>OV815315.1:2500-10002500 GCA_929108375.1 Gymnoscelis rufifasciata | reverse complement strand
ATTTAAACTATATCTACTATCGGAGGAGTACTGTAACTAACATTGTGACATGGAAATTTCTTAACATCGCTTCAACATAAAGCATTATTTTAGCTACTAAACATTTGTTTTTGTGGTTGTGGGTTATCCGTAAGAGTTAGATACATAATACCGACTTTTTGTAAATCTTTTTAATGCGTATAATACTTTCTACATTAATTTCATAATTTCACCTAGGGTTAGCCTAAGAAGTTATTACCAATGAAAGCGCAGATAATAAGTTTATTTACGACATCCCATTAAAAAACTTTAATACAATCAATTTTCCCGCACTAGATTTTGCATGTATTATATACTTATAAACCTTCCTCTTGAATTACTATATCTATAAAAAACAGTTTTATGCTTATACAGACGCGGGAGCGACTTTGTTTTATACTATGTTAAAATTATTATTCAATATAATATCTAAATATATATGTATATATAATATAATAAAAGTTTTATTTAAACCGGGTTTAAGGTGTTTTGTCGGTTGTCGGCCTCTCTCCGCAAAGGCCATATGCTAATGCGTTACCCTTGTCTCGTCACGTTCAAGCCTACGCTAAACACACTTTTACTTTCCAAGCTGGAGAATACTAATTAGCTTAAACAGGTGCCCATTAGATAAAAGGCTTCAGTAAGTTGCAACACTACAAAGCATACAAAGCTTTAACTTTACAAAATCTTAAATTTGCATCAGATAGATTATTTGGTTTGTTTGTTAACATTTTGAGGGTACAGTACCCAAAGGGTAAAACGGGACCCTATTATTAATTATTGTATTTATGCCTGTGCCTCTGTCACCAGCCTCTAGATAGAGATTAATGAAAATATAAGGGGCACTCAAGCAACAAGCGTGATTTTAAAAAATGTATTGCAACATTCTATGTCATGCTAATCGAATTTATTTGTTTTGACAATGTGATGTGTAACTAGCTAGCTACTACTATATACCATTTTTTATATATTATGAGTACCAACAGTTATCAGAATCTAGGAATTATTGATGCATCATGGAACTTAATAAGAAGAGTTTTTCTTTCTTACCTTTCTCCCGTAAGATAGTAAAAGAATGTTGGATCATTAATCAGACCTAAAGTGCCCATTCAAACGCCCGAATCGCCGAGCTTACCGCTCCTATAGAAATTAACGACTCTAATATAAACACCACATAAAGATCCGAAGAGCCACCAACCGTGATTTTTTTTCTTTGAGATAAAACTATCAACCTCCAAGTCGTCCGTTATTATTCCCAAAATTGAAAATTCCATGTTAGCCGTCGATAGTTTTACACCGGGCTATTATGGTTACTCCCCGCTTTTTATTTTTAAACTTTTTATAAAGGAAGTGGGCAATAAGGTTAGTCCACTACCTGCTGTCCGGATCTGTGTTTCACACCTGCTTTCTAAAAAAAATAAACAAACATCGAGTATTTTGGGCCCTTGCTGCGCTATGGAACCATTAATATAGTGCTGACCGGGTATTTTATCGACTTTTTAGCTATTTTGTTTTGCGTCTCAGTTGCTCTAAAACTAAAAATGACTTAGTCCGAGACGGAAAATTTAATGAACATTTTTCTTGGCACGGGTGCCGCAAAAATTATTATCTCCAGTGGTGTTACGTCGGGAAAGCTATTCGCGTCGGCCCCATTCACTGTCTTTGGTTAGTGGCATCGTTCGGCAAAATTACAAAAAAAACAAAGTCCACTCGTAGCACTGGCAGGCACGACTGATATAAAATTCTAAATTTGAATCCCCACACGAGTGGCAACCGCGTCATGATGTGACAGTTATTTTTTCCTCCTTTACACCGTAAAATATTGATGTTTGCACCATCTAAGCGTTATGTTTTAGCTTCGTGTAGCTCAAAATATTTGGTTTTTATTTTCTTATCATCATGCTAATTATTATGTGGTCTATTATACATTGAAGTTGTTAGTTATAGTGGTTATAGTTATGGCAAATGAAGGAACACGTTAAGTTAAAATATTTTTGACGCATTAATTAATTAATCTTTTTAATTTCTCCCTTATCTATTTTACAAATGTTAACTATAGTTTTCAAACTACTGACCTATATTATCATTCCTTGACATAGTTTACTCAGCAAATCCGACAAATCATAAAAGTTTTATGTCTCTTGTCTGAATAAACGTCATTGTTTGCACCAAAACATCCACGGTTTTTATGTTCGTTTTAATGGTTTGCAAAAATTTTTGGTACATTATTAATTTACCAGTTTATACATATTATGCCAATATGCGTTTTTTCTGCATCTTTTTTGCTATTCGCATAATTTCCCAATCTCAACTAGAATTAGCAAATAATTAGAATTAGAATTATAATTCGTCTATAGCATATTTATAACTTGCAAATTAATATTTATTAACTTGTGTGCACCGTCATTAATTATCCTAATTTATCCTATCCATCCAAAAGGTTGGTGGAAGAAATCGCTTTTAGCGATAAGGCCGCCGATTGCATCACTTGTAACGTTTTACTGTTTTTTTTTTGTAATTTAGCACGTAAGAAATGGTGTGCATTAAAGTTGTTATCTATCTATATTTACTTACCATAATCATTTTTTCTATAAGTAAAAAATCATACTCAAAAGCTTGTATTCTTATATTCTGCAATTAGTATTTATACCGACTTTTATATTATACCTATCTAGTTGGTTGGTTGTCCAAGAGTACGGCGCATAATTTTCTTTGCTACGTAAATATTTACCATCACATCGTAACATCTATACCTTCGATATTCACTTGTCTTTTCATTTAATTCCTCTGCTTGTATTTAGGTACCTACATAACATACCTTATGTTTCTAGATTATCCAGTTTGTAGCCATAGTTGGCTTGTTGTAGATGGCGCCACTCTGTCGAGGTTAGTAGGATAGCGTACTGTGGTTACCATCGCGCCAAGCCGATCAATAACGCATTTTTTACTGTCCATTCATTTCTTTTTAGTCTAGGATGTACTAGGTTTTGCCATATCGACTTCTTCAGATATCATGATATCACTTTTCATAGTTAGTGATTCATTTACTTTATAGTTCTTCTACTCTTCAAATAATTCAAAGCTTTCCTCTTAATTTCAGTGAAATTAAACTTTTTCTCCAACAAATAAATTATTATAAACCATCTCTTAAAGTTATCTTTTTCGCTTAAGATAATCGCTGTCTTTTTAAAGGTCGTCTCTATTAATGGACATCAACATAAACCCATTTAACCTATTCGACTACTGATACCATCAAAAAACCTTTTCTAAGTTTTGGCTTTATCGAAGGGCATTATGAAATATGGGCCCTTAGGTGCCATAAGGCACTCTGACAATGGATTGTTTATTAACTCCCATCCATAATGTCAACGGTGTGTATATTAAACCGAGTAACCTTTAAAGGTAAAGTTATGGCTTTATTACTCGCCCTTTCTGCTTTCCGAATAAGTTTACGTAACCAATTGATTTTAATAAACAAGATAAAACATATAAGGTCATTTATTTCCATTGTTTGATTTTACATGTCTTAGAAACGTCAAAAATAAAATACAATAATAAACATTTTAGAATGGAAAGTAACTATCGAAGTATGATTAGTTTAGTTTTAGTTATATAACATTAAGCTCTTACATAACATACTTACTAGTATACTATATTACGCCGACAGAGAAATAAGGGTCTCTTCTAATACAGGTTATCATAACTTCAAGAAGAATTCTGACACCTAGTAATAAACTGAATTGTATAAGATTGTCAATAATCATTTTTGTATATTTATATAATACATATATTTCTTAGTAATTTGATTTCAATGTATGCAAGTTAATTAAAGTAGGTACCTAGCATTATTGTTGTTTAACCTCTGACTTCGAAGATAAGATTTTGTGTCAGTCTGTGTGAACTTAACCTGATTCACGGTTCTTATCAGCGGTATCTGGGAGACTGGTGCATATTAATACATTATTTCGTAAATTGGCACTCATGAAAGTGTTAATTAAATTACATTTTTAATATTAGTAACTCTTTTCTCTCTCAGTTCTAACTATAATATCAATACAATGAGAGTACTTAAGGGTGAGCAGAAGACATTAGAAAGGGGACGCGACGTTTTATGGTAAGTAAGCATTTTAAACGTAGGTGTATAATTGTTTTCTTCCACATCTATACTAAAGCGCATTTATCGAGGAATGCTATAAGCTATTTTTACTGGGAAAGATGTTCCAGCGGGAAAAATAAAAAAAACGGGCAAGGCCGTGGCGTGTAAAACTAGTCTTTATGTCTAAATGTTAAATCTCTAAAATACTTGTCGAGCATTTTTTGTAAATTCTAATTTTACGAAAATCTTGAATATCTGAATTTTATTCAATCCACTTTCATCTCCTGCGACGCCTTTTACGGCCAGCACCAAAAGGAATGTCGGTCCCGAATCCAGTCTTGTAAGATTCTCGGAAGCGTTATACTGTCAGTTTTGTGGGAATTTATGAACCTGTCCTACCACTTTGTTTTACGGAGTAGATGGGATAAACTGCTGAAATCCATATTTGATTGTTTTAGTTCGGTTTACCTTGGCTATTTTAAGAATTGTTTTTACAAATCACAGTTCCTTATAATGTGGATAAAGATTATACCGAGGAAAATTGTTATTATAACGAGCATTAATTTACTTTTACATGTGAAACGGTTTTTAATGCCCTTAATTTTTTAATTTTGTGATTAGGAATAGTGTCGACTAAAGAGTCCGGTATTATCGGTACGAAGTCGTACAAAATTAGAGCTTATCGTCAAAAGTTCGACTGTATAATGTAGGCCCTAAATCCCATCGTATGCTGTATAAGTCATCTATTAGTCTTTGCGCAGATCCTCTTAACTAAGTCGTCCTTTCATCTCTAAGATATATTACAACAAATAACAATTAAATATATTTCGAGCGAACGAGCTCGAGCTTAATCTGGCCAAGCACAAATAATTCAGGCCTAAGTTAAAGCTGAAAAACTACTAAACAAGATGATGATTAGATACTAGAGAATCGCAAAATTTTGTTAATACCTATCTAAATGAGTAAATGTTTAGAAAATAGGGATAGTCGTTGAATGAACGAACAGTTTATTTAGACTGTTTATTAGCCGTCGACTGATAAACCGGTTTACAGTCCACCGATAAACTAGTTTACTCGTAATACATTTGCATCGTCCAGTCCATTGGTCGAGCGTTGCCGAACGAAACTGTTTCTCTAGCCAGCTAGCTGCCACTGTCTATCAAGCATTCCGTTCTCTTCACACTTGCACGTTACGCTAATATGGCTATCTCTCTTTCGCCATGCTCTCAACTTCTACAGAGTTATAATAGCGGTGCGCGGGTGCGGCGTCAGGGTGTTGTGTAAAAATAAACTCTATTGCAATGCATGACAATGTATTATTGTTAGTAGGAAAGCAGGTTTTTGAATTTTGTTTGCTTACATTATTAGTATGTACCTACTACAAAATTTCTTATTTAAAATAACTTTATTATGAAGCCTGCCAGTCCTATGCCTGGAAAAAGTATGAAGGGAAGTTCATTTTATTCGAACTAAATCAACAAAACTAAATCATAAGAAAAAAACCGCATTAAAATCGGACCTTTTGTCACGCCACAGGCACTCACACAGATACCTACACAGATATATCTTATATAATATAAACAGTTTAATCTAGTCGTCGTTTACCAACCAATCAGTGAATCGACGTTCACCGTTCAACGATCGTTCATGTCCTAAACGAACAAAGGCAATAAACCAGTCGAAAATTAGACTGTTTTATAAACAGTTTATCGTGAACGAAAAACTGGTCTCGTTTCGTCGACTGAAAAGAAGTCGACGACTCATCCTTATTAGAAAACCTGTGTATTTCCAAGAAGCTACGAGTAATGAAACTTAGAATTGTTCAGCTAATAGTTGTCATATACGCATATACCTTATACATTATATGCAAACAGATTAGAAACCTGCCGGCTTATCACGGTGATTGTTGTTTATGTAGAGAAGAATCGCCGTATAGGTAGAATATACTTCTTGTCTACCTCTATATATAATTGACTTATTGTATCGTGAAGTAATTTTTATAATGTCTTCTAAATTTACGTAAGTAACTCCGTTCTAATAGTTAAATTGATTCATATCGTAATTCTTGTTTTGTTGCCTATTTGTATAATGTTGGTAAGAAAGAAAATTCTAGAGTTTTTTTGGTTCGAAACCAAGAAAAAGTAAATTTCGTGCAACGCCAGTAGTTGCGCGAAGAGATCGAGTGTAGGTACTCTCTTTTTTGCAAAGGCGAAAGATTCGAAACGAGATATTCTTTGTCCTTATCTATTCCAGCGAGGAATACCTATAAAAGAAATCGTCGTGCTAAGCCAGCTGATGTCTTTACGGATCAGCATAGTACCGACAAATAAACAAAGTAAAAGCAACAAGCGAAGATGTCACACACAACTACACACGAGATTACGGAATTGGTAAAAGCATTCTAATCTATGTGGGTACTGTAATAACAAAGCAAGTGCATAACGGTGCCCACCTTATAGGAACACGAACGGAACTGGTGAAAACGCTAGGCCTTTAGTTTGAGGCTAGTGGAACAATTTCGAGGTGTTTGACCTCTAGCAGGTCCTCTACCTATAGAAAATTAACGAAGTCAAAGTCAAAACGTTTATTTCCTAAGACGCTTATGCATACATGGACAGGTCAACCTAAAGCTAATATTAATAAAAACTAAGAATAATCAAAGAAATAACATTTTCTTAACAGTTCGTTTATATTTTTTTAACTGAGTTGAGAAGCAAATAGATGAGGTTGGACTTTTCATATTATTTCGAGTGGCTACAGAGGTACCACTCGAGAATGCTCTTGCTCGGGTGCAAATTATACCTATATTTTTGGATAACTCTTATTCAACTTAAAAACCTTTTCTGCGAACGTGAAATGTTTTTGCTGTATATTATATAATATTATTACTAATAAGTATAAAGATTTTTTCCATTGAATTGAATCCATAAAACAACAGTTTTAATTGTTATTTAGAATTTTACAGACATTTCTTACAGTTAAATATTACAATTATTATCAATATCATTGACTCGAGTAGAACGAGAATAGATGGAGGTATAGTTTCGTCAATGACTGAATCCTTTTACCTATTATAACTAAATTGTTTGAAAACAAACGAGCTTGATTTTTGGCTATGGAAAACAAAAACGTTTAAGCAGCAAATAATGTCACACACTGCTCGAGGTTTTAAAACAAGGGATCGTTTCTCTATCTCCGAATAACCTGGTCAATAACTATCCCGACTGACCGAGATACTCTATATCAAAATATAGAGCAATCTCGGTCAGTCGAGCTAGTCCCGCAGCATCTCATTCCCCGAGCATCTCGTCCCGGAGCATTACGATTGCTTTATTATTATTATTTTTTTATTACCGGACAATCTACACATCAACATCTAGCCCCGTGGTAAGCTCTAAGCTTGTGTTACGGGGACTAGATAACTGATATACTTAATATAATATACATAATATAGATATTTTTATTATACACTAGTGGCCCGCCCCGGCTTCGCACGGGTTTATATTCAATTTTTTTTTCCCGGCAATTATTCGATTTTTTCTCGCCTTTTAAACCTTCCCTAGACCTCCACGAACATTTCAAAACTATGATAAGATAAATCAGTTCAGCCGTTCTCGAGTTTTAATCAGACTAACGAACAACAATTCATTTTTATTTATATAGATATTAAATACCCAGACCAAGGAGAAAAGTGCTTGCATAACATAACATAACATAGAACATACAAACAATTTTACCCTCGGCAGGAATCGAACCCGCTACCTCTTGCTCTGCAAGCGGACATTCGCCAACCGCGTCACCGAGGCAGTCAAAAAAATTGTTATACCCTCAAACTGCTCTCTCCTAACTAACAACATCTTCATCGCGTAGTCCTATTGTTTTAAACTATAAAAATTGTATTACGGCGTGTTGGTGTACCTACGGTGGTGTAAAGCTGTTCGCCTCCAAGTCAAGGAACCACTGAAAAACATCCATCCATCCCTGGTGAGCCGAAGAACACACTTTTTGAACACAAAGTTGAGTAGAAGAACAAAGAACACACATAAATATACACCGCCATTTTTTCTGGTCTACTGCTGCTCTTCTCTTATGCTATAAATGCAACACTTTGCTTTCATCTACATTTTGACAAGTGTTTAGTAAAAAGAAAGAAAGAACCAACAACTCGACCGAAATCAATTAAAAACAACCCTCACCACGTCAATAAAAACGTCAAATCAGTTACTGACGTTGACAGTTCTTTGACACAGGCAACAGTTATTTACACTGCATAAAATTTGTGTTGCCACATAAGTCGCACATATTCTACCATAAACCAAAATATTTATTAAAGATTTTTGGTTCGATTATTAAAGCGGAACATGGCTTTAAGAAAATGTCTGGGATGCTTTAACCATTTAGAAGATAATACATTTGTGTCCTGTTCGCAATGCCAGGGCACTTATGACCTCCTTTGTGCAAACTTATCACAAAAAGATTTAAATTTGCATACTCATGGTGGTTTGCCCCCCTGGCTCTGTATTGAGTGTCGATGTAAAATACCGAGAACAGATAACACGCATACCCCTGTTCGCGGTACCAAGAGCACTGTTATTGGAAATATTAATGGTTCCACTTTAAACAAGAACATTGAAATACTACAGAAAACCCCTGAATGCGAAAATACATTTATTGATGGTAGGGATGAGTGTTTCCAAAATGTTACCCTGCGGGCCTCGAACAAACGCGACCGAAGTCTACCTCATACCCCGCCAGCCCAGCTAATATCGAACCAGTATGCTGAGATAGTTCGCTCAATTGTTGCTGTGGAATTCTCTAAACAAACAAGTAATTTAGAGAAACATTTAATGTCACTTGTAAATGACAGTCAGAAATTAATATTAGCCAATCTTGATGACATCAAAAATAGATTATGCAACTTGGAAGAGTGTATCAGACAAAAAGCAAGCATAGATTCAGCTCCAACGGTTGGGTTGGACAAACAGGAAAAAATCAAGGTTGTCATTGATCAACAAGCAAACCTTATACAGAACACCTTATTGAGGCCCATATCAACGCTTGTTGAGGCAGCGTCTGTGACTATGGATGATCACACGCCAGTGCGCCTAGTTGCTGAACCAATATTACCTCATACTTCTCCTAAACAAATTGTAGAAACAGATAAAACTGGAAAACCAAAGCCTAAGAAAATTAATAAAATGCATGTTAAAAAAGTTACCAAAGCGCCAACATGTTCTTCATCTCAAGGCACCCAATCTTCTTCTGCATTAATGCCCCAAGGACAGGATTCTCCCTACTCAAAAAATTCCTCATCGGACAAGAGCGGCAAATCCATCGCTTCAATCGGAGATGGCAAGTCAAGTAGTGTCAGTGGAAGATTGTCCACCAAGGTGTCACCTACCAACATCTCACGAGGAACAGCTCCACCCGGTACAACTGCTTTAGAGGCTTCGGAGAGAATCCAGTATCTGCACCTCTATTATGTCAAATTGGGCACTACAGAAGGTGCGGTACTTGATCATCTTAAAAACATTTGTGGTAATGTATCCTGTACCGCTCAGTTGTTGAAGTCTCGTGGAAGCTACGCTTCGTTTAAGGTTGGAGTTCCGTCAAGATGTTCATCGACTGCACTAGAAGCCAATAAATGGACTCAGGACATCTGTATAAAACCATGGAAACAGCTTTTTCGGACGAAGGGGGAGAAACAACAACAACAAGCGGTCCAGTAAGAAGTTTTCCATATATTACCAGAATGTTCGCGGCCTTCGTACAAAGACCGCTACTGTTTTAAATAACATTGGTCATTTTCAATTTGACCTATTTGCCTTCACTGAGACTTTTTTGAATAGTTCAGTATATGATGCGGAACTATTCCCCTCCGATTTCAATGTAATAAGAAAAGACCGAGCGGGGGATACTGGATGGGGGGGAGTACTCCTTGCCGCTAGAAATAATATAGTTTTAAAATCTATTACCAATATTGACGGACTTACTGAGGACATGGAATTATTAGTCACTAAGGTATCATGGAGGAATTTCAATTTTATATGTTGTGTTGTTTATTTACCTCCAAGCTATAATGACTATCAATATATCAACGTACTAGATTGTATCGAAAACGTAATTTGTAAATACTCTGACTCAAAAATTTTAATTGTAGGGGATTTCAACTTAAACTCTGTTAGTGCTAGTACTAGAGAGCATTTTGATTTATTTTGTTGTACTTGTAATTTAGTCCAAAATAACAACATACCAAATGAATATGGCGGCTTATTGGACTTGGTCTTAGGTGAACATGATGATTCTATAAAGATCATTAAATCTTTGGATTCTGTTGTGCCTATTGATTTATATCACCCACCACTTGACATCGCGTTCTCTGTGATTTGTGGCGAGGTGGGTAATTTGGCATCATCGTCAAATGATGAATTTCAAGCTACTGGATGGAATTTCTACAAAGCTGACTTTGACAAACTGTATCATAAAATATTTACTGAGAATTGGGCTGACGTCATCAATGAGCAGGACATTGACGTCAATATAGCAGTTGACAGATTCTATAAGAAACTAAATGATATATTAAATGAATGTGTGCCTCCTAAAGTAAATAAAAATTGTAATAATAAAAATCGTTTTGTATATCCTAAGTGGTATACTAATGATATAATATATTATATCAAAGCCAAATATGAAAACTTAAAGAAATTTAAAGAAAATGGGGATTTAAATTATAAAGAACTTTTTAAATATTATAGAGAACAAGTCAAAAAGTTAATTAAAATTGCATATCAGAATTACATAACACAAGTTCAAGATAATTTAACTAAGGATCCGGCAAAGTTTTGGGAGTACGTCAGTAATAAACGTAAGGATAGACATACTATTACTGAGTACCAGTATGGTGATAAAGTTGTTTCAGGACAAGAAGCAGCTGATGCATTCGCTAATTTTTTCAGCTCTGTCTATCATGATAGTACACCTAACTTGGACCCGAATTCAGCGATAGAGAATGACGGAAATCAATCATATCATCTAGATATTGCTGTTGATCATATTAGTCCTGATAACCTTAGGCGCGTATTGAAAGAACTAAAGCCGCGTTCGGCGGCTGGTTATGACAGTGTTCCTAGCTATTTGGTGAGGGATTGTAGAGCGGTGTTGGAGAAACCACTACTGTACCTCTATAATCTTGCTCTCAAAAAATGCTGTTACCCATCGCGCTGGAAGGTTTCTAAGGTGACACCAGTACCAAAATGTAGCCCAAGCACTAGTGTTGATATGCACAGGCCAATAGCAGTTCCCTCGGTGTTTGGCAAAATATTTGAGTCTGTTATTGACTTCCAACTTCGTCAACAAATCAACCATCAATTAGACGATTGCCAGCATGGATTCCGACCTGCTAAGTCAACCTGTACAAACCATATCTGCTTTACAGATTATGTAATGTCGATTATGGATAAGCGACGACAGGTTGATGCCACTTATTTTGATTTTAAGAAGGCTTTTGATCTCGTGGATAACGATATTTTGCTCAGGAAAATGGCGAGTGCAGGGTTCACTTATAATCTTCTAACCCTTTTCGCAAGTTACCTTAGCAATCGTACCCAATTCGTGAGTGTGGGAGGTTTCAAGTCAAAAAGATACTATACCCGCTCAGGTGTTAGCCAAGGAAGTACGTTGGGCCCAACATTATTTTTGATTATGATCAACGACCTTCCCCACAAAATCAAAGAGTCCCGTTGTCTTATGTTCGCTGATGACCTGAAGTTATTTAATGCTATAAGCACAGATCAAGATTGCCATTCCCTTCAACGTGACATTGACCGTATAGCAGAATGGAGTGTAGAAAATTGTCTGCCATTCAATGTTTCTAAATGCAAAACCATAACATTTACTCGAAAGCACCACCCGATAAACTCTAATTACGAGCTCATGGGTTCTCCCATCGAGCGGGTACTCTCCATTCGCGACCTAGGACTCACACTGGATTCCAAGCTCGATTTCAATTCCCATCTGACCGAAATTTGTAAGCAAGCCTGCAAGTTACTTGGTTTTATTATGCGTGTTACCTGGGAATTCAAAGATGTACGACCTGCACAAATTATCTACAAGGCGTACGTTCGCAGTCGTCTCGAGTTCGGAGCAATCGTTTGGGATCCACATGAACAAAAATACAGTCTCATGATAGAGAGAGTACAACGTAAGTTTGCGCGGTACATATATAAGAGGATATACGGATATTATCCTTTTTTATATCCTTCTCTTTTTGTATATGGCATGACTGGTTTGGACTCACTCCTGCTTAGACGGAAATGGCAGCTTGCTGTGCATTACATAAGGTTGCTCCGCGGTGATATTGCAAACCCAGCTGCAATGGAATCGATCGGTCTCGCGGTCCCGCGGCGCATTATGGCGGGTACCACAGGCACAGAAGGCCCTCGCCGACGACCATTTTTGTTCGCGCAGTTGCCCTGGGTGAGAACACGCACCGGTGCTAGTGCTCCAACCCCCCGAGCTATAGCCTTGTTAAATCGTTTTAATGACCAGTCCAATGACGTTGACATATTTGCTGACAAGCCGAATAAGATTATAAGACTGATATTTTTATTTTTGACTCAAGAGTATACAACTTAATTTTATATTTTCAATTGTTTTATTATTGCCTGTATGTTGATTTTTTATTTTTGGAATGTTTATTATTATTTTTGACATTTAATATTATTAATTGTACTTATTTAGATTTTTTATTATTTTATCTTAAATTGTTATTAATTACTAATTGAAATTGTTATTAGAAAAATATATTGTAACTTTTGAATGTGTTGGACCCTAGTCTGTAAGTTCAATTGTGTATTTAAATAAATAAATAAAATAAATAAACTATACTAATATTATATTAGCTCAATGATTATAACGCACTAATCTCTGGAACTACTAGTCCAATTTGAATAATGATTTCACTGTTAGAAAGTTGAGGTCGTTCGAGAAGGCTACAGGCTACTTTTACCGCAGGAAATCCTTTGTTCCCTCGGGAAAATCCATAAAACACGGGCAACCCCTTGGGGTGAAATTGTATTGTATTGTAATCAGTCACTGACAGCCCATTTACTTGATAGGACAGACAGAGAAGAACTTATTGACTTTGAAAAATCTCTTGTCATCCCGTCCGTGGACGAACGAGGCGTGCAAAATGTCATCAACACACTCGTATGCGCATATCAGCGCGCATATGGCTTGTGACGTCACCTGCGCATGATGAGCCCGCCAGACCTCATGTTATTAACATTATTGGTGTCATATTGTGCGTGTAATATTTTTATACGTACCTTCTGATTTTCGTTTAAAACTTTTTGACCTTTTTTTCTATTCGATATATATCATAATTATCGTTCGTAAGGAGTAAACTCCAATCGTGCATCGTAGCTGAAACACACACACTTTTTTTTTTTTAAAGGTAGGAAGATGCTTTACTGTTTAAATTTGAAGATATAATCTTTCAGATGCCATAAGATTTTAAGGGATTACAAAAACAGATTAGGAGGTTAAGAAGCTTTATGGCAACATCTCGATATGACTAGGATGTCCATAAGATTCGATCGCTGTAAACAAATCAATGGTTAGTTCAGTTATGTCAATAATACGTGTCAAAGGTTAGTTATGTCAAGAGCTATCTAGCTCTTACCATGTGACAGAGCGAGATAGCATTATATTTTCTCCATTGACTAATTTTACTCGGAGATGGAAAAATAAAACAGGGCGTAAAGCTGACACTGACTATAAGATACCTTACAAAGAAATATTAAATATGTCGCTACTCACTTAAATAAGCAACGTCTCGACTTAATCGACATTTGCCCAGGTTTATAACAATATTAAAACTGAAAATGTATGTTCCCTCTACCACAGCCTTTACCTATAATAATTTACCCATAACCTGATCATGCAATAGGTGAGAAGGTGGAACATTATACAACATTTATAAGAACGAATTATGAAATAAGCAATATCCATAAATAAAGGCATACAAGGGCACGATTCGTATGTTAATAGCAGCTGTAATAACATCGTAAAGTAAATAAGTACTGCCCAATGTAAAGTTTAACTAGCAATTACGCAATGTCCTTACAGCTTATTAACATTGATATAGTCATAGACACAATAATTACAACTAAATGTAAAAGACTTAATAAGTAGAGACAATTCAATCGTAATTTGCGGGGTTCGATCTAACGACCTTTGGAATGAAAGTCGAGTGTTATTCCACTTAGCAAACACAGCTTTAATTAAAAAATAAATAAAACACTTTGAGGATAAATAAAAGAAAGAAAATTACTATCGTATTAGCACCGCAATCGAAGATTCGCACTCCAGCAATGTTTAATTAAAATTTGAATATTTTGTATATACCTAATTTTTACACATTATGATTATGGTTCATGATATACCAGGCTAGCCTGTATCTCAAACCATTATGCAAACATATACACATAATTACGCGCTTTCGTATCCGAATATAGATCCTGGCATGTTGAAGCTAAACTTGGGCTAAATAAAGACCTAGATCTGCCGTCTGCTGAACCTAACATATGCCTCACACATAGATTGTCGAAAATAGCTGAGATCAAACAGATGTTGACATAGGCCATGTCCTAAATAGTTTAACTAAAATACAATAGAATTGCCCACATTCAACTATATAAGTAACTACTAACATTAAAAAGGCTACACCTAGGTAATAAAAATCCTTCTAGGGTAACTTAACTTTGCTTTGATGTAAGTAATAAATGCTGCTTATGTGAAAATAAGCGAAGAATTAAAGAAGTACGAACAGTAAGGCTGATGTTTCACCAAATGTAAGCACTTTCAAAGGCTAAAGTAGAGTTTTAACATAAAACAGCCGAATTTTAGTTTGGAAAATATTAATTAACATGGAATTAACATTTACGACATAATATAACTCGAGAACTAATTCTTTTTGTTGTTGAAAGTCGGTTAAAAACCCATCAACAAGATGCACGCTCTCAAAAACAGACTGACCCTTTGGTGCTGTAGTTGGGATTGGAGGATGGGCAAAAGAATGAAAGTATGAAATGCATTGATAACTGTTGTAGTAAAAAAAGAAAATTTGACTAATGTGATGATAAACTCCCTTATTCCAAATCCATTCAATCACGTAAAATATTGAACGATGAAATATTTAGTCAACGTTCTTGAATACATCTGTGTGGATCCAATTGTACCTAAATCTTTATTTATCTGATATTGATAAACTGCTACCTACTGTATATTATTTATGAAGTAAAGTAGTATATTTGTTCAGTCAGAGACATGCGTTATGAAGTGACACATTCTCCAATTGAACAGTGGCGCAGCGATCTCAAATTAGCGCCAATTTGTGCCTCCGGTGACTCACGGGACTCTGGGATGGACACACAAATAATAAATGTCTTACTTCTAATAGTGTACTTTATGGATATCATTCTTAAGGACTAATGTCTAACGATAACTGATACATAGCATTTCGGACGCCTTGGCTGCGGGATCACGGTAGTTCAAAGCCGCCTCCAACTGAAATAACTGGAAGTCCATGAAGCTTATGTGGTACATGCTAATGATGTCATTATTCAGTAGTAGTCATCAATATCCCAATATATAATTAGTTTTCCGCTTTCGTAGACATAAGTACCTACAATCTCCACTTTTACCGTATCGGGAGAAAGAAATCGCTTACAACTTCTTTGATTGCTTCATAATGATGTTCGATAAACTACAAAGACCTACAGTATACGCATAACACTCCAACGTAAACTATAATTTAATTACAAAAGCTTTCTAACACTAAAGCCGTTTGATGACTTGATCAAAGACGACCCTAATCACCTTTCCCCAGAGACAGCTCCATAAACCCAAGAACTGTGGCATTGACTCTGATGTTTATAGCTTCGAACCTAGTCGGGAATGACCTTGCTTCGCTTGGATCGGAAACCGGGCAATTGCGCTCTTCCCAGTTTAAATCTACCAGTGGGAATTGTAGTTAACCTCTTCAAGTTTGAGGCCTTCTGTCAAGGTCGGGTAAAATGTCACATTTCGTTAAACATTATTATAATTAGTAGGTAACATCTGTTGCTCAGTAGGTACTATTTAACCTTTGGTAGTTCTTCAGTCCTCGTTAGATTTCATAGCTTAACTCTTCTCAATAATCTAATTTTATTTTGTTTGCAAAACAAACACTTCTAATTACTTACTAAATAACAATAGAAACACAAATAATAACCGTTTACAAAAATTACCTACTTAAAGTTAAATACTTAAACATGTTAAGAGAAGTAAATATTAAAGGTTCATAAAATTGAGAACCGAATATGTATTATATTATATTAATTTCAAAACTAAAAATTTAATTAGACTGCTGGTCTTAAAACGCGATGTGCAAGTTTAATTAAAAGTATTTGTGGAAGTAGAAGTTTAGCTTTCCACAAAATGCTTCCTTCACCTGTCCGAAATTGGTTATTACGCACTTACATTAACATATCAGGTAGGCTCTTATATTTTCTATTAGCTGGGTACCTTGTAACTTTATCTTACAAGATGCTGTGAGTACTGGTATCATACAATATCTTTGACCCTCACGGGACCATTGAAATAAATCACGTGCGTTCATTATCATAAGTGTCTCAAGCCAGACCTTTGGACTTAAAGCTTTATATATTGCCGCTTGTGAGAAATGATCTTAAAAGATTAAAGTCATCTCTTGTTCCATCTTCGATTTTCCTTTTTGTTTCATAACTCTAAGGTATAACAGATTTATAAGGTTAGTGTATCTATAGGGTACAGTCACAGGCCTTGTATAACTTTATTATGTAATCTGTGGTATAATCAAAGTTGACTAAAGTTTAAGATAGTTATTCAAATATACTATTTATTTGCGGTAAAAAGGCTATTAGACAAATATCTCGTCAGTATTTCGCGTGCAAGTAAATAAAACAAACTCTTCGTCTTTACAATAGGTATGAGCGCTGTTTTAAATAAACAATTTTATAATAATTTACATATGCTTCATTTCTTTGTATAAGTGTGTTGACTCATCAGCGTTATCTTCAAAGATTTAATGGTATAGTTATCTTGAATGTAGGCTTTCACTTTGTTTAAGTTATTCTAATTATGGAGGTTAAGAGGTTACAAACATCGTCCTAGAGATCCAAGCTAACCTTGCCAGCCGGTGGTATCCCCTGCCGAACCATAAACGAGTCTCCGGCTCACCCGAACGAACTTCCTAATTTTTGGGGTGCTCCTATTATATTATTTATATTATCTATATTATCTATATTGTCTACAGTGGACGACCTGTAGCCGTAATGATGATGAGTCACAGTAAAAACGTTAATTTCCTTAGAAGCACAGGGCATACATGGACAGGTCAACTTTAAAGTTAATTAAACTAACATTTTTAACATAAAACATGAAAATAATCGAGGAAATAACATTGTCGTAACAGTTTGCTTCATTTTTTTTACACTGAGTTGAGAAGCGATAATAACAACACAGCTTCTGTCAGTTTTTACAATGTTGGTATTCTTAAATAAGTATTTGGTTATCTAATAAGGTTGTATCAAACTAATATTTGATTATTATTTTACTAACTCTCTCTTTCTTTTGTTCTCAGGATGTGGTGGACCATCACCGGCAACTTTGGGAACATTCTTCCCATCGACTGGACCAAGTCCTTCTCCAGGAAGATGCACATTCCTACCCTCAACCTGAGCGATAAGAAGGTAAGTCAACAAGATTTTAGAAGACCTTTTAGTCATCACGTTCTTTAAATGTTAAGAGTCTGGAAATATTAATATTATTACTTTCTTTGTTGATACTAAATTTGATCATTGTTCTGCGGGAAATTGGTATCAGCGGTATTTTTTTGGAATATTGTTGGAATTTCGTATAGCAACATCTAACTCCGTGATAGTAAGACGCCACCGGATCTCTTTTGTACATGTTTGACATAAAACCTCCACGCGCCCGCTTAACGCAGCGTTATGTATGACATAACACTACTAGATTCGAACCCATAGGGGAGTGCCTTAAATTCCTTGGAGAAATGAAATCTTTTTTTGTAGTGTAAACTTCTATAGCGGTATTATACAGATCAGAGACGAACACTTTACTTGACCAATGTTCAAGTTTTGACTTTTGCCGGCACTCTCGGAATTCAAGCCCTTGTTTTTCGATATACTTAATAACAAGTTTGAAGTCCCTCTATGCCAGTGATAACGTAAATATATAACCTTATGCTTACGAATAATCTGAATTTAACAAGAAGCATCGATATATACTAAAATGAAACGTTTCATTCCATCTCCCGTTACCACTGATGACACTTCCACCAGCGTAGATGATCACAAATAACTGTTCCAATCTCACTGATAGCCCGTGACCAATCCTAAACATATCAATTCGTCGCGGTTTCATTTCCCCGTAATAAATTCACTTAAGCCTCAATAAACACAACTGTTGATGTAATAGTACCCACGCCCTCCCACCGTTTAAGTGAACAAAAGTGGAACACAAAATAGGAGGCCTCCTTTTGTTTTGTAGAATAACATAAAGATAGAGTCATTTCTGACCGAAGTACATAGATTGTTTATTATTTTTTAATTAAATTTAAATGCATAAATTTTATTAATCGTAAGCGCAAAAAACGCTTGCGTTTTGGATTGCCTCACTGAAGTGATAACTATAGGGCTTTGTTTTGGAGAGAGAGAAGGAAAACCAGATAGACTGGCGCTGTTACGCGTTATATTACGAACCGCTTCACCCTTCCATAAGAAGCTCACTTCAAAATCAATACAATATGTAAAATGAGGATTATTCAAATTTAACTTTAAAAATAACGGACTGACATCTGAATTTTGGCCCAACTAATTTTGGGGACCAACTTGCAAGTAACAGCGTTTATTTAAAAAAGATAAGCATCATCAAAATCCGATCAAGCAAAAAAAAGTTCAATTAAAACAAAAATATATTTATGTATCAGTTAACTTGCTCCCATACTATTGCCAGGGAGCATACATATTGCTAGTTTCCTGCAGTTGAAGCTTTATGACTTAAATCCAGCGATATATATTAACTACAGGTTCTTTGAAAGTGGTTTACTCTTCCACTGGTAGAATAATCGCAGAGAAACAGAATACTCGCTGTGAAAATTCAAGCATGTAATATGCTGTGAATATCTATCTATTGTACCATTGTGCAGAGAACAAAGGCAGAAATCTGCATCTGTTTCGCATTGAAGAGATTCATGTTTTTGTACTGAAGAAAACTCGAACAATAAGAAAACTTTTTAATAATTTTAATGTGAT
This sequence comes from Gymnoscelis rufifasciata, assembly GCA_929108375.1. Lineage (NCBI taxonomy): Eukaryota > Metazoa > Arthropoda > Insecta > Lepidoptera > Geometridae > Gymnoscelis > Gymnoscelis rufifasciata. The sequence goes on along the minus strand of OV815315.1, from coordinate 9,983,030 downwards.
AATAATAATAATGATTTATTTAAAACAAATAGTTATTTTACAGCTTTGGGCCAATTATAACTATTTTATACTTTTATTTAGTGATGTGGATTTTTAAACATTGTTCGACTCGGTTTAACTGTTAATAGAAAAAGTATATCTGTAGAAATATATAACTTTTATTTAACCTCTGAAAGCTAAGAAGGATTATTATTGATATCATATATATGTTAGCTCATTATTTTTACGAAGGACTTATAGTCAGCCCTAAATTACTAGGATTCAGTAATTGGTACAAACTACACTTTGGTTTCTCTTTACCATATCATCCTATTTTATTGAAACTGGGCATTATGAAAAAATGTAGGGTTTTCGTTGCTACAATGAAAAAACACATTCTGAGCTAACGCCTGGTTCGGAATACAGTCACAAAAATAATTTATCTCCGTATGTTGTACTTGGATTTATGTAATTTGTATACACGTAGTTTGGATTTTATTATTGTGTTCTTTGTAACTAATAATAATTTATTATTGGAATAGTGTGTGTCGAAATAAACGTTTTTTTTTCTATTTTAATTACAAAATGAAAGCAATAACGGCTTATATAGCAATAATAGCGCTAACTATGAACATTTTAACAGAACGCCCTAAGTCCCGATGACGAGATCCCGAGCTCTGAAGATGAGGCTGTGGCTTCGGACCTGGACATGCACGCACTTATCCTAGGCGGTCTACATCAGGACCACGAGTGCCCTGTGAAAACTGCTGATGAGGTAAGAAATATGAAGTGAAAAGCTTTCTCGCTTTGTCACATGAGTCTGAGCGAAATAGCCTCTATATTATAACCATTAGTTACGCAATGCATTACTCGGCTATGAAGAAATAGGCACAGGCCCAGTAGTAGACATTCTACGGCTAAAGAGAGAGAGGCTAGGGAGAGAGATTTAACTCAGTCTTTAAATATTTTCTCTTTCAAGGTGATCCAAGAGATAGACGACATGATGCAGGACACCCCATCATCAGAGGGAGACATCATCGAGTACAATGAGGCTCTGGAGAAAGGCAAGGAAGTTCTCAGCTCCCCATTGTATGAAGATAGTAAGTACACAGCTCTCTCACATACCAATGAAGCCGCAAGTCGCAAAGATTAGAACAAAGCCAGCGGTTTATTGCTGAGAAAGTTGGAAAACTACGTGCTTTTAGAAACATTCCCAAAATATACAACAATAAAAATCTATTTATTCGTATAAGAACTTGAATGAGGTTTAACAGGCTTACGAATTTCGCGAAAATACAATTATTGCAAGCAAAACCCGATTTCGCGTTTGCGTTTGGCAGCTAGTATAATCAATTAATCATATAACATTAACATTTTAACTGTTTTTGTTCAAAATAATGAACAAAAAAACGTATGGCGATGGATAATCAACCTATTGTTATTGCAAACAATAGTTGAGACATTCCCCGAAATAGCAAAAGACAATAAACCAGTCAAACAGTGAAAAGAAAATCGTTAACTTAAGAGTAGAAACTTCGACTGCTGCTTTTATACAAATCTTATCAGATGTAACTTGAATCCTCAAAAGAACATCAAGATAAAGTTTTACTACTATGCGTTAACGACGTTGCGTACTTCTAGCTGGACCTACTAACTATCCAAGAGATATGGCCCCGCATAAAAGCAGTCATTACATACAAGTAAAGCTAACGACGCGGCTTTTTGTCGCAGTTACCATTATGTTTAAACAACGTAAAATGACATAATTATTGATTTCGTAGAAAATTATAGTTTTTACTTCGGTATTTACGGGTTACGAGATGACCAAACATTGAGATGTACTATTGCATCGTTGTGCTGTGTTTTCTTGTCGGCTTTAAGCTACGCCGAAACCTGCGCGACCAAAGCGACTGCGAAGCGGGATTGTCTGCCGCGCGGTAGATGCTACGCATAGTTTACTATGGCTTTTTGGACATAAAAAAGCCAAACTTTTGTTTTTATTAAGGGCCGATTTATTTTCAGGCCCTATCGGACGTTATAATCTGTGTTCTAAAGCCCTAAGCCCCCTTATATTTTTATTTATTATGTGTTTTTTGTATTTAGTGATATAGGCCGTTGTCTGCGGCAACAGAAATAAATAATCTCTCAAAATTTCAACGCTCTATCTACCACAGTTCTTGAGAAACAGCCTGCTGGCCTGCTCTGTAATCTCTCTCTCTTTTTACCCTTTCGGTACGGAACTCTAAAAACTAAAGCATTTAAAACCAACTACTGTATTAATTCTACTACTGTATTGTTGTAATGATGGAATTTTTGTCTGTTGGTACTCATCATCTTTAATTTATGATCTGTGAATCATGTAGTTAAAGACACTGCTTATAAGCAAAATGTGGGAACTTACATCATGGGACAAAGATAGAGCACTTATCATGTCCGCAAGGACGGTTCAATTGAACATTGTTTTCTGGAATCCGATGACTCAATAACAAAGACTTAAGTATAATAAAGTATTATATTCATCACTTATATAATTTTTAATAAATCTGGTCACTGACATAGCCAAACGGATTAGCTCTTTAAAGTGGCAGTTGGCAGGCCATATAGCACGCAGAACAGATGGCAGTTGGGGGCGAAAAGTTCTCGAATGGAGACCACGGATCGGCAAGCGCAGCGTAGGACGTCCACCAACTAGATGGACGGACGATCTGGTGAAGGCTGCGGGCTCACAGTGGATGCAGGCCGCTGCCAGCCGAAACTACTGGAGATCTTTGAGGGAGGCCTATGTTCAGCAGTGGACGTCTTACGGCTGAGATGATGATGATGATGATGATGATTATTTTGAATCTCATAAGGAGCACATAAGGAATTTGCAGAGGTGAGAACCTGTAGAATTGGGAACAATTCCCTAGTTTTGGTAAAACTGCGCCAGCCACCCCGGGTGCATCTTATGCGCGTCGGACGTTACCCATACCTCACAATGGCTCTTTGCACACCTTCGCGACCACACAGCGGGACGCGGGACGCTTTGTAGCCAAAACCTTATACTTCCTTATCGTGCAATTAAGAGAGCATTGCTCCTTTCGTGGAATGTAATTACATAATTGCTTAGATTAAACAACTAGTGGCACTATCTAGATAAGGTTTTAGTTCTACTCGTAGTCTAGATGTAGATCTATATTGCGAAATAACATTTAAACATGCAAGATATACCTGTTTTCAGTATCTTCCGCCATATCTTAAATATCTACAAGAGAATCTTCAAAAGCTTACTTTTTCGCTTGTTTTACTTCATAATGGTTACAAAATACAAACCAATATCCAGTATTAAGAATCAACTTAGGGCCAATAGTGGCAAACATATTTTATCAGCATCTGCCATCTTGATAGATATAGAATTGAAATTTTGAGGGATGATTTTCTCCTTGGTCTGGGTATTTAATATGTATAGTAAAAATATCTATACCTCTACATTTATGTATAATATCAGATGTCTAGTACCCGTAACACAAGCTGAGAGCTTACCACGGGGCTAGATGTTGTTGTGTAGATTGCACGGAAATATTTATTTGTCATGTATTTATGTTGCTATTATAACAGCAAATACGAAAGATACATATAAAATCCTACTACTATTATAAAGGCGAAAGTTTGTAAGTATGGATGTATGGATGTTTGTTACTCTTTCACGTAAAAACTACTGAACCGATTTAAATGAAATTTGGTACAAAGAATCTCTAGAGCCTGAAAAATAACATAGGCTCATTCCGCGGGAAAATCCATTATAACGCGGGTAACACCGCGGGGCACAGCTAGTATTATATATAAAGGGACTCCCATAAAACAAAATGTGATTTAATAAGGCGTAGCGAGGTAACTGTACACAGAAGCTTAGGTGTAGTATAAGTTTAGTCAAATTGATTACTACATAATAACAAAATAAACTATTCATAAATAATACGACATACTTTGCTAAACGAGCCCTGAGAAAACCAACTCACTTATAACATTGCGTCACACAAATTAGACAATTCAATAACTTTCTCGGAAATAAACTTGATCTCTTATCCCAAGCATATTAGTTTAAATAAGATCAGCATCTTAATGAGAGAGCATTCACCTTACGTCTGCGATTCTTAATACTGTTGACCTTTTATAAACATTGTTTATCGCTAGAGAATGTAGGTGAGGAAAGTACTTGGGTATTTAAACAAACAATTTTTGCGTATGCTTCGGTTTTATTGGTATCTATTCTCAGAATTGTGAAATATAATATAAATAACTATAATCCTAGCTGACCTCAACAAACGTTGTTTTGCAAAATGAAAAATAGATAGTAGCCGATTCTCAAACCTACTGAATACGCATAAACTTTGTTAAAAATCGGTAACGGCTTTACCGACTTTCGGAGGAGTATGGTAACTAACATGGTGACATGTAAATTATATATTAGAAGATGTATAGATTATGTTTCTCGCTCCTTCTCAATCAAAATAATATTTATCTACATTATGTGAGAGTGGTGTATTAGGCTATTGTCTGCTTTTGGTGTATCGAGGTCGATTCCTGTCTAAAGATCAATGTTTGTCATCATCAATCTTCTGCAACCACTTTTCCTTAGACTCGGTGTTTTCTATGCGTTATAATCTGTTTATTATATATCTGTGTTGATAATTAGCCAGCAATTTAATTTTATTTGTCTTTCTTTCCAGAACTTCGTCAGCTCTCACTGTCCCAGCTGAACGAGATCTTCATGGAACTGGAAACCCTGATCCGAGAGTTTTCGGAAACATTGATCGCCGAGCTGGCTTTGCGCGACGAGTTGGAGTACGAGAAAGAGTTGAAGAATACCTTCATCTCGCTTCTTCTCGCTGTTCAGAACAAGCGGCGGCAGTACCATGTCGAGAAGAAGAAACGGCCGGTGCCGAGGTCTCCCAATTTGAGTAATACGAGCTCCGAGTCTAAGGTAATAGACGTTTTTTAAGTAACTTTTAAATGGAGTTCATTTCCTTTTAAAATTTTCATGAGTTACACGATTCGTTTTTATAGTCCGAAATGTTTAAAAAAAGATTCATCATTTAAACTAGAAATGTTAGGTAACCTTAAAAAGTTTATTTAGTTTAATAAAAACACTAAATATATAAGAGGGGCAAACCACAAATATCTATTTTTTTAAATAAGACTGCAAACTGAAACTTAAGACTTATAAAAGATCAGTCAAACTGCATCATTTTGCATATTAAAAAAAAATTATTACGTCTTATTATAGTGTGTTTTTATTGCAAATTGTGTACAAAATAGATACATGGAAATCCAGGTGCAATAGTCCATCTCATACTTATCCCCTATGTCGCACGGTCGCGCGCGCGCAATCCCCACTGCCTCGCACTCTGAACTCTCTCAACAAGATGATAGCTATCTATCCACATGTTGACATATTTGATGATAATTGGAAGCTATTTATTAAAAATTGTTTGTCATTTTGTGAGATTGATCTGTGATGTGTATTGTTTTTATTTTTAATTAATTTATATTATGTATTATTATAATAATTTTTGGTTAATTTATTTTAATTTTAATAATGTAATTGCATTTAAGTATTAATTAATTAGTGTAAGTGGTTATTGTTAACCGTTCTAATTAAATAAATAAAAAATAAAAAAATATCCAATTTCATTTATACATATTTGTAAAACTGCATAGTTTTGGTTTTGGTATAGTAGTGGTGTTGTTCTATTCGCTTCTCAACTCAGTATAAAACATTGAAGCGAACTGTCAAGACAATGTTATTTCCTTGATAGTTTTTGTTTAAGCAATTTAGTTTTATTAATTTTAAGTTGACCTGTCCATGTAGGCTATGTGCTTCTAGGGAAATAAACGTTTTGACTTTGACTTTGGTATCAAACAATCAAACTACCACCAAACTGTTTATAGTGTTCAGGACTAACGATTGCGTAGATCAAATAAAATAAGCCAGCGTGGCGTGGGTTTATTTTATGTGTATTCATATGTAATGGTTAATGTTGTTGTTATTAAATTTCTTTAAACACGTAATCATTACCTTGAGACGTCCTCATCTGGACATAGACCTTTAATCCTTCATATAATTATAATTCTTAATATAACCTTTTTGTATGACATTGTGTGCTATTTTTATATTTTGTTTGTTTGCAGTATTTGACGACCGTGATACCCTTCCACCTGGATAACGGTCCTCCAGACAACCAGTCACTCCAAGTTCTCATTAAAAGTAAGTATGTATATAAGTAATATAATTTATTTAAGTAAGTTTCCGTCCTTAAATAGGATGATACCTACTGATTTTAAACCGGCTTCCAAAACCGCCTTTTTTATTTTTAGATTCAATGCGTTTGTTGCTTTACTACTTATTTTGATAAGAGTCTTTCAGTTTTTCCAACCTTATTAAAACGTAGTGATTATAATTATACTCTCTGCCTTATTATGGTTCGGAACAAAGTTAAACAGACTTTCCAAAAAAAAATCCAAAAACATATTTCTGTGTGATGCCTCAATTTGTTTTTCGAGTGAAAAGTTGCAAGCACCTTAAATAAAGCTGTTGTTTACAAGATGGCCCCATAGACGTTTTGTAATAATGTATAATGACGTTTTGTCAATACAATGGACCGGAGATATATACAACCAAATCATTTGCTATGACCACAACACATAGGTACAGCGAAAACACTCAAACCCATTTGGTTTGGTTTTGGCATTACAAGACTTGAATTTTGTCTGCCTCTTCCCCTTGTCCCAGCACCGGAATCTATGGCAGTTATTATACTAAGTTACTTACTAATTAGTGTAACTTATTTTTTTTTTTTTTTTTTTTTTTTATGAGCCGGTATCATCCCACTGCTGGGCAAAGGCCTCCCCCCATTCTCTCCAGGCATCTCTTTCTATAGCAACCGTCATCCAGTCGGCTAGAAATCGGTCCAATTCGTTCCGCCATCTTTGTTTTGGTCTACCGCGTCGCCTTCTCAAAAGTGTAACTTATTAAATATATTATTTTCTTTTCAGTTCTAAAGGCCATTAACGAGGACAGCCCCACCGTGCCGACGCTTCTAACAGACTACATTCTCAAAGTCCTGTGTCCAACCTAAGAACATGGCGTTTTCTAGCTAATTCCGTTTATTCAACATTTCAACATTTGCACCTACTACCTACTACGGATATATGATATGTTTTAAACCTTTAGTCCTTTTGCAATGCTATGGCCAAACCTGTGCGCAAGGTATCGCAAAGTTTGGCAACAGACCAGAGATCATAGGTAAGTCTCGGGCACATTTAGTATTGTCAAACAACTTGACAAGGTACATGTTTTTAACTAGATGTTAATCTCTATCACACATCTGGCTGGATTTTAAATGTAGTTGCAACAGATAGTGCATTAAGTTATGCAAAATATTAAGACACAAATTACTTTCGTTTCACATCTAATAGGCTTGTGATCTAACTTAAGAAAATCACTTCAGCTTAAACTTCACCTATTTGTCTCATACCTAAAACAGTGCATCTATGATTCTTACTTTGATAACTACATTTATACGCCTAAACTAAAAATAAAATAAGTCTTTACACCTTTATACCCAAAAATATTCACGCATGCTTTTTAAAAGATCCGACACATCTTTCTTTTTTCCGAGTAGGTAAACTATAGTTAATTCTTAAAATTAGACAAGTATCATAAAAAATAACAACGTTTAGATGTTGCATATTGCACTATAACTACATACTCCATTGTAATCAATATTATAAAATAGATTCATTCAATCTTGATGTTCGTCTAGTAAGTGCTCATAGAATATATCCAGCAATGTTGATTTTGTTGAAGCTTACATTTAGGATAATATAGTAAGTCTAGCTATAAGTACAGAATGTACGAAAAATTATCTTAAAATAAATCAGTGTTATTCAAATATTGGAATACATACATAATGTTGAATTCGATATGAAAATTAAAAGGGTCTCTTACTCATAGCTAGCTTATTATTTTTCAGAGAGGTTATTTTTAGTAGTTTTAAGTCGAATATTATTGCCATAACACAATTATTTTGATTAATGTTATTCAAATCTTATTATTTGCATAAATGAACTGTGATATCATTACGATAGTTTATTATAACATCTTTATCGTTATTTGCCTTCGATTTTTGTTATTTTTTCTCAAATTCGACTTGTAAATAATTGAAGAATTTAATGAAATGGAATTGTCCTCTAAAATTATAGAAACATCGTGTCAAGAGGCTTGTAAATATACGTTGAAATGTCTGCTTTTGGTCTTAATAAGGTTATTTTTGTGGCAGCATTAAGTGTTAGGTATCAGTAATTCTATATTTTTGTGGAAATGCTTACAATTAATCGCTCCGATTTGTAGATAAAACTGCCACACATATTTATCATATTTTATTATGCATATCAATCACTCAGTTCCATTTAAGAATAATCTTTTTAAAACAAATCAAATAAAAAAATTAAGTCTATGATTGATATGATTAGATAATATCTTTTAAATTCGTAAGCCGAGATCCTAATTGCAAGAAAACACAAAAATGCGCATACCGTCTTTTTATTAAATCCCGAAGTTAACATTTGAAATATTTGGATGTAATTTTCCTAATGTTTAAAGAATAAATTATTAAGTAGGTATGTAAACCCTAATTATCAAAAAATATATATAATTGAGTAAAATGCTTAATGGGGTCAATAAAATACAGTTTTATAAAATGCAGTGAATCAGTCATTCATTTTAATTTTTTTATCTATTGACCTCACATACTAGGACTCTTGTTTTGTTAGTTATAGTGTAGAAGCCCGCAGTTATATTAGCTACATTGTTATTTTAATATTCCGATACGAATGTAGTCATAGTTTAGTTTTAAGTTGTATCTCTAGTCCGAATGTTTTTAGTCATAATTTGTTATTATTAAAGATTATAGATAATAATTGCATGGTAAATATAAAGATCGTTGCTGTGGATTTAAACTTGTAATTTTTTAATCAGTTCATGTAACTGGAAGCTTACATCGCACATTTTAAATTTTAAACTTAGAGACACATTGTTAAGCATTGGATATTGAATGAACTGAAAAGAGCCTATAGGCTTTTGGCCACGTGTTTATTAAAATTCTAACATAAGAATCTGTTAAAGTGCGTATAATCAAACTTTACTGTTTTTTTTTAAATCTATTATTATTGAATCTCCACGTACTGAAGAACACGATTGGCCAAAAGATTCGAGAGATAAGGCTATTGTCATTGTAAACTACTCATGTATGCATGGTACCCGATTGAAATAAAGGAGCTTGAAAATAAAATGCGTTATTTCTCTCTCTCTCTCTCTGAATCTAAGTTTATTTTCCATAAAGCTCCATGGATAACCTGCCAATTTTTTTGATGTTTCTATAAATTCCAATTAATGAATACCCAATATAATTAAACATAAAAAGGCTTTAACAACTGAATACCATTATAATAATTAGATTCAGGTTCTACCACATATGCTGCTGAATGAAGTTCATATAACTGGTAACTCTGAGAAGGCTGAGGGGTGGTGAAATTGGCATCCGACTTAGGCCACAAAAGACCTGATACCGATCCGAAATAGCATTTTATACATGTATGAATGCATGAATTAACTTGATTGTTATAAAGGAACTTTAAAATAAAATGCGTTATTTCTTTGAATCAGATTATAATACCTTTCAGAGCCTAATTAACAACCTGTCAATAATGTTTTAAGACGTTGGTATAGTCAAAAGATGCCGTTAAAGCAAGATAAGAAATGTTGGTATTTCTTTAAATAGCAGTAAATTAACTACAATTTTATTATTCTAAACAGTGGAATTTGAAAAGGCTGGTATGGTAGTTATCATAGATTCCGAGTTCACCACATGTGTTGCTGAATAAAGTTCATGTAACTGGTAACCCTGGAGAAGGCTGAGGGGTGTTGAAGCTGGCAACCGTCGAAGGCCACGAAAGAGCTGATACCAATCTGAAATAAACATTTTATAAGTATATTTATATTGCGATAGAACGATAACAGGTGACTTTAGTTCCAGCCAACCCGCACTTTGCCCGCGTGGTGAATGAAGGCCTATTCTCTCTCATCAAACAGAGAAGTCCCTATACCCCAGCAGTGGAAACGTTAATGATGATGATGAATCTTAAATTATCTCTTAGGTAATTTTCTACTTATTATAAATGCTTTTAACTAAGTGAACAATGCTTAACGTGTTTGATAGAACAATGGCGCCTAGGAATTGTATTATATACCACCAATAAAATTTCATCGCGTGGTTTGATAAAACTGATTAAAAATACCCGCAGGTATTAAGACAATGCCTTATTATTTTCAATGTAAAATCAATAGGACTAAGCTCGCTCTACCGTTCGCCAATATAATCAGATACCTACTAAAATTAGTTACAAAATACCCACCAATGTCGGTACTCCGTTCCTGACTAGGACCAAGGGGCCTCCAGAGTCCCCACCGCAGACGCCCACTCCGCCAAGTCCACTGGTGCAGATTGTGGACGCGTGGACCCATTGGCTGCCGAACGAGGCCAGGCATTCGTTCACCGTGATCACTCTTAGAGAGACGTGGCTGACAAAAGTGTTGCTAGATACGCCGAGTTGTGCTGGAATTGCAGTAATAGTTATTATTACCTTATAAGAACAAAGCAAAAAGGAGGGAAATAAGGAGATACGTAAAACAAACAAGTAATAATTAGGTAAATGACATCGTTAACCGAAGTTAGAGGGTGAGTAATGAAACCGCGTTCCCCCATAACTAAACGTAAAAAAATCTAGGAAATTACACATTCTCACTACGCTTCCGTTTGAATAATGTGCTAAAGAAATAATATCTTTATATAAAATGTTACACAGCTAAATATTCTTACCATCATTGGTTTTGCCAAAGCCCGCTGCAATAGCCCACTGGCCAGCGAAGGTATCGAACATGTCCCATCCGGATGGTAGAGCCACGGGCTGTATGGCGGCTGAAAAGAAAAAAGGATCATTGTGATTATGTAGTTACTAAGTAACCAGTAAAAAAGTTGCATTATGCGACAGCAATCAATTGTGTTTGGGATCGCCAATATTTTCTATGCATATCAACAGCATTTACAACATTCAATGATCCATAGGTTTCCCCGTGTGAGGTCGATACTCATGTTATAAATTCAAGAAACTATCTAGGTTATGGTTATGGTTGATATTTGAGATACAGAGATATTATCTGAGCTTAGCAGAATAGCAACAAAACACTTACTAGAGAACCAAACGCTGGAAGGCAGGTAGATCATAGCAACATCGTTGATCAGCGGCGGAACGAACTGTGGGTGTAAGACGACGGTGTTGGTGTTGATCCTAGTGCCGCCGCTGAAGAGGAACTGGGAGCCGAGCACGACGGTGAACATGTACGCCATGTTGGTTCCGTCATTCCAGCAGTGGGCGGCGGTCACCAAACGGTTCGCGGAGAGGAGAGTGGCACCGCAAGCTGACATGCCTCCGGTAGTGAGGTAGACCACGAGTCCAGCCTAGAAAAGTATGTCATTCTGAACGAAAGATAGTAGTGTGATCACTGGGCGGTTTGTGGCATCTTTTGTTAACTATTTAGGGTAAGTATCGGTATCAGGTTGCAATTTCATTTAGCGTTGAAGAAAATTGGTGAAAAATATACCTTATGTTAGTTTTTCTTCTTTTTTTTTTATTTACCAAAAACAATAAAAGGTTATGTTAGTTTAATAAATTTTATTGTTTTATTCGTATACTAGGGAGATAGGGGAGCATTGGGCAGTCGGGAGGTTCGGGCACCACCTTGTAATTCGGGTCGTATGAAAGGTACTTAAATTTGGATACTGTGGTAGTTTAGCTTACTAACTGGCAGCACCACTCAGGCTAATTTTATCTGCCATTTTGATTAGTTGTCAGTGACACATGGTGTCGACCGTTTCGTGCGTGCAAAAGTAAATATTTTGACGTGATTTCGAAGGAAATAACAACGTAATCTGTGTAAAGCCGTAAGTTTCTGTATTGTCATATAATTATGTGTTTACGAAAGCTAATATTAACGTATAAATTAAGGTTAAACATTAGACTACAAAAAACATATTTGAATTTATTTGTGAAATGAAGGGGTGGGGAGCATTGAGCACTCATTTTAAAGGGAGGTTTGGGCATGCCCAATGCTCCCGCCACTATTGTTTGTTTCGGCAATCGCTGTAAAAAGTAAATTCTGTTAAAAAGAAAAATAAGCGACGCGAAATCCATAAAGAAATAATATTACGTGCCATCGAAGAAATTAACGAAGGGAGTAAATATTAAAGCGACTGCAAATAAATACGACATACCTAGATCATTTGATCTAGGTTGTCCCTCCAAAGATATTTAAAACAAGGCACTGTAAAAGATGTTTCTTCTAAATTCATATCTTGCCAAATATTCGCTGAAGATGAAGAAGCAAAACTGTCAGAGTACCTCATAATGATACCTCATGTTGATTTTATGGCAAGTTTTTATGATTTTATCATTTAATATTCAAGTAATTTACCATTAAGTGGCCTATTTAATACAGTGCCCAAACCTCCCATTGAGGTGTCCAAACCTCCCGACCATTGGGAGGTTTGGACACTTTTGACAGTATTCAGAAAATCTCTTGCAATTTTGATACTGATTATAATTGTATAAGTGTTCTTCGTTATAATTGAAGCCAAATATATGTGCTAATAATATAAGGAGTAAAAAGTTGATTTTGTTAAAAAATTGCATTTTTATTAAGGCTTAAGTAAAAAAGTGCCCAATGACGAAAAAACATTAAAAAAAGAACATGTAAGAATTGTTTCTATACCACCCGTACCATGTTTAAATCATCGTTAAAATATAGAATACCTAGGTGATGAAAACATTTATTTGATAAGACGTTATATGCCAAAAAGAATAAATTTTTTTAGAGCAAACTTAATTAAAATGAATGCAGCTTACCAGATATGGATGAGCGTTAACAGGAGCGCTGACACCACCAACGATTCTGTTCTCCTGCTCCAGAAGGGCTTGGTCTTCTAGCGCCTTCATCCGCTTAGCTTCAGGGATACCAACGCTTTCATGGTACCCTGTCTGGACCTCCTGAAACGCGGTTACTCCCACCACCAACGCAAACGCGAAAAAAATCAGCATACGCATTTGATCCTCTTAATTAACTGATATATTAGTATCAAAACCTGGTTTAATGGTTACCAGGTATCTAAGTAAACTAAACTAGTAAAGACGTAAAAGTATGATTCGTCTTTATGTAGGTATGTTTTTCTGTTTTGTTATCAAATAAATCCTCTTAGTCTAAACGTTTTGATAATATTTTGGATTTCCCTGATTAGATTTGTCTTAAGGATATAGATAGATATATGATATAGAGGTAATTAAGGCGATAAAAGTATATCAAATAATTAAAATAAATAAAAAGATTGATTTCCAAGAAAGGTCTTACTAATTGTAGTTAGTCAATAATAAGTAGCGAGTTTTAAGTAGTTTATTTGCAAGTAATGGCCTTTTCCAACCAGTCATTAGTTTCGACACCACGTATTTAATTATTTCTAGACTTGTAATTTAGTTACGTGAGCATCTCTACATCGACTTAATTACCCTAGGTTGTCATTAAAAATATAACCAAATGCGACGTTGAAAAAGAAAAATAGATAATGAAATTTATAGATACTGAAAACTACTTAATTTTAGCCTATATTTAGCGACCGACAAAAAAGAGGGGTGTTATAAGTTTGACGTTTCTGTCTATCTGTCTGTATGTCTAGGAAATCATACCTCCCAAACGGATGAAGCGATTTCAATTTAGTTTTTCTTTGTACGTAAGGTGAGTTTCACGCGATTGTTTAATGAAAATCGGTTGACCCGTTTAAAAATTATGAGGGTAAAAGTGGGGAAGGAAAACCTAAAATCTGCAAATAGGTATACTCAAGTGGGGGTTTCAAATGAAAGCGCATCACTTACACATTACAAAATAGTATGACTTTTAACTTTTAAGTAAATTAAGCTTCTGAAATCGGGGGTTTTTCAAATTGAAAATTTAGATTATATACACTTACGCAAACACATTATGCAGTAAACATAAAAAAATATAAATCTAAAATTACGAATAACCAAGAATGCCAAAATGTTTGTAGCCAAAATTTAACGTAATTTTTCTATTTCATTTGTATGTGAATTTGTATTGCTAAAAAGAGTCCTCTCGGTATGTATTTGGTGTGGCTCATTTATCAACAATGAAGCTTGCTGTTTTCTGATTTTTAACCCCCGACCAAAAAATAGGGGTGTTATAAGTTTGACGTGTCTGTCTGTCTGTCTGGGACATCATAGCTCCCGAACGGATGGATGGAGCGATTTCAATTTAGTTATTTTTTGTATGAAAGGTGAGTTTGGCCCGTTTGTTCTTAGACATGTTTTATGAAAATCGGTTGAGCCGTTTCAAAGTTATGAAGGCGATTTGACAGTGTTCAAACCAGCGTTATGGTTTAAATATTTCCTGACAATCCACACAACAACACCTAGCCCCGCGGTTAGATCTAAGCTTGTGTTACGGGTACTAGACATCTGATATACTTAATATAGATAATTGACATAAATTTAGAGATGTTTTTTATTATAGATATTATACACCCAGACCAAGGAGAAAGTGTTTGCAGAACATACACTTGACCCCTCGGCGGGAATCGAACCCGCTACCGTACGCAATGGTACGTTTGTTTATTATTTTAATTGTTTAATTGACTCTACTCAATTAAAAACAAAATATGATTTAAGAAGAGATGGGAAGGAGGGATCGTACACGTTGCTTTTCTATTCCCTATTGTGTCAAAATGATCTGCCAAACCAACAACACACCCCGTCACTTTTTGTAGACGACAGCTTATAAACTTGTTTTAATGGAATTTGTGAGAGACTAAAATTAAATACCAATCTAATATAACTTTATCCTGCAGTCAGTCGAAATATCGACGAAAACCTATAATTTTGAATACCTAAATTAGAAAAATCGAGTTGATGATTGATGATTACATGCAAAATGAAAAATGTTCTAAAGGCGGATCTTCGATCTTTCTTATTAGATTCTTCAGCTATCAGCGCCCTTGTTCTGTATACGCGTGGTTCTGTTCAAGCTGCTACTAGTCAAGTAGATTCTTTTGATCTATTTGCTAAACTTATCAAATGCTCCCAAGTCAATTGGACATCGTACGATAATCAGATAATCAGCGATGCTGGGGTTTTAATTCATTGATAGTAGTAATAATAAATAGTAATTCTAGGTTTGTTATTAATGTAAATAGTTAATTACTTGGTTGATGTATATAGTAGACAGTAGTGATTGTTTGTAAATTATGTTGTTTAGGTTTTCATGTGTAGTAGTTTTGTAACGAGATATGATTTGTTGAGAATTGTGTCTATTCTCCACAAGGGCTTTATAAATAGCTTTCTGTAAATAAATTTAGCTACTTATTTCACTATGTTAGCTGTAGGTCTTGCTTATGAATAAATAAATAATAGGTGTGGATAGTTTTATTACAATATAACTTTATTAGAATTATCATCATTCTATTGTCCTTATCCCACATTACGTGGGGTCGGCACAACATGTTTTTTCCTTCCATTTTCCCCTGTCACTCGTCATCTCAACACTCACTCCTTTCTTACACATGACATCCTTCACACAGTCCATCCATCTCTTCTTTGGCCTACCTATAATTTATTAGAATTATCTGAAAAAAAAATGGGAAGTAAATACTTCCCATTTTTTAAAATTATCGGGTTTGCGAACCACGGAATATTCGATAACCAAAAGTCGGCACAAACAAAAACTTAAACCAGTTATGTAATTTCATATCTTTTTATTTAAAGCATAATCAGATACAAACTCCAGAAATGTTATTTTATATTTCAGTGTATTGTGCAGGAAGGAAACATCCAAGAAAATTCCTTAGACATTTATTGTTCTTGTTCTAAGCAAAGTTTTGACACTTCTAGCATGTGCACTTGCTCCAAGCCAATGAGCATCTTTTGTAGTTAAGTCGTTTACATATGCTGGTTGATGAAGCCAACAAAGCTGGTGACTCTGGCGAAGGCTGAGGGGAAGCCGAGTTGGCAGCCGTTAGCAGCCACGAAAGAGCTAATACCGATCTGAAAAAACAAAGAAGAGTTCATTGATCGTTCGGTCCAAAAACAAAAACGGAGACAAGAACGGTGTTTTAGGGTTTTTTTTCTTATATTTGTAACTGACCAAATTTTAGACAAAATAATTTTCATCAAAAGTCATGCAATGGTACAAAAAATGGATCATAAATCCATGATTCAAGTGGATTATGTTGATATATATGAGTCAATATGAGATGATGAGTTATAAATTACCAAAGTAGCCTCTCCATTCCTGATGAGCACCAGAGGGCCACCAGAGTCTCCACCGCAGATGCCGACGCCGCCAGCCCCGCTTGTGCAAATCGTCGACGTCTGGACGAACACGTTGCCGAAGACAGCCTGGCATTGGGCGACGGTGATCACTTGCAGATTCACCTGGCTGACGAAGGTGCTGGCTGATACACCAACTTGCGCTGAAAGATTTGGGAAAATACAGTGAAACAGCAGCTACAAACGTTTTTAAAGCGCATTCATAGTAAGCCTATGCTGAAAGATAAGATAATAAATCTATGTAAATAAACCTTCTGAGACGCATGGGGTTGCTTATTCGCTTCTTGCTGAGAGGGCTAGATTTTGTACGAACTGAAATATCTGGGTTTCAGTATACAAGCTTTGCTTAATTTGATGATGAAGTTGAGCTAGTCTTAAACTGTGATAATTTATATTGAATATTATAGGCTCAGAACGCATATTAATTATTTACACACATTACATTAAAAACATTAGCTTACCATCACTGGTCTTTCCATATCCAGCCGCAACTGACCATTGTCCAGCGAATGTGTCGAAGAGATCCCAACCGTTAGGAATGCTGGCGGGGCGAATGCTGTCTGTAAATCAAATTTAAGTAAGTATATAGCTAAAGTTTTGATTAAGTACCTTGATTTAAAATCACAGTAATTAGCATACTATGATTTAAACTATAATTGTGATTTGTGACATTACGAAATTTTGTACCTACCTAAATCAAACAATGGAAGTTCATGTTTTTGTATCTTATAAATGAAAATATTTATTATTTGTTTATATCACATGGGAAATCGTGATAATAACATTTGACAATCGGTGCATTCGTACTTAAAACAACATTAATTAATATACTCGTACTTACTTAAAGCATAAATATGTAAACGTTACACGAGAATAAAACTGAACAGGACTACTAAGAAAGCGTGTAGGTACAATTGAATGTAGGTAAATTAAAAACCCATATTCCAAAAATTCTTCATACACATTAAAAAGTTACTCACTCGTGAACAAAACATTTGACGGCAGGTATATCATAGCAATATCATTGTTCAGATTAGCTGGGCTGTACTGGGGGTGCATAATCACGGTGGTAGTAGCAATCCTGGTGCCGCCAGAGAACAGGAAGTGGGAGCCGAGGACAACAGTGAACATGGTGCCCTGGTTCCAGCCGTCGAACCAGCAGTGGGCAGCGGTGACGAGCCGGTTGGAGGAGATCAACACGGACCCACATGCTGACTGACCGGCCACTCCGAGAAGGGAGATTATTAGACCAGCCTGAAATGTTTAAAGAGCATGATAGAGTGGAAAGTCTTGGAAACACCCTTATTGTGATTGAGTTGAGGGAGGTATACCTATGCCCTGCAGAGGACTTTTTACGGCTGCTACGGTGAGCTAGAAAAGATGCAATTCTGATTTTGTGACGTATCCATAACTTACCTACCTATAATAATTATACAGATAAACAATCTTAATCCGACACGGTTGAATGTTTGCAATTAAGCGAAAATTTATACGTTCACTCGATGGTTATGAAAAGTTTTACTGCCTGCTTTGAAACATGCCAAGATTTAGCTTTCAGATAACATATTTAATAATATACAAAAGTGTCATGAAAGTGTTTTTGAACAATCTTAAGACTGCGAATCTATTCTACCTACATGGTGTTTTGGTGGTATATACGAAATCCAACAATCAGCGTGTTATTACAAGTTATATCTCAATCTGCAATTAAGCAAATTGTTAGATATTTACCATAGATGGATACTCTAAGTTAGATATCAACAAGCGGACATTAAAGCAAGCTACATCATTCATATCTGGGGAAACTCCGTCTAAAAGAAGTACTGTGTGCTCAACTATTGATTAGAATAGAATAGAAAGAGTTTTATTTACGTCATAAACACACAATACAATAACAATTAAAATTAACATAAAAGCAGTTTAACAAAAATACTATAGTAAAAATATTTAAACGTAAATCGGTTTCCACTCAGCATTTTCATCACTCAGATTAATAGTGCAACTTACCAAATAAGGATGTCCATTAACTGAAGCGCTAGCACCACCAACAATCCTTTCTTCGGTCAAGGCGGGATCTATGTTAATCTGCTCTTCCAATGCCTTAATCCTGGCTGCTTCAGGGATACCCACGGTGGCATGGTACCCCAATTGAACTTCCTGTAGCCCTGACACTGCCGCCACCAGGGCGAACGCGATAACGACCAGAGCACGCATTTTATAAAATAAATATCAAATAGGTAATGGAAGTATCTACCTACAATTATGTAGATAGGACTAGCCAAAAATTATCAATAATCGTTTTATATACACAGGACCTTATCGTTCTATTTCAGACAAGAAAATTGAGATTTCTGATAAGTAGGCAGACTTAATTGTTAATTCATGATAACAGCTTTGATTTGTATGATTTTTTTTTCTTTGTATTATTTTACTTATTGTTATTTTAGCAAATCTACATATTGATTTAATTGGTGTTGTAGAGCGAGATACTTTAGCAAAAGTGTATTATGAAATCTGTGGCAAGTATCTTCAATACTTAAAATATCCAAGAATCAAACGGTCGCCTATCACTGTAATAAATATGTAGTACGATTAAAATGGGCACCTGGATCTGGATGAGATTAGCTATGTACCTTCTTAAAATAAGGTCATAAGGGGAAGGAATTAGTAGGTTTACCTTTGCAGACAAAACTGTACGCGTCTAAATTTCTTTAGAATTTCGTTAAAATAATGCAATTTAGGAAATATAATAAATAATTCCACTAATCATCAAGTACACTGTTTTAAATCTTGCTGGCCCTGCGTCCAAATTTTTTTTTTCGCTGCTATAAGTGCAGAATTTTCTTGATAATTTTGAGTCCCAAGTCTTAACCTACAAAGCGTACGTTTATAAATTTAAATTATCGTTATCTTGAGGATTCATAAAATTAAAATTTATGACAACAAAAGGGGCTTTTTGTTGCCATAAATTTTAATTTAGTTTTTAGATGTTTCATGAATTAAATCATGACAGAAGTAAATTTTAAATTAAAATCAAAAATAAAAAGGTATTTTTTATTTTATTTTGGCTTGATGAAACTTTTAACCCTTAATTTTAAGCTTTTGTTACTAATTTGAGAAATAAAGTACCCTAAGACATTTGAGTTAAGCTCAAAAAATATATTTTTAATTAAAACGTATGGTACTTAATCTATTCTTACACCGATTATACATACATTATTTAGTTAGTTCAGTACAAAAACTTGTTAAAAAAAATATGTTAGGTATCATAAGTATAAGTCCACTCATACAACACCTATGATTCTGTGTATAGTTTATAAACTTTTTGCAATAAAAAAACACACAAATTTTATAGGTGCAAAAAGAGGCGGTTAGAGCGATATCCCATCCAAGTTTTTTATAAAAATTACGTTTGTTGTATGGGAGCCCCGTTACATATTTTAGTGAAAAAAAATATAATAGATCTCGGAAAAAAAATGGAAGATAAAAAGTCATATTTAAAGTTAGCCCGTGTCATGCAGAATAGAAGTTTAAAAAACACTGTATTGATATAATTTATCATTATCACAACTTTTATCGCAATAGAAAATATACCTACTTAAACTACTTCGGGTAATTAGTAGGCCAGAATACAGATTATTTCAGTCTATGATATGATTAGGTCGCATTAAAACAATTTTTCCATTGATGTAGGCATTTGAACCTACCTACTTTCCAATTATGTAATACTTACTGACTTATTAATAAGTGTGTCTGTCTTTCATAATTCACATTTATGAATCACCAATGCCGCAAAATTATAAATATAAGGCCATAGGTAGATAAGTTTCATGTTAGTTAGAAACCTTCAAATTGGGATAAATCAATTAACATCAAAATGGAAACACTTAACGGAATTAAAATAACTAAAGAATATTTCGGAAATAATCAGTTCATTTACTATTAAAAAACTTCACAAACGTGGATAGAAGCACCAATAAGTTAAATTAATCTAAGACAATACCAGTGACTTCGCTGATCCAGTTAAGGTATCTCTGAGTCCTCGTGAAGACAGATGGAAGTTCATCATTGCATCCATCGGCGCTCACAAATGTGGCTACACCGATCTGGTAAAATTAGAAATAATTATAAGACAACACAACCATCAACCATCAACGATAAAATCTAGCCCCGGGCCATAAATTAATACGGGCGTGGTAAGCTGTAGATTTTTGTTACGGGTACTAGACATCTAATATAGGTACTTAATATAATAATAAACATAAAGACGATATAATAAACATACACTTTAATAACACATACCTACAACAGGAAAATGTTTTAACCGAAAAACAAGTCAGGATTTGGTTAACCTAATTTTGTTTACTCAATTATGGAACTTACCAATATAGTCTCAGGTTCATCAACAGTGGTGTTCACAGAAATAGTGAAAGGTCCACCGTTGTCACCCTGCGAAAACATTAAAATTTCTTCTTATCTTTCCAAATAATAATGCTTAGTACAAGAAAGTTAATAGTCATCGCAATTTGAGCAACAACTGTCAAGCTAGAATAACCAGTAAGTTAGGTGCATCTAAAGTGTTGGTTATCGAAACTTAGGTATAACTATTTTCGGACACAAAGAGGACAAGTACCAGTAGTCCAGTTACCAAATTAGGCCTATTTTGACAGGAATCAGTCTCTGCGAAGCGTATATAAGTGGAAATGGAATAGCGCACTGCGAGCAAATGATTTTTGAGCTATGTTGACTTGAGTAGTGTCATGTCCGCTTAAATCATATTTTTAACGTTATACTGCAGTTGGTTCAGTTATTTTAGACATAACAACGCGAAAAATGTTAATCACTTGGAAAACAGGAGCAAAAGTGATATACGACTTGCTTAGGTTCAATGCAAGCACTCACACCAACAACACACTAAAAACACAATTTCAAAATTAAGACACATCCGCAACCTTTGCGCACAGAATTCGAACCTGCATCTCCGGGATAGCGCCCCGACGTGATAGACCAATTAAGACAATTCGAATCCGTGCGCGAAGGTTACAAATGTGTCTTAATTTTTTCTGCATAAAATTTAAAAATAGTTTAACCTGCAAAGTGAGGTTTATCACTTATTAAAAACATTAAAATCTAGTCAAGATTATTTTGGAATGCACGACATGTCGTATTTAAATTTATATTTGTTTTAATTTGCTTGTACGGTGCCTAATACACATTCAAACGCCTACCTTACAAGTGCCACCTCCAGAACTGAATCCGCAGACAGTGTCGGAAGGCAGCTCGTTGAAGTAGAAACTGTTGCAAAGAGGGTCGGTCATCACCGTCATAAGCTTCTCTCGAAGGGTGGGTGAGACGAATGTCACACCTAAACAGATTTCTCACGTTAAAAGTCCTATAGATTGATTTTAATTACAAGAAAAATGAAATAGATGATTGATTTTACATTGATTTGTTAATAATTCTTGTGATTAATAGTAAAATTCGAAGTCAAAAGTCCCGACTCCGGAACTATGATGCTTGTAGGTGATTTATATATAAATATTTTATTGTTCGGTATGCACTAATTCAAGGAATTCTGAAACTCTGTGGTGGTCTTTTGTGGCCCGGAGAAGCCACCTTCTAGGTCTTTATGTCCCATCTTAGACCACATCGTCACTTTACATCAGGTAAGATTGTGGTCAAATGAAAGCTTACCGAACATTAAAAAAAAAAAAAAAAAACTCTGGGTGCTATTTTTTACAATTCTAGGAAATTAATTAATGCATCATCTTTACTGTACTAAATAGGTACACATATAGGGTAGGTATGTTAATATAATGTACTAAGACCCCACAATAAAATTGTGGGGTCTGAGTTGTACCCCACTGCTGACATGACTATGATATCATCAATATTTCCTTTAAGCAACGCTGTCGCCATGTATATATTTAGTATACCTAATGATGAAAAATGGACGATGCACAAATAATACAGGTGTTCGGAAGAACGTTGAACATACGAAATTTTATGTTTGAGGGCCCATAACTTTGTTTCTAACAAAGTGCAATTTACATGTTTTAATTACTATAATAACAGAAAAAAAAATTAGATCTAGCCATAAAAAAAAAGTTAGACGGGTTTAAAGATACAAAATCGATATATTAAAAAAAATATTAAAAAATTATTTCAAAAAAAATCTTGAGACCTAGGTGAAGTTTTTTGGTGTAGGTAGTTAGCAAACCACCCCCCCCCCCCCCCCCTACCCCCCATTTTCGTATGTTCATTGTTCTTCCGAACACCCTGTATATTTTTGTACCATTAGCAGCAATTCCCCATCCAGATGCCGTGCCCCCTTGGCCGGCAAAGTTGAATGAGACGCTACTCAAATATGGGAGTCGAACAATATTGATGGTGTCTGCAAAAATCACAACGTATTTTATTGATAAATCTTGATAGCTGTTATGGAAACCATGACAATATGCTTAAAACTTAAGAATAACTAAATAGACTAATAAAATAATAATAATAATATAATAGTTAGACTTCGTAACCTACGTGAAATAATTCTTCTTTGTTTATTTTTTATTAAGACTTCAAACTAGAAGCATCTTATCGTTCAAGGATCTTTTTAGTACCTAAGCAGATTTAAAACTCACAACTATTTCCCGTGGCATAGCTTATCGCTCCGCCCTCGCTTTAAACCCAGATATTTAAAAAAATCAGCTATTTTAAAAAAGGTAATACTCTTAGTTAATAAAATAATTACATGCAGGATTTTCCCTATGATAAAAAAATTACCTGATAAATAAAATAAATTAAAACACAAAGTACGTACATTTAAATTAAAGTTCTAAAGGACATACATACGTAGTAGGTAATATAGAAATAGAAATAGAAAAAGTTTTATTTACGTCAAAAAAAAAATACAAACACAATACACAGCAACTATAACATTAATTTTAGTTAGATTTATATACATGTGTAACAAATTCGGACGTAAATTGGTTGCCACTCAGCATGTGCTGTAGGTGCTAAGGAAGCAGGCTACAGCGCTGGTTTTCAGTGGTACCATAATATCGTGAGTAAATAACAGCTAAATAAGTAAAAATAAAATAATTACATGGCTATCTGGCTTTTTCAGGATACTGAAGCTAAGCCGATAAATAATAATTGATGTGTCGCGATTACAATACGTTAATCGTCACGTGATGTCTTGTTTTAGTACTTTTATCTGTGATTCAAATTATTAATATAATAAGTGGATTTTTTACAAAAACAACCAATTTGATTTGATTTGAATAATTGAGTTACCTCGCGGGCATCGGCAAAATAATGTTGGCTCTCTCTCATAGTCTCATATTAAGTCTTAAAGATAATTCAAAAACTAAAAATTCACGCCGAAATGTGAGAATATTTAAATTTTTTTAACTAAAATGCTCAAAAACACTTAAAAAGTTAAATACAAGTAATAATACCTAAAAATAAACATCTCAAAAAACACGTTGGATTCGAACCTAGGACCCCGGTATCGACTAAATACGGTATGAAATGAGGACATAATTATTTCAATATAACTCGTGAAAAATTCATACCGTGGTCATAGAATAATAAATTACTACCGTCGCGGTATAAAACGACTAACATCACCAATGTTGATATTTTTTTATAGATACCATAGATAGATGAAACATATATTTGTTACTCCAATCACACACATACAATAATCGAGCAAAAACATAGGATTATGTACACTATTAACTTAAGATTGTTTCAAACAATGTGTGTTGCAGTAAACCAAAAATTCTTACCAGTTATCTGGATGACGTTAGCCAGCCTCAGCAAGGCTAGGTCGTTGGCGAACGTGTCTGGGTTGTATTCTGGGTGCACCACGATCTCGGCCACGTTCACGATGCGTCGCCCGTTCTCGTACCGATCGTAGAGAGAATGAGCTCCGAGGATTGCCTGTTCCACACATTTTGTTATGTGGTTTATAGTGTATAATTGTCAATATTTTGTCAAGAAACTATTATTGTATGCTAAGTTTGGGCAAACTGTAGAAACAATTTTATAACCCACCATCAAGTACAGTATTTTCACAATAACAGTTCTTCTTTCTAAATTATAGCGCGGTCGGTATGAGAACTGTAATTTTACTCTTGCCCCGATTTGAACGACTAAACTCGTTTTACCGCCTAACTGAGATCAAATTGTCATTTTTCTATGTTTTAATAAAAAATAAAAATGGTAGCATAAAATGGTGAAATTGAGGCTTAAACGGGTTATACAGTCTTAATGAGGGTCCCGTTTTACCCTTTGGGCACGGAACCCTTAGAACATCTTACTTTTACTTGTAGGCCTAGAATAACAATGTATTCACCTGAACATGGTCGACTTCTTGTCCGGAATGGTAGCAGCAATGCGCGGCTGTCAGCACCCACTCCTGATGCACCAGGGAGCCGCCGCAGAAACCGATCTCACCTACTGTGCCTACGCGCAGGTATAGTGCTACCTACAGACAGATTTGTATTTAAAAGAAATTGTTTCATCTATTGGTAAAATTTCTAACTCGAAACGGTCTTCCGTAACCCCGCCGCCACCATCGCCACCATCGCCACCAGCTATGTGAGAAGTGCGCGCGGTACACATCGAACATTTGTGTACATATGGTGAGCAAATCATTACAAAGTTAGACATTTAAGAGATATATGTATAAATATTATTGTATGACGTACTTAGTATCGGAGGTATAGTTTAAGATATAACTATGCGGGGACATAAAACCCCGATAATTCTAAGTACTTAAATATTAATCACGTACCTAATTATATCTCACAACGTAGCTGGGAATTTTCTTCTAATCCTTTGTTTTTATCAAATACATTGCACGAGCCAAGTATAAGTGATATTTGAATTATAATCACACTTATACTAGGTACCTAGTATTATAAAATAGAATTTCGTGCCACAGCTTCGCCCGCATTTACAGTCTCTGTTATTTAGGCTTCCATAAGTAAAAATAAGTAAATTATAATTCTTACCTGAAAAGGCCTTGTATGAGGTTCAGTTTTGTCCCCGGCGACAATCCTAGCATATCTTGCGTCACACGCATCACCTTCGCACAAGCGAGTGGCCTGCAACAACACCGGCAGAAGACAAAACAAAAGTTTTCTCAACATTTTATATAGTTTCGCCTTTATATATTACTTTTTTCTGGTGTCAGTTTATGTGGTACTTTTTTTTATTTCGTTCCTTTCTTTCGTACTTTTTACTTTAATTTTAATTTCTCGATGGTTTATTTCGATGATAACTTGTATGAAAGTTAGTAATAACTGATTGGCAATGTTTGGTGAGAAAGTTTATCATTTATCGAAATGTCGAGTGCTTGGGAAGAAAAATGTTATCTCTTCCTATCTCGATAAGATACATAACTCATACAGAGATGTTATTTGGACTTATCTACTAGTTGTATTGAACTATTTCGAAATTGTATAGGTTACGAGGTTGAGTGATTGTGTGTAGAATAAAAATGCAATTTATTTGAAAACATTATTTATTATATTTTCCTCAAAAAAGTAAAATTTAAAAATAAAATATTTTAAACATAGGTTTACATGCAATAGAGAAATACGTAGTGGCAGTCGCGACCAAGGATAAAAACCAGGCATAGCAAACCGCCACACCATCAAATATACAAGAAGACGTAAACAAAACTAAAACGTGTATTAATATTATTAAGGTGTCATTTAGATAATACGTATTGCTTACAAAAGATAACAATTTGAGAAAATTGGCAGTAAAAATTAAATTAAAAAATGTTTTTAAAATAGTCACGACACTTTAGAAGCACTTATGAGGCATTAAGCGTACTTACAAATCGGAATACTTAGTCGCCGGTTGCGCCGACCGATATCGCGGAGCCGCCTCTATAGGCGCTAATATTACTAATAAACAACGATCTAGGAGAAATGTCTGATATAATTTAAACGCGATTTAAACGGGCGGCGCAAACAACGCGTCGGATAGAAGACACTTTATTATGGAAACTAAATCTAATACGTCACGTACGTACGTTTTGCTGACATACAGCAAAGCGGTCAATCCACTGGGTCAATATCCAACGTAAATGCGGGAATTAACTACGTCAAATATCAAATGCGATTATCAAATTCCGATTGATATTGGTCGATAATATTAAAAATCTGAGTTTAATGAATTGAAGTAATATCTCTAATCGAATGCATATATTACATTTTACACATAAATAATTAAAATATATATTCTCAATCTGAATTTAAACTTTAAATCATCTTTTCGTAAATAGCGTCGCATCTATAATATAATAGAATCGTTTATAGTATAACAATTACACTCTCGGGTGGGTACACTCTACCGAATTAATAAATAGAGAAGGCGCAAACACTCATACAGTCTCAAGGAGGTCGTCCATTTATAACGTAAGACGATTTTTGGCCTTTTATTCCCTCGTAAGATTCATCTAATTCTCTCTCATTAATATTCATTACGTAATCTGAAGGAGTTTTCATTACTTTGTGCTTATATTTGTATATTTTCATCCAATATTTCCACATGATTTATCGTTCCAGGCACTCAAAATCCACATAGAATTAAAGCAATCAAACATTTTTGCATGTTGCATCTTAACGTTGGAACTACCAATACCCCCCATAGGAGTCCAACCAAAATCGTCTAACGTGATATACGAACGAGCCCGTTTTGTACGCAACAAAAATATGAATAAATTAACATATGTATAGTTTGGGGTCGATTGGGGCCCGCGAATGCGAAGCTCTGAAGCAAGCGTGGGGCCGCCCGTCGACGCGCGCGTGCCTTTCGTGCGCGCACTGCACGCTCGGCGAGGGCGGCCGGTAGAAACTTGCTGTCGACGCCCTATACGTTTAGCTGAAATTAAATACCATTCGTTAGATATATGATTATATGTGTTGCTGAAAATAAAGAATTGGAGTGTACTCTGAGTGATTTATGTAGATAAAATGTTTTAGGAAAGTTATGGTTTGGATTTAAAAGCCTATTCGTGGTAAGTTTAAACAAGTTAAAAATATTTAGTTATGATGGATCAGAAATCAGTATTTTAAAAAAACCTTCGGCATATAATTTTATTGTTGTTGTCATATGTACTAATAAACTATTCTGATTTTCCATTGCTTTATTTGCCTACTACAAAAATAAAAATTATATCATGAAATTACTGTATAATTTAAAATACCTCTTTTCATATATCAAAAATAAGTTAATAGTAATGGAAAATAACCAAGAACATTTTCCGAGTAGACAACCAATTTAATTGTCACATTGAGTGAAAGTTTATTCTGTGCGGATAAGATTGAAGTAGAAATTATTTATTTTGCAACAAAAATATTACAGTCATTATTACTGTTACATTCTTTAGAAATAATATTCACTCAGAGATTTATAGATATTGTGCCGACCACAAAGTTTTCCACATAATTTTAATAGATTGATTATGACAGTTTTTCTATTTATACATGAACCCAAAGTAGTAAGGAGTTAAATATTTCGAATGAGTTTTTATGTAGTAATTACATTACTGATCGTCCCTCGATAAGGATTTATGACTGTTATAAAGATGCCCACTTTTAACACGTTATTTTTATGAAATGAGATCTTTACAATAACCGACATAAATAATATAATAGATGGGTGCTTGTGAATGTACTGAAATGTGTGTAGGTTTATAATGAATTACGCTACATCCTTATTGAATGAACGAATGGAATATTGTTAACCGTTATTTCGTTACTAGTGTGGCATTACATGTGGTGGTGTTCAGTCCACGAAATAAAATCAACAATTTGATGAAATTTGACTAATTTTGTGATTATTTTAAATGAAAACGCATTATAAATACGTGATATTGTAAATAAAATAGTTATAATCAAAGAGAGTGCAAACGAGACAGCCGTTATACATTTATTTAATTAAAACGGATTTTTTTTTAGAAAATACGTCTAATAACACCACACACAGGTGGTCGTTATTTTTTGTACATTGGTGGGCAAAAAACTTACGCCTCTTCGGTCAAAAAGGACGTAGCGTCAACATTCAACATGAAAACATAAAAACGAGTACAAATGATATGCGAAGTAGAGAGCACGGCACTTAGGACCCCTGAGTAAAATACACACATGCGGGAAGCATTTGGCCTGGCTGTGCGGTCTACGGCGAAAACATAAAGCCTACGGATTCGGCGGATCTCCTCTTGACCGTGTCGCGGATTTCCCTTGAATAAAACAAAGGCATCGTCTGATATTCTTAGATTTATACCCAAAACTTTAATGAGTCTTGTCTGTGATAAAAAATGGAAGACTAGGCGCAACATAAAAATAATATGCTTCAATACAAACAGAACACGGTAGCATGTGAATTTTATATGTATACTAGCTGTGCCCTGCGGTGCTACCCGCGTTATAATGGATGAAGTACTCTTAACCAACAACATAATTATTTATTTGAATAAAGATTAATAATTATTATGTTGATACAACTTAAACAAATTATTTCGACCAAATTAGGTACCATAAAAACGGTTTTTGTGAGTTAATCTTAAAAGATAGACATATACTATCGCGGACTGTTTTTTAGATCATTAAAAGAGCTATTATTCTTTAATACATATTTTTTGTGTATCTTGAACCGTTTTCACGGCGCACGCAACGGAAGGCTTCAAAGATGAACAATTTCTCCCGTTTTTTACACATTTACCACTATATCTTTGCTCCTATTGGTCGTAGCGTGATGTTATATAGCCTATAGCCTTCCTCGATAACTGGACTATCCAACACAAAAAGAATTATTCAATTCGAACCAGTAGTTTCGGAGATTAGCGCGTTCAAACAAACAAACAAACAAACAAACAAACTCTTCAGCTTTATATATTAGTATAGATAAAAGTGGGATTCATAAAAATATTACACTTTATAAAAGGCTTAAAGAGGTTAATAGAACGTTAACGTTAAACCAAAATAACTGCTAAACATGATTCAATAAAAGTAGTTGCTCTTGTTTATATCTATAATAGCCGCAAAATAAAAATTAATTTATATTAGCCAGAAATATTAGTGTTTCTGAATACGAACGTAAATATTTTGCAAGCAGTTATCGGCCACGTATTATGTATATTGTTTTATTGTGTTCGGCTGTAAGTTTTACATACATATATAAATAAATACTCATAGATGAGTCTTTCTACTTTAACATTGGATACCCCATTGTGTCGTGCAGTTGAATCGCGTGGCAGGAAGCATAAGAGTCGCTATAATCGCGAGGTACGGTTGTGATGAGATAATAATAATAATAATAAAAGTTAATTCATAGTATTAAGGTTTACAAAGCACTTATATATAATACAATTAGATCTTATATAAAAACTTAGGTGTGTACTTATATTAAACCTTAGTCAGATCAAATGCTCTCCTCGCTCTAACTAAGCTTAAAGCTTGTATTTAGATCCGAGGTTATATTTGCTCTGAGGTTAAGTTCAAAAAAGTCATGAACATTGTTGTGATAAGATAGTATGTACTGACTTCTTCTTGAGCGTGAAGAAGGAGCGTCGCTTGGGCTCGGTGTTGTGCGGCGCGGGCAGCGTGTGCGAGCGCGGCGGGGGCGCGGCGGTGCGCGCGCGCAGGCTGTCCAGCCACCACGACATCTCGGCGTCGTCGTGCGCTTGCAGGAGGAACTCGGCGCCCGCTGGCAGTCTGAAACGATCATTAATCATTATTTATTAATGAGCCTGATCGGTAAGCTCAGCGTCGGACAACCACCAATAAGATGGACAGATGAATTTGCAAACTTGCTGGCACACGGTGGATGCAATTAGCGACCGATCGGAATAATTGGTCGTTTTTGGCGTATGTCCAGCAGTGGGCGTCTAATAGCTAAATGATGATGATAATGATGAATGAACCTGTATTTTTAGCACGTTCAAAATGTTTTACTTTGTAAATCAGAAATTAATTTATAAATTGAATCAATCCGCCTGCCTACCGCGCGGACTCATGTGGACCTAGCCAATGAGTCGTTATGAGGTCATTACTCATTTATCGATGTTTGAAGCACTTATTTTCAAAATCCTTGGGATAATTAGGTAATAGGGGGTACAAAACACAATCCTAGAGATCCAAGCCGTCCTTCATCATCACCCTATTGACGTTCCCACTGCTGGGACACAGGGACTTCACTCTTGACGAGAGAGATTAGGCCTTAATTCACCACGCTGGCCAAGTGCGGGTTGGTCCGTCCTTACTTGCCCTGATCTCTCTTGCCGGAAAACTATCTCGGTTTTGGCATACCCATCAACCCGCATTGGACCAGCAGCCTGTTCAAGGTCTAACCCGCTTATATTTTAAGCAAGGTCTATTTGACCATATAATAGAAAGTGGATTTCCCACGTGTAGAACGCTCATTGATTGATACTGAGTGACGTACTTGATTCGGAAAACGTGCTTCTTCTTAGTGTAGTTAGCGGCGACCTCGACCACGGCGCCGTTGAGGTCCAGAGGCGCCTCGCCCCGCCAGTACTGGTCCGGCGCGGACTTCGCCTGCTTCTGGTCCTTGTAGAACGCCATGCGACCGTCCTTCGCGATCACGAATACTTTGTCCCATGACCTGAAAAAATTGTTGGAAGATTGTAGAATTCACATATAAATAATACATTGTTTCAGGTACTGCTTTGCGAAAATCCATAATGGATTTTTGTCAATACTTATTCCTCATAAGTATAACATATTTATACTTAAATCATTTTCATTATTTAATATACGCCTATTAAGCTAATGTGCCGATTCTTATCAATTTTTAATGGGATCGTTGGATAAAATACACAGAGGAATAAACAGAGATGTTTTGAGTCAACCAGAAATAGATAAATATAGTCAAGAATCTCAAGAAATACTGGACTTATTGAAATGATGTTGTTTAAGAGTTACCCTTTTAAAATTATAATCATCAATTTCTGTACACATAGAAATCTAATTTTGTAACAAACAAAAATACGCCTACAGCAAATAAAATAATAATTATAAAAATTAAGGTACTTAAGTCAATTTTTTTTTGTCAAATTTTATCTCTGATTTTGATTAAGATATTTAATGTAAATAGTATTTAGACTATATCATACGTATAAAACATACCTGTTCGATGCCCGTTTAGTAGCGTTCTCCCATTCGTGTTTGCGCACCAAAACGCCTTCGGTGCCTTCGTCCTCGCCAGCAGGGCTAGCGCCTTCTGTTTCATGCAAAAAAAATTATTAAAACTGATACTTCAAACAATTTAACGAGAAACTCCTACAATTTATATACGCACTATATCACTCTTTACAGTTCTTACGCTTAGTGTTAGGCTCGCTAATATGAGCAGAGGCAATTTGTTTCAGTTAAGAAGATATATTTAGCAATCTATAAACAAAACACAATTATAATATAAATATATCTATGGACAGTTCTCAAAACAAAATTATTTTTTATCTTGACTAAGAGTTTAACATTGAAGTGAGGGCAAGGGGGGAATCACATATATTTAAAGGTAAGGAAAAATTTATCAATAAAATCATTACAAGTAGCAAACTCAAAGGTTTTAACTAAGTAACTCTGTTATAATACCTTCACCTAATGAAGTGCTTTTAGCTTCTATATAAATAACATTGCATCTACGTGAAAAACTCAGTGATCGGTTTGATATCTGAAATAATCATTTCTGAATTTCGTTCATAATAAAATCAGTTTCATTCTTTATTGCAATAATCACTTAAAAATAACATGCCACAATCACAACAGCACACAAAGCATTCGTCACAGTAAACACTATTATACTCAATTTTTTTTTTTGGGTAGCGTGGATAGTTATCCTCTATAAAAACATTTCTGAGCAATCTATGCATTTATGAAGATGGTCATCATGGATGGATGGTATGGTCATCAAGAAACCATTTTTTTATTGATGATCTAGTCACCGTTTCAAGTCTTTGTTTTATGCATATTTTATTGATTGACATCATAATTATCCTTTTTTTTTAAAAGTGTCTACTCAAGTTCAAGATAAATGGAACTGGCGACGCAACAGCCGTGTCGATTATATTTACCCACACTGTAAGTCGTTTATACGTAATTTTTAAATTGCTCAAAATTATAAAAGCAATATTTTAAGATTAAAAAAAACTTTTATGAATTTTTGACTATATGTATCTACTACATCCAAATCGAACTAATATGGAAAATTAATAATATTAATAATAAGACAACTACCCTTACCAGTAAAATAAGTTAATTCTTAAAGTATATTCAAAAATATTTTTATGGTGTATCCATCCACATAACCACCCAAAATATACCTTCATCGTCGCTATGGTGTGATCCGGCGATGAGTTTCTTCGCGGAGCGCCATCTGAAGCTCCTGAAGGGCGACTTGCTGCGCGAACGTGACTTCACCTTACCGGAGCTAGATGGCGTGGCGGGCGAAGAGCTCGATCCCGGGGCTAATCGAGCAGGTCAGGGTAACGGGCAGGAACATGCATTATAGGATAGGTATGTGCATTATGGGAATAGAGGTGATTATCAGAATAGGAACGTTTTGGGAATGTGTGATGAAGGATAATAGATTCAAGTTTTGATTTGATATAGAAAATTATAATAGTGAATGGAAGATAAAATGGAACAAGTGATAAAATAAACAAATTATGTGTTTGGAGGTGAGGGTTTTGGGAAGGGAGAAACAAAAAAACAAAAAAATCAAAGCAACGTAAACAACACTGCAGGGCAGCAAAAATAACAGAAGCAATTTTAAAATCATGCTGTATGTACAATTTAATGAACACATAAAAACGTTTACGGTCGATTACAAAAACACAGATGTTATAGATCGCATGCACAAAGTACATAACAAATACCATCTGCCTTTGGTCTAATTTACACAAGCACATGTTAGCAAATATGGTTCAAGTCTGCTTAGCTCAATTTTTCAGAAACCATTGAAAAAAAAAAAACGTTGCACTATTTTTTATAGCACTAAGACAACATCAACGGCCATTTCTTACTATGAAAGCATGATTCGTCATGAAGAACATTCGTCAGAAAATTTGGCAAGTTTGAAATTGATTCATGCTATTATATTTGAAGTTTGTAGTTTAGTTCAATCAAACGAATATATTATGTATTGCAAACCCAATGAAAAGTACGCTTAATTGCTGCAGTAAAGAGATGAGTCTATGAGATTGTAGTCTTCATGCGAACTTGCAAGTACATCATTTCCACCAATGGAATGGCATAAAGACAACCGTTTGCAAAAATAGGCTTTGAACCGTTTATTGTGCTACGTGAGGTCGCCTCCTACACTTTTGTTCCATTTTCCTATCACTCGTCATCTTAACACTCATCCCTGACAAATATAATTCTACACACAGGTCCATCCCTCTTTTCTTTGGCCTACCTCTGACTCCATATCCATCATCAACACACATAAACTCTAAAATAGAAGCCACCCTTATAGAAATTATATCATATTGGTCCAGCCATACCTAACAATACCTATCGAATATCAATAAAGAAGTCGAATCATGCAGCCTGCACCTAAATGACATGACCGCAGATGTAGGACACGTCAAGCATATTTGAACCATATTGCTGAGCATCGAGTACTAATCTACTTACTATGCAACCTGGCAGGCTTCGCGGGGGTCTGCTTGGAGGGCGACGGCAGGGACTCCGCGCGCGCTGACGCCGACGCTCGCTCTGCATGCGTACTACGTGCTATTACATCTACACTACACGTGCAGCTACATGCTCGTACATGCTGGAGTATGTATGCCTATTTTTGTATTTGGTGTGACGACAGACAAGATAAATTATCGAGATTTGATCGACTCAAAATGACATCCGATGGCCATTGAATGTGTAAAGACCGAAATGTCAAATTACATTGTTTATATGGTTATAGAAAGATGTCAATATGATGAAGATTTTGGCAAGAAATTTAAGACAGATTAAAAAAGTTGAACATTTATTTAGATATAATGCTAAATAAATGAATATAATGTAAATTTAAATAGGCATACATAATCGCAATATTACACCTACATGCTACAATTTTACATTTCGAGCTATTTATTAATGTCTAGAAAGGTATGTACCAACAAATCAGATTGGCATTCCAATAGTTCATTTTACTAATATTTTAATTCATCTAGGTAGTTGTTAAAGTCTATTCAATTTTGATGAGTGATAAGCTTTAATCCAAATAATACAATTTTGTTAGGTGTTGTCGTGTACCCCAATTTTAAACCGATACCAGATCAAACATAAAATAAAATACGTACATTTTACTATTCACAATCACACAAAATAAATACATAGAACAGCTATAAAACAAAGCAGTGCATGATAGTTAGAGCAAAAAGTAAAATAAGCAATGTAAGAAAAAGACCTACCTTTGTTGAAGACAGCAGCTTTGCAATAGATTGTAAGGCACACTGAGACTCATATAAATTTGCGAATTTTTATAAACAAAAGTAGAAATAAAAACGAAATAGAAGACAGACATGAGTATGAGAAATCAAACCATCACCATGAGTTTATGATGAAAGAAATCTTAATAAAATCGACTATTACATAAATATCGATGATCAGAACTATAAATACACAGAATATAAATACCCAAATAAAACACATGATACAATTGAGTAATGATAATAATAATCTATGATGAGTTTGAAGTAGCTGATGAAGAAGTAAGTGTGTACCATCACCCTAGAGTACTACGAGTAGGTATACTAATATCGGTGAAAAGTGTAAAAATACGAAATCGTGCAAAGAAGTGCTACTTCGTCCCAACTACTCAATATTATCCTACAAAATAACGACAGCTAAACGTATATATCTTGACAACAAAAGCTAGAAGCCGAAATTAAAAATACTACATCCCAGTGGCGTCTAATCGAGCGCAGTGTTACCCGACTAAGTTTAGAATACTGTTTACTACCGTCAAAGCTCATGCTAATAATGGTAGTACACAATAAGGTCGAATACTGGCTTGCAAGAACAAACATTGCGGAACTTGCAAATGAGAAATTCAAGACTTTGCAATTTTGATCAATTGAAAAGTCAAAATGTACATAATACAAAATTGGTAGTCATTCTCATTTATAGTCTAAGACAATAGACGACTATATGTTAGAAAAACAACATAATGTATTTGTGAAATTTCACTTAGTCTTTACTTACTTTTCACGTACTATAAGTAAAGATACTTCAAAATAATATTTACAATTCTTATCCTCATAAGTTTTCAATAAGAATAATAAAGATTGCTTGAGACAATAGCCCATATCTCAAGATACCTACATTTCAGTAGTACTAACTAAATTACTCACAACCGTTAGCTTAACAGCTAATGGTTGTGAGTAAATTACTTTCTTTTATCAAAAGGTAATAATGTACCAAAAATATACATCAAAGTAACTATTAGCAAATAAGTGAATGTTTGTTCGTTGTAAATCAGTGGTCGGCTTGTTTGTATGTAAGCGCTCGCGTTACCTGGCTGGGAGTGGGGTCGCTCTTGGGCCTTTTCAGCCGCTTTAGTGGACGTTCTCCTTACGACTACACGTGTGCATGGGTGGACAACACATCGGTAAGTAACGGCCCTTATTTATTGCGCTTTACTCAACCGACTAACGGAACCAGGATCAAATTGTTTCATACCCAATATAATTATTTAATTTCAAATGTCATTTTGGACAAAACTTACCTATCTACGAATTAACATGTTTTGTTTTTGCAATATGTTTAGACGGCTTCAAATATTTTTAAAGTAAAGTTACAATGATAACATAGGGTCTGGATTTTCCGGTAAGACAAATTGTACTGACTAGTTTAATTGCCCCACGTTTTTCGTGGTATTTTGTGTGTCGGTCAGTGTAAGGAAGTATTTGTTTCTTATATGTTAAGGGTATTTAGTAATGTTATTTGACACTCAAGATTCCATCAGCAGATTGAGCAAGCCGTAAAAAGGTATTATCGTAAAGACAAACGAAAAGCGGCAAAGCGTTGCCGTAAAGTATTCGAGCTGTATCGCTGTGCGAATGTGCTTTATCACCTCTCTGATAAGACTTATTTTCCATTGTATTCTGTGTTATTGCAAACTGCAAGCAACATTCACCTGTTAAGGTGAAAATTAGTGGAGAGTTCATAGAGAAAAAGTATTGTCCTCATTCAATAGTGCTGGAAGATTGACATGCGTGCACTTTGCAGTCCTAGTGATGTTAATACGGAAAATTATTCTTCTGTGTTTTTGATTTTACGAGATAAAACGTAAACAGTACCTATCTTTAATAGTTATCATCCCAATCAATATTATATAAAATCTCTTGGTGATCCTACGTAGATTAAGTAGAGCGTTTAGACTCTCCAGTTATAAACTTCTCACGGTTGATAAAAATAGGACGGTTCGTGTTTGATTTTTTTTAATTACACAGCTACAAATATTTCATTATTGTTTTATATTTTCAATTATTCTTTTATTATATTCTTGTTTTGCAACACAACCTCTGTTACCATTTTCACTTAACATTTTATAATTGAGAAAAACAATTCAACAACTTAATAAAAAAATACTCGTAATTAACGAACGTATTTATAGATTTTGAGGAATGTGTTTCTTCATCATCAAGTTTTAAATTTGTTGTAAACCATGAAACCTTTAAAATAATTATAAATAAATCCTTCAAATACGACCCGTGTTCCAATTCCGACCACTACAAACATGACTACACAAACAGCGGACATCTCACCTTGCGGCTGTGGTTGGTCCTGCGGCGTGTCCGCTCGGTCGACCGCGTCTTGAGCGGCAGCGGCGGCGGCCTCAGCGGCTTCCCGTTCCTTCCGCTCCCTTTCCGCTGCCTCAGCGGCTTCTTGGCGGCGTCTCATTTCTTTCACTTCGAACTGTAAGGATGGTTTTTATGAATATGTGGAGGTTGATTGAGTTAGGATTCTAGATTTAGTAGCTTTGCGATTAGTGACACATAGAGCTATTTTGTTTTAATATTTTAATGTGCAAAATTTTTTATGCAATTGTATTTTGCGATCTGCTGCTAAACAATTCGCACAGAAATGTTTGTATTCACGTATATATTTCAGTATATAAATGTATTAATGTACTTTCCCATTTTTCTCAAACACAATTAGTAATTGAGAAATATTGCCCCCTAGACTTATATACAGGTATGTTTATGTTGAAGAACAAGATGACGAACTAATCACCTACGATATCTATATTCTGTAAGTTTAGCAGCATGCAGATTTCATACAAAAAGCGTACACAGCAGAAAAAATCCACCACTTACACCATTCAAATAATTATAGTACCATGAAGCCTCAGGCAAAAGGTTCCTAGTTTGTGATAGGAGTAGGAGGGAAGGATCCAAAGGGACGCTTTTAACCTCTTTACCGAGATCGTTAATAACTTTATCGTCGCTAGTCAAGCCGGGGAGCGATAGCACAGCAACTTCATTCTTTAAATCATTATCAGAAGAACTACTTTTCCTCGACCATTTTCTGATTGTGCGTCTAAGCAATTTTGTCAAAGAGTTTTCACTATCTTTGCGTTTTAGGAGAGATACATTCGGGTATACTTGACCGTAGGACAACCTCTCCCATAGAATGAAATCTACACAGGCCAAATAGATGTTCGGTTTTTGTTTTGTTTCTGGGAATTCGAAGAACACGGAGCTGTATATATCTGATGATAAGGGCGACTTAAGTGGTGAGCTTGGCGGGCTCCATGTTTCTGATATAGTCGATAAGCTATTGCGCACTGACCCAGATGTGTGAAGGAACGAATTGTTTCTCTTGAAAGGTTTACTAGGACTAGGTGTATTAGAGCATTGTGCATTGAATGTTTTTGACTTAAATTTATCGGGGATTTTGTATTTTTCGCTGTCGTTAATGATTTCTTTGACAATTTGGTAAATAGGGCGGTTTTTGAGATAATGTTTGACTACTTTGGGAGGGGGTTTCTGGTTGCTAGTGAGAGGGGGGAGGTAAGTAAAGTCGGATTCGTTATATGTTTTCCAAGGTTCGTCGCATGCGCCACGAGTTATCCAAAGTGCCCCGTCACGAAGTTCAAGCTAGTGAAAGAAGTTAGAAGTATTAGAAGTCAAAAGTGTTTTTTTTCTATTTTTGTTGATCAAATTTTCTAATTATTAAACAAGAAAAACTTTTCCAACTTTCAATGACAACACTATTTAAATATGAAATAATAATAATTAAATATATTTTAGTGACCATAATGATACAATTATGTGGTATATCGATGGATTCTTTACAGATACCCGCCTGTGAATGTAGTCTAGGTAAAATAATAGGGCTTAGCTAAAAATTTAAATTGCAATATGTTGCTATTTATTAGAAATATGATCAACAAAATTGATAAGTACAGTGCTAATAAATTAAAAGTGCAATAGAAAAAATTTAAGAAGAAAGTTGAGAAGTTTTAATGAAACATGCGAATAACACCGCCACCACATTTAAACAAAAGTTAACCAAAGTAAAAACACACAAAGAGCTACATCAAAAATAAAACCATTGATATAAAAAAAAACATTAATACTAGGTTTCTACTTTACAACACTTAAGGTTTATTCACACTATACCAATGACGCTAGAAATATAAAAAATATTACACACTGTTCCCGACGGTCTCAGTATTATGTTTGGTCATAAATGTATGTGCTCGTGTGAATAAGCCTATTATTAAAAAAACAATATAGCCCTGAACCAATATTTCTTGTTATTTCCTTCTCGATGTTTCTTCATCAGTGATTCCACCTCGTCGATTGTATGTCTTAGTTCTTGAGACATCAGGTAGTGTTCTTGTGCTATCAGCCACATCTCTACTATTAATGAAACTAAAATCAACTTACAGTGGTCAACCGCTGTAGAGCGCTGAAGCGATCTTCCTGCGCAGCGGCGGACTTCTCGAACGCCTCGTGTTTCTTGATCAGTGATTCCACCTCGTCTATTGTATGTCCTAGTTCTTGAGACATCAGGTAGGGTTCTTGTGCTATCAGCCAAGCCTCGGCGACCGCCGCGTCACGAGCGAATTGGTATACTTCCAGAACTGGTGGAAAGTTTTTTATTATTATTTATTTCATAAAATGATCAATATGATGCGTTTCTTTTACTTAACCTATCATGTTGATAAACAAACAGTATTCAGGACTATCAGCCATATGAAAAAATATATGTACTTGTTTTTATGCGCTAGTTTCTGAAACAACACGATTTATAAAAAAACCGACTGCGGTGCCTTGAATAGATATTTAATATTTCTGAGTAGAGCCTGCGCGCATTCAACTCTAAACTAAGAGAGTTGAATGATTTCTGAGCTACAAGCAGGGACAAGAACACATTCTTTCTCACTCTCTCTTATTATACTTATTATACACAGTACTCACTGAGCTGCAAGTTCTCCCAACGTTCTTCCCAGCGCCGCAGCAGAGCGTTGCGCTGGTTGGTGAGTTGCAGCAGCTTCTCTTTAATATCAGCAGTTGCGTAATGTTGCCGTGATAGCAGCTCCTTGCCGAGGGAAATGCAGGCTGAGAAGTTGTCTTCGCGCGTGTCGATCTCCGCTTTCAAGGATTGGTGGTTGTTCATTAGGAGTTCTACGCCGCTTACGTCTCTGTAGGGACAATAAAATTAGTTATAAATATTGTATGAAGTAGATTAAATTAAGCGCAGCTGACATGGGTCTACACCTAAACTCCGTTCCGATATTGATCCTTGTATGTCTATAATATAAAATATGGTACTAGGGCGGGGAGCAACTGACTTGACTGGGAAAGCAGTTAAGTCCGTGCCAAATTTCATTCAATCGGGCTTGCTGGCAATAATTAATTTTCCCGCAATATGTGGTGTTTTACCTCGGTAAAAAGTACCCTATGTTTTATTCTGATATGTAAGCTATAGTACTGTGAAGTTTCATTAAAATCCATTTAGTTGTTTTCGCGTGAAGAGCAACAAACACTTTAACACACCTAATCCTCACAAACTTTCATGTAGGATGAATGGATCTATAATAATAATAATTATTATTTATTTAATTTGAATAGTTATTTTACAGTTTTGCACCAATTACAACTATCTTAGACTAACTTACAAACTAGACTTATTTATTAATAACTTACATTATAGAAAATACACAGAAAGCAAAGAATAAAGGAAAATAAAATATCCATGTATATCTACAATATATCTTACCTAGGCTTCTCTCCAGTGTTCATCTGGCGAACCACGTCGTCCATCCACAAGGTGAGCGTGCGTACTTGGTTGAGGAATCTGTACAGGTCGTCCGCGTCCTCCAGTTTAGCCTTCCGCGCTTGGCAGGCGGCGCGTAGGGCGGCCCACGCTTCGGCGACGTCGGCGGCGCGCCGGGTGATCTCGGCGGCCTTGTCGCCGGCGTACGACGCGCCGAGGCGGCTGCATTCTGAGGTTATGCCTTCCACCTGTTACACATTTATGATTACAAAATAAAATTTGTGATATATTTATTCTGTTAGAAGGACAATCAAGACATTCAGCGATACGGGTTCCGTTTGCAAAATCATTAAAAAAAAAAGAAATTAAATTTCTTGATTTATAGACTAATCATATGCCGGAACTGAAATCTTCACTGATATTTTTTTTTTCATACTGGATAAGCCTTCATTTGACCACAATCTCACCTGATGTAAAGTGACGATTTGGTCTAAGATGGAGCATGAAGACCTAGAAGGTTAGTTACATTACGAAACACGAAAACATCGCTTCACGCAATGGCCTAGCCCGGAGGGTGGTGACAAGCCGCGGCCGAAGCCTACCACCAGAGGCTGTTCTAAGCACCACCCGGAGGTCACGTGTAAGCATTCAGAGGGTTACCACTTACGGATGTGAACAAAGAAAACCTCCAACATTCGGTGTTTTAGTGGTTTCAGCTAGTCCGAAAGTGTGGACACCCCGTCCACACTTTCGGACCCATGAGTAAGACGCCTAAGCCTGTCTCTTTTCTCATAGGGTGTATCCACACGTACCTGCTGCTGCAACGTGGTGAGATCCTGCATGAAGTTGTGATGTTTCCTCTGGAGCGCGCCGACGCTGATGGCATCGCGGCCGAGCTCGTCGCTGACCCCGCGCGCTTTCTCGTTGACGCGCTGGAGAGTGTCCTTGCAGTCGTGGAAGTATTTGTGCAGCTCGCGGGAGGCGGATAACATCTGTGGGGATGAAGTTACGATATTTCGTTTAAATTTAACATATGAAATGACAATGTTATTCTTCTTACGGCAATTATTAAACACCTATGCAATAGTAAGACTAGAGAAATCGAAAGAAGTCACTATTTGTATACATTAGGAAGACATACAAAGATAGATAATAGACTGTAGTCCTGCGCAGGAAATCTTAGAATGGCTCAACCATAATCATTATTATTTTGATTGCGTTGAGCGGTTGAAATGCGCTCCGATAAAATATTTTTTGTACAATTTTCAAAATGGCGGTATTTTTACAGTTCAAGGATACCTGTGTGCGAGTTTCAATAAGCTCTAGGAGATCTTGCCAAGTCTCCTTGAGTCCCTCCTTCCACTGGGCGATAGTGGCGTTGTCGGAATGGCCCATGGCGATCATCTGGTCGGCGATGCGTTCCGCGGTCGCAACGCGCTCCGATCCAACGGCTTGAGTCTCGCGCGCGAACTCCTTGAAGCGCTCCCAGAGCAGCTGTACGAAAACATAGGGGTTAATATCTTTTGAAATTATGTAAAATAATTATTCTCAATACCTTGGACATTCCATTACATTTTCAGCTTTAACACATAATAATAAGGCTCAGCTAAAAAGATGGGATGATGATATTCGACAGGTTGCTGGAAAAACATGGTTTAGAGTAGCCAGAGCGAGATCAGAATGGAGTAGATTGGAGGAGGCCTTTGCCAACTGACAAACGGACTTACAGAGAATAAAGAAACAAGAAATGTGTGAAAGTTATTAGTATTGTACGAATCAAAATATGTATCTGTTGTCGAATAAAAGGCATATTATATATATATTATTTAATAAGGCTCATACCGTGACATGGTCGTAATCCTGTCCTAATTCCTGTGAGCTAGCGACAAGCTCGCGCTCGGTGATCCATTGCTCGAGGTCGTCGACCTCTCTGGACAGTTGGAAGAGACGCAACGCCTCGTCCAGTTTGGCGCGACGTTCGCCCGCAAGGTCCTTCAATCCCGCATACAGTTTGTCCACTTGGGATTGTTTCACGGAGATTTGTTCGCTGTGGGATGAAATTTAAGTTTAAAAAGTGTCTTTAATATAACATTTAATATAAGTCGTGGAATGTAAAATCTAGAAAATAGTTACAATATTCTTATAAATTTAATGTTTTATTAGAAATGCTCAGAATATCAAAAAAATTAATTATGAGTAAATCTCGCTTTTTACAATGAATAAGAAAATTGTGGCAAATTTGACATTATTTTTTAGACATTTTGGAGAGAGATTACATTAATGACACTTTACCTGAGTGGATGTTCCTCAGATGTCAACTGACGCACAGTCTCTCCCAACTGTCGGATAGTCTGCGCGTAATCATCGACCGCTTGCTCCAAGATCTCATGTTTCTTCATGAGGTTCTGCGCCGAGATCTCGTCCTTGCCGCGGTCTTCCACCATCATGTACAGTTCCTGTTCGGACATCCAAGCCTCGGCTTCGTTCGCGTCGAAGAGGTACTGTTGCGCTTTCTCCCATTGGGCCAGGTTGTTCTTGCGTTGCTCGATGGCATCTGGTGACATAGCATTAATTAGTTTTGGGTATGTGGTACATTTATTGGACATTCCCACTGCTGATGTAACTTTAGGTTGCGACTTTTTACGTAAAGAGACACTAATACTATTTAAAGGAATCACACTGCTTGGTTATACTACCATTATAGATATGGTAGTATAACCAAGCAGTGTGATTCCTTTAATGATGCACATTAATGAATATTTCGTTAAGAAGGCTTGGTATTTAAAATATTATTTTACTTATTAAAAATAAATAGTGTATCGGGCGTCAGCATTGAGCGCCCTAAAATAAATTTAGTTTATTAAATCTATAGGTTATATTTAAATTATAACCTACCTTTCAATTCTCGCCACCTCGCGGTCAAATCCTCGATAAGCTCCTTGAACTCAGGCGAAGCTTCATGGCTCTCATCGATCAACTTCTGCCCATTGGAGATCACAGTCAGGATCCTGGGTTCGTGGTTATCAGTCTCGGTCTTGAGGGACTGGTTCTTCTTCTGCAGCATTTGCACGTTGAATAGGGAGTTGCCGTAGTCCGTGCTGGTCGCGAGGGGCATTTTCTCGTGAACCCAAAGTTTCTCGTCTTCGACGTCACGACGGAATTGGAAGGCCTCCTTCTTCTTAGCGAGCTGCATTTGACGGTCGAGCAGCGGAGCTTTCAGCTGTTCGAATCGCTGCTCAACCACCTTCTTCTTCTCAATAATCTCCTCCATCTTATCAGGTACCGTCTTCTGCAGGTATTCCGCTTGAGTTTCGAGTTCGGTGACCTGTCTGGCTTTGACGGCCATCTGAGTCTCGATCATTTGTTGCTTCTGCATGAGAATGTTGACAGATGCGAGATCAGTGCCGGTGTCGGTGTTCTCGATTTGCTTCTCGAGCTCGTTCATCCAGGAGTCGATGTCATCGCAGGTCTGGTGAAGGAGTACCTCGCGGTTGGCGTCGAAGAGCCTCTCGCCCTTGTCTTTGGTGGTGACTTGGAGGTTTTCGAATTGGTCTTGGAGTTCGGACATCTTTGGAGAGATGACTTCGACGAACTCGGGTTTCTGTTTCATGAGTTCTTCCGCGGCATTCTGCACGGCGAA
This sequence comes from Gymnoscelis rufifasciata, assembly GCA_929108375.1. NCBI lineage: Eukaryota > Metazoa > Arthropoda > Insecta > Lepidoptera > Geometridae > Gymnoscelis > Gymnoscelis rufifasciata. The sequence goes on along the minus strand of OV815315.1, from coordinate 9,938,651 downwards.
TAGGCGTTCCTTGTTAGCCGCGATTTCGGCCTCGAAGGCTTGATGGCGGGTCCATTTCGAGTGGATCGTTTTGGCGGAGCGGTAGGTGTCGTCTTGTGCGGTGACGTTCTTCTCCTGCACCCATTCTCCGAGTTCGTCGCAGTCTTGCAGGAACTGGTGTAGTTGTAGTTGGTCTTGCAGTTTCTCCATTTGTTGGAGTGCCTTCTCGCGGTTGGAGTCGCGTCTGCCCTCGATGTTTTCGGCCTTGCGCTGGATCTTGTCGGCGTCGTAGTGGCGCTCCTCGACGAGGCGGTTGGCGAACTGGACGACGGAGTTGATCTTGTCGTCGTTGGCCTCCATTGTGGTGAGGAAAGCCTCGTGCTCTTTGATCATGTTCTCGGCTTGCTCGAGGTTGGTTGGCGGCTCGGTCTTCGCTAGCCTGTGAAAATGTTTATGATTACTTGATGCGGTAAAGTAATTTGATGAGTGTTGTTTAAAGGGTTCATGACATTTCTTCTGTATGGGTCTCAGTAGGAAAAGAAGAGGCATCTGGACCTAACCCACTAATAAACAGCCTACAACACAGAATAGAGCGGAAGAACCCGTACTTAGGATCGTCTTTTGTTAATGGTAGGTACACGCACCTGTGTTCCTGGTGTGAGAGTAACACCTCGGCTTGACGCGCGTCGCGCTGTAGAAGCTGCAACTCCAGCGACTGCGTGAGCAGCTGCTGCCTGTTCTCCCACATCTGCTGCAGCTCGGCCCAGCCCTCCCGCAGCGCCTTGAGACGCTCGCGCAGGAACATGTACTGGGGATCGTCCTGGGTTGATGGCTCCTGTTAGGGTAATAAAATGTCATTAGTATATGTAGGATAGGCTAGCCGCGGGCTTCAGCCGTAGAATATCCCGGACTAGACATGAGCCACCCCTATAAAATTAGGGCCTGTTTCTCCATCTATGATGTAGATAGGCAATGGTTAAAATATAGAGCAATCTCAGTAAGTCAGTTACTGGCAGTTGTCAGTTGATTTGATAACTATAGAGGTATATTATAACCATTGGTTATTTTACTCGTTGATTGAGAAACAGGCTGTTAAAGTCAAAACAGGGGTTGCTGAGTAGGTCAGCTCAGTGTTTGATTGTGGGTTTCAAGAAGTCTCTGCTTCTTGCATATTCAGTTACCCAGGTTTCTACCTCCTAAATCCATGGGAGGAGATTGGGGAAACATGTTGCTTGCATTCAATGTCTGTATGCATATTTTGAACTTATTTTTATAACAATGTAATATTTTGGTAAGCATGTAAATTGGCCTTTGCCCTGCTGTCGGACGCTATAAGCTAATTAAAAAATATATAATAATGTAACTGACCGCAGTAATCTTCTCGCCATACTCCATCATCTTGGCGTATTCGTCCTTGTAGTTGTCAATCTCTTCCTTGATGGTCTGGTGCTGTGATAGAAGCTTCTCGGCCTCGGACAAGCTAGATGGTGTATCTGTTACAAACAGAGTGAATTCTTTTAAACCGACTTTAATACAATAAAACATGTCGTGTAAGTGTAGGACAGTATAATATTATTAAATTATTATAATTTTATTACTGACAATTTACGGAAATAAATGATGTGAGTTTTGTGGTTCGATTTGAAGGTAAATTAGTATAAGCCTTATCATACTCAGTAAGCAACCAAAACATTAGAGAATTACAGGGTGGATAAACGCAATTAATAATATAACAATAAGTAATATTAACAACCATTGTAGTTACAAGAAAGCAATTTTAGGTGACATTCATAACTTTTTATCATATTCTGAACGGCATTCAATAATTAATTTTAATCTGAGTTGTTCAGCTAAAATTATCAATGTACTATGTAGATGCATTTTTTTTTATTTATCTACTGAGTTGACCAATAAATTATTCATCTAGATATCAGACAGATATCTTTATATTCATAGATAAAAAAGTTACAGTCAGCAAAATAAATGCTCAGAAAGCAAAATGTTTTTTTATTCAACAAAAGCTTCTAAGCATACCTTCAGATGCAACATCAGTCTGCGTCTTAGTGAGCCAAGCCTGGAAGTGATCCACGGAGCGTAGGAAGCGATGCAAGTCGCCGGCCTCCTCCAGCTTGGAATCGCGTTCTTTCAACTGTACAAACAAATGATTAAATAAGCTGGAAAAATAAATCGATACTTAGGTAGGTCTCTAATAATTGAGTAATATTAGTAAATAAATCCGAGAATTATGTTGAGAAGAGATGGGACTTTTTCAATTTGTGTTGTAAGGGAATAAGACTCATACCATAATTCATATTAATTATCTCGAATTTTTCTAACTATTCTTGTATTGTATAGTAATTAAGTAACTTTCACTACATACAAGTCCTTTGGTGAGAAATCAAAGTCATTATACACAAATTTCAATAGACCAAGATTTTATTTTTACTATTTTCTGCTCGCTTCGCTCTTTAGAAAGGGTGATGCAAGCTTAGATGACTGTTTGTCTTTGACCAGAGACGTACTGAACACTTTTATTTCTGAATACTTATACCATACCATATGAGTGAGTTGCTCCCAGTTGTCGGTGATGGTCTCGATGCGGTCGCGGATGAGTTGCGCCTCGGCGGGGTGCTCGCCCTCGATGGCGCTCGCTTCGCTCTCCAGAGAGGTGATGCGAGCCTGGATGGCTGCGAGGTCGCGCTCCATACCGGACAGGCGACGTTGGAGTGTCATTACACCTAGGGAAATATTTAAATATAATAAATATATCCGGACTATCTACACAATGACATCCAGCCCCGTGGTAAGCTCTAAGCTTGTGTCGTGAAACAAGCTTAGAGCTTACTACTAGCATACTAGCTTACTAGCGTGGTACTAGACATTTGATATCCTTAATATAACAGAAATACATAGATATTGTTTATTATACATATTAAACATCCAGACCAGGGACATTCAATTCGATTTACAACAACATATAATAGGTGTAATGTATGGGAATAGTTAATAGTGATTTCTGAAGTTTCATATACATTTGCATGCCCGATATTATTTTGATTGCCTTAACATTGATACCTCATGTTTTTTTACATCATATCACATAGTAAAATATCTGCTTGATTAAGGTTTAGACGATGATGTGTCAATAGTCCAGAAATATTAATTTATTGATAGGTTATTTCGGAAGCGGCCTACATCCTAGTATCCTATCCAACTAATATTATAAACGCGAAAGTTTGTGAAGATGTAAGTTAGTAGTTGCTCTATGCTTTATTACTATCAGAATAACACATAGTTTACTTTTAGTGTGGTAAATTACCAGTTTAAATAAAAAATCTATCATTATATGGTGGAAGCCGCGGGTGGTCAACTTTAACATGAATCTGTGGCGTAGATTTAAACAAACTATGTTTTATTACCGTTGAGATCCATCTCCAGATTGTCGGTTTGTTGGAGAATGCGCTTCTTGTCTTCGATCCAGGAGACGGTCTCGCGGCACTCGATGTGGAATGTCTGCACTCCTTGGGCTTGCTTGAGCTCGTCCTTCTTAGCTTCAGCCTGGGGAGATAACACATGTTTAGAAAATAATACCAAAAAAACAAACCGATATTATGTAATTGGTTTAGATTTTGAATTAAGTTTTAATTTTTTAAGTGTTATCCTTGCACTTTGAGTCGGTACACGATAAGATATTTTCTAATGTTTATTATGGACGTTTATTCTTTTAAGCGTTCAATATTTTAAAATAAATAAGTAGGGTAGGGTTATTTCAAGACAGTGTCCCGTTTCAACAACACATTTGTTATAAATCCACTCAAAAAGGTAAGTTTGAAGACAAAATACACCATGTTTTTTATAATAAATCTTTAATAATAATAGATATTATGTAAAATGAAGGCAAACGTCGTCAGGAATTCGCCGCCCGGCGCCCTAACGGCGAATTCCTCAGTAAGATCTGATTAAAGAATAAACGTGTTCTGAAATTAAAATGCTTATTAAGAACCTGTGAGTTTCGTTACCTTCTCACGTAGCGCGCTCCAAGCGGAGTTGAGCGCGGCCTGGCGGTCTTGGATGCGAGGCGCCTGCGGGTGCTCCACGTGTATCAGCTGGCGAGCGAGTTGGTTCACGACGGCCACACGAGACGCGTTAGCGTTCATCTCCTTGTCGAAACCGTCGTATCTTAGAAATAAAGGTAGAGGGTTAAGGCTAAATATAAATAGAGAAATGTAGCCTTAAGAAAACTTATGTATGCAATAATGACCTGTAATAATGTTTAACCAATAAATGACTATTATTACGTATATAATAACTACCACGCAACGCAGTGCTTCTTAAAAATAATATCTAGGGATTTCCCTATATATTAGAGAAGTTTAATGTTTGCGTAAAATATCTACGGAAGCAATTGTAGGGTTATCTTTGGTTTGTCCTGATACATTCCATGCAAACCGACATATCATCAAAGTCATATTTAAGACAGCGTTAAAATTGCTGTGACTTGTCGTCGTGCAATAGTTTCTATTCACAATGTGCACGTTCCCAGCACATACACGGTGCTGCTAACAGATCTCATCAATTTGAACTTTTTAGAGTTACTGCCCAATCCCTATAGAACGGCGGATTCAGAAGATCGCGAAACGTAGAAAGTCAAAGTTATCTATGCAGCTAGTAACAGAAGAGATACAGCGCATCGAGCAACCTTAGTTCGCTCTTACGACCGACTAGCTCTGAATACAGCGTATACCGAAGATTTTAGATGTAGATTCTTACCTGTGCTTCATAATCTCGACGTCATCGATATCTTTAGGCGGCAGCATGGTATCCAACATGCGGTGCTTCTCGGCGATCCATTGGTCGGCCGCGTCCGCCTCGGCCAGCAACTTGAAGAGTGACAGCGCGTCGAGCAGGCGTTGTTTGCGCAAACGGGCGAGCTCTGCGAGCTCCGAGTGGCGTGAGTCGATTGCGGCCAGTCGCTCGCGTACTTCGGCGCTGTTTGCGTCCTCTGGGCTTAGTTCTTGAGCCTGGTGAAAATAATACGATAATATTATATACAAGTCAAAACCATTAAATAATTTTATTAAGAATCATGATTTTTAGCAAGCGTTAGTTAGCGTTTAATTATTAAACTGAAGCAAGTTTACCTGTTGCTTCAGCTGTTGTATGACGTTGGCGTAGTTCTTGAGCTCGTCGGTGACATCCTTGTGCTTCTTCAGCAGGCTCTGCACTTGAGCTTCATCAACACCTGTGTCTTCGGATGACACCAATCTGTGAAATAAAATATTTTTTAAATACATATTCTACACTTAAGTATATTAAAAAGAGGAGGGGGTATTTATTATTGTATGTAACGAATAAACACTAATGAACAGATTTAGATGCTGCATTATCCCTGAGACACATATAAAATAGATTAGTATATCTAATTGGTTCAAGACAGTAGTAAATCGCATTAGCTAACAAAAGAAAAAGAAATGTAGTAACAGTTTGTTTTACAAAAAAAAAAACATTTAAATATATTGAAGACATAAATTTTGAAGACAAAGGAGCATCAGTCGGTGTATGCAAATAAATTTACGATCTTGATCAATATGAATTTCTATGGGCAATTTATGTGTCTACTAAACCGATTCTAATATTGATAAGGTTACGTTTTATGGTACGAAAATATCAATAAATAACGGGCAACGCCGTAGCATCGAAATGTGAATTAAAATAATTTAAATGACAAACCTGAGCGTATCCAACATCCAGTTGTCGATATCGTCGGCATCAGCGAAGAGCTGGTGATAGCGCACGGCGGCGTCCAGGCGGTTCTTGCGGAGGGACACCACGTCGAGGAGGTGGTTCCACTGCGCTAGGATATCACGAAGGCGCTCCTACGTAAACAAACATATAATTTATTTCTATTAGTTTACAAAGATCTAAATATTAAATGAGTCTTTATTATCGTACTACTTACTTATAAGCATGAAAAAATCCATTATATGTCAGAAATTTATAATTAATACAGTAAAAAAATAATCTTAATATATATAAATCTCGTGTCACAATGTTTGTCCTCAATGGACTCCTAAACCACTTAACCGATTATAATAAAATTCGCACACCATGTGCAGTTCGATCCAACTTGAGAGATAGGATGGTTTTTACGGCGACAAAAATTCAAATAATTTCCGGGAAAATTTTATACCCGTACGACGCCGGGGCGGGCCGCTAGTAATATGATAAAATACTATGTGGGTCAATGACAGATGACAGATATATTGATTTAGGTGGGTTTGGGTTTATAGTACTAATTACCTGGATCTTGTCGGCGCCGAAGTGTCCTTGCGAGATGAGCTCGTCGCCAACTGCAGCCACATTCATGAGTTGCAGCTCGTGAGCTTGCACGTCGGCTTCCAGAGCCTTATGCTTGGATATCAGCAGGTAAACTGCAAAAGAAGATGGAAATTAACATCGATTGATATTTAAATTTGTTACATATAAACAATCAGAAGTGCGTTAGATAGTCAGCATCGAGTTTAGTGTGAATCTGGGTATTACATTTTTGATCTACATTTTAATTTGGCTACCAGAGAATTGATTCAAGAGCCTGAACTTCGGATGATTATGATGTAACTTAATCACACGTTTATATTTCTTTGTTTGACACAATATTTTCCTTCTGCTTCTTCGTCCGATGCCAATAGGTGTCATAATCAAAGTCAAAACCTGTATCACCTTAGAACCCTGTGCTTCTAAGGAAATAAACTTTGACTATATACACATGGGCATACATGGACAGATCAAGTACTTCGGGAGAGAGTACAACGAGGTTTTTTTTATAGAAAAAAAATGGCGTTCAACTGAGAAACATTTTTTACACTTTATAATTTTATTTCACTCGACACTGGCAAATTATCGCTTCAAGCGCAAAGTCCAATTAAAAGAAACTGAACTGAACTGAGTACAACGAGATAAAGATAAGATAAGAGAACTTACCAGTAGTGAGATCGTGTCCGATATCATCAACAGACACAATCTGCTCCTTCTCCTTGATCCAGTTCTCTTCGTCAGCCATGTCCCAGTAGAACTGCCACAGTTTGCGGCTGTCTTCCAACCGCTTTCTGCGCTCGACTGCCAGGTGGACCAACTCGGCGTACGCGTTCTCGAGCTGTTGGATGCGCTCGACGGTGATGGCGGGGTCGCAGGGACGGTAGCCGCCCTCCTCCTGTTCGAGGAAGCGTTGGGATTGACCGACTACAACCTGAGGAAGAAATACTTGTTAACAAAGTTCCTTATAGGAAATGCCTTATCCTAATGGTAAAAAACCGTGAGGATGAATGTTTAGCTTATCAAATTCATCAATAGCTTCTTACATTGAACAGACAAGTGGAAAATACAGAAAGCTTGAAAAACCGGACCTTTACTTATGTCTCTTGAAGTATTATACTTAGAAAAAATCGTTACGATACCATATTCAAAACAAGACGTTGTTTTTCTTATATTATTGTTCAGTTTATAAGTCATAAACAATTCTTTATAGAGGTTGTTAAATTAAATTAAAATAGATCAAATGAATAATAAATGAATGTTAGAATGTTCAAAAATCGTAGACTATTTGACTTACCTTGACACGTTCTCCAAGCACGTTGATATCTGCCTCCACCAAGGCGTGTTTCTGCAACAGATCCTCGACGCCCATCAGATGCTTGCCGTAGTCGTCCGTTAGGAGACGCAGCTTGATCTCTTCCATGGAGTCCAGGATGTATAGCATTTCCTAAACATACAATTAATAAGATTAATAAAATAATGTTAAGTACATGTATTTGTTTTAATGGATATGTGGGAATAGCAGGCTAGAGAAAAGATGGCTGGACTGTGTGAAAGATAACATGTATATGATAGGAGTGAGTGTTGAGATGACGGGTGACAGATGAAAATAGTATGTTGCGCCGACCCAACGTAATTAGGGATAAGGGGACGAAAATTACGATGACAACAATCTAATATATAAAATTCTCGTGTCACAGTTTTCGTTGCCATACTCCGAAACGGCTTGACCAATTTTGATGAAATTTTTTGTGCTTATCCGGTATCTATGAGAATCGGCCAACATCTATTTTTCATCCCCTAAATGTAAGGGGTAGTCCACCCCTTAATTTTATTATTTTATTTTTTATACAAAAAATTTAATTATTATTTTTTATGATACAACATACAAAAATACTTACAATCCTCAATTTTCACCCTTCTACGATCAACCCTAATTTTTTAATAGCCATTTTAGTAATTTAATAATTTTTCCTCTCCGGTCGAAAACTTAATAATGGCAAAACAACGTTTGCCGGGTCAGCTAGTTACTTTATAAACATTTAATCATATTTAAGCACCTTTAATAACAAATGCATCTTACCTGGAAGTTCTGTTGCAGCTGAAGCGAAAGCTCGAGGCGGGCACGACGCGCGCGCAACAGTTCCAACAGGTATGCCCACAAGCGCAGCACGTTGTCGCGTCTCGCACATACGCGTTCCATATCGTGGTATCTAAAGAAATAATATTTTTTTATAAAAAACATAAAGAACACGTGTACGCTAGTTTTAAGAATCATCATTTCAGATATTAGACGTCCACTGCTGGACATAGGCCTCCCTCAAAGACGACCAATCATTCCGATCGGTCGCCACTTGCATCCACCGTGAGCCAGTAAGTTTGACTAAGTCATCCGTCCATCTTGTTGGTGGTCGTCCGACGCTGCGCTTACCAATACGCGGCCTCCATTCGAAAGTTTAGTTTTAAGAATAAGAATCATTTATTATATTTGAGTTTTATAGAGTATTTCATAGCTACAACAGCTTGTACTCGCTCCCCATACGCAAACATTATGTGTCTCAATAGCCTCATGCTTCGTCCCGACAGCCGCGAGATAGAGTTAAAATTATTTAACAATTCAAGCACCTTTGACTGATTGACGGACGCGCTAACTAACCTCTCAGCTTGCAGCTCAGAGCACACAGCTACAACAGCTTGTACTCGCTCCTCATACGCAAACATATGTGTTTCAATAGCCTCGTGCTTCGTCCCGACAGCCGCGAGATAGAGTTAGAATTATTTAACAATTAAAGCACCTTCGACTGATTGATGGACGCGCTAACTAACCTCTCAGCTTGCAGCTCAGAGCACACAGCTACAACAGCTTGTACTCGCTCCTCATACGCGAAGATGTCGGTCTCGATAGCCTCGTGCTTCTTCGCAGCCGCTTCGACAGCGGCGAGGTCGAAGCCGAAGTTGTCCTGGCTGACCAGCCGCTGGTTCTCCGAGAGCCATGTTTCACGCATCTGCGCTTTGCGGTTGAATCTGTAACACGAATGGATTACATTGAATTTTAAATGCAATTAAGTGTCAGTTATCCATACTTTTTATCCAGGTCAAACTTATTAAACTGAGCGCTTTGCAGTTCACGCACACATAAAATATCTCCTGACACTGCCAAGCAGACTAGTGCCGATAACTCTCACAATATTATTTAGGTTAACGACCAGAAATTCAACTTCCTTAAACAACAATTTAAGAATAATAATAAACTTATTATTGATGGAAGCTATGGTATATTACTTGATTTGATTTGTATAGTATTTGTTTATATTGTATGCAATATCTTTTGTTTACGGAAATACCTCCTAAGTCTAGCGGTTAGCATAATTTGCTTAAGAAATTAATTTATTTTAAGTTGCATGGTCAAATATGAGTCTTATCAAAATCGCTTATATTTTTAGGTATTTTAGTATGAAAAAGTACCTATTTACTGATAATCTATGAACAATTTGTTTCATATTTTGATGATAGTCAAATACCCTATTAAGATGGTATTTTCTTTAACCAATAAATAATGTAAATCTATTTGTTCACAGCCTAGATGTGGACCTAACAACATACCTAGCAGCCAACTGTTCAAGTTTTTCTTGTCGGATGAGTTCCTCCCGAAGCGCCAGCTCTCTCTCATGCTCGGACTTCTCGAGGCGTTCCCAAGCGCGGTTGATGTCGTGTATCATCTTGCCTTCTTTGGGCGTGTAAGGCTTTTGGTTGGCCGCGCGCATTCGAGATTGGAGATCGAAGAGGTGGACTTCCAGGTTACCCTTCTCGACGAATCTGTAATAGGATGTGGGTTAGTTTGTTCTTAAAATATGACAAGAGTCCTAAAGAAAAAAAATTTAATAAGTCTCGTAGTGGGAATATCGGTTTGTAGTTCAATTCTCTCCATTTATTAATTATTATGACATTCTTCATTTATTTTATGTTTTGTCAATGCTACTTTTAGCAAAATGTGCTCTTTATTTTTGGATTTTATAATATGATATTTATGTAATTGATGTCTTGTCTGTGACTTGCAGAGTGCTTATTATTATTTTGTAATATACTGTTTGAATTAAGATAATATAATATTAAGTTAAATAGAGTGAACGAAGTCAAGTGTACAGTGTTACCTACGACGAATAAAAATACAATACAATACAATACAATAACTGCCTGTAAAGGTGGCGCAATCGTCACTGTCGCAAGTAGACATGACAAGACACTTAAGAGTAAAATCTCTAAAGTTTTAATTTTATTTATCTATAGACTACAGTTAGTAAAATTGGACTGACTTCGTAAATCAATCGAACTGTTAACTTATGTAAATGAACATAAAGTTTAGAGGTCATTCATTCATGGGAACACAACACTTCTGTGACTCAATTGTACAAGACTAATGTCGCAGAAAAAATACTATTTCTCATTACACCATCGATTGGTTAGTAGGACGAAATATTTCCGTGTAATGGTTTTTATTTTGAACAGAAAATACAAAAGATTGTGGCATTTCAAATAAAAATTTTCATTTGTATATTTTATTTTCTTTTAAAAAATCCCTTCCCTTAATATCTAATATATAAAATTCTCGTGTCATAGTTTTCGTTGCCATACTCCTCCGAAACGGCTTGACCGATTTTGATGAAATTTTGTGAGCACATTGTGTAGGTCTGAAAATCGGCCAACATATATTTTTCATTTTGCAAAACAACGTTTGCCGGTTCGGCTAGAGGCAGTATATAATCATATACACCTGAAACACTATAGTGTTAAGTAACTTACTTGGGAGGTTTCTCAACAGTGCGGTAGTTGGCGAACTGAATGAGCTGCTGTCTCACGCCTTCCAGAGAGTTCGCGAATGTTCTGTCTCCGAGCGCTTCGATGGTTCGCTCTATCCATTGCAGAAGATCGCTGTAAAAAAAATTAGATTATAACTGTTTATACTTCATTTAAAAATTAGTTTCCGCTGTCCACTTAGATTTTTAGAAATAATTAACGGATTTGAATGCTGTTTTCAACAATAGATAGTGATTTCGCTCATTCTAGGAAAATATTATTGTAAAAACGAGTTTGTTACATATAACTGTTTTATTTCATAAATATCCCCTTTTGCACTTATCCCCGAGTGCCAAGGCCGGCAATTAATACTAGGCGGATCTTTTAATCTTGATTTTGAACTCTATTTCCAGTAGTACTGTCCTCACCTAGTAAGAGACTCGTATTCCTGAATCATCTTGTCGTTCTCCATGGCGATGCCGACCACCTTGCCGATCCTCTTGCCCTGCACCGTCTCCTGCTTCAGCTTGCTGAAGTAGTGGTAGTAGGTAACCACGTAGGTGATTATGGACTTCTCGTCCGGATGATCGACGGCGATGTCTGGAAATGGATAACGGTCAACAATCTGCGTCTAAATTTACATTAGCACATTTTTGGCAGATACTTGGAAAATAAGCAAGGTTTCGAGAAGCAAAGAGATTAATGATAGATTGGAAGAGTTCTGATTCCCATACGATAGATTTGAAATGGCACACTAATCGCGACAACGATTACTCATACCGCCGACAACGGATATTTCGTGTTCGGCAGCCCATCTATCGATTTAACGCCGATTTCACCATTGGCTATGAACCCGATAAGAGCAGGCTAAACTCGTTTTACCGCCAAACTAAGATCAAATTGTCATTTTTCAATGGTTGAACTTGGTTTAATAAAACTTGATTCGTAGCATAAAATCGTGAAGAGGTTTAGCCGTTTTCGATGAACCGCCTTTTCGTAAGGGCGTACCTATTGAATTACTTTTCACAGCAGCGTGCCACGCCACGAAGGCATTCGGAACTACATGTGTTTCTAAGAGTGTATAGGTACGTGATTCCGACTGTGAAACCCTGTAGGACATTAGGGTGTACCATGTGATAATTTGGGTTCGCAAGCATAATAGATTTCTTTTTATTTTGTGTCTGTGGTATCCTGCAGGGCAAAGGCCTCATAATAGATTTACCGTTGTTTAATTAATAGATAGTGCAAAGTATTTTTAAATTCCAGTAATAGTCACGATGACCACATAAAAAATATGTTTTCTGTTTAAGTTCAAATCGCACGAAAGCGTTACGTCATGTATCATGTCAACTTCAATGTACTGGACCATATTTATTTGTGTTTTACAAGAAAAAGAAAAAAGTTGATAATGTTTTTAAAAATCTTAATGAAAGTCTATTTTTACTTATTTTTTTAAGTTGTGTCCCCTTTTCCACCACATCCACAAGAACCACAAGTTAAGAATTATTACTCATTACTAACCTTCGGCATCCAAAAGCTTGGTGAGTCCAAGTTTCTCCTCAGCAACATTAAAGGCATTGTTCAAGTTGTGCATAGGATTGCTCCTGTGCAACTTCTCGAACTGTATTAAGTCCGGTCTGAAAATAAAAAAAAGTGTTAATTAGCAAACATTTTACTTTTGTTTTGCTTTTACTTTACTTTTTTATTCAAACAGAACATTGGGATAGTAAATACTCTAACTTGTCTACTAACTAAATTAAACAATTAACTTCGCTCGTAACTATACCAAGTTTCTTCATAATTATGTGTGTGTGTTTGTGTGTGTGTGTGTGTGTGAGTGTGTGTGTGTGTGTGTGTGGGTGTGTTTGTGTGTGTGGGTGTGTTTGTGTGTGTGGGTGTGCACAACTAGTGCGGTGTTTCTTTGATGGGCCGCGTTTAAGAGTTGCATCCTATTCCTTATTCTTCAATTTATACCTAATTCAACTATCCTAGCTCAAGAATAAAATTCTAAACCTTAACAAAACATGGTATATTGCAGGCACAATAACAATAACGTCATGATTATTTTCTGTTGATGTTGACTCGTTTGAATCCTTCAACGTTGCACTATTCCTTCGTACTTTATTATTGGCCATTAAGCCTTTGGATTTGGATCTATTAAATTAATTTAATAGCTTTTAATTAAATAGGTATAAAAAAACTTTCGTGAATAAGAGCCCCGACAAACGAGAAACCCGACTTCAGGATAAACTAATTTTGCATAGGCTACACTAGTGCTTAAATCGGGTTTGATATGTTACCAGTCAACATGATTTAAGTACTTAATTTACTTTCTGGATGTGTATCGAGCATCAGCAAAAAAAATTGCCTCATCTGCTTCGGTGCGCGCCGTAGAACCTGGCTTTGGACATCTAACCAGTAGATAGGCAGCCGGGTCTTCTTAGGCACAACGATTAATACAGCGCTGGCCGACCGGCTGGTTGCCACCGTGTGGCGAGTATTGGCAAACCCCTCATTGTGATTCTACTGCTCAAACTAGTTTCCTACCTGTGCTTGTGAATAATAGCGTTGAAGGCGAGCCCGTCGCGCCAGGAGGTGGTGAAGTTGCGCACGTTGACGTTGTTGTAGCCGGCCGTCTTCATCTGGCACCACAGCAGGAGCGCGTCCTTCGCGGACTTGGTCTCCTTGTTGTCAGTCTCTTCGATTGTGATGTCTTGGATCTGTCAGATATTTATTTAGCAATATAATTAAGCGACTGTCTGAGCCATGGAGCGTAGTATTTTGGATATAAAGTTGTCAGGCCGCGTGAGAAACAGCATACTACGTTCCAAAACCAAAATCACAGATGTTGGATAGAAGGCTGCATGCCTGAAGTGGAACTGGGCCGGACACGCGTGTCGTATGTCAGATGACAGGTGGGCCAAGCGAACAACTGATTGGTCCCCCACACATAAGTCGTCCCCGTAGAAGGCCCAGGATGAGATGGCGGGACGAACTGGATAATCACCTAAGCACGTGGCCTGTCACAGCGTTCAATCGCGAAGAGTGGAAGAAGGGTAGGGAGGCCTTTGCCCTGCAGTGGGACAGTATGGGCTGAATAATATAATAATAATAATAATAAAGCGACACTTTTACTTCTACGAATAGATTTTGATTTCGTGAAACTATGTTGAGAATAATTCCAGATTTGACAATTGAAAAATCGGTCTATAAATAAAAAATATTTCAGGCAGCTTATGGATAAGCCAGGATACGTAGATATCGTTGTACAGTTTAGAAGATTAGACCACAATTTAGATGTGGGCTTAAGTTAGAAAACATTTTAAAGGATCAAATTATCTGTTCCATAAAATAGTTGTGTATTGCGATCTTTGCGAAATGTGCGTAATCATTTAGCTAAATTCTCACGTTATTGTGCAAACTAATTGCAGGTGAATTTTCACTATCATTTAAGCAGTCTTATAAGAGGATGCTGGGAATAAGTCTGCTTCGTAGATTTCCACTCATCACTGTTGGAAGCTGCCTGTAAAACTCGTCCGGTTTATACTCATATTCTACACAGTAACATCTCGTGGTATGCTCCGAGCTACGTAGACATCTGATATTCTTTGAAATTGTAATATAAGCTAGGATAACATCGCTACAAAGGTTACACTGTAACACGTTACCTGGAAGCGCAAGATGATGGTCCAAATAAGACCGAGGTTGAGTCTAGGGTTGCCGTCCACGATATCGTGGGAGCCCATGTTCTCCAAATGCACTCTCTGTTCGCGCAAGAACTGCAAAGCCTTGTCCACGTTCTCGAGGCAGTGGATACGCATCTTCCCCTTCGTTGGTCGAGGCTGGAATGTTAAATTATTATAACATTGTGTAATCTCACGAACAGAGTTTGTCTTGGGGGAGAAACTTAATTATAACTTTGCAAATTCTCAAGGACTAAGTAGTTTGGTTCTGAATATGTTCTATACTAATATTATCCGTGAATACTGTACAAGTGTCTATTTTTATAGGTAGTGTTTACTTTTACATAATGTATTAAATACAGTCGTTTCCGCTGTCTGTTCGCTTAGATCTTTAATACTATTCAATTCACCGGATTTTAATGCAAATTTTAGTAATGGATAGAGTGAGACAAATTTCTCATTTATTGTATATTCAAGACAAATTTTTCATTTATTGTATCAGCCTCGGCTTAACTGTACACCAAAATATAACTAACTGCGAAAGAGCAAAAACATTTTGTCAAAAAAAAACTGATAACATGTTATTTAATAGCAGACGAGAAGAATATAAAACGTAAATAATTATTAAGCGTGACGGGCTTAACAAAACATAAATTAAATAATGTTATCATAAAATCTCTTAAAAGGGCAAGAGTTCATTTCCGCTGGTGAATCTTAAGATTTCCATAATCATGCAAATGGTCTCCCTCATTTCTAGATATTTGCATATTATCACATTAGTTATTGAATTATTTCATGGCTCCAGTTTTGTTTGGGTTAAAACCAGGTCAAGAGAAACAAAGCATTTCATAATAGAACAGAGCTTTTCATAAGCCATTTACATCACACAATGAGAATAGAATTAGCAAGATTACGGCAGGTATAAATATACGACCCATATGGCAAAGGTTTAGTTTTTAGTTTTTTTTAGTTTTACTTCAGGAATAAAATTAAATTCGTGAGTTTTCCAAGTTTGCGAAATATTTAAAAACACTGAAAATTACGATTAGCTATACGTCGTATACGTATCGATGGGTTGGTAGTTAGTAAAATCCCTCGCCGTGTAAGTCTGTCTTTATGTTCTGGTTTTCAGCAAAATGCAGAGCGATACAAGAGGATTTAGCATCGCATTTTAAATTGCGCGCGAACATACAATATAGTTTATACATTGCCATAATCGCAAATTTTGTAAGTTCCTTAACTTTAACAATTGATTGAAAAAGTGCCAATTATAGTTTTTTTTCTTTATTAAATTATGGTAAAAGTGCGACAACTGGGCGACCACAAGTTATAACTAAATATTAATAAGAAGTGTCTCATATATTAAATTTTCTGATAAGAACCTAGACAAGAACGTGCCAAAACCAATAAATCAGACACGCATAAATAGGATTTGGCAATCAGCTAATTATATCGTTGCAAGAAAAATCCTTCAATTTTACAAGGAATCAAATAAAGCTACTAAGTTCGTGAACGTAAGCATAAACATTGGGAATTTTGTTATGGTTTCGCTAATTTTAACGCTGACCTAACGAACGAACACTGAAGGCCAGTCATTGATTTAAAAGGTTGTTTTATCAGCGACAAAGCTTTGCTTCGGAAATTAGGTTACAGTTACGGTTTCAACAGCGTCCTTCATTATCTCTTAAAGCCTCTTTTTCAGGACACGAGACTCTTGACCTTGATTTATCTATTCAAGGCCCTGAGTGGTAGAAAAACGATTTCTTAATTATTTATGTCTATAAAATAGTTGCTTTACTTTATAGATATTTGGAGGCGATCGTTAATGTTTTGATAAATTGTTTAATGTGGTCATATTTTAAGTATCGTAACCTACTTAAAAAGTAAAAGTTTGTTTAAACGCGTTGTTGTATTTCTATTTTCCTGTGTGTACAATAAAGTGTTACTTTATAATACTGTAATCTACACTCACCAGCCTCTCTCCAGACAGCACCTCCAGCAGCTTGATAAGGTTCTTGCCATCTCGCATGTCGACGTACAGGTCCCCGATGCGGCACCCGACGCGGACCAAGTGCGAGTTCACCCATTTCTGAAACGTCTTCTTCTGCACGCTTTCTCGTTCGTCTGCGGGGATGAAAGGAGAAATAACTCACTGTTCGTAATGTTCTCATAACCGTGAGTAATAGGGTTGGGATCCAAGTCAATGGTTTACGCAAGTCGTGGTAATATTATGTATTTAGTTACTTGTACGTCGAAAACAATCTCAAGATTTGACTAGTCGCACAAGTGATATTTTTCCCTTCTTTAATAGACTAGGGGTGACTTAGACTGTAGTTTAGAGTCTGAACTACAGTCTAAACTTTAGACAAATAGATAACACCTATTAGAAAGAAAAATATTTTTGACGGTTCAAAAAAGTAACTAAGCAAGGATGGATTTTACGGTTAAAGTTAGTTTCATTAGTGTAATTATTTTTACATCAGGGCAGAACATAAAGTTGCAGGTATACTATGTCTTGATTAGCGCTCGTAAACAAACGGACCTGACAGCCCCAAAAAAAACATGAACATAGTACACCTTCATGGACAAAATAGTAAAATAAATTAACACATCAAGAGCCAGTGAGGTCGACCGCGGTGCGGTGACCAGATAGGCCTTACTGCTGGCCGGGCCCTGCCGTGCTGACCCGCCGGCGACATTGCGACAACTCACGAACAATACCAGACTGGGGTGTTGGATTCTGTAATGTATCCTAGTAATTCGAGACGGGGATCGGATTGCCATTCGCACGCTTTAGACCGGAAAGCTCGCTTCTAGATGTCCATGCACACTGGGTTTTATTTTAATATTTTTGCGATATATTAAAATAAAGCACTTACAAGTTTCTATGCCATTGTTTATAATATTAATATGCAAATAAATACATACATATTTAGTTGACCATAGGAATACATTTTATGCATCTATCTACACAGAGAGTTTAGGGTAAAATGTCAAGGAGGAAATCGAATAATAATTATTAAATGACTACAAGGAAAACAGCGATATTTTAATATAATATCACCAATGAGTAAATGGGTACCTATTTGCAATTACATGGCACATTTGAACCTAATAAAATGAAAAGGCGTTTATAACCATGATCGTTTTACACTTCACGTATACTACCACCTTTACCATCCACTTCTCACTAACCACTGTCTACATGATCTGATTTGAAAGAGTATTTGATCAATCACCGAGAGCAAACTGTACAATATGAACAACCAATAAAACCAAAACACATCACATTATTGGTAATCTTATCACAGCAACACAAAACTAACCTCGTAGTTCCAGTACGACCTTGTCATAATAAGCTTCCAAACCAGGCACTTCTATATCTATACCCCTTTTGATGAGGTCGTAGCAATCCGTTGATGTCATGTCGCCAGCAGAGCGGCGACTGCCCACCGGCCGACCAGAATCGAGCGATACACCAGAAGAATTAGAGCGACAAAATCCTACGTGGATATTCGACGCCAACGGTTCAAATGACAACAACCTTTCTATCCCGATTATATCACATATGCACAAACATAACGCCAAACACGCCTTAGAAGCACAGAAAGAGGCAATAACACTACTTGTGAGCACGATTGACCGTAAATAGTAATTTGATAACTGAAAAATATATTTGGTTAAGATAGTGTAGTCACATCACTGATAAAGAATTATCAAGAGGCACAGAGCGAGCAAACATTGATGTTAGATGACACTGAAGCGTTTAAACTCTACTGAAGTATGTAGGATACTAGTTATAAATTGTGTTACCGTATCACTTCATACAGGAAAACAAAAATGTGGTCAATTAATTTAATGTCACTCACAAATAGTGGTTATTTTTGGCTTGGATAATAATACATAATTTTTTTTAGACTACAATCATTTAAAAATATTATTTTGACCGCCAAATCTAATATATAAAATTCTCGTGTCACAGTTTTCGTTGCCATACTCCTCCGATACGGCTTGACCGATTCTCATGAAATTTTGTGAGCATATTGAGTAGGTCTGAGAATTTGCCAACATCTATTTTTCATTTTGCAAAACAACGTTTGCTGGGGTCAGCTAGTAAACGATAAATGAGACAAGTCTAGCCTGAGGTAGCTTTGGAAAGACTTACTTAGGTCCCTGAAATATGACTTTGCTACCACCAATAATAACACAAACTGTACAGCAGAGTGAATAAGAGCAAGGAAGAATAAGATATTTAACAATTAGGAATTTAATATATAGAATGTAAGGCGAAGTGAAGTCGATTTTATTTTCACCTGCAAGCGCTTTTATATGCGATTGTTCGAATAGCTGCGACAACGAAACTGTACAACAGAGTGAAGACAATCGCAGAACATGACACTTACCAATTAATTTAGGTAATCATTGGTCAGAAAGCCGAAATATTGAATTAGAAACAAGGCTGGACAAGTCTGCCAAAGGTCTAAAGATTTGTGGGCATTGACCACATCGAGTGGAGCCCACGCTACGCTACGAGACGACGCAGAAGGCGCATGATGAGATGGTGTGACGAACTTCACACCCCCATACTTCTTAACCTGAGGTAGCTTTGGCTCGAGAGGATTGGAAATAGAAAAGGCTTTTGTACAGCAGTGGGAACGTACGTGTAACAAATAAATAAATATTAGGTCCTTACATATGAAATTGGCGTTTTGTATGGGAGGAACAAAAAGTCGAATATTTTTTAATATAATATATTTAATTAATCAAAGTATGAACCATTATTTTCTATGCACTTTTGCCATCTTATAGGTAGTTCATTGATCCCTTTACTAAAAAAACCAGTCGGACGGGAATCAATAAAATCTTTGAAGGCGATTTGGACTGCCCCATCGGAGTTGAATTTTTTCCCTTGCAAGAAGTTATCCAAATTTCGAAAAAAATGGTAATCTGTCGGAGCAAGGTCCGGGGAGTACGGAGGATGTCTTAGACTTTCCAATTGAAGCTCTTCTAATTTAGTAGCCGTCTGTTGCGCAGTGTGTGGTCTAGCGTTGTCGTGAAGCAGCAGTGGCGTGGAGCGATTGACCAGCCTAGGTTGTTTAGCCGCTAGCTTTTCCATCATGGTTTGCAATTGCTGACAATAGACATCAGCCGTAATAGTCTGGCCAGATTTGAGAAAACTGTAATGAACAATACCGGCACTAGTCCACCAAACGCTTACAAGTAACTTTTTTGGGGTTAATTTTCGCTTGGGGCAGGATTTGGCTGGCTGGCCAGGATCCAACCATTGCGCTGAGCGCTTCCGATTATCGTAAAGAACCCATTTTTCATCACAGGTAATGATTCGGTTTAAAATACCTTCATTATTGTGCCGGTTTAGTAATGTAACGCAGCAGTCGACGCGCGTTTGCCGGTTTGCTTCAGTCAATTCATGAGGTACCCACCTTTCAAGCTTTTTAATCTTCCCAATTTGCTTCAAGTGAATTAAAACAGTTTTATCACTAACACCGCAGCCTGCAGCTAACTCGGACGTGGTTTGCGATGGATCCGCTTCCACAATAGCCTTCAACTCTTCATTATCAACTTGAGTCTCAGGCCGTCCACGGGGCTTGTTCTGCAAGTCGAAATTTCCAGAACGAAAACGTTGGAACCAAAAACGAACTGTGTTTTCTTTTGCAACACGACCGCCATACACATCATTCACCCTTCGAGTTGTTTCCGCAGCACTAGTGCCACGGCGGAACTCGTACTCGTAAATAATGCGATATTTTAAGTTTTCCATTTTGTAAAATGAGTGACGCAAACAGAAAAAAACAGAAGAAAAAAAACAAATGAATGACGATCATCGAAGCACAAATACATGAGTCTATAGCTGTACAAATTTGAATTTGGAATTCCTTACCAAAGAGGAGAAATTTGTGATTAAAGTGGCCAGTACGAAAAACGCCAATTTCATATGTAAGGACCTAATATATAGTCAAAGGTAAAGTATAGCGATATAAATCCCACCTGCAAGCGCTTTGATGCGCGATCGTTCGAATAGCCTTGACGACGAATTGCCGCCATCGTACTCGAACTCATCTATGATCTCCTGTCCGTGGCCGATGGAGGGGTCCCAGCGGGACACCGATATGTCGGTCGTCATTGCGACCTGCTCACCACGCCACACTCAATTAATCTGAAACAATCATAAAATAGCATTTAGTCTAATAACTCGCCCTGGAGCTGTTCAAGTATGGAATATACATACTTTCTGCTACTGTGTTCCCTGGCAACTCTTACTTTAGTACATAATATTAAAGACAAGCGTGATAAGGAACCATTTAAACGTTTGTAATCCTCACCCACATGGATATTAAGCATCAAGAGAGATACATGTATTAACATTTAAAACACATAAATTGTACTTGAACGATATCTAATTTTACAACATTAGAACATTTATGGATAGCATAATGAACACAAATAAAAACACCTTTGCTTTCACAATCAGAGTCTGTACTAAAATTGTTTAAAATCAAAATGCATTTTGGCGTACCATTCTTTTTGTTGTTTGATATGACATCACGCCCGCCGGCCGGTGATAAGATTAGATAAATACATTGAAGAGTGACACTCCCAAGTAAGTAATGCCATTTCGATTTTAATTTCAGATAGATTCAACAAAACTATTTACTCGGTCTGGTTAACTGTTTTAATTGTGGTGTATGGGACGATTTAAAAAGTTTTGAATAGCTTTATCCACCACTTCAAACCACCACCGCTTCAAGTAAACTTGTCAAAAACGTAGAAGATAGGTACTTACATTAAAATTTATTTTTATATTAGAAATAGTTATAGCAGCCGATATAGCAATAATATTGAAACCCTGTTATAAACGAAGGATTACAGAAGCACCAAGCAATTAACACAACACAACTGAGATACAGCAATTTGTTGCGAAATAACCGCTTAGTAATATTATCACTGATTCGATAATGTTGTTGCGATATGTCATGAGGGTGTTGTGTTGTGTGTCAACTTTAATGTATACCATAATATAATACGAGTAACATCAAACATACATATTACTACGACGAAACAAATTTAAATAAACGTTAGCTACCTACCAAATAGTTGCTGATAAAAATGGGGCGTCTGGTGCATAAATCTGATTTAATAGCACTACTTCGAACGTTAGGAACTCTTTTTAACCCCCGACCAAAAAAGAGGGGTGTTATAAGTTTGACGTGTCTGTCTGTCTGTCTGTCTGTCTGTCTGTCTGTCTGTGTGTCTGTCTGTCTGTCTGTGTCACCATAGCTCCCGAACGGATGGAGCGATTTCAATTTAGTTTTTTTTGTATGAAAGGAGAGTCTGGCGCGAGTGTTCTTAGACATGTTTCATGAAAATCGGTTGTGCCGTTTAAAAGTTATGGGGGTGAGAGTGGGTAAGGAAAACCGAAAATCTGCAAATATACTAGTGTGGGGTATCAAATGAAATCGCATCGCGTCTACATTACAAAATATTATGTTGTTTTACGTTTAAGGAAATTAAGGCATGGGAATCGGGGGTTTTTCTTAAATTTTAAATTTAGATTTATTGAAGCAAGTATCATCATAAATAGTGGCTACGTCGATGACTGTGACCTTCAAACATAATAGCTATACTTCATTGACGAAGGTTCTTTCAGTAGGTAACATTATTACAATACGGTATGCTTCACTGGCAAACGTTACTGAATAGGATTATTATGTAGTAAATTGATTTGTATGGATGTGCTTCTTACGTTGATAATAGCTTACCGTGACAGATCGCATAGCAACAATGGGTAATATTCATAAACTATTGCAGTTTCGCACTTTCCATCACGTAACGGCACGGTCACGCACAGTTTCGACCTATTTACATCGATCGCTATCGAACTGCATTGGATATCGGTACTGCTTAATATCATAACACTCAAAATCAACTAACAGGAAACAATTTACGCTATCAGTTATTTGTAATCTAATTACGAGTACTTACATTATGTCTGCAAACTATCTTTCAAACCCAGACGAAGCTAATATATTCACAGAACCAGCTCAGAAAATTATGTAAATCGACAAGAGCTTCAAGGTTAATAACGAGCACATAATGATTACGAAACACTTGGTACAGAATGGGACCAAAGAAATGTTCCGAGGAAACAAAAAAGGTAGGTTCCAATTTATTCGAATGTTTCAAAGCATCGAGGTAGGAAACTCTAGTTCTGCAATAAATATAAACCTAGATAGAAAACAAATCAAAGGCAATAAAAGTCGAACAAAGCAAGTGTATCGAATAGGCAAGGCGCGGTCGTTAACCTCTTGAGGCAGACATGGCGTAGTCAACCCGCAACAGCCTACTATTACCAGCCATGGTCGAAGCTATTATATGGTAAGCTTTGCGTAATTATTTCCAACTAAAGACTAATAGTATTCCTCATTTTAGTAGTATTCTTCAATCGATAGTATGAAATGGTTCTATGAATCATTATTACTATTAGTAGAAGATCCTAGCCTACTTCGGTCTTCAACTAGCTGATAATACAATGAAAAATATTATAATAACAAATTAATTATATAGGTATTAGGAAATATAATTAAAAAGGGTTTCCTAAACAAATCCTGAATCAAGTTTTTTTAAATAAATAATTAAAATAGTAAGTTTTTTTAAATTAAAAATTATGCAAAACTCTTGCTGCTTTACACGCAACGTCGGCGTCGGTCGTGGTGCCTGTTTTATTGAATTTTCACGCGGTAAAAAGTAGACTATAGCCTTCCTTGATAATTGGGCTATCATTAAAATTAGACCAGTTCCTTAGATTAGCGCGTTCGAAAACTCTTCAGCTTTATTATATTAGTATAGATGTACATCTATATATACACATGTAAGTACAGTATAACTCTGTGAAGCAATTCACTGTGGAGCAGGTAGTGCACAGACATAAGCCCTTTTGTTCACGACGCCGGCCGACGCCTACTAAATGGCTAGACGACATGCTAGGGGTTGGAATTGCGTGGCGTATAAAAGACATCTTGTCACCCATAATGAGCCATTGAGACCGCTTTGGCTGGCGGATATCCGAACTCAACTCATACATATATACCCCTCCTCACGTCCTTCAAGCATGAATTCCTCGCTTATCTATCATAGTGCTATTTTGTTTTTATTTAAACATAATGCACATAATAACGCGTTATGTTTATGCAAAGAGGCTTAATGTTTCCCAAAAAGTTTAACAATCTGTTACGCTCAAATCGTATCATAACATTTTATATTTTGCATTTTACTTTCTTCTGCATTACTTAGCAACATCATAACGTTCATTCATCAAATCTACCGCCTTATACAACCACAGGAAACTACGTGATTTCAATCTAGCAGTTCCGTTAAAATTGTCGCTTTTAAAAGCTCTTACGTCAACAGCAATAAAGTTGAATATAGACTGTCATAAGGTAACTGTTATTATGTACGGCTGAATGTAGTATTTACGGGCCGTAACAGTCACAGTAGACCGAATGCCAGCAATCATCACTGCATTTTAGACGGCTCGGGGCATTGTTTGTTTTTTTAATGAACCTTCAACACTATTCTTTCAGTGATTATGATTAAGTATTGACCAGATAAAACAAATGGAATATCAATACGAATCAATCACCGCCTTAAATGTATAGTCAATTCTTTCGTGGAAGACAAGTAGAAATAAATTGATACATATAATGTATGTCGAAGATCTCTTATTATAAGGTACAATCCTGAAGATTTTTTTATAACGCCAATGCGATAACCAGTATCTACAAATAAATCATTGGCATTGCCATCCATCGTTCTTTAAAAACGTTTCTCTCAAAGTAACTATAAAAACTGCAGTGACACATATTCCAGTTTCCTATGTGTAAGCTTCTGACATCACAACTGCTAAATATAGAGACATTAACTCGGCAAAAGTGGTCTAGCTACTCAAAAGACGAAATTCAATGTTTGAAAGATTATAGGTAAGAAAGTGATAATCTGTTAACGTAGGTAGGTATATAATTTTATAGGTTATTTTTGTATTATCAGCTGACGAAATTTTGACTTTCAATATAAAGTTTACTAGAAAATAAAATGTAAGTAGAGCTTTGTGAATAAAAAGAGCACAAGCTCTTTATTCTCGGAACAAAAAATGTACTATAGTCGTAGTGAAAATATAGGAGACCTAGAACATAAAGCCTGGAAATGGTCGGAGCGGACGAAGCAGACTAACAGGCACTTCCCATGCTGGTGTGCCGATGCGGACGAATCTATTAACCCAAATATAGAACCGCGCCCGAACCCACTCGCCCGGCTCCTTCTACCTGCACCAGTAGTTTTGTCTATCAACACCTTATTTTCCGAAACACTACTCAAAGATCTTAAGTGCAATAAAACGTGTGAGTATACTTCTTTGGTACTAGGAAATATGAGCCCTAAGTAGAGTAATGATTATGTAAACAGTTAGCTGCGAGTCGATCTCTGATGAGCGAATAGTTATTAATCAAGGTCGATTGCAAATCTGTGAGTCATAGCTAACTCATAATGACAAACAAAATAGCAAGCATATGATTTGAAGGCGAAATACTAAATAGCCAAGCTTGGCATTTACAAAAATAGCGGTGTGTGAACAGAACACCTTACCAATTATGTAATCACCGGCTACCCCTCACGTGAGCTTGTGAACATTCCCAAAAGCGGTCCACAGCTGCCTTTTAAAAATAATAAACAAAGGCATCACTGACACGAAACATGACGATTCAAAACAGAAACAAAAGGGATATCCGGCCCACTTAGTATTGTGGAAATAGAAAATCACAGAGGTCATGAAATGCAAATAAAAAAAGGTCTGTGGCGAATATCGTCGATCTGCGGTTATCATTTTTAGATTTAGATGTTTGTAACACTGTAACGAGGACTATTAGTAATTTAGAAGCTAATGGGTTTGACATAATGAACACTAATGAGCTTCGTCTTTAAGCGCAGTCATTCCGGATGCAGAAGCCAATAATATAACTATGAATATTTGACAAATACTGTTAACTGTAGGCCTAGACACCCAGCCATGCGTGGACAGAACACTAAGTAGGTTTACATTATAACCCACCCTCCGATACTGCCCTCACGTGTGTGGTTTCAGGGTGGGGACTAATGTCAGTCACTGACCGGACGTTACAGTCCGCTTCTTTTTCCAGGTCATTTCGTTATATTACGATGACGAAAGTCAAACTACTATTTATATCCCAGCTAAGCTTGAAATATTGTTATTCTTAGTAAAGAGGCCAATCTGGAAACCGCTTTCGTTTTATTATTGTAGGTACTACATTGTTCTTTATATTAATCCCTACATGGACTACCGCAGTAAACTCCTCTTAGCAATTGAAGCTGTTTATCATCTTCCTACTTGCATTATTAAATAAACTCAGATCATCTATCAAAATAGAATGCAGATGTAATGTTATGGTTACAACACGGCTCAGAATGAGAGGCTCAGAAGTCAATGAATATTGTGTGTGGGAGTCGGCACTGAACTCTATTGTAGGATGCGCCTAATTTGTTGCCAACCACGTAACACTACTAGCCATACCTATATACATTTCCTATTTGAAGCATGTATAAGTAGATCCTACTTTTTTGCTTCGACACACGATATACCTACTTACTCTTACTACTAGTTGCACGTGTTTTTAAAACGCCCACATCAAAGTCATACCATCTACCCACGAAATAGTAAAGCTTATAAAAACTCTGACAAAAAAACATACTGTGAAGCGTTTTTGTATTCATCGGAGCTTGTAGAGCTTCTCAGATCAATTTCCGTGTTGCTTTTATTCCGTAGATGTTGGGATACCATCTACTCGACTTGTGATTTTGGCACCATTGTTGTTCATGATTGATTGTTAACTAAACCAAATTGGAGGGTAATTGACACCATTAGATTGGAATGACGTAACACGACTTATCGAAGTCCATTGTGAACACAACATATTTATGATTCGGGTACGTTGGCGCCAATACTCGCTCACCAATTCAAAATTATTATTATACAGAACCAGACCACCTGTCATGCACAACGAATCATCTTAACTTTAGGGAATAAATCGTGTTCGATTTAATCGTGCGCATTTAATAAACTTGGCAAAGGAGAACTAAGTCGAAAGGGTCAGCCAATTCCAGATAGCTTCAGATTTTAGATCAGCGAAATAAAGTTGACATAAAAATTGTGAATTTTCATTTCGATAGGAGAAATGGTACAGAATTACACAGATTTTCGTTATAAAACAGGGAAGATTACTATCAATGCCGAGATACAAAAGCATCATGATGAGACAGACAATTTAAAAACTTGGTTTGTGATGGTATGACATAATCAGGGTGACGTCAGCGGGCGTCGGCAACTGGCGAAGGCCGGCGACGCTGCTGTTTGCGACTACAACCAGTTCTGAAGCGACACATGCACTGCACGTTACTTTTGTATCACGCGATTAAAGTAAGGTGCACTTACAACCTTCAGCATTGTAATCATTGCCTTCATTCCTAAATTAAATGCTAAACATAACTTGGACAACACGTAAATAGACTTAACGTTTATTCCAAAAGATGTTTAATATGTAATTTAATTCGTCTTAATGACCACGCCCTTATGGAAATTCGTTTAGACAACTAATAACGCCTTCAGCTCATGTAGGTCTATAAATATTCTCTATAATATATAGCTATATTATTACTAGATTAATAAACTAGAGTGCATAGACTTGTACAGTGATACTGATCATGTTCTTTTTATAGAACTTTATTGTTATAAGCAGTTGTCTGCGTCTGCGAATTTCGTGAGATGGAGGAACTATTTGTTATTTTCATGATCGCAGCATCACATAGATATTATGGCTAAAATAAGCAGACGGTCATTGATTTCCCCCAGCGAAATATTTGAAATGTTGCCAACTGTAATAACTGCATTGCTTTATGGAGATTTTATTCACTTGTTACTTTTTATCCTATAGAGTGAAATAGTAACACAATCTGTATGTTGAAGTCGATCAATATTAATTTAGCAAATGGATTCTCGTCGGCTGGCTGGTTCCGCCCGTGGCAATCAAGCCTGTATTGAATTACTATAGCCTATTATGACTGAATGACAAATGGGCATCTTTTGCTACAAAAACAGGTCCAAAATCATGCCTCTAGCAATGTTATGCATTGCACTTAGGATAAAAATCTAAATAACTTTACATGTTTCATAATATTGCATATTCTCAGAAAAGAAAATAGGTGAAGAGCACAGACTGGCTTGCTATTCGTGCCTATAACTGCAACGCATAATGAATAATTCACAAGCATAATTTACAATTATTGTCTCTTGGTCCAATAGATGCCACACGTGATCGTGCTTTCCATAACGTCAACTCAACATCTGGTGAAAGCAAACTAATGACATCAAACAAAATGGAATTATTTATAAAAGTGCAAACAACTTTACTGTTAGACTATTATGCTAGGCAGCTAATCTTCCCAGAAAAAAAAACTAGGTTCGTAACGTTAATGAAATTTTGTGTGAGTATCAGCTGGGAATCGCAGACGATGGTTGCTGGATAGAAGGGTTATTTTGTGTAAGGAGTGAGATCAGAGATAACGTCGAATAAGGTCAAATGAGCTTGAGTGCTGACGGTTCCGAGAATGAGGTTGGCGATGAGAACAATGAAGGCGGTTATTGTCCAAATGAAGCTCAGACGAATTACGCTCTTAGTTCAAGTTAATGGGATTTTACAAGCTGAATTTAAAGCGATCCTTGAAGATAATACAAGAGTGCATTGTTTTAGGCACGTTAAAAATGCTAGGTAACTTTGAAAAAACCTACATACATATGTTATAACGCTGAATGAACTTGAATCAAGGAAAATGACACATCATTTATGTTATGACATATTCAGAAGAGGGGCCTTGATTGCTTTGAACAGCAATTGACTTGTTGTGTATGAATGGAACAACATTTTTATTCATAGGCAAATGTGGCTACTTAAATATGTTTATATTGCTTTTGCAACCGCAACATTTTAGGTAGTTCCTCTCAAATAATTGGGATTAAGTAATTTTGTCTTTATTAACACAAGTACTTAAAAAGGTAAAAGTTAACCAATGTTAATGAAGGTGAAAAAGACAGAACTAATTAAAGCAAGACGAATGAAGAGGTATGTCAGAAGGGCATAATTTTTTTTTTCGGTGAGATATGACTATTTATTTCATAATCTCACCTGATGGAAAGAGTCGATGTGGACGAAGATGGATCACATAGATCAAGAAGGTACCTATTCACTCTTGTCTAGAAAGAATACACTTAAATGTCGAAATTATGGCACAGAAGACTTGAAAATCAATATCTTAAATGCATTTGCGACTAGATAACCTGTTATGGCATTAGCTGGTTGGCCAATAGGGACAAAAATACTGACAGGACATTAAGCGGTCTGGCTGTAAGTAGCACGTTTCGAACCGGTTCTTTCACCGATGCCATACATCCGCGCTCTTCCGCGCAATCTTTGCCAAAAAGGTTTTTGAGCTTGAGTAATTTGATTCTTTTGCATGTTTTTTTTGCGTTTAACGTAATATTAATATGTAATCAGCTATGCAAACTATTTATACTAGGTAAATCCGCTTAAGTCTAGTCAAGTAGAATCAAATTTAAATTGATTCACCATTTGGGGATCTTTGTAAACAGCATTATTGAAATCTTCCAAATCGTCTCTAGCTCCTACGTAATAGCACGTATTCGTAGACAAGTACAGAAAGCAGTTACGTGAGCGAGTGCAAGACATGGACTGGATTCGAGGTCGTTAACCCCGTGGAGCGGGACTCAGGACTTCATTGCCGGAATATTAACGCTGACCAACTGCTTCAAATTAATACTGACTCGCAATTGACTCATTGCTAGAATTAAAAATATCACGAGAAATCATTCGGTATTGTAAGCCAAAATTGTGTTTGTATAAGATTCTTTGAATGATTTGAAAGCAAAGCAAACAATGAACAAAACAAAAGCGTCTACAACGAACCTACTGTTGATTATATTCATTAGAAAGGCTTCACTGGCGTGCAGACGTAGTTAACACTTTATAACTTTGGTTTTCTTCGTGAAAAGGCTTTTAATGTTCACAATTATAGCACATACAGATACATACATCGACTTAGAAAGTTGTACCAAATGAGAACAATTTAAAAACATTATCGCATATAATAATACGAGTAAAACCGTATTAATTTTGCTTACGTATTATCATAATATGACTCAGTAACTAAACGTACCACTGGGCTTCTGTATATAGATTTCTATAAAAGTACAGTCGAATTCCTGGGGATACGATGAGAAGTTCTGTTATTAGTTTTCCTAACAGCTTTACAATGTTCGAATGTAGATTTAGGATTAGGATCTACGTCATTTAAAATTGGTCTAAATACGTGCAAAACTATTTAATGTCACTTCATTCACTGGACTAAGGACTAATTCCCTTTCAAGCTTGGTTTCCCCACCGGAATAACTTTCGGCTAACTCATTATATTACTTCACCAAGTTTTAAAAATACTTACTCTGTCACAACAATCTTCAAGGAATCGGTGATAAAATCTATGTATAGAAATGTCATAAGCCGTCAATAATTTGTTGTGATTCATTGTAAACAAAACACTTGTACTTACTGACATAGTATCACGTATAATGTTAAATTACAACACTCATCCAAGATTTGTAAATAAAATGTTCACTCTGTTCAAGGCGGGTAATGATCTTCGTATTTAGGCCCGACGCGACGCTGCGTTACGCGGGGCCCGCGACATATATATCATTTTTGTTCGTGTTTGACATAAAACCTCCGAATAAATATCTTCTATATAAATAGTCGTTAGTCTGATTAAAACTTGAGAACGGCTGAACGGATTTATCTTATCATAGTCTTGAAATGTTCATGGAGGTCTAGGGAAGGTTTAAAAGGCGAGAAAAAATCGAATAATTGCCGGGCGAAACCGGGGCGGGCCACTAGTATAACATAAAACCCGCTTAACGCTGCGTCAGGCCTTAGAGGCTTAGACTAATTAAAGAACAAGATGAAGATAACCGCGTCTTTACTCGCGTCGTAAGAGATTTTACGGAGTTAATATATTGTTATGAAATTTCCTATCGCTATTAATCCAGTTTCTATAATATCTTGGATATTAAGTTCAAATCAGCAAAATTTGCGTGGTATAAAGATTTGAGGTTAAGGTATAAAACTTTTAGTCTTACACTTGAGGCTTTCCAAGCCACACACATTGTCATACTATCCTACTTTGAAACATCATTGATTGACTATCAGTACATTATTAGTACACCAATAAAAATTTATACTTTTTATGAGCCACATTGTCGGTGCAGTAAAGGATCCATCCTCTATTGTGTCATAGAACGACGCTCCGGGTCAATTAACAGGTCAACAGGGTTGATAACTATGACCGAAGTTATCGTTTGATAAGACAGAACTGCAACTACAGAATACTGACCAAATTCAACGTGACCTTACTCGTTACGTTTACGCAACACCAGATTACACATAAGCTTCGCGTTTCTTGGGTGAGATAAGAACTGTACTAAAATAATCTTCGATGTGTCAACCAATACGAGTAATTTGTATATCAGGAGATAACGCGTTATTACTTGTTAGGTGAACGTATTTATATCAATTTCTGCACGCTCAATTAGATCATAGAACTAGGTACTTTAATTGTTTCTGTGGTAATGTTAAATTAATTGGTACTAGTAAGGAGCTAAATGATCTTGATAACAGTGTAAACAAATTAAATTGGTCATTGGATTTGAGCCGAGTATAGAGTTGACGATGAGCTCACCTATTAGGTCGGTCTTGTCATTAGCATTATCATGGCCAGCATGCCTGACCACATGACTCATCATCACAATAGTAGATACCATTGCTTCCATTAACAATAGTCGCAACAATTCCCAAAGAAATGCACTATTCGCAGGATACAGGATAAGATATGACATCATGTTGCTCAATAAAAATTATGACTATGATATCATACGTATAAAGATGAAACAGAAAGGACGAGGCACCACTTTATTTAATCTTTTAGGCCTTGAGAATAGATGTGATTCGGGTACACGGCAAATGGCTGCGGTGCGGACGAACAATTTAGGTCTTACGGAACTTGCATTTAAAATTCATACAGCAAAGGATAACAGGATCAAGTTTTCTAGTTTATATTAATGAGTTTCAGTAATAGTAGTAAATAAAATAGGACGCGTAAATAAATGTTTCCTCTAATTAGGTTAAACTAGTCCCGAGCTATAAACCTAGTCCAGTATCACTGCGCATGACCTAGATGTTGGTGGGGGCGGGGTTCTGCAAAACCCGGCGAATATCTAGAGGAAGACAGGTCAATACGATCACTGAACTGTCAATTAGTTCCGTCTGGCTCACTGACTGACTCATCTAGTCAGAATCTTTCTTCTACACATGAAGATATAAACAGGATTGTAGACAGATATAAGGTATAACGATCTCCATATCGGACACTCAGTAATGCGGAAGCGAAAGTTCCCTTCTCTCCCCTACCATAATTACATTTCCATAGATAGATCCAATGTTTTGAAGTTAGCCCCAGACGCAAAGCAAAGAAAATGTTGGCAAATTACTGTTCTAGCGTCTAATAAAATGTTACTTTACCAAATATTTATTCTCCTTGAGAGGTCACGATCTATGCGTAGGTCGTAAACGCCTACACAATCACGAACGGTTAAAACATCGCGGCGATCCACTTCATGAAAATCTCGGCATAATAAAAGTAAAATATCATCAGGAAGGTAACTGTGATGATATCACTTACTTGATTAGGGATTATTTCATTTCCACGCACATCCAAAAGTGTGATTCACTTCACGGGTATAACTGTTGGAATTTAGGAAGTAGCACAGGTGCGCTGAGGTGAGACCGAGTAAGGTAGGACACGGGCGCGTCGCGGGCCCGACGGAACCGACTGAAGCGAGGAAGGGAACGAAACAGCGAATGTATCGATCGGGCTCCCGGCGCCGGCGGGCCGCATACCCCGGTGCACGCACGCCCAACCGCCACCCCTCACAATACACCCTATGACAAGGAATTAATAACGTTACCGGTTCAAAATATTCGCTGAGCAAGCCTAAATGTGACCTTCAAAGTGGAACACACTTTTTAAGTCAACCCTGCTTAAGTATATACGGAGAGCGAAAAACAGTAGAGGTCAAAACAGTACCTCCCTATATGTTTTTCTCTAGATATAACAGAGATTCGGACTATAAAATATCCATTGGAAAAGATATCGGTTTGTCAATTTTGTTTTTTAACCCCCGACCAAAAGAGAGGATGTTATGAGTTTGACGTGTTTGTCTGGGACATCATAACTCCCGAACGGATGGAGCGATTTCAATTTAGTTGTATGAAATTGAAAATGATTTTTTTTTGTATGAAAGGTGAGTTTGGCGCGGGTGTTCTTAGACATGTTTCATGAAAATCGGATGAGCCGTTTAAAAATTATGGGGATGAGAGTTCGTTCCCCGAAAATCTGCAAATGTACTCGAGTGGGGTATCAAATGAAAGAGCATCGCGTAACATTACTAAATAGTATAGTGTTTTACTTTTAAGGAAATTTAAGCATTGGAATCGGGGGTTTTTCTTAAATTTTTATCTTTTACATTCTTGTTTTTTTTAAGTCACTTTAGTTCTTCATGAACATAACGCAAATTGCCCAAAGATGTGAAAACTGAATTTCCTTTGCGGCTATCACTTTAACTTGTGAAAACATTATCAAACGTGCCATGAATAGGTACCGCATTTCGTGACCAGACAATGCGGAGCTTAAGAAGATTATGGAAGCCAAGCCACCTTGGAATTGAATTGTATTGTGGGATTAGCAGGCGACCTTTGCCTTACGCAAATCCTAGGACTCAAATGACACGGTGACATGAATTATCGTGATTTACAAATCATTGCTTGCTGAGTATTAATTTCAGAACAATTTCTAATAGTTAACTGTAGTTCAGTATGCTATTAACCATGTAGCTTTAGTTATTTGTAGTTTCCTTACACCTACCTTACATCACCAAGGAAGGTTCCGGTTTTGCCATTTGACCAGAACCCTTTTAGATTTCCGGTCAAATGGAATCCTTATGGATTCGTCATGTCAGTCTGTCGGGCCGACCTTAATGTCAAAGCCACTTCTTTTTTAAACTTTTATTGATGTTATTAATAAGAATAAAAGTACAAAACCAGTGTAAATTAAATCATAGATAGCACAATCAAATTTAGAGAAACTTGGTACTGACCAACCATCCATCTACTGAGATGAATTCAGTAAAACGCGATTTTTACACAAAATAGAAAAAATAATTTGATAAGTATGAGATAGACTTATACTACACCTAAGGTATCGTGTACAGTTTAATCACACTATGCAATAAAAATATGATGCAGTATGAGCGGTCATCCATCCAACATCCGCGTAACATCGCTTAATTTGATAAAACTTGGGGTTTAAATATATTTAAATACGAAGCAAAAACTTATTTGCAATCGTTTCATCCTTTCGGGAGCTATGATACCACAGACAGACAGCCAGACAGGTGTATGTCAGGTGGAGTTATAAGTTCTTATCATTATTCTTATTAACATGTCAAACTTATAAGACCCCTAATTTTCGGTCGGGGGTTAAAAATATACGTACCTATTAACTTACTTGTGTAAGTAATTTGATTTGCTTTCCACAGGAGACCTTAGGTAAATGATATATCTATCTGAGAGTCCGTCCCAGATCGGTTAGAAAGAAGAATCGCAATAATATTGCTTACATGTCAGAATAAATCATACTTTTTATCGCGGTAAAATACCGGTTCTCGCGGGATATAATTGAAAATACAATTATTACTAGCAAAGCCAGATTTGAGTCAAATTTGGCATAGACACATGGCCGTTTTTCCCGTAATGGATGAAATCTACTTTCTAAGCAAGCAGCAAGTATTAGTATAAAAAACTTACGTACATACCTACTAGCTTACTAGAGTAAGTAAGTACCTACTTTGATTCGTTTCCCACAGGAGGCCTCGTGTAAATGATCTCCAGCTGAGAGTCCGTCACAGATCGATTAGAAAGAAGATTGATTTTATACCATGGCTCAAAGGAAAATATTCTGGTTCGTCGGACTCGAAACTCCGCGACCGATTATTATTATTTAATTTAAATTTTTAGAGCATTTCGTCCATAAAAATAATAGTATTTTATTATTTATACCCCTGAATTTTATACAGAAGTATTTTTTAAGATATACCGTAGATAAATGTATTCGGGATATAAAGAAATCGGAAAAGTTGGTTCCGCGTGGTCAGGACACACAGTGTGTCTAACATACTAAGGTGCACAATCTATATAAATAAAAATGAATTGTTGTTCGTTGTCTGATTAAAACTCGAGAACGGCTGGGCCGATTGCGCTGATTTTGGTTTTAAAATGTTTGTCGTAGTCCAGGGTAGGACTACACGGTGAGCAAATAAGGAAAAATTGACGGGAACTTTTTTTACCCGTGCGACGCCGGGCGAGCCGTTAGTTTGTAATAAAAACACACAAAAAAGTGTAGTGACCGCGCGGAACGTTGATTAACTTTATAAAATCGCATCGTTATTGTTATAGCGTATATATCAAATAATACAATATTTCTATTGTATATGTCTATGTATATAATATACATATATGTGGTGTATTCTAATGGTGTACCTTTAGTTTTCTATGATAGTAGAGATATGTAAGGTTTACTGATGAGAAAACTTGCATAGAAAATGCACCTCAAATGTTCCTTTAATCTACATCAAAGGCGAAGCAAGCTCTACGCAAGACACTGACATCAGCCCAAGGCGTTTTGTAGAACGAATCCGAGACTACATTGTCAGGGAGAATATTCATTTTCAACAAAGCAGTAAGATATCAGTAATGAATGTAGTAGAAAATCCCTTTTAAAAAAAAATCTACTCATTGCTCTTCTTTTAACCCCCGACCAAAAACGAGGGGTGTTATAAGTTTGACGTGTCTGTCTGTCTGTTACAACATAGCTCCCGGACGGATGGCGCGATTTCAATTTAGTGTATGAAAGGTGAGTTAGGCCCGGGTGTTCTTAGACATGTTTCATGAAAATCGGTTGAGCCGTTTATAAGTTATGGGGGTGAGAGTGGGGAAAGAAAACCGAAAATCTGCAAATATACTGGAGTGGGGTATCAAATGAAAGAGCATCGCGTGCACATTACCAAATATTATGGTGTTTTACTTTTAAGGAAATTAAGACATTGGAATCAGGGGTTTTTCTTAAATTTTAAATTTAGATTTATGAATTAACAGGTTTGATATGACACTTTCCTGGCATTTATTTAAATTAAACTATACTCATTCAAATTTATCTCATATTTATGAAATCAAATTATTATTATGTAAGTATATTATTATTAAGTATGAGATGGGACTCAGTATGGATGGTTGCCTGCAGTGCATGTACCTTGATGCATTAAATTACCTCTATAGCCCTATGTGGTCTTGCTGTAAAATTATACTTGTATCAGTAGCATTAACCTAGAATATTCAATCTTACATTTTTGAAAATTAAATTATGGATTTACAGACTGTTAATGTGTAACATACCATGGTTGATACAGAACCATGCTTTTGTTTTTTTTTTATATCTTGACACAGTTCTTCATCATGACCACAGATAAAATAATGATTTCACATGTAAGTAGTTAGACAAATAACTGACAAACTGTCGCTTGCAGAGTAAATAGTATCAATTTATCTGTTATTATGGTGTTTTAATCACATATATCAGCATTTTATATGTTAATGGATTTGGCGTAAAATATCAGACTACTTGATAACCATCAAACGATAGTAGGCATATTTACTGTGTGCCTGTGATGAATAAACTACTATGCAACTATGTGTCAATTTTAATAATATCTTTAAGCTACTGACAAATAAATACACTGACCAGAAGGATTGAATATTCAAGGTTAATACTACTGTTAAGCTTAATATCTTGACATGTACACAATTCATAAAAATAACTAACATAAAAATGTCTCGGTCTGCCTTCCACTTGCTGTAACACCCAACAGGGTCCACACTGTGACATAATTCACTACTATGTAACTTAGTCTTAGACTTAGGTAACCAATTTTATACAGCAATAAAAGAATTGTATTAAGTGTTGATATAATTTTACAATAAGACCACCCATGGCTTAAAGGCAATGCATGTTTATATCAATATAATTGTAGGAATAACCATTTCAATAGTAGAATTAGGACTTCCTTTAACCAAAACAATGCAGGACCATAAGTTGTATGATATAGGCACTAGGTACTACTAATTACTAATTTGAGTCTAAGTATTTGTTTAGTTCAGTAGGCCATACTAGACCACATCAGAGTGGTTCTGATAAAGCAATAATTCAAAGGAAATAAATTTGAAAAGTATGAGATGGACTCAAACTACACTTATGTGTTCCTTGTATTATCTATACACAATTTGTAATAAAAAAAAGCAATTTTCCACAAAAATATTCTGTCAGTTGGTCACTTATCCAAGTACTGGCATCTCCCAATGTTGGTTAACCTTGTAAAAATTATGTTTGTTGTATGGGAGCATGTTTTTATTTGTTGTTAAAGTAGCAACTAAAATACATCATCCCTCAAAATTTCAACCCTCTAGCTATAACAGTTCTTGAGATACAGGCTGGTGACAGCAGATGATAAAGATGGTAAGGATCCCTAAAATACTACCTGTAAAACAGTAGATTGATAATTTATTGACCTATGGAAATATGTAACTACATACTCACAAAAAAAATACCTGCACAATAACACAATAGCAGCTGCAGACACACATGTTGAAGACCAATAACCATGAAAATAGTGTCACATTACATAAACTAAACAAATAATTACAATACTACTCATTCAATAATAATTCACATAACAATTACATAAGAAACCTTATCAGCAATATTTTGCATCTCTTAACTACAAGTCTCAATCTCAAGGTTGAAATGAAAATAGATTACTTGTTTGTAGCCGCAAAGTATCATCTTGTATAGGTAGAAACTTGATTTGCCGACTTGTGAATTGGATAGTCAAAGAATGTGAATAGCATCATCACCCATGACTCAGAGCCTGCCTGTGACCTCTGCCATTCCGAATTATTGCAAAGCAAACAAGGTTTCAAGGAACAATGCTGTAGACTTAATATTACAATGTATACCAAATAAAACATTGTGCGCCTGTATAAATAAAACCTACCTTTACAAGTTTTGGCTGAAGTGTAGTTGACATAAAAATAAATGGGTGTGAGATGATTACCATTCTAGAAATATATAAGTAACTCATGCAATAGATAACAATTTTATTATACAAATCTCATGTCTAGTACCCATAATACAAGCTTAGAGCTTAAGACGGGGCAAAAATATTGTTGTATGGATTGACTGGAAATAGATATTTATTTATTAAAATCTTTGACACCCTTTCCAAGCAGTAATATGAAAAGAAGTTTGACCTAGAATTTCCTGGATAATAAATGCAAATAAAGAAATTTGAATTGAATGTGGGTATAGGTACATTTTGCTGGCATTCAGTAAAAATTAACACATGAACTTAACATGAAATGGTTTTAGATTACTTCTAATCCTGCGATATGCAAACGGGTAGCTTATGGGCGCAACCATCATCGTGAAGATTCAAAGAGCGGCGCTTTTGCCCCTCCAAGAACATTCCAAAATAGATAATGATTTACTTTACTTCCAATAACATCAACCAAAATTATATAGCATTACTGTAACAACTACTTACGATTTTTTAGGTCCTGTTGTGCTATTTAGCACGATTATCCACAGTTTGTTCCGCACACACAAATTACACTGGAGCCGCAATCCGTTCCAATTCGATAACATAAACACGGAACACAAATCACTTCAGTTTCTGAACTGCTTCTCAAAACTTCTTTCATAACCTGTCCACTTATTGTTAAGTTTAAAAATAATCACTATTCATGTAGAAATTAGTTGAAATATCATCCGTGACTGCGAGTACGAACACGGCATCGGGGCAAAGCGAAAGACCGATCGCGAAAGCAAGCATCCAATCGGACTTCGTTCCGCCCATGCCAAAGAGTAAGCAGCTTGCACGGAATGCAGATAGGGCATGAATAAATAAATAGAAACATTATTCAACAAAATGTTGAATGATATTCTTTTAGTATCTGATTGATTGATATGATTTTCAATTCTTTCTTTAATTGACTGCTTACAATGTTTTGTGTTTCCTTTTATTATAATATATAAAGAAATCCTCACCCATTACGTCGGGGATTAAATGAACCCCAAAAGAAAGTGTCTCCACTGTAAACCTAGCCGAGATATTAACAAAATCTTAATAAGTTAATATAATGAAAAAAAGTCAAAAGGCATGAAATATATGCCTCTATGTAGTATTTAAACGTCACCATTATGTATTATTCGACTCGGTTACTCATAAACAGAAGCTACTATGAAAGTTACGTTACGATTTAATATTAAATCAGCGCAAATAAAAATTGCTGGGGTTAAAATAATGGTAAAGTATTCCTTGACTCTAATCCCAATTTTTTATTTTTGCTTATTATCTAATATTTTATTTTAAATGGTATGTATATGTATATGGACTAGAAAATGAAAAATTTATTGTACTACTCCGCTAATTTCATATGGAATATAACCTGAAATATTCATTTTAAAATATTTTTAGTATCCGTTTTATACGATAGTTGTTTTTTATTGTGTAAGTTAAATTAACGTTGTTCAATTAAGAAATATTTAAAGAAAACGGTAAATTTTAAATAAAATTAGGGTAATGTGATTCTTCAGATTGATCATCTGTAATTTATTTACTCTATGAACTAGAAATGATGTCATCGCCTTTAAGAAAGAAGCGTTCAAAACCCTTTAAGAGTTGCAATTGCAACTATTAAAATTTACAAAAAAATTACGAAAGAAAAAAACTATAAATCATGTTCTAAAATAAACTGAATAATTTGAATTGAATGAAGATCTTTCTTTTTTTTTTATTTTTTTTTTTACTTAAATGATACTAACAAAAAAAAATATTTGTTCTGAAGACACCAAGTCGTTCCTGAACGAAGCATTTCTACTCTGTGGAATTGGAAGTCTCGACGCTTGTTTAGCGACATCTAGCGGCAACTAATCATTTCTTGTAATCTAGTCACACTCTAATAGAGGTTGAACAACAAAATGGCATGAATCTGGTTCTGGAGTAGCCTTAATACGTCCAGTCTCTAAGACCACGAACGTGGTCCATAATAATTGAAAATCAATTGTGTCTGGAATCTCCGTACTCGAAGCATTAAGTTGTTACGTAATAATTAACAGCATCTTATAGTGACGCATATCAATATTAAAATTCTTTAATGTTTTATATCTAAATATATTAAGACTTGGTTTTTTTGACAAGTAGGTATTGTTTTTGATGGGATCTCATTTCTTTTTGTATTTTGTAGACGGTTCTACATTTTTCCTTTTCGGTACCTTCTACTTATTGTATATATTATATGTATATCTACCAGCAACGAATTTTCTTAAAGCCCTCTGACATATGAACTTTTCTTACTTTAGTACCTACATATTTCGTATATACGTGGCGTTGCGACAGCGCCCTCTATACCGGTATTTTCTAGATTTTTTAGTTTTTCCTTGATTCATACACCAAACACTACTTATATTCCAAATTTGAAGCTATCTGCTAGAAGTGCCTTAGAATTTTGATGATCGGTGAGTTAATGAGTGACAAAATTAAGAAATTTGACCCGTTATAATTCTTAAAATACTGGTTCAAATTGAATGAAATTTGAAATATACCGTGTCTTTACAATTCTGCATGGTTACTGAAAATTTCAGTCTTTTAGTTTTATCCACAACGAAGTTACAGGGGGTCGAAAATGGCCTGAATTGCTTCGAGAAAAGGATGGTACGGCCGTGACGCTTTTTTGCTCGACTTGGTGGGGGCACTGCCGTGCCCCCAGATAGAGTCATAGTCATGGCGTTATGTTTCCCTCCGATGCAATATGTGTTGAATTTAAGTATGAATCTTTCTTCAGTATAAAGAGAAATTTACACTGTAACTTTTATCTGAACTAAAATATTTGACCTAAGTCAAAAATAGTCTAAGCGTTAAAAT
Organism: Gymnoscelis rufifasciata; assembly: GCA_929108375.1. Lineage (NCBI taxonomy): Eukaryota > Metazoa > Arthropoda > Insecta > Lepidoptera > Geometridae > Gymnoscelis > Gymnoscelis rufifasciata. The sequence goes on along the minus strand of OV815315.1, from coordinate 9,897,590 downwards.
TTTGTGAAAAATGGCGTTCAACGGAGTAACATCTTTTTTACTTTATTATTTTAACTGGCAAACTGAAGCTTCATGCTCAAAGTCCAAGTATAAGAAATTGTTGTTAAATGTTATTCAAAAGGTCGGCTTACTTCACTAATTACCTACATTATAATTATGTATTAATAAACAACAAACTAAGTTTTACATCTTTATTTTATCTTTATTTAGCAAATTATAAAATGTATCAAAACTCTGACATTAATTTTGTTTATATTTATTAATTAAAAGATCACAACATTATAATTTATTCTATAAATAATACAATTAAGTACCAACTTATATAATATCTTAAATCTATTTATGCTTAGTAGTCGAGGCAGTGCATCTGATAATAAAGATTACCTTCACCTAAATTATATCCCAAAATAACCTGCATATTCTAAATAGAAATAAGCAGATAAAATAAATAAGTACTATATTCTAAAATATGAATTCTTTTAACAAAAGCACCGCCTCAAATCAATCGTTTTGTCTAAAATAATACTTACGACAAGAGACGTTCCTAGGTATACATATGGGCAACCTAGCAGATTGTAACCCCAGAGATTGAGAATAGACAGCTTGAAATCTGTCATTTTCTTCATAACCATAAAAAATATATAGTTATCCAGGAGTGTTCACAATGCAAGAGTAAATCACAATAAAAGCGGTATAGCCAAAGGATGTTAATGCCAAAGGTCATAACGAAGAATTAATGCCAATTGCTGACTACGAAACTTGACGAGATCATTATATCATGAAGTTTGTCATCCACATTGAAATACTAATTTAATTAAAAGCATATATAAAAAACAAGCACAGAAATGAGTTAGGTTATGTTTTTGCAAAACCACATGGGGCATGAGCGAGCGTAGAGAGCGTTCTGATGCAGCGGCGAAACGCCAGAAGGCATCTCTACATATTTAAAATGATTAGGTACTATTTTACGATATAATCAAATATTCTTGAAGATCACACGATGATATACCTTAATTCTTCGATATGACCACGATCATACGATACTTAAATACACATATATTTTAATAAGCTCTCGAATACGGCCAGTTATTACTGGACGACGATTGGTGATCAAAATACGGACTATCAGTCAAAAGCAGCTTGCTTCCACTTAATCCAGAACTGGAACTTTCGCTAGAAGAAAACATACTCTTACTTCCAGTGTAGAAGGAGAGAGAAGTATGCAGCGGTTCTCTACCTATACGCCGTCTCGCTCGCACTAAGGAGGCGAACGCTACTGCGATTGCGCAGAGGAATATTACTCCTAAAACGCAGAATGCAAGAGCCATTTTCCCTGGTGACATGCAGATCGTTTTGTCGCCAGGGGAGAAACCTCTGTTGTAGTCGTCTTCTTCTGATTCGATTCTTCTAGAACCTGGAAAAAAAGTTACTTTTATAAAGACAATTTATAATACAAAAATCTTCCAAATAATGGACAAATGAGCAGTTTAGGGTAGATATTTTATTTATATATTTTTTTTTAATACGATTTGGATGATTAGAATTTAGTTAGATAGATACAGGTGGAAAATAGGGCCCCTCAATCACAATCATACTCGCTCCGCTTGCCAGACAATTGGCGAACGCAGTATCAATATATGCGTGCAACAAAAGAAACGAGTGTGTAGAGTTTCATTTCGTTTCCCTCTCAAGACCTAACGAGACCCTTTGAATAGACCGTAAAACCGACAAAAGACCGAGACCGAGATAAGACGAGACGAGAGAAGTACACATTCGCCATCGCTCTGTCTCGGTCTGTCTCGGCGAGTGTTCACAGCCGGCATTATACTGTTCTATCGCCAATCGATAACTTTTCGCCGCTAAAGAAATATATTCCATTAATTATATTAATGGCCTCAACATTGATTGTCGAATGTTACCTCTAATAGAAGCTTCGTCCTCCAGCTCGATATTGGGCGCATGGACCTCTATACTGTTGTACACCTCCAGTCGGTCTATGACGATGCCTTTCGCGTCCTTATCCAGCCGCGCCTTTCGCAGCAACCCGTCCCTGGTCTGTTGAGGCTTTTGGAGGGCTTTGCAGTCCACGGGTGGGCACACTCCTAATACATAATTAATTATTAATTTCCTTAAACTTTTTTAGAGGTTCCATAACTGAGAAGATAAAATCACTTTGATTTCCTTCTGTCTATCAAGTCAAGACCCTGGAACGCCTGGAGTATGATGTTGATATCAAAAAAGTAGGTAAGTATATTGTGCCTTGCAGTCATTATGATACCTATAAACTTCAAAGAGCGTTAGTAGATGTCCACTTTTTACACCTGGTGGCCTCATTAACTGAATACCTTTGTAAGCACATCATTTTTATCGCCGGGTGAAAATAGCTTCTAGTGTTGTCTGTGTAGTTTTGAACTGAAATAGCATGGGCGAGCATAGCATCAGATTTATTATTTGAATCATTACCCACCTTTACACAATTCAATCGCACACGTCAAATGCAACTTGGCTCGATCCGGAAACTTGAACGCAGCGAACGTCGTCACCGCGTGTTGATACGTCATGATATTCCTCAACACGTCATCTGATTTAGTCGCAGTCATTTTTATAGTGATTTCGTCCTGGTTCTTGATGGGGTCCACTGGTTCTAAGTCGGAGAAGTCTATTTCTGTGCTGCGGGTGTGTTGGTGGATCGTGGGTTTGGAGAATATTGCTTCGTCTACTGGACAGCCGGCTTCGTCCAGGAGTTTTTGAGAGGCTTCGCCGAGGCCGTCGTGGGCTACGCAGTTTGTGACACGGAGGCCTACGCCAACTGAAAATAACGTTTATTTGTTAATCTTTGACGATATTATGCTGTCCTGGTATTATGCTATCAGATAAAGGATTTTATTTCCTGTCTGTCCCAAGGTTGCCTGGAAGAGATCGCTCATAGCGATAAGGCTGCCCTTTGTACCCTGTTTTTAATAAGTTAAGGTTTTTGTAAAGTTTATTATTAATTTGTGTGGTGTACAATAAAGTGTTTTCTATTCTATTCTATAAAGGGCAGTGGCCTATTTTTTCAATACAATACCAAATACTGCGCTTGCCAATCCGCATGCCATGCATAGCGAGTATTAACAAATCCAATAATCTCCAGACTAATATTATCAATATTATCTGCCCTTGTCCCAAACTATGTGGGGTCGGCACAACATGTGATTTTCTTCCATTTCTCTCTATCACCCGTCAATATAATATTATCAATATGATTAGAATAAATGCGGCCTGTGTCTAACCTGTGGACGACTTTCAGCTAAGGTGATGGTGATGAGGTTATAACATAACCCACTAAGCTGATCTGATACGGGGTCGTTCGTAGTTTCGGAGAGGTAGGTTTGGACGTCTAGAATGGTGTTTGAAACACCTTATCCAGCTTACCACAATTGCCTAGTATAAGCAGGTACATACCGGGTAGAGTGCATTGTATCAGCAGCCGCATCTGCTGTCCCACTTCCACAGTCGCTGGCTCGCTCCCTCCCACGGCGGGAGATAGCTCCATCCAGGCCCTGGCTGCTTGCATCAGCCACTCGCGTTGTTCCAACTCTAACGCACTCGCGAACGCTTGACGATTTCGACCAGTTCTGAAAAGGTACGAGGTATATTTTTATTAACTCTAAATATTTTTAAATATCGAAAAATTGTTATTATAATTTACCTTGCTTTCTTCACATCTAGTTGATTCATTTCCCGAATCTTTGTGTTTATGACAGTTTCAAGCGCGGAACTATTGATACGCACGGCTTTTGGCTTTAATTTACACCTGAAATATACAGGAATGTTAGAAGTAAGGATTTTATAATGAATCTAGTGTGGGTAAGTACCTACACGATTTGGACTGGAGAATCAGCTCTTAGCTTTTATTCTAACAATCTACAAAATACCTACATTGATACTACTCATTAAATAATATCGCGTGTGTCTTATCTTATTCGCGTCATAATTATGTTAGAGGTACAATCTATCTATGTCCATTGTCTTGGCGCCCAACACTTTACTACACGCGACGAAATATGCCATTTTAGGCCATTGCCCAAAAAATACTTTACATTTAAAGTATTTTTTAATTTATTAACTTGATTGTTATTAGACATTTGTTACATATATCAAATTCATCAAAACACAGGCTTTGTATTATTCATGTAACTGTAATTATAAATCATAAGTAGTTTAGAACAATTAATTAATAATAACTAAATAGAGGGAAGTGTAAACGTAAATTCAGGCTTCATTAAATAGTTAGGAATTCAAGATCTAAAAAAGTATCTATATCTTAGAGCTAGTTTCATCACATAAGGAGTGGATACAGACTAGAGATACATTGACAAAATGGACATCCTTATCAGTATAATGCAATCTTTGGATGGATCAGAAATCTTTTCGTACCTGACAAGAATCTCTTGGTCAGAACTCTGCTGAAGCTGTTTATCCATCTGCACCACCAGCTCTGCGTTGTAGTATAGATCCTCTTCATCATCAGGCTCGGAGTGGGTGCTGTTCAGCGGCGACGTTCGGATCCCGCATGCGTTGGACGGCAGATGGAGTGACACCTTGTTTTGCATGTTTCCTGAAATTAATAAGTGTTTTTTTTTTATCTTATCAAGGGTAGTTAGTTTTTAATATTAATTAGGGTATCTGCGGAGTGCAATTATGCAGATTTTATTTCATTTCTCTGGTGGTAGGCTTCGGCCGCGGCTTGTCACCACCCTCCGGGCTGGGCCAGTGCGTGAAGCGATTTTTTCGTGTTTCGTAATGTGGCCCGGAGAAGCCATCTACCTTCTAGGTCTTCATGTCCCATCTTAGACCACATCGTCACTTTACATCAGGTGAGATTGTGGTCAAATGAAGACTTATCGAGCATAAAAAAAAAACTTATGCACACATTTGTGGATTTCTATCGGATAAACGCGGTTAAACCTGCCTTGTCAGCTCCAGACCTTTATCTTCTTTTCTCCAAACCGTTACCAGGAAAAAACCGGTACTCAACTCTGTTTAATTCTGCGCTCGGTGACCGGCATCTTTACATATAATAATATTCAAGTCATACACGGCCTCCGTCTATTTTAAGGTTCGTGATCAACTAAAAAACTACTAAACAGATCTTTACTCGGCTCTGCAATAGATATAGTGATTTTCACTTCCGAGCAAAGCCGGCATAAGTTTGTGGTGAACTCACATTATATTTATATTATGTACCTATAAACAATATTACACACACACACACAAACACAAACTTACATTTAATATAATTAAATATATAACGCAATATGTATTTATTATAATCTATATAAATATTATGAACTAATACAATATTTGTTAAATAAAATTATATACTTAAATATACAATATTTATCCATCGAACTTCATTTATTGATTAAGTTCGATTAATGTATATATTATCAAAACAATACTATAATATCGAATGCGAAAGCGCCCGCATAATTTACCTTACCGTACGTAGTATGGAAACAAACATTTTGTTTTTTATGCACCTAGTCGGCGCCGGAGTGGCAGGCTCGCTCGCCGGCCGCCTCGCATTCCTCAGTCACAGCCTACCATTTGCCGCGATAGCTAGTGCCAATTTTACGCTTGACGCTCGCCGCGAAACCTGTCGCGATCTATCCTATTTGCTTATATTATATTTCTAATGTGCTTGTGCTATCTCTAAACTATCTTCCCGCTTTCTATCGTTACTCTATTACTACTTAATTCTCCTTCTAAACTTGTGTGGTGTGTCTATGTGAATAAACTGTTTTGTGTTACCTATACTTCTGTGAGTACATTATTCCTTTACGGATTTACTACAACCTGCTAGAACTAGCTAGGCATAATAATATAACACATATATAAAGATATATTCACGCCTCAACCACCAAACTGGTGACCCCTAAAGAACACAAGAGAATCATGAGCAACAGTGAAAGCGAAGATTCGCAAGTCACCGCACGTACGTCACAGCGCAGAGCGCGCGTTAACATTGACCCATCCGAGAATTCGGCCGAACTTTTTCGTGTTGGTGTGAGAATACCACCCTTCTGGCCCGAAAAACCCACAATATGGTTTTCTCAAATCGAGGGTCAGTTCTGCATGGCGCGAATCACTGACGACCAGACAAAATTTTATTATGTGTTGTCACACTTGGACCGGCAGTACTCAGTTGAGGTGGAGGACATTATTACCTCGCCGCCTCCTACCGGCAAGTACGAAAAGCTTAAGAGCGAGCTGATAAAACGACTTTCCGTCTCGAAAGAAAAGAAAGTTAAGCAACTGTTGCAGTCGGAAGAATTAGGAGATCGCAAGCCTTCACAATTCCTGAGACACTTGCAGCACCTAGCAGGCCACAACCTACCAGAGGATTTCCTGAGATCTATCTGGACAAGCCGTCTTCCGAATAATCTACAGACAGTGATAGCATCTCAGCAAAGCTTATCCCTCAACGAGCTTGCTGACCTGGCAGATCGTGTCCACGATATCGCACCTGCATCACCACAAGTTGCAGCCACCAGCAGTTCCAGAAGCAGCACCGAAACAGCGTTGGAGATGATGGCTAGGCAGATATCTGAACTGACCAAGCAGGTCAGCGCGCTAGCCAGCGGCCATTCCCATCCCCGCTCACGTCGACAGCATCAACGAGGACAGCAAGGGCGTAGCCGTTCCCGTACCCCAGCAGCGACGAGATCCGCTTCTAGCTACAGGAAGTTCCCGATTTGCTGGTACCACTCCAGATACGGCAGCCAAGCTGATAAATGTGTCCTGCCCTGTGATTACGACAAGAAGTCGGAAAACGACAGGGGCAGTCGATAATGGCGGCTGAAGATTGCCCATCTACCACTGGTCGCCTGTTCGTGACAGATCGCAGATCGGCAGTTCCATTCCTGGTGGACACAGGGAGCGACTTGTGCGTCGTACCACGATCTACGTTTCGACTTCAGCGTGCGAAGACCGACTACCAGTTGTGTGCAGCCAACGGATCAGCAATCAACACATATGGTTGGATAGAACTAAATTTAAACTTAGGCTTACGTAGAGACTTTTTGTGGAGGTTTATAGTAGCTGACGTTACGAGACCAATAATTGGTGTAGATTTTCTTTCTCACTATAACCTCATAGTAGATATACGTAACCAGCGATTAATTGATGCTACTACTAAAGTTTTCTCAGTTGCTAGTATTATTGCTGTATCCGAAATGCAAGTGCCTAGTGTAAAGGTTGTGACTGGTGATTCTAAATTTCATTTATTACTTTCAGAGTTTCCAGAACTAACACGGCCAGCAGGCGCTCTTCGCATTCCTAAACACAACACAGTCCATCACATACGCACCACACCAGGCCCCCCAGTATCTTGTACACCTCGTAGGTTAGCGCCAGATAAACTGAAAATTGCCAAAGCCGAATTCGAGGCAATGCTCGCGAACGGTACAGCTCGTCCGTCGCAGAGTCCATGGTCATCACCACTTCACCTCGCCCCCAAGAAAGACCAGGGTTGGCGACCGTGTGGTGACTATAGGATGCTCAATGCGCGGACGATCCCTGATAAGTACCCCATACGCCATATACACGACTTTGCTCATAGCCTATCTGGTTGTAACATTTTTTCTACAATTGACCTCGTAAAGGCTTACAATCAGATACCGGTTTATGAAGATGACATACCGAAAGGAGCCATATCCACACCGTTCGGATTGTACGAGTTTGGATACATGACGTTTGGCTTAAGAAATGCAGGCCAGACGTTCCAGAGGTTTGTGGATGAGATGACACGTGGCCTTGATTTCTGCTACCCATACTTAGATGACTTCCTAGTATTTAGTAAGACTGAGTCTGAGCATGAAGATCACCTGCGTCAACTTTTTACCAGGATGCGAGACTACGGCATGCTCATTAACACCGCTAAATGCGTCTTTGGGAGGTCTGAAGTCACTTTTCTAGGGTACCACATATCGCAGCACGGAACGAAACCTTTGGAAAATAAAGTCCAAGCCATCAAAGACTTTACAGCTCCAAAAACCGCCAGAGAGCTGAGAAGGTTCTTGGGCATGATAAACTTTTATCGTAGGTTTATCCCCCAAGCAGCCGCTATTCAAGCTCCTCTTAATGCCCTTCTAACAGGTTCTATTCGAGCTTCACATCCAGTCAACATAGGTGGAGACGCGTTGAAGGCATTTGAGGCCTGTAAAGATAGCCTATGCAAAGCCGCTATGTTAGCACACCCGGATTCCAAATCTAAATTAGGTCTTGTTACAGATGCATCGGATTTCGCCATGGGTGGAGTTCTGCAACAATTTAAAGATGGCGACTGGCAACCTCTAGCCTTCTTCTCTCGCAAGTTGAGCCCCACACAACAGAAATATTCTCCGTACGATCGTGAGCTCCTTGCAATCTACGAGAGTATTAAATATTTCCGCCATTGGCTAGAGGCTACAACTTTTACCATCTATACTGACCATAAGCCACTGTGTTTCGCATTTCATAATAGGAAGGCAAACTGCAGCCCACGTCAGTATAGACATCTGGATTTTATTTCGCAGTTCTCCACAGATATTCAGCACATCGCAGGGAAAGACAACATAGTCGCAGATACTCTTTCTCGTGTTGAAGAACTGCAGACTCCAGTTGATCTAGAGGTAATCGCAAAAACTCAGAACTCCGACCCAGAATTTGCAGAATTCATGAAGCAGGAGAGCAGTCTGCATATTGAAAGGGTTATTATTCCTGGAAGCCGTACCCAGCTGTACTGTGACGTCAGCACTACGACTCCCAGACCACTAGTACCCAAGTCCTTGCGCAAGCAGATTTTTGATAGCTTGCATTCGCTAAGCCATCCTGGCGCCAACGCAAGTGCGAAGTTAGTCGCAGAACGCTTTGTCTGGCCCCTGATGAGAAAAGACTGTCGCGAGTGGGCTAGGGCGTGTTTGTCGTGCCAGCGCACTAAGGTAAATCGTCACGTTTCAACGCCGTTAGGCACTCACGATTTACCTAAAGCGCGATTCAAATACGTACACCTAGACCTCATCGGACCATTACCTCCATCAGGTGATTATAGGTACTGTTTGACAGCCATCGATCGTTTCACACGATGGACTGAAGCTGTCCCACTTACCAACATCACCGCCGAATCGGTTGCCAAGGCGTTCCTATCAGGATGGATAGCGCGATTCGGTTGTCCTACCGACATTGTTACTGACCGCGGTAGGCAATTCGAATCTGCACTATTTGAGCAGCTATCAAAATTTATTAGCTTCAGACATCGAAAGACCACTAGCTATCATCCACAGTGCAATGGTATCATCGAGAGGTTCCATCGGCAGCTAAAAGCGGCGATAATGTGTCACGCCAACAGCAGCTGGACCGAAGCCTTACCCCTCGTACTTCTCGGCATAAGAAGTTCCTTCAAGGAAGATTTAAATTCATCTTCTGCCGAGCTCGTATATGGTGAGCCATTGAGGTTACCGGGAGAATTTTTTGGCCAAAAAGTTGACGGATGTACGACTGACATAACTGAATTTTCAGCTCGCATCAGATCATTCGCCAACAATTTACAGCCAGTTTCTACATCACACCACTCAAATGAGAAAGTATTCATTTACAAAGATTTAGGTTCTTGCTCACATGTATTTTTAAGGGACGATACAGTAAGAGGTGCTTTACAACCAGCGTACACAGGCCCTTATCTTGTAGTTGAAAGAACCGCCAAGACTTTTAAAATCAATGTTAAAGGTAAAGTTGTGACAGTATCCGTAGACCGATTGAAACCAGCCTACATACTGGCACAACCTAACAACCTTCCCTCTATGCCTAACGAATCCCCAATTTCTCCAACAAACATTTCAGAGAAAAAGACTACGCGTTATGGACGCACAGTGCGATTCCCTGACTATTATCGCCCGTAACACGGTCTCTCGGGATGTGGTGAACTCACATTATATTTATATTATGTACCTATAAACAATATTACACACACACACACAAACACAAACTTACATTTAATATAATTAAATATATAACGCAATATGTATTTATTATAATCTATATAAATATTATGAACTAATACAATATTTGTTAAATAAAATTATATACTTAAATATACAATATTTATCCATCGAACTTCATTTATTGATTAAGTTCGATTAATGTATATATTATCAAAACAATACTATAATATCGAATGCGAAAGCGCCCGCATAATTTACCTTACCGTACGTAGTATGGAAACAAACATTTTGTTTTTTATGCACCTAGTCGGCGCCGGAGTGGCAGGCTCGCTCGCCGGCCGCCTCGCATTCCTCAGTCACAGCCTACCATTTGCCGCGATAGCTAGTGCCAATTTTACGCTTGACGCTCGCCGCGAAACCTGTCGCGATCTATCCTATTTGCTTATATTATATTTCTAATGTGCTTGTGCTATCTCTAAACTATCTTCCCGCTTTCTATCGTTACTCTATTACTACTTAATTCTCCTTCTAAACTTGTGTGGTGTGTCTATGTGAATAAACTGTTTTGTGTTACCTATACTTCTGTGAGTACATTATTCCTTTACGGATTTACTACAACCTGCTAGAACTAGCTAGGCATAATAATATAACACATATATAAAGATATATTCACGCCTCAACCACCAAAAGTTGTTTATATATGAATACGACACTCTTTAGAAAAACCCCTTGAACGGCTGTTCCATCAGGAGATGCACTGATATAACGTCTCATTCGAGAGCGGTCCAATTATTTACGGTACTATCAAGCTTCTATTATCTCACCTTGAACACGGCACTCTCTAGAGAAGTCCTTGCTGAACAACAACCCCTTGAACGGCTGTTCCATCAGAAGATGCACGGTCATGGCCCCTCGGTCGCAACTCGTGGTCACGTCAACCACCTGGTTAGGGCGACTCTTCTGTCCCGGGGCGGGCGCCACGAGGCAGATGAGGAGTACAAAGCGCCACATGGTGGGCCCTGGAAGAGAATTGCATTATCATGAAATAGGTTCACATCAAAAACTAAGACTTGAGGAGATGGCTTTCTAGCGGAGGGATTAAAAATCAGTGTACCCATTCTATCTATGCCGCAACTCATTTTACAAACATTTTAAAAAATATATTTTTTACATTTTTTCAATAAATAATTTAATCTCATTGTGTATCTTAGCGCCTGAGGCGCAGGTTGCATTTGGTTCGATTCCCGCTGGGGGACTATATTTTGTACGATCCACAATTTCTGGTTTCGGGTTTAGGTGTTTTCTATGTAGGTATGTATTTACAACAAAAAAACTAACACCCATAGTAAAAGCTCTGTTTATTTTGGGGTTAGGTGATGCTATATGAGTAGTCTAAATATATTTATTTTTCTACTCAACACATACGATTACGTACTTTATGCAAAGTATCATGTCTACAAAAATTGATTAAGAAAGAATACTAAGTAGTACCTTCTCGTAGGTATAAACTCGATTAATTAATAATAAGTCGGAACTCTAAATACATTAGGTTGTCAAACTCAGCTTTCGTAATATATCCTATTTTGTTACCGCTTGTAACGAACCGCCACATAAAAGCTATCATGTTGTTGATCTAGCCAGATTTTGTGGTTGTGGCCAGAGCGGCGGATATTGGAGCAATTTGAGACAATTAGAGCAACCACAATAGGTAAACTACCTTTACTTTAAGTACACAATTGAGAACGCAACCTTTAAAATTGCAGGCATTGCTCCCGTTATGGAAACCTGTTTATTTGCTTAACTAGAACTAATTGGACATGAAATTGATATTACTGCAAAAAGTGGCCAATACCACCGAATACGTAACGATAAACCTGAAGCAACTTTCTTAAAAAACCGCGTCTTTCGCGCTAACTCACCGGAACCGACAACAGTTTAACGCTTCTTATTATAAGTGGCTATATTGTTAGAAAACCGTTTGTTTCCGTTCTAAAAGATACTCTACTAAGATAAATGAACAATGATATTGTTTGGACGAAGTTAGCGATTTGTGGCGTAATGTAACTGATCGTTATTGCATTGGGGATTTAAATTTGGGTAAATTCAGTCCAACTAGTGTTCACAACTATGTACATTGAAATTACCAACGCAAGAGCGAAAAGTATTTAGGTACACAACATGGAAAATTATTCGTGTACACAGCAAAGCACAAATTATGTGTATTTTACCCCCATAACTTAATTGATCTGTGTAAGAAATTTTGTTTATTAATTTACATTACTTACCTAAATATAGTTACCTAAAATATGAGACCCTTTATGTAACCTATTAGAGTTACTTAAATTACTTATTGTAGTTATTCGTATAACCAAATTAAATATTTAAAAGCGAATGTAACACGAATAAGTACTCACGTTATAGTAAGAAACAGTAATGTGTGCTAAATACAAAGTATTCCCACTTTTTATAAATAAAAGCTTTCAACTCTCAAATACAACAGCATTAGATAAATAACCCGAGTAAATAGGTTAGTGCCGAATAATACGTTACTACATAAAATACTACGCTAAATTATTTTAAATCTCAGGCAACACAAAACAATAACAGTATTGCATAATTTTAATTAGCGTACAATTAACCGTAAATGAGTGTGTGACCATCTTCCGGCGAGCGGCAGTGCGTGAGGTGTTTGTCGTGTGAAAAGAGGAAATATCTTACTTTTAAGCTTGTCGTAGCTTGTAAGTAGTCCAAAAGCGTTAAATTTAAACGGAAATATGATTTAAAGAGGTAGTTTCCCGGAAAACTATGATATTAGAAAAACAAAAAATCTATTACGGATATTCAACATTTGCTAGTTCATAAAATAAACAATCAAGTATAGACTAGCTTTTATTTATTCTAGGTGTATTCCTCGAATAAATACATACTTGATACGCCACGCGGTATATCCCGTGTTATATGGATATACTCTTACAGATTTTTGTAGAATAGGACAAGTAGTTTCTGAGATAACTCTGATAAACGCCTGCTAAGTTAGGTAGTAACCTATCGGATCCAAAATAAAATTGTTTCAATATAAATTACTAATGAATGGGATGCTATTTCACTAAGGAACCATTCGTTAATTTTTAAACTTACCTAACGGTTATCCTCATACAATACCAATAGCGGGTACGTAAATTATTATCTACATAATTAAATTGATCATCAAGTATAAGTTTTTCAATGGTATAATTAGATTTATTTGCTATTATTGTTCTCCGTCTTCTCATAAAACTGTCAGGTGCTATGAAATTACTAGGTACATAGGTACACCACCTCTATGATAAATTCTAAATAAACTTTTGCACGCATTTTTCTGCATTAGCCACAAACAAGCCCAAGATGACATTAAATTACTGCATAGACAGGTGTGATTAAAGAGGTGGTGTACACCTCTTTAATAAATTCTAAATACAAGACCAAATTTTAATTTGCAATAAATTAACGGCTTCTGAAATCATGCCAAAGATAAACTCAGTCCAGTATCCCACAGAATGTAATCAATCACGCACTATCAATGGCCTGGTCCAATAACACATTTCAAGCCATATCGCAAATTGAATTGTATCATCGATATCGAGAGAAAGCATGCGCATGACCCCCAATGCCGTGCAAGTTATCGGAAACATCGAAGATAAAATCTCTGGAAGTCGGTTACCCGCTGAGAAGAATCGCTTTTAATTGTTTGTCAGTCATGCTATATCTTCCATATTTGACGGCTTTGTACAAGCGGCTCTCACTTTTGTACCCTACGAAGTAGGTAGTAGGTATTCATTTTATTGATACCTCGATTTTCTGTATCCAGTTTTTTTATATTTGTTTTGTTTACAGTCCGGGTAAGCCAGTAACTAGTTATATAAGTATTAATTTTGATGGGAGAGGGCGATACGTAGGCTAAACATTTTTGAAAAAAGGTGTTCCTCTAAATCGAAATATTAAAGAAAAATGTTTTAAGTTTCACTTCAAACGCCTGGAGCGTGCCATTTACACCCTTTCCGTTTTATATACCAATTTTGAAAAATCTTGTGTATATAGTCATCCACATCGATTTTGATGACGGCAAACTTTGCATTACTTTCTGTTATGGGCTCTTATATGCCTATTAGTCTCATAAAATTTTTATTTAAACCCTTTGCGGTGTGTGTAGCAGTAAGGCTGACCCGCAGACATGTAGGTACACGTGTGGCTTAGGTTTGTTGCAGAGTTCGCCGTTTTGAGTGCTTACCCGTTCAACCCATGATTTTTCTACCCAATAATATTTTTACCCCTTCAACCCAAAACATATGCCCCGTTCTACCCAAAGCAAAAATCAGAGTCACAGTGTATTCTAAATAGTACAGACACCGTAATTTGTATATCTTTATATATATAATTCTTCTGTGAGTGTGTATGTCACTGAACTTCTCTCAAACTACTGGACCGATTTTGATGAAATTTTTTGTGTGTGTTCAAGGGGATCTGGGAATGGTTTAAATTCACAATTTTGTCCGCTGGACAATGTTTTTTTAATTAATTTTCAATTTATTAGTAGTTGTTGATTTTGGATATATGATCCCACGAGATAATCCAAAAACACGGGCAACGCCGTGGCGATTTTTTGTCTAATGTAATGAATGACCCTGCTTCTTTAGTATTTCACTATGACATTTATTTGAATTCAAACAATAGAAATTAGGAATAAGTAGGTGTGGGTAGAACGGGTAACTTGAATCTATTGTTTTGGGTTGAACGGAGCAAAATACCTATTGGGTAGAAAAATCTTGGGTCGAACGGGTAAGCACTCGCCGTTTTCCCAAGCCTTTGTAGACGATCATCTTTAAAAGACTTTAGTTTGCTAAAAATGGTAGATCGCCAAGAATACCCATTGTAGGAGTTCCACAAAACTCATATCGACAACTCGTTGGCTTTGGAGATTGCCTGCCGAATCGCTTAGGACGCAGCTAATTCCGGACGACTTACTGAATTAATGCGGGATACCGACATAGCCAGAGTGGCACTGGGCACGTCATATAATAGGTACTTCAAAATGATCGAATATAATAACAAGGCCTACATCAAGGAGTTAGGATGGTTAGGGCCTAGCTAGGCATGGGGGTAATGCACAATACACTCCAAAGCGAGATGTCAGTGCAGTCCTTAGTCCCCCCAACAAAGAATTAGAATTAGAAGGCCGTTGATTGACGGCAGATACAGAAACATGCTGAAGTCGTGAATACGAACAAGGCGACATGCTGTCAGAGCACCTGTCTTTATAAATAAAATGTTTCATACTTTGCAATTGTCTATAATTTACTTCTTCCATCAAAAGTGGATTGAAATAAGAGCACCGGGCTTAAATGTGTTCTTTATCACTATAATTTTGCTCATTCGGCAAAAAAGCCGTGTTGGCACCCCGACTTTCATTCCGAAGGTCGTGGATTCAAACGTCGCCGCGAACCTCTACAGATTTTTCTTCTAGAAAAAATTAAATGCGTTTTAATCACGTGGTTGAACAGTGAAGGCAAACATCGTTAGGGAACCGGTATGTTCTGAGAACTTTGAAGAGTTTGAAAGAGATGTGACATTCGCCGAGACATAGCCAGCATGGTGAATTAACGCATTAGGCCTTAATTCACCATGCTCTCTCGTCAAGAGAGAAATCCCTGTGTCCCAGCAGTGGGAACGTAAATAGGGCGATGATGATGATGATCATTTTTCTTTAAAGTTGGACATTCTCTAGCTATTATTAGTAGTCGGCACAAGCATCAAAACAGCTACAAACTATTCGTAATAGTAATAACGATTGTAACTCAAGTTCATTGCTATCCAGTGGTAATGACCAATTTTGTAAGGTGCGCGCCGTAATCGATTCGAATCAAGTTTTGTCAGTAACCCAGATTACTATGTCATTTCCACTGGCCACACTAAATTACCCACGTTTAGATTTTTTACAATACGCTGGAAAGATGAAATTATCTTGTGGTCAGTACTTAAATGGATAGATGGGTAGGTATTTTCTGTAGTTAAAACATTAAATAAATGCGGATATGAAATAAGTAGATATAAATAATTCTATATCTAAATTAGCGTCTTCAGGAAGCATCGTTAATAATGATGATTTGATGATCTCACGATATCTCAGCCATTAACTTAGCAATTTCATCCACCATTAAGTACTATTTAATATTAATTACCAATATGATCATTAGTAGGTACTTCTAAATAACTTCAGTATTAGAATAACTTGTACCTAGTCAAGGTATCTATAAAAATATTTTATTGTTAACCCCCACATTCATCATCATGTAACCACATTCAATTGATTGATTACTGTAGCTTATTTTCAATATCCTAGGTTTTTCATCTGTAAAGATATATTGCCATTTTAATAAGGTTTTGCTTTAAACTTTAATATAACAAAATCATTACGTTATTTAAACACATAACTCATGAAATGACTGCCTCAGTGGCGCGGTGGGCGGAGGTCCGCTTGCGGTGCAAGAGGTAGCGGGTTCGATTCCCGCCGAGGGGTCAAGTGTTTGTATGTTCTGCAAGCATTTTCTCCTTGGTCTGGGTGTTTAGTATGTATAATAAAAAATATCTATCTATGTATGTCTATTATATTAAGTATATCAGATGTCTAGTACCCGTAACACAAGCTTATAGCTTACCACGGGGCTAGATGTTGTTGTGTGGATTCTCCGGCAATAAAAAAAAAAAAATGAATATGAAATATGAAGATTTCCCATACTCTAGTGAGCTTAGGTGAAAATAAAAATGAGGTAGTTAAGTGCAGAACTGACAAATTTAATCACTAATGCAAGAAAACTACATAAATAAATTTATAAAGTATGAAATGGACTAATACTAACCTAGGGTTCCGAATACAGTTTATACTCCTTTAGCAATAAAAAAAGTGTGTGTGTGTTAGCTACGACGCACGATTGGAGTTTACTACTTACGAACTATAATTATGATATATATCGAATAGAAAAAAAAAGTGTGTGTGTGTCAGCTACGACGCACGATTGGAGTTTACTCCTTACGAACTATAATTATGATATATATCGAATAGAAAAAAAGGGTAAATGAACGCATCTGCTAAAATGATAAGAGAAACAAACATATATCTGTAATTATTCGGATTATTTATATTACTACAAGCAATACCTCTTTGCGCGATACTTCGTAGTCTCAACTACGAAGGATCGCGCAAAGAGGAGACTGTGTAATGTATTCCATCTCATTCTTTTACACGTTCAATCCTACAGATATATATGTTTGTCTCTTTCTACGTAACGCCTCAACTTTTTGTGTTACACTTTTTGATTTTACTCCTCATAAAATTTCCGTACCGGGCCTTATAACTCAAATCGTTTCTTAAGGAGTAAACTCCAAAAATAAAAAGTAAAAATCACGTTTGTTGTCTGGGAGCCCCCATTGAACAATTTTTACCCGTTATTAACGGGCTTATAAGAATAAGAATGTTTTATACTTCTCTAATTTATACTTAGTTTTAATGAGAATGTAAGTAAATTTTTGCTATGCCCTTTACACAGGGTCGTTAATGTTTATAATATTAATTAAGGAGTCCCAATTAATTAAGGAACACCTTGTGAATCCGTGGAGTGGGACCTGGTGACCAGTAACACAGGCTTTTAGCCTACCATTGGCACCAGTCTCTCACAAAATAGATGTATTAGTATGTAATATGTTATCTCATACTAACATAGATATAAGGCTTTAAACAACGTAATTTTTTTGTGAGAGAACCCTAAAAACGAAGAACACTTTCATTCACCATAAACCTGCAGCTACCACACAATAACAGAACGGAGACATTTTCCGTAACGGCACTCGGAATCACGCACGACTAATGGTAATGACGATTCCGTTTATATTCGTCACTGCAATTTATTTCACAGTTTTTTATTTAACTGGGTCGTCCAGTTATGTTTTATTTGACTGCCTCAGTGGCGCGGTGGGCTATGGTCCACTTGCGGCGTAAGAGATTGCGGGTTCGATTCCCGAGCAGTCAATTGTGTTTGTATGTTATACAAGCACTTTATTCCTTGATCTGGTTATTTAATATTTTTTTTTTATTTATTTATTTAAAAGACCAACAGTATATCTTAAATAAACTTATAAAATATAATAGTGAATATAAAATTGCCCAATTATAGGTCTTTCTAAATTTTACAGATAAGTTAGCGACTGAACTGTTTAAAAAATAAGTTAAGAATAAGTAAACAAAATAAGATGGTTACAATTAAACTTATATCAAAACAAATAAACTTTATAAGCATCTAAGAAAAGGTTATACTTTTATTATTATTATACACCCATCTAACTGCTTATTCAGAATAAGGTCTATAGTACCTTTTCTGAATTGTTGCTTAGAAGAGTTATAAATATCTAAGCTAGAGAAACGTTTATTATAAACTGCACATATTCTATTCATTGTTGCGTTCTTGGCATAATTAGTGATGTGAGAAGGAATCGAAAATATTAGGTCCTTACATATGAAATTGGCGTTTTTCGTACTGGCCACTTTAATCACAAATTTCTCCTCTTTGGTAAGGAATTCCAAATTCAAATTTGTACAGCTATAGACTCATGTATTTGTGCTTCGATGATCGTCATTCATTTGTTTTTTTTTCTTCTGTTTTTTTCTGTTTGCGTCACTCATTTTACAAAATGGAAAACTTAAAATATCGCACTATTTACGAGTACGAGTTCCGCCGTGGCACTAGTGCTGCGGAAACAACTCGAAGGGTGAATGATGTGTATGGCGGTCGTGTTGCAAAAGAAAACACAGTTCGTTTTTGGTTCCAACGTTTTCGTTCTGGAAATTTCGACTTGCAGAACAAGCCCCGTGGACGGCCTGAGACTCAAGTTGATAATGAAGAGTTGAAGGCTATTGTGGAAGCGGATCCATCGCAAACCACGTCCGAGTTAGCTGCAGGCTGCGGTGTTAGTGATAAAACTGTTTTAATTCACTTGAAGCAAATTGGGAAGATTAAAAAGCTTGAAAGGCCCACCTTTTTTCAGTCAATTCGTGAGGTACCCATACCTCACGAATTGACTGAAGCAAACCGGCAAACGCGCGTCGACTGCTGCGTTACATTACTAAACCGGCACAATAATGAAGGTATTTTAAACCGAATCATTACCTGTGATGAAAAATGGGTTCTTTACGATAATCGGAAGCGCTCAGCGCAATGGTTGGATCCTGGCCAGCCAGCCAAATCCTGCCCCAAGCGAAAATTAACCCCAAAAAAGTTACTTGTAAGCGTTTGGTGGACTAGTGCCGGTATTGTTCATTACAGTTTTCTCAAATCTGGCCAGACTATTACGGCTGATGTCTATTGTCAGCAATTGCAAACCATGATGGAAAAGCTAGCGGCTAAACAACCTAGGCTGGTCAATCGCTCCACGCCACTGCTGCTTCACGACAACGCTAGACCACACACTGCGCAACAGACGGCTACTAAATTAGAAGAGCTTCAATTGGAAAGTCTAAGACATCCTCCGTACTCCCC
This sequence comes from Gymnoscelis rufifasciata, assembly GCA_929108375.1. Taxonomy (NCBI): domain Eukaryota; kingdom Metazoa; phylum Arthropoda; class Insecta; order Lepidoptera; family Geometridae; genus Gymnoscelis; species Gymnoscelis rufifasciata. The sequence goes on along the minus strand of OV815315.1, from coordinate 9,878,062 downwards.
GGACCTTGCTCCAACAGATTACCATTTTTTTCGAAATTTGGATAACTTCTTGCAAGGGAAAAAATTCAACTCCGATGGGGCAGTCCAAATCGCCTTCAAAGATTTTATTGATTCCCGTCCGACTGGTTTTTTTAGTAAAGGGATCAATGAACTACCTATAAGATGGCAAAAGTGCATAGAAAATAATGGTTCATACTTTGATTAATTAAATATATTATATTAAAAAATATTCGACTTTTTGTTCCTCCCATACAAAACGCCAATTTCATATGTAAGGACCTAATAATTTAGTATGTCGGGTACGTTTATTTGGTACATTAAAGTTTAGCCTACTGATAAGTGTAGGGGAGTCGAGACAATTATTCGCTATATTGTACAAAAGCATGAAGTCGAGCAACGAGCGTCTGTCTTCTAATGATAAAACCTTATGATAAGAACAACCACGTTCATAATTTGAGTAAATACGTTTTTTGAAATTGAGATAATTGAGGAACTTTTTCTGAATTTTTTCCAATTGTTTGATATACGTAGTATATGAAGGTGACCAGATACAACTAGCATATTCCAATACACTACGAACGTTAGCAAAATAAATCGTTTGAATGCACATGATATCCGAGAAGGGTTTGCATGTACGGATAACAAAGCCGAGGTTTTTATAGGCTTTATTTGTAATGTATTTTATGTGTTCAGAATATGTGAGTTTACTATCTAATAGTACCCCTAAGTCTCTTATGATGTTAGTTTTGTCAATATTAATATTATTCATAGTGTATGTGTAATTAATTGGATTTTTTTTTCTGGTAAACGAAATTTGTTGGCATTTCGGAACATTTACTTTTATTTTATTTTTGCTATAATACTGGAAAAGGTTATTTAAAGTATCTTGAAGTTCGTAACAGTCATTCAAGTCATTGATTCTACAGAATGTTTTTTTATCGTCTGCATATAATAGATGTTTACATGAGCTCGTGAAACAGTTGTAGATATCAAAAATGTAGGCATTATATAATATGTATTATGTCCGTCTATTATATTAAGTATATCAGATGCCTTATTATTTGCGGGGATTTTAATATAGATCTCCTAGAAATCTATTCATTAAATACTAGAATATGCAATTTATTTGGTTCCTATAACTTAATACCTTTATTTATGGAACCAACCAGAATAACAGACACATCAGCAAAATGTTTAGATAATATTTTTACCAGCCTAAATGAAAATGTAATCAGCAGAAATATAATAAGTAACCTAAAATCCGATCATCTAGGGCAATATGTAAAATTTAATATGAGTTCTAGACAAATTATAAAAAAGAAAATTAGCTTTGTACCAGTGACTACAAATCGATTTGAGAGGTTTAAATGTAGTTGGGATCTACAGCTTCCTTTTGATTACTATAACAACAATCCCAATCAACTTTATAGTACATTTTTCAATCAATTTTATAACATTTTTAATGTCATATTTACAACTAAATCAATTGTAGTCTCAGACAAACCTGGTTTTAGTGAGTGGGCAACTGTAGGTATACATAAAAGCAGACAAAAATTGTATGAATTGTATAGCGAAAAGCAATATAACTCCTGTGAAAAGTTCAAAGATAAAGTCAAAATATATTCAAAAATTTTCAAAAATGTCTGCCAATTGGCAAAATCAAATTATCTAAGTTCAAAAATTAAAAACAGTAGTAACATAATTAAAACTACCTGGAAAATAATAAATGATGAGACTGGCAAAACTCAGAACAATAACAATGAATACAAACTTAAAGTAAATGAAACAGTTATTAATAATGATTTAGAGATAGCACAAGCTTTTGAAAGTTTTTTTACAGACATTCCTATGTCAACTACAAGCTCTTTAGACTCTTCACATGATCTTGCCGTGTCATTATTAAAAAACAACGTACCTGATTGTAAAAACATCTTTCATTTTAAACATGTCAACGAACAAGACATTGTTAAAGCCTTCAAAATGATAAATGTAAAAAAAACCCAAGATCTCTGGGGTATTTCTGTACACATTCTTAAACCACTAATAGTTACTCTGGCTCCTGATTTGGCTAATATATTCAATGAATGCATAGACTCTGGAGTGTTTCCTGACCTAATGAAACATAGTAAAATTGTACCATTGTTCAAATCGGGCAATACAACGGACCCTACTAACTTTAGACCAATATCAGTTCTGCCTACATTTAGTAAAATATTTGAGAAGCTTATTTTAAGCCAGCTCTCATTACATTTTGATGCAAATAATTTACTACATAACAAGCAATATGGCTTCACTAAATGCAAGTCCACTGCTGATGCTGGTGTTGAGTTACTAACTCATGTTTATGATGCTTGGGAAAAGTCGCAGGATGCAATAGGAATTTTTTGTGATTTATCTAAGGCATTCGATTGCGTGCACCATGAAACATTGATCAGGAAATTGAGCCACTATGGAATTAGGGGCAAATCCTTGGATATTTTTGCTTCCTATTTAAGCGAAAGAATTCAAAGAGTTGATGTCAACGGGAAACGATCTCCAGGCTCATTAGTGTCAATGGGTGTACCTCAGGGATCCATATTAGGACCTTACCTTTTTTTGATATACATAAATGACTTGCCACATCTTGTACAGGATCAACATGAAATTGTATTATTTGCTGATGATACTTCACTTCTTTTTAAAATAAATCGTCGCACTAATAACTTTGACAAGGTAAATAATGCAATTTCTAAAGTAGTCCATTGGTTTGAATCCAATAATCTATTATTGAATGAAAATAAAACTAAATGTATTCGATTTTCACTACCTAATGTAAAACAAGGTTCTGTAGATATTAAAATAAAGGGCGACAATTTAGAGCTCGTTGAAAATACTGTATTCCTAGGTATAACTTTAGATAGCAAGCTTCAATGGGACCCTCATATAGATAAATTGTCGAAAAGGCTCAGTTCTGCTGCTTTCGCAGTCAAAAAAATTAGAGTTTTAACTAATATTGCAACATCTAGACTGGTCTACTTTAGTTACTTCCATAGCATTATGTCATACGGTATTTTGCTGTGGGGGAGTGCTGGAGTAGGACGCATAAATACCATATTTGTACTGCAGAAAAGGGCTGTTCGTGCTATCTATAATATGGGTCCCCGAGATTCGCTACGTGATAAATTCAAATAAATAAACATATTGACCGTCATTTGTCAATATATTTATGAAGCCATTATGTATACGCATAAAAATATTAATTTGTTTACAAAAAATAGTGATAAACACAATGTAAATACAAGAAATAAATATAAACTCGCTTTGCCCACCACTAGGCTGCATAAGGTTAATGTATCATTCAAAGGGCAATGTATACGCTTCTACAACAAGATTCCCAAAGAATTGCAACAGTTGTCAATTACTAAATTTAAGAAAATTGTAAAAAACAATCTTTGTAAAAAAGCTTATTATAATATATCAGATTACCTTGAGGACAAAACTGCTTGGGACGGAATCTGCTCCAACACAAAATCAAAAACAAGACTAACAAACAAATAATGATTGTAAAGTTTCAATACAAAAATGAGCTAGAGTTTCTAATCGCTTCTTTGCTCTAGTGTAAAAAAAGCGAAGCGACCAGATACCATAAATTTATTTCCTACTTATCTTTAAGCACCTATGACCTATATGTTTTTTTGTAATCTATTTTGACGTGTCTAAGTTTTGTAAAACCAAACTATGGAAATAAATAATTTTGTATCTTGTATCTTGTATCCTTGTACCCTTAACACAAGCTTAGAGCTTACCACGGGCACAGAATAAATTACTACGTAACCACGGGGCTAGATGTTGTTGTGTGGTTTGTTGTTATATTTATTCATATATTATAGTGAGACTAGCTTTTGACACGGCTTTGCCTGTGTTTTATGGATTTTCCCGTGTGAATAACATATTTTCCCGCGGTAACATATAGTCTACTAGTTAAATAGGCTATTTACCAGAATGTTTTAAATCGCACCAGTAATTCCTGAAAGAAGCGGTTTTAAAATACAAACTTCAGCTTTATAATATTAGTAAATATTAAACAAGATGAAGTGCTGAAACATGATGAAATGATGAATGCTTGTACATAAAAGAACTATGCCTGTTTGTCAAACAAAATCCACATTATTTTAAAACAAACGCTGATATTAGAGAATCTCGAGCACGGCATAGAGACCGCCTCTATGCTCCACAGTGTAGACTGCAAATGATTCGGAAAAATGTGTATCATCAGGCTATCAAAATTTACAATAAGTTGCCCGAAAATCTAAAATCCCTGCCTGTAAATTTATTTAAATTAAAATGTAAGAATTGGTTAATGGATAAATGTTTCTATGACGTAAATTAATTTTTGGACTTTAATGATTGACATCTATCTTATTATAAATAATTAATATAATATATTTTTTTAATTAAATTACTAACATTTAGAGACATTTGTTCAATACAAATTAATATTTTGACATGTATACTAACAATTTTATTTAATAATTTAACATCAATTACTGTAATAGCTGACATTTCGTTTAATTAATATTAATAATGTTTTGCACGTCTGTATAAGGCAGAATGTATAAGGATCGTTATTCTTTAATGTAAGACCAATTGTACCTACATTCGAGCAAATAAATGATTTGACTTTGACTTTGACTTTGAAATGAACACCTATACGTTTCCTTATAAAGCAAATAATGTCTGTTGATATAAAACATTTTTTATACGGATAAATCATGTGACAGTCTCTGTAACGCAATGAAAGGGTAAGGTTCGAATCCTACTGAAGATCCAGAGTATATTTGAGAGATAGAGAGAAGGAGAGAGAGAGAGAGAAAATATAAATAAATAAATAAAATATAAGGCCTATTTCTCTATTTTAGAGAAAATAACCTATGGTTAAAATAGAGAGCAATCTCTATCAGTCAGTCACTGACTGTTGTCAGTTGACTTGATATCTCTACATAGGCTATTTTAACCAGAGATTGGGAAACAGGCCCTAAATCCACCAAAGTATGTTTGTACCTATATATCAGATGCCTAGCACCCGTAACAAGAAATCAACGATTACGTTGGGATTAAAAGTTAACGTGTGGATTGCCCAGTAATATAATATTTATATATTTTACCACGTTTGAATAGCCAAGCAAAAACTTTGTGAATAAACAGTGAACCCGAAGCAAATACGCAAGAAACAAGATTCTACAATTCCTATCTCTACGATTGGGATCGTTAGTTCCCATCCATTGTGAGCTTCATCGGCTCATTGACGAGTTTCACCTTATTGTTCCATATAAACACTCTTGCGCACGATAATTGCGTTAATCATTTCACTCGGGCTCAAAAAACAAGGAATTAAGGCCACTTCCAGATCTTGGGTCACGACTTCCTGTTTATGTCGATGAGAAGATATTTCTAGAGTTTAACGGTCGTATATTAAATATAAAGTTTATTTGGAAGTTCATCGGAAAACTAATGAAACAAACATGTTTAGTTGACGTAATAGATTACCTACTTGTAAACATTAATGTTTGACATAGGAGAATGGGTATCTACTTGTAAGCATCTTATGTATCGTGAGCTACAGATTAATTTGGGATACATTAATTCTTCTTTATTAATAATAAAGAAGAATATCATGAAAATGTATTGCACTGATGACGCAGACGATGCAATAAGGCACTTCATTCGAACTGCAAGGGAGGCTTCGGAAAAGGGTATTTTGGAGTACAACCTCAAAATGAAGAAGATATTACGCAACGAGGAGAAGATTGGGAATAAGTCGGCATGTAATTAAAAAAACCGAAACTGAAAATTTATCAATGTTTAAAGTAAAGTTCAATTAATAAGGAACTGATTGTATTATTTAATATTATAATATTTTTTTTAAGTGTTTTTATAATAGCATGGAAATAATCATTTTAAATTAAATTTAACTGTTTATTATTTTTAAGTTTTAACGATTGTCTCCTAAGTTAAAGTGTGTTTCAATTGTATGCTTATTTTATCAATTTACTTAAAAAAAAAAAATAGGCATGGAAATTAAGTCTGTGGCGAACGTTAAATAAATAATTTAAAATATCTTTCTGTGCCGTAGCCTGTAACTTACGTAATGTTATAAAATTGAGCTAGCTTTTGTCTGTCCGCATCGAACCATGTTTATTTTGGATATTATCAGAATGTTCGTTGTCCATAGGAAGTCTACTGTGATCTTTGAGAATGAGAAGAGAACAAATCCTTTGTTCGGATTTTTTTCATAATAATTGGTAGATAGTTTCGCTCTTTTGTAGGTATGGAGGTACAATTGCTCATAGGGTATGAATAAATTTCAATAAAAGTACTAAACTGTTAATTTTTCCCCGATTATATTCAAGAGTCATCGCAAGCTCATAGTTTCACCGTAAATAGCTGTGTTCCCGTTAACGCTAATTACCGATTACCTCAGCGAAGTCCGTAATTTTAGACGTGCGGGATATCGTAACGGTCCTAATCCGATTATCTTAGGCTTATCTCATTATCTTTGCTTCATCTGATTTTCCTATAACCTTAGGTGCCCAGTTTTGCATAAGTTTATTTGATATCGATTCCCGCAAACGCTAAAGTGAGGAAAACAAGGAGAAAAATTATTTAAATTGATAGGTGCCTAGTTGCATTAGACCTCTAACTGTGTCTTATGTATGAAAACTATAATAGCCATAATAATAATAGTCATAATAGTCATTTATTGATAATATAAATTATAAGTCACAATATGGTTTTTAACGTGGTTTCCCAATGCCACAACTTATTCAAAACAAAATAACTAATGCGATAATTATTATTAAATGTCAAAATCTGAAATACATTAACAATTGTAGCAACAAGAAATATAAATAATGTCAATTTAAACTTACTATTAACAATGAATACAAATGTCAACAATGAATTATTTTAATCTATGTCAAATAAATTGAAATAATAAATTCAATAATAATAATGTAAATTGAAATTATTTTTTTAAATCATTTCCATTAATGAACATACATATACATGCCTCTAATTTTACTATCATTGGAATGTGTTTGTTTAAAAGTGGCGCGAGAGGTAGTGGATACCACTAGACACTGAAAGATACAAACTCATTTATTCCCATAGTTTGATTTTACAAAGCTTAGAAACTATGCTATGATACAATCCTCAGCTCCGTCCATTTCAAAATAAATAACCTAAGATCCCACTGTGGAACTGTTATGGTGGTATCCTATCCTAAAACAAAGTAATTTGTACGATTTAGAGATAGACATAGACAACGTTTATTTGCTACAGAGTCATACAACGACGATGGACTACGATTTCATTCTAAGATGCCTCTACCTCATCAATAATTATAATACTTCTGGTACCTGTAATTCACAAATAATGATCCGACTCTGCTATTCTGTCATCTTTCGCATAGAATCGCAGTCCCGTAACGGTTACCACAAAATGAAGTTAACTGCAACAGCGGTATTAACACCGTTGCATGCACCTTGCAGCAATGACTTACAAACTAGCACAAATAGCTGCTTAGTAATGTTCGATACGATATTAAAAAACTACAGAGCCAAGAAAATAACAAGAGGAAACTTTTTAGCATATTGCTGCAATACGATTTTAAACAGCGTGATGTCGCAAAAAAATATATATTGTGAGATAAGTAATGCCACGAAAGATTACAATCAATATTATGCTTAGCCCCTCGAAAGAATTAAGAATACTTGTTTTAGTTGTAGCTTGGGCCTACAGATGTTAATTGTTTTTTTTTTATGTCAAATAAGTTTTTTGACCACAATCTCACCTGATGTAAAGTATAAGAGTATTAAGAGTATTTCTAACTTATGAACAACGAATAAACGCCATGAACTTTATTTATATTATGATTTGTATGTTTGTCAAGTTTATAGCTATAACTTAAGCTATAACAGCCCATTATGATTTAAAGCGGCGATTGAGGCGATTTTTATATTATTATCAAAATAATGTTCACAAACCAATAAAAGGTACCAATAAAATGGTGGAATAAAATTATAACATATATAAGTAAGACGTTAGACAAAATCAATCTAACTTCACACCTTCACATTTAATACTGTCTGGGTTTATTTTATTTTAATTATTTATTATTTTGATTCAGTCAATTATTTTATTTTATAAATTATTCAGTAATTTAATTATTCTACTTGCATACCGATTGAAATATTCGAATTTAATATTATTTTCTATAATTTATTCTAATTATTATCTATGCGCCTTTGTCTAATATTAATTTATTACCTATATTACTATAAATATACATATATATTTTATGGATAAATATTTAATTATTATTTACATAATTGTATACTTACGTATAATGTTTTATTACATGTTATATAATTGTATGGTGCAATTTTTTATTATGTTATTTATGCGCATTAGTTGTTGACCTGCTTGACGTCCGAACGCCACACAACACCAAAGGTTTTTGGCTGAAAAACAGCGCTGAGCGGCAACCGTTCGGCACATGCTGAGCCAACGCCTATTTCGGCTCACAATGTTTATGTGTCAACCAAAATATGAGTAGTACTGTTTTTTATGTTGTATTTTTTATTATTGTAGTTTGGTTTTAAATATACTGTATTTTTCTGTATTTGTGTTGTCGAAATAAATGTTCTTTCTTTCTTTCTTTTTTTCTTTCTAACGTCTTATAGTTAAATAAGTAAATAAATAAAAATTTCCGACTCAACAACATCTTGCCCCTTTGGTAATTACCCGTAACGCAAGCCTAGAGCTAGATCTGTTAAACTCGTACTTAATATAATAGACATAATATGTTCTGTACATATATGGATATTTTTAATTTTTTACTTAATATATTTTTTATTATAACCAGACCCAAGAGAAAGTGCTTGCAGAACATACAAATACTTGGATCCTCGCGGGAATTGAACCCTCTACCTCTTGCGCACCTTCGCCCACAGCGCTACTGAGTCAACTCACTGAGAAAATTTATTGATTTTTTAACTTTATCCGAATACAAGTCTATAAGGCTCAAGTCCAATGTACATTCTAGGGCTGAAGAGAGAGAGTATTGCTTTGTACCTCAGGACAATCATTAGTCACAACCCACCAGCCTTGACAAACGTCCGTTACTCCGCACATGTGAACATACCGGAACGCTTTCACTATCACTCAGTTTGTTATCTAACTGTTGTGTGGAAGCTGCACGCCGAATTACATCTGATTACGAGAACAAACTACACAGTGCTCGTAAAATTAAATGAAGATGCGGCGACCTACGTATGGATGTTTCTTATCGAGATAAAAAAAGAACAAAAATGCCTATTCAATTGGATTATGGATGTGCTCGTAATATGTTTATGTAATTCATTTGTTATAATAGGGAAAGGTTATTTATGAAACGGCTTTTCACCCTTTTGATTTAAACTTTAAGCTTTTAAGATATTTCATTTGTTTTAAGATTTTAGTCTTAAATACTTTTTATTACGATGTATTAATAATTAGTTATAAACAAACTTATTTGTGAATATTTTACAAAAAATTAGTACCATAAGTCGGGCGATGAAACTGCTGCACTGTTTTTAATATTTTTTGCAGTCTCATCATTACCTCTGAAACTGTATTCTTGTAAATATGTACTCTATTCTCAAATAAATATATTAGATTTTTTTAAATACACTGCGTACTCACCGTACCCCTGACCCTATCCTTGGACCAAACCACTACCTTATAGATGTGACCAAGCAACGAAATATTCTATACCTATAGTGTATACAGGAAGGTCTGTGGCCTTAGCGTCGCGTTGTTGTTTAATGCCCGGCTTCGATTAAAAACGCTGTATTCCTAATATGACGGCTTGTTTTTTTTTATATAGAAACATTAAAACATTACAGACAAGGTAGTCCGTACCCTATTGTGCTTACATAATACAAAAATAAATCAAGTTATTGCAAATGTTTTTTTAACACGAGCGTATATTAAGTACTTAATACTTTCTTCATAATCTTAGGTTTAGAAACATGTTCATTGAAAAGCAATTTTCATAATCTCTTTCTTTGCCTTATCTTGCCTAATAAAATAAAACTGAACACATTAATGCCATGAGATGGCGCTCGTTAATTGTCGAACTGCAGTCTGAGAAATATGCACTTCCTGCATCAGCCTTCAAATAAAACCAAGTCGTTATTAATGCGAAGACATTTACATTCTCCTCATGAAAACATTAATATCTGACTTCACGTTTATTAGGTTTACTGGTTTGTTGGATTACATAAGTCTGTTTGAAATCGGTTTCTTAAAACTCCGGTTATTTTCGCTTCACAGATGTATGTACAACAGATACACCATGGAATCAAATTCCAGAGTACCCGTTTCTTGGGAATTTGATTCTTTCCAGCGTCCTCGTGTTGATTGTATTTATTAATTGAAGGAAACCTACTTCTCTCATGTTTTTTTCCACAAAAAAACAACAAAATAGATTTTACAGAAACCTAAAGATATTCACAGTGTAATAAACAGATATTTAAACTAGGTTGTTGAGTAAATCGTGATGAAACCACTTCAGTAATCCAGCAGCAGAAAACACAAGAGATCGAAGTCAACTAGTCTTGTGTAGTTCGCGAACGACCTAGTTCGGAAGACCGCTCTTTCGTACGAACTACGCGAACTAGGTCGCAGAGAGACCGCTCCTTAGTTCACTAGTTCCGACGCGGCGCGCGGAGCGCAGATTTGTTGTGAGCGAGAGCGGGCATTTTCGCTCTTTAGCTCAGTCTTTAGCTATAGTCTTGCGCATTTTAGTTCGCGACCGGGAGCGATCAATTTAGTTCGCGGGTCTTTGGCGAACAGTTAGTCAGCGGTGCGCGCGTGGCGAATGTTTTGTTATGGTAAATACAACAATAACCGATATGATTATTTGCAAAATAATATATTTTTATTTACCTATTCATTATCTATCATAAATAAACACATTCGTAATATTAATACAGCTAATATAATTTTCTTTTCTGCAAACAACTAATAAACGAATCCATTTGCAATATTCATCCACTATATTTTATTAATATACTGAAATAGTAAGTAATTTACTACTGCAAGCTGATTGATGAACATATATTATTAATCAAAACAGCGCGACGCGACGAAGCGAACGCCGAACGACTGATCTATGTAACCGGAATTTGTGAAAGGAGCGGACGAACTAAAAGAACGACCTAGTTCGCCAAAGACCCGCGAACTAAATTGATCGCTCCCGGTCGCGAACTAAAATGCGCAAGACTAAAGTCAACCGCTATTCGAGACGTGGTTCCCATACAAAATACTTAAACGCGCTGTGTCACAATGTCCGTTGTCAACAAAACACTAGGAATTCCTATAAGTTGGTAGACTTTTTCAGTAACTTGTATCATTTAATTTGTTGACAGAATTAAATTAACTGTATTTATATGCACCTATACATTACAGTAAATACCATGCCTAAACCAAGAGCGAAACGTAGACCTGACTATTACAATATTTCCACAAAAATAAACTATGTAAATCAGCGAATATAACTAGTTTTTCACATTTAATTACTTTTCCGACACCAATTGACTGGATATTGTATTTAAAAGTTTTTTATCATATCCCAGATTAAAAACAAACTATCTATAACTATCCAGCCTACAACCAGCCGTATCTCATTTCACCTTTGACTTTCTTGTCCTTATTCATGACAGGTCTAATGTTACCAACTGACAGTCAGACATCAAATCAGTTAAACGCATACTAAAATTCCCGGCACGTTCACCACTACTCCAAATACCTAGAAATTGTTATCGCTTATGTCCTGGATATAGAGTTGAGAATGTATTGATTGGTATGGGCCCCGCGTATGTCCTCTGCCTTGATTCGGGTTAGGTGAAAGTCGACAGGAATAAGGGTATGACAGTTTTAATTGTCCGAGTGGGTTTTAAAAGTTCTAAGGTCAAGATTATTAGATTATTAAGATTATTTAGCTCGGACCTTTCTCGTTTGGTTACATTGAAACGCTCCAGGACTTGTAAAATCTCTGTTTGAGAAACAATAGACTAGGTTGCCGATTAGATTCAGAACAAAATTGATAATAACTATGTACGTAGTACATATACACATTTTATGGTCATTCCGCATGTAGCTATAATTTTCTAAGCACACTCATAAATATTACAAATTCTTACTACCGCATACAAATGAGCTTTAATTTTATAATCGCTAAAACACTTAGAACTCAATCTTGAAATAAATTCTAAAGTATCCATAAATTTCCTCTTTCCGCCTATTACGCTCGTGATGTAAGGAACAAGTAAAGTTGTAACTAATGGTCTCAGCCCTTTCTAGGGCAAAGCGTTCCGTTACTTGGCCATGACCGTACAAAGTACCAACATGGTGAGTTGGCTTTACTTACAGTACCTCACAACTCAATCGAGGCACCTAATTCAATCATTGTCCATTGTCCCGGACATAGGAAGATGGATGATGGTGCAGAATTGAAGGCATTCAGCTCAAGTCAATTGAGGTAGGGAATTGGGGCGGGCATTCATTTGGCTGGATGACTGACCGGTTTGAATTATGACTAGTTGTTTTATATAGGTGGAGCGGGAGTAGGCCTTTTCCCTGAAGTGACACATCAACAATCCAGACAAATATTATTAAAATTGTATTAAGAATTTTAAGTTTATAGATTATTATGCGAGAGAATAAATGCTGAAGTATTATCGAAAAGAGTACGCGGATCGTTGAGATTGCCATCGGACATTGGAAATATATGCAGGTTTTTAGTGCTGGTTAGTGTCGCTTTGGTTCGCTAATATTATCGTGAACGGGTAAACGCTATTTTCTTTTCTACATTAGCGGGCAAATAATTGTGACGCGTATTATCGTGAACGGGTAAACGCTATTTTCTTGTCTACATTAGAGGGCAAATAATTGTGACACGTTGCACGTTATTTAATTTTTTTTAGTTCTTAAGCATTCTTCTGTTATATTATATTTTTGCGTTTCAATAAAGAGTATTGTATTGTATTGTTGCCCGCTACGTGATTCTGAAGAGACGTTATTGTAGCCAAGCTACACACATCGCGTGGACACGATTATTTGCTGTAGGCCGCTAATGAAGCCACACACTACAAGTTGATGCTAACAACTAAAAATCTATAAATATAAAAAAAAAAAAAATTATATTATGTTAACAAAATTACATAGTCCATTACCCGTTATTGGTTTCCTCCTTTAAATCACTAAGTACCTGTATTAGGCGAAAACGCTCTTCCATAGCATCAAAGCAAAATCTATTACTGAACCTAGCAGAGGATTATGCAAACACTGAAGATAAATCTTTTATAGTTCATCAAGCAAGGGAATGACTAATTGTAGTAGAGTATAAAATTAGCAAAGTTTTTATTAGCAGTAAAACTGCATGGTTGGGCGCACAGCGCGCAACCCTATAAAATTATCTTGCACAGGGCCATTACAGTATGTAATAATATTTTGTTGTAACTAACTATTAATAATAATTGCACATACTTACGAATTCCTGCAAAGGTAGGGCTCTATTTATATTTAATAATAGAATGATAATGATGAATCTTAAACCTCGACGCTGACATGCAACATTGCTTTCTTTACTCCATTAAACGAAATTTATTGGTATCAAGGAAATATTGTGTGCGTGACACACTAAGTTTTAAATGAAAGTAAATTAGTTTACTCAGGAAATAACAATTTAACATTCAGCATACCTAAATGGAGTTTCCTATTCTAATAAATAAAAAATAGGCAGCTACTGTGCTTTATTTACCTACCGCTAGACATTTTTTTTTATGTTAGATAAGCTTTCATTTGACTAGAATCTCTGCTGATGTAAAGTGACGATGTGGTCTAAGAAGGCTTCTTTTGACCACATTACGAAACACGAAAAAATCGCTTCACGCACTGGCCCAGCCCCGAGGGTGGTGACAAGCCGTGGCCGAAGCCTTTTCTTCTTAGCACCACCCGGAGGTCACGTGTAAGGATTCAGAGGGTTACCACTTACGGACGTGAACAGAAAAACCTCCAAAATTTTTACAGGTTCTCCAGAGACACCTAGGGATTTCATTTTAAATTAATAGTATTTTGAAAGCAGTGTGTGTGTTCTTTACGCAAACATCTTTAATATATAAAAATTAATAACTAACTCTTTCGGTCACGGCATCACGGCTTGAACGGCTGTACCGATTTAAAAAATTAAAAATTAAAAATTTTTTTTTGTTGAAAATATTATTTTTTCAGGTGAAGGTTCTTTATAATGAAAAAAGCAACAGTGCATCTTTAAATTTTACCATAAACCCAACAAGGTTCAAGGGGGACTTGATAGCAAAAAAAATGTTACTGTGTTACTTGTAATGTTAAAAAAATCCCTTTCATAATGTTTATGGCAAAACAATAACAATGTTTTCCGGGCATAGGCATACCTGGAATACCATATAGTTTTCTCTGAGGTAGGTTATGTTAAGCATGTGGCAACCATCTTGGTAGAGACAAGTAGACCGTTAGGACGTATGCATATTTGTACATTCAAATGTCTGTATGGTAAGCGATAAGTACGATACAAGGTACATACTTGTCGACAACCAAGTTATCGGTCCGTTAGTCGTGATAGCGTTTACCTCAGTGTAATTTAAACCTAGATAGGCCTAGGTTAATACCTGGTTTATACTGTTATCTTTAATACATTTGTAATCCGTAATTAAGGTTAAAGCCAATTAGCTGGTTGATAGGTACAACTGGACTCATACTTCACATGTACAGTTTATATAGGTACATTTTGCAATAAAATAAACAAAAATGATAAACATGACTTTTAATACTGTTATTATTGTATTTTGCTAACTGCTTTTAAAGATAAAAATGTAAGCCAAGATATATAGAGCATGTCCTGGATAATCCTCTTAGAAAAATAACTATTTCGTTCTCGATCTATTTCCACCACATTTCGTGAACATTCTGCTACTCGTATCACGTTCATATTCTACCGAGAACAATTTATCTGCCTGCAATACAGGCCACAAACAATATAGAATAAAGAAGGTTTTTATAGGCAGTTATTCAAAACAAGCAATGAAGTTAGAAGTGGCATAGACTCATAAAGTTTGCGAGGTATTTTAATAAGCTCTACCAAGGAGGTAGACCGGATTTAGTGAGTTTATGGTCTAACAGTGGCGCGACACGTCTGAATGATTTATTTATAGTTCGCAAGTGTTGAGCTCCGGCAATAAGAGATGCTGAGATGTATTTCTTTACAAATAAGAAAAATTGGTATGCGAGTATGTTTGTAATGTTATCTTAAATACCTTATTGCAACAAGCATAAGTATTTATACGCGGTACATATTAATAATACCATTCTTTAGATTATTTTGTTTGTGTCTGTCTGTTTGTTTTGTAATATTTTATGTTAGCGCGTTTGATCAGATTTTCACTCGCAGTTGACGTAATAGACAATTCTGAGGATAAAAAATAACCGATGTCCTGCGACTTCCAATTTTTATATTTTTTATTAATATTATATAGTTATATAATGTAGGTAGTAACCAATTTATAATAATAAATTGAAGTATACAATCTTTAATATGTACCAACATTACTTACCAATCGCAATGAGTTAGAATTGAAACAATGATCCTAAATATAGCATTTAATTTGAAAGCGCAATTCAAGCAGAACTCAAAAAAAGAGTCATAAAAGTATGCAATAAAATGAAACTATTAATTAGCATTTGCAGTTTAAAATCAATTGTTACATTTATGGAACAAACGTGGAACAAAACTACTTTGCTATTGTTCTTCAGTTAAGATTTAACAGCGCTCGTACAAAAAAGTAACAGTGGGGCTCTTGAAGACTGAACCTGAGATAAGAAATTGTAGATTTAAAAGTGCAAATACAATATAAATTTACAAAACAAAGAATAATATTTAATTATGGAATTATTTGATAGAAATAAGAGTTTTCAAGCATTTCATAATCACTGATATCATCAACCGACCCGTATATCACGGGCATATATTTTAGTCCACGACCGAAAAAGAGTCGGGTTATAGGGTGTTATGTGAGGGACGCTCTTTGTCTGTCGGATTGTGGCATTATAGCTCCCGAATGAATAAAGCTATCCCAATTGCGCAACGCAAATTATATTAACCTTAGCAACGTAATAAGAGCTACAAGTAGGTACCTTTTTTAGTACCTTATTATTATGATGTTTAATTTTATGAATCTGTTTTCAAAAAATAGCCTTAAGGACCGAAAACAATTCATCTTATAATTAACTAGCTGTGTCCTGCGGTGCTACCCGCGTTATAATGGATGAAGTACTCTTAACCAACAACATATTTATTTGAATAAAGATTAATATTATTATGTTGATACAACTTAAACAAATTATTTCGACCAAATTAGGTACCATAAAACGGTTTTTGTGAGTTAATCTTAAAAGATAGACATATACTATCGCGGACTGTTTTTTAGATCATTAAAAGAGCTATTATTCTTTAATACATATTTTTTGTGTATCTTGAACCGTTTTCACGGCGCACGCAACGGAAGGCTTCAAAGATAAACAATTTCTCCCGTTTTTTACACATTTACCACTATATCTTTGCTCCTATTGGTCATAGCGTGATGTTATATAGCCTACTAGCTGTGCCCTGCGGTGCTACCCGCGTTATAATGGATGAAGTACTCTTAACCAACAACATATTTATTTGAATAATGATTAATATTATTATGTTGATACAACTTAAACAAATTATTTCGACCAAATTAGGTACCATAAAAACGGTTTTTGTGAGTTAATCTTAAAAGATAGACATATACTATCGCGGACTGTTTTTAGATCATTAAAAGAGCTATTATTCTTTAATACATATTTTTTGTGTATCTTGAACCGTTTTCACGGCGCACGCAACGGAAGGCTTCAAAGATGAACAATTTCTCCCGTTTTTTACACATTTACCACTATATCTTTGCTCCTATTGGTCGTAGCGTGATGTTATATAGCCTATAGCCTTCCTCGATAACTGGACTATCCAACACAAAAAGAATTATTCAATTCGAACCAGTAGTTTCGGAGATTAGCGCGTTCAAACAAACAAACAAACAAACAAACTCTTCAGCTTTATAATATTAGTATAGATATATAGCCTTCCTCGATAACTGGACTATCCAACACAAAATTAGAAATAGAAATATAGAATTATTCAATTCGAACCAGTAGTTTCGGAGATTAGCGCGTTCAAACAAACAAACAAACAAACAAAAAACAAACAAACAAACTCTTCAGCTTTATATATTAGTATAGATAGTATCGCATTTATAGGCTCTCAGACAATATAAATAGTTGCAAAGCCCATCCATTACTGCCATCAGGATGCGATCGTGAATGCTAAAGATAAAGACTAGTGTGTGGCTGTGACGCTTCTAGGTGGCCTAGGTCCAGATAAACAATGTCCAGGGTAATTACAACCGGTATTGAAAAAAGGGAAGGAAATTACTTAACTTATGTTATTTTCTATTTTTAAAACGTGTTGTGCCGACCGCACGTAATGTAGGATAAGGTCAGGAAGATAATGTTGAGTTATTATGTTTTATTTATTTAGTGTCAAATACATACGTTATAAAAATAGGTTTCCTTGTTTTTTCCCATTAATGCTATCCATTCAAGGTTGTCTAATAGATCGCTCTTTTGCGATAAGACCGCCATTTGTCAATAATAGTCCTAAGTGTTTATGTATTGTTTTGTCTTATATTTATCTTATCTACTGGGGATATATTGTGTTTCTGATTGATTATCTGGCCCCAATTTGGACTAGCTTTATAATTATAGGGTTTTAAAATCAAAGTTGGATCTTAAAATAAATGCTTCCGTCATATTTCAGGGATTTTATCGCCAACTACTTAGTCTTTCTCTGGGTGAATAAAATATACCAAGTATTAATTACTATTTTTTTTTATTATTTCCTGATTTATTTCAAGGAAAAGTAATCTGAGCTGGTCTATATTTTATCTCTGAGTAAGTGTTATGTTATGTTTATACACATCACATCCCCTCACAAAACACGAAAGAAGACATTAATTTAATTCAGTGTCTTTAATTGTGCATCTAGAAACTCTTAGGTTATTAATTTTTGCAAGACCCATCCATTATTGGTATCAGGATTTGATCGTGTAAGCCAGCGGTCGGCAACCCGCGGCCCGCGGACGTCTTACTTGCGGCCCGTGAATGTTATGTAAATAAGTTATAAATATCAATATAAATGCATTACTTAAGTAGTAAGTTAGTAAGCGAGCAAACACGCTTTGCTTAACACTTATTTCAATATCCACCGACACGCGTTATGTTCCAAAGTCGTATCATGGAAAGAAGTAATGGATATCGTGGTATCGACTGTAAACTACAGTAAAAAAATCTAAATTTAAAATTTAAGTAAAACCCCCGATTCCAATGTGTTTATTTCCTTAAAAGGAAAAACACCATAATATTTAGTAATGTGCACGCGATGCGCTTTAATTTGATACCCCACTCGAGTATATTTGCAGATTTTCGGTTTTCCTTCCCCTCTCTCACCCCCATAACTTTTAAACGGCTCAACCGGTTTTCATAAAACATGTCTAAGAACACCCGGGCCAAACTCACCTTTCATTAAAATAAACTAAATTGAAATCGCTCGATCCGTTCGGCAGCTATGATGTCCCAGACAGACAGACAGACACGTCAAACTTATAACACCCTCTTCTTTGGTTGGGGGTTAAAAATGGGTTGATTCATCGTCAATTCTCGCTGTTTCTGTCAAATACGGAATCAGATCATAGAGTTGCTGTTTATTATTCTGAAGTGAGATAGTTAAGTAGAGGTGCAGTACTGAAAAGATTTTTTGATTTCAGAATAGAAATCAACACTTTTATGAATATATCTTTCTTTCGAGGAAATCAATGATCTTGTTAAGTTTTATGGCAGCTTGTCATTTGATTTTGACGAATTGAAAAGGTTTGCTAAGCAGTTCATTACAGTTATTGGTAGGACTTATTTATGCGAACAAACTTTTTCAATTGTCAATTTTAGAAAAAATAGATATGCTTCTCGTCTCACAGATTACCCAAAGAGCAACCTCAGACATCAAGCTGAAATTTGTATTTAAACCTTATATTAAAATTTAAGAAATCCCCCGGTTCCAATGCCTTTATTTCCTTAAAAGTAAAACACCATAATATTTTTTTTAATGTGCACGCGATGCGCTTTCATTAGATACCACACTCAAGTATATTTGCAGATTTTTGGTTTTCCTTCCCCACTCTCACCATCACAACTTTTAAACGGCACAACCGATTTTCTTGAAACATGTCTAAGAACACTCGCGCCAAACTCACCTTTCATACAAAAAAAAAACCAAATTGTAGTCGCTCCCCGCTTGCGTTCTAGCTATGATGTCCCAGAAAGACAGATAGACAGACAGACACGTGGAATTTATGACCCCTCTTTTTTAGTCGGGGGTTAAAAATCAGTTACGGGGTACTTCGTAGTTTCCATTTATGAATGACTAGCTGTGCCCCGCGGTGTTACCCGCGTTATAATGGATTTTCCCGCGGAATGACGTTTTCCCGCGGTAAAAAGTAGCCTATGTTATTTTTCAGGCTCTAGAGATTCTGTGTACCAAATTTCATTTAAACCGGTTCAGTAGTTTTTACGTGAAAGAGTAACAAACATCCATACATCCATACTTACAAACTTTCGCCTTTATAATAGTAGTAGGATTTACGGCGGTTGTTTTTTCAAATTATATTAGAATTAAATTACGTTAAGTATGTGTTAACAAATTTTAGTGGCATTTTTTTTCTATGGGATAAGGACAATTATGCGTAGATATATTGGGTTCATATGACAACTGCGGCCCACCTTTACTTCATTTTGCCACCTTGTGGCCCTTACCTGCCAAAAGGTTGCCGACCGCTGGTGTAAGCTATAGTGTGTAGTTTCGACGCTTCTAGGTGGCGTAGGTTCGGATAAAACAATGCCTGGATAATTACAACCGGTTTTAAGAAAAAGGGGAGTAAATTCCTTTCCCTGCGCTTTTAATTTTGTAATGTTAGGGTTCTTACAACTCAGGTTACTATAACTTAAAGCTGGCTTAAAACACCTTATAAATTTATAATGAATTCATCATCATTCTACTTCAACAAACTCGTTTATTATTTCCCTTTAGAATGCATTTATGCATGGATCAATTGCAGCAAATTAATGGAACTCAAAAAGGGGAGGTGAGTACAAACACGTACATACCTAGTCTACTAGTTGCCCTAGACACCCTAAATACAAAAATTCGAAAGCACAGATAATAATTTCAAGTGCACCGAGGGTTATTAAAGAATAACTCTAAGCATTGACAAAGTATTCCTACCATTTGAGGCCGTGAGAAAGTGAAGTAGAAAAATACTTCGTGCCTTCTTTAAGCCATAGAATATCTAGGTTCTACCACAGATTAGACTAATCTGTGGTTCTACCTACAAGCTAGGGTTAAGGTTGACCGCACTTGAGCCGTCCTGAATAAAGAGCAGGGCTCGTGAATCTTCCGCCAATCGACAAACAAATAACACCAATAATTTATGTAGGTAACAAATTAAAAAAAAAACAAAGAAAATGCAGTTTTTGTGTGTTTTAATATTTGGATGATCTACTTATTCCTTACATATTAAATTTACTAACCAATTTTGAGGTGAAAAAAGCCGTGTTGGCTAAGTGGGAGTACACTCGATCTTCATTCCGAAGGTCATGGGTTCAAACAGAACAACGTACGTAAGTGGGGTTTATCACTTAGTAAAAAACATAAAATGTACGTACGGATTGTTCTTCTTGAAAAATGTTTGTACGTTGAAAAACACTTTCTAATAAAAAAATAAATTCAGTTACATTCGGATTACTTTGCATCTACGTGTTCATACATAAATACCTACTACTTAAATAAGAATCACTTCGGGAGTGGCAGCAGAAATGAAAACTTGAATATCTGTCAACGAATTTTCGATCAGGTCACTTGTCGTTCTGGCGCGAATTTAAGATTTTTCCCCATCCCAAAAAGACCACAACGTCCATAAACAAGTTTTCACTTCAAAACAGTGGCGGATTTATAAATTTACAAGGGCTAGGCTGAATAGTTTTTGCCGCGTTGCCGCCATTGCCTCAACAATTGTCATATCATACATTATTTTTACAATGCAACAATTTTGTTGAAATAGCATATTTTTGCGTCTGCGGAAAATTCGTCGAAAACAAATAAAAATATTGCCCGCTATTAGTTCCAAACAGTTTTTTCAACTATTGCTGATAGATCTTGGACTACTGCGTGGTACTCCCTGTGATTCGGCGAATTGTGTTTTTCGGCGAATTGTGTTTTCGGCGAATTGTGTTTTCGGCGAATTGTTCTCGGCGAATTGTTTTCGACGAATTTTCCGCAAATCTATTTTTGAGCTAATCGAAACTCGAACATCATGTATGGGCGGGGTAATGTATGCTATTTACACAATAATTAAACGTAAAAAATCTTTTTGAATTCTATAAGGTAAAAAAAAATCGTTCTCCAAATTTGCCGCCCCCAGAATCTGCCGCCCTAGGCTCGAGCCTACTCAGCCTGCTGGTAAATCCGCTACTGCTTCAAAAACATAAATTCTTACGTCGAACTGAGAATCTCCTACATTTTTTTAAATTAAATTAAAAATACTACGTGGCTTAAAGCCTCCTCGCCACAGAATACCTAGGTACACCGGGTTCAGGTTGATCGCACTTGAGCCTCGTGAATAGAGAGCACGGCGCGAATCTTCCGCGTTCGTATCGCCGATCTGCGCCGGCGCCGGCGCCGCAGACAATAGCCCATGATTATAAGCGAAACGCTAAGGTAAAAGGAACCTTCATTCTATTTATACGTTGAGAGCTATGTGGATTGGAATAAACGGGGTGGATTTTGAGGGACCAAGAGTACATTAATCGTCATAGTAAATAGCTGTAGGTTTAACCTAAATTAGCAAAAATATTTTTGTACCCCGATCCCATTTTATGTAGGTATCAAAAGGCTATGTGACCATTATTTATTTGCATACATAAAGCATTTTTCAAAATATTGGAAGTTTACATATTCGCAATTTTATACCTATGAGGGGTACCTAAAAAATAGTTGTCCATTGATTTTATGGACAGTTAAATAAGACGCTGCTGCTGAACGCGCCTGGAATTTATGAAATACTCAAGCGTAAATATCTTGATGTCTATAAATTAAGACGTAAACAGCCAGTTCTACGCGTGCTTCAAGAAGTTATGAAATATGTAGTCAAGAGGCGGGTTCTTCATATCTATAAATTGCGACGTAAACAGCAGTGCTACCCAAAGTCGAAACAAACGAGGAATAGCAACTGGTATTTTTTCGAACGACGGAATTTTCCGAACGATATATTTTTCAAGTAGGCCGAACTTTCAAGGGACGAAAACGGCTTAGTTCAGTCGAATATCGCAAGTACCTACTCCTATGTACAGAAGTCACGTAATCTGAAGATGGATCTGGCGAATTCATTCATTGTGTTGTCTAGAGCTGCAGGGTTTAACGGCCGGAATATATCAAGGTGGTTCCTTAGTTAGGGAAATGTTCGGTGAACTAGAAAATCGTCTTGAAAAAAGTCTATTGCATTGATTTGTGATGCAAATTGCAGAGAAAAATGAAGATGTCTATAGTATTCTAGGTAATCTAATTATTATTGTCTATCATTATCATATACTAAAAAAGTATATTTCTTTGGAGTGTTTAATTAGTCTTTTAAAGTATTTAAATCGTATCTCAGTTTAGTTAATTCAGTCGTCCAGTTAATTAAGTAGAGTTAAGAAATCTCAATGTAAAGCGTCTGAACTATTAGAACCGAATACTAAAACTACCTAA
Source organism: Gymnoscelis rufifasciata (assembly GCA_929108375.1). NCBI lineage: Eukaryota > Metazoa > Arthropoda > Insecta > Lepidoptera > Geometridae > Gymnoscelis > Gymnoscelis rufifasciata. The sequence goes on along the minus strand of OV815315.1, from coordinate 9,855,069 downwards.
GTACATATTTAGGTAACGCAGATTTCCGATGACGGTGAGTACATAAAAAGAATATAAAAAAAAATTCGGACAATCCACACAACAACATCCTAGCCCTTGGTAAGCTTTAAGCTTGTGTTACGGGTACAAGATAGGTAATTAATATAATTCTCATACATATATACTAATTAGTATTTTCACTATACATATTAAACACCCAGACAATAAAATAGCACTAGTATCTACATACACCTAGAATAAAACCTTATCTTAAAACTATCCATTAGTCACACATCTCTACAACCTGACAGCAAAAAAAAATCAAGCTTAGTATATGCTTTCTCCTGGGAATGCAAAAAAAAGGCTATCCACGTTACTTCACGTGGGGTAGATCATGATCTGAACCTCCTAGAACAATGGAGCACTGACTCACAAGCATAGCCTAGGCAAGACGGCTGTGGCAGAAAGATGGGCCGGTTATGATATTTATTACGTAACGATTTAGAGGAAGGATGCGAAAAGAAGCCTTGAAAGGTATTTTACTAGTTGAACGACGTTCTGAATACAAGCTATCTTGGTATTGATTATATTTTAATAAATTTTATAAGTATGTAGTGCCGAGTACAGTTTATACATATTGCGCAAAAAGATGCATTCAAAGCCCTCAACCAAAAATGTATTAATGGTTTGTTAATCATACTAATCATTTGGTTCTAGTTATAAAATTGCGGGATGATAAACAATTTCTTCAGAAAATCTGTCTCCTTTGCAACAATTATGGAACTACCCTCTAGACGACATTGTAGTCTACCATTCCGCATTCAAAATAATAGCATCTATTCACTACCATTGCAAATGTTTATTTCATGATCCGTAAGCTTATACTCGTATATGTATATCATGAAATATGCATCGGGGAGCCTATTTCGTAAATAAGGCAACTAGCCAACTAACTGGCTCAATGACATTAACCCAGAGCCATCTAAACTGCAATCTCGGTCCCGTTAGAGCCTTCAATTCGACGCAGGCGCAACGCAGGCTCAGGTTTATTGCATCCAACTAGGTATGTGGGTGTTGTGGACCGGTTAAGAGGGTTTAATAAGGGGAAAGGCCTAGGCGATTTAATAAACTGCTTAGACCTAAGCATTCGGTGCTAAGGTTGAGTTACGTTTAATTAGATACTGAGTAAATTTAATTAAAAAACTTTAAGCTATCGCTATTGATACTTTTCTAATGGTGTGTTTTGTGCAGTATTGATACTTGTTGTTTAAGATAAGATAAGATAAATATTATTTATTGCACACATAATTAAAAACACAAAACAAAAAATAAGCACTTTAAGACTATGTGACAAATGGCGGTCTTATCGCTAAGGAGCAACCTCTACCAGACAACCTTGAATGGATAAGATTATTGGGAAAAAGAAGGGGACCTGTTTAAGACTTAAAGGGCATGATTGATTTCCATTCATCTATTCTACAATAGTATACTTATTTTGACGACGGGTGATAGAGGGAAATGGACGAAAAACACATGTTGTGCCGACCCCACATAGGGTGGGACAAGGGCAGGATGGTGATGATGATGATACTTATTTTGCTACAGTTTGGAAGACAGCTAGGCTATAAGGAAGCAAAACTGCATACTAAAGCGAATTATTTAAAATTCAAAACCGAAAAGTGTGAAAACTTCTATTTTAAAAGGGTTAATAACACTTTTGAATATAGATTTTCTTCAGATGCTTTAAATATTACTTTGAAAATCTTTTAAGGTAATTTACCTACCTTATTGGAAAAAAGCCAAAGAGTAGTAAGCCACAGTAGTGGAAGCATAGTCTAATCTAAAGGATTAAAGAAATAAGCAATCAAATCTGAAGTTAATTTATTATTCTATGTCTGAAGCATACAAAAGACATCAACGAGGTCAGGATAGATTTTCTTTATAGATCACTCTCGCGCAACGGTTTAGGCATTATATGGATATCGGCATTATATGGTCTAATGCATGTTATATGCAATCCATTGTGTTATTACAAAACATTTATATTAAAAATCAAACCTGGTAAGAATGGTGCAATTTTGGAAAACTTTTTTAAAGTGTATAGGAAGACTCAAAGTATTAGCTCTGGGTTCTTGAAAAGGTTCTGGAATTCAGATCTATTTTATCAGTTCTGCTGCACCACATAGGTACGACATCACAGCAGGAGTGATCAAGTCATAAAACAAAAACTAACGCTTGTCGTTATGCCGTTACGAACATTATACAATTGTTTATAACCCAGCGTGTACCAGATGTATCATCAACTGCCAAGAGTGTACATAAAAAGCATACATACAGCATTAACAGTAAACCTGTGCATTTTCCCAGTAAGTTCCCAGAAGCCGAGAAATGGTACTCGTAAATACAATCCCGGTACATAACGGTGATCGCATTAGACTATGGTATGCGCTTGTTTAAGACACCCTTGATATTACTGCCAGCCTCTATAATCCAGTCTACTTCAGACTAATAATTGCACAAATCTGTACCTAAATTGGCACGTGTAATGCCATGACATATCAAACATAAGTTACAATTAAACTGTAGTAAATGTACTGTGATAATAAAATAAGGCAAATTACAACAGAATTCCATTCTAACAAGTGCGGAAACTTTAAGCTAATTCGTGAAATAATAAAAAGATTTATTTTTTTAGAAACTGTTATTAACTTTAATACATTAAGATATGTCTGCTGTGTTACCGCGGACTTCTCTTGGCTTTGGATACAAAATGCACTCAACTATTCATAATCATGGGAAGCCACAGAAACATATGAAATGGCTGCATTTTTAACCGACTTCAAAAAAGGAGGAGGTTTCTCAATTCGACCGTATATATATTTTTATATTTTTTTTATGTATGTACGCGGATAACTTCGGCGTTTATGAACCGATTTTGATTTATTTTTTGTTGTAAAGGAATACACCCTCCCAAACGTAAAACGTAGTGATTATAATACTCTCTGCTCCCTCCAACAAATGTATAGGTTTCTTCTAATTAATCACTTATAAAGTCGAAATTACATATTTGTAAAAGTTACTTTATTTTTTACTTTTTAGTTTCCGTTTTGAAGTTGTTTTTTGTTGGCAATTTTTTTTTATAGTAGGTAGTCACAAAATAAAAAACATGTGACCTACAGGTACCTAATGATACATCACTAAGATACATCATTTGATTTTGTGACACTTTATTCTATTAGATTTTACTTAGGACAAGGTATTGAATCAATAGCTTCTAAGGATTGAATTTAAATTACACAAATCTTAATGAAAAATGTCATAAATACTAATAACTATGCAATTTCAATTTTATGAGTATTCATATGCAGAAAATTTTCTGGCAAATTCACTATATCTGTTCTCCATTTAATGTAATAGAGTATATAACTTTTATAGGAAATAACATAACACCAAACATAATTACCAAGTCTGCATGCAAATTAACTATGTTTCTTACAATGTATCAATCAGTCAATTTATTTAACAAAGATTTTATTTAAGTACTTTTGAGTCGCAAACGAGTAATAAAAGATATTCCTATGGGAAGATTTTATTCTTATTTAAGCAACCAGAAACATTAAATTAAGTAATTTTCTATTTTGCTATAAAAGTTTATGCAGTTAAGTTAAATTTGTTATGTTAATTTGAGTGTTGTTGACATAGCATCTATTTCTACCGTTTTACTACTTCATATACGGATACTTTTCCAGCAAAATTGTACTGCGTTTGGAAACTACGAATCTGAGTTTTTTTAGTTTTTCGCTGGAACTTGCTATTTGGCGATAAGTTAATCTTTAAGCACCCTTAAAGTTCTCGTTTTCAAGATGTGTCCCCTATTTTCTGTCTACGGTCACACATAAGCAAACTTAAGGTAGGAAAGCTGTTTCCTTTGTTTGTCCTCCACGTCGCAAGTGGCAAGTTTCGAATGACCATCCGATATACATATATGACATTCAAAATCCTTTTTAGTCGATTTCGCTCGTCAATAACGTCCTGTTTTACCATAATCCTAAGCTGTAAGATTAGATTTTGTACATGTATTTGACGTTAGCAAGTGTACCAGTGTGTCAAAACGGTGAATAAATAAATACAATACAATAACATAAGCGTCCTGAACATTAGCCAATCAAAGATCAAGAAAAATGAATGTTAAATCCATAGATCAAGTGCCATCCAGACCTTAAGCCTAATCTAAAATACCTGCGAGTACCTAAGAACTAAGTATATGCAGGCATTAGGGCAAAACACATCTGGTATGGGCATGTGGGTTACGGCAAAAAGCCCAAGGGTGGCCGGCGCATTCCACAGACACCGTTACCTGCTACCGGGTCTGTACATCTCTTGTTTTATGTTGACAACTCAATAACTAGTAGAAGTCATGTTCTATACCATTTTGGAGAAACAAGATCATTGTGAAGTGTATCTGTTAGAAGTTTTATATGTAGGGGGTTCAAATATCTTTTTCTATTCGATCTCTGAAAAAGATGTGAATTGTTGGTTTAGTCTGTATGAGTAATAATAATAAACTAATCCTTCAATTGATTTTACGATATTATTAAACAATAAATTGTACCATTCCTTAAATAGTATTTTTTTTTGATGTTCTTATGCTGTAGAATGTATTCAGTACGTCTCTGTTTGCTGAAGAAAATTAGAGAGTAAGAGGGTAATGTAATGAGAGAGGGGCCAACGAATTTTCTTTGAACAACACTCATTTGTTTGTAAAAATCATCACACTTAAAAGTTTACCCCATATTCCAAGAAATATTGCCTAATGTACCATAACACATATATATAGGTAAAAGCACAGATTAGATACGTAAAAGTTAACAATTAAATCATCATATTATCTTTGATTTTACAATACCCAGCCACGAAAGAGAATAAAATAATCAACACTCTGTTCTGATATGCATCATTCTTTCTTTACACACATTCAGCAACATCGAGATAAAATCTTTGTAACCAACCCGTCCCATTGTATTAATCAACTTAGCTCTCTAACAAAGACAATTTAGAATTGATTCCCACAAAGAATTCAACCTCAACATAAAACATCCTATACATAACATTAATAAGTACAAATTACGTACTAATGCCAGCAATTACGCGACAAAAAGGAGGATTTAATATCTTATGTCCTCTTTCCTTCCGACCTTGTACTACTCCCGGAATGTAAACTCTAGTACGTCGTAATAAGATTGTAAGTATTATGTAAGTGCGAAAGTACACTTCCAAGCATGCCGTCGGTCGGTCGCATGCATCTTCAAGCGTGCTATCAAATGCTGGGTTTAGTGAAACCGGCTAAGCGTGAGTAGTTCGGGCACAATAGTATTCCGTAACTTAAAATGTTTTACTAAATAGGGTGAACTTAGTAATATGTGAGCGAGATCAAGTGCAATGATCACTTGATCAGACTACAGTTTTATTATAACTTAATATGTAAATAAACAAAACTTACGCAGTAAATGCTTGATTTTTCTCCGACTCCTATAACAAATATCATCATAATTCAACTGATTCTCATGCATCCTTAACACTAAAACCTTCTTCTTGAATTGCTCTACCTAAGGCTTAAAACTGCACGAAGATCCGTTTAGTAGCTTTTGGGTTTACAGCGAACACAAAGAGAGACAAACGCAGAAACTTTAATTTATAATATTAGGTCCTTACATATGAAATTGGCGTTTTTCGTACTGGCCACTTTAATCACAAATTTCTCCTCTTTGGTAAGGAATTCCAAATTCAAATTTGTACAGCTATAGACTCATGTATTTGTGCTTCGATGATCGTCATTCATTTGTTTTTTTTCTTCTGTTTTTTTCTGTTTGCGTCACTCATTTTACAAAATGGAAAACTTAAAATATCGCATTATTTACGAGTACGAGTTCCGCCGTGGCACTAGTGCTGCGGAAACAACTCGAAGGGTGAATGATGTGTATGGCGGTCGTGTTGCAAAAGAAAACACAGTTCGTTTTTGGTTCCAACGTTTTCGTTCTGGAAATTTCGACTTGCAGAACAAGCCCCGTGGACGGCCTGAGACTCAAGTTGATAATGAAGAGTTGAAGGCTATTGTGGAAGCGGATCCATCGCAAACCACGTCCGAGTTAGCTGCAGGCTGCGGTGTTAGTGATAAAACTGTTTTAATTCACTTGAAGCAAATTGGGAAGATTAAAAAGCTTGAAAGGTGGGTACCTCACGAATTGACTGAAGCAAACCGGCAAACGCGCGTCGACTGCTGCGTTACATTACTAAACCGGCACAATAATGAAGGTATTTTAAACCGAATCATTACCTGTGATGAAAAATGGGTTCTTTACGATAATCGGAAGCGCTCAGCGCAATGGTTGGATCCTGGCCAGCCAGCCAAATCCTGCCCCAAGCGAAAATTAACCCCAAAAAAGTTACTTGTAAGCGTTTGGTGGACTAGTGCCGGTATTGTTCATTACAGTTTTCTCAAATCTGGCCAGACTATTACGGCTGATGTCTATTGTCAGCAATTGCAAACCATGATGGAAAAGCTAGCGGCTAAACAACCTAGGCTGGTCAATCGCTCCACGCCACTGCTGCTTCACGACAACGCTAGACCACACACTGCGCAACAGACGGCTACTAAATTAGAAGAGCTTCAATTGGAAAGTCTAAGACATCCTCCGTACTCCCCGGACCTTGCTCCAACAGATTACCATTTTTTTCGAAATTTGGATAACTTCTTGCAAGGGAAAAAATTCAACTCCGATGGGGCAGTCCAAATCGCCTTCAAAGATTTTATTGATTCCCGTCCGACTGGTTTTTTTAGTAAAGGGATCAATGAACTACCTATAAGATGGCAAAAGTGCATAGAAAATAATGGTTCATACTTTGATTAATTAAATATATTATATTAAAAAATATTCGACTTTTTGTTCCTCCCATACAAAACGCCAATTTCATATGTAAGGACCTAATAATATGCTTCGATACGTATTTTGAGAATAATCAAAGTTGTTTAATATTTTTTGTAAGACATAACGAATCTAGCTTGTCGGTTTTAGGATTGCTGAAGGTTTAAAAAGTAACTACATATATGTACTTTGTTTTTAATATGAAAAAAGTGTAATCCTTTTCACTCATTATTTGAATTCATGATATACTACGCAAATATACTCAAATGAAAGCGCATTACGTGCACAATACAAAATAGTATGGTTAAGTTACTTACTTTACTTAGGTTCTGGAAACAGGGTTTTTTTAAATTGTAAATTTAGATAATTTTATTCTTGGCATAAATATAATTACTTTGATTATAATTACTCTATTTACTAAACCATCTTGCCGTGACTGATTAAAAATACATATGCCAACTAAACTGTACTGCAAGGAAACTACAAGGGTTCTTTGTACAAGCACGGAACCCTTAAAATCAGGTTCTTGTCAATCTTAGTTCTAAGTATTATGCAGATTTGAGGACATTGGCCAGGGACCCACAAGCCGTGTAAGGCATTCGCATATGAAACAACACAGCTCTTTGAATATAATTTATAATATATTAATACTATTAAGTAAATGCATAGTTATTTTAACTAATTGACTTATATAATTAACGATTCTAATTTTATGAGCATATAACATTTTATTTGCTTATATAATTAAGCAAATATGTATATTTAAACGATTCAAGTGGGTTTAATGTACACGAATACGTAGTAGGTATACCTATTTTGGATGAAAATGTACAATAACAATGTAAAATAGCTATTTCTAAATTCGAATAGTTTTTAGCAGCACTCTTTCCCACGCTATTAAAAGAATTATTTATTTTAATTTTAATTTCTTGGAAATTTTGAGAGATATAAAACATCGTGAACAATAAAAATTACATTGCTTTTTCTACTTACAATTCCCGCTAGCAGAGGTGAGACATAATGGAGTAGAATTTATAGTCTGGATTCTAAGAACGTATTTACGAAAGTCATGAAAAGGGTACTTAATGGGTCCATAAATGAAAAGCTGAATTGACTGTCACATTTTCAATTCAATCTGCCACTGTGGCTGCGCGCATCACATGCATTTAACTATTTGCAGATGGCCTAGGGTCGTTCACCACCCATAAAAGCACTCATAATGGACAGCCTAGTCGTCCGTTCAGATTGTTACGAGATTAGTACTTCTGCCATAAATACCTTGTACAGGGCACTATTAAGAGCGACGTCTTTTTCTAAGCGGTCGTATATGAGACCTATTTTAATGGCCAAGACAAAAGCTTTTTCTTGTATTAGAAACGGACGGTGGATACGTATCGTGGGTGTTCAAAATATAAAACTACATATAAGCTACCTAAATGTATTAATCTATGCAGATTTATTTTTTAATTATTGATCACATTTCATTATTTTTTTATGCTAGATCAGCCTTCATTTGACCACAATTTCATCTGATGTCAAGTGACGATGTGGTCTAAGATGGGGCATGAAGACCTAGAAGGTCGAAGAAGAAGAAGAAGATGAGAAGAAGAAGACCTATTTTAATGGCCAAGACAAAAGCTTTTTCTTGTATTATTAGGACGGTGGATACGTATCGTGGGTGTTCAAAATATAAAACTACATATAAGCTACCTAAATGTATTAATCTATGCAGATTTATTTTTTAATTATTGAAACACGAAAAAATCGTTTTCACGCACTAGCCCAGCCCAGAGGCTGACATGACAAGCCGCGGCCGAACTTTAACTTTATTTTCCGTGAGAGATATTGCTTGTAAGATGGTCTTATTTTACGTGTAAAAACTTCTTATTTTACGATGCATACTTTTATTATTGTATGAAGTTTGAACACACCCTGTAAGAGTGACGGCTTTGCCTCCCAAGCACCTACCCTGACGCCACTTCTACTTAGAGCTTGTGAGCAATAGGTGCCTCATTTTAAGCCCTATATAAATGTGAAGGAATTTGCATGCTAATACAAAGTATCTCCCTCATTTAGATACAAGCAATATACTAAAAGCTAAGCAATATATTAATAGCTTGTCAGTTGTTATAGCATTACTTTGTAACTTAAATAGAAAATTGTCGTACGTACTGATAATATATTTTGAAGTAAAAACTTCTTAAGGGGCGTTATGCACTTTTTAGATAGGTAAAAAAATATATTGTCGTCAGGATTTGTAATAATTGTCCTTTAATACGTTAATATGCTGTTTTAATTTTTGCAGTGAGTAAGTGCGTGCAGCCCGTATTTTTTTTCATTTTATATAGTTTGTAGTAGGATTCAGTCTACTGTTTTCCTATAAGCAATCATGTTTTCCTACTAGTATAAGCATTAATTACAGTCCGTTCACGGGAAAAGTTCTGATGCAACAAACAGAAGGCAGTTCACAATTCGACGCGTATGTTTACGCGTCGAATTGTGAACTGCCTTCAAAGTATATTACAGTATCTAAAGTCGCGATTAAAAGGTGTAAAAAGAGATAGTTAACACAGTTACGGTTGTTTATGTTAATAAATGGACGATTTGCATCAGAATAAAATATCTTCTTACTGTCATTACGTAATGCGATTGGATCCTTAAAAGCGTAACGAGCTTGCATTTAAGAATTTAAAAGAAATATCACGTAATGCATTTTTGAATTCAAGCACTTACTTAGAAAGTAGGTCTCAATTCAGTGTTTACTTTGCTTACTAAGAGAAAAATAATACATTTTTTTTCTAACAAAGAACCCTGTTATCAATACTTACAAAATTGCAATCGGAAGAAAATGTAACAGGAATGCCCATTACGCATGCTAGATTTTTACTTACTTTTAATAATTATGTATTATGTTTATTGGTGTTAGTAATAAAGAATTTTCTATCTATATTACTAGACAGACAGACAGACAGATAGACACTTCAAACTTATAACACCCTTCTTTTCTGGTCGGGGGTTAATAAGGTGCCAATATCAAATGCTCCACGTAACACGAAAAGGAATTTAATCTACACGTGATCTAAACATTTTAAATGTTGTCAGAGCTAAATATAAGTATCTAATAAGAACCCTATTGCACAGAATACATCAAGTAGGTATCCCACATTAGTACATTATTTATACAATATGTTGATTTAAGGCTCGTTCCACGTTTCTAGCTCGTTAAAAGGATCTAAAGCCCTAGTCTAAGCTAAGCGTAAAGATAACAAAGTAAGACAAAACAAATCAAGATCTGCCGACAAGCGACTAGCGTGGGAGAAAGGTTTTTGCAAAATATATTATGAACAAAGAACATTGTAATTTGTAACATGAATGAAAACGATAAACTATATCTTTACGATAGAAAGTCTACTATATACGAGATGGGTCTACAAAATTTTGATTCTTTGCGATTTGAAATCAATTAAAACATACAGTGAATGTTTAACTAAACCATTACTTCTCTTCAGGCTTCGGTCGCGGCTTGTCTCCACCCTCCGGGCTGGGCCAGTGCGTGAAGCGATTTTTTCGTGTTCGTGACCTTATAGGTCTTCATGTCCCATCTTAGACCACATCGTCTCTTCACATCAGGTGAGATTGTGGTCAAATGAAGGCTTATCAATCATAAAAAAAAATTACTTTAAGTACTACTTGGTGTCTAAAGCAGCCGATGAGGACACTTTCTTTGCAGAAATTAAAAAGAAATTCAGAATTGAAATTGCATTTAAAATAGTAAATGACAAAAAATTATACGTATAGAATAAATCGTACTTGCGACCATAATGGTATAGGTAGACATTATAGCTAGGTACCATACAAAAACCTATTTTACATTTTGTTGCATTAGATACAATAGTTACAAATTACTGATTTGCATATTTCAGTGCTTTTGCTCATAAGTAATTAAAGTAGAATAACATTAAAGAGTAGCCCTGAACTGGTTTTCTTTCTGAAATTCGATGCGGCTCAAAGTTAATGCTGAAACTCAAACATTATTGCAGTAACGTCTTTTTAGGTTATGAAAGTGTATTTTACATAATGAAGCAACAAAACATTCTTAAAAATTATTTCATATTACAAGATTTTTACTCAACGTCTCATTTTAGAGTAAGTCGCCGGTACGAGGCCAAAAATATGAATATGTACCTTTTTTGTTACGAACCTACTTAGGTACATATTGCCTAAGTAGATAGACGTTACAAAAATAATCGAGTTCTATGGTAAGTATTAACTTAAGTGCATGCCAAAAGCATGAAGCCTCAATAGATCTGTCAGTGGCTTAAATTACATTATTCTGCACACCCTATGTGTATGACTAAAAAAAATATTAGTCCGCTTTTTATATTATTTCAGAAGCTTGTTCTCGTATTTTTTCTTGCAAACGAAAAATCAAGACGATGCACTGTGCATTGAAGTTTCGCGTGATGACGTAACGTTTTTGTGTGATTTGTACTAAATATACTTTCTTAAAAATATGTGTCCGGTATTTTTGGACGGACTAAACAGAATAACAAATTTTTGGTAGTCATCCTGGCTATTGCAATTGTCGTCATACTCGTTTAGCCAAAACAAATGATCTCTAAATTCATAAAAGTCCTTCCTTCGCAAAGAATGTTTGTTAAAACCACATACTTATTGTCCCCGTAAATGTTTGTATGTTATGCAAGCACTTATTTCTTGCTCTGGGCATAGAATAATAAATTACTACGTAACTCTGGGTGTTTAATATGTTTAATAATAAAATATCTATATATGTATGTTTTAATATTAATTATATCAGATGTATAGTACCCGTAATATAAGCTTAGAGCTTACCACGTGGATAGATGTTGTTTTGTAGGTTGTCCGGAAATATTAATTTATTTTATATTTAATTGTAAATGAGATGGTAAATTTAATTCAAAGCCTAGTTTTTTCCATGCGATATGCGAAACGTATATAAAAAAAACTACTCAGTGTACATAAAATTAACTAACAAAAAGTGTTAACAACTGAAAAACGGGAAAGGAATATTCTCTGCGCTTCGGTTTTAGTGAAAAACTATGTTTTTAACCGGTTACTTTAATCATGGATTCCACAGCCACGCCGAAGTGTTTTTGCACACGTTCTTTTGATAAAAACCGACAGATAACTCGTAGAAGTTTTATGCTATGATTTTCTTGCATTTATATTATAAAGGCCACGACTCATTTATTTTTAAAGTGTAGATGCTAGCGTGTTATTGACTTGTCCAAGCTCAAGTGAAGTTGCTTTTACTGTGGTAAATGTCGCTGGTCCAGGGACGTACAAATTGTGCATAGGTACGAATTACTCGCATTTGTCTTTTTGGTGCGCCCTTTATCTTTGGATCAAATTGCGAAGGATTACTGTGTCATTACTTTGTTTTATGCCATGAGGGTATAATTTGTGCGCAGCAAAATGCACCAGGTTAATTAAGATGGGGAATTGGCATAATTATTTTGCTCACCATTTGAAGCACAATGATAGAGCGAATTCAGTGTATTTGTTCAATAGAAGTTAGAAGGTATGGACTGATGTAAGTTTACTATTGTGACTATAGGCACATCTTTATAAAAATCTCAAATCTTAAATCAAGAAGTGGTGTTACTATGATCAAAGTAACAGGAAGATAAGATATAAATAAATAAGAATAAAGTGAGTTAGCTAAAATAGGTATAGCATTGTATACTAAATCTAGGTTAGACATCCGATTCCGATTTCTAGACAATTAGGGAAGAAGTAATCGGAAAAGCGTGAGTCTTGCAATAGCCCGCAGAAACTATAATCTACGGAAATGGATAATTCGGTAGAGTTTTCCTAAAAATTAACTTAATTCTGTGTATGTGGTGACTTATCAATAAGTGATTCATTCATAGCGTCTAAATATTCAAGAGTTACTATAAAAAACAAAGACAAGTCTTTATGTGACACGAGAATCTTAAGTAAATTTCTGCCCAACCCCAAAGCCAAAAAACCCTTTTGTCAAAACAGAATTCTGATAAGTAGTAAGCAATTAGAAGTCCTAAAATAATAAAAAAAATTACGGATAGTTGCTTGGATATCGATAGCTTATCATGGAGTAAGTAAAAAAACCTTGTATAGTTTTAACGTGAATTACCGATGTGCAAAGACGTTTGCGAAGAAATTTTTCCAGTGTGCATTTTTATAATCCAATAGGCAGGGTAAATTGGATGTTTATATCAAGATACGACAACAACCACAATCCAATCCACTGATTCCAGAGATCGACTTTTCTCACCATTTCCAGTTGGAAATCTATAAGAGGCCTACTCATATGACCAACTTCCTGTATTAGAATACTGCGGCTGTATTTATTATGACAGTATTGAATAATTTTGCATAAGCATACTCATATTCAAAGTCAAAAGATCACACGACAACTCGATTAAAAAATCTCGTCTTACAGGGTTTAAAGTGGTTTCGAGTGATGCAGCACGATTCTTGCAAAACATCCTTCGGTCCACCTTCGTCCATTGTATGGTGTTGTTCCATCCAGACTCAGTCATTGTTCATATTACGACACTCGTGATTTATTGCCTTTAAACAATTGAGGCTAAAGCGTCTATCCTTATGGAAGTGTAAAGCTTGAATACAGAGCATTAAATCTGGCAGATAATAGCCTATCTAACGTACTCGAACCATACATTGTAGTGGATTTGTAAGGAAGGGTGAGAGAGAAATAGATATTAAGGTATATACAGTATAAGCTATGTTTTGTTTTTTATGATAGATCCTTTTTTGTTCACAATTTCACCTAACGACGGTAAGGTGTCGATGTTTACAAGGATGGATCACAAAGATCAAAAAGGTACCTATTCACTCTAGACTTGAAGATACTCAGATCAGTACGTATAAGGAAATACAGCAGTAGGGACTGAATTCCAAATCTTTGCGGTGCGAATTGTGAAGGTGGATAGTGTAAAAATGTTACTTAAATAAAATTATACTCGAATGAGTAATAAATAGTATTACTTATGCACGCAGGCACGCTGGAGGTCTATTATACAAAAAGACAATTAAGTGTATTTTAAGCTTCGTGCTTTATTTTGTACATTACTAGGTCTATGTTCTGTAAGTCAAGGCTACAATTTATGTTTCTGTCAAAGGCTAAATGTGACAATCATTCTATTAATATTCTACGTACCTAAATTACCTACAAGTTTTTCACTACCTACTGCATTGTTGCAAATTTATTCACAGCCAGCAAGAAGACCCAGCAAATACAGGCTAAGCATTCTATCTAAGGTTATCCGAATTAAAATTTCGTCGCACTACATTACTGCTCGCTTCCACTTCACTTCACTTCCTGACTGAAGTTGCCGTGGTGAATACCAAACTACTCCGTGTACCGGAACGGAGCTATGTTAGACACGCATTTCTGACTAAGAGAGATGGTATATCATCAAAGTTATACGCATTACCGAATTATAAACATTTTCAATTAGAAACACTTTTGCTTGGCTGCCCTTAATAGGTTTTTATATGAATTTTGGTTTGTATTAGTAATATATTACCATCTCATGTAGGTATGATTTTTAATGTTGTTTAAGAAAATAAGTGACCTTCCTTAAAATCTGAAAAGCAAATCTTTTCAGTTTTTAGTTTTTCATACGATGAACTGAGCCTTTATTGTTTTCGACCACTTTTGTAGGATAAGTTCATAATATTGCACACTTATCATGGTACAATTTCAGTACCTATCGACAATAACGATTCTGTTTTTGATTGAAATGAATAAATATGTTACAATTATCTTGAAGCTCGGTCAACGACCAAGCTTCTGAAGTCCAAGCTCAAGATTTGTCAGAGCAATGAAGAGCATCCTAGGTATCAGACGAACCGACCGCATTCGTAATACGGAAATACGCTCGCTAACAAACATCGCAGACCGAGGAGTCTCAGCAGTCACCATTTTATGTGCACCCCGATGTACCCACCTAGGGTTGAACATCGGGGTGCATTTACCACACCTGACGTGAGATCATGCTGCTATAGCTACAACTTTGAACCCTGGATGTAGCAGTAAACGAGGTGGGCCACGAAAACGATTGGCGAGACGATCTCCTGAGCGTCTGGAAACCTGGTGGCAAACGGCCCATGATAGGGACCGCTGGATGGAATTCGGAGAAGATAATGGGCTAAAAGAAATACTTGGATAAATCTAACGGCAATTTAGCGACAATAACATTTATTGATACATTTATTAATGTTTAAGTATAAAAAATAACCTACCTAGGTACGTTTAAAAAATCAACTTCAAAAACTAAAAAGTTTCAACTATTTAAAAGATAAGCATAATATGTTGCTGTTTACATCTTTTGTTGTAAATAGTAAAAGATTAACATGAATAAATCTAAATTTAAAATTTAAGAAAAACCCCCGATTCTAATGCCATAATTTCCTTAAACGTAAAACAACATAATATTATGTAATGTGGACGCGATGCGCTTTCATTTGATACCCCACACTAGTACATTTGCATATTTTCGGTTTTCCTTACCCACTCTCACCCCCATAACTTTTAAACGGCACAACCGATTTTCATGAAACATGTCTAAGAACACTCGCGCCAGACTCACCTTTCATACAAAAAAAACTAAATTGAAATCGCTCCATCCGTTCGGGAGCTATGGTGACACAGACAGACAGACAGACACACAGACAGACAGACAGACAGACAGACAGACAGACAGACACGTCAAACTTATAACACCCCTCTTTTTTGGTCGGGGGTTAAAAATCAATAGGTTAAGCCGCAAAAGCTACTTCACTCGCGATTTATTTTCTTATATTTTATTGTAAAGCACAAAAGAGTCGGTTTATGATCATTGCCAGCTTTGATTTTTTGGTTTACGACTTTTTCAATTTACTAGAATAGCCTTTTCTGTGTTTTATTTTACTTTCAAACGCATTACGTGTTGAAAATGTCTAACCTTTAACAATAAAATTTTAACTCAATATAATACGTGCCTGGTTGATTTTTTTTAAGCTTTCGCAGGAAAGGTGTGTTTACCTACTGAAACTTTTTTGTTATAAACTCTAATGCTGGCTGTACACACGCGTCGAGACACCCCGAGACAGGCCGAACGCGCGTGTGTACAGGGCGCTCTCGTCTCGTCTCGCTGTCTCGTTCTCGTCTCGGTCGGTCTCGGTGGCTTGTCGGTTTTTTGCGCCCGAGTCAAAGGGTCTCGTTGGCTCTCGCGAGGTAAACGAGAGCGAGCATGTACACACTCGTTCATTTACTTGCTCGCTGATAGTATTTAATTGTTTTTTAATTTAATTTTAATTTAATTTAATTATATTATTTTTTTTCTTATTTCTTCATGGTTTACGAATTTTATTTTTATAGTAAATGTTAAAAAAATTATAATAGCTCATGGCACAAACACAAATAGCAGCAGCAATTTCTACGTCCATTGTCGCGTGAGTCTTCAGTTCAAATGTTAGAACGCGTGTGTACAGGCATGCTCTCGACGAGACCCCTCTCGGCCGAGACATTCGCCGAGAGGCTCTCGTCGCGTGTGTACAGCCGGCATAAGACGGTTTATAATTATAATATTTCCCATACAAATAAGTGTTTTCCCGCAGTAAAAATTATCTTGTCTTTTTAGTGAAGCAATATATTTCAGTACAAACCAGTTAAGCGGTTGAAGAGTAAGATAATTAGAGATTTAAGAAGCATTTTTAAAAAGATTAGCATAAATTACAAATCATTCAAATCAATTCATCATCACCCTATTAATGTTCCCACTGCTGGGACACAGGGACTTCTCTCTTGACGAGAGAGATTAGGCCTTAATTCACCACGCTGGCCAAGTGCGGGTTGGTGAATGTCACATGCCCTTTACACTCTTTTAAAGTTCTTAGAACATGCCGGTTTCTTCACGATGTTTGCCTTCACCGTTAAAGCACGTGTTTAAAGCGCACATAAATTTCTCAAGAAGAAAAATCCAGAGGTGCGTGGCTGGGTTTGACCCCACGACCTTCGGAATGAAAGTCGAGTGTCCTCCCACTAAGCCAACACAGCTTTTAAAAAAAAAATCATTAATTTTAAAATTCATTATAGGTACAGCATGTAGTTATGAGAATTACACCTAATTTTTTTTTATTTTTCGTTTGTTTATCAGTTAACATTAAGCATAAGCTTTTCATTTCAACGCGGTACTTTAACCGCTTACCGTTTAAATTACTAGAGTAAAAAAAGAAAATTTTAATTAATTCAAAGCTAACCGTTACAGAGTTCTTACATCATACGTTAAATAACCTCTCATCATTGTTAGCACTTCTTAAATCCAAATTGTTTTAATTACGACAGCAATTACAAACTAACAACAAACCCTCACAGTTCCCGCGAGAAATTATATCTCCCTTTCAAAGTCAATTTAATTCATTCGTTACAGCAATTACCTTAGGGTTAATAATCTAAACATGTTTTTCTGCATCTTAGATACTACTTTAGTATTATGGCAATCCTGTTTCACTTACCACTATGTTATTACAGAACAGTCACGATCTCCACATCCAATACACTATTTTTTTTTCTAAAACAGGCAGAATGTAAGCATGCCTTTTGCATTATTTGTACTTTTTATGTCAGAGTCATATTTACGCGCGCGTTTTTCAAGTTAGGAACGCGCGGTCGCGGGCGTGTTTCGCAGCGCGCGTTCGTCTATGAACTGAATGTTTTCTTTCTGATTCTTAGCAACGCTCCCACCATCTTGAACGCAAAAGCTCTAGCGTTATTGCAGTAAGCTTCTAGAGCACATTACTTTGTGCAAGACACTGTACATACGACGTATAGCCAGCAGGCAGGTTAAGTTTAAGTTAGACTAACCTTAACCTGTTTAATCGAGTACCTAGATTAAAAATAAAATAGAACTAAGACCACATTAAATGATCTAAATCTATATTTAATTTTAAAGACATCATTTTTAGGTGATAAACCTTAACATCTATTGTATGTCTTGTGAACATTTTACGGTACATACCTCCTACTACGTATTAAGACATTTATCCTCTTCTTTTTTACGACACAAAAGTAGGTATGTGATTTGTTTTAATATTTTTATTTTAGAAAATGTTCAGCATTTAAGAAAATTAAGCCAACATTCATTTTCATTCTGTTTTTGATTTTAACAGGGTTTGATTTATAAATCAACCAAGATTTGTTTACAGTATGCAATTACAACACCAATACTGAACAAAATGCTCCACCGCAATTCTTAGACTCATTTTTTTTAACACAACCAATGATTTTTTTTCTTTTACTTAGGTACTTATTGTGTGACTGGAAGGTTTTTATTAAAATAAATATAGTTTTAACCAGAACTTTATTATAAAAGACTTAACTTTTTCTATGTAAGTTGAATCGTTTTGTTAGACATTTTTAAATACAATTAAACATGAACAATTATCAAAAAAATACGATATCAATAATCAACCAGATAGGTAAGTAATAGCTAACATTTTTTTTTAACTTAGCCTTATCAATCTCTAAGACTAGACCTAGACTATAAAAGCAATACTAAAATAAGTTTAACATATATTTTAAATAAATTTCATAGGTTTTACATCTATTTTAAATAAATTCGTGAATATTAATATTACAGCAACTGCGTTGTACTACGTTCTATTGTTCAAGAATAACATGCAATTTATCAATATTAAATATTAAGTTGTTGGTATTAGGTACAATATTTACTTGTAATTTTTTAGTCCAATTTATCGGATGCGTAAAAATTAAAAAGGTGACTCCTTACTTCTTCTTTGTTTAGTTTTCAACAATGATAATATATCAATATTCATAACTGTTTAACAATATATAATATATATAGAGGTATATATCCAATATCTAAACTTTTATTCTACTCAATAAAAGTTTTATTGGCTTTACATACGGTAATACTATCTTTACCTACAGTACTCCAACTTCATAAAACTTCGCGCGCGCCTCGATCGAAGGTTACACGAGGGATACCGGTAGTCGCGGCTGTG
This sequence comes from Gymnoscelis rufifasciata, assembly GCA_929108375.1. Lineage (NCBI taxonomy): Eukaryota > Metazoa > Arthropoda > Insecta > Lepidoptera > Geometridae > Gymnoscelis > Gymnoscelis rufifasciata. The sequence goes on along the minus strand of OV815315.1, from coordinate 9,836,113 downwards.
CCGCTGCGCGCTGCTACAAATGGTCAAAGTTGTTTTTTTTTTGGAACGAAGATCCTTACGGCGCGGCAGGCTTGGAGGAGATAGGGATTTTGCTGCGCAACCGAATTGAAAAATATATCAATTTTTTTTCAAAAAATCGCAAATTGCGAATTTTCAACTGCCGCCGCCGGATGTCCATATGGTCTAAACTACTGAATATAAGGTAAAGTTCAGGACTTAATCTATCGATCATAATTTTCCAAAACAAGATTCTATAAAATTTTCTCGATAGAAAAAAATCGCAAACTTACCTCTAAATTTTTACATATATATTAATTTCTCAATAAATACAGTCGTTAAGATCTTAAGAATTAGCATGGTGATAGAACTAAGTATATATAACATTTTATGTTTAGTTTTTTTAAATAACTATTATTATGTTTGTGGGGGACCTATAAACCTACAACTCGTGCAAGAAATCAACACGCGCTCCCATGTTTCAGTACCGCTTCGGCTTTCGAGAGGCATTGCTTGCGCTCTAACTGAACGGTACGACAAAATCGTGTTTATTTGATTTTACTTTCAACATGGCAGGCAAAAGAAAGAATGACAAGCAAAAATTGACGTGGCGCTGGCGTAAGAAAAATGCCCAACATTATGAATGCTTTGATGAAGTAAGTAAAAATTTGTGAGTAATTATGAAAGTGTAATAATAATAAACATTGAATCACACTAATATTATAATAATAAAAAAGTAAATAGGTAACTACGGAAAGGTTCTTTGTAAGGTTTTCTAGGTTATATTTCTTGCTGTTTTGAGGGGAATACGGAAAATACGGTAACTACGGTCATGTGTGTGTGTATTTTTTTTTTACAAATTGTGTCGATTCTAAATTAGCCGAAGGAACTTCGTTCTTACCTGGTGTCCCACGACACGTCTTTTTTTTACCTAAAGCCCGTTCTATATTGTTTGTAAAAAATAGTACAAGTTCCTATTTTATATGACGAGTAAAATATCGCATGTTAAGGTACTGCGCTGTAGGCATTTATTTCCAAGTCTCGGCCGAGTTGGAATACTGTATAGATAATTTTACCATGTTTTATCTTTATCAGTCATATCCATATGACCAAAATATAAAAAAATACACGAAATATAGGTAGCCCTGACAAATATTCAGTTGAATAACACCTAGAAAAAAATCCCTAGTAATAAACTACGAAAAAACCTGTCTTGAGTTAGGAGTTTGTATAAAAAACTGCTTTTCTTAGGCATTCCATCAATAAATTTAGCTTGATTTAATTAATTATTTGAAAGCAACACTGTTCCCATTTAAACTCCTTACATTAAGCTAATTTATTCTGTAAGGATTTTCTATAAACAAACAGTCTGCACTAACCCTACTCCCAGAAACTTAACATATTTTTTTCTAAATACAATGAAAGTCATGCAAAAGATCTAATCTAAGATTCAGAACTGGTCAACAGGGCCAAAAATCTTAAAATTTTTACAAATGGTACCATACAACTCTGGATATATTTAAGTATCATCTACATGCCAGATATGGTCTTTCTGATGACTATACTCGGCTTTATTTAAGGACCAAAAGGTAATATTACTTATAAAGCTATAAATCAGGTATATATGTGAGGATTGAAAAATCAGTCCAGTTTAATTTACTCAATAACTATGTACCTAAAAACCACAGTGTTGATCTAATAATTATAAAGTATAGAGCTCAAATCTGCGCATAAGAACCCCAAAGATAATAAGATGGTACCTACATTTATGTGTCTTCAATATTTGGGTTAGCGGAGAAGAGCTGGTTATCCTCATAAGTTCGGAGATATTTCTTTGTGGTTAGATACAATAGGAAGCCCCATTTCATCATCATAAAAGACCAGACAATCCTTATGACAATACTTGTGGAAATTGGTAGAACATCTGAAACAGAAATATTTCATACCAATTATGTGTTGAGCAATATGTGAACTGCAATATGCAACAGTTTATACAACTATTATCTAGGACTGATAACAGTGACCTTCATTTGCTTTAAATGTTGCAATACATTACTACAACAGAAAAATACATTTGTCTGGAAAAATAGGAAACAAAAATAAATATATTTCCGAAATAGTAATATGTAGAGTTGTATAAATAAATATTGCGCTTGCTGTGACTACCTGTAATTTAGGAAGCACTAGTTTATAATTTAGTGTATAATATAAGTGTATTTGAAAGTGTATTTTCTAGTTGGTGGTCCTATTAAATAAATAAATAAATAAATAAATAAATGTACTTCTTAGTTTCTGGAATTATCACTATTATTGAAACAAATAAACACTAAATTTTAATAATATTGTATAGATGATGATAATATTATTATAAAATCAAATTCTCTGTTTTATCTACAATGTTTTTCACATAGGTCATTTAGTTTTTGTTATCTTTTTGAGTTGTATAAATAAATATTGCGCTTGCTGTGACTACCTGTAATTTAGGAAGCACTAGTTTATAATTTAGTGTATAATATAAGTGTATTTGAAAGTGTATTTTCTAGTTGGTGGTCCTATTAAATAAATAAATAAATAAATAAATAAATGTACTTCTTAGTTTCTGGAATTATCACTATTATTGAAACAAATAAACACTAAATTTTAATAATATTGTATAGATGATGATAATATTATTATAAAATCAAATTCTCTGTTTTATCTACAATGTTTTTCACATAGGTCATTTAGTTTTTGTTATCTTTTTTGAAATATTCTGAACTACCTACTTTTTTATTAATAGGTAAAAAAACCTATACATTTAGGTTTATTTACCCAGCTAACTTGTGCTTAAAATAAAGCAAGAACACTTACTTTATAGCTTATCATTAGCTCGATATCTTTTAAGAAGCTTTTAATACATTTGAGCCTATTAGATATACAATACAGTTAATTCTTTGTGTATTGTATCTCTGTAGAATAATTGGAACTCACCACTCTGATGATAGCATTGTAAGAAGACATAGAAGATTAAGAGAGCAGCTCCAGACACAAACCCCATAACACCAAAGTCTCCAATGAATTGTAGCGCTTTACGCGAAAAGTTGACATGAAGGGATTCCTTCAAGTAATGACAATGCAGCATCAAAGCCAGGCCTGCATGGATACCTAGAAAGTTGAATAAACAAAGAAGTAGATAGTTTACTATTAGTCCTAAGTAATTTTACCAGTTCTATATATTTAACACCTTCTTACCTGATAATAACGCCCACATTCCAGCCTCTATATTACTGTACACAATACAGAAACATATAAATGCCGAAAGCCCCAAAATTACACCGATGGCGCTAAAGAATATATGGAGTTTTGTTTTCAACATCTTTATATAAATAAAGTATTTTGTAAGAGGTAGCGAGGAGATAATCAAAGTTCTTGGTTGGTTTTGTTGTACGCAGTAAGTATACAAACAAACACATAAAATAAACTTCGCATCACCCCACCCTATCACAATCACAACTTTCGTTCGTGTCGTGTCGTTGCGTTGTGTGTTGAAATGGAATTGGAATCCACAAAATTGACAATTGTTTGTTGTTATGCAGAGCTACACAACAACGCACAACAACACAGAGTCCGGCTGTCGTGTCGTCGAGTATTTTCTGTTAGCTATTTTCACGTCATCGTGGAATAGTTTAGTATCTACTAGACGTAGTGCTTATTTTCTTTGTCTACTACTACAAATCCTCTTATTTTAGTTACCATAAAAGTAAAAAGTCATACTATTTTGTAATGTGCATGTGATGCGCTTTCACTTAAGACCCCACTATATATTATATTATAGACCCCACTATATATATTATAAGTATATTTGCAGATTTTCGGGTTTCCTTCCCATAACTTTTAATTGGGTCAAACGATTGTCATCAAACATGTCTAAAGAACACTCAAATTGAAAATATAATAAACTAAATTGAAATCGCTTCATCCGCTCGGGAGCTATGAGGCGACAGAGAGACAGACAAAACTTATAACAACCCTCAATATTATCGGGGGTCAAAAATGAGTGATTAATAGTATTAAATAAATAGTATTGTATTGTTATATCAAATCAAATCAAATCAATACAAATGTTTATTTGCAGAATACAATTTTTCAAACACGTCAAGAACTTAAGGACTAGATATAGTTGTATTCAACCCGCAAGCAGGTATGCAAATATTATCAAATGTCAATGTTATGAAGCTACAAAATAAAGAATAAATTAACTAATAAACAAATTTTATTAATAGGCAAGCATATTACCTTTTCCCTATAACAATTTTGACTGAATGCTTATGCCAGATTTTGTTACATCGATTTCATATTTTGCTCCATTCGCAAAACAAATCTTACAAATATCGTTGTCAGCATTGTCAGACAATTTTTAGAGCTAAATTATTCAATTATTAATTAATAAAAAAAACGGGAAAGCAAGAAAGTAGGTAGGTTAACCAAATTCGGTTTCTAGCTGAATTCAATCGTACATAATATACATCACTGAGAAAAAAAAAGGTGTGTGTGCGATTCACACACGGTAGAAGTGAAACTTCAGTTAATCGACAAAAGAATGAGATGAATAAAAAAAATACTGTGCAAAAAGATTTTGTTCGGGCGGTCAGCCATCCAAGTACTGGCGTTCCGGAAAGTTGCTTTACCTTGTTAGCGTTTAAGATTGGCTTACCTGACGTATTTCCGTTGCATCCGGTCTGAATACACGATTTTAAAGAGGTTTCACTTCAAAAAAAAATTTCAATATTTAACTGGCGAAATTTGCGCAATACTTTTCTTGCTATGGCTGGCTAGAGCTATTTCTATCTATGTGGCCGGTGTTATTTCTCTTCAATCTGATTTGCATAGTATGGATTTTTTAAATAGCGGCTACACTTGAGGCGCACCCTGGTATTAAAAAGTACCTACTCTGTGGGCGCACCGATCAAACTACAAACCTCAGTCAAGGAACTTTTTTCTCCTTAGTATATATAATACTAGCTGTGCCCGCGGTGTTACCCGCGTTATAATGGATTTTCCCGCGGAATGTTGTTTTCCCGAAGTAAAAAGTAGCCTATGTTATTTTTCAGGCTCTAGAGATTCTGTGTACCAAATTTCATTTAAATCGGTTCAGTAGTTTTTACGTGAAAGAGTAACAAACATCCATACATCCATACTTACAAACTTTCGCCCTTATAATAGTATAGTAGGATTTTAGTGTATTAGCGGGTAGGTACTAACTTAAAAAGTTAGTAATGTGTAACAGAGAATTTAGAATCACTACGTTTTAATCTGTTAGGCTCTACGCATGCCCGAAAACATACATTCAACTTCTCATCTGAGAGCAATTAGAAATGAAACCAACTCTGGAGTTACGTAGTAATTTACTATTCTATGTCTGGAGTGTGTTGAAGAAGGGCGCTTATACAAAAAGTCAAAAGTCAACGTTTATTTCCTTAAAAGCCCATAGCCTACATGGACAGGTCAACTTAAAATTAATAAAACTAAATTGTTTACACTAAAGATATCAAGGAAATAACATTGTCTTGACAGTTCGCTTCAATGTATAAACTGAGTTGAGAAGCGAATAGAACAACACAGCTTTATCAGTTATTACAATTTTGGAGTTCTTATTTATAGGTAACTATTATAAGTCTAGCATTTACAATAAAAAAAAATATTGTCATATAAGGTAGCTATTAAAAGATTTTAACATGAGCATATCAATACCAATGTCTAAACCCCGAAATGAAATTAATACAACCTTGCGAAGTTATTAGTTGGTTTTATTTATGAAAATGTCAGGATCCCTTAATCAAAAAGAATTTTTAAGTTTAAAAATAAATAACATTAATACATATAAAAACATATATGAATATAATTTCAAATCATTTAAAATTTTCGAGAAAACATATAATAAACTCTAGGTTCAGCCAAGTTTTCCTGGGGAAAGACAAAGTTTTTAGTTTCGATTGATTTCATGTTTTTTTTAATTACCTATATACAGAGTGTTACAAAGTTTTGGTCAGTCTAAGAGGTAGGTAGGTTTCTTAGTAATGAAAAAAATGAAACCTACAATAACGATATATAAATAGAAATACTGTTAGTTTTGTGATTCAAAAGTCCAGGTTCCAGTCCAAAGCTAAAATTTTATTTTCAATAAGTTGATATTAATCTTGAATTGCTTATTCTGTAAACTTCAAACGTTTTATATGTATATAAATCTTCTGTACGTGTGTTAGTCATTGAACTCCTCCTAAACGGCTGGACCTATATTGATGAAATTTTTTGTGTGTGTTTAAGTGAGTTCGAGAATGGTTTAGATTCACAATACGGTCAACTATGTGCGAAGCGGGGGCGGACCGCTAGTATCTTATATTTTCAGACCTTCCCATACTGGCCAAAACACATGCTACACCATATAATAGCACATTGTACCCTTCTTCACCGTGAAATTAAGTCGTAATACCTATATATTTTTAGTTTGTGAAACAAACGTAAAAACGAAATAATTAACATATTATATCAATTTAAAATTTTAGCGAATATTCGGAATTTGGGCGAATATCCGTTTCATCTCTAAACGAGAACAACCTTTTTTTTGTTTGATATAAATAGGTATGTTAAGGTGCTTTTAAATGCTTGAACCATCTTGGTTCAAGAGTTTTAATTAATTCTGGCTCTAAATCAGACAACTTGTGATTATGCTTCATGTGGCTCTTCATGTTTCCTAGTTGTGCATATCCTCTGCTACAGATGGGACATTTGTGCGGGAGTTCACCAGTATGTAGCAACATATGTTGTTTTAGATATTCTTCATGAAAGAAGGAGGCACCACACTCTTTGCACTGTGCTGGTCGTAATCCTGAAAAGTTCAACTTTTATAAGTTGCAAAATTACATTAATGCATTTATTGAATATTTAATTATGTAAAACACTATCTGTTATATGTTAAATCTTTATAATTAATAATTTTTGCCGCCGAAAGACAGAACACAAAAATACCTACCTACATCTAAGTCAACTCTTCTTCATGAACTCTTCAAGAGTTCATGAAGAAGAGTTTGTTTGTATTTAGCGCCGCATGCGACGAGCGGAAGTATGTGGCGAGCAAGGAATATCCATAAAAAAACTCCTAGCCTCTGATTGGTAGAGTTGATATTCTCCAAATTTAATCAATCATTATCATTAATTAAAAACAAAAAAAGTATTACATAATTCTTCGTGTTTCGGCTGCTGTAAATCGTGGTTCTGCTCTAGTGGTCATTAAAATACCTAGGCTGTTAGGTATTTTTATATAACATGTCAATTAAGTTGCGATTGATATAATAACACATAATAGACACGTTTGATCTTTGAATCTTTTAAACAAGATTGAAATTATCAATTTAAGTTTTTAAAAATACTGTATATTTTTGTCTTTTTTTTTAATCTCTTTTTCACCTGTTACATTTAATTTAAAAACAAGTTTGTGGACTAAAGAAAAGATAATTGTTTGGAAATTTGGTATAGGCAGGTCAACTGCTGGTAGGCGACATAAAGAAAAATAGAGACAAAATCATCAAGTTTGTTAGCCTAACAGAAGGTATCTTGTTGTATGAAAAGCACCGAAAATATCAGAAAATTCGATGTTGTATCTATTACCCTCGATATTGCATTATATTCAGGACGCCACATTAATTCGCTTAGGGTCTTGTTTTTGTCTCGTCAAATTAATGAGTATAGTGATAATTATAGAAAGATGGATGGATGAAAAATTACCTGTGTGAGCAGACCTGTCATGTACTGTTAGAGATTTTATATTACAAAATGTCCTGTCGCATTTACTACATGGAACTCTTTTTGGTTTTCTTTTAAGTTTCAAGTGTACAATTTTTATGTGTTCACGCATCACTTTCTTCGATCCAAAGGCTTTCCTGCAAGTTTCGCATATGAATGTTTTCTCCCCATGTTTTCTTTTAATATGTGCTCTGCGATTACGTTCACAAGTAAATATACTAGGGCAATGTGGGCATTTGCATTCTACATTGGAATGTTTTGAGCTCTTGTGATGGTTAAGTTTTATTGATTTTGGGAAAACTTCTCCACATAAATCACATAAGTACTTTCTCACTTCTAAAGATTGGTTCTTAGGTTTGTCTAAATGATATTTAGGCAATGAAGTACTTTTTATTTTAGTTTTCTGTTGTTTGAGTTTGGCTTCTTTGTATTTCTCAGATTTACTTGTTTTTAAACTGTAAAATAAAATTATTTTAATATTATAGGTACAATAGGTTTAAATATGTACAATTAATGAATGTTAGAATGTTATAAAACATATTTATTAAGTTTAGGGATATTTTAAGGATTGGTATCGTGTATATGGATAATAACTAAACAGGAAATGTAAGAAAATTATATGATTTTTACCCAAGATATGGAATAAATTGCAAAGTAGTGTAATTGTTTAAAGGATTTTAATAAAATGCAAACAGGACTATTTCTTCTTTCTTTGAAAATTAGAAGAAAGTTTATCGATTAGATATTAAAGATCAAACTTAAAAAATATTATGAGAATACCACCAATTTTCTCCATTCCAATCAAAATCTGCTTCTAAAAGTGTTCCGGTGACCCTTTTTGTTTTACCATTTCTTTTCTTTACAGGTCTCTTGACAATATTAATGCACTTAAGGTTTTTCAGCTTTGCTTCAACTTCTGAAGTAGATAACTTTTTTTTTGGTTTTTGTGGTACAGGTTCCCAATCTTCAAGTGGCTCTAAGCCATCAGAATCAGAAAATGGTTCATTCTTTATAAATTCCATTTCATAACATTTTGTATCATTTTGATTATGTGAATTTTCATGTTTTTCTTTTTTAACAACAGTTAGGCCACTCGCAAGAAGCCTAGAGCTTGTTTTGTACCTTGTAACAAATGTATACACAGTATCCAAAGTGGTATTACATGACTCACAAATCTTATCAGGGTATCCTTCCACTGGTTCAATCTAGAAGTTAGATATTTTGATAGAAACAAACAAAGAGTCTCAGTTGACACCATTTCTTTGCCTTCCGAAAGAACAGTACAGTCAAATATGAGTTAAAGTAAAAGATCATTCAGTAAAGGCTTTGCTCATGTCTTCAATGATATCAAATCAAAATGACAATGTATATTTATCTTAAAATAGCTTACCTTTTCATGGAAACATTGCAAGAGTTTTGAGTGAATACCATTCCTGGTGTTGTTTTCTTCAAATATAAGATAGTTTGCTCCTTCCGACAGACAGATTCTGCACTTGTTCTTGTTAGACATGAGTGTGGAACTGTTCAGAATCTGTTTGTATTTGTTCTTCAAACTAGCTATCATGTAGGTTTGAAATGGTAAAGTTCGGTTTAGTTTAAGCTTTCGTCCTTTCTTTTTCGACGTTTTTAATAAACTATATCCCGTGTATGTTAAATCAAGAGACAATATATCAATGCTCGACAGAAACTTAAATAATGAAGAATAGCAACAAACAAGTTAGGAAACAAAAATAAATAAATTCACAAAGAATAAATCTTAAACATTAAATAGCTATTTCTACTCATAACGTAATTGAATTGAGTGTTGGTATGGCCACGACATAAGTATTCCAGTAGGACGGCTGTAAGTCTTAAATAGGAATTAAACCTATATAATATTATGAGTAGGTACCGGAACTCAATTGTCTAATTGTGTCGTTAATATGAGCATAATTAAAATATTATGTAGTTATTAACAGATGCATGGCAGTATATGGGATACCGGCCTTGTCAAACGTTAAAAAACAGATGGCAGTTGTGGTAGAGGTGGTTTGAACACTGAGAGAGCTACAGGCAAAAATCAAACTTGTGCCCCTACAGGGATCATAAACATCTTGACGTATTAGTAGGTACTATGTCATTTTCATCATAAAACACAAAGGACTTCAAAGACGTACAAACAGTTATTTCGATAAGGGGCTTCTGCCGCTTTTGGGACCACTTCTAAGAAACCCCGCTATTTATTTCTATTATTATTTCGTGTACAAAGCAAATATAACCAGGCATAAAACTAGTTTTTGATCACTAAATCGTAAAATGTACATGCCATGAGAAAACTTTGCTCTCCATTTGTTTGTTAAAAGAGTCGTATATTTTAAATGTTTTTAATTGACGCATATGGTTATAAGCGACAATAATAATGTATTTGTTAACTCTGTATTGTGAGGTGATTAATTAAAAAGAATATCAATGAAAATAATCCAATATCTTACTGACACAATAAAATTAAACGTTTCATTTTTGAAGTGAAACTTCTTTATAATCCTTGTGATTTGAAATCGGATGCAACGGAAATGGAAATAAGATTGGCTTACCTGTCGGGTAAGCCAATCTTAAACGCTAACAAGGTTAAGCAACTCTGCGCGAAGCCAGTACTTGGATGGGTGACCGCCCGAACAAAATCTTTTTGCAGAGTATTTTTTTTCGTTTTTTTTTTATTCTTCTCATTCTTTTGTCGACTTACTGAAGTTTCACTTCTATCATGTGTGAATCGCACACACACCTTTTTTTTTCTCTGTTGTGGCCACAACCTGTATTGGAAAACAAAAGGAATTAAAATCTCTAGTAAAACAAAAAGAAAAAAATATATAGACTCTGTTGTAAAAAAGAAATTTGAAGAAAACAATTACATAAATTATTCCAAAACTCTAAAAAAAGTAATTAAAGTATCAAAAAGAATTATCAACATAAAATATATAAACAACAGTACCAACAAATCCAAAGCCACTTGGGGAATAATTAAAAACCATACAAAATCTAATCATAGCATAAAAACCACTTTAGAGAGCATTCATCTTGGAGATACTGAAATTCGAAACCCAGAAGTAATCGCAGAAACTTTAAACTCTTATTTCATTAACTTAAATTCATAAACACCTCACGAACAATCAATTAGAAATAACTCTAATATTTGCAATTCAATTTGTATATCTCCCGTTGATATTAGAGAAATTGTTACCATAGTAAAAAATCTTAAAAACAATAAAAGTTCTGGACACGATCAGATTCCTATACAAGTAATTAAAGCCAGTTTAAAATATATTGTTTGCCCCCTAGTTTACATAATTAACATATCCATAGAACACGGCTGCTTTCCCAAAGACCTCAAAAAAGCTTTAGTTAAGCCTTTAAACAAAAAAGATTTAAAAACAGATATGGGTAACTATAGACCTATAGCTTTGCTACCTAGTTTTTCCAAAATTTTCGAGAAAGTTATCTATAATAGAAGGATATCCAATTTGGCTTTCAACGAAATAAAAATACCACTTTAGCCGTCTTTAAAGTGCTTAAAAATGTATGGGAAGGAATTAATAAAAAGTCATATGGGGTCGCGCTACAGATAGATATGACTAAAGCATTTGACTGTGTTGTGCATAGCATCCTACTTGATAAAATTTAAAAAATGGGATTAATGGGTACTGCTTATAAACTTATAGAATCTTATTTATCACATCGTAGCCAGGCTGTTGTGATTGAAAGATACAATAAGAAAACAAAAACTATAGAAACTATACAATCAAAATTTGAAAACACACTATTGAGAGTCCCACAGGGCAGTATATTGGGTCCTTTATTATTTTTATTATACATCAATGAGGTACCGAAATCACAAAACATTTATGTGTCATGTTCGCCGATGACGCAACAATATTTATATCTCAAGATCAAAAAATAGCACCTAAATTGGAAAAGAAATTAACACAACATTAGCAACCATTATCAAGTCTCTGGAACAAATTAATTTAAAGATAAATGTATCAAAAACAAATTTTATTAGATTTCAAAATTACAAAACACCAAAAATAAGCTTAAAAATTGAATATAATATTGGTATACAAGAAATAACACATACAAACTTTCTAGGCATTAACATAGATTCTAACCTTAACTGGAAATCACAAATTTCAAAAATTAATAAAAAAATATCTAATATTGTTATTCTCTCTCTGTCATAAGCTCGGTAGCTTCAAAACATATGGCGATGCAGGCATACTATGGATTAATTTATCCACAGCTATTATATGGTATAATATTCTGGGGAAATTCAGTTAATATTCAATCCACCTTCATCATGCAAAAAAAAAGCATAACGATCAATTTTCCATCTAAAATCTACTGATTCGCTTCGTAATATTTTCAAAAATGAAAGGATATTGACGATTACAGGTATCTACATCTTAGAAATTAGCATGTTCATAAAAAATAACAAAAAATACTTCAATGAAAATCAATCCATACGTGCTGAATCACTCAGGAAAAAATACAAATATAATATTGGTATACCACAAATTAATAATAGCATGTATAAAAATAGCGCTTACATTTCAGCTATAACAGTCTACAATAAACTACCTACAGAAATAAAAACTTTAGATGGTAACGAATTTAAATGTAAACTAAAGAAATGGAACGTTTTAAAGTCTTACAGAATTCCATGAACATGAATAAACTCCAAGTATATTAATTTTTATTAAATTTATATAACCTGTTAGTAGTAATATTGTTTTATTTAAATATTTTTTATTTTTGTTCTAAGATTTGTTTGTTATGTTGCTTTAGAGTGTTTATTTGTTAAAACTTTTTCATGTTATTATTTTATTATTGTATGCTCAGATTGGGCAAACTATTGAAACAATTTTTATAACCCACCATCTATGTACACAGTTTGTTACAATAAATGTTCTTCTTCTTCTTCTCGAATGGAGTGGGACCGCGATCGTCAAGTGCAGCATATTGAATGTCATGATGTCAACCAAAATTAGCTGTCTTTGGGTTCATGGTGCTGTGTATGTATTTAAGTGTCTTGATATGTGTAACTGACAGGTTGACAAATAGAAATGGCCTATGATGTTTTTGTTTTTGTCCTAGTCTGGATAGTGTTTCTTGCTCAAGAATTTAATGTTGTTGTTCAGGCTATGTGGATCCTAATAAGTTTCTGTGAAAAGTTTTTGATGTCTGGATGCGATTTGAATTGCTCGATACGAATTTAGTCGCTATTATATAGTTATAATAGTTGAATTGTTAGTTACGTGGGTGGCGTGGCACCCCAAATCTCTGTAGCACCCAGTCTTCTGCCATGTGGAAGTTCAAAGGCTACGCACGTAAACAAGAGTCAAGAAGTATCTATGAATAACGTATAGATAAAAGATAACTCCTCCGAGAAGTGTCAAAAATAACTAAACTACGTGTGTTGGTAAATGCCCATTTTTCGACGATTTTCGCAAATACTATTTGTAATCGTTTATTACTAACAGTATTATTTTATACATCATTTTCAGAGCTTATTAACATAGGCAAAATAGAGTTCAAAAAATCTAATGACAAAATCATATATAAATTTGAAAATTATATTGACCGGTCTCCTACACTAGGCAAAGTTTGTATCGTGGAGATAAATTTTGAAATTAACATATTAGATAATGCAGTCATCATCATCATCACCCTATTAACGTTCCCACTGCTGGGACACAGGGACTTCTCTCTTGACGAGAGAGATGCATACAAAGCAAACTTAAATTGAAACATTTCATATAATTCAACACAGCCACACACACAGCCGTGTTGGCTAAGTGGGAGGACACTCGACTTTCATTCCGAAGGTCGTGGGTTCAAACCCCGCCACGCACCTCTGGATTTTTCTTCTTGAGAAATTTATGTGCGCTTTAAACACGTGCTTTAACGGTGAAGGCAAACATCGTGAGGAAACCGGCATGTTCTGAGAACTTAAAAAGAGTTTGAAGGACATGTGACATTCACCAACCCGCACTTGGCCAGCGTGGTGAATTAAGGCCTAATCTCTCTCGTCAAGAGAGAAGTCCCTGTGTCCCAGCAGTGGGAACGTTAATAGGGTGATGATGATGATATAATTCAACTTCTATTATTTCTTCTTGTTACATCACATTTGGCTAAGAAACATGGCACTATAATTATTTATATAAAAAGATTATCTGCTATTTATAATGTAAAAATTAACAAAATTCATCGCACCATATTACAGACCCGGCTACCAATGGCCTCAAAAATTGGCTTCTAAAACTATGACAAATTTAGTACTTTAATCTCCGACTCTTTCTGTCACAGGAAAATTAAACTTGATTAGGATTTCTTACTACCATGCTTTATGTATCTTTTTGTGTGGCAAAAAGATTTGAGATCTGTGGAATAACTTACGCCACCATACCAGTAACTTCTTTCATGTGTTTATAAACTGAACACCACCGTTTTCTGAAAGCATTTAAAATGGCATACTGCCAGTGCAGGATCTGTTTGGCTGATGGAGCTAAACATAAAATTTTCACAGATATGGAAAGTAAACAAAGCATTTATGCTAAAATCATACAGTGCTTTAATGAAAATGTGAGTAGAATAAGTTATTCGTAAAGTTTATATTCAAACATACTGATATTTAAATGTTTTGATGCCAAGAAAATCATGGAAAAAAAGACAGATAATAACTTTTTTCAGATTAAACATGTGGAAGGTTATCCTGACAAGATTTGTGATACCTGTAATACAACATTAAATACTCTATTTAATTTTATCATTAAATACAAAACAAGCAGCAAGCTACTAGAATGTGGCTTAGTCATTGTTAAAAAGGAAAGCAATGATAGTCTATCAAAGAACTGTAATATAAAACAGGAATATGATGTAGAAATATTTAAAGAAGAACCTTTATCTGACTCAGATAATGGGCTGGACCACAATGATGACGTTTGGGAGCCAGAACCACAGAAGAAATGTCATAATAAACGCCTTGCAGAGATCAAAGCTAAGTTAGAAAGCTTGAGGGAAATAAATATTAAGAAAAAGCCGACTGAAAGATCCAAAAAGAGAAATGACAATAATTTACTTAAAAAGAAAACAAGAGATGTAACCTCCAAAATATGGTATGTGTTACAGTTAATAAATTCAAGTTAAGGTAACATATTATATTATGTTACTTTTAATTTCTTTGCGTTTTTTTAAATTCTAGAGTAATTTAATTATTGTTTTATAATAATTATCTATGTAGTGTGCATCGCTAACTGGTTACCCCTTCTGCATACAAACTACTAGTGCAAGGGGGTTACCAGTTGGCATGGCGACGCATACTGTATATTCAAAATCAAACATTATGTTTAAGCTTAAACCATATAAATTTTTTTTTTTTTTTTTTTTTTTTCTTTCTCTCTCTATCTGCGATCAGCCTTATGGCTATAATCAGATTTGTTGATGTTTATTAAAGGTATTTTGAGAGAATACGTCCAACGACGTTCCTCCTCTATTTTTATTTGCTAACATTGCTATCAAACCATATAAATAATAATTATTTTTTAGCACAAAGTCAGTTGATATCCAAGAAGAATGTAAGTCTGAGCCAAAAGTTAAGAAACAAGGACCACTGCAAACATCAAAACTATGTGACACTTGTGGCATGGTCTTTGAAAAGAGGAGTAAACTAGCCGCACATAGAAGAACTCATTTAAATTCAAATGCAAAATGTGAATTATGCAAAAGAGTTTTCAGAACAGATGCATATTTAAGAAGGCATATGGCCTCATTTCATGCGGACAAAAAACTGTTTTGTGAAACCTGTGGTAAAGGATACACTCACAAAGGAGGTCTTATTCAACACATTAAAAATATTCATATTGGAAGGAAAAAACTAAAATGTGATAAATGTGACAAATTTTTCCTGTATGCTAAAGGTCTTCTAATACATGACAGAGCTGAGCATTTAAGTAAGTATTGTATTCATTTAAGTGTAATAATTTTGAATTTTCAAAACCAATAAGACTTATGTTATTTATGACTAAAGGTAGACTTCCGACCAGCGCGGCTCCGGCCGGCGTCACTAACGCAGCGATAGTGACTCGGCGGGCGATAGAACGATAGTATTATACAGTACGGAAATGTATGAGGGAACGTTCGAGCGCAGCCGTCACTGTCGCAGCGACAGTGACGCACGGCCGCAGCGGCCGGCCGTGCAATGCTCGCGCAAGCACTGTCGCGTGGCTCGCTGCGATCGCACGTGGTTTTTAGGTTGTTTCTGAGTAGAATATTTAAAAAATGGACGTTAATAACATATTTACGGATGAGCAAGATGAGATATCAATTAATTTAGTGTCGCATCATGCAATTTTGTACGATTTGAGTGAAAGGGGCTACAAAAACCCTCATCCTTTCGACTTTTGAAATTTGGGTCTGTTGGGCTTCGCTCCATACCATAGTGGTAACGAAGCAAAAGATCATCATCCTCTTCTTCTTCTAATAATATTTTTTTAATTGATCGGTTCATTCCTATATACCAACTGTACCGCACAACCGTCAGTCACAGTTATTAGCCCATACCTACCTGAGGTATGGGCTAATAACTGTGACTGATGTGACGCCGGCGCCGGAGCCGCGCTCCTCGGAAGCCAATCGGCGTCTAAGACGCTGCGACAGTGACGCAGCGGCTTAGACGCTGCGGCCATTGCGATAGAGCCGCGCTGGTCGGAAGTCCACCTTAAGGTGTGCCAACATTTTCAATAACTACTAGTCCGTCATTTTTAAAAATAATGATTTTGCTGCCATAATGCATGTCATTCAAATGTCATACAGAGTACAAAAAAAACCTACAAAAATAAGGTTTAATCTGTAGTAAAATATATACTTTTGAAACTTATGTATCTCATAAACTGTATATCTTTACTAAAAGGTTTGGTAACTTATTTGTAAGCATTTCCTCCGTCGAATGATATGCAATTCATCACCGCCTGTCTGGTATGCCAGGCTCTATACAAAAATATTGGAAATGTTGAAAGCATTGGTTAATATTGAAAAAAAATATATAAGAACAGCATATTAATTCCAATATTATGTTTGTTTTTGTTACAGAAATAAGACCTGCTGTATGTGAAATATGTGGAGCGGATTTCGTACATGACGATTATCTGAAAGAGCACATGAGATTGCACACTGGTGAAACCCCATTCAAGTGCCCAGTGTGTAGCAAAGGATTTGCACAGCGTTGCAATATGAAAAGCCATATCAAACATAATCATAGACTAGTTGATTTAAGTCCGGAAATGAAAAAAACTTTAAAACCAGCTTGGTTTAAGTATTTCAAATCATTGTAGGCTCAAATATTGTGTGTTAGCTAGTTTTAATTTGTTAAGGGAGTTTATAACAGGAAAAACACGGATTACTTTAATGCCCCTATATTATTTTATAGAAAGATATAATTAAAAAATATATTAGGATAAAAATTGTTATGTTGAGTTAACAGCAGTTAATCAACAAATTATTAAAGGTACCAACTTATAATTCTTGATTTGTTGAACCTTGAATAAATACCTTGAATAAATAAATATTTATCATTATAAATTTTGTTTGGTTTTTTATGTTTTTATTCGGTAAAATGAAGATATATAAATTAAACGCGACTTGATTAAACTTCTGGACATTATAACTTCTGGACATTAAATATCACCTTGTAATGGCCCGTTAAAATAGCTGCATGTAGTGTAGCTGACACTCCAAAAACTATCATAATCTGTGGTTGGCCAGATGTGGATGTGGTTTATCCATAGACAAAATAAATTTTCGTCAATGTTAAATTTAATTTTAACAAAATCCACCAAGAGCTAGCACGCAAGACCAAAAAGAATGTAATCAATACGTCATCGAGACTACTTAAATAACTTATGTATATCCAGATTTATAATGTAGAATAGAAATCTGGTATAATATACTTAAGTACGCACGCACAAAATCCCGCCAAGAGTCTACATTCTGCCGAGCCCAGCGCCACCATAATGCTTTATTAGCTGAAAATCCTAATTTTGATGTTTTTCATAGCACATGGTCCGTAATAGAAAGGTGCTGCTTGCAATACTCTGAACATCCAAGTAAACTTTTACCTTGGTGAATACGATAAGGTCATAAAAGTACCTGTTAAAGTTTCATTTGCTAATATGTACCTTGTGTGTTTTGTTTTTATCATAATACCTGTTGTTTCCATTTATTGTTTATATTAAAGTGTTTATGTATTTAGTAATTTGATTTGTGTTTTTGTTATTTTATTTTTGTGTTTTACATAACATATCTTTATTTTCCAACATAATGTAGGTACCATAGAACGACTTAGTGTAAACTGTAATGTTTTGTGTAATAAATAAACTTTGAACTCTAAGTTTTAGAGTATCTACGTAGTACCACAGATTAGATACATTTACATTTCTATCTAATCTGTGGTAGTACTAATAGAGAGTGTGTATCACCCAAACTAGCAAACTAAACTACACTCGACGAGTGTAAGTTTAAGTGTAGTGTGTGTGACGAGTGTACGAGTGTACGAGTGTCACTCGTACACTGAAGAACGTAGGCAGCTAGCACATGGATGGCAACTACCTTATATATTGTAAATAGCACATTTTGTATAAGGGAGACTTTCCTTTGTTTTTTAAAACAATAAATACTGCATTTAAGGATTTATGAAAAATCGCTTGCCTCAGTCGGGACTCGAACCGGTCAAATGTGACAAAAAATAATGTGCTGTATTTTATGATACAGATTGAAAGAGTTACCTACTGATAAGGTCCATTTTTCTCTAAATAATAAATACAATCAGAATAACGGAAGGCCATGAAAATTAACAATTACTTTTTAAATTTGATTTCACCCGTCACGTGAATTAAGACGAAATCCTTGGAATCCAAGGAAAATAAACGTTTAAATGACATGATAATGATGAGCTACACTTATGTTTACTTATCACTTTAGTTGCGATTACTAATGCCACTTTAGTAAAAAGGGAATATTAAATGGCCGGCCAGATCTCCGGATCTAACACCATTGGACTACTTTTTGTGGGGATGCGTGAAGGATGTAATTTCTAAAAGAACTTACGAAAACGTATGCGAATTGAAAACTGAAGTCCATGCAGCTATTACTAATATTCACTGCAAAGAGCTACGAAAAGTCAATTCCTCAAAAGATTTTTTTTATCAGATGCCGAAACGGGGCTCATTTTGAACAACTACTTCAGTTAGCAAGGTTTTAGTAAGGTTATTAAATGAATATTGTTTAATTTTGTGTTTTAATTTTTCGTTTACAATTTTCATGGCTTTCCGTTATTCTGATTGTATTTGTTATTTAGAGAAAAATGAATCTTATCAGTAACTCTTTCAATCTGCATCATAAAATACAGCACATTATTTTTTGTCACATTTGACCGGTTCGAGTCCCGACTGAGGCAAGCGATTTTTCATAAATCCTTAGATGCAGTATTTATTGTTTTAAAAAACAAAGGAAAGTCTCCCTTACACAAAATGTGCTATTTACAATATTTTAGGTAGTTGCCATCCATGTGGCATTCGATTTTTCCACCCTGTATACTTTAAGCACATAAAAATATACTCTATGATTTTACTTGATTGAAGTTGACTAGAAAATATTGTGAATCTGTGGCATTTGTGTTGAGATCACAAGACTAACCATAGACAATATTTTATCACTTGTCTTCTGTCATCAGGTGATTTGGGTTTGGTTCTAAAATCCTGAAATTAAGGATAAAACCTCAGTGAATTCATAAATCAAAATGTCAGGAAAAGATAGATTAGCGATTTTCCCCTCCCGAGGGTAAGTGTTGTTGTTGATCTATTATTCCAGACCTTTTTTTTTCGAAGTAAATGTGTCTGGTCCTACTTTGCTGCTTTTGTGATTTTAGTGCTCAGATGTTGATAAAATTCCGTCTGGCTGGAGCAGTAAAAGGCCATGGTCTTCTTAAGAAAAAGGCTGATGCCTTGCAAGTGAGATTTCGTATGATTTTGGGGAAAATCATTGAGGTATGTACCCGTCTTACCTTCATGTTAGATACCTACATACTGGTATGCAATCAGCTGTAAATGTTTACTTCGCATTTACATTTAAATTCCGTTCTTTGAATTGTACCTAAATATTTTTGCTTAAATAACTAGTAATAAAATGAAATTGTCATATTATGAAGTCCTATTGTGAAGTGCATCATACATTTTTCTAATGTTGAATTTATGTTTTCAGACTAAAACCCTTATGGGTGAGGTAATGAAAGAAGCTGCATTCTCACTTGCTGAAGCTAAGTTCACAACAGGAGAATTCAACCAAGTTGTTTTGCAAAACGTCACTAAAGCTCAGATCAAGATCCGTTCAAAGAAAGACAATGTTGCTGGTAATTCATATTTAAATTTTTTATACTTACCATTTTGAAATAATCAGTTATTTATGTGTCTGGGTTTTGTGTCATCCCTTTAAGGCTGAATGTGGATTTAGTGGAAAATTTTAAAAGACCAACAAGAATAATTCTTATTTTATATCTCAAGTATCAAAAATCATATGAACTTTTCAAATCAAGTCAAACCCAAACCTAATTTATTTATTTATTATTTATTTATTTATTTATTTATTTACTATACAAATCCTGCTGGGTCTTGTCAATTTATTTACTAGCCAATTTATCTGTATTATGTCAAGAACCTAAACTTAAACATCTCAAACTTTAAGTTAGTAGACTGTCCTTTCTTCAACCAACAAATATTATGTATATGCAACTATTAATGATAATGTTGATGGTTATGTCATGTCCTCTTATCCCTCAACAAGCTCATGGGAATATTCTTAGATCATTAAATTATTGGATTATTTGAAATCAAAATAAGACTAACAGACTAAAATTGCATCCTGCAATGTATATTAACTATCAATTCATCCACTTACAGGTGTAACTCTGCCGGTGTTTGAATCATACCAGGACGGCTCAGATACATATGAGTTGGCTGGACTTGCGAGAGGTGGTCAGCAGCTAACTAAGCTGAAGAAGAATTATCAAAACGCTGTGAAACTTTTGGTGGAGCTGGCTTCTCTGCAGACTTCATTTGTGACTCTTGATGAAGTCATCAAGATCACCAACAGGCGTGTCAATGCTATTGAGCATGGTAAAACTTATTTCTATTCTCCTTTCACATTTTTTATTTGTGAAAAATTTTGATTGAATATGAAATTGATAGGGGTGATTTATTTTGTATTAAAACTTGTTTTTTGTGAGATTACTGATCCTGCTCTACATACTACCGGATAATTACACAGTTTTATAATAATGGGTTAAGTTTTATGTTCTTGTAGGTATACAAAGTATCAGATATTTTAATATTCAATAAACAACATTTGATTTAATTACATACATAAGCTTGGCTTTGCCTGCATTGTTGTGTCACAACGCTGGCAAAGCCACAAGCAACAGCTATTACTGTATAAAGTATGTATCTTCCTTACCAATTTGGGCCTTGGCGACTGTGCTCTAGACAGGCATTTTTACTTTACTTTACTAGGTTGAGCAGCAATATGAAGGTCTCCATAAAACAGTCGATGAGCTAAAGACCCGGCCATCATTGACCAACCCACTATAACATTGTGGTTGGCACAATGTTATCTGCTGTCCGATGTGCGCATTTGCTGTTAGACTATCAACGATAATTTTAATTGTGATGTTTTCAGTCATCATCCCCCGGCTGGAGCGGACCCTCGCATACATCATCTCCGAGCTTGACGAGCTCGAGCGCGAGGAGTTCTACAGGCTGAAGAAGATCCAGGACAAGAAGAAGATCAACAAAGCGAAGGCTGAAGCGGTAAGAACACTTTAACTTAATAATGGTTTTATTTAGTTTCACCTGTCCCAATGTTTGCCTGTAATTACTTTCTAGTAAAATTGTACACCCATTCCGGTGTCTGATTGAGCTAGAATTTTTCGATCTGGAATAGAGAAATATCCCTACTAGTTTGAGCCTGTGTGTTTTGCCTCAATGAGTATGTTTTATTTTCAGAGAACACCTTATGAATTTAGATCTTATTTATCAGAAAGTGTTAAGCACTATTTTGGCCAATCGTTTCCCTTGGGCTGATAGATAGTTACTTAAGGTAGATTTGCATTTGGCACTCTATGAAAGTTAGCTGTTCATTCTATCCATGAAAAACTACAAATATGTACTGTGGTGTAACTGTTACAGAGGTTAAGGTAAAAGGCTAATTAATGGTTCAGTTTAGCAAAAAACGCTGAGTGTTACCGGGCTTTCAATAGCAAGTGAAGGAGTTATAAACACAGACAGATACTCTGGCTATTCTAATGTCGGGTTTAAGATCATTTATTTTTAAATACTACATTCACTTACAATAGAAATTAATATACTTTCAAAAAACGATAATCATAATTACATGAGTAATCATAGTAACATTAATGGCATGAGTAAAAGTAATGTAACATTTGTATCACTTCAATCAAATAGATGAACTGATTAAAATAGGACAAAAATCTAATCCAGAAAAAAGGGTACCTATAAAAAATCTAACTTATTTAAAAATTAAATATTTATTTCTACAGCTTAAGAAAGCCATGGGTGACGACGTCCGTGATTCGACCGCAAACCTTCTAGACGAAGGAGATGAAGACCTGTTGTTCTAAATCCTAATTAGCCGCGTAGAAAGCAGTCGAGTTCCATACCTTACATAATAATCTATCTCAAACTACTACTGTCGAGATCTCTACCGTGTAAAATCAATCTATTGTTTCTAGTTATTCTAATTTGTTGAAATCTGTAAACAATATCTCTTCAGATTATTTAGTAATTTAAATGAATTGGAATAAGTTTGATGATGCATGCTGTCGGTAATTTTAACATCTGATATGGCTATAAGATATCACTAAGCACCGAGAATTTGTGAATTTATAATTCTTTACTATATGGAGGGTACTCACCAAGATATAAATGTCCATTGTCACAGAAAACCGTACATAATTAAAAAGTAGGGTGCGTTTTCTGCTTCTAACTTGACTGCGTAATAGACATTACAGTGTAATTGTTGTATTGTAAATACTATTGTTGTCACTGTTATACATAAAAGTAAGCTTAAACTGTTCTAAGCTATAATGGATCCAGTATTTGGCTGTTTGCTTAGTTATCTATGTAAGCATTCCAGCGTTTCGTCTTTTCAAAGCTTTTAAAGATTAGAAAGAAATCATTATAAGTACAGTACTAAGTATTTATGGTTTGATGTTGTTGAAAACCTCTATTATAAGCAATCATGTAAATAAAAGTGAATATAAAATATTATTTAAATTATTCGTTTTATTTATTTTCAAATATAGGTAATGACATATACATAGTTCCAGTCTACAATACACAGCGTCATATTATAATAATAATTAAATGGTACAGATATATTTACATCACATTAAATTTGTAAAAACGGTAGGTGCCTACCACTTCCACGTTTTGAGCAAACTACCCAGAAAATACCGCTAAAAAGGCTATGCCTATTGATTGCTGGTATTGCCTGCATTTTCTGTGTATTTTGCTAATTTGTAACGCTGCTTTAAAAAGTTAATAACCTGTCGTGAGGTCAGGCCTGTGCCTTTTCGAGGATTAATCTCATGGCATGCCCAGAGGACGGGGGGTTGGACTTGCGAAGGCCATTCTTGATTTCAATCTACATGATATTTTCTTTTTCAGCGGTCATGCTTTAACAAATAAAAAGACATCATAAATGCTGACAATATAATAAGAGAGAGAGAGAGTAAATAGATCTGGCCAGTTCGTTTCCTAATGAATTATGTAAATTATAATTTTAACGGTTAATTAGCTGTTTGATTACTACTAGTTTCGGTTTGAACTTCAAACCTTCCCTTTGTTTTTGTGATCGTAATAGCGGCACCACGCAATTTATAAGTTCTGTAATATTTTATTAAAATTGGAACTTTTCTACACCCTGCAAGCAGTGTTGACGCCGCTGTCGTCGACGAGCAGTCGGAGAGGCACTATAATAGCTGAAAAGGCCTTGTACCCTTGGACTCGCCACGTGGTTGTCTCAAAAGGGAGTGTTACGAATCTGGAAGGTAATTCGCTGGTGTGACATCATTGGAACCGCCTGCTTACAAGCTCAAACCTGCTACTGGAAACAGGTTAGTGGTTTTTGATTGCTATATCTTCATTAGGAAGCCAACAGCTTGCCCGCTTCGCCATTAGAGGAAAGTCAATCCTTTTCGTGATTATACTTGAAATTCAAATTTATATAGTCCATTATATCAGAAACTCCGTACTTGGCGCGCACAAATACTCTTCGATACAAAATCATGTTTGCCGACATTGCTTTTGCTGTTGCTAAACGAGATAGGGACACGCACGCGTGTCAGAACTATTTTGTTAAACCCAAAGACCAAGAGTACCTACCCGTAGTCTACGCGTCAGTAGAAAATCCTACCTAAAGAGTTCTCACCATAATGGATGATCTCACCATGATCCAGTTACTACGTTTGCATGATCTGAGATAAAAGTATTTTTTTCTTCCGCGGACATGATCAAAGAGAATATAAAACACTACTAGCCATGATGTTCTAGAATAAAATACGGGAAGATGAATAAGTAGATAGAGTTGAGACCTTGTCACACAACACCCATACTATAAGCTCGGCATAGTGTAGCCATAGAATAATAAATTAGTTTAGCATTAGAGATGATGTTGTGTGAACAGTCTAAACGTGTTTAAATATTATTTTTAGTTATATTTTATATTATGTATTTAGTTACTGTGTCAGTAATAGGTGATTTTACACGAAACTCGTAGATAGCGCCACTAGCTCAAACATTAAACATCATTTTTAAGGGTTTATGGTATTTGTGACTTCTATGATCTGTAAAACTCTACTGGAGCGAGCGCACATTACAGTAAAATCCCCCATAATAATCGAGGAAGTTTGATTTCAACAGAATTCTTCTCTCTACGCCGTAGCGCGTTCGCTACGCCGCGCGTAGGCCCTCTACGTACCTCTACGCTCCTAACATTGTCGTTTGGATTTTGCTTTTTCGTTGCTTTGCGTGAAGTAATTTTTGTTATAATTCAATTCACAGTTAAAATATGACCATGTTAAGCAAAATATATCTAAATAAAAAGTACCCAAAGAGAATAGAATCCTGTAAGTACCTATTAAAGTAAAAAATTTTGTTTGTAAATCACAGAACTCGAATTTTCATGTACGGAATATAAACTTAATAATTTCTTCATCTGTAGGGGTAGGTACATACTTAGAGTAACTATGGTAAGGTACATGATTGACAGAATATTTAATGATCGCGCTGAGCTTTGAAGTAATAGTGACAATTTGATGAATTTGGACTTCTACTTGGAAATGTCGACAGCTCTGGTCTGAAGAGGAAATATTTTTTATGTGTACGGTCCTTACTTAGTATATATATCTTTTCGTTTACTGCCGTCCAAAGATAAATGTGTCGCGATGAAAAGTTCCATTTAATGATAAATATAAACATAAATAATAAAGCATATTAGGTACGAAGTACCTACCTATATACCTATACAATTTACTACTATTTACGGAAGCCAATCGCTAGAAACAAAGATATTCATACTTAGCCAAGGTAGCGTATTTCACGGGGCGAGTATTATATATTCTAAGGGTGGCGTGGGATGGGGGTGGGTGAGTGTGGTTCGCTGTAAACGTCGGCGGCGATCAGTTGGGATTGAGCAAGGGCCGAGTATAAACGGATAACTATAATAAATGTAGATACTACGGAAATAATAAGTCGTATTGCACTAAATTTAGGTATTTACTATTTTTAAGGATAACATAATACACAGAATAGTATAATGTATGTTTCTGACAATATGATTACAACTTCTGTCAATAATATGTACCTACGAGTATTTACGTACACTACTTGTAAATTCATTACAAGTTCAATTTCAATTTTTGTTTCCTTAGTTAACCTTATATAAACATACAATCTATTCATAAAGAAAGGAGTACTTTTCCAGAGTTATTTACTTTATGGTACTAGGTATTGAGCATCTAAAAAAAGTTTAAAAGTGACTTAAAATGTATCGCTCTGTCTGTATAATTTAATAATAAGCAATAAACTCTCAATCTACAATTAGCAAAGCAATTTTCCCTAAAGAACGTCTATGTACAATGAAATGAGGTCGGATTTACCTAAAGTTTCTCGCCCAATCTCGCAAGTCCTCATCAAGAATTAATATAGAAATCTTGGGTGTCCTTGCCGTGGCCTAAATTTAGTAGAAAAGTAAGCGCTAGAGACTTTCTCTATCAAGTTGTTAGAATGAAATAGTGAGATGTGGGTGATTAGATCGTTAAAGTGGTACAGTCAACAGCAAACGATCAAAATCAACGATTCAAAACATCTTCAAGTGTGACGTGCCTTATTTAACATGTTGTGTGTGTATACCAAACTGTCAATTTCAAATTATGTATTAATTAGTCAAGAGAAAATTACCATAATGACACCGAGGATCGAAATAAATGTGATCACCTAGTGTATATATAATTCAAAATTTAGTGTATATATAATTTTGGGACCCTGATCCGTCCGGATTTACCAAGCAGGCCTTATCCGGTGGAAGTATGCAAAGTTTTTATCCATATAGGCGTCCACTAACGAGATGGGCGAATGTCTGTAAGTTAATATCCGTAATATTATGAACTTATTTTCGCTTTCACTAACTGAATAAATTAGCAATAATTAATCGTAGCCAATGTAACAATTTTGATTTGGTAACTCTGTCTATATGATACTTACCAAATGCTACTAATAATAATTATTAAGAAAGTTTATTTAAGTAATTATAGTATAGGATATATCTAAATTTAAGTTAAAGTTGTAATGCCCCAAGGGGGCTCATGTCAGTCAATATATTATGTTAACACCTTTATAACCACATGAAGCAACAACTAAATGAATATGAATATGAAAATATATTGTGCATAAATAAAATATTTTGAATTATTAATTCTCTTAACGTGAGGTACAAAATACTTTGCTTTTATTAAGTTTATTGGCTTGAATCAGTATTGAAGACTGGTGCCTGAAATAGGAAACCAATTACCAGACGCTGGACTATTACAATGCATTCTCGTTTTTTAATAAAATAAGCTTTTCTCTTAGTTTACGTAGATCTGTAACTAAGTGTTGTCTATGTCAACCAGTGGACGTCATAAGGCCGAACTATGATTTATATTTGGTAATAGTATTTTGATGTTTTATTGAAATGCATAACTATTCAATTATATTAATTTAATAAGGTAGAATCACTCTTCTAATATTCTTCAAGTTCATTACATATTATATATGGCCAAACGGTCGATTGTAGAGTTATCAATAAGGCGAAAAAAAACATTCATTACAAGTTTGATTTTAAACACTCACTAATCACTCCATTCGTTCCATCCATAGCATCACAAATGTTTTTTTTTATGTTATCGTTATACTTAGGTATATAGTTGTAAACTAGCTGGCCCGTCCCGGTTTTGTTTGGAAACCTTCCTCTTAAATCACTAAACCTTTTGCAGAAAACCGCATACAGATCTGTTTAATAGTTCGAGATTTTCCCGAACATAAAGACAGGAAGGCAGACAGAAGCGGCGGGGGACTTCAATTTATAATATTGTTACGAAAGTGGGTTGCGGGATAGGAATGAAAGGCACAGACTTTGGAAACTAGCTTTTATTGACGGGATACCTTTTAAACCACCACACTGATCCTGGACTTCTTGTCTTCTTCCTGGCAGCACTTCCTACTTGACCTTAGAGAATCTAACAGGAAAACATAATAAAGGAATCCACATTTATAACTATAAGTCGTGTTGGTTATGTGGGAGCACACTCGACTTTCATGCCGAAGGTCGTGTGTTCAAACCTCGCCGTGCACCACTGGATTTTCCTTCTATACAAAATTATGTGCACTTTTAACAATGGCTTTAACGGCGAAGGCAAATATCGTGAGGAAACCGGCATGTTCTAAGAACTTTGAAGAGTTTGAAAGACATGTGACATTCACCAACCCGCACTTGGTCAGCGTGGTGAATAAAGGCCTAACCTAACTTGTCAAGGGAGAAGTTCCTGTGTCCCAACAGTGGGACGTTAATAGGGTGTTGATGATGATGACATTCATAGCTTACCCCGAAAATATCTCATGTCTTGTTGTGAGTATGCGTTAGTGTGCACAGTATTGGCATATGAGGATGTATTACTCAACATCTGTCGACGTTTCTGAATGAGCAGTTTTGGCCGCAAGGGGTCAAGTTTCGACGGTTCATCGGTCGCCTACACTGCAAGGCGACTCCGCCGTAACAAATCATCTACGATACGGACACTTTAGTTCATAGGATTTATATTTTTATGTATGTTTGTCTGTAAGGTATATGTTTATATGGGCCTTAGATGCCCGAAATAAATCGTTCATTATTATTAGATAATTATGTTTGTATGCGTAGAGACTTGTCATTGTCTGTGTGTGCTTGCTGGCAGACTTTGGTTCTTAGAAAATGTCCGCCACTCCAGATTGGTTAAAATCTTAATGTACTTGGGTTACTTCCTTTTTTTTAAAGTATAAGTAAAGTTTATTTAAAATATTTGTACAATATGCTTCAACTAGGTTACAAAATAGGTTTTTAGTTACAAATAATAGTAATTTTTTTGTTTGGATGGCATGGAAATACACTTAAAAAGTTAAAATACATCAATATTTAAAATTTATAGTACTACCTAGAGATACATAATGATAGTCCACTGTGCTAGTATAAAATTGTATTACAGCTGGACTATCGTGATGCTCTTCATATATTGGTATGTTTACTTGTTTTCTTCTTAATTAATCTTGTTTCTGTTAGCAAATTATTAACATAGTATTCACATAAAAGTTTAAGAAAATTTATAGAAAAGGAATAATTTTATATGTATCTATAAATAAATAGGTAAATAAAAGAAACAATAATGAACTATTTGTTGCGTTATAGATATTTAACAATCATATTTACTGTACACGAATAAAAAACTATAGATAGGTAGGTATGATAAACAAAATAACTAGTAAGCAATTCAGTAGTAAAATAGTTGAAGAAGTATCTACATAAGTAACACTCACTTACCTACTATTCTTTTACTCGCTCTATTTACTCCATTTGATATATATGTTTATATTAACTCAAACTTTTATCATTTAAATTATGAATGATGCTAATAATTGTTACATAAAATTAATAAATATCATCGAAGAAACTATGTATCGAATGGTTTGTAAATAAGTTTATCGCCTACCTTCATTATCAGCAACACGGTTTTTAATGGCCGACAGATGACAAGTTTCCATCCATTCGGTCACATCAACCTAGTAAATCCTTTGAAACACATATCTGGGTTTGAATGCCGAACCCTCGGTGTGAGAGCCGAGTTTCTCACGGACGGACATCTAAGTTATGACATAGTCGTTGGAATTTAGCTACCGAAAGCTTTCTGATTCCTTATGAATCAATCTCAGTATACAAATAAGCGACTATATGTCGCTCCTTACATTCATAACCACCACATCTAACAAAATGTCGATATTTTTATTGATAAAATGGAACTTACGGAATTGGGTTTATCTATTCTAATATTATAAAGCTGAAGAGTTTGTTTATTCAGATAAACAAACGCGCCAATCTTTATAACTATTCGTCTGATTTGAAAAAGTATTCCATGTTAGATGGCCTATTTATCGTGGAAGGCTCAGAAAGGATAAGCTACTTTATCCTTCGGAAATATACGAGGTACCCGCGGCGTTATATTAATAACACATATATTAATATACGAAACAAAAGTCCCTTAAACTAAAAGTAAAATTATATTGATCTAACCCATGAGTAATTTTCACTGCCCCCTGAGAAGGAAAATGTCAAAAGCATTTCACCGCCCACGCTAGCAACAGAAGCCTACATTTGACATTTTGCTATGCCCACTGCCCACGTTCATCCCACGAAATTTTACCTATAATGTAATTTAGGATGTCGTTACTTTACAAAGGTATCGTTTTCTCACTTTTGGTATCCACCTATACACACAAAACATCTAACCCCGTGGTAAGCTGTAAGCTTGTGTTACGGGCACTAGACATCTGATATAATTAATATAATAGACATAAAAATAGAGATATTATTCATTATTTTTATTTTATTTTCATACATATTAAACACCCAGACCAAAGAGAAAGTGCTTGCAGAACATACATACAAACACATGACCCCTCGGACACACATGACAGCTTCACATACAAATACAAATACAAAAAAAAAATACAAAAATCTTTATTCATAACTTAATTTAACAAATTACAAACAGTGGTGTGTACATAGGTTCTTTCTAGTGGAAATACACCCTATTTGGTGGATATCAAATTCAAATTAAAATCAAATTTTACCTAGACCTACGTCGCGGCTACATTTTGCCGATCTGCGACCTCCACAAAGCTTTTCAGCCCACTACAAATCCAACGGAGTAATCCATATTTAAAAAAAGCCGTGTTGGCTAAGTGGGAGGACACTCGACTTTCATTCCGATGGTCGTGGGTTCAAACCCCGCCACGCACCTCTGGATTTTTCTTCTTGAGAAATTTATGTGCGCTTTAAACACGTGCTTTAACGGTGAAGGCAAACATCGTGAGGAAACCGGCATGTTCTGAGAACTTTAAAAAAGAGTTTGAAGGGACATGTGACATTCACCAACCCGCATTTGGCCAGCGTGGTGATTAAGGCCTAATCTCTCTCGTCAAGAGAGAAGTCCCTGTGTCCCAGCAGTGGGAACGTTAATAGGATGATGATGAATCCATATTTCTGATTTATACCAGTAGGAAAACCCCGAGCATACTGCACTACCATCGTTATTTACTGAGGTTGTGGGGTCCCCAAAATACGGCAGTAAAGTACTCACATACACACTAAAGCTTAATATCTTTATATATATAATTCTTCTGTGAGTGTGTATGTTACTGAACTTCTCTCAAACGACTGGACCGATTTTGATGAAATTTTGTTCAAGGGGATCTGGGAATGGTTTAGATTCACAATACGGTAAACTGGATATTGTGCTTTGAGACGTGGGACAGGACAACGTCGGTCGCGTCGACTAGTTATATATAAAGCTTCAGCCAAACTTTCGCGACCAAAGCGACTGCGAATCAATGAGCGTCTGCCGCGGGGCGGACGTTGCTGACGCGTAGGTTTGGCCATAGCCTTAATACTTATCACATTATATCCTCGTTGCATATTTTATCATATATTTTGCACATATAGTTATAAGTTCGTAAATACTAGTACCCAAATAATACAATCAACTGCATCTCCCTGTTTTTAGCGTACCGTACCCAAAGGTTAAAATGGGGCCAGTGGCGGAATAAGCCCGTCACACGCCCGGGGCGAGTGCTGAATGAGGCCACCCAGTTTAAAAAAAATCTAGTTTAACATGCTTTTTATTCAGGTTCACAATTGTATATATAGGTTAATAAGTGTTTATTATAATTTCTCTAAAACCTGGCAAGTGTAATTTAAATTCAAAGTAAATTATTAAAAAAAAAAATACAAAAAAAAATACTAAAATAATATACCTAGTACTCACTAATGGGAAATGGGAATAGATTTGGTGAGCAAAAAAATACGAATCGCGTAAATTGGTGCGTTTTTGCCAAAGTCATATCACCTTATCACTATAAAACCTTTACGGTGTCTTAGCTACGCATATTTAGAGGTACTAAGAAATGGTATAGTTTAATATTATCATAAATATCTGTAGGAATCGTCCTGGTAAATTTACTAACAAATAACCCGTATTGATTTTACAATTTTCATTTGTAAGAAAACTATATTTTTCCGTCATTTTCCCTTTCGCTTCCGAGTTAATAAAAAACAACCGACTTTTAGAAAATGGAAAATACGAATTAATTATTGAGTACTTATAACTCGAACCGCGCGTTGCACCCATCCCCTCCCGTGGGCGCAAACATTTATACGAAGTAAAACAATATTATTGACGAAAGCTCGAGAACTAAAAAATTCAGAACCACCGCCTTGTGTAAATTGTTTATAATAAAATGCCCAACAAGTTGCGCGAACACTTCTACATTTATTCAGCGTATTAAACGCTTAAGGCAAAGAATATTATTGCCGTTTAAAAGTTTGAATGGCTGTAGAGTGTAGTGTTTTAATCTTGATGAAATTATGTAGGTACTAAGCACATTTATAAATTATTTAAAGTTTAGGCACGGGGCGGGCCGCCCCTACGCCTCTTAGTTCGCCACTGAACCTTCACCCTATAACTGCGACTTCGTTGTCTGTCTGTTCGTCGGTCGAGGCTGTATCTCAAGAACCGTGATACATAGATATCATACATCAAAATGTACACTCGTAATATATATATATATTTGATGTATGATACAGACAACGAAGTCGCAGTTATAGGGTGAAGGTTCAGTGGGGAACTAAGAGGCGTAGGGGCGACCCGCCCCGTGCCTCAACTTTAAATTATAAAACTAAATTTAAATCGCTTTATCCGTTCGGGAGCTACGATGTTCCAGACAGACAGACAGACCCACAGACCGACAGACAGGCACGTAAAACTTATAACACCCCTCTTTTTTGGTCGGGGGTAAGTAATAGCACAATTTGCGCACAAAAGCTATGCGATAAGGAGGCTTACGTAAGTTACGGCAGTTTATAGAGTGTACATTTTGATGTATGATGTATTTCTCTTGTTGCCATAAGAACAAACTAAAAGCACATAATAAATATAGATATTAGGGGCTTCCATACAACAAACGTGATTTTTATACAGTAATGCGACGGATGGGTTAACACATTAATTACATCTCTTAGAAATAAAAAAAAAATTTAGGTACTTTTGTAATTTCTTTATTGTGTATAAACTGTACACACGACGAAACTGTACGAGATGGACTCATACTTAGCAAATTTATTTCTAGACACCAAAAAATAAACAAGAGTGTATCCTTACTTCTACACTAACATAATTATTTTTGAAAAATCCTTAAACAACAAGGCTGGATGTGGTTATAAAATAATCGTATACCTACCCGACGAAGGTTTATTGTGTTAGGTAATCGGCCGTACAAAAGCGTTTAATGCTAAACAACAACACTAATCCAATTATATCTTAGGTACGTACCTTAATTTTGACACGAACGGTTTATGCCTTGGTTTCTTTTATTTGTTTATGTTTTGGTTTAAAATTCTTCAGTATGGACTTCAGTAAATTATGCGTACTAAGTACTTTTTATGTTGTGAGTATATTTAATTATGGTTTATGCTTCGGGAGTTAGTACAATTTGACACATTAATATTCAGTTGCAATTTCCATAATATACTTGGCTCTTGTCAATCTATTGCTTTTTATAATACGTATAATTAAATAATATATAATATATAAATATTTGACATCAATTAATGCAGTTCCGTTTCTTTTCAAAAATAAATCAATGTTTCCTTACAGTGAATAGCTAGGCTAAAGGATAAAAGTAGTTTCCCTCCAGGTTCCTTGATTTATTCCAGTCTCTTTAAAGGCAAGTATCTGAACTTAAAAAACGATTTTCCTATTCCTTATATACCTTTAATCCCTAAAAACGTGATTACCAACTACATATTTTATTGACGACACACGACTTTACAAAATGTTTACTCTGAAAAAGCCAAAGATAAAACTAGAAATTATTTTGTAGGTAAAAAACTTGTTGTCGGATTTTGTAAATTGTACGTTACGTCGCATTGCCGTATGCTGTTATTTTTATGTATCTACTGGATTCAAGTTATTCCTAAATGCTAACAGCCTATTAGGTTAGTAGGTTCAGGTAGGTTTCAATTTTTAATTCTTACTTTCTAATTGTTATCTAATAAACCCAATATGCGCTGAGATTACTGCTGACGCTAGTGCCTATACGCTAACACAAGATAGGTAATTACCAAAAATAATTACCAACTATACTTCCATTCGAAGCAAAAACGAAACAAAACTAAACGGATGCGGCCGAAGAATGCCATAGTGATGTGACTCACTCCATCAGACCAACTCGACGCTTATCGACCACCTTATCAAGGACCCCGGCTTAATCAAAACCCGCCGTATTTCCCTCGAGATAAGGTCCTCAAGACAGGCCCTCATAATCCAGTTTATGATGCCGCAAAATTATGCTTGCTGCTCAGAAACTCATTTCATGAAAGTAATATTAGAGTTGTGCTCTAAAACGTGAGTGGTAGAGTTGGTTTTGATGGATTTTTTCGGTTTTGGATTTGAGGTGGATTGCAGTGGGTAGGTGTAGGATGCATTCCGCTGTTGTGCCGTGGTATTGTTCAGTTTGTAGATTAGCTTTTGCCTGTGGTTTTATCGTACTTTAGACACTTATGCTTGATGAGCTGGCACCAGTTCCCACTTATCAATCAGGCACTTATCGAATACAATACTATCGTTAAACAACTTACCGTAGGTATCTAATACATGACAAATCTAAACTGATATTATAAAGCTGCAGACTTGTGCTAATCCCAGAAACCACGTACAAATTATAAGTTCTTATTAGTCGTTCGTATTAAAAGTTCTTTAGTATTGTACTATTGTATTCATAGGCCCGTTTATAGAAGAAGACTTTAGATTTTTAACCATGGAAAAATAACTTATTTCAGTGAGTCCATAAATCACGAGCAAAGCCAAGTATAAACATCATCACCACTATCAGCCTATAATAAATTTACTTAACTTAACGGTAAATATGTAGCTATACCCTTAATTAAGCTTTCTAATGTTATATTGATTTGTTACTTTGTATTTGTAAGTTTTTGGTATTCCTATAAAAAAATAATGTATTATACCTAGTTTGTAGTTGCTATGCCTGATACAAATAGTTCATAGATATATTATAACCTGCCAATGAGACGTAATCGATACAATATAGAAACTGAAACTGACCTAATTCAATCATATTATGTTATTAGCACGGAAACTTGTCGATGTCTGTCTTGTGGCCGAAAGAATTCGGTTGGAAATCAGAAAATTGGCTTATGATATGCTAGCATCGGGTTTGTCTAGAGTAATTGGAGTAATTCCGTTATGCGATCAGCGGTTTTTTCCTGGAAATATATTACAAAACAATGTTGCCTGCCCTATGTGTTTTTTCCTAGTGATACATTCCTACTATAATTTTGACGTAATCACTGAAAAGAAAGCATATATTCCACTAGTGCAGTATAATTAAATAATAAAACCTTCACACTCAAAAGCGCGAGTCCACCGCTGGACTGACGAGGTAAGATATAATTATGTCGCATCGTTATTATCATCATCGCTTCAGCTGTAGGACACCCACTGCTGGACACAGGCTTCTGTCAAAGATTTCCAGTTATTTCGGTGGCCCTTCCAACCGTGACTGTACCCGTGCACCTGCAGCCTTTACCAAGTTATCCGTACATCTGGTAAGAAGACGCTGCGCTTGCCGATACGCGGTATTGAGTCGGGACCCAATGGCATTATGTTCTACGCCCTATATGGCTACTCAATGCCACATCAGCGCATCGACACGTATTTTTTTTCTGAAATGGGAGTTATAGTATTTAAGCTATTGCAAATACACGGTAAGGTAACCCAGAATACCGCACTAGCATACGTTTGGAATTGGTGCCTAGCAATCGATGGAATTAAGTACGCCGTGACGACGCCATTGCGATGCGATTTCTCTCCTTTCTTTGATCACTTAATTAATGGTTCTATACTTGTTCAATATTGTGGTTATATAAACTAAACAACATTTAACCTAAGATTACTGTAGTCGATCTATTCCGTCGACTCAAACGTACCTATAGATAATAAATAAATACGATTAATCACACATTATTGTTACCTACCTAAATATACATAATTGTATTTAGATATAAATTTAAAGATATATTTAAACGAATAGAAAACTAAGTAATACAATACAGTTTAAGGTCACTGACGAGAAAGGTTAGGTTTGATTTTGTTAAAGATATTAGATTAATAATGTTTGCCAAAGAACAGTTTATTCTTCGTAACTTAGATTTAGACGACCGTAAGCAGGGAACAGAACTCATTAAAATGACTGGAGAAACTAAGCCACGATGCACAAGACAAATACATGAAAAACATGTACTTACCTATTTCTGACCGACATTGCACATGTAAAAGGTTCATGCATCAGCGTTTTATCACAAACTAGCTGACCAGGTAAATTTGTTTTGTCAGATACATTGCAAAGAATAAGCAATAGATATATAATAGAATTTACCCTTCATACACGCAAAAGTACCTTGGCCGTTTAGACAAAAACTGAAGACGTGGCTCAAGTGACATTTGAGTGCTTACAGAGCGAATAAAAAATTACAAAATTACTTAAGGGGATTTGTAAAATAGATTTTGATTTATATAAAAAAACCTTAAATTTGATATTATTTTATTTTAAAAATAATAAACACATAAAAGAAAGAATCATCCAATTTGGTTTAGTAGTTCGGAACGCACATACATTCCAGTGATCCATTTTTATACATAAAAATATAACATAGATTCTGTGGAATTTTCATAGAATGCAATATTGCGACTTATAGCTAGACCCTTCAAAAATGTATAATCATAAAATTATGGTAAACATATCACTAGTTAATATTGAAGAAAACCGAAAATAAAAGGTCGGATCTTTAATTGAGTTATACAATACACCTTTAAAAAAGTCTGTTCGGTGAATAGAGAACCTCTTAAAGAATTAAAACGAACAAAGCAAAACAACATCCTTGACTTAAAACAATAGCTAACCGTCAGTATTACGTAATTAGTAAAGGCATTATTTAGCTAGATCCATCACAGCTTTAAGTTCTAGGAAGGCTGAAGTCGTGGCTTACCTGACCGCGAAGTCGATAAGTACCTAACCTACCGTAATCATACACGACTAGACGAGCAGACAGATTGCTAGATTGCAGATTGCCAATTTGTCTGTTTTATTGTCTATCTATGCATAATGTGTCGTATGTTGCCCGTTGTAGGCTGAGAGAGTGAGTCAATATTCACTTATTAAGCAACTGACTGCCTCTGTGGCGTGGACGGCGTGGGTCCGCTTGCGGCGCAGGTGGTAACGGGCTCGATTCCCGCCGAGGGTCAAGTGTTTGTATGTTCTGCAAGCACTTTCTTTTTGGTCTGGGTGTTTATATTTATAATTAAAAATATCTATATAATGTATTATTCTATTGTATTAAGTATATCAGATGCCTAGTACTCGTAACACAAGCTTAGAGCTTACCATACACCATTAATATTTTAAAACACATCCTTCAAACAATAGTGGCGCCCATAGAGTGGGGTTATTTTATTTATTAATTATAAATACCTAAATCATATCTTACAATATTGTTTGGCTTATAAGCTATGTTCCAAGCAAAAGCCAAGTACATCCTTGGTGTCTAAGTAACAACACTATTAGTATTGTCGCTAGCATTAAGTGCACTCTACCAACATTACCTTCTGATGATCTGTTGATTTTAAAGACCTGATATTAATTGAAGGTTTAGCTGTATTATAGTCAAATCAAAAATATATCAGTAGTTTGCAGCTATTTGGAAACCAACACATCATTTTAATTGGTTACAAATGACTTAAATGCAAATACTCCCGGGAAACTTTCGCGTACCTAAACGTCTTAAACATATTTCCAACGTTTTTAGGGAATACCTAACAGATGGCGTTGAAGGGCTTTTTATAATAAACTTTCGTATTAAACAAGTGTCGTTTAAATATGCACCAGAATTTGTTTTCAGTCGATATAAACATATCTAGCAAAGTATTAATGTTGGTAAGGCCGTAGTAATATACTATTCAGTGGTAATGCCTAGAAGGATAAAGCTTTGGCTTTATTGACTGCCAAACAATCTATACTTATTGGTTAGTCATAACAAAATACGATTAATGTTTAATATAGTTGGTTTACGAAAATCAAATATTCGGTTACATAAGGTTTTAGTTCAAATTTCATTAGATTATAATTAAGTATACTTATAACCGGAATATAATATCCGGTTAATATATAGGTTATAATTATAAATTCATCATCATCATCACTCTATTAACGTTGCCACTGCTGGGACACAGGGGCTTCTCTCTAGGCGAGAGGTTGGGCCATAATACACCACGCTGGCCAAGTGCGGGTTGGTGAATGTCACAAGTCCTTCAAACTCCTTAAAGTTCTCAAAACATGCCGGTTTCCTCACGATGTTTGTTATGCCACTAAGCTTCACAAACATCACTATTTCGGCTAACTAACACGGCTTAATAAATAAATTACTTGCGTTATAATAAAAAAATAACCGCAGAGCTAACTATTGGAGGAACACGAGTCATTTTTACAAAACTACTTGCTAATGAACCCAAGACCATAAGCAGCTTTAGTCACATTGGAATCCAAATAACGACAATATAAAAATAACATAATATTTTAACATGCAATTAAAAAGGAACTTTGTGAAATGATTTCGCCTCTATCAAAAAAGCAATTAAGCCTCCTAGTACTTAATTGTTTAAGCCCCCTTCTAAATTCACCCTCGTGATTGTATGACTATCACCTAAAAGGCCAAGTTCAAACATGACGATCTGTTGGGAAGATCCCTTAGGCACAGATAATGTAAGAGTGGTAAGTAGGAGGGTTCGTTGAACCCACATTGCATCGGCCACAGATAAAGTAATACCAGCGTGCATTTGTTGTATGGGGGACATAGAAACTATTTAGAGATGCTTTTATAGGAGGGTGACGATGTTTCTGATAAGTTGTGGACAGAGCGGTTCAACATACAACGGAAGTGTAGGGAAAGAGGAAACGGATCCGGTAGGAAATAGTGATTTCTATATTACACTAATTTTATTTACTTGTTTTCTGACAATACAAAGGTAAATTTTTGGCATAATATAAATGTAATGTATGTCTACATGAGTTACACTCGTTCAAGTGTTTTTATTTCTTCAGATCTGGAGCGCTTAGGCTTCTCATGTATCAGCACACTTATTTATTACTTAAAAACAAGTTACTAAAATTCATATTTATCACTTTGTCAATGAACATAATAATCGATGAGGACAAACTGTTATTCCATACTTATTTAAGAAGTACATTTGTACCGTTTTATAACAGAATATATAAAATAAGTAATAACTACTCAATCACAAAAATCTGAAACACCTAACGAACAAATTTAATTTTTATATTCTGCCTTTTTTAATGAATCTACGAAAATTAGAAGATATGACATTGTAGAGTACGTAGAGTTAAAGTTTCTTAAACCGTTCGAAATAAATCTTTTACACAATTTTTTAAAAGCATTTTTAGCAATCCATAGTGAGACATAGTTAAATTATAAACTAGCAAAAAGGATAAAATGTTTAATTAAATGTTAAAATCTATTTTATTTACAGTATAAGTCCTAATCATTAAATGAATAATAATTATGGTTCATGATAATTTAGTTTTGCTTAAAATGTACATAATATTTTGAAATGAAATGAAAATGTACATAAGATTTCATGACTTATAAAGTAACATCATCCAGGACTGACAAATAGAACACTTACGAGTATGAATGACCTATTTAACGTAAGTTTGTTATGATATTTTTATTCAAATCCGCTTCTGGTGGTAAATAAAAAACATGATTACAAAGAAAATTATTACTTAACTTTACACCACATAAACGTATCGTTAACGCCCATTAATTTTATTTTGTATTAAATTCTGCAATCAGCACGTTCAACCTAACAATGCTGTAGCTCTAAAATACTATAGCAGATAATAAACTAGGTGTTCTATTTGTGAAAACTTTTAAATGACCTTTAGTGTGCACCTATGCGCAGATACTTGTTTTTATTATCTTAAGATCGATATTTAAGATTATAAGATATTAAGATCTTTTAATAAATAAATCTTTAACTTTGTTTACTTATAATATTATAATTAAATAGTAAATCAAAGGAAGATTTTGAACCGGAAAGAGCGAAAGCAATTGGCGCCAAAACAGTTATAACGGTAGGCACAGTCCACCCTATTCTATGGGATATCGATTATTCGCGCTGCGCAAAACCCCGCCCGCCTTCCGCACACTCGTGGAAAAAGTTCGCGATTCCAAAACCATGTGTGTTAGTTCTGACTTTAATAGCTGTTTATTTTCACCAGCCTATTTAGAACTCGAACGAGGATTTTGAATTATGATGCGGAAGGCCATAGACAATATAAAGTTTTTTTTAGGTTATCTAAAGCCGAAATTCTTCTTACTACATTTTATATGAAAAATATATTAAGACCATAGTTAAAAATTGTATTTTTTTATATTTTTTTTCCGTATTTCATTGTTCTTCCATGCTCTAAATAAGTTATAGATGTTTTTTTTATTTTGTTGATTTTCAATATTATCAGCTAATATGTTTTACCATTGACAAGAATTAGAGTAAAAAATAAATTATTATCGTAGCATTTTACCAACCAGTTATTTAAAACGTAGACAAATGTATGCAGGGGTGTAGGTGTCAAAGCTATGGATTATTGGATTTGGCATGGGGTAAAACACCAAGGGTTGAACAATTTATAGAATCTTCAAAGATTGGCTTTTTGTAGACACTTTATTTAATTTTTTATACTTTTATGGCTTGCCTAATGTAATTTTCTCAATGGTTGTTACTAGGTTTTTATTTGCCTCCGCTACTAATTACTTATACTTTTATTAGAAAGCGTTTTCTATCAATTTAGTTCTTACTTATTTTAAAAGATAAATACTTATCTAATAAGGATCGCTGCAATATTAGTCTTATTTAGTCTTAGTGCTTCTCTATTAGTCTCTATTGTAAAAAGAATTGGAATTAGAATATTATTTTATAAAAAGCTTTATGAAACATTTATACTAATCCTAAACCCACAATAAAGGTAATTACACGACAAAAGCATTAACAAAAGTCTGTAATTTATCAATTATGTTAAAATATCACCATGAAAACTTATGAACAAAGCGACAAAAGCCAGTGGCGGGAAACATATATTATTTCGTGCGAAACGCTTGTTGAGTATCCCTGTCCGACCAGTTGCTTAACTAATCCAGCATTTGCTCGAAACCGTCGACTAATCGCTCAATTTATTCATTATTTGGAGTAAAAGTTTTGTAAAGTTAGATTTATCGGTAGATTTGTCGAGAGGTTTGTGTGGTATTTTTGTCTTATAATTCTGGAGCAGTTGCTCGACTGGTTCTTGTTACAGTTAGGTCGAAAATATGGAATGAAAGGAAATGTGAGAGCGTTCTTTATACCCACTTGTTTTGTTATTTTAATTATTATGGTTTGCATCATTATCTTGTATGCTGAGATGCAAACAAACGTTTTTAAATTTGTGAATCAAATTTGGCCTTCTACGGTACGTTATATACAAAGTTTATAATAAAAATAGCTTTACAAGCAAAGGCGTCGCCAGTGTTTTATGGATTTCCACGCGGAATAAACGTATTTTCCCGTAGCCTACCTCGATATTTAGGCTATTTTTTTTTTTTTTTATGATCGATAAGCCTTCATTTGACCACAATCTCACCTGATGTAAAGTGACGATGTGGTCTAAGATGGGACATGAAGACCTAGAAGGTGGCTTCTCCGGGCCACATTACGAAACACGAAAAAATCGCTTCACGCACTGGCCCAGCCCGGAGGGTGGTGACAAGCCGCGGCCGAAGCCTACCACCAGAGACTGTTCTTAGCACCACCCGGAGGTCACGTGTAAGGATTCAGAGGGTTACCACTTACGGACGTGAACAGACAAAACCTCCAAAATTAATTTAATTAATTCCATTATTTTAAAGTGATCAGCGAGCTTAAACAAACAAACGAATTCTTCACCTTAATTATAGGAGTATTACAAAATTAGATGTTCAACGAATTCTGAACTGCTCTAAACTGCCTGGGTTTAAGGATATAAAAAATGATTTTTGGCTTTATTACTACTACACTTACTTCTTTCGATCACAAATCCCTGACATGATATTGAGCGGTTTCCAAATAAGTTAAACTCCAAAATTTATCTAGTTATATAGAACTAGCTATTCACGCAGTGTCGCCTGTGTTTTATTGATCCTCCCGCGGGAACAACCTGTTTGCCCGCGTTAAATGGCCTATATCCTTACTCGATAAATAGGCTATTATAGAAATAATTTTGCAAATCGGTTCTGAGATTAGCGCGTTCAAACAAATAAACTTTCTGGTTTATATTATAAGTATAGATTTGATAGAAAACAACCGTAGGTATCTATGTCTCTCTTCGTGTCTTCGTATCTTCGTATCATTTAATGTGTCTTGTTGTCCCTGTTTGTTTAACTTGTTCCGATGAAATTTGGTTTAAACAGAAGCTCTGATTATATGTACCTACCAATATGATAAAGACACACGAGAGCCACACCTTAAATATATTTCTATACCAGGAATCTATTATTCTAAGACCAAGGAATACCAAAGTGTTTGCAGCATATTTAAACACAGGCCACTGAGAATTGAATCTAACCGCAACATCCCTTGTCCGCTGTGTCAGTAGCGCTTTTATCATTATATTATACATACCTACTTATCTTATCGACTACGATATCCCTTTAATCGTATTATTCAATCTTGATAATTTCTAAACGTCCATATTCAAAGAACTTACCATCTTCCAGTGATTACAGCACAACACAACCAGCCAATAACACCAGACCTTCCCTGCCTCTTTTCATCTCCCAACGTTCTTTATAAAATGTGAGCGTGCGAAAAGGCCCCCGAGGTCTTGGATATCTGGTCGTAACAATTCACCTCCTCAATCTAAACCTTTGGGAGATTAAGGGCATAAGCTGCGGAACGGACAGTGTGGTTTCTACATGGGCTGGCTTAAGCATAAATCTTTTCAGGTTGATGAGGCGTTTTAGCGAAATCGAGTTATTGTCATCAAAACTTTAATCAAAGAGAGTAACTTCAAATATTTTTCCTATATTTTTGTCATTCG
Organism: Gymnoscelis rufifasciata; assembly: GCA_929108375.1. Classification (NCBI taxonomy): domain Eukaryota; kingdom Metazoa; phylum Arthropoda; class Insecta; order Lepidoptera; family Geometridae; genus Gymnoscelis; species Gymnoscelis rufifasciata. Next base: position 9,793,196 of record OV815315.1, on the reverse strand, counting down.
TTTTTTACAGTAATAGTTATTGAAGTTTTTATTTAAATATATTATATTTATTAATGTAATTAAACATGCATACATATATCTCATATACATACCATGGGAGTATGTGTAACCAGATAATCATGAGTTTTTTAAATGACTCATCGCCAACATTATAGTGTACGAATCTAAACATAAAGATTAAGGAAAAATTAAGGCTGTATCATATAATTAATGTTTGTCTGATACATTTACCCCGAAAATCTGCAAATAGCTTAAAAATGTAAACGTATTTAGGAAGTGATTGGGGCAAGTGCGGCTCTAAATCAGTCAATGTCGTCGGCCCGGTAGCCTCGATAACTCTCCGGATACAACCAGCCCACTAGGTGAGTACGTACCTCACTATTTTTATATTGGAAACACTTTTATAGTTTGAACAAAATATTATTTTGTGGCGCTACAAAGTCAAAGTCAAAGTTTATTTTCTTAGAAGCACATTTATTTCTAAGAAGTGCATACATGGACAGGTCAACTTAAAGTAAATTTATAAATAAAAAATTATATACAAAATAACATAGTCTTGACAGTACGCTTGAATTTTTTAACACTGTGTTGAGAAGCACAGAACAACCCAGCTTTCATCTCTTAACTGTACAACTTTAAATACTTACCTCTTCAAATTTTTTTTATTTATAAAAGACAATAAAAATATAAAACGTATACGTTTAGATATAACGGAGAAAGGGCCAACGAAGAATACTTATAATACATTTTGTACGTTATACAGATTCAAAAACGCTGAATATTTGAATAATATTCAAATGTTTTTTCATCTGCCACTTTTCCACTTATTGGTAATTTAGTTATTTCAATAAATAAACAATGACGAAAGGTCGCAGAATAAGTCGCAAATATGGCTAAAGTAATCCAAAGTAATTAAGAACTTTCCATCTGTTTATTTTATTCAAAACGCTTTCGCATTATGTTGGTAGATACCGCATATGCCTTAAGAAAGACAATGAGAAAGACAGCAGTTTTCGTTGATATTGCATCTTTCGGTGGATGCAAGATCTACCAATCAAGATAATATGTTTGGTACTTACCTTTTTCCAACATGGGAGAGTTACGTAGAGCTCGTAGGACAGCGCAGCGTAGGACGTCCACCTACAAGATGGACGGATGTTTTGGTAAAGTCTGCGGGTTCACGGTAGATGCAGGCCGCTTCCAACCGAAATAACTGGGGATCTTTGAGAGAGGCCTATGTCCAAAAGTGGACATATTATGACTGAAATCATGATGATGATGACGTGAAGCTCTACGTGCAAGATACAGCTACCGAGAAGAAAAACCTTTCTAATAAGAAATAGCTTTTCTTTAAACGTCATTTTAGTAGTGATGTCAAAGCTCTAAATTAATGGAAAGGGTATGGAAGTTTAAACGGAAATATTATAAATTTACAATAATTTACTCACTATATCAACAAGATTAACCGCACCACACAAACCTTCGCAAGCTTGCGATCGTCACCCTGAGAATAACTTGACTTTAGACAAAAACCATCTATATTTTCACAAAAATAAGGTACAAATTTACTTGCTCAAGCTTCAGGATAGACTAGGCTTGGCTATAACCCTTATGTGGTAAGAAATAGAGTTGAATTTAGCTGTGAATTTGTGGTGATATAGTCTTAGGGTGGCGACAATGCGCCCTTAGCGCGTTGGGAAATATTTTTACACTAATCATCTCAATTCGAAACTTGTTTGGACGATAACGCACTTATGGGTTTGTGGTTTTTGAGTTTTTGGATAAGGTTGGTTTCCATTCCATAGAGACATAGAGACATTTTGTATCTGTGGGAGGAAAAACTTTGTTTACGTCAAAACTCTTATCGTAGTGAAAGTAGTAAACGAATTTATATACTCTTTGGCTTTAGTAATGGTTCTCACTAAGGTTTGTGGCTTGCACGCTGAGTGGAATACATTATTTTTATGATTTAAGGAAGGTGATATGTACGTTAGTTTTCTTTACTGATATTAACTAGAATAATAGTTAAACCTTTTATTTGCATGTGTAAAAAATAAAGGCGACATAATAAACTATTAACAATTGGACTAACAATATCAAAGAATTAAATTTCACCATCTTATTACATAACCAAGCGTACAATATAGAATAAGGGCTAAGTTCGTAAATAAGCTTAATATAGCTTATTTATCCATCCAAAAGTTAATCAGACAAGGCCGCCCATTGTTTCACTCTATACCATGCACATTTCACTGTAATATATTTTTTTAAATGTTACATTTTCGCGGAAGCTGTTGAACGTCTTATTTATTTATCATGGATTTTTAATAAAATTCAATATAATAAAATATAAAGTTTTACAGATGCCACTTCTGTTTGATTGTATGTTGAATTAAAAATTTACTATTAAAAAACGATATTCAAAGCTTTTTGCTTACGTACGTTACAGCACAGATTAGAAACATATTTTCTATCTAATCTGTGGTTACAGTCAATCAAGGGAAGGGATTACGAAGTCGGGGCGGGCCGCCAATAGAATGTATTTTACGAATTTAAATAAGATTCAATGATCTAACGATGAGCTAATAGATGGCGCTATAAGTTCTATCAAATAAATCAGTCCACCACGATCCTGTGCTTACATAATCCACTAACATTCCTAGGACTAAATAAACAATAGTATATTGATGTATAATTGAGCAGTTAAGAAAGATATTTAACAGCCCGTTTATACAAACAACTCCATAGAGTCATAAAAAAATATATAAATAAAAAATAAAGGCATAAAGGCCTCCTAACAAAATAAAATTCAAAATTGTTTATTGTTAACAAGGTCTTAAATTTAAGAAATGGCACCAAACATGGACCGGGCCCGGGTTTTAGTGCAGCTTGATTTCTGTATCTTATCTTCTAAAGCTCGCCAAACTGCTTATTTCATTGTTCATTAATTCGTCCATATCAATCGTTTGTTGAAACAATCAGACAAACTCTTCAGGTTTATAATATTGCTATAGAATGCCTATTAATTACCTACTAATGGTTATGAAAATCAATGAATGTTTATGTTGGCGTCTGGTTAGAGCTTCACTAAACAACATTCTATTTTTTCCAGCTAAAATGTCACAATTTCCCACAGTAAAACTACGTACACACTTGCCTTTGTTTTGAATGGCTCTAGGTAATTATGATACTGCAATAAAATCCTTTACATAGTTCAATAATAAATTTCAATGAAAACGACTCAATTTAATACTAGTTAGGTAGGTATGTTAAAAGCTAATGGTCATATCTATAGCAAAAAAATATCTTTAGAAAAGTAGAAGCTCTACTTCAAATCCACGCTAAGAGATGGCGCTAGTAGTTCAGTCCGCAGTTCACAAAGCGCATTGAATGAAAGCTCGCGAGGGAATCATAATAGTGAACAATATGTTGTGTTTTGATGTCCGTGCATTAAACAAAATACAACACGTGTATTTGTGGTCGTTTAACGTACACAATTGTTTTTGAACACTTTATTTTTAAATCTACCTATATATAACCTTTATACTTATTTATAACTTAGATTTTATTAATTATAATCAACTAGAAGTACCCCGCGGTATTACCTACGTTATAATGAATTTTTGGTTAAAAGCTGTTAAAAATAACTTATGTCCTAATCCAATATTATAAAATATGATTAGAACAGAAATCACATTATGTAATTTGAAACAAGCTATTCGGTTTAACCGTTTTGCCGTAAAAGACGGTCAAACAAACAGACAAATACAAACACTTTCCCATTTATAGCATTAGTATGGATAAAAAATGGGCTCACTTCTGACCGCAGTCTAGCCCGAAGGCAAATATCAGGTCGGCGATGGAGCAAGTTCGCCCAAAAATATAATTCCATACGTATTCATAGTGTATATAGGTATTTTACCGAATAATTAATTCTATGGACCTGTTTTTATAAATATGAATCAACACTAGTACACTATTTGGTAAGCTAAAATGTCTTTTTAATAAGGCTGTAACAATTAAAATAAACAAAGCTTATAATTCTTCAAATTATTAGGATAAAACTGTAGAATTATATTATTTTATACAAATTTGCGAGTAAATGTTACATGTTTTATAAGTCATAGCTTCAGACAAAATACAAACCTGATTTTAAAATGTTTGCTGTTTTGAAAAAATAAATCGTATGGGTTATCGGTTAGGTATTTTAAACAAAGTCGCAAGGGCTCTATAAACATAGACAGTATGTGAAATTTGCTTTTAAAACGTCGTAGCTATTGGAATATGAAAATAATGCTTAGCATCATCATCTTAGGCCAGCCTCGGTTTGTCCATTGCAGGACATTGGTCACCCTCATATTGTAACTTGTTTTGGTTGGAAGCATCATGAAGCGGAGCATGCCTAGGACCGGCTGCTTTGTTCTTTGCTTCGGCTCCATGTGATCGACTTCATAGTGTTCCATGTGGATTGCCGAAGTGCTGTTCGTGGACTAAGCTAGGTCCAGGTGATTCGGAGGTAATAGATACTACCTCTGATTCACGGCCTCCACACGCACTTTTGAGAGAGAGAGAGAGAGAAAAATCTTTATTTATAAGCTACAAAAACATAAAAAAAAGTACATTACAAAACTTAATATTAGACTTAAGAACTATTTATTATAAAAGTGAAGAAATAGATTTTAGAATATATGTAATATTATAGAAGTATACACGAATTATAAATATATAAGTTTTTCAGTTTCTTTCAGTCTCTTGACTCATACACCACACCAAGGGATCCGGATACAGTTAATACATATTTTGCAATAAAAAAAACGCAAAGAATAAATAAAAGCATTTTAGAACGCTGTAGATAAACTCCTTAGCTCTTTGAACGATGTGACTAAATAAAAGCCAATTTCTAAATAAGGCCTACAGTAAAACAGTTCGTCTCAAATAGTTAAAAAATATATAATATATATTTCCGGACTATTCACACAGCATCATCTAACCCCAAACCATAGAATAATAAATTACTACGCCCAAACTAAGCAGAACTTGTACTATTGGTGATTGATATTTTTGTTTTGCAAATAAATACATATGACACATAGAATAATATCTGTAATATATACAAATTATGTAAAAATAATCAAAAATACTTAGCTATTCATCGAAAAATTATTCCAACACTACACCCCCATTGTTGATAAAATACCTATTCAATCAACAAGCCCACGCCATGGACTAAAAACTTATTTATAATATTCTTGTTTTTCCATCGTTTCGCCAAATAACAATGCCTAGCGCTCAGATCGGGGAACTCTTTTCTAGCGATTTTGAATAGAACACTAGCTTCCCACCCCTGGCTTTGCCCGCGTAATAATAGGTTTTCTTAAAAGTAGTTTTTTTTCTTTTGAGACTAGTTATCCGTGTGTCAAATTAGATCCAAAGGTCATCCATCCAGTGCTTAATAGGTAGTTTATAAAATAGGTTTATCTGCGAAATGTGGTATTTTTACGCCGGTAAAATGGGGCATGGGGCATATGTGTTATTCTGATATGTAAGCTATATATGTGATATGTATACCGTAAAGTTTCATCAAAATCCCTTCAGTAGTTTTGAGTGAAAGAGCAACAAGCACTTACTTATACATCCTCAGAAACTGTCTAGTTTATTAATTAATAGTAGGAAGGATATTCGACCTAAAAATGTCACGTGCCTGTGCCTATATATTCCTACTTTTGTACAAACCAACAAAGTCCATTGTTTTTTAAAATGGAACTGACAATAAATTTCCGCAAGCTGTTATATGTGTCTAGATTTTGAATTCGGAATACAAAATAAAGGTCATCGCACACGAGCCAACTCGCGTGCCCGCGTGACGTCACATCCGTTAGAGGTTTTGACCACAAGCGCAGGTCTTTGTCCTTCGCCATGACATTGAGGTGAGTGACCATTTTGGAAATGAATTACACTGATGCCTTTTGTTTTATTACGAATAAATTATTATACGCGATGATCTATGTGATTATGCGATAGTTAAGTTCAGGAAGCATTTATCACATAGCAAATTATAAAGCAATAAAAACGGGAATAAGTGAGATTAAATTTCATATCATGTCATTTCATCCACATTATTGTTATAACTGAACAGGATACCTCACTTGCTTTTATCAAGGGTGGCTCAATAATAGTCCACTTCTTATTTTGTTTTAAAATAGACAAGTGACAGTTATGATATTTTATACGAATGGCTCTTGACAACAGACCGTGATTACTCTTTTCATAGATTTTCGTTGACTTTTTGACGAAGATACGGCTGTACGAGTATCCTACTGATTATTCGATTGATTTTGATCTTGAGTAAAACCATTGTTTTTTTGCTATTCTCATATTTCTCGTTTTAATAGTCTAATAGCAGGTTCTAATAACTAACTTACTATAAAACCTGCTTATAGATCATTCGTTTTAAGACTTCTGCAACACGTCATATTAAAACTTGGTAAAATACCATGATTTAACGGTTTTTGAGTTATCTGAAAAGTAAAGAAAATCTTTATTTACATGAAACTTAATGAATCTTAAAGTTAAATTTTACTCAGCCTCGCCTCGTACCTACTATGTCAAATCGATTTATTTACTTAGTATAATCACAGATTAGATACATATAATCTGTGGTATAATTAACCAATAGTCGACCATCAAGCAACCATCAATACAAACAATGTCAATTTATAGTTTAAAATGTTCATTTAGAGAGTATTAGCATAGTACCCTTTTGGTTATTTATTAAAAATGTTGTTTACCATCATACACCGAAAAATTACGACGATACAGTTTAGTTTTAATGACAGGTAAGGCGATAAATCTATCTTTATGACGAGATTTGAATTTGTACGCCTTTTTAAAATGTAACCCGTTTCAAGTTTTACTATTGATGAAAGCTATGATAATATAAAAAGTTATTCTGCAACACAATGTCGTAGAGTGTTATAAAGTTTTTATACCAAATTTGGTCTGGTTAGTAGATGCATGTCATAATAACCCGTAAGAGGAAGTGAATCAATGGTCGCCGTTATTGAAACCGATGTAAATAGGATTATAAGCTTAAAAATGAGTAAGTGACAAATAAAACATAACCTTCTGAAAAAAAATAAATATTTTATTTCAATAACTTAATTATAAAGTTTACAATTAAGTTGTTTTGAGTCTCCTTTTAGGTATGTACTAGCGGTCCGCCCCCGCTTCGCACCTAGTTGACCGAATTGTGAATCTAAATCATTCTCGAACCCACTTAAACACACATAAAAAAATTCATCAAAATCGGTAAAGCTTCAATTAGGTAGGAGTTCAATGACTAACACACTCGCAGAAGATTATATATATATTATAAAGATAATAACGTAGTAATTATAATTATCTTTGCTTGTGCTAGAAGATAAAATGGCAAAACTTGACTTTTTCTAACATAACTATTCGCTTCCCGCCGAGGGGTTATGTGTTAATATGTATTTATATATAAATATCACAAATGCCAAAGTGAGTGACAATGATAAACTAAGCATTTAATCTTATTATTGGTTTTAGTTGACTATTTCGCTTAAGAGGGAAAGTATTTTCTTTGTAATCCTTCCTCGTTCACATCTACACTTACCATCAGGTGATATTGTGGTCTAAGGTATATTTACCATTACAAATCTATTGAAGTGTCTACATTAATTAGGCGCCTAGGGACCTGTTTCACCATCTCCGAGTAAATGTAGACTATGGTCATAATGTAGAGTTTATTCGCACAATCACATGTGACAAAGCGAGATAGCTTTTAACATAACTAATCATTGACAAGTATTTTAGATATAACTTATCATATTCAGTATGTAATCAAGCCCTAAATGTGATTTAGGGGTCGTAGAGAAAGTAAGATGGTGGTCATACTAAAGTTATAGAAATTACATTAAAAAAAAATGAAGTCTCTACCTTGTTGAATGTCTAAATATGATTTACACGCTGTTAGGTTGAGTGCACTCGGATGTGGGTAGCGTGTTCGATTTCCGGCCGCGCTCCACTGAGTCGCCACCCTTGCTCATCTGAACTGTAAACTTGTCTAGTGTCGACATTTTACATTGTAAATCACTATATTTTTAAAAGATACAGGCTTCCTAATTGTATATAGGGTTTGACTGTTATAATACTTATGTACATGAAAATGGCGGGGCGTATTAATAGTTAAGACTTAAGGCATTATTAGGTATTATTTGAGCATTCCCCAATTATTAACGACATAAAAAAAGTCTGGAGTGAAACGAGTTGTGAACACCTGAAATAATGACTCGTGGTCATCTTTTCAATCGGTCTGCTTGACACGAGTGACACCGACGATGAAAAGGAGAAGAGAAGTCACTTAATAGTTTTCTAGCTGTGATTTTTCAGAGTTATATTTAATGTTTGTTCATTCACAATAACGAAAGATCACCTTTAACCTCGACCTCAGATGCACGTGTAGCATTGGCAGCTGTACGAAACACGTGTGAAATAACTTTTGTCATGTTAAAACAAAGTTGTACAAAGTTATAAACTTCATATCAATATTTCTAAATCTTTAGTATTAAAATAGTTTACTTCCACGGTCAAATCCATTTGAACGCGGAATAAGCGTAGAGAAAAGGAAAAATACCTACAAAAGGAAAACTAAGGGTATATTTTAGCCAAAACGAAGCACCGTGGTATCCCCTGCCGACCAACGAACGAGTCCCTGGCACACCCGCCAACCCGCATTGGACCAACTTGGTGGGTTACAGAATAACACCCTATATTAAGAGACGCCAATTTTCGAGCATCCAGCTTTCAATTATGATGAAACAGTTGATTATCTTTTTAAATGCAAATGGGGTAACAATAACTGAGATTATTATAAAGACACTAGCTGACACCAGCAAACGTTGTTTTGCAAAATGAAAAATAGATGTTGGCCGATTCTCAGGCCTACTCAATATGCTCACAAAATTTCATGAGATTTGGTCAAGCCGTTTCGGAGGAGTATGGCAACGAAAACTTTGACACGAGAATTTTATATATAAGATTATACACGTATTTTTTTCATTTTCTTGCAAATTAAGAATAATAAATACGATACAGTGCATTGAAGTTTCTTGTGACGTAACACTTGCGAGCGATTTGTACTGAATTTGTACTTTGTTTTGTATGCCACCACTCCGGAACTGTGATGCTCTATATTTTGAGACTTTCTTATTAAATTGATAAAGCAATAAATAGGTGTCCAGTATTTTTGGATGGGCTAGCAGTCGGACTAAACAGAATCCCAATTTTTTATGTAGTCGCATCATACCTATTGTATAAATAAATTACGTGAATTGAAACGGTGGTATTCTTTTTAACCCCCGACCAAAAAAGAGGGGTGTTATAAGTTTGACGTGTCTGTCTGTCTGTGTGTCTGTCCGTCTGTCTGGGACACCATAGCTCCCGAACGGATGGAGCGATTTCAATTTAGTTTATTTTGTATGAAAGGTGAGTTTGGCCCGGGTGTTCTTAGACATGTTTCATGAAAATCGGTGAGCCGTTTAAAAGTTATGGAGGCGAGAGTGGGGAAGGGAAAACTGAAAATCTGAAAATATACTCGAGTGGGGTATCAAATGAAAGCGCTTCCCGTGCACATTACAGAACATTATGGTGTTTTACTTTTAAGGAAATGAAGGAATCCGAATCTGGGGTATTTAATTAATTTAAAATTTAGATTTATTGGAAGCATTTTATTAGTGTCGGTGCGAGGTGCGAGAACCTTTTTATGGCGTGATACGCTTCACATTCACAAGCGCGATCTAATTTATGTAAGTATGTCCTAGCGACATCTATGATTTTAAATTACAAACTAAGTTCACTTAGTAACTGAACACATATTGCCACAGATTATAATACTAGAAGACTAGTGTAACCGTCACTTAACATCTGCTTAGGGCATTAGAACCAGTTCGGCACAGGTGCCGGCGTAGACCTGTGCTGAAAGCTGCTCATTCCACAGGTTTTAACTTTTAATAGGTTTATTTTAAGGTAAAAGAAAAAAACTATTATTAAAGGATAACTTCTATTAAAAGTCTTTTCGTATTTTTCTTTTATTCTTTCTGTCGCTCTTGTCTATTTTCACTAAAATTCGGCGCAGGTCGACTGAGTTGATAAATATGATGGACTCAAAAGGAAGATGACTAAAATATGTTGGTGTATTAAATATAGGTTGGTTGAATGTTGCAAAATTTATACTGAAAGTTTGAATGAATCACGAACAAACATTATAATGAAGATATAAGCTTGGTAGAGTCGAACATTTTATAAAGGTAAATGAATTATCAAGTAAGTAGGTACCTATTTAAAAGTAATTAAAAAAATATTTTTGTTGCGTTCTTTATTAGGAATAAACCCCCTTTCAAAATATAGTGTTATTTTTGAGTTAGTTGTGGAATAAAGAAATTATCTATCTATTTATAAAGTGAATTTCTATAGTACCTATATTATGTAACTGGTAACTACTTGACCGATAAAACAAATATGATGGTTATTGAAACACCAAGTCAGTGTTTAATAAAATGTTCTTTGTATGTACCAATAAAACTTTATATAATTATGTTACTAACCCAAACCACCCAAACTATGTAAAGATAAACAGTCCACGCAGAAGCGGCCCATTTCTGGTGGATTTCGAATTCAATATTAGTTCAATATTCTTTGAAATAGCCCAACTTTATCATTTCCAGACCAATTTCCCATTTCGCCGACCAAAGAAAGAGAAAACAGTAAATTATAGGTCTCACAAAAAAGTTGAATGTCGCAGTCAATAATAGTAATCCTAAACATGTCAATTGCTAGCACAAAAAACGAGCAAAAGTGGTTTGGAAATCAACAAGATACAACGCAAAGCGAGTAGTAACGACCTATATACAAATACCGTAACACCATCCTTGATAAACGGAGGCTTCTCAACTGCCATGCCCATTGACAAGTACGTAAGGAAAATAAAAACTTGAGTAAACGAAAAAACGCAATGGAACACGCGCTGTAGAGAGGCGACATACTGATTTCGCATGCGCTACGGTCGTCTCGAGGGCATACGGTTGTAAAATAATAAAAGTACCATCTCAAAATTTATATTTATTCCACTTAGGACCTTTGTGGGTTACATTAAAGAGTATTATTCAGTGGAAGGTGTTCACATAGGCTGTTTTCGAAATAGAAATGATATACGGCCGCCGCCAATCGGCCGCATTCGGGTGCCGTCGGCTCGCACGTGCACAACGCGGGAAGGGGATACTACGCGCGCCATAGCTGCCACTCACTACGATAACGCTACACACAAAGAAATTACATTTACGTCTTTATTTTAAACTCTGACATACTTTATAAGCCACTACTGGTTATTCTGTCGATACTTTAAGCAGATGAGTTATAAAAATTACCAGATTAGATGAAACGTAAAGTTAGATCTCTAAATGAATCGTAAAAATGTTATGCTTGCGGCTTACTAAATTTCTCTTATATTTTTCTAGAGCTCAATAGACAGGCGGTACATTACCAAACATACCAAATTTGATTAGTATTTTAAGCCCACTTAAACTATATAGACCTGACATACTCAATTAGAGAGTATAATAATACAGCACACTACACTTACGTTCATAGTAGGTATGATGCAACATTTTTTTTATATTGTACCTACCAACACTAGGTACTTACCTAACTTACATACAGTAATAATTTTCTATGTTAATAAAGACCTTTTTACTCAACCGGTAAGATCCTTGAGCTCCAGTTCTTATTTCAAAAATTCAAAGTTATGAATCCAATCTGTTTACGAGAGCGACTTGCTCCGAACTCCGCGTTCCAAGTTTAAAAGTTCATTAGCGTACAATATTCAATGCCGTGTCCTGTGCGTTCATTTAAATATTAATTTTCCGGTTACCTACATTATTACACGAGGCTTGTTTTTTTAAACGTTCATTATTTAGGTACGAGATTGCTATAACAGCACCTGTTTTAAAGAATAATGACACTTTATGCCATTTCAAAGGGTTTCCTTCTTTCGCTTTTTATTTGTACCTTTTACATAAGTGCCTACCTAGACAATTGTCTACACAATAATTATTGTGTAGTGTTCCTATGCTTCGTGTTGCTACACGTCAATAAAGTGACTTTACTTTGTTGCTACCTACATCGTGAGTAAGGAATGATATTTTACTAAATCATCAAACCAACCAATTGTAGTAAAAATCCCTATTTTCCAGCCTCGCGTATGGAGTTTCCAAGGGCAATAAGGTTATTTTCTATTATCTACGGTAAAATTGGTCCAGTACTTCCTAAGCTTTATGAGATTGTCTATGCCTAATAATAATGGACCATGATGTTGTAAGCTCTCCTGATAAGCACCTCTATTTACATTCCCAGTGCTGGGACAGAGAAACTTCCCTCTTGACAAGGGAGATTAGGCCTTAACTCACCACGCTGCATAAGGGCGGGTTGTTGAATGTCAGCTGTCCTTCAATCTCTTTAAAGTTCTCAGAACATGCCGGTTTCCTCACGATGTTTGCCGTTACCTATAAAGCATTGTGTTTAAAGGGCACATAATTTTTTGAAGACGAAAAATCGGTGACGACGACGACGACGGTGCTCCCACATAGCCAACAAGGTTTTTTTCTTCCAATTAGTCAACACGTGATATTAACTTAAAAGAGGATATTTAAACAGGGTCATTGTTATATAAACACATAGAAACTTAAGTGTTTCTTTGATATAAGTGATTTATAATATTTTTAACCTAATTTAATTTCGTTCCCACGTTCAACAAAGGGCGATCTAATTTAGCATACAAAGGTTCAATCTGTTAAAACGTAATTTTTAACGCAAGAAGGTATTTGATTCAAAATTATTTTTTTGCATACAACATGATACGCGACTATAGATCCTCAAATAAATAAATTCGATAAGAAGGCTTTGTTGCAGTTTTTGAAGATGATAAAAATAAAACGATTAAAAAGAATCATGCAGTCAGAGGTCACCCATTCAAGTTGGAACAGACCACGCACAACGTTGCTTAACTTTATAAAATCACCTCTGTTGTATGGAAGCCCCTGAAACATTAGTATTGGTTTTTAGTATTTGTTGTTAGAGCTCAATATAAATTATATCCTCCCTCAGTAATTGGGTCCTATTTTACCCATAATCATTAGCATAATAATCATTATAATTTTATAAGCTAGCGACCTGCCTCGACCTAGCACGAATGCTTAACATATGTAAAATTCTATCTATTACTGAATTTACTGAAAACCGCGTAAAACCCGTTCAGTAGTTTTTTTTTACTTTGACTAAGGGGATATTTAGCATGATTGATTGTCTGTGCCGAAATATCGGGAAACTTAAAAGACAATCAATCATGGTAAATATGCCGTTATAATTCTAAAACGCGTTGATAACCAAGATAGTTTCAAAAGTTATATACAGACAGACAGATGTGGCGGGTACTTTATTATTTAGAATAGGAATATGACATCTAGTGGTTCTTAATGAACAATATAATTAATATCATTATTTCAGCACATGATTACTACCACAGATTGTATGATATTATTATTACTACTGACATTATGCAACCCTCCCTCTGATTCCCAGTTATTTAGTTTGGAAAAGACAGTCCAAACTAACTAGTCATTAGTCAGCATTCCAGAACTATTGGTTTCAATGGCTATGTGTTCTTCGTTTTCGTGTTTATCTTCATTATTGATAAGCCTTCATTTGACCACAATCTCACCTGATGCCAAAGTGACGATGTGGTCTAAGATGGAGCATGAAGGCCTAGAAGTAAATTAATATAAATAATAAATAAATCGGACCACATTACGAAACACGAAAAAATCGCTTCACGCACTGGCCCAACCCGGAGGGTGGTGGCAAGCCGCGGCCGAAGCCTACCACCAGAGACTGTTCTTAGCACCACCCGGAGGTCACGTGTAAGGATTCAGAGGGTTACTACTTACGGACGTGAACAGACAAAACCTCCAAAACTCCAACTCTCCTTTGGTTTTACGTATCATATCGGATTTGATCCCTCGACTCTCCATTTTAACTCCACTGCGCGACGCAAAGTGTTCCTTTGCAGCACAATACAGACCAAACGCCTGGGCCGATTTTTATTATTTGTTACGACATTAGCTATAGGATTAAATAACTAGAATGTTGGGAAATGCATTTCAGACCGGAACACACTCAAATAGTATTTATAAGCCTGTTAAAAAATTATCATGATTTTTTGTGATTTCGTGACATTTCGTCATTCCTGACCTAAGTAGGAGCAATTCATTCATCATATCATTATTATTGCTTGATTTCATCATTTATGGGATACGCAATAATTATAGCGAATAGTACTAGTGGGTTGCAGTGCATGCAAAATGTGTACAAATCCGAATAATATAAAGTCAATCTATTTATAGTTCAAATTACGTCTCGATTCCTAATATTTGTATACAAAACGTGAGTGGAGTGAATAAAACCTTTTTCTAACCGCCTTTCAACAAAATAGGAGGTTATTATAAATCTGATTGATTGCGAAGGGTGCAATCCCAAGTAATACATAATAAAATAATACTAATATTTAAGTTGGTAGATTTAATGAACGAATAACATTCATATATTTATTAAAATAAACTAACACGATTTATACAACCAATGTTTCTCCAAATTTTTAACCAAATGTGCTGTCTTTTTCCTATTCGACTGTTTTTATATAACTATTAACTTTTTCTTATCTGTGGAAACTTATAATTAGCCGTTAGTTACACACTGTGTTTAGTATTTAGTTACCTAGCTGTAAGTTTTCCTAAAATTATAAAATAAAATAATAAAATATTCATTCATTAGAACCCCGTTCCCACCGCTGGGACACAGGGAATTCTCTCTTGACGAGAGAGATTAGGCCTTAATTCACCACGCTGATCAATTGCGGGTTACAGAACCTCAGAACATGCCGGTTTCCTCACGATGTTTGCCTTCACCATTAAAGCACGTGTTAAAAGCGCAAATACATTTTTCAAGAAGAAAAATCTAGAGTTGCATGGCGGGGATTGCACCCACGACCCTCGGAATAAAAGTGGGCGCCCACTTAGCCAACACGGTTTTGCAAAACATTCTTTGATATCCATCAATTCGACATTTAGAGTTAAGTCACCTTTGATTATAAATTCAATTTATTTCTATATTTCCTTGACTAAACAACAGAAGGCCGTCTTAGGGGTATGTCAGAGAGGAATGGAGCGGAGTATCCTAAATATAATGCTGTCAGACCGCGTGCGGAACAGTATATTACGCTCCAAAACTAAAATCTTTGACGTTGGTCAGAAAGCTGTAAGCCTGAAGTGGAACTGGGCCGGACACGGGTGTCGCATGTCAAATAATATGTGGACAAAGAGAGCCACTGATTGGACCCCGCAAACCAGACGACCTCGTGGGAGGCCCATAAGGAGATGGAGGGACGAGCTGGACTCTCACCTGATTGCATGGCCTGACACCGCGTTGAAACGCGAATAGTGGAAGAAGGAAAGGGAGGCATATGCCCTGCAGTGGGACAGTTCAGGCTAAATAATAATAATTATTATAAATGCGTTTGTTATTGTGTGAAAGAAACACATGTTTATTGTTTCGTACTTACTGCTTTCACGGTGAAGCTAGTGCATGAAATGGGAATATACGTACATGACTTATAAAAGACTACCTAAATAGGTTATGTTTTGTATCGGAAAAGAAAAGCGTTCCCGAGACATATACCAAAAAGCTGAAGGGTCCTTATAAGGACCCTTCAGTGATGAAGTTGACTTATAAATAAGTCAACTTCACACACAATGAATACTGAAATAAAAAGTTGTACTACATTTTAAAATACTATGTTTTTAAATGTAGTATTAAAATTAGTATTGCTTTTATTTATTATGCCCAGAGAGATCTGATTAATAAAACATTGTTATTAAAAAAAATGCTTTTCTATTGTTTTTCGTAGAACGCTGCAAACTTTTATTTAATAAGCCTTATTATAATGCTTTAATAAAATATATTTGATTAGTATGAGTTGGACTCAGACTACACCTAAGATTCCGTACATTTTATACACATTTTGCAATAAAAAAAACGTTTTGCTAAAAACTCTGGTAAGGAAACTTTAAAAAAGCAAAGAAAAGTTAAGATTTTGTACTTCAAAACTGAAAGTCAGAACTAAAAGAAAGTAGGTACTTAATTTTAAGTATTTAATAATTAACTTTCCCAAACATATATCAAAAAAGTCTAGGGATATGAATAATTGTTTACTCATGTCCCTAGACATTGTTATGTGTGAATTTCTAACAAACTCAAATACATGTATCAAAATAATGAGGACAAACAGATGCATTTTAAATTATTTTAGTAGATACGTAAGAATAAAATATTTTGTAGAAGTGTCAAACTAGTAAAGCAAACATAATTTGAAAAAATCGATTTCTCCATGTTTCTCCCACTCACACAGAATCAATCTGCCCAGGGCCGGGCAAGTATTCGTCCAGCATCCAGACCTCGATCCACAACGATATTGAATGGCCCGACAGGTCCTTTAAAACTGGTCGTTGAGCGTAGTCCTTGCATAGTAACTGTTATATTATCTACGTGGGGCTTGTGTTGAGCATTTTGATTTGATGTTTAATCTATGTATGGTTTGCGCTATATTATTTCTGAGTTTTAAAAACAAATGTAACCTTTTCCGCTTTGTCGACCTCATTGGTCGTCATAACAACGCACTGACCAAGTGAAAATTGGAAGAATCTCTTCCTTTTTCAGAAATGTTATAATTATCTTCTATTTTCTTATTCATAATTTATAAAGCTACCTCTTGGCAGTTTAATCAAACTATTTTACCATTTAAATCAAGCGACGTTTTATACCACATCATAAATTTTAATTTACTAAGATACGTATATCATATAACGACGTAGGTACCTACGTCGTTATATGAATAGGATCCTGTTTAAGCTTCTCCGAGCTAAATTAGCCAATGATTAAATTTAGTGCAAAATTGGCCAGTAAGTCGTCAGTTGACTTGATAGCTCTGATTAATGTTTTAACCATTGACGAATTTATCTAGGAGATGGTCAAAATAGGCGTAAGGATAATTTTGCTGCTAACCTAATTAAGTATGATTACGATTTCATGAAAGTCGGTAAACAATTAAATAGGAGAAAGTGAAATTTAGAACACTTTTGGCTATAGTTAGGAACAAAAACACAGCTCTAAATTGAACGTTTCAAATACGTATCTAGTATATTCAACTGATTTCAATGTAATTTTCAGCAATATATAATATATGGTTTAAACATTTTACAACGGTAAATGTTTTCATTCTTTCGCTAAGAAATCGCTTAGTTACTGGCAGCACTGCGGCTAACTGACAAGAGATGCCCAAAGCTAGTATCATATACCTTTCAGCACAGTCTAGAATGGCAATTGTTACAAAATACTGCCTGCATAGCTAGTGAATATCATAAAAGAATTAAATCGACTCCATCTACGCATAACAATCAACATAATGAAGTATAGAAGGGGGTAAGCTCTTGTATATTCATATCCGAGGTTGAGGGCGAGGCACCCTTGAAAAAGTTTAAACGCGATATGATCTCACTTTTATGTTTGTTTAGGTGCCGTTGTGTGTTCGGTTTATTGTTGAAATGGATTTCTTCCTTTTGACTATTTAATTGATAATTATATTTATTTATTAAAAGCCGGTAATTTATGAAATAATTATTTACTTATCTATTCACTACTTTTACTTATATAATGTAAATAAATAAAATAGTTTATTTCAGTAACTTAAAATCGGTATAGAGATACCTAAGTAAGAGGGCTCCGCTCTTGCCTAGTGAATCTATACTAATATTACTGAGGAGTTGATTGCTTGTTTGATTGAACGAGTTATCTCGGGAACGAAGAATATAAGAAAAAAATCTATTTTAGAAAGCCTGTTCTGTTTGAGGAAGGCTATAGGCTCTAAATGATTACGCTAATAATAATAGGAGCGGAGCACTAATGAAGAATCGTTCAAAATCGAATTATTATTCGGTTATTAAATCAGTTGAATTCTCACATAAATTTTGTTAGACAGAATTATTTCCCGAAAAAGATTTAAAAAAAGTCGGCGACCTTGAGCATATATCTATCTTTCAAGGTTGGCCCACCATAAGCTTTTTTATGGTAGCCAAATATCTAAAACAATGTTACTACTAGGGCATTTGCATATATAAAATAAATATTTGAGACAACATGATATTAATCCTAGTTAAAATAAATACATAGTTCATTACGCGTGTTTAATTTAAAACACAATTGTCCTTTACATCATTTGAATTCAATGAATATATTGAGATATTGCATTTTTAAAATAACGTTGCAGCAAAATATGATCAATGTATAGCGCGCGCATTGGCACTTAGTTACTTACTCTACGAGTTACCACACCGCGTAGCGCAGACGCTTGGTCGGCTCCTTCCGGAAAGATTACACCCAGCAATCTACTTTTGAAACTTATTTTCCAAAAAATATAGTCGTCTAAATACTTTTTTTATAGTACCCAGCGCCGCGTCCGTCCCTATGCTTGCGATAAACTCAAAAACTAACGAACTGCTCGTTATGCAGTTTTTAGGAATAAGTAGAATAATTAATGAGGAAGTTTTTTATGTTTAATAATATAAGTAGGTATAGATATTTTGTTGTGGTAGTGTAAGAATTAGTAAAATTATGATGATAATTGCTGTACGAATCAAAATCTAGCATTTACTTAAATCCATGACAAGTGACATGACAGTGACAGGAAGCCATTTTGCGCGTAGGCAAAACAAAGATTGCCGGGTCAGCTGGTATATTTATATATAGCTGGTATAATGATATCCCTAATGTATGGCCAATTAAATAGGCCTCATTTGACATTAGCTCGTGGTGACAGTGTTACATCCTGAAGCGAACAAACTCATGTGAATGCATATAATCTGAATAAGTATTAAAGATTTTACTAAGATTTGAATTGATTTTGACGGAACATAAAAACAAGTCAACATTTAAATAAATAATTTATATTTGTCAATTTTCTTTCTGATACAGTATCATTGTCATAAATATCTCTGTCATCAATTCAGTAGGTACCTACCTAATTTATTTATTCATCCACCTTAGGAGGTCGTACGTGTGAATTCTAATCAGCGCAATGCTCAGACAATACTGTCTGAACTTAAAAATATGATGGATTTCGTGTTTTTATGATAATAATTTTTGTATTTGTTGTGAGTTTTAAACAGTACAGCCAATATAAATGTGAGATAAAACAAGGATCGCCACGCCATCACAAGTAGATAGAATTACTAATTGGAAGATATAGCGTTCTCTAAAATAATCTATAGAAACATTACAAGTTACTACATAATTCAAAATTACTGTTCTTTTTGCGTTCAGTTTTTACGTGGCAGAATCTTGGTGGAACCTACAAGACGATATCGCTAGCAGCGTTGTTCTTTTTTTTATTTTTGTCTGTTGCAAGTTTTGCAATCAAAGCTACCTGTTTGGTAACTGATATTTTTGTTTTAAAGCAACACGACTTTGGCTTGGAATGTAGGAAGGTAAAGTAATTTATGTAACTTACCTGTTATGTCTTTAAATGATTTGCTAGTGTTGTGTAGCAGATTAAAAAATGTAATGTCTTATGCGATTTTTGTACGTTCAAACTACAGTAAATTATAATATTGACCGGTAACCGGACTTGTATACAGTCTAGGTATACAGTGCATTGAAGTTTCATGTTTCGGACGCCTTTGTTCGAAATTCATACGTCACAAGCCCACTCCGGAACTTTGATGATTTTATGTCATGGCAATATATTATTGAATTGATAAAGCGAAAAATAGGTGTCTTGTATTTTTAGACGGGCTAACATACCTACTAAACAGAATATCAATTTTGATGTAGTCATCATGCTTATTACTGTGCCTTAATTGAAAAGCTAATAGGTAAGATGATATTATATTTTGTAAAAACATATAACTAGCCTAGGTGAATAAAAACATTCCCAGAGCCATAACCGCAATTTGTAGATCATGCTTAATCCATTATTATCTTCTGATTATCTTCTAAAATACGTAACAATTAGTTTAATATTTAGTTTAACCTTTCCAATAGTATACTTTTATCTTATAGAGGTATATACAATTTCAATGTCACAATGTTAGTTACCGTACTCCTCCGAAACGGCTTAACTGATTTTTACCAAATTTTATATGCGTATTCAGTAGGTCTAAGAAACGGCCACTATCTATTTTTCATTTTTTAAAACAACGTATGCTGGGGCAGGTATTTATATTTATATTTTAAAGAACATTTTATTTTAATGTGAATGTCACGTACCTACGCGTATTCAAACTTATCGTAATAGATTTTAGGTAAGCCGTACGATTATTTGAAGAACAGTATGAAGTCAGTTCGTTCCAATGAGTTCCAACATCTGAGAATCTAATATTATTCCGTAGAAGCGTCTTTGTCAACTTGCACTAAAGGTTCGCCTTCAAAAAGGTCGCAAGTAACCTTCCTCTGTAGTCTATGGACCCTATAACGCATTAAACTCCCCCCAAGCCTCGGTAGCTCGTAAAACCAAACGAATCATCGTGGATACTCAACATTATGTCAAACAAGTATTTTAAGTACGAATGATAAAAGCTTTTGATAACTTTGAGACATTTTTATGTAGTCGAATGTTTAAGCGGGGTATGTGTTCTTTTACTGAAAGTACTGCTTGATAATAATTGTAAGTTGTTTAAGCCTTTCCTCGAATTACTGTTTTGATTCGTAACCTCCAGACTTTACAAAGCTCTCAATGTTTTACTTTTGAAAATTTTAGCTTTGATTATTTAGTATCCTATTTAAATAGGTCCACTTAACTTAGTGCCATAAAGAGACCATGTTATTTTTTATAACTATTAGCATTATTCGTACTATCTCTCTTCCATATAATATAATGCACTTATGCGAAAGTAAGTTAATTTTTTTACATAATTTCAAAGATATCATAAAATCATCAGCACCAAAAAATTTTTTGGATTTTACCGTGGTAAAAAGTAGCCTATAGCCTTTCTTAATAAATTAACTAACTTACACTGAAATCATTTTAGAATCAGACAATAATTTCCTGAGATGAGCGCGCTTAAACAAACTTCATCTTTATAATATTTTAGTTTAGATACTAAAGCATTTGTAGTACATAATGAACAGCCATTTCATTAGACTTTGAAACAAGACCTTGCGAAGGTTCAGATTCAGTTATTCTGTACCTAAACTAGAAAGTGGTTTGTGGTTTTTACTGTGCTTCGAAAAGTCATTCCAGGAGATGCTTGATGAAAACCTTATTGGTGTACCTTCTCAGTAATAGAAATGTAATCACAAATGTTATATTTTCTTGTAGTTTACAGATCAACTTTAAACGAAACAAGGCTATTGTCTGTTTGTATAATGAGGCGTTTTCTACGAAACAGGATAAAATAAATTGCCCCTCAGACTCGCAGATAAATGTTTATGATTATTTTATTGTTCGCAATGTTTTTATGTCAATATTATAATGTCATTAGAATAAAGTAACATAAGGGTGTCTTGAAATTTCTGATTTTCTGAAAAATAATTATTTTCTGCCATTTTGGTTATTTATCAAGTCGCGACTTGGCGGTAAAAGGGTTCGAACATTTTAGTATGGAGCCTGGCATACCTACTAGTTCGCCATTTTGAAAAAAAATCGTGATTCGGTGGCCGGTGATGAAACTCATGTCAACCGACAGCGTAAATGATTACAAACAAAAAGTGTATCACTTAGGAGACTTGATCATAGAACACTTTTTGTTTGTAATCATTTACTCTGTCGACTGACATGAGTTTCATCCCTGGCCGTCGAATCACATTTTTTTCGAAATGGCGGACTAGTAGCTTTGCCAGGCTCCATACAAAAATGTTCGATGCTCTTTGCAGTCTTAGTGATTATTGACCAGCTTATTATATTTAACTAGCTGTGCCCTGCGGTGCTACCCGCGTTATAATGGATGGGGTACTCTTAACCAACAACATATTTATTTGAATAAAGATTAATATTATTATGTTGATACAACTTAAACAAAATATTTCGACCAAATTAGGTACCATAAAAACGGTTTTTGTGAGTTAATCTTAAAAGATAGACATATACTATCCCGGACTGTTTTTTAGATCATTAAAAGAGCTATTATTTTTTAATACATATTTTTTGTGTATCTTGAACCGTTTTCACGGCGCACGCAACGGAAGGCTTCAAAGATAAACAATTTCTTCCGTTTTTTACACATTTACCACTATATCTTTGCTCCTATTGGTCATAGCGTGATGTTATATAGCCTATAGCCTTCCTCGATAACTGGACTATCCAACACAAAAAGAATTATTCAATTCGAACCAGTAGTTTCGGAGATTAGCGCGTTCAAACAAACAAACAAACAAAAAAACAAACAAACTCTTCAGCTTTATATATTAGTATAGATTACATCTCATAATAGGTACCAATACTAAATCATCAACATGTCAGCCGTTGGACGTTCACTGCAGGCCATAGGTCTTCCTCTTTGATTTCCAGTTATTCTCTTGACGTAACTGTAGATTTGTTGTTTTGATTTTATTTCATTCGTACTTGGTTTACTGTGCCTGCTGATTATTTATAAATATCCATCGGCGGGAATCGAACCCACTTTCCTCCTTACAACATGTGCCGTTATCGGGATAGACAAAGATAACAATAACAGTTTTTAAAATTAAATATTTTATATTACTCCATGACATAACTTTTGTTTGTTTTTTTTTTAATAAAATTAATTTGCTAAGTTGAGATGCACTCTAACTACACCTAGGATCCGGGTACAGTATATAAGTATACATAATAGTAAAAAAAGAAATGCTTTTTTTTTTGAAGTCGGTTAGTTAAAAACAAAAATGTTGTATGGGAGCCCCCTTATATATATATTTATTTATTAAGTGTTTTATAATAGGTTCAAATCAAGCCGTTTATCCGTTTTATACTTTGTTTACGGCCCTACAAACCAACTTCTAAAATGAAATAAACTACATCGGTAATGGTCTCACACATATAAATAAAAGTTAATCTAACAATATCCTTTTATAATAAACATTCACATTAGTTTGAATAAAATCTTCTAAACTCCCAACTTAATTCAGGTCTGAGTTCAACTTTGTTCATTGAATTTTAAATTAACTGGGACGTTTCACGTTTAATGTGAACCTTTGTCCTTGACTAGATATACCAGATAAGCTTAATATTAAATGGGCCAGCCTACTTAATATTTATATAAGTAAATGATCAGTTTACGCCTCTACCTGCTGTGACCGGAAACTCGAGAATGTTTACAACTTGATACAAGGACATAATGTCTAATGTTAAAACATTGGTTTTGACCGATACTCAACCTCGTGGTATAAAATTATGTTCTACTCACAAAATATTTGAAAACTTCTTACGTAGTTTCACTTATCTGTGAAAGCTTTTATTTATGCTATATTTTTTTAAATATCCCGGTTTTTAACAATATTAAGACTTCGAACGGGTTACATTTACATACCATGATTTGTCTGATGTGATGTCCGTCTTTCACCAGACAAGATCTAAAGATAGATAGAGTGTTGAAATTTCGTGGAAGGAGATATTCCACTTGCAGATTTAACAACATATACTAAACACACATAATAAATGAATATAATAAAGGGCAACAAAAGTATTTTTTATGAAGTTAAGCGACGAGGTTGCGCGAGGCGAAAAAGTTTCCTGTACTTGGGTGGGTGGGGTGACCGCTCTAACTGCATATTTTGCATTTTTTTTATTGCAAAGGCTTCGCGCTCATTGTAGTCAAGTCTGTTTCAAAACAGTTTTAGTTTCAACACAGATTTGTCGTTGTCAGTGTGTGCAGCCTCATCTATTCTTAGTAAGGCGGTATTCAGTCCCAAAACATTATGTCTTTGGTCAGCGCGAAGCCAAAATGTATAGACTGTACACGGACCTCTAGGTGTGTAGTATGAGATGAACTTATACAGTTTATCTCATACTTTCGAAAATGTATTTCCTTTTCGCCATTTAGATTAAAAAAAAGTGATTTGGCAGCCAGTTATGAAACTCATGACAATTGACAGAGTAAATACTAACAAACAAAAGTTGTTTGTAAGTATTTTTTTTTTTTTAGGAAGCAAACCTTTAAATTGTACGGTTTCTGAGATATTTAGTCTTTAAAACGATGTACTTACACGGACTACTCGTACTTTGTATGCGAAAATGTTGCAACCCATTTAAGCAATCAAATTATGTTCTAGAGCTAAGTAAAGTAGTTTTCAAAAACTCCCGAAGAATATAAAGAACGAGCTATTTGTTTTAGATCAATAAAATTACCAACCACAAACAATGTCGCGAATATTATTTAATTAAACTTTCATTTGGTTTCAAACTATTAATTTTAGAGGCTCTACCTCTATCTCTACCGAGATTTACTTATGAACTAATTAGAAAAAGAGCAAGTAAATAAATATAACCTAATTTGTTTTCATATGCAACGTGGTGGCCAAAAAAAGCCAATATTAGGGCAATGTTGTAGCACGGCGTGGCATTGGCCCAGGTCGCCCTGTTGACGTCGAGGCGCATGCCAGGAAAGCAACATGATTATCAACGCGCACAGATGGTATTGCCCCGTTTTATTACATCATACTTTTCGAAACACATTCTGTACATTGCGAACCCACACAGAGAATAATTATTAGCCGTAAAGCAAAACAAGCGATGGATTTGTAAGCAGAAAGAAATGTCGCTTGTTTGAAGAGTCGAGGTATCGTGGTAGAAGCCCATTACAGAAAGACACACGTGATGTAAAGCCGTGTAGAGCACTTTTTCGTATAGGGAATGAAAGTTCAATCGATGCGAAATAAAATATGTTTTATTTGAGTTTGAAATTTGAATTGCTGTTTTTTTGCGTGTTTTATTTCAAATGAGTTTGTGACTGATTTAATGTAGAGCCTATAGGATAAGTAACACAGTCGAACAATAGATAATATCGAATATTGTATAACATTTTCGCAAATTAACGTTATTGACATTCGTTTAGCGCTAATATAAAACAGATTTCCTATTCGTTTTGTAATTTTAATTATAAATTTGATAAACTACGACTTAAAATATGACTATTTATAGTTCCGAAATCTGCTACTAGATGGCGTTGGCGGTGGCGCAGAGTACAGTTTATAATGTGTACAGTTAGCGGTATAACGTGGTTTATTGAAATGGAGAGAACTAGAGCAATCAAGTTTGTCAATTATCAAGTTTACGCTCGTTCTTGTTTTGTTATTATTTTGTGATGGTTTGTGTATATGGAAATAATACATGAGATAAAGATTGTTTAGTAAGCTAGAATAAAACTTTACAAGCGTACTTCCTATCCAATACGTAATGTCTAGTATGTAGTTTAAAAATAGTTTAAAGGAGTAGGATATATGTATAGAGTATGTAGGAACTAAATCTTATAGTTAGCACAAAATAAATGTTGAAACAATAAAAACTTAATTATGGATTTTAAAAAATAAAAAAAATTTTGAAATTGAAATTTACCACAAAAATTATGTAAATATTTTTAAAATAGCGTAGAACAGTTTTAAGTAATCAGATGGGACTACTTTTATAAAATACTGAAACATGAAGCGTGATCGGTATTCTAGAGTTTTATTTTTATAGTTGCTTTCAATTTTAATGTTGGTACAGATTTGAATAATCAATTGAAGCACCTTAAATATTCCTATACGAATTCTTATAATTATATTGATAATTAAGAATTTCTTTAAAGGTTTAAAAGGTTTATGTTTAATAAAGTTATTAAGTAGTTTAGAAATAAACTAAACAGGTGATGACTATGGACAAAGATATTTTTTTGGTAGCATTTGTGTTATATCCTAAAGCCATTCAAGAAACAGAGAATGTTGTTGAGACTGTACAATATCGAATTGTTTTTTATCGCTTGTCACCGGACACACTACCTGCCCAAACAAAGAACCGTATTATTATATTTAACCTTTAAACAATTTGGAGATTCGGTCCTGGGTAAGTATGGTTATATCCACTAGAAAAATCTGAAAATTGGAATGATAGACGACGAATAAATTGATAAAGCGTATTATTATAAATTAAAGTCCCCGGCCGCGTCTATATATACATATGCATATAAGGTGCTCTTACTAATTTGAATTCAACAAATTAATAAATGCAATGACTAACATATGTATTCAAAATAGAATTGGTAGGTAGCTACATAACCTCCTGTCTAATTAAAAAATTCTTGTTTTCTGATGTAGGTAACTACTTTTAGCTTATGTAATTTTTAAGTAAATAAAATAAAAGATTTTAAACAATTTAAGCTTTAGTTTTCTGTAATTACCTCTAAGGAAGTGCCTTATATATAACCAAATAAGCGTTGGCATTTATTAAAAAGTGTTTCTATACCACAGATTCTCTAAACTTCTCAACTACTGGAGTCATCGCGTCATTAGTCGGAATTCGGGCGTCAGCTGCTCAAAACTTGATTGAAAAAGTAAACTAACAGCCATTGTGTGAGCGGCGTACAAAGAGAGTCCGATACCGACGACGTATTGAAATGTGCTCGTGGTTATTACGTATTTGGGTTAAAACAAGTATTTTAATTGGTTCTTGGGGAGTTTTCATTGTTTTAAATTAAGTGCTAAGATATGGAAAAGTGATATTCAGATTAGCCAGTACATTTAAAATATGAATGTTATTCTTATTATGCTGTAAATGAAGAGTGGGTCACATTATAAGTGAGTTAAATGGAATTGAATGGAATTATCTACCAATAAACATACCTATATAAGTGTGTGTGTGTACAATTGACTGTAAATCATTGTTTTTAATGTTAAGTATTGAAATGTAATTTAGTTGATAAGTTTAGAAAGGAAAAGGAAAAGGTCGCAGAACTATTTACAAGCTTAGGTACTTATTAGCCTGAGACTTAAAAAATCACTCAAACAATAGTAGAATGATCCCTATTAATAAAGGTACGTAATTAATTCATCGTAATTAAACCTTTCTTAAACAGACGGACTATTTACGCAAAAAGTAATTTAGAAAAACTTCCAGACGAATCGCTGAGGAAAATAACCCGCATTGCGTATTTCGAGAGTTCAAATTTGAATGGCACAGCGTAGAGGCCAATGCCACAAACACATGTTGGCATCGACCAGCCAGCTAGGCTGGTATCCCCCGCCCCGCAACTGCCTAACAGTTTGTATGTAATCAGGGGGTTTGTAGAAGGTATTCGGGGGTCCAGGGTATCTGGCTGGTGTTATAGGAGCAAAGGGGCGCAGAATGGGAATCAATGAACTCGGCTGAGCGACCGACAAAGGACGTTTCGGCCGGCAGGTAATTATCTTAATACGGACCTTTTTTTCTATACATCACTATGGGTGATCTTCTTAGGACCCACTTGCATTGATAACTTTGCAAGACGTCATCGGCGTGGCTAAACGAGCCAATTAGAATGTAGCGATTCGGTAATGGCGTGTGGCAAAGTTGCTTTGCGGGCAAAATTACATTGTTTCTACATACTATATGTGTTTCGAGTGTTTCATAAAATATGAAGCAGTGCTTTGGCTCAAAGATATTATTTAGACCAGTGTGCGTATACTAACATTTTAAACATAAGATTAATAAGTTTCAAAGTTTTGTTACAATGGATATAATGTAGAATTGTGCATAGATAATACTAGTAGTATATTATAGCCATACATCCTTTCGTAGGCTCAAGAGAATAAATGTACCAAATTTCATTTAAATCGGTTCAGTAATTTTCGTAAAAGTGTCTGTTCCAGACAGTTAGCGTTACTTTCGCATTAATAATATTAAGTAAGGATAGTATGGGTTTAAAAAATAGGAAGGCACATAATCGTAGAGTTAAAATTATATCAATAAATAATATAAATTATTATTTCAATTTCAGGAGGGTTGAGTTCATTCTAAAAATATGACAATATAATTTGTCCCCATACAAGAAGATATAATATTTACCTATACTATCTACCTCGAACTCTCGCGATTTCTCAACCCCTCCTACACAAGGGTGCAATTTCTCAAACCCTTTTTATTTACGCGCTTCGGATACAAAAGCGCCCTTCGTTCCCGGGGTTATGATTACAGCTTGTAACCTTTTGATTTTATGATAATTTAATCAATTAATTTGTATAAAGTGTTCACTTGGGTAGGGCATTCGTAGTTCTGTCCCACAGCGCAGTAATTATAAATATTAGGCAAGTATTTAGCTGTCTGCCTGCCTCAATAACATGCTGGGCATAAGTACGCTTGCGGCGCAGGGGGTAGTGGGTTCGATTCCCACTGAGGAGTCAAGCGTTTGTATGTTAAGCATTTTCTCCTTGGTCTAGGTGTTTAATATGTTTAGTAAATATTTTTATGTATGTATGTCTAATAAACTAAGTGTTTCAGATGTATAGAAGATGTATATATAAATAGTACCCGTTACACAAGCTTAAAGCTTTACTACTTTACTTTTTGGTACGTTTGGTAGGTATTTGGCTTGAAGGCCATTTTGTCAAGAACATGCTGGTGGTATCTTAAGTATTTTGTTGTTCCATTGACACAATAAGTGAAACGCAACTATATCTTCCACGATAAAAAAAGAATTTAAGTAATCTGAGAATCAATACGAACTGTTAAGCGAGCGAATCGACTCATTCGATATTGAGTAATTCTTCTAAACTGAAACGGATACACTTATTTTGATATGGACTGAAACTAGCTTCTTAAATAAAGCAAAATTAAAAGCAGGAAAAAATAGAAAGGCCCTAAAGGCGCGTTCTACAGCGTAGATTAATATTTTTTTTATAACTTTTACTGGTTAATTGAGAAAAATGATGTCTTATAGTTATCCCACAAAGAACATAGGTACTATTTAGATTTATGACGGGATATTAACCATGATTGATTAATCTAAATAGTATTTATTAATAACCATGATAGTTTCAAAACTTATATCCTACATAGAGGTTTATTAATAGTTATAATTTGTATTGATGTGTTATTTTATTTTAAGTATATACAATGTGCCGTATATAACGTTTTAGATTTAAGGTATCTATCTGTAAGTTATATGTGTTTTATAAATAAATAATGAAGTTTAAGTAAAACAATTGAATTTTATAAGAACTTTATAAAAGTATGTTCGAATAAATTGTCGAGTACTTTTATAGCTATTAGGTAGTTAGTCGCACGCATGATTGGAACGCAGCCAGAGCAACTCCCCATTACTGCAAAGACTATGTAATGCCACGGCGAGCTATATCTACGTCAAATAAAGCTTTATCTGCAACATACAAATTATATATGTATTAAAATACCATAGACGATACCGCTATTATAGAGGACGTGAAATGTACATGTACATTTCACTTTATAATAACGTTCTCTATGGCGGTATTGTCTCTATGTTATTTTAATACAACATTATTTTTATGTTTTTGTTGTATGAGATCTTTGAACATGATTAGGCTCGTAGGTACTGGCTGAAAAAAGGACTATTTATGTAGAGAATATTTATCTGTAAGGTTACATTTTTGACAAGATTGATTTTTAATAAATAAATAAATATAAATATTTCCGGACTACTCACACAGCATCACCTAACCCCAAACTAAGCAGAGCTTGTACTATGGGTGTTAGGTGACTGATATACTACATAGATACATTTTTTTTTGTAAATACATACATATGATACATAGAAAACGCCCAGACCCGAAACCAGAAATTGTAGATCGTACAAAATCTGGTCCCCCGGCGGGAATCGAACCCACAACCTCCTGCGCCTCAGGCGGACGTTCGCCCACCGAGCCACAGAGGTCGTCAAAATTACCTTTTTACTTAGATCCGAACGTGGATGGAATATGTTATAATATAATCCTCATCACGAGAAGTTGCCACACCGTAGGTTCTCATAGGAAATTCAAAATAATTTTAATTTATGTCGCCATTTGAGCACCACGTTAAAATATTGATCGGTGCTCAAATGGGGAATATCAACAACAAAAATGCATAGGTGCCCTCAAAAGTTGCTCAAAAGGGAATACTTAGGAAAATCGGCATTTTTCTAAGCGCAATTCTTTTATCTAACCACGACATACTGGACCAATATTAATACTAACTAAGTATGATGTATAAGTATATGAAATTTGTCCCAGCTTCTCAGTTTATTCCCCTATATCAGAACAATGGCGTGCCATTGATCAGGCACAGAGCGCGAAGGGCCCAGATTTATGTCCCAGACGCGACAGGGCTCGAAGGGCAACACCGCTCATTGCACACAATATAGACTAACTTTAATTAAATAAAGCTATACTTGTTACACAAATATGGATATTTGGCTGCAATCATATTTAGAGATTAAATTAACCTATATATTTTTGTATTGCTTACAGTTATCTCATAACAAAACATGTTTTACAATTTATTAAACACAAATTTATAAAAACATTTTTTTTATATATTGTTTACAGTGATTTATTGAATATATTAGACTCACGTACATATAATTATTATAAACTAGCTTTTCATCCGCGGCTTAGCCCGCATAATAATAAATTTTCCCGCAATAAAAATCAGGTTACGCTCACAATATGGATTTTGCCGCGACATGTGGGTTTTTATCGCGGTAAAAAGGGCCTAAGTATGTGTTATATGTAAGCTACTTTACCGTGAAGTTTTATCAAAATCCCTTCAGTAGTTTTTGCGTGACAGAGCAACAAACCCATATCCTCAAAAATAAAATTTGGAGTTTATATTATTAGTAGGATGTTGTAATGGTACGCCTAGTTAATAAGGTCTAGTTACTAGTCTAATTAAAAATAATAAGTAATCCATATGGATTATTTTGTAGGTAGGTAATTATAAAAATTATGCTCGTAGATAAATCGTCAATAAAACTTGCCTTATTTTCTATTCTCATGTCACAGTCACAGTCTCGGCCGCGGCTTGTTACCACCCTCCGGGCTGGGCCAGTGCGTGAAGCGATTTTTTCGTGTTTCGTAATGTGGTCCGGAGAAGCCATCTACCTTCTAGGTCTTCATGTCCCATCTTAGACCACATCGTCACTTTACATCAGGTGAGATTGCGGTCAAATGAAGGCTTATCCAGCATAAAAAAAATATTCAGGTAGCTTATTGGTAAGCCTATCAGAACATAGGCGTTATAGTTAGTTAGTTAGTTAGGGCCCTGATTTTCCGCACTTAGACTCAAAGGTGGTCCATTGTGCGGAACATAGGCGTTACAAACTATTGTTATTATTATAGCACATTGATTGTTTACTTCTAACATTATGTAAATATTATCTCTATAAATATAAATCTTCTGTACATGTCTTTGAACTCCTCCTAAACGGCTGTACTGGTTTTTATAAAAAAAATTGTGTGAGTTTAAGTGCGTTCAAAAATGGTTAAGATTCGACTTTCGACGAGACTAGGTGTGAAGCGGGGGTGGACCGCTAGTTTTATATATATAAAAAAGGAAATTATTAGCATTTTTAATTAAAGTCTAGAAGGTATATAATTAATATGTACCGCGCGTAGAGTCCATCCAAGCAAGTCATGACGTCACGCTTTCACTATAAGCGTGCGATTTCATACTAAATCAAATGATTTGTGAACTGACACACATAATACGACTATAGCGGGCAACACTGTTTAATCTTCTTATATAATGTCGGGTTTGCGCCGGGAATATGTTTTGTGGTGGAGATGGTAGATATTACAAATTATATTTTGCATGGAAATAACATAACGCTGTTATCCCTTATTTATTATTATTGTCTAACAAAATCCTCCCTCAAGGAAGAAATGGTTTCATTACTTAAAAATATTTACGTATAAATTAACAGATCAATTCTTATTAAGATAACCTTATTTAAAAAACAACAGGAAAATTGTAATATCTCACGAGCAAGAAATAAAATATGAATAAACTTCGACAATATGAAAGCTTACACACGTATCTCGCATTGAAAGTCAATGTTCATTCATTCTAATATTTTATAGCACCCATCCACAATTGAGCCGAGATCACCCTTTATGCCTACGTGCGAATCACATTTAATTCTTCCTTTATCAAGCTTTAATACAAATATTTAGTATACTGACAGCTTTCATTTGTTTACGGAAAACTAATAAGCCATGTTTCAAATGTATGAGGCTAAGTTCGGATTACCTTTAGATTTGGTACTCACTTATTTAATTCTTGTTTTATTATACTTCAATACAAATATTAGACTAAGCAATAGCAATTTTTTTTAACAAAAACCATCATCATCAACCTATTAATGTTCCCATTGCTGAAACACAGGGACTTCTCTCTTAACGAGAGACTAGATTTAGACATGTGTCAAATAAACGGCTGGGTTATAGATTATCTTTGAATTTTTTTCCTCTCTGTGTGTGTTCTATCGCCTGTACAATGGCTTGTGTTCCGATGCACTGTTTGATTTAGTGCCACCAGCTACCTTCTACAATCGCACCGCTCGCCATCGGAAGAGATTTCATCCACACACCTTGGAGCCGTTTAGTTCGTGGACTGTCAGGCTTAAGAGGAACTTTCTTCCGCGAATTCTCGGGTTGTGGAATGATCTCCCTCCCGAGGTTTTCCTCTTGGACTATAGTATGGGTTATTTCAAAAAGGGTATCTTGAAGCATTTACGGGGTTGGCAGCGCGCAGGTAATATCTCTGATGTTGCAGGCGTCCATAGGCTGCGATAGCCACTTCCCATCAGGTGGGCAGCATGCTTGTCTGCCACTTTTGTGGAATAAAAAAATATATATTAGGTAGGTACCTGCTTAAGGACCACCAACAAGATGTACAGATGACTTGGTCAAAGTCGCTGGCTCACGGTGGATGCAATTAGCGTCCGTTCGGGATAATTGGTCGTCTTTAAGGGTCTTTGCTTGTCTCCAGCAGTGGGCGTCCGATAGCTGAAACGATGAGGAACCTGCTTACTTCGCGTAAGAATAGAAATGAAATGATAACAAAGATAACAAAGATATTTGCTACAAAATATTGAGTCGAAATTTACCATACAAACTCTTAACCCAAAACAATCAAATTCTAACACTAAACACTGGCAACTCCACACCTGAGACATTTTTTAATTATCGAAAGTAAACATCCAGGAATCTGTTACGGGACTTCATAAATGTAAATTGGAGGCGCGCATCCCGTTTAGCGCCGCCCCCCGCCCGCAGCCTTCTCCCTACCCCCCTAAACGGGGCCGGTGCTGGGGATGCCAGTTGTGATTCTTGTGGCTAGATCTGGCGTGATAAACATAAAAGCATAAGCACCCCTCTTAACTTGATAAGTTATTAAATAATCTGAGTTAGAAATTGTATCTTTTAGTTGTAACTCCAAGGCGTACAGATGTAGGTATAGAAAGAATAATAACAAATTGTTATGAACTTCATTCTGAGGAAATTTTGGATTAATTATATTTGGTTACATATTTAGGTTTAGATATGTCTTTAAATTGTTTAAAACACATCCGATGCGTGTTTCTATATGTAACGACATATCACAGTAAGAAAATCCCAAAAACATGTTTTTTTAATGTTATTCTTAAACCTTAATAGTTAAAGAGGTTGAAGTACAATTATAACCGTACATAATGTAATAAGATTAAGTTATTTTATAAACAATTTTGTTTATTGTTTTATTTGATACTTAAATACTACACAATAATTGCCCCAATATTGCAATATCAACAATTTCTAGCCACATTAAACAGCTGGCAACACAGCGCTAGTACAAGAACGAGTATTGCGGTACATCACTACAATATCGTCTTTGTTACTGAATCGCGCGAAACTTTTCACTTCTATCCCCAATGGGAACCAATTCATTTCTAATTAATCCTCCCCATCTGCGTGCACTGCGAAAGGGCACTTTGATTTCGGTTGTTAGATCCTTCTCTAACGTAATTAGATAGGATCTTAGAAACAATAACACATGCAAGAATTACTGCTACTTTAAATATTATAAGAATCTACGTTACTTAGTAAGTTTTATGTCATTGGTAATGGTTTTAACGCTAAAAGCAAGACTTTAAAAATTAACAAACAAATGAACACACAATAAAATGACGTACCATCTTTCGTGTTTCTAGCATATCCTATCCATCCAAAGGTTTCCTGGAAGAGATCGCTTTAAGCGATAAAGCCGTCGATTGTACAACAAATGTGGCTATTGATTGTTATTTTAAGTAAGCATTGGTGTGCAATAAAGATATTATCTATCTATCTACAGTATGAGCAAATCACATGCTAGTTGTCGAAATCAGCGAAAAAGATTATAAAGAAGGCGACTGTACCAGAAAAAAATGGTACCATAGAGTCAAAACCCTTAAAATACTTAAATAAATATTTGATAAGTACATATTTATATTCATTTGTTTTATAAATCTCTTAAATTGTTAAATTAACTCTACATTTTTATACATTCTAAGATCACAGTTATGACTTATCTTAATATTTCACAAGTTAAGGATAATTATAAAGACTCAAGCCTTTTTTGGTTATAATAACTTATTTAAAAATTTATAGTTTAAAGGGAATGTTCTGGATCGCTAATACGGTTATGGGTTTTTTTTTTAAAGTGATTAGTTAGGTTTTTTTTATTTCATTTTATTATGTTATCTCAAAGCATTTTATCCGTTATTGATTTTTCCATCTAGGACCCATGTCATAGAATAATAAATTACTACGGATAATGTATTTTGCAATTGTAATGTGAAAATATCCTTGATGAAAACCTAGTGATTCATACAAGGATAAATTACGAATTTAAATGACTCAGTATTAAAGGTAATGTCTTCATTTGACCCTAACTTGTCATTCACTGAAATATAGTGACGTAATTTGAACCATTATTTAGTTAGAATCGAGGCGGTGTATTTACTCATCATGAAAATAGTAATTACATATATTATAATATATAATAGGTCGAGCCATAGACAATTCCTTTTAAGCTACATATATGCGAGTAGACTCACAAACAAAGGATTTTATACCGTAACAATCATACTTTATAAGAATGTATTTAGAAAAAAAATATATCTATGTAGCATATATCAGTCACTTAACACATATAGTACAAAACAAGTCCATATTCTGGTAAAATAGGTTTACAAATATATAAATAACACACAAACGCCTTCATAGAAACGTTTATCCTTTGCCTTGGCCCAGCAGTGGGACATCATGGATAACAAATAATATATTTAATAATATGATATAGTATAAAATAAGACCAAAATTAGGTTATTCAGAGTTCTGTCATTATCCGCATAGATATTCTAGCAGCCCGCACCATTTCAACTGAAGACAGGCCCCGACGAGTCCGCCACACAAGCTCACTGGATAATCATCCCCATCCACGGGAAATTAAACCTTACGCCAACCTCACTAGACCGATAATAAATTGAGCCGGCTCTTTGAAACTAAATATCAAAGAAATTGTACCAGCTCTGTTACTTTTGACCGAATACTCGTAGCGTTAGTTGATTTGCAAGTTTATTTTTATATCTGTTAGTGTTTATTTCACAAAATCCGAGGAACTTTATCCTAATCGTATTAGGATCTACTTTAGGAATAATGCCATCATGATCATCATCATTTCAGCCGTAGGACGTCCACTGCTGGATATAGGCCTCCCTCAAAGACTTCCAGTAACTTCGATCGGTAGCAGCTTGTAACCACTGCCCGCCACGAGCCCGCTACCTTCACCAGGTCGTCCGTATACCTAGTTGGTGGACGTCCTACTCTGCGTTTGCCGATTCGTGGTCTCTATTCGAGAACTTTCCAGCTCCAATGGCCATCTGTTCTACGTGCTACATGGCCTACCCATTGCCACATTAAGCGAGCTAATTCACTTGGCTATATCGGTGACCAGTGTTCTTCTACGTACCTCCTCATTCCTGATTCGATCACGTATAGTTTCGATCAGGAATCATGTAAGCAGGTATATTATTGTACTTTACCATTTATATGTAAATAGTTTTTCGATAGTTTATTGGGTATTTATTTATTCTCTTCGTTGTAATATCTTCTCTACAGTGGCGTTACGTAGAGAAGAGACGAACGTTACGTATACAACGACATAGGTCATTCTATTTATTTCCTGTCCGTCCAAAGTTTGCCTAGAAGAGATCGCTCACAGCTATAAGGCCGATGTATTGTCTTGTTATTATTTTTGTGGTGTACAAGTTGAGTTATTTATCTAAACCAAGCAATGGTTAGTTACATCAAGAGCTATCTCGCTTTGTTACATGTAACTGAGCGGAGTGGCTCTATATTTTTAACAATGGTTTAATTTTACTGGTAGATGTAGTATTTAAGTTTCGTCTGTGTATAATCTGTAACACCACTTAAAAATAATAAAATATGAAGTATTCCTTACTCTGAATCATATAGCCTCAACAGAATGAATACACCCACATCCATCCAATTAGAATGGGTCTTTCTAGACATACTACAAAAAAAGAGAGACTAGAATCCTCTTTTCTATGTGATACTATGGTAGCATAGCGCCTCAAAGGTTATGATAATTTGAATGAACCCAATTACCAGGGTTTTCTGTGATTGATCATTTCTTACGAATAGTAAAATGAAAATTATGTTCTAATACTTTTTTGGGTATTCGTGACAGACACAAATAAAACAGATCGAATAAGTACCTCAAGTCCAGTATACTCAAGTCCTATAAGTCCAGTTGACTTCGAGTTATAAGTGTTTAAATATAAAAGACATGATACGATCAAGTTGCTAACCCGGTGTCAATATTGTTTTTTTTTTATTTTTTGCTTACCTACATATTTTGACATTATTAACACAACAAAGAAATAATTAGTTACATTTTTCCACCCGTTCAGTCGCAATTCCGTAATCTAGGAAAACAAAGAATTCACTTTAAAAGTTCATTTTAAACCCAGTGTATAGAGCAATACATATATCAGTAAGTAATAATAAATCATCCTTTCAATTCAAAAGCATATCAGAGGTAAGTTTTATAAGCAAAATGGCATCGATTTATTAACAAACATTTCTAGGGCAGTTAGATGGATGGCGACGCGGCACGAACAGGCAGATCTAAGATAGCCGAAAGGACAATTTCAACTATTCAACTGATGAATAAAGACAATTTTCACCCCTGATTGACTAAACCAACAACTATCCATACTACAAAGATTTACCTAAACTACCTGAACAACTAAAGAATGCCACTGAGATTCTATAGCTATCTCCTTCCAACTTTATGACGGTTATAAAATCTGAGCGGGACGAGAACAACACTTGATTCCATTTTCTAATTAGGCACTAAAGAGATTCTCAATCAGTATTTTTAAGTCAACATTTTTAGCGTAATCGCTTTCTGTCTCAGAAAGAATTCAATTTTCGATTATTGGAGCGAATTTATTAAAACATAATGGATTTTATAAATGAAACATCGTACACAACTGAAAAAATATGATGTTGATTAGTTGTCAAATTTTATAAAAAAGGCTTAAACGCTGAAAATTGTTTTCATATTAAGTTACCAACAAAAATATTGACGCCAGATCTATTATTTACATTCAATGGAGAAGTAGACAATTACTATTGAAAACCAAAACAAACTCAAAGTCAAAACGTTTATATCCTTAGAAGTACCTACAGGGCATACATGAAAAGGTCAACTTAAAGTTAATGAAACAAATTCTAATTATCGTCTTTATTTATTAACAAGCATTAAAAAGTAGCCTCGGTCTCTTCTCAAGCTTTTGAATGAAATCGGTTCTGTAGTTCCAGATATTACCCCTACAAGTCCTACAACACGTCACTAACATTCTCACAACCTCACATACCACTTTTTGTTATACCTCTAGTATAAATAAAGATGATGTTAAAGATGTTATAAAATTATCAATTTTATAACATTGTCTTGACAGTTCATTTTAACTTTATAAACATCGAGTTGAGAAGCTAATAAAAACACAACTTTTATCTTTGCAATTTTTACAATTTAAGAGATTTTATATCTTGGTGAAATTATTGTAAGAATTATTAACATTATAACTTTTGAAACTATCATGGTTATCAATATTATTTAGATTTATAACGGGATATTAACCATGATTGATTGTCTTTCGAGTTTCCCGATATTTCGGCACAGTTACATGCGCCATGATCACGCTTAAACTGTTAAGTTTAACCGTGATCCTATATGTCCCGATAAAAATCTAAATAATATTATTAACATTTATTAAAATAATATGCTTGTCTTATCAGGGAGCCGTTGTAACATGAGCATATCAGACTGTCAACCTGAATAATTATTAGAACCTGTCAAAGTGGAATCAGGATCATCGTACTAAGCAACGTGTTTTGGATATGGTATAAAAACGGAAAGGGTGTGAATGGCACGCGCCAGGCGATCATATTTTGTTCAAAGATTTTTCAATTTGGAAGCCCATTTGTCGAAAAAAGAATTTTAAAGTGTAAATCTGTAAATCCAACTTTATCGTGAGTATACAACCTTAAATTATAATGTTTATACGAGTATGAATACCATAATAATGTGCTTGTTGTTGTATGTAAGTACATACATCAAGTTCTCAATAATGTATTGTGAGATTACTGCCGATTATTGGAACCATGAAGGTCTAACGAAGAAATGGAGATGTATGCTTTCGACCTCCTTACAACAGAAAAAGAGTTTTTGTTTTAATGTTGCTCGTAATTACGCCCACATAAAGCGCTCACACATCAAGTAGGTTGCATCTTTTCTTCTATCGAGTATATGTAGCCATCAGTTTTTTTATCCGACTGCCAAAGTTGGGGAGTATTGGTTTTCAAATTAATTTATGTCTGTTTCTTTGTGGCCTTCTGTAGCTTTGGTTTTTTTAATCGTTCACAACAGACATAAAGTCCATGCCTATTCTATAAATTCACTTTACATTATCACACATTATTGAGCTTGCATAAAAAATATTTCTAATCTATTATAACATTAAGTATATAAGTTACTTAATTATTTATTTGCTCACATGTACATTGAGGTATACAGATATAGGTATATAAATTGTTACATCTTATGTCGATATGTACATGCACCCCGGAGGGGTGCACTGCAAATTAGGTTAGTTATAATAAACTCAAACAAGTTTCATGGATTGACTCATGGACTGACTACCACTATAGGCTTGATGGAGTTTGAAGCGATGAGGATAGATTCGTTTTCTTCACCGGAGGACGGGAGTGTCATGTCAGTGTCATGTGTAATGGATACATTTTATCCTGAAAGTCTTACGGGATATAGTCGCAGTCGGAATATATATATATATATACTAGCGGCCCGCCCCGGCGTCACACGGGTATAAAATTTTCCCGAAAATTATTCGAGTTTTTCTCGTAAAAACCATCCTATCTCTCAAGTTGGATCGAACTGCACATGGTGTGCGAATTTTATTATAATCGGTTAAATGGTTTAGGAGTCCATTGAGGACAAACATTGTGACACGAGATTTATATATATTAAGATATATTTAATTATAAATGAATGCTTGTTGTTATGAAATATAAAGGCAGGTAAACCTGGTGAACATTGGTTTGTAATACTATCTTATTTCAAATAACTTAATGGTTTGAAATACGGTACTGTCATTATTATACGCAGAATACCATGATACATTGATCTTAAGCTTATTACTGTATCAGGTGATCATCAAGAAGTAATTACTTCTATGCCTAACCTTTTCATTCTTAAAAAGGGTACCCTGTCACATTGTAATGAAATATACACTTACAAACGTAACTACACAATTTCCCTATAAGGTATTATAATGTACCAATAGGTACGTTGGTACAATAACTTGTTTTCCTTATTTCCGTGTATCTTATAGTACTGACTGGATTTTTATAACATTTTCTTTTAAAAAATCATAATGACTGTCTTAAAGAGTGAGACCGACGGACTGAGAGCCGACCTCTATGTTATCGAGGAGTAACATCCTATTTGATTAAGTAATATTATTGTGAACGAAAGGACAATGTTTGTTAGGATGTGAGTGTTTGTTGCTCATTCGCGCAAAAACTACTAAATGGGTTTTGATGAAACTTCACAATAACATGGTTTACATATCAGAATAATACATAGGCTATTTTTAACGCGTTTAAATACCTGTTTCCCCGGAAAATCAATTATTGCGAGTGTAGCCCGATTTAGATAAAATTTGACAAAGACATAGCTGTCGTAGCCCCACTAAAGGACAAAAGCTACTTATTTTTTCTCTAAAAACCTATTAAGCTTAAGCTAGTATAATTATTAGGATAGTAACAAATTAAAAAACAAGATAGGTTCTTTTTACAAAAAGTCCCAACGCGTTTTATCCAACTTGACCTAAAACATTGTTATTACAACAATGAAATTCAGTTTATTTGTCAGTCAGTGATTCATGAGGTGACATCATCGCTTCGGGAATTCGTCCCTTGTATGGTGATGATTGTCGATGACTGTTTATTTCTATGGGAATGAATAATCATCTACCTAGGTCCTGTTACACATCAATATGATGCAAGCTAGCCCTCTCACGCTTTCGTCAAATAATTTTGTCTCTTTCTTACAAGCCCAAATAATAAAATGATAAATAGAGTAAAAATTTATCAATGGAGTAAAAAGAATACCTTTCGTTGCGCTTTCATTAAATGGTGTATTTATTTAAAAAATGCATTATGTT
Source organism: Gymnoscelis rufifasciata (assembly GCA_929108375.1). Taxonomy (NCBI): domain Eukaryota; kingdom Metazoa; phylum Arthropoda; class Insecta; order Lepidoptera; family Geometridae; genus Gymnoscelis; species Gymnoscelis rufifasciata. Next base: position 9,752,283 of record OV815315.1, on the reverse strand, counting down.
ATGAAATAACCTTCTTAGGTTCTTACTTAATTAAAGATTTAGGGGTTGTTTAGTGTTAGTAGTAACTAGACTACTATTTCTTGTATTTATGATCATCATCACCCTATTACAGTTCCTACTGCTGGGACACAGGAACTTTTCTCTTGACGAGAGAGATTAGGGCCTAATTCACCACGCTGGCAAAGTGTGGATTAGTGAATGCCATACATTTAAAAAAAAAAACTAGAGGTGCGTGGCGGGATGTTAACCCACAACCTTCAGATTGAAAAAAAAACAAAAAAAAAATTACGATTTTCTCTCAAATTGAGCTAAATGTACCTCTAGATCTTGTTTACGTTCATAAAAATAAATAGCTCTTAGAACATTTTACAGAACAGTTACAAGTAAAATCTGATCTTTGTACCAAGTGATTAAAAAACTCTAGACATTGTAATTTAACTAAGGCACTAAAGACATGGTCAAGGTCAGAAATATGACTGAACAACTTACGTTGTGCTCGAACATAAAATAATAAATTTCATAAATGACAGGCTCATACAGTTTATACACATTTTGCAATTAAAATTTGTTTCTTTACTTCTAACAAACTACAATATACGTAACACAAAAAATAGGAAGTACATTTTTTTTTTGAGTACCTATCTAATGCTGCATCTAGAGCAATGTCCTATCCACGTACTGGCCTCGCGCAACGTCGCTTTACATAATAAAAATCACGATTGTTGGATCTTCTTGTTTTTAGTTTTTGTTATAATAGAGGCTATATAAATAAATCATAACTCAAAATTTAAACTCTGGGTTCTTGAGACAGCCTGGTGACTGACGCACAGACAGACAAACAGACACGTATGGAACCCTAAAATGAACTTAGTAGGTACTTACGTAACATCTCGTGGCTATGTTTGTGACCTAATTAAAGCCTATTATACTAATTTACATAATGATTGGACCTACATTTAAAATAATTCTCGTACTTAGTGATATAAATTTAAACTTATACATTTAATTTAGCTGCATCATGTATGACCTCGGCCTTGAGAATCTTCTTGAATGCTCGAAGCTTTGTTTGATGTAAAAATGATTTAGTAAGAAACAGTTCATGTTTTGTACATCGAAATATTCATATAAATACAGTACTCATATATTATTTCGTAATTTATTCAACCTACCTAGGAATATTAAGAAAATATCTTATTATTGTGCAGAGCCTTTGTTTTTAGTTTATAATTTTTAACTAGATGGCAGCACAGGTAAAATTAGAACGCGCTATCGAAACGTATCACACAGTTTGGGTAGTGGTTTTAGCTTCACTCAGACGGTTATAATATAATCTACTACAGAGTTATACTATTGAAAGTATAAAAAAATTTTTGCATTCTTTGTTACATAAAAGTTTCAAAGGCTTTGTTATTGTAAGCGGTGATAATGAATCAGAGTAATGTTATGATATTTTTTGAAATTCAAAAAGTCCTCTAATAATGTTATGATAATAATATACAGGGTTATTTGTTATTGACCAGCAACCTTCTGTGACCAGGTACCTATCATCATCAGGAACAACTTTTGTTCTACGACTTTTGAAATAACTCAATAGGTACATTATTAGAAATTGTTAAAGATTCTATTCCAGTGTGGTGACTTTTGTAGATCCATGTTGCATCACGTGACCACGATTGCGCGCGCAAGTGCTGGCGATAATAATAAGCAACGCATTTCATTTCACTAAATCCACAATCCCTTCATACTTGACCATTGACCAGGCTTAGGACTGGCTACATTAAACAGTTTAAAACAAATAAGTAGATAGGCCTATCTATGCAAATTTGGTAGTTAGGTATTAAGTTTAACGTAATCATTTATACCATTTAAAGTTTAATTAAGTAATATCAATTTGTAAAAAGATAGTTTTTATTCACTTTCCACTGTTTAATGTAGGCGTATTTAAAAAGTGGAATCAGCGTATTTACAATAACTAAATGATTAGCAATTAAAATAATATTTACAAATTAGAATTACCTCGCAGGTTCAAATCAGGTGGCGGTGAGTATCGCGCACATAGCGTTCAAAATAATCACCTTCACAACCAACACAAAGCCCACACCTAAAAATCAGCTGTTCGTTTACATTACACGATCTAATGTGATTTCACCACCACTGTACACCATTGTTTTTATGTGTCCCCATAAATAAAATCTTATTCCATATTGGCGGCAGGCTTCCGACACATTGTCATCACACCTAGCCAGCATCCTCACTATTTCCGTGTACTCGATATTGGAGTTCCGATACGCCATGGTAATTAGTAGGTACAATCCGTACGAAACATCGATAATGAGACGATCACAAGGACACATGTGCCGCGCGCGCATCCGTCTTGACGACTGACTGAGCGAGCGGCGGGCGGCTAGCTCAAAAGGGCGCGGGCGGCGCGACGCGGCGGGCGGCTAGCTCAAAGGGCGCGGGCTTTGCGGCGCGGCGGCTGCTTTTGACCGGCAAGCTCAAAGACGCGGCTAGGTCAAAGGCGCCGCGTGCCGCCCAAAGGTGTGCAAAGATTTAAAAACGTGGAAGCGCCTATTTCAATTAATATTTATTTTTGTATGGAAATAAAAAGTTGCTAAATTTTAAAAGTCGTAGAACAAAAGTTGTTCCTGATGATGCTAGGAACCTGGTCACCGAAGGTTGCTGGTCAATAAAAGATCACCCTGTATAATGACGTTATGAAGTTCAGATATGAATTCTTAGGCTTACCAAGCTGCTGTAAGTTACAAGAGACATAAAAAGTAACCTTAACTAAATAAGTCTAAAGATGTACATCAAATCACGGTGTAATGACCTCGCGTTCAGTTCGCGCCAACCTTGCTCCTCAAAGTGACCCATTTTCAGTAAGCCGCATGTTTACAGGTGATAAAAAAACTTCATTCCTGAACTATCTCTTTCATGGGGCTTTAATGGGAGCTAGGTGTATTAAAGAGAAACAGTAGGTACACGGGTCAAATATTTTTGCTCATGGAATTAAAATAATGTCCTTAAACGTAAGTAGACGTAAATAAGCAAAATTTAAATGCCAAATAGTTTTTTTTCAATTACAGAACCTATATAAGATGTAATTTTTCCAATTACGTCAATATGCCTTTGAAATGTTTGTAATGATGAGGTATGACAATAATCGATGTCAATATTAATCACCTTTCATTAATCATGATGTTAAGGTACGTACTCTCAGTTCGGCAATGATTCAAATTCCTACAGTTAGGCACAAAAACCTTGTTCGTTTGTGTAATTATAAATATTGGTAATGCTGCTGTATTTCCACTCTGGAGAATTGTCTCTAATTTAACAATTTCTAATATAACCTGAGTGAAACACATTAAGGGTCTAGAAAGATCCAATGACACATAAATAATAGAGATACACTTCAACTATGTTTATTAGGTATTTAGGACGTTCAGATCTGTGTACAATGACCTCGGCAGCGTTCGCGCCAACCTTGTCCGACCGCAATAATGGTGGCGGTCGCGAACGAAATTTTAAATTTCGAACTACTTGACTGCCACGTCCCGAAGAGTCTATGGCCTTATTTAAAAAATATATACCTACCGCCTTTTTGCTGTTGAATAGTTTAAAAAAAGGCGATAATATCATAATAAAATCTATGGTTAAGTAATTGGCTTTCTATTGGCTATGCACAGATTCTAACTAGCGCCTCTAGTGTCAAAATTGTGAAGCTGTTTAAGCACGACACTTTGACAGTTTTCGTTACAATTAACGTCAGGGAAAAACATAAATAATAAATACAAATCAGATATAACTTCAACAAATAAACAAAGTGTCGTTCTTAGACAGTTTCTAAATTTCCCCGCTAGTTGCGTGCGGATAATCTTTGCATCACCAATAGGTATTATCGTAATAAAATCGATTGGTAAAAATCATTCAACATAATTTGTTGTAGGATCGTTGGAATATTATACTCCGTAGATTTGAATGTTTGTTTTCCGATATATAACCGAACTGCAACTGATACAAGTCATTGTTTAAATACTTAAGTATGTAGGTACCTAATATAATTGGTTCCTATTGTAGGTGTCACGAAGAGAGAGTTTTTCCCACAGTTACGTTCATAATAAGTATCATAATGTAGTAGTATAGAGGTAAATAAGGTACCTACCCACCTACCATATAAAATTACCATGTGTTATTTTATATTAGTGACAAAAACTTACACACTTCAAGACACACACAAACACACACACAAGAATTCTACTTAGTACTCTACATTCGAAAGCGCTCTATAATCACAGTTATAGATATCACAGATATTTCTTTAATAAAATTTTATAACTTAGGTATGGAACGAAAACAAATTATGACTTAAGGTAAAGAAGCGTGTGCCACTTTGTGACTCACTATAGACCTTAATTTAGTCTCAAAATTAAAAGGGCATAAAATGTTCTAGGACTTTGAATATGGTGTATAGTAGATACTTGTGAGTACATAGTAGTTACCTTCATTTAAAGGTTTAGGCAAAGGATACAAAACAGAAATATTTAAGAAAAATTACAAAAAAAGATATTTAGTATTCCTTATTTAAAACTGCATTTACAAGTTCTCGTGTAAAGGCCAACGCACCTGGTGCTTCACTGTAGTCCTTATTTGCTTATGATTTCTTTACGACATATTCTGGATAGCATACAGAGCGATGGGTAATTAATTGATCCAAGGTATAAAAAGGAAACTGTAAAACCTTATCCTACTAATATTCTAAATACGAAAGTTTGTGTGTATGAAAGTTTGTTTACGCTAAAACTACTGAATGGATTTTGCTGAAACTTCACAATAATGTAGCTTACTTAACTTATCGGCTACTTTGTACCCAGGTAAAATTGCACTTTTCTAAGACTTGCGGACAGATAGTTTTACTAAGTATATAAAATCTTCCTGTTTTTAAAGTCTGATTAAAACATAACCTAACTACGAGCAAAATAATACATAATTCTATACTAAATTTAAAGATAATTTACCAGTTGAGCATTTAAAAGTCAATATTTAAACAAAACTTATCCAATGTCGCAATAAATAGAACACACGCTCAAATAATATCGTAAAAGAGCGGAGGGCATTAATTATTCAGAAGTTGAGGGGGTGTGAGAGAGCAACTGCGTTAGAAAGGGACGGACGACCCGTTTTCCAATTATTGTTCGCGCTTCATCAGGTGCCTACATAATTTGATGGTACAGTCATTTTCTAGTCACTGTCGCTGCTCTACCAATATACATTTGTGTTTATATATTTGTTAGTAATGAATAAGGTAATCTATATAACGAGTACTAGATAAGCTATTTCATAACCAAGCAATCACAAAGGAAACTTTATGATTTTATACCCGGGATATACAAAGCTCTTTTCTTATGCTTTTAGGTGTTTAAGCTTAATTATTTTTATGGATGAGTTCTTTTTTATAATATATGAGGCTTTATTGTTTTTATCTAACCATAACTTGCACCCTTCCCGCATTTTAGAAATAGAAAGTTTTATTTACTTCATTAACACATAATAATATTACAATTATTTTAAGCTTTTTCGTGGAAGATTGTCATTTTCTTATTGATAGAGTTGCTTAAGTTACTCTATCTGCCATAAGTCCATTTGAAAACATCCACGCCATTGCAGAGAGTTCTTTGTCATAACGAACTTCCTATTTCATGTTGTAGGCTACTAAATTTGACCAATTACGTCAAATGATTTTGTTATCCACGTTTGGCTAATTGGTAGCAGTGAGCGCCACAGTATATAGCCTGAAAGACAAATAGGCTAGTTAGAATAGTACCTATAAATAAAATGTATCCATACTCTTCAAAGTATCGGTTTAGTTCTCTAGCCAGTCAAGTTAATCTGTTGTTACTCGTATGTCATAAAAAATATATACCTCAGAAGTTTGTAGGTACTAATAGATACAATACAGTATCAAACCGTAGCAGTGGTTTAACTTGTGAAAGTCTGACCGAGACGTTCACGTAAGAGGCCAACGAAAAATTTCATAATGAGTGCAATGTATTGAGTAGCACTTTTATTAGTGAAATATTTTTACTATTGATAAAAAACACTGATTATATTTGTTTGTTTGTTGTACAACCATCGGATTTCCTATACAGCATTGCACAGTTTACAGTTATGAGTGGTTAGAGTCAAGTGGTCTATGATTTACAGATTATACAAACACAACACCTTCCAACAAGAGTTGAACTAGTTATTAAAATAATTATAATAATAATTATATCTATATTCAACTCGATTAAGGAAACATGATTATTTAATTTCACAAAATATAACTGACAATACCAAATAACATTAATAACATTAAGATTATATTGATTTGTTTAAATAAAAAAATATTTCCGGACTACTCACACAGCATCACCTAACCCCAAACTAAGCAGAGCTTGTACTATGGGTTTTAGGTGACTGATATACTACATAGATACATATTTTTTTTGTAAATACATACATTATGATACATAGAAAACACCCAGACCCGAAACCAGAAATTGTAGATCGTACAAAATCTGGTCCCCCGGCGGGAATCGAACCCGCAACCTCCTGCGCCTCAAGCGGACGTTCGCCCACCGAGCCACAGAGGTCGTCAGTTTAAAATAGTAGATTGCAAAACATGAGAATAAAATATCAAAATACAAAGATAAGTTTTCTCCCAATGTATGTCTACTTACCTAAGTATTTTGCAAAATTGTCCACATTCACTGATACAAAAGTAAAAGGCTGAGGATGAGGAATGTAGTACAGAATCCGCGTTTGGCTCCAGTCCGACGAATCTAGGCCACACGACGATCGGTCGCATAACAGAAAGCAAGTGGGATCTTGCAGAAACCGATCTAAGTAATACATGAATAATGTGACAGTGACAGTTATGAAGTTGATGAAATGTTACAATGGTGCGAAGTTGTAACCAGATCGTAGCTATATTAAAACTCTCTAAGCAATTGAGATCTTGCGGAAATCTCAATAATAGATGAATAATCATCTTTGTGACAGTGACAGTTATTCATTTTCAGGCCCCATTTAGCTTGGATGCTAGGTTTCAAAAGTGCGATGTCGTAACCTGATTGACGATATGGATGAAACCATTAAGCAAGTGGGATCTTGCGGATACATATCTAAGTAATAGATCAATAATCGTCAATGTGACAGTCACATAATTTTTACGCCTCTTATTTGCTTAGATGCTAAGTTACAAAAGCGCGAAGTAGCAATCACGTCGAAATCATCTTAATATATATAAATCTCGTGTCACAATGTTTGTCCTCAATGGACTCCTAAACCACTTAACCGATTATAATAAAATTCGCACTGTGCAGTTCGATCCAACTTGAGAGATATGATGGTTTTTCGGCGAGAAAAATTCGAATAATTTCCGGGAAAATTTTATACCCGTGTGACGCCGGGGCGGGCCGCTAGTACGACTATATAATTATGACGACCTCTATGGCTCGGTGGGTGAAAGTCTGCCCGAGGCTGGTTGGAGAGGCTGCTGAGGAGGTTGCGGGTTCGATTCCCGCCACGGGACCAAATTTTGTATGATCTACAATATCGGGTTTCGGGTTTTCAATGTATATTATCTAAGTATTTACAAAAAAAAAAAAATCTTTATATATATAATTCTTCTGTGAGTGTGTATGTCGCTGAACTTCTCTCACACGACTGGACCGATTATGATGAATTTTTTTGTTTGTGTTCAAGGGGATCTGGCAATGGTTTAGATAAAAAAAAATAAAAGTTTTTTTTTGTTAAGTAAATAAACTTTATTAGTTTTTTCTTGATGACATTTCTTCGTTAAAAGTCTGTTATTTGTGAAAAGGGGTATAGAAGTGTAATGTTAATAATTCTGTTTATATCATGTGAATCATTATTTTCATCACGTTTTCTATCGGCACGAGACTGATTGCATACAATAGACAAGGAAATTAATTGAACATAATAATAACTTTTCACTCTCAAGGACTTCATCGCATATATTAGGTCCTTACATATGAAATTGGCGTTTTGTATGGGAGGAACAAAAAGTCGAATATTTTTTAATATAATATATTTAATTAATCAAAGTATGAACCATTATTTTCTATGCACTTTTGCCATCTTATAGGTAGTTCATTGATCCCTTTACTAAAAAAACCAGTCGGACGGGAATCAATAAAATCTTTGAAGGCGATTTGGACTGCCCCATCGGAGTTGAATTTTTTCCCTTGCAAGAAGTTATCCAAATTTCGAAAAAAATGGTAATCTGTTGGAGCAAGGTCCGGGGAGTACGGAGGATGTCTTAGACTTTCCAATTGAAGCTCTTCTAATTTAGTAGCCGTCTGTTGCGCAGTGTGTGGTCTAGCGTTGTCGTGAAGCAGCAGTGGCGTGGAGCGATTGACCAGCCTAGGTTGTTTAGCCGCTAGCTTTTCCATCATGGTTTGCAATTGCTGACAATAGACATCAGCCGTAATAGTCTGGCCAGATTTGAGAAAACTGTAATGAACAATACCGGCACTAGTCCACCAAACGCTTACAAGTAACTTTTTTGGGGTTAATTTTCGCTTGGGGCAGGATTTGGCTGGCTGGCCAGGATCCAACCATTGCGCTGAGCGCTTCCGATTATCGTAAAGAACCCATTTTTCATCACAGGTAATGATTCGGTTTAAAATACCTTCATTATTGTGCCGGTTTAGTAATGTAACGCAGCAGTCGACGCGCGTTTGCCGGTTTGCTTCAGTCAATTCGTGAGGTACCCACCTTTCAAGCTTTTTAATCTTCCCAATTTGCTTCAAGTGAATTAAAACAGTTTTATCACTAACACCGCAGCCTGCAGCTAACTCGGACGTGGTTTGCGATGGATCCGCTTTCACAATAGCCTTCAACTCTTCATTATCAACTTGAGTCTCAGGCCGTCCACGGGGCTTGTTCTGCAAGTCGAAATTTCCAGAACGAAAACGTTGGAACCAAAAACGAACTGTGTTTTCTTTTGCAACACGACCGCCATACACATCATTCACCCTTCGAGTTGTTTCCGCAGCACTAGTGCCACGGCGGAACTCGTACTCGTAAATAATGCGATATTTTAAGTTTTCCATTTTGTAAAATGAGTGACGCAAACAGAAAAAAACAGAAGAAAAAAAACAAATGAATGACGATCATCGAAGCACAAATACATGAGTCTATAGCTGTACAAATTTGAATTTGGAATTCCTTACCAAAGAGGAGAAATTTGTGATTAAAGTGGCCAGTACGAAAAACGCCAATTTCATATGTAAGGACCTAATACTAATTATACAATACAATACATCTTATCAAAGAACAAAGAATTATGACTTTTTACATCCGTTTTCCTCGAGATAGACACTAGGGAACATAAACACGTACCTAATAATCTGGTTTGGATTGGTGACCGAAGCCGTGTTGTCTAAGAGCACACTCGACTTTCATTCCGATGGTCGTGGGTTCAAACCTCACCACGCATCCCTTTTTTTCTAGAAAAATGTTATTTAACGCTTTAAACAAGTGATTTAACTGTGAAGGCAAACAAAATGAGAAAACCGGCATGTTCTGAGAACTTTGAAGAGTTTGAAAGACATGTGACATTCACCTACCCGCAGTTGGATCAATAAAATTAACTGTCAATATTTCCCTGCATGTATTTTTATGTATTTAATTATGAATAAATGATTTTGTATTGTATTGTATTGTTGGCCAGCGGCGCTGGCCCAGCGCAACGAGTTGATTTAAGGCCTGATCTCTCGTTAAGAGAGAAGTCCCTGTGCCCCAATAGGGTGTTGATGATGAAAGATTGGTGATGTACTGGATTTTTTGAATTGGTCAAGTTTTTGTTTACTATACTCTCAATTTTATGAATAGCCATTTTGAACCATTTTGAGATTAGTGGCTGCAACCAACCCAATTTTTTTCTATGATGATACGTACAAAATGAAGGGTCGTGAACCAAAATATATACGTAATATAACACACTAAGGCAGAATCGAATCCAAACGAACGGTGGTACAAAGCGTTTTTTATTAAATGCCCCAATCGATCCAGGGAGTAAAAGGTTAGAAATAAAATAGTACAGGTACCCAAAATGGAATTTTATAAGAAAGTTCATGGCATCAGATATCTAGTACCCGTAACTCTAGCTTAGAACTTACCACGGGGAATATGTTGCCGGTTGGATTGTCAGTCAATTATTTATTTATTATTTTATAATTACCAAACTTAACCATTTATTAAGTAATTCAATACAATAATTATTGTTTTGATTAGTCTAAGTAATAATTATGTTATGTAATTACATAAGAATGCAGACAAAAATGATTAAATGAGGGATTTTCTTTGTATAAAGGAAGGCAATAAGAAAATCCCTCAATGATTCCAGTTATTTCAGAGGGAATCGGCTTACCACCACTGAAAACCAGATTTCACAAAAACATCCGCCCATTTCAGTGGTGGACGTCAAACGTTTCCAATACTAATCCATTCAAGAACTGTTTGACTCCAACCGCCATCTGCATATAATATTTATATTGATGTAAAGCGTTCCTGGTCTGTTTGTTTACTATTAATGATAAAACACAATCTACATAAGTAAAATATGAATAATGTATGCATTAGGTACCTATATGTAACGTAACGGCACCATCGCGAGACCCTGGGTAAATCGTTAAAAGACTAGGCTCGAGGCCCTACCCTGCGCCCTCAACCGAGGGACGGAAGGAAGCATAAAACACTAATAGACGAGATGTCAGTGCAGATCTCACTCCCCCACCTAAAGGAACGGAAGAAAGCTCACTGACAAGATTGAACATAACCACGTGGGTAGATGATGCCGTGTAGATTCTGCAATAATTTAATAATTAATAATGATAATAATAATATTAGGTCCTTACATATGAAATTGGCGTTTTTCGTACTGGCCACTTTAATCACAAATTTCTCCTCTTTGGTAAGGAATTCCAAATTCAAATTTGTACAGCTATAGACTCATGTATTTGTGCTTCGATGATCGTCATTCATTTGTTTTTTTTCTTCTGTTTTTTTCTGTTTGCGTCACTCATTTTACAAAATGGAAAACTTAAAATATCGCATTATTTACGAGTACGAGTTCCGCCGTGGCACTAGTGCTGCGGAAACAACTCGAAGGGTGAATGATGTGTATGGCGGTCGTGTTGCAAAAGAAAACACAGTTCGTTTTTGGTTCCAACGTTTTCGTTCTGGAAATTTCGACTTGCAGAACAAGCCCCGTGGACGGCCTGAGACTCAAGTTGATAATGAAGAGTTGAAGGCTATTGTGGAAGCGGATCCATCGCAAACCACGTCCGAGTTAGCTGCAGGCTGCGGTGTTAGTGATAAAACTGTTTTAATTCACTTGAAGCAAATTGGGAAGATTAAAAAGCTTGAAAGGTGGGTACCTCACGAATTGACTGAAGCAAACCGGCAAACGCGCGTCGACTGCTGCGTTACATTACTAAACCGGCACAATAATGAAGGTATTTTAAACCGAATCATTACCTGTGATGAAAAATGGGTTCTTTACGATAATCGGAAGCGCTCAGCGCAATGGTTGGATCCTGGCCAGCCAGCCAAATCCTGCCCCAAGCGAAAATTAACCCCAAAAAAGTTACTTGTAAGCGTTTGGTGGACTAGTGCCGGTATTGTTCATTACAGTTTTCTCAAATCTGGCCAGACTATTACGGCTGATGTCTATTGTCAGCAATTGCAAACCATGATGGAAAAGCTAGCGGCTAAACAACCTAGGCTGGTCAATCGCTCCACGCCACTGCTGCTTCACGACAACGCTAGACCACACACTGCGCAACAGACGGCTACTAAATTAGAAGAGCTTCAATTGGAAAGTCTAAGACATCCTCCGTACTCCCCGGACCTTGCTCCAACAGATTACCATTTTTTTCGAAATTTGGATAACTTCTTGCAAGGGAAAAAATTCAACTCCGATGGGGCAGTCCAAATCGCCTTCAAAGATTTTATTGATTCCCGTCCGACTGGTTTTTTTAGTAAAGGGATCAATGAACTACCTATAAGATGGCAAAAGTGCATAGAAAATAATGGTTCATACTTTGATTAATTAAATATATTATATTAAAAAATATTCGACTTTTTGTTCCTCCCATACAAAACGCCAATTTCATATGTAAGGACCTAATAATAATAATGTTCAAATACAACAACCAAATTACCTTATCATTAATACATAGGCTGACATTACATTATTCGTAATTCTAATATACCAGCTGGAGACCAGGTGATCTATAAAACATGCTGATTGTCACGTAGAACACATTATCGCTGTGACCCAACTGATACAATCGCTTAAACGTTCAGTAGTTCATTCTACATCATCTGTGGATGCGCGTGAGCAAGCCGAGGGAAAGAGAGAGTGTATAGAGCCAGGGATTTCGGTCAGAGAGAGACGGATAGAAGTGATAAACTCGAGGAATGAAAGTCGTTGAAACAGGTAGATATTGTTGTGGGTTGAGGAGAATCTACGAGTGTGAGGTATTTTTTGTGTTATATTGATTACTACATAGGTATGGGATGCCATTTTTATACAGTTTATTAAAGTTATTTGTGCACTGATACATTTTAATATTCAGAGAACAATCGAAGTTGAAATTAACAATCAATTTTGGCTAGATATGAAATACTGCGTTGATGATTTTCAATTGTTTAAATTTACGCAGATTGGAGCTTATTGCGTTTTTTATACTCAGTCCAATTTCAGGTCAGAATCAAATCAAATGTATGGAACTTACCTGTATGTCTGTGGCAAAATGGATTTGAAATAAGTACTTGTCTCAAGCAATTATTCTAATATGGATTTTATTTCATTGGAAAATCAGTGATTCATCAGTGATTCTGAGATTATTATGTTTTATTAAAATCAGTGAAACCGTTACAAAGATATAGGGGTGAATGTAGGAATGTACGGATAAATATCTGAATGTTTAAAAAAATAACCATATCTGATCAAAGGGAAAGAAATCATCGAAAGATACAAATTAACTCGATATCTAAAATTAAATATTTGTATGATTAGTGTAACTTCTATTAAAAAAAATCATAGGATAACTAGGTAATAATATATTTCTGTTAATTAAAATAAAACTCGGGACTGCCAAAGTAATATTACACTTGCGAAGGTTAGTCTGTTTGTTATCTTTTCACGCTTCATCAACCGAACAAAATATATATTCTTATTTTATTTTATTCCTGTGGCATGTACAGTTTGCGTCGCTAACTGGTAACCATTGTAGTACCAGTTAGTGGCGCATACTGTACATACTGTACAATCGTAAGAAAAGTCAAGCGATTGTTATCCTCTTTTAAAACTGTTTTATTTTTTCAATACTCATTATCTTCCTTACTTATATTAAAGTGGAGACAATATGTATGGATGCTGGTATGTTTGTCATATTTTTAGACCCCACCGGCTGAACGGATTTAGCAAAAACTTTAGAAATATTATGTACATAGACTATATTATAGATACATGGATTTCCAACAAGGTTGGCTATTCAAGCCACCAGAGAGCACATGAAAGGATAGTACAACTACATCCACAGTAAAGAAAGCCTATTACAGCAGTTGCTGAGGTTGAAAACGGCCAAGACTACATTAATATTAGTATTACATGTTTTATTTGGATAATGCATGTTAATGCATAATTTAACGCGGGTAACACCGAGGGTCTCAGCTAGTTTCATAAAGGGTCAGGTTAACTGGCAGGTGTAAAATAATATAGGTATATGTATAATAACCATTAATATTAATAATTAAACGTTGGTCATAAAATAACGCCCAGTTTATGTCTGTGGATTACTGCAGTTTACTGTGAATTTAGCTGTACCTGACAAATATAATATGTATCTATTAAATAAACACTTAATTATTCTAGGAATAATCATGTTCCTATATAGTTACTTACACTTAATTTTTTTCCAAAACTTCCTTTTCTAATATATGAAATTCTCGTGTCACAGTTTTCGTTGCCATACTCCTCCGAAACGGCTTGACCGATTTTAATGAAATTTTATGAGCATATTTCAGATTATCTCAGACCTTCTCAGTCTGAGAATCGGCCAACATCTATTTTTCATGTTGCAAAACAACGTTTGCAGGGATCAGCTAGTAGGTACCTTATAATTTACTAGCTATACGAGTGCACGCCACGGCGCGGCGTTGCTCGTGTTTTTGGATTTTCCTGCGGTAACAGCGTATTTTCCCATAGTAGCCTTTATAGAGCCTTTCACGATAAATTGGCTATCTAACACTGAAATAATTTTTCAAATCCGATCAGTAGTTCCTGAAATTAGCGCGTTCAAACAAACAAACTCTTTCTTCTTTTATATTATTATTTATTAGTATAGATTAGTCTCTGCTTATATTTTAAATAATTCTCATCTACATATAAAATCTATGAAAGAAAATAATATAATATGTATTAAAGTAATTAGTTGTACATGTTTTTTAGAATTCATATAAGAAAAAAAAAAGAAATAAAAATCTAGATGTAAAAGACAAAAAGTGTCTGTATTCATGTTTTTATACATTTCTTACTTTCTTTCAGAAAATAATAGGCAAAGCGGCGATTCGTATAAATAATGAAAAGATATAGATTTTAGAGTGTTTGTACAATCTTCAGCAAAAATAGCCTACTGAAGCTATTAAGGAATTAAATCCCTTTTTACTTAAATTTCAATAAATATTGCTGAAAACCGCCTAAAAATCCCTTCAATCGAATTTATGATACTCGTGAACAGACGCGGCGGGGCACTCAATTTACAATAAATTCGTAAACCAAAAATATTAAATTCGTTAAGCTCGAAAGATCCATCATAATATAATAACCGCTCTAAAATCACATAATAAGGCTATATTCAAACACGAGCAGCCGGTAACAATGACATCGCTTGCATGTGTGCGTGCCAAAACAAGAAGCCGTACGCAAGTAATGTAGACTTGAAAAAATTCCGTGCACTGCGAGCGAAACAGCACAGGTGTGCAATGAACCAGCCGCTATCAGCTGTTCGGCTCGTGCTAGCCGCTGCTGCTTTGCCATCCGCTGGGCCAAGCCGACACACCTCCCGTCACTCCAACACCCCGAAAACAAAAAACAACTCTATTTCTTACAAATAAGGTTGCTTGTAGCTCACGAGCGGTGTGCCACTCGGAGCAGTGGAAGGAAAGTGAAACTTACGCGTGGTACGGTTGTTTGTTCTGTGGCAGACGCTGCCTGTAGGCCAGTGGCCGTCGGTTGGCGCAGCTAGGCACACGCGCGCGCTCTCAGACAGCTTACTGTCAGTGTGCATGTGTACCGTACTGTCAACTGCATAACAGGTAGGCTTAAAACTTTAGGAACGCATTGGTTGGTATACATATACATATAAACAAAGGCGATAAAGAACGCCGAAACTGGTTGCCGAGGCATCTGGCACGCATTAATTGATATAGCATCTTCTGACGTTTGTAATTACCGGGCCGACGCCGAGATACAATTTGTATCAGTTTTGTTTAATACTATACTATTATGGATATCACTTTCCTTATCCGCTCGAGCGCAAACTTTGAGTAATAAATTGAATAAATTCAACAAATTGCAGTAGGTTTATTTTCATTTTGGCTAATCTTTTCATAACGGCCTTGCGTCTAGTGACTGGTGGTACTTAGCAAGGTCGTTTCATCGAACCTTAGTTGACCTCATTTTTCGGATAACATACAGAGTACAGTTGGGTACATGGCTATTAAAACCGAGGCTATACCGTAGAACAAGTTATTAAACAAAGTGATTGATAAAGCGGTATCGAGAAAGGGAAAGAGGCGAGGGGTGGGGCGCGGAGGGGGCACGGTGACGCCGATGACGTAACCAATTGGTATGCGATCGTACGGACAAAGAAATTAGCATTTAATTAGATATTTAAACGAATCTTTTCTTTCGTTGCAAAAGACGATTTTACTCGGAGATCAAGGAATCTCAAACAGATCAATTTAACAAAGGCTTTCTGAGCTGTTTCGTTTTTAGTTTTAGAAAAGTAATGGTGTCTGTAATTATCTAGCTCCAAGGACGTAGGCGCCTGAGACCAGGGATTTATGAGGTTAAACTGAATTTAAATTAGTCTCGTCATAACTGGGCTCGTAATAAGATTTTAACACGTGGCATTTTATCCGATCTCCTTTACAAATATTAGCCGTTTTTATAATGAAACTGACTTAACAAGGAAAATTGTGTCTTAGGATTTAATCCTATTAATTTTCTATTTCATTTGTGAACAATGGATTTGACTTTACAAATAGATATAATTTTTGAATTACAAATATTGGGCAATAATATCTCTACCATCTATATCGTGATATTAAAACAAAAGTAGAGAGTATTTCGCTACAGTATGTTGTTTATAAGTATGTGACTTTTGACGAATTAAGATTGTATCAATATTTGTTATAAACAACAGCATCAGTAATAACAATTCAGAGTTATCCATAAGCTCTTTCATATAGTGATATGATAAAGCTTAAATTATTATTTTATCATATTTACTTATTTAATTACATCTTATGGATTCCTCGCGGTAAAAAAAAATGTCTGTTCCCATGACTCATTAAATATTTTAATTTCTCCACTTCAAACAACAGAGTAACGATGGAAAAACACATCCATATTTGTAAGTTTTAATTTAAATATAATAAGCATGGAATATAGAATCTCTACATTTCTTGACTCTATAAAAAGTCAATGTTCTCGTATCTTTGTTTAGTTTTTACTGTAAAGTTTGTTGAATGTTAACAAATATGAGGGGATGATGGGTTTATACATCCGTCCCATAGTGCCATGGTTTTTTATTAGTGACCGTATTGTCTGGTATAAAAATAGAGGATTCTGAACTCTACAGCGTTGGTAATCAGAAAGATTTTTGTTTAACTGATACTATACAAATAATCGACGGCTTTTTGTTTGTAGATATGATACGGAATTATCAATATTCGATCTTTTTACTTTAAAACAAATTTCAAGTCAATTTGTATTTTTTTAATTCATAAATAGCCGCCATTTCAAAATTAAGTTGTGATACTTTGAGCATAAATTGATCTTGGGATAATCAATGAATTTAATAAGTACTTAGTTTGGATTATTTTAATATTTCAATATATTTAAGTTTATGGTATACTTGATTCGTTATAACCTCTATGATCAAGAAACTCTATTCTCGAAACCTCGTGTTCTTAGGACTCGCTATAGACAAAACTTATAACCTTAAATCATGAAACTCTTTTCTTCTCTGTTTACTGTGTGCTCTGGCGCGAGCACATTGCAGTAATAGTTATCCCCTATTGTCAGATAGGCTCTATCTGTCGTCATTTTTATTAAGTTAGACGATATTAGAGGGTAGTAAAGTTATAGAGTCGCTTCCTACATCATACATTATATTGTTTTATTTATTAATCTACAAAATATTTTAGAAGCGTTTTTTTATGTACCAATTATATCACTGTATAAAGAGTCATTTCTTGTATAAAAACATAACAATTTGACTTAAGTAAGTCGATTTTAACTCCATGAGCCTACCATCACCTTCTTAAGCAAATTTATAGCGAAGATGTTTAAGTTAGCATGGATTTTGTCTCTTTCTAATATACACCGATATCAAATTGACAAAGGCAAACAATTGCTATTGACATTTTATCTAATATAGGTTCAGTTGAATATTTCGCTAAAGTAACTTTCCCCGCGGTAAAATCAAGCCCTTGAGAAGTCGTTAAGAACAAGTTTGACTAATTTGGACTCCCATGCACTTTCTTACGTCTATAGTTGCACTTTTATTAGAGCGACAGGGTTCCATGCGACGGTCATGACGTAGCGCAGTACCACTATGATTTTCTCAAGCGTTAAGTGTACTGACCCTTGGTACACTATTATGACTCCACTTAGCTCCGTACACTAATGCCATTGAATAATTGAAAGGTTCTAGTACAGTCACCGGCAGGTTTTAATAAAATATGAAAATTTAAGCGCTGCGCTTATATCAATTTGACGCGGACTGTACAACAGTATTCTCGACATACATTGAATGGTTAACGATATTAAAAATAAATATTTTGTTTTGAAAATTTGTAATCGTCATTTGTTTGACATACGTTAACCCATAACTATTTTTTTAAATCGGATTAAACATTTGGATTAGTTATTCATTTCTATTTGAGAAATATGTACATTGTTAAGAATTTTTAGGGTATACTTATGTATAGACGTTCTTATAATTTGGTCTCGGTTTGATTTGGGTGTAAACAGTATATAAAGTCGCTTCTCGTGTCTGTTACCTAAACCACTCAACTAAAATTAATAAGATTTTAGCAATTCAAGAGGAAGTTTTAACATGTCCTTTTACCGCGGTAAATCCATTATTGCCACGGTAAAACCCTTATCCTAGTCATAAGTAGATTAAGTTAAAGTGCATTCTTATTTGAAAGTGACACAAAAAAAAAACAATTGCAAAATCCAGGTACCCTATATTCGACCTAAGATACTACCTATACAGAGTGTTTTAAAATTGGTATAAAAAGCCAAAATAGTTCAAAAGGTGGGCTCATTAAGAATATTTTATTTCAATGTTGTTTTTTAAGGGTAGATAAGCCTTCATTGGACCATAATCTCACCTGATGTAAAGTGACGATGTGGTCTAAGATGGGGCATGAAGACCTAGAAGGCTTCTCCATGGATCCAAGGATGATAATTCAATTTGGATATCAATTTAACAAAAAAATATAAAGTATAAATCTAATATTTGCGCCCAAATTGTTTTTGTTACCTTGTGAGATATCAGTTAAAGTAAAACCTATTATTTAATTTAGTACCATAATAAAAATAACCAAAAAAACCCCGGAAGAAGTTAAAAAGTTAAATAAATTGAATTTAAAAATAATTAAATCAGCTGATATTTTATTTTAAGAATTTAGGAAAACTTACAGCTAGCTATTATGTTATATAAACAATATATGATTCACATATGTGCACACTGAAGGCCATTTAAAAGTTTTCATATATAAAATAATATGAGGCTAAACATGACCACAGATTAAAATAGGTTATAAAAAAAAATGTATGTCCACCTGGTGCGTGCCAGACCCGTTCCGCTTTATATACCCATTTGAAACACCTTGTATAAAGTTTGCTGATATGCCTTTGTAGATTCTCATTATTTATACTCACTTGGTGAACGCATGCGCTCTTTTTCCTTTTGTCTGTAATCGGAGAATACAGCCACCGCATATCCTTAAGTTTTGAAAGTTATTGACATAAGCACGCTGTTTATAGCCAGAATTTGCAATAAACCCCAGGGCTGAAACCAATTCACACTAAAAGTATCGAGAATGCTATTTTTAACCGCCTTCGAGAAAGTAGGAGGTTCTCTATTACGGCGTAACAGAACTTTTTAAACGGATTTTGATGATTCATAGTAATCTTTCCAATTTTTAATTACTTATAATGGGTCAATAACACAGATATGGTATGTTTTTTAATTTTCTGATATTTTGACGCTACTGCAAGAGCCATGATCACGTCATAATAATTGTCTTTGCGATTATGCAGAGGGTTATTCACACACAAAACGCTCTCTACCCTTGCGACTTTAACAAATACTAGTGTGGTTACTTAACTCAAAAATCATAAAATCATGGTATGTTACGCGTTAAAAGTAGTAATAAAGTTAAAACCACGATATAAATGATTTTGAGTATATTTTAAGAAGTATTTGTATTATTGTAATGTATTTATTCAACATCATCTTATTCCAATCTTAGTCAAGCTAGTACTGTAGGTGTCAGATTTATATTTATAAAAAATACAAAACCTATACCACATTGAAAAACTAACCTTCTAAGAGGGGCATTCAATTTGTCCACAGCGTCACTGAGCTCGTCAAATTATTAAACTAGATCTTGGCATCGAAGTATAATTATAGATAGAACGATAGAAATAAAAATCTTTTTCGTTTTAAAACAGCCATTGCGTTGAAAAGTGAACTTCTCAACAACAACCCAACGGTTGATGCAATAATGCGATTCAAATTGAAAGTGCCACCGATTCTTGTGACATCGGTGATGTTTATACCTTTCTATTACTCTGCGAATGTTGGTAGATGGACAAAACAAGATTCGTAGATGAATAATAATAATATATAACAACAGCATATATCTACGCTATGTGTAAAGTATAACTTCTTATAGTTATAAGGTGGAGCCGCGCTCTTTTTCCCTATTTTATAGAGACAAAAGAAACACAACCGTATGTAATATAGTTTTCTTATTTGAAATAATTTGCAATTTAAGATTAGTAGAATGGAAAAAAATGCTTCTGTTCGATAAATTCATTAAATTAAACCACATTAGTGATGTAATATTCTAGCTGAATTAACTTTGAAAGGTATAATCATGCAGAAATTAATGTTGTGAATGTCTGAATGATATAGTAACAAAATAACTACATAGATATACTATCAACTTTAGGGCTATAAAATATGGATAATTACCAAAAACTAGAAATCTACTGCTTTTAATTTTAATTACATATGAATCGGATATGTAATTAAAATTTGAACAACCTAAAAGCATCAATATTTCAAATACACAAAATATTGAGTTAAATTTAGGGATATAGGTCAAATTATCAGAAAAGGAAAACAATAAATATGTTCGCATTTATTTTGAGAACATACTTTATTTCGCCAAATATATTTTTTTACTGATTCTTGTCTACTGTGGTTGTTATAAGAGGAAGCGGGCTGCTAGAAGTATGAAAATAAATAAAAATCAATGAAAGACTACGATCTAGAAGATAATTTAATAATTTGGTTCGATTCCAAAAAATTCTGCAGCAGAATCGTTTAATATCCGCGATTTCGTGCCTTGAAAGCTGCACGATGCAATACCTAGAATCTGGCTTAAGTGGCGTTTGTCTACGAGTCTAGACGTACGTGGGGACAAACAGCATTCATAATGTATGTACAAACTTATATTGCCAAACAAAATGTTCTAGTTGTCGCTTTCAACTAAAAGTTTCATTTAATTAAATAATAAATAAATAAATATTTCCGGACAACTCACACAGCATCACCTAACCCCAAACTAAGCAGAGCTTGTACTATGGGTGTTAGGTGACTGATATATGTACTACATAAATACATTTTTTTTTGTAAATACATACTTATGATACATAGAAAACACTCAATTAATATACATTTACTTAATAAGCGATTTTAATATCAGATTTTACCGAGGTTAAAAGTAGATTTTGTTCTTTAATGAGAAAGCAGCTGCATTATGTAAACGGAAATGTGCGGAAACATGTAAATGGTTTTGAGTTATGTTTGTATTGTGATTTAGTTAGTAAGTAAAACTGTTTGTATTCCGAATTAAAAAAATAATAATAATATCTGTTTCATATGTTTCAAATAATGACAAAATATTATGCCTACTGCCTCGGTAAATATATTCTAGTCATAAGAAAAAAAAATGGTTATTCTTTTAATTCTACTATTCTTTTATTAATTTTCTTACATAGATACATGTGTAGAATGGAAGTATGAATAACCCGTCGCTTAGTAACTTGCTAGAAATTTGTGAAACACCCACCCCATGAAAACAGCAAAGAATTCTGTGTACAACGGTCGCGGCATCGCTTAGTAACTAACGAATATTCAATGGCACTGCGGGGTACTGCTGATATTGGGGGTGCATACAGCTTAACAAAGAGTAGCAAATTACACCACAGATAAAATACCCGTGGATGTAATGCCGTAAAAGTTACTTTTTTAGAGGATCTCACTAGTATTGCAGTGAAATTACTGCGCGTTGCACACACTTACAATGGTACTTTTACAATACAATACAATAAAAAAACGTTTTATTGTACGTAACACAGAAACATAAACACTTAATTTTGTTTTACAAAATAAAAAACAAATGGTACAAGGCCCACCTTTCTTAAACACGAATACATTTTACCTAATCATGAAACACTTCTAGTATACTTATTAGTAAGCAATTCATATTAAAAACTACACAGTGATCACTATTCCTACCAATGAAGGTTAATTAAGTGAGTATTTAACTTATGCACCAATAATGAAACATTACCTTGATCAATCATTTGATATGTAAGCGAAAACGACATGAAAGTCTGTTTCTTTGTGTTTGTAGTTTTACAAAAAAACCTACTCAGCGCGTAGTACTATAATTACGTCCTCTCATTTCGTATTATCAAAAATTTTATAACCTCTTTATCCCTGGCTTAACTGTAGCAGTTAGAGGCTTGTCTTACTGTCGGTAAAGTTCCTACCTTGGTTACTCTGAATGCAAATCTTGCAGATGCCATGTTTAATAGAGTAATGCCGATATTATGAAGTTTTCTAAGTTGAAAAGCAGTAATTCTTCATATCAAGTTATTATTTATGTGGATTAGATTATTCTTAGACAAATGGCGTAATGAAAACGAAAAACTAATTCCACATAGTATCATAATTTAAACATAAGTAAGTACCTACTAAAATCTCAAGAATCACAAACGAAATATTCCATTCACCTCAAAATGACATTAAAATTTCCATTTCTTGAAAGAAAACATTGCTGTTTCAGAGCAGTATCAATTAGCACAGACTCGCCACTTTTGATAAGTCTAATAACAACGGAAAATGCCCAACGCTCTTCTGATTCCTTTCATTGAATCACTTATTTACAGTGTTGTGGAAAAATTTAAGAAAAGTTATTTATATATGATATCCCTACACTTTTTTCCCGTGTTAAATGAATTTTCTTAGGAAGCCTACATTAACAAGATTTTTTATGCCATATACATTCTAAGATTTTTAAGTCTTTCTATCCTGTGTATCTCTGAAATCATTTTATGAATGTGGCTTCTGAAGATAGAGATTGAAAAACCAACCCCTTCATCTAATTTGTTTAATTATTGACTACTAATTTCGAAGAAGATGATAGAGTAATTAATGGCTGATACATATGTATTTGATAATTCTTTAAACCGATGAGTACAAGTTCTACATCGTGATTTAAGTTTCAATATTTTTTTCTGGATGCTACGAGGATAGTACATTATTATAATTACCTATTTATTAAGGTAAACATTTTAAAACTCTAGATTGTCATAACACGCCCAGTAAAACTAGCTTATTACTAAGATTACACTCAATTCTGCGCAAGTTGTTCCCGAGCGGCGCATTACAGATTAAGGTACCTCTAATTTTAGAGAGCTGTGCCAAATTCTGAAACGGAAACTTTAAATAATGGCTGCTCACTGTAAAATAGTCAACATATAGGATATAATATATAATTCACAAATTATAATTACCTACTAACAATAAACATTTTAGAAAGCAATGACGACATTTCATCGAAATTAAGTCGTTTTTGATAAATCCATTTGCAGTAATTTTCAAAAAGTAAATGCCTTTTTTTACCGAGTGAGCGTTAATAGTTGTCTATATGTATATTCTATTAAGTACTAATAATACCCGTAACACATTTTAAAGCTTACCACAAAAACATTTTTGATATTTTATCGCGAATTTCATATTTTATCTGATAAATAATACTTAGATTATAGATTATTATAGTATGTAATAAGGTTTATTCTTGTAAGTAGACTCAACGCATTATCTTAGTCAAACCTCAAGTTTTGTATAACCTTATTTTATTTAAAAAATACATCAAGATAATATATTTATATAATTATGTCATTGATATGTAATTTTTATCGAGACAATCTTATATGAACAACTTAAATTAATACTTAAGTAGATAGCCAGGTACCATACGATGGTACCTATAAATAAAAAAGAATTTACAATAAACGCTTTTCAGGGAATCCGTCATTATTTCTTCTTGATCTAGCAAACTGAAAATAACTCAGTAACAAGTTTAAAAGCATGGATATTCACGAAATTACGTAGGCGGCCCCCTTTTGTACTTCTGCTGCTTCTTCGAAAAAATCTGATTTTCATTTGACTTTGACGTAGATATGTTTCGCACGAATTAAATCCATTCTTGGCGAGGTTGAACGGAATATATAATAGTGCCATGAAGTTTTTATTTCGAGTTATAAATATCCCAGGTACTGTGCTTTCTATTGCTTCTTTTATAATATCTTTTATAATTGTGACTTGTGTATTGTTATAGTTGTTGCAACTTTTTTTTTTTTAATGCACGATAGGTCCACAATCTCACCTGATGTAAAGTGACGATGTGGTCTAAGATGGGACATGAAGACCTAGAAGGTAGATGGCTTCTCCGGGCCACATTAAGAAACACGAAAAAATCGCTTCACGCACTGGCCCAGCCCGGAGGGTGGTGACAAGCCGCAGCCGAAGCCTACCACCAGAGACTGTTCTACACTGACATTATAGTGAACCTAACAGTATTCTACATTCCTATTTAGTAATAGGTTAGCTGGTATATAATGTAGCCTTAAGCTCGTCTTTTCGTATCATAACATATTATTTACTAAAAATTTATTAAAATAAATTGTTAACTAATAAATAATAATTTAAGCGATTTTTTGAAAACTTGTTTGCGATGTTTCCAAAATGCTAAATAACATACAACGCAGTTCATAGAAAATTTTAATGAATGACACGCATTTAATCACATAGAAATGATTTTAACAAGCTCCTATTAAATAGCTCTTGACAATACAATACCACAAAACCATATCAGCTAGATATTCATTTATTTCAGTAGAGTTACTCCCCCCAGTACTTTGTTTCATGTTGAAAGCAGTAGCATTCATTATTAAATGAAACATCGCTGAACAATGTCCAATATTTTATTGTCATTGCATGGGTTGGATTAGTAGATCAACCTTGATACGTTCATATGAGAAAAGTCTTGCTCTGTTATACGAATTTGTTCTTTTAATAGTACCCAATAATTAACTTTCAGTAACGTAATGTTAATTTATACAAGTACCAATCACTATGTAACCTCGTGAAAGTCGAATTCTCTACATTTTCCTCGTAGATGTTTTCTATATTACTGTTTAATGAATACTTGATAATGCTCCACTGAAGTCCAATCACATATAGCTACGATAGCTAAATTTTAAAATGGATACAGCAATATTGAATAAAAGGCATGTCATTATTTTCAACTAGGAAATTCTAACAGTGGAAGATTTATATTCTTGGAATACGAACTACTCAATGCTCCTATTGCAACTTATCTCTCTTGAAAGGCATAAACTGTTGCAGTAGTAGGTATGTTTGCATCTACGATGGTTTCTTTAAGATTTTTAATTAACCTTGTTATTATATCCAATGCAATTAACTCTTAGGATTGTAAAATATTATTCCACTACTGTTTCTTTTATGATTATTAAAAATAAAGGTAATATCATCGTATTAAATTAATTCACAAAAATAATTTACCATAGACGCAATTTCTAGACCAAATGGCAGTACAAAAAAATCAAAGGGTACCGTTAGCGTGATAAACGTTTTTGTCATTTGTAAATACAAATAAACAAGTCCAAATTAGGACAGAAGCATGTTTTACTTAAAATGTTCCGATCATTTTACGCGCCGAAGACTTGTAGGAAGCGTTGTGCGACCTCCGTGACGTCACGAGGCCGAGCCGCTCTCTCTAGCTCATGACACGCCAGCCCTTGCACCACAGAATACTTGCTACTCCTTAGTACGGGTATTATATCACCACAGATTACGTTCTAGTTACTAATAGGCCTTTGTCGGTTAGTTACTATGCTTCATTCTGTGTACGCGGCGTTGCGAGGCGAACTATATTGCTCATTACTTATTTATTGAATTTGCCTTCCATCGTTCTACTTTTCGGTTATTGTGAGCATTCAGTAATAGAGATATTAAGGAGTTAACTCGATGTTTGTTCATATTTGTAATTATTGTTGTACAATGCAGTATGTTATGTAATGTATTTATCTAGGTGTATTCTCGTGAACGTAAATAACATATCTGATGTGGTTTTCTTAGTATCATTTCTTTGAATCGCTAAGAAACGCTGTTGCGGTAATCGTTTCTTACAGATCATGTTTAGGTAAATAAAGTCTTGTTAGTGGGAAATCCTTAATAGACGTCAACGATGCCGTCATTGTTTCTTTATAAAAATAACTTTAAATTTATAAAGAAGCAATGATAATAAGAATATAGTGTTAGGCCTTTATCTATTTTAAATAAGGTGCCTATATATCGCATAAAACGCTATTATTGTAATTTATTGCTGTTGGCAACAATTTACTTAAATCTACTAATATAATAATAGGTGACTGGCATCCCAGGTAGTGGTTTTATTTAGATTTTAAAATATACGGGAGGGATAGTTCTTAGTATTAACCATTTCACAGACAATGACATTCGTATTAAAAATCTATGTTATAATTTTGATATACACATTAATCCATATAACATTTAAAATGTGAAAGTAACTCTATCTGTATGTCTGTTTGTCTTTCACGTGAAAAATGCTGACCCGATTGAAATTAAATTTACACTAGATTCTGTAGCGCCTGAGAAGAAAGGACAAAGGCTACTACACACTACTATTTACCGCAAGCAAATGTAATTCTTGGGAAAAAAACATTAAAACGCTGGTAACACCGCGGGGCACTACTAGTTATATATAATTATTATATTTTAAAATACAATAGGTGTTTTGATTTCGCGGATTTTAAAATGTTATCTGACTTAGATACTGACCTACATGAACTAACACATCCGATTTCAACCATTAAAAATACAGTCCGAATTAGGTAACAAATATATCGGTAATCGCAGTAGCTTTGACATTCACAATCTTATCGCCTAGCCCGACTACGTGTTGTGTATTGACATAGCGTTGTCTTGCCACAGCCGCGTTTGATTAAACAGATTGACATAGCGAAGCTAGATGTACCTACAGGTATCAGGGCAAATGTAAATAATATTGCTACCGATGTGAGCCAATGCATATCAATCAATTATGTGTAAGTGCGGTTCGACAATGGAATACATGGTACATTTTAATTGATATCTGTATAAATAAAAATGAATTGTTGTTCGTTAGTCTGATTAAAACTTGAGAACGGCTGAACGGATTTATCTTATCATAGTCTTGAAATGTTCGTGGAGGTCTAGGGAAGGTTTTAAAGGCGAGAAAAAATCTAATAATTTTTTTAAATAAAAACCCGTGCGAAGCCGGGGCGGGCCACTAGTTTAACAATAAAGATGTTTGCTTTGTTTTGATGACTGTTAAGAAATGTACATAAAAATAACGTATTCTATTTAGTACGTCCGCTACCCGTCCAAAATACATGACACCTATTTATCGCTTTATTTCGCGGAACTTTGATGCTTTCTATCTTTCCACATTTTTATATAACAAAGCTTTACATACACTTGGGCTTGTGACGTATACATATGTACATATAGTACAAATCGCCCGTAAAGCGTACTTCAATGCATTGTATTGTCTTGATAATTCGTTTGTAACAAAAAAACAAAGAAACACCTACGTGTACAAATGTTTTTAAAAATCTGACTGTTGTACTAATTATTATTATAAGTTATTTACCCAATTGGAAGCAATACTTGCTTCGTTATACGAGTAGGTACAATTTAATAATTTTCTTGATAAACATTTTCAAGTATTTATTTAAAACAAAAAATCTAAATTTAAAACTTAAGAAGAACCCCCGATTCCAATGCCTTCATTTCCTTAAATGTAACACAACATAATATTAGGTCCTTACATATGAAATTGGCGTTTTTCGTACTGGCCACTTTAATCACATATTTCTCCTCTTTGGTAAGGAATTCCAAATTCAAATTTGTACAGCTATAGACTCATGTATTTGTGCTTCGATGATCGTCATTCATTTGTTTTTTTTCTTCTGTTTTTTTCTGTTTGCGTCACTCATTTTACAAAATGGAAAACTTAAAATATCGCATTATTTACGAGTACGAGTTCCGCCGTGGCACTAGTGCTGCGGAAACAACTCGAAGGGTGAATGATGTGTATGGCGGTCGTGTTGCAAAAGAAAACACAGTTCGTTTTTGGTTCCAACGTTTTCGTTCTGGAAATTTCGACTTGCAGAACAAGCCCCGTGGACGGCCTGAGACTCAAGTTGATAATGAAGAGTTGAAGGCTATTGTGGAAGCGGATCCATCGCAAACCACGTCCGAGTTAGCTGCAGGCTGCGGTGTTAGTGATAAAACTGTTTTAATTCACTTGAAGCAAATTGGGAAGATTAAAAAGCTTGAAAGGTGGGTACCTCACGAATTGACTGAAGCAAACCGGCAAACGCGCGTCGACTGCTGCGTTACATTACTAAACCGGCACAATAATGAAGGTATTTTAAACCGAATCATTACCTGTGATGAAAAATGGGTTCTTTACGATAATCGGAAGCGCTCAGCGCAATGGTTGGATCCTGGCCAGCCAGCCAAATCCTGCCCCAAGCGAAAATTAACCCCAAAAAAGTTACTTGTAAGCGTTTGGTGGACTAGTGCCGGTATTGTTCATTACAGTTTTCTCAAATCTGGCCAGACTATTACGGCTGATGTCTATTGTCAGCAATTGCAAACCGTGATGGAAAAGCTAGCGGCTAAACAACCTAGGCTGGTCAATCGCTCCACGCCACTGCTGCTTCACGACAACGCTAGACCACACACTGCGCAACAGACGGCTACTAAATTAGAAGAGCTTCAATTGGAAAGTCTAAGACATCCTCCGTACTCCCCGGACCTTGCTCCAACAGATTACCATTTTTTTCGAAATTTGGATAACTTCTTGCAAGGGAAAAAATTCAACTCCGATGGGGCAGTCCAAATCGCCTTCAAAGATTTTATTGATTCCCGTCCGACTGGTTTTTTTAGTAAAGGGATCAATGAACTACCTATAAGATGGCAAAAGTGCATAGAAAATAATGGTTCATACTTTGATTAATTAAATATATTATATTAAAAAATATTCGACTTTTTGTTCCTCCCATACAAAACGCCAATTTCATATGTAAGGACCTAATATTATGTTATGTGGACGCGATGCGCTTTCAAGCAAAACAAGCTTTTGCTTACAAGCCGTGTTGGCTAAGTGGGAGGACACTCGACTTTCATTCCGAAGGTCGTGGGTTCAAACCCCGCCACGCACTTCTGGATTTTTCTTCTTGAGAAATTTATGTGCGCTTTAAACACGCGTGCTTTAACGGTGAAGGCAAACATCGTGAGGAAACCGGCATGTTCTGAGAACTTGAAAAGAGTTTGAAGGACATGTGACATTCACCAACCCGCACTTGGCCAGCGTGGTGAATTAAGGCCTAATCTCTCTCGTCAAGAGAGAAGTCCCTGTGTCCCAGCAGTGGGAACGTTAATAGGGTGATGATGATGATGCGCTTTCATTTGATACCCCACACTAGTATATTTGCAGATTTTCTGTTTTCCTTCCCCACTCTCACCCTTTACTCAACTTTTAAACGGCTCAACCGATTTTCATGAAACATGTCTAAGAACACCCGGGCCAAACTCACCTTTCATACAAAAAAAACTAAATTGAAATCGGTGGTTAAAAATGGCTTTCGGCTGCGTATGGTGACAATGTATAAAATCAGCATCACTATCATTAGAATCTCCAGTAATAATGAGACAGTTTTTATGTAGCAGTCGAACAGAATCCCACAGTCTTACCCTGTGGCGAGGACATGGGGACACAAAGGGGATCAAATTAAAGCTTTATGGCACCCGCACGACATAGGGGTGTGAGCCCTCTGATAGAAAACACAGGATCCTATGTTTGTACCGGATTGCTAATAGTTGCAGTAGTTTGTGGCAGTAACCTAAAAGAGCCTGTTGATTTTCAATCAATAATATCCGTCGTAATCATTCAGAATGATGTCATACCTAAAGTTATAGGTACCTAATAGATAATTCATAATAGAAGTTAGATAAATAAGAAAGGAAGTGGAAGGATGTACAATACTAGTGCGTCGTTGGCCTTATTGTCGCGGCGAACCCTTCTGAGAATTTTTGGTATTTAGATATGTTATTAAAAATATTTTTAAATTAGAGATTATTTAAATTACACGTAAGTTATATTGACGAAGGTAATATATTCATAACTCTCGTAACTCTGCACTAACACCTTGTTCCCCCAATTACATTTCGCTATTACGTTTTACGCGCTCCGTGACTTGTGCACTTTATACCTGTGCAGATAAAACACACTATGTCGTGTCGTATCTGCGTCGTGTCGCCAGAGGTCGACCCACTTTTAAGCAAGCATTTTGTAGGTCGTTTATCGTGGTCATTTCCCCGGCACCCAAATCACAACGGCAATTTCGTAAGGCGAATACGGTGTACATTGCGCCTTTACTTTTCCCCTTCGTTGTTTATTGTTATTGAAACAGCAATGGATGAGTGCGCGCATACATTTTCGAACAAAGAGGTAAATAGAACGTTAAGATAGCTTGTACACGGTGCTAGTTAACATGACAGTTTATGAAGGTAGATTCTTTACAAATTTATATTTTAAATTATTTTGTCTTGATTAAAGATGAGTATACGTTTGTAGTAGTGTATTTCGAACAAGTTATTTAAAATGATCAGAGTTCAGTACGTTTTCAGTGCAAATCATTTAATACGAAGGTTAAACAAACGCTGCCAGCATTGCAGCTTACCTAGTGCCTGTAACCTGCATTTGTTCACGAAAGCAGAACAAGCCAGTACGTTGTGTATAATTCACAGTCACTCCGGGCGAGTTACTAGGTTCACCTACTCGTACGGTGTAACTGCATCCTAATTAGAATTATTTACTCCAAGGCCGCTTCGGAAATATGTCATTACCGTGTACCTAATTGTGGTCGGATGATCGCGACAATCGACTTAGAGATTAAAAACTGGGCTAAACGTTTACACTTTAAATAATTACTTTTTATCAGAACAGATATTGAGTTTTTAGTTATCGGTCGTTGATAATGAATTAATTTTTTGTAAACAATGGATGTATTGATTTTACATTACTGTGAATGTTTTTTATTAATTTTGAACCCTTCGTGGTATAAGTAAGAGAAATAGAATTGAATAATACCTAGTTACTGCATTACCTATTTCAGTTTTGTGATAGACGACGAAGCGCGCGGTTCAGGAATATTTATTTTACATTCTTTATCAATGCTGCAGAAAGCCATAGAGATTTATTTGTCATTGATAATGAGCATGCATCTTTATGAGGTCATTTAATGAATATAGTTTTATGATAACCATCCTATTTCCTTCTTAGATAAAGATACCACGGAGTTTTGCGTGCATCTATCGCACTAACTGACCCGGAGAAGGTCGCCCTGCCTTCTACCATTCACATCCCAATTACCATTTTCTCAACTTCTTCAAGAGGAGTATCTTCCTCATATTTTTTTGTATTTGCGTTAGTTTACTTGCAAAGGAACAGTTTGAATGAAGGCGTGCACTTAACTTACAAGTCAAACACTAGTCTACAAAAAATAAAACAATCTCTCTTTTTATCTTTAAAATATTGTTTTCCGGAGTCATTTAGTTTTCTTAGTATTTGATCGTTTATCCTATAATGTTGATGTTTGATTATGAAGAAATAATATGATAATGTGATCTGTTAATCATTTTGAAAAATATTTTACAATATATCAGTGACTAGCTGTGTCCTGCGGTGCTAACCGCGTTATAATGGATGAAGTACTCTTAACCAACAACATATTTATTTGAATAAAGATTAATATTATTATGTTGATACAACTTAAACAAATTATTTCGACCAAATTAGGTACCATAAAAACGGTTTTTGTGAGTTAATCTTAAAAGATAGACATATACTATCGCGGACTGTTTTTTAGATCATTAAAAGAGCTATTATTCTTTATTACATATTTTTTGTGTATCTTGAACCGTTTTCACGGCGCACGCAACGGAAGGCTTCAAAGATAAACAATTTCTCCCGTTTTTTTCACATTTACCACTATCTTTGCTCCTATTGGTCATAGCGTGATGTTACATAGCCTATAGCCTTCCTCGATAACTGGACTATCCAACACAAAAAGAATTATTCAATTCGAACCAGTAGTTTCGGAGATTAGCGCGTTCAAACAAACAAACAAACAAAAAAACAAACAAACAAACAAACTCTTCAGCTTTATATATTAGTATAGATTGTTCCCTTTAAAAATCAAGGTTGAAAAATATGTCCTATTGTAACTTCTCAACCGGTAAACCGATTTTGATAAATGATAGATCTTTACATAAGTCTAGTTCTCATGAAGCGAGTGACTGAATGAAATCATTCAATCGTTGTATTAAAGTGGCTTTTTAACGTTAGTGCCCGTTAAAAAGAGATATCTGCCAGGCAACCTTTGGATAATGAGTGATATTTATAACACCCCTCTTTTTATCAGGGGTTAAAAAGCACTTGAATTTCTGGTGCGAAATCAGCACTCTATTTTTACTATGCAGACACGCTCTGGTACCATCGAGAGCGCATACAAGATTGGAAACTCAAAATGCATACAAAACTCTTTAGTTAAAGATAACGTAGTAGCTACGTAGTATCTTGACTGAATATTGTTTTACTCGATAGAATGTGACGAAAACGATAAAGATTTTAGTATGTCGAATCTCCGCCCCGGCTGCGCACCGGTATTTTCAACATAATTTCACCACCACAGTTGGACATAGGCTTGCCTCAAAGATGAACTTTAGTCGCTGACGTTTGTTGTTCTTCTCTCTCATCTTGATGGTGATTCTTATTTCAAAAATACTGTCTTGTAAATAAAGTATTATGTAAAAAAAAACATAGAGAACGTTAATCACCACGTTCTTCTTTGAGTTTTCGGAGAATGGCGTTCATGAATAAATACAAGAAATTACCTACCTAAAGAAAAATGCAGTTTTTTAACTTTCAACGAAGAAAGAAGGTTATTTTTATGGAAAGTTAATTACTAGACAAATTACTTAAGTGACGTTTTTAATTTTGTAAACTCAAAAATGAAATGGGAAATAAAAAAACAACTAAATAAGTAAAATATATTTTAAACTATTAGAAATCGTTAAACATTCATGGGGGTGAAATCGATGCACGAGAACCTCCCCCTCAACCCATTTCATTTTGGACTAGGGTAAGTCTGGGGGCCATGACCGCAGTAACTTTAAGACTCTATTTATGAAGGAACTATGACGAATAACAAACAGAATTAGGATAAATTATATAGTTTATTTATTAATGTTACAAAAAAATTAGGATAAGTCAATCATCAATAACAAAAACAAAATCATTTTCGCCATAAAAAAATAACTCAAGTTTAGTTTAGCCAGTAGGTACATCTTTTAATATATTTTTCTTACTAGCATAGTGAAGAGACATGCCCTGATGTCTGAGGGATTTTGCCACCCATAGCATCCGAATATTGCAATACAAAGCCTTTCGACTACATGTTTTTATGTTATTTCTGTAATTTTTAGATTCATGTTGGTACAACAGTCTCATTTGTGTTTTAACATGTTTACAGATAAAGCTGCCATACAAGCTGCCATCGCCATAAAATTTTAGATAAATTGAAATAAGAATATTTATTTTATGGCCATCTCTCCCGATTGTCCGGATGATCCGGGCTCCCGATAGGTGCATGCAAACTTCTCAATTTAGTAGTGTATTAAGGTAAAATATATAATAGAACACGAGAAAAATGCCAACTCTACAAGAAAAGTATAAAAATGTACAACAGTTACAACTTTATAGTAACCATTTGTCATGTCAAACCCATTGTTTAACTGCAACGTGGTATGAAAATACAATTTAAATAACTCACTTATCCATTTTGTTCTTTGCAAAAACAATCACATATATTTGAAGTATCTACGCGCCCAAATTAATTAAACTAAATTGAAAGCGTCATTAATGGGTGTAATATATTATTTTTTAAGGATTTTGTTGAGACTGCCACGTTATATTCGCGGTTTACCACAGAAACGGACTTCATGCCATTATGCGAAAAAAAAACCAGGTCTCTGATACGCAGAGTCCAAGACAGTCGAAACAGTATCCTTAAGAGATGGCATTTACTCTCCATTTTGGAGGTCTCTTGTGCAGAGAGTGATAACTGATGGAATATTTTTCCTAGATCGGTCTGTGCACAGGCCATTATGTTAATCTGTCTATTATGTTAATTTATTACACACATTCAAGATATATACCCGTATAAAAGATTTTTAATATTTTTAATAATAAAATGAATACTAGGATTTTTTACCATTGGCCATGTCTCCCGTACCTACCATCCCCCCCGGAATTACCCATTACAAAATGAATCACCTGTATACTGTATGCCAAAAAGTTCCGATTCAGATGTCTAGTCGATTAGGCCGGCAAGCCAATAATCCCGTTATTTTACAGGTGAATAATGTAACTCACAATCATTTTGGCAGCGAGGTAAAGTTTTGCTGAATTATTAACATAATTAGGCTAAGTGGGAGCACACTCGACTCGCATTCCGAAAGATTTTTCGTCTTGTAAAATGTATGTTTGCTTAAAAACACGTGAATTAACGGTGAAGGCACACATCGTGAGGAAACCTGCATGTTCTGAGAACTTTAAAGAGTTTGAAGGACATGTGAAATTCACTAACCTGCACTTGGCGAGCGAGGTGAATTATGGCCTCATCTCTCTCGTCAAGAGAGAAGTTTTTGCTCTGTGTCACAGCAGTGGGAACGTTAATAGGGCGATGATGTGATGTGGATGTATCATCATCATCATCCGCAGCCTGACTTCACCCACTGCTGGGTATAGGCCTCCTCTTGCTCTCGCCACTCATTACGGTCCTGTGACAATTGCATCTAGGTGCGTCCTGCGATTTTAGCGATGTCGTCAGCCCATCTCGGTGCTGTGTATGTATAGTGTAACATAAATCATATATCCACAAACTAACTATTTATTTACTAAATACCTAATTAGTTATCATTTAGCATTTGTATTGAAGTTCATTTGACGTCCTTAATATCTTCCTGACATTCACGTAGATACTTACGTCATGACATGAATCATAAATGATTAATTAATTAATGTTTCTTTATTGGTAGTAAGATTTTTTATTTTAGGGCTTTTGTTAAATGATTATAATTTGGTAATTAGCGTATATCATTCTGTACCTACTAGGAGGCTATAGATATTTGACATTTTCAGAAACCATTTTTATTGTCTTTAAACCTATTAGGAGTTTTTTTAACGTGCAGCTTCTGTTAAAACACAAATACATAATTGTAAACTTTCAAATTAAAACCTTGCGCCAATAACTTTGTCCACGAGTCCAAGTATACGAGTTTTATATTATATGTGCCTATATTATTATTATAAATTATATGTATACTGTATATTACGAAATAAGTGTCCCAAAAAAACCAGTGGAATATACATATATCCTACAAATGAATGTAGAATTTACAGGCACGTAGCTGTTCGCTAATACCTACAGTATAGAAGCCTTCTCGTGAATAAATAATGATATTTGAGTCTGGCTAAAGGAATATACGGTTTATGAATGTTTTAGGAGTACATTCGACCAATTAATTCAGAGCTGAATAGTCTGGCAATACCGCTAGATATAATATATTTCTTGTGGAAAGTTTTATTTATCTCAAATATCTATAGAATTGCATTATATTGAATACTAGATTATCTTTTTGTGGTGTTTTCTATGTATAATAAGTATGTATTAACAAACAAAAAAAATGTATCTATCATGTCAGTCACTTAGCACCCATAGTACAAACTCTGCTTTGTTTGGGTATAGGTGCTGCTGTGTGATTAGTCCGGAAATATTTATTTTATTTTATTTATCTACAGCTTAGAACAAATATGTGCAGTCGAGACTGACTAGTATGTTATTAGAGTTAGAGTTAAGTGAGTTTTAGAATAGTCAATAATAATTTCGAATCAATACTCTTTAGTCATTCTTAGTACCTACCTACACTAAACCCATTAAGGTATCTAAAGTGGAAGAGTTTATTTGTGTAAAGGCGCTACTACTGGTCCGATTTAAATAATTGTTACTAGAAAGCCCATTTATCGAGGAAGGCTATAGGCTACTTTAGGCTACTTTTTATGGGAAAGTACGATGTTCCCGCGGGAATATCCAAAAACACAGGCAACGCCGTGTTGGCTAAGTGGGAGGACACTCGACTTTCATTCCGAAGGCCGTGGGTTCAAACCCCGCCACGCACCTCTGGATTTTTCTTCTTGAGACATTTATGTGCGCTTTACACACGTGCTTTAACGGAAAAGGCAAACATCGTGAGGAAAACCGGCATGTTCTGAGAACTTTAAAATAGTTTGAAGGTCATGTGACATTCACCAACCCGCACTTGGCCAGCGTGGTCAATTAAGGCCTAATCTCTCTCGTCAAGAGAGAAGTCCCTGTGTCCCAGCAGTGGGAACGTTAATGGGGTGATGATGATGATGATGACAGGCAACGCCGAATCGTGTAAAGTCTCTACTACTTACTAGGTTCGACTGCCGTACAATACCCCGCAAAAGGATAACGAGAACCCTTATTATTGCATTTGAAAGATAAACAAAAATAATAAAAAATTAAGTAGTGATTATCTTTAGCTAAACATTTTTTAATGTTTAGTGGGCCACATGTTGAACAGATAAACTGAGATAAGAGAGTGGTATAAATGAAAAAAGGGTATTGTTACTAAGCTTAGCGGGCGGTTTAAAGAATGTTGACACAACATAGTAGAGTCCTCTTTTAGTTTTTTTTGGTATCTACACACACCCATTCAAAATGTGTAGAAACTGTTCAATTACATGTTTCAGTCCGTCTCATATTTACCGGATTTTAATTTATTGTTTGTTAAATCAAACTGGTTTCGAACTTTCATGATTATTTTAAAGTTACAACTTTTCTATAAATTTTCGACTCATATAAGACACCACATAGACACGCCACATAGAAAGCGCACAAACTAATATTATGTCTCTCTCTCTTCCTTTAATGTTGAATTAATTACATTACTTACGGCGTCTGTCACGTCGCGCTTTAAACTTGCACTTTACACGGAACCACTGAAAACCAGCGCTGTAGCCTGCCTTCATAGCACCTACAGCACCTGCTGAGTGGCAACCAATTAACGTCCGAATTTGTTACTCGTGTAAATTGATATCAAAGTTGCTCTGTATTGTATTACTAAAATAAGTAAACCTTTTTCCATTCTATTTCTATTTTAATCCCACAAAAATAACCTACAATATATTTCAGCTTGAATAACGTTAACCAGGCATTGTCTTAGACGGGAAGTTATGCAAGGAAATGTATCTGTTTCTGAATATGTCTATTCAATGGTATCAATTTTAGATTTGTTTTATTTTGTACGGGAACTTGCGGTTGGTTATTCTGCGAGTTTGATGAAATGAAATTTCCTGTGGACACGTGGACGATCGGTTTTGTGAAAAGCGTACGTTTGCTTTTATCCTGGCAGTGTGATTTTATCTTCAATTTGAATTATATCGCAGGCGGATGAAACACAGTTATGTAAAATTTTACAAAATAAAAACTTTAATCTTTTAAACCTCTGTAAAAATAAATCTGTGAAATAAACCCTACAATCTATTATGTTCAAGGGTTAAAGTTATTGTCTCTTAACACGTTCAATAGAAAGTACTTATTATCTATCTAGTGAATTGAATAACAGGCTATCTTTATATACTAATGTTATAAATAGGAAAGTGTATAAGTGTGTCTGTTTGTTTGTCCGTCTTTCACTGAAAAGCGCCTGTACAGATTTGCCTAAAATATGAAATGTGATAGAATCACTTGAAATAGGACATAGGCTACATTTTACCGAGGGTAAATTTGTCATTCAGAGGTAAAACTATAAGAACGTGGGAAATACTGAGGGGCGCTGCTAGTACCTATATAATACAGATTGAAAGGGAGTGGATCTCACAGTCAAAGTTTAAGGTCAGATGGAATAGTTAATTTCTGCCAATGTAAGTGTGTTACAATTGCAATTTTATTAATACACACAGATTTATAACAAAAAGAGTTATTAGTACAATTCACTAATTGTGCCATAAGGCCTCACGCTGCCATAAGCGGGCGCGGGCGCGGTTTTATGTCCAACACGTAAGTACAATCAGCAAACTACTACCAAATACTACCACTGTAAGGGTGATTTTTCTGTGAATCAACTAGTGAAGTACAGTGAAGTAGGTGTAGATGTAACTTGCTCGATTTCTTTTGTTTTTAAAGACCAATAGTAGCTACGTCCGAACCGCGCAATAAGTCCCACATCTGGTCAACCTACTTAAATAAACCGTCGCGGACGAAGCACATTTGTATGAAAACGCCGCGTCAGGCTTAATAATATTTTATTTACCTACCTAGTTTATAGGCATTTAAGATATAGCACCATTCACATATAAATTGTATTGTAATCGCCATTTTGACAGAATTTCCCTAATTTTAAATAACCATCGTGCACAAAATAACACAAGCTGCATAATATCATAACGAATATCGTTTAGTTAAACAATCCTACGTTTCCAAATGGGGCGAAAACGCGATTAATCGAACAACTTCTGTCACAGCACACCCTATGACTGCCCTTAATTCAACCACCATTCAAAAACCTAACCTATAACAAACATGATAAACTCCATTTTCCTTTAACACATTTTAAGGATAAGGTCGTATCGTGGACTAAGGGATGACAAAGTTAATATGTACTTTAAGAGTAAGAAATAAGATTGATTCTCGATTGTGTTTTTGGGTTTGTGTGTGTTTAAGATGAGGCCAGGGGTAGTTTTTCAAACAATTATAAGGGATTGCGGTTGTTAATCTTCTATCGAATTATGTGCTATTGAATTTTGACTACATTTGACTTGTAGGGTTTTCCGTAAGTTGTTATAAATCAAATTTGCATGTGGGACAAATTGAAATATTACTTAAGCATTTATAACCATTGATTCATTAAACAATATAAGCAATATTTAACTTAAATTATCTTACTTGTCACAAGCAGACAACATTTTATTTGTAAGTATACAAAAGACGCATATTATTTATTGTATATTATTATATCATCATCATCATCACCCTATTAAC
This sequence comes from Gymnoscelis rufifasciata, assembly GCA_929108375.1. Taxonomy (NCBI): domain Eukaryota; kingdom Metazoa; phylum Arthropoda; class Insecta; order Lepidoptera; family Geometridae; genus Gymnoscelis; species Gymnoscelis rufifasciata. The sequence continues at coordinate 9,713,093 of OV815315.1, read as the reverse complement.
GTTCCCACTGCTGAGACACAGGGACTTCTCTCTTAGCGAGAGAGATTAGGCCTTAATTCACCACGCTGGCCAAGTGCGGGTTGGTGAATGTCACATGTCCTTCAAACTCTTTTAAAGTTCTAAGAACATGCCGGTTTCCTCACGATGTTTGCCATCACCGTTAAAGCACGTGTTTAAAGCGACATAAATTTAAATTATTATATTATTAAGAGGACCTATTAGGAGCAAAGAGTAAGCCGAGATATACAGGGAAAAATTCTGATTTTCGTATTTTGTTTAATATATTATATTAGATTTTTTTGTGAATCGACCAAATCTTTAAGGAAACTTAATTTTATTAATATTTTATTGTGGCGTATATTCTATATATCCTAATTTATAATATTAATATACACTAAATAAAAATATTATTTTTTTATTTATTAAACTTTCACCACGTATTGCATTTCCATGCCTATTTTATGAATTTACTTAAATTACTGTGTTAAAGCATTAAGACACATTTAAGATTTAAGTAGAAGGATGGATTACTAAGGACGAGGTTCCGAGTTTGGGAGACCCAGAGTTGGCTCAAGTTTCAGCTCTTTGATGCGACGCAAAATGTTCATCTCGAAGTAAATTGTCTTGTTATACCCAAGTTGCCTTTCATCTTCTGTTGGCTGTTGAAGGGTTAAAGTGGCGTCCTCTTAGAAATAAGGAGTAGGGATTTTTTTACTAGAATATAGTCAAAAATTAAAAATATATTCCTAGCCATCCTAAGTCGACAATTTATATTTTTTTTATTTTAAGCATTAATGTTTAACAACCTTTATTGAAATTTAAAATCCCAGGACGATGCTTATAAACTATCCAGGATAGCTTAGGACACTGTTAAAACCAGGACATATCCTGGGGAAAACAAGACGGTTCGCAACCTTAATTTACAGAGATAATCATAATAATCATTGGGTATTATAATTTCTAACAATTGATTATAAATAATAAACACTACTTCAATAATTCATAAAGTATTGATTTCTAAAATATTTTTTATTCCAGGGCCTGATAAAACGCAGCTTTTAAGGTATGTTGTCCTTACTCATCTTTAATCTATGTTTATGTCTTTGGTTTAAAAAAAAACTACACACAAAGGTTTGTAGCAAATTCAGTCAAGACATGAAGGATTATATCAAAGTGCTTCGAGTGTGTTACTAAGAGAAACCAGTCTCGTGTATCTGTTTAAACGTTGTCTTATCTTATCATTAGATATACCTTGATACACAGTCAGCCAGAGGTATGTTTCAACCTAGTAACCGTACGATTAATATTTTACATATAAGGGATGCAGGGAGGATTTTAGTAGGCCCTACCGAGAACTGAATTTACCGCCGATAATCTATTGATTTTCGATCTAAATATTCTTAGAGCGTGATGATGAGTGAAGATAATAATGGGTAAATAAACAATATCATAATGTGAGTACTTCTAGTAAAAGAGCAGCCATAAAAAAAAGAATAGGTTGGATTTGTCTATTTAATTAACTAATAAATTACAAGTCTTCTAAATCTTTAATACTGCAATAATAATACATGTTTTTTAAACTATTTATTTACATACTCGTACAGTCACAACATACTAATTAAATATCAAATTAATATAACACACAAGACTTATTTTTCTTCTTCATCAGGCAATCAGCCCAAAACATTTGCCATTATCCACATAATAGGACCTAGTCACGTAAAACAGTTAAAAAAATCATAACGAATTCCAATTTTGAATTCATAGAAAATTCTTCATGAAATTGTCAGAAAGTTGTCTTGCGGTTTATCCTTACCTACCGTGTTCTGTCTCACATTGAAGCCATACTGGAATAAGTTACATCTACACGCACTTGACAGGTGGTAAGCGAACATGCCTGTAGTCTTGTCGACACAACACATGTCATCTCTACTCTAGATCATTCACCTTTTAAATTACCTTACAGGAGCTAAGAAGACAAACTCTTTTATTCAGATTATAATTCGAATATTGTTTTATCGAAATTCAATTGTATCGTGCTGGCTGGTATATACTTAAGAGTTGAATATAAAATAAATAAATAATTGTCTATGGTTGGAACTCATTTTAAATACATTAATGGAGATGTTTTATATTTTTAACACTTACAGTGCGTACAGCACAAGTAATCGGACAAGATAAAACTATGGATTATTAATTAAATTATTAATGTATACAGCAATAATTTGTGTAAATAAGTGAAGTTCTAACCATTTAAGATATAAATATAGGTACCTACTTAAATAAATAAATAAATAAATAAAAAAGTTTATTCATAATATTAAGGTTTACAAAGCACTTATGTATAATACAATTGGATCTTATATAAAAACTTAGGTATGTACTTATATTAAACCTTAGTCAGATCAAATGCTCTCCTCGCTCTAACTAAGCTTAAAGCTTGTATTTAGATCCGAGGTTATATTTGCTCTGAGGTTTAGTACAAAAAAGTCATGAACAGTGTTGTAATAAAATGCCAGCAAATTATCTGTATTAGAATAAAATAAAAAGACAAGATTTAATAATAGGTACTAAAATTCTTTTAACAGATAAACGTGTTATGAATTCCACCTAACGATCGAGTTACAATTTCTTCTCAAGATACAGTGGCTGCTTACTTAATTACTTACATTCCTAAAAATACTAGACTAATTCTACTACTATCATGAAAGTACTAATATGATTAATCTAGCCCGTTACTATGATAAAATATTTAACAGTTGCTCAGTCTGTTCATAATTAATGCTTTGCAAATAATTTGTTACGGTTACTCGACAGTCATTAAAAGATTTTTCATGTAAACCTATAATTTTGTTAATCTTATTATAGAGGTAAGGCGATAAAAATTTTGAATGGTGGTGTGCAAAAGTTGTGTTACATGAAATGGTTTTAAAAATTTTATGTTTACTTATAAATATGGTCTTGAAATAAAGTTTCACCTAAATTAAATTATCTTAATTATTTTTGAATGACATTTGATGAAAAACGGCTCTTCAGAAACGGGACGTAGAGATAATAAACACAACGCAAAACTCGAAAGAGCAGCTCGCCTTGAAACCCGTTTTGCTCATAGGTCACCTTATCAAACCGCTCGATTAGGTATTACTTGATAACAGACAGTTGATAACAGGTATTTTGCTGGACGAAACAACCTCGTAAATGTCACGATGAAATCGTTAGACTGACTGGCCTTAGTTACATAATTCTTGCGAAAAGTAATTGGTGGATTGTTTATACAAAACGGTAGGCTAAATAGAAATTAAATCTTAATGATTTTTAATACGTAAATACGATACGATAAATTTCATTTATTACCAAAAAAGAGGTGTTTTAAGTTAGACATGACTGTCTGCCTGTCTGTGTGTCTGTCGGTCTGGGACATCATAGCTCCCGAACGGATGGAGCGATTTCAATTTAGTTTTATTTTTGTATGAAAGGTGAGTTTGGCGCGTGTTCTTAGACATGTTTCATGAAAATCGGTTATGCCGTTCAATAGTTAAATAAAATGGGGGTGAGATTGAGGCAGGAAAACCGAAAATCTGCAAATATACTCGAGTAGGGTATCAAATGAAAGCGCATCGCGTGCACATTATAAGATATTATGGTGTTTTACTTTCAAGGAATATAAGGACTTGGGTTTTTTTATAATTTCAAATTTAGATTTATGGATAATGTTTATCATTAAAATATATAGAAATAAATTTATAGACAGCAGATATCTCCTATATTGGGTGCATATAATCGAAAGCAAATCCTAATGACCAAGTTTATTTAACTTAAAGATTGTGGGTTGGCAAGGTTATCTTGTGTGTGTGTGAGTAAAGAAATTTCTATTGTATTCTGTATCGAATACTTACATAATGTAATTTAAGCCCTTGCCTTTTATAAAATCCCTAATTCTAGCACTAAGATTGAATCGCTTATACTAACTCTTTTATCTTTATTTAATTTTCATCTGTATTTATGTTTTTTTTTATTTGAAAAAAAAAGAACTTTTTAATTTACACGTTATAACAGCTGATCGGGAAGTAAGACTGCGATGAAGTAACAACCTCAATATTGCAATACGACCTCTTTTGCCTTTGACTCTGTTAAACCTTACTTACCGTAATTTCTTAAAATGCGCGCTACGTCTCGGAAGAAACCTATTTCTGTCTCACTCTATTTACCTGAACATAAAAATCCTAAAGTGGAATGCTGCTAAGTTGGTATTCCAGTTGAAGCCCGCATTCTATATGTTTTGAGGTTTAAAACACAAATCTGCAGTCATAAACCAGAGATATTTGTTGTCTTTAAACACTTACCTCAGATAATCGTAATGTAAAATTCAAATTATAATTTTATCTGTGGCTCATATTCGTTGAACTTCTGAAACATATACGATTACCCGATTATAGCTAGAACAGTCGATAGAAGCTTCCAGACGTTTCGGGAAGTATCAATTTGCAATCTGTGGAACATCCAGAGTATTCGAGACCTTGCAAATTGCTCGAGTTTTATCGTCATTCACGCTGTTCCATCTTGGGGTCGGGTTTTCTACACGGGTATTATAAAAAGATAAAGATTTTGGAAATAGGTTATCAAATAATATGTCGCAGAGAAACCTGTCAAGAATGTATTGTGATATTATTAGTCGTTTCGATAAATGTTGCTTTAGCTTTATTAAACCAAGGAAAAAGTTTGATTAGGTTTCTTTAATTCGTTAATTTATATCGATTTCGATCATTCTTACACATTAATTGATAAAACCTTATTAAGGTACCAATCAAATTTAATACACGAAAAGTTCATTGAAATTGTAATATAACATAGTTTATATGTTAGTATACAAAGTAATGATTTAAACGCCTTTGTAAGGTATTTAATGTGTATACGTGATTGGTGGGTATTTAGCTTGCTGTAACACAGTTTCTAACTAGCACAGGAGGTAAGGTTCTAAAGACTGCGTTATATAAGCAATACTTTATTTGGTTTTAAATACTGCCTATATATTCTTGGTATTATTCTTGGTAAAGGGCAAACTTAGTTTGAGCTACCATACAGTATACAAATATAACTACAAATATATTATTTTGTACAGACAAGTAGGCTACTTGGGTACTTAAATAAAACGAGACAACAAAATCACTTGACAATAAGTTGAAACAGTACCATAAGCCTACGCGAAACCCCTTTCGCATACGCAATGGGAAATTAGAAGCTAGCAGCGTGAACTTAGACCGTTAGCGCATCTACAGAATGCCTGCCCGCGTCTGCTGGACATCAGACGGGTTAATGACGTTGAGAATATCCCGCGCTCTGCGTTCCCAATTCAAATACGATTCGTTCGTTCTTTGTTCCAAGTCCAATTCAAATGTTGTTTCTTTTTTTTTTATGTGCATTTCCTTGTTTGACATTTTATCTATGTTCTGCAGTTTCAACTCGTTTTCTTTTTTTATTTAAAAAGAAATAAGATTAGACAGAATACTCGTAGAGAAAGGAAGTTGCTTCCAGGTTGATACTCATTGCCTATAGAAACACTGGTAAAAAACATGAATTAAAATTAATTAGTTTTGCGTGATAGCATTTACAAATTTACATTATGTTCAAGTATATTATTCTAATGCCTTTTTTAATTGAACGGGTTAATCTGAGGAATTCTAATATCAGATCATAGAATAGAGCCTTTATAATTCTTTAGGCATTGAATATCTACTAGAAAATTTCTTGTGAAATTAATACTGTATCTTCATCTTCTTCGGTTGCACTCTTGACAGAGTGGTCGAGGTCATCATTTCAGGTGTTGGTGGCAAGCTTCACAACACGCCGCCACTCTTCTCTGATGGCCGCCTTCCTGGTGCATTCATGCAGTGATGATGAGCCAAACAACTAACTAATACTAATAATACTAATGCTAGTAATACTGTATACCGTGAGATAAACCCAATAATAGATGAGGAGCGCCGCGAAAAGTTAGTTTCTGTATAAAAATTTAATACCTATTCTAATTATTTAAATTTACTCTTTGCATTCGAATTATGTTCGTATATAAATCTAAATTAAAAATTTAAGAAAAACCCCCGATTCCCATGCCTTAATTTCCTTAAACGTAAAACAACATAATATTTTGTAATGTGGACGCGATGCGATTTCATTTGATACCCCACACTAATATATTTGCAGATTTTCGGTTTTCCTTACCCACTCTCACCCTCATAACTTTAAATAGCACAACCGATTTTCATGAAACATGTCTAAGAACAATCGCGCCAGACTCACCTTTCATACAAAAAAAACTGAATTGAAATCGCTTCATCCGTTCGGGAGCTATGGTGCCACAGACAGACAGATAGACAGACAGACACGTCAAACTTATAACACCCCTCTTTTTTGGTCGGGGGTTAAAAATAAAAACGATTAAAATTAAAAACTAATGATAATCTAGAAAGACATAAACCCCTTGTATTTATAAATTTTACAGTTAAGCTGTAAGACTTATTTATTTATATTAAGGAAAATCTGTGAAAAAATGGGGGGAGGCCTTTGCCCTGCAGTGGTACACAGGGGGCCTATTTAAAAAAAAAGGAAAATCAATAGCTAAGATTAAAATAAATAAATATTTCCGAACAATCCACACAACAACATCTAACACCGTGGTAAGCTCTATGGCTTGTGTTACGGGCACTAGACATCTGATATACCTTCTACGTCTTCATGTCCCATCTTAGACCACATCGTCACTTTACATCAGGTGAGATTGTGGTCAAATGAAGGCTTATACTGCATAAAAAAAAACTTAATATAATAGACATATTTAGAGATATTTTTTTACATATTAAACACTAAGGAGAAAGTGGTTGCAGAATATACAAACATGTGTACCTATGTATTTTGACGAAGGCCTAAACCGTTGAACATTCCAGGACTAATGTAAAATAAATTTGATAGGTATGAGATGGAGTAATACTACACCAAGGTTTCCGTGTAGAGTTTATACAAATTTTGCAATGAAAACATGTAAAAATATAAAAAATAAATTTTAGGTCAAAAAGTTAGGGCAGAGCGGTAACTGATATCCAAGTAACTGGCCTCGCGCAACGTCGCTTAAAAACATAAAAATCACGTTTGTTCTATGGGAGCCCCTTTCAATATTTATTTATTATGTCTTAATATATCCCTCAAAATTTCAACTCTCTAGCTATCTCGGTTCTTGAGATACACCTGGTGACAGACAGACAGAAAACGAATTCTCCCGTTTTTGCTACGAACACTAAAAATAGTAAAAGTGTATAATTATACCTATCTACTAATAAGCAATGGTTTCAGTCATGCTTTACGCACAAATAATGAACTCGATATAAATGGTGTACGGTGCTAATTTTTATACATTCAATTAGTTGTCAAGCAACGTGAAACAATAGATACTTAGTACTTCTAGGAAGAGTCATCGACACTTATATTGCCTCGTAATTAATTACTCCTCGGTGATAAGGGAAGTAACCGTTATATTTAATAGTCAAGAACTCAACTTGGTAATTTGGTATCGACTCTAGTAATAACTTGGTAGCTATGACAATAGATAGTTATTTAAATGATTAAGTTTTGGGCGCCGGGCAGTTTTTATTTGTGTTTGTTATATTATCGATCAGTGCGACTTGCAAACCTAAGGGCTTATTTCACAAAATCCGAGTAAATTAAGCAATGGATAGTTATGTCTAAAGGGTCACAATTTTTTTTTTTATCAAAAGATCTATTTGTGCGAAACGTAAAATCTAAAATGTTGTGCAATAAATATATATCATTTTCTGAATTAAAATTTTTAAAACAGAAAAGTTTTCTTTTTTTTTTTACTTTTACCTAAAAGTGAGATTTATAATTTATTAAATATTATCTGATATATAAAATTCTTCTGTTACGGGGTGCGTAATCGAACTCCTCCGAAGCGGCTCGACCGATTCTCATAAAATTTTGTGAGCATATTAAGTAGGTCTGAGAATCGGCCAACATCTATTTTTAATTTTTCAAAATAACGTTTGCTGGGGTCAGTTAGTATAATATATGAATATGACAAAATACTCACTCTACCTCGTATAAAGTAGGTTAAAGTAGTTCTAGCTATAAACCCAACTTTTTTTCCATTTAACCTTACGTCAAAAGTTATCTATCAGTGACGAAGGGCGCGAGACGTCGCGATGAGACATAGGGCAGGTTAGGTATTCTTAAATCGTATTTTACGTTAACCCCTCCGCCGAACGAGGGTTTTTGGTATAATCGATACTGGATTAGTGAGAGGGCTGTGTGGTTTTACTTAGAAAAGTTATATAATAACATATAAATTATCCTGTTTATAAAGATCTACGTGCATATTATTTGCTTATCTGCTTGGAACATTATCTATTATATCTTTCAGTATAAAAACTCCAAAACTATGTATTTTTTTGCATATAATTATAATTGCGCAAAGAGAACTTGTTTTTGAAGTATGATTCTGTAAAAACAAAACTATATAATATATCTATAATCTAATTACACAAATCAAAAGATAAGGAAGCTAATTGAAGTAAACAGACATACAATGTTTTGCACAATTTAAATATTTTATTTGAAACATAAAATAAAATTAATGTAAGACCTTGGATATTGTATTAATTTAAGATTATTTGAAACTGCGGATGATATTTACATTTCTTAAAATTAGCATTCATAACTTAAATAAGTATATGTGAAAATTAGTAATTTGGGCTGGCTAGCTGATATAAAAATGAAGCTCAAAATATGTTTGTTGCTGGTAAGCGAATAACTCAACAACACTTATGTGGACCAATTTACTTATGGCACGGGCTGGGCCAGTGTGTGAAGCGATTTTTTCGTGTTTCGTAATGTGGCCCGGAGAAGCCACCTCCTAGGTCTTCATGTCCCATCTTAGACCACATCGTCACTTTACATCAAATGAGATTGCGGTCAAATGAAGGCTTATCGATCAAAAAACTAAAAAATTACAAAAGTTTAATCTAGGATCAAACCCTTACGCCTGATGCGAACTTTCGCCCACCGAGCCATCAAGGTCGTCTTGTTTATGTGTTTAAAAATGTCTTCGACGTCTGTTTCAGTAATAGAAATAAATCTCAAATTTTAATTTGAACTAATTAGGGGTATATTTCACAAAATCCAAGTAAATAAAGCAATGGTTAGTTAAGTCAAGTTAACGTTGACGTTCCTAAGATTTATAAAATCAAACAATGGAAATAAATGATTTTATATCTTGTTCCTATCTTGTATTAAGAACTATCTCGCTTTGTCACATGTAACTGAGCGAAATAATAAGTTAAACCATTGTCTATCTTTACTCGGAGATGGGCGAAATAGGTCCCTAGTGTATTTTTGTACATAGTGTTCGCGTGCGCAGTCTTTTGCTATAGTGATTTTTTAAAGCGATAAATTCTTACGGCAGAGTTAAACGGTTGGTTTCGTAACGCGTAACGGCGCGTCAGTTTGCCTGGTATCTAACTTTAACCCACAGAAATGGACGTTTTGAAGTTATCACTTTTGTGAGGCATCCCGAGACGCACACGTTATTTTAACTTCTCAACGGGTTTAAATTCAGTTTTCAGCATCAGATAGAGTTATTCTATAGGTCGGCAAGTCGGGAGAGGTCTCTTATTTCATGCAACTGTTTCTAGCAAGCCATAGACCTACTCTACTGACAGTATGCAAGTCTACGTACAATTGACATGTAATGGGTAAGTAGCACGTAGGTATGCTTTCTCCGGTGCGTTGAAGCGTGCGTCATTGTTCCATCATTTACGTTATAGCTGATGGGAACCATAGATAATGCTGTTAAGTGTATAATATGTCCCGTGTAACGTTAAAAAACCTGTTTTATTGATCTTGTCTGCAGAGGAAGTAAAAAACACAAAATGCATAAATACGTAAGAGTTATTCATTTAAAAAAACTCACTCACGTACCTATATGTAATTTTATGAACCCTACATAAATTTTCAACGTTTCGGACTTCGAATGTTTAGTGAGTCCTGCTTCAGGAAGAGTGAGCGTCGGCATCGTCGCGCTGTCGCTCTCTCTAACTTGTTATACGTAGGTTAATCCCTTTTTTTTTTTAAATGTAACTCACGATAACTTTTAAAGTAAAATATGTAACAGTGGTTTTTTTATCACTCACGAGAAGAAAAACTTACTCTATAATTAATATTAAATCTAAACCACTGGCGATAAACGAGAAAAAATATCCCATTTGTTGCCAGTGGTGACATCAGTGGTCACGGCCATCACCACCTGTGTTGGCAATCAAAAGAAATTCAATTGTTACGTTTGAGAATAATAATTCCCAATTGTCAGCAGAGGTAAAATACCAAATTTACATTGTGATCACATAACGCAAAAATAGGTACTGTTTTTTGGTAAGTTTAATGTAAAATAGGTACCAGGTAAGGTCAGTAGGTTACATAACTTTGTATTTCTTTAAAATACCTGTATTTCAATATCATTATTTTATACATCAAATTCAATAAATATCCTTATTTATTGTACAAAGTTAACCCCATCGCGTGGCTTTGTATTTCCCGTATCGTGAAGAATCGTTTTTAAAACACAATTTCCTTTTAATACCAAGCGATTGCAATCATGTCGAAAGTTAGACAATGGAGTCAATGCGTAACCGCCCAGCCGAGTATTTCAGACTATTCTACAATTTTACAACATCAGAATCTTCGGGCATTACAACTGAGAATAGAGAGAGATTATTCACTGTTAAATGTAGACAGTTATGATAGTATTAGCGTCAACGTTTGGTACGTTGTATAACAATTTAAAATAGTTACCACGTATATGTTACAGTATAGTATACATACTTACTAAATCAAATTATGGGAGGATACCTATTCAGAGTAACACACAATTATACTAGGGAACCAAATATTAGTATTAGTTATCATTATTCCGTAAACAAATTTTAAACTTGGGATTTAATATGATTGGAAGACGAAACTCGTTTGTAATTCACACAGAAACTCGTCGAGCCGTCGTGCTTAAAGGTATCAAAACTCCGTCAAGCTTTTACGGCGCATTACGGCATACCCCATAAAACGAGCTGCCTACACTATAGCTCTTACCAATGCTAAGAGAATTCGCGTTTTTAAACTTACGCTCTTTTGACGTATTTTATTCTTCCACAGATTATAAACCCGAACACTTTACTTCAAATGAGCCGTAATGTTGCCAGCTCGCCTGTTTCATTTGACATTAGGATGCTAGAGCGCTTAAAAATCCGTGTAGAGATTTACGTAACAAGGAATGCTTTGTTGTATGTATTAATGTAGAATGCGTTTGGCACGCTGCCACCTATGGCAATATCGTTTAAATTAACATGCCCATTTGCGCTACAAGTGTGAAAAATAAACTTATTATTGTACACGCTTTGTTAAATGTATTCTAGCTTAAAACAATGAAATAAGAAACATGTAGAGAAAACAAAGATGTTACAGTTTCATAAATTATTAAAGACATTTTAAGTGCGGAAGGAGTAAAATTAAAGTACGCAAGCAATATAACAATAATATTGCGATCATTAAACTTTTTATAAAGTATCAAATATAACATTGCAAATGTTATTTTTCATGCGGCAATACTGTTTTTTGAACATTTGCCACGCCTGTCATTTCACGTCACGCCTCGCCACAGATTATAATACGGCAACCCTAAACGCCGAGACGTTGTAACTGTTTCCTAATTGAAAAAGCTACAGAATGTCCCACTTCGGTCACCCATCGATTTTAAAAATAGAAGCTCAGTGCGTTTTCGATATACCGGCATGCCATGCGATGAGCCGATCCTGGATGAAACTTGCGATCTTAAAATTTAGGTAATATGGTTGAAAATGCCGTGTATTTGGTACGTGATATAACATTATATCGTGCAAGCTGAATGGAATTCGTACGATATGCTCTCCTACGTCGAAACTCGAGTTCAAACAAATAGAACGGTCGATTTACGCGTCGTCGTATACTAATATGAATCGGATTTGACGGAGTTAGAAAATCAATTTGTGATTGTAATCAAGGGTTATCAAGGGTGGTTGTATAATCAATAATTTTATGCACTGAACGCTTACGAGAACACAGTATAAGACTTATAATTAGCAACCATGAAAGGTAATACCAGTATAACTGGATCTTTAAGAAAATGCAGCTTGAGACGATCACCAACTGAAATAAGTGCAAATCTATGAAGATTTTTTTTCTAGCTTCTTTATACGTCTTGAAAAAGATTATGATAATGATCACGTGGTATTTAATGCCTTTTACCAATGCAATTTTTTTTAAAACACCTACATTTACCACTACTGTTAATTTAAATAACAAATTAATATCTCTAATGTATTAAACGTATTTAAATGTTTTAGATAAGTATTTCAAAATTGCACTTATCGAAACAGTGAATACTCGTACTAATATAACAAGTTACTATCGGCCAATTACCTACCTACACATACACACACAAACAATAATCATTATCTACGTTACGTATGTTATGTACAAATAAATATACTGTAGATAGGCATTTTAAAAGAAACTAAACTATTTAGGTAATAAACGTACAGAAATAAATTAAATAAAACTGCTAAGTACGAATCGACTGCTCAGAGGGTTCCGTACGTCTTATTTACCCTTTGGGAATAAAACCTTAACTTAAATAAATAAATATTCAGGACAGGCCACTTTTCATTAAATAATAAATAAAATGTTAATTCAAAAATGAATAAAATCATACCTACTACTATTAGTGGCTCTTCAACCCCTTGAATCAAATTATGATTTTGCTCGCACCCTTATCGGTGCCTATGCAAACCTAGGAAGAGAAAGCGTCAACCATAGACATAGACAGATCATCATATTAATGGCTAGCTGGCCATAGACACATCCGCAACCTTGCGCATACGCATTAGTGGAACATACACTGACTTTATGAATGTTATGAACCTATTTTACGGTAAAGTTGGCATGCGCTACTTTGAACGCTACTAGTATGCCTCAGATTGCTACGAGTATGAGAAATTCTTTCGTGATTCAAATTTTTGAAAAAGAACATCAAGCCAATATTATTTTATCTGTGTTTGAACAACATATTTTAGGGTACTTTTATTGAAGATGTTGGCAATATTGAAAGTTTGAATATCGAATTCGGCGCATCAGCCAGCTGCAGGTTTCCAAGCTTGTTCCGCATAGATATTGATGTAATCTGTTACGTTCCTAAATACTCTAGTGTTGTGTCTTTGCGGGGAAAGTTACGGATTTCTGGTAGAACTACCTATAATTTGGTAAAATATGTTGTAAATTCTTTATGTCAAGACCATAGCGAATCTTATGAAGATTCGATTTTATAGATTACCTACGAGTAGAATATCTAGATTACTGTTAGATTAAACTTATGTAGAGCAATAATCTTTTCTTACGCTTGAAATGTGAATCGTAGGGTATCGTCCCTTTTTGTTTATTTTTAATTGTTAACTTTAGCTGATTAAAACTTGTAATTCGTGAATTTATGCAAATAAACCTCTCGACTCATGATTGCTAATAAGTTCCTACATAAACAAATACATTTTGTACCAAAAAACTTCTTTACTTACGAGGTTTTTGTTTTTAATGTCAGGAATTACTTCTCCGATTTTATTTATTTCTCTATAGCCTATGTATCGAGGAAAGCTATAAATATTTTTTCTGTGGGAAAATACATTGTTCGAAAAAATCCATAAAACAAGGGCAACACCATGGCGTAAAAAGAAGTACTCGTATATTATATACATTATATACATTATCTACTCGGAGATGGCGAAATTAGTAAATCACTCATTTAGCATCAAAAGAAGTTGGTTCTTTGTGACCAAAAGTGTCAAAACCATCGACAAAACACCAATCAGCTGGCAACAGCGGGAAAGTGACGCGCATCGCTTCAAGATCGTGAAAGGTACTCGATCACCACTATCTGTAGACCCCTGCTGGCCCTCCGTCGCTTCCAAATAACTCCCCAGCTCGAAGATGGACTAATTTGTCGGGGCTCTCAGTCCACTGGCTGGGCATACTTACGACACCATTGGAATTCGAACTACTTTCGCGTAATCTGTCTGAGTTGAATATGGCGTCCTATTTAGTAGTTACAATGCTTTTTAACCCAAAAATACATTGAATAACCTCGTTTGATTGCGATTAATTATAACTTTTTTTGCTAGATTGAAAAGGAAATTTAACTATACAAATTATGTTGATTACGGCTTTGTACCTTGGTATATGTTATGTAAAAACAAACTTAATAATGTATTGATAACGTTTGAAATACACAAAATAACAAAAAAATATATATATTCTACACTATCATAATATCCACTGATTCAATTGGAAAAAATATTTCCGTGTTAGATATCTCATTTATCGAAAAAACACGTTGTTTTCACGGGGAAAGCCAAAAACGCTAAAGCTAATTAAAGCTAGTCTCATATGAAATTTCAGCACACCATTCATCATCACCCTATTAACGTTCCCACTGCTGGGACACAGGGACTTCTCTCTTGGCGAGAGAGATTAGGCCTTAATTCACCACGCTGGCCAGAGGTGCGTGGCGGGGTTTGAACCCACGACCTCAGGAATGAAAGTCAAGTGTCCTCCCACTAAGCCAACACGGCTTGTACACCATTAATTTGGCATTATTTATTGAGACTTAATTTATTGTTAACCATTATTTTACATATTTATTTGATGCAATAAATATCCTATAATATACTTACTTAACATATAAATTTCAATCATATCGTTTGCTCCCTGGTTATTATTACTCAGCTATTGTACCAATTTGAATCATTGACTAATTAGAAACAATATTTAGAAATTAATTCAATTCGCTTTTATGTAATGGCAAAGTCACACAACAAAATCATTTTGGTTCAATAAGTATATTGTACTTAACCCTCTTGCTCGTCGATAATCGTCAAAGAATTGGTAAAATAAAGAAAATGGCTTGAAATATATATATTATTTGTACAAAAATATAAAAAATTCAAGGTACCTACTTACCTTTAATGGTTTTACTACTGAAGATGTTATCAAACGCAACAGAGTTTATTAGCATTTCTGCTAAATGAAGACCATCCGATTTGGAATTGAATCCCTTCATTGTACCATGAAATGTAGAAACGCACCTGCCTACACCACGTCTAAACACCCCGGACCCACAGCCCAACATAATGCCCGATGTCACCCGCAGAATCCACGACTAGTCGCCCAACTCGTCCGAATACCGAGCGCGGACAAAGAAAACAGATTTCCTAACCTCAAATCAGTCGAGCGATTTGTCGTTGCACTCGTCGCTTACTCGTGCAGTCGCGACATAAATCGGTAGACGAGTCCAGTATTCCGAACCTACTTTAATTTACGGTGTTGGAGAAGATAATAGGCGCCGTTAAATTTGTTAAAAAGTCTTTTTGACAGTGGTATTACTTTTGCTCTGGACGCATCAATCAGTCGTGTTCTCAATGTCCTCGACAACGGAAGTGATACTCTCATTTATTCATAGAAACACGTTTGGCTAAAACCGAAGGATTTTTGTCGCATATATAAATATTAATTTATCCTTAGTTCGTAGTTAAAACTAGATCTATGAGTTTCAAGTGTTATGTATTGTTTTTTGTTGACGTTTTTACATTTACAAAGAATTGGAGATAAGATTTTTTATAGTAAATCTTTTACGTTAAACAATAAGGCCAGAATATAATTATGTGCAGTCTAAGAGGCGCGGACAAAATTATCTATTAATTTATGATTCTTAGGGACTTGCATGTCACAGTATTTTTTTGTTTTATACACACGAGCTTATTCTTCCACGAAGTCAGTAGGGAATTCAGCAAACATTTTCGTTATCCTTTAGTCCTTCATTTATTTAAAGAGACGTGATTGTCTATAACATTTTGTCACAGAGTATAAATCGTTCATTCATTTTTAATGATATAGGTCTAATAAGTTTTGATCCTTTAGCTGTACTTTTCGTAGGCTTGTTTGTCCGCTCGAAGGCCCAATGAATGAGGTCACAGCCACAGATCACACGCGAGTTCTGTCCAGTTCGGGTCGCTCAGAGCACTGAACTCTACACAACTCCAGACTAGACGTACTACAACATTTTTAAGGAATTCTGATTGGGCTAGACGGTGGAATAGGGTTTCATAAGTATTACAATGTTGAGGGATTGGTAGTTGTATGTTTTATGTGTGAATATATATTGTCGGGTTGGAGTTGTAAGTACATATATTACAAAAAAAAACACTGGTTTTATAATATTCACATGTGTTTCTTTCTTGAAAACGAAAAATCATGTCAATAAAGTGCATTGACGTACATTACAAAAAACATCTTTGTTATTATAGATTATTTTAACAGTCGATAAATATGCTAACAAAGGCTGAAATATTTTTTCATATCGGACCAGAATTTCCTAAGATTAGTGTTCTTACAAACTCTTTAGCTTAATAATATTTATTATCTATTTATTATATATACTTAACTAATTAATTACCAAGGATCTTGCAGGCAATTTTGGTAATTATTTTTTTTATGGTAGATTTGCCTTCATTTGACCGCAATCTCACCTGATGTAAATGATGTAATTCGTTTTACATCGGTTAGACCTGCCCGTGCTTATAATAACTGAGTTAAATGAGATGAGTCTCAGCGGAAATGTTTCAGAAATATGAAGTCCATAATTTTGACCTTGATTGTAGAAGTCAAAGTCAAAACGTTTATTTCCATACAAGCACATGGCCCACATGGACAGGTCAACTTAAAATTAATAAAACTAAATTGTTTAAACAAAAAATATCAAGGAAATAACATTGTCTTGACAGTTCGCTTCAATTTTTTATACTGAGATTACACTGCATAGTTAATTATCTTAATTAACATTACATATTGCGATCTGACCATTATTTATAGGGAAATGAACATTTATACGACTTTCTTGTGTCTTTTGGTCAATCTGTCTCGCTGTGGTTACTATAACGAGAGATCTGTTGCCGGGACATTGCTAAAGGGATTTGGTTTATACTAGTGCCGGTAAATATGGAGCGGTATACTTAATTCACCTGAGTTAATTCACCCAGGTGCATTAAGTATACTTTTAGTAGACTTTATTCACCCAGATGTCTTCGGGTGCATTAAGTCTACTATTTTAGAAGACTTTATTCACCAAGGTGTCTTCGGGTGCATTAAGTCTACTATTTTAGTAGACTTTATTCACCAAGGTGAAATTCACCGCCACGTAAATATTACCTGTTCCAGTAGATATTTACCAAAACAAATATTTTTTTAAGTTACAAAATAAGTATCTACATCAAAATGTATTTAACTACTTGAATTACTTATTTAATTTTGAATTAATTTTAATAAATTAAAATCACTTTCTCTTTGGTCTGGGTGTTTAATATATAAGAAAATGTCTATGTAAGTATGTCTAATTATATTATGTATATGTCTAATACCCGTAACACAAGCTTAGAGCTTAGCACGGGGCTAGATGTTGTTGTGTGGGTTGTCCTGAATATATATTTTTATACATATATATTTTATAAACCTCTTTGGCTAACTTATACTAACCCACCAGAGTACCAACGGACACCTTAACAATAATTAAAAACTAGTAATGCCTTTATAATGGATTTTCCTGCAAAATATCATTTTCCGGCTGTAAAAAGTAGCAAATGTCGTTTCTTAGGCTTTATAAATTTATTTTAAATCGTTTTAGTAGTTTTTGCGTTAAATATATATAATATTAGTATGGATATTACCTCGACAAGACCCCGTCTACGCAAGTATAAATTACTCACAACGCTCTGAATACCATCGAATACCTACTCTTTGAGCCACATACAAAAGACACTGACTTTTGGCATAAGTACCCAAAGTGACATTGGTCCAAAAATAACATATTTTCAATCGATTTGCGTGTTCTACATGCTTGTAAAAGGTCACTGCGTAATTGTAATTAGATTTATTTAATTGAGTACGTGCACAAGCGGAGCTGTACTAATTACCAGAACTTTTACGTATAGGTATCTACTATAGGTAAAATCAATCCTTTGTATGAATTTACGAAATGTTTTTTATTTTGTAATTTTAGATAAGAAAATAGTCGCAAGAACACTTCTTGTTTCTTAATACAACAATAATATGCCAGAAAGATGTTTGAATTCAATATTGTGAATTTATTTACCTTGATTAGTAAGAGCTTTTGATGTTACCATAATTAACTGAACAAATCTAAAAATTATCGGAAAAAGTCACACATTTTTTATTTATTCTGTTCATAGTTACTAACCTAATTTACATATTTTTATTATTTATAAATTATATTCTATAGAACAGCGGACAATAGCTGACGCTCCAAGAATCTTTCTCGGGCCTTTAAAAGTGTCTGAGATGTCCAACACTCCTGCTTTTTTGTATTTTGACTACAAAAGGACGTTGTCACAATTTTTTGTCTAGTTTCTGGCATCAAATAATCCGTATAGTTAATGTAGCTGTCCTTAAACTTAAAATAACACGAGTATGTAGTGTAGAATCGCCGCCGAAGATTACTCGTTCAAATTTAATACAAGTCTCATAATATTATTCATCGTATTGTCTTAGCAATCAATGGGGCATTTGTCCTTCAAGCCGGATTATTGCGACATTATTATCTTTGCCTTGAGTTTTGTACTGATTTTGCCGTTCTTGTTTTATTATTACTAATAGGTATTAAAATGGTCGGAGGTAATTAACGTACCGACTCGTATTCTTCCGATCATCATCGCTATCTCAGAAATAGATAGAATAGTCGTAGTTAGTGTTAGTGTTAAATTACACTTGATTGCATTGCGCGATTTTTAAAATAAATAGGTACTAGTGTATGTGAAAATATTGGAATGGGTAAACTTCAAAAAACACTGGATATCAATACTATTTACTGGCTTAAAAATGTACGAAGAATACAGTTTCTTAATAAAGTTTCTGTGTCTCAAATATTAACGCTGTGCTACTTTGAAAACAAAGCAATTTAAGGCACATTTTCAAAGTGAGCGTAAAAGCCCAGTGCTAACCTTACCCAGTGTACCATCAATAGCTAAGTGAGTTCTGAATGTTACTCAGAACTTACAACATTTAAAAGTGTTAATTTAAAATGTGCCTTGAAATGAGTTCTAGATTCACAACTAAATGTATGAAATTATGATAAAGAGGATGAACAACCTCTCGAAGATGAAGTAATAGGGTGATCGCCCGCTGATAAATAATGAGGAGCAGAAACAATCGAATCGCAACCCTAACACGTGATAAGACGAGATAAATGACACAGTGACGCGAGAATATATCATTATGGTCAGTGATTTATTTATACATTTTCGTGCCAGTATTTTGACGAAATTTCGATGATCTCATAGATGGGAGGATGAGGTTGGTTGTGAATATGAACCGTTAATAACAGAGTTAAAAATTAAATGTATAATATTTATATTACAGGAAAACAACTAATCAGACTTCTTAGGGTTCGGTTATGGTTAATTTTATTTGACTTTTGTATTTATCACAATCCGACTAAATTAGGCAATAGTTAGTTATGTCAAGAGCTATCTCGCTTTATCACATGGCATGTGACTGAGCGAAATATATATTAGCTATATTTTTTAACTATTGTCTAATTTTACGGAGATGGTGAAATAGTGTAAATTAATTGATCCTGAAATATGAATCAATTTAGCAGTCCTGTTTAGACTTTTAAGTCTAGCTGACGCTCCAAATTAAAATTTCGGAAGCAGAAATGTGTGTAGGTACTTTTTACAAAAAAGTATCTTTACACGATAAATCAGTGATATAATGTGTATTTTTGAATTAAATTATTGAACTTTTTGTAATCACGACACAAAAGAGACAGGAAATAATCGGCATTTCTTTCCCAAAGATTTAATTCACTATAGTTCGTGAAGCGATAGTCTAGTATTTTATCTCACTGGATGGATATATTATGGATTTTATGATTTCCTACATCATCCTTCGAATTGTAACTAAAATATTGTGTAAACATTAAAGTAATTTAGTTATTCTATTTGAAATCAGAATAGTAAGAAAGCTGGATGATAGATATTTAGAACACAGCCCAAAGCAATCAGCGTATGGCTGAATTTCAGAGTACTTTTTAGCAATATAACACTTATTCAAAAGGGAGTTTATATGCCATGATTTCACAAGTTAGGTAAACGATATGTAAATGAATTATATAGGAAGATTTGATCACCACTATTATATTTATATAGATAAGCCATGTTGATTTTCATTCCGTTGGTCGTGGTGGGCTCAAACACAATTCTGGATTTTTCCCTTATAAAGTTAATGTACGCTTTAAACACGTTTGTTACCGATGAAGGCAAACATCGTGAGGAAACCGGCATGTTCTGAGAACTTTGAAGAGTTTGAGGGGCATGTGAAATTCGCCAACCCGCACTTGGCCAACGTGGTGAATTAAGGCCTTATCTCTCTCGTCAAGAGAGAAGTCCCTGATTCCCAGTAATGGGAACGTAAATTGGGTTCCTTATGTGATATTATAGAATATTTAAATGAAGAACTGTTTCTGCCCACCGTCTCTTATATACCCTAAGCAGGGAATAGGAATAAACGTAATAGCGTGGCGCCGTCTGTCTGTCCTCTCCCCTTTATTTAGAGCTTCATTTGATGAAGGAGATTGTCAGGAATTCTAAATATAATAAATTGCATGGGATATCTCTATTAATATGGAGCGAAAACTTTGAAGCCTTTCAGGGAAATTGCAAAAACATAAATGTGAAAATTGCTTGTGTTTTATTTTAGTTGCCAACTGTGAAAAAGTGTATAGAGGAAGGTACTTTTGATTTGATGAATTTAGGTCAAATATTGTATGAAATGAAATGTTTGTGTTAGTTTGTTTGTAGTTGTTTTCTGAAAACCTTCAGCTGTTAGTAAAACATTGATAGGTTAGGTATGCGAATTTTATGTAACTATGGCCTAATATCTTTTGTCAAGATAGAAGTCCCCCGCAGTAAGAACGTATTTTTTTTTACGAAATTTGCCAGGGACCTTACTATTTTTCGCCGAAAATCTATATCACCAACTTATAATGAAATAAGATTAAGAATATTACTAATAAAACACCTCTCATTTAATTCAAGACTAAGTTTTATATTCTTTAAAACTTGGGAGTAACATAACTTAAAAGCGAGCAAGTACGTTTTTAACAGAATCAACTTGTATATTTTTATATCCGTACCTACCAATCCCTCCGTTGATGACGTAACGTAACTCCTGCCTCTCTTTGGCGTTGTAGACTCATAGTAACTGTCGTTTTAGCTGTGCTTGCCACGGTTGCCGTTACTCTTTCTTATCTGTGGCTTATGGCGTAGACTTGTTTCACTACTATTGTATCTGTGGATACAGTGACGCGTACCTTATCTGTGGCACGTTATAGTAACTATTGTATCTATGGCCACCGCGTATAATAATCTGAAGATGGTAAGTCGAATTGAGTCAACTGTAAAAATAGCGATTGGCAATAAGGACGATTATTTTTAGTGTTTCAAAAGTCGAGTTAGATGAACAATAACTTGAGTTTTATTATACTACGGTTGCGTACGGTTTCACGTTATAGCGTTATGCGCTTTTGACATACGGTTTTGTGGCGCATAATGGAAGTATTTTGTTCGATATTTTGTTTCGATTGACCTTCTACTATAATTTAATTCAAATTAAATCTTTATTTGTCTTTTAGAACATGGTCAATCACTTAGTTACGTCTAGTTAAGTTTTTTTACATGTCATCTTATTTTCTTTAATATTTTTTAAACATGCCTAGGGTTTGTTTGTATTTCATTTTATAAATTGGTAAATAAACGTTAAAATCTTAGCCTTTGTTCCTCTAGACACGTCTATATTTCCAATCAATCTTGAACAAATAACCTTGAACAATTTATAGCCAAAATAGCCAATATTCATAAAATCCTTGTTTACCTATCAACAAAATACAATTTTCAATCAATCACCTGCAAGTAACTTTCAATTTAGTCCCTATAGAAATCACGGAGTCATAACGGCGAGAATCGCGTGACGAGATCACGTGTTCTGTACATGTACATTTTATGTCGCATAGTGCGTATTTTATAGGTCTATTCAAATCAGAATAAAGCATTACTTGAGTTCTACGCGATATTATGAGGATTTAATATTAAGATTCGAAGACTTTACCTTTTTATGATAGGTGTATTGGGATTTGAAATGGATTTTATAAGTACCTAAGAACCATTTTTCTGAATCTTGTTGAATCGGCACTAGAATTGGTGATATAATCATCAAATTTATTATTTAGAGCGCCATTTCTGAGAGCTCGAGATTTAGATCACTTATTTTACCTATTGATCGACTTCTTATAGTCTTGGTTATTATTATGACCTATTTTTTGTTTCTAGAATTAGTATTAACCACACATTATGGGGGTCCGTTAAAGCTATTTTAAAAGGAGGTCTTTGAGAAAAGGTTGTTTAATGCCCTTGCGTTTCGCGTGGCCTTTGTCCTTATTTTAAGTATTGTACCAATCTGCTGACAAATAAGAACTAAGCGCCACGCCTTGTCGTTCTTCAGTTATAGACATAGTACTCACCCCTTACGTCATTCAAATAAAAAAACTTAAATGGAAATAATCGATGTTGGTATTTTAGAGAGAAAGTAAAAGGCAAATTGTGTAACGGTAAGCGACAACAGTATGACATGGAGATAATGAATTCGATAATTCACTAACAAAGATAAAGAATCGGTGATAGCGAATATTGGGAAGGCGGTCATTATTATTGTTTATATAAAAAAACCGCGATGAATACACATCACCCTATTCTTACCTTACCTAAAAACCTTCTCGCTAATCGAAAAGTATTTAGAGGCACAAGATTGTGCTAGGGCAAGGCAAGATGAATGATAAATTTACATTAATTTACGTTTCAAAGATTAATAAAATCAAACAATGGTATAATCATTTTGTATCTTGTGTCTTGTATACGTCCAAACATTATACCAAGAGCCGTTTTCCAAAAAATACTATGATGGGTGTGTTTAGCTGGCACATAAGTACTGCAAATCTTTTGCCGTTCATTAATAATGCTTCTTATTTGATTTAATTAGTGATGAAACAATTAGGCAACTAATTCATGTACATTTGAAAACATTTCATTATTCGATAATTTGAAAATACTGCAGAATCTATAGAAAAAAAATCTATCTATTCACAGTCATTAATTCCAAGTCCGTCTCAGACCATAAACGCCACAGGTAATAAAGCAGTCTGTGTAAAGTTCACAAAGATTTGGCAAAGACACGGGCAAAGATGACAATATTTGAATGGAGAACTGACTTTTTAAAATCAAGGACTCGAGTCGTCAGTCGGCCTCGGTCGTATCGGTGCCACGAACGGTACGACACTATTTTCGTGCTACCGCGAAATAGGGTTGTGCTGTCTTGTCGAAGTCAATTCAATTGCCCGTATTTCCGCCTGTACATATAAAGAATAGAATATAATATAATAGAAAAAAAAATTATTCGGTACACATAAGCACAACAATGGTTATAACAGTTATAAGTATAAACACAAGAAAACAGGAATAAATATTTAAAAAAAAAGCACTTAACAGAACAGATAAAAAATTACAAAGTATCAGATTACAGCTAAAAAAAGATATACAATAATAAAATAGACATTTAATATTTAGTAGTAATTATATTACAAAACAAAAGCAATAAAATAATACGAAGGGTGTGTATTGTGTAGAGAATGGGTCTATTACTCCATTAACTTTATTTTAAAATCTTTAGACCAATATAAAATAAGCACCGTGCAATAAGAGCGATTAATTTATAAATATTTGGGGAAGGTGTATGTTATGGAGGGAAATCGGAAGGCTTGTTAAAATATATATATGTGTAAACACATCGGTAACTGAATAGCTTATCTACTTTATATAAGCATCCTATTTGTAAGCTGAAATAGGTGATGGGTAACTTTACCAAAGTAGATACCATTTATGACATAATGTGAATTCAAAGGTATATACTTATAAATAAGAATAACTCATATGAACATTCACGAACGAGATGACTGATTATTGTTATAACTTTGTATCATTTTGAAATGCATTTCAAATAAAAAAATACCTAGACTTAGTCTATAATAGGAAATGTTTACTAAAGTACGTAAAATAATCTGGATATTACTAAGTAATTTAAAATAATATACAAAATTATTTATTAATTAGTAGAGAGGCAATGCCTAATTTAAGGCTAATTGTTGTATCACTCTGATCATCGGCGCTGACAGCTCAGTGCATAGTAATCTTTATAGATTTAAGGTATCTGTAAGTTATATCTGTGTTTTATAAATAAATAAATAAAATAAATATACTGTCAGCGCTGACCGTAATCAGATCGGTTTCTATAGCGTCCATTCAGATTGCTACGCTCCGATCGGTCGGCGCTGACTGATCATCATCATCACCCTATTAACGTTCCCACTGCTATGACACAGGGACTTCTCTCTTGACGAGAGAGATTAGGCCTAAATTCACCACGCTGGCCAAGTGCGGGTTGGTGAATGTCACATGTCCTTCATACTCTTTTAAAGTTCTCAGAACATGCCGGTTTCCTCACGATGCTTGCCTTCACCGTTAAAGCACGTGTTTACAGCGCACATAAATTTCTCAAGAAGAAAAATCCAGAGGTGCGAGGCGGGGTGAACCCACGACCTTCGGAATAAAAGTCGAGTGTCCTCCCACTTAGCCAACACGCTGATGATCAGCGTGACAGAAAAATCAGCCTTTTTACGTACCAACCCTGTTATATATTTATCACCCAACCAAGTTCAAGACTGCCATAGTTCACTTCGATAAGCTTGAAACAATATGGAATGAATTTATTTTATCACATCCTTTATCTTCACTCTCATATTGATTTTCATTAGATATAGGTTAATTAATTTTCACAGAATTTCTAATCATGTCTAGCTAATTATTTTGTATTAGCAAATATTAGACGACCTTGTGGCAGGCCCAAGATGGGATGACTGTTACATGGGCTGCCATAGCGTTAGATATTGAAGAAAATAAAAAGATTTGGTAGGCCTTTGCACTACAGTGAGATCATCATTATCATTCTGCCCTTGTCCCACACTAAGTGGGGTCGGCACAACATGTGTTTTTCTTACATTTCCTCTATAACCCGTCATCTCTTCACACACTCCATCCATCTTTTCTTTGACCTCCTCTTCTCACATATCCATCCGTAATCGTAATTAACGCTTTTCTCGTAACATTACTTTTATCCCTTCTCATAACATCCCCAAACCACGCTAACCTATAGACGACATGCTCTCGATGACCTCTCAACTTATCCGTAATCGGTGCCACTTCAATTTTCTAGGACCGAAGAAATGGAATTGTACTAACATGTTATTAATTTTAGATTACAGCATACTTCAATGGTATCACAATTCAATCCGAAAAGTTACATTTCACAATTCTACCTTAAACTATTAAATTCATTGTATCATGTGATTGAACTGAACTGAACTGAACTTAACCAGTTACAAATAAGTTACAAATTAACGCGCTCCACGGATTTGAGGGACAGCCCTAGTGATATCAGAAGCGTTGAGTTTTGTTCTTTTTGGTCAGGTAGTCGGGTAAGCGACACTCGATTAGAGCTCACAATAACGCATTCTGTATCGCTAATGCATGTTGTGGCAGGTTGGTGGTCGGCTAGACTTCTAAACTAAACACCTAATAGAATGTCTAATTAATTTCTAGAGCACGAGTAGTTATGTAAGTGACTATAGATTGTTCATTGAGCTTAACGATAATTCATATACCTACGCAAATTCATCACATAATATTCGTCTATTCAAAGTGCGGTGTAGTTTTTAATAATATAGATAAGTCGATTATAATAAAATGAAAAGAAAATCTACATTGTTATCATTTATGTTATGTATCAAAATATAATACTGAGGCCGTTATAAAAAGATTGGTAGCAAATCCATCCTTATCTCAAGAAGCACTTGAATGCATTGTGCGAGGAAGATGAACTTTAGAGTTGATAATAATATCGCAAGAAATAATTATGATATATACGAGATATTACCATTTACCGTTCGATCATGGACCACATTATATGATTCTCGTTACCTACTGGTCTATTGGTGAATCACATATTTTGTGGCAATTGCGAAAGCGGTTGGTATGCGTGATCTGCAAACACTATGATTTAATATAACTAAAGCAAATTTCAAAACATTTTGTTTTGTGGAATCTCCTAAATACTTCAGTACGTAATAGGATTTGTAATTTTATCTATTTACCTTCTATAAATATTTATTATTATTATAGCTGTTACAGCGAAATTTTTAAAATGAAATATTCTCAAAATACCCGTTATAGGTACCTAAAAGAACTGTTATCCTATTTCTAGTTGAAAGTTATTCTTGTTTGTAATTTTTGACATTATCATAGAATCTCTCAGACAAACTCCTCAACCTTGCTCTTTTGCTGTAGGAGAAGGTTTTGGAAAGAAATTTTTACTTTTACTACAACATATCCATGTATTGAGAAAAATGGAAGTGAAATACATTACATTAACTTCTATTCGTGTCACTGTTTTAATAAATCACTATAACTAACACATAAAGTATTACTAGTTTGGACCACTGGCAAATCCTAACCAATCAATATCCGAATACTTTGACACGATTTCTAAAAAATAAGGAAACTATATTTTTAAAACAATCTAATAAAGATAGTTACACAAACTCACAGATCGAGGCTGACGATAGTGAAAGTGTGTTGTGGAATAACTTTCTAATAAGACATGCAGTTTCTTTACCAATCCAAAGGACTGTGGTAAAAAATGCGGTGCTTATTTTACCCCATTCTTCAATAGTAATAGTAATCTTTAAAAGTAGGTATCTCCCTTATTATGTTGTGTCAAAGCTTGAATAAGGTTTCTAGTACTCTTAGTTAGTGTTTGGTTAGTGTTCTCTTGATCGTCCAGGAAATTCTGATTTAAATAAATAATTCTTTCACTGCGGGAAAATACCTCGTTCCCGCGGGAAATCTATAAACACGCCGTGAAAAGCAAGTTATTTAAAACAATTAAAAATACATAAATCTACTACAATAATTTAAGGCACAATTACACTGCCGATTCGACCATTGACTATAAACGCGATCAGGTCAGGCTAAGCTCGTTTTACCGCTTAAATGAGATCAAATTGATATTTTTCTATGGTTGATCTTGGTCCTATACAACTCGATTAGTAGCATAAAATTGTGGAATTGGGGCTTAAATCCAAATAGTGACAATCACAGCTCACCAGAGACAAATTTTGTATCTGTATTACCCTGTCTGTAAACATACCACATAACACCAGCGCGCTTTGTGTCCAACTATAGTTATTTATAAAGTATGAAAACACGTTACTTTGTAAAATAGCTAATGTAATGAAATCACGCAGTCAGATCTCTGATATGTTGTGTGCTGAAGAAATTGAAAGTAATGAACGTAAAACGTAATGATAACATCTAGTATTGATACATACCTGAACGAGTGTATGAAATGGTATAGAAATTAGGTATTATCTATATACATAATATTAGGTCCTTACATATGAAATTGGCGTTTTGTATGGGAGGAACAAAAAGTCGAATATTTTTTAATATAATATATTTAATTAATCAAAGTATGAACCATTATTTTCTATGCACTTTTGCCATCTTATAGGTAGTTCATTGATCCCTTTACTAAAAAAACCAGTCGGACGGGAATCAATAAAATCTTTGAAGGCGATTTGGACTGCCCCATCGGAGTTGAATTTTTTCCCTTGCAAGAAGTTATCCAAATTTCGAAAAAAATGGTAATCTGTTGGAGCAAGGTCCGGGGAGTACGGAGGATGTCTTAGACTTTCCAATTGAAGCTCTTCTAATTTAGTAGCCGTCTGTTGCGCAGTGTGTGGTCTAGCGTTGTCGTGAAGCAGCAGTGGCGTGGAGCGATTGACCAGCCTAGGTTGTTTAGCCGCTAGCTTTTCCATCATGGTTTGCAATTGCTGACAATAGACATCAGCCGTAATAGTCTGGCCAGATTTGAGAAAACTGTAATGAACAATACCGGCACTAGTCCACCAAACGCTTACAAGTAACTTTTTTGGGGTTAATTTTCGCTTGGGGCAGGATTTGGCTGGCTGGCCAGGATCCAACCATTGCGCTGAGCGCTTCCGATTATCGTAAAGAACCCATTTTTCATCACAGGTAATGATTCGGTTTAAAATACCTTCATTATTGTGCCGGTTTAGTAATGTAACGCAGCAGTCGACGCGCGTTTGCCGGTTTGCTTCAGTCAATTCGTGAGGTACCCACCTTTCAAGCTTTTTAATCTTCCCAATTTGCTTCAAGTGAATTAAAACAGTTTTATCACTAACACCGCAGCCTGCAGCTAACTCGGACGTGGTTTGCGATGGATCCGCTTCCACAATAGCCTTCAACTCTTCATTATCAACTTGAGTCTCAGGCCGTCCACGGGGCTTGTTCTGCAAGTCGAAATTTCCAGAACGAAAACGTTGGAACCAAAAAACGAACTGTGTTTTCTTTTGCAACACGACCGCCATACACATCATTCACCCTTCGAGTTGTTTCCGCAGCACTAGTGCCACGGCGGAACTCGTACTCGTAAATAATGCGATATTTTAAGTTTTCCATTTTGTAAAATGAGTGACGCAAACAGAAAAAAACAGAAGAAAAAAAACAAATGAATGACGATCATCGAAGCACAAATACATGAGTCTATAGCTGTACAAATTTGAATTTGGAACTCCTTACCAAAGAGGAGAAATTTGTGATTAAAGTGGCCAGTACGAAAAACGCCAATTTCATATGTAAGGACCTAATATAATAGCTAACCCCAGAAAACGTTGTTTTGCAAAGTGAAAAATAGATAGTAGCCTATTCTCAGACCTACTGAATACGCATATAAAATTTGGTAACAATCGGTAAAGCCATTTCGGAGGGCAACTAAATTGTGACATGGAAATTTTATATAACAGATTATTTTTATATTACCAAAATTATCTACTCGTGGTGATATTCTAGTGTCACTATGTCATATCATGCATGTTCTAATAATAAGCCGTGTTGGCTAAGTGAGAGAACACTCAACTTAAATTTCGAAGGTCTTAGTAAGTAACCAACTGGCCATCTCTCTCGTTAAGAGAGAAGTCCCAACGACCCAGCAGAGGTAACGTAAATAATTGTTCAATACGCATCATTAGAACATGCGTTCTGCGAGAGTTTATGACGCATGGTAAGGTAGAACTAGTTTTAATTGTTGAATATTGCTTGCTTAATCAGCATTACTAGAAAATATGAGATACAATGAGAAAATTCAATAAACGCAGGGTTCTAAAATTTTGGTAAACAAGATTATTTAGAGCCCGAAAAAGGGCATAGGATAATTTTTAAACCACGGGGCTTAATATGACATAATTCGTTATTTTGTGATCATTTAAATAAATAAACTATAAGAATATAGACCCAATAATTTGGCATTAAGACTGAACATTTAAATCAATAAAAAACACAGTAGGTACATAACTGTTGTATATTGTTTCTTTTTACCTTAATAGTTCCATAAATTATCAAATAATAAAATCACAAAACCAATGACTACTCAAGTAACTAGATAACTACAACAGTTTTTCTTCTCTCAAAAATCCCAGTGTTGTACACATCCAAAGTAAGCCTTAATAGTATTCGTGGCCACCCTTCTCAGTCACCCCTCGGCTTGCTTCTCGGGGAAATTAATGGAAATTAAACTCTAAGATATTTAGAATAGAATTCCATTTGCATTGTAGTTCATTTCTTTTGTTGCAAGGTATATTGAAATTGGTTTACTATCGTACACGATAGTAGCAAACATAGCTGTCTTAGCGTAAGGCATTATATCTTTGAGTTATTTCAATTAAATAAGATCTATTTCACAATTAAATACTTTGGGAGTTATTGCAAGTTTATTTGATTGTATATTAACAAAATCACCGTTTGGTGTTTCATATTAATTAAACTCAAAATAAGCCAATGAAATTAGGGTAAATTATTTGCCAAATAAGAATTTTGCAGTTACTTGACTCATGATGACGTCACAATACGATAAGAACAGAAAATTGTATACTACTAAACATTGCTTGTTACAGTTAGTCATATTGATCGATTCAGATTATGTATGCTTACGTCAGATTTGAAGAAAATAACATTCAGAGAATCAACATGATTTAATATTCCCCTTTTTCACAATTTAGACAAGCTTACAGGAATTCCAAGATTTTAGGTTTGCCTCGACGATTGCTTTACTGAAATAAACAAACCATGCAAGACAAATGCCAAATCAATAAAATACTCATTTATTTATTTAGATTTTTATATATATTATTATATAGCGGATAGCCTTTATGACAGCTTATTCGATTTTAATTAATCATAGCAGAATTAAAGTAATTTTTTTTGTTTTATTGGTATTTTCCGCTTTGATCAGACACCATTTTCTGTTCGTGACAGCAGAGGAGCGGAGTATGTATATCTTATCAACGTGACGCAAATCGCTGAAAATATGTAAAATGTTGCATAATAGGCTATTTGACCAATTTTGGTTTACTTTATAAACGTAGGTACTTTTACTTTAAATCAATTACGTGGCGTAATGATTTAAACAAGAACAATAAAAAAAAAAAAACTTTGACAAAGTTCAAATTCTCAAAAATGCGCAAAAAGCTAACCGCAAACAAGTAAACTGCTCTATAATTATGTTAAAAATTAAATCGTCTATATGTTTTTCAATGCTAACTGTGTGTTCATTTGGTTTAAAAAATACTATAAATAAAGAACAATTTGTCTTATATATTAATGATTAGTCGAATACCATATTATAAACTTATCAAAACCGATAAACCAGCGTTACAAGCACCACCGACGCGCATTGTTGAAAAACACCGCAAGATCTCTTCCAAATGTTTGTGTTGTGGAAATCTATAAACAAACGCAGTGGAATAGACTTGATATATCCAACCTTATTGCGGCGCGGCACGGTCGAAGGTTGGCGTGGGCGACGACGTTACGATCCGTTTAAAAATAATACGCTTGATCGGTTTAGTAAATGACACTGTTTTATGGTAAAATGCGGTGCTCTTATAGATTACGTCTAATATTTGAACGCGTGCAGTTTAAACTTATAGTAGTTTATGCTACTGTTATGTAATAAGAAGGTTTATGATAATATTGTTTACAACGTTTAGAAATTGTAAAGTTTTAGAAGACGAATGTTTAAGATTTGTTGTTTGTATGGATTTTTTAATAACTATTAAAATATTTTAACTATTAAATGAGGCATAGAAGACTTAAGAAAACGATTTGTATGCCTTAAAATGGCCTGGGGAAATATGATAATAAATTCTAGTTGTTAAGAAAACCTAACTTTCCATAATGGTGGACAAAATTAGCCGTTAAAATTACATCATTACTTCCAAATTAATTTATTCTACCTCTAAAGTTCTTTCCACTTTTGTTCGGGAAAATTACGTTCATCTCAAACATAGGTAGGTAGCCAATATGCTGCCCAATATCGTTGTATTGAGGTATACTTATATAATTTCCCTATGTTCGTTGCCCAAGAATAAACGAATACATGTTACCCCACTTTGACGTGAAAAACGTTTATGGCGTCTATCTATTTTCTGAACGATGAAACGCTTTTAAACATTTTACTGCTAGAATAATATACCAAATGAACAAGCAATATTACGCGCTTTACATAAATATTAAGGACTAGACACTCGCTTAGATGTATATGCACTGTTTTGTGAGGTTTTCCGCAAGAGCAATTTGTTTTTTTCTTGGCTTAAAAGAAACCTGAAGTTTGCTTTTACGTTGACTATGATAAAATACATACAGGTAATAAATGTTCAAGAGAGTAGTTTTAAATAAATAATCTGCCCAAACAAACAAAACAAACTTTTTCAGATTTATTATTAAATATTTTAGGTACATATTGAAATTCATGTAAATCTTATTATACAAACGCAGTTTAAAACATATTATTGAATAACATGTTTTAAAGCTTTGAACATCATCAGATCGCAGTTTTATAAGATTAATAAAATTAGTTATGGGTGATTAAAATAGCTTTGACTATTCAGAGTGTCTTTTGCTGAAACCATCTCGTTGATTTTCAAATAAACGGAGATATAAAATAATAAATATACCATTTTAATTCATTTAATTGTGAATTAATTTAAAATTAATTGTACCTGAGCGAGACTGTTGTTATTATCATCAGGTATTTGTTTAATATTATTTTGTACCAGTAGTATTGGCTAATCACAGGAACTGCTGGGCTGATAA
Organism: Gymnoscelis rufifasciata; assembly: GCA_929108375.1. Classification (NCBI taxonomy): domain Eukaryota; kingdom Metazoa; phylum Arthropoda; class Insecta; order Lepidoptera; family Geometridae; genus Gymnoscelis; species Gymnoscelis rufifasciata. The sequence continues at coordinate 9,680,553 of OV815315.1, read as the reverse complement.
GCTTTTTAAAGCCTATGCTAAGCAATTTTTTTTCACTGTTTGTTTTAAAATCCCAAAAAACACGCTGGCGTGGTAATGTACTCGTATAAAAGCTTATTATATGAAATATACAAGAACCTATTTGCACTTGCTAACCCAGCAAACGTTGTTTTGCTACAAAAATATTAGGGATCACCCACCCATAATAACCCCTTAGGAAAAATAGATAGCTGATTTTCAGAAACACCCAATATACGCACATAATTTCTTAAAAATAGGAGCCGTTTCAGACAAGTATGGCTACAAACACCGCTACACAAGAGTTTTATATGCCTGTATATTAGATTTAATGATAATTTAAGTAGCGTTCAATGGATCGATCGCCGTGTGTCGCAGCGTGCAGCGTCATAGAGAATTCCAGATAACATATTTAGGCAGCAATGTCCGCCCGACCTCGAATATTTATCGGTCGTTGTCTTGTTTGCGGAGGTTTTCATTCTACGTAACGTGACCTTATTCAAGTCTTCTGCAGCTACGTAGCTGGATGACGCCATCCACAGATGCAACAGATGATCTTTTGTCTTCTTCTGTTAATTACATCTTTGTAATTTTCAGTTGTTTACCTGCAGACATTCCATCTTTGACTGTAAAATTCTCATGTGTTGTGTACCAACTGTATTTCATCACTACGTTACTGTGAATCATGGCTCCTTACCAAGTCAGTAGGTGCATTCGCAATAATCAAAAAAAAATGAAGCGATGGTTTTAGGTAAAATTCAGATGGCAACATTCTGCAGATGGCAACATTTAGCATTTGCGCTCGAGCGAAGTCAGAGCGGGACGTTGGTTTATTATATGTGTATTCATTAATAAGTTATTTTAATTCTATTCTGGTCTGTTTGAAATGCCTAGAAACCAATATTGTATTCATAACGCAACAATTACCTACGGAAGTGCAGATTTAAGTCAATCCATAATTCATTTACTTAAACCAATATCCTTTACGCAATGGTTTGGTGTAGTTTGATGTTATCTTATAGGTAGGTACACCTTATTTATTAATGATGACCTTATGCTTACTAAGACACTAATATAAGTTCTGGGTCCTAAAGGAATTACTGGAAGTCAGGGGATCCTATTTCAGATTTTATTTTTCTCGACCAAGATAAAGTTTTTTGATATACATTTTGAACAAACATTTTTTGTCGCTAATTTCTGTAAAAATACTTATCTTGTTTAAAAAACAATAACAACGTATTAACGTTGTGCGTAGCTATAACGATAAGATATTATTTTTTTTTTTCAGCCGTATGGTGTGGCCGTGTGTGTTTGATATAATAATGTTATAATTTCTTTAAAAATCATATAATTATTCAGTCACGTATGCGACCCATGCATTTTTACTTTGTTAAACTACAAAACCATCACATATAATTAGAAAAATGAATGATTCTCTAGTGCTGACTTATTAAAAATTACAAATGTCAAAGTGTCACCAACTGCTAACCTTTCCCTAGTAATTATATTATTCAAAGTTGGCTACACAGCCCGCTCGACCTATGGCATTCCTTAGGATAAAAATATATTCCAGGGCAGATCAATGAAATCGCGGGAAGTGCGGAAAATGTCAGCTTAGCATTTAACAGGAGTTGTGATCCTGAATTTAGTTATCGTCCTCCTTGAATTGATACTGACCTAGAGAGAAGATACGTGCTTTTTTACTCTAATTTTAGAAGTATCGACGCAAGGTAAAGGTACTAATTTTCGCCTTGATGACATTTGTCTACTCATTTAACTATCATGTGGTAGTACAGGTATTTTATTTTGGGCTAAATTTGTGGTGGTTTTGTCTATTGGGTACCTGGTTTATGTGTTCTTCCCATTTTCAATAAAGGTGTTTCAAAATTGGTACATACATATATACAACGGAAAGTGTGTGTGAGTGGAACGCACCAGACGAACTTACTTAGTTCTACAACATTTTGATTTGGAGGTCTTTTTTTCGGAAAAGTCGCCTAATATTTTTTAAATCTTATCTTATCTCTAGATCATGTTTAGCCTCAAATCAGTTGATTATTTTATTTTTAACCTTTGGAAGAAGTTTAAAAAGTTAAATAAAATCTGTAACCACTGTTTTATTTGTAATTTTTAGTTACATAGGTTTTTCATTAATTGATACCTATCTAGTATAAACTCAAAGAATAATATAAGGCTCACTGACGAAAAAATTTACACTTTCGGGATTTTTTTCGACAAGTGGGCTGTCAAATAGGAACATTGTAGATCAAAATATGTTTGCCAGGGCGAGATATTTACACCCTTTCCGCTTCCTATACCAATTTCAAAACAACTAATAAACATTTTGTTAAATTAAACTTTTAAAGTAATGCTGAAAAGTAATCTCCTAATTATTCTAATATCCTAGACTACAACATTACTCAGTATTTAGTTTTAACTTTTTTTAGCCAAAATAGCTTAAGTTTAGCTATTTTGTTTATTTTATTTATTTATTTTTTAGGTTTTAAATAATATAACTTATTAATAAGTTATTCGTTGTTATGTAAATAAATGTATAGAAAATAAAATTTTGATGCAATGTACACGAAAGTTTCTCCTGAGCGACAACCGTAGGTAATGTTCATGTTAGCTGACACCTATCATATCAAACAGGTTTAGATTTATTTTGAAATTGCAAAGTTAAGTTTATCTCCTAACGTAGAATGATTTCAATCGCCATTTACTATTAGATATCTCATTTTGTCCCTTCGTAAATTTCTTAGGATAGCAATGAAATGGACAAGAGAAGTTGACTGCTTGGTTAAAAGTACTGTCAACAGCAAAATTTGGTCATAACATCTTTAGCGTGCCAGATGTTGTTGTTAGTTATACCAAAGTCTCAGGTCTAAATGAAGTTTTAATAAGTCAAAAGTACATGATAACAATATCATATAATGTTATATAATTTGTTACTTTGTATTTAATTTTGTAAGTCTTTGGTTTTCCAATAAATTAATAGTAACACCGAGGTTCGAAATAATGACACGTTATTTGTTTCTTACTTTAATAAGCTACAATAGTCAGTAACTTTCGACTTAATTCTTAGTATATATTATTTTGTGACCCTATTTCATCAGTATTTTTTGTTGTAGACTGTACCTACCCAGTTAATACCAGCGTTTATCTTCTATCTATAAAATGAAATCTTGTTGAAAAGCATCCGATAAACAGATAGCTGAATGTTTTCATCTTAAAGGTTTACAGTTACACAACGTAACGATTATAAACTTTACTATGAAAATTCTATTCCCAGCTAAAAGGCTGTAAAATCTTCATCAATCACAAACGTAACTTATAAAACTACTGTAACCGTTTTTACGGATTTCCGACTATTAGACGTAAAGGCAAGACAACAAAACGTACCTAACACAGTGATAAATACTATTAGTAAATAAGATTTTACGTCACACTTTCCAGCGTCGGTACTTGTATACCTGAGAATTGTCAGAAATGACCTTGTCCGTAAGTTTCGAAATTATATTGTTACGATTTGAAGAGGGTTTACTAGTAGCCCGCTTGGCGCACTGAGTATTTTTGATACGTATATTGTGTTCAACAAGTCACCGCTGTCCATCCTCTTTTGAAATCTCTTTACTAGATTCTACGGCACCCATCAAAAGAGAGATATATTTTTTTTATTTTTTTTTAGTTATAGATTCGCCTTTATTTGACCACAATCTCACCTGATGTAAAAGTGAAGATGTGGTCTAAGATGGGACATGGAGACCTAGATTGTAGATGGCTTCTCCGGAACACATTACGAAACACGAAAAAATAGTTACACGCACTGGCCCAGCCCGGAGGGTGGTGACAAGCTGCGAAAGAGAGAGAGATAGAGAGAACTATTTTACTTTCGACAGAAAGACGGCGCGTTCCTTATAAATGTTATATAAACATAATTTTTACTCATTAAATCTATTTTAAGAGCTCTGGCTATTTTATAATTGCATCTCTCAAAATCTTCCAGGATCACGCGTTATACGGAAAAATTGCTCAGAAGCCACGTCATGAATGTTCCTGAAGTGATTCAATTATTGACTTTCAAAGCCATAGATAGAAATAATTACTGTATCCACTACGAAGATAAATTTAATACAATAATAGAAACAATGGCTTAATTTTCTTACAGAATTCTTATAATTACTTTTTCGATATCATTGTGACGACTTGTTCTTGTTAACATTATGTAAGTCTTCGCGTGTTAGATTATTATTGAGTTCAATTAAATTGTTGCTTGTTCACGCCATAATATGAAAAATCTATATGTGGTTTTGTTACTTCATTTAGTGTTTATTGCATTACTTCATTTAACGTCTCGGTCGCTATGTGTCGTTGACATTAGAAACTATTTTGTATTCTCTAGTTATCATTCGATTCGATGTCACCATTCGATATTCTGAGTCAAACGTTTCTCAACTCGATATTCTGTAACTATTCTCGGTTAAGATTTGAGAGACGTTACTAGCCAATTATCTACACAAAATGAAATGCGTTACAAAGTATGTTTTCGTGGTGATCATTTGATGCTCAGATGATTCGTATGAACTCGTTTCTCGTGTTCTAACCATCTGTTTCCTAGTTACGTAAATACGCTTGTTGCACCGGTTGCTTCGAAAATCGGATTGCAAAAGGTCTTCGTATTTTGTCGCGGTGGGCCCCATTCGAGTTCTACTAACGATTTAAACTTTGGAAGTTCTCTCTGTTAGTAGGTAATTTCGCATTATTTATGTTTTTGGTCATAATATTAATATAAGATACTAAACTAAACATAATGAAATAATGACCGACGTATTTAGTCGTTATTATTTCGTATAAGAATCTACACTAGGGTCACGGACTCATTTTAACAAAAAAACACAAGGTGTAACAAAATGTCCATTGATGGAGCAGATTTACACAAAAACTCGACTACCTGACAACTTAAGAATAATAGAGTGTCAACGGTAGGAAATGATGTCAGCCGCGAGATCGGCGCACGGGCCGCGGGCGGAAGTTACGGTGCGCCGGCGCAGTGAGCGGCCCGCGGCCTTGGAGCGCGCGAAGGTGAAAGTCTGGGCCCGCAATTATTGAACCTCGACCTGCCAAAGCCATCCTCCTTTATTCGGGTTAGGCGTCAGATCACTATGCGGCGGCTTCCGCATTCCAAAGGACACGCTTGTTTCCAAATTTAAAATCGGTTTCAAAATTCGAATTTCTTTTTTAATGAAAATTTACAGATTGGCTCTGTCTGACTTTACTGTACATTTGACAGTGACTAAGGCGATATTAGGTAAATGGTACCATAATAAATGGTACCATAATCTGAATTCTGAATATTAAAACTTAGCAGGGGTTTAATTAAGAAATACCGAGCAAGACTGGGTGATGCAGTTATTGGTATTTTTGTATGTTACATTATGGATTTGTAATTCTTAGATAATAATGTTCTATGAACTATTTATTTTATTTACACAAACCTAATAACCACAAATGAGAACGTGACGTTTAGTGAGGTGAAGTACGTAAGTGTTTTAAAAAAAAATATTACAAGACTTTATCAATAAACAAAGAAGGGTACGGAAGCTTTGGTCTGGAGTGTTATAATGTTTTAAATAATAATAACGAGAACTTGAATGACGTTTCATGAATAAAATCAAAGATATTTAAGGCGAAAAAACACAAAACATATTAATCTCTCTGTGCCAGAACATGTACGAATATAATGTTGAAAATTACAAATCACAAAAACCATATTGCATAACATTTGAAATTGTTGTTCCTAAACACCATCAAACATTGAATCCTCTATGCTTTTAAAGCAAGTCACGATGATAGTGATAAATAACATAACATGCGTTTTTCTTCAAACCATTTACGAACATGAAGTGCCATGAATAATAGCAAAAAAATATTGCGAAATTTATATGAGACGAAAATAAGATTAAAGAAATATTTCATAATGCAAATCACCTTAGTAGATAAAACTTTGAAATCAAATGCAAGATTTTCAGACTTTTGCCTTATCAAAGTCTAAACCTGAAGACATTATTTTATTGAACGGCAATATTTATAAGCAATAAAATCTGTCTTTACATTAAACTATTCTAGGCTATCCAACATTAAAACAATTTTTATATTCATTCTCTCCTCCTCTGTGCCTCTCAGCAGCAGACCTCTGTGGCTCGGTGGGCGAACGTCCGCCTGAGGCGCAGGAGGTTGCGGGTTCGATTCCCGCCGGGGAACCAGATTTTGTACGATCTATAATTTCTGGTTTCGGGTCTGGGTGTTTTCTATGTATAATATATGTATGTATTTACAAAAAAAAATGTATCTATGTAGTATATCCGTCACCTAACACCCATAGTACAAGCTCTGCTTAGTTTGGGGTTAGGTGATGATGTGTGAGTAGTCCGGAAATATTTATATTTATTTATTTATTCTTATATTTTAAAATTAAACAAATAAATAAATTATTTTATACTTACATAATAAAATTATCTTAAAAACTATCAATGAAACTTTATTACTTATATTAGGGTAGATCAAAACCCCAACGGAAGTAGTTCAAATACTTAATCTAAAGGAACTGTTAAGAACATCGAACACACCTTCTTACTGATTGGCCGAGGCAGTTGAGGGTCGATTCACATCTGCCACTGCCGCCGCTTGGCTTCTATTCAAATTTAAATGTACACTGCAAGATGCTGCAGAGCTGTACTGGTGATACTTTACCTTCACTATTTTAGAAAGAATAATTCTGTCTTATAACATACCTATAGATTTCCAAGGTTTTGATGTGAATTGGTATATCAAATACCCATTATCAGTTTAGTAAATCATTTTGATTCTGTTGATATTATTATTAATATTTTTATTTATTTTAGGTACTTATATAGTTATTTAATAATAAATTTAAAGAACTAAACCGCTCAAATAATAAATATTTAATATAAAAATGAATCGCAAAATGTGTTGGTAAGCGCGTTACTCAAAATGGTTTTTACGCCGAGAAAAATTCTATGTGTATAAAGAAATGATATTTGAATGATTACCCGTGCGAAGTCGGGGCGGGCTGCTAGTATAATTATAATATATTATAATTATGCTGCTAGTATAATTATAATATATTATAATAAATTAATCAAGGTAATGTTTTGTGAATTAAAAAAAAATCACTAAAATTGTTCATAGTTTTCCATGGTTTGTGTAACAACACGTAAATCGAAAATCTACTTAGTTGAATTTCATTACTGTAGATGAAATATAATTACAAAGCAGGTTAAAATATGGCTCAATAACATTTTGAATAAATAAAGCGCGGAACCAGAGCGCTTTAGAAGTTTGTTCTGGACAAAATTAAGGCTTTTGACGGCATTGCACAATTTTCCAGGAAACGAAAATTTCATTACTTCCCAAATTATTTTTCGAGATTGATGTTTTATATTGTATATTACTTAAATTAAACAAGAAACAAAATGTTAGTTCCTATATCAGCATAATAACAAACAAAATTATTAAAATTTTAAACAAGTTATCATTCATATTCCAGTTTCTATTGATTCAAGAATCTCTTACAGCTTTTATAAACAGTTAAGTCTAACATTGTGACGTCATCAACAATAACCGCCTTCTAACAGACTAAAGGTACCGAATTCATGCAAAATGACCTCCAAATATCAAGTTTTATAAATAAGAGCAAAAAACGGCTCGAAAAGGATAGGTAAGCTCGGTTTCGACGCGTCGAGGCATTTAAATTCAACTTTTATGTTGCGTGCCGAGTTCTGCACATGTCTAGTCTAGGTCATACACCTTACGGTTCATTGTCATCGCAATTTCTTTACATTCTGTAGGGCAAGTGTATTCAATATCGTGATTACCATAATCGCGGGTTATCTTATCTTTATTGTCGATAGTTATTGATAATCGTTTCTGTCGTTTCATTTTGTTCGTGCAAGCGATCCCTCCTGGGCCAGATGGCTGCCCTAATGTGCATCTCCCTCGCTTGCCTACGTGACTTACGGTGTATTGCAGTGCGCTTGTCACCCTGACTCATTAGTTGGTCCGCCTTTTCTGCTATTTCCATTGTTTCACAGTGATCGGTTACTCGAAAGAGTAGTTAGTTGATTATCTGCCTAGTTTTATGATTATTTCAGTTGTTCCCACGCGTTTCTCTGAAGTGGAGTAACTATTGGTGCATACAGTAATAAGTTGTAGTTTATTTAGTTTTTCAAACCTCTTCAATAATCACGAAATAACAAAAATATGGTCAATGTTAAAGAATCTCCCGACGAAATAATGGCCTCATAATAATAAGTTATATAAAACCTCCTAATGATGCATATTTTGAGTAAAACATGGAATGCTCAATTACTGTACTGTATTAATAGTTTTGCAAAGAACGAGTTAGTATATTTGATCTGTACACTCAAATTAAGCGGAGCAAGTGACAAAGTTGCAAACTTTAGTCGCCATGCAGAACCTCATTGGCCCATTTGAGAAAGATCATCAGCAGCTACAGGCCATAAATAAAAATTATCAAAAGGTAGGGATTAGTGTGTGGATAATGAGGTATCCTTCGGAGTTTGGTTGCAGGGCTCCGCCCCTGCGCGCCCTCTGCCGAGCGCGAGGACGGCTCGAGTCCGGAGCACTCGCAGTTTGGCGACCGAGGCCGAACACACCGCACGTTTCACTCACCCGCTCCCGACTCGCTCTCGATTTAGTTATGTAGTAGCGCCTTCGCCTGTTTGGACAAGTGCTAAGTTGATCGTTTCATGTGATACTGCTGTTGCCATTATGTTAAATTTAATCGGCCGATTATTAAATTGTTTGGTTTTCAATTGATTCATGTGGATTATTTGGGACTGTTGATCTCTTTGTTGGACTTCCGGATTATTTAAAAGGTAATTTGCTTGATTATTTATTTCTTTAGATAACTTTTGTAAATTTTTTGTTTTGGTGATTATATCTAATGTGACGCAATTTTATTCGAACAACTCTTTGTTCGCTAATAAAATAAACATAATTATGTTTTAGAGGCTTGACTCTTTCTTGCATAATCCGTTTATGAGTTGACGGTTTAATGGTAGGTACCTAATAGTAATAAATATGTAATTACCTACATTTTAAGACTTTACATAACGACGGAAATCAGTCGTTGTGGTTTTTGTTTTCAAATAGACAGCATTGATAGGTAAATTGATTTGTTCTTTTACAGGAAATAATAAGTTTTACTAAAATCAATTTTTTTTTAAATAATGAAATTTATAAAATATGTGTGCAATATGCTAGTTGTTAGGTACCTATTGGTAAGTATCTAAGAAAATATTGGTTTAGATTTTTTTGTAAACTCGATATGTACGATATTGTATGATATTGTATTTGTTTGATAAATGGTTATTTATGATTCGAAAAGCAATTATCTAGAATGCAGCGAGTTGATCAACCGTTGGTAATTAGTGCAGCCGCGCGCTATCTCATCACAAAGCGTCGTAGGTACTTTACACTCGTTATTTTATTTTCAAATCAACACGTTTTTCAATTTCTACCTGACCAAGCCCTTTTGTTCACTGCGTCGTATGCTATCGCTGGCTCTTTCACACGCGCATCGTATCCTATGAGAAAGCGTAGGATCAGAAGTACCACTTTTTATTTCTAATTTTGGTTCTAAGACCTATTTATCTTTATCTTTATGTTGCACAGTATTACGGTTTATTATGAACGCGCGGTGTTTTTCTTGCTTTTAGCAAACATGATGTTCTTTCTTTGTTAGGAAGGGGCGTTGCGTCGTTGACATGCATGGTTTTCTTTATGGGCTTGAAAAATAGCGTACATTTTTATGCCGTTAGATAAGCAATTTTTTATGAAACCGCTTCGGCGGTGATTCTCTTTTACACAGTTATTTGTTAGATGCGGTTACATAATTATGGTGAACTTTGGCTTTTCTTTATTTTGTAAAAGTCTTTGTTGTACGAATTTGCGTATCGCTTTTTCTTATTTATTTTAAAATAAAAATATATTGTATTCTTATTTTTTTATTACCTGGGTACTTTTTTATTTTCTTAATTAAACTACAGTTCGTTTTCCACTATATTCTAATTGCAGCACTAAAAAGTAATTTTATAATTAATTTATATATTTTAATGTAATATATTTATTCATCTAATACGAAGGTAGGTACTATTAATTGATTTTATTATGAATAATAAGAGTAGTTTAGTACATTTTGTTCTTTCTTTCTACATTGAGGTCCAGTATAATTTTTTAATTTAAGTACCTACATAATGTCATATCAAATACCCAATTTTTGCGCCTCTATAATATGGTTGGGATTCAAGTTGCACGGCCCTTGATGGGGTATAAGGGAATCACATTAATTTTGTATAGAATTTCGGGGAAGGCAATCTTTCGATGGGTTATCTTTGTTTAGGGATCGGATATATTGTTATAATTACGCATGTAGGTGGCATTATAAGGATTTTTCATTTGTGGGTGGCAGACACCCGACATAGATTCGAGAAATTGGTTTCCCCATTTTCAAGACACCCCAAATTTTAGAGGTGGAGCTAGAAAGGGAGGGTTGTGGAACGGTTTGGATGTCTCGTTTTCTCCATAGAATATTTTAAAGCTTAGCATCCCGGGAAAGGAGCCAAGAGCTTTAGTTTTGTTAGTGAAGTCGGGAACACAGCTTAATAAAGTTTTGGAAGTAGGTATTTTATGTTTGGCCCCTGATTGCTTGTTGATATTAACTTTTGGATTTAGAGTTTGTTTTACTATTGTATAATGAATAAGACCGGAATAGGAAAAAAATATACCCACATTTTTTTTTGTTTTCTCGTTATATAATAAAATGTGGCGAGATATCGCTATCAATCGTCTGTTCCTGTTCTTGAATCAAAAATTTGAATACCCTTATCATGACCATCACATAATTATTATGGCTACATCTATTCATCGTTAACACAACCAATTTAATCAAACGTTATAAATACCTCTCGTACTGTCAATAAGTTTCAAAGTGCGTCAACAGAGGCTATTCCCCGTGATTTATTCCACTAGCGCTGTCCATTGTATGTTGTATGCTACTAGGAATTAACACTGTTGAGTCTTCACCAGCAATGTAATCGTGCTATTTTGATTATGCAGCCATTTTGTCGTTGTGCTAGTGTATCTCGGGGGACTAGCTGTTTACATGATATCGGTTAGAAAATAAGCGTACCTATTGAAAGTGTTCGTTCGATTAAAGAGTGTATAGGCTATCAAAGTGTAATGAAATTGGTGTTTAGGATCTTTTCGTTGCTTGCCGATCATTATCGGTCAATGTTGTAAGCGTATTTAGGAGAGCGTTTCTCGACCGAGCGAAAAAACGAAAATATTGTAAGACTTAGTATTCGAATGTTAAGTGGTATTTTTTGCTACAGTCAAATCGAAACCATTATCGGATTTTGTGCCATTTAGGGTAGTTACGTCATAATTTTATTAAAAAGTAGTTTATTTTACGTAGGAATTGTAATTGAGGAAAGTATTAGAGGTAGGTGCTCTTAATATGAATATCAGTGTAGCTTCCTAAAAATAAAATGCACAACCTAAACTGGACAAAAAATACTGCCATAATAGTTACGTGTATTCAAATTTGAAGGTAGTATTTGGTTATTAAGCATGTTAAAAGATTAGATACCAACGTGGTACCTACCCAACATTAATTGAAACGGTTTCTAGCCACGAATATTCGCAGTTGGCGTGATTGTTACCGATCCGTACAAATTCCTGTCCTTGTGCGCTCTTATAAGTAATCTGCACTCTGTGTGACTAATTGTGACCTTAGTAATTTAAACTTATAATAGCGTCCACTATTTTATTATGATTTTTTTTTTATATTTGAAAATGGAATGAAAATTAAAATTTTAAATGAAGCATATTAGCAGTAATGATTTCTTCTCTGATTCTGAAAATAAGACAGAAATTTATTGTCTTAAAAAAAAATATTTTACTTTAAATATTCCTATTTTGGGTCAGATAAATCCAGGGCTGTGTTGTAGCTACAAATGAACGTTGCTTTTTATAAGTATGCGCCCAAAATAATATTTTCATTTAATTCATCAAATAGACAACTCAGATAACTTTTTTAGAGAGTATAAAATATTTATAACATATTTTGTAAATAAATGCATTATTTTGATTAGGTAGTTATGCATTCAGAATGCGAGACGTTTTATGTGAACCTGGAATCGCACTATCTATAAATTCGAACTAAGACACATTACTGTCTTTCCGGGTACTTAGACCGTGTAATATATTCGTCTCTCTCCCACACAGAACATCTGAGCGAGACAGAGTCGTATATCGTACGGTTTCATTTGAGCAGGGAGTCATCCTCAATAGGGATAAGAAATAGTTAAACTTTAGACACGAAATCACCAAGATTTTATGAGTTAATTTTGAATACTAGTAGGTACCTACCTATATAACGGTAGTTTTACAAGCCTTTATCAGTGTAGGTCATAATTATGTTTACTAGGCTAACTATATTTTCTAAGAACTGTAGCTACACAGTTCTCAGTACACGGATGATACGATAATTAACATTTAAAAATAATGAGATAAATAACTTATGTTTAGACCATTATAGTTTTATACTGTATAATACAAACGACCAAAAATTCTAAAGACAGTATTATAGTTTAATACCAACGATAACCTTGTATATATTATATACAGTTCTTTTTTGCCTTTTATTATTGCATTACATTCGTAATACCTACTTTAAAAAGTACAAGGCATAAATTATATCATGTCGCGTTGCAAAATTTTGTACATTAAATGGTGTCAATGTCATCTTTAGGAACTGTTCTTGAACAAAGTTTGATGATTTACCAAAATGGCGATTTTAGCTTGTGCATAGCGTTTGCTACATATTGCATAACACGTCCACGTAATGAGGCGTACATGTCATCATAGTGATACCTACATTTTAAAATTCCATTGTCCTTTCTCTTTCGGTCTTCTTCAAACTGTATGCTCCATCTCTATCGCACCGATCAGTGCTCACTTTACCTTTCATATTGTTAACAAATACGTTTTACAACAAAATGAAGATATCATTATCAATGACATTATTTTCTATTTCCTCATAAAAACACGTATTGCCTTCTGGTATCGTGGATTCGAGTTTTCCCACATTGGGCAAAGTGAAAATAACTGTTATTACGGACATTACTTCACACACTTTTTTATTATTAGCCATTAGTAAATCAACGACCTGCTTATCGAAAGGGAAATCTCAAAATAATGGCGACAAATTTTAGAAAATTGGTAGAAATTTGAACAAAAGAACTCAATCTAATGTTGCAACAGAAATTAACAACTTGGAGCATTAGGTACTTAATATATTAAGTAAATAATTTTGCCGAAAATGTATTACTACGAATATAATAATATTCATTAATTTGCGGACTTATCCCAATAAATAACAAAAAAAAAATGCAACCCACTATTTCCTTGCCAAATATTGTGAGGCAAACAACGAAATGTATCTTAAAGAAAAAAGGTAAAAGCATAAGCTTTTAGGAACGCAAAAGCATGGAATGGCGAAATGAGTACAAACCCAACAGGAGTTATATGAAAAATCAAAAAGTACTTAGTGGGGAACGTGTTGCTATGGAAGCCTAGTCTATTCGCCTTAATTAGTGTCTTTGTAAGTAATGAAAGAATGTAGCTGTAAACATTTACTAAATATGATGCTCCTAACCTTTTGGATTATATTTGCAGAAATTAGTTTAATTTTCCAAATTATTATGATTTTGAAATTATTTATGCTGAAAAAGATTAAGATCCCTGCGTAACCTTCGTACGCAGGATTCGAACGTGCACCTCCGGGAAGCAATTTTTTTTTTTTTTAATATAAAAATCATTTATTCTGGTCAAATATTAACTATGCACATAAATAGTAAGATACGATGACACTACCGAAGCTTTACAACTGTGTGGTAGTGTCAACGCCCGACTCCTGGACAAATTATCCCGATTTTACAAAAACAAATTTAGACTAACTTATAAAAGATTAAGTTACAAGTTACAGTTTTAAAAAAAAAAATAGGTAATTAGTTAATGTTATATAAAATAAAAATAAATTATTCCTATTATTTACTTTTAGCTGGCTTGCGTGAGAATGTGTGTGTATGTGTGAGGGTGTGTATGAGTGTGAGTGTGTGTGTTTTTTGTGTGAGAATGTATGTAACGATGCATTATTATATTTTATTTTATCCGACTATCTTATAATTACTTATAGGTACTTTATTAAATCTCTCTGCTCCTATTTGATATATTTCTTTACCAATATTTCTTTGTCGATATTATTATAAATTAATATAAAAAAAAATTGCGTTTACATACAGGTTTGTCTATGAATTAAAAAATATTTTTCATATAAATACTCTAACTCAGTATAATCTTTATTGATGCTTTTATTTTATGAATACACAAACATACGTATAATAAGCGCATTACGCATATATATTAGGTGTTCAATGTCCTTTAGATCTCACAGTAGTCTAGTAGTTTACATGCAGGAAAACACCTTTAAGGTCACACTGAGTTATCAATATCATTTGAATACAATTTTCAACAAACCTACGTGAAAGCGGATGTTACTAATACTTGTTGTTTTACTTTTGTAATTCTTCAAAAAAGTCCGTCCCAAATTTTCGGGTGTTGCTATACCTAGTTGTAAGTGCATTATATTTTTTTTTTATACATATTAGAATAAATGCTATAAGTAATTATCAAGATATTGGTGAAGATAATGATGAAATTAAAAAAAATCTTAGTAATTGGCGTTTCAAAAAAATCTGACATTCATTATATCGTTACAAATTTAAGCGATTATGATTTTTGTGAATCAACTCTCTAATACTTCAATTAAACAAAGAAATAATTAATTATAGGATAAATATAACTTTCAAGTATAAGAGTCAAGTTCATAAAGATTAATATTTGAGTACAAACAAAATATTAATTATCGTATTTATATCGTTGTTTTGTAGATGGAATGATTTAAACTTTATGAATAAGCAGACCAACTCGCAGTCATCGTTTACACACACGATTCATGGCTCTACAAAACTTTATTCTATGACATGACTAACCGAACAACTTATGAAGCGTATAGCTGTTTCGATTAACGTGTTGTGGCCGACCTCAATGGCTCAGTGGGCAAGTCTATCTGAGAAGGTCGCTGGTTTGATAATCTTCGAGGATAACAAATTACTTTGCTCAATTTACTTGTATGTACTTCATTTATAAGGAAGCTGCTTGGATTCTTAGATATATTAAAAAACACAAAGATCAAAAAAAGAACACAAAAAGTAAAAAAATATAAGAAATGAAAACACGTACATAACATTAATTCATATAAAACACCCAAACCCGGAACTAGAAATTAAAAATTGTACAAAAAAGGACGCATTGCCAATTCTAATTGTTGTAATCCTACTACTAACTGCCCTACAAAAAGTCTGGCAACATTCACCACAAGCGCCAAATAGGTGCAAAGACCACGTTCAGTTAGCCCCTCTATCAATAATGTCAAAAAACCGCTCCCATCTGTGGTGTTCTTCAAACACATGATTTGCCTTGTGTGAGACAGAGAAAAGAAAGTGCAGGTAGGCAGGCGGGATTTATTAGGTCGTAACCGCCGGCCGTCGGGTCGGCGGCACAACAACTCGCTTCAAATATACAGAATACCGAACGTTGTGAAATTAAATCTCTGGATTAGGTAAATGTGCTAATGGTTTTATATTATTTGTTACTTGATTTGAATAGATGCGAGGGATTAGAGGAAGAATGTTGTGGTTTTGTTAACATATATATAATCTTAGTGTTTTCTTTAGGTGAAAACACTATTCCTGAAACAAAGTAGAAGGAATTATGTAATTACAAATAAATTTAAATGTTTGCTATTTTATTTTTAAGGAGTTATGTGTATTTGTGGATACCATTTTTTTACATAATAAAAAATACTAACTTGAAATTATGAACTGATAAAATAAATGAGAAACAAAATGTAACATGGATTAAACTAAATTAATAATGGAAAAACTGTAAAATGTGACATTAATAAATCATTAAAATACCTTCTAATTGTACCATATATAATCGAAAAAACTAACAAAACATATCAATTATGCGTCCAGTAATCAAGTAAATATGCGGTTCTGCCTGACTGGTCATTCACTGTCTGTTTTACAACATGGCGGTCGGTTCCTACTCATACCTACACTGCTGTTCCATCGCCAGTAATAACTACATTCAATGAACTTACATGAGTTAAAATCTAGAAAACAGCGAACGCCTGAGAATCTATAAACTTACATGAAAACTTTAGGGTACCCAACTTCTCATATTCAGACATGGCTCGAAAATTAAAGAATACTCGACTACTCGATACTCGTATAATCGCAGAGCGAGATTATGAAAAGTTTAAATACAACCTTCTGAAGCCATTATATTTACATTTTAAAATTAATTTTTATAAAATTGTTTATAATTTTGCAAATATAAACAATTTAATATAAACATATGTTTTAAATGAAACATTAAAATCTCAAAAGTCCTTTTTTAACTCTGTTTAGGTTAAAATTTAATATATTACGCATTTTATTGCACAAGTTACGCTTCTAGAACGAAAACTCCGGAGTTTTTACCGTAATCTCGGCGATAGAAGTTCCTGTCTATTTGCCAGTCGTAAACTGTGGAATTTGAAAAGTGTTGAGCAATTTTCTCCTGAAATTCCCCTTTGTCAGGTTTAGAATGTAACATAACCAATTGTAAGGCCGAGATGACGTTGTTAACCTCGAGTGTCCTCGCGCTCTTGTTATCCCGAAGCCTCCATTCAGATTTACTAACTTAAAGCTGTTATTATAATATTTATTTTCGTAACTTTTCACGGATAAAACTTTGTGATTGCAACGAATTCAATCCTTCAATCCATTTTGTGTTAATTTTTTTGTTTGGATTCTACTGTATGTTGTTTATAAAAGTATGTGTTATTGTCTTGGATGGCCTTCACTTTGTTTTGAGCGAATTTGCGCGCTATCTTGTGCTGTTGTACCTACATCATGGGTAATTTTCTGTAAGCTTTTGTCATAGCCTTTAGTAAACAGATTTGAGTCCGCCGAGTCACCGAGTCATGAGCGGGCGTCTGAAATGACGGGCCGCGCGACGTCACGGCTTCCTCTCGCACGTACGTAGCCGTACATGACGCAATTGGCTTTTTCAATGTCTTATCTACCGTGAGGTATGTTGTCATTCGCTGGGAGAACGCGGAGCTGCGCGCACGCCGCTCAACAAGCGACTTATTTTTGTTTCACTTCTGCCTTTTTACTTTTATATTGAGCGAGGACAAAGTGACGATTTGCGCTCTTGTGTTGTGCCAGTGTTTTTGAACTTGTGACATTGTAGCGGTTAATTTCGGTTGTATTTATAGTAATTTAGTAAATTGTCTACAATAATGCTCATGTCAGGATTCTTCATCTTATCCTCGGATTTATCTCTAAGGTGGGTGTTTATGATTCTTTATGGAGCTTTGTGCTTTTTCGGGTCGCGCTATTGGTTAAAACCTGTCGACTAATGTTGCGTTTGGAGAGATTGCAAATGGAGAGCGGATTACCTACTCGTGAACCTGATCGGCCGCTCAGCTCGCGCATTGTTCTGCGATTGACCTAGTACTTGTCGTTATGAAATAATTACTGCTCTATTTTATCGCCTTCCATATAATACGCCGTCTTCTTTGTTCCGACGTCCTAATTAGAATTTAAAATGCGATCTACTCGAGATTCGTCTATTAATTTTATAGGCTAGGAGCCGGTTCGTGCGTTACAATTAATGTGCTAATGGGCGCTAACGTGTGTGTGTTGTTGCAGAATGACGCCGCAAGAGGAGCGCGAGGGGGCGCGCGGGGCGGAGCTGGCGGACGCCTTCGAGGACGACATGTTCGGGCCGTCGCGCACCGAGCCCGCTGCCAGGCCCAAGCTGTCCATGATCTCGGCCCGCCTGCGCGCCAACGAGGAGCGCAAGCGCGTCATCGAGATCTGCTCGCAGAAGCTGGAGAACATCGAGGACCCAGCGCGCGACCTGCGCCGCTCCGTCTGCATCAACAACACGTTCTGCAGACTGAGCGAGGAGGCCAGGAGGGAGAAGGAGGCGCGGCGGCGGCGCGCGCGCGAGGAGTGCGATGATAGCTCGTGGGTGGGCAAGAAGGCGCGGCGCGCGGTGGAGGACGAATGCCTGGCGCTGCTGGACGCGATCCCCGAGCTGGGCGACGCCAACCTTGGCTGCGCGGCACTAGCGCGGCAGCAGATGCCGCGGCAGGATGCGCTGCTGCCCGCCGGCCTGCTCACCGTGCTGGACTCATGACCGCGCCTGCCCGCGCCGTTAAGCCCCGCGCTGTGATGAGCCCGCCCTGCCCCGGCCGCCTGCTCGGCCGGAGACCGCGGACCGCTGTTCCGCACGGTCCGCCTTTAGTGAATTACGTTGACTGTGAAGAGTACTTACCTCGTTGGCGTGTTTTATTATTTTAGTGAAAGTTGCTCATGCGCCGCCGCCGGGCGCGGTCCAATTAGTGTTCAAAGATTTTGTTATCGATGCGAGGACACCGCGCGAGGACGCGGCGCGAGGTGACGTTGTTCCAGAGTTATCGTGAGAGATTCTATGGTTATTAGAGGCATAGGAGTAAGATAGCTATTACGTTTTACATATTATTGTACTGTTAAATGATAGTTCTTAAGGATACTTAGTGCAAATCGACTGGGAACGGTGGCAAAGTATGAAAGTAATACTTCAACGTTTATTAGTTCTGTAAGCGATGTTCTTAGCTTTGAGCAGCTTGGAGATCCGAGCGCGATGAGTGGCTCGACGTAATGCGAGGTTCGTTTTCCTCGGTGCGCAGCGCGAACAGGGCGATGCGTCGTCGCGTCGCGCTCGGTATTCCTGTTTCCTTACCAATACTCGCGAGGGCCGCTCCTCCGCCACTCGCAGCATTTCACACAAGTCTGA
This sequence comes from Gymnoscelis rufifasciata, assembly GCA_929108375.1. Classification (NCBI taxonomy): domain Eukaryota; kingdom Metazoa; phylum Arthropoda; class Insecta; order Lepidoptera; family Geometridae; genus Gymnoscelis; species Gymnoscelis rufifasciata. The sequence goes on along the minus strand of OV815315.1, from coordinate 9,661,491 downwards.
TACTCCGAGTGAGTTTGTTGTATTTTATCAAATAGGACCTATTTAAATCAATTATATTTCTTGTTTATTTTTAGTTAATATGTTACCTTAGTGCTTAATATCAATTTACGCTTTGTTACCATAACTTTATTCGATTCGGTCCCGAGTGTTGCTAGTTATGACGTATTTATATGTATAAGAAAGCCTTGGTTTGTTTTTCTTGTAATTGTTCGAAGTATAGCTCGCTTGTTGGAGCGTAGATCGCGTGTAATACTGCATACTTATCAAACGGTTGTGCAATTTCGAAGCAATCAATCGATTGTGCAATGTTCTTGACGAACGTTGGAGTTCCTTTGAAATCTTAATTGTCGCAAAATATATCGGTAGTAGCCCGCTTCGCCCCTCTGAATAGTAAATGAGTACCTGTGAGGGGGTGGGGGCGGGCGGGGAGGCGCCGGTTCCCAGCAGTACTGTGATATTAGCCTAGCCTGTGTGTCGTATTTGTGCTAGTTTTTCCCAACAAGTTTGGATTATTGTGCTTGTAAAAATTAAGCTTAAAATCCCTTTCTAATATTGATCATTTTATACGGAATAACCGGATATTAGTCGTTTACCCGACTCTAGATCACCTTTAGACATTTGTGAAAGTAGATGTTTTCGTTCAGTTGTTGTAGCATTTTTTAAAGTTGAATAAAATTGAATGAATTGTTTTACGCTTTTGTATCCTGCCCTTATTAGGGCCTGTAGCCGTGCAGCGGCGTCGTCGCTCATAGTCGCTAAACTGGGTAAATTCAAATGTAAATAACAAATTTATTCATAAACGCACATTTATGGTAATAGTTAAGTAAATTTTCAGTGCCACATTCCGCTAGCCACGTCTGTTGGAGAGATATATCTCATTGAAAGTTTTGTACCTTTGGAAATTGTAAAATGGCGTGGCTGGAGGATATGGTCCTTTGTGAGATTGTTAGTGAATAAATAATTGAAACTAAGCCTGAGTTTTAATCGAGACGTGAGCCCTCCGCGACTGTCGGTCGCAAAAGGAGAACTTATCACAATCAGATCACTGGATCGTGCGTCCCGCTCGCACGCTCCGCAAACAACGAGGACGAAATGAGCAACATAAATTGTGTATTTTGCGAGCGATACTCTCAACCGAAATAAATATCTTTACTGAGAGCAAGTTTATCAGAACGTTAGCGTTTAATGTCGGTCAATTATTACCGTTGTTTCTAGTTGCTTATCATGGATTTTTTTACGAAATAAACAAGTTTATAGCCTTTTGAATGGAATAAAAGACTGAATATTTCGCAAGGTGGTCTGTGTCTGACAGTTGGTCTAGTGACGATGATGATTTGAGGGTTTTTCAAAAGACGTTTTAGGTCTCCAAGATGTGATGGATGGAGCCAGGTGAAAGCCGATTATGCAGATGTTCTAATGCTGACTACTATCCTCAGATATGAGGGACCGACTACTGAGAAAGATTACAATAATAAATACCTACCTGGACTTCTTTGAAATTTATTTCATTAAAAGTGAATTATGTTCTAGCTGGCATACAAAGCTAGCTTGAACATAAAGAAAGTCCAGCAACATCTTTGTTTTCCATTCGTTAAATAAAGGAGTGAATAAAGGCAAACACACGTTATAAATAATAGTATATAATAGGTAATTGAAAACTAGATGTCGAAATACAAATGAGCCCATTTAATATGCCAAAATATACTTAAATGCATAAATCACGTGTTTAATGCTATGTTACACTGCAGAATGGGAAATAATTGGTCAAGCAAAATAAATCGATAAATATTTCCGGACAATCCACACAACATTATCTAGGCCCTAGAAATATTCCAAAGTAGGACTAACACAATGTTCTAAGTTCACCTGCATCAACATTTTTAACAAAGATCTCAATTAAAAAAAAATTCATAGGTTTCAAAAATGTATTATTTCTGTCTAGAAATCAGATAAAACACTCGCTAGTCGTATTTGTAGAGATCATAGACAATAATATCGAATTGCCAAAGGCTGTATAATATACATATTTGGGAAAAAACAACATTGCTAAATGAGGAACAACAAAATGCTTCGAATTTAGATACTCACATTTTAAAATATCTGCTGTTAAACGGAACAAAACATTTTGTTTGCAGAAATCATATTTTTCTTTGTGCAACGCTTGTGCGCGAGGTTATAATGGAACCTTAGTTAGCTTTGGCATTTTATGTAGTCGTTGTTGTGATTTAAAACAACGCAAAAGGTATCAAACAAGAACAAAGTCGAAAGAAATGTCATTGACCTGATTGTGGAATTAGGTAAGCACTATTTAATTTCCAGTAATAATAAGTAATGTCGAATATTCCGATGAATTAATCCACTAAAGTTATAAGCCATTTCAAAGATATGAGGAGTCAAACGTTCGATTTTAGATTAATTAATTGCAATGAAAAATGGTTTAGTTAAGTTAAATAGATTAGGTTTGGACTGTATAAAGATAGGGTTCAAAATTAATAATGATGTTTCAGTAGGACTCCTATTATCAGAGTTATTAAATATTAAAATAAATCAACAATTTGAAGTCATATTTTTCAATCATTTATAGTGAGATGTTTTATTTAAAGAATTTAAAGCTTTATGTAGGCGGATTAGAATAGGTTAAACGGTTTATTCTTACAATTTTAAAAATAATTGATGTAATGGAACTCCTCCTTGACTTCCATTATCACAGTTTCTAAAACTTACTATAAGGAAAGATTCAACAACTAAATACATAACACTAATGTTATTATTACGTTGTTGATGCATAATTTTTTTAACGCCTTTTTAAATTATGACCAAATAAAAAATAAGTATTTTGATAAGGCCGTCCATAATAATGGACAACTATTTTTTGCCTTATCAATTTAATAAGAAAGTGCCAAAAATAAAGGGCATCAAAATTCCGGAGTGAATGGCTGAGCTAGTGACTGCGAAATTTAGTAAAAAAGCTAGGCTTTTAATATTATCTGCAATTACATACAGCAATAATACAAACAAGAACATAAGTTTTACCAAATTTGTTCCCCAAACGAGACTCGAACCTTCTACACTTGGAGCGGACTGGGGCGGCGGCCACCGTAGTATGTAGTACTTCATCGCTATGCGTCAATGTGAAAAATTGTCTGTATGTTCCTATCCTAAACAAGGGATTGGCTGAAAATTTGATTATACGTTCTAAACGTAGTTTATGACACGAATAACATAAAAGCTACATGGCTTTATCAAGATAATATTTGAATAGAATTTCCCTGGATAAATAAATTTAACCATATCCTATCCTACTTCCTAACTACTAATATTATAAACGCGAAAGCTTGTGAAATACTGAAACTTTTATTGTAAACTGTTGTACAAAGAGTCGTACAAGTATAGGGTGCAAGTTTCTACAAAAGCTTATCCACAAGACGATGTAGGTCAAAAACTACTGAATGTTTTTTTTGCGAAATTTAACAATAATAAAGCTTACATAATCAGAATAACACAAAGGCTACTTTTTTCGGAGTTAATTACCACTTTCTCGGGAAATCAATTGTTGCAAAGCCCGTTTTGGATAAAATTTGGCATGGACATAGGTTTAGTCCCAGTAAAGGCAAAAGGTACTTTTAACCGCGGGAAAAATAAAATGTCCTATATACTTATGGAGCGGCTACATTGGCTGCCTACGGCGAATATTCGAGTCAACCCTATGTGTGTGGCCTGGTACATCACTGCAACCAACACGAAGTATTCGGGCGAAAACGACGTTTAGCGTTGGCGTTTAGGAAGCAATGTAGACAAGAACATGGCGTTAGTTAGGTACACGATGTATTTAGCGCAACGCGACACGAATTTTGGCCCGCTGATGTAGCCATACTATTAGCGAAAATATGGACCGTATTATCAGTAACTAAAATCTTTGCCATGCAACATGTCAATGTATCACGATTACGGTTCAAAGAGCACAAATGAGACTACTGTTGTAGCAATGAGCCAGACACCGTATCTTTTCGCAATTATAATAATAATAATAATAAATATTTCCGGATTATTCACACAGCATCACCGAACCCCAAACTAAGCATAGCTTGTACTATATGGGTGTTATAATATTAGGTGACTGATTTACTACATAGTATTTTTTTTGTTGTATTACTTACTTATTATAAATAGAAAACACCCAGACCCGTAACCAGAAATTGTAGATCGTACAAAATCTGGTCCCGCGGCGGGTATCGAACCCGTAACCTCTTGCGGACTTACGCCCACCGAGCCACAGAGGTCGGCAATTAATTTCACAACATATTAAACACACACTATTACCTGGGCTACTATTGCCTGGGCTATAAGCACCGGCCGTAAAATGTTGCCAGTTCTTCCCTAGAAATGTCGATGACATGTGGCCCTCGGTTGAGGGTGTAGGGTGGGGCCCCGAGACGAAGCTTCTTGCTCCGGCTTTTAACTCCGAGTTTCAGTTTTGAATAAAATAAAAAAAAACTGTATTTCTCTTAAACTTATAACTAGTACAAGGTTTGTTAGTAATTTAATAATTATTATCACATTTTTCGTAGAAATTAGTCTTCGAGAACCCTATTGCAGGTAAAGGCCTCCCCCAAGTTTTGCTAATCCTCTCTTGCGTTTGCGTTTGCAGTTTGCATCCAATTTGATCCAGCCGTATGTTTAATTTCGTCTTATTCATGATACACAGCACCAAATACTGTGCTTGCCAACTGACCTGCCGTGGTGAGTATTGCTGAACCATCTAAATACCTACCATTAGAATTAATAAAAACCCACAAAGATCATCGGTAGGCATCATTAAGACACCCCGGGAAGTTGTCTCCAGAGTAAAAGCCCCGCCCTGTGCCCTCAACCGGAATACAAATAGTTGGAAGCCTATATCCAGCACCTACACTGAAATTATGACTACTAGCTTTTTTCAATAAGGTTAAGTAAAATAATAATCTTAACTTATCGTTCCTTACCGTTAATATACTAATATTATAAAGCTTAAAAGAGGTTTATTTGATTGATTTCCTTCTTATATTCCCGCAGGAAAATAAAAAAAACACGAGCATCGTCGTGGCGTGATAAGCTAGTTTTAAAATAAATAAATATTTATCACTTCACTCATTTTAATCGTCCATGCAGTCAGTGTTCATAATTTAGATACTCATTTCTGGGTGAAGGCCTCCTCCATCCATCGCCACCGGTTCCTGTCTCCGGCTAGTCGTCTTTAAATAAATATAGTTAATAATAATAAACATTTCTTTAAAAAATCCGTTTCAAGAGCCTATAGAATAGAATAGAAAACACTTTATTGTACACCACACAAATTAATAATAAACTTTACAAAAACCTTAACTAATTAAAAATAGGGTACAAAGGGTGGCCTTATCGCTATGAGCGATCTCTTCCAGGCAACCTTGGGATGGACAGGAAATAAAAGGAACGAAAAGACAGTGGCGTAAAACAAATATAATAAAAATACAAAAATTACTCATATAATAAACCTAAATATTATAGCCTATATGAAACACCTCGAGAAAATAGCTTATAATCATGTAATATTCCTACTTCATCAAACCCAAAGCCAAAGCCAAGAATCTGTGGACAAAAAGCTCAATAATTGGCCGACAGTTGGATCACCCGCAGGTGGCACGCTCGCATATGGTCGATATGGCTCAAAATGATACGGTTTCCTCGACCGGTTCGCTCGTTAGTTGTACACTGATAGCAGACCGTTATCAGCTTCACTTCATTGTTCGCTTCATTTCGAGTGGTTAAAATTGTGGTTTACTTTTTAAAGGTATTTTATATTTCATCATCGTGATTATAGTAGTATCAGTCCTGCGTTGGACGTCCACAGTTGGACATAGACTCTCAAAAATTTACAGTTATTTTGGCTTTTTAACTCAGTGTTAAATATTTAAGCGAACTGTCAAGACAAGGTTACCTTGATCATTTTTTTGTTTTTTTTTATTACAACTTTCAGTTTACCTGTGCTGCTATGGAAATAAACGTTTCGACTTTGACTTTGTTTATCTACACTATTATTATATTTAGAGGTATAGTTGTAGGTAGATAAACAAAGTAAAAGTCTAAAAATGCATTTATTCAGTAACTTACATACTTTTTTAAATTTTGTGGTTGTTGAAACCTTCTTTTAGATTTATTTAAAAATCTGTGATGTGCTCTTCCTTAACTAATTGGTAGTACTCTATAAATTTTCTTTGAAATTTGTTCTGAGCACTATGAAGGACACTTTAATCCCGAAAATAGGTTAGATTCCCGTAGGATTTCCAACAGACGACTCAAAGAAATCTAAATTCAAGACATTTTTTACATCAAATCCTAAGGATCTTTTTGCAGTGTATGAAAAAGTTAACATATTCAAAATAAATTTATGTATAGGTTGATTTTTTCCGCATGAGAAGTTTCGATGGTAATTGTTAAACAGTTAAGAATGTCAAACTGAGTTAACATTTCTATTGAGTAAGGCTTGGAAAATCTTTATTGCGTTACTGTACCCCATAAAATGCTTCCACGAAAAGAAAAGAAAAGCCTTCATTTGACCACAATCTCACCTGATGTAAAGTGACGGTGTGGTCTAAGTTGGGACATGAAGACCTAAACGGTAGATAGATGCGTGCAGTTATTGATAATTTTTGCACTTATTTTACTCTAATCGATTTAAACTATCAATAAAAAAAAGAGGAGAAAATTTATCCTGTAACAAACCCCTTGAAGCATTGGAACCCTAAATAACACCCACTATTGTCGACATTTAGCCAAATTTAGTGGAAAAATAGTGAAAAATTGGATAGTGAATAATATGGACTATGTTACTTGTAGAAAGAGCAACCATGTATAGAAAATTTTGTTTAAAAAATGAATGCTTAATAATAAATTATCTACCAGATAATTAACACCAGATCATAATTCCATCAGTATTTCTTATAACTAACTTTTATTATGATTTAAAGTTTTCCAGCACCTACTTAAAAACACCCTAAATAAACTAAGATTCAAATTATAAAATAGATAAAGTTGTCTCGAAAATACTTTGTACATTTTTGATTGCCAGTTTTGAGAAACTACAAATTTTCTGCAAATATAAATAATTATTGTTTAAGTCGAAGTGTAGGACAATAATGTAGAATATGTAGAGTTCTAAGATTGCCATGAGGTGTCTGGCGAACGTCGGTTATTTTCTACAAATCTGGCTGGGAACATGTTAAGGAAAATCTGCTTCTACGTCAATTGGTACGTACGCGCTTAGACCAAATTGTTTAAAAAAATATAATTGGTAATGGTTTTCCTCCAGAGAACAAGGGATTTCTGTAAAACAAGGAAGGCCAATTAACATACTATACAGACGTCAATTTTAAACGAATTTTCGTTTATGGTAGAATATAATAACTTTGGGTAATTTATTAGCATTATATTGGTTTATACGAAACTATTGGGACGTATGGGGATTTCTGGGAATAATGGAATAAAGATAAATATTATTAGGAACACGATTTTTGTATAAGTAGCTACTAGGACATGGTACTTACTAGTGTTAGAGATGTAATTGTTTTGATGTCTTATCAATTACTAATTAGGTTTATGTTTCTATGTTGTTTATTATAATGAAAACACCGAGAATAAAGAATATAAACTAAGTACCTATTAAACTACTTACAACCCACCGCGCCACTGAGGCAGTCCAGTCCATTACTGGACTGCCTCAGTGGCGCGGTGGGCGTAGTGGTGGTGAGTCCGCTTGCGGCGCAAGAGGTAGGGTTTCGATTCCCGCCGAGGGGTCAAGTGTATGTAGTGTATGTTCTGCAAGCACTTTCTCCTTGGTCTGGGTGTTTAAAATGTATAATAAAAAATATATATGTACGTATGTATATTATATTAAGTATATCAGATGTCTAGTACCCGTAACACAAGCTAAGAGCTTACCACGGGGCTAGATGTTGTTGTGTGAATTGTCCGGAAATATTTATTTATATAAGTTTTAACTCTTTCAATTGACAAAGACTAGTATGCTAAAATGTTGGAGCCCTTTGGAACCCCATAAAGACAAAGCCAAACGTTTATTTCCTCAAAAGCACAGGGCCTACATGGACAGGTCAACTTAATGTATGTGTGTGTGTATGTTAGTCTATAAGGTATATTATTAATGTTAAATAATTTAACTAAAACTGTTAATAAAGAAATGAAGGAAAATTTTTATTTTTTTTTACACTGTGTTGAGAAGCGAATAGAACAGTTAAAGCTTTTATATTTTTTTACAATTTGTAGTAACTGCAATTAGAAAAAGGGTATATATACCTACATGTTACGTAGTAGACACGTTCCAAAAACACAACAACGAGTTACCTAAACATCTGTTTTCATTTTCGCTGCCCTACAGGTGAATACATAAAATGGCTTAAAAAATTAACCCCTACAGGATAAGCATTCTAACCCTTCGCCCGTTGACCAACATTCTCACTAGTACAGTCAACAGCAAAAGTAAGTGATCAAAATCAACGTTTCAAACCATCTTCTAGTGTGACGTGCCAGATGTTACAAGTTATACCAAAGAGACAACTTTAAATGAAGTTTTATCGGTCAAAAGAAAATGATCATTATAACACCGAGGACCGAACTTATTATGTTCCTTTAAATAAAATAAAATAAAAAAAAAACATTTATTCCATAACTATTAAAGAGTTTAACATGTCAGTCTGTGTTTTTGATGGATACATTTTTAGATTGTTTAAAGTTGAAGTACTTAGTTTGATATGTCAAGTTAAATAATCAAATGAATTATTATATTCCCATGCATTAAAATTGTAATTTGAATTATAATACGAGTATGATAGAAACTTAATATGATTGAATAGTGTTGTTATTTTCGTCAGTAGTTAGGACCCCTCTCGGGTAAAGGCCTCCTCCAGATCCTTCCAGTGTTCGCGGTCTTAAGCATTTTTTGTCCCGTTGTGTTCATTTAAACATTTTCCACTATGTTCCTTTACTTCTGACTGCTTTAGTGGCGCGGTGGGCGAGGGTCCGCTTGCGGCGCAAGAGGTAGCGGGTTCGATTCCCGCCGAGGGTGAAAGTGTTTGTATGTTCTACAAGCACGATCTCCTTGGTCTGGGTGTTTAATATGTATAATAAAAAATATCTATATATGTATGACTATTATATTAAGTATATCAGATATCTAGTAACCGTAACACAAGCTTAGAGCCTACCACGGGGCTAGATGTGGTTGTGTGAAATGTCTGGAAATATTTATATTTATTTATTTCTAACAAACTACAATAAGTCCGTAACTTTTGACTTAACATACTGTATATATTATTAAGGGATATTTGTTTATTTTATTCCGCTGTTGACTGTACACCAGCATACACGGCGCATTATAACGTGAACACTTGAAACAGGGGCAAGGCAACGTTGTTTCAATATTGATAAGGAAGTTTTGTATGTTATCATAAATTACTGTGATTAACAGTTAATGTTTCCTGTTATTTATTATAAAAGGAAAATATATACCCAATTAAGCTCAATCAATATGGTGTTAATAAATAAATATAATGAATATTTCTGGACAACCCACACAACATTTAGCCCCGTGGCAAGCTCTAAGCTTGTGTTACGAGTACTAGACATCTGATACAATTAATAAAATAGGCATACATGCATAGATATTTTTTTATTATACATAATTAACACCCAATTAATATGTAAATAATACATAGATAGTGAATATAATAAGTCGTATCGAATATAGTTAATCGTTATCTTTCATTTTAATACCTGTTCTCTAACAAAAACTAATATTAACAGCATCCACTAGGCTGTTGTGTCAAAAATATTGACAGGTGCTGTAAATGGACTAGGTCAGCGCGATTCCTACAGGTGCGATTAGACTGGGTGCTGTAACTGGAGAATTTCCTCAACAACATTGCGGTGTTTTCTAATGTTAAGATTGAATATAAACGAGCGTTTCTCGGTAATAACTACGCCTCGTAATATATCGACATATAAACGGGTCGTCATTGTAGCAACGGTCCATAGGCAAAATAGATTCTGCCATTTATTTTTCCACAGTAAATGAAATCACAGATATTGGATAAATATATCAAATTAAGTTACACCCGCGGCTTTGTTAGAGTGAATTTGAAGTGTGGTTTATCGTTAATCCCACGGGAATTTTAGATTTATTCGGGACGGAAGGTAGCCTATATTATTCTCCGTACTCCCAACTATTAAGTTAAACAGTTCTATGATAATTATAGGCCAACAAACTACTGATACTATTTTGATCGTGTTTATTACATCGCATTCAAAATAAGAAAAGAACAAATTATTATTCTCGTTTCAGGACCTGAATTTAAATATTTTTAATAAATGAGTAAAGCAGTAGCAGTAGCTAGCTCTCTTACTTTCACTAATTCTAAATAATGGCCACAAAGAATAATCTCGACTCATTATCATCATCAACTTGTACATTTCCCACAGTATAAGGTGCACGGGAACTTCGGGACAACATAATTATCATGTTAATGCACTACCTACTGCCGTACTATTCGTATATGGATCCGAGTGTTGGCCAAACAAAAGGATAGATAGAGAGGTAGAGAGGAGAGAAAAATAATATTTTCGGGCAATCCACACTACATACCCAGCTAGCTAATAATGCTTCTATAAATTATGCAATAGCATAATGATACTGAAATGTTAATAGTAATTCCAAAATCGTATTATCAGGCGGAACGGAAAGACAGAATTTTAAATTAACTTTTGAAATTGTGGTTTTAGACTTTTTGCGTTACCTTTAACATTATGGGTTTAACGGTTTACGAATAGCATGATGCTGTTTTAAGTGCCATAATCACGGTTAAACTGAGTTTAAGCAAAGTTTCACGAAAATATCTAAAATTATTTCAGAAATCGGTTCGGTTAAAGGCAAGCGTCAAATTTATTTATTAATCGTAAATAAAACTTATTTTTCGTAAATACACTTATTAAGGCACATAATTAGGGAAACAAGTATTCTAATAATTCAGAAACATACACACAAAATAAGTAGGTAAATAAAATAAGTAGGTAGAGGAATCTCTGAGAGATATAACAAGATATTAACTCACCAATGTAAACATGCTATCACGTATAAATGTAGAGAGCTCTATGCGCCAAGCCCTAGCAGCGCCATCTGTTGACATTTATTGGAACTGATACCGTCTTTGTTTCTTAAAATTTGGTATGTTGGTTTAGATTTAATTTAGTTAAAAGATCAAAAATGTTGAATACATAAGACGCTTTATTTGTAATACTACATTAATTTCTGCGGCTTTTGATAATTTATTAAAGGTAGCAAAGTTATTTGGAAACAGTGGCTTGACAACATCCAAGGTATGTAGGCAAATTCTTTACATAGGCGGCATCGATAGTTTGTAGACTTTTCCAAAGGAAAACCAATAACAACATAAGTTTAGTTCTCCATCTTCTCCTTGATAGAATATTGTTTTATACTGTTCGAACTAATACTTTCGATGTTTGTATTTTGACGTATCATTACGCTCACGATGAATAATGAATAAAACAAAATAATTCGTTAGACCTAGTATGTTTAATTAATAAAAAATATAAAATTTTTAAGTAAAGTTATTTCTGAGCTAGGCCTCTTTTCCGGGGCCCTCTCGGCTCGGGGCCCGTGGCATTTTGCCAGCCCTGTAGTTACTCCACTGTCTGGGGGTCATTTACCTGCTCAAAAACTTATAGGTCATCATAAAACATTCCTACCTACGGTAGATAAGTACATTATTAGTCAAATTTATGGTTTATTTTAATGATATTTGAAGTTTTTCTGTAACTTATTTTCATATATTTTGTAGTAAAGTCGTTTGTTTTACATTTAATAACAGCATTACATTGATTCAATTCCGAAGTCAAAATTAAAGCGTGTAAAAAACTACAAGATACGTTGAGAGTCAGAAGAATATTGAGGCCCGAGAGACCGCTGTTTGAAAGTGGACACCCCTTAGGGGACTCTCTCATTGATTTTACAGTGGCGGCGAGGTGTTGTAGGCATTGCAAATACATTTTACGGTCTAAGAGACCGATAGGTCTTTAATTTTTTTTATGATTTGTCAAATTTTCTAAGAGCGACGTAACAAAGTGTAAGTTTTAGTAAATAATTAAATTATGAAAAATTACACATACCTTCATTTGATCACGGAATAACGCTAGTTTATTCCGTGATCGTGATTTTGCGGGGACTGTCTACCTGACAGTCATAGGCGAAACGTCTACCCTCTTTCTAAGCCTTTGAAAACGAGTTCGACTATCACACTAGTCTTTTAATTCTCGTCAAATCAGGTACGTAAATTTTAATATTGTTAAAAACCATGGTAATTAAAAATTTTATTTATTATAAATACCTACTTAGGTATGGCAAAATCTAAAATCGAATATATATATGTATTATTAGGCTAATAATTAATTAATTTTGTTTTAAGTATATTTTTTAAACCTTATTTTTGTTAAAATACAACATTTTGTGAACTTATTATTTTGATTTATTAAGGAAGGAAGAGCGAGAGCTCCTAGACAACACTGTATTAGTAAGTAAACGAGGCAATTTCGATGTTGTTACCGATGACAGTCCGTATATTATTAAAATGGGTACATAATATTAGGTCCTTACATATGAAATTGGCGTTTTTCGTACTGGCCACTTTAATCACAAATTTCTCCTCTTTGGTAAGGAATTCCAAATTCAAATTTGTACAGCTATAGACTCATGTATTTGTGCTTCGATGATCGTCATTCATTTGTTTTTTTTCTTCTGTTTTTTTCTGTTTGCGTCACTCATTTTACAAAATGGAAAACTTAAAATATCGCATTATTTACGAGTACGAGTTCCGCCGTGGCACTAGTGCTGCGGAAACAACTCGAAGGGTGAATGATGTGTATGGCGGTCGTGTTGCAAAAGAAAACACAGTTCGTTTTTGGTTCCAACGTTTTCGTTCTGGAAATTTCGACTTGCAGAACAAGCCCCGTGGACGGCCTGAGACTCAAGTTGATAATGAAGAGTTGAAGGCTATTGTGGAAGCGGATCCATCGCAAACCACGTCCGAGTTAGCTGCAGGCTGCGGTGTTAGTGATAAAACTGTTTTAATTCACTTGAAGCAAATTGGGAAGATTAAAAAGCTTGAAAGGTGGGTACCTCACGAATTGACTGAAGCAAACCGGCAAACGCGCGTCGACTGCTGCGTTACATTACTAAACCGGCACAATAATGAAGGTATTTTAAACCGAATCATTACCTGTGATGAAAAATGGGTTCTTTACGATAATCGGAAGCGCTCAGCGCAATGGTTGGATCCTGGCCAGCCAGCCAAATCCTGCCCCAAGCGAAAATTAACCCCAAAAAAGTTACTTGTAAGCGTTTGGTGGACTAGTGCCGGTATTGTTCATTACAGTTTTCTCAAATCTGGCCAGACTATTACGGCTGATGTCTATTGTCAGCAATTGCAAACCATGATGGAAAAGCTAGCGGCTAAACAACCTAGGCTGGTCAATCGCTCCACGCCACTGCTGCTTCACGACAACGCTAGACCACACACTGCGCAACAGACGGCTACTAAATTAGAAGAGCTTCAATTGGAAAGTCTAAGACATCCTCCGTACTCCCCGGACCTTGCTCCAACAGATTACCATTTTTTTCGAAATTTGGATAACTTCTTGCAAGGGAAAAAATTCAACTCCGATGGGGCAGTCCAAATCGCCTTCAAAGATTTTATTGATTCCCGTCCGACTGGTTTTTTTAGTAAAGGGATCAATGAACTACCTATAAGATGGCAAAAGTGCATAGAAAATAATGGTTCATACTTTGATTAATTAAATATATTATATTAAAAAATATTCGACTTTTTGTTCCTCCCATACAAAACGCCAATTTCATATGTAAGGACCTAATACATATCAGATTTAATAACCCCTTTCAATACTGTGTGAGTGACGCAAAATTTAAACTATTGAATATTATCTAAACATAGGAAACTATTTTTTTTTATGTTAGAATAGCCTTTATTTAACAACAATCTCACTTGATGTGAAGTGACGATGTGGTCTAAGATGGGGCATAAAGACCTAGAAGGTGGCTTCTCCGGGCCACATTACGAAACACGAGAAAATCGCTTCACACACTGGGCCAGCCCGGAGGGTGGTGACAAGCCGCGGCCGAAGCCTGCCACCAGACACTGTTCTTAGCACCACCCAGAGGTCACAAGGGCTACCACTTACGGACGTAAACAGAAAAAACCTCCAATTTACACAAAAGTACTACAACGCTTCAATATTCCAACCGTCATTATCAGTGTCATAACAAGCCATACCTTCTAGGTCTTAATGCTCCATCTTAGACCACATCGTCACTTAACATCAGGTAAGATTGTGATCACATGAAGGCTTAGCTATCATAAAAACCTTCCAATTATGCCATATTGTTGACAAAATTTACAATAAAAATTTACGCTTCTATCAAATCTATCTTAATCTTCTATGAGAATCCAATAACAAGAAGATAACTGATTTATTTTATAAAAGACAAGCTGCCTGCTCGCGTCTTTCCCCTTGTAATAATAAATGTTCCCTCGATAACAAGGAAAATTTGTTCTTTTCTGGAAAAATAGGTATGTCCATGGTACGCTGTGTTATTCTAATGTCCATGTCCATACTACGCTATGTGTAATTCTAATGTCCATGTCCATGCTACACTATGTGTTATTCTAATGTCCATGTCCATGCTACGCTATGTGTTATTCAGCTTACATATTAATGTAAAACCAGCGTCCATCGTAGCAACATAAAGCTGAGGCAAAAACAACTGGTCCACACACAGTAATAGGTAAAAAATTGTGTAACCATCCTATGTTTATATGTTGATTAATAAATGTATATTTTCTTTTTTTCATTATTGTGAAGTTTCATCCAAATCCATCCGTTAGTTTTTGCGTGATAGAGCAATACACACACTGTCTTACATCCTCAAACACTTTCGCGTTTATAATATTAGTAGGATAGACCTCCGTTTGACCGCAATCTCACCTGATGTTAAGGGTCAATGTGGATGAGAATGGATCACAAAGATTGGGATCTATTCACTCTTATCGTAACTTACTTTCCATAAGCCGTTGTCTAGTAGTAGTACCAGTAGTACTAAGCACGTTGCTGTGATTTAATTCATTAAGACCGTTTGGAAATATTAAACAGAGGTCTGTATAAGGTAAGGGCAGCTGGCTTTGTTTGCGTACTTACCTGAGTCGGTATTGCATAGTCGACATAAAGGCACTCAACCCTTGTATTGTTGCCTTAAAAAACTTGAGTCGTCGAATAATACGAATAATATATATTTTGATTTTGGGTTATAGGTACCAGGCGGTTGATGAGATGTTGCTAGGAGTGAGAAATAAATATCATCTAACGATCAAAATTGCCGGAAAATTAAATGAAAAATATATGAAAATGATCAGGGCTTATTTCACCATCGTCGATTCAAATCCCAATTAGCTTATATAGAGGTTAATATAGAGTAACAAAATAGTTTGGTGTTCAGATCGATATAATAGTCTGAGTGTGACACAGCATTGTCAATCAGTAGAGCTTAGCTACTCGACACTATTACTTTTTTTTAATTTAAATATATATGAAATCTACCAGTGTAAAATACATGTATGTTACATGTATACATGTGTCATAATAATAGAGCGTCCAAGTACTCTCGTTTTGAGTATTAGCATATCTCATTAACTGTAATAGGTATAATATTATCCAGGTTACAACAAAGAATAGCAGAATATATTTTAAGTACTCAATTAAAAATTATATTTAGGTATTATCTTAGTTTCTTCCAAATAGGTACATATTCATTTATTGCTTGTTTAATGTGGTGTTACAAACATTCAGTATTGGCCTGGCATAAGTCCTCAGCATATTAACATAAGCAAACCTGAGATTTAATTCGTGTAAGAATCAAACAATGTATGTAAGTCATTGTATTTCATAAAAGGTTCTTCTAATTTATTACATGTATAATTTTACAGCAACATCTTGTCGTTTCTACAAATATTAGGTCCTTACATATGAAATTGGCGTTTTGTATGGGAGGAACAAAAAGTCGAATATTTTTTAATATAATATATTTAATTAATCAAAGTATGAACCATTATTTTCTATGCACTTTTGCCATCTTATAGGTAGTTCATTGATCCCTTTACTAAAAAAACCAGTCGGACGGGAATCAATAA
Source organism: Gymnoscelis rufifasciata (assembly GCA_929108375.1). NCBI lineage: Eukaryota > Metazoa > Arthropoda > Insecta > Lepidoptera > Geometridae > Gymnoscelis > Gymnoscelis rufifasciata. The sequence goes on along the minus strand of OV815315.1, from coordinate 9,645,193 downwards.
AATCTTTGAAGGCGATTTGGACTGCCCCATCGGAGTTGAATTTTTTCCCTTGCAAGAAGTTATCCAAATTTCGAAAAAAATGGTAATCTGTTGGAGCAAGGTCCGGGGAGTACGGAGGATGTCTTAGACTTTCCAATTGAAGCTCTTCTAATTTAGTAGCCGTCTGTTGCGCAGTGTGTGGTCTAGCGTTGTCGTGAAGCAGCAGTGGCGTGGAGCGATTGACCAGCCTAGGTTGTTTAGCCGCTAGCTTTTCCATCATGGTTTGCAATTGCTGACAATAGACATCAGCCGTAATAGTCTGGCCAGATTTGAGAAAACTGTAATGAACAATACCGGCACTAGTCCACCAAACGCTTACAAGTAACTTTTTTGGGGTTAATTTTCGCTTGGGGCAGGATTTGGCTGGCTGGCCAGGATCCAACCATTGCGCTGAGCGCTTCCGATTATCGTAAAGAACCCATTTTTCATCACAGGTAATGATTCGGTTTAAAATACCTTCATTATTGTGCCGGTTTAGTAATGTAACGCAGCAGTCGACGCGCGTTTGCCGGTTTGCTTCAGTCAATTCGTGAGGTACCCACCTTTCAAGCTTTTTAATCTTCCCAATTTGCTTCAAGTGAATTAAAACAGTTTTATCACTAACACCGCAGCCTGCAGCTAACTCGGACGTGGTTTGCGATGGATCCGCTTCCACAATAGCCTTCAACTCTTCATTATCAACTTGAGTCTCAGGCCGTCCACGGGGCTTGTTCTGCAAGTCGAAATTTCCAGAACGAAAACGTTGGAACCAAAAACGAACTGTGTTTTCTTTTGCAACACGACCGCCATACACATCATTCACCCTTCGAGTTGTTTCCGCAGCACTAGTGCCACGGCGGAACTCGTACTCGTAAATAATGCGATATTTTAAGTTTTCCATTTTGTAAAATGAGTGACGCAAACAGAAAAAAACAGAAGAAAAAAAACAAATGAATGACGATCATCGAAGCACAAATACATGAGTCTATAGCTGTACAAATTTGAATTTGGAATTCCTTACCAAAGAGGAGAAATTTGTGATTAAAGTGGCCAGTACGAAAAACGCCAATTTCATATGTAAGGACCTAATACTTAAATAGTGTGAGCACGATACTTCATTTGTTTTATTGTAGAATATTCTTATATGAAAGTAGATGTGTTAAAACCACATTATGTATAGTCTAATCTGCGAATGTAGCCTCGTTCAATTGAGTAATGAAATCATACAAACATGCTTGAGGGCCGCCCACTGCCTCCAAAATGTAGACGCGAGGTCAAGGCGAGTCTACCATCTCTACGGCATTATATTCACAAATCTATAATATCTCCGGCTTGGTATTAGATTTTAATAGCACAAGAGAATATCATCAGTTTTTCCAAATCACATAAATTGTTTTAGAGTTATATACCAATAAATACTTATACATTATTCTACACAAAATAAATACATGAAGGTTTCGTTACAATGGTCATGTACAAACTTATTCGTTTGAATAGTTTTTTTCCACAACTAATATTTTCATACCAGACTTTTTGGATTATAAGTTAATTGACTATAAATCTTATGTAATGAAATCAGGGAGTAAAAATACTTTTTAGTATTCCGTACCCAAGAAAATCGTGGGCTTATGAATACGATATTACTGCGACTTGCGACTGCCTGTCTGTCTATCTGTCCGTGTGTCACCAGGCTGTATGGGTCGCTATCAAATAGTCCAAATAGTTAAAAATCTATCATTGTCTGTATTTAAAAAACCGAGATAGATAGAGTGTGACATTTTAAGGGATGATGTTATTAATGCCTGTTGCCGTTATAACAACAAATGCAAAAACACCTCAAAAATAAATTTATAAGGTGGCTCCACTGCAACCTAAGTTATTTTAAGAAAAAGATAAGCAACATTGCGCGCGGTCAGTACTTGGATGGGTGACCACTCTGACTGCAACTTTTTGGTCTTTTCTAAGGAGTTTTTTTTTAATTACAAAAAGTGTATTTTTGAAACTTGGGGGTATGAGTCCATCTCGTACTTTATCGAATTTATTTCAATATAACATAAGTGACATTACCTGAGTATGTATCTGACCTACTTTCTGCGTAGGTTCAAAGTTCCCATTCAAACTATTTCTACGTATACTAAATAGATATCGTCTTGGTTGGTTTATAGGTCGAAGATTCCTACAGGCACGTTAGTTAGGCAGCTATACAACTGAAATATTTACACAACATTATGGTTTAGTAGAGTATCCTATAAATTATTTTTAATTCAAATTTACCTAAAAAAAGACGAAACTATAATTTCACGCATAAATCTCAAGCTAATTCAGTATTTGCACAACGACAGTACCCGAGTCTATCCGTATATTTATATAATAAAGTAAACAAAATTATTTCCTTATATCCTCTTAATAAATTTAGATGCAAAGTAACTATCTACAACTGGCTGTTAACACTTGGTTACGATGAAACTGAAGCTTTAATGGAAAGACTGGTATAACTTGTTTACATTACAAAGTTTATTATCTATATAAATAAAAATGAAAATCTTTAAAATGGTTGCTCTCTGTGCTCAAGTTCTTAAGAATTTGATGTCTCGAGAGATAACTCAATTATCAACAGCCACATAATATACACATACACAAACACATAACACACACACACACTAACATAACACACATACACTCACTCAATACACACAAGCACACTAAGCACCCCTTATTGCGTATACAAATAATTTCATATTGATTATGTATTTAATATAAAATATAATTAATAGACTAAACGCAAAATCCGATAACTTGTACCATACGCTAAGACCAGTCATTGTTTACAAATTTTGTGTTTCTTTTTATTCTCTACCCTAAATTTTTTTTTTTTTAAACTAAAAATTATTGTATGTTGTTTTATAATTCATCTTGTTAAACTTGTTTTTAATGCATGTTTTTTTATAATTCATTTATTTTTCTGTAGTTAAAAGCTTTTATTTTATACTCAGTAGTGGAAGAGCGAAGGCACCTAACACAAGTATTCTATTATTACTTAAAAGGTGTCTTCAACAATGTGAATTATGTTAAGCTTATCACTGAATAAAGTTATTATTTATTTATATATTTATTTATCCTACAATTTGATTAAGACTGGAACTATGCAGGCACATTCGCTAAATCATCAAAAAATCAATCAAATAAAGGTACATAAATTTTATAAACTTTGTCAGACATCACTTATAGAACACACCCAAATTCGGAACCAGAATTGGCGTCTAGCCGGATTTGCGACAGGTCGAGACTCTTTCACTTTTGATGTTTTTAACTTCTATATAATTATTTATCGAAACTCAAACTTAATTCATAACACAAAATTTGTTTGATGCACCCACATGCCATATCTTTAACTGTGTCATATAACGACCTTAATCCGTTCTCGCAATATCTTGTAAAATATTTTAGTTGCACGTAATATTTTAATTAATAATAAATATTATCATTTCAGCCGTGGGACGTCCACTGCTAGACATAGGCTTCCCTCAAAGACTTCCAATAACGTAAATAAATAGAATACTTAAAAAAATATAGGAATACATTTATTTCAAACCACAGAATAATAAAACGAATAACTAGGTGTCACATACGACTAAGATTCAAATATAAATGTTAATTTCCAGCGCGCTTTTAAGAAAATAGGAGAAGGTTAAACGAGAGTGGAAAATAAGGTCTTTTCCGTAATTCGTCCGGCTAAGACCGCTTTCTCGGTCGGCGCAGACTTGCATAACCGACCGGTCCCCGTTTGTTATAATTCCACGCTCGATGTTTATCTGCGGGGTCTTGCCTGCCTGTACCTTGCCTGCCTGTACACACATTGTATCTTGACTTGGTTTGCCCGTAATTTAAGGAAAATATGCCACTCTCGATATTTTGTACTAGGGGTCTTGTCTATAATCGTATTGTATCGCTCAGTCTTCAGTGCACGCTTTTTTGACTCATTTATTTAAATATGGCTTGCCCTTAGTTTAAGGAAAATATATCACTCTCGATATGTTGTACCTACAGGGGATCTTGTATATACACGCTTTGTGTCGCTCAGTCTTCACAGTGCACTCGTTTTGACGTATACGTTTCAATATGGGTTGCCCGTAATTTAAGGCTATGTTGGGCGGGGGGTCTTGCCTCGAAGCATTATATCGTCTTCACAGTGCACGAGTTTTTGACTCATTTCGTACATTTCAATATTGTTTAATTAATCATAATTTGAGGAAAATATTTCAATTGTGTACTTAACGCAATGGTGAGACCATTCGGGGATTAACCATATTGTTTTATTATTAAATATTAAATAATTATACTATCAGCTCCTACAATATTTTGTATTATTGCCTTTAGGCAAAAACTTTATAGACTACTTTAAGGAATATACTAATCGTATTATAGAAACGGATAATTTAAAATATATTTCACGAAATAGGTAATTTGCCATATTTACATTTTGTAGATTTTTTTATTAATATTTTGTAGCGCCCATGTAATAGAGCGTTGGCAGTAAAGTATAATCATAAAAGTAGAATAATCGATTAAACTAGGCCGAAATTTCACTATATTCAAATTGTATTAACAAGTAAAACATTTAACTTGTAGGTTTGTAGGTACGAAACTGTGTTATTTATTCAGAAATATCGAGCCCTTAATTCATTTGTGAATATAATTATCGACCTGTATAATACATTAAGTTACTGCGTTATTTCCTACCCGAATTAAAATAGCACCATGCTAAATTGGAATTTCATTCATAATTACGGCAAAAAAAGGTGTTTAGCTAATTAATAAGGACAATGGGGAAAATGGAAAGCATTTATCTGGCATGAATATGTGATGTGCATGTTTATCTATGGCGGTCGAGACGTAACAGATCCAAAACCCTGAATTAGGATTAGGCGAGACGACTTAAAAATAATAATTATTCCTCCATCAAATTTTTTTAATGTTATACGCTTAATTTAATATTTTCTTGCAAACGAAAAATGTATTGTTTAATGCATTGAAGTTTCGCATAACGTCACGTTTAGGTACAATTTTTACTATACGTCGACGTTCACACCAATATTTAATGCTGTTAATTTATGTACATTTTTATTTAATTGTTTTAAAAAAATATATGTGTCCCGTATTTTTAAATCGTCTAACAGAGGGACTAAGTAGAATACCTATTTTTTTATGTAGTCGTCTCCCCTAGTTAATATGAATAAGCAAAAACATCGATTTCATGCTTTTTATCGCACTACATATTATATGTACATTATATGACATTTATATTTGCTTTTATAGTTCTCCCTTGGGTATATTAAAAATAAAATTAACTTAACCTTTAGCCTTTCTTGATAAATGCACTATGAACTTGGCCCCATAAAATGCCCCTGTAAAATGGAGAGGTGCCGAGAGTTAGCACGTCAAGGCAACGTATAGCGCAGCGTTCTGCGGTACTTACGACATACGATGGGGAATAACACAAAATAATTAAATTAGACGTTAGTTATAATTGAAGTGAGTTAAAATATAAACATATTTATTTTCGGGAGAGTTTTTTTTTAATAAATAGGCGTATTACAAACGCCTCTATTAAAGTCACTATTCATTTAAGTTACATTAATCGTTAACCCCTTTAATATGTATAGTAGCTATAATCAAATTCTAAAGGACACCTCTACGGGTATGGGACTTCTCCAACAACCACAACATACCAATTTCAGTCAAAAAAATCTTATTTGCTTTTATTATCTAGTTTATTTCAAAATTTGATAATTTTTGTTACTTCTTGTACAAAACCCTGCAAATTGCGTCTGAATACGTCTTGTTTTCAGAAGAGGTTATTGATACCAACTCGTATTTGTATAGATGTTTTGATTAATGTTTCGCAGTGCCGCTTAGACTCCATCTTTCCTGTTCGCTGTAATCGAGTTAAATATTCCACTAATCTTTCTTATGATATAAAAGGTTGATTTTGTGATTATGTTTACACATTTTGAAATGCCTGAATCTCTAAGGACGTTTGTTTTTAGGTACTCGATATTTTTATGCAATTTAAATTTCATATTTATAGACACAAAGAGAAAAGGCAATAACTATTTCGATTGGGTCTTCATGCAATCTTACACGCATACCAATAGAAACTCTATTTCTGTATGTTATTAGAAAAAATAGCCGCTTTAAGAATTTAAATACCATACCTCTACCTAACTATTCTATAAGTTATAAATGGTTTTAAATTCATATATACGGGTTCTATGGGTGTTGCTGTTCTTTATAGTCATATCATACTGGGTCCAAAGTTTTGACCAAAACTGCGCGACCAATGCGACTGCGAAGCGGGAGAGCGTCTGCAGCGCGGCGGACGCTACTCATAGGGCTATTTGGACAAAATGTCGCTTGTTGCTACTCTACCGCGTTGCATCCCGTTTTCCAAGTCTAGAATGGCATATTAGAAAAATATAGTGGCAGAAAAATTGACTATCGACCCCAAAACAACGTGTCGACCGGCACATTTATGGGAATTTATCAACAATATATCAAGCAAGTGATCGCCTCTACCTACCCCATAATCTTCGCTCGCTAAGGGTGCAGCCCCAATGCATTGTACTTACTGTAGGGTAACTTTTATGGTCCACCATTATGCGACGACCCACGACAAATCATTGGGAACCTTCAACGAGCTTCTGGAACAATGGATCATAGAGGAGGCTGAGGGGTCCAACTATACTGGCCAGGATAAGTATTGAAGCAGTGTGTGATTTAATGGATGGAAAATAAATTGATTTCGCAAATGTTCTGTTGCGGACTAATTAGATGACAGGCTTAAACCAATCGGTTAAAAAGTAATCTGTCAATAATCGTTCTTTTGTTTTTGGTGGTTAGAAAATGTATCACTATGCAAGTAATCCATTCCTAGGTAGGTAAATTAACAGGTTAAAGGTACTTTAATGTTTCATTCTACTAAATAAAGACATTAGAAGTTAAAATTAATACATCAGTGGTGCGGTGGGCGAGGGTCCATTTGCGGCGACAGAGGTAGCAGGTTCGATTATGTTTAAATATCTATGTACGTTTGTTTATTACATTAAGTATATCAGATGTCTAGTACCCGTAACACAAGCACTGGGCTAGATATTGTTGTGTGGATTGTCCGGAAATATTTATTTATTTATGCATGACAAACGATATAATAATAATAATAGGTAATTAGTTCATTATTACACGCCAAAATAAAAAACAGTACACTAAAACAATAATAACAACAGGAAAATAAACTTAATACTAAATCAGTAATGGGCGGTCTTAAGCAAAAAAATATTATAGCAATTTCTTCGAGACAAATTTACGATATAATATTAGTTTTAAGAAACTACTTTGATCTTTATGAGAATGAAATCGATACTCAGTAGAAATGAGTGACTGAGGTGCTACAATATTACATAAATAGGGCATTCTAGGAATATTCAGTCAATGGTTATACGTAATATACCAGAACCTGTTAATAAGCAAAAGAAATATTTTGTTTATCTTCCGATTATAATCTTCTTGAAACAAACATTACAAATCCCTTTATTATTGGATGTTTCTGGAAGATTATATTCAGGGATAATTTATCCCATTGGACAATTTAAATGGTACATATTGTTTGTTTCTTTAAATGTACCTAATATCGGTTAAAGAATCTTTGTTTCTAAACGAACATACATACGTCCACTTATCTTGTGTTTATACTCCATGATTTTATAGATATAAATAAGTCCTTAGAATGAACATGCAAATAGAATATAAAAAAAGATATTCTGTGTAGTCCGTCTAAAAATAATGAATTTTTCGCTTTATCAATTCAATAAGAAAGCGCCAAGTTAAAGTTACGAAGCCCCACGGCTTGTAACGTACAAATATAGCACAATTCGCACGAGTTCGCATTACGTCACAGGAAACTTAAATGGACAGTCCTTATAACATCTTGATTTTTCGTTTGCAAGAAAAATACATATTTTTTTTAAATAATATAAATAAATATTTAATTTATCGATCAGGTATCTATGTATTCTACTTCGATAATCTGTAGCCCGATGCTAAATATTAGGTCCTTACATATGAAATTGGCGTTTTGTATGGGAGGAACAAAAAGTCGAATATTTTTTAATATAATATATTTAATTAATCAAAGTATGAACCATTATTTTCTATGCACTTTTGCCATCTTATAGGTAGTTCATTGATCCCTTTACTAAAAAAACCAGTCGGACGGGAATCAATAAAATCTTTGAAGGCGATTTGGACTGCCCCATCGGAGTTGAATTTTTTCCCTTGCAAGAAGTTATCCAAATTTCGAAAAAAATGGTAATCTGTTGGAGCAAGGTCCGGGGAGTACGGAGGATGTCTTAGACTTTCCAATTGAAGCTCTTCTAATTTAGTTTGTTCGCGCGTTTGCCGGTTTGCTTCAGTCAATTCGTGAGGTACCCACCTTTCAAGCTTTTTAATCTTCCCAATTTGCTTCAAGTGAATTAAAACAGTTTTATCACTAACACCGCAGCCTGCAGCTAACTCGGACGTGGTTTGCGATGGATCCGCTTCCACAATAGCCTTCAACTCTTCATTATCAACTTGAGTCTCAGGCCGTCCACGGGGCTTGTTCTGCAAGTCGAAATTTCCAGAACGAAAACGTTGGAACCAAAAACGAACTGTGTTTTCTTTTGCAACACGACCGCCATACACATCATTCACCCTTCGAGTTGTTTCCGCAGCACTAGTGCCACGGCGGAACTCGTACTCGTAAATAATGCGATATTTTAAGTTTTCCATTTTGTAAAATGAGTGACGCAAACAGAAAAAAACAGAAGAAAAAAAACAAATGAATGACGATCATCGAAGCACAAATACATGAGTCTATAGCTGTACAAATTTGAATTTGGAATTCCTTACCAAAGAGGAGAAATTTGTGATTAAAGTGGCCAGTACGAAAAACGCCAATTTCATATGTAAGGACCTAATATAACTTCGATTCGTTTCGCTTGTATGTCGATCAGGTACGCAATTTGCGCGCCTGTGATATTACAACGAAATCCATATATAATCCATATATATAACCAAAAGTCGGAAGATTTGTTTTGGTTTTCCTAGGAAACGATTCAAACATAAACACGGGAATTTACTCCGGACGGCCAATTGTTGAACAAACACAGACAAAATTATGAATATCGAAAAAAGCCGAAAACAATCTATTGATATCGATATTAAGACTTAAGGTAACATGGGATCTTCGAGTAAAATAGCCAATGGTTCAATCTCAAATCAATTGACTCGATAATATATATTTTTTTATTTTAGCTTGATATTTTTTATTTATTTTTTCTGGGTGTCTTATATGTATAATGAAAAATATCTAAATATGTACATTATGTCTATTAGGTACATTGAGAATAAAAGATGACTAGTACCCGTAACACAAGCTTGGAGCTTATACCACTGGGATAGATGTTGTTGTGAGGACGGTCGGGAAACATTTATTTATGTTATTATTTATAATATAATATCACAATAATGCCTTTCTGTACCTTAAACGAGTATAACTGAATAGTGATCTGTATTGATGGGTTCTAAATTCAACGTACGAGTATCATTATCAAAAGGGTATCATTATCAAATTGTGATAAATAGTATATACTTTTCAATATTGCCGCGTGGGTATGTATTCAATTTAATGTATGCAGGATACCTTTCGAGAACAAACCATAAATAAGATAATTCGTGAGAATCTAAAACTATATTCATTGTGAACATGCAGGTTTCAACATACGAGTACAAATGCGTTGTGTACGGTGAATATTGACGTCCTTTAAACAATTTGTAAGTTCTTGTCGTGTTTATCGGTGAGGGAAAATAAAGTGAGGAAAATTGCGATATAATAATTATTAACGTCAGTAAAATACAAATGATAATTGGAGTGCCTGTTTAAAATAATGGATTATAATTTAATGCCTAGGGATTTAAACGCAAGTAAATTTACTTACCTACCAAAATAGCAATTTGTAACAATGCCGAGAGTTTAAAAATTGTTGTCAGATAGACAACAATTTTACTACTACTTCTTTACTTATTATAGATAGATTTTTTTTACTTATTATAGATAACTAGCTGTGCCCTGCGGTGCTACCCGCGTTATAATGCATGAAGTACTCTTAACCAACAACATATTTATTTGAATAAAGATTAATATTATTATGTTGATACAACATAAACAAATTATTTCGACCAAATTAGGTAAGTACCTTAAAAACGGTTTTTGTGAGTTAATCTTAAAAGATAGACATATACTATCGCGGACTGTTTTTTAGATCATTAAAAGAGCTATTATTCTTTAATACATATTTTTTGTGTATCTTGAACCGTTTTCACGGCGCACGCAACGGAAGACTTCAAAGATGAACAATTTCTCCCGTTTTTTACACATTTACCACTATATCTTTGCTCCTATTGGTCGTAGCGTGATGTTATATAGCCTATAGCCTTCCTCGATAACTGGACTATCCAACACAAAAAGAATTATTCAATTCGAACCTGTAGTTTCGGAGATTAGCGCGTTCAAACAAACAAACAAACAAACAAACAAACAATCAAACAAACAAACTCTTCAGCTTTATAATATTAGTATAGATAATAAGTTCTGTAATAATCAGGTGATTTCATAAAAAAAATACTTATGTATGTTTTTTAAATTAAATAAAACATTATTTAATTTGCACATAACAAAAGAAATAATGGAATACAAACTAAAAATGTTTACCATTGAAATACAAACATTGTTTGATTTGACAGACGTCATTCAAGTTTTTTTATAAAAAATGCCCCGAATATTATCATCTATGTAGAGTATTGATAACATTTGAGGCCTTTCAATAAATATTTGAAAAATAAAAAAGAAATCTATTTGTAGTATCTATGCGAAGGACAGGACGTCCACCAACTAGATGTGGTGTATGCAGGCCGCTTATAACCGAAATAACTCTAAATCTTTGAATGAGAGCAAATTAGATGAAAGCTGGGTTGTTCCATTCACTTCTCAACTCAGTGTAAAAATTTAAGCGAACTGTCAAGACAATGTTATTTCCTTGATTATTCTTAGTTTTTGTTTAAATTAGCTTTAAGTTGACCTGTCCATGTATACATAAGCGTTTAAGGAACTAAACGTTATGACTTTGACTTTGACTATGATTATGATAATAACCATCTTAGTTATTATTATAGGTGTCGGGATCTCAAAGCAGATAAGCGTTGTCTTGTTACATCCAAGTCAATAAATGCTGATCTGGAAGCGTTTTTGGGGCACTGTTAATATTATATCTTCTGTTTATGTGTAGGTATTCTCAAAGAAATATAATTCATATTATTTCATATCAAAAACTAAAAATCCACAACGTTGTACAACTTTTTTGTGTGTCAGACAACAGAATAGCTAGACTGCGTCATTATATCTCGAAATCAAGGACAAACCAAAAACCTAGACGCAAATTGATGTCAAGGCTTCGTCTACATGTTATAGGTATACCAAGCCGAAATAATTATGAAATAGCATGGTTTACAATTCAATAACTGTTATATTGCTTATTTAGACATTATAGAGAGAGTTTGAATATATTATTATAAATACTAGCTTTTCGCCCGCGTCTTTGCCCGCGTAATAATAGATTTTCCCGCGATGTGTGGTATTTTACCGCTGTTAAAGTAGTCTATGTGTTATTCTGATATGTTGGCTATATGTAGCTTAATCAAATTCCATTTTGTAGTTTTTGTTTTATTTTATTTTTAAAGAGCAACAAACACCCAAACTCTCGCGTGTTATATAATAATAATATACATAATATGAATGAATCCAAACAAAATACATATATAATACATTTCATATACTTTGGGAATACATATTTTATTTACACCTTTAAGTTATTTATATTACTTCTTTAAAAAAAAGGATTTTTAATTTTAATTGACTATTAGCTTTTATTATTTAATTACATTGCACTATGAATCAAAGACTACTAAGATAGGATTGGTTGTAGGTAGTAAATATTTCGGTTGGAAGCGGTTTGCATCCCCTGTTTACTTAGGTAATTTATTATTCTATGCTTAGGGCATAAGAAATCATTATTATTCTATGCTTAGGGCATAAGAAATCATTGTCATATGTGATATCGATTTTGTTAGACAGCTAGAACGACTCGATTCTAACAAGTTTACCATAACTTGACTTCATCTTTAATAACACTCAAACTCGATTGGCAGACAGTGGATCTACTTGGACACTTTTCTCTTAAAATAATAAAGATTTCTTTCTCATAACGTATACGAAGTATGTATTATAATTTTCTTTTCTGAAAATCTTCGTTTGAACACGACTTCACTGGTAAGATTTAAGTATCGATTTGGTCCACGATACGACTAAGAACTCTAAATAATTACTATATACGAATCATAAACTGTTTTAAAATTAAAGTTTAACCCTAATCTTGGATTATATTGTCTAAATCAAATACAGTCTATCTGTGATAAATATAGTATACAGTCTCACGATATTGTGATAAATTTCAATGCAACTCAGGTTTTATCGAATATTTTTATATAATATTTAAGCATTTAGGTAGTTCCTTTTTTTATTGGGGGTCGCACTCACATTAAGCGTGGATTGTTTTGGGTCCATTGGGTGTAGCAATAAGTAAACAACTATTTAATAACTTTTTATGTATATTTTTTTTCGTTTAAGAGGGCATATTAGTTTAGTAATTATATAAGAAGTTCTATAATTTCAACTTTTAATTATCCATGGCAACTGTCAGTTTGCTGCAAGCGAAACGCTATTTCACATACGAAAAGGTAACAACAAACATTTAGCATCTCTGTCATCATGACAAGCTTATTACAAATTTATTACACAAGACTTGTAGAGACATCTATTCGAATAAACTTGAACTAAGTCGGGCAAGAGTCTCGAAAGAGGAACAACGCCATACTCCGTGTCGGAGCAGGATGCTAACGTAGTACTATTGAATTCGTACAGATGCCACTACTATGTAACCAAAAATGCCATCTGTTTCATTTCTTTAGAATCACTGAATAAGGCGGAATAGTTTGAGAGCAAAGCTCATTCCAGAATGGTTCTAAATAGGTCTCGTGTAATAGAGTAATCCGAAAAAGCTAGTTTTATCAGATACAAATAATATTCTTACCCTAGGATGCCTATAGGTACAGAAATCCAATATAAATCTGAGAGGCTACATAATAGTACAATTTGCCAAAAGGGAAGAATTAAACCTATTTTATTTACTGTCTAAATCATAAAGCAAGCACCTTAGAAAGTATGTTGATATTTGATCTCTCAGATTTCTTAAATTTGATCTTTTTGACAAAATATCGCTTTTATTTAGACCAGTGACCTATTATGTCTAAGTAATCTAATTTCAGCTAATACAATATAATTTGTTTAATGTTAGAATTAAGGCCTAATAACAATCGTTAACATAGTAATCCCTGTATCCCAGCAGTGGGAACGTAAGTAGGGGTTCATATGGCTTATGAATGTTCTAACGTTAACATAAGGTTAACATAAATTATATTTTTGTGCGATTGTTAATTTGTGGAAGTTTGATAGAGATTCCTGCAGTTGGAAAATTCATAGGGCATTGACAATGACGACCTCCTTTCAGCTGGAAATGGCTTGCGTTCACAATAAGCCCGTGACCTTCACTTCTGGTCAATTATCATCCATCCACTTGTTAAGTTTCCGATTTTATATTCACTGAACGCCTTTGTAATTTAAAGTACTGTGTCTACAGGTAAAATATTGTACATTAGTTAATTTAATATAAGTTAATGTTATTTATAATACATGCCTTCTAGATATTAAGCTGTTTAACTTTTAAATCTTTCAATATTAAATCAGACCTATTCAGATGTTTGTAAAGCTTTTGTCTCTAAAGGCATTCAGATTGATCTATCAGTTATTAAATTAGTAGAGATATAATTTCTCGCACTAAAAGTTCCTCCTATATCAGAATATTTAGCACTCTTTTCCATATTTTCAATGGTTTTCCTGGGAAAACGATGTTACCTTTACCACCTATTCTAATTTTTGAAGGCAGTTAAATAGATACAAGCATCTTGACGTTAAGATTTAAAAATCACCATTTGAAAAACTTGTACTTACATTATCAAAATAAACCGTTTCGTATGGTTAGTACCTGTTCCGGGCCACCCTGTCAACTGCGTTGCGTAGTCCCATGTTTGGTACAAAGCGACTAGGATCAATTTATACGTAAAAAATATAAACCGTAGCACAAAAGGTAGTTTGTTGTTTATGGTGAGACTTACCATTCAATCGTATGGTTCAATTCAAATTAAAGATTTGGTGTTTCGTAAAGCCACACAAAAAAAAACCCATACATTACTTATTTATAACTTAGAAGAATAATATAAATTATTCGTAATATTTGTTGCATATCAATGGATTGTTTATTTATTTAACTCATGGAATAACTGTGATACCTATAATGTTCTAAAGAAAAAACGTATATTTCGAATTTTTTAGGAGAGTTATTTTTAGGTTTATTGGTTGAAAAGTCTGTATGAAAACAAAACACATAAATAGTAAAAAAAAGTAATGTTAATGATAAAATATCTATCCAGGTTTCAAGAAAAGGGCTGAGTCTACAGTTTCATTAAAATATTTTCTTATATTCAATATATTTCTCTGAGTAATACCACAGATTAGATACATAGTAATACCCGCGTACCGTAACTACGCGCGCGCGTTTTTCGCGCAGACGACGAGTACAAGTTAAGATTTCGAATGGGAAACATTAAAAATATTTTATTTTTCAGTTCTATCTTCTACAACAAACTTAACAAAATACTTTATCTAGATCTTACATAAAGGTTGTAGCGAGTTCGCCAATAACAACACCAATATTAAGTTTCTATTTATTGATTCAATTTGAACTTCGAACTCACAATAAAATGCAGCACAGTAACACAAAAATATCATCAAACCAGTTACCATAATGGATATAATTATTAAATACTTGAAAGTGAACAGGAAGGGTACATAAATCTGGTTACAACTAACACCAATACTGTTAGACAAACATTTAAAAGGGATCTAACGACAAGACAGCTGTTTTTGAGCAAGACTTGTAAAAAAACATGGATTTAAATACGTTTATGCACTTGATGTTGGAACAAACTTACGTTATACAGTGAGTAACTTACAAACATCGTATGAAGCCACGGGCGGGCGCGGCGCTTCAAAATGTTGCTGCAACATCATTACTGCTACAGAACACACAGCATTTCAAGATCTTTACCATCCATGAAAACTGACATCTTTAACATTGCAGCAAATTGTCAAAGCATGGCGCCTGACGCATTTGATATGACTTCAATTGTTATAACGCCAAAAACGCCCGTAAAAAAAAAACAGTTATATAGTGTATATAAATTAGCTTATGTAATAAATAAGCTTAAATGTATATAATACTGAGGCAGAATTACATCTTAACTACGTAACATTAAGAGTGGTACGTTGGAGTAGACATGAGCGCAAGCCCTTACGTTTACACGGACGAATGCGATATATAATTTTAATTTGCATTATAACTATGTATTTGACGCTAAAACATCTATATAATGTATTACTTTTGTACATCTACTTATATTAACCATACGTACACTTACTAAGCATTAACTCCTCCGTAACCGAGTACCCAAAGTGCGACACAACCGCATCTGACTAGACACTATACACTCTATGACTTTCATCCTCTAAAATCATAAGTGGTCGATATTTGCAGCTGGGGTGGACCGGGTGGAACTGTAGACTGTAGACACACGATGAGTACTTGGCGCAATCTCGGGAAGCTGTTGTCCCGCGGGCGAACGAAGTGGCACAAAGCGTCTGGACCAAATCATACAGTTACAAAAATACCAGAATAGTGTAAGCTCCTTGTCAATAGAACGGGTTAAAAGGGAGGTTCGCCCGCGCCGGCTTTGCCGTCCCATAGCTAAGTACACATTAATTATTAAAATATATTTCCGCATTTTATTACATAAAATTCACGTTTATGATCTACCTACATTAGAAAAGTAAATGAAAGCGGGCGATAAAGAGTAATTTAGGGTCAAAAAGTTTGTACGCGGAGTCTATATTCACAGCGTACTATGGACGTTTTATCCCCTGTCGAACGATGGCACTCAACGCGGAAGGATTACAGCTACGGAACTAACTAAACCGGAGACTGAACTGAGAAAAGATGCCTTACACGATACAGCAGTATTACAAGCAGAGAAACCTCTATCGATGTTACACTACATCTAGACGAGATTCATTGACCTAAAGATTCACTCTCAGGTCTGATAGAGGAACCTATGTTCGCAATACTTGAAAGGAAAATAGTTGAATGCTATCGCTCGAACAGCGGCCTAGAAGAACTTAACTAAATTACTACAGTGACACTTATGAATCCTAGGGTACTAGACGAAACTTAGAGCTAACCTTAACAAATAATAATAAATTATTTTGGTGCAAAAAAATAACAAAACAATCTTAAATAGTATTTGACTGAATGCGAATAAACGCAAAAATTATGTTGCACTAATCACACAAGCTTTTATAAATGAATATATTGTTAAAAACACTGTCCCACCAGAAACTGTCGACGATAGTTCCACGCACATTCATTCCATAAATAATTAAGAAGTTATTAGGGTAAATACCCTGTGTTTAGGGCACCTTGCACACTTTGCTAAAAATTTTGACATCATCCTTTCCGTGTTCTAAGCGTTAGTGAACATCTTAATGCTACCATGTTCAATTTGGAATGTAAATCAAGGAAAGGACGAAAAATGGCGGAATAGTTTACAATATTCCCTCAGTTTCAGACTATCGACGTTTATTCTGGTGAGACTATAAATTCAGTACCGGGAAAGAAGCAACTGTTTCCCTTCAATCTATTCACAACAATCTTCAGACAATAAATACCTTCATACCAAATTCTAGCATCTAAAACTACAAATCAAAACATTTAAGTTTCGAATTGAATCTTTAGATACCAGCTTAAGCCATCGATATTTGATTAATGCTAATCAAATGACTTCTGGTGTCGCAATCCTGACCATTCCCAATTCTTATGACGCTTATAACATATTCCATAGAGTTGCGTTCTTCCCCGGTACAAGTGGCAAGGATAGATCTACTCCTTGACTTCGAAGTATTTATAGGTTGGATTCTCGTAGCCGTTGATCTGCATGTTGGCTACATGTCGCTCTTCCGGGGTCGGGGCCACTGCTCCGGTTTGCTCCACCTGATGGACAAAGTACATTGTTTTTTAATTTAAAGATATAATTACATGACCGCAATAAGGATAAGTCCTCCCAGCCTGTCGTTTGGAATACGCCAACGAATACGCCGTTTTTTTTATTATTGGTTGGGTCCTAAAATGACTGACAAAACCAATTTTAGCTTTAAATGTGCATGCCCTCAATGCCAATACGAATACTATAGGTCTAAAGGTCAAATTACTAAGTCGTAGTCACAGAATACTCTGTGACTACGACTTAGTAATTTGAAATCCTTTTGTATTCAGAGGTTGTGTTTCATGTTAGTTTTGTTGCCTTCTGTGCTGTTTTTCTACCACAACACAAAATTATTCAACCACAACACCACACTAAAAGAACATACATAGGAGATACATATTATATATTATACATACAGTGACACAATGGGCGGCCTTAAAAAACCTAATACAACTAAAAGCTTTCTCTTGCAGGCAACCTTTGGATGGATCTGAACTATATACTAAAGAGAGCAGTGGAATAGGTTTGGCACAATGTACTTCTTCCATTTTTTTCTTTGTTTCTTAAAACAAGAAAGTCATGCTCAATGTAGCAGAATCTGTGTAGCTTTAAGTAGTCTGCCGTCCTTTACTTAGAAAGCCGTTAACCCTCATCTGATCGATTTTGACTTTTTGATACGAACCGATACAATTTTTAATTCTCTATCTTTCACTCTAAGACTCATTTTCCAATTCCACATAGATCCAGAGATATGAAAACGTCGTTGGCCGTTAAGTGACAGAACTTTTGATGATTCCTTCACGTTAAAGCGACTAACCCACAATTCTTAGTTTAACGTACGTTAATATACCCTAACTGCCGAATTTGATGAATATTTTCTGACCTTCTACTTAACTAGAAATACGTTATCAGATTATTCTTACCAAAAAAGGCGCAAAGCAACTTTAACTTCTTTTTAGTTAAGCATTGTCTAAGACATTCAGTGAAGGAAATTTAAAAACAAATGCAGTTTTAGAGAAAAACTTAACTTATTTGCAGTTATCCTCCCTTAACGCCATTTGAAATAAGTTTTGAATACTGTAATTTTTCGTATTACTTTGCTACAATAATATTTGACAGGCATTTATCAAATCGGTCGGAGTAGTTTAATATAATACTTAACTATTGAGCAGTTAAGCCGCATTACTTACCTATAAAGCAGTTTTTTCAGTAACAATGTTCAACAAATTTTCAGTAACAATGCAGGATTGTAAAGACACGGTATATTTCAAATTTCTTAATTTTGTCACTCACTGACTGACTGACTGACTGACTCACCGATCATCAAAATTCTAAGGCACTTCTAGCAGACCAAGAAGCTTCAAATCTTTATAAATAAAAATGAATTGTTGTTCGTTAGTCTGATTAAAACTCGAGAACGGCTGAATGGATTTATCTTATCTTAGTCTTGAAATGTTCGTGGAGGTCTAGGGAACGCGGGAAAGGAAGGGGAGGTTTAAAAGGCGAGAAAAATATCGAATAATTGCCGGGAACTTTTTTTACCCGTGCGACGCCGGGGCGGGCCGCTAGTAGGGAATATAAGTAGCGTTTGGTGTATGAATCAAGGAAAAACTAAAAAATCTAGAAAAGACCGGTATAGAGGGCGCTGTCGCAACGCCACGTATATACGAAATATGTACTAAAGTAAGAAAAGTTCATAAGTCAGAGGGCTTTAAGAAAATTCGTTGCTGGTAGATATGCATATATATTAGGTCCTTACATATGAAATTGGCGTTTTTCGTACTGGCCACTTTAATCACAAATTTCTCCTCTTTGGTAAGGAATTCCAAATTCAAATTTGTACAGCTATAGACTCATGTATTTGTGCTTCGATGATCGTCATTCATTTGTTTTTTTTCTTCTGTTTTTTTCTGTTTGCGTCACTCATTTTACAAAATGGAAAACTTAAAATATCGCATTATTTACGAGTACGAGTTCCGCCGTGGCACTAGTGCTGCGGAAACAACTCGAAGGGTGAATGATGTTTATGGCGGTCGTGTTGCAAAAGAAAACACAGTTCGTTTTTGGTTCCAACGTTTTCGTTCTGGAAATTTCGACTTGCAGAACAAGCCCCGTGGACGGCCTGAGACTCAAGTTGATAATGAAGAGTTGAAGGCTATTGTGGAAGCGGATCCATCGCAAACCACGTCCGAGTTAGCTGCAGGCTGCGGTGTTAGTGATAAAACTGTTTTAATTCACTTGAAGCAAATTGGGAAGATTAAAAAGCTTGAAAGGTGGGTACCTCACGAATTGACTGAAGCAAACCGGCAAACGCGCGTCGACTGCTGCGTTACATTACTAAACCGGCACAATAATGAAGGTATTTTAAACCGAATCATTACCTGTGATGAAAAATGGGTTCTTTACGATAATCGGAAGCGCTCAGCGCAATGGTTGGATCCTGGCCAGCCAGCCAAATCCTGCCCCAAGCGAAAATTAACCCCAAAAAAGTTACTTGTAAGCGTTTGGTGGACTAGTGCCGGTATTGTTCATTACAGTTTTCTCAAATCTGGCCAGACTATTACGGCTGATGTCTATTGTCAGCAATTGCAAACCATGATGGAAAAGCTAGCGGCTAAACAACCTAGGCTGGTCAATCGCTCCACGCCACTGCTGCTTCACGACAACGCTAGACCACACACTGCGCAACAGACGGCTACTAAATTAGAAGAGCTTCAATTGGAAAGTCTAAGACATCCTCCGTACTCCCCGGACCTTGCTCCAACAGATTACCATTTTTTTCGAAATTTGGATAACTTCTTGCAAGGGAAAAAATTCAACTCCGATGGGGCAGTCCAAATCGCCTTCAAAGATTTTATTGATTCCCGTCCGACTGGTTTTTTTAGTAAAGGGATCAATGAACTACCTATAAGATGGCAAAAGTGCATAGAAAATAATGGTTCATACTTTGATTAATTAAATATATTATATTAAAAAATATTCGACTT
Source organism: Gymnoscelis rufifasciata (assembly GCA_929108375.1). Classification (NCBI taxonomy): domain Eukaryota; kingdom Metazoa; phylum Arthropoda; class Insecta; order Lepidoptera; family Geometridae; genus Gymnoscelis; species Gymnoscelis rufifasciata. Next base: position 9,624,827 of record OV815315.1, on the reverse strand, counting down.
TTTGTTCCTCCCATACAAAACGCCAATTTCATATGTAAGGACCTAATACAATAAGTAGAAGGTACCGAAAAGTAAAAAAAGTAGAACTGTTTACAAAATACAAAAGGAAATGAGATCCTATCAAAACAATACTTGTCAAAAAACCGTTATTTAGTGCGATGGCAAAGTCTTAATATATTTATATAAAACATTAAAGAATTTTAATATTGATATGCGTCACTATAAGATGCTGTTAATTATTACGTAACAACTTAATGCTTCGAGTACGGAGATTCCAGACACAATTGATTTTCAATTGTTATGAACCACGTTCGTGGTCTTAGAGACTGGACGTATTAAGACAGAAAGACGCTTAAATAGAGACTGAATTAATTAATAAACGACTTGATATTACATGGATCTCACAACTTTTTACCGCAGAACAATTGAGTTGCGAGACTTGTTTTTTTTTGACAAGTATTGTTTTTGATGGGATCATGATGTTCGCAAAGAAGTAATAGCTGAATGCAAAAATTGCGAGGAGTGGGCTACTCATCACGAAAAGTACAGAAAACCGTATTGTCCTTTATTATTTTGAACCAGGGCAGACGTTCATGAGTTGTGACCAGTTCCACCATCAGGTGGAACTTTCAATGAAGGAAAAAGATAAGATTTACGATTTTGATGACTTTCAAGACGCTGTAGCGTCGGCTAATAATGGAAAAGTTATTGTAAAGTCTATGCAGCCTTAAGACTTTATAAATTACATAAACAATGTTTCCGAGCGACGTATTCAAAATTGCAATCCAAGAGCATATTTAAAAAATATTTTTCAGGTTTGTTTTATAAGGTCCAGTTTTGATCTCCACTATAATAATAAATCTAAATTTAAAATTTAAGAAAAACCCCCGATTCCAGTGCCATAATTTCCTTAAACGTAAAACAACATAATATTATGTAATGTAGACGCGATGCGCTTTCATTTGATACCCCACACTAGTATGTTTGCAGATTTTCGGTTTTCCTTACCCACTCTCACCCCCATAACTTTTAAACGGCACAACCGATTTTCATGAAACATGTCTAAGAACACTCGCGCCAAACTTACCTTTCATACAAAAAAAAACTAAATTGAAATCGCTCCATCCGTTCAGGCGCTATGGTGACACAGACAGACAGACAGACAGACACGTCAAACTTATAACACCCCTTTTTGGTCGGGGGTTAAAAATGATTTTGAAGAAGTAGACTATTTGACGCTAATGTTTTTTAATCACAGATTTTTGAAAAGTCCCCAATTGGCGATAACAACACGTACAATTTATTTTGGTTGGGTAGTGTCTTACAAAAAGTTTATTAACAAAGAAAGTGAGTAATAATCTTATAAGACTGTGTAAGTGCCTTTAAAAATTAAGAAATTTAAGGCATGACCATAAATCAATTAAAGATTCTCACTAGCCATATTATTATTGTAAAAAAAAACTTTCCTTTTAAACATATATAAATTTAATGATAAATATTGAGTATGTAATAAGTTTCTTACCTACTTAGTCTAAGACTACTTTTGTATCAGTTGTAATGTCCCAACGGGGCTCATGTAAGGGGTATATATAAAACTTAACACCATTTGTAAACCACATGAATCAACGAATAAATGAATATGAATATGAAATATTTAATTTTTAAATAAATGCTTATTAAAATTTTGATCTCTCAAACCTTTTAATTAATTGTAAGTGAATGTTGCTCAAACATAAGGTATATTGCGTAATATTAATATTAATGATACTCTAAAAAATAAGCATGTTTTCGATACAGTTGCCTTGATATTTTTATTACATTTTTGATTTTTATAGAATTTGCCTTTAATTTTTCACCTTTTTTCTAATATTTACTTAACTATAAAGAAGTTATACAAAAGCGAAGTATGTTTTGCCACCTTTTAATTAAGTAAAATAGTGTAATTTTTAATAGTTTTTTTTATTACTCTGAATTAAATAGCTAGAAAGAGTCTAAGGTATCATAGCCGCTTATTAAAGCAGGTATTATCATTTTAATTTTAGTGATTTACTTACTTATAAAGTAGTTATATTGCTTAGCAACATTATAGCTAAGTATCTTTACATAATTTTACCAAAAAATATAATTGTTAAATATTTAAGGAAATTCCTTTACTAAAGAGCCGCTAAGTGTAGGTTAACGGCCGTTTAGAGAAGTAATTAGATGTTAAATTCCTGCAGCATGCTTAACTAAACAAACAAAAAACGATTTTAATAATAATTAAAAAGGGTTTTCTCAATAAATAAAGGTTTATAAGATGCACGTATAAAAATGTGAATGATTTGTGCAAGAATCAGTGTTCAAGGTTGCGTAGTTTTTTAGAATCAACATTTCGCGCGTTTTTTGCCAATATCTCCGAAACAACTTTTTGGGCTTAACGGCTTTCTAATGAGAGGACGGCAGTAGTGTGATATATGTCTCTACACCTATACGATGCATCTTAACTTAGATAGATATTATACTTATATCTCTTGTTATATCTCTACCTTTTCATTTGGGCGCCTCAGCGCGCCGTCCACCGAACCTTATATGGCGACCCCGCCAGTTCGATCGGATTCGCGCCACGTTGCAAATATGGACTTATCATTTTAATATGTATGACAATTAAAACCAAACAGTGCATCTTAACATCTGACATGTTAAGATGTATCACCTGATTTCCAAACAATTTATGATTTGTGATTGTAAGTGGGAGGACACTCGACTTTCAATCCGAAGGTCGTGGGTTCAAACCCCCGCCTAGCACCTCTGGATTTTTCTTCCTGAGAAATTTATGTGCGATTTAAACACGTGCTTTAACGGTGAAGGCAAACATCGTGAGGAAACCGGCATGTTCTGAGAACTTTAAAGAGTATGAAGGACATGTGCCATTCACCAACCCGCACTTGGCCAGCGTGGTGAATTAAGGCCTAATCTCTCTCGTCAGGAGAGAAGTCCCCGTGTCCCAGTAGTGGGCACGTTAATGGGGTGCTGATGATGCTGATGATTGTAAGTGGTGTGTACCTGCACGAAGCCCTGCGCGGCGGGCGCGCGGTCGCGGCGGCGCGCGACGGCGAGCGCGACGCAGGCGGCGGCGGCCAGCGCGGCGCCGCCCACGCACAGCGCCGGGTACAGCGCGCCGGCGCCGCCGGCCGGGGCCGCGCCCGCGCTGCGGACGGTGAAGCCCTGCAAATAGAACACCATGCTTTTATAACTTTTGAAACTATTACGGTTATCAACACTATTTTCGCTATTACGCTCGCGATGTTTTGTGTTCCAAGGTCTCGTCTGAAAATCAGCGCACCTCCGCGCTCTTAGTGTGGGGTTGCATTATGCTGAGGCGGGGTCTTTTGACACATCACAAAATTATGTTGTTATTTGTTGTTTTTCTTTGTTTTATTGTATTTTGTGTTGTGATGTGTCAATAAATGTTTCTCTCTCTCTCTCTCTATTTAGATTTATAACGGCATATTTATCGAACGTGATCATGGCGCATGTAACTGTGTTAAATATCGGGAAACTCGAAAGACAATCAATCATGGTAAATATCCCGTTATAAATCTAAATACCATGCTTATGTCTTATACCAAATTTCGTCCGTTATTTAGATTATTAAGACATTTTTTTAAATAACATATTACAGTGAATTGAAGTTTTGCGAGATTACGTCTCGCTTTCATGCGATTTGTACTTAATTTCGCAGACACAAGCCCTCAATCAGAAACTTTGCTGCTCTATATCTTTGCACTTTCTTATTAAATCGATAAATCAAAAAAGGTTTCCAGTATTTTTGGATAAACATAATGCCAATTTATTAATGTAGTCATCATTGCTATTCAATATTCATAATTGAAAAAGAATGACGGTTTCACAAATCGTCTCAATATGATAAAAGTCCTATGTCCAGTAGTAGACAACTTTCGATGATGAATAAATAGTATTATGAACGGTAACAGTTACTTACAGGCTGCGAGTGCTGTAGTTCGTGCTTCATGGCGTGGGCGGGCGGCGGGGGCGCGCGCTCCTCGGCGTGCTCCAGGGCCGCGCGCAGGCCTTCGCCCTCAGTCTGCAAATACACCTGCGAAAATAGACAATATGGCTACATTCATCTACTTATAACAAACATACACGTCACAATATTGAAAAGTTATTACTAACGCTCGTATTCATATGTATTCTCGTCGAAAATAAACAATTTCATTTCATTTAAAAACTACTTTTTTAGGCTAATATAATTACTGAATTATCTAAAACTTACAATACAACAGTTCAATAAATGCCTTAATTCGTGCAATCAAACATATTTCAATGAATACGGGAGTAAGATTGCGTAAGTAAAAAAAAAATACAACAAAATTCATCAGTTCATCACCGCTGCGTAGTATGGTATGGTCATTTAACAACAAATCAGACTCAAGCATACATACTTAACCGGCATTAAACTTGCGTGGTGGTTTATGGTTTAAATCCTTTATTCTTAAGTCTAGAAGGCCGAAGTAATAACAATGAAATAAATATGGAACCCATACGTAAGTCGCGATCAAGGTCGGAACGATAGTATTAGCGAGACTATCTCACTTAGAAAAGATGGTGAAAAATGGTTTTGTTATAGAAAGTTTCAAACAAATGGACACCCTTAAATCTGTAGTAAGAATTCCTAAGATTTTTTAACCGTATCTGTATAATTTTCAGTTGTATTTGTCCTTTTAAAGAAATACAATAAATACCTCTCCAGTAGAACGCCGGCTGGTAGACTCGCTCACTTCCATGGTCTCCTGGGTCTCGCTCTCCGGGGCTTCGGTCATCGTGCTCGTGATTATCTCCTACGAAGACAGAAAACACGTTTTTTTAATATTTTTGTGGTAAAAAGTATATTTTATAATAATGCAAATCACGTAACTACTCACATGTATATACTTAGAATAAGGGGGGATAGAAGAATATAATTAGTCACGTACTATCCGGTGGGATGGGATTTTTATGTTTATCTCTTTTTCCGTTTCTGTCTAGGTGAGTATACTCCGTATTAGTTCAAGTTTAGTTAATTACATTGGACTGGTAGGTGTCCAGCATGCTATCCGTCTCCACGCTCGCTTCCTTATACATTACGTGTCTAGCTTTTTCCCTCTGTTCAGTTCTAAATACATAAGTTGCAGTAGTAGTTACTGGTGTTCTGCATGCAGGTGCTGTCTTATAAGGGATCATGACGACACTATACGTCGCCTCACTCACTTTCTTGATTTTTCACTCCATTAGTTCGAGATGTACTGCATACGCCTTGTGCTATCGTGTTGTGTGTGCCTATTTATCGCATTCCTTTAATTTCTGTTTAACTTACCGCAGTAGTGGTGTCCTGCAGGCGGGTGGTGCTGTCGTGACGTCACAATCTGTCTATTTATCGCATACCTTTAATTTCTGATTAACTTACCGCAGTAGCGGTGTCCTGCAGGCGTGTGGTGCTGTCGTGACGTCACAATCTGTCTATTTATCGCATACCTTTAATTTCTGATTAACTTTCCGCAGTAGTGGTGTCCTGCAAGCGTGTGGTACTGTCGTGACGTCACAATCTGACTATTTAGACGACGCATTCCTCTAGTTTCTAATGAAGTTACAGTAGTAGCTGTCTCCTGCAGGCGCGTAGTGCTTTCGTTGCGTCACAATCTAACTATTTATCGCATTCCATTAGTTTCTGATGAACTTACAGTAGTAGTGGTGTCCTGCAGGCGCGTGGTGCTGTCGTGCGTGGAGGCGGAGGGCGGCAGGGGGGAGGCGCTGCTGGCGGGGGACGCGGTAGCCGCGGGCGGCGCTGTGACGTCACTGTCTGTCACCTCGCTTGCTTCGTCATCGACTTCCTCGCTTTCCTTTACGCCGTTTGAGGTCTAGAGGATGAAAGGATTTATTGGATCAAGATGTTTTTCGGACTACTCTTTTATATTTAGGTATACTGAAAATTTGCCCTTTAGAAGTGGTTACTCAGTATGCTTCCGTCCATAATACTTACGGTTAGTGCTTTAGGTTAGAGTGAGAGAGAAAGCTTCCACTAACCGGTGCTGTATATGTGAGATAAAGAGTAGCCAGGTATACCTACTGGCGCAGTATAAAACTATTTATGCTCCTATTCAAAGTCATCAACTTAAGATCTAAGTGAAAGAGTATCACTGTTTCGCGAGAAAGTACTGTGTCTAATGTTTTTTCTGTACAGAAAAATCAGAAAGCATGAGGCTAGGCACTTTGGTTACCTTAACGCGTTCAGCCTGGATCTCCTGGCGCTGTTTGGCCCGCTGGTCCCTCTTAGCGGTGAGCTGGTCCCGGGCGGCTTGTTCGCGCTGGACTTCAGCCTCGATGCGGTCCAGTAGCAGCTCCTCGGCTTCGGGGGTCATTGACATCAGGGAAACGGCCATGTCGTCCTTGGATTGCATTGACTGGAATCAAATATATTTTATAGCTTCCTTTTTAATGTCAAGCGAAAGTAGCCAATCAGTAGGAACTGGGCAAGATAGCTCTAACTACTAAGCGATATGAAACATTACTTGGAAATGGTATATTTGCTATATGTCCTGACCACAGCCATTTTATAGAGGTAGCGTATACGGTTAAGTAAGAAAGTCAGTGAGTAAGATAACCTGAACGTAGTCTTCAATAGCAGTTCCGATGCTGGCGTAGAGATGAGGACGGCGGCGTAGGGCAGTCAAAGCACGTTGAAGTGCACGGTCAGCATCCTGAAACATAATTAAGGATTTACTAGGTAAAACTCAAAGTAAATATATCAACTTGGGTAGTATTCGTGTTAATTTCATATACCATCCTACCCCATGATTGGAGCTAATGGTGTAAAATAATATCTTCTTTATATTGCTAAAAGTACCCTAAGACTCTATTTCGTCCCATAATCGTAATTTAACATAATAATAATTACAAGTCAAATTTTTTGATGCATATAGTCGCTGACCCATTTAAATGCATGGCAACTTTCTGGTGGTACTGGCATTTTAGATACGCCGTGCGCAGCGCAATCTGCTGCACAGAGCAGCTCGTCAAAAGTGCTTTAAGATTGTCAGAGACTAATATTTGGTGTCATAAACCTTTTAGATGTTGATTAGTTGATGGGGCCCTCTTATTAAAGTGAATGCATTAGCATACCTGAAGCCTGTCAGCAGCACTGGTCCTCTCGGCGGCGGCGGCTTCCTTCCCGTTGGCGGCGGCGCGGCGCCAGGCGGCCAGCGCTCCGGTGCGTTCGGCGGCCAGCGCTCGGACTAGGCGCTGCAAGCACTTCTGTACGCGATGGGCCTGCAACAACATAGTGTGATTAAGGAATTTAAAGTATCAAGATATAATAACAACTTGATGTAAATGAGGAATAAGGGATCTTTATCTCAAACTAGCGGCCCGCCCCGGCGTCGCACGGGTAAAAAATGTTCCCGGCAATTTATCCTTATTTGCTCACCGTTTAGACCTACCCTGGACTACGACAAACATTTTAAAACCAAAATCAGCTCAATCGGCCTAGCCGTTCTCGAGTTTTAATCAGTCTAACGAACAACAATTCATTTTTATTTATATAGATAGATATAAAAAAGCCTTCAAGATACAAAAATTATATAATTATATTGAATTGTTCAATGTGTCTATTGAGTTGTGGTCACTTATGGTTATATAATATGTGACTCACCTTGCAAATCTTTAATTAGCTTTCTGTTGCCACCAGTTTAGTTTATAGTGTTAATCTTAGCTGTTGATTTTCCTTTAAATAAATAAATACTAGCTGTTGGCTCACCTAGACTTGTGACAACACAGCGCTATACTTACATTGGGGGGAGTGTCCCGCAGGGAGCGGGTGTAGCAAGACAGGGCAGTTCTGCGACGCTGGGCGAGGTGCGCCAACACTCGCTGTTGGTGCAAAGCGGCCAGGCGACGGCGCTCAGCTACACCTTCTTCTTCCAAAGACTGAAACAGAACAAGGTAGATTAAAATATACCGATGGTTCGAATGAGGCCACCGCGAGTGATAATGCTGGCAAGGGCGCGGTCCTAAATAAAAAATAATAATAATAAAGTCGCAGTAACATAAAAACAAGTTTTCTGGATGCTTATTCAATAGCGAATTATGTCAATGTTAATGCCTGACGACCTCACTCTACAAAGGTGCCTACTTGTAAGTACGAAAATGGTGTATTTTGTAATAGATTTAGATTCTTTGGCAATTATCGGAGCAACTTTGGGTACACCTGCACACTCACATACCTGCACATTTGACTGGAACTTGGCTGTCATACGCTGACGGAAAGTCTGAGCAGCGACAGCGTCGGTGGTCATCATTTGCTGGTAGCGGTCTTCGAGCTCAGACCATTCCTTCATTACTTTGGTGATCTAAAAAAAATAAGTCAAGTCAATACGGAACAGTTGTTAGAAAAGAACAAAGAGAGGAATAGTAGCAGTTGTCAGTTGATATAGAAGATTCATTGTTGAACTATGTGGGATAGCTTCTTTGACAAATGGGCACTACAATGTGAGAATCATTTTAATGGATGTTATTATGAAGCACGTCTTGTCTCAGGGCTGTTTAGTTTTGCGCCTTTTATATAGTGACGAACTAGTTTCATATTTCTTTATTTAGTGTTTTTCTACATCTTTTTCAGATAATAATAAAAAACTGCAATGTAAATAAAATTTACTATAAATCAGGCTTTAGGCGAAGAAGTCGAAAACACTTATTTTACGTAATAAATGTAAAACAAACCTTTTCACGGTGAGTTTCCTCCAGTCTCTGCTGAGCGTCCTTGTAGCTCTGGTGCTCGGTGCGAGGGTCGAAGTGAGAGAAGTACGGATCAGAGGTTGCAGTTGATGACTGCAATATATAAAAAAAAACATTAAAACATTTAACATATTATTTAGATTTATAACCGTTTAACCGTGATCATGGCGCATGTAACTGTGTCGAAATATCGGGAAACTCGAAAGACAATCAATCATGGTATATATCCCGTTATAAATCTAAATAATATTGATAACCATGATAGTTTCAAAAGTTATATAACATATTGTTTACCCTTCTTTAGCGATGAGTTTTGAGTCAAATACTATAGAACAATCAGATCTTGTGTTGTGAGCAATTGGACAAAAGGTAGATAACAAAATACATGATATTACGCGAAACTCAGCGCAGATGGCACCACTACCACAGATAGATAAATAAATAACTATTCCCGAACTGCATCACCGAACCCCAAACTAAGCAAAGCTTGTACTATGGGTACTAGGTGACTGATAAACTGCATAGATATTTTTTTTAATTCCTAGTAAACACTCAGACCACAGGCCAGAAATTGTAGATAGTACAAAATCTGGTCCCCCAGCGGGAATCGAACCCGCAACGTCTTGGGTCTCAGGCGGACCTTTTCCCACCGAGCCATAGAGGTCATCGAAAAGATCTGTCGTAGACAACATCTTTTTTTTTTGGATTATTGATCAGAATTTGTGATCTCGATGATTACGACACTCTTTTATGTTATTAGACTTACCGCAGCAGTAGTAGTGGTGGTTGTGGTGGAAGTGGTGGTGGTAGACGGGGCGGGAGATGACTCCGGACGAGGCCAGGCGTTGTCGTCACCGTCGGTATAATCATCGTCCTCTGCGTCGTCGTCGCGAGATAAATCAGCATCTTCGTCCTCATCCATGTCTGCAAATAATAAAAAAATTAACGCTGGATTACCTGCTTGTAAGATAAAAGCGATAACACGCTTTATATGATCCCCTTTACCATTGAAAAGTATAAATTAGTAGTTTGATGGGTTCCTTAATTTTTTAGCAGCAGTACTCGTATTAATATTTATTCTTAAAATTCATCATTATCATCCATCATCGTGGCTTAGGTAGAGGAAGTCACCATCATCGTCTTCAAGTGCATAATGATCTAGCAGATTGTCGTCCTGCTCGACCATCGCAGTGGAGGCAGCAGAGCTGACGGGTACACCCACGTTCATAGCATTGTACCTTTTGTAAAGAGAACAAAACTCACCATCATCAGTGTCATCGTCGTCATCGTCGTCGCTCAGGTTAAGGGAGTCATCATCGTCGTCATCGAGCGCGTCATCGTCGTCCAGCAGATCATCGTCTCGCTCGTCCATCGCAGCGGAGGCAGCCAGCATCTCTTCGGCTCCAGGGCTTACGGGCACACCGACATCCATAGGTTTGTGCATTTTTACGTTTTCTGTAAGACACGAAGAAATGCTCTTATTTGTAGTCATTAACGTTTAATTAGCATAGAGAAGATATTTTGCATTCCGAGACCCATTTCGTTTGTATGAGGCACTCTTGTATCTGTTATATTGCTGTTTCAATTTAATTTCTTGTAATTGGACTCTGCGCTTGAAGCGTCAGTTTGCTAGTATCGACTTATGAAAAATTATAAAGTGAAAAACATGTTCATCAGTTAAACGCCATTTTGCGTCTCCGTTCTGCTGTTAAAACAATAATAGTCTAGGGCACATATTGACAAGCAAGGGTAGCGCCCTAAGACGCATGCCCGGCGTTCCAATAGGCAACTAACTGTACTAGGAGCGTAGAGAACAACACAAAGAAAACAAAAAATGAAAACTCACCCTTGAAATGCTTAGGGCAGCAGACGAACTCGACTCCTGAGAACAGGCTGATTCCACATGGCAGTAGCATCGCGAAAGTCCTGAGGCGCAGTCCGCGGTTGTTGCAGGCGCGGCCGGCGGTGGCGTTCCAGCGGGCGAACTGCCAGCAGCGGCTCTGGTTGTGGATGTGGTCGAACAGGCAGCTCTCGGGCACCAGGAGCGCATCCGATTGGAATGGACCTTCTGCCAAATTTGACATTGTAGTGCAATGGAAATATTTTTTGAGACAAGTGGTCATGTTTAAAGTTTTTGCTAATAACTGTTGCCCATAAAATAATGATGTTGGTTATGTTCATATTGCTTCGGAACTCTTACTCCATTTAAGCACTAAAACTTTACATTGCAATTCATAATACTATTGACTTGGTATGGCCCAACCATGCGCTACCCAAATTTTTATTCCGTATTCATATACAGGGTGGACCGTGGCAGATTACTAATCGTAACTTTTGGTATGATACATACCAAGACAGCGGAAAGGCTTGACCCATCGAGTGACCTTGCACTTAGCGGCGTTGCTGGAGCCGAGCTTGCACCAGTTGCTGACCTTCACGTAGTGGGAGGCCTCCACGATGTTCGTTATGTCGTGGCTGGGGAAAACCTGAAATAAACTATAACTATTAGTATTTATTTTTAATTATACCTCAATGCTTTTTTGTTATTTCATGTCGTGTAAAATTTGGACACATTTTTAATATCCTACAGGAACCTACAGGGTACTATATAGTTATAAATTTAAGCCACGAGTTCACATTACGCTTGTACGGACAAAGTTGTAAAGACACGCCATAAATCGTATATCTCCCACGCCAATTCCTATTCAAAAGACTGCGAACAGTTTTGCTTTTATATGACCACGATGTCGTCGACGAAATTGAGTGCTTTCCATTCTAGATCTTTGAACACAGGCGTACCTTGTGTATGACGTGGACCGGCATAGTGATCATGAGTGGCATGCGAAGCGCGCTCGGAAACGGACGTACTTTGCTCTTGCACTGAATATTATTATTCGTGATACGCGCGCTCCACACAGCTGCGCGCGAATGCAATGAGTGCGAAACCGCTCATTGTCAACGAGCTCCTGGCGTTTATTCAAAATGCCATTGACACCATGGATGAGGTCAGCATCTTGCAGATCTGCAAGTCCAACTTCAAGGAGGAGGAGATTTGCAGCGGCAAGGCGCTGCTCTACCGGACGCTCAAAAAGTTAGACCAGATGCCATCTCGTCGTAGGGATGGAGGTGAGAAGAGCTTGCAGGATATTATCACGCTTCTCAAGAGCACGGATCCCGATGACGTGCCCGACTTCGTCGCGAAGGAGCTCCACAAGCTGCCCCCTGTGACGTTCGACCACGTCGATGTAACCAGACTACTGAAGGATATAACAAATCTTAAGGCAAGTCTGGTCGAAGTACATAGAAAGATGGAAGAGTCAAAGATTACCATCAGTGAACTACGCAATGAGGTTGCATCACTGCACGTGGCCTCGGAAATTAGATCACCCGCGGCCGTTTTCAATGTGAACACGAAACGTGGAGCTCACAATATGTCGGCGTCATCGTTTGAGTCAGCAGTTTTGGACGTGTCGCCGGCCGCCGCCGCGAGCCCCCGGCCGATCCCCGCACCGTCGAGTGAGAGACCGACAAATGCGCACGTGCCGTCCCTCTCCTCCCCCGCGCGCGCTTATGCGTCCGTCGCCGCTGCTGCCGCGCCTGCACCGCGCCCGCAACCAAGGCGGAAGGGGACTAAGAAGCCTTGTGGGCCACCACGTGATGCTGCGCCTACGCCGGCTTCTGGGAAGGCGCCATGTGACGCGGAGGGCTATACCATGGTTGTTCGCAAGTGCCGTAAACCTAAAGGCCGCAATCAGTGCGGCACTGGGCCCTCGGACCAAAACTCTGTGTTCCGAGCGGAAGTACCTACCACGCCAATCTACATCTCGCGCGTCTCGCACACCGTGAACTCCGAGGCTGTGGTGGAATACATCCGAACCAAGACTGCATTTTTGGTTCGCGTCGAAAGGTTGGAATCCCGCAGTAATGTGAGCTTCGGTTCATTTATGGTACGGGTTCCAACTAAACATCTGTCGACGTTCCTGAATAAGCAGTTTTGGCCGCAAGGGGTCAAGTTTCGACGGTTCATCGGTCGCCTACACTGCAAGGCGACACCGCCGTAACAGATGATTCACGATGATGACACTTTAGTTTATAAGATTTATATTTTTTATGTATGTTAGTCTATAAGGTATATGTTTATATGGGCCTTAGATGCCTGAAATAAATGATTTATTATTATTATTATTATAGTGACGTTTCTGTACTAATACTTCACCGCTTTGATAATCCGATCGTCAACACAGCTTTGCAGAATCGACATGGACCGCTTATGCGTGGATCAAATTGAAAGCTTTCTCTACGTACACAGACGCTAGACATGACCGCAAGATATACACTTAATCATCAACACCCTATTAACGTTCCCACTGCTGGGACACAGGGACTTCTCTCTTGGCGATAAAGATTAGGCTTAATACACCACGCTGGCAAAGAGCGGGTTGGTGAATGTCACATGTCCTGCAAAACTCGTTAAAGTTCTCAGAACATGCCGGTTTCCTCACGATGTTTATATAAGATGATATACACTTCGGTCTACTAATATTACCTGAAGCTGCAGCTTTTTGGAACTCAATCAACGTATTCATTTATATAGTAAATCATAAGAACATGCCATGAATAATTATAATTGGATTCGAAGCAGATTAATTTGGCAGACCAACTTTAAGCAGAGCGGAAATCCTTATGGGCCGGAGCCCATAATTTTAATAGCATAAATACCATTTCTACTTACTGAAACCAAACAACAAACATGGAAACAATACAAAGGGACCATTATAATTCTATTTCTGAACAATAATAAGATTTGACACAAAGCGGCTTAGTTATATTTTATGGAGAATGACCGCGTTTAACCGACAAAACGATATTTGATGTTACTGCAAATAAACTTATTAAACTTTCACTTGTTATTGAAAAAAAATATATATAATATTATAATATATCGAAAAACATATTTTTTATCCAATGACCTCGTAAAATTAAAGCTGTTGTTTGATAGACATATTATTACTTCCCAAGTCCTTAAGAACCCGTATTAAAAGCTTTTTAATATTTTCAGCTTTTAATCGGAGTACAATACAAAAGGCTTTATTAAAGTATGCGTGTACCAAGTTAGATTACGCAAAGTATCAAAGTGTAAGCTATCCCGGATTATTACTTTGTTATGAGCCACCTATTCGAAACGGTGAAAAGGCTAACCCATTGTGACCCTAGCTCTGGAACCCTCTATAATCATATGAGTGTTCACAATAGCTCTGAAATACGGTTAGCTACAGTATTCTATATAATTAAACGCTCAATTTGCCCTCAATGTGAAGCAAAATTCAATATTGTATGACGTGGTTACGTGTAAAGGGAATTGCAGATTTTCCTTTGGGAACAAGACCTAAGTGATGTGTAGCGTGAGATAATGTTTATCTATGCGAGTATAGTAAGTTATTAAAAGCTAGAAAAGCTTTTAAATTACATGAATTTTAACTAAAACAATCACTAAACGCGTTAGTAGATCATAATCCACAATAAACAAACGTACAAAATATCCCCGCACGCAGGGGTTTAGTCATAAAGTCCATGCAAATATTTGTTGTAAAATCTTACCTATTTTCCTTATTTGTCCTTATAACACCGTGGACTATTATTTCCCAAGGGAATTTTATTGATGGGTTTGGCAACGTTCTCGATATTTTATACTAGCTGTGCCCTGCGGTGCTACCCGCGTTATAATGGATGAAGTACTCTTAACCAACAACATATTTATTTGAATAAAGATTAATATTATTATGTTGATACAACTTAAACAAATTATTTCGACTCAATTAGGTACCATAAAAACGGTTTTTGTGAGTTAATCTTAAAAGATAGACATATACTATTGCGGACTGTTTTTTAGATCATTAAAAGAGCTATTGTTCTTTAATACATATTTTTTGTGTATCTTGAACCGTTTTCACGGCGCACGCAACGGAAGGCTTCAAAGATGAACAATTTCTCCCGTTTTTTACACATTTACCACTATATCTTTGCTCCTATTGGTCGTAGCGTGATGTTATATAGCCTATAGCCTTCCTCGATAACTGGACTATCCAACACAAAAAGAATTATTCAATTCGAACCAGTAGTTTCTGAGATTAGCGCGTTCAAACAAACAAACAAACAAACAAACAAACAAACTCTTCAGCTTTATAATATTAGTATAGATATTTACAAAAAAATACCAATACAATATTTACTTTTACTGGAAACTGTAAAACACAGACTGTTGTCCCGTTTTGCAACTCAGATTTGTGATCAAACTATGGGAATAAATTATTTTGAATCTTGTAGGCAATCTTGACTTTGTATCTAATACATATATCAAACTTCCATGTCACAATGTTAGTTACCGTACTCCTCCGAAACGGCTTGACCAATATTTACCAAATTTTATTTATTCAGTAGGTCTGAGAATTGGCTACTATCTATTTTTCTTCATGCAAAACAACGTTTGCTGGGGTCAGCTAGTCTTAATATCGATATCAGTCATAAATTTCAATCGTATACATAATAATGTAGTTAATCAAATCGTAACTCAATATACCAATAGCACTTATATTTCTGTGCCACTACACATACGTCATTCACAGAACAGTAATTACTCTGCTCTGTCTACTCAATTTGCGCGCAAATTACGGCCATTCGACATAGGGTGTGAGAGGTACTGAGTCGGACAGACAGAAGCTGTTTGCGAGTATTTGAGTGGCTCTATGTACGCAAAACAGGGTTAGGCTTTGTCACTGAATATCTTTGTGTACTGTTCAGTTCTGTTTGCAAATAAGCTGGAGGGCAGGTTCCATTTTGTAGCTCAGAAGCTGAAAGTGCGATACTTGTTTCAAGGAATTTATCGCGTGAACGTGGTTTCATTAATTTGCAAATTATTTTCAGAGGGTGAGAGAGATAAAGGGCAGACTATTTATAAAACGTCTTCAGAGTCAATGACTTCTAAGGTACATTTGATGCTAACATTATTGAGAATTAATTTATCTGTAAAAGTTGAGTAATTGATTACCTTCTAATTATATTTATTTATTATAGTTTACTAAGCCTTTGTAAATGACTTCTGAAGCATTTCAGTAAATTAACATACTATGGTTTTTGGTCAGCTTATGTCGCAGAAAAATACCACAATACTGACTTGCTGAGAATAAGTGATATTTAAGCAAGAAAATATAAAATTCTTTATATTACTTACATAAATAGAATTCCAGTGTCTGAGAAAATACATTTAAAATAAGAAACACGTTTACCTCCACGTTTTAACACGGTTCATAGAAATAAGGTGTATAATTGGTATATTTAAATGATTTTATTACAAAGCAGTCTTGTTTTTAACCGTCTGCGCAACGCAAAGGTGTGGCAATGTCTTTAACAGTCCATGTAAGTATGTTAATTTGTCTCACTATACAGGCCAAACGCCTGGGCCAATTTCTATAATTCACAGGCCAATCGATTTCTCTTATCAGCTAGTGTCACTCAGACATAACTTTAGTGAAAATTCAACAAGGCGACTGCAAGACCATTTTGTAAAAAGAAAAAAGAAAAAAAGTTAACAAACTATGTCTTATGGAGTAGGTATCGTTGAATAGGTATATAAAATTGTTCTTAGTTTTCTCTCGACATATTTTGATCGGACTGACGGTTTAGGTGCTACATCGATTTAAAGATGCGAAGCAACCAATCTCAGCTTAAAGATTGAAATATTCCCAAAAAAGTTAAGTCGCAGTCGGGTCTATTTATTCTTAATTTCAGATTGTTATAAAAGTTTAATAGTAGTTTTTTATTTAGATTGTCTAGAAGACATATTGATACAACAATTTTATTTTTACTCGTTGGCTTGTTACGGGTTTGGACGGATTCATTTGTCTAAAATCATTCTACCTATTATCGAAAACCGGACCGACAGACCGCGAAGGGGGTGCTGTATTGTATAATACTAGTAAGCATAGATAAATGGTAACATTGAAGTCGTAATTGTGAAATCACCAAAAGCTCCATCCACATTGCATGGTGAGTTGAAGTTTAACCCCTGTTATATTTGATAGAGATCTAGCTATGTCCAACAATATATTTATGTATATCTCATAACTGAAATGATGATAGCGTATATACTGTTACCTTTTTGCAGTAGTCCAGAATCTCCATCTTGTCCTTCATACAGGTGTGCGCCTTGGTGGTGAGGTCGGGGGTCCACCGGCCGGCCGCCGACATGTACTGCGGGTGGTAGGCGCCTCCCGACTCGCACAGGACCGCTACTTGGGGCTCCGCCCCTGTGCTGGCCTGAAACAATACGTGGCTTTTAGTTTTAGACTTTAATCTGTAAGCATACTTTTTTAAAAACTTAGTTAAAATTACTTGGTTATGTTTTTTATTGGTTTTTGTTCTTTGTTCAAAAATAAATAAAAATAATCATCACTAAAAACACGCGAAGTTCGAACTGCGAAATGAGATCGTTTTCCAATATAACTCGAGAGCTAGTTTACCGATTGTTATTAAGTTTTAGTTAAAAAAATCACCCAAAGTTCAGGTAACAAAAATAATTAAAAAAAGATACGTGTTGAATAGAGAATCTCCTTTTATCGTTGTAAGTAAATAAAAAAGTAGGGTTCGCCCATTGATTGAAATTATACCATGATGCGACTTGATCTTAGTACCATATTTTCTATTTTTAACTTTCAACTACTAAAAATATTTGGATGAAATTTGGATGAATATATTATAATAACGTATAACTTTTATCCCATGAAAAAAGAATGGGCTAAGATTAATTTTTACGAACATTTTCCCATGTTCTCTAAAATTCATTATTGACACGGACAAAGCCGCAGCAGCAGTTTTCAGAGAAAAAAGCTATAGGAATAAAACTAACAAGCTATAAAAACATGAAAAGAGCTCCCGAGACTATAAAATAAGATAACCTAAAACAAAGCTCTTAACTTATTTTAGCCAATCTAAGAGCTAAAAAGGTCCTAAAAACTAGAAAGTCCAGACAGTTTGACAGCCCAGTCTAGACTGGAGACAGACAAAAGCACGACAATAGAGTGAAAGGGTCGTTTCGCGGTAATTAGCTGGAGTGCCTTGAAAGTCTTGAATTCACTTAACCCTAGAAAGATAACCTACGCCTCAGAGGCGCCTGCACGAATGAAATATTGATGTATCTTTTTATCCTAAGCCCGTATACAGCTGCCCTTCACAACTAACTCAGACGACGGTCAACCTCGTCTAATGACGGCTGTCTTCATTCGGTAAGTACTATTGTTTTGGAGTTATGACGAGTTCATGCGCTCCCGAGGCGTATGTTTATCTTTTGTGTAACTTTTAAGTGTTCGTTGGTCATTATTATTTATTGCTATAAAATGGAAGTAAACAGAGTTCTGTTTTGTTTTTAGGTATTATTACTTTTGCACTCATTATAACGAGCAATAGAGTGCTAGTAGACGACGATATGTTCATTATTGGGCCTGGAACAAGAAAATAACAGTGATGAACCTCCGGAAAGTGACAACGAGATAGAAGCGTGAGTGAAGACCATGTGTAGAGCGACTTTGAAGATGAGTTTAATGATATTGAATCTGTAATATCGTTCTAATTGAAACAGAGAAACGATAGTTCAGATGAAGTCGAACCGGCTCAGCAACCTTTGGAACCCTCTAAAGTTCGTGAATGAGATCATAGAATAAGTGTTCCAGCTAGAAGAGTGGCCAATGACAATGTTTTATGGCATATTGAATACAGCACATGTCAATTCCTATGTCATACATTGCCACAATATCTTATTCAAAGGCGATAAACCCCTTAATTGAAGAGAGTTCATAAAAAAGTTGAGTACTCAACTAACTGCACCGTGGATGACTAAAATACTAGGAGCTCTCAGATATAGAGATAGAGATCTGAAGTGCTATTGAAAATATACTTCCAAATTCAGCTGGACCGGCTCCCGCAGTAAATGAAGAACAGCCTCCGGCAAAAAAAAAGAGGATATTTTAGTTACTGCTATTCTAAAAAAAAGATAATGTCGTGCGCTAAGTGCAAAAATACTGTTTGCGGCGAACACTAGATCGACGTTTGTATTGACTGCCTATAAACCAAAGTACAAGGGTAGTGATAAGTTTTTCAAGACTGGTTATATAACGATGAAGTAGTTTTAAAGAATAAATAATAGTATTTTGATGATTGGTAAGAGATTTGCTCGTTCAAACAGAAGGCTGTTGATTATTGTTACTTTTTTTAGAGGTCTACTCATTTGGTTTTAATATGTATGAATAAACATATATTAAATACAATGCTATTTTATTTATGAATGTGTCCCTATACCTTTTTAATAATACAATCAAGTCACACAAAATATTAATAAATAATAAAAATATAAGCACTCGAAAATCATGCGCTTCTGAAGCGTATGGTTATCTTTAACGTATGTCTTAATATGGTTATCTATCTAGGGTTAAGCTTAGTGCATTTTCTTCTAACTGAAATATGAAATAAAGATTATTTTTCGTATTTGATGTTAAACATTTTATCCATCAAAAGTAGGTTCTTGTGAAGGGTACAGAATCGAATATTATGTTCTTAAAACGTATATGTGATTGGTTGGTGTATTTTTATAATATTCTAATGTATTATTGGTAATGTATTTTTATAGTTTGTTAAATTTTGTAATAAAAAATACAATTTGTACAAAAGTTTTGAGATTTTGATAGCTAAGCCAACATTTTTGGGTTATATCGTCATTGCACAACAAGGCAATGCAATCTAAACTTTAACTCTAAAAAGACAAAGGCCACCAATTGACCGCACTGCGATTTCATTAATAAAGGTTTTAGTTGTAGTTTTTATTAGATATGTTTATGTATTTATTTATATGTATAATTTGAATTATTTTCTTTCTTATCTCTTGACCTCAAAATTATTAAATACTTAATTATATAATTGTTTATGTTTCTTTTAATTATCACTTATAATGTCGAAATGATTTGTAAAGTTAATTTATTTTTTACTTTTCAGTTTCCGTTTTGAAGTTGGTTTAATTTTTGGCAAAAAAGTTTTATTTCACGATTTTTAGTGAATACTCCTTTGACTGTCCTTCATTTTCATCATCAGACCCCTAATATCAGTCAAAACCCATTTGAAATGAACGGTCTCAGTAATATAAGTTAATCAAGCCCAAACACAAAGTACTTGCTGTAAATCGTTGAGGAGTTCCCTCGACCGCCTTTCCCTCCATCATCAGATCAACACCAGACCCTCATTAATAAAAGGGCTTTAAATTCATTATATTGAATAATATTAAGGAACACACAAGTCGGAAAGATAATTTTTTCAAGAGTTTCCCTCAATTTTTTCAGGATTCCACCACCAGATCCAGGTTTCCTTACCATGGGACCACCCTTGGGGTTTTCAACAAAAAAAATTCATCAAAATCGGTTCATAAACGACAAAGTTATCCGCGGACATACGTAAAAAAATATATATATAAACGGTCGAATTGAGAAACCTCCTTTTTTTTGAAGTCGGTTAAAAAACAATACCGTTCGACCTCGCTTACCAATATTAATTTAGGTGCTTATGAGCCCAGTCACATTTACACAATGTAAGTTCAAATTTTGAATTTAGAAATAGAAATAGCATTTTCCTCTACCGCCGGAGGCAGCAATAAACCTTCTAGAAAATTCAAACAGAGCTAATACGAAATTAGAATAGAAAGGGCATTACCCTGTGCAACGCCGCCCTTCTCGAATTTTCCATTATATTTGGTGTACGTTGCGTTGCTTTTTTGAACAGATAATGTATAGTCAGCAAACAGAGGGGGCTGGCGGCTCGTGTAATTTATTGACCAGACAATACCTGTTGTTGGAAACTTTAACAATTACCATGAACATTTGTATGATTTACTTGCATAATTCACCGCAATTAAATGTCTCTATTTTACTAATTACAACTTCTTCCTAATGGGAATGTGATTGTGTTCTTCGAAATTTTATAAAATAAACTGTAACGCTTAACGAGGGCAAGAATTCTAGAATATATAACAGAAAACAAATATTAAAGTACTTACAATGTATCCTAGTTCTCTGTGACAATTTCGTAAAGTTCATATCACATAAATGTACACCACAGATACAGAATCATCACAGAATGTCTTTATTCAGTGCTGTCAAGTTTGCTAACTAGTAACTAGCGATTGTCATAGTTTGCCAAGGTACGTGGAGTTGAGGCAGTCCGTTTGCAACTTAGCTCGTTAGCACCAACCAGACAACTACCAACCGAACTTTGAATTCGGAATGTTCTCTTGTCATTCAAATCTGTTTGTTTTTATTAACTGCCAGAAACAAATTGTTTCGTAAATGGAACAAAAGAGACCAAACAAAAACAATATTAACTGTGACAAAGGAGGTAGTAATAATACACTAAGTAGAGGATGAGGTTAACCTAAATAAAAAAATTGTCTCTGTTTTTGATTAAATAACGTCTGGTCTCTTGTTGAAAATAACTTTTTAATGTGTTATCTATACTATATAATATTATAAAGAGGAAAGGTTTGATTTTTTGTTTGTTTATTTGTTTGTTTGTTTGTCTCGAATAGGCTCTGAAACTACTGCACCGATTTAAAAAATTCTTTCACCATTCGAAAGTTACACTATCCCTGAGTGACATAGGCTATATTTAGTTTTCAAAAATAATATGATTCCTTACCAAACTCCGATAATGTAACCCATGGTGAAAAAAAAGAACCCAAAATCTTTCTTTAATCGCGAATGCTGCGAAAACTATTGAATATATAACAAAGTGATGTATTACAACTTTGTAGAACTTACCATTATCTACAAAAAACGTCGTTTCATTATATCTCTAACTATTATAGTTTTGTGACAATAACCGATTTTTATGAAAAAATAAATCTAAAAACTTTCTTTAATCGCGAATGCTGCGAAAACTATTGAATATATAACTAAGTGATGTATTACAACTTTGTAGAACTTACCATTATCTACAAAAAACTTTGTTTCATCATATCTCTAACTATTATAGTTTTGTGACAATAACCGATTTTTATGAAAAAATAAACCTAAAATCTTTCTTTAATCGCGAAAACTATTGAATATATAACAAGTGATGTATTACAACTTTGTAGAACTTACCATTATCTACAAAAAACGTCGTTACATCATATCTCTAACTATTATAGTTTTGTGACAATAAGCGATTTTTTATATTAAATAATTAAAATACCACTGTTTTAAAAGGCTCTTTATTTGTATATATATGATATTAATCCTTAACAAAATAAATTATTTATTATGTAATATTGCTTTTAAACCTTTATATAACTTTTTGAATTATTAGATTCAGACATTCCATTCAAAAGATATCACGAGTTAATTTTATTTTAACTGCTAACTATGCGTTGTGGAGTGGCAGGCGTCACTCGGGCACGAAGGTACGGGAGGGTTAAGATCACGAAATAATCTGCCGCGTTATTTTCAGAACTAAACCCTAGCATATAGCATAGATATTGTACATATCGTCGGTTGCAGGTTCAATTCGGTTAGCCACCAAAACACGTAAAATAAGTTGAGTATACAGCTTTTTTAGTTTCTTTCTGCTCTTTCGAATAGCATAATAATATAATTCTAGCTTTAAAAAAATACAGTCACGCTACACATTTTAACTGTAAATTTTGCAGACTTCCGTCGAAATTATGTTATAACTGAGTAGGCATGTGATCCATTTACATAAGTCGAATTGTTGTATTCCTATGACCGAAGAAGGTTAAGTTGGTGTATGTATCTTGGCAAACCAGCATTGCTCTTACACTAATTCTTAGCTTGAACGAAAAATTATAACCACCAATATAAAACCAACTTTCTTCAAAAAACTAACGTTACACAAATTGACCCGAATCAAGTTTATGTTTGTTGTCGGTTACACCAAATTGAAGATTGCAATCAATAGTATGTTTTCTCTTACCTTAATCTTCTTAAAAATAATAAAAATAAATTTAAAATATAAGAAAAACCCCCGATTCGAATCCTTCAATTTCCTTAAAAGTAAAACACTATAATAATGTGTAATGTGCACGCAATGCGCTTTCATTTGATACTCGAGATTTTTGCAGATTTTCGGTTTTCCTTCCCCACTCTAACCCCCACAATTTTTAAACGGCACACTCGATTTTCATGAAACATGTCTAAGAGCACTCGCGCCAGACTCACCTTTCATACAAAAAAAACTAAATTTAAATCGATCCATCAGTTCAGGAGCTATGATGTCCCAGACAGACAGACAGACACGTCAAACATATGACACCCCTCTTTTTTTTCGGGGGTTAAAAATGAATCGCAAAATGTGTTGCTAAGCGCTTATTTTTTTAAATTTTCGTTGGAGTTTAAGGATCGTTTTTACGGCCAGAAAAATTTGAATAATTTTGAAACAATTTTGAATAATTACCCGTGCAAAGCCGGGGCGTGCCGCTAGTTGAATAATATTAAACGTTGTAACATAGGTTAAGGGTCAAGCTATTAGAATAAATCACAAATTAATGTCAACATTGGGTATTAAAACGTCTATCAAGTTACGTTATTAATATTTTATAGCATCATAAAATGTTTACTTACAGTACACAAGGCTCTTCGATCGATGTCAGTCAATAAAACCGTCATCTAATATTATTACTCTTGTTGAAAAGGAAACTGAAATATAGCCATGGACTCTTAGAAAGATGTTTCGAGAATATCGCGTAGGAAATGTTTAAGTCAGTGAACTGAAATCTATGATAATGAACTAAAATACTCTAGTACGTACTTATAACGCAGAATTAAGTTTATTTGGTCCTTTCGATTGCATACCATAGTTGGGTGTACGGAAAAGGACAAAGGCCTTTCATCCCTAAAAGACGTAGTATTCTCGTAGACATAATTATGATCAACGACTGCACATTATACAACTTTAATAATAATCATGAGTTAAAGTTAGAATGTCATGAATTCCAGTTTTTAAAAAATACCTAGTAACTACACTCATAGACATAAATAAACATTTATTTACTGCAAACAATACTTTACTATTCAAAGACATTTACAAAAAAAAGGTGTTCTATTTCTTGTCGTGATCAGCACAGCAATACAACAAAGCCACCTAAGTAAGTGGCTATACAGAACATTCGAGAAGAATGTCCGCCGCCTGAACTCTTGCCAAGAGAATATTGCTAAAGTTGCAAACAGCTTCGAACTCACTAAATAAGTATGGCGGCTTTTATTTGTAGTGTACTGCAATGTTTTGTTTTAAAAAAAGGAATTGAACGGAATTATGCTGCAAACAGTGCATTAACTGCATTTAGTTAGGTAAATGGGAAACGGAGCTGGAAAGTTTGTGGACTCCGCTTTTTGGTCCTGTTTCGGAGTTTTAGAGCTCATTACAGGAGTTTTATGTGCTTTATACGTACGAGTTTACATTGGTACCTATTGCTGTTTATGCACTGTTTAATAAAGTTTGTTTGTTATTTCGAATTTAGGTAATGTGGGTTAGTTCCGACACATTCAAACCAACTTTTTTGTAATAAAGCTAAAAGGAAACATTAATATTTTTAACACATTTTTATTAGAACGCAGTAAAAACCCAGACGAGAAATAAGCTAAGTCTAAAACATATTACAACTGGTTTTTAGTTACCCTTGCGTCAAATGCAGGACCTTTGCCGACTGCGCCACCGAGGCAGTATCAATAAAATATTAGATAGATAGATAGATAACACTTTATTGCACACCACACAAAACACACAAAAAAAAACAAACATAGACTTAGCATAATCATAAAGTGAATATTACTTTTATATTTCGTGCACTACTGGTAAAGCGTGCAGCCTAATAGAAACTGACGTTGTAAAAAATATAAAATGCACATAGGCTTTCTGTTTCCTAATATGACTATGCAAAACATTTTTTTTTAATAAACTAACCTCGGAGTCGCCGGCTTTTAAGAATTTTTCCGCAGAAGCAACCTATTTAAAATAGCCTGTAGCCTTCCTCAATAGGAACAGTGATATTATTATTCAAATCGGACCAGTAGTTCCTAAGATAAGCGCGTTCAAACAAACAAACTCTTCATCTTTATAAGATTACTATAAATTAAATTTTAAATATATGAGCATAAAAACCGCGCGCATGAAATTTCATTAGACGGAGAATGTTATTCCCTTGTCCCAATGAAGGATGAAATTCGAAACGCTGAAAGTATATAAACTCTATTTGTTACCTTTTTTATAATTCAATTATGCACATTCAACTTGTTCTTTTCGCAATTATAGCACAACTAATTAAATACTTTCCACAAACAACTACTTTACATCTTGTAACCAAATTCAGAGTTGCTCTCAACGGGTCTAATAAAGTTCCCTTGAAGTGGAAAATTAAAAGCACCTCAAGTAGTGTTTTTATGCAAAAATATGCAGATTCTTGAGACACTTGTGACTGAGTCGGGGACTGGGGGTTGTCGCAATTACCTTTTAATTAGCCTGTCGCATCTTTGAAAGTTCCAAACTTTTGTAAAAATAGGTTTTAATCAGACTCTTTCGCCTTCAACTCTTTTGTTGAAAAAAATACTTCTTGATCATTATTTAACTACAAAAATAATTAAATTATAAAACTTGATAAAATGTACGTTAGACTAAAAATATCTGGTAAACTCGTAGCGCTATTTATAATATAATGTCGATGCTACAATATAATTTCATGAAAATTTTGAAACTACATATAATCATAGTCAAATCATACTAATATTATGAATGCGAATGTAAGGTTGTTTGTTACGTTTTTACGCAAAAACTACTTAACCGATCATCATGAAACTTTGCACATATACTCTTGAAGGTATTAGAAGTAACACAGGATACTTTTTATCTCGGGAAAATATGTAATTACGCGGGAATATCTATTTAAACGCGGGTAGCACCGCAGGTCTCAGCTAGTTAAACATAAATTTTCCCAAGTAATCTCGCATAACCTTTAGATTGCCTTTCTTAAATTGTCTTCATTAAATACTCTAAGAACGTATGAATCGGTCGATATTTATAAATTATGTAATTTATTTAGAAATTACTTCATGGTTTAACTTATTGTGCAAGTTTATCTACCTGCGCCAACTATCATTTTCAAAGACATCTCAGCTGGGCGTGAAAAATATTGTAAAAGTGATCCTTATACAAAGCCATGTCTTCTTTCAAGTACATAAAGCCGTTTCTCACTTGTTCTCGATAAAGACAGAGGCCTGCCAATAAAAGTTGCCAAGTCTGTCCGCGGCACACCGCACTTAAATCTTCTTAGCACAGCTTCCGTATAAGTAGTTTTCTATTTCCCGTGCATTTGACGGAGAAAATAGGAAATAAGGACAACTGGTCCTTATTTCCTTTTTCTCCGCTTCTCTCCAGAAATATTTATTTATGTATATTTATAGTATGCACTAACTAAGTCATAGTTTAGAGCATTGTCCAACGTGCAATCAATTTTATATTATGAATGTCAAAAATGGAGGCGACCTTACTCGATGTCATAATGCTTTTTGAAATAATAATCTACCATTTTACTTTTTTCCGTTATTCACAATAGTCAAATATTTTGCTTTTGTTATTCAACATCAGAATTGATGGTGGTAAAATCGACCTACTCGTTAAGTAGCTTTCAATCGACAACCCAATTGAAGCTGTTAAAACCTACAAAACATCAAAAGGAACGTTTTCTTTCCACATCAAACTGACGACTCCCATTCAATAGAATTATAGGAAAATTCAGTAGACTTTCGCATTTTCCCTTCATAAAAGGCGAGATATTCTTCCCTTACACATGATAAATGGTACTCTGAGTGACTTGCCCGGCATCATTTGTCTCCCAACTTTGAGAAAAACTTTATTTACATATTGAAGCGACAGAATAAATCAAGCACTGATTACTTCTGTGGCTTTTTATCGTGGAATACAATGGAAGGTTATATAAATAAGTTTTTTAATGTGATTATGTCATGCTTTATTAGAAACAGATAGCTACAGAAAACTTTTCAAGTACCTATCGTCACCAGTACGTTAAATGCGGTAAAGCGTTTTAAATATATTTCTGAAACTAAAGAGTGTGTATTGTCCACCAATATTTTATTTATTTAGTTTTCTTAAAATGAACAGTGTTTTATGTATTACAGATTATTATATCTATAGCTCATCAAAAATTTCGCATACAAATATCATTACATTACAACACATTACTTTATATAGATTTTTCGTTTACCTTACGTCGCTCATTGTTAACTTAGAAACGCAAGTAGTTTGGATCAAAGTAAAAGAAAGAATTCTCAGAAAGAGCCCGGGGCTCTATCAAAAGGTTCCTTCACACAAGGAAAACTCAGAAGAATCTCAGGCAAGAACAAAAGTATGTCATGGCCGTACATATTTTTAGTCTTTATAAGGTAGCTCGAGGGAGCACTTGTAACTTTACTGGCGATCCGACCTTAAAGTTTTAACTGGAACATAATGTTAAGAGCTTCGTTAGGTGTATTATTTCAAGGGAAACTGTCCTGAAGTGTACTAATGCGGTATACCTTGACGCTTTGCGCAGACCAGCCTTTGCCAAGGTAACCTGCCAGCTCGGTTTCAGAGCGATCCATACGAACCGTCCAGCCAAATGGAAATGGCTGGATGCACAAGCTAAAATAAACGTTGAGTAATTTAACATAACGTACCCTGACATGTAACTGGGTTTATGCACCAGAAATGTTGAAACAAACATATACTGAATGAATGTGTTTTTAGAACTATTTGTCATAAACTTTACTCCATACCTTCGTTTAGTAAAAAGTTTTGGCTTTATTTCGAATCAACCATTTGGTTTCAGAAGCATATAAAATTAGTTTACTCAAATTCGGACAAATACTACCCGAGCAAACATAATGTCCCAAACCCCATTAATCAATCTATTATACAGAGCACCCTTCTTGCAATGAATAAGTTATATTCTTTTAATCAAGTTTTAATAAACTTCAAAACCTGCATGATATTTGTATAATTATTTCTAAAAATTTTACAGTTCCAAAAAAGTTACTAACTTAAGTCTTCCAAACTTGATATTATTATAAGACTCTTATCTGTAACACCTATCTCTCATCAGGCAAACAATGCAATAACCGTGCCACGCGCAGGCACTCTCAAGTTTTATAGGAGCATTCTGCCTGAATTAGAAGCCTTTGTACCCCGGCAGAGATAATTAATTTAAATATATGCTCGCATCCCTAATGCGGGGTCTTATCAACCCTGCTAGCGAGGCGACGTGATTTTGACATAAGAAACTTCCGAAGATGATTTAATTAGTTGCAGACTAAAAGCACCTACTGAAAAAAACAACCAAAAATAAATGACTAAAATTCAGACATCCTCCAATCTAACCGACTTTGATAAAGTGCAGTGTTTAGAGCAAAATGTTCCTACTTCTCGTTCCTGGACTGCAATAAGCAAGAAACCTACATAAAAAATAGGTATTCTATTTAGTCCGTATAATAAAGCCCGTCTTTAAAAATTTCAAGTAGTAGTTTTTATAATGTAAGTAGGTACTGCTTCAGTAGTATTTAATACTCATCAGCTATTTATCGCTTTATCAATTTAATAAGAAAGTAAAAACATATGCATATGTACATATGTAGACCTTCAAAGTCCGAAGTAGGGGCTTTTGAAATTAAAATAAATTTGTATAAAACGCACGAAAGCGTTACGTCACGCGAAAATTCAATGCATTGTTATCATATCATGTTAATTTTTTGCTTGGAAGAAAAAAGAAAAAAACATTTTTATATGTTTTAAATGCTAAAAATGACAGACTAGTTATTTTTTAGTCAATTATTAGGGAATATAATATATAAGCCACAAGCAGTCTATGACGAATATCCCATTCACACTAATTATGCATCAGAATAAGGACAGATTAACCCCTTTAACACATATTGTTTATGTTTTTGTGTAACACTCAGGATGAACTCGTGGATTATCAACGTGTTAAGACGTTTGTACGTTTGTGGATCTCGTAACTTCACCTCCCCTAACACAGCACCCTTCAATTAGATGCAACAACACTTGCTTTGAATGTTCTCAATAAACAGAGCAAGCTTCCCTTGTTGCGGGGTAACACGAGTCTATTTACGAGTCCGTGATCATCTCAAAGTTATTGCCCGTGTGTGCAGTCTAAGAAAATTATATTAAATGATTTGGCTTGTGGCGTAGTCTGCAGTCGACGCCGTTTCTTATTTTCTTTGCGTCTCGAACATCTGTTACCTACTTATTAAACTGTAACAAATTAATTTTCTATTTTCTTTTTAACCGATTTTCAACGAAAAAATGAGGTTCTCAATTCGTAGCGTATTTTTTTTTGTTTCTATACCTACATGATTTTGGTTTCAATTTAGGTAAAACCAGTTTAACTGTTGCCTTGAGTTATCAATGGCAATCTGACCCCAGGCGTCCAATTGATTTTGATCGATTGATATTTATCTTTCACTTAATAACTATTGAATGAGTTTTGATGAAACTTTACAATAAAATAGGCAGAATAACACTTAGGCTATAATTTATATCGTTACGAACGAACGAGTGTGAAACTTCAGCAAGAAAATCAATACAACCCGGACAACGCCGTGGGGCACCGTTAGTCTATATACAATTTCCATGTCACAATGTTAGTTACCGTAATTCTCTTAAACGGCTTTACCGTTTTTACCAAATTTTATATGAGTATTCCGTAGGTCTGAGAATCGGCTACTATCTATTTTTCATTTTGCAAAACAACGTTTTCTGGGGTCAGCTAATAATAATATAATAATTTAACGATGACAGATTAGACATCACAATATTTTTTTTTACACTGATAAAATTACAACACTTTCGTTACAAGTAAATACATACTAAAACTACACATCAATACAAATTCAAGCGAATAGTAAATATATTCATGAATCCCCTAAGCTAATCGACTTGTAGCCTGACAAAAGGTATGTCTAGACGCACCATTTATTCACATTATCGCTTAGCTTCTCGAAGCTGTAAAGCGAAGGAAGGTTTAGACCTTTGTATCGATTTTCCATCAGTGAAATGTGTGTTTGTCACGCACAAGCTTGAACCTTCTTACAAATTCACATGAACCTTCTTTCGAAGTTGCTAAGCGCGGCATAAGTTGCCATATTTGTTTTTTTACAATTATCGGCCGCAAAATATCAATTACATATTCAGAAGCGAGGTTATTACAAGTGTTAATTAGTTTGTTCTTTCATTTAAGAATGTGTTTTGTTTATCTAAATGAGGCTAAAAGTCGTTGATCTAATTGTATAGTCTATCTAAATAATCGTACCTATATATTTTTGGTATAAGTATGCCCCACAAAAAAAAATACGAAAAAGAAAAGAGATAAAGTACGCTACGAATATTGGCTTTAATAATATGGTTTAAAAACAATATTTCTCGCCGAGTTTCCAATTATTCGCTTACATAAGATACCAACAAATAACTATATTATTTTACGTACAGTAGCGCGTGGGTATATTATACCTTTTTAATAACTTAAATATAAGTTTGTAATGTAAACTTCTTCGTACCTTATAAGTCATATCAATACATCAAGAAGGCAAAAACATTGGTAAAACATTTTTTATCAGAGTTTTAGAACGAACTAAGAATGCTAAAATTATTTAAAACAACAAAATAACAAAATTTAATACCTACCGAACAATAATATCAAGAAACAAGAGCTTGCAGTCCATATTGAACGCCTACTCAGTACCTAACTCTACTCAGGATATGATAAGTTTTTCTCATCTAAACTATTTTCTGTATTGACCTAAGTAATTGAATATGAAATAATTCACAAGCTAGAGAGACTCTACTTAAGTGCCCTAAGAGCCCTAAAGTGTAGAATGTAGCATGTTCGTGACTGCAGACAACCTCAACCTTATCGTTAAAATTCTACGAACGCCAGCACAAAATTACTAGCCCCACTTTGATTTGATGAAAAACATTTTAACAGAAATAACTGTAAATTTAAAGTTTAAAAGAATCAAGATAAAGTGAGTTGAATAAACTTTTACGATTCGCGACACGTAACTGGTATAATGATAAAGTGCTGTTTTACACGAGTTCATCAGCTTCGAGGTCGAAAAGGTTATTATAAAATGACTACATATTCAATCTACAAGGCAATCCACACAACAACATCTAGCCGTGTGGTAGGCTCTAAGCTTGTATTACGGGTACAAGACATCTGATATAGTTAATATTATGGACATACATATACAGGTATTTTTTATCAAACATAATAAACACCAAGGAGAAAGTGCTATTAATTGTAGTATTGGGTGTAGTAAGAACATAAACAAAGAATAATATATCTACTTGATAAACACTTACCCGATGAAGACTGAAAATAAAGAAGGTTGGTTTTACCTTTTACTATTTCGTGGTGATCGGGTAAGTTAGTATTTTAACAAATTACAATCAATTCAAAGTAAGACTTAATTGATGTTATAAGAAACAAGTTTTTATACACTGCCTCACTCTTAAGATTGTCTATAACTCTTAAAATCTTTTTTCTTATTTAACCAAATTACCATTTTAAATAGCTCATTATTCAAAAGCCCAGATGTAGAAAAAATTTACCGTCGAAACTGTAAGAATTCATAAAAAACGTTTTAAGTTCGAGCAATAATTTAAAGAAATATCGCGTATTTCTTAAGCCCGGAATTAATGTCAACAACAGCCACCATGATTTATAAGTCGGCTAAGCTGAACTTAGGGGCAGATTTACGGAGGGCGATAGACACTTAGTTATCCCACTGACAGTTCATCTTACGAGGAAATCAAGAGAATACGCACGAAGAGAGTAAAGACTTATTATTAACTAGCTGTGCCCCGCGGTGTTACCCGCGTTATAATGGATTTTCCCGCGGAATGACGTTTCCCGCGGTAAAAAGTAGCCTATGTTATTTTTCAGGCTCTAGAGATTCTTTGTATCAAATTTCATTTAAATCGGTTCAGTAGTTTTTACGTGAAAGAGTAACAAACATCCATACATCCATACTTACAAACTTTCGCCTTTATAATAGTAGTAGGAAGTAATTGTAATGGAAGCAAAGCAATACATTTTATTCGATTTAATGTTTCTGGTCAGACTAATATTTGGGTATCACTATAATGTTTTTATTTTACTAGCTGCCCGCCCGCGGCTTTGCTCGCGTACTAATAAAATTTCCAGCGGTAAATTGTAGTTTTTGTCAAAACAGCTATGTTTATGAAAAATTTGACTCAAATCGGGCTTTGCTCGCAATCATTGTTATTTCTGGCGAAAAGCTGTATATTTCCGCGGTAAAAATTATCCTATGTGTTATTCTGATATGTAAGCTACATTATTGTGTAGTTTCATCTAAATCACACTTACTTACATCCTCTAGAACTTTCGCGTTTATAATATTAGTAGGATTGACTAAGTGTTATATCTGTGTCATTTTTGGTGCATGACAGCATAGCCTGGCTATAACTGTGTTGTCTCGTTTAACTTCTCTTTCTTGTATCTGTCTCTGCTGTCTACTTTTCTGTTTGTATGTTTCAAATAAATGTATATTCTTTCTTTATTTCTGTGTAGTAACAGCTGAAGTACAAGTACCCTGTCGGGGTAAGACGTAAATGGCATACAATTTATTTGAGGAAAACCTTAGTTAACCTCGTAAAACAGCGCATATAGTTAAATGTAATTAGAAATTAGACAAAAATTATTAGATTCCTTGTTTAAGCCCGGAATTAATGCCAAACAACAGTCACCATGATTTCTAAGATAAGGTGAATTTACGGGCAGATTTAAAGAGCGATAAACATTTAGTTGTCCACAGACATTTCATCTTACGAGGTTATAAAGATAATACATACAAAGGAAGGATAGTAATATAAGTTATTTAAATATAATAAGCTAACGGTACCCCATTGTTACCCGCGTTTCATGGTTTTTTCCGTGGTATCGCATATTTTCCCTCGGTATAAAGTAGCCTATGTCACTTCTCAAGCTTTAGGGAACCTGTTTACCAAATTTCAACGAGTCAATACTGTAGCACGATTTGGCTTCACTTTTGTTAGTAGTTTATTTTATGATTTTTTATTATAAGATATTTTTACTAGATGACGATTAATCAGTGATTTTTTCTTAAAAATATTCTCGCTAAGTCTATAAACGAAAGCAATTTAAACTTAAAATCAGTCAATATTAAGTACAAGAAAATCAAGACCCATTACAACTATGTATTCCCTAAGCCTCTGTCCCGGGACGTATGGCCCTTCAGAGGCCCGGAAGCCACTCAGGTCCCTTTCAAGGGACCGCCGGGGTACCCTCAAAGAAACCTCGTATTAAAATATTATCCCAAGTAATAAGTTCAGGTTACCGTGCTTTTTCAAGGTATTTGGGACTGTTTCGCCAATCTTGTTGTTGGTTTTGCTAAATAATTTGTGTGAATGGCTTGTAATGAGATTGTTGGATTAAATATGGGATTTAATATTGTTTTAAGACATTAAATAAAATGTCTTATTGTATATAATTGTTGTTGTTTTTGTTGATAGTTATAGGAATTAATAGGTCCTTAATATAGTTTCAGTATCTTATCTTATTACCCACCGAAGTTGAGCTCAGCAACGTTACTGTATGTTATTAATTTCCAATGAAACCAATCAAGTCATTCTATACATATAAAATACGTATTAATCGCTTATCTATTGGATCGGATTAGTCTTCAAGTATATTCATTATAATTAATAAAAATCTTTTCTATCAAATCATCTTTAATGTTTCATCCTCAGACTTTTGCCATAATATTCAAAGTATTGGATAGAATAAGCCGCAAGTCAAATTTAATTTGAAACTCACAAGAAACAAGTGCTATCAACAACATTGGAACTTTCCCCAAGTAACGTTTAATATTTCCATCGATGCCCACAGAACTCGACGACCGCCCACAAAACGAGTTTTTGTTATTTTAATCACGTCTCGGCGAAAACGACTCCCCCGTTAAATTAATTGGATTCATAAAATGCGATACGTTTTTATTCTTGGTCCTTATAAACAAAAATGTACCCAATTGTCAAGTTTGAACGTCTAATACCTGCAAGACTGTTATAATCATGTTTTCAGCTCAATTCACAACCAATTTCGGTAATATGATTGTTTCATTAGAAAACTTCCATTGTTGTCTAGACTGAATTGGATTCTAATCTTGATGTTTCGAAGTCATCATTTACCAAAGCAAAACTAAATTTACTAATAAATCTTATATTAATTGATTAAGGCAAATGTTTATAGAAACCACGTTCAAACGGTACGGCGTACGGTTCAAAGATTAAATAATTCCTTTCTACAAACTACATTCGCATAAATTACAAGATTCCGTAAAACAGATTGTAAACTCGGCATTAAATTATTAAATTCAGAAGTGGGATTGTCAACGTGGAAATTCTCGAAATTTCAAAGTGATTAATCATGCTATAGTCCCTCTGGGAGTAGGGTTGCCCGATTGAAGTATCGACTATCGATATCGAATAAATATGGCGGCTATTATCAGGCTATTTACTCGATAGACTGCTATTGACGCGCGCCCTTGCAATGACAAGGTTATTAATTACAGACATGATTCTCATTAGTGTTCCTAGAGATCAGAGGGTTCTTGGCTTTGTACTAAGTAGGAAGGGATGAAGGATAGCGCGTAATTATATCCGCTCAAAGATAATTAAAGTTAGTGTAGAGTACTTAACTTACGTTTAAACCGGATATGTACTGCATCCGGCGCCTTATTAATGTAAATTAAATTAATTTAGATCCCAAATTGATTTGTTTATTCAATCCCACATACATATATACATATATGTATATCGCCCATTGTACCACTTGTTTTGTTTTTTATTTTGTTTTACGTGTTTATGTTCCTGTATTGTGTTTTATAAATCGTTTTTCTATTGTATTGTATATACACATATTTTTCCTGCAGTAATTACATTCTAATAAGTAAAGAAAAGCAAATAATCCGCATGCCAATTACATTGTAAACTCTAACACGCAATCACAGAGTTCAGACTCATACATCAAGCGCAGTGTCATTCGATAAATTAAACTGTCCGTGATTGTCGATAAGCTGACCATGACAACTCTATCCACTCATGCCACCGTATTTGTGCGTAACACCCCACCCGTATTGATTTTATGTGCGCGCGCACCAGCACCCCCTCCGCCCCTTTAGGGGGTAAAACGGGTTGGGAGGTTATGGGTGGTGAAAAAGGAACAAGGGTGAAACGGCGATACGAATCGAACCTTTTTATACTCGGGGTAGGAGTACATCCCTAAGGTTAACGCGAAGCTTGGAGGTGTCAGCTACTGACTGTTTGCAAACTTTTTAATTTGAACGATGTGCTTTTGCTCTGGTTTTGAGTTTGGGTACGAAATAATTATTTTAGCTCTTTGGCGGAGATTGGGGAATATAAAGGGCTCGTTGGTGGACCTTTGTTAATTATACTGCTGCTTTGTCATTGCTGTTATTTATTGAAATACTTTTTTTTGGGGACTTTCACTCATGAGTTGGAATTAATTACCTTAAAATTTTAAATAAAACTTGGTATACAGTTTTAAATCATACATAAAAACCATTTAGAGAATATAACTTTTGAAACCATCTTGGTTATCAATACGAGATTTGGAGAATATTAGTTAAAATTATTCATTTACCTTATTTTTAATCAATATATTTAAAAGCTTTATTTATATGATTGTAGCTCTTACACATAAGTTGAATCAGTCTTTGAGCGAACTCGGTTAAATGTAAATGTATAAAATGGTAATATAACAAAACTAAACTCTAATATATTAGAGCAACATACAAGTATTCTACCCCAAACACCCACAAGGTTTCTTTAATCAATTAAAACTCCATCAAATAACAAAGTATGGAGAAGCAGAGTCGAAGTGGTACGAAGCTCGTATTAAAACTTCAGCCAATATTTCCAACATCACAGAGAATTTCTATACAACGTAATTAGGAAATTGTTTTTCTATCAGATTTTTCAATTAGTTATATCGGTCTGAGTTCGCAAAGCTAATTTAGCTTCATAATATA
Source organism: Gymnoscelis rufifasciata (assembly GCA_929108375.1). Taxonomy (NCBI): domain Eukaryota; kingdom Metazoa; phylum Arthropoda; class Insecta; order Lepidoptera; family Geometridae; genus Gymnoscelis; species Gymnoscelis rufifasciata. Next base: position 9,588,876 of record OV815315.1, on the reverse strand, counting down.
CATAGTTAATTCTTTACGGTTAAATGTTTTGTGTGACTTCGTTGTAGTATTATTTTCTTGTCTTGATTAAAATTTATTTGAGTACATATTTAATTTAAAAAATACGAAACATCAATAAAAAATATTTAAAATTAATTCTGACTGCCTCAGTGGCGCGGTGGGCGAGAGTCCGCTTGCGGCGCAAGAGGTAGCGGGTTCGATTCCCGCCGAGGGGTCAAGTGTTTGTATGTTCTGCAAGCACTTTCTCCTTGGTCTGGGTGTTTAATATGTATAATAAAAAATCTATATATGTATGTATATTATATTACGTATATCAGATGTCTAGTACCCGTAACACAAGCTAAGAGCTTACCACGGGGCTAGATGCGTTGTTGTGTAAATTATAAAAAAAAAATAAAAAATTGGATGTAATCTATTAAAATCCATATTTTGTAACATCGGAAGTAAATATTTGTCTAATCAATGTTTGGGGAATTGGAATGAACTGTATGTATTAGTTTTAATTCAATATTGAAAGTTGAAATCTTGTTGAAAATCAGTGGTGGTAACGGTACAAGCCTAAAAATGCGAATGATTAAAAATAAATCAATAACCACTGAACAGATTCATAATTTAAGCCATTTCGGTTTCTTTAAGCCAAACTTACGATAAAAAAAATTTTTAAAGACGCTAAATAATATTTATAGAAAACTAACTAACTATTCCCGTGCGAACACTGCTTTGATGTTCCATTCCAAGCTATAAGCCCATAATAATTTCAAATTTTAGGCAAAACTGCTCACAGCACAAGAAAACCTGAAAAAGGTCTCACCTTTTTCAGGTTTTCATTAAATAAAAATACGATATGCTTATTTTCAAAACTGGATTTGACCTGCCAGACCCTAGTTGGCGCGCCAGAAATTGGCAATTTCCTGTCAAACACTCCCATAGTCCATCCAGTATATTTTATGAACGTAATAAACTCATTACATTTAAATGGTTTTCAACGAGTACTAAAACGATTTCTGAAAATGAATTATATTAAATCTCCGTAAAGTGACGTTATGAGCGTTATATTGTTATCGTTGATTGTGATTTGGAAATGATTATTTTCAACGTCTATGCTTCTGTTCTTATTATGTTGTAGAATACATTCATACTTCAAATAAGAAATGTTTATTTGTATTACATAGGTAATTTAGCGTAGCGTTCTAGCTGAGCGTATATGTGTGTTGTCTTTGACTTTGACAACAAGGCCTACAAGTCTGGAAATATATATATTTGAAACTTCATATCAGACCTTTTAAAAACACAGGAGAACACAAACAATGAGAGAGAAACAGTAGACATTATGTAAGTAGTTCCTTATAAAATCTGATTATAAAAATTTACTAAAAGTGTTTGCGGATTTCATTTTATAAAATCACTTATTACTTTCCTATAATAGTACGAGTAATATAGCAATACTTGATATACCTACCGGTTTATCCACGAGTTTGTTCAGTAAAGGAATTTACGCACGCAAAATATTTGCTCAACATGTTTGACAGAAATTATTGGAGTACATAGTATGTTTAATATACATAACGCAAACAAGCAGAGATAATTAGTTCTGTGATCTATGTGATAACATAGCCAAATAAATAATGAACGTAACGGATTTAATCAGAAGTGGTTTGAAATTGGACTAGCAAACTAGTTAGTTATTTTCATATTTGTACACCTAAATTTAAGTGGTTTGAGTATAATATACTTCTACCAACTGTTCATTTCCTGCCTATTTGAAAAATCGCATATTCATGGATGGTATTGTATATTGTATGAGAGTAATTTTGTTTCAGAGTCATCATACATAGTTGATGATGGTTTTAAACGTGATAGAAATTCTAAATTATCTTAAATAGGAATGTTGACGCATGTTAATAAATAATCATGTAATTGTAATGTTTTACAGTTCCTAAAAACCTTAAATAACGCTTTTAGGACTTATTTATCTGAAATTAGATACAATCAATTTAGATTGCGTTTTTTATGACTTAATCATTGAGCGATGACGTCCCTGCCCGTTAAAAATCTGACATTAAATAAATAAATAAATATTTCCGGTCTACTCACACAGCATCACCTAACCCCAAACTAAGCAGAGCGTACTATGGGTGTTAGGTGACTGATATACTACATAGTTTTTTTTTTGTAATTACATACATATGATACATAGAAAACACCCAAACCCGAAACCGACATCGTAAAAAATCTGGTCTCCCGACGGGAATATAACCCGCAACCTCCTGCGCCTCAGGCGGATGTTCGCCCACCCACGAGCCACTGAGGTCGTCATGTCATTATGTCGTCATAACCAAGATACATGTACCAACTTTGAACTATTTGTTACCGCCCTGTGACGTAGATCATAATCACGTGACAGTTTTGGGCGTTTAAGCGGGAAAAAACTATATTTGTAGGGGTTTTGGGTTTTTTACAGACGCAAAATGGCGTCCAACTGAGTAACATCTTTTTCATTTTATAATTCTATTTAACACACCACTGGCAAATTGACGCATCAAGCGAAAAGTCCAATTACAGAAACAGAACTGGAATATTTTACATAATTATAAACCAATGTAACAGAACGTCAATAATATTACCTACTGCACTATATTACCTATACTAGTTTAATGTCAAAATGTAAACTACTCTGATATTTCAACTCATTCAATATCAAATCATTAGGTATTCCGTTCTTACAGTTACTAATAATGTTATCTATTTTTCAGGTCACTGGGCTGGCACGAGCCAGTGCAGATGGATCAGCTCGGATCCAGTTTGATTCCACTTGGCACGTGAACAGGCAATTACTGTTACAAGAATGAACAGCTGGATTTATGGATGCACAGTGAGATGTAATTGATGCATCTTGTAACTTTATTCGGGGATTGTATGGATTTTCATTTATTGTATAACTGTAAGCGTCTTGCGGTGATACCGGCGTTGCAGTGAATATCCACGTAGAAAAGGCATGATGACTATTAAAAAAGTAATTCTGTTTAGACCGTCTAAAGATACTGGACACCTATGTTCCGCTTTATGAATTTAATAATAAAGTGCCATGAAAGTTATGTATGCATAATCTTTATAAAATGAGATCTCTTAATGACGGACTAACTATTTGTTTTAGTCATCTACCTTCTTATATATTTTCTCACGGTATAAGGCAGTTAAATTACCTATGTGTATCTAGATTTTAAACTATGTTTATTCGCAGATTTAGTCAAATCTTTTCACCCGTTTGAGCGTGAAAGATTTATAAACATACATAGATTATAATATTAATAAGATAAGACGTTATGGGGTATTTATTATTATTTGTTTATTCGGGATGAGGAAACGACTTGGTTTAGCCGATAGTTTAAGATAGTTTTTCTTACCAACAAAAGCAATTAGAAATATATGACTTACGTCCTGTCCTGTCTTTATGACAGAAACAACAACAACGAAGCGACTCACAGTCCTCAAACAACCGACAGCCTTGCTAGGCTGTCAAAACATCTAACAGAAAAACCCCAAAACCAAATATAAATTTAGTTGAATTCTGCTTTAAATATGCAGGAACATTACCCGAAGTGAAAGTTTCCAGATACTCATCTTTGTTCCCATTAAGGAGATGTATATTGAGGTTGCGCCATTTGGCACGCAATCGGCGGATCATTGGCGGCCGAAGTCGAAAAATAACAGTATTATGTAGGACGGACATTAGCTAAGAAGAGGCCAAGTCTGCTCTGCAGTGTTCTAATATATACGATCTATCTACTAACAATATGAAGACAGATTTGTGAATCAAAACATAGTTGCAAATCTTTAAAAGTTGCTAGTGTGTAAAAATCTGTGTTTACACAGCCAATTATATGTTTTAATGAATGTAAATAGGTAAAGCATGTATCATTGTGTTTACTAAGATTTCTGTAACTTTTGTTTCTCCTTAGAACCCTTGTAGTATTTTTAATAACCTTAAAAACAAATATTTTTATATGTCAAATATTACTTACGTTACGTTCTTTCTCTTCATGTATCACATAAAAACTGTTTTCGTTCAAAAGATGTAAAGAATATCAAAGAGATCTTGAGTTTTCAACAGAAATACCTTTTGGCAACAAAGATAAAATATTGAAGGTAAATATGTCGATACATCGAAGGAAATTGGGCCGAACTTTGGGGAAGATAATTGGAATAATTTTAAGAAATCATTATAAACATAAGGCCTTTATATAATCAAAAGCCATTACACCTATATGTTAACACATCCCATTTAGCAATAGACAACCACAGTTAAGATAAGTTTAAGATGCTTTGACGAGGTATTAGACTAATAGATTAATGCATATTCTGTACATCATGTCTGAACTTAACCCATCTATCAATTACTGTGCCTACATATCGATAACAAAGACGACATAAACTAGTTCAGTAGGTATGTTTTCAGGTACTCAGTAACGTAATCTTACTCGAGGTAATTGGGTAGAGAGGTAGTAGACAGTAAATTCTAAGAACATTCGTCGTTTTGCTTTATTTCTGAAAAACTGCTTTGTTATCGGCAAACTAAAAGCGTTTTTACTCAATAATGTATGGCTTCATAAACTTCGATGATCGTCGTAGAGTTTGCTACGCAGTAAGACTACGGCGTAGACCCTCTACGAAGTCTACGTTTTGTAGCTACACCTTAATCGCGTTATATGCTAAGTACCGTACTTATACATATGTTATGAAAATTATAGCGGTATATAATGAAAAGCTGTTACTTCGGAAATCTAATCTATAATAATCATTCCAACCAACCAACAATCAGCACACTCTTGATGAAGTGGGTGTGTCTATGTAGTATTTTATAGTGAAGTACCTATGGCCACTCTCTATAGGACTCCTATTTTTATGAGAGTCTTATTTTATAAGGAAATAGATTTAGAAATTACAGAACTATACAATTTTTAGGAATTTTCCTTAGATTTTAGAAATTTTAGAAATTAGAAATTCAGAAAATTCTGAATTTCTTAAGTATCTTACTAAAATATCCGAACTTTTTTACAAAATGTGTAGAAGAAAAGTGTCGCTTTTACGTTGATTGTACTTTCCTGATTGCAAATAGTGGCTGGTTTTGGCTATTCTACCGTCGTGTCTGATGTTGGCACTGGCACTAGGTCGACCTGGCACCCACAGAATTGAATTGACTGTACGAACGATTTTCCCGAAACTCTTTCGAGTAACATTTACTTTAATTGAAGGTCTTTTGTTGCGGAAAACGTTTTTCGGCTTTTTCAATAAACGTACACTGTTTCACGGGAAAAAGGTTGAGCATCTCAATTTGCTGTCCACGGCTTTATTGGTTTAAGTTGGGTCGTTTCATATTTTTATCGGTGTATTACTATTGGGAGGTATACTTGTAGTTTTTTTTTCTGTACGCTGTTACATAATTTTGTTATGTAATATCAATTATCAGGTCAATAACATATTTAAAAATATAATTTATGAAATGAAATTAGACACGAACCCCATCGAAATTGGGAGTCAATCGTAAAATCTTAACAGTCATTAAAAGAGAAGAGCTAAGTGTTGCTGTATTGAGAGTAAGCTAAATTAACAATTAGCATCTTGTGTATTTCCGTTTACGAACCATAATAAAGGTGTATATTTGTAATTATTAACCACTTTGAGGATTATTTAACAATAATGCAATAAATATATACCTCTATATAACGTTATTGATATGTTCTCTCAAATAATGTTTATATAGCTAGAAAACATAATAATCACCTAAAATATCGTCATCATCATCAACACTCTTTTAACGTTTCCACTGCTGGGACACTTCTCTCTTGACGAATATTGAGTATGCCTTAATTCACCACGCTGGTTAAGTGCAAATTGACGAATGTCATATGTCTTTCAAACTCTTCAAAGTTCTCAGAGCATGACGGTTTCCGTTTTCAGGATGTTTGCCTTCACCGTTAAAGCACGTGTTTAAAGCGCACACAATTTTTATAGAAGAAAATTCCAGAGTTGCTCGGTGTACCCACAACCTTTGGAATGAAAGTCGAGTGTGCTCCCACTTAGCCAACACGGCTCAAATTGTATACATAAAACACAATAAAATATTATAAAGATTAAAATTTATATTTTGACTCCACAAATTAGAGATACGAAATCGCATAATAATCTGATATCCCGTCTCTGCGCCTGACACATTTCCGCAATCCTGACATCGGTTCCGTTTCGCAATAAATACGATATTCGCAAATAAATACTTTTTAAAATAAGCCGGTTTTACCGGTGAAATAGCCGTAAGGATTTTACACATTTCATGCCCCAATGTAACGTGAGCGGGTATTGTTTGTACAACAATAACATAGGGTTTCGAGTTTGGGAGGATTTATCGGATCGCCTTTATTTATATGTCAATTCATTTTTAGGGATGAGGTGTACTGGAAGGTTACTGAGAGGTGTGCTCAACAGAATTATAAGTCAATTTGTATTTGACTTATTCAAATTTGAAAATCGTTATCAAAAATTAAGGAAATTGGCAATTATAAAAGAATATGCAAAATGAAACAAATTGATTTGTATTTCGCAAGTAAAAGGTTACGGTTTATGGTAATGATTTTTTCTTATAATGTACTGCGTGAAAATGATATAATTTATGTATAATTTGGTATATCTACATGGGTCGAAGTTGCATAAAGGCCTGTTGTAAAAGCGGTTGTTCGATGGAGTGATGACGATTTGGTTTTACTATTTTACAAAACTTTGTCAAAAGAGCAATTACGTCGAAATGCTCTATTACATCAAAAACAAACGAGTGTATCTCTATGATCCTAAACTACAATTTTTTAATAAAATCCCACGTGACTCCGTGAATCACATATACAGTAACAAAAATAAATTTCGCAATACAACGTCGCAATAACCGCACCATTCTTGACCTATATCATTGCCAAAACCTATCCCCGAGCAACCAAGCACGTTTCTCATCTAGGACTAGTACTACACCTAAGTACAGTCGAGTTCATAAATATGTGAGCACTAACACACGAAGATGACTTGAAAAGGTATATATATATATATATAAAAACTGAGTCATCATTTCAACAGATATATAACCAATCTGCTCAGATACATAAGAACCTTTGTGATCCTCGCCCACATCGTCACTTACCATTGGCTGTGATTGTAGGCAAACATATCAATAAAAAAGGCGCTTCTATGTTTAGCATGATTTGATAATTAGTAACGCCTTTGCATTGATAGTTTGTATGCAGAAGGGATTACTAGTTAGCAACGCATATTTCTGAACACGACTGTAGCCTGCAAAACGTACCAGTGCACAAAGTGTCGAAAAGCACAGAACAAGTAACGCTCTTGCATTGATAGTTTGTATGCAGAAGGGATTACTAGTTAGCAACGCATATTGTATATTTACATTTAAAGTTTTCATAATGCTTACATATTCCTGAACTCGACTGTAGCCTGCAAAACGTACCAGTGCACAAAGTGTCGAAAAGCACAGATAATGGTTGCGCGTCACGTAGTTGCCAAGCTACTTTGTACTTCCAAACCGCATTTGCTGACTCCACGCTTGCCTGGGCCGCACGGGCCTCGAATTCCAGATTTTTAACTGCTCAAATTGGTTTAGAGGTTGGACAGTTTAAGTGGGCTTGGCTGGGAAATATTTTCGGCATGTAAATGTTGTGAACTCAAGCTTTAGTTTACTACTACTGCAGATGCTGCTACTAGGTACAAATATGCCTAAAGGTCTAGAGTATGGCGTTGTAGTGAATGGATTTTTTTATTGATAAGAAACTAGCTGACCCGTTTTGCATCCTAGTGAATTACTCTTCCTATTGCTGAAAACCGTATAAACAAGTATTCAATCGTTTATGAGTTTATCTTGAACATAAATACAAAAAGATTAACAAACGCGGCCGAAAACTATAATCTATATAAATAAAAATGAATTGTTGTTCGTTAGTCTGATCAAAACTCGAGAACGGCTGCGCCGATTGAGCTCATTTTGGTTTTAAAATGTTTGTCGTAGTACAGGGTAGGTCTAAACGGTGAGCAAATAAGGAAAAATTGCCGGGAACTTTTTTTACCCGTGAGACGCCGGGGCGGGCCATTAGTTTGTAATATTTATAATTCACGTATTTGAGCTTTCAAAGGTCCCTTTTTGCTATATCAAAACTTTTTCTATAAAATTATATTTGTGATGTTTTCATTTGAAACATTTGTATGCGATTCGGATAATAGAACCTCGCAATATTGAGCTTAAAAAGCGTTTAAAGTTTACTTTTTTGTCTAATTACAGACAAAAGCAAGCAAAAAAACATGAAGGGCTTCTATTTGCTGTAAAAATACACTTAATTGTCTATCACGAAACCCACAACAGCTTAACCCTCTCCATGCTCCCTAATGTGATAAATATCACCCTTACGGGCAAGGTTTTAGTAGCCTTTATTAAATACCAGATACCGGCATTCAAGGCTGAACCTCGGCACTCACGTCATTAACATCCCCCTTGAAGCCATTACCGGGGAGTGATATGCAGACATTTTATAGCCAGATAACATCACTGCGGTTCGTTGAACTTATGCAAAAGTGTTCTTTGATCGTTCTACTTAGCTAGTTCATCTATGAGAAGAATATAAAAATATTGGTTACATATTTAAGGAAACATCGATTCTGAAATCCATCATCATAGCCAGAGGATCCATAGGATTTTACGGAAATAAGGTCTTAAATTACTTATAGGTCTTGAATTTTAAGACATTTTCCATTGCAGAGGCCAACTCGATCTAACTACGTAGCATTATCTTTGTGGTAAAGGTACGTTTTTATTTTAAGTATCAAATAGCATGTAACATGCACAAATAAGAATAACTTTGTAAAAAAACATACATTATACCGGTCACAATATCCAATGTCTCGTGCAAAAGCATTCATGATAATTTTACAGATTGAAAAAATATTAATGTGTCGTCACAGAACTGCCTAACGCAAACCGATCTTTTATTTATTTTGTAAGTTGAATGCCTCAATATCAAAAGAAGGAGAAGCAATGTAAGCTTTTAAAAAAAAGGTGTGTGTGCGATTCACACACGATAGAAGTGAAACTTCAGTAAATCGACGAAAGAATAAGAAGAATAAAAAAAAGTGTGTGTGTGTCAGCTACGACGCACGATTGGAGTCTACTACTTACGAACTACAATTATGATATATATCGAATAGAAAAAAAGGGTAAATGAACGCATCTGCTAAAATGATAAGAGAAACAAACATATATCTGTAATTATTCGGATTATTTATATTATGTACTTCAATAAAGCGTATTACATAAAGTATGTTACAAAATAATATAAATAAAATACAGCAATACCTCTTTGCGCGATACTTCGTAGGCTCAACTACGAAGTATCGCGCAAAGAAATTTAAATAAAGCATTGTATTTGTGTCTCTTACCATTTCCGTTTCATCTTTTTGCATCCGGTTTGAAATCACTACTATTCTATAGAAGTTTCACTTCAAAAAAATGTATAGGCACTTCTATAGATTATCCTAATTACTCGAATCCCTTGAAAAACAGACAGCGAAGACATGATTTCTGTAAAAAGTTAACTACAGTTGGACGAAAAATGAAGAAACATTTTACCTCAAAAAATAAGTTCTTTTTCAGTTGAAATTCAAGTTGATTGTTCGGACACTCTGAAAGTCTGTTAAGCTTTTGTGATTTCCTTTTCGACGACAATTTCACGAATTGCCTTCTCATACAATGAGGATGACTCACCAAAAACCTGATATAAATTACCTGTGTTGACTCATGCCCCCACGGGCGAAGGAAAATCAACTCTAAATTAAAGCTTGTAAGGTTTATTCTTACAATACTGTAGAGATACTTAGGCCCAGGCCAAGATCAATAATGTCTAGACAAATATGAATCAGTGACATTAGCAGGGCACGCAATTAATTCGAGGCGATCTGAACTTTGCGAATTAAAGTGCTTTAATAATTTAGCTGATAGTAGAAATTGTCTGAATAAATTTGAGAGAACAATGGTCCCAAGTTTTATTATGTAGAAAATTCGAGCACCTGCGTTTTTCTCTCTACGTTTAATTCAGTTTTTCTTAATTTTGAGTATACAAATACTCAGCACAACAGTGATATATTTTTTTATTTCTATAAAATGAGATAGTGGTTAATGGAGATTTATTTTATTATTTTAAATTTCTTTATACCCATTCAAGATACCTTGTAATTTCATGTATTTATGGATATCACAAGAAAACATTGTTGCAAGTCCCACCTTCAAAACATGACAGTCTTCAAAACAGAGTTCAGCTGAAACACCAAAAACCAGCAATACTAAATCCAACAAAATAGCCTTCATTATTTACAAGCACCGTTTATATTACAGTAATGTCTGTATTCCCGCCCATCACGGAAATGTGGCCGTTACAGCCGTTACGGCAACGATGGACTTAGGATCTTTAGGAAAATAGTCCGGACTTTATTATTTATCTTATTACTGTAGGCTCACTCCCACCGGAGCAATATGAAACCATCGAGTTCCAAGAGCTGAATTCTTTTTGAATGCTCTTTTTCATTTTGTAATTGGTTTTATGTGAGCTGAGAGGCGGGTTTTTATATGGAATTTGCATTATTTTGTGCTTTTAACGAAATTGTTGTGCTGAAAGTGCCTTGTTTTTGGCATTTTCTGGACAATACATTTTATGTTGATATCACAAACAAAATAACTTACATTATTAATTATAAATACAGACTTTTGATTACGTACATAAATTAACAAAAAAACATTGAATGGTGAATTAAGTATTACCCCTTTAAAATATATTAGAACGTCGCTTTGACGTAAATTTTTTTCCAGAAATATTCTAGCAATTAAGATATACCTAGACAGTTTTACTAATTCCTCACTGATATGAGTTTCAACTGATTGTTGGTAGAGCCACTTATATTAGTGACACTCTATAAGTTTGTATTAAAGCCTTAAATGGGCTTAAGAAGTTTTTTAGCTCTGGTAAGAACAATAGAGGTGCCATAAAACTACACGCGGTGCTTTTATAAATCATTTCGCAAATTATGTGGTGAGCAGTTTGGCCACAAGAAAATCCAAAATATATACAAATGAATTTAAAGGCTATATATTTATGTCTCTGTATTTTGTGTTATTTGTGTAGATCGCAATCCTATCTCACTGCAAGTAATTTGCGGACCTGTTCAAGAACTTATACCTGCTGACCATAAGCTCAAGTTATATATATTTAGGTTGGGCCCTAACAATATTTCCGCCCACAAGATCCTATATTTTCCCAAGGAAATATTTATTTATTATTTAATTATTCTGTAGTTCCTGAAGTAAACTACTAAGTTAAAACCAATCCTTAGTTAGTTAAAAGCCAGTTTAGCCTAATAACAACAAACACATTTCTTGTCGGGCAGTTTATGAATCTTTTTGAGCTCTTCGATAACGATATAAATCGATATAAATCGTGTAAACATTCTGTTACGAATATTTTATAATTACAATTATGATAAAGTTTTTACAATAATTGTAAAGCGTTATTTGTACCTAATGATGACATATCCAAGTAATCATTGCAATTTAACGGACATTTCTGAATGAATCAATCATTCTAGTCATGACCATGCTATGCCGAGGCTGTCCTGGCAACTACAATTAGAATCTGTCTATTTTGAGTATTGCAGTAGCCAGCTCTGGATTTACATACTCGCAAACAGCCAATCGAGCCTACAGGCTAAGCTAAGAGCCCTACAATCACCTACAGCAGTTCAGAGTAGCAATCGTTCGGAAATTGCGCCGGGCGTTTTGCTCCATTTTACGTCCAACTTGACGCCCGGCCCTCGTTAATTGCTCGCAATCTATTGCTTTTTAATGTGTTTGCTGTCGGAAGTTTATTTCGATGTTTTCCCTCACCGGACGATGTCAATTTGAATTGTAAAGCGCGCTGATTGTACGGTTCGACGGGGTGTTTATTAATTGGTTTACTGCCGGTGATATTTTTACATAAACTTTGGTGAGAATCGTGGACACTCATAAACAAATTTTAGTTTTATTGAAAAAACGAATATTCTATTGTTTTCCGAGTTCCATGGACAGGTGAGATACAACAATAGTTTTTGGTTAGCAAACCACAAAAGAAAAGTATAAAATTATGGAATGATACATTAAAGAAATATAAATTATCCTATCTTATGAGTTCAAGCTTACTTTAAGTTTCTTTTATAAATGTCATTTTATTCTAGCACGAATGCTCAAATGAGTTACTAAACTTCACAGCTGTATTAATGGGTATCGAATCCATACCCAATCAAGGGGGAATCTATACCCAATCATCAAACTCTCAATTTCACCACCATTTATAAACTACATAGCTCTAAAACCTTCCACAAACAATATATGAAATTTTAATGTGGCGCGGTGCAAACCGAGGTCAATCAATAGCCCGATTTTAGCTTGTGGCTTATACTGTTCGCATAATAAACGACGCATTTCGGCTTCAAAGCTCCGCTTCAAACGTTATAGTGCTCTAAAGTTATACTAGTTGAAGTATGTAATACTAGTAATGATAAAGTACTAACGGCTCTCCGGCTTTTGTATTTAGCGGTTGTAATGAGTGCATTTATGTTTTGCTAATATAACCCATTTTATTTGTAAATCATGATATTTCATCAACCAATTTACATTATAATTGACAAAGAACCATTTAAAATGGCTCACCCATACACAAGCTATGTGCAATATGTGCATGTATATACAAACTCCCTTTTTTATTGGTCTGTGAAAAATATTATATCTCTCCATTTAATGATCATTGAATAGCATTTCTCGCTTTGTCACGTGCGACTGAGCGGAATAGCTCTATAATTTAACCATTGTCTAATTTTACTTGGAGATGGTGAAACAGGCCCAGGCTATTCTTCTATTATTCTCGCAGATGTTAGCTCTCGATATAACTAACCATTGACACGTATTACTGACCTAACCATTGCTTTGTTTACTCGGATTATGAGAAACAAGCCCTACGTATCCGATTAATTCTTCCCGAATTCACTATCCACACTATGCATAAGTTTTAAACCATCTGGTTACTTCCCTACAATTTTATTTCTCTGTAGTGGCTCAAAACCAGATCACATATCCTCTAGCATCCTACAAATTCCAATCTCTGTTGACGTCGCTAAAAATACACCGCAGCGAATTGGATGCTTCAGCCCCGTCCCCCTATGATGATTGGACGCTGATGGGAAACCTATGAAAGGGTTGTCGCAGTATAGGTGAATATGCTTTGGGAAATGTATTATGACAGTTTTACTGCATATAAAGTGTGGTGTTTATTTAAGCACACTTGTTTTGAGTTAAATACTAAAAAATAACAGTAATATATGTACTAAAGTTTATATTTAATAATATGTAAGTTTTTAGTAATATATGTACTGCAGTATGTACTATAATTATAAGAGAAATATAACAAATTAGCCGGCCCGTTCTAGCTTTGCATGGATGCGAAAACCTTCATTTCACCGAATCACTCTACTTAAAACCGCATAAAGATCCATTCAGTCGTTTTTAAGATTATCTCGAACATAGGGCCAGAGGGACGTAACGGAGGACTTTAATTCATTATTAGTAAAAAACACGTAAGGTAAGGTGAAACTGGCCCTAAGAGTAAAGTATTTTAAGGATACAGATATCTCTTTGAAGCAAAAACTCATCTTAAATATATATTTAAGAAATAAGGTATTATTTGAAACAAAGACTCCTAAATCTTACAAATGCATAATGGTACACCTACACCGGTGACATTGCCGTAAAACATTGAAATGCCTGTAAAACTATGTGCGGAACGTTTGCACCGGACGGCGCGTGCCTGATGAAATATATCACCTGAATTCAGAGGGAGCTGGAAGTAATGGCTTGAACGCATTCGTAGCATGCCAACGGATTATTATGAATTTCACAAATTCTGTTCAAAAACAATAGGGCTTATTTTAATAAATCCCCTGCATTAGATTTGCTTAAGGGAAACTTTAGTTAGGTTTTCACGATTTTTGTTCACTTATGGCAATACTCTGGCAATTAGAATTATTTGAGGAAGGGGAAAAGAAAACAAAAATATTATTACAGTACCTACGAATCCCCTTAAAATGTTTCACGAAATAGCATCAAAGTTCCGGAGTAGAATTATAAGTAGTACTAGCTGTGCCCTGCGGTGCTACCCGCGTTATTATGGATGAAGTATACTTAACCAACAACATATTTATTTGAATAAAGATTAATATTATTATGTTGATACAACTTAAACAAATTATTTCGACCAAATTAGGTACCATAAAAACGGTTTTTGTGAGTTAATCTTAAAAGATAGACATATACTATCGCGGACTGTTTTTTAGATCATTAAAAGAGCTATTATTCTTTAATACATATTTTTTGTGTATCTTGAACCGTTTTCACGGCGCACGCAACGGAAGGCTTCAAAGATGAAATAATTTCTCCCGTTTTTTACACATTTACCACTATATCTTTGCTCCTATTGGTCGTAGCGTAATGTTATATAGCATATAGCCTTCCTCGATAACTGGACTATCCAACAGAAAAGTTTAGAATTATTCAATTCGAACCAGTAGTTTCGGAGATTAGCGCGTTCAAACAAACAAACAAACAAACTCTTCAGCTTTATATATTAGTATAGAAGTATAGATTTAGCTTACATAATTTTCAATTTTTTATTAACATACATATATTATAATATTTATATAAAGAACATTAATAAGTACAAATCGTTAAGTAATGCGAAACTCACTGCATTGTATGCATCTTGATTTTTTGTTTTTTGTTTGCTAGATAAAATAACTAGATAATACACTTATTTAGTGAACGAATATCTATCTGTATGACGGACTAATTTCGCGTGCCTGAAATATATCACCGGAATTCAGAATAGGTGGAAATAAATGCTTGAACGCATTCGCAGCTTGCCAACACAGTTGTAGATATGAATATTTTATTCATAAACTTTGATCCTTATAATCCTCTCTCATAACTTCAGCCGTAGAAAATTCACTACTAGATTTGACTTCTAAGGACCCTTAGGCTGCGTTTCCACCAGGGATGTGCGAGGGAAATGTGTCGTGCGAAGATGTCTAGCTGTGCTGTGAAAATGTTTAGGTATTTCCACCAAAGCTGTGCGAGGAAAATGTGTCGTACGAGGATATGTAGCGGAGCTGTGAATGTGCGGTGCGAGGATGCGTTACGAGGATGCATTGCGAGTTGCGAAGCTGTGAAATGTGTCGCGGTGAGGGGGTGCGGTGTAGTGGGAGCGGCGCGTACGCCTGCCTGCCGCTGTCGTCTCACTTTGCTAGCGTTAGCGCTTGTTGTTGCGTGTCAATTCGGTTAAATGGATGAAACTTTAATTGACGCCGTTAAAAGATAACCGTGTTTGTGGAACCCTTCATTATCATTATACAAATGTAATGAAGCAAAGGACGCTGCGTGGACGTGCATCATTCCTCGCAGACATCTCTCGCCTGTTTTGTATATACAAAAACTTCGCTCCGCTAAACCGTTTCCACCAGAGCTGTGCTGAGCGGAGCTAGGTAAATGAAGCGATACTATTGGTTCATGAAAAACACTTTTCTCGCAACGCATCCTCGCACATCCCTGATGGAAACGCAGCCTTATGGACTTACGTCATTATTGGGCATAGAACTCGCCACGCTTGCCAGTAAGGCTGACGAGTTATAATCCCAAAAAAAAATTAAGTACTTATTTACTATAGTAGTAACCAAAGGTCTTGATTTTGGTCACTAGCATGTACAGGATATCTTTCGTTCCCGACGTAAATTGTACTTTACTTATCCTTGAACAAGGCATAATCAAATTTCTTTTAAAATATATTTTTAGTAAATCTGTTTACTTTTCTTGTAGTTTGTTTTCTTAATACTTAAATCAAAACGAAGTGGAGCTTGTTCAAGAAAGAAAATCGCACTGAAAATATCAAAAGAAAATTACTCATTAATACCAAGTTAAAAATAGAATTTAATATCATCACATCAAACACGAAAGTCCGCAGTCATTAAAAATTAAAAACTTAATAAGCGATTCCATGCCCGGATATTAAGTGCATGAAGTTGTCCAATTGACCAAACGGGAAACTAATTAAGCCGACCGGAAGCGAGTAATGGAGTGCTGGACACTTCCGGCGCTGAAGCGTATTTTCAGGATATTGCCTCCATGATCAGTCGGCACTATTTTTCAATAATACATTCATACTTTGCGTAACTATACACACTGGTCTTGGTGCGTTGATTTTATATCTTGTAATCATGTTCTTTCATTTTAATTTTTTTGAATTATTTTAATTATTTCTTTATTCAATGATTCAATTCAATTTATTTCAGATTAAAATCCATACACACACATACAATTCAAATAACAATAAAGAAATAAAATGTCACAAGAAAAAATACTTAAATAAGCAAAACATTATTTAACTATTACTAAATTAATTAATTAATAATTTATCTTGCTCTATCTTTACAGGGTTTTCGTTTATATTATGGTACACAATCACATTTAAGTCATTTTCTATATTCGCCTGAATACATATCAGTGGATGTGGCCGCTTTCAAAGTACTTACCTCTTATATACATCTCCACCATATAAAGTAGATATATAAAAAATCTCGTCCTATATTTAGTTTTGCATAAATATTATTTCTCAGAAGGGATACTAAACTAATATTTTGACCTAAATCAACACAACGTCAGAAACAGGAGCTTTCAAAGTTTTGTATCCATATGGTGAAAGCTCGAAGCTGGATACTTTGGCTACTTATTTGTAGGCTGACGTGAACCAACAACTTTGTCTTACCTAAATATGTACTCAGACTAAGGCTTACGTCCTGAAGTAGGTACTCAACTTTGGTTCGCAACATTTTATAAAATCTTATTTTAGCCGCCCTTGAAGCCAACAACTTGATCTTTAGTAATCTAAGTTTGTTTGCGGTTTTGGCTAAATTAAACACTGAAATAAGAACTATTTTATATGCCTCAGATACTAAAGTTATAAGCGTTGTTTATATAATTATATATGATAATAGTAAAATTGCTTTATATCAATAATTTCCATTCGTATAGTTTAACATCATTGTCAAAATTTAAAAATCGGAACCTAAATAAGTTGCTGACTATATTAATGTGATCTTTATTGCAAAAATAATAGCATGATAATGTGTTTACTCCTGCCAAATTGCAGAATCGGTCGCTAAGCCCAGGGGTTAGATAGTAAAATATCCAGATAATCTAAAAATATTTACCAAAGGACTTGTGGATAAAAGCTGTTGGACAAATTAGGCAGTGTCTGAGTGCTGAGTCTAAGTTCCACAAACGTTTTCGAATGACTTTACTATCTCGTTAATCGAGCTAACGAAATTCGAATCGAAAAGCAATGGCATGCAAGTTGGAGTTCCTATCGACAAAAACTATACGAAAGCGTTCACTCACCGTGAGCATAGTTAAATATTTTTGTTAGGGTGGTAGCATGACGTCATCAAATCATTAACCGGCCAAATTCAGAATGATATTTTTACTAGTATTTTGTCAAGAAGCAGCTGTCTATCAAAAATGTTATGATTATTCTGTGTTTTGTTTACGTTTGAAATGAAAACTTTCGTTCGAGTAGGAAGAAGTGGCCGGCCGATAAATTAATAATAAATTGAAACTATGAGTTAAACAGTCTAAAAATGAAGACAATTTCATGGAGCAGTGAGTGTTTGATAATTTATTTGATGTTTAGATCTATTTATGTGAAGTTGTTTCATCGACGAAGAAAAAACTAAGTTTATTGTTGTTTCTAGGCATGGAGACCTCAGACGTTGGGATGAACCTGGGCCATCAACATCATATGTTGCCCCAGTCCTAAGCCCCAGTCAAAGAATTACTGTAACAACCCCAGTTCACAATATTGTCACAATATTGGATTTGTTTTTGAGATTTATTTCACAACATTGGAAGCACTGGAAGGTAAGACTTAACTTTTTTAAGGATAACATAATTATAATGTTAATAAGATTATAATAACATTAATGTATTTTTACAGATGCCCATGCACTCTCTCCTATAAGGCTCTGTGAGAGCAATCTGATTCGGCCTGAGCCTGCTTGCTTTGGGCAAACACCACCTTGCCATGCAAGAATTCCTTGAAGAATTTTGAGGCTAGCACAAAATTTTCTACAAGCTGAAGAGTTTTGGAGAAAGTTTATAATAGAGTAACATAAGCTTGAGGAGAGAGCAAAATATGATTAGGGAGATGGAAGCGCAGAGCCAGAGATTGGCAAGCAATAGGAATAAGAGTTTAAGATAAGTTAGTTATAATAAATTGAAACTATGAGTTAAACAGTCTAAAAATGAAGACAATTTCATGGAGCAGTGAGTGTTTGATAATTTATTTGATGTTTAGATCTATTTATGTGAAGTTGTTTCATCGACGAAGAAAAAACTAAGTTTATTGTTGTTTCTAGGCATGGAGACCTCAGACGTTGGGATGAACCTGGGCCATCAACATCATATGTTGCCCCAGTCCTAAGCCCCAGTCAAAGAATTACTGTAACAACCCCAGTTCACAATATTGTCACAATATTGGATTTGTTTTTGAGATTTATTTCACAACATTGGAAGCACTGGAAGGTAAGACTTAACTTTTTTAAGGATAACATAATTATAATGTTAATAAGATTATAATAACATTAATGTATTTTTACAGATGCCCATGCACTCTCTCCTATAAGGCTCTGTGAGAGCAATCTGATTCGGCCTGAGCCTGCTTGCTTTGGGCAAACACCACCTTGCCATGCAAGAATTCCTTGAAGAATTTTGAGGCTAGCACAAAATTTTCTACAAGCTGAAGAGTTTTGGAGAAAGTTTATAATAGAGTAACATAAGCTTGAGGAGAGAGCAAAATATGATTAGGGAGATGGAAGCGCAGAGCCAGAGATTGGCAAGCAATAGGAATAAGAGTTTAAGATAAGTTAGTTAATAGACTCTGTAATGATTAGTTTATATTTTTGTAAATATAAGTATATAAGTTTATAAATTTAACTTGTCAATTCTGACTGTCTAATTAGGTAAAAAAATAAAGTTCATCTTATATAATTTTGTTTATTTATT
Source organism: Gymnoscelis rufifasciata (assembly GCA_929108375.1). Classification (NCBI taxonomy): domain Eukaryota; kingdom Metazoa; phylum Arthropoda; class Insecta; order Lepidoptera; family Geometridae; genus Gymnoscelis; species Gymnoscelis rufifasciata. Next base: position 9,569,648 of record OV815315.1, on the reverse strand, counting down.
CATTGTCACAATACAATATCCTTAACCTTATAATCCTAAGCACACTTCTATAAATAGCAATAGTACATTAACACAATATATAACTGAGAACTACATACATATATATATCACACACTATTTATCAGTCTTCTTACTAAAATTGGTCCGCTGGTAGCTCCAGCTCCTTCCACATAGTCATTGTAACCCGGTTCACTATTTAAGTTTCCTGGAACTAGATATGATTAATTGTAACATAAATAGGTATTTTGTTATAATATCATATGAAATATTTTACCTTAACTAGACCCACCTAAATCTTACTCGGACACCGAGTAAGATTTAGATCAATGCCAAGATTGATAACTATGTTATGCAATACTGAGTATGCTATAATAATAGAAGCATATTTGAGTGGCTTGAAGTGGATGGAGTGAACTCCATCCTTGTCTAAGCACTACCATCTGTTTTTCAGCATTTGAAAATGTATTTTCTATTATTACTCTAGCCCTCATTTGCTTGTTATTATAATTGGCCTCTGGTGTACCAGTATTTGCATCTAAAATTGGAGTCATTAGCCTGGGCGCTGAGGGTATCCAGAGTCTCCTAAAAATAAATAATTATGTAAAAGATAGAATAGTGAAAGGGATCAAAACATAATGCATTTTAATAAATGAAGTACCTAAAGATACTTTACCTAGGTATATAGAAGCCAGACCATTTCTCTATTTTGGTGCAGAGATTGAATTTATGTATTCAAGTCACTGTTTTCCCATAAAAAGAATCATGCTTTGCACCTCCAAACTTAGGGTTAACATTTAAAATGTAGTATTGATCATCACATAGGTAACTGAAAAAAATATCATTGCATTGTTTTGCTACTCAAATTGGCTTTTGTATGAACCAGAAGCAAAAAAGGAGAGAGCCGTGAACACCTGCGAAGATCAAATTAATTAGGTGTCGAAACTATAGCTACTTTTTAATATTTTAATTAATAAATAACAAAAAGTACATAATATAAGTTCCAACAAAACGAGTTGAGAGGACCTTATAAATTCGTCAATTGTTTTAATTCTCTGCACAAAAACTTAAAAGCTGTCTTTGTAAGACGATATCCAAGCGAAAAAGAAACGTCCGGCCATAATTTATTTGTAAATATTAATGATTTTACTGAATAACTTTGCACTCTCACCTCTACTCACTGAGAAATTCTAAGTGAATGCTAGACGAATACTTTTTCGAGCGCGTTTACTATTCGAATGTCAAAAATGGTAACACGAACTCGGGAAAATTTTCAAACAACCAATCAAATGCGTTAACGTTCTCACTTTCGAACGTGAGCGTAAACGAGTCGACGATCGACGGTCGATAGTGAATCTCAAACTAGCAAATTATGTTTCTCAAGTTTGCCACAAGAGGCGCTGTTTCGATCCCATACAAATTATAGTTAACGTTCTCACGATCGAGAAAGTTAACTACAATTTGTAAACTCAGACTCAGCACTCTGATTGATATTATTTAAACTGAGTTGGAAAATTTCGAGTCGAGGTATTGGGAATTAATTTTTTTAGGAATATTAAAAAAAAATTAAATCAAAATTCTTTGAAGTGTGTTACAAAAATGAAAAAATTCTTTATGTTATTTCTTTTAACATTCCTTAAGTCGTTATTTTTCTAAATAACTGATTGATCATTCATATGTATATCTCACCATAGATTGCTATTACATATGGCTCGAAGTCGAACATTTGTCCTTTATTTAAAAAAACCGGCGTCATATATCGGCGAATACTAAGGCGTTATAAATTGTATCAGAGTTTCGTCCATACGTGTCGTTGTACGGCTCAATAGATATTTAAGAGTTGCCACATGTTCCTACAATGGTATCTACACAAACTGATTACTCCATTCCAAACTGATTAGAGAGGTAGGTATCACTACAAGCCTGTAGGCAATAACGGTAATGACAACTACGCCCCATTTACCGCGTTGTTATCCCAATGCGTTCTATTACCGTCAATGGAGATTAATTTGCCACTAATGTGTAGCTGTCAACATTAGCATTGAGGAGTTGTAGGGATTGCATTCCAATCTCTGTATTCAATTGTAAGATGAAATGAAGTAGGTACGGGTCAATCTCATGTCGCTTATCCTACTTTGACAACGCTTTTAATTAGACACTTGTTTGTTTTGATATTTAAAGAAGGCAAATTTAAAATAAATCGAACTGAGAAACATCTATTCACTTTCTTTTTTATTTAACTACTAGCGGCTCGCCCCGGCGTCGCACGGGTATAAAATTTTCCCGGAATTTATTTAAATTTTTCTCGCCGTAAAAACCATCCTATCTCTCAAGTTGGATCGAACTGCACATGGTGTGTGAATTTTATTATAATCGGTTAAGTGGTTTAGGAGTCCATTGAGGACAAACATTGTGACACGAGATTTAATATTATATTAAGATGTAGACTGGAAAAGCAGGGCGCTTCATGCATAGATTCAAATTATAAGAAATTAAAAAGAAAAATAAAACAAATTAAAGAAAATCTATATGTTATAAGATATTTGTTTGTTCAAAAATGTGAAATTACGTCGGGAACTAAAGATATCCTGTACAAGTACCTACTATTGACCAAGTATCTCAATATTACCAATCTAAACACAAGGCAGATTCCATTGAATCAGTGATATGCCGCTCTGAATTGGAGTAAGTTGAACAAGCAAGAATAAAACTATCGGAATCCAATACTTACCTAACCTAACGCTGTGTTTGTTCGCCGAACGGAATTTCCAGGTAAATACGTATCTAGCTATAGTTATCGATTTCCAACCGACTGAGCGGGATTATGATGGCGTCGCATGCATCCAGATGGTTGGGTACCGGGGGTTTTTACATTTATATCGACGCTGAATATGTTTGAGGCTATCAAATCGCTTATAAAGTTATTTTAACTTTAACCACTGAACTGAATTGGTAAATTTAAAAACTATACCTAATACATAACAAAAACCCTGCGCAAATCATGAACTGATGATATATTATTGAAGAAAGCTAATTACTCATTATCATAATATACCCAACCCATTTAGTTTTATTTCATCTATATAATATTCAAATCGTTGATAAAATTACGATATTCAGTGCCCAAATTATTGCATTTTGAACCACGTGAGATAGAACTCATTCTATAGTACTGTGAGGTCTGATGGGAGTCTGAAGACAGTACAAAACAATCGTAGTTCTACGCAGCAAACGTGATAAACCCCTAGAACGGTAACAATGATTGCATTAACCCGGCTGAGGACAACATATATCCAAGTCTTGTGTGCCCTCGTTGTGTACATACGGCAGCTCGGCGAGGGAAGTGTTCGCCCCCATTAATTCACTCACCTGTAACAAGGGGAGAATGTGTCACTTTATAGTTATATCGAACAAGATGACCTATAAGTAGACTACTCAGTGCCAATACTTCTTTAGATTATGCTCTTTGTTGGATCCATTATGATCAAGAAATATTAATGGATCTTATTGTACCTACAATTTATTTATTAGTGGTAAAGGAAATATTGCGTTTTCATATAAATACGGGCAACTAAAACCAACTTAAAAGAGAAAAATGTGATTCATCATTGTATAAGCCGTTGACAAATTAAGTTTCTTTGGCTTCCAAGCATAATAAAGCCTTGGCCTAACCTGCGCGATCATAGCTACAGCAAGGAGGGAGCGTCCGCCGCCGTTTACTACGGTTCTTTGCGTACTTACGCGACCATAAAGCGGGACGTTTTCGGGCAAAATCATCCCGCTTTGCAGACGCTCCCGGGTCCCGCGTGACTGACGCGTAGGTTTGGCCGAAGCCTAAAAGGAAGAAATTAAATTGCGACATGGGTTTTCTGCAACTCTAGTTATAAAATCTGAGTTTCTCATCTTTAATTAAGAAACGGCCCACAAAGGCCACTTGCTCAAGTCGCCAGTGGCAGGCAATTACCCTATTTCCACAAAACTATATGTCACTCATAAAACTGGCCCAAACCCCATTAATACATTTAGTACGTGACGCAAATAGCTCAAATATGTTTGACTTGGATATAGGTAGGTTAGATTTGTTCAGTACAATTGTAGGGGTTTCCATTTCTATGTAAATGAGTTGGTTCGTGACGTACCCTTGTGAATGTTTAGTTTGGTTTATTGTGTTTGCTGTGGCTGTATGTTTCGAAGGAGTCATTCTGGGTTGTATAGAGAAATGTTACGCATTCCATAATTATGATGAATTGGCTTCAAAAGAATTAGGTACGCAAAGGAATGAGCATAACGCGTGAAGCTATTTGTTATTTAATGAATTATGGTCGAATTTCAACCACTGGTGACCTCATAGGTTGTAAGAGCAATTGGCATAATGCCATAAGAGCGGCATACCCTTTCCTGACACGGCATCTATCGATTCTCATTTATACGAAAATAAGGCAAGTTGTAGTCAAATAGTGCTTTCTTATACAAGACTAGTCAACTCGCCTTCAGTGCGCAAATCTATTTATATTCAATAAATAGATTTGCACACGTTTCTTGAATAAATCAATTAATTTCTGAACTCCGCCAGAAAATACGTAATTACTGAGATTACATACAACCAGATAGACATAGCTTTCGACGTTATCAGGGAGACAATGGAGATACCCAAAAATAAGGTAAGTTTAACAAGTCAATATCAAAATAATTTCAATCTGCAAGTCATCAAGGGAAACCCTAAGATCAACCCTTTCCAAGGCGCGGGTATCTATATGGCCCTGAACGCACCCTTCTAACCCTATTACTACTATTATTACTACTACGTCACGCGACCGGGCTGCCCCGGACTTAGTCACTGTTTTGAATCAGCTTTCTGGGTCGTTGTTATTAGTAACCAAATAATTACTGTTGCATTGCACATGTTTTTAATGTCATGGATATTGATCGTTGTCTGTCATTCGTTTGACGAAAAACCGTTGCAATTTTTCAATCTAATATGTTCCATACAAAGAGTTTTACTAAATCCCTAAATATGTATACATAGAATATTTCTTTGAGAATAGCACTGAAATCATGGGCTTGGCGAGTGAACATTCGATAAACTATTCATTGGTCGATATTCATGATCTGCACGCAGGCGGTACTGCGGACCGGTTAAAGAATAATCGTACGAAATGGGCTAAAAATTCGAGATTTTTGCACACAACTTGTTAGCCCTTATTAAAACTTTTTTCTTTCTAAGTCAATTATATTTTTTTTTTATTTGAGTGACATAAATCTAAACTAAAAAGCCATCCAAAATATAAAAAAATTAAATAAAAATCAAATTTCTTTTACAATTTTTTTTTAAATTCATGTTTTTGGCCTAAACGAACTTAGGAGCTTTTTAGGAAAATAAAATCTACTTACACCTATATCGTATACACCCGTAAGTCATGAAATCAGTTTTATAAGAACCGTAATTGGCAATTTTTTTAAAAGGAAAACATTACAAACGTATACACACTGTTATTACCTATAAATGAACGAAACAGGAGCGTCAAAGGTAAAATTTATTACCAAAGGAAATTCTTGAACAGTTGAAATAACATACTCTCGATAAATGTATTTACTTCCAAGTATTTCGACGCAATACCGACCATTTATCGTTTTTCATGAACAAATGTTCGAAAACGAGAACCGATTACAGAAAAGTACCTGAGCAGCTTAAAAGGATTTATGATGACTCGTAAAAACGATTTTATTTGAATTAGTTGAAAAGTTCCGAGTAAGTGGTAAACTTGAGAGGTCCTTACGTTTGCCAAAATGGATGATTTTCACAATTAATGCTCCACGGCAATTTAGGCAACTTTTAGTACACGTTCAAGAACCCAGAATAATATATTAAGTTAAATAACCTTTCTACGTTATTAGTTAAATAACCGGTTGAAGTAAAATAACCTTAACTTACAATTGCTTTTAAATATTGGAGTTAAGAGTAATATTATAGTTAAATTGAAAAGTGTATTAAATTTTGAATATTTCACGATAGTATCCAAGAAAATTTAGCAAAATTTACAAAGCAAATGATAATTTTCAATAATAAACGAATTTTCTGCGATTTTTATTATAAAGATTTCTGTTGAAATAGGTAAAGCTGTAATAAAGTACCGTACATATAATAATTAAAGTGAAGTGTATAGTATATGTATGTACATACATAATATAAAACTCAGATCCAAAACCAATGATTGTAGGTCACAAGGGGTGCTCGAACTTCATCGCCTAAAATGTTTCTTGACCCTTTGTACCCTTTATGTTCTTCTCAAGTATTTGATAACCTCAGTGCCCAGACTCTAAGGTCAGTAAAAGATAGCAAAATACACTCCTATTTTTAACTAAAGTAGCGTAGTTAATTGACCCGAAAACACTTGTGTGAATAAAGTTTACTAAAAGTGTACTTAATGCACCTGGTTGAATAATCCCAGGTGAATTAAACATATCGCCTCTATTTTTCATACTATATATTTCATCATATAAAATTCTTGTTTAAATTTTACTTAATCTCGAACAAAGTAAGATTTGACATGCAATACGAGATGCTCGTTACGGTCCCCGCAATGCAGCAAAATCTGGCCAAAAACTTTGGCCAAGTTTTGGCAAAGACAGAAGGACCTTCACTGTCCTTCAACTCTTCAGAACATTTTCTTGAATTGATAGCTGTGGCCACGTGTGTGCTTATAAATAATACTAACATTTCAGTATGTTTGTAATAATATACTCATAATAGATCTTTATTTTGTTCGGGGAGAAGTGAATGAACGCAGGTTCCAATATTAAAAGAAAAAAGATATGAAAATAATTGTACCTACAGCAAAATATTCCAGACCACAAAAGGAATTTTATAATCTCTTGTATTTAATATCAATATTATATTACTAAACCTACACCACGGCGAATAAAAGCTTCATACAATCAAGATCTCCACTCAGTTTACCCACGATAAACTGAGTGGACCCATAAAAAGAGCAATAAAATTCATGAACCCCAGAAGCAAAAGCCAGGGTGGACAAGACAGACAAGGACAGGACAAAGTATCACAGTAATAATATGACTCAGAACAGTAACAGTACACGAGTTACCCATTCATTATTTTTATAAATACATACTTAATTTATTAGAATATAATCTACAAAACTATGTGATGACCCCTGTAGCTCGGTGGGCGATGGTCCTCCTGAGAAACAAGAGGTTGCGGGTTCGATTTCGCGCCGGCGGAAAAGATTTTGTATGTACTATAAATATATATAAAATAGCCTTCCTCGGTAAATGCACTATCTAAAACTGAAAAAGTTTTTCAAATCAGTCCTGAGATAAGTGTTTTCAAACAAACAAACAAACTCTTCATATTTATAATATTAGTATGAATGAGCTTGTCATATCTTATTAAGGTTCGTCGTTGGGTCGTTAAAATCTAGTCCTATGATATTTCCTAATACATATAGACTTAATTAGAAATTGGACCGTAACAGATAGTAACAGAAAAGATCCAGCAAAGTCCTTTCTGTTTCTAACTGAACGCGACGTGATTCACAGAAACATCATAACCAAGGCTTTTTAGGAACATTTAATCATACCCACAGTTTGAGGACTCTATCCATAGTCAATGAGGCCGTACCTTTTAGCTGATGAGTCACAAGCGACTCTCACCCTTAAACCATGCCCATTTTATTGTGTTGATGTTTTATTTGCTTGAGCTTAAACATTTGGACCAGGCATTAAAGGCTTTGCATATATTTAACTAAGTGCTTTACGGTCAGTTATTTTACACAAAGGTTGATAATGCTAAACAAAAAGATTAGCGGTCATCTACTAGCGAACGAGGTGTCTGGGCAATTGATCGACAATTGCCCGGCCACCGGTCTACCGATCAACAGACACAAAAGCAATTTAAACTTTAATTGAACGGCTCCAAGGTATTTCCAAGAATTATTTGAATTGTTTTTTGTAATGTGCAAAAGCTATTAAGATAATCTACCAACATATTTCACTGCCAAAATCCAGCAATCCATTTGCGCCAACCCATAAATAAAAAACACTGCCATTCCATGTTATCAAACAACCTACTCTATTCAAAGCAGCTTATATTGAACAAGGAAAACAAGAAACGTATGGAAAAGACAATATTCAGCACGCCATAGTATGTTCATTATTTCCCAGCCTTTCCCGACTCCATTTTGTCGGTAAAAGAAAAACTAGAGCGCGCGTTGTCTATGTCACTTCTATATTTTTTTTTCAAACAGTGACAAAGATGCGGTGCCTTGTGTGTAGCCTCTTCAGCTAATGAAACTTTTTGGTCTCGAAATGCAATGCAATGAGTAATGAAACGAAGTGTTATATAGAGATGCAGAGAGATATTTAGATATTGCCCAGAAAGTTTAATGATCGTTTATGATGATATATTCATTAGATGCGGATAAGGAAAAATTGTAGCACATAAAATATTATTAACTTTAAACTATATATTTATATCTACGCTGAGCACAAGGGCAATAGTATTTTATATATTTTTATTGCTTTCGGCAAAGGAGAATAGACTCGATCAGTGTAATAACGATATAAATAGGAGTAATAATACGATATAAACTTAAAGAGGATTTACAAAACATATAGACAAAGCAAGACTTTTTGAGCTAAACTGTTAGACAAATCATATAAAATCTATAATATAAAAATGAATCGCAAAATGTGTTGGTAAGCGCATAACTCAACCACGCCTGGACCAATTTGGCCAAATTTTTTTTTATATGTTCGTTGAAGTTCAAGGATGGTTTATTACGGCGAGAAAAATTGGAATTATTGCTGGAAAAACCCTAAAAATAGCCCTTTTCTTTTTCCCATACAAATGATTTGTAACTAAAACGTAGTCAATTTGAGCTTTATTGCTATGGTATAAAGTTCATATTAAATTACAAGCACTCACTGTTGTCTAAGCAATGTAGGTGTGTTCCTAACGTCAAAGATCATATCTATCAAAAGTATATAAAATTTTCATGTCACAATGTTTGTTACCGTACTCCTCCGAAACTGCTTTACCGATTTTTACCAAATTTTATATGCGTATACAGTAGGTCTAGAGAATGAGCTACTATCAATTTTTCATTTTGCAAAACGTTTGCTGGGGTCAGCTAGTAATAAATAAAATTATAATATTTTTACCATCGTCCCAATCCAATTATCAAAAAATATTTTACACATATTATTAAAAACTCATCTACTTCTAGTACAATAACGATTTTCCACTCTTAACTGTTAAAAAGCCGTGTTGGCTAAGTGGGAGGACATTCTACTTTAAACACGTGCTTTAACGGTGAAGGCAAACATCGTGATGAAGCCGGCATGCTCTGAGAACTTTAAATAGTGGATAGGTGGTTTTCACCAACCCGCACTTCGCAATTCGCAGCGTGGCGAATTAAGGCCTAATCTCTCTCGCCAAGAGAGAAGTCCCTGTGTCCCAGCAGTGGGAACGTTAATAGGGTGATAATTGACTCTTAACTGTATAAAAATAACCGAATCATTTTTGTTCTGATAACTTTACTCAACGAATGAAATCTGGCAAGAAATAAACTTCTAAGCTTTCCAATTATTAAAAGAAATTCAACACAATGGATAAAGACTCAATTTTAATTAACTAGATGACGATAAAAGAAAACTTAGCAGCAGTGGTATTGTTCCTAACTGTATTGTTTCCCGAAGTCTTACAATTTAGAACTTTATCGAGTTTATTTTACAGTTTCTTTTGGAATAACAGAATTTTGCAAAAAAAGATTTGTGTTTGTTAACGTTGCTATGGCGATAACTTGTTATTGGTTTAAAACGCGGCGTATATGTTACCAACAGTCTGTTGTTCAATGTGAAACAGTCAGTTTATTTAAGCTTACAAACGCTTAAAATGATTAATCAGTTTGGTTAAACCATTGTACAGCTTTAAACAGATATATACATAATGAGACATTCACCAACCCTCACTTTGCCAGCGTGGTGTGTTAAGGCATAATCTCTCTCATCAGGAGAGAAGTCCCTGTGAACCAGGAAACTTTAATAGGGTTGCTTATGTAAACAGACTTAAATATAATTATTTTTCTTCAAACATATTGGAAATACATTTTACCTTGCAAATTAGGTAACGAAAGTCTTTTACATAGGTTACGAAGGGTCTGAAAGTTTATCAAAGGGCCACCATCTGAAGGCAAAGTGAAGGTTTATGCTAATCCGAGAATTCAAACAACACGATACCACGCTGTATACCTTAGCCCTTAAGATTACCATAACTAAAGTTAACGTCTTTTACGAACTGAGACTGTAAAAAGGGTTAGAAGTTATTCTTACTTTTGTTTAACTTTTAAGCAAATTCAATCTAATTTTCCATTAAACCCATAAAGAAATTAATGGAATAAATAGGATAATTATCTTTTTTCTATTATATTTTGGATAATCAAATCGAGTTTTTTTTAAACGGATGTCAAGTAGATACTTAATTACTTGAGAAATCATATTACATCTCCATTTATATATATTTTCAAAACATATTCAAATCAGTCTGCCTTTATAATATATTATATATTGGTATGGTTATAATATCAGTAAAAACATATTACATGATTAGATTTGAAACATTAGTTTCTCAGGGTTTACACAAAAGATTCTACATTTACACAGTTCGTTAATATTTTACAGCTTAAACTTGTATGTTCAAGGAAGTGTGTTACACTGAGCCAGCAGTAGTTTGTGCTTCAGAATGTTTGAAACGTTCCCCAACTAATATTTACGAAGCCGGCAAGTTTCCCGAAGTTCTCGAAATAAGACTCGCACTTGCATCGCATTCGGGATAAAAACTTTATCTGAGCAGTGCATTTGTTTAGTTGTTCGGCACTTATGAGTTGGGAGAGCTTTTGTTTTTGGCGCTTCCGAATGAGTAATATATTATATCTTCTCAGTCAAAACAATCTTTGATAAACAGTGTGTGGTAACAGTAGTTGGTAATAATAATTCCCGGTGTCCGATTGAGCTGATATGATGACTACGAGAATGTGTAAGCGTACCCGTTGGTTCAGCAATGCGGTGTTGGGAGCAAAAGGGAGTCTCGAAAGAGCAATATCCCCCATAGATCTTCCATAGATTCCACCACTAAAAAAATTTACGCTAATGACAATAGTGTGACACTACAATATTGTTAGCTGATCCAATGAAGGAGCCGGCAAGCTTGTTCCATATTTCTTTGCTTGATCTAAATTTCTGTTAAATTAATTGGTTACAATAAATTTCTACGTGAAAGTATCTAAAGAAAAAAACCTTAAAAATACCGATGTTATTTATCAGAGTCAATTTAATGTGTATTTATGTTACTGTTAACCTTCAATGATGTTTCCTTGATTAGTATTTTTTTATATTAGTTTAATTGAATTATTTTATTCTTAATTATATCCATTATAATTATTTAAATTAACTAAGTATGTTGAGGTATCCATGTATTTGTTGCCCTGTGCTTACAAGAAAATATATTTGATGCTCAACTTAAAACGGATTTTTTTATCGTAAAAGTTGTACTAAACTAGTATTTACAAGTGGTATATGTTTTTCACCCGTCTTTGAAACCTCTGTATTTCGCACCCTACCAACATATACCCACATTGTACCCTAAAATTCACCTTTCAATGATACATAGTTGTATCGATAAAATATCTCACCTTTACGCCACAAGTAGCATTTATCAGATCACCCCGTCTAATGACGGCCGCGGCGACAGTGAAACAAATGAACCGCGAACTTGCAGCTCATTGTGGTATTGTGCGCATTGTCTCGGCGGGGCACGCCCTGAAGATACCTCGTACAGTTCACTGCTGAAGTGCCTCAGAACAATCGAAGTTATTTATCTATATATAGTTCTAAACATCTTTAGTTGTATGAATAATGTATCGCAACTTTACGCCACGCAGTTTTTATCAGTAGCCTGACTATGTATGGGATTACAACATATTGTTATCTCCAACAGTCGTAAATGGCAACTCGTGGTAAGGCTACAACTCGTTTAACTACGGCCGCGGCGACAGTGAAACAAATGAACCGAGAACTTGCAGCTCATTTGTGTTCATTGTCTCGACGAGACACGCCCTGGAGATACCTAGTACAGTTTACTGCTGAAGTGTCTGTGAATTTCAAAACGTAGAAGTTATTTTAATTAGTACAGGCACTGAATTTTTCAAGCCAACATGTCTGAACTCAAGTTTACGCACAGAAGCTGTGGTGTCACTCAGTCAATAAGAAAGTCTAGATCACTTCACTTGTTCACTTCAAACTCTCGTAACTTAGTAGAACTCTTAATTACTTTCCCTCAAGGTCAACAAAATCGGATTTATTCCTCTTTTTACGAGAATCAAGAAGCAATTGTTTTAGAAAATCCGGAATATGTATTTTTACTAAAAATTCTAGTTTTGTTGGGCCACCATAAACACAAATTCGCTCGTGGTACTGAAATATCAAATATACAGAAGCAATATTAAGATGAAGTGGTAAATAATCTCGAGTATCATAACTTAATATGTAGGTATCTCTTAGTCAGTTGACCTTAAACTTGTACCAATACTCAGTCAAAAATTGGGGTGTATCTATCACAAAATTCAACGAGACTTATTTTCAAAACTAGGTACCTGCGTCGTCGACTGTGCACACACTAACTGGGGGATAGCACAAACTTCACCAAACGCTCGCGAAATGACTCCATTCCACGTTAACGACACTATCGCTGGAGATTGGCAGGTTTTTGTTGACGCTTCGTACATAATGTGCCCCGTTTATGCTACTGCGATTACGTGGTTACAAACTCGCTGTATTTGTTTTGAATACTATGTCGCTATGAGTATACTAAACAGCTAAGGCCGACTTATTTGTTGTCAGATTGGTTGTTTTTATACATTTGGCAGATATCGTCTAACATTTGACATAGTACGACGATATCAGAGGGTTGAAAAATCTACTTTGAGCGAACAAACTCCAGAGATAAATTAGTTTGGGTTGGTCTTGGGCTTTCTACAACACGTTTTTAGCTAAAAGGTATATAAAATCCTATCCAGAGCCCAGAAATTATTCAACTGCGAAGTGTCTGGGATGAAATATGAATGCGAAGCTTGCTTCATTGTAAGCTCGGAGGATTGAAATAAACTACGGTTTACGAGTTGGGAATCTATTATATATGTCACCAGAAATAAGAATCGTAAATTTTCATCAATTTCCTGATAAATTGGTTAAACTTACGCAAAATCAACGGATGTTCGAATATTTTATGTAACTTAAACCCTTTTAATTAATTGATCAGACAATTCATGTCCTGAAAGTGCCGTAAATTGTTCAACTAAAGATTTTGCCTTTTGTAAAATCATACACATTTGTGTAATAACTAGCCCCCGACGAATAAATCTTCTAAACTGACCAATTCACAAAAATACTCATATTGTAGTGTAATATGTTATATCACGGGAAATGTTCGGTATTATAGTAGAAGCCTAAAATAGTGGAGCCAAAGCCGAGGCTCTATTTAAGCATACTTCTGACAGGCTTATTTTAAGCGGTTTACCGCAGTGACGTCACCAGATTTGGCGCATACTCGTTTCTGCTCGATGTACATATTTTAACATTCAAAAGATTTCCAATGACGGGACTGCGATAGTTTAGCAATAAGAAAAGGTGCTACGATTAATTTTTTGTTAAGATATATGGTTAATAGTAAGGATATTATACGAACACAGGTTATTTTTAGTATTATTAGGAAAAAAGACCACCCACGTAATTTATAATTAATATGAGCAAACTATGTAGTTTGTCTCCTGTCTCAGGAGACAGGAGCCGGTGGTGATGGATGGAGGAGGCCTTCACCCAGTAATGGGTATACAAATAATGAACATTGACTGCATGGACGATTGAAATGAGTGAAGTGGTAAGTTTATTAGTGATTGTGATATATAGATTTATGTACTTATAATTTGTAATTGTAATTTTGTTAAATGTTATTTGGTAATAACTGGCGTAAATAAATAAATAAATGTAGTTTGTAGAAATTCATTACTGCGAGCGAAACCCGATTTGAATCAAATTTGACACGGATATATGTAGATAGCTGTTGTCTCAGTAATGAATAACAGCTACTTTAAATATGCAAATTGCGGGTGTATATTTAGTTCTAAATAAACCAGTATTTTTTTAAATTGATTTGTCTTTTACAAAAAAACATGTTTACATATACACTAATATAGCAACAAAAAACCACTAAGGTATAAACTAGTGCTATTATAAAATTTCAGAGGGAAGTACTCACTAACCTATTTAGCTACACAGAGATTATTCTAAAATTATAACAAACTCTTTCGCTTTTAAAGATGCCAATATAAATCTTAATTAATATTCCATAAAATATAGAAACCTAAAGATGTAGGTACTAAAATGCCTAACACCTAATCTAACGGTCTTTGACCCTAAAACGTTTAACTACAGTTTAATTAATACGTATACCAAATGCCCAGATAATTAATTAAGCTCAACGGCAAAGTAATTGATCGAAGCATAATAAACTCCTCAATGCTGCAACTAATCACTCAATTGCTTGTAATATTACTGGCAGTTAATACAATATATCAAATACGGTATTGAGTAATCTATGAACAATGGACGCTGTTGATGCTAAAGGGAAAATCGGATAACGTTACTCTTTGTGGTACTAAACAGTGGTAATAAACATTCCCACTATAATAGTGATAAAGAGACTAGTACAATAAATAGTCTTTAATCCGTGATATTATTGTATTACTAGCGGTCTGCCCCTGCTTCGCACCTAGTTGACAGTAATGTGAATCTAAACCATTCTCGAACACACACAAAATTTTTTAATCAAAATCGGTCCAGCCGTTTATGAGGAGTTCAATGACTAACACACTCACAGAAGATTTATATATAAAAATATATTTTTACCTCACTAGATAATTCCACTGCGGTTAAATAAACTACTCTTTTTCGAGTATTATAAAACACATGAAACAACGAATTAATTTCTATTATATTTTGATTATGATTCCTCGCGCTTCCCTGACGACAAATATTACAAGTTCTCAAAATTATTAGAAGCGCTAGTCATTAAAACTATCGAAGGTACATACTTAGATATTACTAATATTTAATTAGATTAAAATTGTTAATAATGATTTGTGTTTATGGTACTTTTAGCCAGAACCGTCAATTACTTACTGGACCTAGTTGTCTACTAAAGAGCCAGTAATTCGACACCTTATATTATTATAAATCTACAACGATGTGATATTTACAGGGATTAAAATAAAGTAGGCATAACGCACGTTAAACTTATAGCAATGTACCCAACCCAAAACGTTACAAAACTTACATTGGGCTACATAGCGGTTGACGATGTTGTCGAATCGAAAAACAGAACTTTTATAATATTTCTTAACACATTTTCCCGGACTTTTTATCTGTTTTCAGTTTCCAGGCTAGCTCTAGGCAATATCCTGGGAGCAATCCAATTAACCGAGCTTCGATAATCTCGGAATATTTCAATTTCTCAGAACTACGAGACGAAACAGATTTCAAAATTCAGTCGCAAGGCGCAAGAGCGTCCAATCCGAACTAATGAAGAGCTTTTCACGGCAACTACAAAATAAGAACATGCTCATTTGCTACAGAAATTCAGACAAATTTAAAATGTGCATTTTGAAACGTTTTATACGCTGAATAACGTAGTTCCGGTGAAAACGCAAAGGAGGCGATATAAACCGGGCCATGAATTTCTGAATATGGAAAACGGTGTAATTTCGCTTATATCAGCTGTTTAATTTATATTAAACAGCTGATTATTCGCGAACTATAACGATGTTGCCTGATAATTGAAGAATTATGATAGTCGTGCATAATTATCGTAAAACACAATTTACTGCGAGTTAACCAACACGTAAACAAAGTATTCGCAAAACTATTTCGTACTTACTTTGATATTCTCAAAACGGCTTTGTTAACGAAACATTCACAAAACATGAAAGCTTTTTGATGACGAAGGGCCGCTTTTTGTCGACAGTATCTTTAATTTGTCGCACCCTACCCCCAAACAAACATCAAAAGCTACGAACGCATCCCTGCATCAACTCCCTAAGGGAAACCCCATAACGAAACGCATTTTTCTTTCAAACCGGATTAACTGAAGGTGTTTATCTGTGCGCATCGCTCATACTTCCCCACAAAGTTCGAGTTTGGAGGGGAATCCAGAAATCGGCCCAGAGGGACTTCAACATCACCACAATCACAAACTTCAAAGGATTATGGTGATATAACGGAACTGATCGGATTTGCCTATCTGTCTTAAGTAAAGTTAAATTACAAACTTGCGAAATCTTGAACATTTACATACTTTTAATCACCAATAATTACGTGGTTATGTTCAAATTATACATATATTATGTGTTATTATTAATTTATAAACATGCTTCTGTAGTCAAACTTAATTTGTATTAATGTCGGCATTTAAAATAAATAAACTTGTTTTTGGATTTCACTATTACCTAGGAATAGCTACTAATAATATTTAATGAAAGGTTTTTAATTAACTTTTAAAAGCATCATATTATTATAAGATTTAATGAGTTAGTCAAAGATGAGAAAAACAAGATAAAAAATTATATGTATGAAATAAACTTAAAACATATTGAATAATATAAATAAATGTGATCACTACGAACTTTTCCAGAATTTAAAATCAAAAATAATAAGACACTCTTTATTTTAAAATGGCTTTTAATGCTGTTGACCGCAGACGGCCATGACAGCGTTACCGAACCGTGATTAGACACCCCAAACCAATCCGTTTTTAAATCAAACTGTCAAATTCGAAAATTTCCCTCCTTACTAAGTTTATGAACATTTTCACCTAGATAGACGTCAAATGTCAGGATTTCGTTCCCCGCTTTGGAATATTCGATGGAAAATTAGTTTCAACCCTCGAAGGGCGGTGGGGTTTGAAAAATGGATAAAAAGCGACAGCGTATGGCTTAGGTACCGGAACGTGATGGATTCTGTTTTAAAACCCGTATTGGTTTTCAGCTGCTGTTCGATTCTGGCAGACGGTGTTATTGGAAATCCATTGATTCTAGTCTGCAATGGCAGTTTTGATTTCTAATTTGCTTTTAGGATAGACAAACAAACAACGCCAGCTGAATAGGGTAAAACAATTTTTTTTTTCAAGAGTGTAAGAAAATCTAGTATAGATTCACACTAAAATTACTTTGTTTAATTGGTATCTACTTTGTTTACTATTTAAGGGGTTTTCATTATACCTGTAGACAGCGAGCAATCACGGAAAATTGGACCTCTCACAAATAGTCTATTATTATCTAAAACTTGCAGATTTTTATTAAAAAAATATATACAAAGGATGAACTGTTCCAGATAATAGATAAGATAGATAGATAATATCTTTATTGCACACCAATGCTTACAGACTAACTTAAAAATAACAATCAATAGCCACATACGTTGTACAATCGGCGGCCTTATCGCTTAAAGCGATCTCTTCCAGGCAACCTTTGGATGGATAGGATATGTTAGGAACACGAAAGACGGTGCACAAAGATCATAGCATATACATAAATAATATGAAAAAGAAATAAAAATAAATAATAAATATGACGGCGTGACGTCCTGGTTCTTCATTGTAGTGCGTTTGTAGTAGCATAGAATCAACTTAAAATGTCCGATGGCGTGAGCGGGGCGCTCACGCCACTCGATCGCGCGATGTTTACCTGCGGCCGGTACCGGTCTGTGCCAGCCGACCGGTCTGGCAGCCAATCGGGTGCCCGCGGGTAGAGGGGTTGTTTACGAGTTGCACTGCTATTTAAAGTACCGTTCCAATAGTCCGGGAAGCAGCAGTCGCAGCTCGACCGCCAGTCGCAGCTACCGCTTCTCGCATCGCGCTCGCGCTCTCAGTCCCTTGCCCCTCACCCCGCTTCGCTCGCCGTACCAGCCCAGTTCTCCGCAGACTGCCTAGGCTTCCGCGTCGTAGAACGGGTCGGCCCGCAGTGAATTGTGTGTGTGTTAGTGTGCAAATAAGAGACAGAGACTCAAGTGTTGTGCTTGTTAGTGGTTCCCACGTATCGCACAGGGAAAAATATCGCTTCGTCGGTGAGTACCTGTGTGTTTACCCGTTCCCCGGGGCCTTAACAGCCTCACGCCAACCCTGAGAGCACTGCTTGGAGTTTTATTATAAAACTACCAACGCAGTGTTTCTCCCCTTCCCGCACATTGTAAACAAATTGGTTGTGTCGCTGGGCTACTCAGCGGGGCCTTCCGCTAGCGGAACTCACCCTGCTGGTTTCCCGCCCGGCCGATTTGTTTACAATTAGTGCGTATAAATTCTTTCTTTTTTAATAAAAGAAGAATTTTTTTTTTTTTTTTTTAATTAATTCTTTTCTATTTTTGTGTTTATTTAACACCCCACCTACACGATGTCGGACGGAAGTATTCCGCCGGCACGCAAACCCCCGGATGCTATTAGATATAGACCGATCCGAACCGCCCCCGCCAGGCCCCCCGGTAGCTCGAGCGTTGTGGACGCGCGCGGATCTGAGTATCCGCGCCGTCCAAGCGAGGGAGAACCGGGAGTAAGGGCAACCGCCCGTCGTCCAGCGCCCGACGACACCATCGAGGAGGTCCAGGAGGATAAGCGGCAGAAGCTGCTCCCCTCTCCAGCCTCCCCGCCGGAGGTCGCCGCGACGCCGCCGCCCCCGTGCCGGAGCCGGCGCCGAACCCGCTCCGCAGATGGTGAACCATCCCGCTCGCCGCCCCGCGACTTCGCCCGTGACGCCCCCACCACCAAGCAGGTACTTGAGGTGGAGTCGGAAAGCTCCTCGTCATCAACTGGCGGGGACTCCGACTCCTCCGAAAATACCCACAAACCCCGCCACAGCCCAGCGTCATCATCGTCATCAACGCGGTCGTACGCTAAAACGGCCGCGTCACCACGCCCGATCCCGGACACGCCTGCATCTCCTGATATGGTGCCCCTGGGCACCATCATACGCCGCCCAAATCCGAGGGCGGAATTTCCGCCCCTGCCATGCCGCCCAGCGCCAGAGCTCCGCCCGCCCATGGACGGCCGCCCGCCAAGGGGCGGCCCCTCACCCAGCACCAACCGACCGCCCACAGGTGGCCCATCCTCCAGCGCCAGCCGCCCGCCCACGGACGGCACAGCACCCAGCACCAGCCGCCCGCCCATCGGCAGCCGCCCGCCCACGGACGACCGCCAGACCACGGATGGCCGCCCGCCCATGGGCGGCCCACCACCCAGCTTTAATCTAGGTACTAACATAGATATAGGAGTACCCACACCCCCCGCCCCGCAAACCCCCATAGTCCCAGGGGACCCAGCGGCCCCGGCCGCTGGCGTAACCAAAAGTTACCCCCCGATAGTGGTCGAATGCCTGCCCAATTGGACAGTGCATTTTGCCACTATTAGGGGCAAACTAGGGCACGCCCCCAATGCGCGCCCCCTTGGAAAAGGGGTTCGCTTCACCCCCCGCTCTGCCGAAGAGTACAGAGTGGTGCAGCGCCATCTGGTAGACGCTATGGCAGAGGACAGCAGCATAAGCTGGTACAGCTATGCGCTGTCCGCCGACCTGCCCACAAAGGTGGCCATCAGAGGCCTCCCGGGAGACACCCCGACCCCCGACATCGAAGCCGCGCTATCCGGACTGGGATTCCCGGTCCGGTTCGTCAAAGGCATCCGAGCCAAAGAAGGCCGAGCCGGGTGCCTTTTCCACGGCCAATTCGACCGCCTGTCGCAGGAGGAACTCGCTCGTCTTTATAGTACGAGTGAGCTCCTCTTCATGCCGGGCGTTCGAATTGAGCACTGGAGAGGCGCGGCCAATAGGGTGGCACAGTGCCACCGATGCCAGGGTTTCGGCCACGCATCGGTGCACTGCCACCGTCCAATTAAGTGCGTCCGCTGCAGTGGTCAACACGCTGCGGCGGACTGCCCCCGCCCCCCCACCGACCCCCCCACCTGCACTAACTGTGCACGGGACCATCCTGCTAACAGCAGGCAGTGTCCCGTAATGAGAAAGGAGGCAAGAAAGAGGGGAGTGAAAATTTCTCCTCCCCTCCCCAAACCCCCCGGGCCCACACACTACACGAGGGCCCCTTCTCCAATACCGCCACCCAATGCAAGGGACCAAGCCCCACAACGCCCGGAGAAGAGGCCCCTATCGGCCCCCCAGCCCAGAGCCCAACCTCTCCCCCCCCCTGTCTTTGACGACCCCCTCCCATGTGCCAACCCTCCTACTGCAAGGGGGGAAGCACTCCCCTCCAAATCAAAACGCAGACCGCGAGGCGGTAGGAATAGGAGGAAGCCAGTGGCCTCCTCCACCCTCCTACCGACGGCTGCGCCCATCCCTCCCCTTATCCCCCCCCAAGCCCCAGTCCTTCCCACTACCCTCAGCATCCCCCCTGGGTTCTCCGCCCCCAATAACACTACCCAATATAGGACCCCCCCTCCACTCAGACCTACCCCCCAATTCCCCCTACCAAGCGGCCAAGCTGCGGCTAGGGCTTTTACAACCGGACATGCCGGGAGTCCCCTAGAAGTAATTCTGGGGGTCCTGACAGAGCTCCTGGTTGCCATCGCCGCAGGAGAGGATCTCCGAGAGGCGGCGGTGCGAGGATTAGCCGCTATCCGTAGTAATTACTATGGATAGCTTCCCCGCACTTCGCCTCCTCTACTGGAATCCCGGAGGTGTTAGGAATCAGATCCAGCACCTCCGCCTCATCGCCCAGAAGCAAGACATTCATGTCATTCTTCTGGGCGAGACCAAACTCGACCCCTCCATCCCCCTTAAGGTGCCTAACTACTTCGTGTATCGTCGAGACGAAGTGTCCCCAGCGGGCACGGCATACCGAGGTACGGCCGCGCTCGTCATACGGGACCTGATACACGAGGAGTTAGAGCACCTTCCCTTCGATGAGTTGCGATCGACCGGAGTATTGGTTAGGGCGGCAGGCGAAGAGCTTCGGCTCTTCGCAGGATATCGTCCGCCCACACCTAGATACGTTCCGGCCGATATAGCAACCATCTTCTCCTCTCCGTCCCCTACCCTGGTGGCTGCGGACTTAAACGCGAAGCACCCAGAGTGGGGGTCAAGGGTTATTAACCCAGCCGGCCGTAAGCTGCACGAGGACAGCTTAAGGACCGGCTTCACAATCCTTGGTCCCGACTCACCTACTCATATCCCAGTAAATCCGCTGCACTCCGCCGATGTACTAGACATAGTGCTCCACAAACGCATTCGCTACCCGGTCCAGGTGGAGGTGTTGTATGACCTAGACACACAGCACCTCCCCTTACTCATCACCCTGGGTCTTTCCGCGGACTTCACTGTACCGCGGCCCCCCGGGGTGAGGACTGACTGGGCTGCGTTTGCAAGAGCACTAGAAACCCTAGACATCGGCTCCCTCTCCACCCCTGACGATGTGGAACGCGAAGCCTCGGACTTAGCATCCAAAATAATTGGTGCTAAGGAGGCAGCGTCCACTCCTATCCCAAAACGCGCGAACGTTCGCGACGTACTGCCAATTCACCTTCAGCGAAAGCTGTCGGCGAAGAGGGAGATGCGTCGCGACTGGTCACGTTCGCGTTGTCCCACCCTCAAATCCAAACTCAATTCCCTAACCGCTGAGTTGTCGGATGCAGTAAAGGCTTGGCGCGGGGAGACCTGGGAGAAAACCATCGACCAGGCCGCCGAACGCGACACCAACCTTTACGCCCTTAACCGTCAACTCACGCGGGCTCCCCTACCCACTTACCCCCTGCTGGACCGGGAGGGGAACAGGAAGTTCGCACCGGGTGACCGAGCAGAACTTCTGGCCGATCACCTGGAGTGGCAATTCCAACCCCACCCTGTCTCAGCAGATGCCCATCCCGACACCCTGTCCCACCACACCCTGGTAGAGAGCACCGTATCTGAGTTTCTGTCTGGACCCATTCCCCCCCTCGGAGGCGACTGCTTTATGTCGCCTTCAGAGGTGGGGAAGGCAGTCCGCCACCTTCCCAAGAGGAAGGCACCTGGCCCGGACGGAATCTCGAATATGGCTCTCTTCCAACTCCCCCGCCGTGGTATCGTCGCAATTTCCCGTCTCTTCAACGGAATACTCCGCACAGGCCATTTTCCTGACCTGTGGAAGAGCGGGAAAGTTATAGTCCTCCCCAAACCGGGTAAGGACAGACGATACCCGGCCAACTACCGTCCCATCACCCTCCTGTCCACGATCGCCAAACTGTTCGAGCGCCTACTGCTTCGCAGACTGGTTCCGACCATCGAACCCCGCCCCGAACAGTTTGGCTTTCGAGGACAACATTCCACCACCCTCCAACTGACGCGCGTACTGCATTACCTTGCAACAGAGCTTAACGCCCGGCGTAGCACGGTCGCGGTCTTCCTCGATATCGAGAAGGCATTCGACCGTGTCTGGCACCCGGGCCTACTCTATAAGCTCTTGCAAAGCAGTACGCCACCAGCCCTTTCCCGGATTGTGGCGTCCTTCCTCGAAAACCGACGTTTCTTCGTAGACGTCGAGGGCGCCGCATCCTCCTCCCGTCCCATCCTCGCCGGAGTCCCCCAAGGTAGTTGTCTGTCGCCCGCACTCTACGCCCTGTACACCGATGACATCCCGACCCTGGAGGGGCAGTTGCTCCCCGGTGATAGGGATGTCACACTGGCGTTGTTTGCGGACGACAGCGCCTACCTTATGTCCTCCATCAATCCCTCCCACGCGGCCATGAAGATGCAGCGGCTCATGGACCGCCTCCCCAGATGGTTGGATGACTGGCGAATGGCTGTTAATGTCGGCAAGACAGCAGCCATGCTAGTCACCAACCGTCGCACCACCCTTCCCCCCCTTACCCTCCGGGGCCAGAACGTCGCTTGGACACCGCATACTCGTTACCTAGGCGTGGAGATAGACCGGTCACTGAGAATGCAGCCACAGGCGGATCGCGCGATTGCACAATCGCGCGCAGCCGTGGCGCAACTCAGACCGGTCCTAAAATCCAATCTCCCGCTCAGGACGAAGGTGCGGATCTACAAGACGTACGTTCGGTCCCGCCTCCTGTACGCAGCTCCCGCTTGGTATCCCCTCCTTTCCCAAACCAACAAAGACAGACTGCAGAAGGTGCAGAATTCTGTCCTTCGCACCTGCACAGGCGCGGGCAGATACGTTCGTAACGACGTAATTGCCCGCGACCTACAAATGCAGTCTGTCGAGGATTGTGTGGTGCTGACGGCTAAGCGTATGTTTGATCGTACTGAACACAGCCGTCACCCACACATCCAGTCCCTCGCCCCCCTCCACACTCGCCCCCCCGACCACAAAGGCCCCTGGAGACCCCTTCCCAGGGACCTCATTAAAGACCCATAGATTGCCTCCTCTCTCTCTATCTTCTTCTTCTTTTCTTTTCTTTTTTCTTCGCTGCCCACTCTACTCTTCTCCCCCCCCCCACATCCCCCCTATATATTCCCTCCCTTACTAACGCTTTTGTATCCTTATATATTTTATACCCCCACATATATATATATATATATATCCATTTCCGCCTCTATTATAATTGTAATTAGTATAGTATAAATATAAAAAAAAAAAAATATATATATATATATATATATATATAAAAAAAAAGAGAGAGAATGATTAAAAAAAAAAAAATAATAAAAAAAAAAAAAAAAAAAAAAAAAAAAAATAATAATAACACTTATACCCGCCTATAAGGCATTGTCTCGTGACCCGGGGGTAGTCGCCCCCGGAGTTGAAGCCGGGGTAAGGAGCGCAAGCTCGAGGCCCCACCCTGCGCCCTCAACCGAGGGACAGAAGTCAACGATGGTCCGGGAAGCATTCTTTCTTTGGCTTCAGCTCTGTGCAAACGCTGTCGGAGTTACTTATTGACTTTATCTATATCTCTGTTAAACTGAGCCTCAGATTATTTGTGTGATTGATATTGTTCGATTAATCCCGTAATGAATTATTATTCAATGATATAATCTGTTTAAATCACTTTGTCAAACCTTTCACCTACAAATACATACATTAAATAAGAAAAAACAGGAGAAAATACGTAAGTATGATAAAAGATAAATGTATTATTAATATATCACTACATGAGTAGATAGTGTTGATGAACCATGCCTTTAAAGATATTTAAGGATTTTGCTTTTCTAATGGAGACAGTTACCAGTTCCAGTTACTTTTTATCTAAATGTCAACCGTATAATTATCTACCAGAAGCTTATTTTGGGATATTTCCACCACAGATCAAGTCTGTTATTTATGCATAATAATGAGTTTGCTTTAAAATTAGGTATTTTGAACACCGTGTTTATAATTTTTCGCTTTGAAACAAAAATAACTCTTTTAGAATCACTTATCTGATTTTTTAGAAATGCTGTAATTTTTTTTTTATTTTAGAAGAAATTAATATGAAAATCAACTATTACCCTGAACAATCTAAACAGCATTGTATATTTTTCTTCTAATTATTTTGTTAATATTATTTAAAAAAATCAACATAATATTTCCCACTATAGAATGACAATTCATTAATATTATGCTTCGTCATAGGGACGAAGAACATTAAGTCGAAAAAATAACTAAAACAAAAAAAATAAAACAGCCATAAAAGAAAATGCCTACCTAATTGAATGTAATCAACGATCAGACAATCGACATAGAGGAAAGCAGGATATCTGGACGACAAATTTAGGGTTGGACGTAACTTTTTTACGGTTAATAAAAGTAACGGGTCGCGTCAGATCGCGTCAGCAACACGAGGGCCAAATTGACTTTATGGTGGAAACAAACAGAGAGATTCTAAGCACAGCCATTGCTGTTGTTTTCTCTTTCTCGCCGACGTAAGTCTTTACTAAAGGAATCAATTAAAAGTTTTAAGTTGGTTTCTTGCAGGCGTTACTTGTTTTACATTTTGTTTTTTTTCTTATTTTATAAAAAATTTGATGACTATTTTTAAAACTGTTGATTGGCATGTTTATCGCAAATAATTAATCATCAAATTAATAAAAAAATTTTTTAGGTTTTGATTACCTATCCATCCAGTGGCAGATTTACCAGCAGGCTGAGTAGGCTCGAGCCTGCGGCGGCAGATTTTGGAAGCGGCAAATTTGGGAAACGATTTTTTTTTATTCCTCGTAGAAGTCAAAATGATTTTTCTATGACGATTTTCATTTTTTTTTTTGATGTCTTACAGATAAGAAGTCTGCAACAAATTTTAGCGATGACTTTTCTCTCTCACTTTTCATTGCATATTCTTACCGATTAGCTCAAAAATATACCGATATATTATTTTACGTGCAATTTCAACGAGATTGTTGCATTTTAAAAATAATGTATGATATGATAATAATAATTGTTAAGGCAAGCGCGGCAAAAACTATTCAGCCTATACCTTGAAAATTTGTAAATCCACCACTGTATCCATCAGTTCAGCCACTTTATCACTCAATTGTACACAAGTATTCCTTGCTCCAATTTTAATCAAATAGAATCCATCATCGTATAAAAACGCTCCATAATATTCATAATACCATTAAGCTCGTAAAACCGATCTAATTCTAGCAGCGAAAGACTACCAAAGCTACGATTGAAATAATGGGTCCATTACTGTTTGCCATCCACTTTGCCACAGAATAAATATCACTGAGTGAGTATTAACTTTTGCTAAAAGCAAAGGTTCTGAAGAGGGATTTCTGGCGTTAATCCTTATTCGTGCACAAAAGCGCAAACGTGATAGTAATAAAAAGATTTGGTTAGACTTACGTAATGTGTCTAATGGGCTTCATTGTCGTTGCAATGGGTAGGTAGGTTTATCTTTTCATTTACGCTTCCATTGTACTTTGAAACAACCAGGTATCCACACCTCTGTTTAAACTTTCATAGTAGGTATATGCAACTTCAAAGCTCTTGGTAACAACCAAAATATAACCCTCAGAATTATAGATTTATTTTCGCCCCACACCTTCACCGGGTCTGTAGCTATTTGTTTAGCTTATTCCACCCTGCTCGGAGAGATAACAGCACTATTTCATTGTAATAGCCTAATAGCCCTCTCGGGTGCTGCAGAGGTACAATGAGGGTAACTCACCCCGGACCTGAATGTGATATCACCATCGATTTTAATAATTTGGTTCAGAAGGATTTTTAATATAAGATTATATTTGGTTCTTTTTGTAGTTTTCTTTTAATATCTTTTTTTTTTAATTAAGTAATTCAAGAGAATAAAAATATTGCAAGAGAGTAATCTAGTCCAGCTGTAGTAATAGTAATCTATTTTCAAAGAATATGTAAAGCTCCAACTTTTCATAAAATACTTAAATTACCCATTCACTTAGACCTATTGAATCTTAGATCATATCTATTTTGCTAAAGACGCGTTTATTTTTGAGAGGCACCGAAAAAAAAAATGAACAATGATATATTATCATTTTAGGAACGTTATCTTTTTCACACCAAATCGTCAAAAAGCCGCAAAAGCCCGCACCATAAAGATGAAATCTCGTGGGTCTATCCGCACAACGAAGGCATAACGTAAAGCGTAAAAAGTTAACAATTCCATACATTTACGGCTTTCACTTTGTACCACAATAAACTGACGTACTTTCCTTACAATGCAGCTTTAAATTTTGGATACGTTTTCATGGGTCGTGAAATATGGAGGATATTAAAGCATGTTGTTTTCAAAGTAACTCTGATTAAAAACAGTCTATGATCTTGGTAAAGAACTAACGCTCAACAAATAATCACTATTTGACTACACACATTTTAAATTTGATACAACATAGAATATTTGAGCTCGGATAAATCTCTTTGTTAGAAATGGGGCCAATTAATAATTTACCTAGTTTAAAACGTTTAAACAGGAAGTCAGTTCTAAGTTCAACAAATCCCTTAGCGGTATATCTTCCTAGTTCAATTCAAGGTAGATATTTGAATAAATTATTGTTACATTATAGCCATTTTACCCGCCTTCACTTATTATCGTTTTCATGAAGCAAATAACTTGTTTCTTACTAATTCGAAACTATTTCTCTCTAGGTGTATAATTAAATAAGACCAGTGGACCATTTATCATGAATTATCTGTATTTGGTGCTAAAAAATCGCGTGTTGTTGTTGACATTTTCAGCAATCTCAAAATTAATTATCTCCTCAACCTACTTTCGAAGTTTAATACTCAGACAGGGATACGGCAATGGTTTCTTTGTGCTCGATCGGTCCCGGATTGTTTTAACTTCGCTCCTTAATTAAAACGGTCTGGAATACTTAACCAAGTTTCTTCAGATGCTCTTACCTGGAACAAAAACGTTGACTGTTATAATGAGTTTAGATTGAGCAAAGTCAAATTGATAAGTTAGCAATAAATAAATATATAACCTATTTGTAAAACTTTAAATATATTTCTTACTTATATTTTAACGCCAAAGTTGAAAAATGAATTCGTGGTTGTATCTTTATATAACACCACATTCAAACGGGTGAACGAAATTTGATTGAAATTTGGATTTAGATAATAGTCCAAAATGAAATGGGGTATGGGGTAGCTTCTTGTGCATCGATTTCACCCCCAAGTATGTTAACAATGTCATAGCATAGAGTTTTGGAGAAATTCAACTTTCTATTATTTTATGTAAAAATATTATTCTTTGAACTACTATATGAATAAACTTTTCTTTTTACTTGTTATATTGAGTATTTAAAAAAAACACGGATTATTTATTTTTCATTTATTATTGCAAAAACTGTATTATTAATCTGGCTAATGAACGCAAACGTTACTAACGAGACAATTTAAAAGATAGTGGGGAAAAATAACCGAATGTGTGCAAATATGCTCAAGTGGTGTATTAAATGAAAGCGCATCACGTGCGCATTACAAAATAATATTATTTTCTTACTTTGTAAGAAACTAAGGTTTTGGGTCGGGGGTTTTTTATGTTAATGTTTAGATTAATTAGGTATGTGATTTTCTTAAATATTTAACCCACGGCTAGTAATTAAACAAAGCAGACACCAACCTAAGTCAGATACAAGTCTGACAACATACCACGAAGCAAAATGCGAAAGCCACTAACCGAGCTGTCTGAATCCCTGAGTATGACACCACCAGACGAAGTCCCAAGCTGGTCGGAATACCATCTTCCAAAGCTACATTTTAATTGCACTTCGAACTAGCTATATCTAAAACATCCAGGGAATTGCTACTGCAAATTGGAATGTAGAACATATTGTTTTCATTTTGGCGAATTTCTCGTACATTTGTGCCGGAACAAGACTACATATTTTCGAGCGTTGCTATTTTATCCGAAAGGAAAATAGTGTGCATAACAGGCACAAATAAAATAAAATGGCGAAACACGGTATGCTCACGTTTTCACGCTCTTTGTTCGCTTTTTATTAAATTCTGGGATTTTTTCACTTTGAACATTAGAGTTTTACAAAAACATATATTTTTTTATATTATTAAGTCTTTATTTGACCACAATCTCACCATGACGATGTGGTCTAAGATGGAGCGTAAAGATCTAGAAGGTAGATGGCTTTTCCGGGCCACATTACGAAACACGAAAAAATCTTTTCACGCACTGGCCCAGCCTGGAGGGTGGTGACAAGCCGCGGCCGAAGCCACCAGAGACTGTTCTCAGCACCACCCGGGGTCACGTGTAAGGATTCACTTACCTTCGTGAACAGGCAAAACCTCCAAATCTTTGATTTTACTTGGTCAAATGGAAAAATTAATCAACAACGAGAATTAGTATAAAATTGTATTGAAGGGGTCGAAAGCTGCCCATTTGTGCTCGTGAAACCAAATTAACATCTTTCTTTACAAGTTATCTAACAAGATATCTAACCTATCTAACGTCATAACCATCTTATATCTATTCAGAGGAGATCCGTTACAAAACATTTTACTTTGTGCAAACTCAAAGCGCTCAGGGCAAATTAGTTTATAATACGGAAAATTGCAGAGACACCAGCTCCAACATTTTCTGCTCAAAGGAACTTTGCACATTTACTTTAAAAGCCAATATAAGCAGAGCAATGCTCCCTCAGGGAGATCATTCTATTTCATGCGATTCTGTGAGCTCATCAGGATTTAGCCGGGTAACAAGCAGGTTTTGAATTTGTTTATTATCTTGACGTCTTTATTATTTAAGGTCTTTATAATATTATGTCATTTCTTGAGATGCTACGTCTTAAGTTCAATCAGGTCGCTTCCTAGAATATGGTGCAAATTTTCCCAGTAAAATTATTGTGAACGAATTTTCAAACATTATTTTTTTCAGGTTGGCAAAAGTTTTAATTAATATGTAAAAATTGCATAGCCCAATTTACTCTAGCTCACTCTAGCGTCTGCTGAACATTTATCTTTTTGTAAAAACTCCGATGTCATGGGAAATGCACAAACCTGTTTCAAAATTGTATGGTCTGTTGTGCATTGTAGTGCATGGACGCAGAGAATCGGAATAGGAATCCTATGGTATCTACTCAGATGAAACTGATCTGAATACAGAGCCAGAATTTTCATTCGCACATTTTTTTGCAAAGTGGAAGCCTCGGTGAAATAACTCTATACATTGTTATAGGTATTTTTGCACCATACACCTAATTCAAAATCAATATTCGTGGATAAGTTTTAGAGCCCTGAAAAAGCATCTCTAGTTGAACTCGTCTTCAGAAGGTTCGAAAGAAACGAAAATACCTCGTCAGCTCCATCTACAAACG
The DNA here is from genome assembly GCA_929108375.1 of Gymnoscelis rufifasciata. Lineage (NCBI taxonomy): Eukaryota > Metazoa > Arthropoda > Insecta > Lepidoptera > Geometridae > Gymnoscelis > Gymnoscelis rufifasciata. The sequence goes on along the minus strand of OV815315.1, from coordinate 9,539,808 downwards.
CCTTTGTAAGCAACAAACTCCAAAGAAAAAGCTTAAATTATTTCACGTTTTTCTTTACGTGCAAAGTTAGCAAGTCAGTGTTTTCTTACTTCTTGGCCGTTCACAAAGGTTCTTTCCATTCCGTGGTGTTGTAAGATGTTTTCATCCATTTTTACTAAGAGAGCTCCTCTTATGATTGAATGCCCTGAGTTGGCGAAGAAAGATTATAACTTCCCTCAAAGCAAAGTTTATGCAGACAATCTTAAGGATTTTATTTCACTTGTTGGGAGAAAAAGGTTAAGCTTGTTTAGAGAAATCTTAGCATCAAGTAAAACAAGTTTTATGTAACATAAATGTCTATAAGTTTGTTTGTTAAAAGTGATTTTTGTTTTTACTTTTCAGAGATCTTGGAGTCCTTTCGGATAAGTTACACTAACCCCCATATGTATTCTCGGGTTTCCCTAAATTGCTTTGAAATGTCAACTAATGCACCATTTTCAAAAATAACTTCCAGTGTTTTGACGTAAGATTTACAAGTTTACCTGATTATATATCCGACATGAATAAATTGCAAAATTATTGTTGTACCTATGTAGTGTAAGGTTAATATAGATACTAAGTTAATTTATGTATATTTTAATCAAATGTTTAATTCGTTCTAAATTCATAGTTTTGTTAATTATAATTTTTACATGTATTATCGTGACCTAAAAGTATGTATTTAAAGGCAACTTCTGGTTTATTGTTTGATTTGACTTTATTTCGTAAGCCAATCGGCGCTCGCACACGCCACCGCTGTCGAGCGCACCGACCAATGAGGAGCGAGACCAAGTTGTCAAGTAGGGTTCGAGCGCTCGACGGCGGAACGCGACGGGCGGGCATTGGAACGGTGGCACTAGTCTAGGCAAGACATGTAATATTACAAGCTAATAAAGAGTGGGAATTTTGTGAAAAATTAAAGTGGATTTTATTCTGACCAAACCCAAAAGGTCAGAAGTGGGATAGACGAGAGGATTTCATATCTTCTAAAAACGCCCACGGCTCGGAAAAACGTAAGTATTGATTTAATTCCTAAAAACATTTTATTTTAACGGGTAGATCGTTTCTGTTTTTCCTCTATCTCTTCGATTTCCTTTTTAGTATTACATGTAAGTTTACAGTATTATTTACTAAGTCCTTAATCCTTTTCCCCATTTTTTGTATGGGTATTGAGTATTTTTTTTTTCCAGTTAATAATATATATTTAAATTTTAAATTTTGCCTATCTACCATGTCTTATTGACAAACTAGCAATTTAGTACTTTGGTTATGAAATCGTTTAATTAAATAAAATTAACATGCGATAAATCCAAAACTTGTCTAGAACCGATCTTTAGTCTAGTAGCGGCGCGGGTCCGGTCAAGGGCTCCAGTGTTTCTTTGTTTTACAAGCACTTTCTCCTTCGAGTTTAATAATCTGTTTATGTAGGTATATCTATATATATAAAAGAAAGTCGTGTTAGTTACACCACTTATAACTCAAGAACGGTAGAACAGATTTGGGTGAAAATTGGTATGGATGTAGCTTAGAGCCAGGAGACGGACATAAGATACTTTTCATCCCGTTCGACAGCGTTCTCGTGTGACTTGACATGAAACGTCAGTCACTATAAAACGTGTTATAACAAAAAAGAATCAGACTTGGAATAACAAAACGCAAATGATAGCTATGTAATTGACGTATAATGACAGCTATGTAATGACGTATAGATGACAATTTGATATTTGTAAGAAATCAATATTCAAACTATCTATATATATAAAAATGAATCCCTATTACCCTTGGTCACGGTATCACGCCTGAATGGCTAGACCGATTTCGCTAATTCTTTTTTTGTTCTGTTCGTTATTATCAGGAGAAGGTTCTTATGAAAGAAAAAAAATAAAGAAAATTGCGCGGAAAATTAGAAAATTTAAAATTACTTAACCACCATATAAAATTATTAAATTTTTTAATGTAACTTTAAGACATTTGACATAGAATTGATTGAATGCGTGCTGAAAATATATTCAAAAGAGGATGGATGATTTAATTAACTTAATGAAATCAAGAATTTGCTCATTTATAGCGTCTAAGACGGAACAAAGTTCGCCGGGTCAGCTAGTATATAATATATCAGATGTAAAGTAACCATAACACGAGCTTAGAGCTTACCACGGGGTTAGATATTGCTGTGTGATAGATAGATAATAACTTTATTGCACACCAATGCTTACAGACTAACTTAAAAATACAATACAATACAATCACAATCAATACAATCGGTGGCCTTATCACTTAAAGCGATCTCTTCCAGGCAACCTTTTGATGGATAGGATATGTTAGGAACACCAAAGACGGTGCACAAAGATCATAGCATATACATAAATAATATGAAAAAGAAATAAAAATAAATAATAAATACATACATTAAATAAGAAAAAAATAGGAGAAAATACATAAGTATAATAAACGATAAATGTATTATTAATATATCACTACATGGTAGATAGTGTTGATGAACCATGCCTATAAAGATATTTAAGGATTGCTGTGTGATGTTTGCATAATCCTATTATTTTTTTTAGTATTAGTAGCAAGTTTTCATAACATAGAACCTAGATTGTGTTAAAAATCTCAAATACGTAGTTCAATTGTATTACGATGATGTAGGTTCAAAGGTCAAATGGGTCAAAAGGTCAATTGGGTCGAAAGGTCAAATGGGTCGAAAGGTCAAACAGGTCGAAAGGTCAAATGGGTCGAAAGGTCAAACAGGTCCAATGGGTTGAAAGGTCAAATAAGTCAAAAGGTCAAATCGGTTGAAAGGTGAAATGAGTCGAAAGGTCAAATTGGTAAAAAGGTCAAATTGGTTGAAAGGTCAACTGGGTGGAAAGGTCAATTGGGTCGATTTAAGTTAAAAGGTCAAATGGGTCGAAAAGTCAAATGGGTCGAAAGGTCAAATGGGTCGAAAGGTCAAACAGGTCCAATGGGTTGAAAGGTCAAATAAGTCGAAAGGTCAAATCGGTTAAAAGGTGAAATGAGTCGAAAGGTCAAATTGGTAAAAAGGTCAAATTGGTTGAAAGGTCAACTGGGTGGAATGGTCAAATGGGTTGAAAAGTCAACTGGGTGGGAAGGCAAATGTTTTTCTTTTGGTTTGTTTAGACAATTTATTTACTTATTTATTATTTTTGCCCGGTTAAGCTGCTTTCTGGAAGTTTCAGATACAATGGATGAGGATGCAGGAGAAGCTCGAGGTGATGGGCAACGGAGTGGAAGGACCCTAGGTGAAGGGTACGACAAAATAAAGTCCCGAGGATAGGGGCCCACAGAAGGAGAGACCCAAGGTGGTGGGTACAAAGAAGGAGAGACCCAAGGTGGTGGGCACAAAGAAGGACAGACCCAAGGTTCACGGAAAGGGTTCACGAAGGTAAAGTCCCAAGTGGGTGGGCACAGGAAAGTCAAATCCCTGTGGGATGGGTTGACTTTAACCCAAGGTGGTGGGTACAAAGAAGGACAGACCCAAGGTTCACGGAAGGGTTCACGAAGGTAAAGTCCCAAGTGGGTGGGCACAGGAAAGTCAAATCCCTGTGGGATGGGTTGACTTTAAGGTTTCAGGAAATGTCGAACAATAAAGGGGAGAGTAAGGAGTGCTACTCAACTGAGGACGATGGTGAAATGTATGCGAGGCGAAAACAAACTCACATTTCTATTGGCCTCTAACATATATTGTAGGTCACTGTCTTTCACTTATTAAGGCAATGTCATCCGCAAATCGTAGATGGTTCAAATATTCACTGTTTATATTTATACCAAGGCCCGACCACTGTAGTTATTTAAATATGTATTCTAAGAGAGAGTTAAATAGGTTTGGTGAAATCTGGTCCCCCTGTCTCACGCCTCGTTTCAGCTGGAACACGTCGCCTTTGGTTTCTATTCTGACAGTGGCTTTACTGCGTTTATGGATTTCAATCATTATTTTAATATCTCCCTTCTTAGTCGGTCACTCTTGACAGAGTGGTCGTGGTTATGGGGGGTCCTTATATTGGGTTGCTGCTTTTGCAATGCGCCGCCATTGTTCCCTGTTAGTTGCGGTGCGGGAGCAGTCGGTAATGGTGGACTGAGTCAATTTTGAGATGAGGTCCGACCACCTTGTTGGAGAGCGACCACGAGACCTCTTTCAATATAGTTGTATGGTATTCCTTGGTCTATCAATGCCTTCCATAGATGGTTATGGGGTACTGTATCAACTGCCTTGGAATAGTCAACATAGGCTATTTATAGCGTTTTTCTGTATTCCAAGTATTTTTCTATGATGTGTCTTATAGTAAATATGTGGTCAATAGTAGAATAGTTCTTTCTAAAGCCAGCCTGCCACGAGGTTGTTCGAAGTCTAGAATTTTATTGAGTCTATTAATTATTATAGTGGTGAATAGCTTATACGTTGATTGCAATAAGCTGATTGGCCTATAGTTATTTATGTTTAGTGGGTCTTTTTTTTGTAGAGTAAGGTTATAATTGATGTTTCCCATTGTTCCGGAATATGTTGTGTATGGATGATGTTGTTAAATAAACTTGCTAGCAAAGGTGCGAGTGGTTCAGACATAGCTTTTAGTACATCGTTGATAACGTTATCTTCTCCCGGGCTCTTCATGGATTTTAAACTATTTATGGTTTTCTTTACTTTAATTACTAAGATTAGTGGTACTTCATCTAAGTGAGCTTGGTTAACAGGTCTGTAATGAGGTTGACATTGATTTTTATTCTGGCGGTATAGATTTTTGTAAAAATCTGTTGAGATTTTTAGGATATGTTTTCTTTTTGTGATCTTTCCTTCTGTATTGTCTTTCAGTGTTTGTATCCATTCTTTATTGTTAGTCAATCTTTTCATATTGTTCTTGGATATTAGGTTTTTCTGTGATTGTTTTTGATAAGTTCACAAAATTTGTTTGGAGTGACTGGACGTCCGCTTTTGTAAGTACATGCCGTTTAATTTTAAATGATTTTCTGTCTTTTCTTATTGTAGTAGTAAGAGATAGGGAAGCCCGTACCATTCGATGGTCTGTTGGTTGTGTGGTTGTTACTATTTCGATATTCTGTATAACTTTAGTGTTAGATTTACTAGTAATGAAGAAATCGATTTCATTAAGTGTGTTTCCGTCCGGAGAGCGCCAAGTCCATTTTGTTCTTCGATTTCTTCTTAAAATGACTATTCATAATGTATAGCTCGTTCTCTAGGCAAAAGTGGATGAGCATTTTGCCTCGTTTGTTTCGTGACCCGTATCCCATGGTCCTAACACCGAAGAATCATTAGAACAGCGTTGACCAATTTTGGCGTTGAAATCTCCCATCAATATCTTGTTTCTTTTCTCGGTAGGCGCGTAGACTTGTATCAAGCACAGATTATTATTTTTAAAGCGTAAGCCAAGTCTTGCTACTCTGTCGGATATGGCTTGGAAATCTACTATATTTTTCTTTAGTTCCTTTTTCACAACAAATCCTACTCCATTCCTTCCACTCTTCTTACCGGTGTAAAGAAAAATATAGGACTCATATTCAATTACATGTGTACCTTCTTTTTTTTACCTCAGATAATCCTATTATGTACCACTTAATGTTGCGGATGGCATGTTCAAGGTCTTCTTGTCGACCGGTTTCTACTAGAGATCTTACATTTAAGGTGCAAATATATGTTATGTTATTTGGTTTGTTTTTGTGGATAAATGGAGGGTGGTAGTCATCTTCTCCCATGGTGACCAGCCATTTTGGGAGAGTTATGGTTTTCTTCTTTATTTTGTTTCTTGATATGTTTGTTATTATTATTATGGAGGGAGACCACTAGTTGCTACTGTTGTTGGTCATCACTTTCAGTGTCACTCGTGACTTCTGCTGTTGGTGTATTTGTTATATCCCGTGCTTGTATGTAGGATTCTATGGATTTGTGTTTTTTTTTTATTATTTTAGAACATTTTTTTGTGTGCAATCTTTGTAATAGCTTCCGGTGATGAGTTTTGTTTTTTTTTTGTGTTTACGATTACTTGTAGACGGCATATTTAGTTTGGAATATTTCGGAAAGCTAGTCTGCTTATGATTTTCATTGTTCAAGATTATGATTTTATCATACCTTATGGCAATATTTTCACCTTGTTCTTTGCGTTGCTTGAATTCTAAGTTCTTTCCTTTTTTCCAATATCTTTGGTGTGAAATCTTCCTTTAGGTAGGTGGTAGAATCTTTCAGATGGTGTCGATTTTTTTTAAGATTTGTATTTTCATACCCAGCGTGCAAAAGGTTACAGTTATAGGCCTCACTTTGTTTGTTAGTTTTCCTATTCTTCTGACGGATTTTTTTTTTTTTTTTTTTTTTTTTTTTTCATAATATCTTCTTATTTAAAACTTATTCGAATGTCAATCTAAATAGTTAAAATAACATGTTGATGTGCACTGACAGTTTATCTATGAATTTATTAAGTTTTTGCTTTATATTTTTCACTTTTTCAATTACTTGTAATTATTTAGTACACAGACAATGTTTACATAGGCACAGTGGCGCCTCCACCGTCTAATCTAAATAGTTAAAACAAATATCAGGTAGATCATAGTAACTGTAAGAAAAAAATAAATGTGAAATCGTTATTATTATTAAGAATACTTTATTGCACAGTATAAATACAGAGTTGTACAAAAGGTGGGCTTAGTGCCAAGGCATTTTCTACCTGCCAACCTCGGACAGGTTTGGGATAAAAAGTTGGCGCGCAAGAATGTATAAAAGTGGCTTAATCTAAAGAGTTACAATATTAAAGTGTAAGGTACATAATTAAAACAATCAAAAATATAACAAAAACAATTCTAAATATATGTTTTATATTTAAAACACACACACATACATATTGTATATATACTACATTTGGCATGTGTTTGTATAAACACATACATATATACATACAAGTGTAATATATATTTATATATATGACAAAAAGAGATGAATAAAAGGGATGGTTTGAAAAGTTATGTATATAATTTATCAAGATAGAAGTTTTTAGTTGCTCGTTTGAAGTGGTCTTTTGTTTCTGCTTTTCTGATATGAGGTTAATAATTAATATCATTAAGTTAATAATTAATATATATCTTGTCCGATTGTTAAGCGAGAGGACTTGCTTCAAGTAGGATGGCCGAGCTGTAAGGTTAATATAGATACTAAGTTAATTTATGTATATTTTAATCAAATGTTTAATTCGTTCTAAATTCATAGTTTTGTTAATTATAATTTTTACATGTATTATCGTGACCTAAAAGTATGTATTTAAAGGCAACTTCTGGTTTATTGTTTGATTTGACTTTATTTCGTAAGCCAATCGGCGCTCGCACACGCCACCGCTGTCGAGCGCACCGACCAATGAGGAGCGAGACCAAGTTGTCAAGTAGGGTTCGAGCGCTCGACGGCGGAACGCGACGGGCGGGCATTGGAACGGTGGCACTAGTCTAGGCAAGACATGTAATATTACAAGCTAATAAAGAGTGGGAATTTTGTGAAAAATTAAAGTGGATTTTATTCTGACCAAACCCAAAAGTAGGTACAACAATAATTTAATTTCTCCTGTATGTCAGTAGACCAACTTTGCAAACATTGTATGGGGATGTGTGCCCTCGTAATACAAACTCAATCAGTCGTCGAGGCTGCGAGCACACGCAATGAATGCATTACCATAATGCTATATGTGAACGTATTTTCCATGAACCAAGTTTTTCTTGTTTGGGAACGTTGCTGCTCAATTTTACTGTATTTGTTGGCAGTAAGGGTAATTCTTATACATTTTTTTAGCCCAAGGTTTCCCACTTCTGGACAAAGGCTCCTCCCAAATCTCTCCAATTGTCTTAATCTGCACGTTTGCCACCAAATTTATAGAGGTCGTCTCGCCAGCGCCTTCGTGGCCGACCTCGTCAATGGAATAATTAGTTAATAATTATTATTTATTGTCAAATTTAACAGAAACATTTAGTCCCGTAGTAAGCTTTGAACTTTTTTTTTGGGTTCTAGATATGATAATGTACCTACAGATTACATATTAAAATACAATAATGTTGAAAGAATATTTACATGCCCTACTTGAAAAAAATATATCCAAGGCATATAAATATATATGTTTATCATATAAAAAAGATATATATGTACATCAGTCATTAGTATATCAAAATTCAGACATACAGACAAATATATAGATCAATAATAGCTTTTTAATGAATGTATCCAAGTTTATATTATTTTCATGACCCTCCCATACCCAATAAAGTTATGAACCCTAATAGCAGTGACCTTTGTTCATCAGCCTATATTCAAAGGTTCGAAAAGCTATAAATAGCACACGGTCTATACGTCCGACCTCAAGGATGGTTGACGCTCGAATGAACACAGTGAGCGCGCAGTCGACTGTGAAAAACGCCGACTACCCACAATTAACTATAAAATGAATCTTAATAATGGACACTAATTAAGGCGGTAAAGCTCATTAATCAAAGCAAACGATAATGTTACTTTATGGAACTATATTATGTGAGTATTTCGCCTTATGTTTATTCTTTCACTAGTTTTTTTATGTAATTGTCTTAGAACTATTTTATGGGTTTATCCAGGGATAGAGTAATTTTATTAGGCATAAATAAACAGTAACTTTAATAAAAAATATTTGTATATTTAAAAAAAAGCCATTTAATTTTACTTGTTTTATGTTATTATGTTAATTTATGTTATACATTAAGGGGTATTGTGTTGTATTATTATAGAATTAATTACTTTTGCTATTGTTCCTATGGGTAAAACTATATCGTTTTCGTAGAAAGATGCATGTTTCAAAAGCTACTGACAAATTTCAATTGAAACTGCATTTTTAAATTCTAAAAGCTCCCGAAGCTAGGTGGTAAATCTGAACATAAAGGCTATTCATCAGTGGTCCCGGTTGAATAGAGCCTTCTATTGGAAATATCGATCATACCGTTGTCTCTGTCACTCACCTATTGTTGATTGACTGAAAAGGTCGCTGATTGAATGCCTCTATTTCAGTCGATTGGAACATGAAACATTTATGTAATGTCACTTTGTTTGATTTTTATCAGTGGAATAAATAGGTTGCTTGGGAAGATAATCCTTTGATACGTAAGTATTATATAAATTTCTCTAAGATATATTGACGTGCCAGATTTCCAAGATTATAATCAACATAATTTTAGACTGTAGACGTCCTACAGCTTAAATAATTTTAAAAAGATTTAATAAAGAATTACATTACCTCATCTTCACTTTATATTAGGTAAGATTGGTAAAATTAATTTAAAAAAAAAACATAAAAATATATTTTCCTTCCCGATAAGGCAATATGGTCGCTCAGCGACAAAACCTTTTATTGTTTTTTTATAAAAAAAAATTACTATGGTTTTACATCACACATATAAGCACATTCAAGATTCTATTTTTGTAGGTACTTACAAGCTTTCTTATAACGATACAATAAGTTTTCGCGGCTTAAAACAGACACTGTAATATTCTCTAACATTTAAGTATTATGTGGGCAGATAAGCGTAAAAAATGTACCAACATTATATCAATCAGACTAATCAGAGTGCCGGGTCGGTTATACCCTGCGTCAGGCTGCGTCTAGGTACGATTTATCTCAGCTCTGAAGATTTATCACCATGCAGTACGTAATTTACTACAGGGATTATAGCTAACACAACAGATTGACATAATGCTTGAGTTCATATTGTTTGAAAATACGTAATTTTTAAATGATATGTACTTATTTCATTAATGACCTAGCGTTTGGCCCTGCGGCATCGCTCGCATTCTATATTCGTACGACGGTTAAGCTACGCCTAGCATAAAAGCATAAATTATATTATAGCTCCGTAGCCAAAAAGCAAAAACCGGAACCTTATAGATTCGTTATGTCTGTCTATCTATCTGTTAGTCCATCCTTATGTCACGGCCACCTTTTCCAAAGCGTAATTCGTAATGATAAAAAAACTGAAAAAATATATGATACACACATTACTTAGCCAACATCTACTGAAACTTGGTTGAACGAGACCTAGTAAGTAGTTTTTTTTAAATACGTCATAAACCGCAATTTATTTTTTTATCTTAAAAGTACCTATTAGATATAAACAATTTAAATACGCGGAATCATTGGTGTATAAGACAATCTCCAACCTTACTTTTTTTTTAAACAATGATCTCAATCGAAAATTACTCATATATTTTAGTAAAATGCACAAATTTAGTTAGGTGCACAAAGTAGAATTGTGTACAAAAAGGTGGGCTTTCTACCTGCCAACCTGTAATATTTGGTTACAATGCCGGCGTGCGCGTTAATTACTTAAAACTACTTAATGTTAATTATTAATTATAATGAAAATAAAATAAATACAGTATTTGATATCAATTAAAGTTAGAATAATTAAAACCGAAATAACATAAGGATACCTACAACTAGATATGGAAACAAATAATAATTATAAAACCTTTGAAAAATGTTGCTCCAGTTCTTTATTCATCACATAATAAAGTTACTAAATTCCTGTAAAAATTAAGAAATCACTGGGTATATTGATGCAAGCAAATTTTCTCACAAACGTTCATATATTTAATCAAATGTTTTATACGATGAGTGAATTTAACCCCTCGCATAAGAAGGTCGTTTGTCTGAGTAATAATCTTGAGAGATCTTCCTCTACGATACCGTGTAGAGTGGCTCATAATGATTTATTCCAAAGGTTCCACCGAGATATAAGGTACTCTGATGGAGGATAAGCCACATAAATCGAGCGATTTGGCTCTTCAACGCGGAAAATAATATTCTGTTAGTTACGAACACGCCATCTTGCGAGCAAGTTGACGGCAGCCAGTCAAAATACACGATTGTTTAAAGGAAATTACCATGAAATTACAGGGAATTTTTACTTATAAAATATTCTTTGTTTATAAAATACAAAAAATTAAATTGCAGGTTTGTTGTTGAATAAATAGCAAAGAAAGTTTACTCCAAACGACCCAGAATAAGCCGCCTATAAGTAAGCTTTACCTCATTTGTATTTCTTCCATTCGATAAACATCAGAAATTAAACAAAAATACATAAAAGAAAACTGTTAATATAGTTCAGCCGCGTTATTTCAGAAAGTCCGCTGCTGACATCATAACTCCATTATCGATAATTAGAGTTCCGTAGCCAAATGGAAAAATACGGAACCTTGTCTGCACGTCCGTATGTCACATCTACATTTTTCCGAAAGTTATGAGCTGCTCTGTTGAAACTTGGTAAGTAGATGTATTCTGTGGGCCGCTTTTTGCTTTTTAAAAACAATTATATAAAAATAAACAATAAATTAGTTTGGGGTTAGGTGATGCTGTGTGATTAGTCCGGAAATATTTATTATTTTATTATTAATTTTAGGGAATACAGTTCTCTAAAATTTATTGATACTTAAAAATTTTTTTTTATTTAACCCATACAAGTGGGGTATGTATAGATAGGTCTTCAAATTCATATTGAGGTTTCTCATATATTTTGTATAATCAAAATAGTTTAAGCGAGATGCACTTCCAACGTGGTAAAATGTGTGTGTGGTTAAAACATTAAATTAAAAGCTGAAATTAAAAAATAATATAACCCTAATACTGCGACTAAACTTTTTTGGATTTTTTAGTGTATAAAGAAAAATATTGGCTAAAATATTAGATACATCAGGGATTTAGATATGGTTTATTATGTAGGTATGCTGCCAGAATAAAAAATGTCCTAAAATATTCATAGATATGAATGATAGTATGATAGTTGAATATTTGCTTAGTTACTACTAGTTTACTAGTCACACAAAAATATAATCTAGTGTTATGACCATAGCCTGATCGCTTTGGATCGTTAAAGGGTTAGTTTCTAGTTCACCCCAATGTTTCAATGGAGGTTCCGAGTAGCTCGCAATGTTTTACGGCTTGGTTATACTAACCAACACGGTGAATACGCTTCTCCATCTAATTCTCGTTTGTTTTACTTTCTTGTGTGTTGGAGCAATCGACGCGTATATTTCAATTTCAATCAGTTTATTATGCGCAATGTTACGTGCTTCACGCTACTCAAGCGCTCACTGCAAACTAAGTGAAGCCACAGCCTTAACTAGTTCACTGCTAGACTTTGCGCCATTTTCAGTGTAGGAACATCAAAAGTATCATTATAACGAAACTTCTAAAACTTGTAAGATTTACTGGCAGAAACTTAACCAAAATACAAGTAGAAGCCACAGAAGAGGCAAGAAAGGAGACGGGATTGAGGCGTCTTATGGATGCTTGATTTAGGAGGTTTTGTCTGTTCACGTCCGTAAGTGGTAACCCTCTGAATCCTTACGCGTGATCTCCGGGTGGTGCTAAAAACAGGTGCGGCGGCAGTGTGGTGGTGGCGGCGCGGTGGCAGTATCGTGTGCAGGAGCACCAGGTGGATAATTCAAAACATACTTCTACACGAGCTGCCGGTGCAGATCTCAGTTCTCCCACATTCATAGAACTAGTGAACTTCTGTTAGTTCTGCAAGCACTTTCTCCTTGGTCTGGGTGTTTAAAATGTATAATCAAAAATATAGCTTTATAAGTACGTCTATTATATTAGGTATATCAGATATCTAGGGGATAGATGTTGTTGTGTGGATTGTCCGGATATAATTATATTTTTTATTTATAGCAATTATTGCTATTCTCAAACACAGTTCATGATGTAGATTCAAGCCGAAATTTCAGTGACTATCTAGCTACATAAGAGCTACATGGGTTGTACGGAGTAATTATGAAATATTCAGGATATTGATTTAGCTGCGGTTCACCGCATCGTTTTGCTGCGTCGCGTTCCACACCGCGGTATGTCGAGTTGACTGACCGCTATGTGGCCGTATCCTTATATACCCACAGTTACTTACACCCTGTAGTTTACATAGAAACATACCAACCAACAAAGAGTCGTTACATATACTAGACTTCACATTACCTCACAAATGCTTTTAAATTTTAATTTAGGTTAGCCTTTTTCGTTTAATTAATAGTTACAAGGATTTATACTAATTTAATTAACGAACAAGCCAAATAATTTCTCGGCTCCTGTTATTGGTTGGCAGGTAGAAAATGCCGTGGCTACATGTTGTATAGTGTATATTTTGTGCATTAAAGTAATAAAAAATTGTTTTTTGGCCATTTCAATTTGCTCAGAGCAGCTTGTAGAAAATATAAGAAAATTATTTAATACTATGTTGTTGTTTTAGTACGTTGAGAAGCTTAGAACAACTTATCTGTTCCATAAGATGGCTAAGCTCTAGGTCTTAAGGATATTCAGAAAAAATAGTTACGTTGATATAACAATAGACAAGCCATATAATATCTCATAGAACGGACGGTAAAAGCCGTTCTCCTAACAAGATGGCGGTTCAAGTTCTAGCCACTTTCTACCGGTTGATATTTATATACCTATAATGTCAGATGAAGATAAATTATATACATACTTATGTATGTTGCACCCCTATTTAGGTTCCCACTACTGGGAAATATGGAAATCTGTTTTGGCGAAAGAGATTAGGCCTTTATTCACCGCGTTGGCTAAGTGCGAGTTGTTGAAAGTCTCTTATGTTTCAAAGTTCTCAAAACGCGCCGGTTTCCTCACTATGTTTTCCGTCGCGGTTAAAGCACGTGTCTTAAAGCGCACATTGTTTTTCGAGAAGATAAAATCTAGAGGTGCGTGTGGTTAGAACCCGCGACCTTCGGAATGAAAGTCGAGTGAGCTATTCCACTTAGCTAACTGATGATGAATCTCTGCGCTGAATCTCTTTGAATAATCACGCCACATGTAGCCTGTTGAGTACGTGTGTTTATTATGGAAAGGTACCGCTCATTTAAAACTCCTTATTTGTTTAGGTGCCAATGTTTACTGCCCTCAAAATTTTTGAGGTGTGCGTAGGTGAGATGAGGGAATGTTGTTTTAAAACCGCTTATTTATTTTCCTTTTTTATCTTCTTTTACTCACAGCTGCCTTAATAATAAGTTAAAAATGCATAAAGCCGCCTTAAAATGATGATTATCGTACATTTTTACATGAATTTTACATATATTTATTTAAATTTGCTGACAAACGCTTTATTATACATTATCAGAATTATGGTCAAACGCATTGCATGTTTTGAGCGTATAACATAAAATTCGTAATCAAATTTAGCAGCTTCAAATATTTTTATCAAAATAGTTCACATTAAACTTTTCCAACAACTGTTGTGATATTCTTATTGTTTTGCAAAATCAACTCGGTAAAATATTAAATTTTTGCTAGCACGCTAACGAACGTGTGAAGCAATGTTTAATTGGTTCATACTGCCATGATCCTTAATAAACCAGTTCCGTCCAAAATAAACCGGATTAAACTGGAATAATCCGAAATAAACTGAGTAACGAGCTTTCTGAATTCCGTCCGGAGCCTAAGTTGGAAATCCTATTTGAAATATACCTACTTAGATTAATGTGTCGGTGGGTAATATATTTACTTTAGTCAACAAAATTGTTATTTTAATTTTTAACACAATAAACAATACTTCGTTTTGACAATTTAAACATGTTTTTTTTTATTTGTGTTACTTTTGAAGTAGCCTATAAAAATCTACGGTAAAGTTATTTCTGAATCGTAATGCAATTGATAAAAAATTAGAATATTTTCCTTCAGGCAAACTGCACCCTAATCTCTCTCGTCAAGAGAGAAGTCCATGTGTCCCATCAGTGGGAACGTTCATAGGGTGATGATGATGATGATGATGAAACTGCATCCGCTAATGCCCGTTAATAAGTAAAATGTATGATTTAAACCACTAATAGCAGTATCCGAAAATTAAAACGACTGTAAAAAAATTTAGAACCATACATTTGACTCATTTTTACGTTTAAAATGTTCAGCTAAATGTTTTATGTCCAGTGCTCACTTTAAGCGTGAAACCAGTGCTAGTCGATTTATTATGCCTTGTTTAGTCGGATCAGGGGAGTCAGCTTGACGGAAACAAATGGTAGGGGTCAACGTCGCTCGAAATGTATTTAAACGGCCAGTACAGGAGTAGTTTTAATGTACATATATGAAGCTTAAAATACTACGTAGAGCCTTTTTGGGACATTATCTGTATATTTATATGTTATTTTTTATTAGTAATGTGTCCTTTAAAAAGTGTTTTTTTTCTTTTCTTTTTTCTTTATGTTTACATAGGTTTTGTATGATTTTTTAGCTTTGGTACAAACGTCGTTATTTTCTATACATTGAATTTCATAATGGAAGAGTACACATCATTTTATAGCGGTTTGCGCAATATTCTTTATTAATAACTTTTTATATATTAAGGACCTTTTTCAACATCTATGAGTAAAATAGCCATTGTTTAAAATATAGAGCAATCTCAGTCAGTCAACAGTTGACTTGATAGCTCTATATTATATAACACACTGAGAAACAGGCCCTAATACTCTTTTCTCAGTAGAACGGCTTCTCAACGTAATGCGAGATATATTTTAAGGCCCATTGCCGTATTTTAAAACAAACCAAGTGCACCTTCTTAGAATCTCTTTCTAGTAAAATACACCTCACATGTAGCCCAGCTGTATACAATTTCTAGATAAAACGTTAAGAAACTTTAAGCCGGAACTATAAATATGAGGATTCCACGTTATTTAGTCAAATACTATTTTATTAACGGACTTTACGGTTATACGTGCCAAACAAAGTACTTGCCAAGGTACGTATATATTTACCCTAATAAAACTGCGAGACCCTCTAGCAAGTTTCTGTAGTTAAGAGTTACTTTGTTTATGCCTTTAGGGGCCAATTTCATAACTGTAAAACTTATGCCTCGCTTGAATTGCTAGAATACGTAAGTATTACCTAGGTACACTTAGGAGTTCTAGACAACCACGATATAGTTGTTGAGAACATTGTACAATTCAGGAGAACTTCTATGATTTTTTCCATTGTGTCAAAGGAATTGCGATTTTTTTTTTGCATCGAGTATTTTTTGATTTAGAGGAATTCCATTGTATTTCAGAATGGTTGTGAGTATTTGGATTTAATTACCTCTTGTATCATAGTGCACCTCCAAAAATATTTACAGATACAATACACAGATAGAACAACCTACAATTTAAAGATACTACTAAATTAAAAAAATGTCAAATAAAGCGTATTTTTACAATATATTTATAGTTTAATATCTACCGTACCGATAAACAATTTCGCAAAACTCCAAACCTAATTTGGTATCAGTTAACCAAATAATTTACTGCCCGTAATTTAGTTACTGTTCAAAATACCGCAACGCAGTTTTCATCCAATAAATAGTTTAAAAAGCTTTTACGTAGCAATTCAATTAAAAATCCATCGCGCTCAAACTCATCATAGTGTGGAACGTAGAGCTATCAAATGAAATGGCCAAAATTGGCGCACGGGTATGCAAAGAAAACAGGAACGGACCGTAAAAGTGCCATTTCATTTTGTTGCTGCCATCTTTTAAATAGAGGTGGGCGTTGTCCGGATAAGGTACAACGATTTTCCGGAAAATATAGTTTAGTAAGCGTCTGTGTTTGCGGCTGAGAAGCGACGATCCTTGTTGTATACCAACTTACTTTTAAGTGCTTGCAGTGGGCTGGTTTTTGGTATTTTGTGTAATTTTTCGTTTACTGGCTCTTAAAAAAAATCTATATCCCAGCTCATATATATTTACATGATTTCTAAGGCTACTACGTAGAGACTTTTTGTTAGCTTAGTTAAAAATTTATGCTATGTCCGCTGCACAGTAAAGCTTTGCATAGTTCGCTGAAACATTGGCATGCCTGAATGTTGCGAAGATTAATCGGCGGTGCGATCATGTGGAACTAAAGTGCTTATCTATCAATGAATCACTTCCTGATTATGGTTGAAATACTGGATTAACCAGTGGTGTAAGTTATTGCTGAGCTATTCAGAAAGCGATAGGATAGATTGAATAAAAACCTATTATACCTAACCTAATATAGGTATGGGCCCTTTTCCACCAAAAGGTAATTCAGACCAGGAAGGCAATTCTCGCGCCTATGATAAACTATAACGAATTTGATATATTACTTAAGTTGGTAGATTTTAGTCGGTTTTTTACAAATCGTTTCAATCATAAGTATTTGTATTAATTGAACAATCAAATATTAGATAGTTAATATCGAATTAATCTTTTGGGTTTAGGTTATAAATCGAGATTTACCCTCGTGTAAATTTCAAACCGAGACATCGATACAACTGTTGGAATTTTAATGGACCTTTTTCTGATATTCCTTCAACATGTAAGTGACTTTGCTAAAAATAAATTCAATTACTTCCATGGATGACGCACTTTTTCCGGTTATATAAGCTCGACGGCACGTCACTAGCCATCAGATTAACTCCCCTTGTCGACTGAAAAACACGCGAAAAATTCGAGTCTCTTTAATAAAGCTTCATATTACCTGACAGAGCTTGAGCCTCTATTAATACAGCTCGACGTGCTCTCGGGAGATGGAAAAGATAAATTTAGGGTGAGATTCATCATTTAAATGCAGGAGTAGCTTTTATCCGTTTTTGTAAATTGGTTGTAATAAAATGCATCGCAAAACAGGATTATTGGCACCCGCGACTACGTAAATTTAGTTCATGAGTAAAAGCTTCGGTCAAACCTACGCGTCAGCAACGCGGGAACCTTTTCTAGTGGTAGTAAAGTATAGGTAGCATCCGCCGCGGGCAAGAATGTGAAATTATGCGAATAGCAAAAAAAGCGACGCGGACAAAACGCAATTGGCAAATTATGAGCCGTAATCTAGCAGTCGCTTCCGCTTCGCAATCGCTTTGGTCGCGCAGTTTTGGCCTTAGCTTTTGTTTTTTTGTCATAGCACGACGTTGGCAGTACCAATTCCATGAACATTACATACACTGCGCGTAATAAGGTAAAAAAGAGATAACCGAGTTGCCGATTGAGAACATAGTTTTCGGTGTCAGTAGTCATTAGTTAAATTAATTTTACGAAAATTACCGTTAACAGCGAACATAATTAACATATAAATCTAAATTTAAAATTTAAGAAAAACCCCCGATTCCAATGCCTTCATTTCCTTTAATGTAAAACAACATAATATTATGTAATGTGGACGCGATGCGCTTTCATTTGATACCCCACACTAGAATATTTGGAGATTTTCTGTTTTCCTTCCCCACTCTCACCCCCATAACTTTTAAACAGCTCAACCGATTTTGATCGATGTTATGAAACATGTCTATGAACACCCGGCCCAAACTCACCTTTCATACAAAAAAAACTAAATTGAAATCGTTCCATCCGTTAGGGAGCTATGGTGGAACAGACAGACAGACACACAGACAGACAGGTCAAACTTATAACACCCCTCTTTCTTGGTCGGGGGTTAAAAAAGGCCACTGGAATCATCAGGCAATCCTCTTATTCGTCACGGTCACGTATTCTATTACAAAGACCTGACGCAAACTGCAATAAAAACGAACGTCCAGCGGTAAAGGGAAACAGATGATCACTGCCAGTCACAGCAGCAGCAGTATTTCACGCGCTGACTGCTGTCGCTGTAAATCACACTAACTGCACCGCAGCTCAGCTCTGCTGCGCGGATCAAATTATCCAACTGTTACTCATACTGAAACTGCTCGATGTAAACCCACTACTGTGCCTAAATCTGATACACAATAGCAATCGGATAGAGGTGTCTGTTGTATAGGTCTTATATGTCAACATAAGTTTGATTTAGCAAACTCATGATCTTGCAAATTAGATTGCTATACCTGTGTCGTAGAATAGGCATGATGACTACGTAAATAAATGTTATACTGTTTAGTGCGCTTGTTAGCCAAAAAATACTAGACACCTATATTTCGCTTTATCAATATAAAGTATATATTTAGTACAAATCACTTGAAAGCGTTACGTCACGTTTGTATAAACTTTATTGCACTGTATCATTATATTTTATGGTTTACAAGAAAAACAAGTATTTAAATCCCTATTCTAACTATCAAATTAATTATTATATTTAAGTCATCTACACTATTCACAATCGTAAGCTATATTTTAATATCGTGATTATTTTGATAGGAGGCCCAAGCAAGAAACAGCCTTGGTAAAAATATTACATTATTAAATTTACATCATTTTTATTTTTGCATTCATGCTTAAGTAACTACTGTATTCTTAATCAAGTTGGTCTCTAGTAGGCGTTGTAAAGTATCTATCTAGGTTTTTTTTTTTTTATGATTGATAAGCCTTCATTTGACCACAATCTCACCTGATGTAAAGTGACGATGTGGTCTAAGATGGGACATGAAGACCTAGAAAAGGTAACTACTTACTTAAACTTACTATTAACTCATTACTTGTAACAAACCACAGCATTGTTTTGTTGGTCATCCAAATTCCATATACCTGGTATTATTTCTAAGATTCACTTAAAACTACACTAGAAAGTAAACATAAGAAAACACTTCGTCTAACTCGAATAAATTACCTAACTCGGATAAGAACGTCTAAACTTCTAACTTTACCAAGGAATCTTCTTAAATTTTTAATGAAAAAACTGCGATCTGCGAGTTTGCAGCGCATTCGAAATGATATGCATGGCTTAACTAGTTTGGGAACTTCTAGGGCCGCATGCCAGAATTCTTAGTGAGGTTTTTTATTCCTGTAAGCGTGTCACGTCAAGTCACGTGTGACTAAAATTATTTATTAATAGTTTTGTAACATTATTTCAAAGTCTCATAGAGCTGAGAATCTGATGCCAGTATTACTCCGCTAATATTTATGAAAACTGAAATCACGCGTAAGTAATTATTAAATTGACTGTTTGAACCAAAATTGAAACGAACACCTTTAAGCGAAATAATCAACTGACCCTTTATTAGATAAAATGTCATAAGCGTTTATTTGTCCTCGTCACTTTGCCCTTTGACACTTGTGTATGTTAGAAGGAGACAATATTCATGCTTATTTATACTTTGCTATCCATTTTGCATAAGGCGGTAGAGTTGGAATTTTTACGTTTATATATACTGCCATGTCATCAAAGATCGAAAAATAAACTAAAAATACAAATCATTTATTTCAATAACTATTCAAAACATTTAGTAGGATGGCAGACCGCCCAAAATCAAGCAGCTCTTTAAGTAGAGGACACATGAATATATCCATTCAAAGTTCAACTACCTCCGCATTCCTGAAAACCTCCAGCTATCCACTATCAGTTACTTGAACTTTTCCCGAAGGCCTTTATTCGCATGCTCAAACGACCTCAAACATCCATTTTTCAGAGAACAAACAGAATCCAGCTATGAAATTTTATAGGAAAAGTCTAGACGTGGGCTATAAATTATCTATACGTAGTAGGTACCTATGTGATTTCTGCTGTGTGACGTTGAATCACAATGCCTGCGTTTTATTGCGGGCAATTTGAATTGTACTTCCTCAGATTGATGATGATATTAACTGCAGTTTTCAATGTCTATCATTATTTTCAGTGTGTGCTGTTAATTGTTGTGGAATGAAATTTTGGAGAGGTTTTTTGTTCTGAATGTCACACGCAATCAGGTTAAATTGTTTTATATAAGTTAAAACTTAAATAAATTTCATAATTACGAGATAGACTAATACTACCTATACCTAGAGTTACATGAACAGTTACAGATTATGATTAAAAAAATAAAGTTTTTTTTTAAAGTGCGACAAAAGATGCATTTAGAGCGGTCAGCCATCGCTTAACTTGATGAACATCACGTTGGTTGTACGCGAGGCCCCTTATTTATTTATTATGTGTTTTTAACCCCCGACCAAAAAAAAGGGTGTTATTAGTTTGACGTGTCTGCCTGTCTGTCTGTCTGTCTGTGTCTGTCTGTCTGTCTGGGACATCATAGCTCCCGATCGGATGGAGCGATTTCAATTTAGTTTTTTTGAAAGGTGAGTTTGACCCGTGTGTTCTGAGACATGTTTCATGAACATCGGTTGAGCCGTTTTAAAGTTATGGAGGTGAGAGTGGGAAAGGAAAACCGAAAATCTGCAAATAAACTCGAATGGGGTATCAAATAAAAGAGCATCGCGTGCCCTAACTATTAAATATTATGGTGTTTTACTTATAAGGAAATTAAAGCATTGAAATCAGGGGTTTTTTTTAAATTTCAAATTTAGATTTATAAGTATTTGTTGTTATAGCGATAATATAGACCAAATCTCAGAATTAGGGCTTTACCCTTGGGGTACGGAAGAAAAAATAATTATTTTGTATTCAAACTAGCGGTCCGCCCCCGCTTCGCACCTAGTTGACCGTATTGTGAATCTAAACCATTCTCGAACCCACTTAAACACACACAAAAAAATTCATCAAAATCGTTGCAGCCGTTTAGGTTAGGTTCAATGACTAACACACGTACAGAAGATTTATATACATATATAAACATTAAGCTAGGATTTGCATGAAGGGTACATATACAACTCCTTTTCGTAGCATTCTGTACCTCAAAGTTACCTGTTTGTCAGTCATTCGAAAATAATGTTATTATTTTTTTCATTATT
Organism: Gymnoscelis rufifasciata; assembly: GCA_929108375.1. Lineage (NCBI taxonomy): Eukaryota > Metazoa > Arthropoda > Insecta > Lepidoptera > Geometridae > Gymnoscelis > Gymnoscelis rufifasciata. The sequence continues at coordinate 9,518,187 of OV815315.1, read as the reverse complement.
ATTAATACAACTTAAGCCATTATTTTCTGGATCCAGAGCTGTTTTCAAAGAATTTTAAAATGAGTTTCTTAATTGATTTTCTATCACATAGGTATTACTGGTACAGGGTAGTACTGGCTTAAGTTTTTCCTGTGAAATATATTTTTATTTCACGGGAAAAACTTAAGCTCCTATATCATGTACACGCTCAAAGTAAAGTACTGTATGCCACACTGAACTTTAATCCCACGCTCCTTTTTACACCTACACGATTCGGTACAAATGAACTTCATTTTATCTTTAAATGTATTAACGATCTGCCCTTTTTGCCTTCTCTACACATAATTTCAGTACTTATTACACCTATTTTTAATCAACGAACCCAATTAAAAGGTATCTTGTGTGTCTTACTGATTTTGGATCATTACGTTTACAATACATTTCTGTATTGATTTTGATGGATTTATCTCCGAAAATATATTTTTTAATATTCAATATCGATATGTACTTAGTAATACCTACTACCTACTTGATGTTGTTAATTTCAGCACAAGATCCAAAGGTATGAGGTGTATACCAATATAATAAACTACTATAAATATATGTAGTCCAAATAATACTTGAGGTGAAGGTACTTCAACAATCCAAATAAGTATCATACGTAACTCACTAAGGCGTTATCATATCAAAGAGATTTTTTTAGGCTGATATCCAGTTCAAGCCGTCAACATAACCGTTGGTTTACAAAAAAAACTTTGACAAAGATTTTTTTTTGCATTTGCAAAAAAAAATCTGGTGATGACTCAAGTAACCATAAAATTACTAGACTAAAGTATTAAGTGTTTATTTTAATCAAAATCACTTTACTGACTATTCGAAGCTGAAGACAATGAGACATTCCCTAAAATTTTGAGTTTAGAAATAAATCTATAAGATGGAACATGCTTTAGCTAAAAAGTCCATTAAAGCATGCGCGATTAGCATCTACTAACGAGCCTCTAGGCTAGGGCATTAGCTGGCAACGCCTGCCGTTGGATAGGCATCTCGCGCTAACGACTGACGGCATCAACGGCGTTTTATGTACCCCCTCCAGCCTGTCCTAAGACATAAGAATTATCCTACTAATATTATAAACACGAAAGTTTGCGGGAATGTAAGTGTGTCAGTGTGTTTGATGCTCTTTTTTTTTCATTTTGATGTAACTTCCTTAAAATATAGCATACATAGCAGAATATCACATAAGCTACTCTTTACCGTGGTAAAATCAAAAATTTCGCGGGATAATCAATTGTTGCACGCAAAGCCCGGTTGGCATGAATTTTGGCACGCACATAACTGTTTTCTCAGTAAGGGACAAAAGCTATTTTTACTCGTTTTAAAATCAATAATTTTACGGAAAGATCCGCGGGCGAAAGCTTGTTTATACTAATTTTGAAAGCACGTTCTATTTATTCCTAACCTACCGAACCATATTCAGTAGATTTTATATTTTGACCTACCTAAAATGAATATTTGTAAACTTACCTACATAGCATAAAAAAAGTAGGCAAGCGTTCATAGTTTATGACGCTAGTCCTGAGTTATCTTCATTACTCACATAAATATGCTTTATAGCACAACTTTTGTTATAAATAGTTGAGTATAAATATAAATTACAGTATTCGTATCTCAGTGGCGACATAGTAAGGGAATCGGTACCTACATATAGAAGCCAAAACTCATCTTTGTCTTCTGGAAATATGGTTTTATATTTAAAACTTGCGGAACATGAACAAATTCCACAACTACCCTAGTTGTGTTTTTAATTGTTTTATATATTTTTTGTTAAAAGTATGCTATAATATTGTTACATACAAATTTATTGGCTATCTTGTGTGAGTAACTGTGAGTTCAATCAAGATCGTAAATAGGTTTTTTTTTTTGTTAAATTAAACAATGCAAAACTAATACTTAGTATTAGTTTTGCATTGTTTAATTTAATGAGTGAGCGTTTCGCTATAAATAAGAAAAACATGTATTCTCTTAAGTGAACTGTATTGTTCTTCTGAGATAAAAAATATCTTTAAACATTTTTATATACCACGCACTATCAGTGCCTTGCGGTGATGCCCATATATTTTTTCCGCGGTTTAAAGTAGAGTTTGTCTACCTAATACAAATACATACATTTAAAATACAATTGTGGTTAACGTATTAAAGTAAATAGTGAAATTAATGATTTTTAGTGAAGTGTTTTAGTATGCATTTATGTTTATTTATAATTGAGGATAATATTGTATTTTAATAAACCTGAAATGAATGATGTACCGAATGCTATATAAAAATTAATTTTAATGTACAAAGTGTTCTCATTAAGTGATTTTTTTGTAAATTCTTTTGAGATAAATAAACGTTCTTAAACCTGACATTTCACGATAATCAGTTAAGCCGTTAAAAGAAGGGCAAACAAACACACAAACACTTTCCCATTTATAATATTAGTACGGGTATGGTTAAACATAATACCATCATATTGTTTAAAACTCTTTGTTATTTCTTCAACTAAAGCTTCGTACGCTGTTCCAATAAACTTAAGGCAAACACAATCTTGGTCTCTGGTGAATGTGTTTAGTGATTTATGCCTTCGCCTATCGGAGTGGTCTAATGAGGCTCGATAGCTACGAATATGTCTTAAAGAGCCCATAAAACACATCGTGTTGCCTAATAGCAGTAAAATGATGGTGATTTCATTGATTTATTTCTTACTTTACTATAAGATGGATCTTTATCTACTTTTAAATTGATTTCCCATTTAAACTTTCTACTATAACGCATATTTATACATGGAATTAGTAAGCTCAAATGTCAAAGATTTCACGGATTTTGAGTTAACTGAATGTCTGTGTTGTTGAGGTACAACAAAGTCTTGGTCTCGTTGTTACCCGAAACATAGTAGGTACCCAACTAAATATTTTTATGCAATGAGTATTATCTAGCGATATGGTTTAAATATATCCCTCTGTAGATAAAGATAATGATAAAAGATATTTATTTTTCTACCATACAATAATACAAACAAAAAAAAGGTGTGTGTGCGATTCACACACGATAAGAGTTAAACTTCAGTAAATCGACGAAAGAATAAGAAGAATAAAAAAAAGTGTGTGTGTGTCAGCTACGACGCACGATTGGATTCTACTACTTACGAACTATAATTATGATATATATCGAATAGAAAAAAAGGGTAAATGAACGCATCTGCTAAAATGATAAGAGAATAAAACATATATCTGTAATTATTCGGATTATTTATTATATAAAGCGTATTACATAAAGTATGTCACAAAATAATATAAATAAAATACAGCAATATTTAAAATTTAAATAAAGCATTGAATTTGTGTCTCTTACCATTTCCGTTTCATCTTTTTGCATCCGGTTTGAAATCACTACGATTCTATAGAAGTTTCACTTCAAAAAAACTTGTAAATATACACAAAAAATTTAATATTATTTAGTAGAAAAACTGGTTCTGTCTCAGCATGTGCCAGATTACTAGCATGCTAGTAACCAGCGCTGGTCTTCGTACAGAACCAATTGTTGACGTTGTTGTTTTTTTAATTACCGACATAATTTATCTCCAAGCAAAGTACCCAAATCAATGTCTAAAAATATATTTCATAGCGATGATATCATTTAGATGACTTTCTTGAAAAAAGACAGACCTTCACAAAAAAATCAAACGAAACACGTCAAAAGCACAGCACCTCCTCTTAAATGAACCCCCTACTTCAACGCCCATCTCGAAGAAATGCTAAAAGATTGGTCAGTCCGCAGATTGTCAGCGTTTTATAAGTGAAAAGTCATGTCATGAATATGTAAATTGAAGGAGACGCTCTTCACAAGTGAAAAGTTGTGAAGCGCCAACACCGAGATAAGGCGGGAAGAGTCCTCTAGATAAGAGCCGCCCAAGCCAGCAGATACGAGGAACTCCGCAACGGCACTTTTGTGCGTGATTTTCTGTGATTTTGCAACAAGTAGCTACAATCGGCATGGTGACGGCATATTAAATATGTATTCTGTTTAGTCCGTCCTTTAGCCCATCCAAAAATACTAGAAATCTATTTTTATCACATTATCAATTAATTTATATCAAAGTTCCGGAATTGTGACACATAAATTTAGTGCAAATCACAGGAAAGTGTTACGTCACGCGAAACTTCAATACGTTGACAATATTTTTAAATAATCTAAATGATGGAGTAATTATTTATTTCACTGCCTCAGTGGTGCGGTAGGCATAGGTCCGCCTGTGGCGCAAGAGGTGGGGGCTTCGATTTCCGCCTAGGGGCCGTGTGTTTGTATGTTTTGCAAGAACATTCTCTTTGGTCTGGGTGTTTAATATGCACAATAAAATATATCGATATAAATATCATCACCTTTTTTAAAATAACGTTGTACCTAATCAAAAATTAAGTATGATTTTTAAGCCACTACGTAAGTACTTTCTCCAAATACAAACCAAATGTCACCTGAAGATATCAATTTAATTTACTCCAATATTGCATCAATACTTTCAATAATTATGTATCATTGGCAGAACAGGAGTATTAAAATAAAAATAAAAACGATTTGCTCAAATGCCAGAGAAGCATTTTAACTTAAGTTATAACTAGCAACCCGCCTCGATAGGCGCAGTACCTATTGATAGATTAACCTTCCTCTTGATTCACTCAATCTTCTATAAACCTCATTAAAATCCGTTAGGTTATAATCGAACACATCGTATAGACAGCTGAAGTGAGTACATTAAATACGGTGTAAAATAATTATCAAGGCAATATCTTTATGGATTACATTGTTATTTTACAGCTGATTCCAATAGAACACCACAAATTTACAAAATTCAAATCTACTAGTGTTGCAAATATAAGTAAACAAACCATTCACCACATTCTTTTAACCTAAATATGGTATAAAACGAGGAGATAAATGACACCATACAAAGTAATTCTCAGTAAATATCGCATTACGCTTAGAGCCTCTTCCACGCCTACTTTTTAATGAACAAAATCTTAATCACTTTGCCCTTTTCTTGCCTAAATATTTAATCAGGCTACTAGGGCCACCTAAACGGCTTAATTGTACAAAATATTATATTATCTCTCGTATTTACTGGAGAAAAGCCCAACGTGCTCAAGGATTCTTGAACGGCTTAAATTCGTTAGAGATGTCCTACTTCAGGTAAACCTGTTTAGAAAACTTCAATAATATAGGTATAGGTATATATAGGTATTTTTTACTTCATATTTTTTAAATCGTTGTAAATGTGTCTTCTACACATTGAGAAGTGGAGTAAGGTTTTATTTAATGATCGACCATTTATCTAGTTTCGCTGTACATACCTCATTAAATAAGCGACCTTTGTGTGTACAATTATTGTTAATAGTAAACAGATAAGATTAAAAACGGCCTCAAAAACATTAAATGTTCTTTTTTTTGTCTTCGTCTTGGACTTTTTGGAAACAGAACAAATATTCATATTGACAATTTAAAATAATACACATGGACTATGTATAATTAATTACAAAGCATGCTCTATCATTGAAATATCACTGTCTGGATCCTACAAAAATCAGAATCGACATAGTAAGATAGGACTCAAGACAGGAATTCAGTCAAGAATTATTTTTTACAATTAAAGAGAGGAATATCATTTTGAGCATGAATTAAAGCAACCTGCACGTTTTGAACATAATCGCTTTTGCAATTAGTTTACTCTGTTTCAGCGCAGCTGTGGTAACTTCAAGAAAATGCACTAGATATTACAAACTTCTACAAACTAAGTTTGGTTATGGAAAATGCCTTGGCTTACAGTGGTAACATTTTCATTTCGTACCATTTAATATTCAACCTAATTAAGTACACGCGGAATATAATGGCTTCAAATTTACACATTTTCCCGAAATTACAATGAACGTGTTGTGTTAAATTATGTTTGAATTATTTAGTACCGTGGACTATGGAAACGTATAAAATGTTTGCTTGTAAAAGTTTAACGTTTAAATTTAAATGATATCGGTTTGGTATAGGTTCAATTTTTGTTCCGTTTCCGAGCTGGAATTTATTTTTCAATAGTAAATAGACCATCGTGTTAACCACAATCTTACCTGGTGGTAAGAGACGATGTAGACTAGGATGGATCATAAAGATTAGTAAAATGAGGTGCCAAATTTACTTTTACGCCATATATCTTTCAACATTGAAACCTTTTTGCAAAAACAACAGACCTCGTTCAAAATTGTTTAAAAGTCCGAAGGATCTTAAGTAAACAACGATTAAGATCAAAATCCCTGTTCCGAGTCAAACAGACTTAGCGGAATGTAAAAATCAGCGAAAAGAAGTAAAGTTCATTAAAAATTCACCTTCAGGGATCGGTACGAAGTTCGAGAACTCTCATAATCTTGATTCCCTAAAGAGCGACTTTAATTAAAAATTTCTCAGCTCAACCTACCTTGGTGGTTGGAATCTAAGCAATTTCAGATTGTTAAAAGATTCTTTAAAATGTTTGTCTTCTTTTGACAGACGATTGTGACTGAGGTTCATTCTTTCACTTCACGAAAGTTGCATAAGTAACAAAAACTATTTAATTATGTATTTTGACGGGGTACATAAATGGATAACGGTTCAACTAAATACAGCAGATGTATGGGTAACCAATAAATAATATGAGAAGTTCTATGTCCAATAAATTGACTGCGTTCGTATGATGTGTGATTGGTTCGGTATTTTCACAAGAGGCCTAGATGAAGCGACATCTTTGTTTCTTAATCTTACTTTGAAAAAAACACATCAAAAAACCCCTCTTTGTGTTTTTGATGCGTTTTCTTCATTCAAAATAAATACGCCTGCCCTGGCAAGGACTGTTTCACAATATCTGGGTAAAAGTCAAAGTCAAAGTCAAAGTCAAAACGTTTATTTCCTTAGAAGCACATAGCCTACATGGACAGGTCAACTTAAAATTAAAATTAATAAAACTAAATTGCTTAAATAACAAATATCAAGGAAATAACATTGTCTTGACAGTTCGCTTCAATGTTTTATACTGAGTTGAGAAGCGAATAGAACAACACAGCTTTATCAGTTATTACAATTTTGTAGTTATTACAATTTTGGAGTTCTTATTTATAGGTAACTATTATAAGTTTAACATTTACAATAAAAAAAATGTTTGTCATATAAGGAAGCTATTTTAGCATGAGCATATCAGTCCTGGTCAACCAGAATTATTAGAGCCTGTTACTGTGGAACTAAGCAACATCTATCCAAGCTGCATCATCCTTTATATAATCATTTATAGAGTAATACGCTTTTTTCATTAGACTTCTCTTAATAAATGATTTAAATTTTCTAATAGGAAGCTCTGTTACATTATGAGGAAGCTTATTATAAAAACGTACAGAGTTACCCATAAATGATTTGCCTAGTTTTTTTAGTCTGTAAGTAGGAATTAGTAATTTTTCTTTACTTCTAGTGTTAATACTATGTACGTCACTTTTTCTTAGAAACAAATGCTTATTCTTGTGGGTGAACATCAAGTTCTCAAAAATGTACTGTGAGATTACAGTTAGAATGTTAATCTCTTTGAATTTTTCTTTGAGGGAGTCACGTGGTTTCATTTTATATATTGCACGCACAGCCCTTTTTTGCAGCACGAATATAGTTTGAATATCGGCTGCAGCACCCCAGAGTAGGATACCATATGACATAATACTATGAAAGTAACTAAAATAAACCAGTCTAGCTGTACCCTCATCTGTGATATATCTCATTGTTCGCACTGCATAAGCGGCTGAACTAAGTCTACCTGCAAGGTTTGTAATTTGGGGTTTCCATTGTAGACGAGAATCAATATGTAAACCTAGGAACACTGTTGAGTCAACGAGCTCGAGAATTTCATCGTTTAATATGATTTTTGTAGGAAATTCTTTAACATTAGGGAGTTTGAATTTAATACATTTAGTTTTTTTTGCGTTTAGCAGTAAGTTATTAACCGTAAACCAATTTAGTACTAGTGACAGTGAGTTATTTACATCGTCAAAATTATTTTTATTCCTATCGACTTTAAATAATAAAGAAGTATCATCAGCAAATAAGACTATGTCACAAAGGTCTTTAGCAAAATACGGGAGATCATTTACATATACTAAAAACAAAAAAGGCCCAAGTATTGATCCTTGTGGAACCCCTAATTCGATTTTTGATCCTGAGGATCTTTCATTACCTACTTGAACCATTTGAATTCTATCGGTCAAGTAGGAATGTAGTAGCTCAAGGGCTTTGTTGTGTATGCCGTAATGCTTTAATTTATTTATAAGTGTTGCATGGCAGACACAATCAAAAGCCTTGGAGAGATCACAGAACACGCCGATAGTATTTTGCGCTCTATCCCAAGCCGCCAAAATGTGCTTTATCAATAGTGTTCCAGCATCAGTAGTTGATCTACCTTTGGTGAAGCCAAACTGATTGCTATGCAGAAGTCTGTTGCGATCAAAGTGATTAATTAATTGTGTTAAAATAATTTTTTCAAAGATTTTACTCATTACGGGAAGAACTGAGATAGGCCGATAATTTGCAGGATCAAATTGAGTACCAGATTTATGAAGAGGGACAAGCTTGCCATATTTCATGAGATCCGGAAAGATACCAACATCGACACAGCTGTTAAAAATGAAGGCCAGGAGGGGGGCAATATCATTAATAATATTACCTAGCACTTTTGTTGAGATATTCCAAAGATCTTCTGTGTATTTGATGTTGAGAGATTTGAATGTTTTCACTATGCAGTCGGCAGTTACATGAGTAAAGTAAAATACTTCAGCACATGCATCTACGGATGCCTCTAATAGTTCCACAGCCTTAGATGTAGATGAGTTTAATGACTGCGTTATAGTTTTCGGTATGTTACAGAAAAAATTTTCAAAAGCATTGGCAATGTCAATGTCTTTGACTAAGATATTATCATTAATTTTTAACTTAATCTGTTTACTACGGGGTACTGATTTGCCAGTCTCATTATTGATAAGCTTCCAAGTGGCTTTAACTTTATTTGAAGAGTTAATTATTTTATTCTTGTGAAAATTTGATTTTGCTATGTTGCATACTTGTTTAAACAATTTTCCGTAATTTCTGACATATGTTATGAATTCATCATCATTTAGTTTAGATTCTCTTTCCGAATACAGATCATATAACTTATTTCTACTTTTATAAATACCAGGCGTAGCCCAATCTGTGAATCCTACTTTTTCTTTAATTTTGCAAGTTTTCTTTGTAAATACTTCGTTATTTTCCCTTGCTATTGTTTCTGATAAAAACATAAACAATTCATTAGGGTCATCACCAGTAGGTAATGTTAAAAGTCTTTGTTCTACTCTACTTTGAAAAGCTAAAATACGTTCATTAGTTATGGGTCTGTATGTAAATTCTAATAACTTATTATGACCTCTTTCTAAAGAAAACTTAATACTCTGACCATAGTGGTCTGAATTAAAATGTTTAACTACTGATTTTACTGTTGGTGACTGAGAGGAGAACATGTTGTCTATGCATGTTGCAGTAGTTGATGTTACGCGCGTGGGGTCATGAAAATTATTTCTCATATTAAAACATTTAAATAAATTAATTAGTCTGTCTGCAAGAGGATTACTAATGATATCAATGTTAAAGTCTCCACATACAATAATAGTTTTATTACAAGTAAATATTTTCAGTAAGGCATCCTCCATGGTAGACTCGAAGGTTGCCTGATCCGCAATCGGAGGTCGATAAACGCAAACACAAATATGTCGCTCAAGTTCCACACAAGACAGTTCAATGCATCTCTCAACACTTAACTTAGCAATATCTTTACGTTCTTTAAATTTAAGATTATTTTTAACCAGGATAACAGTTCCGCCTCTAATAGCAGTACTTCTTTTGAAACTACTAGCACAAGAATAATTACTGTAATATGGTATTGACTGATTACTTGTGATCCAGTGTTCTGATATGCACATAACATCTACATTAAAACTATTTAGAAATAATTCTAATTCCAGAATTTTGCTGGGTAAACCTTGAATATTTTGGTGGACTACATGTAACTGCAAGTTGTTACCCATTGTCGGCAAAGTCAGTTTAAATTATGATAAGCTGACTTTGATAAATCTACACCCTTATTAGCAGAATAACTAGCTAAAGATATAGGCTCGTCAGAAAACTTTGTTATAGAATTTATAACTGTGTCATTAATATTGTATGCTAATAATTTAGCAAGAACATTCTTGTTCTGGTTGTTAAGATACAAAGTATCTCTTATCAAAAAACTTTTACTAATAAAAATATTAGTGTCTAAAAATAAAACGTCACTATGACGACATGTCAAGTTGTAAAGTAGTAAATTCATATTACTTAAATGTCTATTTTGTTTTATACTCAATGACTTTGAGTATGGGAAGGCACATATAATCAATTTACCTAGACCACATTCTAATTTATGAAGCAATACCTCAAAAAGTTGTAAAATATCTAACCGCTTAACATTTATTTCGCTTAACTGTACTATTAGTGAGGTCAATTTATCAAAACTAACATCCTTATCAATAGAATTTGTGATAGTTCTAGTTGCAGCATTTATAAAGCAGTTATTAATCACACTCTGTGACAGAAGGTCATTTAAAAGTGAGCCCATTCCGTTGCCAATCCTATCTGAATAGATCACAGTTTTCCGGGTCTGACAGCAGGTGTTCTGCTTTACCATAGACTGTGAAGATGGTAAACCTAAGCCTTCAGCCCACACCGGAGAAGGCGAAGGCGCCGCCACAGGAGAAATGGCTTCATGTTCCAAAGGCGGCGCCAACTCCTGTCCTGCGCCAGCATGAGAGGCTGAGTGTGAGGTGTCTGGCTGGTCCGTTTGAGTGCTGCTGCTATAAACTTGCACATAAATGGATGTATTATTGACTAGGTCTTCATATTTACTTAGTTTATGGCAATTGTCTTTAGCCTCTGTCATGGCTTGCTGATATTTACAAGACACATTTTGCAATTCCTTTTCTAAGGTTACAATTTTACTTGACATATAATCTAATTCTTTTGTATTTCTTCCTATCAAATTGTAGCAAGAGTTTAATTCTTCCTGCATGTCCCATTTACACTTTTCTTTGCTTATCCTAGTATTATTTATAAGTAGCTTTTGTTTTTTAAGCTTTTTTTCTGATTTTTTGATAAAATTATTTAATTTAACATATTTTTTAATTTTTTTGCTCCCTTTTATGACCGGTGTTTGGCTCAAGCAATGAGGAGAAGTAAGATCGACTATGGGCATATTAAGTGAGCATTGTAGCTCCGTTTGCAGATCCATGCTAGCAAAACTCATCGCTGAAGTCAATGGCTTAGATTCTAACCTATCAATTTTTATCCTGCACTCGGAGAGTTCTTGTTGTAAAATAGCCAATGGTCAAAATATAGAGTTATCAAGTCAACAGACAACTTTCAGTGACTGATTGAGAAATCATATAATAATATCTAATCATAATGTTATATTGCAGACACAAGATCCATTAATTCAATATGAAATAAGATAAAATAGTGCTTAAAAATGTTATAACAAAAAGAAAAAATAGAAAGATTGCTCTATATTTTAACCAGTGACTATTTTATTCGAGGGTTAAAGTGTTTGTATGTTCTGCATGCTTTTTCTTCTGGTCTGGGAGTTTAATAAGTTAAATAAAAAAATATCTTACATGTATACCTATAATATTAAATATATCAGATATCTACCTCTAGTATCCGTAACAGAGGCTTAATTAAAGCTTACCACGGGGCTAGATGTTGTTGTGCGGATTTTCCAGCAGCAATATATATTTTTTTTATTTACTTATTCGGTGATGGTGATACAAGCCCTTGGTATACCAGTATATTTATGTGCAGACAAAATACGGGAGATATGTCGCGTTAAATACGACCTTTCAAGCTGGCGCAAAGGTAACAAACTAGAAAAACCGAGGCAATATGTCAGGGCCAAAGCTCAACTAAAAGCGCGGCAGAACTTAATGACGATATGAACTACGAACTGGATTAACTGAGGGGAAATTTAAAACCCGACGTAAATGGAACATAGTTTATTCAAAAACGTGCGTTTAAGCTTGCCTCACACGGAGACTGGAAAACTGTAATAAATAGAAAGTGTTTTCGCTCTTACTACTTTGTTTATTCGTTGCAATGAATATTTTGAAAGAGAGAAACAACATTTCCGTACGACAATTTTTTTATTAAAGCTCAATGTATATTCGTATTTGCTGCTTTGAGGAGAATAATTAGTATCAAAAAAATATTTTTTCAAAGTTTTTGCTTATGACCATGTTAATTACGTTGGTAGTAATAAAGATAGATATTCTTCCTGAATAGTAGGCACACAATTTGTAAACATCAGAGTATATTGTAGAACAGTAATAAATTATGAAAAAAAACGCAATACAAAATACGTAGGTAACTTTAGTACCTTATATTTCAGCAATCGAAATTAAAATCCTATCTTAATTGGACAACGACCTAAAACATAGAAAGGCTAGTGTAATAAAACATTAACATTATTGGACAACGACCTAAAACATAGCAAGCCTGGCACGCCGCGGTCCGAAAGACTAGTTTGGAAAGTTTTCTCATAAACCACGGTTAAGCCAGTTAAATCAGCATAGTAGCAACAAAGAACACACAACAGAGTTTCAGAGCAAGCGAGCGACAAATTGAACTCTCCGGCGGAATTACCAGCTACGAAACCTCAGCTATTTTCAGAAAGGAAACTTTTGTGTAAAGTAAGGAGGGAATCTTGTGCTGAGTCATCACCATCACAGCCGAAGAAAGTGTAGTTTGATATGAGCTTCTCATTGATTTTCAGTTGTTTCGGAGGGATGCGGCCTGCTTTCAACGTGAACCTTGCCTTAACCAAGTAATCTTCTATCCATAGGGTCGATCTACTTACGGGGTGGACATCCTACGCTTACTAATCCACAATTGATAACTTTTCGGCAGCTCTATGTGGATAGTTTATTCAAAATTCCTACGTCCAGATACTATATGAACTAGGAACTGGTAGCTAATCTTGTTCCAAACTTAGAGCTGATGTGAGTTCTAATGGTCCCATTATAATATTAGTAATTTTTTATAGAAGCGCAGCTCGGTAGGGTTTATACCGAACCTTCTTTGTCCACATTGACAATTACTATCATGTGAGATTGTGAACAAACACAGATCTATCTACCAAAGAAAAAAATAAAAAAGAACGAATTGAGAAACATCCAGATTTGTATCTCTGCTTAATACTCGTAGTACCATGTGGTTAAGTTGAGAAAAACTTATATGTTATGGCTGCCACTTAAAAAAAGTCATATTTAAAAGGATCCATCCAAATGTTTCATCATTAAAAAACATGATACCAAAACAGTAGAATAACATTTGAACTTGTTTAAACTGTCCATTCGGGGATCGTTAAAGGAATATAGCCAAACTTTTAATGAGAAGATTTTCAGTTTCTCTTAGTATTTCGCTCTCCATAATGGTAGAGAAATAAGGTTTATTTTGGCGAGGCTTGACCTCGGTAATCCTAGGCTAATTGATTCCAGTTATACCCAGTAGCCTCAGTGGGATTAATACCGTTGACTGATGCCGTTGTTTAATGGACTAGGAATTCTAATCAGTTCTACGGGATTATGGGTTCATTAGAAAAGAGCCCGTTTTACTAAATATTTTTACAATCAAACAAAAACTAAGGATAAGATAGGTGCTTATGACGACTGAATACGGAATTTATTGAAGAAACATAATATTTAGACTCAACTTTCAATAGAATAGATAAGTAGGTTTGTGATATTGTTTTTCGTTACCTCTGCAAATAAATACTCCGAAAATTCACGTGGTTAAAGCTGTGGATACATTAAAGTAATGAATTGTATTGAAATTTGTCCAATGTTATTAATTTATAAAACTACCTACTCTCGACAAACTTTACTCTCCGAATGCATAAATTAATCCTCAACAAACTTAAGCGATAGGCTGCCTATTTCTCCGTCATTAATTTCCTGTTCCAACACCGAACATTTAAGTTTCATGGGCAAGTTATGAACGGTTCGCTTCTACTAAAACGTCTAATTGGGAAGTTAGGAGCATAATTTGCGAACAAGTTTTCCTTGCTCCCTCCCTCAACTCGTGTTTATTGGCCGCGTTTGCTAACATATATGTTATAAATTATTATGTAACAGATAAGAGTGGTTGATTCAGGTCTTGCCCGTTGAATCATAAAGATCACGTGGACACGTCAAGTCAAGAGAGAAAAGAAAAAATCAACTACAACACTCCAATATTCAATTCAATCTAATATATTCATCGTCGAACACCATCTGTCTTTATTGCTATTGTATATGTCCTTAAAAGATTAGATTCAATTTCTACATTTTCATTAAAAGTTATTTTTAGCAACGAATAGTCACGTTACAGAAGAAAAGGTCGGTAGATGGAGCGCATGCGCGCCCTCTAGTAATTTTAACAACCATATTCCTAAAATAAACAAAATCAATTTTAAGTACTAAGGTTAACCTTTCGCATATGTGGGTTTTGTTGTTCAGTTTCTATTACACACGTAATCTTGTAAAAGATACCCAACTTTGTCACTTATTTAGCAATAGACAACAAGCGCTTTCTATTACATAAGTATCTCGTTTCTAAGGAGTAAGGTGTACTCTCTGTATTAAAGAGTGTAAAAATTTGTCCTCTTATAAAAAGAAAAATCCACTTCTAACTCAAATTTCAACGAAACACGGAGAAATAGCCTTGCCTTGCATATGTTGCAGAAATCTCCCACGTCATCCAACCAATATTACCACGCTAATATATTCAGTTTAGAACTAAGGCAACCACTAAGATTCTATCTAAACGGATCCCTAATGCGACTAAAATTGGACTTGGAATACATCACGCTCCACGGCTTAGGCAAAGCCGAACCTTTAAATTTTAATGAGTTTCCGTGGATGTTTTCTTATCTATTTAGTGCACATTTAGACTAATACCAGTAATAAGGCCTTTTTATCTCTTTATTTTAAACTTAATCTGCAACTTTTTATTTTTAAGAACCTTTTTACCAAGAGCCTCGGGTGTTCCACGTTTAAAACATCTCATTATTGATTCCCTTTTTGCTAAGCAAAATGTGAATCAGTCACACATGTGACAAAGCGAGATAGCTCTTGGCATAACTAATTGGCACGTATTATAGGCATGAGTAACCATTGCTTAGTTTACTCGGATCTCGAGAAATAAGCCTTAAGTCTACGGGTAATTATGGACAGGTATGGAAGAGATATTTCTCCGTCTGTGGGTTTTTCGTAAATAGAAAATCAGAGAGACAGTAATCAAAAGAAAGCTGCTTTATGAGTTGACCTACAAAATGTCAATAGAAGTAAAGGAATAGAGCGGTGTTCTGCGAATACCGTATTCTACGAATCGGGGGCAGTTTTGTCGTAATTTACCTCATATACCTACAACAATTACAAACAATGCATTTATTTAAAAAAATCTATATAACTTTTGAAACTATCATGGTAACTAACACTGCTTAGATTTATATCGGAATATTTACCATGATAAAAAATAAATGATAAATATTCCGTTATTAACCTCAATAAAAATCAAGTAAAACGCTTGCACGCGCCTATCTTGGAGGGCGCGTGGGACGTGGGACGTCACATCACATGCCGAAAATCTACTATCGGCGATGTAGGACACATCAACTCAGTTACGAATATATTACAATTTTAATAACCTATCTTAGAAAAATGGTATTTATTTTTAAATATTGTGTTTGTTATTTCGGTTCAATAAAATATTGAACTTAAATTTTGAACAATTTGTTCCTTATTATATTATAATCACATTATATAAGGATAGTTCTTATTAGCATTAGTCAATTACCCTAATACCAAATGCGCTGGTACAGTGCGAGTTTTAGGTGACAATATAGCTATCTCACGGAACATGTTTTTCCGATGTAAAAAGTAGCTTCTCATTTCAAGTTATAATCCATCACTATTTTAAATTTCAGATATATCGTTTGAGCCGTTTTGTCGTGAAAGACGGAGAAACTACATACACTTTCTCATTTATAAAATTAGTAAGTGTGGATGAGAAAATGAAAAGCCTTTGTATTTCATTTGTTTGGTACTTAAGATGATTCTCAAAACAAATGTTTGTCATCTGAAACAAAATTTTCAAACTTGGTCCCAAAAGAAATCAAGTAGATACAAATATTTTGACGCGTAACGTGCCGAGGCGAAGCAAACAGCGCGATCAAACAAACAAATTGTTTTCACAGGATCAAACTACCCGGCGCGCGGCGTGATGCAACCCTTTGTGATTTATACCCGGATGGGCTAGGCACAGTGCTGTGGCATTCAGCTGACTCAGATACTGATGATAATGATGTTTCGGATATCGGATAATGTAAACTAGATATAGGTCAACTATAAAAAATATATTATGTAACAAAATTGTGATATGAATGCAAAATTTATCAGGAATGTTAATAAAATAAATCGCATCCAAAGAACTCGGTTACAAACATACAAGTGAAGCTAATAAAAAGCTAATAAAGTCGGAAATAGATGAAGTCTTTTAAGCAATATGAAAAAACAATTATTGTTTTTAAGTGACCAATCTCGACCTTTTTTGCTGAAGAGAGAGAGAGAGAGATCTTTGCCAGTCATTCTTACCTATTTGATTATTGGAATATGTAATCTTGGGAGAGTTTTGCAGATGGAATTTGAGTGTGAATGCGATACATAGTAAAACGAGCAGTTTGGAGTTTCTTATTGTTAGTGCAATCAGGCGTAAGACAATTATTGAATTACTTTCAAGCATTTACAAGCAGACGTATATTGTGACCTTATCGTGTTCTCATTCAAAAATTAAAATATAATGTACCAGCTGTTCCGCGTAAAACCGGTCTTGGTGCGAATAACGCGGTCGACTGATGAGACCAGCCGGTCGGAATACTGATGAACCGGCCGGGTATTAATCTGCCTGTTGCATAATATGCTCAGAGGACAGGCACTAATGAAATTTAACAAGGAGGTATTTACGATGGCACTGGAAAACTAATTAAGGTTGGTATACTTGGTAATGACGTCATGATGTGGTATTATAAGTTTTATAATGAGACCAAAACTCGTAAGGTCGCCTATTTATATTTATTACACATATTTTATCTGCTCATGTCTAGCGCAAAATCTTTAAAAGTATTTAGAGGTATTTGATTTCTTACCCGATATATTATTTAAAGTATTCATATGCAGTTCATATGAAAATGTCGTCTAAATAACTGAGTAAGAAAATAAAACAGTATTTTTGTAGCTTTTACTATTCAGATCACAGATTCGCAGTGTTTGTTTAAAAATAAGACTTATTGTTGAATATTAATACGCATATTCGTTTATCCAGCTATAAAACAGATAAAATTTGCTGTACAAACCACAATGCAATAGGGATTTATATAGAAGAAATGTTTATATCATGTGTTGAATCCCTCTGAACCCCCTGACACGTGACCTCCGGGTGGTGCTAAGAACAGTCTCTGGTGGTAGGCTTCGGCCGCGGCTTGTCACCACCCTCCGGGCTGGGCCAGTGCGTGAAGCGATTTTGTCGTGTTTCGTAATGAGGCCCGGAGAAGCCATCTACCTTCTAGGTCTTCTTGCTCCATCTTAGACCACATCGTCACTTTACATCAGGTGAGATTGTAGTCAAATGAACATAAAAAAAAGAAGTGTATATTTATTTATAATAAGTTACCCCAATCGTTAAAACAATTAAATGGATTTATTTTTAAGAACAGATTATATAGTTGGTTGCTTGACAAATGTTTCTATAATGTGAATGAGTATTTGAATTATGATGATAAATGTACCTAATTTTTTTTATGATGACATCTTTTATATGAATTCGACAAAATATTTGCACGCCTGAATACATTGACATAAATTTTTATTTAAGATCTGACATGTATTATTAATTATTTTGTATTCTCGAAATAAACAATTTCATTGCATTCAATTTCAAAAACTTTCCTAGGTTATATTATAATTACGAGCAGCATTTAATTCTGGATTTTTTTTCATGAACTTTACCGATCTTGACATATTATGCAGAAATTATAAATATCCTCCAAAAAAATAATACTTGAATAAAAATCTCAGATTTACATATTATAACGTACATGTTTCACGAGAATGTTAATAGAAAATAGTAGCGTAAATGCGACATTCAAGGCAAGACTGCCTTATATCCGGGTTGCATCATTCATAATATCCGGTTACAGCTTAAAACACATCAGCTGATTTACTTCCCGTAGTTATACATAAATGTTTTAAAATATTACCAATATTAAAACAATATCATACATACATGTACTGATAACAAGTATGGATCAGATACAGGTAGGATAAAGCGCCCTTTCGGGACGTGTCTCTCTGTTCGCAATAATCTCAAAAAATACTTATATGGCAATTTATAATTATTTTTTAAATCATTTTTTTCATGAAGATATTCAAGAAAAAGGTTTAGGTGTAAAAAATTATGAGCCATAATGACTTTTTCATTCATTTAGAGTATTGTTAGTCTGGAAAATCTAATCCAGCTTATAGAAAATGTGTCCAAAGTTAGCAAGACCTCCTCATTCGTCTTTATGTAAGCGTCTTAGATGAGAATGGATCAAATACTGAGCTAGACAAATCTACCAAATAAATCCCAGACTACAAAGAC
Source organism: Gymnoscelis rufifasciata (assembly GCA_929108375.1). Taxonomy (NCBI): domain Eukaryota; kingdom Metazoa; phylum Arthropoda; class Insecta; order Lepidoptera; family Geometridae; genus Gymnoscelis; species Gymnoscelis rufifasciata. Next base: position 9,499,389 of record OV815315.1, on the reverse strand, counting down.
ACATCAAGGCATTTTCAGATAATGGCCTCGCCCTTTAACTCAATAATAAATTAAAATGGAACTTCAAATAGGTTTGCTAATAATTAGCTAAAACCACAGAATGACGGTAGATAATTTCTGGTAATAATATGTCGGTTATATAGTAATCAAGACCTTTATTTCCAAAATACTAATTATCCTCTACGTCAAAAGTAGTTTACATGCCAAAAAAAGATTTCATTATAAAAAATTGTCAAAAATTAAAATTCACCTACGTCTAGTCAAATAATATAATACCTGTATAGAAATAACGTTGTCCGAAATTATGCTTCAATTTTATAACCGCTAAGTTGAGAAGCGTTAATAACAACATGCCTTCATCATTGTACCATAAAACTTAATACAAAGGTACCTCAGAAAAAACTTAAGTTACATAACATAATATTCAAAGGAATATTTTTTTTTCAAACATGTAGCTAAGATAAATATATGATGATAGTTTCATACGCTTATAAAGAACTGTCCTAGCTGTTCTCCTAAAGCTGGTAACCGTGGGAAGCTGCAAGCGAGTCAGCACGTAAAGGAAATGAAATAATTTTTCATTCTCCGCTTGATTAATTTTGCACCTTCCTGTATATTACAGGTTCACATTCAGGGCTCAGGTGAAATGTTAATGTGATCCTTATCACGTGGACGAGGATAGCTTCTGACTTTATATTTGTACTGAATGAGGTGTTAATCCTATCTTGTGATATTTTATGAACGTGTTTTCTGTTTTCAGAATAATTGATTCACTATAAACATTTTGGCATACCGAATTTCAACACGACTTTAACTCGTATAACCATTAATGAAAATTATTTTTTTATGCTCAAAAACATAAAAGTTTAGTAGATACCTAACAATACAGAAGGCGACCCAAATGAAGAAAGGGAAATTAACTCGAAAAATGTCTATCCGAGTGGAAAGGGCGGGCTGGGTCGTGGTTTTTGTTATAAATGGGGCTCTTTGTCCTGTAATGTGATGATGATGGCTAAAGTTAGCCTACTTCATAGCCTAGTTAAATAATAAACTGTATACAATTCTGATCTCGTAAATCCTCCAATTGACACATGTCATTCGTTATATAGTAAAAAATGTGCTGTAATTTATTGTGAGCATCTATTTCGTGATAGTGTGCCCTCAAGAATACGATAAATAAGTAATTATAACGTAAGAAACAGGTCAATAAAACATCGCTTTGTTATTCCTGTCTCGACATAGAGTGAATTTATTAAGGAAGACCTCCTTCTTTTATAGGTTCAATAAAAAGTATGGCACGTCCGTCCATCCACAGATTAGATCTGAAACGAGGATCACGCGACACCAAAGCCATGAAAAATTTCTAAAAGTTCCATGATAAATGTCTGCGCTGAAAACTTTCATCAATATTTGGTTTCATCGACTTTTACGGGGCAACCGGCATTACACAACTTCCATAAGATGATGAAACCAAGGGGAAATGGAATCTCTAAATATCGATTTGCGTTATTCGATTCAATAAAGGGAACGTTAATAAAGCAATCTGCGGCGCCCAAAAAATTTAATAGAACCACGAATAACTTGTAACAAAACCGCTTTGTTCCAGGCGTCAAAAGCAAGGCTGTGTTTTAAATCACGCTGGCTTGAAACAAAGAGGGAACCTCATTATTGCGTGAGCGCTGCATTGTCGGCGCGTCCCACAAGGCTCATTACACAGAAATTAGGTTAGGAGAGGCTCTACAAAAAATAATGATAATAATGGCGGAACTCCATCGGATGAATATTCAAGATGACGTCACGGCTTCGTCACGGGGATAATTAAAAATAATTATAACGCAACACAACCCTTCTGAATTTTGTAAACAGGACACGTTTTCTGTGCGTGTTATAGACCCTTAATATGGTTTTAAATATTTCAATTTTACCCTGCGGCTGTTTGTGGAAATATTTGTACGAGATCGCGTTTTAATTAAATCCGTTGGTGTAGACTGGTTTAACACAGAATACATCAGAAGGGAATCGAATAGAAGATTGTCGGGATTGTTTTAGATTAGTTAAATTTGTTACTCTGTTATTTTGGTGGTAAGTAGCTAATAATACCTTTCCATTCCCGTTCATATTACAACGAAGCCTTAATATCTTCTTACCTGAAACAAATAAAAAATATATATGAGGTACCATTTTTTCATACATAATCATATTCGTTTCATATTTTTATCATTACCATTTTACAGTTTAAATTCATTCCATTTGAAGACACACGACACGTTCTACGGAAACCCATTCCTAATTCAAAGGCGTACTGCAAAGAGCTAAAGATAACTTTATGCCAGCGCTAACACAGAGTACCAACACACCAAACTACACAAATAAATAGAATACCGTAACTTCGTAGCATCGAAGTAGGTACGTACCGACCCAACCCCACTACAGTCTTTATCTTTAAACAAGGAAAGAGTGGAACCCGGATCTTTATTTTTTTCATAGACAGCACAAAGAATACTGTGATCTCTTCGATTCCGGCTCGCAAAAAGAAAACAGTCTACAAAGAGGATGCGTTTGATCGTCGGCGGGATTTTCTGCACAATTTATTTTGTAAAAGACAGCCTAAGCTAAATTCATGCGCGATTTATTCCAGAATGGATTCAGACACGTTCAAAACGAATGGATGTTAAAAATATTGAAATAGGTCAACAGGCTTGTAATGTTTGGTGGTAAAAGCTGCCTTTGGACGTTTGCCAATGATGTCGGATGCGCATATCTGTAGGTTCTGCTCCAACCTATCGCCTCCACGTCTGTCTACATTATGTATCTGCATTTATTATAGCGGACTCTTTGAGACGGAGTCTATGTAGTTGGAGATTTTTGGCATACATTTTTGGCAAGTCTTTGGGAGAAGCATTTAAATGATTCCGCATTAACGATTTAAGATGAGATGAGTATTTATTGAGCCAAATGAAGTAACTTTTTCTTTAATATTTTATGAGAACTCGAAAGAGTCAAGTTTCCAGTAAAACAAAACGGAAGAGAAAAATTCAACCGATTACAATAAAAAATTCGAAAGAGTTTCCTTTTTTTCTTATTGGCTGTCTTTAACTTCCGTCGTCCAGCGGAAATGAGTTTTACCACCCCCACTACCTTACCCCCTTGAAAGCCGTTAAAGACATGCAAAACTTCCTGACTGAGAAAAATTAACTGTACAAAGTTGGTTAAATAAATAACAAGGAAAATTCCCTTACTTTGATTGTCAGATTCTATTTATCATCCACGATAAGTCGTACAATTATATTTTTTTTATTTGGCGCTCTTTTGCGATTTAATTTGACTTGTTATGGGTTTTTATTTCCCGTTGTTTTCGTGAAGAGATTTTTTTCATTTCAGTCCCCAACATCCACGTCACAAGCTGAATGATAAATGAATGGCACTCGAAACAAGCCTTAATCATAACTTTTTCATAAGACGATAAGGAAATACGCAAACGAATGTTCTCATGAAATCCAATTACAAATTCAAGCCACGGTCACTGGCGGGCTATAAATTTCTCCAAAACAATAATGGATGCGAAAGTCGTATCTCCCGCCGACATATTTGTGGTGATAGCGGTCCGCTGCCACCGCATTCTGTACCTTATTCTTACTCCCCCAACGCCTTTTTACCCCAAATGTTTGCTAATTCAACGGCATATAAAACTTGGCCCAAACTCGCTTTCTGTTTACCCCAAAAATATGGCGCAGTTCCCGCAAAACTAGAATTTGTACCTTGGATTGTGGCCAGTAGCAACCACGCTCGGCCAAATTGAGATAGGATTGCTTTTTCTGATTTATTGGAAATCGTAAACATAGATCCTGCTACGTTTTGATTATTGCGAGAGCCTGTTTATCTTATCATTTATCTAATTTTATTGGCAATGTCAGCAACTCGCCCGTGGTAAGCTTAGTTTCCGAATAAATCCCAGGAATTGTATTACATTAAAACTTACCTTGTTATTTGTGTAAATACACAAATAACAAGGTATAAAAAGTGGTGGCTTGGTTCTTTTGGCTACAAATGTAACAACTTTCTTTACATAGAAGTCAGCCAATTGGAAAAGCTTAAGATTATTTTCGTGGCACAACCCGCAGAAACATAGTTGGAAGATCCACGTAGAAGAGACACAAAACGCTAGTGCGCCACGAGCCCTCGACTCGCGTGGCGTCGAGGGCTGGTAGTGATTAGAGCGCGCTAACAAAGCGCCAAGAGCTCTTAACCTACATGCTCCGTTTCACAGCGGTGCATGCTGTGGTGACACTCACCTCTCTCGGCCGATGCTAGCCTGGTACCTGCACTCCGCACTCAAGGCTAATCTTACTTACGAGCTACTTTGTTACCCGACATGTAGAATGTTGAACAGTCAGGAACAGTCGACAAATCTTGTCTATTTTCCGCAACATTTTATTCAATGAAAATTCCAAATCAAGGTCCAACGGCGCGGAACAATAAAGTGAAAGGGGTGCGCATAATACAAACGACGGTGGATATAACTCCAGTAACATAAAGCTACAGACAATGTTGCGAAGAGCCAACACTCCAAGACGGCGTCGAAATATTTGAGTTTTATTATACAAAACTAGAGGTACTCGTGGAGGCTTTTACGGCATCACAGTGCGCAATAAAACGGTGCTTAATAAAACGGCAAGCACGGGTGTCTCGACGTGAGCAAGAGACGCGTTGACACGTTCGCAGATATTGATTTGAAGCTCATAGCGAGTGTGAATATAATATATTCTTTTGAAGTTGGCAATGTATCAAGAAAGATCAAAAAGGTTTTACTGTATGCAATGCATGCAAATTTTTTAATACTTTGTTTGACTATATTGTTAAAAATTGTCTATTGCAATGCACACCAGTTAAATCTCAAAATCGTTTAAGGCTTGCTGTGCAAAAAGATCTATTTTAATCAAACTTCAATTACGTTTCGTAAGTAATCCTGGTATTATAGGGATTCAAAGGCAACCAACGCGAGTCCTGAATTCTTTTCAATTCAACGCAAAAGCTCCTAATCTAACATAAAGGAAAATACACGTAGCGCATGTAACCTTTCAATTGACAACCCTTATCTTAGCTCGTTTGCACAAACGGAAGAATGATACACGGTGAAAAAAAGTATAAATTTATATAGACTCTCTATATAAAAACCATTATTTGAAGTCTGCTGACGTAATAAGCTTGAAAGTGAGCTGGCAGTATTCGGATGCTCCCGTAATTGCGAACTTGAAAGGTGCGACACAAGTTTACGTTCGTAATTTGTTCGTAAACTTTGTTAATGTTCCCTTGACAAGATAAATTCATTTACGCTCCCTATTCTGGCATAATCTAATGCTGTAACGACGTCGTCTATCTAAGCCGTACTGCTAGATACTGAAAGAACTTTAATGAGCTAGTATTTTCTATAAGGGGAGTTAAGTTAGATTATATTTGCAGGGCCCATTAAAGCTAGTGATTTTAAACGGTTTTTGTCATACATTATGTTGCATTTGATTTTTAAACCTTAATTTAATTATTTTTCTCTTAAAATGCTTCCCATATTAAGGCACGCAAAGTGATTCCTGCATTTTTATCAGGTTCTTGGAGTCGCCGTTGGAATAATTATAAATTTCTAAATATATCTTTTAAATATTTGTATAGTTTGTAAGATTGTGTGTTTTTGACGTTGTAGAGGGTAATGTCTGGAACCTTAGAATCCGATATAAATGAAATTTAGTACTTAAATTCTTTAAACCTTGGAAGTGACATAAGCTACTTGTTTCCGAGGGAAAATATGTGATTTTGCAGGAAAATACATAAAACGGAGGTAACACCGCGCAGGGCAATTAAATTAGGCACAAATATTTGTCAGAATTAAAAGAAGAGTCAAAGAAAACATGTTAGTCTCGATATAATGTATAGTGGCAAAACGACGTTTGCGATGTCAACTAGTTTTATAATATAGTGAGCAGAGTGCACTCTCGATACATTGTTCTGCACTCAACGACTGTACTGACTACAATGAATGGTGTTAAAATGGAGTACTTAGGTATAGTAAATTTCTTGAACATTGTATCTTGCAATAGTGTAAAAGCAATTTAAACTTGCCCTTTTTTGATGAGATTATTGTAATGAAACTATGTTCTTAGCAAATTGCGATGCTAAGTTTACTAATTAATGTTAATAAAATTCTTCAATTCTGTTTTTTTTTTGCTTATACTCGTATACAATTTTAATTTAATTATTTGTAAATACTATTTTAAAAACACGTAAAGGGTAAGGCTATCTGCACACGATGCCGCCACACCGCGCCCCCGCTGCTTTTCTCGTCACTGCTTACTAAAGTATTCCTATCTAGCAATGTTTCTTGTAATGTTATTCGTAACTATTTATCAACTAACAGCCTTATGAGGCGGTGAGGCGCGGCGGTGGCGCATGTGTACAGTGGAGCGGTGCGGCACGGAGCAGTGGCAGCGCGGTGGTGGCATCGTGTGCAGGAGCGCTCAAGAAGAAAACTCATTCCACAAGATCTTATAATTTTAGGTTAAAATGGTCAAGTACCTATCAGATTCTATATAAGTAATTGCTGTCAGTAAGTCTTCTGTTTCCATTTTCCTCAGAAATCACACAAGTTTAACAATAAGTACAGAAACTACTCGGTAGATTCACTTCAATGCTACTCACACGAAGTACATATTATCATATATTATCCCACGCGGGTCCCGAGTTCATTATACGGCCTTCTTGCTTAGACGTATACGACCTTCTACGGTCTTCTTGCTCGACTTATTTGCCGCACGTAAATGGAATTTCAATAAAACGGATAGGGGTCAAGCCGGGACGTACCTAACTTGATTTGGGTAAGGAACCGAGTACTCGAGATAATCCCAATTAAATGATATGTGTGATTTGAATTAGAACAACGTAAGGAACTTTCTGTAGAGGCCAGAAATACTTCTATGTTTGGAGTAACAAAACCAATTAAGATGTTTAAGACTAAGAGATCATAAAGACTTAGGTAAATAGTTTTGTATTTACATTTATTAAGTCTTTACATAAAAAATAATTGATTGTTTTCTTTAATTACCTATCATAATGGGGTTAAGGTGATCTCATAGGTATTATAAATTGTATTAGAGTATCAGTATTCATTCATTTATTTCTATTGTTTGCACAAACAAAAACTTACGTTAAAACAAACTATAATCAAGTAGTAAGTATGCACATACATTGGAAATATTATTTTAAAAATATTAAAAGGTCGAGGAAATTTAAACTTTGAATTATTATAAAATAATTTTAAATATAATTTGCTAAGCAATTATTCAGCTTAAAAACAAACAAAGTGTTATTATGAATATGTAACACTTGTGGCATCGCCACTGTGTGACCAAAACCTCTTTGTAGTTAAATAAAAAAAAAAAGATATTTTCGATTGTTATAGTTAAATAGTTTTATTTGAAAGACAAGAGACAATAATCGAAGATCAACTATATCATAAATCAAACATAAAAATAAAATATCTGCTCATTGAGATAAGATAATAAAAAACTATTTTTTAAATGAAAAATGCGAAGAATATCAGCCGCAAACGAAAGCGAATAATCATAACGTACGCTAGACTTTGGAAATAAAAGCAGGGCGTCTGCAACGTAGCGATCGATAGGATGCTGCCTGCAGCAGATTCTCTTTGGCACCTTGAGTGTGATTGCAAAATAAGCTGGCTCCGTGCTTGGAATCATTGGAAAAGGATTCGGGTTTAGAGGTATTTTTTCAGTCCTCGTAATATATTTATGTAGTTAAGGATATTGTGGAAAGACCAAATAGGTCGTATAGAAGTTTTTTTTTTAGATACGTGCGCAGGAAGGATTATTTTAGCTTCTATTTATTTTTATTTTATTTTTAATACTTAATTTCAACAAAAGTTGGTCTTTTCGCATTGATTATGCCTAAGCCTTGAGTTAAAGAAATATATATTTTATGATAGCAAATATGGACAAGTTTAATATGTTTATTACCAAAGATTCACTCAATCTAAGATGTTTACAGTTCTGTATTATGTCGCTGTACAATCTGCTCATATTGTCCCTACATTCCCATTGATTTTACCTCCTAAAGTTCACCTCCTAAAGCAATATAGTATTATACCATTTGTAGCCATTAACCACTGAGATGTCGCTGTTAATTTCGGATCATAAAGCTGACGCACAATACCCCTTAAATGACGACTGTCGTAAAAGATTTACGTCTAAGAAACTTGATAGAAAAAAATTATAGACACCCAAGAGAGAAAAAGCGTGAGGGGTTTGTTGTAACCAGTATGTTTCAAACTCTTTCATTATACTCGTACGATTCCATTTTAAGCCTGTGAAGTTATTGTATACTTTTTTAACGGCGATTGTTAAAGTCGTAACAAATCCAAATTTTTTTTCATTCTATTAATATTGTAGTTTGTTATTTTTTGGAAAACTCGGAGCTATAAAATTTTAGGGTCAGCATTTTAGTATCAGGGCCAGGCATAAGACATGTATATGACATCGTCATTTACGTATATCACATACCCGTTCAAAATAAATTAATATTTAAGAAGAATAATTTTGACTTAATTATAATATACCTACCTATTGTAAATAATAAAAGGCTCATAGGCCAAGCCAAAAGTTATTTACTTATTCAGCCAGAATCCAAATGCAGTACAGTCAACAGCAAAAGAAACTGATAAAAAAGGGTCCCATAATAATATCTCCCAATACAATAATTTAAGTCTGATTACTGTAGTTTGTTAAAAGTAAAGAACGAAATAACGTTTCGTAAGTAAGTGATCATATTTATTTCCATCCTCGGTGTTCGTACGATCATTTTCTTTTAACCTACTAAAACTTAATTTAAAATTGACACTTTGGTATAACTTGGTACATCTGGCACCTCATACTAGAAGCTGTTGTGAAAGGTAGATTTTGACCACTTACTTTTGCTGTTGACTGTACCAATCAAGTGAACCAATATATACACGGTGAATATAGCAGAACCAGACGGCGGTAAACACGACGCAGTAGACCGCGGCATGTGCACAATAGCCGCTTCCTGTGTTTGTCCGAGCTAATTCGACCTCAGGACCACACTATCCGACCACTGAACTGGAAACTAGTGAATAGTTAACCTTGTATACAATAGGCATGTGTCTACAGAAAATATAGGTATTCTGTTAAGTCCGTTTTTTAGCCCGTTCTGAAATACAGAACATCTATTTTTTGCTTTATCAATTTAATAGGGAAGTGCCAAGAATTAGAGCATCAAAGTTCCGGCGCCGGCGGGCGTGGGGCTTGTGATTGTGAAATTTTGTACAAATCGCCACAAAAGCGTTACGTCACGCGAAACTTCAATGCTCTGTAACGTCTTGATTTCTCGTTAGCAAGAAAAAATACAATACACACAATACGGTACTGTTTTTTTAATAATTTAAATAAAAGACTTATTTTTTTCAATCATCTTCCCTTTATCTTTGTAGCTTTCAGCTATTGATAAGAAAAACAAGATTTGCTTTTCGAGTGGCCGAATCAGAAAGAATGGAGCTTGTCTAGTGGTCAATATAGTGAATTATAATTATCTATCTGATACATCTACAGCGCTAATTTCTAGTACATATGGAAATATAGCCACTTTCTGTGTTTGTCCGATCTAATGCTGCTTTCACTCGGAGAATCAATGATGATACGTTTTGTAGGATCCGGGTGAGTGGAAACAGTATTTCAATGCCAGCATTTGCAGTTGGTTCTAAGATCCGACAAAATCAAATGCCCGTGTGAATTCCAGGACCTCTTACTATTGAACCAGTGAACTGTAAACAAGTGAGTTAGATACGAGTACCTCTGTGTACACAAGGTTATCTGAATGTTGCTTTCAGCTATTGGTATGGACAACATGATTTGATTTTCACATATCTTACAAAAGATATAGTGAGTAGCAAACATATAATGTAAAACTAATAACGTTATATCTAGTTACGAGTAAATTATTCCTGACTGAAATAAGATCAAAACAGTATTTTCCTTGTAACTGTTGAGACTTCAAAAATAAGATACAACATTATATACATATATCTATATAGTCTTCGTAAACATTTATCGAGGTGGTACATTGATCGATGACTTTGCCATGATGGCATTGGTCGATGAACGCCACACAGACAGTGTAGTTATACTAAACATGAAAAAGAGGTCAAGTAACTCACTACATTGGCTATATTTACCATATAGAATGTATCCACGAATACTCGTCCTCAAATTGCCTGTCCCACACAGAATCTGTCTGTACGCCTTAAAGAAATAATTTGAATATATTTTTAGAGCAGATCGAAGACATCTCATTTATTGAGAGATTCCCTGGCCGTTGAGGTCGGCCCGACAATTGGGGCAGAAGGCCCATTTCTCGGTCGAACGGGCCCTGACGCGGTTAGGGCCACAACGACGCCATAATCAAGTTTTAGGCCACTCCGGATACAAACTTTAGACATTGTTCCCGAATATAGGTGTTCTGGAACTTTAACAAGGAAGTTAATTCGGAACTGAGAATGAGCAAATTTGATTCCGCGCAATTTGATGCAAATCCGACGAATAACATTTGATAGATGTACACAGAGAATTACTAAAAACTTTAACTATTTAGATAATTTATATTTATGATAAAAAGTCATGTGACGCAAAATGTTGATGGTAGTATAAAATATAGAGTATATAGAACATAAGATATAGATGAAGAAGGTTTGCCTTCCAAATAGTGCGGGCAATAAACATACACGTATTTATTATATCATACACGCTTTTATAATATTGCATTTGTTACTAATTTGTTGTCTTAAATTCACATTCACAAACCCGCACTCTCTGTGTCCCAGCAGGAACGTAAATAGCGATACTAATGCTAATAAAAACAGAAAAATATCGAGGCAGATAAAACTAAATTAGTTAACCTATAAAAGGTATAAACAATAAAAATCTTCATATTTCATTAGCAATCAAAAATTCTAACATAACTGCATTTTAGCATTAATTCTGTAATATTCTGATATAACCACAGCCAAAATTGATCACCATTGCTCGTATAAGGCTTCCCTGCACGTTCTCAAGACCTAGCAAGGACACCACTGAGCTCCGGTAAGCTTACTTCGATTCTAGTTCTATTCCTAACGCTTATAAAAGTTAACTGTGGTATAACTACATTCTAAGACGAGTATTTATTGTGTTGGAACATTGTTCCCTTGAACATATGCAGTGGAATTATAATATAGATAGACAGATAATTTCTTTATTCGACAAAACTTAAAAACTAACCTTAAAATCCTAGGTACTGATTTTATCTGATTAAAAAAAATTGTGTTTGAATGACAAATAACCAGTTAAATAGTAAGGAGAAAAAAGTGTTTTTTTCTTAGGTTATTAAAAAGTTGTGTTAAGAAAGTGGACCAGCCCCTACACATATAAATTATTAGTGGTATTAATACCCATGTATGTATATAATCACTGTAAATTTAACAATAAGTTGTCATTGTTTGAATTATCATTATGTTTCGAAAAAATCCTTTATAGCAGAAAAATATATTAGTTCTTTCGGTTAAGTTATCTCCAAATCTAAAAGATTCCAACACATTGAGAACTTTATCTTACGCGTATAAATATGAGTAATATGTCTGAATATCATATCCTGAATACTAACGAAATATTACATAATTCAAACATATTTTTTCCATAATTGTTTGAAAAAGGCATCACTAGCCGTTCTCATGTCCTATCAAGGACGACCCGCCAATACCGTTATTCTAGTACTGAGAGGGACTAGTCCTATTCCTCACACTGTTTAGGTATAGGTACTTGTCCAACTGCATTCTGGTCGACTATTTATTGTGTGGGAACCAATTTCTTAAGCAGGCTTTGTAGAAGCCTCTTTTTTTTTCAATCGCAAGTGAGCTCTATGATAGTTGATGTGATCTTATATGGTTGGTTAATCTGTGTAACTAAATAGGTTAGTGAGAACCTGCGTCTCAGTTTTCAAATAGCACGGGTTTAAACCTTAGTGGTTTTTTGTGCTATTTATGTGTAAAATAAAAATGTTTTATTTTTTGTAAACGATAAATAACTTAAAAAAAAAAAAAATAGTTTTCTCGTTATAAATTAGATGTATCCGCAAAAATAAAACTTAATTTGACTCTCGGAATTATTGTAACGGTAATGTCATTCTTAAAGGTTTTTAGTATAAATATGTACATAATTTGAATATCTAAGTTAGTCACGTGAATTATTTTTAAACAAAAAGTCAATGAATAATGAAAAGCAAATAAATACTAAATAAAATTATTGGCTCTTTAGTAGACTGGGCCCGCTCGAACCGGCTCCTCGGGCAAGGTTGTTTTACCCGATTTCACCCCAAATTTCGACCTAACGCTAGTCAACTATCGTTGATTATTGTTACTATTTTATTTTAATTATTATGAATTTGTTATTATTTATAAATATATCATCGCATTAGGGCTAAAAAAATAACCTGTAATGATTTTGTATTGAACTGAAAATAAATAAATAAATAATAAATAAATTAACATATTTTATATACCTATTGCAAGTTTTGATCAACTTTAATCCTTCATCTTTATGCACGCGCACTATTTGCTATTGCTATATATTAACTTAAAAAAAGTTCCATTAAATCTGTTTCGGTAACTCCTCAGATTTAAGGACTAACTTCTAATATAAAATCAGAAACTTAAAGCCTGTTAAATATTCAAGAACAAAATCATAAAGTATTCTCTTCGTCTAAATAAAGACAAGGTAACCTCTACATCTTTCCACGTAAGTATTCTTTCATCCTAAGTATTCTTTCTCCTATGTATTCCGAACAAAAGACTTGCATACGAACTACATAAGAACTTCCTAGACTGTCGTGCGGCCACGAAACGAGCGATTGAACGATATGTAACTGCCATCAAGATGTTCTTAATAAAATTGCGACGTGTGTTCTGAATGTGTTTTCGAAAAGACATTAGGTTTTGCTTTTGTTTTTTTTTACGAGGAGTGTTTAAGAGAAATTCCTCACTAGTCAACAATAACTGACCACCAACGAAAATGTTTATGTTATTTATTTTTACCTTCGAATATATCTTACAAATTTCATCAGGCAAACCAACTTTTTTATTTATCATATTTCGGTGACATGTGTGCTTAGCAACATACAGAAACTCATTATAACTTATCCAATAAAATATTAGCATTCAGTGAAGCATTGCATCATACCAACAAGATCAAACTTCAGAAGCATATTCATGAAACCGAGTTCAAAGGCAGTGACCTCATTTTGTAGATCTTATCTAAAATTCACAAGGAACTGAGAACTCAAGTTTCACGTCGCATCGTTGCATTAAGATAAAACGTAGACTCTTAAATTTCCATTTAAAACAGTTGGTTCGCTTATTTTGTGGCCATAATCTCCGTGAAGGCTTAGTACGAGTGCAGCGCCATCTCTGCTCGGGATTAAATTTCAAAGGGGTTTTCTTCTCAGGGTTGCCACGTTTAAAATTTTAAATAGGTCTTGTAGTGCCGGCCTTTAGCGAGTATAGTACTTCAATGTGCACGGCTTACAGGAGCTTGTTTGGAAACTACAATTGCCTGCCTATTTTACGAACCTGAAGCCTGGGGTGGGTTATTGCTTTAGTAACTGTATCGAATGAATACTATTATCAACGTTGGATATTTTCTTTAACCCCGCAATAATAATGGGGCTTTCTTTGACGCAACGTGGGCGTGTCTTAGGATACGTGTCTTAGCGTAGTCGCGTGTGTGTCGTGTTGTCAAAAAATGGGTAATAACGGACATGTGATTACCAATGTTTTATTAAAAATACTTAAGGGCCAAGAAATTATTGTAATGTTTCAATCAATATCATCCACAATAGCCATAATGACCACCAAAAAAATGGTATCTTGTTTAGACCTTGATAACTATTTCGCATAGAGCATAGATATAGAGCATTAAAATTGCAGAGTGGGGGCTTGCAACTGCGAAATTAATTAAAAATCTTCCGAAAGCGTTACGTCACCTGATACTTTAAGGAACCTAACGTCTTGATTTTATGTTTGCAAGAAAGAAAAATACGGGTTCAATGTTTTCAAATAACAAACTTTTTTTTGGGATCTATTCTTTGTATTGTATTTTATCTTTATGGCGCTAAATGAACATTTTGATTATTCACAATATTTTTATTAAATTTTGATCATTAAGATGTCACAGTTAATTAATTGTAATCAAAGCTAACATGATAGTTGCAGTTGTGAGCAGAAGTTTCCAGCAGATACGGTACGGCAACTCAGTTCCACAGCGAACATTGCAATCTTATAATCGAGCACAGCGCTTCATTGGGCACGCTCTGAGGAGTGCATTGGAATGGGCATCACTTCGATAAGCTTGTGATGGAAACGAGCCACTATCGCTAGGGGAACTTCATATTTAATGAATTTCAATTTAGCTTAACTTAGAATTTCAGCCTTCGGGGTGGACATTGGTGGGTATATTATACGCTACGTGTACCGGTGGTCTTTATTCGAGAACTTTATTGCACCAGCATATATCTGTTTTACGTGTTTCATGATCTGGCCTACATTATAACTCAGAAAACTGTGTTATTTTCTATTCTATTGAGTATATAGAGGGAAGCTTTTTCCAACCCGCACTTGGACAACACTGAAAAAACGTGTCGGTTAAAAATAAACGAAATACTGTTGAAAATAACCCAACATGTTTGTCAATATAGCACCTGCAAAGTTGATAGCTTAAAAACAAATACGTCAACTTTGTTATTATTGCTTGTTAAATATTAACCGTTAAGGTTGGTTAAAAATATTTCTGTAATAATAATACAGTTGCCTACATTAGTAACAACAGAGTAAAGTTGGGTAACTACAACCGGTTCACTCGGTAGCTGCTGCAATGTTACTCGGTTGTTTTAGCCAATTTATTGGGTAACTAAAACCGGTTTACTCGGTAGCTGCTGCAATGTTACTCGGTTGTCTCAGCCAATTTATTGGGTAACTACAACCGGTTCACTCAGTAGCTGCTGCAATGTTACTCAGTTGTCTCAGATAATTTATTGGGTAACTACAACCGGTTCACTCGGTAGCTGCTGCAATGTTACTCGGTTGTCTCAGCCAATTTATTGGGTAACTACAACCGTTCACTCGGTAGCTGCTGCAATGTCACTTGGTAAATACAGCTAGTTTATTGGGTAGTTACAGCAATGTTATTCAGTACTCGTAAATAATTCAATTGTTTCATAGATAGATATACATTCTTACTGTATTATGAATAAAAATTATTTAATTAGATATTAATAAAATAATAAAAGTACCTAAACAAGTACTTTCAGATATTTTACTAATAAGTAATTAATATTTTTTAATAATACAGTATGTAGGTACTTATGTCTATGTAACGAATGAATTGTTTACGTGAACTGAATAACATTGCTGTAACTATTTAATAAATAATACTTACTTACCTACTGAATTAGTTTAGAATTTAAAGTTGCTGAAAGCATTGCTATAAAGTGGCTATAGTTACCGAATAGAATTGCTGTAAAAGATCGTGGGGTTCTTTGGAAATTTATTACAATACAAATCAAAAAACTATTTAATTAATACTGATTTATTATTGAGCAGTTTCATATAATATTACAATGTATTCAAAATTATACAAATCTACTATAGTTATGAAAACAAATCTTATGCACATGGTTCAAATAAGGTGGAGACAATTTTGGACAGGTTAAGGATTAAACTAGGCATTGGTTTTAACTTTAACAAAATCAATGATCACCGGGGTACATGAATATTATGTGGTATAAGGCGTAAAAATTAACCTATAGTACACTTGAGGTTGTTGTACCCGTGAAACTGAATAACTCCCTAAGAAATATACCTACAGCGAATTAATTAAATAAAAAGTAGGTAGTCTCGCCGTAGTAGGTACACTTTTTTCGGGCCGTTTTTCAGACGCACACTTGATATAGCCAGAAGTGTCGGGATCAACAGCATGCAGGCAATGTTGGAGCTCTCTTCTGGTGCTGAAACAAAAAGCATTTTTTAGCACTGCAGAGTTGTTACAAACAGACGGACAGGCAACGATTTCAAGATTTTAAAGGGATTTTACTTACAATCTTGCAAACGGAGAAGTTGTGTCCTTGTTGTGACTGCTATTTTTCTTCTTGGCCAGTTTATTTTTTTTTTCTTTTAGAGGAGGAAAGCTCTTACAAATGGCTGTATATAAGCTAGCATATCATATCATAGCTTCAAACTCCTTTTCCAGCTGAAACAAAATCATAATCTTAGTCTGAAAATAACTTCAATATAACTGTGAGGTGCTTTTTCTTAAACTACTAAACAAACACTTTGATTTAACTGTTTCTGCTCCACTAACATTACACCAACAGCGATAAGGTCATCTATTGTACTGATCATGTTTTAAATTTAGATATAAGGTTTTATTTTGTTATGTATGTACACTTTTATTGCACTTAAATGCAATAAAAGTGTACATGCATTAATTTAAACAATCTATAGCCACAACGATACCAATACCAGTCGGAAACATTTAAAAGTTATTTATATCACATGGGAACTGATTAATGGAATAAAAAGTAGCCTATAACTTAATCAAGGCGTACCTGTACTCAAAATATGAAGCATGATCCGTTCAGCAGTTATGGCTATGTTCGCTCTTATGCCGTTTGTTTTCCAAGAGTGTGGAGCCGCCAGTAAGTACATAATAAAGAAAGTACGAGCAACAACACAGAAAGGAAGTTAATTCTTTGATGTATGTAACCAAACTTATCATGCAGGCTATGACAAGAAAACAATGAAAGTTGTACTGACCTTTAAAACACTTCGATGTAAGACTCGAGATTCCAAGCAGTTAATAAATTTCGGACCTCCTCATCCATAATTTTCCGTACCTAGTTTGCAACGTATTTGAAACTGCACTGCACTTTAAGATATCACAGTAATATTTCACACAGGTACGGAGTGACCCATGTGGTAGTAGACGAATATTACTTTACTGCCACATGGATCACGCCACGCCATACGTCACGGGCGCGAGTCGACGGAAGAGTGATGTGATGAGCCGAACGAAACCAATCATCTTTGTATTTGTAACTGAGCGCACAGTTATTTTTAAGCAATTGTCTCGGGTGTTTTCTACCGAGTAAATCGGTAGAGAACAGCCGGGAGGTACTCGATTATATATAAATGACACTAGCCGGTTGCTATTGACCATGGTCATTTGCTAGGACCAAACGATTAAATTTACTTATTTAAACGGAAATAAGTAGCTTGACTCAAGTTAAATAATTTCAACTCGTGTATAAATAAATCAGATGGTGTGTAAAAATAAACAATTTAAATACTTGTTTAAAAACAACAGTATGCTTATTAAATTTAAATTAATTCTCTTGGTAGTTTTAAATCAAGTTTGAAAGTGTTATAATTTACAAATTAAGTTAATTGAAAATTACTAATGTCTTATTTGTTATCAGCCGAGAAAATATAACAATGTACACAAGTCTACTCTATGCCAAGTTCGCTTATAAATTTTTAGATAAGTCTTACTTAAAAATGACCGATATGATTGTAACCGAGCCAAAAAGGTCCTTTGTTAAAATAATATTTTCTCAGTGAACGTGTTCAATTATCGCCTAATCTCTCTCGTAGAAGTAAGAGAGAAGTTCCTGTGTCCCGGCCGGCAGTAGGAACTAGTTAGTAAACGGACGATTATATTAACAATAAAAAATCTCATCTAAGACAAGTGCAATAAGTAGACATTCAAAACATTTATAGTATCCAGAAGTTGCTGCGAATATAACTGCGACAGTTAATAGTTTCTTCTCCATAAAACTGTGAAATAGAACAAAACTCCGCGGACATCTGCCAAATTAATTCAACGAGATAACTGGTACATGCCGGGAACCATGCTCCACTTTCTACTAACGGAAGTGTACTGAATCTGTCACAACTGGAGAAAAGTTCAATTATTTAAAAAAAATCAATCTTATTATTTTAATGCGATTATTTCATGGAGAAATAAGGCATAGCACGTGGGGGTACTGGTATATCTAAACGGATTAACTCGTTAAAATTGAGATGGGTAGGCTTTTTTTGCTCGTAAGACATCAACCAATAAGATGGACCAATGACCAAAAGTGCTGATATGACCGCGACTCGAACAACAAGATTAAACCAATTTTCGGTAAAAGCTGCAGGTTCATTATTGAAAGTAAAAGTAAAGGTAAAAAGTAATTCTTTTTTTTTTTATATGCTGGATAAGACTTCATTTGACCACAATCTCACCTGATGTAAAGTGACGATGTGGTCTAAGATGGGACATAAAGACCTAGAAGGTAGATGGCTTCTCCGGGCCACATTGCGAAACACAAAATAATAAAATTTAACAATACTTTGATTTTATATTCGATTGAGAGGTGCTTAAACTAACAAACGAACATGCAATATAAACAAATATTTTTTCTATGTTTGAAGTCTGTTCGAATTGTATATGTTTTTTTTACGTATTTAAAAATAAAATAAATGTTTAAGGGGATTTCTATACTTTTTGTCTAATAATCCCCTGCTGCAGCTTTTTTCGATTGTAAGGGGATTTATAAACAAAAAGTATAGAAATCCCCTTCGCAGGGGATTTCTAAGGGGATTTGTATACCAAGCCAAATTATCTAGCAGCATCCTAGTACTAAAGTTATGAAGATATAAATGACTATGAGGGTTCAGTTAAGTAAATACATTCTTCATATTTCGATTTTAACTCAGCTTATACCATGATCTCTAGCCCAAACCCCATTTGCCTAATTTTATGATTCTACAGTACCTTCAGTATTGACGTAAGATTTTCAAAAATAAAACGGCAAAGGACGTCTTAAATATCTTTTCCATAATAGTTCTTACTATCAACACTCATTCAAATATTTAAATATTAAAATTGTTAATTTATCTAAAATTTAAAACATAATAATCAGAATTAAGACACACAACACAAACACACAAAACACAGTTTTTTAAACACGTGCTTTAACGGTAAAGGCAAACATCGTGAGGAAACCGGCATGTTCTGAGAACTTTAAAAGAGTTTGAAGGAAATGTGACATTCACCAACCCGCACTTGGCCAGCGTGGTGAATTAAGGCCTAATCTCTCTCGTCAAGAGAGAGATTAGTCCCTGTGTCCCAGCAGTGGGAACGTTAATATGGTGATGATGATGATGATGAATCAGAATTATATTTTTTATAAGCACTAATTTCATGCAGGTTCTTGCATTAAATTTTAAGGGGCATTACAGTAAACTCACATACATTAATGAAAGACAGATCTATTCAATTTTGAGCACAAAAACGTGAGCTTGTCGTAGTATAGTATAGTTTCTGTTCTTATGTGCATGATATTTTCTATTTTTAGTTGTTTTATTAATAAAAACATTACCCTCCGCAGTCGGGTAAGAATACTGTGCTTAGGAAGTTTATCACATCAGTGCAAGTATTGGGATAACCATAATAATTATCTGCTGCCGAAACATATATATATATTTTGATTATGTATTGGAAAGAAACTGAAAACTTTAAAATATTAAAGTGTTTTTTTTTCAGACCATATTAACCAAGTTTTTACACTTATGAAAGAAAAAATAATATTTAAAAAAAAAGTTGAGTTGAAAAAGTTATAGTCAGCATTAGTATTATTATTCTAGTACTTGGCCTGATGTGATAATAATTTCCAAGCCCAGTATTTTATTATTACTACAAGTAAAAAAATAATTATCGTAATCGGACTACTCAGTAAAAAGTAAACGTAAATTCGCGTCGAATTAAGAATTTCCTCCTTTTTTTTCGTCGGTAGAATAAATCTAAATTTAAAATTTAAGAAACACCCCCATTCTAGTGCCTTAATTTACTTGAAAGTAAAACACCATAATATTTTATAATGTGCACGCGATGCGCTTTCATTTGATACCCGAATCGAGTACCTAGATTTGCAGATTTTCGTCCCAACTCTAACCCCCATAACTTTTAAACGGCACATGAAACATGTCTACGAACACTCGCGCCAGACTCACCTTTCATAGAAAAAAAACTAAATTGAAATCGCTCTATCCGTTCTGGAGCTATGATATTCCAGACAGACAGACACGTTAAACTTATAACACCCCTCTTTTTTGGTTTGGGGTTAAAACAGGAGCTGAGACGAACTCACACGTATATTTTTCTGATTCGATTTTGACAAACCCCGAAAAGCCTTGTGTGTTTCTCATAAAATGGACATTGAGTAATAAGATAACAATTCAATTTCGCACCTGCCAATTCAACCGTCGGATCCAGTTATCAAAATCAAGTTAAACTTGATTTCGAACTTGTCATCAATGCGACAGGTGGGTAGAATAAAACTGTTTTTTTTTAATATGCCATTGCAACACGTTTTAGCACATAAGTAAAACTAGATCACTGAGCCAAAATGGTTTGAGTGTTTATAAGATCAACGGAACTAAAAAAGTAAAGGATTATCACGTAATCCAGTAATTATAGGGATTTTTAATCCTGCGGAATCATCATCACATACTATAAAACAAAGTCGCTTTCTCTGTCCCTATGTCCCTTTGTATGCTTAAATCTTTGAAACTACGCAACGGATTTTGATGTGGTTTTAATAGATAGAGTGATTCAAGAGGAAGGTTTATATAATGTATAATAACATCTATTAAATAGTGGAAAAGTACTGTTATTTTTGAGGTTTCTAATGTGATGTCGTAAATAATTACATTTTTTCCGCTTACATTGCAAACACAGGCTGAACCCTACGAGTTTTATCAAAATAATGTACTAAGTATTGTACACATTGAAAAGGTCTACAGAAAAGTCCGTGATGGTATATGTCTATCTCTTATGGATAACCCACTAAGCCGGAGCGGGCCGCTATGTTTTTATATACAACGTTCACAGTTTTTCTGTAGTGTATTTAGTATCAGCATTGCACCCGTGCGAAGCCGGGGCGGGTCGCTAGTTAACTATAATATATATATTAAATCTTTATGACGACGTTGTGATACAGATGTCTAAATTTCTCTCAAATATCTCGCGACCTCTCACTCTTAAAAGCCTGCATTATAATTATTTTTCGTGAAGTTATCTACCAAAAATGCCATATCCCATATAAAATAGTATTTAATAATTATTGCATTTCAGTTCTTAGTGGCATTTTTAGATTTTATTAACCTTAGCCCAACTTTTATAAAACATTTCATAAAGCAACTATCTAAAATAAACCCAACCGAAACACACAGCATTGTCATAAACGCAGGTGCTCTCAGCGTGGTTTTGCTTAAGTATTTTAATGGGCACATTCCAGCAACAATTAAAATCGGAAAAATCTCATACCGACACAACTAATCCGGGATTCTTGCAAAATGTATTTTCTGGCAACACTGAGCTATTCCGTCGGTGTTGCCGCGTAATGCCTTTCCCTTCTTTTATGGGATTTAAGGCTTATAAATGGCATTGTAGTGAGCGGGTGGTTGCTTTTGTTTGGATGTGCTGATCGTAGATAAGATTCTCGCTTTGTGACTTGATTAATTGCGATCCCTTTTTGATGAATCGTTCTTTGTTTTTAACGTTAAAAAATCTTTAGATCTTTTGGGACCTTTGAGAATGACCTACACTGTTTATATATAATAATAATAATTATTATTATTTATTGCGCACACAAATATAACAATATTTTGTTTTAAAACTATGCGACAATTGGCGGTCTTATCGCTCAAGAGCGATCTCTACCAGACAACCATAAAAGACAATATATGTATGCGGGTGTAGTAAATATTTTATTTGATTGTTATTTTTAAAACATAATTTTTAAAAGAAAATAAATAAATAAAAATAAAATATTTTCGGACAAATCACACAGCATCACCTATCCCCCAACTAAGCAGAACTTGTACTATGGGCGTTAGATGACTGACATACTACACTGACTGAGTAACATCTTTTTGTAAATACTTACTTACATACATAGAAAACACCCAGACCCGAAACCAGTAATTGTAGATCGTACAAAATCTGGTCCCGCGGCGGGAATCGAATCCTCAACTTATTGCGCCTCAAGCGGACCTTCGCCCACAGAGTCACAGAGGTCGTCGAGGAAGAATATTTTTTGTTTCAGATGCCTGTATCGTATAAATAAAAAGAACCATTAAATACATTTATTCCATTTATATGCTTCTTCTAATTATCTCTTGATCCTACAGATATATAAAAAAAAATAGTTTTTTTTTTTGCAAAAAAAGAATGTGTTTGTTCGGTTGACACATTGACACAAGGTTTATGGTATTTTTTTACATTGAACCTAAATTTAATCTATATAAATAAAAATTAATTGTTGTTCGTTAGTCTGATTAAAACTCGAGAACGGCTGAACGGATTTATCTTATCATAGTCTTCAAATGTTCGTAGAGGTCTAGGGAAGGTTTAAAAGGCGAGAAAAAATCGAATAAGTGCCGGGAAAAAATTTTTTAATAAAAACCCGTGCGAAGCCGGGGCGGGCCACTAGTATAAATTAAGTGTTTTAGTTATAATGGTAAATTATCATTAGTCTTAAAAACGTTATACCTACTTAAATTAGCAGAAAAATCGTTATTCTTCTCTATAGACTCTGTTTATTCTTGTAGAGTCCTAGGCATATATAGATAGATACTCATATAGATTATAAAGGCAACAACATGTTTATAACATGTTGAGTTGTTGTTGTTTGTACTCTGTACAATCTAAATTTTACAGCAAATACAACTCAATACAAGTAATTACAGATTTACAAATTTTCCCTAAGCCAACGTAATAGTTTAACAACTTGATTAGACCGCAGAACCGCATACCAATCAATTCAGCAGAGCAAATTAAAAGCTTAGCGCACACCGTAGTTTGCAGTTGTAACAAAGTTTGAATCTGCAAGTATGCAGCCATATTTAGACCTAATGGACTAACAATGTTGAGATTGGAGTGTATGAAAGCTAGTGTTGAGATGTGTTTGGAAAAGCCGGATATTTTGAGTAAAACCGGAATAATTTAGATGATATTTTAAACTTTAAGCTTTGACTCGAATAATCGAGATCAGTTTATCAGTTATGTACAATTTTTAAAGAACTATCAACTAGGGACCAAATTATATAATATTATCTAATTTAGTTAATATTTAACATAACAGTGAAAAGATTTTGTTAAGGTATGATCGGAATTTTTTTTTATGGTAAAGTCACGTCATAGAAATATGTAAATGAAAATGTATTCAATCAGGTAAAATGATTAACCTATTTACAAGGACCAAGAAGTCGTTTAAATTATGTA
The DNA here is from genome assembly GCA_929108375.1 of Gymnoscelis rufifasciata. Classification (NCBI taxonomy): domain Eukaryota; kingdom Metazoa; phylum Arthropoda; class Insecta; order Lepidoptera; family Geometridae; genus Gymnoscelis; species Gymnoscelis rufifasciata. The sequence goes on along the minus strand of OV815315.1, from coordinate 9,475,957 downwards.
CAAAAAAAAATCATATTATTCGTCATTGATATAGCATATTGTCTCTAGGTATCTTAAACTATCCCAAAACGTCCGTTAGTTATAAAAGTGTCACATATCAATTATTTAAACAACTAATAGATGTTTTTTGCTTTTTGTGATAAAAAAACGTCTATTTGATTTATCACTCATTTACTTACCTAATAGACGCTTAGCTAATGTTTCTCTGTACAAACAGATGTCATTACATCTTAACAGTAAAAACCGGACAATATATACCAAAGGAGCCGTCCCAACCCTAGTCCTTAAGCTGAATAGTTATCTAGATAATAATATGTATATCTGAGCGCCGCAGTTTGCGAGTAATAGAATGCTAAATGTGGTAGCTCCAGTCATTTTGAACCCTATGGCAATATGCACGGGATAATATGATGACAGTAGGGTCCATAGTGACTAAGCCAGGTGCTATATCTGTCTATGAATTCCTATGTAATCAAAATGTTTAAGGCATAATAACAATAAGGAGATTCGTAGAATAAATCTAAATTTACAATTTAAGAAAACCCCCGATTCTAATGCCTTAATTTCCTTAAAAGTTAAACACCATAATATTTTGTAATGTGCACGAGCGCTTTCGTTTGATTGTTCGTTGACACTCGAATATATGTTCAGATTTTCGTTTTTCCTTTTCCACACTCACCCCCATAACTTTTAAACGGCACTACCGATTTTAAAAACATGTCTAAGAGACTCGCGACTAACTCCAACCATTCATACAAAAAAAAACTAAATTGAAATCGCTCCATCCGTTTGGGATCTATGATGTCCCAGACAGACAGACAGACACACACAAAAATGAGAGTAGTCAATGGTAAGATCTCGAATGGTCGCCATACAATGGGTTGCGTTGCGAAATTACCTATTCTAAAAGAGGCCTAGGGCGATTCATACCGTTGTATGAAGAGCTTGCAGTATGAAACGACTAAATACCCGAATAACGGCTATGACCGCCTCGGACCAACTAAATGGACCGATAACTTATTTACCGATAACTTATTTTTTTAAATAATAAATTACTACGTAATTTATTATTAAATAGGCATAGAATAATAAACAGCCCCTAGGCATAGAATAATAAACAGCCCCTAGGCATAGAATAATAAATTACGTAGTAATATTTATTATTTATTATTTTTATTTAGTAGTATTTATCCTAGTGTATCACTTCTAGAATGTTTTTTTAGGTATTAAACAATATTTGTATTTCGGTAAATTTAAAACCGTATTTTTGTTGCATAAATCCGTTAAAGAGCTTTACTTAACAAGGACCATTTTTTTTTAATTAAAAAAAAGTTAATTCACAAATTCTTTCCTTTTATGATCTATCAATTAATAACGAAATATTGACCTCAATATCTATCCGTGATCCTTAAAAAACGAATTGCAAGTAATTCCCTACCTATTTAAAATAACCAATAAAGTAAATTATTTTACTTTTTCACGGAGTCATTCATTTATTACCATTTGTATTTATGTATACTTACCTAATAAGTATTAAATCAATCGTAGTCTAAAACATAATTAGTTATTCATGAATTTTAATAACCGCTACGATGAAAATACAAAGCACGTTCTCCACATTACCTCTAGCTTCTATAACGTCGGTAACTTAGTAAGGGTTTGAGTAAAATCAATAAATACTTAAGTCGGCCTTGACTAGTAACAATTTTAATATACCAGTGTTTATCCATTATCGATCGCAGGTCATTCGAAAGTATGCTCAAACAAAGTAATTATGATTTCATAAATGTTTACAGCTTACTTTACGTCCTTGAATGTGATTTATCCTGTAAAAAAACTCGAACAACATCGAAATATTGTGAAACACAGTCTATTATTTACAATATCATGTTACAGAATAACATAAAACGCGTTTAATAAGGCTTCTTATAATATATTAAGCTTTCTACGACATGCAAAATTTATATCCCCCGGTTTATACGCTACAAAATGTTACGCAATCTATCTTATCCTTCAAAATACCCACCCAAAGCCCAAAAAATGATCATTAAATAACTTTTATGGCATCGCAACGTTGTACTCGTCTTTTCAGCTACTATTTAACACACGCCTTGAAAACATTACTGGAGTTCAATCGATTTTCAACTTAGCCACCTCGGTAAGTAAGTTCAGAACAGCCCCCAGACAAAAATAAGGCTATCTTACCTGTCCAGCATGGAGCACGTCCAAAAATATGGCAAAAACACTGATAAAAAGCACGGCGCGCGACATTTTTGCGGCCGCGATGCGCGATGCTTCCAAGATCCCGACTGGCGATTTGACGTAAGCGTTCGACGCCGAAAACCTGCGTACTAATCGTGGTACAGCAATATAGACGTACCTACCGTGGTATAGATCGACCCTCCGAAGCAGGAGGGGCGATAGAACAAACCCGTGAGTGCGACAGAGACAGTAGAGGGAGGATAACGCACGCGCAGTACTCAAAACGCATCGTACAAAGAGGATTCTATCGAAGGGTATAGCGAATGCCGTCTTCGTCTAGCTTTGTCTGGATTTCCCAATGATTATGCGTCATTTCATTTTAGTGCGAGGCATTTTGATTAGATACTGATATGGTTTAGGGGAAATAAGACTAAGGAATTTCACAAAATCTGAGTAAACTAAGCAATGGTTAGTTATGTCATGCATGAGCTATCTCGCTTTGGCACATGTGACTGAGCGAACTAGTTCAATATTTTAACCATTGTCTTTTGACTCGGGAGATGGTGAAACAGACCCTAAGGGCTATAATACAGTCCAGCACCTATAGAAACATATATCCGTCTGGCTAGACTAATAATAATAGAATTGGCTTTATTCATGAGGCATTAGCAAGATTTCGTGATCTTGAATGAAGATTTTTAATTACATCATGACTCAGAATATTTTATTAAAAAGCTAATTAATCAGCTTAGATTTAGGAATTCATTTGCACAATAAAATGTTAAATTTAGCAGGATTCGTTTATAATTTTTCTAAATAATAAAAACGCTTAAATATATATTTTTTAACTTAAATATAGTACCTTTGTAAAAAAATATACTAAGACAACAGTTGCTCCCAGTCCCTAAAATAAAACAACAGTTGCACTCTTTATTTAATTTGTTTGGTTGGACGCTCTAAACGCTAGAACTGCTGATTAGATTTTAAAACACTTTAATGGATTGGATAACACATTTATTGAGAAAGGTTAGGATCCTCCTAGCTTCTTTTTACCGTGAGAGAATATATTATTATTTCAGGAAAATCCATTAAAACAAAGGTTTACAAAGTACCTGCCAGCACATACCAGGATAGATTTACTTGGGTTAAGTTGCCCAGAATGACAGAATGCAATTTTTTAACCGGAAAAGAGTCGTGCTATAAGTTTGACGTGTCTGTCTGTGGCTCCCAAAAGAATGTATTAAAGGTGACTTATGCGAGAGTGTCTAAGAGACATGTATGATGAAAATCGGTCGAGCCGTTTGCATGTTTTAGGGGGTGAAAGTAGGGAAAAATAACCTAATGTGTGCAAATATATTCCAGTGTGGTATCAAATGAAAGCTCTCCCGTGTTCATCAAAAAGAATTTATTTTTTAACTTTTTAGGAGATTAAGGATTTTTTAACATTATTATAAACTTGGGTATTAAAACAAAACATAGATAAGTTTTATTCGTTTCGTATTTAAAACGAGTATGGGGTTACTCGCTTGGTTTATTTTATCGTACCTACGTATCCTCGATTCGTAATTTAATACGAACTTTGTTTTATGGTAGCAATCACTGTCGTTGCTGCACCGTTCCCATTGCAGTTTAAAGATACTGCAATGTCCTGAGGGGAATGTTATGGTCTTATGTATTATTTTTACAGTCCATAACTCGACGAATGCATGCGTAAAATATGAAATTTTAACGTTTGACGTTTACCTTTGATTTAACTAGTATGCGATCACTTTGTGACAAAGCTCTTTAAAAAACGAAAAAAGTATTCGATATACACCATATTCATACACCTAGGGTTCCGTGTACAGTTTAAACACATTTTGTAATAAAAAACACCACAAAAAAATAAAAATTAAATTGTTTTTGAGCGCAAAAATATATAGCCAGAGCGATCCAAGTAAAAATCACGTTTGTTATATAGGAGTTAAGTGTACCCATCAGCAACTTTATTGGTAGAACTGACAAGTTTATGGTATATAAATTATTCCCATATACAAAAATATGGGTGCGGCTACAAAATAGTTTAGTGCGGACCCTCCGAGTATGAAGTTAAAACGGTAGCTTATGGAGCGGCCACGTCATGCCGACCAGCTGACTCATCCACTCGGAGGGTTGTTTTTGTACCGCTCGTTACAAGGGGATTCCTGTAATTAGTTAATTCCTAACACGGCGGTTTTTGCGAAGGAAAACGGACGTTTTTGTTTTTAGTTGACCGAGTTTTTGGGTAAGAGTTCCTTGGGGAACCTTAGTTTTGTTTTGGCAACTTATGTATTGTGCTGCTACAACAATATGCTTCGTTTATATTTGAATGCTATTTTAATTTTGCGGTCGTTTCATGTTTATGCATTTTTAACTAATGCGCTGTCACATCTTGGTTCTGTGAAGTTCATTATTCAATCACCATACTTTAACACTAAAATACTTTAATTGAAAACGCCTACTGCGAAGCATGAAGTCTTAAAGAACCAAAGATCCATTTGGCAATACTAAGCCCGAAACTCATAGTAATTAATTAAAATTCATAAATTATTGAAAGTGGGAAATAAGTGATTATTTGCGAATACTGTATGTACACACACAGAAACCGTTTGAGGTACCAATCTACATGTAAGGTATAGACGCATTTTTGTCATTCATATTCGTCCACTTTAGCCCAAATGTTATCCCAAACCCTACTTGTGTAACTATCTCGAAACAGACCTCACTCACACCTAACTTTGAACATTTAGGTTTGTAAGGTTTCATACACACATACTATTCTAGTTTCTAGTTGAAATCTGCGTCTGATAGCGAAAACCGCTAGATCTAATGTCAGTTTCGCGAACGACGCTAACAACACGTTATATTTAATTTTGCGGAACTATAATTTAAATAAAAACTAAGAATAATCAAGGCTAACATTGTCTGGACAGTTCGCTTCAATTTTTTACACTGAATTGAGAAGCGAATAGAACAACCCATCTTTCATATCTTATGTTGTTATTTTAACAATCTTTATATAGTTTTTATGAGTAAAAATGTGATGTGATTAAAACTAACCCTACATGAATTTGTTTTAAATAGGTGCGTGTTGTGGCAGGCATCGTGTACGTGTACTCACACACCTGCCGAAGAGCGAGTGTGGGGTGGAAAATTTAGACAAGGGGCGGTAAAATAAATATCAATATATAAATCGGAATTTTCTACAAAAAAAAAATCTGCTTTGTAAATTATAATTTGTAGCTTATCATTAGCAGTATCTTATTAAATACGGCTTCGGCTTACTTTGATGAATACTGCGACCGTAAAATGTTAATTAATTTTCCCCATGAATAATATTGAATAACGCGCTTAAAAAGATCTTTGATATAATGACACAAAAATAATGAAAAAGTAAAAATTTCCGTACTAATCACACAGCATACGTAATAATTTATAATTCAGTGCCTAGACTAAGCAGAGCTTGTAGGTACTATGGGTGTTAAGTGACATACAACAGAGATATTTTATTTTGTTCTAAATCTAAATTTAAAATTTAAGAAAAACCCAATTCCAATGCTTTAATTTCCTTAAAAGTAAAACCCCATTATATTTTGTAATGTGCACGCCATGCGCTTTCATTTGATACCCCAATCGAGTATATTTGCAGATTTTCGGGTTTCCTTCCCCACTCTTTCTAGCATCCATAACTTTTAAACGGCACAACCGATTTTCATGAAACATGTCTAAGAAAACTCGCGCCAGACTCACCTATCATACAAAAAAACTAAATTAAAATCGTTCCATCCGTTCGGGAGCTATGATGAGACAGACAGACAGATCGACAGAAAGACAGACAGACAGACACGTCAAACCCTCGACCAAAAAAGAGGGGTGTTATACACCCCGAAGGGGGTCGAGGGTCGAGGGTTAAAAATCAGCTATAGTTAGGTAATGTACTTAATATTAGGTAAGATTACCCGTTTTAGTTCTGTGGATTACCCGGACTAGGTCGACTAGTATTTACTTCATTTGGTAACTCCAATAAAACGGCCTGCCATACAGTCTGACCCAGAAACAATTCGAATAAAAGCCAAACCACGGTAGCTATAGGGTAACCCCACGTTGAAGACTACAATTGTAAAATCCTATCACTTCTTAGGTTAAACTATAAGAAATGTATTAAGAAGGGGCGCGTTCTCAGAGGTGTAGGTTCGTATCCTGCGCGTGCGAAGGTTACGATCAAATTTCAATTATTATTAATTGGTTATTATCAAATTTCTGATCCATCCAAAGGTTGCCTGGAAGAGATCTCTATTAGTGATAAGGTCGCCCATTGTGTCACTGTATTAAATATGTATCTCCTATTTTAGTTCCTATAGATATTGTGGTGTTACAATAAAGAATTTTTGTATTGTATTGTATTGTTACGAATGCGGCCAATAATCTTTATCATTATAGTATTTATTGGTGCAATTGGTGTTGGTGATATTAAACCAATTTAATTTGCTATTAATTACACACACAAGAGATTATATATCCTGAGCGTCTGTCATGGATTCATAAGAAACTCAATAAAAAAAATTACAAATTTACAAAACACCGAAAAAACGGTGGTGTTTTTTATTTGCCATAATTAACGAGGTTGTTTAACGAATGTAAATAGGTATAGGTAATGTAAGAAAATAATTTTAAGCTGAAACGCGAGTGAGTGAGTGTTGAGATGACATGTGACAGAGGAAAATGGGAGGAAAAAACATGTTGTGACGACCCCACATAATGTATCTCACATTGCAAGGGCAAGAGAATGATGAATGATGATGCTCATATTCTATAAATTGATTTGAAGATGGTGTTACTGCCAATTCTATGAATACAATTATACTCGATTTTATTTGATTACAAAATACCAAGTGGTTATGATTTTACAGGCTTTCAAAGTTCTTCAGTTACCTGACTGAGCGTGACGTCATGTTTTATATAGTTTTTTTCGCAGTTTTTTATTTTTTGCTCCAATATCTCAGAAACTACCAGTCCATTAAAAATATTTCGGTTTCAGATAGAACATTTATTGAGGCCATGTTACCGCGGTCAAAAACAGTTTACCGCCGATGAGTCCTTAAACAGGGCAATATTTAATTTAATTGTAAAACAAATATTTTTTTAAATCGGACTCTAGTACTCGCTGAGATATTTGCGTAACAGTTGAAAACCGTGAACAAACTAAAGAGATCTAACACTCACGCTGTGATGTTAATTTAATAAAATTTTATAAGCATGAGATAGACTCATACTGCACCAAGGGTTTCATGTACAGTATATACAAAATATGTAAAAAAACCGCAAAAAAACAAGAATATTTTATTTAATTTTTGAGTGCCAAAAGATGCAGTTAGAGCTATAGTTACAGTTACAGTTAGAGATAATAGGTGACTGACCCATCTGAATCCGGCATTGCGCAACGTTGCTTAACCTCTTAAATATCACGTATATTGTATGGGAGCCCCCTAATTTATATATTTATTAAATGTTTTTAGTATTTGTTGTTACAGCGGCAACGGAAATACATAAGCCCTGAATTTTTTCTTCTCTATCTATCACGGTTCTTGAGATAAGGTTTATTTAATATTATTTAAGTACTTCTATTTTTTATAATATTATTCATATAAATAAATTTTAAAATAACAGACGACGAAGTCTCAGTAATCGGACCCCGTTTTACCCTTTGGGTACGAAACCCTAAAAAAATATTATTTTGAAAGTAATGGAGGTCTTGAACAAATTTTTACAGTTATTTTTTATTATAAGCAGTGCATAGCTTAAATTCAAAAGTAGTGAACATAGATCATTCTACTTATTTTTGGTTTGATCTATCTTGGTACAATAAAATATCCGGTAAATTAAAGGATGAATGAACGTCACCGAGCGAGGGTTTTGCCAAAAAAAGATGGAGTGCGAATGCCCATAAGAGACATTTGTATTACAAGATCATTCGCTTCATACGCTGTTCGCTTATTGGGCCAAGGCGAGCTGGTTACCAGAATAATTTGTGAACCCTATTTTCCTGTTCCAAATGTTACAACCGTTCTACTTAAAAATAGGACAACTTTTTGTATCGTGTCTTGAGTTAGGGGTACTACAAAGTAGGTAGTCTAGTACATAAAGTAGATATTTTAACCCCATTTAAATAATTGAATTATACGCAATACCAATTTCGCGTGACTTTTTGCAGTGATATTTTGTGAGCACAATTAAAACATCTTGTAATCCTTAATCATCACGTGAGCTGGTTGTAAGTCTTGTAACGTATAGGTATAACTATTATTCCCGATAATAGTGAAGTTACCTAGTCTAGAACAAAGTTGAAGACCTCGAGCATATTGCATTAAAATTCAGGGGCCACACAGACCTTCGACCGACGTAAAATTATACCAAAGCCTAGCACGGTTGACCTATTTTGTGAAACATAGATATTCAGCCCATTAAAGCTATGAATTTATTATGTTTGCTAAATAAAATAAAAAGAAAATTTATTGTAGGTAGAAGAATTTTGTTATTCACCCTTGTTTACGCCTGACTGCATCGAAAGGTCAAACGTTCAGAGTCCCACTAGGTCGGTAGGTACCTATCGATCGCCGAATGAAGGTCTTAACAGCTTCCAGTAAATTACATTACCTGCGAACTACAGAAGCACGATCTAAAAACTTCAACTTAGAGCAAAGAATATTTAAAGAGCTGGGAGAAAGAAATGAAAAAAGGCAACTTTTGTAGAATAGAATCACGTCTTAGAGGTGGATTTCTTCTCGATAAAATCCTTCGTTTCTAAACGCGGATACGAGAAAACTTATTGATTTTTTCAGCACAAGTCTTTGCATATCAACTTTTGAATATTGAATAAAATGAAATAAAATGGCAAGACAATCCACTTTCCAAGGATATAACTTTACAGATTTTGAATACAATGTTAATCAGCGTCTACGAACTCCGGCCTAAATGTTACATCGAAGGTTCATTTAGAAAAAATGAAATACTACTTACTAGGGTTATACCTACATAGGGTGATCTTATCCCATATCTGTGATTGACAACTCTGGGGTATGGATACGAAAGAACGGGAACAATATAGACAGTATCAAAAAGTTAAGCAAAACGATATAATACCGAGATATGATAGAGAGACGGAGACGGACTCCGTCATATCTCTTCAATACGTCGTCTGCAGGTAGAAACGCCTGCAGTACTTGGCACAGTCCTCCTTGTGTAAATTGCATAACAATGCTATGGAATTCCAGGATCAATAATATCTCGATCAAGACCGGAACTGGACGGGCTGCCAACAATCCTCATATCTTGATTCGACTCAAGTCGGAATACACAACTAGATAGAACTCGAGTGAAAAGCAATCATTCGGTACTTACGAGAGATACATTTGGCTTATTTTGGAATATAAGTTATTTTTCATTTTATAAACGATTTCTCTCTAAAATTTAATTGAAATCGCTCGATCCATACGGGATCTATGATGTCTCAGACAAATAGACAGACACGTCAAACTTATATAACTCCTCTTTCTAGGTAGGGGGTTAAAAATAATCGAATTAAGTGCATCCGTTTAGTAGCTATGTAGACATATCTCAGAGTAATCTGAGTACATTTCATACACAAAACTATATTTTCACTAAAAGAGAACTTACAGTACTTGACTTATGATATTATTCAGATCTTTTTATGTACCATTTCGACAGGAAGATTACACCTATAAATTATTTCATTGACCTCTGAGCCACCAAAGATTTCCGTTCAAATCAAGTATTTCCATGTATAGCATCCTTCCAAAGGAGCTTCGAAATGCATTTTCGTGACAAAAATAGATGTAACAAAATATGATATACTCTTAAATCATTGTGACAATATCCATGCTAAAAAAAGAAGATTTATATTATAAGGCTTGCTTTATTATCTTAGTATAAAAACAAAAAATGTTATTGTAACATTTCAGGGCTTATTTAAGACTTCCTTTTCTGTTAAAGTAAAATATTGATGTTAATTAATTGATTGAAACAGTAGACGTTCGGCACATAATTTAACTCATTTATTAAGAATATTACAAACATCTTATAATTTATAGTATAAATCTAAATTTAAAATTTAAGAAAAACCCCCGATTCCAATGCCTTAATTTCCTTAAATGTAAAACAACATAATATTATGTAATGTGGACGCGATGCGTTTTCATTTGATACCCCACACTAGTATATTTGCAGATTTTTGGTTTTGCTTCCCCACTCTCACCCCCATAACTTTTAAACGGCCCAACCGATTTTCATGAAACATGTCTAAGAACACTCGCGCAAGACGCACCTTTCATACAAAAAAAACTAAATTGAAATCGCTCCATCCGTTCGGGAGCTATGGTGACACAGACAGACAGACAGACAGACAGACAGACAGACAGACAGACAGACAGACAGACAGACAGACAGACAGACAGACAGACAGACAGACAGACAGACAGACACGTCAAACTTATAACACCCCTCTTTTTTGGTCGGGGGTTAAAAATGGTTTTATTTAAAAAGGACGTATCAGTATAAAGCGGTGGTAAATTTTCATTAGTAAGTATTCTGGGATTAAGTTTATTTACAAAATAAAAACAGAACTAACTTTGGACGAATCGAATATCGGTTAAAATAATTCTTCCTACTGCCATGTACATTTTCTAGAATTTCTTTTATTTCAATACCAATTAATTTACCCATCCAGTCATTATTTGAAAAACAGTATACGGGTAAAGTCCCGGTCCTTTAAACCAGTCTGTTCCTAGATCATTTGTATCCTAGACGCAAAGGAGGGGCGAGGAATTCCTAATGAGTTCCCGCAATGCAATAAGCATTGAAATGAAATTGTTGAAAATACAGGATATTTTCATCAATATTTATCAATAAGTACCCTATCTTTTCCGATCGAATAATAAGTAAACTAAATTGTTTTTCATTAAGATACTATGAATTTAGAACTATCTTCTACGTACAGTAGATGAATAAGCGATTGATTATTTATAAATACATATTTCCAATTTCAAAAGATAACTGCAAAGAGTAGCAGAATAAAATATGTCTTTTAGCCTGAATATGCGCCGCGTGTACCTTAGAATTTCAGTAACGTGTATATACTTAGTTAGTACATCATTCGCTCATCCAGTCTTAATTTTAGAAAGAGGATACGGGTTACCCCGGTCCTTTGAACCAGTCAATTCCTAGATAATTTGTACCCTATAGGCAACCACGCCGAGGAGGAACCCCAAATGAAATCCCACAATTCTACCTCTATTGAAAATATCCTGCATTGAAAATGGTACCTTATAAGTAAATTATTTAAATTATGGATGCCTTTTTTTGTACGGATTTTTATATTATTTCATTTACAGTTTACGAAATACTATAGATACAATAAGTAGGTACTTACTTATTATTTTATGTAAGAATCTTTTTTACGTTCTATTTTTAAATTCAAGTTGTATCAGGTACAAATTGAAGTGAATTTACTCAACATTGCCATAACTTCGTCAATTGGGTAAAATCTTTTACTCCAAGACTTTCTCGATTAATTCCATCTGATCTTGACTGAGGCCCATGATATGGCGAGAGCGTGGATTGGTTTCCGGGAGCCTCTCGCTATGACGGATAGATTACCAGATGTCATTCGCTCGATCCTATTCTATTCGTTTTATAGAACGAATAAAGATTCTTGAGATATTAGACTTAAGATACGTGTTCAATAGATCAGGCGATAAAGAAATTTGAGTTTGCAAAATGTGAGAACCAGCAAATATGTAGGTACAAATTATTTTAAGTGAGACCAGAGAACTTGTGTGAAGTGAATTTGAGGAAGTGAGCCCAAAAAAAATTTGAATGTTATTTAAACTCAAAGTAAGAGTTATCTAATAAATTATGAAAATGTAGATATTTATCAAAGTTTGCATAATTTATATAGCTTTTTTTTTATATTGATAAGCCTTTATTTGACCACAATCTCACCTGATGTAAAGTGACGATGTGGTCAAAGATGGAGGGTGGTTTGTTATTTTGTGAACTTTAATTATAAATAATTAACACTTAGTTTATTTTATATTAGTCATACCTACCCTACTAGACCTACCCTCCTACTACTAGAAATCCCCGTCACCACCGAACCGAACCGATCAGGTTCCTACCAGAGATATTTTTTGTACCTTTGCTAAGATTAGGTTTAAGATGTTTGTAGTGCCCAAACAGGGTCCATGTTTCTGTTCTCACATATTTATAAGACCTTAATGTTACAACATGGTTGCGAATTAACGAATTATGATTTAACAAAAATAGGGTGATTTGACTGAATAGCAATGAAAAATCTAATGTTTAAAAATATCATGTAGGTACTCATGTTGGGTAAGTACCAAATGAAAGGTCTAAGTTCATAACTCATCAACATCACGATCCACGAAGTTTTATGGGGATCGGTTAAGCGATGTGAAATATATGAACATTTGTGTAATAAATTTATTTGATATCTAACAGTAACTCAAAATGGAATGACATATCCCCTGAATCATAACCAACACACCGGAATCATAATCTGCAAGTTTTTCTTCAAGTTCAAAACTATTTACAGAAAGCGTCCTTATTTTGCACATTCAACTCAACCTAGCTACTGATCTATAACGTTTATTTGCTAAATAAGCTTATTTTAGTAGGATATTGGAGAACAGTTTTGCTTTTATATGTTATGGGTTGCACCTAATTAAGTAAAGCAATATCAAAGAAAAGCAGAGCAAAATGTTCTGAGACCAAAATGAGAACAACATTTATTTTTTCTCCGTAAATACGACTCAAATTTTTTAGTAGGGTACTTACCTGGCTTTTATGTTGGTGCTGTGAAATAAACACAGTTTGTATTAACAACATCGAATTGTAAAACTGCCTGCGATAAATAAAAAGAAGGAGTTACGGAAAATCCTAAATACCTAAGCCGTTAAGCGGAAAACTTGGTGCTTTCCTCCCAGTTCCTGCTGACGCCAGCTAATTTATACGGATTTTCCGGTAATTTGTGCCGTACTGTTTCACTAGAACAGAAACACGGAAAATACGAAATATCCTGAGCAGAATCTTTGTTAAAAAATAGGTACCGAGGTATAATATTTGTGGTGACGTTTTTGGAACACAGTCGGGGTTCCCAAGAAGGGTTCCTTATAATTGTTTAGTTACGCGAGCGCCGGCAATAACGTATCTTGATTCTGCGACATACATATAACGGCGTCAGAGAAAAGAGGGGACCCTTCTAACACAGGTTATAATTTGAACACAGGTCATAACTAGTTATAATTTCAATTTGTAATATTGTCAATAGACATTTTTGTATTTTTTTATTTGTCCAGCTGACGTTGTTTTTCTACATTCAACATAACGTAACTTACATGATTTCAAATATGAAACGTTTTCTTATGATATCTCTTAAACGGGCGTTTGATCGCAAAAATAGCCCTATAATGTCCTTAACCTTTTGACCGCCACGCCCCAAACGCATTCTCGTAACCTCTACGCCAAAGCACAAAATGATCAAAAATACCTAAAAATAAAATAGTGATGCCAAGAGTCGATAAAATGTATTTTGTCGATAAATACATGGAGACTTGATTTCGTTGGTTTTTTATGCAATAAACAACTTTTTTAAATCTGGGATGTTTTATTACCTTTTGAACGTCACCTTAAAATTATAAAATCTAACTCTCCAAGCCATCCAAGTTACAAAACGAAAGGCTTTAGGTTAAAGGCATTATTTTCAATTTTCGAGTTTTACTTGATACCAATTTACTCAATAATATACAAATTGTTACGCCGCAGTTGCCGGTGTTTTGACTATATAAAACCAGAAATCAGATCGATAACAAATATTTTCAAATAACAACAGCACATCACTATTCACCCACGAGACGTCTTCTGTTGTCGTGAATAGCAGACGTTGGCGCGGCTGGCACGTTGTTTCAAAGCTTGCTTACGTCTGAGGTAGTGATGTGATAGGTCGCTGATTATCGATAGGCGGAGAGGGTATTGGACCCTGAGCGATTATTGGCAGAAGTATTTTATACCTAATTATCTTCCTTGCTACTTGGAAAATTTCTTGTCATTAATTATCATTTTAGGAAATTTTACTAGGTAGGTTTTTATTTTAATTCCTTCATTCTTCATTCATTGTAAATTGTCTTATAGAAATCATTTCTACGCATTACCTATCCATCTAACATCTTTTATTGATTTTCTGTCTACGTAATTAGAAATAGAAATAGAAAGAGTTTATTTACGTCATAAACACACAATACAATTACAATTAAAATTAACATACAAGCAGTTTAACAAAAATTGTATAGTAAAAATATTTAAATGTAAATCGGTTTCCACTCAGCATAATGCTGTAGCAGCTAGGTGAGCTGGCTACAGCGCTGGTTTTCAGTGGTACCGTACAATATAATTATATCCTTGAGTCTCCTATCTCGAAAACGAACCGATTTAGGTACCTACACTACCTACTTACCAATGATGAAAGTGCCTACCTATCTGGTACACAAAAATGTGTCCCGTTCCTAACGTAGGCACCTACTGTAATCTTACAAGAACGAAATAATGTAGGTAGGTATGTATCTACCTACCCACCGAACTAAAGGGAACCTGTGTGCTTCGAAGCAGAAACATGCTTTTGTCGAAGATTGAAACGAGAGATCTACAAATACCTACATTTTACCTATGAATAAAAAATTACTCATATGCAATTTTATTTTTTCATATAGCGTTTGAAGAGTTTAAGTTTGGATTTATTATGATATGATAATAGATATTTATTATTTTTATCATGACAATGAACATGATATAAATAATAAATATCTTGTTAAAATTTAAATTGTCTATTTTTTATCGCCTTCGGTTGGTAGCTGTATACCACGACACTAGCGGTCGGCTCCTGCCGACAATGGCGTGGCGAATCACGCCCGCTGACGGGATTTTATCTCAGTTTTTCATCATCGAAATTTTTATACAACTAGGGGTTTTTCTTATAAACCTTTAGTATAGATGTATAATAACTAAATCAATGTACATTTTAGGATACATAAAACGCAGAAATAACTGTTTATAGATTGTGTATTTCGTTTTTCTTTTGGAGTAGTTTTGGTCGTCATATGACGACGCTGGCGTAGTGAGCTCAATTTGTAATGTCGAGTATAGCCGACGGTGGCGGTGAAAAGGCCTTTATAAAAAAAGAAATACAAACTTTATATTGACCATATTTTGATATTTTCTTTGAAACATTTTCAAAGTCTTAGCTCTATACAAAAATGAGTATAATTTTCTTGTCTTGGACCATTTTGCGTCACCGGTTTATATAACGTGTGGCGAGCTTACAGTTAAAGATACTCACAGTTTGAATATGCCTTGCATAAACAATATTGTCTTTGTGAGCACAATACACCCGTTTTCACAATCTGGCCAGGCTAATTTTGTATTGGATTTTGATAGGATTAATTATAATTATTAATTGAATGTTATAGATTTAATGGTGCGCGCGCGCTTGTTGTATTAGAGTTTTTAGTTTTTCTTCTGTATCTGCAAGTAGCCTTCTATTATTTTTAAATAATATAATCTGTGCTCGTCGTTGATGACGCTTCGATGGCTGATTTGTCGACACAAGATTAAACCAAAATAAAGAGTGTGGGAAATTTGAATTTAGAACTACAAGAAACATTACGATATATTTTACAAGAAATGTTTATTTTTCGGAAAATCGATAATCCACGTTCTATTTTAACTGTCCTCTAAATACTATAGCAAATTCATATTTCCGGACTAATCACCTTACCCCAAAATAAGCGGAGCTTGTACTATGGGCGTTAGGTGACATAGATATTTTTTTTGTAAATACATACTTAAGATACATAGAAAATAATTCCGAATACTAAAAAAAAAGACCACTCTACACTAAAGGGTACATAACGTATTTAATTTTTAAAATAACTGTATGCCTATATTTTTGAAACTAAAGATTTAAGACAATAAAGAAACTGTCCTTTTTAAAGTCCCGTGAATATTCCCTATTGATCTCCATTCCCACATTCCCGAGGTCCCGACTACACGCGGCTGATTGCTCTACTTCGGCCAGCAACGTGACGTCAAGAGGCATGCAAATAATTTAATGATAGGCTCTAAACCCTAGTCTCGGTCGTGAGAACGTTTTTATTTATTCCGAACTCTATCGATTCGTACAATTTATTTGTGATAGCATTCGCCATTTCGGCCATGAGACGTCTACTGCTGAGCAATGCGGCTTGGTTGATAAGCTAACAGCCCCGTTTATTTCTTCGTTTCGGCAGGGGATACCAGGGCAGGCTTAAGTATCTAGGAAGATGTTTCAAAATTTAAGGCCCGATATCACCCTTTAACATACTATTAATATAGACTTTGAATCAATAAATTCCTACCTATTTGTGCATTATTTTTTATGGTAGCTAGCTAGAAGCAAGTTGGTAAGTAGGTAAAGCACCTATTAAAAACTAAATAGCAAGAAAACTCTTTGGGAAGTAGCCAAATAGCTTTGCGTAAACATGCTCTAAAATGTTCCTATCTTCTTATAAATTATGTTACAACTTAGTTAATAATACCTCCAGAATATGATACCAAATTCCAAAGCCTTGACCTTTATATTTCTGATACCAAGATCATGGTTCTAGATAATTTCTACAACACGAAGCAAAGAAAATGTAATTCCATACCTTCTCTCTGAATTTCGAATAAAGAATTTTCTAGAAAACTCCTTGACGCTTCAGGACACTTATGTAGGTACCTACACTACACCACGGATAGTACTTTACGTGCAGGAAGATGCACTAATGGCCTTGCATCGGAAAATTCAAAGCGCTATCTGTTCCATTACTGCCAGCACTGCCAGCTATTTTTTCTTATCTGGTTTCTTTGCCAACGTTCTCCCCTTTTTCTTGAGAGATGGGTTTTGCTTAACAGCTGATTTATTTTGTTTTTAGGTAGATAGGTACGAAAAAAAATTATAGCTAGTAGATCTATGTAAACTCTAATTTTCCATCATCTGTATATACAATTTATGCCTTGGCATTAAGCCCACCTTTTGTACAACTCTGTATTTTTCTTGTGCAATAAAGAATTCTTAATAATAATACAACATGCCATAAACATGATCAGCCCTCTAAATTGCTAAATTACCCCGACGAATAATACGCTACATAATTATTTAGTATTATTACCTTCCTTATTTTTAATTATGGGGGTCTTAAACAATGCAACCCTACCTACCGGCTCTTGGTCCTACGAAATCGAATGAGGCTCTGACACACCTACCAACATGCACTACCCCGCGTGAGGGTAGGTAGCCCTCCCTGGCTTCGATTAACGTGATATACTATTTGTACAGGCCAATCGTTTACGTAGACGAATATCATGCGCACATTTTCATGATAATAAATAAGCTTTTATAGAAGACAGCCACGAAATACCTATCGGGTAACTCCCTAATTATGTTTAATTTCTGATTTCATTAAATTAAAATTTAATAACGATGAAAGGAACCCATTCACAAGTTAGACCTTTAAGGGAAACGAACGATAGATGACTTGGAACGACCTTCTGACTCCCATCAAACGTCAGACATACATCCACCCACCTCTATACCTAACAAGTTAGCTCCACACACCCCATAAAGTTGTGCAATATATCACAACAGCCATTAATTCTTACTTCCGCGACATTTCGCTAATGCCAGGCGACCCCTGTTGGTAACCCCTGCTTGCAGCCCTGTGGACCTGTGGCTTATGGCTTTACTACACAAATCGTAGTATATTATAGCATCGATGTGAAATATGTTTATGTAGAAGAAATAACGGTTTTTAGAGTCCGTTATGCATAACTTACTTTTACACAAGAAACTGGCGCAAAAATAGTGCTTCAGTATTTAAATAATAATCAAATAAATACTTACCTCTTTTCGTTGTTATTTGTTATTAGCTCGTTATTATTATTTAGACAAATTTCACACATGAATGCAATTAATGATTTAATTATGAAAAAAATATATAATATGATTTCTTGGGCAGGTCAAGGTCAAATTAAAGTCAACAAACCACTGTAAGTAGATTTAACGAGACATTATATTTTTTTCAGCCGTTGGACTTCCATATCGGCCTCCCTTGATGACTAGTAATTTAAAAATGTATTTAAGATTGTCTTGTAAATATGATGATTGAATATTTTAAACGCTTGTAGAACTACCAGCTATACCAGTTGGTCTGGGTGTTTAATATGTATAATAAAAAATATATATGTATGCCTATTATATTAAGTACCTACATCAGATATCTAGTACCCGTAACACAAGCTCTGAGCTTACCACGGGGCTAGATGTTGTTGTGTGAATTGTCTGGAAATATTTATATTTATTTATTTATATTTATTTATATCTGTATTTAATTATTAATTCAACTCGTATGAAACTACCTAAAATGTGAAATTTATTAAACAAGCTTTGAAATTAGCTCTTGTTCAAACGAAGGGTCGAAGCTTCGGTTTTCTGTAAGAACCTAGAAGGTAGGGTGTGAACGGCACGCACCAATTTGTTCTGCAATATTTCGATATGGAGGATATCAGTTGATTTAATTTATTAACCGACTTTCAACAAAAAAAGGAGGTTCTAAAAGCATCGCGTGTTTTTCTATGTTTGTTACCTCAGAACTTTGTTCTTCGTGGACAGATTTACGATGATTATTTTTTTAAATAAAAGCTGTTGTTTGCAATTTGTCCCATTTAAATTTTAAAGTAAAGTTAAGTAAAAATAAATTTATTTAAAACCAGTTACCTACATGTTTTATTTGTGTTACAGAACTATGAAAGGAGAGAGAGCAAAAGTTAAAAACTGCGTTGCCATCTCAACGCTCTCCTCTATGGCTGTAAATTCTAAGTATACCTATAACTAGTTTGTGAATTATTATAGCCTTTCTCGATAAATTGGTACTATAAAACACTGCAAGAATTTTGCAAATCGGACCAGTAGTTTCTAAGACTAGCGCGTTCAAGCAAACGAACTGTTCAGGTTTATAATATTAGTATAGATATCGTCATTTCATATCGAAATTCGTCGAACCCGGGGTCCTAGGATCAAATCTCAGTCAGTCAGTATTTATTAAAACACACCAATCTTAAAAACTTTAATCGTTCTAATCGTGCCTACAATTATTTACCGTCACATGCTAACTAAAAACCAAGTAGCCTTAATATTCTAAATTTGTGTTCGAAAAATTAATAAAAATTAACGTAGCATACCAGCGAAACGCGGGACTCGACCCCACACCTTCCATTATACGCATGGACGTTCTCACCGCTAAACGGGTATGTCCCGCTGGTCCCCTCTAGGATTGTCCCCTTTGGACCGTGTAGAGGGGACAAGCGGGACATCGGATTAGCGATATCCCGCTGGTCCCCTCTACGGGTCACTCAGAGGGGACAATGGGCTGTGGAAATTTCCGATGACCCAGATGTCCCCTCTGGAGAGTTGCAGTTAAATTTTACTTGAAATTGTATATTAAAACTATATATATTATAAAGTTTATTAAAACATTGTTTATATGTATACTAATTCGTTGTATACTACTTGGTAATATGATTGATTGGCTACCTCGGTATGTAATAAATAAAAATAAAATCTTTTATTTCATAGTTTAAGTTAACATTAACATGGACAGATACTGGCCTGTCCAGAGAGCGATTAATCTAGGAAAAAGGTTCATTCAATGATCACTCTCTCCACAAGAGACCTCCATAGTGGAGAGTTAATGTCATCTCCGAAGGTCTTAAGGATATTGTTTCAACAAACACCGTATTGCCAAAACGAAGAAATTAGCATTTTCTTATCAGTGCATTCCTAACAATGTCAGGGACAAGTGCTTCTTGTAGTAAAATTTTTAACTCAATAGTTTATATACAAAGACGAAATGGAACAGTTTAACAAAGAGGAGGTCACCAGTACTACATAAAAAAAATATAAAACTGGACTAACAGTATAGGAATGTGCCCAGCGAAGAAAAAAGTGCACTGCGTTGCTCAAGATTATTGTAAGTACAAAATGTTTATTTATATTAAAATCCACCATTCGCATCGAGTAACGAGTTCACGAGTCCCCATAATACAAGCTTTGTTAAACGAAACTCAAAAACTATTGTATCATTTATTGTGTTTAATGTATAAGTGTGATCTATACCTACCTGTGATTTTAATTAATAATTTTAGTGAATTGTATCTAAGATATCTTTAGTATGCTATATTTTACATTCTTATTTACAGATATAGCATAGTAGAAGCCTGCATTAGTTAAATAAATAAATACTATAATGACTATTTTATATTATTAAAAAGGTAATTTTAATACATAATATTTTATTTAAGAAATGCAAAAATATATATTTTTTTAATTTTATTATTTAACTTAACAAAACGTATAAATATAATAAATGTTTTATTTTACGCAAAATACTAAGAAAATACCAACCTTCATGCATCCACTAACCAATTTTTGTCAAACGACTTAAAATGATAATGTTTTAATATACTAAACAATATAATATTTAATATACTAAATAATATTAAAGTATAGTTTTAATATACAATTTCAACTAAAATTTAACTGCAACTTCTCCAGAGGGGACATCTGGGTCATCGGAAAATTCAACAGCCCACTTGTCCCCTCTGAGTGACCGGTAGAGGGGACCAGCGGGATATCGCTAATACGATGTCCCGCTTGTCCCCTCTACACGGTCCGAAGGGGACAATCCTAGAGGGGACCAGCGGGACATACCCCGCTAAACCTCTTTGTCTTCAACACTTGCAACTAAACTTACTTAGTCTCAACCTTTATGAGGGGTTTATCACTTTTTCAAAAACATAATCCATAAACCAAACCTTATATTAAAAAAAATTCAACAATATTTTGCTTTTGTCTTTTAATTTTGTAAAATAGAACTTACAAAAATAAATAACATCAATATATACAAAAATAAATATGTATTGTTTAACTTCATACATAGTAACACAAAATTCACAATTGTAAATACCTACTGATGAAACAAATATAAATTCTAAACAATTTCACGATATCACATATTATTCTTAAAATAAAGTTATTTATTTTTATATTAAAACGTTAACTTCCATCAAGTATATATACATAGTAACTCAACAATATTTTTTAGTTTCTAAAGTCCATTTGATATCTCATCTCATAAAATCACATTAAAGGTACAAAAATATTCCTGTCTTATTTGGTTATTATAGCTTTTACAGGTACTAAGTAAATATATTTTATTCAACTATCTAAGCTATAGAATACCATAACTCTTATTAAAACACTCCACACACTTTATTGGCTGGTATAGCTTTATCTGCAACAAGGAAATATTTCGTTAGTTAGCGCCTTTATTAAATTGGTACAGTAGCTTAAACAAGTAAGATTTTAACGAAAATGTATCGACTTCTAGTTTCAAAAATGTGCACCGATTCTTACTAAATTTAAATAAAACCTTCGTTGAACAATCGTAGTACGTCCAATGATAAGACTTAGGTCTCCATTAGGCCTGGTGCCTGCATTATCAAATCATCCGTTCATCTAGTTGTTTGCAGATAATTGAATGTAATTCTATCCTTGTATAGTTTATAACACAACGAAAAAATAATTCAGTTCGGACAAAAGAGGCCGTGACTTAGGGAAATAATGATTAATGTCCTTTTTTGCTACAAAATGAGTTTTAATTAACCAAGTTCAACCATTGAAATATGCCAATTTGATCTCAGTTGGGCGGTAGAACGAGTTTGGCCTGATCTGATCGCATTTATAGCCAATGCTGAAATCGGGGCTAAGTATAGAAGATAAAATAGAAGTAGATATACACTCACCAATCATTTTAGGGTACGGCAAATTCAAATTTTTCATGATAGTCACAAACTCATCAAGAGATTTCGTGAGGCGCGGATTAAACATTTTCTCTTCTAACACCGTAGTTGCAGTTTGTCCTCTATAGTCATGTGCGGGGTATAGTGTGTAGTGTTCGGGTAGTGTGAATATCTTCTCGTGTACAGATTTGTAAAGACTGGTGGAAGAACCTTCTTGGAAGTCTGTGCGACCGCAACCACGGATGAGGAGGGTGTCGCCGGTGAATGCTATGCCCTGTAACAAAGAAATTGGCAGTGAGTTTAAGTTGTGTGTTGACAATATTTTACAAAAGAGGGCGCTAGTATACTGAAACGTATACTAAACGATAATTAAAAACTATCAGGCTTGGCGTTATTCTAAAATAAGTAAGCAATAGTAAAATTTATAAAAATCGTGTGGACAGCTAGTGGTTGGCCACCGATGGCCCATTTGCGCAAAGGATTAAGAGAAACTTTTGATCCATACTCCTGGAATACTTTATTATTCCGTCTAGCAATAAGAACCTTAGATAATCAACGTTTTATGATACCGGATTTATAGATATCTGTGTTATTTCCCGCCCTTATCTTAATGTGTCCAACGACTAGGTAATTGGGATTCCAATACGGACCCACCCATTGTGATTGGGTCAAAGTATTCGAACGACTGCGACCAACACTGCAATTCTATTTAGATGTTATCGATTTTTGAAGTACGAGCGAAGTGGTTTACCACTACGTTACTTAGAGCGATACAGCGCCTCTCTGGCGTTTCCGTTTATCTCACACGTACAACAGCGGTAAGCAGGCTTCTCTTCCGTTACCCCAACCCACGGCGCTAGCCTAGCCTTATTAATGTAACTTTAATTTAAGTTATCTGTCGGGCGTACAGAGACGAAGAATTTTTTTTTATTATAAATAACCAACATGTGAACGTCGAGGCCATCCAGCTCCTCGACAACACGGACATAGTGAGAAGACTTAAGCGGACAAAACCGTTTGAGTTAGTGTTTTAAGTTAATTAGTGTCAATGTTAGTGCAGTGAATGTAAATAACAATTATAAAGAACACAAGAACATAGTGTCTTCCCCTTAAATAGAGACAATAAGCAAAGTGTTAATGGACACATTCTTTATTTTATCTACGTAGCAATTTAAGTCAAATGTAAAGTTACTAATTAGCCGTAATAATGGCTAGATCGTAATATTCTTGTAGCATCTTTATATAAGAAGCTTCATAAAAAAAAAAAAAAAAAAAAAAAATTATAAATAACATCTATGAATATAATACAGAAACTCACTTGTGCATGGCAGATATAAGTGAAACAGCCATTGGTGTGTCCCGGCGTAGCAGCCGCCACGAGAACATGCGAGCCGAAGACGACCTCATCGCAGTCAGACAAGTATTTATCGGCCTTCGCGCCGGCATCGCAGCCTATGACGGATTCCACTCCAGGTATCAGTGCTTTCAGCTTCCCAGTGCCCGTTATGTGGTCCGCATGCATGTGTGTGTTCACTGGAAGAGATGAAAATGAAATAATGTCATTATTCAGATGGAAATCTCACTAATATACTAAACATCTAAGAATGTTTTATATAATTCGTAGTTAATCAATGCAGGGTTACCCTGTATTGAGTAACTACGCCAATAGGCATAATGTCCGTCTGTTGACCCATGCAAAAATACTGGACGCCTATATTTTTAACCATCAAAGTTTCGCAGTGGGGTTTTGTGTCCTATAAATACAAATCGCACGAAGTCTTGATATTTCTTCTTATAGAAGAAATATACGTGTGCTACATTTTTATTTTTAAAATCTACTTACTAGCAAATACCTATATATGGAACCAAATATTTAGCACCAAAGCAAGTCCAACACCAACACTTGACTTGCTTTGGTTGGATTCTGCATTTTTGGTGGTCGTGCGTGATCATCTTCCGGTAAGACACAAACACTGGCTGTTTGTGTGTGTCTTGAGTAGACGAGCGGGCGGTGCAGATGCACGATAAGTTTGTAGATTTTTGCCAGGAAGAAGTTGGGTACGGAATATGTACAAAATATATAGGTATTTAGAATTAACACCCGAATCTATCTACCAATTAACTTACTAGCATATTTCAGCGTGAAGCCCAGTTGTTTGAGTAAGGTCGCGTCCCGCTCCGCGTGCTCATACACGGGGTCTATGAGCACCGCGTCCCGCGTGCTCGTGTCCGCCAGCAGGTAGGTGTACGTGCTGCTGACTGTGTCGAACAACTGGAAAATGTAATCTGTGTATTAGCCTGCACGTGGACGCAGCCCCGTTCGTTGGTCCGACCAGATCCGCACCACTCTTAACTCGTCCATTCACAACGCCCTTCACACCGCAAGAGACAGAGACAAAGTGATTCTTACGGGTGGTCACGACCCTCAGCATTGAGGTCCACGAAGCTAGGAGGAGGATTACCTGAAGCGATAATTCCGCTGCACCAACGAATGTAGCCGTCTTTTCTCGTATGCGACAACGAATCCATGTTATAGTAAAGTACACTTCTTGCATTTTTTATTGTTGTTTATATTTATTATTACATTTTTGTTTCTGTTGTTAAGAGTTTTTTTTTTCAACTACCTAACTCATGTTTTTAATATTAGCAGGCCAACTGTTTTTATCACATATGTACTCATTTTAGCCATTAGATAATGCTTTAGAAATACATTATATATATTTTGTATAGATATATGTACATATAAAATCTCTTCTTAATATGGCAGCGCCGTGGCGTGAAAAGCTTGTTATATATATAAAGTGTTAAATAAATAAATATGTACGTAAAGTATGTACATAAATAAAGTTTTAAATAAATAAATCAAACTATCACTAATTAATTTGCAATCGATGTAGTGATGTATTCGTGCATGTGTCTTTACATAGTTGTACAACGACCTTTGAGGCATACAAACATTGAAAACGAAAGTGAGTGAATAGCCTTGGTAGAGTTACTTGTAGAGTATTTAGTATTGTGTTTATATGAATCTATTACTAAAATATATATAATTAATATTTCACGTTGTATAAGAAATTCCAATTCCATTTAAACAGCAATAAACATATGTAAGTACTGTCATTAATAGTCATTTATTGATAATATTATTATACGTCACAATTACATTTTGGTTACACTGTAATTAGTTTGTTTGTTTATAATTTCTAAGATAATAAATACATTGCAGTAAGAATTCTAACATAAATACTATTAAAGGATATCATCTATTATTTAAAATTGTTTTAAACAATATTGTATATATAACTGTATAACTCAAAATAACTAACCCACACAGCAACAATCAGTCCCGAATAAAATTATTATTGAAACGGAGTTTCAATAATAATTTTAGCTTTTAAAATTTTCATGGTTTTTTTTTACAATACTGAGTCTTAAAATGGGCAACATAATCATGATACGACGATGTTGCAAGCGCCGCCAATTACGGCTTAAACACCGTCAAACAAAACCAGTTAAAAACCGAGAAATCATTGTAAGTTACCTGTTTTAAGTCTTAATAATTATATTACTCAACAACTACCACGAATATCATTTGAACACTCTATAATATGAATAAATAAAACATACCTGTCTAAAAAAGAAGTTCCCTCCGGCAGAAGACATGGCTCTCACATGCAATGCTCCGAGTGCTCGCGCGGCCGCCGCTACCTTCCAACTGCCTGTAGTCATCTTGATCATGCTGGGAACAACAAACGTCACATCCATTACACCATTATAATCACAACTTACATGTTATATTTATACTCCGATATTTCGACGCTGTTACAAGCGCCATGATCTGAGCATAAACTATGCCGTAATGCAGTGTTAGTAAAAACTAAAAAATCATCAAACTTATGGTATATATGTTCATAATGTCGTTATTAGTAGTAATATCGGTAAAAACCATAATAATTTAAAAAGTTGTTTCATCGTTTATAGTAGGATTTTCATTTGTAATGGTCAGTCATTGGCGGCCTACGGCGATAATTCGGTGTCAATGCCATGTGTGGCCAGGTGCTTCGTTGCAACGCGAAGTATTTGGGCGATGACAATGTTCGCCCGCTGATGTTAATAAATGTTGTGATGACAATCGTATCTGCACTTACAGACACTTTCGTGTAAATCGTGCGTAATGGTTAGTTTAACGATTTAATCACGATCTCATCGGTTATCTTTTTTAATATTTGATGGAGCGTCATCGATCGGTAATAGCTTAGCCCTTTTTTTCTGGACAAATAATATGATATCGTAGAAGCATCGTGTTATTTTTACCGAACCTACGAAAACCTATCTGTTTTTTTACATAACCTAACATTCGTGTGACGTTCTTAGTTATCGTTTGCCCAAGTTTGCCTAATGCGACTTTAAGTTCGATTCCAACATCGGTATATATTTAAGTACCTATTTATTAAACGTTCACAAGTACAAGGCTTTTAAATTCCGTTTTTGTATGTACTATACTGTGGTACGTGGTTAACGTGATGATTCAGTTAAATAAATTTAAATAATTATTGAGCAACTTTATAATTTAACGGTAATTTTATAAATTAAGTAGGTGTAAGGATTGTTGTTACAATTGTAACGGGGCACACCATAAAAAACATATAATATATGAATTTATGGTGCCTTTTCCCGTCCTAAACTTGTACAGTTAACGGCGGTGGTTTCTTGTTGCAAGACATAAGAGTAATACAGTATTGCCTCTTAGTAACAGAAAAACTAGCAATTTGAGCATTTCTCAAGGTTAAAGTTATTGGGCCAGCAAAATTTCATTCCGCAACTCGGCGTCGTCGATGTGTAAAGCGGACTAGTCACACTAATTATCTATCATCAACATCAAATCATCATTTTGACCTAGAAAAAAGTCTAAATTTATTTATTTATACTTTGTGCACAAAAAACAATGAACAGAGGAGGAATTAATGCTAGAAGCATTCTCTACCAGTCATTCTGGGCGTGCAAGGAAATAAATTAGGCACTATCAATATAAAACTCGTAAATTAAACTCGTAAAATCGTAATTTAAGTTCACATAATATGTAACAATTATCATGTCGCGGCAATCTACATACGCATAATGATGATCTCCATAAATGTATAACTTATGTGTTTTAATCATCAAAGAAATTTTATTAAAAAATTGTTGTGATAAATAACAAACCGAAGCCAAAAAAAAACCATATCTACATAACGTCATTGATTTAAGAATGGACTAAATAACACTGTTTATGTTTAATTTTCACAGTAGCTCATTTAAAAAGGTTGTGTTTAAAATAACATTCATGTTTATTATGAGAACACCGCTATTGAAATAAATAATGACTTGAAATGCTAATGCTAAAAGTTAAAGAATTTAAAAGGATTCCATTAGGCAGGACTTATTTTGTACAACTTCAAACAAAACAAACTTCAAACAACAAATTGATTGCATTTATGTTTTTTTTTTTCATTCAAGTAGGTGAGATAAGTTAGTTAATATAAGTTTTGTGCATGACATCATCAAGAGTTGATGTGGCAATGAGGTAAGATAGATAATGATAGGTAGCAGATAAAATTAAAATAAAATAAATAAAATAAGCCTTTATTGCTGACTAAACTTAAATAACATACATGCATAGTTTTCAGTAACCTATTCTAAAACTTTTTATTCTAACTTTATTTTAGCAACTTGCTTAGGTCTTGGTAACTGTTTTAGCAGATAAAATTAATCACCAGCAAATATAAATTGACAATAATGTTATTGTTTTAGGGATTGGATCAATAAAGAATAGCTATATTGGAACTCCCTTATTACAATCACCTAAATATACATGTAGTGCAGTGACAAATATGTGTTCCATTAATAAATTAGGTATATTATTTAAGATAAGAACTTCTGTAATTATAACTTAACTGCGGCATTATGGAAGTTCCATTAATATATCTTGCCGCTATGGTTCTTTCATCTTAGTTGTAACCTCATGACTGAGGGACGTGACTTTGGCGTCTCATCAGCTTCGTCCAACGACTCCGGTCCTGAGCCAACTGTATCGCAGCAAGCATCAATACAGTTGGCTTAGGATATCCTTTGTAGCAATAAATTGGTTAACCTTAGGTAGTAAATAAATAAAAGCAATTCTATTTATCTTTTTATAAATTTAAATATAGGTAATTTTTAAGATGTATAAGCCCATGGCAAGTGACCGGCCTAGACTTTAAAATATTCTAGTAAAATAAATAAATAGAGATTTTTATTATGCCTCTTTTTCCATACAAAATTCATACCTGCACGGCGGTTAAGACTACACACACTGCAACTGCAATTACAAATTATGTATGAAGCTAGTTTAAAACACAGTCAGCACATTAAGTCGTAAGAATTCAGGATCTATTTTTTTCTAAAAATATAGAGCAAAATCAAAACAATAACATTCGCAGAACTGATTGAAGTGAAGTTACTTGTTGTTCTTCTTCTTTTATTGATGGCGTCCGTGACTGGCGTGAAGTTATTCAATTCAATTCCTTTTATTTGGGCTCTGCGCTTGAAGCGTCAGTGATTGGTTGGACTAGATAATGACATTGAAACTTTACAGTTTCCTTCCAATTGCGATATAAAATTTATGTTAAGCGAGTACTAGTATCTTGGGCAGAGTACTTTTTAATACAGGAAATATATTTCAGGCAAAAACAATGAGCGTTTAATTGACTATACCTACAACGAAAAAAGAGGAGCAGGTTGCTTTAAATTCAATTCAAATCTTTATTTAACTTTTGGAACAAGTTAGATCACTTAGATAAATCTAATTACATTATTAACACACAATTGGGAAGCACATACTACTTACAGAAACAATAATAATCAAAAAGTAAATATTAAGAATAAGAATAAGAATATTTTTATTGTAAAATTGTGTGCATTTACATTTGGTCTTAAAATGTAACATAAGTTCCAACAATTGTATCCATTTCGGACATACAATATAAATAAAAAACTATAGTACAGGTACCAGGTACTAAAAAGTTAACAAAATAGACATTATATATTATAAATGAGTCTGCACTTTACCACTTAAATTCCTTATTTTCAAAATATTCGTTTAAATTATAATGGTTGCAGGTTGCAAGCCACTTTTTTAATTTAATTTTAAATATATTACCATTTAACTTTTTCAATTCTGATGAAAGATGATTGTATACTTTAATTGCAGTTATATATGTGCTTTTATAGAACATCGTATTATTTATCTGTGGTAAACACAAGTTGTATTTGTGTTTATTTCTTAGAATATCGGATCTGTTAGATTTTATTTCAAAAAAGTTAAGGTTATTCTTTACAAATAAACAAAGTTCTAGAACATATATGTCGGTAAGTGTGAGTATACTATTTTCCTTAAAGATAAGACGCAATGAGTTCGTGCTATCTACGTTATAGATTACCCTTAAACATTTTTTTTGCATAATGAAAGCTGATTGTACATTAACAGAATTTCCCCAGAAGATTATGCCGTAACATAATAACGGAAAAACATGTCCATAGTAGGCATTTTTGGCTATTTCTACTGATGATACATTTCTTAATATGGATAGTGCATAGCAGTACTTAGCAATGTTGTTGTTTACTTTATTAATGTGAGATTTCCAATTTAAATGTGTATCGATATTTATACCTCAAAAATTTATTTCATTTACTTCTTTTACTTCTAACCCGTTGTTGTGTATATTTAAGTGAATAGAAGGAGTTTTATAATTTTTAAATCTAAGAAATTTTGTTTTATCTATGTTAACCTTTAAATTATGTCGCTAAGCCATCCTACTGTTCTATCTAATGTAGAGTTAATTTCATTTTCAAAAGATTCTATATTATTATTTATTTGAGGAATAAAAATGGTCGCATCATCAGCGAACATGACGCAAAGATGTTTTGTGATATTGGGTAAATTGTTGACATATAAAAGAATATATTTTCAATGTAGGTAACACAAAAAAAACAACCAAGCCAATACGTAATATGTAAAACATACTACTTTATGACATCTTTAAAAAAAAACAATATACGGATTTACACACATAAGATGTACCTAGGTTTTTTTTGTCAAGGCTCGGCAAACGAACAGAAACAGTGCCTGCTTACATACTAGCTAATAGCGCTCGTCACGTTGGTTGTCGCCCGCAGCTTCTAATATTGTGAATTGTTGTGATTAAGTTATTTCTATAAAACTATTTATAATGTTCGTAGCTGATAATACTATGATTGCTAGGATTGTCGTTCTTCTTCTTCTTTTTTTGATTTTGATGGCATCCGTGACTGATTGTCATTTACAAGTGATTGCCATAAAATGTCACTGATTTTGACACTATGAAAACTTCAAAGCTGCGTCATTGTTTTGATTGAACTGGTGATGGCGTCAAAATTTAAAATGTAAAATTGAAAATTATTATATTACATTCCACAAATCCAAAAAAACAGTCTAAATATTTTGATTTAAATTTAGTACAGGTCAGTATGATAAGATAATTATTTAATTAATATATTATAACCACGATTAAGTAAGAGTAAGTCGATGTTCTGCTTTTATCAGCTCACATTTGCATGGCATCAAGAAAGTACCCATATAATCTAAATAAGATCGTAGAGAAACTAAATATCAATATTATTATTGGAACCCACTTAATAATGGTGTAATGTCTCTATCTTTAATAACTTTAGACCTTGAACATTTTATGTGACTCTGAGCCACTGTTCTCTAGATAATAAAATGAAATGTTAAATATCAGGGACTAGGCATTTGTACATACTGAATATAGCGGTATTGCTAAAATTACACAAAATATTTAATTACATTACATTACCTAAAACACAGTGATTTCAATTTTTAGCGTTATTTTTTTTTTACTTTTCTTATTTGTTTTCCTTTTTGGCAACACCGTGAACTCACACATGTATGTATTTCTAAGCCATGATTGGCCGGGTCAGCTGGGCCAGTTTGTTGTATTTCTATCTTTGTTTCCTTTTGCAATTATTACATATATCTATCTCTTTCATTCGTTGTAACGTCATTGACCTCTATCATCCCCACCAATCCAGTCGATATTCGCCGAAGATTGACGCAACCAACCAGCGCTGTTAGCAGTGTGAGTAAACACAACCACAATCGTTGTCGTATCGTACGTGAACCACTCGAAGCGCGTGCCTTTGATGTAAAATCTATTTTTTTATAAACATCACTTCTTCATTGTGTTTCAGTACGTTTCGAAGATCGTATGGACAGCATTTGATTGGAATCGCAAAAACTGATATGTGAACAGCTGATTTAATAAATCAGTTTCAAAGTGAAATTCTTTGTTAATTCTATGTGAATGTTTCGAATATAAATAATTGGTCTTTGCTAGTTTGGATCCCTAAAAAGGTCAGTGTTATTGTTTTTGTAGGTACCTTTAGACTAAATCACTTTAGATTAGATTAGATGGATATAGTAGGTACAATTACACCACATTGTTTTATTATATTTTATGACTTTACCTATTAAGTATTGATTCAAAAAGTATGATAATAGGTCCCTACCTACATACAGGGTGTATCAAAAGTTTCGGTCAGTACGGGAAGGTGCTTGAACAAATCTTCCTATGTCTTATTTGTCAGACGTTCTCGTATTTTTTCCCGTTAGTAGGTATGTATTACCAAAACTTTGTAACAACCTTTATATTTAAAAAAAGAATACCATCCTACTATAAATGTAATTAATTATAATCAGGTGTAGGAATTAATTAGTTAGTTATCAACGTATACATAGGGCGTTTCAAAATCAAAGTTAAGTCAAGGTACCTAGGTAGAGTTGGTAGGACACCTACCTAGATAAAGTTGGTAGGGCACCTTCCTAGGTAGAGTTGGTAGGGCACCTACCTACTTAGATAAAGTTGGTAGGGCACCTATCTAGGTAGATTGGTAGAGCAAGCGCAAGAGCAGTACGAAACCAGGAAATTGCCTGTATTACGTAGAGCACAATGGTATCATAGACGTAACATTTTTAATCTAAGCGATAACCATATCGATTGTGACCATGACCTAAATATTTTTACGCTTCCCGTTTAAACGAGATCTTATTAACTGATATGTCGCTTCACGGAAAATAAAATACATACCTATCAATACCTAGGTAGGTATGGTATGTTGATATTTTACAAGTCCAAAATAATTTAGCCCCTCAACCCTTAATAATAATATACATACCTACATATTTTTATTTCACTATGAGATCGCTTATATGCAGATAAATAGGTACTTCATTCTTGATGGTTTAATTTATCTAGATGGGACTAGTTAAATCATAGGTACACATTTGTGTAATGTAGGTTATGTACCTACCCTTTCCCTGACAAAAGTAGAACAAAACTCTATCTTACGCAGCTCAATAACTCTGCATTAGGTGATTTATTATCATAATTTATACAGGCACCTACCTAACTACCTGTTTTGGGCTTAAAATGGCAGTAACCCCCACTCGACTACACTAGATAACCCTAGACTAGAACCCAGTAGAAAATGTTCTAACTACGACTAGATTTATTTTCTAAACAAAACCATGGCAAGGACAACTTAATCTATTTCTGCTCACGTTGTTTTGCAATCGTAGCACGCGCTGAAACAAAGACACAACAAAGGTGTTGCTAATCGAATACAAATCTATCCGTAAAACCAAAATAACGTTAAACATGCTAATCAATAAAAATCCGTTGCAAGTGTTTTAAGTCCTTGATATTGACAAGGCAAGAAATATATTTCAGACAGTAGCTCCAAATTAGGTTTCACTTGTGATTAACAAAAATAATAATCTGAATATAAATTGAAAAATTACCGTTTCCAAATAACTAAACTAAATTGATATCGCTACATCCATTCGAGAGCTATGATGCAACAGACGGACACGTTAAATTACACCCCTTGTTTTCGGTCGGGGTTAAAAACATACACAACACTCACGAAACTTTAAGAGACTGTGTAAGTTATTGCGGACCATTTTAATGTTTTGTTTGTAGATAGATATAAAATTCTTTATTACATACACTTAACAAAGAATAATATTTCTATACGAAACTAAACCTCAAATGTGTTATGGGCGGTCTTATAGCTGAAAGAAATTTCTCACAACAACCTATCCTCCATGCAAGGGGATGGAGAGAAAAAATTACTAAATGTATGTATGTGTGGACGGTGGTTTACACATATTAATAATTACGGTCTTACCACAAGAAACATGTTTATGTTTTAAACAACTGTAAAACACGTTTCAACGTTATTTTTTGGGTTTAATCTTATTGTTAAAGTTTTATCATATTAGTTGGTGGTTCCATAGAGAGATAAATACTGTGCGAACTGAACTACCTACTAATGTCTTGGAAACTTGGCAACGGAATACCAAAATATGGATGAGATAAACCTCATTCAAGTTAACAATTTAATGCGCAGATTGCCTTTTCTGCGCAGTCGACATTTGTTGTTTTTTAAGTTATGTTCGGAGCGAATTGTTTGGCTTTCAAGGTCAACGATTCAAAGCGACAATGTTAGTAGGTACCTATTACATTACTAATACCTACTAAAAACTCTGTGAATGGTTTAAATACGCACAAGATTTTACTTCTTTTACATAAACAGATAAATTATAAAATTATAATGCATGTATACCTTTTGATTTTAATAATTATAATACTTATAAGAATTCAAATACATATTGTATTTGAATTCTTCAGACTTCTTCTTCGTGTTCAATTCTGTTCAGACATGCATATAGACAATGCGTAATAGTACCAAGACAGGACGAGAGTATAGCTTGTTTTGAACGTTGTAATTTATGGATGATTTTATTATTATTTATTTATCTTCTGTACATCCACAGAAGATAAATAAATAATAAATTTTATATCGTACAAAATCGGCGGGAATCGCTCTCGCAACTTCCTGCGCGTCAGGCGGACTTTCGCCCTCCGAGCCACAGAGGTCGTCAAGATTTATAAAGAAACTAGCGGCCCGCCCCGGCGTCGCACGGGTAAAAAAAGTTTTCGGCAATTTTTTCTTATTTGCTCACCGTTTAGACCTACCCTGGACTACGACAGACATTTTAAAACCAAAATCAGCTCAATCGTCCCAGCCGTTCTCGTCGAGTTTTAATCAGACTAACGAACAACAATTCATTTTTATTTATATAGATTATTGAACAAATACCACTTCCTACCGCATCATTGCGTCTGTGCGCATTAAACTTCTGTAAGAGTTCTTATATCGTTCGATATCTTTATTTGTGTCATGCGACATAAATATGTATTTTGGAGCTCTATATGATTAGACTGATATTTTTTATTTGATAAGACGTAATTAATATTTTCCACACCCATCAATTTACTGAACTTGCTACTTTAAAACCAAAAGTCCAACTCTGCTTCATCAAGGATATTGTCTGGATAAGACAAAGTTAGGTAGAGTCATAATGTACAATACACTTAAATGAGCTGCCAGTGCAGATCGTAGTTCTACCAAACCCTATTAGATGTTATTGATAATAATAACTGTATGTTTTCGTACCATAATGAGACACTTATGTCATTTTAAATTTAAAGTATGTATGTATGTCTGGAAAACTTGAACTTTCTTCTTAATCTTTATTTCGTGTCCAAGGCTTTAAACTGCTATAATTTTATTGTAACTGAAGAGTCTAATCTATCATTAGAAATGTTTACTATTTTATGCCGAGGTTAAGTATGAACTCCTACTGTAACCTTCTGGATGAGAATAAAACAAAATTTCATTAAAAAACCTTTTTAGCCTTGATTTTTTATAATTTCCGGCGAAATCAATCACTGGCGTAATGTAGTACCTAGCTCTATTTTACACAATATGATTTTGATTGAACTAGTGTTAATATTTTATCAATAATAATTATTAAATTAGACGTTTTCACTTCACGCAGTTTTAATAAGCAAGGAAATGCCATTAAATTAATATGGCCATTAAATAATTAAAGGATAGAAGAAAGTTAAAACGAACTCTGCAAAGTACTTTATTAACATTAACCTTATCATTGACTTTTTAGACGCAAATACGACTTTAAAAAATCATAAAAACTGAAATGTGCTTCAAGAATGTATAACTTTTTATTTATAGAAATCGACGTGTCAAATCATCTAGATGGCTAAAATTATAATGTCGCACAAGATTATGATGCGCATAGGCCTGCGCAATCGAGTGGATATCAAATGTTGGCAAATGGCGACGCGCAATAACATTATACGCGCCGCTTCAAAAGTAGGGCGAGTTTTGCGATGCGTGTTCCCAGATCGAAGGTTTATTGCTGATTATGAAATTATACATTAAACTGGCCTGAATTGAAAAATTACCTAAATAGCTTTTAGTATATTTTTGTTGCTAAAGAGCTATCTCTCGAGTAGTTAAGTCACGTTATCTTATGATGACAAACTCATCTATACAAATTGTACCCAAACTCGATTAGATTATGCCCTTTTATAACAGAGTTCCTTTGCCATCTTCCAACTCCATGATCAGAAGAAGTCTATATAGAGGTACATCATATCGTCTTGCCCTTTTCCCACATTACGCGGAGTCGGCAAAACATATATTTTGTTTCCAATTCCTCCATCACCCGTCATCTCAGCGCTCACCCCTTTCTTACACATATCATCTTTCACACAGTCCAACTATATATTTATTTCTTTGGCCTACCTCTTGGCACATGTCCATCCACTTGGATATTTAACGTTCTTCTGTTCACATGAGTCTATGTACATCATAATATAATATTGTCATGCAATTGGCATTATGCTTGCAAAAATTTTGCTTAATCAGAAACCGGGAAGTGTGTCAAATTCAACTTGCAAGAATTGAAAATAGACAAACATAGGGACAATTGAAACTTAATAAAATATATTATTAGAATATCTAACTACATTTGATTTGATAATTGATTAATGATCTGTGTTATTGATATCAGTCACAGAAATGATTGAGTACCTAAGTACATATTTTGTTTAAAAGTAGACTGCTATTTATAAGGCTCTACCAAAGCACGTATTGTCAATCATGACTTAAAAATGTACCTTCACTTATTCTTCTTAGCTTTCGCGTTTCTGTACAGAAACACTTTAAATTTTATATGTACCTTAACATTAGGTATATTATATTTATATTTAAGTGTATACTGTGTGTGAGTTTTAAGTTATGAGTAAATTTACCGACAACATGCAAGTAATAAATAAACTTGAAGCTAATGTGACATTCAGAGTAAATAAAAGAGAAACATACCTGCTCACATTGCATACAGACTATCGAATTAATGGACTAAGTAAGATACTGCATTTACCTATGCAGATATATCTGCATCATTATAATCTGATCGAAAGACACAACACGTTTTGCACGTTCCTTTGTTTATAAGACTAGCTTTTCACGACACGGCGTTGCCTGTGTTATATGGCTTTTACCGGGGGAATAACGTATTTCCTGGGGTAAAAGTAGCCTTCCTCGATTCTCTATTTATAACTAAAATCTATTTTTAAACAGACCAGCAGTTCCTGGTAGAGCGTTGTAAATAAAATGTAGAATAATAAAAAAAATTACTCGGGTATCTAAATAACCGGGTAGGTCTCTTAATATTGCCATGCTCTGTCTGGGCCCATGTTGTTTCTGTAATTAAATTTTTAAGACCAAATTTTTTACAATTGAAGGCAATAAACAATTTGACTTGACTTAACAAATTCTCTTCAGCTTTATAATATGAGTATAGTAGGTATAGATATCAGTAATTATCTGAACCGGTGCAATCTAAGTGCTTGCTATGGCAACATCAAGTCTCTAGAATGCAATTAACCTTGACTTAATCATTTAGATTCCGTTCTGCCGTTGCGTCAGCAAATGTTTCCTACTTCCAATTCCAACATTACTGCAAACTATTTTGCCGCTCTTTGAACATATCGCAACACAGTTCAGGACTTCATTTCGCAAGGGCTTTAGTTCTTTTCAGCAAAAATATTATATTCTGTAAAACTTTATTCTTCAAACAACGGAGTGGATGGAATTTGGAAAAAACTTTTAATTAATTATATATGCGTAAGGACAATAGACGATACTTGAATAATGCCGTTTTTAAACTCAACTTTGCGAACCCAAATAGTGAGGGATCTCAGTTAAGGATTAATAAATTGCCAACTTAATATTATTTTAAAACGTAAATTACTTAATACAACATTGCACATACAAGAAGAAA
Source organism: Gymnoscelis rufifasciata (assembly GCA_929108375.1). NCBI lineage: Eukaryota > Metazoa > Arthropoda > Insecta > Lepidoptera > Geometridae > Gymnoscelis > Gymnoscelis rufifasciata. The sequence continues at coordinate 9,438,483 of OV815315.1, read as the reverse complement.
TAAATAAGTAATTTACTGAATGTAATTTAGTCGCAAAATCCAAGGTTGCAATAATAACATTAGATTACATCTGATAATAATGACACACATTTGAAGTGTGATTAGATTACAAACACCTAAATTGGAATAACCTTGGCAAAGGCATAACCGGATGTGTCCAGCACTGTCTGTTACAGCTCTTTAAATATTTTATCGAGTAAAAAAGTGTTGGTATTTTGATATTTTTACGGTCGCTTTATTAATAACAATGGTTGGTGTATAAATCTTCATCAAAGGTCTGGCAAAACTTTACAAAACAAATAAAACTTAATATAGAAGATAAGTCATGTAAATACAGTAGGTAGGTATTTTTATATAGGGTGTCCGGTAATGAACGAATAGCCTTGAAATGGGTAGGTAAAAACAACTTCCATGCAAGACCGCTTATAAAAAATAAATAAAATATTACAACAGTGCCTAAGTTGTAGCTTTTTTTAATGCCCTAAAATAATGCAGTTTTAATAATACCTTATTTCCTGTTGCAATTAACAACTAGGACCATAAACTTGTACCATCAAACAGTAGCATTGGAAATCCAACAACAATTACGCATGTTAACCTACATCCATAAAACGTGATAGTTTGTTAAATTCAATTACCGATAAGGTTACGAAATGAACTTATTATCACACTACGCAGTAATTAACTGTAAGTGCTCTAAGTGCTGAGTTTGATCTCGACCTTGACTCTATCACGGTCTTAAAACTACGTGCTTAAATTTTAGTTTTATTACTATTATTTTAATATAGACATTAATATATTGTAACACAATGCCAATGCCATTTTTTAAGTGACGGTCTCTTCTGTGCATTGGTATTTAGCTGTTTTAATCATTCTTATCGTTTACCAACTTAGCCTTAGTTGATCTAATTAATAATATAAAATCATCTTGTTATGATACTTACAAACTTACATATAAACTTTTATAATCAAACCTTTGAATCGAGACTAAAATACTAATTTTAAACTTGTATATTTTATCCGTTTCATTAAAATTACCACCAGGGTCGTCATAATTAATTAAATTAAAATTGCTATATGCGCTTCTCCACAAATACTGTAACTGTGTTTAAATTTACCCGTTCGTCCCATTTGCTTAAAAAATGGGTTTAAAGTTGCACATACTAATTTTGTTTGTTTTTTTATCAATGCAACTTAACCATATACATCGATGTTTTTGTTGTGTTCTAAGTCCAACGCTTGTGTAGGTTCCGCATAAATGGACCACAAGCCTGCCCGGCAAGGTGTTCAGTTACCAAGGCACTTAAACATTTATTTCGTTGGTTGCACACCCGCTCAGGAAACTCATTAATATTGATCAATTAATCACTATTCAACCGTTGCTGGCGCGATTGTGCAAATAGATTAAACGGATAGGATATCTCTTGAAATGACTTTGTACGAAGTAATTGGTAATCATCTACTATTTTATTGATGACACTGGAAGGTCTTGAACTGTGTTTTCTTTGTTATAATCGCGATTGTGTTGTGTATACGTAACATAACACTTCAAACGTGATAGATATTATCTCAATCACGTTTTCTCCGTTCTAACGGAAAACCTGGTGTTGTTCCTCTATTATATTCATTATTTTTTGTTGCAGGCATAATGCCGTCGCTATTAGAAGCCCTCGAGCATAAGTACGGCGCGAAGGGCGAAGTGAACCCTCCCATAGATGACATGCCAGTCGCTATATTCGTGCCCAAGCGATCCCCAAGGCTCAGCGTACCCACGCTCCTGGTCCTCAACGACTGCGACATTGACTGCGCAGGAGACGCCTGCGGTCTAGCCGACAAATGCGCCGATGTCGTCGAACTGGACATCGCCAACAACAAACTCTCAGAGTGGCAGGAGGTAACCTGTTCCAGCAATACGTCCCCATTAAACTTGGCAAGGCGCACATTATCTGTTACATGTTCGCCGCTGAACATACCATTCCCATGATTATGACAGCGTTCAGTGCCGATGCCAATTGCTAGGTGCATTACGGTTCTTTACTATGTTACGTATGCTTTCGTCATCTTTGCTTCAGAAATTAAGTACATACATTCAGTCAAAAAAGTATCGGGAATAGATAATTTGTCTATGGTTCCCAATTACAATTTTAGTTTATTTTTTTGCTGTTTGATTGGCACAACTGTTTTCCATTTTGGCGCAGATTTTGAGTTGCATCTGTTGTTTAAATTTATTATAGTGCTGTTTTAGTTAGATCATATCTAGTGTGTACTGCGAATTTCACTATGGACAAAAATATCGAACAGAGTTTGTCTTAAATTTTGCATCGCCAACGGAAATTCGTGTTCGGAGTCTCTGAAAATGTTACAGAAGGCTTACGGTGAATCGAATTTATCAAAAACACGTGCTTATGAGTGGTACATAACGTTTAAAAGCGGTCGAGATGTGATAGAAGATTTGCCTCGCTCTGGTAGGCCATTAACATCTTCAACTGAAGTTAAGGTCGCTTGTTGTTGACTATCGAGGTGTTGTGCACTCGGAGTTCATGCCGGAAGGTGAAACGGTAAATAAAGAATATTATTTGAACGTTATGCGGCGTTTAAGAGAGCAAATTCGGCGAAAAAGACCAGATTTGTGGAAAGAAAATTCTTGGAGTTTGCATCACGATAATGCGCATTCGCACAAGGCCATAATTGTAAACGAATTTTTGACCAAAAACTCAACAAATGCTATCGAGCAACCACCTTATTCACCAGATATGACTCCAACCGACTTCTTCCTTTTTACTAAACTCAAATTACTACTTCGTAGCACACGTTTTCATTCGGTAGAAGACATAAAGGAGAATTCGCGACGAAAACTGAACTCAATTCGGGAAAAAGCGTTTAAAAAATGTTTTGAAGATTGGAATATTCGTTGGCTTAAATGTATCGCTTCTCAAAGAGCATACTTTGCAGGCGATGTAATAACTTACATTGTGTGTATTATTGATCTTTTCCCAGTACTTTCTTGACAGAGTTTTACATAAATGTTATTTAGTTAACGAAATTTAGTTAATGATGACGGCGGAAAGCAAAACATTGTGAGAAAAACTGCGGCTTAGCTTCAGTATTCCGTCTCCAAATCCTCGGAAACTAATCCTTATAGTGTCCCAGGCTCTTCAGTTTCTAATATAGCATCAGTTTACAGTTGTTAACGTTGTATAACTTTGATCTAACATAGTTTGATAAGGCCTTACTTATATGCATTTTTTTGTAGGTTTTCGCAATTCTGGAGCAAACACCTCGAGTAAGATTCCTGAATCTAAGTTTCAATCGACTGTCTGCACAAATCCAGGCCGCCCAGGCACTTCAGCCCAAATGGGACAGTCTCAGCCATCTCATACTGAACTCTACTTATGTGGGATGGCCGAACGTTCATTCGCTACTCAAGGCTCTGCCCGCTCTGGAAGAGTTGCACTTGAGCCTCAACGAGTACTCTTACGTGGATTTGAGCGGTCAGGAAGTTGACGAGAAGAATAGATGCGAAACTTGTTCGCGACTGAATATCTCGGACTTGTCTGAACCTGTCCACGATTCGCTTAAGAAACTCCACTTCTCCGGCAACCCCGTCTGCAGCTGGAGAGATATTTCCAAACTGGGCTACGCTTTCCCAAACTTAGAAACTCTGTTGGTCAACGATTGCCACATAGCGACATTGGAACCAGACCCGTGTGGGAAATGCGGAGACAACAACGGGAATAAAAAGAGTCACGATGCGTTCAAGTAAGTAATCTATGTCGGAAGTTATCCACCATCATATAGCTTACTTTTATCACTGTAATGTATAATGCCATTGACCCAGTGAACCTCGAAATCAAGGCCCACAGTTATCTTGCGTAACTTCAATTCTTATTGTCGACCTCTATATTACAGTCACAAATAGCCCTTCCGTTTATAGAATTTGATCAGAGCATTACTTTCAGGCGACTACGTTTCCTGAATCTAAACAACACTGGTCTGGCTACATGGGACGAAGTAGATCGATTAGCACAATTTCCCGCTCTTACAAGTTTGCGTGTCCAGGTAAGAATATTTACACTTACAGTTTACTTGCAAATGCAAAATCGACCTCCGATTATCTACCGCACATGGCCGGAAAAGAGGCTATTAGTGTTTCGCAGCTGGCAACTAATCGAGGTTGCTGTGTCTATCCTCATTGCTCACTCAAATCATCACTGCACTCACGTTACTCAATCTTTGGATTACCGGCGCCAAACGGCACGCGTCATACGCAACTATTACCCTTCCAATTGCAAAAGAGCACTTGCATCTGTATTTTCCTCATGAGTTCTAGTAATTGCGTTCTGTCCGTTAATGTTCCCGGGGGAACTTGTGAATGCGGGTGAAGGTCTTCCCGATTTAGTGTCCTACTGACGCGCAAAGGTTGTGCAATGTATTGGAGAACGCGTGATTTCATCACACAAGATCGCGATAAAACAGGAACGTGGATTCTGTTGGGGTAACCTTGGCGTTAGTTGGTTTGCCTACGATTAGAACCGTTCATAAGTATTGCTTGTTCAACAGATGTAGGATATTACCGCGTGCAGTTCTATACCGTCTCTTTGTTCCTAACGGGAGCTAAACGGCTTTATTGTTGTCATTTAATGTGCTATGTATTATGGAACGTCCTTGCGGCGTTTATACGTTCGTTTATTAACAGCGTACTACGTACTACCATTCATATGGCATTGTTGACCGTCACGCAGCGCAATTGTGAAAGTGCGGATTATACGTTTGCTATAATTTACGCGCGTATGTTTAAAGCCAACACAATTATGCAAATGTAGTAAGTTATATATTTAATTGCCAGTTAAATTACTGATAGAATTTATGAGTTTCGATTCTATTATAAATTGACGTAAATTTATAATTGTTTACGTTACTTGGTAGAGCAATTTTTAAAGCTATTTGGTACCTTCTTATAAAGTAATAGATCCTGGCGAGCACTACACTATTTATTAATAATAATCGTTTGTTAGTTTCATATCCAAAGGGTAAACCGGGACCCCATTAATAAAATCAAAACGATTAATTTCCTTAGAAGTACAGAAAATTAAACTAAAATGAAAAAGTTTAAATTATCAAGGAAATAACATTATCTTGACAGTTATCTTAAATTATTGACACTTCGTTGAGAGTTGAATAGAGCAATAGCAACAGCTTTTACAATTTTGTAGTTATTATAATTTTGCTAAGACTTCGTCGTATGTCCGTCTGTCACCAGGCTGTATCTCAAGATGGTACATTATAATGAGAACCGTGATATAGATCTCAAATTTGATAGAAGACACTATATCAACAAATACTTTATTTTTTTATTAAGGGGGTTCGCAGACAACAAACTTAATCTTATAAAGTTAAGTAACGTTGCGCGTGGTCAGTACTGGGATGGATGACCACTGACTGCTTCCTTTTGAATAATTGCACTTAATTTTTGTATTTATATGTTTATTATGACAAAATGTGTAAAAATTCATAAATTATAACACTCGGTGTTATGAGTCAATCGCATACTTATCGAATACTACATTTTTAGCTCACGTGGCTAATCAGTAATTTTTTTTAAAAGGTTTTACGAGTATTTGTTTGCAGGAGTCGTATACCGACGCCTTAGGGGTGCGCTCACGAAGAAAAATCCCTATTTATTTATATGCCTTTGTAAGGTTTTTATATACTAAAACTAAAAAATTGAAGCGAACTATCAAGACAATGTTATTTCCTTGATTATTCTTAGTTTTTATTTAAATTAGCTTTAAGTTGACCTGTCCATGTATGCATAAGCGTCTAAGGAAATGAACGTTTTGACTTTGACTTGTAATTTATATACGTGGTTTGCTAGGCTTTAACACAGATTCTAATAAACAATTGATAAATGGTATTAACCTCATAATTTTAGATTTTACTGGCGAACGATGGTAACCTTCATGTATAGGAGAAAGGACTTCTCAAAAACGATGATTCATAGTTTCGCTCGTCTCAATGCGATCTGAGGTCGTTCGCATTAATGACTCAAAATGTCTCACAAAAGTGAACTCGTTTTGTTGCAAGTTATGTTTTATATGAATGGCATTACCTTTATTAGTATGCACCCAACTTTGTAAGGGTAGGTATTACCTTTTTGACACTCATTATTAATATAAGTATATAAGTTATTTGCTCTTTTTATCATAAAATATAAATATTCCTTGAAAGCTATGTGAGATTTCTGAATAAGTACCTACTATACAAAATATCTGGTAAAAAAAACTATTTTTAGGGTTCCGTACCCAAAAATTAAAACAGAACCTTACGCAACTACTTCACCACGATCCTCTTTGTAATTCTTGATTTTAATAAAACATAATTTATAAAGTATCGTCTTAACGACAATCGAATTGGTCCACCCATTTTAACAAACACAAACACGCTCTCATATTGGTCAAACTTAAAACATATTTTTTTAAAAGTCGCACCAAAATATTCTTATTTTGTTACTACAAACACGAACCCTATATTCCATTAATGTATTCGTACATAGATATAGACACTGACCCCTCTCTACTCTACGTGTCTAGACAGGAGTGGTTTAATCTCCATTCAGCGCTTGAATATTGTGGGACTGAAAGCAATTCGACATTGCGCAGCTCCTTGAAATTGCACATTTATCAGCCTTTATAGTCTAGTTGTATTATTTTTCGTATTCTTTGGTAGTTATTTAAGTTCCGAGATAGCTAATGCTAATTTTTTATTTGACGCTGTGGGTCGGTGTTTACAAGTCCGCCCTAAGCCTGGGTATTCTATGTATCAATTTGAACGTTATTTACATATAATGTATTAAGTGTTAGTACAATACCACAGTCGCCCAAGGTGTAAGTTTTGATTATTTACAGATTAGACAATGTTGTATAAATTTAATAAATTTTTATTAATTCTGTCTTGAACCGCTACAGAATATTATTTTCTTGAGTACCTATTTCTATTTATCAAAAACACGCGATTTACAAGTGTTTAGTACGGTGTTTACATTTTATACCTGCTTAGGTACTTAAAGCGCTATTGTAATATTTAATGATTAACACGTTTTCCTTATCTTATTTACGTTTCGTTTTCAATGATCGATTTTATACTAATATGACTGTCGCTTTGTTTATTCTCAGAGCGGTCTTATGCAAAAACCAACTACAAATATACTTATTAGGTACTGAGAAATGAGAATTGAAGTTCACAACTATTTAACAATCCTTATGATATTAAAATGATACGAAGATGCCACCAAATTCTCCAAACTCGCTTTCAAATAAATAATGATCAAAATCCGATCACGAAGAAAAAAAATCTAAGACGTGCTTTATTATACACACTAAATTGACATCAGCTTCTATAATTTTACAAGTAGGTTTTTAACAGATTGGACCATGACATGACATACACGAAAGTTCAATAGATTTCTCAATCAAGGTTATAATCACAAAGGCCCGCAAATTTATATCTTGGAAAAAGCCATTTTCGATCAAGGGTCTATTACAAAACTCAGTTTCGTATAGGATCAGAAGTTCGGTGACTTTATCCTGAAATAAAAAAAAACACAATTCTATGATACATTATTAATTTACTATTACAATGATAATTTGGATATAACGAACAAAGTCGTATTAAGACTTTAAACGGGTAAAGGTACAGTTTGAAACAAGTGGTAACAACACTAGGCATTGTCAAACTCGCAATAAAAGACTAGAAAGAGGATAGATCGTTTCGTCTGTCTATAATTTATTATACTTGCGAATACAACAGCTTATTCCGTGATCATGGCGCTTGCAACAGCGTCAAAATATCGGGAAACTCAAAAATCATCCAATTATGGTATGTTTCCGGTCAATTATTAAATTATATTAAATTTTGATGTGTATCAATTAAAATTAATGGCAAAGACCATGATAATTTAAAGTTATATAGAAATAACAAAATTATCACAAAATAATACGCAGTTAATCTGAAGTAGTGAGTATTTAAATTTAAAACCTACATTTAGATAACATAGCGTAGTTGTCATATAGATAATGCAATTCACAACCAGCATTTTAGATTGGAAAATGAGCTGTCCTGGCCAATAAACACTTTAAACATGATTCAGAGAACGGTGGAACCCGTGTACCTACATCCCACGTCTTTTGCGTCTTTAAAATACATTACCATGACAATACAGTCATGTCAATAATGACAATAGTCTTAAGTTCATAACTTTACGTCGTCGACTGTCTACTTTGTCTAGACAGGTTAGCGTACCTCTTATAAATCATAATATTGATTTAAGTTCTATAGCATCGCTGCTTGAGTTTATTGATATTGCTTTTGGATTTATGAATCTTTGTTTGCTTATTAGGTTTTTACCCGTGTTGGGTTATTGGTACCTGTGGCGAAGGGCGATTAGGTCAAAATGTGTTAAGGTACTACTCAGATTTTACCTTTAACGAGTGCATTTATTTATGTAAGCATAGATAAATATCCAATATTATAACAATCTGGTAAAATTAAAGATCTACAAGTTTTCTGTAGTTTTGTCAAAAATAGGAACCTTCTCAACCGACCTTTTCAACCGTTCTTGAAAAGGTCGATCTTTTCAAGAACGAAACGTAGCCTTCCGTAAGTAGGTAGGTATATCATGGCCGGTCATCCCATCGCAAAATAACAATTAAATTTTCAATATCAAACGGATTGTACAAATGTTAACCTACATATTCTTAAATGCAGTTCTATTGAACCGTGTAACGGCTGTAGGGCTTATAATAAATGCACACGGAAGCCCGAGTCACGCCGGTGTGACCCATAAAGACCCTTTCTGCATTCGTTATTGGGGGAAGGACCAACAACATAGATATTTGTTCATATATTTGTTCCTTCCTATATCTATGAAGTTCGAATACCTTTTCCTGTATTATAAAGTAACTTGGGCCGTTAATGTTTCTATGATAAGTCGTCAGTAGGCTTGTTTAAAGTTTCTACAGAATTGTATAAACTTCTTGTCAACATTTTCTGCTTTTCTTCGCATAATTGGACGTGTACCTAACGTTATAAATATCTTGTCGCCATGAAACTTATACGTCAAATTATAGTATTTTACCTGTTTTATGCCTTAATAATGTAATGGCATATGTATTTGCAAATTGTCTGCCTCTAGCTAGTATAATAGTTTAGCTCTACTTTGTTTTGTCCAACGAAACTGGACTACACGTTTGTCCTTATCCTATCCCACCCGTACCGCACTCCAATTAGAATACAGCAAAGCTGCAACTATTATTTCTCTTTGATGTTCGCTTGCGGTTTCTGTTTTAGCAGAAATTCCTTAATTGGCTGCGCTCGTCTTTGTGATGCGTTTCTGTCGACGTTTTGTTGTCTATGGTTTGTTTGATACCCATCTTGTAACCTTGCAAAGCACAGTTACGCGTCCAAGTGTTCAATGTTAAATATAAATTATGTTCCATGATACACTGCTATGATCGGATAAGATCAATGTTTTTTTTTTTATTATTTAAATTCATCTTTACATACTGTCGCTGTTACATGCGACAATATTAAATCACTCTTAAACTAATAAAAACATAATTTAATTACAAAACATCATTTAGAATTTCAAATTAACATTACACAATACATACTTAATCATAAAAATACAATATTTAATAATATAAAATTATAAGCATTAGTTATATAGATTACAAATAAAATAAAAAATAATTATTTGCCATCTCTACGGTTGATAGTGCCCATAATATCCCAAGTGAGAAAGTTAGTTTATAAGTGAGTTCGCCGCTAAAGGTGTTGGTGTAAAGTCCGAAATATCAAAAGCATTGTTTCATTGGTTATGCGAGCTTATTTATGAACGAAAATTCAAAAATTTTTAAATTGACAGTTATGGTTTGAGTATCTAACTTTACAGTGGCTCCCACTGGTGTGTACAAATGTGAAATATGCTTTCCTATTTCTACAATATGAAAACCATTGATTTCGGAAATAGACCCACGTTCGCGACTACCCTACTCTCCCCTATTCTAAGCTACGAAGCTCTGTTAGCACATGGCCCAATTTATCCAAATAAGTGTAAAAGGCACTGCATTCAACTATAAAATGTTTACGAGCTCTATACAGGTCCGTAGACTGTGGCGGTGACCTATGCATACGTTCTCTTACCTCACGGTTTTAGGTCAGCTGTTATGTTTCAGGTAACACTGGCGTCAGAACTTAGTTTACTGAACTTAGTTTTCTGTACGAAAGCTCGGTTAGAGCTTTCGGCTTTTCCCACTTCATAAAGATATTGACATGATTTTTAATACTGGCCCCCAAATCACGTCTTATTCAAAATGGCGGACTAGTACCAATGCCCTAAGTTTGGAACCATTTTAACGAAGTTTCACTTTAAGGATAAAAAGTGCATTTGATTCCACGCCGTGGCCCCTACATAAAATCGCTTTTTATATGGTCTGTCTATTGCAATCAACATTAAAATGTTGTTAATAGCATTTGTCCGCATTAAGCGTGCAATGTCATCGTTTTTACGCAAATTCTAACTAATTAATGTCATGTTGCACTTCCGCTGTTGCTATTAACACCCTTCATTAATGATAAAAAACTCGCTTTCCTTCTGTAGCATTTCCAGATCGATTTCATTAAATTGAATGTTCATTATAATGTTCATGTAATTAATTTCATTATTATATTTATGTTTTGTAAACAATATTCTGATAAAATAGAATTCGTTAACCGGAATGTAAAGTTGGTGAGTTATACAAGTATTCAATGAAATGATTCGTCGATCGTAATGTCTGAAAACTTTTTATATGGTAACCACCAAATACGGCTTTTTTTAAAACAGCTTCCAACTATAAAACACATTTTTGATACGCCCCGAAATGTTGGCTATCCTCCAAGCCTTTATTTGATACTATAATCTTGCTTATCTACATAAGTAAACTTGACTGTACCTTTGACTTGACTTGAACTACTTTGTTAATTATTAAACTATCCTTAGTAAAAGGATATAATTTTATATTAAACGTTATAATTAGATTGATTATAGAAAACATGTTATTAGATCAAGTAACCTGGTTTAATGAGTTAGTTAGGAAATAAAGAACGAACTAGGTAGGAAGAAAACTCGCACAAAGCTAATGTGAGAATTTCTTTAACTAATAATATAGTTTTTTCCCAAGTTTATTAATTCTGAAAAACATGAGTAAATTGGTACCTACTATGTGCAGGTTGGCTTGATTTTAATGGTAGGGACACACGGCGACACTTTACATTAGACACTCAATGTATACATCGAATGTCTGCGTGTGTCCACTGCCGCGACACTTAGTTGCAGTTGTTGTGGCAATGCAATCTACACTAGTGTCGACATTTGTGATGAGTGTCAGTGTCGTCGTGTGTCTAGAGCATAAGTCATAAACTTTCCCTGACTGACAGTTTGACTACGGTCGAGTTTTAACTGGTTGTTTACGATCAGTTAAACAGAATCAGATACTTACCTAGCTCAGTAATTATTACTTTTATCTCTAAATCTGTTTCCTTCTCCAAGTCATTTCCTTCAATTACGAGTAACTGTTGATGTTTTATAGCGATAGATTATGACAAGGTTCCATGTGCATTTTCCTTTCATTTTCCATTACGTAATAGGCGAGAACACAACAAAAAAAATAGGTATTCTACTTAGACCCTCTGTTAGACCGTCTAAAAATACTGGACACATATTTTTTCTGCAACAATTATGTTAATATAAATTACGTTAGTTAGGTTTTCTGTACGAAAACTCTTATAGGGTTAAGCTCGCCTTTGTTCATGATCATTGTAACAAAACCTTCAAGTATCTATTTTGTGTACAATAAATAATTTATGAAAATAAAGAGGAACTGGAGTGAACGTCACCGTATAGTATAAATCGTACCATAAAGTGACGTTACACGAAACTTCAATGCATTGTATCGGCTTTATTTTACGTTTGCAAAAAAATATATACGTATAAGAAATTTCTGGAAATTGCTGTCTGTAAGAAATTGCTTTAAGCAATAAGGCCGCCCATTACGCATTTCGTATTGAGCATTAAGTCCCTTTTTGTATTGTTTTATCTTGGTGTGTAATAAAGAGTTATCTTATATATAAAATTCTCGTGTCACAGTTTTCGTTGCCATACTCCTCCGAAACGGCTTGACCGATTTTGATGAAATTTTGTGAGCATATTGAGTAGGTCTGAAAATCGGCCAACATCTATTTTTCATTTTGCAAATCAACGTCTGCGGGGTTCAGCTAGTATTATTATAAATTTCAATTAAATAATGTAGATGACGGACTAATTATGATTTTTAAGTCGTCTATATTGTTGACTTTTCTTAATTGTTTACAGGCTTAGGCCTAAGGCTGCGTTACACGGGCGCGTGTTCTTATGAATTTGCTACTGGTGAATTGGGCTCCGCGACGTAGCACATTTGTTCTGATCACTTTTGTACGTGTTTGACATAAAACAGCTCCCGCGCCCGCTTAACGCAGCGTCAGGTCTTATACTATGAAAGACAAAACTAACATGCCATTTTACCCTGAAACTAGATTAACCGTCTTTTCTGTCCTTGTAGTCCTCTTAGAACTTGAACAACGATAAACATTTTAGTTCTAAGGATGTTTTCTAGGACGCATAGACAAAGACTTGTCATAAAGGGTATAGATTTTCTTTGTCTTTAGATCCAAGGATAATAGATTTCCTCGTTCTTTATGCTCGTTAGTTTTGCACGCGTGGATACTCTATCTCAATTATGTGCAAGAAAAGCTGAACTTAAGAAACAGTATAACCGGACTGCGACTTAACTTTATTGGGAATTTTTACCATCTATATAAACCTATTAAGTAAGAATGGTTGTTACGCAACTTTAAATCAATAAGGTTTTTTTTTTTAATTATTTGACTAATTAGTAACATTAGTAACAACTAGTAAAACTAATTTATTTACACCAGCAAACTAAGCTCTGTATATTAATATGTAGGTATATAAATATAAGACAAAACGTGATTTCTTGCCATTACCGTATCTACTTATACTTCATAACAATAAATCTTTGAGCTACTTACCTGTTCACATAACGAGTAAATTAATTAAGAGACTCGTGCTTGATAACCTTCAATGATAAGGATTATTAATTAAATACATAATTGTACATTATAGGTAGGTTACCTGTTGCTACTATTTATTTATTTATTGTATTATGTAGAGAATCACAATTATTTTTTTTACTGAAACTGAAAACTGCGTTGAGTAGATTATTAGATCTAAGCGAACTTTGTAGCCACTTCAAGAGTAATAGACGTTGAAGTTTGTGTTTATATATACCTCTACATATAAATATTTTTGTTACTTTTAAATGTATGTTCATTTTGAGTCTGTATTATTTTTGTGTGTTGTTACATTCCAATAAAATAGGCACAGCAAAACTTTGGGGGACCAGGTTTCAACGATGGTTTTGGAAAGGTTTGGTTCATATAACGTGAGGCGAGCATACATACAATGATACTCATGATACAGTTTAAATATCCAGGACTGCCTACACCGCGTTGCATCGACAACACTGTCCTTTGTTAGCACAACACACGATACTTTTCACAATCTGGCCAGGCTATTTTGTATTGGATTTTGATAGGATTATAGATTTTGCGGTGCGCGCGCGCGGTTTCTGTTGTCAATAAAAATGACTGTCTATAGACAGTCGAATAAGTCGCTGTAATGTGTAGGAGAAAATCGTGTGATTGTTATGGTGAAACGCCTAAAAGAAACAGGTACTTTACGAGGGTTAGAGAAAAAAAATATATAAAGAGAACAAGAAATATTTATTTCAATGCCGCTTACCTTAGTATTTTTAAATTTAAAACTTACGAGGTACTTAAATGCTCTCAAATTATCGACCTTTATTTTATCTCTCATGAGATTGGATTGGACAATGAGAGCATTATTGTCAGTGTAACAATGTGCCGGTTGGTATTGACCCCAGTTTTATATTCGCGAAAGGACAGACTAATGCATTTTCGAACTAATGAATCATAACGGCACGCGGCGGTCTGTACCGTTCACGTCATGTCAAGTTGTTTGAAAGTGTAATGTAATTAAGCACTTATGATTATTTTGTTTTTTTTTGTAATTTATTTTGACGTGTCTAAGTTTTGTAAAACCAAACTATGGAAATAAATGATTTTGTATCTTGTAATGAAATTTGAATAAATGTTTGAAACCATCTCATTCATCATCATTGTGGAACTCGTTGCTTACATTGTTGTGTAAAAATGGATGGCTGTTCTATCCATACTTGTTAAATGTGTTTGATATTTTAATTTTATAAAAGTTTCCGGAATCAAAAAAACTGTTTTTAACATCCATCGGAATAGTCCACCTGTGCTAAAGATATTTGCCCAACATACATTACACACATCGGGGATTAAGACATTTCAACAATAGCATTCAAAAGCATCACAAAATCATTCAATCAAAGGCAAACTGTGCATTACTTGGTATTTTTTAACCCCCGACCAAAAAAGAGGGGTGTTATAAGTTTGACGTGTCTGTCTGTCTGTCTGTCTGTCTGTCTGTCTGTCTGTGTGTCTGTCTGTCAGTCTGTCTGTGTCACCATAGCTCCCGAACGGATGGAGCGATTTCAATTTAGTTTTTTTTGTATGAAAGGTGAGTCTTGCGCGAGTGTTCTTAGACATGTTTCATGAAAATCGGTTGGGCCGTTTAAAAGTTATGGGGGTGAGAGTGGGGAAGCAAAACCGAAAATCTGCAAATATACTAGTGTGGGGTATCAAATGAAAACGCATCGCGTCCACATTACATAATATTATGTTGTTTTATATTTAAGGAAATTAAGGCTTTGGTATCGGGGGTTTTTCTTAAATTTTAAATTTAGATTTATATATAAACCGCACTTATCGAACAAAAAAAGCCATGCAGGCTAAGTGGGAGGACACTCGACTTTCATTCCGAAGGTCGTGGGTTCAAACCCCGCCACGCATCTCTGGAATTTTCTCATTTATATATATATTCTTTATGTATGTGCGCTTTAAACACGTGTCTTAATGGTAAAGGCAAAGATCGTGAGGGCATGCCGGTTTGGCATGTTCTGAGAACGTTAAAGAATTTGAAGGACATGTGACATTGAACAACCCGCACTTCCTTTGCCAGCGAGGTGAATTAAGGTCTAATGTCTCTCGCCAAGGGAGAAGTCCCTGTGTCCCAAGCAGTAAGAAAGTTAAAAGAGTGATGATGATGATGATCGAACATTTAATTTTAAATTCGATCTTATTTTTGTTAACAGAATTATACAATAGAGCAAAAAATATTTAGATAAGTTATGTTCTATAACTGTACTACTAGCTATAAACAATTTATTAATCAATAATGTTTATTCTTATTGAATAGTGTACGTAATAACCAATTTCTCTACATCTTTTTCAAAGCGTTTATTTATCTTTCAAAGACGTCAGGTGCTTTTATCTAAAATGGCGACAGACAACTGCAAGGCACGCGACCTTAATCACACTTAGATGAGCGCCCATTAGCGTTATTAAGGACAAAGTGTTAAGGTATAACTTCCATCCCTCCTAGCCAGGGTTTCCATTAATTGGCATTAGTCATGCCAGTAACACAAGCTCATAATGTAAGCAGCTGAAAGCTGCTCTAGACTATTTTGAGTATCGTCAACAAATTCTATGTTACTAAAAGTGAGTCTACGAAATGTACACATTTTGTGATAGGTCTAGTGACTAGACATATAGACTAGACTCTAGTCTATACAAATACAAAGTTAGTTGTCAATAATACTTGTCATTGGTTAGTTGTATCACGTGCTATCTCGTTTTGTCACATGTGACTGAACGAAATAGCTCTATATTTTAAACATTGTCTAATTTTACACGGTGATGGTGAAACAGGCCCTGAGTATAAGGATAAATTTAATTTAGTATAGGCTAGTTTTAGGTTTAGCATTAGATATTAGGTATTTATATTGTTTAAGCCACCGTCCATAAAATATGTAATCTTTTTTCTCTCCATCCACGGTTGTCTGGAAGAAATTGCTTTTAGCGATAAGACCGCCCATTACGCATTCTAGGTTTAGTTTTTATTTCATATTGTATTGTTCATTTGGTGTGTAATAAAGTATATTCTATTCTATTCTATAATATTTTATCTTAGGTAGGATTAGAATAACTATACCTACAGTTACCATGGATTCCGTTCTATAAACAAAGCCAGTAGTTCTTTGATACATTATGATTTCATCGCCATCCATACAAGGAAACCTGATCCTCACGATACCTTGAGACCGGCAAAAACGATCAATAAACCTGAAGCTCTTTACCCTTTGTTCCAAAGATGACTCTTGGTTAGTTGTCGTGACTAGTAGTGGCGGTTATACCTGAAGCTTCCTGGACCATTCCCTTATTAGGATTATAAAGGAACGAATGAATGGAAACTCAACGCTTTAATATACACTACGTGATTTTTCGCCATGATCATGGTGTTTACACAGCGTCGAAATGTTGGAAAACTTTAAAGTCGAAAAATCATGGTATGGGACAATATTCATAATATAAACATTGCTTGCACGACAGCGTCGAAATATTAGGAAACTTAAAATGGTCAAATCATGGTATAGGATAACATAAGTTTTATAATGTTAACAACCACTATCGTTTTAAAAAAAATATCATCATATAATTGTAACCATGATATTCATCATTATTTCATCCGCAGGACGTCAACTGTTCGACATATATCTCCCTCATTTGTCATATAATCGAACATTAGTACATAATATATTTTTGTAACAAAATATGTACCTAGTACAAATATTACAATTTATAATGAGGAGTGTTTCCTACCTAATGCATAGTTATGTATGTGGTCTCAATAAAGTCGTTTGTTTATCTTGAAAGACGGACGACTTGGTAAAGACCGGGGCTCACTGTAGATGCAGGCAACCTGAATCCGAAATAACTGGAAGTCTATGAGTGTTGCTTATGTCCTGCATTGGACGTCCTACAACTGAAGCGATGATCATGATGAATCGTTTGTATATTATCAAACCGAATAAAAGATGACAAGTATAGAGTCTTTACAAATATGTTTTACTATACTTTCTTAATTCCAGGGTTGGCCGCTATGGGAGCGAGTGGAATCCACCGAACATGAGAGGAGACTGCTGCTGGTGGCCAGACTGCCGCACATCAAGACCTTGAACGGCGGCGGCGCCGTGCCGGCCGAGGAGCGGGAGTCGGCCGAGAGGGCCTTCATCAGATACTACATGGAGAAACCCGAGTCTGACCGACCGGACAGGTTGGTTATGATCACCAATTTTTCGCCTTTTCTAGACATCAGAATCTTTAGAAATATTGACATCATCGTCCGGTGATTGTCATTATGCGGTTACGCAGGCAGTTATTGGTAAGTAGGTTGTTTACATCAATATCATATTTTATCTCCAAGCTACATATCCACCATTAGGTATACCTACTTGAATCATCATTGTGCATAGATTTGAGACATCTAATTTGACAGCTGATTGGAATTTCGTATTAAAAACATCCAATTTGTCTGCTCGACTAGACAGTTTATAGGGGCATTAACCCAACCCATAAATAAAGAGTTAATGATCCATCCAGTGCCGAGAGCTTTTGCATGTAACATGTAGTCGTCGACATCTACACTAACTAAATATGTACAACCTTTCGTTTTTATGATACGCTGTTTTATGAGCAGACGAAGGATTGTTGTAAAAAATCAAGATTAGTCAGACCCCTAACGGTGAACCAACCTAAAATCTTTTAAAAATTATTTTAACCTTTTTTTTTATGAGCCTGTGGTGTCCCACTGCAGGGCAAAGGCCAATAAATATGAATTTACTTATACAAAAAATATAAAAAATATTTGAAAAATATTTATCTGTTAAATTGACTAATCTAATCTACCCAGTGTTACCTTAGGATTAGTTAGTGAAGCAGATTTATAAAACGTGGGGTATTTATGGATAGGTGCTCAAAAATTATATTGATCTTTATAATATTGTGGTGACCGCTCTAACGCAACTTTTTGTATAATTTTTTTTTAGATTAATAAGTGTATTTATAAAAATACACGGAACCCTTGGTGAACGAGTCCGTCTTAAACTTAACAGATTTCTGAGCCTAGAATTCGCCATATTGACAGTTTTGTAACCTAAATGTGAAATCTTATTTAACTTAGTCTCACGAAGGTCCTATCATAAAGGAGCGTCGTGGGTGTCCAACCTGACCTGATTGGCTAAAGAATTATGATAATGAGTGCAATTTGTATTTTAAAATTTAACTATAAAAGTGTGTGTGAATTTTATTATTATGAATGTTGATTGTGTAAATGTACGAATTCAGTGACCTTGCTCAATGGGATAGGTAAAGAGCTTTTGTCTAATTCTGTAGTTAATGGATATATACACAAAATTAGATAATAGACTGTTTTGATTTTTAAACAAGTTTATGAACATTTGATGAATAGGTAATCTAACTAGAGAACTCTACCAGAAATGTAGAGTAACCTACTGTACCGTTTAGCAATCAAGGCTACGTTTTTTTCAACCAGCGCAGCTACTAAAGTACTTTTCACTTTACTAGATTAAAAAAAAAACATTTACTGCTTTACGACAAAAACATAAACACGTCTTAGACACGCGTTCAACAATTGTTTAAGAATATAAATACCTACTTTACCTACTTATATGAAGATTTGTTTGCAAGGCTCGCGTCGTCACGTTCCGTATAATATACACTTCAATGCGTAGCGTATCCCTCTATAATATTTATAAGGGTTGAAGGTATTCAAATAAATTATTTATCTTACAGATACTGGGAGCTGATCGGAGTGCATGGCAAGTTAGACCCTCTCGTGTCAGTGGACCTTCGGCCGGAGAAGCGCGTTCAGATCACGTTTACCTGTGGGGACACCAGTGAAGTCAGGACAGTGGATGTTTATAGGTATTTGAAAAAATATTTTTTAAATCTAGATAAGATTTCATTTGACTACAATCTCACCTCATGTAAAGTGACGATGTGGTCTAAGATGGAGCGTGAAGACCTAGAAGGCAGATGGCTTCTCCGGGCCACATTACGAAACATGAAAAAAATCGCTTCACGCACTGGCCCAGCCCGGAGGGTGGTGACAAGCCGCGGCCGAAGCCTGCCACCAGAGACTGTTCTTAGCACCACCCGGAGGTCACGTATAAGGATTCAGAGGGTTACCACTTACGGACGTGAACATAGAGAACAATTATATATTTTCATTGTTATATGTACCTACAATAAATAGACATAAATCTTAAATTAGGTACTTATAAGAGATGTAACACAAGCTTACCCCTAATGCGAAATAGTCAACTAAACCTAACAACATTTTATCTAATATAAGATAAAATGTTGTTAGCATTCGTTTGTCCCTGTCGTTTGACATTTGTGTATGTTGGATAGAGACAATATTTATTATAACTTCAACAGCTTTGCTATCTATTTTGCATAAGGCTAGATAGAGCAACATCTAGGCCCAGACAATATTTAGTTTGTTTATCGAAGTATATATGTCGCAGTCATCTGGTTGTATCTGCTATTTGATTGTATGACTGGCGCGTTCATTTAATGACGACATTTAATTGAATGACTGAAGGACAACTCGTCAAGTTGTTTAATGTAGCGTTCAACGTCTTGACTGAACGTCATTTAGCATAGTTGTTGAATGGGATATAGCTGACTTTGTAAGGTTGATGTTTGGTAAGGGTGACCATAAGTTCGCATCTTAATGATTTTATGTTGTATTTGAAATCTTAAGATAGGCTAAAAATACGAGTATATTATATTGTTTCAAAGGTAATTTATTAATATATGGTAGTCTCTGAGACTCCAGAAAGTTAACTTAAGTCTTTGTCACCTTGTGAAATGATGGATTAGGTAAAAAAAAATCAGTTTCATTAATTTAAGTAATAAAATACTGAAAAATAAAAAAGTGTGTGTGTGTGTCAGCTACGACGCACGATTGGAGTTTACTCCTATTGATTTTAATAATATCAGAGTGCTGAACTAAAAATGGCAAGTAAATTTAACCGAATGAACTTGCGCACGTTGCACACACGCAGTGTGCATATAGCTTTTGACCGATACATCATAAATATTGATTATATTTATAACCGACCATACTCGTAAAATAACGATATTATGCTTAATATGCTCTATGTGTTTATATATAAATGTAATGGCTATGGAATATTTTTGCATTTCACTTCAGAAATATAACAGTAGATGAAACTTAATAAAAAGAAACTTAATTAACTTAATATAAATAATTATATTAAGTTAATTATTTCTTAACTTAAAAGAAAGTTTCTTTTTATTTGTCATAAGCAGGCAAAAGTCACTTGACCATAAAGCCTCGTGATCTGTTTTCAAAAAGTGAAAGAACCTTCTTTATTTTTAAATATCGTAAGAACAGCATACAACCTTTTTAGTTTTAAATGCCGTCATGGAACCTTTTTACAAGCAATACTTTTTCGAACGCGTATTCGAATGTCAAAAATGGTAACTCGCATTCCAGAGACACAACAAACAACCAATCAAAATGCGTTAAAGTTCTTATTTCGAACGAGACGTTTCGACGGTATTCCATCTCATTCTTTTACACGTTGAATCCTACAGATATGACTAGGGCTGAACGTTGATTGAACACAAAAATTTGTATTAAAATTTGTTTGTCTCTTTCTACGTAACGCCTCAACTTTTGTTAACACTTGATTTTACTCCCCATAAAATTTCCGTACCGGACCTTATAACTCAAATCGTTTCTTAAGGAGTAAACTCCAAAAATATTATTCAATCACCTGACTGATTTTACGTCCGCTCTGTTCAAAGAGCTATGTTATAATCCGCTTACTAGTTGGACGTTTTGTGTTCAATCAACGTTCAGCCCTAGTCATTCAATTAAATGTCGTCATTAAATGAACGCGCCAGTCATACAATCAA
This sequence comes from Gymnoscelis rufifasciata, assembly GCA_929108375.1. Lineage (NCBI taxonomy): Eukaryota > Metazoa > Arthropoda > Insecta > Lepidoptera > Geometridae > Gymnoscelis > Gymnoscelis rufifasciata. The sequence goes on along the minus strand of OV815315.1, from coordinate 9,417,408 downwards.
ATAGCAGATACAACCAGATGACTGCGACATATATACACCTACTTTAAATGCCTATATGCTTTTGTACAAAGTTCGCAAGAGATAAAACGGTTTATCGATTCGATCACTAAGTATAATATAAATATGCTGTTTTTTCTTACTGAAGATCCCAATTACAAGTGAGTTCTATTTTTTACTCATAGTTTACTTAAGAGCAAAGCGTCACTGATTGTCATGAAGATATGAAACATTAAGTAGACCTGCAAAAATGTTTTATAAATGTTCTAGGACTGTAGCAGACCTGAAAACACGTTTGGAAAGGTTGGCCGGCTTTCCAGCCTCGAAGATGAGACTTTTCTACGTCGACCAAGAACTCAGAGATTCACAGGTTATTCTTTGAAACTCATTCTTTACTCTTATCCGTTTTTTTAAAGAGAGTATTGTTCAATTCATTTGTAGCTGAGAAAAAACACCTTTTATTATTAAAAAAAAATTAAGGTATCTTCCGAAATCAACTGAATTTTCTGCAAGGCCGTGAAATTGTATTTATAGATCGTGAACATGTCCCTACCGTTTGGCATTTCTTACATGAAACAAGTTTCAATAATAAACTCAGATATATTTAAATTATTAAAAACAGCACAGTTTTTATATAAAAACTTTGCTTAGTTACAAAATTAATTAAATTATTACAATACATTTTTTAAACACGTATGTATGTGCGGACCTTCTATATAGCTATACATAATTTTTGACATAAAATTAAATATATTTAAGATCAATTGATAATAATTAATTATATCATTTTAGAATTTGTGACATGTAACATTTTGTTATCAATAAAATAACTATGAACTATCTTTTCTTACTAAGAGAGTAAGTAAGCACTAACATTTACAAGCTCACATTTAATAGGATTTGGTTTTAGTTGCATTTGATATTGAAACGGGTTTGATATTCCCAGGGGCCTGAGGAGATGAAATACCCGACAAAGCAGCTCTACTCCTACAACATGAGCTCCGGCGACGAGATCATTATTGAGCTGAAGTTGAAACACTCTGTGTCTGCGAACAGTGCCAACGCGAATGCCTAAGCTAAGACGCATTTTGCCTTATGTTAGCGTAAGTTATACTGTACAGTGAAATCTAGCCCGGTAAGATGCCTGTAAGTTATCGCGAGATAATTAGAAAATATATTTCAGAACTTGGTTCGGCCTTAAAAAGCAAGAGCTTAAGCTTCATATCACATCTACCTTTATTATATTAATATCTCAAACCTTACATTAATACAGTTTGTCTATGTTACCTATCCAATAACAAAATTGTATTTGTGGTTTGTAAATGTTTTTGACGTAAATACATGTAGAAAAACTCAACTAACCCACAGTTTGTTTATGTAGGTGACCAACGACAAATCCATAGAATAGAATAATTTTAGTGATTTTAATGAGAGGACTCAGTGGTGTAGCGACCGCGCGCCGGCGGGCTAGGCGGGGCGGGCGCCAGAGTCCTATCAGTAATTGTTATTCTATAAATTATTAAATTAACGTAAAATTCGACTTCAGAATCTAAATACCAACAAGAGTGTTCACCGCTAAAACTTATGGATCTAGGGCGGTAATGCGGACGACATCGTGAACATAAACTTTTCAAACAAGATTTTTTATATCAGTAAGATAAAGTTGTATTTTCTAATTTGGTTGTATGGGCAGGATTCTATATTTATTTGCTGTGTTTTTATACCTCAACATTCTAACCATCACGAACCATCAAAGTACTTGTAAAAGCTAAGTAATGAGATGTACCTAATGAGATGGGGACCCCCCATAAACAGTTTACGTGTCTCTTTATTTTTCACCCCAAGGCCCTTGGTCACCTAGCTACGCTACTGGACAGACTATGGATTTTTTATAAATTGTAACTCTCTTGAGGAAAATCTCGATTAATACTCTCGCTAATATACGCCCAACCAATTTCAGTGTATTGTGTGACTATCATTTATATCCAATTGATCTTGAGAATATTATTCTCTAGTTATGAACTACTAATCAAAACTACCATTATTTGCAAAGAATTATGGGGTTTTAAAGTTTCGGGCTAATTGAGCCTTCACTGAATGGTATAACGCCTTGTGAAGAGATTTTGCAACGTATTTAAAACCAATCTATTAACTGTGTACACCGTAATTAAAAAAGGCTTGCGTAATAAATAAGCAAAGATTGAAATAATGCAACTAAAGCAAAAACACACTCTTTTAAAAGTACGCCACCTACTTATAATTAGGTCAGTTTTTATATAAATAAATTTAAACAGATATTTAATTAAACTGTTTTTATTTTAGAGATTCGAATTCTGGTTAAAACAAATATGTTAAATGATGCCTTTTCAAGATGTGTACATTAGTATTATTATTGTAAATTGAAGGGAATGGTTTTATTATAATATTCTGTTATGTTTAATCATTTTTGTCACAGAGATATAAATTATGATATAATATTATGTTAAAGCACAATGAAAATCTAGAAGGGGGGGATTAATGTATGAAAGTTTTTAAGATCATTCAAAATTTGTACAACCAAATACCATAAGTGTTAAAAACTGTTTTGGAGAACGCCTAATTTAAACAACAGAAGCCATGATTTTTTTATAAGTATCTGTGATAATGATAACTAATACCTAAGCGCTCCTACACATGATGCAGCTATTGCGCCCCGCCGCACCGATCCACTGTAAACACGCGCCACCACCGCGCCCCCGCCGCTTTTCCCTTTTCCGGACTCCGCGAAATAGCACATTTGTAGGAGCGCTTATGTTAAATTCGTAAAACTGGAGTAGAATTCTTGGATTTAAGCATAATATACAAAGTAAGGCTTTTCTCGTGTTAAACCAATCAATGACGCATGGCATTAAAGCGACATATCATGTCACGGAGCTAATCTGCCATTATGTCTAAGAATTCTTTCTTTTATGATAATTCAAAGACCTATGTAAAATGATCAGCATTCTAAAATTCAACGTTTTACGAAACATATCTATATACATACTTGGTTTTTAGTGAGGTAGGCACCAAAATGGTGTGTGATTTTAAGATGCCAACAATATCTACGAGATCTCGCTCGTAGCGCCATCTAGTTTTTGAATGCACGACGTGATATTTTATTTAAACAATCTGAAATAATTATGTTAACAAGCTAGACAATAGAAATTAATCAACGCAAAATTATAGTAGTCTTATCTTAATTAATACTATATACATACATAGTGTAAATTGGAAATTCATTTAAATATACTGAGTTATTATAAATTTGTTTTTTATTCCATATCACAAAACTTGTTCACTTTTTAACATGATTTACAATTAAACAAATTAGTATATAAGGAAGGATTATAAATACAGTTTTGTACCATACACAGTCAGCATTGCATTTTGAACTTCATTTAATATATGATTAGACACATTGATCCACTCCTGATCGCCCATTTCCAGTGTGTTTCTAGTAAGGAACTTTACTAATATGTACAAGGTTTCTAGGTCTTTGTTTACTACCATTTCTTGCATGTATTCAGTTATAAGTCTGATATCACGTGGCAATGGTACACCACTGTTAAACCATGCTCTCAAAAGTTCTCTTACTTCTCTCCAAGGTAGACCTATCAGACCTTCACACTTTTGAGCAACAACAGTCACCTCAGGATTCGTTTTCTTTACTTCAAATAGTAAAGTTTTCACATTATTAAATGGATCTTTGAATGGAGTGTCCGTCTTGTTTAAACCTTGCTGCAAAAACTTGCTCATCATATTCTTAGATGTAGATAGTTGATTTTTAAGTTTTTTTGGAGGATGCCCTCTTTTTTTCCCAGGTGATCTGTGGTTTTGCCCAATAATTGGTGACTTCCTGGGAGATATTTCAGGTTTTTGCTTTTTAGGTGAAAGGTACTGGTCCTTTATGTTTTCTTCATGTTTAATCTCAACCTTTTTTGCTGCACCTTCAGATTTCACCTGTTTGTTGATGGGTTGCAGAAACTTGCTCATGGCACCAACAATTTGCTTAGTTGCTGTGGATTCCAATTTTGTTACTTGAATTCCAATACCTCTCATTTCTTTTGGGTCAATATTTAATTTTTTACAGATTGAAATTACCTCTTTTGTGATTACCTCAATATCTTGTGTAGCAGTGCTTAATGAAGTTGATTTATTGATGACATCGCAAAAACCATGACCCAGAAACTTAGCTGTTTCCACAGGAGCATTTTCTGCTCTTACCATAAGCTTTAAAGTCAAACACTTTCCCATAACTTTAAATTGTTGCATCCTTACATGCACTTCAGCAGAGAGCTGCTTTAAAAACTCATAACATTGCTCATTATTCTCAAACCTTATTCCATAGTTCACTTCAGCTGAGACTGACTTTCTTACTGTTTGAAAAGATAAGGGGTTGAAATCTCTACCACGGCACTGGTCAAACAGTTGTGCACCCGTTTTGACACCAAGCTGGCACTTCAATGAAGCCATTGACATTTGCTGCAGGGAACCACAGGTTGTGTGTCCTAAAGACTCTAATTTTTGAGAAATTTGTCTGCCAACTCCTGGTAAATCTTGCAATTTAATATTGAACATAAAGTCTTCAACTAACTCCTCAGTGAGAAAAAATTGCCCATCAGGCTTAGCCTTTTTAGTAGCCAGCCTAGCTTGAAGCCTGTTGCCACCAAATCCAGTTGAACATGGACAACCTGTTTTAAGCTTTATTTCTTGCCTGATAGCTGTTGCAAAGTCTTGTGCAGATATTGATACATTTTTTAGAAGCTCTGTGCAATCTACATACATTTCATCACAAGAAACTGCTTCAATATCTAAAGTATACTGTGCTATGGTGTTGTACAAAGTAAAGGCGACTTCCTTATACCCATCAAAGTCATATGGAATTGTGATTAAGTCAGGGCATAGTTTTAATGCAGCACCCATGAACATGCCATTTTTAATACCTTTATCTCTTGCTTTATAAGAACAAGAGGCTATTTCACTCATAGAACCATACTTGTCATCTTCATCAGTAATGTGATCAACACGGCTTTCAAATACCACTTCTTCTGCAGGTGTACCAGCTACATTCCCTAGTTTGTAAGCTTGTTTTTGACGGTACAAATTAAACTCAACATTTCTATCAACACCTGGTCTTTTGTGTCTAGCCTGTCCCCCTTTTGAATGAGTTACGGCAACTGGTTTACCATGAAGCTCAGGTCTATTTCTGAGACCAACTGACACAAAAAAACAATCCATGTCTATATGCATTATTGTCTTACCCTTTTCAAACCTTTCTTCCTGCAGGTATGGATGACTAAGTTCAAATTTTTTTAATTTGACTCTAGCTGGGAAATTAAAATCACTTTGTTCTCTCAAATCATTGACATGTTGCTTAAAACAAGCACCAAGTTGTGAGATATGATGTAATCTAGAGTTATTATAAAATTCTGATATGAAATTTGGAACGGCTGCAGTTTTTGTACTGTAGGTATCTGTGTTTTTTATATTTGTGGAAACTGCTATTTTGAGCTCAGTCTGAACTTGAAAACTGGTATGCTCTTTATTTTCATATGCCTCTGTCAATTCGTTTTCAACTATAATAGACTCTATCGGTTTGAAGTTTAACTGTTGCTGATTTTTTGGATTTTTATAAAGCAAAAATTCTCTATAGTCAAGAAGCCTGTTAGATGCTATGCTCTGTATTATCCATTTCGGACTAACAACTTTGGATAATGACATGGCTTTTACTTTGAAATCAGGTAAGTTAGTAGCTATTATATAATCGCCACTTCTTTGATAAGTGTGGTAGACCCCTCCATGTTTAGCCATAAGAGTTTTAAGTTCGTCAGCTGAGGGATCTGTGAATCCATTCACAAAAATACAAATGCCTGAAAATATATTAGATAGTGCCACTTCTTTTTCTGATCCAGCACAAAACTGATCTTCAAGTTTGGCTATTTTGGCTTGCATATAACCACCCCATGCTTCAAAGCCGTCGGAAACGTTTTCATGGTGACGTCTCATGACTCATTTGTATGCATTTGTTTTGAAAGTTTAGCACAACAGAAAACAACGATTCGTTGCTTTTGTCTACGTTTGGTAGTTGTTTTGTTGTTCTTGGTTGAATGCAGGCTGGTGCAAGTGTCTATGATAGAATCTGACATAAAGCTTTGCTAAGGCATTGCTTTGAAAAAAATGCCACCTTAATAAAAAAAAATGCCAACTTAATAAAACTAATCGCGACTATAATACTTCCAAATATTAAATACGCTTTAGTGGTTCGCAAATCTTTTTGTAACTGCAACTTCTGAGATAAGTGGTATTATTATTCTTCTTCTTCTTGTTAAATAGGTTTTATTCTTCATGGATCATTGTCAATTTGTCACCTATCAGTCTAGTACTTGACCTTTAATTGTCATTTAGGACAGCAAATTTGTGAAAATTATGAAGAACAAAACAATTCATAAAAATTCTATTCGATGCGAAATTTGCAAGAAACTCATACAGCAGACAAGTGAAGATAAAAAGCATAAACCAAATATTTGCCCTGGATGAAGATCGGTGAGTACATTTACCAATATGTTATATAATGCTTCTGTAAACAATAGGCGTTTTGTTTGCTCGCCTATCATCGATATATTTTCATACCACAAAATTACAAGTCCACCAGACCTAAATGGTTCTATGCTACAAATTAAATATGAATTAATCATCATCATTTTTAATATACTAGGACATAAGCCTCATTTCAAAATTGTATCTATAACACGATAATATGCTATGGCCTGTTATTTTTTTCTTTATTTGAACATAAATATAACGAATTTGTCTCCCACATCCTCAGTTCAACACTCGGAATCTAAAACCATTAACCATCAATATGATCAGGAGTTTAAATACTATATATTAATTAATTTGTTGTTGTGCTGTTTTTCCGAATATAATTAAACTTTTTTTTCAGATGATGCTTGGTCAACCTCATTTAAATGACACATTATAGGAGGAGTATCATATTCTTAGATTCATCTCGATGTGTTGAAAAATAATTTGCGGTTTTAACACACTTTGCAATAGCGAAACATTTTCTTTGATTTATCTGATCATAATACCAAAAGTTAATTATTTATTTATTCAACAACAAAATTACTTTCTCATTCTTTACATCATGTTTCCTAGTGCAATAGAGTAACTCAAAATAGATTATAATGTATTATTTAATTCAATTCAATAGATCATGTTATCATCATGATCATGTGATGATGTTTTACATCTCGCCATAAATAATGGGTACGCACCATAAACATAATATATTGTATAAATAAATATTTTGCTTTGCACTTTGTTTTTGTACTAAGTATCCTCCTCCCTGTTCCCAATTTCAGTATGTAGGTCCAACCTATTATTGAGAGAAACCTAAATCATCGATATCGATAAAACTCGATTCTGTACGAGTGCAACCCTACACCCTTCTTCTTCTTTAAGGTTTAAAATGATCTTTATGTTGGTACCATTGCTTTTAAACTTCTAACAGATTATTTATTATGTTGGTGTTTCATTAAATAGTAAACTTCGATTTGACATTTTGCCTAGATCAAAAATTTCCTTCCTAGTCCCGTCTCTTAAAACGTAGTGATTATATACTCTCTGGTTGAATGGCTGGCTCCACTCCAGAGCCAGAGAGTATGTAAAATCAGATCATTATAGATAGAGATACTTTAGGATCACTACAGTTCAGTTCAGTTCAGTTTCTTGTAATTGGACTTTGTGCTGTTGCACAATTTGCCAGTGTCGAGTTTTTTAAAGTGAAAGTGAACAAGATGTTTATAAATATAATATTTATTTTTATTTATTTAAATAATTTGATTCGTTGTGTTTGTGTTGTCTCAACTCTGCCATTGCCATGCCATGCCATGCCAGTGTCTAATGTTTGTGTTTATTATACTAGATAACAGGACATGGTTTACGGATTATGAAAAAAAAAACGAAAGTTGTTTGAATATCCTGCAAAATATATACTTACACAAATATAGATACTTTGTAAACATAATCTGAAACAACACAAAAAACAAATCCATTAATAATATTACAAATATTAGTACAAATTATATTATTTATAGAAATTTTTAGGGACTTTGTCAAAGTGCTGTCAGTTGTCATATTATTTTGTTTGCTTGCACCAATTAACGTGCCCACTGTGCTTGAGCTTGCGCTTGCGCAGTTTCGGTCGGTTTCAGTTCAGTCAGTTACGATTCAAATCATAATAAATAAATACAAAAGTGATTTTTTTTATTGTAATTGAAAATTTACAATAAATTATTCTTTTGAACCCGAATAAAAACAATAAGAATATCTAATAATGTCTAATTATGAAGAAAGTGTGTTGTCTGTGCCGTGGGTTGGGCCTTTCAGTAGTAAAAACAGCTTGACTGTGATCGTATTATCAATGAACGTTGAAATTATTCAAAGAATATCTGAAGCTCTTAGCCAAATCCATAGTAAAGGAGATTACAGATGGAAGTTGATTGTGCTACGGTCGTTTCATTTGGACGATGTGGTCAAGCAATCTAACATAACTGGTAAAATGGCAATTGATTTTGTTGTTGTTGCAATTGATACCCGAAGAATGTTTTGCTTGGAATGGACGAAGAGTATACTGAATCAAGTTCACCCGGACCTCAGGAGTCGTCGTGTGGTTCTTATAAATGCTGGAGGATTGCCTGCTAACTCTATGACAGTGAGTGCTGCGGAACTCATGACTTTACAAAGTGATTTCAAGTTAGATATAATTACAGAAGATGCTCTCAGCACTGACGGCCCATTATTTCTGGCGCGAAAACTTATAAAATACATGGAGGTGTCTATCGGTGTTCATACAGGCATTCCTAATATAAATGTGTGATGTGCTATGTATCTACTATACTTAAGATTTATTGGACAATACTTTCTTTGTATTGATTTAGATTAATCAATCTATTTGTAGCTTGTAAAATTTTTAGAAGCAATTATAGTGTAATTTGTTATCTATATAAGTACCTCAGCTAGCTCCTTGACCCTCACCTCAGGTAATAAGGTCAGGTAAGCGGTAACCGGTTACCGCTTGGGGATTAACGAGCTAGGCAATCAATAAAGAACTTGATGCACCACATGTCTTAGGGGAAAGATCTGGCCATGTCTAAAAACTTAACTCACAGGATAAATAGATAGTGTTCTATAGATACCTATGTATTGAAAATAGTAAGATTATTATTTTTGATAAATTAAATCTGTAAATTTATTTTGTCAATACATCAATAAATGAAATGTACTGCTTAAGGATTCATCAAAATATTTTTGTTTCTTCTATGCAAGAAAATGGTTTTGTTTTGTACTATAAAGTGTTAGTTAACTTTCAGTAGGAAACTTTAAGTCATAGGGCAAAGTCGGGATACCAACTTGGCTTGAATAACTGGTCTTTCTTCCGAGTTTTTTAATTGATAATTATAATAATAAATGCTATAATCCATCAATAGGTGTCTACTCAATTTTGGAGTCAAAAGCATTCTCAACAACAAAGCATAACTCTTGTGAAAAATTAACCTAGGGCTAGTTTTACAAATGTCATAATCTGGTTATTCAGTGTGTAATTATAAGGAACTTAAAATCTATAAATAAAACAACTAGGACATGTTTATTATTAAATATGTTGCTATTTAGCTTTAATTAAACTTCGTAAATTCTTATACAGGTGTTTTATATATTGGCAGTATAGATATTAATTTCTTTACCAGATCAAACAACAATTCAGACTTATATAAGATATTTTCACAATGTTTACAAGGCCTTTTTATAAAGATGTTAAACAAAAAAACTTTTCTTTATAAGATTGTAAACTGTAAAACATTAAACAAGTAAAGACTGATTTTTCATTCATTATCTTTGTTACAACTAACTGCTCTGGTAGTATGATGGAACATTTATATTCCCCCCAAGCATAGTTTTAACTCCAAAGCAAGTCCAAAAACCAGAAATGCATAAACATGAATAGGTTTATGCATTTCTATTCTAGTCCATGTATTACAATTAGGGGTACTGCTATTCTGGAACTGGTTCATTAAGTAACACATTACATTTCAGTCAATCTGGCTTCCCTTCATCTCAATGAGCAGTAGCTGCCTAAAGATGGAGGAAGTTATTATGTATAATTGTATCCAAGTTGTTAAGAGTTAAAAGTGGCAAGTCCGGACTAATAATTATTTATGTACCAGCATAAAAAAATCGATGGAGAGGTACTTAGATCATAACTATAATTATTTATTTTATTAAAATTACAGGTAATAAAAACCTCTTCATTTTTTTTCGCATTCCTCATTATATGGCATTCAAGTTAAAACTATGCTTGTGCAAATCACTTCATCATAAAATAAGCATATTTAACCTTGGTTATATATATAATTATAAATAAATATTTCCAGACAATGCACACAACAACATCTAGCCCCGTGGTAAGCTATAAGCTTGTGTTACGGGTACTAGATATCTGATATACTTAATATAATAATCATACATATATAGATATTTTTTATAATTAATATTATACACCCAGACCAAGGAGAAAGTGCTTGCAGAACAAACAAACTTTTTCACCCTCGGCGGGAATCGAACCCGCTACCTCTTTCGCCGCAAGCGGACCCTCGCCCACCGCGCCACTGAAGCAATTATATTGTTTTCTTAATTATGTCATACATAAGTAAACATAAATGATAAAAATGTTAAGTATTTTGGTAAATGGAAGAAGTTGCAACCATGATTATAAGTAATAGTAATGGGGGAAACAAAAAATGAACTGTTGTAATACCAGAGCAGGGAGTTGTAACAAGGGCAAAAAAATATAACCGTGTTACTACAGGTAACAAAGGCAATTTTTTGCATTTTTTACTATAATAGATAGCATCAATGAAATTTGTTAAAAGTAAATTAAGATACAAAACATACAATTAGGTATCATTAATAATAATTTTAAGTATGCATTGCAAAGTATTTACATTGAAAGATACAATTTAAAAAATCCTACAATTATTTTATAATCATCTAATCCTAAGTCTATAAGCTAATCTAATTGAATAAGGAATATAACACCTACATTTCAGTATAAAATATTCTCATCTTTTCATTGTACTTTCCCTGATTATTCCATCTTTATTCAACCAATCTTTACCACTATGCTAGAACAAGTGAAAACCAAGTGGTTTATGAATTTTTATTGTAAGCGTACATCTTATTTGTAAAGTGTTCAAGAGAAATAGATTTGCCGAGCTTCGGAAGGTGATTGCTCCATGGGACAGTATGGGCATTTCAATCTGAAAATAAGAACATTATTAATGTGCAACAAATTAGACAAAATGACGTTATTTCATTCTAGGAAGGTGAGCAAAACCTACACAACTGGTAGCTTAACTTTCTATGGTTATATATAAATATTTTCGAACTAATCACACAGCATCACCTAACCCCAACCTAAGCAGGGCTTGTCCTATGGTGTAAGTTGTAGATGCAAGACTGGGAATTATATTCACAATATTAGTGCCGCCGTATACCTACGTGCCGATAGTGACAGGTAGTGGCAAAAGGCAAATGAGCTAAATTTTATTTATAATGAAATTATCAGTAACGGAATTTATTTACGCACACAAACCTCGTAGCAGCAACATTACTCTATTGAACTAGTATGTTTATAGCGTACAATAATTATATTTTTCTGGCCTATTGATGGAAAGAGCTCAATTCTCCAAAGAGTTCGGAAGGGACTCATTGATAAATGAGCATTACGTACAAGCCTTCATTTTTTAATGGGGGCATAGGAAGAACATTAGGTGTTCGATCTTCAAATCGAATTTTCATGCAATCGCATTTGTCGCCGTATTATTTATCACTATTAGTCGTGAGTTAACAGTGGAAGTTAGTACAAACTAAACATTGAACGGGCAGGCTTGAGCTACTCAGGCTTACACGGAGTCGCACGTAGAACATAACATATTGGGTAAAGGAATACATAGCAGTTCTGCAAGCGGTAAGGATGTTACGGTTAACTTACCGGGTTATCCCTTTCACGCACATGACAAAAGTAATCCTGGGCAAAACGCAAAATAAATGAAAACTATCACATAATAATCCGTAACAAGTTTACTCCCTGGCAGAACCACTATAATTGCCAATTAAAACCCAATTTTTAATAATCATGGATGCATATTATTTTTAAATATATGATTACTATTTGATGATTGTTTTTGAATGATTGTGGAAATACCAGGCAGCATGGATTAATGAATAAAAATAAACTTGAAAAATATTTACTATAGAAAATAAAAATAAGAGTTGTCCCAGAGTTTAAATTTCTTGTTTAACTATAAAAACGATATAGATTTAGAAGAAACTATAACTGTGTGACAATTTAAATTTATTTTATATCTAAATTATTATATTAAAAACCAATATAACATCTTTTAAAGTCTTGGTCTTTACCCCAACGCATTCTATAACTCCTCAAACACTAGATATCATTATCACCGCACCTGTTAAAACCTTATGAATATTTTGTATGTGATTTTGGTATAAATAAGGTAAGGTAGCCACATTATCGTCATACAAGGGCTCGAGTTAGGGTATTCTTCAATAAAGACCTAAAAAATTCTCTTCGTACAAAGAAATCACAATCAAAATGTAAAGTTTACTGTACTAGTATGCTACGTGCCCATAGTAGTGACGTAGTTACTTACTTAGCGCCAGTAGCGAGTTTGTTCAAAGCATCGCGCGATATCACATGGCCGCAGAGCAGTCGCATCGGCGGGTTCTGGTGAGAAGCCTGCTGCCGGAGGATCGGGCACGCGAACACTGAGTGGTAGTTGCCACCATCCTCGCCTAGGTCCACCTGGTGACGATTGATTGAACTTGTAGTAATGCTTGATAATCTATACCTATAGATCTGTGGTGGGCTTTAAGGTTTTGACACTAAAACTTTCAACTTTGTATTTCTATGTAATGATGTAACATTCATGCGAATGTTCGGCGTAATGCTCACTGCGAGCTGACTGAGCAATAAACGTAACTTTATAGTAGGCCTATCGCAGCGTTACGCGGGGTCAGACGCGTTTTTATGTCATACCCATACAAAAGTGTTCCATCGCGGGCCATATGAAGACGCGGCCGCGCCCGCTTAAAGCAGCGTCAGCCCAAAGTCATAATTGGCAAAACTATAATTACAAGATGTATCAAACACCATCCCAAACACCCAAGCTACTCACACCAGGTCACCAGCATAGGGTATCCCCTGCCAATCAATACTACAGCACACCTACCAACCTGAATTGGACCGGCGTGGTGGGTTATAGTCTTACCCCATTATATTTGAGGGGGAGGCTTATGTGCAGCAGTTGAGGTCCCTGAATGATAATGATGAGAATAATTAGTAATTCACCTCGAAAGGCAGCTCATCGTCCGACCAGGCCGCAATGACGTGCGGGTGCGACATCTTAGCGCGAATGTCGTGGAGAGCGGGCAACACCTTGCAGCCGGCGGCCACCGCTCCCGCCAACGGAGACAGCGGCGCCAGCCTGAGCAGCGCGCACGCCTCCTTAATAAAGAGCTCTGATACTTCGACACCTGAAAATAAACAAATTTTATTTTTTTACGGTATGAAAATGTTACTTAATAGTAAATAATTAAAAACGCAAGTTAAGTATTCTATAGCCTTGAGCAGGGAGCAGCTGCAGTCCTAAAGCAATGTTCTGACGTGATCTTCCTGGGCCGTGAGTGTCCGTACGCTTTGTAGTAATTTTAGTGATTTCTTATTGCACCGTGTGAGCCACTCAACACTGAATCAACGAGTGAGCCACTCAACACTGAATACTACTCTCACCAAACCTTGCGTGGTTTCTCAATTTCAACATTTTTATTAATCTATCGAGAAGGAGACTGAGGTTGTAAATTAGTAATCTAACATAAAGACAGATGCAGGCAGCATGTACCAATCCTGAAGATAAAGTATTTATCTTGCGCCTTATGATCCAGTAAATGCGCGTACTGATCAGATGTGGTCATGTGGCGGTGGACATCTGATCCTACATTCCTTATTACCTACCTCCATTCGTGTCTAATTATGTCAAGTGGCAGCCTATCCAATAGGATATAATATCCTATCCAATAGGGTATAATATTGATTCAAATTTGTTTAGAAAAAGAATAAGACGCATTCCGTTAATATTGTCGCACGCAGGATCGTGCACCAACGCTCCATTAAGTATCCGTCGTATTCCCTCTACACTTCTACATCTATTATAATGATGACTAACGGTATTACCTTGGGCCTTATCATCCAGTAAATGCGCGTACTGGTCCGGCGGCGGCGGCGCGAGGGGCGTGCACCAAGCGAGCGCGCACACCGCGGCCTGCAGTGCCCGCTCGTGCCGCGCCGCGTGGTTCGGGAACGTCCTGCGAGCGTACTCCACTGCAGCACCCACGCCTACTTCGCGACCCAACTGTACAGTAAATTAAAATTACTGGACAATGCATACACAGCAATATTATAGGAAACGTGAGGAAACTATAGGCAGCACTAATGCGACAATCGGAACTATTGACTGATAGTAAATATTCAAATTGATGACGAAAGTTGGTATCACCGTCGATCTGCTTTTATGTTCCTAAGTATATTATGTAAGACGTCTTTTCGGAACACAACATAAAATACTACGGTTGCCGTTCCGTCTAGTTACTGTTACCTGAAAGTCAAGTCTATGAGGGAAGCTACAACCACATTTTTTATAAAAATAGTTTTATAAAACGTAATACCGCCGCTACGTAATACGTTGAGCCGCCAAAGTTTTAACATAACATATAAAAAATAGACATTAAAATTGTTATCAAAAGATCGGTGAGGCTGGTAATTTGCCATTTTTTGTTGTTAATTTGGTGTTTTAAATTTATTTATTTTAGGTACGTAAAAACTGATATAGTTTGAGGTAAAACTTTAGAATCCAGCCGCACGATTTTGGGGGGGGGGGAGGGGGGGTACCCCCTGTACCACTCCCCCCCGCGGAAATATGTAGTTTAGGAGATATAGCAATTTGAAATTCAATAAAATCTAACCTCAAAAATAGGGTTTTAAATAATTTCTTAGCTTCTCAGTTACAAATATTAAATAAAAAACAATATTTAAGTAATCCTTATTGGTTTACGGTGCACTCTACACTCTTTTGTTGATAAAATTAACCCATGCTCTTCAGCAAATGCGATTCGAGTTGGCGAGTGTCAAGTTGTCGTATCAGACGAGCCAAATTAAACATCGCCACAATTTCCGAAGTAAATGGCGCTTTACAGGCACACCATCATCTTCAGGCTCTAATAAAAAAAAATAGTATTAATAAACTGCTCCGGCGCTGCGGGAAGTGCAGCCCCTTCGCCCTTGCGTAACAAAGCGCAGTCACCCATGCTCACCTCCGCAGCTTCGGCTTATTGGTCGCCTTCGGCGACCAGCCTCAGCCGCTCCGGCTCGAACGGGTGCCTGCGCTTTGTAACGGCGGGCGGGAGCTGCTCTCCCTCCGCGCCTCCGGCTTTTTATATACACTCTAGTTGTGTGACAGACAAGACCACGTGGAATTAGGGGTGCACTGATTCGGATTTGCAACTTAAAGTGACCTAAATCAACCCAATGTAGTGTGCACTGATTCGGATTTGCAAATTGAAGTGAGGTTATAAAGGTACAATCTAACCTTATCTAATTGTAATTCTTACCTTCTTGACTTCCCGATGGAATTGGTTCACCTTCCCTGCGACTCGTCGACGCTACTTATATGATTACATTGTAATTTTAAGGTAAAAACATTACATATTATAAAATTTTATACAAAAATAACGTTCCATTTCACGAAAACAAAAATTTTTTTATTAAAAAAAAGTACGCATCTCCGCGGTGAGGAGGTGGTATTTTTGGAAAGGGGAAACCAATGCCATCTTAAATCGCGCATCAGCACCCCCAAAATCCTGCGGCTGGATTCTAAAGCCAAGCCTAGTTTGAAAAGTAACTAGACAAAATAATCAGAGCAAGCATATAATATCATACCCATTTACCTTCAAAGCCTGCATGCGATGTAAAGCGAACGGAAGAGGCGAATGCGTCAGCTGATCAGCTCGCTTCTCCACCCACTCCAAAGCCAGGGATGGATCGCCCTCGAGCAGGGCTGCGGCACAACGTTGCAAGATCGCGAAGGTGCAAGCGCGTTCAACGCCAGTCACCTCTGCTTCCGCCACGAATGCGTCGCCGACTTCTTCTAAGCCCTAGAGAATCAAATCATGTTATAAAAAGGATAGATAAAAAGAATAAATACTCAGAAAAATAACCAACACAACTCAGGTAACCATGGAAGACCAGCGCTGTGGTTGGACCCGTTCTGCCGCAGCTTATGCTGAATGGTTACCTTTTTTGTCGCAACATAGTTCTAACCTTATGTTTATTTATGTATTTGTTGTATTTTATTGTGATTGTGACAAAATAAATGGCTCTTATTCTTAAAAAGAATAGACCATTTCTAACGCTAGCAAAATTGTCGAAATAACGCAAAACTTATAAAACTTTTTATAAAGACTTGATACAATGAAGTTATTGAAAGTGTCTCAATTGAAGGTTATGAAATACTAATCTTATCTTCAAATAAAACTAATTTATTTATTTGACAACTAGATGGCTTTATCTGGCTTTGATTGGACCCAAAATCCTTCCTCATGAGTCAGTCTAACTATAGCAAAAAACCGCACTAGGATCAGTTGAGTATTTTATGAGTTCAGTGCAAAAAATAGAGACTGATAGACGCGGAGATGACTTTAATTTTATATGTATAGATTTATTTGACTACTAGGTCTGAATGCAGATGCAGATTGCTAGGTCCAGGCGTGCCTAATTATGAATTATACCTATTTCTTAAAAAATATTGAATTTCTAAGACCACATAATTTTTTATTTCATGTTTCCTTCTGGCTAAATTATATGAGACTTTCAAAACCATCCTAGGGTTGCTAAACTTACATGAGACTTTAAACAGCATCATTATGGGACTAACCATGAAAATCTTAAATTTGCTTTCAGTTGCTAATAGATAGAGAAGTTTATAGTGTAGATCTTGGCTTTTGATTTTCCTACATATAAATAAATAATAGGATTAAGCTGTAGGAAAATGTGAAATCAATTATACTTTTAAAGGCAACACCATACCTGTCTATACAAGTGTTGGGCAATAGCTTGGTGCATCAGTGGTTTATTGGCATCAGTACAGAAAGCCTCAGCTCTTGGAGCCACAGCAGCATAGTCAGCTATGAAATGACGATCAATGGACTTGCCAACTCTTGAAACTGAAGCATGCAGTTCTCTATGTTCTGAAATATTTTGAAAATTAATTAGTATTAAAACCCACAAATAACCCCAAAATTATACATATCATATGTAGAAATACAATATATTTTTAAGAGATTTATGTATGAAGAAGTAAAATAATATATGCTTCTATAAAGTTGTTTATACCATTATGGCATGCAGATTTGTTTGGCTAAACTTGTCACTTAAAAACATGATTTATTTATATAAAACAATAAACAAATATTTTTTTAATTCCCACTTTCCTTTTTTTATGCTGGTTATCTTAAAACGTTATAATAATATCTTACCTGTGGACATCTGAAAAACAGACTGCTTGATTGAATTTGCAACATCGCTAACGAGAATTGACTGTGGATTTGTTATAGGAGCATCGGGTGGCTCTGAAAATGAAATATCATAACAACTATTGATTTATACTATTAATTATTCCTTAGCTTTTAAGTCAAATGTATGTTTTTAGATAACTGAGATAAAGAAATCAGGATATTTTTGTGATTTCCTGCAGAAATGTGGTATTTCATTATGCAAAAGTAGTTAGCTCTAGCCTTCATTAATAAGGGGATATCATACACTAAATGAATTCTGAAAATTGGTATATAAGTTTTGTCTTGGGACATTCAAACATACATCAATATACATACATACAATATAACATTAGTTTAGAAGAAACATTTTGAATTTTATAGTTAATATTAAGATTATATAAGTAATTATGTATTGGTATTTAAAAATACAACATAGAAATTGTAATAAGATTGTGTATTTATACATCATCTTTCTCATTTTGCTAAAAATTGTCTATAGAGTTTACATTGACATTAAAATCAATGCACAATTTTTTGGTTTCTACATCAGAGGATACCATAAAACAATGCATACAAACAATTGTGGCTTTTAAAACTTGTGGATGGCTATTACTGAGAAATCACAAACAAATTAAAATGTAGCCCAGTATGCTTATCAGCATTCATAATTTTTGCTTGGTTGGAAATAATTTTACTAAAAGATATAAATCCTTCAGATATCCAGAGATATTCGAAATTCAACCATACATAGTATTTTTTATTCAATTTTATTATTTAAATAGGACATCCAACAATGATAACTCAGAACATGATTTATTTTAAACAGCTTAGTTGGTATTAAATTTACGTAATTATAGGATATCCAGTAGTTTATGGATGGTTTGTTATATGCATTTGTCATGAGATATAAATCCGCATCAGGAGAAAAAACTCAAGTCACTGTGCTACACGTATAGGTCAGACAATGGACAAAGGTAAACTAATACTTACGTTTTGAGATTTCTCGTCTAATATATTCGACTTGGTCGATTATATCTTGCAGCGTTCTGTTTGAATTGTCATTTAAAGAGTTAAATTTGGCTAATGCTTTGTCTAAATCTTGATCAACGCCAGAGCAGGAATCCATCATCAATCTTTTCACCGTATTACCTATTTTGTTGACAAAATGAAAGCCGAGATTCAATCGCGGCCTAAAGCCAATGCACGTTATGCAAGGGAATTGCTTATACTTTATGGGGGATGATAATTTTACACTTTTAGAAATAACGTGATTGTCTTGTGACCACAAAAGTAATCACAAGCGAAAATCCATGAAAAATTGAGAAAATGATTGATCAAGAATCAAAATATTTTGTTAGTTTGACATTGACTAATGACATAGGTGATAATGACATCACATACTGGTCAACGGTCAAAGACAAATTTGGACTGAAAAATGACGTTCAAAACTGAGTAACATCTTCTTCTTCTTTTATTAGATGGCGTCCATGACTGGCCTGAGTAACATCTTTTTCACTTTATAATTTTATATAAAATTATAAATTGAACCTAATCAACTTTTAACGGAATGCTCTGTATCGGTATCTGTATTGGCCACAGTTTGATCTCTAGTGCCGAGGTCATTGAACTTTGGGGTCAATCAGCTGAACCAAAGTAGCACCCCTAGTGACCCTCTTTATGATGGCATAAGAAAAAATATTATGTTATAATATAACATTATACCCATACAAAATCGATGATTTTTTTCTAAGTGTGGGACCCTTTTGGACTAACCGATGGTAGGTACTTATGTTTTATCAATGCGGAATGAACAACAGTCACCATTGTGTAAAACTGCGCCAAGTTTCTGTTAAAATCCTGGCCCAATGCTTGTTGAAGTACAGCCTAGGCTTAGGCAGAACTAAAGGTGTCCCAAGAAGAACGCAATTTTTAAAATTTAAATAAAACACAAATAGGTAAAAAAAAAATCGTGAAACTTTATTATATCGTAAAGTAGACAGAATGAGGTTAAGTATGAAACAATATATCGTGCAGATGGCCGCCGCGGCTTTCAGTGTGACCATATGTGGCAGGATCCTGCCTTTTTTGGCAGGTTTAGCCCTTTATTTTACTCACTGGCACTTTTGTTTGACGTTTTAGAAATCTGGCAGTATTTGGCAGTATTAGCAATATAAGCTGACAGATTTGGCAGTATAGCCGCTACAGCCCACAAAAAGAGTAGGAATTTTAAAATGCCTATGGCAGCAAATGACAAAAGCGATGTATAAAGAAAGTGATCAAGAGGAATATGATGCTAATACGAATGTTTAATTTAATTCAGTTCCCTTTTAGACTCCAAGATCAATTATTTTACTTAATTATTTTTTTTTTCTCTCTCTATCTGCGATCAGCCCTACGGCTATAATCAGATTTATTGTTGTTTTTATAGGTATTTTGAGAGAATACGTCCAATGACGTTCCTCCTCTATTTTTATTAACTAACATTGCTATGTTGGAGTAATAGTGTAGTTATTTAAATACATTTATGTAAATGTATAGGTATCTATTTCAGATTGACGCAAGTCGTGATCTTTTCAATCGAAAAGTACTTTCATTTGTGTTGGTAAGCATCGTAGCTAGACGATTTGTGTGATGTTGGAGTCTCTGTTTGTAATGAACTGTGGATATTTCTATTTCTTGTTTGACTGTCGGGATTTCCAGGTAATTGTGTACTTCTGCATTTTGGATGAACCAGGGGGCGCTGACCAGGATCTTCAGTACTTTGTTCTGGTAGCGTTGCAGAATTTCAATATTGGAATGGCTCGCCGAACCCCACAGTTGTATTCCATAAGTCCAAACTGGTTTCAATATAGATTTATATATGAGTACTTTGTTTTCAAGGCTTAGTGAGGATTGTCTACCCAGCAACCAGTAGATGTCTAAAAATTTTTTATGTGCATGTCCTATTTTTGCTTTTGTGTTCTCGCCAGGTTAGTCTCCGATCGTCGAGGTGCTTCGGTTTGACTATAAAATTATTTTAAATAAAACTACATTAAATAATGTGTCTATTTATTTTAATTTTTTTATTTATTTTGGCATTATTTTGGCATTTTGTGCTTTCGATTTTGGCAGGATTTGTCAGTTTTCTTGCCTAAGTGGGGCAGGATCTCTAATTTAAAGTTGGTCACACTGGCGGCTTTGCTGGCATGCACGCGATCTTTTAATGAAATTTTCAATGACCGTTTTACATGAATGCTGCGGTATTTCATTAATGCATCGTCCAATTTCCTCTTTTAAGGCTTGAGTCGTCGTCGGCTTATTCGCGTAAACCATCGACTTCAAAAAACCCCAAAGAAAAAAATCTAATGGTGTTAAATCGCACGATCTAGGCCGCCAATTCTGATCTCCAAAACGCGAAATAACACGACCGGGAAATGACTGATGCAGCAATTGAATTGTTTCTCTGGCTGTATGACATGTGGCGCCGTCTTGTTGGAACCACATGCCCTCCACATTCATTTCTTCAATTCTAGGCAAGAAAAAACTGGTTATCATTTCACGATACCGAACACCATTGACTGTTTGTGCTTGACCTGCCTCATTTTAATAAAAAAAAGGTCCAATGATTCCTCCAGCCCAAAAACCACACACTCGAGGATTTTCCTCACCCCAAATGCGACAATTCTGCCTATTGACGAAGCCATCAAGATGAAAATGGGCCTCGTCACTGAAGATGATTTGATCGGCAAAATCGGCATTTTCATGTTGTCTCTCCAATACCCAATTAACGAACTCCCTTCGCTGTCCATGGTCAGCTGGCTTCAGTTCCTGAGTCAATTGAATTTTGTATGCATGAAGATGCAAATCTTTCGTCAAAATTCGCTGCATAGTGGATTTGGAGACACCAATTTGCTGAGCTCGGTGTCGAATTGAGGTGGATGGAGTTTGAGCGATGTCATCACGTACAGCTGCGACATTTTCGGTCGAACGACCTGGTCGATGGCGCGTTGTTGTCTTTACATCACTAACAGACCCAGTTTCGGCAAATTTATCCATTAATCTCTTTACAGTTGACTCTTTTGGAGCATTATTGTGACCCCAAATTGATCGCAATTTGCGAACTGTAGCCGCAAAACTTACACCATTTTGGTAAAACAATTTCACAATGAGAATGCGTTGTTCATTCGTGTAGCGCTCCATTTTTACTAACCTCGTACCTTCTACTAGCAAACAATAACAATTGTTCAAATGTCAAACAATGACACTTCGAATGTTGCCAGATTTAAAAATTGCGTTCTTCTTGGGACACCCTTTACAAGGCAAAAACGCAATTTTTTTAAAAGAGACTTATTTATCAAACTAGAATCCATTATTATTATTAACATAACAAAGAGTATTTAGGCACTACGTTTATTTATTACTAGCTGACCCGGCAACCGGAAAACTTTGTATTGCCATATCCATTATATCGAAAATAAACACGGGGTTCATCGTAGAAGGGAGAAAATTGTATGTTGCATTGTTGCTTTTGGAGTTTACTCCATAAGAAACGATTTGAGTTATATATAAGGCCCGGTACGGAAATTTTAAGGGGAGTAAAATCAAGTGTGTGTGTCAACAAAAGTTGAGGCGTTACGTAGAAAGAGACAAACATATATATCTGTAGGATTCAACGTGTAAAAGAATGAGATGGAGATACCGTCGAAACGTCTCGTTCGAAATAAGAACATTAACGCATTTTGTTTGTTGTGTCTCTGGAATGCGAGTTACCATTTTTGACATTCGAATACGCGTTCGAAAAAGTATTCGTCTAGCATTCACATTTCTCAGTGAGTAGAGGTGAGAGTGCAAAGTTATTCAGTAAAATCATCAATATTTACAAAAAAATTTTGGACGGACGTTTCTTTTTCACTTGGATATCGTCTTACAAATATAGCTTTTATGCTGGCTGTACACACGCGCCGAGACACCCCGAGACAGGCCGAACGCGAGTGTGTACAGGGCGCTCTCGTCTCGTCTCGCTGTCTCGTTCTCGTCTCGGTCGCTCTCGGTGGCTTGTCGGTTTTTTGCGCCCGAGTCAAAGGGTCTCGTTGGCTCTCGCGAGGTAAACGAGAGCGAGCATGTACACACTCGTTCATTTACTTGCTCGCTAATAGTTTTTAATATTTTTTTAATTTAATTTTAATTTAATTTAATAAAATTAATTTTTTTCTTATTTCTTCATGGTTTACGAATTTTATTTTTATAGTAAATGTTAAAAAAATTATAATAGCTCATGGCACAAACACAAATAGCAGCAGCAATTTCTACGTCCATTGTCGCGTGAGTCTTCAGTTCAAATGTTAGAACGCGTGTGTACAGGCATGCTCTCGACGAGACCCCTCTCGGCCGAGACATTCGCCGAGAGGGTCTCGGCGCGTGTGTACAGCCGGCATTACGTTTTTGTGCAGGGAACTAAAACAATTGACGAATTTATGGTCCTCTCAACGCGTCATATCATTCGTTCAAGTTCATTCACGAAAGTTGTCTATGAATCCGAACTTCGTGTGCGCATCCGAAAATTAATTAGAGTAGGTTCATTAGCGAACCTTCGTTTAAAATTCGTTCGTTTGCGAAACTTCGGTTTGAAGAACAAGAGTAGACCTCCTGTAGGTCTACTCTTGTTCAACGAAAAACGAATATTCGATCGAAAGTTCGCGTAATTGCTACTCCGGTTTCATTTCGTTCCGTAACTTCGTTCGAACGAAAATTGTTTGACATTAAAATTTTCTAAACCTACTCTAATTCACGAAAGTACCAAACGAACATTTGAATTTGACAGATCTTTGTTCGGAGTTATATTATAACCTCAAATCGACGAAACTAAAAGTGGTAACTTTTGATTTTCGTTTTTGTGGTTAAATAATTTAGTAGTCAATTTTCTTGACTTAAATGGCTGGGAGATTAATTTTATTTGAAGCTGCTCTTCGTGAGGAACGTTTGGAGCGTAGGAGAAACCGTCACCGCCTGCGCAATCAACTTAGCATCCATCCTATTCAAGACTCAGAGTTTGTAGGGAATTACAGACTGAGTCGACAGTTTCGACCGCTGCTGCACTGACCGGTGCAGCGTGCGTCACGCTAATATGAGCCGTATCTCTATGGGGCGAGAGTCATACTACGCCGTAACACAATTAAATCTAGCGCGGGTAGTATAGATTTTAATCTTGATAGGTACCGTCATATTTGCTTCTCGTAAATTAAATTTGTACATTCAATTACAATTACATTACATAGGTACTCAATTTAAATTTAGTAAACTGAATTGTAAGACAAAGACGAGTGCCTATTTTTAGTGGCTGGGTTAGTTAAGCTTACTTTAAGTAGGTTAATTAAGTTAAGTTACTAAATGTTAAATAAGTAAGTAAATAAAGTTTATTCTTATTCTTATTCTAATGCTGTTGGCCGAAGATGGCCATGACATCGTTAGTACCGGACTGTGGCGGACGCAGAAAGCGTTTCAACCAAGGCGGCGCGGCGGTGCGGCGTCCTAACCGAACCCAACGCGATAGCATCAGTGTTCCGTAAGGGCGCGGCGGCGCCCCCAAATAAACGTTGGGGCAACACGCACAAGAAACGGACCTCTGCTTGGGATGTTGCCAGTATGAGAGGATTATGGATTATTAGTTATTACGTTCGGTATAAAGATACACCTACGGGCGGAAATAGGGATTCTTCGGCCCCGCGCCGGCGGGTCCGGTTTTTTGTGTGTGCTATTTTCTACGTCGGGACTGGGCGAAGCTAACTAAGGGTTAGCGGTTGACATGGGGTCTAGTGGGTCACCGAGAACGTGTCTCGGTCGACGGAGGAGTGTGTATATAAGCTACCAGTAAACGTAGTCCTTACTCTTTCAGCACTACGTTTAATGGCATCCAATCCATGATCGGTTCCGACCATAGATAAAGTATATTAGGAAAAAGTTCCTTGTTCTGGGTTCCGCATGTCTAAAATGCTATCGGAAGCATCTACCGACATAGACCGGTCGATATTTCGGTCGGACAACCAAGTTCGGTCGGAAGGGATCGTGTATTCCCCTCAAGGAACTGGGTATAAGTTCCTTGATTCCCCTCAAGAAAATTCAGTGATTGAAAAGAATGAATGAAGAAAATCCTTCCTTGCCTTAGATTAGATTATCTGTAGTGGCTTGCCTTGTCTTGTCTTGTCTATGCCTAAATATTGCACAATTTTATTTATAAGGATATTTTTACAATTGGAGGTTAGAAAATTGTAAAAAGCCTGTAAGAATCCTTTAATTTCGTAAATTTGGTGTTTTAATATGGCACAAAGTAAAATTAACGATATGGCGGGGAAATTTGCGAAAGGTGGTCCTCCTGGTCTAAACATCGGGCTAAAGGTTGCAGCTCTGGTAGGTGCGGCAGCGTACGGTGTCTCCCAAGCCGTATTTACCGTGGAAGGTGGTCATCGCGCAATCATGTTCAACAGAATAGGAGGAGTACAACAACACGTTATGAGTGAAGGGATGCATTTCCGTATGCCCTGGTTCCAATATCCTATAATTTACGACATTCGTTCGCGTCCACGTAAAATCTCCTCTCCTACTGGTTCCAAGGACTTGCAAATGGTTAATATTTCATTGAGAGTCCTTTCGCGCCCTGATGCTAACAACCTTTCCGTTATGTACAGGCAGCTTGGTACTGATTATGATGAGAAAGTACTTCCATCCATCTGCAATGAAGTTTTGAAGTCTGTTGTGGCTAAGTTCAATGCATCACAGCTCATCACTCAACGTCAACAGGTATCTCTACTAATAAGGAGGGAGTTAGTTGAGCGTGCAGCTGATTTCAATATTATTTTGGATGATGTTTCTCTAACAGAACTGAGTTTTGGTAAGGAATACACTGCTGCTGTTGAAGCTAAGCAAGTTGCACAGCAGGAAGCTCAACGTGCCGCTTTCGTTGTAGAAAGGGCCAAACAGGAGCGTCAACAAAAGATTGTGCAAGCTGAGGGTGAGGCGGAAGCTGCAGAAATGTTGGGTAAAGCCATGGGAATGAACCCTGGGTATTTGAAACTGCGGAAGATCCGTGCAGCTCAAAGTATTTCCCGCATGCTTGCTCAATCTCAGAACCGTGTGTTCCTTCCTGGCAATAGCTTGATGATCAACCTTCAAGATCCCACCTTTGACGACTTGTCAGAAAAGTTGACAAAGAAGAAGTAACATGAGGTTAAGAGTGTGTGCGCTGATAGCCTGGAGCCAGCGGCCGCTCTAACCCCAGATGAAGCTGCTGTAATAATTAGTAACGCTTCTTCAGTTGCTGTTTAGTGCATTTATGGTTGGTACTGATAATGTCACTTTTAAATGTTGCATTTTATGTTAATTAGTTGTAGGTATGTATATTGTATGGATAAATAACAAATAAAATTAAAGTACCTACATGATACAATCTTTATTTTTATTTCAACAACAGCTTAATACCTACCTAGCAATTATATATTAATCAAATGCGTCATTGGCGGAATAGGCGAAAGTCCACTTGCGGCGCAAGAGGTAGCTGGTGCAATTCCCGCTGATGGGCCTAGTGTTTGTATGTTCTGTTGGCTCTTTCTCCTTGGGTGTTTAATATAGTGGGCTTAAAAACCTTATGAAGTTTTGTGAGACTTGATTTGATCACGGCCTTAAATATGTATGATGATGTAAATAAATCAGAAAAGGTACATGATCTTTAAGGCCGCCGATAAATGATCCGATAGTGAACTCCCGTCAATTTTATCATACTCTTTAATTGTGTAACTAAATATAAATATCTTGGACATCCAGTTCAAGCAACCTTAAGATGATGTGGAAAGGGAGCGTAGGCCTCTCTCGGTCCATGGCAATATTTTCTTGTTGTAGTGAAGAAGTTTCAGAGCTTCTACACGGGATGTCACTAGGTCCGGCATACTAAAAAGTCCATGGACGCTCTTCATATCCAATATAATAATAATCATATATTTCGGATGATGCTGCAACTACCCAGATTTAACAGTGCATCTGAGATGTTTGCCCAGTACCAGACTGATGGCTTTCCTGCAATTATGGGCAAAAAAAACCGCGTCTATGATGCGTCGAATACGGGATAGTCGCGGGCTGTCTGAAATAAAACCTTTTATTTAATATGTATAAACATATCTATGTATGTACATTATGTTTATAATATTAAGTAGGTAAATCATTGGTAGTAGTCATAGTTCAATCATCATATTACTGTTGGAGACCTATCCTATCAAATGCATGGGATTACAACAAGTAGTTGTAATCCAGTGCATTTGATAGGTGTTTTCCGCTGTGTGAGTCGTCCAGAAATATTTATTTATTTGCGGGTTTGATTCCCACTGGGGGGGGGGGGGGTGAAAATCGAACCCGAACCTCTAGCGTCTCAGGCGGACCTTAGCCCACCAAGTCACAGAGGTTGTCGAATAAATTAGAGGTCTGCATTATTTTTTGTTTTCAGGTTTGCTACCTAGTAATTTTCCTAAAATAAAATATATTGAAAATGATCCAAATCTTAATTATTGATTCTTGATTGATCTGTTTGTATTAATAGGGTAATTAATTTTTAATCATATATGTATACCTACTCAATAAATAACAAACGAATGCCCTCAACTATAACTATAAATTTATACTAAAACTCTCATATTTAATTGTATTTATTGGTTCCAAGTTTAAGATTGCACACCTTGCATTAGTAACACTTACAATGAAACTGGAGCACTGTTTTTTCTTAAATAGGTACAGAGTGTAATCAAATTGCAGAAATTGATAGGTTCAATCTTTAATCCTCTAATAAACAATATAACATCAGTACCTAGTGAAGTATCTAAACAACAAACTAATTTAGGATGAAGGTGTTTTCAATGCTGATGGTTGTGGCATCCTGTACTTTGCCATTTCAATTTCAGCTTCAAAAAATGATGTGCTATCGTAGCAGAAGTACTCGGGAACTTTGTAAGCGCCTGTCTTATTTGGTTCCACATTAGGACCCACGGGCTGAGTTGCTGGATGTACGCATGCCTCACTTAAGCCAGGGACATTGACGCTAGCTGACTCCGAAGATGAGCCAGTATTTTGACCAGCTCCTTCAGTGTAAAATCTTGCTGAGTTTCTAAGGAAGTTGCTCCTTAAACTAATTCTAGCAAACATGATTAAAAGTTACACAACAAGTTGAAGATGAAAACTACTGGCGAATGGCGATTTGATTTGGATTGGAATTGGCATTGGCATTTTGGCAAACGAAAACGAAGTCACCTGTCACTTCACTTGTTCTTCTTCTTTTATTTTAATGGCGTCCGTGACTGGCTATATTATGACCAGCCAATTTCATACGGACATTTTGGAAGACATTGGTTGATTCCATAGTGGATTGGATACGCAAAATGGCGTTCAACTGAGTAACATCTTTTTCACTTTAGAATTTTATTTAACTCGACACTGGGAAATTGTCGCTTCAAGCGCAGAGTCCAATTACAAGAAACTGAACTGAACTATATAATCTCTGGTTGATTCGATAAGGTTTTCAACTCGAGAGTATCTGGTTACTTTGGTTTTCAACCATAACACACCATTGTTTTATGATTATGAAAGTCAAGTTCTTATTAAGTGGCGTCAAGTGGAACTTTAGAATCCAACGCGGCTGGATTCTAAAGTTTTACCTCACCTTTCATACAAAAAAACTAAATTGAAATCGCTCCATCCGTTCGGGAGCTATGATGTAACAGACAGAGACAGACAGTCAGACACGTCAAACTTATAACACCCCTCTTTTTAGGTCGGGGGTTAAAAAGAAGAAGAAAAAGAAAATAGCTAGTCTTGACATTGACGCTTACAATTTACTGAAAAAACAATTGTCGGGATTATTTATCTGTGGGTGTTTAGGAAGTTAAGATTAATTTCAGAACCACTATTACATAAAATCATTATAAATAAAATTAAAGGTAATTTGGGTGACTTACTTTAATATGAAAAATTAAAAGCATTAATTTGACCAGTAAACTCTCTACGAGTCCTTGAGTCAAATGAGCTACTGATTCGCGTCTATGGTTCTTTTTCACGACTGTTTTGGATAGTTTACCTACCTTGCGTAAATTGCCGATTTTTCGGTCGTGTAGTGGAAATATGTGTATGATTTTTACTAGATATCCGTGAAAATTGTGCATAATAATGTGCGTCAATTGAAATTGATACCGTTTCTTTCGTAGGACTTGGCAAAACGCTGCATCAGCCATTTACATGAAAGGTGAGTACAAAAAACTATTGGCAGTCCTTTTTTTCTAAAGCTCTTGGTTCCTGCCTCTGACGCTACTAAATTGTTTGTGTTGGAACTGAGGTTGAACAGAAACGTATGAAGATGATAAACTTTAGATTATAACGGGACAAAAGCCTCGGCTTCTACCCAATTTTGTCTTTTAGTTGCCGCTATTTTCTGAGCTGTATTTATGTATATCGATTGCTAGACGACCAAATTCAGAAGCCTTTATTTCAAGAGCGTTCCGTTATAGCTAAATATAATCTTGATTTGCTCGGATTATAATTAATTCAAACAATTTTGAAGAAATGTTAAATACTGCTGAAATTGCATAAAGCTACATAACGAGTTTGCTGTGCTGAATGTAAATAGAGTGCACATCTCAAAGGAAAATGTGCAAGCATCTGATATTTCGTTCAGTTCGGGGATTGTAAAAAAAGGAACGTTTTTATTTTAGTCTATGGTTTTTTTATTGTTTGATTTCGTTTCATTCTTTTCATTGGGTCCATTGGGATACTCCAAACATAGATTTTTGAATCGCAATTTCTTATTTACGTTGTGGTTGTAATTGTTAATGGCTACAAGGATATATTATCATAGTATTATTACGGGCGGCTTCAACGAACTTGCGGAAAATGGCGGCGGAATTGCCTGTGAAAGATGTCTTGTGTCAAGCTATGGATTATTTATCAAAACTGGGATCAAATCTGAGAACTCGTTCTGAAACATTGAAAGACAAGAGAAAAGATAAACTTAACAATACGTTAGCCGTTCAAAAAGTAGCGGATAAAGTACTTCTTCTATGCGAGCTTTCAAAAAAATCTATTCATAATGTGGAAAGCGGCGTGCGTAAAATATTAGAACAACTTGACAGTTCTCAGGCGTCTGGCGGGAAAACAACATCTAAGACTGACGATAAACATAAATATCACTTTTTTCATTACAAATCACGTAAGCTAAAAATTAAAAACAAGATCTCACTAAAACATTATACATCTGTAAAAGTTCTCGCCCAAAAAATGGATCTATCAATGATTGCCAAACATCCAGTTTATTATAACTGCAAACTATACCGTAAGAGACAGAAAGAAAAGCCAGAATCTGTAAATATTGAAAATGAGGGCAAAGCAGAATCTGGGTGCGATGGAGTCCACAGTAATTCTAGTGATAATACTAAAAATGATTCAACTCCGAAATTTAAGGCTTACACTGGTAGGATATACAGAAACATTTATTCTGATTCAGATTCTGATAAGGAACAGTCGGATAAAGTTGATGATTTTAATAAAAAAAAAGCTAGTGACAATGATCAAAGCTCAGAAAGCACTTCTCAAGAACCTGATCTAAAGAGATCAAAATTGAATGAAAATAATGATAAAAATGTTGGATCAGATGAAGATAATATATCAGATAAGGAAAATTCAGAAAAAGTTGATGAAATAAATAAAAAAAAAACCACTGATGACCAAAGCTTGGGAAGCAATTCGCAAGAACCTGATCCAAAGAGATCAAAATTGAATGAAGATAGTGGTAAAAATGTTGGTTCAGATGAAGAAAATAGTTCCGATAAGGAATATTCCCAAGAAGTTGATGAGTCAAATAAAATAAGAGCCAGTAATCATGATCAAAGCTTGGAAAGCAATTTTCAAGGACCTGATCCAAAGAGATCAAAATTGAATGAAGATAATGTTAATAGAGTTTGTTCTGATGATGATAATATATCTGATTCTAGCGGCAATAATCAAAAGCATGAATCAGAATCAAATGAAAAGAATTCTCAAAATGAAACAAAACCTTTGATAAAATGTGTTAATATTAGCAAATTATTGAAGCCTAATATTATTAAATCAGACATTCCCAAGTCACCAGATCCACCAAAGAAAAAATTTAAAAGTGATAAAAAGGAATTAGTTAGCAATGAAACGGATAAAATCTTTCAAAAAGCCAAAAAATATGATGATGAATTTTGGAAAAGAAAGAGGGAAGAAGTGGAATCTTTTAAACCCAAGGAATGTTCTGTAAATGTTAGTCAACTACCAAATTTTAATTTTGAATTTATGCATAAATATGGAATTAAAAAAATTATCAAGCAAGGTCAAACTATGTTTAATGTAGATGAAAATACATCTAAGGGAAAATCTAAAGACAGGGAATCCGAAAATGAACATATTTTGACTGAATCTAACAAAGTTAAATCATCACTCCTACATGACTCTGAGTCAGAAAATGAAATGATTCTCAGTAAAAATATTTCAAAGAAAACAGTGGATCAAATAAAAAGTGCTCTTTTAGATTCAGACTCAGACCAAAACAATGAAGAACTGACTAGTGAAACCAATACAGTCCATAGGCATGAAGATAATAAAAACCACTCGCCTTCCAAGCAGAGTTGTAGTGATTCTGACAAAAACAGTCATAAATCCTCCAAAAGTTCCAAATCTAACCATGACGATGGTATTATAAAACAATCCACTGAAAATGGAGATTGTGACAAAAAAGACAATGAATGTAGTAACAATAAAATAAACAAGAAAATAAATGATTATGAACAGACCAACATATTATCTGAGGATGTGGATGAGAGTATGCAAAAAACGCCAGAGAAAGAAATCAGTGCAAAATCAACATTATTAAATGATTCTTCAAATGATGAAAGCACTGCTGCTGATGAAAAGGTATCTTCACAACCTAACAAGAAGCATATTCATGAAAGTGTTCAGGCCAAAACTGATCTCCTACATTATTTTTCTGGTTCAGAAAATGAAGATGAGCACCTTAAAAACACCTTAAATGATATAAAAAAATCATTGCTTGATGCCATGTCTGATGATGAAAACAAAGCAAAAGCTAGAAACAGTAAAAGTCCTAACAATTCTAGCTCATCTGAGGATATCACAGTAAATGCTAAGAGAAAAAAAATGCATAAATCAAAGTTATCAAAACTGAGACGAAGAAGAATAAAACAACAAAGTGTCATAAATTCCGATAGTGAAGAAGATACGAAAAAAGACAGTTCCGGTGATGATAAATCGTCATCCAGTAGTAGCAAGGTTAGGTCCCAAGAGTGAAAATAACAGTGAAGTTTTTTCATTATTATTTTATTTTTATTTCATAGTTTTGGGAAAACTAACAGCTAGGTAACTAAATACTAAACACAGTGTGTAACTAACGGCTAATTATAAGTTTCCACAGATATAAGAAAAAGATACTAGTTAAATACAACATTCAAAATAAGGAAAAAGACAGCACATTTGGTTAAATTGAAGTTTGAAGAATTATGAAGATTCTACTATTTAGAAATTATACCTAATTAGCATTTAGCAAACCTTACTATGAAGATTTGCAACTATTTATTAATTATATTTAGTTTTATTGTAAATATTGTAGCTAACTCAAAATTTATGCATATTTTCAAAAAGAATAATACCTACTTAGCTTTATAAGTACAAAAGTAATTTATGATAATGATATATAAAATGTTGTATACATAATTTTAAGTAATTTCTTACATAAGTGTTTAACATTTGATAAATACAGAACTACATGGTCATCCTGTTTTTTTATTAATAGATGATATGCATTCACAAACATAGGGTTTGAAAACATAGGTAAATTAAATTTATCATTTTATGATTAGTTTGCTATTTGAAATAAATATCAAAATTAAATGTCACAATTTCAGATGGTCCGTTCTAAGTCAAAACCTGGGAGCAGCTACAGTTCAGATGCTCAGAACCGCAATGACAAAGAGATTGAAGGGTAAATATTTTGTTTTGTTAAATGGGTTGGGTGTTTTAATTATGAATAATCAACTTTTGTATGTAAGATAGGTGATTATATTCAAGTTTACTTAACCAAAGTTACTTACTACATGCATTAATATTAACTAGGTAAGGATACCCATCAAAAATAGGGCATTCATTAAGTCCCTTTGAGACTAGTTTAGTACCTATTAGTAAAATAATACCTTACCCAAATAAATAGCTTCATAAGTGATCCCCAACGAAGCGTCACGATTTTACTTTCGCATTTTTAGAATGAGTAACAGCAGTTTACATTGAAATATAATTACTAAAGGCGCTAAAAAATTAACTAAATAAACACCTAATTCAAAATGCCAATTTTTTGCAGTCAGTTAAAAAGTTGTTAATTTGAAGAAACATATTATTTCACAAATAGTTGCATAATCTATACTATAATATTTTTTTTATTATAAAGAGGAAAGGTTTGATTTTTTGTTTGTTTGTTTGTCTCGAATAGGCTCTGAAACTACTGCACCGATTTAAAAAATTCTTTCACCATTCGAAAGCTACCCTATCCCTGAGTGACATAAGCTATATTTAGTTTACAAAAAAAAAAATGATTCTTTACCAAATCTCCAATAATGTAACCCAAGGTCATGGGGTGTTATCCAGAAGAAATGCCGCGTTGTGCAAAGCATTCAATGCACTCTAGCGGTGAACTGTGGAACTAGTTACTCATTAGGCTTACTATTATTGTTACCAGTGTCGGATTTTTTAAAGTTATAAAAAAGAACTACTCGATCACAGATGGCGTGCAACGTTAGTCACGTAATCTGTTGCCAAGTAGCTGAATTAAACTGTAGCAGATTGGTTCAAACTTTGAACCAATCTGTGCTAAATGACTCAAAGAACGTCAAACAAAGTATTTAATAAATTCATTACACATGTCCGCAAAGCAGAAAATTTGCTTTAAATATTGTTAAAAACAAAGGATAGATTTCAGAATTTAAAGTTACTCCAAATTTCAGCCGTTTAACCCTTTTGATAACAAAATATGAAACATTTGAACAATCATAATTTTGATATGGTGCTTCCGGTGCTTCCAACAAGTGTTACGACAAATGCGCTAGGTCTTTCAAATTTTTGCAATAATTTATTTTTTACACATAATACATTAACTTATTTGTTAGTTACATACATTATTTTTATGCATGTAAAACATGTTTATGCATGTTATTATAGCTAATTATTGTAATAATTGAAATTATTTATCTAATATTAATTTAAGGGGTTAAATTTGAATATTAATTTAAACTAACTAAATATCTTGTTCTCTAAATATCGATAATAAGCTACATAGCTATATAGTTGAAAGTGTGCAAAATCTAAAATGGCAGCAGCTATAGATTTATAACAGATGATCAATTTACTATCTAATAGAGTACATAAATTAATTATTCATCATAATTTTCTTGCCCTTATCTTACATTACGCGAGGCAGACATAACAATACAAGAACTAGGTACTTGCATTACAATTTCAAAGTTCAAAGTTTACAATAAATATATATGAAAATTACAATATTTGTTATAATGCCAAAAATAATTTGCCTGGATTTCTGTTAGTTTACGTATTCGTAAAAATATAGCTGGCAGCACAGCTCGCCGGTTGCGGTTGCTATTGCCGAGTAGGTACAGTAAGGTTGTAGTTACCTACTTCTTTGCTGCGCTGTTTGTTGAGTGTTTTTCTTGAAATTCATTTAATTCTTTTGACCTCGGATTGTATATTGGACGATTACCTGCTTTATTGTTTGACCCTTGCTACGTTTATGGACTCCGATACCGCTATACTCGATTGACCAATTGCATACAACTCACACTGGACTTTGGATCTGCCTTCGATAAAATCCCTACGTTTAGATTACGTAAGGTTGGGAACTCTTTTAGGGGAAATTGTGTCCGTTTTTGTAATAAGCTTCCGCAGTTTATAACTGAGCTGACCCAATCGAAAGCTTAAGGTTTTTAAAAAAAAATGTCTTCTGAAAAAAGCTTTTTATTCTACAGAAGACTTTATCAAAGAATGGGCAAAATAGCTGAATTTAGTTTTTTTTTCTGTTATGTGCATGTTTGACAAGCATTTGTTTGTTAATGTTAAATCTATATGTGGTTACCACATTAATATTGTTATAATAACATCATAACATAACCACTGTAACGTCCAGCGCCCTCAGCGTAACTAGCCACGTAACTTCCCAGCCAGCGTTACGCAAGCATTGCGTAACACGCTGCGCGATCTTCCCGATAAAACTATTTATCACCTAAAAAGTACTAAACCTATTTCAAAACCAAAAATGTATTTATGTTCTTTATTATAAATAAATAAACTTGAATAATAATATGAATCATCGTACCTACATCTTCATATACTAAAAAATTATCAAACATAGGATGGTAACATTTTTAGACAGATTTGAAGACCTATTTTGATAAATTTATTTAAAATACTTCCTCTGAATTAGTCTGAATTATTATTTTGGTATCGTTTTAACGGGGTTGGGGTCCAGTGTGAGTACGGGTCTTCTAATACTGGTTGTAGCTTCCAAATTAGTACAAACGTGCTTTCCGTCCAAATTAAGTTGACCCCTGGCTTATCCAACCGGAGTTCTGAGTATTTTGAATGAATGAGGAGCGTATTTGAATGGACTCACGTAGATAGCTGGCTTTGTGTATCGGCACAGAATACATAATAGTACAAGTAGTATCCGGTGAACACCTCCTGCGCACTTATGTTGCCTCCTCATTTCTCTCCTATTTTGTTTTGTTTTTATAATAAATCTAACACATGTCACAGAATTGTAAGTGCTGTTGAAATAAATTACTCAAAGTGTCCACCATTCCATTTATTAGTTGAATCAATCAAAGTTAACATTAACACAATTAAATGAGACTTAAATGCTTATTTAAACTACTTAATAATGTCTCCTGAGTACCTTATGTAATTTTATAGTTAGAAATCGTTATTTATCTCAGAATCTGTGAAGCTATCACCTACATATTTAGGTAAATTATAATTCGAACTTTTATCTTGGATTCCATCTTTTCGAAAACACGATTATATTTGTTTATAAGTATATAAACAATAAAAAACACGAAATGTTATTAAAAACAACAACCACTGAAGTGCGAAATAGGGCCCGAAAATGTATAAGAAACCAAGGTTCACATTTTGAAAATTAATTATAAACGATTTGAATATTAATAAAATGTTTAATTAACCTCTATAATTAGGACTTTTTTAAATTCTTTGTTGTAACCGGACTTAAGTTGGGTTTATGTACCTACTCTAGTTCTGAGAAATAGGCAAGCATCAACGAGTATGATACACCAATCGAAATCGAAAGGGCAATAATACTTAATGTTTTTAAAAATGTTCGAATGTTTTAGACTTCTCTATTTAAAAAAAAGAACTACCTATTTCAAAAAGTAATTTTAATTTTTGAATTTTTTTTCTTTATTAAATACCTCCCATTTAGTCAGTTATTTGGATACGGATGATTGTTTTGGTGTTTATCGATTGAATACACATTATGCTAGGACGCAAACAAATTCATAGGCACTCATAGGCAATTCATAGGCTAAATAACTGTCTGTTTGATTACTATAAATGAATAAGCATATGATTTTGGTAAATTTTTAAAAAATCATGGATATTATGATAACTCGAAATTCGTCGACTTTGGACTAAGGTAATAGGTAGCCTGAATAGATGCGTAACGAGGTGACTTACCCCCTGTATATATAAGTGTGCAATAAAGAATATTCTATTCTAGCTTTCTGCTAGGATTGAATTGTACCTATTGTAATGTAAATATAAAAAACAAAAATAAGCTTAAAATATGTTACGGAACCCTCACGAGTGATTGTAACCGGCTTGACTGATGCGTACAAAAATATACTTTATACCTACAATTCTAGCAGTATTTTATTATTCGCCCCGAATTTTCTACACTACCTAGCGGTAAGGTAATTTTATTTTCTTCCTAATTTTTTTTTCTTACATACTTACTGACTTTTTAGTTCCTAAGTAATTTTCTCTAGGTACTACAGGTACCTAGAGCACTTTCTAGAAAATCATACATAATCCAGTGCCAAATAATATTCTCCAAAGATTAATAGGATACAATTCTTCAAACTCGCCCTAGGTATTCTTTTTTGGATTTACTACAAATCAAAAATAAATCATAACAATCAACTGCAAACGATTATCTATACGAACGAATCAATAAAAAATATGTATTAGTAATATTCCCAAAGTTAGTAGTACGTACCTACCTACTAAGTGAAGTAGTTTTAAATAAAAAAGCGCTGAATATGATATGAACTTGTATTGCGTTAAACAAGGGACTCGTGTGCTCGGCTCGAGCGCCGGAATCTGGTAGGGGCGCGCGGGGCGCGGGCGCCCGGGCTCGCCGCGCCGCGCCGCGCCGTGCCTCGCCGCGGCCGTTGCGATTCACGACTTAAGCCGAGGCTGCCCGATCGCGCCCGAAGTCCGTAGGCACCGAGACTGAAGTTGCTGTGACGCACGCAACAGGCACGCACGCTCCTATCCGCATTCAGCCGACATTCGTACAAAGTTATAAAATTCAAATGCTGTTTCGGCCATGAGGTCTGAAAAGAACTCCTCTGTTGTTTTACTGAAAGATATTTCGGTGTTAGTGAGCATTGCATAACTGGTTTAAAAAATATGACGGTGCACGCGAAAAAGTACCTTACGGCCTTTTTTAGTTTTGAAGATATTTAGTATTTTGTGAAATGATGCAAAAGTATTTCATTGAATTCGAATGAAAACAAGGCAATGTTATACACTGCTTGCTTAGAAGGAAAGTTGCTGATTTAGTACCTTAGCTGGCCTGCGATGAATGTATCACAGTGCAAAAGCGTCCCTAACAGTACTTGAGATTCTATGTTCATTATCTCAACACGAAAATGAAGTAACTCCATGGACTGCTAGCCCGGGGATATTGAGTCTTGCCGCTTACAATCTATGATATTATTTAGCCTCACTGTTTATTTAATTTATGCAAAAACATGACAGAACAATTTTTTAAAACTCTTTAACTACCTACTTTTTACAATGCGATTGTTTTGGAGGGTTCATTGTGGTTTGGTTGACCTTATTTTGCGTATAATATATTCGATGTTTTATAACTTTGATATCGTTTTTATTTCCCTACATATAAAATGTTTAGTTACGTCGGTATAAGGCCTGTCCATTCCTGTCATTAATGTAGTAATTAAGTTTTGTTTTTTGCAACATTTTATAACCCCCGACACAAAAGGGGTGGGGACAGACAAACCTCTGTATGTCTGCGTCTGTCTGTCTGCCTGGGACATCATAGCTCCCGAACGGATAGTTACATGAAAGATGAGTTTCGCGCGAGTGTTCTTTGACATGTTTGATGAAAATCGGTTGACCTGTTTATAAGTTATGAGTACTTATGAGGGTAAAAGTGGGGAAGGAAAACCGAAAATCTGCATATATACCTACTCGAGTGGGGTCTCAAAAGAAAATAACAATTAAGCACCAGATTCGAATCAATCTGCACTTAACTGTTAGCACTCCTTTTTGTTGTTTTTTAATTAGGTATCTGTATCTCTAAAGCCTGACTTTGTTATCTGCAACTTCCATAAGAAAATCTTATTAAGAACTTACATTCACACATTTAAATAGATGGAAAACTAAACATAGTGACTATAAAACAGTCTAAAATAATAAGATCTGGTGAAATTTCTTAATATAACCGACTTAAATTAAGTTGATATATATTTATGTTAATTATAGCTTTATGGTAATACTAATAATTCTAACGCAAAATATTTAGGGCACTGACATTTGAGAGTGCTTACCCGTTCAACCCATGATTTTTCTACCCAATAATATTTTTACCCCTTCAACCCAAAACATATGCCCCGTTCTACCCAAAGCAAAAATCTGTGTCACAGTGTATTCTAAATAGTACAGACACCGTAATCCGTATATCTTTATGTATATAATTCTTCTGTGAGTGTGTATGTCACCGAACTTCTCTTAAACGACTGGACCGATTTTGATGTTTTTTTAATTAATTTTCAATTTATTAGTAGTTGTTGATTTTGGATATATGATCCCGCGAGATAATCCAAAAACACGGGCAAAGCCGTGGCGTGTATAGCTTGTTATTATATATAAATCTTGTACGTGTGCTAGTCATTGAAAACCTCCTAAACGGCTGGACCGATTTTACGAAACGAGTGCACGTGCAACACCTAGAAAAATGAAGGAAGGAGAACTTGTTGTATGTACAATAGATAATCCAATCAACAACGGTATGGATTACCATTGTTTTTCTTATCTATTGAGGTAGTGTATGGATTTAGCTACACGAAAAATTTCAGTGGGACATTGTTTAGAAAAACTGTCAACTTTTGTATCTTAAATGTGTTTGTTTTATCTATGTGTGTTGAATAATTTAGATGATTTTTATTTATGTTAATCAAGAACATATTTTTATATCTATTATACCATCGATAGGTTTCATATAGTTCAATTGTACCTATTGTTACGTATAATTATTATATATTTTATTGAATTAAAAATGTGTACCTGTCCGTATCCGAGTGTTTAAAATATATCATCACGAAAAAAAATAGATTTTGCATGACTGATATTATGTACCAAGATAACTTAGAAAAGTAACTTTATATTTACCTACCAAACCTGAATCTGAAGAGTTATGAACTATTTTTTATAATATTATTATTTTATTATGTTTGTTTCTTTAAAGGTTGATTATTTTTATTATTAGACTAGTAGACAAATATTTAACTGACTAGTATCTAAACAATAAAAAAATATTAATAATGAAATATTTTTAATGAATTTCTGCATTTTGTCTAATGTAATGAATGACCCTGCTTCTTTAGTATTTCACTATGACATTTATTTGAATTCAAACAATAGAAATTAGGAATAAGTAGGTGTGGGTGGAACGGGTAACCTGAATCTATTGTTTTGGGTTGAACGGAGCAAAATACCTATTGGGTAGAAAAATCTTGGGTCGAACGGGTAAGCACTCACATTTGATACACAAATTCTCTAATCCCCAAAAAGAACAAAAGATATTTTAACCGCGAGAAAATATGTACCTATTTCGCGGTACTTATTTTTTCGCGTACAATACAATACAATATTCTTTATTGAAACACCAACAATATGAAAATATTACAGAGAATTGGTATAGTGAGAGAAGTGAGACTAATTATTATTATTTTAGTCATGTACCCTATTTGCGCTACATGAAAGTTAGTAAGAGTTATATTTTAACTACACTACTTAGTTTATAATTATAACAAACGCCATCTACTGATATTTTATTAACAATAATTAACTACTTCACTCACTACTAGAGGTCGCTGTTTTGAATTCTATAAAATTACATTAATTACGTTCGATTTATACTAGCAGCGGCACCTAGTATGGAGTAGCCAGTAATACAGATCTATTCCATCTAGCGATACGTGTTGGTATTATTTAATCAGGGTGTTGACTAAAACTCCTGTTCGCAAAATCCTGTTCGCTAGCAAGTCGAGTTTCGTTGAATGGGATGATGCTTCTGTTACGTAGTAATTTATTATTCTATGCCAAGGTGAAAAATAAAACCTAAAAACTTTTTTTAATCGCGAATGCTGCGAAAACTATTGAATACATCACTTTGTTATATAACAAAGTGATGTATTACAATTTTGTAAAACGTATCATTATCTACAAAAAACGTTGTAACATCATATCTCTAACTATTATAGTTTTGTGATAATATGCGATTTATTATATCTATATATATAAAAGAAAGTCGTGTTAGTTACACCACTTATAACTCAAGAACGGTGGAACATATTTCGGTGAAAATTGGTATGGAGGTAGCTTAGATCCAGGAGACGGACATAAGATACTTTTCATCCCGTTCGACAGCGTTCCCGTGTGACTTGACATGATTATCTTAATACATATATACCTATAAATCTCGTGTCACAATGTTTGTCCTCAATGGACTCCTAAACCACTTTACCGATTATAATAAAATTCGCACACCATGTGCAGTTCGATCCAACTTGAGAGATAGGATAGTTTAAATCTCAAATTATAGTCGCAATTTTAATTTATTGCTAATTATTTGTCTGTTATTATCTACAGGTTCACAAAAGTGTAAAATAAATGTCTTTTTATAGGTTGTCTATGATTTTTCTTGATAAGCTATTCATACGTGGTGGTAATATACTCTTTTCTTTGAGCTATTGTCTATGTCTCGAAAGTTCAATATTCATTTTATAGGTTGTCTATGATTTTTCTTGATAAGCTATTCATACGTGGTGGTTATATACTCTTTGAGCTATTGTCTATGTCTCGAAAGTTCAATATTCGACATAGTTTTCAATCATTTTTTTCTGACATGAGTTTGAAGTAATTTTTTTTTTTTAATTTTAAATTTTTGAAATAAAACTTCTTTAGAATCGTTGTAAGTTGAAACCGGATGCAACGGAAACGTTAAACGCTAACAAGGTTAAGCAACTTCGCGCGACGCCAATACTTGGATGGGTGACCGCCCGAACAAAATCTTATAAGAATAAAAAAAAAACAAAAAAAAAATTCTATGC
Source organism: Gymnoscelis rufifasciata (assembly GCA_929108375.1). Taxonomy (NCBI): domain Eukaryota; kingdom Metazoa; phylum Arthropoda; class Insecta; order Lepidoptera; family Geometridae; genus Gymnoscelis; species Gymnoscelis rufifasciata. Next base: position 9,376,009 of record OV815315.1, on the reverse strand, counting down.
AAACATAGATTTTTTTTTTTGTTTTTTTTTATTCTTATTCTTTTGTCGATTTACTGAAGTTTCACTTCTATCGTGTGTGAATCGCACACACACCTTTTTTTGTTAAAAGCCCGTGAAATAGCGGAGATTATCTATATCTATATAAATAAAAATGAATTGTTGTTCGTTAGCCTGATTAAAATTCAAGAATGGCTGGGCCGATTGAGCTGATTTTGGTTTTAAAATGTTTGTCGTAGTCCAGGGTAGGTCTAAACGGTGAGCAAATAAGGAAAAATTGCCGGGAACTTTTTTTACCCGTGCGACGCCGGGGCGGGCCGCTAGTTTAAAAATAAAAAAAATACCACTGCTTGAAAAGGCTCTATATTTGTTTGTACCTCGGTATTAATCCTTAACAATATCTTATATACTATAAAATTTCCATGTCACAATGTTAGTTACCGTACTCCTCCGAAACGGCATTACCGATTTTTGCCAAATTTTATACGCGTATTCGGCTAGCTATAAGAATCGGCTACTATCTATTTTTATTTTGCAAAACAACGTTTGCTGGGGTCAGCTAGTCTATAAATAGTTGTTAGAACTTCCCACTGATAAATAGACTGAGATGGGTTTTGTACAAAAGTAATAGGTCATCTAGCTATCAAATGTTAAATGTATATGTAATGAAAGCTATTTAATTATTTTTAACCCCCGACCAAAAAAGAGGGGTGTTATAAGTTTGACGTGTCTGTCTGTCTGTGTGTCTGTCTGTCTGTCTGTGTCACCATAGCTCCCGAACGGATGGAGCGATTTCAATTTTGTTTTTTTTGTATGAAAGGTGAGTCTGGCGCGAGTGTTCTTAGACATGTTTCATGAAAATCGGTTGAGCCGTTTAAAAGTTATGAGGGTTAGAGTGGAGAAGGAAAACCGAAAATCTCCAAATATACTAGTGTGGGGTATCAAATGAAAACGCATCGCGTCCACATTACATAATATTATGTTGTTTTACGTTTAAGGAAATTATGGCATTGGAAAAGGGGGTTGTTCTTAAATTTTAAATTTAGATTTTATTTAGGTGTCGCTTTTGAAAAGTAGTGGTGGGTGAAAGTGGGGAAGAATAACCGAATGTACTCGAACTAGAATACTCGAGCGGGGCATCAAATGTTTACACAAAATTACAATAAAATATGATTTTTTACTTTTAAGAGAACTAAGGTTTTGGAATCGGGAAAATACACAAAAACAATTTGATCGGTCACCAGACCGGAGGTATCTCATGAACAACTATAGTTAGAAATCTATACTTTTCCATAATATGAAAAAAATATCACCGAAACATAGTGGAACGTCCCGTAATGCCGTATTGGCCCTCAAGTTGTACTGTGCCTGTACCGGTTGAAATAAACACTAGTATAGTGTGGGGATAACCGTTCGTCGAGCTTCTACCGAGAAGTCAATGATCGAGGCTGGATCATCATCATTATTATTAACGTACCCACTGTTTGGACACAGGGATCTCTCTCTTGACGAGAGAGATACGGCCTTAATTCACCATGCTGGCGAAGTGCGGGTTGGTGAATGTCGCATGCCCTTCAAACTCTTTAAAGTTCTCAGAACATGCCGGTTTCGATGTTGACGATGTTTTGCCTTCACCGTTATAGTACGTGTTATAAAGCGCACATACATTTTTCGAGAAGAAAAATCCAGAAGTGTGAGGCCGGGTTTGAACCCATGACCTTCGGAATGAAAGTCGAGTTTGCTCCCACTATACCAACGGCAACGAGGCTGGAATGGCAGTCAAAAGTTTATAAGTTTTATGGAGAATGCGCTGATGTAGATGGCGACTCAGACAGCTACTTTGTGATATTTTGTATGGCAAACCTTTATGAATACCCAAATTATAAATTTTAACAAGAAATTCAAATGATCTAAATTTGTGTTGAATCTTCCATTAAACGCAGGTATCGAAAAATCTTCGACCAAAATATGTTCGCCTGGTGCGTGCCATTCCGCTTTACCTATGTACCATATCCAAACACCTTGTATGTAGCATTTTTGTAATAAAGTGCAGGAATATTGTAGCATTCTAATGGTAAAAGAATGAATCCCATCAAAAACAATACTTGTCAAAAAAACCAAGTCGCTCAACTCAGTTGTTCTGCGGTAAAAAGTTGTGAGATCCATGTAATACACTCGTCACTTTAAGATGCTGTTAATTATTACGTAACAACTTAATGCTTCGAGTACGGAAATTCCAGACACAATTGATTTTCAATTGTTATGGACCACGTTCGTGGTCTTAGAGACTGGACGTATTAAGACAGAAAATCGCTTAAGTAGAGACTGAATAAATTAATAACCGACTTGGTATTACATGGATCTCACAACTTTTTACCGCAGAACAACTGAGTTGCGCGACTTGGTTTTTTGACAAGTATTGTTTTTGATGGGATCTCATTTCTTTTTGTATTTTGTAGACAGTTCTACTTTTTTCTTTTTCGGTACCTTGTACTTATTGCAAACAAAAAATTATATGGACATATATATATGTCCATATAATTTTTTGTTTGCCGGTCCAGATTGGATTTATTTATATTTCGCATTGTTATTACTTTAGACAGCGCCCTCTATCTAAAGTTTTTAGTTTTTCCTTGATTCATACACCAAACACTACTTATATTCCAAATTTGAAGCTTCTAGGTCTGCTAGAAGTGCCTTAGAATTTTGATGATCGGTGAGTCAGTGAGTGACAAAATTAAGAAATTTGACCCGTTATAATTCTTAAAATACTGGTTCAAATAAATAAATAAATATTTCCGGACAATCTACACAACAACATCTAGCCCCGTGGTAAGCTCTAAGTTTGTGTTACGGGTACTAGATATCTGATATACTTAATATAATATACATACATATATAGATATTTTTATTATACAAATTAAACACCCAAATTGAATGAAATTTGAAATATACTGTGTCTTTACAATGCCTGCATGGTTACTGAAAATTTCAGTCGTCTAGTTTTATCCACAACGAAGTTACAGGGGGTCGAAAATGGCCTGAATTGCTTCGAACGTAAAAGGATGGTACGACCGTGACGCTTTGTTGCTCGACTTGGTGGGGGCACTGCCGTGCCCCCAGATAAAACAGTAGTAGAGCGATACACAAAATACTGCGTTTCCTCCTTTTCCTTAAAATATAAGCATACCTATCTAATAGATACGCTTAGAGCGCACCGAAAATCTAGAAACAAGTAATTAGATACCAACATAAGTGTGATTCAAAATCTTAATTATGATTTTCATTTATATTAACTGGTTAATCGACAACACTTATAAATTCAACAATTTATTTTTTCTAGTGATAGCACTACTAGCATATACAGTAAACATCCCCTTTTTATCCGGGACTGGCTATTCCGCCGTCCACAGCCAACGTAATCTCTAAGATCGAGAAACTCTGTTTGACTTATCTGGACTTAGTCATAGATAAAACACCTCAACAAACAAAATCAAGAACCTCTTTTCTTCTCTGTTCACTGTCTACGCTAGAATACTGGGGCCAGAACTTTGCAGTAATATAAAATAATATTACCTTATTGTACAAATAATCAGTTTATACAATTGGCGGCCGTATGGCTAAAAGCGATCTTTTCCATTATTTTATAGGCTCACCAACTTGAAAACTTTAAACGAGAAGAGGCGCCGGGACTCGAATTCAGACGAAGAATCGCAGAGTTCTAAATCAACTGCTAAGTCCAAAATGTCTGCGAAACCAACGACTACGGCTGTCATCGGAGAGGAGATCCTGAAAGCAGATTCAAGCTCCGATAACGCCTCTGATAATAATGATGAAGGCGATGGCGGTGAAGAAGGTAAATATTAAAACGGCTAATACACGATCGTTCCTACCACCGACCGACTGGCTATGGTCAGGTGGGAATTAAAAATGGATCGTGTGGAAGTCGGTTGTCCGACCGAAATTTCGTAGGTATCATCGGAAGAGCAGCCTTTCCGACAGGCTTTGTCGGTGATCGCTTCCGATAGCGTTCTAGACGGTCGGAACCAATCATGGACGCGATGACAGATTTTGCGTTGTCAGTTGGTGGTCGGCTTGGATCGTGAATCAGGTCTTTAAGTGGTAATATTCACTGCGGGATATACTTATTTCAGACCTAGAATAAGACTAAGACAGGACGCAATCAAATAAAAGAAGAAGAGACTAAGTCAAGACTCAGACTAGTTATTCAATTTTATAACATTAAAAAGTAGCTAGGAACCACCACTGTAAATTCAGCTTTCAAATAAGTAGGTACGTTTATTTCGTTCCGTAGCCACAGTGCCAAAACATACATTCACATACTCGACTTCTTAGGTATAATAAATCTAAATTTAAAATTTAATATTTAAAATTTAGATTTATTCCCCCGATTCCGTCGGGGTTTAAAAAGTATTGAAAATAATGCATTGCATTGTAACTTTTCAAACTATTTTGGTTATCAACATTTAGATTTATAATGGGATATTTACCACTATTGATTGTCTGTTGAGTTGTTCGATCTTTCGGCACAGTAACATGCGGCATAATCACGGTTGAACTGACACTGCAGCGATTTGGGTAACAGTTTATTGGCAGACAAAGCCGTATACTCTCTTTCTCAGTCTTATAACGAGACGTTGAGTTGACCTGTTTCACACCCGAATCATGGTAAAAACCCGTTATACATTTAAATAGTTATAAAACATTTTTCTACTGTTTTGTAGATTCTTCGATTTAACTCGTTCCATGAAGCATGCCATTCGTATGAAATCAATTAAATTTAATATTAAAGTACCTAACTAATAATAAACTAGCTAACCTATGAAACACACAGAGCCTCTCCTACGTACAAAACTTTGCCATTCCTTTTTCTATTCATTTTTGTATTCAGATTCTAATTTAAATTTATTTTTTGTTTATTATTTAATTTATTCTTTATTTTGTAGCTTCATAACATTGACATTTGATAATATTTGCATACCTGCTTGCGGGTTGAATACAACTATATCTAGTCCTTAAGTTCTTGACATGTTGGAAAAATTGTATTCTGCAAATAAACATTTGATCAAATCAAATCAAATGTTTATTTGCAGAATACAATTTTTCCATTTTATTTTTTCAGCTTATTTTTGACAAGAATATTTATTTTCCAGAGCTCCCATCTGTGACTACATCGGGATTCAACGGAGGCCTGCAGCATTTAGTAAAAGAAGATTTGTTGGGTGAAAGTGATTCTTCTACATCTATCAAGGTACGTTTAGTTTCCCAGTGCGTGGTGGCCATTCACGATACATCCATCAATTCAAATGGAGTAGCTGTCTTCTAAAATCGTTTCGCGAATGTGAAAAACGTATGCCATTTGGCTGTACGTCGTCCAGGTTTGGATTTCTAATCGGATTTAAATTCATGCATCCAATCAAATGAACGTCGTCGACCGACTGTCAATGCCAAACGGAAGCCATTTTTTATGATAGTTAAACATAATAATAAATAAATAAACTGTTCTTTTAACGAAATAAAAACGGCTGTTGATGCCATTAAAATTTTATAATACGCGCCGAACCTCCTATTTTTCCCCGACCAAAAAAGAGGGGTGTTATAATTTTGACGTGTCTGTCTATGTGTCTGTCTGTCTGTCTGTTTGGGACATTATAGCTCCCGAACGGATGGAGCGATTTCAATTTAGTTTTTTTTTTGTATGAAAAGTGAGTTTGCCCGGGTGTTCTTAGACATGTTTCATGAAAATCGGTTGGGCCGTTTAAAAGTTATGGGGGTGAGAGTGGGGAAGGAAAATCTGCAAATTATATTCGAGTGGGGTATCAAATGAAAGCGCATCGCGTGCACATTACAAAATATTATAGTGTTTTACTTTTAAGGAAATGAAGGCACTGGATTGTCCGGAAATATAAAATAATAAATAAATAAAATAAATAAATTTAGATTTATGTAAAGTCGGTTGAAAATATGAATCTTCTCGAAAATAAATGACGGCGCCTACGTCCAAATGGAATGATTTCAATGTGCCTATAATTTGGTGTACATCGAATAAAATCTATTCCAAACAGACGCATCGTAAATGGGCACATTTAGAAAGATGTAGTATTAAAATTTTATCATTTGTTTTCCCTTTTAATAAAGAAATTTACGATAATTCAATTAATTTAATTTTAAATTTTGCGATTTTAAGCAGCTTTTTAAAAAACCTTTCTTATTCTTCTTGCAGGAAGAAAAAGACGATTCCGATGAAGGGCAGTAAGTATTGAAATTATAGATTTTATACAAATAAAAAGGTATGTTAAAACTCAGTAGGCAGTTAAATCTCCAATAATTGGTTAACGCACCAGATTCAATGATTTACTAAATTTATAATATAACCTGTCATACTGCAGCTTTTGAGAAAATAAATTTAATATATAAATAGCAAAACTATCGCTAGTTTATATTATTGATAGTTCTAATTTCAGCCGTCCTATATTCATTATTGATAGTAAGGTTAATTAATTCGATTTCTATTCCTTAGGGTGAGCTCAAAACGTCGAAAACAGAACGCCATCGCTTCTTCGGACTCTGAAGCCGGCGCTGCTCGTAAAAAAGACAAGGATGAGGATATAAGACTCAGCGATTTTGAAGACTCAGACGACAGTGAATTTACTCGGCGAGCCAAGCGGAAGAAGAAGGGATCCGATTCTGACGGTTCGGAATCTTCAGAGAAGTGAGTGAAACTTATTTTCATATTTTAAACAGAATTCAAACAAGGTTCTCAATTCGCCAGTTTCTTTTTAGTGTATGCTTATCGATTATTCTGAGGTTTATGATGCGATCTACGTGTTTATTTTGTGTACGACTAATTTAGGAGTTTCTCAAATTTTCATTTGTAATCAACTCTAACACAATGGTGGAATACAAATCCGTTGGGGCTGCCATTAAATGGACCAGTTTGACAGTATAATAGTAATATAATATTTTTTAATTTATGTTAAAATTTGAATGAGATGACAGCTCCCGCCGCATTTTCTTGAGTTTTTTTTATATAGATCATGGTATAAATTCTCTAAAATATGAGGGTCTCACAATATTTTATTATATATATATATATATCAACTATATATACAAAATTAATTTACTTTTTAATACAACCTTAAATCAAACAGTTAAACCGTTTGATTTAATTTTGTTTTACTTAAAACTTTTTTAGAAAGTAAGCGCATGTTTTATGTGAATTGTATTCCACTAGCTAATATTATAATTATAAAAGTAACTGTCTATCGGTTAACCCTGCACATTAAAACGGCCAATTTAACATGAGCTCAAATCACCTATTTAAATCTGCGTCGCAGACGAGTACTTCTAGTTTTATATAAACAAATGTTTAATGTAGCAGTCCCTGGTGAGTTGCAACCGTAACACCTATCTAAAAACATGCACCAAACAGTCCCGCCCATCTCTATTAACCGCTTCATTACCGCAGTGGTAGTTTTGGAGATAATTGGCAACATTGGTTTTATCAATAAATGTTTACTGCAGCACCCTCTAATGACTTGTAACCGCAACACCTATCTAAGAACATAACAGCCCAACCCAAACCATAACAGAAAATGTCATTAAAATCGGACGTGTACTTTTCACCACATACCTCACTTTTATTCACACCAAACCTATTGCCTACCTCAAAGATTTCCAGTCATTTTGGTTGGAATGTACATGCATCGACAGTGAACTCGCGACCTTTATCAAGAAATCAGTCCACCGGATTGGTGAGCTGCGTTTCGCCTTTGATTCGTGTTCTCTATCTAAACTTTTATTCTGCCTTAACGGCAATCTGTTATATAATGCTACTAGCGGCCCGCCCCGGCGTCGCACGGGTATAAAATTTTCCCGGAAATTATCCGAATTTTTCTCGCCGTAAAAACCATCCTATCTCTCAAGTTGGATCGAACTGCACATGGTGTGCGAATTTTATTATAATCGGTTAAGTGGTTTAGGAGTCCATTGAGGACAAACATTGTGACACGAGATTTATATAAATTAAGATATGGCCTGCCCATTTCCACTTTCACGAATAAATCAGGAGCTTCACTATAGGACAAAATATTTAGCCGTATTCATATTTTACTATTTATTGCTTTTGACAAATATGAAAACGTTTTTTTTTTTAATTTTAGCAAACTGAAGAAACGGCGCCGCATAAAAGCCCTCGACGACAGCGATGTATCAGGATCTGACTCTGACAATGAAGGCAAAAACAAACATGGAAGGAAAAACATTAGGAAGGTTATGGGCAAAAGTCAATTGGAAGAGGCTACGAAGAAAGCTGCACGTGAGGAGAAAGAAAGAGTTGCACGTATTGCGGAAAGACAAAAAATGGTATGTAAAGTAGTATTAAATATCAATCAATCAATCAAATATGTAATATAAATAAATAATAATGGAGAACGTATCGTATCTATGCTGCTCACCGTGCTATCCAGAAAACTACGACTTTTCAGGAGACGGTATTTTGACTTATTTAACTTAATTATAGGATTGTTGCAAATAAAGACTCATCACACTTGGGCCATATTATATTGGCATTGTTATTTGACTGTTCTTGCTGTCTTTCGACATTGTTACAACAGCCATGATAACTGAAGAACCAAATAATTATGTTACGTTCTTTTTCTAATTCTGTTATATACTATGACAGTTTTATAAGATTCTTAGTAAAATAAAATAGGTATAAATTTTCATTTTATTTGATTTATTTACATAAATCTTTAGTACACAAAATAATTTCATTAAAGTTAAAATTAAACGTTTTTTGTAGCTATAATTCTTGTTTTTTAGTACAACAACCTGCAATTCGACGAGTCTGGGAAGCCGGATGAAGTGGTCCTCGACAGAGTTGTGCTGGATTTCGACCCTGAGACAAAAGAACCCCTTATCGCAGTTGACAAAGGACTTGTCAAAAAACTTAAACCTCATCAGGTCAGTATCTGTATTGTATCTGTTGCTTTTTTTCCTAATAGTGAATGCTGTTCAGAATATCTTTAAAGTTATGGATAGTCTCCTAAAACCGTTTCCTTGTAACTATGATAGTAAATGTAGCTGATGATGGACCATTAGTTTAAAAATACTTTCTGTCTTAAATTACTGTCTAGCAGTGGACGTTCTGTGGCTGAAATAATGAGACAAAAAAATAATTATTAACTCACCAATTTTTGATTACAGGCTAATGGTATTAAGTTCATGTGGGATGCCTGCTTTGAAAGCGTGAAGCGTATAAAGAAGGCTAAAGGCTCCGGCTGCATTCTCGCGCATTGCATGGGTCTTGGAAAAACTTTACAGGTAATTTATCATTACTTTATTGTATAAGAACAGTATTCGATAGAACAATGTGGTATGGGGCTTTTATTATTCCCCTATAAAGGCTATCACATATTTTTTTTTAAATTGTAATTCTGTAACTTAAGTGATCTGGGGCTGTTTGAGATATTTTCAGGCAAATACGATGCTATGAACAAGTTGTAGAATCATCATAGCTTATAATAATTAGGGTATGTTTCACCATCTCCGGGTTAAATAGTCAATGTATATAATATAGAGTTTTCAAGTCTATTGGCAACTGTCCATGACTGACCGAGATTGCTGTATATTTTAACCATTCGGTATTTTGCTCATAGATGGTGAAACAAGCCAAAATTATAAAAGATCAAGATCGTGACAAAAATTAACTGATGTTCTTTGCATCAAATACGTGGACGAACGAAACAAAATTATCAATATGAATTAAGATTAAAGATGTGTCCTGTGTGAAAAATTTTAAAAAAGTATTGTTCAAAAGTATAAAACATTGAAGCGAACTGTCAAGACAATGTTATTTCCTTGATATGTTTTGTTTAAGCAATTTAGTTTTATTAATTTTAAGTTGACCTGTCTATGTAGGCTAGGTGAAATAAACGTTTTTGACTTTGACAGGTGGTAGCGCTCACGCACACATTGCTAGCCCACGGCTCGCTGACGAAAGTAGAGAGAGTCTTAGTGGTCTGCCCACTCTCAACCGTACTCAACTGGGTCAACGAGTTTAAGATGTGGCTGCGGCATGCCGACCGCGAGAACGATATCGATGTTTATGAACTGTCCAGGTAAGGACATAAATCATAAGACTTAGAATTTTGATGTTAATCTATAAATAATGGGCATAAAGATACTGTTTTTATAACAAAGTTTTATCATCTCACTTAGGGACAGTTTCACCAATTATAGAGCTTTAATTATAGAGCTAATTCGCTAATAAATTAGCTTTGTTTAATTTACTCGGATTTTGTGAATTAAACCCTTAATGTTATATATAGGCTTTTATTAACCGTTCTGTGTTACAGTCTTATGTCTAGAGGTATATTGCTATTTGTTAGTAGATAATCATGGCCAGGCCGCTTTTTAAACCGTCTTGACTTGATCTTGACAAAACATGTTTAAGATTTGTGTTTGTGTTATTCCGAACGCAGACCACTTGAATTCCTAACCACTCTGTCTCGAAGAACCTAAAAATGATGTTTCACATTGACAATGACTGTGTTGTTACTAGGTTCAAGCAAAACAGTGACCGTGCATACCAACTTTCGTTGTGGTTTGAGAACGGCGGCGTTTGCGTGCTCGGCTACGAGATGTTCCGGAATCTATCTGCAGACAATAACAAGAAGTTTAAGAAGAAAATGTTAAAGAATTTTCAAGAGGCACTAGTTGACCCAGGTAAGTCAATCCAATAAGGTTTCCAATAAAGATAGGAGTTTGGAAATCAAACGATATATAAAAAAAATTATGTTGGACATAATCATAGACTTCAAACATTCCTTTTCGTTTATAAGTTTTGATGTAGATATCTGGTACAGAGCCTTCTACTTTAATGCCGAAGATTTTTAACATTTTTGTGTTGTTTACATTTAGTTTCTTGCCTTATACCATATCTTGTTTACAGGTCCAGACCTCGTCGTGTGCGACGAAGGGCATCTTCTTAAGAACGAGAAGACTAGCCTTTCTCAATCCATGAATAAGGTGAAGACATTACGTCGTATTGTGCTTACTGGAACACCGCTGCAGAACAACCTGAAAGAATGTATGTATTGCTCAGAATGGTGTAGGTATGGTAATTTGCCTTATACATAACTAGCTGTGCCCCGCGGTGTTACCCGTGTTATAATGGATTTTCCCGCGGAATGACGTTTTCCCGCGGTAAAAAGTAGCCTATGTTATTGTTCAGGCTCTAGAGATTCTGTATACCAAATTTCATTTAAATCGGTTCAGTAATTTTCGCGTGAAAGCGTAACAAACAAACTTACATTCGCATTTATAATATTAGTATGTATGATTGATAATAAAACTAAATTTAAAATTTAAGAAACACCCGATTCCAATGCCTTCATTTCCTTTCATGTAAAACAACAGAATATTAGCGATGCTCTTTCATTTGATACCCCACACTAGTATATTTGCAAATTTTCTGTTTTCCTTCCCCACTCTCACCCCAATAACTTTTGAACGGCTCAACCGATTTTCATTAAACATATCTTAGAACACCCGGGCCAAACTCACCTTTCATACAAAAAAAACTAAATTGAAATCGCTCCATCCTTTCGGGAGCTATGATGGAACAGATAGACACGTCAAACTTATAACACCCCTCTTTTTTGGTCGGGGGTTAAAAAAGTAACGTTATCACTACGTGTTTGGAACCTTAAATACTTTTATTTGTTTTAACACACTTTTTATATTAAGTAGTCAACTTTTAACCCCTTTACATAAAGTTTATGTTGGTTGACTAGCGTCATAACTAAACTTATGGACTTAATAACGAAAATGTACTTCATGGAAAATCAAACAAAATTCTTATAATTATGACTAAACATATAATTACTTATGGACTAAATAACTAATTTTGAGATACTCTATAGTTTATATCTTTTAAATTCTCGAGCTTTATAAAGTGAGAAATACAAGATCCAAATTATAATTTATTTTAAACGAACAATCCATCTATTAATCAAGTTTCTATGGAACTGACTGTGTTATTTATATTATTTTCCTTACAGATTATTGCATGGTGCAATTCGTAAAGCCAAACCTCCTTGGAAAGTACAACGAGTATTTGAACCGATTCGTGAACCCTATCACCAATGGACAATACACGGACTCCACTGAGCACGATATCAAGATTATGAAGCGCAGGTCGCATGTTCTGCATAAAATGTTGGATGGAGCTGTTCAGGTAACAGAAATTATCACTTTAAGTGTTATCTATACATATTTTTAAGCCGTGTTGGCTAAGTGGGAGCACACTCGACACACTGGAGCACTTGCTGTGTTAAGGCAATCGTGACGAAACTGAGTTTGAAGGACATGTGACATTCACCAACCTGCACTTGGCCGGCGTAGTAATTAGAGATTGGTAGAGTCTCTCTCGTCAAGAGAGAAGTCCCTGGGTCTCAGCTGAGGTAATGTAAAAAGGGGTGCATACTTTGCCAGAAGCTTTTGTTTTATACATATTGTAAATTAAATTCCACCGCGTCTGTTTGTATGTTCACGATAATCTCAAAAACTACTGAACGGAGTTTTATGCGATTTTCAGCAATTAAAAGTAGTAATATTTGGTATCGTTTTTCAGAGGAGAGATTACGGGGTGCTGGCGCCTTTCCTTCCTCCCAAACATGAATATGTTCTCTTCATAACACTTACTGATGTACAAGTTAAGTTGTACCAGCACTATCTGGACAACTATTCCAGAAGGTAGGTTCCAAAAACCATTATTAGTTGACATACGAAAACCTTTTTCTCTACCTAACATTTAGTGTCCCACGAACTTAAGCTGAGTTTTCACTATGGAATGACCGGGATTAGAATTAGGTTAACCCTTGCTATGGGTCCTTATCATGTTAACTAAGTCCGCTGCCCCAAATTAAGATAACATTAGTATTGGGTAAATATACTTAGGTAAATAGATATTGTAGTACTGATTTACATTTATTTATCTAATAAATATCTAAATATCTAATTTTACAGATATTTAACTTGAATTTTAATCAGTTAATTTAGTAAGTTACATCAGAATAGCTCCAATGTCATTTTAAGCATATGACGTCTTCTCTTAACTTTTCTACTAAATGAAGACTGCCTCAGTGGCGCGGTGGGCGAGAGTCCGCTTGTGGCGCAAGAGGTAGCGGGTTCGATTCCCGCCGAGGGGTCAAGTGTTTGTATGTTCTGCAAGCACTTTCTCCTTGGTCTGGGCGTTTAATATGTATAATAAAAAATATCTATATACGTATGTATATTATATTAAGGCCACCTTGTTTCGAAGATTTAGGCATTTTACTCGCCCAGTCGACTTGCATGCGCGTTACGCGGGAGCCGACTTGATATGAACTCCGGCGAACTTTGTCGGCAGCAAGAACGCCACAATACAGCATAATGCAGTAGCTACGGTGATTTTAATTTTATTGACTGTATTTTTTTAGTATATTGATTATTTTATTGACTATATTCTTTTATTTGATTGAAATGAAAGTTTATTGTAGTAGGTATGTAGGTATTGAATGTAAACATAATTTTTCTTACTAAACTTTTTGAATTAGTGAGGTGATAATTATGATTGAAGAATTTGTGGTAAAGAATACAAACAACAAAATGAAACAAACATAATTGTTATGTACAATATTTATTCTCATTTATAAAAAAAATACATTTTATATGAGGAATAAAATGCTTAAATTTCATTGTAATTTAGAGTTTATAGTGCTAGGTCCTGATCATTTGCCATTTGAAATAAAAGAACTTATCGGAAATTCATTCAAGACTAAACTTAGAAACTGGCTTGTAAATAGTGTTCACTATAACCTAAAGGAATACTTTGAGAACTAGGTAAATATAAGGTACTTTGTTCGAAGTGTTTTTAGTATGTTAGGTTCTGTAGGATTTTTGTTTGTTTTTCTTTTTGTAATTTTTGTTATAATTTAACTATTGTGTTAAATTATTACTATATTGTATGTCCGAAGTGGATCAAATTGTTGATACTCGATTTTATTTAAGATCTTCATGTACATGACACACAATTTATACAATAAAATGTTCTTATTCTTATTCCTGATTGCAAATTAATAATGTTTTGCGATAAAAAAATCTCTTTTTCTTTATTTTCGGATTCGGTGGATTCGCATTCAAGTGTCAGATTCCGTATAGGCATACCACGAGTGTGTTTGGGGTTGACGATTTCTGGCAGCAGACATTGGACAGGTGGTAAAAGAGTGATAATTTTGATTCCATCTTTGATTTCCAAAATTCATCATCTTTTTCGATTCTTTCGATATGTACTGGTTCCTTTTCCCCGGCCCAAATAACAAATAGACATTGCCGTCGCGACAGCAATGTCGCGCAGTTGTCCTTGTACTTGTAAAACCAATTACGGTTTTTATTAATTGTTGTAGTTTCACTTCTGTCGTGTGTGAATCGCACACACACCTTTTTTTTTCACGTCGCACGTCGCTCGTCGGGCGGGAAGAGCACTGGCATAGGTCCGTCGTCGGTAAGCGCCACCGCGCGACTGACGAAGCCCGCGGGCGTCGCGCCACTCGTGGGTTTGTAGGTATTTAGGCATAATAAATAGGAAAATAACACTACAACACGCACCTCAGCGATTTTCACTAGAAAATTGATTTATCTAAAGATTGGTGTAAAAATAAGGTCAATTTATTGATTATTTTAGGCACAGTATTGAAAATGTTTTATAAAAAGAGGCAACTTTGGTATTTTTTTCTATCGAGCGAAGTTCATCTTATTGTGTAAATGTAAGCGAATTGCACTCTGTAAGATCCTCAACTGAAACATATATTTTTTTTCAGAATTTTACGTCAATTTTTGACTGATTCATATTGATTTTAAAAACAGCATTTGCGGTATAAGGGGCCCTTAAGTATATCAGATGTATAGTACCCGTAACACAAGCTAAGAGCTTACCACGGGGCTAGATGTTGTTGTGTGGATTGTGGATTGTTGTGTGGATTGTCAGAAGAGTCCATTTCCCAAAACAGAATCTAGTCTGTGGTTTAAATTTAAGAAATTTATGAAACTGAGGTTTAGATAATCATTTTTAGTTAGACAAAATTTTAAACCTAATGACTAGTAAGCTTTACTCACTACAAATTATCAATCAATGAAACAAATATTAGGTCCTTACATATGAAATTGGCGTTTTTCGTACTGGCCACTTTAATCACAAATTTCTCCTCTTTGGTAAGGAATTCCAAATTCAAATTTGTACAGCTATAGACTCATGTATTTGTGCTTCGATGATCGTCATTCATTTGTTTTTTTTCTTCTGTTTTTTTCTGTTTGCGTCACTCATTTTACAAAATGGAAAACTTAAAATATCGCATTATTTACGAGTACGAGTTCCGCCGTGGCACTAGTACAACTCGAAGGGTGAATGATGTGTATGGCGGTCGTGTTGCAAAAGAAAACACAGTTCGTTTTTGGTTCCAACGTTTTCGTTCTGGAAATTTCGACTTGCAGAACAAGCCCCGTGGACGGCCTGAGACTCAAGTTGATAATGAAGAGTTGAAGGCTATTGTGGAAGCGGATCCATCGCAAACCACGTCCGAGTTAGCTGCAGGCTGCGGTGTTAGTGATAAAACTGTTTTAATTCACTTGAAGCAAATTGGGAAGATTAAAAAGCTTGAAAGGTGGGTACCTCACGAATTGACTGAAGCAAACCGGCAAACGCGCGTCGACTGCTGCGTTACATTACTAAACCGGCACAATAATGAAGGTATTTTAAACCGAATCATTACCTGTGATGAAAAATGGGTTCTTTACGATAATCGGAAGCGCTCAGCGCAATGGTTGGATCCTGGCCAGCCAGCCAAATCCTGCCCCAAGCGAAAATTAACCCCAAAAAAGTTACTTGTAAGCGTTTGGTGGACTAGTGCCGGTATTGTTCATTACAGTTTTCTCAAATCTGGCCAGACTATTACGGCTGATGTCTATTGTCAGCAATTGCAAACCATGATGGAAAAGCTAGCGGCTAAACAACCTAGGCTGGTCAATCGCTCCACGCCACTGCTGCTTCACGACAACGCTAGACCACACACTGCGCAACAGACGGCTACTAAATTAGAAGAGCTTCAATTGGAAAGTCTAAGACATCCTCCGTACTCCCCGGACCTTGCTCCAACAGATTACCATTTTTTTCGAAATTTGGATAACTTCTTGCAAGGGAAAAAATTCAACTCCGATGGGGCAGTCCAAATCGCCTTCAAAGATTTTATTGATTCCCGTCCGACTGGTTTTTTTAGTAAAGGGATCAATGAACTACCTATAAGATGGCAAAAGTGCATAGAAAATAATGGTTCATACTTTGATTAATTAAATATATTATATTAAAAAATATTCGACTTTTTGTTCCTCCCATACAAAACGCCAATTTCATATGTAAGGACCTAATATTAGTATAAATTCCATATAAATGGGAAATAATTACTCAAGTAAACCTAGTTGGTATTTGATCAATGTTTTTACCTACTCTACCCAGAATACTCATATATACTTTCAATATAGGCCACTGCCCGGGAAATCTTCTGGATTCCTGTTCCCTGATTTCCAATCGCTGCAGAGGATATGGACTCATCCGCTGGTTTTAAAGTACAATTCCGATCGATACGAGATTATGCAACAAAAGAAGGTATTTTGAAAATATTTTGAACTATGCTGTACTAGTTCTTTTTCGTTTATCTTTCTCTCTATCTAATGAATATTATGTATACCCTACATGTTTCTTCATAATAGAAGATATTACGCGAAAGCTCAGATGGCACCACTGGCACGTACAGTAAACATCTCCCATTTTTTAGGTTTTATAGCATAAGTGACTGGCAGGTAACCTCTGTCAAGAAACACTTTTCTCGTAGCCTCATGTTCTTAGAACTCGTCAAAGATTTTTAACTTTTTACTTAAAAATAAAGAAATTAATTATTTTCACTGCTCTGTTAACTGTCTACCTTGGTGCTGTCTGTCACTCTGGCGCGAACACATTGCAGTAATTTTCAATAATTAAAATTATTGATTTTTCAATATTTTCTTTTCAGAGAGATAAAGAGGAAGAGGAAGATTCCGAAGGATCGTTGGTTGATTTTATCGACGACGATTCGTCTGCTTCGGTAAGAATCTACAATACAATACAAAATTCTTTATTGCAACACCACAATATAGGAACATACATAGGAGATACGTGTTTCATACAGTGACACAATGGATGGATGGAATCTATCTAGTTATTTTAGAGACTCTTATGCTTGTAAAAAATTAATGGATTATGACATGACATTGACTAGAGGCATTTTAAGTATTAGACAAATATAGCCAAGTTCATTGAATAATTAATGATTAGAAAATTTGCAGTAAAATTAAACTGCATCACACTCCTGCAAAACAAACATTCTGAATACTTTGCGTTTCAGGAGTCATCGTCCGACGACTCCTCGGGTGAATTCTCTGACATGAGCGATGATAGCCGTAAGAAGAACAAGAAGAAGAAATCCTCTAAAAAGAGTAAAAGCAAAGATAAAGACAAAGAAGCAGGCGGCTCGCGGCGGCGCGGCACTCGGGCCAATCCCAGTAAGTTTATTAATGCTTGAGTGTTTATTATGTATAATAAAAAATATCGACCGGAAATATTGATATATTTATAATTAATTTTTACGCCTATGAAGCATTACTAAACCCCATCATCAATGAGGCGCCAGTGAACTTCCTACTACCCAAATTATGGTGACGATAACACATATTCCAATTAGAATTAGTTTCCGAGCGCGAATAGGATGCTATTGAATGCTGAAACACGGCATAAATCTTATCCGATCTTTCGAAAATTACTCCTAATCTAACAAGTTTATTTTAACTGGTTTCTCTTAATCGTGGATTTAAATAATAATAATAATAAAAAGTTTTATTGAGTAAAAAGTCTAATACATTCTAGTATATATAGCTTATAGCAATAAAGCTAGAACATTAATGAGACCTTATCTTATCCAATTCGTGCATTATAACAATAATTAGTTAGTAACAATATAACCACTTCACTGCACTTGCTGGAAAATATTTGTCATAATAATGAAATGAAGCTACTAATCAAATAATAGATTATTTGTATTGAATAAGTTTAGTTTGTTTTGTTATAATAATAATTTTAAGTTTATTTTGTTACCTTACTAGAGCGACATTATCACTTTGTGACAAAGCTCTTTAGATAAAGAAAAAAAAAGAAAAAGTGCGGTAGATTATAAACGCGACCAGTAATGCACAGTAAGCTGCATTACTTCTACCCTCCGCGCTAGTTAACAAACTGTGTTACGGCAGAGTAGGATCATCGCCGGCAGTGACCAGCGTAAGTTGATACATGAATTGCTATGAAGTCAACGGACGTAGAGTTCACATTACAGTTGTTCTAATATATAGTATAAGCAACAAAGTCAGACAAATTATTATAAAAACCTGTTTTTATAAAATAATCTTAAAAACCTAATAATCTAAGTAATTATTACTAAACTAAATGTGTGAACTTAAAAATAATTATTACCTATATTAAAAATAAAATATTTACAACATAAAATGTGGAAATTTGATTAAATAATGCAATGGTAGTTGTAAAAAAAATCTTTAACTATATTCATAAATTTGTTTGTACAAATATGCTATACACAAATATATTTATATAAATATATTATATTTATATATATATATATATCTCACACAAATACTAATACATAAATTTAATATTATTTGTTTGTTTACAATAATGGTTAAGATAATTTTTTATTTAGTTTATTATATCATAAGTTCTTCGGTAGCAGTATAATCATCTAATTTAAGAAGATATTCCGTTATTTTATTGTTACACTCTTTAAAGCTTAATAATTTCAGTGATGTTAATTTTTTACTTATTCTATTATACAGATTAGGGCCTAAATAAGGGGGTGATTCTCGACTAAATTTAGTTTTACATGTAGGCTTTGGATAAACATTAGGAACAACTTTTTACTTTAGTTTCGGGGGGAATAATTCGATGTTATATTAAAAGCACGGATTTTATAAACAGTTGGCGTACCATTAAAATCTCAAGTTCACTACATAATTGTGTCGTTGGATAGCGGAAATCCTTTAGTGTTGCAATTTTTTGTATGGCTCTTTGTGCTCTTTCTACTAGCATTAGATGTGCTTTCCTAGCAGCACCCCAAGTATTTAAGCCATACTGTAAAATTGCCTGACACAAAGATAGTATGCCTTTTTAATGCTGGCTGTACACACGCGCCGAGACACCCCGAGACAGGCCGAACGCGCGTGTGTACAGGGCGCTCTCGTCTCGTCTCGCTGTCTCGTTCTCGTCTCGGTCGCTCTCGGTGGCGTGTCGGTTTTTTGCGCCCGAGTCAAAGGGTCTCGTTGGCTCTCGCGAGGTAAACGAGAGCGAGCATGTACACACTCGTTCATTTACTTGCTCGCTAATAGTATTTAATATTTTTTTTAATTAAATTTTCATTTAATTTAATAAAATTAATTTTTTTCTTGTTTCTTCATGGTTTACGTATTTTATTTTTATAATAAATGTTAAAAAAATTATAATAGCTCATGGCACAAACACAAATAGCAGCAGCAATTTCTACGTCCATTGTCGCGTGAGTCTTCAGTTCAAATGTTAGAACGCGTGTGTACAGGCATGCTCTCCACGAGACCCCTCTCGGCCGAGACATTCGCCGAGAGGGTCTCGGCGCGTGTGTACAGCCGGCATAATTGTTTCCCAATCCCTATTATTATTATTGTTATACAGTCACATATAACGTCGTTGTTATTACAAGTATGTGCTTTGAAATGCTTCCATTTCTTGTAAATCACTCATCCACAGATATATACGTACTATTGTTTTTGTTTATAATATTTTTTTTATTTCAGTCGACCTAGACCTTGAAGAGGACAAGGACGATGACTTATTAGAAGTTAAGAACGAGAACCCAACAGAATGGTGGATCAAAATGGTTGAGGAGGAAGAACTAGAAGATATGAAAAATTCACACAAACTGGTACTCCTTTTCGATATACTACGGCAGTGTGAGGCGATCGGTGACAAACTGTGAGTGTTTTATTCTTTAATGATTATGCTAGAGGGCGCCAGCGACCGCATCCTATGTTTTTGAAGGAAGAAATCTTAAACTCATAGTTCAAAAACATAGGACTTTCATACAATCTATGTGGCTCGGCGTTAGGTGATGCTGTGTGATTAGTCCGGAAATATTTATTTATTTAGGTTATAAAATAAAATAAATATCTCCCAAACTCATTTTCACCCCTAAGTCTACACCATTTGGCAGGTAGGTATCTACCAAATTCAATGTATCTATGACTTATAGTGCTGAGATTTCGTGATTAATCAAGGTGTTGTAGAAAGTAGTTTTGCTTATATATATGCTTTTATATTCCAATATCGATATATAAAATATCGATATTGGAATGGGTCAGAATGTTTTACTCGAGTAAAACATAGCGCGATAATCGTCGGCAGCGGCCGTGTGTCGCTGCCACGCTATGTCCGGACACATCTTTTAGTAAACAAAGTGGCTGGACTCAAAACTGTGAATTAAATGTATCATGAACAAATTTGCTTGAATTAATGAATTGTGTGACACTAATCACTAAAACAAAAAGATTTGGCAGCATATTAGTCCGGAAATATTTAATTATATTATGTAGCCAATTTTTTTTTGTTATAGATATGTTTTTGTTTCAGACTGGTGTTCTCACAATCCCTATACTCATTAGATCTGATAGAACATTTCTTAGGCAAAGTCGATGAAGCTACACAAGAGGGTCGTATTGATGAGAAACTAGGAGGACATGTTGGTATGTATTGTATTCTGCAAATAAACACTTGATTTAATTTGATATGTGTATTCTACATATATCAAATCAAATCGAATAAACTTTTCTTTCTATCTATTTTGTACTTTAGTACAAAAAATAAAATAAAGTGAATGTGATATTAAGGATAACATTCAGGATTTGCTGTGGCAGAGCGGACTCACCGCAGCAAATAGAACAAAACATGGTAAAACAAAACCATACACATAGTTGTAAAATAAACACAACTACCAAAGTCAGTTATACTCGCTTTGGTTGAAGTATATTTAGGTAAAATTATTTTATTGGGTGTACAAAGAATATCGCCTTTGTGTCAGAAGTACCATTGATTTGTACCATTGATTGTACAAGTGACACAACTTTGTATCCTTAGTACCAGTAAAGAAAAATGAGGATATTCCTCCGTAATGTTAACCGATAACTATGGAACTAGTGATACAACTTTGTATCTTAAGTACCATTAAAGAAAAGTAAAGATATTCCACGTAAATTCATTTTTGACATGCATTTATTTTGTATTGTCACAAAGATATAAAATTAAAAATATAACCGAAACTTCTTAACAAAAATATCATTTTAAAGCCTTTGTTACACAACTAACGGCGTAATTTTTCTAGAACTAGTGGCACATTAATTTCACCATTAATGAGCTGCATTTGAACATGCTGTATATATGCACTTCGCTCGATGACGGATTTTGACCGTTTTTTAAACGGCATCGTTGTTTTCGCTCTTACAGCGGTGAATGCTGCATCTTCCTTAAGCGTTTTCAAAAGATGGCTTATTGTTGTGGGTCTTCTCTTAAAACTTTTATTAAATTGCCCATTCTACCCTTCGCATACGTTATTTGTCCTAGTTAGTTAGTTAGGGGGGGCCTGTTTTTCCGCACTTAGACTCAAAGGTGGTCCATTGTGCGTGGAGTGGGGCGCTAGTGTAACCAGCCCAACTCCGACCAAAAGCGCAGAAGTTTCCTGGGGTCTTCGCAGGCTTCTCGGAGTGACCTTGGGTTCTTAAGGATTTCACGTCGCTGTGCTGTTACTCCCTCGCATTCCAGGATGACGTGGGCAGCTGTTTCGTCTTTGTTGAGGCATCCTCTGCAGAGTGAACTGTCTGTGGATCCCATGTTATAGAGGTGTTTGTTGAGGGTGATGTGTCCTGTGATAGTTCTATAGTTATTTGTCCTATGTCTTTCGCCAAAATAACACCACATTGCTTTCTTCGGCATCCAATAGTTTTGAATATAAGACAAGAATGGTCCGAGGTTTCGATGCGTACCAATAACTTGACTTTCTGCAAGCACATAATTCCAGCCTTCCTCAATATCTGGTTCAGGCAGAAGTGGTAGCACAATGCACAACCCAATTATTTTGTTCAAATTTGTGTCGTTGTTTTTTTTGTTTGTATGTTTAGCTTCTTTGCTTTTCTGATCAATGTATCCTTGAAATGAAAATAACATCCGTGGTGTTCCACGTTGGGAAAGACCAATTTTATAGCTCTGATAGTAGCCTGTTCAAAATCAGTAATAAATTTAGTTGGCTCCCATTCTGGGACTGCTGACTTTATAAGTTCTAGCAAAATAACGTACGACTTTTGAAGTTTATTTGGCATAAGTGCGTAAATCACAGGTACTACATTGTTTTTGTCTTCGCTGCTGCCTAAATCACAAAACAACACAAATAATTGAGTAAATGGTTTAGGACAACGTTTAAACGTACCATCGCCGAAAAACACTTTTCCATTTTTAAGCACTACTCGTGCTTCTTCTAATACGAAAACTATTATACGATCATTATCTTGTTGATAGTCAGCGAGTAAAAAATCGTCGTAATCTCGTGGTACCTCAACTTCTTTCAAATTAGAGTAAGCCACTCCACAGTACTTCAATGATTAGTTGTACCATTCATGGTACTAGCGACACATCAACACACATGACACATCCTGATCCGTCCATTAATGGATTGGATCTGTTTACTTCGGGAGTCAACTCGATCAGGCAGCGACTAGCTAATAGTTATTTTATTGATAGTATATAGGTAGTTTTATAGGTTTTTGTTATTTTTCTATGTTATAATTTTGTAATGTTCATTGTGTCCATCTAGGTGTGTTCACTTTTTTTAATGTTTAATATGTGACCATCCGTGAAGATCTGTAATTAGCTTTCTGTTACTACTAGGTTAGTTATAGTGATAATCTTGGCTGTTGATTTTCCTTACAAATAAATAAATAAATAAATAAATAAAAAATCAATTTTTATGATGGTACTACTGATCCTAAATAGTTGTCACTAGTACCATTAATGGTACTAAGGATACAAAGCTGTGTCACTTGTACCATTAATGTTACAAATCAATGGTACTTCTGACACAAAGGCAGAATATCATAGCAACAATGTAATTTAATTACAGGTTCATGGTCACAAGGTATAGATTACTTCAGATTGGATGGTTCCACTTCCTGTGAAAACAGATCCATTTGGTGTAAGAATTTCAACAGAGAGGATAATCCTAGAGCAAGGTCAGTTATTTTAATAATGACAGCCAGAATAATGTATTTAATTATTTTAATTAATAGCACATCAGAATATAACAGCACATCAGAATATAACAGCACATCTATTATCTTTGTTTATAAAAATACAAAAAAATGTAAAGAGACTCCAATTTCCGTAAATACTTAAATATCTATATTAAGTTATTTGTTTTTTTGCTTGTACTCTCTCATCTTAGGAACTAGGTATTGTTAAATAGCCCATTTATCGAGGAGGCTAAAGGCTACTTTATGCCGTGGGAAAATATCTGCTAGTACTCATATTTATAGCACTAGGTATGTACATACTTATATCTTTATATACTATTCTACTAATACAATGCCGGTTTCAGCAATAGATTTTGAGAGCAGATGGTTAATATAAAGTACATTACTGAGAGATAATACGTTTTTCCACTGGAAAACCCTTAAAATATATGGACAAAGCCGCTGAGTGGAGAATTAAAATAATTAAAATATTACAGAGTAAGCAAATAATGTTAAAAAATGAAAATTCTACAGTCTAATTCCTTTTTACAGGTTGTTTTTGATCTCAACACGAGCGGGCGGTCTCGGCATTAACTTGGTGGCAGCTAATCGCGTCGTTATTTTCGACGTATCTTGGAACCCCTCACACGACGTGCAGAGCATATTCAGAGTTTACAGATTCGGACAGAAAAAACCCTGTTATATTTATAGATTCTTGGCTATGGTAAGTTGCTTCTTAACATTCACCAATCGAACTTTCTGGAATCATTATTATCCCTCAAACTGTATTTTTTTTCATAATCACATAAAATAAGTGTCATTGTACCGTTATGGATATAAAAGGCATAATACGACCTTAAATTGAATAAATTCGTCTCTTCCGAGAATGGGAGTTTACATTTCGATATCGTTCTGCCGATCGAAAATTAGATATTGTTATTCGATATCGTTTTCGCTAAGCGCAAACTTTGAAAATTATATTATTTAGTTAAAAAAGCTTAACCTTTGCAAAAGTTTAGCGTACAAGTTTACGAACAATGAAAATACACCCTTGCGTTCTCGCGCAAGAATGTGTAGCGGCCGTACATTTCTCATAAAGCTGAATATTTCAGGGGACAATGGAGGAAAAGATCTACGAACGGCAAGTGACAAAGCAGGCGATATCAAAGCGCGTTATCGACGAGCAGCAGATCGACAGACATTACGCTGAGAATGACCTCGCTGAGCTGTACAAGTTCGAGGCTGAGCCGCCGTCGCCTCGCCCGATACCGCCGTTGCCTAAAGACCGGTTGTTTGCTGAAATGCTGAGGGAACATGATAAACAGGTAAGCTAAATATAGAGTAATCTTTTCGGCTTTTGATTGTCCACTTTTGGATTTAAGCCTACCATAGAAGCTTATTTCTTTAGACGGGCGTTGCCATATCAGGCGTCTATTTTGTGAATGCAGTATTAGTGTTATGTTGAGACACTGTTGCCCATCTTCTGGTGAGATACCTTGGCCGGGTTCTATGGCCCACTCGAGAAGGCCACTAACGCCGGCCGCTTTGGCAAAGCAAGCTGCAAACGTGTTAAGCTTGACGAACGCTGTAAAATAATGTGATATGTGGACCAGTCTAAGCATTATGTGCGTGACGAGGCAAGTGCTAAGAAATTACGATAACATTGTCATTCATTTGATTATTGTTTGTGAGATTTTACTTAGCCAGGAAAGGCGCCCAGTCTTTGCTTATGGACTAAGAGCCAGACCTGCCAGACCTACGTTAAAGTATAACAGCTGATTTTTTTTTCACGTGTTCTCACTGGTGTAGGGAACAATGTTTGAGGGTTACAAACCTGGAGTAACGGTGCCTTCAGTAGGTATCAGGCAATCAAGGCGTGCAGTACCTGAGCTCTCTCACGTCATTTTATAAAAGCTGAGATTTATACACAATATTCAAATGACCATTTTAAGTCATTTTTGTGTTTTGTTAGCAAGTGTCAACATATTTATTTACTTAACATCCTAATTATTTTAAATTTTTTGGCAGAAATAGATTAAGATCCGAAACCTTTATCCTACTTATATTTGTGAGGGTAAGATAGAGTTTTCACAGAGTGATAAATTCCTTCCAGATCTACAGATACCACGAGCACGACTCGTTACTAGAGAACAAGGAGGAGGAAACTCTCAGTGAGGAGGAGCGGAAGGCAGCTTGGGAGGACTTTGAGAACGAGAAGAACCGCCCTCCGCCGGCGCCTTTTCCGTCGCCATGGCAGATGAACGGAATGAGTTAGTATTTTCTATGCTTTTATACGAATGGCACGGTGTTAACGGCTGCCGTCAAAGCTTGGGAGGACTTTGAGAACGCGAAGAGTCGAATTAGTCAGTATTGTTTATGCTTTATGTTCTATACACGAGGGGGACAATGTTATTGGGACCGGCATCATGGCAGCTGAACTCATCCATGGTTCTACAACTGCCGTCAACGGTATACGAGGCAAGGCAACTACAAAAGAAATGCCGAATGGCTTCTATAACTTCTTCTGGACTTGTGTGGTGCAATAGAAGTGACGACCTTCTTCTTGCGTGGATCTTAACCCCTTAATACAAAATAAAATTATATTTTCCCTTGGACTAAAGCTTAGGGGAAGTTTTTCCTTAGGATCACAATTAGGAGATAACAATTATACATAGGTTGTCGTCCAACATTGTACCATAACCTATTTTACTTTGTTACCAGTGCCCAACATGTTAGCGCAACAACAGCAGCAACTGGCGTACGCGGCGCTCGCCGCTATGCTGCGGAAAGATATGCCTAACGTCAACGACAACCAGATACGGGACATGCTGCCTATGATCTACAACGCGAATCCGGCTGTAAGTAACTATTGTGATTGTATCTTATTAAAATAAGTATGACTATTTGCGATTACATGAGGGAACTTTCCTAAGAAAAGTGCATCACAAGTTGTATATTCTTAGGCGCGCACTCGTAACTGTAATTCAGTTTAAGGCAGTGATGTTTTTATTTAAGACTTCCAATGCAGCTTATATTGTTCTTAATCTGAACAGAAATCGCATACAATATCTATAAAATGCCACAATATACTGCAGATCAAGATTATTGGATTTTGGTACTCAAAATATCGGTCCATTGCTAAAATGTAGTAATCTTTACATGCCACGGCATTGCCTGTGTTTTTTTTCCCCCTCAGCAACATGTAGCCTTTAGCATTCCACGATAAACAGGCTATCTAATAGTTTGGTGGACGAATTGTTCAAATCGGACCAGCAGAGATTAGAGCTTCAAACATCAAACAAACTAATTCTTCAGCTATATAATATTAGTATAGATATCAGTCACCGAAGGCCTGACGATGTGTCCCGTGTTTATACAATTGTGCTTACCTATTGTACATTGTTGACCTAAAAACGCGCCTGCGCCCGCTTAAAGCAACGTCAGGACTTATAGTCCAAAAACCCATAGTACAAGCTCTGCTTAGTGTGTGCTTAGGTGATGCTGTGTGAATAATCCCGATGTTTTTTTACTTATTATTTTTTCCACTCAATACAATTGGCCACCTAACAATGGCTTTGTCGTTAAAAATAAGGATATCCAAAAACCCAACAAAAGATAACATTATTAAATTTGTTCAGATGTTCGGTGGATACGATTACGGCGTAAGTTGGATGTCGTATTGTCACTCGCACCAATTGTAGTTTAGTTAGATGGATATTAGCATGCTAAACACTGAGCGAACCACACCAAGCAGCTATAGCAAAAATAGACAATTTCAAACTATTTAGCATGTTATCTAAACACATTAGATGAATGAAACCGTTTTATTTTGTAAACGTGACAACTTTATATCGTATAATGCTTTATCACTTTTATTTATTCCACAAAAAAACTGCTTTAAAGTCCTTTGTCTTTTTCAGTATATTTTTCTGTATATATATTTTAAGGGTTGTTATCTCTGTTCAGTTGATGCAGAAAATGTCTGAAATCATGAAGTACAATCAGCATATGAACATGGCACCGATGATGGGGCAAGGCGGTATGAATTCTGGTGAGTGTACGTATAAAAACCGATTTTATTTATTTTTCTCATAATTATTTAATTATATGTTATCTTTACGAGAGACGAATCAGTTTTTAATGTTTTTTACTCACTTTTTGCAATGTATTATTAAGTTGTTATTAAGTTGTGGAAACTTTTTTGGATTTTGTATTACCTATATAATATTTATTTAAATAAACTATTGTAAATCTGTTTGTTTTCCAAAGATAAATAAATAAATAAAAAAGGAGTAGTTGATTTTTCTCTGAATTTTTTTCTGACTAATTCATGGTTTTCATTTTAAGCGATTCTTTCAGTCGCTCTGGAGGTATAAGTGTTCTAACAAAGCTTACTTTATATATTTGGAAGTTATTTATAATACAAGTTGTTCCAAAACTATCTGAATAAGCGGAAAATGTGTGAATGTTCTAACAAAGCTTACTTTATATATTTGGAAGTTATTTATAATACAAGTTGTTCCAAAACTATCTGAATAAGCGGAAAATGTGTGAATGGCACGCACCAAGCGAACATATTTTCTTTCACAACATTTAGATTTTGAGACTTTTCGCAAAATAGCATCTAATTTTTTTTGCCTAATCCAATCTCAATCATATTCAAATATATTATAAATTTGAATATTTTTAATGTTGATTTAATTATTTTTGACGCCTGGAAGAAGTTTAAATTGTTAAATAAAATCTGCTATATTAATATATAGCAGATTTTATTTACTATATAATTATAGTAATTTTGAAAAACCCTGTATAATTTAACTGCTGTAATACTAGAGGATTATAATATCTGCAGCGAGTAGCGGCGCTATGGGCGGCATGGGCAGCACCAGCGCAGGGCTGCAGTACGAGCCTCCGTGGCAGCGGCAACAGCAACAGCAGCAGCAATTACGACTGCAGCAACTTATGGCGCAGCAACAAAATGTAAACATTGCTTGCATTAATTGAACTGCCTCAGTGGCGCGGTGGGCGGAGGTCCGCTTGCGGTGCAAGAGGTAGCGGGTTCGATTCCCGCCAAGGGGTCAAGTGATTGTATGTTCTGCAAGCATTTTCTCCTTGGTCTGGGTGTTTAGTATGTATAATAAAAAATATCTATCTATGTATGTCTATTATATTAAGTATATCAGATGTCTAGTACCCGTAACACAAGCTTATAGCTTACCACGGGACTAGATGTTGATTGTCCGGCAATATTTAATTATTTTATTTATTAATAATATACAGGAACCAAAAATCAGTTTTAAACATATTCACCATCATTTTAGCCATATCCACTGCTGAGCATAATTAACTAGCAATCCGAAGAAGAAGATAAAAAGAGGTGAAGCAATCTTTGGAAAATTTTGTCCTCTATGCTCCCAATATATGTATGCAAAATGTTACCTGCCTTTCTGTCTTAAAACTAACGCAATGTCATAAAAATTCAAGGAGCGACTACATTCTTAAGAATTCATAATATGAAATAAAACAAAAACAGTAAGAGGTCGTAGATAGAAAATCGATATTCTATGAACAGATTTTTATGATATGAACATGTTGCAAGTATTTAAATGTCACAAAAATTGTCCAGACATAATCCTCCCTATTAACGTTCATACTGCTGGGATACAGGGACTTATCTCTTGACGAGAGAGATTAGGCTTTAATGCTGCACGCCCCGGCCCAGTAGTTGCCTTCTTCAACAATCTTTTTACATATTGACTTAGTTGATT
Organism: Gymnoscelis rufifasciata; assembly: GCA_929108375.1. Classification (NCBI taxonomy): domain Eukaryota; kingdom Metazoa; phylum Arthropoda; class Insecta; order Lepidoptera; family Geometridae; genus Gymnoscelis; species Gymnoscelis rufifasciata. The sequence goes on along the minus strand of OV815315.1, from coordinate 9,346,784 downwards.
TTAGTTCAATTTAACTCATCATCATCGTCATCTCAGCCTTAAGACGTCCACTGCTGGCCTCCCTCAGAGATCTCCAGTAATTTCGGCTGGCAGCGGCCTGCATCCACCGTGAGGCCGCAGCCTTCACCAGATCGTCCGTCCATCTAGTTGGTGGACGTCCTACGCTCCGCTTGCCGATTCGTGGTCTCCATTCGAGAACTTTTCGACCCCAACTTAACTAATTACAATTAATTGAATTTTACAGATGGGTGCCGCAGCTAAGTTCTACGCGGGCGGTCTCGGCAGCCGCGACCCGGTGGCCATGGCGCTCCAACAGCAGCGCGCGCGAGAGATCATGGTGGGCGGGGGCGGCGCCGCGTCGCGCCCGCGCGGCCGCCCGCCGCTGCAGGCGCGCGCGCCGCCGCCTACTGCCGATGTGGTCAACCTCGACTCCGACTAGACAGGTAGTCATCATCACCCTATTAACGTTCCCACTGCTGGGACACAGGGACTTCTCTCTAGGCGAGAGAGATTAGGCCTTAATTCACCACGCTGGCCAAGTGCGGGTTGGTGAATAACACCGTAACACACATAATAGACAGGTAGATATTCATTCTAATATTTGGTTGGAAAGAGGAACTGCACAGATTGTCTTGTTTTAAAGGGTATTGTGTATTAATTACCCCATGCTACCCAGCTCAACAAGTATCTGTATCTGTAATAAATAAGCATGTATTAAGCTAGCTAAACTAAAAAAAATATATTGCTTTAATATTTAACAAAAAATCTCAATTATCATAGGCAGCAGGACAACATAGGCTAAAGAAAAATATTTTATTTGTTAACAGATGCGGCGCTATTGATGCAAATGTGTACAGTGAACTATAGGTGCTACACTGCAGAGTAAGTGGGCCCTCGGCTGGTCGCCGATTACAATTCAGCTCAGGACCCACTCGACTCATTGGCCAAATTGCGGGAATGTATTCCAAGCCTGGGAACGTAGATATTATATTATAAAAATTATAAGCACACTACATCTAACAATGCAATAGTATGTAAAGAGGTAACTTTAGTTTTTTAGCTCTCTATGTAAAGACCCCAGGCTTACGACCCCTTGTATGTAGCTTTTGACTTGAGGCTTACGCTCTGATGCTACATATCAAGAATCTCAATATTTTAATGAAGTATAGTTTCAACAAGCTAGAGTTAATCAAAAAATCAGTTCTGGAGCACATATCTGGTTTGTGACACGGCAGCGAAAGTCTTAGGTGTAGTAGAACGCACAAGTTTCGTCATATTTTATAGTTAGGAATGTATGTACGCTCAAATATGAAATGTGACACTTGTGCTGAGTTTGGTATCGTACCGTTTTGATAACGCATCTGATGGCTGAAGTTTTGAAGCATCTCGACTCTACGTTTGGTCGACACACCGTACATATTAATTCCATTTCTGACATACTTGTAGTTAATGAGATGTCTCGTAAAACTTAACTATATCTCTCAGTACAGGAAATTAGGAGATAAGTAACTATATGTCTGTAGCTAGAAAACTTGTGTGTTATCGTAATTACTGTGGAAAGGATTACCTTTCGCTTCAACAGTTTTATAATATTACAGTGATAGAGATATTAATGCTATTTATCTACCTAGTGAATAAAACACCAATCTTATGACTTAGCGGAAACTTAGACTTCAGTTTTTTATGGATATTTATTTTTTAACATTGTTTTTCACTTGGGTGTTACAAATCTAAAAATAACTTATTACATAATTAATTATAGTATTCTAACATAAATTATGACATCACAAAAACGAAAGTAGTTTTATATTCCATCATATTGTTTTGTCAGGTCTAGAAGTTATTTTTTAGAGCACAGCATAGCTTATTCTACATTATTTTAAGCCTTTCCATAAATGCGTAATAGTAACCTAGATGGTTGAATGGACATATTTATTTGCCTGCGGACTGCAGGCAGTTTAGTTGTGATATTGCCTAATCTTAATTTTTTGTATACGTTTATGTTTACGAGTCACACTGTGACTTTAATGTTAATTGCAACTTGTAGTTGTAACTTAGATTGTATGTGACATGGGACATTCAGTGCATTTCGGGTTTTTTTATAATTTGTTTGTCGTAATTTAATAAATTTTGCAGATTTTATGGTTATTTATAGTTCTATGATCCAGATAATGTTAACAAACAAGCAGTATTGAGTTAGTAATAAGTTATGTTATCCCAATTTTGGCGCATATATTACAATAGTTTTATTTTTGTTTTACGAAAGTAGTATGGATGTTGAATATTTTGGGAATACTACAATGTGAGTGAGGACTGCATTATGTAACTGTTTCATTATTTATGTATTATAATATGAATTATTATATGTAATTGTAGAGAACTTCCTATTATTTTGTAGTACAATCAAAGTATAATAAATGATTCAGAAATGTGTACATATTTATTTTATTACCATACCTCCCTGTAGGAAAAAACGTCTAAAGTCAAACTCCATACCAATATTATATAAATGCGAAAGAGACGCAAAATGGCGTTCATCTGAGTAACATCTTTTTTACTGTATAATTTTATTTAACTCGACACTGGCAAATTGTCGTTTCAAGCGCAAAGTCCAATTATAAGTAACTGAATAAATGTGAAAGGAACTCCGTCTGTTCCTTTTTCACGCAAAAACTACTGAACCGTTTAGTACGCAGCGCAGATGCTCTAGAGCCTGAACCCGAATGACATTTTCACGCGGTAAAAAGCATTGACACCGCGGGCCACTACGTACTAGTAACTAATAATGCTGAGAGAATCGGCTCACTACAGCACAACCCACTGCGCAAATGGCAGATTTATGGCAAGTACGCTATTCTAGTGGGTAGGTCCCATTTGTTCTATGGAACATGACGTAATAGAACAATTTGAGAAAATATTGTCCCTATTTGTACTATAGAACAGTTTGTAATTTTTGTCTCAAATTGTTCCATAGAACAAACTAAGTACATAGGTATATAAACTTCTTGAAGTTGATATGTAAACTGGCCACTCGAGAATGATTTGCTACCACTTGTCTTAGTGACATTTTTGACTAGCTGTGCCTTGCGGTGCTACCCGCGTTATAATGGATTAAGTACCTACTCTTAACCAACAACATATTTATTTGAATAAAGATTAATATTATTATGTTGATACAACTTAAACAAATTATTTCGACCAAATTAGGTACCATAAAAACGGTTTTTGTGAGTTAATCTTAAAAGATAGACATATACTATCCCGGAATGTTTTTTAGATCATTAAAAGAGCTATTATTCTTTAATACATATTATTTGTGTATCTTGAACCGTTTTCACGGCGCACGCAACGGAAGGCTTCAAAGATGAACAATTTCTCCCGTTTTTTACACATTTACCACTATATCTTTGCTCCTATTGGTCGTAGCGTAATGTTATATAGCCTATAGCCTTCCTCGATAACTGGACTATCCAACACAAAAAGAATTATTCAATTCGAACCAGTAGTTTCGGAGATTAGCGCGTTCAAACAAACAAACAAACAAACAAACAAACAAACTCTTCAGCTTTATATATTAGTATAGATTAGATGGTTACTCCTTAACAAAAATTATAATGCCGTAACGCACCATAACGGATTTTGAGAGAGCTGCAGTCGCAGGGTTCTCACTTATTTATTGTTGATTGTTTACAATGATTGGATTGGATCTTTGTTTATCGTAATGGAAATAAACGTAAATTTTGATAGTTTGAATTTTCTGCAACGGGGTCGTGGAAAGTTTTACAGCATGGTGATAAAGAATGTTACCTACAGACAAATTATACTAAAGGAATGTCATTATGGCGATGTATAAATTATCGGAAACTGAAATGTGTCGGAAGTATGAAGATTTCTATGGTGAGTTAATTATGTAAATAATATTTTTTTTCAATTTTCAGCTTTAAAAAGCTTTTTTATAAAATTTATATTTATTATATTTTTAGACGGAGAAATTAATAATGAAAAATAAACCACATCACATAAATTGTGTGAAAGACGAAACAAAAGAAATTACAAAAAACGTAAAACGGCAAGATACTGTGCCGAATGTGTACAAAAAAGTGGTGTCAACATTACACGACAAAGGTATACATTTTATACAAAATATACCTTCATATAAACAAGTCAAATCTACGATTTATCGTAAAAGGAATGAACACTTTCAAGTTCCTTTGCTGTCTTGTAATGATGCATGTGTGTTAGAAATTCCCACTCAGTATACCGATATGCTACTTGCCGATTTTAACGATGAAGACAACCGCATTTTGCTGTTTTGTTCAAAAGAAGCCAGACGAATAATATCAAATATTCAAATAATACTACTTGATGGCACTTTCGAAGTTTGTCCTGCACCATTTACAGAACTTTACACCATGCATGGTGATTTAGGGAGTTCTGATGAGTTGACTAATATAATTCCACTCGTATATGTTCTGATTACCAAAAAAACAAAAGAAATGTATGTGCGTATGCTAGAATTGATAAAATCTACTATTCCGGGATTTTCACCGACAGAAATTATAACAGATTTTGAGAGGGCTGCAATCGCTGCTGTTCAGGAAGTTTTCCCAAATGCAAATTACCATGGCTGTTACTTTCATTTTACGCGAGCTTTACGACGAAAGGCGAAAAAACTGCATTTATCAAATGATATATTCTTGCAAAGAATTGTGTCACTTTGTACAGTATTGCCGTTTTTACCTCTATCTGAGCTAGACAATGGTTGGGTATATATAAAAGCGGAAGTGGCTTCTATTTCAAACGATAACTTACTAAAATTTGTAAAATACATGGAATCGTTCTGGTTAAAAAATGATTTTCGTAAGTCTTGGTGCTGTTTTGGAATTAAACATAGGACCACTAACACTAACAGAGAGTTGGCATCACAATTTTGTGGGCCATTTTAAAAGAACTCCGCCATCGTTTATAATATTTTTGACAAAAATGGCTGAGGATGCAATTTTCAATAAAATTAAAGCAATAAAAGTGTTAAATAAACCTAAATCGTTAACTAAACGCGAAAAAAAAAAACATTAACAGGGACAGGTACATATTAGAAAACCAGCTACAGTTAACTATTGGAGAAATTAGCGTAGAAATAAATGTTTTTGAACAAAACTATTTACTTGTCGACTCATTAAAGAGCACACTGGCCGGTTTTTCAAAGAGACCGACTCGATCTTTTTTGTATAAACTATCTTTCACGAGTAAATCAAAATTGACACAACATAGTATTTTGTCTTTAAAGCCCGAAAATATCAATACTTGTTTTGAACAAAACTAAAAGAAACTAATGAACAGGCTTGAAGTAATCCGTAAATTGTTCTCTAAACAACCTAAGACTTTATATGAAATGGCTTTGACAAGTTTGTTTAAGTACATGAAATCAAATATTGATTGTTGTCTCAATAACCCGGCGTCAATATTTGAAAATATGTACATTATGTTAAAACAGTTTCAGTTACCAAAAACCATCTTGATAGATCTATTTTTTTACTATCTGCAAGATTACAGAGTAATTATGAGTGAAGAGGGTATTTCATCCACGGGCCGTTGCCAGGACTGCCTACATCTTCGGTACCCGATGCATAATGACTATGAACCCAACAAAATTTATGATTTATATTGTAAAATTTGTGCTGGAGAACTCTTTCTACAAAATAAGTATTTTTCGGAGACTATTTAATATAAGAACGTTTTAGTTAAAAGAAGGAATGGTTTTAGTTAGTTTTTATCGCGGACTGTTTAATATAAGAATATATTAGCGGTAAGAAAACTTGTTTTTAGTTTGTAAGTAGTTAAAGAAATAAGTATTGTTAAAGTGCTGTTTTGTTTTTATTTTGCAAAATAAAAATATTATTTAGGTAGCGAGTAGTTTCTTTTTTTATAGTGAACTGTACCTGGTATTAACGACAGTGTTTAATGTCATTCACGTCTTATAGGTACATCATGGAAGGTTTTGGGAAAAACTGATTCTCATTTTGTTCTATGACATGAAACTCGGGTGAGAAGGTAGTAAGTGTGTAGTTCTATGGAAAAAATAGGGACGAAAATGTTTCATTTTGTACTATGACGTCATGTTCCATAGAACAAATGGGACCTACCCATTCTAGTAGACGTGATTTTTGGGATTCCTAATTGTCTTTAATTGCAGAGTTATATAATTAAATTACTACGTTTTAGTAAATTTGATGATATTTTAATCAAAAGCATGTGAATGCATTTCTTTCCTAAACTCAAGGAGCTAATTTTCTTTAATTACTTGTAGCCTCTTTTTTAATGGCATTCTGGTAGTGGTAGATGTATAATTGTCCAACAATGGGATTTGTAGCCTGTGTGTAGCTAGCCTATAAGCGAAGCGATCCTGCAGCCGGATCATATTTAATTTTATGTTTCCACTGCTGGGATTTCTGTTTTGACAAGAGATTAGATCTTCATTTAGCGCAAACTCTTAAGACTTAAGTCTGTCTATTAGCAGTCTATCTAATATTTTATGATTAGACATTCCATAAGTCATACATAACATGCGTTTTAGCAAATAATTAGAAAGTCGATAAAAATACTATAGGTTACGTAGTAATTTATTATTCTATGCTATAGGGTTGTAACTTTTTGGCAACATTTATTGTAAGTGAACCATTTGCAACATATCGCCCTACTTGTATACAAGGTGTTTCCTTTAGGGTATATACTGCGGAAAACTAAAGGGTTCCGACATTTTAGCTTGAGCCTTGCAAACCTTCTAGTCCGCCATTTTGAAAAAAAAACGTATGGTGGTGGACAGTGATAAAATGCGTGTATAATTGATGTGTAGCAGCATATCTATACTAATATATAAAGCTGAAGAGTTTGTTTGTTTGTTTGTTTGAACGCGCTAATCTCCGAAACTACTGGTTCGAATTGAATAATTCTTTTTGTGTTGGATAGTCCAGTTATCGAGGAAGGCTATAGGCTATATAACATCACGCTACGACCAATAGGAGCAAAGATATAGTGGTAAATGTGTAAAAAACGGGAGAAATTGTTCATCTTTGAAGCCTTCCGTTGCGTGCGCCGTGAAAACGGTTCAAGATACACAAAAAATATGTATTAAAGAATTATAGCTCTTTTAATGATCTAAAAAACAGTCCGCGATAGTATATGTCTATCTTTTAAGATTAACTCACAAAACCCGTTTTTATGGTACCTAATTTGGTCGAAATAATTTGTTTAAGCTGTATCAACATAATAATATTAATCTTTATTCAAATAAATATGTTGTTGGTTAAGAGTACTTCATCCATTATAACGCGGGTAGTACCGCAGGGCACAGCTAGTCCTTTAATAACATATCCCTTTTTTGTAGGAGTTAATGAATAAAAAACGAGAATAATATACGGAAAACATTTATTGATTATAATTTTTCGAAACAAATACAATACCGAAATAACATTTCATTAACCTAAAATAAATTATTTAAAAGGGTTTCCTTTTCGTAAGAAATAAGTGAGCCGCAACAATAAAAGTAGGTAATAATATCATAATGATATAACTTTTGATAGGTATATTCACATCACAAACACATGTAATAATATAATGTGAAAATTAATTTATACAACTTATTAGATAAATCGCAAAGTATCACACAATCATATAAGTAGCATCTACCAGCAAATCACTACAATTATTCACTAATTATTGCTGTAAATTTTTACCTACACTTCAATATAACACCAAAGAAAGGCTATAGTGTCTTTCTGAGGAAAGAAGTCGATCCAACATACAATACGATTCTGCAAAAATAATTTAAACTAAATGTCTCATGTTTTCAGGAAAGGATTTCAATTATTTATTATTCATCAAAGAGTAGTGTCACACACTGGGTCAGCTAATATAGCTGTTCAATTATTATGATTGCATTGACTTTTCCCCTCAACTATTCTAAGAGAAACCGATACGAGTAAGATGGAAGACGCTCCTAAATACAGCAAAATGTAAGTATGCATTTCAGCGATAAAATTACATTAATATCACTTAGACCTATATCTATCTATGAGTTACATATTGTTTCAAATATAGATAAAAATATGATAGTATCTGCTTGATAGTGGTATTTTTGATTCATTTGGCACAAATTTTGCCTATAGCAATAGTGTAATAACCTGATTTAAAGCTCTTTTGGCGTAAAATAGTGTTAAATACGCAAAAAACACCATGATTTATTTTTGGCATTTAAAAAAACAACAAAATTAAAACTTGCATTAAAAAAATTACATTTTCTTCAATAAATTATATTGCTTCGAATCAGTCATAGCATCAGTCTAGTCAACCTACAAGTAATTTCGATTATTCAAGCCTAAACTGACATTTAAATTGAACTAAAGAAAATGGTAAAATTATATAATAAAATAGCACAATGCTTTTGTAAATTTTGCACTTATAAGTATAACATTGAAATATCGACGGCAAAAAATCGGCTAATGTAAAGTAAAACTGCACAGAATGCTCCTTCATTAAGAATCACGCAGATTTTTTTTAACTATCACAAATATGTAGTATTTTCCTAAACACGCTATTTGGTGTATTCATAAGGCTGAGATATTTGTTTGAGATGTCATATAATATGACAGTTTCAAATTAGAAGAAATTAATTCAGGCACTTTAAATAACGGCCTTTGAAAATTATGTAATGTACATACAATATCTTGAATATAAACTTTCTACACTTTACTAAAGAACTCTACTGTTATAGTTTGAATGGCATGTTTAATTTATTATATAATTTAAAGCTATTTCTAGTAAAGAGACTACAATTAGTACTACTTATCTTGAATTCTATATAATGGGAGTACAAATAATCTGATATATTATGCTACATCGCAACTATGAGACTTTGTAAATATATTTATATACTGTGTAGGCTATAAGAAATAGATCACTTGATTCTTGAACACAAAATTATGGTTTGCTTAGGGCTATGCAACTTTATTCCATAACATTAATGCAGTGTCACTTATAACAAGTGTTTTACGACGTTAGAATATATACATAATATATTAATGATCGCCCTGTATACAACATTTGTATAATTATTTAGCGTTCAGATCACAAGTACAAAGTATATATTAAGAATTTATACATTTATATTATATTGCTCACTTTAGAATATTATATTTAATTTATCATAATTTAATAACTTATATGAAATTGTTCTTAAAATAATTGCGTTAAGGTTCATTATCGCAAAACAAAATAAATAAGATTATTTGAAACTTATGAAATATGATACACAATTCATACCACATCTCCATCTTAATAATTTACTAAAAACGTTTGGTTGTGGTATGTCAAATAAAATAAGAAATCACCATCTTAATTATGTTATTATGAAAGATTGACTAATAAAAATAGGAGAAAACCTAAATGCATATAGGGAGAAACTATTTTCCATTCAATTAATAAAAACAATTTACACTATTTATCACATCTAGTTTTTATGTATCTACATTAGAGACGTAATCCAGAATACATGATTCTAGGTAAATCACATTTTTCACTGGTAGAACTGAACATAAAGAATAATTGTATAGACTGCAATACATTTTTTTAATCTGTTATATTACCACGTCGCGTCGTTAGACAATGCATTATCAGTTTCGAATAAATTACAGCCATACCAGTAAGATAAAGTGATGTGATGTTCAATTTACAAATACGAATGGAAAGCGACCCATGTGCCTTTGCCATGTAGTTCCATTATCTATATTATATTTTTGATTATAAGACTTTTGCAAGTTAGAGTACATATTTATTTATAATCTTGTCTTTATTCGACTAGAGATTGGTGAACTTTTCTTATAATTGCGACAATGGACAACACTTTGTTCTAAGAACTGATAATTCAACAATATCGAGCTTTGCCCGGATATTTAAAAAAAATACGGTTTAATTCTTTAAGAAAACATCCATTTTGGTAACTTTTAAAACTTAACAGAACCATTTCCGACTTAATATTTAGTTTTTTTGCTATACGAAAGCCTTTGTCGCAAATAAAAAAGCTGTGAGATTAGACCTAATGTTGAGATGATCATGAGGTATTTATTGAATGGCATAAAATATTTACATAATTTACGCACCACATACATCACGGTCAAGTAAAAATAATACGTTTTGATATACATAATATCAATAAATCAATATGCGGAAGGAACTAAAACGATCTGTCAAGGGCGATAATATCTACAAAAATAAAAGTATCTAATTAATTTCACTTCAGTTCAAAAACTTCTAATATAATTTACTCTGGCTCGTAGTAATTACCGCCCAAACTACTAATTGAGCGTTTTCTAAAACCCTCTATTTCCAACAGTTTACTTTTGCCAAAGAAAATAATTTCCAGAGCCATTAATTATCATAAGATAGCTTGCTTAGTTCTTAAAACAGATTAGACATTTTCATCACAGCTGTTACATACACACTGATGCAGCCGTAACTACTCAGTGTGTATATGTCAGGATTAGCGTAGATTTGCCGCTGCTTTAGAATCTCGCGGATAAATCTATGCTAATCGGTCGGAAATGCAAGGCTGCTTCAGCCTCCGAGCTACCAAATAAAACATAAGTTTACCGCAAGTCGTGTCTCTAGTCGATTTGGCAATTTATCGTCCTAATGGTTTGGTAAGTGACCTGTTGGTCTCATTAGTGGATAATTACCGCTACGCTAGCTGTAGGCACCGCTTGGTTAGCTCGGCGCGGGCTCGGATTTGACGCCAGCTAGGTTGAGGAGCGCCTCCGCCGTGCGTCTCTCTTCGCAGCCGCTGTATGAGTGCTCGTCGCGGGCGCAGCGGGATATCACCAGGTGGGCGGCCGGCGGCAGCTGGCAAACAAAATTATTTTATTTATACCATTATAATTCGTACTGAATAGCATCAAGGCGAAAGTAATTCTTTCTTTCTCTGAGGAAATTGATTGATGTATGTAGGTTAAACAGGCGAGGTATTCGTCCGCGCCGGGCTCTAACAGGATCAACAGATACGGGTCGGGCGAGTTCTTAGCACATGTTAGAATAGAATAGAAAACACTTTATTGTACTCCACACAAATTAATAATAAACTTTACAAAAACCTTAACTAATTAAAAACAGGGTACAAAGGGCGGCCTTATCGCTATGAGCGATCTCTTCCAGGCAACCTTGGGATGGACAGGAAATAAAAGGGACGAAAAGACAGTGGCGTAAAACCAATATAATAAAAATATTTAAAAAAATACATAAAGTACTTATATAATAAACCTAAATATGATACGAAATAACAAAAACATTTAAGTAAAATAAATAAATAAAGCGAGATATATATGTTAAATAGAATAAGGAAAACTAGTGTGTTAAGGAAGACAAATAATGAGCAAAAATCTTTTTTTTTAAATAGGAAGAGATTTAGCTTGTCGCATTTCTAATGGAAGAGCATTCCACAGTTTAATGCATTCATGTTGTAGTTACCTGCGACATGACCGCGGGGCCGTACTTCATGGCCAGCACTGTGGCCGCGGCGAGGTACTCGTCCGCGCCGGGCTCGGGCGAGCCGGCTAGGCGCCGCGCTAGGAACGGGAACAGGGACGGGTCGGGCGAGTTCTCGGCGCATGTTGTAGTTACCTGCGACATGACCGCGGGGCCGTACTTCATGGCCAGCACTGTGGCCGCGGCGAGGTACTCGTCCGCGCCGGGCTCGGGCGAGCCGGCTAGGCGCCGCGCTAGGAACGGGAACAGGGACGGGTCGGGCGAGTTATCAGCACATGTTGTAGTTACCTGCGACATGACCGCGGGGCCGTACTTCATGGCCAGCACTGTGGCCGCGGCGAGGTACTCGTCCGCGCCGGGCTCGGGCGAGCCGGCTAGGCGCCGCGCTAGGAACGGGAACAGGGACGGGTCGGGCGAGTTCTAGGCGCATGTTGTAGTTACCTGCGACATGACCGCGGGGCCGTACTTCATGGCCAGCACTGTGGCCGCGGCGAGGTACTCGTCCGCGCCGGGCTCGGGCGAGCCGGCTAGGCGCCGCGCTAGGAACGGGAACAGGGACGGGTCGGGCGAGTTCTCGGCGCATGTTGTAGTTACCTGCGACATGACCGCGGGGCCGTACTTCATGGCCAGCACTGTGGCCGCGGCGAGGTACTCGTCCGCGCCGGGCTCGGGCGAGCCGGCTAGGCGCCGCGCTAGGAACGGGAACAGAGACGGGTCGGGCGAGTTCTCAGCACATGTTGTAGTTACCTGCGACATGACCGCGGGGCCGTACTTCATGGCCAGCACTGTGGCCGCGGCGAGGTACTCGTCCGCGCCGGGCTCGGGCGAGCCGGCTAGGCGCCGCGCTAGGAACGGGAACAGGGACGGGTCGGGCGAGTTCTAGGCGCATGTTGTAGTTACCTGCGACATGACCGCGGGGCCGTACTTCATGGCCAGCACTGTGGCCGCGGCGAGGTACTCGTCCGCGCCGGGCTCGGGCGAGCCGGCTAGGCGCCGCGCTAGGAACGGGAACAGGGACGGGTCGGGCGAGTTCTCGGCGCATGTTGTAGTTACCTGCGACATGACCGCGGGGCCGTACTTCATGGCCAGCACTGTGGCCGCGGCGAGGTACTCGTCCGCGCCGGGCTCGGGCGAGCCGGCTAGGCGCCGCGCTAGGAACGGGAACAGGGACGGGTCGGGCGAGTTCTCGGCGCATGTTGTAGTTACCTGCGACATGACCGCGGGGCCGTACTTCATGGCCAGCACTGTGGCCGCGGCGAGGTACTCGTCCGCGCCGGGCTCGGGCGAGCCGGCTAGGCGCCGCGCTAGGAACGGGAACAGGGACGGGTCGGGCGAGTTCTTGGTGCTGGGCGGTGGGGATTCCGGCGACGGCGTAGGGATAGGTTGCCGTCCAAACGCCTGGAAATAACAAAAAATAAGTTAGCTAGAGTCTAAGGATTGTCAGGCAGAGAGCGGTCAGACTTCCAGGTGTTCCTCGACCCGAATAATAAAAATACAAAAAAAAAGTGTGTGTGTGTCAGCTACGACGCACTATTGGAGTTTACTCCTTACGAACGATAATTATGATATATATAGAATAGAAAAAAAAGGGTAAATGAACGCATCTGCTAAAATGATAAGAGAAACAAACATATATCTGTAATTATTTGGATGATTGGAGGATTTACTTCAATAAAGCGTATTACATAAAGTATGTTACAAAATAATATAAATAAAATACAGTGAGACTACGAAGTATCGCGCGAAGAGGAGACCCTGAGAATGAGATACGCTGTGTGATGTATTCCATCTCATTCTTTTACACGTTCAATCCTACAGATATATATGTTTGTCTCTTTCTACGTAACGCCTCAACTTTACGTGTTACACATGATTAATCCTCATAAAATTTCCGTACCGGGCCTTAGAACTCAAATCGTTTCTTAAGGAGTAAACTCCAAAAAGAATATGTTCAAAACGCGGAACGCTGCTGTAACGCATGCCAGCACTCTCTGTCTGACAGATCTTATATGGACAGTTTGATAGCTGCAGTGGACCAATTCTATTAGCAATAGTATTTAAAAATAAATATTTTATGAATGTACAATAAAATGTGGGATTTACAATTATTGTAATTGTAACTTAAAAAACATTGGGAGAATAAAATTGGATAACCTTCGAAAAATAAAGAAAAAGCACGTAAAAGAACGATAAAAATTAACTAAAACTAAAAAAATAACAAAAAATAATCCTTACCCTTTCTATTACCTGTAATAACGAGGCACGATGTTGCGGGTCTACCGTCCAAAGCGACCCCTTACCGATTCCTGGCGCAGCCGCGACCTGCATCAAATTACTTTTTAATTTCCTGCAATACGTCTTTAGTATTTTTTAATTAAATATATACGCATTTATTTATCAGATCAGCAACATTAAAATTTACATGTGTTTTGAAAAATTTAAATATGTTGACACACAGCTTCATTTATGGTTACTTTATGATATTTTTTTATTACAGTCATCCCCAATAATGCATATTTGATTAAGGTATGAGTTTTTGTTAAATTCAGCATGTACCTAAAAAACGTTACTGACAAAAACACAATGGTTGGTTTTTGTGAAGGTTACTTGGATTTTGATGCACTTAGAAGTGTATTTTGAATGCACAATGTTTTATTCAGACTTATCAAATATTTAGGAGCGAAATTGGGTTCGTTACGCAACCTAATAGTGGGTGTACTGTATGGATAGGGCAAGGGGACATGATATGCGTTAATTTGGGTTTGTTGCCCTCTTTCCGGTTGGGCCAGATAATTATGGCAGTGAAATAGCGCCATGCAACGGAATAAATAATGCTCATCTAAAAGAGTCACATAGGCCTTGAGTTAGAAATTAATTAGGTCAATCATTTTATCTGGGTTGAAATTTAGTACTCATATTAAAAGTGCTCTTAGCTCTTGGTACTTTAATGTGCGAAAGAAACTTGCGAATTCATCTATAAGTTTACGAACAGCAGTTTTCTAAAGATGAGAATGCGATAAAAGAGTGAAAAGAAAAAATGAAGTTAAACCATCATATCCTTCTAGCTATTTTAAATTAATAAATGGAAAGTATGATACTTTATTTATAGAATTAGAGGAAATTATATTATGATGCCATGTCAAAGTCAAAAGTTCATGGGAAGTGTAAGGTTAAAAGGTTGTGGTGGCGAATTAATGGCTTAAGTGCAAAGTTCTTGATTGAGTTTCGTGATAAAATATTGTATAAACTATAAACTAAAAAAATAACAAAAAAGTGTGTTCTAACCTCACCCACCTTATGGAAGCACTTGTTCAGCGACAAATTGTGTCTCACACTGTTCTTCCAACCTTGCGGGGCATGTTTAAAGTAGGGGAAATGTCGTATAATCCACGCATAGATCTCTTTGACTGGAAGCGCTCGGGCCGGTGCAGCTTCTATCGCCATGAAGATGAGGCACGAGAAGGAATAGGGGGGTTTCTGGTGCGTTTGTAGAGGGGCTAGGATGGGGGGTGTAGGTGGGGAGGGAGGGGCCTTTATTGGTGTGCGAGGGGGTGATGGAGGTCGGACTATTGGCGGCGGTGTTATTGATTCCGTCTGTAGATAAAAAAAATATTAAGTAAGATTATGTGTAATTTCAAAAAACATCGTATTTATTTATTCGTTCAAGAAAATAATTCGTATTTTCAGGATAACCTTATTTGCATTTAAAGTGAATTTTAGTGGTTTTATTAGTGTACTATATTCCGTTGTTATATCAACAGATATAGGCTCAGAGTCGCTCAAAGAGCTATGGAAAGGGCTACGCCCGTGGTTTCTCTACGGGATTAAATTAGAGTTCTCTACGGGAGATCCGTAGAAGAACGCGGGTCACCGACATAGCCAAACGTAATAGATTTTTGAAGTGGCAGTGGGCAGGCCACATAGCACGTGGAACAGATGGCCCTTGGGGCCGAAGGGTTCTCGAATGGAGGCCGCGGTAAGCGCAGCGTCGGACGACCACCAACAAGATGGGCAGATGACTTGGTCAAACTTGCTGGCTCACGGTGGATGCAAGTGGCGACGGATCGGAATGATTGGTCGTCTTTGAGGGAGGCTTATGTCAAGCAGTGGGCGTGGTCTGTATTATAATTTGTGTTGGTGACTATTAAAATTTTATGGAAATAAATAAACAGAATTTAAATAAATAAATTTAAAATGCCTTGAATTTGAATTAATAAATCTAAATTTAAAATTAAAAAAAAAACCCTCGATTCCAATTCGATTTCTCGAATTCGAATCTCGATTTTTTCGAAGAATCGATTCGATGCTTTAATTTCCATATCAGTAAAACACCATAATATTTAGTAGTTAGGGCACGCGATGCTCTTTCATTTGATACCCCATTCGAGTATATTTGCAGATTTTCGGTTTTCCTTCCCCACTCTCACCCTCATATCTTTTAAACGGCTCAACCGATTTTCATGAAACATGTCACCATCACATGTCGTGTTAAGAACACCCAGGCCAAACTCACCTTTCATACAAAAAAAACTAAATTAAAATCGCTCCATCCGATCGTGAGCTATGATGCCACAGACAGACAGACAGACACGTCAAACTTATATCACCCCTCTTTTTTAGTCGGGGATTAAAAAGCATCGCTTAGGAATAAGGTGCTTCCTGAATTGTACTGAGTGTATTCACATATGCACCATGGATCCATTAGTTAACAAATCTTTAAAGATAAACCTCATGTTATGCTGTCTTGAGAAATTTGAAAATTGAGACTGTGTTGATAAATAGGCGCCAGTGGTTATCGCTATCAAATGATTATCAAGAACGCGTAAGATTAGGTTGTGTTACAACATGAGCACTTCATTTAGCACCTGTCATGTTGATAGACGTAAAACACGCGTAGCTAGGAGGAAGCCCTAATTAAAGTGTCCTTGTTTCTCAAATCCGACTTAACACAATTAAAGGCAAAATATAATTTTTAGGTATATATAACAAATGAGATGTAAACCTATAATTTTAATTTTGTAATGGCGATTACTTCACTCAGTGTATTTTATTTTATTGTAAACATATTAGATTACTCACTTTTATAATAACTTGGCTGCCAATGCCGAACATTTGTGTCGTATGTTTTGTTTCCTCTATGTCATTTTTGGATAGATTTATACCTGAAAACATTTACATATTTTTTTATACATATAACATAAGGGCATGACAAAACATGGCACTACACATGAATGTTTTTTCCGTTGTCCGTGCTAAAGAAAAGTGTCACGGAAAGGTTAAGAGTACATGTCATTAACGAATTTACCTCATTAAATGAGCATTAACCCTTCACGTGGGTCTCTACGTATTTCAGACATCGAGATCAATAGTTTAACAAACGAATTGTATTATTATAATACTTGTGAATTCGGAGTACTTCCAAATATAAGGAGTCCCTTATTTGTAGCGTAAATATAACTGATACAATTGTATTAGGTTAGAGCCATCACTCAAAAAAATGAGAACGCTGACAAAAATGTTATAGCACAAGAAACCCATCAAATCTCGGTCAGGCATCACTCATCCGCGTCGCGTCTATCAGTCGACGCCGGTGACGAAACGCAATGTTTTCGTAATTCGGCGTGTTCTGTGGAAATTGTTTCTGAAGGTTCGCTAATCGTTAACCGGGAGACTTATTTCAATGGTTAAACAACTCATGGGTATCTGGTTACTGTGGTTGAGTAAACAGCAAGTTTATGAAATAATGTTGAAATAATTCTGTAAAATTTTGATTTGTCGAATTCTTATTCAATAATACAGATTCAAAATAAGTTATAACATAACCACATAGGTGAGGTGTAGTATGTAACTATATCCTAAGCTAGATAAGATATATTCATTAGTAATAAATCAACAGCAGTCAGATGTAGTCGTTTAGGTATGCTGACACTGTTTGGCTCATTATCATAATTTAAGTAGGTTGGGTTTATTAGTGATTAAAATTTAACTGATATTTAAAAAAATGTCTAATTTTATCCTACTGAATCTACATACGGATTAAGCAACATGATAAGTTAAATTCACCTCTGAGTAAGTTTCTGTCCTGCAGCCAACTGAGACTCGTGAGGTCGTCATCGTGCTCCGCTGGGGGTAGATTTCCCGCGTGCCCGCCACAAGCAGCCCTGTGCACAAACACATTCAAATTATAACTATGACATTAGATTAGTATCCATTACCAACAACTCACAAAGAAACAAATGTTTCAAGGAAGAGTTATAAGTAACGAAGTTTTTCTGGAAGAGGTCGCTTTTAAGCGATAAGAACGCCTATTGTGCCATTTCAGTTTATTGTGTGTGTGAAAGTGTGTGTATGCCGACATCTCGGCACTTAGTTACTCCTTGAATACATCTAATTATCATCTTTCACACACACACTTTTTAACCCCCGACCAAAAAAGAGGGGTGTTATAAGTTTGACGTGTCTGTCTGTCTGTGTGTCTGTCTGTCTGTGGCACCATAGCTCCCGAACGGATGGAGCGATTTCAATTTAGTTTTTTTTGTATGAAAGGTGAGTCTGGCGCGAGTGTTCTTAGACATGTTTCATGAAAATCGGTTGTGCCGTTTAAAAGTTATGGGGGTGAGAGTGGGTAAGGAAA
Source organism: Gymnoscelis rufifasciata (assembly GCA_929108375.1). NCBI lineage: Eukaryota > Metazoa > Arthropoda > Insecta > Lepidoptera > Geometridae > Gymnoscelis > Gymnoscelis rufifasciata. Next base: position 9,328,618 of record OV815315.1, on the reverse strand, counting down.
ACCAATAATCTGCAAATAATACTAGTGTGGGGTATCAAATGAAATCGCATCGCGTCCACATTACATAATATTATGTTGTTTTACGTTTAAGGAAATTATGGCATTGGTATCGGGGGTTTTTCTTAAATTTTAAATTTAGATTTATTCTAGTTATTATTTACTAGCTCTACACGCTAGTAAATACACGCTACAGCGTTGACCGTGTTTTTGGTTTTTTCAGGAACCACTTTTTTTCCACTGTTAAAAGCATATAGTCTTCTTCGAAAAGTGGGCTATCTAACACGATAATATATTTTTTAATTGGACTAGAAGTTCCTGATATTAACGCTTTCAAACAAACTCTTCAGCTTCAGTTCTTATTAGTATAGATTTATATTAATAAAATAAATCACCAAAGAAACTAAGACGGAAGACTGTAAAGTCTATTTCACCTACGCACTGACAGACAGAAAAGAAAATAGAAATTAAAGAGTAGAAAGAACATCTATACTAATATTATAAAGCTGAAGAGTTTGTTTGTTTGTTTGAACGCGCTAATCTCCGAAACTACTGGTTCGAATTGAATAATTCTTTTTGTGTTGGATAGTCCAGTTATCGAGGAAGGCTATAGGCTATATAACATCACGCTACGACCAATTAGGCTATATAACATCACGCTACGACCAATAGGAGCAAAGATATAGTGGTAAATGTGTAAAAACGGGAGAAATTGTTCATCTTTGAAGCCTTCCGTTGCGTGCGCCGTGAAAACGGTTCAAGATACACAAAAAATATGTATTAAAGAATAATAGCTCTTTTAATGATCTAAAAAACAGTCCGCGATAGTATATGTCTATCTTTTAAGATTAACTCACAAAAACAGTTTTTATGGTATGTACCTAATTTGGTAGAAATAATTTGTTTAAGTTGTTTCAACATAATAATATTAATCTTTATTCAAATAAATATGTTGTAACGCGGGTAGCACCGCAGGGCACAGCTAGTTTTTAATAATCGACTGATCAAAAAAAAATCCAGTGTTATTGTTATCTTAACCGAAGCGCAGTTGCAGAAAGAATATAATCACTACGGTTTTTTTTTTGCGCAGTTCTAAAAGAAATCCTGTTTTTTTTCGAACCAAGCGTATGACCTTTACGCCTGAGATGCTCAAGTCTGCGTCTTATTTACATAGAAATAACTGCAAAGCGGTGAACGCAAGTACGTCAGAATTTATGGTTTTCTTTACACCTTCCTTATTTCCATAGATACTATTTTAATATAGGTACAACGTGTTTTGTATGTGGAAGGAGGATATTGTTTTGCCTTCGCACCGTTAATGCTACTATGACGACTTGTAAAGAAAATTATATATTTATTGCATGAAATACATGTATCTGTTACACAGGTCTTATAATGTAATCAATTTGTATCAACGTAATTCCACCATAAGGTGTACAATGTAAATTACAATTGGTATTGGTATATTAAAACGTGATGTGAAATACAGATGTGTCCGTGTGACGGTGTTTGTTGAAATCGAACATTCTTTGTATAAGACAACATAATATGTTTCAACACTTTCAACTTAATATTATTAAGTTGAAAGTGTTGAAACACCATATATACTTACAGCAAATTTTAGATGTTATCTCATTTCTGTTTAAAAGTATATAATTTGTCTTTACATGGCGAAATAAACCATATCTCACGAATGATATCAGTTGGTAACCAAAAAATAACATGTAACTCGTAAGTACGCTTATCAGGCGTGTCTTACCCACTAACCGAGGCTGTGTTATCGTTACGGCATTGATTGATGTGGTAAACTGATGATAGCGGAAAACATCAACATAGAACAAACTTGCCTTGAAATCCTACCACGAGACTTCCAAAAAACTCTCTTACTAACGTTTGGCTTTTGTTCCAAATGCTGGTCAAAGGTCTTTTATTTCTCATTCTCATGCCAGCTTCATATATGTATAAAATAATTTGTAAAGTATATCACTAAAACTTTACTTTATGATGTGTTGAATAAATGTATTGAACATTCATTTTGTACAATAAAGTCTTGAAAATATCGGAAAATCGTCAGCAATGTTTCGGATGTGTTCACTCTAACCGCAAATTACGCAAACGACGCTAATAAAACCTGCAGATCGGTTTCCTCACATTCCTCCGTATATATAAATAGGCTGCAATTACAAATTCTAAAAAACGCAAGCTAGTATAACACAGCAAGATCATTAGCCTAATAGATACAGCCGAATTGGCGTGTCGCCAAAACACTGTCACACTGAACATAAGGGAGAATCGGCTTGCGGAGTTATTGTTCGCTACCACAGTAGTTGTCCTTGTCTCAACAGTCAAGCCTTCTGCTTAGGAACATCTACACAACGTTTTTAAGAAAAACAACGGCCTTAAAATGTATTAATTGCTGATTATTTTAGATGACTCTTTCGTTTTCTCTTTGGTTTCTCAGTTTTCTTCTATGACGAAATAGCGGTAAGATTTTCGGAAAGAATGGATCGATCCATGTAAAAAATGAGGCAGTATTTAGCTTTCATACAACAAGGAATCATGGAATACTTGCCTCTGAGATTTTTGAAAGTTTGATTGGAATGCCATCATCTTACCGTGGTTTCCGTATCATGGGACCACCCTTGGCAAATCTACGATGGATACGAGGATCATATACGACGTTACCGAAATGACAAAACTGTTGTTTTGAAACTTAAATTAATATTATTTTCTTCAAAGACAAACGTGAAACACTTATTTCGAATGAATACAAAGAATGATGTACCGAGTCGATTGAATACCTCTTGACTTGAGATTATGACATAAAATTATCTGACACGTTCATTACTGCAATCTGGGTCTGCATAGCATTCCACAAAGTATTAAGTAAGACGTAATATTAGATATTACGTATCATGAATCGTTTAGTAAACATTTATCGTCACAAATTGAGAATGACTAAAGAAGTTGCTTGTTAAATGGTTTTATGGTATTTTAGTGATTATACTGAAGTCGACTGCGTGATGGAAAAAAAAACAAATTTGAAACTTGTGTTTTGTAAACAGTGTTTGTGGTCGTCCATGAAAATAAATCATAACATTCGTGTACGTGCAAAATTACGTACAGATTTAAAGACAATAATGAGTCAACCTGAATGACAGTCCAATACGAAAGTTCTTTACACCTTTGTGTCCTGTCTTTGTTTTGTACACAAACGTAAGTACCCAACATACATAATACTACAAGAAGCAGAAGTACAACTTTATTTCAAGTTACTTTGTTCTAAAACAGAGAATATGTATACCGACCCTCAGCAGCATAAACCAAAAACTCTTACCGCTGTAAGTCATAGAAGAAACTGAGAAACCAAAGAGGAACAGAAAACGAAAGAGTCTAATGGGAAGCCTACGCAACCCAGTAACCTACATTCCCTAACATTACAAGCATCAAGCTTCGACAAACAAACGGCCCAACGAGCATTCATATAATTCAACCTCTGACATTTAGAGAGGTCACGGTCTAGAAATAGGGTAAATTGCACCCCTATACATACGGGCATCGATACTGGTTCATTACGCGGAGAAGCGGATTCATTCGATATTGACGTATTACGCAGCACTGATCGCTGGGTTTATTTACTAGATACATAATTGGACTTGGGCACATCTAAATATATCTAATACTAGCGGCCCGCCCGGCGTCGCACGGGTATAAAATTTTCCCGGAAATTATTCGAATTTTTCTCGCCGTAAAAACCATCCTATCTCTCAAGTTAGATCGAACTGCGCATGGTGTGCGAATTTTATTATAATCGGTTAAATGGTTTAGGAGTCCATTGAGGACAAACATTGTGACACGAGAATTATATATATTAAGATTAGAAAGCCGAAGACTTTGTTTGTTTGGTTAAACACGCTACTTCCTGGAGCTACTAGATTGGTTTTACCCCGGGAAATCCATAAAGCAAAGTCAAAGCCATGGCATGAAAAACTAGTTACAAGTTTGCAAGACGACGACGAGGAAATTTCGCACAGACGTTTTGCGCTTATGATAAGCTAAAGCTTCTACAATTTATGATTTAAGTCTTCTAGCTGCGATAGACTCTTTGGAGTAAAAAGATGAATCTTAAGGGAAGCCATGATGTGGTTTTATTCGATAAGATTCTTAAGATTCCATACTATGGAATGCCTATTACTACATTAGTTAGTAATGCCTATTAGGCACAAGCAAGTATTTTAAAGGCTATCAGTTTCTCAATTGCGACTAAGTAATTTACAAATTAATGCTGTAATTCGCGAGTGATACTGTTATCAATTTTGCACTATTATCGCATAGTGATTGCAGGTCTAAAAACCGAATGTGTATCACTGAATTTATTATACCTAAAAACATATAACTCAAACACGTGATTTACAGAAGCGCAAAACGTGTTTGTCCGTGTATCTTGTTTTACAGCTATTATATGTTTTAAAAATATATACTCGTATTATTATTATGTAATAGGTATTTACTGAGATTCGTTGGTGTTGCTGTTGTAGGAACAACACAAAATATAACTAAGTATACTAGAGACAGATTCTATAACTATTTACTCATAAAAAAGGAACATTTTAATATACAATATGTGATATAAATATTGTTGGTATTCCATTTTAGATTTGGTATACCGTAAGGTTTATTTTCTCTCCACTGTCTACTAACAAATTACTTAAATAGACGCTGTTATAGCGAAACAAATAACCCGATCGATTATAATCTATCTGCAAACGATATACAACATAATGCTAAGCTATATGACTTTACCTACGATGCATGCAGATAATGCAAGGAAAGTGTGCCACAGCGTTTATTATTTTCCTTGTAGGCGTGCATTATAGGGTGAGCATCAGCTTAAAATAATACAGTAAGTACCATCGAAGCGAGACAAGGACGGCGTCACATGATCCGACAATGGCATTCACTCTTGTGTTTTTATTGCATTATTACGTGTATAATTTAGTTTAATTTAATTTGTTTGTTGTTTTATTTGCTGTTCTGTTCTGTTTGTCGCTCGTGTGGTTGTTTGTCATTAGGTCTCGTCTGAAAACCAGCGCAAATCCACCTAATGTGGATCTGCTTATGCTGAGGCGAGACCTTTTGGCACAACACATTCAATTATTTATGTTTAGTATTTAGTATTATTTAAATATTTTTTTTTTTTATTGTATTTAACTGGTTATGTGTGTGTTGTGTCAATAAATGTTTTCTCTCTCTCTGTCTCACTCTTCCCGATAAGTGCGTATTGCTACAAATCCACAACACTCTTCAACTTAGTAAGCAATTTTCAAGCTTCTAATTGAATTTTGGTCGAGTATTGTATTTGTAGTATTGTATTTGTTTTCCAGTGTGATTTATGCGTGTAATGTTTTTTTTTCATTAGTATCTGCAATCAGTTCTTGAAACTATAAGCAGGTGTTTTGGTACTTCTGCAGGATTTTCAGGATAGTGAAACTCAATAGCTTCTTCTGCCTATGATGATGTGATGCCTTTTTAGTCTCTTAGAGTAGTTGATAGTACGGAAATATTTATTTATTTATTTAATGTTTTTTATAATACCATTTTGTGATCTTTGATCTGTGATAAATGGTAACTTTGCTTCCTGTGTTATTATTCTTATGTTGTGTTGTGTTATTATATTCTTTGCTACCTATAAGATATATGTTTACTGTCTATAACATGAGTAGAATAGAATAGAATAGAATAGAATATACTTTATTACACACCAAATGAACAATACAATATGAAATTAAAACTAAACCTAGAATGCGTAATGGGCGGTCTTATTGCTAAAAGCAATTTCTTCCAGACAACCGTGGATGGAGAGAAAAAAGTTTACATATTTTATGGACGGTGGCTTAAACAATATAAATACCTAATATCTAATGCTAAACCTAAAACTAGCCTATACTAAATTAAATTTATCCTTATGCTAACATAGACAAATGACCAAAATTTTTATGACTTTTTATTAAAATAATATTGTTTAATGCTATTCCGAAAAGAGTTGAGTGATGGAGCATTTCTAATATCCTTAGGCAATTGGTTCCACAACCGAATTGCCTGAACAGTAAAGGATTTTGTGTAAAAATCTGTGCTGTGAATAGGTACCTTGAGCGTGTTGTTTCCAGATGACCGAAGAGAGAAACAATGAGACTGGTGTAGAAATTCGAAACGATCCTTGAGGTAGGTAGGAGCAAGAGGATTAGAAAGAACATTGTATAAGAGAGTAAGAATATGTGTATTCCGGCGAAGGCGAATAGGCAACCACATGAGCTTAGTGCGAAACTGAGAAACATGGTCGTACTTACGTAGCCCATAAATGTATCTAATAGAAAAATTTTGTAGGCGCTCAAGCTTGTCAAACTGTTGCTCTGTTAGGTCAAGATAACAAATATCTGCGTAATCGAGAATGGGGAGTAACAATGACTGCGCCAGCATTATCTTGGTAGCTGTAGGCAGAAAATTACGAAGCCGTTTAAGAGCCGCTGCTGCCCCAAAAATCTTGCGACTGACAGCCTGCATCTGGAGATCCCAAGATAGGTGTTGGTCAATAATAATACCCAAGTTTTTGACAGACTTGGTAAATGGTACAACGACGCCGTCGAAAACAACTGGCGGTGAACTGACAAGGTCAAGTTTGGCTATCATGCGAGAACTTCCGACCACCATAGCCTGAGTTTTCGTCGGATTTACTTTTAAGCCATACCGCGTGCACCATTCTAAAATACGGACTAGATCAGCATTAATTGTATCTATAGCTAAGGGCAATGTATCATAATTTGTCTTACAATATATTTGCAGGTCGTCGGCATACAAATGACAAGAGGAAGAAAGGTTAGAGGTGATAGAATTAATGAAAACTGCAAAAAGAAGAGGAGACAATACACCGCCTTGAGGAACGCCAGCTGTCATGTCACCCCAGGATGAAAATAAGTCATTACAGCGAACTCGCTGCCGCCGTGAAAGGAGATAGCTTCGGAACCACTGAATTGCCGTAGGAGAGATGTTAATAGTGTGAAGGATGCCAAGAAGTATTTCGAAATCGACGGTATTAAAGGCATTGCTAAAGTCTAATAATGTTAGCACTGTAACTTGTCCATTGTCCATACCAAGCCGAATGTCGTCAGTAATTTTAGCAAGTGCCGTGACGGTACTGTGACCTGGTCGGAAACCAGATTGGTATGGATTGAGGAGGTTATTACTTATTAGAAAAGAATTGAGTTGACGATGGATAAGGCGTTCCAGAACTTTAGAAAGGAAAGGGAGAATAGAAATAGGACGATAATCAGAAAAAGACTTAGGAGTACGGATTTTAGGAAGCGGAATAATTTGAGCGTCTTTCCAAGAAGATGGAAAGCTGCCTTCAAGTATTGAGGTGTTAAATATGTGTGTGATAATTGGAAGCAATTTATCTAGAATGGGAATCAACATATTTCGGCTAATACCGTCATCACCAACAGCGTTAGAAGTAATAGACTGCATGGCTTTCCTAACATCCTCCTCGGCAAATTCAATGAAGGAAAAAGAAGGAAAGTTGAAAGTGGGAAGAGAGGATAGATACTCCAAGGTACTCGATTTATCAGCTACGTTACTATGGGCCATCGAAGTAAAATAATTATTTAAAGCACTTAAATCAAGATCGTTCGGAGGAGAATCAGGACGAGATTTGCCAACACCATATGATCTCAGAAAGCGCCAAACTTTCGCCGGATCTTCGTCGAGCACAGCCGCATGGATATGACGACGTTGAGCATCTCTGATAACTAGATTGCAACGGTTGCGGACTAAAAAGTAACGGTTCTTATTATCATCAGATGGGCGCGCTGCATATTTACTCTTTGCAACTGATTTTTTGTGCATAAGTGCTTTAATGTCGTCAGTCAACCAGGGTGCAGGAAGATGCTTAACTTTAATTAGCCGAAATGGAGCATGAGTATCATATAAATTACTCAGCAATTTGTTAAAAATATTAATTTTAGTATCTACATCTACTGCCTCAACAACGCTGGACCAATTAATGGACTCAGCGTCCCTTAGCAGATTATCAATTTTAATGGCCCCAAAATTTCTTTGGCGAATTATTCGTGCCTTAGCTTTAGCTGGACGAATTTTATAAGAAAGGAGAAGTAAATCATGGTAAGAAAACTCATTCGCTGTATGCTGACTGTGTTTAGCTACATGGTTTAAAGAAGAAACAATTATTAAGTCTAACAAGGACGGAGATGAATTAGGGAAATGATGTGTGGAGTTAAGAGGAAGTAGATTTAAGTTACTGGAATGAACGATAGACTCTAACATACGGGAACGACTATCCTTCTTAAGAAGACACGTATTAAAATCCCCCATAATTATGGAGTGTTTAAAAGATGGAGTATAGTCCTCAATAATTTGAGTAGCTATCTGTCGGTCGTATTTACTGGCAAATATTAGCCAAAGGCAGTTAACAATTACCCTATATAATAAGTATGACCCGGCATGTTGTGAGACTTAGGTCTATCACGTGATATGTTTTCTTCGTAAGATCAGACAAACGAATGCTAAGATGATGAAATAGCGATAATGCGATTATTCTGTACGGAGAGATTGCTAATCGTCATTGATAAGCTCGGATTGTACATGTACTACACTCCATCGATGTAAGCAGTCAGTCATTTCTTGACATTGCACAGCCATCAATGAAACAAACGTTATGTTATTTATAATACTGATGGTCAGAGCTTCGAAATAAAATGACAATTGGACACAGACGACTAGGTCAAAACTTAATTTAAACAAATTAATTTGATTTTAACAAAACCAAAGAGCAAATATTTCTCATAATACTTGCAGAGGCACATCCTTATAACAAGAGGCGATTCGGTACCGAAGTCGCCGCCGCAGCGAGAGTCCGCTAAGGGCAACATACACTTTACACCATGCTGATCTGATCTACCGCGGTAGGAATACAACTATTGCTTGAAGTAAACTTACGGTGGCTGAGCCATGTCCATGTCGGACTCGTCGGAAACGCCCTCGATGTCGTCGAAGTTGTCTATGATGCGGCCGGAGACCTCGAGCCTCCGCAGGGAACGCCCGCTAGAGGCCACGTGTCGGGCGATCTGCCTGATCAGTCTCCGGGGTAGGGGCAGTGTGGCGCGGACGCCGCGGGCTGGGGAGCCACCGCGCTCACCGCGCATTGGCGCCATCTGATAACAATAAGAAAAAAAAAATATATATCAGGACTATCCGAGACCTCAATCTGTGCAAGGAGCCGGCAAGCGACTGACTGACCGGAATATACACACAGCATCACCAAACTAAGCAAATTGTACTATGGGTTAAGGTGACTGATAGACTACATAGATAAAATTATTTTTGCAAAGTAAAGAAATTCATGCATAGAAAAACACCCAGACACCGGCGCGTCGCGTCGTCGAGTGCAGTGGCCTGTGCCGTTGACACCCGTGTTTATTAAAGCCTACAGAAAAGAGACATTTACATAACTTATTCAGATTCAGATCATTTATTGACACAGAAAGAACAAATAGAAACAGGTACAGGAAAAAAATATACACAAATACTTATTCTAGTGCAGTAGGTATGACTCGTCTGACTGTTGTCTTTATACATAAATAACTATTATGAATCCTTAAAACATTTCAAGTCATAAGCAATTTTAAGTAAATCTATGAGGGAATCCTAGGTCCAGGCAGTGGGTGTAATACTTGTATAAATGATGATGACATTCATAGAAAGTTGACCCAATTTGTAGGTACACCGTTTGTGGCAATGGTGTGAATTATTTCTTAAATCAACTTCCTAAACTAACAGTGACGTAGATGCTAAATTGATAAACACGCAACTCTGCATGCTCAAGACTGGCATAATAAGTTACTATGTGTCTTTTCTATCGAAAATACTAGATAAGGTTGGGAATTCGGCCTCCAAAATTATCGAATTTTATCTTGAAAACGATAACATAAAGATTTTGTGCAAGAAATATATAGGACATAATTATCCCCCCCAAAACCATTTTCATGTAAAATGTATAGTCAAAACGAGATAAGACCACTGTACACTGTCAAAAAGTTATCAGATGTAATGGTGAGCTAAGCTCATTAAAACTCTACACGACCCCAACTCTAAAATAAGCATCTTACTTCATAATCCTCTATATAATTCAAGATGGTTGTTTCATTATTCAGATATTAAATTTAAGTTGATGAATTTAATATGTAACTTTTAGGTATATATCAACTGAATGATTTACATACTGTAGAAGTGGAAATAATTACGTCATAATAAGCTTTAATTTTTCTTAATATGAGATGCGTATATAATTATGACACAACTCTATAGCTTTAAAGAGTTAAATAATTATAAAAATCAATTATAACTTCGTAATTATGGAAAACATTCTTTGGTTTTTGTTAAATGATTTATGACTATGAAAAAATAATTTAAAATTTAGAGATGTATTAACAAAATTTTATCTTGGTCAGGTACATAATAATGCGAGTTGTTGCTGATTATATTTCTGGTTGGTGTATCAGGAAATTATTAAAATAAACCTAAATTTAATTAAGTACTTTCTACAAAAATGTATTTTATGTACAGATGTCGATTTCATAGTAATTTACATTCAAGTTAATTTAACTTGAATGGAAACGAAAGTTTCATTCGAGATATCGTTACACACAAAGGTAACTTTAATTAAAAGATTTCCAATAGCAACAGCTCAAAACCTTGAACCTTGTTATTGAAGGCTTTGTTTACGACATTTAATCAAGACAAAACAATTGATTACTTATTTCCCTGTTTTCGTTTCATCAACATTTGCTTAAAGTTCCATCTTAACCTTTCTGTTTGTAAGGTTACAGATTTTAAGATTGATCCCTCTTTTAACAAGTTTCATTCCTATCCTATGAGCCTGCTCCTTGTTAGTTTAGCTTGGCTCGATGAAGTAGAAATGCATCTGTGATTTAGTTTAAATGTTTCCTCCATCTGATAGTTATTTAGTAAGTATCAAGCAGTGAAGATTTCGTAACTTGAATAACGCGGAAATGAAGCGCTACCTAAAAATATCGCGGCTTAAATATTTGTTTATTAGCTTGCGCAGATATTATCAAACAACGTAATGGTGTAAAGTAGTAAACTATAGGTATCTCAATGATGGGGAATTATCACGATGACGCAATTATGACTACATCCGAATACAATAAAAGTTTCCTAGATCGTTGCTATGACGTATTTAATCGAACATTCTTAGACATCCATCTAGCTCAAACCAGTCTTACATAATATTATTAAACGGTGTGAAGCCAATTTTATTTATACGTTCGCGTTTTAAGAAACCGGAACGCAGAATGTTATTCTTTTTTCGTTTTATTTATTGTGAGACGTAGTGACACGATCACATAATTGAGTGACCTTGGCATAATAGCGGCTGAATACGTAGTGCGTGGCTGCGGCGTGGTAGGCCTTGTCTACTTAAACACGCGTAACTCCAAACAAACTAGCATTATTGAGACGTAACTGTATCTGCGGATTTTACGGTTCTATATTAATTATAACTTTGACGTATTTCCCAACACGATACCACGATGTTAGGAGGAACATTATTTGTTTTTACAATGAGCCATACCTATGGCTATTCATTATTGAATTTGCACCTTGTAATTTATATTTTATATTTACCTTAATTTAATTAAGGTTAACATAAAATAAAAACAGGGTACAAAGGGCGGCCTACTATTATGGCCTCTATTAGTTGTGAAATATAAATTACAATAAAGTGTTTTCTATTCTATTCTTGTATGTAGAGGTTCTAAGGTAGATAGATATTCTGTGTTTTCAAGCTTTGAATTGATTAGAATACAATACATAATTTATAGAAACAGGAAATAACGTATTTAAGGTGAACTGTATCACTAACTGATAAGCAGGATAACATAAATTTCCACATGCATATTGCATATCAATGACCACAATAAAAAACCATGTCCTGTTTACCACACTAAATGATTAGATTAATTTAAATTAAATACCCATATCTAAATATTCACAAGTTGCAGTATTCTCGCGTCTACCCCCGCGGTTTAAGGGAATAGGTGAAAAGTCACATTTCCTTTACTGTGGCTTAACATAGGCTATTCTACTCAGTTTAAAATAGTTAAAATGTTAATTTTGTAGTAAAATGACTGTTTTAAAGTTAAGACAATATAACAACTGACATTGTTATATTATTGCCATGATGCCGCCACACTATGCCGCCTCATATTACAAGGAATGTGTATAAAGGTTTTTAATTAAATTTATTTAAACAATCATTGAAAAATATAAGACAAAATGGAAAAAAATGTGTTTATTTTCATATATTGAATTTTATCTTTTTTAGTAAGTAAGTAAATTATTTATTTGCACACAAAAAACACACACTAACAATAAACAATTACAAGAAAAAAACTAAAACACTATATAAAAACAAACAAAACTAATAAATCTTAATACATTATGATGAGTGTGTGTGTTACAGTGTAGCAAAAAGGCAATTATTAAGTATTTTTAAGTGTGGCTTGAACTATATCTAAATCCAATTTTATCAAAATTGGTTCAGTGATTAAATATGAAAATCTAACAGACTTAGAGAAGGTTAATATATTGCACATAATATTAATAGACAGTCACATCTTAATGGCATAGTTGTGTTTCCATACTTGTAGTTACAAAACATCCTTATTAACTGGGGATTCCATTTAAACATTAATGTTATAATGACCAATTATCTTATAATAAAATACAGTAATAGGAATTTGCAAAGCACCAAAACACTTGATTCATCAGATCTTATATAGGTACCTCAAGTTTGGTCATAATGAAGAAAAATCATATTTGTTTATTAACGTTTTCATATCAGTTATATAATACACAAGGCACACAAAAAATAAAAGCATATCTTATCATTGAACCTTGCTACAATTTATAATATTACAAATAATATTGTCAAAATCTCTGGCAATCATTTTCAAAAATAGGTATTCAAATAAATTAATTCATACCAATATAACCTGATCATTAATTAGATTACATTCTATGAAAAGTGGAGCATTGTCTCTGGGTGACTATTCGAAATAGAATTCTTACAGGAAGTGTGCATGTAGGTCATGCAAAGGTCTAGCAGCTATTTTTAAAGCTCAGTGCAGTATGTTTCCTGAGATTCTTTTTACCTGATTTACAAAAGTCTTCCACCAGCAAGGTCAAACAGGTTAAGTCATAGAACTCACTCACTTTACGTTTTTGACAAACAAAGTCCACTTTAGAATTAATTAGTAAAGAGGTAATTTATTGTTATGGGCAAAATGCGCCCTAGCAACGTAAGCAGCGCTATACGATGCACGCGATCTAATGATGTAATAGCCAGATTGTAGCCATGTGTTTATGTATTCATTAGGTCAGTGGTGGTATCAACAACGTGTTGCTAGGAAACTGAGGAGCAGCGCAGAGCGCGGAGGAGCGGCCACCGCGTGTGCGCTTCGTCGCGGACTCTGGCAGGCGACGTGGACCCGCGTGCAACTTGCACGTGCAAACGCTTTCCCAAGGGCCATTACATAACAGAAGCGGACTCTACGCCACACCGGGGACGCCACCGACAAACACCAACACCCGTTCCATATTTAGAAGGAGCGCCCCCGAATGCGTCCCGACGTAATTCATGCGTCTAGTCACATTTTTAGAACCGCATGTAAACGATACCATCTCGTACCATATCGTATTATTGTTTGAACGCGTCGCACTAAATTAGATGCATCTCAATCAAAGTACAAAATCCAAAATGTGAGTTCAATTACGTCGAAAACATATTGTAAACTATGCAATCAATCCACTCAAGGTGTAAGTAACATCGACAAATGTGGATTTTTGTTACTTGAAATCATTAAAATTTGCTAACTTACCTCTAACGTATGTTTGCTTGATGGAGGGCTCACCAATTTACAAATTAGTAATCACAATAAATAAACAGCATTCCGCGACCTCCGTACTTGCAATCAAATCAACACACTCACTCAACAAAACACCTTTTCTTCCACCCAATCAAACCATAAACTTTTTTTTTTTTTAGTTCTAGAGGTAGGCAATGGCAAAAGGGACTCGAATCTTTTCAACCGTCGTAATTATATGCAACAGATAATATAACGTCAAAAATTAGACAGATTTCGCCTACTTCGCCTAGAGCTGGGCATTGAATAAAATTCTACAGACTATGCAAAACCTTTGAAAGCCAGCATGATTGTGATAGTAGCTGGCAACAATAAAACCAATGACGTTTCGTTTTGTTAACCAAAAAGAAGTAAACACGTTAAACTTGACGTGGACTAAAATCGGTGGCTCGATTTTCTCAATAGTAAAATAATCCCATAAGTTCTATAGTCCAAGGAATTTGTGAAAGAAAGTCTCTTAAAATTGTTTTCCGCATGATAGGGCTTTTGTGAAAAATGATTTTAAACAATGTAAGTGCATACTTTTATTTAAATGTCGAATTATGCGACAGTCAGTTTTACAGCAATCATTACTTATTTTCGATGCGACTTCGTGATTATTTTATGAATTTCTTTACAGAAAATGTATGGAATCTTGAGTGTTGCACTCGTCTCTTTAATCCTTAGCCAAAAAACCGATGCCGCGGCCGTTATATCAGTTGATTTGGGGTCAGAATGGATGAAAATTGGCATCGTGTCACCTGGTGTACCTATGGAAATAGTTCTGAATAAAGAGTCAAAGAGAAAAACACCGGCAGTCGTTGCGATCAGAGACGGTGTAAGAACTTTTGGTGAAGATGCTGTTACAGTTGGTGTAAGATTCCCCAAGAATGCTTACAAATACCTCTTAGATCTTGTTGGAAAGCCTTTCAATCATCCAATGGTTCAGGCTTACAGGTGAGTAGTTATAACTGTCCATGTGCATATTGCCCAATAAAAATAAATCTTGGTTTCATTCATTCTTTCATGAATAAATTAATTGATGAAATATATCTATTAAATTGTTAAGTATGTTATTTCATTATAAAATATGATAGTTCTTTCTATATTCATATGACTGGTTTCATATGTTTTTCTTTCTGTTATCTGACATGTAAATGCTACTAAGATAGTTATTCATTTTTGTGGATTAATTGCAGGGCTCGTTTTCCATATTACGATATTGTTGAAACAGACAGAGGCACTCCAGAGTTTATCCATGATGAGAACACAAGATTCTCTCCTGAAGAATTGGTTGCACAGCTTTTGGGTAAAGCTAAGGAGTTTTCCGAGATTAGTCAAGGTAACTTTTTACTCAAGTTTATTTTATTACTTTATTCATATGAATATTGGCAAGCCCTAATAGAGTTCTTTCTGTTTTGTAATACACATCCATTTCTAACCAACACCCAACTATATATATTTTTTACATCTTGTACACCCATAACTTTGTAATACTTGATAGATAATGTTGGAAACATGAATACACATCATCATCACCCCTATCAACGTTCCCACTGCTGGGACACAGGGACTTCTCTCTTGACGAGAGAGATTAGGCCAAGTGCGGGTTGGTGAATGTCACATGTCCTTCAAACTCTTTTTAAAGTTCTCAGAACATGCCGGTTTCCTCACGATGTTTGCCTTCACCGTTAAAGCACGTGTTTAAAGCAAAAAAGTTGAATACACATACACAATTTTAAACCCAGATATCCTCTTTTTCCTTCTTCCATTTTCTTACTGCCTAGTTAGGCTTTTGCAATTTTCATGGTATATAATCAAGTTCATAATATAACAGGTCACCCTGTAAGCGACTGTGTCATCACTGTACCTGGGTACTTCAACCAGGCTGAGCGACGGGCTTTGCAAGAGGCTGGGACATTGGCTGGGCTCAATGTGCTTCAACTGATTAATGACTATACTGCTATTGCTATCAACTATGGCATTTTCAGGAGGAAGGTATGTGTTAAAATTATAATTTTTACTTAATCAATAAATATATTACTGAATAAATGAAAATATTAGTATAAATTAAACACTGAACAGGTTACACTTAATAGGCTATAATAGTTTTTTTTTGTAATAAATATATGCCAGACACACAATTTATTAAACTGTTTTTGAGCCTTTGGAGATACTTAGATTTTATTTGAATTAGATAGATACATAACCATTAAAAATAATCTTAAATTACAGGAGATCAATGAAACGGCATGGCATGCATTATTCTTTGACATGGGTGCAGCATCCACCAAAGCAACCCTAGTGGAATATAAAACTGTCAAGACAAAGGAGAAGGGATATGTTGAGACTGTGCCGCAATTGCAAGTCCTTGGAGTTGGGTTTGATAGGTAAGATTCGATAATATGAAGTTCTTGATTGTAAAACACCAAAGATAGAACATCTAGATGCTGTTGGGTGGACTGTCCATTAATATTTATTTGTTTATTAATTTTATCTGAAAATATGGTTTACGCTCCTGCAATTTGCAACCAACTGGAAAGTTAAACCATGACCAGATTTTGAATGATCTACAATTTCTGGCATCGGGTCTGGATGTTTTCTATGTATTATATGTATGTATTTAAAAAAAAAATTATCAATGTAGTAGGTATATCAGTCACCTTACACCCATAGTACTCTGCTTAGTTTGGGGTTAGGTGATGCTGTGTGATTAGTCTGGAAATATTTATTTTTATTTATTACAAAAATGATCTAAAAACGTTGTAATTTTTTTTATATTAATGATTACTGTTATTTAATGGTAATGGTGTTAAAACAAGTCGAGACTGCAACAATGATTTTGCTGAATATTTTTTAGTTTATTTAAATAATACAGTTTTATTCAAACAACTTTTCATATTGACTTTTCGTGCAACAATTGATTACGTCCAGTGGCGTATTTGCAAATTTATAATTTCCTAACGTAAATTTAATCGTAACATTAGTTTTTAGGCATGTTTCCATAAAAATAAAGTTAGTAAGTATTTAGTATTTAAAGGCTTATTCTGTTAACAGTTGTTAACAATTGGTACAGAATTGTTTAGTGTTGACATTGAAAGAATGCCTCTTAAACAAGCATTAGGTAGGTACTGAACAATGTCTGCTATGAGGTTGTTAAATAACACAGCTGTTGTACTCAAATAGGTGTAATTTGGTTTATGTATTACATATAAAAATAACACATTGACTGTTAAATTATATAATATCGATTAATGGATGGATTTCGCGCTTTATGGATTTTGAAACCGCCCTAGATAGATAAATGAGCTATACATTAGTAAAATAATTTTGAACAACACCCTTAGCTTTATATTATTAGTATAGAAGACAAGAAAAATGTTATATCGCCAAACGATTTTCTTAAAATAAATAAATAAATAAATATTTCCGGACAATCCACACAACAACATCTAGCCCCGTGGTAAGCTCTTAGCTTGTGTTACGGGTACTAGACATCTGATATACTTAATATAATAGACATACATAGAAATTTTTTATTATACATATTAAATATCCAGACCAAGGAGATAGTGTTTGCAGAACATACAAACACTTGACCCTCGGCGGGAATCGAACCCGCTACCTCTTGCGCCGCAAACGAACCCTCGCCCACCGCGCCACTGAGACAAAATGGTAACTTAGTTTTTTTCAATAAATATCTTGTTTTCTATTTTACGACAAGAAGTAAGAATTAAGTTTTAGACAATTTAATTTACTACAAATTATGTTTTCGTGACGAAATGTTTTCCGCATACCAAAGCTGTTGGTTTTTTTCCCAGAACACTCGGTGGTCACGAGATGACCCTTCGTCTTCGAGAGCACCTCATCAAGGCTTGGGAGGCGTCCGGCGGCGCTGACGTTAGGGCTTCGCCCCGCGCTATGTCCAAGCTGTTGAAGGAGGCTGAACGGCTAAAGATTGTGCTGTCTGCTAACACTGAACACTATGCTCAGATTGAGAGCTTGCTGGATGATAAGGACTTCAAGGTTTTGGTAAGTTATTCATCTATTGCAGTTTTTCAGAATAAATAAAGCCACTCCATAAAATTTATAAATTAATAGTCACTTTGACACTTTACTTAACAACCAAAGTGTCCATTAATTTGTTGTAAAGCTTTAAGCCAATCTTTGAAAAACCTTCTCTAGCTGGATTTAACTATCAATGTTAAAAAAACAAAACAAAATAAAATTATACGTAATTATTAGGTTACCAAAAAAAAAAACTTAAAACAACATACACATCAAGATCAATCATACAAGCTAACGTTCTTATGGTTACCTTTAAGCTCCTTCACCAGATGCTGGCATTCGATTAAAAAAAGGAATATCTTTATTATGTGGGTATATTATATTTAGTATATCAGAAGTCTAGTACCCGTAACAAAAGCCATGAGCTTACCACGGGGCTAGATGTTGTGTGTAATGTCCAGAAATATTTATTAATATAATTTTTTTTATTTTTATTTCTTTATTATTATTAATTAACACGGTTTGATACTAATTACATTAATTAAATAATAGATTAGTACATAAATTCATAAATATCATAATCAAATAATTATTACAGAAGAGAAAAATGATATAATACTAGATACATTTTATAAGTCAAGTAAAATTAAAATATAAATTCAATATCGCATTGACACGCAATTAACATGAAGCGTGCAAGCAAATGTCAGCATAATCGCAAAATGCGACAACTTGTAACATTTTATTATTGATTTTAGTGATTACTCTAACCTGAGCACATGGCGTGCCCTGCAGTGGGACAGTGTAGGGTAATGGCTATAAAGTTTAAATAACAGTAATTTGAATACAAACATCAGTTCATAAATGAAACTAATAATAAAAACTTATTCATGATCATTCAAACTGTTCTCTAGGTAACTCGTGCGGAATTCGAAGAGCTATGCTCAGACCTGTGGGCGCGTGTAGCTGGGGTTGTGCAGCGCGCGGTGGCGGCGGCTGGCGGTGCGGGCGGCGGTGCTCGCTTGGTGCTGGCCGGTGGCGGATCTAGGGCTCCGGCGGTCAACGCGGCGCTGAGGGCGGCTGTGGGCCACGAGCCCGCGAGGTCCATCAACGCGGACGAGGCCGCTACTATGGGCGCTGTCTACAGGTATACACATCAATATAAAAAATGTAAGCTTAGACCATAGCCGCGGGCAAAGTCAAAGTCAAAACGTTTATTTCCTTAGAAGCACATAGCCTACATGGACAGGTCAACTTAAAATTAATAAAACTAAATTGCTTAAATAACAAATATCAAGGAAATAACATTGTCTTGACAGTTCGCTTCAATGTTTTATACTGAGTTGAGAAGCGAATAGAACAACACAGCTTTATCAGTTATTACAATTTTGTAGTTATTACAATTTTGGAGTTCTTATTTATAGGTAACTATTATAAGTTTAACATTTACAATAATCTTGCTTTAAGCTAAGTAAAATAACTTACTCAATATTACACCATTAGCTCCCGAAATACAGTTTTTTACTAGTTCTGAAGCTAATGGGATCATATCTTTGTTAAATGATTTTTTATGTCAATAAAGATATTTTTTAGTTAACTTTATTAAACTTCTTTGAAACAGGGCGGCATCTCTGGCGACTGGCTACAAAGTGGCGGCGCTCAACGTTCGTGACGCGGTTCTGTTGCCGGTGCAAGTGGTGTTCACAAGGAACGTTGATGGAACCGACAAACTGGTAAGTTTCCTACTTTGGACTCTCAAATGTCACTCGCGAATCGACTTTCCATGTACAGGATAGATTTGTTAGGTGCCATTCTCGATATTTTTATTTACTTGTAAAAATTAAAAAAAATATTATGTTAAAAATTCTATCCTGTGATATAAATTATTACAGACATAATAATGGTGATTGAGAAGTTTTGCGAGACGTAAAATATGAATATATTATGTAAGAAGTACATACGATAAAATAAACTACTGGAAAAATTTATGGTCGGTAAATTTTAATACAAATTATTTATTAAAAACCAAAAAAAGTATTACGTTAATAACCTCTTAATTAAAAAATCCCTAAAATAAAGAAGAAACCGCTGAGTATCGATTGTTTTAAAAATAATATTTTATTTATATTTTTATCTGTATACAGCCACACTCACACTCTTACAGAGATAAAATTGTTTGAAAAACTTAAAAATCCAGTCAGGATCGCCTTAATAAAAATACGTTAAACGGATAAGATTGCGTTAATTACTTTACAATTTGAAACAAGCATATTAAGAAAATATATTTCGTCTACGACTTAATTTGTTTGAGAATATGATTTGCGAAATTTGCAAACACATCGTGAATTTCTAGATAAATAGATTTCATGCCTATAATTAACCCTAGCGGTTTATAAAACACACTGCTACAAGGTGTTATCTATATAAATAAAAATGAATTGTTGTTCGTTAGTCTGATTAAAACTCGAGAACTGCTGGGCCGATTGAGCTGATTTTGGTTTTAAAATGTTTGTCGTAGTTCAGGGAAGGTCTAAACGGTGAGCAAATAAGGAAAAATTGCCGGGAACTTTTTTTACCCGTGCGACGCCGGGGCGGGCCACTAGTTTAAAATATATATATATTCGAGTGAACTTTTGTAAAGCTTTGAATGTAGTTCCTACAAAGTACCACAATGTATAACATCAATGTATCATATCAATTAAAATTTACTTCTAGTAAATACGGGTATACGAATAATGTCAGAGTATGAGCGCATCAAATCGAGTTTCCACAATAGAGTAGAAAATAAATAGTACTTAAAAGTTACCAAGATACATCCATTTCTTGTACATATTACTAACTTTACATGTCTAAGCCTAAAACAGGTGTACTAAATATTAATGGCGTGGTTCCCTAATTAATTACCTTAGCATCGCCATAAGCGTTTATTTGGCCAAATTAACCTATTAACGATAAAAATAATGATAGAACCTTACCAGAGCAGCATTAAATTGGCCCTTAGAGGGTTATTAAAGCACACGTAACACGCCCATAATTAGTCTAATTTATTTAACTTGAGTTGCGACGGCAGCTAAGTGGTTTTTTCTCTTAATTAATACAATTTGGTTGTTAGTACGCGGAATCATTTACAAGCTTTTCTTTATTTTTCAGGATGTGGTAAAAATAAATTATGGAAAGCGTTTGTACCCGTGTGATGAATTTCCGTGTGCTCTGACTTTTTTTTGAGACTAACATTATTACTTTTCTACCTAATCTTATATCTAAATCTTATAATTTTACGTAATAAACTTTACTGGTTAAATGGTAACTTAGGGTGTTTTCCGCTTATACGGCACCGAGATACAAGAAAAGACACAATCTTTTAAAACTATAGTTTGATTGGACTAAGCTTAGAAACATAAACTAAAATGCATGTCTTTCTACTTGTCAGCACGAGTTTAAGCTAACTCATACTTGGCTATTCTTCCGTTTTGGTCTCCGTTAACGTTGTGTACGTAGTGCTTGGTTTTAAAGTACGCGTATTTAGGGTGACACAATAGCGCGAGTAAGGTCGTCTATCACAAAATTCACGTCATGGTGGCTTAACTATCATTTACAATTTGGTGTCGATGCTTTTCCTTTCTGTTACTGTGCCAATAAATGGATAAAGCCTATAAGATATATTAAAACATATTTTTTCTCTATTTTACAGATCAAGAGAACACTCTTCAGTCCCATGAACCCCTACCCACAAAAGAAGGTAATCACATTCAATAAACATACCGACGATTTCGCTTTCAACGTGAATTACGCGGAACTTGACCACATTCCATCCAATGAACTACCCTACATTGGCTCTCTTAACCTAACCCAAGTTGTCTTATCTGGGGTGGGCGACGCCCTGAACAAACACATCGGTGAAAACGTAGAACACAAGGGAATCAAGGCTCATTTTAACCTCGACGATTCCGGTATTCTCAACCTTGTAAGCGTAGAGTTTGTAGCCGAGAAAACTGTCACCGAAGACCCGGATGAAAGCACAATGGCTAAGATCGGTAGCACAATCAGCAAATTGTTCGGAACTGAAGCGGACGCGGAGAAACCCGACGAAAAGGCAGAAGAGAAACCACAAGAAGAAGCTCAGAATAAGACAGAAAAAGCAGAGGCTACACCAGAAAAACAAAACGCTACCGAGCCCGAAGTAAAGCCGAAACCTAAAATTGTGATCCTTAAAGAACCGATTAAATCAGAAGAAGAAATTCTCAATCTTAAACCTTTAAGTGAAGAGCAGTTGAAGAAATCCAAGGCTAAGATAGCCGAACTAAACGCTATCGACAGAAAGAAAACAGAAAGAGAAACTGCGTTGAACAACCTTGAAGCTTTCGTTGTCGACGCTCAAATGAAAGTCGGCATGGAAGAATACTCAGAATGTGGAACAGAGGAACAAATCGAGGAAATCAAGAAAATATGCAGCGAAACTTCAGAATGGTTGTACGATGATGGCTACGAAGCCGAAACTGAACTTTTCGAGAAAAAACTTGCAAACCTGAAAGAGAAAACTCTACCAATCTTCTACAAGCACTGGGAACATAGCGAAAGACCGGACGCAGTAGCCGCAATCAGAAACATGCTAAACCACTCCCAAGAATTCCTAAAAATGTCAAAGAACTTTACAAAAGATAACCCAGAGAAAGACGTCTTTACTGATATAGAAATTGGAGTATTAGAAAAAAAATTAATTGAAACGGAAACCTGGCTGAACACATCTATCAAAGAGCAAAGCGCTCTAAAGAAGAACGACGACATCAAACTTACAGTAGAAAGTATTAAAGAGAAAATGTCAAGCTTAGATCGCGAAGTTAAGTACTTACTAAACAAACTAAAGATTTGGAGACCTAAGAAGCCCGCTAAGGTTGAAAATAAGACAGAGGAAGTGGTTATAGAACCGAAAGAGGAAGAGAAAGAAGAAACGCAAGAAGAGGTACCAGTGACAGAGACGGAAGATAAACCGGAGTTAGGAGAGAAAGAGCAAGAGAGTGAGCCTGAGGAAGTACTCCAGATTGGAGATAGCCAAGATGAACATTCCGAGTTATAATGAGTGTCTTAATTAGTCTAATTTATTTAATATTTTTAATTTATAGTAATGAAAGTCGGTATGGCTTGTTTACGTTTCGCATCACATAATAGATCTCTTGATATTCATTTATGTCATGAATATATTAAAAGGTTGCTGATTCGACAAAATGTTGTATGTTAAATATGTTATACTTAATTAAACAATATTTATTTGGATAATTTTTAACTAGAATTTTATTATGCCTAACTTTGGGCACGTGATGGATTTTCGTACAGAAATAGGTATTTACCACTCTAATAAATCCTTCTCTGAAGTTAATATATTCAATCTAACAAATTCTTCAGATTTTTAATATTAGTATAACAACATCTGAAGAACACTCGTCAGAGCTCATCTTATTGAATTAATTGTATACGACTGTTGAATTGACGTGAAAAGTTTACCTTCAATTTCAGTTCCAAACAAAGTTAACCTAAGTGCGAAACATGAACAAGTCATTAAAACAATCTCATTCTCGTCTGTCCCTATTCCATTGTGAACTTATTCTTATTTATTGTCTGTGGTTTGGTTATTTTTATATTTTATGTTAAATTCTACAAATGCGGCTTCTTCTATGATACGTGATTGCCCCAGGAAAATGGATTTTATTGTAGTTATTAAAATGTTAACTTATGTGATATATTAAAGGCTATAAGTTGTGAGAGTATACCTACTTTTTCTGCTATGGACACAATGTTAATTATGAATTTGGATTCTCTAAAATGCATTAAATTCTGAAAATAACTTTAATTCAGACAATATGGGGCACAAAATTACAGACCAAAATCTTGTGTGCATAGCAGATAAGTTCTATGTCAAATGTCGTACGCATTAAGTGAGATTTGTTCAATACCCTGTCGCAAATGAAAAATAAATTACATGATGAGTAATTATAGTATTTTTAATCCATTTAGGGCTCTCCTAAAAAATACCTACATATTGCGTATTTCCATTTTTTTATAGCAATGTTTTTTTTTTTATGATTGCCGTGAAACGGTATTTGCAGTGATGGATGGATAATTTAATACTTGGTCGCGACAAAATATATAGGCAGTTTCCACAGAATTACTACCAATATTAAGGGTATGTTACTATTTTTATAGTACTTATCTACTAAATATTGAAATAATTTCGAAAATGCTTTAATATTTAAGGTTTTTTTTTAGAAATGCGACTCGGAAAATAATAAATGTTCTGATAAGGACCCTTGAGATGTTTATGTCAAGCAATAGACGACCTCGGTACAAGTATTTGAAATTTAATAACCAGTTCTCTAACTGGAAATTCGTATCTTGTCTTTAAAAACACATAAATTAAAAATATAGTGTGCAAAAAGAAGGAATAGAACGTTCTTACGAATTATATTTTAACACACCCCAAAAAATAACCACACCAAACATAGCGACAAGTACCTAACCAAAGCGATTTCTTGCAGCTAATCTTAATATGGGGTGGAAATTGATTTGTTTTTGAAGAAAACGTAGTTTTAAATTAATTAGTATTCAGAAACAACTGGCTTTAAGTTTTTGATATAGTAAACGTGGATCATGTTTGTTTCGGACCACTCTACCACTAGTCCACCGAAGGAAATCTAAGCATAAAAAAAACAATTGCATCGCCGAAAATGTAAGTACGGACATACATAACTAAATAACTAGTGATTAAATTCATAGGTATAAAAAAATCAGGGCTAGGTCAGATAAAATGTCCGTCGGTAGCACTCCCAAATTTGAAAAGAGCTTATCATTATCATCATCGCCATCATCCCTAACTAGTTGAAAATTATAATTGCAGTTGGTTTTTTTCATAAATAGACTGGTTTAATAAAAAAGAAAGGGATGGTGGGAAACCGGCCTCATTATGATAGCAAAAAGATCTAAGTATGTTTATAAGACGGGATCGATTCATTGTACGTAGGAACCGGTTTAAAATAAAATTACATTACAATTCTAGTTTTTATTGTATGATATTACGAGTAAATGTATGATGAAGATGATGAATAAATGCACGAGAATTCCAAGGCCAAGATCTCAATCCCAGCCCGGGGCCACATTCCGCGGCAAAAACACCATCTTTATCTCTTAGGTCGCATGTAGCCTGCCATCTCAAATACGTTTTAAATCATACAATATCTTGACAGGCACCTAAACCCCCATTACCAGTAACTTGTTTCCAAAGGGCTTTTGTTTTTTTAGTCCCGGAGGAAGGAGTCGGCGCCCGCGCTCCTTCACTGGCGCCTTTCTCCGCGCGAAAGGGACGGACTTATTGCCTCTCCCACGCGCACGAAAGAGCCAGAACAATAGCATACCGCGTCACACACAGACAAGTCAAATGAATCCAGTTTGCTTGTTATAAGCCGGTCCACCGGTCGTGTGTCGATTGCGATAATAATTTCGGCAGTGATGTAAACAAAAAAACTTGCATTTCTGTGTGGTTTAACACACATTTCTGACAGAGATTGTGGTGGAATATGTGTTGGTAGCTAGAGTGTTGTGATTTCAAGGATTCTTGGGTTATTCGGGAGTGAAAAGGTAAGAATAACCAAGAATGCAGTCCGTTCGATCTTGCTTCCCTCTTGTAGGAATGCGTCCACCTCGTTCCAATCATGCGCACCTTACGAACCTACTATATATTGAATTTTTGTTCCCTCTTTTATTTCTCGGGCATAAACCTTGACTGCATATACATTACAAATACCTGGGTTACAGACAGAACAGTGGCTTAGTTTGTGCAAGTTGGCAGGTAGTTTCTAGTTAGTCCATTTCACAGGTTCTGTTTGAAAATAATTGGGCAGACAATGCACGCTCAGAGCGCTTTTGTGTAACAAAACAGTGGTAAATGAACCTTTTAAAGTTTTGTTGGCCCGTGTGAGGTATGGAGTTGATTAAACTTTCTTAAAAGCTTAGCGAGTTTATTAACTTAAAACGTCAATTTTATTTATTAAGTTAAAATAAACTGTGTTATTACTTATAAAGACCATAAAACAGTTGAGAAATCTTTAATCTATAGGTACTAATTATTCTAAAGAGGTAAAGTTAATTGAGATTGTTTTTGATTTTGTAGGAATTAGTAATCTATGGAACTACCGAACCTATTCAAATGAAATTTGGTACATACCTAGATTCTCCAAAGTCTGAAAAGTAACAGGTCATTAAAATTTAGTACACATACATATATTCTTAGCGCTTTTAATATTATTTAGCCCATGTTTATTTTTACGGTAAATCAGTAAATATGGGCTAAATAATATTAAAGGATTTCTGAACTCAGTCTTAAGGCGGCAAAATACTTTTAATAGCGGTGAAACGTGTAATTCCGCGAAAATATACCGCGGGCACAGCTAGTAAACTATACATTTCTGAAATAAAATCTTGATTTTGTAAACTATTGTAAACAAATAGGTTGACTTTTGTAATAAATTAGTTTGGCACGCCAATTAAATAAAATATTGCTGGACAATCCTCATAGCAACATCAATTGGCCCCGTCGCAAGCCCTAAGGTTGAGTTAATTTTGAATTTATAACTCATCTAACTTCATTCTAAGTTAAATTTTCACAGATGCACGGCATATCTATACTTCTATTCTATACTAATATTATAAAGCTGAAGAGTTTGTTTGTTTGTTTGAACGCGCTAATCTCCGAAACTACTGGTTCGAATTGAAAAATTATTTTTGTGTTGGATAGTCCAGTTATCGAGGAAGGCTATAGGCTATATAACATCACGCTACGACCATTAGGAGCAAAGATATAGTGGTAAATGTGTAAAAAACGGGAGAAATTATTTCATCTTTGAAGCCTTCCGTTGCGTGCGCCGTGAAAACGGTTCAAGATACACAAAAAATATGTATTAACTTTAATATTAATCTTTATTCTTCTTCTTCTTCTTCTTCTTCTTCTTGGTTTTATGGCTTGCACCGTTCGCTGGTTGCTACGATTCTGCCAGTGTCGTCAGTTACTTGATAGTATCGTGAACATAATGCAGCAAAAGATGGGATATTATTTACAACACCAAACTGATTAATCTAAAAAAAAAGGGACAACACATCTTGTTAGTAGGCACACAACACAATAACTACAATGTTAATTTATATTCAATACATATAAATATATACGTACACATTAATTAATTATTTTATAGGTAACATATAACTAGAACTACATAAATTATATTATAGTCTTATATTATTACTATCTACAAATTTACAGATGATATAGTTTATTAGAGGGGTAAAAGTTAGAGAAAGAATGGATTTCAAAGAAGTAGGACGGGGGATTGACGGGGGGAGAACATCGTGCAGGGAGCTTTGAATTTTTGTACAATTAAAGAAAATATGATCGACCGTTCCTTCCTCCAAACCACATTCGCACATTGAATGGTCCCTTATCCTCAGTTTCGCAAGGAATACTGGGGTGCAAGCGAAGCCAAGTCTCAGACGACATAAAGTAGATGTAACCTTTTTTTTAATCTTGCGAAACTTAAAGAACCACGGGATGAAAGGGATTTCTGGTTGAATGTCCGCGTAGTATTTTCCTTTTACTAGTTTGGAAGTATTCCAGGCATCCGACCAGGACTGCTGGAGTGTGGGTTTGGGAAGAAGACATAGATCGTGGCAGTATATCTGATAATGCTCTAGAGAACCTACTTGTATTGCGTCTTTTGCGCAAGCGTCTGCTGTCTCATTGCCTGTTATACCTGAGTGACCAGGAATCCAAGCAAGAACGATATCGATGCCTTGCTGATGACAATCATATAGGGCTTGTTTTAATTTAAGAATAATAGTTAAACGGGAAATTGATTTAAAAGGGTTAGCCAATAAGGATTGCAAGCAACTTCTAGAATCAGAAAAGATGATGGACTTGCTAAGATGATGTGATTTTACAAAGAGGACAGCTTCGAGGAGAGCGACGGCTTCGCCAGTAAAAACAGAACATAATGAAGGTAATTTAAAACTTAAGGTAATACTAGTAAATGGTATCCATACTGCAGCTCCAACTTCGCTGTCAACAGACAGCTTGGATGCATCCGTGAACATGGAATACCACCCACTAAATCTTTTGTTAAATTCGTGGTTAAAAGTACTTCTGGCGTCGACGGTATCCTTTGCTATACCAAAATGTAAAAGAATATTAGGTTTAAAAATTAAGGCATCGTAAGGGATGAGATATAATGGGTGAGTAGGAAACTGAACAACAGGTTTCGTTAAGTCTGAAAAAGTTTTAAAGCTGCGGAGAAGGCAAGGAGTCTTCTCCGCCCGCCGAACTAGGTTAGAAAGATAATTTAATTTTGACATAAGTGGATGACCTGAATTTTGAACAATTTTAAAGAAGAATCTATCTGATAAATATTGCCTACGTAAACTCAATGGAGGTTCACCACATTCCACCTGCATGGCATTGATTGGTGAACACTTCATTGCTCCCAGAATAATACGAAGACATCTTGATTGAATTTTGTCTATTTTATCTAATCCTGATTTATTACATGTACTCATTACAACAGTGCCATAATCTAAATGACTACGCACAATAGCATTATATAGTAATTTTTGTGTGTATGGGTGTGAGCCCCACCATACACCAGATAGACATTTGAGGATATTAATATTTTTTTCACACTTTTGAGCAAGTTGTGTGAAATGCGGAATACCTGTCATTTTAGAGTCCAGTGTAACACCCAGAAATTTTACTGTGTTCGAAAAAGGGATTAAATTTTGACCTACGGTTATCTCTACATGTGGAATCATCCTTTTCTTGGTAAAAACGACAGCAGAACTTTTGGAGGGGGAGAGGGATAAACCATGGTTTATAAGCCATTCGTCTAAGTACGAGAGAGCGGAATTAAGCCGGCTACTTGCTTCTACCACACAGGTAGAGGAGGTGTATAGTGCTAGGTCGTCGGCATACTGCAAGACGTCGCAAAACGAATTTACAGACTGCTCGAGATCATAGGTGTAGAGACTATATAGTAATGGGCTCAAGACAGAACCCTGTGGTAGACCTTTCCAAACTGTTCTCGGGGGAAGAAGTCCTAAAGGGGATTTAACAATAACAGATCTCTCCATTAACATATTGCAAATGAACCTAACTACCTTCTCGGGGACTCTCAGCTGAATGAGTTTTCTCCTGAGAACCGGAAGTAGAACGTTATCATAAGCTGATGCAATATCGAGAAAAGCTCCTATCAGATATTTTTTTTCCCTAAATGCAATTTGAATGTCCGTTGTTAGTAAACTCAGGCTGTCCAAAGTCCCCATAGCCTTTCTAAACCCATACTGGGATTTAGCGAGGATATAGTTACTCTCAGACCACCACTCGATACGGCGTTTTAACAAGTGCTCTGCTATTTTGGCCAATACAGATGATAGCGCAATTGGTCTTCGACTGTTGGGGTCAGAGGGGTCTTTGCCAGGTTTAAGGATAGGAACTATAATTTGGGTTTTCCAATCATTAGGGACAAAACCATAATCAAAAAATAAATTTAATAAATCCAAAAAAATGTGTTTTGTTTTATCCGAAGCTTTAGTGAGAAAGGAGTATGGAATTCCGTCTATACCTGGAGAAGAGTCAGTCAGTCCGTCAAGTACTAAAGTTAATTCACTAAAAGAAAAGGGGGAGTCCAAGCTGCTTGATGATGAACGATAAGTGGGAGGTAATGGAAAGGATGAAGCACAAGGGACAGTATAGGGAGCCAATTTGTCCGAGAAGGCCTCAAGCCATGATACTGGATCATTGGCTGAAATATTTTCTATATTGACAGAGCCTCTGAAGCGCCTTATTTGTCTCCATACTAATGATGGGGGAGTTCTAGGATCTAGTGTTTCACAGAATCCAGTCCACCCATCTCTTTTTTTTTTACGAGTTATTTTTCTAAATTTTGCCGCTTTTTTTTTATAGTCTACAAAGTTGTCGTCTGTCATAGCTAGGCAGTACGTTTGCTCTGCTTCTTTACGTGCTAAAGCAACAGCAGTACAATCTGCATCCCACCAGGGAGTGGAAACTATGAATTTACGTGTTGGTTTTTTTAAAGGGACATGGAGCTTCGCACAATAAAGAATATTTTTTATAAACTCGTCATAACACGAAGAGGGATTATTTAAGGAAAGCGAAAAGGTATCAAATTTTTTATCTAAAGCAGATGCATAATCCTCCCACTTTGCACCCGATAGTCTATACTTTAATGATGGAGAGGAGTTACTATGTGGTGTGACGTTATGTGGAGGGCTTGCGTAAAATGACATTAGTATGGGGAAATGATCGCTTCCATATGAATGTGATAGGACTCTCCAAGTAATGTCCGAGATAATAGAAGAGGAACATAAAGATAGATCTACAGCACTTCTCGGATTTTGGTTTGGAGGTGTTCTGCGTGTAGGAGATCCATTGTTTAGGATGCAAGGTTTGCTTCCTCAATAATTTCATGTAAGGATAGTCCAAACATGTCAGAATGACTATGACCCCAAATTGTGTTGTGGCCATTAAAATCCCCCATGATAATCATAGGAGAAGGGATAGATGTAAATAGTAAAAGGATATCAGGAATAAGAGTAGAGTTAGGGTGTGGAATATATAAGGATATAAAGGAAATTCCCAAGGACCTGATACCAACAGCGTTGATATCAGGCGGGAGGGGTGGAAGAGAAATAGAAGAGAAGGTAAGGGAGCGCTTTATTAATAAAGCACTCCCGGCACGCCCGTCGGTCCTGTCGTCCCGGACACAGGAGAAGCCAGATATCCGAAAATGGCTACCAGGTTTCAACCATGTCTCCGAGACGGCAATGACCGACGGGCAGAATTTGTTGATTAAGTGAGCTAAATCAGATGTTTTTGGACGCAGACTCTGTGCGTTCCATTGCAGGATCGCAACTGGATCCATTATGGTTCGATAAATTTACTATTTGTGTTAATTTGTTTGCAACGTTGGACGGTAAAGACTGAGGGTTTTTTAAAATAATTTCTATGAGTATACTAAGTAGGGTTTCAAGAAGGTTATCTCCAAAGAGGGGAAGTGAGTTTTGGTTGCCAAGAGCACAACCATTAGTTGTTGTAGACATTGGCTGTGAAATAATGTTGCTGTGAGCAGCTTTGTCATAGGACTTTCCTAGAGGAGCTTTTGGTCTAGGGGAGGCATACACTGTTTTGACATAGGAGCGGGAAGTTTGTTGGAAAGAGTCTGCCGAAGCCGACCCCTGGGTAAATCTGTGAGTAGATGTTGGGTTTTGTTGGGCTACTTCAGAAAAAGATCTAGATACCTTTGGGAATCGGGAAGCGGCTTCTTCATAAGACATGCATTTTTCTGCCATAACCATTTTTATAGACTTTTGTCTCTCCTGCTCCGGACAATTCTTACTTGTGGCAAAATGTTTGCCAGAACAATGAAGGCATAAGGCATTAGTTTCTCGAACCTCACATGTTTCACCAGGATGTTCTTCAGCACAACGGAAGCACTTAGGCTTCGATCTGCACTGTACCTTTGTATGGCCATATCTACAACACTTATGGCACTGTATAGTAGGGTACTGGTATATTTGTACAGGGAGAGCATTATAATACAAAAATATTCTGGATGGGAGAGTTTGGCCTTGGAATGTTATGACAACAGTTTGGGTAGGCACCCAAGATACTTTGCCATCATCGGTTACTTTTCTATTGAGACGTCGAGCCTTCAGAATAATGCCACATCCATCACTCAACACAACATCATTTACAAACTCATCCATCGAAAGATCAGTTGGCACATCACGAACAAGACCCATCCTTGTGACATTGTAAGTTGGGATTGTTGGCACATACTTACAAGCAGGCAGAATTGGTGACAACATAAAGTTGTTGGCATCATCTGCAGTACGGAACTCTACTGAACATTTATTTCTACCAACTTTTTTAATACCCTCTGGGCACACATTTGCGAATTTGTGAGTGGAAATAAACTGACCAAATTTAATTGGTTTTATGCTGATACCAGGATTAGTATCAGATTCAGACCGATATACGTGAACGAGGAATGGGCCTTTGTCCAAGCTTGTATATTTTTGGATAGCGCCGACAACAATTGATGGGTGAGTATACACCGTTTGGATAGACGGTACAACTAGGTTAGGTGACGTATTTTTCTTTGCTGGGGTCGAATCCTCAGCATCATATCTACGTTTTGTTCCAGTAACATTATTAGAACCTTCTGGAGGGTCTGGAGGATCAGGCGGGCGAGGAGGAATGTTTTTACAATCCATCTTTCTAGTTCAGGCAAGAAGCCTCAAACCGGAATCACAGATTGGAAACAGTAAAATAACTCTAAATACTTACACAGTAAGCACCAAAACCATACAGGACAACACAAACACACTTATAAACCAATCTTAATCAATTTGTAGGAGAAAAATCGTTAAAAAAACACCAGAAAACAACTAAAACAGAAAAACAATGTTCAGTCGCTTTCAAGGCCGACAGCAGAATCTAATCTTTATTCAAATAAATATGCTGTTGGTTAAGAGTACTTCATTGTGAATAAAATTGTCTTTGACATAACTTAATTTCAACAAAAAACTTTAAAAATTACCGGGATGTTTATTTTTACCCGTGCGACGCCGGGGCGGGCTGCTAGTTCCTTTATAATTGTTCAGATAATGATTATTTCACCGTTTCAGTGGATAGAGGAGCAGAACTGGATTGTCCCCATAACTAAGCTCCAGGCTCCAAGCACAGGCTAAACCCAGATTAAACTAAATGCACAGATCGGATCGTTCAAGAAACATGCGCATTCCTCTATTCCGCTAAGCCTCTATAAGACAAACCGAGATTATTGTCCCTGCTATTTATACTTCAAAGAACAAATAAATTTATATTCTTCTTTCATAATTCTGAATATTCGATATCTGTCGTTGATTGAACAGTCTTATAGAAGCAGACCAGAATCAGGTTTGAGTTTTCCTTAGGTTATATTTGTTTTAGATAGATAGTATCTTTAAGCAGCACTCGAGACCAGATTACCATGGTACATTATAACCGCTGGGTCATTTTGTTTCTGATCTTGTTATTAAGTCACTCTTTCCTCGTCTGGAACCTTTGAGATCTCCAGACAGCTTGGTGCTATCTAAATGATTATTGGTCTGAACAACACACGTAATCTTTCCGTCTTTAATGGAAACTTGTTATGAATTGCTGTTACTGTTTGTATGTGTTGAATAGTCAATTTCGCATTTACTTTATTAAAGATCCGGCGCGAAGGACCATTCCAGGCTACAAGTCTAGGCTGATGTTTATCATCAGATTAGACATGTAGCCTGCTCCAGTATTCTGTCTGTCGATTTTGTAACGCTTCTGATATATGACCTAAAGCTTAAGTTCACCACAAGTCAACAAAGGGCGTAAATTCAGAGCTAAACTCAAAGCTCTTATATCAAAGACTAA
This sequence comes from Gymnoscelis rufifasciata, assembly GCA_929108375.1. Classification (NCBI taxonomy): domain Eukaryota; kingdom Metazoa; phylum Arthropoda; class Insecta; order Lepidoptera; family Geometridae; genus Gymnoscelis; species Gymnoscelis rufifasciata. The sequence goes on along the minus strand of OV815315.1, from coordinate 9,295,117 downwards.
TGGTTAGAATCTATTATGCTACATAGTGATATTCTTGTATTTATTTACCTACCTCATTATTTCACTGTTACAAAGATACCCTATTAATGTTGATAGTGCTATACTAAAGGCAATGTGTAGAGGGATCCTTATTGTAATGCCTACTTATAATTTAGACGCGTAATGATTGATGCCCATTAGCTGCTCCTTTAAATTAGGTAAGGAGATAGTTTGGATCCTCTGTGTGAGCCGTTGTAATAACATCCCGGGTTAAGGTTCTATAAATTTGATCTACAGTTATTATTTATTTTCAGTGTAAAAATTTTACTATATGGCAAAATCATTTAATGGTTAGGTTTTTAAATAAGTGAGCGTTTACCTACGTTCATAAGGAAACTGAGGCTTTTTGCTTCGAACTGTGCCTTTTTTGGTTTCTCACAAGTCTAGACTTGCACACAAACCTGACTTTAACAAATGCATACTGTGTTCATTAAAACTTATGCTTATTTCTTGAAGTCCCATTAAAAAATACAAAGCCGTCCTCGCAAGCAATATTCCTTTGTAAGATTTTCTTCGAAGGACTACATTACTAATTAGCATGGATACACGGTTAACAAGAAATGCTGGGAATTTATTGCTCTTATATGAATTTATCTTCATAGTTCAGATAGTAATTGTGAATTATGAATGTACACAACTAATTATGACGTTTGAAGTTTATTGTAGTATGGAGACATTAAAAGTGATTGATAAGAGCGTGTGTACGTGATTACGGTCAGCGCGGCTTTTGGAACCTTGGTACTGAGATGTGTTTTAAGAAATTGGAGTTTTATTTCAATATAAATAAATAGGCGTAAATAGGCAAAACAAGATGATTGATGGTATCAATTGATACAACAGAAACTAGTTGAACTTACTATTTCTATGTTAGTATCTATGTCTACCTAACCAAGCACCGTAGTTCATTTAATTGTACTCGTTATTACTTTTTAAAGTAAGCCAAGGGCTACGCTCGGGGTTTCCTTACGTGATTGAATCAGGAATGGGGAGATACGTAGAATAATCCGCCGTCCCCGACATATGTAGCTAAACGAATTAACTCCTTGAGGGAGAAAAATACATACGAGATAAATATCATGTTGTAGGGCAACTACGTAGATATCTACAAAACAGATCTGTCAAGAATGCATTTACACATTCCTAACTGCAAAACAAGAAAGTTTTCTAAACAAATGAGCGGCCTTTAGTAAGGAATGTTATTGCTGTTTCTATTCCATAGGTTGTTACTCAGAAATATTTGTTGTTGAAACAGCATGAAAATCCATTCGGTGATTTTAAATTATTAGAAAATAAGACAGTCGCAGTGGCGGGCGTTTTATATTAATATCCAGCACCATCTTTTCGCGCAATATCCTTAAAAAAAGGAAGAAAAAAAAGAGCGAAAATATGCACGTTAAATATGACACAAATTTTAAGTTAATGAGGTTAAGCAGTGCAAAAAGTTATTAATAATTTTGGATCGCATAGTTACAAAACTTATAATATACATCAATACAAACGTAGCTGCCATAATTATAATCCATATAAGACTATAGCAACCTATCTTGGTAAACATAACCAAGCAACTTTACTAATATGACGACTCGATTTGACTTGATAGTAGATTAAGTTACGTCTAAAGATAATCATTTGGAAACCATTTAAATGGCGTACCAGATTACTTATTAAATTACCGTAATATATTCTGTGAGTTAAATGCACGAGGCTTTTAATCAGATTATGAATAGGTTGGGAGCAATTTGATTCAAGCTTACTCAGAGTTTACGTTTGTTGAAGTTTGTGCAAGAGAACTATTTAACTTTTGTATGATATTATGAAGAGCTTTGTGACTGAGATTTAGTTAGGCAGGACGGTATTTTCTCGGTATTGTGTACTTATATAAATATTGCTGGACAATTCACCCAATACTTAGTCAGTGGTTAGCTTTGAGTTTGCGTTCAATCCTTTCTAAACGGTAATATTATAAATGCCAAAGATTGTTTATCTATCTGTCTTTAGCGGTTTCAGGCTAATACAACTGAATTGATTAGGGCCTGCGAAAAGACATAGGCCTGCTTTTAACCACATTTTGGGGACGTTGTGTAAATTATCAATAAAAGGTTGTAGTACCAAGCAGATCTTAAGGGTGGTTAAGGTACCGGTTTGTATATTAATTACCTGTTTAAATACCTACCGTAATTAATATCAACCTAACATACTCAGGTGCGAATGATAGTAAAGTGAGATTTCAGGTAACACTGTAGTGTACTATATCTACAACATAATTCACAAAAAATGTAATCTGATACATTTAAAGAAAAACGTAAACTGCGATATCATCTATTAAGATTACTTCAGAAATATGTTATAGAGTATTATATATCTCTATAACTTATTTATTAATGCTATGCCATTTATTATGACAGCGCTCAAGCTCAGTTTGAGAACTGTAAGATTATATGATACGCCATGAAAATTCCTATATAAAGATGTGGCCAATCGCTTCGATGTGTTGTGTCGATGGTTGTATGTGGACGGCATAGCGCGTACAAACTGGTTGTTTTATGAAATCTGAGATGCGAACAAAATGGAATTTAAGATTGGCATACGCTTTGATTAAAGTTATTAACATACTTTAATTATAAATTATGAAATTTTTAGGAAAGTTTTTAAAGTCATTATGAGAACTAGGTACTGAATTTATGGGTTGTTGCCAGTACCTGACTCTACCATTTTTGGTATTACAAAAGTTTGTCAATGATTTGTTTAAAAATAGAAGAACTTATTAAACATATTATTTTAGATTCTAGCTTAACATGCCACGGCGTTGACCGTGTTTTTGATTTTTCCGGTAAAAACCACACTGCAAGAACTTATCAAATCGGTACAGTAGTTGCTATTATAAGCGCGTTCAAACAAACTATTTACTTTATGATATTAGTACCTATACATAGTTAAATTTGACGTATTTATTAATTGAATGTGAATTGCCCAGACATTTATATTTTCGATGATTTATTTGCTTTGACATGATTGTGTTTGTACTAAAAACCAGCTGTAATTGTGACGTATAATTGTATTATCAAATGACTATTATGAGGTAAGCTGGGTAAGGCAAAGACGCAGAAACTATACGCAAGAATTCGACGTTTTGTTTCAAAAAACGCTCTATACGACGGATTTGAATAAAATTATATTCTCCTGCATAATATCAAAAATCTAGTTGCATTTACGCATCAATAACCTCTTCTATACACTCGGGTTAGCTAAGCTTCAATGGTGCTTATCAGGACCACCTTGAAATAGGAAGTGTGTGAGAAGGACCAGATGCGATGGTAATCGTGTGCCATTGTTGAGCCCGCGCGGAGAGCCTCCACGTGCCTAAGGAGGTAATTAAAGGTACCAGTTCCTGCCAACCGGTGCTGAACAATAAGGTGCAATTTTGCTTGTATAGGATAAGCCAAGGTTTCGGTAGGGTAAGCTGTACCTTGGTGTTGGATTTTTGTAAATAAGTCGACCGTTGAGCCTACATCGCAGCTCGTCTAAAAGCAACTCGCGTTTATGTAGAGACTCGTCTGCAGATCAACTTGTAAGCAAAATATAAACACCGAATGATTTACTGTGATTATTTTCACATATTCTAGAACCTTTATTACAAAAAAAACATGGTAAAAGTTTATCCTGCTTCAGTAAAGTAAAAATAGTCGAGTTGCTCTTTAGGTGAATCTATAACTAGGCGGGTTGATAAGTAGGTGAGCTGCGCTGTAGGCTTCCAGCATTTTAGACAAGATTACCCTGCATACGAGCTGCTCTTTAAAAAACTACGAAAGAATTCGACAAATTGTGAAAAACGCTCTATAATTTTGGACAGATTTTGATAAAAATAATAATTTCCTATCAAAATCTACGCTTCAATTTCCTCTTCAAGGCACTCTAGCGCTAAGTTTCAATGGTGCTTATCAGGACCACCACGAAGTAGGAAGTGTGCGAGGAAGGACCAGATGCGATGTTAATCGTGTGCCATTGTTGAGTCCGTGCAGGGAGCCCCCACGTGCATAAGGAGGTCATTAGTGGTACCAGTTCCTGCCAACCAGTGCTGAACAATGAAAGCTGTTATTTTGCGTGTTTAAGACAACCTCATGGATTTCTCGGGTAAAATTCAGATACGTAGCTCGTCAAGGGCCGTAGGGCAAAAAAAAAACTGCTATTTCCAATTCCTGTCAACCGGTGCTGAACAATGAAGGGAGCAATATTGCGCGTAGAGGACAAACCTGGACTTCTTTCTCTAGTCTAGACTATTATACGATGTCGCGCTGGCGTTGGGTTTTTGAAAATAGGTACCTATACAGTTGAGGCCATAGTTGCGTATTTTGTATGCAATTCTATTGTATAGTCGATTTCTGTATAAAGATTTATGATCTTGGTAGTATTTGTAAGTTGAATATGTTGGACATGGGTGATTTTGTACATAATGTAGCCACATTAGATACAAAATACAAACACATGGCCTCGATAACGCTACCTACTTGCTAAGACTGAATAGAGGTGTTGAAATCCTTAAATTTCAGACGGATAATCTGAAATTCGAGAGATATCGGAGCGTGGAACTTTAGCGTTGGATATCGGAAGAAACTTGTGCAAGAAAAGATGAATTGTTTTCTGATAGATCGAAACATTTAAATTCCTATTGAATGATGAAAGTCTGAGATAGAGAGGGATCGGTTGAATCTACATAAGTTTTTATAAATCTACGAAGCTATAGGTACCCAGAGTAGCTTCCGCCTTTCTGTATTTTCTAAACATATCTACTGAGTGGTAATATTCCACTCAGTTGCTTTTTTTGGTTTTTTCCTCATCAACTTCACCAAATAGAGCCGTTATATGAATAATATTTGAAAATATAGCATATCAACATTGCAAGTATATTGTAGGAATATTTTACCTGTGAACATCAACAAAATGCCAGGTGATTTTTGGGCGAGCCCAGCGAAAGGTGTTTTAAATTTATTATCTTCGTATATGGAAGCCTTTACTTTATCAGTGCTTACCTACTTGTGCGGTAAGTACTACTTACCCTTAATTTTTATATGGACAGGTGCTTTTGCGGTAAGCGGCATAATTTTGATAGGTATTCATCGACTACGGAAATTATTTTTAAGATCCAAAAACCTTTACAATCATTGCCTGATCAAGTTTAATATATATTTTAAGCTCAGCTGACATAATAGTTAGTAATTACATATTACTTTAGCTAAATAAGTACCGAACTTATGCACTTAAGCGTTAGAAAATTATACAAAAATATTACAAATACTGTATTACATGCTGAGTATGTAACATATTTTCTGTCGTTCACAGAAATTTGGGCGCGGTTTGGAAACCGTTATAGTATTTATGTCTTTTGAATAAAAGTTTCTTACCAAGATGGCGCGCTCATTGTATATCAATTATCTTGTCAGTTGTTAATTGATATTTATCACTATATTTAACATAATGTTGTAGTTATTATAGAAGGTTTATTATTGTTGAGTATAGTTCCGTTACTTTCAGAATAAGAGAGTAGGAAGCGCTATCGAAGTCTATCATTACAGGATCCGCAAATGCATAAAACCCCCAGTTATATTGTGAACGAATGTTCCGAGCTAGTAAGCAACTAAATTGCAGGTTTAGAAAGTCTAAGTACTCCGTAAGATGAGATCTAGATACTATTACATCGAGCTTCTATTCAAAGAGAGAGCATTGACTTAGAACAGGCTGGGGAATCCTTAAGTTAAATGGAGCTTTGACTGTGGACTGAGTTAATACCTATCTGGACCTTCGGAATGTGCCGAGACAAGGGTCCGAATATATCACTAACAGTGATTTTGCGACCTTTGGGAATATTCGATTTCTCGCCTCGATTCGTACGGGAAAGGTTAATAGTGGCGCTGTTATTTAAGGTCCTAAATTCAGGGGCAGTGACATTTCATTTATTCGAATATTTGAAACGTTTAATTCCGGGTTTCCTCTTTATCAAGTTGTTTTAATTGTTCAGATAATTTAACGAATGTTATTTAGGGATAACAGACTAGAGAACACAATAATATTCAAGTTGACTTTATGAAAGATACCTTTCATATTTTGAAAATTTGGCAGCCAATAAACCACCGCCTAGCACTAGAAAATGTGGTTTTCCTAAAAAAAATCAATGTGAATGACTATAAAATAACAAAACATGCATATCAATTCAAGGTGTGTTTTCTTTTTGCCTTGTAAGAATTGGAAAATTATAGAACCAAAAACAAAGTTTGTACTTTTTGGAAAAAAAAGTATTAGACCTACTGAGATTTTAAACATAATCGTGTAGAAGATAAAAAAAAGTTTGTTATATAATAGGTTTTATGTTCAGTCCGGAACATAAAACCAATTATTTATGTAGTCATCATGCCTATTCGTAGTTCGCAAGCACCATTCGCTCACAAAAAATGCGTTCAATTAATTCAGTTAAGTTTCTAGAGAAAAATCAATGACATAGATAGCCATTTTGTCTTTTCTATACACGTTAAAAGGCCTCTATGTACACAGAAAGTTATTAACCCGATAGTCAGCTGGATTATACAAGAGCCGTGTGTGGTCCGTTACCCCACTGCACGTACTTTACTTAAAGTGTATCGATGACACAACTGGGATCCAGTTTCAAAACAAACATGGTATAATTATCGATTTTGGAAGTGCCTTAGCTAGTAGGTTTCTAGTTGGTTGATAGTGGACTTGTTATTGTTTGGTTAGCCCGATGTCCTTCTTGACAATAGCTATTGTATGTGGCCACTTGCTGGTACTGCTGTAAGTACGTTAGAACAATTTTACAAAGGTAACTCCTAATCAAAACAGCATCAAATTGTTTTCTGGAAATAATCTGTAGCGTTGTAGTTCTAAAGTAAAACCGAGAAGTTCAGAAAACCTGACTAGTGTGGTATTGGGAGGGTCCCCAAAAAATCTTAAACAAACAAACATCCATTTTATAAGAACTCTTTATTATCAAATCATAGTATTCTGTAATTTTCATCATGAGCAAGACGGTCGCATTTGTTCTCATTCTGTAGATTAGATAATTTTAATTCTTCGGAGAGCATTATGTACTTACTCCCATTGCCTAAATTTATCATCTCTGCCAAAGATAAAATAATACTATAGTATCCTAACGCAGTTATGGTTGGTCAGTCAATTATGCTGTATTGTTTAAAATAGAATACACGATTAAACTAAGAGCATTTCCATTCTATTATAAGAGGTAGAATTTGGTAGCAGTGTTTTCGGAATAGCGGTTAATCCTCTTAGCTATTCATTGTTATAAATATAAGTATCTTATGTTATCTTAATATTTGCGTTGTTATCAGGTACCATTGTTGTTTTGTCTTTCTGACCTGTCGTTACGCTTCAATAGGCACAATGAATGTATGCAATGTTTTGAATTGAATAAATTCTATGAATATTTTTTTTAAATATCAAAGTAAGATGATGCTTCCTTCAATGCCTTTCTATTGATTGATACGTAAGTCAGATTTCTCATAAAACATGCATTTAAAAACACATTAACAATTTTTTTGTATAATTTAACCAACTTTCAATGAATAAAGGAGGTTCTCAATTCAACGCCTATGTTTTTTTTTTATTTTTGTTACCTCAGAACTTTGATCTCCGAGGACGGAATACGATGATTCGATGACCAATTTGCAGCTGTTGCTTGTAAAATTGGTTCCATTTAGGTTCTAAATTTTGCGTATATTTTTATTTCTGGAGTAATCTTCAAAATTGTTCTCAATTTGTATCAAAAATCAACAACACAACATTCTAATGGACTTCTGCCGATGCCCGAGGCTCGAGTTTACTCAATAATTCATATTTACCAAACATAAAGTCGGTTTTTTTTTTATTAATAATCGACTTGTTCACAAACATGGAGAATAAAACTAAGTTTCATAATACGTACTCATAAGTTAACACAACAAAAATAAAATTAATTTAAAAAATTAAATTTGAGCATGAAAGCTCATATTATAAAACTTTTGAGAAGCTTCTCATATTCCCTAACACGAGATAAAAATGTCTACGGCTTTATTTCTTTGTACAAAAACGTAATTAAAGCCGAGCAATGAAAAACTATTTTATTGTTTCACGTGTTTGCGCATGCGGGTTCCATTGTTCCCTTGAATTTATTGTTATAAAGAAGCCATACACTTTTAAATATATTTTTTATGTTTTTATCTCTTCATACACAATGTAAAACAAGTTTTTATAGACCCTAGTGAATAGGTAGACTTAACCCCTTGTCAGAGCAATAAATTTATTATTGGTAGATATAATTTGATTTATCGTTTTTTATTTTTTTTTGTATTTGTACAAATGTTTGTACTAATGCTCTTTTCACTATAGGATTTTTTTATAATGGGGGTAAGCTACCCAGCCAACTTCGTTCCATGTTTAAGAGGTGGCTGTCAAATTCTCAAATTCTGAGTCACAGTATCGCACACAGTTACAGTAACGCTTTCCTTATATTAATGTCATCAACATCATCAACACCTTATTAACGTTTCCACTGCTAGGACACAGGGACTTCTATCTTGACGAGAGAGATTAGGCCTTAATTCACCACGCTGGCAAAGTGGATTTTGATGAATGTCACATGTCTTTCAAACCCTTCAAAGGTCTTAGAACATACCGATTTCCTCACGATGTTTGCCTTCATCGTTAAAGCACGTGTTTAAAGCGCACATATTTTTATCTACAAGAAAACCCCAGGGGCGCGCGGCGAGGATGAACCCACGACCTTAGGAATGAAAGTCAAATGTGTGCTCCCACTTAGCCAACGCGGCTTAAATGTAGGCCAGCAAATGCAAATGCAAATTTAGCCTACTATAATGAATAATGGTCGACGATAGTTAAGTTCTAAAATAAAACTATTTAACTTTAACTAAACTAGGCAGCCTAATCATACGGTAGTGTCAATCAATCCGTTTCACACATCCAAATCCAAAAGGAAGTCAAAGTCAAGCATGTCCTGCATTCCTCCAACGATGAGTCAAAACGTCAACACATACGTAAATGATGTCCTCGGGAGCGAGCAGAATTCTAATGACTACTAACTGTAACAATAATGTATGACATACTGATGACAACTGTATGGCAATGTATGTTCAGTATGAATGTAATGAGGTACGGTTTAAAGGATTTGTTGGTGCGCGGATTCTACTGGAGTGACACGGCAGCGCCAGGCACGTTTGTCAGTTTTTATTGAAATGCTAACTTATTGGCCATTGTTTGGCATTGTGACCATGAGTTGATTTGTAATTAATAATTACTATACTTAATGAGTACCTAATTTAAACAAGCTATTTTCCTTACTTAGCGCATTAGGTGTTGTCATAGTAAAAGTTTGATTTCTAAGGAAAAACAATTAAGGAAAAACTTAAACTTGGGAAATTGGGGCATACTGATTGAGCTCCCAAGATTTTGACGTGCAAGATTTTTGCTCCTTGCGGCATTTTCTTTTGTAAAGAAGCTCATAAATACGTAGTATTTACTTTCATTCTAATGGCGCAATTAGTATAGATACCTTTCTTGTAAATTTATATTACAAGTTGACATCCTTTGACCAGTATTACCGTGGCCTAACCTATCCAAACAAGTGCTAAGGAACACAAAGAATTTAAATTGTTGGATAATATCTGATTAGTTACCAACTTATATCACAATTTTTTGAGTCTTTCAATTTGTTCTCAAGACTTTACAGTATATAAAACTAGTTAACCCACTCCTGCTTAGAAAATGCATAATATATCATAATTTACTTCGCTCCTTTACTTATTTTTGACTATAATATATCTTAATTTACTCGAGCGTATTTATTTATTTTTCTAAAAAAAAATGAGAAGTCTGTGGTGACACAGTTTAATTATAGTAGACGACAAATGTATGTTTACTAATACTACAAATACTAATCCAGCGGAACTGGCTGGGTGGATTGCTGTTGAATTTAAACCAGCAGTCGTTCCCGCTCCTTGCGCCAGTTATAAGGAATACAATAAATTGTTATCTTAATATATATAAATCTCGTGTCACAATGTTTGTCCTCAATGGACTCCTAAATCACTGAACCGATTATAATGAAATTCGCACACCATGTGCAGTTCGATCCAACTTGAGAGATAGGATGGTTTTTACGGCGAGAAAAATTCGAATAATTTCCGGGAAAATTTTATACCCGTGCGACGCCGGGGCGGGCCGCTAGTTTAAATATAAAATAATACTTCTACAGAAATACTATGTAAAGATTTGTATTTGAAGTTTGGACAATATAGACTCAGTTCAGTTCAGTTTCTTGTAATTGGACTTTGCGCTTGAAGCGACAATGTGCCAGTGTCGAGTTAAATAAAATTATAAAGTGAAAAATATGTTAATCAGTTGAACGCCATTTTGACATTCCAATATAGACTCAGATAAAGTGTTTGCAAAGTTTTTTATTTGACACAACCCATAACAGTAGACAACAGCTACTCAAAGTCAAACCGTAGTGAGATTTCCACCTTTTTGAAAAATTGAAAGACTTTAAAAATAACATTATGTCACTTAAATAAATAAAAAAAAGATAAATTATGTTATTTACTTCGCATGAGTCACTACTTAAAACATTTAAATTGAAAGTCATCCAAAAAGGTAGTATAAATTTAAATATCTGTACGATATATTTATAAATAAGATTACGAGTACATTCAACTATGTGTCATTTGAAGGTTTATCACTGTAGCTATTTGTAATAACTGTCGAAATCATAGGTTTAAATTCTCAGTAATTAGATATGCTAAGATCGAGTTGAATTTCCTTCACGAGTTTTTGTCTAGTTTGATTGGATAGGTATTATGAATTATCTGATACATTTTACTTGCCGTCTGATTTAATATTTTTTCATTGTTTAGAAGGGTACTTATATTATTCTAGGGCCTTGTTTCAACATCTCCGAATAAATTGGTTAATAAATAAAAATTAGTAGCACTCTTGATCAGTCAGTCGAAGACAGATGTCAGTTGACTTGATAGCTCTGTATAAAAAGCATTGACTAATTTCACTCGGAGGTTGTGAAACAGGCCCTTACTCTCTAGAGTAACTAAAAGTCGTAAATATAAAAAATCTCTAAACTTAATAAAACTTAACTCATATCTTATAATCCTTTGCTTCGTATTAAGGGGTTGAGTCACTACTTAGAGCATATAATTTTGAAGTCTCTGAAAAAGGTAGGTAGGTAGCAAATATTTTAAAATCTCAAGGATAATATAAATAAGAATTCAAGTAAGTACATTCAATTATGTGTCATTCGATGATATATATTATCATTGTGGTATGCCGAAATTATAGGTTTGAATACTGAGTAATTAGACACGCTTAGACCGAGTTGCCTACACGAGTTTTTGTATGGTTTTGATTGGATAGGTATTAATTATAATTCAATTATCTATAACATTTATCTTGCCTTAATATTTTTTAATTCAAAATATCAATAGTATTTTTATATATTTCCAGTTTATTCTAAAACAATTCACGAAAGTTATGGTCTAATTTGAATTTTGACCATCAAAATTCTAAGGATAAACTGGCCTCGTCAGAAGAAGTTAACAATTAAAAATAGATTATCTAAAAAGGTATAAAAAAAATTGACTAAAATTAACTAAAATCGTCAAATATAATTTTATAAATGGAAATAATATTGTCTTGAAAATACGCTTCACGTATTTGAACACTATGTTGAAAAGCTGTTTTTTTGTTGATGTTCCAACATAACAAGTTTTTTTTTTATTATAGACTAGCTGTGCCCTGCGGTGCTACCCGCGTTATAATGGATGAAGTACTCTTAACCAACAACATATTTATTTGAATAAAAAAATAATATTATTATGTTGATACAACTTAAACAAATTATTTCGACCAAATTAGGTACCATAAAAACGGTTTTTGTGAGTTAATCTTAAAAGATAGACATATACTATCGCGGACTGTTTTTTAGATCATTAAAAGAGATATTATTCTTTAATACATATTTTTTGTGTAAGTATCTTGAACCGTTTTCACGGCGCACGCAACGGAAGGCTTCAAAGATGAACAATTTCTCCCGTTTTTTACACATTTACCACTATATCTTTGCTCCTATTGGTCGTAGCGTGATGTTATTATATATAGCCTTCCTCGATAACTGGAATTATTCAATTCGAACCAGTAGTTTCGGAGATTAGCGCGTTCAAACAAACAAACAAACAATCAAACAAACAAACTCTTCAGCTTTATAATATTAGTATAGATAACCCTTCATTTGACCAGCAGACGCATTCTGTAAAAAATCGAATCCGAACTCGAAATCACTCAAGTGACCGAGCTCACTTCGAACGCTCGTCACTGAGGCGCTACAGGCGCTATCGAGTTTTACAGAATACAAAACTTTAAACTCACCGCGGATTCAGCTTAGTAAGGATCGAAATGAGTTTACAGAATGCGTCTACAGGTGAGGTTCACCTGATGTAAAGTGTCGATGTGGTCTAAGATGGAGCTTGAAGACCTAGAAGGTAGATTGGCTTCTTCAGACCACATTATGAAACACGAAAGTTAACTAAACACAAGTAAATAGCTTGTATAAATAACAACCCAGCTCAAATAAACTCTAACTTTCTCGACATCTGCTCTTATCTCATATGCGTATGTAGTTCCATCATTGATATTGCTCTGGATTCCTAGTAGCGATAACACTTAGTGACCTGCGATGGGACGGGTTTCATTTATTTCACACTTTCATTTCGATTCCTAGGAATAGGAACTCTGTATGTGGAATTGGATTCTCTGCCTTGCAAGCTATGAATAGATGCTATAGAAGAAGTTAAATTATAAGACTTGTAGGTGGTCGGTGGAAATAATTGCAAACTACTTAGATTCCAGCGTTTTTATTAGGATTAATTCCGACGAAATGAAACTCAAGTCACAAGTCTCTCAACAAATGTTATTTAACACGCAAACATGATGTTGATCGAATGTTTGATTTGATTGTTTAATTGACAACGTTGGTTGATACAACTTTTAAGAAACAAGAGCCAGGGCGTTATTTTACTAGAGCTGTGATTTTGTTAATGGCAACAAAGTATTGCTTCATACATTGTGTACTTACAAGAAAAATGTGTTTTGGACCAAAATAATCACTTCAAATAGGGACATCATAGGGAGTTTCTGTAAATGAAGTAAGTTACTAAAGAATCTGAGCTTAATAAATTTACACTATGTTAGGATAGAATGAAGCGTAAAACAATGGTATTTCTTGTCAGCCCGTAAACTCCAGTAAGTTCATGGCTTGAACATGAATGGCGTCGATAAAAAGCAACCCCAAGTAATGTTGCCAAGCAGGCTTAGCTCGCAGGAAATACCAGAACATTATTTATTGAATGGGAACCTGATGCAAAGGAAATAAAAAGTTATGTACTTACCTATCAAGTTATGAAATTAATGACAGCTTAGTGAATTAGCTTAGGCTCTTTAGTAGACCGGCCCCTCGGGCCCGGTTGACGTAATGTATTCATATTCATATTCATTTATTCGTTGATTCATGTGGTTACAAATGGTGTTAAGTTTTATATATACCCTTACATGAGCCCCGTTGGGACATTACAACTGATACAAAATAGTCTTAGACTATAGTAGGTAAGTAAGTAACTTATTTCATATTCAATATTTATCATTAAATTTAAAATTGTTTGTAAGCTTTTAATCGGTCAAATGGCCCCCCTTATTTATATTATTATTAGAAAAGATAATGAGAAAAGTGTTTCAACATCTTAACCGACAAAACAAAGGAGGATGTTCTTAATTTAAAGTGTATTTTTATTTTCTCGAGTTATGGTCAATATTGTTCTCCATTTGTATCGAAAATGTTGGGTAATGGTTGCACTCACGGGAAGAGATGGGGCAACGTATCTTATGCCGGTGCCCGCGGCCCTTGTTATACTCAATAATAATTGATAGAGGTACCTATTCCAAACTAAAAATCGGTTGTTTTTTGTTAAATTTGACTGGTACTAAAATAACACAAATTAAAACGAAAAAATGTAGTGTACATAGTTGCAGTCAGCAGTCATTCATCCAAGTACTAAACAGTACAGTTTGTTAGAAATATTTTTTTTGAGAACCCAATAAACAAACCTTTTCATTATTAGTTACATTGTGTTTCATTTTTATTAACTTTGAGTACCTACGTTTTGTTCGCGTCTTCATATATGTATACGGATTTGAAATTAGAATATAGATTTCAAGTTTATTTTCAAACGGGGGCAGTCTACAAAAGAAATGTAATAAATGAAATACATTAAGTCAACCGACCCCGCGAGGCCGGTTATTTGTGGGCCCGGTCTACTAGAGAGCCATATCTTAGGTCTCACTTTTAAAATGATCGTAAGTAAACACTAGTTTTGCAATGATTAAATTTCGTTTTATACAACGAGCTAGATAGATGTAAATATTTACGCAGCTAGGTTTGAGATATAATCACTATAACTACAAATAATTTATAGTATAATGTAAGAAATAATTAATGCCTGAAAAGCAGGATTATCCTAGTTCAGGCACAATAATATATCATAGTTCAAATTAAATTAGAAGATTTTTGTCAACATTAGCTTTAAGTAATTTTCTGAATAAATATTATATATTTAGTTATAAATGTATGTCGGAGGCGTCCACAGTCTGCGGTAGGTGCTTTTCATCATGTCTGCCGCACGTTTTTGTGGTATAAAATAAACCTGCCGCTGTTTTTCTATTCGTTTTCAACGGTCCTTTCGAAAGAATAGTTTCAGAAGACCTTATTATCTAATGATCAATTATGGTCTCATGTAAACCTTTGCGTTTGTAAACCCACATCTATACCAATATTAAAGGGTTTTGAATTAGTGTTTGCTTGTCTGAATCTGGCGACATCACATCACACAATAAAATTGTTCAATCTTTTAATATACCTAAATAAATAAAAGGGTTCTATAAAGGCACTTAGGGGTAATCTATTTAAAGTTAAGGAATATATTGATTTTAAGTAGGTAATTGACATTTGTATTGACATTTTTAAGTTGTATTCTGATATCGTTGACTTATAGTATGTTTAATTTCTTATTTAATTTTTCATTTTTCATTTAATTTATAAGTTATAATTGGTTTTGATTATTTTAATTATTATATTTTTTTAAATTTGCATACCCGCTTGCGAGTTAAATACAATATACTACTTGTACTATAATAATATCGTGACATGTACTTGAATTGGAATGTATTTGGCAAATAAATGATTGATTTATTTTTATACTTTACAAATTTTCCACTACCAAAATATTTTTACGACTCTGATCGTCAGAGCCGTGGTGCTAAAATCTATTGAATTAATATTATGTTTCATGCCAGCGCTTTTTACAGTCCGTTGATTCTGTTTTACAATTTCGCGTTAAATTATATTATATTTATTTAACAAACGAAATATTAATTTCATCAAAATATGTTACTATTTATTACATACTGGCAGTGCCCCGCGGTGTATCCCATTTAATGAATTTTACCAAGGAAAGCCATTTTTTCCCGCAGTTAAAAGTTGCTTATATCATAATTCCAATGTATACCATCACCATACTAAATTCCAGGCTAATCGGGTCAGTCGGTTTGCTGTGAATGACGGACGTATGAACAAACACACACATACACTTTCCCATTTATAATATCAGCATGGATTTCATCTAATCAAAGAATCATACACCATTATCATGTGCGGTTTAACTTTATCCACTGCTAGTTATGTATCTAACTCATTCATATTGAATGAGCGGATAAATAAAATATTTCTTTCAGAGCTAGAAGCCTGAGCTAGAAAACTTAAATAAAGGTCAGTAAAGCCGAGGCGCATAGAGTTAAAGCGTCTATTTTTTATTTATTTATCATGTTTCTCAAACGTTTGGAAAATAATAACACATGTTTGTAAGCAGGACACGGTCGGAAACTAAACCCAGCACAGAGAACTAAAACTTACAAAACAAGTTTAAGTTAAGCATAAATCCGTTCGTCAGTTTATGTGATTAGTGGGTGATTTTAAACTAGTCGAGAGGAACCGTGGTTGTCGTTATTAATAGATCGTTATATCAGCTTTAACGGTTACCACATAACGTTAATGGTTATCCCCGGGCTATTTGCAGTAAATCTAATGTTGCTTGCATTTTAATAAATCCCCGCACATTATTAAACTGGTATTAGAAAAAAATATGTAGGTTTTATCTCATGTTTTAGTTAGGTATGGCTTTAAATCCCGACATTTGCTTACTGTTATTTAAATTTTGATAAGTTTTAATGGGTTAAGGCTTAGGATGAGAAGTTTAAAACATATGTTTAAGCATGAATAATAAAATGCACATACATAAAACGCCTTTACGCTTATTAAAAGTAAGCTTAGTTTAACAAGTTTAAATTATAATACAATTAACTCGTGCCAATCGCTCAACGCCTTCATACTATTTATCGTAACGACCAAACGCATTAAAATTTTAGCATCCTTCTTGAGCCACTGTCTAAGTGAGGATGCGTAAGCTCGATTACCCCCATATATGTAGTATATACATACACTAGTAGATGTATATCAACAATGATGTGTTACAACAACGTAGCATGGTTCTAATACATCACTCAACTAACATTTCTGTGAAACCTTAAAATTGCTGTTTGTCTTTTGAGAATTATAAATTTACAAACAATTACGGAAAGATCTAAAAAATGCAGAAAGGCATGTTAACGCAAAAGGAATTTTACTGTCTTTCCAAGTTTCCTCAACACAAAGCTTGCGAGAAAATAAAAACATCCCACTTTTTTGAATCATCATCATCACCCTATTAACGTTCCCACTGCTGGGACACAGGGACTTCTCTCTTGACGAGAGAGATTAGGCCTTAATTCACCACGCTGGCCAAGTGCGGGTTGGTGAATGTCACATGCCCTTCAAACTCTTTTAAAGTTCTCAGAACATGCCGGTTTCCTCACGATGTTTGCCTTCACCGCTAAAGCACGTGTTTAAAGCGCACATAAATTTCTCAAGAAGTAAAATCCAGAGGTGCGTGGCGGGGTTTGAACCCACGACCTTCGGAATGGGCCGGGCTGGGCCAGTGCGTGAAGCGATTTTTTCGTGTTTCGTAATGTGGCCCGGAGAAGCCACCTTCTAGGTCTTCATGTCCCATCTTAGACCACATCGTCACTTTACATCAGGCGAGATTGTGGTCAAATGAAGGCTTATCGAACATAAAAAAAAAAAAAAAAAAAAAAAAAAAAAAAAAAAAATGAAAGTCGAGTGTCCTCCCACTTAGCCAACACGGCTTTTTTGAATACCAGTAAGATATTTTGTATGCTGAAGTCGTAACGTTTTGATCGTCGAAGGTTTGAAACCAACATAACTAGTACAAGTAACAATATACTTACTTTGTGATGTTTGAGCGTAGATTTGCTTGATCAATTTTCCGCTAAGTGTCGTATCTAGAAAAGTAAAAACTTCCTTGTTTAGTTTAGACTTTTTTGCTTTCCACACTGGTCTTCTTTTCCGAGATCCACAGGGATATTACTGAAAATCTCTACAAATGAAAAAACTAGAAAAGCTGCAGAATACCCGAGCTACGTTTAATAAAACATTTTAATTAAGAACGATGCCAGTCACAGGGCAAACAACCAAGCTTTTACGAATTTCTCTTATATAGACTGTTTACAAATAAAATAAATGCTGAATAACGGTCAAGTAAGATGTTTTGGGTTGAAGGCACGCATGGTTTCAGATTTATACTAGTCACCTAGTTTAAAATACTTTTGCAACTCTTCCATGTGTAGGTTACGTGCGTATGTGTAGAACCAGTATATAATACCTATTAATAGAGGCGTATTTAACTTTATAACGAACTAACATTTCTCAAGAAGAAGCTTCAGACGTCCGCCAACAAAATTGACAGGTCATTTGGTTATGGCTGAAAGTTCCCAGTGGATGCAAGTCGGTTCCAAATTAAAATAATTAATTGAGAGGGCTATATCCATTTAGCTACGGCTGAATAATGTTGAGGTCCAACGTAACCGCAAGAATAATTAAATATTTCCGGACAATCCACACAACAACATCTAGCCCCGTGGTAAGCTCTAAGCTTGTGTTAAATAAGTTATTTTCCGCGTTTAAGAGGGCATATAACCTTCGTGAAATCTTTAAAAATATTAGCAGCTTACGGGAAGCTACCTGCTCATAGATAAATCATTAATTTTACTACCAAAAACCAAATAAAATAGTCTATTAAACTCGGAAAAAGACTGAAACCGTTGTAAATAATATTGCTTTTCCTGGTTTGTTCCCCATTTCTCATGAATCTAAATTCAACATCAACAAAAATGCATCATTAATTTCACGGCCTAGTAATTTATGTCGTTTCGTAGCTATTTGGAAGTTTTATCGTCGGATAAATTTATCGTTCTCCGGTATTTGATGTCAATGACGTTAGAAAATTCTTTCGCGTACAACTGTTCCAGCTACTTTTGGTAGAGCAATGGATTCAAAGAAATTTATGAATTACAGCCATTTGAAGAGCCAGTACAGATTTACGACGATCCTTCTTGATTTCTCAAAACCGGCGTTCTCATTATCGTCATTTCATATTTTTAAAAGTGCAAATGGTTGCTGTCAATACTGTCACTATCCAATTAATGGCCGCGCGCAATGTTGCTCAACTTTAGAAACATCACATTTGTTTTATGTGAGTAAGCCGTGTTGGCTAAGTGGGAGGACACTCGACTTTCATTCCGAAGGTCGTGGGTTCAAACGCCGCCACACACCTCTGGATTTTTCTTCTTGAGAAATTTATGTGCGCTTTAAACACGTGTTTTAACGGTGAAGGCAAACATCGCGAGGAAACCGGCATGTTCTGAGAACTTTAAAAGAGTTTGAAGAGACATGTGACATTCACCAACCCGCACTTGGCCAGCGTGGTGAATTAAGGCCTAATCTCTCTCGTCAAGAGAGAAGTCCCTGTGTCCCAGCAGTGGGAACGTTAATAGGGTGATGATGATGAGCCTCCGTAAATATTTAAATAGTATTTGTTGTTTGCGGCAACACAAATACATTATATCTCAAAATTGAAACTCTATCTATAAGAGTTCTTGAGATGCATACATATGAAGACGGACAGACAGACGACGAAATCTCAGTAATAGCGTCTCGTTTCATTTTTTGGGCACGGATTCTTTTGCATAAAAAGTATCCTTAGGTACGTATGTAAACTCGTAATTAGGCACTTCAAATACCATGTAACTCACAAAAAACATTAAATACACAAAGTGAATATTTTGTGTATTTAATGTCTAATGATTTTTTTGTTTCTTTATAAAAGAGGTACTGCATTTTTAAACTTGATTGCGCTTGATTGATTTTTTCCTTGCACTGTTATGGGTTGAATTTTTGCTACACAACAACTCACAAACATCACGTTTTTAAAACAATATTATAAACTTGTATAATCGGTTTGTTATAAGTCTTAATTAAATACATTATACAAACTAAGCTTCACAAAGTTACAGGTATACACAATGTCATGGTGAAGATTTATGAAAACGTGATAACTTAATCTTTGGATATCAACATTATTACAAAAAGTAGTGGGTTATTATAGGGTTGTATCTTAGATAAAAAATTACTGAAACAGTTCAAACTTTGTACATGTTTCTTTTAATGAAAATTTGGGAAAATACTAGAACAAGTATTTTAACAAATTACTCGCGAGAGGCCCAGCTTTCTGTGATTGCTCGCTATCCACAGCAATGAAACGTCCTCTAAAGAAGGCATTTTCTTACATTTAATGTGAGTATGGAATTATAGCATTAATTAAAATTGTTCAAAGAGTGTGTTTAATGAGAAATTGATGAAATTATATAAACAAGCCTCGCTCAGAATTAAATAAAATATTTCATAACTAAAACTCTTTATTATATAAATTACAAACTCATCCTCGCTCATCCACAGTTTTAAGTAAACTAACAAAAGTAACAAAGACAACTCCAATTTTAATAAGCTTAGAACAAAGATTCAATTAAAGTGGTAGGTACTGGGGTTTGTAGACCACAAATGCAAGCAAGTTGATAACAATAGAATAGAAAAGCTCTTTATTGTATACACAAAGAACATTTAAAGAAAAAAAACTTAAATATATATAATTAAATAAATAAATATTTCCGGACAATCCAACAATTAGTCCGTGCTAAGCTCTAATCTTGTGTTACGGGTACTAGACATCTGATGTAATAGACATGATATAGATATTTTTCATTAAACATATTAAACACCCAGACCAAGTGGTTGCAGAAAATACAAATACTCGACCCCTCGGCGGGAATCGAACCCGCTGCCTCTTGGGCCGCAAGCGGACCATCGCCCACCGCGCCACTGAGGCATACAAATGAAAATTAACAATGATTTTAATGTGTGTGTTTAAATGTAACAATGCTTTAATATACTTGCGTTTGCCAAAAAAAAAATTAATGTAGAGATGTTGACTAGGTCAGGTGCGTGTAGGTGCTATTTCGCTGGGTTCTCTGACTGGACAACCTCGGTAAAATAAATCTTAACTGTCTCCAGAAAGAAGTGAGTTCATAATCGATTCTGGTATTGCCACATCGAATTATAGATAAACATGGGAATTTGCTCAGATTTAAAGTGAAAAGTCAAAGAGCTTAGACTAATAAAAATCCACTAAAGTTCTTTACATTACATCATTGTATTTAAATGGAGATTAAATGGCCCATTGAAAGACTAGGTTTCCGAGAGTTGTTAATTTATTTAAACAATTTATTATTTACTAGTGGCCCGACCCGGCTTCGCACGGGTTTTTATTCGATTTTTTCTCGACTTTAAAACCTTCCCTAGATGTCCACGAACATTTCAAGACTATGATAAGATAAATCCGTTCAGCCGTTCTCGAGTTTTAATCAGACTAACGAACAACATAACGAACGATATTAGGTATGTCGTATCATAAAAACTATTTTAGTCACATTATGAAATGTCATCTGTTGTCACTATTGTCGATTCATATCATAAAATAGATGCATTTTACCGTTATGGGTGTGTACGGGGTGCTGTAAACCTTACCTTTACACCATAACTGATATATTAGGCATAGGCACTTCATAAAAGACATAGATAAAAGTCAAGAAATTTGTCTATGTAGGTATATGGATATAAATCATGGTATCCATAATACATGATATGTGATAATTCTTAGATAATATCTGCGTAGAGTTTACCTGTATAACCTCTTACTAATATCTAAGCGGATTTCATTTTATAATTATAAATAGAAAAGCTTATAATAAAAGTTATTCCGAAATATTAACTTACTAGCTTGCTACGGCGTTACCTGTATTTTATGGCTTTTTCCGCGGTAATTTAACCTTCCTCGTTAAATGGGCTATCTCGGACACTTACTACTAGGAGCTACTGAGTTCCTGAGATTAGCGCGCTCAAACAAACAAATGTCTTTAGCTTCATAATATTAGATAGATAGACTAGATATATTAGTAAACCTCTATAATACCTACGCATATTAGGTACCTATTTATTATAAATCAAATATAATAAACGTCTGGCGAATGTTATATGTCTGCGAATAGATTAGTCATTTAACTTGTATAATCGATTAAGGATATATAATAATGAATTTAAATCAAACATAAACGGTTATGGTATTAAACCCGCTTCTAAATTGAAATGACTGTGTGAGGTCTAAGAGGTTTATTCTGTTTGTCGAAATTGAATTCTATGGCTTTGTAATAGACGTGTTTGTTCTGTTGCAGGCACCATGGCAGCTCTTCAAATGCATTTACTGTTGGCTGCTTCAGCTGCTATTTACGCAGCCGGTAAGTACAGCCTTTGTTACAATGACCTAAGTTTTCTATAAAAATTTGATTAGACCTTTTAGGAATGTGGATAATATGTTTGTGGAATATTGTTTCAACGTAAAAATTAGTTAATAGAAGCTACTGTAGAGTTAATTGTACATAGTAAAAAAAATCTCCTTTTATTTATTTTCACGATGAGGTTGTATGGTCTTCTTACCTTTGACTGCTTACAGGGCGAATAAAACAAACATGGTTCCAATAGAAAACATATTCCACAATATTTTTTTAACTCGAATTTGTGCAGCCTTTAGTTTTCAAAACCTAAATAAAAAAAATTGATTAGATCTTTTGGGAATATGGATTATATTATGTTTGCGGTTATGGAATATTAGAAGCTACTGTAGAGTTAATAGTACATAGTAAAAAAACACATAGTTTTTTTTGAGGCGAGGTTGTATAGTAAGCTTACCTTTGCATTTTTTCGTAACCTACAAACTTTTTTTATATTTATTTACTTTTTTACTCTTGAATTTAGTGATTTACCAATATTCTCAGTTCAGTTCAGTTTTTTGTAAATTGGACTCTGAGCTTGAAGCGACAATTTGCCAGTGTCGAGTTAAATACATTTTTAAAGTGAAAAAGATGTTACTCATTTGAACGCCATTTTGCGTCCTTTTCACCAATATTCTCTTGGGCCCAAACTGGGTTATGCTCTTTTTTAATCAGATCAAATCTCTGGATCTACTCATAAACGTAGAGGAAAAGTTATTCATGATTTGTGGTCATCGTTATCAATTATATTGCATTGTCTTGTGTTAGTCATGTTATTCAAAGTTTATATTAGTAAAAAGTAGTGATAATATAAAAAAAAAAAATTAAGAAAAAAAATTAAAAAAAAAAAAATTAAAGAAATTTAAGGAGCTGACTGCCAACCTTCAGTAATGAAGTGGCACCTAATGCGTATTGTGATTATATAGATACTATCTGATGTTATTGACAATTAGAAACCAGGAAAAGTGACAAAGTTAACCTAGGACCATATTACCCAAATGAAATTTACAGTTAACTCTGCAAAAGTTCCGGTCAGATCTATGCGCAATTCATTGGAATACATACTTAAACAACTATAAATAAAATAAAAGCACGTCAATATTTTATAAGTATCCATAGCTTACATTTCGCGACCATCACAATAAAACTTAGAAAAATACATCCAAACAATAAGATCTTGAAAATTACTTAAATTCCAGTCAACAGTATTTACACGGTTTGAAACTATTATCTTAGATATTCGAAAGTAAATTAACATACCTCCAGTAGCAGTACTTAATCATCAAGCCAAGCCTATGTAGAGCACATAAATAAATCTCGGTTTGACAGATTTTATACAACTTTCCTTTTATAACAGGAGCGGTTTCGCCCTACGTCTGGTCTGAACCGATAAAATATGGTTCTAGAAAACTTGGACCGAATTCGGATAATGCTTACTCACTACGCGTCTGATCTCGCATTACTTCATTTGAGAAAAATAAATAGGGCTTTAAGCAAGGAATGACGGAAATCGGATCAAGTGCATAAATTAACATCAATAAGTATAGTTCTACAAATACTTCGGATCGGACGAAGGTAGTGCGAAACTGCTCTCAATAGAACTCGGCAAAGTCACAATCCCTTAATTGCTTACAGTAGAATGCTAAGATCAATTATGTGGATATTTATTCGTCCAACTTTTTAGGTCGGATAAGGATAAAATCACCCCCTTTGCTTTGTTTAATTGCGAGAAAATAAAGCTTTAACACGATTTATTACGCTTTAGTGGTTGACATCAATCTAGATTACTGAACCGGGCTAGCATTCAGAAATTCTTGCTTAAAAGAAGCTTAAGAGTTCATATTTATTAAGCGAACTTTTTATCTTATTACTGGAGAAGCTATATCTGGGATTTCAATAGAGATTATCTTGCTGGTGTAAATATATGAATATTTATAGACTATTTAGACCATAATATCTAACTACAAACTAAGCAGACCTATTTTATACCCAAACAGTAAGTTTCGGTTCTATTGTTTATTAAAGGAATACAAAGGGTTAAGAAATGACACGCACTTAGTGCCTAACTCAAAATAATGACGAACGAATACAGTCGTTGACGTTAAACTTTCCGCCATCATGATTAATTCTGGGTAAAACTCAGCTGCTTTAAACTTTTCTCAAATTCAACTTAATCGACATTCTAATAGGGATGTAAATCGGAATTTCCGTGGCTCATTTGTCCCAGATTCAAGTCAATTTACGGGGTCAGGGGTTGGATTTCTCAAAGCATTTTCAACATGTTCCCGTAATATATTTCGTAAGCTATTCCGCGTTGTAGAAATACTTAAATGTTAGTTTTATGAATAGAAGATTTAGCATGTAGAGGAATTTAAATAGGAACCGGTTATTTTAATAACATAGAGCTCGTGAGAATCAAACGCTTGCGACATTAAGAAAATTACTAAGCCACTTCGGTCTTGAAACTGATTACGTTTAATGATTGAAATTAATTGTAGGTGCAGCGGCGTTTATTTCATGGTGGATTGGAGAGCTTTGTATAATTTAATGAACCTAAGATCTTAGAAAGGAATGAATATTTTGAGGCGTATTTACAGAGATGTAGGGAGAAACTAAAAACATTTATTCACCAAATAACTGAAATTAAAATTTTAGAATTTAAGTTATTTGTATACGAGTAATTTTATTATATTAGTCTTTTGCAAAGTCCATCGTTCATTCCCGAGGCATTCATTAAATTTTATATAAATTGGTACGGGGCAGTTGGAGCATGAAGGGGTAACAGACAAACAGACAGACCAAAAGACCGCATAGAGTAACTTCCTTATTCATAACGTTAGTAAGGAATCATGTTATGTTCAAAACAAATCCTTCTTTCACAAATTCAAAAAGGCGTTTTTTCAATAAATGCATGACAAAAAAAAAATTTTTTTTATTTGTTTCGTTAAGTAAGGTAGTTGCTTCCATCAAGTTATCGTTTTAATTATTAAATAAGTTGGCTGATATATGGTATAATACAATTTGCTAATATGATTGCGCAAGGCTTTGGCTGCAAATAGCTTCGTGGAAAGATCGTATAATATTATTTTATCTATCGCCGACATAATAGACCTATAGGTATTTTATGTAGTTATTTATTGTTTTCAATTAAACACTACCTCATTTCTCATCTTACGCGCGCACCATTAGTATATTAAAATGAAAACTATATTCAAAATTATAGAAAAACTCGTAGTAGGGTTTTGAAAATCGTTACTTACAAACATATTACATCCAATTTGCCGGAAGCATTTGATCTAAATTAAAGCGGCTTCAGCAATTACACCAAAGCCACGTGCATAGCAAAGTATTTTTTTCTATTTTAAATTTGTAGCGACGGGTAAAGCCGGATACTGCAGGTAGCCACTCACACATTCACAGGTTTGGTGTTAACATACACACACAGTCACGGGTGTGAATAGATAAACTCGTTACCCGCTAGGTTAAACGATTTAAGATGTTTCGACGGTATGGTTAGTGAAGTCTTCTCGAGTGTTTGTGTTAAATATTTTCATAGTGAAACTGACGGTTGCTACTGATGAATTAACGAGGGTATTGCGATGTTGATTTAGGAAGAAACAAGTTATATTTGAAAATGTAACCGACTTCATGTCTAAACGTACATTATGCATTACTATTTTGAAATAGTGGGGCGGATTTCACTGCACTTTTTGTGTTAGAGACGATGCCTCACTGGTCTCTGACTTTAGTGGGGGAAATGGGAATAATGCCATTAATAGGTAGTTGTAAAAAGCAAATTCCTTTTAATGGATACAATATGGAGTATTTATTAAAATATATAACAAACACCTTAATTATAAATATAATAGATAAAACTGACAATAACAAACTCAATAAAAAATAATTAGTGAAATCCGTCCAGCCGTTCACCCGTGATGCCGTGACCAAGGGAAATAGGGATTAATCATCATTACCCTATTAACGTTCCCACTGCTGGGACACAGGGACTTCTCTGGGCAAGAGAGATTAGGCCTAATTCACCACGCTAGCCAAGTGCGGGTTGGTGAATGTCACAAGTCCTTCAAACTCTTTTTGTATTTTATTTAAAGTTATCGGAACATGCCGGTTTCCTCACGATGTTTGCCTTCACCGTTAAATCACGTGTTTAGCGCACATAAATTTCTCAAGAAGAAAAATCCAAAAGTGCGTTTGAACCCACAACCTTCGGAATGAAAGTGTCGTCCCACTAAGCCATCACGGCTTTAATTTTTTTTATATTAGGTCCTTACATATGAAATTGGCGTTTTTCGTACTGGCCACTTTAATCACAAATTTCTCCTCTTTGGTAAGGAATTCCAAATTCAAATTTGTACAGCTATAGACTCATGTATTTGTGCTTCGATGATCGTCATTCATTTGTTTTTTTTCTTCTGTTTTTTTCTGTTTGCGTCACTCATTTTACAAAATGGAAAACTTAAAATATCGCATTATTTACGAGTACGAGTTCCGCCGTGGCACTAGTGCTGCGGAAACAACTCGAAGGGTGAATGATGTGTATGGCGGTCGTGTTGCAAAAGAAAACACAGTTCGTTTTTGGTTCCAACGTTTTCGTTCTGGAAATTTCGACTTGCAGAACAAGCCCCGTGGACGGCCTGAGACTCAAGTTGATAATGAAGAGTTGAAGGCTATTGTGGAAGCGGATCCATCGCAAACCACGTCCGAGTTAGCTGCAGGCTGCGGTGTTAGTGATAAAACTGTTTTAATTCACTTGAAGCAAATTGGGAAGATTAAAAAGCTTGAAAGGTGGGTACCTCACGAATTGACTGAAGCAAACCGGCAAACGCGCGTCGACTGCTGCGTTACATTACTAAACCGGCACAATAATGAAGGTATTTTAAACCGATTACCTGTGATGAAAAATGGGTTCTTTACGATAATCGGAAGCGCTCAGCGCAATGGTTGGATCCTGGCCAGCCAGCCAAATCCTGCCCCAAGCGAAAATTAACCCCAAAAAAGTTACTTGTAAGCGTTTGGTGGACTAGTGCCGGTATTGTTCATTACAGTTTTCTCAAATCTGGCCAGACTATTACGGCTGATGTCTATTGTCAGCAATTGCAAACCATGATGGAAAAGCTAGCGGCTAAACAACCTAGGCTGGTCAATCGCTCCACGCCACTGCTGCTTCACGACAACGCTAGACCACACACTGCGCAACAGACGGCTACTAAATTAGAAGAGCTTCAATTGGAAAGTCTAAGACATCCTCCGTACTCCCCGGACCTTGCTCCAACAGATTACCATTTTTTTCGAAATTTGGATAACTTCTTGCAAGGGAAAAAATTCAACTCCGATGGGGCAGTCCAAATCGCCTTCAAAGATTTTATTGATTCCCGTCCGACTGGTTTTTTTAGTAAAGGGATCAATGAACTACCTATAAGATGGCAAAAGTGCATAGAAAATAATGGTTCATACTTTGATTAATTAAATATATTATATTAAAAAATATTCGACTTTTTGTTCCTCCCATACAAAACGCCAATTTCATATGTAAGGACCTAATATTAAAGGTACCTTCAATTTTGTAGATTTAAAAACACATACATATTTTTGCGAAGGCATACAAGCTGTGGTATAGTGAAACTTTCATGCTTGTTTCTGACAAAGAAAATGAGATGAGCGTAAGTTTTCATTAAAAATTAAGTTAAGGAACTTTTAGAAAGCTTTATGAAAGTTAGTACAAGTTGAATCCGTGATTAATTGTTACACGTTCATACTTTCCAAAGAAAATAAAGGTTGGATTATATTGGAAAGATACATACGAAAGCTTAGAGTACAAAATGATAAGATATTTCAAACCTAATTATTTTGTATAGTTCATGAAGAGCTTTGTTGTGAAGGAAATAATCTCTTTAGGCGATCAAGTTATATTTGTTTTATTTTTTATTTTATTACGACACACATTTTGTTGAGCTTTGTCAAGAAATACATATCTGATGGGGCATACAGAAAAAACATGAACATATTATTAAATGCTAATAGATTTTTGTAGATATAAAACTATTTCTGTCATTTTTATTTCACAGTTACTTTCCCTAAAATATTTCAAGATTACATATCTAGGAGAATGTAAAAAAAGCTTTCATTACTTATTTATATCAACATCACAATAAATAGGGTCCTACTTAAAGACGAAATTAAAATACCTACGTCAGTAGAGTATTCTCTCGTATTTCACGAAAGTAATATTATTTGATTATCTGAGAATTAAACGGAAACATCTTGTAATTAATCGTAATTTACAGTTTGTAACACTTCTTCAGTCACAGGTCAATGCGATAACATTTGACTCTGTTCCGAATATAAGGCATAGCTACTGTTATGCACAGTGCTGTTTTGAGACATCTTTAAACCGAAATAAAACGTACCTATCATTCACATAAATCAATATATAAGATTTTTGATG
Source organism: Gymnoscelis rufifasciata (assembly GCA_929108375.1). NCBI lineage: Eukaryota > Metazoa > Arthropoda > Insecta > Lepidoptera > Geometridae > Gymnoscelis > Gymnoscelis rufifasciata. The sequence goes on along the minus strand of OV815315.1, from coordinate 9,266,649 downwards.
CATTTTAGACATATTTGAGGAATGGGTTGAGGCATGTTTTCGGAAGTCAATAAATCAATCAAACATTTATTAAAAACCAAACAAATTTTTTTTATAAGTAACGCAATATTTATGACTTATCCTCCTGAGAATCTGTGTAACTGCAAGGCCCAAATACCAAATGTGTAACGGCCGAAAAACCACGTTTACACAAAAATACATAAAATAAGTAAGTTGAAGTATGAAAGATATGCGACGAAAAGGGTGTTTTACATTTTAAAATGAGTGTTGATAGATATGCGGGAAGAAGTAGATTAAAGAAATGATGGATGGACTTTATGACGGATATGTGTAAGAATGGAGTGTGTGTCGAGATGACGGCTGATAGAGGGGAATGGAATAATAATATTTTGTTGTGCTGACCCCATATAATGTGGAAAATGGACAAAGCTAATTTGTATTTATTGAGTTTGTATGGAAAGTCTCTTCTAGCCATATGCTCGCGCGTGAAGAATAACGCGTGTATTTAACGTTAAATAGAAACAGAAAGCAAAAATTCGGCGCAAGTGTAATGACAGGCGTCTCGCTTCGGGTCCTATAAATTTGCATAACAACATTAGTTTTAATAACTATCCCATAGTTCCAAGCTGCGGGACTAGGTAGTAATTACTGTAAATATAAGTTTAGTCTCTTGTATATCAGATGTCATACACCCTTAACTATAATATAAGCTTAGAGCTTGCCAAGGGGTGTTGCTGTGTGGCGTTCGCAGTAATATTTATTTATTGACTTATTTATAAATAAACAAATAAACCTCAAGGTGTTCTTTGACTTAGGGTACCAGGAAGATGTGTCCTATATCATTATTTTTATGTGACAATAATGATTAAGTACCGCACAATTTGCATGTAAGCAAAATGTTGAAATAACAATTTACTTGAGCAACAAAGGAGATAAAATAATGATTTGGTAAATTCCACACAATAACGTTTTAAACGAAAGCTAATATAAACAATTTGCATCTACCCTATTAGTAAATTTTTTCATCATTAACTCATAAGCAAAAAGAAGTTGACAGACAAACAAAGGAATATACTTTTAAAGTCTCGTTCGCCGTATAAGGGACTAAAAAAACTGTAACCCAATAAAAATTAAACTTCGAACATCTCAATCAGTTGATTCAAGGAATTCAGGTTTTTATGATTGTTGCATAGAGTTTTTATTCGAATGAAAAGGCGTTACTTTATGATCTTTGTGGGGAATGCGCCGAGTTCAAAATGTGTGGGTAACAAGCTACAAGTATCAAGGACATCAGGATTTTTTCTTATTGTAGAGGTAGGTTACTCAGACTATGGTATGCAAATAAAATTAATTTAAATTAATTAAAATAAGACTAATGGATGTTTCTATAGGAATACAGAACTATATTAGTTTGTATCAATTTGGCATCTTTATCTATAAGTAGTAATGTAAAAATTCTTAAACAACAATTTCAGTTAATTAAATTGAAATAACAGGACCATTAAAGATTAAGTACAAAGGAGTATACATTTTTAGCTTTCCCGACTGTTTTCTACCTATAAAAAAAATACTTTTGGCTATACTTACAGCCAGCTATGCAACAAGCGCAATTTGAAAATTTTTGCATGTCCCAATGTATTATAGAAGAGAATCAAAGAGTATTTAATACTAGCATAGCGACCTTTGCGCACAACATTGTTGGAGCGTTGTAATGTTCTAAATTCAAAAACGACTTGATTTTCTTTGTAAAGTTGATGTGTGTTACTGCGCCTTTCGAAAACAATGAAAAAATATTATTATATCTTTGCATGGTGAGAGAAAGCTAAGACTTGTTGTAAGTCATTTATTATTTTTTGTCCCCAAGCAATAAAAGTGTGAGAGCACAATATATATATTTATCACACGGCATTAGTCGGAGCTCTTCCGATTTCCAATCGCAGGAAACTTTTCTTAATTTAATTAATGGATTCATCTAATCATTGTTTTACTTCAATATTTGTTTTACACAGGAAGCCAGTATCTGTACGAATCTTTGTTTCATCAATTCGTTTGATTAATTGGCTGGTTCCACTTTCTTTGTATCAGGGATGTCGAAGCAGCTATTTTAATTGACCTCCGCTAGCGCTTTGATTTCAAAATTCAGTTGTTTGAAAATGGTTTAACGTTTTGGTATTTCAATGAAAACAGGATTGATTATGTTCTCGATGATCTGTGTATACTTTGCGTAGATAATAATAAAAAAATGCCAATGAATGTGAAACTATGCGTAAAACAATCGACTTCATGTCATCTTGTGAATAACTGAAGAAATTTTAAACCATCATCATCATTATCTCTATGCTCTACAGCTCGATATATATATACATATATATGTTTCTAACCTACATAAATGATCTACCGAAAGCAACCACACAAAATATGCTTGCTCTCTTTGCGGACGATAGTACGGTAACGGTAACAATATTATAAATTACGAAAATGACATAAACCTTGCACTGACTTCTATTGATACTAATTTCTATATTAAGGATCTTTTATGTAGGTACATGTAAATGCAATAAATGATTAATTTACTTTACTTTACTATCATTTCAGTAGTAAGACGTCCACTGCTGGACATAAATAACAGATGATCCACGATGTTGACACTTTAGTATATAAGATTTATATTTTTTATGGGTGTTAGTCTATAAGGTATATGTTTATATGGGCCTTAGATGCCTGAAATAAATGATTTTATTTATAAACTCTTCCTCCTTCGTTACACATGTCCAAGCTGGACCAAACAAAATTACAATCAAAACACAATAAGACATAAAAGTCGTATCCAATTTTGGGAATGTAGGTATCTTTTTAAGTCAATTAAACGATTCTGGCCTCGTACGTCCAATTCCCTCAATGTAAATTTTCTTCGAATGTCTAAAACATATGCATTATCTTTAGCAGAGGCAGAAACACTATTCCTAGTGAAACTCAAGGAGCTTATACTTGATTGGACAAATTCATTAATTAAGGGTAATAATATAGGTCATCAGCTATTAATTTGATCACTATATCGAATTAGTGCGGTTGGGTGTCAACAGGTTTATATAACCACTGTGTTTCTCAGTATAGGTCAGAAAGTACCTTAACCATGGAGCTAATACTGACGGCATATGGTGGAATTAATAATACATTTGATAATTATGAGATGTACTCGTACGGTTCCGGGAACAGTTTATAGGTACACATTCTTAAATAATAAAAAGTATAAACCATTTTTTTAAAGTGCAAGAAGATATAGAGTTATAGCGATCACCCATCCAAGTATTGGCCTCGTGTAACGACGCTTAAATTGATAAACATCACGTATACGCCCCCTTATTATTGTTTACTATGTGTTTGTATTATTTATTAGTGCAAGAGAAATACATCTTCCTTAAAAATTTCAAAACACTTTCACCGTTCTTGAGATACAGCCTGGTGACAATTGGATAGATGGACAGACGGACAGACGACGAAATCTTAGTAATAGGGTCCCGTTTTAACCTTTGTGTACGGAACTCTTAAACACAAAGCACACATTAAAATAATAAATAAGCTTTGTATTCGCAATTTAGGTGATAATTGTAATTTTAAACCCAATAAGCATATTTAGTTTCTTGCTTACGTAATTTATTTTATTATATAGAGATATAGCAAGAAATTTCACTAACCAGCCAAACCAGCAAAAGAATAACAGTTTAAAATTTTGAACATCACAAACTTTACACAAGTATTTTTAAAAACCCTATTATGTAACTTTCGTGGTGTAACAAGTTCACCGTCATTATCTTTTATTTACATACCCAGTAAAAACCCAGTTACAATATTTAATTATAATCTTTATTATCTTAAATGAGTAGCTATTAGACCCACGTATGTACATGGTAGTGATGTAAAAAATTACTTAAATAAGGTTCCCTGTATTCCCTGGGACATCATTTACTTTAAAACTAAAACATTAATGAAATTGCACGCGTGAGTCACATTGTCATTGTAAAGGGTCATTTAAGACCCATTGAAGCTGTGACTGAGTAACCACTTGAGACCCCTGGTTTATTTTCCGCTGGGATCCTACACAAACATAGAATATCTGAAACTAACTATAGAAGAAGAAAATTAGCTACCACATGAAATCTAGGAAGCTATAACTCTACTGCGGTTATTTCGCGTGATCATCAGCATCATCATCATTTCTGTCCACTGCTGAACATAGGCCTCCCTCAAAGGCAGCGGCCTGCATCCACCGAGAGCCTGCAGTTTTCACCGGCTCGTCCGTCTTAATAATCGTCATTCCTTAAAGTCGGGCAAATAGAGAAAACGAAGTTTTAGCGTGTATTGAAAAGCGCCGATGTGAATGTGGACTAACTCGTTTAGTGTATTTTTGCCTTTCTGCGAACGAATTAGTCGCTCAAAACTTTAATATTAGCGTGACACACGCCTACGACTTCCCCGAATGAGAACTTAAAATAAAAAAAGTCAGAAACCAGTAGACAAAATGTTTTTTGAATAAAAATAAAGGCGGTGAACAGCATTTCCTTGAGTGTATATTGTGTTAACCCAATTTAATGTTTTATTCAAACCATTATAGTATACTAATACATATTACAATACACTTAGTTTCACCAAAAATAACAGTAATAAAATAATTAAACACAAACATTTAATCAAAGGGCTGTATAGCGGCTTTGTTTTTTTTTTATAAAAATAAAGGTGGTAAACACTAGATAATTTCCTGGAGTGTATATTGTGTCGAGTCTAAACGTGATTGCGAGAAATACAGTACCTACCTTCCACTAAACGCTACAGGTAAATTCTAAATCATAATAAGCATTTCGCCGTTCGGTGCGCTGAGCATTCCCAAAAATGTTACACCACAATTATGTTACACTTATAATTTGAACAATTCGTTGCAGCGTAAGTACAGCGCGCTGTAACAAACGACTCTTATTAGCCATAGCTCTATCAGACAATTTCACTTAATTTTAGGGCTGTTCCCAGCTCGGTAACAAGGCTTGAATCACTTGTTCAACAGATCAAAAACCACATTTAAAATCGATGTGTAGGCGATACTAGGCGGAGCGGAACCGGATCAGAATGCTTGTGTTTCCGGAGCGCGTAATTTCAGAATTTACGGTGCATCCTGTTCCATACGTGTTATGTTTGCGTCACACGGCAATGCAAAATGAAGAGAAATACTGTGAAACCGAATTATGCAATCAAACCACATTCACAAACTGAAAATTTTTGTGCTTTTTGATTTTTGTCCTTTATAGTTTAGTTTGATATGTGAGATCAAGCTTTGTTTTACAATCCTGATACGAGTATTCAGCTTTGTTGTTGCGAAGATTAGCAATACGATGGAACTTAACCAAATAATTTATTTTCAGAGCTGGATTTTCGCTTCCTAAAAGACCCGGAATCCGTGACTGCTCCAGTAGGCGACAAAGTGACGTTCGAGTGCGAAGTGAACGTACCCGCAGATTGGATCGACTGGCGCACGCGAGTAGATGAGGATAGCAAGTGGACGGATGTAGTGAAGACCGCGGACTTAGACGTGCATTCCACTAGCACGTATGCGAGGCTAGTGGTTCACATTACTCGAGACACGCGGCCTGCGATATATCGGGTAAGTAATTCTGTCTGGCTTAGCCTTATGGATAGGAATATCCAGTAGTAAAGACTGCTGACTTAAACGTGCATTCCACTACCACTGGTTTTGTTAAGTTTGTCTGTGAGCATGTCAAAAAGTACTGGACCTATTACATATTCGCTTTTTGAATTAAATAAGAAAGTGCCAATATGAAACATCAAATTCCGTAGTGGGGGCTTGTGACAAACACATTTAGTACAAATTCTCCAAAGCGTTACGTCGAATTATGAAAATGAGTGTTAATTTTTTTTAATAATCTAAATAACGGAGTTATTGTTTCTTTTGTCATCTTATCCTATTCTGTCTGGTGCAGACATTTTTGGAAAGGGATAGCTAATGGAGGGACGAAGTGCGATATATCGGGTTAGAGCTTATGTTTATGCGTGACTGGCGTAACTAGAATTTAGCATAACTAGACTATTCTTGTTAAAACAAATATTGTCTCTTCATAAAAATCTAAGTCAACTGCATTTAACCCATTCATCATCATCATCATCATCACCCTATTAACGTTCCTACTGCTGGGACACAGGGACACAGGGACTTCTCTCTTGACGAGAGAGATAAGGCCTTAATCCACCACGCTGGCCAAGTACGGGTTGGTGAAAGTCACATATCCTTCAAACTCATTTTTTAAAGTGCTCAGAACATGCCGGTTTCCTCACGATGTTTGCTTTCACCGTTAAAGCACGTGTTTAAAGCGCACATAAATTTCTCAAGAAGAAAAATCAGAGGTTTGAACCCACGACCATCGGAATGAAAGTCGAGTGTCCTCCTACTTAGCCAACTCGGCTTCCACCTATAATTTTCCCCATAGTCCAAAACCAACTTTGTTTCAGTGCGTGGTTCTCTTCAGCTCGATAATCCTGGTGTCAGTACCAGCTCGGCTGCGCATCGCCCGGATAGACACTGGGCATGGCTCTCCAGAGATACGAGCACTCATGGCTCCCGTTGACAACACCGTGGTCCTGCATTGTAAGGAGCCGGTGTCAGACCCACCCGCTGTATTAAGCTGGTGGAAAGAGCATCAGGTAACTGATTAGCCTTAAGTTTGAGGTTGTATAAATTATTCAACATGATTAACATTTTGGCCATTGCTGGGTATTTGCTGGCCAAGGATTAAAAACTTAACGTTTTATAGTAAGTACATAATAACTGGACTAGAATACAATTATTTGTTCAATGTTTTTTCTTACTTATTATTGTATTAAATCTTATTATTCATTTAATTTCAAATACAACTAAAAAACTTGGTACACCACGAAAAGAACCATAATCGTTGAAACTGTCGTTTAACGTATTTGCGCCCATGTTTTTATACCGTAAAATACATCGTGAAAATTATGGAAATGAAGCACATTTCTCGGGGTAAACAAACCTATAAATGCAGTAAAGGAGGAAAGAGGAATATAATTAAGGTAATGAAAACATAGGTATGTTGTTTAACAATAACCTTGAATAGTAATTATATTCTATAATTAATTAATTCCTACTGAATACACCGAACATTTTAAAGTCAAGTAATATACTATAAAGATAAGATTTATTGAAATAGTGAACGGAGGCGGTACCTCTTTATTTTATCTATTTTAAGATCCGAGTTTTCAACTCCAATAATAAAGCCTCTAAGAACTTTCAATAGGTTTACTTCAGCTTAGAACTTTCTACTTTTCAATTAATAGTGACTCTTTTACAGCAACTTAGCAAGCAATCGGATGATTTGAAAACTTGTTTGGAATTTAAATTTTATTTCAATACCTACGCTGAAACTTTTATTTCAATTACCTACTTACTCCTTTACTAAAGTTGTTTGTATTTTGGTTAATGAATTACCAAAGCTAAAATACGTAATGTAGAAATCTAGAGCTTAATTTATAGGGTTTTTTATACTTTATTCTTTATCGTATTCTCTTGTATGAGTAGGGCTGAACGGCTTACAACAAGAAGTAAGGATCTGACAGCACCTTTGTCTCGTAGTTAAAAGTTAAAAGTAACTAAGCATGGCAGTCGGTATATCAGGCTGACAAGCTATTTAACAATCTACCAACTGAACTGAAAACAATTGACAGCCCTAATATATTCAAGAGTAAATTAAGGACACTTCTGTTGAAGGGATGCTACTATTCAATTGACGAGTTTATGAACGAAAAGTTTTCATTAATCCGTAGAGGACATTAAATTATTGATTTTTATTTTATAGATAAATTCTGACATGACATTATTTTCCTTGACATTTGTAATTTTTCCGATAACGTAATCAAGTTTCAATGTAATTTAATATCAATTCAATTTTAGTGTTTAGTTAGGTTTATATATCATTGTAATTATTTCAAATACGATTATATAATTGTTTTATTAATAATTGAATATGAATATATAGTATATGTATGTAAATACTCGTAGTGTAGTAGTAGTAAAGACTGACAATTGAAACATTATCCCTAAGATCTTTTCCGATATTACACATCTACCAACCTAGTATAAAGTGATAATCCTCAGGTTGCTGTATGAAATCGTGTGTAAAATTAACGCAGAAAAGAAAATAATAAATAATAAATCAATAAACAAATGATGTTCTTGTTTATTGATTTATTATTACTGAAAATTCGGGACGAATTCGGCATACTTAAAAATAAAATTCACCCATTCATCGAAACCGCACGGTATTTGCACAAACGTATATCTCATAATAGCTCATTATGCGAATGGACGTACTAATTACAATAGCGAGATATCTACAACCTATTTTTAATGTTCAGGGTGTAAGGAAGCAACTGGACACACCGCACGGTGTGCTGGTAATTCACAACGCGACCAGCGAACACAGCGGGACCTACGGCTGCAGAGCCACCAACGATCTGAGCACACAGTCCGTAGATCTGCCTGAGAAGGTGTTCCTGAAGGTGCAGAGGGAAGGAAGGGGAGACGTCAGGTAAATATGCTGGACTTCAGTTACTGAAATTAATAGTGAGCTAGCTTCGCAGCCGGTTAATCTCCGTGTTGATATATTAGGTCCTTACATATGAAATTGGCGTTTTTCGTACTGGCCACTTTAATCACAAATTTCTCCTCTTTGGTAAGGAATTCCAAATTCAAATTTGTACAGCTATAGACTCATGTATTTGTGCTTCGATGATCGTCATTCATTTGTTTTTTTTCTTCTGTTTTTTTCTGTTTGCGTCACTCATTTTACAAAATGGAAAACTTAAAATATCGCATTATTTACGAGTACGAGTTCCGCCGTGGCACTAGTGCTGCGGAAACAACTCGAAGGGTGAATGATGTGTATGGCGGTCGTGTTGCAAAAGAAAACACAGTTCGTTTTTGGTTCCAACGTTTTCGTTCTGGAAATTTCGACTTGCAGAACAAGCCCCGTGGACGGCCTGAGACTCAAGTTGATAATGAAGAGTTGAAGGCTATTGTGGAAGCGGATCCATCGCAAACCACGTCCGAGTTAGCTGCAGGCTGCGGTGTTAGTGATAAAACTGTTTTAATTCACTTGAAGCAAATTGGGAAGATTAAAAAGCTTGAAAGGTGGGTACCTCACGAATTGACTGAAGCAAACCGGCAAACGCGCGTCGACTGCTGCGTTACATTACTAAACCGGCACAATAATGAAGGTATTTTAAACCGAATCATTACCTGTGATAAAAAATGGGTTCTTTACGATAATCGGAAGCGCTCAGCGCAATGGTTGGATCCTGGCCAGCCAGCCAAATCCTGCCCCAAGCGAAAATTAACCCCAAAAAAGTTACTTGTAAGCGTTTGGTGGACTAGTGCCGGTATTGTTCATTACAGTTTTCTCAAATCTGGCCAGACTATTACGGCTGATGTCTATTGTCAGCAATTGCAAACCATGATGGAAAAGCTAGCGGCTAAACAACCTAGGCTGGTCAATCGCTCCACGCCACTGCTGCTTCACGACAACGCTAGACCACACACTGCGCAACAGACGGCTACTAAATTAGAAGAGCTTCAATTGGAAAGTCTAAGACATCCTCCGTACTCCCCGGACCTTGCTCCAACAGATTACCATTTTTTTCGAAATTTGGATAACTTCTTGCAAGGGAAAAAATTCAACTCCGATGGGGCAGTCCAAATCGCCTTCAAAGATTTTATTGATTCCCGTCCGACTGGTTTTTTTAGTAAAGGGATCAATGAACTACCTATAAGATGGCAAAAGTGCATAGAAAATAATGGTTCATACTTTGATTAATTAAATATATTATATTAAAAAATATTCGACTTTTTGTTCCTCCCATACAAAACGCCAATTTCATATGTAAGGACCTAATATTTTTACAGACTTTTTCATGTAATCTATTATAATAAAAGAAAAATTCACGTGTTTTAAATTTAATGAAGAGAATAACAATAAATAGCTTCATTTATAATTTTAAGGTTCACAAAGCATTTATATATATATTGCAGTAAAATCTTACATACTGACTTAAATAGTTTACTAGTTATTAATAAACCTTTGTAAGAACGCATTCACTCCTCGCTCCAACTAAACATATAGACCCGACCCGCCGACACAATCAAATAACTACTTAGGTCCAAAAAATACTCACTAATTCTTCTTTTTCTTTCTTTATTTCTTACTTAGCTCGCTCATAATGAATGCATTGCAAATAACTCGTTATGGTTAATCGACAGTCGTTATAAGCTTTTTTTTTTAATGTTGGTAAAGCCTTCTTTTGACCGCAATCTCACCTGAATTAAAGTGACGATATGGTCTAAGATGAGGCATGAAGACCTAGAAGGTAGATGGCTTCTCCGAGCCACATTACGAAATACGAAAAAATCGCTTCACGCACTGGCTCAGCCCGGAGGGTGGTGACAAGCCGCGGCCGTAGCCTATCACCACCAGAGACTGTTCTTAGCACCACCCGGAGGTCACGTGTAAGGATTCACTTACGGACGTGAACAGACAAAACCTCCAAGCTTTGTCATTTAAACCTTTATATTATTAATATCGTTATATCAGTATAAGGGAATAAAATTTTTGAATGGTGATGCGCAATACTTGTGTTACATGAGATGGTTTTGAAGACATGACTTGACGTCTTGACTGGTCTTGACGTCTTTAATTTTTTAAAGTAAATGTTTTAGTTTGTTGTTTTAGAATAATTTGTTGATAAATAGTTTCCTAGCGATTTTGGTCATCTATAAGATTTGGGGAGAGCTATTTCAACCACTACTCTCTTAGCCCTTTCGAGTATTAGCTAATTTGTTTTTGAGCTCCACCTAAAGCTCTGGCACGATATAACAACGCCCTTTGACAGAACGCGTATGTAGCTTTGAGATCAGTTTTCAAAGTAGCGTGCCTGATGCTTTTGAAAACTGCGATCAGTTTCAATACTCTGGCTGCAATAGTATTTATGTGGACCGTGTATGACATAATCACACAAGTATTTTAAATTAATTTAAACACAGGGAGTGTTTTAATTTCGCATACATAAAAACAGGCCAATATAACTGAATTAACAAAAACACACAATAAGCTTATTTATGCCTTATTTTGCGACGGCTTTAGAAATATTTAGAATTTTTTATTTAGAAATAAAACGGTTGAATTGTTGTAGGTTGTTGTTGATGTTTTTTTATCATACTTTCTATTAACCTCCTATAAGTCTGATGTAAAAAGTGAAATATTTGTATGAATAATGTTAATAATATAAATATGGGTAATACCCGATTTGAGAAGTAACTAAACACTTTTCGACTTTAGATAACAAACAGGCAGCCAATTTCAAATGATAGATAGGCAAAGTGAAATAGATGCCAACCAAAACAAAATATACCATTTTATCGGTACATGGCAGCACAGCCTGGCAGCTAATTATCTGTTTGTGGTTTTGTATGTAATTTTTCTTGTGTCAGTTTGTTTATGCTGCCTACTGTGCTGTTGTTTGTTTATGTACCAAAATGTAAAATGTATTTCATTATTTTTTTCATTTTATTTCAAATAAAATACACATGCAATAAATGTACAAAAGTAAATTATTACAAAGGTTCCACAATGAAATCACTACCAGGAAAACGACTTAAAAAACTACTCGGTAAATCCGCCCTAATCCAAGGTATTATCACGAGAACCCAGCATGAAAAATAATAGTAAGAAAAGTAAAACTCTCGTTAAACCTTCTGGGATCGGATAACGAATCTGATCATAATTTTGATCCCCATCGATTGTTTTATCATCCTTTTTCGCCCAGTGATTGAAAACCAGAAGGGACTTATCTGTAATCCCGTGAAGGGAACGGGACATTCATTATTGGTAACTTTTTAAGTACTTATCTACTTAAACGGAAGTTTAAAACTTTATAATTTAGCCAATATTGCCACAATTTTATGACGCAAAATTGTTTCATAATAATGTGCTTTATTTGAAAGCACTGTGTAGCTGTGTAAGCTTTGTGTAGCGTTCCTACAATTATTATACGAAGGACCACAGCAATGAAGTGACCGGAATATATTTGGCTGAATATAACGAAGCCAAGAATTTGTAGTTTATGACACCATGTCTTTCTTTCTGGTAGAATAAGTTTGAGAAAGAGACGTCTACCTACTTGCCATTTTCCACACTCACGCCTTAAACAAAATTCAATACCTTCAGATTCTTAGAAAAAGAAGATTATGTTGGAACAAGAGACAGCGACGGGGTCCTAACAATGCGCGTGCAAATGAACGGAGTGCTTCGACTGTGGTGCGGAGCGGTGGGCACGCCGCCGCCTAAAGTCGTGTGGCGGAGGGATGGAAGAGTACCCATGACGCCGAAGCGAGACAATCTACTGGTCATCCCGCAGTTCTCTACAGATGATGAGGTAAGATATTGATGAGTACAATAGGCATGATAACCACATAAAAAAAGGTATTCTGTTTAGTCTGTTTTAACCCGTCAAAAATAATGGACACCTATTTTTATCCATTTATTAGGAAAGTGTCAAGATATAGAGTTAGTTGGATCAAAGTTACGGTGGGGGCTTGTAACATATACTTTCATTACATTTTGCTCGAAAGCATGACCACACGCGAAGCTTCAATGCACTGTATCTGTCTTGATTTTTCGTTGGCATGAAAAAAATAATATGGGTATCACTTTTTGAAGTAATCTAAATGACTATGCCATAATCTAATGACGGACTAATTATTATTTTTAGTCATCTACCCTATCGGTTGGTTCGGTAGCAGGCAGATCTGCTTCTGTATGTTCAATACGCCCAGTGTAGGACGTCTACAAAAGAGTATTTGATAAAACCGCTGATGCGTTTCAAAATTAAAGAGCTGAAAATACACACTAGTCAGTTACATAATCTTGCTTGGCTAATCTTGTTAGTTACAGAAAATTAATTCGGTAAGTTTGATATGGACTCATACACCGAGGGTTCCGAGTAATTTTACTATTTTTTACTAAACGCACATAAATAAAGAAAGTTTACAGCATCCCTCTAAATTTCAACTGTCTATCTATCACGGTTCTTGAATCACAGCGCCTGGTGAAAGACTTAAAATAAACAATTAAATTGAAGTTCAATATATTACCGATAAGGCGATGTGGTCGCTCAGAAACAAAACCTTGTTTTCTTATTTAATTAAAAAAAAGCTTTATTATAAGTACTACACGGAGACTATGGAGGCTTTTATAAGGTAATTATTTTTCCTCTGTGAATATTCGACGAGCTGAAATTCATGTCGCTATCTTAATTGCTTCGAAGCACGACATCATGAAGCGGAGTCTTACACCTATATGCCTACCAACATTTAGAACTAGCTTTTCATGCTACTTTACCTACCTGAGATCCAGAATATGTACAACTATAAGGCCAAGCATAGAGTTACTGCAAGTATGGTTATGGATGTGACTTTGAATCATAAGAGTCAGATAGCGGTTCGCTTAGCACAGTGTTCTCGACTACCATCAAGAAATACTAATGATATTTCGGAAATCCCTTACTATGAGATTTCGTTTTACAATAGTAGACGGTTATACGGTATAATGAACAAAGTCAAAAAGTTAAAAATCAAGACATTTATCTAGACATTACCATATACCTAGAAATGTCTGCTTCAGTGGCACGGTGGGCGAGGGTCCGCTTGCGGCGTAAGAGGTAGCGGGTTCGATTCCCGCCGAGGGTGAAAGTGTGTGCATGTTCTGCAAGCACTTTCTCCTTGGTCTGGGTGTTTAATATGTATAGTAAAAAAAAATATATATACTAGCGGCCCGCCCCGGCGTCGCACGGGTATAAAATTTTCCCGGAAATTATTCGAATTTTTCTCGCCGTAAAAACCATCCTATCTCTCAAGTTGGATCGAACTGCACATGGTGTGCGAATTTTATTATAATCGGTTAAGTGGTTTAGGAGTCCATTGAGGACAAACATTGTGACACGAGATTTATATAATTATATTAAGATATTATAGTATGCCTATAATATTAAGTAGGTATATCAGATATCTAGTACCCGTAACACAAGCTCAGATCTTACTACGGGGCTAGATGTTGTGATGATGTTGTTGTTGTGTGAATTGTCTGGAAATAAATGTAAAAAATATATATAAATATAATGTCGACATACTCGAACGATTATAATTCGTCTATGTTAATTTACAAATAATATAATAATAACAAACTGCAACGACAAAACTATTAAAAGGCTCCTAATAATTCTAGGGCATATACTCGTGCGAAGCCAACGGTATCCGTCGCTCGTGGAGAGTCATCGCTCTCCAGCGTCCTTCCTGGGACGGCATCATGCGGAACTTGACTGCCTTCGAAGATGGGAACGTGCACCTTCCTTGTGGAAACCCTCACGGTCAGCCGCCGCCGAGGGTCTCCTGGGTGCTCAATGGACAAGTTCTGAAAAATGGGAAGGGAGTAAGAGTTACCAGTAAGTACCTAACATAGATATTACACAACCAACTTTTTTTTTATGCTGGATAGGCCTTCATTTGACCACAATCTCACCTGATGTAAAGTGACGATGTGGTCTAAGATGGAGCATGAAGGCCTAGAAGATGGCTTCTTCGGACCACATTACGAAACACGAAAAAATCGCTTCACGCACTGGCCCAGCCCGGAGGGTGGTGACAAGCCGCGGCCGAAGCCAACCACCAGAGACTGTTCTTAGCACCACCCGGAGGTCAAGTGTAAGGATTCAGAGGGTTACCACTTACGGACGTGAACAGACAAAACCTCCAACACTTAAATACCATTCTCTTGAATTACTCTATCTACCCACTGCCAAAACCCGCTTTGCACATTGCTTTTTGAGATTATCGCAATCGGACTTAATTTAAAACTTTTCAGTAGACTTAAGTCATACTTGGAAGTAGACATGCCAAGTTAAAATCAGAATTCTCAGTAAAACTTAATATTTATAAAAAACATGATGATTTAAATTGAGTTAGATGGTACAGTCAACAGCAAAAGTGAATGATCAAAATCAACGTTTCAAAACATCTCCTGTTTATATTATTGTGGGGCCCCATTTTGAATAGTTTGTTTATTTTGCTTTTAACTGTACTTGCTCGTTTAATAGAATCATCATATACACGATTGAAATTTCTGTTATTGAAATCTACGAGTATTGGATCTTATGTCATACCTATAATTTACATCATCTTACAGGCAATAAACTATGAATTCACGATCTTTATGCCTGGGACTGTACATTATTATTTTTAATGATGCAATCACTCAAAATCAAAGAAACTGCGAGTAAATAAAAGATTTTATATAAAAAAAAAAAGTTTTTACACAAAATTCAAACATTTACATTTAAAGTTGAAAGGGTTGCCATAGGCAAACCTATTCAATCGAGCGTGGAATTTAAATTTACCTGAAAGTAAATTGATCTATCTTTAACGAATAGCGTTTAGGTACTTTCTCGTACGTATATCGTGCGCACTGAGTTTCAGCTAAGGGGTGATTTTTCCAACATCAGAATAAAATTGACTAAGCGATAAAGGGTAAGATGGAGAAATAATATTGTCACAGACAACTTGAATCTGCCGTCGTTTTTTTGATGTGTTAAGTTTATTCTGATGTTGGACAAGTTAACTGATTAAGTTAAATAAACTATATAGTCAAGATCGTTTAACTATTAAATAATAGGTTTGTAGGCAGAGTTTTCATGAACCCCGAGAATTATAAATGTTTTATTTATTATTCCACTCACAAATAAAGCTATTCTTCCGTGTTTCGTGATAGCCATGTCCATCTGTTTATTTAATCAGTATAATCCTCCATGCTGTAGTTTCTGGAACTAGGCCAGTAAAATTGTGCTTTAGCGAGCTCTAGTTAATAGATAAGCTTTTGGAATGAAGATATGCAGTGTTTGGCTCTTCTAAGCGGTTGTTATGTGCCAAAACAATAGAAACTGCTCGGGTAATATTATGTTAAGTTAAAGTCAAGACATTTGTTTTTCGTTAATGGTTTCGCATATTTAGACTTTGAAAATACCAAGATAAGGAACATGCTTGCAGAACATACAAACCTACCATCCACTTTACGAATGCATTGCAAGGGGTATGGGGCTAGATTGCCTATGAGGGACAGTGTTTGTAAATTCTTCAAAAACGGTCTCCTTTGTGTGAGTGTTTACTATGTAAGAATATCTATTAAAAATGTGTGTTTTGATTAAGTACTTATTTATATCAGAAATCTTGGACCCGTAACCCAATTTTACAGCTAACCACTGGGCTACTAGATGTTGCTATGTGGATTGTCCAAAAATATTTCTACATTCTAAAGTGATTACTTTTATGGAAGGGATGGGAACCTGCTTCTTAGCATACGCTAGGCAGAAGGCACGCACCTCGTGTCTCACTCTCACAGAAGTAATCAGACTTCCTGAGACGTATACGTATCTCTAAAATGTATATTTCTATATTTTTAACTAGATACGGACCTGTACATCGACCACCTGGAGAAGCGTCATGCTGGCATCATCCAGTGCTTCGCGTGCAACTCACAGGGGTGCGCCTACGACTCATCTCTGCTCACTGTTGTGCCGCTGCAGATTTCAGACCAGGTTCGTTTCTTGAGGTTCAACACCTGGGGCACAGATGAGAAAGAAAAAGAAAACAAATGTATTATTCACATTTTTATTATTCACGTTTGTACCTTACCACCGTACCGTACCTTCTAATTCAAAATATAAGTTTATTACTACGAGCTATTGATTGGCCAGCTATTGGTTGGCCTATTTAAAAAAAAATGGTACATTTAAAATCTAGCAATAACTCTGTAATCTTCTACTCGTGCGACCCAATGACTACTAGTACCAGTCACAACTGCAAGCCTTCAGCGTTCTCTAATCAGGTCTACAAAAACCAGAAGAAACAACGTCTTCAACAAAAAGTTTTCACCGCACAAAACCGCTGGTTCGTTCTAATATCTTCACTTCGTAGCCACAGCCCCGTTAAGAGCTTGAATATTTTAATTATCCTCAGGATTATTCCGGCGAAGACACAGGGATAAAAGAGTCGCCCCCACCACCGAAACGGCATAACAAGAAGAATAATCCACGGAAGCATAAACGTAAGTATCCACCAAAAAGTTTTTATAGCTCCTCACATAGCTGCCAGTGTTCGCTAATTCAGAGGTTCCTGTTGTAGGTATCTGCTACGGTAACTTGTTACTTAGTAACTTTCAGCCTATATTATAGAACAGCATTTCATTTTTGGATTGATATTTATATTTCTTAATATAAAAATATAAGTAATTAGACCGTAGACCGCCAAGATTGTGTACGCATTATTATGTTTTTATTTGCTCCATGGTTACTGAGCTCTTTAATTTTTTGTAATGCAGCATGCGATATACATATGGCTGATAAAAATATACCCATTTAAATTGCCTTCTTTTTATTTATTTATTATTATGTGTGACTAAATAAGTTGCAAGGTTATGTCATACAGTATTTTTGGAACGAAGTTCCTTACGGCAGGCTTGGAGGAGATAGGGATTTTGCTGCGCGACCGAATTGAAAAAATGTGATAGTAAAACCGTGGAATACCTCAAATTGCGAATTTTCAACTGCCGCCGCCGGATGTCCATATCGTCTAAACTACTGAATATTTTGAAATTGATATATGGTATAATCTCTCGATCATAATTTTCCAAAACACAACTCCGTAAAATTTTCTCGATACAAAAAAAATCGCAAACTTACTACTCAATTTTTAACAAAAAAAAGGTTTCTCAATTCGACCGTGTATATATATATATATATTTATGTATGTCCGCGGATAACTTTGTTGTTTATGAGCCGATTTTGATTATTCTTTTTTTTACATACTTAAATATTAATTTCTCAATAAATACAGAAATTTTGATCTTAAGAATTAGCATGGTAATAGAACTAAGTATACATAACATTTTATATGTTTCGTTTTTTTTTCAAATAACTATTATTATGTTTGTGGGGGACAAATACATACAATTCGCGCAAGAAATCAGCACGCGCTACGCGCTCCCATGTATCATACCGCTTCGGCTTTCGTTTCGTGAGAGACACCCGTATTGCTTGCGCTCTAACTGAACGGTACGACAAAATCGTGTTTATTTGAGTAGGTAAGTTTACTTTCAACATGGCAGGCAATCGAAAGAATAACAAGAAAAAAATGACGTGGCGTAAGCAAAATGCCCAATATATGAATGCTTTGATGAAGTTAGTAAAAATGAGTGAGTAATTATGAAAGTGTAATAATGATAAACATTGTAATCACACTAATATCTTCTAATATATAAAATTCTTCTGTCACGGGGTGCGTAATCCAACTCCTCCGACACGGCTTGACCGATTCTCATGAAATTTTGTGAGCATATTCAGTAGGTCTGAGAATCGGCCAACATCTATTTTTCATTAAAAAAAAAAAAAAATTTTTGTAAAACAGCGTTTGCTGGGGTTAGCTAGTAATTATATATAAATCTCGTGTCACAATGTTTGTCCTCAATGGACTCCTAAACCACTTAACCGATTATAAGATAATTCGCACACCATGTGCAGTTCGAGCCAACTTGAGAGATAGGATGGTTTTTACGGCGAGAAAAATTCGAATAATTTCCGGGAAAATTTTATACCCGTGCGACGCCGGGGCGGGCCGCTGGTTATAATATAAAAACATAAATAGGTAACTTGGGTAAGATTCTTTGTAAGATTTTCTTAGTTATCTTTCTAGTATATTGTTACGTATATCTCCAAAGTGGTCAGATTGTGCTGTACTGCGCACATAACGCTGAAATACTCTGGCAAGAAGATTGAATAATTCCGTACTTCATGTAATGATTATGTGCTTTTCGCTTAAGAATAGCGGTAAAACCTGAATGCGCGGGTAGGTACTCAATAATAGACTGATAATTACGTTTTTGTAATATTCTAACTCAGCAATACAATATATAAGCAGTGGACACACAATATCTGTAATACAAAAGTAGTTAATCAACTACACACTTACACAGCCTTATCACTCAAAGCTTCCAAGCAAACTTTGGGAGAATGGGTGCATATAATTTTAGAAATAATAAACACTTTAAATACGAAATACCCAAATATTTTTAAATTATATTAATACACCGTATTATTATGTAGTCGTAGATTAATTATAAGGGTTTTTTTTGCGCAGCCATAATGATACCCCCATCCCGACCAAACATTACCCGGCTCACTGACGACAGCGTGATGGTGTCCTGGTCCAAGGCACCTAATCATGGTCTTCACATCCAGTTCTATAAGGTAAGATATATTAATAAAATAAATATTAAGGCAAGTAAAAAAAACCAATAGATTTCAAGTCTACGAAACAGAATTTATAGAAATCGTTACTACAGCGCTATGATACTTCAGGAACTTTTAGAAGTTTCGTAAATACGCGTTGGAAAAGCTTTCAAGCAAACGAGCGTAACGTTATGGTTCCCCGACAGTAGTCAACAAAATGTTAGTCTACATTAGATACAAAACCCACTATGCATTTTTAATTTTGTGAAATATTAATTTGTGTTTTTTTTTAACACAAATGAAAGTGGGGTGAACATTAAAAAATGAAGTTGATTAAACGATGTTGTTAACATTAACAAATTACACTTAATTGTAAACATGTTAATAGAATATTTTTTTAGGTTCAATACAAAGAGGTGTCGAATGCTAGCAACGTGCAATGGAACACAGCAACGCATGAGGTCCCCACACACATCCACTCTCTTGCGATCGACGGACTAGCGCCAGACAAATATTACAAGTATGTATCCTTGAGATAATTTACAATTTGGCAATGTAGAATTGGGTATAAATTATACAACAGATAAATAAAACGTTAAATGTAAGCTAGCAGCTTAATTCTGAAACCTAATCACAGACATAACTAAGACAGTTCGACATCACCTATGATATGATTTAAATTGATAATTTTTAATTGACATACCATACCATTATTAAATAATTAATCAAGTAGACTCTTTGCAGTGCCACAGGGGTGCATGCACATGTTGACTTTAGCTAGTAATAAGGCCAATGCTCTATAAATGTATGTGTAAGCAAAATAAATAAACTTACTCACGCACTTTGGTGTATCACGTTGATTTATTAATCGTAATACAGAAGTTTATTTGCGAGATATCTGTATTCTTAACTGTAAGCTGGTTTTGGATAGGTACACCAAAGAGCTGTAGTTTCACGTTTTTTTTAAATATGTATATGCGTTATAGAGTTGGTCTAAGCACACTGGAACCAGAATCTATCGAAGAGCCTTATCATCATCAATTCTGTCGTAGTCAAATCCACTACAGGGCCTTTGTCGTGACCAAAAGTTATCTCGGTAAGATGGATAAGTATTCCCGCGTTAACCCATAAGTCATCCATCCATCTAGTTAGTTTCGGCTCACACTGCGGTCTCCATTCAAGCGCTTTTGGACCCAACGCCTGTGGGCCTACTACTAAAAATCTTCCAATATGTGAAAGGCATCCGTGCGCGCAAATTGAATTACTGTTGACTCCGGAATATTTGATAAGGTGGAAGGGCGTCGTGGCAGTGATGGTAAAACTCAAAGAATTCTACTATTCGTAATATTTGGGTATTTTCCCACTAACCTTCTTTGAAATAATACTGATTACTTACTTCTATATTGATTATTATTATTGATTTAATTTATTCACTGATTCTTTAAAATTATACTGATACTGCCTTGACAACTTATAAGAAAGATATAAAACATGTTAAGTTGATTGAATAGTTCAGCTCAGTCTGAGATTGAGTCTGAGAGAGGCAGCTACTCAATTTTGAAGCAGATAATATTGAACCTATTGTATTGGATTTTTGTATTTATTATCATTTTTTCGTTCGGATGACAATGTGCTGTTATCCGACGTCATTTTAAATCCAACATGGCGAAACATTAAAAATGGCAGGCGACTGATAAAAATGGACATAGTTAAATAGGCTTGCTTTTTAGCGCGTTAAGCTTGTTTTTGAATCAGTTATTTTACTTATGTTTCCTTAGGTTTCGCGTGGCAGCAGTGTACTCGAATCAAGACAACAAGCAGGGCAAGAGCAGCTCCAAGTTCTACTTGCAGCGAGGCGGGGCGCTGCAGAAGCCTCAACCTCCCGCGCTGATGAAGATCACGGCGAACTCGCCGTATAGTTTGCAGTTGGAGTGGACTGTAAGTAGATGAGTGATGATGATGATGAGTTCACTGTAAAATTTTGTTACTTTTGTAGCCTTTGTTTTAAATAAAAATGAAATAATTTTCAATTCATACAATCCTTACATCGTCTTAACATGACGACAATCGCGAGCGTAAGTAATGAGGCCAAAGGGATTAAATTCACTTCGTTGTGTAGCCGCGATATCAATATTTTTAAACAATCTAGATGAGAACGCACTCATTATATTTTTTCTGTTAGTAAACATATTTATCTAAACTAGGCAAGAATTTATCATGGGTTTTATTCTTGACTAGCAATCCTAGTTTAAGTTCCAAAGTGGAACAAGTTTGGAAGTGTAGCTTTATAATTTTTGAAGACCCATCCATTGACATTACACACGTTAGGGTTGATGAAAAAAAATATTTTTTCATTTCTTACTATGAGGAACCTAAATTTTTTTATTATTGTGTGAAAAACTTAATGCGGTTTACAGCATTCATCAACTTGCCAAGGTTCAACGTTATGATGTAAGTTCTTATAGTTTCGGAAAAAGTGATTGTGACATACGGATGGACAACAGACGAATATTACGAATGCATGGGTTCTCTGTTTTGCCATTTGGCTAAAAACCCAAGATAAAACTTGCATAGTTTTTATTATTATTTTATCCAACAGAAACTTTAACTACGAGACTTTACATATGACTTTAAAAAGCGAACAAAATCAGGCTGGCATATGAAAAAGTTTACATACTTAGTATGAAAAGAAGTCCCTAGGAGGTAAGTAGGTACATAAATCGACTTTGTGAAAACTTGCACTACGTATTACAGAATGTACCAACGCTCTCTCTGTATTTTTAGCATTTTAATGTTCGCAGCCGTTTTAGTTTTGCAGTATTTCACTACAGTTTTTAATGTAAAATAAGTGTTTTTTCCCTAAATCTGAATAGTGCCGAGTTATATTTTTATTTATATTTACTGCATTTGTAGCATAGGTAGGGAGCAAAGGTCCATTTGCGGCGCTAGCGGGCATATAAATACTTTTCGGTCACAACTTTTATTTGTCTAGCTAGTTTATCTTGCTAATCCGTTTTGATTTAATCCATTTCTATCTATTAGGTAACCCGCATTTTACTACGTAACTTCTTATTTCTGATTCGATCTCGTACACAAATTTTAACACTAATGATGCTTGAACACACGGAGCAAACGCAAGCGCAATTTACAACGAAATGTCACGACTAAATGCTTACTCTCAAGAATGTTTGACATAGGCACAGAATAGTAAATTAGACATAGGTATGCTCTAGCCCAGTATATCACATATTATAGGAACATAATTATTTTTGCAAATTCCAGCTGTCTTCTTCTTCTTCTTCTTTTAATAGATGGCGTCCGTGACTGGCTAAGATATGGCCGTCAACAGCCAATGTCCGTATGTTTTTTTGGCCATTTTTGATTCGATAAGATTTTCAACCTTAAAACAATGGGATTCCAGCTGTCTTTTCCTCATCAATCATTGACAGTGATGACAGTGACATATTCCACAGTGGTCAAGCGGCCCTCACAACATCACGGCGGGTGGTTTCTACGTATACTACCGCAGCGTGAGCTCCGCTGGGGAGTATGAGAAGGTGGTGGCGCGGGCCGAAGCCAGGTCGCTTGCGCTGGACCACCTGATGCCCGACACGGGGTACGAGGTCAAGATGCAGGCGTATACGCTGCAAGCGCCCTCGGACTTCAGTTCTATACTGGTAAGTGAAAAATATAACGTCAAATATTCTTGACCACTTTTAAATGGCGGCAACCGATTTTCATCAAACATATCTAAGAGCACTCGTGCGTAGCTCTCATCAAACTTTAGGGAGCTATGATGCCATAGACTGACAGACACATAATTACGTAATTACGTCAAACTTATAACACCCCTCTTTTTCGCTCGGGGGTAAAATATGAATAATTTTACAACAACACTTAAACAACACCTCACTCATGTCACTTCGATGATGATTAAATTTTTAACGCTTTTTGACTCAGAAGAAAAAAGTAAGTAAATAATGCAGTTATCGGTTGATATGGCTCGTAAGAGGGGTCATGTAAAGAAATCTAAATTTCTGAACCTACGCGAAGGACTCGTTAGTACGAAATTTTCCGTGGGTAACATTTAGAACTCGCGCTGGTGCAATTAGAGCATTTTAGTTTAGTACCTTTTCGGGTAGTTTCAAAAGTTCGTCAATGTTCACCGAAATCTTGAGTCTGAAAGTCTCGAAACTTCTTGGTTTGGCTTAAACTGTCTAACAAATGACACAAGTCTAGATTGTTCCTGAAATTTTCAGAACCCTTATAAGTAAATAAAAAGTATTTTCATCTTTCAATTAGTTAGTTTAGTTGTAAGGCATTGTGATAAACATAATTAACTAGGCATACTTTTAGGAAGTTGCGGGATCTTTCTCCGATTGGGTTCATACTTTGTATTATACTAGCAGTACCCTGCGGTGTTACCTATTGTCCCGCGGAAAAAGCGGCCTATGTCCCTTAAAAACTCAAATTTAAATTCAAAAATATTTACTGTAATCATGTTGTTTTATCAAGTTCTTCAAATTATAGGTACAGTTCCAACAGGGAACCGGATTAGGTGTAACAATTATGACTTAAAAACTATTTATATAATTCCCATAGTAGTTTCTCGAGGCTGTTAAAGTAATATGACATAATATCATCATTAATAATTTGTTATAAATAGTTTTATAATATTAGCTTTATTATTAACTTAAACTGGTATCTACTAAAATTTCAAAAAAATCTTGATTTGTATAAAAGGCTTCTCAAGGTTAGAGAATCTGTGTACTCAATTTCATTCAAATCAGTTCAGTAGAACCAGATATTACCCCGTCATCAAGTCAAGTACTCGGTCAGGTTGTTTTCTGAAAAATACAGTAATTTACACCAGTAAGTTTCAGAAAACAACTACATAAATGATACTAATGTTTAATATAAAGAGTTGGTCACAAAGTGGTCTTTGTGAACAGGTATTTATATAATACATATTTATGTTTCAATTGTGTAATAATAAATGATTTATTTTACCTTACCCAGGTGGCCAAAACCCAGCGTTCCCCGACCGGTTCAACAACAACAGCGGCGCCCTCTTCAGACGTGTCCGAGTCTCGGAGACCTGACGCACTAGTGACAGCAGGCGGGGCCATCGGCGCGGCAGCATTGTTGCTCATCCTGGTCGTGACACTGCTGCTGTGTCGGAGGGCGAAGCGCGTCCCAGCTGATAGTAAGTTTCAACAATAGTGGCGCCGTCTTTTGACGTATCTTAGTCTCAATGACCTGATGCTTCTTGGATAGGTGAACGCTTAACTGCATCTTCTTATTAACGTGGTTTTTTTTTGTTGCAAAATGCCTATAAACTGTACACGGAATTCTAGATGCGGTATGAGTCCATCTCATACTTCAAATTTATTTTTAATTTGGTTGAATAGCACTAGGGCCTATTATTATTTAATTATTTAAAGGTACTACATGGATTATAATTTTTACATAAAGTTTCTTAAAATGTACCTACCTAATTACCTGAGTATCACAATAACTTTTTGGGTATATTTTTCTCAACATACATGGAAATATTAAACAAAACCACACATTGTGACAAACAAGTGCACAACGAAAATAAAATCCATTTCATTAACGTATTTCCAGTTTTTAAAATTACAACGCTCCAGCAGTTTCATACATACATGAAACGGCGCCGGCGTGCTGGTAATCAAAACAGACAGACATGGCGGTTAAGAGTTCCGTTTTTTGCCATTTGGCTACGGAACCCTAAAAAGTTATCTTCGCTTCGATCTCTTTTATCAGTCTTGGCATAGGTAAGGTACCTGCCAAAGTATGTTAATTTTTAACCGACTCAATGTATGTTTTTTTAGCACTTTGATCTCCGTGGTATGATTTTGATGATTTTTGCAATGAAAGCTGTTGCGTCACAGAATACATAATAGTACAAGTAGTTGCGTGCAAATTGGTGCCATTTAAATTTTATAACAATCGGTAAAGTAGGTCTCGAGTTATATTTAAATATGTCGTCATTTCATACCGAAATAATTGGTCAATCCACTACCACTAAGTTCAAATCTCTAATTTTTGAAATTTAATTTTCTGTGATTAATTTTTTTTGTCATGTGTGTTTGAGCATTTAAGTTTAATCTACTTGAAAAAAGGAAAAGGTTCGGCGTGTATTATTAGCTCTCGAGGTATTTTTGATTGTTTTGTTTAGTATTCGAGCATCTTGGTCTGTGTGTTTAATAAGTACTACCTATATCAATCCGTGAAAAAGCCGTGTTGGCTAAGTGGGAGGACACTCGACTTTCATTCCGAAGGTCGTGGGTTCAAACCCCGCCACGCACCTCTTGATTTTTCTTCTCGAGAGATTTATGTGCGCTTTAAACACGTGCTTTAACGGTGAAGGTAAACATCGTGAGGAAACCGGCATGTTCTGAGAACTTTAAAAAAGAGTTTGAAGGACATGTGACTTCACCAACCCGCACTTGGCCAGCGTGGTGAATTAAGGCCTAATCTCTCTCGTCAAGAGAGAAGTCCCTGTGTCCCAGCAGTGGGAACGTTAATAGGGTGATGATGATGATCTATTCTATATGGCTCGATGTTGCTGTGTGGATTGTCAGGATATATTTTATTTTATTATCTTTTTGGGAATTTCTCTTTTAACATACTTCAAATAAAGGAGGTTCTGAATTTTGCGTGTAGGTTCAGTTCTCGAATTTTTTAGTTTGTATCGAAAATGTTGGAAATGTTTGCACAGGAGGAGATGGAGACAAAATGTTTAAGCCAGTGCCCGCGGCCCGGCACCGAGTCCAAAAAAATATTATAAATATTATAAAATTATAAATATATATTTTTTTGGTTAGTGTTTGTGTGTCTGTGCTGAACCGATTAGCCTGAATTCTGGTACAGTAATGGGATTTACATGTCGGTTGTTTAATGACAAAAACCTATTTGTGTTTTACAAATGGCGTTCACATGGATTAAATAAAATATTTTGTAAGAATATTTTTGTAAAATATCTTTCGGCACAGGCGAAAATTAAAAATTAAGATTCAATTCGTTTTGACGCAATGAGATCAGAATGTTTACCATCATCATCGATTCAGCCGTAGAACACCCACTGCTGCCTGCCCTCAAAGATTTACAGTAAATTCTGCTGGCAGCGCGGCTTAAATTAACCGTGAGACCGCAATCTTCAACAGGTCGTCCGTCCATCTTATGTCATACTATGTATTATTGCTATAATTTTATAAAAAGAAGTAAAGTTCTCTCTGTTATGTTATTTACAAGTTTTTGTTTATTTCAGAGGAGAAGGGGTCGGCTCCGGAAACGGGGGCCAACAACGGATACATTCCCGCGAACGCTAAAGTGCCCATCACCATTACTGCCAACCCTATGCACTCCGAGGTAATACTCGACAGTTTATAACAGTACATAACCAGGATTCTGCTAACAGAACATATTTTATCTACAGTTTAATAGGTTATAGTCAGTAACCTGGAATTTGCTTTTACTGATTAAAACAGTTGTAATGGAAACGTGTATGTTGTTTAAGAAAACAGCGCGTAAGGAGAGCAAGCGTAGTGAGTGAGAACCTCAAAGTTTATTAGGATAAGAGATATTGCTGTGTTGATTTTCTGATTAATATGATAATGAATTTATTGATAATATACAGTTGATATTACAGCTGGGATAACAGTCATGGAATTTGTCAAATATACAGTATTAATCTCACCTTGGATTACTTTGTTACTAAGATTTACTTTACTGCCTCAGTGGCGCGGTGGGCGATGGTCCGCTAGCGGGCCTAGACATAGCGGGTTCGATTCCCGCCGATGTGTAGAGTGTTTGTGTTCTGCAAGCACTTTCGTAATTTATACATTTAAAAATTAGACAATGGTTTAAATATAGAGATATTTTGCTCAGTCATGTGACAAAGCTAGATCTTGATATAACTAACCTTTGAAACCTATTATTGACATAATATTGCCTAATATACTCGGAGTTGTGAAATACGCCCATAATAGCTTTAGATTGTGAAAAAACTCAGCAATTTTATAAAGTAAATAAAATTATAATAACATGCCATTATTATTATTTATAACAATTATTAATAAACTTTTTAGGGCGGTGATGGTGGTGTAGAAATGGCATTTTTACACAACAACAACACCGGGAACAACGACGACACATTACCGCATTCTAGAAAGAACGGCCCAGCACGACAATATGTGTAAATAAATAACTTCTATTGCGTCAACGCAAAGTTCATTTTAGCTTAACACTTTCTTGTCATCGATTTATTGAATTTAACCTTTTTGGTAATAAACATGAATTATAAAAATCTACTATTATGGTAGAAAAAGTGAACGTTTTGGCGGTATTCGAATGAGTGAATGATGTGATATGACTGAAAATTGGAAGGTTTGCCATAAGTACGTAATAACAGTACAAACGTTTGTTTAAATAAAACATGTTATTAAAAAAATCTAGAAAAAGAACATGGTTCGTTTGTAATAAGATGCTAGATGATAATTGTGACAATCTGAATCAAGATAAGGAAACAACATTTTTGTTTCAAATGTGTACATTGAAACAGTCACGGCTCAGATTAAATTTTAGAATAATATAGCAAAATAGATTAAAATTTTTAAAATTATGTAATTTAAGCTTTATTTATTTCTATTTAATTTAAGAATTTTCAACTCGATCTTAAATAGGTACGATTGCACGAATCTCTATATTGTTGCCATTTCGCTTATTTTCAAAGGCAATGTACTTAATATACATAAGTAATTGTAAATAATTAACAATATCACGCATTATTTTATAAGCTTTTTTATATTATTATAAGGTTGTGATGTGATGCAGGCATTTAAATGTTTAATTATAATTCATCTATAATTTTATGCAACTTTCAACCCCCACGTAAGACTATAACGTAAACAATAACTCCCTTTACTATTCGATTAGGTAAGGGCTATTAAGTTCACTTTATGTAAAGTTCCTACCAAGGGATTAATTAATTTACCTATGCATTTCCTTATACCTATGATCCAGAACCATAAATAACTAACCTATGATGAAATCGAAAAATAAAGATCAAGCTATGTTTTATTTTCATGATTACGTAAATAGCATCTGATTCTTTAAGAATGAGCGTATTAAGTGTATGAGAATGGAAAATAAAATCTTGTATCTTCTTTCCGGCGCTTTTAGCTCGATATAATGTCACATATCGGTATCAACCAACGATGCTTATTAATTGTATATGTCAATGTCAAAATATTAGTTGTTTGATCCGATAAATATTCACCGCGTTCCAACAACGGGGTTGTCGAATTCTATTTTATAACCCTTTTGTCAGTACCAATAAAATTCAAATACATACAATACAAAACATATCCATCGAGCAAAGTATAACTTCGAGAGTTAAAGAAGTAGATTGAGATTGCCAACGATTTGTAAGAGCCCGTGCGAAATTATGTAAACATTATAAGAAAAACGCTTAATAACAACATAACTACTGATCAAATCCAGTGATGTCTGTAAAAAATGCAGAATATTAACTCGCTTAAAAGACTGAAATGTTAATTCTAATTTACGCTTTTATACAGTATCTTTTGTATGAAAATTGTGGAAAATAAACGTCTATCAATACATTTGGTGTTTCAATTTGTTTGACATTTTAATAAAAACCCATTTTTTTACCCACCTTAAAAAAGTAAAGAAGAAGGTTTTTGTATTTTAACCATTTTCTTTAATTTGTTGCCTCAAAAAATTTTTCTCCCTTAACCGATTTTTTTTATATGAAACTGCTACTTGTAAGTTGCAGCAATGGAATAAATGAAATTACTAAGCCTACTAAGTGTAATGAATACACGTATTCATTCACCAGTAATATAAATGCAACCATAGCAGGCTAAACTCAGTTTTACCCAACCTAATAATTAATTAATTTGCATTAGTTGAAGCTGCTTCAATAAAACAATTTGAAGCATATATTGTGAAATTGGGCCTTAGATTCTCCTTTTAATCCAAACTATTTATTTTAACGAAGGAATTTCTCTGGAAAACATATTTGTTTGAAAACTACAAATAAGGTAAGTGGAACAGAACAAAATTGCATTGATAGAAATTAACAGAGGTGCAATCAACGCAATCTAATAACGGACACTGCAAAATCTTTTTTCCCGATTTTCCGAACAAAGCGAAGAAAACTGTTTCGACAAGCTTCTATGTTAGATAACGAAGAAAGCTGATTTTCAGTAGATTTTCTGCATCTTTGTACCTTTAGACTATAACTAAGTTTGTTTTCCTGTAACAAAGACACCGATTTTGTTGACGAGAGAGATTAGGCCTAAATTCACCACACTGGCCAAGTGCGGGTTGGAGAATGTCATATGTTCTTCAAACTCTTCAAAGTTCTCAGAACATACCACGTATGTACTTTTTTTTAAGTAGTGTCTGTGCCCGGTGTTTCTCTACGAGATCAAATCCTATCGATTTGATCGAGGCCTATGCTCAGCAGTGGACTTCTCAGGCAGAAATTATGATTGTTAAAAAATAATAATTTGAGAGTTAGGTAACATTACTCACTTTTACGTCTTTAAACAACCTAAATATTAATATCCAGGTATTGGTAAATACATTATAGACATTCGGTTGATTTCACTAACTTTAAAACTCTAATTTTTCTAAGTTTACAGAACAATAGGCCAAGTAAAATTAATGTTTAATTAAAAAAGTTTTGTTCAGCACAACTGTATTCAAAACAAAAAAGTTCTTTCAACTGTAGTGTACTATTATGTATTCTGTGACTGTAGTCCAAAACCATCAACTATTTTATACATCGATTGATAAATCTATAGTCCACTGGATGCTACAAACACACAAGTTTTTTCTTCAAACAAATGAAAGCGCCTCCCGAAATTGCCGCTCGGGGCAGACACACTTCCAACGAATCTTTTTTTTTTAAATGCAATAGTTATGTGCGACGTTCAAAGATGTAGATAAAAATTCAACCAGAATAAGTGAGTTATTCTGTGCAAGGCTTACTATTACTCGTAACATTATAGTATTCTTATTTTGACGTGTCTAAGTTTTGTAAAACCAAACTATGGAAATAAATGATTTTGTATCTTGTATCTTGTATTAAATACCTAACGCCTTTTCCGTGGATAAAGTACCCATGTATTTATTTATTTATTATTACGTATTTATTTAATTATTAAACTTTCATCATAATAATATTCACGCCTTGTCTTCAAACTTACGTACTTCCATATATCTACTTTTCACATTTACTTCAGTTCATACTTCTATACATCTAATCTTTACCCTAACTTACCGCTCATACACTCACACTATGTTCTTACTTTCGCCTCTTAGATCGTTTATTCTTCTACCCTCAACTTCACTTATTTCATTCTCAACAAAATTCGAAAACAAAGGACAGTCGTATGGAACCTTCCTACCGTGCACTACTTACTTTCGCTGTTATAACCGTTAACAAAAGATTTCGTAAATCTCTTTGTCTTTAACTACTAGGTGGGCCAAAAGAAATCACCCTACTTGAAGATGCTCTCATTTTTTCAAATAGCCGCCAATGTCAAATCTGTTTTGACATTTGTGGACTAGACAGATGCGGAATACCAGTGAACAAGCCAAGGAGTGATATACACCACAATGACGCGGAATAATTGTGTCTATTTTTTTGCGTTACAATTCGTCTGTGGTGTTCCCCGGCCGGGGTCGCCGATCCCCGGCCGTCCGACACCGACTGCGCAAACACTGCGCCGTTTGGCCACCAACCTTGAACAGTATGGGACCACACGAGACGTTGCCAAGAGTGGCCAGCCCCGGAGCGCCCGTTCACGCTGGAGGAGTCATCGGGCCATTTTTTTACGAGAACGCCGCTGGCCAAATGACAACAGTGGACGGTGCGCGCTATAGGGCCATGTTGACCGAGTTTTTTCTGCCGAAATTGGATGAATTAGGACTGCAGGACATGTGGTTCCAACAGGACGGAGCAACGGCACACACTGCGCGACCCACAACCGATATTCTGAGGGCGGCTTTCCCGGGTCGCCTCATCTCTCGTTTTGGCGATTTGCACTGGCCCGCAAGATCGCCCGATTTAACCGTTCCAGACTTTTTTGTGGGGTTTTTTGAAGTCCCATGTTTACGTGAACCAGCCCGAGACTCTGGAAGCCCTCAAGGACAACATTCGACAGGAGTGCGAGAATCTGTGTGAGAAGTTCTCGCTGAAGTGATGAAAAATGGCATAAAACAAGCCCGTATGATAATCAATTGTGACGGCGCCCATTTAGCCGATATCTTCTCGACTTGACCAATACAATTCTAAAGGTTCAAATAAACATATACAAAAAACAGAATCGAAGTTTTTCTTTTAGAATAAAAAAGAGAGCTAAACAACATCGGATGACTTCTTTTGGCCCACCCTGTATATTCTCGCTCTGTGTAACGTTTATCTACTGTCCGTGTTAATTGTTTACTGTAACTTTCATTGTGCTGTGCCTACCGCTCCTTCTTATAAAACTGTAGTGTTTGCTGTGATAAATACAGTGTGTGAAACCTAACCTGTCGGACCTATTTTCACCTGAACCTACAACAGCTACAGGTACGAACTTATTACCTACCTAACGCTACAATAATATAAATTATAAGTCACAATATGGGGTTTAACGTGGTTGCGCAATGTCACAACTTTTTCAAAACAAATAACTACCTAATATCATTATTATTCTTATATGCCAAAATTGTAAAAACATTAATAATTCATATGAACAATTAAAATAATGTCTACTTTAAAACTACACGATTGGTTAATTTGAAATGCTCAAAATCACTTAAACAAACAAAAACAAATCACAAAAGTAAAAAAAAACTTATACAACTTCGAACCTAGGACCCCGGGATCATCAGCATTCGGTATGAATTATATCGTATTTCAATAAAACTCGACTAGTTTAAAATTTAAATAGGACCATCTTGGGAACAACAGCTGTCCAATAGAAAAATAATTATCAAAATCAGACTACTCATTAAAAAGTTATGCGTCATACCACAGATTACATACATATATATGTATGTAATCTGTGGTCATACATAAAAAAACCCGTCGAATTGAGAACCTCCTTATTTTTGTCGGTTGAAAATAAATAAAATTGTCGAAATTCTCTTTGGATGAAGCCCCTTAAGTACACATAAAGTACCAATGATATTGTATTCTCGTATATTTAAATAATGGAAAAGTATCTGGTTGTTTACTTTAGATTATTTTGACATCTGCCACTATACAATTGTTTCGATAGAACCATTTAATAATACAGTGTCTCTTCTTCTAAGGACGCTTAATGCGTTTTATTGCCGTGCATAGTAAGCCTCTAATTTACAATGGGTAAATTACTTTGTCTTGCCTTGAGTCGTATGTGGTAAGGTATGTACTTAATAACTACATAATGTTACACCACTATAAACTGGTATGTATGAAATCAGAAATGTGAATAAGTAGGTACACAATTAACTTTATTCATGAAAGCAATAAATCTCGAACACAACCGGTATAATTATCATACCAAAATATAAACTTTCCTACCTACTAAAATTCGTACCTATCTGAAATTAAATTCCGAACATATCTGAAATTTCCGAAATTTGTATGCTATAAATGAAATTATCCGCAAAGTAAGAAAATTATAAAACAGTGCGATCTATTTTTTTCTGATAGTAATTTCAGCCAATCCCAAGCTTTCACATGCAGTGAATAACAAATACAGTCCCACGGCTGACCTATATTAAACTGTGATTACTTCCTTTGTGGTGTTTGCTCTGGCTGCCGACTTATTTGAATACGAGAATTACCCATAGTTATACACAAAACTACATAAGTACAGTGACATAATGTCAGCTTACCCCATAAAGGAATGTGTCATGTCGTTACATTTCGGCCCAGCTTCACAAGCCACATCAAAAGGTTTGTGTTTTACGAGGATTTCAAAAAGCTCCTTTGAGTTAATGAAATTACAGTTAATCCCATAATAGTGAAGTGAAAACATAATTGTGTTTGTTTATTTAAAGGTTAAGAAGAGAGCAAAGCTAAGGTAGACTTTGCTCTGTGAAGGGACATCTTTAATAAATAATCAGACTTTCTCTTTAATGAAAATAGTTTAACATAACGGCATTATATAACACCAGCTTACACGCCAGGGTCATTTCCCGTTTTTTGGATTTTTCCGCGAATAATGTATTTTCTCGCGGTAAAAAGTAGCCTAAAACCTTCCTCGATAAACGAGCTATCTAGTACTGAAATATTTTTATATATATTTTTAATAGGACCAATAGGATCAATTCCTGAGATTAGCACATTCAAAAAAACAAACTCTTCGGTTTTATAATATTAGTTTAGATTATCTAAAGAACAAATTATCTATGGAGGCAAATCGTCTAAGGCGCTTGTCGTCTAAATCGCAGCTTGACTGCATATCAAATTGGCTAAAATCAACTGGTTTTAAAGATTATTTTGGGTAGCAGCTCGTCAATAGTTGCTACTCTAAATAACACTAATGTCCATTGTTTGAAACCAGAATCTGCCAAACTAAGATTAGCCGAAATGTCACTCATTGCGAAAAGAAAGGTTCTACTCCAACTTTTGTAATGAAACAGGAACATATTGTCCTTTAGTAGCAAAAGTACTTATTCCACCCAATTTGTCATTAGTCCCCGCACGTACAGTCCACTTTGGTAATTAAACCGGGCCAATACAGAAATAATTCATTTTACTCAACGATTCATTGCCTTGTTAGTTCACTCATTCTTCTTTGCTAATGAGGGTCCTTTGCTTTTGTATTTAACGATCATTTCGAGGAATTTGAAATAATCGGACGTCATTTGTTTATTTGAAAATAGTGTTTCATCTATTTTATACAGTTGCCCAACTTTGGAAAAAAGATGTTTTCGAAGATGACTTCATAGATTGTAAGTAAACTCTATTTTATCTTCGTTTACGAGTATGGCTTGTGGAAAAATTATATTATTTTGAGAGTATAAGAGAGATAAGATACTATTAACTATATTTAATGTACCTTGTATTAACTCAGCGTGCAGATTATTTCAAGTGTATTTTGTTAATACATATACACATAACTGAGTTGCTTATTTAAGCCAATGTTATCAGTAATTCAATTAAAATAGATTTTGTCGATAAGTGTGCGTAAAGGTATATATTATAATAATTGCGTCGAAATCTGAATCCATTTTGAGATACTCTAGTACAATTTTAAACTGAGGGATAACTGGACTTTGCTGCTACTTATTATATAGGTAAATAATGATGTTTTTAAATATTTTGGATGGGTTTATTTCCCTATAGCATAAACCCCCTTCTACGTTCCCACTGTTGCGACAAAGGGATTTCTCTTTTGACAAGAGAGATAAGGCCTTTCTTATTATTTAGATTTATAACGGGATATTTACCATGATTGATTTTTGTGTTCTCAAAGGAACGGTTTCAGAAATAGAGAATCTACTGGCACACCTTAATAACATACACAACAAAATCCGGTTTACGTATGAGAAGGAAGATAAGCGAGGCTTGCCATTTCTGGATGTGATGGTACAGGTTCGCGATAATGGAACCATAGGCCATACGATTTATAGAAAAGCTACTCATACTGATAGGTACCTCCATGCTGAATCACATCACCACCCTCGGCATTTAAATTCAGTAGTAGCTTGCTGCAGCTTGCTGCAGCTGCTCTGACAAACCGGGCGTATGATCTTTGTGATGCTGACAGCTTACAAGCCGAGCTTACTCATGTACGGAAAGTCCTACGCAGGAATGGTTACAAGCACCCGCTACCTCCACGTCGTCATCCAAGTCAAGGAGTCCACAAGTGTATGGTGGAACGAAAACCAGCTTTCCTGCCATACATAAAAGGAGTAACGGATAAAGTTGCAAAGGTTCTGCAAAAATCCTCGATAAAAACTATCTTTACTCCTTTACAAAAGATCTCACATTACCTGCGCTCGCCTAAGGATAGATTACCCTTTGAAACACCGGGAGTGTATAAGATCGATTGTAGTTGTGGCAAGTCTTACATAGGTCAAACAAAAAGGACCATAGCCTGCCGAATAAAGGAACACATAAGGGCTATAAAGAATGTGGATATTCATAAATCGGCTATAGCGGAACACATTTTAGAGGCGGGCCCTAACCATTGGATTGAGCTACACAAACCACAAGTAATCTCAGTAGAAAAACACTATATACCTAGATTGGTACAGGAGGCTATTGAGATTACCAAACACAGGAACTTCAACCGAGAAGATGGTTTTCAATTATCTGGAACCTGGAACCCCGTTGTGAAGATGTGTAATAGTGGAAAAAAGCCTGCAACGGAGGTCCAAACGGACACCGTCAGTTTTGTGTGTCGCGATAGTGTGTTAGTGGGGTGTGAAACATGTCCCAACCCTAGTGAAGCATCGACTCGTAATAAAAGAGTGAGAAAGAGGGTAGATCGATTTGTCTGCCAATAAAACTGTTACTCCAATCGCTGCAGCTTCAGTTTAACCGTGATCATGGCGCATGTAACCGTGCCGAAATATCGGGAAACTCGAAAGACAATCAATCATGGTAAATATCCCGTTATAAATCTAAATAATATTGATAATCATGATAGTTTCAAAAGTTATAAGGCCTTTCTTCTTCTTCTTCTTTTAGACAAGTGTAGATCGAGTATGTACCCACTTAATACTTATAAAAGAATACTATGTATATTAGTGGGAAGATGCTTTAGTTACAATGGTGCATTCTCGTAACTTTACTTTGTGCTCCAAATACTTATTCAGACTAAAACCCCCCAAGGGGTAGGTAAGTAGAGCTTAAGGAAACATTTCGCATTCTGAAGTCACAAACAAGTTTCTCCTTAGTGGAAACTTTCACGCAAATCGCGAAGACCTTTTTGAGCGTTGTTTCCACTGGCCAAGTTTCGTATCCTCATGATAAACCCTAAGTTTTATCAGACGTTGTCACTACATTTGCGATTGTAGGAGTTTTTCGTGAATTGTTCAGTAGTTTTTGTAGTGGAATTTCTTTACTAAATGAAGCGAATATTGAGTGATATTTGTTGGGAGTTTATTTGGTAAATTTTGTTGGCTTTGTGAGGTAAAATTACAGATTTAAATACATATTTTTCCAAGATTTTCAAAGTAGTTTTATTTTATAACTTGATGAATTGGAAAAACAATACGGTACAATATTTTTAATGAACCCCCAACGTGATAATATTTACAATCAAATATGAAGGCGTGAATATGAAGAATAGAATCTCTACAGGAAATGTTTTGTGAATAACAGTGGCTACAACATAATGTTCGCAATAGTTATGTAGGAGTTTTAAGATAAATCGATGAAATACGTTTCATTATTCATATTCAATGGACGCGGAGCTCGAGTTTCTTGGTGAAAGGCCATTATCAACATCATTATTTATTAATAGGATGTCTACAGTAATGTGTGACAACTGTAGTCGATAGATGGTTCAACATTTATGCCAGTATTTATTTATCCCCGGTCATCCAAGTGCTCGACCATTAACGTCAAACCCAGGGTTTAAGGTAAAAGGCTTGAATATGGATTTTGACGTGTTTGTAAGACTTTATATACGGTGAGCTAGATGATATTGTCCAGACATTTTTATATTATCTTTATCTTTTTATAGTACCTAAAGGGTGGAACATTGAAATAAACATTTAAGTGCGATGTAGCAGTGGACAAGTGAACAACGTGCGTTTGCAGAGGCATACTTCAAAGGAGTATTAATTCTTGTACCGTTGGTATCGTGCCCGTCGATGAAATGTACACAAGAATCAGGCATTGGTTTAAGAACCTGGTAACAAAAACATTTGGATTTAAAGTCGTTAATCTCCCACTGTCCACCCGGTTTTAACAGAACTATGGACCGGTCTCTGTTCGCTTAGAGATTTTAATCTAGTGAACGGATTTTTTAAATGGACTTATAAAAATTGGCTTTCTGTGATATTCACGATAATGATATTCTTAAACGGTAATATACGGTACGGTATATTCCATAAGCTAATTATAAAATACAATTTAATCTAATTTATTTTAGACATTTAGATAAAATAATATTGTTTTTTTGCCATGTCAGTCGCATGGGCACTGAAAAATGGACAAAGATCTGTACGCCATGGCAGCCAGACGGTGCCCGACGTAGAGGTCGGCCGCGGAAGCGATGGCGAGACGACCTCGATGCGTTTGACCGCGAATGGTGGCATTCTGCACAGGACCGGGACACTTGGAGGGATATGGGGGAGGCCTTTGCCCTGCAGAGTGGGAAACTATAGGCTAATGAAACTAAAAAATAAATTGTTTTTTTTATCAAAAATTCCAAGCAAATTGAATAAAATCTTTCCTTTTGCTAAATTCGATGACATGGTTCCTAAGATCAAATTTTCCCATGTCTTATATTTTTAGACCTTTCCATACTGACCGAAACTTTTGTTCCACTCTTTATAACTGTAAGAAAATAAAGCTTTAGCCGTTATTTTCGAAATACTTCACAAAAATGGTTGCTAAACATGAAATACTCTATATCATGTTGTCCATTTTGTGGAACCTTAAAAGGTTGTGAATTCCAGTATTGGATATTTATAGAAACGCTGGTGATAACTACTGCGTACGCTTGGCAGTTTAGTTATGTGTCCTAGTTTACAATAGTGTAATTTTGTAGATTTATACGAGGACGGTTTCATAATATTTGATGTTGAAAACCCTAATCGGCAATTTCACTGCCAAAATTATAACGGACCTTTAATATGTTGTAGGTACATTGTGTTTTATAAAAACTTGCAAGCGACAACAAGCGAAACTTGGGGAAAGCTGAGTCGAAAAGTTTGTGGCTGTTGATTGAATGAAATGACCGACTTTTTAAACCTTCATAATACAAGGTGTTTAAAAATTTGTATACTACGCGGAAAGGGTGTGAATGGCATGCACCAGGCGAACAGATATTGTTCTACAATTTTTCGATTTGAAAGTCTATTTGTCGAAAAAAGTCTTTATATCGGAAGTGTCTTTATATTGGAGTTTTTGTCTGTTCACGTCCGTAAGTGGAAACCCTCTGAATCCTTACACGTATCTTATCTTACCTCCGGGTGGTGCTAAGAACAGTCTCTGGTGGTAGGCTTCGGCCGCGGCTTGTCACCTACCTTCGGGCTGGGCCAGTGCGAAAAGCGATTTATTCGTGTTTCGTACTGTGGTCCGGAGAAGCCACCTTCTAGGTCTTCATCGACGTAAAGTGACGATGTGGTCTAAGATGGGGCATCTTAGACCACATCGTCACTTTACATCATATGAGATTGTGGTCAAATGAAGGCTTATCCAGCATAAAAAAAAAGTGTTATACTCGTAGTTTACCGCTATGATTTATTTAAGCCCTTATCTAATTTTGAGAGTTTCGGGCTTACGGGGCAAGAGAAGCGTTACACGTATAGTCGATTGTTTTACTTTGTACCGTCGCTATACTCCGCCGGGCTAAAAAAGTACGCTCGATACGCAAAATTTTAAAGCATCGTACAAACTATTTTCATACGTACCAAATTTTATCTAAATCGGTATCGCGGCTGAAGCGTAAGGAGGTCACAGGCAGACGGAGATGAACAGATTAACTTTTGATTTATATCGATCACGAATCCCTTTTTTTCTCAATACCTAATCTGAAATAAGTTCTGTACAGTGTGTACCTATATCACACCTACAATAAAGTCAAAGTCAAAATGTTTATTTCCTTAGACGCACATGGTTTACATGGAAAGCTCAACTTAAAGTTAATTACTAGAAAGGGGGATGAGCCAAAATGTGCCACATGCCATCGCTTTAAGAAACCATGTGGACACGCCACAGGCTCTACAGAATGTCCAGCAAAATCATTGGCGGAAAATAGATATATAAATTCCATAGATTACGGGACTCCAAAAAAATAGAATCAGTGATTTGATTCCTATAACAATTATTACGTAATAGTGCAACAGTTACTAACACAGTTATACCTACTAACCCACATTCTAGTTTTTGCAAACTCAGCTGCACAGCATGTTTATATTTATTACTTAACTAGGTTATTATAATTAGTCACTAAATTTTTTGTTATATTGATGTTTTTAGAAATACTGCTTATTAGTTTATTTATCTAGCCTATTGTTTATGTCTTTAAGCCTGAGATACAGGATTACCCTAGTTCAGGCTCATGTACTCCATACCTATTTTAAACGTTTTTATACCTATAGTTATAAGTGAATTTTGTTAATATTTGAATAAAATTTATTTATTTATTTAATTTAAATAAAAACTAAGAATAATCAAGGAAATAACATTTTCTTTACAGTTCGCTTCATATGGTAGAATTGTGTACCTATTGATTCAACTTTTGAACCGTAAAATCATTGTAAATATCCCGTCGTTAATCCTCTTGATTTACGTACAAAATAGTGGTTAATAGGCATTCAGAACACCTTTCATGGTGGAATTAGTAAAATTTTAGCGATAACACGGCCAGTGCGTTCATGCTGGCTGCTAATCTTGGCATAAGCCCTCGGTTATACCGTAATGCTGTCACACATCATGATGTATCGCCTATGCTAATTACTCGGACCTAATTTATTTGTCCAGGTATAATATAAGCGAAATTATTATGTAAATGTTCCGCATTCAGTTATCTAATCTAGCCTCTGAATATGGAGAGTAGGCGCTTATCTTAGGATTATGATTTTGGGTATTTCAAGCGTCAAATTTCAATAATCAAATGGTTCATCAGTGGTGTAGAGGCTGTAAGCAGCCTATCTTAATATCCTATAAATAAAACAAAATTTATAAAATACAAAAAAAAATCTTAGGGATCCTCTGGCTTATTCAGATTAAGTTAACAAAATTAAAAATTTAATTAAAGTTAACTAATCCTTGTGTACTTCGAGTAGGAAACTACAAATAGCGTACGTATACTACATACAACCACTGTTCCCATGAAATTTCGACTTTGAAACCATGCAATCTGTAAGTCTGCCCTTCTATTA
The DNA here is from genome assembly GCA_929108375.1 of Gymnoscelis rufifasciata. NCBI lineage: Eukaryota > Metazoa > Arthropoda > Insecta > Lepidoptera > Geometridae > Gymnoscelis > Gymnoscelis rufifasciata. The sequence goes on along the minus strand of OV815315.1, from coordinate 9,226,146 downwards.
GTGCACTAAAAATAGTTTAAAATAAATATAGTACCTATATATTTCTTCACTTCCAAAGTTATAGTAAGTTACACTATTCATTTAAAAATAAATGTGATAAGTATGAGAGACTACCCCTAGGGTTCCTTGTACAGCTTATATTTTTTTAATTACATACAGTAAAAAAGTAAAGTAAAATAGTTAGTTTTAATAGTAGCACAAATTTAACCATACAGTAATAAAGTTTTCGGAATAAACTCAGTACCTACCTACCTTGTATCACAAGTAGACATAAAAAAAAACATCATTTAAGATGCTCTTGAAATGCAATTCAAACAAAACTTAAAGAAATCTGAAAGTCTGAATCTTATAAACCCTAGATCGTATTTGGTCTAGCACTTTACAGAATCAAGCTTTATCTCATGTTGAAGACAGTTTAACTGCGTCGTTGAGAACAAAATAGCAATCTGTCTCAGTTAGTCAGAAAATTTCTAGACGTTTTTAATAGTTTTTGTGTGATAAAGCTAAAGGGATGATTTATCTAGACGCGTTTGCGGGCGGGGCGGGTAGCTTCTAATAGACTTAAGTAAAGGTAATTTCTTAACATTAAGGTTGTAACACGATTTTGAGAAAAAAAATACAACGAGCTTTATACTACAAAAAAAACTGTTCGACTTTACGTGAGATATGAGTCTATACATATTATACATATTTTGGTAGGTAATGTTTAATTCAAATATCATACTCAAATAAGTACCTATAATTTTTTATATCTGTCAAAACGTTTATAACAATAAAATACACTTTTCCTCATTTGTCATCTAAGCCTCAGGGTATGTAAGCAATTAATCATATGTTGTTTAAAAAGAAAACATTTATCATTATTGTGGTCACTGCTTAATATTTATTGAGCGCTGTAGCGCCTTTTTCAATTTTAAACCTAATCACTAAAAAAATAATTTGTGTGTTCTCGCTCAGAAAAGTATGAATACTTTTATTTTTCTGTGTCTGTTCCATTACTCATAATTACCAACCAAATGAAACTAGGAGAATTTTATCCATCCATCTCTACTCAGTTAATTTTATTAAGTGGAAGTCCAGATTATGCACGGTTACACTTTTTAAGTAGCCATCTTTCTTTCAGTCTGTTGAGAGCGTGAGCTGTAGGTAGGTATTTGAGTTTTATTTTGTAAAACGGGAATTTTCTATCTTTATATCTTTATTCATCGGGGTTAACAATTCAATTGAGAAACAAATTTATTTATACGAATGGATCATTGTGTTGGAGGCGTAGACGTCAAGGCTTTGACACACGCAGAGGTAATGATCAAATACTTATGTGGAACATTTGCCAGACGTAATAAGCCGGCATATTATTATGGGCGTGCAAGTTCTAATTTTAGAAATAAATCTAAATTCTGTTTTCTTGCAACTCTTCCATCTGTTAAACTCGCAAGCAGTCATCCTGACGTAGGAATTCCACTATTAGACCTACTTACATACCTTATAAGTTTTAAACAGTTTATAGGAAATGGCTAGCATTGCGTGTCGCAAATGAATTTTACAAAAGTATGAATATAAATGAAATAATACTTTACGGTACAGAAAAAAAATAATTGTTTTCCATTGTAATTATTCGACATCTAATTTCAAGAGCCTGAGCTTCTGTGGCTATCATAAATTTGGTAATAAGTTGTTTGTGAGACAAACCCGGCTCTCGTCGCTGCCAGCTTCTTGTGACAGCCTCTTGGGAATTTTCGATTGTTATATCCATGCTTTTGAATATTTGGATCTAACTACAAAAATAATATATAGTTATTTCAATATTGTCCTACCTATGTAAAGTTTGTGTTACTTATCAGCCAATAAATACTCAAACTTTCTTTAATGATGCAATTGGAAAGTTTTTTTTTGTCTTAAACAGGCGGAATGCCGAGTCATAGCCGTGACACTTTTAAAATTGTTTATACTTGCTCTTTGACACATTAAGCTAACGTCTTCTTTCTACTAGTACATCGTTTATAATAAGGTACCACTGCGACATTGCTTGGTACTCTTCAAAATTGGTGCTCCTATTGGAGTACCCTTCGGGCTGGGACAGACCGTGAAACGATATTTTCGTGTTTCGTAATGTGACCCGGAGAAGCCATCTACCTTCTTGGTCTTCATGCTCCATCTTAGACCACATCGTCACTTAACATCAGGTGAGATTGTGGTCAAATGCAGGCTTATTTAGCACTAGAAGTGCCCCGCGGTGTTACCCGCGTTATAATTAATTTTCCCGCGGAATGACACTTTCCCGCGGTTTAAACCGCGGTAGCCTATGTCCTTTCTAAGGCTCGAGAGAATATGTGCACCAAATTTCATTTAAATCGGTTCAGTAGTTTTCGCGTGAAAGCGTTACAAAGAAACTTACATTCGCATTTATAATATTAGTATGATAAAAAAAAACCTCGTTATACACTATGTTTGTTTATATTTTTTAACTTTTATTCTTATATATTTTTATTATTCTATACAGTCGGATTTTAATGCAGTTTCCAGCATTTATTAGATTAATTGGTATTAGTAATAGGAAGTGTTTGCCTAACTAATATTCAAATAATTACTCTTTGTCTTCTGCATCTAGTTATAATAATTGTAAGAAAATATTCCCACTAAAGCAAATAGTAAAAATAAACTAGATAAAATCACCATTCATACAGAACCAAAATATAGAAGTAGGTTACCCCACGGTTACCCTGATATTATTCATATAAGTCGGTAAATATCTGCCTCTGTAAGATATTCGCCGTCTCGAAGCGTACATAAATCTATTTATACGTCGGATTATTTACATAGGTCTAATTTCCATGTCAGAACAATAAACTATGATAATTTATTTTATTTATCCCGATGCGCTGAGGATTTGTATTCATCCTCGGGAGAGCTGAATTGGACCCGGCCGGGTAAGTTCTTATTAGTTTACCGAGACTGCAAGTTTTGGAAGTTTTTGTTGAGGGCGTAAATTATTACTCTCTATATTAGACTCGAGATTTATCATAGATTTTATAAAAACTGAAATATCTGTGTTCTATTCGCTTCTTATAGACCGAACTGTCACGAAAATTTTATTTCTTTTATAATTTTTCTTGACCTGTCCACGTATGCCCTGTGCTTCAAAGACCATAAACGTTTTGACTTTGGAATATTTGTTATGAATGGAATTTAGTAATAAAAATCGGTAAAATATTCATATGGAAAGTTTTGTATTGTACTAAGTCGAAATTCATTCGGTGTTCGCAATATGTTATCTTTTTTTGCATCATAAATATTATATACTTGTGGGCATAATTTTCTTTGACGATTAAACGATAAAAAAAATACTATATTTATTATAAACCTCTAAGTTATAAACCTCACGTTTTAGGTTAGATTATTTTAAAAATTTACAGAATAATATTAAGACACATCCGTAACATTCACATCTTTATTGACATCGTTTTTATTATCTGACTGTTTTTTTGATTCGATGACGATTACGTTAAGTAACTACTGAGCTATTTATTGGAGCATAATGTATGCCATTGCTTCTCAACAAGCCTATCTGCAAGTCGATAGTGTGGTTCTGTGGATTATGTAAAGGACTATGCTATCGAGACAACAAAGGTTTATAATGTTGTTTGTTCTAGATAGCATCTCTCATAAGGAATAAGGAGTATTTAAAAAAAAAGTGTGTGTGTGTCAGCTACGACGCACGATTGGAGTTTACTCCTTACGAACGATAATTATGATATATATCGAATAGAAAAAAAGGGTAAATGAACGCATCTGCTAAAATGATAAGAGAAACAAACATAATATCTGTGATTATTCGGATTATTTATATTACTTCAATAAAGCGTATTACATTATAGTATGTTACAAAATAATATAAATAAAATACAGTGAGACTACGAAGTATCGCGCAAAGAGGAGACCCCGAGAATGAGATACGCTGTGTAATGTATTCCATCTCATACTTTTACACGTTCAATCCTACTGATATATATGTTTGTCTCTTTCTACGTAACGCCTCAACTTTTCGTGTTACACTTGATTTTACTCCTCATAAAATTTCCGTACCTGGCCTTATAACTCAAACTACTCAAACTCAAGTAAAAATAAATTCATATTAATGTAAAGATGGAATTCCAAATTACAATGTGATTTAAGACTTGGAAGTCAACATACATGTAAGTATATTTTGTAAAAGCGCTTAGTGTTCCATTTATTACAAATTATGATATTTTTTTGTGATAAATGTATTATTATTCTATTTATTTAATATCTGAGAATTATTCATAAGATGAAAATAAGATCATTTATATTTATCTATGCTTCTGATTATTAATAGAGATAATAAGAGTCTTGATTGAAGTCCTTTAATAGTAGGCATGAGATTCAGAGAGTGTCCAACTTGATACCATAACAATTATTTTTTGCATAATGTTTATGTTGATTTGGTAATAAATTGTTTGTAAATTATATTCTTTGTTGTGATTTTTTGCACCTGCACACATACCTATTTACAAAACCACCCTACCCACCCTATGAAGAATATGAAAAAAAAACCGTATTTTTTTGTGTTAATTAAAAATATTAACATAAAAATTCAGTTATTAATAATTAACCAGCAATCTCCTTTAATGGGCAAACCCTGTATCGTGGAGATCAATGATGTAATTTACAGCTCAGAGGTTTCTAACTGCTCATAACATTCAAGCGATAGAGTTGTTCAAACCTGTACAATGTGTATAGTGTAAATTTAATAGAAACTTATAATAATAGGTTATTAATATAATACGCAATAGTAGGCACCAGAATAGATAATTATAACGTTTTACGTTAAAAAACTGCTCTATCCCTAGAAAAATGAACTCCACAAACTCATAAGAGTATAAATCAAACTACTATTGGGATCCTTAACCAGTTTACGCTAAATAATTATGGAAATTATTTTCATTTGGGATCAAAAGCTTCCCACGTTGTAAAAGATACGACTTATGTACTAATATATGTACTCACCTTGAAATGGTACTCTAGCAATAATATTTGAAAAGCGAAAAGATTGTGAGGTTTGGTGTAACAAACATAGACGAATTTACCCAGCTATTTAATTAAGCGACTCTTTTAATCAAAAACTGAACTAGTTTTGCTGAAATTCTTACACAGTTAATAACTGAACTTGTTTTCAGTCCAGCCCGCGGCTCTTAACGAATTTTACAGGATTATCTCGAGATAAAGGGCGCTTTAGCTACTTTTACGGAATAAAATATATTTCTAGTCTATTTTAAATTGTGTCTTATCTTCAATCCGTCCTAAAAGGAGTGAACTACGTAATATATAGCTATATTATTGCGAACATCAATACAAATATTATTACAATCTAGGAGAACATTTGAAATCGGCACCGCGATATATTTGATGCGTGTTTACTTTACAAATGTAGATTGCTTGCGAGGTCGGAGCAAGATTGTTTCAAACGTCTATCTAGTTTTCTTTTTGATATATTTTTTGTAGCGTGTTATATTTATCAAGAGAATGTATGTGGATTCTACGTGATACGTATCAAAGTTGTTACCACAGTAACTAGGAGTTATTTCATGCCAGAGCATTGTTTGTGGAAAACTCAAAAACTGTGTTCTTTTTGCTGAGCACGCGAACAAGTGCGGGCTAATAAACACCGATTTATTGTTGTAAATGTTTCTAAAAGTTTTAGTACTGGTGCGGGGATTTTTATTATAATTAGGCTAAATGTTTTGGTTATGAAAATTTATTGTCAATGTAGAATGGATTGGTAAAATAATTTGTTTCCTTTTTGTAGAATAAAATAGGCTTCCAGGAAAAATTAGGGGACTTCCTTTGTGACAGATACAAGTAAAATTATAATAATAAATTGACTGTTTTTGGTAAACATATTGAAGATATTATTGAAGATAACTTGAGAACTTTTTAATAGTTTTTCAACTGCTTTGATACAAAAGAAAATAACTTGAAAGTCTCATACCTATTGAATACTATTGAAATACAAGGAACCCTTAGGTTTCCTTGTATTTACACTAAAATACTAAAAAATAATAATCAAAAAAATATAGTACAAGAAGTTGCAGTTAGAGCGATCACCCATCCAAGTACTGACCTCACTTAAGGTCGCTTAACTTTATAGGTGAAAAGGTAAATTATTACTAACTAGATCTCGTTAAAACCAATTTTCGTTGGAAGTTTGCATAGTAATGTGCATCATATATTTTTTCAGATTTATCATTATTTTAGAAGTTACAGGGCAAAACATTTTACCACTATGGAAGTGTCTCTCACGAAAACTATTCAGCTTAGAAAAATGTTAAAAACCTTAATATCATTTTTTAAGACCTATTCATAGGTTCCTCTAATGGTTTCCAGTTCTAGTATGGGGAACCCCAAAATAGTGTTAGAAATGGACGGACAGACAGACAGACCGACAAGACGAGTCTATAAGGATTCCGTTTTATGCAAACTATGCTTACTATGCTATATCAGCCCTAAAAACCATAAATAATTCTGAAACTGAAAATCTCTCAGTGATCATTGATGTCGTTTCAGTAAAATGATTGTTCTGGTGACGTCCTATAGTTTTGCTAGTCATGTTTTTAACTTAATTATATATTTATTTTGTAAAATAACATCTGTGCCTCAAATATGAGTAAAAAAACTTACTTGAAATAGTGGTTGTTTTCACCTTTGTGTGCACAAAGTCTACGCCCAGATAATATCCGCAAAGGCTCAGATTTTAATTACAAATGCAACGAATGCAACCTGTTTTTATTTCGTATCATCACTATTTACTTTTTTAAAAGCAAATACAAAGATGGGCGGACATCATAAAACTAAATTTACAATTTAAGAAAAATTCAAGTAAAACACGTAACGCCTTAATAGTATAATATTAATGTTGTGTTTCGTATTATAAATCTAATAAATGTTAAATGTCATATTTAATTACATATTAAGGCGTTAGTTATATTAAAATATAAATTAACTTAATATGGAATATTACTTTCCACCGAAAATCATAACATCAGTATCAACGAGTATGCTCTTATTAATCATACAAACTAATTTGAAATTAGAATAGTACATTACTTTTCAAATTTGTAACGGGCTCAGTCGAGAAAAAGTAATAATTAATATGCACCAACTCAACCGGCCCCGCTGTTTTGTTAAATATTTCTGTTCTACATTTAGCTTATGAAAAGGCAAAAGCCCTGATTTCTATAAACTTATTGTATTGTGCTTCTTTGTTACTTTATCTTAATATAAATCCCGTAATTATTTTTTGAAATATTTTATTTCTAAAATATTTAAATTAATATTCTATGTTAATCAATGCCACAGATCGGTATTTAATTTAGCCGTCTCCAAAATATTGTAGGTACTTATCCAACTCTGTAAGGGAGCGACGGTCCAATTATAGTACTTCATTTTTAAAAGTCCAAAGTGTTAAGATTATTATGTGAAATAATACACTTTATCATTTATTTTCCAATAAAAAAAATAAACAAATCAGTACTTCAACATCGAACTTGAAATTAAGAAATAAAGGATATTACGAAACTACAACCCTAAGTGATAAAACGAGGTTTTGAAATTTTATATGAAAGATGGATATTTAGAAATGACCCCCATTTTGGGGTTAAAAGGGGGGTTAATTTTTATGTAACTATGTCCGATGTTTATGAAGAACAAGAAATTTAAACGGTCTGTACAGGTGAACTAATAATATACCTTTATCTTTAAATACGTGTTTTTATTAGGGACGATTTAGCTCAATAACCAATTTGGAAACGTACGAAGTCGTGAGCGCCCTCTAGTATAATTATATGATCTTTTATTTTTAATACAAGCAAGATCATATAATAATAAACAAGAAATATATGAGGTAATATTTTCATCTAAGGCTCTCCAATGTTATTGTTAAATTAAATACAAAATCTGGTCTGTTTTTTCAGCGTGATCGCCCGAAAGGGTCGGTTTTGTGTATCTAAAACTTATTCATTCTAATTAGATTTTTATACAAACTCTCCTAAAAATAATTCCGTTTCTGTATCTTAAATTTTTTGTAGTTATATTTCTTTGTGTTAAATAAATACGTTTAGGTTAAAATATATTTAATATTATTATAAGCTTTCTATGGGATTTTCTATAAATAGAATGTAAAAAATTACCGCCAAAAACTACTTTCATTAATGTATGACTTGGTTAAAATGGTTTAAAAAAAAATACACTAAACCTTTTAGTTTACGGGGTTATTTTTTTAAGTATTCATTTTGCTCTTATGAGTGGATATAATCTACTGATTCGATTACTGCATTTCATTTCTGAAACAAGACAAGTAGATGTTTTACATTAAACAACAGACTTTTTGATACACATAATTATATGCATTACTAGTGCCATGCGGTGTCGACAACATTCTTTCCCTTGGTAATAAGTATCAAATGTATAACCTCTCACCCGATTAAATCAAGTAGCCTGAAATTTGCTACTCAGCTGATTGTTATAAAATTTAAATGGAACCAACTTTGGAGCCACTGCTTTCCAATTAATCAACTAAAATATAAATTAATATCACAATCAGACTACTCAGTAAAAAGTTATGCGTGGTCCTAACAAAAAATGAAAATACGCGTTGAATGAGAACCTCCTCCGTTTTTTTTTCATCGGTTGAAAAGGTAGATCTGTAGATATTGTGTAGGTTAATAAAAAATCTAGTTCAAATGATTAATGATTATTATACACTGTGAAATAATACAATTTTTGTAAAGGTTAAGTGTTAAGTAAGTTAAGTAGCGCGTACCAACCATAAATGCAAAATTACAAAAAAATATATTAATAAGAGTTACGAGTTAAAGCAGTACAGTCAGCCTCGTTTTTCGTATTTAAATAAAGTTTTTTGATAATTTCTAATAGTTTCAAATATTAGTATAATAGAGCACAGTAGTGTAGATAGATTGATAATATCTATATTGCACACCAATGCTTACAGACTAACTTAAAAATAACTATCAATAGCCACATTTGTTGTACAATCGGCGGCCTTATCGCCTTAAGCGATCTCTTCCAGGCAATCTTTGGATGGATAGGATCTGCTAGGAACACGAAAAACGGTGTACGAAGATCGTTGCATACATAAATAATATAAAAAATATATAAAAATAAAATACATACATTATATAAGAAAAAACAGGAGAAAATACATTTACAAAGTATAATATTATAATAAACGAGTATATTTATGAATAATGAGCACTCATGCTGAATATAATATATTACGTAATAAATTAAGAATATTAATAGTGTATTTGTGCCTCGAAAGCGGAAGCCAGTTCAGATACTTAGTTCTCTCCAAGTCAAGCTTGTTGAAAATTTTAAATAGTTTGAAAGACTTGTTCTTTATTTCGAGTGAACATAGCGGATTTAAATCTTAAAGTGATAAACCTCACTTTTTAGGTTAATCTATTTTTAAATTTTTTATCTTTTGTGCAAAGGTTACGGTTTTGTCTTAATCTTTTTCTGAATAAAAAAAAAATAAGTGTATTAATGCTGCTAAATAAAATATTTTTTTAGAGATACTTTATTAGTTGTGAATAAATAAATAATTTTTTTTCGTCAGTAGTCAGGATTCTATTTCCCCATTCAGATAAAGGTTTTAGTCCGGAAATATTAGTATCATTATTTATTGCACGTTGAAATTTGCATAATTGACAATATGTGTTTCGTTTCCATAAAATTGTTGTTCTAAATTCAAATTTCCCACTCTCTATTATTTTGGTTCATTCATCGTGTATCGACAAATCAGGCATCGAAACGTCATGAACGACGTGCACAGGTTATATATGTCACGAGACAGGAGCGCGCTAGCAGCGACAAGAAGACAAGAAGAAGAAGGAATCAGCAGACGCATTCTGTAAAAAATCGAATCCGAACCCGAAATCACTCAAGTGACCGAGCTCACTTCGAACGCTCGTCACTGAGGCGCTACAGGCGCTATCGAGTTTTACAGAATACAAAACTTTAAACTCACCGCGGATTCAGCTTAGTAAGGATCGAAATGAGTTTACAGAATGCGCCTACAGATCTCATCTCACACGAACCGCGCGCGCGCACCGCAAAATCTATAATCCTATCAAAATCCAATACAAAATAGCCTGGCCAGATTGTGAAAAGTACCGTGTGTGTTGTGCTAACAAAGGACAGTGTTGTCAATGCAAGGCGGAGTAGGCAGTCCTGGATATTTAAACTGTGAGTATCTTTGTCTGTATGCTCGCCTCACGTTATGTGAACCAAACCTTTCCTAAACCATCGTTGACCAGAACCTGGTCCCCCAAAGTGTTGCTGTGCCTATTTTTTTGGGATGCAACAATATGCATGCATGATTTGGTAAAAATATGTCGACAACATGATGTGGTGTTAGTAAGTACTCGACGCTGTTCAACGCGATCACGCAAGCAAGTTCAAACATTTTGTTCTCAAGTCTAGTGTATTGAAGAATTTTAATAGTTTATGACACTTGTTTCTTAGGTCGAGTGTATACAGAGCACGTACGATATATAAATGAATACTTAATAATAATTGACAATATGCATGGTGTATCTATGTGTGCATTGCAAGGGCTAGCAAGTTCAGATACTTTGTTCTCTCATTCAAGTGTGTTGAAAACTATAAATAGTTTGAAATACTTGTTTCTTATGTTGACTGCGCACAGCGCATCAAAAAACCCGAAATAACCGAATCAAAAATGGCAATATTTATGCTAAGGTACGAGTAGGTATGCTTTGAAAGTGCAAGCAAATTCAAACACTTTGTTCTCAACTTAAGTATGTTGAAAACTTTAAATAGTTTGAAACACTTGTTCCTTAGGTTGAGTGTACACAGCGCACCCATGTTGCATATTTATTACTTAATCAAGGCAAGCAGCTGTTGCCTACATAGCGCATTACCGCTGTCTGTCTTCTAACTACGGACAAAGCCTAGTTTAATATAACCCAGATTACGACTGGTTGGGGTGTTGGTGAAATGCTCCGAGAAAAACTTGCGCTGGTTTGTTAAGCATTAGCATTATAAAACAGTCTTTTATAATACTATAAAGTTGTTTTTATAAAAAAAAAAAATGTTCTAAGACACACCAAAAGCTTATACAAATTATGACTGTATTAATATCTTAATAAAATCTTTTCATGTCGGTTTAATGTTAATAATAGATTACAAACGGAGGTTTTTTTATAAATCAAATTCAAAACCTTCATTGTATCAGAAAATATAATCACCCTCTCGATAGCGCCTAATCTGAGGGTTACTTATTTTTTATATTTAAATACTATCCGCAATATGTTTGGGTAACATTAGCGGCCTACGGCGAATATTTTTACCATCGCGATGTATGTGCGAAGTATTCGGACGAAGACGACGTTTGGCCTGAGCTTGGCTTCATTTACGATACTTCAGAATCTTGGGGCGCACAACGCTATACAAATCATTGTTCACGATGCTTTTAGTGAGCCTACAAGGACATAGCTTATACCCGTTTACGATGACTTTAGCGCGCCTGCACGAATCTTGGCGCGCTGATGTTGCCACACCTCATTACCATCCTGCCCTTGTCCCACACTATGTGGGGTCGGCACAACATGTGTTTTTCTTCCATTTCCCTCTATCACTCGTCATCTCAACACTCACTCCTTTCTTACACATATCTTCTTTCACACAGTCCATCCATCTTTTCTTTGGCCTTCCTCTTCCCACATACCCTACCACATTCATATCTAACGCTCTTCTCGTAACGACTTTCTTTCTATCTCATAACATGCCCAAACCACGCTAACCTATTTCATGTGATGTAGCCACACCTATAATATCGAATCAGCCTCTTGTACACCAATTAACACTAAAAATAATTGAATCGGCAACACCCTTCCTATTCACCACAACAAGCTTAGATCGTGGTGTTTTGCTAATTGACCAATTATACTGCCGGAAGCCGCACGGTATAATGTACGGCGTTATTGCTGTTAGGAACAACATTTAAGGTATATAACAAACTTCCTCTGTTTTAAGGGAAGATCTAGAAAACTATTGCCTCAGTGGCGCGGTGGTGCAAGGCCCGCTTGCGGCGCAAGAGGTAGCGGGTTAGGTCTCGCTGAGGGGTCAAGTGTTTGTTTGTTCTGGAAGCACTTTCTTATTCGTTTTTGTGTTTAATATGAATAAAAAATCTGTATATGTATGTCTATTGTATTAAAATTATCTAGGTTTTTAACATAATATTTATCGTTTTAGTAAACTGCTCCTACATCCTAATCCTAAATAGCTACCATAGGATATTTTTTATGCAAAATATGTTTTATTTTTACCTATCTTAAAATTATCAAAAAATTATAATAACCGGTTAAAGAATACCTTTTAAGTATACTTAAGTATATCAGTTGTCTAGTACCCGTAACACAAGCTTATAGTTATTTGGCTTACTACATATATTTATTTATTACACATAAGATAATGTTGTAGGTACTGTATGAGTCTGAGTTTTGGGCAGACTTAGAGACGGATGTAATAAGAATGCATGCGGCTGAGGCGTGGACTCCACGTAATGTTTGATATGGACAGGAAAATGATAATAAATGATGGTGATGTTCTTCCTAGAACTACCAATGTAACGGAGGAAACCGTTTAGTGTTACGTATGACTTAGGGTAAAGTAACTCTAAACACATTTTTGTTCTTCTAAAGATGCAAAACAATAAGTTCACCGGCAGTAGTTAAGCTTGATTGTTTGTCGTTTTTAATTCAATCAAAAAAAAAAGATAAAATATTCTACACCTAGGTTTTTTACTTTCATATCTTAGCTAAAATATTTTAATTTGATCCTAATGTTTTTAAAAAAGTACAGTTAGCGTCAAATTGAAATAAGCGTCTAGAGTAGTCGGCGAAACAATGTGAAAAACATAAAACCAAATTTATATAAGCAGTTAAATTTTTCGTTGAACACCTTGTCAACTCAGATAAATATGAAATAATAGAAGTGAGATATTTTGAACACCTTGGGTGCATGCCATTTTGATTTGATCTAGGTACCAAAGTAAAATTCTATTAAATTATTTTACAGAAAGACGGTACAAATTATTCATAATAATTAAAACATGTCTAGATTATGACAAAAGGTTCTGTTGTAAAGGGTCACGGTTAAAATAACAAAAGTTGGTACATATAAATAAAGATTAATTAAAGCAAAATCGTAAATTATAATAATAGTTGCTGCTTCTGCTGAATAAAGGCTTTGACTATTATAAATAGAGCTGCTGCAAATGGGCACGATGTCCAGTATTTGTTAAATAAAAATAACTGAGGCAGCAGGCTGTTTGCGCGCTAAGCTATTTGCATCAAGATTCATGATAATATATTAAACGACAATCTGGCAGAATTGAATGCAGTATTTCAGTAATATCCACTATGAAAAGGTCAGATCATTTACAAGAGTGCTACTATACTATAAAAGGGAAACTAAACTAAATGTAGATTAATATTGTACGTAATAAATAAATGTTGTTAGACATTTAATCAAGCTACCTAGAAGTCTATTCATATTCATCGTTTTAACCGTAGGATGTCTTTAACATTATAATCTTCAATGATTTCCAATCACTTCATAATCATAATTAACGCAACTTTTAGGACCTTATCTCCTGTGCTACTTAAAAACTGTGTTATAGCATGGTAATGGCCATAGCATTTGTATTTTTTTTTCCTCTCCATCCACGGTTGTCTGGAAGAAATTGCTTTAGGCAATAAGACCGCCCATTACGCATTCTAGGTTTAGTTTTAATTTTTTGCATTGTTTCTTTGTTTGGTGTGTAATAAAGTATTTTCTATCTATTCTATCTATATCCCGCAAACCACGCAGTCGTATTAAAGTACCTTAAAAGCCGTACCTTAATATTTCGAACGGAATGTGTTTCTTTTTTCGGCCGTAAGAAATCCTCTGCTACTAATACTTGCCACGCTTGGCAGGCGGGTTGGCAAGCGCAGTGTAAAGCATTGTAAGTAAATGTGGTCGAAGAAGACTCTTCTGCCCATTTTTTGGTTAGATTTCCTTAGCCTCTGAGCTTTTGAATAGAACCATAGTTTTTAGTAGGTTTAATAATAATAAAACAAGTGTTTAACGGTGAAGGCAAAGATCGCGTGGAAACCGGCATGTTCTGAGAACTTTGAAGAGTTTGAAGGAGATTTGACATTCACCAACCCGCAGTTGGCCAGAGTGGTGTATTAAGGCCTAATCTCGCTCGTCCATAGTCTTATTAAGTCCCCAGTTGATTTCATAATTTTCTCCTTACATTTGGTATGCTCGTCACAAAATAAATGAAATCTTTCCATTTCCACGAGATCTATTATTGCATTATTGCCAAAAATCTGATAATAATATACAAGTTATTTAAAAATTGGTAATTGCGATTCGACGAACGATTAATTCGTATTGGAATGACGATCAAATGAATCCAGTATTAAATAATTCTGCACTTTCTTTATTTGGCCGTACTCAATTAATTTCTTCATATACCATTTTGAGAGAGATATAAATATTGGACTCGTTCTTAAATCATTTGGCTGATAAATATTTAAGAGACTGTGTATAAGCAGTATTAGTAAGCTTGCGTTTTGAGTCCCTGCTCTCTGGAGCCTAGAACCACTTATCTATATTAGAGAATTTATTGCGATTCACACAGACTTTGATAAATTAAATACCTATGTTGAGTGATGTATTGTTATAGGCCACGGTTATTCACCTAGCTTATAATATATTAAGTGTTAAGGTATGCTTCGTGAATGTTATCAGTTAAATGAGATAAAAATAAATAAATTAAAAAGCTGATGCGTCGTGGACTTCGTGATATATTTTGAAATTTATTAATTATCAAATTAGAGAGATAGCAATAGCGTTACAGGATCAAATTTCTTTTTTATCTTTAAATTAATTTATTTACAGCCTGCGGCGGATAGCTAGTATCAACCCTTGGCTTTGCCCGCGTTATAATAGATTTTCCTGAGATAATAGGGAAGGCCAGGAATAACTTTAGGTTCCATAATACATACTTAATATTTTCCCTCGATTATAATATCGATACATGAGTACCTAACGAGCGAGGAGAGGCGACCCGTAGAGTAATATATATTGTTTGTTGTTGTTGTAATAACAAGCTTTTGTCATTTACTGGGGGGTCATAAACAATTATGTTCGTGTCAAATTTGATCCAAATCGGGCTTTACTCGCAATACAATACTATATTCTTTATTAAAACACCAACAATATAAATATTACAAAGAATTGAGCATAGCAAAAAGTGAGACAATGGGCGGCCTTATCACTAAAAGCAATAATTTATTTGACCGCGGTAAAAAGTAGTCTATGTGTTATTCTTATATTTAAGCTACATTATTCTGAAGTTTAATCAAAATCACATCATTTTTTTGCGTGAAAAAGCAACAAACACACATACATCCTTCACAAACTGTTGCGTTTATTAATTTGTAGTACAAGTAGGATTGCACAAATCACAAGTTCCACAACAAACAACAACTTGTTATTGGATTTAGCATTATTCTAAAAGTATAGTTATCCTTCTTACTAAATGTATCTTGTAAGTTAAGTAGCTGCAACATGCTTCAACTAAACAAATAATACTTTGTAATAAATTTCAGTAGAAAGTGGTAAGTGCACTGAAATATTGGATACCTACATAATTCGTTTTGCCCCGTAGTAACCTCGAAGTGCGACTACGCAGTAAGCATAAATCATACCCGGGAACACACTACTTCGGCAACGAATAAATAAATCCAATAAATAATAGTAGTCAAAGCTATGCGCTTTCGCCGTGAAAGGGTTCCGTAGCGAACTACCTCGTTAATGTTTTATTATAATACGACCTTCCGAGATTGCATCGCAAAGAGGAGTTTAATGAAAAATTGTTAAGTATAAGAAATTAAAAGCATCTAGTAAATATTATCTGTGTCTTGTTTTCCCTACACACAATAGTTCAGTTGTTATTATTTAATAAAAAAAAATGCTTTAGAATTCACACATCTGAAAAGTAATTTTACAGTTTTTAACAAATTATAATAAGCACATATATTTCATATAACTATCCATACGTCATATAGAATTGTGTGAATTGAGTGTGTAGAAAAATATATAAACTTTCTAGCAGAGCCAAAAAACTTGTAATATAGTGACAAGGGTATAAAGAATAGGTTACTACTTTACATGTTAACGATACTGACTCCTATCACGCATAAACTAGATACAGTTTTCTGTCCAATTTCATTTTTGAATAACTGCGTTCAATATCTTGAATAGTATCATTCAGTTTATAGCGCGACACTTGTACGGACCCCCATAAATAAATAACACATAGCTGTAAACATGTCTTCGGTTTGCGCTGCAGTCCAGTGTTAAAATTGGAATTTATTAATACATCCAGAATGCAGATTTATGAACGCGCTCGGTATTTACTAAAGATGGGACCAGAGTTCGTATAACCAACTTTAATATCGGTTACGTGCTCGAACAATAAATTTAAAAAATGAGGAGGGACTAGATAAGATTATCCATTGGCGTGCAACCAACTATCCGGTAATACAGATTTAAATACTCAACCAACATAATCCACCTGCTCACAGCTCTTGTTACTACACAATACCGTAACAATATTTCGTTCAGCATTAAATAACGACTATTTTCGACTACGTATTTTCATTCCATAACCAACCATGGGGTACACGCTTAACTTGACATTATCGGTTACTGGAAATACCCAATATCGGGCAACTCTATATATATTTGATTGAGATTTTACGTCAATATTTAATATAGTAAATAATTTTACTGTATAGGCTGAGTGTATTTCTCATTATCACAAGAGTACTTTAAACAAAGTAAATTTCTGAGTATTTTCTGTTTTGTGTTCATATTCAATTGCGAGCATGTTCCGCCGCAAGCCCTTCCCAACGTTGTAAACATGGGATTTATTTTAGTTCAATTTTGTGACTCAAATGTAGTTTGTAATGTTATCCAGGACACACAGAAGACAATCTTTTTAATATAATTTGTTCAGCCTTTACAGATACAAGCTTTTTGGATTTATAACATTAACTTCCTTTTGAAGTAAAGATATAATGAATAAAATATATCTAATAAATTCTTCCACAGTTTGTTTGCTTAGTTTTAAAGTTACGAAATTTTGATAGACTCTTGTTTTTTCGTTTTCTCTCGGTGTTTGTGCAAAATTGCATCGCATGAGTGTTATAATATGATATTCGTTAAAAACTATTTTATTGACGAAATTGTTTGTAATATTTATAGTACAACTATTTATACCTATTCCAAGCCTATTATTCCAAGACAAACACGTAAAAAATGTCATGATGGTTATACGTAATAAGTGTATGCCTCATTACATAAGCCATACAAAACCGGAAAAATAAAAAACTTCTTCAAAGCGATTTAATGAGGTAACGTTGAAGCCAATAAAATTAAAGTCATTACTGACTTCCGTTAGATTGAGTTAGTAATGAAAATAAGGAAATGTTATTGTATGAATTGTAATTATTATAAAACAAATTCATACATAAATATTATAATAATTCATAAAAAGTGTTATTTAAAAGCAAAACCTACCTGTTACTTACAAAAACAAAAGTGTACTATGATTGTGCCTGTGACCGTAGCTACCTCGAAAGTTAGAAGTTTGCGAACTGTACATTTTCTCCTTAAATCTCATTATACAAAGAGCTCGATCGTACCTGCTAACAAACTTACCTCTAGTTGAGAGTAACATGGAGTTTTACCGTGAAACAGCTTGTTACTACTTTCTATGAGCCTGTTGTGTGCGAAGTTTGCCTACCTCGGGAACTTTGCTTACTCAGCGACTGTGCCTGATGATGAATTATGTTTACTCCATTGACTTTATAAGGGCCCTGCTAAGTTTATTAGCGCTCGTCCATAGTCTTATTAAGTTTGATATTACATTACTTGGCAAGTTTTGTGAACTGAAATGCCCGTTATATACAGATATTTTGATATCCACATGTAAAAGGACCGTCAAAGCGAATATTAGGTAACGTTGAAGCCAATAAAATTAATCAAAACTAAAGATATAACTGAGACTACGAAGTACAATAATATGATCAATAACGGACTATTCATGACTAAAAATGACTTCCGTAAGATTGAGTTTTTTAATCAAAATATAAACATAGAATAGGCATGATGACTACATACAAAAGAAAGTATTCTGTTTAGTCAGTCTGATAAAAATACTGGACACCCATTATTTTTCGCTTCATCAATTGATTAAGAATGTGCTAATATAAATAGCATCGAAGTTCCGTAGTCCGTTTTGACGTTTAGTACCTACAAATAGCACGAAATCGTAGCGTCCTGTACAATTTCTCTTATTAAGTCTTATTAAGTTTGATATTAGTTTACTTGGCAAGTTTTGTGACAATTATTATAGAGGTATAGGGTGAATTTCTGACAGTACTATTTCTCAATCCTATGATGGTCCCAAGCACCACATGAGAACTAAATTTAAAAAGCATCGATTGGCATATAGAAAATGTTTGCTATTTAAGCATTTTTCTAGCTATTCATTTTGAAAATAGGTATTACTCACTTATATTGTGGAAATATGATGTAACATCCACAGACGTTTTTGTTCTCATCAGGATTACTGCCTACTGTATTTTCCTAGCTGACTGTAACTTATTCCAAAATCTGTAAATGCAGTTCAAAATATGATTAAAGCATATAGTTTTCTAACAAAAATATAACGATGGTTTGCTAACTTACCTATACAAGTCGTATTCCCTTAATTTTTTAACCCCCGACCAACAAAGAGGGGTGTTATAAGTTTGACGTGTCTGTCTGTCTGTCTGTCTGTGTCACCATAGCTCCCGAACGGATGGAGTGATTTCAATTTAGTTTTTTTTGTATGAAAGGTGAGTCTTGCGCGAGTGTTCTTAGACATGTTTCATGAAAATCGGTTGGGCCGTTTAAAAGTTATGGGGGTGAGAGTGGGCAAGCAAAACCGAAAATCTGCAAATATACTAGTGTGGGGTATCAAATGAAAACGCATCGCGCACATTACATAATATTATGTTGTTTTACATTTAAGGAAATTAAATAATTGGAATCGGGGGTTTTTCTTAAATTTTAAATTTAGATTTATCGTTTGATTTCGTATGGAATGACTCATATATGTTTTAGAATTGCGCAACGGATTTTCATGATTAATGTATGTTCTACATCTAAGTTTTCTACTGAATACTCTTATGTAACATTTAATACTTGCTAACCTAATGTAGCAAGTATTAAATTAATTTTGTCAACGTACTTGAATCTCTGTTTTGTCGCCTCAGTGGCGCAGTGTGCGAAGGTCCGTATGTAGCTGGTTCGATTCCCGCCGAGGGCTCAAGTGCTAGTTTGTCCAGCAAGTTTTTTAATTAGCTGAGTGTTTTAATGCTTTTTCACCAATGTGTATCAAACGCGTGCATACGTATCGTAGTCTGAAAGTCGACAGAGTTAAAATTTAGGAGTAATATAATATGCCCAATCTGTACAGTGAATCCGTAACATTGTAAGGAAAGCATGTTTTACATCTAACATTTGTCTTGAGTGTGGTGTCGGGCGCAAACCGATATGATGCCTTACTACGAATGTTGTTGATTTTACAACTTGTTACATATTAGATCAGTATTTAAAATTTGCTTTTACCTTTAATAAGTTGAATTTTGGTTAAAAGAAATCCACTGCAGGATAAAAGCCTATTCAACACAATAAGGATTTTAACCATTACTCGTCACGCTTAGCAGTCCGGGAGACGAGCGCAGTAAGAATTGTCGTAGATTCCCTTGACCGGGACAAACGGGAGTGGGAGTGAACGTGGAGTGGGGTCAACATTCTTATTCCGGTAGTCGCAGGCATTTACGACATTCACAAGCTAATGGTAATACATCAGTATATATAAGCTGTGGTAAGATTTTCTATTTACTATTTTACATTTCATAACTTCTGAGAGTGTCTGCTTTCTGCCTTTTTCGCATGCGTAAGAGAAAGGGATGCCAGAGAGGCTGGTGCCTATGTCACGAGCGTTACGTAACAAACCGATTCATCCCCCCTCCCACATAAGAAGTCGCTTGAAAAATATGAAGGCGAAATCTTAAGAACAACCTTTCAAAAACATTTGTGATATCTATATGTTCATATAGTTACAGGGAAAAAAACTGTTGCGTTGCCAAAGAAATAAACTATTTGTGGCACATTCAAGTAAACTATCAGCGAACGGCATGCTTATCGGTTTGCATGTCGCCTCTAGTTTTCCGAATTAGGTATAAACACGAACGAAACAACGAATAGATAGTTAAAGATATTTTGTAAAGGGAAGCCTCAAACAGGAATACAGTTTCGAGATTATATACAACTACAGAATATTGTATCACGGCAAAGTTTCGATCTACAACGGTCTTCAAATAAGGAAGTAAATTTCTTGGTAATGATGGTTCTCTGAAATTCGTTGTCTACGGAAGCTTAACTTTCATAAGTATTGTTATAAAGTCGGTAAGACTTACTTTTGGCACAAACATTTTCCGAGGTATGACCAAAAACTAAAATATTAATAGGACAGTGAGATTTGATGACGCAAACTCGCGATAGACTTACATAAGAAGCCGTGTTCGCTAAGTGGGAGGCTATCGCGATTTACATTCCCAAGGTTGTAGGTTCAAACCCCGCCTAACAATCACAAAATTTTTTTTTTAAAAAGTTCTTTAAACAGGTGAAGGCAAACATTGTGAGAAAACCGGTATTTTATGAGAACTTTGAATAGTTTGAAGGACATGTGACATTCTCTTCGCTGAATTCACCAAGCTGGCAACTCGCAGTTTGCCAGCGTGGTGAATTAAGGCCTTAATTATTTTACCTCTCGTCAAGACAACATTCTACCGGTTATAGGTACTGTCTGTTTGTCTGTTTCTTACTAAACCTAATAAGTAAGCTTTTGATTACGCATTACGCATATCGCCACAAGTGCGAAGATACAGTCAGCCTCAAATTGATATCGCTGATATAATAACATAATATGTACACATATTTTTGACTACTACACGCGTATATCAATTTAACGGTGACTGTACATAGGTCTGTGGGCGAGCAAATTGTATGGGCGCAGTCAAATAAACGAATTATTTGAATAGTACAAAATAAACAAAACCCAGCTTTACATTATATGGGTCTCCTAAACCTCACACGGTGTATATGGAGGTTTTGGCTGTTCACGTCCGTAAGTGGTAACCCTCTGAATCCTTACACGTGACCTCCGGGTGGTGCTAAGAACAGTCTCTGGTGGTAGGCTTCGGCCGCGGCTTGTCACCACCCTCCGGGCTGGGCCAGTGCGTGAAGCGATTTTTTCGTGTTTCGTAATGTGGTCCGGAGAAGCCATCTTCTAGGCCTTCATGCTCCATCTTAGACCACATCTTCACTTTACATCAGGTGAGATTGTGGTCAAATGAAGGCTTATCAATAATAAAAAAAAAAAAAAAAAAAAAAAATGGTGAAAATAGTTTACAATAACAGTTTAAAAAAGATTCCGTTAACTAACCGTTTCCATTGGTTTGAAGTAAGAATGACCTCCGGGTGGTGCTAAGAACAGTCTCTGGTGGGAGGCTTCGGCCGCGGCTAGTCACCATCCTCCGGGCTAGGCCAGTGCGTAAAACGATTTTTTCGTGTTTCGTAATGTGGCCCGGAGAAGCCATCTTCTAGGTCTTCATGCTCCATCTTAGACCATCGTCACTTTACATCAGGTGAGATTGTAGTCCAATGAAGGCTTATATCTATCATAAAAAAAGTAATAATCAACAATTACACGGAAACCTCAGTGTAAAAGTCCATATCATACTTAGCGGCTTTATGTTTCCTTTGTGTCAAAGCGTTACCATTCCAGCTGACACACATTTTGTACTTAACCTAATAAGCAAGCCTAGCTATTAATTACGTATATCTACGCAAGTGCGAAGGTACATCTGTCCACGAGTGAATTGGATGGGCGCGGTCATGCGGCTCCAATAAACTCATTATTTAAGATGGTATCTAGTATCGAAGTACGCCTGCTCTGTAGGCGCATTCTGTAAACTCACTTCGATCCTTACTAAGCTGAATCCGCGGTGATTTAACAGTTTTGTATTCTGTAAAACTCGATAGCGCCTGTAGCGCCTCAGTGACGAGCGTTCGAAGTGAGCTCGGTCACTTGAGTGATTTCGAGTTCGGATTCGATTTTTTACAGAATGCGTCTGCTGCGCTGCGCTGTTTGATTACATTTTATTGAATTAGCCCTGTTTTTCTAGTTAATAAATATTTTTGGGTAAGGGTGGTGTATCTCATTGTTAATTGAATTTTTGTCGTTTTGAATGTATTTATTTATTGGATAAAATCCACAGCCCTTAATTAAAAATACGTTATACATATTCTGTTATAACTTAAAGCCAAATAAACGGATTTACATTATACATTTTTTTTTCATTAAAAGTTCACTCAAAATGTACTTCAAACTTATACTATTAATTACACTACAACGCTTAAACTGAAAAGTTAAGACAGTTATTTACATGGTTCAAGTAAATACAAAAAAAGTAAACAAGTAAAAATAACTAATTGCCCATGCGGGCCACACCATAAGCCGTGTTGGCTAAAGTGGGAGGACACACGACTTTTATTCCGAAGGTCGTGGGTTCAAACCCCGCCACGCACCTCTGGATTTTTCTTCTTGAGAAATTTATGTGCGTTTTAAACACGTGCTTTAACGGTGAAGGCAAACATCGTGAGGAAACCG
This sequence comes from Gymnoscelis rufifasciata, assembly GCA_929108375.1. Taxonomy (NCBI): domain Eukaryota; kingdom Metazoa; phylum Arthropoda; class Insecta; order Lepidoptera; family Geometridae; genus Gymnoscelis; species Gymnoscelis rufifasciata. Next base: position 9,203,240 of record OV815315.1, on the reverse strand, counting down.
GCATGTTCTGAGAACTTTAAAAGAGTTTGAAGGGCATGTGACATTCACCAACCCACACTTGGCCAGCGTGGTGAATTAAGGCCTAATCTCTCTCGTCAAGAGAGAAGTCCCCGTGTCCCAGCAGTGGGAACCTTAATAGGGTGATGATGATGATGATGATGCCACACCCTTACCCTGCATTTTTTCTACAACTTCTCTCCTAAAAACTCTCTTGCTACTCTAAAATATCAAATGCATTAAAATGCATTTTAATACATTTGGGTTTTGAAAATTCGCATGGCTTTTTTAAAGTTATAAAATCAAAATATCTTTATGTCATAATCATCTACCATAAAAATATAAAAATCGCGCCCTTACTCGAGTTTTCTACTAATTTCCTTAATCCAGTACTCAATAGGTCTATCAACATATTTGTTTTTCAAGTTTCTATGATTTCAATATTTTGAATCTGACATTAGATAATTACAGGTTTTCGAATTCCAATCAATAAAAAAGTAACTTCGAACTCAATTATTTATCCAAATCAAGTTTTATTACTAAGCCTTTTAAGGGAGGCGAAATAAATTAAATACCGCATTGGACTTTTCGGAATACCAGTGAATGGTACGCGCAAGCTTTACACAATTAGTTTTACAAATCTTAGGAACGAAAGAGAATTATTATGTAAACATATAATATGATTTCGTGGTCTTCTTTCATTTGTATTATAGGAATACTAGCGGTCCGCCCCCGCTTCGAACCTTGTTGACCGTATTGTGAATCTTAACTATTCTCGAACCCACTTAAACATACACAAACATTTTCATTAAATCGGTCAAGCCGTTTAGGAGGAGTTAAATGACTAACACACGTACTGAATATTTATATATATAGAGATAATATCAATAAATTTAGCGTATTATTTCGTTATATTCCTCTGCTTTTGAAAGATCTGATCATTATTGTTAACACCATGAGAGGATACCCAAAACTATTAAAAAATTATATTTACGTTATAAACTATAGTCTAAAAGCAACTGGCCACAATTTTTTTTAAAAGCAACACGCCTAAATCGCAAACATCGTTTTAGGCAAATCTAGACTGAGGCTGATATAATGCTAAAAAGAAACCCTTATTATATTCATTAATCTAGATTAACCCTTTCCCTCCTTACGGTACTAAGAAGTACCTCCACATTTTTCGTCTAATAACTTAAGTTCGGAAACACTTTAAGCTGACTGCTACTGACGGTCCTTTAGAGCACGGTTTTTGTAAGCCAATCACAGCGCGTGATTTGAATTACCGCCTAATGTTGCAAAAAAAATTGAACATCAAGTTACATCCTCTCGATCATTTTGTCACTTCGCTAAGCTGTGTATTTGGAGATGTTTTTTATATAAAATATTACTGGTAAGTGCTATGTTTTTTTACTTATTACGTTGTTTATATTATTGACCACATATCTAAATGCAGTTATAATATATTTTCACATTATTATATATGAATATTGGATAAAAACTGATGCGGACTTAAAAGTACCATTAGGTAATTTCAGTCTCAAAAATTATGGGTTTTTATATTACACATACTTAATAAAGTGGGTATTTTTTCATCAAAAACGAATGAGTTTATGATTTTTATTATTATTCTGACCAATTTTCTTATTGGTTTAGCCATTGAGATAGATATTACAAACAATACCGCTCTAATTGAAGACCTGTTGTTAGAATAGCTACAAGACTATCACGAAGAGTCTGGTGCAGGTGTTTCTGACGATGAACTGGAAAATTTTTAAGTACCCTCACTAGAGAGGCTTCTATAAGGTTTTTGAAATATCTCATGCCAGTGTTTTTGTCAAAGTTCCGCCATCGTTGCCGTCAAATTGAAGATGTTTTGAAATGCCCTATAAATCAGGCACCCACATCTCTAATACCGTTCGGTCTGATCTACCGTCTGCAAATACGTCTTCACACAGATCTAACTAACTAAAAAGCGATTGCCTGAACCAAACCGTGAAGGAAAAAAAGAACCCTAGATACAATTTTATCAGAATACATAGCAGATACGTGTAGAAGTATAAGACTGTTTTGCTCACTGTACCACACTGATTGATATATTTATAGTATTGATTGGATATATAATTTACAAGATTGTGGTACCAAAGGAACCATTATGCTTCTCAGAAAGCAAGGTATTGAACCTAAAAAAGAGGAAATACCTACAAGCCCTGTAGCTATCAAAGATAACAATAGTTATATGGGCAGCGTAGATACAGCTGATCGTTTGAGAGCCATGTACTGTATAAATCTCAAATCTCCGAAATGGTGCCTCAGGTTGCTTTGGGGAATTCTGGACATCGCATTTGTCATTTCATATATCATTCATGGACTTATAATCGTACAGACCACCGTTATAGATTTTAAAATTTTATTACACAAGACTTTATGACAATGAAAGATGCTAGTCAGAAAAGAAGAATTTCTTCTGATAATAGTGCAAAACGCGGCTCTTCGAAATGGCGCAAATCTGACTATTCCACTGTGAAAGCCGTACCCTTGGGTAACAGAGGCATCTATTGACCTACGTTTGTAGAGAACAGGGGAAGGTGTGAAGTTATTAGTTTGAAGAAGATTCAGTCGAAACCTGATAGTAAATGTTCGCATTGCAACGTATATTTTTGTGCAGATTATTAGAAAATTTGTTTTATTAAATACCACGAGGTAATTATGTAATTAAAAACCGATCTGTTTAATTATTACCTAGTCAATATAAGATCTTAGTACTTATGTAGCTTCTATCAAAGTTCCTAACATTGACGTAACACGAAGTTCCTTACGGTACTTTTAAGTCTAGGTCTTGGAAATAGTACTTCTAGGTATACTAAAAATCTAAAAAAAATCAGTGTGTTTACTTTAACCTACCTCATTATAATAATAAACTTCAAAAACCGAAATTCGTAAAAAATCTGAACCCCGGGGGGAAAGGGTTAAGAGATTTATAGCTAAGTTATAGCTAGTAGGTAAGTTAAAGATTTTAGTTTTTGTTATAATATGCGTTATTTTATATATAGATATTAATTTTTATAAATATACGTTGTCATGAAAATAAGTAGTTTGAATTGAATTTTGAATTTATTCTAAAGAAACCATTGAAACATTACCTACGAGTAAGTATTTATATAATTATTAATTAAACTTTTACTATGGCTTGTATCCAAAAGATTAATTTTCGATTATTATACATATTCTTCTATGTTTAAGCTGATATGCTTTGATAAAACAATTTATTAGATAGATTCTAGTTTGTTTAGTCTTAATCCACCCACCGATCTTAATGTTTTTATTAGTTATTTAGGCATTAGGAGACTTTAGCTTGTATACTTTGAAAAACACATTCGCGGAATCCAAACTCATATTGTATAAACAATAAATTCTCCGGAATTTGCCACAGTAAAGGTGTAGGTAGATACCATCATTAAGGGTTTCGTACCCAAAGGGTAAAACGAAACTCTATTATTGAGACTTTGTTGTCTATCTGTCTGTCTGTCTCTTACCAGGCTGTTTCGCTTGAAATTTGAGGGCTGATCTATCTCTCTTGTTGCTATAACAACAAATACTAAAAACACAAAATAAATAAATATATAATGGGTGTAGCATACAATAAACGTGTTTTTCATCAAGTTAAGCGACCAGTACTTGAACGGGTCTCCGCCAACCACTTTTTTGGTGACCGGTCGAACTATTTTTCGACTGTGTCGTATGGGGTAGTAAATGAAAAAGCTTTAATAGCACATTTCAAATATGTAAATACTATAAGTTTTACGCCCACCTGACATTAGCCTGTCTAAAAATACTGGACACCTTATTTTTCGTTGTATCAATTTGGTAAGAAATTGACAATAAATAGAGCGTCAAAGTTCCGAAGTGCAGGCTCTTGACGTATAAATTTAGTTACATTTCGTACTTAAATGCACTATTTTGTGTAGAAAATATATCGTTTTTTAGTTTTAAGTACCTAAACCACCTATAAACGACCACGGCAATCCCTTATATAATATATTATAACTTCGTTAGAATATACTACTTGTAAGTTGTTTATTCAAAAGACGGTTTTTGGAGGTTTTTCCTGTTCACGTCCGTAAGTGTTAACGCTCTGAATCCAGAAACCAATGAAACTACAAAGTAAAGATATTTTATGTATCTTTTTCTCGCCTCGCAATATGTCCCTCACACCTCCATTTGAGTTGTCGTAGGTACCTATAAGACCTGTTCGCTATTTGCCCACTATATTTTCAGATACAGTGATCGAATTAACTTCAACTTATTTCGACAATAAGACAATAATTAATTTAACAACTAATAATCTTAATTTTTATTGAGCAATATACTAACAAAGAGTATGGGAATTCAATGAGTGAGCAAACTTCTACTTTGTTAACAGATACAATTTTTATACAAATTACCAAAAGGGTCCAATACCGAACAGATCACCTATCTACTATATTTACAGATACAGTGAACGAAACGTAATGAGTATATACTTATTTGTTGTACATTCAGACTAAAATATTATCATTTGTTACGAAAGTAATACCTCGGGTTAATAGCTAATGGATAAACAAGAACAAAACGGAATCATATAATAAAACGTGAATAAAATTCGCACATTCAAACCATTTCCTTTAATATCTAATTCAGATACGTAACAGCGAAATTCGAATAAATAATGGAATCTCCAGAGACGAATTGGCACATTTCTCGATTAATCGTACCTGCACGAACTTAGTGTTTTATATAGGTACTTGTAGCTTTATTAAAATTCCTGAACGAACGAACGTCTCGGGAATTTCATCTAAAATTTTAACTACAGGTGTAATACTGCATTGCGTGTGTTTAACGCAACTTTAGATTCGATATATTACTTAATTGTATATGTTAATTTAAGTTGCAATTTTTATCATAGTAACACATACCTAATTATTAATATTTTTAACCCAATATAAGTGAAGTAGCATAATAGAGACGAATGGAAAGAGAAGGGGAGGTCTTTGCCCTGCAGTGGGACGGAAAGGCTAATTAATAATAATAATATACCTCTTGACTACATAAACACGCTGTTTAAGCCAAAAAATATATAAATGGCTGTTGATAACAACTCCAGCTTTCGCAGAAATTTAGAAAAGTTGGCAGTAAAGTCAAAATATAAGTAACTTTTTTAAAAGAAAACGCTTTGAGAACTTTCTAAAAGCAGATATGATATCTTTACAAAGAAGAAAGTTGTGATAAAAATTATAAGGTTTCTGTAACATACTTTGCTCACGTTATTTTTTGAAATGTGAATATCGCTGCCCCACCTTTTCATAAAACGTTAAACTATTGGCCTCTGTGGTTGGTAAGCTCTTGAATCGGGACCGGGGATGGATAAACACAGCGTTGGACATCAACCAACTTAATGGAGAACTTACCTGTGGGCCTAGACAATGTAACATTCGATTAGCGAAAGCGATAGTAGAAAAGTCCAAAAATGTATGGGATTGACATAAGCCTTAGATATGTCACGTGATCTGTTTCTAACGTAACGAATATTGGTAGACAATGTACATAAATTTCGATTCCACCAAACGAATCGACAACATCGAACGATTATTTCCATACAAATGCGTAGCCAAGTTACACTTTTGACAAGCGAATTCGCTTAGTAGTCGATTCTCTTGATGGAAAGGCCAGCGAACGCTAGGACCCTGTAGTTATCGAAACAAAATGGCGATTTTATATACAAACAGCTGCTGTAGAATGATATCAATAGGGATCAATTACTTAATGCATGCTTTGATTTTTGGGTATTAAAATAATTTTAGTGCTCGTGTTACCAAGTGTTAAATACCTAATTCAAGACGCATAAGCTGCGTTTGCTGTGTTCAGTTCAGTTTCTTGTAATTGGACTTTGCTTCAGTGTCGAGTTAGATAAAATTATAAAGTCTTTGCTGTGTTCAGCTCAAAATGAAAATGTTTGGCATATACGCCACAAAAGATACATTGGAAAGTGTTGATGAATATCTAATACCAGAAACATTATTTATAGAGCACTATAAACTCAGCAAAGCTTTTTTTAGAAAACTTTGTTGTGATGAAGGTTTTCAACGTCGCTAAAAGGATATCTAGAGATATCTCTGGAAATAAAGGTAAATATAGGTGAAATATGTTTTGTTGTATCTGCCTATCAATACACAATTGTATAGAGGTATTTCCTTTTTTCAGGTGCTTTGCGCCCTTAACTTTTTTGCGACAGGGTCGTATCAAAGAGTTGTTTGGTGTTATCTAAAATTTGACGCAGCGAACAACATCATGCTAATGCATGCTAAAAATGGATTGTTTCCCCTCAAACATCACAAGAACGTTCTCAAATCAAAGAAGGGTAAGCGGTTGTTTGTATGTTACCAAGAGTTCAATAGGTACATATGTAACAAAAAGATAAAGCAGACCACTGTGACCTGCTACTTAACTAAGAACCAACCTTACCTGCCTAGACCACTGTGACCTGCTACTTACCTAAGAACCAACCTTTACCTAGGTACTCATTTTTTTAACAGGTTTGAAAGGATACATGGTCGGCCAGGGGTGATAGGGGTGATAGGGACTCATATTGCAATTGTAAAGCATCCACTGGCTTTACAATTGCAATATGAGTGCAATCAATGTCTTTTATTATAATAGGAAAGGATACTTATCACTCTTTATATGTTCAGATGATAATTACATATTAACTTTAGCTACTTACATATGTGTGAATGTTGTTTATAACATCATCTAATCTAACTCACTTATTTTTACTGATATTCTTTAATGGAGTTTTATTTTATAGGTATGTAACCACAACTTAGAAATAATAAACATCAATTCTAAGTTTGGTGGTGCCACACATGACTCCCACATATTGTCTGCAAGTATAGTAGAGCCATACATGCAAGGCCTTCATGAAAGTGGAAAACATGTTTGATTGCTGGGTAAGACAATAAACATTTTATTTGATTAGCAGTAAGAGAACCTTATTTATTTATTTATTAATAAATTTAGTTAGGTCAGGTACCTACTCATTAAAACCAATGTGAATAAGTGCTGTTTGTTTTCTTGCAGGGGATTCTGGTTATCCACTGCGACCCTGGCTGATGACCCCTGTTTTAAATGCTGCACTTGGGTCTCGAGAAGAGCTATACAAATCTCACCACATGCAAGCCAGAAACTGCATTGAGCGTCGCTCATTTTGCGGTGGGCACAGGCAACGTCGTCTGTGAAGGATACCTGAGATGATGATATTGATTTTAAAACACTAGGACTAGGTTAAGTTCCACCTAGTTTATGTGTTCATAAAACGAGTCATATCTAAGTATCTTTCAATACTTGGTTTTTTTGACAAGTATTGTTTTTGATGGGATCTCATTTTTTTTTGTATTTTGTAAACAGTTCTACTTTTTTTCCTTTTCGGTACCTTCTACTTATTGTATATATGTCCATATAATTTTCTTTTTGCCGGTCTAGATTGGATTTATTTATATTTCGCATTGTTATTACTTTAGTACATATTTCGTATATACGTGGCGTTGCGACAGCGCCCTCTATACCGGTATTTTCTAGATTTTTTAGTTTTTCCTTGATTCATACACCAAACACTACTTATATTCATTTGAACTTAATTTGAAGCTTCTAGGTCTGCTAGAAGTGCCTTAGAATTTTGATGATCGGTGAGTCAATGAGTGACAAAATTAAGTAATTTGACCCGTTATAATTCTTAAAATACTGGTTCAAATTGAATGAAATTTAAAATATACCGTGCCTTTACAATCCTGCATGGTTACTGAAAATTTCAGTCTTCTAGTTTTATCCACAACGAAGTTACAGGGGGTCGAAAATGGCCTGAATTGCTTCGAGAAAAGGATGGTACGGCCGTGCCGCTTTTTTGCTCGACTTGGTGGGGGCACTGCCGTGCCCCCAGATAATTACTTGCGTAGGGTGTTTAACTCCCCAAAGCTTGTTTAAACAGTTCTAGTGATTGTAGTTTTTAAATTAAACACAGATTTTCAAGGAACATTCTTAAAAGTAGTGGAACTTTATTATTACATTTTAATTTAAAAAGTGTGTTTATGCAGTTTACTGAAATGGAACTCGGTACCTGAAAACCTCAAAAAGAGACAAGAAGCATTTTTAAAACTTGTAACAATTGTCCAAAATAAAAGAAACTGAAAATTAAAAAGATTGTATACAAATTAAATAAGAGATAAGTATTTAATATTTAATATGTGGACGAATTAAATATTAAATACTTATCTCTAGACTGTGCAGATTTGTGCATATTTTAAGCAAATTACACGGCAGTTAAAAAAAAATCTTTTTTTTATTTAAATATTATGTCACAGGATTTCATTTTGTAAAAATATCTTTGTAAAAGCATCAAAGTCTGACACGAACAAGACATAGTTAATCATACACATACACTTGTATAATTGTATCATATTTGTATCCAACAGCATAATAATATAAATAATGATGAGTATTATGAGTAACAATTTATATGATAAGATACCGTCATTTACATGTTTATGAAACATGAAAAGGATACTCCCACTATTTTCGTTATTATTACGGATATTTCCAACGACAAGACTGCGTTTCCTGCAGCTCGCCCCCGATAGTTAATATATATAGAATTGTTGTTCGTTAGTCTGATTAAAACTCGAGAATGGCTGGGCCGATTGAGCTGATTTTGGTTTTAAAATGTTTGTCGTAGTCCAGGGTAGGTCTAAACGGTGAGCAAATAAGGAAAAATTGCCGGGAACTTTTTTTACCCGTGCGACGCCGGGGCGAAATATATCTTAATGAGCATTTTTCGTTTTGTTTTCGAAATTTCATAGAATCGTAGACAGGTAGGTAAGGTAAGTCTTAGGTAGGTACTAGTTTCATCATTAGATAGACTGCTCTCCTAAACCTCAACTCATGGATGTGTATGTTTAATCGTTATATGAGTGTTTGCTCGGTGATTTTGGATATTCAACGTTTTTTGTTTTTTTTTGTTTCATTGACTTGGTTCACAGAAACTGATGTAATCATGTTGCTTACTGGAGTCATGATTTTTGGCACAACTATATCTGAATAGTGGCTTACGGTTAAATCTATTTATAACTTTGGATATTTTTGAAACTCCCAAAATTGTATTTGTGAGTATTTTAACTTTTAATATGGTTTTTAAAAATATTATGACTTAAAACGGGTAACATACCATGATTTGATGGTATTTTAAGACTCAATTCCAAAAACATAAAGTTTGTAATTAACTATTGAAAAAACTGAAGTAGTAATAGTCTTTACTTAATACGAATGGTTCTTATTAAAATAACCCAAACTACATTAATTTAAAGTGAGAGTTATTATTCAGTACGAAGTTTGTAGCTGACAAAACACAAATTTCCCTTCTAGCCCCCGTTATGAGAAGTCGGTTAATATATTATCTTGGGTCTAGAACTAATTATAGTGGTTGGTCTTTTTTGAACATCAGCTTTTCTTAGAAAGTTACGGTACAAATATAAAAAATGCGAACTCAAGCCATTTTATATAGGTACATATATAGCCCATGAGAATAGTCAAGTGAAGGCTAGTCCTGCAATACAAGAGAATGAGTTTCAAACGTCTATTCCACGTTTCCCTGGAGAAATAAAAGATGGCATAGAATGATCATGTTGAGAATTGTTGAGCTGTTGTTGTATTGAGGTCTCGCTGCAATTGCAAGCTAGCTTAGTTCTATTCTTCTAATCATATTTGAAAAGATAGTCGTTTTCATACAGAGTACGTTTTATCTTTAAGCCAAGCTGGTAAATGAAAAATATATTGGAGCCACAGTACAAATACTATATTTTTGTTGGTCATTCTAAAGGAAATTCTTAATAAAACATTTTTTTGGTTGTTATTTAATTTAACGGTTAATTTATATAAAATAAAAATAAATAAATATTTCCTGACGATCCACACAACAACATCTAGCCCCGTGATAAGCTCTAAGCTTGTGTGTTACGGGTACTAGACATTTGCTATTTTCTGAGGTGTTTTTTGTTCACGTACGTAAGTGTTAACCCTCTGAATCCTAATACGTGACTACCGGATGGTGCTAATAATAGTCTCTGGTGGTAGGCTTCGGCCGCGGGCCAGTGCGTGAAGCGATTTTTTCGTGTTTCGTAATGTGGTCCGGAGAAGCCATCTAACTATCTTCTAGGTCTTCACGACCCATCTTAGACCACATAATTTACACTTTACATCAGGTGAGATTGAGGTCAAATGAAGGCTTTTAAAACATTAAAAAAAGTACGTTTTATCTTTAAGCCAAGTGTGTAAATGAAAAATTTATAGGAACCACACATATCTGTTAGAATGGTTCCAAAAAAAGTGCTAATATATCTGCATTAACTACTATGTATTTGTTAAAAATAAATCTGTATTACTATTATATACAAAAACAATCGCTGAACTATTTATGACTTAAAACCGATTTTCTTATTTCACTGAAAATCTATTTAGAATTAGAAAAACGATAATCATACTCGTGCAAAACTAAGGCGAGCAAAGTAGTTAATAGCTTTAAACAGCAAAAGAGAAAAAAACTGTGTCAAAATTCCGTACTACCTCGAGCTCAAATAGTATATAGCTTCTTTATAGTCAACTATCTATTTAACTGAATAAAATATGTATAAAATATATTTTTTATAGTTTTTTTACAGCCTGCTCCTGACGGCAGGTAAGTAGAAAAATAATTAAACGCAAGATAAAATGCTTTCATGAGCGTCTTGGCAGTTAACAGACGAGACGGTATGCTTCCGAACGTTCTAGGAGATATTCTTTAAAAGTTCCCCGTTTTAAGTACTTAAGAATCCTTTTTAAAGCACTTTTAAGTCACTTTTAATGTATTTATTTGTTTATGGTTTGGTTATACTTTTTCTTTTGTTCAGATAATAGGGTAGTTGTTGATCATTAAAATATGAAACACATTGATACCACAAGTTTATTAATATTTGGAACTTGCAGTATTTAAAAATATAGTAAATTTTTATATGATATCAATATAATAAACGCTTCTCTTTTAAATGGCGTTAGTATGCCGGGCAGTGACGTAGCTGAGCAGTATAAAACTGTAACACGCGGTATAATAGCAGATTTCCAAAACATGACGTCACAAGTGCCATCTTTGAGTCAGCCGTTTGTGGAGCTCTTTTTGAAATTTGAATTCATTATTGAACTTTGAATATAACGCATTGTAAATATTGATGTGGTATGTTTATAATGTAAAAAAATTAGAATAGGTTTCCAAATACTAATTGGCTATAACTAGCCTTTTTCAAAACCTGATCATTTTCAATAAAACTTTTTTCGTTCTGTATTTTTAGAGAACCTTCTTCCGCGCGAAATGACATAATTCGCGATGAAAGAAGAATTTTTTATTTTTTATTACTTGATTGTAAATAGATATTCGGGACTTTACTTGGAAACAGACCAGCAATAGTTATTTGCGGAAAAATTATGTACCAACTCATACCGAATACATCAGAAACATTAAGTTACCTGGATTAAGACCCTAAAGGCAAATACCTATTGTTATTGGACAGGGAAGAAAATTAGAAATATCCTATTCAAACCCAAGCTAATCAAAACCCGAAGTGGTCGCAAGTTATAAATTGCAAGGTTTAACGGAAAAAGTTTTGTTATCGGCCTACCCGGGTCTTGGATAGGGATGGAATAATAGAGTTTTTATTTTGTCGCTTTTTAACATTTTAGTCCTATATTTAGGTATATGATTAAAATGTCGACAAAATTTGGTGACAAACTAGGGTAGTGGAGTTAAGACATTAGGCATTTTTAACGAACACAAAAAAATATTATATATACAAATATTAAATGTATCCTTCTCCTATTAAGAGTTTGCGTTATTTGTATATTTAACAAGTGCAAAAGAAGTTTTCAAGAACAAATTGCTAGAAGTTTTTGTAGAAAAATAAATAAATTTGTTTTCCTAAAAAAATATACGTGCTTGAACGGTAAAGGCTACATCATACTTTCATCGCGAGGAAACCGGCCTGTTTTGAGAACTTGTCAAAGTTTTGAAGGACATTGTGACATTCATAACCTGCACTTGGCCAGAGTGGTGAATAAAGGCTTTAATGAGGAGTTGCGCTGTGAACGTAAAAAGGGGTTCTTATGCGTACTTTAACAAAACTAAATATTATAATCGGACTAACATCTTAAACAAATACCATAGTTATGAAAATTATAAAAATGCTTGCCCGTTACTAAAATACTTCCAATAAATTTTCCCAGCACGAAACAAATTGACAAAGTTTAGAGTAAATTCAGCAAGTTTATTTAAAAGCTAAAACTAATTTTCGAAACGTCCCAACCCTAGTCGTGAATCGCGAATACCTCTCAGATAACGAGTTCTCTAATACTTTGACAACGGGACCACAGAGTTCATAATAGTTACTTACTGGAACTTAGTAAGACGCAAAGCGTTTGAATGGGTGACCTGTTCCTCAGCTCAACGCAATATTTGTAGACGGCTTTTTATCCTCTTCAGGTCTATCTCCGAAAGTAGGGAGTATACCTAGAATCTAGCCATTTCATTATGACTTATTACGTACCATATTATCTACAAAAACTGTAGCTTTTGAAGCCTTTTTTTTTAAATCACTTTGAAAACGTTTAACGTGTTTCACTATATACGAGTCAAATAGTCAATTGTCCGTCAGACCCTGGAAGTTATCAGTTGAGTTGATTGCTGGATATGGTAACCATTAAATTATATTAATCGCGGATTATTCAATATACTTTAAGTATATTATTTAAGACTAGATCACTCAGCATCTCAGCGTTGTACATCCTTATCGAAATCATAGAATAACAACTAGTTATTAAGTGAACCTTCAGTAGTTCACTTTGACGATAAAAATAATACTCTTGTCTTTTGCTATTTGCATAGAGACTCTTGATGGTTTGGAGTGGTTGTCGGCCAATTCAATATTTCGCACATCTTTTGAGTATGATGAATTCCAAACCGGCACCAGCATTAGAATATTGCCCTCCATCTCCTATCATGAACGTTGTAGAACCCAGTTAAAAGGAACTTACCGGAATATCGCTATTTATATTCTATTTAACCTTAAAATCTTTTCTTTATTACAATGCAAAAATAAAGCATAAAACAAAGTTGACAGCGCAAATTTATGTGAGTCCAAAGATAGGATTTAACCCAAATAAAATTAAAAAAATGAGACAGTAAAGGAAAGAAACTGTCTGAAATGGTTTGGTCAAGAACACTCATCCATATTACCTGCTCTTTTAAGGTTCGTTTGATTAAACGTGGCGGTTGGACGGTATTCCAGCAGTGGTTATGGACCACTTGGGTAATTGTTTGGAAAAATAAGGCAATCGAGAAATTCGACAGCCAAATGAAGACTCTGAAGTTTTCAGCGCGTACCGAATGGTCGCAAGAAATGTGACAATAAACCAAAATGTGGATCTTAATTCAGTTTTAATTAGTCTAAAGTAAATGATCAAAACAGAACAGAGGTTTTAAATGAATTAAATCACTTATGACAAGTTATTTGTTCTTCTTTACTTCTAATAGACTACAGATAGTCAGTAGCTTTTGATTTAGTTTACTGTTGAATTATTTTGGGACTCTATTTCATCAGTCTCCTTTGCTGTTGTTTACTCATTATTAATTTAATTATTTTAATTTAGAGGAACATGTATTATTGATCCTTTTATGGACTCAAAATGAATACTTTTTTTAATCTTTTTGGGACACAAAATACTTATTCTTATTTTATAGGACATCAATTACTGTTCCTTTTGTTATTTATATTTAGGGACACTAAATTCAGATTTTTTTAGTGACACAATACCAATCCTTATTTTTAGGGACACAAAATACTGATCCATATTTTTAGGTCACATAATATGGATCCCTTTTTCTAGGGACACATAATACCGATCCTTTTTTTAGGGACACATTTTACAGATCCTTCCTTATTTTAAAAGTCATAATACCTACTGATCTTTGATCTTTTTTATTAGGATAATGTAATTATCATTATATTTTCACATATAATTGATACTTTTTATAATTTATTTTTAGGGAAACAAAATACTGATCCTTTTTATTATTTTTAGGAATGCATATTATGAGCCCTGTGTCCCAGCAGTGGGAACGTGAATAGGGCGATCGTAAAGGCTGAGGCTAGACAAAATGTTTGACATTTTTGTGTATGAAATGTTATTGTGATTCGTTTTAAGCTAGCCACACACCTACCGATCACGCCTGGTCCTGCTTCTATAAGAACTTTATTGAGAATAGTATTGATATTATTTTATTTATGTACCCCATGGCATTGCCCGTGTTTAATGGCTTTTCTCGAGGGAACAATGTTTTTCCGTGGTAAAAATCGCCTTCCGCGATTTTTCGAATGTATGTAACACTGTAAAACATTTTCAAGTTGAACCAGTAGTACTTAGATTAGCGATTAAATTTGATTAACAAAAAAAAAAAGTATGTGTGTGTCAGCTTCGACGCACGATTGGAGTTTACTCCTTACGAACGATAACTATGATATATATCGAATAAAAAAAAAGGGTAAATGAACGTCTCTGCTAAAATGATAAGAGAAACAAACATATATCTGTAATTATTCGGATTATTTATATTACTTCAATAAAGCGTATTACATAAAGTATGTTACAAAATAATATAAATAAAATACAGTGAGACTACGAAGTATCGCGCAAAGAGGAGACCCCGAGAATGAGATACGCTGTGTAATGTATTCCATCCCATTCCTTTACACGTTCAATCCTACAGATATATGTGTTTGTCTCTTTCTACGTAACACCTCAACTTTTCGTGTTACACTTGATATAACTCCTCATAAACTTTTAAATCTAAACTCAAAAAATTGTTATTTAAAGAATGTTTTTATTCTGTTGAGGATTTTTTGACGTATAATTATGATGTGTCTATTTGATTATTGTGACTTTTTCTTTTTGCTATGTATTAATTTTATTTGACATTCTATTTTTGTATTGTTTGTATTCATTTACTTATATAGGCTAAGGAGTTTTATTATTTTTCATTCATATACGATTGTAAAATTGTGACTGAATAAATGAATTGAATTGAATAAAATTTCCGTACCGGGCCTTATTACTCATATCGTTTCTTAAGGAGTAAACTCCAAAAACGGTCAATCTTTATAATATTAGCATAGATGTCAGTTTTGTAAATATTATACTCCATTTTTGTACGTAAATAAATGTTTTAACTTTCTGACAGGTTTATTAACCTAACTCAGCCGTTATAACAATCATACAAACTACTGTTTGTCAGAATGGGATTCCTTTAGCCACTGTTTCCGCTTTATAACGATCTAATTGGATGGGCGAGCGTTATTGGCACGAAGTTTGGATGTGCTGCGATTAATGTCAGACGAACAGACTTAATACCTGTGATGAGGGTAACAGGATGTTCAACTCGCTGAAAGTTAAATTAGTCCTTGAGCTAAACATACTTGGCGAATACGATTACTTATTTCTTATTTGTTAGCAAAATCAAGTAAGGTAATAATCATCAGTAATAAGGTTTGTATACAAAAAAAATAATATTTTAAAAGATTTCTTTCGTTCAAATAAATCTATACTCATAATTAAGTAAATTATCTTTAGGTTGACCTGTCCATGTATGCCCAGTGTGTCTAAGGAAATAAACGTTTTGGCTTTGACTTTGATTGTAACTCTTTATCTGTTTGATCATTTGTTAACTGAGTAAGACTATTGGATACTCTTTACCACGGGAAAATCCATAAAACATTGGCAGCGCAGTGGCGTGATAAGCTTGTATTATCATATTAAAGTACAACAGATGTACCCGAAACAGAAGCTTAAAACTTACGTGTCTAGATTTTGCTGTGTAGATTGATAAAATCAACAGCCTCTGTTTGCATATTGTATATTGCATGTTATCCAAACTTTATCCGAAGTCATTTAAGTATAGCGAAGTTCGATCAAAGTGTAGCAGATGCGTAGACATGCTACGGCGTAGCGAATACCGTAGCACCATAGACCAATTAGGTGTTTTTAAATACGGACTATGTACAGTACATACAGAACTCCTCCATCGACAGGGGAACAAAAATCTGAATTGATTGAAACTTGAAAGAGATTTTTTTTTTCGTTAAAATTATGTATAAAAATCTGTAAAGTAGTTTTGAGATTATTTCGCAGATACAGAAAGGCAGATGCGACAGCGATTTTCATGTCAAACTGTAGTAACTTATAAAATAACTAATTTTTGTGGTACATCTGGTTTCCCTGCGGTAGTTCTTAACTAAAATCAGTTAATTAGTTTACAAAGCTATGAGGGTTAAATAAGAGATTAAAACTACGTCTTACCACATAAACATACACACGGATTAGGTAGTTGTTTAGCAAAAGTGATCCATAAATATTTATTTAGTCAAGTTAACTGGGACCAAATGAAGGGGTAATATTTAAAATCATTCGGACGTTTACTCAACATTCGTCAATTTATCTTTCATGCTGCCGTAGCAGGGAAACCAGATGGACCACAAAAAATTAGTTATTTTATAAGTTCAAACTATAACATCGCTTTTAATTAGATAATTTCGTAATTAAATAAAATGTAATGTTTATTTAGATCTCTCACTGTAAAAGTGCCAATTTTTTTATATATTTACTGTAGAACAATTTTGTATTCAATTTACGAGAGACTGGTGCCTGATTAAGGTTATTAGATATGTGTATTACAGGTCACCAGTCCCACACCGAAAGCAAATTTTAAGCTCCCTTAATCCACTCATCACTCAATGTAACTCGAATTGAATTTATATCCGTTGTTGCAGAACCTACCTAGACTACCTCCTGAGCTGAAGCGGACTTTCCCCCACCTTGCGAGTGTCTGGGACAGTCTTTATAAAAGGTAAATTTTATCATATTGAAAATATAACCCTCTATAAAGAATTAACTAAATGTGGGCTGTGTGCCATTAATCATCTGACAGCCCTGTAATCGGCTGGCTTTTGATTTCATTACATTGCCTTTGATTCCAGAAATTAATGGTCTGTTGTGAATAGATCCCTGTCATTTATAACACCTATTAAATATAGGTGTTTGAACCATCGTTTATACGCTGTAATTATTAAATGGTTGATGCTATCTGTTACTAACTGAAACAGCCTATAATTTTTTAGTCTTAAAGTTGTTATGATTAATATTGTGTTACAGAAAAAACGCTTTGAATTGCTAAATGTTAAATGGAAATAATTAACAAACATTAATATAAATTGTTATAAGGTACAAATCATTTTCTACTATATATTACGATATACTTAATTCGAATGTTTTCTTTATTTCAAACTAGCGGCCCGCCCCGGCTTCGCACGGGTAATTATAAAAAAAAATCCCGGCAATTATTCGATTTTTTCTCGCCTTTTAAACCTTCCCTAGACCTCCACGAACATTTCAAGAATAAGATAAGATAAATCTGTTCAGCCGTTCTCGAGTTTTAATCAGACTAACGAACAACAATTAATTTTTATTTATATAGATTTGACAGCAAATACTTGTGTAAGTAACTACTTTTGTGTACTTATGTAGTGATTATTGCCCGTGATAAAAATTCAAATTTTACTTCGATCTCGCACATTTAAAACGTCAAATCCGCACGGATGCATAAACCTGATTCTTGAATCACTCTAGCTATTGCTGAACACCACATAAAGATCCTTTTGATAAATTTTGAGTTTATCGCGAACATAGAGACAGACAGACGCGTTCGAGTACTTTTACTCATCGTAAGTATAGATAATATAATTTCAGGGCAAAATAACAACGTCGCAAAATTTGTGAACAGCAAACACAAAAAGTTTCTGTTAAAAATTAAAACTTGCTTTTTCATTATGCTCGGTCGAAATCTATTTCCAAACAAGACAAGCCCGGGGCATTAAATATTCAACTCGAAATACATGATAAATCACTCAGACTAGAACAAACTTTATAGGAGGAGCCTTTGTTTATAAAACTTGTTATTTCATTCAGTACCTTTGAAATAATGTAAGTTAGTGCGTCTATTTGCTTACGACAAATTGTATTCTGCGTGGTTTATGACTCATAAAATGTTTATGGTTTGATCTTTGAATATAAAAAGCAAAAAGATATAAGATAATGTAAAATTGTTATTGATGTCTTTCTTACATATATATATGCGAGACAAATAAAGATTTATTAAAGATTTTAAAGATTTTTAAAAGTAGATACGGAGTTCTCTCCTCCTGGCACTATATAGCATAAACACCCCTATTCGCGTTTTCACAGCTGGGACACAGGGCATTATTTTTTTGAAAAGAGAGATTAGGCCCCAATTAACCACGCTGGTCAATTGCAGATTAGTGAATGACACACCTCTTCCAAGTTCTCAGAACATGCCGATTTCCTCACGAACTTTTGCCTTCACCAATAAAGCACGCGTTTAAAGCTCACATACATACATTTGTCAAGAAGAAAAACCCAGAGACGTAAACCTACGACCTTCGGAATTAAAGACGAGTGTTTTAACACTTAGCCAAAAAGTTTTTTTTTATGCTTGATAAATAATTGATAAGCCTTTATTTGACCACAATCTCACCTGATGTAAAGTGACTAGTGAGGTCACGTGTAAGGATTCAGAGGGTTACCACTTACGGACGTGAATAGACAAAACCTCCAAGCAGCCTCCTCAGCGCCTTAAATTAACACTATTTCCGTAATTTTTCAAATTAAAAAATGTAATTTTCACACTACCAGCAAATTACCTACAAAAACAATTGGCAAGAAAAGCGTGGCTATACAATTGGTACCCAAATTAATAGAGGCGATTACATAAGAGCTCTGAAAAAGGCTCTTGATGTCGGACACTGAAACTTTCTATTCGGCCGCCTCGCCAAATAAATTATAGCGATTTTTCTTTGACGCCTTTAGTCGGCTTGCAAGGTTTTAGGTCTACGGCTCTTGTTATAAGCGACAGCTATTTTCTAATTTCAAATGGGTCTCGGTCATGTCAAGTTGAGATGCTCAATCTTTAAATAAAGAATTCTGATTCTATAGTACCGCTAAATCTTTCAGGCTATGGTGAACGTGATATGGAAAGTAATCGCGAAAGTTTGTGAGGATATAAGTGTGTGTGTGTTTGTTGAACTTGCACGCAAATACTACTTAAACTACTTGGATTTAAATGAAACTACAAAATAATATAGCTTACATACCAGAAAAACATATAGAATACTTTTTAATGCGGTAAAATATCAAATTTTGCACGGACATAGCTGTTTTCCTAGTTTAGGATAAAAGCTCAATATTTCCGCGGGTAAATCTATTACTACCTGTTAAACCTGCGGGGCACAGCTAGTTCTAATTGAATTTCTTTTTCAATGCCGCGCTTGATTTTACTAAACTTTTAACGGTTCAAAACGATGCAACGAACTAAGCAACCAGTCTGTTTGCGGTTAAAAAAATGCAAAAAATACAATTCATTTTACATCGGTTAGCAAACCTGAATTTATATTTTCAGTTGGCTGAAGTAGCTAGTTATAGGGGTTGTTTGATTTTCAGTTATTTCGGTCAAATGCAGATTGGCGCCACCGTGAACTAGCAACGCTGACTGAATCATAAACCCATCTAGTTGGAGGACGTACGACGCGCTTTTATCAATTTGCGGTGTCCATTCAATTGGGTACTTTCAGGTCTCTTTGCTTTAAATATTGCCTCTCCACTATAACTGCAAGGAGCTAATCCGCGTAGACGCATTTAACTATAAAATTTTCGACGGCATCTGTGGCTAAGGTCCATTTTGTACCATCTGCAATTTCTGGTTTCGGGCCAAGGTGTGTTCTCTATGTATCATGTGTATGTATTTACAAAAAATATCTATGTAGTATATCAGTCAACCATAGTACAAGCTCTGCTTAGTTTGAGGTTAGGTGATGCTGAGTGATTAGTCCGGAGATACTTATTTTATTTTATTACTAAAATAATATTCTTGTGCTATTTGCTTTCAGTTAAATACAACTCCGAACCACAACCTATTCTTTGTAACTAATTTTTGGCTCGTTTTCTTGAACTTGAATTGAAAATGTTTACTATTACTTTAAAGGCTAGACTTAACATAATATGCTTCTGTTATTTGCTCCGACATCACAAGCGAATAAATTCACCGTCCTGTGTAAAATTTTCATAGAAATAATGCAAATAAAGCCCTGTCTTGCGGTGACGTTTAAACATTCTAAAATGGATTGAATATAAAATACAGAGAAGATTCAGAATATGAGGCGGTGATTAAATAAACTACCAGTGCCCCACGGTGTTATTGTCGATATAATAGTTAAATTAATTTCAAAAAAAATCTAAGTTTTAAATATAAAATAGAATAGAATATACTTACTTTATTACACACCAAATGAACAATACAATATGAATTTAAAAATAAACCTAGAATGCGTAATGGGCGGTCTTATTGCTAAAAGCAATTTCTTCCAGACAACCGTGGATAGAGAGAAAAAAGGTTACATATATATAGTTTACAGTTAAAGTTACATATGAAGTTTGTTCATGGTAAATATCCCGTTATAAATCTAAATAATATTGATAACCATGATAGTTTCAAAAGTTATATAAATTTTGTTATTCGGCATGGAGACAACTTTCAAAAAACATATCTTAAGCTTATAATATGATGATTGTATGTGGATGATTGGAGTTACAAATAAACGTTTCATCTATCTATATTTCACCTTTTTAGCCAATAATATATACTTAATGCATTCAAAAACTTAAGATATGTAAGCATCGCAAGATGTTTACTGTCAGTAAGCTGACCTCATCGCTCTCCGTTAAACTTGCACACGACGTAGAGTTTTCGTGTTGAAGTTTTTTCGAAAATTACACTTATGCAGTTTTCAAACTAGGTTTTAAATATGGAAAAAGGGTACGGTACGGTCCCGTCAAGGTGCGTACGGATAGCGCGTTCCTGTGTTACGCGTAGTTGTCCACGCGTACATTGGATACGCGTACAGCTCTTGTACGGACCGCCGCGAACCTGTACGCGAGGTCAATCGATCCAGAGCGCTCCGCGAGCCCCAGTCATTCGCCATGACTCGAAGAACACGCGTGTTTATTCATTTTGCCGTCCAAATATAGCGTAGCCGGCCGCGTGCGTCCTCTTTGACGCGCGACCAAAAACCGACTGACGGTGGCTCGCGCTGCGAGTTGGCTCGCGTGGTACGCGTACCCCAAGAGTGAACGCGTAGCTGCAGGTATGGACTAGGCGTTCCGGATACGCGTAAACTGAGTACGCGTACCAGGGTACGCGCAATCCGTACGCACCTTCAGAGGTCATTGTCTCACCATTTTTTAACTGTAATGCTTATTGACTTGATTGGTTATACTGACATTTTATTGTACTATGCACTGTAAATAATGTTTGTATGCTCTGGTAGCAGAATCAATTGTTCGATCTTAAGTCTTACTAACTGAATGCATGTACCTATTGTTATTGATTCACAAACAATAAATGATTATTACTGACTTTATTGACTGCCGGCGGCCGCCTTGCGGAGCAAAATATAGCGGGTTCTATTCCCGCCGAGAATATAAAATAAAATCCTTATTTTAAAGGCATTGTTGCAAAAAAGTAATTGTATTCTTTATTCATTCAAATTGATCCAAAACCCATCAGGAACTATAAACAGAATAGGTTAACATAAATGTTAAGCCAAAAGTAGGGAAAAAGGCTTTGTAGCACTTTTATATCCATCCTAAAATCTCGACGGGTGCTCGCGTCCAGTAAACAAAACTAAGATCCCTGCTAAGAGGATTAGAGTCCATTATTGTGTGACTATAATACGAGTTCGAGTCCACTCTTTTCAGAGTAATACAGTAATGGCACGAGTAAGGGGGCAATTATTGGCTTTGAGATTATGAATGATTTGGAGTTGAAATGAAAATGAACCTTAAGGTTTGAAATTAATTTATAATAAAGTTCAAATTAAAAAATGTTGTACCAGACGTGTGAAACTATGTTTCTTTTGTTTGGTACTATTGTATATTCCTTATCATATTTTACAATAAATATAAATTATTAACGCTCACGCACGATGCCGCCACCGCACCCCCGCCGCCGCCGCACCGCCGCCGCGCCGTACAGTGGAGCGGCCCGCCTATTACGTAAAACTTTGCAGTAGCGACAGCAACCGCGACCGCTACGCGATTGGTTGTAACAGATCAGAAACAGACTGGAAACAAATTGCAACCAATCACGTAGAGGTCACTGTCGGTTTGCTGTTCTTGTCGCTACTACAAAATTTTACGTAATAGGCGGGCGGATTGTGTGTAGGAGCGCTTAATGTCACAAATCACTCGCGGACGCATTAAAATAAATTATATTTTAATGCGTCCGCTAATAATACGCTTTCTTCCATGTTCCCTCATATTATATTTTTATTGAAGTAAAACAGCAAACCATGCATTGTCTTTCAAACTAAACGTGTATTATACAAAGTCTCAGCTCAATCGGTTGAAGATATCTTTAAAATTGAGTTGTGAGAATCCTTTCACCCGAATAAATTTCCATACATAGCAAGTTAAATAAAGTTTAAAAAGCAGCGCATTCAGATATAAACAGAAGTTAAAGCATACTACGCTGAAATAACGCGACCGTGGTTATGTGGCTCAATTTAGTTTTTTTGAAGTGAAACTTCTTTAGAATCGTTGTGATTTCAAACCGGATGCAACGGAAAAAACGACAGGTAAGCCAATCTTAAACGCTAACAAGGTTAAGCAACCTAGCGCGACGCCAGTACTTGGATGGGTGACCGCCTGAACAAAATCTTTTTGCACAGTATTTTTTTATTCATCTCATTCTTTTGTCGATTTACTGAAGTTTCACTTCTATCGTTTGTGAATCGCACACACACCTTTTTTTTATTCTAGATAAATCTTCATTTAACCACAATCTCACATAAAGAAATCTGTATAATATACATTATTTAGTACTAGTACTATTTTACATTGCGAACCAAAATTAATCTTCCATTGCAGCAGAGTACCTCTATAGCGTGAAGCAAAAGCGAATATTTGCGAAGTTTTTCGACTTTTGGCGAGCTGCCTGAATGCTTGCACGCAGGTATTTCTATATAAATATAGGCTTACGAAATTTTTAAGTTCAATTGGAGTTCAAGTCGGGCTTCGTAAAGATTTAAATACATTTGATAAGTATGAGATAGACCAATAATACACCCAGTGTTCCGTATACAGTTTATACACATTTTGCAATAAAAACCCCATAAAATAAGGATTTTTTTTTAAGTGCATAGAGAGGCCTGTAACCCAAGTACTGAACCTAAGTACTGGTGGTTAACTTTTGAATAATCACGTTTGTTGTATCGGAGCCTCTTTAAGCACCTATTGATTTATCATGTTTTTATTATTCATCATCACCCTATTAACGTTCCCACTGCTGGGACACAGAGACTTCTCTCTTGGCAAGAGAGATTAGGCCTTAATTCACCACGCTGGCCAAGTGCGGGTTGGTGAATGTCGTATGTCCTTTGAACTATTTTTTAAAGTTCTTAGAACATGCCGGTTTCCTCACGATGTTTGTCTTCACCGTTAAAGCACGTGTTTAAAGCGCACATAAATTTCTCAAGGAAGAAAAATCGAGTGTCCTCCCACTTAGCCAACACGGCTTATTAATTGTTGGTCTTGGAACTCTTTGGTCACGGAACCCTAAAAACCATTTACTTTGAATTCAACATCGCAATTAGACGAAAAATGAAATATTTTTCTGTAATCGTTTGCTCTAATCTGAAGCTGAATTATTAAATAAATACATATATACATTAAATTAAAATATATATTAAATACTGCCTCTGGTTTTATAGATTCCTCTTGAAACAATATTTTTTACTCTCACTTTCATTTTCAATAATTTAAGTAAAATTTATTGAAAATGTATCAGAAGCATGTGTGATTTCTCTACATACTTTCCATACTTTTAATAAATTTTATTAAATAATCGTTTTATCGATCAGAAATTGAATTGACAACCATAAGGAATCGAATGATATAGTTGGAAAACTTAGTTCCATCGGCACCACCCACCTACTTTACCTACATACAACTTTTTCAATAAAGATGGCGTGAACATCGCAGATCCAGCAGAAATCTTAGACCTTTTTATTAAAAGTGCTGAGTTTTTATAACAAGAAAAGTTCGAACGCTTTAGATATCTCAGAGCCTAAGATGTCGAAACCAATTTATTATCACTGACTAAGAGCTGCCAGTTTTACCTATACGTCAATAAGATTTAAGATGATATTTCAGATGATGCTACTGGGCCATGGTTGTTTTCGGAGTAGTAGGTTCGAGTCCCGCTAAAGGACCAGTGATAATATGTCCCACCAGTGATTTCTTGTTTCATAGTCCGACTGTATCGTTTGCATTATCTACGAAAAATTTGTACGTACCCAAGTATGTTTATTGTGACTGCTTCAGTGGCGCGGTGGGCGAGGGTCCACTTGCGGCGCAAGAGGTAGCGGGTTCGATTCCCGCCGAGGGTGAAAGTGTTTGTATGTTCTGCAAGCACGATCTCCATGGTCTGGGTGTTTAATATGTATAATAAAAAATATCTATATATGTATGACTATAATATTAAGTATATCAGATATCTAGTCCGTTACACAAGCTTAGAGCTTACCACGGGGCTAGATGTTGTTGTGTGAAATGTCTGGAAATATTTATTATTTATTTATTTATTATTGTATTAATCTTCTTCCTATTCCTTGTCGTAACTTCATGACCGAGGGACGTGACTATGGCGTCTCAACAGCTTTGTCACCCCTTGTCTCCATCGACTCCGGTCCTGAGCCAACTGTATTGTATTAATACCTACTGATATAAGATTATCCAGTACCCATAATACAAGATAACAGTTAAAACTAAAATAAAACCAAAGGACTTAAAACGCTGCATATATTTTCCAGATTACACTTACTTTTGAGCATAAAATACTCGTAGTCTATTTGAATACAGATAAACAAAATTGTCTTTTGTTAAATAGACAATATTTGACATTAATAACATAATAACTTATCTCAATATTTAATCGAATAAATTTTGCTGCAACCAACCAAATCAATTTAATTGCAGTAGCAATCAGAGAACGAATATAATCGATCAGAACGCGCGATGTGTTGCAATTTCCGCATTGCCGAAGTGAGGTTATTTTATTTTGTAAAATTTACTGCAGCGATCTTAAATTTTGCACGAAGATTTATTTGTGGGTGAGCAAGATGCAATGTTAGATTATTAGACAAATAGATATTTACAATACAATACAAAAACACTTTATTGTTATTTATGTAGGTGAAATGTTTGACAGTGATTTTAACAAATTATATCATTGAATAGTAATTCATTACGGGATTAATCGAACAATATCAATCACACAAATAATCTGAGGCTCAGTTTAACAAAGATATTGCTCTGATCTGCTCTGATCTGCTCTGTTTGCACAGAGCAGAAGCCAAAGAAAGAATGCCTCCCGGACTATTGGAACTATACTTTAAATAGCAGTGTACTTCGTAAACAACCCCTCCACCTGCGCTCACTCGATTGGCTGTTAGACCGGTCGGCTGACACCGACCGGTACCGGCCGCAGGCAAACGTCGCGCGATCGAGTGGCGTGAGCGGGCGCTCACGCCAACGGACATTTTAAGTTGATTCTATGCTACTACAAACGCACTACAATGAAGAACCAGGACGTCACGCCGTCATATATATTGTATTGTTTATATATTTATACTTTTATACACCAAAACAAAACAATTGTTACAAAATTCACGTGAGAGGAAGAAGTACAAAGGGCGATCTTATCGCTTGAGAGCGATCTCTTCCAGTCAAGCTTAACTTATTTCTGGACAATCCATTCAACAACATGAAGCGCAAAGCTTGTGTAACGGGTACTAGGCATCTCATATACTTAATATAATAATCATAAATATGTATATAAAAACAAATTATTATACATATTTAACACCTAGACTAAAGGAACGTGCTTAAATGAGTATGTTGAGCTTAGGATGGAAAAGAGAAAATTGGAGATGTAAATAAAAGGTATTTATAAAATAAAGTATTCTATTGCGCTTTTCGGCGTATGTGCTGCTCGGTTGCCTATGCATATGTGAGATATAATGAGAATGCACTAAGTTTCTCAATGCAACAGCACGCTATATTAACAATTTCATAGTGCTTTTAAACTAGATTTCAACGAAACAACTATTAAATTCAAGAATAATATTTTTACTGAGGATAGCGGTCTCATTCCAATGTCTTTGTGGCCTTGATGTAAAGAAGCGCTCGTTGGCTTACACAGAGTGATTCTATTTTCAACATTTAGATAAATACGTTATTCTCGCGTCTGATAAAAGTGATATATATTTTTTTAATTATGTGTTTTCGCTGCTAGCTCTTAACTTCGTGGTATAAGGTGCTCGTAATAATAAACCGATTTGCATGGTTATATAGTTGAAAATGCCATATTGTGAGGGTCTGATCCAGCTTATCATGGGGCCATGATAAGGATCTGGTGACATCTACCTAGAGAAAAGATCATCGAGGGAAACTTGCTATTTGAAAACAAGTGCCCTCAAATTGGTAACATTTGAATTTAAATGAATCATCCTAGTGCAGCAATAGGTACCTACCTACTCGAGTTGTTTTTATTATAGGCATGCAAATGATTGTCTTTAACTTTTCTTGTGAATTGTTAATTACTTATGTTCTGCTGTTTCTGGCTAATATAACTCAATTGGTTAGAACACAATAAGCCTATTTATGCCTTATTTTGAGACTATTATAGAGATAAACAAAGGTGAAAATCTTCTATTAAACAGACTAATTTACTAGCATTAATTTAGGTTTTTATCAAACGTTCCATTAACCGCCTATAAGTGTTCCATAAAAAGTGGAATATTTATATGAATATAATACTGCAGTTGTTAGCCCTGCGACATCTGCTGCTGTCCCAAGGTTATTTGTAAATGGCTATGGAAGCCACTCCTGACCTAAACACATACCTGAGATACCTCGGTTAGAGTGGGTGCAAATTTTGTCTGTTTTTTTTTCTGCTCACCGCTTTTTAATTTTTTACTTACTGCGGCGTTTAAATCACTCAGATTACATATAATCTCGTCATGATTACCTCTGGAATATATTTAGCTAGAACTATCAAACAAGAATGCTGACAAAGATGTTCATTGTTGAATCACCCGGTACCCTGTAGATATTATAGTTGAGAATAGCAGTTAGTAGCTCAGTTTAATTAATTTAACTAGGCGAGCGCTGCGGTATCTTTTTGGTCTGTTTAAAGTATGAAAGTGTAGTATCTTTTGGTCTGTTTAAACTTAACTTCACGTCACAAATTAGTTTTAAAAGAATTATATCGTTTAATTTTGAAATTAGGTTCCATTTGAACTATAACTTCAAAAATTCTAACAATAGCGAATGTGTTATATGCTATGTATTAACTTTGTCTAAAAATTAATGAAATGAGAATCTAATTAATTAATTAATAAACGAATTAATTTAAATATAAGGAGTTTATACACATATTTTAAACAAGTATTAGTATCTTGCAGTGTTACTGAATAAATTATTATTTTATTCAGTTTATAAATTTTCGCGCGGGATGACATACTTCGTAAAAATAACAATTCCATCGAAATCGGTTCAGTAGTTTTAGCGTAAAAGTGAGACAGACAGAAAGCTAATTTCGCAAAATAAGGCTAAAAAACAAAGGTGTAGTCTCATACAGTGATAAACTAAAACTATTGTATACGCACGTTTTAGGAATTCCACAAATGTCCAACATTAAGTACCTCCGACAACGATTATTTGGGCATAGGTAATCTAACCATAATCTCGCCGCATTAACATGTCCTAATGCTTTTGACATGCCAACCTCTGTCATTCCAACATCTCCCGGGCATTTTGTTCCCGCTTACTCTACTGTTTCATATTTTATTATATTTTTGTTATGTGATTAGAAGAACAAATAATATGCCAAACTCTGCGAAATTCCCACAAACATTGAAATAAATTGTTCGAGTATTAAGATAGTTCTCGCCTAGTGGTCAAGTATTTGGTAATCATTTCATCATTAAAATAATTTAATTTGTTAAAATGCAAAATATGACTTAGGTACATCCGTTAGCGCAATTTCCTTGAATTCGGTATTCATTAGGCGTTCGCGTCACGTTTTGATATAAAGAAGGTTTCTCAGTACAGTACAGGGAACATTTACGGTAGTATGTTTTTTTTTTATGCTAGATATGCCTTCATTTGACCACAATCTTACCTAATGTAAAGTGACGATGTGGTCTAAGACGGAGCATGAAGACCTAGAAGGACCTAGAAGACTTCTTCGTTGTGTTGTGATAGATTATAATATAGTAGAAACTATAAAAATTAACTAACTATTTTTAGGTAGTTTCTGTCAGAAAAATGTCCAACCTCTTTGTTTTCTTTCGTTCGTTTTCGAGATGAATGTTAATTAATTTATATCATTCATTGCGTTATTTCAACGGCCTCAATGTTGAGTGTCTAAAGACTCAAAATAATATTTGCTTCTCTCTCCAGTAAATAGTTTTTGAGCTCCAAGAAGCTTCCCGCTGAAAGGAATTGTTGAAACTATAGAGTCGAAACTTCCACTAATAGAAATTCCTCTTCAAATGCTTGGCCCGAATATCTGCAAGTCAAGTTTATTTTGGTTTCTTTGTTTTCCAACAAGCAGTGTATAATAACTCTTCAGACTAACTTGGGGTTTTTTACAGGTTACGTACAATAAAATCTTGCGCTTTTTACCCGACTGCGCTTGACGGTAGGTAATATTTTTGAGAGTAATTGTTTAGTACGTTATGCAGCCTTAAGCGATTTTAATTTCAGAGGTCATAAGACGGATATTTCCTGCGAGAGTTACTCTTGGTTCCTACATTAAAAATAAATTTTTAATAGCTCTTGGGTTATATTTGATCATAAGTTAAAAGTGAGAATATCAATAATTATAAAATTACTTCTATAGGCCTCCGTAAGTGTCCTGTCAGAAGAGTAGTAGGGCGTTCAGGCGTTCCGCGTTTCTTAGATTCCAGCATTATGATATTTATTTTTGAAAAACTGATTACTTAAATGCTTGTTCGCGAGAACGGTCAGCGCCACTCTGACAAGACCCATAATTTTACTTCAGTACTTTTCTTTATTCCTCGGACACTCTAATTATAGTGTTTCTTCCATAAAATAAAATTACGACTTAAAATGTCCGTTCCAGGCACGATTCGGAAACTGGCTTGTTTAAATTTACCAAAGCCCAGAATAGTCCATACAGTTTGATTTTCGTACCAATGTAGGTTGAATTTAACTACACAGCGCCAACGGCTTTATTGGAACCAGCAAGTCACAGCAAGGACTATTTCCGGGCCAGTTACATTAAAATTAGATCAATGACCCAGAAACTTCGCCATTTGTGTCTAATTTCCGTTTCGTTAATAACCTCGCCTTGACAAAACGCTTTGTCGCCTCTAGGCTATGCATGAAATTGTTATCTTTTAACACATTTTCGTATAATATTCGTGAGCGAATATCGCGTAAAGCCTGTACAGCGTGACGTGCAAAAAGATCTAAAAGGTTTAGTCATACTAAACAAATATGTTGATAGGTGTGTTCCCTCTTGAATAAATATTACCATTGCAATCCTTAGTTACGTTTGTATGTATGTATATTTGTTAATAACGCGCCTTCATGCTTCACAAATCATATAAGTTCCCTTCTGCAAGAACTAAACACAGTACTTCACATATCAACAGTAATTTTATCAAATTACACCATTGGTCACGATTGTTCCCTCACGATTATTTCCTTGCATATTGTAAATCTGTTTCGCCATTTTGCTAACATTTAAACAAAGACGTTCATCAAATCATTCATCGTATCATTAAATTACCCAGACAGGGATATACAACGAATTAGTATACATATAAACAATGTTTTAATAAACTTAAATAATATATATAGTTTTAATATACAATTTCAAGTAAAATTTAACTGCAACTTCTCCAGAGGGGACATCTGGGTCATCGGAAAATTCCACAGCTGACTTGTCCCCTCTGAGTGACCCGTAGAGGGGACCAGCGGGATATCGCTAATACGATGTCCCGCTTGTCCCCTCTACACGGTCCGAAGGGGACAATCCTAGAGGGGACCAGCGGGACATACCCAAAACTGAACCCCAGTCGCAGGTAGCCAGTTTTCATTAAATCCTAAAAGGCTTTGCACCATCCTGCTACTGTACAGTTATTCTCCAAGCTCAAATTGCTTATCGAATTTGACTGAAACTCAGTATAAACATAGCTGAATCAACACATAAGCTATTAATTAAGGCAGAAAATATAATATCATTCCACTATTCTAAATCTAACACAACGCGAGGCGCAGCTAGAACTAACGCATTTAAAGCCAAGAGACAAATCGCTAGAACGTCTCTTACCATTTTACCGTAAAATTTTCAGAAAATAATCCTTTCAAAATCAACCGGCAATCTAAATAAGTTTTAAATATGATGCACAATCAATATATATTATTATAGCCACTGGGGCTAGATTTTGTCGTGTAGATTGTCCGGAAATATTTAAAAATATTAATTAATATGAATTTATTTATATTCCATAAATATATTATTGTTGTTTGGTAACCTACTGGCATTTACAACATGCGCATAAAATAGAAACAAGCAATTTATTGTACAAATATACGATCTCATATCATACATTTCCTGTAAATGTATTATATTCTGAATAAGAAAATTATCCCTGTAAATGGATTATACTAATGGAAAATGTGGAGCCTTTTATAATTAAAGCAGCGGCATATAAATAAGTCTTGGAACATCCCACGAGATTGTCGACCCGCAAGATATAGAGCTCCTGCAGGGAAAGGCTGTTGTCTGATAAAGTGATGCAGTTTCAATTTATTTAGAAAATATGTTTAGCGGCGCTGTGAACTTTATGCGAGGAGTAAATA
This sequence comes from Gymnoscelis rufifasciata, assembly GCA_929108375.1. Classification (NCBI taxonomy): domain Eukaryota; kingdom Metazoa; phylum Arthropoda; class Insecta; order Lepidoptera; family Geometridae; genus Gymnoscelis; species Gymnoscelis rufifasciata. The sequence goes on along the minus strand of OV815315.1, from coordinate 9,172,058 downwards.
TGTAAAACTCTCGTAAAAACCTAAAACGTGATCTGATATAAAATTCGTAAGATGGCGGTGGATAATAATTCATTCACAATTTATTCTTCAACCAACATATAAATCATTCACAAACCATGTTTAAATATAAAAAAATCAAAAATTAAATCAAATCATAAAGTTTATTTGTATCTAATACATATTAAACATGTTCAATAAATGAGAAAATAATAAACTAAACAAAAAATATAATAATCAACATGAAAAAAGCTCAACTTAGTTTTTACTTCCTTTTTCTGATTTTTTAAAGGTGTAGCGGATAATTTTGAAAGGAGGTTATGGTCTGGATTTCTCAATGAGAAAAAGGGTTGGTGGAGAAATGGTGATTGGAAGCGGATTAGCTGAATTAATTTTTAATGGGCAACGTAGATCACATAACGCTTACGAGATGGACGGATAACTTAGTTAAAATCCGCGTGTAAAAAAACGTGGAACATGTTCTTTTCTAGATTATTGTAAAGACAATGTTATTGTGGATATACTCTTTAAGTGGAAACTTATAATTGGCCGTCTCTGTGTTTGTAACTGACTGATAAAGTTGAAGCTTTTATATAAGTGTTTCATAATTTATACTAGCTCTTAGTTTTACCAAAACTTTGTAAATAAAAAAAATAAAAAAAAATCCTTGATTATTCTTAGTTTTTATTTAAATTAGCTTTAAGTTGACCTGTCCATGTAAGCATAGGCTTCTAAGGCAAAAAAACGTTTTGACTTTGACTATTAATTCGTAAGTCATCCAAAGCATAGTCTACCATGTATCCACAAAACTAACTTTTATAAATTAAGGATTTTGGTGTCAAGCGCTTTAGTAGAAGTAGTACCTTTAGTGTAATCTGTGGTTTCGCAGTATTTCACTACACCGTTTAACTTTGGCTATCCTCCATTTGCGGTGGCAGAATGCATACTGCCCTTTCTGGGTTAATGATGTGAGAATTGTTGAAATTCACTGGGATATGGGTTTAATTGATTTCATTTTTTAACTGCCTCAACTCAATCTCAACTTTCGACCAACTACCAGAGCTCGAAGGTTGAGATTTTAATTTAGCCTTCAGAATTTGTATATTCAGCGAGCATATTTTCTTTGGACATTTGTTAAAATATTAAAAAAAAATTATACCTCTATTAATATGTATGTATGTTTGTTTATGTATGTTTAAGTATATCAAATACCTACTATAAAGTCCAGCACCCGTAACACAAGTTTATCTAACCCTTACCAAAGGACCAAGATATTGCTCTAAGGATTGTCCAGCAAATAGTGTACAATAAGCGTAGCTAGAGGATCTTTAGTTTTTTGGAAATAAATGTCTTGAATTTATAATTTACGAATTTATTGCTTTAGTAAGAGTAGTACCTGTATGTATCTGTGGTTTCGCGGTATTTCACTAGACCGTTTAACTTTGGCTCCTTTCCATTTGTGGCGGCAGAATGCATACTGCCCTTGCTGAGTTAATGATGTGAGAATTTTTGAACGAATTCACTGGCATAGATTACATTTATATAGCCCAAATTATTTTTTATCTTGAAAAATCAGTATGTGTTTATGTCGCAAGGGTTTGAATCTAGACGATCAGTGTTTCAATGTTCTGCGAGTACATTTCAACTGTTGACTGAAACCGTAGAGCAGCACTATATTCCTAGGTTAGTTCGGGAGGCGCTCGACCAGAAATACAACAAAATATTAAATTGAAATGAATAAAAATGCAATGTAAAATGTAATACATATATACCCCTGCTATGTATCAAATGAAATGTATATATGTACATTATACATCACGCATCAAGACTTATTGGAGTTGAGTTTAGTACATTTACTTGATGTCTAACTAAATGGACCAACAAAAACCCTGGCAACATCCAGAATCTCCAAGTTCAAAACTATGATAAAAAGCGGAATTTACTCTAATAGTGTAACTCACGATAACTTTGAAAGTGGTCCTCATATTTTGCAAACTCAACTCCATCCAGCACCCGATATAATAGACGGAATTAAACTGTTAACATCACGGAGATAACATTGGCACACCTTTTTTAATTCTCACCTGTCGCTATAAACCTCTTTCGTGTGCTGGAAAATGGCCACCGAGATTAAATGTACCGCAGGAGACGTGTTAATGTGCAGATTTACATACATTAGTAACCAGCAATTGTAGTATTTAAATGACATTGGATTTTATAAAGTAACGCATTTAGTTAGCATAGTAGTTTGAACTTATAAATATATGATAGTATATGTTAGTCTGTTATGCCGACTTATTTCCTTGGTACTAAAAGGCCACACGAGGTTTTAGCTCTTTTGGTTTCGGATTTATTTATTATCTATTACGCCAAGTTGCTACTGTCAATGTCAGATGTCATTATGAATAATTATTCTACCAAATTCTAATTAGAAAAACCCATACCTGGCAACAAAAATTATGACAAAAAAGTGTGAGTGTGTCAGCTACGACGCACGATTGGAGTTTACTCCTTACGAACTATAATTATGATATATATCGAATAGAAAAAAAGGGTAAATGAACGCATCTGCTAAAATGATAAGAGAAACAAACATATATCTGTAATTATTCGGATTATTTATATTACTTCACTTAAGCGTATTACATAAAGTATGTTACAAAATAATATAAATAAAATACAGCAATACCTCTTTGCGCGATACTTCGTAGTCTCAACTACGAAGTATCGCGCAAAGAGGAGACTGTGTAATGTATTCCATCTCATTCTTTTACACGTTCAATCCTACAGATATATATGTTTGTCTCTTTCTACGTAACGCCTCAACTTTTCGTGTTACACTTTTTGATTTTACTCCTCATAAAATTTCCGCACCGGATCATATAACTCAAATCGTTTCTTAAGGAGTAAACTCCAAAAAAAATATTTTGACAATAAAGTGAGAGAAATTTTCCGTGATTTTCCGATTTTCCGCAAGTTAATTTCTTTGTGATTTACTTGTGATATCTGTATTAAAAACAAAAAAAGGTTGAAAAACTAGACTCCAACCCCGTTAAAACGGTACCAAAATAATAATTAAATATTCAGAGGAAGTATCTATATAAATAAAATGAATTGTTGTTCGTTAGTCTGATTAAAACTCGAGAACGGCTGAACGGATTTATCTTATCATAGTCTTGAAATGTTCGTGGAAGTATAGGGAAGGTTTAAAAGGTGAGAAAAAAACCAATAATTTCCGGGAAAAAAAAATTATTAAAAACCAGTGCGAAGCCGGGGCGGGCCATTAGTTTTAAATAAATTTATCAAAATAGATCTCCAAATCAGTCTAAAAATGCTACCGTCCTATGTTTTATAATTTTTTAGTATATGAAGATGTAGGTACGATGATTCATATTATTATTCAAGTTTATATAATTATAATAAATAACATAAATACATTTTTGGTTTTGAAATAGGTTTAGTACTTTTATGTGATAAATTGTTTTAACGGAAAAATCGCGCAGCGTGTCACGCACCGCTCGCGTTACGCGGGCTGGGACGTATCATCGCTGGTTACGCTGAGGGCGCTGGACGTTACAGTGGTTAGTATAAATTCTTCAATCTGTTGGTTCAATAAACAAAACTATTGTATTTATTATGCTCCCGCCCTCTAGTTTCCGTTATGAAACTTGAAGCTATTTCCAGAAAATAAAGCTAAAGGAAAGGACTTACATATTTAATGAGAATTCTCGTCGTGAATCGTATATTATTACATCGAATGTAACTCAATCTTTTTCTCTGTGACATGATTTCATAAGATACTCGTAGAATGGATATTCTTTACACATTTTCGTCAAAACAATGCTAGTTTTATGTCATGTTTGATGCATGGGTTATCATATGGTTAACAGGATTAGAGACAACATGAGGATAACTGATGAAATACTTAGCACTATAGTATATAGTTAACGTCTTGTATTTGATTGATATAATTGGTGAGTTAGTAAAGGTGTGTGTGTGTAACTGGTACCAAACTTGTATAAATATTAATTAATATTATACGCATGGACGTTCTGAGCGCTTAACTAACCTCGCCACTACGTCATCGCTTCAATTTCTCCTACACTTGCAACTACGAGTTACACCTTGTAATACATATTAATTGACAAAATTTCACCAAAACTTGCAAGATCTGACAACAGACAAACATTAGAACAGGTGAAATAAAATAAAAGCTTGTAAAAATAAAAGGAGGCTTCGTAGAACTAATCGAGGCACGTGACTACTCAGCCATAAAGTTGTTTGTATGAAAGACAGCCCATATTACGTGGGTAGTCGATGGAAGCATTGACCTTCCAAGCCTGTTGTTCAAGATTTCACCCGTAATCAATTTTGTTTGTGCTTATAATTTGGGAAGAGAATACTAATGAAGGCTTCGGGGAAATCTGTATAACTTACCCAAATTTAATAACAATAAAAGGATTTTTTGTGGAACGTTTTTATTTCTGAGTTTTCAAACGATTTAATTCCTATAAAGGAAGTAAGATGTTTTAGGCCTATTATGCTTATTCAGTTGAAGAAATGTTAAGGGCTCAAAACAAATCTATCATTAGTTGAAAACTGTGTTACAGCAGGGTATTGCTGCAAACCATCAACAACCCGCCACCGCAAATATTTGTTTCCGCTTCATCTGGGTGAAAATGACCTTAGAAGCTTTTTTTGTTTTGTATTGCAAAGGTGTAGTAAAATGACATTCGTTGCAATTTAATAGTGGATATCATTTGAATTATAGCAATAAAATAAGTTAAAATTTTAAGGACCGTACAGTTGAAGTCTTTAAGTTGAGTGTTTAGATATGAAAATTAATACAAAATTTTGAGAAAGAGGAATGATATTTGTTAAACTTATTTATAAATAATGTATGTTTTTACTCATAACTATTTCAGTTGACACATAAAGTGCTCAAAATAAACTCTAAAAGACACCGAACCAGCCGCGTACGAGATCAAATCGTTATATTTCGGGTTATTTTGAGATTTTGTCAACGCGGGCAATTTGCTTTGCTTCGTTTGGCTTTGAACTTGCAAGTCGCATGACAAGGATTTTAATAGGTACTGTGGGTACACTGAAGCAAAGTCTGCTACTATATAGATATATGAAGTTGCGTTAAGTTGAATACTTGAGCATACTGCTTCGCCGATTGCTCCTTAAATAGTCTACCTCGTATTTGAGTAGTCTTATGAGTTTGGAAGCTCAGCTCGTGTGGTTAGTGGCTATGGCTTCCTATCATAGCGGCGCAGGTTTGAAAAGTGTAGTTTAACCTATCACAATAAATAAAATAATAAATATTTCCGGACAATCCACACAACAACATCTAGCTCCGTGTTAAGTTCTAAAGCTTGTGTTAGGGTATAACTAGACATCTGATACTTAATATAACATAAAATAAGATTTTTCACTTATCTCATGGCAATTATATTTTCTGAGAATGGGGAAAAGTAAAAAAAATAATAAACTACAAATCCTGTTAAAAAGAAATAGGAGAAAAGTAGACTGTAATTATAGTATTAACGAAATACATATTCTCTGAGCCCAATAAATTCTTAATGGGTATATGTAAGTGATAACCATGTTGTACACCAATATTGTTATAATAACAACATAAGAGATGAGAGCTAAGTTGTTCTATTCGCTTCTTAACTCAGTGTAAAAAGCGAACTGTCAAGACAATGTTATTTCCTTGATTATTCTTAGTTTTTATTTAAATTAGCTTTAAGTTGACCTGTCCATGAAAGCATAGGCTTCTAAGGAAATAAACGTTTTGACTTTGACTTTGACTTTGTTCGCCGAGTATAGTACGAAGAGTACGAAGCGTCGGATGTCGGATGGCCACCAGTCAGTTGTCACTCTGCTGTCCTGCCCAGCTGTCCATCTGAGTTTCATGATACGGGCCCCGAATTATCTTTATTTAATACATTAGTACATAGTAATACTCGTAAAGTTACTTCCGCAGTCTATTCGCTAAGGTCTCTTAAACGTCACAAAGGTTATTAATGTATGTATACATATTAAAGTCTAAGTTTGGGTAACGGGTACTATACTTAATGAGATAATATAAGACATAGTACATACATAGATAAGAATATGAGTATGAGTTTTAAATCCTGAAACTCGTGAGTAATATTTTCCACATTTGGATTAATATCCGGTCTGATATTGACACGAATAAAATAAATATTGACTCTCTAGGCTGAGATTATTATGGTTAAACCGATTTACACAGAAAGCGAGCATCATTTTTATAGTATACTAGCTGACAAACGTGACAGCAAACGTTGTTTTCACCATCATCACCCTATTAACGTTCCCACTGCTGGGACACAGGGACTTCTCTCTTGACGAGAGAGATTAGGCCTTAATTCACCACGCTGGCCAAGTGCGGGTTGGTGAATGTCACATTGCCTTCAAACTCTTTTAAAGTTCTCAGAACATGCCGGTTTCCTCACGATGTTTGCCTTCACCGTTAAAGCACGTGTTTAAAGTGCACATAAAATTTCTCAAGAAAAATCCAGAGGTGCGTGTTGGGGTTTGAACCCACGACCTTCGGAATGAAAGTCGAGTGTCCTCCCAATTTATCCAACACGGCTTTTGTTGTTTTGCAAAATGAAAAATAGATAGTAGCCGATTCTCAGACCTACTGAATCATCATTATCATCATCTCAGCCGTAAGACGTCCACTGCTGGACACAGGCACTCAGTCCTCCCCCAAAGATCTCCAGTAGTTTCGGCTGGCAGCGGCCTGCATCCACCGTGAGCCCGCAGCCTTCACCAGATCGTCCGTGCATCTAGTTGGTGGACGTCCTACGCTGCGCTTGCCGATCCGTGGTCTCCAGTCGAGAACTTTTCGGCCCCAACAGCAATCTGTTCTTCGTGCTATGGCCTGCCCACTGCCACTTCAAAGAACTAATCCGTTTGGCTATGTCGGTGACCCGCGTTCTTCTACGAATCTCCTCAACCTACTGAATACGCAGACAAAATTTCATAATAATCGGTTGAGCCGTTTCGGAGGAGTACGGTAACTGACATTGTAACATGGAAATTTTATATATTAGATAAGATAAGATCATATTTTTGTCAATGCGCTGTCTTTTGGACAAACATTTACTTAGTTTAAAAACTTTGCATAGACGTGACTCAAATCGAAAGTCTACAGCGTGTGTTATCACTTATCAGCTGTATTCAGAATTTTCGGAGCTTATATGCCACATAACAAAGGAGACTTATTCCTTACTAAAACAATTTTATACGTTCAAATTGGGTCGAAAATTTAAAATAAATTTTTATTATATAACTTCTTAAAATATGTATACATGAGTCTTAAAAGTAAATTTATATATAAATTTTAAATACATTAAGGTGAATCCGTTTCTAACTCATGTAAATAACTGATTTACCTCATTGCTTTGTCTCAGAATAGCCAAAGATTGTTGTCTCTTTCTTATCTGTAAAAGTTAAAATTCCGGTAAAAGTTCACCCACTGTTAACATGTGTAAAACAATTGATTTTGTTATAAACAAAGACAATAACGAATTCTGTTGATTGGTAGAGGTTGCTGGGTTGAGTATAACGAATGTCCAAAAAAAAATATCGCAACTACTCATATCGATTTAACGTCTTGGACCGATAGTGATGATAATTATATATATTTACAGGTCGATAAACAAAAAATTTTAGTTAAACTTTTTTTTTAAGAACCCTCTTCTATATTATTACCATAATATTTGAATCGCCCCTTGTACACAATCTATTTATAGTATTAAAATAATATTATCATTATACACTAGTACTCCAATTACGAGTAAATTACTTCTGCGCCTTTTTACTTACATTGTTGAAACGACGAAATCAAAGTTACATTTTGTTTTCATCATACGTAATTTTTTTTAAACACAATAAATTATTCTTATTACTAGAACACGTACGTCTTAAGTACGAATACTTAAGTAATATGTCGAAAACCTAGACAATATGGCTGAAAAAATATTTAGTCCTAAGGCGTCTCCACTTGCATCTGCTATGTTTTGAGCATTAGGTTTTTAAGATAATTCCGAAAAAGTTCCAAGACGTGGTCCTGGTCTGAGACTCGCGATATCAGCTTAGCTGATATCGCGTAATACTTAGCTAAAGTGGCAATGGGCAGGTAAAATTACACATAAAACATAATGACCGTTAGGGCCAAAAATTTCTTGAAGAAAACTGTGTATTGCCGATTTGGTAAAAACCTCTGGCTAATGGTGAATGCATGCGGCTTCCAACCAAAATAAGTGTAAATCTATGGTCTTGTCCAGCTGTGGTCCTTGTACAGCTGAATGCAATCTTTCCAGCCAATAATGATGACTAGTTACTAGCAAAACACCTCTAGACGGATTTCTGCTTTTCGCTAGATGATACACCTAAATCCCTCATAAATCACTCTGTTAATTGCTGTGAAAATCCTTTTAACGGAAACTGCTTTTCGGAATTTAACACTAAAAACTAAAAATAGTATTTCGCTAACAGAAAAACACGAATAAGGATTTTTTTACAATAAGTAATAATAGATTCATGAAATGTAAAGGAAGTGAATAACTTATCCATAAGCTACTTTTGTAGTATTTTCATGAACTCGGAGAAATAAGACTGGCATTGAAAATTAAGGAGCAAGTATAAAATAAAGGTTTATATAATAGGAAGCAAAATGAAATGTGAAACGCTGGTTAATTCAATTTTTTAGGTCAGATTAACTCTTTAAATCACTCTCCTAAATTTAAAAATGTTTTGATATCCAATTTTATATGCACTGAAATCCGTGTACTGAGGTTTTGAAAATCTATAATTAGGTAGTGTTCTTTATTCTGACTCTTGCTTATAAAATTGTATCAACAGACTTTCGCCAAAGACACGTTCTTTATCAGTGCATTCCCAAAACCTCTCAGATTCATATACAACATTTGTAAGAAAATAGTGATTTACTGTCGCATAAAAACATAAGCCTTTATTGCAAATAATGGTATATACCTACGTAATATTAAAGAACAAACATTTAATTTATTAAAGTCAAGTATTTACGTTTCAAAAGAAACATAGGCAAGTTGTTGATAAGCCTTAAGACCTTGTCACAAAGGACTTTCAAGAATACCAGTTTTATCATGTTTTATTTCATAAAGGATTTCCGAGCTTTTCGCGACCAGTGTTATTAATGTGTAACGTTTTCATAGTTATTTCCTGAGTTTCTTACGAAATAAAAATGTAGTTAAAGCAGTCTGGCTTGGGTAAATGTTAGCTTGGATTTTTAATAATATCTGGAGCTATTTATTTTATAATTGTGTCGTGCTGCTTTCCTGTTGAAACTAGCGCATTCTACCTCTATATAAATCGGTGTGCTTAAGAATTCATAACATACCTAACTAAACAAAAAAAATCTAGTTCTGTTCAAGAATAGATCTTGTTTTAGCAATTAGTTGAGATTACCTACTTCGTTGTTCAGAATTTATGGTAGAACTTTAAGCGACAAGTAGGAAACCGAATGTAGATTCCTTCATTTAAGCGGTGAAGTGATACTTCATCACGTCTCTAGCTACAAACTTGTACGAGTAGTCTTAAACACTACAAATTGAATTGGATTCCAGTTGCCTTTCCGTATTCTGTGCTCTAGTTTCTATGTGCCCCATCTATCTTACCGGTGGCATCCATCCAAGTTATTGTCAGGTTTACAGATATCGTTTCAGCCGTAAAATGCTCTCTGCAGTACCCAGGCCTCCGACCAAGCTATTGTCAGGTTGGCTTAAAAAATCATGAGGGGGCTTGCCAATCATCATCATCAATTCAGCCTTTAGACGTCCATCGTCCGTTTTGGAACATTTTAAGCGATAAATCCGTATTCTTTCGTCGAAAGCGATACATGGAAAAAAATATATTATTAAAAGTTCTGAAACGTTTATGTTTTTATTCAAGTTCAAATTATGTTAGAGTGATTTTAAATCCAAATAATATAATAATATCTAAGAATCGTTCCTAAACACTTTGTTTGTATGCACTTACTCTGTCGTTTAACTTGCGTTTCATTACAGACCGAAGACAAACGTTTTTTTTTAAAAAAAACGGATTAGCATTTGTTTATGCTAAAATTTTGGTTGGTAACTTTTGTTGGTAGCAGCCTGTAACCACTGCGAGACCGTTACCTGCACCAGGTCGTCTATTTGTCAATACTCACCACAATTAGCAGGCGGGTTGGTTGGCAATACTATGTGTTCAATCTTCTGTTTCGATTCAATTAGCCGGGTTCTATAGCGCCCAAGTCGGTGCCCTCGGTAATTCTATGGCTGATTACATATATTGTAAAGTGGCCATACAAATATTATAAGTATCTAGTGTCTACTCATGGTAGTAAATTCGATAGAATTTACAAACTGATTTGAACATGCCCACCCACTAATAAATCAAAGCGATACATACTGAGCATAAAAGCTAGCTAGGCCCGGATTAAATTCGTCCCGATTCAAACGACATTTATCAATGCGGACAGACACACAGAAGGCAATTAACTAGACCGCCTAAATGCCTAATCAACCTATGAATAAGCAACTTTATTAATGAGAATTTCATCTAAATTTCAAACACTACCAATTATCTAACGAAAATGTTTTTATTGGGAGTTGTGTTGCATAATAAGACAGCTGCAGTCTAGTTATGCAACAACCTCCCTGAGTTATAATATTACTCTACAAAAATTACGTTCATAAGTCACAGACTTATTTCCCTTTACAATTTTTACGTGACGCCATATTTTTTTTATTTTTTTTGGTAATAATAATAAGTATAAATTTTATAATCTATGTTTTCAATTAAGTGTAATATATATACCATACTATTTTTTCACAACACGGCGCTGCCCATGTTTCATGAATTTGGATAAATGGGCCATCTAACAAGGAAGTTAATTTTCAAATTAGGGCCAGTTATTCCTAAAATTAGTAATTCCTTTGATTAGCGCGTCCAAGCGAACAAACAAACAAGCTCTTATAATTTTGGTATAGATTGGTCATTCTTATGATATTATAATAATGTTACTTAGCGATACAATAAAATAAAATCTGTGGATGTGAGGTATTGTTAAAATGAGCTCTATGAGGATTGTTAATCATCCTAATTACTTATTACAAATTATAAAATTTACCACACCTGTCTAACTGATTAGATTAAGACGTAGACTACGCCTGGTTAAAATTAAGTTCACCGCGCTTCGATTTCTATTCCAAATAGCAGAAGTTAAGAGGCGAAGCTTCCAACATTTTTTAGAATTGAATTTTCTTTTTCCATCTCGTTAGCACACGTTAACAGTTGCTTAGAGCCTGTTTGTGTGCTTTGTTGTTCTCGCTCCCTAGAGCGCAATTTTAAAAGCGTACCTAATTCTGATCTAGCAATTCGTGCCTTCGTTCAGCTGTTTATTAAGAAATCTTTTTATACGTCTATTGTTTTTTACTACTTAACTTTAAAAAAGCGATCAAGAAAATACGCTCTTGAGACCCTTTAGTCTACACGAGTCTAGCGCAATCTACAAGTCTAAGACGTTACATTACACCCCTCATCTTAATCACATTAACCATTCCTTATTTAAACCAGGAAGGTTTACCCAAATCTAGTAGGAAATAAACCACCCAAAACCTTAAGCCGGATTAAAACTGTCCCAATTCCAACGAATACATTTATCGACGTAGACACGAGTGAACACCGAGCGCTATACATTTACAGAAACACAGCTAGTTTCGAACTCGCGGATAAATAATAGCTGTTTATAACTCGACAAGACAGCGACTAACGAGTGGTTGAGGATTAGCGCCGGGACGGGAGCCGCCGATAAGTGTTACATTACTGTACGAGCTTTGCATGTGAAATGCTTTTTATGTCATGAAGCCGAGTTAAGCGAGAAAAGTTGGTTATTAGCTCTCTTGTGAAAATATTATCTGAAACTCTTGTTACCAGAAAGCTTTCAAACCTAAAACCTTTTGAAAGAATGTTGTTTCAGTTTGTTAAATTTGTGAATTGCGTTTTTAATTTAAAATATAGTAAGTACAGAACGGTGGGCGTTTATTTTAAAAGGTTACCGCCGAGCTTTCAACGCCCATGGTAAGCGTGACACTAAAATAAGTCTTAGTTTTAAAGTTATTACCTAACTAGACCATAAGTAATTTTAAGCACGTAGTAAATGGCCGTTGTTAGCGCCGAAAAGTTTTAGAACTAGAACACTCCACGAATCGACAATTGCAGTCGAATCCATCAGCCAAAATATGAACAGATGACTTAGTCAGAGCTTTCCCGTTCCGCTAATCCGTTTCCATCAGATCTGTTGAAAGTCGTTGAAATGAAAACATTTCACTTTTGTTTCTGTCTAAAAAATTTCAAAATAGTTTGACACTTTCAAAATCAGTTAGATTTACGAAACATAATAAAAGAAAAAAATAGCCCTACTGCATATTTCTTTTTAACCCCCGACCATAAAAGAGTTGTTATAAGTTTGACGTGTCCGTCTGTCTGTCTGTCTGTCTGGGACATCATAGCTCCCGAACATGAATAGTATCCAAAAATCCGCCATTTTGCTTTTTTTATTTTAAAAAGAAAATAAATCTATATAATGTTGGTAAAATTTGATTCTGAAACTTGTCATCATCATCATCATCATCATCATCATCACCCTATTGATGTTCCCACTGCTGGGACACTGGGACTTCTGTTTAGGCCTTAATTCACCACGCTGGACAAGTGCGGGTTGGTGAATGTTACATGTCCTTTCAACTCTTTAAAGTTCCGTTTACTTACAAACATGCCGGTTTCCTCACGATGTTTGCCTTCACCGTTAAAGCACGTAAGCTGAAACTTGTATTATCAAGTTATTTCCAAAAGTATAAGAACATCTATAAAAGTCCTGTAGAATTTAATCTAAATGGATATCTAAACAGGAAAATAATAAAGCTATATCAATTACTGTAATGTGATTTCTATTCTCGATATAAGTTTCCTCGAGCCGCTCTCGTTCCGTTGAAAATAAAGTTTCTAGGTAAACTGTTTGCTTCAGCGTTCTTGCACAGCTACTTTCCAATGGAAGAGTTTAGTTGAACTTCTTAGTTACGAACTGATGAATAAGAACTGTTTCTGGCTAAGATATTGGTTGCTGAGTTTTGTATAGTTGTTTTGCTGCGAGTACTACTCTTGAGAATTGTTATAGCAATTTTTGTTTAGCGTACTTCATTTTCACTTTTTGTGTATTTGTATGGGTTGTTTTACTCATTTAAAGTTAATGCTAACTTTGAGTAAAAGGTCAAACTTATTAGATAGGTAACTAATAATGTTAGGTAACTAATATTGTTGTAGATATTGAGGACTTCAAAAATAAATGACCAAAAAAAGTACCATAATTAAAACAGAAAAAATATGTACACGCCGAATTGAGAACATCCTCCTTGTCGAGTTGAAAATTATTTTATTTATATTAACGAATCTATTAAACTATAAGGGACATTAACCGTTTTTAAGGAAAATTTAATAATAATAATAAAAAAAAACATTTATTTTGTGCCACAATAGAACAACTTAAAACTAGATATAGGTAACACAAACACATTTAGGCAACAAAAAAGGTAGACTCTAAGCATTTGATGCAGTGGCTCAGAGCTGCCGATCACTGATATTTTGCGTCCCCTTAAGGAACTTTCTAAGGAGACTTTCCATGTATTTTAAAGGTATTCAATGCATATTATTTGAAATGTAATTCAAATATTTCCACGTCATTTTTGAGTTTAGAAAACTTTGGCAATTTCTGTCATTTCTAGTACTCAAAACTTTGATGGCCTAATAAAGTCTTTTGATATCCCTACAGAAATAAGCTTAATTGGGATGGAAAATATTTTTTTGATATTTGGGAATTTTCCTAGCGGAATGTAACTTTCAAAAATATGTGAATGCAGTTGAGACTATTTTTAAAACTCAAGTTTCTTTGTAACTTTATCGTTTAACACTTTGACTGTCCGTGCATTTTTGGTCTGGCTGTGACGTTCATGCATTACATGTAATGCATTTGCCGAAGATAACTGAATCGCGTTTCCTGGGCTGGACTTGAGAGTTAGAACTTTGATTTCTAGGGACGTATGAATGAACAAATAAATGAATTGGCGAAAATAAAACTAAAATGTCCCATCGTATTTTTTTTATGGTTAATGGACGTCAGAAATCGCAAATGAGGTCTTTAATGGCTTCATTGAAACAAATGGACGTACCAGAAAATTTCTCAAAATAGACGGCACAGTCAACATGTTAATGTAACTGCCATTATGGCCCTAGCTCAAAAATCTACCCTGTTCGAAAATCAACTTCCTTCTGAAAGTGAGATTTTTTCCTTGATTATTTTAGGTGTTTTTACGTTACAGAAACGTTAATAATGACAAAAAAATCATACCTGTTTAGTGTTTATTGAAGTACCCAGGAATTTAATAAGTTATAATGGCTATAATGTGCAGTGTATTTCTTGTTGCCCATAACAATGAAAATTAATTGAACTAATTCTAAAATTAAATTATGTTGAACCAATTTTCCAGATAATTTAACTGCTTCGAATGAACAGACTTCAACTCGGGAAAAGTTAATTTGAATTCGAGAATATCTCCTGTTAGCGGTACCTCAAGTTGTAACAGCATCCATTATCTCAAGTGATGCGAAAGAAGGTGTCGCCCCAAACTTGGCCACGTATGCAAATTTAAGCGAGCAAGCCTTCTTGATATCTACATAATTCACTTTCGTCTCTTATACGACACACTTGCTTAATTTAAAACAGATTAGGAGCTCTAAGGAATTCTGATGGTATAATAGCCGGTAACCTCAAACGTGATTTGTTTTCGCTAACATAATAGGCATGATGACTTCGTAAAAAATAGGTTTTCTGTTTAGTCCGTCTATAAGCCCATCCAAAAATACTGGACACATATTTGTTGCTTTATCAATTTAATAATAAAGTGCCACGATTTAGGGCATCAAAGCTCCGGATGGGGGCTTGTGACGAATACATTTAGTACTTCTTTCCCGAAAAATGTTGTTATGTCACACGAAATTTTACCTTTTTATTTTAAAGAAATGTAAATTACGGACTTACTATTATTTTTGGTCATCTATCCTATCGGTATTGGAGTCAGATTAGATGGATTTGAAAGAAATTTTGTAAGATAGGGGCAAAGACTTTTTAGCCAGATTAATATATCTTTAATCCTTTAATCGAGAGCTTTTTTTTAATGTTAAATGAGGCTTCATTGTACCACAATCCCACATGATGTTAAGTAACGATGTGGTCTAAGATGGAGCATGAAGACCTAGAAGGTAGATGGCTTCTCCGGGCCACATTACGAAACACGAAAAAATCGTTTCACGCACTGGCCCAGCCCGGAGGTTGGTGACAAGTCGCGGCCGAAGCCTACCACCAGAGACTGTTCTTAGCAGGACCCGGAGGTGACGTGTAAGGATTCAGATTCAGATTCAGGTTACTACTAGAGACTTTTCTATTAGAGGAAATTATGCCTTATATTTTAATATAAGGGATATAACCAACTTGGCCAATATTCACCATATTTCTAGGACGTTTCGTTCGTCCGTTTGAATGTGGGGGTTTGACAATAATTGCTACGCTTGGCAAGCAGATTTGTGAGCGCAGTAAGTGTTGTGCCTATTTGCTGTTTAGATCGCTTACAGTTGGACATGAAGTGATCTTATAAATCTTTAGTTGTTTTATGGTCCAGTAGCAATGGATGCGTCGTAAATAACTCTGTAATGGGATTAAAAGTGGCGTACTTATAATAGCTTAACTCTAAAACCCAGAAGATACACTTCCTGGTCATGTATTTGGACCCAGGTGTAAGTTCAATTCTACAAGACCCTGGAATTTTCGAGAGACAAACGCATAAGTAGCCCTATTTGCTAAAAGCTCTTTCAACTCGCGATCTCGTTTTATTTTCATGTAACCAGTACCAGCTAACGTACCGAATAAATGTCGTTTTACTCGTTACATTATTTATTCTGGAGACACGTGAACGTGGAGTGGTTTAGATAGCAAGTACATTGTATTGTCTTCCGCGTTTAAGGTTCCAACATATTTGGCGTAAACTATGTATTTATTTATTGATTTCTCCGTTTAGTCACCGGGATAGTACACATCTGAGTTTGTCTAGAAACATTTATTACAAATTACAAAAGTTATTTAAAATAGTGATTTTTTAAATTTATTTGTAATAAAAAAGTTAAGTCTTTCTTGTTTTGTATCTATAAGGCATAATAGTAAGGATTGAGGTACAGAACGTAAATGTAACCTGAATTTACTTTATTTAACACAGAAAAACTAGTAATTATTATACTTAATACTAGCTATAAAATCATAACAAAATATTTCCCCAAAACCCTGATATAAACACAGCCCAAAATAATTATCAGAAAAGTTTTCAATATTCGCATTCGTTTCATTGAAAATGTACATACAAAGCGTCAATCATACCCATGTTGTGTTAAATCAGACCAATAATCCAAATGATTAACATATTCGATCGTATAAGCCCGGGATTGCTGCGTTTCCAATGTATTTGGTTGAAAATCCTTGTAATCCGCATAACGATGTTATTGTCGCGGAAATCGGTAAATACCACACTGTTATTTATTTTTCATTATTATATTGTGTTGTGGTGAGTGCATGTAACTGGTATAATGTTTGGCGGGGCGGGACAGAAAGTTTGTAGTTAGCACAATCTCTTTTTTTTTGCGAGCAACATTTCTTATTCGGAAAGGCTACCTGCATCTGTCATTATTTTCGATTACAACCAGAAATACCTAATTCAAGGCAAGAGTAAAATACAGCAAAAACGCGATGTAGGTTACATACAAGACTTAAGACCGATTTATAAACTTTTGAAACATCAACATAACAGATATACAAAAACACAGTATTAAAATTGATTATAAATAAATACATTTCAATTTTGAATATCTCATATGCATTTCTCTTATAAATGCAGTTTATGGATGTTTGATAGAGATCTACAAATAGCAATTTTCTAGGTATGTATTGTGCCTAGAAATCTGTATTTTAAGTTGTATTTAAACCCTTATCTAATGCTCTGTTTTCTATAAACAGAGTCGCTGTTGCGTTATTTTTCTTAGCGAGTTCAGCGTGGTCCGCTTCCGATCCAGTGCCGCCCCACCCCAGTTTTCCGCCGGATCGCGTTAATGAGCATCCTCTATCATCTCTTCTCTGTTTCGAGATTTAAATGACTATTTCTTAGGACGTTTCTTTTGTTTCAAATGAAAAGATATTTGGGATTAGAATTTACGTATTGTTCCGACTCATGGCTGGGCGCAAGTCCGCCTTAAGACGAAGGTTCTATTCTCGCCGGGATTATTAAACGATCTCCGATTTATGATTATGTAGGAACATAATAATATTTACAAAAGATTTGTAGTACCTACATAATATTATAATTAATCTTAAGTAATATACTTATACGTATATATAACGTCTTGTCTGTTCCTTTTTGCGATTATCATATAATACCTGTTAGGAAAATAAAGAAGTTTAACCTTCTGACCGCCACGCCCCAAACGCATTCTCGTAACCTCTACGCCAAAGCACAAAGTGATCAAAAATACCTACGAATAAAATAGTGCTGCCAAGAGTCGATAAAATGTATTTTGTCGATAAACACACGGAGACTTGATTTCGTTAATTTTTTATGCAATAAACAACTTTTTTAAATCTGGGATGTTTTATTACCTTTTGAACGTCACCTTAAAATTATAAAATCTAACTCTCCAAGCCATCCAAGTTACAAAACGAAAGGCTTTAGGTTAAAGGCATTATTTTCAATTTTCGAGTTTTACTTGATACCAATTTACTCAATAATATATAAATTGTTACGCCGCAGTTGCCGGTGTTTTGACTATATAAAACCAGAAATCAGATCGATAACAAATATTTTCAAATAACAACAGCACATCACTATTCACCCACGAGACGTCTTCTGTTGTCGTGAATAGCCGACATTGGCGCGGCGGGCACGTTGTTTGAAAGCTTGCTTACGTCTGAGGTAGTGATGTGATAGGTCGATGATTATCGATAGGCGGAGAGGGTATTGGACCCTGAGCGATTATTGGCAGAAGTATTTTATACCTAATTATCTTCCTTGCTACTTGGAGAATTTCTTCTCATTAATTATCATATTAGGAAATTTTACTAGGTAGGTATTTTATTTACTTCATTCTTCATTCATTGTAAATTGTCTTAAAAAAATCATTTCTACGCATTACCTATCCATCTAACATCTTTTATTGATTTTCTGTCCACGTAATTATTTCCTTGAGTCGGATACCTATCTCGTAATCGAACCGATTTAGGTACCTATACTACCTACTTACCAATGATGAAAGTGCCTACCTATCTAGTACACAAAAATGTGTCCCGTTCCTAACGTAGGCACCTACTGTAATCTTACAAGAACGAAATAATGTAGGTAGGTATGTATCTACCTACCCACCGAACTAAAGGGAACCTGTGTGCTTCGAAGCAGAAACATGCTTTTGTCGAAGTTTGAAACGAGAGATCTACAAATACCTACATTTTTACCTATGAATAAAAAATTACTCATATGCAATTTTTTTTTTCATAAAGCGTTTGCAGAGTTTAATTTTGGATTTATTATGATATGATAATAGATATTTATTATTTTTATCATGAGAATGAGCATGATATAAATAATGAAATATATCTTGTTAAAATTTAAATTGTCTATTTTTTATCACCTTCGGTTGTAGCTGTATACCACAACACTAGCGGTCGGCTCCTGCCGACAATGGCGTGGCGAATCACGCCCGCTGACGGGATTTTATCTCAGTTTTTCATCATCGAAATTTTTATACAACTAGAGGTTTTTCTTATAAACCTTTAGTATAGATGTATAATTACTAAATCAATGTTCATTTAAGGATGCATAAAACGCAGAACTAACTGTTTAAATATTGTGTATTTCGTTTTTCTTTTGGAGTAGTTTTGGTCGTCATATGACGACGCTGGCGTAGTGAGCTCAATTTGTTATGTCGAGTATAGCCGACGGTGGCGGTGAAAAGGTTAAGCTCGCCTCACGTTATATAAACCAAACCTTTCCTAAACCATCGTTGACCATAACCTGGTCCCCCAAAGTGTTGCTGTGCCTATTCTATTGGAATGCAACAGAAGTAAAGTGTTAAATGAATATATACAACGAATAAATTAACTATGAAGTTATAAAAAGCTAGCCCTGCTTAGTTTGAGGTTAAATAATTCTGAGTACATCGTTATCCCAATATGTATATATTTATCATTGTTATAACCTAGACTAATCTAGACTAATATAATAAACACTATTTAGATTTAAAACGGGATATTTACCATGGTTGATTGTCTTTCAAGTTTCCCGATATTTCGGCACAGTTACATGCGCCATGATCACGGTTCAACTGAAGCTGCAGAGATTGGAGTAACAGTTTTATTGGCAGACAAATCGATCTACCCTCTTTACCACTCTTTTATTACGAGTCGATGCATCACTAGAGTTGGGACATATTAAAAAAGCTAAATATTATTATTAGCTGAGTTTGTTTGTTTACTGGTCCGATTTGAAAGATTATTTCACAGTTAGATGGCCCATTTATTGAGGAAGGCTATTTGCTACTAATTATTGCGGAAAAATATATTCCTCCCGGGGTAATCCAAAAACACGGGCAACGCCGTGGCCTGTAAAGATAGTATAATATAAAAAAAAAACATATGCCCTTCTTTACATACAAGAAGTAAATCAATAATACAAAAAACATCCTTGACCTGCAGTAAATTACTAGTACTACATCTTGGCTGAATAATTTCGCTTTATTTATAAACATTATTCCTCTTTACCCTAAACCTATTAATATGCGAGTATCTCCAAGACATAAATGGCTAAGACAACGTATAGGCCGATGTACCACGGACACTTCAGATAATGCCTTTGTTTGTAAACAATGCCCTCTCATATCGCTGTCCCGTGTATTTCAATCATTGTATTGTTGTTGGCTTACAGTTGACATCTAGGCTTAAATTAATTGTTTATTGTCACGCAATAGTGGAGCTACTTTGGTATGGGTTGACGAATAGACTGAGCCATTTAAGTGCTGCTTTAAGATTATTGGTAATTACTTAGGGTTAAGATTTAAGAGTTATTTTTTAATTATCTGATATCATCTACGTTATTGTTATTTTCGTAGATTTGACCTACCTCACAAATCAAAATAAATCCATGCACTTTATGTGACATGGCACCTGTTCGAACCGTTTAACACCGTACAAATACTGAATCGCGTATCAATCGCCCGTTAGATGTAAAATAGGTTGGATAGGACATAAAAATCAATTGGAAATAAATTTTCCTATGGACAATAAAACCTGAAAAAGACTTCCAGCAATCTTGCCCAAATGGCTGTCCACCCAATAAATCTACAAAATCCGATAGTAACTTACTGAAAAACGGATGAATAAAAAATCTGGACGCAGGTTTCAGACGTGAATTGACCAAAGCAACTAACGATCCACTTACAGAGATTTATAGAGATAGGCGGGAGTGGGCAAAAACGGAGTAAACGGGGACCCGTCTGCTCCAAGTAATGGGGGTACAGTAATGCGTTGTCTAAAAACATAAGTGTTTATATTGCTTGCACTTTGCCGTAGAAAAGTGTAGATAAGTTCTTGAGGCTTGAAAGAGCATTAATTCTCCAATATAAATATTATTAGGTATTAATTTCCAAGTGGGTACAGAAATGCGTTGTCTAAAAACATAAGTGTTTATATTGCTTGCACTTTGCCGTAGAAAATGTAGATAAGTTCTTGAGGCTTGAAAGAGCATTAATTCTCCAATATAAATAT
Organism: Gymnoscelis rufifasciata; assembly: GCA_929108375.1. Classification (NCBI taxonomy): domain Eukaryota; kingdom Metazoa; phylum Arthropoda; class Insecta; order Lepidoptera; family Geometridae; genus Gymnoscelis; species Gymnoscelis rufifasciata. The sequence goes on along the minus strand of OV815315.1, from coordinate 9,151,093 downwards.
TATTAGGTATTAATTTCCAAGTGGGTACAGAAATGCGTTTTCTAAAAACATAAATGTTTTTATTGCTTGCACTTTGCCGTAGAAAAGTGTAGATAAGTTCTTGTGTCATGAAAGTGCATTAATTCGCCAAATAAATAATAGTTGGTATTAATAAATCTGCTAAATAGCCCATAGTTAAAATTAAACCCTAGTTTTTCATTTTTCTAGCAAAATAAAAGTTAAGACGATACAGTGCATTTTGCGTGATGCTTTCGAGCAAAATGTGCTATAGTTCGGCCGTTCAGAGAATGCGTTTGACACCTATCAGTTAGTCACGACTAGTGATGGGCAACATAACACTGAGTTCGTTACCGTTCCTACAAAATGAAGACGCGTTATTTTAAAGATTATTTTCGTTTTAAATTGGCGGAATCAATTAAAATTTATATATTTTAGTATTTAAGTGGAAACCAAAAAAAGGTAATATTAATATAATAAAATCTTTTAATTATTCTTTGTTACAAAGTTACAATCTGTATTTATATTGAATAAAGTTTAATTTATTAAATTAAGTAAATTGTACGCCAGGTCCAAGTTACATTAAGTATTACAATCACAGCTATTGTCTGTACTAATAAGAAATTCAGGACTTCATAGGCGTGATTTTTCTGACATCTGTCAGGAACGCATTCTCTGAACGGCCGAACTATAAATGAACCGTCATAAGCGCCCACTCCGGAACTTTCATGCTCTATATCTTGGCACTTTCTTATTAAAATTGATAAAGCAATATAGGCTATTATTTTGGGCGGGCTAAAAGACGGGCTAAACAGAATAAGAAGAATAAGAATCATTTATTTGCATAAAACATGAGTGTATATATGGTGTTTTAGTACATGGTGTATTATTGGTGTATAAATGTATTAGCTCTTTGAAGTGGCAGTGGGCAGGTCACATATAATGAAGAACAGATGGCCGTTGGGGCCTAAAAGTTCTCGAATGAAGGCCGCGGATCGGCAGGCGCAGCGTCGGACGACCACCAACATGATGGACAGATGACTTGGTCAAACTTGCTGGCTCACGGTGGATGCAAGTAGCGACCGATCGGAATAATTATTGGTCGTCTTTGAGGATCTTGGAGGCTTATGTCCAGCTGTGGGCGTCTAGTGGCCGAAATGATGTATACATGGTGGTAAGTTTAAAAAAAGTGTTCTACATGTTTTGCCAATCCTGGCGTGCAAATTTCAGAGGGCGCAATGCATTTTTTCACAAAATGTGTATTGTCTATGAAATATTACCTGATAAGTTTATTATTATTCACAGAAAACCTATTTTTTATGTAGTCATCATGCATAATGCTAAATTGTATTTATGAATCTACTTCTACACGGTGACAATCGGTGAAAAGCTACAATGGTGGATTAGAAGATTAGAAGCCTTTCGCGGGTATTTTCTTCGGGCAAGGGTATCGAGCACACGGTGACTTGCAGTCGTTCAATCTTCTGGGATTCGGACCCGAGCTTTATCATGTGGAGCTCTATTCTATTCCTATTTATAGGCTCGATCGATTTGTTGCGTGCTGTGCTTAGAAAATAACAATAGGGTCATTGACAAAAATAATAAATGATTACCGTGTTTGTTTTTTTAGAATTATAGATTCTGTAACACCAAAGTAAAGATCATGTTTCTACCTTATGATCTATAAGCTTATGATATACACATTGACAGGCCATAATAGACATAGAAAAAGAATAGATAGATTTTCCTATAGACTAAACTAGTCCGACCGACGCTACCAAATTAGATTTTGATTTACCCCTTTTTTTGTTTATGACTTAGCTGATTTCCATAAAACTTGCTATTTCGTAACGTATAAGTTACATTTTGTACCCTAGACATTTGATTTTCATTGCCAATTTGAATCCACATATCTTTGAAAAGGTTCAACCGATTCTTATGAAACATAAAAGAACACTCTCGGTAACCGGACAGTTTTCTTTTATGTTACTTTAAAAGAAAAATAATTAAAAACGAAATCAGACATGGATATACCTACACACTAAAACTGAGATCAATGCCAAGTTAGTCAATTTGCCAGCAGCAATGCTGACACAGTAGCGATACCATAAAATACAAAAAATCAAGATGTAATTAAATGTTTTCTCATAGAGTCGGAGAATAACAAAAATAATAGCATAGTTAGAAAACGTGATCCGTGATCCAAGGAACGTAATGTAGGTAATGTATTTTTACGTATTGACGGAAATTAAATTATTAAGCTAAAACAAAAATATCAATAAATTAACGTAATTCTAACTTTACGAATTCGTGGCAGTTTATGCACACCATGAACCATTAACCGAAATGTGATGACAACCCAAAGTCTGTGATTATGAATACTTTATTGCACAAGAAAAATACAGAGTTGTACAAAAGGCGGGCTTAACGCCAAGGCATTTTCTGCCAACCTCAAACAGGTTTAGGATTGTGATGTATTTATTACACTTATAAAAATATATTTTGCATATAATATTTAACAAATATTTCAGAAATTGATTAAAAGAACAAAAACTTCTCTTATCTTGTATTTTTCTTCACGTCACTAAAATTGACTTGGTTTGGTCTTGTACGATTGATATATTATCATCGTCTAAACATCATTCAAAAGCCATCTCCTAGTAAATTATTCATCAGAATCTATTATACCCAAAACAAAAAGAATTTTATGAAAAAAAAAAACCTACTTGCGGTCATTTTGACGGCTAACAAATCCAACGACAAACTAACGCACGTGTGACCTTGACTAGCACAGAGGCGGTACTTTTGGACACGCGTTACGTAAAATAGCTCGTGAATCGAGTTATTCACAAAAATATGTTGACGAGTGTCTGTAATACGGCGGATATTTAGGAGTTGACCTAAATAACCATCTCGCCGCCCGGCTAAATCCTTATATTGTGATCTTTTGTATTTTGAAAATAACGCTGTATGTAAATGTAAACACTGATTTATAATATTTACATTTTTCTAATACCCGCCATAGAGAATGTAACAACAATGTAAAGAACCGGTTTCTTCCATTCTAATGAAATTGTCAGCCCAAAACAGACTCAGAACAGAATCCATAGATTTTTCTCGGGAAGAACAAACAATGACTTTCAAACGCTCAATCTTGTGGAATTTGAAACCGATGCTTCATTCTGTGGAGATCTATTCTATTGTTATTTAGAGGGGAAGTTGTTTTATTGTGACGTATTTATGTTTTGAAAATCACGCTGAGGTCATTTAAAAACACTGCAAATTAACTTTTTTTTTTAAACCATAATGTTTACCACGCACAGATTATATAAATCACGAAATTGTAATCAGGCCAATAGAACCACATTTTAATAGACCACATTTGCCATATCATAAAAATTTAACTAGTAACCTTATAACGAAGAAACAAAAGATTTTCAATTTTTTACAAAGTCAACTGCAAAATTTGTTTGTTGCAACAATGACAATGAAATTAAATCTTAATGATTTTGAATAAGTGATAAACCTCACTTTTTAGATTAAACTATTTTTAAATTGTATGCAGAAAAAGATTAAGACACATCCGTTACCTTCGCTCACATTCAAACCTGCATCTCCGGAAAGCGCCCCGATGACGCGTCAATTACGGGATAGGTCGAAATTCATCTGCACTTTTTAATATCTAATAATTAATTTCTTGTTCTAAAAACTGAACGTTGCAATGTCGTTCAGTTTTGTCGGCGGTCTTAAATACTAGGGATGTTAAGCAATTTATCAAAATTGAATAAATGAATGAACACTTTATTGGACACAACAGCAATTACGGATTAGTTATAAAATAAATCACAAGAAATACCATAATACCATACCAATATAGTAATACACACACAAATTCTTCGAAATCCGTTTATACCTTTAATACTGATTCACAATAAATAGTTTTATTTCGTCAAATTATAAACGAGTTAATATTATATTACTACTAGCTGACCCCAGCAGACGTTGTTTTGCAAAATGAAAAATAGATAGTAGCCGATTCTCAGACCTATAGAATACGCATATAAAATTTGGTAAGAATCGGTAAAGCCGTTTCGGAGGAGTACGGTAACTAGCATTGTGTCATGGAAATTTTATATATTAGATAGAAAATAATAATGAAACATGAATGTCAATCAAAGTTGCGTTGAATTTTAATTGCACTCCATACACACTCCTCACAAACAGCAACATAACAACGATTCTCATTTAATAGGCTTATAGACTGTAAAAAATCCCAAAAAAGGTTAAGTCTCAGCTTGTTACGAAAAGGTTTTTATAGGTAAATCTGCTCCAAGTCAAGTTAGTCAATTGCTAGAAGCAGTGCTGACACAGTAGCGATACGTCCCGGTAGCCTTGCTGCATTTGTATGCGACCTGCGTGCGCTCGGCTAGAGCCGGTGCACACGGTGACTTTCAAACGCTCAATCTTCTGGGATTTGAAACCGACGCTTTATCATGTGGAACTCTATCTATTGTTATTTGAAGGCTAAGTCGTTTTGTTGCGTCGTGATGTGCCCGGAATAAGTTAAACTCTCTCTCATTTTAGGCATTAGATAATTTACGACAAATTATTATAATCAATCATGAAGAAAGTATTTCATGATAAACGCAATCTCTAGGACTTTATCTCCTGTAAATAATGTGAAACATAAAATTATTTTGATACCTTAAAGGTAAAAAAAAACTTTCGGTATTCGATGGAAATAAAATTACATCATCATCACCCTATCAACGTTCCCACTGCTGGGACACAGGGACTTCTATCTTGACGAGAGAGATTAGGCCTTAATTCACCACGCTGGCCAAGCGCGGGTTGGTGAATGTCACATGTCCTTCAAACTCTTTTAAAGTTCTCAGAACATGCCGGTTTCCTCAAGATGTTTGCCTTCACCGTTAAAGCACGTGTTTAAAGCGCACATATATTTCTCAAGAAGAAAAATCCAGAGATGCGTGGCGGGGTTTGAACCCACGACCTTCGGAATGAAAGTCGAGTGTCCTCCCACTTAGCCAACACGGCTTTCATTTAATAAATTTTAACACCTTAGCATAATTTACCTAAAGAAAATATAATTCAGTTTTCGAACAGGAAAAAAACCGCATTCAAATCATTGTATCGGCTACTATTGCATTATTTAATTTACTTTTTTTTTTAAATCTCTAAATGTAGTTCTTTTAAATAATACTTTCACTTACGCCTCAGTTATGAATGTAGTTTCTATTCAGTGCCCAAAGATTTTGTCACCTGTGTAGTCTAAGTAGTATAAGAGTCCCAAAAACATGACATGACATTTTTATGTAACAGAATGAAGTGTGTAATAACGCGAGCTAACTTACAAAATAAAGTCCTGTGTAGCTTCGTCCTTAGTTTGTATTAGCATAACTTACATGCTGACTGCCGGAAATTGTCGATAGTGGTTTCATGTTAATCCTTTTGTACCTAAATTCATTTTAGATACTGCTACTTCTGAATAATTCTACCAATTTTAGTCGTTTGTGCTTTGGAAAATTTAAAGTTATCTGAATTACATAAATGTATTTCTATCAAAGGAATGGACATTAAATTGTTGAAATAACTGTTAATTAAAATAAAAACAAGATTTTACCTTTCCTTTACCTTATTTTAAACATTCCGATGGTGACTTATTATGCTTTAGATAATTATTTATAGTAAGTAAACATGCATGAAAAATTATAAAAATTAGTACTGAATTTCCGTATCACAAGTTTGTACTTTAGGATGTATATTGTACCGATTTTACTATAAGGGGTGGCTTATATCTTAGGATATTATCGTGGATAAATAATACTGTATTATACAATTTATTTCGAGAAAATCAGTTTCCACGGGATTAAAAATTCGTAGTTCAGACGGGCTGCTTTGCCCGTCTGGCTAAAGTTAGTGGAATAAAATAGAACATGTGAGTTAAATAGTGGGTGTACAATTGATTATGATTATTATAAACTACTAAAGTAGTGGTAACAAACCAGGAATCTACTATTAATATACCTTAAGCATAGAATAATAAATTACACCGTTGAAATAAGTAAATCACAATGCACAAAAGAGAAATGACCTGCTCGGAACCCCTTTTACGCCGCCTCCGAGCTCTCCACAGCTCGTCAGATAATTTTTAATTCCAAGCTGTCAACAACCAAGCTCAGAATCTCTTTGTAAGGATTTCCGTCAAAGGCTTAAAAAAGAATGCCGAAATCTGACAAATATTCAAAACAAAAAATATATTCCGTGTTATATTCGTAAGAAAATGACTCCAAAAAGGCATACAAAGCGAAACTATGTTAAAATATTCATTTTATACTCTGCGTCAAACATGCACATATCAAATGCGTTCTTTTTGCTTTATCTATATTTTTGACTTTGTAAAAATTGGTTGCTTTGTGAATGCGTTGTTAGACCTGCGAACACATCACACTCGGGCTGGCCTCGGTGTTCGCAGGGTACCGTGAGTTCAGTATATGAGTAGGTATATGGATATACCTAATTAAGGGATTTTAGGTGTTATTATCAACGCGCATTGTTTTCAAAAGCCGTGTTGGCTAAGTGGGAGGACACTCGACTTTCATTCCGAAGGTCGTGGGTTCAAACCCCGCCACGCACCTCTGGATTTTTCTTCTTGAGATATTTATGTGCGCTTTAAACACGTGCTTTAACGGTGAAGGCAAACATCGTGAGGAAACCGGCATGTTCTGAGAACTTTAAAAGAGTTTGAAGGACATGTGACATTCGCCAACCCGCACTTGTCCAGCGTGGTGAATTAAGGCCTAATCTCTCTCGTCAAGAGAGAAGTCCCTGTGTCCCAGCAGTGGGAACGTTAATAGGGTGATGATGATGATTGTTTTCAATAAATTTGCACTAAAAAGAAAGGCGAAATGTCTGCTCCTCAGTCAGTCCATCTAGCAAGTCAGTCGTAGTATGAAAAGGGTAATTCAGCGCCTTCATGCATCGGTTTTTGAATCAGTATATTTTTTAGAAATAATGGGCCTTATAACAGCTAGCTAAATTTATATAATAGTTATATAGTAGTAGGCACACTGCACTGCTGGGAACACAGGGGCATGACGAGAGATATTAGTCCTTAATTCATCACGCTGCCCAATATCTGTCACATGCCCTTCAAACTTAAAATTCTCAAAACATGCAGTGTTTCACATTAACAATGTTTGCATTCACCGTTAAGACACGTGTTTAAAGAGCACGCAAAAAATCAAAGAAGAAATATCTTGAGGTGCTTTGCGGAGCTTAAACCCACGACTTTCGAAATGAAAGTCAGTGTGCTTATGAAAATAATACAAATGGCTAAATTAATTGCTTTTTTCACCTTTTTATTCGTTGTTAGGCATGGAAATATCCATATTTTGTAACAAGTGTTTTAAGAAAGTTTGTTAGGTACATTGATCTTATTCCGAAGCGATAGTAAGACAGAATTAATGTTCTATTTCTAAGAATTTTTAACTTTGGGAAGAATAAATAGTCGATTATTATTAAAGGTTCCTGAACTTTCAAAGCCAACAAACCACTCATAGATTTTATAAACATACTTAATTTTCTCTCTTGAATTATTATTTCTTTACGAAAACATATAATTTTACTTATCCTTATACATATTTTTTAGTAGAGGAGAAATTTACCAGAGAGTTCCCTACTTTATAAGTTATCGTTAAAGTATGTTTTGATGCAAACTGTCTGTAATTCGAACTTTGCTCTGAGGCTCTCGATATCTGTTTGAAATTAGTATGATTTGTTTTTTAGGGTTCCGTACCTCAAAAGGTAAAAACATAACTCTTATAGGATCACTTTATCCGACGTTCGAGACCCTTTTTTCTTATATCGCGTGTAGGTATCAAGTTGAAATTCACCACGTACTCAGGTCTATTGTTTCTTGTAGTTAAAAAAATATCTTCTAGGTCATTGCGATAAAAAGAAACAACAATTACGGCCGCGTTCTTCTATTTAATTTACTCGCAAGGGAATCACAAAAAACTATATATTATAACATTTTTAGTTAATTACCTCAGACAGTTATCTTTTTAATATTTTTTTGGGTTACTAACTCTTTCTTTATAAACGCCTAATTAAATTAAAAGTCTCAGCAAATACTGAAGTCTACTGTTACTTGAAAAATAATAAAACTTTAATGTCAACGTAAACAAAAAAAAAACAGCAATTGCAGCGGCATTTTTTTTCGAAATTATAATAAATAAAATAAAAATAAAATAATTTTTATTTTGCGTCACAAAATGAAGAAATCAATCTTAAACTAAAACTTATAACTATTATGACGACAAAAATGGTCGCTACTCGGTGTAATTTTACTGTGGGGCGTTATATCCACCACAGTAGTACCGGTCTTCCGTAGCGCCAGGTAACTGGAATGTGGAATGCGCGCGCGGTACTTAATAATAATATAAACACAGTTATAAATAGAAATTAGGTATACATGTTAAATATGCCAAATTATATCTTATAAAAGGTAATTAAATGGTTGACAAAAGCCTTCCAGTCTAGAATCTTAATCTTGTCTCGTACTTGTCCAGTACACTACTCAACAAAGTCTAGGGAACAAGGATATTTTAGTGTATACTTTTAATTCAACTTTTTTTTGTCCCAGATGTTATACATCCAAAGAAGCGAAATTTATTCTTGATTTCAGTTATGCAATAAAATAAAAATCGTTCATGTAAAAAAATAAGGTTTCATTAAAAAAATTAAAAGAGTGCGAAAAACCAAAAAAAAAATCTTCAAATTACAAAAACATATGACGCTTACGTGGAAATTAAATGAAAAAAACATTATTTGCAGCTGTTTAAGAATCCGTTGGACCCCCCAAGGCATTAGCCACGGCTCTACATCGGCGTGGCATGCTGACTATCAAGTTATCAATTGTCGCCTGTGGAATAAGGCTCCATATTCTGGAGAGATGCGAAAAAAGTTCTTCTTCCGTGTTTAAATTTCGAGGAAAATCACTGAAAGCTCTTCTGCCGACTAAACCCCATGCATGCTCTATTGGATTGAGATCGGCGGACTGAGCAGGGCACTGTAATACCGTGATATTGTGCTCGCTGAACACATTCATCACCTGTCTTGCGGAGTGTGGGCGTGAATTATCCTGCATGAACACGAAATCTTGGCCAAACTGCTGGTGGTGGGGGGGTGACCATAGGATGCACTACCTGTTCAATGTATTGCTCTGCGTTCAAATTGCCTGGTATGCGAACGAGATCAGTTCTCCCACCCAGGCGAATTCCAGCCCACACCATGATCGTTCCGCCTTGATAAGGATGAACTTGCTGAGGATTTCGAAGTCTACTTTGGCGACCAGGAACACGCCAAACACGCACTCTCCTTGAATCAGGATGAAATCCGAAGCGAGACTCATCGGAAAAGAGAACACGTGCCCACTGATTGTCGGTCCATCGCAAATGTGCATTAGCCCACAATAAAAAACGCCCTCGATTTCCATGTCGCAAAGCTGGAACTCTTAATGGTCTGCGAGCGCGGAGATTGACTTCATGTAATCTTCTCCTGACAGTTTGGTCACTGATAACCACTTAGTGCTGGGACTGGAGTCTTCCTACCAACTGGCGAGCTGTAATCTGGGGCTGCCTTCTTGCAGCATTTTGCAGAAATCGATCTTGTCTCTGGGTAGTTTGGATGTCTATGGGTGTATCTTTCTCGGTGACGTTCGGCTACATCTCCTGTAGCCCTGTAGCGTGCCCAGAATCGGCAAATTAAGCTTGGCTGTGTGTGAACAGCGGCCGCGATATCGCGTTGACTGCGTCCAGCTTCCAACATACCCACAGCCCTAAGCATCTCTTCCCGCGGTAAATGACGACGTGACATAATGCTTAGAGTTTCAAAAATATCGAAAAAGTTGACGGTAATGGTTTTTTACAAAAAAAAAATCGATACATGACAAAAATCTCAACAACTTTATGCTAGCAGACCCCTTACTCTGCGACCAAGTTCGGTTTTTCCTTCTTATTTTGAAAGCTTTCGCGCTTTTGTTTATTTTTTTTTGAATTTCGTTCAAATTATTTATTTCTATTCCAGCCTTAATTTATAAATTTTAGTGACCAGTACTTTTTTACGAGTTTTCACACAAAAATTGAAGTATTGTTGCTTGTTCCCTAGACTTTGTTGAGTAGTGTATATGATAACATCTTATAACAAACAAAAAAAACGAAAAAATCTTAATTTTTTGGGTTTAAAATATAAATCCTAAATATACTTATATAAAAAGTGTTTTTCTTTTACTTCATTATATATATAGGGTTGTACGGAACTCTCGGTGCGTGAAGAGACTCGCACCTGGCCGCTTCTATTTTTGTAACTCCACAAAAATTATATACCTTTTGCTGCTGTTGTAAACTGATATGGAGTAGGTATGTCTGTCTGTAGCACTACTCAGCTTAAATTATGAGTAAACTTATTGAGACTAATATTATATAAATAATCTCTTGCGCCTCAGGATGCGGGTTCGATTTCCGCCGGGGGATCAGATTTTGTACGAACTACAATTTCTGGTTTCGGGTCTGGGTGTTTTCTATGTATCATAAATCATAAGTATGTATGTACAAAAAAAATGTATCTATGTAGTATATCAGTCAACCAACACTCATAGTAGAAGCTCTGCTTAGTTTGGGGTTAGGTGATGCTGCGTGATTAGTCCGGAACTCTCTGAAACATTCTTTACTAGCATCTTCAAATACCATTTGCTCTTTAAGGTACGCGTCCATTGGCTCGTGCCGGATGCACCGCGCGCACGACATGAATATAATTTTCTATTGATTTTTAATACTTTAGATAGCACTGCGTCGCATCGAAAGCCGGCATAATAAAGAAAACTTAAAACCGTTACATGCTGTGCACGCCATGCGTCTAGCGCGGTACAATGGACGTGTACCCTTATTGCGCACGATTTTGACATCTTGTAGATTTAATGCGTAACTTACCTAAATGTTTTAAATCATTGAAAAGTTACTTGTTAGTTAGTTTCACGAGACATTTTGAGTGGTTGAGTTGAGTATGTCAAGCAAATATTTTGCTGTTTACATATCTCATAAAAAATAGGTTGTAACTAATTGGTGCCGCGGGCATCGGTATAAGAATGTTGCCCCCTAAGCAGGCCAAGGGAATCTACCCATGTGATGGGTAGCATTCTTGGACATAATACTGCTCTCCCCTATTGTGGCAAGTATTAATCCTCGGGAGGCGCATGTCCTACAGTGAACTTCTAACGGTTCAAACGAATTTATTACTTCACTGAATAAATAGTTATAGCTGACAGCACTATTAATTTTTTAAATGATTTAAATAAGAATAATTAAAAAATATCTATTTATGTCTGTATTATATTAAGTTTATCGGATATCTAGTACCCGGAACACAAGCTTAGAGCTTACCACGGGGTTGTTGTTGTGTGGATTATACGGACATATTTATTTATAAATACTATATGTTAGAATACTAAATTCTGAAATAAAAACGTTATCCTTGTGCAAGTCACTTTATAACGGTCAAGTTACTATGGTCTTGTCCAATCTGTGTAGTGTCTTTGAAAACCTAGCACTCCGGTCTATTACTCAGCATTCACTACATCCAACTAGAGTTTGCAACAAAATCCGAATACCCTCAATAGATTCAAAGGCAACACGAATTTCGATTCTATCCATTCGTTATAAGGTTTACTAAGTAGTAGTCGATGTACCATGCTTCAAGTAAATAAACTTAGCTCTTTTAATTAAGTCGCGTGTACGGAATGGAGGCACATTGATTTAATTATTTGATGATCCTGATTGTAGTGTAATTATGCTGCTAATGATTCCCGCTCTGATGAGGAGAAGTTTTGGACTTTGCTAAAGTAATTCTAAGTAATAGGCATTATATCAATTATACCAAATTACGCTCTGTTTTGCTGTCAACAAGTATTACCAGTTTCTGTAAGACAAGCATTTATAAATTTTCATTAGATTTAGGGCGTGTTGGCTATGTTGGAGCACACTCGACTTTCATTCCGAAGATCGTGGGGTCAAACCCCGCCGCGCACCTCTGGATTTTCCTTCTCGAAAAATGTATGTTCGTTTTTAAACACGTGCTTTAACGGTTAAGGCAAACATTGTGAAGAAACCGGCATGTTCTCACCTTTCTCACCTTTGAAGAGTTTGAAGAACATTGTGTCATTCATCAACCCGCACTTAGCCAGCAGGGTGGTGAATTAAGGCCTAATCTCTCTGGTCAAGAGAGAAGTTCCTGTTTTCCAACAGTGGGAACGTAAATATGGTGATTATATTGGACTAATAGAAGTCAAAAGGACACAGGAATTGTACAAACTTGAAATAATATTATATGAACAAAAAATAATATTGTCTGTATTCTGTCCGTAATTTTGTATTGATAAATAATAGGTGAGAAAATCAGAAATAAATCCGTGTGGTCGTTATTATTACTGTGAAAATTCACCTCTATTTATTTTTGATTTGTTGCCATAGACCGATTGATGTTGAGTGATCACGTCAAAACGATATGTCAAACATTAATATGTCAAAGTCTGTTTTTCTGAGGTATATAACCCACCCATTTATATTGAAAATTTTTGGACAACGAAAAATTGCGTTCAACTGAGTAACATTTTTTCCACTTTATAATTTTATTTAACTCGACACTGGCAAATTGTCGCTTCAAGCCCAAAGTCCAATTACAAGAAACTGAACTAACCCACCTAAGTACAAATAAATATAAATTAAATTACACTTAAAGGACTTTATGACAAAAACAGATTAGTTATCAATGAAACAGTAATGACCTGGTATTTTCCATTTCAATATTTTCACTACTCCAACTTTAACTAAATGACTCCATCCATATTAATTACCGTAAACCCTGTAGCGCGTGATTAATGCTCTTGTCAATGTCGTACTAACGACTATCGACGTCGACGCCGTTGTCTCTTTGCCGAGTCAAATAGTTCGACTTGACTGATGATGCAGAAATGGAAAAACATTGTTGAACGGGAAATGCTCAGTCAACTTCTTGAATTCGAACGACAAGCGAATGTATGGATGTGGGGTTGAAATGTTGATGGTGGATGTGTGTGGAAAGAGAAGTTTGCAGGTAGATAAAAAAAAATGTTTCAAAAGTAAAACTCGCCTACTAAAAACACGCTATAAAATGTACGGAACAAGGAAATTATGAAAGCATAGCCAACACACATTATGTAAACTATATTATTATGTTTAAATCAACATGTTTTGTTAAGAATGCACTTAATTTAAATAACAAACAAATCACCAAAAGTGAGAAAATAGATACATTTATACATCTATAATAATAAGATGATAAATCAGCATAACCAAAAAAAATATATTAGACGGTTGCTGTACATTGTACAATCCACATAAAAACGACAAAATTTGCGCCAATATAAGCTTGGGTTAATGTGTACTAGACATCTGCTACCTATGTGCTATTATGGGAAAAACATCTATACTACCAAAAAAAAAACAGTACCTGAGACAAATTTTCCTTTTGTTTTTAAAAGGGCAAAGCAGTTGGTAAATGTTACTCATTACTTAATTAATAATTATTTTATGCACAAAAGCACTCAGACTCCTTAGTCTGAGAGCTAAGGAAGAGAAGAAACGGATGTTCAATTACTATTGATTCTGCGTTCAATTAGTGTTGACCTATTTCCGCTTAAACATTATAATTAATACGAGCGTTAATTTGCTTTGCTAATATTGGCTAAGTATGTTGGCTTGTCGTAGATGCCTACTGCGAATTGGAATATAATTTATGACAGAATCGGGTGTTGGCTTACGCATGTTGAGCAAACCGACACCCTGTAGGGGTTTGGGTAATTATTGCGGTTAAAACAGGTTGACAGAAACATTAGCCACGTTTTTGTTATGAAATTAGGTTTAATTAGTTGTTTATTATAAAACATAATGTTAAATTAGAAATATTATTCTTTCTGTTTTGTAATGGTTATATTGCCTGTTCATTCAGCACCCAGCATATATGCAGGATAGATATATAGAAAATACTTTATTACACACCAAACAAAGAAACAATACAATAAGGAAATAAAAAGAGAGAGTAAGAATGCGTAATGGGCGGTCTTATTGCTTAAAGCAATTTCTTTCAGCAACCCCACGGATGCATTGAGTGAAAATATTACAAATATAATGGATGGTGGTATATATAATATAAATACCTAATGTCTAATGCTAAACATAAAACTAGCATATACTTAATTTCATTTACCTTTATGCTACAATAGATGAATTACTGTCTTTTTTTTAAATACTGGATGTTAAATTGTAATTTAATTCTTGGCTCCACCGCCAGAACATCCTGAATTTATTATCATTAACGAGCTGACCCAGCAAACGTAATTTGGCCATTAGTTTCCTAATCCTACCAACACTAATTACCACCACTACCACTACTAGGAGTGGAAGCGGGTGTTTGACAAGTAGGAGTGGGAGTTTGATTAGTAGTAGGGGCCTAGCCCTACTACTGCCCATACCCCTACCCCTGCTCACAATCCCTATGGTAAATATTTAGGAAAATTAATACTTAGGGCACTCTGTATATTTGACAGGAACACAGGAATATTTTGTATGGGTAAATGTTTATTAAATTTATTTTATATTTTAACCAATATTTCCAAGTCTCAATCGTTATTCTGCTATTCTTGACGGGGACATATCGAAAAACTAAACTGGTTCAGCCGTTCTCCAATTATAAACACAGTAGCTCAATAAACGTTATCTGTAACTCAAAGAACTTAGAATTTTATACATATATAGGTATAAGAATAAAGACAGCACAGCACTATTATCGTTATTTATCAAGAAGTCTAATATTCCTAGAAGAAAACATTCCAAAAATATCTTGATAAAATCCTATCTACATATATTTACATGTACTTTACACACAAGTATATGACGAGCTTTATAATATCGTAGCTATGGTGTCTATTTCATTGTCCTTGTTATGGTACGAACCCTAAAACCTTTAATCTGATATTTTTGTAGGCGTCACAAAGTTCAGAGGAGGCTCGATTTAACTTGTACAGTCAACAGCTTAAGATACTTATGAAATATTTAGGACTAAGTATATAGGTTTTATTTATGTCAAGCTTACTACCACTACTATGACAGGCAATATCTTCAGATAAATAAATAAATAAAACAATATTTCCGGACTATCCACACAAACAACATCTAGCCCCGTGGTAAGCTCTAAGCTTGCGGTACGGGTACTAGACATGTGATATACTTAATATAATAGGCGTACACATATTTTTTATCCATATTTAACACCCAGACCAAGGAGAATGTGCTTGCAAAACGTACAAACATTGGACCCCACCGCGGGGTCATTTTTTTTTTTTTTTTTTTATATTATTTATAGGCCTTCATTTGACCACAATCTCACCTGATGTAAAGTGACGATGTGGTCTAAGATGGAGCATGAAGGACTAGAACATCACTTAGGCTGTCAAGATGATTGTCAAGTTCGTCCCGCCATCTATTCATTAATATTTCATCAACTTAATTAATTCCTTATTTACCGTTTAGTTTGCAAGTATGTAATAACATTTGGTAGGTAACTCAGTCGAGGTTGAGATGCCTTCCTGACCTTTCAAGTCTAGAACTTATTACTAACTTTTAGTACGAGGTACGAAAACGAATGTCTGGTTGGACAAGGTCATTGCATAATTAGAATTAATCAACTAAGAAATAAACTAATTTGTATAGTAAACTTTCTGGAAATAAAACTTTTTTTTTCTTATCTCGTCGTGGGATGTCCATGAGGTCGTGTCATAAAGTGATGAATAATTGCTTTATTCTTTAATCTTATTTTATTATATTTTTGTTTGGTTTATGATTATTATTTTTCATTTATTGAATAATGAAATTTTATTGATTTGATTTGATTTAAAGGAACAAATTTATTTGTCTTAAATTTATTTTTGAATAAACTCTTATTTTACTTTACTTAAATGATCACGTTGATATTCGGTCGGTGCAGATACGATACTTTTCTTTTGACTCTAAACTCATTTTCCAACTGACACTCTGGTATAACTTGTCTTACTTCCATGTAGTAAATAATTTGGCTATGGATTTTCCAACCGGCCGTCTGCCTGACATCAACCCTCCTTGGAAATACTTGTTGTATCTGGTTGACGATAAATACTCCTATAGTCACCCTTAAGGCCTTCCACGATGCCTTGCTATCAGTGATAGAGGGTGCGGGTGATAGAGGGAAATGGAAGCAGAAAACATGTTGTGCCGACCCCACGTAATGTGGGATAAGGTCAGGAAGATGATGACTTTGGTATAACTTGTCATCTGGCACGTCACGTTATATATTTGGAAACGTTGATATAGATCACTTTCTTTTGACGTTGACTGTACAATCGCGGGGCTGTGACCTGTATGATTTGGCCCAGGTCCTTTCTTAGGCTGAACTTTGATGTAAAGATAGCAACACATCTAGGGGATTTACCATGGCATTTTGTAATTGAATTGGAAATTTAGGCGCAGGTAATTGTTGTTAAATTCGGGATTGAACACAAAGGGCTTTTATAATAGATTTTTACACTCGAGAAATATAATTTGTTAGATAAATTTTATGCTACAAATAAAGAAGTAATTTCTTGCTTTATTTCTAATAAGTAGGCATTTATTAGGCAATATAAATCAGAGTAAGTAGTCGTTTGCTAATTTATAAAAATGTGAGGTACAGTCAAGAGGAAAAATGTTTACATGTTTTAATACAACAAATATATATATTTAAGGTAGGCGAATAGGATCAAGAGGCAAATAAGATCAATATGAGAAATTCGGTAAGTAATATTTTTAATATGGCATTAACAAGGAGTGCAAACGACTGGTTATTTAAAACTTTACCTATCGCTTAAAGTCAGTGGTTTGGTGCAATTTTTGCTCCTAAAAAGAAATATACCATTTCTTTGATAACTTTGTGGTTTAGGATGTAGATAAACTTTTGAGTCTTATGTATAACATTTCAGGGAGAGGGCTTAATTTAGAATAATATGAGATAATAATTTCAAAAAATATTTATTTATAAAGACTTAAAAGGGCTTATAGGATAAAACCAACTCAGCCGAATGACTTTTGAAAATTGATCACTTTCAAGATCCGGCAAAACTTACTACATTACTAAATTGTATTAAGCAATATTTATAATTTTAGTGCTAGTGCCGGAAGCACGCCGCCAGCACGTGCAGCACGTTGTTGGGCGCGCAGCACGTCTCGCAGCTCGCGGTGGGGACTACCCCATGAGGAACGCGAACTTGTTGTCCGGATTTTTTCCGGTCCGAAGCCTAGCAATCACAACTACGAATTATCTTATTAGAGTCTACTAAAGAATGTAATTTTTTCCGGAAGTGTTTTTAAAACAAGTGATCAAGAGTCAGTATTGGATCTGAGACTGCTGAAAAGATTTAAAAGGATTGTTTTCTGTACTGAAAATGGCTTGAGAATTTCATTCAATTTGGGTGGGAAATGCTTTATAATTCACACACCTTTGAAAAAACTTGGCAAACAATATATTATAAATCTTTAAAAGAAGAAGAAAATCAAGAATATCTTAGGCAAATGGTTCGACAAAAATTATATTAACAATGGAGTTTTATCAGAGTTCGGTCATTTACTTTGCAACTAAAACATGACACCAATATTAGGCTACATTTCCTCTAGAGATGTACCAAATGATGTGTTGAGCTAGGATGTCTAGCCATGGATGCAACCATATACCACCGAGTGCGTCATGATGTCGAAGCCACACCCGCTGAAATACGACGGGAGGAGCACCAACGTGCAATTAGAAGGTAGCGCGAGCGGCTTGAGGAGCCAAGGAACACACGACAACGTGCAGTGGGCGCAATACTTCTTAGCTTTGATGCCTGGCTGGGTAGGGAGAAAGGGAACGTCACGTATCGTCTTACTCAGGTGCTCACCGGGCATGGCTGCTTTGGTGAGTTCCTGTATAGAATCGGTCGTGAACCAACCTCACAATGTCATTACTGTGGATCGGAACAGGACTCCGCCCAACATACCCTTGCATAATGTCCGGCGTGGAGTGCTGAAAGGCGTTAAATGATAGGATCGGACAGGATCTCTCACTACCTACAGTGATAGCAGAAATGTTGGCGGATCAAACAACCTGGAAGGAGGTGGTATCGTTTTGTGAGGCCGTAATGATCCAGAAAGAAGCTGCCGGACGAGATCGTGTGAGGCAGAATAGCAGGCGCAACGGGCGTTCTGCACTTCCAGTCTCGTGATTTGTATCTTTCTTTAAAGTACAGTTATTTTCGGGTCCGTGGATAAAAGAGTGAAGACGGGCGATGTCACCCGTGGATGTCCATCGTAAACTATCATCTGAGGTACGTATGAGACGTGCGGAAGAAGCAATGCAAGATGTGCCTGGTGCGGTCCATTGGAGTTCCCAGGCACATCGACAACGCAAAGAAGCCGGCCACCGGGGGTTATTTTAGTGGGTCCGCCAGAACTAATTCTGACAACCCCACATAAACATACTTGTACCCTCATACAGTATGGTAACTGTTAACAGATTTTTTCCCCCGAAAACAAAAAAAAAAAAAAAGGATGTCTAGTGGAGCTGTGAAAATATGCGTAGATGAGCTTTGCCGATACTAGGATGTGTAGCGAACTCTTTTCAAATGGAAACGACGCGAGGCGTGAAAAAATGCGGTGAAGTTTCTAACTGGCCTCCATCCGATGAAACGATTCTGTTGGTTTATAACATACTAGCGGCACGCCCCGGCTTTACACGGGTAATTATTCAAAATTGTTTCAAAATTATTCGAATTTTTCTCGCCGTAAAAATCATCCTTAAACTCAAACGAACATTTTAAAAAAATAAATTGGCTAAATTGGTATAGGCGTTGTTGAGTTATGCGCTTAGAAACACATTTTGCGATTCATTTTTAACCCCCGACAAAAAAAGAGGGGTGTCATATGTTTGACGTGTCTGTCTGTCTCATCATAGCTCCCGAACGGATGAAGCGATTTCAACTTAGTTTTTTTTTTTTAAAAGGTGAGTCTGGCGCGAGTGCTCTTAGACATGTTCCATGAAAATTGGTTGTGCCGTTTAAAAATTGTGGGGGTTAGAGTGGGGAAGGAAAACCGATAATCTGCAAAAATCTCGAGTGGGGTATCAAATGAAAGCGCATTGCGTGCACATTACACATTATTATGGTGTTTTAATTTTAAGGAAATTGAAGGATTCGAATCGGGGGTTTTTCTTATATTTTAAATTTAGATTTATTATTTATAAGAAGATTAAGATAAGAGAAAACATAGGTACCTACTATTGATTGCAATCTTCAATTTGGTGTAACCGACAACAAACATAAACTTGTTTCGGGTCAATTTGTGTAACGTTAGTTTTTTGAAGAAAGTTGGTTTTATATTGGTGTATTTGTGTGGTTATAATTTTTCGTTCAAGCTAAGAATTAGTGTAAGAGCAATGCTGGTTTGCCAAGATACATACACCAACTTAACCTTCTTCGGTCATAGGAATACAACAATTCGACTTATGTAAATGGATCACATACCTACTTAGTTATAACATAATTCCGACGGAAGTCTGCAAAATTTACAGTTAAAATGTGAAGTGTAACTGTATTATTTTAAAGCTAGAATTATATTATTATGCTATTCGCAAGAGCAGAAAAAAACTAAAAAAACTGTAGGTATACCCAATTGAACCTGCAACCGACGATATGTACAATATCTATGCTATATGCTAGGGTTTAGTTCTGAAAATAACTTTTTGAATGGGATTAGTTACCTGTTAACGAATTATTAACTACTAACTAAGCGACAAAATATTATCAAGCGACAATTTTTTTATTTCCGCACACGACCATTCAGTAGGGAGCCGCTAGCCGACCGACTCGCGCGGCAGATTATTTCGTGATATTAACCCCCCTCCCGTACCTTCGTGCCCGAGTGTCGCCTGCCACTCCACAACGCGTAGTTAGCAGTTATTTTAAAAAAAAAATTTTGTTAAGGATTAATACCAAGATACAAATAAAAATAAATAAAAAAATAAAATCATTTATTTACCAAAGCAGAGCATACAGAAAAATACAAATATCAGCGAAGCTCAAACTAAGCAAGTCTGCTTGTATCTTGAGACTTCGGAGACTAAAGAGCCTTTTAAAACAGTGGTATTTTAATTTTTTAATATAAAAAATCCCTTATTGTCACAAAACTATAATAGTTAGAGATATGATGTTACGACGTTTTTTGTTGATAATGATAAGTTCTACAAAGTTGTAATACATCACTTTGTTATGTATTCAATAGTTTTCGCAGCATTCGCGATTAAAGAAAGAATTTAGGTTTATTGAAGTGAAACTTCTATAGAATCGTAGTGATTTCAAACCGGATGCAAAAAGATGAAACGGAAATGGTAAGAGACACAAATACAATGCTATAATTAAATTTCTTTGCGCGATACTTCGTAGTTGAGACTACGAAGTATCGCGCAAAGAGGTATTATTGCTG
This sequence comes from Gymnoscelis rufifasciata, assembly GCA_929108375.1. Taxonomy (NCBI): domain Eukaryota; kingdom Metazoa; phylum Arthropoda; class Insecta; order Lepidoptera; family Geometridae; genus Gymnoscelis; species Gymnoscelis rufifasciata. Next base: position 9,130,466 of record OV815315.1, on the reverse strand, counting down.
TATTTTATTTATATTATTTTGTAACATACTTTATGTAATACGCTTTATTGAAGTAATATTAGGTCCTTACATATGAAATTGGCGTTTTTCGTACTGGCCACTTTAATCACAAATTTCTCCTCTTTGGTAAGGAATTCCAAATTCAAATTTGTACAGCTATAGACTCATGTATTTGTGCTTCGATGATCGTCATTCGTTTGTTTTTTTTCTTCTGTTTTTTTCTGTTTGCGTCACTCATTTTACAAAATGGAAAACTTAAAATATCGCATTATTTACGAGTACGAGTTCCGCCGTGGCACTAGTGCTGCGGAAACAACTCGAAGGGTGAATGATGTGTATGGCGGTCGTGTTGCAAAAGAAAACACAGTTCGTTTTTGGTTCCAACGTTTTCGTTCTGGAAATTTCGACTTGCAGAACAAGCCCCGTGGACGGCCTGAGACTCAAGTTGATAATGAAGAGTTGAAGGCTATTGTGGAACCGGATCCATCGCAAACCACGTCCGAGTTAGCTGCAGGCTGCGGTGTTAGTGATAAAACTGTTTTAATTCACTTGAAGCAAATTGGGAAGATTAAAAAGCTTGAAAGGTGGGTACCTCACGAATTGACTGAAGCAAACCGGCAAACGCGCGTCGACTGCTGCGTTACATTACTAAACCGGCACAATAATGAAGGTATTTTAAACCGAATCATTACCTGTGATGAAAAATGGGTTCTTTACGATAATCGGAAGCGCTCAGCGCAATGGTTGGATCCTGGCCAGCCAGCCAAATCCTGCCCCAAGCGAAAATTAACCCCAAAAAAGTTACCTTTAAGCGTTTGGTGGACTAGTGCCGGTATTGTTCATTACAGTTTTCTCAAATCTGGCCAGACTATTACGGCTGATGTCTATTGTCAGCAATTGCAAACCATGATGGAAAAGCTAGCGGCTAAACAACCTAGGCTGGTCAATCGCTCCACGCCACTGCTGCTTCACGACAACGCTAGACCACACACTGCGCAACAGACGGCTACTAAATTAGAAGAGCTTCAATTGGAAAGTCTAAGACATCCTCCGTACTCCCCGGACCTTGCTCCAACAGATTACCATTTTTTTCGAAATTTGGATAACTTCTTGCAAGGGAAAAAATTCAACTCCGATGGGGCAGTCCAAATCGCCTTCAAAGATTTTATTGATTCCCGTCCGACTGGTTTTTTTAGTAAAGGGATCAATGAACTACCTATAAGATGGCAAAAGTGCATAGAAAATAATGGTTCATACTTTGATTAATTAAATATATTATATTAAAAAATATTCGACTTTTTGTTCCTCCCATACAAAACGCCAATTTCATATGTAAGGACCTAATATAAATAATCCGAATAATTACAGATATATGTTTGTTTCTCTTATCATTTCAGCAGGAAGCGTTCATTTACCCTTTTTTTCTATTCGATAAATATCATAATTATAGTTCGTAAGTAGTAGACTCCAATCGTGCGTCGTAGCTGACACACACACACTTTTTTTTATACTTCTTATTCTTTCGTCGATTTACTGAATTTTCACTTCTATCGTGTGTGAATCGCATCGCACACACACCTTTTTTTTTCATAAAAATCGGTTATTGTCACAAAACTATAATAATTAGAGATATGATGTTTTTTGTTGATAATGATAAGTTCTACAAAGTTGTAATACATCACTTTGTTATATATTCAATAGTTTTGGCAGCATTCGCGATTAAAGAAAGATTTTGGGTTCTTTTTTTCACCATGGGTTACATTATCGGAGTTTGGTAAGGAATCATATTATTTTTGAAAACTAAATATAGCCTATGTCACTCAGGGATAGTGTCGCTTTCGAATGGTGAAAGAATTTTTTAAATCGGTGCAGTAGTTTCAGAGCCTATTCGAGACAAACAAACAAACAAAAAATCAAACCTTTCCTCTTTATAATATTATTATATAGTATAGACAAGTTCTCGTAACACAATCGCTGAGAATATTTCACATTGTATTTTGTCAGCCTTTCAGAAAATATAATGACATCTTTGCGGATTACTCATAGTAATCCTTATTCAAAGAACTATACATGATACTTTTTTCGAGTTTATTGTCATAAATATAATGTTCGATACAAAAGCCTTTGTTATTCGAATAAAGGGACTTAACACATCCGAGGATAATTTGCTTTTCCCAGCCACTGTACCCAATAGCTAATTGCAGTCATAAAAATACCCAATGCCACATAACTTGATTGTAACTAATTGTACCAGCAACTTTAATTGGGCTCTAGCGTAGGCCTATTCAATAAATCGTACTAATAGTTTGAAATGTTTATGCTCTTGAATGGGAACCTGCAACTTTAATAAGGTTAGGGATCAATGCTCGTTATTTATGAGCCGCACGGGATTTTAATTAAATTATATATTAACATCAAGGGTATGAAGTTTGAAAGTGATATGCGGGGTGACATGAATTTCTGTTAAGCAGAGGCTGATACTGCAGTATTAGTAGATTCTACTAATGTTATATATGATGAGTCACTCATCATTTATAAACACCAATATTTACGTTCCCACCGTTGGGACACAGAGACTTCTCTCTTGAAGAGAAAGAATAGGGCTTCATTATGGTCAAATATTTTTCTAGATAATTTCTGAGGTTTTTGTAGTGTTTAATGTTAATGTACGAGTATTTCAGTATCTGCTGCGAGATTTTAAATTACTTTATATTTTAAAGATGTTTGTTCTTTTTCTTTTTATATGGCAATTACCTAATTTTTAGTAAAGATTTTTATCTCTCAAGGTTTGGTTGCCTCGAGAAAATAACTCTCAGAGATAAATCCGCCTAAAGTACATTTAGGTATTTCGTTATCAAAAGCTACTCTGTTACCATTATTGATTCCTTTTCTTATGTATAGATAAATATATAGTAATATTCATCATCACTATTAGCGCGTTAAAACGTAGGCAAAGGCTAATTCATCGTAGGATAACAAAATGAACAAAATACTTAAATATCGGTATCTTGAGTTAAAGTACAGATTCAAATTTGTCTATAATTATCATATAATGTAAAAAAATATTTATTAATCATCTACGCAGAAGTAGATAGTTTTAATTAAAACCATCCAATTTGGATTACCGAACATTCAAGACAAAATTTATCTCCATAGACATTCAGCACATTAGGTATGTACATTATCATAACGATCGAAATTAATAATTTTATTACAACCGATCAATTTCTAATAAAATGGCGCAGTAAGGTATAATTGGATTGGATTTTATTCTACCCATAACATCAAATAGACTTACTCATATCGATGGTCGTTGGAGCAAGTTCATGTTCACGACCGTACTAACATTAACCGGAACACTGACTTGAGAGGATACCGAATTACGGATCCTGGAAGCGTATTTACAAAACGATTTTTAAGGTATAAATTTCAACTGCTGCTTTAAATGTTCGCGTGCTGCTTACCGCGCTGATTCGCCGGTGTTGCGTTGTGAATAGTTTTCTTCATCTTTATCGGGAAAAATCATTGTTATTCACGTACCTATTATCGCTGTAGCATACATGGCACAGTGACTCGCAGCAATAGATCTATCACCTATAAAAAACAAGCTTTGACAAAATAACAAATATGAATGTGAACTCTCAACTGAGTTACAGTTGAGAGTTCATCTGTCTCAACCTGAAATCTTACTGTAAATATAAATGTACTTATTATAGTGTATCTGTGTCTCTTATTCATGCAATCATTTAATAAATTCAAATCAAATTGGGGATAGAATCATTTAGATAATAAATTCAAATTAAATTGGGGAAAGAAATAAGGTAGCTTGATTCCGAATAACGATTAGCAATTACGCCTCCAGTATCACTGGAATGCAGGAATCTTGCTTTACGGTCGGAAGTGCAATAAAATACCTGAGTTTAAATGTACCTAGGTTTTATTGGATGCATTTACTACGTGCCAGATCGAACTCATTGGTTTGACAAAGAAACGTTCCTATTATCCTGTGGACCGAATAACTCTTGCTTGTAGCCGAGGGATCTCTAATAAATATAAATAAGATTAAATAATGTTTACGGATAAGGTGTTTTTGCTTACGGCTACTTTATATGTATACACATACCTAATAACCTACCAGTTAGTAAGACAATATTAAATTTGCAATAAACCAAAATGAAAGCAAGCTATTTTTCAAGTTGTTATTATCAGGTCTAACTGACATTTAGGATTCTACAAAGTTGTAATGAACAGACTTTATATAATTTGATAAAGTGTTTATTATAATTTTGAAAACAACAAAATAATATAATTTTATATTCCCAAGCGGCATTTCTACTCAAAGCAAATAATACAAATATGATTATTTAGGAATTCGAAATGAATGTGCCGCGCCCTAATTACTGCCAAATTTTAATATGTCCGACGTATTAAGTAACATTTCGATAATAATTTTAATAATGAAATCAGTGTTTTGTGAAATGTTGAAATGATTTTTGTTTAAAATTTGTTAACTAATTTAGTTAAATGTTTTATATAATAAATGTGAATTTTCATTTGACATGTCAAAATTATAATTAAAATTTAATGGAAATCACGCTCTTGGATCTGACACCGAGTAAATTTCTCCGTTCCTAAAGGTTTAATGATACTTACATTATAATGTACTTTTTATTTGCTATGTCCAAGCATTAAGAAAATTGTATTATTGCCTTTTTCATCACGATTTAGGTTAATTTACCAAAAATATAAAAATTCAGCATGGCCAAATATAGGTAAAACTGATTAATTATCATTATCATTTCAGCTGTAGCACGTTCACTGTTGGACTGTTGGACCGAAATATCTTGAAATCTTACTCACTATATACTACAATATATTACTCACTATATACTGCACTATATACTCACTAGATACTACACTATATACTAAAATATATTTCGGTTGCAGGTGCATGCTAAAAACGAAATATACGATGAATATAGTGAAATATTTATCATAATATTAGCAAACAAACCTCTAAACTAAATACAATTTTGTTATTGATAAATTAACTGACAACATAATTGTCATGTTTGCAACTATAGCGGTTATTATTTGGGTTACCTGCTAAACCTTAGTAATTAAGTATTATTGCAATAACAATAATTTAAGATCATTTGGAAGCCAATGTTTAGTTATTTGATATAGTTCATCCACAATAAGGGTGGTTTTACAGTGACTCGTTTGCCAGTGTGGATGGTAAGCACTGCCCGTAAAACAATATACGCGGCAGTGTTTAACAAAGTTTCAAGACACGCGAAACTCGAGACAACGAGAGAAAACTACGCTTAAGTTTATTCTGTTTCGACATAGTGGATGCCAGAAATGTCGGCATTGACGGAAACCGATACCCGGACCACGGAAAATATCCGAAAAAATGATAAAAATCCGGCGTTATACCGGCGGTAATCCACGGTGACAAAAGCTACAAATTATGCCGGTCCCTGTAAAAATACCCTTCTCTATATTCTTCCAGGTTGTATAATAATTAAACGATTTTAATAGACTGTAAACCACTAATACTTGGCGCAAACGGACCACGGTTGGATGCTGGCCACCGGTGGCTATGGTCGGTGGTCCATTTGCGCCGAGCATCTGGTCTTTCCGATAATTATACTGATTTCTTAAATTTCGAATAATAAAAAATAATTTAGCACCACCATTAGACTGAATTGACATTCGTGGATTTTGTCAATAATAAATTTTATTACACTATATGATTTTAACATCTTGGCCTGAAATAGCAGCAAATCGGAACGATTTTAAAGAGTGGGAAATAAATAATAATGATTTTAAAATTAGCTGCAATAAATGTTAAATGGCCGAACATGTAGAGCGAGTTAGACGTAAAATTTTATTCAAGATAAGTATTTAAGTGCATCACTGAGATATGACCTAATAGAACTAAATTAGTATATTAATAATTTTTGCTGTAGGACATTCACTACTGGATGGCTCCTTGAAAACTTCCTGTTATATAAATAAATGAACATGAATGATGTTTTATGAAAACATATAAATGTTTAATAGCTATTAATATGCGTATTTAGATAAGGAATTATAACTGTTTGTTTTCCGGATAAAATAAATAATAAATAAAATATAGGTTGAAAAAAACCGGCGGTATTTACTAGTTTATCCGGTTATCTAGTTGGTTGACGTTCTACGCTGCACTTATCTTACCGCGGCTTCCAATCGAATAGGTCATCTGTTCTACGAGAAATATGACCTACCCAGTTAAATTAACCAATCTGTTTGGTCATACGTGTAGCTCTCATTCCTAGCAATTCCCCGCAAAAAACCTCGAGTAGCAATCACGATGGTTCTTTGAGCGACTCCGAGCCAATTCATAAAGCTTATTTCAGCAACACGTTTCGGTCAAATAAGTAGAAACGATAATATTCAGATATTTGCAGTAAGTCCGAATCTGGTTCGCTCCAGATTGGCATGCACAGTTTGGCGTCGACTCAGTTTCCTCACAGCTGGGCCGATTATGGACTACTGAGACTGAAGCCAAATAGCGTTTTGTAGTTTCTGCAAACTGTTTCATTTAGCTTGGTCTGGCATGAAGTTCTGTTTCCAAGTTTTATAGTCAAGAATAAGCTACCAACTTAAAATTAGTTTTATCTTTTGTGATTTCACTAGAGATTTTAGGAATATTAAAGTTAAAGGGGCTATGTTCGGTGAGTAAATCTGTACCTAAGCGACAAAGCTTGACAAATGACCGAATGTTTATGTGTACATTTTAATAGCAGTTGCCACTCTAGCGCTCTGTCATACTTGTTACTGGTTGGTGAACGCAATATTTGATGCGAACCAGAGGAGGCGGGAAATATTCTAAACTCAGTGAAAGCAGCTTTTCAGTTGAATCTTTGCAGCTGGACTGCATGTCCATTTAACATTTTTGAAAAGTAGCATTTTTATGTATCATGGTCCAGTTAACTTATTCCAATTTTCACCTTAACCCGTATTTTTTTATTCTATATCAACCAAACTCCATTAGCCTTTCACATTAAAAGTAGTCAGTTGGTGTTTTTAAATTGTTTCTTACCAAAATCCGATCAACAAAGTTATTACATTAACTTTTCAGAACGATTAAATTCCATTTAATATTCATCATCATCATCATTTCAGCCATTAGACGTCCACTGCTGGACATAAGTCAAAGAAGACCAATTATTCCGATCGGTCGCTACTTGCATCCACCGTGAGCCTGTAAGTTTGACCAAGTCATCTGCCCATATCGTCGGTGGTCGTCCGACGCTGCGCTTACCTCTGCTGGTGTCCACTCTAGTACTTTTTTGCCCAACGACCATCTGTTCTAGAGTGCGTGGGCCTGCCCACTGCCACTTTGAAGAGCTAATACGTTTGGCTATGTCAGTGACCCGTGTTCTTCTACGGATCTCCTCATTTCTGATTCGATTCGATTTCGTAGAAAACCCCTAAGAACATAATATTGTTTATAAAACATCATCTGATTGGCCTACCCGTATACCTACGGTTGTTCTCATTTGACATTCCTTTCAGCCCGGGGTATTTCATTACAAATACCGAGACTCGCCCATGTTCTATGCAGAGCTATAGAGAATGGATCAGACAAAGAATTGAACCGCATTTTTTCTTTCTTTCAGAAGAGTTTTTACATAACTCTTTGAGATTATGGAATCATAATCCATGCGTATAGTGGGTTCGAGTCCCGCATCTCGCTAGTAAGTAACTTAACTTAGTCTTAATTTTTTTCTACACAAATTTAGAATATTATGGAATCGTTTTTAATTTCAAAATTAGTAATTTTTGTTGAATTCGGATATTATGTAACCGTCCCTCAATTTGTTGGCAACTTATGTATAACAGAGACCTGTAGAGACGGTTTAAGGCTAAAAATGGTGTTAGTATGTTATGCATATGTTAGAAATATCAAACCTAAAAAATCCAGATTTAATAAATGCGGTCAAATGTCTTGTTAATTTTTTATAACCTATGGTACTTGATTTAATCAGCTGGTACCTACTTACCCAATCAATCAGTTAATTTGTTTTAGTTTTTCTTTGAGGGGAAAAATCAGATAAAATCAACAACGGATTACGGAACCCACATCGCTCAGCGTCAACTATTCTTTAAGCATCTATTCAATCAATTGCTGTCCACATAATGCCAGTAATTAAATATTAAAAATTAAATAATTTATGTGGTAATAAAAATGAGCAGTTATGCGATATACTCCGATTAATTAATTTATTTATTCGCATCCAGTTCAGATTATGTATCGAAGCAATGATTTTCATTTTTATAATTGATTTATATTGCTTTGTTTTGATGTTAGTTAATTTAATTTTACTTTTACAAGTGGACTAATTTATTGATTTATTATTATTATTTTTTGTCATTTTTGGTGTTATTGTAATTTTCAAATAAAAGGTAAATATTGTGGAATGAAATAAATTTATGAATTATGATGGGTTTTTTTCTTTGATCAAATGCAACTTTAAAAGAATGAAACAATGTTGAAGCAAGAATCTGAAACAATGTTCAAGCCTCATGTTCTAGCAACATGGAAATCAGTCCAATCGTATAACCATAAAGGAATACTATGTATATAATAATAACTATGTATTTACAAAAAAAATAATCTATGTAGTATAATCAGTTAACAAGCACCCATAGTACAAGCTCGGCTTAGTTTATTAATATTTATTTATTAAACTATATTTTTTAAGCACCAATCGAATACAATAGTCGGTTTGCAGCTTAGGCAAATCCTCTTTAGCAGCTTAAGCCATACGGGGCATTCAATTTTACGCGAAGAGATATCAAAGTTTCATGTGGAACCAGTATCAAGTTCCCAGTTGTTTCCTTGGCTGTTTCAAACTTTTAACTTTAAATCTATAAAATTCCGTAATGAAAATAAACAGCAACATTGTTGATAGCATCTCTTACCTTATAAACTGGATGTGATGAGTGAGAAAATCCACATACATCCAGTATGTGGATTTTCTTGGCAAATTGTCCTTTAAAAATAATAAATAAATAGATTTTTATTTCAGACGAGAACATAATACGATTAAAATCACTTTTTTAAAGCATTCCATCTATATTTTATCAATATGACCATCATAGTTAAAATATTATCGATGTTCGGATAACGCAAAATCTATTTTTTATTTTTTTTAAAGTAAGGCATAATGTCGTCTCGGGGTATCGTTATTCGATATTGATATTTTTTTTTGTTTGGATCATAATGGGTTAATATAATAATAGGGGGATAATGGAGGTTTTGTCTGTTCACGTCCGTAAGTGGTGACCCTCTGAATCCTTACACGTGACCTCCGGGTGGTGCTAAGAACAGTCTCTGGCTCTCTCTGGCTTGTCACCACTCTCCGGGCTGGCCCAGTGCGTGAATTTTTTCGTGTTTCGTAATGTGGTCCGGAGAAGACCTTAGAGGTTTTCATGCCCCATCTTAGACCACATTATCACTTTACATCAGGTGAGATTTTGGTCATATGAAGGCTTATCCAGCACAAAAATAAATAAAGGATAAATTATAAGGGGTATCCGTTGAAAAAAAAGTTATTTCTAAGGGACACAGGGTGTCCCTTAATAATGCACAACACTAAGAGTCGGTAGTTAGCGTCGGATTTTTCTGATCTGTCTCATATTGAGAACCTTACCTGTCCCTGCCGTCTTTTAGATCGGATAAAGCGATTTACGTAATTTGATAATATTGACTAACCACAAAATATTATACCCACTTTAACACTATGAATAACAATAAAAAAAAACTTTGCACAGCTCCAAATAAGTTAAAATATAATCCTATCGGTGGTATTATCAAATCAGAAAATGCTTTTGAAAATTTCCCAATTTTGTCAACTAATTTGAAACTGTCAGAAGTTATTACAATACGTTCCATAAATTGCAAATCCGAGAGTCTGATGGAAATACAAACTCAGCTTATGAAATAGTCAGTTGCCATTTAATTTGCTAAATAAACGCGTATCACTACATAATTTGGAGAAATTCTCAGTAACTTAACCGTTCGGAGTAGGTCCTGAAAAAATAAATGATGTGAGCGGTTTGTATTCGTATTTTACTTGGACGAATGTAGTTTTGTGGAGTATAATAATATTTCACTCGCCAACTCCATTTCGATTCTTGTGAGCTCAAAACGGTTTCCATAAATTACCACCAAAATGTGTATTAGAGTAGAGAAAACACGAGTTTGATATTCTTAACACAATTAATTTTTAAGAATAACATTCCTCCGTAATACAACAATCTCTATGATATTTCGAGTCTCTCTTTTATCGTATAAATAAAGATAAAAAATATAGAGCCTAGAGTGGAAATCGGTCAAGTATTTGAACCCACGGCCTAATATATATAAATATAGTATCGCCTGTTGATTCAGGTAAGTCGGAGCTCAAATACTTGAAAGTACAGCGATAAAACTTATAAAAGGACCATTCACATTTTAAAAAAATATATTAAAGGATTTATATTTTTTTTTATGTATCGAATTTTTATTCTTTTTCGGCCAACGCGTTAAGAGACGAGTGAACTTAAAACTTAGAAAAACACTTTGAAATATTCCATAGGACATGGAATTATAACTGAATTAGCTGTAATTGGCAATGTATGCATGCTGCTAGTATTTGTTAGGTACTATTTATAACGATATTATTTTATTATATCGTTAACATTCATGCAAAGATGCATTAGTGTGTATATGTTGTAATTTTGATAACAAACATATTATTCTAAAACATTTTTAAATAAAGTATTAAATTTTTATAATATTTCGAAAGCTATGTAAGTGGTATTACACGGATGGAAAATTTTAGATGGTGGTTAGAGTTATGATGATAGATTATTAAGACTAATATTTAACTTGAAGAGGTTGTTTGTTCGAACGCGCTAATCTTAAGAACTGCTGATTCGATTTGAAAAAATATTTCAGAGTTAGATAGCCCATTTATCGAGGAAAATTAACAACGTATTTTCCTAAAACATTGAGCCCGCGGTAAAAAAAAACATGGGCAACGCTATGGCATATAAAGCTAGTTGTTTAGATAAATCTCACAAATGCAAATCATACCGCTTTTCATATGGTATTCCAAATATCTAAAATGAACTTTCAACCCAAACTTGGATTATCCTACCACAGTGCTGAGTCAATTATTGCAGAAACAGAGAATTCGACATGATAATATAGAATCAGGTATTTAACCCGTAATATGTTTGTAGAACAACCGCGTAATCTCTGAAAGTAATAGCTTGGAGTCTGTTGGGAGCTACAGAGCTGGTATCTTTGGTATTGTTGCTGGTATCTATGTCGATGCATTGCCGCAGTATACGTGGGATCTATATTGAGCAGCTTCGATTTGCTCATATGCAGTAAACATACCAGAAACAATGTTTACGACTTTAACCGATCTGTTATTTGAACTTAAATTTATGTTAGCTATGCTGGTAAGCTCAAAATTATATGAGTTGAACGTTGGAAAATAATTTAAAAACGCTTCGAAGCTTTTGTACAAATATCGCATGTACAGTAAATTATATGAGCTTGTGGAGAAGTAACTACCAGTACAGATTAATTATGGATTATATTTGTAGAAGTGCATGTCAAATTACTAGTCCACCATCTTGGATCTTCTGCCACCCTTGTAAACGTCATGATGGCAAATCATGCTTTGATATCAAAACGAAATGTGTAGGTATACAACGTTTCAGATAAATCGGTTGGAAATATCTATTTAAAAGATTTGTTGCAATCGTCCTTAACAAACTTAAGTACACTGTAAAGTAGTACAGTTAGTTCGGTAACGACCGAACTAAATAAGATTAAAATCATTTGATAAATAAAAGATAGTCTCATAATAAACAACAAAACACAAACGTTGTTTCACTTTATAAAAATCAATCACGTTTATGTGTTTTAAAATGTAAAACACATACTTTAGTGTTATAGCAGCTACATAAATGCGACATCCTTAAAAATTTCAACTCCCTATATATCACGGTTCTTTAGATACCTGATAGCCTGGTGAATCTATGTACGAAATTTCATTTAAATCAGTTTATTAGTTTTTGCGTGAAACAGGAACATTCAAAGTCACTTTCGCGTTTATAAAATTAGTATGGATATGGATATGTTATTTTGAGCTGGATAGTACACTCGTTAAAAAGGGCAAAAGTTACTTTTGTTAAAAGAATTAATGAAAAAAATTATAATTTAAGTAAATGCTTAGTGGCATTTCATGATTCATTTATTATATGATTTGATCAGTTAACTGACATCGGATTATTATTGTTTTATATAATAAAACTCTATCAAGCAAAACAAAATCCATTATGCCACTGAAGCACATTTCGAATTTTTATATCATGGTGGAGTGAACATTTTACTTCGAAAAAGTAGTTTTATAATTAATACGTAGTCATCTACTCGCAAAGCACGACTCAGATTTATGCAATTTTACAATGTGACTAGTTTTTCTCACTATGACCGCATTTCCAAATAAATTCATGGATTTTTACAGTTCAATTAACTTCAATACGGCATTAATAATTCTATGAATATGGCCGATGGACTGTCAAAAACGCATTCATTCAAATATTATTGAGTAATATTCTATGCAGCATATTATGTATTATTGTATCTTCTGTGAGTTTTTAATTACCTTGTATAATTATTATTGTTGGTATATTATTATTATATTGTTGGTATTTTTTGACGACCTCTATGGCTCGGTGGGCGAAAGCCCGCCTGAGGCGCAGGAGGTTGCGGGTTCGATTCCCGCCGCGGGACCAGATTTTGTACGATCTGCAATTTCAGGTTTCGGGTCTGGGTATTTTCTATGTATAATATGTATGAATTAACAAAAAAAAAATGTATGTAGTAGTATATCAGTCACCTAACACCCATAGTACAAGCTCTGCTTAGTTTGGGGTTAGGTGATGCTGTGTGATTAGTCCGGAAATATTTATTTATTTATTTATATGAGTGACATATAAGCATACAGCACACATATAAGCTAAGAGCTTACCACGGGGCTAGATGTAGTTGTGTAAAAAAAAAAAAAAATTGGTGTACAGTTATTTTTTTTTTAATAACTAGGTGCAATGATGGTATTGAACGTGCACGCGAGGAATGTGCTAATGCTGATCTCAAACCTTAAACTGCCTCAGTGGCGCGGTGGGCGAGGGTCCGCTTGCGGCGCAGGAGGTAGCGGGTTCGATTCCCGCCGAGGTTGAAAGTGTTTGTATGTTCTGCAAGCACTTCCTCCTTGGTCTGGGTGTTTAATATATTTAATAAAAAATATCTACTTATATATATGTACGACTATTATTTTATATGTTCACTACCACACAGGCAAACTTTCACATTACTAATACTTATTATTACTAACGAGGACGGGGATGATAACAATGACTTTGTTATTATTATATCGACTAAACTAGTATAACACGCCACGGCGTTGCCGGGTTCTTGGTTTTTTCCTGCGGGAACTACGTATTATTCCACGGTTAGCAGTAGCCTTGATAAATGGGCTAACACTGAAAATTTTTTTTCAAACCCGATCAGTAGTTCCTGAGATTATCGTTCAAACAAAGAAACTCTTATAAAAAGAAAGCTATCCATTATTCGGCTAAAAGTAAACGAGTACCGATAACTGGGAATTTTTTTTTGCCGTAATCCGGCTAAATCCGCTTCATCCTAGTTTACTACAGATGCCATAAAATATCGGACTGTTTGACAAACTAATCTCTGCAGCAAATTCGTCAGCTATGTAAACGATAGATAAACAACAATGTAGGCACTAAATATCGGCCAGATAGCGCGTATTTACGACTTTGAATGAACATGAGTTATGGGATAGGTGGTAGAGCTTCACTCTTTATCCGGGAAAATCGAACTATTGCTAACTACCTCAATCTCATATAGTCTATCAAGAATGTGAATTATTCCCAATTCCACAGATTTCTTTTACAGAATCCCAATCATGAGTCATCCCATCATCACCCCATCACGAGGTTTTCGTGACCCGTAATCTTGAGTCTATGAATCTACGTACCTATTCATAGTTTCTGCTATCCTGGTACCTAATATTAGTTTTGTTGTGCTAATATTCATCCAGATTCCCAAGTGTAAGGAATTCCTATTATATAGATTCCGAAATCTACAGAATTCTAACTCTACAGATTCTAAATTATCCATCTACCAGACTTGGATGACTTGGGGTGCATTTGTCGAGCATAAGGCGTCTTGCAAATGAAATACTAATGATCAGCCAATTGATTTCATCACCAGTTAATTTGGTTAAAGAAACGTCCAAGAAAATAAAATACACTTGAAACTACATTTTAAATGATCGCAGTCCACCTCGATCCAATATTCTCAAGCAAGAAATATTCCAAGAACAACAGTAAGCTCCTTAGTTCGTAGCCTTATAAACAATGGGCAGACCCACGTCCTTAAAACCCACAAAGGACTAAGTAGGATCATGGTCCACCCCCTTGCTAATTCAGAGGCTAAAGTTCCATAAAACGGCCTTTAGTTGTTCTGTGAATTGTACTAAAATGTTCAGTTACTTAGGAGTATTTACGAAGATTTTCTTATGGGGAAAATGTCTTAAGCGCAATGGAGATTTGTAGGTAACAATATTGTGTAATGAATCAATATATAAAGTGATTTCTAATCAGTTGGATTCTAACTTATGAAGACTGATTCGTGGATGTAAAATGTTTTAGCTGAAACTAGTAATTGTTAGTCTACATGTGCCTATTATTAATAATATATTTGGATACGTTATTTAAAACCTAGCTGTTAGTTTTCCAAAAATTGTGTAAATAAATAAAAATAAAATGAAGATGGACGGATAAATTGGTTTGTTGCTGGTACACTGTGGTTGCAAGCCACATCCAAAAAAAATAACTGAAAATTAAAGAAATAGGCATATATAACAGTACCTAGATGTTAAACGGATCTAATACTAAAGATTTTTTTAAATTCTTTCGTAAGCAGAAATTTCTTAAAGTTTTTTTCAAAATGAACAGGTAAAGTTATTCAGGTTGTTTCAATATCATAGCCTTTTGAAGCAACCATTATCAATATTGACTGGTAATCATTCACAGTGCCTGTCCTAATCAAATGCTCGTAACATATGAGTACATTGCTTCAATGGTATTCAATTTACTCGTTATTCAGCAGGAAACCTATTTCAGAGCGGAATCAAGGGAAATGGTTCAAATTTCAATTATTCACGTTGCATAGGAATTATTTTCGTAACACGAAATCAATTATCTATTTCGGACACGAAACTGGAAGCAGTTTCTGTCCACTGTGCGACGCAATATTGCCTGTGACGTAGCAGTAGACAGTAATTGTTAGTAGCTGCTTGTTACTCCCAAAGAAAATACAATTACATTACTCAACGCCATTTAACACAAATATTAGAATAGTATAAACACTCTTTACTACATTGACCTTTCAAAATAAGAAATTCAGAATAAGCAATAAGACCTCATTGCTTAACGACTTTTTTTATAAAAAACCTTGTTATGTAAATAAATTAGAATGGCAAGCGGTTGTCGGAATAGAAAGAAAGGAAAATTTAAATTTAGTTTATTTTGACAATCGCGAGGAGAATGTATAAAAACTATCGTCCCCACGGATTTATCCATATGCATTTTCATATAAATTTTGTAAAGGTATTAAAATCATTAAATTATTATATATCAGTTATTACTCTTCGTCTTGATCAGATTGGTGCAGCAGCTATGGTTTGAAGACAGAAGTTGATAGGTATTTTAGGTAAGTCACTTGATAGGCACCGCCACGTGGTTGCTTAGTTAGCGTTCAAGAATTTAGCTAAGGAGCGCGACTTTGAAACGCAACTAATAACTTTATACATTTGCAAACGAGCCAACCATTAACGGCGTTGCTGGAATGCGTAACAATAAAACCAGGCTAAACGATAAACAGAAAGACAGGTAGTTAGGTCCTTTCGCATTTATAGAAACATTTAATACATAAAAACATATAATTTTTTTTTTTTTAGTAAAAAGTTATTTATTTAACAAAAATACAGTATTACATAGTTATTGGTAGTACGATGAGGATACAAAAGTTTATAACTGTGGAGTATCCTCATCGCCCTCCTCCAGGCTCTACAAATAAATACATATTAATCTACTCTAAATCTAAATAAAAAGAGAGAAAGAAGTTTAACAATTCTTCATTAAAGTTTATATTCTATTCTATTGATTACGTGATTAAACTAACATGCAATTTAATACAAAGATTTTTTTTAATAATAAATGTAATAAATTTGACTATATAAAATTATCTAATAATTGAATTTGGTTCTAATATGTTTATTCGGTAGTATTGCTTTATATTGGCCATCTTTGTGTTTGAACTGACTGTCTCTGTTGCAAGCCCTAAAAATTTTTAGTGATACATTGTACTAGTTAGCTGTTATTTATCTTAAATTCAGGTAACTGATAAAATAAGGATTTTATAAAGAACTGGAGAGCAAATTTTAATAGAAAGAGAGATAAACCGTGTCGTATTTGTGATATTATAACAAATCAAAGTAGGTACCTACATGATACACAATATATTTTAATAAGTTTATTAAATATAAAAGAAATATTTCTGAGAATTAAATTTTAATAAATAATCTTTCATTCGTAGATCACATAATTATATTTAAGCGTATAAAGACCTGCTGATTTCTAAGGTTTCTTATCTGAAATTAAAGAAATCTATTTTTTATCAAAATTGCCATAGGGGAGGTCCTTTAATTAAAAACATAACTATGACAGTAAGACGTTGACAGGCTTAAAACGAATGTACTAATATGTCTGTCGATATAAAGCACAAAATGGCGTTCAACTGAGTAACATATTTTCTTACAAAATAGCGTTCAACTGAATAACATCTAGTATTTCACTTTATAATTTTATTTAAGTCGACACTGGAAAATTGTCGCTTTAAGCGCAAAGTCCAATTACAAGAAACTAACTTACTAATATGTCTGTCGGCTGAGATGATGATGATGATGAAATCAACAATTCAACTCTAACTAGCTTAACACACTAACTCGTTTGCAAGAAAAAATAAAATTAGGTGTAGGTATAAATTTTTTTAAATAATCTAAATGACAGACATATTTTTTTTAGTATTCTACTCCTTTATCGTTTATAGCTGAAATTATGTTATGTTTTAATTTATTCAATTATAATTAACTTACCAAAAGATAGATACACAACAACTCTTTATTGTACACCACAAAAATACTATAAGTAAATTTTCAAATTTTATGCAGAAAAAATTAAGACATATCCTTATCCTTCGCGCTCTGGATTTGAACCTGCATCTCTGGGATAGCGCCCCGACGTGATAGCCAATTACACCAACGCGCCATTACGTAAAATGTAAAAATAGTTTAACCTGCAAAGTGAGGTTTATCATTTATTAAAATCATTAAAAAAAATACTTATTATATATGTAAATAGTTAACATCTTCTATGGCTAGCATTTGTAACTGCCAATCTGCCTTAGGTGGTGTGGCTTTGGTATCAGAACGTTCAGTTCAGTTTTTTAAATTATACTATAATATAAAATAGATGAATAGATAAATTTAGATAAGCACACTATTATTATTAAAAACGGACACGTTAAACTAAGAGGGGTGTTATACACCCCTCTTTTTTGTCGGGGGTTAATTAAACTTAATTTTAGTATAAGTAGTATTTTTTGTATAAGATTGTAAGGTTAGTAACCCAATTGACCACATGTCTTATATATAAAATTTCCATGTTAGTTACCGTACTCCACCGAAACGGCTACGGCTTAACCGATTATTATGAAATTTTAAATGCGAATTCAGTAGGTCCGAAAATCGGCTACTATCTCTTTTTCATTCTGCAAAACAACCTTTGCTGGGGCCATCTAGAACATTCGATTTTCAAAGCGACTTGGTGATTTGGTTCTAGAAGCCGAACAAGCTCACCTATTGCGTGCGTAGCGCAGCCCAAGTCGATTAACGAAAGAACAGGAACCACAGATAAAAATAATGAACGTATCATTCACTATACCCCGTTACGGTTACTATAGACTGAATGTCGAACGTTCGATTTATAAATCAACTTGGAGATTTGGCTCTAGAAGCCGAACCAGCTCACCTAGTATGTGCGTAGCGCAGCCCAAGTCGATTAACGTAATTACAGGAACCACAGATAAAAGAATGAAGGTATCATTCACACTACTCCGTTACAAGGCCGGCCTAATCTTAGGGTACGGTTACATTTGTTTCGAGCCCCTTAATATTTCCTCATCAGTGGCATTAACGAAAAAGCTGAAAGCTGACCCTTTTAGTAATTGAAAATGTATTAGAGTGGTTTTCCGAAGAGATTCGAGAATGGAAATTATAGAGTAGTGAAAATACCAGTACTTAGGTAGTAAGGTTTTAAAACTTTATGATTGTACATAGTGATAAAGTCCACTTATAGGATGAAACTAATATTCAATATTTAAAAATAAGACGAAATAAAATTAGTTAAGCTATAGTACTTCGTCTTAATATTTTCCACACCAATTTAGAATATAAAGTTTATACTTAGCTCAATTATTATTTAACTGAAACTGCGCCTCAGGCGGACGTTCGCCCACCAAGCCACAGAGGTCGTCAAATATAATAATTATACTATTTACAATGATGCCAACAAAAAGTAATGAAAAGTAATAACAAAGAAACTAAAACTATTATGTCATTGTTAGCAGTTACCGTTTTTGTTTCATTGGTGTAGAATATCCCTCCAGAGGGTAGAACTTCCGTCGAGCCTTAAGGCAATGCCTAAGATTCAATAAACAATATTTACAAAAAGCATACAACCCATCTGAACATATTTATTCCAAGAGCGTAAGTCTCAAGTCCGTAAACAAAAATTGTCCTCAAAGAATTTATTCTATTGTCGCGTTGCTGTTGTAGAGAAAAATAACCAGCAAATATTAGCTTAGGTCGCATCTGTGGGGGAGGAGTTATTACGTCACAGGTCACGTTGCCGTTAGCATTCCACGCCCATCACGCATCCAGTGAGAATGCGACAATTATTGTGCAGACTGGCGACTTAAAAACACAAAAGAAAATTAAAAGAGACCTAAAATGCTCAATGCTCCTTTTGTAGTTGTTTTCTCGCTCGTGTTGTTGTATTTTTAAGAACTGAGAATGATGATGTAGAGATAGTAGGCTATATTAGAGGAGGTCTCGACATTAGGGAAGATAATTAAGTAGTTTAAGCAAAAAATTTAACATTAAAATACGTCAATTGGCGACACTTTCTACTAAGTTTAACAGCCATCAAAGATCTTAGTACCAGCTCTGTTGGGGTTAGATGATGTGTGAATACTTCAGAAATATCTTTTAATTCTATAATTTCAAAGAAAAAAATGTAGGGGGATAATTTAATAAAAATGGGCGATAAGAGGTTTTAAATACCATTTAAGAGACGGACAAGCCAAACTCATAAACATGACATTCCCTGCCGTACTAGGAACAAGGCTCTGACACAACTGGCTTTTAACCAGCGATTTATTTTAACTTTTAGGGAGTTCTATGCATTGCAACCGGCATTGGACGTTCTATACCGTCCAATGCTGGTTCCTATGGCCATGGGCCATTAATGAAATGAAGTGACAAAGTCGCCCGTCTGCGCAGCCTATAATTTGTTGTTTTTTCTCTCTAGTGTGCTCACAGCTCAACAGTGAGCATTAAGAGAATGAGCGTCGTTTGCGGGGAATTTCATTAGTCATTTCCCGCGGTGGGGTTCCATCATAGATTCCGTGCCTCGGATGCTCCACGGACAAATATGTTGGAAAATAGGGTTGAATTTACAATTGAACCGTTATCATACATAGTTTTCTGTGCTCGATGCATTTTCAAATAAAGTAGCACACTTATGCCTGTCCTATATTAGTGTATCTTTCAAAGAAACGACGAGCTCATGAACGAATAAGATAGAGGAGTAAGGTGGTATTTGGCTGTCAAAAAGTCAAATCACTCATACTAAAGCCGGGTACACATAGGTCGTAGCTTGCACACTAGCATGTCGGCTTCATGCACGAGCCTAGCCACTGCCATGGTTGGCTGCCAGTGGATTTGCCAATTTTGGATAGATAACTTTTTATTGTACACCACAAATATTATACAAACAGTAAACAGTAACAAGACAATACATCGGAGTACAAAGGGAGGGCTTATCGCTGTGAGCGATCTCAATTTTACTGGTATTTGTATTCGTGCATTAAATTCGACATTTCTAAATGTAAAATAACCACATGGCAATTCGAACTATTTTTTTTATCTTTTATATGAACTATTAATTAAAATATTTATATGTAGAATTCATCTTTCAACAGAAAATTATTTTGGAATGTCCTGATCCTTTTTTCAAATTTCTAATTTCAAAATAATTTAACGATTTATTTTAATAGTTCATTCACAAGATAAAGTACACTTTTCTTTTAAAACTATAACAGGCTTTTTGAAAAAAAAAGGCTATAAATAACAAAAAAAAATGGTTAAGTAATCTGATGCAAAGATGCATTGGAGATAATCGCAAGTTTTTTTAACCACTCAAACGTCCAGCCACGAAATTCAATTTAAATTCTATATAAAGTTATATAAAATTTAAATTTCAAAGGGAAAATAAACTTAGTCAAAATACACTTGTTATAAAGTCAGGTATAGCGAAGGAAAACCTTGGGAAAGTTAATAGAAGAAAATGCGTGAAGACTTCGCCTCTAAGCGTCGTCGCAGTAAAGTTTGGCCCAATTATGTGCCTTATTAGGCGGCAACCCTGAATTATTTGTGACTTGACGACTAGCTACTGCTTCTGGCTAAGCGCTGAAAAAAAGAAGAAAAGTGTTATTTATACGGGTATTTTCTTTCGCTAAACGATACCTTTTAAGTCTATAAAGGTCCACAGAAGACTAAATAATAAGGTATTTTGACTGCTTCAGTGGCGCGGTGGCCGAGAGTCCGATTGCGGCGCAAGTGGTAGCGGGTTCGATTCCCGCCGAGGTTGAAGGTGTTTGTATGTTCTGCAAGCACTTTCTCCTTGGTCTGGGTGTTTAATATGTATAATAAAAAATATCTATATATGTAGGTACGTCTATTATATTAAGTATATCAGATGTCTATAGTACCCGAAACACAAGCTTAGAGCTTACCACGGGGATAGATATAGTTGTGTGGATTGTACGGATTTTTTTTTTTTTTTAATATACTAGTATATAAGTCGTGTTGGATATGTGGGAGCAAACTCGACTTTTATTCCGAAGGTACACGACCGGAATTCGAGGGTTCCAACCCCGAAGCGCATCTCAGGACTTTTCTGCTCAAATAATTTATGTGTGCTTTAAACACGTTTAACAATGAAATCAAACATAGCGAGGTAACCGGTTTGTTCTGAAAACTTTGAAGAGCTTGAAGGACATGTGACATTCACCAATCCGCACTTGGCCAGCGTAGGCCTAATCTCCCTCGCCCAGAGTGTCACAGCAGTGGGAAATTACATGGGGTGCTTTGCTATTTAACTAGTATTTGATCTGAGCGAATAGCAAAAAGCGTGTCGTGTTTAGTTTTCGGCAGCCCTGAAAAAAGGCTTCCATTATAGAAGTGATATTTATAGGCTGCTACAGGTTTTTATTACCCAGTGATTTACCAGAGACGTCTAATTATAAAAGTTTTTTAAATATTCTGGTTCCGTGTAAAGTTTGTTGGAGTGACAATTACTACTAAAATAACAAAGGTTGTTTAACTCTTTATTTTTGTTTTACCCTTTAAAGTTCACGGTTACAATTAAATTTCAGTAGAATATCATTAGAATCAGCGGATTGAAGTTGAGTGACCGCTATAAAAAAATTTGAAAAACAAAAATTGTAAATCTCTATTTCTCATTAAGAATTTACAATATTTCGCTTACATGAGAACATAACTTATTAATATTATATTTTACGTACAGTAGCGTGTAGATTTAAGAAAGATCTTCTTTCTTTTTTGGATTTGAAAGATATTTCAGAAACGGTAGCGCATAACCTCATGGGGGAAAAAATTAAACAAATTTATAATATTTGTGGAAGATCTATCTAACGGTCTGAAGTAGAAAAGAAAAAAAAACAGCTGATTAGTTCTTCATTTTATTAAAGCCTCTTTATTTAGTCACAGGCACATTCGTTTTCGATATTAGTGGAATGTAGGTAAGTAACTGCATGTAATTAATTTTGTCACTGCTGTCATTATAAATCGTGTTAATTTAGTGTTTTAATAAAGTGTTTGATTTCGAAATGAAATATGGGTTATTACTTTTGATGCTTGTAATAATATTCTGAATAATAATAATGAAGTACGTATTTGGTTGTAAGCTGTGTTGGCTAAGTGGGAGGACACTCGACTCGACTCATTCCGAAGGTCGTGGGTTCAAACCCCGCCACGCACCTCTGGAATTTTCTTCTTGAGAAATTTATGTGCGCTTTAAACACGTATTTTAACGGTGAATGCAAACATCGTGAGGAAACCGGCATGTTATGAGAACTTTAAAAAAGTTTAAAGGACATGTGACATTCACCAACCCGCACTTGGCCAGCGTGGTGCATTCAGGCCTAATCTCTCTCATCAAGAGAGAAGTCCCTGTGTCCCAGCAGTGGGAACGTTAATAGGGTGATGATGATGACGTATTTGGTTTTAATACACAAATCGGTATAAAATAAGTAAACTGTTATATAACAGATACTATAGTACTTAAATGCTTCAGTGGCCCGGTGGGCGAAGGTGCACTTACTGGGCAAGAGGTAGCGGGTTCGATTCCCGCCGAGGGTAAAGTGTTTGTATGTTTTTCAAAAAACACTTTCTCTTTGGTCTGGTGATGGATATGTACTTAATAACAAAAAATATCTCTTTATAAATCTCTATTATATAAGGTATATCAGATATCTAGTACCCGAAACACAAGCTTAGAGTTTACCACGGGGCTACAGGGTTAAATGTTGTTGTGAGGATTGTCCGTGTATATTGATTGATTTATTTAAATGTTGTATATAATAATATGAATTAGCAAAAAAAAAACGATATCTTAACCCAATATGTATAAAATAGGAATAAAATAAGTTTCCTCTAAATAAGTAAGTGGTTACGCGTAAACGTAATCCGCTCAATGCAATTGCAAACGTTAAAGTTTCACTTTTTAACATCGAAATAATTTATAAATTTTTACCCGATTGTAGAACGCAAAGGAGTGTTAATGTGTTTAGCAGTCTACATATGTTTGTAAGTATGTAAGTTCCTTTGTCATACTATACAGACCAAAAGCCTGGGCCGATTTATATGATTCACACCTCAATCGTTTCCTCTTATTACTGCAAGATTACAAAGGGCATAAAGTTGATTTAATGTACGAAGGGATAAGAAGCCCAAGTGATGACTGATTACCAATATCATCATGCATCAGAGTAAAATATTGTGCTTATGACCTGCACAATACATATCTAAATAAAAATAGATATATAATTTAGTTTTCAATAACTCCGGGCTTGCTTCCAATCCAGTTAAATTATATTTTTTTTTGTATGTATGCATTTTATAATTTTGTCCTGTGTATTATGGATGGCTAAGAGACTTTAAGTAATAAAAAGTAACACATTTTTATAATATCCCAACCAACAATAAACAGTACAGATAAAACACGTAAATTTAATGTTGCGTCTCCCGAGAACAAAGAAAATCATATATTATGTTATGACGCCATCTCCGGGGCGCTTTTACCGCCCTCACTCAAGTTGTCATTTATAAGCAATCGTATTATGAGCACTAGAAAAGGGTTTTAACGAATTTATCCGGCCCTTAACAGATATGTGGAGTGCTCATCGTTGTTATAAGATGGCTTGTGGTAGAGGAAAAAGGTTTTTTTTTCATAAAGTGATTTTTCGAGGCTTTGTTACATTAATATACTAAGTAACACATGTACTAAGAGTGTGTACGGTAACTAGAATTTTATTACCAAGCGATAAAAGAATAAAACTGAAGCATTGTGTGTTTGATTTTCAGCCGCGTTCAAGGACAAGCCTAGCTTCAGGAGGCGCGTCAGGGGAGGCTTCGAGCATCACGTCAGGCGGGGCGTCAAGATGCGCGTGCTTCGGCTTACGGCAATACAAGCATTAAAGCATCCGTCGCCGCGGCACCTTCAGCTGCAGTGGCCGAGTGACACTAAATTGTAGTGTCACTCGGCCACTGCATACAAATACGCTTCTCTTGGAATGCCCTGAAAATTTCCTTTCAGGGCGGCCGGCCTCCTGTTTGTGTTTCGGCTTGAAACTACGCTTGCCTTGTACGCGGCCTAATGTTAACTGAATGCGCTAACCTACTTCTCACTCTTTCAATGAAAACATTATGCGCCACTACAAAGCTGGTTTTAAAAATGCGATATGTGTTGAGTAGATATTTTTGAAAGAAAGCAAGGCACTTTTTGCCACTAAAAAGCACATTATTCAATTGAAAAAGTACATGAAGCAGGGAAAACCATGGCATGAAAATCTAGTCAATTTTACTTACATATAACTAAAGTTACATTTTATAAAAATGTATCTATGTAGTATAGTCACCACTCAGTCAGTCACCTATCACTCATAGTTTGGGGTTAGGTGATGCTGTGTGATTAGTCTGAAATATTTATTATCTTACTAAAACTATATACTGTTAAGGTAAACGGCGTAAAATGCAAATGTTGTATTGGCAGTGAAATATTTAAAAGATTTTGTGGAGACATTTTATGAAGATTTGTTAGTGTTAATGACTCTTCAATAAAAAATATTCTACTTCAAAAACATTTTATAAATTAAGTTTCGTTAAATCTCATACCAAATCTCTTTTTATTCTCTCAATACATTATGAAAATTAAATGCTACAATATTCAACCTTTGTAATTTTAAACCGAAACGTGGTTATGGTGTTTGTTATTAATATTTCTTTTGAGCATTGGACTGAATTCTCCTGACCTTTTTGTATGATCCTTAATAATATAAAAAAATTGGGTTCTCTATTTAATATCTATTATAGTAGAAATGAACCGAGGTTTTATATTAAATTTAAGGCTTATTTTTGGGTTAAGATCCCGCTCAGACCGTATAAGTTCAATCAAATTTAACTAACATTTTAAGATTAAATTAAAATAAATATATCTGTCTGAGGGATCAAGTGTATGTATATTCTGCAAGCACTTTTCACCTTGTCTGGGCATAGAATAATAAATGTCTAGGTGTTTCATACGCTTAATAAAATATATCTGTGTAATATGTACGTCTATTAAATAAAGTAAGTATATCAGATAGCACATGTCTAGTACCCGTAACACAAGCTTAGAGCTTACCACGGGGCTAAATGTTGTTGTGTGGATTGTTCGGGATTCTAAGCTATTGCATAGCTTCTATCGCGGGCCTTGAGCGTGGAGACCGAATCCAGAAATTCCGTAACGAAAAAACCTATCACTCCGACCGGCACAGCGGTGATACTTTTTTATTTTATAACTAGATGTCGCTACGTTAAAAAGGGCTAGCTCTAGATCGCGCTGACGAAAACTCGAGGTTTGGGGTTGTATAGTTTTACATTTTCTTGTAAATGCGATTGCCATCGACAAAAAAATATATTTACCCAAATTATTTAGGTATAAAAGTTTATCAACAAACTTAACCTAACCATAGTTTAGGTCAGCGAGTCAATCTCATTTTAGTTTATAGAAAGAAATACATTTACCGAAGGGTTTTTCGGCCTTTCAATACGAACTTGACCTTTCTTAGGACGTGTCAGTTAGCTCGTGCCCTTTGAACCGACCTCAGGGCTAGCAAATAAATAAACATTACAAGAATTAATTGCTCGTCGTCATTTAACACCCTCCGTTCCCTTATGTGGTGCTATTTTCGCTTCATTAACTCCACTATTTAACGGGGACAAATCGACCCAGCCATTGCCTTAATGCTGGAGGCAATGTAGCGATGGTGCGTTCTGTTAGATCAGGAGATGGAGGAAGATCTTTATTTTTTTTTGTTTTTTTTTATGCTGGATAAGCCTTTATTTGACCACAATCTCACCTGATGTAAAGTGACGACGTGGTCTAAGATGGAGCATGAAGACCTAGAAGGTAGATGGCTTCTCCGGACCACATTACGAAACACGAAAAAATCGCTTCACGCAATGGCCCAGCCCGGAGGGTGGAGACAAGCCGCGGCCGAAGCCTACCACCAGAGACTGTTCTTAGCACCACCCGGAGGTCACGTGTAAGAATTCAGAGGGATACCACTTACGGACGTGAACAGACAAAACCTCCGAAAAAGATCTGTAAATAAACCAATGAAGAGGGGGCTTATGAAATCTTGGGTTTTAAAATAATCATCATAACAGCTGTAGGACGTCCACTGCTGGATATAAGCCTTCCTCTTAGATCTACAGTTATTTCGATTAGAATCGGCCTGCATCCACCTTGTACCTACAGTATTTACCTAATCGTCCGTCCATCTAGTGGGTGGACGTCCTACGCTGCGCTAGCCATACCATAGGGTAAAACGGGACCCTTATAATGAGACTGCTTTGTCTTTCGTTGCGCCAGGTCAGTAATTGGATAGGTCTGGATGCATCTTTATGAAAACCGAAAAATCGCATATCGCAAATCTTTATGAATATAAAAAATAATATTTATTACTTATTTTCGTGTATTTTTTATTGCAAAACATGTACAAACTTTACACGGAACACTAGGTTTAGTATGGGTCTATTTTATATCTAATCAAATTTTATTATTAGTCAATATTTTAACAGTCGAGTTAGGTACCTATATTTTTTTATAAATCATGCTGTTGTCAGTCCCACACTGTAGGTACTCTCATAAAGTAGATTAGAAAGCAGTTTCTTTTCTTAGATAACAAATCATATAAATGGATAAACACAGGATACCAAGACCATAGAAAAAGGCCGATATATTCAACAAATGCGATAAAATCGTCTTCAGACCCACAAAAGTAATTGCGTCGTCATGAATTTGTTTTAGCTCATTCCCATTAATTAATTTCCTCATCATGGCAAGTACGGTCGGCCCTTAGTCTCTCCTTATTGCCCTCTGGAGTTTTTCATGAAATGACGTACAATCAGAGAAATCCATTGATGTGGAAATTAGACAAGGTTATACAAGTTTTAAACGATGAATTCTGTAAGGAAAACTTGAGACGAACAGTGGCTGTTTGACTTTTGACGTTTGTATAGGTACCTGCTCTTTATGTGTTTACTACTAGTTGTGCCCCGCGATGTTACCCGCGTTATAATAGATTTAAGTATTTTTATTGTAAAAATAAAAATTGTACACTGAGAAAATATTATTTTAACAAAGGACCTTTTTGGCTCGGTTACAATCATATCGGTCATTTTTAAGTAAGACTTATCTAAAAATTTATAAGCGAACTTGGCATAGAGTAGACTTGTGTACATTGTTATATTTTCTCGGCTGATAACAAATAAGACATTAGTAATTTTCAATTAACTTAATTTGTAAATTATAACACTTTCAAACTTGATTCAAAACTACCAAGAGAATTAATTTAAATTTAATAAGCATACTGTTGTTTTTAAACAAGTATTTAAATTGTTTATTTTTACACACCATCTGATTTATTTATACACGAGTTGAAATTATTTAACTTGAGTCAAGCTACTTATTTCCGTTTAAATAAGTAAATTTAATCGTTTGGTCCTAGCAAATGACCATGGTCAATAGCAACCGGCTAGTGTCATTTATATATAATCGAGTACCTCCCGGCTGTTCTCTACCGATTTACTCGGTAGAAAACACCCGAGACAATTGCTTAAAAATAACTGTGCGCTCAGTTACAAATACAAAGATGATTGGTTTCGTTCGGCTCATCACATCACTCTTCCGTCGACTCGCGCCCGTGACGTATGGCGTGGCGTGATCCATGTGGCAGTAAAGTAATATTCGTCTACTACCACATGGGTCACTCCGTACCTGTGTGAAATATTACTGTGATATTTTAAAGTGCAGTGCAGTTTCAAATACGTTGCAAACTAGGTACGGAAAATTATGGATGAGGAGGTCCGAAATTTATTAACTGCTTGGAATCTCGAGTCTTACATCGAAGTGTTTTAAAGGTCAGTACAACTTTCATTGTTTTCTTGTCATAGCCTGCATGATAAGTTTGGTTACATACATCAAAGAATTAACTTCCTTTCTGTGTTGTTGCTCGTACTTTCTTTATTATGTACTTACTGGCGGCTCCACACTCTTGGAAAACAAACGGCATAAGAGCGAACATAGCCATAACTGCTGAACGGATCATGCTTCATATTTTGAGTACAGGTACGCCTTGATTAAGTTATAGGCTACTTTTTATTCCATTAATCAGTTCCCATGTGATATAAATAACTGTTAAATGTTTCCGACTGGTATTGGTATCGTTGTGGCTATAGATTGTTTAAATTAATGCATGTACACTTTTATTGCATTTAAGTGCAATAAAAGTGTACATACATAACAAAATAAAACCTTATATCTAAATTTAAAACATGATCAGTACAATAGATGACCTTATCGCTGTTGGTGTAATGTTAGTGGAGCAGAAACAGTTAAATCAAAGTGTTTGTTTAGTAGTTTAAGAAAAAGCACCTCACAGTTATATTGAAGTTATTTTCAGACTAAGATTATGATTTTGTTTTCAGCTGGAAAAGGAGTTTGAAGCTATGATATGATATGCTGGCACATATACAGCCATTTGTAAGAGCTTTCCTCCTCTAAAAGAAAAAAAAAATAAACTGGCCAAGAAGAAAAATAGCAGTCACAACAAGGACACAACTTCTCCGTTTGCAAGATTGTAAGTAAAATCCCTTTAAAATCTTGAAATCGTTGCCTGTCCGTCTGTTTGTAACAACTCTGCAGTGCTAAGAAATGCTTTTTGTTTCAGCACCAGAAGAGAGCTCCAACATTGCCTGCATGCTGTTGATCCCGACACTTCTGGCTATATCAAGTGTGCGTCTGAAAAACGGCCCGAAAAAAGTGTACCTACTACGGCGAGACTACCTACTTTTTATTTAATTAATTCGCTGTAGGTATATTTCTTAGGGAGTTATTCAGTTTCACGGGTACAACAACCTCAAGTGTACTATAGGTTAATTTTTACGCCTTATACTACATAATATTCATGTACCCCGGTGATCATTGATTTTGTTAAAGTTAAAACCAATGCCTAGTTTAATCCTTAACCTGTCCAAAATTGTCTCCACCTTATTTTAACCTTGTGCATAAGATTTGTTTTCATAACTATAGTAGATTTGTATAATTTTGAATACATTGTAATATTATATGAAACTGCTCAATAATAAATCAGTATTCATTAAATAGTTTTTTGATTTGTATTGTAATAAATTTCCAAAGAACCCCACGATCTTTTACAGCAATTCTATTCGGTAACTATAGCCACTTTATAGCAATGCTTTCAGCAACTTTAAATTCTAAACTAATTCAGTAGGTAAGTAAGTATTATTTATTAAATAGTTACAGCAATGTTATTCAGTTCACGTAAACAATTCATTCGTTACATAGACATAAGTACCTACATACTGTATTATTAAAAAAAATATTAATAACTTATTAGTAAAATATCTGAAAGTACTTGTTTAGGTACTTTTATTATTTTATTAATATCTAATTAAATAATTTTTATTCATAATACAGTAAGAATGTATATATATCTATGAAACAATTGAATTATTTACGAGTACTGAATAACATTGCTGTAACTACCCAATAAACTAGCTGTATTTACCGAGTGACATTGCAGCAGCTACCGAGTGAATGGTTGTAGTTACCCAATAAATTGGCTGAGACAACCGAGTAACATTGCAGCAGCTACCGAGTGAACCGGTTGTAGTTACCCAATAAATTGGCTGAGACAACCGAGTAACATTGAGCAGCTACCGAGTAAACCGGTTGTAGTAACCCAATAAATTGGCTGAGACAACCGAGTAACATTGCAGCAGCTACCGAGTAAACCGGTTGTAGTAACCCAATAAATTATCTGAGACAACTGAGTAACATTGCAGCAGCTACTGAGTGAACCGGTTGTAGTTACCCAATAAATTGGCTGAGACAACCGAGTAACATTGCAGCAGCTACCGAGTAAACCGGTTGTAGTAACCCAATAAATTATCTGAGACAACTGAGTAACATTGCAGCAGCTACTGAGTGAACCGGTTGTAGTTACCCAATAAATTGGCTGAGACAACCGAGTAACATTGCAGCAGATACCGAGTAAACCGGTTTTAGTTACCCAATAAATTGGCTAAAACAACCGAGTAACATTGCAGCAGCTACCGAGTGAACCGGTTGTAGTTACCCAACTTTACTCTGTTGTTACTAATGTAGGCAACTGTATTATTATTACAGAAATATTTTTAACCAACCTTAACGGTTAATATTTATCAAGCAATAATAACAAAGTTGACGTATTTGTTTTTAAGCTATCAACTTTGCAGGTGCTATATTGACAAACATGCTGGGTTATTTTCAACAGTATTTCGTTTATTTTTAACCGACACGTTTTTTCAGTGTAAATAAGTATTTCTAGCCTTTGTCCTTTCTCGGCTTTCGATAATCTGTGTATCTGTGTATGTGTATTGTTTAATTTAAATCGGTTCATTAGTTTTTGAGTGAAAGACAAACAAACAGTCACTTAAATACATTATACCATTTATAATTAGTCCTTTTATGTTCTGCTGTTTCCTTTTATGTTCTGCTACCACTTTCTCCTTGGTCTGGGAGTTAAATATCTATAATAGAAAATATCTATGTATGTCATAATATATGTATGACTAGTACCCGTAACATAAGCTTTATAGCTTACTACGGTGCTAGATGTTGTTGTGTAGATTGTCCAGAAATATTTATTCTTTCATTTACACCTTTATTTTTCAAAAGTAATGTATAAGTAAATCTTGATTTAAAAGTTAAGTTACTAAAACGTTTACTATTTGGAAAAATTCACAATTACGTAACAAAAATTCCTTCCCGTTTCTTCCCAATTTATCCTTGTCCTCTGTAAATGACAAACACGTGGAAGACAAAGGCTCGACCGAGACACCAATACACGGTGAAACCGAATAACCAAATAACTGTTGGAAATAAACGATGCATAACGTTACAACGTGAAGGGAGGTGGCATGACATTTGTTACAGTGTATGAGAATACCCACCTATTAGAGGTATTTATATGTTACTAAGTAAAATTACGAAAATATATTAATTACTTTTACACAGTTTATTACAAATTAGTGACTTACCTTAAAACAGTCTCCACTAGCATACCACTTCTCAACACTTTTTACTTTTTAGAGGTCTAGTCGCTACGAAGTGCAGAAACAGAATGGCGTCTTCGAAGGTTCCAACGGAAGACCAGCGCAGGCTTCACAGCCCGCATTATGCTGAGTTGGGACCTTTTTGGAACTAGATACATTTAAATATTCTGTATTCGTTAGATCAATAAAATTAACTGTCACTATTTCCTTGCATGTATTTTTATGTATTTAATTCTGAATGAATGATTTTGCATTTGTATTTGTATTTTGCTGGAGTCGTGAATCGTTAAAGTTAGGTAAGGTTTGACAACCGGAAACGACTCAGTACTACAGCTTACAATATGCGTAGTTTTAATAAATTTAGCAATACTTTTTAAAATTCATTAACTATTGTATAAATAACAACAAAAATTGTGAATGTTTATGGTTACATTAATATATGATATTGCAATAAAATCTTTCAAACCAAATTTATTTTTAAATGTTATCGTTTTTAAACTATTTAAAAATGATTCATTATAGGAATAAAATAACTTAGTACGTTGGATTAATTATAAATTCTGTACACAATTAATAGTTATCCTTACACCACCTTTACAGTGCTGCTTGACAGAAGCTACGGAGATTTTAAAATACTTGATAAAATATTTAGCACTGACGGTACGTTGAGCGGGCGTGGGTTAAGTCAAAAACGTACAAAACTGATCCGTCGCGAGCGAAAACAAGCCCGCCTATCGCGTCAGGCATTAAATTTCACTGTGTGACTTTCACTTTGGCTAATAAAATAGATTTTTGTCTGGGAACATTATGTTTATTAGCGGGCATTATTTGCGTATGTCATTTATGGAACTGAAGATAAATGTTACAGAACTAAAGATAAATTTAAGGTATATGTTACTGAATTTGTTCAGAGGTTAAGGTATGGAAAGGTATCAGATAGATACCTTAGAACCTTAGAAAGGTTTAAACACCAATGCCTGTTTTCGCCAACGGTTAATACACATTTTCTTAGTAGGCATCCCTTATCCCAGAGAAATTTGATACTCTTTGTGCTACTTGTATGTCTTAGGAAAGACTTACCTTTATTTTTTTTTTTTTTTTTTATTATTGATAAGCCTACATTTGACCACAATCTCACCTGATGTAAAGTGAAGATATGGTCTAAGATGGAGCATGAAGGCCTAGAAGATGGCTTCTCCGGACCACATTACGAAACACGAAAAAATCGCTTCACGCACTGGCCCAGCCCGGAGGGTGGTGACAAGCCGCGGCCGAAGCCTACCGCCAGAGATCCTTCTTATGAAATAATAGATAACCTTTTATAGTTAGCTTGAATTTTGTCTCTTTCTTCCAAAGACAAAAATGTCAATGTGACAAGGACGAATTTTAGTGGGATTTATATAATAGGTTTAGTAGTCACTTCGCATAGAGGCATTAAATAAAAAAAAATGTGAGATGAAACGACGGCTATTACTCTATGTCAATCCAATACAATCTAACAAATAACTAAATATTACCTACATAGGTGATATATTTTCGTTTAAAAACACTTTAAATTATTACCACTTGTTTGAGATGTCAAACGCTATTGTGACTTAAAACATTTTTAACTTATAACGGCTTCTAAATTTTAATTTTTCATCTATTGTCTGGACCAAGGAGAAATTGATTGCAGATCATTGGGTGTTTAATTATGTACCTATAATAAAAATATCTATGTCTATTATATTAAGTGTATCATATATAATAATATTATAGTACCGTAGCACAAGCTTTAGAGCTTACCACGGAGCTAGATGTTCTTGTGTGGATTGTTTAGAAATATTTATCATATTTTATTTAAGTATAGGTAAGGTAATAAACTCAGCGTATTGTTTTTTACTCATCGTAGTAAATTAATGCTTCTTGGAACTTTGTGAGCTATAACCTCTTAAAACCTGAAGTTGAGCTTGACGTCTATAGCTTATGATTAGGAGTTTAAATAGCTAAATACTTGCCTCTTGTATTTTGACAACCTTTTACCGTGTAATAAGCGCAAAGCTTTTAAATGAATAAATTATTTTAAAAATTAAACTCATTGAAAAGACCCACACATCGGTTAAGAAATCCGTTATTCCTTATTTCTATATTATATAAATATTAAATTATAATCATCATTGTATCAGCCGTAGGACGTCCAATGCTGGACTGACTAGGTCGGCGACCCGAGTTCTTCTACGTATATCATCATTTCTATTTGATCTCGTAGATAAACCCCGCGCATAGCCATATCCATAGCTCGGTGAGCGACTATGACAAACAAAATTATGAAATCAAATTAAATATTCATACCAAAAAATATATAACAAAACATACCGTCATATATTTACTACCGTTATTTTCATTCCAAGAAAAAAAGTTTCTTTTCAAACATACAAATTATACGGTTATTATCATGTCACCACAAACTATCAGAACAACATCCACATTACCTCCTCAATCCTCATTGTATCATGTACAGTCGTAGCGTTACGCAATCCTGCGAGCTATAAACCGGACAAATGAAATAGTTTGCAGCGCGGCAATGGAACGTCGCGCGTCAATTTGTCAGGCGCGTTGTGACTCTTGGAATAGGTTCTGTATGCTCCGCGTATTTCCCAGTAAGGGTACAATCAGCCTCGGGTGGAACTAAACTGAAATACAGCTATTGTTTGTTTCATTTGGTATTTCTATTTAGAACCCTGATATAGCTCTTATGTTGATTTTTTATATTTGACTTTAAACTGTTATTTCTACGTAAAAATAAAATACAAAATGCGGCGCAAAAGGTTGCAGGATCGATTCCCGCCGGGGGACCACATTTTGTACTATCTACAATTTCTGGTTTCGAGTCTGAGTGTTTTCTATATATCGTATGTATGTTTTTACAAAAATAAATGTATCTTAATATATCAGTCACCTAACATCCATAGTACAAGCTCTGCTTAGTTTGGGGTTACGTGATGCTGTGTTAGTCGAGAAATATTATATTTAAAATTGTTTTTTAAATAAAAACAACTGCAAAGTACAACTCCTAAACTGTGTGGGTCTTCACTATATATTCAAACATAGACTCATGACTATATCGACAATATTATAAATTTATACTTATTTAATGGACAGGTTGACGCAAGATCTTTTACTTTAACTGCATCTACTTAGGTTACTATTGTGAAATTAACCGCTGCAGGCTGCAGCTGTCAATTACAATACTCATATTAAAACCATTGCTGACTATGGCACCGAAAGCAATCTTTTTGAATTGCAAAACCTATAAAACATAATAATTACACAGACATAGGCCAGATTTTCTATAAAAAAATACGTGGCACAAACTTTGCATGTTAGGAATGCAAGTTAATTTATTTAATTAGTTTGCTGTCAAATAGTCAATAAAATGCTTCGATCAATTTATGAAAATACAAATTCCATCAGAAATGGCAGCTGCAACAAGAAACCTATTTGTTTAGTGTTAATTTACATAATTGCCTTGCTAATGTTGGTACCTAAATACGTACAAACGTTAGCATAAATATGCTGAATGTATAATGTTTCCCAAATCATGATACTGGAACACGATGTCCAAGATAAATTTATTTTTTGCTTAATCCTAAAATACTCCGACAATAAAAATACAGATGCAAACTCTAAACTAAAAAGATACAATCTCTATAAACTTTAAATCAACATTTTCTCAGAAACTACACTTTGATTCTACCGAAGTATATTTTGATCCCCTTTGTAAGCTCGGCGAGAATTTCCACAATAATCCCCGAGTTGGTCTACAAAGAAGAAAGGCGACCGAGTAAAGAAGGTCGTAGCCTTCGCCAGACAATAACCAAAGATCAGTGGGCCACCCCGCTATTATGGCTATCTAGACCGTGAAATGTTGCACTATTATAGTAACAACTGGCTCTCATTGATTTTTATGGGATACTACTATTTTCTTTGCGCAGAAGTTGCATTCAAATCAATTTTATTATTAAAGTTTGTCTTAAAAACCTTAGAGACGTCAAAAAATCACAAATCAACCCCGGCAAAAAAAGAGGCGTGTTACTAGTTACATGTGTCTGTCTGTCAGTGGCACAATAGCTCCCGGACGTTTGAAGCGTTTTCAATTTAGTTTTTTTTTGTATGAATGGTGACTTTTGCGCGAGTTTTCTTAGACATGTTCTAAGAGATGAAAAACGGTTGAGCCGTTTTCAAGTTAAGGGGGGGAAAGTGGGGAAGAAGAACCGAATATCTGCAAATATACTCGAGTGGAGTTTCAAATGAAAGTGCATTACGTGCACATTACAAAATAATATGATTAGTTACTTTTAAGGAAACTAAAGTTTTGAAATCGAGGGTTTTATTTTAAATTTAGATATTTTACACCAGAGCTACCTAATATAATAATACGTGATGATGAGCACTGATGCATTTGGTTCAATTCAGTGTTTTTTTTGGTTATAGTAACAATAGAAATCGGTAGTGATGAATGCCTTTGTGTCTTATATCTGTATAGAATATTGTATAACATTTTGTACTCCCTTTTTTAAGCTCGAAGCTGTTTTTCATTCACTGCACCTGACTGAACATTCTTATAATTTTTCAGTCAGACAACCAGTCAAGTTAAATTCCTTTACCGGTATACATTCTGGATTACAAAGGCTTTGATATCAAGAAAAATATGAAACTAGTATATATAAAAGATATAACAAATAAACAATGAAGCATGGCAAAATACTTTTAGTAACGTGAATGTTCAACATTCGCTAAGATGTCTAGATTTTAAATTAAAAAAAAAGTGTGTGTGTGTCTCAGCTACGACGCACGATTGGAGTTTACTCCTTACGAACGATAATTATGATATATATCAAAAAGTCTTATCATATTATCAACCGATACAGGTACATTAATTATTTGTCTAGTTATTCCGAATCGACCATTAAAATGACGTAATCTACGTATCTACATGAACGGAAGCCTTGGTGAAATAAGTCTCTCAGCAATATTGTCTAAAAATTATTACTAGATGGAGCTTAAATAAATTCTGCAACTATTCCGATCTAATAAAACCATACCTGGCAACAAAAACTTAAACAAAAAAAAAATTGTTATCTTTGGACTTGTTTGTTTATATTGTGAGTCGCGCGCGTGTCTTTTAGAATGTAATTATTATTGTTGTATTTGCCCTATTTACTTAGTGTAATATATCAAAGTAATCCTCAAGAATCATTCTATAAGAATATTTACGATTATACTTTGTCCGATAAAATAATAATTACGAAAAAATTTTTTTCGCTATCAATGACAATGGTATTGTTGCATGCCGGGTTTATAATCATGTTTTTGAAGTGATTCAGTGAATTCTCAAGAAATAAGACTGGAGGTAGTGAACTATACAGTGAGACTACGAAGTATCGCGCAAAGAGGAGACCCCGAGAATGAGATACGCTGTGTAATGTATTCCATCTCATTATTTTACACGTTCAATCCTACAGATATATATGTTTGTCTCTTTCTACGTAACGCCTCAACTTTTCGTGTTACACTTTTGATTTTACTCCTCAAAAATTCCGTACCGGACCTTATAACTCAAATCGTTTCTTAAGGAGTAACCTCCAAAAAAAAAACTCTTGTTCACTGTTTATATGATTTATATGCCGTTTTCGAGTTTCGTTCAAACATAACTAGGAGAAAGTACTTGTAGAACATACAAACACTTGGCCTGGAATCGAACCCGTTATCTGATCTTGAATCTAAATCTGCATCTGAAAATGATAACTTTAATTATATTTATGGGCAATAGTAATACAAAACTACAAAAAAAGCAGAAAAAAGTGTAAAATACGACCACTTTAAAAATAAATATAAAATAAATTATAATGAATTTTGAATATATTGAGGGCTTGTTTAAAAAAAACGAGTAAACTAAGAAATGGTTAGTTACGAGTATGTTGAGAGCTATCTTGCTGTGGCACATCATCATCATCATCCTGCCCTTGTCCCACACTATGTGTGGTCGGCACAACATGTGTTTTTCTTCCATTTCCCTCTATCTCCCGTCATCTCAGCACTCACTCCTTTCTTACACATAATCTTCTATCACACAGTCCATCCATCTTTTCTTTGGCCTCCCTCTTCCCACATATCCATTCACTTTCATATCTAACGCTCTTCTCGTAATATGACTTTCGTTCCTTCTCATAACATGCCCAAACCACGCTAACCTATTACCTCTCAACTTATCCGTAACTGGTGCCACTTTCAAACTTCCTCTTGCTTTGGCATATGCGACTAAGAAAATAGCTCTATACGAGTATAATTACTTATAATATTATATCTATACATTGTCTAACTTCACTCGAAGATGGTGAAACATGCACTTAATCTTGCGAATATGGACATAAATAATGGTCAAGAAATGTATCCGTTGAGTTTATCTGAAATATACCTTTATAAAAAGGTTTTTGGACGGTTCATCACAATTGGAAAAGTCCTTTGTACAACATGAGATAAAATTGAGCGTGGAAATCGACTCAAATTCAATCAAATGTTCCGAAAAATGGTTACAAATAAAAATAAGTGATGGTTTTCTGTCAAACAGAATTTTCAAAAGAAATAGGTTAAGCCGTTGTATATACCCAAATTAAGGTATAAAATTGTATTGAAGTGACCTATCACTTAATTACCCCAAGAAAATAATGTAAGATGTTTTAGATCAACGTTACAAAGGATTAATTCTAAGATAAACAAATTGAATTTTGTGAGATTTAGTTTAACATCTCAAGATTTTTATATTATTACTACATGATTTATAGATTTTTTCCTTTACCATGACAGTTTATAACGATTATAATGTCCAATATAACGAAGATAACGAGTGGAGCTAACGAAGAAAGTTGCTGATGAATATAAATGTTTTCCAAAAAATGTTAACAAAGCGTAAATGCGACCGAAACATGCAATTTCGCATTTTGCCAAAACTTTTGTAATTTACTTGCGAAGTTGTGTATTGAAAGCTCAATCTATAAATATCGCCTTGTTTCCTTTTCCTTTGTGTTTATAATTCAAATTGGTTGAAATATATTCTGCCACATTCGATAAGGATATATCGGTTCGAAACGTGATTCTTCAACAATAGGTTAGAATCGCTCGAACAACAGAACTATGCTTAATGGTTCTCTTTGGATTATAAGACATGAAGCATTTATTAAGGTATTAAGCGTATAAACATAGGATGGGAAGATATGATATAGATAGTAGATTGAAATGGCAATGGGTAAGGTCCGTTATGCACGTAAGCAATATAAAAAAAAACTTTGAGGTTGAAAATGAAATATTTTTGATTGAATCGGATGATGATAATGATCAGAATAGCTGTTTCGCGGTAGACGCCAATCTCCCGGTAGAATTAATTAATTATTTAAACACGTCGTCGTCTGGAGCCAGTTAATGTCACGACTGTTAATTACATCAGCAAATAGAAAAAACGCAGGAATTTTGTCTTTGGAGCAACGCAACACTTTTAGATCACAGATAACTTTGATGAGTGAGTGAACTTCAAGACATTGAGTATACTAAAAAGCTCTAAATAGCAAAGTTTTAAATTTTGCTTGACAGTCTTATGTCGAAAGCCAAGATACTTCAGGTTGTTGCGCTAAAATAAGTTATAATAAGCAAATTGCGGTTAAAAGATATCATTATATAAAGTAGGTGGAAAAGTTTCCCTCCCTTCAGTTATCCACTCAAAGTTCCAACATTACCAGCTCACAGCGAAACATAAATATAAAACAACCCATAACAGGCACGGAAAACGTGTTACTTCATTCCATAATTTTGTTTGTTTCAAATTACTGCTACCTAAACAATTCCTTCCAAGTTTGTCTTCTCATAATTTTGCAACAGACTGTACCAGAACAAATTCGTAAGCATGTAGGCATAAGCAATATATTCCCGCGTTTTCTTAACACGAGGTCATTTTCGGTATTTGTTACTGCAAATAAATGGCGGGCACGTTGTTTATAAAGTACGAGGAATAAGCACAATTTTATTTCTTTCATACGTTAATAGCATGATGTTATTCAAAGTCAACGACCCCCTAAAACCTTACACAAAGAGTCCTTTGTTCTATTAAACTTAATATAAAATGTTAAAGTTTAAACAAAAACTAATTATCCTCGAAATTGTTCATGATAATCAACTTAATTTTGAGTTTTTGACTCCACAAAATCGTAATCGTTTATTATTCAAGAAACTCAGTTAGATAAAAGATGTGCCCGCGGTATTATAAAAAAATCTTAGTTTTAAATTAATTAGGTATGGCAACATACTGAAACTTTGGTTTATTTTATGGTTTATAAATTAGTCAGTCATACAGTCAGATATAATTAATCAGTAAAGGTGCTTACCGGAGCCGGAGATTTTAGTTTATGATAAGGATAATTCATTTTGTTTACAAATGTTTTTGCTGTGAATGACGATGACGAGCGCAATCAACGCTTCTTGTTCCTCTATGAGATCGATGGAGGAGATAACATAAATTTGATAAGTATGAGATAGTCCCATACACCAAGGGTTCCGTGTATTTATATAGTACAAACACCATTTTGCATTTAAAGTACATTTACTATTTTGGAAGTGAAACAAATTATTCTTACAAACAAATTATTTGTTAGCAATAAAATGATGTCATATATATTTTTATTAGGTTAAAAAAAAATGAGTTTCAGTTCTATGTATAGGCAACCCCAAATTTTAGTTTTTTACTAGTTTTGTGTAAAAACCTTAATGCGGTTTACAGAATACAATCTAGTTACTTGGTTTCAACAATATAGTTTCGGAGAAAATTGTGGTTGTGACATACGGACGGATGGACAGACAGACATAACGAATCTATAAGGGTTCCATTTTTCGTCATTTGGCTACGGAACCCTAAAAATACGAGCGTGTTATTCAGCCAATACGTATTTATCTACTTCATTGTACGCCTCCAATACAAAATTAACTTGTACCAAATAAATTCAATCGAAATCAATACAGTTAACCTACATTTGTTTCAAAGAGAAACCTCGAACCCTTTCCATGTTATCCTTTGAACGGAAATCTAATAACGCTATGTGTATTCGCTTCTCATACAAAACAAATAGCGAGGCCGTCACAATAAATAACAGATTACAATGAAAGCCTCGTCTAGTATGCCTTAAAGCCTTCATACACGAGCTGCTATAGGAAACATTCTGAGGTAAATAATAAAAATAAAAATAAATATTTTTTATCTCAATATGATTAACAATCTTATATAATAAAACTTAAATTTTTATAAACACAAAAAATAAATAAATAAATATTTCCGGACTACTCACACAGCATCACCTAAGCTCGAACTAGGCTGTGCTTGTACTATGGGTACATAATATATACTACATAGATAATTTTTTTTTGTAAATAAGCCAGAAATTGTAGGTCGTACAAAATCTGGTCCCACGGCGGGAATCGAACCCTCCTGCGCCTCAGGAACTACGCCCGCCGAGCCACAGTGGTCGTCCAAAATGGTCGCTACTCGGTGTAATTCTACGATGGGGCGTTATTTCCGTAGTATTTCCACAGTAGTACCGGTCTTCCGCAGCGCCAGGCAAGCGTAATGCGCGTGCAGCACATATAAATAGGTAAACACGAGTAATTAAAAAGTCGAAAGGTAAGAATTTAAAAAAGGTTAATAATAATAAAAATCCTATTTAAGTTAAATTTGGAAAAGTTTATTTTTAGTAATGTTAATAGGGTAGATGACTAAATAATAGTTGGAGCGTCATTTAGATTTCTAAAAAAAAATACTTATTTATTTTTATGATGCTGTGCATTTCGCGTCATAATGTTTTGGAGCAAACTTAACTAAATACGTCAGAACTCAGAAGTCCCCACTCCGGTACTTTGATGCTCTATATTTTTGCACTTTCTTATTAAATTGATAAAGCAAAAATAGGTGTTCAGTATTTTTGGACGTGCTAACCGACTGAATAAATAGAATACCTTTTTGTATTTCACCTGCCTTAGGCTTGAGATAAAGGTAGATAATTGGAAATGTTTAATTTAAAATACATGTTGGTGCCGTTACGCGTTACGTGACAAACCGGTGCACCCTCCCATAAGAATATATCATTTCAGAATGTATCGTGTGTAGAAGGCCTAACGACACACGGCCTATGACAGTACTAGCCTATCGGATACATTTATTTCCATAATAAATCAATCTTTCCATTAATTATACAAGGATACTCGTATCGGTTCTTGAACAATATGAAATGAATCTACGAGACGTTGATAAATAGCTGTTTTGGTATCAATTGTTATTCTGAATCTTTTTGTGTTTAATACGAATCTTATTAACAGGATATAGAAATGAAACTAGTTTGATTAACTGCATACGACTTGATGTGGTTGATTTATAGCAATCTTTACATTGAAAGGGAGCTAAATACCTACTTATATTATAAAGCCAAACGCGCTAATCTCAGGAATGCTTGTCTGTTTTGTAAATTTATTTCAGTGTTAGAAAGGCCATTTATCGACTTTTACCGCGGGCAAATAAGTTGTTCCCGCGGGATAATTCAAAAACACGGGCATGGCCGTGGCGTGTAAAGCTAGTAATTCATATTTAAATAAGCAGCGACATTAACATGTTTGAAATTAGAAACATTTTCGAATATTTGGTTACATATACATATTTAGGCTTTAAATATATATGCCGGGTACTTCCAAGACAAAAAACTGAAGACTTTATCTCAAAATAAACATCCGACAGTTCGTGCAATGATGTTGATGATAAATTGGAATTCACTTCTATTCGCTTTTATTTTATTTTATTATCATTGGTATTTTAGTGTCCATCAATGAAATGGAATAGATAATTAATAAACTGGCTCGTATCATTACTTTAAATTCACTCGTGTACAATTTTCATTAAGATCCATTTCACGCAGATCCATTTTGTTTGAATTATTAATCAAAGCAAAGCGTTGTTAATCCTCTGAAAAATAATGAGTGTTGGAACGTACTGTTTTAATATTTACACAATAATTTACCGAAATCCGCTTTCGTACCCATATTCGTTAAATGTTATTTCGGTTCACGTTATGCATATTCAAA
The DNA here is from genome assembly GCA_929108375.1 of Gymnoscelis rufifasciata. Lineage (NCBI taxonomy): Eukaryota > Metazoa > Arthropoda > Insecta > Lepidoptera > Geometridae > Gymnoscelis > Gymnoscelis rufifasciata. The sequence goes on along the minus strand of OV815315.1, from coordinate 9,087,867 downwards.
TGTGTTACATATTCGAACGTTTAGCCTAAAATTTTCGTTTAAGAGCCAGCCCACTCATACTACAACCACAAGTCAAAACAACGCAACGACAACGTACCGACATCGCATTGCATCAGTGGTTGATAAGGACTGTAAAATGTGTTACGTGTAAATAGTCTTATTGACTTTCTATACAGAATATACACCCGACCCGAAGCATTGCGTTGTTTTGTCATGTGGTTGAGGTACGTGCGTTTGGGCGCTAAAACAGTTTAATAAATACTAGCCCCTTAGCTTTGTCCATGGTATATCCCTAGCTTAAGTAAAAAATGTTACACCTATTACGCTCGTTGGTTTGTACAATTAGGCAAACAATTTTTTATTCGATTTACATTCTAAAATGCACTTGGGTTTCGAACCAAGGTTCGAAACGATCCATTGTAAAAATCCCTTGGGCCATTCATACCGTGGTATGAACAGCCCGCGGTATGAAACGACTAAAACCTGGCAAAGCGACGACTCGGAGAAGTTCCGAGTTGTTGCTTTCAATTTTAATTACTATTTTTGCGGCAACTCGAACAAAACAATTTAGAGGTGTATTTTTATGTGTACCTAATGATAATTTGAATATTATTTCAAAGAATTCAGCTGGAAACTAAAATGGTCTTATTAAATGTGAAATCTACAATTTAAAATTGGTAGAATTCCTTTTTGGTATATATCTGTATTTTCTTACAATTTTATTTCCACGAAAACCCTAGTCAACTAACCTCTCGACCCAGGACGACATCTGGGCCTAACTTTTCATAGGTCCAATACGCCCTAGAGAAGGTCTTACGGTCTACGACTTTAAGTTTATTCTGTGTTTCTAGACTGTCTTTGTCTCGTAGTTTGGCTAAGGGCGATAAATTCTCGGTGTCCCCGGCGTATAGGCACAATAATGCTAACTTCAGTGTTTGGTTTTGATAATATGAATAAGTTAGATTTCCCTCGCGATTGACGCGCGGAACTAAATTAACAATTATAGTGGAAATGCGTATATTTTAGTATCAAAGGGACTGCTCAAATTCGACAACAATTCGAGCGCCAAAGTGATTCACGCTTTAGTTCATTGTTAACCAAAAGTTTTCTTAAGATGTTGAAAATATTTGGGCATTTAAACATTTTATTTTCATTCGTTTGTTGTTGTAATAACTATCGTTACTCGGCTTTAGGATAGACTTTTATTTCAGTAGACGTTACAGATAACATTATGGCAACGAGGGTTAAAAATTATTATAAAGATATCATATAGGTACACGGCTGTCGTTGTTTTAAACCATTAAAAGCTATATTAAAACAAAACCTAACGACCGCAAACCCAGTGACCCTATCCAAATCTTCTTAAACGATCATGAAATTGTGCCGTTCCGAAAAACACACCCTAAAACATATTTTCGCACAAATTAATAAAATTCGTTCAAATTCCCCGAACCACGAACGCAATAATATTCTCCACTTTATTACATCCACTTCAAAAGCGATGCTATTATGTTATTTACGTGTATTGAATATTTACGGAGAAATAAGCCATGTAATCAGATATTAGAATATGCGACGAGAGACTCGAAAATGTATGGAGATTGATGAGGGTTCACGTCCTAACTGAATCTATGAGCAGACGTCGAGTCACAGACAATGTGAGAAAGTTTACTGTACTTTAAATAACTTTGTCCTACCTATGTATTAGCATGAGCACCCCTATTTACGTTCCCACTGCTGGGCACAGGGACTTCTGTCTTGACGAGAGATACGTTAAGTTCTATCTTCTGTCTTGATGGCCTTAGTTCACCTCGCTGGCAAAGTGCGGGTTGGTGAATGTCACATATTCTTCAAACTCTTAAAATTTCTCAGAACTTGACGGTTTGATGTTTTCCTTCACCGTTGTAGCACGTGTTTATAGCACATATAATTTTTTTTTTTTTAAGTTCTGCCTATACTTATTCTATATCATTATTACTCTTGCTGTACTCGCGGCTTTTCCCGTGTAAATATGCAGTTATTAATATCTTAGATTCCACGGGAATAGTACCGGTTTTCGGGATGAAAGGTAGCAAAGGTTACTCCTTTCTTCCAATTCCTGCGTATGTAAATTATCAAAAAGATTGGCTGAGTCAAGCAAATGTAACTTACTTTTTATGTAACGAATTTTTGACAGATATCGTGCCCCGATTTCACCGCCTTCGCCTGTCCATAGTTAAGAGTTTCCGTTGAACGCTATAATTTGTGCGGATATGAATATTAATGAGACCGAAAAAGTACAAAATAAAAATGAATAATAATTTATTTCGGGTCACGATCGTCAGTTTAACCGACGCTTTCCAAGAAAGTAAAAACGTCATTTTATATTAACGTTAGAGGGTGGTGAACAGCTTCTAAATGGCTGTTATGTTTTCAAAATATCACTGATTAAATAATACCACAGATTATTGTGCTTGATTTCGAATGGAAATATTCTCTTTGATTCTTTAGGCTGTCAATTCAAACAATTTTTGAAACTCTGTAAGTCAATTCAAATTTAAAATGAAGAAAACCGGATTCCATAACTTATTTTCCTTAAAAGTAATATATTTTATTTTTTTGTTATGTGCACGTGATGCAATTTATTTGAGATCCTAGTCGAGTATATTTGCAGACATTCCGATAGTTTTTTCCTTTTTCAAACCCATAACTTTGAAACGGCTAAACCAATTTTTCAGCATACATTTGTAAAAACACTTATGCAATCATTCCATGAACGTAATTCACCTTTTATACAAAAAAAAAACCGTAATGGCTTCATCTAATTCGGGAGCTATGATGCCACAAATATAGATAGACATAAATATGTAGTTAGTTAAATAGACAAAATTACTTATCCAGTTGAAAAGTTACCTCCACTAGTAGTTTTAAACTCTCCGGTGAGTGCATAGTTCTCTACAAACCTCGCCGAGACTTCACACCAAGAATTCTCACCGTGAGTCTCCACCGGCATGGTATTAATATACAGTATTCCAACTCGCTCAAGTTTGAGAAATAAATGCTTTACGGTGTGGACATGTGATAGGGCTGCTCACCTTCAAATTTTATTTACGTCTACCTAGTTTCTATCGAGTTTTGTGATTGTAAATATTATTTTATTATATAAAAATATACTGTACGTAAATGATATGGGATAAAAATGAATTTTGTTTATATTTTTTGATTGTTGTTAAAAAGCTGTTTCGTTTGATTCCAAACATATTTAGAAAATTAGGAATTATTCAAAAAACTAAAATGCACAACATTATATACTCCTCGTCATATTTGCCTTTTTACAATAAAGATCGAGCGCGCCCTCCGTTTGTCTCTGCAGCATCTCTTTGTGTGTGACGTGTGCCTAGATCGAGGCGCGTAGGTATAGCAAGCGTTTCGAGCGTTGGTTTGAAGTTGAAATACTGTATAGACGGTATTACCGTGCCAACGGCTATTGGTAAAGAATTTAAAAGAAAATTTGAATATGCATTGTTTCTGTCGGCAGTTTTATGTGCGCGAAATTTATGAAATACGACGCGTTGCTGCGCGGAGGGAGAAAAATGTAACAAAACAGAACGTCAGAAACAGTTTTGATAGAGGTCGAGGAGTATTCAGCTAGTTCCTAATTTCATTTGCTTACCAAGGACGCTGTGCGAAAAAAGCATGCCACGCATTTTAGAAAATATTGCTGCATTCTAGTACCGATCTCGTCGTGCATATCGCTTCTCCTATCCAAACTTCGTCGTATGTTTGTGTTTTCAATGTTGCTCATAGACTTAGATACATAATTAATGCAAAAGGACTTAAAAGTCAATAAAACATCGTCTTATGTAGGTATTCACCAAGTTTTTAGGGTTAATTTGTATAAAGCTCGATATTTAATCAATCAAGTATAATAGTGCCCCGTCTCTATTAATCAGCTCTTTACAGACAGACGTACCTACTAAATTGCACAAACTAAACCAAGACAATGTAGTTTAGTGCTAATGGGGATATTTGTTAAGACGAGTACGTATTTAACCAACTCTGAGACTAGGCAGGCAGAAGGCAGGCAAATGGCGACCTAATTCCGGGACAACCTTCAAACAGCTGAAAGACTGAAACAAAGTCATCAATTTTGAAACACCCACAAGACGATTTCAGTCTCGAAATATTCACAACGCCTTAGCCTCGACTTTGTAGGATAAAAAACTATATGTTTACTCTTATTTCTCCAAATAACTCCTAATATAAATTATATACCTTTTTTTTAATAAATACTGATTTAAAACTGTTTTTTTACTTTTTTAAGGTAGAACATAATAATAAGTGTTGAATACTTCCAAACTGATATTTGTAGTAAATATCAGTTTGGAAGTATTATTTGTAGTAAATATCAGTTTGGAAATATTCATTTTATTAAATACAGCCTACGTCAATGTAAAATTTTTAGGACAGTTTGATCATTGATCTTGCCATAGATTAAATGTTATTATATGTTTACCCTTATCTCTCTAAATAACTCTTCTATACCTATTTGATAACCTTTTTAATAAATATGTTATTGAAAAACTGTTTTAAAAGTTTTTAAAGTAGGCCTAGGTAAGTTTTGAGAACACTACAAGTATCAGTTATTCATTTTATTAAATACAATATCAGTTTGAAAGTTTTCATTTTATTATCTAAAGCTCACGTCTATGTAACATTTGTAGAACAGTTCGATCATAGATCTTGCCCAGCCCAGTGGACAATTTTGCGTCAAACCGTTAGGCTCACGTTTAAAATACTGACAAACTTGTCCTCTCTGAAAAAACACGCATTTGGAATAGTATTTTTATAATCGTGTAATGTTTGTTAAAGCTAACCATAATAATTGAGACTTGTACTAAAAGAGCAAAATGTACCGGAAGTGAGCAATTAGCTGCTGTCTAAATTTACGCATGGAGAGGAAAGTATTAACGCCTAGCATCTCGCTTATTCAAATTCGCGTGAAATTATTCGTGATAATTTTTCCTTGTTAGAGCCGATATTATTATTTCAAAAACTATATTCGTATATAAAATGAGGCTGCCAATAAAGAAATCTTATATGTTTGCATAAGGACTCTTTATTTCCAGCCTTATTTTGTCCACACACGTTGCAATACGTTAAAATTGTAAGCGCCCTAATTACTAATTTAATTAAATAAGCAAGAGGTTATATTAAAACTTCTCAAATAATGCCGAATCAGAAACCACTTTGCAACGATGTACACATTTTCTTATTATCTTTAACTTATATGTAATATTTATGTCCTTGTTGCAGATAAATAAATTTATTCTTCATTCTTGAATTATCTTATTCAAAGAAAGATACTAATTATTCTCACCCTTGCTTGATTACTATGACTATACGAGCCTACGGGATGTAATAGGTAGTGTAATTATATAAAACAGGGTTCCATCAAGCCAATTTAATTGTGATTGGTTTAATTACCACAATTCCCGTGTCCATGAATGGACCTTCTCGTTAACATGGGATTGCGGATTGTGTAGAGAATCACCATGATTGGTTTTCGTTGGGCTTAGAAATAACATTAATGTGTTCAATAAATCCAAGTTGAGGTATTCGGTAAATTATTATATTAAATTAGTATATTTTTTTTGAGTTCCGTTAGCCAAATGGAAAAAAAATAAACCCTTGTGGATTCGTTATATCTGTCTTTCCGTCCGTATGTCACAGCCACTTTTTTTACAAACTATAATAAGATTGGATATATATAAGAACTGTATTGTTGAAACTTGGTTAGTAGTATTCTATTAACCGCATTAAGATTTTCACATAAATCTGGTTTGGTTTGAAAATTGGTTTGAGCGAGATCTAAAGATTTTTTTCAAACGTTTAACGTTAATTCATACATTTAATACTTGCGTTAAGTGATGTTGGTTGAGGTCAACACTTGGATGGGTGACAGCTCTGACCGCAATTTTTTATTTAAATGTTAATACTAACTGTATAAACTGTTGAAATATCCAGAAATCCTTGGTTATGACTATGAGTCAACGGAGTGCATAGCACTTATCAAATTATACAATTATTATAATAAACACTATGATTTAACAAATAACTATGTCACTAACACAGTAAAAGTTTGGTGAAAGTTTATTGTTTTTGCTATAAAATCCGGTATGCTTTTCTGGAACTCTCAACTCTTTCCAACAATTTACAATACAATACAAAATCATTTACTCAGAATTAAATACATGCAGAGAAATAACCGGCAATTAATTATAATTATTCTAACGATTACAGAACATTTAAACAATTTCTGCATGAAATATTTACGGTATTAACGAAAAAGTGCAAAACGACAATCAAAACTGTTAAGCAGAGTGTGGGCCTGAAGGAAATCCGGCCATAAATCGTGTCCTAGAGCTCAACCGTTACACCACCTATTTAATTAACCACAACTCACAGAAAGCGGTAATTAATTTGTAGCATTTCTGCGCTTGTCACATAAATTCCTCAGAGTTGGGCAAGTATAATAATAGCTGTTCTGTTCTGTATCTTGAACCGCAATAGCAAACTACCCACTAATTATTAAGGCGGAGACTACTGAAATATTTGTATCGTTATAATTTTATTCATACTTTGTGGTTGCATTAGCGACTTATGTCGAATATACGTGTTAATTCTCGTATTTTGGCCTACAGCCAGTCCTCCTTTAAAGCTGGGTATGAGCCGGGAACAGCTTTGTAAGGCGAAGTGTCTGTGGCTACTCCTACCTCTCCTCAGAATCTTAAAGACGCTAGACGAATTATTGCCTGCTAATGTAGTCAAAATAATAGCAACAAAAACTTGAAACAGATTTTACTGATTTATATTTAAGTGAGACTGTGTTTTTCTGAATTAAATATTTCAAAAGAGTTTTCGTGAAAACTGAAAAAAATACAATTAACTTATAATAAACCAGAATACTTAGCAAATAATCTAAAATAGAGAATTTCTTTATTTTATAAAAAAATATAAAACATATTTATTTCTTATCAAAGTGTAAATATAATAGTTACCCAATATGTAATATATTTTGTTCTGTTCAGGTTTTGTTAGATAAAATGGAAAAACTTCACAAATCCGAACATTTACTGCCCTACATGTTCACTGTAACATGCAAAAGTTTTGTTGCCATCAAAATAGATACTGCGAATCGAAACTATATAGGTCGACTAGGCGTTGAGCCATCCAACAAAATTGACGAATACCGCAGCAAGAGTCAGATTTAAAAACCATATAAAATTCACGAAACTCTCAGAAACCTTCATAAAATAACGTCTGGAAACCTGAGTTTCGAAATTAATAAAACCTGATCCACACACCAATTTTCTGCCGTTCAAGTATAAAACAAATAAAGAACGCTTTTTATTCAGTACACACGGATTCATATTTATTTATTCCGAAAGCGTTTTTCTTCAATACTCGAGCTAAAAGTTTGATTCGAAGTTTTGAAATTATACCCTCGCTTTTTGAATATCTGAATCGTGGTTATTACTAGTTTGTTAAATTAAATAAATTGGTTTTTCTATTTCGTTCGAGTAAAAAAGTTTAGTTTAGATCTATTGTGCGACGATTTAAGGGAAAATTCTTATTTTGCCGTTCATTTCATTTTATATTTGTTAGTTTTTTAGGGTTCCTTATATAAATCCCATTTTAAAACGTTAAGCAACTCTTTGCGCGCGGCTAGTACTTGGATGGGTTACCGCTGACTGCTTTCATTTGAATCTTCCATTTTGTTCTATATCTTTTATACAAAAATTAATTATAAAAAAGATTTTTAATGTAAAAAATATAAAATTAAATTTGCACGGAACCCTCAGTATTTGAGTCCATCTCATACATATCGAATTTATTTATTTTTGCTTTCAATTTCTTAAATTCCTAATAAAGAAAATAGTACATATTTACATTATAGCACTTACAGCACCCCGCTGAAGCAGATGGACAGATATGGCGCAGTTTTTAGTTCTTTTGACTATGGAACCCTGAAAACTAAAATGTTAAGACGTAGAGCTTACATTCCTTTAACTTGAATCCCAGAAGACAAGTATCAGATTAATATATAAGAATCACAATTCTCTCAACTCTATACAGAAGTGCTACTGCAGATTTTTGAACACATACAAACATGTTATTTACTATTTTCGTTTAAGATATTTCGTATTAAGGAAAAGATAAGAAAGCAAAACAATAATTTTAGTTTTATTACATACGCCTTAGTTACAAAATTACACCTACAACTACATTTTCAAGCTGGCAAAAGTGTTCGAACTCTTTTTTCGGTCGGTAAACATCTACCTGCCAAATTTCTAGTTTGTGGATATTATAGTTTCTGAGATTTCGTAATTAATCAGTGAGTACTAAAAAAAGATTTCACTTTTGTATAAAATAAAATTGATCGTTTTGAATCAAGTAAAATAGAGAGAAGTTTTAAAGCTTCTCAACTGAGTAAAGTTATATTGTGCTTCTTGACATGATGGTTATTACAGACATGTCCTTGTAAATTAAGACGTTTGTCTGTTTGTCTTGGTACGTCCTCAACAACGCCATTAGTTAATTCAGTTGAAATTGCTTTAGACTTATTGTAGGCAAATACTTGTAGAAGGCTTTTCTTGTTTGCGTTATATGTGACTATGTTACATTCTTTCATAAATTTAAAGCAGAGTATTTATAATTTTATAAGTAGATATAATATTATACAATATGCTTTAAATTCCGCCAAAAAACACCAATAAGATTTTTGACATTGGATTTTTTCTCCAATTTCTGTGAATGATTGAATGACGTTTTATAATATTAGGTCAGGTATTAATACGTTATTAGTGGATTTTATGAACAAAATGATGAATAAACGTCAACACGTAAATACCAACTTATCGTAACAATATAGGGATGTCCTCTGGTAGTTCTGATTAAATCGATATCGCGAAATCAGGTTAATTCTTTACATGCGTATAATAATGTGCAGGAACAAAAATGAAATAACAAAAGTATGTATTTAAAAAGCAACGGATTATTATTCATATTGTCAAAAAATATATATTTTTTATTTATTATTATTCTATACGACGGTGACGGACAGCATTACAAATTCAGCACCTGGTCGGGGACAGTTTTTTCAGTTCAGTTTTAAAAAAATATATATAATTTATAGATATAGCCTATCACGCCAGAATTTGTCAGATAGTTTTCATAGTTATAAAATAAGAAAGATATTAAAAAACTAAAGTGAGATGGAATATATGCCACCATAAATAGAGTGCTAAACGAGAACAACTTTTAAATTGTACCGGTTTCTGTTGTCTATGTCTCAACCCACCAACAACAACGTATTTTAAACATTTAAACAAAACATTTTTGGAAACTTACATAAATCTGAATCGTCTTATACCAGAAATGCCCTGCGAAGTTGGTTGGTTAATCTGTCCACAAATCCTCTGCGAGACCCACACGAGCAGGGCATTTTTAAAATAAAAATTATCACCTGTTTCATTTTATTAGGTACAAATAACATTTATCCTATATTTTCATAACAGAAGCGGCTTTTTGAAAGCACGATTCGGTTGCTATTATATATCTAACTTGGTTTCATAATAAATAATGCGTAAGGTTTAGTCATCATGTTAGATTCTGTTTTAGTTAAATCATTATTTACTATAGTCATTGGTATATACAAATCTAATTCGACTATGTCAAACTCATAATAAATATTATACCCAAAAGGTTAAACGATTTTTACGGTTGACATACTTTAACAACTCCTAAATAACTTTTACACGTAGGTACTAATACACTGATAACGTAAGGGTCTATTCTCACAGCCATTTATAATATCACCACCATTTCCTTTCATGGTCGAAAATGACTCTCCATCACTCCAATCGCATGGGAATAACTGATAACTTTGTTAGAACTGTGAACCGTATTGTTAATGTGGGAATGTACTATCTTCGTCCGAGGATTAGACATGTTAATATAGATTATATCCTCCTATATTTATGTTGTAGATCTATCTGTCAGTATGTTGTGCTGTCAGGCCCAAAACTACTGAAGCGATTTAAATGTAATTTGGCTCTGGGCAATCTGATTAATGCCCAAAATCTGTTAAACACAGTGACGATTATAGCCGTGTCTGGAGCAATAAGATTTGTTCTATTGATTCCAGAGCCTTGGCTATATGATATATCTTAATAATATAAATCTCGTGTCACAATGTTTGTCCTCAATGGACTCCTAAACCACTTAACCGATTATAATAAAATTCGCACACCATGTGCAGTTCGATCTATCTTAAGATGGTTTTTACGACGAGAAAAATTCGAATAATTTCCGGAAAATTTTATACCCGTGCGACGCCGGGGCGGGCCGCTAGTGGTTATATATATATGCATAGGCTATACGATTTCGAACGCCACAATTCTCAAAGGATGTCTGATATATAAGAGCGACTTTTATAAAACAGATTGTTAAAAAATATAAAAATAGTGAAGCATTAAAATGGCATAAGATGGGTATATAGGTATATTTTACTCTGGTGGTAAGATATCTTCCACCCCTTGAAGACCCAGAGGAATCACTACAATCCTTACCTCTCTGTATAAATCCCGGAAAAGTTCGGTATAAATCACGGTCTTAAATGAACATAATAAGGAAATACAATAGTAATTTGCAAGTGACGTCGCTTGGAGTAGGTAATGAAGTTGTTAGGCCGGGTTTACCACATTCCTCTAATCCAAGGATAGATCGTCGATCGAGGACGTAAAATATTAGGGTTTATAATATTAAAGGAGTCAAAGGAGATCTTTTAAATATTTTAAAATTAGCCTGGCCCGATCCGGCATCGCATGAGTTCATAAACCTTTCTCATGAATCACTTTGCCTATAACTGAAAACCGCATGTAGATAATGTTTAGTAGTTTTTGAGTTTATCGCGAACATAGGGATAGACAGACGCGGCAGTGGACTAGAGGTATAATTTATAATAAATAGAGAAGATAATTGCATGATTATTATAACCTCAACAGCACTTTCAAGAATGCGTTTGAAAGAATGCCAAGATAAGATTAATTAAAAATTACGAATTTGTATTCAATGATTGTACGAAAAATTGGTAACATAAAAGACTTTACAATACACCTTCAATCAAGAAGCCGCAAACTAAATAGTTATAGCGTCTGTAAAAAGCTTTTCATAATTACAATAATAAGCATATTTCATTTTGAAACACCTTGTATTTTAAAATAATAAGCATGAGTATTATTGTGTCATATTAGAGGATATTTATAAGGAAAATATGTTGTGTCTCTTATAATTAGCGGGAATTGTTCTGACAGCTACAGCTAAGTTGCAGATACCAACCTAACTTTATTTTGATCACACCTCTTCACATTCTTGACAGTTTTATTACAATGAAATGCTTTTCAATTATTTTTGTATATTTTTTGAGTGGTTCACGTAAGTGTTTTCAAGTTTTTATAATGTATCGTATATGCTATGATTTTCAAAGTTACAAAGATATCTTTCAAAATAGTAATAATATTTTTCAGTGGCTACTACCAACATAAATATAATCGGAAACTCATCGGGTCTCTTTCCAACAACCAATAAAGTGAGCTTAAAAACATCAGATGTCCAATTTACAATAAATCTGGGTACACCCAATACAATACAATATTTTTTTAAATTAGACCTTTTGAAATGCCTCGAAGAACAGTCAAGGAAGATTATTTTTTACGCAAAGAGCATAGATATCCGTAGAGCAACCGGTGAGAAGTTCGATATTCAGAATAAAATATTATTTAAACCTATATGTAATGCAATATGGCTATGTGAGCTTATTGTAGAAAAACGAACTGCAGCATATGAAATTTTGTTTTACGAATTTCAAATAGAAGTTGAGCTGGCAGATGCTTCGTATGGCTGTCAGAAAACAGAGTTGCGTCTTAACCAGGATGATACTTCTATGAGCACAGATTTACCCAAAACAATTTCATCTGATGGAGATGTGGAAGTAGAAATTAAACCAACATGGGTTATTATAGCGGTTTTGGCTTTCGTCGTGATAATAGGTCAGATTATTGTTATTTGGATCATATGCAAAAGAAGTAGGTTAATAAAGCCTACAGTGGACCAATCGAACAGGACTAATAAAATGAATAAGGTGTGTCCTGATTCCAATCTTTTGCGCTATGATTAAAGAAAGAAATACTTTATAAAACAATTATATGTATGTATTGCATAATGATGTTTTACAATCTCTACACGATGCACAGTTTCTGTTTACCATGACATCTTTATAGATTTCGTCAACCGAGTACAAAGGCCTTACTCACTGTGAACGATATTTAACCTTGGGGTAGTCTGGAAGTAAATAGAATAAAATGGCAAAGGAAATGGAGCTATAATTTAGATATTAAGTCCCAATTTCACCATTGACTACTAAAACGATTAGATCAGGCTATAAACTCATTTTACCAACTAATTAAGATCAAACTAACATTTTTCGATAGTTGATCGTAGTTCAATAAAACTCGATTTGCAGCATAAAATGAAAATTATCTTTGACTTAATTATCCGGATCTAAATCTTCCTATTAATAAACTATAGTAGAAAATAATAAACTAAGATGCAATAAATATGTATACAGGGTGGAAAAATCGAATGCCACATGGATGGCAACTACCTTAAATATTATAAATAGCACATTTTGTGTAAGGGAGACTTTCCTTTGTTTTTAAAAACAACAAATACTGCATTTAAGGATTTATGAAAAAACGTTTGCCTTAGTCGGGACTCGAACCGGTTAAATGTGACAAAAAATAATGTGCTGTATTTTATGATGCAGATTGAAAGGGTTACTGATAAGGTTCATTTTTATCTAAATAACAAAAACAATCAGAATAACGGAAAGCCATGAAAATTGTAAACGAAAAATTAAAACACACAAAATAAAACAATATTCATAAATTGAATAACCTTACTACAATTAAAGTAGTTGTTCAAAATGAGCCCCGATTCTGCGTCTGCATAAATTTAATCTTTTGAGGAATTGATTTTTCGTAGCTCGTTGCAGTGAATTGTGGTGAATATTAGTAATAGCTGCATGGACTTCAGTTTTCAAATCGCATACGTTTTCGTAAGTTCTTTTATAAATTACATCCTTCACGCATCCCCACAAAAAGTAGTTCAATGGTGTTAGATCCGGAGATCTGGCCGGCCATTATAATTCCCTTTTTACTAAAGTAGCATTAGTAATTGCAACTAAAGTGATAAGTTAACATAAGTGTAGCTCATCATCATCTGTCATTTAAACGTCTTTATTTTCCTTGTATTCCAAGGATTACGTCTTATTTCACGTAACGGGTGAAATCAAATTTAAAAGGTAATTGTTAATTTTCATGGCCTTCCGTTATTCTGATTGTATTTGTTATTCAGAGAAAAATGAACCTTATCAGTAACCCTTTCAATCTGCATCATAAAATACAGCACATTATTTTTTGTCACATTTGACCGGTTCGAGTCCCGACTGAAGCAAGCGATTTTTCATAAATCCTTAAATGCAGTATTTATTGTTTTTAAAAACAAAGGAAAGTCTGCCTTACACAAAATGTGCTATTTACAATATTTAAGGTAGTTGCCATCCATGTGGCATTCGATTTTTCCACCCTGTATATGTAGATAAACTCAATCACTTAATGAAAATTGTTAAATTCAAAATTAAATCTATATAAATAAAAATGAATTGTTGTTCGTTAGTCTGATTAAAACTCGAGAACGGCTGAACGGATTTATCTTATCATAGTCTTTAAATGTTCGTGGAGGTCTAGGGAAGGTTTAAAAGGCGAGAAAAAATCTAATAATTGCCGGGAAAAAAAATTGAATAAAACCCGTGCGAAGCCGGGGCGGGCCACTAGTATTAAATAAAAATACGATGTTTAAAAATGTATTCCATACTTATAGTTTTTCCTTATTCAGGGTGTTTTTGTGCTTATCAAAGGTTTTCAAAAATTGCAAATGTTTGTAGTAAATCAATTACCAATTACAAGCCCAGCTTAGTTTGAATTAACTATGCTGTGTTTGTAACAATATTTTCTTGGCAATGTAGATAAATGTTTTGTCTCAATAGGAATGCTTCCTCTAGGCTTCTAGGCCTTCATGCTCCATCTTAGACCACATCGTCACTTTACATCAGGTGAGATAGTGGTCAAATGAAGACTTATCAATAATAAAAAATAAAAAAAAAATATTATGCAGTAGGAGATTCAGCCTGAAAAAGATGCTAATCCGTATTATTTTACATTACATAATATTAACAGTTATAAAAAAAAACATCATCATAATTATGTTAGCGAAAGCCGAGTACGTAAACTAAATAAAAAAAGTCAATCCTTTTGAAGAAAGACTTTTTTTGCACTATGAAGGAACGTTAAAAGTTCACAAATAATTGTTCTTGAAAAAAAATTGTTTTATCAATCAATATACTTATCTTTTTTTTTTTGTAGGTGCTCAGACGCCCACCGTTACCATTACCGGCAGAAGATACAGAGACGTATTTGGCAATGGAAACTGATCATTTCTACAACTCTGTTTATGACCATAGACACGTTAGATAACACTTTATTGCACACCGCACAAAACACACAAAAAAAAAACAAACATAGACTTAGCATAATCGTAATGTTGGAGTACAATGGGCGGCCTTATCGCTATGACACGTTGATAGTTATTGAGTCCAAGAACATGTTAGGCCAGATCCATCATTTAATCTACGGTTTTATAATAATAATAATATATATTTTTTTACAGTAGGTAGTTTTATATAATTTATTATGTAATCTAATGTAAAAAATATATTTTTGACGTGTTTAAAATGAAATAAAGAGAATAATAATAAAATAAATATAGGATTACTACTGTGTTTCATTTCAATGATTTTATAAAAATAAGCTCTCTCACAATAAATTCAGAGTAATATCCATTGTAAAATTGCTTGCTCTTTGGAAAATTTTTTCTCTCTGTAATGATAAACGGATATTATTCTGTACCCATCATTCGCTTTAATATGTTACATGTCCTATCATAAATGCACCGATCTATCTCGGTTCAAAAAAAAGCATTTCAAAAAAGACGGGTACATGTTATTATTTTTCTTCTGATTACTCTAAAAATGATTGGAATTATGATGAAATTAGGTACATTATTATATATTTATGCAACCTATTTAATTTTGAAATAACTAATAATTATTACCCAAAGGTATTTTTGTGTCCACAATTATTTACCTTTATATTTTTTTCTCCATTTTTTTATGGACATGTCATATATGAAAAGGGATGAAAGTCATGTGACGAGAAGAGCATTAGATATGAATGTAGATAACTATGTTAGTAGAGGTAGGCCGAAGAAAAGATGGATGGACTGTGCGAAAGATGAAATGTGAGTGTAAGAAAGAGGTGAGTATTGAGATGACGGGTGATTGAGGGAAATGGAAGCAGAAAACATGCTGTGCCGACCCCACATAATGTTGGGATAAGGTCAGGAAGATGATGATGATGATTTTTTTTTTCCTGTAAATCTATACATTTTTATAGCATTTCCTCATTTCAGAGGCATATTTTGTCATATTTTAATAATTTAAGGATAATAATATTATTTATATTATTAAGATAAGTGGCAACTCACAACATGCTTAAACTTAAAGCTAAGACAAAAATGACACCAGAGACAAACATTTACTGTCATTTTACTCATAAGATGACTCATCTTTGTTAGGTTTATACAAGTTGTGAATTGCCACTAATGTCATGGATTTTCCCTGTACATATAATAATAACGAGTACGGTGCATATTTTGCCAATATCTATCTATATTTCCGTAATAATTATAACATTCTTAATTTTGTCTATAGCATTTTTGGACAAAGCATTTTTTCCGTTATGAAGTACATTAATTAATATCGTAAAATTTTCGGATACCATGTTCGGATAATCATTAGACAAGTAATTTTTAACTTTAATAAACAATTTAAGTTGAAATTTGAATATTTTTTGTTAATTCCTACTTTATACATAATAACACCAAAACGAACATTACTATTACAGAGCTTTTTATGAAAAATGTTAAATAAAAACTTTGCCTGATAATACTATTATAAGATTAAGATTATTCATAGAGATTTACTTACCAATCAGACACCTAGTAAAGATTGTAGAGTGCTCTCGCAAATATTCTTTCTAAAAAAACATATAGGATAGATAGCGCAGGATAGAGACCGGTGGAAGACCCACTTTGGGTCGCTGAGCCATAATAGTTAGTTAGTTAGTTTAAAAAAAAATATTCGTATCTCTCATAAACATTTCCATTTCACAAAGTGATAAATACAGTCATAAAACCTACGAGGCATACGTGGCTAATGCCGTCAGATCCAGCGGGATTGAGGATCACTACTTAGACCTTCCTTCAAAATGTTTATAGCTCCATGCGGACCTTTAAACCTTGTCCATTACATAAAGCCTATTACTGAAGATTTTGGACTATCCGTATTGTTTCTACGATGTTGTTGTTGTGACTTATGGAGTTTAGAGCGGAAGTTACGATTAGGTGAATGTACATGAAGCCCTACCACAAGTTGACACTTACGACTGTTGGATATTACAACATGTTATAATCCCATACATTTGACAGATAAAGGTAAAAATTATGTTGTCAAAAATCTGTCAAAGTCAAGATTTAAGTCAAAGTCGTAAGTGGAAACTCGTGGACGAATGATATTTACTAGCACGAAAGCATGCTACTGTTGAAGTAGACGGCTTGTTCACAGTTTCATTTACAATGAATATCCCGTGTTATACCATAAATAGTGTAAAATTTGCATGATTATTTCGCACAGAATTAAAATATGTTTTAGAGCGTGCTAACAAGATTCATTACTTTTATCTGCTTGTTACTCTAAATATTTTTTTGGGTATGAGATCACCTAGAGTTCCGTGTCTAGTGACAGAAGTAGAAGAAAGGGTTTAGCGTGCTATTTATGAGCATGTGTTATTGTATGTTTACATTGGCCGGATAAACGAAGTTATTCTGTTCGGGTCGAGTTTGTGCTCGTTGTCTTTCATGACGATGTTGTATGTCATATTACTTATGTATGCAAATTTCACCCATATACTAAATAAATCGACCGGGCTTTCGCATATATTATAATAGGTACATTTAGAGCCATTATGTCTTATATGATAGACCAAAAAATCATTAAGTCTTATATTATAGACAAGTAAAATCGCAAACAAATTCGTTCTATCCATGTTTGTGGGAAAACAACAACAAAAGACAATTCTTTTGTATATAGGAATTAAATACTTACCATATACAGACATGTTTATTGAATAACAAGGACATATTATATCATCTATGTACTTATCTTAACAAGGTAACGCGTAATTAATACAATGATGGCGTAAGATCCACTAGGCGATGCTTTGCATAATCTAATTACGGGTGTGATAAACGATCACATAACTCAACTGGTGCCCTCTGCAGGCGAGAGCTACCCCGGGGTTACACACGACCCCACGACTTTGGTCAGTAGAAGCATAATGCCATCTATACAGTATTGTATCTCGACCGAATTTTTGAAATACATTCCTACGGCCGCGCGGTAAACGTGCTTTAGGGCTGCTTTGCAGCGCAGCATTTTAATTATATCTGCCTAGTTTGGATTTCTATCTTATTTTGTGATTGTGAATATTATATTTAACAAAGCTTAAAATCTTGAATATAAACTTGAAAAGTTTGAGATGGTCACATACCTAGGGTTCCTTGAATTGCAAAAGTTTATAAAAAATCATTACAAAAACAAGTATTGACCTGACTTAAGGGTGCTTATTATATCTAGGTGAAAAGGTAAATTGCGGTTTATGACTTATTAAAAAAGTACTTACTAGATCTTGTTACTTAACAAGTTTCAACAATATAATTTCGGAAAAAGTGCCTGTGACATACACGGGAAAACATGACTTAACTATGGTTTTTTAGACTTATCTTTTACAAATGTTATTTCTATTATTAGTAAAACCAAACGATGGAAATAAATGATTTTGTATCTTGTTTCTATGAGGGTTCCGTTTATAGCTCTTTGGGTACAAAACCATAAAAATGCGGGTTGTTTTAAGACATTTACTAGCTGAACCCAGCAAACACTGTTTTGCAAAATGAAAAATACATTGTAGCCGGTTCTCAGACCTACTGAATACGCATATAAATTTGGTAAAAATCGGTAAAGCCGTTTCGGAGAAGTACGGAACTAACATTGTGATATGGAAATTTTATATATTAGATGTTTTAGTTTCATTTCAGGCTTAAAAATTAACAACACACAGCACCTGTGTTCCGACTGTGTACCTACCGAGGCTTTACCGAGTTCGAGGCGCAAATGCTCGCGCTTCGACCATTTCTATGTAGTTACAATACTGTATAGTATATTACCATGGTACAACTGATGATATAATTACTGGGCCACCTTTTGCAAACGAAAAAGTTATTAGGGTTATTTGATTACGTGTGATATAGGTTGAATACGGATTTGTTTTTTACAAAGCGGTTAAATCTAAATTGCTTTTGAACGTGCAAAATATATTAGAAAATGGTTTAAAGATATGTGGACCACTGCAGTATCTTAAATTGTATGCGCTTAAAAAACTCACCACTTTCTTCTTGGAACATGGAACACCATCACCTGCTAGGCGTGGCGAAACTCTTTAAAATAGGAGAAGAGACCTTATGAGGTAATGATTTGTGAATATGTTAATCCTTAAAATTAGAAATATGAATTTTTAGAATGGTATTTTCTATAAAAAATGTTCAGCTAGAAATATTTTGGATATTCATTTTTAACCAACTTCAAAAAAGGAAGAGGTTTCTCAATTTGACCATATTTATTCTAAATTAAATGTAAATTCATCTCAATATGGCGATATAGAAAAATAACATTTTGAGCTGACAATTGCAGAAAAATGATGATTTGATCAATTTGTAGGTATGCGGTGCCAAATAATCAAAAACTTGTTTTAACTTGCCCCAATTAAATACGGCCAAAGGCCCCTTAACTTGTGCGAATACTAAACAAACAAAGAGCTGGATATTTGAAGGTCACACCATTTCTATTCAAGCGAGTCGGCTCGTTTCTGAAAAATTATTTGCAAATATTTGTTCCGTCTGGTGTTGAGTTGCGTAAGCCGGATCATGTTAGTGGCTTTGTTTGTGTAAACCTATTTGGATGGGTGTAAGGGACAGAGAAAAGTAATTTAATATTTGACATATTACCAACTTTTAAAAGTGGCTACGTCTATGTATACTTACAGAGTAAAATAGAGATTCTTATCGTAAACTAGCCTTCTTACATGTATAAAATTATTTAAGCGAATAATTATAAACAAAAAACAAGTATGTTAAACTATTGCCATGTTATAGTATCGGACGTTTTATACTACGTTGTATATTATAATTACAAATTGTACAAAATTTTCATAAATTTTTATCAAAAATTATTACTATTTACAGCTGTAGTGTTAACTTATATGTAGGTGTGCGTTATAGTTCATGTTTATTTGATTTACTTATAAGGCAAGCTTTCACATTTTCAGAGCTTAAGACAGAGAAGTAAAGATGTAAGGATCAAGGGAGACTTATCCTCACTTTGCACCATTTTTGCACCAACGGCTAAAAAGAAAGAGGATTTACAACAAAGAAATGTCAGAGTATATTTTTCCACCAGTCTTATCCTTGCGATTCTGTAAAAGATAATTGGGCATCGAACAAAGGACATGTCATTAAGAAGATGAAAGACTTTGTGTCATAAATACAGATCAAAGTTAAATGGTGACTTTGCTTTTATAAATCGTGAAAAGCGTCGGTACAGTAATTGATAAATTTATTCTTAATATGTTTTCTTCAAAGGAACTTATGGAAATCTCATGGACTCCGACCAATTCGTGAAAATAAGTTAGTTTTTGACAGTGATTAAAGAAGGACTAATCTTATAGATAAATCTAAATTTTAAATTTAAGAACAACCCTCGATTCCAAAACACCATAATATTTTGTAATGTGGACACGATGCGCTTCCATTTGATACCCCAATACTGGTATATTTGCAGATTTTCGGTTTTCCTTCCCCACTCTCACTCCCATAACTTTTAAACGGCACAACCGATTTTCATGAAACAAGTGTAAGAACACTGGCGCCAGACTCACCTTTACCAAAGAAAACTAAATTGAAATCGCTCCATCCGTTCGGGAGCTATGATGTCCCAGACAGACAGACAGACTCGTCAAACTTATAACACCCCTCTTCTTCGGGGGCTAAAAAAAGGCCAATTCGCGAGTCTCAGCAAAACGAATTTGCGCCTCCTCTTTGGGTTGCGTTGCGCGCTACAAGATTTTGAAGTGACGTAATTGTGGCAACGCCCACGGCAAACATCGCCTTCGCCCGAATAATTCGCGTTGCAACGATGTAAGTATTCACCGTAGGCCGCTAATGTAGTGTTAGTTAGTTAGTTAGGGGGGTTTTACCGCACTTAGACTCAAGGTGGTCCTTTATGCGTGGAGTGGGGCGCTAGTGTAACCAGCCCAACTCCGACCAAAAGCGCAGAAGTTTCCTGGGGTCTTCGCAGGCTTCTCGGAGTGACCTTGGGTTCGCGAATAATTCGCGTTGCAACGATGTAAGTATTCACCGTAGGCCGCTAATGTAGTCACACCATTAGAGTGTAGAGTGTGTAGCTATTTTCATTTATTTTTCTTTTTTACTACAGATCGTATAGTTAAGTTATTAAACTATTATTTTGTAAATAACAATATAATTTTGATATGAAATGAATATTAAATAACCGTTCAACTAGGTAGATTATATCAGTTACATAATGGTTATTAACGTAAAATGATATAATTTCGGTCTTTAAAAGAAAAACCTATTGTTTGTTTTTTAAAACCTATGTAGTTTGACACGAACAGATCTAGTCTTTTGCTAGATTGTAAGTATTTAAAATATTTCGCCTGGGTTGATTAATTTGTCTACACGAAGCGCTAAATTATTTGATTATTATAGGACCTCCGACAGAGGATACACCTTATCATTATCAAGACTATAATATCATCAAATACTGAATAGATGTTAAATACTTTTCTTTTAATGAGAGGAAAATGGATAGACCATTAACTTTACTTAAACTATCACTTTATCAACAATCGTGATGAACTTTAAAAGTTACAAATAAGATTCTATGTTCACTTTCTTAAAATAATATTTCATATACAAAAAGAATCAACAAATTTCCTTATATTTGCGATGATGTTAACCCTCAGTATACGCAATACACTTTTACCTACTTATCACTTTACGGGATATTGGCCCATCTCACACACGCACGATTATGACCCGCTACAAACTTAGAAGCAATTTATAAAATTGGATGCCGGCGTCGCACGTCCTACATCGGATAAGGTCCGTAAAAACGGATTTACGCCCAAGAAACTGCCTATTGTTGTAAATTTTCGCCCTTCCGGCCATCATCTGTTCACGGTTAATCGAACATCAAAATTCGGAAATGCGTAAAATCGCCAAATTTTATGACCTGCTTGCTGCGTTTTTTTGATGCGATGAAAAGAGGATGAGCTACGTTACACTGATCCTTTGATTTGTCACGTCATCTGTGCAAATAATCAGGGGATGGAGATCAAAGTGCGCCGGTGTGGTGGCCCGGCGGTTGGAACGTGATTGGTTCAAGGGCGAATTATTCAAATCCGATGGTTAAAGGGATCAATCGGGTGTGGTGACAATCTTGAGACTGGAATTCTATAAGTAATTCATGAAGGGATCAGGTAGAATGTTAACCGCTTTGGTGGCATTTTATTATCGTCGTTAAAAGTGAGGTCTCATCCTTTCTGGGTGGGCTTAGACGTAAATCCGTAATGGCCGTCATAATAATATAAACTACTATTCTTCTAATAGCTTGTTTAGGTTTACAATTCAGATTTATATCGTAAATCTTCACTGTCAAATAAATTAAGAAGTTAAAGAACTAGGTATTCCAAAATAATTGTATATATTTTAACTTACCTCTAATACTTTACGTAATTGATCACCGCAGAATCGTTGGAGAATAACTTGCAAAAAGCTTTTTAATAAAGGTACGCCTCAAATTGGATTGCTAGTCGATTTCCTCATATTTTCCTTACCCAAAAACTTTCCGAGGGCTTTCAAATCGCACCACGGGACTTTGAACTGGGGCACAGCTTTTGTCGGAACTCAAAGGATGCCAGAGATTCAGGAAATAACGCTAAGAGCGTGTCGGTTTTAGTCCACCTGGCTAAATAAAATTACTTTGAAGTAGGTAGCCAGTTGTAAACGCTGCAAGTAAAACCCAAGAGTATTATAGTAAAAGATAGCAATGGTATCGAAAACATGTTCTCTTGAACAAGATCTCACAATTACACATTCAAAAATACAAAATGATCAATTGGTAGCAAGGTTTTTAATTCCAATATGGCATTAGATAGGTTGACATAATAATCGCAGATGATTATGTCAACCTATCTAATCTATCAACTTTGTAGAAGTTGTGTTTGTTTTTAAAGCTATTTTTGATATTTTTACTGTTTATTCGCATTTCAAACAAACACCTGTAGCTTGAAGGTCTTCTAACTTCTATTTTCAGCTTAAAGCAGAATACGAATTTTGGCTTACCTACATAAATTGCTCTGATTCGCAGAAATTTGTTCTTATTTCATACTTCTCTCAGTTGTTTAGTATCTTGTATAGAAAGCTCAACTAAAAATAACACGTAAAGCCACACTCTTAACAAAGCCTTCAGTTACAGTACATAATTAAACATCACCAACTCATTCTAGACATGAATCTCGAAAGCTGCCAAGAAATTTTGTTTCGAAGATTCGCATTGTCTCGATCTTTACGAAGATTAATTTGGGAAGCTCAGTAAATTCGCGCTGGTACAGCGATGTAGAGTTTCCATGGAAGCGCCTTTTGTGTTTGTGTGTTGTACTGCGAGTAATGCCGTTTCAAGTTCGGTTTTGTTATCCAATGACATATACATAGGATATTTTGGGTTTATCTCATAAACTAAATTTAGACCGTTCTGATGGTTCTCCTGTTTAATTTGGCATATATTTTTCTTTCATCATTTTTATTCGGAATGTTTTTCCTGCCCCAAAGTAATTTCATCTCTTTTTCTAAATCACTATTGGTATAAGAATAAAACTGAAGACATTTATATTCATAAAATTCTAGGGATCCTCTGGCGTCTTCAGTTAGTTAGTCTATCAGTTAGATTTTTAACTAGAAACATACGACTTTTTCTGTGGTGAATATGAATTAATTATTATTAGGTATAACTCGGCCCGGGGGATAAGAATGTTTCCTCATCTCCTCCCATGGGTGCAAACATTTCCGAAAATTTTGAATATAAATTGATTGAAGATAACTTGAGAACTATAACATTCAGAGCTTTCTCCTTTTTAAACGACGGGAGACAACTAAAAAAAACCAATCACATTACCCGGGTAAATGTGATTGTTTTTTTTTTTAACTAAAAATACACCACTTTACCGATTATTATAAAATTTAAATGAGACCTTCCCGCAAGCAACAGCTGTCATTTTAAATAATATCATCAAAATCCGTCCATGAAGTTGAAAGTTCTGAGGTAACTTACATTTTATCTGCTTCTTTCGGATTAGATCTCCAGTACTTACTACCCACTATTTACTATTTTATGAATATTTTATAAGATAAATGTGATATCAAGTACATCCTAATTCTATTTTGGGCTAAAACGCTTACAGAAAGACAATTTCGTTAGTTTAATTCAAATTGGTTTTGTACGCATGGGAATTCTGCCGCTCTCTGTTAGCTAAGTGGAAAAATAAAGATATCGGAAAACAGACTCTAATGTTTTTCTATCAGAGTACGTTTCCGTTTCAAATTATGTTTTCGCAAGTTCAATATAAAGTTTAATAAGCTTCTTTTCTACGACTAGCCAATTTGATAAAGTTATAAAATAACACAATCTATTTGAACATTATGTTGGTCAGACTGGCATGAAATCATTTTGAAGAAATTTGCAAACGTAATAATTATAAAAGACAGAAACACTAACTATATGTCTTCCGCATTTATAATATTACTGAGGATACTTATTGTTGAATTTACCGGGGGTTTAATCATTATGTGTGATCCGTTACAAAACTTTAAAACCGTTACAAAAATTATTGAAATCTATTCTCATTATTCTATCTCTGTGCCCAAATCCGTAACAAATGTATCCATACCACAAACAAGATCTGCACAGAAACTAGTCAGTTAATAAATCATCATTAACCTACATTTAGAAAGTACATGACGAAAGTGCCTCTAGGATATCATTCTACGCATCAGTGAACTCAGTAAGCTTTTCATCAACATTAGTCACCGTCATAACCCGCATTCTTGCGTGTTTGCCAAGATGTGGGTAACATTTCAAGTTATTACTGTGGCTGTTAGTAGTACAGTAGTACAGTACAATTTTGCGAATAGGATATTGGAAATGGTTTAATGGAACATTTTGTTTGAGAAAACAACGACATTGTTCGGATTTTAGTCAGTTTTGTATGTTTCGGATATTCAGACAAGGTCGCACCCGATTATTTATATCAAGGTTTTCCTTTATGTGATTTTTTAAGCGAGTTAAAAATTATTGTCCACGTCAATTTATACATTTAAAGTCCGGGCCCGAAGGGCCGGTACGAGCGGGCCCAGTCTTATAAAGATCCGATTTTCATTTAATAATGTCTTTGGGGTATATACCCCACTCACTATCCTAAGCGTAGTGATTTGTAGCCTACATCATAAAAAAATCAGCGGTCATCAGTTCTGTCCTAATTACGGCCGTGTATCATAACGTTTTTCAAGGTATTTTATCTTTCTTTCCTCATACTTTATAAGAAACATCTCATACCCGTTTTCAAAAACATTCCTCAAGATCAAACATTATTTTCCTTAGACAAGTTCACATAATTAAGTCCCTTTCCGAAATTTCAGTATCCGCGAGCAGCCTATCAATCTTCTACGTCAGTTGCACGTCCCGACGATTTTCAAACAATTATGCTTACATAAGTACATGTTAAGTCGCCCGAAGTATGAGTTTGGGCTCCGAATATCTGCTTAATGCGCGGCTTTTGTCGAGGGTAATTTTGGTTTAATTTTGCGCGAAGAATATTTATTACGTGCTCTGGTTTGTGGGAGTCATGTGTAAGAGATATGTGGAATGTGATAGCGGAGATCAGAACCAGAGAGAATAGTTCATTGTGGAATTGTTTTCACAAATAGACGGGAATCTTCCCAATGCATTTGCTTTCAATAAAATAAAAATTTAAGTGTTTGATACACATAAATTTTTATTGTGTATTGCTTGTACTCTTCACTAGCAATAGACACTGATTGAACACTTGATAAGTCCATCATAGTCATAAGTATTTATTTATTTATATATAAGTAATATCATATGATATAATTCTTTTTTTTTAATAATGTCTTCATTTTATGAGGCCTCTTTGCTTTTTAGTGAGTAAAATTGAGTCTTAAAAGTGCTAAGAATAAGTATCAATAGCAACCTTATTTGATTCCAAAAGTTCCGCAGAACTTGCCAGCAATTTAGATGTCTATTCGTTCTGTTGTTCGCGAAGTCGACAGGCAATTCTATGGCGTATTACCTATGGCTTTCATTTCATATTATTGTTTATTCCGCCTCGCAGTATTCTACAATTTAAGGCCCGAATAACTGAAAAGGGTACGGAAACATAAGTATATTTTTAATTATAGATGGACGGACGACCTGGTGAAAGTAGCAGGCATAATGGTAATGATACTCATGTAATTTTTTATTTGTAAATTCCTTTATCCAGGAAATATGAAAATAACTAAAGATTGCTCAATCGCAAAACATCTCGAAAGTGCATTGCATAATGTTATCATAAGGCTCGTGTAAACTATACGAAGCAGTGTACAGTGAACACTTAAATTAGTTAGAATGCACTTTCTAGCAGCATATGTGTAAATAGCTGGTGTTAACACCTTTTTGTGCATAAAATATATCAGGTTGAAGTTCCGTTCAAGGGTTCTTTCACCATCCACGAGTAAAGACCCAGAAAGGTCTATATATAACTGTCTCTCTGACTGTTGTTTCTGAACAAGATTAGTATATAATAAAGTAGGTACTTAGTAAGCTTTTTAAAATAGAATGGAATAGAATAGAATATACTTTATTACACACTAAATGAACAATACAATATGAAATTAAAACTAAACCTAGAATGCGTAATGGGCGGTCTTATTGCTAAAAGCAATTTCTTAATTTTTTTATCCCCCGACCAAAAAAGAGGGGTGTTATAAGTTTGACGTGTCTGTCTGTCTGTCTGTCTGTGTGTCTGTCTGTCTGTCTGTCTGTGGCACCATAGCTCCCGAGCTGATGGAGCGATTTCAAATTAGTTTTTTTTGTATGAAAGGTGAGTCTGGCTCGAGTGTTCTTAGACATGTTTCATGAAAATCGGTTGTGCCGTTTAAAAGTTATGGGGGTGAGAGTGGGTAAGGAAAACCTAAAATCTGCAAATTTACTAGTGTGGGGTATCAAATGAAATCGCATCGCGTCCACATTACATAATATTATGTTGTTTTACGTTTAAGGAAATTAAGGCATTGGAATCGGGGGTTTTTCTTAAATTTTAAATTTAGTTTTAATTGGAACTTTACTCGGAGATGATGAATGAGGCCTGTGTCTCAGGTAGGTACGTTTTCGCTGAGGATATTTTTTTTACTAAATAATGCTGTTTTTTATTCAATAATAATAATAATACATACATACATTCTTTGAATTGGAAGATGCTGTGAAAATAGTCCAGCGGATTGTATTTAATATTATTGCTGAGATAAAATATTACTTGACAATATAAATCAGAAAACCTACAACTTAATTAGTTTAATCGTTCCGCGAAATTCTTCACTTACTTTTTTATATGCAAAATTAACCATTTTTTTTAAAGTAAATCATTTTGTTTCAATTTAAATTACTGCTGCCTTTATGGAGCAGGTCGTGCAAGGCGGGTAATACTTATGCCTTGTCGCCTCCATCTCAGAGTGGGATAGGCTCTCTCAAGATCTCGTTTTGCAACCTCTTTTTTGGCTCTTTTCTTTTCTTTACATCATGTGAGATTGTGGTCAAATGAAGACTTATATAGCATAAAAAAAGTGTCCAGCCGCCACCACGCTGGAGAGAAAAGAATCTCGACTTACAATATTGGTGAGCATGCGCTCTTTGCACCAAGCCGGGCATTCTCGCACTTAGATACCCAAAATGGTTACGTCCGTAAGTAGTAACCCTCTGAATCCTTACACGTGACCTCCGGGTGGTGCTAAGAACAGTCTCTGGTGGTAGGCTTCGGCCGCGGCTGTTCACCACTCTCCGGGCTGGGCCAGTGCGTGAAGCGATTTTTTCGTGTTTCGTTATGTGGCCCGGAGAAGCCATCTACCTTCTAGGTCTTCATGTCCCATCTTAGACCACATCGTCACTTTACATCAGGTGAGATTGTGGTATTTGACCACAATCTAAATTAAGGCTTATCCAGCATAAAAAAAAATGTAAATACATTGTAAAGTGAGCTCACGTTCAATCCTGTTCAAGTACTCCCAGAAAAAGCCATATCCGGTGAGCATTTATTGACCTGACCTAGTACAATTGAAAGAAATGTCGTATCCATCTAGCAAGTCATACGAGTGCTTTTTATAATCACTGTACGTGTTCGTGCACATCTTTACCATGATGCCAATCCTTACATTGCCTAATAAAAAAAATATTAGTTTGTAGCCTATTTTTTTGCATTAAACAAAGTACTCACCATATTGACAACATCGCATGCTTGTGTTCCCTACATAAAATGAAAACGAGCCTTCGCGTGCCAATCAATTTTGTATCTTGTGAGTTTCTTAATTAATTTTCAATAATAACGAAATGAGCTAGCTGTTCTAAGACAATAAGGTTAACATCTGAACTCTTCAAGGAAAGAGGACATCAACAGCAACCTCAAACAGAGTTGAGTTAAATGTTAAATTACTTACTCGTACTTTGCATAACAACTCCTTGGCGGGTTGATTTCATTTTAAGGATCTTGGTTTTTATATTTTTAGCAGTATTGGCTGCTTTTCGGCGTTTTGCGCGATTGAAGTTGACTGAATTTCGAGTGTTCAATTTTTTAATGTTTTGTGATAAAAACGGTTAGCTACTTTATTCTTTTAAAATTAAAAATAACTGTAAATCAAGCTCATTAGTGAATCTCGGGTTATTTTTTTTTATTATTAATTAGTTATTAGATGCCGTATGGATTTGTAATGAAAGGTTCGGGGAATGAACAAAAAACGAATCAGTAAAACGAGATACTTAGAATGAGGATCAAGGTACTAACTCGTTGAAGTGCCAGTGCGCAGGACAATTAGATTTATAAACATATGGCAGTTGGAACTCAAATGGAGGCTGCTGATTCATTCGTTCAAAATTAAGATAGATAGTACACAAATAAGTAGAGAATTTCACAGGTCTGATGAGGCAGTCAAAGCTGCGTGCCTAATATTTTCGTATCCCGTAATTTTTTTTAATGCTAAAAACGGTTCTACTAGTTGTAACACTAACAAAAAAATATATATAACATATCCCAAATATAAAACGTTAAGCAAAAAAATGTATATTAAAACACTAAAATTTTAATCTGACGTCAGTAACACAGTGTTTGGTTCTGGAAGTTTGATAAAATCAGTTTATCATCATGGAAACCAATATAATTTAGAGTCACATGATGATATTTCGGGCAAGCGATTTGTTTTTGAAATTTGCGAGCAAATATAAATATAGAGGTAGACCCTTTTTACTGAATTCACTATGAACATCTTATATTTTTTTAAATAATTATTTAAGATTGATTTGAAATAATATAGATTGCAAGAAACAGTTTATTTTAAAATCTCGTGTATATTCCCTATCATTTAATTAATTCACTTCAATCGTAGATCAAATTTAAAAGATAAAAAAGTTACGACACAGAAACTATTGTATTGACGTTGAGAGATCCGGGTATAAGCGAAGCCTGCAATCATAACTTTTAAAAACGTTAAGGAAGTAGAAATACCTATAATATTTTAATTTTGGAAACGTGTAAGAAGAAGGTTATTAAGGTTATAAGAAGGCAAGTATTTTTGCAAATATTTCGTCGCTCCGCAAACACCTGAATCTCAAGCAGTCACGGTATAAATTAAACGAGGTAAATAAATTAATTTCCACAATTTTCCGGGAACCGTGGGAAATCGTGTAGAAACATTTAACCTTTTCCCTAAAATTTGAAGCGTTTTTCGAATATCTCTGCCATTCTGCAAAATGTTTAATTGTTGTTTTGATATTTGAGATTTGTTGGGTTTGTTAGGCTATAATTTTTGTTCAACATGCGACAGTTTTAATTAAAAACAAATTCTTGACTTTAGATATTTTTGTTATAAAATTGTATAAAATATATATAATATCTCCTAGTCAAAAGCTAATGACAAAGATTTGTAAACAGCGTTTTTATTGATAATAACGAAATAAGACAATTATTTTCAAACAAATAACTTCAAACATCAGGTTTTTGAAAAATATCTACTTGCTTGTTTACACAATGGGAACGCTTTATTTCTGTATGACGTGTCAATTTACTGGCAGGGCCCACATAATACTTGCTCGCGACCCACCTGTGGGAAACGCTGATATAGATTATTCTCTTATAGCTAGTAAATACGCATAACATTATAAAATGCTTTCTCAGTAAATGTTAGGCTTATAAGATAAGCATAAAGAAAACAAAACGATCATACACGGAAGAGATCTTTTTCCCATCAACATAATTAATTACTCCTGTTTAAATATTAGCAACGCCAAATTGCGAGTTCACTGTATAGGTAATTTTAGAAATCATAAAATATTCAAGGATATCTTTACGGTTTATTTTGCTTTTACCTTATTTTTATCTGAGTAATAACAAAACGTTATACGTTTACGGTCATAGTAAAACGTAACCACAATAAAGTAGGAATGTCGTTGGAAATAGTAATGTATGCACGTAGCATACGAAAATGTTGTATAGTTTCCTATTTGTATACATTTTATAACTCATAAAATATTGATAAATCTATTATATATAATAAACTGAAATAAATATATCTATATATTGAACTATTAAGCTACCAATATGACGGAAAACCAGCAATATGACGGAACTAATAATCATATTTTATAGCTACAAGAGTATATTTTATGATCCACATTGTAATACCGAAATCTATTCATATTCATATTCATTTATTTACCAATTATAACACGGGGCGTTATATAAGGCAAGTCAAGTTTACATAAAAAAATTGTATTTAGTCTAGGTATATTACATGTCCAAATATTATTTAAAAAAAATAATAATAATAATTGATTTATAATAATAATAGCTAGCAGAAACACAAACATTTAAATTTATATAATATTAGAACAAAATCTGTTGGTCAAAGTTAGAGTAGTTATAAATTTAAGTCAGATATATATATCATAGATAATAATAAATAATAATGATATCAAATAATATTTTTGAAAAATGGTAATTGTATTAGATTCGTATTCATGAACTCATTTGCATTATAGAACGCATGGCTTTCAAAAAACTGTTTAATTACATTTTTAAATTTTATAGAGCTTTCAATTTCCGTTATTTCTTTGGGCAATTTATTATAAAATTCAATTTTAGTATATATTCCCTGTTTCCGCACTTTTGAGAGATTTACTTTAGGTACTACTAATTTATGCTTATTCCTAAGGTTATAGCTATGTATATCTTTCTTTTTCAAATATTCATTTTATTCTCATGTATCTCTAGAAGACTATTGTAGATGTAGAGTGACACCACAGTCATGATTCTATATTTAACAAAATAAGCTTTAACTGAAGTCCTTATGTGCAGCCCACAGATTATTCGTAGAGCTCTTTTCTGGCATATTAGTACTTTCTTAATAAGGGCACAGTTACCCCATACTGTGATAGCATAGCTTATTTTATCTATTTGAAATTTTTGTTTTAGTCTTCTACGGGAAATGGTACAGTTATCCCATTCTCACTGAGAATTTTTATGCCCATTGACAGTCTAGATCGAATTAGTTATAATTAAATAAATGATGCTGGACAATCCACACAACAACATCTAGTCCCGTGGTAAAACTCATGTGGCTCTAACTCATGTTATGGTTACGAGACATCTGTTATAATGAATATAATAGACAAACATACATAGATGTTTTGTATTATACATATTAAACACAAATCGCGGAGAAAGTGCTTGCAACACGTACAAACGCTTGACTCCTCGACGGGAATCAAACCCGCTGCATCTTGCGCTGCAATAGTTCTAATTATATATTCGTGCAGATACAGCACATGCTGGGTGCCGACCCATTTGTGTACTTTAATCTAAGTTTAATTTAATAATCTCATCTGTCTTATTTTTGTATACAAATGAATATTTTTTTCTTTCTTTTATAATATAGGTACATACCTCAAAATACATAACCTACACCTAACGTAATACCTACATAACTCAAAATTTCAATAGTAAAGCACTGAAAGTTTCAGCAGCACAACGAGCACAGGCAATCTAGAAATAAATGAGGCCAAAACCAAATTTATATTCTCGTTAAGCACAGCTTCAAAATTGTGACAATTTACCCTGTACAGTCAACAGTAAACTAAAATGTTCAAAATCAATGTTTCAAAACAATCTCTACTGTGACGTGCCAGATATAACAAGTCATACCAAAGCGACAATTTCAAAAGAAGTTTTAGAAAATAAAATCATAAAAACACCGACGATGGAAATAAATGACATGTGATGATTTTCTTTTGACACTTTATTTATTAACTTTACTTCTAACAAACAACAATAGTCTGTTCTTGTAACTTTTGATTTAATTGTTTATATTATTTAGGGACCTTAGTTATAATAATAATCATAAGAATGTTTAATTTGTTACAAAATTACACATTTAGTACACAGAATGTAACAAAAATGGCCACCACTCAGCATTATGTTACAGCAGACTAATCTGCTGTAGTAGTGGTCTTCCGTGGTAACCGATAATGTGGTGCAGAGCGTGAGTGCACTCTGTTTACATACTTCTTATAACTTAGATACTACTTACAACTTTCTTATTTCATCAGTTATAAACTTAATTCATTTCAAGATCGAAGAAATATTTTTGGTTCTGGTAATAATTTTGATATTGGACAGTATAATTAATAGCTTACTATCAAATCCAATAACTGAGACAAAGGAAGGCAAAAATGTTATACAGCCTCGTCAATAAGTACTTTCGTAGGGAATAGTTATCTTTTAATGTTATTAGTAAGGTAGGTATGGTTTTGTTGCTATTCCCGATAAGGTGGTGTGGTCGCTTAGTGACAAAGCCTTTTATTGTTATTGTTTTCTTGTAAATAAAAAAAAAAAGATGTGTGTGCGATTCACACACGATTGAAGTGAAACTTCAGTAAATCGACGAAAGAATAAGAAGAAGAAAAAAAAAGTGTGTGTGTGTCAGCTACGACGCACGATTGGAGTCTACTACTTACGAACTATTATTATGATATATATCGAATAGAAAAAAAGGGTAAATGAACGCATCTGCTAAAATGATAAGAGAAACAAACATACCTATATCTGTAATTATTCGGATTATTTATATTACTTCAATAAAGCGTATTACATAAAGTATGTTACAAAATAATAAAAATAAAATACAGCAATACCTCTTTGCGCGATACTTCGTAGTCTCAACTACAAAGTATCGTGCAAAGAAATTTAAATAAAGCATTGTATTTGTGTCTCTTACCATTTCCGTTTCATCTTTTTGCATCCGGTTTGAAATCACTACGATTCTATAGAAGTTTCACTTCAAAAATACTTATTTCATCAGTTTCTTTTGCTGTTAATTGTACCAGCCAATACATCACACATCAAAAACGTAATATAAACATACAAAAATCTTAAGTGAAATCTAAATACGTTATATTATTGCAACCCTTGTAAATTTCCTACGAAAACATGATGGAGTGTTGAATAACCTGTTAGGATGAAATAAGGTAAGAAAGCTTTGTATATGTTTGAGTTCTTATGAACACCTGAAAGTGAAGGTTTCTGTGAGCCATATTGCCAGCGGATTGGCGTGTGATCTTTTTTACTTAAGCTTGTATTAGTAAAAAAACACGTGCTTTAACGGTGAAGGCAAAACATCGTGAGGAAACCGGCATGTTCTGAGAACCCTAAAGAGTTTGAAGAGCATGTGACATTCGCCAACCCGCACTTGGCCAGCGAGGTGAATTTAGGCCTAATCTCTCTCCTCAAGTTAGGAGTCCCTATGTCTGAGCAGTGGGAACGTAAATAGGTGTGTTTCCGAAGCTCGTATTTATAAAAACTGTTTTTTTCTTAATATTACAGAATTAGCTAAGACAATTTATGCCTTATTTTGCTACTATTTATTTATTTACACAATTTTTGGATAACTAACAGCTAGGCCAGGCTGAAGGCGAATTACTAGTTTCCGCTAATAAATTAAACATATTAAACGAGTACAGAAAAGTTAGTTAGTTAGTAGACAACTTAATTATAATTACACTTAGTGTTACAGAAACTATTGTAGAGATAAAAAAGGAAAAAGCTTTTATTGAACTGTTTTTGAACAGATTTAGCACTAATTTAGGTTTATGAACAACTTTTATTAACAAACTTCTAACCTACATAAGTTTGATATAAAAAGTGAAATATTTTTAAGACTGTATTCGTATGTAGGATTATATATAATTTCATTTGGGTTGATCTTTCAGGGCACTCACTATTTCGTTTAATTTGTATGAAAAAAAGGGATAGTTTACAATTTGAATGGGACCAGGTTGCAACAGCTTTTATATTTAAAAAAAATCATCAAAACGTCGACGGAGATCAATGTTCTGAGGAAATAAACATAAAATAAAAAAAGCTTACTGAGAAACTCCTTTTTCGTTGAAAATCGGTGTAAAATATCCTGTTACCGAAAAAACATCACACAACAACAAAAGAATGTAAGTAAGTAAGTAAGTAAAAACATTTATTTTGTGCCACAATAGAAAAACTTAAAACTAGAAATGGGTAAAATTAACACAATTAGGCAACAAAAAAGGTAGACGCTCAGCATTTGATCCAGCAGCTCAGAGCTGTCGATCACTGATATTCTGCGTCCCCTTACAATGATGGTGTACGCGACAGCGAACTCTTAAAAATTAAATTAAATTAAAACAAGGTTATAAATTTATCAGAAGCTATGAGATCAATACTAAAAAAACATGTCAAACAAGAAAATACTGAACATAACTACAAAAATTACTGAGATCAAGTAATAAATATACAAAAATCAATAAAATTAATAATAAAGTGAATAATAAAAATTACAGTAAAGCGGCTCAAAACGACTGTTTATGGAGTGATTCCAGATTGAGTTTCCAATAAGTAATATTTTAGCGATTTCCTAAAAGACCAGAATGAGCTAGCATTCCTGATTGGTGGAGGAAGGTTATTCCAGCATTTCGTGGCAGCATATCTGAAACTGCCACGAAATGCAGTCGTTTTGTGCCGTGGACAAGTAAGACGTGTTGCAAATCTCTTAAGGCGGTCAGAGAATGTAAGTTTATTATACAAATATGAAGGTTGCTGGTGCTTAATTATCCCGAACAGAAGAGTAGCAAAATGTTGGTGCCTTCGTGATGACATGTTGAGCATGCCATATCTGTTAATATACGGGGAAATATGAGCCCGTCGCGGAATAGGGAAACAATATCTCACACACGCATTCTGCACTCTTTGTATCATAGTCCTAGTCCGCGATAGCAAACACTTATCAAATACAGTATCTGCATAGCTCAGTTTTGACAAAATTAAGGAGTCACAAAGTTGTATTCTGAGTTCAGTACTTAAGTAGTCTCGCACCTTATACAAAACAGATAATCTATAAAAACAATTACGTACAGTCTGAGCAACATGATTTTCAAAACGAAGCGAGTTATCTATGATTACACCGAGGTTTCTAGCCTCAGTGACACGCTCTATTGGAACCCCCCCAACAATGACGCTAAAATTATTTGTAATTATTTTGGAAATTTGATTTTTTGACCCCAATATTAAATATTTCGATTTTAGAGGATTCAGTACAAGGTTATTTAACGTTGCATATTGCAATATATTATCTAAATCTTGGTTAATACGATCAATTGCTGTATAAGTTTCGGTAGGTTTAAAGGATATATATATTTGTAAATCATCTGCGTATTGGTGATAGTGACAATATTTTACGTGTTTAGTTATGTCTGCACAGTATAACGAGAAGAGTATAGGACCCAAAATAGACCCTTGAGGAACTCCGCGTTTAATAGGTAAGGTATCAGAGATTATTTTCGAACCATCAACTTGGTGTAATTCTACCGCTTGTAAACGATTACTAAGGTAGCTATCAAACCATTTGATTGCAAGCTCGTCAAATCCATAGAAAGAAAGCTTGGATAACAAGAGTGTGATATTTAAAGTATCGAACGCGCGGGAAAAATCGAGGAGAGCAAGAAGAGTCCCTTCCCCAACATCCCGCGCTGCCAAAACATTGTCCACGACATCTATCAGTGCAGTTGCTGTGCTGTGCCGTTTACGGAATCCAGACTGTTTTTCAGGTATTATATTGTTGTCGATAAGGAAGGATGAAAGTTGAATATAAATGACTTTTTCAAGGACTTTAGATAAGAATGGCAAAAGGCTTATAGGGCGCAGGTCTTTAAGTGATAAAGGATTGCTAACTTTTGGGATAGGTCGCACAACAGCACATTTCCACATGGTTGGAAAAGTTCCAGAAAGAATAGATGAATTGACTATTGCTGTGATGATGTTAATTGTTTGAGGAAGTGTCATGCGGATCATTTCCATAGATATGCCATCGATACCCAATGCGTTACTAGAAAATGAATATATTATTTTGGAAATATCTTCCTCTTTGACAGTATGTAAGCTAAATGTCGACGAACCATGTCTGTTGAATTCATAATAGGTTAAGTTGGAAATGCTTATGTTACTATTTCCAGGGCCTAAAACAAAGTGATTGTTGATTTTATTGGGGTCGTTAAAATTAGGAGGTAAGTCTGTAATCTTTGATTTAAAATTAACAACATTCTGTTTAATGTTCTTCCATAAAATCTTTGGATTTTTTATATGAGCATTTACATCGGATTCGAAATATGCTTGTTTTTCAGCATGAAGTGCGCTACTAGCAATAACCTTTAACTCCTTGTAGTAAGATTTGTGTGAATCTATATTAGTTTTACGACATCTCGTATGCGCTTTATCTCTCGTTTTCATTTTTTCGCGCACAGTAAATGTTAACCAAGGAAAAGCTTTCTCTCTTGTCAAATTTTTTCTATAAGGAGCAAATTTATCAAAAAGCTGATTAATAGCGGTAGTAAATTGGTACACCATTATATTCACGTCACAAGTTATAAAACTATTCCAGCTAATGCTCTCCAAATCATGCCAGAAACTATTCAAATCTATTGTTTTCATTGGTCGATAAACTACCCATTTACGTGGAGGCTTTTCTTTTTTAATTTTCAACTGACAAGATATAAAACAATGTTGGCTTAGGTCGGGTATATGATCAATAACTATATCTGAAATCTTAATATTGGTACAAAGTAGATCGATGAGTGTTGCACTATGATCTGTAAAATGCGTGGGTGATGTTATATGCTGTTGAAGACCAAAAGAAGTTAAAAATATCTCCAGTTTTTTGGTATCAGAGTCCGTCTGCAGGAGATCTATATTAAAGTCACCACTTAATATGACATGATCAAATCCAGAGAGAGCTGCAACTGTGTCAGTAAGTGCATCAAAGAACATTTCAGAATTTTGCCACGGCGGACGGTAGGCAGTACCTATAGCAAATTTAAGGCCATTGATAGTTACTCGCACCCAGATTTGTTCAATACCCGGTGACTCCGGGTGGGCGAGTAGTCGCGCGCTTACGCCGTGCTTAATGTAAAACCCTACTCCGCCACCACGCTGGCGACCGCCGACTGCGTTGCCATAACGTCGCGGCGTGTGTCGTAGTGTATAGCCGGGTATTGAGGGAGCGCGCGCCTCTTCGCCCGCCCGCAGCCAAGTCTCGTTGATGGCCATAATGTCAACCGGATACCGCAACATCGCGGCCATTAGTTCGTCGTGCTTTGTGCCCAAGGAACCTTTATTAAGTAATCCAACAGAGAAGTGTTTCAATTTAATGTTTTGAATAACAAACGAGAATATTATTTGGTCGAACTTACAATTCAACACTAAAAGCCTTAAGCACGAAGCATGTCGTTCATCAAAAAACTCAAAGGCATACACCTCGCGATGAAATGTTACAGCAACGGAAATTCTTAAAAATTTTACGTTTTTCATTATCATGAACCAAGCCATACAATTATTGCAACATTTAACACCGTCCACATAGATACCTACTAACTTAAGATAATTATTGCACTTACAATTATGAATATAACTCAATTTAATAATCACTGTGAGAACGAACATAGAATAATAATAGTTTTTAACATTATAAATTAACACTGATACTATAGTCAAAAAGTATCCTATACCAAAATAAATAACATACCACAAACTTTTTAAACACCAAAAACCTTGCATAAATCGCCCTCAGTGCGAATGCGTATCGCGGGTTCACCATGTTCCCGCCTCACAAAAATGCTTCCGTCGCGGGTCCACGCGAACCTCCATTTAAGACGTCGACTCTCCTCTCGTGCGCGCCGGAAGAGGTAACGATTGAAGCTCGTTAGTCGCTCGTTGACGTAGAATCGTCTTGCGGGACCCGGAGGCAGGCCCAGACCCGTGGTGTCAGCACCTCAGCGCACGCGCGCCGCACGGAGGACCTCGTCCTTCAAGGATCGGCGCACAAGGCGTACCACGAGGGGCCGTGCAGAGGTGTCGGTGACATTGTGGGCGTTAGATGTAACTGCAGTGCGTACAGTCGATGTGGTAGAACGGGATAGAGCGGCAGAACCTGTACCAGGCGCACTGTGTTCAGAACTGCGTAGCGCACCGACACGTACGGCGCTGACTACGTCAGCGTCAGTGATCTTTACGCCAAGTTTAGTGCCGATGAGTGTCACCAAGTGAATCTGGTTTTCGCCATTAATCTCAGGTATTCCAGACAGCTCGATTTCGTTCGTAAGCATTTCTTGATCTTTATTATTGAGATCGCTCGTCAGTTGGTCGATTCTTTGATTCATTATGTTGAGTTTTCTCTCTATTTTTACGTCAACGCGCTCTTCGAGACTAGTTACTCTGGTTTCAAACTGACTGCAGCGATGATTAAATTCATTCAATGACAAGGCGATATCATCTATTCTCTTAAGTACATTTTCTGTAAAGGTTGACATTACCTGAGCTATGTATTCCTTGAGGGACGTATCATGGGATTACCACTAATCTAATATAATTTTATTACAGGAAAGTTTGTGCTTGCTTTTACGTATTAAAATGATATGTACATAACATGGTAGGACTGAGTACAGTAATAAAAGGTTTGTTTTCCACGGTTAATATTTATTTAGCTTGTTTGTAATAACTACTGTGAGAAGTTGTTTAAGCTTACAAATTATTTCGTCTTTAGTCAAATTAAGATTATTTTGCATGGAAAAATCAACAAAGAAAACATCCAAACCAAGAAAAAGGTGTTTATAGACGGAAAAACTTTTATAAAATCAAGATCAATGAGACCACAGTTTCCAAATTATTCGCACAACTACAGAATTTGCACGTGGGCAATGTTATTGAAAATCACAAGCAATTTCAAGTCAAAAGAACGCTGTGCATAAAAGCGCTGTTATATTTTATTTCACTTAAGAGACACATACTACAAAATTTATGCTAATAAAGAAATCTACAGCGAAATATTACAAACCGCCATATCCATTTTGTGTCATAATAAGCTTAAACTTTTTACATCAACGTCTTGCGGTAACGAAGTAATAAGTTTTTTTATGTAAATACGTAATTCTACTTTCGAGGTTTTATCGCTGAAATCTGGGATGAAACTGGCGACATGCCAGTCGGATTTCAAGCGTCTCAAGTATTAAAACCCCTATCATTAAAGACACACTTCTTTAGTTAAGAATTTTTTGGAATAGGCTATTTGACTTATTTCGGCAAACCATTTTTAACCCCTGACAAAAAAGAGGGGTGTTATAAGTTTTTTTTGTATGAAAACTGAGTTTGGCGCGAGTGTTCTTAGACATGTTTCATGAAAATCGGTTGTGCTGTTTAAAAGTTATGGGGGTGAGAGAGGGGAAGGAAAACCGAAAATCAGCAAATATACTTGAGTGGGGTATCATATGAAAGCGCATCGCGTGCACATTACAAAATATTATGGTGCTTAAAAGTATTTCAGGAAATTAAGGCAATGGAAGCGGGGGTTTTTCTTAAATTTTAAATTTGGATTTATTAAGTCACGTGATCAATAAAGAATCAAATTGAATAATGATATTTCATCAAATCGTCATTTTCTCTCTTTTTTATACTGTGTTATTTATTTAAGTTTAAAAATTATTTACGTATTGTCTAGTACCTAATAATTTGTATCAAATTTTAATGATAGACAAATACATAAAAAATAATGACAATTATTATGATAATGTGCTATAGTGAGGGTTTACAAACTAATACATTAGATAGACGTCGAATCTAATGTATTAGTTTGTAAACGCTCACCATAACACATGATCATAATAATTGTCATTAATTTTCATTAACTTCCATTTGAAGGAAGGTGGGTGGAAATATTTCGAATGTTATTGTATATCCTTTACTTTCTAGATAGAACAGAAGAAAAGATGAAGCTATTAAAATAGGCCAAATTAAGAAATAAAATAGAAAATTCAATCTGATATTAATTATTGGTTTTGTCTGTCCAAAGTATACAACAAACATAAAGTCTGAATCCAATTTTTCCCTTTACTTGCTTTGTTTGTATTGTTTCAGGTATTTATATGAACTATATCAATAAAAAATCACAAATTTGAACTGTTCCCGTAGGTTCAATATTATTCTTACATAATATTATGCTCACGATTATAAATAGGCTATTTCGATGCAAA
Organism: Gymnoscelis rufifasciata; assembly: GCA_929108375.1. NCBI lineage: Eukaryota > Metazoa > Arthropoda > Insecta > Lepidoptera > Geometridae > Gymnoscelis > Gymnoscelis rufifasciata. The sequence continues at coordinate 9,047,537 of OV815315.1, read as the reverse complement.
ATAACAGGACTGATAAATTTACAATTCCGTTCTATATCATATTATAGGTCACTGGCTAACAAATTTCTGTATACAGACACTATGTACCATCATTTATATTCACGTTAGCATCAGCACACCAGTCAGTTAGCCGCTTCGCAATAGAGAAAATATTCTAAACATAGAGGAATGTTTAATGAAAAACTGTTGAAAAATGTTGAATGGAAAACTGAAACAAAAGATCAGGATTTGAATGCTTGCTGTAAATAAATCATAAAAATATATTTTTTAATCGCGGGATTTAATGAGTATACCTAAAAAACCTACCTGCGTAAAGGAAGGTGTCTTTTAGACAACCACGCTTTCTTTAAGGAATATGTGTGACGTTATGTATACATCAGAAAAATCATGCTTTATTTATTTATTTGTTAAATTATATACGTTAAAAACAGTTTTTTAAAGCGTATAACAAATCAAAAATTAAATTAATGACAATGTTCAAGGGTAAACAAAATATTAGGTCCTTACATATGAAATTGGCGTTTTTCGTACTGGCCACTTTAATCACAAATTTCTCCTCTTTGGTAAGGAATTCCAAATTCAAATTTGTACAGCTATAGACTCATGTATTTGTGCTTCGATGATCGTCATTCATTTGTTTTTTTTCTTCTGTTTTTTTCTGTTTGCGTCACTCATTTTACAAAATGGAAAACTTAAAATATCGCATTATTTACGAGTACGAGTTCCGCCGTGGCACTAGTGCTGCGGAAACAACTCGAAGGGTGAATGATGTGTATGGCGGTCGTGTTGCAAAAGAAAACACAGTTCGTTTTTGGTTCCAACGTTTTCGTTCTGGAAATTTCGACTTGCAGAACAAGCCCCGTGGACGGCCTGAGACTCAAGTTGATAATGAAGAGTTGAAGGCTATTGTGGAAGCGGATCCATCGCAAACCACGTCCGAGTTAGCTGCAGGCTGCGGTGTTAGTGATAAAACTGTTTTAATTCACTTGAAGCAAATTGGGAAGATTAAAAAGCTTGAAAGGTGGGTACCTCACGAATTGACTGAAGCAAACCGGCAAACGCGCGTCGACTGCTGCGTTACATTACTAAACCGGCACAATAATGAAGGTATTTTAAACCGAATCATTACCTGTGATGAAAAATGGGTTCTTTACGATAATCGGAAGCGCTCAGCGCAATGGTTGGATCCTGGCCAGCCAGCCAAATCCTGCCCCAAGCGAAAATTAACCCCAAAAAAGTTACTTGTAAGCGTTTGGTGGACTAGTGCCGGTATTGTTCATTACAGTTTTCTCAAATCTGGCCAGACTATTACGGCTGATGTCTATTGTCAGCAATTGCAAACCATGATGGAAAAGCTAGCGGCTAAACAACCTAGGCTGGTCAATCGCTCCACGCCACTGCTGCTTCACGACAACGCTAGACCACACACTGCGCAACAGACGGCTACTAAATTAGAAGAGCTTCAATTGGAAAGTCTAAGACATCCTCCGTACTCCCCGGACCTTGCTCCAACAGATTACCATTTTTTTCGAAATTTGGATAACTTCTTGCAAGGGAAAAAATTCAACTCCGATGGGGCAGTCCAAATCGCCTTCAAAGATTTTATTGATTCCCGTCCGACTGGTTTTTTTAGTAAAGGGATCAATGAACTACCTATAAGATGGCAAAAGTGCATAGAAAATAATGGTTCATACTTTGATTAATTAAATATATTATATTAAAAAATATTCGACTTTTTGTTCCTCCCATACAAAACGCCAATTTCATATGTAAGGACCTAATATTTAAGAACATTTTGTGGATACAAAACAACATCTAGCCCCGTGGTAAGCTCTAAGCTTGTGTCACGGGTACTAGATATCTGGTATACTTAATATAATAAGCATTAAACATATTAAACACCCAGACCAAGGAGAAATTACAAACACTTTCACCCTCGGCGGGAATCGAACCCGCTACCTCATGCATCGCAAGCAGACTCTCGCCCACTGCGCCACTAAAGCAGTCTTGTTGGACAAACGTTATTTTAGGATAATCGAGCCCAATCTCGATGAGGGTACTTTATAATGGAGTTCCTATGGCCATTTAATTCCCTCACCAGATCAGCTCTTTGTGTTAATTATAATGAATCGTTCTAAAATATTTGTTTATTAACCCCCGACCAAAAAAGAGGGGTGTTATAAGTTTGACGTGTCTGTCTGTCTGTCTGTCTGTCTGTCTGTGTGTCTGTCTGTCTGTCTGTGTCACCATAGCTCCCGAACGGATGGAGCGATTTCAATTTAGTTTTTTTTGTATGAAAGGTGAGTTTGGCCCGGGTGTTCTTAGACATGTTTCATAAAAATCGGTTGCGCCGTTTTAAAGTTATGGGGGTGAGAGTGGGGATGGAAAACAGAAAATCTGCAAATATACTAGTGTGGGGTATCAAATGAAAACGCATCGCGTCCACATTACATAATATTATGTTGTTTTACGTTTAAGGAAATTACGGCATTGGAATCGGGGGTTTTTCTTAAATTTTAAATTTAGATTTATTTTAATTTATTTATTTAAAGCTGTGGACGTCCTACACAGCAAATAAATATGATGATAAATATGATCTGCATGAACTCAGACCTACAAATCGAATACTTGATACTAAAAGTACATTATTGAACTTCTAGCTAGGCTAGCATGCAAACATCGGCAAAGATAAAACTGGAAAGCTTATAAAAACGAGGAACATTCTTAGCCCACAGAACTGTATAAAACAATAATCCTGCCAATTTACAATGTCAGATTAATGTGAAGTAGCAAGTTTGATTTTGGACACCGTCCAGCTTGGCAGCATAGTCGGCAATTTGGATACAGCCCCGGTTAGGGAATCGTTCTTTTTTATCAAAACATCAACGAGATTGAACTCTGGATACCAGTTTTATGCAATAGGTCAGTGTTTCAGAGTTTTATAGAAACTGATGCACTAGATCCTGAAACTGGATGTTTTTTTTTTATTTTAAACGAGCGAACAAGCTAATTATTGAAAATAGATTTTCCGGTATTTATTTGAATTTTTCTCGCCGTAAAATCCATCCTTGGACTTTTACTGCCCAAATTGGTCCAGGCATTGTTGAGTTATGCGCTTATTAACACATTTTGCGATTAATTTTAATATTTAGAGCCGAACATGAGCCTAAATGTTTTTATATTATAGATTGGTTTATGTCTCCCTTTTTATTGAAGACTTGTCCAAAGCATCAGAAAGCACACATATTTTTCTGTGAAATATGTGAGGATTTTTCATAATTTTATAATGTTATGCTTAAAATATTTGATTAATTTGAATATTTTTTTTAAACATAATATAATTCAATATTTTTGCTTGACGTCCGAACGCCAACACAACACCAAAGTTTTTGGCTGAAAACATCGCTGAGCGGCAACCGTTCGGCATCACAATCATTATGTATCAACCAAATATGTTTAGTACCTTCATTTTTATCGTTTTTTTTTTATTTTTGATTAGTTTTTATAAGTATTTTTTACGTATTTGTGTGGTTGAAATAAATGTATTTCTTTCTTTCTTTTTTTTTTCTAGTTTCACGGAGCCAGTTAGGGTTTAATAGATGTTAGTTAGTTTATATAATTAACCTGAATAACCCGCATCATCACCATTTCACTATTTTTATCATTGAGGATAAATCTAAGTTTGTCCACAATCTTATTTGATGGTACGTGGTGATGTGAACGAGGGATTAAGATGAAGAAAGCACCTATTCAATCTTGTCTTGAAGACAATCATGTTGTAGTTATCAGGAAATACAGCAACAGGGAGGTATAATATGATGAAGGTATATTATAGATTCCTTCCATGATGGCTTGATAAAGCTTGCGTTCAGAAGTAGTAACAAAAATGCCAGTGGCAGGGTTGCCGGTAAAGTATTTGTATTAACCTGTATATTTATAAAAAAGGTCATAGATATCATCTTTAATTTCCTTATAAAAATGAATTGAAAAAGATGCTCTCCAAAAAACTCGGTTTATTTCATTTAAAAGTTTATTTATCTTGCTATCTACAAATTCCTCTCAATAATGTTTCACAAAACTACAAAATGCTTTTGGTAAACATTTTCCTTTACGTGATTTGCTCTTTCAAAGGACATAATGGACCGGAAAAGCCAGGAAGATTGTGTGCACAAGTTTCCTGTGTTTGAGGTTCTTTGTAAATATATTTATTTGCTAGGTCCATGGATTATTTGTACGATGAATCAGAGATCTACATTTAGTTGAGAATTTTATTGTTTAATAAAAATGTTGCTGTGTAATTCAATTTAATCCTTAACATGAAATGTTATTATGCCAGTGTAGACATTCAGTAACATCTGGTATTTTTACTGGGAAGTTTTCCGGGACCAACAAAATTCCAATTTTTAAAACCCTTGGATTGTAATAAAAAAAATTACGTTCAAAAAAAAAGGGGTTTCTAGTTTTCCATTTCTTGTTTGTTCTCCGTTTTTTACTTTCGAATTAATAAAAAACTATCTCTATCAAGTTTTGTGCCAGCACGCCAGATTGAGCGCAACAACACTTGTGCATAGATTCATAGCCAGTCGTTCAATTTATTCAACATATTTTATGTCATCATGCCATAAGATAATCTGATTAATGCTTTCTATGCAGTGTGAGATATACGTAGGTAATAATACTGCCTAGTAATCTATTTATTTTATTTATTTACAGGGAAAACTAACACCTAGTATATATCATTATTTTATTTATGTAAATCCATCCCATCGTAAATATTAATATATCAGTTAATATATCCCACGCATATTCAATTTGCACGTTTTCGTCAAGCAAACAAAAGCTGATGCTCGCCAATCCTTGATCGATATATGAAGCCTGCCTGGAAGAGATTGCTCCCAAGTCGTGTCACAGTCTCTGAAACGGCTTTGCCAGATACCTTGAACCCTCAAGGTATCTGAATAGGTATAAATCGTAAAGATAGGAAGGAGTTGCATTGCAATGAAATAACAAAGAGCAGTTTCTACAACCTTGCATTCAGAATGTATATGATAAGCTGGCATTTCATGAAGTCTCTCATTAGTAGTGGTGGCAGTTTCGGATCTAGTAACCGTTACTTAAATCGATATTAACAAATACCGTTGTCAAAAGTTATTTGTTAAGTTTTGTGAACGTATTGGTTTTGGGGTAGGTGTGAGTTATTGGTAGCAAGGTTGGTTGGTTCTTAGGTATTATTGAAATTTTGTGCGACCCCATAGTAATAGGCATTACTTGGTTAGTGTTTTGCTATGCAAGGATTTTATCCTACGGAACGTCGTGTTGCCGGCACTTTGCGGTAGCTTTAGTTATTTCAGGGCGTTTGATTAACGGATATAAATAGCTTTCGTTTATGTAGCACCTTGTAGTTTAATAAGAACGTAACACTTGCAAACTGACGCCAGAAGCGCAATAAGAAACTGTAAGTCAGTCATCCGGTATTTTAGTTGGTTATTGAATACCGGTCCCATCTCTACTCATTAGGTTATTGTGGAGAATTGCCAACGTTCTACACCACACAGTCGTTATTCACCCCAGTGTCGTGTCCGTCAGGCTACAAAATTTTCAATAAATGCCACGGTGGTCGCTGTGATCGCTGACATAGTGACAATTTTGTGGCGCAACGCGCGGCGACAGTGTTAACTACACTTCACAGCGGCTATGAAGAATTTTCATTATTCACCAGAGATTCTATAAATAAATATTGTTGGACTTTTGCACCATAAGTGTCAGATAGCTGATCCATAATACTTTATGCTCACATGGAAACTTTATCAATCATGCAAAATCGAACAGATCAAAATTTTAAACTTATGCATTAAAATTTTATCTTAATCCAACATCGTTATTATGATTTGTAAAACCAAGCAATATAAATAAATGATTTTGTATCTTGTATTACATATTATATTTCTAAGAAAATAGATCAAATGAAATGTTCTTGAAAAATTAACATAGTTAAAGTCAATTTGGAGAAGAATGCTGAACGATATTTTTTATGTTTGACTTTCGACTGCTGTAGCGTCATCTTTACGTTATGGTCCAGTGTTGGATATAAAAAAATCTAAATATGGAGGTTTTACGGTTTAACCCTTCCATCCTGAGAATGGGATCATCAGTCGTAAAGCTTACGTTTATAATAGTAGCCATATGCACTTTAAAAAAAAATTTTAATGGTTAATTATTCAATATTTTTTTGATACCTACTTGAAAGGGTATTTATAACAAACATGATTGCTGTAATTTTTACTAGAACTATTACTAAATAATTAAGGTCCCTAATAAATTTAGCCAGTTTGGGCCTAAGCTAAAAAAGCAAAGAAGAAAAAAAATAAATAAATAATAGTTGTAAATAAGAAAATGAAACAAACAACATAAAATATTTAACTTTCAATAAAACAAAAATTATATGTTTTTACTATTCCTTTATTAGGCTTTGTTAAATATCACTTTTTCATAATTTTCTTTCGCATTTTTCAACAAAAATCAAACAAGTTTGTGTTATGTATGTATTTTATTTTCACAGACACTTAAATAAAAACAGTTTGTTGGCAAGAAAAACATTATAATATGTAAATAACTTAATATCAGTACCTTTTCATGTTTCCACAAATTTTTTAAATGCACTTTTATTTGCAACCCTCTATACAATAATAAGTTATTATGTGCAGAATATTCAAAGTAAAATAAATTACATGAATGTGATATTATTAATTAGGTATTACAAATGGAGTTTGCACATTACATGATAAAGGTGGGTTAGCAATCTCTTTATCGTTCGTACAGTCATCTTGATAGCTTTATATCAAAATCAGGTTCCAATGGTATTAATTGATTAAGGGCATGTCTATGAAACCTTGATAAATATCTTTAAACTCATTTAACAAAATTAAAAAAAAAATGATCCTACATGTCGTTTTAATATAAGAAAAAAACTCTTACAAAGAGCTAAAAACGGAGTATCATGTTTCATTGAATTATGCTTTATGGTAATAATGATACATATAATTAATATCATTTAATATCACATTATAATAATAATAAAAAAAAACTTAAATCCGAAAACCTCAAATAAATTCAGAGCCACAATTTTCTCACAATTTGATTTAGACAAAAATCCCTACTCGTGGCGCCTTTCAATTTTGTACTCCCACACTTGTCTTTTTCCATTTCCAATTCGAAAATGTTTTATAGAGTGCTTCAACAAGTTTTCTTTGTTGATTTAAATAACGCTGTTGTCTATATCGCACTCAACGGTGGAGCAACATTGGGGGTAGAGCTTAGTCGTGTCTTCGGGGGTAACATAGCAATTTTTGTCTTCTGTACCTACGATACCGCATCTGAGGACAAAATGGGGACTCATAAGGAATTGCTTTGAAGTTGATACAGTTAAACAAACTTAAAATTTAGAAGAGTTAGAATAAAAGATAGGTAGGTACAGATAACGATAGACTACTCGAAGAAAAGTAGGGAAAAATTAAGAATGTTCGTGACAGATGAGAAAGAAAATAAGCATTAGAGAGATAGATAGAAAGAAAGAAACAGATAGAGAGAAAAGGAGATATAGATAGTGATTATAAGAGAGCGAAATGTAAGAACGTTATAGACAGTGCTGAAAATGATGTGATATATGATTGTAGCCTAAAACTAATCTATTCTAATAATCTAATGCTATTTCTGGCTAATATAACTGAATTGGCTAAAACACAAAATAAGCCTATGAATGTCTTATTTTGGGACTACATATAATGGAAATAAACAAGGGTGAAAAGCTTTTATTGAACTGTTATTAAACAGATTTAGAACTAATTTAGGTTTATAAATAAAGATTTTAAAACATATGTTCCATTTTCTTCCTATAAGTCTGATATTAGAAGTGAAATATTTTTATGAATATGGATGTACAACCTAGGACTTTCTTAAAAAACAACAGAAGATTTTTTTTTTATGATTGAAGATTTGAAGTTCATTAATCTTTTAAGATTCGATTTTGTTTTCACTTTCACATTTGTAAGTTGGACAGCATTCAGGATAAGGTTTAGTCAGATCTTCAACTTTGTGGCAGTTTTTATCTCTATTAAAAACAACACCACACCTGAAAGGAATCATCCTATTAGAACGTCTAGATCAATGACCTCTAAAGAGGAATATAATTTATAATCTTCTAGTAACTTAATAGAAGATTTATTTTTGTTTTTAGTTAGTTTTTCGGTTGAAATAAGACTTCTAAAAGTTTTTGATAATGTTTTAAAGATAAATGATGAGAATACATAGGTACTTAGATAAAGAAATAGGTCAATCGTTTAATTATAGAGCTTCATAACTTTTTTTTTTAATTGTAACGAAGTGTTACAAATAAAAAAAAATGAGAATAATGTTAGAAATGTTTAAAGAGACAGAAGTATAAAAGATAAATAAACAATCGAAGATGAAATAGTACTTACGATGCATAGTCAACCATTCCTTTATCACAGTGTATGCTGTAACAATACCCCTGAGGTGTGAGGGTAGTTCCGTAAGGAACAACGTCATTAATCTCTTGTATGTAACAGCCTTCTTTATTCCCTGGAATAGAAAAAAATGACATTTCAGAATACGAATAAATTAAAAAAAATATATACCTACATACATATATCCGGACTAATCACACAGCATCACCTAACCTTGTGGTTAAGCAGAACTGCGCAGAGCTTGTACTATGGGTCTAAGGTGACTGATGTACTACATACAATCATTTTACTTTATCGATGATTAAGGAACGTAATAATACTAGAAAAACAAGTGATGGTATCGAGACCAAACATTTTTGTTAATAAGTTTAAATAAATAAATGATATGAGCAAGCAGACTGTGTGCAAAATGTGCTTGATTAGGTATCAAACATTTTAAAATCATAAAATGAACAATCAAATGTTTTACGTGTGTCCTTTACCGTTGGAATGGGTCAAATTAATAATAAGAATAAGTTTATGGGTTGGTAGTTTCCTTAGATCTATGGCCTCGAAACTAGGAAAAACCTGTATCTTTCAGACCTCCTTCAATTGATACAAAACAAAGTATGAAATACAAGTGTACAAACGTATACAAGTGAAACAAATCAATCAATAAAGTTGTAATAGACAAAGAAGATAAAACAAACATTTAAGAAAATAAAAAATATAAACAAGGTGATATATGAATTAAAAAATAAAATAAAATAATTATAGGTATTTTTATGAGTTTGTTATAACGTTTTGGAATTTTGGGCTAGTAAAACTATCAAAATATATCTGTTACTAAAAAGAAGCATTCAGCTCAAGATAATAATAAATAAATAATGACTTAAATTACTAAAAAGATAAATTAAGGTAAAGTATGATTATTAAAGAAATATCATGACTCAATAAAATAGCAAATAGTCATTCATAATGATGAGAAAATACTATCACTTCTATAAAAATAAACGTTTATTTTTTCCCCAAACAATGTTGGGGATTGCCAAAATCTATGGCATTCGAGGAATTCCAATTAACAGAATAGTGCGAGAGACTCGTTAATTATTTCGTTCTAGATGTCAATAAATTACAAATGTTTTGATCAGTCAAAATACGACGGATCTATGGAATTTGTGATGATTTGTGTACGTGTAAATTAATTTGTTTATCCAAAACTTTATTATAGGTTAGGACTGTTATGAATGAATAAATTATCAACTACCAAACAAAACCCATCACACAAATAATATTCCTAGATCAACTTCGTTACATTTTATACAGAAATATATGAATACTTGTTAACTTACCATTATGTGCTATCAATGAAACTTGAACATTGAATAAGGCATATTATATAAATTTGATTGAATTCTCGGTTTTTTCTGTGACGCATTTTTATCGCTATAAAATTAAAGACGTCAAAAACTTGGCATCTTAAAATCAATTTATAAGGAATTCATCATGTGACATAGTAATTAAAACCTGATTGTAAGAATACATATAAAATCAGCCCTAAAGCCCGTGGTTAAAAGTAGTCCTATGCCCTTTTTCTAGGCTTTAGAGAACCTGTGTACCTTTTCATTCACATCGGTTTAGTAATTTTAGCGTGAAAGGATAACAGACAAATTTATGGATTAACATATTATTTGATTGCATTGTGTGTGTATCCATATTAATTGAAGTAATTTCTTATTATTGAACAATTATGTAATATTTTGATTTAAATAACATTTAAATTGTCCGGACGTCGTCATCTCCATCTCTAGACTTTTCAAGTGGTTTTCCATTTTATTTATCATATTTAACCACGACACGGCGCCAGTTTTTCATTAAAAATCTTTAATAATAAACCGATTTGCATATAAACTGATATTAGTCAATTAAAAAATCGAGCTAACTGCCAATATATTGTTATTTATAAGTCCTAAAATCGTATTTTGAAATGGAGTTAAGAGTCTTTATCCAATTAATCTCTTATTGTAGAAAATTTCCATCTTTAATAAACATGTCTGCAATAACTGTCTTACACGTGTTTCTAAGATTTTCATTCTCTTTGTTTTTTTTTTACTCAATTCAATTCTTTTTGTTTTATTTTACATAAAAACCCATACACACACACAATTCAATTTAAAATAAAGGAATAAAGTGTCCCAAGAAAAAATATTGTATTAATGACATTTTTTTTTGTCACCACTGTTGGTCTTAACCTCATTTGGCTTACTGTATAATTGTTTAATCACGTTTAAAACATAATTTCACAAGTCGGCAGCGACTGCATAATTGTACAATTTAAAGCGTTTTTCCTTCATTATTTTTAAATTGTTGACATTCCTCTCAAGTACTTTTGCAATTTATTTGAGTGGATTGAAAACGTAAGTGCAAAATATCGTAGTGGCTATTAATAATTAGCATAAACAGACCTTGTGGGTCGACCTTGACCCTGAACAAAAATAAAAGATTTTAATGTAAATTGAGTATTACTTAAGTTTATTCTTTTATTTATTCGTTTGTTAATACAAACTTAAATAATCAAAATTGAAACATGGTGAAATTACACTTTTTATTACCATAGTATGAGTAAAAACGTTGAATTACCAAACGAAGAATCAACAACCAACCAGGTAGGTACACAGTTTTCGTATTAATCTAAAAAAAGACTATGTTTATAAGATTGATGGTGAGTTCATTAGCTTTTTTTACGACATGATGTAAGAAATTATAAATTTAAATTGTTATTGAAATGAAAGCTAAAATTGATGGTGTCGGAAATCCCGCGTTTCGAATTCGGTAAAACCGTATTGGAAAGTCAAATTAAATCACAAGATTATATTAACAGTGTTTAAAATAACGAATTTATAAATTAAATTGATACCAGTGAATACCCAGATTAAAATTAAACATGTGCATTAACACGCTCACTGCGGCAAAAATCCTTAAAACTTTCATCTGGTGCGGTGGCGGCGGTCCAAATATGTATCCATCGACCTTTTCTACAGTGCGTATCAATCCTTTTTGACCTGACACCGCGAGCAAAGATTAAAGAGCTATAACTTTGCGAATATGTGGTGTATAATATTTTTTTTATACTGCTAAAATGATCATTAACCCCATTTGTTTACATTCGCTTCGCCCCTGAATCTGAATACCAGGAAATGAGAAATCAACCAAGGAAAATGTCAGGTCGGAAACGACCGATATCGCACTAGAAAGTATTTTTTATAGTGATGGAACAGACAAAAATATTTGGGTTATCGAAAATAAAACAGAATTATTGTAAAAGAAATAAAAAGTATGTATTAAGCGAATCACATGAGCCAGACAAGAACAGTGAACTTATATGTGTCTTTCTTTATAGCACTGCACGCAAAGAGATTGATTGCATTTGTTGCAATATGTTTTAATTTTCTTAACTTTCTTTTTCGCTTCCTTGCAATCTAAAGTTAGACGCAGCTTTTCATAACACCGCGCATTTTTGTACATTATTGGCGGGGTAAATTAACTTGTTTTCTAGAATACAAATCTTGCTGGTTGACGGTATTTGTTTTATTTACAGGTGGACATATTTTTGCATTTTCATCTAAACTATCTTCACTATCACTGTACAGGGTTATTTTTCTTTTACATTTGCGTCGCGCCATACTTAAATACCTGTCGATAAAATAACGATACGCACGCACAACACTGACTGGTGACTCGACGCTTGCGCGCGCGCTCCTTGCGGCAACAGGTCGGCACCGGTCATATACCACAATAGGCCCGCCGCCGCAAGGAGCGATGTTTTTTTACCGTCAGTGCGATGGTGGTCGAAAAGAGCCCGCCACGATGTTTTAATGCCAAATATCTACATTTGACACCACGAGCTGAAATCTATATTTGTCTCTGTCTAACTCCTACAAATACCTAAGATAATCGTTCCGCACCAGCGAGCAAGATGTAGTTTTTACCGTACGCACAGGCGGTAAGCACCGCGGCGGGCCGATTCTGTGTGATCCGCAGTGAACGTGTTAAGTGTGTAAATTATTAAATTTAAAGCCAGTTGATACTATTGAATTAAAAATATAACTGTTTATTGAATCAACAAGAATGTGTTAAGTATTTATATGACCATCATTTCAAAGTTTTATTTTATGTTATAAATGCCACTACTATAAATAAATTATTATACCTCTATAATAAAGACAGTTATCAGTATTTAAAAAAAATCTTATAATGATATAGTTGGCGATGTACTTAGTCACCATAACAATACATATAGGTATATCCCCGCTTCGCACCTAATTGAACGTATTGTGAATCTAAATCATTCTCGAACCTACTTAAACACACACAAAAACATTCATCAATATCGATCCAGCCGTTTAGGAGGAGTTCAATGACTAACACACGTACAGAAGATAAAGATAATGTATAGATTTCTTATCAATTTATTATTTAATGAATATGTTTTTCTTTTTTACATCGTCACATCAGATATTTTCTTAGGTATTATTTTTGAGCGTCAGTGTTTGTCTGACCTTTACAATCTGTATGAATGTATGCATGAGCTTAATAGACGCACACTGTTACACGAAATTGATTACGTAGATATGGCATACATTTTAATTATCATTATTTTTTTCCTGATTATGTAGTAAATATTTAGACAAAACGAATACCTTCTCTAATACTCTAATAACTACTTGACTTCTATTCTTTTATAGGGTACCATTAATATAATTGTACTGAATATTGGAGGGGGGCTTGGCTTTGTGAAGGTCACGAAGGTTTATCGCTAGAATTGGGTACATTAGCCACATAAGATCTAGACATTGCTAAGATCACTGTAGCCGAAATCGGTTAGGTGTATTTTAATTATTATTTTATAAAATTTTATTATTTAACTAGGTTTTCCAATTACACATATTAACAACAAACGACATTAACAAACAATCACATTTTAAGGTTTTGCTTTTCAACTTTTTATGTTACACCTTAATATATCCATAATACACTCGAGAGCAATGAATCCGGGTCACTCAAAGAATCCAAAAAATCTCGGAAAGAAAAAAAGTCGAGAGCAATGACGGATTCATTGCAGTTTTTTTTCTTTATGTAATTTTGTGTAAATAAAATGTATCGTGACTCATATTTTTTTAACTTTCATTTAAGGAGTATTAAATTGTCTATTAAATACAATTTATTGCATTAACCTAGCATTCTTACTTTCCGAGATGTTTTGGATTGAAATAATAAACCTATATCGATATCGATTCATAGATCTAAAGGTGCTGCCACACCGGGAGTAATATAACATTATAGATTCGACTTTGAGCATTACATTACAGTATTACCTCCCTCACTACGTAACCTAACATTACACGCGAATGCTCTCGGCGAGTTTTAAGTTCTTCATTTACTTCTCGGTAGGTACTTACACAACAGAAGTTAAAGCTACACAGAATAAGAGCAGGAAACAGTTTTTACTATATCAACTAAGAACAAAAGCCGATATTAAATATAAGCTCTTGTAATCTCGCAGTGGGTCTGGGTGTTTAGTTTGTATTAGATAAAATATCTGTTATATCTCTGTATTTTAAGTGTATCTGATGTCTAGTACCCGTAACACAAGCTCAGAGCTTACCACGGGGCTAGATGTTGTTTTGTGGATTGTCCGGAAATATTTATTTATGTTATTTATAAGTTTTACTTTATTCATTCAACTCACCAAATTCTTTAGGTTTCATAGGTTCCGCTCCAAACCAAGTAGCAGCACACGCTGAGCCAACCAACATAACGACAACTAACATAGACATCTTTGACACCATTTTTATAGCAAAATTTATATTTTGGTAATTGAAATATTCTTTACGTTCTTCTCTTGACGGCTGTTTGAGAACTGACGACAAACGCGTGCGCATCTTGGTTTTATTCAGCTCTGGTCGGTTTCACACGAGACACATAATAAGATAGCATTGAGTTTTTGAAATAAAATTATGTTTGTAACATGTAGTGTTTTTTTTTTGGTTTCATTGCAAGCATAATATTAAAACATTCATTTTGGTGTTAATAAATTAATAATAAATAAAATAAAATAAAAAAAAAACTAATTAATTTATTAATATTAAACAATAAATATGTCATGTTTGGGGGATCGCAAAAAATCTAAATAATAAAGAAACATAAAAGAATTAGGTATGATTTGAATTAATTGAATGTTTTTTATTATTTGGTATCTACCAATTTTACACTATTTGGTTACAACATTGTAGGTGCTAAACCATTTTTGTTACTTAATAAGTACCTAGTGTTAAGATAAAGTTTTGGAGGACAGTCATGTTAAATGTTCTTGAACTACAGTTCAATTTATATGATAACTTTTATTGAACTATTTCAGACAAAATACTTTATCAGTTGTTATTGACACAAATAAGTCTCTGGCATAGAATCTTTAAATAACATTGTTTTGCAAAGGAGAAATCAGTTTTGAGTAGGTCCTAATATTACATTGTGTTTAAGGAAAGCCATGTTTTTTCATTTTGTCCATTTAACAATGAAATAGAAATATTATAAATAATAAAACGGGTAGCTGTAGTCGAACATTTAAGCAAGTCTTCTAGAGCAAAAAGATCAGCCTTAAAATATGATTACATTGGAATGTCATCCAGCATTTCGCTTCACGTTTTCTTATCAAGTCTGAAAATCAGATTTCGAACAAAGCGGTACTTTTTGTTCGGTGCTTAAAAATCAGAACGAAACGGTAATCGTACATTATTGGAACTAACCCGAGATTACGTGACTTTTTAATATAGAAAGGATTCCGGACCATCTCATTCAATTTAAAAATAGATCATAAATTCAGTATTACAATAATATTGAAGGGTTGTCAGTTTTTATCACTCAATATCAAGTCTATCAAGTCATGATCATATCGCCTCGTCTATAAACAGCCTTCTTAAGGTCGTTCGAAGGAATGCGAGTGGTTTTTCGTGTGATTCATCATGTTGATGTAAACAAAACTTTTTATTAATCTTGTATAGATCCGTGTTGGTGACGCCAGGACGAATTTCGTAGTATTATCATAAGTATATTTATGAGATCACTTTTTATTAGGTGGAATCGCTGAGAATTTCATTTTAAGTGTTATATTTTAATGTTAGCTTTGGTATTAAGAAGATCATTTAACTAGTTTTTATGTTGTTTGTATTAAATAAGTTCCTTGCCCAATACTTAAATTCTACGTCATCGTCATCAATGGTAAATTAATGATTTTGATGACGTATTCTTGATGTTTGGTATGATTCGGATATAGAATAAGTTTAAAATCGGGTTTTTGTGACAGCCATTTTGTCAGTGTGCTTAAAAGACGGTGCGCTATCACACGCTCGGCCACAGAAATACTCGCAAAGATTTGGAAGGATCGACAGATAACCAAAGCGACCAAAACTTGACTGATGAGGAGTCTTGTCTTTCCAATTCTTCTTTATGGAGCTGAGACTTGGACCCTGAGACTTAATGATCGGAGGAAAATAGACGCGTTGGAGATGTGGTGCTGGAGACGTCTTCTAAGAATTCCGTGGACTGCACGTTGAACTAACGTCTCCATTCTCGAAGAGCTTCACATTAAGGAGAGACTATCGTTGATTGTGCAAATACGAATACTGAAGTTCTTTGGACACGTGGCGCGAAACAAGACCTCCATGGAGCGCCTAGTTATACAAGGCAGAATGGAGGGAAAGAGGTCTCGTGGTCCCTCTCCAACAAGGTGGTCGGACCTCATCTCAAAATTAACTCAGTCCACCATTACCGAATGCACCGCAACTAACAGGGAACAATGGTGGCGCATTGCAAAAGCAGCAACCCATTATAAGGACCCCCCCATAACCACGACCACTCTGTCAAGAGTGACCGACTAAGAACAGTATATCATACACATAACTCCCATAGTACAAGCTCTGCTTAGTTTGGGGTTAGATGATGCTGTGTGATTAAATAAATATTAAAATAAATATTTCCGGACTACTCACACAGCATCACACACAGATTAGTTCGGAAATATTTATTATTATTAAATACGTAATCTGTCATTATAGGGAGGTAGGGACGCCTTTGCCCTGGAGTAGGACACCATAGGCTCATAAAAAAAAAACGTAATGAATATTGGTCGCATAAAAAAGGTACAGTATGCGTCGATAACTGGTAACCCCTTTTGCATAGCAACTATTACCGCAAGAGGGCTACCAGTTAGAGATGCATACTGTACCTATACCTACTACATACCTTTCTATTAATACCACAAAATTCTTCGAGGAATTACCTCTTGAGCCTTTAATCCCTTGAGTAGGCATCTGAAGTTAAATTTAATTGTCACGCTATTAGGTACCTACATATTGTGGGCCAGTGTGGTCTTCCTTCCAAAAGAACTCCTACACGATCCATTCCGACCACCAACTGACAGCTCAAAATGACGTCATCATATCCATGGTCGGTGCCGAACGTCTAGAATACCGACGAAGCCCATTTAGCCCACGAAATTTCGGTCGGACAACCGGCTTCCTAAAAATCCATTTTTAATTCCCATCAACCGATTGCCTATGGTCAAGTGGCCATAGACAATCGGTTGGTGGTCGGAACTGATCGTATATTTGCCGTTTAAGCCTTTGCTCCGTCACAGTCCATATTATTTATCATTCTTCGGTGCTATTTAATAATAAAACATTATTTGCCCAAAGTTTTCTTTTCATCATACTATAAATTAGGTCAGTTTACACGTAAAGTTGTTTGGGAAATAATAATTACACTCCTGATGTGCATAGGGCTATGATTTTATATATTGCTACCTAATTAAAAAATGTACCATACATTCCGGAACTAAACAGTTTATTCATTTTATATTGTCTCTCATTTTTATAGATGCAAATTCGATCATTATGGATAGGAATTCGTTACCAATACTAAAATGTTAATGAAGAACACAACCTGGTTTTTTCTACAGTTGTCTGTTTTATTACATATTTGACGTTGGTGCCATCTGGCAGGATATAGGTATTTTATTTATGTTGATGACCGATTCATTAAGACTTGCTGTATTATTAATAAGTCAGCATAATTTGAAGTCATAATTAAAATCATCTTGGTTCTAGAACAATGCTAACATTGCATGAAGTTCTGTAGATTTAATACTAAGCTAAAGTGTCTAAAATTCTAATCAGTTTTTATTGTTTCTTTCACTATTGACTAACACATTTATTGAGGAATACTATAGGATTTTGAAAATGTAGTTATTTCCGCGGTTAAATCCCTAAAGAACACCGCACGTGTGAACAAATCGAGTGATAATGTAATTGTAATGATTCAAGTAAAAATTTAAACCAGACGACCAGACTTATAAATAAATATTTTTGTTTTATTAACTGAGTATAAAAACGGCATGTTTTTAGGACTTTGAAGAGTTTGAAGAATATGTGACATTCACTAACCTGTACTTGGCCAGGGTGGTGAATTAAAGCATTAGGCTCTGTCGTCAAGAGAGAAGTCCCAACAGTGGGAACGCTGATAGGGTATAAATTATAATATAAATCCTTATTATTATAATATTTTTTTATGAAATTTTAAAATTATCAGTACGTGTTACGAATCCAGTATAGTAATTATACGACTCATGACGTAAAATAGAGCGTCGGTAGTATTTTTGTTATTTTATTGCATTAATTATAAATAATATTAATTATGTTGTTATCCACACATGTTATTAATTAATTTTATTGCTTTTGATCTCTTTAATGGGTTTATGAAGACACGTTGACATTTTGTTAAATAAAATTTAAGGTAGCGCTATTATGTACATCCTTTGGCTTTTAGAATGTTTATACGGAATTATTCCGTTTAAAAAACTCAATTTAACCTTTCAGTATAAATATATATATAATAATATATATATATATGTATTTAACCTTTGAGTTTTTTAAACGACTGTCTTTTTATTAAGAGTTTGTCTGCGAAGAACTTGTTCTGATTTCACTGCATTGTAAAACAATTATTATTATGTGTGATTATTATAAAACTATTTAACACAGGAAGCCATTTTAAAATTAAAATAATTTGAAAGACTTAACATCACGATTACGCATTAAAAATCATAAATAATCTAGAAAATAAGCGGGGGAACCAGGACTATAAAAATACTATAAGTAAGCTTTTACAATATGTTCCTTATAAATCTAAATTAGTTTAAATGTAAATTAGTTTAATTGATTGAATGTACATGAATTTGTAAAAATATGACGTACCTTGAATAATATTCACTATTATTATAATAATAGTGAACATTATTAACCATATATGGTTAATTAATAAATAAAAAAAATAATGGGTCAAAATAATCGTAATAGTTTCAGTAATTATTTTTGTCTTACATCATCACATCCCATCAACGACTTCAAAACAAATACTATCGTATAATACCAATTTCATTTGAGATTCCACTCCAGTATATTGTAGGCATTTGGTTATTTTGCTCATACAATTTTATCAAACATGTCTCACAACTCACACATGTCTCACAAGCACCCTCGTTCTCGTATTAGTACATTTCATCTTAAAAAATACAAAATTAACTTAATTGAAATTGGTTTTTCAGGAGCTGTAATGCCACAGACAGACAGCCAGACAGTTCAAACTTATACCACCCTCTTTCGTTCGTCGGGGAATATTACTCCTTAAGCTATTGCAAGGGCTTGAATATTCCTGTATGGTAGCTATAGCTAGTATAAGTGGCCGCCGTCTTTTAAGATTCTGAAAGTTTTCGCGAACATACATCTTGAATATTAAGAGAGGCGCAAGAGGTAGCGGGTTCGATTCCCGCCGAGGGGTCAAGTGTTTGTATGTTCTGCAAGCACTTTCTCCTTGGTCTGGGTGTTTAATATATATAATAAAAAATATCTATGTATGTATGTATATTATATTAAGTATATCAGATGTCTAGTACCCGTAACACAAGCTAAGAGCTTACCACGGGGCTAGATGTTGTTGTGTAGATTGTCCGGAAATAAAAAAAAAAAAAAAAAAAAAAAAAAAAATTTGGAAAGAGACACATACACAAAAGTATAGAACAAAAACTACTTTTAAACAAATTACAATGTAAGATAAATTTAAACTTTGCTTTGTAAGACTGTTGTTTATACTTCAGTGTATCTGCATGATAAATGCATTTCTGCGATTAATTTTATATCTAGTTTAATTTGAGTTTGAATTTGAAGATTGAGGTCATTAAATTAATGCAAATGTATAAAACTTTACGAGGGTTATATGAATATTTTACGATTTTCAAACTAACAACATCCTCTGGGCTCCTCCCTGATCCAAAAGTATTTTAGTTTTATGTTTTAGCTACATTTTAACCTAAATAGATACCATAATTACTTTAGAAGTTTAGATACTAGTACGCTGGATGGACTGAGTGAAGATAATAATGTCTGTGAGATAGAAGTTAGTGCTGGGATGGCGACTGATAGAGTGAATTGCACACTTAACCTAGTTAATGCTCAATTAGTCTATACCTATTCCAAATATCCTATTTTTGTACATAAGAGCTTTATAAAGGAAATAATTTTTCCCTATTTATTACCCCAAATTAGACCTCACAGAACTAAAACGTTGTTTTGACATTCACAGACGAAGCTATTGTTCAATCTTGAACTCAAGAACGGCTGGTTTTTGCGTCGCATATTTCTGGCGCCTACATTCCGGAAAAATAATACAGTAAAAGTCAGTATTTATGGTACGAAAACATAAAAGTCGTCCAGAAATTAAGATTCATTAGCATCGTATCGAAAAACCTACTCTAAATTGTTTTTATAGCTCTGATTTGCGACAGCCGGGCGACACGGCGTCAAAACTTATTTACATAAACACATTTACATACTCAGAATCTAATCTGCAATGGATGTAGGTAAGCAAATTCCTGGAATATTATTTTATAAAACAGAAGTTTCCTTTACAAAGGATATTCTAGTACCTACCAAGTAGGTATTTAATCTTGAAGTATAAAAATATCTGGGTAAATTTAATCTGTTATGGATGTAGGTTTAATAATTTATAAAAACAGAAGTATTCTATAACGCAGAATATTGGAATACTTCAGTATATCTATACCATAAGGGTATTACTTTTTTATGTGTTGAAAATAAAAACTGATTTTTTATGAACCAGTATATATTTTTTTTAAATTTTAATATTGCGAAAAATGCCTTTAAAATTTATTTTTGTATATAATTTTGAATTTGCGTGCGGAAATACTAGCCGCCTCGTGCCGTCGTCACTCCGTTATTAAACAATTCGACTGCGAAAAACCAAGTTAAATTATTTAAAAATACCAAAGACAGAAGTGTACGTTTTGTAATGTCAAATTGACGTCACATCATGTCCAATAAGTATGTAATATGGCGGATAGAGAAATAAAGAAAAAGAGATTAATAACACGATTTTTTACATTTGACATTGTTTTTTTATGAATAATAAATCCTTCTCAAATGGAACAAAAATTTATGTTAGTAAATATCCATTTTGAAAATCAAATTAGTTTTGATAGTGAAATAAGGTTAAATTCGAAAAAATACCCATATGGTTATGGTACCAACTTTGAGGTATAAATAAAAAAACCTAACCCCAAACTAAGCAGAGCTTGTACTATGGGTGTTAGGTGACTGATATACTACATAGAAACATTTTTTATTGTTTAGTAGCAAAAACTTTCCCTCTTCCTTTTTTTGTTGGTTGAAAAACATTCAATATAACGTAAATAGACATTAATAAAACTCTTGAGCCAAAAAACACTTAAATAAATAGTATTATTTCTTGAAATCTCTCAAGTCTCTGCGTCGCGTCGCAGAGACCTTTAACCCTCGTGCTACTAATAAACATAACCTTATCTTGGTTTATCAAATGCTTAATTTTAATGATAAAGCTATGAACATTTGAATCTCCGTAAATGGGTTTTACCTCACATTTATCTTAAAATAGTTAACAGACGGACACATGTAGGTTTTTCACAAAAAACAACCGACTTTTTGTATGGAATATATGAATTATTTTTAACCTTTTACACGCGTTTTAGTCAATTTTCCCGCAGAAAAACAAATTTTCCCGAGGTTAAAAGTAGCCTATATCCAAATCCAATGTATAACACATCATCATACCAAATTTCAAGGATCTCAACACGGAGCAACACAATAATTGGTTTTGTACATATTTATATTATATTTATATAAAGGTAATATACTTCATCAAAGCGGCATAAACTCCAAGCAGTTGAAAATTATAATTAGAACTATTATTTTACACAAAAAAATCATGATTCAAGGAGGATGAGGATGAAGGGAATCTAGGTTAAATTATTAAAAAACAAAATTTTTTTGGTTTGGACAAATGGTATATTTTTATCAATCTATTCCTTACACAAACGTAATAGTTACCCGTGAGTGTAACTTACCTAAATTATTTCCGATACAAATATACACATATTACACGTTAACCTCAACTTTTAACTAATATTTTCTTTCCACTATCAAAATCGAACAAATTTGTTTTATTTTATTTTTTTGTTTAAGCTAGATAAATCTTCATTTGACCACAATCTCACCTGATGTAAAGTGACGATGTGGTCTAAGATGGGGCATAATGACCTAGAAGGTCTAAATTAACTAAATACCACAAACATTCGAAATAAACTAAAACGTGTCACAAATACGTCCGTGATATAATTTTGTACAATAAAATCCAACAGAATGCTGGCGCCTGCATAATCAATGGCTCTGATTTAGGTTTGGTATGTTATATACCTACCTATCGACTGCTAACGTATTTTGAAGAGACCAACAAAAATTTAAATGAGGAAAACAGTTTTAAAACGGAATGCGAACTATTTTATAGCAACCTGCACCGAACTGGATAGAAAAGAATTGAATTTATCTCCAACCTTTGCCGTGGAACCTTCTTGTGTGCATTACATAATGTAGCGATAAAAATATCTCGTCACGTCAATTGGATGATTAATTTTAAAGCACTCTTGCACCGAACTGGGTAAATGAGAAATTAAAAGTCATAATTAATATAGCTTTTTTTTTAACTTTGATTTTATTTTAAGTATATCAGATGTTTAGTACCATTAACACAAGCTTAGAGCTTACCACGGCTTACTAGACGTTTTTGTGTAGATTGTCCGGAATGTTGATTTATTTATACCTAGTTTTAAGTGTAAACAATATGGTTTTTATGTTAAATAATTCAAGTTTTTTGTCTCTTTTCATTGTTTGGAGTATTGGTAGGTATTGTGTGTGGTGTGCCGTCTCACGTCAATAAAGGCACGTAACTACTCGTAGTTTTACTAAAAAATTCAAGAGCTCTGGGTGTAACAGTTTTCTGAATAAAATTTTGCGTAGAAATTTAGTTTAGTAGTATGATACGCTGGTAGCATAAGAAGCCGTTATTAACATGTTTTTAAAATTACTTAAATTAGCCAGTGATTACTTTTTTATTGAACTAGGTGTGATTTATACCTTATAAAGGTATGTAATGATGTAATGAAATCAATTTACCTTAATTTAATTTCAGTTTCAAAGTTTATGACCCAAAGCTACCACTTAAATTATATCGTTAAATTAAATATGCCCTGACAAGCTAATAATTAAATTGAGACCTTTTTAAAAACACGGTTTGTCATAAATCCTCTCATGGGGTGATCCTTTGGTTTGCTTTGAGAATAATAAATACTACTACCTGACTCTTTGCTCCAGCCGCCTTTTTTATAACTACTTATCATAACATAAGCATCCCTATTTACGTTCCTATCACAGGTACACAGGGTCTTCTCTCCGGACGCGATAGATTAGTACTTAATTCACCACGCTGGCCAAGTGCGGATTGTCGAATGTCATAATTATGTCCTTCAAACACTTCAAAGTTCTCAGAACATGTCGGTTCAGTCGTCACTATGCGTACGCCGTTCAAACATAATTTAAAAGAAGAAAGAATCCGCAGTGCTCGGCGAACATTGGACCCAAGACCTGATCTGAATTTAAGTCGAATGTGCTCCTACTAAGCCAACATCATCATCAGCTATAATTTGTACATTGCTGGATAACCCATAATGTGTCAATCTTGGTCACATTATGGGTTAAAATTTGAATATAACATTTGTATAATCACCACGCTTGCCAAGCGGATTGGTGATTACACTAAGTTTCAGTATTAACATAGAATAACACCGCTCCCCGTTCTCTGATATAAAGAACACTTAGTCGCCTTGACGACACACAGACGACAGGATGAGATGGGGTGGTTCTATTTTCAAGCCGGCAACACAGCAAGGTGGGAACTTGTAGTAAATAAATAAATAAAATAAAATTTTATTTTTTATCGGGAGCAAACTTAAATAGCAAGGGATTTGTGAAGACCGCATGTACACATATCTCTGCAAAACAGAAAAAAAATTAAGTACAACCAAATTATATCTCCAAATCTCAACCTAAATTCCAATGCTTTGAGTTTGGTAAACCCCAGCGTGTAGGAGGTTAGTTCCGGATGCAGATCCGCGTTGGAACGTTCCTTTCTCAGTCACTGACCCTTTGTGTCCGGGTCTCTCCTCTACTTACTGTTACAGTTTTATGAGCGCCATATTGGAAAGGATTAGCATGAATCTTCCACTTTGTTCTCGTTCTTAGATATAAAACTAATCAGTAGGTAACTACAAAAACAGATTTTACCCGTGAATGAAGGCCGTTCATCGTATAAGATAAGTCTATTTTTTTTATTTTTCACTGCGGGGAATGTTGTGACAAAACTTTAATTAAAAAAAATCCGCATTAAGTTCTCGAGTCAATAGTATTCAAACATATTTTTATAAGCGTATTCAAATAGCACATAGGCACTCGTAGACACAAATTTTCACAATAAGTAAATAAATAGATACAATAAACAAAGATTGTTTAGATTTTGCAGTTCTACACCATTAGCTTAGTTTGTTATGCGATACATCCACAATTGTGATTTCAAGGGTGGGCCGAGGCAAAAACATGAAGAAGCGTAAATGATCAAAATAAGAAATTTGGCAATATTTTTAAGAACACGTTGGCAAGGAGTAAAAGCTTATGTTAATTGATAACCTTTTACAACCCCGCTCCTTTCGCCGTAAGAATTATTTCTATAGGTAATTTCCAGTAATGATCGTAAGCCAGTTTTTTGTGTAAGCTACAAATTTAATGAGCATCTTAAAAAGGTGTTAACCATTTTTTACATTATTCTAGGAATTTTAGTTATAATATTTTATATTCAAGATTGAGATATTTTTTGAAAAATAAGTGTTTATTTTAATAACATAAGATAATTTCTAACATATATTATATATCAGAAGAGTTTAATTTTACTTATAGGATCACACCAACTGTGCCAGTCGGATCACGTCTAAATTAATTATTTTGAATAAATAGTTAATAACGGTGTTGTATATATATAGTAGATGTATATAAAAGTCGAAGGTTTAAACTGATTTCTACTTACGAATTACTTTAATAGAGTCTACTTAGTAAAGTAAATTTCTTCGAAAGTATTTAATACATGTGGTGAAGAATCAGCAATAAATGAACTACGGATTCAGACGACTGGAAATATTTTAAACTAAATCGTTTTCAGTAGGTACTTTTAGTTAGCTTTGCAAGTTTATCCAACTTGTTAGATAAAAGATCATTTTAATTCACGGACCTTTAAAAAAAACGCAGAACGTTTGTATTTGTTTCAGTGTGCAATTAACAAATTATAAATATAATTATGTTGAAAATATTATTATGTAAAATACAGAAATCAGTGCCACAAGAAATGTGGTGATATAGGGAAGGAAAAATCATGTTATTTCTGTTTTATAAATTTATTTTATTTTATTATTCATGATAACAAATTATTTAGAAGCTATTGATTTCGAAAATCCAAATTTATTTCAGTGATTCGATGGCCCTCAGAATTGGGGCAAATAATATATATATATTTCACATTTCAGTTCTTTGCTTATATTTAGTAAATTAAATGTCAAATTCTATTATTAAAATGTTTAATAAGTACTGGCAGTGAATGGTTCTGATTACTAGTATGTCAGTAAAGTTTTAATTTATTTTACTGTAGTATGATTTCAAAAATAAAATGATCCTATTCGCCTCGGTCCACTCTACATAATTTTTCTGGGTTGCTATACAAACTCTGTTTATATAAATGATACGCTTAAAAGAAATACACCTAGTATTTTAGCAACAATGTAATCTGAAACTGTGTTATTACCATTTAATTTTAATGATGGTAATTTTATATTTGAATACTGCAGTAAATTATCTTCCGTAAAAACGTATGGTACAAAATGTCATGCATAAACAAAAGCTTATAGTGCTAACAATGTTGAAGACCACTTAGTACTGAGAAGCCAGGAATACCTCAAGAGAAGACATAATGCAATGTGTATAGTGTAGCCCGCAATGCACTTACGTAGCCTTTACCGGTACTGGTACCACCAAGTAATTTTCATAATCCCCTGGTATTTATTAGTTGTTTGTATTTGGTTTGAATGTTTGTGGTATTTATCGTCCTATAGCAAACTCTTTATAGTACTAACTCGAAAAAAGCTTTAGTTATCTGTTATCTGAATAACACTTAGAATAACGTTTGAGGTACACGATGGCGTAACTGCCAATTGACATCAAATTCTAAGTAAAGCTGTTTTCATTTCTAAATTTCTAAAGTACTTTTAAAAATTTGCATAGGAACTCATGGACATAGGAATATGTAATGGCATGGCATAAATAATCATAAACACCTAAATAAACACAAAATTTCATACATAAACAAGGGTTGTAGTGTCACCAACATTGTTGAAGACCAGAAGAATTTGTAGACAACATTTTTGTAGACTGGAATATTTCAAGAGAAGACACTAATGAAATGTGGTTATGCATTCACGTAGAAACCTGAACATTGCACTGGGGTGTACCAGTACCACCAAGTTATTTACATAATCCCCTGGTATTTATTAGTTGTGGTGTTTCTGATAGCACTGATTCTTATCAACTGCGTCGGTGGGCAGTGGACACGAGGACGCTATTTCTGTTGAATAAGATCACGTTAAACTGAAAACCTGTTTTACACTGGATATTCAATTAATATTTCAATCGTTTATTTCTAAAGTATTTTTTATTTGTTATATTGAATAGTTTACAGGAATATGAGAAGTATTCGACCGTTTAAACAATGGACTCAGTTCAAGAGCAATTGCTAAATTTTCTAAACAAAATTCGGCGTAAACATTCTATAGCTGGTTGATATGATTATTAAATCAAAAAATTAAACTATAACTAAATGTTTTCATTAGTTCAGACCGATCATTCAATAATACATTAGCAATATAGTTGTTAAAACAGTTTTTTTGTGTCTTAGTTAGTCATTTCGTTAGACTTTTTAGTCACTTTGATTCATATTTCAATGCAGTGTGTATCTATCTGGGCATAGATTAATTATAAGTGTGTGTGTGTGTTTTAATATCATTTTGTGTCTTAGTTAGTCATTTCGTTAGACTTATTAGTTACTTTGTTTCATATTTCAATGCAGTGTGTATCTATCAGTGGGCATAGATTAATTATAAGTGTTTGTGTGTTTTTATATCATTGCACTGTCTAGGACCATCTTATACATATTTAGTATAATTATAACTGATAAATATATTCAAAAACGACACCAAACCAGTTCTTTAAAGAAACCATGACGATGTTCTCATGAATGCGGCTCCAACAGAATTTAGCAGGACCTTGTGCTTTGTGTTGCTTGACGCGTGTCCGTGACCTTTCAAGGCAACTCGGTCTCTATGCTGTTGTGATTTATTTGGAAATTATTCATGTATATAACATATTAGATGCAATTAACATGATGAGCTAAAAAAACATGTTTGAAAAAGATTGATTAGTTAGGCTTTTACAAGTTTCTACAAAAAATATATATGATATTTTAGGACCTTCAGGTTTTTCCATCTATGTGAGCGTGTTCATAAAATCACAACAAGTAAA
Organism: Gymnoscelis rufifasciata; assembly: GCA_929108375.1. Taxonomy (NCBI): domain Eukaryota; kingdom Metazoa; phylum Arthropoda; class Insecta; order Lepidoptera; family Geometridae; genus Gymnoscelis; species Gymnoscelis rufifasciata. The sequence continues at coordinate 9,019,963 of OV815315.1, read as the reverse complement.
ATTAAGTGGATTATGATATCTATAATTTTATGCCGTATGTTGTAAACAAAGTCAGAAGCTATTTTTGGACATGTAATTTTCGCTCTTAACGTATTTTTGTATTTATGTGACAAAAATAAGATAATATTTAGTCTTGATTTCCATTTTAAATGCATAAAGTCGTGTTATAATGATACACGTGCCGTCTCTGGTTTGTAATTTGGAAAATTCTATCGACTATCTTTCATAAACATTTTTTTTTAATATTTTGCTTACGCAGAATTGTATGTTTGTCGATTTTTGAAGTGAAACTTCTATAGAATCGTAGTGATTTCAAACCGGATGCAAAAAGATGAAACGGAAATGGTAAGAGACACAAATACAATAGTCGCCTCTAATTAGTGAGCCAGAGCGAGAGAGCAGATTTCGGTGTGTATGTATATTCACTCACACTGTTTAATACTTGCTTACTATTCGAGCATTAATAACGTGTGTTAGTGTCTGTTAGTAGTGAAAACTACCGTGTTGTTTGTGTAGTATCGAAACGAAACAAAATGGCGATTTTATAAACAGTGCGTGCGTTTTTTGTTGTGGTTTTAAAATATTTTTTTGTCCTAGTGTTACATACCTAATTCAAGATGCATACGCTGCGTTTGCTGTGGTCAGCTCAAAATGAAAATGTTTGGCTTATACGCCACAAAAGAAGATACATCTCTCGGCAGCAATTGGAAAGTGTTGATGAAATACTAGAAATATTATCTAACTATATTTAAAAAACTTTGTCGTGATTAAGGTTTTCAACGTCGTTAAAAGGATCTCTAGAGATATCTCTGGAAATAAAGGTAAATATAGGTGAAATATTTTGTTTGTTGTATCTGCCTATCAATACCCAATTGTTGTACTCTCAACCATAACAACATAATTAAAAAATGGATTGTTTTCCCTCAAACATCACAAGAACATTCTCAAATCAAAGCACAAAAATATGCTAAATAAATACATCAGGTTTCCTGATATACCTGCTGCGAGGCAAACTGTAAGCATAATAAATTACTGCCAAAAGTAAGTAAAGTGGAAAATTAATAGAAAAAATTATGTGTATGTATAACTGGGCTATTTTATTTAAAAGTTTGAATGTTACAGGTTCTACAGGAAATATGGCATCCCCGGGGTTGTGGGGTGCAAAGACTGTAGCCACTTTCATATATTTAAACCGGTACAATAATTTGTCCTTCATTTGGGGAAACAGTAGTTTGAATGTTTATATGCAGGAATTACATGCAGCTAGAGAAACTGTGTGGCTTTTAGGTATGTTATTACATAATTGTGATGTATAATATTGGCTTTGAATAGTTCACTACATTATAATTTTCTTCTAGGTGATTCTGGCCATCCACAGCAGCCCTGGCTTATGACACCTATTTCTCATGCAGTATCCGCTACACCTGATGCATATTACAACAAGCAACACATTCAGGCCAGAGTTGTAATTGCAAAGCAAAGACTGGGTGCTGCATTATCAGCCAGACAAATGTGCCAAAATTATACAAGCATGTTGTGTGTTGTATAATATTGGGTTGGATTTTGGACTTGAAGACTATTCTGATAATTTAAGTAGCTATACCTTGACTTTAAATTAATAGTAACTACATTTTCTTTAAGAAGTGTGTGTGACTTCAAAGTAAATTAATTTGTAATTTGTTGTGAAAAATGAAAGTATTTTAATAAGAAATAGATGACTTAGTTGGATGATGATAGTGAATTAAATTATGTTTCTTATTCTTTTTCAGAACATATTGAGCCTCAGGAGAGTCACACTCCTCTGTCAGAAAATGATTCCACCACCGATCTCCTGAGAGGAAGAATAATGAGGGATCAACTTGTTAGGAGGTTATTCCAAGCAAATTGAAATTCTGCTGTAGTTTGTAAAAATAATGACAATGTTCAAGAATAATTTGATAAACTAAGTACAATAAAAGATTTAATTTATTTATTTAATTTTTATTTTATATTTTATCTGGCTTATCACAAATACCAAAAAGGTCATAGTGTGAGCGCCGGCCCACTAAACAGTTGCAACATCTTCTAAAACCTGTAAATATAAATTATATTGTAGTTAATGCTTCGTTAGCATAGCGCAATTTTTTTGTATCCGACGCCACGATATCGCCGACGATCTGCCATTGTCCAAGTTCACAACAAAATCCGATTCACACGGCAAAATCAAAGTCCAGAAAGAAATAATGTCAATCAGTCCATGCACAGTCCGGGTCGCGTAAAAATTGATAGAAAACCGAAAGAGCACACAAAACACAACCGAAACGAAAATCGCAGAAGTATTCTGTCTGTCAATTCAATCTGTCATTGTCAAAAAAAAATGTAGTGCGAACTATCGATTCGATTTTATTTAGAATCGATCAACATTATAACGAATGTTAATAGGATTGCAAGTTGCATTCCTTTAAATATGGCTTTAATATCAGGTTATTATAGATAAAAGAACCGTGCATTTCAATAAATATTGCAAACAAAGCTAACCCTTGCCGGGTCGATCGACCGATCGATTTTATAGATCATTCGCTTACCTATCGATTCATATTTCAAAAGGTTCAATCACTATTTTATGTCATATTTCGAATGCAGATCATTTGATATGCTTTTTTAAAACAGAAATAAAACTCACACCACCTACTGTACACTTTATGCGGCTGCGTATTACAGCTTTTTAGTAACACGAAAATGAAAAAGTTTCACTTCTATCGTGTGTGAATTGCACACACACCTTTTTTTTTTAGTATGCTTATGTGTTCTTATAGGCGCTATTCATTTGCGATACACATGCTTATGGGTAGCAAATGCTCAATAATAATAATAAAATAATTTGATGGTATACCTACATAAAATGAAAACAAATTTACTAACAGATAACAAAACAAACACAATTTATATAAAATAAAAAAACATAAAATAAAATAATAGCATTTTTTTATCGTTATCGCCTAGCATACTATGCTTGAGTAACTGTAGCTTTTAATAATATTAAATATAACTTGCAAACGAGTGTCAGTTAACCGTCTTGTCGATAATATTGTATTTCGCTCAAAGTTAATAAAGCTGTGTTCATTTTTAGGTAGAACTGATTTCATTGTGAGCAATATGCCTTAGTTGCATTATGTTTTTCAAAAGGCGCTTAACTAATTTTGAATTGCTTAACCAAATCAAATTTTCTTCTAGTTGGAGTACGCGAAACTAAACTGGGCAAACCATGTTTCTAGGACTTGGAAAATGAAAATGAAATCAAATTATATATCTACTAATACGTAAGTTAGGTTGGTACAGAATTAATAATGAACAAATAATAAGTTTACGCCCTATTTATTAGGTATTCTGTCTTTAAAAACACAAGTTTAAATAAAAATATTTTATAAACTCCAGAAACCAAGTTTTCAAGTATTTTTGGTTAATTGACTTGATTGCGAAGAAGATTTTGATTTTCACGCGCAATTTAGTGAGACAGTGATCGTCACAAGGCTGACGGCTGAATAATTAGACTCCCAGACATACCTAGTTAATTATTAAAGTGTAGTACCAAATTAAAGTGTAAATATTCTAAATATTTACACTTTAATTTGAAGTGTATTAAGTGAAAACCATAATAGACATTCCAGCTCTAAACCGTAAACTATTGAACAAAAGTTTCTTCAGCCCACACTACCTATTAGTGGCCAACTCCTAGCCCAAATATTCACTCTACGCCCAAATATTCAAAGATATAATCTTTAGAAATTATAAATTCTCAGAAAAAAAACGTATTGTCATAAATCGCTCTCATCCAACAAAGTGATAGAATTTCCAAGCAAATGTACCCGAATTATGAATTATATAATTATAATATCATTATATAAGTAATAATAATGTGACTTAGTGTAAAATACATTAATATTTTTAAATGCAAGTACAAAATATATTATATATATTTTTCCTTAATTTACATTGTAAAAAGGGACGAGGTACGGCTAATAAGCAATCAGTGTAATACCTTTTTTTTAACTTTCGTTAAAGCCCGTTTTTTCAATATCCTAATCATACTAATATTATAAATGCGAATGTAAGTTTGTTTGTTACTCTTTCACGCAAAAACTACTCAACCGATCATCATGAAACTTTGTACACATATTCTTGGAGGTATTAAAAGTAACATAGGATACTTTTTATTGCGGGAAAATTTGTAATTCCGCGGGAAAATCCATTTAAACGCGGGTTACACTGCAGGTCTCAGCTAGTAAAAGATAAACGAGTTTTTTACCACTCACTGATTAATAACAACATTTTTAAAACCTGTAAGCACCTAGAATCGTGAAATTTGACAGTTAGGTTGTAGTAGGGCGTAGACTTAGAACGGATTTTACGAAATTCCACCCCTAAGGTGTTAAAATGGGGGTTGAAAGTTGTTATGAAAGGCAATTATTTTTGAAGTAAGAAACTTGAAATTTAAAATGTAATTATTCTTAATAGTATAGAGGTATTTAGAATTCAGCCTTTCCTTCTATTTGGTTATTTAGCTAAATAACAACCTTCACACATACGAAGTCGAAGTCTATAAACCATTGTTATTTTCCACGATAATAACATTATTCTCCGCGGCAGAACCACTGAAACAAGGTCAAAGTTTTGGAGTGAGAAGTCCATCCAAAATAGGTATCAGATATTTCTTACACTATCCTATTATACATACATTATAAAGGTAAATACCTAACCAATATACCTACTTGTAGTAATGCACGGAACACTATGAATAAACAATAGATGTTGTCAGACAAATACAGAACTTTATTTAAAGGACTGAAATAAAATACTCTCAGCACGTGTAGAAATATTTAATACAACAGAATCGAAGACTATACATAGCCTAACATATTTAAATACATGAAATTTAACAATAATAATTACTTTGTACACTAATATTAAACATTTTATTATTATCAAACGTTTTTTGATCCTTTGTACACTCAAACAAAAATCTATGTTACAGAAATTAGTAATCAAATTAGATCTACGCTCAAGACTTACTAAAAAGATATAAAATTTAATGAGAATTATCTTATTTTTTGTCAAATAAGTTAATGAAAACAAGCAGATATTGTGTTGTAAGTTTTTTGATTACAATAATTTATGAATTCTTACAGAAAAATGTTATAATCTAACAGCTTCTAATAATTTTACGCTGGAAAATATCTCTTAAGTATTGTAAACCTCATGGGATGTCATGTTTTGAAGTCGATCAAAATAGTAGCAAGCAGTGAGATGAGAGAATTTCATCTTGCAACAGAATTTCATTCAAATGCGCAGTTTGTTCGATTGCAAACATTCCAGAACGTTCGTTTTAAAGCTACTTGCTGTAAAGGAGAACTGACGATGCTAAATGTGGATTAAATCTAGCTTAACACATACGGAAGATTCCAGGAATTCTGATGGATTCCTTTTTTAAAATAAACTTTCGAACATCCCATAAGTACTCATTTTCCGTTTGAAGTTCTAAGCGCAATGCAAATTAGTTCATCTGTTCAGATTATGAGTATAAAAATGTCGCTGGTTGGCTAGTCGCTACGAGATTTAGAAATTAATCATTAATATGGACATAACACGCCTTACCTAAAATGTCATAAATATGACTTAAGCGACACGTGTTAAACAGTTGTTAAAAAAATATCTAATGATGAATTTTGATAAACAACTGTTGAACACGTGTCTAAATTGTGTTTTTATTTTAGTGGAAAAGCCTCTTTTGTAGTAACAGTGTGTAACTGTGCCATGATTTGACATAATTATTGTAATATTATGATCTTTGTCTCTGTCGTAAAACATTAACCTTCGTATTTTTAACCAAATTCAAAAAATAAGACAAAAATAGGAACAAATTTTTTTTGAAGTTGGATGATTTTAAATTTTATTTAAGATTGGCCCATTAATTTAGATAAATGTAATAAAAAAACAGGGAAGTCCCTGTGTCCTAGCAGTGGGAACGTTAATAGGGAGATAATGATGAAGATGATTTAGTTTTGTTATACATTTACAAATAAAGCAATCGTAATCCAACATAAATATTTATCATCATTTTAATTATTTATTTAAAGTTTTAATTTTGACAAGTATTTTTGTATCAATTTTGATGAGTGTAATTTTGTTGTAATATTCTGTATACCTAACGCTATTTAGTGAGATTTTATCTTCGTTTAATATTGTATTAATTGTAATATTTATAATTATATTACTTACGGCGTCTGTCACGCCTTAACGCTTTAACGCCGGCCGCCTTGCTCTTTACTTTAAATTAATCCAGAGTAATAATTGTTTGAGAATAAATTAACTGAATTGAATTTTATTACATGCTTACATTTCGCATATCGGATACTGGTTTTAAATATCCATAAATGCATCGGTATCTACATTGACATGTTTATCTCGATCCAAAGGTTTCATGAAATGATATTTTGAACACACGATTTGGTTGATGCGGTCGTGAATTCATTCTCCGATTCAGTGAAGCTATGCAGGTAATGTCGGTTATCATCCGCAGTTCATCCGCATCCGAGGTAACTTTGTATAATGATTAGTAACGAATTTTGTTAACGAAAATGAAAGCAGAATCAATCGAGATGCACTAATTTGAAACTCCTAAAAAACATAATTTATTCCATGTATGCGTGAGCAACAACAAAACTATCAAATGTTCTCATCATTAGGTACTAATTAAAAATTCGAAAGTGTATAATTTGCCTGGAAATTTAATTATTCCATACTCAAACTGCTCAACGTATCTACGGATTTACGGTTTACAAACATATTTTTAAAGTAATCATCTTGTATTGATAGTACAAAGGTATCATTATAATTTTTAAAAGTAACGCATAAATATATTTATGTCAGCAATTTTACTTACAAATTTCTGAGGTTTGTTAAAATGGATTTGAACAATAATCAAGATACAGTAGGTATTACGTTATAATAAATATCTTAGTACTAATACATCATTATGGTTTCAGCCAAACCTACGCGTAAAACGTTATGCTTTGTCATGTGGTGTGTGTGTTTTTTTTATGTTATAATATAAGCTTCCATTTGTCCACAATCTCACCTGATGTAAAGTGACGATGTGGTCTAAGATGAGGCATGAAGACCTAGAAGATGGCTTCTCCGGACCATATGGGTTGCTTCCGCCGCGCGACAGACGTTCGGGCTGCATTGCAAAGGTTTGGCCGAAGCTTAAAGAAAATAACAGTGTGCACATTGTAGTACAAATTATATACATCATTATTATCAAAGAAGGTTGAAGCAAACTTTCAAATATCTTCGACTCTGGTAAAATACCGACAACATATTTTATAAGTACACTAAAACTAGAGCACAAATAGAATATCATTCTATTCTAATAGAGCGTCTGTCATAAAGAATGATTTAAAAAAATACTCAACCAATGTAAAGATTTGTTCAGATCAAATATTACAAATCAAAGAATTACTCAAATGATTGTTACAAATACCCATAGATTATTATTCTCTGGAACTATAAAAACGATTTAAAAACTGTTTATTTGTTTTATAAATCCATTGATCGAGGCAGATTAGGCTTATCTTCATCGCAGGAAAATTATTATTTAATAAAACACAGGAAACACCGTGGCGTGAAGAGCTATTATACCTTAGCTATTATAATTATCATTCATCAGTTAAGCAAGAAGAGTGAAGATTAAAAACTTTCTTGTGAATTGTCACTTGTAAAAGATACTGCTAACCAACTTGCACAGTTCTACAGCAGAAAATAAACGAGCTGAAAGAAATAAGAACAATTTCAGTTCCTATTCGTGTTTTTGTTCGGAGAGTTTCCTTGTTTCGTATCTACTGTTACTGTAACAACGTAATTTGATGCCATTTCTTTGTGTTATGTATTTCCCGAGTAATTCTACTTTACATTTTACCTTTATTACTCTCGTGCGAAGTTTATGCCCCAATAATAACACGATTATTTTACCGAGCCTGGATATTTTATGACGGTTACCGCTTTACGAAATTATTTTGCGTTTTAAATTTCATTTCAACAAGTAGGTGTGTTGCGAAACATGTTTGTTTATGTAGAGCATATTTTTTGACAAAGCTTAGTTCTAGATGCAATTGAATTCGAGTATTTACAACATTAACATAGAATATAAATCGAATAACATTTTTACATTTATATTACTCGTAATTACAATAAAATCTATAGAGAACACGTTTAATAAATCTGTACACAGGTAATCTAATTATATTTCTAATATCACAAATATTTTTGTTTAACATTGTGTCTTTTGTTTCAAAAGTTTTAAAACAGCAACGATGAAAGAAGGATTAATGTAAAAGTTGGGGCTATTTTACCGACTTTGGAAAAAGCTTTCAACCTAATCTCATTCTGAACTGGGTGCCCATAAGATTCATCTATAGTTTCCATTAGTTCCTTGGGGCATGGAAGCATAGCAAGTGGAATATCTGTGAGCATTTTAGCTTTGCTCGGCTTGTGCTTAATCCGTTCGTTGTAATCTTCTTTGTATTCGTATTCATAGTTGTCGTCTGCGAGGACGTTCTCTGTTTCGATGTGTGCGTCGTCTGGCTCCTCCATGCGCCTTTCGAGCGCCGTGTCTACAACACACGATACCTTTTCGAGAGCACTCTTCAGTGTATTGTCTTTGGTCTCGTTGCGAAGCGCGTAGATCCACGAGAGGCGACAATCACACTCGAGTGGGTTACCTGTAACCAAATCTCCCGTTAGAAACACGCATATTCCAGCTTTTGTAAAATAACCCCTAAGGGTTTGGGATGGTGATAAAATTCTATCAGCGTCGAAATCAACTTAATTAGTGTACTTTGGTGCTAGTTTGCAAAGTAATATAGACTTTAATGGGAGGAAGTCTTTGTTGCCACAGTCTGAAGCTTATAAGACGTTACGTTTGCAGTTTAGATTTCATTTGATATCCTTTCTTCGGTTATCAAACTGTTTGTGGTTGGTATAACAATTATTGTAACTGTTGTTTTTAGGGTAGCTGCGAACTTTTAAACAAAAATATTTGTTTGAAACTTTTCAGAATTTACCACGATAAACGTTGAGTTACTGCGTAAGATATAAAACTGTGTTGCAACATCACCACCCTCTTCCAAACAAAAGGATAGATTATGATAGGTACCAAACTGGGCACATTTTTGTTGAGCTTTCAAGGATTTTTTACAATAACGTGGTTATCTTACGATTGCTTTTACAATACATATTTTTATTAAAGTTTCTTACGTTTGTTTTCTTTTTTTTTTCTTAGTACACGATGGTTATAGATGTATTAACAATTCTTTCAAAAGAGAGCCGTAAATGAACACGATACAATATAGTTATTAGGTTTATTGTTATTGTTTCTTGTTGGGGTCTAGGAGTGTTTTTTGTAAAGAAACCTTTTGGAGCGTCTACGAAAACCAAACAAATTTAGGTTGTTTTTCTGGTTATAAAGTATTTAATTGTATAAAGCGTGCCACGTTTTCAAAATCGATTATTTATTTTAACGAGGACTAAAATATCAATAAAAGGTCCTCCGTTTTAATCTGTAGATATTTTAATTTGCCAATTAATATATACATTTTTTTAACCAGATTATTATACAGGCTGGATTTTTTGAGAAGTACATTATTAATTAACAGGTTCATTTACAGTTGTCCATAAATTTTAAAGATATTCTGAACTGCATTTACAAATTTTGGATAAAAGTTAGAGTTAGCTAGAAAAATGCCAAAATTCTTTTTTTATCAATCAATAACAATGGTTAATGTACCTGCCATTTCGTCTCAAAAATCCGCATTGTATAATATAAAAAAAAATCTTGTATTAACATCAGGCAACATTCAAATGTTTTTCTGCAAGAGAAAAGGAATGAATTCTAAAATCTTAGGAATATTCAAATGATCATATCACTTTACATTGTCATCATATAATGTGAATGAATATAGTTCCTAAAGATAATCAAAGGACTGGAACGAATCTTTACTCCAGGGAAGGAATTTAATAATGTTGAAACGAGCCAATTGTCTTGGAAACCATCTACTCGAGATCCTCAATAATACTGTATGAAATGAACCAGTAATGGATTTATTTGCCATGTAACTAGTAGGTACCTACTTCATAAAAAGTGTTACCATAACTTTTAGTTACAATATAATATCCTTTTTTTTAAACAACTAGTATTACTACTAGTCCGCCATTTTGAATAAAAGGTACAAACCAAAGTCATTTGGTACAAACATAGTGTTGACTGCCTCAGTGGCGCGGTGGGCGAGAGTCCGCTTGCGGCGCAAGAGGTAGCGGGTTCGATTCCCGCCGTGGGGTCAAGTGATTGTATGTATGTTCTGCAAGCACTTTCTCCTTGGTCTGGGTGTTTAGTATGTATCATAAAAAATTTCTATGTATGTATGTACATTATATTAAGTATATCAGATGTCTAGAACCCGTAACACAAGCTAAGAGCTTACCACGGGTCTAGATGTTGTTGTGTGGATTGTCCGGTAATTAAAAAAAAAAAAAAAAACTAAAATTTTAAGATATTTGGGTCTTATTTATTTTTAAGTTTATAAATCCATGTATATCAGAAACCGTACAACTTAGAGGTATTACGGGTATTAACATTTTTTGTTTTATAAGCATTAAGCATTAGTAAGCATTATAGCATTAATTCTGTCGATTGACATGAGTTGTATTACTGGCCGTGGAATAAAGTTTTTTTTCAAAAGTTCGTTTGGGCAGTAGCTGATTTTTTATAGTATTTAAGCCAAAATATCTCAGAAACAAAAGAAGTATATAACGTTTTTTTTTTTCAAAATGACAGATTAGTGGGTATGCCAGGCTCCATACTAAAATGTCCTTTTCAATACCTACATTGTTTTATAAAACGTTTCTAAAAGTTTAATATATTATATTGCTTACTGAACCAGCAAATACAATACTTTCAATCTTTAAATTATTCTATTGTAAGAATAGAATAGAATATACTTTATTACACACCAAATGAACAATACAATATGAAATTAAAACTAAACCTAGAATGCGTAATGGGCGGTCTTTTTGCTAAAAGCAATTTCTTCCAGACAACCGTGGATGGAGAGAAAAAAGATTACATATTTATTTAAGCCACTGCTATTATTTGTGGGAAAAATTGCTATTCTGTGATTACAATATAAGTTATAGGAACAAATAATGTTACTAATGCTTCTGTAAACGAGTATTGTATAAGAAAATCTTGTTAAAATTTAAGGTCCAATAAAGACTCGGTTCTAAGTAGGTAGTCCAAGAATGCTGTGCAAATAGGCAAGTAAATAACTTATGTACATAAGCTACTTCTAAAATAGATTTAAGTTGCTACATGAAGGCCATAAATATTGTAGAAATAAATTTTACTGAACAACGCAAACAACAAAATTTTAAGGATAAAATTTTAGTTTATCTAATCAATCATCTCTACATTTTAAAATAACTTATTAATGTGACCTTGAGAATATTTATTAATCGAGACAATACCTCTATACAATTTATGTTTTTATAAAGTCTTAAAACCCAGTTATAACTAATATTCTACATTAAAAAAATAAGACGAAGTAACTTAGCTTACTAGTAGATTAGTCCTAGGATGTTCTAGTACGAGGCGTACCTCGTAGTCGCAAGCGTAGAAGAAATTGAAGCAATTTTGAAGTGGCGAGGTTGGTATATCGGTCAGCCGTCCATGCTTAAAACGAAAGACGTGGGTTCGTGTCCGCATTTTTATTATTATGCTGGATAAGCCTTCATATGACCACAATCCCACCTGATGTAAAGTGACGATGTGGTCTAAGATGGGGCATGAAGACCTAGAAGGTAGATGGCTTCTCCGGGCTACATTACGAAACACGAAAAAATCGCGCAGCCCGGAGGTTGGTGACAAGCCGCGGCCGAAGCCTCCCACCAGAGACTATTCTTATCACCACCCGGAGGTCACGTGTAAGGATTCAGAGGGTTACTACTTACGGACGTGAACAGACAAAACCTCCAAAATCTCGCTAGTAGGCTACGTTACTTTGTCTAAATTGTTTTCAAACAAATTAAGAATAATAAACAATTTAGTTTCAGTAGATACATAGTATAATTCGTTTGAAAACCCAGACTGTGTTCCCAATTTCTATCTTACGGCGGCAGCGAACCTGGCGCACCGGGAATAATCCGTCTATTTCCAAGTTAGTTAAGACATGTCCAAGTTATCGCTAATTTACCGATTTCAGATCTAAAATATCTGGATTAATAACATCTATTTTTAATCCCTGACCAAAAAGAGGGGTGTTATAAGTTTGACGTGTCTGTCTGTCTGTCTGGGATATCATAGCTTGCGAACGGATGGTGCAATTTCAATTTAGTTTTCTGTATGAAAGGTGAGTTTAGCGCGTTGCATTTGTGTTGTTAGACATGGTTTTTTAAAGTTTAAACGTTATTGGGGTGAGAGGGGGAAGGAAAACCGAAAATCTGCAAATATACTCGAGTGGGGTATTATTTCAAAGCGCATAGTGTGCACATAAAAACATATTTATGGTGTTTTACTTTTAAGAAATTTAAAGAATTGGAATCGGGGGTTTTTCTTAAATTTTAAATTTAGTTTTTATAGATAAGTTTAGCAAATTTTTTTGCTTATTCCTAATGAAGAAATTTTAATTATGGTTTCAGTTGTTGGACGTCTATTCCTGTGTTGGCATAGGATTTCCGCATAGATATACTGCGTACTAGCGTTTTAAAAAAAAGTCTTTATTAATTATCTTTGAACGCCGTAACTGAGATTTCAGCATTAAGCTGTATACATGTTTCATAGAAATGTGCAAAGGATATTTGGGGATTGATTGAAAATGTGTGGATGAAAATGAGCATAGTTTAGATTTGGTAGGAAAGCACCCGACAACCTTGTATAAATATGAAGGTTTATAGGTGGATGTCCCAAAGTTGATGATCATGACGTTATAAACTAACCAAGGGTAATATATGGACACAATATCCTTTGTTAATATAAACTTGGGCATTTCCGGTTGCGGTCTCGAGGTTCGCCTTTGTGCAGAACCCACAGTGGTTTTTTACCCGTATTTTACTTGCTTAGGTCCTGCAAACTTGCCCTTTAGTTAAAGTTAAGCAAATAGGTTATCAAAACTTTCATGGTTATAAGATTTTCATTATTTATCTAGGTAGAAATCTACCAAAAATATGATTATGGCATGAGATGACATTGCTGTCACCGTTATCAATATTATGTCCAACGTTTGAGACGTCTTGGTGACGCAAAATGGCGTTCATCTGATTAAAAAAATTTTCACTTTATATTTTTATTGAACTCGACACTGGCAAATTGTCGCTTCAAGCGCAAAGACCAATTACAAGAAACTGAAACTGAACGTTTGAGACCGTTTAAGCTTCTTGTGCGCTGTTCGTTGCATATAAAATCTAGATTAATATATTATAAATCCCCACCCCACCGCGTCTGTCAGATGTTCGCGAAAAACTACGAACAGATTGACATACTACTTTAATATACTATATATACGATTTAAAATGTACATTGCAGCAGTAGGTTAAGTAATTTAAAAATAAAGTTTAGGTGCATATTTGCTTGAATTTGCTGAAACATGCGATAATTGTTCATGAGGTCGAAAAAAATCGAACCAATAAATAATGAAATAAGGCGAGATCAAGTTTCCCGGGCTGCTTGTTATAGATAAACTGGCTTTCCGCCCTCGGCTTTGCCCGCGTAATTATAGATTTTCCACCGGTAAAAAGTTGTTTTTGTCCTTTACTACAAGCAGTTACCTACATATTATGTCAAATTTGATCCAAATCTGGCTTCCCTCCCAATAATTGATTTTCCCGAAATGTGGCATTTTGGCTGGCTTATGTATTATTCAGATATGTAAGGTATACCTACTCGTATTACTGAGTTACATCAAAATCCAAAAAATAAATCTATCTGTGTTGTATATCAGTCACCCATAGTACAAGCTCTGCTTAGTTTGGGGTTAAGTAATGTTGTGTGATTAGTCCGGAAATATTTATTTTATTTATTATCCATTCAGTAGTTTTTGCCTAACGAGCAACAAACACACTTACACACATCTTCACAACTTTAGCATTTATAATTTTAGTTGGAAGGATATTAACCACAAGCCATATTTCTAAAGGTTTACGTAACACTAATGCCACTGGCATGTCCGTTTCTCAAATCTAATTCTGAAAAACTCGTATGCAATAAAATACCGCAAGCCTGTAAACTTCCGGTAAAAAAACAATATGGAAAATTCAATTTTCGAATAGAGCACGTGCGCACTCTTTTGCCGAGAAAAATCCTATGCATGGTAAATTCTTTTGGAAGCTGTCACGTTTAAAAAGTTAACAAATTTGGACAGTGTACCGTATCGCGAACGAATAAAAACAAAGCAGAGAAACACCAAGTTTCAAAAGTAATGCTAAACTCGTTTGCAATACAAATATTAGCGAGCCTGCGAATAGGTAATCAGAATTCGCGAATAAGGTAGGTAATAAACAAACAGGGACGAATAAAAAGCTGTTTTCTCGTTGGAAACGGGTGAAATTTATCGGTATCTTCCGAAATATATGGCTGCAATTCTCGTTCACGTAGAGTGATTTAGGAGGTTGTCTATGAAACGTAAGATGTAAAAAGGATTATAACCAAACCGCGAGCCTTGTTTGTTCGTTCAAGTTGAAACAACAACTTGTAATAACTTGGTAATGGATTGGGGGAAAATGTTTGGATATTATTTCAAGGTGTATCATAATGCTGAATTTAAAGAAGAATATTCAAAATGACTGCTGTTTTGTGTTGGTTATCTTCACACGATTTTCATTATAAAAGTTGTGAGTTTGAACCAGGCGACTCTGGCTTGGTAAAGGCTGCAGGTTCGAGTTGAAGCAAGGTGCTTTCGATCGGAACTATTGGAAATTTATGCTTAAACATCCTTCCCTATTTACGTTCCCACTGCTGGGACACAGTGACTTCTCCCTCGACGAGAGAGATATTAGGACCGAATTCACCACGCTGGCCAAGTACGGGTTCGTGAATGTCACATGTTCATCAAAGTTAAAGTCAATGTCAAATTGTGGGTTAAATACTTGATCAAAAATCTTAGGTTACATTTCAAAACAAAAATATAATAGCAACAAAATGTAACTTTTTGTCCAACATAGGTAACAAATCCAAAACATATTTACAATTTAAATTCGAATAACCACAAACCAAATTAAAAGCTTTGTAATTAACATTTTAATAAAATATATACGTAACAAATGTTAATAGCCCCCGAAAACAAAACTGGTTAACCAGCAAAACGTTATTAAAGCTAATCAAATGCTGAGAATAGAGGCAATCACCATGTTAACAAAAGGTCAAATATTCATTTAAACTAGCCACAACATGGCCGTTCAGAATCTCTACCTGAACGCAGCCTAAGCTACACTTAGGCTGTGAAACTTTAATATCTCTAATAGAGGATTCTAATAACCATACATAAGGTCTTTAAAGCGGACGGTCGCAAAGTTTCCCATATTTTCAGGCAATCTGCCTACGGAGCATAACCTTCTTCGCAGTTACACAGAAAACATGTAACCTCCAAGTCTTCTTGGTAATGTTATGACAAAAAGAGATTTTTTAAACTATGTTGGTCGGAGTTGGGCTGGTTATACTAGCGCCCCACCCCACGCACAATGGACCACCTTTGAGTCTAAGTGCGGAAATCAGGGCCCCCTAACTAACTATGTTGTTCTAGTAAAACCTGTACGAAAATAATTAATTATTCAGTGAAAAAGCTGTGTTGGATAAGTGGGATGTATACTCGACTTTCATCGACAGACTTTCACTTTCTCGGAAAGAGATAAGGTAAGCAAACAAATCAAAACAATCCCAATCCAGTGTCCGCGGCGAATATCGAAGTCAAAAGTTGCAGGAAGCGATTTATCTACTAAGCATCGATTTCACCATTGGCTGTTTTACTGCATAACTGAGATCAAATTGACGTTAAATTGCAGTTTTTCTATGGTTGACCTTATATATAATTATTTATATAGATTAATTGATATACATATAACTAGTGGTCCGCCCCGGCTTCGCATGGGTTTTTATTCAATTTTTTTACGGCAATCATCCGTTTTTTTCTCGCCTTTTAAACCTTCCCCAGACTTCCACGAACATTTAAAGACTAAGATAAGATAAATCCGTTCAGCCAGTTTCGAGTTTTAGTGAGACTAACGAACAGCAATTTATTTATATACACATAGGTTGTAAAATTAAGGCGTAAGCAATAACTGTTGAGAAAGTTTTACCATTTCTACAAGACGCATATCATGAAAGCGGTTTTATAACAGCATAAATTTCCTTGACATTTTCAAATTCTCAAACAATAAAACAATGAGCGCGTCGCCTGCTTTAAACGTAACCGAATTAAATTGATACTTCTCAGGGATATGAGGGAATAGAGTGAAGGTGAGGCACAAATCTTATGCCACGGTTACGTAATCTTCCCTTTATAAGCTTATCAAACAGAACCTTGGGGTTTATGGCTTGAGTTATGCAAAGTTATGTTTGAAGCTATCCAGTAAGGCCGCTTGCTTCCTGCGTATATAAAAATAATTAAAAATATAATCCGTCATGTAAATTTTTGTTTTATATGTGTTTAGACCTTTACCATTTTTACAAGTTAAATGCGTTACAATGTCTTATATTTTTGTAGTCTATATTGTTGGCTTTGTTAAAGATGGTTCGCTAGCTGGGAAAATGACTTTGATATTGGTAAACGGAAATAAACTAACATGCTCGAATTATTTTTAAAATCATCTAAATTTTTTCAGCCGAACATTTTAAATACTATCTTCACTACATAACATTCCGAGTATATAGGTACCTAATATGATAAAGTTCATTTAATTCAGCTTAATCGAATTAATTGCTTCAGTTCATTTCAATAACTGCCAGTGAATTATATTCCCAACATAAAAGTAACCAATGGGGATCAGTTCCAAACATATGACTACCATAAAACGAGCTTTTCGTATCCCTGGATTTTATTTTCACCCTTTTATTGTCGTTGTGGTGTGACCTTTAAGAAATATAAATCTCCAATGCTACAGGCCAGATTTGGCATTGAATCTCATCATTATTATAATTTTTGCCATGAAGTAACTAATCAGAAGTTGCTTGATGACAAATTCGTTTCAAGTTTAGCACAAAAAAATATAGCTTAGCTCTCCTCAAACTTGTTTTACTAAAATAATTTAAACTATTTTCACAACCTTCCAAATTCCTAGTTTACGAAGCGATTTTTTTTTATATTGCAGGTATTTACTAATACTCTGCCTTAGTGGAGCAGTGGGCGATGGTCCGCTTGCGGCGCAATTGGTAGCGGGTTCGAATCCCACAAAGGAGGCAAGTGTTTGTATATTCCGCAAACATTTTCACCTCTGTGGGTGGTCTGGTATGGGTGTTTAGTATGTTTTAAAAAAATATATCCAAAAATGCATGTCTATTATATTAAGTTTATCAGATGTCTAGTACCCGCAACACAAGCTTAGAGCTAACCACGGGGCTAGATGTTATTTGTATTGAGGAATGCCAGAGACTTTAATAAAAACGGTATCGTGCAACTCTTGTATGGAGCTCTAGTGCGAAGCAAGCTCGAGTCGAGTAGCTGCGTATGGAACCCATATGAGAGTACCTACGCTCTCCTTTTGGAAAAAGTGCAGAAGGCGTTTCTCAGGTACCTATACAAAACGGTATTCGGATACTATCCCTACATGTACCCAACTAAGTTCCTTCAGGGCTGTCTTGGTTATAATTCTCTCAAAACCAGGAGATCGTTCGAGCAGACGGTGAACATGCTGAAAATACTTCGTGGCATGATAGATGTTCCCGATATACACAACCTTCTGACTCGGCTATATGTACCAAATAACTATATTCGCCACAGATATCTTAGGTTATTCTCAGTTCCATCAAGTAGGACTGTTGCGCGTGCGAGATCTCCTCTACCTCGCACCCTGCAGGCCCTTAACGCACTTCTTGACCAGAATACAGACATCGACATTTTTGCCGATGACTGGAGAAAATTTATGATTGTTTTATTGCGGTTTTGTGAGAGTGAGGAAAGAACGTAAATTATTGTTGTTATGATTGTATTTTTTTTTTGTTTACTTGGCATGTTTTTATTTGTAATTATTGTTAGCTAATTTCTTATAAAATGTATTTTTTTTTTTTTTTATTTGTATATACTCTATCATTGTTACTAAATGTTATATTAATTAGTGTAATTGATTTTTTTGTAAGTCGTGCTAGTTAATTAATAAATAAATAAAATAAATAAATAATTGTGTGGATTGTCCGATAATATTTATTTATTTAATAAATTATGTTACTTATTGCTGGCAAATACTCAGCAAAATAAGCCTATGAGTAAGGTTGTGAACGGGAATTAGACATCTAATAAACTTATTATACTGTAATGTACATTATGAAGATATTTATATTATACATATTAAGCACCTCAGACCAAGGAAAAACACATACAAACTATGACCTCTCGTTGGGAATCGAACCCGCTACCTCTTGCAACGCGCACCACCGCAAACGAATAATCGCTCACCGCGCCCATGAGGCAGTCAAAAATCCCGTAAAAACCCATACCAAAATATATATATATATTATATGTTCCGTAAGACTTATTAAATACCTTATAAACCAATAGCTTTATCTCCAAAATAAACCTACAAATTACCCTTAACATGTCGCATGTTGAACGGCATAAATAAAAGACACCTATAAAAGTATTCCAAGGACTGTTAAATTTTAAATAGGCCTCATAAGTAGGAAAATAAGAAGCAATCCTCTTCAGGTGAATTATATGTGAAAGGGACGAAGGAATATATGGCAGTGGAAATGGGCAACACACGATGCGTATAAATTTCAATGTCGCCGAGAAAACCCTATAAATATTACCTTCATCTTGCATTTTATGTATTGCGGTATAAGGTTTGATTTCCTACCATTTTCTAGCTTAGATTTGTTGCTGTAGAGTTATGATGGCAAACATAGATTCATTTTGGGATGTGACATTTCATATTTATGAATCGAACTTATCCTATGATACAGGATATGAATGCTCTTTTTGAAAAAGGCAGCATTCCTAATTAACCACATTTGTCAGGTTTTTATGAAATGCGGTTGACTTTATAATAAATGGTCTATATTTAAACCGCACCTCATTCATGTTTTTGGAATTACACACACAAACGCAATTAAAAACTACTACTACTGCTATCCTGGTGCATCGACCCCGAAATGAGTCTTGGCTTCCAACACAATAGAACGCCAGCGGTCCCTGTCCAGTCCGAAAATTGAGGTGACAGAAGGTCTTTCTCCACTTTAAAAACACTTTATAATATTTCATAGGTGAATTCAAGTCCAAAAAATGTTCCGTGTTATTTTCATTTAACTCCACTAAATTTGCAATTATAATCAAAGCTCTCCTACTTACACTGTACAAAGCCGAAAACAAAATTAAGGCATGACATAAATTAAACAAAATATTATAACAAGAGCACTTTACAGCCTTCTCATGGCGAATTCAGTAAACCTATTACAAAACATTACCCAATTTGTGACAAATCAAAATTATTACAGCAATTTGGTGGGCCAAATATCACTTTGTAGAAACAAGGGCGTTTCGTTACCAACAAGGCCACACCCAAAATAACCGTTAAGTAAATAACTGTTAGTGATTCTGGTTTCCACTGGCCCATTGATGGCCTCGTTACTTTTAACTATTTGTTGGGCTGGAATGTAAATGTGGGCCTATTGTGTGCCACCTTAACAAGACAACGGAAATCCCTTGATTCCTTTTGAAAGTTGCTCTTGACTTCAGGTCATCCGCAATCTCCTTTAATCACGAATGAGTCGCTTTAGCTTTGTGCTGAACAATGCCTTCCAACAAAAATATTTTGCGCTAGAGAGTTTTCGATTTCTACGAAAAATATTTAAAAAGTACACTCTCAAATAACAGGTGTAAATGATAAACAAGGTGTTTTAAATTGGAATACAAAGCGGAAATTTTGAAACACCTAGTTTAGACTGACATTCTATAATAACGATTTACATATAAATACACTGAAGGAAATTATGAAGGAAACACTAAAATATCTACTTTTTTAGGTAAACGAAACTTACCCTCCAAATACACTGTAGCAGAACTAGCCTTGTCACTCTCGACAAAGGGTCGTATCGTATCAAACGAAATGGTCGACAGCAGATTGTCTCTCAAATCCAACTCCACTAACCCATTGATGTGTTCCAAGATATCCTCATAAAACGTTGCGATCCTGTTGCCTGATAGTGTCAATCTTTTAAGCTGCCCAAGTCCACCAAAAGCCCTCTCAGAGACAAACTCGATCGCATTATTATCTAACATCAGCTCCTTCAGCTCCCACAAATCAGTGAACGCCAAATTGCCAATCATAGTCAGTTTGTTACTTCTCAAGTTCAGTCTAGAAAGATTTTCCAATCCCTCCAACATTTCCCGTGTCACGACTGATATGTAGTTGTAATCCAACTTCAGTTCTATGAGATTGTTCAAGTGCTTGAAACAACCTTCGTGGATTAAGCTCAGGTTATTGTTAGAAAGATGCAGGATATGCAGATTTGGTAAATTGAAAAATACGTCTCGTTTCAGTTCGGAAATTTGGTTGTCATCCAAGCTTAAGTTCGAGAGCATCATCATTTGTGAGAAGGAGTGCTTATCTAACGACGAGATTCTGTTCGATTTCAAAACGATCTGCCTTATTGTTGAAGAGTTCGTAAACGCGTAAGGGGTGATCCTTTTTATAGTCCCGAATTGAATGGTCAAGTGCTTGAGTTTGTCCAATCTCACGATTGCTTTAGCTGGGACAAAAGTTAATGCATCATCGGACCTTACATTGAAAGTAAGGTGTTGAATTTCAGCTTGTGATGAGAAGTTGGGCCAGATTGGGTCTTCCTCGGTTATACCACCACTGAATACCCAGCAGTCCGCTCGGGTGGCCTGGTTTTGTTTATTACTGTCACAGTAGCAGTGAACCTTAGACTTCCTGTCTTCTATATCACATACGTTGATAAACATAGGCATGTAGTCGTACCTAATAAAGTTGGTTACAGTTTCATATTTGCTTTCGGTAAAGGCCAATTCTGCACTTAAAAGTGAGGTCACGATGATCATATACTTTGTAATCTGGTCCATTTTCCTGAAACAAACAAATAAAAAGCTTTAAAGTTCAGCAATATCGCTTCTATATGACACAGCGTGAAACTATCAGTTATAACAGATAATGGCCCTTGCCTGAGGAAAAATGATATTTGAAAGTCGTCATATTTCTCGGTTTTATTACTCTTTTGAAGATTGTAAAACGTTCAAAGCTTCTATGAGCACTACTTTCAGTGATAAAATAGGTTAAACTTTATCACTTCTTAAATTTTATGTATTCTCTCTGCTTTTACGATGAGATGTTTCATGCTCGTACTTAAAATAAGGATGTTACCTGTATGATATCCATATTGATACGTTGCGTGACATTTTACGATTAGCCTTATTACCATTTGTTATAATGTTAATACTCTTGATATACTCTGCTCAGGACTGTTATGAAATTACTTAATTTAAAAAGTTTTAACCTAATTAAAAAGTAAATTATTACGTTTCCCCATACTGTTTCACTATCCAACTGGGGGCTTTAAAAACTACAAAGTAACTTTTGGCTAAAGTTCGTAAGCGGATTAAAAGTAGAACTGGGATTTTCTGGTTTAAGCTTAAATCACAGCAAAATTTTTAAATAATGTTACGAGAAGATACATTTTAGTAACCACGAATTTCTTAGTTAAAATACTATTATTTTAAACTATACTTAATACTTAAAATATTTGAGGAAATAAAAAAATATGTCACACGACAGACACCAAAGAAGTATTCTATTGAAGAAAATCACCAAATAACCGATTCAGCGTTATCAAAAAAATTATGTGTTTGGTTTAAAAAGCTCAGTAAATAATAGATATTTTAATTGTTCATTATAATGCAGATACTTAAATGGAATAATAATAATTTATTTTCAGAATTACATACTATATTTAATAAGCATTTGATACTGATCAGAAAACTTATTTATTTACCCATGTTACGCTACAGCCGACCTCAAAATACCTTTTGAAGGGTTTGCTCATAAAGAAATCTACCCCTTTCACTATACAATTCCTTTGTAAAATTCATTCAGCAAGGTCACCACTAAATTACAGTACTCTGCATGCCAATATACCCAAGTTATCTCCATCTTACGCAACCCTCCATCCAAATTATTCATTACTAAAGCGCTTTGTGTCAGATGTACCCACAAGTGCCGCAGAGGACCAGCCACCTTAAACCCGACACTAGGGACTATAAAACATAAGCTCGATGTGGAATTTACGAAGCCCAATGTGGAATTTACGAATGTAGATAGTAAATCTTATGTATTAGGCCAGTTGTAAGCCTTGGAGGTAGGTGAACCGTTACTACTTACATGGGGATTTTGCCATAAGCATCCCGTAGTAAAGCCACTACACATAAAATGCTTCTGGTTATTTCGATTGTTAAACAATATGAATAGAGTTGGGTTAATTTCATGAAATGTAATTTATTTATCTTCGAATAAATTAATAAATATGTCGGAATAATCTACACAATAACATCAAGCCCCGCGGTAAGCTCTAAGCTTGTGGTACGGGTACTAGACATCAAATAGACATACATACATAGATATTTTTATTAAAAAACACCCAGAGCAAGGAGAAAGTTCTAATAACAGAATATTGTTTGTACGAGTATCTTTATGTTTACTAAGGGCTGTGGTTTTTTGTATTCTTAAATATACGCGAAATGAATTGAATTTATCAGAAAACCTGTTCAATATTTAATTAAAAAAAGGGAATTAGTCATTTAGCCTTAGTATTAAAAAAAAACTTCATAATACAAAACAATTATGTCCGTAAACCCCAAAGGATCCTTTGGCTTTATATAAAATTAGCTTTTTAACAATTCATTAATTTTTATAATTTTTTTGTAAAATTTGTATTATTTTATTTGAATAAAATAAGCGCCCAAGCTCGAGTCTTCTCGCCCATGATGGGTTCCGTTGCAGCAAGTTACATAATCTAAAAGTTCTTTTAGAGTAAATGAAACTAAAATTGAATTTAATTAAAGGTATTAAAAACAACTATTTCGATCTAAATAAATTTCGGATGTACATAGTTGTGTGAATTGTCTGGAAATATTTATTTATTTATAGATAAATATGAAATAATTATATCGTATCCAACTCACTTCGATTTTTTTTACATTAGAACGAAGAAGCGATTAGCAACTAGCGCGTTTTTGTTCTGATATTTTACAATAATTATTTGTTAATCTTTTTAATTTGTTGTTTTAGCAGATTCCGCAATTTTGTCTTCAAAGTCGTAAATCAGATATCTTGTATTAATCTTTTCACAAACATGTTTTATAACAATAATTTTAAATCTGATGAGTGATTAAATTGTAATGTACATCATATATGTATATTTTTTAGTTTTATCATTATGATGGTACACACATTTTACCACTTGAAAGTGTCTCACGCGAAACTAGAAAAAAATATGCTTAGATATTATTACTAATCTATACTAATACTAACAGGTACTAATAATATTAAAAGAAGAAAAGTTTGATTTTTTGTTTGTTTGTTTGTCTCGAATAGGTT
Organism: Gymnoscelis rufifasciata; assembly: GCA_929108375.1. Taxonomy (NCBI): domain Eukaryota; kingdom Metazoa; phylum Arthropoda; class Insecta; order Lepidoptera; family Geometridae; genus Gymnoscelis; species Gymnoscelis rufifasciata. The sequence goes on along the minus strand of OV815315.1, from coordinate 8,996,125 downwards.
CTGAAACTACTGCACTGATTTAAAAAATATTTCACCATTCGAAAGCTACACTATCCCTGAATGACATAGGCTATATTTAGTTTTCAAAAAAAAAATTCTTAATAAACCTCCGATAATGTAACCCAAGATGAAAAAAAAATAAACATAAACACTTTCTTAAATCGCGAATGCTGCGAAAACTATTGAATATCTAAAAAAGTTATGTATTTCAATTTTGTAGAACTTATCATTATCTACAAAAAACGTCGTAACATCATATCTCTAACTATTATAGTTTTGAGAAAACAAGCGATTTTTTATATATATTTTTTTTTATTAAAATACCACTGCTTAAAAAGGCTCTATATATGTACATTGGTATTAATCCTTAACAATATATCTATACTAATATATAAAGCTGAAGAGTTTGTTTGTTTGTTTGTTTGAACGCGCTAATCTCCGAAACTACTGGTTCGAATTGAATAATTCTTTTTGTGTTGGATAGTCCAGTTATCGAGGAAGGCTATAGGCTATATAACATCACGCTACGACCAATAGAAGACCAAAGATATTGTGGTAAATGTGTAAAAACGGGAGAAATTGTTCATCTTTGAAGCCTTCCGTTGCGTGCGCCCTGAAAACGGTTCAAGATACACAAAAAATATGTATTAAAGAATAATAGCTCTTTTAATGATCTAAAAAACAGTCCGCAATAGTATATGTCTATCTTTTAAGATTAACTCACAAAAACCGTTTTTATGGTTCAAATTTGCACGCCAGGATTGGCAAAACATGTAGAACACTTTTTTTTTAAACTTAATACCATGTATACACTCATGTTTTATGCAAATAAATTATTCTTATTCTTATGGTACCTAATTTGGTCGAAATAATTTGTTTTAGTTGTATCAACATAATAATATTAATCTTTATTCAAATAAATATGTTGTTGGTTAAGGGCATCTTCATCCATTATAACGCGGGTAGCACCGCAGGGCACAGCTAGTTATATATAAAATTGCCATGTCACAATGTTAGTTAACTCCTCCAAAACGGCTTTACCGGTTTTCGCCAAATTTTATATGCGTATTCAGTAGATCTAAGAATCGGCAAGTTAAACAGATTACATTATCAAGTTTCAATAGATCTCATAGTTCATTTTTTTGCCACTGTCTACGGAACCCTAAAAAGACGCTTTTCAGCTCTAGTGAAAATGTATCCCCTATGTGTCAACCTGTCAATTGAATTTCGTTCTATAGACCCATTTCACCTGAATATGTCCTAAGCGACTTTGATTTGGGAACTATTCAGACTAAGCCTTGTAATTTAGCCACAAACAAAGCTTTGTGAATATAGACGTACCTATTTGGACATTTAAGGGTAGTTGTAATTAATAATAATACAAAGCAAACGAAACAACGTAACTGTAGGTACCTACATAACTTTACTAGACAGATCAGATGTGATATAATAATTTAGATTCTATTTTTATTAATATAAAATATATTTTATTATTTATTTATCTAAGGGATGTGTGTGTAGTTCTAAGGAATGTGTGTAATGATACATCTATATGTGTGTGTGTAATTTTAAGAATAGATTGTTAATATAATCGTAGGCAGCATTTTTATTGGCAGTAAGATAAGTGATATTATTCTATGAGTATATACCTCTATAGTCAAACATACAGAATTGGCTCTATTGGCAAGAGAGATTAGGCCTTACACACCACGCTGGCCAAGTGCGGATTGGTGAATGTCCTTCAAACTCATTAAAGTTCTCAGGACATGGCTGAGAACCCGTACAATCGCGGCCAATTAGAACGAGGCCTTAGAATGACGGCTGATAAAGGTACTACATTTATTAATGTAATTTATTAATTTATTTTTAGGTATATAATATACACATTTCATATTTTTTCCGGACAACCCACACAACAAGATAAAACCCCGTAAGCTCTAAGCTTGTGTTACGGGTACTAGAATCTGATATTGGTACTTAATATTATTGACATATATAGATATTTTTAATATACATATTTAACACCCAGTTCATGGAGAAAGTGATTGGAGAGCGCATACAATCACTTGACGTACGAAGACGGTTTTGTGCCGCAAGTGAACTGTTGCCTACTGCACCGCTAAGGTGGTAAGGTGCTAATGCGTATGTGTAGATTAGTGAATGATTTTTCCCAATCGCTCGCATTATCATTGCCTTTGTAAACAGAGACAATGTCACTCACAACACAACGTAAACCAATAAAGCAAAAATTATAGTGATAAACAGCCCCACAAATAACCCCATTAGCAGCTCAGTTTTGTGGCAGCTTGTTAATAATTTGCTCCCCATTAATTGGTAGTCTATAAATAATTTTAATTGGATCGCCCAGAATGATGTATGGGCGTTTTATCTTAATCCTTTTGCAGGGAAATACGGTTCGATGGCTGGTCACCCGATTCTGGTCGGTTTAACAGCAGACGTGGTCCGACCACACTGTCGGGTCGCCTGATCCTTTTGTCCCCATTTATCTGGAACTACATGTACCTATAAAAGGTCCGTCTTGATATGCTAATTAATTATGTTTGCCCTAGTTTTGGTTGAGAACAGTTTTGATTGATTTTTAGTGGCTGGATTATAACTAATGGGTTCACCTATAGTACTTTAATTATACATATATAACTTCGTATTGCTATATTATATTAATTTAGCTAAGTTACTTTGAATTTTAATAAGATAATGGGTTGTATGTCGTCGAAACTGTTCCTTACTCCGATCTTTTTGAACATTTTAAGGCCAATTGTAAACTTTGGAATAGACAGAGTGTTATTTAAGTCAAACACAAAAGAATACAGTAACTACTTTCTCACCCTACTCTAATTGTACAATTAAAATTACTATACGAGCACACGTAACAAATTCAGACGCGAATTGGTTGCCACTCAGCATAATGCTGTAGGAGCTGAGGAAGCTGCTTAAGGCGCTGCTTTACAGTGGTACCATTTCGTAAAGCGCAAGGCAGCGCTAGAGCGCATCGTGACCCCTTCGGCCGCGTACGAAACTGGAGCTTCGTAGCCAGTTGCGATTAAAAACTTTTTTGTACTTGTTTACAGTGGTACCATTTCGTAAAGCGCAAGGCAGCGCTAGAGCGCATCGTGACCCCTTCGGCCGCGTACGAAACTGGAGCTTCGTAGCCAGTTGCGATTAAAAACTTTTTTGTACTTGTTTACAGTGGTACCATTTCGTAAAGCGCAAGGCAGCGCTAGAGCGCATCGTGACCCCTTCGGCCGCGTACGAAACTGGAGCTTCGTAGCCAGTTGCGATTAAAAACTTTTTTGTACTTGTTTACAGTGGTACCATTTCGTAAAGCGCAAGGCAGCGCTAGAGCGCATCGTGACCCCTTCGGCCGCGTACGAAACTGGAGCTTCGTAGCCAGTTGCGATTAAAAACTTTTTTGTACTTGTTTACAGTGGTACCATTTCGTAAAGCGCAAGGCAGCGCTAGAGCGCATCGTGACCCCTTCGGCCGCGTACGAAACTGGAGCTTCGTAGCCAGTTGCGATTAAAAACTTTTTTGTACTTGTTTACAGTGGTACCATTTCGTAAAGCGCAAGGCAGCGCTAGAGCGCATCGTGACCCTTTCGGCCGCGTACGAAACTGGAGCTTCGTAACCAGTTGCGATTAAAAACTTTTTTGTACTTGTACGATACCAGTTGCATGACAGACGCCATTAATAATTTTACTAACAGAATAATATTATCAGCACAGGAAAAATAACTAAGTACTCTATAAGCATTATAACATCGTGCAATGTTTATAATTTGATAAAAGAAAGTTAATAGTAACTTAGTTAAGTTATAAATATAATTATCACACACTACACGTTAATAATGCACTATCTTTTTAGTGTGCACTAATATTTTAATATATTTTTGTTAATTCCTGCTCAATGTTTCAATACTATATTACGCGAATTATAACATTTTGCAACCAGATAATAATGTTGTGAAATTTCATTGTGTGTTAAGTGGGGCGCCTAACCTAAAAATGCTTAAATGTTAATGTTTATCTCCCCATTTTTGTTCATTGAAAGTTGTAGAGGGAAAAAAATAGTTAGACAAAATAGCAAAATACTTAAAACCTTTTCATTTATACATTAATATGTACTTTCCTCCGAAATTTGTTTATTTATTATTTCTGGATCTTTACAATGTATCAAACCGCACTTTTCGGTTTTCCTCCCCACTTTTACCCTTATAACTTTTAAACGGGTGAACCGATTTTCATCAGTCAAGTCTAAGAACACTCGCGCAAAACTCACCTATCATACAATAAAAATGAAATCGCTCTATCCGTTCGGAATCTATGATGTCTCAGACAGACAGACAGACACGTCAAAGTTATAACACCCCTCTTTTTTGCCGTGTTAAAAACTGGACCCTTTTTCTATGACTCCTCTGCATGTGACCCTCATGATACAAGATACAAAACTATTTTGATTTTAGAAATCCTAGAATTAAAAGACCATTGAGTTTACCAACATTTCAGCGTAATTTCATGGGCCATCGCGTTGGAATAAATAATTCTCAGCGTTTTCGCATTTCTGAAATAGTAAAAGTTATTGTTCTTTGAATAATTAACAAAAATACAAAACTTTTGGAATAAATAACCCTTACTGAATGGATAAACAAAAATACTAAATAACTCGGGGCAAAGTCAGCAAGCCCTGTTGAATTTACATAATTCAAACCTAATTAATAAAAGCAAAAGTTTCGTCCTAACCGTTTAGACATTCAATTGTTTTGCTACAAGTTTATTATTTAAAATGTTCCCCTGGGTTAGGCCTCTCGTTTTGTTGAAATAACTAAGTGTCGCTTAAGTTATTCGATCGAGCTTAATGTTAATATTTGTATTAATAGTAACAAATTAAAAAGTTAATCGTATAAAATAAAACTCACTTATATATAAAGCACGCAGTTTATTATCTATCTTATATATAAAATTCTCGTGTCAGAGTTTTCGTTCCCGTACTCCTCCGAAACGGCTTGACCGATTCTCATGAAATTTTGTGAGCATATTGAGGTCTGAGAATCGGCCAACATCTATTTTTCATTTTGCAAAACAACGTTTGCTGGGGTCTGCTAGTCTATTATATATCTAATATTCTCGTGTCACAGTTTTCGTTGCCATACTCCTCCGAAACGGCTTGACCGATTTTGATGAAATTTTGTGAGCGTATTGAGAAGGTCTGAGAATCGGCCAACATCTATTTTTCATTTTGCAAAACAACGTTTGCTGGGGTCAGCTAGTTATTTATATATTCTTATTTATTTATTAGCCATTCCGTCCCACTGCAGGGCAAAGGCCTCCCTTTTCTCTTTCCATTCGCCTCTATTGCTGGCCACGATGTTAGGTGGGCGTCGAGCTCGTCCCGCCATCTCATCCTGGGCCTTCCACGTCGCCTTCTAGTTGGGTGGGCTCCACTCAGTAGTAGTCTTTGCCCACAAGTCGCTAGTCATTCGGCAGATGTGTCCAGCCCAGTTCCACTTGAGGCTGCCCGCTTTTTGACCAACATCAACTATGTTCGTTTTGTTTTTTTTTTTTGACGCGGTTTAGTCATAAAAAAAAATCAGCCTACTTACTAACGAAACACAAGACAATCATGGTAAATATCCCGTTATAAATCTAAATAGAATGAGAATTCTTGGTTCTATTTATTTAATACTACGTATTTTCACGCAACCAGATAGCCTAAAGCCTTCCTCTTAAATATTTTTTAATCTGGACCAGTAGTAGTAGATCTAGTTAGTTAGATTAGCGCGTGATAGATATAGTAGACTAACATATAAATAATTAATAGTAAAATACGGTATCGCCACCTACTAATGTAGGTAAATGTATAAATTGAGTATTATAGCGTTGAAAGTAAATTTAGCGTTGAAGAAAATAAAGAAAGTTTATCCGTAAGAGTGGCGCAGTGGATGACTTGGTTCAATTCCGCCGAGGGGTCAAGTGTTTGTATGTTCTTTAAGCACTTCTTTCTTGGTCTGGGTGTTTATAGATAGCAAGCACTAGTTTAAACCTTAATGGTTGTTTGCTAGAAGTATTACATATGAATACAAATACTTTTTGTTAAACATAAATATAAAAAATAGTAACAATTTGAAGAGCATCACTCTTCGCTTTAAAATTAATCTAATTACTTTAATTTGAAATCCACAAAAGTACTACTCTCATACAAAGTGGTAACGATTCTCCCACGATTTTGGTGATTTTGCCCGAGAACATTATGTTTCATTATGTTTGAAAGTATTTCACGTCCAATATTTACCAATCTTTGGCATAAAATTTGAAATGCAACGTAGTTCAAAGACTGTAATACTTAGGCCTCGAGCAAGCCCGCAGTCGCAAAAAGTCATAACTCAGCAAATGTTTTTGCAAATTTGCAAATTGTTAACGAAAAAACGGCAACCCAACAACTGACGGGCAAAGCTGTTTGTCGGCAAATTGCGAAATAATTTAGTAAATTTATACTTGCCTGAATCGTTCACGACCTAATTTCGTAATGGTACAAGTAAACTAGTTGATTTATAGCCAAAATTTGCGTTGATTATATGTTGCATTTGAACGTAGGAACTCTGCTTTATTAGAAATTGACGATCCGAATAATTTTGGCTCAATAATATAATATAAGAAACAATTTTATGCGGGTATAATAATAACTTAAATACATTAAAATGTATTTCCGTCAAGCTGTTAAAAATATATGAATAAACGTGGGACGAAAGAACAAATCTTATTTAAAAGTTATCTAACTTATTTTTGGTTCCACAAATTTGTGAAATATTTTTTCGGTTATTACAAAATATTTTTTCGGTTATTACAAAAGTTAAAGGAATTCCGTTGTGATAAGAATAAAAGTAGATTGATCGATTTTTATTATACGATACGACACCAAAGTACTTTGGTGAATATTAAGTACCTATATCAGATATTGTCTAGTACCCATAGAACAAGCTAAGAGCTCACCACGGGGCTAGATGTTGTTTTGTGGATTGTCCGGAAATATTGATTTATTTATTTTAACTTTTGAAACTATCATGGTTATCTATACTATTTAGATTTATAACTTCTAATTATCTGGTGATGCATCTATTCGTAATAAAAGAGTGAGAAAGAGGGTAGACCGATTTGTCTGCCAATAAAACTGTTACTCCAATCGCTGCAGCTTCAGTTCAACCGTGATCATGGCGCATGTTACTGTGCCAAATTATCGAGAAACTCTAAAGACAATTAAATATGGTAAATGTCCCGTTATAAAATTAAATAGTATGAGAATTCTTGTTCCCTTTTTTTTTAATAACACTAGCTTTTAACGCCAGGGGTTGCTCGTGTTTTAAGGATTTTACCACAGTAACAACGTATTTTCGCGCAATCAGATAGCCTTAAGCCTTCCTCTTAAATATCTTTAATTTGGACCAGTAGTTATGTATATAATATATTATGCTTATGACGCCGCGGCAATTCATTGAGGAAGTCTATAGGATATAGCCGCCACACATCCAGACACACTTTATAATATTCGAATAAATAAATAAAATAAATATAAATAAATATTTCCAGACATTTCACACAACAACATCTAGCCCCGTGGTAAGCTCTAAGCTTGTGTTACGGGTACTAGATATCTGATATACTTAATATAATACAAAACAATTCAAAACATAGATAGTAGTTATACGTACTTTTAAACCTATATTTCTTATCAAGAGTTGTGGGTATCAAAGTCACTATTTCCACGATCAATCAAAATAAAAAATATCCAGAACGCGTCTGCTATTTCAATTGCTGCCTGAATCTTCCATTGTCCGACCGTCAGCCTATTTTTATTTGATCGTTTATTGCACGGCTTTATAAAGCTTCTATTTTATCCGTAGTTGAGACCTCGCTTTTCTGATATTGGCGAGGCCAGCATGGATTTGATGAAAATAGCAAACTGGTTGGTGGTGCCGGGTTCAAAAGACAGAATGTTGTTTGAACTATTAACTTTTGCTGTTTGGATTGGCCTATTATGAGCTTTAGTTCGTTAGTACGCACGCATTTTGAAGCCCAGGGATTACTTACTTTAACTGTTTACTCACTTCGACCTAGAAAGACTGATATTTAGTCCATACTTACAATATGAATGGGTCATACGTATTTTATCTGTCTTGATAGACTACATAATTTTTAATGCAAACTAGCTGACCCGGCGAACTTTGTTCCGCCTTAGACGCCATAAATGAGCAGATTTTTGATCAAATCCAAACTTACCAAAATTCCATATTAAATTGAACTTTTAATATTAGGCCTCTAAAGTACCTAACCGTCAAGTGAACTAAGAAAATCAGGTTTCTTAGATCATTTTAATTAATTATTTTAAATGTATTGTTTATCAATACATTTAAAATCAATATAATAAGATTAACAGAAGAATCCGTTTTAAACGTCATTTTTTTTTCATCCTTGACTATATTTGCAGCACGCATTCAGTCAATTCTATGTCAAATGTCTTAAGGTTACATTAAAAAAGTTTAATAATTTTATATGGTGGTTAAGTAATTTTAAATTATCTAATTTTTCGCGCAATTTCCTTAATTTTTTCTTTCATAAGAACCTTCTCCTGATAATAACAAACATAACAAAAAAATAATTAGTGAAATCGGTCCAGCCGTTCAGGCGTGATGCCGTGACCAAGGGAAATAGGGATTCATTTTTATATATACAGATATAGTAGTAAACTTGAAATCGTTTATCTAATCGGTTTTGTATAAAAATAGTTTTAAAATCTTAAATATTTTTTAAATGTTTAAGGTTGCGATAATGAGTAAATCAAATTGAAATGTAAATCAAAGAACAGTTCAGTTTAACGAGTTGAATTTTTAAACATAACAAAACACGGTTTATTATTCTTTAAAGTATTCAAATCCATCAAATTTTCCACATACTTTCTGTATAATACCTACTGAACTTCCAACAAAGTAATGCAATTTATATGCTCTATTAAGAGCAAGGCAAGGGCTTACTCGGTTCGATGAGTAGCTCGACAAAATTTCCGCACTCACAAAATAACGAACAAAGGGTGATGCAAAGATCTATAAGCGATCCCCTTATGTTGAGGGTTAGCTCAGCTGAGTGGGAACACCTTCGTATGCGAAAATATTTTGAATTTATTTAAATCTCCGAGCTCTGCGGAATGAGGCGTTTTCCAATAAATAAATAACTTACGTCTATCAATCAACGGATTTAGTGGATGTAAGGGATGTAAGGATGAATACTAGGTAACATCATTTATTTATTAATAGTTTTTTTGTGATCATTTGCAGCAACGCGAAGATATTGGGAAAATAAAAATCGTTTTATAATTATAATACAGAAATATTATTAACTAGCTTTAGTTATTATTGTAAAACTCGTAAATTCCACTGAAATAACACATTTACAATTTAAAACAATGAATCTATCATGATAGTTGGTACAAATCTACCAAAATATAAGATTAATATAAATGTAATCATCTGTTAATTGATGATTTAACTACGGCACTTTTAAAATTTTCGTAGTATCGGAAAACTCGAAAACCGTCATATTACAGTTTAACGTAAAACTTTCAAATTAATTAAGTTTAAAATATCATATTACCAACATTATTGATGATATTATACCGAACATTTTAATTAAATAAGTGATGAACTGTGTAAATTTACGTATCGATTGTTTTTTTAAGGCGCCTCCTCACTGGCAGCATTCGCGTGTGATAATAATAAATAAATAAATATTGATGGACAATCCACACAACAACATCTAGCCCCGTGTAAGCTCTAAGCTTGTATCATGGGAACTAGACGTCTGATATACTTAATATACTTATAGACATACTTTATATTAGTTATATTTTATTATACATATCAAACAACCAGGCCAAGGAGAAAGTTCTTGCAGAACATTAAAACACTTGACGCCGTAATAAAATAATGTAACATTATAGATTCGACTTTGAGCATTTCATTGCTATACTAACCTCCCACGCGGTAACATTAGCGTGTAATGTACCTTTAGGTTAAAGAGCTAGAAGGTCACTGTAAACTGTTCTGAGAAAACTTCTGATTCTTGTACAATCATAAAAGTCTTCGACGCCTACCAAAGCTAAGCCATAAAAAAATTAATTTAAAAAGTTGATAGCTTAGGCGAGGACATTTTGACTTGAACAGAGATTTTTCACCAAATTACAGCATGAATTTATGTGAGCAATTACTGATTAGATAAATTCTGCGAATATACAGCGTTATGTTAATTGGATTTAACGGATAAATTACAAATAGTTTAAATAAGATTATGCTTTACATGTGATTGAGCAGATTAATTTAATTCAGATGTTATCATCCGAGCTACTTATTTAAAATTCGAGTCTGGGTATATACACCATTCAGCTTAATCAAAAGTTTCTAAATTATTAGCAATAACGGGATCTGATGTTGAATTAGGCTCCTAAAAAGCTAAGTTAATTTGAAATATCTTAATTTTAGATAATTTGGAGAATGTTCTAGAGTTAATCTAAATTTGGCGTTCGCATTATAGCCATATATATATATATAAATCTCGTGTCACAATTTCTGCAATAATTGATTATCAAGCAAAATGTGGTATCTACCGCTGTAGAAATTAGCCTTGTGTTATTGTGATATGTAAGGTATATTTCTGTGAAGTTTCATCAAAACCCATTCAATAGTTTTTCGTGAAAGAGGAACTAACACACTTACCCTATTTCATACTCACAAACTTTTGTAATATTAGTCGGATATATTTTTATGTGTACAAGCACACAGCGCTTGATGTTACTGTGTTTATTGTCAAGCAATTGAATAGAAAAAGATGTATTTAGTAACTACAAAAAAAAAATAAAAAAAATGAACAGAACAGAATTATTAAATTTCAAATGAAGGCTAAACTAATTAAATCGTCGTAAAAGGTTTAATGTCGCACAAAACAAAGAATAGAAAATTAATACGATGGAATGTATTTGGTATTGTGTACCAAAGGGGTCTAACCCAGTGGTTTATAACCTTTTTTGGGGTTGACTGTTGCACAACACTGTACGTCCAATAATGATATAAACAAAATTGAAAATGATAAATTTTGCGAATAACAAAAAAAGCGACGCGGAAATAAAGCAAATGGCAAAATTTGCGCTGTACTCTATCTCATGCCGCAAGTAAGTAAGTCAAGTAGCTCTCACACGATAAACGGATAATAAATACATTAATATTTCCGGAAAATCCACTCAACAACATCAAGCCCCGTGGTAAGCTCTAAGCTTGTGTTACGGGTACTAGACATCTGATATCTATACAAATATATAACGAAAAGCTTACTGACTGACTGACATATCTCTGCAGGGCCTTAACTTAAAGGGTTAGAAACTTGAAATTTTGCACAGGGGTTCCTTTTATAACGTAGGGGAGACTAACGAAGGACTTATTAAAATTGTTATTATTTAGCCCATACTGTCCCACTGCAGGGCAAAGGCCGCCCTACCCTTCTTCCACACTTCGCAATTGAACGCTGTGACAGGCCACGGTCTTAGGTCTAGTTCGTCCCGCCATCTCATCCTGAACCTTCCACGGGGACGACTTAGGGACCAATCAGTTGTTCGTTTGGCCCACAAAATAAAATACCTACCATTAATAATTTAGTCTCCTTTTTAGGATTCTGTCACCAGGCTGTATCTCAACCGTGATAGATAGAGATTTTTGAGCGATCATGTATTTTTCTTGCCGCTATAACAACATATACAAAAAACACTCAATAAATAAATATATAAGATTGCTCCTATACAACAAACGTGATTTTCATGAGGTCAAGCGACGTTGCGCGAGGCCCAGCTCTGGGCCTCACACACCACGTGACCACTCCAAATGTTTTTTTTTGTACACAAAATAAATTTTTCTTATTTGTATTATTCTATATTGCAAAATGTGTATAAACTATACACGGAATCCTACGTGTAGTATGAGTTCATTTCATAATTGTCAAATTTATTTTGGTTAGAAATACTGTTAATTTAGAATATTTTATGAACGTTATCGAACCATAACGATAAACAAACGTTCTAAATGCTAACCACACCATTATTTTACCAATTTTGTTGCTTTGCGGTTAGTTTAATGAAAACTGGTTAGCGTAACTATTATTGGTTGAGTGATGTGGTTTTAGATATCGAATTATCTGAAATTGTGCGAATCACGTTCACATTGTTTTCCCTTGTTTCGTTATAATTAGCTCTTTATAAGAATCTCGTCAATATATATTATGGCTTTAATTGATTCTTATACGACGTGACTGGGTATTTGATGACGTGCAATTCCTCTAGAAAAATTTAAAGTACAAAGTCGACGGAGAAGATCTCATAAAAATGCTCAAAGGTCTCATCCGAGTTTCCGAACGGGTAAGCCTTTACATGAATTAATGATGTTGTTCCCTATTATGGTTGAGAAAAGGCATATCCGTCTGTTAACCCCTCTAATTATACTGGACACCAAATTTCATAAGTTCAGAGATAAAGAGCCTCAAAGTTTCGGAGTGGTAGTTTGTGATGGCGAAATTTTGTACAAATCGCTCAGAAGCGTTATGTCAAGTAAAACTTCAATGCTCTGTAACGTCTGTTTATTTCGTTTGCAAGAAATAGCAACGGTATAGCTACATTTTTTTAACAATTTAAATAACTGACTAATTATTTTTTATTAGACATCTACCCTAATTACTATTATATATACCACGACGTTTTACAAAAGGTTTATTGAGGATGTATTTAATCTCTGTAGATTTTACCAACCATGCGAATAATACTTCATTTCCAACCTTAAAGTCAATAACCACATTCGAAACTAGTGAACCAAAATCTATCAAGATCTGTCTGTAACTTTAATAACGAGCCTATATTCCATTGTAATATTCACAAAGCGTGTTCTGTATTTTAAGCATTTTCCTTTGAGATTGCTCAAGATTCTGGTACCTCACCAAAGCTAATTTAGCTCGTTAGCAAATATTAACAAATTAATTTCAAGTTTGAAACTCGATTCATCGGTTATGGAGCGATATTTTGCTGGAAGCGAAAGCGAGCGGGTTGTTCACTCCAACTAAATCTAAACTATTTCCAGGGCTCCGACATTATTATTAAACCAGGCTTTTACGCTTCAGTATTGCCTGTACTATTTCCTCAAGGTGAAAAGCCAATACATGTCTATAAACGGCTTGTATAGAAGAGAAATATTTTTTTCATATGCCTGTACTATTTTTATACCGTAGGCAAACACAAACAAGTGTACAAACGGTGAAAAATTTAGGAGTCCTCATTGATAGAAATTTATCATGGGGGCCGCAGATAAGTGAAATCAGCCGTAGGATGTTTGCTAAAGCAGGTTCCCTTCGGAGACTTCGAAGTTTCTTGCCCATTGCGACTAAAATTTCTCTTGCTCAATCTCTCCTTCTTCCTGTGCTTGACTACGCAGATACTTCCTTTTTCGACTTAACTGAACAGCAATTAGACAAACTTGAGCGCCTGCAGAATGTCGGGATCAGGTTCATATTTGGCTTGCGCAAGTATGAGACCATGTCTCGGAATTTCGCAGGAAGCTCAAGTGGCTCCCTATCCGGCTTCGCCGCAATTACCATATTCTAACTCTTCTTTATAATATTCTATTTATCTCTTCAGCACCCTCTTATCTTAAAGAACGTTTCACTTTCATGCATAAATCTCACTCTCTATCTCTGCGCTTATCTGATACTCTTTTTCTCCAAATTGCTATCCATTTCACTTCCTTCTTCGCCCATTCTTTTACTGTGCGGGCAGTCCAATTGTGGAATGCATTACCAGTCCCGGTCCGGCATGCTAAGTCACTACCCATATTCAAAAACATGGTCAAAATACACTATTTGTCCTGTAGCCACTGAAAGTGTACATTCATCCCTAATAAAACATTATAGGTATGTAGTTTATGTACATATTTATGTTTATTAGGTTAGATATAGTATGTATATCTACATATTATGTAGGTTTTTTTTAGTCACTTTTGTTATATATAATCCTGTAAGTATCTATAATTAATTCATATTTGCACACAGATCCCCTTTAATGTCTCAATGATCCTGTCCATTCAAGGTTGTCTGGTAGAGATCGCTCTTGAGCGATAAGACCGCCAATTGTCGCATAGTATTAAGAATATTATTGTTATGTTTTTTTTTATAATTGTGTATGCAATAAAGAATTATTATTATTATTTCTAAAGTTTAACGCTTAATATTATTAAAAAAAAAACATTATTGTAAAACGGGATAATTGTAAAACTGTAAACGGGAAAATAGTCTCTTACAATAATATAGTCTCTTCCACCCTAGCATACAAAAGTCTGAAGCGGACAGTGTGGTCATGAGATGGTTAGTTATGAGTGTGGAGGCCAATCTTTGTGGGGTTGGCCTCATAACTCTAACACAGGCAGAGCGGTGTCCTGCTCTTAGGTGCATTTCCATTTTGATTGATTACATTCTACTTAAGGATGAAATTCTAAGCTTGGACTGAATAAGGTAGCGCTCTCGCCCCATGGGTAAATGCGATGGATTTATGGGATAAAGTTGTTTTTTACTTTTTGTTTGAAGATCTTTGAATGTAATAAAAATATTAAGTACATTTTTATTCAAATTAAAATAGAATTTATAATTAAAAAGTCGTATTTTTTTACTAACTTTTATTTTGAGGAATCCCTTGTCCGTGATGAGACCAGGCCGAAATGATAGTGATGTGATAACGAATAACTCTTAACTTATTAAAGATATGTTAAAATTATGTAATTTTCATTTTTTTTAGTTTAAAAGTTTTTTAGTTTTATTTTTTAGACTTTCATTCCGAAGGTCGTGGGTTCAGACCCCGCCACGCACCTCTAGATTTTTCTTCTTGAAAAATGCATGTACGCTCTAAAACATGTCCTTCAACGTCAAAAATCGTGAGGAAACCGGTATGTTCTGAGAACTTTAAAGAGTTTGTATGAAATGTGACATTCACCAACCCGCAATTGGCCAGCGTGGTGAATTTAAGGCCTAATCTCTCTCGTAAATAGAAAAGTCGCTGTGTCCCAGCAGTGGGAACGTTAATAGGGTGATGATGATGATGTAATTTTCATAAAAAATATTTTCTTTGCGACTAACACTACCTTATCGATAATCTATTCTGAGCGCGCGCTGTCTTTTGCCTCTACGGAACAGTACTACGACTAAAAGCCAATTTGATTCCGTAATTATAAACACATTATAAAAGTTTCTCGACATCATTACCAATTGGTTTTTATTAAAAAAAACAATAAATGGTTTATTCCCGACTGTTTTCAACTTCGACAAACAACACCAGTTATACCTTAATACGTATTGAATTACTAAGTAATTACGAATACTCTGTCTAGGGTGATGACTGACCGAAGCAGAAGAAGAACGTATTTTAAACGATTTTAGTAAAATAATTTACCAGGGAGGATGACATTCACATGTTTGAAAACGCCACAGGACACTAGTGCAAATCATTCCATCAATTTTACCGTGAATGTCGGAGAAACAAACATAATACAATATTTTTTTCCCATTTAAAATATTACTATGGATTAATCTACATAGCAGATTAATAATGTTCACCTACTTTAGAGTTTAAACCAAAATAGACCATACTATAAAACAAATAATTGAAACAAACTACATAGTAAACTGTAACAAAAAGTTTTACCCGTAAGTTTATTTGATATATTCGGCATTACGGGAATGGGCGTTTGTTGTTTTGAAAAAGATGGCATCGCAAAAAAGTTCAGCACTAAGCACCATAACTCCCTTAACCTACTATTAAAATCTACTTTTCACATTTTTTAAGAATGGCTAATCAGGTTAAAGCGGAAATCAATGCCTTAAATATTCATTAATGCATTTAAATATTCTGTAATCGGTAATCAACACCTGAAACGACGTCCACGACCAATCATTTCTTTTTTTTTTTCTTAGATTTGTACAACCAAATAAATGATATTGTATCTTGTATCACTTGTATCTGTCGAGAGTGACACCGACGTAAAAGATAGAATGGCTGAGAACCAATTATCTTAGTTGTATGGAAGAACCAAGCTTACTCGCATTATAGCGGGTACAAACTGGGTTGCTTGTCGTGTTAAGCGTTAAGGAGTATTGAAAGCGCTCGTAGGATGATGCATCACGGAATACAGCGTGGTTTCCGTCTATCTATGCTTTGGATTTTATATTTTAATCGTTATTTACACTAGATTTATAATAAAGTAGAAATATTTTATATCGGGAAAATCGAAAGACAATCAATCATGTTTATCTAAATAGTGAAGATATATTTTTAAATATTTCTTAGATTTCTATAGATTTCTTTTTATCCATTACGAAAAACCAGTAGGTGAAAATAGGGTTATACTTTTCTTGACATAAGCTTTTATTAATATTAATTGAGTAAAGTTTCCGTTGTAAATAATAACCACATACATACCAAAGAATATGGTAGAAAACATTTCTATATATAAAGCTCAATTGATCGAATATTTATTTATCACTCATTACCACGAAGCTCATTTGACCAATGATTAATTTCACCCACAAATTATTCTGAAAACAACCAGCATTTTTTGACCTATTTGTTAAAAACAATGATCAGATTCAGCTGATGTTAAAAGATACTTTTCAGCAGTATATCTATGAATAAATGACAGTAATGATTGCTTCGAATATAAATTGCTGTATTAGCATTTAAAGATTATTAAAAATGGTATCTAAAAGTACCTACGATAATTATATTAAACAAATTGCATTACAAGATGGTTCATCTAAATTACACAGCATTAAATTATCCTCAAGTAAATTCCAAACCATCAAAAGAAATACTATGGAAAGTAAAAGGTACTTTCATAATACTTGGCGATACATTCGCCGCAGGTCACTCGTAGAAAACGTATTAACCTTTATAAATCATCGAATTAATTTGACTTCCAAAAATATAAAAAGCCAACCTCAACACCCAATGAAAAGATTCAATCAAGCAGGATCTTTTGCGTCTAATATACAAACATCGTACTACAATGAGACACGTAATGAGTTCTTTTGGTCTGACATTTTCATAAAACCCTCGGTATTTCTGAGACCCTAGCTCATAACATCTTTCCAATATAACCTTCAAAAGGGATTCAGAATATGTCAAAAATACCCCTGAACCGAGAGCACCCGAAGGGAGAAGTTGAATAACTCAAACTTTTAATAAAGCTGGTAATCCATCACACAATACTTCGGGAGCTCATATATTTTGCCAGAAGTTGATTTAATGGATTATGTGTGTTTGGATTATTGTTTAAAAGTATTATGAAGTTACAAAACATACAAACTTAGAGCAAATGTTTTCTTTTTGTGGATAAAATTTTTGGAGTATTGCTAAAAGTTCGATATAAATATTTTTATAATTTTTATTTGTATTTTTTAGTACTTTTGAAGCATAATTAACTTCTAGAAAACTACATTTATTTAACTCTATAAGACTATTTAATACCCAGTTTTTTTTTATTCAGAAATTAAAAAATGCGAAATTTTCTATGAGCGAAAAATTAAAGTATCTACTTAACACAACACAAAGGATTTTGTTAAGTTGATACTTTAAAATAAAAAAGTTTCAACTTTAATAGCCGTTATTGGTAAAATAAAGCATTTAATAAATACTAACGGTATGCGCCAGAAAAAAATCCTTCCTATCTTTAAATACCTACTCGTATGTTACAAAATATAGATGAGGTTTATAATAAAACCAAATATAAAAAAAAACCTATGCCCGCCCCGACTACATACCTTCGGGTGTATATAAAAGAGTTATTTTCAACAATATTTTAATTAAAAGAAAAAAATTAAATAAAAATGAGGTTCAAAATTAAATTTTACGCAGTCCCAACATTGCGTAAAATTTGAATAAACACAGGTTAAAAATCTCGTAATAAAGCGAATGTCAGAAAAGCATTCCTTTTTAAAATAAGCTTTTGTCTGAATGTTTGAGTCTAAGCTTATATAACACTGTAACACCAGGTTCCAAACCCACTAACACTTATTCCGCAAGTGGAACTTCACCTCACTGAGGCTATAAAAACTGTGTAAAACACTTAATCATAATAATTGTCATAATTAATAAAATAAAATAAAATTAAAAATAATTCCCATTTTCGTTTGTCACGGAATCACGCTTGAACGGCTAAAATATTTATTTATTTTTTGATGTTTTAAGATTTAATTAATATGTTTTACCTATTTTTTTTTTAATTTTAAAAGTAAATTTTATTGTACTCAAATACGGTGTTGTACATAATACAAGCCCTTTTGCTTACTAACCGATATTAAAAAACATAAAAACATATATTTAAATTTAAAATTTAATGTTTGGTGCATAGCATAGTGCTAAGAAAGCTTTTAGAATGCCGTCACATAAGATTATGTTATACAGTACAAAAAGGCGTAAATTTTCACAAAATCCCAGTATCAGATAGATGTTTTAAGGCAAGAAAAGAAATGAAAAGAGAGAAATATATTTTAAAATAAAAATGATAATGATGTTAAAAATAAAAATATGGATTGTTCCTAAATAAATTTTATAATTTAAAATACTGTATTTGAACAAAAACTGTGTACAAAAAGGCGGGGTTTATGCCTAGGCATTTTCTACCTGACAACCTGTTTTAACATTTTTGGCGTGCTGTTATACAGTAAAAAATAAATGTTGCACTTAAAAATATATAAACATAAACAATAAAAAAAAACTATTCCTTGCTTTCTAAATTCAAAACCTTCATCTATGTTTTTAATATCGGTTAGTAAGCAAAAGGGCTTGTATTATGTACAACACCGTATTTGAGCACATTAAAATTTACTTCTCAGTGCTCCACTCCTAAAACAATTATTTTACAGAAAAATGCATCCGACATTTTTGTGGACAATGTCACGACTAACATTTTTTTTTCATACCTCTATGACTTCCGAGTGCCAGGTCGCAAGATATTTAAACAAAATACGGATTTAAAAACTTTCGGAGAATCTCGGGTTTCGACATTATCATCATCATAACGCCGCGCCGATATGAAGGTGTATACAAAGATACAGATTAGTTGGAATTATTATCTTATCTTCGGCCTTTCAAACTATAGCGTAATTACTTCGTTGGCTCAGCGGAGTGAAACTAGACTCTCGCAACGAGGTTCGAACCCAAGAACGAATAACATTTTTTTGTTTTATAAGAAGTTTCTAGCAGAGACAGGAATGTGAAAGCAAGATACTTATCCGTAAGAAATATTAAAAAATAAAAGAGTCCTGATTCTTTTATTTTTTCTGATTATGTCTTTCTGTTATACCTATTGGTCAATCTAAAGTTTAATTAATTAATATCTTCGGACATACGAATTTTAAACAGCAACATAAAAACATTATGAAATAAAACGGATTGCGGATTGGAAGATAATCAAACGGGGTGGAATGAAATAATGTCCTTTAAATTATTCCTTAAACTTTCTCAGAAGAAACTGAAAACTCGGCGCATATTTCGACGCTGTTGCAAGCGCCATGATCACGGAAATCAAATCATGTTATATTACCCGTTTAAAGTCATAGTATTGTTGAAAATATACGGTTGAATTGAGGAACCTCCTCCTTTTTTGAAGTCGGTTAAAAAACATGATAATTTAAAAAGTTATGTTTGTGCTAATTATTCTGTATTTTATATCTCAAAATAGCACTGAAGTCTGATAAGCTCGGATATTTGATTTCTCTGTTAGATAGCTTATTTATCGAGGAAATAAAAAAATATATACTTTAAGTTGTTTAAAAAAAAATTTGTTGTATCAAGCTTTTATATTTTTAATGATTTTTTTAAGTTTGAGTTACTGAACTTTGAACTAAGACAGTGGATAAATAGTAATACGGGAAATAAAAAAAAATGTCCTATCCTACCACCAGAGCGTTGTAACGCGGGCATAAATTATATCCTCGTTACTGGTAGTAAGATGAGTTGTATCACGGGTGACGAAGGTTACTAAAAAGTACGAGCTCAAACTGGTCGAGGTCAAGTCCTTTTTTTATCGAGGAGGGATTCTGCTTTCAGGTATCAAACTGCATGAGGGTGCAGTGTGATTATGTGGGGTTGTCTTGACGACCCACTAAAACCTCCTCGGTGGCCACCATCTGTGTACCGCAACCCAAGGACGCGCCACGTCGGAATAGCTCCTTTCCACCCACTGGGACACCCCAGCAGGTCCGTGGCGGGGCACGGCAGGTCAAGTCCTATTATAACGCAATTCCTCTTACCTTTTCACTCCTTCAACAGATCAGATCTACATTATGTTATAACAATAATTCATTGTCATGACAATACGCATGCGTCTGACATGTAACATGTGTGCCAAAAATTTTCTTTAATACGTATCGTATTAAAGAACATTTAATACGTATATTTATTTTAAATCTAAATTTAAAATTTAAGAAAAACCCCCGATTCCAATCCCTTAATTTCCTTAAACGTAAAACAACATAATATGTATTATGTAATGTGGACGCGATGCGATTTCATTTGATACCCCACACTAGTATATTTGCAGATTTTCGGTTTTCCTTACCCACTCTCACCCCCATAACTTTTAAACGGCACAACCGATTTTTATAAAACATGTCTAAGAACACTCGCGCCAGACTCACCTTTCATACAAAAAAAAACTAAATTGAAATCGCTCCATCCGTTCGGGAGCTATGGTGACACAGACAGACAGACAGACACACAGACAGACAGACAGACAGACACGTCAAACTTATAACACCCCTCTTTTTTGGTCGGGGGTTAAAAATTAGGTAGTCGATGTCAATGTTGTCGTTTTTAACAAATTAAAAATTGTTTTATTCTCATTTTTAGGTTGCACTAGTTTTTGAGGCCACGGCGTTGCCCGTCTTTTTGAATTTCCTTGCTTAAGGCTTTATTCAATAAATAAGCAATCTAATAGAGAAAAAAATATTAAAATCGGACGAAGTCATTTCTGAGATAAGCGCGTTCAAACAAACAAACAAATTCATCACCTGTATAATATTAATATAGATTTAGTTCTGTTGATGTGTTTTATATTATTAATTATTCGCGTCCTTTTATATTATCTCCTTAAAATTAATGTTATTTTACTACCATTGCCTTAATCGCTGAAATAGCAGTTCACTTTTCGTAGGTTTCGTCTGAAAACCAGCATAACTGCATATCACCAGGTGCTCGGAGTATTACGTTGCATTAAGCTGAAACGAGACGTTTTGGTGCACACGACCATCTTCTTTATTTCGTTTTATGTGTAGGTTTATTTGTTTTTATTTGTCACTAGCGGCCTGCCTCGGCTTCGCACTGGTAAAAAAAAATCCCGGCAACTATTCGAGTTTTTTTCCCCGTATAAACCATCCTTGGACATCTACGGACATTTAAAAAAAATTGGCCAAATTTGTCCAGACGTTGTTGAGTTATGGGCTTAGCAACACATTTTGCGATTCATTTTTATAAATAAGAAGATTTTATTTTACGTATATTGTGTTGGTTCTGTACCTATGTTTGTATGTTTGCCAAATAATGCTTTTATTAATACTATTAATAAGTGTGCTTAATTTATTCAGGCTTTTTGCAAGATTTCATTACAACAAACATTGGTACAAGTGAAACTAATTCTAATCTTGTAATTCAAAACAAAAAAGGTTCTTAAGGGTTATCAATTCAGTTTGGAATCTGTAAAATATTTCTTTACATTTTCGACAAGCACCATTATCTCATCTTTCATGCAACAAACAACAATAAAGTTGTGGAAGGCATGATGTAAAGTTATGGCCCGTCTAAACCCGCTCGCTAGCTTCGACATTTGAAGGTTTATCTAGAGATCCAGATGTTTTCTTACACTAGAATAACCCGTTCTTTGTAGATACATTTATATTTCGCTAAAACATAAAATGTTGGTTTGATGCAACGTACCAGCATTATGTTGATTCAGATTTTGACAAAACACAATCATATAATCTTTTTAACTAGAATGTGGTGTGATTGACAATAAAATTAGAGAGTAGAGCGGGAAGCGATTTTTCGTGTTTCGTAATGTGGTCCGGAGAAGCCATCTACCTTTTAGTTCTTCATGTACTATCTTAGACCACATCGTCACTTTACATCAGGTGAGATTGTGGTCAAATGAATGAAGACTTATCCAGCATAATAAAAAAAACAACACAAAACTTTCTTGCTTTGCTTGTTTTGAAATTTTCTTGTCGAAGAGAGTATTAAGTAGCTGTTTCTATATATAAGTAAAATCAGATTTACGAGGCTGAATAATTATTGGAGGAAATCTATTTAAAAAATACCTTATCTGTAAATAACTTGTTATTAAATTCTGTTTTCGTTTTTGAAAAGATAAGTTCTTTACGATCATATAAAACATTTAAATAGGTATTTAAATTTATATGCCGTCGTTATGTGTCGCAAGTCATCATGCTCATATACGAATAAACCTGTTTAACCCCATTTTTCTTTGAAACTCGATGGTTTGTATGTCAATAACAGAAATGACAAAATGCTGTTTATTTTGTCGTTCAAAACTCTTCAGATAATAGTCGTTTTGTATCTGTTTCTAAGAGATAAGGTTTGTAATGGTCTTCCAGGCTATATATAGTTTAAATTGCAGCCAGAGAACTGCACTTTAAATTCAAGATAGAAACTAAACGATTTATAGTATCTCTTTGAACGTAATAGTATTTTGTTGTAATAAATTTTACTAAAGACGCCAATGCGAATAGTTAGTACTATAATATTCCGGCACGAACGTTAAAACTTGCGAAATGGTAAACTTAAATTCGGTAATCGTTATTTATATTCTAAAGGCTGGAATTTACAAAATTTGATTAATAAATAACCAATAACCACGGTTATATATTTCAGCTGAATCCTATTTAATAGCTTCGTAAACAGAATTTACAAGTTCAATATTGATGCTAAAAATACACAATTTGCGCATTGTTTGGTTTTATTTGATTAAACTTGTAATATTGTTAATTTTTCGGAGTCAAATTCATTTATCCTGAACCCACACGGTTCGAATAGTATTTTTATGTATCAAACAATTTTAACCTGTTCTGTTAAGGATCGATTTTGTTAGCAATATGCAACGTCAGACCCAATTACGTACATACTGTTATGCCAACGTTGCCAAATTCAAAGTGGTTTATTGCATTGTTTTTTTAATGTGGTTTAATTTATTCAATCACCCATTCGTATTATAGTGTTTTTTGTGTAATAGTCTTAACTATTTTTAATAATAGGTATCGGCATTGACAAAAGTGTCTTTTAAATCATGTTACTTCATTTTTTTCTTATCCTAAATAGAAAAGCAGTCTTTCTAGTACCTATAGAACTAAGAAGCGTTAAAATCCTCTCGTGGAAAAGAGGGGTAACCCTTAAAATATTACCCCGACAATTATGCAAAAATGCCGTTCACGTTACATAGACATTCTTGTTACCGGAACATAATTACGACGCCTGGAAACATTCTAAACAACCTTAAATGCCGAGCATAGCTGAGATGCCAACGGTATGTTTTAAATCCCCTGCATTACGTAAAAACATTCTGAAATGCTCTGAGCTGGATGTCCGAGCAAAAAGGCTATTTGGCACTTTATCTCTAGAGGCAACACTCACCAGATGCCTGTCTCGCTGCCGGCTTCAGAATGCGGTGGTGTGCTCTAAGGTAAAAGCATATATCAATGTTACACAATCTTTACACTTTAGACAATCTTGTGTAGGTTAAAATCGGGAATATGCTATTAGAGTTCAAGAACTTTCTAGACGATAGCTCACATCAATAAAGCCCGCAGCAAAAGTCATTTATCATGTTTAGCTACTGCTTGTAGAATTAATAGTTTTTATTTAAATACCAAGAACTAAGTGAGATTTTCAAATCTTTTATATATCTTGCCCTGTTAGTTTGTTGGTATGGGAAAATCTTGCAACTTCATTTTGAACAAGTATCTTCAACCGATTAAACTGAAATTTTGTATTCACGCTTAGTAGAGATGACAATGCATGTTGTGATGCACTATGCGATGTCATTCTAAATCTAATATGGCGGCTTACTTAAGATGGCGGACTAGTTATTTTTCTGCTCTACCGCGGTACATATGAGTACCAAATAAAAGGGTTTGCTAAGCATAACACGAAAAATAATAATACGTCACATTCAATCCAATATGGCGGATTATCCAAGATGGAATATGCAAGAAGGATAATTACATTTTGTCCAATCTGTCTACATGCAAAATTGTAATTAATAGTTTTTGCGCTAAAATCGCTAGTTCCTTTCAATTGTACCAGCTACTCTTGCCCACTGCAGCCAGTTGCATTATTCACTCGGCTGTGAGCCTAAACACGTGACTGGTAGACGTCAATGTAATTATTATTCAGTATTCACATAGTTATTTGTGCTTTGTTAACTAAAATCTTTAGATTAGATTTGAATTTCTGTTGTTTCTCATGGCAGCATGTTAAGAATGGTTCGGACGCTATGAGGTTCGTCAAATGATGAACAATGGATGTTTTTTTTGCGTGCCAGGAACCGTGGCTACCTTCGTCACTCCTAGGGGGCTCATTCTCGCGCCCTTGATTATTATTACGAATTCGAAATATATCGTAAGAGCATTTGATATTTGATTAAATTATTTTGTATGTGACAAAACTGTAAACTGTAAACTCTAAATAGTTTGAGGGTGCGGACTATTCTAGTGCTTAAGATTAAAATGAATTTAAAAGAAAACTAAAAAATCAGCAGGTCTTAGGTTAAATATCGAATTCATTATAATATCATAAATGCGAGAATTAACTTCCTGTTTAACCCTACCAATCTCACTTTACCTTAGCGGATTTCAAACCCACATCTGTGATTTACAAAAGTATTACAAACTAAATATCTTTTTTCGCCATTAATTTCAGCAGCGTTATTAAAATAACAGTAACAGCCACATTTTCTTAAATATACTTTAGTCAATTGTGAAGGTTTCACATTGAAATCTATTTGAATTTCAACGTCCAGCTAATTCACACCATTGGTTAGTTAAAAATTCAGTGCAATGTCAAATATAACTTGGCAGCCAAAGTTTAAAATCTTATTTTACCCTGGCCTTACGGTACTCTATTAGAGCCTAATTTGCTTTTTAAAGTTCCTTATTTTATTTTAGATTATCAACTGCTAGTCCGCCATTTTGAAAAAAAAAGTGTGTGTAGGTGTCAGCTACGACGCACGATTGGAGTTTACCACTTACGAACGATATTATGATATTATGTACATCGAATAGAAAAAAAGGGTACATGAACGCATCTGCTAAAATGATGAGAGAAACAAACATATATCTGTAATTATTCGGATTGTTTATATTACTTCAATAAAGCGTATTACATAATAGTCCGGTCAATTTAGACCAAAAAATGAGAGTGAAGTTACATAAAGTCCCAACAAGCTGAATTTCAGTGGAATTGTTTAAAACATAATTATAAACAATGCCTAGAAGTTCCCCATCATTCCCATGTGAGGAAAATTTTTTATTCAAGGTCAAAGGTTACAATAATGAGTTTATCGCGATTTTCAGCAAAACGGTAAGTTTTATCATAAAAGTACCTGAGACAAAATTATAGATCATAAAATGATCTATAAAAAATGTATGCATACTTTTTTTCTTACGAGCCACTGTTTCTGAGATAATAACGATTCAATAAGTATAAATCTAAATTTAAAATTTTAGAAAATCCCCCGATTCCAATGTTTTATTTTCCTTAAAAGTAAAACACCATAATATTTAGTAATGTTCACGCGATGCTCTTTCATTTGATACCCCACTCGAGTATATTTGCAGATTTTCGGTTTTCCTTCCCCCACTCTTACCCCCATAACTTTTAAACGGCTCAACCGATTTTCATAAAACATGTCTAAGAAGCCCAAGCCAAACTCACCTTTCATACAAAAAAATTGAAATCGCTCCATCCGTTCGGGAGCTATGATGTCCCAGACAGACAGACAGACAAAAAATCCGAAAATCTGCAAATATACTCGAGTGGGGTATCAAATGAAAGAGCATCGCGTGAACATTACTAAATATTATGGTGTTTTACTTTTAAGGAAAATAAAACATTAGAATCGGGGGATTTTCTAAAATTTTTAATTTAGATTTATACTTATTGAATCGTTATTATCTCAGAAACGGTGGCTCGTAAGAAAAAAAGTATGCATACATTTTTTATAGATCATTTTATGATCTATAATTTTGTCTCAGGTACTTTTATGATAAAACTTACCGTTTTGCTGAAAATCGCGATAAACTCATTATTGTAACCTTTGACCTTGAATAAAAAATTTTCCTCACATGGGAATGATGGGGAACTTCTAGGCATTGTTTATAATTATGTTTTAAACAATTCCACTGAAATTCAGCTTGTTGGGACTTTATGTAACTTCGAATGTCTAAATTGACCGGACTATAAAGTATGTTACAAAATAATAATAATTGTGTTCAATTTATACAAATCCAATTTTAGGATGATTGATTTCTTTCATTTTGAATTATAATATCATTCTTAAATACTGCAAAGAACAAATTAATTAGGTGTAGAAACTAATAGCTTCTTTTTAATATTTTAATTAATAAATAACAGAAGGTACTTATTATATGTTCCAACGAAACGCGTTGAGAGGACCATAAATTCGTCAATTGTTTTAGTTCCCTGCACAAAAACGTAAAAGCTATCTTTGTAAGACGATATCCAAGTGAAAAAGAAACGTCCGGCCAAATTTTTTTTGTAAATGTTGATGATTTTACTGAATAACTTTGCACTCTCACCTCTACTCACTGAGAAATTCTAAGTGAATGCTAGACGAATACTTTTTCGAACGCGTATTCGAATGTCAAAAATGGTAACTCGCATTCCAGAGACACAACAAACAACCAATCAAAATGCGTTAAAGTTCTTATTTCGAACGTGACGTTTCGACGGTATTCCATCTCATTCTTTTACACGTTGAATCCTACAGATATATATGTTTGTCTCTTTCTACGTAACGCCTCAACTTTTGTTAACACTTGATTTTACTCCCCATAAAAATTCCATACCGGGCCTTATAACTCAAATCGTTTCTTAAGGAGTAAACTCCAAAAACTACGGCTTGTCATGAAACGCATGTCTACTGACAGAGTAAAGTCAAATGTGTTACGGAATCAAACCCTTAAGTTATACGGTATAAAATCGGTCAAAGTCGTCAAACATAATTTCATTCTACGGCGGCGTTTATAAGTGATGTGATTCATGACAATAAACAGAGTAAAAGCTTACAAAAAGATGTGAACTAGAGTGAATTAGTCACACGGTATCTGACATATACACAAAATGTGTGTAAACTGTACACGGGACCTAGGTGTAGTTTGAGTTTATCTTATAATAATCAAATTTATTTTGTCTATATTTTACCGCATTTTATGAAATGAGCATCTTATTATGACGAAGAATATAATATTTCCTTTGTAATTGACACAAAATATTTCGCCTAACAATAGTGCGACTGTGTATTAAAAGGAACATAAAAGACAACAAAAGAGGCTGCCGCGGAGGTGGAAACAAAAAATATCTATAAATTTGTATAAGAAATCTTACGTAAAGTAACTTTAATGACAGAGGCAGCTATTTTCGGCATAAAAGATAAAATGTGTTCCGCTACTATAATTTCATTCGGTTACGACATAATTATTTCCTTTTAATATTTCCAGACAATCCACACAACAACATCTAGCATCGTGGTAAGCTCCAAAGCTTGTCTTAGGGTACTAGACAACTGATGTCTGATATACATATTATAAAAACATACATATACAGATTTTTGTAATTATACATATTACACAGACCAAGGAGAAAGTGATTGCAGAACACACAAACTCTACACCTCTCGGCGGAAATCGAACCCGCTACCCTTGCACCGCAAGCGGCCCGGGCGAATTGACGCGTTTTTTAAGTAAGTTAGGTATATCACTGATACAGTTTTATGTAAATTCACACATGGTACATAAAAGCACTCAGACTCGGAACCTGAAATTGTAGATTGCACAAAATCTGATACTCCGGTGGGATTCAGAACCGCCATATCTTTTGTCTGTCTACTATTATGCGAATATCTAAAGTTCTATTTGCGTTAAATATTTTGGTCTAACATTTTGATTATTTTAACGGACTTTGATCTATTCATACTTAAAAAGATGAAAATCATGGCTTTTATAATTATTTACATAATCTGTTTTATCTAAAGTGTTCAATGATACCCTGCACTACTTAAAATACTATCGTTTTGTAAACATTTCATAATTTTGTTAAAGTACCAAGGAAGAGCGAGATCTCCTAGCATAGATATATTATACGTTCTTAAAGAAGTCTCAATACAACTGAATTGTAAACTTAATGACTAATTTACTGAAATAAAACATTTTTCATTTTATGTCATTTTTATTCATGAGTTTAAACAATGGTTACATTTAATATATGGCTTCAATTAGGTATACTTGGAAACTACTCTATACATAATATATATTACTTAAAAGTAAAATAACCATAAAAATAAACAAATAAGAGATACATTTTTGTCATGACTAAAGACATTGCTATTAGTCCATTATTTGAACGCTTGGTGTAACTCTCAATATTATATTTTAACTTCAATAAAATTTCACGAAAGGAAAACGTGTTATGAATTCCAAACAAACGCACGTACATAAAAATCGATTATCTTTGTGACTGAAATATGAATATAAGAGTCAGATCAAAAAGTGTGTCTTTCAGACATTATCCAACAGCACACAAGCGCCACACACTACACAACACTGTTACAATAAACATTCTTCTATGCTCAATTTTGCTGTAACACTCATCATCATCACCCAATAACGTTCCCACTGCTGGGACACAGGGACTTCTCTCTCGGCCAGAGAGAGATTAGGCCTTAATTTACCACGCTGGCCAAGTGCGGATTGGTGTTTGTCACATGTCCTCAAACTATTAAAAGTTCCCAGAACATGACGCTTTCCTCACGATGTTTGCCTTCACTTTTAAATCATGTGATTTAAAGCTCCTACATTTTTCGAGAAGAAAAATCCCGAGGTACTTGGCAGGTTTGGTTTGACCCACCTTCGGAATGAAAGTCGAATGTGCTCCCACTTAGCCAACGGCTTGTACACTAAACTTTCTTATATGAGAAAATAACGATTATAATAATATTTAAAGTGAATAGGCCGAAAATTCGTTTCGGCCTATTCACTAAACTCTGAAGCTTTATTGAAAATTCGAAACTATGCCTGAAGCTTGTTTGTTTACGAGTCCCATTATACGTTACTTGGGCCTTAATTAAATAAAGGACGAAGGCACTAAACTGTACTGCTATTCTTGACAGCTGTCACGCCTTCAGAAGCAGCAAGGCTTGACTTGAAAGCACCTACTTGCATTGAACGAGCATTCTGCGAAATAGACTTTCCAAGGCTATTAACTTTCGGGGCGTTATTATTAAAAACAATATAGTTGAACAGACTTGCAGTATGGTTTTATTTCGTGTATGTTTAAATCACACACCTATGTATGTTTCTTCTTGAAAAATGTATGTTTATTTAAAACACGTGCTTAAACAGTGAAGGCAAACATCACAAGGAAACCGGCATGTTCTTTTAACTTTAAAGAGTTTAAAGGACATGTGACATTCACCAACCCGCACTTGGCCAGCGTGGTGAATCTCTCTCGCCAAAAGAGAATTTC
Organism: Gymnoscelis rufifasciata; assembly: GCA_929108375.1. Lineage (NCBI taxonomy): Eukaryota > Metazoa > Arthropoda > Insecta > Lepidoptera > Geometridae > Gymnoscelis > Gymnoscelis rufifasciata. Next base: position 8,966,221 of record OV815315.1, on the reverse strand, counting down.
CTGTGTCCCAGCAGTGGGACCGTTAATAGGGTGATGGTGATATGTTTTAAATAATGTCTTGATTTTTGGAATAGCAGACTTTAAATAGAAATATATTCAGATATTGTTATGTACCTCATTTTATATCTGCCATGGGAGTTATAATGATCTTACTCAGGTATGTAGTAAAGAAAAAATATGTATTAATATGAACAGAAGCTTAAATAAATTATGACGATGTGTGACATCGTAACAAAATTTGAAACTGAACAAAATTATAACTTTTTATGTTTAAACGAAATTTCAAATTACCTACACTAAAAACAAAACATGTTGCGTTACTCTCAAAAGATTAAAAACAAAACAGTTAAACCGGGAGATAAACACCAGAGCATAAAGTCCCGCGTAAAATAAAAAGAGTCAGAAACCAAAGAGGCCACTAAACTTCAAATGTGAAAACTCACCTCATTTACGTTCTCAGCACTCACAACTGTGACCCGGGTATAAATTCCGCGTAAAATAAAATATAGCGCTCATTTCGCCAAGCTATAGCCTATAACGACGGTGTTTTCCACAGAAAGTATGGCACAGGATTAATATTTAAGCATTAAAGGCCCTCAGACCTGGCGCCCGAACCACAGGATAATTTGGACACCGTGCACTTACAACAATAACCATATTAAGTTACCTGCAGTTTCTTAATGTTTATTTATTCTCTTTACAATATTTTTACAGATACAAGGTGTACAAATTCTTTGCACATCACCAGTTACGAAAAGTTAACCGCGGTTTCGTAAGAGTACAAAAAAGTATTTAATCGCAACTGGTTTCGTACAAGTACAAAAAAGTTTTTAATCGCAACTGGTTACGAAGCTCCAGTTTCGTACGCGGCCGAAGGGATAGGTATTTGAAAAATATGAATTTTCAAATTAAGAATGAATAAAAAAATAAACACCCATTGAAATTTATGTTGTTGTTTATAAAATTGATCGATATTATATTACCGGCAATCTGGATAAATCCGGTATTATATACAATACCCAATTCTTATCCGGTGATGTTAGTAAACTAATAGGAAACTTTATAATTCGAAGTATAATTCGAAAATTTTATTTTATTCTTACTCAGGCGTTCTGGAGCCTTTAAGATATTGTATACATTGCCTAGGCTATGATAAAATACCCCATTATACTGATTTCCGGTAATAGATACATAAATAAGTTGAGATAATATGTAAAATCACAGTATGTTAAATAAAATCATCAAGAGAAATTTAACTCAACAAATACAGTTCATGAATTCTGTTTAAATTTAAAGTTTATAGTAGAACTACGTGAATTTTATATATTAGAAACGTGAGCCAAGTTTCATAAAATGTTTATACCATGAGCTGGGTGCAAATATCACTAATGGTTCGGACGAGGCACGTTCTATGTCATCATTTACAAACAAGGTATCTATGCAAATTCTGCCTCAATTCCAAAACAAGCGCGGAGTCCATTTCTGCTCGCTCGAAGCAAGAACATTACTTTTTTATTCACCGCAGTTTTATTGAGTGCATTTCGAGTGGATAACGCCACCACGGAACAACACAACTTTTTAAAAGCTGTAAAATGTTCCAGGAAAACTTTTTCATGGTTTTCATCATCAAAAAATCATCAGCGTCTGTTTGTTTTTAATCAAGCTCGTCGCCTGAAGCGTTGTTGTGCTTTGTCCCAGAATATGTGGAGTACAAATAAGTTTTAAACCTCTATCTATCTCTATCTATCTATATAAAGCTTTTATTGTGATAGCTTTTTAGTAAATTGTTTTCTGTTCATAATAGGCATAAAATTTAAAACTGGTTGTACATAAATTATTCAATTTATGAGAGTTGTTCTTCAATATTTTGGACAAAAAATGCTTTTACATTATTTTACAAGTATAAATGACTGACCTTGTAAAAAATAATTTTAATAAGGAGGAAGTAAGATCTTAGATAGTCAAATTCCTTAGCAAACTAAAATAAATTTGAAAAGTATGAAATGGACTCATATTACATCCAGGGTTCCGTGTACAGTTTATTAACATTTTGCAATAAAAAAAACTAAAAAAGGAAAAAACAATATATTTAAAAGTGCAAAAAGTATTGGCGCATCGCTCAAATTTATTGAACGTAAAAACTTAAAAAATTATGAGTAATCGTAAAAAAATATATATACGAGTCGAATTGAGAACATTCACCTATTTTTTTCGTCGGTTGCAAACGAAAGACACACAAGAAACTTCCTTACCCAGAGATCTAAATTCAAACTTGTTGACAAAATAAGTGAGGCAAGCTTTATATTGACCTGAGCTAGAAACAAGCAAAGTTGAACTCTATTGACCAATCTTTACGAGCTACGATACTGGCGAAGCACCGAACAATCTGTTACAATGAACTAACTCAACTTTACGAACTGAGAACAAACAATAAATTAAACGGATTAATTCGCACTGCGACATAATTGAGTTGAGATTTTATGTACAAAGTTACAAATGTCAGCTGCCGATTTGAGTTATGAGAATTGTATAGGTCGGTCGACATTTCGAGAGTTATTGCGTTTCCGTTCTGTAGGTGTAAAATTGAATTTGTTGTGATGGGAAAATGAATAATTGATAAAATTCTATTAGTCCGTCGAGTTTCACTAACGACAAGATGTCAGTGAAATTCAAAATGCCACGACATGACGCCATTTAAAAAATAAAAATTAAGTTAATAATACATGTCCTGTGGATTATCGTTGAGAAGATATAACTTTTTGGGTTATCATGGTTTTTAATAAGGTTTTTAACAATTACATAATATTATATTATGACAAACAGTACCATATCATCAAAAACCGTCAAATCATGGTATGTTACCCGTTTTAATATCGTTGAAAAGGTATATGAATTCGTTGTTGGTTTTCATTCAATATTTTTCTGACACGGCTGACCTGGCTGGTTTAGGATCTATAACGAATAAAAGTTTCTTAGTAACCATTTTCACTAAATAGGCTGCAGTAAAAATTCCCAAAAAAGTTTGGTCGCAGTCGGCTCATATCTTTTTAAATTAATAATCTAACTATAATTTTTAGACATCTTTCCTTTTGCCCAGAACTCTTTTTACAAAAAACTTGACCATAATCTTATAAAAATGACAATCATTTGTAGGTATAATTCTATTTAATTTTTTCGTAATTTAAATACTTACTATTACATAATTTTTTGCCAACATTGTAATAGGTTCTTTTATTTAAGCGGGCGTGTGTAAGTTATAGCATAATTTTAGTTGACCCTATTATACCGACGGAGAATATTTCTCCTGCCAAGTAAATAATTAATGTATTTAAGGTCCTTATTTGCATAGTTATGGCCCTGGACCCTTTGCGAATTCCCTTTACGTTTGCCCACGTGTTAATGTAGAACATAGAGATTATAGTTTATTGCTTATATCAAATTTTCCTTCCTTACAACCTTGGCAACATCTGTGGCTCGCAGGTTTACCCACCGCGGTCTTTTTTTTTTATAAATACATAATTTTTTTTTATTGAAATTTCACGACAGACTTCTTAATTTCCGTGCGTTTTTAAATAACTTAGTAAACATAAATGAGCTTACAATTATTACATATGTAGACGACAGTCGTTAGTACAAATTTAAAATAATGATTTCTATACTGTTATAACGTTATAAAATCACCTATATTAAACACAAAAGTGAAAGTGAGTGAAGGTCCTGAGTCCCGCTGTGGGATGAAATTTTGTACAATATCTGGTTTTGGTTCTGGGTGTTTTCTATTTAGAAAAATTCATAAAATAAATATAATAAACATTTTTTTTATATATTTTAATGGGGGTTAAAGTATTTTTAAAGAAAAAATTAAAAAAATTATGGTTGCTTGTGTTTCGGAGAATAAATGTATCTATGTAGTATGTAAGTCATAGTACACCCATAGTGAAAGCTAGGACTAGGTAATGCTGAGTGATTAGTCCGGAAATATTTATTTATTATTGAAAAATACATTAAAAAAAATTACTTTCGTAGGGAAGATGAAAGAAATCGAAGATTGGTAATACGTTAAATAAAAAACATACATAACTTGTGCTTTAACTGTACGCAATAAATTTAGGGCTGTCTATCCTATCTATGTAGAATCAAGCTAAAATTTGAATTAAGTAAAACCTGTAAAAATAGTTGTAAGTTTTGGAAATAAATAAATAATTATAAAAATATTTTTAAATCATCATAAAATAAGGCATTGTGCCTTATTTTATGTACAATTTATATTGATATGGGGGGTGTTTATTAGTCGTTTCATACCGCTAGCTGTTCATAACACGCTCGAAAATAATGAATTTTTGAATGAGTTGTTTTGCATCGCAATGATTGTGGCCGTGCTAAGCAGCCATTTGGTCGATACGAACCACGAGCAAAGGTTTTCAATAGGTACACATGTTGTATGTAGTTAAATTATGCTGTAAAAAAAACTAGCAAGTTAAATTTATGTGCTAAGAGTATGTTTATTTACATAGTACTTACGGTATGTAAAATAAACGCATGAGATTAATATGCACATTTTTATAGTAACCAATAATAACTTAACATTATATTCACAAATGTTGCTGTTGATAAACATAACCTGACAAATTGTGAAACTTTTAGACATACTAATTATGACTCGTAAGGCGCAAAGCACACTGGTCTGGCGAGAAAAATCTTGTGAGTCCAGCCGTGTAAGAGATGTTCAAACAGAGCAGACACGAGAGGCAACAATTTTATAACTTACACTGAAACTAGCATGAAGCGCTAATGAATGGGTGGAGGGACAGACTGAGGAGCGCGCGTTTACGCCACCTTACCGCCCTATTAAAAGCAGTACTAAAGCCAGCGTAAGCAGTGTAGAGACTACACTTGTACTTCTGACGAGTCTCTGATGATCAAAACGCGGCGGCAACAGGCGCGTCTGTGTCACTGTATCTGCTCGCGTACGAGCAGAATATGCGCTGTTCACGAACACTCTGTGTGCTTAGATTGCGTTTGAATCTGTGCGTGGTTTGCGCGTTTAAAATACGCTATATCCTAGTGTGCTTTTGGCCTAATGTAAAATTGTTTAAACCTTGGTATCACTAATTACGTTTTACTTTGTCGTCCAGAAAACGGGGCCATTTTTGTTAAAATCGATGTAATTACGTACTGTATAAGCCATCGTGGTATCATTACAGTCGCTTCTCGTGTCAAAAATTGATATGATTAACATCTGATGAACAATCGTAACAATTTAGTTTTCTTAAGTATATTTCTTCTTCAAAAATGTATGTGTGCTATAAACACGTGCTTTAGTGGTGAAGGCAAACTTCGTGAGCAACCTTGCATGTTATGAGAATTTTGAAGAGTTTGAACGACATGATTTATGACATTCACATTAATTTTTCACCATCTCTGAGATAAATTAGTCAAGACCTATCAAGTCAAATAATAACACTGACGACGTTAGTGACTGACGAACCAAGATTGCTATATATTTTAACCATTTACTATATTAATAATTAATTAAGGATGATGAAATATGTTCTTATTATAATAATGTAACCAAATAAACAAAAAAATGTTACTTCTTCAATGTTGCCTATGCACACTTCTTTGTAAAATAATTCTGAACACAAAATAATTTTGTCTATTTCCGAACAAAGAATTTCAATGCAAAAAGTTTTAAACAAAAACATCGGAACTCCTTCCGATTCTCTTAGGGACTTTAAATTTATTTATGTCCAAACAAGCAAAGATTCGAGTGTTTTGTAACTTGATTTATTACATTTAAGTTATTAGGCAAGAAAACAAAAGATTAATGGCCTGGAAATTTTGGTATTTAGGAGATATTTTAGATCATTTATTGATCTCAAACTGTATTTTAATTATTTTAATGCGAGTTTTTTAATTCTCTGTTTTTATTTGTAGTGCCTCTCAATGACGTTACGATAACTTAGTTTAACACTTACTTTTTCACTTTCACACGGGTAAATAAGCTATATCTTCAAAGCACCTTTTCTGGTCCGTTGAGTATAGGAGGTAAGTCCAATAATAAATATTTTTTAGGGTTAAGGGCATTTGTGACCTCTACGATCAAGAAACTCTTTTCTTCTCAGCGTATTGTCTATGAAGTGCTCTGGCGCAAGCACATTTTTGCAATATTAATATTCATAAAGGGACCGTCTCCACGAGTCCTTCCACTCCTCTTCTCATTTTGTCTCTACACGAATATGACATTGGACGCGAGCGAAAATGGTAGAATGCGTCATAATATCGTGGCGAGCCTGTCGCTACTAGGAGCGCGTACGTCGCGGGCTCGGTGCGTGCCAAACGTAAACGACTGACACAAAAAACAAAATAATAACTCAACGAAACGTCAAGGATTCGTGGCGATTATGTTACCGAGTCGATGCTACGCCGAGTCGAAGATACGCTAACGAAATATTCCCTCGTTCGTGTATATTACCCGACGAAAAAAGGGTGGATTCCAGCGCTGGTGGAGACGGACCCTAAGTTATAAATAACACCTCTTGTTTAACCCTTGTAAAGTTGCTAGTATATTTTAATACACAATTATTATGAAAACTTCATATTTCTTCAAGCACTCTTGATCAACAATTTAAAGATGGTTGAAGTCTTCTTATGATTTAACAATTTCCACGTTTTAGAGTAGATTTTATAACAAACCTCTTACTTAAAACTCTTGTAAAATTACTAGTGAATACTTAATAAACAAATATTAGAAACTCATTTAATAAACCTGTTTATTGTGCTTGTAGTAATAAAGTACCTTTCGTATTAGTCCCATCATTAATTATTTTTCTTAACATTTAAAAATCCTTACTCTGTCGCACTTTTACTCACTATTGATCAGCGTTGGACATAACAAATTAAATTTAATAACTGTTAAAGCATTGTAGTCGGGAGATATTGTTTAAAAAAAATGTGGAAATCTTCCTTTCTTAGGCTTTAGACAATTATGCGTACTACATTTTTAATCTATTCATAGGGTTTTACGTAAAAACCATGATAATTTAAAAAGTTATATTGAGTTATATCGACCAACTATTTATTGTTTTAACAATTTAAAAAAAAATGCCAAGAGGTAGAGCCTCAAAGATCAGAAGTGGGGTTGTATACATTTAGTACATTTTAGTACATTGCGTCACGAGAAATTTATATGCACAGTATTCTTGATTTTTCGTTTTCTATAAAAAATACGGATACAATGTTTATATATAAACTAAATGTCGGACTTATTATTATTGTTTAGTCATCTACCCTATTCATGTTATAAGACGGGCTATACCTGCAGGTATAGCGCATAGACAAGTTTCGCCCGCAAACAATATCCATTGAAACTTCCCCTCTATGATATTAATGTAACCGAAACACCGAAAAACTTCATGAATACCGTAAAAGTTCTTTCCTATTCAAGTTAACATATTTCTTTACTTCGCAACTACCTGATTAAATATTTTGTTTGTTTTTCTTACCTTATCTGTAATGGCCCCTTCAAATTGAGCGTTATTTTTTCTTTAAGGACAATAGATATTTATTTATCCATAATCTGATGGTAAGTGTTGATGTGGGCTGGGATCACAGATTCACTTTTGACTTGAATATCAGGTTGTAGGTATCAGGATAACAGAAGCAGGGAGAAAATTCCATATCTATGCAGTGCGATTATGAAGGTGAATAAGATCGCGTTTCGAGACATACGTCAGCGGCGCGGCAAGAGTAAAGTTTGACACATGTTGCATGTTCGATTGTTTTCATATAAAGCGACGGTACCGAGGACAAACGACACCTGGAATAGTTGCGTACGTACGCCGCCCTGTAGTAGCCTTACCGAGCTCTTTGTATTAAAACAATCTAACGTACGTGCAACGTACAGCAAATGCTCCACGCTTGCCTCGAAGGTAAGTCTGAACCGCCCAATTTGAAAGCACCGTCAGGATTATTACCATATCTACATCACTTTAATTCTTAGTTGTAAATCTTCAGCGGTGTTGTATTTTTAGTATTTATATGCAGATGTTCATAATTCTGTATTTCTATTTGAAACATGTTACTCAGCCACATTATATATAATGTATGTTTACACACATTTGACTGCCTCAGTGGCGCGGTGGGCGAGAGTCCGCTTGCGGCGCAAGAGGTAGCGGGTTCGATTCCCGCCGAGGGGTCAAGTGTTTGGTTGTTCTGCAAGCACTTTCTCCTTGGTCTGGGTGTTTAATATGTATAATAAAAATATCTATGTATGTATATTATATTAAGTATATCAGATATCTAGTACCCGTAACACAAGCTAAGAGCTTACCACGGGGCTAGATGTTGTTGTGTGGATTGTCCGGAAATATTTTTTTTTTTTTTTTTTTTATGTTTATAGAATATTTATCCATGATGACATGATTTCCTAACGTTAGTTGGTGCGCCCTTAAATAACGAAACCAATTATAATGTGCATACACACAAAAGAAACTTTAAAGCACCATTTACGTAGTTTAGTTTTAATTTTAAATTCCTTCTTATTAAAAAAAACCAGTACAACCGGCTTTTCTTTTGAAAAAACTGAAATCGAATTGGTCCATAAACTACATTTTTGTCTGTGTTTAAAATGAGCGTAGACCCAAATTTATAAGTCAAGTCAAAGATCTCGCTAAGCTTGTGCTACGCCGTAGCTTTTCGTAGCACTCATTTATCTCAGTCTGTCGTAGTAAAAACGGAAATAGTTAGATTTATTTCTACACTGGATAACTTAGATTTCCACTAATATGTTGTGTAGGAGTTAAATATGCATTATCCCAACTTAACTTAGCAGGTTACCTGCTGCTCGAAGTTCATATAAAATTAAACAATTTTATTAAATGTAGAAATTACTAATAATTTCAATTTCACCAATAAATTGAGCACTTTGATTCACAATATTCTGTTATATTTACCTAAAATAATTATATAAATATTTTACCTTCCATTGAACATACACTCATCTCATGTAATTACTTTTAATAAAGCATCTTCATTCTTCTGTCAAACACAAAAACCTCTTAGAAGAGTAGATTTCTGTGAAACCTAATGTAATTTGAAGACATTTATTCGAGTGGGAGTATTATGTCGTGTCTGCTTACAATATGTCTTGGGCAGAAATTTGAAAGGTCCTTTGATAGAACCTTGTTGTGAAAATCGATGAGTACGTTCTATTTTCTTGAATATGTGTGGATAAAAACATTATATTTAATACAACGATTTTAACACAAAAATGAAAATTATTTCTATGAATATGATAAAGCAGACGAAAATCCTCTGATAAATTCATAAAACGCTATTGTGTCGATATCTGTTATGATATTAGCGTAATAACTTAAATACCACTACCGCCCAGAGGTTGAAATTAGAGGGTCATAATTTACAAAGCTTGATTTTTCTATTATAAGGTGGGTAATATCGTAAATCACGATATTACCTTACATTTGACGATCATTCAAGCGATTTTATAACCTTTTACCTTTTCCACAGTGTACACACACACACAAAATTTTACTGTTAGTAAAATTTTATCTTTAACTCTCGTTATTTCCTACAAAAGCGCTAAACAAATAATATAAAAAAAAACATATTTAATGAGAGAAATTGATGAATTAATATAGCATGGGACATAAAATGAATAATTGTCAATGTCATTCCCTATAAAACCCGCCATGTTGTCCATCCCCATCCGCTAACGCAATAAAGACTCGTTCGTTCATTATTTGAACAGACAGCCTGATGGAATTACCGGTGACTGAATGAAACGACTGATTTACTTCAATTTGACAAATGTTACCCTATGAATAAATAATCAATTTGTATCAAAGAATACGGGTTTTCTGAAATAAGATTTGGAAAATATTTGGATTCCCTAAGTTGACGATTTAGATGAATTATTTGCTGTTAAGTGTGGTGTCAACAAAGACACTAGAATTAATTTGCATTAAATGTGCCCGAATAGAAGATTGAAATATATATATTTTTTTACGCACAATTCTGTTTTAACATTCTGCGCAGAGCACACGTAGTATAAGTAATTTTTTTATAAAAAGGGGCCATAGATGTAAACTTCACTTGGCATGTTTGCTATTTAATATTATGAAGTGGAATTTACCGTTCTACTTAAGTTCTAAATTAGCAAAGAATACGTCTATCAGTTTCTGTGAACGCGGACAATGTTCGATGCAGCTTCTTACACAAAATCACAAAACGCAAACCTTTAGAGGTACCTTCCGTTATGTTGCATCGAAATGTAACAATATTCCACCGCCGATGAGGAGCTTGCGTGGTGTGCACAGTTTCAAAGTAAAGCTCAAATTTTTTATGTTTCCAAAAAGAACAGGAAGCTATGAGTTACGAGTGCCCTTTAATGATGATGATAATAATGAATTGCAAAATGAATGAAATTATGAATTGCTCTGACATTTTATTCTTATTAATTTTTTCTATAAATGACTCTCAATTTCTGTGTATATTTGACATCCTATCCTATTGCAAAATCTTTGTATTCATTTTACCAAACTATGTTATTATTTGTTTTTTTTTTTGTGTCAACCTAACTTGACTGCTAGCTCTTCGAAGGTTCCAACGGAAGACCAGCAGGGTTCACAGCCCGCATTATGCTGAGCTGGAACCTTTTTGAAACTAGATACAACTAAATATTCAGTAATCGTTAGATCAGTAATAATCATTAATTTTCACTATTTGTCTGCATGTGTTTATATTATTATTTAGTTCGACCGTGATCATGGCGCATGTTACTGTGCCGAAATATCGGAAAACTCGAACGACAACCAATCATGGTAAATATCCCGTTATAAATCTAAATAGTATGTGTTTATATGTATTTAATTCTGAATAAATGTTTTGTTTATGTTGTTTGATATATTTTTTAATCCTATGTCAAAAACTTGTTAATTTTATTAAGGGTTCCGTAGCCATGTGTGAAAATGGAACACTTATGGATTCGTCATGTAAGTCTGTCGTTTGTCTGACCGTCCGTTTCTCTACTTTTTTTTCGAAACTGTAAGAACCATACTATTTTAACTTTAAGAGCTATATAGGTACTATTAAAACTTAGTTAGAAGATGTACCTATTTTGTTAAATGCATTAAGATATTCACACAAAATTTGAAACAAAACACATTTTGGAAACTAATAATAATAATAAATAAATAATAATAAATACCAACACAAAAGTAAACACAAAAGTGGACGGACGATCTGGTGAAGGCTGCGGGCTCACGGTGGATGCAGGTCGCTGCCAGCCGAAACCACTGGAGATCTTTGAGGGAGGCCTATGTCCAGCAGTGGACGTCTTACGGCTGAGATGATGATGATACAAAAGTAAAACATAAATGACATATTTGAACAGACAGCCTGATGGAATTATCGGTGACTGAATGAAACGACTGATTTACTTCAATTTGACGAATGTTTACCCTATGAATAAATAACCAATTTGTATCCACAAATACGGGTTTTCTGAAATAAGGTTTGGAAATATTTTACGACGATTTAGATGAATTATTTAGATGGAAAATCCACAAAACAACATCAAGCTAAGAGCTTCCTTATGTTGCGGGTACTAAACATCAAACATCTGATATACTTAATATAAAAGACATACATTATATTAATATTTATTCTATACATATTAAACGAGACAGTGTTTGCACAACATACAAACACTTTAACCCTCGGCGCCGTAATAGGTGAATAAAGTTTAACCTCAACACTCAAATCGTATGACAAATGGTTGAAATATCTATCAATCGATCTATACTATACTATTATAAAGCAAAAAAGTTTGCTTGTTTGGTTGAACACGTCCTGAAATTACTAATGAAATACTGGTCCAATTTGAAAATTTATTTCAGTTTAAGGTTAGGAAGGCTATATGAGAGAGAGAGAGAGAGAGAGAGAGAGAGAGAGAGAGAAAACATTTATTGACACAACACACACATAAACAGTAAAATACAGTTAAATACAATTTAAAAAAAATAAGATATTTGTATAATACTTAATACTAGACATAAAAATTGCATGTGCATGACCAAAAGGTCTCGCCTCAGCATAAGCAGATCCACATTAAGTGGATTTGCGCTGGTTTTCAGACGAGACCTAATGACAAACAACCTCACGCTATGCTACTTTTAACGCCCATTACGCATGCTAAGTTTCATTTTACTGATAATAATTGTGTATTTTTGTTTATTGGTGTGTGTAATAAAGAATTTTCTATATATTTATATCTATATACTTATTACCGCGGGAAAATACGTGAGTTAGTAATATAAAATAAGCCTAGGCGCACTGTGAATGTGACTCTACGCTATTGCCGATAAATTTAGGGTCATCTCTTTTATGTATCCTGACGCTGTTACCCATTTTCTGGTGAGTATATTTTATAACTTTTTCAAGTATTTTCCTTCAGCCGTGGCCAAAGATGCTTCCTGATGAGATGAAGGTAATCTTACGCTAGTGCTCACATCATTAAACCACCCTAAATATCATAAGAATCAGCAAAGGAGGCGTATATGTCCAACCGTGAATGACCTACGGCTCAAATAATAAAAAAATATTGCTGGAAATCCACACAACAACATCTAGCCCCGCGGTAAGCTCTAAGCTTATGTTACGGGTACTAGACATCTGATATACTTAGGGCCAATTTTTCAATCCTCAGTTAAGTCGTCAAATAGTTATTTAGCGTATAAAATTATCTGTCTGTTTATCGGGCGAATAAGTATTTTCAAATTTTCAATCGTCTATTATATAGAGAATAACTATCAGTGGTTTATCCAAACCAACTTCACACCATCTGTGAGCAAGCGAGATACACAGATACTGTATTCAAAGTGTTAGTGAAGAATAGCAACAAAACTGTATTTGACAGTTCAGTCAGTTCAAATCTTGTTATTTCTACATTATCTTTTGCGAATTAAAAATGAATCAGAAAATGGAATTATCCAAGAAACGTGAACGTGCTACTAATTTCAGTAGTTCAGAAGTACGTTTACTGACCGAGTTGGTAACTAAATATCAGTCTGTAATCGAAAACAAGAAAACCGACGCCGTAACCAACAAAGACAAAGATGATGCTTAGACCAAAATTGCAACAACATTTAATGAGACATCTAGTGAAACTGCAGTTCACACGGCTACAACATTAAAATGAAAGTACTAAGGCGTAAAAAAATTACAAAGAAAAAGATGACTGTCCTTAGACAGGAGTTGTATAGAACAGGTGGCCGAACTTCTACTGCCCCCGATATCAATGATGTTGAAGATAAAGTGTTGGCAATATGCTCCAATACATCTGGACTAGAATATTAGAGCACGTAATGACAGTGATAATATTGCAAGTAGGTTGTGGATTTTCAATAAAAAATTCAGTATTTCAGATGTACTACATTATGTATACTTCTAACTTTTATTTTTTTTATTTTTACCAGTATTTAACTAATGATTTATTTCTTCAATCAATGAAAGTAAGTCGGCTATGGCTTCATTTTTCAACCGAAATCTTCTCTAAAATTCAGTGTCGTCCCATGTGTTTAAATTATCAGGCCTCTCTCGTAAAGTTCGGGTTTTTCTCTCAGAAGGATATAGATAATTAAGTATTTTTGTTCTTCCTCGATTGATAAGTCGTTAAGTTATTGCTTCAAATACAACCATTTATAACAAATCACGGGTCTATGTCGTTTTACGGTTTTATCAAACAAAAATAAAACGAACGAAACTATACAACATAACCTAAACGTCAAACTTATCGGCGGGATAGAACCTTATCTGGTCCTTCAAGTAGCAGGTAACTTTATTCCTCTGATAGGGACCTTATTTGACAGTTAACTACTATCAGACCATTGAAAAACCATGAATATTGCTATTCGACGAATAAAGTCTATCTGACTGTTTATCTGACGATTGAAAAATCGGCCCTTAATATAATAGACATACACATACTTGACCGCTCGGTGGCAATCAAACTTGCTACCTTTTGCACCTCAAGCGGAAATTGACCCACTGAGCCACTAAGGCAGTCAATAACAATTCGTTTGTTGTATCTATGATAGCTTTATTGTCAGAAAAACATCATAATCAACGTCCATTAAGTTGAGAATTTAAATGATTATCTATACTTATTCATTACCAAAACAATTAATTGCGACATAGCAGAGCAATGCAATTCCTTATATTGAAACTGCTAGACTCAGTGGTATTCCAACTTTGGTGCAGTTAATCAATTAGAATTCCATTACATTATGTGGTGTGGACTAATACAAATCTACAGTAAGTGAACGAATATACATATAAACGTTAAACAAGGTGTTTCAAAATTGTTATATAAAACGGGAAGGGTGTGAATGTCACGTACCAGGCGAACACAATTCATTCCACAACATTTCGATTAGGAAGCCTTTTATACAAAAAAATACCTTTTATTTTAGTCTTATCTAATATCTAGGTAATTTTTAACCTTATATACCATTTGATTTTTTTTAATCAAATGAATACCAAAAAAATTGAATCAAATATAAAATATTTGAATATGAATCAAAAAAATACCTTTTATTTTATCTAATATCTAGGTAATATTTAACCTTATATACCATTTCATTTTTTTAACCCCTAGAATTATTAAAAAAAACATTAAATACTGATTTATTTGTGATTATTATTATTATAATAAAAAAGATAGGTTTAACTTTAATCGATACTGCAAAAAGAAACCAATAAAAAAATATTTAAAGACTCACACACGAAATAATTAGATTAACAGATTTCTACTTTAGAGTTTTTTTCGTGAAATGGGCTTCCGATTCATATAATTCATCCACCTTTTGAACCATTCCGCTTTACATACCTACCAAGATTTTGTTTCTTTAAAATAAAAATATATGTCGGATCGTCATAGGATGTAGTTTAACGAGGACAGTGGTATAAGGCACTAACTCTCGGAGGCCTGTGCCCAGCAGTGGGCAAATACAGGTTGTGGATGATGATGATAAATATCTTATAGTCTGGAATGAATTGAGGATCTGATAAAGTGGAATCCTGTAGAATTAAGAATTTTTTAAGGCAAATAAATACAAGAAAGAAAAAAATACAGGATTAAACAAATGCTTTTAAGGTTTCTGTGTATTTTATTGCCTTTAAACGTTAAATCTGTTTTCTTGGTAAAGAGCAGCGCTGAAGTAAATTACTGCAGCAAAGTGACGGTTACTTTTAATGTTCATTCTCTGATTAATGTGTTTGTACTCGACAGGGTGGATTTTTGCGAAAGGACCTACATACGGGCAGGTACTTTTATCGTTATAGTTAGGAAACGGTTTTACGAAACTATCCATATTTTTAAAGATGTTTCGATCTGCATTTAAGATTTTTTGTAAAACGGTTACAATCAGCTGGAAAATGCTAAAATAAAGAAAAATAAAAAAAAAATTATACACAACGATCTTATTTCATGTAGGGAACGAAAGACTTTATCAGGCCATCTCAGGAATCAATGAAACAGAATGACCGGGATACTTTTTTTTCTATATTTCAGCATTTTTCTAGCTGACTGTCCTCCTCCGCGCGTCGATTTCCTCATTACTGAGGGTCGTGATACTCTATTTGTGGCATTATCTTCATTCGGACTGTAGCTCGCCACTTGTTCCTCTCCTTGGCTGAGTGAAGGGCATTATGTAGATTGGTGGGCAAGGTTGCTCGGACCTGGTCCGTCCACCTAACGGGGCTACGCCCTCTTGGTCGTTTGCCATCAACCTTCCCAGTAACCATAAGTTGTTCGAGGTTATGGCCTTCTTTCCTGGCGATGTGGCCGAAGAACTAGCTGACTGTATTTTTTGCTAAAATCTGTAAATGCATTTCAGAATAGCTTTAAAAAAATAGATAATATCCTTAGACCGTTTCCTTGTTTCTATAACGGTTAATATACCTGCCCTTATGGTCCCTACTCAAATATCCACCCTTTATTTACAAATACTCACATAATAGAGCAGTGGGTGAAGTCGGATTGCGATTGATGATTTGATTACGATTAATTTATCAAGTATAAAGCTATGTTACTAGGAAAATCGGAACGAATAGGATAGTTTTGGATAAATAAAGATGGACTACTGGACATTCAAGATTACTTTTGCCGTTAGAAATCTTACAGATACAAAAAAAAATCAATAAACTATGATAGTTAATTTTTTCCAGAGAACTAAAATTTATTTAACACAGTTTATTAAAACTGAAATATCTGGACTGAAACGGGTTTATAATAAAAATGAAGACAAACCGCCGCGGGGCATAAAATTCATTATTTATATGACTAACTATCAGTAAACTGGTTTAGTCAGGTGGAATTTGAATATGGAAACTACGTATGCAATATCAGTCAGCACATCGCAGCCCGGCGGGGTGTCACAAATAATTTGCATTCGTTACCAATAGACAGACAGGTGAATATCAATGAAGGCAAATAGGATTAACTCTTTGACTTCGTGAATATGGAAAAAGCACGCCTCAAAAAGATGGGGTATATTTTTGAACGAACACATTGTTTAATGCTCTCGACCCATTGTACCTAGTTGGTTCCTTCCTCGCGGTTTGGCCTCATTGGGAAAAAAATGATTATCATAATGGTTTAAATTTAAATGTCTTAAACATTTTGAGTTTAATAAAATTAACGTTAAATTTTTTATACTTTAGCAAAAAAAAAACAATACAGAAAATGCCTGATTTATTATTACAACGTGAGTTGTTAAATATACATATTTGTACATAACAAGGACTTACTAAAAACATAATGCTTCATTTCCATTACCCAGAATTAATAAGGTCAGCCATATTAATTTACTGTCAAGCTTTGGTTATCTTATCCACATTCCTAATGTTATATGGTTTTAAACATATATGAAATTCTACGGAATTATAGTCAACCTCATTCAATATCTTCAATAAACAACAAAATTTTACTTAATCGTTTAAAGCTACATCAATCAAAAACTCAAAAACACTTAAGAAGTTAAAATAACAAGATTAATCGTAACAAGTTAAAAACCAGCGCCTTAAACAAAGCGCCCGCAAGTTTTCAAAGAAAATAATTACCCATAAAGCGTCCTTTAAAAATAACAAACTTAATCTATTAAAACTTTTTATCAAGCACTTACCAGCAGCAACCAGTCCATAAACAAAAGTCCCACCATAAAAAACTGAAAGTTCCTTTGGCTGTGCCGCGGCGGGTGTAACTTGGGGAGCGACGGCCGGGAGCGTTACGGGGCACGTCCGATCACGGCGAACGCTCGAAACCAACTGAATTTAGAACCTCCTGAAAAATTATCTGTTGCACTAAGTTCTATACATGCGCAAAGCTCCATCTTACTTACCGCTTTGTCCGCTGTACATTACTTGCTCGCTTAGTTTTCTAGACAGAAATTTTATAAAGAACCTGCAATGTGTTATGTTTTCTAACCGTGTTGTAAAACTGTGAAATTATTTTTCGCTTTGCTTAGCGATATGTATTGTATTAAGGTCAGTATATTTGTTTTTGTGACACCTTTTGTTCTTTATAGGGTGAGGGCTACTTTTAAATGGTGTTGTTTGGAGGTACGACTCATTGTGGAAAAAGGGTATCCGGTTATGTGAAAAAGCAACAATAGGTAGTAAATTATGAAACACAAAACGGAAATGTTGGCTTAGTTTGTGTGAAATAATAATTAATTTTTTTTTGTGTTTTTCTGAAAACTATCTTATTTTCATTTAAGTTTATTTTCTTTCTCAGACGAAGCACTCATCAGTACTGGAGCCAAGTACAGTGCCTTTCGGTAACGAAAACCATCTTGAGTAAGGGAGCTAAGGGCTATCTGCAACAGGGGTAAGAAGTAACAATGCGATTTCACTAGCAAATTAAAATGTATTTACATATTTCTTTGACTGAATCTTATCTTTATAATGCTACATTGATTAGGAATACCTTATTATTTTTGTTAAATGCCTAATAGTTGGTTAAAAACAAAGCTTTTTGTTAAGAAAATTAATTATTGAATGCGTTGATTTCTTGGTTTTATCGTTGTTACTACATTCCCCAACAAACCGGGGCAAGCACGGTGTATGTTGTAACACTTAACATTTTTCCTAAAAACAATCATTCCAAATAAGTTGTCTATATATAGTTTATTTCAATAAAACTCCATATTAAGATAATTAAGGTATCAAACAAAATTTTTCCTGCGACTATGGAAGCAAATGAAATTCGAGATAATGTCAATACAAAAAAAAATTTCAACAAGCCCCTCTCTGCCCTATTTCATTATGAATTTTGTAACTACTAGATAACATGTTAAGATCATGTTAATATTAATAACTAGCATATTAGGCTACGTGATGTCCGTGTTTCGTGAATTATCCCTTGGGAATAAAGTATTTTAGGTAGTATTTTCACACGCAAAAAAGTAACCATTACTTTTTTCGTGGTTTGAAAATAGTTAGATATCATCTTAATCGCCTTATTAAAAATTATAATATGGACTTTTAATTATTTTAAACTTCTTTTGATACTATTAAATTCTTGGCATAAAGCCATATAAAATAAAAACCTGGTTCTGAACCGATTTCAATTATGGCTGATTTACACAGGGTCAGTAGACAAGTCAGTCGCAGCGCCAATGTCGGCGCCGCGACTGACTTTTAATATTCGTGTCAGAATATTCAAGTCAGCGCTAACTTCAAGCCACTGTACTGACTTCAAATCAGTTTACACAGGGTTTTTTTCGGGTCAGCACTGACTTGCCTCGAATTTGTAGTCAGTTACTGACCCTGTGTAAATCAGCCTTTATGTTTTTTTGAAAGAACAAAGTAGAAAGTAAAAAACAAACAGAAAACTGGATAATATATTTGAAATTTTTAAATAGTTGAATGAATGGCACTGGAAAATCGAATGTTTACAAAAATACCCGTATTGGACTTCAAATGAAAGGTTATCTATACATGAAAGGAAGTATAATTTGTTTATTTATATTTATTAATAAATTAAATTTTTAAATAGCTACTTAATCTTTAAATAAACAGATGCCCAAAAAGGGGTGCCCCAAAAAAAACGTAAAAACAAGCAACAACGGGTTGACACTATGGCAAATCAAAAAGTTTATTATTTTGAGGTCGAATTACTTTTTAATTTGTAACCACAGATTAGGTCCCGCATTTTGCTTGTAAGGTTTATTACTTCGTCTTAGTTTTTCTACACTAATTTAGAACATTATATAAACATTAGTTCCCGCATTTTGCTTGTAAGGTTTATTACTTCGTCTTAGTTTTTCTACACTAATTTAGAACATTATATAAACATTAGTTAAGTAAATCTACTTCATATGTAATTAAGGAGTTGGGTTCTAAAAAAAATGAATCAACCCCCTGTCAACAACCAGATTCATAATCTCCAATTTAAAAAAAAAGCCGTGTTGGCTAAGTGGGAACACCCTCGAATTCATTCCGAAGGTCGTGGGATCAAACCTCGCTACGCACCTCTGGATTTTTCTCTTATATGTATGTGCGTTCTGAGAACTTTAAGGGAACTTTGTAAGAAATGTGACATTCACCAACCCGCACGTGGCCAACGTGGTGAATTAAGGCCTGATCTCGCTCGTCAAGAGAGAAGTCCCTGTATCCAGGCAGTGGGAACGTTAATAGGATAATGATGATTAAGCAGTTAAAAAGTATTAACAGAATGCGTTCCTCATATATTGCACACTCGCCTTCATCCTGCGCATGATATAATACATATATAATAATCCTAACTTAAAATTATGAAATGATTATTACAAAATTTAATTTGGCAAACATATACACGGCATCGGGTTGCGTCTCGGATTTGTGTAATTAGAATTATCTCATAAAGCTTGTAAAAGGTAAGCTCAGTTATTTAGTAATTAGCGTTACTTTTTAATAATAATCATTTTTTTAACACGCTCTGCAAATCCAGAATTAATTTTGTATTCTAATTAACAAAGTGACCCGGGCATACAAAATACAAAGTGTTTACGTTTCTGTGTTATTAATAAAAATAATATCTTAACTTAGTCCAGATTATTTTTTGTAACGTTTTGAACAAATATAATATAACAATGGAATGATATAAAAAAATATATAATATTAACCTACTTATATATAATAATAATAATAATAATAAAACTCTTTATTACACACCAGGATATCACAATACAAAAGGGACTTAAGGCTAAATACAAAAATGCGTAATGGGCGGCCTTATTGCTTAGAGCAATTTCTTCCAGACAACCTTAGGATGGAGAGGATAATACACAGCAAATAACTGGACGGTGCGGTGACATAAAATATATATATATATATGTTATAGTTAGTAATAATAATAATAATACAAGAACAACAAATAATATCCAAATATGTTATCATAAATACATATAAATATATATACAGATACCTATAAATATAACATATGAATACCTATTATTATAAATACATATCAAACAATGTTTATATTTAATACAATATTATGCTAAAGAACCAAGAAAAAAATAATTTTTTACTTGACGTTTGAAAGTGTACAGACTAGGAGCGCGTCTTATTTCCGCGGGCAGTAAGTTCCACAATCGAATAGCCTGCACCGTAAACGATTTATTATAAAAAGTGGAAACATGTATAGGAACCGCAAGTGCATTATTTTCCGATGACCGAAGACCATGAGAATGAGATTGATGAAGAAAGAAAAAACGCTCCTTGAGATAGGACGGAGCAAGAGGGTTGAAGAGAATATTGTAGAGAAGAGATAGAATGTGTGTATCCCGGCGAAGGCGAATAGGCAACCACTTGAGTTTATTGCGAAAATGAGAAACATGGTCGTACTTACGCAGACCATATATATACCTGATGGAAAAATTCTGGAGCCGCTCAAGTTTGTCTAGCTGTTGCTCTGTCAGGTCAAGATAACAGGTATCGGCATAATCTAGAATAGGGAGCAATAAAGATTGCGCCAGCATTTCCTTGGTGGCCGTTGGTAAGAAATTTCGTAGTCTTTTAAGAGCCCCCGCAGATCCGTAGGTTTTACGACTAACAGCTTGTAACTGCAAGTCCCATGAAAGATGTTGGTCAATAATAATACCTAGATTTTTAACAGACTTGCTGAAAGGTATTATGACTCCATCAAAAATAACTGGCGGAGCACTAGCTAAATCCAGCTTGGAAATCATGCGGGAACTTCCGACTACTATGGTTTGGGTTTTGTTTGGATTCACCTTTAACCCATACAGCGTACACCACTCCACGATTCGAGCTAGGTCGGTGTTAGTGGTCGTTATAGCCGAAATAAAGTCAGTGTGTGGGGCTTGACAGTAAATCTGTAGGTCATCCGCATACAAATGTCGAGAAGAGGAAAGGGTAGAAGTAATAGAGTTGATGAAAATAGCAAAGAGTAGAGGAGACAAGACCCCGCCTTGTGGGACACCAGCAGTCATGTCACCCCATGATGAAAAATAATCATCAGAGCGAACACGCTGCCGACGTTCAAAGAGATAGCTGCGAAACCACTGAATAGCCGAAAGAGAGATGTTAAGAGAACGTAATATACCAAGAAGTATATCAAGGTCGACGGTGTTAAAGGCATTACTAAAATCTAATAGAGTTAGTACAGTCACTTTTCCATTATCCATACCTAAACGAATATCATCAGTAATTTTAATGAGCGCTGTAACCGTACTGTGACCTGGACGAAAACCGGATTGGTAAGGATTAAGAAGGTTGTGACTGTTTAGAAAAGAATTTAGCTGACGATAGATAAGACGCTCAAGAACTTTAGAAAGGAAAGGAAGAATGGAAATTGGACGGTAATCTGAAAAATGTTTAGGAGATCGTATTTTAGGAAGAGGAATTATTTGCGCATCCTTCCATAAGGATGGGAACCTACAATCTAGGATAGAAACATTAAAAATATGAGTAAGAATAGGAAGAAGTAGATCAAGGATAGGAATAATCATATTGCGGCTTAAACCATCGTCACCTACTGCATTGGAAGAAATAGAAAGTAAGCTTCTCTTAACATCCTCCTCGGCAAACTCTGAGAAAGAAAAAGAAGGAATTGTAGGCATAGAAATTGAAGAAAGAAGCCGTAAAGTGTGAGCTTTATCAGATACGTTACCTCGTGCCATAGAAGTGAAGTAATTATTGAGAGCGTTAAAATCAATATTATTGGAAGAGGTATCCGGACGAGATTTACCTACCCCGTATGTTCTAAGGAATCTCCAAACCTTTGATGGATCCTCATCTGTTACAGAAGTGTGGATGTGGCGACGCTGAGCATCCCTGATGATTAAATTGCAACGATTTCGAGCCTTGCAGTATAAATCTTTATTTGCGTCGGTTGGGCGAGCCGCGTACCTACTCTTAGAAATAGCTTTTTTATGCATCAGGACTTTAATTTCGTCTGTCATCCAAGGTGCTGGTAAGTGTTTAACTTTTATGAGTCGAAAAGGGGCATGAATATCATAAATTTTTAAAATTGTATCATTAAAAATATTAATTTTGTCATCGAGGTGCTCAGCCTGTATAACAGGACTCCAATCAATGGAATTTACATCTCGGCGTAGATCTTCCATAACAATGTTGCAGAAATTTCTTTGCCGTATGATTTTAGCCTTAGACTTAGGGGGACGGACCTTATAGGAAAGTAGGAGAAGGTCATGGTAAGAAAAATTTGTTGCTGAATATATTTTATACTTTTGCTGAAAAAAGACTCTTATTTAGCAGTTTTTAGATCGGTATTATTGTTTATAACTGCTTTCCAAAAAAGAAGCAGGTTTAACAAATTAAGATTCGGCACAAAGTAATTTATATAACTTTTTAACCGAATTATTTATATGGTTATTTTTTAAATATTCAAACTGTTGCTTGAAAAAAATGGCTTTTTATGAGAATGGGTCTACAAGTTTTGAGTTATATTCATTAACTCATTATATTGTAGGTAAGTCGATTGATTTTTATTAAAATTAATTAATATTTTATTGGTTCTGTGCAATTTGCTTCACCCGTATTTGAACCCGTTGGGTTCTTGGAAGACTTCAGAATTCTACTTAGCTACTTTGTCTAATTAGTTCATCATGAAGTAGTAAAGTTCAAACTTGAATGTTTGTTAGAAAGGTTTCAAGTTACATTAAGCCTCAGTAGCCACATTGGTTAAGTTGGAGAACATAGTCGAATGCCTTGTACTTATAAATTAATATAAGGTTGCCAGTATCGCTTTTTTCAGAAACATATTGCATATTAATAAAGATTTTTGATTGATATATACTAAAAAGTCCTTCGAAGTTTGGGACGTCACATTTTCAGGTGGAAACATCTATGTGTGTTTAGGTAGGAAAAAAAATTGATACATAACTCATTATATTATATACATATTTAATATGATACGATAAAGATGTGAATTATAAAAAATCTTTTCACTTAGTTAACTAGTTTTACTTTACTACAGGACTATATTTTCAAATGCACTGCTTCCACCCATATAGAAAGTTAATAAGACTATTCACGCATACCGCATTTTATTAACGGCTATTATGTGTAATTCTGAATAAATGACAACTCAAGGCTCCACATCGCAACAACAACCTTATAACACGGTAAATAAATCTAACCAGTATTCTAACTCGGCCGAGACTTGGAAATAAATGCCCACAGCCACGCGGTACCTGGACCTTCTAATAGGATATAATAATAATAATTCGATAGGGCCTTCTAATCAAATCTACCTAGTTCGATTTCTTACCAGTTTTCTAATTTTTTTTTTATTTAAACTAATGTAATACTTTGTAATTGGAATAGAAAGTGTTCAATAAAAATGTATGTTGTTTATCATTTTTAATTTAATTAAAAAACTATGTTTTATTTTTATATCTGCCTTAATAATGCGGTCACACAGTTTATTAATAGTACGCGGCAAATGTATGTTTCAGCGATTCAGCAAAACTTGGACCGCTGTTTGAATTTAAGTCACCAGTTATTGCTCCCGCGCCTTGCCACAGTTTAACGATTACAAGAAATCGTAGTTTATAATGTTCAATAAATACTTCTCCAGAAATACTTTGTACAGTTTCGAAGTTTAAAGTTGTAGTGTACGTACATCCCAAATCGGTCTTATTAATTTGCGACCGAATAATATTTCGCATCTACTGGGATATACGAAATGCTTTATTATTTGGTAAATTTTAAATCATATAAATGTGGTATAATATATTCTACTCGTCATATTAAATATTAACATGTATCTGTTTTTACAAACCAAATTGGTCTGATATTAGATAAAAAACGAGACGCCGTTTGTCACTGTGGCACAGTCGCGACTGCCTGTATCTCTCGTGTAACCTTCGATCGAGGCGCATAGGTATAGTTCGCATTTAAACCGTTTATATGGATTTGAAATATTGTTTAGATAGTATTAACCTAGTTATAATGCAACGATAGTGTAAGTTGTCCGCGTTGTTCCCCTTCATCCATCCAACGATCTAACAAATAAAAGATATAAGAGTGTAAGTAAAGATATCACCGTTGTAAATTAAAAGGTCGATAGTTATGACAGTTTTTATTTTGACAGTTGTCCTTAGAATATAAAACTCTTCCACACCTTTATCTAAAAAGATCAAAGTCAGAGTCAAACCTTTATTTCCTTAGGCGCATATGGCATACATAGAGAGTTAATAAAGCTAATTTAAATAAAAACTAAGAATGATCAAGGAAATAACACAGACTTTACAGTTCTCTTAAATTATTTTACATCAAAATCAAATGATTCATTTTTGAATGAAAAAAATATGATAAACGGCAGATTCAAGCCGCTTCTGCTGGAATGTATTGTCGAGTTCACGTCCTACAACTGATATAATAATGATGAATTAATAGTTTGAAAAATTAATTTCACAGTATCAAACCTGGTGAGGCGAGGTATTATATAAATTACAATGCGTCAAGTATAACAAATTACTTGGAATAAGGTATTAGGCCTAGACATAATGTAATAATAAGATAAGATAAGAAAAATTCGTCTTTGTGCGTCAGTGGACTGAAACCTCGCCGATCGTCCAAACCCCGAGGGAAGCGCGGAGGGAAGCCAGGAGCGAAAGCCCAGGCTGCAACCAAACACACCACCAACCCAACACCAACCGCTCAACCAAAGAGCTCTAAACGGTCCCGGCCAGAGGACAGCACTACACCTACAGGTGATAGTAAGCGTCCGAAGCCAGGATCGTCACAGAAAAACAGAGCCTCTTATAGCCACGCAGCAGCACAAGTTCCTGTGAACGACCTGATGGTGGCGTTAACGGTTGAGCCATACCAAGACCTTACCGAGGAGCAAGCCACGGAGATGCGTGAGAGGATGGAGGCCAGGTTTGTCAAGGAACTCCTTGACCCGATCACCACGGCCCAAACCTCCAAAGTCCGTTTCCGGGGCCGAGCACACCTATACGATGGCGTCCTCAAGCTGTGGTGCGAGGACGACTATACGTTAGAGTGGCTCCAACGTATGGTCTCACAACTAGAGTCGCCGGTCGCAGGAGCGAAAGTTGTCCTGAAAAGGCAAAAGGAGCTCCAGCGAAGAGTCCTGTGCGGTCTATTCGTCCCAATTCAAGGACAAGCGGACGACATACGCAGGATTCTGGCGGCTCAAAACACGGACCTCAACGTCAACTCGTGGAAACCGATCCGCGTCGAGCAACAGGTGCAGAAGGGTACACCTGGAACACACCTGGTGCTCCGCGTTCCCGAGGCTGATGTCGAGAAGGCGAAGCTACAGCAGCGGCGCCTATACTGGCTCTTTGGCAACATTTACCTCCGCCTTTTAGAGGAGGAAGATCCCAAAGAGCAGGAGGTATGCGACAACGCGAGCAAACCTCCAACTCAGGACCTTGGACCAGCGGTCGAAACCGAACCTGTTCCTGGTCCCAGCTCCATCCCTACTCCATCTCTGGCGCTCCGCACATCCCAAAGGACGCCAGATCCGATGCCAGTCCAGGGTCCTCAAACTCCTATGAACGAGGACTGCTTTCTCGACGAGGAGGGGAGTGATGTCAGTGACAGCTGTCTTGACTCCTCCCCCCTTAAGCGCTCATAAAACAGTCCTGCCAACAACCCCTAATCCCATCCCCTCCCCTCTCCAAATCCCCAAAACCAACCTCCCCAATCCCCAAAAACAACAACCAATACCAATCATCCAAGCAAACCTACAACACAGCCTCACTGCCACTGCGACCCTACGCAGGGCGTTGGAGGAAAGACCCGATACTGTGGCTCTGATCCAAGAACCCTGGATCAGAAAAAGCCAAATATGTGGTCTCAAAACACCGGAAAGCCAACTTCTCCTGAACGCCTCTGTAAGCAATCCTAGAACTTGCATTGTTGTTCCGAAGAACATTAGGACATTTCTAATAACCGAACTCTGTTCCAGAGACCTAACAGCTGCTAGACTATTTCTATCTCCCCAACATAGCACACAGCAAATAGTCATAGCATCAGCCTACCTACCTAGCGATGAAGCGATACCAACTCAGGAACTGATGTCACTCGTTGAATACTGCGAAAGGGAGAACGTGGAACTCATCGTTGGCACAGACTCCAACGCGCACCACACACTTTGGTGCAGCACCAAGAGTAACGACCGCGGAGAAGAACTGGTAAGCTACCTTGTAACTACTAACCTTCTACTCCTTAATAGGGGCTCGGAACCGACCTTTGTCACCTCTAGAGCCCAAACCATAATTGACTTAACACTTTGCACAGAACAGGTTTCAAGCTTCACCAAAGACTGGCACGTATCCAACGAGGCATCGTGCTCAGATCACAGATGGATAAGGTTTAACCTGGAAATGACAATCCCTCCACCACAACCCCGACGCTGTCCACGTAAGACTGACATAACAAAATATAATAAATTAGTTAGATCAGAACTTGACAGTTTAGGTGTTAAAGCAAACATTCAAACAGTAGCTGAACTAGACAATTACACTAACCAGCTAACGCAAATTTTAACCCACAGCTATGAACAATCATGCCCACTTGTCGTGCCTTCACGAAAGCCAAAACGACAATGGTGGGGACCTGAACTGCAGAGGCAACGAAGCAAAGTAAGGAAACTGTTCAACAGAGCCATGAACACCCGGACACAAGAAGACTGGGACAAATACCAATGCGCAAGGATTTCCTACAAAAAATGCATACGTTTGATGAAAAAACAGTGCTGGAGGAAATTCTGTACCGCAATAGAAGATACCAGTCAGGCGGCTAGAGTCAGAGGTCTGCTAGCAAGAGACCTTGATCGTACACTCGGCAGCTTAAAAAAACCTGACAATACCCTTACAAAAACGGACACGGAAACGAGCGAGGTACTGATTAACACACACTTTCCTGGCTGTCAGGTAACTGACAACAACAAATGGGAAGAACATCAGGAGTACATCGCTGACGAACATGACTGGAACACAGCTCAAAATATGATCAACCACGAAAAGGTTACTTGGGCAATTAACAGTTTCCTCCCATACAAATCGCCAGGCTTAGACGGAGTCTTTCCGGGCATGTTAAGATGGTGCAATAAGGCACTGGCAGAACACCTAGTGCCTTTATTTAGGGCATGCATTGCCTATAAATATGTACCTCAAAAATGGAGAGAAGTCAAAGTAGTTTTTATACCAAAACCAGGAAGAGGTGACTACACTGAGCCTAAGTCTTATAGACCAATAAGCCTCACGTCATTTCTCCTGAAAACACTTGAAAGGCTATGTGACAGAGAGATACGTGAAAACACACTCAGCCTTATACCACTCCACCCTCAACAACACGCCTACAGCAAAGGCAAATCAACGGAATCCGCCCTACACCAAGTCGTATCCCGTATAGGTGCAGGATTGACGTCAAAGCAATCAACCCTCGGAGCATTCATAGATATTGAAGGAGCCTTTGACAAAACAAAATTCACCAGTATCAACAAAGCCCTGATCAACTACGGCGTTGAACCAACACTGGCTGAATGGATTAACAACATGCTCGTAAATAGAGCCATTCAAGTAACGATAAATAAAACAACCCGAGGCATAGTAGCGAGAGGATGCCCTCAAGGAGGCGTTTTATCCCCGCTACTTTGGAACATAGTAGCAGACGAGCTACTGAGAAAGCTCAACGGTCGAGGTCTTGTGACAGTAGGATATGCGGATGACCTCGCTATCCTGGCGACCGGATGCTTTGAAAGCATACTATGTGACCAAATCAGGAATGCCTTCAAAACCATTGAAAGCTGGTGCAAAGAACACGATCTATCGGTTAATCCAGCTAAAACAGAACTCATCATGTTCACCAACAAAAGGAAACTTGGGCACCTAAAATTGCCCCAGCTTTTCAACACAGAACTTAAACTAACTAACGAAGTCAAATACTTAGGGGTCATACTAGACAGCAAGCTTCTATGGAACAAGCATCTTGACTTCAAACTGAACAAAGCATGTACTACATTTTACCAATGCAGGAGAATGCTAGGGAAAACATGGGGACTCTCCCCTAAGGTAACCAGATGGCTTTACACTGCCGTCGTAAGACCCACACTAACCTATGGAGCCATAGTATGGTGGATCAGAACAGAACTCAGCACAGCCAGAACGAAGCTGCAGCGCTTTCAAAGAATGATAGGCGCGGCCGTCACGGGCTGCATGAGAACAACACCGGCTGCTGCACTCGAAATTGCTCTCGAATTAGCGCCACTCGATCTACATATACAATTAGAGGCGACCATGTCAGCCCTTAGACTAAACAATCTTGGAATATGGGGAACCACCACAAGTCCACACGCACGTATACTTGAAAGGGCGCTGGAATACCAACCACTAATAGCAGCCCCGTGCGACCTCATGCTCAAGAAACCAATCCAAGACAAACTTTACCACATACAACTATCTGAAGGTCCTAAGGACGAATCAGGCATTGAGGAAGTGAGAATATACACCGACGGCTCTAAAACAAAGACCGGAACAGGTGCAGGTGCCCACTCACTAGACCTCAATATTAACATATCCATGACACTAGGCGAACACAGCTCTATATTCCAATGTGAATGTGCAGCAATAACAGAGGCGGCCAGGGCAATCATGAGAAGGAAGATAAACGGGTACCATATAAGAATTCTCTCAGACAGTGCCGCCACACTCACTGCCCTAATGGGCAGAGAGAGCAACTCTAAGCTAACATACGAATGCCACCTAGTGCTACAGGAGGCTTCCAAAAATAACACGATCACCCTTCAGTGGATCAAAGGTCACAGTGGATCATTCGGGAATGATGCAGCAGATGAACTAGCACGGCAAGGATCAGGAAGGAAAGCAGAAGGTCCGTCTCCGTTCCTGCCGCTGCCTTTCTCGCAACTGCGCACCTGGATGAGAACTAGAATAAAAGACCTACACAACGATCGCTGGCATAATCTAACAGACTGCCGACAGGCAAGAACAGCAATGCCAGACCTTAACTCAAGGCAATCCAAACGCCTATTAAACCTTAAAAGAACGGACCTTCGAGTCCTGATAGGAACTATCACAGGACACATCACCCTTAACAAACACCTCTATAACATGGGATCCACAGACAGTTCACTCTGCAGAGGATGCCTCAACAAAGACGAAACAGCTGCCCACGTCATCCTGGAATGCGAGGGAGTAACAGCACAGCGACGTGAAATCCTTAAGAACCCAAGGTCACTCCGAGAAGCCTGCGAAGACCCCAGGAAACTTCTGCGCTTTTGGTCGGAGTTGGGCTGGTTACACTAGCGCCCCACTCCACGCACAATGGACCACCTTTGAGTCTAAGTGCGGAAAAACAGGGCCCCCCTAACTAACTAACTAACTAACTAAGATAAGAAAAAATGTAATTTCAATGATAATTTTAACTATTACCTAGACGATGATTTTGCGCAGGAATAATTTTATGTATTTTATATATGCGATTTTTAAAGTACTTATAAAATTTATATAGTAATAAAAGTTTTACGTTTACAAAATATACTTCAAGCTCAGTACTTAGAGCTTTATATAATGGTTATAGCATTGTAAAAAAAGAGTAGGTAACAAAAAAATTTTTAGGACAGTTTCGAAAAAACTTTATAAAAGTCTTGATTTAAAGCAGATCAAAATGAAAATATTTTTAAAAAGAATTTAAATATATGGTGCACTAGGTTTATGTTTTATAATGGTTTTTTGAGAAATCTGCTCTGAATATCTCCGATATTTTTTTCATGTTAACTGACTGCGCTCAACATTTTATTAGCCCCATTTGTTATTTATATAAAAGAGAAAATACCACACGTTTTTTTGCATTACAAAACGAGTATACAACAGACAAATCTTATCCTCGAATTGTCAAAATTTGGTATACAAAATATTTTTTATGACAAAAGAGTAGCTCATTTTCTTTTTCAAAATACATAACTTTTCTTTTCAAACTTTTATTTTCTGTAAGTGAAAAAAAAACCTTCATATGGTCGGTTGAGAATAACATTTTACTCTGAAAAGATAGGTATCCGTTTTAACACGGTTCGTTGAAACACCTTCGACACGACAGTTATTAGAATAATATGCCTGTAATTTACTTAGTAATGTTTTAAAAGTTTTTTTGTTTTTTTTACTACTTTCCTCTTGTGGTTTTGTCTTCGTAATATAGGATTTTCAAATGAAAGTTAGTTATTTTTCTTCGATACTCAAGTTTTTAAGTTGACTTGTCTTCAAAAATACCTATTCAATTTAAATTCGGCATGCATGGGTCAATCGATGACTCGCCATATAAAATTAAAGTTCACTTAGGTTAAGAAAAACAATTTTTAAAATTAAAAAAGCATAAAAAGTATTTAGATTATGTATCTACAGTAGCTTGCAGAATACACGACATTATTTATTGATCCTTAGTAAAAAATGACCATTACATAAATTTGTCATAATATCGAGATTTACAAAAACTAAGGCTTAAGCTTTTTTATAACTAATAATTTGCGTCCAAATCCTGTATTAACAAGGCGTTGGCTAATTCCCTTGGGTGCGAACATTTTATACAGTAGTATTACAAATAGGGCCAACTGTTTCTTATAATTTAGCTTTCTTGGCTATGCTATGGATGCTGGTGCATAATAATAATATTTTTTACAATAATATTCAGAATACATTGTATACCAAAGACATGTTTGATGAGTTCCAAAAGAAGGGGAATAAATAGGGGTTTTCTCAAGAAATTCGTTGTGTCTCTTTTATTTGTTTTTGGAGGCAGGAAAATTCAAAAGTTGTGCTTAAAATAATATCATAAAGGAGAATAAAAATAGTGCATATAAAGGAGGAGACGGCATACTAGGCTTAGTACCGAGTCTTTACGTATTAAATTTATTGGTTACTCATTTCATCTGGTAAGCTCACTTTTATCAATGGGGTTCTATTGTGGTACAAGTGAGCTGCGGATCTGTAGTGTACTGGGTGGGTCCAGCGACTATACCCTCACAAAGATGAGAATGAACAGTGATAAAAATAAAAAATTGACTCCCACCTACATAGTTGAAATTTATGATACTCTATGAAAATCAGCTTACGTACAGTATGCGTCAATAACTGGTAACCCCTTGCAGTGGTGGTTTGTATGAATTGGTTGATGTATCATAGCCAAACTAGCTGTGTAAAAACACATTTTTTTTTTAAATTTTGTTTTTTACTGAGAAAGTAGCTATGTCTATGCCAAATTTGATCCAAATCGGGCTTTGCTCGTAATAATTGTATATTACCATTAAAAACGGCACTTTACCGCGATAAAAAGCCTATGTGTTATTCTTATGAGCTTTTGTCTGTTCACGTTTGTAAGAGGTAACTCTGAATCCTTACACGTGATCACCGGGTGGTGCTAAGAACAGTCTCTGGTGGAAGGCTTCGGCCGCGGCTTGTCACCACCCTCCGGGCTGGGCCAGTGCGTTAAGCGATTTTTCGTGTTTCATAATGTGGCCCGGAGAAGCCATCTACCTTCTAGGTCTTCATGCCCCATCTTAGACCACATCGTCACTTTACATAAGGTGAGATTGTGATCAAATGAAGGCTTATCCAGCATAGAAAAAATAAACAATAATATTGTGAAGTTTCATTTAAATCCATCCAAACAGAGCAATTAAATACGCACACTCTCACACTCACAAACTTTCGCGTTTACGAGTATAAGCCGTCCATTTTTCTTGTGGCCATCTGTATTTAATCAGAAAATGTTTTCTCTTTTTTAACTTCACAAAAATAAGTCAGTCTCCGTTAAAAATATTCAGTTTCTGCAGTTTAAACTTCACTTCAATGAGAATAATAAATCAACTGAAAATTAGGAACTTACAAACCAGCTGGTTCTCGTTGAACACGGCTTTTTACAACTACTTTTTGTTACTGTTTACTGTTTTATTTTTGCGGTGTAGTAAGTATAAAAGTTATGTATCTCTATACACGAGTACCTATCTATCTATTAACCATGTTCAAACAACCAGCTCAATTTTAATATCACATTTGGCTGCCTATCTGTCTACCATCAACTCCGACCGGACAGTCGTTACGTATGGTAATCACATCGTACGAAAACCGCCAAGAGTGTTTTCCATGTTCCTAGTTCGGCATAGTTCGGTATATGAGCTGAATAGTCTGGAACTATTGTTACCGCAGAGCAACATTTGGAAACTTAATGATCCTTCTGTTGTAGTTGTGTCCACACAATATGGGTGGTTCTTTGAAAGACCGAGTTTATAAGCAATATACGGATGTCATAGACTCGTGTGATTTTGTTGTTTTTTTTTATTTTGATTGGTAAAAATATTGCAAAGAGGCATTACTACACTATCAAAGTTATCGTGAGTTACACTATTAATTTTAAAAACGGGATTTACTCAAGTGTTTACTTCTTCTTCTTCGTCAAGAGAAGTCCTTCTTCGGGAAGAGTGAGCAAGCTCTAGGAATACGTGAGTAATTCCCGTTTTAAAGATAAATAATGGTTATTAGTTAGGTACATAAGTCTTCTTAAATGGATTCGGTGATTTCAAAAACAAGATAATTGTAAATTTTATAAATGTCAAATTACAAAATAATACATTTTAATTAATATTTGTCAAATTGCAAAGACTTAGTTATTTAATCATACATAATAATGTTCATAAATGCGTTCATTTACCCTTTTTTTCTATTCGATATATATCATAATTATGGTTCGTAAGGAGTAAACTCCAATCGTGCGTCGTAGCTGACACACACACACTTTTTTATTTATATAGAATATAGATAATCTCCGCTATTTCACGGACGCTTTTAACAAAAAAAAAAAATAATTACTTCAAACTCATGTCAGAAGAAAATGATTGAAAACTATATTGAATATTGAACTTTCAAGACATAGACAATAGCTCAAAGAGAATATAACCACCACGTATGAATAGCTTATCAAGAAAAATCATAGACAACCTATAAAATGAATATTGAACTTTCGAGACATAGACAATAGCTCAAAGAGTATTTATTACCACCACGTATAAATAGCTTATCAAGAAAAATCATAGACAACCTATAAAAAGACATTTATTTTACACTTTTGTTAACCTGTAGATAATAACAGACAAATAATTAGCAATAAATTAAAATTGCGACTATAATTTGAGATTTAAACTATCCTATCTCTCAAGTTGGATCGAACTGCACATGGTGTGCGAATTTTATTATAATCGGTTAAGTGGTTTAGGAGTCCATTGAGGACAAACATTGTGACACGAGATTTATATAAATTAAGATATTCATGTCAAGTCACACTGGAACGCTGTCGAACGGGATGAAAAGTATCTTATGTCCGTCTCCTGGCTTTAAGCTACCTCCATACCAATTTTCACCCAAATCTGTTCTACCGTTCTTGAGTTATAAGTGGTGTAACTAACACGACTTTCTTTTATATATATTTAGATGTAAAAAAAATAATAAGTTTCTATTTTATTTATTTTAAACATTCAAAAATATTATATTACTATGGAACAAAAAATGGACTAAAATTAATGTCATTCTTATGAGATTATTCACGGACGCCATCTAATAAAAGAAGAAGAAGTATGAGATTATTCGGCTTGTCAGCATACATGTCAACATCATTGGACCGGTCAATAAAATTATTTTTCAAGGCGATAGTTCGAGGGGTTTGACCGCCAGCACCAGTGCGTGTTATCACCCGGGGCAGCACGTAGTGATTAAATACTCTCTGCAGGGCAGCTGCGCGAACAGAGGTCGTCGACGGCGCGAAGAATTCTTACGGCTGATCTTGATTGTAGTAGTATCGTAGTAATAGACTTTATGCTATTCCTTGGAAATAAATGGCTGGTCCAACTTGCCTTATTTATTCCAACTTCGTACCCATTGGATCATCGAGAATTCCTCGACTTTAAACAAAATACGTCGGACATTCGCAAAATCGAGAGGTAAGTTTTACGTATTCATAACTATGGTGTACTTGGCTCCTTTGCTCGAAATTGGAATAAATTAGGGACTGTTTATTTTAGACCGTGTGACCCAAATGCTAGTAGTCACCTGTGGCCGAGTTTCTGCATACGGGTCCCATTATTTACCTTTCGATTCTGAAAGTGATTCCATGAAATGACCCATATTGAACCAAACTATCGAGTCAAACCCGGTCGACAAATTGGTGGAAATGTTGCCAGCTTTTCTCAGAATGTTCTTGTTGAAGCATTTCATTTTTCATTTTTTAGCTTGTAGTTTTGTTAAAAAGCATATTATTTACAAGAAAAAATATTAATAAAAGGTAAATTTCATGATACTTACCAATTTATTATCAAAACTCATATATTCGTAAGCCTCCACACAAAATTGAATGGTATTTTATTGTTTTTTATTTAATATTACTGGAAAATCCAAAAAACAACATCTATCCCCTTGGTAAGCTTGCGTTACGGGTACTAGACATCTGTTATACTTAATATAATAATATAAAGATATTTTTTTATCATACAAACACTTGAACCCTCGACGGGAATCGAGCCCGCTACCTCTTGCGCTATTCATGATTTAATACTTAGCTGGATAGTGGAACGTTTACTCCATATCTTTACATTGTAAAAAAAAGCTGTTTATTGTCCCAATGTAAGCTTAGATTCTAAAAACAACGCAACGAATTGTAATTTTTAATGGATGGGGTGATTCAAGAGATATTTAGGTTTTTTTTGCGGTAAATTCATAAAACGCGTGCAGTGCAGCGGGGAGGCGCTCGTCTAACATAAACATAATATTTAGAACGACCAGCGACGTCGGTGGAAACTTTATGATACGCCTCGTACTAAAATCCAGACCAAAATTTATTTTAAGAATCCAGAACCGTCTTTGTTCGATCGAAAATCACATTTTCCACAATTGAAACTCTGCATTTTACCGAGTGCCATTCTCTTAATTGACAGGTTCCAATTGTCTGACCCAATTTCGAAATAAATCTGCGACAATTTCAACTTAAATGTATAAACCAATCAGTGGATTCCGTCTGGCCTTTTGTTGATCGGACCGGTGTCGGTCGCCTCTAATAAGGGTAAGGGCGAATTAGATTTTGACCGTATCTCATACAAATAACTGAAAATTGCCTGCTGCCTACCAAGTTCTCGTAGATTAAACTTTAAGATAACAATTCGGAGTCAATTATTGGATCTGAAATTCAGATTTAGTTGTTCAAGCTTGTTTGTATTGTAAGTTTAATATAAAATAGGTAATAACGATATTACAGATCATATTAAATTAGATTATTAAAATTGTAAAACATGATGTATAAAATAACGCACTGATTAAATTTTGATATTACGTTCCATACAAAATGAAGCTTTTTCATAAACAAGAGAGTCGTTTTAATTTATTGATAGGTATTACCGAATGCTGGTAAAAATATGAAAAGATTATTAAAGACTTTTAGTAAGCCCTTTATACAATAGGTTTTTGTCATAGAGAAAATGAAAGCACTGTCTTTGTTAGGTATTAATAATACTCTTAAAGCTAAAACTATGCATATATTTGTACGGATTATACAGATGCCCCTAATATATAATGAAGATTGTCTTCTCTTACTTTCAAAATTATCGCGAGTTACACTATAACAATTAAAAAATGAAAAAATGGGAGTGACTCACGTATAACTAAGTTAAAACCTTACAACGTTTCGGACTTCGGGAGTCAAGAGAAGTCCGTTATCGGGAGGAGTGACCGTCGGCGTCGGCGCGAACTCCGAGTCCTTTCAGTTTCTCACTTACTATAAATGTGAGAAAATTCCGTATTTTTTAAAAAATTGACTTATCTTCTCATACATCTACTGAAATTAAGACCCAGCATCAGTTTAATCTTCCTGTAGAAGTTTGAGGCACTTAGAACCATGCGGTTGCTGTACAAAAGCAATCTTGTGTGGTTTTAAAGAGACCAGCGCTTCATGTTGGTGCTGACAATGGTACAAGTAATAGGAAACAATATGGTTACACAGCAGAATATACGACAGATTTTTATATATTTGGACAGCTTCTACCTAGCACCTCGGGATATTTCATCTTGAAAATGTATTATGTAAACAATTGTTAGAAAGGTGAAGGCAAACATCGAGAGCAAACCGGCATGTACTGAAAATTTTAAGAGTTTTTAGAACATGTGTGACATTTACCAACCCGCACTATCTCTCTCGTTAAAAAAGACGATAGTATCTACCAAACATTAATACTAAACTAGAAGTATATTGATTATTTATTTTAGATATTCCTGGTAATCTTGAAACCTGCCTTTTTAAATAATTAATGATTAATACTGCTAGACAATTCATGTAATGAATATTCACAGTCAGAGCGGCTTCGCACTACGTCTGATCCTAATCCGATCCGAGCTCGTGAAGTAATAATCTATTTTACGGGTCCGGATCGGATTTGGACTAGACGTAACCGCTCTCGAAATAAGATCAAAGGTAGTTTATATTGAAATATTTTACAGAAAAATAAATATTACAGAGTAACAAAGATAATGTTTTTTTACGGCCGATTCTCATAAAACTTATTACATAATTTTTAAATTATTCTGTGGTAATTTTTCAATTTTAATTTAAATCACAAAGATTATCTAAGAATTCAAGTGGGCGCGCGGCCATTTGTAACTGTAGGGGTCGCGCGTCACCTAAGTGACCTATGGGATACTTCAGGGATTTAGAACACGAATATATCAAAAATCATATAAGATTTATCCGTGGATTGACGAGGCAGACCTGGATCGAAGCACACTAGTGACGACCCTCCGATTGCGCTCGGACACATTCTATCAAACAAATGCGGTTATCTCATGAAAAAAGTAGATTCTCAAAACTGTGACATCTGCAACAGTATAGAAAACATCCAACAACAACTGATAGAGTGTGTGTGGTGTGCAGACGAACGAATAAATATTTTTGGTTCTGTTAATAATTTCTATAATGGACAGTGTAATAATATTTTAAATATTTTTATTAAGTGATAAACCTCACTTTGTAGGTGAAACTATTTATAAATTTTATGCAGAAAAAGAATAAGACACATCCGTAACTTTCGCACGCACAGGATTCGAACCTGCACTGTTCGCTGTGGCGTTATCACAGAGATCCTTTATTATAAAGTAGCTGTAATTGACATTAATTTTAATCTTGACTTATTATATTTTAATGTATAAAATTTTTGCATGCCTATTTTTTTTTTGGTGAAGTATATGAAACTAATTTAAATTTAGTATCTTGTAATGTACCACATTTCTTGCAATAAATGATTATTATTATTATTATACATATTAGCTGACCCCAGCAAACGTTGTTTTGCAAAATGAAATATAGATAGTAGCCGATTATCAGACATACTGAATTCGCATATAAAGTTTGGTAAAAATCGGTAAAACCATTTCGGATGAGTTAACTAACATAGTTAGATGAACTAACATTGGGTCATGGAAATTTTATGTATAAGATTAGAAAAGCGCTTTTTATATCCAGACTAACAGATTTAAATAATAACAATATTAATATGGTCTACACAAATTTAGAATATAATATCGCTATGCCCTTTAACATGCGCCGCAAACTATAGAGACATCACCAGCCTTGTAGAGCACAAAGGCCTCACCAAGGACCACTCCACTCGCTTTGTCGCCGACCAACATTGTCTTATATTCGCATAAAGGAGGCACTACACACGTGAACAATACAAACTACTTGGGCCAATGTGCCAACTAGTAAGTGTTTTATGAGTGACAGTTCATTTAAAGTTCGAAGTTTGACCTTGTCAATCACTTAAAGAGAATCGTGTATGAATTTATAACTAGCTTTTGCCCGCGTAATAATTGTTACCCCGCGTACCATCAAGCTACAAGAAGTTAATTTATTTCCATTGTTTGATTTTTCAAATATAAGAAACGTCATAAATAAACTAAAAACAAAGAAATTGAACATACTTATAAAAAAAAATTTGAAATAAATTTATATGGTACCTCGTCACTGTGTTTCTTTGCAAAGTAGCGATTAGAAACTCTAGCTCATTTTTGTTCTGAAATTTTACAATTATTATTGTACACACATGATACATATATGTAGTCATAAATAAATACTTTTTTTTGTGATTTAAAGTATTTTTAGTCATAATTCAAAACCAAAGTAACAAAAAAGGTACTTGGAAAAGAAAAAAAATGTATAATTTTTTTGTTATTTAAAGTATTTTTAGTCATAATTCAAAACCAAAGTAAAAAAGTTACATGGAAAAGAAAAAAAATGTATAAACCTTGGTATAGACTATTTTTTTCTTACGATGATGATACTTCTATCATCATCATCACTTTCAAAATTAAAGCGAGTTACACTTTATAATAAGTAAAACCGTTTTCCAAATAAATAACATGATCATTGATCAGTCTGTTATTAAATCAACTTACTTTCAACTTAATGCTAAGCATGGCCTATGCTTAGCTACTTCAATCGCCAATCCTTTTGGTCCCTAACGAGTTCCATAAGTTAATCATAGCCGACTTTTAAAAAATTACAGTTCTCCATGATAATTTAATTGGTTGTAAGGCTATTTGGCTCTAAGTAATAAAATTAATGGTCTCTATGTTTCTCGCACTTTATTTGTAGGAACAATGCTGTTCAAAATAATAGGTAGAATGTAAACGCGCCTTAGAGCCAAAGCTAATCCTTACTGTGGTTGCTCCCGTTATAACTTCATAGCAGTATCATAACTATGTTAGGCAGTCTCTCTAAAATTTGGCATAGACGAGCACTTCGACTTTGTAAAAACGTAAAAGCTTTTCGCTCTCGATTTAACGATTATGCCGTTGTATCAGGCTGTTTTATACACAAAAAAAAAACATTAATTCGTTATTGTATACAGTAGCACGAGTTGCCACTTATGACTTTTGGAGATTACAACATGGTATAATCTCATACATACATAAGCAAGCACCCCTATTTAATTTCCCACTGCTGGGACACAGGGACTTCTCTCTTGACGAGAGAGATTAGGCCTTAATTCAACACGCTGGCCAAGTACGGGTTGGTGAATGTCACATGTCCTTCAAACTCTTTCAAGTTGTCAGAACATGCCGGTTTCCTCACGCTGTTATCCTTCACCGTTATAGCATGTATTTAGGCGCACATACATTTTTCAAGAAGAAAAATTCAGAGGTGCGTGGCTGGGGTTTGAACCCACGACCTTCGGAATTAAAGTTGATTGTGCTCCCACTTAGCCAACACGGTTTTTGGTAATCCCATAAATTGACTTATATAGAACTTAGTTGTGAAAATCTGTCAATAATAATGAATAATGTAGGGCTACATTACACTGGTACACTAGAATAAATAATTTTTGATTTGATTTGTTAGCAATCACAGATTAAGTAATTAGATAGAAAGGTTTAAATGATTATAAGCCACTATAACAATATAATTGTCATGACCTTAAATTAACTGCGAATTCTATAAAAGTGTTTTATTTATGCGACTAATTTCACGATTTGCATTTCTAATACAATATGATTGTTTTAGTCTAATATCATAAATATTATAGGACTATTCCACGAACTAAAAAAACACTAAGGACTCAAAAACGGCATGCTGCTGTAATTATCCAGGAAAAAAAACGTATTTGCAAATTCAAGTTTTACTTGTTTTTATTTTGTATTCCTATTAATTTTATCCCTTAATTTGTTTGCAACGGTATCTAACATTTATTACTGAAGTTTCAATTATAAATAAGTATTTATCATCAAAGTTAGTTGTTGAAACAATTTTAACAATCATAAAAGTAATCTGCTGTGTGAATATCAGCTTAAATTGAGAATTTCAGTTTTGAAAAGCGTGTGGGGAGCCTTCATGCCACAAAATAAAAAATAAGCACCGAAAATTCATTGAAATGTAGATTGCGCGAAAACAGCTTATTAAGGTAAAAAACACACAAGGGCGGTCGTGTGAAATTACTTATTCAAAATATAAAAAATACAAATTTGTTTAACCACATTTGTAGAGATTATATAAGCTTGTTTCACTATAACCACCGAGTAAACTTAGATAATAATTAAAATATAGACCTATTTCGCTAAGTAAGAGTTGCGAGAAAGTGATATAGCTCTTGGTTATAACTAATAACCATTCACACGTATTATTGAC
Organism: Gymnoscelis rufifasciata; assembly: GCA_929108375.1. Taxonomy (NCBI): domain Eukaryota; kingdom Metazoa; phylum Arthropoda; class Insecta; order Lepidoptera; family Geometridae; genus Gymnoscelis; species Gymnoscelis rufifasciata. The sequence continues at coordinate 8,925,472 of OV815315.1, read as the reverse complement.
ATTTATTATTTTTAAGTATTTACGACACACATAACTTTATAGATTTTGAATCCAATGTTATTATATATGGCCTTGAATATTCGATTCTCAATTCGACGGTATATTTATCGATGTATATAATTATCTCTGATTTGAATAATTATTTTTATGAAATAACACTATTTGTTAAGGATCAACGGGATTATAATAATTATAGGTTTTATAACCTATAATTATTAAAATCCTAAATTAACCCTCGGTGCGCAATTACAACTCGCACTGGGCCGCTTTTATTTTAATCTATAATAACCAAGTTCTTTGAAAGCACACCCAAGTTATTTTGAGTCGGTGCCATGTTTATGTTATAAATAATAATGTTGGATTTAATAGTTAATTTCATTAAATTTTGATAATCTGTGTTCTTTTGTTTGGGATTATAATAATTATAGGTTTTATAACCTAAAAAACTACTGAATGGATTTTGTTGAAACTTCCCAATAGTATAGATTACATATCAGAATAACACATAAGGACTTTTTACAACGGTAAACAGCCGCGAAAAATTAAGGATTGCGAGCAAAGCCCGATTTGGATGATATTTGGAACGGCCATAACTGCTTTCTCAGTAACGAACAAAAGCTTCTTTTTATCACGGGAAATCTATTATTACGCGAGCAAAGCCACGGGTGGAGCTATCAATAAGTTAAAGAAGTGACAGGATTGCTTTTTAAAATAACAACTTGTTTTTAAGGAAACTAGATCGAAACTTGGAGACGCAAAATAGCGTTCAACTGAGTAACATTTTTTTCACTTTATAATTTTATTTAACTCGACACTGGTAAATTGTCGCGTCAAGCTCCAAGTCCAATTACAAGAAACTGAACTGAACTGATCGAAACTTGGAAACATACAAGAATATGGCATAACCCAAAATAATTAAAAAACAGAAATGGTACTTTTAATCATAATTGTAGTAAGTATCTTATATAAAAAAAAGCTTAAAATAATTTACAAATTGATAAACTCTTCATTCTACAAATACTGCTAGATCAAGAGTTTCAAATTCCATTTTAGATATCGGAGTAAATTTTACAATTTTCAATGGATTTACAATTTTGACATTCCATTTCAGTACATCAATGGAAAATCTCGACTATTTTCGCAAAGCTATTCACTCTCAGAAGTGAAATCTTGATAAGATATCTCGAACTTTTCCAACTGAACAGTAAAATTTTATTTGATTAGAAAATACTGGTAGCTTTGCGTAACAACTTAAGATAGGTAACATTGATTTCTAGTTATGCTCGTAAAACCCTTTAAAAATACCTATAAAAATGTGTTAAGATACCGTAATGGCCGTGAAACGGGTTACAATACAATACTCTTTATTGAACACAACATAATAAAACACAAAAAAAGATAAATATGTACAAAAATTGTGAATCAATGGGCGGCCTTATCGCTGATAGCGATCTCTTCCAGGCAACCTTGGGATGGATACAAATCATAAAGCACGAATAAGACATACGGGTTACATACCATGATATCATTTTGAAAACGGGTTTTACTCACGTTACTCACTGTGACTCTTTAATGTATAATACCATGATTTGACGGTTTTTGAGTTTTAATATTGAAGGCCATTCGTGGGCTGGACGCACTTAGCATTAGAGAAATTGAGCCCATTATAAGGCTCGACTCGACTTTCTTCTCTCGATGGGCTCTGGATTTCTCTTCTTAAAAAATGTATGTATGTGTGCTTTTAAACACGTGCTTTAACGGTGAAGGCCAACATCGTGAGGAAACAGGTATGTTCTGAAAACTTTGAATGTGTTTACAGGACATGTGAGATTCGCCAACCCGCACTGGTGATTAGATCACTCTCGCCAAGACAGAAGTCCCGGTGTCCCAGCAGTGGTAACGTTAATAGGGTGATGATGAAAAGGCATGTAGTACCTCCGCTTCACTTGCTCGTCTTGGTGCCCCGAGATTTTGGTAAACCCACTTTGATTCTACAAAATTCTGTACATTATTATTATAAAACTTTTTTGCCAAAAATTAAACCAACTTCAAAAGATAAACTGAAAAGTACAAAATAAATTAACTTTACAAATCCGTTCGACATTATAAGTGATAATTAAAAGAAACATAAACAATAAAATAATTAAGTATTTAATAATTTTGAAGCCGGTGCCAAGTAAAACAATAACTAGATATAATATAGTTACCTAACATCAATCTTTTTCACAACTCAAGCCATAAGGTATTAGTAGGAAATTAACTCTTAATATCAGTCCATTCGCGGTATATCCGCGCACGCATTTTTATTTGGGTCCTAAATGCTGTTAATTAGTATGTTATTTTGACATATTTATTAATATTTTGTATAGTGAAGGTAAAAATGTATTTGTTACTGCATTAAGTTTTTTGTAGTATTTACTTGGCACCGACCTCAAAATTACTAAATACTTAATTATTTAATTGTTTATGTTTCTTTTAATTATCACTTATAATGTCGAAATGATTTGTAAAGTTAATTTATTTTGTACTTTTCAGTTTCTCTTTTGAAGTTGGTTTAATTTTTGGCAAAAAAGTTTTATTTCACTATTTTTAGTGATTACTCTACTAAAATATACCTTATAGAGTTCCTTTGACTGTCCTTCATTTTCATCATCAGACCCCTAATATCAGTCAAAACCCATGTAGATGAACGGTCTCAGTAATATAAGTTAATCGAGCCCAAACAGCGAGTACTTTGCGCTGTAAATCGTTGAGGAGTTCCCTCGACCGCCTTACCCTCCATCATCAGATCAACACCAGACCCTCATTAATAAAACGGCTTTAAAATTCATTATATTGAATAATATTCAGGAACACACAAGTCGAAAAGACAATATTTTCAAGAGTTTCCCACAATTTCTTCAGGATTCCACCACCAGATCCAGGTTTCCTTACCATGGGACCACCCTTGGGATACTCCCTTTCCAACAAAAAAAGAATAATCAAAATCGGTTCATAAACAAAAAAGTTATCCGCGGACATACATAAAAAAAAAAATATATATACGGTCGAATTGAGAAACCTTTTTTTTTTGAAGTCGGTTAAAAAACAAAAACTGTACTTATTTGAGTATAGATTAAGGTGAATAGCTTCTACGTACGAGTACTATATGCTTTTTCATTTCTTTATTTGAGCATAATGTTTATCGGTTCGTGGAATTGAATATCACGGTAAAATGAAAATTGTAATATGAAATATTTTTCGACGAAGGGTCCAACTTCAAACACATTTTGCTTCAATGTAAACAGTTTCAAAATTCATAAACGCTAATGCACGCGACGCGACGTCGGTAAACATTTTTTATGTCACCCACATACTAAAAATCCTATAAAAGCATATATAAATAGGATATGAGGAAAAATGCCACATTCAATCTTTATTATTTTTCCATTGCCCATTCCTTTAGGAATTCATTTCTGCCGAGCGAAAAGGAGCTTTATTACGTGAAAATAAGTTGCAGGGAGACTGCAGTTGTACAAAATGATTAAGTCGCAATGCCTATGACATGCTTTGTGGGAATTTTCTCGCTTTTGTCTTCGGTACCTTTGTGTGTCTGTCATGTTGTTAAAAAGAACTGCCGCCTATTAACTCACTGAGCGTATGAAGTGTAGGTAATTAAAATGAAAATAGTATGTTTTATGTAACTTATAAGCCCCTATTTCACCATTGACTGTAAACGCGATCAGATCAGCCTATGCACGTTTTACCGCCAAACTTTTTTTTTTGTATGCTACATAAGCCTTCACTTGACCACAATCTTATCTGATGTGGTCTAAGATGACGCATGAAGACCTAGAAGGTAGATAGGCTTCTCCGGACAACATTACGAAAAACAAAACAATCGTTTAACGCACTGGCCCAGCCAATCAAATCAAAGAACTGAGATTAAATAGGCATCAATTTTATTGTCATTATTCAATAGTTAAATCTGTTTTAGTAAAACCCGATCTGCAGCATAAAATGGTGAAACTGGGGCTAAAACTAAATACATTTTTAACATAATTCACTAATTAATTAATTAATTTTTCGGACAATCTACACAACAACATCTAACCCGTTAGTTCTAAGCTTGTGTTAAGGATACCTGTAATCTGGTATACTTAATACAATAGGAATACTTAAATAGATATATATAATATTATACATATTAAACACCCAAACCTAGGGAAATATGCTTGTAGAAAATACAAACAATTGAGAATCGAACGCGCTACCCGACCGCCGCCACGCCGGCCGCCGCGATCGGCGTTACGATATAAATAAACTGTATAATGTTATTGTTATACTTTAACGTTTAAATTTATATATATTTACTAAACCTAAAATCTCTTTTATCGATCCAATGACGAACTATACAATATTAGTGCAAATTAAAAGCTTTCAAACATTCATAGGATAGAGAATTTGTAAATTAACTTGAATATCTGATTATATTAATGATCTGGCTCGCATGATCTCACTCAGTATTGAAAACGTTTTATGCGCATTGTGTATGGGAGCAATGTACGTTAACATGAAACCAGCCGTATTATGTGACACTTTTCATTCAAATAAATGATGGACAATAATAATGAAATTGATACTTATCCTTGGTTTTTCTCCCTTAGGTCTAGTAAGTTTTAAAAGATGACCTCGATAAAGTTTTGTCTTGGACGTCCACCAACATGATGGACCGATTTTGTTTACAGTATATTCTAGAGACTAACCAAAACAACTCAAAATATAATCGTCCATCCTATTTTCGACGTAGAAAATAAAAAATAAAAGATAATGAGCCTATACAGACAAAGATGATGATAAGAACATTATCAAATTTGACAATATTTTATTCTTACTAATATTAGAAATCAGAAGAGGTTGTCTGTTTGTTTTCGCTAATCTCAGGATTAATCAAAAATCTCGTTCTTGCAGAAAAATCCAAAAAAATTCTGGCATCGCTGCGCTGTTGCGTTTAAAGCTAGTGTTACAATTAAAAAAAAAGTAAAAAATTATAGGCATGAATTATATTATTTTAGTATTCTTTCAAGAACTAAACTTCTGTTAAATACAATATTCTACAAAATGTACTTAAAATATATTTTAATTAGGCATTGACCACACACGGACCAAGAAAGACAAAGACTGCCTCTGATTTCTGGGAAGGAATCGAAATCACTACCACATAACGCCGCATACAGTCCAAAGCCCACTGCACCACTGAGGCAGGAATATAATTTAGAACGAGTTTCAAATGCAACAAGAATTTATTGCTTATTGTATACGTAATTCAGTACGGTTGTCAACTCCCACGCGCTGACGTGTGTTCAACTTTTAATCAAGCCTCCTATTGTGTGTAACTTTTAATATTACGCGAGGGATATAGATTTAAGCTAGCTTGGATAAATAAAATGATATACTTAAGAACTGATCCATAGGCAAAACTGAAGATATATTATTAGCGCTGAATTTTTAGTTTCAGTTAGGCTCTCTCTGATATTATATAACTTTTAACAGAAATGTTATCAGAGGGTTAAAAAATGGGCCTTAATTAAATTTTACCAGGTTTTGTAATATATATAATAAATAAATAATTAAGTGGGCTGACATGACTGACAACATAGCCATACAACAATCGTGATATTTTCAAGGTTAATCATCGTTGCGAGCAGCCATTACTTAGATGGGTGAAAGCACGAACTGCAACTTTATGCACTTTTAAATATATTTTTTTACTTTTTTTGATTTTATTTTATTTCGAAATGTGTATAAACTTTACTCGGAACCCAAGGTGTAGTATGAATCCATCTCATGCTTCTCAAAATTATTTGAAACGGTGTTAAAAAACGGATAAAAAGACTAGCAGATCTACGTTTTCTCGTACGCTTCAGAGCTCTCATGTAATGGCTTCGACATTATTCATAACAGGTAAGCATTCCTGCTCCCTCAACCCACTGTCCGATTTCCGGTTGCGAAGCAACCATTTCCGGAACTCTTTCGAGATATTCGCTTTATTTAAATGAGGTGGTAGAAAAAGTGAGGTCTAGTAAAATTTTGTTCATTGGGTAGTTTGGTAAAAAATAGTTTTTCAAATTAGAATTGCGAATGTTTTTTTAAATTTTCATCGCTTATTTTTGCGCTACTGGTTTTTCTTTATTTCAGAAAGCAAATATGTCACAAGCTTCATTTTTGATGCACTTTAAAATAGAATAATTAAACAATTATGCGAATTTGCGCAATTAAGAAACGCTGACATTAAATCCATTTTCATAAAATGCTTAGATACAGGAAGCGTTATAATCTATCAATGCATCGAACATCGTTGGCAAACCTACTCGACCGCCATTTTGAATAAAAATGTGATTCCTGTGATGGAACTCATGTCAATCGACAGAGTAAATGATAACAAACAAAAAGTGTTCTATGATCAAATCTCCTAAGTGATACGGTTTCTGAGATATTTGGGTCTAAAAACTAGAGAAAAAATCTGTCCCCTGAGCTATGTTCAACTATACTTTATTTTTCTTTTTTCTGACCCTAATATCTCAGAAACTTGATTATTGAGAACACTTTTTGTTTGTAATCATTTACTCTGTCGGTTGACATGAGTTTCATCATTGGCCGCCGAATCACGTTTTTTTCAAAATGGCCGAGTAGTAGGTGTGCCAGGCTCCATACAAAAATGTTCGAATCCTTTTAATATATCAACTGACATGAATAAGTAATCGAATTTACCTTGGTCAATGATAAAATTTGAGGACTAGACGACTGAACTATTTAAAACTTCCTTGGTCCAATGTTTTTTGTCCATATTCGGAGTTTAGAAGAGACCAAATTAATCTATGACAGATAATCAAATGTACTCGTATAGAGAATATTATATAGAGCTATAAATATTATTGTTTTATTTAATAGCAATCATTCGATATTTAGCAAAACCTACTACTATTATAAAGGCGAAAGTTTGTAAGTATGGATGTATGGATGTTTGTTACTCTTTCACGTAAAAACTACTGAACCGATTTAAATGAAATTTATACAATGGTACACAGAATCTCTAGAGCCTGAAAAATAACATAGGCTACTTTTTACCGCGGGAAAACGTCATTCCGCGGGAAAATCCATTATAACGCGGGTAACACCGTGGGGCACAGCTAGTGTGAAATAATTCAATCATTTATGGTTGTTAAATAAATTAGTTACTATTTTGGCTTCTGGAAACCCGGAAGTGTGAGAAAAGGTTTCGGTAGACTTTGTGAAAATGTGAGTCTAAGGTATTTGTTATTTGTGTAAAGATTGTTAAAGATTGATTTTAATAAATTATTGAATATAGTTCAAGTGCAGATTAAGACACTTAAGACTTTAGGATCACCATCACAGAGTTAAATTAGATATTGGTTAAAATATAGAGCAATTTCGCTCAGTTAAACGTTACAAAACGAGATGGCTCTTGTCATAACTTACCTATGCCACGTATCATTGACAGAACTAACTTACTCGGAATCTGTGAAATGAGTCCTGATTCTAACAAATCTAAGTAAAAAAAGAACAAAAGATTTTTCCAACATATCGGTATTCATTTTGCATTTTTATCTATTAAATATATTACAATATTAATCTCATTTTATTTCGTAAAGTTAAACCCATAAATCCAAAGTCAAATTTCTTTATAAGTGAAACCGGTCCGCTTATCTCTCTGTTATCAATAGCACTACCATTTAGGGGAATTAGGTTTTATTTTCAGCGTACTGTAAATAGGCTTGCCTCTGATTTATTGGACTGTAAGAGGCCTCTTTAGAAATAGGGTTGACGTTATTTTTATTGGCCGTTATCTATGTCTCTGCTCAGTTTAGTGGCTACTATGCACTTAAGCCGTGTTGGTTAAGTGGGAGCACACATTTTTCTTCTTGAAATTTGTGACATGTGACATGATAGACATCCTACACAATAGTGTGACCACATTGAACAAATAATAGACTTGCATGGATTTTTTTTTATATTAATTTTATGATAACGTCAGATAGAGCTATCAGTTAACTGAAAAACTGGACCTAAGTTAGAAAGAAAAGCAAAAAATCATAATAAATACAAATTTGTTGAGAACCCGAATATTCTAATAACTATTTTAAAGGGATAACGGTTGTGTTTTTAGATAAACAGATAATTATAATTATCAATTAAATAAAACCAACACCGTAACAAAATTCTTAACCAGTCATAAAATCAAAGAGATTAAAATATACTAATTTGTATATTTAATTTTATCGCCTAAAATCATAATATCAGAATTGACACGAAAAATCCGTGACATTACGAAGATTATTTTGTACTCAGATAACTTTTTGCTAAAGCTTTTCTGAAATTATCTTCTGAAAATGCCAACTCCTGGGGATTCCGTAACCTATTTATCATGCTTATCGGCTTGATAAAAATACTCCACAATACCACAATGTCTTTGTAATAAATCCTAATTTGGCAGTAATTACGAATTGCCAGAAGGTGGGGTCTTGCCAGATCACGCGCTTGGGGAAATCAAGTGATCCTTGTGACTGTGCTTCATTGGGCAACCCTAATGCGGCCCATTGTGACGTAGGTACTCCACATTACTGGTATTACCAGTATTATGTTGGGGGTAATGGCCTAATTTAAGTTAGACGGTACTGTCAGGTACAAATTTCACAATTTTTGTTTTTGACAAGAACTGATTGTCGTAATTGAACAGGGGGGAATTCGCCAACGTTTTAAGCATTTTTACTAATTGTTGAGAAAGTAATTAGCTTCCACTAATTATAAATTGGATTGCTTTGAGTTTCTAATATTTAATCATGATATTATTACTGTAGTAAACAAAATAAATACTTATACATTTATATAATAAAATTAAAATTTTTTCTATCTATAGTTCGGCCGTTCAGAGAATGCGTTCCTGACAGATGTCAGAAAAATCACGCTTATGAAGTCCTGAATTTCTTATTGGTTCAGACAATAGCTGTGATTGTAAGTAATACTTAATGGGCATGCCGAACTACCTAGTGATGGGAGATGAATCATCGTGCATAGTTTATAATACAAGTTACTGATGTTTCAAAAAAGTATTTTATTTCATAGTACAAATTAACATTTAGGTTTATTTACTACTCCTGTAATATACTTGATAAAATAAAATATTAGTAAGTACGTATATAAAATCTAATCTAGTGTGGCTGCTTAGAGATTGCGTTTCTGACAGGTCGTGATCGAATAGGCGATGTAACTTGGAACTGGCGTACAATTTACTTAATTTAATAAATTATACTTTATTCAATAGAAATACAGATTGTAACTTTGTAACAAAGAATAAATAAAACAATTTTATTATATTAATATTACCTTTTTTTGGTTTCCACTTAAATACTAAATATACAAATTTTAAATGATTCCGCCAATTTAAAACAAAAATAATCTTAAAAATAACGCGGCTTCATTTTGGAGGGACGGTAACGAACTCAGTGTTATCACAATCTGTGGTGTTATGTTGCCCATCACTAGTCGTGACTCTAACTGATAGGTGTTAAACGCATTCTCTGAACGGCCGAACTATAATGTAATATTTACGGAATAATATTGATATACCTGGACGTCAAGAACAAGAAACACAAATTCACATACATAATTAATGAAAATCAATTGATTCAATTTTGATTATAATCAAAATTATATAATATATTATATTATCGAAAAATTGTGTATTCGAGACTCAACTTGGTCAAAATTTAACAGTGCATTGCCATAACATAACTTATGATCAACATACCTCAAACAAATAAAACTGATTACAGAATTAATCATCTTTAATTCGTGTTCATATACATATCTTCAACGTTAATCCTTGATCAATGAAATTCATGTTCAACTTCTTAAGTGCAAAGATTCTAGAACCTCGCTCTAAATTCAAATGTTTTCTTAGTTCTTATTAAAAGAGTAATTAACATAGTTGAGAAGTTCTCCCGGAACCCATTTGACTTCGTGTCAGTGTCAGTAAAATACGGTGCTTTTACAGTTTACTTTAGACGAAGGTCTATGTCAACGTTAATAGAAAAATTAAGAAAATTAAACGTCAGGTCGCTATTTTTCATCTTTTATTTATATAGTAGAATAGTTGATATAATTATAATCATTATTAACAAAAAATAGTGATATATGGATTCGTAGTTGCAAATATAGATAATAGTCTTATTACTGAATTGTTAATGAATCATTCAAAGGGCATTGTATACGCTTCTACAACAAGATTCCCAAAGAATTGCAACAGTTGTACATTTATTTCCTATTTATCTTCAAGCACCATGTTTTTTTTATTGTATTTTATTTTTGACGTTTTGTAAAACCAAACAATGGAAATAAATGATTTTGTATCATGTATCTTCTATTTTCTCCTTATCATAGCATATAATACAATATAAAACTTGCTCTTGTATTCCATTTATTCCATTAATGTATATTTTTTAAAGTTTTATATAGTTTTAAATAATAACAATTTCACAGTACCTACACTAAATTGGAATTTATTTAACAAATACGTAATGATTACGAAATTGTAAAATAAAACACAATTCACTGACAAAATACACAAAACATCTTCACCCGACAGTACCACATAACACGGGACTATCTGAAATTATCCAATGTGTAATGACAAGTCCAATCTGAAGTGGGTCCGAAGCCAATCTGAAAGGAATTCCAGATTATGTGGCCCTTACTCCAAATACCTCCTTAAACCCGACCCTTAACAATATTCGGTCCTAAGCCTATAAACTCTACATTGCTTGCTGAATACCAACAAGTTGATGGCGTCTATGAATAAAATCAGCAATGATTTGATATGAGAATGGGGTATTTGACCGATTGTTTTGAATAATGGCTTTAATACGTTTAGCCGAATACTTTATTTTAATTTATTTCGAACATAAACAGTTCTACTTACGAATTAGATAAAAAAAAAAACTTTGCACCATTCGTTCATTTCTGATAAGAAAATAGTACCTTTATTAGAATGTGTATGACACACATGTATTTTTAATTCTTATCGTTACCACTCAACAGCTGAATAAATTTTAAGCCAAGATACATCATTATATTCATCCAAATGACGTCAAAATTTCTCTAATTTTCTTGCAGAAATATTTATTTAAAAATATTTTTTTTTTAATTATTACTACTAAGTCAAAAATACACATTTAGACCTTATGATTATATGTCTTGGTAAGACTTATATGTCTTATATTTTTGAGGGGTTGCATTAACATAGACAAGCAATTATTAAACAGTAATTTACGTTTTCATTACCTATTCTTTGCTATTAATTTCAACACTTTCTAATATTACTCAGGTTCACATTTAGATATACGACTGAGTGAACCTCCTAATAGGTACCTTTCCTAAGTTCTGTATCCCTAACTATCAAGAGCCTAACCTAACCTATAAGATACCTAGATCAACGCTTTATGGGAAGGTAACTGGAATATTAATTTGCTGAAGTGATAACTTCTTATGGGAAGGTAAGCATCCCTTTCCATATGTCCACGTATGTCACAGTCACATTTGTCGGAAACTATAAGAACTATGTATATTGTTGAAACTTATTCATATTCATTTATTTGTTGCTTCATGTGGTTACAATAAAGGTGTTAACATAATAGATTCCCTGACATGAGCCCCGTTGGGGCATTACAACTTCAACTTAACTTAAGATGTATCCTTTATATACTATATTTACTTAAATAAATCTTAATAATAGGAACAGTTGGTAAGTATAATGTATGCTGTGATCTGCTTTAAAACTAGAATAGAAATCAAAAACTCTTAGGGATTTCCATACTCAACATTTTGTTTTATCAAACCCATATGTGTGGGGTATTTATGGATAGGTTTCAAAATAGATAAACTGAATAGTTTGCTCGAGAGATTCTTACAAAGTGATAAAATGAGTGTGCTCTATCTGCTAAAATAAGAGAATGATAAATTAAAAATATATAAATGATGTATGTATATTCCTATAAAAACTACCAACGGAAACTGGTTTGACCGAGATCTAGTAAATAGTTTATTTTTAATACGTCATAAACTACAATTTACTTTTTCTTCTTTAAAGTTAATCCACCTTAAGTGAGTTCAGTACTTGGATGGGCAAGGCGCAAGACACTCTGGGTATGAGATCATTTCATACTTTTTATGTTTATCTTTATTTTTATGTCAATAAGTTAACTACCTACAATACTCGTAGCTACATTACTTCTTTGGCAAATCCCATTCTAACATTTCACATCTTATTCTAAAAGTGCTTGATCATAAAGAAGAAAGCAGACAAATTGTAACGCAGACTACAATCAAACTGGAATATCATAAAAAGATTATTGTCATAGGAATAAATCCCAAATACGAAAAAAAAACAAAATCTTATAAGCTTTGTGAAACGTCGTGTAACGCCAAAGCTTATCATTTCACGTAATATAAGCCGGCGAATTTAAAATTCCATAATTAAGGTAACCCCTAGGGATCGTCTATCTCATTTTGAATCCTGTTATGACACAAAGCTCGCTGTACTCCTAATTTGGAAAAGTTACCTGTTTTTCAGATCCCCTACGAATGGTTTCCAACGAATATAAATCTGGAAAAAATATATGATAGAAATTTCTATGGAAACTTCCAACGAAAAGTGGTTTAAATAAGATCCAGCAAGTAGGTTTTTTTTAATATAATATTAAAAAAAACCTACTTGTTACTACTAAATCGATTGTGCCGTTTAAAAGTTATGAGAGTGGGGAAGGAAAACTGAAAATCTGCAAATATACTCGTGTGGGGTGTGTAAATGAAAGCGCATCGCGTCCACACTACAAAATATGATGGTGTTTTACTTTTAAGGAAATTAATGCATTGGAATCGGGGGGTTTTCTTAAATTTTAAATTAGGTTTATTATTTTTATTAGTTTGTCGTTGAGTCCGTATTGTCAGAAAATGGAGCTGATGGAAGATCAGCGTTGGTTACTAGCCTGCTGGTAATCAACACAATGCTGAGTCAGCGACCATTTTGTTGTGTTTTTGTTTAGTTCACATGGACGTATCTGTATTGTTATAATAATAATTTAGCATGCAAGCTTACATTAAGAATAAATTGATTTGTATTTTATATTATATTTAACGAGTATTAGTGTTTTAGCCTACCCGAAACACGTTGTTCTATTTTTTGTTAAGTTAAGTTCAAGTTACAAGTCGTGATGGATATACAGATAATCTTTTAAAATCTATATTCTCATATTTAGTGTTTGAAAATGAATAAATAACTTTCGTAACAGAACACGGTAGAGGTAAACTGAAACTTTAACTAGAGAATAACAAATTGCTTTTGGAATTATGTACCAGCAAAGTACACGTAAAATTCAAATGGTTTATTCTCTACGGAGCTTTTGCATGAAAAACCAAGCTAATTAAGGATTATTATACGTGATTGTGTCTAAAATTATAAATATGGAAACTTATTAATATGTAAAATTCTAGTAACAGTCAAATTCCAGAATCTTCCATACTTACCTAACTTACAATATTTTTTTAATATATTATGTTAAATACATACCAACTGTTCCTATTAATAAGATAGTTTATTCATCATCATCATCACCCTATTAACGTTCCCACTGCTGGGACACAGGGACTTCTCTCTTGACGAGAGAGATTAGGCCTTAATTCACCACGCTGGCCAAGTGCGGGTTGGTGAATGTCACATTTCCTTCAAACTCTTTTAAAGTTCTTAGAACATGCCTGTTTCCTCACGATGTTTGCCTTCACCGTTAAAGCACGTGTTTAAAGCGCACATAAATTTCTCAAGAAGAAAAATCCAGAGGAACGTGGCGGGGTTCGAACCCACGACCTTCGGAATGAAAGTCGAGTGTCCTCCCACTTAGCCAACACGGCTACTAGTATTAAAGTAAATATAATATAGGATACATGTCAAGAAATTTAGTATGTTAACACCTTTAATTGTAACCACATGATGCAACAAATAAACAAATTATTTTGTTGAAGTTTAGATAGGCTGAAGATACAATTAATAAAAGTACATTTTGTGCCTAACTATGTTTATTTTTATCTATACTCATATTATAAAGCTGAAGAGTTTGTTTGTTTGGACGCGCAAACTTCAGAAAATACTGGACCGATTTCAATAATAATTGTTTCACAGTTCTTTAACCTGAATGTATGCAGCTATTTTAATTTTGTTTGTTTTTTTTTTAATACGTTTTTATAAACTAATTTTCGGAATCCCCAATAATGCAAACAATAGCGTTTTTATTTAAAAAAAACTAGCTGACCCCACAGCAAACATTGTTTTGCAAAAATTTTTTTTTTCAAAATGAAAAATAGATGTTGGCTGATTCTCAGACCTACTGAATTTCCTCACAAAATTTCATGAGAATCGGTCGAGCCGTTTCGGAGGAGTTCGATTACGCACCCCGTGACAGAAGAATTTTATATATAAGACTAGCTGACCCCAGCAAAAAAATGAAAAATAGATGTTGGCCGATTCTCAGACCTACTGAATATCCTCACAAAATTTCATGAGAATTGGTCGAGCCATTTCGGAGGAGTTCGATTACGCACCCCGTGACAGAAGAATTTTATATATTAGATAATGGATATTGATTATTGAATATCGTCACACGAATACAAAATGGAGATTGAATAATTACATTACAAACAAACAAAATTAATCAACAAAAACCTTTTAGAACTAATTTGATCTAAAAATCAAATTATTCATTTATCTGCCATCAAACATCCGGCACTTTCCATCAATTACAGTTAATATCCTCTTAAACCTCGAAAAAAAATTAATTGTTTTTATATTTTCTCCAATTTTCTCGGGCTCGGTACCAACCTAATGTAATTGGCAACCCAGGCCGAGGGCTGAAATAAAGTTAATTGGGGTACAATTAAAAAACGCTGCGGACTCAAAAAATATATCACAGGCTATATAAATAATTGCTGGAAACGGCCTTCACGTTTCGTTATTTATAAGTAGATGTCTAAGAGAGATTAACAAATAATTATACTTAAATTGATTTAGGCTTAATTAAGTCTAATTTCAATACACACAACAATACACATTTAATACGTGGAACAGATGGCCGTTGGGGCCGAAAAGTTCTAGAATAGAGGCCGCGGATCGGTAAGCGCAACGTCGAGCGACGACGACAAGATGGACAGATGAATTGGTCAAACTTGCTGGCTCACGGTGGATGCAAGTAGCGACCGATCGGAATAATGTCCAGCAGTGGGCAGGCTAAGGCAGGCTAGAGAACGATAGTGTGCTTTACATAATTATCCTGAATATTTAAATGTTATGCTTACTTTTTTAATTCTCGTGCAGGTGTTGATTATTGATCAAATAAATCAATAAAAAAAAAACAAATAAATATTTCCGGACAATCTACACAACAACTTCTAATCCCGTGGTAAGCTCTAAGCTTGTGTCACGGGGTACAAGAGATCTGATATGCTTAAAATAGACATAGATACATTTATATATATCCAGTTGTGAAAGAAGTTTATATTATTGGACAATGCACTTTAACAATCCAACAAGTTTTCACATTTTTTCTCACAACCAATCTGTAATATTTAAATGTTATGTTTATTTTGTCGTCAGAATTTGATGAAATAATTAACTACCAATTCAATATGACAGCAAACATAAATGCAGTGGTACTGAAATAGTGAGCTAGGTAGACATGTAACTATATAACTCTCCTTCACCCGACACTACTTACTGAAAGAATTCTCTGAATGTTCGGGACGGTTCCAAACGTTCTCCGATTTATGTGGATCCCTCCTTTATTGCAGCTGACAGGTATTATTAGCTCCCTTTCGATAGTTGAAATATACGTGAATTAGATTTCCTTTAGCGCATTCGGTCTGAATGGCTTGAAGGTTGAGTTTTGACTATAACCTTGAAGTAATAGGTACAAAATCTACGAATAAACAATATATATACTTAAACTATGTTCTTTATTAAAGAGTGCATTAGAAGCACATTATTTTCTGTTAGAGAAATGAAACTTATTTAAGTATAAGTAAATAATAATCTTAATAAATATTGCTGAACAGTTCACACAACGACATCTAGTTCTGTGGTAGCCTTTTGTTACGGGTACTTCTACTAGACTTTTAACACTTGGCTTAAAAAATATATATTTTTAGATAAAAAGTAAGTCCAAAGATCTAGCTTTCAGAACATACAAACTTTGGTCCTGAAGTGTCAAAAAAACCTAACTGAATCAAAAATGCGAAAATAAATATTTTAAACGTGCAAAAGGAAACAGCCAACGCAGCAACCCATCCAAGTACCTATTACAAAAAAAAATTGTTTTATGGGAGCCCCTTATATATTTATTTATTATGTTTATTTGTATCCAACAGAACTTCAAGTCTCTATATATCATGATTCTTGAGCTACAGCGTGGTGACAGACGTACAGACTAATTCTCAGTAATAAGGTCCAGTTTTACCCTACAGGTACGGACCCTAAAAATAAATTTTGTCATAGAATCACTTAGACTCCCGATATCTTATCAATCCGGGTACACTATCTTCAACCGTTTATTTTCTAACTTTATTTCCTAAGTTGATCTTCCTGATAACTTGCACGTGTTTCCAGTCAGTTTATAAGTCTTTGAAGTTCATTTTCCAAGTTTAAGCTCAGCCAGTTGGTAAGGTTGCCAATTTAGCTTTCCGTGTTTTAAAGGGATTAATGTTACCGTCTCTGGAAAAATAAGAATGCGAATTTAAACCCTAAAATGACATTGATAGCGGCTCTAATTGTAGGTTTTATGGGAATGTCTAGGGTTGCGCCGTGGTAGTATTTTTGATAAATTGGTATTTTTGGGCATTGTGCTTAATAAAGGAGTATGAGGCTCTTGTGTGACAATAATATAAGTTTAATAGATCTATTGCAATAAATAAGCAGATTTTTAACGATCTACAATGTTGAGGTTTCGGATCTGAGTATTTTTTCTATTATAATTATATCAGACAATATAAAAATAATATAAAAAAATAAAAATAAAAATAAAATAAAAATGTTTATTGCTTTCACAAAATTCACAAAATATACAACAAAATATGAAACCTCCTTTTAAGTTGAGTACTTGTATTAGGAGGATTCGCTCTTCATAAATGCATTCACGCTTAAAATTAACTTTATTTCAGCAAAATAAACATTGTAATTTGTTAAATTTAATCTTAAATTAAGTATACAATTTAAATTTAAAACAATTTAAAACTAAGTTCACTAAAATAAAAATAAAAACGTAATAAAAATATATAACATATATAATTGAAAAAATATATATATAGAGTTTCGGTATATGATAGTATATTTAATTAGGTCTTATTAGTAAAACAAGTTTAAAGAAAACGGACTTCTATGTTGCTGTATGAAATTTTCAACAGTTACACTTATTATAAAATAATAATCATAACATAAGCGAAAATAATTGAAATATAAATTCAATTGCCCCTTAATCGTTCAAGTCTATTAGAAAGTTACTTGCAAAGGTTAATTCGATGAGCTCGTTGATCAAAGGTCTAACTTTGTCCGCTAATTTTCCTTTGTAAATGCCATGGCCTTATTGCCGACACAAGCTTCCGAAAAGTAAAAATTAAGGATTTTGCAGTTCGTCAAATACTGACATTTATATCATCCAAGAATTACGTGATATTCAATTCTTCCACTACAATTTGGCAACTAATGTTGGCAACTAATAATTGAATCCGATGATTTGGTGGATATTTTTATTACAAAGGGAAGTTTTTACATAATTTGGGTTGGCTTTGGGCTATCTAGAAAACAATTTGATAGCAATTCTTGAGGGGATTAGAAACGTCGGAATGTAATACCTAATTTCGTTGTAACTACTCGTGCGTAGAAAAATGATTTTTGGCTAGAACTCAGAGAGACTAATGCATATTAGGTAGATTACTCAAATCAATACAATTACTATCGCCTTTACATTCAAAAACAAAAAGAACAGAAGACAAATTGTGTCTGAGGTTTTTCTAATACCTATCGACCCAATAAGCTATTTGCATTAGTCATATTGTGTTCTAGACTGCCAAAAGCCAACCTTATATTTTGGTAAAAACTTATTTCAATAGAAACATAAAGTACATGTTATGGGTAGTAGTCGTTTGTAAATAAGATTATAATATAAAAAAAATATAAATTTATTTGGAGATTAAATTGACTGCATATTTTTTCACTTACTTGGGTTTGAAAAGTCATAATAATACTTCTTAGTATCATAATGTTTCAGCTCTGCACCTTTAACTAAAACTAAATTACTGATTTAACTTGTCTTATAAATTAATCTGTTTATACTTTGCTAGTAAAATTATCTTAATAATTTCACACCACGAACTGTGCTACGAAAACCCAGGCATAAATTTAAAAAACATGGTTTATTTTGCTAACTCGTTGTTAATCTTTCTACTTTTAACACAACCCTGCTCGCACACTTCGCATCAAATGTAATTTGACTTTTTTCAAAGCAACTGCCAAACGAAACGTGGACTGCTGACAAAAGCTGGTCTGCTTTGAGCTTCCCAACTTCACTCATTTATACTGAAACCTAATTTTAGAACAAGCTGGTGCTGTGCAAGTGTTACGGGTTCCTTATGTTGAATAAAATGGCGATATTTAATGTTAAGTTTGATTTTGGTTGTATACTAAACTATTTTAAAATAGTTTTTTTTTGAAGAGATATGTCAACAATGAGAATTTCAAAACCTCACAAGGTTTTGATCAGCACTCCGAGTGTAATCCCTTAAAAAAACTTTAGGAAGTATTATAAAAAAATATTAAAATAGGTTAATATTCAGTTTTATATAAGCACTTCATTCAACAGTGATTTTAGCGTTTTTTTTCGTGTTTCGTAATGTAGTCCGAAGAAGCCATCTTCTAGGCCTTCTTGCTCCATCTTAGACCACATCTTCACTTTACATCAGGTGAGATTGTGGTCAAATGAAGGCTTATCAAGCACAAAAAAAAAGTCTGCAAAAAGTGTGCATAAATATGACTAAATACAAACGAAAACGCAAAAACAAAACTCATATTTCCAACTTAACTACAACTGATACAGAAATACAATATTGCTGGATACAATTATTGTTCGAAGATCCAACTTGAGCCAGACAATGCAGCTCCGTGATCGCACTAATGATTAGAACTATGTTATCTACCCACGTACCGAGCTGGTATCAGTAGAAGCTAAGCCGCCTATGTCGATATAAATCTTTACAATACCTAAACTATATACCAGAATATTTTTTTCATGCAGAAAAAGCTATGGAAGCATCCGCAACCTTCGCAGGATACGTCTTAATCTTTTTTTGAAAATTGTTTAATCTTATAAGTGAGGTTTATCACTCATTAAAAAACATTAAGATTTATATACTAGACGGGTAGGTACTACATGTTAGGTGTGGTAAAACCAAATTTATTTTTAATGTGAAACTGACAGAATTTTTCAAATTGACAGTAAGTAGTTCCTGAGATTAGAGCGTTCAAAAAAACTCTTTAGCTTTATGTATAATATTAGTATAACAATAGTAACAGGTCTATCGGAATACAGGCTTGCCTTGTGCGGGGACCACTGTTATAAGTATTATTATAACTGTGTATTGGTAAATAAATATTTTTGTATTTTGCACGCCACGGTTGTCTGAGTTTTATGGATTTAGTAAAAGGATATAGTCAACTGGGTTCCCCGCTTATAGCCATCGTCAATAAATAGGTTATCAAACATTGCAATAATTATTAAAATCGGACCAGTAGTTCCAGAGATTAGATAGATAGATAGATAGATTGATAACACTTTATTGCACACCACACAAAACACACAAAAAAAAACAAACATAGACTTAGCAGCTTATAATAGAACGTTCAAACAAAAAATGACGTTGTGTTCCAAGAGACGTTTTTTTAATATCATCATCTCAATATAATCGTACACCCGTTCTTTGATACAAAGTGCATTGACCATTTTTGAAATCCATTTAATTTTACATAAAGATTTGTTACATTACCTGTGTATAAGGACGCGCAGAAATGGAATATGGTTGTACATTAATAGAACACACACTGACTAGCCACCGGGCAGGTTATTGCGATCTTCAAGCGCCACGTCAGATGACCATCAACAAGATGGTTAAATGACTTGGACATGGCTGTGGGTTCACAATGGAAACAAATATCTTGCAACGGAAATAACAAGTCATTTTAAAGAAAGATGGCGGAGACCTGTGATGATAAAAAATAATAAATATTTCCCGACAATCCTCACAACCACATTTAGCCCCGTATATATTGTCTGTTATACTTTGAATATCTTTTTCGAACACCACGCGGGCAAAGCCGCAGGCATCAGCTAGTTTTAAACAAAATTAATGCAACTACCGAATCTCAAACCTGCATAAAAATAAAAACGTATTCGTATAAATAACTCAGTTAAAGAACGTAACGTAACCGAGTAAAATAGACTACGTAACCCTTTTACTGTTGAACCCTAAAAGGTTTTGTGACGGAGCAGTACTGAAAATATGCTAATTAATTCGTAGCTACACTTGAAACACAAAGGGTTAAAATTCAAAAACATTTTTAAATACCTATTTTTACTGGTGTTCCTTTGTGGATGTGCATTCATTGTTTACTTTTGGGGTTTATAAGTGAACCACGAAACAGTGGTTTGCTTAAATTGTGAAGATTTAGGGTGAGACCATAGGGTAGTAGTAAGCTTGTAGTTTTATATCGAAATTGCATATCTACCTTTTAATATTTTTATATACGCCAAAATATATTTATTTGATGTAGGAATAGGACCAGTGGCTCGCCCACTTTAGGCAAAGAGGTTTATGGATTTGATTTCCGGGCCGACCAGATGGCCTATTTTGTCTGATCTACAAATTCTGGCACCGGATCTCTGTGTTTCCTTATATACAAATACACCTAGCCAGTTTCGGCTACAGTGAGATTTTGCTAGCTTTGTCATAGTGAGTGTTTGGATCTCATATGTCCCAATTTATCGACAAACTTGCGATGGCAAGATACACGTCAGGGTAGCATTAACAAACATTGGGGAACCGTTAAAAACCATATTGTGACTGATTATTTATACTATAAATAAATTACTATTATGACTAATATCATCTAATGAGCGGAATAGAGTCATACCTGTTGCGGCGTCAGCTGCGTTAATGCGAACACATGCAAGGATGTGCGACAGGAGAAAGGTAAAGCGCATCTTCTTTTCTGATCTAGAACTTGATAAGTAAAAACGAGGTACGAGATACAGAATATAGTGTGTCAGCCTCAATGTAAGTATACAGTATATAGTGTATATAGTAGTAGATGTAGGTAAGTGTGTTTGTTGCTCTTTCACACAAAAAAATATATAGCTTATAATACCTATAGCTTACAAGTTAGAATAACACATAGGCTAATTTAACCACGGTTAAATTAGCATATGTGTTTAGCTTAGTTTGTTTCGTTTCGATACCAACTACTAGAATAAGAACACTTTATTGTATAATTATGTTGCATACAGATAAGATCTTAAAATGTATAAAATAGGTTTTTAGGTAATTTTATCAAGTATTTAACACTATAAAAATTTACCACAGACTTTATAGATAAATAATTTATATGTTACTATACTATTCAACAAAAACACTTAACGAATAATTAATCCAGCATCCTTTTGCATACACAGTGAACGCAGGTTAAACTCTACGAGCCAGTTGGTGAAACTCGCTACCTTTTTCCCCTATTATTAAAAATCAAAACACCTATTTTATCAAAAGCCCTATGCAGCATATTTTCCGCTTGCCACTGGAATATGCAGTTTTTACGTTCAGAATATATTTGAATGTCCAGCATGTTTGTTTTTGCATCTAATATGCATATGAAAGGACGAAACATATCCGTTTATGACGATACTTCATATTGTGGACTTTGTACAGAACATCAATATAACTTTTCAAAAAGCTTTTGCTAGCTTTGTGACTAATGTACGGGATATTTGATGTAAAACTTGTTTTCTTTTCACATTTTGAATGAAATTCAAACTACTCTATGTTAATAGCGTGAAAACATGTTTCTTGAATATACGAATATGAAATTATTTATGTACATTATAATAATCATGGTGTCGATAACAGGGTGCGTCTTATCCTCACAAATTTAATTTTATTTAGTTTTTTTTTTTTTCCAGACAATGCACACAACAGCATCTAGCCCCGTGGTAATTGTGTTACGGGTACTAGATATCTGATATACTTAATATAATAGTCATACATAGATACATATATAGATTTTTTTTATTATAAATATTAAACACCCAGACCAAGGAGAAAGTGCTTGCAGAACATACAAACACTTTCACCCTCGGCGGGAATCGAACCCGCTACCTCTTGCGCCGCAAGCGGACCCTCGCCCACCGCGCCACTGAAGCAGTTTATATGGGTACTATCGACCATCTCGAGTCTTAGTGCGGAAAATCAGGGCCCCCCTAACTAACCCATAGTTTGAACTATGAAGATTATATTTATTAGAAGATAAATACGATATATTTCCAAGCGATCAAAAAGGACGAGATCCTAAATGTGTCACGCTTACCTAAAAGTATAAAATAGTTTTCTGCTTCAGGGTTCCGTAGCCACATGGCAAAAACTGAACCCCTATGGATTCGTCTTGTCTGTCTGTCCGTCTATATGTATTAGCCGATTTTTTCCGAAACTCTATGAACTAAATTCTGGTTGGTCAACTTTATATTTCAACATGCTGATAAAATTCTGTATAGTTTAAAAAACTTTTAAGTCACTGAATGACAATGGCACGTTGTAGCATCTGGCAAGCGGGATGCCAAATAATAAGAACTGAACTGAACTAAATTGTCAAAACTTGGTATTATATTTGGTTGGTAAATGTATTCTGTGAACCGTTTTAAGATTTTCTCACAAAATAAAAATAAACAAATTTTTTTTTACACTAAGGATATAAACTTTTTTTAATACACGGAACCCATGGCATATGAGGTCAACTTATTCTAATATTTTTTTATTTTATTGATCAGCTAAACAGATCTATGACAGCACAGACGTTGAGTAAACGTTGAGACGTTGGTACTAGACATCTGATACTCTACCTGATATAATAGACATACACATACAAATAAAAATATTTTTACAGACCAGATCTACGAGAAATTTCTTTCAGAGCATACAAACTCCAAGCAAAAAGTGGACCTTCGCTTTCCGCGCTATTGAGATTCGTAAATGATTTTTAAGTTAATTAATATTTTTCTGTGCAACTCACATTCGGCTGAATTGTTTTATTCTATCTCAAAAATTGAAAATATTACTAATATTATAACAATAAAAGACCTCAGCTGCAATACAATCGATCAACTTTATCAAATCGGTAATCCAATTAATGCAAAATCAAAACTTTCTCCAATCGCCCAAGGAGAAACTGTATTTCCAGCGATAGCAAGACATAAAGCTACTTAGTAGTTTGACGCACGTATTGACTTGGCGAGGTAAAGTTACGAAATGTCGACTCCTACGATACATTTCGTAGCATCGACTTAAGTCTGCGAATATTAATAATTTATGGGGGAAGTTTGGGCACGTCCGTGTTGCTTACTTTTCTCATTATCATAATTTTAAGGTTGTCATGTCTTTCTGGCCTACAGCGAAGACTTTATTATTTTTTTGTTACGGTTAAGCTCATTTATAACGTGCGGGAACAATTTCCAAAATGTGCGAAGTTTTAACAAGATATCAACTCATTTCTACCGAGTACCTACTGATGATGGAACTGAATAAATTTATTCAGTACCTACGCATATGAAAATAAATTAAACTCACATCGGAGTCCGTTCTGTCAGAATATAATGTAAAATCGAATGTTGCATAGATTTTTAAAATTACTCAAAACTACTAATTAAAATTTAGGGATAAAATGAAGTAGCAAACAAAACAACAGAATACGCATGAAATTCAGGTACTTCTTCGTTTTTTTAACCGACTTTTAAAGAAAAAACGAGGTTATCAATTCATCGTGTATGTTTTTTAGTAGTCGGTTAATAATAAGGAATAAATAAATATTTCCGGACAATCAATACAACAACATCTAGCCCTGTAATAAGCTCTCAGCTTGTGTTACGGTTACTAGACATCTGATAAACTTAATAGAATATACATACATACATAGATATTTTTAATCATACATTTTAAACACCCAGACCAATGAGACAGTGCTTGCAGAACATACAAACACTTGACGCCTCGGCGGATATCAAACCCAGAAAATCCAGAAAAGCAAATCGTCGGCAAAGTCGCTACATCTCGCTTCGACCCCGTCAATGTCCCGGTGTAATGTAAAGCTCTTCTTGAACATGGATGTCAAAGTCTGTCGTAATAAATCTTTGTGAAAATGCTGTGACTTGACTCATCCTGGGCATTTTCTTTCATTGAATTGTTGTGGCTTTATTTTTCTATAAACGTAAGGTACTTTTTTTCTAGAATTTATTTTCATTCGTAACTAACAATACCCCATTAAAAGATTTTATGTTCTTTGTAAAAATACTATTAGGTATCCTGATAAAACGATCATTAGATAAAATTATACTAATTTAGTGATACCCCTCGGTGTTGCCCGCGTCAAAATATATTTAACCTATGTCCTTTGCCAGGTAGTTTTTCGTGAATGAGGAACAGACAGAATGAATTACTTTCGCATTTATAATATAAGTATAGATTTTTTTTGTCTCGGTACAAACTGCCTTAGTGGTGGGCGAAAGTCCGTTGCGGCGCAAGGGATAGCGGGTTCGATTCCTGCCGAGGGGTCTATAGTTTGTGTGTTCTGCAAGCACTTTCTCCTTTTTATGTTTTATTATTTGAAGTAAGACGTAGTTTAGTAGATGTAGTACCCGTAACACAAGCTTAAAGCTTACCACGGGGCTAGATGTTGCTGTGTGGATTTTCCGGAATATTGCAAAGCTGCTTTTGCGGCTTTGAACAAACTTTAAAAAGCAATCAAATATTAAATGGTTATTTGCTATTAGTTTTCATAAATACTTTACCTATAAAGAAGAACATGATTAAATTTATCCAAAAAAATAAAAGATTTTAAATCTTTTACTAGCCAACAAAGTGCGTATAAACTGTATTTTCTATGTAAATCAGAATTTAAACAAGAAATAAAATAGCAATAACGCTGATAAAATCTTATCATTATCTGGCAACACTGGTGATTATCTGCCAAAACAAACAACAAACGGCGCGGTCTGTATTCTATCTAAATTGGACTATTACAGGCCTTTTGTTATTTAATTGTTTGTCTCCACCAAACAATGGCAGGGGAAATAAATAAAAGCTAATGAAGTATACAAGTTTTGGAAAAACAGGATACCGGCGTTGTTCTTGATTGTGGGTCCTATTTCGATCGTTAGCAAAAACTTAGATTTACCTACCTAAAATGTTTAGTGACTTTGGATGTATCCAAACAATTTAATATCAATTTAATAGAGGTTTATATTAATTCCTATTTAATAAAGACTTATGTCATGCTGGATATCAAATTTATTACAAATTTAACAAATATTACCATCTACCTATTTGACGACCTCTGTGGCTCGGTGGGCGAACGTCCGCCTGAGGCGCAGGAGGTTGCGGGCTCGATTCCGATCCGGGGGACCAGATTTTGTACGATCTACAATTCCTGGTTTCGGGTCTGGGTGTTTTCTATGTATAATAATGTATGTATTTACAATAAAAAAATGTATCTATGTAGTATATCAGTCACCTAACACCCATAGTACAAGCTCTGCTTAGTTTGGGGTTAGGTGATGCTGTGTGAGTAGTCCGGAAATATTTATTTATTATTTATTTAAATTCTACCTTCTTGGTCTTCATGCCCTATCTTAGACCACATTGTCACTTTACATCAGGTGAGATTGTGGTCTGGTTTGACCTTTACTGGGAAATCTTCACCTTCTTGATAACTTTTACCTTCTAGGTATTCATGCCCCATTTTAGACCACATCGTCACTTTACATCAGGTGGGACTTGCACTGATTTCCTCACGATATTTGCCTTCATCGTTAAAGCCACATACATTATTCGAGAAGAAAGATACAGAGGTGCGCTGCTGAGGTTAACACCCATGACCTTTGGAATGAAAATCGCCAATACAATATACTTTATACGTCTTGTTTCTCATTTGAAGCTTATTTTATTTAGGAGCTTAAGGTTATGAGAAGCTGACCAAATTCCTGTTAGCGATAATTTAGCAGAAACTTTGTGGACACAATCTCAAACTGGCACAATAGACAAAGAAAATAGAATTATGTTGTTTAGGCGTTTCAGTAGTTTCTCAAACTGCCCCAGGTCACGCTTTGGACTCTGAATGCTAATTTTGAGGAAATCTAATAATGTTGTATAGAAACTTTGGACAGTAAAAGAATAGGTATAGTACTTGTTGTACATCAGACCGAATTTTAGGTATCAAGTTAAACAAGATTAAGGCATGAAGTTAAATATCGTTTTATATCAAATATATAAGATTCTCGTGTCACAGTTTTCGTTGCCATACTCCTCCAAAACGGCTTGACCGATTTTGATGATTTTTTTTGTGCTTAGCCGGTATCTATGAGAATCGGCCAACATCTATTTTTCATTTTGCAAAACAACGTTTGCTGGGGTCAGCTAGTAGTTTTATATAAATATCACTTCACATGAATTTGAACGTAGAAAAATATAATAGTCTTAAGTTAAGTCACAAAAAAAGGGAAATGCATTGTGCCGTAACAGTTGAGGTAATTTCGTGAGTAACTCACTAATCCTCGAGGGGATGTTTCTTTTTTTTTGTTCTCAGTTCAGTTGGCTAACGGGTAAGAAATATTTAAACATTACATTCACAGGAGTTATTTAAGCCATAAAACAAATAGAAAAAAAAATGAAAGGTAGTAAAGAACCTTTCACTTATTCCTCTCCAGGAACTTAACCTCGACCAGGTTGGAGTACTTAGCATACCATGGAGTAGGTTTTAAGCCCTACTAGGATAAAGAAACACTATGAAATCTAAGGGTGAAAAACAGTGCGTTGGACATTTCTTTAAAGCTTTATAAAAGATCTTTCCTCAAATCCGTGATATGTAACAATACGTTTTTACACTGAGAAAATATTATTTTAACAAAGGACCTTTTTGGCTCGGTTACAATCATATCGGTCATTTTTAAGTAAGACTTATCTAAAAATTTATAAGCGAACTTGGCATAGAGTAGACTTGTGTACATTGTTATATTTTCTCGGCTGATAACAAATAAGACATTAGCAATTTTCAATTAACTTAATTTGTAAATTATAACACTTTCAAACTTGATTCAAAACTACCAAGAAAATTAATTTAAATTTATCAAGCATACTGTTGTTTTTAAACAAGTATTTAAATTGTTTATTTTTACACACCATCTGATTTATTTATACACGAGTTGAAATTATTTAACTTGAGTCAAGCTACTTATTTCCGTTTAAATAAGTAAATTTAATCGTTTGGTCCTAGCAAATGACCATGGTCAATAGCAACCGGCTAGTGGCATTTATATATAATCGAGTACCTCCCGGCTGTTCTCTACCGATTTACTCGGTAGAAAACACTCGGTAGAGACAATTGCTTAAAAATAACTGTGCGCTCAGTTACAAATACAAAGATGATTGGTTTCGTTCGGCTCATCACATCACTCTTCCGTCGACTCGCGCCCGTGACGTATGGCGTGGCGTGATCCATGTGGCAGTAAAGTAATATTCGTCTACTACCACATGGGTCACTCCGTACCTGTGTGAAATATTACTGTGATATTTTAAAGTGCAGTGCAGTTTCAAATACGTTGCAAACTAGGTACGGAAAATTATGGATGAGGAGGTCCGAAATTTATTAACTGCTTGGAATCTCGAGTCTTACATCGAAGTGTTTTAAAGGTCAGTACAACTTTCATTGTTTTCTTGTCATAGCCTGCATGATAAGTTTGGTTACATACATCAAAGAATTAACTTCCTTTCTGTGTTGTTGCTCGTACTTTCTTTATTATGTACTTACTGGCGGCTCCACACTCTTGGAAAACAAACGGCATAAGAGCGAACATAGCCATAACTGCTGAACGGATCATGCTTCATATTTTGAGTACAGGTACGCCTTGATTAAGTTATAGGCTACTTTTTATTCCATTAATCAGTTCCCATGTGATATAAATAACTGTTAAATGTTTCCGACTGGTATTGGTATCGTTGTGGCTATAGATTGTTTAAATTAATGCATGTACACTTTTATTGCATTTAAGTGCAATAAAAGTGTACATACATAACAAAATAAAACCTTATATCTAAATTTAAAACATGATCAGTACAATAGATGACCTTATCGCTGTTGGTGTAATGTTAGTGGAGCAGAAACAGTTAAATCAAAGTGTTTGTTTAGTAGTTTAAGAAAAAGCACCTCACAGTTATATTGAAGTTATTTTCAGACTAAGATTATGATTTTGTTTTCAGCTGGAAAAGGAGTTTGAAGCTATGATATGCTGGCACATATACAGCCATTTGTAAGAGCTTTCCTCCTCTAAAAGAAAAAAAAATAAACTGGCCAAGAAGAAAAATAGTAGTCACAACAAGGACACAACTTCTCCGTTTGCAAGATTGTAAGTAAAATCCCTTTAAAATCTTGAAATCGTTGCCTGTCCGTCTGTTTGTAACAACTCTGCAGTGCTAAGAAATGCTTTTTGTTTCAGCACCAGAAGAGAGCTCCAACATTGCCTGCATGCTGTTGATCCCGACACTTCTGGCTATATCAAGTGTGCGTCTGAAAAACGGCCCGAAAAAAGTGTACCTACTACGGCGAGACTACCTACTTTTTATTTAATTAATTCGCTGTAGGTATATATCTTAGGGAGTTATTCAGTTTCACGGGTACAACAACCTCAAGTGTACTATAGGTTAATTTTTACGCCTTATACTACATAATATTCATGTACCCCGGTGATCATTGATTTTGTTAAAGTTAAAACCAATGCCTAGTTTAATCCTTAACCTGTCCAAAATTGTCTCCACCTTATTTGAACCTTGTGCATAAGATTTGTTTTCATAACTATAGTAGATTTGTATAATTTTGAATACATTGTAATATTATATGAAACTGCTCAATAATAAATCAGTATTAATTAAATAGTTTTTTGATTTGTATTGTAATAAATTTCCAAAGAACCCCACGATCTTTTACAGCAATTCTATTCGGTAACTATAGCCACTTTATAGCAATGCTTTCAGCAACTTTAAATTCTAAACTAATTCAGTAGGTAAGTAAGTATTATTTATTAAATAGTTACAGCAATGTTATTCAGTTCACGTAAACAATTCATTCGTTATATAGACATAAGTACCTACATACTGTATTATTAAAAAAAATATTAATTACTTATTAGTAAAATATCTGAAAGTACTTGTTTAGGTACTTTTATTATTTTATTAATATCTAATTAAATAATTTTTATTCATAATACAGTAAGAATGTATATCTATCTATGAAACAATTGAATTATTTACGAGTACCGAATAACATTGCTGTAACTACCCAATAAACTAGCTGTATTTACCGAGTGACATTGCAGCAGCTACCGAGTGAACGGTTGTAGTTACCCAATAAATTGGCTGAGACAACCGAGTAACATTGCAGCAGCTACCGAGTGAACCGGTTGTAGTTACCCAATAAATTGGCTGAGACAACCGAGTAACATTGCAGCAGCTACCGAGTAAACCGGTTGTAGTAACCCAATAAATTATCTGAGACAACTGAGTAACATTGCAGCAGCTACTGAGTGAACCGGTTGTAGTTACCCAATAAATTGGCTGAGACAACCGAGTAACATTGCAGCAGCTACCGAGTAAACCGGTTTTAGTTACCCAATAAATTGGCTAAAACAACTGAGTAACATTGCAGCAGCTACCGAGTGAACCGGTTGTAGTTACCCAACTTTACTCTGTTGTTACTAATGTAGGCAACTGTATTATTATTACAGAAATATTTTTAACCAACCTTAACGGTTAATATTTAACAAGCAATAATAACAAAGTTGACGTATTTGTTTTTAAGCTATCAACTTTGCAGGTGCTATATTGACAAACATGCTGGGTTATTTTCAACAGTATTTCGTTTATTTTTAACCGACACGTTTTTTCAGTGTACACCTAAAAATTTGAACCTCCGATTAACATGTTTTCCTTCCACGAATAACCTAATAAAGGTTATTTAGCGAGAGTTGCAATCGCCGTATTTAATCTGATCAGTTTTCACAATCAGGTTAATTGAATATTTCACTCGCATGCTCTGAGTTTAAAGAGTATTTTACGTCACAAAGAAAATTTAAACAACTGAAATTCGGGTGTTTTATTTAGAAAAAACTCGCTGGGCTTTTGGAAAAAGCTAATGGAATCTGATAGGAACGTACGAGGTCAATTAAGCTATTCTTTTTGGAGTTTACTTTTAATCTTTTTTTTTTATTTTGTTACACACTCTTTGTGACCATCAATTGTTTCGATTTACATTATTATGCTTGCAACAATGGAACAACATGTATTTAAAATAAAATGAGTATTTAAGTTTTTAGCATAATCATTTATGTTTTAATATAAATGCGAAATAATTTTATCTCATTGATTGTAATCATATTATTGTTACAGGAAAGTAATACGAATCGTAAATTGTATTGTAACATCTGTTGGAATGTATTTTTTAACACCTTTTAGTTAATTGATCAACCGACGGTGCTTAGACGTAGGTAAATTGATTTTGCCTCACGAAAATCATACACAAATGGACCAATAGCCTTTAATTTGCGTATTTAACGCAAAAATAGCAACCGTAAAATAATACACTGTTAACTAAATGTTCATTCATCTCATATTTATTGAATACTAGCGGCCCGGCCTGGCTTCGCACGGTTTTTATTAAAAAAAAATTCCCCGGCAATTATTCTTTTTTTTCTCGCCTTTTAAACCTTCCCTAGACCTCCACGAACATTTCAAGACTAAGATAAGATAAATCCGTTCAGCCGTTCTCGATTTTCAATCAGACTATCGAACAACAATGAATTTTTATTTATATATATAGACTACCGTTATAATAGAAAAAAAACTTTGACCAGGCTTTTTGGCGCTTCGGCGGCCATTCTACGGTTGCTACGCTCGCAATCTACGATTAATTACTTGAAATTTAAACGTAAAATAATTATTTTCAACAGCTGTTGATGATTTTCCATAAGTTTATCAATTCACTAGGAAATTGATCAATTAACGATAATTTTATTTCCCTATTACATATACAAAACCCCTTGTTTGTTAGTACAACTTGCAACGTTAAGCATTGCAAGTTGTATGACTACGGTTGGCGACTAAGATATTAGGTTCTTCTGGAGAATTGCCCTTGCCGAGTTCTATGGTCTCATTAGAAGAGATGAGGTAATATTCTTTTTTTTTTTTATTATTGATAAGCCTTCATTTGACCACAATCTCACCTGATGTAAAGTGACGATGTGGTCTAAGATGGAGCATGAAGGCCTAGAAGATGGCTTCTCCGGGCCACATTACGAAACACGAAAAAATCGCTTCAAGCACTGGCCCAGCCCGGAGGGTGGTGACAAGCCGCGGCCGAAGCCTACCACCAGAGACTGTTCTTAGCACCACCCGGAGGTCACGTGTAAGGATTCAGAGGGTTACCACTTACGGACGTGAACAGACAAAACCTCCACAATTCTTTAAACAAATATGTATTCTATTTTAGGAAGTGAAATTCCGGATTTTAAAATAATTTGTATCCATTAACGTTGAAGACGCAACTCAAAACTACGACGTTTTACCAAGACAATGTTTGTAATGTGTCCCTGTTAACCTAAAAATACAAAAACTTTTACAGCCTTAATTATTTTTCGGTTTTTACGGCAGCTTATTAGAGCAGGCGTCCCAGCTGCCTTAATCCAAGTGTACCTTACCTCCAGAGCTAATTACACGCTCTTTAAAAAGTCCAATAAAACTGGCACTGTTTGTCCCCAAAATGAGGACCTCTCAAAATAAATAAGACTCATGATTCCCTTGAAAGTTTCGCGGTATTAAACAAACAAACTGAACGCATCTCCGTTATGTAAATAAAACCTCTTTGAGGGAAAAGAGAACTGGTTTTCAGAAAGTTTACGTTAAGTTATTTTAATATAGGTAAATAAGGTAATAAAGGAACACAGTACGGTGTTTTTATATATAATTTCTGATATGTTAGATTAAATATTCTGGTCAATTTATTTAACATAAAATATCCAGTTTCAGCAGGAATTGTGAATTTAACTAAATTAGTATTTAAAATTATTTTTAGCTATTAATAGTTTAATGTATAACCCTCCGAACAACTTTGTCCAAGTCCCAACTTGACCACATCCAAGGATGATTATTTCTTTAACCGTAATTTCCTAACTTGACCACTTTGGAAAGTTGTCCACTTTCTAATTTGTCTTCATCCTAACTTGACTATTATAAAATGTAAACACCGGTGAGGACGACGATCAAGTAAAAAGTGTTTGCAGAACATACAAACTCTGATCCCTTGGTGGGATTCGAATCCAGTGAGGCAGTTAAATTGCGAAAAGTTCCAATCTACATAACATGGATATATGGCAAAGTTTCGATATAATTGTTTTATTTTAAAGGTATCATCTTTAGGAACAAATTAAAGAATTGTCTTAAATGTACCAGAAGAGGTACTACTTGTAGCTACAGCGAATTCATTGTGAAACTATTTGTTTTTGAACGATGTTTTCCAAAGGTTGTCTGCAAGAAATTGCTTTAATAAGCAATAAGGCAGCCCATTACGCATTTTGTATTAACTTTAAGTCCATTTTTGTTTTGTTTTATCTTGGTGTGTAATAAAGAGTTATTATTATTATTATTGAACACCTACATTTTGAGAAAGTTAATAAATTAATTATGTACCTACTACTTTTTTTTTAATGTAGTATATTATTTTGTAACATAATCACCATTCACCCCGAATAGTAAAAAAAAGTTCTTAACTCTGTAACATGAAGATTAACTCACATAAACAAAAACACCCTTATTTACGTTCCCACTCCTGGGACACAGAGTCTTCTGAGAAGAGAGTTACGGCCTTGACTCACCACGCTGGTCACATGCTCTTCAAACTCTTCAATGTTCTCAAAACATGCCAGTTTCCTTACAATTCTTGCGTTCGCTGTTTAAACACTCATTTAAAACGCACATAAATGTTTCAAGTAGAAATAATACAGAAGTGCGGTGAATCAAAGTCGAGTGTACAAGGTTTTTTTTGTAGATTTAATTATGTACAATTTCTACATTTTCGGGCAACCTTCACCCAAATCCTTTGGCACATCACATTGAATGATGGTCTGGCATTTATTCCCTAAATACATCATTCCGCCATTGTTAGTTCCCTTTATGAAGAAAGATAAAATATTTCCTAAACTGTCGGGCATTGTCGGAAAATGTCGCGGGGAGGATGGCTATGGTTAAGGGTATGTGGCAGGAGCTGAAGCGGGTATTAATTTTGTTTTATATAACAGCTTAGCCACTCGTATGTTATCGTTTGTATGTGAAACAAGAATTTCCTTACTTTTTGATTAGATTTTCGCGGGCCCGTCAGTTATTTCAAAATGCAATAAAATTTCGATTAAATTTGTAAAAATTCCATGACCAGCATATGTTCTCAACTTATATTATAAATAATTGAATAATGCCAAAATGGTAAATTATTTAAATTTCATCAATAATAATATTAATAATTGTAAAGCCCTAGTTTACCGGTCGCTTTAGCCTAGCTAGCCGCTGTAGACCAGGGTAGAAGCCTTGAAAAATAATAAAAAGTGAAAAAAAAAAAATAGTAGGATGAAACCCATTAGAAAAGGAGGGGAATATTATAAAAATGAAAGGAAAAATAATTTACGGGCGATCTGAGGCCGGGAAGGGGATGGGGGTGAGTTTTTAAGGGTAAAAATGTTTTTTCTCGATTTCCGGCAGAACTAAAAGTCGTATCGAAAAAAGTCTAATGGCAAAGTTGTAGGTAATAAAAATGATATTTTAGTACAAGATAAAAAAATAATAATCTTCTTAATTTTGCACAAACAAATTTAGTTAGTCACATGAAAAAAAAATATATTTCAAAGTACATAAAAAATATATTAAAAATCTATAAAATATTTATCGTAAATGTATTTTTAATAACAAACTATTGGCCGATTTCCATATATATTTAATACATTTTTAATATATTTTTTATACATTTTGACATTTATTTCTTCAATATTTTTTTTTCATGAAAGTTTATTCTTCGAAATTAAAATCAATATTTCGAATTCAAGTTTTTTTTTATTTTTAGCATTTTCTGAGAAGATTTACTGTAGTAACATATATATTTTTTTTCACCATCGTAAAGTACAGATTTCAACAAACAAAAACCATACCAACTTTTTGAAAAAAGCTAATATTTTGACGGGTGAATTTTCGATTGAAAATTAGGGTGTTTTTTTGATATTAATTCAAAATAAGTTGAAAAAATAAATATTTTTAATCAAATAAATTACAGCGTATTTGGGACATCAAAAGGTAAGTTTTCACCTAATTTCGTTAAAAAAAAAATTTTTGTAAAAGATAAAAATAAAAAACCAAAAACTTGGTTTTTTGGATTTTTACATAAATTTTGAGGTTATGTGAAAAAAGTGTAAATACAAAAGTTTTTGATCTTTTTATTACCTACAACTTTGCCATTAGACTTTTTTCGATACGACTTTTAGTTTTGCCGGAAATCGAGAAAAAACATTTTTTACCCTTAAAAACTCACCCCCATCCCCTTCCCGACCTCAGATCGCCCGTAAATTATTTTTCCTTTCATTTTTATAATATTCCCCTCCTTTTCTAATGGGTTTCATCCTACTATTATTTTTTTTGATTTTAAAAATTATCGACCCTGGTCTAGTAATTCTCCGTTTGTTATATTTTTACAGTAGGTAGTTTAATGTGTTTTTTTTATGGAATCTATTGCAAAAAATAATCTGACGTGATTTAAATGAAATAAATGGAATAATAATTATTAATTATTTACAATGGTATATTGTATAACAGTCAGTGGTCTAAGATTTCAAGTTATGAACCTGATATATTACATAAATTTAAAACATTTAATCAACAACTTAATGTACAGTATACAGTAATAATATGAAAGGCCAAATTCAAATCCAAATCGATGATAAACAACTGCTAGGCATTAAAACAGTAGCAATAGAATTAAAATTTCGTAATCCCCAATAAACACGTGCTCGCTTGTGTTTTACACTGGGATAATGTTCTTTTGAACCTTTACGCCTAAGCTACTATGGCAAGGCGACGTTGACGTGAAAAAGGAACACTAAATTGGAAGAATCCCTCGGATAGGGTTAGTACTACTCAATGCCAAATTTCTACTATAAACTTTGTTTGATAATATTTTTTAGTACGTACTTATCAGCAGCAAGAACTAGGATGATGAGTCAAAAATATTGACAGGTGTTGTAAATGGACTAAGTGAGGTGCGATTCGTGTAGGTGCCATTCGACTGGGTGCTGGTACTGGACTGCATCGAAATGCATAGGATAGTCCTTGTGGCACAACCCGTGAGATTAATTAGAACAGCTAAATGTCTTGGATATAATTATCATTATTCCTTACAGTATACATTATATTCTTTACCGTTTTGTAGTTTTGAAATGTTATTATTATTTTCATTTATTTCAAACATTGCTTGTGGTTCCCGACCATGGCAATTTTGACTTAATAATCTGTCCATCCCGTTGGTGGATTTAAAGAACTTAAAGAAATACATATATCCTCGGCGTTGCCCGTGTTTCCTACTGTAAAAAACCTATAGCCTTCCTCGATAAATGGGCTATCAGATACTGAAAGAATTTTTCAAATCAAATCAGTAGTTTCTGAGCGGGCTGGACTGATTTTGATGAATTTTTTTGTGTGTGTTTAGATAAGTAGGTTCGAGTATGGTTTAGATTCACAATACGGTCAACGAGGTGCGAAGCGGGGGCGGACCGCTAGTAAATTTAGCATATTTTCCCAAGGCATTGTACATATTATTATTTACTTTGGAGTCTGTGGTCACTTATTAAAGTTTAGGAAGTAGTTGATATAACTCAATAGTTGTGATAGCCCTGAATTTATACCACTTTATCTTTTGAGTAGATCGCGATTACAACTGAGCCCATTTGAAAAAGCCGTGTCGGCTAAGTAAGAGCACACCCGACTTTCATGCCAATGGTCATGGATTGAAACTCCAGACGCGCACCTCAGGATTCTTCTTCTCGAATTTATGTGCGCTATAAACACGTGTTTTGATGCTGAAAGCAAAAATCGTGAGGAAACTGGCATGTTCAGAAAATTTTTAAGAGTTTAATGAGCATGTTGTGGCATTCACCAAACTGCACTTGGCTAACGTTGGAAACGTTTTATATGAACCGTAAGGTAGGTATTTCAAAATGAAATTGAGTTTATAATAAATCCGGAAATTTTCCATGACCTAAATATGATAATTTTCCATGACTTTTATTACTAG
This sequence comes from Gymnoscelis rufifasciata, assembly GCA_929108375.1. Lineage (NCBI taxonomy): Eukaryota > Metazoa > Arthropoda > Insecta > Lepidoptera > Geometridae > Gymnoscelis > Gymnoscelis rufifasciata. Next base: position 8,888,706 of record OV815315.1, on the reverse strand, counting down.
GAACAAATTGCTATGGTATGCCATTTGCAAAATAAAATTAATTGCCATTATTACAACTGAAATAGCACCATAATAATACACTACATTAATATAATAAATTGGTTTGAACTAGCAAACAATGGGTTGCCTTCAAGAGTTACGAGTACATAAAAACTTGTTGAAAGCGCCCTCAATTTTTTATTATTATTTCTACCAAAGCCGCGAAGCCTAGACCTGTTCGTCTGACAAAAACTAAGTTGACGAGAAAAGTTCTTAAGCCTACCATTAAGGGCTCTTCGGGGCCGTTTAGAATCTTCCATTATTCCGTCAGATACAAAGGAGTACTTGAGTAACGTACGGACTTGTATTCTATACCTACCTAGATCACGATTTCAAGACTTTTTCGTGTTTCGTTATGTGGTCCGGAGAAGCCATCTACCTTCTAGGTCTCCATGCCCCATCTTAGACCACATCGTCACTTAGCATCAGGTGAGATTGTGGTCAAATGAAGGATAATGTAGCCTGAAAAAAATCCTTTATCAAGGTATTAAGTTATATCAGAATGATGGAAAGTTATTTCAAAATACAGAAAATGCTTGGCAAAAACTACTTATATCTACTATATATATACCTACTATACTATCTAAGTAACGAAAATTCTGACAGTCGGAACAGTCTTCTGACAGAAAAAATATATTTTGGTCTGTTTTTTTAGTATTATCTATATAAATAAAAATGAATTGTTGTTCGTTAGTCTCATTAAAACTCGAGAACGGCTGAACGGACTTATCTAATCATAGTCTTGAAATGTTCGTGAAGGTCTAGGGAAGGTTTAAAAAGCGAGAAAAAATCGAATAATTGCCGGGAAAAAAAAAGAATAAAAACCCGTGCGAAGCCGGGGCGGGCCACTAGTTTATAATAAATATCTATATACATATGTTTGTCTATCAAATTAAGTATATTAGATGTCTAAACATTGTGTAGTGCATGTCTAAACACAGGCTTAGAGTTTACTGCGAGGCTAAATGTTGTTGTTTGAATTTTCCGGTAATATTTTTTTTAATTAGACGTTTATTTTCATAGTAATTCTGTCGATACCATAAGATACTAAGTCTGATAAGAAACTGAAAAGAAACAATATGGAAATAATATTGTCATTAATATTATATCAAAACTTTAAAAAATCTCAAAAGAAAATTCACGGCACGTTATTATAACAGGCTTTTTGGATCAGTGTCTCAATATGGCCTAAAACTCAATATAGTTTGAGTTAACAGTATTGGAGACCTTCTGTTAAGTATGGATATTCTTGTAATTAGAAGGCACCCTACTCTACCGTAACTAACAACTATGTTGACATAAATATAAAGCACCACGAAAACATTTTGTGTAAAATTATCAACAAACAAAACAAAAACAGTAACCTCAATAGTTATATATACATTTATCGTAATTGAAGGTAGCCATGACAAAATATTTTCGTACGTTAAACGTAAGTTTAAATACAATGGCCGTCATGATGTATGGTACAGACATAGCTCTTTAAAGTGGCAGTGGGCAGGCCACATAGTACGTAGAACAGAAGTTGGTTGGGGCCGAAAATTTATCGAATGGAGGCGGTGGATCGGTAAGCCCAGCATCGGACGTCCACCAACAAGATGGACAGATGACCTGATGATGATCTGGTCCCCCGGCGGGAATATAAGGCGGACCCTCGCCTACCGCGCCCCAGAGGTCGTCATGGTCTTTAAGGGAGGCTTATGTAGAGCAGTGAGCATCTTATAGCTGAAATGATGATAATGATCTCCGTTTGTATAGAAATCACGCAACATGCAGCTTGATGCGTGGCAGAGTGATATTCGCCGAAGATCATCTTACATTGACATCGATCTTATATCGACACCTTATATCGATCTTTTATCGACACCGGCACGTTGTAATACATATTCAGCGACAAAAGCCGCAACACGCTCATACCCAATATCGGGAGCATGTAGGAAGTATCCAGTATCACGTTTTGGTAATTGTATTGGGAACTGTTCTTGCATGTGAAAAGCCCCACTGGTGCTGCGTGTCGAGCGAATACGGGCTCAGTCCAATATCTTGCGATATAGGTACTAATAAAATGAGTGCTGTTTAGAATTGGATACACATAATTTACTGCAAAACAATAATATATTCTTTACTAGCGTTCCGCCCCGGCGTCGCACGGGTAAAAAAAGTTCCCGGAAATTATTCGATTTTTTATTGAATAGTAACATATTAATTATTTATCTATTAAGTCTGTGGTAAATTTTTATAGTGTTAAATACTTGATAAAATTACCTAAAAACCTATTTTATACATTTTAAGAACGAACAACAATTCATTTTTATTTATATAGATTGAAACATCAACATATAAAATTTTAACAACGAAACCGACTTCAACATCTAATAAGAATGCTCTTGATGTTTCTAGGATCTCATCATTAGAGTTTGATATTTTGACATGGTGACAATAGGACAGCTCATCAAGAATAAATACCCTTTCGAATAAAACAAGAATAACCTTTAACGTCGGTACGCAACTTACAAAATCTTAAAAGACATTCAGTTAAATTGAGAATCGCCTCCTTTAATGATGTTAGGTAAAAATATGTTTACACAAAAGCTTACAATTAAAAACATTTATAAAAACAACATCTAGAACGAATCACAAAATCTACCTAAAACCTGCATGAAAAATTAAAAACAGTGTGTAATAAAGGGCTCAGTATAATGACTCTTCCATAAAACCCGAAGGAGCACTATGACAGAACGCTGGTTTTCAGCAAGGGCCCGCGAGGTTGGCAACACCACAACCTAAAATTCACAAGGAAACAGGTTTACAGTGAGTCGTATAGATTTCGAACTAATTGGGGCGGAAGCAACCTGAATACACCTAGTTGTTTATCATAGCTACTAATGTAAAATCTATACTAATATCTTTATAATATTATAATTATAATATAATTATAAAGCTGAAGAGTTTGTTTGTTTGTTTGTTTGAACGCGCTAATCTCCGAAACTACTGGTTCGAATTGAATAATTCTGGATAGTCCAGTTATCGAGGAAGCCTATAGGCTATATAACATCACACTACGACCAATAGGAGCAAAGATATAGCGGTAAATGTGTAAAAAACGGGAGAAATTGTTCATCTTTGAAGCATTCCGTTGCGTGCGCCGTGAAAACGGTTCAAGATACACAAAAAATATGTATTAAAGAATAATAGCTCTTTTAATGATCTAAAAAACAGTCCGCGATAGTATATGTCTATCTTTTAAGATTAACTCACAAAAACCGTTTTTATGGTACCTAATTTGGTCGAAATAATTTGTTTAAGTTGTATCAACATTAATAATATTAATCTTTATTCAAATAAATATGTTGTTGGTTAAGAGTAGGTACTTCATCCATTATAACGCGGGTAGCACCGCAGGGCACAGCTAGTATTAAATAAAATTATACATCATCAATAAGAAAATATTTAATACGAACAATATTCATTACACATATCTCACAATAAAACGTTTATTGTTCAAAATAGCCGTACATTTCGTATTGTCAGTAATAAAACCGAGTCGAAAATGTAATACTGAACTCTGCCAGGTGAGAGCTAAAAGCAGCATATTGTACGCGCACAATACTGTGACGTCACAATAATATATGACTATAGATTTCCGAAGCAGCGTCGATTACGTTAGAAATACCATCAATTACTCTTTCACCGACTTTGCAACACGACACAAAACCTTTTATGGGAACAAAATGAGTTCTCATTCTTTCTTCAAGAAAATATTGTGTATGTAAGCGTTGAGTACGTTTATTGGGAAAATGGATACGTTGGTCGTTTATCATGTTATTGTGTATTATTTTTTGATAAGTATTGCAGTATTGAGTTCAAATTCTTACAAGCGATGAATAACTTGCATCTTGTTGAGGATAAAACTTATTTTAGACTAACACTACTTAAAAATACATTATTACATAATTGTAAGTTTAAAAAAGTAATTCATTGCAACTGGTATCGTACAAGTACAAAAAAGTTTTTATTCGCAACTGGTTACGAAGCTCCAGTTTCGTACGCGGCCGAAGGGGTAATTTTGAGTAAAGTTAGTGGGTTGGCGAGCGCTGTAGAGGTCCAAAAAAACCCTGATGCTATTTATATTTTTAGTTTATTATTCACATTACTTTTTTCGTGCCAATATCTTTAGAATGTCCGCTAGCAGAGCAAGAGAAGATTCCCGCTGAAGGTAAAAGTGTTTGTTTGTTCTGCAAGCACTTTATCCTAGATCTGGGTGTATATGCATAATAAAAAATATATAACATTAAGTATATTAGATATCTAGTACCCGTAACAACTACGGGGCTAGATGTTGTGTAGATTGTCCGAAAATACTTATTTATTATTTATAATGGTAACTTAAATGTTTTTTTTTTGTAATGGTATCATTATTGCACATAACATTATTGCTGTTTGTTTGAGATTTTGTGAGAAGGAAGAGTGAATGTGAATTGTTTTAATGAATGAATGAACTTGATTATGTTAAACTTGTGATTAAAAAATCCTATTTTGTTATTTAATTTTATTTTTAAGAATCAAATTTTATTAATTTATTTCATATGTATAAATATATTAATTAGTGTAATTGATTTGTAAGTCGTGCTAATTAATTGAATAAATAAATAAAAATAAATAAATCATAAATGTTGAACTAGTAACTAAATATCATATCAGCTGTAGGTTGTCCACTGCTGGAATTAAGCCTCCCTCATAGACTACCAGTTATTTTTTTTAGAGGTGACCTTGTACCTGCAGCCTTTACCAAATCGTCCGATCATCTATTTGGTGGACGCCCTACGCTGCGCGTGCCGATCTGCGGTCACCATTCGAGAACTTTTAGGCCCCAACGACCATCTGTTCTACAAGTAATATGGCCAGCCCACAGTCACTTCAAGGAGCTAATCCGTTGGGCTATGTCGGTGACGCGCGTTCATCTCCGTATCTCGGCATTTCTGTTCGATCACTAATAATTTAATAATATCCCAGACACCGCAGCATCCATATTACAGCTTAGGTAAGTATACTTTATAAGCTGCATTAAGGCTTTCACAATGAAAAATGTACGTAAAGCCTACTTTTCTGTTCAACTGCAATAATGTGCACCAAACAATAAATAAAGCCGGGTTCGGTGCCACTGGAAACCACTCAAACAAAAACTGTTAAGCCTAAAATAGAGTTCTGCAACTTTAAAAGTAGAGCGCATCGAGTTTCAAATTTTTGGCAACAGAGTTTGTAAAGCTTGGTAGCGACTGAATTAAGCAAGATACTTTATATTTGTTATCTTATAAGCTACAAAATACAACAAATACAGAATTATTTATTCAGCAACTTAATGTACAGTTTACAGTTACAAGGTTTGAGATCCTCTTTTAAGTAAAATAAATACCTGTTTTAGAGGAATCTCGCTCTGCCATAAATACTAACATTACAGTAAAAATTAAATCAAATTTAATTGCTCGCATGAAGAGGCTTGAGTGAAACTAATGAGTGTTTCAGAATATGTTGATGTGTGTGTGTGTGTGTGTGTGTGTGTGTTAGGGGTCTAATTTAGTTTAGTAAACAGTACTTCCGTGTCATCATAGCTTATAGCTATTTTATTATTCTCACAGTGAGAGGCTGATAAGTCAATGGCTTAGCTATCGGCTATGGGTTTTGTTTTGAAATAAATAAATAAATACTCCGGTCAGTGCCCCGGGGCCCCTAAACCTTATAAGTCATCATCATCATCAACACCCTATTAACGTTCCCACTGCAGGGACACACAGGGCTCTTGCCGAGAGAGATTAGGCCTTAATTCACCACGCTGGCCAAGTGCGGGTTGGTGAATGTCACATGTCCTTCAACGTTTTTTTTTAAATTCTCATAAAATGCCGGTTTCCTAACCTTATTAGTTAAACTAACAAAAAATTCACCGGCCTTCGGGATCTAAATAAAATTTTGTTGCAACTTGAAACTCGACTTAACTCATTAAAAAATATTTTCCGTTTCTTATCAAAATTTATAATGTAAACGGGAAATTAATAAAATGAGCAACCTAAATAAATTTCACATTCCATAAAACGCAGGCAACACCGCGTGTTGCCGGTAGTATAACTATTTGAATCTTTTACAGATTATTCAGGTTAGGGCCCAGTTTTTTTTTGCCTTTGTCGCCTAACTACGCCACTGCTGATAGAATCACTCTTCTTTGGCCAATGTAATTTACTGTCGTAAGTTGGTTCAATAATTCAGTAATTGATTTATTCATAGGAACGAATATGTAGTACACTTGGTTTCGTTCTCATCAGCGGCTTATCAAATCTATAAATTTAAAAACACTGATTGATAATATTGTCATAAAAACAAGCACACTAGATGGTTTCCATTTTATTATTTTAATTTAACCCTTAATGTCATACTGCAGGATAAGAAAGGATTACACACGACTCTTAAAATCAGAAGCAATATCGAAACTTAATTAACATCCCTAAGTCGTGAAGCTCGTCCGATAAAATTAAAATGGGGTCTATTTACAAATAATTATAAAATAAATATTTTCCGGACTACTCACACAGCATCACCTAACCCCAAACTAAGCAGAGGTTGTGCTATCGATGTTAGGTGATTGATATACTTCATAATAATTGTAAGTGGTAACCCTCTGAATCCTTACACGTGACCTCCGGGTGGTGCTAAGAACAGTCTCTGGTGGTAGGCTTCGGCCGCGGCTTGTCACCACCCTCCGGGCTGGGCCAGTGCGTGAAGCGATTTTTTCGTGTTTCGTAATGTGGCCCGGAGAAGCCACCTTCTAGGTCTTCATGTCCCATCTTAGACCACATCGTCACTTTACATCAGGTGAGATTGTGGTCAAATGAAGGCTTATCGATCATAAAAAAAAAAAAAAAAAAAAAAATAATAGTTACATACATATGATACATAGAAAACACCCAGACCCGAAACCAGAAATTGCAGATCGTATAAAATCTGGTCCTCCGGCGGGAATCGAACCTCTTGGGCCTCAGGCGGAACTGCGCCCGCCGAGCCACCGAGGTCGTCAGGTGTACAATACACGAGGTATGATTTATGGTACGATCAAGGGTTCTCCCCACCACTTAATGATAGTATTTTATGTATTTATGTAGTCACCATTACAAAAAAATATAAATGATAACCAATATTCAATTAATGGAAACCCTTTCGAGAATAAACTGGACTTAATTTTGCCTTTACAAGACTCAAAATAAAATAAAAATTTCCAATTGTCTTGTCTCTTAAAACTCAAAATTGAGGCGTCTCTTACAAAGCGAGTTCAAACTTTTCAATCGAATGTAACACGGTTTCTTATCTAATCTCAAAGTTTTCTCAAAAACGGTTCAGAAGACAGGCAAACTTTGCACGAGAAAAAACTTTGTTTCAGATCTCTTGTCTTGATACAAGGTTTGCATTTTATTTCGGTTTTGTTTGTATTTCAATTTGAAATGGAAAACCAAGTTTTGCGCTACAAATTATATAAGTAAGTTATAAAATTGAAAATGTTTGCGTCTAAAAATTTAATCTCTATGCTTGTAATAATTACGGGCCACTTGTCTTGGTTAAACTCTAACCCCCGACCAAATAAGAGGGGTGGTATAAGTTTGCCGTCTCTGTCAGTCTATGGCATCATAGCGTGGAACGGAAGCGTGAAGATGAAGCGATTCCATTTAGTATTGTTTTTGTTTGAAAGATGACTTTTGCCCGAGTCTTCTTATACCTTTTGATGATGAAAATTTTGATGAAAATTGGTTAAGCCGTTAAAAAGTAATGAGGGTGAAAGTGAGCAACAAAATATTTGCAAATATAGTCAAGTTGGGTATCTAATGAAAGCGCATCTCGTGCACATGACAAAATAATATATTATTTTTCACTTTTAAGGAAATTAAGGCTTTGTAATCTAGTTTTTTTTATTTATGAGTATTTACTACATATTTAAAGACTTATCAATTCTGACTTCGACTAAATTTCTCAGCGCTTTGATGATTATAAACATAAACAGCTCATCTTCTTACACTAGTACGTGGCTGGCTGTGTAAAAAATAAACAGGTTGATTGTGTTTTTATAATTTTTTTACAGAAAATACTACCACCAATTTAGAGGTTATTGTTATATGTTTGATTGTTTAATTAAGGTATATGTATATTAGGGTGAATGGATTTCTAAGTATTTTTTACAAACTAACTATATGCTGACTATAATAATATAAATAGACAGCTATGGAAATTCGATAATAGTTTCTTAGTAAATTCCGTTTCCCGGCTTTTGGTTGACAAACTGTGAATTATTATTTGTACATTTTATTGCACAGTAGCATGTTGCGTTTAACTCTAACGATATTTATGAATGAATAATTGGAATATTTACCGAATAAATAAAAAAAAAATAAAAAAAATTGTTACTGTTTTCTAAGTTTATCTGCTTATATGCAAATAATGCATGGTACGTATACCAAAGTACAAAAGACACTGAGGGTCTGTATGTTGTTATCGGCTAATCTCTGCATCGGCTGGTTTTTTGACGGACTTTACACTGACACATAGCGATGCATATAAGGTGTAATTTTAGCCATTTTTACTGGAAACTCCACGATATTTTTATTGGACGGCGAAACGCACCAATGCGTCAATTCTGGCAAGACTTGGAATAAAGGCTCGTTTGTCCACCATATGCCGACAGCGAATACTTGCATATTTCGGGCACACAGTGCGAAGAGGCGATGAGAGTCTAGAGAAATTGATTATTGTTGGTAACACCGAAGGAAAACGATCCCGGAGGACGTTCACCAACTCGATGGTCAGATCAAATGAAGGTTCCATCGTCGTCCAAATTCTACGACACTGTCAGAGATGCGATGATGGACAGAACCCGATGGAGACAAATTATCCGCTCCCGATGTAACTCCGATGCTGACCACGATCCTCAGACATGAGGGACCGACTACACTGGAAACTCCATAAAAAACGAGAAACGCTTGTAAGCAAGTATTAGATATAAAAATAAAATGTAATCAGTGTAAGGCATTAAATGTTATTGTTTATTATGTTAGTTCTTAACTGACTTTAACTTAAAAAAGGAGGTTTTCAATTCAAGTGTTTATGTGATGTTTTTTTTTTATATTAGTTTTTAGCATGTTTAGTTTAACCGACTTAAAAAAAGGAGAAGGAGAATTTGGCTTAAATTTTTAGTCATTCGAGTTATCAATCAAAATTGTTTTTAATTAGTATCGTAAATATTGGGTAATGGTTGCACCGACGGGGCTATGTAGACTTAAACCGATGGCCGCGGCTCGAGTTAACTCTATCATATATTATATTTTCAACCGACTTTAAAATGGACTAGGTTTCTCAATTCAACAATGAGCTTTTCTAAAAGTCAGTTGTTTTTTTGTTAAAACTCTACTTGTGTACACTCAAGAACTAAAACTCCCTGTATTTGTTCTCTCCGTATTCTTTCTAAAATATCAGGAGCCAGCCACTCTAACGCCGTTCCTTATTTTTTGTACATTCCGTTAATAAAAACCAGCCTATAAAGGGTACTTCTACCCTCTTTACAAAGCGGGTGGACGTGACCACGAATAATTATTTGGCTCACTCCAATTAAAAAGAGTGAACAGGTAACACTTCTGAACGTATTTTATACATAAAATTTTTGCGTAGCGGTTAAGTATTTTATGTTATTTGAATTGCAACACTGTATTAGTATGTATGAGTTGCTTTTTCAATGTTTGTTGGTGTTAAAATCCGATTAGGCCGTAGAGTAGGTTTGTTGAATAGACAACCTCTTCGAGTTATTTTTCGTGTTGCGGTCTGAGAAGCCATCTACCTTCTAGGTCCGTAGGTCCGTCTTCATGTCCCATCTTAGATCACATCGTCACTTAACATCAGGTGAGATTGTATTTAAATTAAGGCTTATCTAGGATAAAAAATAAAATAGCATCAAGAAAATGATGATGAGATACATAAGAATTTAGAACATAAGTTTCAAACCTTTTTCTAAACGTGTAGGTGTAAATTCACGATACCCTTTGTAGGTAAGCAAAATACCGCTACAAAATCTAAAAGCCACGCGCATTTAAAATTTTATACCCTTTACAAAACCGCTATACTCCAAAAAGGTAAACAAAATTATTGAACGTCGTAATTATAAAAGTTAATTGTTTCCTGAAACTTAAGCAGTAAAAAGGGACGATTAAAAATATGGATCTCGTAAAACATAAGGCTAATGGAGAATTATTTAATCTCTTTTATGCTGAAGAGAGGTGTAAAAATAAAAAGTGAATCTCATTCAACAGTTTAAAAAGTGTCAGTCAGTCTTCAACGTTAATTTGTTGCATGTCAAACTCCTTTCTATAAAGTTTCACTGTAGATTTTATTGTTTTTCAGATTTGATGCAGTGAGAGAAACAGTGGGGTAAGTAATTTCTGATATGTATAATGCTGTGTTATTAACCTTCATAATGTGTATGATACCGTGCTGATTTAGTGACAGTAGGTATAAGTAAAGGTTTTACTTTTTTATAGTTTTACTGCCAGTTAGTTTTTCTGAGTTTGGATAAACTATCTAGATCTATTTATTTTTTCCAAATGGTGAACAAAACTGTGACAAGAACTCATAAAAAAAACGTACGTAACAACAACAAAGTAACTTGGAATGAGCAGAAGCAAATAACCGAAACATTACACAGGCAGCGAGATCTATAAAAACATTAACCCTCTTCCGAAAGCAGTTGAGTAGCACCAGATCAACTCACACAATGTTATAAAATTTAATGCGAAGACACTGTACAAACTTGAGATTTCACGCATCCGATTCCGTCTTCAGCAGTAAAAACTTTGCACAGTAAAACTTTAGAGCGGAGTTGAAATTTAAAGCTTATTTATGTACAAATACAATTCAAATTTTATAACCCAACTGGTGAATTTAGATGCTATTCGATTTCTTTTCCGGAAGAGGTCTATTCCAATCTATTTTACGACCCGAGGGGTTGGTTTGGGAGTATCAATGAAGCAAAATTGTTTATATGAATATCGTATAGGCCATTCGGTTCGTTTAGCCTATTTTGGAATGGAGTGGGGATTTGAGATATTTTGCGTTGGTTGTCACTTGTGACTATTTGTGTTTCATATTTCACGTTTGGATAATAGGACTCATAAGTTTTAGTCACTTTATGTGACTATTTTCAATTAAGTTCCACGTTCGGTTAAATAATTGTAATGTTTTGTAATATATTCATAGAAAATACTATTAAGCAGATAAGCTTTATAATTTTAGTACTGACTGAAAGTGGGTGACTGAACCTATCTATAAGATTACAAAATATAATTATAACGAAAACGCCGTTAGAAATAAAACCAAACCAACATACCATAATAAAAGACTACATAAAAAATTGGTATTCTGTTTAGTCCATTAGTTCCAAAAATAATGGATACATAATTATTTTTCGCTTCATTCATTTGATTAAAATATACTAATTAATAACATAAACTATTTTAAAAGACGTGACATGTATATTTATTATTGCAAAAAAAAAATTCATTACTAGACGATAAGCAATAATCTATTTATCAATGTAAAAAGGGTCATCAAAATTGTTCGTAAAAGAATAATGAAACAACGTACGTGATTTCAATGAAACATCAATAAATTCACAGGAAAATGTCTAACTTTTAGTGCGAATGAGTTTGAGCTTCACTTTTCGTTTATTTTATCTGTGAATGCAATAAAAGTGGCTCAGCTCTCGAATAATTTGGCTTTGGGCAATGGATACCGTAAAATGAATGTTGCTTTGCGCCGCTACAGGTTGCAAAGTTTGTAAAAATGGAATAATGCTCTTTTTATGTATTTGTTGAGAAGTTTGTAAAAAGATTTTAATACAGGTAACTTTTTTGTGCGGCATCTTTGTAGAACTGTAGGGGCAGGACTGGATTTGGTGACCAATTAAGTTGTTTCAGGGATTAGGTACTTGAGTACTTACTTAAAGTATTCAAACTTGTGGACTCTATGCTTCAAGCTACAGTTTGCTAATGTCATGTTACTCTCTAGAACAACTTGTATAACAATAAAGTTATAAGGGAGAATAGAATTATTTATTTTAGAGTGAGACTTATATATGTTATGAAATAATTAATAATAATTGTGTACACATTGTGTATGAGTATAAATTAATTGTCTTTTTTGTGTCGTGTGCCTACTAACATGATGTGTTGTCCTTTCTTTTTAACTTAATCAGTTTAGTGTTGTAAATAATATCCCAGCTTTTGCTGCATTATGTTCACGATACTATCAAGTAACTGACGACACTGGCAGAATCGTAGCATCCAGAGAACGGTGCAAGCCATATAACCAAAAAGAAGAAGAGACTTAACTGAATGTCTGGGGATCTGGTATGTATCCTGTAACACAAGTCTTATTAAAGAAATCTACTTCAGGTAGCTATCACAATGTTTTGGTACTTACAGGCGTGGTTACCGAGTTTAAATCTATTGGACATAGCTAATTGTATAAGTTATAGTTTTTAAGAGCAATAAATTCCGTTTTTATATAAATATTTAAATAAATAAAATAAATATTTCCGACAATTCACACAACAACATCTAGCCTCGTGGTAAGCTCTAAACTTGTGTTACGGGTACTAGATATCTGATATACTTAATATAATAGTCATACATATATAGATATTTTTTATTATAAATATTAATATTATTATTTAACTAGTAGTGCCCCGCGGTGTTACACGCGTTATAGTGGATTTTCACGCGGAATGCGTTACTATTAGATACGTTACATTACCTACTGCTAAATTTCACTCTTTTAACCAATTTTCTCCTTTTCCATTCTAGAAGTACCTATGTACATAGCAGTTGTATAAAGGCTCTCTTCAAATACTTAATGATTTTAATTTTAATAAGTGACAAACCTCACTTTTTAGGTTTAACTGTTTTTAATTTTCATGCCGAAAAGGTCCATTCGTAACTTTCGCCCACATGATTCAAACCTGTATCTCCGGTAAAGTGCCCGACATGCTGCCAATTACACCAACGCCGCAATTACGAAGGTTACGGATGTGTCTTAATCTTTTTCTGCATAAAAAATTAAAAACTCCTCAAACACGTTGTGCTCGTCAGTTGGTACTAAATACTAGTTTTTCACCTAAACATACACAACCACAGAACTATTTTTTTTAGGTTATTATAATTATAAAGCCTCTGTGGCTTCTTCCAATAACTTAAGGACAAAGAAAAATAAAATATATTACTTAATTAAAAATATATCGAAAATGACTAAAACCGTTTTGATGACCAACGAACTTAAAAAAACTATTGACTGTTTCTTATAACATTCTAAATTTCATCGAATTTAATCAATAGTTCAAGGCATGGCATAACAAACATACATTACAAACAAACATGCAGAATTTAGTTTTATGTATGTATACATAAAACTAAATTCTGCCCAGAGTTACATTTTAGAATAATAAATTATAATGCATACTAGTATGCCTACATATATAGTAATATAATATAAATATATTGAATTCTTGTAAAATAATAACCACAGTGTTAGTAAAACACCTTGATAAAATTCCAAAATGATTCCGTAACATTTTTCCGACTTAGCTTTGAACGTCGGGCAAATAGGATAATCTCTAATTTCTGCGTCACCTGATTCATCCCGGGGATTACCCTGGCCCTAATTTTTCAACGTCAACAGGCAGATGTTATTTTTAGAGCTTATTACTAAAATTAGAGCTGGGCTATTTATGTTCTTGGACAAAGTGGTGTATTTATATAAATGTAGTGTTAAATATGGTTGGACAATTTAAACACCACACCTAACTAGCTTGAAACATAGGAGAGCAGGCGTTCCTGAATAGGTTTATAAACACATATGAAAAATATAACCATCGACGACGTGTGTAGTTATCATCATATATCAGCTGTACGACGCTTACTGCTGGACATAGGACATTATAGAATTCCAGTTATTTCGATTAGAGGCGACCTGTATCTATCTTGTACCTGCGGGCTTTACCAAATCGTCCGTCCATCTAGTTGGTGGACGTACTAAGTATCCGTGATCTCCATTCGATAACTTTTCGGCCACAACGACCATTTTGTTCTACAAGCAAAATGGTCAGCCCAATTCCCCTTCAGTTGTAGTACTGTTACTAAAATTATAGGCCACGTGTAAGTAAAAGAATTTAAATATGATTTCCAACTAAGCATGTTCCATGTTCGACTACGAAATCTTAAAAATGCTGTTATTGCGTTATGAAGAACCGACCGAAATGCGTCTCTTGAATACTTTTTCTAATAAACTCAATGGTGGGGCATTAAATATTTTATTTGCCAAGGCACGCGACGAGGCAGTAAAATTTTAATACCCAGAGTCAGTGTAAAACGTTTTCACCCAATAAAGAAGGCCCTTCCTCAGAGATAACAGGCTCGATTTTATTAAATACTGCAGGGGTTCACTGCAACTGAAATTCAAAAAGCAAGACCTTAGTAAATGCTAAACCATTGTGTTGATATTTTAAGATAATATCTAAATTTTCAGTGTTCCAAGTTATAGAGAAAATAAACCAGTGTGTGTATCACAAGCCTCCCTTAAAGACTTAAAATGGCGCCGCGCTATACCTGAAATCATATTAAATTTCATTCATTTTCCTGTTAACAGTACTGTAGATAAGATAGACCTGATGGATTTTAGAAATCGGGAGTATTCATTGAACCACTAAGCACTGAATAATCTCGAAAACAATTTCATTACTGGGACACTTGCGGAATTCCAAAATTGTATTCAGTGAAAATTCCTGGAATAAAGTCCAAAATTATTTGACATCCTCATTGAATAGAAAAGCTGAGTTCAAATACGAATTCAGCTTGATTAGATAAGTACCTACGTAATATTCCTGAGCCAGGTTGAAACGTGATTTGAATGCTCTAGGCTACTTACTAGACCAGTAATTTTAGGTTACAACTGAGGATAAATTTCTGCTGAGGTGATTTTTGGATAACGGCTTTCTTATGAAGATCTGAAAAATATATTTATATCGTGCCCCTTCAAAAAATATAAAGATCAAAAGGTAACGAAAATCATTCAAATATCTCGCGACCTTTCGCTCATAGATAAGCCTATAATAAAAATTGTTCGACGTAACAGTACCTATCTAAAAAATGTCTAATGCATTTTTCTGTAAATTTACAGTTTAGACCTGAGAGGTGAAAAAGCGATAGGAATATAGTAGATAATATGTGGTACACTGAACAAGAAGGCGTAAATTGTTGTACAAGGCCCGTGCAACAAATAAAAAATTTTACTTAATAAATTAAGTAAAATGAAACAAAACAAAAATCAACCGATTTAAGGGTGAAAAGTGTGAATTATTAAATATAACTTGAGAAATACATGACTGTTAATCATACAATTTTTATGGGACCTTGGGATACAGATAAAAAATGCTAGTTATCATTTCAATATTCAAAACTTAAACCTTTTTAAGTCAATCGTTTTGGTGTATGATACACATTGTATTTGAGTACATTCTAATTTCTGTATCAGTACTCTACTCGGAAAACAGTTAATTTTACAGAAAAACGTTTACTGTATTTTTTGTAGATAATGCCACTGCAAAATTTTTCTCCTGCTCTTTGACCTCAAAGCGACAGGTCGCATGATATTTGAGAAAAACAGATTTTCTTGACCTTTATATTCTAACTTATTTAGGCAACACAATATCAGTGTCGATTTTTTACATCATCATTGGAAGTTATAAAGTTACAAAATATTTCAGTTATAAAGTTATATACAAAAATTATGGATGGATGTAATTGTGCAAATGTTGGGCTTTAAAATGCCTGGAATTACAGTGTTAGAATTTGTCTTTCATATCCTCCCTTGTGCCTCCTTCTATACCTACTTCTTCTATACTTAGCGACGCATTCTGTACAAAAATTATACATTTCAACAGTAACCTTTGTTTTTTTTTGCGTATAGATAACTAATATAATGTATACGTGCGTCTGTTCGTTTTTCCGTCTTAATAGCTCCCGAACGGATGAAGCAATTTAAATTTGTTTTTTTTGGTATGCAGAGTTTACACAGTTTATTTTTGTTATACATATTAAACAACCAAACTAAGGAGAAAGTGCTGGCAGAACATACAAACACTTGACCCCGGCGGGAATCGAACCCACTACCTATTGCGCTGCAAGCGGGCCTTCTCTCTCCGCGCCACAGCCCTTTCAGCCCTTTATATACAATGTTTAGACCAGCTCGTAAATCTAATGTATTCGTATTCAAACCTCCCATTAGCCCTACCACGAGATGCCACATACGACTGTTTCAGATGACAACATGTTATCCCATACATTTGACTGATAAAGATAAAATCCAACAGTCGTAAGTGGCAACTCGTGGTAGGTCTACAGAACAGTTCTGAGAAAGAATATTATTTATTTACTTGAAAAAAATTCGGATAAGTATATTCTTTACAATCGTGTTGGAAGGAAACGAAATCCTAACGACACGAGAAATTACTCTAGAATGCGCCGCGGTTTTTCTCAAAAATATATCTCATCATTTTGAACCTTATCACAATAGGAAAAGAAGTTATAACAACGACATAAGCTATAATAACATTTATCCTAAGGAATGAAATGCTCACAAGAAATATAAATTGCTTTTATGATGTCATTAACTTTCATTTATTGTCACTTACTTTAACACATTTTACGGTTTGTTAGGGAAAATAATGAGAAAAAATACGCAAGGATATAATTTAGTAGGTTTTTATTTGGATGCTGTTTACGTACTTGTTTCATGAAATGAAGCATTTTGTTTCGAATACAAATTTTCAAATAGCATTTTAATGCATTACCTCTTTTTATAAAAATTGGGTTCTTATCCGACAAACAACAAAATTAGTTTAATCTTCTTGATTAAAAGATAGTTTCTTATTCGATCTTTATCACCATTATTATCCTAGGTAGGACGTCCACTGTTCGGCACAAAGAACTATTAAATACTTCAGTATATAAGATTTAAACAAGATACAAGATACAAAATCATTTATTACCATTGTTTGGTTTTACAAAACTTAGACACGTCAAAAATATATCTTTATGCATCTTAGGTCTGTAAGGTATATGTTTATATGGGCCTGAGATGAATAAATGGTTTATTATTATTGTTATAATAATAATTATATTCTATGTTTGGTCAAATCGTGAAAAATTGTGTTTTACGTTATATGATTTACCGATTTCTCAAAAAAAGTATCATATCGTACCACATTTTGTGTTCTAATTTAGCAAGTAAAGTAACTTGTTTCATTTACTTCGTCTTTGGACAGATCAGTATCCTTAAAACTTTATCACGATCCCAACAAATTTAACCCGGACACGTCCGGAAAATACATAAATAGTCCAACATCACATCTTCCAATCTATTAAAACCATTAGCTGGGTTAGAGACTCCTAAAGTACATAGTTAGGGAGCTCATGCCATAGATTTCAGTAACTACCCCGTTATTTCCACACCAATATCCGGTCTTAACTGGGAAAAACCGGATTAAAAAGGCTACATTAATGGGCGGGCTGTAAAAAGTGATGCAATTACTGTGAATTGATTCTTTCCCTTTGTTCTTGCGTTTGATAAATTCACGGACCTTTGAGTTTGGAAGAAATTACCTACTATGAGAAAAATAGGTGATAGAAGGAAACTAAGTATTTACCACTGTGATATATCGTTTGCTGAATTTTGTGATGGAGTGTACGTTACCTATATAAGCTTGGTTTAGAGACTATATTTTATAGGGTAGACTTCTCACTTCAGAGTAAGGAAACGCTACAATTTTCGGGGCCAGTTGAACCATTAAAAACTTACATCACATCAACCGGGATCAGTGTCACTTCGAGTGGGCCCGATCTACTAAAGTGCCGGTATAATCTAGTAAATTATTTTATTTTAATAAAAATTAGATAATTTTTTTATTTTAATTTTATTAATTGGTTTATATTATGAATTAAACCAAAATATGTAATAATTAACTAATACCACTAACAACTATTATACCTACTTTATTAAATAGATTAGAACAACTCAAGATGCCTGGGAGTCAGTAGCTTATTGACAAAACGCTGGTTTGAATCTGTTAATTGTTAGTCATTTATTATTTTGCCGATTTTCTTTTTCTCTTATTATTTGTTTTTTTTCAGTTCTCCGTTTTTAATACTCTCTGTATATTTTCAAATTTAGTTCTAAGTAAGTGATTTGTGTTTTTTTGTTTTTTAGTCACGCTATGTGGAAACATGTAAATGGTTCGCAGTTATGTTTGTATTGTGATTTAGTTAGTAAGTAAAACTGTTTGTTTTCCAAATAAAATAAAATTCAGAGAAAATATTTCATCAATAGGCAACAAGACAGTTAAATAAGAAAAACATTTCGTAGGTTTAAGATGGACCCATAATACGTGGGGGTTCCGTGTTCAGTTTTATATAATAATAATAAATATTTCCGGACTACTCACACAGCATCACCTAACCCCAAACTAAGCAGAGCTTGTACTATGGGTGTTAGGTGACTGATATACTACATAGATACATTTTTTTTAAATACATACTTATGATACATAAAAAACACCCAGACCCGAAACCAGAAATTGTAGATCGTACAAATACTGGTCCCGGCGGGAATCGAACCCGCAACCTCTTGCGCCTCAAGCGGACCTTCGCCCACCGAGTCACTCAGAGGTCATCATATTTATTTTGCAATAAAAAATAAATCAACGAATCAAGTGTTAGTATGTTCTGCAATAAATTTTTCCTTATTCCGGGTGTTTAATATGTATCTTATAATATGGATCTAATATCTATCTAGTTATATCTATAATATTAAGTATATTAGATATCTAGTACCCGAAACACAAGCTTTAGAGCTTACCACGGGTAGATGTTATTCTGTTGTGCTCTTCCATTTTATAATAAATATATATACTTATCATATCTAGTATGTTTTATAATTGTCTTTGTCCACATTATCAGTTACCTTAAGGTGAGATTGTCGAAAATAATCAATTGACAATAAAAAATATGAAAAGCTCATACAGCAAAATATATTACATCCATTTAAAATGTCCCAATCCCAGCTAAAATATTTCAAGTATGGAAAAACATTACTCACAAAATTTTACTTCAAAATTGAATGACTCACTTTGTTTAGATCACCAGTGCTTTACCCTTTCAAAATGTAAATTAATATTTTTTTAGAATGAAAAACCGAGCGTATGTTTTCAATCTGATAAAATCCATTTTATAGGGTTTTCTAAACCTAAGCACGAAAACATGAAATTATATACATGGTGCGATTTCTACTTTTCAATTTATAAACAAAATATTTTATTAAAAAAGGTCCTAGTGTATCTAGCACATTCTAGGAACTGTGACCAGTACCACGGTGAAAAATGAAGTGAATCCACGTTTTAACAGTTGCAAAACTGAAAACCAATAGCTGTGTTACTACGAGACAGTTTCACTATGCTCCTGAAAGACGTTATTTAAAACAAAAAACAAACACAACCTTTGAAATGTCTAACACAAAGAATGTTGAGTTGAAAATGTAGATTTAAGGACGATTCACACATATCAGTGAGCCCACAGTTGCGGCACAGTGCCGCATCAGTGATAATTATTCTTTCAAACATTCTCTATGGATGTATTCACACTTGTCAGTGTCAGTGTCGTCTCAGTACCGCCAGTGTCAGTACCGGCACCGGCCATCACGGACGTGATCGGCGACGACGATATTTTATCACGGATCACTGACATGTATTGAAGAGTGCCATCAAAAAATCGACGTCAATGCTAGTCTGAAGGGAACGTCGTGCACGAAGACCCGCAGAGAACTGTGTACTGCGCCTGATAATGTGTGAATTGAAGCACTGACGCACCACTGTAGCACGGATACGGAACTGTAACGGTACAGTGCCGGAGCTGATATGTGTGAATCGACCTTTAGTGTGTGCTCAATTTACGCGTTTCTTGTCGTACTGCTCGGCTGCGGTGCCGAAGCATCGCTTGACGGCCGGTCGATTGTTTACATATTATTTACTGTTGTAACTGTTTTTCATGTATTTTATTTTTATCGACTTAAGATTATTGAATATTCGAAGAGCCAAGCACGCTAAACACATACATATTTATCCAATACTATAATCTCATAAACATTCCACGTAGAGTTCGAAAGACTAAGTAATTTGACGTATGTATTTTTAAATAATTAAGAGCTCTGTATCATCATTTCCAAGTACAGTGTTGAGTAGTTTAATATTGGGCTGTGTCGCTCAGTTTTAATACAATTTTAATAAGAAAATTGGGATACCTACCCAAAAATATTGTATTAAGTCTTATTGAAATTTTCAATAAGAGTTAATAGAACATTTTTGGGTTTTCAACTTACTTGAATGATCAAGTAAGTTGAAAACCTGGTAAAAATAAGAGGTTTATTGAAAATGTCCAGTTTGTAGCTGGGGCAAGCAGTGCCTTATCACCTCAATTTTAAAGTCAAATTGGTAATCCATTGAGTATTCCAGGCTCGTGTTCGGCCCGCCACTGTTTTGCGTTGCTAATACCGACCAGAGCTAAGGTTTTGCAAGATAAGGTTTGCGCATACGAGCTACTTACCAGAGTGTTTTCTTTATTTTTATAAGCTTTTATTTAGTTCCACCGTCCCGCTTTTAATATATCAACGTAAATATCACTATACACATGTACTACACTAATATATATATATCACTTTCCGGTTTCCCGTTTTGCTTTAATTTTCCATAGATACATCAAATATAAATCAAAGAATATCCTTAAGGCATATAGTAGTCAAACGAGTGACAATCCGATATAATGTGTTAAAGCTTTTTTAATAACATTAGCCCGCGGCACAATATAGGCACTACTAAGAGAATGTATAGAAATGCGTGGCATGCCAATAAATCACCATCATCATCACCCAAACAACGTTCCCACTGCTGCGACACAGGTACTTCTCTCTTGACGATAGAGATAAGGCCTTAATTCATCACGCTGGCCAAGTGCGGGTTGGTGAATGTCACATGTTCGTCAAACTCTTTAAAGTTCTCAGAACATGCCAGTATCCGATGTTTGCCTTCACCGTTAAAGCACGTGTCTTTAAAGTGCACATACATTTTTAAAGAAGAAAAATCCAGAGGTTCGCGGCGAGGTTTGAACCCACGACCTTCGGAATTAAAGTCAAGTGTACTCCCACTTAGCCAACACGGCTTATATGACAATAAATAATAGTCGCCCCCGGAATTGAAGCCGGGGCAAGGAGCGAAGGCTCGAGGCCACACCCTAAACCCTCAACCGAGGGACAGAGGGAAACAGATATTCCCTCGCTCGTGGAGACGGTCCCCTAAGAATATTTTTTTATTTAATTGTGTGCGCAATGAACTATGAAGAAATATTATCTTAAAACAGTGTATGCAGCCTATTTCCACACGGAAGAACTCAAAATCTAAAAAGACTTATAGGTACATATTTAGGCTCTCAGTCTTAGATATATCTAGCATTTTAGACGTCCTACACCTAGAATGATGATGATGAAAAAAATTCAAATATTAAGTTTCTTTCGTCATACTGAGAAGTTGGAATCAGACGTACATCTCAACCTTTTTAAAATTTTAAACCGTGGGACCCCGGGTTATTTGAATATATAGCTTGGCTGAAAGTGCTATCTAACTGTAACTGCACTGTGCTACAAGTAGCAGTATTTTTTTTTTCTATATTAGACATTTCAAGAAAGTTATTAATTGCCAAATCTTCTTGTTATTCAAGTCAGTAATGAGCAGTACGTAAAAACATAGCCAAACGAATTCGCTCCTTGCAGTGGCAGTGAACCCATCTAGCTTGTAGAAAAAAAGCCAAAAGCTCTCCAATGGAGACCCTGGATCGGCAAGCGCAGCGTTGCGTTTCCACCAACAACAAATATATATAGAATAAACGTTTTTATTAAAAAAAATACTATTGGAATTCTAAGAGGCAGGCTTATTATGTCCAGCAGCTGATATAATGATATTGATGAAATCTTATCACCAGAGCAAATTCATAAGGTACTTATTATTTCTTATATTATATTTGTGTAAAGGTTCAAACTAAATCTTTGGAAGTTGGTCGGCAGTCATCATTAGTGCTAATGGTCGCTGTGGAAGTAAGCAGTTTGTCAGAAAATAAAACCAATCTACAACAGCGAGTGAAAGCTTGAGTAAGCGAATTGCCAGCCCCTAACGATATGACTGGCCAGGTCCAAGAAATTCAGGCCTGTTTTAACCTAGTGCAAAGTTTTCAATGATTTGGACAGAACAGAAAGAGGACAGAAAGTGCTTATTCTCTTATGTCGTTATCACAGACATACATCTACCTAGATAACGCAAGTATCACGATTTGTATTGAAATCAAGCATGCCGATTTTTGCCTCAAAGTCAAAGTCGAAGTTGCCTGTATTATGAAGTCGAAGTGATGAGCGACAGTATCGCTTATTTCGATATTCATCGTCTCCTAACACTTAAGGTCGGATCAAACATCAATTGCAAACGCGAAAACGTTATGTGATATTATTTAATAATATTTGAGGGCGTTCGGCTGCAACACAAGCCTAGTAGTTTTGCCTTTACATTCCTTTTAGGTAAATCAAGCCGTGTTGGCTAAGTGGGAGGAAACTCGACTTTCATTCCGAAGGTCGTGGGTTCAAACCCCGCCACGCACCTCTAGATTTTTCTTCTTGAGAAATTTATGTGCGCTTTAAACACGTGCTTTAACGGTGAAGGCAAACATCGTGAGGAAACCGGCATGTTCTGAGAACTTTAAAAAAAAGAGTTTGAAGGACATGTGACATTCACCAACCCGCACTTGGCCAGCGTGGTGAATTAAGGCCTAATCTCTCTCGTCAAGAGAGAAGTCCCTGTGTCCCAGCAGTGGGAACGTTAATAGGGTGATGATGATGATAGGTAAATCACTTAAAATATTTCTACTACTACTACTTAAGAAAACAATATTAATCAAGTTTAAGTGTTACATTTACTCACTAAATAGGTTACCTAGTTATGGAAAAACATACTTAAATTACAAATATCGTTGATTATACGAAGTGACTGAAAGTGACTGAAACCGAAATACAAAATTAACTCTGGGTAAAATAAGAAATGTTTTTATCGCTACACTTAAGAAATGGTTTATTTGATCTGTCAATTGTTTGCTTTCATTTGGCAGATAAATGACAAAACCACACCGCAATATTCTGCGCTTATTCTTTGTCCTCCGTTATAAGGAGCCTGATTCATCAATACCCCACAATCGCGGTCTGGATAATTTTCAGTAATATCATCATTTTCATATTTATTACCTGAAACATAAATAATCTAGATTTAAATTGAAGAAAAACCTCGTATACTAAACCTTAGTTTCCTTAAAAGTAAACATTATATTATTTTATAATGTCACCCCTATACAACCCATCTTCATGAAATATGTCTAAGAACACTCGCGTAAAACACACCTTTCATACAAAAAAAATTAAATTCAACTCGCTTCATCCGTTCGGGAGCTACGATGCCTCAGACAGACAGACAGACACGTTAAACTTATAACACCCCTTTTTTAGTCGGGGGTTAAAAAGTATTAGTTTACATGTGTATGCAGGAAAATATAAATGTTGAGTAACATTATTATTATTAAAAATACTTTATTGCACCAGAAAATACAGAGTTGCACGAAAGGTGCCAAGTGTTGTATATAATTGCGAAAAGTGCATGAATTCAATTATTCAGTTACAGTGATCAAATGGGAACTTTTTAAATTATGAGATATAATTACAAAATATTCTTAGTTTAGGTCTCATTAGATAGGAACAATTCGATTAGGTAGGTGAAAAGCAGATAGTCAATTTTTTTTTATTACCTTCGACGGTATAAAATGTTTGTGTCGAGAACGACTTCTTGAATCCTAAATAATACGATTGACCTTGAATTAAGTCAAGCTCAGGCAATAGACTTAAATTTTCTAGAATCGCTAAAGTACCGCCCTCCGTGTAACATGTCTGCATCGCAGCCAGCCAAGTCCTTCCGTTATTGTGTACCTTGAAGCATTGTCGGGCTGCCTTCACATATTTATAACCTGAAATTTAAAATAATAATCTCTTGTACCTAGTGCTATGAGAAGTAAAAACCTGCAGATGCGTTAAGTGAGCGCGGGCGTGGTTATAATGCCATACACAAACAAAAGTGTAAGACGCGTGTAACCGCGCCCGCTTAACGTAATTTCAGGTTCAACAGTGAGGGAATAATATATTTTCCTCCTTCTTACCAGTTTTCGATGAGTAGACCTACCCACTTACGACTTTTGGAGATTACAACATGTTGTAATGCCATGCATTTTATCTTTATCTTTCAAATGTATGGTATTTTAACATGTTGTAATCTCCAACAGTGGCAACTCGTGGTAGGCTATAAGTGGCGTGAGTTAAAATAAGTGTAAATGAACCTTTCTAATATATTTTTTTAATTAACCGCTAATAACTGAAAAATAATAAAGTTTTTTTAAACAAACTTCTTACACTAATCAAAGTATACCCAATAAACCCTGACCCAACCCAAACAACCCAGGAACACAAATTATCTAAACTATATACGCGTCGAGTTAAGTATTCCTAAGCTACACTTCACTCGCCATACCCTCTTTAATTTCATAATGATTTTAAATACTAATTCTTTTTAAATCAACGTAAAAAAAGGAGGAGGTTCTTATTCTTTACAATTGGTGTCATTATTATTGAAATAACGACAAGTGATTAAAACACGACTGTAGCTGTACAAAATTTATAGCGAACGTAGAATTATCTTACTACACTTACCATGGTCAATTGTTGGACACGACTCGGTTTCAATTTTCTTACACACAAATGCCGTAATAAAATCAGGGTTAATAAAGCATTCGTCCACTCTGAAATTACCCGTAGTAAAATCCATAACAACGCAGGAGTTCACGTCTTGCGAGAGCAAATCATCATCTATATTAAGTGGTCTTTCAGTAGGCTTACCTGCAATAAAATTCAGTAATATCTGAGGCCTTTAACAATAAAATAAATAAATATTTCCGCACTAATGACTTAATGACACAGCATCATCTAACCCGAAACCATGCAGAGCTTGTACTATGGGTGTTATGTGATTGATATACTACATTATGTATATCGACGCTGGAAATTTGAAATGTCGTAAGGGACATTTTGTCGTAAGGGACATTTTATACCATTCAACTGGAAATTTTGTTCTCTATCGATCTGTATACTTAAAATTTAGATATCTCTTCAAATAAAGAAGGTTTTAGTCAAATTGTTTTGTCGTAAGTAAAATTGTAGTAAAATTTTTGAGTCGTAGGGGTCAAGTTTTGTTTATGTAGCTTTTAGCAACGTCGTAAATCTAAGTAACTGTCTGTTTCATACGGTGTATCACGCAAACACAAAATTACGAATCCGTTACAACATTTTGTTCCAAACAATTTTTTTTTAAATATTGTCGTAAGTAGCAACAGTATTTCACTTACTTCCTATACATTTCTTAACCGTACAACATAAACAATAAGGCGGTTCGGGTAGTTACGATAAAAAGATTTTAATTAGCTAAGGTTATAAAAAAAATTTAACGTCGTAACGGACACCTCTTCAAAATATTCATGTGTAAGGGACACCTCTTCCTAAATGTCAAAGTGCAAGGAACATCATCTTTTAAACTTTTGAGTTTAACGAGGTTAAGGTTATATTAAGCTATAAATCAATTAATTTTAAAAATTTCTTTCTAAAATGCATCCTAATAGGTAAAAAAATGACAAAGTAGTGACGTTTTAAAAGAACAAATTTTGTTTTTTTGCTCTTCTGTTTGGCGTAAGTTTGTTCCTTACGACATTTCAAATTCGATATATATATATTTTTTTGTTAATGTAACTTATGATAGAAAACACCCAAACCCGAAACCAGAAATTGTAGATCGTACAAAATCTGGCCCCCAGCGGGAATCGGACCCGCTACCTCTTGCGCCTCAGGCGGACTTTCGCCCACCGAGCCACAGAGGTAAATCCCTTTCTAATAATTAGATAATTTTATGATAGATAGTTCAATAATGACATTGACCTTAAAAAAAGTCATGATTTACCGTCAACAGTAATAAATTCTCCCAAACGAAACTCATTGTGTAGCCCTACGAATATCTCCGTGGTATTAGGAGGTGTCACCATCGAATTGGTGAGATTCTTCACCAATGTCCATTCTTCACCAGTTGGATAGAACAGCTTTGCTCCCTCGCTGTCGCAGGCCATGAAGGCAGAGTCCCAAGACCATCCACTGGAATCCCAGTGTAGCTTGTAATATGCATCATATTCTTCTATATAAGTGTAATCTTTTCGGTAAAAATGATTGCGCTTTGAAAGAACTAAGTCTATACCTGTAAATATATACATATATATAGAAATAGAATTATAAAAATAGGGCTAGACTACTAACTTAAATATATTATAGTAATAGAAAATTAAGTAATAGAAAAGCCGTGTTGGCTAAGTGGGAGGACACTCGACTTTCATTCCGAAGGTCGTGGGTTCAAACCCCGCCACGCACCTCTGGATTTTTCTTCTTGAGAAATTTATGTGCGCTTTAAACACGTGCTTTAACGGTGAAGGCAAACATCGTGAGGAAACCGGCATGTTCTGATAACTTTAAAAAAAAGAGTTTGTAGGAAATGTGACATTCACCAACCCGCACTTGGCCAGCGTGGTGAATTAGGGCCTAATCTCTCTCGTCAAGAGAGAAGTCCCTGTGTCCCAGCAGTGGGAACGTTAATAGGGTGATGATCATGAATAGAAAATTACTATTTTATTATAGAACAAGACAAAGTTTTTGAGTTCTTGATGAGCAATATCTCAGCTACAGGACCGATTCTCATAAATCTTTCACGTTTAAATTAAGCTTATATACAAAAGAGTAGAGTTTTGGAACAACAGACTCCAGCATTGAATTGCTCTCATTTGAGATAGATGGTTATTTGTTACACAAGAGTTTAAAGTTGTATATTTAGTTGCTTGCTATATTTGGATGACCTATCAAGCTAAGCAATCATCAATTGAATCATTCGATTAAAAAATTAACACGCTCAGCGTCAATTAATCAAAAGAGCACAATTTGAAAAATCTTTGCGCTCGAGTGCAATACGTAACTTTTCATGTCACAGACAAAATGCTAAATTTCAGGTCAATCGGAAATCGGAAAGTGTGTCAAATTTTGCTATTCAATTAAAAAAATATATATATATATAAATTTACTTGTATTCAATTACATGCAACGTGTCAGTAAAAACTCAGCATAAAACTATTTCATAAAATATGTGGGTTAAACTAAATAAATGTGTGAAAGAGGTAGCCCAAGGAGGTTTCGGTTTTCATAAATTAAAAATATTTAAATGATAAATTTTTCACCAACGAGGTAGAAGTAAACAGGTTAAATAATTCGAAATCTAAATTTGGTCCTAAATTTTAATTTAAACTTTATCCACCAGTCGTACGTAAAATAAAATAAAGGAGACTTACCAAAAGTAAAAAACAGAATAATACACTTCTTTAGCATGGTTAAGATATAAATGAATTCATTTTTTAATAGTATGTCCACTATCGAACAGGAACAAAGACATTTATGTAAAACAGCAAACACAGTGCCCTGTTATATTACGACTAGGAGCTATAAACAGGATGATGATATATAATAATTTAACTCTGCTAGTTATGCGGCCGGGTACAACTGTGCGCACTTTTGCAAACGCCGAGCCACGGTAATTCAATATGTCTTCGATTCGCGGTGTCAGCATTTCAACAATAAAATCGATAAATATGAGTTTACATCTCATGAACATGTTCATCATCATCATCACCCTATTAACGTTCCCACTGCTGGGACACAGGGACTTCTCTCTTGACGAGAGAGATTAGGCCTTAATTCACCACGCTGGCCAAGTGCGGGTTGGTGAATGTCACATTTCCTTCAAACTCTTTTAAAGTTATCAGAACATGCCGGTTTCCTCACGATGTTTGCCTTCACCGTTAAAGCACGTGTTTAACATGAACATGTTCCGTGTAATTAATTAGTTTTTACACTGTTAGCCTTCTAGCCTGTAACTAACCTAAAATGTTTGATATCGAATTAGTTTGGAGATGGGTATCAAAATTAACCATAGCAAAACCAAATTTATGGAATTTCATCGTGGTAAGACACTAACATTTCATAATATTTCATGGGTGTTTAATATGTATAATTAAAATATCTATATATGTATGTATATTATATTAAGTACTAGCTGTGCCCTGCGGTGCTACCCGCGTTATAATGGATGAAGTACTCTTAACCAACAACATATTTATTTGAATAAAGATTAATATTATTATGTTGATACAACTTAAACAAATTATTTCGACCAAATTAGGTACCATAAAAACAGTTTTTGTGAGTTCATCTTAAAAGATAGACATATACTATCGCGGACTGTTTTTTAGATCATTAAAAGAGCTATTATTCTTTAATACATATTTTTTGTGTATCTTGAACCGTTTTCACGGCGCACGCAACGGAAGGTTTCAAAGATGAACAATTTCTCCCGTTTTTTACACATTTACCACTATATCTTTGCTCCTATCGGTCGTAGCGTGATGTTATATAGCCTATAGCCTTCCTCGATAACTGGACTATCCAACACAAAAAGAATTATTCAATTCGAACCAGTAGTTACGGAGATTAGCGCGTTCAAACAAACAAACAAACAAACAAACTCTTCAGCTTTATAATATTAGTATAGATATCAGATATCTAGTACCCGTAACACAAGCTTAGAGCTTACCACGGGGCTAGATGTTGTTGTGTAGATTTTCCGGATTTTTTTTTTTTTTTTTTAATATCTGCTCTGAGTTCTAAAACTGTTTAGACTTTACATATCGCGTCGCTAACATAGTGTGAGAAAGAAACCAAATGGCGCATAGGAATGGCGTAAATGCGACAATCCCCGCCTAACCAAAATTAAATTAGTTCAGACGTTAGTTACCCCATATTCAAGTATGGCGCCAAAACAAAACGCGCTGTCTGAAAAAATGTTTCATATCCTCAAATCGTCCATCATGTACGAATTAAATATAAATATATTTGCAAAATGGATTTTCTTTGCATGATGTTTTGATTGGAATTTCCCTCGGCAAAAAGTAGACTTGGTGGTAATTGTTTTTTTAAATAATATTCTATGTCAAATTGAAAATGACAAAATAATGGCTAGTAAATCCATTCAATATACTTTGTTGATTGTAGTTACATATAAAAAATGAGAAATAAGCTAAAAAAAATAACCCCAGACTAAAAAGTTTTATATAAACTATACCCCTAATTATATATTTTTTTCATCAGACGCCTCGTTTTAACTCAACAACGTTGTCAAACCTAACCTAACTTTAACGACTCGCGACTTCAGCACGACATTCTGTTTTCTGCGCGTCGTAGCGACTAGACCTCTAAAAGTGAAAAGTGTTGTAGTGGTGTGCTGATGGAGACTGTTTTAAGGTTAGACACTAATTTGTAATAAACTGTGTAAAAGTGATTAATATATGTTTGAGTGGTCTTACGTAATTTTACTTAGTAACCTATAAATACCCCTCTAACATAATATTCTCCGTCAAATTTAAAGGAACAAAATAATGACTAGTAAATCCATTCAATATACTTTGTTGATTGTAGTTACATATAAAAAATGAGAAATAAGTTAAAAAAATCATTCCAGACTAAAAAGTTTTATTATAAACTATACCCCTAACTAGAATTATTCTTTTATCAGACGCCTCGTTTTAACTCTGAAAAGGAGTTTATTTCTAAAAACAAATGATAATGATTATGACCTCCATAATCAATTACAGAGCTTATGTTTAAAATTTCAAGTCTCTAACCCAAAAAAGCATAGGACTGTCATGGTATGATTTTCGAAAAAAATATTTTACACACGTTCCATGAATTTGAATAAAGAACCTTCATACTAAATTCCATTTAAATAACTTGAAAAGCTAAGTCCCCTTTATGGAGTGAATTCTGAAAATTCCCGTTTTGTTACAGTTTTGGATTCGCTGTCACAAAATTATGAAATAACCTTCCGCCACCTATCAGAAATTCCAGCACAATTCGTTTTTTTTTTAATTGATAAAAAAATACCTTTCCTATTTACAATCTCAAGTCACTTTTAAAAAAATTACGTTTCGAGCCGCTTTTTTAGATAAATTATTTATAAATATATAAATTTTGATTTCTTTAAATTTTGATCTCAGTTATTGTTGGTACTTATAAAGATTAAATTGTTGTTTTTATGCTGAAGTTTAATAAAATCTAATTTCTTGATTTGTCTGCTCATGAACTTTTTGATATTTAAAAATTCATATAGTGAGTGTCCACGCTGAGCTGCCGAAAACTCTAGTTTCAAGTTGTCGACAAAAAACAATGTGTGGTGGTTGTGTGGCACAAAGTAAATGTTTTATTATTATTATTGCTCGGCAACCTGTTAAAGGGAAACCAACATTTCAAGATTATAAAACCCGTGATAGTCTAAGCCCTACATTGATGATTGAGTTACCCTAGTAAATAGAATTTGGACATCTCTTAATATTGTTTAAGAGTTGTACAGAACAAAAATTAAATGGATATCAGTTGATTGTTGATGATGCATATTTTAGATTTGTTTCTAATAAATCTCTCCACAGAATAAAAACAGTTTCATACAAACTTTACGACCCCTTTTCAACCCTTTCGGGTCTGAATTCCAAAAAACCCTTTCTTATAGCTCATCTATACCTAATAAAAGATACCTAATTTAAAAAAAAAACAACATACACCGTCATACTTCCAATTACTGTACTAAAACCTTCTTCATTTTTATCTCATAATATCATACAATATCCGTAATCTAACTGTTTTTAGTAAAATAATAGATTCAACAGCCGTGGATCATTTTCTGTTAGGTGAATAACTGTAACAAATAATTTATCTAAAAAAGCGGCTCGAAACGTAATTTTTTTAAAGTGGCTTGAGATTGTATTTAGAAAAGGTAATTTTTTATCGATTAAAAAGACACGAATTGTGCTGGAATTTCTGATAGGTGCCGGAAGGTTATTTCATGCGTATCCAAAACTGTAACAATAAAACGGGGATTTTGAGAATTCACTCCTTAAAGGGGTAAAAGGGGACTTACATTTTCAAGTTATTTAAATGGAATTCAGTAGATATGTGTAACATATATTTTTTCGAAAATCATACCTCTAGGGTTTAAACATTTGGGTTATGAGTTTGTATGACAGTCCTATGCTTTTTTGGGTTAGAGACTTGAAATTTTAAACATAAGCTCTGTAATTGATTATGGAGGTCATAATCATAATCCTTTGTTTTTAGAAATAAACTCCTTTTCAGAGTTAAAACGAGGCGTCTGATAAAAGAATAATTATAATTAGGGGTATAGTTTATAATAAAACTTTTTAGTCTGGAATTATTTTTTTAACTTATTTCTCATTTTTTATATGTAACTACAATCAACAAAGCATATTGAATGGATTTACTAGTCATTATTTTGTTCCTTTAAATTTGACGGAGAATATTATGTTAGAGGGGTATTTATAGGTTACTAAGTAAAATTACGTAAGACCACTCAAAAAATATATTAATCACTTTTACACAGTTTATTACAAATTAGTGTCTAACCTTAAAACAGTCTCCATCAGCACACCACTACAACACTTTTCACTTTTAGAGGTCTAGTCGCTACGACGCGCAGAAAACAGAATGTCGTGCTGAAGTCGCGAGTCGTTAAAGTTAGGTTAGGTTTGACAACCGGAAACGACTCAGTACTACAGCTAACCATTCACTTAGTTTTAATAAATTAAGCGATACATTTAAAATTAATTAACTAATGTATAAATAATAACATAAATTCTGAATATTTATGGTTACATTATATATATTTTATTGCAACAAAATCTTTCCAACCTAATTTATTTTTAAATGATATCGTTTTTCAACTATTTAAATGATTCATTATCGGAATAAAATATCTTAGTACAATGGATTCATTATAAATTCTGCACTTAATTAATAGTTATCCTTACAATTATTTAAAAAAACAATTACCACCAAGTCTACTTTTTACCGAGGGAAATTCCAACAGACACGTTGCATGTATGCAATTTTATGTAACTTTTTTAAATTGCAAAGTTTTACACACTTTCCGATTTCCGATTGACCTGAAATTTTGCATTTTGTCTGTGACATGAAAAGTTACGTATTGCACTCGAGCGCAAAGATTTTTCAAATTGTGCTCTTTTGATTAATTGACGCTGAGCGTGTTAATTTTTTAATCGAATGATTCAATTGATGGCTTTCTTGCAAATTGCCAACCCCCCTTTTGCCCTCTTAGGGGTGTAGTTTTAATAATGCCGTTCTTAACAAATGTCTTCAACGATGTAGCTCCCAAATTATTTTTGAGACCCCCTTAGGGAGTTTCGTAAAATCCGTTTTTAGCTTATGTTTAATGCAAAATTTCAGGTTTCTTACCTAAATAAAGGAATTTCATATGAATGTTTAGCCCCCGGATTACCCACTTATGGAAATTATGAATAAAATATTTTACATATATTGCATTATTTTTATTGAATATGTTTAATTAATTTTAGATAAAGTTCATACTGATTTTTATTCAATTAACTTACAAAACGACAGTTTCATGCTGCCTGGAATAATTGCTTAGTCCTATTACGTTATTTTTTATTAACAAATGTATTCAACGAGTCTGTCAGTCAGTTTCTCCTTCTATATAATACATGATTGAAATTTGTAAAAAAATCTAGCCGGGGTAAGCATGTCTCACAACAACCGAAGAAGATTTTTTCTATTGCGGTATAAGATTATTTATTTCTCATAAGAAAATAATTTCACTTGCATAAGAAAACAACATTAACACTTAAAATTATCTATCTTCAGACAAACACATGAACTAACTTATAATATTCAATCAAGAATACATAATTTCTAAATACTATAAAATTAAAAGAAGGGTAGGAAAAAAAAATGTTTTTGTGACAAACTACTTAAGTAGTAAAACTAGTAGTAAACAAAGGCACGGAACAAAGGCCAGTCCGGCCGGCCGGCTTATCTATGACGCAGAGCAAGCACAACTGGAAGTGACAAGACTTAGTTACAATCTTATATTAATTTTGTAATTTTACATACGGCTGTAGCCTTGTAGTAAATTTATAAAATGGTTTTATAAAAAAATGTGTTTGTTTCATAACTAGTTAGTTGTTTGCTATCATTTCACAGATAAATGGATACTCTGCCTCGCAGGATTCCACTTGTATCATACTTTCTCCATTATACGAATACGATTTCAACACTCCGCAGTTTTTATTGGGATGACGTTCTTCTTCGTACCATTCATTGAATTTGTAATTCTCATATTTTTTACCTGTGGAAATAAATAGTAAACATCTCAATTAAATTCAACAGAGTAAACTTTTTTTTCTGAAAATATTGTAACGTACAATAATCTAAATTTGAATAATAAAAAAAACCCGATTCCAGTTAAACATGTCTGTGAACACTCAAAAAAGCACTTCAAAGAAAACTAGCGAGCGAGCTTCCACGGAAGCTATGATGTCCCAGACAGACGGACAGGCACGTCAAACTTATAGCACCCCTCTTTTTTGTCGGAGGTTAAAAATAGCAAGTAAACAGGTTCACGCTTTACTCGTTCGCCTGGGGAAGGGTTTATCATATACAACATAACCTTACACACGAGAGAGTCTTTCTCTCTTTTTCTTTTTATATAACAAGAAAAAAAATATTATCTTAATATATATAAATCTCTTGTCACAATGTTTGTCCTCAATGGACTCCTAAACCACTTAACCGATTATAATAAAATTCGCACACCATGTGCAGTTCGATCCAACTTGAGAGATAGGATGGTTTTTACGGCGAGAAAAATTCGAATAATTTCCGGGAAAATGTTATACCCGTGCGACGCCGGGGCGGGCCGCTAGTATATATATAAGAACATAATTACTCATGCCCGGCTAAAAGGCACCATCACGAGACCCGGGGGTAGTCGCCCCCGGAGGTGAAGCTGGGGTAAGGAGTGCAAGCCCAAGACCTCCACCCTGCGCCCTCAACCGAGGGACGGATGACAAACGGAGAGTGTTAGTGATTTCCTAATATAAAAATACTATTGGTAAAACCCGATTCTACTTTTCCCTAGTTTGGAAAAAAAATAAAACAAGTAAAATAAACTTCTCAGAAACATAACAGGATCGGTAAGCACGTTAAACATGTCTTTTTCAACATTTATTGTGCCCTTAGTGTAAATCCTAAGGCTTACTAGGTGATTGGCGGTAAAAGGGCGTATGGCAAAATCATTCGGGATTTACTAATAATTTGGTAAATCTTAGGTTTTATTGGAAAATCTTAAGATTTACCACAGTTCGGGTATATACAGTAATATATATAGAATTTCAAAGAATTGTATTACTTATATTTCTAAAATTGTACGGAAATATATGATATTATTTATGTTATAAAGTCTAGCTTCTTATATAATTTTCTGTACCTTTGACTGTATAAAATGAGTTTGTGGCAAATGATTTCTTGAATCCTATAAAGTAACTATTATCCTGTTGGCCTTCAAACAAGTACTTTTCAGACAAGATACTTGTATCTTCCAAATCTGCTAAAATCCCACCTTCCATGTAACAAGTTTGCATTGCAGCCTGCCAAGTCCTTTGCCTTTTGTTTACTTTGAAACATTTTCTAGCATACTTGACGTAATGATAATCTGTGAGAGAAGACAATTTAGCTGGTCCACTGTTATTACAGGTTAATAAGCACTTACAACACTATTTTGAACACCAACGAATTTGAAAATCAGAACTTTACTGTAGTTCTGATTTGGTGTTCAAAATAGTGTTGTAACACACAAAAATACAGTTCAAAATATTTTTTGGCGAGAAATTTTCGATTTAATATTGGATAATATTCTCGTATAAGGGCAAGAAGTGAAAGGAAGTGGCTTAAAAAGCTAAAATAGAGAAAACTAGAACTAACTAGATGAGGCCTTATCATCATCATCGCCCTATTAACGCTTCCACTGCTGGGACAGATTAGGCCTTAATTCACCACGCTGGCCAAGTGCGGGTTGGTGAATGTCACATGTCCTTCAAACTCTTTAAAGTTCTCAGAATATGCCAGTTTCTCCACGATGTTTGCCTTAACTGTTAAAGTGTTTAAAGCGCACTTAAATGTCTCGAGAAGAAAAATCCAGAGATGCGTGGAGGGGTTTGAACCCACGACCTTCGAAATGAAAGTCGAGGAGGAGGCGTATAAGCCTAACAAAGATTTCCATCATTGTCCCATCAGGTTATAGTAAGAAATCGATGCTTTAATGTATAGACAATATGTAAAATTTTAGAATATAAGAATATATTTACATTGTTATACTTAAGTGATGGGAAATAAAAAGCCGTATTGTAATAATTATTATGAGTATTATACCTTACCGTGATCAATCGTTGGACAAGACTCTGAATCCATTTTCTTGCAGAGGAATGGAATGATTTCTCCAGGGTTACCATAACATTGGGTCATTCTAAACTGTCCCGTGGTGTAATCCATTACCATACAGGAGCTGGAGCCTTCAGAAAATGTAACATCCTCAATCGCTATGTTTAAAGGTTTTTCAGTGGGTTTACCTGAAATAGTATGTGAATGTGAGAAGAGGTAGGCCGAAGAAAAGATGGATGGACTGTGTGAAAGATGATATGTGTAAGAAAGAGGTGAGTGTTGAGATGACGGGTGATAGAGGGAAATGGAAGGAGAAAACATGTTGTGCCGACCCCACGTAATGTGGGATAAGGTTAGGAAGATGATGATGATGATGATGATGAGTATGAGCAATAATTTCGATTAGTTAAGGAAGTGGAATTTTCAAAATATGTTGTAAAATGTCCTGTTACTCTTGAGAAAGTGTGTGTGTATGTTTGTTTGCCGTCTTTCACGGCAAATCGACTTAACCGATTTGCCTGAAATTTGAAATGGTGATAGACTATAATTACAACCGCGAGGCGCTGCTGGTAGATATATTTATTTTTTCTTTGTAAGAGCTTTGGACAGCTTGAATTAAGGAACATTAAGAGGTCCTTAACTGGGTTCGTGAGCTAGTGGCGCAAGTCAATCCCAAAAATATCAAATTCTTGTCATCGGAACTTTGTTTATAAAAAGTCTATAAAACTTAGTTTTTTTAAGATTTAAATAGCGATGGCGGTCATATCTGATTTCTACCATTAAAATTTCCTTTAGGTAATTTTACTAAGTGAAATAGCCGAAAATTTATGGAAAAATTATTGGCCGAGGGTGACTGTAACCAAATGAAATTACGATATGTTTTAATAAGGTACTATTTACCATCCACAGTGATAAATTCTCCCAAACCAAATTCATTGTGAAGTCCAACAAATATCTCCGTAGTATTAGGAGGTGTCACCATCGAATTGGTGAGATTCTTCACCAATGTCCACTCTTCACCAGTTGGATAGAACAGCTTTGCTCCCTCGCTGTCACAGGCCATGAAGGCAGAGTTCCAAGACCATCCACTGGAATCCCAGTGTAGCTTGTAATATGCATCATATTCTTCTATATAAGTATAATCTTTTCGGTAAAAATGATTATGCTTTGAAAAAACTAAGTTTATACCTGGAATTAAGGGTAAGTTTATTTAAATAAATAAAAAAAAAACCGGACAATCCACATAACATCTAGAACCTTGGCAATCTCAATGTTTGTGTTAACCATTTTTTGGGATAAGAACAAATGGTCTAATAAATAATTAATATTTGTAATATTTAAATACATAATAACATTCAGAAAAAAATTACGAGTTTGTCGTGATTCGTAAATTTACTGTGTATGCCTAAATAACCAAACGTATTTGCTAATGGTCATCATTTCGTCGATTTAATTTTGGATTGCTTAATTGTATAAACTGTATTGTCCAATATTAAACAACATTTTTTCTTGCAAACGAAAAATCAAAATGACTTTAATGCACTGTGCACAAAATTTACATTACCAGAACATTGATGCTCCATATCTTCATAATTAATAACATTTTCTTATTAAATTTATAAAGCAAAAGATAGGTGTCCAATATTTTTGAAGAATTAAACAGAATAACTATTTGTTATGTAGTCGTCATGCCTGCTAAAGTAAAGGTTACTTACCAGTAATAAAAAGCAGTAAAATACTGTTCTGCGACATGATGAAGATGAGACGCAAATGAATTTAATTGTATTTAATTCACTGTCACAGTTTATATACCTTATAATGAAAAAATATATAATTCTGTCATAAACAAGAGTGTTTATTGTCTATAGTCGGTTAAAAACCTTGTAGACAGCATGATTTCAACAACGTTATAAACAAATAAATATTTTCCGGACTACTCAAACAGCATCACCTAACCCCAAACTAAGCAGAGCTTGTACTATGTGTGTTAGGAGTCTGATATACTACTTAGATACATTTTTTTTTTGTAAATTCATACTTATGAAGTTGTGATACATAAAAAACACCCAGACCCGAAACCAGAAATTGTAGATCGTACAAAATCTGGTCTTCTGGCAGGAATCGAACCTGCAACCTCTTGCGCCTCAAGCGGACCTTCGAACATGTTGCGTCAAAAAAGGTTACCATCCAGCATAAGCAGCGGCAGAACAGGTCCAACCACAGCGCTGGTCTTCCATTCGTGACGACCAAGACTGCTCTGCCAAGAGCGTAACGAATAAGAAAAGAAGAATATCCATGCCAAAGAATTACCAGAAGTTACTCCGCGTAAAATGACGTATCATTGGCTAGTGCGTAAGCAATATCCGAATTCGGTCCGAATTTTCTTGATCCGCATACGAGTAGAACTAAGTTAAAAGTGTCCCCCTCTAGTGGTATTAAGTAAAAAATACCTTTCTTCCCTTCCAGTAGGGGTGTATCAAACTATGTTAAGCTGCCGTGACCTTCCTATCGTTCATAGTAGTACTATAACTATTTGTATGGACTATATATTTAGACGGGTTCCGATCAGATTCGGATCGTATCCCGTAGCACGAAACTGCTTTAATACTGATGTACATCCGTGTTCAGAATCTGATCCTTAATTTTCAAAATAAGAATGTATTATCTAATAAGATTAAATAAAGAGAATAGTAAGAATCTACAACAAGTACAGTGAAACATCCTGTATTCCCAACTTGTTCACTTTATCTTAAGTAGATTAAAGTTCCCTTCTCTTGAACTCTTAACACACAGGCCCTATTCATCATTATTTTTATCAGCGGATGCTCAAATGCATACATAATAACACGTATTACGTACGATTGTATATTATCAAGCAACAAAGTTTATAAAAGTCATAGATTATCAAGATTATTCAGGTCATTTGTGGACAGCTTGTAGTGTCATGGTTATAGACATAGACTTATACACCTTTTATTGGCTCCTCAATACGTCGAGATAAATCTCTGATGGAGAGAATAATTTACCTATTTAGTAAGGAACCACCAGGATATGGAGAATACATAAATCGAGTCCCCTTAATGTGGTGAATGGATAAAATTTATGATAGATCCTATTGCCCTCAGGGATATCTTTCAAAATCCCTCTTGCCCTGGAGACTCGTACCTTTTGTCTTTGAACGAAAAGTTAAATCTAAATCTATCTGGTACCTACCTATCGAAAGTAAAAGCCGTGTTGGCTAAAGTGGGAGGACACTCGACTTTCATTCCGAAGGTCGTGGGTTCAAACCCCGCCACGTACCTCTGGATTTTTCTTCTTGAGAAATTTATATGCGCTTTAAAACACGTGCTTTAACGGTGAAGGCAAACATCGTGAGGAAACCGGCATGTTCTGAGAACTTTAAAAGAGTTTGAAGGGCATGTGACATTCACCAACCCGCACTTGGCCAGCGTGGTGAATTAAGGCCTAATCTCTCTCGTCAAGAGAGAAGTCCCTGTGTCCCAGCAGTGGGAACGTTAATAGGGTGATGATGATGATGACCTACCTATCGAACATACCGGCGATGGAGTGGTTTCCATCACCAAATATGCATTGACACTCTAAAATTATTGTGTAGCAGAGTTCTTTAATCCAAGAAAATTTAAGAGAAAATTCACAACAAGATAATAGGGAATAATAGATAATTTGCATTACTTTTAACTCCCGACCAAAAAACAGGGGTGTTATAAGTTTGACTTGCCTGTCTCTCTGTGTGTATATCTGTGTGTCCGTCTGTCTGTCTGAGACATTATAGCTCCCGAACGGATGGAGCAATATCAATTTAGTTTTTTTTTTGTATGAAAGGTGAGCTTGGCGCGAGTGTTCTTAGACATGTTTCTAAAAAACTTATACTTCACGTTTTGCCGTTGTTTTTGGATTTTTCCGCAAGAACAACGTATTTTCTAACTATAGTCTTCCTCGATAAATGGGCCATCGAATACTGAAATAATTTCAGTCGATCGAAGATTAATTTGATAGTTAAGGTGGAAGATGAATTGTACGGTTGTCAAAAAGAGAGTTAATCTTCAAAATCAAATCTGCAATACGGAGATAAATAAACAAGAGGACTAATAGTTCAATATTAGTAACTTGAAAATGAATCTTAATTTCCTGTATTTGTTACCGGCTGCACGGGTGTAGGGCCCCACTTTTTCACAGGTTTGCTAATTTAATTAAATAAATAAATAAAATAAATAAGCTTCAACGTCTGAGCCTAATTTAGCAAAATCGGAATAATGTTATGTATTCTTCTTTTAAATTCAGGTTTTTTTTTATTTTTTTATTAGTTTGCTCTTTTCAGAATGTCGCTGTTGAATGCGACTACATTAAATCACTCTTATGCAAATACATACATAATTACAAAACATAATTTAGAATTATAAATTAACATGGTAATTTTCTAAGCCAAATACTACACAACTTGCACTTTTCATCATTATAATACATACATAAACATACAATACCTAATCATAAAAACACAATATTTAATGATAATTCAGGTGTTTGTGGCTTCCTTCACAACATGCCACCACTCTTCTCTGGATATCTCGTATAGACCAAAATATTCCTTTATCTCGAGTAGGGTAAAGGTGAGACTCAATTTCATATATATAGATAAGTAACGTTTACTTAAAATGATTACGGCATGACTAACGCTACATAATGTCACAAAAGTACGTATGCCGTCAAAAATGTACAATTTCCAAATAAGCGAAATCAGTCACAGTCTCGTGCCATTCCGGCTCTAACAGAAGATAGGTTTATGATATATTGGTAGTCAACAATCTAAATGCACATAAAACACAAATACCATTGGGTCTATATCCGCTGGCGCCAAATATAATTTACTGCGACACTGGGGTTATTTTATGACATTCGCTCAAATCCCTCTGATGGTTTTCAATTTCCGCCGTCTAAAGGGGAAAATATTAGTTTTATTTTGCGTGAATAATGATCCATTAACTTGGGAACAACAGTTCAGTTCAGTTTCTTATAATTGGACTTTGCGCTTGAAGCGACAATTTGCCAATGTCGAGTTAAATAAAATTTTAAAGTAAAAAAGATGTTTTTTAGTTGAACGCCATTCGAACGTCCCTGGCAGAGAGTATATAATCACTACGTTTTAAGAGACGGGACTAGGAAGGAAATTTTTGATCTAGGCAAAATGTCAAATCGAAGTTTACTATAAGTGAAACACCAACATAATAAATAATCTGTTAGAAGTTTAAAAGCAATGGTACCAACATAAAGATAATTTTAAACCTTAAAGAAAAAAAAAATATTTTTCAACACATCGAGATGAATCTAAGAATATGATACTACTCCTATAATGTGTCATTTAAATGAGGTTGACCAAGCATCATCTGAATAATTATATTCGGAAAAACGGCACAACAACAAATTAATTAATATATAGTATACTCCTGATCATATTGATGGTTAATGGTTTTAGATTCCGAGTGTTGAACTGAGGATGTGGGAGACAAATTCGTTATATTTATGTTCAAATAAAGAAAAAAATAACTGGCCATAGCATATTATCGTGTTATAGATACAATTTTGAAATGAGGCTTATGTCCTAGTATATTAAAAATGATGATGAATAATTCATATTTAATTTGTAGCATAGAACCATTTAGGTCTGGTGGACTTGTAATTTTGTGGTATGAAAATTATATCGATGATAGGCGAGCAAAACAAAACGCCTATTGTTTACAGAAGCATTATATAACATATTGGTAAATG
The DNA here is from genome assembly GCA_929108375.1 of Gymnoscelis rufifasciata. NCBI lineage: Eukaryota > Metazoa > Arthropoda > Insecta > Lepidoptera > Geometridae > Gymnoscelis > Gymnoscelis rufifasciata. The sequence continues at coordinate 8,847,177 of OV815315.1, read as the reverse complement.
TACTCACCGATCTTCATCCAGGGCAAATATTTGGTATAAGCTTTTTGTCTTCACTTGTCTGCTGTATGAGTTTCTTGCAAATTTCGCATCGAATAGAATTTTTATGAATTGTTTTGTTCTTCATAATTTTCACAAATTTGCGGTCCTAAATGACAATTATAGGTCAAGTACTAGACTGATAGGTGACAAATTGACAATGATCCATGAAGAATAAAACCTATTTAACAAGAAGAAGAAGAATAATAATACCACTTATCTCAGAAGTAGCAGTTACAAAAAGATTTGCGAACCACTAAAGCGTATTTAATATTTGGAAGAATTATAGTCGCGATTAGTTTTATTAAGTTGGCATTTTTTTTATTAAGGTGGCAATTTTTTCAAAGCAATGCCTTAGCAAAGCTTTATGTCAGATTCTATCATAGACACTTGCACCAGCCTGGTCCCTGGGAACAACTTCTGATATTCGTCAGACATTTTTGACTGACTTGTCTATGTTAATTAAAGGTTATCTTTCATGTCCAATAAGTTTTTACGGTAATTATTCAATATTATTACAAACGCGAATTATTGCTTGTAAAAAGGTTCCATGACGGCATTTAAAAATAAAAAGGTTGTATGCTGTTCTTACGATATTTAAAAATAAAGAAGGTTCTTTCACTTTTTAATCCCCGACCAAAAAAGAGGGGTGTTATAAGTTTGACGTATCTGTCTGTCTGTCTGTCTGTCTGTCTGTGTCACCATAGCTCCCGAACGGATGGAGCGATTTCGATTTAGTTTTTTTTGTATGAAAGGTGTGCCTTAATTTCCTTAAATGTAAAACAACATAATATTATGAAATGTGGACGCGATGCGTTTTCATTTGATACCCCACACTAGTATATTAAAATTTGCAGATTTTCGGTTATGCTTCCCCACTCTCACCCTCATAACTTTTAAACGGCAGAACCGATTTTCATAAAACATGTCTAAGAACACTCACGCAAAACACACCTTTTATGCAAAAAAAATTGATCATAATATAATAGGGTTAAGCTCGCCTTTGTACATGACCTATGTTAAAACTAATATCTGTATTTGTTTCTGTGTGCAATAAAGAATTAAAAAAAAACTAAATTGAAATCATTTCATCCATTCGGGAGCTACGATGCCTCAGATGGGCACGTCAAACTAATAACAACCCTCTTTTTTGGTGGGGGTTAAAAATATACAAAACATCAAAATAACATATTTATTTATATTAAAAATTTAAATGAACTTTTGTGTCTCCAACTGTGTAGAATTAATTTATCATCGGGACAGACTTATTGTTTTCAACTAATTACTAAAACAGATTTGGTACCTAGACTTTATGAATCTATTAGTAAAAACCAACTAACGAAAAACGAGCCCAGAATGAAGTGAAAATTGAATAAATTTAATTAAAAGCTAATTTTCTAAGGACTTTTTGTCTTCAAATTGAATAATTTTGGCAAATGCGTTCTTGTTTCTTAATGAATTTGTCTGGACGTGACGAAAATAATCATCTCAGAGACAAAAGTGGGTTCAAACTGTGTAAAATAATTACGAGGGTACAAATTATAGTTTTATTTAGTATAAACCATGGATATTCGATAGAGTTGACAAAATCTTTACATTATTATTCGAGGGTGCAGATCATCATCGCCCTATTAACGTTCCCTGGGATACAGGGACTTCTCTCTCAACCAGAGAACTTAGAAGCAATTTTTTCTTGTTTCGTAATGTGGTCCGGAGAAGCCATCTTCTAGGCCTTCATGCTCCATCTTAGACCACATCGTCACTTTACATCAGGTGAGATTGTGGTAAAATGAAGGCTTATCCAGCATAAAAAAAAGAGAGATTAGGCCTTTATTCACCACGCTGTGCTGGCCAAGTGCGGATTGGTGAATATCACCATGACCTTGAAACTCTTTTTCAAGTTATCAGAACATGCCGGTTTCCTCAAGATTCACCTTCGGCGTTAAAGCGCGTGTTTGATGCGCTCAAACATTTTCCAAGAAGAAATATCCAAAGGTGCGTGGCTGGGTTTGAACCTTTGGTATTTAAGTCAAGTGTGCTTCCACTTAGCCAACACGGCTTTTAAACGGGTGTTGGTAGATGCCATGGGAAATTATCAAAATAAAAAAGTATAGTACCTATATACGCGCTAAATAGAGCTTTTTGAAAAATCTGCGACGTACTCGCCACAGTGATGTTTCAGTCGCAATGCCCAAGTTAGCTTCAGTAATCAAGATCACCATTTTGGCTAAGGAATGTCCGCAGACCTTAGGTTTGTTAGGTTGGCTTAGATCTATATAATGATTGGGTTTGACAACCCTTATCCCCCAAAATCCCCCAATATTCCTGTATGGGGTGGAAACATGGACTATACGCGCCCGTGAAAGGCAAATAATCGAAGCATTCGAGATGTGGTGTTGGAGGCGTATGTTACGGATTCCGTGGACAGCCAAGCGCACCAATGCATCGATTCTGTCACAGCTACGGGTCCAGACACGCCTCTCAACTATATGTCAGCAGAGAATACTCACGTATTTCGGCCACTTAGTGAGGAGGGGGGATGAAAGCCTGGAGAAGCTGATCGTAGTTGGAAACACGGAGGGTAAAAGAGCCCGTGGTCGATCTCCAACCAGATGTTCCGATCAAGTGAAGGCCTCTTCCTCATCTAAATTCTGCTCGGTTGTCCGTGACGCCATGGATAGGCACCGTTAGCGGCAGATTATTAAATCCAGGTGCACCACAGCACCGTTGTCCACAACCTATGATGACCACGATCCTCAGCCATGAGGGAACGACCCCAGAGAGAGAGAGGGATCCCCCAAAATAACATAATCTTAATTTGTCTGATCACGATCCCTTCTAGCTTAATCTATACTAATATTATAAATTTATAAAGTTGAAGAGTTTGTTTGATTATTTGAAAACGCTCATCTGAGGAACTACTGGTCTGATTTTAATAATTATTTCACTATAAGATAGCCAAGAAAGCCGTATGCTACTTTTATTTTGGATAACGCGGCATTGTTAAAAAAATACAAGTTATTATTTTTAATTAAGAAATTGTAACAGCGTAAGATTTTTATTCTTGAAATACGGTTTATGGCATAAACTGTTACTGAAAATAAAGTTAATAAATGTAACTCAAAAAACTATTAATTTAAAAGTTATCTTCTTCATTCATATTTTAACACCAAGAATATTTTTAATTTCTTTTGTTTCTACTAATTTAATTGATTCCAAATAAAATTGAGCCAAATTGAGTAAGGACTTAAGTATCTGCGTTGTGGTGCATCTATGAATAATTCCTTAAAGAGCTATGGAAAAGGCTAAGCTCGTGTTTTCCCGACGGGAAAGAATCATAAATGAGGAGATACATTAGGAGGTCATCGAACTAGCGACACGAATTTAATCCAGCTCTCTGAAGAAGCATTTTGCAGGCCACATGTCATGTCACGTAGGATTGACGGTATTTGGGTCCGAATAGTTTTCGAGAACATATATTTAAATAAGTACTTACACGCACTTATATCACTACAGTGTTATTTGTCAGATACGTTAAGTTCTCATTGCTACTGTTTATAGAGGACAAGTAATTGCTATCTAAATAAATATCAGAGTTTACTTATTTGATTACTTATTTCAATTTTATTTTTAAGAAGTTTTTACCAGATTAAAAGGGGCCACAATAATAAAATAGAAGGTACAAGGTTAACTTGATATTTTATAAAAATGCTTATACCTACGCATGTAAGTATATTAAATTTAGATTATTTAAAATTTTAAAAAGAATTTGTTTCTATTTCCAATCCAGTAGTGGATTAACCAGCAGGCTGAGTAGGCTCGATCTAGCCTAGGGCGGCAGATTTTGGGGGCGGCAAATTTAGGGAAAGATTTTTTTTACCTTATACAAATCAAAAAGAGTTTTCTATGACGGTTTTCTGATGCCTTACAAGATATACCTCTAAGTCTGCAACAAATTTTGTCGATGACTTTTCTCTCTCACTTGTCATTGCACATTCCGAGAGTAGCAAACTTATACCGATTAGTTCAAAAATATATTGAAAAATTATTTTTCGTGCAATTTTAACGAAATTATTGCATTGTAAAAATATGACAATTGTTGAGGCAAGGGCGGCAAACACTATACCTTGAAAATTAGTAAATCCGCCACTGTTCCAAACCAATTACTTTCTTTATTTGGAAACAGTGCCACCTAGTAAACAGACAAGGAAGCTTGATCTAGTGGCGTTCATGCAACAAGAACCTTTTAAAGTTTGGTTCAGAAAGCTCTTCGTTTCTGGACCGAAATTTGTTAAAGTAATTACGCGTATCGCTAATAGATGGCGCGCGAAGGCTATAAAACGATAGAAGTTGTATATTGCCCTAATTATGTATGTTTTAATAATACGCTTAGCAAAGCTCGCCTAAGAGTGCGTTAAAATTAGGAGTTCGCCCATATTTGGACAAAAAATATTTATAAAATATTAATATATATTTTTGATTTTATGCTGACTGAACGGATTAAAGGCGAGGCGAACTCAGATCCATTTAAGAGAAGTTTCTGTGATCATTTTGTTATTCGGCAAATGTAATAAAGTAAAATTATGCTAGTTTTATTTTTAGCATAAAATGTTAGTTATATATATTATGTAAAAAACCAACGTTTTTTTTTGTTTTTGTTTCTCTCCGCATTTTAAGTTTAGTTTTTATTTTCTTATTAAATTAGTATAATCAATTATTTTCCATCTATTATAATATATCTATCAAATTAACAACAACAATTGAATACCCCAAAATCAAGAAACGGGAAATCCTTATGTAATTATCTTGGGATTCACCATATCATCAACATTATCATTATACATGAAATAAGCTGCTGGGAATAAGCTTCCCATCTTTAACCGTTTTTTCAGGCTTATCACATTTTTATTTATCATATTACTACTGAAATAGCTTTGAAAATTCACAACGTTTTAAAATAAGCATTTGCAATTAAAACAAATTAGATATGTGTATGTTCATTATGTACGCAAACACTAATGAATAACAAGAATACAATCAATTTTCAATGAAATTTAGCGATCGCGTTTGCGCGTTAATTTATGGATCGGCATATTCGATATTGGATCCGTTACAGAATTGATATATACCTAAGCCAAGGCAATTCTATACCTATATAATAAGTAACACGAGCTTAGGGCTTACCACGGGGCTAGATATTGATGTTGTGTGGATTGTTCGAAAAATTGTTTATTCTTCCACGTAATAAGTAACGATTATGACCAGTCGATTTTGAGATTACTGAGTTCAAACAAACTAATCTCTCAAGCTGACCCCAGCAAACGTTGTTTTGCAAAATGAAAAAAAGATGTTGGCCGATTCTCAGACCTACTCAATATGCTCACAAAATTTCACGAGAATCGGTCAAGCCTTTTCGGAGGAGTACGGGAACGAAAATTTTACACGAGAATTCTTTAAATAAGATTAGCTTTTTGAAGTGGCATTGGCATTGGCATTTGTGAAAAGTTCTGAATGGAGACCACGGATTGGCAAGCGCAGCGTAGGGCGTCCACTAACTAGATGGACGGGCGATCTGGTAAAGGCTGCGGGCTCACGGTGGATGCAGACCGCTGCCAGCCGAAATTACTGAAGATCTTTGAGGGAGGCCTATGTCCAGAAGTGAACGTCTTACGGCTGAGATGAGATGATGATGATGATAATATTATCACCCCTGCTCACTTAGTACCCTCTAAGCTTATACTATTTTCACTTTTTATTCAGTCCCTATACTTACTTACGTAATTCCCGGTACTAGATCCCATGCTATGCTGAAGCTTTTAAGGTGCCACAGATTGACGTTTTGTACAGCCTGTGGTTTCTTTCAGGATTCTGTGAAAATTAGTTTTATTCCATGAGTACTTTGGAAACATGCTAATGTATTTTAGAAACTTACCATCAAATTTCTATTACTATGCGAGTGTTTTTAGGTCGATAAGCTATATTTTTATCGACATAAAAGCATTGCGTGGGTACTTACTTGACGCCTTGACGCCGACGATGCGACGCTGACGCCTCACCGGCCGTGACGTTTCCCATCCACATGCACACACTTAGCTTTAAACATTTTTAGGTGTTTGTCACGGCAGCACATGATTTTAATGATTGGATAAATTATTTGCTCTTAAAATTAAAACTTTGCGCCATCAGCGTCTTATGACAAGCCAGGCGTCATTCATTTTTTCATCTCTTAATTAGTTAGCTCATTTAATGAGTAATGAAGGGGGAATGAGTGAATGTACGCGTCATAGGGCGCTATGGCTCTTATTACTGTCATGTCACTGTCGTTTTTTCTTTCTTCTTCTTTCTGGTGTGTTCTCTTGTTCCTGTGTTCTAGTTGTTTAATTTTATTTTACTGTATTTTACTGTATTTTACTGGTTATGTGTGTGTTGTGTCAATAAATGTTCTCTCTCTCTCTCTCTCTCTCTCTCTCTCTTAAACAATGTATTCAAAATTGGCATATAAAGCAGAAGTGGTGTGAAGCAGAACACACACCAGCCGAACTTATTTTGTTCTACAATTTTTAAATTTCGAAGTCCATTTGTTGAACTCCAAAATTGTAATAACTACAAAATTGTTATAACTGATAAAGCTGTGTTGTTCTATTCGCTTCTCAACTCAGTATAAAACATTGAAGCGAACTGTCAAGACAATGTTATTTCCTTGATATTTTTTGTATACGCAATTTAGTTATATATATATTTTAAGTTGACCTGTAGTTAAGTAGGCCCTGTGTACAAAAGAAATAAATGTTTTGACTTTGACTTTATCGTTAAAAAGTTTTAAAAAAAGTTCAAAAATGTAAATCGGTTATTCCAGTTTTTTTTTGTGAATTACAGGCTTCAATTATTATTTTGATTTGATTCCTGGAAAGATATCAATTAAATTAAAGCCTGTCTCATTTAGTATCATGATAAAGATCACAAATAAAACAATGGCTATAGATTTTATTTAACATCCGTTTTAAATACCAATTTTGAAACACCGTGTATATTTTGCTCTTGATAGCCTCCTTAAGGTGTCCGTCAACACCGAAACTGCCAATCGTGAGAACGCACAAGCCTGGTAAAACAAAATTTTGTTTGTAAATAAACTCAGTCACAAGCTGCAGAGAATAGTTGACCCGAAGAGTTATAGGTACGTGTACACCGTCACAGGCCTAGCTTTCCGTAATTGGCGCATAGCGTCAAGTTGTTGCACACGAGAAGCTTAAAACTTCCTACTTTATTGTAGCCTACTGCTGAACATAATCTCCCCTAATTGAGCTACATATTTTATGTCCATTGCTTATCGTTACCCTTAAAAGTGTAAATTTACTTTCAGTTGTGTTTCTAGGAAATCTGCGTCAGCATATAATACCCAATCATAATGGAATAGTAATCAAAGGAAGAGGAAAATAATAGAGATACCTTATTTCATTTAATAATTATTAAATTATTTTATTTTAATGACTGCGTTTCTAATAATAACTTAGTAATAAAAGATTAAAACATCTAAACTTAACAGTAATACGAGTATAAATATATTCCTAGAAACTATAGGTGCTCCACTCGTGTTTCCATTTTCAAAATGTCTTTGCGATTTGATGTTGTCCGGTACACCTTCATCGGAGGCCATATCCTCGTAAATTTTACTCTCAACAGGCTTAGCAGAGACTGTCGCCAATCGCGTTGTAGTAAAATCTTTTCCAATTTTATCTCTCTTTATAGTTGCAGCTTTTTCAATAGTGTTCTGGGAAACTGAATGTGATATTTCACGGCTTGGTGGTGTATTTTGCGTAGTGGGTGGACTAGTGCGATCATTGGTTGGAACTTTATGAGCTACGTTATTACCCATTGTAGAGGTAGAGATAGGGGGGGGATTGATCGTTGTAGGACGAGGACTAGCGGAGTTTTTAGTTGATGTCTGATTGTCACATAAGAGTAACTCCCTGACATCTAAATAGAAAAGCTTTCCATTTAATTGAGTTTCATCGTAGTACTCATAATCGTTAGCAGATTGTTCTTGGTCAGCGCCTTGGGAGTTATTGCGGGCTTTAGCTTCCTCTTCTAAGAATTTTGTCCAATTTTCTTGAAGGTCTTCATCTGGAATGCATTTGAAATTCTCCAACGCCATTTTAAGGTGCTTGCTCTGAGTCTTGTTCATGAGCTCAATGAACCAGTCTAGCTTGCACTCGCATGGGAAATTGTTGTCTGAAAATAACGAGACTGTTTAAATATAGGTAATTGATTTAATGTAATGCGGAAAAACACTTAAATATTTTAAATTATAATTTTTTATTCTATTTTTATATTGAAAAACTTCATTATATTTTAAAATCATAAAGTAGTAGTATATTCAAAAAATATTTAAATATTTAGAAGGTTTCTTTGGTATTAATTTCCTAATTAAGTAAACAATACTACATAACACACAATATCGTTAAACATATAAACAACAAAAAAAAATACAATTAATCAATATAGGATTGATAAAATGATGCAAATGTTAAAATTCTATTAATAAGAGTGTTGGCTATTAATCAGAACATATTCAGCAGGAAATAGCAATATAGATATTACCTAAATTATGACTTAGATTATCACAAAGGCAACATTTTTATATACATATTATATTATTCCAGTGCGATTTTAAAAAAATTGTGCTACGGACCGGAACTCTGGTCAATCAAATAAATATGTAAAACAAAGATTACCTACCGTCTACGTAAAAAGTGCTGCCATTTTCATAAAAATTATTAAGGATTGGAGCGACAACACTCGCTTTTATCTCTTGAATTTGATTTCCTTTCAAACTCAAAGACTGAATTGAGTGTAATCCAACAAAAATATTATCATTCTTTATTTCAATCAGCTTATTACGAGCCAAAGATAATGATAATAATTTTCCAAGTCCACTGAAAGCTTTATCATCCAGCATTTGTATATTATTTTCATCTAAATTCAAGTATTTGAGATTCTCCAATGCTGAAAACGTGTTATCTCCAATGACTTCTAAAGCATTATTTCCGAGTTCTAGTTTTTCTAAGCTTTTCAATCCAACAAATGTAGCAGAGTTCAAGCTGAATACTTTATTCCTATCAATCTCCAGCTCTTTAACTTTACCAAGGTTTATAAATGCTCTGTCGTGTATTGTATTGATCTCATTGTTAGTCAAATATAACTTTTCTAAGGCAGGTAGATTCTCAAATACATCTCTATTTATTTCAGTCAGTAAATTTGTATCTAATGTTAATATTCTCAGATTTTTGTGGTTGGCGAAACTGTGCGGAGCCAAAGACCTTATTTTATTATCACTTAGTATCAAGTCTACAGCTGAGCTTGAGTTTGCAAAAGCATATGCATCAACAACATCAATTAGGCCATATTTTATTTCAAATTTCTTGACATATTTCGCTTCTATTATAGACTCTGTTGGAATGTATTTAAGTGGTACTCCTCTTGTATTTGTATAAGTAATTTTCAGTGCATTTTCAAGTAATCTGAATGCTTTCCAGTCTCTGTCTTCCGGTTGGACCTGAACGTCCGTTAGGTAGCAGTCAGCTGTTCTAACGTTAGCGGCCTTGTCTTTGGTGCAGTAGCATTGGACAAGATGTGTATTGTTGACGACGGGATCGCAGATGTGTGATTGCACACCTCGTTTTTGCTTTAACCATTTCGCATCGACTAAGATTGAAAATGCGCAGACCAAAGTCACTATCTTCCAAAAGGCCATTGTTGTTTTCATTCCTGAAACAAAGGAAAAGGGTTATATAACTATAACATTTTTAAGTTATTTATTTAGAATTTACTAAGTAGGTTCACTAAATAGGGCACTTAATAGGTACCTAATATAATGCTCAATCTTGATTACGGAGAGCGATTCAGTTTTGGTCAACAAGTATTAAAATAGCAAGCAACTTTAAAATCATGAACTTCAAGTATAACGCACTATGACTCATTTCCGTAGCTTGCTGAGAAGTCGAGAATATGACTTCATCATTATAAATATTTATCAACTGTTTTAGCATGTGCCCTGCGAAACGTTATCTTTTCACAGAAACTGTGTTTTTCAAAGAACTAAAGGTACCTAAAACTAATAGCTTAAAATAATAATTCCATTGAATTTACTTTATTGTTTTGGTAGTTTTGGGTTTTAAGGTTTATACCAATTTACAGTTTTATTTACCAATTTATATTTTTCATTTCGATGTAAAACCCCTAACATGATTGGCCTTTATATTATAGTTATGTAAAATCTACTAACAATTAACTATTTTTTACCGGCAGTACTCTCTTGGTTACAATATCTACAACTTCCTAAGCTATTTGTACAGGACTGTAAAAATATAGTCGCATTAAGTATGACTATCAGTACCATTAAGGATTTAAAGTAAGCAAGTATGGAAGCTTTGAAATCATTTTATAAGTAACTACCTCTAGTATTACTAAGTAGTGTATTAGAGTCAAATCCACTCTGAAAAATGGGAATTAGAGAAATAATAAGGTTGATTAACCTTTCATAAATACTTCCTTGTTTCATGTAGATGTTTGTCTTGTAGATTGGAACTGGGGCAAAGCTTCAAAACAATTAGGTTTGTTATCGAATGAAAAATGGTGGAAGCAAAGAAAATAGCACATATCTTGTTACTTTCCACATGTGCGCAGTGTTTATTTTTGTGATTGATGGCAAGGGTTAGTAGGTCTATGAACCACGGTGTTTTGAACTAGGGACTGGTTACACTTTGAAAACTATCATGTAATTTATCATTGTGATATATTTTTGCAGGGGCTTCATAAATTATGAATTTTCGCGATTGGCCGCAATAATTAGTCTAGGTGACTAGTTATTGCGGCGGGATAGTGACGACTATGCCATACGAAGCCTGTGACAAATTTTTGGCACGGAGGCTTCTTCAAAGGCATGATTGATATTTTATCGAATTTTACAATGAAAAACCAATAACATAATAATTATACATAATTCTGCATCTTCTTGTTAAAAGAAAATATTTCGAGTTAACTATTTGAAGTAATGCATGTACCTATTTTGAACTTTTAAGAAATGTATCTACTATTAATACAAGGAATGGCTATGCGTATTACTACGCTGTATTATTATGAAAGCAAGACAAACAATAATAATTCATTAAAAATGAGTATTATGACCTAGAGCCGTTTGAATACAAAAATATAAATGATTTTCTCAGACATACTGAATACGCATATAAATTTGGTAAAAATCGGTAAAGCCGTTTCGGAGGAGTACGGTAACTAGCACTGTGACATGGACATTTTATATATTAGAAGATAAAGCTAGGAGAAAATAAAGAAAGCATAAAGAATTACTTTAGCGGTTATAATATTGACTATAATATTAGACTGCTTCAGTGGCGCGGTGGGCGAGGGTCCGCTTGCGGCGCAAGAGGTAGCGGGTTCGATTCCCGCCGAGGGTGAAAGTGTTTGTATGTTCTGCAAGCACGATCTCCTTGGTCTGGGTGTTTGATATGTATAATAAAAAATATAATATATGTATGACTATTATATTAAGTATATCAGATATCTAGTACCCGTAACACAAGCTTAGAGCTTACCACGGGGCTAGATGTTGTTGTGTGAAATGTCTGGAAATATTTATTTATTTATTTATTTAATATTAGTAGAAATTATATTGGTACCTAATAAACCATACTGCTCGTATTCGTATTAATATGCAACTCTGATATTTTACGAAGATAATGTTTATTTTTATTGAGCTGGGTGGGCCGCGAACTTAATGTCTCCATTGTGATACGTCCAGAATAATTTATTGTGTATAATGAGATCAATTCGTCTCATACGTAGAAGCTTCCGCTCTGGCACAATCAGAATCAATGGTGAGTAATAAATGAAAAATAGTTTTTATTATTTTCACACCTCCCACTACAATTCGGACTTACAACAACACTATGTTAAATTGATTAGTCTCGTACGGATTTTAATATCTATTAATTTATGACTCGCAGATAAATTCGGCGTTTATGATTTTTTAGTGATAAACCTCAGTTTGAACTATACAGAAGGAAAGCGACGAAAGACGTGATACTTGCCGGATTAAGAGGAATCGATCTACGTATGAATCATAAGAATCGGCCCAGGCATTTGTTCTGTATAATGCTTCAAAGGAACATAGACTGATAAACACATTACCACTCCTTTGCGGCGCACAGTCGGGTCAAAAGACGTAATATGGCTACTGAGTAATCAAGCTATTAGGTGTACATAAAGATGATTATGTATATATTAGCAACCGACAAAAAACAGGGTGTTATAAGTTTGACGTGTCTGTCTTTAAATAATAAATAAATAAATAAAAATGTTTATTGCATCAACTTAAAATCTATAAATACAGGTTCGTCTATCTAATGTCTATCTGGGCATCATAGCTCCCGAAAAGATGAAGCGATTTCAATTTAGTTTTTATTGTATGGAAGCTGAGTTTTGTGCGAGTGTTCTTAGACGTTTGATGAAAATCGGTTGAACCGTTTAAAAGTTGCGAGGGTAAAAGTGGGGAAGGAAAATCTAAAATCTGCAAATAGGTATACTCGAGTGGGATCTCAAATGAAAGAACATCACGTGCACATTACAAAATAGTATGACTTTAAAGTTACTTTTAAGGGAACAACAGTTCTGGAATAGTTTATTTTTATTTTAAATTTAGATTATAATCAATTAACATACATCTAACTTAAAATTGCCGTGGATATAGCCGCTGAGTGTAGGTTGAATGTTAAGCACATTATAAATGTGGGCGTTGTTTTAATATATTTTTGGATTATCAAACACATAAGGCAAAACAACTATCAAAAAGGATATAATATAATGGCATGCTGTTCTTCATTCATGTTTTTGTTGGCATTATTGTACAAATACAAATTTATATTTATGAATAGTTTAGTTGTGTTCCCACCACAGTATAATAGATAGATAGATAATACTTTATTACACACCAAACAAAGAAACAATACAATAAGAAAATAAAACTTAACCTAGACTAGATGGTTGGGTGGTCTTAATGCTCCAAGCAATATCTTTCAGACAACCGTCGATGGAGACAAAAATTACAAAATTTAATGGACGGTTGTTTGAACGTTATATAAATATCTAATGCTTAACCTAAAACTACCTTTACTTATAATTTGATTATACAAATCTTCATAGCATATGAGTAGGAAATATAAAAACCATTAGCAATTATTAACACTAAAACCGCAAGGAACCGTTTTAGGCCGTCTAATCATAATAATCATGGTACGTGACTCGTTTTAAGTTTTGATATTGTTAATAACCATACACAACAACAACAATAATTAAATAAGTTATTCGAAAATACTTTTTTAAAAAATTGTTAGAAATAAAAAAGTGTTATGTCTTGTTAGTTGTTATTATTATTTTATTTTACTTTACTCCCAAAGATAAGTAAAAGTTACTGTATACCTTCGAAATATCGGGAAACTCATCAACAACCGTCATGTCCTGTCCGTAATCATGGTATTTAACCGTTCCAAGTTATATTATTGATAATAACCATTGTAATTCATAACGACGACTACGATTTTTGACGATCTCTTCGGGTCGGTGGGCGAAGGTCTGAGACGCAAAAGGTTTCGGGTTCGTTTCCCGCCGGGGGACCAGATTTTGTACTATCTACAATTTCTAGTTTCGGATCTGGGTGTTTCCAATGTATCATTAGTATTATTAACAAAAAAATTAAGTATCTGTGTAGTTTATCAATCATCTAGCACCCATAGTACAAGCTCAGAATAGTTTGGGGTTAGGTGACGATGTTTGATTAGTCCGTAGATATTTATTAATCTTATTTATTTTATCAAAAAGTAATTCAAAGATGCCTATTAAAAATTGATTGTAATAAAAAGTTTATTCTTGTTAGTTATTTTACCAGAACAGTAACAGTTTTCAATTCAGTCCGAAAGATTAGTAAAATTAAGTAAAGGTAACATATCCTGAAGCATTTACTTAAAAACTCCAACCTTAAAAGCACAGGGGTTACACTCTAAGCTTCACTTAACTTAAAATTTATTTTCGCTCTTTGTTATACCAGGGGTTGTAAGTTAAGCCACCTGTCGACCAATTTGTCAAGTAGATTATCGCTTTATCTCGGGTATTTAGTGCACGTGCTCTAAACAAATGACTGTACTTAACTGTACATTTCATTCCTACGTATCTTATTAGGTTCCTGAATTATACTTAATTTTAAGGGTCCGTACCCAAAAAGTAAAACAGGAGCTTATTACTGTGTGTGTCAGGATGCCGTGTCTCATGTCTGAATAGTCACAGGTTATGCACCAAATAACTGTACCTAAACTGTACCTATATGAAAAAAAAACTGTACCTCAAGCAATTAGATATAAAATAAATTGTGATATGGACACGCCATTCTGACGTCAGGTTGGCGCGCATAATCGTGTATCTCCCCAACGTGTGGGAACTATGCTCTGGAACATATATCAATAAACTGTACCTAATAAAACTGCCAAAAAAAAATTGTATTCTATAAATATTTGCTGGCAGTTTTAGTACAGTTTGGGTACAGTTATTTGGTGCATAACCTGTGACTATCCAGACATGAGACACGCCATCCTGACACACACTTATTACTTAGGCTTCGTGATCTGTCTGTCGGACACCGGGCTGTACCGTGATCGATATAGAATTGAAATTTCAGAGATGATGTATGTCTCTTGCCGCTTTAACAACAAAAACTGAAAACAGCATCCCTACTAAAACATAAATGTACGTTTGTTTGTTACGCTTTCACACGAAAACTACTAAACCAATTTAAATAAAATTTGGTACACAGAATCTCTAGAGCCTGAGAAAGGACATAGGCTATTTTAAACCTCGGGAAAGTGTCATTCCGCGGGAGAATTAATTACAACGCGGGCACTACTAGTAATCATCAACATATATTGGGGATCCGATATAAATCGGATTTTCATAAAGTTAAGCGACCAGTGGCCTATGTTCAAGACAATAATGTATTGCGAAATTCGAGATCTTTGTGATCCATTCTCCACACTTACCATGAGCAGTAATCTAGGTTACTATATCGCGTTAGTCTTAAAAACGTAGGAAGGTGGAATGGAAATAGTATTGTAGTATAATTTTTTACTTGGATGGAAGACAGCGTTAACTGCATCTTTTTGCAGTCATCATTGATGATCATGTTAACCTTATTAACGTTTCATGGTAATTTAAGTCAATTGATTTTTATTGAAATAACGATACAGGTAATTTATTTTTAATTTATAATTTCAATTCGGTTATAATTAACCGAAGATTATAGATTTCTATATTAACGAAAGTTTGAGGCATCCATTATAAATTCATTAATAATTGTGGTATTTTTCCTTAAAGGTACTCATTTTGCCATGAAGGTTGGGAAGTTACGAGTAATCTAATGAATAATGCAGCTTTAACATGAAAGAAGGATGGAAAAGACAAAAGAGGATAAGGAAAAAAACAAATTATAAATTATTACAAAGCATTAAGAATAAAGCTACGGAAAAATGTAGAAATTTTTTGTTTTTTTTTATTATGTTTTCTTATAAAATTATTGAATTCTTAAACTATTGTTTTAAGAATTAAATAATTTTCTCTTCCAAGAAACCTTTAGACAGAAAGTATCTATCAGAAGCAGGAATGTCGGATAATTTCTTCTTTGAGATAAATTATTAACTAAATTTTTCGTTAACTAAGTTGATACATTTAACGGGAGCAACAACAGAGGTATAAAAAAATTCACAAGTCAGATTCACGCGGACAATTAAAATCCAGGTTGCAGTTATTGTCCTATTAAGAATGGCATACAATAAAATATTACTTATGTTTAAACATTCACAAAATTGTAAACATTACTTTAACGATAATGATACCATAACTTAGTTTGGTGAGTCTTGGGAGTACCTATGAGGTTTTATGTACCTAGATGAAGTTAAATTTAAATTATTTCAGTGCAATATTTAGACAAGATAAATCTATAGCTGCTCTACCTACTAGTAGAGCTAAATAGAATATTTATAATTATTATAAATTAAAGTTCCCGGCCGCTTCTACCCATCCTTATGCTGTTGATAATATTCAAAATACTAAAGGGAATATTAGGCCATTTTCTACATTAGGTAGAGTGATTTAAAAGGAGAGTTTTAGCATCCGAGTAAGGCCGAATCAAAACATGGTGACCCGTCACCTAGTTTTGATTACTTCAGGAAAATCTTCCTACCTACCTTCATGCTCTATCTTAGAGCACATCGTTACTTTACATCAGGTGAGATTTTGGTAAAAGAAGGCTTGCCCTATACTGACACAAAACATAATAAAAATAAATAAACTCGTTCATTTCATACACAGATATGGACATATTTGCAGAAATAATAAATAATACACACAATTTATATTTAATGAGAACAAAATGTGCAGAGACCGATTCGTTAAGGAAATACTAATAATACAAAGACAACAAAGATCTCATTATAACTTGGATCGAATCAATAATATTAAACATCATCATCATAAGAAACAATGACACCAACACAAGCTGTCATTGTTCCATGAATGCATAGTTCAAATTCGCCGTTCTATTTGCGTCGAGTAAACATCATTTATGGCTCAGCATTAGTTTACAAAACGTCGCTTTGTGTGGGCGGGCCTTTTGAGAAAGATTTACGATGTTAACCTTAAAACAATAAATCAAATGCCAATTTCTTATGCTAATTTAAAAAGCCTTGAAAGTCTAGCATCCTACAGAGTGATTCAGTTTTTTTATATTAATCAAAACTAGCTTCATTCTGGCTTTGCTCGGATGACGAAAACATTCCTATCGAAGCACTCTACCTATTGAAGAAAACGGCATAAAAGTCCCTTCAGTATTATTTTATTAGTATCACCAATTTAGGGATGTACAGACACGGCGGGGGGTTTTCATTAACAATAATAATAGATATTATGTTAGCTCGGGAGAGCTAGTAGGTAGAGCAGATAGATACATTATTGAGCATTAAGCTTTACTTTGTGACCCGACAACTAATTTGAAACCAGTTACAATTTATTTCTGAATTTCGGGCTGTGACAGGTAATACTTACGTCAAAATAAGCACTAATTACTTATTAGTCTTCTAATAATCTCAGTCAACTTTTAATTAAGAAGTTTGACGTTTAAGAGAAATTCAGAAGCTATTATTTACGACCTCATTGAGCGAAGTTTCGCCTGAGGCGCAAGATATTGCAGGTTTGATTCCCACCGGGGAACCAGATTTTGTGCGATCTACAATTTCTGGTTTTGGGTCTGGGTGTTTCCTATGCACTACATACATATGATGTATGTATTTACAAAAATAGGTATATGTCATTGTAGTATATCAGTCACCTTACATCCATAGTACAAGCTTTGCTTAGTTTGGGATTAGGTGATGCTTATATAAATACTAGCTGTGCCCCGCGGTGTTACCCGCGTTATAATGTATTTTCCCGCGGAATGACGTTTTCCCGCGGTAAAAAGTAGCCTATGTTATTTTTCAGGCTCTAGAGATTCTGTGTACCAAATTTCATTTAAATCGGTTCAGTAGTTTTCGCGTGAAAGAGTAACAAACATCCATACTTACAAACTTTCGCCTTTATAATAGTAGTAGGATTTATTTTCAAGAGAAAAAAAAGAGACTTCGATTAGACTACCAAGAAGTCCCCATGAGACCCAACATTATCAAATGATAAAATTATTTTGAAAAATTGTATGTCACTGTTTATATAATAGTTATGCTAAGTTTTGTTAGACGTCCTACTCTGCGTTTGCCTGCTTGACAACAAGGTTGTGATCGCATGCTGCCTCGTTTCCAATTAAAATCTTTCTCCCAAGTGCCCCTGTAATTATTGAACGAATTGCTTTTTAGCGGTAGACTTAATCTTGGAGGATATTTTATAATTGTCTTTATACTAATTACATTTACACTTTTGCCGATATCATTGTTATATATGAGTGAGTAGTCCGGAAATATTTTATATTTTATTTATTTAATATACCCTTCCTTTCTTATATTTTTTGCATACCAAGGTTGTTTGGAAGTAATTGCTTTAAGCAATAAGACCGCCCATTATGCAATCTAGGTTTAAATGTTTTCACCACGCTGGCCAAGTGCAGGTTGATGAATGTCATATGTTCTTCAAACTCTTCCAAGCTCTCAAAACATGCTGTTTCCTCACGAATATGAATGCCAAGAACTAAATCTAACGTTTCCTATCCTAAGCAAATTCTAAGTCACAATCAATTGAAATGGTGTCATATTCGATGTCAACAACAGATATTGCAATCGATGCATCAAATATTTACGTATCCACAGTCCAAAGACAGACAGTTACATGCCTAATTAAATGTCAAACAAAGCTGTACAAATCCCCAGTGTGTGAACTAACGCTTGTGCTAGATTCCTCTATTATCAGTATAGTTCTATTAACTAATCATTATTATCTTTATCAATTCAAACAAATTAGTGAAAGAAATGTGGACACTGAATTAAGAGAACTAAGACTGATTATATTCTTGTACCAATCGGCAAGAACCAGCCTTTATTTTAAAAAGTTTCATTATTAAAGTAGGTTTTTCTTAGTGTCTAATCATATAACAAAATTCAGTTAGCAGGGCCTATTGCCCAATTCAATTACTTAGCTAGAGCCATGGTCAATTCATAGCTTAAAAGATTTAACGAAGTTTCAACAAAGTCAGGTCAATGAATAAAAATCATTCATTCATCATTCGTGGGGTCAGTATTTGTATGTTCTGCAAGCACTTTTACCTTAGCCTGGGTGTTTAATATTTATAATGAAAAATATCCATACAGAATGTAAGTTATATTAGAAACTAGCTTTCTGCCCGGGTAATGATAGGTTTCCCGCGGTAAAGTACCTTTTTTCCTGTTCTGGGACTACAGCTATGTTACGCCAAAATTGATCCAAATCGGACTTTGCTCGCAATAATTGATTTTCCCGCGAAAAGTGATATTTTAACGCGATAATTGCCTATGTGTTATTCTGATATGTTCGCTTTATTATTTTAAACAGTTTTTGAGAGAAAGAACAACAAACACAAATCCTCAAAAACTTTCGCGTTTATAATATTTATTAAGTTTAACAGATGTCTGGTACCCGGTTTTTTTTTTATGATCGATAAGCCTTCATTTGACCACAATCTCACCTGATTTAAAGTGACGATGTGGTCTAAGATGGGACATGAAGACCTAGAAGGTGGCTTCTCCGGGCCACATTACGAAACACGAAAAAATCGCTTCACGCACTGGCCCAGCCCGGAGGGTGGTGACAAGCCGCGGCCGAAGCCTACCACCAGAGACTGTTCTTAGCACCACCCGGAGGTCACGTGTAAGGATTCAGAGGGTTACCACTTACGGACGTGAACAGACAAAACCTCCAAAACCCGTAACACAATCTTACAGTTCACCACGGGGCTAGATGTTGTTGTGTGAATTGACCAGCAATATTTATACATTTTTTCAGACAAACAGGCGTCGATTTGAACTCACATTATAACCTTTCAACGAGAAACTCTGAGAGCCATTCGGATATGAATATGTTATAGGGTATGACTAAGTGATTCACCCACCACACTCAGCTAGCTCGAGATGCATTGAAATCGATACATTATTCAAACACCGGCCGCGACCGTCTGTCTGTAGTCACGAAATTACTTTGTGGAACTAACCGAATTGTGAATTTAAGATCGGAGTTGGAATCCCAATAGTACTTGTTGTATTCTTGCAAATAAATCATTTCATATCATTTCATTTCTTTACAGTTCAACAATGCAATGAGACTCTAACTTTTTCCTAATCACCAACAAAAAAAACAGGACATAAATGTCAAAATTTAAATGTACAGATTATGAATTACTTCCAGTGCCGTTATAATGAAGGTTGCATAATTTATATTTATAAACTGCCACAGTTAAAAGAACCCTAGGTCCTAATCCAATGTATAACTTATCATCATACCAAACTTCAAGCTAATCGGTTCAGCTGCTTTGCTGTGAAAGACCATCAAACAAACACATACACTTTCCCATTAAAATATTAGTATGGATGATATACTGGACAGGTTATGATATTTGAATTAGCTGAAGCCGAATCCTATTCCTTTTTTATTCAGTGAATATTTCTGATTTATAACTGATAATCACAATAAAGCTTTTCAGAAATAAGGGTTCTTAAATTTTATAAATTCTTTATTATTAGGGGTGCTATCTCAACCTTACTTAGGAACGATTTTAAAGCAGTTTTTGGCATAGTAGCAAAAGATTCCAAAATTAATTTCATACGTTGCTTACAATTTTAAACCCTTTATTAAAGTTTAACCTTCTTATTCAATATGCATCGCCATTTAAAAAAATATTTTCCCTTTCTAACATTTTAACTAAAATAGATTTTATTGACAATATGAGGGGGCAGATGTCCAAAGTCGCTTCAGTTGATTTTAAAAAATGTAGTTAAAAAAAATAAAGACGTGGTTCAGTATTTCACGACATTTTTTATACATATTTAGAACCAAATTAATAGAAATTGAATAATACATTTCTATAAAAAATAACTTATACGAGTACCTACACTACATAATCGTATTGATGACATACATATAGTATTGTAAAATTCGATGAATGTTATTGATTAGGTTATCTCTAAATGTCATAGGCTACTGTTCTGTTTAGATACCATAAAAAATAAATGTTGTTAATATTAGTAACCAACATTTTTTTTTTATATAATATTAATTAGAGCTTAATGCAATATTTTTTAAGCTTCGTTTATTGAAAAAGAATATCTGCATTAAAGAACACAACTAAACTAAAAAACGAATAAAAATTTACGAACTAATATAAAAACAAAATTCTATAAATACTCTCCGCAAAGAGATTTTAATCAAAACTAATAAATATTTTATAAGTGTTAAATTCAAATATCTTCTTTCCTTATTTACATAAAAACTATATAGTTTCTATTATAAGCAATAAGGCAGCTTACAAAACTACTCAATTAAAACCTCTACAAAATTTTAATATATTTTTTTTACAAATATTTAAAAAGCTCTTAACACATTCACACTTCTTACTCGCTACTCACACAAAAACTATAACACTGGCATCTAACTAAACACGGTTAAAAACTTACATACAACATTAAAACAAAAAGAATAATAAATTCATTAAAAGTTTCAGTAAAATGAGGGTTTATACAAAACCACAATTTCGAACACATTCAAATTTCAAAGCTCGCAAAATATTCAAACTTCTTACACGAAACTCACAGAGAAACTAAAACACTGGCAACAAAACTACACGATTAAAAATCAAAGCCGAACATTATTTAGAACATACCTTCAGCTAAAGTTTCACAAATCAATTGCACATTATAGCAATCCAGGCATCACATTTCACAGCACGAGAGGACCGTGTGGGTCGGGCCGCGATTGGGAACTAACTGACGCTGTGGGATGCCGCAGGTTCATTGCGAATGATAATAATAATACTAGTTCAGTTATTACTTAATAGATCATAGATAGCTTTCAGTGAAAAGTTTCTAACTTAATATTACTTTTGTTGTACCTGAAATAAGCCATTTTCCAATAATTGATAATCTCTGTTTAGCATTTAGATGGGATTAGTGTATAAAACAATCATTGATAGAATTTGTGCTTGTGATTTCATTTAGAGAATAATGTGCTTAGACTTATTAAATCTCTTTTGTTTTTGATGTGATGATCATAATATAATAGGTATCATTATCATATAATTATATTGTAAATTTGTAGGGTTCCGTTCCCAAAGGGAAAAAGGACCATAATACTGAGACTTCGTCGTTTGTCTGTACGTCTGTCACCAGACTCTAGTATTTATTTTATTTATTAAAACGTTCACACAAATACATCATAAATAAAAACATTCTGAAAAAAAAAGTGTTTGTTTGTTAACCTGTTGTTGTGTGTTTGTTATGGGTTTTTTTTTCTAAAGAACCTTGGTAGATATAAAGTTGAAATTTTTAAGGGATGAAGTATTTATGTTGCCGCTTTAACAACAAATACTCAAATAATTAATAAATATTTAGTTGGCTCCCATAAAACAAAAATGATTTGTACAAATTTAAGCACCGTTGCGCGTGACCAATACTCTAATGACCTCGTGACCTAACTGCATCTTTTTGCTTTTTTTTTATTGCAATAAGTGTATCAATTGTTAACTGAACTTGTCGCATGATTCCATCTCATACTTATTAAATTTATTTTCAATGATGTTAAAAAGTTTTTTTCGCCAAATAATATTTTAGAATTCTATAAAATCAGGAACGAGCATTTTTCATGAAAGGAATAAAAATATATGTATTAATTTAGTTACTAGGTCTAGATTTTAAAATATTTTTTAAGATCACATTTAGTGATCTTAAAACATATTTTAAAATATTATGTTCAGTAAATAAATATTAACCAATTGAAAAATTGCCGCATTGAGCCGTGTTGGCTAAGTGGGAGGACACTCAACTTTCATTCCGAAGGTCGTGGCTTCAAACCCCGCCACGCACCTTTGAATTTTTCTGCTTGAGAAATATATGTGCGCTTTAAACACGTGCTTTAACGGTGAAGGCAAACATCGTGAGGATACCGGCATGTTCTGATAACTTTGAAGAGTTTGAAGGACATGTGACATTCACCAACCCGCACTTGGCCAGCGTGGTGAATTAAGGCCTAATCTCTCTCGCTAAGAGAGAAGTTCCTGTGTCCCAGTAGTGAGAACGTTAATGGGGTGATGATGATGGATTGAAAAATATAATACGTAATCATTTACCAAAACACCTTTAGTAATTTATCAAAATTACGCCATGTTTGACATTACATGTTTTGCGGAAATGAATCAACGTTCCTTTTTTCGGTATACACTTCTATCGGAATTTCGCTATGAATTTGCCAGAAAAATTTAATGAATAAATTATGTCGGGATGCCTTCAGAGAGCCACAGAGTAAAGAGCAACGAACATCGTTGGAATACCTACTCGACCGCCATTTTGAAAAAAATGTGATTCGGCGGCCAGGGATGAAAGTCATGTCAATCGACAGAGTAAATAATTACAATCAAAAAGTGTTCTATGATAAAATCTCCTAAGTCATCCGGCTTCTGAGATATTTGGGTCTAAAGACTATAATAGAAAACATCTGTCTGTCTGAGCTATGTTCTACTTTACTTTATTTTTCTTTTTTCTGACCCTCATATCTCAGAAACCGTATCACTTAGGACACCTCACCTCCACCAATTTGCTCACCGTTTAGACCTACCCTGGACTACGAAAAACATTTTAAAACCAAAATCAGCTCAATCGGCCCAGCCGTTCTCGAGTTTTAATCAGACTAACGAACAACAATTCATTTTTAACCCCCGACCAAAAAAGAGGGGTGTTATAAGTTTGACGTGTCTGTCTGTCTGTCTGTCTGTCTGTCTGTCTGTCTGTCTGTCTGTCTGTCTGTCTGTCTGTCTGTCTGTCTGTCTGTCTGTGTCACCATAGCTCCCGAACGGATGGAGCGATTTCAATTTAGTTTTTTTTGTATGAAAGGTGAGTCTTGCGCGAGTGTTCTTAGACATGTTTCATGAAAATCGGTTGGGCCGTTTAAAAGTTATGGGGGTGAGAGTGGGGAAGCAAAACCGAAAATCTGCAAATATACTAGTGTGGGGTATCAAATGAAAACGCATCGCGTCCACATTACATAATATTATGTTGTTTTACATTTAAGGAAATTAAAGCATTGGAATCGGGGGTTTTTCTTAAATTTTAAATTTAGATTTATTATTTATATAGGTAAGTGACTATTATGACTTTTATTGAGAATATACTAATTAGTAAAGTTTAATAAGTAAAATAAATATTATCACATTTGTGACAAAACTGCAGTGGGTCCACTATAATTGCATGCCACTGTGGCCAAAACATGTGGATCAAAAATTGAAAAAAAATATAATATTATACTATATATATATTATATATATTATCACATATGACCTATACTACACATATAGCCTTATACTTTGATAAGGCTTTATGATGAAGATGTGCATAATCGACATGTATATCGTGCCGATTAAAAAAGTTTTGAAGGTCAAAAGGTCGCGAGATACTTGCGAAAATCTCGCATAGAAGTATTTTCCGAACATACGACTGAAGATTGGAGTGGTGGGAGGGGCTGTGTGCTTCAAATTATAGCAGATACATTATCCACCGATAAAACTATGAATATAAATAAATAAATATTTCTTGACCATCCACATTACAACATCTAGCCCGTGTTACGCTCTAAGCTTGTGTTACTAGACATCCGAGATACTTAATAAAATAGACATAAATATTTTTAATATACATATTAAACACTGACATTACTAAGGAGAAAGTGAGAAAGTGCGTGCAGAACCTACACTTGACGCCTCGGCGGGAATCGAACCTTTTGCGCTGCAAGCGGACCTTTTTTTTTTAATGATCGATAAGCCTTCATTTGACCACAATCTCACCTGATGTAAAGTGACGATGTGGTCTAAGATGAGACATTAAGACCTAGAAGATGGCTTCTCCGGACCACATTACGAAACACTAAAAAATCGCT
This sequence comes from Gymnoscelis rufifasciata, assembly GCA_929108375.1. Lineage (NCBI taxonomy): Eukaryota > Metazoa > Arthropoda > Insecta > Lepidoptera > Geometridae > Gymnoscelis > Gymnoscelis rufifasciata. The sequence continues at coordinate 8,822,436 of OV815315.1, read as the reverse complement.
TCACGTACTGGCCCAGCCCGGAGGGTGGTGACAAGCCGCCGCCGAAGCCTACCACCAGAGACTTTCCTTAGCACCACCAAGTCACGTGTAAGGATTCAGAGGGTTACCACTTACGTCACTGAGTCAGTCAATAATATAATTATGTGAATAGTCTCAAAAATTCTCTGATTACTTTCAATCAATTATTAGATCTGTAATTGCTAATAATTGACTATAGGCAGATACAGATCTTATTAGAGATGTAATAAGATTTTTTTGACGACTCAAGTCGCTTATAGACGTATAAATTTGATGCTGAATGGACCTCTGGGCTTACCGCAGAGCTATTTTGCTGTGGGATTGGATATTTATTTATTTAAGTTCCACGGAAATAAATAAAATCGAAGAAGCTGTATTACAAGGTTATCTCAAATGCAATAAGTCTAGAGGGTGGATAAAGTTGCTATTACTAAACCGGTTACGTTACGGCCAGGGAGTGCACTGTAGGGTGACAAAGATTTCGGTGTTTTTGATAAATTATTTATCTATACGTTCTAATATCGACTATTTTTTGTTATTGGGTGAATCAACTATTTTACCCACACTATAGACATGTCAGAAAAAATATTTTGAAAAAAAATTACATTAACATTTCTTAATTATATTTTAATAAGGTTATTAGAAATATTAACTACTTTAATAACCTAAAAGGGCAGCGACGTTAATTCATATTTTAGGCAGTTTTTTTAGAAAACTACAAGTCACACTGTCAAAAACTGTCACCTGAGTTACATGCATTCAATGTTACATAAATGGTAAATGAAACACCAAAGCATCTTTAATTTTTGTTTATTTATTCTTGCATGCAAAATTAAATAATTTGGCGAAATCAGTCTTCGTATTATTCTTAAATTTAGGTACAAATCTAACAGTCATTGGTCTCTAGCGTTACCTTTTAGACAAAGAATTACAACTATTTCTTAGTAAAACTTACTACATAATCATTACGAATTTAAATGATTTTTTTATAAAAGCTCACCAATTGTTAGAATAAAGTTGTCGTAAATTAAAAAGTTAATGGACAAAATATAGCATATTATGATCGGAAATAAAATGTTTATAATGGGGACACTTAGTAACTCCAGAGACAAATTTGGGTAACGCCTGAGACATATAATTAAACTATTGGTATAACAGTAGGTTGGGTTTTGGGGGGGGGGGGTTCCGCACTTAGACTCGAGGTGGTCCATTGTGCGTGGAGTGGGGCGCTAGGTGTAACCAGCCCAACCAGCCCAACTCTGACGAAAAGCGCTGAAGTTTCCTGGGGTATTCGCAGGCTTCTCGAAGTGACCTTGGGTTCTTGAGGATTTCGCATCGCTGTGCTGTGACTCCCTCGCATTCCAGGATAACGTGGGCAGCTGTTTCGTCTTTGTTAAGGCATCCTCTGCAGAGTGAACTGTCCGTGGATCCTATGTTATAGAGATGTTTTGTTGAAGGTGCTGTGTTCTGTGATAGTTCCTATCAGGACTCGAAGGTCCGTTCTATTAAGGTTTAATAGGCGTTTAGATTGCCTTGAGTTGAGGTCTGGCTTGCTGTCCTTGCCTGTCCTTATGGGTCTTAACTCTTTCATATCGCTCCTTGATGGAATTTGTCAATATCTTTATACTTTTGTTTCTCTTTCTGATCCTTTGATTCCCTTTCTTTTATTTTGTTTCTATTCAGTCCTTTTTTGTACTTCTCACAATTCTTTTCCAAGTTCTTGTTTTCTTCTAGTAATTTTTTGTTCTCTCTGTACACTTTACTTCTATCTTTTCTTACTTTCGTTCGTCCGCGTTCTCGGAGTGCTATTGATGCTCGAGATGCTGGTGGTAATTCAATGTATGCCTACATTGAGTTCGCATACCGGGAAACTAGGTGGTGTTGCCTCCAAGGCCGATTGTAAATACTTCCTTTCTTTTATGTATTCTCTTTGTCTCAATTTCCAGATGACGTTCGCTTGCTTTTTTTCTTTTAGTGTTAAGTCTTTAGCGAGCCGTTTAAATTTTCAGGGTTATTTTTAAGTCTCTCCCTGTATCTTCTTTGTTTTTCAGCCGCCGTTAGTCGAGCCATTTCAGGACAATCAATATTTCTGCAAATATTTTTTACATTTTATATTTATATTTAAGTATGTTACTATTAACTAAAAGCAGTCATATAATTAAACTAAGTCAATGTAGGTACAATAAAAATAAAACCGGCGAAAAAAAAGAATAAAACGATATAAATATAATGTTTTGAACCTTTTTAGTAATTTCTTATATAATGATGGTAATTTACTAATTTAGAGTGTACCAAACAACAATAATCAACGATATCATCATTCATCAAAAAAAATTGTTGTCTACATTTCATATCATCAATCTATCTGACATTTATTATTGGTAAATAGTTACGTCTGTAAAGTACGTCGTTTTTAAAAATTGTTGAAATAGAGTCAATTTTACTATTTATGTTACAAGCCAGTATCACTAAGTCCGTGGATGTCTTAGGAGTTACCAAGAATGTCTTTGGAGTTACCACCAATGTAACTCAGTATACAAGTAACTCAGCAGACAATCGGCATATTTTTATGAAAAGAGAACATTATAATTTGTGTAGGGTATTAAAACTAAACTTTAATCGAAAATATATGATAAGTACTACAAAACATCTGATTATAATCAATAAATATTAAACTTACATCGAGAAATCGCGGTCACTCAGTAGACGACACAAAAAGACACGCACTCCCTGCGAACGTTCTCCGCGGACTGGCGGCTCGACAGCAGTATCAAAGGACACCGCCGCGCCATGCGAGCAAAAGCAAACACAAACGAAGGTACCTACGGCAAATAGCACCATCTATGTGTTTTCGGGTGGAATTTACAAGTGTAACTCAGCATACGAAGGTAAAATCAATTTAGTAAGGGACACAGTTTAGAGATTTTTTTACGAAAAAATTATTTGGTCTATCTCTATTATTATATGCACACGATAAACTATTACTTATTGTTCTTATTATGTACTAAGAATTAACTGGATGTTAGAAGTTTAAATTCATTTAAAATGAAAGTTCACATGGTCAATGTGGTCTTTGGACAGGAATATTTTGTATGGTGACAATTTTATGTGCACTGAGTTACCACAAATTTACATGGAAATTATACATTTTAGAGAACGTATCCTAGTTTACCGTTGTGCCTAATTATCTTAGATACCATAGCTATACTCAATATGTGTGTATATAATAACCAATTAGCGTATTTTTTTATAAAATGGTCGGGGACAGCAAAGTGTGGGTAAAATAGTTGATTCACCCTATTATCGGTAGGCGGGACAACCTACAGGTCTTCTGAGAAAGCCGGTGGCAAACGGCTTTGGGTAGGGATTTATGCAGTATTTTTATTAGTCATTTGCCAATTTTGAGACATTTTTTGTTAATAATTTTTCTAGACTTTCCTGTGGTTGTCTGGAAGATATAAATTTTAGTGATAAGGCCACCCATTGTTCAATTATCTACAAGTATTTCACCATATTGACCTTTCTATAAAAATACAGCACTCTTCCAAGCTACTTTAAGTCCCTAAATATTTGTTCGTCCTAAGTAGTACGAAGCATTTTAACGTCTGTTAAAATTATGGTTACCCTATTTTATTACAAGTACCCAGCGAGTCTATAAAGTGCTCTTTAAGTCTGTACTTTGGTAAAACGACCGCATGATCGATGAAACCTCACTGTTTTAAATATTGTATGAGACTTCAATATAATGTAAGCCTAGTATCAAAGATTTAAATTCGAAATATAAAATATGAAAATAGCGTCCTACAAACATGATAAGTATTATGACTACATACAAAACAGGTATTCTTCTTATTCCACCTGTTAGGCTGTCGCAAATAACTGTGTCTACATATGTATTTTTTACTTTATCAATTGATATAAAAGTGCCAAGATAAAGAGCATCAAAGTTCCTGAGTTGGGGATTTTGACATATAAATTTAGTGCAAAAGCGTTACATCATATTTTATTATTCTATGGTCACGCGAAATTTCAATGGACTGTATGGTCTTGATTTTGCGTTTGCAACAAAAATTAATAAATATATAAATGTTTTTCGCAATTTCTAAATGCACACGATGGCATTTTGTCTCGTTTTGAAATATATGAAACAAGTGCACTGATTAAATATGTCCTAACTAGGATTTATTTAGTTGCACCCAAATCGCGCGTGCTCACTTCGGTATCTATAATTTAAACCTTTGCCTGGTATACCATCAACATTCGATCAAATCGATTGATATTCGTCTAGCCCACTCTGATCAAACAAGTAATAACATTGGAGTCCTTCGTGAATCTATTCTATTAGGTAATTGAAAGCATACATTAAGTCCCAAAAGCATCCCAAAATAGGATACCTATTTAGTTAAAGTTATTATAGAACCTGAGGCTATCAGACTGTAAGGCGTTATAAAGCTATCTATGAATGTTTAGGGGTTACTTTCTCTTCTCAATATGAGTCTTGAAAATGTAGTTAAGTCCACCACCACTTCAAAGACCCGAATAGTGACCAGAGTGAATAGGCTTTTTCTAGGCAAACTTGTTCCATCGTTGACCTCGTCTCTGCCTTCTGGCTAGACTGTAGTCAAAATTATGCCGAAAAGTGGAACAGAAATCAACTCTAAAGCTTTTAACATGATTTTTTTAATAAAACTTGAAAATTACCAGACCAATTACTATAAAACTTTAAATTATACACATTTTTCAACTAACAGCTTTAATAAAAAATATGAATCAAAATTTGCTGACCTAAAAAGTTTTGAGAGTAATTTATTATTCTATGTTTGAGGTAAGAAACATAAAATAGCTCATAATGAGAACTTTGAGCAGATTTAAATGAGATAACTTTTAATTGTTCCCAAATAAAAACTAATACAGAATTCAGTGTCTTGTCTATGCTATTCCGAAACAAAACAAACTGAAGCGTAAAAATATTCATAACAGATACGAAACACTTGTGTCTGATGAAATTGTTGATTCAGATGCTTATTTGGAGATCTAAGAGCTGTCAGAAGAATTTCACGCTAAAGTTAATTTTTTTTTCTCGTACAAGTACCTAGTTTGAGGATTCCGCACTCTAGTTTTAGTTATAGGGCCACGTCACTCATGACCCTAAAACTAAAACTCCGTTCTCGGTCTGTATGTTAGTCACCAGCCGGCTTAGCTCGACGATTGCTGTCTGCGTAGAGAAGAAATACTGTCTTGGTGGAATAGACTTTTTGCCTATGGGTGTAAATAGTGACATAAATAATAAAATAAAATAAGCGTTGAACTTTTTTTAGAGTAATTCCATAGATTTTTGTAAGAAATGAAATGACGTACACATCTGCACAAGACATTTTGCCGTAGAGGTATAAGTCTACAATGTTTCAAGGTCAGACACTATTTTATGTTTGTTTTTTGTCTGTAGAAATGGTTTCTACATGATTAAAGATCAAGTCAAAATCTTTATCATATAAAAAGTTTATAGGTGATGGTGCGAGCTTTACCTACAAAGGCTATACCTTATCTATTCCAGGGTAGAATAGATAGGATATCGCTGTGCTAGTAGGCAGGATATAAATGGATGAAATGTAATAGATAGGGAGTTTGACAGTTGAGATTTTTTAAATACAAAGTGTTTTATTGTTGCGTAACCCCTCGTATATAACTTCTTGCCATACTTATTGGTTTATTAGTATGATTTCTGATATTTACTATGTATCCTTATACGCAGAAAAAATCTTTTGATAACCAGTCAACGTAAGTTCCTACTAAGGGCCAATTATTCATACGCTCTACTCGTATCTGATGTTATTTTCATATTTTTGACTGTCAATTAGACGATATCAGAGAAATAATAAATTGACTTTTAAAATTATTAATGCAAAAATAACTCTCTCGGCCTCAGTACTACACATACTCCTACCGATGCGAAATAAAAGTAAGAGAATTAAAAACATAAAGCCCATAAAGCCGTCAATAGCATCGAACATGTTGATGGTAATCATACGAATTTTGGGATTAATAAGAAATTTCTAAACTTACTTTGTAGTGCCACTGCCAGAGAATGCTCCGGAAGGAATCATAACTACTGCAGGGCTGCTTCCAATTCAAATAATTAGAAATTTCCAGTTATTTGTATTGAAAGCCGCCCGATCAAAGATCATAAATATGATTCCTTCCATAGCATTCTCGTAAGTGGACATCCAAAGTATTTATCGAATCCCTCTCTCAACTATTTATTTATTTAGATCACAGAGCGAGCACATTCAGAAGCTTAATTTTAAGGCGATTCGTTTACACGCTAAGTGATGCTCTATCTATAAGTATAAACTGCACTGTAAATAATAAATATTAAAAACACTATATTTTCTTTTAATACATATACTAATATTTCCGGACAATCCACACAACAACATCTAGCATCGTGCCAACCTCTAAGCTAGTGTGACGGGTACTAGACATTTATGATATACATAATATAATACTTACATAGATATACTTACTAATATAGATATATTTACATTGCATATTAAATACCCAGACCAAGGAGAAAGCACGTGCAGAACATAACCCTTAACTTAACCCATAAACCCATGGCCCCAAGACGGGAATTGAACACGATACCTCTTGCGCCGGAAGCCGACCTTCGCCCACCTCGCCACTGAGGCAGTATATTATAAGAATTAAAAAATAATTCCAAATTGTACATACTTTCGCGGAGAAGGCTTTATATTATAAAGCCTTCTCCGCGAAAGTATTGCATTTAAATATTAAATTTCCATTCTATTCTAAGCAAATATCTAATATTTGCTTTAATAATATCTAATATTTGCTTTAATAATATTTGTTTATAGCTATAGGTAGCTCTAAGAGCTACCTATAGCTATAAACAATACTTAGTTTATGTTGAATGTTGAAACAGGGTTACAAAGGTACATTTGATTTTAGACAGGTGAGCGCACGCATTCACCTAGATAATTCAGTATGCAGAACTGTAGGTGTTTATTATCAAACCCACCGAAATAGACTTCAAATGAACGGGTCGGGTCGTAAACCTTGGAAACCGATTAAAACAGGAAACTAAATAAGACTTTGCAAAAACTATCGAAAATAAAGTTTGTTGAAACTCAAACAAATGACTCATTTTTAGATGTGCGCTATTCTTGTTTGCGAATTGCTAGCGATACGAGTGTAGTTTAAAACGTGGTTGTTTCGAGTTCGCATGATTTCAAATCGTCCAACTGTGGTATGTCTTGGTTTTTTGAAACGCAATTCCTTTTCGTGTTTTGGGAAATTTGGCACTGGATTTGCTGAAACTATGGAGGACATGAATTAATATTATTAGGTACCTACTTCTTGGCTGTAACCAAACTTCTTAGGCCTGTTTATAGATACACAGCGAACAGAAACTGTAAAATTGATCTGAGTTTTACCTCCGCACAAGTTTTTACTTTAATATATGAATAAATAACTTAATTTAAAATTTAAGAAGAACCCCCCGATTCTATTGCTTTAATTTCCTTAAAAGTATAACACCATAATATTTTGCAATGTGCATGCGATGCGCTTTCATTTGCAGATTTTCATCGTAGGGATTCCTCCTCCACTCCCACCCCCATAACTTTTAAAATGCATAACCGATTTTCTACTATAAAAAAAAAAAAACTAAATTTAAATCGCTCCATCCGTTCGGGATCTATGATGTCCCAGACAGACAGACACACAGGCAGACAGACAGACACGTCAAACTTATAACATCCTCTTTTATGGTCGGGGATAAATATGATAATATAGTGAATATTAAAAATATGTGTGAAAAAAGTGTTGTGTGCAGCCATTATGATTAGCTTGTGTTGGGTTAGTGGCGTCAATAGCACTCTTGGGGAACTGGTCTATTATGATAGTTTTAACTATGTATAACTTCCTCTTAGATAACTTATTATAGAGCATTACTAAATCTACATTACTAATCAAAGGCATTTCTGTAATATATAGAGGTATGTTATAGCGGGCTCTAGCCCATAAAATTCAAATCAATCCATTTTATTGTGATTTTTTTTTTGGTTGTTATACCCTTTTTAAGTACCAACTCGCGAGAACTTCGATCTCAGAAATCTCGTAAAAGTAAATTTTAATAATTTTTTCATTTGTGTAATTTTTTTGTGAAAAGAATCGAATAGAAAATACTTACAATATAAAAAAATACAATGTGTACTTTACCTCAACCAAGTTCAGATAAGTTGAGACTTGTACAGTATTCCAAAATAATCTTATAACTTGTATCTGGAGACTTCAGCAATATCGCAAAGATTGTAGAACAGAGATCCTTGTAAAGTTAAACTGAAATTCAACTTGGCAAGTTACAATCTGGCCTGTGCATACAGAGCGGTGCAAGACGCCCTAATTTTCATTGTTCTAACGAAATTTACTATGCAGTATCTAATCTTGATGTAGATTGCAACATATTGTTCTGTTACAGACTTTGTAGGCTACTTTAATATTTACATACTCATACATCGTACTACATAAAGTTGACTTATTTTGGAATAAATCTAAATTTAAAATTTAAGATAAAACCCCGATTCTAATTCGTTAATTTCCTGAAGAGTAGAACACCATAATATTTAGTAATGTGCACGCGATGCGCTTTCATTTGATACCCCACTCGAGTATATTTATTTTGCAGATTTTCGGTTTTCCTTCCCCGCTCTCACCCCCATAACTTTTATGAAACATGTCTAAGAACACCCGGGCCAAACTCACCTTTCATACAAAAAAAACTTAATTAAAATCGCTCCGTCCGTTCGGGAGCTATGATGTCCCAGACAGATAGACAGACTGACTGACAAACACACACGTCAAACTTATAACACCCCTCTTTTTGGTCGGGGGTTAAAAAACATGATGCCCTATTACATTATAAACATACCGCATTAATATTTCGTTAAATAACAATGCAATATATTAATCATTCAATAATACAATACTCTTTATTGAAACACCAATATAACAACACAAAAGAACAATGTTAAAGTACTAAATTACATGTAGATAATAGTGTAACAATGAATAATAGTGCATAACCGAATTTAAAATTTCCAAATTGAGTGAAATCCAAAATGGCGCTCATCTGACGTCACAAACATGCCCGTAATCTGCTATAGACGGTGTAAGACACGTTAGGCTGGGTCCACACTTGTATCATTTCGGTGTATCACGATCAGGCGTGGCGTATCGAGTATCCGTATCATAAGTATGGACGCTCATTTTATACTTATATGATACTGTATCATTTCAGCGTATCAACTTTAACTTTACAAATATGGACGCTTCAAAAAGAAAATGTAACAAGTAACTTCAAGAGTAACAAAGTCCATACAACCATAGACAACTTTGCAATGTTGGCTAACTGTATTCGATTAATAATCCAAATATACCGAATATTTGGATTATTAATCGAATACAGTTAGCTACTCTGATGTTTAAAATCGACAATCCCAAAGTGCTGTTCCTCTCGATCTCCTGTCAAATCATATTTGGGTAAGTGAGAAGTGAATAATTTCGCTCATCGGATTTAATCAATTACCGTAGAATTTGCGAATAGCCGTAGAAACTGCTACGGCTACAGGGTTGCAGCCGTAGGCAGTGCATTGTGTAATATTTTGGCCTGAAAGCTGTAGAACACGGTAATTGCCGCAGCATTAAAATTAAATAAAATAAATATTTCCGGACTACTCACACATCATCACCTAACCCCAAACTAAGCAGAGCTTGTACTATGGGTGTTAGGTGACGGATATACCACATAGATACATTTTTTTTTTGTAAATACATACATATATGATACATAGAAAACACCCAGACCCGAAACCAGAAATTATAGATCGTACAAAATCTGGTCCCCGGCGGGAATCGAACCCGCAACCTCCTGCGCCTCAGGCGGACGTTCGCCCACCGAGCCACAGAGGTCGTCGTTTGGCAACACTGCATCAAGCATTCACGTCCAAACTTGTTCAATGCAACGCGTATCCCCTTTGATGATCGCGGAAAAACCGACACAGGATGGTTCGGGGTGTATCACGATACAGTATCACGATACAGTATCATGATACAGTATCAAAATACGTCCATACTACCGTGATACGCGTATCGGATACGCGGTGTATCTTGATACGCGATCATCGGAGATCGGGGGCGGATCGGGCCGTATCGGATACGGCATGTATCATTAACGCGTATCAGTTTGCGTCCAAACTAGCGATCATGATACGCGCCGAGGATACGCGACGGAGATACGATACGCCGAAATGATACAAGTGTGGACCCAGCTTTATAGTTTTGTACGACTCAGTCACATCACACACAGGCATTCTAACAAACGCCATTTTGTATAATAGCATTTTGTGTCACGTGATCTAAGAAGAAAATATTATCAGTTAATAATGATATCTTATAAAAATTGTCTATGTATGTATTTATAAGTACCTACCTCTGTTAGTTATTTCTGTTCAAAAAAATATTTACTATGAAATTGGTAAAATTTGTTTAATATTTTTATGAAAGTCAACTCCCCTATATTACATTACAATACAAACGAAGTAGGTATTTTATTTTTATTTATTAATCTGTGTGTGTAAACGCCACTGCTCTCTCTTATTATCAAATTTCTGATCCATCCAAAGGTTGCCTGGAAGAGATCGCTATTAGTGATAAGGTCGCCCATTGTGTCACTGTATGTAATAAGTATCTCCTATGTATGTTCCTATATTGTGTTGTAAAACATCGCAAGTTTTTCATCGGAAAATCGGAAGCTCATGATTTCATCTTTGAGTCAGGAGTGCAATAAATACGATGAAACCTAAAGTCACGGTTCAAAACTATCAAGCATTTAATACCATATTCATAATCAGTAAAGATAGACGAAATAAATTAATGACAAAAGATAAGTGGTGCCGAAGAGTTTTGGAACGGATTGTGTAAAGTCGCCTGTCCCCTAGCCGTGGCAGATTATTTTAAAATTACCTATTTCGATCAAGAAGTTACTTTTTTGAGAATACGTAATTTTATTTTCTAAGAAACATCAGCTAAAATTATATCCAAGAAGGTAGTAGGTAAGTACGAATCATATTCGTACTTACCTAAAATGTCACGTAGCAAAATAAGTAGGTGTGTTTTATCTCCTAACTCATGTATTCGGCTCTTCAAACCTAAATTCAAGCACTACACGTAGGCGAGACATAGATGTAGGTATAGTATGTAAGTACTACAAAGTCTCAAGGTAAGAAATGCAGGAAAATTTTCTAAAGCTTTTTAGGTTTGCGACGCTGAAAATATTATTTTCTGTTCTCTTATTTTTAGCGCATTTCAAGCGTATTCCTTGAATTTTCAGGTGAACATTTTCAGCCTTTGGAAGCTTTGAAGGGTAAAAGAACATTACACAAGAGACTAAATTAAAGGAAGCTTGGAACTTATGTAGTCTTGTATTATTTTTCCAAATATTCGTATGAATCTACCACAGACCCATCTAATGTTACCAATCTAATGTAATCTAATGTTTGTATGAATCTAATATTACCTACTTACCTTAATGTTCTGTTTTGCTAAAAACGGAGTCAAGTATTGAAAAACTGATTAGATCTTTACAGCTGTCTTGTTATAAATTTACAATGAATTAACGCATTTTAGAGTAATAATTTAAATAAATAAATAAATATTTCCGGACAATCTACACAACAACATCTATTCCCGTGGTAAGCTCTTAGCTTGTGTTACGGGTACTAGACATCTGATATACTTACTTAATATAATATACATAGATATTTTTTATTATACATACTTAACACCCATACCAAGGAGAAAGTGCTTGCAGAACATGCAAACATTCCGCCCCTCGGCGGGAATCGAGTCCGCTAACTCTTGCGCCGTAAAATATACAATAGTAATTCAAAGCCATCATGGTTGATGTTTTCTTAACATGAATAAATGATTTTAATAATGAATTGAGGCCCTTACATTGACTAACTGACTTGTCGTATTCTTAACTCTTCAAAATCTAGCAACTAGAAGGAGATATGAAAAATAAAAGAGCGCGCAGTGTAGTTAATTGCTTGCGCGCAATGTATAAGCAAGTATTTGACCTGGGCGAAAAGGTGACCGCGCGGCCCCACCATCAGAAAACCTCTTTTCCACGGGCACTGTAACCCATCACATCGATATAACCAGAATATACGTAGAAACATTGCTTATGTCAAATAGCAATGTTTCTACGTATTATAAATAACATTATAATATAATATCATAGCTCTAGATATAATATCTGTGTTGTATATTTTATTATTTTTGTTTGGCACTGTAGGAGTAAAGTCTAGTGACGGGCACCGTTTACCGACATGACGATAAACGTGTTAAAGTATTTTCGGTTCTAAAAATCATAAATAAATAAATAATAAATAAATCCACTATAACGCGGGTAACATTATTGCATTGGGTTTTTCCCGTAAAAATAAGGTAAGATAAATAAATAATAAATAAATAAACAACGCGGGGCACTTCTAGTCAAATATAATAAAAAAATGATTTTTAGTTGAGGACTTATTGAAATTTGAATGCTGTCCTAAATTTCAACCACGAATTAAATTATGTATATCTGTACGGACTTCAATTTTGAATCAGTGAAGTTCCGACGATTTACTTGAGAACGGGTACGTAAAATAGAATTTATGGTATCGTAGTACATAAAACAACAAATTATACAGAGATGACACGCGCATAGCTCAAACAAATTTCATTTTCATGCATCAAGAAGCAATAAGAACTTCACCGACCGTCGCGTTATGAATAATATTTGCTCAACTTTCACGGGAATTCTGAGTGTGACCTGGAAACAGGTGCTGAAATAACGTAACTAGCTTCAATATAACAGCTGCGACTTAAAACTATTTGTTTCAACACCGCGAATTCCTCGGATCGTAAATATTGTAATCATTATCTAAAGTTTGGTATTAATTAAAAAATGAATTAAAATAATTTAACCTTAGTTAGTAGACTTCGAAGAACGTGTTCTGGTACGCACTTTATTCTCCTGGCCTAAAGATATGAAATATAAAAATCTATTATAAACTATAGACATATAAAATATATCTACTTTATTTTACGAGCCTGAATATTCCACTGCATAGCAAAGGCCTCCCTACCTTATTTTTAGACTTCCCTATCTGATGTTAAATTAATCCAGTCCTTGAGGTGGAGTCAAGCTCATCTCTCCATCGTCGCTTTGGTCTTTATACTCGGGTATATAATTATTATAAACTATAAATGACATCCAAGCAACAAAAAAAAGATACTAAGTAAATTTTGCTATGGAATTCACGATAATCTGTATATTATATATATATATATTGTGTTATCACATTATCACAAATTATTTGGGAGACTAGAAATAAGCTCTAAATTTATTCATATTGGTAAATATAAACTAGGTCTTTGAGAGTTATAGTTCGTAACTCTGTAAGTATTAATCAGCAAAGTTACTGAACCCATTTTCATGATAAAATAGTACATTTATTTATGAGTCTCACAAGATAGTTTTAATTTATGCATTATTCCTTAGACAATAATTATTAAAGAAAAGACTTTAAAAGAAGACGTAGGTACCTACTCAATTAAGCGTATTTTAATATGTCATACCTCTGAATTGATAAAGATCATTTATTTGCAGAAACATGTGTAAATGTATGGTTTACAGTCAAATATGTGTGTCGGTATCAACATGTTTTACCAATTTCGGTGTACAAATAATGAGAAATGGCATGCAAGTCACTAATATATCTTCTTATATATAAATAAATATGAATTGTTGTTCGTTAGTCTGATTAAAACTCGAGAACGGCTGGGCCGATTGAGCTGATTTTGGTATTAAAATGTTTGTCGTAGTCCAGGGTAGGTCTAAACACGGTGAGCAAATAAGGAAAAAATGCCGAGAACTTTTTTTACCCGTGCTACGCCGGGGCGGGCCGCTAGTAACCAAAAAGGTTTTTTAATTAATTTCAAAATACTAATCAAGAAATTATATAATAAAAATTAATACCTACATGTTAGTCCAAAGTCAAAATCGTCAATTTTATAATAACATTTGTCAATTAGAAATTTCTTGAATTTATATTTAAACTCGTTATTTGTAAGCTGCTGATAAGTTTTTGGTACCTTATTGTAAATTTTCGGTTCCATGGATATTTCACTCTTACGTAGTAATGCAGTTTTCGAAGGAAATAGCAGAGCCTATCTTCACGTCTATTTCTTGGAGTTTCATCTGACAATCTTGGAAACAGCTGGGGGTTACTTGTTACAAATAGAGCCACTTCTATTATATATAGTGACGGAAGTGTAAGAAGTGTATTTTGATGATGTTGATAAGACATCAGTCTGTTTGGGTTCCCTTTCTCTCTCTCTCCTCTCTCAGTCTAACATAACCCTTAACTTATGTATATAGGAAGTCTTGGAACGTCTAACATAATTTAGGCGTTCCAAGACGCATGCGTTTTTTACTCGTGTTCCTCGTGTAATATTATTAGTTTTTATTACTCTCCAGATATTTTCAAATTAAGCTATAAGTAGGTGATTTATGTTTATTAATTGTCACGCTATGTGGAAACATGTAAATGGTTATAAGTTATGTTTGTATTGTGATTTAGTTAGTAAGTAAAACTGTTTGATATCCGAATAAAACACACTAATGTCGGTGAAATTTGTTTTTTTGCTTATGTAAATAAACGTAGTAAAAGTAATTCCCAAAAGATAATGTTGTAGGAACGTAGGTATATGTATATCTTTATCCCCAAGTACTTACTAGGTAGGTGATGTTCTGATTACTTGGCAGAAGTTGGAAAGAATGTGAGCCAACATTTGTTATTGTTGTTTCGATGAGCTAGATAAGTTTCACAAACTGATGAAAATAAACAACTTATTACATTAGCGTAAAGATATTACCGAACTATGAAATATGAGACATTGAAAAAACAAGTAAAAGTGAATCTTAGAACTTAATTAACTTCACTAGTAAGATAAGGTAGCATTGTTTCTTTAAAACAACTTTAGATTGAATTAAAATATTATTTTATGAGTTACTTTAACTATTGGTTATTATTCGGTAAAAGTATCTAGTTTTTGTTTTCCTGGGTAACTTTCTGTATATTCCCGCGAAAAGCGGTATTTTAGCACGGTCAAAAGTTGCCTAAGAGTGATTCTGATTTATGTGGGCTATATTATTGAGAAGTTATTTTTTAATTATATTTTAATGGTAAGTCCATTGACTACAGTCTAGCCAGAAGGCAGAGACGAGGTGAACGATGGAACAAGTTTGCCCAGAAAAAGCCTATTCACTCTGGTCTTAAAAGTGGTCGGGTTGTATGTAAATGAAAAAACAGACTTCGGGAGAGAATTCCACTCCATAGCGGTGCGCACTATAAAATAATTTGAAAAGCGTTTCGTTGTTTCAAAACCCATCCAGTAGTTTTTGCTTAAAAGAGCATCTGACACTGCCACACTTAGGTACTGATATCCTCACAAACATTCGCGTTTATAATGTCAGTATTATTTTGGCCTGATATTTGCATTCGTACAAAATCTGCTATCTCATGTTTTTGCTCACTCTCTAGTACAGTAAAAACATAAAATCTTTTCCCTGGTCCTACCTGGCTCCCGTCCCTAAATCTTAATTACACAAACAACATTTTTCACCCCAGCTGTTCCCATAGTCGGCTGGACCCTATTAGCAGATTTAGAGGGCATTTAGAGTTTCCTGCGTTGTTTTATTTACTGAAAACTCACGGATATGTTTTGGACAATTTATGACATAATATGTTAATATAACATTTAGTACAAATGGAGATTGCCTCCATTTGTACGTTTTACCACAGAATACATAATAGGTTTTACTTAGTATGGGTCGTATTTAGTACTCGTAGTAAGCAATTCATGTGTTTTTATATAGTGAACTTTTGTTTTTTATGTGGCTTTAATAATTATTTAAACTTGATCCCGTGACAAGTCGTCGTGGACACGCTGTAATTCGCTGACGGAATACTCGCTCGTTAGTGAACATTACCCAACGAGGAAAAGGCGGATCGCGTCGCGATTCCGTCGCTCGTGGAGACAATCCTTAATGCCCGCTTTCCACTGCGAGCGGAACGGACCCATTACTGACTCCGCTATACTCGTAACGATGGTTTTCATACATGTGCTTCCACCAAAGCGAAGCGGAGTGAGCGAGTTGAAAGAGTTACATAAGAGGTTAGCGAGTTGAGCGAGTTCAGTTTTCGTTTTCAGTGGAAGGCGAAATAAATTATATTTAAAACTCTTTCTTAGTGGAAGGGCAAAACTATTTATCATTTCAAACTACGTTCCGGTTGACTATTTCTCGCTCATTTCAGTTACGCAGTGGAAAGCGGGCATTAGGGTTCGCAAAAAAAGCACTCAGTTGTAGGTAGTAAATACTACTTTACTAGATTATTATTTATAAAATTTCGGTTTACGAGTTCCATAAACCATATCGAAGTCAAGTTTAAGTGTCAATTTCGCTTGATTGCTGCTTTCTCTATGCTAAAACTACAGACAACGAGACGACTACATTAAAAATAGTTATTCTACTTTCCCTCCCTTTGACCGTCTATAAATACTGAAACCAATTTTTTTTTCTGCAACAATTAAATAAAAAACTACGAAAATAAAGAGCATAAAATTCTGTAGTATCACCATATTGTAGGTACAAACGTGACGTTACGCGAAACTTCAATGCATTGTACCGTCATCAATTTTGTTTGCAATAAAAAATAAAGGTACATATAAATTAATTGTATTATATTATCTAGATGACGGACTAATTATTATTTTTTTAGTTGTCTCGCCTTTTAGAAAATTCTTTTCTAAAGATTATAGGCAAGAGACCCGCTTCGAAAGGATTCAACACGCGGTGTGTTTTTAAATGTGATTAATTTGTTTTAGCAAACATTTTTGTTGTTTCAAAGGTTTGTATGAGCCGAAAATTAGGGTACAACTTTCCTAATGAGTTGCCGTTTTGATATAATAAACAAGGAAGGTTAATGAGAATAACATTTAATGTTTAACTACAAGAGTGAGTAGATTTGAGTTGTTTTACATTTGACATCATTATATGTATTTGAACGAATGCGCATTCATTATTATAATATTTTTTTTTTATTTTTATGGTTTGGTTGGCAGGGATAAATAACGACTTGACAAATTGCATGTTGGCATAAGGATGCCAACATGCAATTTGTTATTTGAAACTAAGTACTCTACGTTACAGTTAGAAAAACATGTTTTACAAACAGCTCGTAATTATATATGGGCTTTCTATATATCATACTTAGCTACAGATGTGCGTATAGTGTTATGTGACTCATCCTTTCCAAGTTGAATTATGTAGATATTTTTTTTGGAGAATTTCTGCTAGAAATAAACATTACATTTATATATTTAAAGAAATAAATTGAATGGGCGTTCGAAATTCTTATATTGTAACTAATAACTAACAACTTGTAACTTGTACCTACTTGTTGTGTTGTTGTGTCTAATTAATAACGTAATAACTAACATATACAAATACAAAAACACTTTATTGCACACACAGGAAAACAAAATACAACAACACGTAGGAAACCAAATGTACAATGGGCGGCCTTATTGCTAAAAAGCGATCTCTTCATTTTGCATTTTGTTTTCCCTTACAAAAAAAGAAGAATAGAAGAATAAAGAATTATGATGAACTGTTGAAATTATGATAAAATGTTTTTATTTGATTAAAGTTGTGTTATCCATTATCGGATTCCCTGCACTGCATCCGTTTGAAGTTACAATAATATATTATCTTGTGTAGGACCAACACACCGATAGGTTGTTCTACACTATTATGTAGGTACGTACGCAGTTTATTTCTACAGAGATAGAATAGAACACAAACCCCTTTTAACGAGTTTGTTGACCTAATATTTGTACATGGCAGAAAGAGTTAGTCCTACTAATGTAGATAATTATTAACTCTGTCAAAGTTTCTGGTTGAGTTTAGCGTTGTGCATTTTTTTTATATTTTATTAAGTATCTAATATTTTGATTTCGAAGTCTTCTTAGTCTATAAAAAAATTGCACGTTAGTAGTTATAATATTTAATGCAATATTTATTTTTATTTAAATGAAACAAAACTTACATTTCTTTAGTTCATAATTACATAAAATATTTTAATAGCCAATTTTAAAATATTTATTAAGAAATTGAATCACCATCATAAAGTATATTGTCAATTACTCTAAATGGTTTACAAAATTGTTTAACTAGAACTAAATGCCTTTATAATTGATGGTGATGAGAGCTGTATAGTGCAACTGCAGACTTCATTTGTACATATTAAATATAAGCGAATAGGATAAATTCCAATTGCGTCAAAATATAGACTGTGTAGAATTAGAAATGTATTAAACTGCAGTTGTGTGGATTCCATATTGTATGAGAATCGCGGGAAGCCTTCTACCTTCTAGGTCTTCATGCCCCATCTTAGACCACATCGTCACTTTACATCACGTGAGATTGTGGTTAAATAAAGGTTTTAGAATAAAATAATAATATTAAATCTCTGATCGGACGGACTCATCACACCGAGTATTATCTTGTTCGAAGCCATTCATCCGCCCTTATCTAGCGAGCGGTAAAACATAACTTATTTATAGTTGGAGACAAGTATTACTCTATTAAGTTTGTTTATTTCAAGTACTCTAGTTATTAGAGGTATAAAACACAAGCTTTCCGCTCGCGTCTTTGCCCGCGTGATAATAGTTTTTGGCTGTAAAAAGTATATTTAATCCTTTACTGGACAAAAAACTTGTCCATGCTAAATTTAATTTAAATCGGGCTTTGATCGCAAAAATCTATTTTACCTAGAAATGTGGTATTTTAAAGTAAAAAGTAGCCTATGTTATATATATTTAGGTCAGGACTTAACGTATCTATTTTTAAAAGTAAAGAAAAGTGGGGGATACGCGAACGTGGGGTAATCTTATGGGGGTGATACTGTGCATTATGTATGTTAGTCCGGAAATATTTATTTATTATAAGAAATTTATTGATTATATAAAAAAAACATATATTACTGAATGCCCGAAATAGCATTCAAGTTCATGCTACTATTTCCACTCAACAACACGTGAGACATAGCACATACTTGTATGATATAATTTTTGAATATTTTGTTGCATGTTTTAGATGTATCAAAATTCAAACTTTCGCGTTGTTGTTGTGCATTATTAACGGCAGCCATTTTATGACCACTGAATACATGCTTTTGCCGGACACGTGAAATGACATTACTATATTACTATGGAATGATACAAAGAGAAATGTGAATACGTTGAAATTCATTTAGTATATATAACAATTCTGAAATAAAGAAAAAATACTGAATACTTACACAGTAAACTCAGCTGTTTATAAAAAATATACAAAAATGGTACAAATATGTCTGATTTATATGCGCACATAAATACAACAAAGACTGATCACAGTATCACAGGCTTTTCTTTTCTTTTAAATTATCCTGTCCGTCCTAAGGTTGCCTTGAAGAAATCACTCACAGCGATAATGCCGCCCACTGTATTATTTATTAGGTATTTTTAATATGTGTTATAATTTTTATGGTGTAAGTACAATATAGTTTTCTATTCGAAAACTCTAAATGTATTTAGTATCAATTGAAGAAAATACTTGTGCAGTTGCGCCATCAAGCCATTTTTAAACAATATTATTGTTTCTAGGACTATATTTCATTTCGTGATTTTTACTGAACTAATTCTGTGATATTTCCAAAAAATATCAAGTCTCATTTCGCGCGTGCCTACTTTCGAAGGCCAAATTGATAAAGTTGTACCTGTTTCTGAACAATATAGCACATAACATACAGTAATAGTTACATACAGTCAGCAAAATAATGCGCGGAGAAACGATAAACAAAAAAAAACAATGAATTTGCACTCGAGAGTCAGTTTAAGGTATATAATTATTTTTTTAAATTAAAATTTTTAGACATCACAAAATGTGCACAACAATTGCGCTGCTCAAGAAGTTTTCACTTCAAAAATTTATGATTAAACAATCTTTTTTAATGTATCCTTTTGTTTTTGCTCCAGTAGGTATATTATGTGTGTGATTGGAGTTACAAATAAACGAGTCATCTATCTATTTATTATTTTTTTTAAACTGAAAAATCAGTTATTAGAGTTTAATACGATTTCATGATTTGATCCCCAGTCAAAGAGATCCAAAATAGTTTATGTTCATTTAATAATGTTCGATGCATAAGTAAATAATACGTAACTATACTAATCAAAAGAGTCCAGATAATTCACAACCTCCTTAGTGTACCCACGAGGTAACATCATGCAAACTTGTTTAACACAAAGCCTCACAAGGTTAATAATGTTTTGGCCACTCCGTGGTTTAATTCTTTGTAATTTGTTTTTCTTTTAGTTTATTTACATTAAGCCAAATGCAATCTTCATTTAATAAAATTTATTTTTTTGTTCTCTTCTATCAATATGCGAAAACATATAAATGATTAGTAGCTATTAATATGTGTATTAGATAAGGTAACTGTTTCATCATCATCATCATCATCTTCCTGACCTTATCCCACATTACGTGGGGTCGGCACAACATGTTTTCATAAGATAACTGTTAATGTCCGAATAAAAAATATAATAAAAACAATACATTGGAAAACCATACCTAGTATAAAATATAATAGTTTTTCTATCAGTCTGACTGTACTCTGTGTGTGTGTAAACGATAGAGCTATAAAGCTCGCCAAATGCGCTGTTCGTGACAATATGACCCGTCGCTCGGAATAGCACTATGCCACTTATACTTCGAAACTTCTTAAGACTTACCTATAAAATATTTGCACCTAAAGAACTCGTATAGGATTTCATCATAAAATACCTAAATATACTTCATTTTCTCAATTTTCTTAATGTCGCAATACATGATTTTAACATATTTATATTTTTTAATAATAATTGGATTAAATTCTATTGTACTCAGTTTGCGTCGATTGTTAAGGTAGCAATCGTCTTTTTGTAATAATTAAGCAAGTTTGTAATTTTTTCAATATATTAATACCTACTTATCTTTTTGATATAACTAAATATCTAGCTTCTGCTTCATAATCTAGCCCAGGATAAACTTAGCTAACTATCAAGTTCTAACTACCTGTGTATTTCCAAAAGACCACCAAGAAGTAACCACTACCCAAACTCCTTAGTCGGTGGTCGTTCTTATCAGTGTAACTTGCAACCTGGTGTGGTAGTTTTCGGCCCTTAGGCTCTATACGTGTACTAATCTTAACATACTATCGTAGAATCCACAGACTAACAATGACCTCACCACATTACATGTACCTAGATAACGCAAATGCATGTAATTCGCGTGTGCGAACCCCGACCGACCGTCGAGGTTGGTCGCCGCTAACTTCAGACCACTGCGTCCGTTGTTGCAGCTGAACGGCCGAAAAAAATATTCACATTACGTTGCCGCGAATGCATTGCACGTGTGATCTGACTTTGTGTGTTAGGAGACGATATATATCGCAATAATTGAAACTGTCACGCATCACTTCGACTTCATAATACAGGCAGCGTTTCATGGCACTTGGTTTCAAACTTTCATTACAAATCGTGATACTTTCGTTATGGTGGTCGAATCATTTAAGATATTGTTTATAAACATACGTTTATGCGGTCCCGCATCCCAATCTATTACATAAACAGGCAATTAAATTGTTTCAGAGCAGCTGACATCTAAATCTGAGACAGTGAGATCATCCGATGAACGGGTGTGCCACTGGTAAATGAGGCATTGACACAAATAATTGCTGTGAACTTATGACTAAGCTTTCTTGATAAAAATGTATGCCAAATGAAATCTGTCATGCACAAATCCTCGTTATTAGCACTATAAGCATAAGCATGCCTTTTTACGTTCCCACTGCTGGGACACAGGGACTTAGAGTGAGAGATTAGGCCCTATTTCACCACAGAGTGCAGAGTGGTGTTTGTCCCATGCATTTAAACTTTTCTAAGTTCTTAGAACATGCCGATTTCCTCAAGATTTTTGCCTTCACCATTAAAGCACGTGACTTTAAGCGCACATTGTTTTTCAAGAAAAAAAATCAAGAGAAGGGTTTCACTTAGCCAACACGGCTTTCCTAGCACTATATTAAGCGGTTTAAATTTACAAATAATAGTAGCTATTTTTTAACTAGGGATGCATTACCTACACTTCATGCATAAGATAGTTTAAAGACAAACGCCACGATAAATACATTTGAAATTAGAACGTCCAAACCTACATAAAAGCTATTTTTATTTTGGGTTGACTATGGAACAAAATTGGGTTGAATAAGGAAAAAATGACAGGTGGGTTAAAACGTCATGGGTAGAATATGGAACAACCCCTACATAGGTAAAGTAGAACTTCTTAACAAAAGATGAAAGATCTCCTTTAGATGTATGTATTGACATATCTACAAACTTAATTAAACGTCTAAATACTTAAATTAAAAAAAAAACAATTGAATTTGGAACATACACCTACTTGAGTATTTCAAACACAAGAACACAAGATAGAGGGTAATAAAAAGTATAAACTAGTTCAACATAATGTGTTCTGTGGTTTACAAATTAATACAAAGAACACCGCGTCTTTGTCTATAGCCTGAATACCATAGCAATAATGGGTGCCCAAAATAAGTCAAGCACCATCTTTCATCGACTTCCATTGATAGAGTTTTTACGACTTCCTACAGTGTTTATTGTATTCAATTTAAATTTCAGAAATGTAGTGCTTAAAAGAAATCATTATTTCAGATTAATTGCTATTCGTAAAATGAATTTGAGACTGTCTGTGATTTTATGTCTGTCAGGCTAAGCCAAATAAGTCATTTTAGGCTTGTAATATAATTTTCGTTGTAAATTTCATTATAAAACTACATCTCATTCTTCATCTGTTTAAGTTATCTTAACATGGCTTTTTTATTTTTATCTTTATTATTCTAATTTGTAAAATGGAGTAAGTACCTATGATTATAGTATTGGAAGATATTTAATAGTTTTTCTTTCTTTTGGTTATTTTATATCCTAAATTTTCGAGAAATAAAATATTAAAAAATTGTACTTGCAGATATAACTATTCCGAAGGCTTCCTACAAAAAAAAATTACACTAGGATTCCTGTAAAGGTTGAGGAGCTAAAAAATTTACTTTAGATAAATACTTACATTCAATCTGTCGGAACTTTACGGAAAAACAAACAAACGACAACACTGTCGACTAATGCTTATTCTTTGCATGATGCCAGATTTTTTGGGTCCGTACCCCGTTGTTGTTTTAGAAGAGGATTTTTGTTGCTTACATATCAAATTTATTTTTTCGTAGTAATAAAAATTGAGGCCCGTATAAATTGCAATAGAGTCATTGTTGACATGTAAAGATAATTATATTTTTTATGCGGTTGGCATCCTGCATCATAATTATTTGATGGCGCGACCCACCGTCTGACTCAGTCGCTGATGTCATGAGACCGTTTAGAAATCGCCTCTATGCACAATAAACTAGCAGTACCTACTTGGTCTGTGGCTGATCCAATGACCTATTTCTTTTTAAATTACAGTGTGGATTATTTAAATAGTATGTGATTATAGAAAACTCTCCGATCGAGATTTGACCCCTATGGAAATTTGTTCTACGTATACCATACTACCCAAATAGAAGAGGGAATTAAGGTATACGAAGAACAGATTTCCGTATAATATTATATGTATGTAAATATGTTTCCATGCATTCCAGTTATTTTTTTTTCATTATAGTTATTTATTTTATCTATACTAATATTATAAAGCTGAAGAGTTTGTTTGTTTGTTTGTTTGAACGCGCTAATCTCCGAAACTACTGGTTCGAATTGAATAATTCTTTTTGTGTTGGATAGTCCAGTTATCGAGGAAGGCTAGGCTATATAACATCACGCTACGACCAATAGGAGCTATAGTGGTAAATGTGTAAAAAACGGGAGAAATTATTTCATCTTTGCCTTCCGTTGCGTGCGCCGTGAAAACGGTTCAAGATACACAAAAAATATGTATTAAAGAATAATAGCTCTTTTAATGATCTAAAAAACAGTCCGCAATAGTATATGTCTATCTTTTAAGATTAACTCACAAAAACCGTTTTTATGGTACCTAATTTGGTCGAAATAATTTGTTTAAGTTGTATCAACATAATAATATTAATCTTTATTCAAATAAATATGTTGTTGGTTAAGAGTACTTCATCCATTATAACGCGGGTAGCACCGCAGGGCACAGCTAGTTCATTGATATTTTTTTTCCTGATTAATGTAAAATTCATGGTGAATTGAAACTATACCTTCCAGAATTTCTATTCAGAAACATTATGATTGATTCCAACATCCCTCTTATTTCAGATTTCAAAGATTTTTCATTATTTTAGAACACACTTGTTTGGTAACACACTGTACTTTTTATTGTTATGAAATTGCCTATGTTGAATTGGCGTTATTGTTTCATCTATTGTATAAGAAAAAGTAGGTACCCAAAACATGCCATCACTGACAGAGACATTTCACCCGGGATAGGAGCAATGTACGGGAACCGTCTTTTACTATTACATAACTGTCATGGCCGAATAGTTACGTAAAGGGAGAAATCATAATACCGATAGATTACCTTGTCACATATCATACAAATAAACTTAGTTTCCTACGAGCGATTTGAATAAGGTGTTTTTTTAGAGTTTTAAAATAGTTACGAGGTCCTGTTTCACAATCTCCGTGTTTAGCTAACGGTTAACCGATGGTTAAAATATAGAGCAGTCAAGTTAACTGACAACTGTCAGTGACTGGCTAACATAGATTGCTCTGTATTTTAACCGTTGACTATGTTTTTTGGTGAAACAAGCCTTTATTCAAGTTCATGAGTTATTTGCGGTGCTCTTTGCCGGCCTTTGTTACTATGCCATCTTTTTCAAAACATCAAAAATACACTATTAATGACTATTTTTGTTATTAAGTGTGTTAGGGAAATTAGTGTAGTTAAATTGACCTATCCATGTTGCATTGTGCGTCTAAAGAAATAAACGTTTTGACTTTGACTTATCGACAAAAAGCACACACAAGTGTTGGTCGCATTTCTTACCCTAAGAATATAGGTAGCAATTTAATTTTTTTTATTAATATGTTTACGAATTTATTGAAGCGTTTTAAAGTGGTTTAAAGATTTTATGTTGTCTCCATGCACAAAAGTTACCTTCGTTTTAAGCAGTTGCTATGTGCTAAAAATTTCTAATTATGCCATTGTGCCACGTTTCCTAATTATGAGAGTGATTATAAAGTGAAAAGTGGTAATCATTTCACATTATCTTGCTAGCAAAACCTTTTCCGATCAATTTAGAAGAAATTAAACAAAGGGTAAAAACGAGTCATTACTGAGTCTTCAATGTCTATCTGTGTCCGTTGTATCTCAAGATCCGTGGTATAGAAACTTTATATTTGTAAGGGGCGTTTGGAAGAATATTTTCAACTACCCTCTTCGCAGGGAATACGCCCTCCCATACAACATGTGTTTTTATTAAAAAGTTAAACATCGATGCGAGCGGACAGATGTCTGACTGGACTGCAATTTTCTTCTTGCAATTTTTTTGACAAAAAAATGTAAAACTAATATTGTATTACACTGAACCCTGTGTGTATTACAGTGTGTTTATTATCGAATATTATTATAATAATAATATTATATTTTTATATCCTTTTAATTTACAAGCCTAGCTACCAAGCTACTAACCACAGTAATTATTTAAATGTATTAGAACCTATCACAGCGATACGATCGCCCTTTGTACTCAGAGTTTTGTCTTGTTACTGTTTCTATTATTTTTGTGGTGTACAATAAAGAGTTATCTATCTATCTATCTATCACAAACTGTGACATTGTAAGTCACAGCTAAATTAATATTTCAGTTAATTGTTTTCTCAACCTACTTAACGGTCATTCATTGTATTGAGTTCACGCTGTGTACTGGATTGGAAATGGCAAGTTTAATTTCCACATGCGATAAATTTTATGAGCCAAGGAAATATAGGCAAAGCTGTTTTCAATACGCTTTATTATTGCCAACGTCTGGTGGGAATTTATCTGAGACATATTTCTAGCTGAGAAATATAATCTTAAGCTTCTGAAGCTAAGTGCCTATGGACAATTCAATTCTTCTTTTTTCGGACTTTTATTTAGGTCAATGGCTCATTAAGAAGGCGTCAAACGTTGCAACTTAAAAAAAATACCATGACTCTGTAAAATATCTAAGCATTCAATATTTCGGTAATGTAGACTCATACTGTGATAATTAGAATTGGAACTCAAGCTCCGTATTCAGAGTAACAGTATGGTTTACACAAGACACAACTTTTCAACATCTTTCTAATGATTTTATCACTTATTTTTATAGTTTTGATCAATAACAAAGAGTGTCGGACGAATTCATCTAAAAAACAAATAAGCTTCAAAATTGTAGGATCTTGTTATGGGCACTAAAAAAAATATGTTAAATTAATGTTTAATAGTTTTGTGATTATACTTAACTGCATATGCTGTCTAATCTTTTTCTAATCAGTCTGTGAGTGTGTCAATCAAAATGAAGACTTGAATGCCTTAATTAAATCTAAACTAGTCGTAGCAGAATTGAAAATAAAAACACCTATTCAGCAAGTACCTCGCCTACACGTTATTTAAAAAAGTAACGGTAAAAGTGTGCACTTACCCTTATTACGTTTCTTGTACGATCTCATAACACTCCCTCTCATTATTCTGAGTGTTTCACATTTCGTAAGTAACGCGTTAGGATAACATTTGTTTGTTTGGGTTGGTCTTCAAGAAAGGGTAAAAAGCATTGGTAAGTTGGTAGGTGCTGAAATTTCAATCGATGAAAGCGATCCAAAATTTGAAAATAACTATATACTTTTTCGAGTTTGGTGTTAGAACTTTTTGTGCCTGTAATGCTGTAACTTTACCTGCAACACTAACACAGTATACATAATTATGTATAAATTATTGTACCTACTATTCATTTTGAAGACGGGTTTTACTCACGTGAACTGGGACGATATTATACACACTCAGGATGATGATGAGATATACTTACTATAACACACAGTATATACTCGTACTTATTATATTGGATCTAAGACCCAGTCAGCGACGCGCGCGTGAGCTAAAAGGCCAGGCGTTCCCGCTTCCCTGATTAAAATTTCTTCTTGTGGGGAATAGAAACGTCGGATATAACATCGTCACAGTTTCAGTGAGTCAACATAAATAGTGTAACTCGCGTTAGTTTTGAAAGTAATTTACTTTACTTTATAACTGTTTCAAAAAAGGAGGATGATCTTAATACTTTTGCCTCAAAACTTCTGTTTCAGAATGTTTTATCTCCCCTATTCAAAAAATCCTTTTTTTTTTCCCTACCTCTAAGCGACAATTTGCAAGTAGGTAATTTTAAGATTAATGTGGCTAAGCCTAAGAGGATTTCACGAAACCCCTTAAAAATGTAGGGTTACTTTAGAATTTTCCTCAAGAGCTGTCTGGAAAAGTCAAGTTACGATAACTTCATAAATTAACAAACTCTTTACGAGGTGTTTTAGTTCTTTGGGTACCTACTTTGACAATTTTCTTTGTAAAGTGTTTAAAGATTCAAGACCGCATGCAGAAAAATGTATAACTTGTATAACTTTGCAGCGAAGTAGATGAAATCTTTGAATCAGCGACTACTGATTAAAGATAAGATAGAATATATAAGTTACTAGTATTGCTCTGCGTAGTTACTCACGTTACGGTATTTTTTTTACCGGAATGACATTGTACCGCGGTAAACAGTAGCCAATGTCCAATCTGAGGCTCTAGAGCACCTGTGTACCTACTGACATTCATTTAAATAATTTCAGTCGTTTTTGAAAGAGTAGTAGACAGACAGGAATACTTTCGAATTTATAATATTAGTATGGCTACCGACCTTTATTATTTAATAAATAAGTTATATACAGCAACGAAGGACAAAAATCGCAAGGATTAGTGAAGGATTTCGTTTGCCTACATGATCCATACGTGAAGCGAAAACTCTACAACCCTACACGATAAGATTATATCTATAACATTTTAATGATGTTTTATTAATTCAGTTAAAATATTTTATGATTCTAATTATTGTTGTTTTATTTACATATATTTTTTTATGTTTCATGCAGTAATTGCTTAAATATGCAAAATGAAAATTTCTCTTCACTCCAGACAAGCGTGAAGTAAAATAACTTTTGTTGATTTTTTTTATATGATTCCACTATTTACGTTCCCACTGCTTATGTCTTGGCGAGAGAGATTAGGCCTTAATAATTAACCACACTGGCCAAGTGCGTTATGAATGTCACATGTCCTTCAAACTCTTTAACGTTCTCAGAACGTGTCGGTTTTCTCACGATGTTTGCCTTCACCGTTAAAGCACGTGTTTCAATAAATTTAAATTAAAAATGTTTTATTATTATGTGCTTTGTTCACCGTTTATTTGAACATGTTTTATAATACATTAGGTACTTATAGTAATGCATGTTTTGATTTTCCAATTATTGTTTATTACAGGTTCTGTTGACGTGGCCTTTTTCAGTTAAGAAAAACATCAATAATGTTTTACTTTTGTGATTCGCTGATGTGATTTGGTTTTTTATTTTTGTGATTCGGTTCCTTTTTTATATCAATTGTTGAAAACTATAATACACTTGTATTCAGTTACGTATTTTGAAACTCCTTGATATATGCACAATACACAAACGTTCAATAGTATAACTACTCCTTCTAAAATATTAATTAAATGCAAAATTACATCAAGAAACGTGTTGTGCTATTTAATTGATTAAATCCTCATAAGGAATAATACCTAATAACCTTTAAAGCATGATAATACTAGAAATTTGTACAGAAATAGACGTTGGTGTCTATAATAATAAACCCAGAAAGTACCTAATATTCAATACTCAATGTAATTGTTTGCAGTGTATACTTGCCATATTTCCACTACACGGGTAGTTAACAAGCCGAAGTTAAAAATTATAAAACTACTTTACAAGCGACTTCTCTTTTATGTTTATTTTTACTGTATAAATAAGTTTTTATCCTAATAAGTGGGAAAGGTTGTTACGCAACTTTCAATACATATATTTAGATGCTAAACGGCAAGTCGAATCGAAAAATGTTGATAGAAAACTAACAATATTTTTTTTAATAATAATAATAGTAATTTATTGATAATAAAATTAAACGTCACAATTCCATTTTGGTAACACTGTTTTTTAGTACTAGTAATGTCAAAATAAATAAATCATCAAATTCAATTACTTAATAAATATGTCAAATTGCAAATACTTAATATAATTCAATAATAATAATAATATATATTCAACATGACATAGTTTGTTACTTTCATTTTTTTTATTCTTTCGGAATGGCGTCCATTAGTCGCCATATTGAATTATCACTAACGTGGCTTAAGAGGAATCGATTGACTATGAATCATAAAAATCGTCCCAGGGGACCAATTGGGTCTGTATGTAGTGCTACAAAGGAACATAAGTACATGAATAGACTGATAAACACATTACCACTCACCACTCGCGCAGTCAGGTAAAAATACAGAATATTTTTGCAAATAACTCTTTACGTAATTATTAAAGGGTAACGGAACGCACATAGGTTTGAATTTTCACCAGTTGGGCTTAAGGTACGTGTATAACTGAGTTTTAGTATAATATTAAGGGCATCAACTTAGTTTACTATACGTTAAACACTCAAGTATTTTTCGTTTTTAAGTTTTTGAAATTAAAAGTTTACTTGAATGAGTTTTGAATATTGGTTACATTCCATGATTTGATGGTTTTTGAGTTTTCCGTTATTTCGACACTGTTGCAAGCGCCATAATCACAAGTTAATCAATTTTAGTCATAATAATTGTTAAAAACCATGAAAATTTTAAAAGTTTTATTAGTTGTACAGTCACTTGGAATTGGTCGATATGATTGTGTCAATATATTCGACCACTTAGGCCGTTTAAATTATAAGAATATTACAAACGCGAAAGTTTGAGTCGATGTAAGCATGTAAGTAAATGTATTTGTTAGTATTTCACGCAAAAAGTTACTGAGTGGATTTTGATGAAACTTCACAGTGATACATAATCAAAATACATTATTTAAATTGAATCTATTGTTGTAGCAAACGTGTTAGTGATGTTTCTTCATTGCTTTGAGCTTGACATGAGATCATCCAAACAGAATTATAGCCTATTCCGAGAACTGCAATTCCGTGTAAAATAAACCCTGCGGTATGGCATTCCTTCATCATTTAATATTATTTTGAGGCCAACAAGTTTGATGAGAAATTATATTTTTATTGGTATACCCTTGATTTAATTTTAAGGTTTAAGGCGTTTGGATCAAAATAATACATAGATAATTCATATGTACAGTAAATAATTAATAATAGACTGTCGATTATCCGAACTTAATATGATCGGAAAACGGGTATTTTGTAATAATTTAACTATGTAGGTAGGTTATTTCTGGAGTAAGCCATTTATGTATCAACATTTACATAACAAAAGATAAATACCTAAACGAAAACAGCTGCAGATAATCTTGTAGTAAAACTTGTCATTGTATGTTATATACTCTAGATACAAGTAAAATATAAAATAATCTTTGGTTGCCGAGGCAAGCCCACACGCTTACGAGCGGCTAAAGATTTTTTAAGGACAGATATTTGTTGATACTGGTCGCATCCAGCCTGCGCGCTGCGTTTCAAAGGCAATATCTAAGTAATAAAAACCACAGTGCGTATTCATGGAAAACTTAGTTACAAAATCACCAGGCATTTTAAAATTTTCAAGAATTAAATTGAGAGATTACTTCACGCGACAAAATGTTGTTGATCGACTAACGGAAGTAATATGCGGATACAACTCACAAATGAAAAAAATCGCAACAAGTCCCGTACCCTTTAAGGATTCTGCGAATGCTCTGGTGGGCCGGGCGTTCGGATAAACGGTCGTTCGGCTAAGCGACGTTCGGATAACCGACATTCCACTGTATTATAATAAAAATATAATCGCTGCCTAACTTGAATTTAGGACATGTTATTAAAATAACCAAATGAATATTGCGTAGGCCTAGAATAACAACACTTATGTCTTAATTCTAATGTGCGTAGGTACTTTATTAATGTTATATGTATACATTCACTTAATTTTCATTAATATGCTTGCCTACATGCTAAAGGTGGTAAATTAATTCAACAATCCATAGATTCCGAAATAGGATAGATAGTATCAAGTCTTACAAGTCTGCCCACTCGTTCGTTAATTGCAAAGTTTTGCAACTAACCGACTTTTGGTGTCCTTGATACGAGTTATACAATGTTATTAAAAAACTTATTAGCATTGAATGTGTCCTTTGAAATGATGCGACGAATCTCTTGGAAGTTTTAAAATATCTCACGGATGAAGGTGACCCATACAGTTCTTTTTCATTTTTAAATAAAAGGAACTTATATCTCTACGAATGGTCTTGGCGGGTTATTTTTGTATGGTTTTGCTATCATCATCATTTAGGTAGTTCATAGGACGTGAAATGTAGCCGTACTGGGTGTTTTGTTAAAAGCATCTTACGACTATTGTTAGTATATGACTGTTGTGTTTTTTTAGATATTTGACCGTCAGAACACTTAAATTATATTAATACTAATACTTGTCATAATCTTAACCGATTTAAATATTACACACTTCTTTTTTAGACTACCATGGACGACTTATACTTTCATCTATGCTACTATGAAACTCCTTTAAAGTCTACTGCTGATTAGTTGGAAAATGAAAGGTGCATTCAAAAGTTTAAATTAAAAAAATATATTTGTAACATCATAGCACACATGTTCTTAGTTACAAAATACCTATTTTACGTTATACCTACTTTAGGTAGTTGCACAAAACACACTAACTCTCCCGAACAAGAAACGTTGCCCGAACAATGTGCAAGCTTACATCAAGCAAAAACTAATAATGGAAGATGGAAGTTAACGTGGCCGATAACCGCAGCTGGAGCTCGGATATCAGCATAGTTCTGCCGATCCGAGTTCTCTGGTTACGAGGATTATAAACTTTCGATAGGTATCGCTGAGTTACATACCCACATAAAGCCTGTAATACCTTCAAAAGTTAGTAAACACACTCGTTTTTAAATAAGCTGAACTTCTGAATTTTAAATAATAAATTTAAAATATTGTTGCCTTTTTGGTTGCAAGGTTGCCTGGAAGAGATCGCTATCAGCGATAAGGCCGCCCATTGATTCACAATTTCTGTACATTTTTATCTTTTTGTGTGTGTTATTATTTTGTGTTCAATAAAGAGTATTGTATTGTATTGTATTGTCCAGGTAATTAAACGCTTACCTTGCCATTTTTGCTGAGTGGTTTTCTTTGATGGTCCCGTATTAACATAAAAATACAGGGTCGAGAACCACCGGGATCGAATGCAAAAGGTAAAAAATATACCATAATTTTCAGATATTATAGTAATGTAGGTAAGTATAAGTGTACGAATTACGATCGTATTGTTCATAGTTATTTTATTGATAACAACATGTTACATGTCACAAATTCTTAAATAATATAATTAATTATTATCAATTGATCTTAAATATATATAATTAATGTCAAAAATTCTGTAGCTATAGAAGGTCCGCTCAACAAGCCAGCACTTTAATTTACGTTTAAATTCTGGTAGACTGTATTCTGTATACTTCAACATAATGGTATCTAACAGTATTTTTAAGACATAATCGCATTTGTTTTAGTTACTACGATTACTTTATCAATCTGCATGTTACCTTAAGCCTAGTTAAAGTAACCTCATGAACCATTTTTAACGAGGAGGGAACCTGCTGTTTGGATATCAGTCTTCATGAGGATGCATGCATTGTAATTTATATTATGGGTTTAGGTCGTGAACCTTTTGTAAGTTACCTTGTAAATATTATCTGAACAGACACAATGTATCTAGCATTGTGTATCCCGAATGGAAGATAGAGCTATAATAAAGTATTAATAACAATTTAATATGTATAACATTTTTTTTGATGTTTTTTTTTATATTTGTTTAATATAAGTACCTTTAACCATACCGTACTAGGGATCTCGTGTTTGGAAATAAATAATATCTATTATTATTTAACCATATCATCGTAGTTGGGTATTTTTTTTATACATTATGCTTATCTAAGCACCCACAAAATCCCAATAAATTCCGAATTAAAGAGTAGTTTATTTTTTATGTGCACCAACTTTTCGGCCCTTGAAACAAGAACAATCGCTTTTAAACGGATGAAACCTTAACATCTCCGTTGAGAGAATCACAAAAGAAAGTTTTATTTAAATTCGTTACGAAGCTTTTAAAACCGTTTCGCCTCCTGAATATTAATAAGGTTAGATGCCTACTTTTATCAATTTCGACACTTTCCAATATCTTTGTTGAATGATTCCCTATTTAACGCTTAAACTTGGAGGGTATATTTCGTATATTTTATGGTTGAAAGTTTAATCACGTTTGGTGTAGGTAATGAATTATGTATTTAATTTTTGAATTTCACTGCTTACTTACATTTTTTACTGACATTATGTTAATGAAAGTAAAAAATGAATAACTTAATGTCATTAACGGATTCCTACAAAGTGACGTTAAAAGCTAGTTCTTATACTAAGACAGGTCGCGCAGGTTACATCATTATTTTGAAAATACTAATAGGAGCTTATTTCTCAAAATCCGAGTGAGCTAAGCAATGATGAATTATGTCAAGAGCTATCTCGCTTTATCACATTCGACTTAGCGAAAAAGCTGTATATTTAAACCTAATTTTACTCGGATATGGTGGACCTAAATTAAAACGGAAACAAATTATGAAACTCGCCACAGATTTTTATCATTCCGTTTATTTTCTAATACCGAGCTTTCGAGAACTTTAAAAGACTAACGGCTTGGGAACTATTCGAGTCCGTTCCCAATACGATAACTCCTCTTAGCCCAGGAGTTAGAGGTATTAGAACCAGGCTAATATATGAACGAATTAGGTCGTTTGTTTTCAGAGAATTGAAGACGGCATTTCCAGAAATAATGGTATGAGGAATGAGACATGAGGAGTAATGAATGTGACCTTGATAATAATATTTCTAATCAAACTGACACTAAAAATTTTGAGACGTGATTTTAGTTAAAAGTCAGTTGGGATAGAGTGTACGAAATTTTTGTGTTTGAAACGTGACTACCTACTTTTTTGTTTAACATGTGGAAAAAGCTTCTTATCTTATATCTGTCATACTTTTAATATGCTTGTATGATGATGATGATGAAAGATTTATGTGTGAGACTTTAATGAGATGAGCTACGTATGTAGGTCACCTTTTGGTATTGTAAATACCTAACAAAAACAACCCATTTGCAAAAACAAAACTACTACTACTTAATTCAATTTGAATGGGACCACAAGATAAACTAGTATAGTAACGTTAACATTCATCAAAAATATGAGTTCCCTAGGTAGATATTCGACGCAAGCTTAAGATAAGTCGAAATCAAGCGTGTTACAGAGTGATGTAAAATTAAATTATACTCGTGCTTCGTTCGAAGAGATGAGTAACCTGTAAGATAATATTATTTATTCATTTAACTTGTAGTAGTAGAACCAGCTGTCATCACTCCACTGTATTTGAGAGTAGTTGCATTTTTTTCCCCCTTTATCTACCCTCATCCGGCTGTCGGCCCGCCCCGCCGGCCTCGGCGAGCTCGTTATTCGTGTTCTCAGTGTCGATCACTCCGTTCGTGCGCTCCTTACTTTGAAATCTGATCGCGTTAAGATTTTCGACATGCCGAAAAGGAAGCACAAAAAAAAGGTGATGTTGCAAAAAAGTTAAGGAAAATAGAAAGAATGCTGAAAAAGTGTAAAAGGCGCCGCAAAAGGATCAGTTCCTCGGAAAGTTCTACACAATCCACGCACAAACAAAACGGTATGTACCTGCACCATTTATATAAAATAAGTTGTGATAAAGTGCAATAATATGTCTTAAAAGCACATGACTCATAAAAGGGTGAACGCACAAGGACGTCGGCAGGACTATCCGCACGTAACCTATCATGATGTCATTATCGCTTGGCAAATTCAGGGTATTTTACCCGAAATAAATTGGTAACGCACAAGGACGTCTGCGGGACTATCCGAGCGTAAACCAATAATCACCGCATCTCATGCTGCCTGCGACATGCGATATGCAGCCAACGGTGACCGTCACGACATACTCGTAGACATACCTATTATTACCTATTCACGCACAAGGACGTCCGCGGGGCCATCCTAGCGATGCTTATAAAACCTATTGTTATCTGCAAAAACAGATCATACATTATTGCGTTTTTAAATAGTAAATACGCTGATATAGGTGGAAAACTGCAACTTTATAGTTATATACCAAAAACAAATAAATAAATAAAAATATATTTATTGAAATAGCTTTTTTGCTATTTTCAGGCGATGAATATCAGAACAACTCGAGGGGAAATGTGGAGGTAGATTCAATTCTCTTTTCTGATGACTAACAACAAGGTGAAAATCTAGTTAATCTGCCTCCGATGTCACCAGTTCCGCCGCCACTAGCATTGTCGAGTTTAGTGGCTTTGTCTTCTCAGAAAGACCAACCAAACCCTCATGAAGATACAATACAGTCATTAGAAAATCTCTTAGATGATTCTCAGCTCGATAAGGATATCCTAGAGATCCTGGGCGACGACCCAACAGAAATAGTGAAATACGGAAAAGATATTCGTCCGGAGTTAGCTTCTCGCTTTAACCATATCGCCACCAACGGCTTAAGCAAAGAAGTTAGAAAAGAGCTTTGCGAGA
The DNA here is from genome assembly GCA_929108375.1 of Gymnoscelis rufifasciata. Classification (NCBI taxonomy): domain Eukaryota; kingdom Metazoa; phylum Arthropoda; class Insecta; order Lepidoptera; family Geometridae; genus Gymnoscelis; species Gymnoscelis rufifasciata. Next base: position 8,786,295 of record OV815315.1, on the reverse strand, counting down.
AATACCTCTTACCAGAAAATTGCACGATGATTGGGGCCCCAGCTCTAAATGCTGAAATTAAAGCTGCCCTAAATGAAACCACGCTCAAGCGTGAAAAGCTCATTGAATATCGTCAGAAACGTATGGCTGCAGCCATATCCTGTCTGGGAGAAGCGCTTTCTCAAGCCCTTCAGGTCAAACAAAGGGATAATGAACAAATAAAGCGCCTCATGGACGCGGCACGACTTATTTGTGACGCACAACATAATGAGTCAGTGAAATCTTGCCGTTTATTCCTTAAAAAAGGAAATGAAGGAGCCTTTGCTCAATACTAAAATAGATAAGTCTCTATTCGGGGATAACTTGACAGAGGCCTTGAAAGCCGCTAAGGCTGTTTCAAAGTCAAGTACCGACTTGAAAACCCAAACCAAGCCGACAAAAAACTGGAAACCTCCTGCCTCGGGTCGCAAGCCACCAGCAACGCCACGGCGACACGCGCCTGCAGCGCCGATGACGTCAGCGCAGCCACCGCCACTGCCGCCGGCGCCGCCACCGAGGTTCGCTCGCAGGCGTTACTAGACCAGGTGAAATATGCTGGACAATTGGCACTTTTTTACAAATCATGGGCTATTAATAACGGACGATCTCAAGCTACTCTCTTGGATCGACCCAGGCTATAAAATAACATTTTCTAAGCCTGTACGACAGGCATCCCCGCCACCGCCACGTAGATATTTGGAATCCGAAAAATCACTGCTAAATGAATCTATAGCCAATTTAGAGTCATACGGGGCGATATCAGTTTGTAAGCCTTGTAAAGACCAATTCCTTTCAAGCGTTTTCCTAAGACCCAAACCAAATGGTAAAATGCGATTTATACTCAATCTTAAGCAACTAAATAAATTCATAGATGCCTCCCACTTTAAAATAGAAGACTTTCGCACAACTCTAAAACTTATGTCACGTAACTGCTATATGGCAACGATTGACATTAAGGATGCATACCATTTCGTAAAAATTCATCCAGATAGCAAAAAGTATTTAAGGTTCGAATGGAATAAAAAATTATATGAGTGCAACGTTTTACCGTTTGGTTTGAGTACGGCCCCATACGTTTTTACAAAAATCACAAAGCCTATTGTAAAACTTCTAAGATCCGGTGGTTTTTTGTCCACAATTTACTTAGATGACATAAATTTAATTGGATATTCTTATCAAGAATGTATGGATAACGTTGAAATTACTAAAAAACTACTACGTTCACTTGGCTTTATTATAAATTACGATAAAAGTATACTTACACCATAAAATAAATGTAAATATTTGGGTTACATTCTAGACTCTGAAAGATTTGAAGTTTCACTTCCAATGGAAAAAAGAAAACTCATAAAAGAGGAATTAGTAAAGTTTATTAGCACCAAAACATGTACAATTAGACAGTTTGCGCATCTCATTGGACTACTGATCTCTGCCTGTCCTGCCATCGAATATGGATGGCTCTACACCAAGCATTTGGAAAGATGTAAATTTTTAAACTTAGTTCAGGATCAAAATTATGAAAGGATTATGAATATTCCAAACCATTTACATGGTGATTTGATATGGTGGCGAATAAAATATAATTCAATCGAAAATTCAGTACACAGAATTTTAGAAGACAGGTACGAAATTCAAATATTTTCTGACGCCTCAACGACGGGGTGGGGCGCAGCGTGTGGAAATGACACAGCTAGCGGTCAGTGGTCTAATGCAGAAGCAAAACAACACATCAATTATTTAGAGCTATTGGCCGCGTTTATTGCGTTAAAAATTTTTGCAAAAAATTACTCAAATTGCCAGATATTAATTCGAGTCGACAATTTAACGGCAGTATCGTACATTAACAGGATGGGAGGGGTACAGTTTCCACACCTCACCGATATAACCAAAAGCATCTGGCAGTGGTGTGAACAGAGGAAAGTGTTTATTTACGCTTCCTATATTCGATCTGAAGATAATCTTGTGGCAGACACGGAATCGAGACGCAACCACCCGGATATTGAGTGGGAGCTCATAGATTCCGCTTTTTACAAAATAGCTGCTAGTTTCTGTCATCCACAAGTAGACTTGTTTGCTAGCCGAATAAATCGTAAATGCGCAAAATACGTTTCGTGGCAGAAAGACCCAGATGCTTTTGCGATAAATGCATTCACTGTTGATTGGTCAACATTTTTCTTCTATGCTTTTCCACCCTTATCAGTTATTTTGAAATCCTTGAGAAAAATCATTCAGGATAAAGCCACTGGAATTATCGTAGTCCCCTTATGGGAGACACAGCCTTGGTTTCCGTTTTTTCTACGACTGCTTGTTAGCAATACTATTACGTTTAGTCCGCATGAAAACGTGCTAATTTCTCATTCTAGCCGAGGCAACATCAAGTCGAGTCTTACCCTGGTTGTCGGGGTGCTCTGCGAACGGCGCTACTGCGACGAGATGTCCCAGCAGATTCCATAGATATATCTCTTGCATCCCTGTCCGAAAATTCAATCAAACAATATGACGTTTGTCTCAAGCGCTGGTTTGCCTATGCGAGGGATAACGGTTTAAGCTTTTATGGTGAATCTATCCCTACAATTTTATCATTTTTCACACACCTATTTAACACTGGTTCCCAGTACGGATCTCTTAATACGTATAGATCCGCATTATCAATGCTAATGGGTTCTAACATTTCGAATGACGATAGGTTAAAACGCTTTTTTAAAGGTGTGTTTCGCCTGAAACCTCCCGCTCCCAAGTATGACGTTACCTGGGATACGTCGGTTGTTTTAGAAAGTTCTAAGTGGTACCCAAATGATAAATTATCTCTGGAAAAATTTACCAAGAAATGTGCAGTTTTGTTTGCTCTCACAACAGCCCACAGGGTACAGACGTTGTCCAAGATAGACATTAGAAATATTGTGGAAACCGATTCACAAATTACCATTGAAATACCGGAACTTATTAAGACCTCACGTGCTGGCAATATTCAACCAACCCTATTCTTACCCTTTTTTAGACACAAGCCAGAAATTTGTCCGGCTCTTTCGTTACTCGCCTACTTAGACAGATCAAGAGAGCTTAGAGGTAATAATAATTATCTTTTTATTAGCCATAGAAAGCCTCACGCAGTTGTCACTTCGCAATCGATAAGTCGTTGGATAAAGGCCACTTTAGAAGAATGCGGAGTAGATATATCGATCTTTAGCGCGCACAGCACGCGCCACGCGAGCACGTCGCGCGCGCGGCGTCTCGGGCTTAGTGTAGATACGATCCGCAGAACTGCAGGCTGGAGCGGAACATCTTCCACATTCGCTAGGTTCTACGATAGGACTATCGTGACCAATCAAAATGATTCTTTGGCTAAGCTGACTTTGAACGATTAACAACTTTAATCTAATGTTAAATTAAATCTCAGAGGAATAGTCTTTACGTTTACATTTGCAATATCTAATGCAATTAATATGTTGAAAGAAATTATGTGTTTACACAAATGCAAAATGATGTAATTTATACATTGTTATTAATTGTTATACATTTGGAATAATGATGTACTATAGAAATGTTATCATTTACTTTGGTTAAATAATTATTATTTAAATAGGAGCAAAATAAAAAATATTAATTTTGCTAACTTTTGAGTATTATTGATATTTCCTCAAATCACACTCTCAAAGTCTACAAATTAAATGAATAAATAATATTATCTTACAGGTTACTCATCTCGAGAACGAAGCACGAGTATAATTAATGATTAAACGAACTTACCTAGGTACGTGAAGTTCTATCATAATTATACGAAGTGCTTCGTTCGAAGAGATGAGTAGGTATGATGGATAGGTAAGTTCGTTTAATCATTAATAATATGTCGGGAACAGAGATAACAGAGATATAATAATATTGAAGCGAACTGTCAAGACTGTTATTTCCTTGATATTTTGTTTAAACAATTTAGTTTTATTAATTTTAAGTTGACCTGTCCATGTGGGCCATGTGCTTCTAAGGAAATAAACGTTTTGACTTTGACTCGTAAACTGCTTAAATCTAAATAATAACCTATGAAAAACATCTTCAGCTATTTTCTGCTTCAATAAATAAATCATTATCATCTTAAAATAAATTTATTATTTTAGCCGAAGGACGTCCACAGTCACTTCTCGACATAGGCCTCCCTCAAAAATTTTCAGTTAATTTGGTTGGAAGCGGCCTGTATCCACCATGAACCCGCAGGCTTTACCAAATCATCAGATCATCTAGAAGGTGTACGTCCTACGCTGTTCTTGGCGATTCGAGAAGTAAAAAAATAAATAATATGCTTTAGATATGTTATGGGAATGTACATAAATATTAGCATAATAGGAGTCGTAAAACAAAAGTACCCACTTAACCCACTCAGTCAAAAAATACCATTTTTAGGCATGAATAAAAAGATTATCTTTTCTTTATCGAGGGTTTGGCAATAAATTTGCCCTATTACAATTTAACGGGAACTTTTATGAATGTATCGTTTTGCGAATATATTTCCCTAGTTAAATCTTTCCTTGCGTAACTTCAGAGCGAACAGTATAACTTATTTATGAAAGAAGTTTTATGATGTTTTTATTGGATTTGGTATGAATAGTTGCTTTGCTGTAGTTTATTGTCTAAGGATTTGTGCTTCTAGGATTTGATTTTGTTTTATGGGACAAGGTTGGATGGGTTTATATTTTATTAGGAATGTAAATCTGAAATGAGCCAAAATAGGTTTATTTGTTTAATGTACTATGTAGAAGGCTGTTTTTTTCAGCGCGTGAAAAGCTATATGAAGTCGCCGCAATATCCATGTTAAGTTCTATACAGCATTTCATTTCATTTTCTGCATACCATTATTCAAAACTAAACTTTTTAAATATATCATACATATAATATCATGGTTATCAAAACTATTACATTATAGATATTATAATGGCATACTGTGCCAAAATATCGGGAAACTCGAAAAACACTTAATCATGGTAAGTATCCCGTTATAAATCTAAACAGTATCTATTCCTGAGTTAATTTTTAATATTACGAGTAGAGATGCACGGTGATCTTCGAAATGATGGTGCTTCATTAGCGGTCTACGGCGAATATACGTGTAAACGCGATGTTTGTGGCGGGGGTAAACGTTGCAACGCAATGATTTCGAGCGAATAGGATGTTCGGCCTGGTCGTGGATACAATTACGTCACTTCAGAACCTTGTTTGATGCTAATGTAGACAATAACATCGCCTATCTTTTTACGATGATTTAAGCGCGCCAATGCAACACGAATCTTCGCCCGCTGATGTGGCCGCATCATAATAAACAAATGACAGCGTAGCGTATTGACTATCCTAAGCCGACAAAACTTCAACCTCCTTGAACCGCAAGTAACTTACGTTATCATCACATCATTCACGACCATAACTCATATAAAGTTCCCACACATCCATATTCATAAGTTAAATTAGATTCACTCGCCATTTGTCTTGTCGCCTCTGGTTGCTCGGCGCAAACAATATGATGTATTGAAAGGCAAACTGATGCAGTTGAGTTTGTGCTTGAATTGCGGTAATGGTCCATTTATTATGATTTATAGTGCATAAAAATACGTTTGTATTTTATCTTTGTTTTGTTTTCATCACCGTTCATGAAAAATGCCAACGCCTTTGATATTATAACGAATTAGATATGTAAGTACTCGTAATATAAACTAATGTCAGCTGATATTTCCTTTTTTTACGAATGATAAGCACGAGACTTGCCCTCTGAAGGCCAATTGTTGCACAATCACAGACTAAGTATTTAACATGGAAAAAATAACCTATATTGAATTCGTTATAACAGTACCTACAGGCGTGAGAATTGCCTTCCAGAATCTGCTATTGAAAGTTGCGCGCATTTCTGTTTTTTTTTTTACCATCTGTACTTTGTACGCTTAGGAATGCTTAATTAATTAACTCAGGCTTCAAAAATGTTGAAAGGATTTGGTTGTTAAAATTTCATACGAATATAACACGAGTTTTATGTGGATTAACATTTTTTTTTATACAGTTCTTCAATTAAAACGCCCGCCTTAACAGGCAGGAAGTAAGTTTTACTACTCGATTAAAAAAATATAATTAGCTCCTTGTATTACAATCTTGGTACTTATTCATGTTTTTTTTTTATTTTTGTAAATGGATCTAATAACACGAACCCAAATCTAATAATACTTATGCGATACTTCCCTATTCCGTACTGATCAACATTAATTAATTCCCCATTCGCATCAGATTGGCATGGCACCATCTTGTTGTGACGTGAACATAGTCCGATTAAGCGTTTCCGTAGTAAAATGCAGATTCAAATAAAATATTGCAGCGTTAAAACAAATTGCAAGCGCTGAGTGAGCGATATGTTGCAAATTGATGTAATTTGATTATTCTCGCCTAAGCGGGTTTACGGAAATGTTAAAATTTATTTGAAATTCTGACGGGTCTTGTTATTTGTTTTGTTGTTGTTTGTACTTGAGTTGTAAACGATACCACAGAATACATAATAGTACACGATACAGTGATATTTGTCTCTAACAAACCAAAACTAAAATGCATGAATGACATCATGTGCAGACAAACATTATTTGCGTTCATTTGCATAGAAATAACTAGTACTTACAGTTTCTATAATGCGTCATGCCAGGTCATAGACCACATCAGAGACCATAGAGGAGCGTTTTCCTTAATGACACGTTTTCTAAGAAAATATCTTAGAAAAACAATGGTAGGTACCATAACACAGTTGTGAAACTTAATAGTCCTACTTTTTGCATTGGGGTTTAAAACGCCTTTTCAGGAAACTTATAATTTTACTCATGCCATATGATTAAACATATATTTATACATATATTCCACTTGAAGGCCCGCTGGTACACATAAAGCAGATTCTGAAATTTTAATAAGTTATATCGACTCTGACTCTTTCTGAAAATACGATAGACTCACAGGATTTAATCTTATTATAGTGTTCAATGATTCATTCTACCGGGTAAAAGTAGAATTACGTACACAACACAATTTGAAACAATGCGACATCTCTTTAAAATATATTAAACAGATCTGAAATAAACGTTTTCTAAGAAATATCATGTCTAATGTTAAGTAGAGTTAATAATGACATCAGAATGCGTAGATCCCAGATCTACGCATTATTCTCATAGTTCTAGTTTTCGTAAATAGTACCTTATTAATATTTTTATTTTATAGATATTATTCATTTCATTATCAAGATTAATGTAATATTGTATTATTCATAACGTATGGCGAAATATTCTTATGAGACTCATGAGATATTCATACTTAGATATTCTTAGGAAAACACAAAAATGCAATGGGGTTAACCTTCTGCGCTGTATTTACTATGTTTTCTTTCACGCACACAAACCGTAAACCATTGATCTTTATAGAGGTAGGACAACCAGAATTTTTAGATAGATTGAGTCATAAAGTGCGGGTGGGTGGCTATTGACCGTTGCTTACGATACTTGTTGATCTTTGCAGGTGTGGCCGAACCTTGGTCGGTCGATTATTAACTACTTAGCATCTATGTAGCCTTGGTATTTTTATGGAGACTAATGGGGGCGTGTTATTTGGATTTGATTTTCACGGACTTAGGTAATTTAGATTTTACAAATCATTGTATTTTTTTTTATTTTAACATTATACATGTCCGATTAAGCCTATCATTGAAGTTACTGTAGCGGCCGGCAGCTACAATTTCGGCTGACACTAGCGAGCTTTATTAAATTTTTATTCTAAAATAGTAAGTTAAAGTTTATTGAAACTTAAATAAATAAATCCACGATTAAATTTAATCAAAAAAAAACACTGAATATATCAGTGTTTTTTTTTAAATAAACTTGTAATAAGAAATCTTTGGTGTACTCTAGCGATGATTTCTCTAGTAGGTTTCATTTCAAATTAAATTTATTTCCGGAAGCTGTACCTAAAGAAAAAAAAGGTGTGTGTGCGATTCACACACGGTAGAAGTGAAACTTCAGTAAATATGGAATGTAATCAGTATATGAATAAAAAAATACTGTGCAAAAAGATTTTGTTCGGGCGGTCACCCATCCAAGTACTGGCGTTCCGGAAAGTTGCTTAACCTTGTTAGCGTTTAAGATTGGCGTACCTGACGTATTTCCGTTGCATCCGGTCTGAAATCACAACGATTCTAAAGAAGTTTCACTTAAAAAAAATACTATGCAAAAAGATTTTGTTCGGGCGGTCACCCATCCAAGTACTGGCGTCGCGCAAAGTTGCTTAACCTTGTTAGCGTTTAAGATTGGCTTACCCGACAGGTAAGCCAATCTTATTTCCATTTCCGTTGCATCCGGTTTCAAATGACAACGATTTTAAAGAAATTTCACATCAAAAAAATATTTGATGTAGGGAAAAAGCCCGCGCTACCTAGTTTATTAAAATAAACGGATTGGGTCGGGTGTAGTAAGATCACAATTTGCGTTTGGGTGGAGCCAGCATCAGGATCTTGTGTGATGAAGTCTATTGTACTACACCCCGGGGCCGACTTAGGAGGCTTAAATAAATAGAGTTGATGTACGAAAGAGCTAACTGTTTAGCTTTAGCTAGAGTTATCTATAGGGAATTGCAGTGACAAACACTGTTTTTGCAAAAAATAATTCTTAAATTATCAGGGGGGTTTTATTTGTTTAAAGTGTTTTTGTGTACCTACAGCGACCTACCTATAGTAATAAAAGGATTTAGGAATATTTTTAACCACTTCCAAAACGAAGGAGATTCTCAATTAGACAATATTTTTTTTGATAGTTTTACTTACCTCCTACTTCCTTCTTGAGTTAATAAACTACATTTTAAGAATGTAATGTAAAGAAATTATCTCTGTACTTAAGTCGCGATTTTTATACATTCATAAGAGTAAAAAAAATAAGAAAAATTATATATGAATGGAAATATTTTCTTTCTGCGTAGTTTATTTAAAAAACATATTGGGTCGGGTGAAGGTAGGTATTAGGCTTCGGCCGCGGCTTGTCACCACCCTCCGGGCTGGGCCAGTGCGTAAAACGATTTTTTCGTGTTTCGTAATGTGGTCCGGAGAAGCCATCTTCTAGGTTTTCATGCCCCATCTTAGACCACATTGTCACTTTACATCAGGTGAGATGGTGACCAAATCAAGGGTTATCTAGTAAAAAAAAAATTATTCATATAGTATCGTACCGTACGTATCTATTCGCATCTTTTGCTCGACCCATATTTTTTTCCATTACTTTCTCAGACAGTTGTGAAAAAACAGTCAGTCGTGATTATATTCTTGTAATACAAACTTGCTGACCTCTCGGGTTGCGGTTAGGTCCAGGGGTCCGTCGGAATGATTTGCAAATGTATTCGATTAGGTACAACCCAATTCGACTTGGATTTCGGCCTCTGACTTATTTTTAGTTCTGTTATTTTATTGTTTGGTGCCGGAGTAAAGTTGAAGAAAAGTGGTGATTTTGGATATTTCAGTAAGTTTTTGAGATAACGTAATAGAATAATCAATGTAGGCGCTCATCTATCATAATATTACTGTGCATAAAACTGAAGAGGTTTGTTTTGTTGTTTTTATGCTCGATAAGCCTTCATTTGAACACAATCTCACCTGCTGTAAAGTGACGATGTGGTCTAAGATGGGGCATGAAGACCTAGAAGCTAGATGTAGTACGATGCAGTACTTTGAAATATCACGTGACGTAGATAACGCTTTTATGCCATTTGTACTATATCTCAGTCACAAGCCACTAGGGAACTTTATAGCCCTATAACTTTGCAAAAAAAAATGATATGATAAAATAATACCTGTTTATTATTTTTACAACGTCTAACCGACGGACTAAACAGACTAACTGTTTTATGTAGTCAGCATGCCTATTGTGTAAGACACCAGGCAATAAAACGAATCTAATATAAATATAAATATTTCCAGACAATTCAGCCCCGTGGTAAGCTCTAAGCTTGTGTTACGGGTACTAGATATCTGATATACTTAATATAATAGTCATACATATATAGATATTTTTTATTATAAATATTAAACACCCAGACCAAGGAGAAAGTGCTTGCAGAACATACAAACACTTTCACCCTTGGCGGGAATCGAACCCGCTACCTCTTGCGCCGCAAGCGGACCCTCGCCCACTGCGCCACTAAAGCAGTCAATAATAAACCGGGTCTTGTATTGTCATTACAAGACATGCATTTAAATGGTCGTTATGATATTGCGACCACCATGCGGCTAAATATGAAAGGATTTTGGCGGACAACTGCACACAAAAGGTCCGCTTGTGAATGTTCGCGGAACTGTAACACTGCTGGTTATACCGATGCGATGCATTCTTTTCATAAGGAATTTACTACTGGACTGAATGTTTCATATTTTTCATCAAAATTTTACATAATATTATTATTTTACATCATTTAACTAAAACAATACATTACTAAAAAAAAAGCCGTGTTGGCTAAGTGGGAGGACTATCGACTTTCATTCCGGAGGTCGTGGGTTCAAACCCCGCCACGCACCTATGGATTTTTCTTGAGAAATTTATGTACGCTTTAAACACGTGCTTTAACGGTGAAGGCAAACATTGCATCGTGAGGGAACCGGCATGTTCTGAGAACTTTAAAAACGTTTGAAGAACATGTGACATTCACCAACCTGCACTTGGCCAGCGTGGTGAATTAAGGCCTAATCTCTCTCGTCAAGAGAGAAGTCCCTGTGTCCCATCAGTGAAACGTTAATAGGGTGATGACAATAGCGTCTGAACGACGCAAAGGAGTGGTAGCGGTGATGGTGAGTTTATCAGTCTATGTGCCTTCGGCCGCGTACGAAACCGGAGTCTCGTAACCAGGTACGGTAGAAGAAAAAATCTTCTTTTTACGATACTAGTTACTAAGCAATAGGTTTTTTTCCTTACACGGTATGTAGGTTTGGATGTTCCTTTGTAACACTATAGGTACAGACCAGACTGGGCCGATTTTTCTGTTAAATACGGCGATCGACTCCTCTTAGTCTCTTAGTCAGTAAAGACATGACCTCACTGAAAATTCAATATGGCGACTAGAGTACTACACGCCATTTTGTAAAAAAAAAATATAAATCAACTATGTCATGTGTCGTTGAATGCATATTTAAAATCTTTATTTGTTTTCATTCAAAAAATTTCGATCCGACTGACTATTTAGGATCTTTGTTGATTCAGAGATGCGAAACAACCACTTTCATTTAATAGGTATAAAGGCAGTAAAAATACTCAAAAAGTTAAGTTGCCGTCAAATTATATTATTATTAATTTCTTAAGTTTAGTTCTTGTTAACATCCATACAAATTATAACTACATCGTTTTATACAAACATACTTTAAAAAAAAATAACTATTAGCTTTATTCGATCGTTTTCATGTGTATCTAAAACCAATCTTTTATGGATTGGTACATTAATTAAAGTGTCCAGTTGTTGAATATTCTACCAAGCGCCCTAATAATACAGATTATTCTCTTGTGACCCACTTTCAAGGGATATGTCTGCTTCTTCAATTATGTGATATATTATGATAGACACCGACATTTTTTATGTCTTAGTAAATAAATCACTATCTCCATTGTTTTATTTTCGTTCCTTGTTGTTATAGCTTTTAGATTGAGTCATAAAAGCTTTTAGGAAGATAAATCCGTCTTTCAACGTCTTGTTTCAGGCATTTTATTATGAAAAAAATACTGAAATCGGTGGCGAATAGATGTTATGACGATTATGTTAGCTGCGCTATTTTTCTTCTTATTTTATTATCTGAGTAGTTTTCGGTTGGGTTTTTATTGCTGTACCCCCTAAGCTTTTGTAATTAGGTACTCACCTAAATTTGTTTCATGATATATGTAGATTTAGATGGACTTATTGCAATTACTTGGTGCTTATTTATAGTTCCCGTTGAAATTGTATTCAAAGCCAACTGAAAATGAATTCAACTACTTTTTATGATGAAAATTATTAAAGAAATAACATTGTCTTGACAGTTTGCTTCAATTTTGTATACTGAGTTGAGACTCGAATAGAACAACACAACTTTATCAGTTTTTAGAATTTTACTTATTCTTATATATTTATTTTTATTATATACTTATTAGTCGCTTATTCATAATAAGTAGGTTTAAACTCATGGTTTTATAAATCCTAATATAGCCGATCAATTCTCCGCGACCTCACACTTCTAATAAATACCTCTTAAAAATGTTCTCCATTAAAAATGTATGTCAAAAACCTATGAAAACATCAAAAGCTGTAAACCGCCTACAATTTTGACACCATTCTGACACTTTCTCAAGGACTTCGTCACAATAGCTGAAGAGTGTTGCCAAACTAAGTCAAATGAGCGTGATGATGCTGTCACACTTTTATGGGCATCTTGACATTTCTGATGGATGTTTACGAGCCGTTTCATCACGCTCTTGTTTACTGCCAGTTGGAGTAATCTGGTCGGTGACGGGGTACTTCAAACACTATTTGATACTTAATGAGTAGGTATGTGATTCGATGCTACGGTCTGCTACCAGTGAAAAATAAATGTCAAAAGGTCAGGGCATATTATTTGCATGGAAATTCAGAAGATTACATGGAGTCAATAGATACAATAAGTAAATAAATTTGATAAGTTTGAGATGGACTCATACTACATATCTAGGGTTCCGTGTACAGTTTATACTAATTTAAGCAACAATAAAAAATACAAAAACAAAGTAAAAAGAAAAATTTTTAAAGTGCTATAAGATGCAGTTTAGCCCATCCAAGTAATGGCTTCGCGCAACATCGCTTAAGAGTTCTCTTATACATATATTATATATTTATTTGTTTGAAAGGTCTCCTATTAGATTTTATGTCAAATATATTTAATGTAGCTATCCGTTACATTTCATTTTTAATAGAATGTGATTTAAGTAAGTATTTGTTGTAATAGCGGCAAAAGAACATCAAAGCTCAAAATTTCAATATTTCTCAACTTATCTTAGCGTCCCGTTTGGGTACGGAAACCTAAATCGATTTGATTTTGTCTACACAAAATAAAAATTGGTGCATCTAGGAAGAAAGATGGTCTTCATTACGTAGCTCTCATAAATTTACTATACACTGATGTTAAGTGAGAAGAACGACAATAGCTTTTATCGGCTGTGCCATTATTAGCCGCCAAATTGTTACTCTATTTCTTGTATGTTTCTTGAAATGTTATTTTTCCTCTTATAATAGATAATAATACTGCGACTGCCTCAGTGGCGCGGTGGGCGAGAGTCCGCTTGCGGCGCAAGAGGTAGCGGGTTCGATTCCCGCCGAGGGGTCAAGTGTTTGTATGCTCTGCAAGCACTTTCTCCTTGGTCTGGGTGTTTAATATGTATAATAAAAAATATCTATATATGTATGTATATTATATTAAGTATATCAGATATCTAGTACCCGTAACACAAGCTAAAAGCTTACCACGGGGCTAGATGTTGTTGTGTAAAAAATAATAATAATAATAATAATAACCAGAAAGGTACCAATGTTTTCAAAATCAATCTATCCTTTTTATGCCAATACTTGAACGATATTCAATTTTACATGTAAATTTTAACGTTACAACACTTTTTCGAAGCAAACCACGTGTTCAAACATTGTTCATCTGAACATTACAACCGTGGGAAACAAAGCACACGTTAAAAAACCAATAACATTTTAGGAAAATACAGACGGATTTTGAACATCGCTCGTAATGGCTCTTAAAGGGCATTGTAAGGTCAGGGACGTGTAGATGAGCAATAACGGGACCTAAATGAGTCCCTTCGACCCTACAGATAATAGAGCAAATGTGTTAATGTAATTGGACCATTGCTTCATTAGTTTAAGGAGTGTTAGCCTTAAAATGGTTCTGTGAAACAAATGTTTTGTTAAGTAACTTACATACTTTTAAATCTTTTCATAAATTTCAGAATGTAGGTAATGTTATAAGGCTTTGCGCTGACCCAAGACAAAACTGTTTTGCTACTGACTACCTCCTTACAGAATAGATGAGGCCGCGAACACTGTCAACGACAAGTCTGTGTTGAGACCACAGTTGAGACTAAAATGTTTTGAAACAGACTTGACTTCAATGAGCGCCAAGCCTAAATGTACAGTACAGTACCTATGCGTGCGTTAACCCTCTTGCAGAAGTGGTTTGTATGTAGAATAGGTTACCAGTTAGTGACGTATACTGTACCTACCTAATGCATTATTTTAAGTTCAAGTAATTTAAGGTACTTGTAGGTAGACACCTTCACAAAGCTAGCAGTCAGTCGCGGATTAGAAAACATATCTGATCATATATCATTACTTGTGCTGTCCCAAGATTTTAAGGCCTCACCACACCAACAATGTATTTTCCTTTTATCCCAGACGACAAGACTACCCAAGAAAGGATTTGTTTAAATATAAAATTAAAATCCGGTCCACCATAGCTCAACTTAATCCTACAGCCAAAAGTAACTGATATAAAGTTTAAACTCTCGTTAACTTTACAAATCCCTAACCCTTAATGGAAGCGAATAAAGTTTAAAATATTTTTAAGCGTGTCGCGTCAACGCTCGTCAACAAAAGGGTCGTAAACGACAATGTCGTAATTCAGGGCAGTACCACAGGCTTTACGATGCTGAAACAGGTCAGTGGAACTCAAGTGCTTCCTAGATTGGCGCAAGTTGGAGCAAAGAGCGGCTTGACATGGAAACAAAGGATAAAAGAAAATTGGATAGAAATTGTGGTACTGACAAACTGTTTCGGTCAACGAGTACATAATAAGAGTCTTTTGCACGCGCGGGATCGGACCGCACGCGGAGCATGGAAGTAATAATAGTTTAATATGTGTAGATATTATAAAGCGTGATAAACGCACGCTGGACGCTGAGTGCACTCACACTCATCTTCTTGTATATGCTATGATATATATATATACATTGGCATGCATGCCAAAAATTGATAGTACTGGATTCCACTAAAAGGTAGGTACTAAAATGCCCGTCGACAAATGTCGACACGTTACGGAATGCAGCAACAATGCGTTTTATCTCAGTATTGCTTTTGAATAGGTATTACAAAAGAAAATAATCAGAAAACATGTCAGAAAAGAAACTAACAGGCCACACTTTGCCCATCAGGGACTTAAAATTATATACATATTCAAAATTTTTGTAACGTAAGTAAATTGTTCAATTTAGTAAACCTACCAAATTCACTTTATATTACTCACGTAAATCCGTACCTATCCGAACCGTTTAAAAACCCGTTAAGCCTGGAAAACCCGTTGACATAATGAATAGCTTAAGTTATGATATGATAGACTAGATTTAAAAGCTAGATGTTTCTTAACTTCGATCTAGAAAAGCTCTCTCCATCCATTATTCCTTATAAACACAGTAGCTCAAAACATACTTATTTCTACTAAGATAAAAGTCAGGCCATATGAGTGATCGCGTCGGAAAAAGATTGAATTTATGTAGATTTATCCGTACCTTTTTGTGAAATGTACTAAGATCCGCAGCTCAGTTTTTGCAGTTGATCGCAAGAACCTGAGATTTACGATGGCACACGACGAAATTATGCAAGAGTTATGGCCAATTTCCATGTTTTTAGGAATGTCTCCTGACTCTGTCTTTCTCGGAAAATTTCGTAATCCCTTAATCGCAGAAATCTCCAGTTCTACTCGTAATAATCTTAGAATAGTTTGAGCCATAATGTTAATTAGATTAAATAATTTCAAATCTATTAATAATATAATGTTATACCTTATGATAAATTCAGTAATAACGTGTGAATTTTATAATAAAAATAATAATAAAAATAAAATAAATTGAGGGTAGGTATATTTTTAGTATAAGTGTTCCTTTGATTCACGTTAATATAAAGCAAATCTGAAACATGTGTGCCTGTGCAAGCACCTACCTTTTACCTACATAGAGAGGTGTTAATACCTTAAGTCCTAACTTATATATTATGTCTTAGGGCCTTCCCACACGGCCGACAACCACACAACAAAATGACGACGCAACCACATCGCACCGACAACGCAGCCACGTCGTCGCGACAACGCACCGACATCGCAGCCACAACTTACCGACGACGTCGCAACCTATCTTATGTATTAATTTGGTCTAAATAATGCTTTATAGCTCTTGGGCGTAAAATATTTAGTCATCATCATCACCCTATAAACGTTCCCACTGCTGGGACACAGGGACTTCTCTCTTGACGAGAGAGATTAGGCCTTAATTCACCACGCTGGCCAAGTGCGGGTTGGTGAATGTCACATGTCCTTCAAACTGTTTAAAGTTCTCAGAACATGCCGGTTTCCTCACGATGTTTGCCTTCACCGTTAAAGCACGTGTTTAAATCGCACATAAATTTCTCAAGAAGAAAAATCCAGAGGTGCGAGGCGGGGTTTGAACCTACGACCTTCGGAATGAAAGTCGAGTGTCCTCCCACTTAGCCAACACGGCTATAAAATATTTAGTAAATACATATTATTCATTACGACCTCTCCTTATTTATCAGAAAACAATAATTTTATTAATGAACAAATTATGTCAAGAGAACTTTTATTAAAAACCTTTTCATTATTAATTAAATTCTTCCATTTATATTAACCAAAGCAATCTGCATAAAATCTTTTACACCCTTGAATGAGAGCAGAGATTACGCAAAGTTAATTTTATCTTACAGAAATTATGCCAAACAAATTCTATGAAACAGTGTAAAGTAGATAGTGATGTGATGTAGTGAGTGAGCGCAACTGATAAGTCGGTCTCAGAGGTGGATTTGTGACTAGATATTAAGTAGTATGTACAAGAAAATACACCGATTAAAACTAGAAATCATGTAACAATGGTTATTTTAAGCGCTCTGGGTTACAGACTGAAATTTTCAGCTGTCTGCAGTATGTCTTTCAACAACAAACAGACAGACCATTCCCAGTAGCACATTATACAGATATATACTTGAAGTCCTAAGTTAATAAAAACCTCTCCTCAAACCAATAAAAAATAAATAAATAATTGCATTATGTACGAAGTTCTTAAACATCCACATCAAAACTAACCATCGGGTGAGATTAAGGACAAACAAGGATCTAGCGACCATAAAAAATCTAAAAATAAAAAAACTTCCACATAATTATCATTATCGAACTAACAAGTAATCCTCTAATTTATTAGTATGTAATACTAGGGATTACAGACTAATAAATTAGAGGATATTTTCAATCTGGTCTTTACAAAACTATTGCCATGAATTAAAAAAAGGCTTATTTAATATTACATAAAATCTGACTGAATCAATCAATGGATCCAATTTGTTTATTATATTATACAAAAGTTATCATAAGCTAAACCCCAGAATTTCTACGGCTAAAAAAATTTTACTACAGCCCTATCTATTTATTATCTGTCTGTTAACCTGTTATCCGTTTCACATGTTCTGTTACGTCAATATTTATTTACGCTTGCATTTGTTTAGGTTAACGTATTCTATTTTAAATTATTGCATAAACCCTAGGGCTAATCATACCACAGAACAATACTCTTATCTACAAACGATCATACAAAGTCATATGAAAAACTTTCTCAAACATTCTGGTGAAAGTGGAAAAATAATTACCTACCTACCTTTTCAGATTAAAGCGCTCTTGGTACAAAATGTACATTTTAACTGAAATGAATAATTCGTTCGGCGAAACAGTAGAGGTAATGCTATCTAAGTGATTGTTGATTTAACAACAATACTCTCTTTGTACCAAAAATTTAATTTTATCTGCAGCCCCGCTTTTGTTCTTATCTTTCTGACTTCCGGGTTGTGTTTTAACGAAAATATTTATAACTGTCGGTACCGAACCGAAGTGTTTTTATTTATAGATATTTGACCGAAGGGTCCGATTATGATTACTCCCATTAGTTCTGTTGTTTCATTCTATTAACTATTTAAATATTTTGTCCTGTTAGTTCTGTCACTGTTATATTATTTTTGCAATGTTGTTATTAGCTTCAAAATTTAAAAAGCAACTTCTTCATTATTCCTTCAAAAAGTTGTCGTTATGTCAATGAAGTCTTGAATAATTAGACTTACTGATTGATTATATTATCTATGTCACTATGACATAGGTAAGTACATCATCCTGGATTCTGCTGTTGGGTACGGGTTATAGGAACTTGACTGTGTCCACCCAAAGACCCTTAAGAGGGTTTGAATCTAACATTTATTTCACTCATTTATCCGTAATATATATGTATATACGTATAAGTGTTCTTAGGGTCAGTTCTGGTGTTTTAGAATGCTTGCAATCAAAAGTGTAACTTCTTGTGTAGTTGATATATTTTGTAATGCTTTTAAAAAAAATACGCTCTTCGCCACGCCTCGTTCGTCGCCGGTCAGAACTGACCCTTAGGGTAACAGCCCAATGAGTGTATATCCGATGCAGCAGTGTCCACAAATACCCGCTATAAAAACGACCCAAATACTTTAATTCATCAAAATTAATCAAACGACAATTTAAAATTGTCAAACGATCAAATCAAACGAAGACGACCCAATTGCAGCAATATAAGGCGCATGTGTAGGAGATGCGTACACGCATGCAAGTGATAACATTGGGATGGAATAAGGTGCAAAACTTTTATTATTTATTATAGTATAGTTTTTTTTTTAATTTATTTTATAATCAAGGGCTGAAATAGCTATCATCATCATTAGTCATTACCCTTTTAACGTTCCCACTGCAGGGACAAAGGGACTTCTCTCTTCTTACTAACTAAAATAGGTATAAAATTGTATTTTTTATGGTACCTACAGCATACAACATACATGTGTCATATGGGTCTTGTTGTGTACCTGATATAAACTGTTATTTTTTTTATTTATTTCACAATCAAGGGCAGAAATAGGTATAGAATTATTCTACTTGAACAGAATAGAAAATCTTTATTGGTTTCTCCAACATAAAACAACATACATAATTTTAGTTAAAAATATCAGCATGTGCTGAAGTTGCTCAGGGAGTAGGGACAGCGCTGATTTTCAGTGGTACCTTATTGACTGCGCGAGTCTGACTGACAGTCTGACTACATACACTTTTGTCAGAGTATATCGCATATTTAAAAATAAAAAATAACACAGCCATGAATAGGTACAAAAATTAAAAAATAAAAATATTAACAAATAATTAATATTCTTTTACCTCACCAAGGTCACCCGGTCGGGCATCTTTAAACACTTTTACGTACGAGTAGTTAGAACGTCAGTAAGTGATATTAAGGATCTTTACGTTCTTGTTGAAAGTGTTAAGTGTCGTGGCCCTTAATCCGTTCCTGCCAAACATTTGTGCAATTAAGATTATTATCACCCGTGGAATGCAGATAGGAAATCAACTGACTGAACAGTCATAATATAAAGAAGGGCAGCATGAAATGTTAAATATAGTCCTAATTATGATCTGACATATTTTTAGATTGAATTAAATAAATCATCGAAAAGGTATGAATACAAAACGTACCTATTTAGGGCAAAGAGCAGAGAAAGGGGTCTTGTGGTCGCTCCCTAACTAAGCAGTCGGACGTCCTTTATGATTTTGAACCTTTTACAGACTACTTTACAGATTTACAGACCGTTCCCTCAAAACAGCTACCAGAGAACGATGGCGGCGCATTACAATCATCATCATCATTTCATTATTTCAGTCGTAGGACGTCCACAACTAGATCTATCCTTCTTTTACAGATTTCTAGTCGCTACAATTGGAAGCGACTTGCATCCACCGTGAATCGGCGGCTTTTACCAAGTCATTAATTAACTAATTAACACCACTTTTATAACCCACACCACACGTAAAGAACACTCTAATAATTACCTATCCAGTCCACCGCCAATTTATGATGATGAACTTTTGACCCATTTTTAACGCAACCAGGTCAATTTGGAAGCTTTTTCCTTTGCCTGACGAACACCCATGCCCAGCTAATATAAAAGGCGAATAACCGTTATTGGCTCGTGCTAGGTTCTAATTATGGCTATTATCGAAGTTTTGCTTTGATCAAACCATTAGGAAATAATGGACCGGATGAATTTATAACGCTATTCACCTTATTTTGTGCTTTTTCATAAATTTGGTTCAGAAATGCTGACCTAAGCACGAGAGAAAATTATGTAACACATATTATGTTCACTAAGTAAGTAGGTAACCTACGGAGGTACCTAAGTAATACATTAACAAAATCAACCGACGGGATGTAAGTACCTAGTACCATAGACTAATAACCTCTAGTAGACTGACAATCCCTACAAAAAAATCGTGACTCGGAAAAAGCTAAAATTCCGGGCTATGCCTAGATGGCGCTGCAACATAGCCGTAAAATTTACGTATCAGCACTAAAAGCCAATAAATCTAGATTATTTCTGTGTTAGTGCACACCAACATTTTTATTTTGTTTTATAAGTGTGAAAATGTGATTGTAAACAATGATTTATTCTTTAAGTTTGATCGTAATAAATTAACTATGTTTATGTACCTGCTGACAGATGGCGTAGCGAATTAATGAAAGATAGAAGGCAAAGTAATACTTCGTTTTTAAACTAGATGGCCCTTAGAACAAAAATTAAGTACTTGAGGTAATTAGTCTATGCTAGTACTTACCTACATTACGAAAAAACTCGAGAACTAGGTAATTAATAAAAATAATCTATACAGGTATAATATTAAAATTTTTATTTAGCAAGCGGCGCGTACTAAAACTGGGTAGTCACAGGGTAAGTAGGAGGCCTTCTCAGGCCCTATTTCCTATACTATACTGCACTATTTGACTACGTTGCATTTCAGAATTAATGCAATGTTTCAATGTGTATTACTGCTCCACTGTTCCAACGTTCAACAACCGTCCCTCTGCCTCACGGCGCTGCAGACCTGGCTTTTTGGCAATTGCAAATTGCCACAATCAAGTTGTATGAAAAATTGCGAGGCTATAATTTTTCATACAACTTGATTGAGGCAATTTGCAATTTTTATACCTACTTATCTCTTAGTTTAAGATTTAAAGAGTTTATAAAAAAAGAGCTAGATTAGATGATTTAGTCGAGGTTATGTATGACAATGCCAGGCTAGGACATACATACAAAGTTCGGCACTGATATTCAATGTAAAAAAGTTTTTTTTTATTTAAATAATCTTTAACAATAAATTTTAAAGAACAACAAATAAAAATTACAAATTGCCTTAAAATTGAAACAAAAAATTTAAAAAATGTAAGTCTAAGTATAAAGCTTTGCTAGGTACCTACCCTTTTTTGAACATTTTGATATGAGTTTCAAAACTGGCCATAGAATCACGTAGGTAATATCAAAATGTGCTCATATTTCTCAAAAACCGTACAACTAAGGAGTATAATATAGAGATACCTAACACTTTTTTTGTTAGAATTTACTCTGTCGACAGACAGCGCTTATGGCATGAAATTGTCTTATTTTTCATGTTTCAATATTTAATAAAAAATATATTTTTCTAAAATAGGGTGATTGCTACAGTTATTGACCACTTCAGACAAAATGAAACGAAATAAGATAATAGTAGATCGCACGTGAATGAAAGAAAAAAAAACTAAGTATACCTTCTTTCGTCTTATTTCATATAATATTTGATCTACATGGCGTTATGTTTTATTGGTGAGGTCAGTTCAAAAAAGTTGTGCTAAGTGCGGGTGATCGTTACGAAAGAAATAAGGTACCTAAGTGTTTTCTATATCCGTGAGTTTTTATGTCACTTGTTGATTTATTATTGTAAACTTGTTACACATCTGTTGTTTATTGATTAATAGATAATTCAGTGTGATTTCAAAGTTCGTAAAGTAATTTTGTTCTAACCTCACAAAAAAAATATCCGGTCAATTACTTAATCTTATTTGTATGGGATTCAGCTTTTAACCACCCCCGGTCAATAACTGAATTTCCAAAATAGATATTTTTAATGCATTTTCTGCTATAGTGTGGTATTAATAAGGTATTCTCAAAATCTCAGTAACGTACCTAACTGTATCGGATCAGTTATTGTCCGAGCGGTGACTAATTATAATTATTAAATCTCAGGTGGGCAATAACTATATCGCTCTGTTTATTTTCTTTCAGACTGATTCAACATGCCCAAAGTACCTACCGCAATATATCAAAGGACAATTGGAAAAGGCTCTAGAAGACGTAGATAAGCCTAGGTCTTTCTGTTCGGGCAGTAGCCAAAAGATATAGCATACCTAGAGCGACATTACATTTTAAGAAAAAAACCCGAACAGCAAAAGCTACTTTGGACCATTACCTACCCTTTCTGAAAACAGAAGAAGAAAAACTCATAGAAGAATGGATATTTGATATGGGTAGGAGCGGCTTTCCAAGAAATGCAGCAGATTATATTAAATTCTGTACAAAACTTTCTCAATGAACATCCCAGAGAGACTCCATTACATGAAATCAGACCAGAAAAAAAGGATGGTTAAAAGGTTTCCTGTAACGACATCATAATATAGCTCAAATGACTGGAGAGGCAGTAACACAGGCCAGTGCTTGTGTATCTGAATCAGACATACGAAATTGGTTTACTCTACCTACTATAGTCTACCTAAGTCTATTTTTGTATAAGTTGTAATGTCCCAACGGGGCTCATGTAAGGGTATTATATAAAACTTAACACTTAAATTGTAACCACATGAAACAACGAATAAATAAATATGAATATGATTCTATTATCAACCGGTGAATGTCGATGTAGGTTCGGATCTCATAAAACATAGCGGATAACTCGCTCGTTAAATTTGTTAAGATCGTAGTTCTGTATTAGTGCTATCTATATTCATAGCCTCGAAGTTGTATCTTTTCATTTTTGATTTGGTTTGATTGAAGAAGTTTTGAAGCTGCTCGAAGTCAATCTTGTTTCTTCTTCTTTTATTTGATGGCGTCCGTAACGTAGGGATAGTCGTTGAATGAACGAACAGTTTATTTAGACTGTTTATTTGCCGTCGACTGATAAACCGGTTTACAGTCCACCGATAAACTAGTTTACTCGTAATACATTTGCATCGTCCAGTCCATTGGTCGAGCGTTGCTGAACGAAACTGTTTCTCTAGCCAGCTAGCTGCCACTGTCTATCAAGCATTCCGTTCTCTTCACACTTGCACGTTACGCTAATATGGCTATCTCTCTTTCGCCATGCTCTCAACTTCTACAGAGTTATAATAGCGGTGCGCGGGTGCGGCGTCAGGGTGTTGTGTAAAAATAAACTCTATTGCAATGCATGACAATGTATTATTGTTAGTAGGAAAGCAGGTTTTTGAATTTTGTTTGCTTACATTATTATTTTGTACCTACTACAAAATTTCTTATTTAAAATAACTTTATTATGAAGCCTGCCAGTCCTATGCCTGGAAAAAGTATGAAGGGAAGTTCATTTTATTCGAACTAAATCAAGAAAACTAAATCATAAAAAAAACCGCATCAAAATCGGACCTTTTGTCACGCCACAGGCACTTACACAGATATATCTTATATAATATAAACAGTTTAATCTAGTCGTCGTTTACCAACCAATCAGTGAATCGACGTTCACCGTTCAACGATCGTTCATGTCCTAAACGAATAAAGGCAATAAACCAGTCGAAAATTAGACTGTTTTATAAACAGTTTATCGTGAACGATAAACTGGTCTCGTTTCGTCGACTGAAAAGAAGTCGACGACTCATCCTTACCGTAACGAAGTCTGTCCTTATCTGACAACCCAATTGTCAGTTTGGCATTTTTGAAGTTAGACATTGACAATCACATGTTCGCTTAGCGATTATTTCATTCGGTTTACCCAACCGAACCGTTCCATTCCATCCATTCCCATTCATTCTTTGACAGAAATATACTCAAAAAAAATTTGTCAAAGCTCTTGCAAATTAAAATTCAGTGAAATTATTTTTATTGGAAATAATAATAACCTACTGCTTGCTATACCACGTTATGTATCGACCGATAAATTCAATCGGTCGTAAAGTATTTGCTGAAAAGAAGCTTAGAGAATTCGTTAGAACTAAAGTTATACGCCAAGCTTCTATCTTGCAACCGGCAGAGAAAATAAAATTGTACAACAAAGAAAACAAAGAATTATTTGGGCCCTTATTAGAGACAAATAAACAGAGAAAACAGCGAAAGCAGAAAGCTGGTAAGTTCAGAAATTCGATTATTATCAGCAGCCTTGATTGGCGATCTTGAATTGACTTTCTAAAGTTGCAGTATTTCGTCATCAAATGTAGGTATTGCCTTGTCGCACTTGTACGTAAAACACTACTAAATTAGCTATTGTAAGAATAGTATCAACAATCCGGCTCGAGTGCGTAATCAACGCGTGTCATTCCATCTTGCCAATTCAAATCATATGACATTCACTTCTGGCGCCGTGCGGTATACATATTTATCTACTTCCAGCTAAAAATAACTCTCATAAAAACAACGACAGTACCGCACCTACCGCGAAGTTTACGATGCGAAATGCACTCTCTATGACCTTCTTGAACCCGGTGGCTGAGATAATTAAGAACACCATGTGGCAGAACTCAAGAAATAGTGTGAATGTGGCTGGTATTCTGTTAAAAAATTGTGTAAGGAGCCTGAGCACATCAGCCTCAGTAAATAGAGCCACAAAGAGTTCCCCAGCTGACCAAGGTTATGCCAGTGAAGATAAGATTCTTCAAATCAAACCACATCGAAATGATTTTGCAAAACAGTATCCATCTGTTACATTGATCCTAAACAAGACTATGACTGAGGAGTCAACAAAAGCTTTGGAAAAGTGGAAACAGGAACGGATAGCTGAAATGGGACTTGATGAATTCAATAGATTTTATGAAGGTAAGCATAATCATTTACTAAACCAGGATCATCTTATTAAAATGTGAACTCCTTTTATGTCAATTATCATGAGTCTGAGAATAATTATACAAAACCGGCCGTTTAATTTATTTGGCTCAACAAATTAAAATGCATGTACAAAGTACAGTTTCAAGGTACATTAAATGTTGTATATTTAATTGACATCAAACCCTATCTAGTGTGCTTAAAATCAGATTCCCTATTGGTCCATCACCTTTAATCCTCTTAACTCGTTAATCCCCAAGCGGTAACCGGTTACCGCTTACCTGACCTTATTACCTGAGGTGAGGGTCAAGGAGTTAAGTCTCTGAAGCATGTAATAAATTTCATATTATTTTAGCTTGAAGCAGCAAATTTTACATAAGTAATCAAAAACATGTTTTATTATATCAATTTTAAATGTTTGCATTATAAAGATAAGTCCACCATTCATTTTCAATTAGACCTACATTTACCTATTTTAGATAGCTACATATTTTTTCTATTTAAATCTAACATTTTGTCTGCAGCTCAAATGGCTTTAGGAAGCAAGTTCCACAGTACCCTAAAAAATTACTTCACACAACCACGTTCAGAGCTCCGGATTGAAAAGGATGTTGAAGGTGTGTGGACCTCAGTTGCTGATGTCCTGAAACATGTTTCTTCACCCAAAGCTATTGAATCTAATGTTGTGCATCCAGTGCTGAAATATAGGGGGATCTTCGATGCTATTGCTGATTATGAGTGAGTACAGGAAAATTATGTACTCAATACTAATAAAACACACTAAATGTTATTTATATTATTTTAAGTAGTCAATAACAAACAGCAATAATTCTCCTATGAAATAATATATATATTTTAAATATTTAACAATAAGTGCAAAAGTTTAAGGAAGTAAAAAGACAGAGTTTCAGTAACTTAAGGCTATTTTGATTTCAGGACAAACTAGTTTTTCCTGAGGTAAACTAATTCTTCCTGTATCTTAGCACCCCTATTTATGTTCCAACTGCTGGGACACAGGGACTTTCCTTGGCACAAGAGATTAGGCCTTAAATCACCACACTGCCAAGTGTGGGTTGGTGAATGTCACATGTACAAGTTTTTCAAGTAGGTAGGTACAAACATAACCTACAGGCAGATCTTGTTACACTAGCTTTTCCTACTGTAAACAGAAACTAGTTTAGCTTAAACCACACTGAAATCGGGTTTGGCCAGTAACATTATTTCACAATACCTATTTTATGTGAATTATTTGAATATTAAATTAATTTGTATTAGTGCAAGTATGTATTATATTCTTGGTACTTCTTAGTTTTAGGAAGAGTGGAAAGATAATGAAGCATAGATACACAACTTTTACATCTTATTGTATTATATCATATTCACAGTAAGTACCTATACTAATTGCGCAATAATGTAACAGAGGAACAAATCAAGGACAAAGCCAGAATTAAGATGTTTTAATGTAAAAACAACATTGCTGTCTCTGAAAATAAACATAGTCGTTGTAATCGCCAAACAAAATATTGCGTTGTTTTCAATGCCTTTTGCCACGTTAAATTGAAAACATCGCGTCACATAAACATTCTTATCATTTTATCACTCCCGCCTCTCTGATAGGTCAATGACATCACGAAATACGAAGCTGTTTTTCTTAATGTCAAGGGGATTTTTCAAGGTTATTGAAATGTCCCCACGAAATTCTACAGTTTATGCAACAAACGAGTTTACATAAGATACCTCTGAAAAATCTCGAAAATTGTTTATACCATGTAAAAATATGTACTACCAAATAAATATTCCTTGATGTATTACATTATATGTACGGAGTACTCTATTGTGTATAATTCAGTAACAAAGAATAAAATCTCTATCTATGTAGGGATGCACACAGATTGTGTAAAATACATAAGAATACCTAGAAAACACCCAGACCTTGAACCAGATCGTTCGGTGGACCTTCAAAAGTCACCAAGATCAGTTTAGTATTGTATTTATCATAAAATTTGTTCATGTTTCAGAGACAAACCTACCCTCATAGAATGGAAGAAGTCTGACAAGCAGCGAAGGTCTATACTGCAGACATATGATAACCCTGTACAATTAGCAGCATACTTTGGTGCAGTTTGTAATGACCTCAACTATAAACATTTGAACGTGCGCGACGCTCTGTTAGTCATCGCTTATACAGATGGATCTAAGGTAACATTAACATTATATACTTTGCTTCGTCATCTATCTGTTCATTGTTAAAATAAATGACAATTGTTTTTCTGGTGGTATTTAGCCCTATTATGATGTTAAGTGAATAAAGGATGTTCAATTTCAGAACTAGGCATTCTAAGGTTAAAGACAGGTTACACTTAAGTTACCTTAAATATCACCTAAAATGTAAAATTAAAGATTGTGGTTTTAATCAAACATCACATGTTATAATTTGTATATTAATAGCTATAACATGAATAATTCATAATTTCAGGCTGATGCATACCACTTATCGACGGATAAGTTGCGCGAACATTGGGCTCAATGGCTGAGCAGAATGGAACAATATAGCCAGAAGTTTGGCCACACCGATGAGAAAATACTGAAAGGCGGCAAGCGGCTCTTTGAGGAGGATATCGGGAATCTCCAATAAAAAGGTATACAAAATTTTCTTTTTCAATACAGTGTCAAGACAGAAATATATAGATAGAATAGCCGTTTTCACATGCCAACCTGTGGAATCTGGCTACTATATAAAAATCGTTACAAACAACCCATAGCAAAACAAACAAGCATAACTTACTAGTCCGCCATTTTGAAAAAAAAACGTGATGTTGTGGCCAGTTATAAAACGCTCGTCAATCGACTGAGTAACTCCTTACAAACAAAAAGATTAAAGGAACCAAACCTGTTAGTTGTAGTGTTGTTGTGGTATTATAAGAAATTAAGGTTTATAAACTATAAAGAATCTATAAGGGTTCTATGTTTTTTCATTTGGCAACGGAACCCTATAAAAGGCTCTATACCAAAATGTCGGAACCTCTTTATCTGTATGTTAGGAACGAAAAAAACTACTGTGTGATTTAGATTCAAGTAAATGAAGCTTACCATGATGTTTTCCTTATAACATTCGGGATTTTGCTTGGTTTAGGCTCGGTAGTTCGTCCTACGAACTTATGAATCAGAAATTTACCATACAAACAGTGGTATTTTTTTTCATGGTTACTTGTTTGTAGCAAACAATTAGCTATAAGGGTGTTTATACCGTAACTTATTGGTATATAAATCTTAATTTAAAAATGAATTCCGTCTCGACTTTTTGGTTTGCATTAAACTTTTTAAAGCATTAAATAACCTTCATTCATCATTACAGATTCAACATGCAAAGTTAAAGAAGAATGTATGATTTGGAATTAAATGGTATAAGATTTGGATGAAAACAAAAATGCCCATTAACAAAACAATTCAGAATTGAAAATCCATACGTTATTTACGAAAAAAGCAGCGAAACATTAAGTACATATACCAAACCAGTTACTTGAACATAATTTTAGTTGTTGGTCAAAGACCGATGGAGGAAACTAACTCGAATTCGAAACCTGTTATTTTAAAGATAGGAGCTTTATGTTACTTAAGTTTGTACGAAGAACAAACAATGAAGACTCGTTTATTTAGATACGGGCAAAATCAAACAAGATACCTTTCGCCTTCGTGAGCGAAGCGTAGCGTTGCGAAAAAAAACAATTTTAATATTGTTTATTTTTTGTAAAGTAGGACGGACCACAAAGAAAAAAATAACGATGTGTAATGTAATGATGTATTCTATGATCAATCACTAGCAATGCTACTTATTGTTCGACATCCAGTTCGATTGTGGTCGCCTTATGTATTGTTGAGAGTGAAGAAGTTGGTATAAAAAATACTTATGATATTAGGAAATGAAGGCAGCAAAGCTAGATATTGGGGTCAAATCTGCCAACAATTGACCGATACTCCTATTAAGTTGATGATTCTCTGAGTCGTTGACATTGGCAGAGTGGTTGCAAAAAGCGATCGCAACGCCAAGAACGAAGAAGAAGACGAAAGTAGAAATTCAGGAGTATCTAACAATATAAATGTACTTGCCGGAAGTCAAAGATAGACGAAATCAATTCAGCATTTTTAGTTAAGATCAAATTGATTTCGATGTTTTTGTTTCCCACTGTATTTGTTTCATTTTAACTATTTTGAACACTATGTCTATGTATAGCGGCTAGCGAAGTATATAGGTACCTACTCTTTATTAAACTTGTTTTCCTTTATTTTTTTTTGTAATCTAGTTTTCGTTACCAAATAGAACAACTAGTCAATTTCTAAATTCTATCTGGTACACTAAAATTAAAATTCTTACCAAAAAGGTTTTACACAGTGTACCACTAATTTGTAGTGTAATAGAGTTATCTATACCCACCCAGGTATTTTGTTAATAAAAGTACCCACATATCACACATCATAGTATGTACCTATAATTCTTTAATTTACTGTCAAGCGCAAGTTATTGAAAGCTAGCTGAAGATTTTTGAGACTGGATGAAGGTGTCAAAGTGCCTACTTAAGTCTAGCTAGATTTATATGTGTTCCTACATTGATTTTGTGTTTTGTATGGAGATCCCCTCTGTTTATTTGATAGTAGAATTCCTGAACTAAGGTCTGATAACCTGATACCCTCTTATAAAACTGCTTAAACCACATTGTCTAATAAAAGCTTATAAAAATAACCATGTATTTTTATTCTCCTTTCCTATAATAACATAATAAGAAAAGGTCATGTAAACCTATTAGCCAAGTTTCAACTCACGCTTAGAGAATCTATAATGGGAGATGCCAAGCACACATTCCAGTCCAGGGCCGGTCAACTTTGTATGGGGCATGTTTTATACCTAGACCCACGTATTTGTTTATGTTTTCTACTTAGAAAATGAAAGCCTACCTACTCATTTAGTAGAAAATAATTGCAAATTACTAAAATATTAACATTTCATTTGAAATGTTAAAAAGAAGCAGTCTAATCATTTTTGCAAAGCTTGTAGCTCTAACAAATATGTAACTTTTTATGGAAACAGTTTGAAACTGAAATGGCGGTGCTGATTGTGTATGTTTCGGTTTTTAATGCTGTTCTACGGTTAGTTGTAAAAGGCTGGTTCTCCTAGCAATTTTCTCCTCCATACATTTATTTTTTCGTCAACGAAACTGGTGCTGCAGCTTCTAATTTGAAGCTTATGATACAAGTTTGTCGCAATCAAACATTTTAGGCACTTCAAATTAATCATTATTTTTCAAAATATTGAATATTTAAAATTTTTCGTGTTGGTGATAATGACGATCTGTAGACAATAATGACTTTATTAATGACGAAGTGTTGCCGATAGTGACAGCTTCTCAAGATTTAGTATAATATCAAATCTAAAATAGTGATTTCAAGAGTTATATTATTAAAACATACTGAAAAATAAATCAACTTACCTACTTTTAGATATATGAATCAATATTTTTTAAGGAACTGGCGTATAACTGCAATACATTCCAGGTAGGTAGTCTATTTTTATCACTATAAATATATTGTAACAAAACATGATTTCCCAACAAACAATGATGTAGACCTACCTAATAAATATACAATAGCAAATTTATAAAAGGTATGTGTGCGATTCACTCACGATAGAAGTGAAACTTAAGTAAATCGACAAAAGAATAAGAAGAATAAAAAAAAACAAAAAAAATACTATGCAAAAAGATTTTGTTCGGGCGGTCACCCATCCAAGTACTGGCGTCGCGCAAAGTTGCTTAACCTTGTTAGCGTTTAAGATTGGCTTACCCGACAGGTAAGCCAATCTTATTTCCATTTCCGTTGCATACAGTTTCAAATCACAACGATTCTATAGAAGTTTCACTTCAAAAAAAAAATAATAATATTTTTTGTACTTTGGTAAATAATTTGGTAGTAATTTTCCGTCCATCTAGTTGGTGGACGTCCTACGCTGCGCTTGCCGATACGGGGCCTCCAATTGAGAACTTTTCAGCCCAACGACCATCTGCTCCACGGGCAATATGGCCAGCCCACTGCCACTTTAAAGAGCTAATCCGTTTGGCTATGTCGGTGATGACCCTCGTTCTTCTACGTATCTTCTCATTTCTGATTCGATCACGTAATGCTTGGGGTCATAGCGCTCTCCTTAGCTGATTGAGCGACTCTGAGTTTGCTTATACCCATACAGGAGTCAGTTCAGCTTGTAAACTGTCGGCATCTCAGAGTTATTACGCCCGGTTTGACAGAGCAGGTATTTCTGAATTCAATTGCAGAGGGTGGTGATGTGATTCAAGCGTGGAGATATCTGTCAGAATGCTTTTCTGTAAACCGTGGCCTATGGTATCACGAACTCGTACCATCACATCCTAATACGGCAAGCCCCGTCATGGTGAATATTAGTTAATAAATCTAAATAGTGTTAATAACCATGATTGTTTCAAAATTTATAATAGCCCGTAATATGTCTATTGCATTAAAATGTCCAATCCAGATCCAGATTATATTTTAAACAAAACACAATTTAAGAAAAATTAAACTTTATATTAAGATAATAAATCATTTTGGCAACGTTCACCATTCCTCTTTTTCATTTAACGTCATTTTGGTAACACGTTTTTTCCACAAATTTCAATTTTACAAACTTGTTTGTTAAGTTGCAACTGAAAAAAGCGGAGAGCTGTTTAGCGTTCACAACCCCTTTCTTATATGTGTTAAAAAACAACTCAACAAGCATTATTTATCAAGATGTAGTTGAAACGGGTAATGACGACTGCCGTGACAAAGTTAGGAGAAACAAATTAAAACTTAAAATGTGAGAACTATGTGCACGTTGAACCACTTTAAAGTGCATCGGCAAACAGAAAGACGGGGGGAGTGTCCAGAATTGCCATGCAATGCTTCTTAACGCATTCCGTTTTTTTATAGTGTTACAAAATAGCACGGTTGGCATAAATGACGATATTTTTTTGAACATTGTTTGATGCCGTTTTTTATTAACTTCTAGTAAAAAAATTAAGCTTTTGTTTTTGGAACGTAATGTTAAAACATTAAAGAACAATATTTGCACACATAATTTGACAATATCTTAGTGTTAAATTAATTGTACAAGGATATAGCATGAAATGCACCTTTGTGACATGACAAAAACCAGTATTACTTTTTTTTTAGCCACTTAATCTGGAAACGGTCTTGATTGCTTTTTCCTTATTAATCTAGCTTACGAAATCTAGAACATTTAATAACAAAAACTATACAGTTCGCAAGTTCATTGGTGGTACATAGATTTTGACCGTTTTTGAGAATGACCCAAAAAAAGGAATAGCAGTACAGGACAATGTAATTTTTTTTCATTTGCTATCGGTTTTTGAACGCGTTTAAAGGTTTTATGTCGCAGATCAACATTTTTGACTGAAAAACGGATTATTTTATTAACCCCCGACCAAAAAAGAGGGGTGTTATAAGTTTGACGTGTCTGTCTGTTACATCATAGCTCCCGCACGGAGGGAACGATTTCAATTTTAGTTTTTTTTCGTATGAGGTTTGGCCAGGGTGTTCTTAGACATGTTTCATGAAAATCGGTTGAACCGTTTAAAAGTTATGGGGGTGAGAGTGGGGCAGGAAAACAGAAAATCTGCAAATATACTAGTGTGGGGTATCAAATGAAAGCGCATCGCGTCCACATTACATAATATTATGTTGTTTTACATTTAAAGGAAACGAAGGCATTGAGATAGGGTTTTTTTATTAGGTATGTTTTAAATTTAGATTTATTCCCTCTAAGGCAGGAATGCCCAGCCAAAATGTCCAACCAAACAAGAAAGCCCGACCCTTTAATGCCCGGCCATAATTTTATGACCATTGTCACAATGTTCAGGGGCGGACTTTCCCGATTGAGTCAGTTCAGTAATCTATAATTTAAAAATGAATCGCAAAATGTGTTGGTAAGCGCATAACTCAACAACGCCTGGACCAATTTGGCCAAATCTTTTTTTAAAATGCTCGTTGAAGTTCAAGGATGGTTTTACGGCGAGAAAAATTAGAATTATTGCTGGAAAACCCCTAAAAATAGCCCTTTTCTTTTTCCCATACAAATGATTTGTAACTAAAACGTAGTCAATTTGAGCTTTATTGCTATGGTATAAAGTTCATATTAAATTACAAGCACTCACTGTTGTCTAAGCAATGTAGGTGTGTTCCTAACGTCAAAAATCATATCTATCAAAAGTATATAAAATTTTCATGTCACAATGTTAGTTACCGTACGTCTCCGAAACTGCTTTACCGATTTTTACCAAATTTTATATGCGCTGCCCTCCGAAAGCTAAAACATCACTAAGCCACAAAACCAACTTTTGAGATATAAACGAAAAACGCGGGCGTTTTTTTAAAGTGATGCCATTTAAAGAATATTAGACGTATCAAACATTTTGAACGATCAAAAGATAGCTCTCATCATTTTCTATCGTATAGCAAATATCTTGATTTTAAATAATAAGTTTGAAAAGGAGAAAATTATGTTTAGGAGTTTTAGCTATGGAATGTTGAGTTATTTTACTATTAAATACTTTACAAAAATATCGCTAAGTATACCCAAGCGATGTTTTAGCGTAGGAGTTATAAGTTAATTTTGACGCAATTTTTGATGTAATAAAAAAAAAGTACTTTTCTTACCCTAAAAAGTCGCTAAGCGCATTTAGCGTTATTATAGTTCAGTATTCATTTCAATTTTTGCCATCTCACCTTAATCCTTTTGTTTTCAATAGCGTTTTATCACAAAAATACTACACTAAAAAGACGTTAAGCTTTAAACCCTTAGCGATAATGTTGTTTTAGTTATTTATTTGGAGTCGACTAATTCAAAAGAGGTACCAAAAAAACGCTACCAACAAAAAAATTTACAATTATTTAAGGAATTAACGGCTCATAATTCTTAAATTTTAGTTAAAATACAAAACACAATTACTTGGTGCGTATTAAAACTCCAAACATATTTACATAAGGGTAAAGGTTCCACCATACCGATTTGGTAACTAGAAATGTGTATTTAATGAATAACAGATAAACATTGAAAAACCTATTATCTATTGCAATCATACCTTATTCTTATTAATCATATCATGAAACATAAAAATATAAAATGGCAGTTAAATCAGTCTTCTACGTATGTAATATATAATCTTCTAATATTAGTATGTATATAGCAATAAAATATGTAATGGTAATCTTGTGTTTTACATTTAAAACTATGAGTATCTTATTTTAAAATTAAACACAGTCTGAAACTGCATTCTTATGTTGTTAAACACTAAGAGTGTAAAACACAAGCCACCCATGACATATTCTGCTTATATAAGTTTACTTATTTATGCATAATGTGTCATGGGTTACTTGTGTTTTACACTTAAAACTTGTTTTATAATCTTTTATTACAGACTTACAGTTTAAAATTAGAGAAACCCGTTTTATCAGTCGTCTAGAACATCATTGGCAAATTTTTCCTAAACTGGAGCTTGTGTGTGGGTATTATTGTTACTAATTTGTCAAGAATGCACGGTTCTGTGTGTTGATGCTTTCCTTTTGGAGATGTTCTAAAGATTACTCTCAAAACCACTTGGACTTTTTAAGTATTTGTCGTTCATGAACTGTAATGACGTTGGGACGAAGAGGGGTGTTATAAGTTTGACTTGCTCTCTGTCTGTCTGTCTGGGATATCATAATCTCCCTAACGGTTGGAGCGATTTCAATTTAGTTTTTTATATGAAAGGTGCGCGCGGGTGTTCTTAGACATGATTCATGAAAATCGGTCACATTACTAAATATGATGTATTTACTTTTAAGGAAATTAAGGCATTGGAATCGGAGGTTTTTCTTAAGTTATTTAAATTAAGATTTATTGTATATGAGGCCGAAGTTAGAGCGATGGAAAGTTACTTAAACCTTGTTTTTGAGGTATGCCATGGGTTTCAATTTTTGGATGCACCGGTCCGAGTCCGAATGTTAAAAAAATCGTTAGACTCTATTGACACTTCCCTCGATTAATCTATGAGACCTAGTGGTGCACTTGGTCAGCTCTCATGAAAGTGTGCCCCGGCTAAAAGGAGTGTAGGAAGATATTGGCCGTGGTTATTAAACCTGAATTGACCAAATGTACAAGCAATGAATAAAATAACCAATTTTTTATTTGTTCACTGCAGTTGACCAACCGTATCTTTTTGACATTACGGTAGCAATGTCGTCATGCTATAAAACAGTGAATGGTTTAGTTTCAGTGGTTAATTTTCCGACGGGTGCAAATGTTTGGTTAAAAACCACGAAGCGCTGAGCGAAAATGACTGAATTAAATGTATCCATCCTCGGTAACATAATCACTTTTTCAAGGTCAATATTTTATGAAAAGCATAGAGCTGCCTTGCTTTTTTTTTCTTGATGTGAGCGCAGTTAGCGATGTTTTAGCTAAGAATTGTGGCTTAGCGTTCTTGTAGCGTAGGATTCGCACAGAGTTTATACATCATCTATGTCTTTAAAGGCGGATAGAGTTTTAGAGAAAAGTAAACTACTAGCTGCTGGCTAACTGAACCATGACTTAAAGATCGCTAAAGTACCATAACGACTGCCTAGTCTTGTAAAATGCATAGAGTCTTTTTAGCTATGCAAAAATACGGAATTTATTTTGTATTCTGACAACGTTAACGGCTCCAAGTGACTATTTAGCCTAGTATTGATGGTTAACGTAGTTTAAGTCGTGTAAAATATATATTTAGCCGTAGTTAACGCTGTTTTTGCTAGATCTATCTCCTGATCTAAAAGCACTACAAGAATGTTTCTAGAACAGATCGATAGAGTTTTTTTTTCTATGTAGAATGGCATCAAAATCTCAAAATCGACCACTTGCGGCTTAGCGATGTTTTAGCTATCGGAGGGCAGTGCGTACCTATACAGTAGGTCTGGAGAATCAGCTACTATCAATTTTTCATTTTGCAAAACAACGTTTGCTGGGGTCAGCTAGTATATAATATAAATATTACTCTACTGAACTGATACTCGTAGAGTTAATAACTCTACGAGTTTATTATTTATTACTCTTGTTGTTCTGTGAGTCAGTTTTGCACGGGGAAGAACTTATTACAAAGTGCATACCAATTCC
This sequence comes from Gymnoscelis rufifasciata, assembly GCA_929108375.1. Taxonomy (NCBI): domain Eukaryota; kingdom Metazoa; phylum Arthropoda; class Insecta; order Lepidoptera; family Geometridae; genus Gymnoscelis; species Gymnoscelis rufifasciata. The sequence goes on along the minus strand of OV815315.1, from coordinate 8,750,144 downwards.
CCGGCCGGACATTTCATGGGTGAGCTTTTCTTTGCTGGGCTTTCCCAGAACGTGTTAATAAAGCCCAGCCTTGAATTGTACGACCGTGAAAAGTCCACCCCAGATGATTGTGACCACTATTTTTTATGCCGCATTTGCAAAAAACAGGTAGGTACAACGTGAAAAAGAGAAAGAAATCGATTTAAAATTATCATGAGTAAAAGAGATGCATCATGTTTTCATTAAAATCCGGAATGAAAGTTATCATATCAAACAGAGGGGCTACGATGTTATTTGGATTTTTGATAATGTAAAAGTTTGTATTCTTTTTCAGACTCACTAGACATTATTTATGACTTTAATTAAATAATTTTTGGAGTTTCAACTCCTTAAGAAACGATTTAAGTTATAAGGCCCGGTACGGAAATTTTATGAGGAGTAAAATCAAAAGTGTAACACGAAAAGTTGAGGCGTTACGTAGAAAGAGACAAACATATATATCTGTAGGATTCAACGTGTAAAAGAATGAGATGGAATACATTACATAGGATATCTCATTCTCGGGGTCTCCTCCTTGCGCGATACTTCGTAGTCTCACTGTATTTTATTTATATTATTTTGTAACATACTTTATGTAATACGCTTTATTGAAGTAATATAAATAATCCGAATAATTACAGATATAAGTTTGTTTCTCTTATCATTTTAGCAGATGCGTTCATTTACCCTTTTTTTCAATTCGATATAATATCATAATTATCGTTCGTAAGGAGTAAACTCCAATCGTGCGTCGGTTGTAGCTGACACACACACGCTTTTTTTTAATCAGTCCTACGGCGGGAAGTGATAGTCATTTCAATTTCTTGTTATTGGACTCTGCGCTTAAGGCGTCAGTTTTCCAGTGTCGAGTTAAATAAAATTTTTAATAAAGTCAAAAAAATGTTACTCTAATGATATGATACTTGTTTATGTTACGATAGTGGTATGGTGATATTCAGTTCAGTTCAGTTTCTTGTAATTCGACTTTGCGCTTGATTGAAGCGACAATTTGGGTTCGATTCCCGCCGAGGGTCAAGTGTTTGTATGTTCTGCAAGCACTTTCTCCTTGGTCTGGGTGTATGTATTATAAAAAATATCTATGTACGTATGTATATTATATTAAGTATATCAGATGTCTAGTACCCGTAACACAAGCTAAGAGCTTACCACGGGGCTAGAAGTTGATGTGTGGATTGTCCGGAAATATTTATTATATTATTATTATTATTTAATTTGCTACTTTTGCCAGTGTCAGTGTCAGTGTCGACTTGTCGAGTCGAGTTAAAATAAAACTAAAGTGAAAAAGAATATTCACGTAACTCTACTCTATCTAGAAGTGTCAAATGTCAATAAATAAAGTAAATGTCAAGTCAAGGGATACGTATTACTTCTTGTTTGACATTGACGTTAGAGTGTATGAAGAACTTGAAGAAGAAAATAAATAATTGATACAAACAAACAAAAACAAAAATCACGTGCAATAAAACTTTGACAACATTAAATTAATTTCCCCTATGTTCTCACTTCTTTTGTTTTCTTATAAACTAATCTAAATTATAATTAAAGCTAGTAAACAAATAAACACCTTAAGTTTCTGTACAACCGCAACCGGTTCCGAAACAAAAGTGAAAGTCAAAGTCCAAGGTTCAACAGGTTCATCAGATAGTCTAATGATTATACTCTTTGATTACATTTTCCGATTCATACCGCACCTACCGCACGTAAAAAAATACACAAATTGGGGATAAACAAGGTAAGCATAGCCTGTAAGATATTCGCCGCGTAAATAAAAAAACAAAACCTGTGTTTAACATTTAGCCTACAATTTAGACAATTAAAGTTTTGTGCATTCTAAAATTAATATTCACTTGTTTAATTAAATAGCAAGTAATGTTCCTGTTATTAACTGCCAAGTATTTACTTACTTTGCATTTTTTTATCGACTCTTCTATTTTTAAAACTTAGCATCATTAGTTTACAAGATTACATGGTGCATCTTTTATATCTTGTTATAATATTTTAAGTATTTGTGTCGCACTGTGGCAATAATATACCAAATTTACTATACTATAATATATTCTAAGTGTATATATAATACCAAAGTATTCAAGTAAATATTGTGATTCCTATCTTACATTAAAAAAATATTGCCTTGCAATTGTTATCTTTGTTCTAGATAAATAATCAGCTATTGATTTTGATATTTGTTGTTGCCTTGGCTTATTATTGTACAGACACAGTTAGAAATACACATTTTAAGAAGGCATTTCAGAGGTACTTTTACACTTTTAAAATCTATTGTTAAACCAATTAAAGCTTGAATTGTTTGTCTCTGACAAACAATTTCATGAAACTCACTCATGTAACAAGTAAATTATATGAAGGTTGCACTTTCTCAAAAATTCAGTAGGTACAGATCTTTATCACAAATAAATTTATAGATTGCATTGTGCCAAATTAATAAAATTGTACTCAAATTAAAGTAAATGATTGGGCACATTATTTGAATTTAGTACAAGATTTATCTGAAATCTGGTAATAAATAAATAAATAAGGCTTACATAAATTAATAAATTTCACCTTGATTATACCTAGTCTAAAGCTTGTAAACAGAGATCAAAGGTCTTCCACCTGATGATATGTCCTATCTAAGATAATGGGTGGGTGTTTGGCAATACCTACTGATAGTTTCACTCTATAAGTGCATAAAGAATATTGACACTAATAAGTACATGTTTTTCATTGCCAGATATACAACCAGTTGTCAGTTGTTCACTTAGCTGGAAAGTGTTGTCCAAGGTGAGCTGTTTTTCAGAATTTTAAATACTTAGAACTATGGACAAATATTTTTATTAACTGTAAATACACTTATGTTTTAACTTAATTACTTTTGTTAATCATTGAATAATTGAAAGCTGAATGTATGGATGGAATAGACATATTATGAGAAGGGATGAATGTCATGTGACGAAAAGAGTGTTAAATATGTGTATGATATGTGGGAAGAGGTAAACTAAAGAAAAGATGGATGGACTGTGTAAAGGATGACATGTGTAAGAAAGGAGTGAGTGTTGAGATAACAAGTGACAGAGGAAAATGGAAGGATAAAACATGTTGTGCCGACCCCACATTATGATGAATTGAAAGCTGTTTAATAATCATTGTTAAATGTTTAATAATCATACAAAATATTAATTACACCTTCTTATAATGACCATTAATCTTTTATGTGGATTAAATTGTATTCTACTTCCAAGTTTATATTAAAACACTCCTTAAATATTTACAGGTCATTTTACAATGTCGACAATGAGGAATACATTAAGGCTGCTATGGGCTGCAAAACAGTCAGGTTTACGGCTGAAGAGTACAGACAGCAAAATACTAACATCTGTTTTCAAGAACATTGAACACAGTCATAGTACTGTGAATGATTTTGTATGGCAGAATTTGGATAGGTGGCCTGATAAGACAGCAATGGTAAGTCTTCTTTCTTTCATATACACTACTATAATAAAGAGGAATAGCTTTTAAATTGTGCATGCTTGTTTTTTAAAGTTGTAGTGTTGGCACTACTAACAAAAGTGATAACTTCATATATGGCTGCTGCTGTTAGAGTGACAGAGGAGCCTGCCTGCCGCCGACTTTATATGTGGGACTAACTGAGCGTTATGTAAGAAACTGGTTTGCTCTCCCTTAAGAACTTATCACTTTCAAAATATTTTTGAATAGATAGTCCACTTATCTTGGAAGGGCTATTATTATGTACATACATAGTGCTATTATTATGTACATACAATTGCGGGATTTTTCCATGCAACATCTTTTTAACTTCTGCTTAGTTCCTACTATGTTTCCAGATTTTTAATTAGATTAAAATCAAAATTTAATTATACATTTATGATTGAATGTTTATATGTAGTACCTACTTAATATTTCTAATAATCCAATAAGATAAGTTATGTCTCTCCTATGAGCTCACTTATTGATAAATCTATCCACAAATTATGTAAATAAGAAGTCTTCAAATTCAAAGTAATAATTTACCTATGTAACATTTATTATTAAATCATGCTACCTTAATAAGAATAAAGTTTGTAAGTACCTAAATGCTATATCAGCAAGTTACATAACATTTTGCAATGGATTTGTTATCTGATATGTACGTTAAAAATAACACTAGGTATGTACGATATTTTGGCGGCGGGTCCTTAAAGATACTATGCCAAAATGTACTGACGGTCCAAAGGAACAAACGACAAAATGTGCAACCGCCAAAACTTTCAGTTGGGACTATTGTCAAAACTTGAAAAAGCTCAAATCTTCTAGCGTCAAAATGTGCAATGACTAAAATGTAACGGTAACAAAAAGTCTAAACGCGCCATAGAAAGAACTTGTCAATGACAAAATGTGCAATAGCAAATATAACAACACCTACTTGTATTGTTATTTATTTTATTAATTATTTAAATTGTATGGGAAAACAAACTTTTACTTCCTAGAAATGAATAAGTAGATATCTAATATAAAAAATTCTCGTGTCACAGTTTTCGTTGCCATACTCCTCCGAAACGGCTTGACCGATTTCGATGAAATTTTATATACGTATTAAGTAGGTCTGAGAATCTAATCTATTTTTCATTTTACAAAATAAAGGTTTGCCGGGGTCAGCTAGTAGTTATATAATATTATATCTCATCTGTAACACGGATGAATAGCGAAGCAACATGGACTCCAGGTGGTGGCAAAATGATGCTTGTTGTACACAAAGCGTACCTAGTAGGAAAACACTTCCAAAAATCATCCTAGGTAATTTATTTATAAAAAGACTGTACTGTATTAAATTTTCTAGTTGCTTCAGTTCAAATATTTGTCCATTGCAGTTTTCGTCACATTACTTTTCAAACCCTGCACATCAAGTCCATGAAACATTATAGTATAATGATAATTCCAACATTTGCTCTTTATGCAAAATGCACATTCTGACGCAGGAGCATTTCATCGCAGATACATTCATGGCATTTGCTCATTTTGTCGTTGAGAATTACACATTTTGTCGTTTGTTCCTTTGGACCGTCAGTACATTTTGGCATAGTATCTTTAAGGACCCGGCGCCGATATTTTTCTGCAGCTTTTTGCGATGTATGCCCTTTTTAAATTAATTTTCGTGCTAAAAAGCAGCCAAGATGTTATTGCAGATTATAGGCTGTATAATATTCACATTAATCGAATCCATTCGGCTTATTCCAATCATAGAAACTTTGCTTATAGCTTGGAGAATAGATATGTAGGAAGATAAAAAAAAGAATAATTTTATCTTCTATGTTTTTTAAACAAACAAAAGACTTGTCATTTTAGCATGAGAATTGATTGGTTAGTTAACTGCAGATCCAATGATATCAGAGTTTAACTGTAATTAATTACTGTTTAACATAAATCTTTATATATGTATCTAACTAAACCAACTGAATAAAATAATTTATAAAATATATATAATAATATAAAATAATTAATTTATAAAAACCAAAGATAGTATTACAGGAAAATGCCTTTATATGCTTTACACTAATCTTAACCTGTATACATATATGTGTGTCGTGTGTGAAATTCATACTTAATGCTGTGTTGTTGTGAAAAGTGAGATGCCTAGGTAAATAAATGTATTTGCCATTTAAATTATATAAGAAAAATACACCTATGAAATGAATGAGAGAGATATGTAGTCATGTGCAAACGGATTACTTGGTTAGTTATAGGGCCAGTGAGCTGGCTATAGATCACGTAGAACAGTCCGATTAGCACAAACAGTTCTCGGCGAGCGCGGATCACCAAGCGTAGCATTATAAGACGTCCTCGAACTTGATGGATGGATAACTTGGTAAAAGCCACGGGATCATGGAAGATTCACCGCCTTTAATTAAACCACCGTTTCTCACCGAATCCACTAGCAATTCTAAGAGGGATCTATGATAACACCATTGCCAACAGTAGATGTCCGAAGATTAAAATGATAATTAGGTAAATTTTTGTTTCAGGTATGCGCAATCACGGGCCATGGATATACATACGCCCAAACGCATCGGATGTCGGTAACATTCGCGGCTTCGTTGCACAAAAAGCTGAAACTGAGGAGTGATGACAAAGTGGCTATAATCCTGCCCAATTTACCAGAGTACCCTGTTTGTATACTGGGGGTTCTGCAAGCTGGATGTGTTGCTAGTATGATGAATCCGGCTTATACTGCCTGTGAGCCCTGTCCCTTATATTATCCTTTTTATGTGTCGTGTGTGAAATTCAGACTTCTGTGTTATTGTGAATAGGGTAGATAACAATAAAATATATTTGTCCGTCACTTATATAATACAAAAATATACACCTACTTTTTAAGATTTCCTAAAATCACTAGGACAGTCGGCATGTCCATGAAGTATTACAATGACGGGTATCTATTGAGAAATTCAGGATTTCATCAGCGTGATTTTACTGACATCTATGAGAAAAGCAATCTGAAAGCGGTAAGACTATAATGTAGGTACTAATTCCTGACAATTTGTTCACAGATGAACTGGAAAAACAACTCAAACTCATCGACTGCAAAGCTATAGTCTCTTCTAAATTCTCCTACAAGAACATCAAGGCCGCCCTAAACTCATTACAGCTGAATATCCCTATCATTCTAATAGACAACGAAGATTTACCAGAAGGGACTATCAAATTCGCCGAATTTGCTGAAGACTTCAACATTGACGTAGATTGTTTGAAATCTGTCCAAAGAACCGCTAAGGACTTGGCTATCCTGCCTTTCTCAAGTGGCACTACAGGGTTCCCGAAAGCAGTGGCTTTGAGTCATGGCAGTGTGGTTGCTATGAATGAAATGATAGCTGAACCAGAAGTTATTGTTGTTAAGGAAACTACTGGTAAGTATTTAAGGAGGCGGTTTATATGGCTTCGGCCATATAAACATATGGCAAACCGGCGCGTAAGCAAAGCAAAGCGCGGACGTAGGCGTGCAAAGATTCTTAGTAAAGTATAGTTAGCGTCCGCCGCGCGGCAGTCGCTCCCGTTTCGCAATCGCTTTGGTCGCGCAGGTTTGGTCGAAGCTATGATTGTTACCTAGATAGTTTTCTCTCTGTGAACGAAATTAGATGATTTTTAAAGCTGCTGATACCAAAGTAATCCTATTTAACATGATAAGGATCGACCTAAAAGTTTCTTGTATGAGTTGTTAATCCAAAAAACTGTTTCAGCAAAGATAAATAATATGGCTCTTTAATGTGTAAATTAATCGTGAGTGTAGGCGACGCGTAGTGTTTATAGTTTTAAGTTTTAATTTGATTTTTATTTCTTTAGTTTATGGTAAGAAACAAACCTTATTATTTATCTGTAATTTAAAAAATGTAAATAAAGATATATGCTGTGGCGCGCGGGGCGACGATTCGGTGAGGTACGCGGGAGGGGAAGTGTGCATGACGACGGCTCGCGCGAAGGTTCGTTTTCTCGCTCGCTATTGCTTTTTGGTACAAAACCTATGTTTTATTGGTACAACACCTACAGTGAGAATAACATGAATCCTTGAAGTTGACCTTTGCTCTATTAAAATTATGTATGAGCGTTACAAACTTTGCAATATTACACTTTTTGACACAAACTTAAAATGGTTGTCTAATTGTTTTAATATTGGCAGCTTATAAAAAACATTGCACCGCCAATGAAGTCATAATGTCGATAGACTATTATTAAATGGCGGAAAGGGCTTCATTTTATACGCTCTGAGTTACGCTTGAATATTTTGAAATGCTTTTGGACTAGGTATCTACTGAACGGATTATGCAGGTTATACTATGGTTATAATATTCTGAACGAAAGTAACTTACACACACTTGTACACAAGCCATATACAGTCTTTCTCAGTAAAGTGGCTAAAGTGACAATTGTGTGACAATTGTATAATATACTAGTGGCCCGCCCCGGCTTCGCACGGGGTTTTATTCAATTTTTTTCCCCGGCAATTATTCGATTTTTTCTCGCCTTTTAAACCTTCCCTGGACCTCCACGAACATTTCAAGACTATGATAAGATAAATCCGTTCAGCCGTTCTCGAGTTTTAATCAGACTAACGAACAACAATTCATTTTTATTTATATAGATTAGTGTAAGACAATTGAGATCAATCTACGTTCATATGCCAGCTTTATTCGCCATGAATGACATAATCTCTTCTCCGCGATCTAGCTCGCACTTAGTAGTCAGGGTCTCGTCATAACTCCTACTCCATATTGTATATAGTACACTTTATAAATAAACACACCAATGAGCTAATTAGTTTAGCCGACGTCCACCGATAGGTATAGATGTCGAATAACTTCTGTGGGAAGAGGACGTCCAACAACATTGTGGTTATTTTACAGATGACGCATGTTCAAAGCATTATTCACAGTAGTAATTGGCAGGCGACTTGAATCTCTATTTACTCTAGATGTTGAGACGAAGCGTGTCATAGCGATGTGTAGTTGGAATAACTTGCATAGCCGAGCCTGTGATTTATAGTTTTTTTTTCATCTAATTTGTTTGCAAAAGATTGTGCTAACAAGATAACAAACTCAAAGTATAATCGTTTATTTCCTAAGAAGCTAGTAGTAATAAAACGAAATATTTTAAATAAAAAATATTAAGGAAATTATATTGTGACAGTTCGCTTCAACTTTTTATGCTGAGTTGAGCATAACCTCATAATATGTAACTGTTATTATTATAAGATTAGTATCCCTCTTGTTTGATTTCCATTTTCCAGTTATGTAGGTATAGCAGCTTTGTCAGTGACACGCCAACTTTGACCAAACCTCCATTTAAACTATAACTCATACACATATCCACTTAAAATATAAATAGATTAATTAATATTTTTTGTTTCTAGCCACACATCAAGATGTCCTGCCAGCTATTCTGCCATTCTTCCACATTTTTGGCTTCAACGCGCTCCTGATGAATCAAATGACCCTCGGCTGCAAGCTGGTGACCATGCCTTACTTCAAGCCGGAGTTGTTCTTGCAGACTTTGGTCCAGCAAAAAGCGTCTGTGCTCTTCCTTGTGCCACCTATGGGTAAGTTAACATACTGTGATTCATTCACTACTTGATATAATAAATAAATATATAAATATTTCCGGACAATTTACACAACAACATCTAGCCCTGTGGTAAGCTCTAAGCTTGTGTTACGGGTACTAGACATCTCATATACTTAATATAATATACATACATACATATAGATATTTTTTATTATACATATTAAACACCCAGACCAAAGAGAAAGTGCTTGAAGAACTTACAAACACTTGACCCCTCGGCGGGAATCGAACCCGCTACCTCTTGCGCCGCAAGCGGACTCTCGCCCATCGCGCCACTGAGGCAGGCTTGTTTATGCTTTCTGGAAAGTTGTGTGACGTGTTATGATTTTCGAAATCTGCTTGGGACTAATCTGCAACAACAAATTAAAAAAGACTAAGATATGATTATGGTAAAATATAAAACAAAAATTAGCTACAGTTTCTAATCGCTTCTTTACTCAAGTGTACTAAAATGGAAGTGACCAGAAACTGTATATTTATTTCTTATCTAGAGGTATACTTATTATAAATTAAAGTTAACCGGTGCGTCTGTCTATTTTCATTCTATATTGGCTCGTTTCATTCTACCTATAACTCAGAATCGCATTAAGATCCGTTTAGTATTTTTACATAGGCACCTATGAAATTATGAATATTTTTAGAAAGCCGTATTTTATTTTATTTTAATGTCTTCGTCGTTTGTTTTCGATGGGAATACGACCTTAGTAACTCTAGTATTCAATAAAATATAATGTACTTTACAAGCGCGTCATTCATGTTAATTTTTCTTAAAATATGTAAATCATAACTGCCTTTGAAAAATATAGGATTTTCCATTATTTTTTATTCAGTTGTGTTCCTGGGCAAGCATCCAGCAGTGAAACCAGAACATTTAGCTTCAGTCAAGGGTATAATTTGCGGCGCTGCCTCACTTTCGGATTCCGATGCTGCCGCTGTACTTAACAAAAAAGTAAGTAATTTACTATGTTTAATATTAACTTCCGATTAAAATGTAAATTCTATATAATTTATAGTTATAAGGGAACGTAGAATAACAGTGATCTGCAGCTCTGAGCTACTTGATCAAATGCTGAGCGTCCACCTTTTTTGTTGCCAAAGTTCTTCGAAGCTAGCGAAGAGCCATTTAAAAAGACACCGCCAACGATCTATTAACTATGAAAATAATGTATTTTCATACATTATAACTTTCAGTTGTATGAGACAACAACCTTCAACTATTAATGTGTGTTTGCTTCAATTTAATACATAAATGTATATTCATTTTTACACCTAAGTAATCATAAAAAAAAACAATTTCATGGTAAAATCTGACTTTATGAAGATACTTAGGCAAAACACCTATGTGGCTAACTGGGGTCACCAGTTAACGAAGCATACTGTACATTAGAAACGCATTCACAGTAGGTACGTTGTCTCAACTAAACGTTTATGGTTACTTTATGATAAATAGTAGGTATTTATTACACAATCTGAAGTAGATACATAATATTAACATAAGTTAATATGCAGATAAATTTGCATAACAATGGAAATTTCAGATATAAAGACTAACAATGTTGCTAAGTCAATGCGTCTTATCCACTGATATTTCCAGTGTCATGTTTTGAAAGCATTTATGCATTTATTTCACGATTTATTGTTATTTTATCATTTGGTATTTGATTATATCGCTAACGATCGACACGCTAGCCACCACCCAAGAACCATTTAACAAAAAAATCTTGATTTTATGAAGCCATCCATCTATTAGGTTCTTTTAGACACATTTTAACAAATACATAACTTAGTAAAATTATATCTTATTAATGAAATTCTCGTGTCACAATGTTCATTCCCGTACTCCTCCGAAACGTATTGACCGATTCTCATTAAATTTTGTGAGCATATTGAGTAGGTCTGAGAATCGGCCAACATCTATTTTTTATTTTGCAAAACAACGTTTGCTGGGTCAGTTAGTTTCTCTATAGAATTGGGATTATTAGGATTATTGAATTAAAAAAGGTCTCTTACTAAATGTAAAGTTTGTGATAAGTAGTAAAATAAAAAACCACAAAGTATTATACTATTTAACTTATAATGTTATACGTGATATTAACTTTTCATCAAATAACTGATTAAGTATCACATGAAACTGCAAGTAACGAAGGAACTTCGAAACGGTATTACTCATATAATAAAGAATTACGCTTCCTTGATGAAGGTTCCTTTTGAACGGAACAAAAACATCTGATATTTATAATATCGTTAATTTTTGCGTGAATGATCCGTCTTACAAAAATAACAAAATACTCTTGATTTGACACGTTTCTAACAAAGTACTCTTGATATTTTCCAGAAAGACATTCTATTCAGACAAGGCTACGGTCTAACAGAGACCAACGGCGCGATCTCCGTGGGTAACAACGTCGACGTTAACCACGCGGCTGTCGGCTTCGTACTAGGTGGCACTGAGGTCAAGATTGCTGATATCAATACTCAGGAAGCTTTAGGAGCTGGAGAGGTAAGGATATTCCCTTTTTTGGGTTCCGTACCCAAAGGGTGTAACAGGACACTATTACTGAGACTCCGTCGTCTGTCAGTCTGTCACTAGGCTGTATCTTAAACCGTGATAAAAGAGTGTTGATATTTTGATGTATTTCTGTTGCCGCTATAACAATACAAACTAAAAACACAAACACTCTAAAAAATATTTTTTTTTTGAACTTTTTAATTGCAAAATATGTATAAACTGTACTCGGAACGGTACACTAGGGTGTAGTATGAGTTTATCTCATACTTATCAAATTTATTTTCGAAACTGAAATAGCAGCTTAATTCATTTTGATAAAACTTCCAGTTTCCCATTGAATTGATATTTTACTCGCTCATATAAATCACATGGCAATACAATAGTATAATAATTTAGCTCTGATCTGATGAAGGGGCTTGAATGTGAAGGATAGGTATTTCGTTATAAAAGGCTATAAAATAACCCGTATAACCCCACCGAGTTTGGTCTCGCATGATAAGTCTCTACGGGTATATTGTCTAAAGATATCTGTTTTAAGTTTTGACAACCTCTGTGGCTCGGTGGGCCATGGTCCACCGGCAAGCGGTTGCGGGTTCGATTCCCGCCGGACGACCAGATTTTGTACGATATACAATTTTTGATTTCGGGTCTGGGTGTTTTCTATGTATCATAAATAGTATTTACAAAAAAAAAATCTATGTAGATAGTATATCAGTCACCCCATGGAACAAGTTCTGCTTAGTTTGGGGTGATGCCGTGTGATTAGTTCGGAAATATGATTTATTTATTTATAATAAAAGTTGTACATGATTATCAATTTTATAAAATTTCAGGAAGGTGAGATCTGGTCTCGCGGACCTCACCTAATGGACGGCTACTACGGCGACGAGGCATCCACCAAGGAGTGCATGACTGAAGACGGCTGGTTCAAGACCGGCGACATTGGCAAATACGACGACAAGAAATACTTGTACATCACTGATAGACTGAAGGAACTTATTAAGGTATTATACCTTTATTTATGAGTAGGAGTGGTAAAACAACCGAGCTGGCAAAGTGAGAGAACATTCGACTTTATTTCAAATCGACCCGGTCGATGTTCGTTCTTAAAATACTTGCTTAAACGGTACAGGCACACATCGTGAGGAAAACGGCATTATCTGAGAACTTTGAAAAGTTTTAGGTGTACTTTGTGTGTGTTGTCACATGTATGTGACATTCACCAACCTATACTTGGCCAGCAGTTTCTTCAAGAGAGTAGTCTTTGTGACTCAGCAGTGGGAACGTAAAGCGAAGTTAAGGCGTTGCGCAAGAAGATGTTCTGAAACATCTTCTTTCGTTTAGTACTGAACGAAGAAAGCTTAAAAGCCTGACCGCTCTTAGTCTGACATGACAGGTCGGTGAATCTACTGAGAACAAATAACAAAACCTTAGTATCCTGTTACCTGATTATAACGAATAATAATAGGCACAGTGTTTTTCTATACATTGTATTTCGTCGTATCATTCTTCAGATACATATAACTTATGTAGTAACCTTAGTTTACACGAGGCATTCGCAAGTTTAGAGAATCGATTTATTTAATCGAAACTCGCGGTATTTTATTTTTTATTTTGTGTATCTACCCTCTATCCCGCGCAACCATCGCCCACTCGGCCGACGGCCGCCTCATTCCTTTTTTTTGCGAGGCAACGTTCGCACGCGCATAAATAAAAAGTGATATAAAAGTTCTACAGAAGTGTTTTTTTTTTTCGTTATTACAATGCCAAAGCGTAAGAACGAAGAAAAAATAAAGCGTTATCGAAGAAAACTTCGTAAAATGCAAAAAGAAGACAAATCTTCAAGACGAATCATTTATTCGTCATCATCAGAAAGTTCCGATCAAAATTCAGGTGAGTAACAGGTGTTTTCTCGCTTGTTAGTACTGTGAAAGTAAAATCAAACCAATTTTTGTGAACTTGTAAGTACGTGTCATGACGTCTTTGTTCTTTTTTTACACCGGAAGGTTAACCGTGTGTTAGCATGGTGGTGTTACAAGGAATCGTTCCTAGAACGATTACCATGAACTACAAAATCGCCTGGAGGTGGATCGTGTATCCTCACGAAGGCAATTACGATTTTGTACAACTTTTGTGGTTTGAACTACCTTTCGTACTTAAATAAAATCGCCCGGAGGTGGATCGTGTATCCTCACGGTGGCAAAATAAGATTTTATTCAAAAGTAAACGTAAAGACCAGCTACTTTTGTGGTTTGAACTACCTTTCGTACTAAAATGAAATCGCCCGGAGGTGGATCGTGTATCCTCACGGTGGCAAAATAAGATTTTATTCAAAAGTAAACGTAAATACCAGCTACTTTTGTGGTTTGAACTACCTTTCGTACAAAACAAAATCTCCCGTAGGTGGATCGTGTATCCTCACGGTGGAAAAACAAGATTTTATTCAAAATTAAACGCAAAGTCTAGTAAAAAGCTACCTTACTGTTTACCTTTAACAAAATAAAATCCACGATGTGAGATTATAGTTTTTCTAGTATTCTTATGTTTCATTTTAGATAATGAAATCGATGAGGTTAGAACTGGCTATCCAGAACCCATAGTCAATAGTAATTGCGAAACCGAGCAAATTGGAGTAGATTCCATGCCGATTGTACCAGAGTCTGAACAGACCCAGTACTAGAATTGGACCCGGATATTTTGTCTTGGGTCCGGCAAAGCACCGAAATTTGGACCTATAAATACATGACAAATTAAGCCAACTTCGGTTTAAAGAATTTTATTCAAAAATACTTGATAAGAGTATTCTAAATTAACAATTAGCATAATATTATGAATTGGTAGTCGAGCAAACGAGGTAAAATTTGGTTACCTTTCTTGCTTTCGGAGGGTCTAAATAAATAACTAAAAGAAAAGTTAGCTATAGAATTCCCCATTCCAGAGAATTGTCCTCTACTACAAGCTCCGAAGCTAAATGCAGAAATCTCGGCTTCCTTGACTGAAGGAACTCAGAGACAAGACGAGAAAAGTTTGTCACCCTAGGGTTAGATGAATCATTTCTTAACGCAATGCATCACATTGATCGCGATGAATATCTTTTTGGAAGCAAGCTTTCAGAAAAATAAAAAGCGACGCAGATTATAAAAAAAAAAAAAATTACATATAGGATTACAAATTAAAAAACCGGCTCCTACTCCTAAGGCTCCTAAGGTTCCAGTCGAGCAAATCGGGCGAGCCCTTCTCGCTCCTCGTCGAACAGGGGGGGGCACAATAGGCCGCCGCCGGCGCAGAGGGCGCCAGCCGCCCTGATACCACAGACGACTTCGTTGTAGATCAAAGAGACTGCAATAACTCAGGTACATACTGGCAGGGTCCAACAGTTTTACAATTGTTGGAAAAATATCACAAATAATTCAAAAATTCTTAAATGGATTTGTAATGGCAACACTATACCATTTTTATGAAAGTCAAACGAAATTACGCTCCTCGTAATTCTGTTTCAATCACCGATGAGGTCCCAGATATGGCAGAAGCAATTAACAAACTAGTTAATCTCGTTGTCGACATGGGGCTGTTACCCAATGTCAAAATCCTGTATCGATTTCATTTCCGGCATATTTTTAGCTTCTAAGGCAAACGGGTCGAAGCGGTTTATCTTAAACCTAAAAGCATTAAATAAATTTGTTCATACGCTTGACTTCAAAATGAAAGATCATAGGACAGCAGCTAGACTTTTGTCAAAAGATGGCAAAAAAAAAAAAAAAAAACTTACTACCAATAAAAAGTAATTTTTTTGTTTCGAATTTCTTAACATTTGCTACTAAATTAGCCTACCGTATGGTCTATCAGTTGCTCCATGGGTGTTCACTAAATTGACGAAAGATGTTGTTAACTACCTACGATATCAAGGCTATCGCTCTGTTATCTACCTGGGTGATATCCTATATATCGGAGACACATTTAATGAGTGTTTTGAAAATGTAAATATAACCAAAAATT
Source organism: Gymnoscelis rufifasciata (assembly GCA_929108375.1). NCBI lineage: Eukaryota > Metazoa > Arthropoda > Insecta > Lepidoptera > Geometridae > Gymnoscelis > Gymnoscelis rufifasciata. The sequence continues at coordinate 8,734,495 of OV815315.1, read as the reverse complement.
TATAGAAATTTTTAGGTTTTGTTATAAATTTCGACAAAAGTATTCTCAAACCTCATAAAGTTTGTACTTTTTAGGATTTGTTTGACGCACATGACGCTAAGCTTACCTAATGAAAAACGACTAGGTATCATTAAGCTTATTAAAGAGTTTTCTCATCTTACAAGATGTTCCATCAGCAAATTTTCGCTACTTAATGGCGTTCTTATAGCGGCTTGTCCAGCTTAACCTTTCACGAGCATAATGATTTCGAGACAATATTCAAACTGTCAAATATAAACTTACCAGATCTTCTATGGTGGACAAATAACATATTGACAACTAGCAATAAACTTAGACCAGACAAAACATTTGCCTTAGAGATATTCATTGATCGCGTCCAGAACAGGCTGCGGGGCTGTCTCCGACGGAACGTGGTTGGCAAGAGGATGAATTTTATCCTATCACATTAATTACTTAGAAATGTTAGCATGTTAGTTTTTCTTGGATTGAAAAGCTTTGCTAATTGAACAACAGCCCTGTGTTATGTAAACCGCATGGGTGGAACCCGGTTTCCACATCTAAATAATTTAACTTAGAGCAAATATTTTTATTTGCGTCCTACATAATAAATACTCATGAAAACGCCTCAGCGTTTTCATGAGTATTTATTATCCGATCATGAATCCCGGATAGTAAATACTGAAACAGAGTGGGTACTTTCAACATGGACATTTCAAAAGATAGTTCGTTCACTGGGATCACCAAATATAGATCTATTTAGCCCCTAGCATCAATGCTAAATGCACTCAGTATGTCTCTTGGAAGCCAGATCCAGACGCAATTAAAATTGGGGTAATCACAACCAATTTGAACCACTTATCCTTTAACGCTTTCCCACCGTGCGCTTTGATCCTCAAATGCTTACGTAAAATTATCATGTCAAAGCAACCGGCTTTTTTGTTTTTCCTTTTGGCCTGGACAACCATGGTTTCCATTATTGAAGAGAATGTTGATATTCGATATCATTTCTTCAAGCCTGACAACTAACAAAAGCCTTAAATACTCCTGATAATGCTCTTGATCTCATGTTATCATCGATTTCGGAAAATACAATGAAACAATACTTGGTTACGTATAAGCTTTGGTGGAAATACGGTATCGACAATAATGTAAATATATCGACAATAATGTAAGTATATGTATCGTTGCACCATTACCAGCGGTAATGAGATATTTGGTTAAACAATTTGACAGGGGGACCGACTTATGGTACTATCAACAGCCATCGCTCTGCCCTATCATTACCCCTCGGGAATAACATAGGAACGAATTAAGCGATTGTTAAAAGGTATTTAAAAAAAAAAAAAGAAGAGAAACCTTCTCTCCCTAAATACAATGCCACCTGGAAAACAAAACTTGTTTTAGATTATCTAAATGGGTATCCCAATGAAAACCTAAAAAAAAAAAAAAAAAATACCAAGAAGCTTGCAATTTTGCGGGCGTTGATAACATCTCACCGCGTTCAAATTCTTATCCGTGTCTCTAATTAGAATTAATAATATCTACCGATCCTCGGCTCGTATTAAATTCTTTATAAAAGATTTGCTAAAAACTTCATGTTCAAACTGTGAGCAGCAGTGTTATTTTTGCAGTATTTTGAAAATCCTGCCATATTCCCAGCCAAACTCTTGATGATTATATCGCAGTTACATCTGAGTTGAGGTCAGAAGGAACAGAATTTCTTCTGCCGTCTCATAAAACACCTCACACAAAGGCTTCATCCCAAACGATAAATTGACGGATCAAGCAGACACTAGCGGAGTCAGGCGTTGACGTCACCATATCCAGTGCACATAGCACACTCGTCACGCCTCCACCTCGGCGGCGGTCTCCGCTGGTGTATGCATTGACACCATAAGGAAAACAGTGGGTTGGGCTTTGGGATCATCGACCTTCGCTAGGTTCTATAACAGGCAGGTGATAGACAATGATGCCTTTGCGCGGTCTATAATACAAATTACCAATTAATGTAATATATGTAATCGTTATTTTTGTGACAATAAATATATAGTTATAAATATATTATTGATTATAAATGATTTAACCAGAATGAAAATGTTTTCTACTTTAACAGATACATTGTTTTTGTCTTGAATCATCCAATCCGAACATCTCTAAACATCTACATAAGTTATATGTATCTGAAGAATGATACGACGAAATACAATATAAGATCAAATGAATTTCTTGAAACGAAATTCGATCATTATTGTATGAGTCGTATCATTCGAAGATACATAGTTCCCACCCACCCGCAATCCTCAGTAGAAAACAAAATATACTCGTATCTCTAAACTTGAATGAGGCGGCCGTCGGCCGAGTGGGCGATGGTTGCGCGGGATAGAGGGTAGATACACAAAATAAAAAATAAAATACCGCGAGTTTCGATTAAATAAATCGATTCTCTAAACTTGCGAATGCCTCGTGTAAACTAAGGTTACTACATAAGTTATATGTATCTTCGAATGATACGACTCATACAATAATGATCGAATTTCGTTTCAAGAAATTCATTTGATCTTATATAATATATATACAGGGTGTTTTGGATATGCTATATAAAGACTTGTATGTATGTAGTCTAGTTATACAGGGTGTGTCGTTAATAACCGATAATCCGTTAAAGGGTGGTAGTCCAGCTATCAGGCTACAATAAAAAAAGCCTATGTGTGATTTGATACAGTACTAATTTTCTCATTGTCATTTTTCGTGGCGTGCTAACGTATTAGGCGGTAATACTGGCATTCTGTGATACAATTACAAAAATATTCTAGTTATGGTGATTATGTGTCCGATTTCGGCTATGGCGACTGTGTCACTAGTCAGGACTTTAAACTTAGACTTATGTCAGCTAGGGTGTAGTTATGCTAGTTATAATATATTTTCAAAGGAGGCTTAAAGATAGTATTATTTAGATTTATAACGGGATATTTACCATGATTGATTGTCTTTCGAGTTTCCCGATATTTCGGCACAGTTACATGCGCCATGATCACGGTTGAACTGACAGGCCATGATCACGGTTGTTGGTGTTCAACCGTGATCATGGCGCATGTAACTGTGCCGAAATATCGGGAAACTCGAAAGACAATCAATCATGGTAAATATCCCGTTATAAATCAAAATAATATTAATAACCATGATAGTTTCAAAAGTTAAAGATAGTAGTTTATAATACTCGTATCTAATACAAACGCTTTCTTTATAACAGGTAAAGGGCTACCAAGTTCCACCCGCAGAATTAGAGACAATCCTACGAACACACCCTAAAATCTTTGACTGCGCGGTACTTGGCATCCCAGACCCGATTTCAGGCGAGATCCCCAAAGCCTTCATTGTACCGCAGCAGGGACAAGAAATCCTACCCGAAGAGATACTAGAATACGTCAACACTAAAGTGGTGTCCTTCAAGAATATCAAAGAAGTACAGGTGGTTGACGAAATACCTAAGAACCCAGCTGGTAAGATATTGAGAAAGGTATTGAAAGAAAAGTATTGCTAGTGTAGTTTGTTTATGCTTTTAGTTGGATATATTTCCGCATTACAACAAAAACATAAACACGGGTTAGACACGCGTTTAACAGTTGTTTAGCAAAGTATCCGTAGTTTTTTTTTAGCAACTGTCTAAGTCGTCTTTATGTTTTCTGTGGTGCGGTATTGTGTTGGCATGTACGTATTTTGAATACTAGATTATGTTGTTATATGTTCTGCAAAGTACTATGATTTCAAATGTAAATGTACCTACTTTTGATTTTTATTCGTCAGCCAAAATTCTGACGGTATTGGCTAAAAAGTAATAAGCTGATTTTTCTTTTACATTTGACCGAAATAATATTTTTAAACAATATATGTACAAAAAAATCTGTACTGATTTAAAAAATTCCAAACTTTAGATGAAGTTTATTTTCTTTATACCTAAAGGTGTTTTGTTAAACTGTGTACATTTGTGATGCATTTATACATTGCTTTTTACGGTAGTTATTTATGTTGTAATACATATTCGTTAAGTTTTTTGGTAGTAGTTTTATTAATTTAATGTAAGGAAGACAAATAGAACTTGTTTTTTTTTTTTTTTTTTTTTTCACACAGCAACTTGCAACTTTTAAGCAACTGTTAAAAAAATAACGAAGTAATGGGACCACAATTCAATTTGTTTAGTATATTTGTTAAATGATAAATTATATCTGTTTTCCTAAGTATATTTTTATGATTAAAATATTCATATGACAGTGTACAATATATGTTAGACTCTGTTAGAGTACCTTAAACATTCTGAATATTATATATGAATGGTATGGTAATTGATTCATACATTTCCTTATGTAAAAAAAAATTAAAAAAAAATTACGTAACCTTTCCTACCGTTCGACGTTACCGTCTATAAATAAAATATAATTATTTAAACAAAATGAGCTTGTCAGTAAACCTAGTCGTGTCTGCAATATTAGTTAGTCGTGTAGTTAACAACGATGGCAATGCATGTTAAACATACTTTACATTATGTACATTATGTATTTTTATAGAAGCTTATATTGTAGTTTTCAAATTATCTTTTGAAGAATTTTTGAATTATATACACCCCTAAAAAAACTTCTAAAAAAGTAGACTTTATTCACCGGAAAACACTTAGGTGAATAAAGTCTACTAAAAAAGTAGACTTAATGCACCTGAAGACACCTGGGTGAATAAAGTTTACTTAATGCACCTGGGTGAATTAACTCAGGTGAATTAAGTATACTGCCCCACATATTTCGAAGTTAAAAATTTGGTAAAAGGTAGTATCGTATTATATTATATTTTATGTTGGACATTTCTATACTGGTTAGTGAATAAACGTATAATTTACTATGCAATGAGTTGGGATTAGGAATTTTATATGATTGGATAATCAAATAAGTCAAAGACTATTTTTTCGAAAATAAGATTAAGTATACAGATTCATAAAGTTGTTTTATATGTAGTTATTTTTTAACTTCTTTAAATATTATGAATTCAATATATATTTTTTTGTTATCTGTGTCAATACTGATGAAACGGGCGGATTAATATTTAATAAGTACTTATATTTTTTAAAGTTATTTAGTATGTAAAATAAGAACGAGGTGTTGAGCTTTTAATTAATAAGGGCAGTCTATAAATAAATCGATGAAAATTATGCGTCTTATAGTTTTATTTATCACTACTTATTTTAATATATCTTGCTAATAAATTCGTAGACTTGCATGTATGTATGTAGTCTAGTTATACAGGGTGTATCGTTAATAATGGATAATCCGTTAAGTGGTGGTATCTATAAGGCTACAATAAAATCATATTTATATGTAGTTTTCACCAATAGCATAAAAATGGTGATGCGTTTAGATTTGTGTAGAATTTTTGCGTTTTTGGCCAACAATCAGCTGCCATTTTAACAAAATTATTGTGTTTATTTTGTCTTCCTACTCCTAGATACTTGCTATATATTATTTCTTTTAGGTTTTTCCACAACCTGTAAATTAGACCCATGATTGTGCAAAAAAAGGAACTTACAATAAACATTGAAAATTAAATTAGTCATACAATGTCAATAAATTTATAAAAACTATAACTTTTGACAGATTTTTTTACAGCTGAGAACGAAGGGCATTAAAATTATTCACTTCCTCTAAGCTGATACCTTGTACAGAGTTCAAGGAAGTTCTAATAAGATGATCTAAGGACTGGCCTTCAGTATGTAACAGATTGTATCCGCGACTCCACCCGCAGCATTTGCATTTTTTACATGCTGAAATTAGGAAAAGTATAACCCACCTGCGACTTAACTTTTTTTTTGTTTTTTTTTCTGTCTACATTTATAAGCCTATTAAAGAAGGATTGGTTGTAACGCTACTTTAAATCGATATAGTACCTAAACGGTCAGTCGGATCAAAAAATGTAAAAAAAACTTGTTTTTTTTTTAAACCTATTTAATGGTACCTCACATGACATAGTCTGATAACTTATTTTTTTTTTACACCCGAACAAAACAGGTCTGTGCTATAAGTTTGACGTGTCTCTCGGTCTGTGTGTCTGTCTGGGACATCATAGCTCCCGAACGGATGGAGCGATTTCAATTTGTTTGTTTTTTTGTACGAAAGGTGAGTTTGGCGCGAGTGTTCTTAGACATGTTTCATCAAAATCGGTTGTGCTGTTTAAAAGTTATGGCGGTGAGAGTGGGGAAGGAAAACCGAAAAACTGCAAATTATACTCGAGTGCGGTATCAAAATAAAAGCGCATCGCGTGCACATTACAAAATAATATGGTGTTTAACTTTTAAGGAAATAAAAGCATTAAAGAAGAGGGTTTTTCTTAAATTTTAAATTAAGATTTATTACAAAATGGCGTCTAGTATATGCCATATTGAATTTTCCCTAATGCCATATCCTAAGTGCCACCACAGTGACACACATCGGACACACATAAATATGCGTCGGGCAGTCGGGTAATACGTAACCCATTGTTATTTTAGTTTGGTTATTAATATAATTTTATAAATGTCTTTCTTTCTTTCCACAGCTCGATAAAACGGGGTAGTATCGAGCTATGGGTAAAATACTAGTCGAAACAAATATTTTTTTTGTATTTAGTTCAACAGGATAAGCGCATTTAACTACAATTAAATAAAACCTTCTTTTATGTATTTGTGCACATTAAACTTTCTCCTAAGTCTGGATGTTAAATATGTATAATAAAAATCTATCTGTCTATTATGCATATCATATGTCTAATACCCGTAACACAAGCTTAGAGCTTACCACGGGGCTAGATGGTGTGTGGATTGTTAGGATATATTTATTTATTTTACTAAAGATTAAATGAATTAATCTAACATTCAAACTCTAGTGTATAACCCACCTCGAAACTGCTGCTGTCTTTCGCCAGTCGATACATTAAATGTCCAGGACATACAACGACCACGGTATTAATTCTTCATCTTTGTTTTTTTTATGCAGGATAAGCTTTCATTTGACCACAACCTCATCTGATGTAAAGTGACGATGTGGTCTAAGATGGGGCATGAAGACCTAGAAGGTAGATGGCTTTTCCGGGCCACATTACGAAACACGAAAAAGAAATACTACCTTCCCAGCCAAGTTAAATCCACGGAAATGGTGCTATGCAAGGGTCAAACAGGTTGTATCATGTCAGAACCTACCTTAAGTGCGAAAATATTGTACTTATAGCTATTGCGGAGAAGCCACCTTCTAGGTCTTCATGTCCCATCTTAGACCACATCGTCACTTTACATCAGGTGAGATTGTGGTCAAATGAAGGCTTATAGATCATAATAAAAAAAAAAAAAAAAAAATATTTTGTTTTGTTTGCACAGTGTTATCTCATACTTAACGTTTGTCTGTATATCTTATGACTAAGCGCTTAAGCTAGCTAATGTTCAATGTCACGGTTGGCCATAAGTTATGTGTCTACATGAGGAAGTCTAAATCTCCTTGACTTCAATGTTAGGATCGCGAATTTTAAAGGTTGCAGTTTCAGTTCATCGTAGCCGCTTTTAGCCTTTACTTCATTTATTTATTTATTAAATAGGACCACCAACTAGAAAATACACTTAATAATACGATACATTGATTTATACACTGGTGCTTCCTAAATTACAGGTACAGCAAGCGCAATATATATTTACACAACTCAACTGTGTAAAAATATGTATGTATATATATGTATGTATTTACGAAAGGATATCGAAGCTGTCCTATTTTCTATAGTTGAAAAATTGTTCCAGACATAATAATATCTACTTATACATATCTATAAAATGGTAGGTATGGTTAACATTCTTAGGTAGGAATACTACTGCTCCACCTTGCTATTACTATGGATTAAAGGCAGGTCAGTTGGTCACCTTAAGGGTTTGATTTGCTAAACCGGATTCGGAACCTACCGCTAAGGTCGCAGTGTTTAACCTTTGGTGACGATACAACGCTTATTTAAATTTAAAAGAGTAACTAAATGCGATCGTTTATTTTGAAACATTTTTTACCATAATTTGGTAAAAGAAGTATGCGAAACAGTTGTGGAGAAGCCTATAATTTCTTCGAAACTTGTTTGTTTGACATTGATCCTTATCTTAATAGGCATATTTATAGTCCTAGCTATTTTTGGTCATGTCCACAAGTCATTGAACAGCTATTTTTAGCATAAGGATTTTTTGTTTATATAATGTTTATTTACCTTAACCTGTTTCGAATAATATTGATACTGATAATATTTCCTGTCGTAATAATATTAACTAGCGTTGTAGTAGATAATTTTGGCTTTAGTTCAAATATAAAATACATCCCTTACATCTAGATATTTTCTATGATTGAGTAGTTATAGGGTTTTTACTAGGTGCTAGCATTGCCCCATTGGATAAGCTCATATCACCGAACCCCAAACAAAACTGAGCTATGGGTGACGGATATAATAATATCAGTAATCACTGTATGTATTAATAGATTTTGATATTCATTCATTCATTTAATTTTGATATTAGATATTATAACTCGATAGATACTGTGAAATAATACTAAAATGTAGGGTTAACCAACTAATAATGAAAAGCCATTATTAATTCCAAACTTTACATTGTTTTTATCTTAAACTAGCGGCCCGCCCCGGCGTCGCACGGGTAAAAAAAGTTCCCGGCAATTTATCCTTATTTGCTGACCGTTTAGACCTACCCTGGACTACGACAAACATTTTAAAACCAAAATCAGCTCAATCGGCCCCAGCTGGGCCTCTCGAGTTTTAATCAGACTAACTAACAACAATTAATTTTTATTTATATATAGATAGATAGATAAAGAGACATAGTTTTTATCTTAAATTATTTACAATTAGAAATTGTGTTATTTAAATATTCGGTGTTTGGAACCCCTCTTTGGGTATAGGCCTCCTCCAGGTTATAAAAAGACTGTCTGTTATGCGCTTTGCTTGTCCATTGTGTTTTGTGTTTGTGTTGTTTTATAACCAAACATAGTTTCATGTTATTTATCCCTAATACCAACACAATCGTTTACAATTACGTAGGTGGAACGTACTTATAAAACAATCGTTAAACAGATACATAATGTATATTTTGTCTCCAAGTTCAATGTCCACATAGCTCGCCATTTTCTCTCCGCAGTCGCTCTTTAGTCGCTACCGAACGCGCGCGAAAATGAACAACCTTGCTCGTAAAATAGTTCTTCGCGAATTAAAAAATATTAAATTGGAAAGAAAACTGTCAGCCAGTGCTACTTTGAGGAAAGATGAGTTCCTAATCAGATCTACTTTACCGGATGTAGTAGTACCCAATGAAAGATTCATCGATAGAATATGGAGAAATGTAGAGGGCTACAAAGATCATATAGCGCTTGTAAGTTGATGTATATATAAGCTGATAAGTCAGTAAATGGTATTTAATTATCAACATAATGTTAATCTTTTTTATACATGAACTGTATTCAAAATTTTATCAATTTTGGTATCTGTGCTGTGGAAACTGTTAGAACTTCGTTGCATTTTAAACAAGGATTTTTTTCGTGTTTCGTAATGTTGTCCGGAGAAGCAACCCTTTTAGGTCTTCATAGTCCTCATCTTAGACCACATCGTCACTTTACATTAGGTGAGATTGTGGTCTTATCTAGCATTAAAAAAACTTACTAATAGCAAAGCAACTAACGAAAGCCAAATAACAGCAACGATAATTTTATTGAAAAAAAATATATGCGTCGACACTTTAAAGATTGATCAAGTAATCCACACCCCTATCGTGACCATGTTGAACCCACCGGTCTCTTAAAACGAAATAAACTAATACATATATTTACTTACATATAAAACATTATTATAAATTATAATATACGTCACTATTGGTATTGGTCGAAATATCGGAAAACTCAAAAATCGCCAATCATGGTAGGTCTGTAACCCGATTTAAGTCATAATATTGTTAACAACCATGATAATTTAAAAAGTAATAAACGTGATGTTTATAAAGTTTAGCAACGTTGCAACAAGTCTGTAGGTACTTGAATGGGTAACCGCTGACTGCTTTCTTTCAAATCTTTCTTTTAGCACTATATTTCCTTTATTCCTATGTTTTTAATGTCAATTAGTGTAAACATTATTAAATTACATCAAACTTATATACCGACGGTTTGGTGTATACTAAAGTTAAGCGACGTTGATCGCGGTCATTATTTGGTTGGGTTGCCACTCTGACTGCAATTTTTCAATCATTATTCTAGTTTTTTTTTATATTATTTTATACGTCGAAATACACGGAACTCTTTTTGTGAGTTCATCTCATACTTATCAAATTTATTTAATACATATTTTTCTAGGTACTGGTGGTTTCCCTCGTAAAAAAGTCCGCTATTCAAGCTGTTATGATGAATTACATCATTCTTACATTTCGTTTTAGCGTTAAAGGACCGACGACATAATACACAAACAGAAAGTTAGCTAGATACTGTTTCATTTATGAATGTGAATACTAGTGTAAAATTATCTTAATAATCATTATCTTAATCATTATCTTAAAATAATTAGTAAATTTCTGTATCCAGCAGTCTGTAGTTTAAAATAACTACCATCTTTGTTATTTTATGCTCGTAGTAGGTACAGTTATTTGCATCCGCGTAAAACTTTAAATAGCAATTTAAATACGTATTCTCACAATTGTTTCAATAAATATAACTTAAATAAATAAATCCAAATTTAAAATTTAAGAAAAACCCCCGATTCCAATGTCTTAATTTCCTTAAATGTAAAACAACATAATATTATGTAATGTGGTCGCGATGTTCTTTCATTTGATACCCCACACTAGTATATTTGCATTTTTAGATTTTCATGAATCATGTCTAGAAAACCCGGGCCAAACACACCTTTCATACAAAAAAAAAACTAAATTGAAATCGCTTCATCCGTTCGGAAGCTATGATGCCCCAGACAGAAAGACAGACAGACACGTCAAACTTATAACACCCCTCTTTTTTGGGCGGGGGTTAAAAAATATATATGTAACGGCAATGATCGTTAACTTTTTTATAACCTTAGTAATTTATTAACGCTAATTCGCGGAAAAAGACGCGAATAAGTAAGCTTACAGCTGTTTTAATATTAGTTTATCAATATGAGACAAATAGGTATGCATTTTAATTATTTAGTTAAATTAACTGTTACAAAAACATAATTATTATATCGAAATGACAGTCTGTGTTGTTATGTAGGTAAATGTGGTAGAAAAGTACTCGATTATTCTATATGATAGAGTTTAACCAATTTCTAGTTAATTAAAATTTACGTAAAACATTTACATCAATTTATTTTATACAATAATAGTTGGGTACTTCGAACTATTGTTCCAGTAATGATGACTTTTGAATTTAAATCACATATCTTGTAGGTATCTTACGTACACTATCATAACCCCTTATGTTGCTGATAAGATAACTGGAATTAACTAGAGTCGAGTAGTTAGTGATAGTTCCGTAGGTACATTTATACTAGAGTCGAATTAGTGATAGTTCCATAGGTACATTTCTACTAGAGTCGAGTTAGTGATAGCTCCGTAGGTATATTAATACTAGAGTACAGTTAGTGATAGTTCCGTAGGTACATTTATACGGTAACGGCGAATTAAGGTGGTTGTATGGGCTAACGCGACTTTTTCAAATTGATATATCTACTTTATGAGTGAATAAATACGTATAAAAAAAATATATGTTGCAAAATAGATATTAAACTACAACTTGAACGTTTGAAATTATTGTATCTTCATTATTACTTAATAAAAAAAATATTCAAAGTAAGGCATTTTTTATCCGAAATTTGGATATATCTTTTAAACGGTATTGAGTTTGAGTATTTTTCTTTAACTTAAATATTTGTCAAAGTATTCCACACAAACTTTACGTTTGAAAATTAAAACAAATGATTTATACGACTACAAATAATTATTTTATGTTTTCGGTATGAAATGGAACGACCGGGTCTGTGCGGGGGCGACGGGCGGCAGTGTGGCTCAGACTATCGGACGGGGAGGTTGTGTCGCGCGTCTTCGTCATCGGTCCAAATGCATTTTTCGATTTAACCGTATAACGATTATTGTTTGCGCATGGACGCTGTTGTTTAGTTTTATATTTTAGAAATAGGTATTTGAGCTCGGACTTTTGTATATTCGTTGGACAAGTTCAGTAAGCAATTAGCAGGAATAAAAGTTAGTAATAAATAAGTAATGATTATACTTACTACCTACCAACTAGTGAATTAAGTACCAAGCTAATATAATAAGTACCTACCTATTAATATTTATAAACAAAAAAAACACTTATGAAAAAGTTGTTTTTTTTTATAAGGGTTACCTAGTTAACTAACTCTGACTCTGAGTGCCTCGTAGGCGCGGTGTGCGAATGTCCGCTTGCAGAGCAAAAGGTAGCGGGTTCGATTCCCGCCGAGGGTAAAAGTGTTTGTAATATATTTTATGTCACCGCACCGTCCAGTTATTTGCTGTGCATTATCCTCTCCATCCTAAGGTTGTCTGGAAGAAATTGCTCTAAGCAATAAGGCCGCCCATTACGCATTTTTGTATTTAGCTTTAAGTCCCTTTTTGTATTGTGATATGGTGTGTAATAAAGAGTTTTATTATTATTATTATTACTAGGTATATGATACAAACAAAGTATATACAATGTGCATTTTCGAACCTTGATCAAACTAAATGCGGATACACGACATAAATTTATGGATAAATATAGGATAAAAAAAATTATATGTTGGCTATTTAAAAAAAAGCCAATATTTTTTTTATGAAAACTACTTCGTATGGTTTTTTATTCGTTTCTGTTTGAGTAAATGGTAGGCTCATTTAAAAGCTAGATAGTTTACATCATCATCATCATCAGCCCTTATCCCATATTACGTGGGGTCGACGCAACATCTTTATTCCTTCCATTTTCCTCTGTCACTCGTCATCTCAACACTCATTCCTTCCTTCAAAGTTCAAAATTAATTTATTGCGTAAATACATGTTACAGCGTTGTTATGGCTTAAATTTTTCATGGATCAATGTATTTTACCTGTCCAGGCATGCAATTATAAAATTGGCATTACATTATTGAATAAACTAAAATAATAAAAATCTAACAAAATACAGTACTAAATAATTTTTTATAATTATTAACTTTAAATTAATTTCATTAAACATTTATAACATCAGTAATCATCATAGTAAGCAAAAATTCAAAGTCATAAAACTAATTATTGTACAATTTAAAAAGTCATTATCTTAGAAACATTTTTGTCAGTCATTTTTGTTCTTACGCATGCCATCCTTCAAACAGTCCATCAATATTTTCTTTGACCTACCTCTTCCCACATATCCATCAACACACATATCTTACACTCTAAGCTAGATAGTTTACCTAATTAAGAAAATTCAAAACAAAATACAATTTTGGTACAAGAGCCCGCTAAATTTTTTTTGTAGAAATTTACCAAAAAAATTGTTTTTTATTTTGTTGTTGATCTATAATTTTTAAACTTTTTTGCATTATTTATTAAACTTCATAATATTTTTCAAAGGTTGTCTGGAAGAAATTGCTTTAAGCAATATGGCCGCCCATTATGCATTTTGTATTTTGCAAGTCCATTTTTGTATTGTTTTATCTTGGTTTGTAATAAAGAGTTATATTATTATTATTCTACAAATTCTACAAAGAGTCTACAACGAAAAAAGGTCTACCTTTTTTCGTTGTAGACGTCATGTTAGTAGCCATTTTAATTAGGTACTTTCTGCCTTGTAGTGCCAAATATCAACAGACAACAAATTATGTATCTTAAGTTGCATTAAAATGATCACGCACGATTGTGGTGAAGTGAGCTGGAGCGTCACCATGAATCACGCCAGCGAATCAAATAAGAAACGATCGCGATGTACTAAAAAGAACTTGTGAACTGAACGTGGGTTTACTTGCAACGATATGCATTGAGGAAAATGGTTGGCATTTTGAACAATCAATAAATTAATTGATAGTAATAACTTAAAGTGTTGTATTACTTAATCTTATCATTATCCACCGTTAATATCCCACTTTTGGGCAAAGGCTTCGTTCCGTTTCATGTTATCTTGCCTTGTTTCATTACATAATTTGCTGTCTGTTGATCTCTGTACAAGGCAGAAAGTACCTAATTCGAATGGCTAATAACATGACAGCAAAAAGAGTTTAATTAACCTTTTTGGTACGTGGGCTACCCACCAACCTTAGAGTATCTATGGATACCAACAGTGTCAGTCGCGTAGCATTTCAAATAATTTTATACTCTCTACCTGAAACTTAAAAGGAAAAGACATTATGAATATTGCAGATACTACCTAGATTCTATCAGACGATTGGCCTTCAAGCAAAAACCAGACATTATTCATAAAATTAAAACCCTTACTTTTTAGAAAAGATTTGTAGTATAAATTATGAAGTTTAATATGACATGCAAAAAAGTATACCTCAATAATCCAGTGTAAAAGTTACAGATTAAAAATAAAATAAATATCTTTTTTTTTTGTTAAATTTCTACAAAAAAAAGTTTTAATAGGCTTTTGTACCGAAATTGTATTTTCTTTTAATTTTCATAGCTAGGTAAACTATCTAGCTTTTTAATGAGCCTACTTTGAATAAAATACACCGTTTACTCAAACAGAAACGAAGAAAACACCAGATGAAGTACCTAGTTCTCATAAAAAAATATTAAATCGACTTTTTTTAATAGTTTACATAAAAAAAAATCTGATATTTATCGATTAATTTTTGTCATGTATCCGCAAATTGCGTTTGATCAAGCTTCGAAAATACACATTGTATAGGTAACTAGCCTACCCTGGCAGGATTGGCTTAGGATCTTATTATTAGGTTGGTACTTAGTAAGTAAAGAAAACCTAGTTAAAAAAACATACTTATTATTTATTTGTTATATTAGAACCACCAACAAGAAAATACACTAAAATAGTTTAAAAATTAAGATTCATTAATATCTAATAATAATATATAAATAATTTTAACAATACATTTAAATTAAAAAAAAAATTAAAAAGAAAATAACATAAGCACAAACGCATAAATCTCTAGGTAGAATAGTTTTAGCGTAATAATGATGTAGTTGGAAAGTCCTTATTTACGGCGTCGCGACTCGCGAGGACCCGGCACGCGTGACCGCTTGCCGAGAGCGCAGGCCGCGCTCTGCGTCGTAAAAATGTAGCGGGGAGTGTGCTGTTGGCGCGGGGAATAATTTTGACTCCGCCCGAATCCTCAAGGCCGTTGGCCCATACAGGCGCCTTAAGTGTCATTGCGTATCACGTCGATACCCATAATCGAAGGAGTGGGTTCGAATCCCGCATTTCACTGTTATGTTACGAAATTCGACATTTTTTTTCAAAATACATTTGGAATTTAACTAAAGTCGAGTTTAAACGTAACAGTTTAAAAAGGTACCATTAAACGTTGCTATTTTAGGTCATAGTCTAAGCAATACTAGTTTATCTCTCTCAGGTCGTGTAATTACAAATATGTATAGGTATGTTATTATGACTGTCATGGTCATCAACATACTGTGACCATCGAATGGGTTGATTATTTTGTTTTTTTTTATTTACTTTGACAAATAGGCCGTGGTTATGACAGGTCTCTTTGTTCCCACCAGCCATGGTCCCCTGTTACTGTGTTGTGGGAGCAGTCGGTGGACTGAGTCAAAGAGGACATAAGGTCAGACCATCTTGTTGAAGAGCGACCACTAGACCAGTTTTCCCCCATTTGATTCTGCCCTGTATAGACAGAATAAACTGGACATGAATGAAATTAAAGGATCATATATTTTTCAGGAAAGCGCCGAAACGAAGAAATCGTACACATACCGTCAATTCCAAAAGAACACATCTGCCTTTGCCACATCACTGCACAAAAAGTTTGGCTTGAAACCTGGTGATGTGGTCGCGGCGATGTTACCCAACTGTCCTGAGTTCCCTGTGGTGTTCTTTGGGACTGTCCAAGCTGGTTGTGTGCTGACGACTGTGAACCCTATTTATAAGGAGTGTGAGTATTGTTTTCTTTGTTTAAATATATTTTTTTTCAATATCCACCTCATAGTTTAAGTAAATGTCCTGTAGAAGTCAAGCTTCTTTTTACCGAAGCAAAATATCATCGACAGGCTTAGGGTGGATTTCAACTTCAACAGCTGGAGATAGATACCTACCTATATAAGTTTGGGGTAGGCCTAAGGTTAAAGAGTGAATGACTATTGTAATGACTATCTATACACTATTGTTCAACTCCTGTCAAAGTATGTAGTTTTTAACTAAATACGGGCACAGTGGGAGGCCTACTCGAGACCTGTTTGTTGGGTCTCTGTTATCAAATGCTATTTCCAAAATGTACCTAAACAATTATAATGCTAATAACAATAATGCAGTATAGAGCCTGTCTTCTTTTATTATTCGTAAAATATCTATGCTTAGGTATCGCTTGAAAATATCCATCCGGACAGGAAAATCTAAAGTAAATATCACATACCTATTTGTTGTACAACAGAATGACAGTGACCATTCATCATCATCTCAGCCATAAGACGTCCACTGCTGGACATAGGCCTCCCACAAAGATCTCCAGTGGTTTCGGCTGGCAGCGGCCTGCATCCACCGTGAGCCAGCAGCCTTCACCAGATCGTCCGTCCATCTAGTTGGTGGACGTCCTACGCTGCGCTTGCCGATCCGTGGTCTCCATTCGAGAACCTTTCGGCCATTGACCATTGAGATCAAATATTATTTAAGCTGCGTTACCGCGCTACAAGATTCTGATGTGTCGTAATTGTAGCCACGCCCACGCCAAACATATCCGGCCTCAAACGTCGCTTTGAAACGAATATTCGCCATAGGTCGCTAATAGTCGCTATTGTAGCCGCACCATTTAGAACTAAAAACACTAGAACATTTATATTATAATTAAACATCGAGCTGCTCGATGTATTGTTACAGCGAGCGCGGGCAGAGCGAAAAATACAAAATTTTAATTACTTTCAACGCTACAATTTTTTTTCTAAATATATTAAAAAAATAAAATTATGCATGAGAATAACTCGAACTTGCTGAAGTTTTTTTGTAGGTATATGTTTACATATCTTATTGTTTTTATGCAATACAATAGTGTCTATCATATGTCATTTACATAGAGTAAGACAAACTTCAGCATACTTTTTTACTCTTTTATTTCTTGCTGTAAATATACAAACATTTAAATTTTATTTCCTAAGTTTAATTACCATAGTCGTCATGGGTTATATACACACATAACAACTTAGGAACCTCTGTTTGTAATTTATTTTTTTATTTTGTTTCTATATTATATACTCTACTAGCCGTGTTGGCTAAGTGGGAGCACCTCTGGATATCTCTTCTTGAAAAATGTATGTGCGCTTTAAAACATGTGCTTTAACGGTGAAGGCAAACATCGTGAGGAAACCGGCATGTTCTAATAACTTTATAGAGTTTGAAGGACATGTGACATTCACCACCCGTGGTGAATTAAGGCCTTATCTCTCTCGCCAGAAGTCCATGTCCCTGTGTCCCAGCAGTGGGAACGTTAATATGATGATACTCTACTAAAACATAATATCTTAGATGATATGGAAGATAAGAGGAGACAAACATTATATTTTAAGATTAATTAATGGCATCATTGCAAAATCTAATGTTTAACTTCACTCTTTCAAATGCTTTAACCGTTTTGAGCATATTTGACGGTCCCCACATTTGAAACTTAACTTCCTTTAGGGTTATATAATTAGATGGTAAAATAAAGTGAAGGCTGGGGCAGAAAGCTCACAGTACACTGCTCAAGAGAAGAGTTCCTTATATGTGGTGTCCAAACAGTTTTCGGGCTTTTAGTTAGCAACAGTCAATTTTATCTAGTCTGAGTCTATTAGAGAAAAGTCATGGCCTCAATTTGAGTCACAACAATCATTCATCGTCTGTTTACAACTTATTAGATAAATGAGTACATTGGTCTTAGATAAAGTTAATCTTAGTCGGATTATCCATTCGCGTATCTTATCAAACGCTTATTGGGGTCTTTGATAAGCAAGCCTATGTAATATAAGTTATAATAAAAACTACATTGTTATTGATCTTACGTGACGAGCTCATTATATGTAGGTATATTATTGGAGATTAATATAATTATCATCATCATCATCAATCACCCTATTTACGTTCCCACTGCTACACAGGAACTTCTCTCTTGACGAGAGAGATTACGCCTTAATTAACCACGCTGCCCAAATGCGGGTTAGTGAATGTAACATGTCCTTAAAACTCTTAAAATTCTCAGAACATACCGGTTTACTCACGATGTTTGCCTTCACCGTTCAAGAAAAGAAATCCAGGGGTGCGTGGCGGGTTTTGAATACACATCATCATCTCATCATCTTCCTGACCTTATCCCACATTACGTCGGCACAACATGTTTTCTGCTTCCATTTCCCTCTTTCACCCGTCATCTCAACACTCACCTCTTTCTTACACATGTCATCTTACACACAGTCCAGTGCGGGTTTTGATTACACGACCTTCGGAATGAAAGTCGAGTGTGCCTACTTAGCCAACACGGCTTTTGTAATTTCATAATAGGTCTTAAAACACCGAGGTCTCTGTACGTAAAGCGTATTAGCACTGAAACATTGTCCTTCCTTAAAAATCAATGCGTAATATATAAATTAATAGCCACGATATTTTCTGCAGATCTTAACCCTCGGCATGCCTGGTGGTAAAAAGTTACATGGTATGCCTGGTGGGTCTGTGGGACCCGGATTTAAAAATAAACTTTGGGGTACATGCTGTGGACAATTATCCTAATTTATTGTTATTTATTAAAATTTACTTTATATTTAAGGGGGATTAGTCTTGCGCATTTTAGTTCGCGACCGGGAGCGATCAATTTAGTTCGCGGGTCTTTGGCGAACTAGGTCGTTCTTTTAGTTCGTCCGCTCCTTTAACAAATTCCGGTTACATAGATCAGTCGTTCGGCGTTCGCTTCGTCGCGTCGCGCTGTTTTGATTAATAATATATGTTCATCAATCAGCTTGCAGTAGTAAATTACTTACTATTTCAGTATATTAATAAAATATAGTGGATGAATATTGCAAATGGATTCGTTTATTAGTTGTTTGCAGAAAAGAAAATTATATTAGCTGTATTAATATTACGAATGTGTTTATTTATGATAGATAATGAATAGGTAAATAAAAATATATTATTTTGCAAATAATCATATCGGTTATTGTTGTATTTACCATAACAAAACATTCGCCACGCGCGCACCGCTGACTAACTGTTCGCCAAAGACCCGCGAACTAAATTGATCGCTCCCGGTCGCGAACTAAAATGCGCAAGACTATAGCTAAAGACTGAGCTAAAGAGCGAAAATGCCCGCTCTCGCTCACAACAAATCTGCGCTCCGCGCGCCGCGTCGGAACTAGTGAACTAAGGAGCGGTCTCTCTGCGACCTAGTTCGCGTAGTTCGTACGAAAGAGCGGTCTTCCGAACTAGGTCGTTCGCGAACTACACAAGACTAAGGGGGATAGGTAAACAAAATTAAAATCAAATGTCTTTTTTAAATAAAAACTGTTATTAAACATTTATACTCTTTTCAACGTCAAATTAAACTACTATGATTACAAACATGCAAAATCAGCTTAAAACAAACGAGATCTGATAAAGAGACCTTAGGAAACGTTAGACACTTCTATAAACTTATATCCTATAATAAAATCTCTAGTCGTCCTCACTTAAAACATCGTTTTCTGGAGCCTCATTTTGAAAGCAGTTTGCACACTGGAATATTGCATGATCCAAGCAAATGTGGCTCTTACATCTCTCACAGATATATTGTGATTTGCGATCTTTTTTTGCTGGACAAACGTGGCATCTCCTTTTTACACCGGGAGCAGATTTTTTAGCTGGTGGTTCATCCTGAAGTCCAATGCGACTGGCTATTCTATTTCAAAGACTCAAAGAAAGACGAGGGTTTTTGTGTCTTGATTGTATGTGTGGTTTAATCAGTGCCAGACCCAAATCTTTGATGAAACTTCTTCGATTATATTTTATTTCCGGACAGTCCAGCACTTGGATAATTTTTGCAGTTTTTTCAGCAGTATTTTTCACTTTCAGACTCCATATTAGACGGAGAGTCTTCCTCCACGGCTTTTTCATCACCAGACTCTGTATCGCTACAGTCAAACATGATGGTGTCTTCATCAAACTCCTTCAGCAACAAATTACATATCTCTTGATCATGAAGATGGCTTCCCATTTTGGTGTAATAACAAATAACCAGTTAAAATCATAAAGTGAATGATAAGCGTAAAAAAATACGTTTTGACATAAAATAATTATTTCAAATAAGTAAAATGGGTTCGCCAGACAAAATCAGTACCTACCTTTATTGAAGTTGAATAACATTTATATTATTCCACTAGGACTAAAAAAATCAATCCATTGACAAATAATTTATCAATACCGATGTATTTAAACAATAGAAACAGACAGTAATACCTACCTACATACAAATTTGCTGAATATATAACTTTTTATTTATTTTAACCATGAGATACAAGGTTTATTATAATTTATCTAAATGTAATAACCACGAGTAATACATACATAAAAATGTTACACCGCGTGCCTGGTGGGGTCCGTGGGGCCCGTGCGAGCTATACGCACGTCCTTCTTCAACAGGAGCACGCCCCAGACTTAGAAATCTAGTGGTTGGCGTCAAGGAGTTCACAACGGTCAGCTACTGAGAGCGGTAAAGCCCGAAATTCGAATTCGGTTAAAATACAACGGTTTTTCTGCGTTGGTGGGTCTGAGGGACCCTACCAGGCATGCCGAGGGTTAATCGTGTTTATTATTAAGATAAGGTAATATTAAAGTTCGGTATCGAGTGTCGGCAAGTAGGTATTTATCTATTAGACCATCTAAGTATTGTATTTGATAGGTTGATTGATATACATAATGCCAAACCTATAAACATTATACGATACATAAATAGATTTTTGCGCATTATAAGTAAATTTAACACGCCATTGATTTCTGTACATTTTACTACAAAACGAACAAAAGGAAAGTGTCAGACATGCTTCGATAGGCATGTTATTTAACACATTCAAAGTTAATTAACGTATGTACTTCGTTCGGTACATGGTAATTGAACAGAAATAGGCCAAATGTATCAGTGTACGTCACTACACAATAACACAATTGTCCAATGCCCTTTGGAAATGATTCTGTTTACAATTTTAAGTACTGGAAGCGTTAGGAATTTATAACGTGTTTCATTTACACTTCCGCATACCAAAATATTACGACCTAACTCTGTCTTCGTGGATATATTCACATAGTTTTGTGAAAAATTAACGTTGATGGTTAAAACTACATAAACTACATAATAAGACATTATACGACTGTCCAGTGGCGTGGCGGGCGAAGGTCCGATTGCGGCGCAATAGGTAGCGGGTACGATTCCCGCGGAGTGGTCAAGTGTTTGTATGTTCTGCAAGCACTTTCGCCTTGGTTGGGGTGTTTAATATGTCTAATAAAAAATCTATGTATGTCTATTATATTAAGTAAAGAAGAACCAGCTTAAAGCTTACCATGGGGCTAGATTTTGTGTTTGTTGTCCGGCGATTTTTTTTTTTATAATATATATAGTCTTCCATAACCCGAAACTTTGTGAGTAGGACCACACTTAACAGGCTTAATGAATGCCAACTATTTTACTTAAACTTTTCTAAACAAACTTTTTTACTTATATAAACATCGATAGTAACCATGATTTTTGTAAATTAGTTTCTTATAAACAAATCGACAAACAAACAAAAACCCCTATTAGGATCAAAAAAACCTTTGTATAGCTAATATAATGAGGGGTCACCTTAAGGGTCCTTATGAGGCCACTTCGTCATGATTTTTATAGTACCTACTTATACATATGGACATTCAATACTGAAATAAAAAGTTGTACATATACAAAAATACTTCAAGCGCAGTACTTTATAATTATAATGACATTGCTATCTACTACAAGTTAGCTGCAAAAAGAGTTAGAATGCACGTTGTTCTGTGATTTTCGTAGAACGCGTACAGATTTTTTTTGTATTAAGAGGTCCTGTTTTAAGGGTTATTAAAATAAAAAAAAATGCACACTTACAGGTAAATAGATGGCGTATTAGATGTACGTTTTGATCTATTGAGAATGCTGCTCTGAAAAAAATAGCTCTGACTAGGTAACTTAACGACCAGCGAATAACTATCGTTGTTTTAAAAAAATATAGGGACCTTGTAAATTATGTACATCGGTATTATTTTACACAATTAAAAGCAAAATTAAATAAAAATACAACTTCAAACAACAAATTTAAAACTTGGTCTAGGTGTTTCATATGTATAATAAATAATATTTATGAATAATTTTAATAGACAGGTATATTAAGTATATCAGATGTCTATAGTACCCGAAACACGCTGAGAGTTTACCACGGCGCTAGTGTGTGATGTCCGGAAATATTTATTTATTTTGTTTTACAATTCTGCATTTTTCTTCCTAGATGAAATCAACCATCAAGTATCACTAACCGAGCCGAAAGTTATAATCACGATCCCCGAATGCTACGGGAACATACTGAAAGGGATTAAAAACTACAAGAATGATGTTAAAATAGTATTCGTTGACACTCCGGGAACGCCTATACCAGATGGGGTTATAAGATACTCTGAAATCGCGGAAAATGGTGAAGTCGACTATGGGTTATTGGACAAGATCGAAAGAAAACTCGATGATGTTGCCTGTATACCATTTTCGAGTGGAACAACGGGACTGCCAAAAGGTAAAGTTTTATATTAAACCCCCGACGCAAAAAAGGGTGTTATGAGTTGGATAGATATATAGATAACTCTTTATTTGCGTACAAAGTACTACTGCAGGTGGGTTAACAGTTAGTAACGCATACCGTACACCACACAAATAATATAAAGAGTAAAAAGTACATCGGAGTACAAAGGGCGGTCTTATCGCTTTTGACGTGACTGTCTGTCTGTGGCGTTATAGCTCCCGAATGGGTGAAAAGATTTCGAATTATTTTTTTTGGATTAATGGCTTTGACTAGTGTTCTTAGGATGAAAATCGGTTGAGCCGTTAAAAACTTACGAGGGCTGAAAAGGAACAATTACTGAATGTCTGCAAATATGCTGGAATGGATCTCAAATGAAAGCGCGTGCACATAACAAAATATAACGATTTTTTAGTTTAAAGGGAACTAATGTTTTACAATCGCATGTTTTAACTAATTGACGGACTTAAATGATCCGGCATAAAATAGTCAAATCTAATTGCTAGAATATCATTTACCGAGCAAAATCCATTTTTAAAGCCTTAATAGTATTTTAACCATTTGGAAAGAAAACAAGCCAAGGAATAGGA
This sequence comes from Gymnoscelis rufifasciata, assembly GCA_929108375.1. Lineage (NCBI taxonomy): Eukaryota > Metazoa > Arthropoda > Insecta > Lepidoptera > Geometridae > Gymnoscelis > Gymnoscelis rufifasciata. The sequence goes on along the minus strand of OV815315.1, from coordinate 8,710,934 downwards.
ATTTCGACATAGATTAACACACATTTCTTGTTTTCTAGGTGTGGAGATCAGTCATAAGAATTTCCTCGCTGCGATGGAAATAATGTCTTTTGAAGAAACTCAATATCCTATTATGACTCAAGGTAAGTTTATTTATATATATTTATTTGTGGGCGAAGGTCCGCTTGCATCGCAAGAAGTAGCGGGTTTGATCCCCCCGAGGGGTCTAGTGTTTGTTTGTTCTGCAAGCACATTCTCCTTGGTCTGGGTGTTTAATTTGTATATTGAAAATATATATAAATATATATATTTATGTATGTATGAATGTCTATTATATTAAGTGTATCAGATGTCTAGTACCCGTAAGAAAGCTTAGAGCTAGATGTTGTGCGGATTGTCCGGAAATGTTTATTTATGTAAAATGTAAAGGGATATTCATAATACCGTCATAATTCCTGAGACATGTTTTATGAATATCTAAATGGAAAGGTAGTGGTAGTGTTTTTATGCATAATCAAGGGTTTAAAGGCAGAGGTATGATACCCACCGCGATAACTTTTTTTTTTTTTCCTTATTTAAATAGGGTTCGATCAGATTGATCATGTCACCCTCATTGTTCGCGATAACTTACGATAGTAATCGAACCAAAAATCGAATAAAGTATTATAGCAATAGTCGTTTTTACTTCTGATGAAAAATCATCCTGCTATAACGCTAAAATGTACTTTAGAAGGGATATTACTGCAACGTGCTCGCACCAGAGGGCAGCACTGAAACAACGTTAAAAAAGTGTAAATAACCGTTTCTTTATTCTAGTTTTGTGTATGACTAGTCCGACAAAGATTGATGGCAGGTGAAAAGAGTTTCATATCCATAGAAGTCACAAATGTTATAAATCCTAAAAAAGGGGTTGTCTACTATCTGCTCTTAGTTTCGCGTATTATAAGGGATATACAACTCAAGTTGTCTACATGGAATTATGAGTTTAGATTAATTTAACTTTGGTAGTGGTCCTTAATGACATTAACCTCCAAGTTTGTGTTTATATAAAAAGTAGTTAACTAGACAACTAAGGTTTGTATGGAAAAACCAGTTTTGACTTTAACAGATTATTATGCACAAAAATAGGTAAGTTTTCGGCTGTTTTCAAAGTTTAACTCTGAAGGTTAAGATAGGCAACGTCTCGGCAGCCATCTAACATAAATTGAATATAGTAGGTAGGTACCTATAGAAACAATATGCCTATAGAAACAAAAGGTACATATTTGAAACTGTTTTTTTTTTGCTGTTTACCAATTGACATTAAAGTTCACTTAGGTTACCAAGGTTTTACTATATAAAATTGTTAATAACAACAAGGTTTATATCTAGGAAAACGAGTTGTTATGACTAGACGTAGATTATAATTAACTAGTTAATATATACCTACGTAGAACGGTTTTCGTCCAGCTTATCAGCGGTAAAAATATAACTGTTGTTGTGTTTGCATTTGAAATAGCCTTATTAAACAAAACATCGAGGAATCGTAAAAAAATAAAAATTCTATCTAAGTTGATTTATGACACTGAAATATTATCGAATAAATAAAACTATATCTAATACAGTGGATCCATTATATTACACATTAGATCGACATAATATACAATAAAATACATAATATATAATAACGAGCATAAAATAATAACATTTAAATGTTATTTTATCTCGTTAAATTAGTGAGATCTCGGCCTTTTTTAGCGTGATTGATTTAGAAATTGCATTCCTTAGCATTGAACATAATAAAATAAGTAAAAAGCGTTTATTTTAATTATTAAATGCTTAATAAACCATTCAAAGAATGAATCACTTTAAGGATAAATTAGATCGACCTTGATTTACTTGCAACTTTGACAAAATCTAACCAAAAAACATAAATTGGTATGATAGGTAGCATAACATACCAACTACAAGCCGCAGAGACTAATACCCGGTTTTAAACAAATGGGGTTGTAAAACTCTTTGTACCTAACTGTTAATTATGATGAGTTAATAATAATAATTTTCACATGAAGTGACTTGTGTCAATAAACAAGACAAACAAGTTGATTAGATTCACCTCTGAGTGGATCTTATCTTTGCGATATTAAGAGGACTTTGTACGCTTTCTATCACTATCGTAATCTAGGTACAAGGCCCATAATCTAGGTGCACTGCTTAATAATTTAAATTTCCCGTATTTTTATAAATATTAAAGACTATTAGTGCCCCGCGGGTAGTAACGTTATAATGGATTTTCCCGCTGAATGTCAAGTTCCCGCGGTGCCCTATGTCGTTTCTAAGGCTCTTGAGACTCTGTGTACCAAATTTTATTTAAATCGGTTCAGAAGTTTTTGGGTGAAAAAGGAGCAGACAGGCAGTATTTATAATATTAGTATGGATTCTTGGTCTTGAGACCACTCGAGGCGCTAAAACCAATATTACAATTTGTAGATCAGACACACTTTTGACACAATGACATGTTATAAAAAATAAAAATAAATTCTATTATTTCGGACAACATTACAAATTTAAATTACATAAAGTTGAGGTCCATATCATAATTAGATTAACTAAATAATGTTAGTCTTATAATGACTTATACGATTAGTCTTAAAGAAGTTATGCTTCTAGTTAGGTGTTTTACAGGATTTGCGGAAAATTCGTCGAAAACAATTCGCCGAATGACAATTCGCCGAGAACAATTCGCCGAATCGAAATTCACCATAGCGGGCAATATTTTTAGGGACTTTCGACTATAGCGGCAAATCGCGAATTGTGTTTTCGGCGAATTTTTTCGACGAATTTTCCGCAGACGTTTTTACAGTGTATTATGTGTGTATTATGTATTTACAAAACAAGAAGTACATATATAAGTCGCCTAAAACCGTAATAATGTTTGATCTGACCATCCTAGTACGGATTTGATATACATATCATGATGTGAACGAGACATTTAATAAAAAAATAAATTTGATTCAACATTTTAACAAAATTCACTTATAAAATGTTTAGGTATAAAACGTTAGGGAATACAATTGAGCCTGAACTTGGGTAATCCCACAGTCAGAACACATACAATAATCTAGATAAATAAACTAATAAGCAGAATTACTGAAAACATCAATATAACAAAAAAAAATATAATAATAATTTATTTAATTTAGGCTTACTATATTAATCTTACGATTTGTTTTTATCATACTGAACTGATCTACGGTGCGGGTTTTTGGTTGGCAAAAAGTATCTAATTGACTTTGTTAAAAAAATACAGTCGGTTTAATATACATTATAATTCCACAGGAAACACTCAGGACATCTTACCATGCTTCCTGCCGTTCTTCCACATCTACGGCATGGTTGTGAGCCTCCTTGGCCACTTGACCATCGGCTGCAAGCTCATCACCATGTCCAAATTCTCAGCCAGTGTCTACCTCGACTTACTGAAGTCGCAGCCTATCAACTTGCTCTACATTGTACCACCTGTTGGTAAGTGAAATAATTTATAAACTATACACACACACTAGCACCCCTTTGTACGTTCCCACTGATGGGACACAGGTTCTTCTCTCTTGAAACAAGAGATTTGGCCTTTATTCACCACGCTGGCCAAATACGGGTTGGTAAATGTCACATTTTCTTCAAACTTGCCAGAAAAACTTCTCAGAACTTGCCGGTTTCTTCACGATGTTTGCCTACACTGTTGAAGCACGATTTAAAACGCACATACATTTTTCGAGAAGAAAAATTCATAGGCGAGCGGCGGGGGTTTGAACCCACGACCTTCGAAATGAAAGTCGAGTGCTCCCACCTAGCAAACACGGCTTTTTTTATAAACTAATTTTATAAAGCTGAAGAGAGCAAAAGGCGTGAAACGCTAGTAAAATATAATATCAATAGAATATATATCTACAGTAAATATATTTATCCGATCCAAACGAAACAGCAATTCTATTATTAGAAAAAAATAGTTGTGTTAGATAAAAACTCTGTGGGTGTATTTATTTTCATATTTTACTAAGACTGCAATTTGACCTTGTTTATAACACAGACAATGAAATCACAATGATTAGTACTCTCATTATAGGATGATGAAGCGATTTAGTTAAAAATATAGCTAATTATCGCACTTTTTAGAGTAAACGTTTGTTCAAAGTTTAATTGGTAGAGTTAATTTATTCGCCACAAGTAAAATAAAGCGTTACAAATTTTACAAATATCAACTTCCAATAAAATTTAATGAAAATTCTTTCTTAGATAAAATTATTTTTAGTTTTTAATCATAAAAATTACTCATCGAATATGGAAACTATGTATTTATTCATATATATAGTACAATATAGTAAATAACCCCTTTCTATTATTTCTAGCAATACTCCTGGGCAAGCACCCTGATGTAACGACGGAACATTTCCGCAATGTCAGGCACATTGTGTGTGGCGCGGCCCCGTTAGCCGCTTCTGATGTTGATTCTATTCTACAAAAAAGCAAGGTACGTAAAGAAAATAAGATGATTGTATTAATTATAAGGGTTGATATGGGGCTTCCAACAACTAGAGAGGTCTCTAGGTGTTGGAATGGATGTCCACCTCACCAGCAAGTGGTATCTCCTGCCAAAAACGAACGAAGCTTGGATACACCCACCAACCCGTATTAGACTAGCGTGATGCTCTTATAATGGTTGTGTTTACGTCTTACTTATATGTGTGGATTAATAAATGGATTCTTCCTTTCTTAACATAATTTCAACATATGAAATTATGAAAATATGGTGAACAATTTCAAGAAGATGGAAATTAGTCGCCATGCTGGTTCCTCTATATAAATACTTACGAACCAAATGAGCCGGGTTCTTCCAAGACGGCCAAGACTATTTGTCCGCACCATTTCAATGAGTGGATCTCGCAAGGGTGCCGTAGCTATTTAAACGTCCCTTTTATCTTGACAAGTGAACAGTGGTTATTCCCTTTATCTATTCAACATAGCATAGGTATAGCAAAGGGCCGAAAAGCTGAATAATAGTAACTTACTTTTAAACTTTATTTCCAGAAAGACATAGAGTTCAACCAAGGCTTCGGCGCCACCGAAACTACCTCGCTCGGTACATCTACGTTCAAAAACACGAGGAATGTTGACTATTCGGCGTGCGGGGTTCCGATGGCTGGAGTGACTTTGAAGTTTGTTGACCCTGCTACGGGCCAGCCGGTCCCTATTGGAGAAGTAAGTTTATGAGAACTTTGTTTATATGTTACATAATGGACCACAATCTCACCTGATGTAAAGTGACGATGTGGTCTAAGACGGGGCATGCAGACCTAGTAGATAGCTTCTCCGGACCACATTAAGAAACACGACAAAATCGTTTCACGCACTGGCCTAGGCCACGGTGACAAGCCGCGGCCGAAGCCTACCGCCAGAGACTTTTCTTAGCACCACCCGGAGGTCACGTGTAAGGGTTCAGAGGGTTGCCACTGACGGACGTGAATAGAAAACACCTCCATCTTTACTACTACAATATATAAAAAATTTGGGTGTTTTACATTTTGGTCGAGCTTAGGCCACCGCGTAAAATACCGTCGCTGACAAACATTTGGACCCTGGTTACGGTGGTTCTTAATTTTATCTATAATATAAAAATGAATCGCAAAATGTGTTGGTAAGCGCATAACTCAACAACGCCTAAACCAATTTGGCCAAATCTTTTTTTAAAATGTTCGTTGAAGTTCAAGGATGGTTTTTACGGCGAGAAAAATTAGAATTATTGCTGGAAAACCCCTAAAAATAGCCCTTTTCTTTTTCCCATACAAATGATTTGTAACTAAAACGTAGTCAATTTGAGCTTTATTGCTATGGTATAAAGTTCATATTAAATTACAAGCACTCACTGTTGTCTAAGCAATGTAGGTGTGTTCCTAACGTCAAAGATCATATCTATCAAAAGTATATAACATTTTCATGTCACAATGTTAGTTACCGTACTCCTCCAAAACTGCTTTACCGATTTTTACCAAATTTTATATGCGTATACAGTAGGTCTGGAGAATCAGCTACTATCAATTTTTATTTTGCAAAACAACGTTTGCTGGGGTCAGCTAGTAGTTTATAAAATAGTAATTTATAATCATGCGATTAACATTTGATAACCTGTGTCACTTTTTGAGTCCCTTCCATCTTATTGATTTCCTATATCGCGAGGCGTGCAGATCTCATCTCAAGTGATACCTGTGTTTTTCCTAAGTTTTAGTTCCTATAAGAGCTGTCCTACGGACTGATATTTTGAGTGCTACGAGTATGAAATCTCCCACCCAAATTATTATTATAAATTTAATGAGTTGATAAAGTGTTGCAGAGATTTTCTTCTTTTTTATTTACTTCCTACATATCAAGCATAAATATACCCACACGCCTATACATACGTGGCTATTGCCTACAGAACAGTAAACTAATGTTTTTTTATTAATAAATTGAAACCCCATACGAGTAAGTATGGGGTTCTAAAGTAGTCCATTGGTTTGAATCCAATAATCTATTATTGAATGAAAATAAAACTAAATGTATTCGATTTTCACTACCTAATGTAAAACAAGGTTCTGTAGATATTAAAATAAAGGGCGACAATTTAGAGCTCGTTGAAAATACTGTATTCCTAGGTATAACTTTAGATAGCAAGCTTCAATGGGACCCTCATATAGATAAATTGTCGAAAAGGCTCAGTTCTGCTGCTTTCGCAGTCAAAAAAATTAGAGTTTTAACTAATATTGCAACATCTAGACTGGTCTACTTTAGTTACTTCCATAGCATTATGTCATACGGTATTTTGCTGTGGGGGAGTGCTGGAGTAGGACGCATAAATACCATATTTGTACTGCAGAAAAGGGCTGTTCGTGCTATCTATAATATGGGTCCCCGAGATTCGCTACGTGATAAATTCAAAGAAATAAACATATTGACCGTCATTTGTCAATATATTTATGACGCCATTATGTATACGCATAAAAATATTAATTTGTTTACAAAAAATAGTGATAAACACAATGTAAATACAAGAAATAAATATAAACTCGCTTTGCCCACCACTAGGCTGCATAAGGTTAATGTATCATTCAAAGGGCAATGTATACGCTTCTACAACAAGATTCCCAAAGAATTGCAACAGTTGTCAATTACTAAATTTAAGAAAATTGTAAAAAACAATCTTTGTAAAAAAGCTTATTATAATATATCGGATTACCTTGAGGACAAAACTGCTTGGGACGGAATCTGCTCCAACACAATATCAAAAACAAGACTAACAAACAAATAATGATTGTAAAGTTTCAATACAAAAATGAGCTAGAGTTTCTAATCGCTTCTTTGCTCTAGTGTAAAAAAAGCGAAGCGACCAGATACCATAAATTTATTTCCTACTTATCTATAAGCACCTATGACCTATATGTTTTTTTTGTAATCTATTTGACGTGTCTAAGTTTTGTAAAATCAAACTATGGAAATAAATAATTTTGTATCTTGTATCTTGTATCTAGTATATTTGCAGATTTTCAATTTTCCTCCCCCACTTTTGCCCTTATAACTTTTAAACGGGTCAACCGATTTTCACATTAAACATGTCTAAGAACACTCGTCACTCGATGTTCCTGACAGACAGACACGTAAAACGTATAACACCCCTTTTTTTGCCGGGGGTTAAAAAAAGATTGAAAACACGGTTTTTTAAATTAAATTATAACAATTTCATTTTTGTGCATAGCATTGTTATGATTAAGGAATCTATGATAAATTTTCATTTATACAGGGTGTAATCAGACGACTATCGAAAAAAAAGGGGGGGGTATGCAGGACACCAAACCAAATCAATATAAAAAAACCGCAGTCCAAAAAAAAAATTGTAGCCGGAGATATCGATGGTTGAAATTTTCTGACTATTTGGCCAACCAGCAATGTAACCAGTAATGTTTTTATCGATAAATGGCATCGTTTCGTAGCTGTAATAAACGTTAGTAGTAGCAGGCAGGCAGTGGGCGGACACTCGACTTTCATTCTGAACGACCTTCAGAATGAAAGTCGAGTGTCCTCCTACCTACATAGCCCATATAAGCAGGAAAATATTGGATTTTACCGCGGGAAAGTACTAGTACGCGGTACAGCTTTCCCGCGGTTTTAAAAGTAATAACTTGTTTTAAATTAAAATACCGCAGATACCCTTCTCGCAGTTCTAAAATCTCTCAGGTCATTGAACTTACTCAACATTCATAACAAACTCTAGAAACATAATGTCACGATTTTGACTTGATAACCACAAGTGTTATTATTATTACTGTGAATTATTGTTTTCTTCAGAGCCGCGTTGGCTTAGTGCAAGCACACTCGACTTTCATTCTGAAGGTCGTGGGTTCAAACCCCGCCACGCACCTCTGGATTTTTCTTCTTGAGATAGGTATTTATGTCCGCTTTAAACACGTGCTTTAACGGTTAAGGCAAACATCGTGAGGAAACCGGCATCGTCTGAGAACTTTATGAGTTTGAAGGACATGTGACATTCACCAACCCGCACTTGGCCACCGTGGTTTAATTAAGGCCTAATCTCTCTCATCAACTGAGAAGTCCCTGTGTCCTAGCAGTGGGAACGTTAATTGGGTTATGTTGATGAACAATAACATTTGAAGGCATTGAATGTACTTAGTTACTTACCTAATTTCGCTGTCGCCTCGGACGCACTAGAAATGGCTCGAATTGAGCTCCTCCTCTTTCATGGCACAACTTGCACACACACTGGCACTCTGTAGTCCTCTGGAGGCATTTCCTCGTGCCTCGCCGTAACACATTAACATTTGTCCATATTCTCTCGCACTAAACATTGCCAAAACCACATCACACTAACATTTGAATAACAATCACTCGTCACTTTACACTACTAACCGAAATAGACAAATCTATCCATCTATTCTTACTATAAAATAAAAAAAAAACTTTAACTAACTTTTTTGAAAAAGAAAGGATTTTACTAAAACTAATTAAAGAGAAATACTAGAAAAAATAAGCTGAACAGCGCAAAGATTTCGCGATTCGCGATATTCGCGATGCGACGCACAAGTATTCAATACGAGTTATGAACACCGACTGAATTGATTCTCAAAACAAAAACACGACGAAAATAATAGGCAATAATACATATCTTCAAAAAGCGCCGCCACGCGGCGCGGCTTATGGCAAAGGGTGCCGACATTGCCGGCGTCTTTTGTCAAACAGGATAATTTATTCTTTGCAAAAGCCGTGTTCACTATGCCTACGAAAATAATTAGAACAAACTCCGTTTGATAAATACCTTTCCCTATGTTAGGTATGACTACAAAAATAAAAAATAATTGATTATTTTTTAATGCGAACGAACTCGAACAGCTGGTTTAGATAAACTTACGTGTATTAGGTATTTAACATAATATTTTTTTTTAATGCTGTTATCTGAGTAGTTTATAATTGATTTTTGTTATTTAGACTTAGAATAAAATACTAACTTATGTACCTACCTAGGTTAGGTACCAAACTGTTTTAATAAGAATATTAGCAATTTTATCTAGATGTCGTTCGTACAGTAGGCAAAGATTGCAGTAGGTACCTAGGCCGATAATCCAATAACAGGGTGAGTTGAGTTCGTTTCAGCCCTAGCAACTCCATTACAGGACATAGGCCTCCCTCAATCTTATGATAGGTAGATTGAGTAATAAAAATAAATTTAGAATTATTTTGTAGGTAGGTACTTTAACTTAACTAACTTATGTGTGGCGGGAATTGTGCACGGATTTTAATAAAACCATTATCTAGGTCACCAGAGTTTATTGCGCTCGAACAGCTGTTTTAGATTTACGTGTATTATTTAACATAATATTTTTTTAAAATGCTGTTATCTGAGTAGTTTTTATTTGATTTTTGTTATTAAGACTTAGAATAAAATACTTACTTATGTAAGTACCTACCTAAGTTAGGTACTAAACTGTTTTTATGAATATTAACAATTTTATCTAGATTGTCGTTCGTGCAGTAGGCAAAGATTGCAGTAGGCCGATAATCTAATAATAGGCTGAATTGAGTTCGTTTCAGCCCTAGCAACTCCATTGCAGGACATAGGCCTCCCTCAATCTTTTAAAAGATTGAGTAATAAAAATAAATTTTGAATTATTTTGTAGGTACTTTAAATTAACTATGATGTGGCGGGAATTGTGCATGGATTTAAATAAAATCCATTATCTAGGTCACCAGAGTTCATTGCGCTTAGAGCAGGATAGCGCTCGCTTGCGTGTGTGCGTATGGGTCGTACACGCAAGCGCTATCACTGTGTGGATGCCATCAGCTGTGATTACGTGTTAGGGTATTAGAATGGATATCGGCGCGCCGCGCCGGCCGCGAAAGCGAGCGCGAGAGTGAAATTAGATTCACGGATGTTTTTTTTTTTTTAATGTTTTTTTTGTATTATTAGTGTGTTAATTACGTTGGCATGTTCTTAAATTGACGTACAATGACTAAAAAACCTTTAAATAGAAAAAAAAATATTTTGAAAAAAAAAAAAAATTGCCTTTTTTTTCGATAAATTTGTTCAGTATCGTGGTCTGAATCTCCCCTTTCATTTTTCGATAGTAGTCTAATTACACCCTGTATATATTTCCTTACTTTGGGTAAAATACATTAGCTATAACAATTCATTGAGTGGTTCGTTGTTCTGTTAAAATAAACGCTCGGTGTATCTTCACATACTTCTTGTACATTGAAAACATTAGGTAGTTTATTTTCCTATAAACTGTTTTCATCCTTTCAGTCTGGAGAAATGTGCATAAAGTCCGAGACAATAATGAAGGGTTACCACAAGAATCCCGCTGCGACCGCGGACTGCATTGAAGACGGGTTCTTCAAGACGGGCGACCTTGGATACTTCAAACCTGGCGCAGGGCTGTTCATAACTGATAGGATAAAGGAGCTTATAAAGGTAATATTAAGATTTACATGTACGTATGAAGATTTATTGTGAAATTTAGGTGAAAATTTAATAACTATCCATACTTTACTAATATTCTATGCGAAAATAAGCGTAATAAATAGCGTGTGTCTGTTCCCCTTTCACGCACAAACTACTGAACCGTTTTAAATGAATTGAACATTTGGAACACAGATTCTCTAGAGCCTGAGAAAGGACATAGGCTACATTTAACCGCGGGGAAATGTCATACCTCGGGAAAATTTATTATAAAACGGTAACACCGCGGCGACTAGTGGTTGTATAAATATTTCTCTCTCTCTCACAACTTCTGTTGAGCTCTCATCTTGCTAGAGTTCGTAAATTATTACCTAAATAATTTGTTTAAATTTATATACGAGTATCTATGGTCAAAAACAAAAATTAAGTAGTATATACATAGAAAATTTTATTTGGATTAAAATTAAGGTTTTTCTGAACTCTGAGCGCTCTCGGGTCGGGGGTCCGTGGCATTGTGCTAGCCGTCCCACTTTGTAGTGGATTGGACCCCCCCTTTTTTGAGGGAAGCCTACAAACTTTCTCAATTGACTGGTCTTATCCAGTAGGAGTCGTCCAATGGGCGAAAATATGGAAAGAGAGATAAACAGACGCGTCGAGGGTCTAAAATCTATAATAAGCGGTGATTTATTTTCTTAGGTAAAAGGCATGCAAGTAGCCCCCGCAGAGCTAGAAAGCATTCTCCGCTCGCACCCAGCGGTCGCCGACGCGGCCGTCATCGGCGTCCCTCACGAGTTCTACGGCGAAGCGCCCAAAGCCTTCATCATCCGCAAACAGAACCAACAAACCACCGAAGAGGAACTACAAGACTTCGTCGCGAACAAAGTCGCGGGGTACAAGAGGATAGAGGAGGTTATGTTCGTGAATGATATCCCCAAAACTGCCTCGGGCAAGATTCTGAGGAAGGATTTGAAGAAGATTTACGCGTAATATTGTTAGGTATTGAATGTGTGTTTGTAGGTATGATTGATTGTGGGAGAATCTGAATAAAATTTCGATACTTTGTTTTATTCAGATTGACTTGGAACTCTAGTAGAGAGCACTAAAATCTTTATAGCATCTCCAAAGTTAGCTAAAACAAATGCAACTGCAAACTGAAAACAAATGAAAGGGGTGGAGAGAGTGACTTGTATCTTGATCTATCTGTAAACATAGGGTTGCCAGCAAGCCAGGTTTTTATATATTATGTTGTTTAGCTCACTCATATGAGAAGATTTTTATTAACGTTTTATTTAAAGTTAAATACACAACAAGATACCTACTTAAAACTTAAAATTAAGGTACAAATCAAAGTCTGAAAAAGAGTCAATCAATCCACCATCAAAAATAAAATAGTTTTACGGTAGCTAGTTTATTCTTTATTCAGTTGGCAATACTGCAAATATTTATTGTTGTGGACGATGCCACAAAAAATTCGATTTCGTGTTTTAAGTCTTTATACGAGCTTGTTCATAAATACTGTGAATAATAAAAATATGTACCACAAAGTAAAAAAAGGGGGTGTGACTAGCACTGTTGACTGAACATTCGCTATAATGCTTCCGCAACTAACTTCACATATATATTATTCCATAAAGATTTGCGCTCACTCTATCTCGCTCGACTTTTTGTGTGATAAAAAATCTGAACGAGAACGAAAAGCTTGGTCTTATTTCTGTCGTAGGACGTAATATTGGAAATAGGCCTCCCTCGATAGAGTTATTTATTTCGGCTGAAAGCCAAACGCAGTAAACTGGAAATGATGTGGAGAATATTGAAATGAAACAATTTTATATATTTAGTAATTTTATTGATAATTTTAATTACCGAAATAATATTATGGCGGATAGGGTTTTTAGTTATTACAAAAAAAGCTAGATGTATTTATTTATTATTTAAGTAAGAGTAATAAATGAGAAGGGTTTCTAAAGGAAAAACATATTTATATAGTTTAATTCCACAAAGACGATGATTTCGCTCTAATTTCACCATTTTATGCTACAAATCGAGATTTATTGAACCAAGTTCAACAGGCGGTAAAACGAGTTTAACCTGATCTGATCGCGTTGATAGCGAATGGTAAAATCGGGGCTTAATATTAAAGTGGACATTGAGTAGATATTCTTATTTAGATCAGCTGACACCCATAAAATCTTCAAAAATTAATTTAACGGACACAAAGCAAATAAATGTTGCATGCGTAAAGACTTTTGATAATGCCTTAAATATTATGAATAGCAATTTTGGGAGCTTGCTATTATAAGTTAAACAATAATATGGAAGAATGTAACAAATAATTCTTGACGATTACAATAAAATAACAAACAATGAATAACGACTGTGATATAATTAACAAAGGGAAGTAATTCTTTAAGACATCATACACTTTATTGTTTTCTGGAATAATGGGGTTTTATTTGTTTATATATTACAATTTTATAAATGTTTTTGACTTGTTTTTTATTTTAATCATCTTTGTATAACAACAAAAGTTACATGTAGATATAAGAATTCACTATATCAGGGATCGTCAACCTTTCATTGTTTTATTTTAATAAATCTTTGTTTATCAACAAAAGTTACATGCAGATATAAGAATTCACTATATCAGGGATCGTCAACCTTTCATTGTTCTTAACTGACGTTGATTGGTTTTTGCCAGCGATAGTACATTGGACTTTAGTTCAATTGTTCTTAATTTATAATGGCTCTGAGCTGAGAGATTGGAGAAATGGCACAAGTATAGTGTAAATGCATGACATAATATGCTTTATGATGCTGTCTATGACGCGGAGAATCTCCATCTCAGAGTACGTGTAAGGATTCAGAGGGTTACCACTTACGGCCCGGACATGTGGCCCGGAGAAGCCATCTACCTTCTAGGTCTTCATGTACCATCTTGGTCCACATCGTCACTTTACATCAGGTGATGAAACTGTGGTTAACAGAAGGCTTATCAAACATAAAAAAAAACCTCATAATGACTGTCCGCTTGCGGCGCAAGAGGTAGCGGGTTCGATTCCCGCCTAGGGGTCAAGTCAAAGTAAAAACATTTATTTCCCTAGACGCTCATGACATATTATAAGGACAGGTCAAGCTAATTTAAATAAAAACTAAGAATAATCAAGGAAATAACATTGTCTTGACAGTTTGCCATAATTTTTTACACTGAGTTGAGAAGCGAATAGAAAAGTGTTTGTATGTTCTGCAAGCGTTTTCTCCTTGGTTTGGGTGTTTAATACGTATACTAAAATAATATCATAGATATTATTTTAAGTATGTCAATTCTATTAAGTTTGCCAGATGTCCAGTACCCGTTACACAAGCTAAGAGCTAGCCTGGCTGAAGATAGAGCTAGATCGTCAACGTAGCCGTGAGGTCCTTCCAGGAAAAGAACTTCAGTAAAGATGATTACGACTGAGAAGAGATTTGTTAATCTATGTTTAATCTATTTGCTTTCAATACACAAAAGTAAGCTTAATAACAAACTCCACACCTAAAAAAATGTGGGCGCCTTTTATTATTTAAATACGTATCTTAGTCATTACTAATACCATAATTCTTAGGGTCTATTTAATCAAATCCGAGTAAAATTAGCTCTTGACATAAACTAACCATTGCCTAATTTACTCTAATTTTATGCGGTCGGTACTTGGATGGGAGATCGCTGACTGCTTGCTTTCGAATCTTTCTTTAAGCATTTTTAGTATTTAAACTAGTCTTTAGTGATTATGTATGTGGGTTGGTTGAAATAAAAGAGTTATTGCACTATACTGAATCTATTCATTTAACACGTTACAGGTTATTACAATTATATTATTTATTTAATCCTTATTAGGATATGTCTAAACATGGCTGAGGTTTGAAGAGTGACTGGCGAGGCTCCGCATAACTATTAAAAAGCTGAATTAACGAAACGCGTTTGCGCCGCGTACTTTTATGCTAATCTGTGTCACTACACATTTTATTTTTTTATGTTACTCATACTTATCGAATTTATTTAAACATAGGATTTATAAATGAAAGTCGCCCGCTTCATCTGTCTGTGTTCCTGTGTTGCGACTCTGTTTATGTTCTGTGTTATCCGTGTAGCTCAAAAACTCAACGGATCTTTATGCGGTTTTCGTATCCGGAAAGGGAAAGTTTTATAATTATATAATGTCTATATATATTTTTAATATTGTACACCCTTACCTCCTTTCTACTTTAAGTAAAGTTTTTTCCATCCTAAGGTTGCCTGGGAGAGATTGCTTTTCAGCGATAAGGCCGCCCATTGTACCACTTGTTTTTTATTTATTTTGTTTTACGTGTTTATGTTCCTGTGTTGAACAAAATAAAGCATTTTTTTGTATTGTATTGTATTATCTGTTCACATTTTATTGAAGTTTGTTTATAAACATCCACAAAATGTAATCAATTTAGCTGATAGCTACGCCAAAGGAGGACAAATTCCAACTACAAAGTAAACAATCACTTGTCGCCAGTCATTACCGCAAATAGGTAGCCCAAATGCTGCAATTACCATTCAGTCGCTATCTCGCTTGCTCATATATTGCGCTTGCGCGTCCTTGTTAACTAGTCTTGGAGCTTGGTCTCAGACGCGTAAAAATGGATTGTAAATTTGCTGCGAATAAGCAATGGGTGTGTCAGTTTGTATCATCCCGTGGTACTACGGGCTTGGTATTAAGTTAAAGTAAAGTAAAATATGTTTATTTGCACATAACTTAAGGACTAATGACATAAATTAAACTTAAAATTAACACGCTTAGGTTAGGCTTATAATTTCCATTATCCTAGCCTTATTTTGGGCGGGTTCGATAAATAACCTACCTAACCTACCTCCGGCAAAAAGAAGTAACCTTGGAAAAAAGTATATAGTCACTGACTAATAAATTGTTAATCATAGCATAGAGCCAAACTGAAATTGAAACCTTATTAATGAGACAAACAATTTTCAGTTTTAAATTTACATAGATCAATAAGAATGTTTGATTAAACGCTGAACAGTTCATAGGTTCCCAGACCAGAAAGGTGCTTTTGCACTTATCAAAGATATCAATGGTGTGTAGGGTCTCGTACTGACGAACTTACATAAATCGGTCTCTCCTTTGCTAGTATATATCGGGTGTCTAAACTGAACATTATAAAAATGGTAATCAAAAACATTAATGCAAGCCACTGTTTGACATATAGATTGTAAATAACCACGATAATTTGAGTATTCAAGGGCCGTTGCACATCACGCAACGAATAGTTATGTTGTTAGGATAATACTGGATTCCTTTATTGTATACATTTTGATATCTTTAAGAAGTATCTAATCAATTTAAACTTATATCGGTTCCGGTCTACATTGCGGTACGTGATTTACGGTGACTTTTCCTTTCTTCTACGTATAGAAGCTATTGGTATGGTAAGCTAATTTCAAACTACTACGAAAGGAACAGTATTTTTCATAAATACAATTATTCACTTTATTCGTACCACTTTTCAAAATAATAGATCCTACCTACCTACCTATGACCTAATCACAGACAATAGTTTGAATGAAAACACACGTAATAGTTTGGATTTACGAGTATTTGAATAAAATTCTATACTTGGATAGTAGGCACGTACCATTGTTAGTTGTCTAGTAAGCAAGTGTATCTGACGTCACGGTTGCCTAGTCGCGTCGGTCGGCCGGCGCGGGCGGCGTCGCGTCGCGTCGGTCTGTCGGTCGCGTCGCGTCGTGTTTTCGGCCGCAATGTACGTTCACCCTAACACCGATAGTACATACTTACAGCGACTAGCGAGCCGTATGATATTTTAGTACACAAACAATCTCCACCCAGTGTGCACGCATCACGTTTAATCGCGTGCTGCCGGCAATTCATAAAGGTAAGCGCAGAAACTACATTCTTTGCTCCCTCTTTACCTTGTAATGTATTGTTTTTCTCCCAAAACCTGTTTGATCTATATTGAGAATGTTGACAAGTGAATATATTGGCACATATGGTAAACAGTGTTCCAATGTTTTGTGTGGATGAAAAAAGTGCTTCTTGATTAATGACCAAGCTCTGTGCCTCAATTCTGGTAATGGAACTTTGTGTGCAGTTTTGTGTTACATGACTTACATTCCCACATGGGGACAATAAATATGGGGAAAATACAGTTATAATTTACAACATACAGTTGTAAATTATAACTATTTATTTATTCATCCACCTGAACTAATAGTATTTGTTGACGTTACAACTAGGTAGGTGTCTAATTGAATTTTAATTATAGTTGTCATCATCTAATGAAAACCTTAAATACTTAGAGCTGCAATTTTGGGTGCTTATATTTTACGAAATGAAGGTTGATTAAGAGAAATTATTATAAACAACCAAAAAATCGTCAATAAATGAATAATCGTGAATTCGTGATAACGTACCTTACCAAGTAGTACTTAGACATAAGGAGTTACAGTAAAATAGTTCTTATTATCTCCGAGCATTCACCATAATTGTTTGTCGTTAGGAAACTAGTTACAACTATTTGGTGCTAATAGGTAGATAAAAATTATAATATATTGTGTGTGATATATTTATCCTTCTACTATCTTAACTTTACTCGTATTATAAAGGCGAAAGTTTGTGAGGTTGTTTGTTGCTCTTTCACACAAAATAGTAGTTTTTTTTATGGTTTTAATAAAACTTTACAATAATATAGATAACATTATCAGAATAAACATAGGCCACTTAATATCGTGGTAAAATACAACATTTCTCGAGAATATCTATTATTGCGAGTAGGTATAGCCTGATATTAAATTTGGCATGGTCATAGCTGTCTGTAGCCCCAGTAAAGAACAAAAGCTACCTTCTTTTTACCGCGAGAAAATCTATGCGGACAAAGACGCGAGCGGAAAGCTAGTATCACATACCGACAAATAGATAACCGTAAATGTAGGAATGCTGGTATTTCAGGATACAACGAGTCCCCAAGGAAGCATAATGGTGTTAGTGTGATTTTATCTACAAAATAATTACGTATCTAGGTACCTACCTATTTACTTGTTTGTTAGTTAAGTAACATGGCATCAACCTTTGTATCGACGACTCCTCTATTATGCTGATTGGATTACATAATTGTATCACACTTACCTGTTACCCACACGGATATGTGTATGTTGTTTATATATATAATACGTACGTTCATCGTGCCTACTTTACTTATCACTTCTATTTACAACCACTATCACCGCTCTTTATCAGTTTCAGGTTTCATAACTAACATGCCGAAGAACATGTTTGTGCTAAAAAAAACTTTGGACTCGTTGTGTAAAGGTTCAAAATTCAGTGTAGCTATTCGACATCACAGTGTTTGGACTCCAGAGAAGATCATCAAGTCCCCATACAGAGATGTGGAGATCCCAAACTGCACTCTGTACGACTATGTTTGGCAGAATCTGGACCGATGGCCTGAAAGGACAGTTTCCGTAAGTTAAAGAACTAAATTTTTGATCGTTAGTGTTACAAATTTCTTACGAAAATCGTATCGTATAAACTTGACCCACCCAATGTTCGTGTTTGCAAGTTATGCAAGCACTTTCTCCCTGGTCTGGGTGTTTAATAATGTATAATAAAAATATGTCTATTTATGTAAGTCTATTATATTAAGTATATTAGATATCTAGTTGGTATCTATACTAATATTATAAAGCTGAAGAGTTTGTTTGTTTGTTTGTTTGAACGCGCTAATCTCCGAAACTACTGGTTCGAATTGAAAAATTCTTTTTTGTGTTGGATAGTCCAGCTATCGAGGAAGGCTATAGGCTATATAACATCACGCTACGACCAATAGGAGCAAAGATATAGTGGTAAATGTGTAAAAAACGGGAGAAATTATTTCATGTTTGAAGCCTTCCGTTGCGTGCGCCGTGAAAACGGTTCAAGATACACAAAAAATATGTATGAAAGAATAATAGCTCTTTTAATGATCTAAAAAACAATCCGCGATAGTATATGTCTATCTTTTAAGATTAACTCACAAAAACCGTTTTTATGGTACCTAATTTGGTCGAAATAATTTGTTTAAGTTGTATCAACATAATAATATTAATCTTTATTCAAATAAATATGCTGTTGGTTAAGAGTACTTCATTGTGAATAAAATTGTCTTTGACATAACTTAATTTCAACAAAAAACTTTAAAAATTACTGGAATTTTTTTTTTAACCGTGCGACGCCGGGGCGGCCTGCTAGTCCGTAATACAAGCAGAGCTTACTACGGGGCTTGATGTTGTGTGAATTATCCGGAAATATTGATTTATTTATTTTATATGATTATTTTGGCTATAGGTATTATTAGTCAATGTAAAAACAAAAGCATTATAACAATAAAAACACATAAACCGTGTCTAAAAAGAAGACAACGATTCAAGTTCAGCAACGATTCAGCTTTTGTGATATTATAATGATTTTGATTCGGACAAATCATCATTGTTTTGTGTTTATCGAATCGAATTAATTCATATTTATTTATTTACTAGCTGTGCCCCGCGGTGTTACCCGCGTTATAATGTATTTTCCCGCGGAATGACGTTTTCCCGCGGTAAAAAGTAGCCTATGTTATTTTTCAGGCTCTAGAGATTCTGTGTACCAAATTTCATTTAAATCGGTTCAGTAGTTTTCGCGTGAAAGAGTAACAAACATCCATACATCCATACTTACAAACTTTCGCCTTTATAATAGTATATATATATATGTAGTAGGATTACTTAACTATTTATATCTAAACCTAACTTATACGGAGCATGTCTCTTTAGATACATTCGATTCTAAAAATAACGGGTCTGTCACATAAACCCGAATATCTCCCCAACTACTAAGGCTAGCCTAAGTAAATAAAATAAAAAAATCCCCGATTCTAGAACTTTAGTTCCCATAAAAGTAAAAAGTCATACTATTATAAATAATATGTTATTAGAAGGGCAACTAAAAAGTCTTTATTCCGTTTTTAACCCCCGACCAAAAGAGGGGTGTTATAAGTTTGACGTGTCTGTCTGTCTATCGGTCTGCCTGTCTGGGACATCGTAATTTGGACAATTTTGTTTTTTTTTGTAAGGAAGGTGTGTCTCGCGCAAGTATTCTTAGACATGTTTCATGAAAATCGGTTGTGCCGTTTAAAAGTGATGGGGATGAGAGTGGGGACGGAAAAACTGAAAATCTGCAAATATACTCGAGTGTGGTATCAAACGAAAGCGCATCGCGTCCACATTACAAAATATTATGGTGTTTTACTTCTAAGGAAACGAATAATCGTGGGTTATCTTAAATTTTAATTTAGTTTATTAATTAGCAGCTTTAGATATGAAAGTTTTAGAAAGAAAACGGTGCATAATGTACTTACTCGAGCAAACCAGTCGAACATTCCTCATTATAAGTATAATTATGTACTTAAACATTTTCAATTTAGTACGAGTATCTGATATTATTTTATAAATTCTAACTTTTTCCTCATTCACATAACTTTCTACCTCTTTGGTGGTTGATATGATAGGAGTCGGTCATTAAGGTCTTGAGTTTTTTTCAATCAACTACACTTACGCACTACAACCAGTACTTGGCGGACTTAGAATCTTTTGTTTTTGTTTTTGAAACCCCCTTAAATTTACCGCCAAATCGTCAGGACTTGGTAAAATAACCAATAATGGCAGAAAGTAATATCATAATAGGTACCTTAATGTTCCATTCTAACGATATTGACTTAAACACGAACAAAAAATATTACGAGCAATAAAGTATACTCACACCTACACCCACCCAAGTGTGATAAACTGATAATCGTCACTCTGCGAAGAAGAAAGACTGAAATAATTTATTGTATAAATTGTGTATGCTATGAGCTGATGTTAACAATGAGTATCAACAGTTTTATCCGTCGGTCGTGGACATAGGTACCTACAATAGTATTTATTGAGTACACATTATTTATAAAATAATATTATTCGGTAAGTACAGACCTACCTTTATTGCAACAAATACATTTAATACCTACTCAGAGTATTCTTTTATTTTACGGTGAACTCTATTAAGTAGTCAAGTTTATAAGTTTTTTCTTAAATTTCCATTTAGTTCTTTTATTTCTACTGGCAAATGGTTGAAAACTCTTATAATCCCTCCAAATAAATTGTCCATTATGTTATTTATCCATAGATTATAAATGTATTTATTACGGTCTCTAACGTTTTCAGATCTGTGCGAATTTAATTTAAATAATGATAGATTCTTTATAAATCTGCGTATTTCTAGTAGGTTAAAATATATCCGTAAGGGTAAATATATTCATCATTATCATCTTTCTGACCTTATCCCACATTGCGTGGGGTCGGCACAACATGGTTAAGGGTAAATATATTATTATCCTTAAAAACATTTCGCAGAGCGTTATTCAATACCGAATATTTACCTAATACTTATTAAGTTTTATCAATGCTGTGCCATTATGTCACAGATGCATGAAAAGGTCCAGAAGGCCTTCCTAAGGTACCTGTATAAGAGACTTTTAGGGTATTACCCTTACATGTACCCGACTAAGTTTTTACTAGGTTTGCCTGGGGTACAACTCCTTGGAAGTTAGGCGATCTAATGAAAACTCTTGTACATGTTCAAGATCTTGCGAGGCTTAATAGATTGTTCGGAGTTGCATAGTAGTTTGTGTCGCCTTTATGTACCGAACAATTACTGCCGATCTAGGAAACATAGACTATTCGCTGTCCCGGCGTGCCGTACTGTGGCTCATTCCAGGTCCCCCATCCCGCGATCTCTCTCCGCTCTCAACGCACTCCTGGCCCTGCGCCCAGACTGCGATGTGTTCGCAGCAGACTGGCACGTACTCCGAGCTGCTTGCTTGGAGTACTCTGAGTGCTTGTATAAAATTTTATGTAAGATAAGAAAATTTTACAATTTGTGATTTAATGTTAGAAAATTGTTTCTGTGTCTTGTTTTAATTAATTTAATTTTTAAGAATATTTTTGTTGTAGTTAATTTTTAATTGTTATTAATTTGTGTAATAGGATAAGCCGTGCAAATTAAATAAATAAATGCAAATAAAGAATATAGTAATAAGTTGATAAGTGAAACATGAACAGGCATTTTATTAATTTTATCAGATAAAATTGAAATAAATGCATTTACATCGGGTTATCGTGCGTTTTGATAATGTTAGATGAACTTGAAAAGTTTGTGTAAAAATGCTGAGTTTTTTATCATCATCGCTGCACAAGGTGATTTGGATAATATCCATACCATATTATGGCACTTAAAATATAAAGCGGAAAGGTGTGAAAAGCACCAGGCGAACATATTTATTTCGAAGTTTTTTCAATTTGCAAGCCCATTCGTCGAAAAAAATGTATTATGTGTAAATATATAAATCCAATTTTATCGTGATTGACAATCTCATCTCAATCTCATTTGGTATCATAATAATAGTCAATATTAAATCGGTGGTTAAAGATTGTATTTTGCATGTTTACCTTCTCCTAAAGGTTCAAAAAATTGTGTTAACTGACATGAGGCTAAACATGGACCTAAAGATTAGATTAGGCAAAAAAAAAAGTAAGAGGCCATTTTCCGAAAGAAAGGGCCCCAAATATAAATGTTGTAGTCAATGAGATGGTAAGCGCCATCAAAACGAACTTTCACACGATATATTTTTTCACTTTTAACCGATTTCATTTGATTTTGGTATCCGTGTTACGAGTAGATACAACACAAATCCCTGAGAACATTTACAATTTTATTTGTTACACAATAAGTATCTTCTGAATATCTAATTTCAGGTCTGTGCCATAACCGGGCGAGGGTACACTTACGAGCAAGCCTTCAAGTTATCCAACACTTTCGCCGCGAATCTCAGAAACAAGCTGAAAATCCAGGATGGGGATGCCATAGCTGTAATGCTGCCGAACATTCCTGACTATCCTTTAGTTAATTTGGGGATTCTAGAGGCAGGAGGAATAATCACTAGCATTAATCCCATTTATACTGCTCGTAAGTAAACAATTTATAATATGCATGAAGACTACAGGAAAAAAATAGGCATACTGTTTAGTCCGTCTCTAAGCCCGTCCAAAAATACTGGACGCATTTTTTCGATGTATCAATTGAATAAGAAACTGCCAATATATAGAGCATATACGTTCCGGAGTAGAGGCTTGTGACGTTTGAATTTAGTACAAATTACTAGAAGCATTACGTCACGCTAAACTTCAATACACTTTACCGTCTTGATTTTTCGTTTACAAATAAAAAATAAAAAGAAAATATTATCTGATTTTCATCATCATCACCCTATTAACGTTCCCACTGCTGGGAAACAGGGACTTCTCTCTTGACGAGAGAGATTAGGCCTTAATTCACCACGCTGGCCAAGTGCGGGTTAGTGCATGTCACATTTCCTTCAAACTCTTTTAAAGTTCTCAGAACATGCCGGTTTCCTCACGATGTTTGCCTTCACCGTTAAAGCACGTGTTTAAAGCGCACATAAATTTCTCAAGAAGAAAAATCCAGAGGTGCGTGGCGGGGTTTGAACCCACGACCTTCGGAATGAAAGTCGGGTGTCCTCCCACTTAGCCAACACGGCTTTTATCTGATTTTAATATTATCTAAATGACGGAAGAAGTAATATTTTGACACCACAAGCTTAGACCTTACGACGGGGCTAGATGTTGTTGTGTGGATTGTCCGGAAATATTTTTATTCTTCATCTATTGTAGTTTAAGCATAATCAAGTTATAATCATAGATTAGGATAGAATAAGAATTTATTGTACACGAAACAAACAAAATACAGTATATTTTGGGCTAATTGTAGCAGTCACATGAACTTACACATCGCTCTAACCTTATATTTACAATGCAAAGTTAAGTCCAATTTGGATTAATTATGATTGTTTTGTATAAAGTTATACAAACAAGAATACTTTCTATGTATAACTAAATTTCACACAAACCCTAATCTTAACTTTATCTCTTATTATGTTATTTTTAACTCCCGACCAAAAAAGAGGGGTGTTATCAGTTTTACGTGTCTGTCTGTCTGTCTGGGACACCATAGCTGCCGAACGGATGGAGATATTTCAATTTAGCCTGTTAGTTATCGGTATAATCACTAATAAATTATATCTTCTTTCAGACGAAATCCAACGCCAATTGCTCCTATCATGCGCGAAAGCAGTAGTAACACTCCCAGAAACACTAAAGACTGTTAAAGAAGCTTTAAAAATCGCCAAACTCAACATTCCAATAATAATAGTCAAAGTGACTGGTGAATCCACACCAGAAGGAACCGTCTGCTTCAACGAACTAAGTGAGGACCAACACGCAGATACTAGTGTCCTGAAGAAAGTTAGAAGGAGTGGGAATGATATATGTTTTTTGCCGTATTCGAGCGGGACAACAGGATTGCCGAAGGGTGTTGAACTGTCGCATAGGAATATTATTGTGAATGGAGAACAGGTTAATGAAGAAGATGTAAGGATTCATAATGATACAACTGGTGAGTCACATGAGTTTGAATGATAGAGTATTACTGTTATTAACTTTAATTGAATTTTGCGAGCCCGCCGGCTTAGTGTTATAAAAAAAAACTGTTTCACGCAATAATGAATCCTTACAAAGCATTATACACAAATATTATACCGTTGCCTGTTTTGAAATGTTTCATTGTTGAATTTGGTTTATAGGGTATATACCCTGGAATATTCCAAACTCAAGTCCTGATCATCTGAGGTCAAAACCCAACGAAACGTTTCGAGACTAGGTAGTAGAGAGGAGAGTAGGTAGTGCTCATATCCTTCGCTTGCTCGTCTTTGAGGGAGTGCCTAGATAATTTTGTCATTGCTAGAAATACTCCATAAAGCAATTTTGAGTCCTTAAACCCTTCTCGTTATATAAGTTTTCTCAAATCTGAATGAATTTAGAAAAAAATCTACTTAAAAATGTTCCTTTTTCGACCAAATGATGATGGAAAAATATTGCAAACAGGTTGATATTAAACTAACTTTATAAATAAGAAATTTATAGTCGGTTAAACATCTATTAACTTTTTTTTTATTTCACTTGTGTAATAACAATATATTTTATTACCACAATAATTTAATATTATAACATTATAATAGTTCTTAAGAACTGTAGGAAGTACCCAAGTACCTGGCAGTACGGTCGAAATGTAGTTCGTTTATTTAAAAGGAACACGATACGCTCGGATTAATTTACCTACTCCGAAATTTATAGATCCTTAGTTGTGATTTAAGTACTAGCAGATACAACAATTATCAATAAGTATTAGATATATCAATTAAATAATTAAGTTGCTGTTATATTGCTTTAGTTTCACTAATTATGTTATAAAATATTAATAGCTAGGTACTAATTTAGTAGGTACCTGGCAGGGTCTAGTTAAAAAATGTCGTGTTTTTACAATTTAACACATATCAAAATATTTAGAGACGTTGGCCTTTTTGGATTTTTCTGCGGGAACAACGTATTTTCCCCGTTCCGTGTAGATTGTAGAAAAAGTAGCCTTTAGGTTACTACCCTAATCTCTCTCGTTATCGGGGTAGATAAAGTTGACGAAAACTTATCCTTCCTATCGGTCATAGATATTGAATTATTGATATTTGTTATGTAATCAAGTCAAGCTTGATGACGATAATTCTTAGTCAGATAATTGTGATTTTTGCCCGTAGTGTCATTTGCACCATTGACCAGTACCATTGATGGTGCAAATGATACTATGATGTACCGTTTGCACCATTTTGTGTCATTTGCACCATTGGCCAGCACCATTAATTGGGCAAACGACACTGTCATGTACCGTTTACACCATTGATGGGGCAAATGGTGCAAACGACACTGTCATGTACCGTTTACACCATTGATGGGGCAAATGGTGCAAATGACACTATTAAAAAATATATTTATTTTGCCTCAAGGCTTTCCTCGAGCTATCGCTCTGTTTACTGGCCATCCGCCCCGCCCCGAGACCCTCAGGGAAGAGATGGATCAGAATTTTTCTCCCCATGAACAAATACTGTATCCCCTAAAACTTTACTAATGATAATGGATAAATGAATCGCTTATTAATAATATAAAATATTGTTATTATTAATAACAAAGAATCAATGACAGCTAATCAATGACAAATAATGCTTAATTATTTTATCTTAATTTTTCCAAGAATAGTGGAATATCTATTTCACTATTAATTAATTGCATCTGTACGTACTGTATATAATTATTCCGATCCCTAACCTCCTTTGATCGCTTTTTGTACGGGTCTTGTGTAAGAGCATTGACTGCATGAAATGCAGCGTCCTCCTTAAGCACTTTTAAGCAGTGACTCACTGTCGCGGGTCTTCTTTTAAAGCAGTTATTAATATGTCCATTCCATCCTTCACATACATTATTTGTTCTATGCCTCTCACCAAAACAACACCACAGTTTTTTTTTCGGCATCCAAAATCTAGCCACATAATTAATAAATTGCTGCAAATTTTTATTACTTCCGTTAGCATCACTCTCTGCTATGATGTATCTGAATCCATCTTCAATTTTTGATTCTGGCAGAAGAGGTAAGATGGTGCAAAGAGAAACAATTTTTGTAGCGTTAGTCTTTTTTAAATTGAGACTTTTAGCTTTTCTCCGCAATTGGTTTTGAAAATGGTAAAAACAACCGTGATGTTTAACCATAGGAAACACTACTTTGACTGCACTAATGAAAGATTGTTCAAAATCAGATATAATTTTCGAAGGACCCCATTCTGGGATTTGAGATTTGATGAGATTCATCATGAGAATATATGTTTCTTTTTTTTTATTGGTCAAAAGCACATATACAACAGGGACAACAAAGTTTTTGTCATCAGTGCTTCCTAAGTCACAGAAAAATACGTAGAGCTGAGTAAATGGCTTCGGACATTTCTTGAAAGTGCCGTCGCAAAAAAAGATTTTACCAATTTTCAGCAGTTCTCTTGCTTCTTCCGATGCAAAGACTAAAATTCTTTCGTCTTCATGACTATAATCAGCTAAACAAAAATCCTTATGGTCAAGAGGAATTTCAAGTTCTGTAACATCTTTATATGGGTCCATCTGACAAAACCTACTTAGCAAAATGAAAATGAAAATGCAAAATGCCATTTTTTTAACAGAATTAATTTTTCTTATTCTTCTGTATGCCACAGATTTGAATTTTTCATAAGATGGTATTTTTTGAACAATGTTAAGTCCTTTATTTTTGATTGAGGCTACAGTCTTTTTATAAACGGCTGGAACTGTTTCTTCTGAAGTAGTAGCCTTTTCTATGAAGGACCCTATTATTTCACAAACCGTGTTTTTATTTTCATCTGGCTTGCAGTTATCAGAATGCTTAATTTTTTTAACCACCTTTGATTCATCCTAAAAAAGAAACAAAACATAAGATACGAACTTTAAAAATATTTATACTATATATACTTATACACAATATACAGCTAAATAAATGGAAAAATAAATAGCATCAGCTAGTGGTACTGCGGGCAAAAAGACAGTTACACATACCTGTGATATAGTAATCGTCCCCTTACATTTTGTTTTCTTGTAATAGCGGCACCTCCATACTCTGTTTAAATTTTTATACTTTGTGTGAAAATGGTATTGATACCCATTGTGTAATAGAAGTCGGCCCCGGCTCTGTTTCAGAAAAATTAAATCGGATTCGCACATTTTTCTGCTTTTTATGACAATCAAATCATATGAACGACACAAGAAACAAACGCAATGAATGTCAGTCATTAGAATGAATTTTCAAATAGTTTCTAACACTTCAAGAAAGGAGAATATATATTAATATACTTATATTGTTCAAGTGCTTTTAACTCTCTTAAGTAGTTGAAAACTTGACTCTGTTATTAATAATAAATATAAGTGCCATTTGCACCATTGGATATGTTTGCCCCATCAATAATGGTAGCAATGGAGCAATGGTGCAAACGGTACATCATAGTATCATTTGCACCATCAATAATGGTAGCAATGGAGCAATGGTGCAAACGGTACATCATAGTATCATTTGCACCATCAATGGTACTGGTCAATGGTGCAAATGACACTACGGGGATTTTTGTCTGATAATTGGTTGCCTTAGCCTATATCCGTCAATAAAAATATCTATGTACGTATGTCTATTATATTAAGTTTATCAGAAGTCTAGTACCCGAAAGACAAGCTTAGAGTTTACCGTAGGGCTAGATGTTATTGTGCGGATCTAGCAATATTAATTTATGTTTATAATCTGACAGGTTTCTACAAAGTCCATACAGATTACACATAATTATTTAATTTATACCCCCGTCTTAACGGTTTGGCTCAGTTCTATATTACATTTCCATGACACTAAATGAATGATTACTGCATTCCAATACGTAAAAGACGTGTTCCGCCTGTCACGTATTATTTGCAAAAAGTTTACAAGTTACTATATATATATTGAAGAAACTGATATTTTTCCACGTAAGAAACAATAGTAAGCAAAAGTAACACAAGCTGTCGAGATACGGATCCTCTGAGATACAGTCACTGATTAGTTCAGAAGGATCCGTAGCCTTGACTGTAAGCGAAATATGCGTCTTATACTTGGTGCAATTAAACCTAGTCTAGTTTAGTTTTTATTTTTAGTCTTAGTGTAGTTATAGGTCGTCTGTAAGACATCGTCCTATCGATAAGATGCACCTTTTGTAAATTTTTAACAATAAAAACCATTTTTATTTTTTTTATTTTATTTACTACCTTTTGTAAATTGTTTACAATAAAAACCATTTTATTTTATTTATTAGATATTTTTTTAGTTTACATTACGTCGATGTTCAATCCAGCATTCTATCGTCTAGAAAGTACAATGTTGAACCTCCTTAAAAGGCCTTGTCTATTCTAGGGTAGAACAGAAAGGAAATTGCCGTGCTAAGCCGGATGATCTAATGGTTATGTACCCCGAATCTCTCCGCTACCGTGTATTAAATAACAAAACGTTGAAATATTGTTTTTTTTATTTCAGCAACACACCAAGACTCAGTATTAGCGGTCCTGCCATTCTTCCATATCTACGCTGCGTCAGTGATAATGTTCCATAAGATGTCTCTCGGATGCAAGATTGTGACGCTTCCAAAACTAAGTCCAGAAATTTACTTCAAGACCCTTGAGAAATATAAAACGAATATTTTGTTCGGTGCTCCGCCATTAGGTTAGTAGTGAACAGATTATTTTTACTGTTTAAGAATGGTTGGTTGAAAGGGCAGTGGGCAGACCATAGCTAAGAGCGCCAATGGTTGGCACCGAAATTTTTAGTCAATTTGTGTTTCAGTAGTTTTGATTGTTCAATTTTAAGCTCTAGGCAATAATCAAATTGTGGTCTAGCATGGCAGAAAATATTATATGATATCTATAAATATATTCGAACTGAAAGTTAAAAAATAAGGGATGCGGTTTAAAGATATTATATGTATCATAGTATACATAATGTTAGTCTATAAAATATTTATTTATTTGCCTTTGTGACCTTGCTGCATATTTATTTTACATATTTCTAACTAGCATTAGACATTAAGTCCTACAAACTGCGTTAATGTAATACTTTCTTTGGTTTCTAATAAATTAGGTACCTATTTAATAATATGGTAACCAGTGCACTTTTCTGTTGAATTAGAGTGGCGTACAATGTCAAGAATTCGAGATTATTCAACTGTACTGCTGTTTGCTTAGAATGCAAGCCACTAATTATTAATTTTTCACAAAAACTAGGCGATTCTTGTTATACGATAGATCGAGATTATTGACTTGACTGCTTCAGTGGCACGGTGGGCGAGGGTCCGCTTGCGGCGCAAGAGGTAGCCGGTTCTATTCCCGTCGAGGATGAAAGTGTTTGCATGTTCTGTAAGCACTTTCTCCTTGGGTTGGGTGTTTAATATATATAATAAAAAATATCTATAAATGTATGTATGCCTAGTACCCGATATCTAGTACCCGTAACACAAGCTTTGAGCTTACCACGTGGCTAGATGTTGTTTTGTGAATTGTCGAATATTTATTTATTATTGTAATAATGATGTTTTTAATTTCAGTATTGATGATGGGATCGCATCCGCTCGCGAATGCAAAGACGTATGAACACGTCGAGTGCTTGGTGAATGGTGCTGCGCCATTGGCCAACAGCGACGTTGAGAGATTTCTAGATAAAGTTCAGGTAATATTGTTAGGACAAAAAAAATTATGGAAACATATTTTTTTTCATTATACAGCTTAAACACCCAGACCAAGGAGTAAGTGCTTGCAGAACATACAAACACTTTCATCCTCGAATCTAAATTTAAAATTTAAGAAAAACCCCCGCTTCCAATGATTAGATTTATTTAAAAGTAAAACACCATAATATTTTATAATGTGCACGCGATGCGCTTTCTTTTGATACCTTACTCGAGTATATTTGCAGATTTTCGGTTGTCCTTCCGCACTCTAACCCCCATAACTTTTTAACGGCACAAACGATTTTCATGAAACATGTCTACGAACACTCGCACCAGATCCACCTTTCATACAAAAAAACTAAATAAAAATCGCTCCATCTGTTCGGGAGATATGATGTCGCAGACAGACAGACAGACACGTCAAACTTATAACACCCCTTTTTTTTTGCCGGGGGATGATAAAATAAAAAAAATATTTTATGGAAACGGGAGTTTTCTTAAAGTTGAGCCTTTGTCCACTGCAGGGCATAGGCCTCCCAGAATTTGTGCTATGTACGGTACCTACACGTTACTTTACGACCTATATCAAATTTGGTAAATCCAAATTGGGTATGACCGGAAAGAGAGGATTATTTGTCCGATTTTAAAAATACCAGTGTCAGATGTCCCATTTATGAAGGAAGGCTATAAGAATGTCCAAAAGCAAACGCCGTGGCGTGTTAAACTAGTACTACTTTGAAATAAATAAATATAAACCTTGGTGAAAATGATTGTAACGCAACTTTAAGTCGACATAAATCCTAAAAGGTCAGACGGGTCGAAAAATGTAAAAAGAAATCTAAAAATGATTGAATACCCCTTTAACTGTACCCTTATGACATAGTTTGTTGACTTATTTTTAACAAAATGTCGTCCAACAGTCGCCATGTTGAATTTTCATTACCGTCATATCAATGTCACTTTAGTGATACTCGCCGTACTCGGAGGAATCGGTTGAACTGTGAATCATAGAAATCGAATAAACACGTGCTGTAATGGGTAAGGCAAACATCGCGAGAAATCCAGTATGTTCTGAGAACTAAAGTTTGAAGAACATGTGAATGCACCAACCCGCTCTTGGTCAGCGTGGTGAATTAAGGCCTTATCTCTTCCGTCAGAAGAAAAGTCCCTGAGTCCCAGCAGTAAGAAGGTACTATGATGAATTACCGCTATCAATGAATTTATTAGCTGTGATCTAACCAGCCGTAAGCCGTGTTGGCTAAGTGGGAGGACACTCGACTTCCATTCCGAAGGTCGTGGGTTCAAACCCTGCCACGCACCTCTGGAGTTTTCTTCTTGAGAAATTTATGTGCGCTTTTAAACACGTGCTTTAACGGTGACGGAAACATCGTGAGGAAACCGGCATGTTCTGAGAACTTTAAGAGAGTTTGAAGGACAAGTGACATTCACCAACCCGCACTTGGCCAGCGTGGTGAATTAAGGCCTAATCTCTCTCGTCAAGAGACAAGTCCCTGTGCCCCAGCAGTGGGAACGTTAATAGGGTGGTGGTGTGATCTAACCAGTTCTGATTTCCAGAGAGACGTAGATTTTCGCCAAGGCTATGGGTTAACAGAAACATCTCCTGTTGTGACGATAACTCCTCGGCAGCACCAACGCACTGACTACTCAGTGACCGGGCCACCTCTGCCTAGCACGGAACTGAGAATTGTCGACAAGGACCTGAGGAACTTGGGATCTGGGGAGGTTTGTACAAAATGGCTGGTTTTATGGCATGGTTTGGTTTGGTTGTGGTGGTTTTACGGGTCATCAAATTCATTTGGTATATTCGATGATTATTTATTATTCAATAATATTGGACTTTTAGTCTATTGCTTTTGACTAAAAAAATACGAATGCTGTTGCGTTTGCTTGTTACGTGTGTATTAAGAAACGACGAATACAAAAGGTTCTAGGTTTGTGACGTCACTAGCTAAATTCTTAAAATATTATAGCCAAGTAAGTATATTACAATACAATACAAATTCTATATTGAAACACCAACAACATGGAAAATATTACATTGAAATATGCATAGTACAGTGTGAAATAATGGGCGGCCATATCACGGCGATCCCTTCCAGGCAACGACTTGGTAGAGGATAGAGATTATATATATTTATGTGTCGTAGGATTTGTCTGGGTAAAACTTTAGAATCCAGCCGCACGATTTTAGGGGGGGAGGTGGAGGGGGGAGGAGGGGGAGTTACCCCCTGTACCACTCCCCCCCGCGGAAATATGTAGTTTAGGAGATATAGCAATTTGAAATTCAATAAAATCTAACCTCAAAAATAGGGTTTTAAACAATTTCCTAGCTTCTCAGTTACAAATATTAAATAAAAAACAATATTTATGTAACCCTTATTGGTTTACGGTGCACTCTACACTCTTTTGTTGATAAAATTAACCCATGCTCTTCAGCAAATGCGATTCGAGTTGGCGAGTGCCATGTTGTCGTATCAGACGAGCCAAATTAAACATCGCCACAATTTCCAAAGTATATAAATGGCACTTTACAGACACACCATCACCTCCAGGCTCTAATAAAAAAAAAATAGTATTAATAAACTGCTCCGGCACCACTTCCCGCGCCTCCGGCTTTTTAAAAACACTCTAGTTGTGTGACAGACAAGACCACGTGGAATTAGGGGTGCACTGATTCGGATTTGCAACTTAAAGTGACCTAAATCAACCCAAAGTAGGGTGCACTGATTCGGATTTGTAAATTGAAGTGAGCTTATAAAGGTACAATCTAACCTAATTGTAATTCTTACCTTCTTGACTTCCCGATGGAATTGGTTCACCTTCCCCGCGACTCGTCGACGCTCCTTATATGATTACATTGTAATTTTAAGGTAAAAACATTACATGTTATAAAATTTTATACAAAAATAACGTTCCATTTCACGTAAACAAAAAAGATTTAAAAAAAAAAAGTACGCATCTCCGCGGTGAGGGGGTGATATTTTTGGAAAGGGGTAACCAATGCCATCTGAAATCGAGCATTAGCACCCCCAAAATCCTGCGGCTGGATTCTAAAGCCAAGCCTTTGTCTGTATTACCGTTACATCTTTGTTGGGTTTAAAAAGGTTTATCAAAATAATATGGGAATTATTCCGTCTATCATCGAAATGCGGGAAACCTTATCTTGTCTAGAAATAAATTTAATTATTTCATTTTTATAAACACTGGCATATAAAATCTATATAAATAAAAATGAATTGTTGTTCGTTAGTCTGATTAAAACTGAACTGAACTAGAACGGCTTAACGGATTTATATTATCTTAGTCTTGAAATGTTCGTGGAGGTTTAGGGAAGGTTTAAAAAATCGAATAATTGCCGGGAACTTTTTTTACCGGTGCGACGCCGGGGCGGGCCGCTGGTTAGTAATATTTTGTACTGTCGATGTCTGTGGGTTGATATCGTACCACAGATTACATATATATATATAATCTGTGATCGTACGTAAATGTGTGATAAAACAAACTTTTTTATCTTTTATACACCAAATCGTCAATAAACGTGATACATAGAATAAATGTCCAATAAAAAAAACCTAACCTAACCATTGACATAAGAGGCGGTCAGTAATAACTGCCATTTTGATATAAACCTTATCAGATACCTAAATCTTCATTGCTCGTCTTATTTCTATATTAAACAAAAGTGAATGGCAATTTGGCAGTGGGGCAATAAAAATTAGCCGACTTAAAAAAGAAGGCGTTTCTCACGGGTACCTATTTATTATGTGTTTTAACCTTCAACATTTTTGTTCATTAACAAATTTTTACGGCACTGTTTTGAATTATCTGCAATAGATAATCCGTATTTGAAAGTTTTCTATGTGACACTAAACCATGTTGATTGTTATAGAGGTATTATACTGTTATATTTTCGGTCGACCTGTTGATAAATCTCAGTTTAGGGATGTCTGTCCATTGCCGAGCGGTTTCTACATCAGGAGAGATTTCTGCTAACCCATAGAGTACGTGAAGTCATAACGACTAGACGATAAAAGTCAAGTAAAAGACATCAAGTATTATAATTTCTAGAGAGATATAGACTTCCGCCAAGGGTATGGGTTAACAGAAACATCTCCAACGGTTACCTTGACCCCTCGAGATTTTAAGATGAAGGACTATTCAATCACTGGACCACCGATATCGAACACGGAATTGAGGATTGTCAGCCAGGACATGGAAAACCTAGGACCTGGAGAGGTGAGTACTTAAATATTATATATTAAATCATATTTTATGTTGTAACAGTGATTTAATTGTTAAAATTATTAACAGCTTGGATGAAATCGTCAAATATAATTTGCATGCTATATTTTGTGTTAAAAAAAACCCTCTTATCCAAAATAGATAGTAAATTAGCATGAATTTTGACTCTTTCTAACATACACAAATGTCAAAGTGAATAAGAAGGACAAACGAATGATAACTACATTTTATCTAATATAGGTTTTTTTTTTTTTATGAGCCTGTGGTGTCCCACTGCAGGGCAAAGGCCTCCCTACCTAATATAATATAATATAGGTTAAGTTAACTATTTTGCATAAAATGTATGTGTGTGCCAGTTTGTTTGTCCGTCTTTCACGGCATAAGGGCTGAACCGATTTGCCTGAAATTTAACATGGTTATAATCTATCACCATTAACTTGGGTAACCCGCGGTAAATAGTATTCCAAGTCAAGTCACTAAGAAAATCTTAAAATATTGTATAGGTGAAGCCATGTGAATTGACAAGCAACATTTATTTTATTTATTTAAATTCATGACGTATTGGGAGCTTCAGGAGCTGTTTCCCCTCCGGTCAGTATAGTTTATTGTATTTATATGTTGCCCTAGCGAAAAACATAAAAATATTGCTTTTAAAGAAATACTGGGTGTAGTATTTCGATCGTTGCAAAAGGTATGATACCCTAAAAAGCAGCGACTACAATCGCACTAAGGGACCAGCGTTCGTATATGTATAGTAGCCCTTAATTAACAATTATACATTATCCTTTTACAAATCCAACCTCTTTGTATGCCCCTTGTAACTAACACTAGATCGAAAAGCTGTTTCGTATTTCCAAAATATAAAATTCTATTTTCATGGTTATTTTAGTTCATAAAAATATGTGCATCATTAGGTGCTATAAAAAGAGATGCGCAAATTGGGCAACCATCCAAGTGATAAAAAATGTTAGGTATTTGTTTTGTTGCTACTGTACCTAGGAACCTACTTACCTACCTTATGTGGTTGTTTTAAATTCTAATGTACCTTATAAAGGTCATACGTTTTTTATATAAACAAACATAATATTATTGATGCACGTTATGTTTGCCCTAATCAGGATATAATTATATTTTAATATCTATAATCAGTAAAAAGTTTTTGCTCAAGTTGAATTAAATATCGTAATCATTGCAAATTGCTATCATTAAAACAAAATTATTAATATATTCAAAAGGATAATATATTCAAATTATTATATCCTTTTCAACTAAGTCTTCACTGTCGTGGGTATTTGGCAAAATCAAATTATTTTTATTTCAAACTTTTTAGAGATCAAGCATCCTACCTACTATGCAAATTTTATTCCACTGGCTAATATTATAATTGCGAATGTAACACTTGTCTGTCTGTTACTTTTCTACATTAAAACTTCGGATTTGACATGAAATTAAATTGATAAAGCAAAAATAGGTATACCTACAGTTTTTTTCATATCAAAATATGAAAAAATCCTGTATACCTATTTTTGCTTTATCAATTCAATAGAATGTGCCAAGATTTAGAGCATCTAAGTTCCTTATTAAACCCCTATGGTGCATAAATTTAGTACAAATCGCACAAAAGCGTACCGTCACGCGAACCTTCAATGCAATGTATTGTATCGTCTTGAATTTTCGTTTGCAAGAAAAAAACGTAAAGCACCAATAAAAAATACTTTCAATAATTGTCAAAGTTTTAATTTACGCAAAAACGTCTTCAACAGACTGGTGAGATCCTAGTGCGAGGCCCTCAAGTAATGAGAGGCTACAGAGATAACCCACAAGCCAACAACGAAGCGTTTACAGTCGACGGATGGTTCAGGACTGGCGATCTTGGAGTCGCAGACGAAGCTGGATTCATCACCATCGCTGATAGACTGAAGGAACTCATCAAGGTAAGCGTAGTAGATCTCAGTCATTCTATAACTATAAGATTCAAGTCACAATTTAAAATTAAACGGTTCAGTTCATTGTTTGCTTCAAAATTAATGAGGCAGGAGAATTTAAATTATATTTTGTGTCTGGTCGGTTCACTGACACTTGCGCTGACTTTTTTTTTCTTGTTATCCAGGAATTTTATTGATAAAATTGATGATTGTTGTGACATTATGGTAAAAATCACAGTTTTATAAACTTAAATTTGACTAAACTCATTCATATCATTTAAATTTATTTCGGTTGTTACGTTATAATAATTTTTATTGTTCCCTAGAATAGTATAGAATAAAACCGCCATTGTTATATGCTGACAAAAAACAGTGACCTTACAGTCATTAACATTTTAATATGACTATTCGTTACGTCATTTATTATTCTATGGTTACGTACTTATACCTACTTAGCGTCACTAAAACGATAATTATTTGGTAGACAATAAGTGCTTACTGACTTTGTTCAACTAGTTTAAGGCGCCTGTATGGGCCAACGGCCTTGAGGATTCGGGCGGAGTCAAAATTATTCCCCGCGCCAACAGCACACTCCCCGCTACATTTTTACGACGCAGAGCGCGGCCTGCGCTCTCGGCAAGCGGTCACGCGTGCCGGGTCCTCGCGAGTCGCGACGCCGTAAATAAGGACTTTCCAACTACATCATTATTACGCTAAAACTATTCTACCTAGAGATTTATGCGTTTGTGCTTATGTTATTTTCTTTTTAATTTTTTTTTTAAATTTAAATGTATTGTTAAAATTAATTATATATTATTATTAGATATTAATGAATCTTAATTTTTAAACTATTTTAGTGTATTTTCTTGTTGGTGGTTCTAATATAACAAATAAATAAATAAATAATAAGTATGTTTTTTTAACTAGGTTTTCTTTACTTACTAAGTACCAACCTAATAATAAGATCCTAAGCCAATCCTGCCAGGGTAGGCTAGTTACCTATACAATGTGTATTTTCGAAGCTTGATCAAACGCAATTTGCGGATACATGACAAAAGTTAATCGATAAATATCAGATTTTTTTTTATGTAAACTATTAAAAAAAGTCGATTTAATATTTTTTTATGAGAACTAGGTACTTCATCTGGTGTTTTCTTCGTTTCTGTTTGAGTAAACGGTGTATTTTATTCAAAGTAGGCTCATTAAAAAGCTAGATAGTTTACCTAGCTATGAAAATTAAAAGAAAATACAATTTCGGTACAAAAGCCTATTAAAACTTTTTTTTTGTAGAAATTTAACAAAAAAAAATAGATATTTATTTTATTTTTAATCTGTAACTTTTACACTGGGTTATTGAGGTATACTTTTTTGCATGTCATATTAAACTTCATAATTTATACTACAAATCTTTTCTAAAAAGTAAGGGTTTTAATTTTATGAATAATGTCTGGTTTTTGCTTGAAGGCCAATCGTCTGATAGAATCTAGGTAGTATCTGCAATATTCATAATGTCTTTTCCTTTTAAGTTTCAGGTAGAGAGTATAAAATTATTTGAAATGCTACGCGACTGACACTGTTGGTATCCATAGATACTCTAAGGTTGGTGGGTAGCCCACGTACCAAAAAGGTTAATTAAACTCTTTTTGCTGTCATGTTATTAGCCATTCGAATTAGGTACTTTCTGCCTTGTACAGAGATCAACAGACAGCAAATTATGTAATGAAACAAGGCAAGATAAGATGAAACGGAACGAAGCCTTTGCCCAAAAGTGGGATATTAACGGTGGATAATGATAAGATTACGTAATACAACACTTTAAGTTATTACTATCAATTAATTTATTGATTGTTCAAAATGCCAACCATTTTCCTCAATGCATATCGTTGCAAGTAAACCCACGTTCAGTTCACAAGTTCTTTCTAGTACATCGCGATCGTTTCTTATTTGATTCGCTGGCGTGATTCATGGTGACGCTCCAGCTCACTTCACCACAATCGTGCGTGATCATTTTAATGCAACTTAAGATACATAATTTGTTGTCTGTTGATATTTGGCACTACAAGGCAGAAAGTACCTAATTAAAATGGCTACTAACATGACAACGAAAAAAGGTAGACCTTTTTTCGTTGTAGACTCTTTGTAGATTTGTAGAATAATAATAATATAACTCTTTATTACAAACCAAGATAAAACAATACAAAATTGGACTTGCAAAATACAAAATGCATAATGGGCGGCCATATTGCTTAAAGCAATTTCTTCCAGACAACCTTTGAAAAATATTATGAAGTTTAATAAATAATGCAAAAAAGTTTAAAAATTATAGATCAACAACAAAATAAAAAACAATTTTTTTGGTAAATTTCTACAAAAAAAAATTTTGCGGGCTCTTGTACCAAAATTGTATTTTGTTTTGAATTTTATTAATTAGGTAAACTATCTAGCTTAGAGTGTTAGATATGTGAGTTGATGGATATGTGGGAAGAGGTAGGTCAAAGAAAATATTGATGGACTGTTTGAAGGATGGCATGCGTAAGAACAAAAATGACTGACAAAAATGTTTCTAAGATAATGACTTTTTAAATTGTACAATAATTAGTTTTATGACTTTGAATTTTTGCTTACCATGATGATTACTGATGTTATAAATGTTTAATGAAATTAATTTAAAGTTAATAATTATAAAAATTTATTTAGTACTGTATTTTGTTAGATTTTTATTATTTTAGTTTATTCAATAATGTAATGCCAATTTTATAATTGCATGCCTGGACAGGTAAAATACATTGATCCATGTAAAATTTAAGCCATAACAACGCTGTAACATGTATTTACGCAATAAATTAATTTTGAACTTTGAAGGAAGGAATGAGTGTTGAGATGACGAGTGACAGAGGAAAATGGAAGGAAGAAAGATGTTGCGTCGACCCCACGTAATATGGGATAAGGGCTGATGATGATGATGATGTAAACTATCTAGCTTTTAAATGAGCCTACTTTGAATAAAATACACCATTTACTCAAACAGAAACGAATAAAAAACCATACGAAGTAGTTTTCATAAAAAAAATATTGGCTTTTTTTTAAATAGCCAACATATAATTTTTTTTATCCTATATTTATCGATAAATTTATGTCGTGTATCCGCATTTAGTTTGATCAAGGTTCGAAAATGCACATTGTATATACTTTGTTTGTATCATCTACCTAGT
Source organism: Gymnoscelis rufifasciata (assembly GCA_929108375.1). Classification (NCBI taxonomy): domain Eukaryota; kingdom Metazoa; phylum Arthropoda; class Insecta; order Lepidoptera; family Geometridae; genus Gymnoscelis; species Gymnoscelis rufifasciata. Next base: position 8,671,293 of record OV815315.1, on the reverse strand, counting down.
AATAATAATAATAATAAAACTCTTTATTACACACCATATCACAATACAAAAAGGGACTTAAAGCTAAATACAAAAATGCGTAATGGGCGGCCTTATTGCTTAGAGCAGTTTCTTCCAGACAACCTTAGGATGGAGAGGATAATGCACAGCAAATAACTGGACGGTGCGGTGACATAAAATATATATAACAATTAATTCTATTTTTAATTTTTAATTATATTTATACTAGTCTGTGCTAGTTATAAATAAATAATATTTCCAGACAATTCACGCAACAACATTTTAGTCCCGTGGTAAGCTCTAAGCTTGTGTTACGGGTAGGTACTAGATATTTGATATACTTAATATAATATACATACATTTAAAGATATTTTTTATTATACATATTAAATACCCAGACCAATGAGAAAAGTGCTTGCAGAACATACAAACACTTTTACCCTCGGCGGGAATCGAACCCGCTACCTTTTGCTCTGCAAGCGGACATTCGCACACCGCGCCTACGAGGCACTCAGAGTCAGAGTTAGTTAACTAGGTAACCCTTATAAAAAAAAACAACTTTTTCATAAGTGTTTTTTTTGTTTATAAATATTAATAGGTAGGTACTTATTATATTAGCTTGATACTTAATTCACTAGTTGGTAGGTAGTAAGTATAATCATTACTTATTTATTACTAACTTTTATTCCTGCTAATTGCTTACTGAACTTGTCCAACGAATATACAAAAGTCCGAGCTCAAATACCTATTTCTAAAATATAAAACTAAACAACAGCGTCCATGCGCAAACAATAATCGTTATACGGTTAAATCGAAAAATGCATTTGGACCGATGACGAAGACGCGCGACACAACCTCCCCGTCCGATAGTCTGAGCCACACTGCCGCCCGTCGCCCCCGCACAGACCCGGTCGTTCCATTTCATACCGAAAACATAAAATAATTATTTGTAGTCGTATAAATCATTTGTTTTAATTTTCAAACGTACAGTTTGTGTGGAATACTTTGACAAATATTTAAGTTAAAGAAAAATACTCAAACTCAATACCGTTTAAAAGATATATCCAAATTTCGGATAAAAAATGCCTTACTTTGAATATTTTTTTTATTAAGTAATAATGAAGATACAATAATTTCAAACGTTCAAGTTGTAGTTTAATATCTATTTTGCAACATATATTTTTTTTATACATATTTATTCACTCATAAAGTAGATATATCAATTTGAAAAAGTCGCGTTAGCCCATACAACCACCTTAATAGAAATAAAATATGGCGAAGTCTCTATGTTTTTTTATACATTTCAGAACAAATAAAGAATGTGTATATACTTTACATTCGCTTATTTTTTTTAACAGAAAAAAACATATTTATTGCCTTGCTGAAAAAAAAAACTCAGCATTTAAACAGGCTCTATAATGTGTATCACATATTTTCTCTTTTAGTTATGCGTACAATAAAGTACTTTTAGCCTTCGTCTTAACTGAACTTTTGATTATTATTTGTGTTAACCTTTAGTGTAGAATTTATTGCACACACAGTTTTGGATCTTCAAAGTCGGTTGACAGTATTGATTGTGACTGGTTTAAACGATAAATACGGCTCCTTTCATTGTGAGTACATCATTCTTAATCAACTCCTTTTTACAGGTAAAAGGTTTTCAAGTACCTCCAGCGGAATTAGAGGCAGTTCTTCGGGAGCACCCATTGGTCATTGATGCAGCGGTCGTAGGTGTCCCACATCCAAAACACGGTGAGGAGCCTAAAGCCTTCGTAGTCCTCAAGAACAGCCAGAAAAGTGACACCAAAGATATAGTGCAGTTTGTTAGCGAAAGAGTTGCTCCTTACAAGAGGATCAGTGACGTGACTGTGTTAGATGCTATACCGAAAAGCTCTGCGGGGAAAATATTGAGGAGGGTGTTGAAAGAAAAGTATTGCTAGAATAGGTTCTTGTAAGAGATCTATTTAGACGATGTTGTAAGATTTACTCAGCACATAATATACAGGGTCAATAAGATTAACATTTTTGAAGAGATAATGCTGTATTTATCGTTTGTAAAGTCTGAATATTACTAGTTCTGACACGCTGAATATAAAAAGAACACTATTTTTGTACGATTTATTTTGACAATTGATTTCGCAATATTATATTTTTATACCTGATTTGTACCTATTTAAGCACCCAATAAAAATTATAATTATTACAATGTTTTACTTTTATTTAATACTTACATAATATAGATTTAGGGTCCACTACTTGCTACTTGCTATGCATACCCTGTGCATCTATGGATATAAACGTTTTGGCCTTGTTATTTTGGTTTAAATAAGGGGTCAACTTCGGTTTGAAAGATAATAAGCTGTAGATTGGTATGTTTTTTGGCACTTTTATGATTGATATCATTATTAATTTTATTTAGATAAAGTTAAGAAGATATTTTCAACATCCAAGTTGTCCCCAATGAGTTACCGGTAAAGGGGACAACTGGGGTATCACATATACGATGTCCTAGTTGTCCCCTCTACACGATCCAAAGGACGATCCTAAAGTGGACAACTGGGACATACCCCATTTTAGTCAACTGGGAAATATATTGTGTAGAGCCTATGTCTAGCAGAGTTAGTGTATTGTATACCTACATATTTTTTTCAATTGAAACTATTTTTAGTAATTATATTATATAATATGTGGTATTATCTACATTATATCCTAGATAATGCTACTTTTGTACTTTAATATTGATAATACAATAATGGCACACAAAGGTTCCTGCACACGATGCCGCCACCGAACCGTCAAAGATTAATTTTATAGTTTCAATATACGACTGATAGTAATACATTGCTTGATACGAAGAACATTATTTATTTTATTTTTATAAACATACTTAGTTTACTTTTATTTAATTTAATTAATAAATTTCTTATGTATGTATGTGAATAATCCTTTGAATTGAATGAAATTAATAATATTACATTATAATGTATTTTGAGTTACTCTATTGCATTGGCAAACATCCTGTTACAATAGTAACAATTGTTGTTGAATAAATAAATAATAAACATTACCAGTTACAATACTACTATTAACTAGTACACTATTACTACTATATTAAGAAAGAATAGCTTAAAAAAAAAAAAAAAAAAATCGTTTATTTCAGACATACAAGTCCATAAGTACTTATTTGAAAAAATAAAATTATACACACAATTAATTTAAAACAGTGAAACAGAGTAAAAATGTGCAGAGACCGATTAGTTAAGGAAATAAGTACCCTCACTAATCACCCTCTGCACAAGACACCTCCACAGTGGAGAATAAATGTCTTCTCCGACGCTGTTTAGGATGCTGTTACGACTGTCCCGCATTCTACGCATCAGGGACGCGGTTTTTTTGCGCATAATGGCATGGAATCCGTCCGTGTAGTACTGCGCGAATATTCCCGACGCACTACAGAACCGAGGCAGACGCAGCAACATTCTAAAAATATTATTGTATTGAACGCGTAGGGCGTCCATCGATCGTTTGGTGTGGCGAATCCACAGACTTCCCGTGTACAAATTTTGACAGTATGCTTTAAAAAGCGTTATTTTAACGTCTTCAGTACATCGGGAAAATCTGCGCGTCAGCATATTGCCTCGAATCGATGCCTAGAGCCCTACGTTCACGTTCAATATCTTCATCGTCTTTAAGGTCGTCGGTGATAAAATGTCCAAGATATGCTAAGCGCGGCGCGGCGGCGACGCGGTGACGGCGCGGGAGCGTCGCGTGTGGAGCGATACGGCGCTATCGTGTGCAGAAGCGCTAAGAATAATGTAGGTACGTACTATTGTCTGATAAATTCAAATCCCCTCTACTCACGAATACCTAAACTCGAAAGAACACTGCGTTTTCATAATAGAGCTAACTTGTACACTGAACTAAGCGGTCTTGTGTTTTTATCATAAACATGTCAAGTGTTTATTCACAAACTTGTATGAAAATTAAGTTTTTAAGTTTCCAAAAATGTCGGTATTTCTCAGTGTATAAGAAAGGAATTTGGACTCGAGAAGGAGTGATTAATTCTCCGTATAAGGAGGTTGTTATCCCTAGGATGAACTTGGATGAATATATATGGAAGAATTTGGATAAATGGCCTACCAAAGTTGCTATGGTAAGTATTTCTTATGATCTTATCTCAAAGAAATATAATATTATCTCTTAAATCTAATCTTTATCTCTTTCAAGTTTTGAAGATAGTTTTATTTAAATATAGATAAATATCAAATTAGCTATATTATTATGTTATTTACTATTAAATCGCACTAATAAGAGATTTCCATTTATCTACAAATAAAAAAATATATATCGTTATAACTTAGTGTGACTAGCACAGCATGGTATTGTTATTCAATTTTGATCTCCTAACTAATCGAAGTCCAACAAATATTAGGTCCTTACATATGAAATTGGCGTTTTGTATGGGAGGAACAAAAAGTCGAATATTTTTTAATATAATATATTTAATTAATCAAAGTATGAACCATTATTTTCTATGCACTTTTGCCATCTTATAGGTAGTTCGTTGATCCCTTTACTAAAAAAACCAGTCGGACGGGAATCAATAAAATCTTTGAAGGCGATTTGGACTGCCCCATCGGAGTTGAATTTTTTCCCTTGCAAGAAGTTATCCAAATTTCGAAAAAAATGGTAATCTGTTGGAGCAAGGTCCGGGGAGTACGGAGGATGTCTTAGACTTTCCAATTGAAGCTCTTCTAATTTAGTAGCCGTCTGTTGCGCAGTGTGTGGTCTAGCGTTGTCGTGAAGCAGCAGTGGCGTGGAGCGATTGACCAGCCTAGGTTGTTTAGCCGCTAGCTTTTCCATCATGGTTTGCAATTGCTGACAATAGACATCAGCCGTAATAGTCTGGCCAGATTTGAGAAAACTGTAATGAACAATACCGGCACTAGTCCACCAAACGCTTACAAGTAACTTTTTTGGGGTTAATTTTCGCTTGGGGCAGGATTTGGCTGGCTGGCCAGGATCCAACCATTGCGCTGAGCGCTTCCGATTATCGTAAAGAACCCATTTTTCATCACAGGTAATGATTCGGTTTAAAATACCTTCATTATTGTGCCGGTTTAGTAATGTAACGCAGCAGTCGACGCGCGTTTGCCGGTTTGCTTCAGTCAATTCGTGAGGTACCCACCTTTCAAGCTTTTTAATCTTCCCAATTTGCTTCAAGTGAATTAAAACAGTTTTATCACTAACACCGCAGCCTGCAGCTAACTCGGACGTGGTTTGCGATGGATCCGCTTCCACAATAGCCTTCAACTCTTCATTATCAACTTGAGTCTCAGGCCGTCCACGGGGCTTGTTCTGCAAGTCGAAATTTCCAGAACGAAAACGTTGGAACCAAAAACGAACTGTGTTTTCTTTTGCAACACGACCGCCATACACATCATTCACCCTTCGAGTTGTTTCCGCAGCACTAGTGCCACGGCGGAACTCGTACTCGTAAATAATGCGATATTTTAAGTTTTCCATTTTGTAAAATGAGTGACGCAAACAGAAAAAAACAGAAGAAAAAAAACAAATGAATGACGATCATCGAAGCACAAATACATGAGTCTATAGCTGTACAAATTTGAATTTGGAATTCCTTACCAAAGAGGAGAAATTTGTGATTAAAGTGGCCAGTACGAAAAACGCCAATTTCATATGTAAGGACCTAATATTACGACAAAGCCAACTCAAAGCATGAAAATACTATCTATGCAGTATTCTAACTTCATACAACAGTCGAAATGCGGGCTAAAGCTACAAACTTCAATCGAGGCACACGCTGCAGGCACTAGCAACTGGCTGTGTATCGCAGCGACTAGGACGAACGGTCGGCATATTGTTTTTAAGTAATAACCGCCCGTTATTTTTATAAAATAAAGTCAAAGTTCCCGTTTAAGTACAATTAAAAACAAATAACATAATATATTCATATCATGATTTAATTATTTAAAATTTAACTATAAAAGCATTTGGTATATCCCAGCCGAGACAAAATATTTTTCGGTCGTTACGAAAGAAAAATTTATAAGACCGTTTAAGTCACATACAAAGTAAGATGTTATTAAGTAAATTAGGTAAGTTTTTCAATTAAATCTACCAATCAACCAATTTAAACAACATGCATTTTGACTGATGAAGGCTGCTTCAGTGGCGCGGTGGGCGAGGGTCCGCTTGCGGCGCTAGAGGTAGCGGGTTCGATTCCCGCCGAGGGTGAAAGTGCTTGTATGTTCTGCAAGCACTTTCTCCTTGGTCTGGGTGCTTAATATGTATAATAAAAAATATCTATATATGTATGACTATTATATTAAGTGTAGGCGACGCGTAGTGTTTTCATAGTTTTAAGTTTTAATTTGATTTTTATTTCTTTAGTTTATGTTAAGAAACAAACCTTATATTTTTGATCTGTGATTTAAAAACATAAATAAAAATATATGCTGTGGCGCGCGGGGCGACGATCGGTGAGGTACGCGGGAGGGGAAGTCAGTGTGCATGACGACGGCTCGCGCGAACGTTCGTTTTCTCGCTCGCTATTGCTTTTTGGTACAAAACCCATGTTTTATTGATACAACACCTACATTAAGTATATTAGATATCTAGTACCCGTAACACAAGCTGACCATGTTGTAGTGTGAATTGTCTGGAAATATTTATTTATTTTATTTATTTTAATTGAATAGGTACTTTCTTTTCAATTCAAATGTTCACGTACCGCGCGGCTGTAGGCATAATTCAAAGACTCGGCCGAGTTGGAATTATGGAATATAATATAGAAAATATTCCCTTGTCTAAAGTCTACTTCTAGCCTAGTTTACGTACCTATACCTAGTACATTTACCTGTTTCCATTTCATGCCAAACAGACAGACTGTTACGCGTTACGTTGCGTTTTAGTTTACCCTCGTATAAGAATTTATTTCTTAAAAATAAGTCCATTATGTACCTTATTATTTTAATAAAAGTATGCGTCCGCAGGATGCATTTTCCAGCTTAATAAAGAAGTTTTCATTGATAACAGTAACGATACTTAGGTACGTCCGCTATTGAAACTTCTGTGACCGTTTAATATATATTTTTATTAATCAGTATCGGAAACAATTTGATTACAGGATGTTCTTATGATGTTGTTGATCTTAACCTTCGATTGTATCAAGGTAAACTGCTGTGTAATGCAAATGGCAATGCAAAATTGTACGTAATTACTTATAACTAATAAACAATATCTTTAATTTATTACTCTCACATTGAACTTACTCATTATGGATACCTACCACTTTTAAAAATTTTACAAGGAGATTTTTTCACGCAAGGACTTCTCTCTTGACGAAAGAGATTAGGCCTAAATTCACCATGCTGGACATGGCGTGGCGGCGGTGGGGTGACCCACGACCTTCGGTATGAAGTGTGCTACCACTTAGCTTTGTCTGAAATAAATAAACTTCTAAAAAGGCATAACTTGTACGTGTATATATAGAAATTATGCAAATACTTTACCTAGTAGTAGTAGGTAGCTTATGTGGCGAAGCCAGTTTGAGTAAATTACCAGTACCTAAGTAAGATGGTTGCTATGTATTATTGTATTTAGAATACCTATACATTTATAAGGTATGCGGAATCACAGACAGGAGCTACAAATATGAAGAAATCTATAAACAATCTCGTGTATTCGGAGCAAATCTGAGGAAAAAGCTAAAAATACGAAATGGTGACACAATTGGTGTGATGATGAAGAATGCACCAGAGTATGCTACTATATTGCTAGGTATCATGGCTGCTGGTGGATTTGCATCGACTTTTAACCCTGTGTACACTGCACGTAAGTACAATTTTATTAATCTATACTAATATATAAAGCTGAAGAGTTTGTTTGTTTGTTTGTTTGAACGCGCTAATCTCCGAAACTACTGGTTCGAATTGAATAATTATTTTTGTGTTGGATAGTCCAGTTATCGAGGAAGGCTATAGGCTATATAACATCACGCTATGACCAATAGGAGCAAAGATATAGTGGTAAATGTGTAAAAAACGGGAGAAATTGTTTATCTTTGAAGCCTTCCGTTGCGTGCGCCGTGAAAACGGTTCAAGAAACACAAAAAATATGTATTAAAGAATAATAGCTCTTTTAATGATCTAAAAAACAGTCCGCGATAGTATATGTCTATCTTTTAAGATTAACTCACAAAAACCGTTTTTATGGTACCTAATTTGGTCGAAATAATTTGTTTAAGTTGTATCAACATAATAATATTAATCTTTATTCAAATAAATATGTTGTTGGTTAAGAGTACTTCATCCATTATAACGCGGGTAGCACCGCAGAACACAGCTAGTAAAAATATATTTTTATAGTTATTCCAAGCAAGCCGTTGCATGATACCCGTATTCTCATTTAAGTGTTCAGTATAAATAGGTAATTGGATAATGTTGGATTTAGTATTGAAATGACGTCAAATAGTTACATACATTCTCATTCAATCTGAACGTGTATTGCAATTCACCCGAACATCCTTACATATTAACTTACATTATGTAGTAGTAGGTACAGTATACATTTTTAAGTAATCTTGTAAAAATAAAGATGCATGTGATTAGGTATTAGTTGGTTAAAATGCACGCAGTCAAAAAACTTATATCCTTATTATCAACGGTTACCTATAATTATTATCGATATTGGTCAAATTACTTAAACATGTTTTTCACCATCGACCTTCAATGATATTCTTACAGATGAAGTTCAGCGACTTTTACACCTTTCAAATTCTAAAATAATAATAGCTGACTCAGACAAAGTCCAAATAATAAGAGATGCTCTGAAGCTCTGCAAAAAAGATATCCCTATCGTGATTATTGACATAAACGACAAGTTGCCAGACAATACAGTATCCTACAAAGAGTTGGCTGAAGATTCAACTGTAGACTTAGATATATTGAAGGAAGTAAACACGAGCTATGATGATATTTGTTCATTGCCGTATTCTAGCGGAACTACTGGACTACCAAAAGGAGTAGAACTAACACATTATAATATGGTAGCTAACTTTGAACAACAGAACACTGAGATAAAGCTGGTAACAGAGACTACTGGTAGGTGGAATCATAATTTTATTTAGCTTAGTGGTTGGAGCGTGAAGAAGTTGCAGAAAGAGAGAAAGAGTTATTACCCATTTTAATAAGAAGGCTTTTTTCAAAAGACCCGTATAATTTGTTCTCATTATTACACATTATCATTCAAATAAATTTACCGTTCAAATATAATAAAATTTGAAGAGGCTTAGAAAATAAAACGAAATTTATATTTGTACATAAATATATCAACATAAATTTATACCTGGTGCGATTATTTTGAGTTAAAATATATCATTATGCTCTCCTTAAAATCTCTGAACAGTATTTCATTTTGTACATATAAATAACTATTCATCGCAGACTTTCATTATAAAATATTGTTTAAATCTAATGTGTTTAATTTAAATTTCAGCGAACCATCAAGATAGCAACCTCGTGATTCTTCCTTTATACCACATTTATGGACAAATGATTGTGATGTTGCATAAACTTTCGCAAGGGCTGAGAAATGTAACACTCCCTGGCTTTCAACCCGAGACGTTTTTGAAGGCGCTAGAAAAATATCAGTTTAATGTGTTGTTTTTGGTGCCACCACTAGGTAAGCACGCGCTATTATAAACGTACTTTTTTCACGTCATATTTGCACGGCACGTTTGAGTTGGTGATATCTAGAAAAGTTTTAAATTCGAAAAACATAATACAATAAAATTGTACACACACACTATTTTTTATCTGTCCTGTTTAGCTCCTTATTTAAAATTTTTATGCACGAAAAAGTTCTTGCAGCCAATGATGACCACATCTTATTTGAGATCTCAGAACAATCTAACTGTTCGCTATAATTCTAATTTTGTCCCCCTTATTGGTCAACATGAAGCTCAAGTTTACATTAGTAGCAGAAACGTAAAGTGAGTTTTTTGATTATGGTGGTGCGAATAAATAAATAGTATTTATTTATAGTAATGTTCCTGGGTTCACACCCAGATGTGACGAAGAAACATTTGGAGCATGTGAAGACTGTTGTCTGCGGAGCCGCCCCTCTTCCATCCGCTGATATACACAAGTTGATGGAGAAAGCACCGGTAAATTTTTACTGAACTCAAAACTAACGTTAAGTTTTTAAGACATACTTTTGGTCTCTTTGTAACGGCTGGTTAGGTTTTGGTTCTTAACAGCGAGGCACGGCAAGCGGTCTTCCACTCACAAATGCCACGCTATGTTTGGAAGTATAAGTTTAATTCAAAAAGCAAAAAGCACTTTCACAAGAATAATTGCAGACAAAATTCTGAAACAGATTTATTGTCTGTAATGATACAAGAGTACGGATGCTTTTTATTAATTAATATAAATGTGAATTTCAGAACGATATAAGGTTCGGTCAAGGCTATGGAATGACAGAAGGCTGTTTGGTGTCCATGTTTCAAAAGGGAGACAGTTATAATACCGTGGGATACCCTTTAGCAAACTTGCAGCTGAGGGTAGTTAATGATAATTTAGAGAACTTGCCACCTAATACGGTAAGTGCCAACAAGCGGCAGGTGTAAAATGGTGCATTTATAAAGTCACAAATGTATATGAATTAAATAAAGATACCTTAACTACATACTAAGAGTTTAAAGAGTTTCCCAGGTGAAAACTAAAATGGCTAAGACCAAACATAACATCAAAGAGATATACATTTATTGGTCAAGAATTGTCACAATAGAAAATTACAGGCTGTAGGTAAATTAATAATAATAATCGAATGAGTAAAATCAACAATCTTTGCTAGAACATTTTGAAAACTAAAAGATAAGAAACATTAGGTAGGTACCAATTCTGACTAACATTAATATCTAACTTTATTACTCCCTTTATTATTCAAGGTTGGTGAACTACTAATAAAGGGTCCAAATATAATGAAAGGCTATAGAAACAACCCGCAAGCTAATAATGAAGTATTCGTTGAAGACAACTGGTACAGAAGCGGCGATTCTGCAAGAGTGGATGAAAATGGATGTATCACCATTTTAGACAGGTTGAAGGAACTTATAAAGGTAATAATGAATAATAATGAAATCGAGCAACCTAGTGTCTTGTTATGTTGTGGATTTAAGGATCTAGATATCAGATTGCGGTCCGGTGGTCAATCCGTCTCTTTCAGATATATTTTTTAAGGTTTTGTGTTTTTTTTATCATTTACATAAACGTCATACGTTTATCTTATGTTGCAGGAAATCTTTCGTGTCGCTTGCCAATCCGCGATCTAAATTGATAATCGTAAGCTTTGCGGCTCTATGCCACATTCAATTTCCCATGATATGTGCCCTGCCCTGCCACTTCTAAAAATAAACTGCTTTGCTTTAATTTTTAAATAAGGGTTATAAACGTTTCTGTTCCCTATCAAGAAGGTCATCAGGGAGAGCCTCCTGACTTTTCAAATGAATAGTCAACTCACGTTAGTTTTGAAACTGTTGGCTGTGCCAATGACGTTTTTTCTTTTTTGTGTTTCGATTAAACATAAAGTTGTCAACGTTTGTTTTTTATAGCGTGAACATCATCATCATCACCCGATTAATGTTCCCTCTGCTGGGACACAGGGACTTCCTCTTGGCGAGAGAGATTAGGCCTTCATTCACCACCATGGCCAAGTGCGCGTGGGTGATTGTCACATGTACTTCAAACTCTTTAAAGGTCTCAGAACATGACGGTTTCCTCACGATGTTTGCCTTCACCGTTAAAGCGAGTGTTTTAAAGCGCACACTTAGCCCACACGGCTTTTTTAGCGTGAACATAGTTTTACTTATATGCTAATATAATAACATACATAATACAAATACAAATACCAAAGGCAAATACCTGTTCAAATTAATGATTTAAAGAGCAATAAAAAAAACAGTATTCCGTCATATTATAAAATTATATTAAGCATACCTACGAGTACACAATCCGAGAGAGTCAATTAAATACCAAATTATTTCAAATTTACTAAACAGCTATTACCTAAATAACAAAGGAGTGAACAAATTAAACAAATTTAAAAATTCACAGAACTTAAAACCTAATTATATTATCTACCCAACTGCATACAATTATTACGTGTATTTTAAATTTATTACTTATTGTGTTTTTTTGGGAAGGTGTATGTGTGTGTCTGCTTGTTTGTCCGTTTTTCACGGCAAAACGGCTGAAACAATAAGCCTGAAATTTGATACGGGCTATACATTGGATAAGGACATAGGCTACTTTAAATATATTTCTAATTCATATATTCTAAACTAAAACTCGTTTGTGTTTTGTTAAAAATCTACTTGTTAATTAGAAATACCAGAAGCGAAACGTAAATTATATACCTAAAACAATGAAAATATAGTAAATTTTCCATTTTCCAGGTAAACGGATACCAAGTACCTCCAGCTGAGCTAGAAAGCGTACTGAAAAATCATCCAGACATCCTAGATGCAGCTGTGGTTGGGATACCTGATCCAAAATCAGGAGAGCGCCCCAAAGCATTCGTAGTACTAAAACCTAATTCCAAACCAGACATTAGTGACATATCTAGATTTGTGGCCGAAAGAGTGGCACCGTTTAAAAAGATTAATGATATAACAGTCTTGGATAGCATACCGAAGAATCTATCCGGGAAAATAATGAGGAAGGAACTAAAACAGCAATATTGTGTGTCTTTGTGAATAGAATTATGAGTTTCGAATAAGTCCAACCAGCAATGTGCCTTCTTGGTGAAGATTTCTGATTTTGGTTATACGATTAGTAGGCAGAGCATCTAGAAATATAAGTGAAACATCTTAACTGCTCAAACTTAGGCAGGGATAGATATTGTACATCCCACATTACATTTTATCAGAAATTCGTAACTCGGCGAATAGCAACAAAAAAAAATGTTTAACATTTTGGTCTCTGTGAAAAATTTATTAATTTTATCTATACAATACACAATACTTAACTCTTTATCTAGAACACAAAAAAATATAATACAACAGAACAATGTTTAAGAACTGAAATACATTAAATAATAGTGTAACAATTGGGCGGCCTTCATATTCATATTTATTTATTCGTTGTTTCATGTGGTTACAATTTAGGTGTTAAGTTTTATATATTCATGAGCTCCGTTGGGACATTACAACTATCTATCTTTATGCTAATTATAGATAAAGTCGACCGCCGGCCGCGTATGTCTGTCTTTATGTTCGGGATACACACAAAGGCTACAAAACGTATCTTATCATAGTTATCAGCTATAAGATAAGATAAATATTCTTTATTGCACACATAATTATAAACACAAAACAAAAAATAAGCACTTAAGACTATGCGACAAATGGCGGTCTTATCGCTAAAAAGCGATCTCCACCAGATCAAGCTATTGGTAAAGTAATATCAGAAACGGAAAAATAATGATTTATTTAGATAGTTTGCTTATTTATAGGTTTTCATGGCAATTAAACCATTTATTACTGGGTCAGCAACTTTATTATAATTTTAAAGAACATCGTGCTTATTCCTGTTTTTGTATCACATTCTTTTATTATGTTATCGATATTGTGTACCACATATTTACCGACACATTTCTGATAATTAAAAAAATTATTACTTAACATAGTGGTAAGCATTTACATATAAATAGGTGTTTGTAAAAACTTAAAGGTTTCCTTACAATGTTCAAAACTTAATACTTTATTACTTTAGACTTGAATGCTTATAATCAAATCAGTTAGAAATTAACAAGCTCTCACACAGTGATTTGAACCTTTTTAAAATCACTTAATTAGTATACCAATTACCACAATCGTAATAAACAAAATCAGCACCATCCACCAGTAATTAGCATTCACTGCTGAGTAATGTTCGGCCATTAGATTATCAGAGCGAATTTAATAATATGATCGGAACAACCAAAATAAAACGTATACGCAATTCAACATCAGTATTAATAATTATCACTAACTCTCTTTTTATATTAATTAAACTTTCATCATAGATAATTTAATGTCCATGCCTTTTAATGAACGTACTTAACATTAATGAGCTTACAATTATTACACACTTATGATATATGTAAAAGACAGTCGTTAGTAACTTAACTTAATTATAATAAGTAAAACAAATATGTAACTAACTATTTATTATCTATAACTAAGAACTCCAAAATTGTAAAAGCAACAAAATCGTAAAAACTGATAAAGCTTTGTTGTTCTATTCGCTTCTCAACTCAGTATAAAACATTCAGGCGAACAGTCAAGACAATGTTATTTCCTTGATCATTTTTGTATTAACAATTTAGTTTTATTAATTTTAAGCTGACCTGTCCATGTAAGCTTGTGCTTCTAAGGAAATAAATTTATTTGACTTTGTCTTTGACTTTAATGTTTGTGTTGTGTTTTTTTTTTCTGTAAATTCATTCCAACCAATCCAATTGTTGATGATGCTGATGACATGCGGAAACGTCAAAGGAAGTAATAAATCAACAAAACACCAAAGTACTGAAACGAGATTAATCCTCAACAAGTGTATTTCAGTTCGCGTTCGGAATGCTAACACGTTTCTTGGTTAGACAATTAACATGGGGCAAACAAGGAAAACGGGGACCCTTTCAATGAAAACTGCTTCATTTTATCCCTTATGTTTTTAGTAAAATATATGTGTAGACTATTAATTTAAAAAACGGGATTTACTAACGCGATTCTGATTTTTGAAGTGAAAGAAGGTGGAACTCGTGTCGGCGCTCACTCCTCTCGATAAACGACTTCTCTTGATTATTTGTTGTTCGAAATGTAGAAAGTAGAAGTAGATTCTAGTAAAACGTGAGTAAATCCCGTTTTTTAAATGAACAGTGTAACTCACAATAACTTTGAAAGTGAAATGTGTAGACTGTTTACTTTTTGGTTAGTAGTGTTACTTTATTGACGAATTCCTTTCGTACTACGGCTGAAGATTAAATTAGGAAATAACTCTTAGTTCTCTCCTCCTCTTAAGTTCGTTCTTTATGAGCGGGCACCAATTTTTAGTAATGCCCGCTTTCCACTGCGAGCGGAACGGACCCATTACGGACTTAGCTATACTCGTAACGATGGTTTTCATACATGTGCTTCCACCAAAGCGGAGCGGAGTGAGCGAGTTGAAAGAGTCACATAAGAGGTTAGCAAGTTGAGCGAGTTCAGTTTTCGTTTTCAGTGGAAGGCGAAATAAATTATTTTTTAAACTCTTTCTTAGTGGAAGGGCAAAACTATTTATCATTTCAAACTACATTCCGGTTGACTATTTCTCGCTCATTTCACTTACGCAGTGGAAAGCGGGCATAAGGTATTTGGGGTAAGCTGAAAATTAGTCCCTCCTCTATCTAACACGGCGCTGCATACCTGACTTAATTTAATATATTTTGAAAATATTTTATTAATCCGTCAATTAAATTATTTGACAAAAATTTTCACATAATTTTTCTTTTCTTGCAAGCGTAAAATCAAAATGGTACAATGCATTCAAGTTTTGCGTTACGTAACGCCTTTTTGATCTGGACTAAATTTTTTCGACACAAGCCCTTTCTTTCTTATAAAATGGAAAAGCGAAAAATGGTGTCCAGAAAACCTATTTTTTATGTAGTCATCATGCCTATTGTAGTTTAATGTTAAAAGAATATAAAAAACATAGGTTGTTATAAAATTTAAACTGGGATTAAGGGCTTAATGGGTTATTTGATATCTGGTGCTGTTCCTCGAAAAGGGCCGGCCGACAGATTAAGCAACAGTCAGTTACCATTGTATCAACAAACATTCCAATTTATTGAAATTTTGTATCTTGTATTCTGAAAAGAGCTTAAATTTTAGCTGAAGTTGTTTGCACATGCCCGCAAATTATATGCTATTTAGAATATGAAATTTATAATCCAACTGAGAAATAACAAACAACTTTTAAGGTTTCTGTAAAGAAACGGTAAAAAAAATATTGATGGGATGGGAAAAATTTCAAAGCAAAAAGGTAAACATAGTCTTAATGCAAAAAATACCAAACTTAAAAATCTTTTATCCGTGCGAAGAGAAGGATACTGCGACTACTTTACTTTACCACTTACTCGTCACAATTAAAATCTGAAACCACCTTTTCAAAAGCATTTTTGTTCGGCAAAGGTAAAAATTCCGGTGAAATTATGCATTTCCCGAGCTAGTTAGTTTTTGCGAGATGTGGTTTCGGTGTTTGAGTAAGTTGAGTTGAAAATTCACATAAATCAACTGATTCTGTAACTACCGACCACCGCAATGCAGTTTGAGTTCTACACAGTTTTAAATTAGAAAGCTTTTTATCAAGAGAAAATCGAACTTTTAAGAAAAGAACATAGGTTTACAATGTATAAAGAACACGAAAAATAATCTATATAAATAAGTATTGCAGGACAATCCACACAACAACATCTAGCCCCGTGGTAAGCTCTAACGTTGTGTTGCGGGTACCAGACATCATATATAATTAATTTAATAGGCTTACATAAATATATATACAATGTTTTACCAGCCTGCGGCGGTTCCAAATAGTTCTACTGAACTATCCCTAATGGTACCTGTCAAACATCGAACAGCCATAGGATCAATTGAATCGCAAAATACCGATACCAAGTGTCGTCGAAAATAAAAATAGACAAAAAAGCAGCGTTTGCCTTGTTTTGTAGAGCACAGGGGCAAATAAATAAAATAACCCACACGACTCTATCCAAAACCGAAAGCGCACTTTTTGTTGCAAAAAATTGCTGAACCATGCTACACTAAAAATAAAACGAAACTGTACAGCAAAGTATCCGCCATTTTTTGTGGTGAATTATTTTGGTTTGAAAATTTGCTACATTGCATATACGATATTTGTAAAAATTCGAGTCAAAAATTACCTTGAAATTATATTTTTCGTTATTTAGATTTTTTATTGGCTTACGATGCAATTTATGCTATAGCGTGTTAGTATTGAACTTTTGTTTACGCGGCGGCTGTAAAATATGGGTTGCATGTGAATTTGATGGCCTCTTAAACCATGAAAAACCCTAAATTACTCTAAAAAAGAGCCGAAATGAGAAATTAGTTAAACATCGTGGTTTGTTTAGCAAAAATAAATACTTTAAATAAATACTTTAATAAGTAAAAAGAATAACTCAGACTAGATTGTAAGATTGTAAGGGGTTTATCCTGCATTTATTTTCAACGGAATTGTAGGCGAATGTAAAATGAATTGAAATAAGATTACGTGGAACTTCAGAACTATTAAATTAATCCTAATTATTCATAATGCTATTCTTAATTTCCATATGGATTTCAGAGAACAAAAACCTCACAAATCAATGGCAAAGTTGTCATCAAAAAGTTCACGAATAGAGAACAATTACTTAATTGCTTATTTTTCATTTCTTTGGTGATCAAAACATAGAGTGGAATCGATCAAGCAAGGGATCTGATAATTATGTAGCTTTGAATGCCGTCCTTGCGACGCACACGGTTGAGAAAAACATCTGACAATTCAAATGTTTTACCACTACCAATGTACGTCCTTGCAGAAGGGCGTTATATCGAGAACCGCTAAGATCGAATGACGAACAAGTGCATAGACACCTACTTAATAGAACCAATGAATGTCACAGTTAATGTCAACCTTGTCGCCAGCGGTCAATCGACAAATGTGAGTAATGGCCGAAAACGGTCATTAACAGTGATATTAAAATTTTTACAAATAAATCCATGACATAGAGCAATTTAGGTGGGAGGACTCGACTTTCATACTGAAGGTCGTGGGTTCAAACCTCGCAGCGCACCTCTGGATTTTTCATCTTGAAAAATAATGTGCGCTTTAAACACAAAGGCAAAACATCGTGAGGAAACCGGCATGTTCCGAGAACTTTGAACAGTTGGATGGACATGTGACATTCGCAAGAGGTTGCGGGTTCGATTTCCGCCGGAGGAACATATTTTGTACGATCTACAATTTCTGGTTTCGGGTCTGGGTGTTATCTATGTATCATATGTATGTATTTAAAAAAAATGTATCTATGTAGTATATCAGTCACTTAACACCCTTAGTAAAAGCTCTGCTTAGTTTGGGGTTAGGTGATGCTGTGTGAGTAATCCGGTTTTTTTTAAAATTTTATTTATACACCAACCCGATCTTGGCCAGCGTGGTGAATTAAGGCCTGATCTCTCTCTTCAAGGGAAAAGTCAATGTGTCCCAGCAGTGGCTGGGACACATTGACTTTTCCCGTTAAACGTTAACGTCCCGGAACGTTAATAGGGTGTTGATGATGATGACGATGAGATAATAATAGCTAATGTAATAAAAAGGTGACATCATTGATCAAATTAAAAAAAAAAACTTTCGACGTGCTATATGGCCTGCTCAGAGTTATTTCGAGCGAAACTGCTAGGCGGTACCGGTGACCCTTGTTCTTCTACGATGTTTGTTTATAAGAACTGTAGCAACTATTACAATCCGTAGGTAAAGATACTGCAGAACAGGTCGTTTCATTAAGACAATGGGTTTAAATTACGGCGGTTAGATAGATGGACGTAAACCATTGTGGTTCAAGTCTTAAGATGTACGGGTTTGTTCAAATACAATTACATTGGGGATTGCAAAAATAAAAATCGCATTGAACCTTTGTTTAATTTTACATGATTGACTGATAAACTTCCTCGTCCATAAATTGATTTTGAAGAACCGAGCATTGTTATGTATTAAACTTATTGAAGGGCAACTGCCTACTATCGAAGAATACATTGTTAACTCGATGACGCGGTTGACAGAAAATTGAGAACATAGTATAGGGATGTAGAACGATCCGGTACTTTTCTACTATCCGGAAACGGATAGGAAAAAAGAATTAAAAAAGATGGCGAGCGCCACTTGTTAGAACGCGTGACGAGAGTAAGACAGGGAATCAGCATAACTTTATATTTAAGGGTGTTTAATACTTTGGGGTACACTACCTTCTACCTGAACCAAAAGTGAGTTATTCTTATGTTTTTAAAAACATGAAGATCGTTTCTCCAAAAAGGTGTCTTTATATATTAACATAAACTAGACGAAAGCTATGTCAGATTATCATATTGTTAGAATACGGTTATTTTAGTAGTTGTTACCTTCACGCAGATCATAATGGTGGACGACGGACGTCCTTTCCTTATCGAAACAATCATCAATGACGTAAGCTTATGTCCAGCAGAGAAAATCAGTTTTGACATAAAAACGCGTCCGCGCCCGCGTATGCAGCGACAGGCCTCATGGTATAAAACACAACTACGAACTTTTGGATTGGAAATTATATCAAAAGCTTGTTACTTCGACCCGTCTTTATACATAAACAGAGACATAGTTAATTCCTGGGCCCGGAAATAACGTGCATTAGTCAACTGCAACTGCTTGTTGCTTGTAAATGAACCTCATATTGTCAGAACACGAAGGCACTCGACATTAATTGTTTTACATACAAGAGGATTTCAATACAGGTATGATTATGCAGCTTCGAATGCCGTGTGGTTGAAAAACATTTGAAGTGAAATTCGCTTTATTGATTGACAGACCTGCGAACACCGCTCTAACGAAAATCTTTTTATGTTATAATAAACTTTGTAGCATAATCGAGCACAGTATTTGGCAAGGGACTGAGTATTGGTAGGAAATTTCTATTTTAACGCCTTTTTTTTAGTCAGTGTAGAATGGTATCTACGCTTAGGAAAACACGCTACAAAGCTATTTTTAAGCAATGACTTTTTTGAGTTTACCTTTGATAGAAAGCGATGAAATAAACGTTATCAAGTACTACCTATATTTTTTTTATAAAACGCTTCTATAATATAACTAGAATATGAAATTTTTTCTAAAGTAAATTTGCTCACAATAACCAACACAAAATATTTCCTGGACTTCAAAATAATGTTTTATATTAATCAGCTCATTAAACGTTATTAACTGTGTACTTAAGCGCATATTAAAGAAGATACCCCTAAACCCTTCTGGTTAGCTACCACTCTTGGAGAAAATAATAAAATCATAATTGGTAAGTAGGCAGGCTTTGGTAAACAAGCTACTTAATTTATATGAGTATACTTGGGAGCACGAAATTATCAATTTATTTATAACAAGTATCGTTGTACAAATTTATGAGAAGATAATAAACAAATTTAAGAATTAATTAATAACTTTCAGTTATTAAATTTAAAATCTAATTTGTTGAAAATAGCCAGCATACAAATTTAATTTAGTTTAATGTCAATAAAATTAATAACCAAGGGGCGTTCATTTAAATATGTTCACTAAAGGAATGACAGATTCAATATCTTTAGATTAGTTTTAAACGCCACGGCATTGCCAGTGTTTGTAATTTTCTAATGGCCTTTCTTAATAAATGGACAATTATTAGCACTTTTGAAAGTAGACGAATAGTTCCTTAAGAAACAAACTTTACAGCTTTATACCTAATATATATTTATTTTCACTTTTACATTGCCATTACAGTACAAAACTATTGCTCATTTCTCATTTATATTTCCAATTAATTCTGTTTATTTCATCTTAGTACTGGGACACGGCTCTATTAAACATTTTTTCAGATATTATAAACGAATCAACAGCCTTTTCTGCAGTGAACGCGAGCACTGCAGAAGCTATTGAGAGTGTGTAGAACCCGGTGAAAAGGAGACATGTTCCATAACTAATATTACATTAGTATAGATTTTCGAATAACTTGCTACAAATTAAAAAAAAATTGTCAATCGTATGTAACAAGTTTATTAGGTTTAGTGCTAGTATGAAAAGAAGAGCTAGTTCTGAAGTTAGATCTGGAAGAACATTTTTAGTCAAGGTTCATTTTCATAGATGCCTAGATGTGAATACAAAACACAAATTATTGAAATAGGTTAATTATAATCCTTATACTGATAGTATAAAACAGTTGTATCGAATAAGTTTATACCGTAATTAAATACTTTTCTCTTGTCCAAAACCGACAAGAGAAAAGTGATCCACCACAAGATTTTTCTGAGAGACTGATTTAGTAAAAGCCGTCTTAAAAATCTTAAAAAGGTTTTTTGTACCTAGCTGATATCCGTTTTGTTATAGTTCAGATTAAATTGTTTTATCAAACCGCGAATTTTGAAATACATTAACTGTACAAAGTTTCCCAAGTTAGTCAAAATCAAAACGTTGATTTCCTTAGACGCTTATGGCATACATGGGCAGGCCAAATTTAAGCTAATATAAATAAAAACTAACAATAATCATTGACATTGTCTTGACAGTTCGCGTAATTTTTTTTTACACTGAGTTTAGATGCGAATAAAACAACCCAGCTTTTATCTCTTATGTTGTTATTAATACTGGCTGCAGCTAGAATATAATATAGTAATTTGATTGCCAATAGTTTGCACTAACTTTCAGCTGCTACACAATTTAGCTCACATGGCGCTAACAAATAATATTTTGGTGTATATTTCTTTATGCTTCAGTATAAAAGAAAATAAATTGCTTTATATCTACTATGTACAAAAACTGTTAGATGTGAGTTGTGAAGTCATATCTTATTTAATTTTCGAGACGCCTTAATTTTGGTGAGATGACTTCTTTTTATAGTTTGTAATGATTCATCATCATCAACACCCTATTAACGTTCCCACACAGGGACACAGAGACTTCTCCATTAGGCCTTAATTCAAAACGCTGACCAAGTGCGGGTTGGTTTTTTAAATTACATGGCATAAATATGATAATAACTACATAGCTTTACACGATACGGCGTTGCAAGTGTTTGGATTTTGATACTGAAATAATTTTTCAAATCGGACCAGAAAGTACTTCTTGAGATTATTTATCGCTTTCAAATAAACAATCAAACAGTAAACTCATAATGTTAATAATATTAGTATAGATTAGAAAATTATAAGTAATCCCTTTACTAAAACTGTTTTTTTTTCTTTGGACTTGATTTGGACAATCTTCTTTTTTTAATGCGCTGACTTTTCTTAACATATCTTTGCAATGAAGTGTACGGGTAAGCATCAAGTTGGTACTTCGTAAACTCCATCCTGTAATTTTAGTTCTACAAACAATTTAATTTTCATTAAAATCTTATGATCCTTATCAATATCTAGCCTAGTAGGGGGTTGTGGCTAAGTGGGAGGACACTCGACTTTCATTCCGAAGGTCGTGAGTTCAAACCTCGCCACGCACCTCTGTATTTTTCTTCTTGAGAAATTTATGTGCGCTTTAAACACGTGCTTTAACGGTGAAGGCAAAGATCGTGAGGAAACCGGCAGAACTTCTGAGAACTTTAAAGAGTTTGAAGGACATGTGACATTCACCAACCCGCACTTGGCCAGCGTGGTGAATTAAGGCTTAAACTCTCTCGCCAAGAGAGAAGTCCCTGTGTCCCAGCAGTGGGAACGTTAATAGGGTGATGATGAGGTATTTAATATCTACTGGTGGAAATGCCGTTATTTTGTATATAGCTCAGGTCAGGCTGGTTTGTAGTATTGATGTTTGCAATAGTTTGGGCATGCACAGTATGTGAACGAAGGACCTTCAGACTAATTTTTAAAATGCGAAAAATATTTTGCAATATACTTTTGATTTCCGTTCCTTTCGATTTTGCCGCGCGGTTAGCGCAGATCCGTGGTGGATGATGATCTTCAATGAGAATCTTCGCAGGATTTTATTTCCTGAATCACAGTATGTATGGAAATTGGGAGATTGTGTTCAATAGGACCCTCCGTGAGGAAACAATTTCTCAAACCCCTCAGTTGTAATATTACAATTTTATAACTTTTTAAATTATCATGGTTTTTGACAATATTATGATTTAAAACGGGTAACATACCATGAACGTAGACCAGCCTTTCTACCGTACATTAAAGGTGTAACAGACAAGATCTCAAAAATCTTGAGTAAGATGTCTATGAGAACCGTATTAGTAGATAGTATTCGAAAGTACTGCCTCAATTTTTCAAAGGAAAAATGGCACAAAATGATTTGACAGTTTTGTCTCACAATTTTCAAAGGGAAAAAAATACCATTTCGCCTACCTGGTCGGCTAAAAAAAAAAAAAAAAAGTTTGGTGTCAAATTGGGGGTTTCGGCACATTCCCAATCGATTGCAAGCATCCATTTTAACGTATCTCAAGCCATTCAAAAGTTACTAAAACCCATTAAGCATCTTTTACATCCGACTGATAACAGAATAGATTACTAATGAGGTCTTAACAATGAGCTCAGGTGGTGAATCATTAGGTGGGTATGCAATGAAGACTAGTCATAATTTCATTACATTTTATTTATTATCTATAAAACATTTTTTGAACAGTGCACATAATATTTCATCGTTACTTATAGTACTGTCTCCGAATAGTTGCTGAAAATCTTTCAATGTTTCACCATGATACTTATAATACAGATATAATAAGCAATACTCTCCACAAACTGTAGTGAAATCGTTTTGGATTCGATTAATATTGTAATTCCACATTCTAGAATTCCTTTCTAAAAACATGCGGTGATATCCTTGTGGTGGACGTCCGTAAGAGTCAAAGTACTGTCCAAAACCATTTGCATCTATGTGCATGGCGATCCAATGTGAACCTGGTTTGTTATCGCTATCCAAGTTACTTATGATGTACGCAGGTATACCTGTATATATTGGCAAACGGTTGGCAGCATACACATTGCATTCAATTTTTGAATCAAGTTTTCTTAAGTAGTACTGTATATCTAGTGTATTCATGTTAATTAGGTACTGTGTCTGATGGTTCTTAACCACAAGTTTAAACAAGTAATGAACCTCGATGGATTTGACACAAGATTATAAATGAATTATACACTCAAATAATAATTTATTCATGACATTCGTTTATGACTAAAAAAGTTTGTTATCTTAGTGGAGTTGTAAGGGAAGATAAAATAAAATAACTAGGTATCCTTAGAAATATTTTTTTATTGAAAAAGAGTTAATAATACAAACTAAATATAAACCCACTTAAAACTATTGCTTAACTTAGACATTATTCCTTAACTACTATAATCTACTGAAATGTTACGGTTTTTATCTATTTCAATGACATTATCGAACTCTGCATAAACCACACAATTAATAGTTTGCGTTAGCGCTTCTTCAAAACGTACTTCTAACCTTACACTACCATGTTTTATAAGATTCCAATGATTTGCAGAGTTCGCAGATAAGTCAGGAGTCAAATCAAAAGCTAGGAGGCAATATCCTTTTGCATATTGCTCTCTGGATATCCCATTACCTTCATTAAGAAAATGCATGCCTGTTCCCGAAAATAATGTATGGTAAGCCAAAGTATAAATATTACTTTCAAACGATGGTTGTAAAGCTTTTGATGGTATTTGATGACCATCTATATACAAACAAAAAGTATTCATATCATAATTCTGAAAGTCGAATGGGTTTTTAGTCAGACTCCCATTGAATGCAGCATTATTCACAAAACCAACTATACATCTTTTAGGTACTTGGCCTAGAAATATGTTATCAAGGGTTTTTCCTTGAATACCAGATGGAATAGTCAAAACTTTAACTTCAGCACGTGTGATGGGATACTTGGCTGCTGTAGATGCTAATACTTTTTGATGTGCAAGTAACACGGTGGGATTAATTCTGGCTCGACGAATAATCAGGGTTGCATCGGTAATACTGACTTTAAATTTATGATCAACTGAAGAAGCCATAAGATTAAAATTTTCTCTTGAGCGTATTAGTTTAACACACATATCAACTCCATTAATCAGAAATTTTTCCTGGTTGAATATATCCCCATGTAAGTGCCCAATCATTTCAATTTCTTTACTTTCACTTGCAAACTCTTGTCTTTTTAGAAATCCAGTATTACCTTCATCTGTGGAATTCATTTTTCCAGCAACATCTTCATACCAAAGTCCACATGTCAAATGAGATTTTTTTGCTGGAGATGCATAGTTTAACAAATTTTCAATGTAAGCTCTATAAGCGTATGTGTTATTAGGAGGTGATATGAGTTTTTGATTTAAATAAACATCGAGTTGATTG
Organism: Gymnoscelis rufifasciata; assembly: GCA_929108375.1. NCBI lineage: Eukaryota > Metazoa > Arthropoda > Insecta > Lepidoptera > Geometridae > Gymnoscelis > Gymnoscelis rufifasciata. The sequence goes on along the minus strand of OV815315.1, from coordinate 8,646,145 downwards.
AAAAGTGAATGTAACCAATTATTAACTGGAGCTACAACTGTAGATGCAACCAGCTTAGTGTTATCCTGGTTCGATATTTTTGCTTTGATATGAATAAGAGTATGAGACAAATCAATGTAGTCATCTCCTGCCCCTGGTACTTGAAATTCTAACGGTCCATCATCAGCAAGAGAAGAAATCGGTTTATAATGGATCCATAATCCACTTTCTATGCTTGTTTGAGTAGAAGGTAATGCAAACAAATCCAGTTCCGATTTTATACATTCACAAGAATGACTATGTAAGAAAGACATTTTTAAGTTGAAAATATATCCTTGATTTGTTTCTTTTTATTTTTTTTATTTTTGGACTTTTTAATAGCACTCCCTTTCGCAATCAAAGATGGACTGAGTATAGATGCTAGTTTCCGTTTGGTTATATATCCAGACCCAGACATGTTGATTCTATCAATCCTGTCATCTGCTTTTCGTTTCAGGTTTGTCCCCACATCTTTAAGCCGTGATTTTATTGAATCTTCCATCGGGCGTGCATTTACCATATCCGACAATAGACCCACACCAGCAGTTAGTGCTTCCTTACCAACGGCTTTAGCACCACTAGACAGTAATGGTAGAACTGACCTAAACAACCCCCCTAAAAAACTTCCAATCCCATGACCCCTTTGATAAGGTGCACCTTTGTAAACAACCCCGATACCTGATCCAGCTTGATGAGCATAGTAATGTTCATAAGGACATGTAATATTATTTCGTGGAGAATACATTATATTTTTCTAAAATGTAGTTTAATACACACAGTCCCAAATTGGAATGGTACTTTTTGACCTGTGCTTTGTCTTATATCCATTTCAATAATATCGAATTCTCTTCGCATGACCGGTAAATAATGAGGTGGTGAAAATACATGCATTTTGTTTGCTCCATAGATGTATTTTGAGGGATCTAATGGTATTATTCTCAGAAGAGCAGCCATAACATCCCCCACTATTTGAGGTTCTACTATATCACAATATAGGAATAGTTGGGATGGTAAACCTAGATGTAAATTAGCTGGGCATTTTCCCAAATTCTTCTCAATGAGGTTTCTATTAGGTTCAAACCCCAATTGTAGAGCTAATTTCGGTGATAATGTAACAGAGATTATGGTTTCGTCAGCTGCAGAAAACGATACAAACTTGGATATTTTATCATAACGAAACTTAAACTTTTCCTTTATGTTATTTAATGCAAATAAAATATGTTCAATATCATCATAGCTTGTTGCCGGTATATGAGTCTTATAGTAAACCGTAGATGGATTGTTCTCGTTAGGCATCCTCATTTTTTTTTTTATGTACACAATGTTCTCATGTTCTTGTACAGTAAACATAGTACAAGGATATTGAAATTCAACCACGCCAACACACCATTCACCTTCCAGTATGATAGGTTTAGATAATTTTGTTGTAAAATTTGTGGTCTTGTTGTCTGGAAAATACTCCATTGAACTGTTGCTAATTAAAGTCAAATAAAAACTTTCCTTAAAACTCATATTTCTTTTAAATTAGATGCTGAAATCCAAGAATTAAATTTATTCGGATAACCTTTCCACTTCACTAACACTTCTTGTCTGTTGTTAGCATAGCGAGAGCGAATTATTTTATCTATTTTATACTCAATGGTGGGGTCGTAATTGACTTTTTGTAATTCTCGTTCATAAAAGGTTCCTGTTATTTCTTCACCCTGTAAATCTTTAATAGTGTATACAAGTCTTGGAGTCCGAAAAATCACCGAAGAAACTACAAATATTTCATCGCTCCAATTGGATTCATAACCTTTTTGAAAAATATGTTTGTATTTTGTTATTCTTACATGATCACCTACATTAAATTTAGGATTTAATACAACAGATTTTTTTTCATTTTTAGTCCTTTCATACAAGTTATTCCACACCGTCATAATATTACTAGAATTTACATCACAAGGACACATTCTAATGCTAGAATGGAAGGTGTGATTGTATGAATATATCAAATCTTGCAGAATATCAATATATTTATGAGTATTTTTATGTGTAAAGTAACGCCACATTTTCATTTTGAGAGTTCTTTGAAATCTTTCTACAATACTTGCTTTTATATCAGGGTTGTTAGTAGTATAGTAATTGATATTTTTTGATTTGAGGTATAGTTGAACATCCTTGGAAACAAATTCAGTGCCTTTATCAGATTGTATGTGTGTTGGGGTGGTGTTAGCTTCATTAAAAATACTTTCAAAACTTTCCTTAATTGTTTTTGAATTCTTTTTTTGTATTGATCTTGCATAAGCATACTTACTAAAAACATCAATAACACAGAGAATATAGTTGAAACCACTATTTTCATTAGAGTAACTTCTCATATCACTTAGGTCAGCTTGCCACAGCTCGTTTACATTAGATAAAATATATTTATTTCTTGGAAATTTTCTTTGGACAGGCTTGTGTAATGTATACGTTTCTTGAGACTGCAACCATTTCTTAACATTATCTCTGTTCATTTTTCCACTCATAGCCTTCGTTAATTTATCAAGACTACTATAACCAGCAGGATTAGCTGGATCATAATAGATTTTGTTTATTTCTAATAAGGGGTCCATTTCTCCCATTCAAGTTTTTGTTTAATTTTTTTAACAAAGTTCTTACTGTTTACTGGAGTAAAGAATATTTCTTCAGCCGAAGTATTATTTTCAATTTCAGGTTTTTTGGATTGTAACCCAATTATGAATTCCTGGCGTTTCGGGTTACCTATATAAGTAAGTGGTACTTTTATATCCTTTAAAGTTGCAGCGAAAGTTTCCCACCCAATAGGTTCACTTTTTTTGAGTGGTCTCAGTGAATCATTCACTAAATCCACAATATTGCTACCAACAATTTTCTTGTTGTCTACAAATATGGTACCAGTTTCATCCCATATAATTTTGTTTTTGTTCGTTGAAATCAAGTTCAGTAATAGCTCACCCTTCTTTGTATATGTTTTGGGTATTAGACTCAGTATATGATTTGTTGTATAAAACGATTTTGAAGTTTCATTTATATTTTCTTCATCTCTTACTTCTTTCGTCGACGCTTCACAAGAGACTGCATCAATTGCATTATTTTTTTCATTTTTAATGTCTATTTTGGAGTCACTTTCAATACTTTCTTTTTCAGTAGTGCTTATAATGGGTATATGAAGAGGTTGGCGATCCTCTTTAGCATAATTTAAATATCTTTGAAGCGTTTGTAAATATAAAATACACTTCTTCCGATCCTCCATATCACTGTTTAATATGTTTTGCATTTCGGAATCTAGGCGTGAAAGTGGAGTATCAATTGTTTTAGATTGTTTCAATTTTTCAAGTATATTGGGTTCTATAAGCAACATTTTTTTTGCATTTTCCATTTTTAAACAATTGAGCTTACCAATCCACTCAAAACAGAACCTAATATTATTGGTAAAAATGAACCACCTTTTTGTAGTATAATTTTCTTTCTGATTTGGTTAGTTCCTTTGCGAAGTAATTTGCGCAATGTGTTTTTGTATTTTTTCAACTTTTTTTTCTCTCCTTCGTTTAAATCAACTTTACCTTGTAAAACATTGTGAATGCATTCACAAATACAATTTATGGCTTTATCATCACAAGTTTCTAAAAGGGCTTTTCGATATTTCGGTTTAAGGACATGCAGCGCATTTAGCAAATCTTTATACGTCTTCAAACGTCGCAACATCATTCGTGAATGATGGAAATTAGTTGAAGCTTGTCATATTTAAACCCCTTAGAAGGTACATACACAGCACAATACTTATCTACAAAAGGAAATATTTTTGTTTTTATGCGACACACATCATTAGTGTTCTGTTTCAAATCTACTACTAAGTAACCATGAGCTTCTTTTGTTGCATCCTTATAAGCATCTTCCAAATATTTTGGTTGTTCTGGATAAACTTGTCGTGCTAAATATCTAATCTGTGTTTTATCACGAGGGTTTTTAAAAAATATGATGTAACTTGAATTCAATGAGATATCTCGTTGTCCCTTTCCTTGATGAAACAAGTTTTGAGTTATATAAAATACACTCAAATTCCTGTGGTGACTTCCTTTTGTAAATATGTCAACGATACGCCCATCGGACTCTCTCATTAGATCATCAATAATTATCAGTTGTGGTTTCTCTCCATCAAACATACTAAGATCAGGTATGCCTCGGTGGTAAGTAACTTGTTTAAGGTTGTATAATGGCTGCATTTCATCATAGCACCAAGTTATTTGATCAAAATTTGTGTTGCAAATTTCACTCATGTATTTTATAAAGTTTGTAACAAAAACTGATTTTCCACAACCACTTGGGCCAGCAACAATAGCAGTAAATGGATGATAAAAGTGAATCATTTTATTATTTAAACTTTCATACGTCTATTTGTCAAAAAGTTTGTCTTTATAATGAAACAACTTTGTAAAGTTAAAGGTATTATAATTTTATTTACAATCTTTAATGTATTTGTACAGTACCTAAATATTTCACAATACGACTAGCTTACCTTTAAAATTTACTTATAATAGAAACATGCAGTGCTTAATACTAACACAATCATATTAATCAAACAACATGAGTAAATATTTTTATTATTTATACAATTAATTACAATCTAATTACATAGCTTATCTTAAATTATAAAGAAACCAATTAATACATTATGAATTATATAACCTACACAATTTTAACAATTTACCTCAGTTTGTAATGACCCCAAGCTAATGTATCAACCCCATTTTCTTGAATACATCGCTTTGTATCATTGTAAGTTAAACATGTTTTGTTTATTTTTTGGGTGAATATTACATGTTTCAGCGACTTAAATCGAAGCATGCTACAAAATTGTATGTTTTTATCAAACAAACAAGACTTAAAATTTTCTATTTTCATTTTTTTTGTAACACTTTTATTTACCCCTTTCGCTTTTGCAGTAAATTTATCGTCAACTTCGAACGCATACATCTTTGAACGCAACCCTACGAATTCGCTCATAACTTTTCCATTATTTTCATCTTTGAAAAATCCCAACTTCTTTTTATTTAATTTTTGATAACCATAAACGTTTTCTGGTGCGTAATCCGATGTATCGAAGTGTAATGAAAGATCGGGTTTTATGTCTTCATAGAAGTCATCAGTGAAAATTTGATAGATTAAACTGTCAGTATCTGTATATAATAGCTTTATATTTTGATTAAATTTTTTAATCATGTAGTTGTAATGAAAGTCATACATAAGAGTTTTAGATATATCTAATATACTAAATCCTAAATAAAACGGTTTATCAAACAATAATCTTGTTCTTCGCAGTTGTACTGCCACTAAATTTTCTGAAAAAATGGCTAAGCTGTGAAATTCAGGTTTCGCTATTAAATCTTGGGCACCAAGAGATTTACCTCTGTTTGCCCAATGAGTTACCAATTTAACGTTGACTCGTTTTTCAATATTTTCCATAGTTTTTCCGAATACGGAATTATTCATTAATTTGAAGAAATCCTTTTCAAAATCAGATTTAGCTAGCGTTCTCAAATTTGTATTTAAATCTATGTATTTTTTTAACCAAGCACTTTGTGAAAACTTCAGTATTCTATGTACTTTAACTAATTTCATGCCCATTTGAATACATTGTTTCAGATTTCTGTAGTGAATTACATATTTGCATTTATTGTTTAAATTTGGTACTAATTTGTTTTCTTTGGTATTTCCCACACATATATTTTCAGGACATAATGGAAAATCAGAATGAAAATCATGGATATCATCAGGATATTCCAAATCAACTTCTAATATAAAACCAATATCAGATGTATCCGACACATTGAAATTGGTATCTGAATTGACCCATTGAAAGTCTCCTGTGGGAAGAAATTGAGACATTGCCCAACCGTAAAGGTTGTTTGCATCAAGATATGTAAGATATGAACTCGGTTTTTCTTTGTCATAGTCTTCCATGAATTTATTATTAGCTTTGGCATAACGATTGCTACATTGAGAAACACCTCCTCTAATACCCGATTTAATAAAAGCGACTTGATCATAATCAGTTAGTAGTTCTAATTCAACTTTAGTATGTTTAAGCATTGCATCCCAACTTAACCCCGGTGCTGTGTAGTAATGAGCAGGATCTAACTTGTATGTAGAAATACAAAGATTTCTAAAATTTTCAAATATATCAGTAAGAAGCAATACATCAGTCTTTAGATATAAGTCAGAGTAATCTGACATTGTGCGACAATTAAAATGATTCCAAACATTTATGGCATGGTTATAATCATCATCTGTCACATTTGAATCTGTGAGCGAGCTAAAGAAAGCATTTTTTTCAGGAAGAGTTGTTTGTTTTAGACATTCAAATGAGGTCATTGATTCATAAGGATATATACCTTTGCGACGTAAGCGTATAAAATCACTATTATTAGGGAAGTTTCTTTTTAATTCAATAAATTGATGATCATTAAGATTTTTAGCTAACTGATCTAAACTACACGATAAGAATTTCAATGAATCTATAAATCTTAAGTTCACAATTTGTTCATTTACATTTAACTTTTTTGAAAATGAAATGTATCTCTCTTTGTTTTGTGGGATCACCTCAATAGCACCATTGTCAAAATTAAGCGCTTGCACAATAAAATGTGCATCATAATTACTTAGATTGTGTAAAATAACCGGAACATGACGAGGAATTCTAAACTTAGATCTGCATATTCCATGTGCTATGCCTTTAAAAAGACCTGTATTTGCATCACAAACATTAAATGCATCTCCATTTAACTCAGTTTCACAAACATAGCAAAGAGTACTGATTGATAAATGATTATTTGCGGCTGAAACAGGGTTTTTTATTATATTGTTTCTACAAATTGATTCAAGATCTGTTTTTAAACGTTCCATAAATACTTGTGCACAATTCTGACCACTGTATGTTTCATATTTAGATAAACTATCATTATACGAACATTTGATATAATAACCAAAACTATACACCTCATGTTTTTGAACGTTGTTTGTGTATGATTTTGAAGGATCATTAGAACATGTAGTTATTGGATTCAGAAACGCTTCGAAGTCAGCATAGATAACAAAAGGTATCTTTAGTTTTTTCTGATAATTTTCAAATTTTAGCTTATCATTTGGTGTTGGGTGATCAAACCAATCCCTTTTAGTTTTATCTCCGTTAGGCAAATTTGTGCAGATGTGAGCACAGTCATGACTTTTATGGTTATTCAATCTTTCCTGACTCGGAAAGTGAAGTAAACATGAATTACAAATATAAATTGCACTAAGATGATTTGAAATTTGTTTACTTACTAAACGTGATAAGTTTTTTATGTAACAATAATGACTCCTATTTCCTTCGGTTACAAATAGTAAATTAATATGAACAGATTTTTCTGATTTTGTCAAATGTAAAGGACCGACTACACTAAAACTTTTAGTGTTTTTATCATTTTCTAGTCCAAAGATATTGATGCTTAAATTATTTAATTTTTCAACTTTAGATATGTCTGCTAGTTTAACTGGAAACGAAATCCCATCAAACTTTAATTTATCTGAGTGCATACTATATGATGATACTCGGTCAGAATTTTTTCTCACCGGATATAACGCGGAAAGTAATGCCCATTTGAAACAAAAGTTATCTAAATTTTTTATATTTATGACGGCCTTTTTATTTCTGATACCTTGTGGTAGATCAATAAATGAAGTACCACGCAAGGGATTGAATTTATTTATATTAATTTCTATTGATGTTATTTTTTTTAAACTCCAACCACTATCCTTTTTTTCAAAAGTGCTGATTTTATGTTTAAAAGTGTCACACAAAGATGAAAATAAAATATTCAAATCATCACCTTTTAGTACTATGTCGTTTGGTGTTTGGAAATCAAAAGAATTGTAAAGATCTTTTGATTGTTGAATAAAATCTGCATGCAAAACAAAATTTACTTTGAACACTGTATGTTGCTGAATAGATTCAATAATTAAAATTAACATTTCGTTTTTAATAGAATTTAGAAACAATTCTGGTGTTTCAAAATTTGATTCTTCGTTAGAGCTACGAATCTTATATGTTATGATTCTATTACCAAACGCTGTTTCAACCACTGATACATTGCTCAATGTATTATGCAATTTGCTTACATTATTTTTATGAAGATTACTTTTTAAATGGTTTGCAAAATACCTTTTTTTAACTTCTATTAGACACGTACTGCAGGTGATCACTTCACTTACACTCACAACAGCAGGCCCAATCGAGGAAGTTGATGTAGGTGGTACATCTCTGTATTCCTCTCTAGCAGTTCCCATTGAAGAAGTGGATGGTTCATCTTCGTAACGTACTCTTTTAGCAGATATCTGAATGGTGTCGTCATCAATGTTCCTCTTTAGGGCCCCTCCAGATTGTTGATTGGCAGAGCTAAAATATTTTTTTTGTTATTTACGTAGATCAAAAAAATTTTAAAATTATCATACTTGTAAGAAAAATACTTACATAGAATCTTTTTCAACTTGAAGACAGATATCGTAGAGTTCCTTATTGTATTCACTCTCAAATAACGATCCAGGAGCATCAATAACATCCTCCATTTGTTCACAAATCTTTGTGAGTTGATCATCGATATCTTCATTAAAAAAACAGCTTAAAACTTCATCTTTGTTTGCCATGTTTCAAAGCTTACGGAGTTCACAATTAAACTGTGTTTAAGAAATGTAAAAGTAGGGTATATATAGTGGAGAACACAATACCACAACAAGGTAGGTAAGGCTTTTTAAGAATAAGTGGAATTTTATAATTAACTAATGAGTCCAGTCACTTAGTTAATTCCATCTAATTTAACATTATTGTTAAAAGAATATTTTTGAATGTATCTTTTCCAACTATTTCTCTTGTTATATTCATTAGTATTTTCATTGTTGTTTCATATCGATAAGTGAGTAGTATTTAAGTCGGTAATCAACATGTTTCCAATGATCTTCTGTAGGTACATAACACAACTATTCTAAATCATAAATTATACTATTTTTAATTTCTATTACTTAATGCATTCTACTTCATTTGCCATCATTTTTAAATGAGTATTTTTAGATGATTCTTTCCCAGCTATTTCTTTTGTTATATTCATTAAAATTTTCTTTGTTGCTTCATATGGATAAGTGTTTGACATTGTGTAGTATTTAAGTCGATAATCAGCACGTTTCCAATGTTCTTGTGGTGGTACATCGTGCAATTTTGCTAAATCATAAATTTCAATCTTTACCAAATGTGTAGAATTTTTTCCTTCATCATTATTAGATGAAATTATGATATTGCCCTCTGGACCGGCTCTGGTTACAGTAGATGATAGTTTATTTTTCTTTGGTGGGGCCTTCTCAAATAATTTGTCTAAGCTATCACCACTCTCACTGGATTTTCTTTTTTTGATTGACTTTGAAGAAATGTCATCCTGGCTTTCATCAGAAACTGCATAGTAGAAATTCTTGAATGTATTTTCTTCAAATATGTTCTAAAACAATTAAATTCTAATCAATTTTAAGTTGTTCTATTAAGTTTACAATTTACAATACCATATTGAAAATATAGAAAATAAAATAAACTTACCGTCATCACAACGTTGAATACTAGCACTGTTGCACAAAAACTGTTAAATTGTATTTGACAATACTACGACAAGCACTGCACGGAACTGTAGAAGGGAAAGAACTTTTTTTGAATTTATACCAAAACTTATTCTCATTATCAGCTTCCACATTAGTAGTTATCTGGTTTTCAAATAGCGTAGGACCATTAGGACAACATTCCTTTTGTATCTAATCTAAACTTGTTTAGCTGTTGCAACAATGACATTCCTTGTTAAAACAAATTTGATGGATTATTAATGGGGTTCATCCTGTTTTCTAGGCCAAGTACCTAAAAACAATGAGCTCAGGTTGTGAATCATTAGGTGGGTATGCAATAAAGAATAGTCATAATTTTAGAATGGAAGGTGTGATTGTATGAATATATCAAATCTTGCAGAATATCAATATATTTATGAGTATTTTTATCCCATCACACGTGCTGAAGTTAAAGTTTTGACTATTCCATCTGGTATTCAAGGAAAAACCCTTGATAACATATTTCTAGGCCAAGTACCTAAAAGATGTATAGTTGGTTTTGTGAATAATGCTGCATTCAATGGGAGTCTGACTAAAAACCCATTCGACTTTCAGAATTATGATATGAATACTTTTTGTTTGTATATAGATGGTCATCAAATACCATCAAAAGCTTTACAACCATCGTTTGAAAGTAATATTTATACTTTGGCTTACCATACATTATTTTCGGGAACAGGCATGCATTTTCTTAATGAAGGTAATGGGATATCCAGAGAGCAATATGCAAAAGGATATTGCCTCCTAGCTTTTGATTTGACTCCTGACTTATCTGCGAACTCTGCAAATCATTGGAATCTTATAAAACATGGTAGTGTAAGGTTAGAAGTACGTTTTGAAGAAGCGCTAACGCAAACTATTAATTGTGTGGTTTATGCAGAGTTCGATAATGTCATTGAAATAGATAAAAACCGTAACATTTCAGTAGATTATAGTAGTTAAGGAATAATGTCTAAGTTAAGCAATAGTTTTAAGTGGGTTTATATTTAGTTTGTATTATTAACTCTTTTTCAATAAAAAAATATTTCTAAGGATACCTAGTTATTTTATTTTATCTTCCCTTACAACTCCACTAAGATAACAAACTTTTTTAGTCATAAACGAATGTCATGAATAAATTATTATTTGAGTGTATAATTCATTTATAATCTTGTGTCAAATCCATCGAGGTTCATTACTTGTTTAAACTTGTGGTTAAGAACCATCAGACACAGTACCTAATTAACATGAATACACTAGATATACAGTACTACTTAAGAAAACTTGATTCAAAAATTGAATGCAATGTGTATGCTGCCAACCGTTTGCCAATATATACAGGTATACCTGCGTACATCATAAGTAACTTGGATAGCGATAACAAACCAGGTTCACATTGGATCGCCATGCACATAGATGCAAATGGTTTTGGACAGTACTTTGACTCTTACGGACGTCCACCACAAGGATATCACCGCATGTTTTTAGAAAGGAATTCTAGAATGTGGAATTACAATATTAATCGAATCCAAAACGATTTCACTACAGTTTGTGGAGAGTATTGCTTATTATATCTGTATTATAAGTATCATGGTGAAACATTGAAAGATTTTCAGCAACTATTCGGAGACAGTACTATAAGTAACGATGAAATATTATGTGCACTGTTCAAAAAATGTTTTATAGATAATAAATAAAATGTAATGAAATTATGACTAGTCTTCATTGCATACCCACCTAATGATTCACCACCTGAGCTCATTGTTAAGACCTCATTAGTAATCTATTCTGTTATCAGTCGGATGTAAAAGATGCTTAATGGGTTTTAGTAACTTTTGAATGGCTTGAGATACGTTAAAATGGATGCTTGCAATCGATTGGGAATGTGCCGAAACCCCCAATTTGACACCAAACTTTTTTTTTTTTTTTTTTAGCCGACCAGGTAGGCGAAATGGTATTTTTTTCCCTTTGAAAATTGTGAGACAAAACTGTCAAATCATTTTGTGCCATTTTTCCTTTGAAAAATTGAGGCAGTACTTTCGAATACTATCTACTATTATTATTTGAGTGTATAATTCATTTATAATCTTGTGTCAAATCCATCGAGGTTCATTACTTGTTTAAACTTGTGGTTAAGAACCATCAGACACAGTACCTAATTAACATGAATACACTAGATATACAGTACTACTTAAGAAAACTTGATTCAAAAATTGAATGCAATGTGTATGCTGCCAACCGTTTGCCAATATATACAGGTATACCTGCGTACATCATAAGTAACTTGGATAGCGATAACAAACCAGGTTCACATTGGATCGCCATGCACATAGATGCAAATGGTTTTGGACAGTACTTTGACTCTTACGGACGTCCACCACAAGGATATCACCGCATGTTTTTAGAAAGGAATTCTAGAATGTGGAATTACAATATTAATCGAATCCAAAACGATTTCACTACAGTTTGTGGAGAGTATTGCTTATTATATCTGTATTATAAGTATCATGGTGAAACATTGAAAGATTTTCAGCAACTATTCGGAGACAGTACTATAAGTAACGATGAAATATTATGTGCACTGTTCAAAAAATGTTTTATAGATAATAAATAAAATGTAATGAAATTATGACTAGTCTTCATTGCATACCCACCTAATGATTCACCACCTGAGCTCATTGTTAAGACCTCATTAGTAATCTATTCTGTTATCAGTCGGATGTAAAAGATGCTTAATGGGTTTTAGTAACTTTTGAATGGCTTGAGATACGTTAAAATGGATGCTTGCAATCGATTGGGAATGTGCCGAAACCCCCAATTTGACACCAAACTTTTTTTTTTTTTTTTTTAGCCGACCAGGTAGGCGAAATGGTATTTTTTTCCCTTTGAAAATTGTGAGACAAAACTGTCAAATCATTTTGTGCCATTTTTCCTTTGAAAAATTGAGGCAGTACTTTCGAATACTATCTACTCGTATTTACACCGCTCAAGAAAATCGCAAACTTCTTACGAACGCCTAAAGATAACTTTCCATTAGGAAGACCAGGTGTTTATAAAGTAGATTGTAGCTGCGGGAGCTCATATATAGGGCAGACCAAGAGAACTATCGCGTGTCGTGTAGGTGAACATATTAAGGCAGTGAAGAACGCAGATGTCCACAAGTCTGCAATTGCACAACATTTACTGGAGTCTGGTTCCAATCACTGGATTGAGTTGCATAACCCACGGGTAATTTCAACAGAGCGGCACTATATACCTAGATTGGTTCGAGAGGCTATTGAAATTACTAAATATAGGAATTTCAATCGTGAAGATGGCTTCCAATTGTCAGGAGCATGGAATCCTGTAGTGCGGTTATGCAAAACTCAAACATATGTAACACCGGTTATTCGCCAAGACACGGTCAGTGTAGTGTGTCGTGATCGAGTTGCGTTCGAGAATGAAACAAGTGGTAGTAGCACTAGTGAGTGTCAACCTCGCAATAAAAGACTCAGAAAGAGGGTAGACCGGTTCGTTTGTGAATAACCGTCTGCCCAAATCGCAAAGACAATGACAATTCAGTTGTTGCCGTGATCATGGCGCTTGCAACAGCGTCGAAATATCGGAAAACTCAAAAACCGTCAAATCATGGTATGTTACCCGTTTTAAATCATAATATTACAATTTTAGTAAGTATTATTAATATATTCCATGTCTAAGTTTGAGAATTTCGAATTGCATGGTTGTAGGGGGTTGTCTCCAAACTGAATACTGATCCCATTTTAGATATTGTTTTCGTGATGGATATTCCACCTTTTTAGTGCATTTTTAGTTTTTTTGTTTCATATTTATATCGAAATCGTTAGAAATGGTTGCACCCATGGGAGGAGATAGGGGCAAGATCTATCAAGAGTTACACTCAATCCATAGTAATATTATATAATGGGAAAGTGTATGTGTGGCTGTTTGTTTGTCCGTCATTAATGGCAAAACGGCTGAACCGATTAACCTGATATTTTGTACCGGAATTGTGTTGTACATGGGATTAGGACATAGGCTACTTTAATTTTATTTCTAATTCATATATTCCAAATAAAAAATAAAAATTGGTTATTCCGAATTAAGGTTGTGTTTTTGTTAAAAATCTATAAATATATTTTCTATATTATGTAAGTAATACTTCCGTAATTCCTTACAAAATGTCACAGTGAATGCAGTTCGTGAAAAGAAGCATCTAATTTATACCAGGTCTTCGAAAAGGTAAACACAAATCCTTCAGAATAAATCATTGATCCCTAGTAATTCGGAGACTGGGAATGGTTTCCTAGCTCAGTGATATTTTAAAATTTCAAACAAAGCCCCTTAGATTTACGATCACCAATAGGGCCGGGATCTACCACAGCTGTTATCAGCACTAAACTTAAGTAATATCATTACCATTATTGAAAATCAGTAGCTAGCTAACTTTTTGTAAGCAGTGCTGCCGCATTTGAAAGATTTTTCAGAGAGTGATTTTTGAGAGAATTTCTCTGTGTCATCGGAAAAAAAACTAATTTTAAAATAGCTCGCTCTTATTGGGTTCGTTACTCTTTATTTATGAATGTGGTCAACACCAGCAAAGTTTTTTCAATATACTGTCTACGAATTTAACTATATTCTTGTAGAATGTCATCTAATAACCCAATTAAAAAAAATCTATTTCTGTACTAATAATATCAAGCTAAAGAGTTTGTTTGTTTGAACGCGCGAAAATTTCAAGAATTAGTGGTTCGATTTGAATAATTATTTCAATGTTTGATAGCCTATTTATCGAGGAAGGCTAAAGGCTACTATTTACCGCGGGATAATACGTCTTACCCGAGCAAACATCCATAAAACACAGGCAACGCCGACTAACGCAAAAAGCTAGTTTTATATACGACTACATTCAAATGAATAAAATAACAACCAAATAGACGAATAGAATAATGTATAATTTTAGAAAAGGTGGTGGATTTACATACGACGGTTTGCGCTTTAGTGAGTTGTAAGCTTTATAGATTTACGATCGGTTTGTGTAAATTGAAAAGTTTGGAAGACATATTGCGTTCTGGATCAATGTTTTCTTAGGTATTTTTAATAAAAAGTTGCCAGTTTTTATATGGTACCATATAATTTATTGGGAAAACATAGATAGACTTAAAAAGTTGGCGCTGCAGCATTTTAATCTCATCGGTAAGATTTGTTTTTATGTCTAGATAGGCAGTTATTGTTTAAAAAAAAACATTCAATTATTTAAAAAAAATGCTTGTATTTTTGCGTTGTGACAAACCTTTAATAAAAACAAGAAAACAGTCATTTGTTTTAAAAGAATACTCTTTTTTTTGTAGATTAATTTAACATTTGATAAAATAGTGTTGTTTGTCTATGTTGTGCAGACCCTGATTCTGATGTCTTTATGTGACTGATTATGAACATAAACAATACAAACTCGTCTTATAAATTTAATCTCCATCCTAATTATGGATCTGGATCTGTTGCTGCTGTCGTAGCACCACTAGCCGGGTCCCCTGCTCCCGGAGCCATCTTACCATCAGAAGTAGTCTCACCATTGTTACCAGCATCGCTAGCATGACCAGCATCGGTAGCATGACCAGCATCGGTAGCATGATCAGCATCGGTAGCATGACCAGCATCATTATCACTTCCCTTCAACTCAGTAGTGACTTGGACAGGTTTTGTAGAAGTTTCATTAGCAGTAGATGCTTTTGTTGGGCGGATGATTTTCCACGGTGGGTTGGTGAACTTTGTATTTGCACATCCGACGTATATAGTTACTGATACTGGGTTATTATATGGGGATGTAAGGCGTAGGGTGATATATTTTTTTTGAAGACCTCCTCGGATAATTTTGACTCTGGGCCCACGGCCAATATTCAATCTGTCTTCAACTCTTAGGTATGTTATCTGTTAATTTGTAAAAAAAATACGTTTAGTCATAAGTATCATATTATATAGGTACCTATTGCTTGGTGGAACCTGTTAAATATCTGAAATACTGGACCAATTTTAGTCTCCAAACTTCTGATTCGATCTCGTAAAAGCTATTAATAAAGACCATGGATCTTTTATTGAAATACACTCACAAATAATCGTAAATATCTCTTAAAATATCGAAATAGTGTTGTTAACCATGATACTGTGTAGTAAAAAATATATATATTTTAAAATAACTTACTGGACAGTGAAATTTCCTCCCGTACTTAGCAAACGAAAATGTAAAAGGCACTCTCTCTTTATGCAATGTGTCGTGCGCCACCAACAAGTCATTCTTCTTAAACATTCCCAAATAAAAATCTCTGCATGTAGTGAAACTAAAGAATATTGATAAAAACAATAGTAATGTTTTGTAATGCATTCTTTAAATTATTTTTTTGCAGAGAGTGAGTAGTGTTCATTTGCTGATAATTTTAATGCGTTTTATGTACGTAATTAATAGGATTTCCTTTTAACAACCTTGCGTGCTAAGTTTATACCAACTTACTAAACGAATTAAATTTGTGTTTGAGTTTTTGTATGTAAAAAGGTTGTTTGCTATTAAAGATAATAAGTATTTTTAATATTATTTTTAATAAGGTATTAAGTGGTATTAAGCAGATTAAGATATGATGGAAGTTTCAACTATGCTATTCTTAACTCAGATCATTATCATCAGAAAGTCAAAGACAAAAATTTTATTAGTAGCCATGTTGTTTTACAAAATGTTCTTATAATATTGGGTGTATCAAACATGACCCGGATCGGATTGGGCAAACAAAAAACACCGGGTCTTTTTACTAAGTCGATTAAAATAATATCCGTTATTTCGGAAAATAAAATATTTTGTGGCTTACACTAATGTGTCTAAAATAATCTCTGACACGGCTCCATCGATTGAGCTTTAACTTTAAAATAAGATGTTTGAGTCTCAGATACTGTTTTTTTTTTGTAGTTAAATACCAAGATTTCTCCAATAATGCACATTTGTAACTGTTTAAATAACTTTTTTTTATAATATATCACTTTCTTTGCCAAAATAAGCGATTTAAATGTTCGTCTGTAATATAAAAAACTTCTAATAAAAAAAATCTTATAATACATATACAACTGTTTATTTTTCACGCACGCGAAACCGGGGTGGGTTACTGGTGAAACAATATAAATTTGATTGTTTTAGCAAGTGTTCCATTAAGTACGTAGGTAGGTACAGCATAGAAACTACTACTGCAAGAGGGCGACCAGTTAGGCGGCCTCTAAACGGTCAATTATATTGCACAATATTGCGAATTGTGCAATTTAATTGACCGTTTAGGGTTAATATTGAAGGTCGTTTGGATCAAAGTGCCTTTCAATCTTATTGTACAATAAAAGTATTGTACAATGTTATTGTAGGTCTAGAGGC
This sequence comes from Gymnoscelis rufifasciata, assembly GCA_929108375.1. Taxonomy (NCBI): domain Eukaryota; kingdom Metazoa; phylum Arthropoda; class Insecta; order Lepidoptera; family Geometridae; genus Gymnoscelis; species Gymnoscelis rufifasciata. The sequence continues at coordinate 8,629,077 of OV815315.1, read as the reverse complement.
CGCCTTAGAGACGCATACTGTACCTAACATTATAGTGATTAAATCAATGGGCACGAGAGGAAAACTACTTTAAATCTTTAAGGTTTCGCGCTCATTTAAGTCAAGTCTGTTTTAATACATTTTAGTCTCAACACAGACGACAAACGTTGACAGTGTGCGCAGCTTCATCTATTCTCTAAGGTAGTAGGTACTCAAACGCAAAACTGTTTTGCCTTGCATCAGCACGAAGCCAAAGTTAGCTCATCAAACATTTTATTTATAAAAAACAAAACTTTGCTTTTATTACAATCCAAAACCGCTAATGAGCTGTTGAAATCAGACATGATGTTTTATCAAAATATTTTTATTACAAATAAGCGCCAGAAAAACCTATTCAGACCATTGTGTTAAAATACACATTTATTTTATTTTCTGCTTTAAGTACCTAACAATGAAGTTCTAAGAGTAATTGTGACTTCTGATTAATATATTTTGACTGCAACCGCTTGATGAAAACCGCCAACTTCGCAAAAATAGTGTGTGTTAATTTATTTTATATCTAATTGCTTGAGGTACAGTTTTTTTTCATATAGGTACAGTTATTTGGTGCATAACTTGTTACTATTCAGACATGTCTCACGCCATCCTGACACACACCAAAAATAGACCTTACCCCTCCTACACGTATGCCTACAACTTCGAGGGTATCTACTGATACACATGCCGCAGAGTGTTTGAATCCAAATTTGCTCTGGCCAGTCATATTCGAGCCCATAACAGAAAGCCATGCAAAGTCATCGTCATCGAAATCGATGTGGAGGTTTATATCCTACTACTATTATAAAGGCGAAAGTTTGTAAGTATGGATGTATGGATGTTTGTTACTCTTTCACGTAAAAACTACTGAACCGATTTAAATGAAATTTGGTACACAGAATCTCTAGAGCCTGAAAAATAACATTGGCTACTTTTTACCGCGGGAAAACGTCATTCCGCGGGAAAATCCATTATAGCACCGCGGGGCACAGCTAGTATATACATATTTTAATAAATTATCTACACGTAAGCGCCTTACCGGCCTTTTAGAGCGGTCGAAATAAAGTGAATACATACTCGTAATTATTAACTATTTACCACACATTAACAGCCATTTGTGTTTAATTATTATGTTGAATTAATTATTTTAATACTGAAGTAGATTACACAAAAATATCTTATTGATAATTAATTTTATGCATTATTTTTGCAAACATTTTTTGTAATTTTTTAAGTGTAGCATAAAATCGTGTTTATGTTTATCTTTGTTTTTCATGATAAATTCAACAAGAATTTATATCCTTTCCAAATAACGGACTATTAAAATGTTAGAATGTTGACGAAAAATAAAATAAAACGTAAAAATATTTTCCCATACAATATGTTTGTGGGTCAAATAAATATTCATGTTCAGAAATGTACAGTCGAAGTCAATATCGAAGTCCAAACAATAAAAAATGACTTTATTTAACGTAAAAAGTAAGAAGCATATGATTTCTATAAATATATACTAATACTAGCGTTTCACTGCTGATTGCGATTCTGTTTATTTTGTTTGAAAGGTGGGTCTGTCAAAAGGGTTTAGCCATGTGAAAGATAAGAGGAGTAAAATAATTGGTTTTAGATTAATTCATGGCAATTACTAAATACTCAAATATAACGTTATTTTATTTAAGGTTTCTTTTCGAACCATCGTACCGCGTAGCTACACCTACACTATAGCTAGGCGGTACGAAGGCTGTGGAGAAGGACCCTTACGCCACACAGTCCTATCCTATGATTGATTGAGAGTGACATCAAAGTCATAAATCAATCTGATAACATCCTCTTAAACCAGCAAATAAATAGGTACCTTATTACACTCTTATTTTTTCTTCTAAATTATTGTTTTCTTAAAACTCTGAACCCCGACTTACGCGAATTCGACTTACACGGCAACCGCTCGGACCCACCTATCGCGTAAGTCCGGGGTATTACTGTATTAATATCAATGTGTATGTATTAAGCAAGCCGTGCTTGTTCTCACCTATACGCTGGTGTGTTCACGAAGTCGAGAAGGAGAAGGAACTTTGTTCCATCGGGGTGTCCCTTGACACCTCTCAAGTTTTTTTTTATGTTATTTTTGTATTATCAGTTTATAAGTGTGTTAATTACGTTGGCATGTTCTTAAATTGAACGTACAATGAAAAAGCCCTAAAAATAGCGTTTTTTTCCGATAAATTTGTTTTGTATCGTGGTCTGAATCTCCCCTTTCATTTTTCGATAGTAGTCTTATTACACCCTGTATATTGATATCACTTAGTACGAGGTTATTTTTGTTGCGAATTATACTAAGTGAAGATGTGTAAATTCGTATAAAAGTAAAATGGTAGGCGTTAAATAGGACAAAGATATTTTTTTGAAAAGAAAAGCTAGTCAAAAGTAAACAAACATAAAAGAACGAGAAATTTCGCCCTTTTAAAATCAAGAACATGCCTAAATACAGTTGTTTATAAGATCAATCTAAAAATGTTATTTTTCCTGACTGAAACGTCGTAAATCTGATAGCAACATATTGCAAAATTGTATTAAGGCGAAACACCTGCGCTTTGGCAGTGATGGGCGTTTATTTTGTCCATGTTTACCGTCTTGCTTGCATGCCGTTTGAAACTCAACGTCGAGATCAAATTTTATAATATCTTTTCGTACTGCAAAATATGTTGCTATACATTATATTCATAGCATTTCCGGTGATGGCCGATTTGGGTAAGTGGGAGCAATCGACTTTCATTCCGAAGATTGTGGGTTCAAACCCCGCCGCACACTTCTGGGATTTTCTTATTGTAAGCTTTATGTCAAAGTAAAAGTCAAAGTCAAAGTCAAAACGTTTATTTCCTTAGAAGCCTATGCTTACATGGACAGGACATGTGCGCTATAAACACTTGCTATTACGGTAAAAGCAAATATCGTGGGGAAACTGGCATGTTTTGAAAACTTGTACATGTGATATTCACCAACCACTGGGCCACCGTGGCGAAGTAAGACTAAATCTCTCTCGGCAAGAGAGAAGTCCCTGAGTCCCAGCAGTGGAAACGGTGCTCATGTAAATCTGGTAAATAGATTTAAAGAAATAAATGTTATTTCATCATCATCACCCTATTTACGTTCCCACTGCTGGGACACAGGGACTTCTCTTTTGAGGAGAGAGTTCAAATGTCAAAGGGAACTCCTTTGACATTTGAGAGTCAAAGGAAAGAGTTTAATTAATTCACCATAATGGCCTTAATTCACAACGCTGGAAAAGTGAGGGTTGGTGAATGTCACATGTCCTTCAAACTCTTTTAAAGTTCTCAGAACATGCCGGTTTCCTCACGATGTTTGCCTTCACCGTTAAAGCACGTGTTTCAAGAGCACATAAATTTCTCAAGAAGAAAAATCCAGAGGTTTGAACCCACGACCTTCGCAATGAAAGTCGAGTGTCCTCCCACTTAGGCAACACAGCTTACAAATGTTATATATGAAAAATAATATCTTGTGTTACTTAATAATGTTATAGGATAACAGTGTTAATAATAATATCTTCCTTGAGTATTTCACGGACAGAAAGAACGTTAATACATGTTCCTTAATCCTTGAAGAAAAAAAAACAAATTGACATCTTTGTACCCAACGCTAGTCGCTTTACCGTTCAATGTAACTAATCTGATAAGCACATATTAACCCATCGAATGTGGAACGGAGCGTGTTAATGGGACGTATTCTCCGTCAAAGTGTCTCGAATACATTGTTAACACCCCCAAATCCGGCTTTCACACTAATGTGTTTATTTATAAACGATTTCCTTCCACCCTCGATATGAATTCACGGGAATTTGACGCTATATTTGCCGTCAGTAACTTAAAATATCGCTAATCTATCATATATTTTTTTTATACTTATTTAAAAAAAATTGAGGCATTGGGCAACCACGTTAAAACCCATATTGTGACTTATAATCCTTATCAATAAATGATTAATGTTTTATCAATAAATGATTATTATTAAATTCGTGAAACATTTTATTAGTAAACAAGGTACAGTCAGCGTTTAATTGAAATCCCATCAAAAACAATACTTGTCAAAAAAACCAAGTCGCGCAACTCAGTTGTTCTGCGGTAAAAAGTTGTGAGATCCAAGTAAATCCAAGTCTTCAAATTTCGTCTCAAAATTATTTAATGTTTTATATAAATATATTAAGACTTGGCCATCGCCTGAAAACACGTGTTAATTCAATCGCCTGAAAACACGTGTAAATTCAATTATTTAGTGCGATGGCCAAGTCTCAATATATTTATATAAAACATTAAATAATTTTGAGACGAAATTTTAAGACTTGGATTTACTTGGATCTCACAACTTTTTACCGCAGAACAACTGAGTTGCGCGACTTGTTTTTTTTGACAAGTATTGTTTTTGATGGGATCTCATTTCTTTTTGTATTTTGTAGACAGTTCTACTTTTTTCTCTTTAGAATTTTGATGATCGGTGAGTCAATGAGTGACAAAATTAAGAAATTTGACCCGTTATAATTCCTAAAATACTGGTTCAAATTGAATGAAATTTGAAATATACCGTGTCTTTACAATGCCTGCATGGTTACTGAAAATTTCAGTCTTCTAGTTTTATCCACAACGAAGTTACAGGGGGTCGAAAATGGCCTGAATTGCTTCGAGAAAAGGTACGACAGCGCCCTCTATACCGGTTTTTTTCTAGATTTTTTAGTTTTTCCTTGATTCATACACCAAACACTACTTATATTCCAAATTCGAAGCTTCTAGGTCTGCTAGAAGTGCCTTAGAATTTTGATGATCGGTGAGTCAGTCAGTCAGTGAGTGAGTGACAAAATTACGAAATTTGACCCGTTATAATTCTTAAAATACTGGTTCAAATTGAATGAAATTTGAAATATACCGTGTCTTTACAATCCTGCATGGTTACTGAAAATTTCAGTCTTCTAGTTTTATCCACAACGAAGTTACAGGGGGTCGAAAATGGCCTGAATTGCTTCGAGAAAAGGATGGTACGGACGGCCGTGCCGCTTTTTTGCTCGACTTGGTGGGGGCACTGCCGTGCCCTCAGATAAGCGCCCAAAGTAGTCAAAATGTCTCCCTTTCGTTTGATGTCAAAATGATCTAAGTTAGTAACAAGGGGATTAATTTTGAAACTTTAGGCGCATACAATATTATTATGGTTGTAACTGCATATATCAATTTGGTTTTCTGTTTTTCAGATTATTTTGACTTCTCTAGATACTAATATCGATTTTGACATTGACTGTACTGTAATGTCATTCAGTCTTGTCATGTCACCGTTAGATAACGACTGCAAAAAGCATTGCTGATTTTGATTGACTGCATTTTGAATACAAATAAAACGCCGAAGCACGTGGTTGTGGTACGAGTGGGTCGCTATTTAAGGTCTCACACACCATAAATGAGTCGTAATTTGTATATAAATCTAAATTTAAAATTTAAGAAAAACCCCCGATTCCAATGCCTTAATTTCCATAAAAGTAAAACACTATATTATTTAGTAATGTGCACGCGATGCTCTTTCATTTGATACTCCACTCGAGTATATTTGCAGATTTTCGGTTTTCCTTCCCACTTTTAAACGGCTCAACCGATTTTCATGAAACATGTCTAAGAAGGTGTTCTCGGGCCAAACTCACCTTTCATACAAAAATAAACTAAATTGAAATCGCTCCATCCGTTCGGTAGCTATGATGTCCCAGACAGACACACAGACACACAGACAGACAGACTGACAGACAGACAGACACGTGAAACTTATAACACCCCTCTTTTTTGGTCGGGGGTTAAAAATATCAGCTATTAAGTACTGAAAATTAAGAAATATGAGCAACAACTTCGAGTGTGAAAAAATACGATATAGTGCAAGAATAAACTTACATTGTATTTCCTAAACTGTTCTCGTCTGTGATATTTCCCCGTGTGTTTCCACACCAGCTCTGATGGTTTTAGGGGATAAAGGCGTTATAGTGATGATAAATAGCTACGTGAGCGTGCATTTAACTTGCACTTGTGTCATTTCGGAAGCTTTTTTTACAATGATTAATCAAACGCTGACTTTTTCCGTGTTATTTGTTGGTTGGCGCCGATAATGTTGAATATTTTTAACAGGTTCCTAAAATTTTGTTTTACCCTTCAATGTTTTTTTTTATTTATAGTTCATCTATCCAAAACGTTAATACAAAAAAAACAGTACTCGTTAGGTAGGACCGAATAATGTTTGTATATAAGCGTTGTTGATGGCAACTGCGCGTTCTGCTATATAAAACTATGTATATAATTGAACATAGTGGATTTATTTTATTGTTTCAGTAATCCATAACATAAAATTTTTATAAAAAACAACGATACACAGTTTAAGGTGTTTTATACAAAAAAATCTTATATAAGACAATACTTTATATGTATAAGTAATATTAATTATGGAGAAGTATACCAATCCAATAATAATGGAAACGCAATATAATATTATTCCCAAAAATATAAAAAAATTTCATATTTGCCATTGCCAACTGATGTGACTAAATATTAAACTTATAAATAAAACTAAATATTTAACTTATATAGTGACACATATTCATATCAATCAATTCCAACTGACTGTATGTATATCTTCATGCAAATTAAGATATTTAATTTCAAATGACCAATTCCTGCTGTGTAGACCGTCTAGAATTAAAATTGTAATTATTTAGATAGGTTATGTGTTTTTTACCTAACCTAATAAAATTATAAAAAAGCGGTAGAAGCGATTTCCTTAAAAATAAAATAAATATTTACGAACAATCTACACAACAACTAACCCCGTGGGAAACTCAAAGCTTGAGTTACGGGTACTAGACATCTGATATACTTAATAATAATAGACATACATACTATATATATTTGATTTTACATATCTCTAATATCCGCTGAGGAACTATGGTGGTAAAAATGCTCCGTATCAATATTAGTAAAGATGGATACAGTTGCTGAAGGCCTAGCTGATGTAGATGGACCAATATTTACTTAGTAGACACAGAGCGCGAATGGGTTAAGTGATAGGGCTCGTATTATTATACGCTCGAGTTATATGAATCCAGTTAGATATTTATGTTTCATAGAAATGAGTATCCTCTTAGCAGAGGATACTCGCAGGACATCTGGAGTAAGCCCTATATATATTTCCTAGATTTAGTTACGTTTGTTTTTTGTCTAGTATAACTAACTTACTATGTTATATTTAACAAACCCGTGTTGGCTAATTGGGAGAAGACTCGACTTTCATTCCGAAGACTGCGATTTCAAACCCCAGCAGCGCTTTTTTGTATTTTGTTTAGATTTTTTGAACTTTTTCTCTCGAATAAATGATGGTTGTTTTTTACACGTGCTTAAACGGCGAAGGCAAAATCGTGAGAAAACCGGCATGTTTTGAATTGGAAGAGTCTGAAGAACATGTGATACTAACCACTACGCATTTGGCCAGCAGCGTGGTGAATTAAGGCCTAATCACTGTCATCAAGAAAGAAGAAAGAAGGCCCTGTGTCCCAGCTGTGTGAACATAAGTATGGGTTCTCAAGCTTATTCAAATTCAAATTCAAATCATTTTATTTCAGACAACATTAATTGAGTAGGAATACAAATTAAATGTCCATATTAAATTAAAACACATTAAGAAAAACAAAAGAAAATAATAAAATACTTTTAACATTAATAATAATAATAAAATACATTAAACACTAACTAATCCTAACTAATCCATCCAAATTGCTGTCCAGTGCTTCATAAAAAGACAGTCAGTGTCAGTGTGTTATGTTTTAATACTGGATTAATATGAAACATGTTACTCCCAAAAGAAATACTTTCATTCTGACTACGTCAAACGCCCAATTTGAAAGCACCTGTATTTCAGACTAACTGACTATTACTCTAAATAATGCCAGTTTTAGTCTATCTGACTAATAAAACATTGGCTTTTTATATTCATCATAAGTAACTGATATATTTGACACTAATATCCAGTACTAGTAAAGTGCTCCCTTTCAGTATTGATTGGAACTCTACTGCATATGAAGATGGGTATCTTCTTGTCTATTACATATGTTACTTAGTCGTTACATGGGCTAAGTGCTGGTTAAGTGATAGGGCTCGTGTCATTACAAACTTGAACAGTATAAACCCAGGTGGAAAGCAATTACTAAAGAGCTTAATTTCCTATAGGAAAAGGAATATTTCCTATATTCAATAAAGTTTGTTATTAATAACTATAAAGTATGTTTTAACCCTGAATCGCTAAACGTTCGTAAATATCGGGACTTTCTATTTCATGGGTATTAAAATTATTATTTTCAATAGATGTAAAAATTTAGTTGAGATTATTAATATTGGTCAACTTTCAACACTTCAGTAGTTTTAAGTGGTTTAAATAACTTCCTACGGTAAAATTGTTGGCAAATTTCAAAAGACTACTTAAGCATTACAGGCATAAAATAAAATAAACAACGAGAAAATAAAGCCCAGGAATAAATTGCTGTGTTTGCTCACACAGCGTTTTAAGAGAGGAATAATATTTTACCATCAAAATAGCGCATTTCCTTCGTACTTTTTCATAAAAAGTAGTTGGGTGAATAGTATCACTTAATAAGTAGTCGTGCATACTTTACTAGACAACGCCAGGCTCTCTGTAAGGAAATTGCTCCTCATTTCAAACCGGCACAGAGCTTTGCATGAGTTGTGGTACAGCAGGGAGGAAAGTATAATAGCCATTTAGAAGAAAAACTTTCCCTGCAGCTTATTCAGGATGAAAGTTGTCCTGAGTTTGATAACATTGATTTTTAACTCTCTAGGTTGTAAGATGATGTTCAGATTTTGATAACCAGCTATCAGTATATAAATAAACCATAGATTTAGAAAATTAAATTATCTTTTCCAAATTTCCTATGATGATAAATTCAGGAAGAATACACAATTGTGTTTTCTGTAACTTACTTTTACCTGATTTCTGACCTGTAAAGTTCATACTTTTTAAAATAATTTCATATTATTTTATATTTCTTTTAAATAATTGTTGGTAAGACTTTATTTATTATTGATAATTTTTTTCTTACACTATTAATCTCATAATTTCTTATTGAGTTCTACCTTAGTTTCCTTAAAAGTAAAATAATCATATTATTTTGTAATGTGTACTTGATGCGCTTTTCATTAAACCTCCATCGAGTATATCTGCAGATATTCGGTTCTTCTTCCCCACTTTCAACCCCAATACCTTTTAAACGGCTGAACCGATTTTCATCAAACATGACTAAGAACAATCGCATAAAAGTAACCGAGCATACGAAAAAAAATTAAATCGCTTCATCTGTTCGGCAGCTATGATGCCACAGATAGACCGACTAACAGACAGACACGTCAAGCTTACACACCCCTCTTTTGGGCCGGTTAAAACAGAATCAAAATATACTCAACTATAAATTATACTCAGAGTTAGTCATCAATTATAAATTATACTCAACTTTCTGAAAATGTATAAATCTAAATTCAAAATTTAAGTAAAACCTCCGATTCCAATGCTTTAATTTTCTTTAAAGTAAAACACCATACTATTTTGTAATGTGCACGCGATGCGCTTTCATTTGATACCCCACTCGAGCATATTTGCAGATTTTTAGTTTTCCTTCCCCACTCTATGCCCCTTACTTTTAAACGGCACAACCAATTTTCATGCAACGTATCTAAGAACACTCGCGCCAGACTCATCTTTCATACAAAAAAAAACTAAATTAAACACAGTCAGACATGGCAACTTATAACACCCCTCTTTTTTGGTAGGGGTTAAAAAGTAAGTCTATCCCACCCGTACCGTCGTCGCTTGCTTATGAAAGAAGGTGCCCCACAGCTGCATAGGAATCGGCAAATATTCATTTCGCATGTTGTGTGACACCCAGGTGCTACCCGGCTTACAAATTGGAAATGGTGTTAATCCAATTTGTGACTTTGCTTTGGTGTTTTGAAATATTTGCAGACATCGTTTATGTTTTATTGCAATAAAAATGTTTTTTTTACATTCGAGATTGTGTGTGTACAAAGGATTTTTATGATACTGTTATAATTGCGGAAGACAAAATTACAAGTTTAATATTGTTAGAAAGGGGTGAGTGCTGAGATGACAGGTGACAGAGAGAATAGGAAGCAAAATACATTTTGTGCTGTCCCCACGTTATAAATACATACTTCAGGACTAATCACACAGCATTCCCTTAACCCCAAAATAAGCAGAGCTTGTACTATGGGTGTTAGGTGACTGAAATACTACATAGATACATTTTATTTGGAAATAAATACATAATGATACATACAAAACACCCAGACCCGAAACCAGAAATTGTAGATCGTACAAAATCTGGTCACTCGGCGGGAATCGAACCCTCAACCTCTTGCGCCTCAGGCGGGCCTCCGCCCACCAAGCCACTGAGCGTGATAAGTACAGGAAGATGATGACGATGAAAATTGATTTCTTTCATATTGTCGTCGTAAGATTAGGTCTGCGTTGTTGATAGAAAATCTTAGTGGCGCAAGTTATTTTGTTTCTGTAGTGTTTTATTATTTTTAACTAAAATTATGTATGTTGTTATATGTTGGAGAAACAAATAAAGATTTTCTATTCTATTATATTTAGCACGTTCGAATCTTGCGTCGGTCGGTGTTAGGTCTCTTTTTCCGTTTTCTTACGTATTGAGGTTACCGTATTAATACCTATACCCCTCGGAAAGAAGTAGCCTTAAGCTTTTATCGAGTGATTAACTATTTAACTCTTAAGCATTTATATATTTTGATACAATATTTTCTAAGTTTAGTTCGACCAAGCTCTTTAGTTTATTATAAGCATTTTATAATATTAGTTTGTGTAATATTAGTACAAATTAGTAATGTCGGTCAGTTTTACTTTATATTTGTTATTCTACTTAGAATAGAATAGAAAACACTTTATTGTACACCACACAAATTTATAATACACTTGACAAAAACCTTAACTAATTAAAACAGGGGACAAATGGCGGCCTTATCGCTATGAGCGATCTCTTCCAACTACTCTCACTACACTTTCGGTATTCGGTATCACTAATTCATATCACGAAAGAAAAACATTAACTGAAACTAACTCAGTTCAAGAGAGCTTTAAAGAAAGACTATTTAAAGTGTAAAAGAATTTTCTAAAAACTGGCAAGCATTGAAAGTACCATTACCGTTCTTTTTAGTGCCTAATAACAGGAAACCTAATTATTTCTTTGCGCATACTTCATAGCTCACGCCTTAAAAGCTTGATCAGTACGTCAAAAGGAGTGGTAATATTTTACTGTAACCTCCAAGACTAAATACCAGGAATACATAATCCAATACGGGGTTTTCGTGACGCGCAATCTTGAGGTACTCTTTAATCGTTTTGCTATCCTAGTACCTCATGGTAAAAAAAACCCCTGTTTTTTTTAATACTGCGCTTGCAATAATATAAATTATCATAAGTACAAGTAATTCGTATGGTACGTACGTTTTTCGTTATTAATATTATTATTACGTACTAATTATTATTACGTACGTTTTTCGTTATTAATATTATTATGCCCCCTTTGTCCCACTGCTGGGCATCCTAAATATGTAAATATATACTATACTAAATACGTGTTCGACATTTAAAGATTAATATTTTGTTTGTTTAATCCAATAATGAATAGTTAATTAATAATTTTTTTTTTGTAATATTCATACGCCGAAAAGGCAGATTTCAGTGTAAATAAAATATTTTATTAAGAACTTTGTACTAACCTGAAGTTCTATGAATAACTGATTATGATTATGAACCTCCTCCTACAACGTTATTACAAAAAAATATGCTATTTATTTATCCTAACTTATAATGGCGGAATAAATATTTCCAGAAAAACCAGTCTGCGGGTTATATACGTAATATGGTCACAGTTTTGTTTTAGTTCTGACAATAGTTATTTTCTGGCTGGCTCGTTCCAGCATTGCTCACATGCTAAAACCTTTCTCTTGCAGAAAACCCGATATAGATCTGTTAATTCGAGTAAGCGCTGCGGGAAACTTTATAATAATACTAGCCTTACACGCCACGGCGTTTCCCTTGTTATTGGATTTTTCCGCGGAAAAAAGTCTATAGCATTCTTTAAATGATTTCTAATAAGTGATAAACCTCACTTGGCAGGTTAAACTATTTATAAATTTTATGCAGAAAAAAATAAGATACATCCTTAACCTTCGCGCACAGGATTCTATAGCATTCCTCGATAAATAGGCACAAAAATATTTTTTTTAAATCGAACAAGTTCTTTCTTAGTTAAGCGTTCAAACAAACGAACTCTTCAGCATTTTATGGCCGCTTTAGAAGACGGAACTTCACTTCCCATGTGAATCTTCTTTGAACTCTGTTGATGTTCTTGGACAAACGTAGTTTCAATTTAGCACTAACACTTCACAATAGTCAATACATCATTGCTGGAGAGCATTTAGAGAATATAAAGGATAGAAAATAAAGGACCACACTCGAGTATATTTGCAGTTTTTTGGTTTTCCTTCCCCACTCTCACCCCCATAACTTTCAAACGGCACAACCGATTTTTATGAAACATGTCTAAGAACACTTGCGCCAAACTCACCTTTCATACAAAAAAATAAATTGAAATCGCTGCATCCGTTCGGGAGCTATGATGTCTTAGACAGACACGTCAAACTTATAACACCCCTCTTTTTCGCTCGGGGGTTAATGAAGTCAGGTCTGGTTGGGTTAGGTCAGGACTCAATCCCACGGACCTGCTGGGTTGTCCCAGTGGGTGGAGAGGTGAAACTCCAACGTGGCGCGTCCCCTGGGTTGCGGATAGGGGATACTGGCCTGCCGATAGCTCTCTTGAGGTTATCGGCAGGCCAGCGCGGACAGAACACCAAAAGGTGGCGGTATAGTAAGATTTGCTCTAACACCCTCTGACGGAGCAGAGAGTTGTGGATGCGATTCTTGCATATACGGAGGATATGCGAGGATGATTTAAGGACCAAATCTCAAGGTCTGGCGCCTGCCGAGGAGAGTATCCTCCGGGCGAGCCCTGACTCGTGTTAAGCGAAGCTATTGTCTGGGATTGCTCGCGGGATATGGTCGGGGGGAACCCGGCCGCTAGGGCGTCAAACAAACACGGGGACCTCACCCCATAAAGGATAAAATGAATATGGCAAATTGTAAAAAAACACTACCCCAGGAAGGTACCAGTCTCACAGAGACTGGAGAATCCTTTGGTGCTTCGGCGCTCAGTCCCTCGTATTCTGGGGGGGACAACAATTGCTTTGATGTTGATGAGTCTTCTTGCGTCATAACGCAAGAGTCGGTGGCTACCTCAGCGTTGCATTCTCAGGAACTTGCTTGCACATCTAATTTGGACGCTAATGTGCAGCCAAGCGCATCCTTGCAGAATTCCAAAAAGGGCAGAGGTAGAAAACGGGTCAAAAAACATCGTTTTTTGAATGAAGTGAGCGACTCCAATGTAGAGTCGAATGATATTGAGGACAAAGGTGGTGAGTGGTCAGATGCCTCATCAGAGGAGTACCTACCGCCTTCTAAGGTTTCGTCTGCCAAAAGAGGTAGAGGACGCCCTTCGGCCGGCGGGAAATATATTAGTTTCCTAAAAAAGAAGGAAGACTTGATGAAAAAAAGAGAGGATCGAGAAATAACTGCTGAAGAGCAAATCGCCGCAAAGGTGACTAACGTGAGGAAGGCATCCGCAAGGATGGGTACTTCTTTGATAGGCGAAGACCGTGCGTCCATCGATCTCAACAAGCTAGTCTTAGACAACGTTGATATTATAGTTAACGTTGCAACTAAATCAAGTCACCTTAAAGGTACTTTTCAAAAAGCCCTAAAGGATGCAGCAGTATCAATCAAAGAGGTGACTGCTGTGCTTATGCGTCGAACTGTGACTGAGGAGACGACAAAGCTTCAGACGGAAAATACGCGCCTGCAGAATGACATAGCAGAGTTACGCAAAGAACTTGAGGAACTGAGGGCTGAAATGAGAATGCCGCGGGTGGAGCTAGATAAGATTTCTCCCGCAGTGGACCCTGGTCCACCTGAAGAAAGTAGACTTCTAGACGCGTTGCCCCTTTGTGGCTGTAGCAATAACTCGCAAGCGGAGCTCTTGCGCACTGTTTTAGTCCAAGTAGGAAGCATGATTAACGCCAGATTTGAGGGCTTAGAGGAGAGACTGCTCCCTGAGAAGACGGTCCGTCCTCCATTAGCTGCTGATAAGATCCGAGAAAAATCAGCAGTACCAAAAGAAGCTAAAAAGAAGAGCAAAGGAAATTCTGATCGTGATGGGCCTAGTAAAGATATACCTGTAGCTCCATCTACGACTGAGGGACAGGACTGGGTTCAGGTTGTAAGAAGAAACGGGAAAAAGCATAGGATTCATAATAAGAATAATCAACCCGAAACACAATCGGTCAATCGGTTAGTAAAGAAAGGCGTAAATCTTAAATCCCCGCGTTCCGCCGCTGTCGTGGTCACTTTACTGCCGGGAGCAATAGATAAAGGTGTCACCTACAGCAAAGTCCTGGCAGAAGCTAGAGAAAAAAATAACCTCAGTGGCCTTGGAATAAGCGCCCTTCGATTCAAACAGGCGGCAACAGGCGCACGGATCCTAGAAATTGCGGGTCCAACTAGTTTTGAAAAAGCAGACTCACTTGCTGAAAAACTAAGAGAGTCTCTAAATACAGAGGAAATCAAAATTTCTAGACCAAATAAGTGCGCGACGGTGCGAATAGGAGGTCTAGATGACTCCATTACACTAAATGAGGTTATCGCTGCGGTTATACGTGATGGGGGATGCTCAGCTGATAACGTAAAAACAGGGGAAATTATTCCAGAATTGTCGGGTCTGGGATCTGTTTGGGTGAGATGTCCAGTTGCAGCGGCTAAAAAACTCGCTGAATCCGGACGGCTCCTAGTTGGATGGGTCGCCGCACAGGTGAAGCTTCTACAGCCTAGACCAATGCGCTGTTACCGATGTCTGGAAATAGGACACGTCCGCGCACGTTGCACATCCGAAATAGACCGCAGCTTAGAATGCTACCGCTGTGGTAAAGCTGGACATAAGCTGGCCCATTGTAACGCCTCTGAAGCTTACTGCAGTCTATGTGCTGCAGCTAATAAACCGGCCGGGCATAAATTGGGAAGTATGGGATGCAGCTCCTCAAAGACAAGTAGAACGGAGAATTCAGCTAGATCTAAAGGCACCATATCAACAACTAATCTGGTGACCAGGGAAACGGCGGTGTCCATGGACGTTATATAATTATGGCTTTAAATATTTTACAAGCGAACCTCAACCACTCCGCCAGGGCTCAGGATCTTCTAGTCCAGAGTATGGCGGAGTGGTTGATAAATATATCAATAATATCGGAGCCTTACTTTATCCCTCCAACGGACAACTGGGTGGGGGATATTGATCAGTTGGTGGCTCTAGTTGCCCAACAGGGCGCTGGCTCCCCACCTTTCACAAACATAGTGGAAGGACGTGGATATGTTGCGGCTTCTGTTGGCAACGTTGCTATCATCGCCGTCTATTTCTCACCTAACAGACCTCTACCCGAATTCGAAAGATTTCTCGTGGAGGTAGGGTCTTTGGTTGAAGGAATATATCCGCAGCCTGTTCTGGTGGCAGGGGATTTTAATGCCAAGTCAACGGCCTGGGGATCATCTACAACTGATGTACGCGGTGAGGTGCTCGAAGAGTGGGCCCTAGCAACTGGTCTGTCAATTATGAATCAGGGTTCTGAAAATACTTGTGTTCGGCGACAGGGTGGGTCCATAGTGGATTTAACCTTCGCTTCAGTAAATTTAGTTTCCCGTGTTGTAGGCTGGAACGTTCTCACGGAAACGGAAACACTATCTGATCATAGATATATTAGGTACGGAATCCAAGACTCGTCACAAATCCAGAATAATTCGACACGAAACATCACACGTGGAGTAGGACAACGGTGGGCACTAAAGCGCCTGGATAAGACCTTACTGACAGAAGCTACCATCGTTAAAGCATGGGTGTCACCGCCGAGCGTACCAATTGATGTCCAGGATGAGGCAAACTGGTTTCGCGAGTCACTGACAGATATATGCGACGCTTCAATGCCTAGAGTAGGACCCATGGCTCCCAAGCGACAGGTTTACTGGTGGTCCACAGATCTTACAAAACTAAGAAAAGCGTGCGTAGCAGCTAGACGCAAATTTACTCGCTACCGCAGGCGAAGGCACCGCTCAGAAGAAGAAGAGTCCCGATTATACGAAGACTACACAATAGTCAAGATCTCTCTTCAACAGGCTATATATCTAGCCAAAACAGAGGCACGCAACGAAATGCTAGAAACTCTTAGCGGTGATCCATGGGGGCGCCCTTATAAGACGGTGAGGGGAAAGCTTCGTCCATGGGCCCCTCCACTAACTCAGAGCCTTGACCCTCACCTATTACAAAACGTGGTTGAAAGTCTCTTCCCAGTACGAGAAGAGCACATCCCTCCACCAATGGTGTCATCTGATCAGCAGATAGAAACAGGGAACAGCGAAGAAGTGCCGGATTTATCAGACATAGAGATGCGAGTGGCGATCATGCGGCTCAGAGCCAAAAAGACAGCTCCAGGCCCTGATGGCATCCACGGTCGTGTATGGGTTTGGGCTCTCAAATCTGGTTTAGGACCGCGACTCCGAAATCTTTTCGAAGCGTGCTTGGAACAAGGGCGTTTCCCGACGCTATGGAAAACCGGCCGTTTGGTTCTTCTACAGAAAGACGGTCGATCGGCGGACTCCCCTTCAGCCTATCGTCCGATTGTGCTACTCGACGAAGTAGGCAAGCTCTTTGAGCGGATTATCTCTAGGCGCCTAATCGGGCACCTAAACAGGGTTGGTCCGGATTTAAATGAAAACCAGTTCGGGTTCAGAGCAGGACGTTCAACAGTAGGCGCTATCCTAAAGATTAAGAATCTTGCAGAAGAAGCTATCTCTCAGGGTGAAGTTATATTGGCGGTCTCAATCGACATCGCCAATGCTTTTAATACACTGCCGTGGGGCTGTATAAAAGAGGCTCTTAAATACCACCGAGTACCTCTTTACCTCCGCCAAATAGTCAATGACTACCTGACGGACAGGTACATTACCTATGAGAGGATTGAGCGCCTCTGCCAGAGGAAAATGTCCTGCGGAGTTCCACAGGGCTCGGTCTTAGGACCGCTACTGTGGAACATAGGCTATGACTGGGTGCTCCGAGACGTAAATAAGCCAGGAGTTGCAGTCACCTGCTATGCAGACGATACCCTTGTGACGGCAAAAGGCAAAACATTTGAAGAGGCATCCATGCTTATGACGGCTGAAGTAGATGAGGTGGTCAGTAAAATAAATAGGCTAGGTCTTAAAGTAGCACTCAATAAATCTGAAGCATTGTGTTTCCACGGCCCTCGAAAAGCTCCTCCACCGAATTCGAACCTGGTGGTGGGTGGAGTCAACATCGCTGTTAAGTCAACAATGAAATATCTGGGACTTATCCTAGACAGCCGATGGAACTTTCGCCCTCACTTTCAACACCTAATGCCGAAGCTATTGAGCTCAGCAGCAGTACTTGGCAGGCTACTTCCCAACTTAAGGGGTGCAAATACTAGCTGCCGTCGGCTCTATATGGGGGTCGTTCGATCTATGGCTCTATATGGAGCCCCAGTATGGGCTGATTCCTTGAACAGCCACATAATCTCACTGCTACGAAAACCACAAAAGGCGATGGCTATCAAGGTTATCAGAGGATACCGTACTATTTCGTATGAGGCGGCATGTGTCCTGGCAGGATCTCTACCTTGGGATTTGAAAGCTTTGACCCTCGCTGCCATTTATTTCTGGCGGGAGAATGAAGTAGAACGTGGTCAGCGGCCAGCACTACGAGAGGTTGAAGCGCAACGAGCAGATTTCCGTGACGATATGGTAGTGGTATGGCAAAATAGACTTTTACACCCAAGTGCCGGCCATAAAACAGTGGAGGCTATCCGACCTGTGCTGCTGGAATGGTTGGATAGACAGCACGGGACACTAACGTTTCGGTTGACGCAGGTCCTCTCAGGCCATGGTTGTTTTGGGCGGTACTTGTGCCGCATAGCTTGTAGAGAGCAAACGGAGAGATGTCACCACTGTGACAGTTCCGAAGACACCGCCCAGCATACACTTGAGGACTGTCCTGCGTGGGATCAGCAGCGTCAAATCCTAAGAGCTGCTGTAGGAGACGAAATTTCCTTGTCATCCATAGTCAAAGCTATGGTTGAGAAAGAAGATTGTTGGCAGGCAATAACAATGTTCTGCGAAGAAGTTTTGCTGCTGAAGGAAGCGGCAGAGAGGCAAAGGGAAAATGTATCCATTGACCCAAGACGCCGAAGACGACCCGGTCGGAGAAGAAGGGCATTCGCTGCCCTTGTTCATCCGTAACTTAATGCACTAACATATATGTATCATAAGACGATCCGCGAAGTTAATTGAACTCGCACCAATATCTGTAGAACCCCATATGATAGGGCTCCAACACAAGGAGCGGCACTGTTAGGGTTCGCGGAAGCACTCACGATAGTTCCCGCGCTCCCTTACGTAGGTGTACGATGGTTACCGTGAGTTTTTAGTCAGTAGGAGTCTGACATATCTCCCAGACGGGGTCGGGAGATATCCATGCAGGATTTTCTCACGGAAAAAAAAAAAAAAAAAAAAGGTCAGGACTCAATCGCATCCTCTTTATAAGTCCTCAATTAACCCAACCAGACCTGACTTCATTAGAAGATTTATCTTATAATGGTCGGTAGGTCCTAGTAACTAGTCCTAGTCCTAGTTGTAGTTCTTAGGAGGTAAGAGAGGAAAATTTATTAAACCAGCTGTAAATATAAAACATACACTTGTGGTTCTAGTGCATAAAATTTGAGGTGTCGACGTTTTATTGCTGTTCTAAACTCTTCAGAATTGTTTTAGCTGAACTGGGTGATTTTCAACAGCAATACATTTTTAAATACTGGTGAAGTAATTATAATTTATGTTGTTGGTGTGTTGAGTTTTAGGACATACCTACCTTAGTAGAGTACTGTGCAAATAATATCTACGTATTTATTTCTTTTGTCGCTATAATGACAAAAACAAAAAAATATAGGTAATTTCACATACATCCAAAGGTTGCCAGGAAGAGATCGTCGCCCATTGTGTCACTGAATGTAATATGTATCTCCTATCTATGTTACTATATTGTGGTGTTGCAATAAATATTTTTTCTATTGTATTGTATTATTCAAATCCCGCTTTGCTCGTAATAATTGTATTTTCCCGCGAAAAGAGGTTGTTGACCGCGGTAGCTCATGTGATATGTAAGCTGTGAGGTATTACAGCTTACGGTGTATTCTGATGAATAAGTATTGTGAAGTTTAATCAAAATCCATCCAGCAGTTTTTGCGTGAAAAAGCAACGAACACACACACTTATACACTATAACTTACATCCTCACAAAGTTAAAGTCAAAACATTTATTTGCTTAGAAGCACAGGGCATACATGGACAGGTCAACTTGAAATTCATAAAACTAAATTGTTTATACCTACCATTTGTTAAAAACATTGTCTTGACAGTTCGCATAAAACAAGAGAGGTAGGGGAAACAGTAGGGGATTTACATGCAAAATTACCTATAAAAATTTAATAAAAACCGTTTTCGACGATAAAAGATATTCGTTAAGAAATAACTATAGATTATGATATCTTAAAGCTTCAGTTCTACCTCAATTAAAAGCATCAGTCAGTCGACTACAAATGGATTCGAAACAAAAGCATAGCTTTGACACATCAATTGGCCAAGACGGATTCACACAGAACATGTTTCATTATACTATGTTTGGGTTAGGGCTTCGACCATAAAGTTAAATAGTCTAAATAGTCGGCACTTAGGTCAAGAGACGACACAATTAAAATATAAAATAATTCATTGCATAATCAAAAATATAGTAAAAATCTTAACGCTTACAATGCTAACCGAGAATTTATCTTGTTGACAAATAAGCATCATACAAAACAATATACCTAGTTGTTTCTATGGTTTTCTTCGGATGATATTATGTAATTTTTCACCAAAGCATCTTGTGTTGGTGGCATTAGTGGGTTAATGTCGATCCAAGGTCAACAAGGTTTTTTGAAAAAATAAACACATTAACTTAACCATAAGTAGACCATGAGTAGTCTTTGACCGGAACATTAATGTTGTTGTGGGAATGGTCCGGAAATATTTAATTTTAATTATCTGATATATAAAATTTCCATGTCACAATGTTAGTTACCGTACTCCGTACGGTACCGTATTTTTCATTTTTTTTTTTTTTTTTTTTTTTTTTTATCGTTTATAAGCCTTCATTTGACCACAATCTCACATGATGTAAAGTGACGATGTGGCCTAAGATGGAGCATGAAGACTTAGAAGGTGGCTTCTCCGGGCCACATTACGAAACACGAATAATCGCTTCACGCACTGGCCCAGCCCGGAGGGTGGTGACAAGCCGCGGCCGAAGCCTACCACCAGAGACTGTTCTAAGCACCACCCGGAGGTCACGTGTAAGGATTCAGAGGGTTACCACTTACGGACGTGAACAGACAAAACCTCCAAATTCATATTGCAAAACAACGTTTACTGAGGGGTAAATAAATAAAAGTCGGATATACATGGCCCTGTCTTTTATTTTCATTTGTGTGTGTGTAAATGCGTCCACACCCAGACGAACAAGTCTGACAAGAAAATTAAACTGTCGGTCGATCAATCTACAAAAATACGAGAAAAATTGCGCTTCATAAAACTTTTAGTACGAAAAGGGTAAGATACTTAAACACCCTTTTAACTTCATCATTTATTTGAGCACCTACTTACATAAATTTGGAACTTTTAGAAGTTTTTAACTTATAAATTGGTGAAAAGGTTTTAAGTCACCTCCATATTTCTACTATACCTACAAAGCCTTCGTCGCATATTAATAAATTACAAGCCTTATTTAAACTTAATGATAGAGAATCTATTCGGTCTGTAAAGTGCCACAAAGGAACATACTTAATAAACATATTACAACGCCTATCCATCGCGCAGTCAGGTAAAAAGGCAGTGGAACACGGAGATGTTATTCATTTATTATACTCGTAAAACATACTGTAGGACATTTTCGCAAAAAAATTCACCTACGCTGTTTATCATAAGAAGGGCACAGTAGGTATCTCATGTGAGTTTTACCAATACTGATATAAGGATCCAAGATGTAGCTGTAACTATATATAAATTAAAAAAAAAACAACTAAAGGTCTTACTAACAATACTAAATAGCGAGTTCTGAGTAGTTTATTTCTAAGCTTTACAACTGTGTGCTACAAGGTCATTAACCTTTGACAACCAGCCATTAGTTACGACTACAGGAATTTATTTTTATGTTTGTAAAATCAGGATTATTTCCAGGAGTAGAGCCTTCACACTACCACACAGTTGCAAAGCTTCGTTAGTATCATCATAGCCTATTATTCAAGCATAGTTCATATTGACTTGAACAAAATATTTTTATTTTTATTTACACAGACACACACACTCGCTTCACACAAACTCACACACTCACACACACCCAAACACGTAATGCGGACATTCACTTTACATAATTATATTAAAATATCGCAATGTTTGATGTCTACTGCTCGATATTTTTTTTTTTAAATTTTATGTTTTTTACGCTAATAATTGTAAATAATGTAACATATGGAAGGAGGTTCCCATAGTACAAGCTTTGCCTAGTTTGGGAACCATTGTGTATTTGTGAGGATACAGGCGACTGGGCCCATTATATAACTCGGACCGCGGTCCCAGTTACCTGATCACATTTTTGAATCGGTCGACTGGGACCATGTACCTAATTTGCTTTAATGTACAGTTAACAGAAAAATCAAGTTACATAACTCAGGATTTATTTTATGTAGTATTTTTAACAAAAGTAGAAGTATTTTTAAGTAAGAATGTCCAAACAACTAATGATTGATAAAGTCAAGGACATCTCATTGTCACGATCCCAATAATTTAGAGGATAGTGAAATATAGTGAAAGCTTATAAAAATAAATCCAAATATTGCTCAGCTATTAGAAGGGCTGCAAAGGATGTGCGACACTACTCTGCAGCATTAGAAAGTCCAACCAGCATCCAATTATCAAAAAAGAAGCCCGAAACCATCGCAAGGCATAAAAGAATTTCATCTGCTATAAATGAACTAGTATGTGGTCAAATAAGTATCGGCCACTGTTTGAAGAAACTGAGATTTTAATAAATCATTTGATTTGCATGTTTTAAACTGATAACTATGTTGTTTTGTGTTTTAATATTTGTTGATTATAATTGTTTAAATAAAAGTGTTTTTGCTTAAAGCTAAGAACACTTATAACTAAGTTTTTTTATATTACTGTGATTTTCCTATGATTATTTAATGTTTTTTATTTGTTTAAAGTGATGGTACTTTATTTATAGAGTATATTTGTATTTCTAACGTAGAAACTTAAGAGATACCTAAATCGATGCGAAGACTGATTTTTAAATTCCTATTATTAGGTTGTGTTAGAACTCAAGGTTATTTATTATATTTTTTGCACAATGAGACATAATGCCAACAGTACTTTAAACAATAGATTTGTGGTAAAAATTACGTGTGGTCCAACTCGCCCAACGAAATAAACAAGAAAAAACTAATCAGGTAACTGGGACTGCGATCCCAGTTTTGTTGTGGTCCCAGTCGCCTGTATCCTCGTATTTGTAACCTATGTATTTAGTTTATTTGAAAAATAAATTATTATTATTAAAAAAATAAAATATTATTATTATTTATATTAACTGACACGCTGTATACAAATTCTGTAACATGTTTTCAAACCTGCCTAAAACCACCAGGAAAATTGTTATCCTTAATTTATCAACTCAAAACCTAATCCTATCCTGTCTCAACTGAGGATATTCTCCGTCAATTTCAATGATCCAATACTTATATGCCGACGTAACATTCCACCTCATTGCCCTTCAAGAGGGCTTAGATAAATCCTTCTCCGACAACCCCATACCGACGCCTTTAAGAGACGATGCATACTTTCTACTATGTTCAAGACGATCTAAGGGACTGCATTTAACGTTTTCTTTTAAAAATAATTGTTTCCACGCGTAATTATATTTCATGACCAATTTTGCGAAATGGGGCATCTGAAACGCGCTACGTTAAAATACGAAAAATATCTACGTCCAGTTATAGGAGCCTTACTCTCTAGGGAGATAAGAGGTTTAAACGTCGTATCATTGTGCAAATGTTTCCTACATTTATAATAAAAAAAATAGTTTAATTGTACCCCGATGCCTAATATACTTCGTTACTTTTAGTCATCTTCCATTTCGTCTTGGAAAACAAGACAATCATGTTCTTGTTATAATAAGTATTAACACTTTAACAACTTTTCTAGTCGCTTGAAAATCCCCCGTTTGCAACCTTAATAATAATCCAGGCGAGACAGGACTGCCTCTTTATTTTATCAGGGATTCAAAATGCCTACATTCAGCGTTTTTTTCAATATTGTCAAGGAAATGGGCTAAACAAAGATTCCCTTTCATGCTGTTATTGGGTTGGCTATTTTGCGTTGGAAATGACGATTACCTATGTTCGGGTCTAGAGAATTAGATCCATAAATTTTGGTTTCTAGACCAATAGTGCAGGATAAACCACCAATATTAAATATTGCCGGTAAAATTTTACTTTAAATTATTATACAATTAGAAACAAAGGAACAAAAATTGTGTAAAATATTTTTTATTGAATGGTAAAAAGTATAACTTTCCACATTATTCGGTTACCACCGTTGGGATTTGGTTCTTGTTTGTTTGTGAACTTCCGAGCAATGCTCAGCGCAAATAATACCTACCTATTTATTAGCTTATTCCTTGTAAAAAGTCCCAAATGTCTAATGTCTCTAGCTAGATAAACCTACCTTTTCATACCAAGTAAAGTTTTCAATTTCAAAAACTAACAAAATATTACTTTAATTTAGTACAAAACTCGATAAGGTAAATTATTTGGTAATAAGATTAACTTACATAGATTAAAAAAAAAACAGAATTAGCCAAGACATTGGCATTGGGTTCAGCTGAGGATGAAAGCTTCTATTTTACAAACAAACAGATCTAGAAGGTACTTTAAATCTCGTCCATATCGACACTTACCATCAGGTGAGATTGTAGAAAAACATAGAATCCATAAAAAAAATATATCTTAGTTTTGTTGTTTCTTGAGATATATGTATGTTAGATAATTACTTAGTATAATTTTGCTTTGTATAATTTATGGAAGTGATCGTTCGCTATAAATAAGGAAAAAAAGTATTTTCTGTTTGTCGAAGTATTGTTCTTCTGAGAAATAAATAAATTTAAAATCTAAAGCTTGCTCACTGTCGTATCTTTCCGGAGTTCACGTTATTCATGTAAAAGAGAAGTGAACCGAATTTTTAGTTGAAGTACTCTGGGGTACGCTCGTTGTGTAGCAAACATGTACTCACTTCTTTATGTGCCACAGTTTGACTCCCTTTTACAATAAATATATCTGAGTTTTTCTCTTTCATTTGGCTCAGGGTTTCCATATTGCTAGAAACAAAATAAATGCTATAAAATATACTTTTTATTTATTATTATTTTTTATAGATAAATAGGAAATTTATATAGGTAGCTTCGCTTTTTTTACAAAAAAATGATTTATTTATTAAATCTTTTTACCTATCTGTCGGAATTAAAAATCTAATTTCCAATTCAAAAACAAACTTTTTTTTTCATTTAAAGAGGTGGTTGCTAGATGGAATACCCAAAGTAAATGTCCATGTCTACCTATACATATTTTTTTTTTGTAGCCTTTCCAATTTCAGAAAATGGGTAGGTATTTAACTCCTTAAATATAATAGTCGAATAATGCGGCTATAAGCTTAATATGAATTCCAACAAAACTCCACAAAACGCTTGTTAATTCAGAATTAACGTTTATTATAATATAACTGAGGGTAATAAATCGTGACCTAAATCATTAACAGAAGGCTCAAAACAATGAGGGCTGGACACTTCTTTGTGTTATTTTGTGTAGGTACAGACTGTCGTGATTGGAATTATTTAACTGGTTTCTTTGTGAAACTGATTGAAAGAGAGATTGAAACTCAATTTATTTCTATTACGAGTTATTCTACCACTTTTCAATTGTTATTTGTATATACTACATACTTGTATGACAAATAGGTACCCACTTTTGTGCAAAGTTGCTTTTTAACCTCGTGCTCAATTTTGATGATCGAGCAAGCGAAGGATTTAGAAAAAGAGATTTATAAATTATAATCCTAAGCCTTTTACATTTTTCAACATGTGCTCCTTTGATTCCCTCATGTTTTTTTTTTGCATTTGTGTTCACACGTTATTTTTTATCCCATCTGTCAAGTCTGAGGTTTTTTGACAAGTTAAAAAAAGTTGTCTGACAAATTCGGCACCAAGTAGGTAGAAGTAAAAAGTTTAATGATGTTTCAGAATCGCAAACTTAGCGCATTCTATGTTCTCAATTCAAATTTACTTCACCTCTAGAGAATAAAAACATCCTTATTAAATCCATATATCATAAGAGAAAATCATTTTCACCGAAAGTGGGGATGCAATCAGAAATGTTCTCATTAATTCATCAATATTTTTGGCTTCAAATATGTGGCTACAGTCATTAACTATGTAGTATGTGTTTATAGTATGTTATTTTTTTTTATAGTAGGTATGTTAATTTTCAGTCATCAAGGAGTTCAGATTTATATAACTTGTACCCTAATGCTTTGGCTATATAAGTAGGCTAAGATAAGTATTGATATGCGCGATTTATGAGATGAACGCGTTATGACGGCCGAATACTTTATATTTGTACATAACACACAAAACTCGTCAACACGACTACTTGCCGCTACAGCAATAGGCGCAATCCATTTTCCTAGGTAATAAAAAACAATGAACTCCAACATGCAATCGTCGTTTGTTTCTTGTCTAATTTACATAATAGCCTCAATGTAGCCCTACCACCAGGTGCCACTTACGACTGTTAGAGATTACAACATTGTAATGCCATGCATTTGACAGATTTTTCACAACTAAAATTTCATCTTTATCTGTCAAACGTATGGGATTACAACATGTTGTAATCTCCAACAGTCGTGGTGCCACTTACGACTGTTAGAGATTACAACATTGTAATGCCATACATTTGACATATTTTTCACAACTAAAATTTCATCTTTATCCGTCAAACGTATGGGATTACAACATGTTGTAATCTCCAACAGTCGTAAGAAGCAACTCGTGGTAGGGCTATTGGTGTTGGCTGTACTCGTAAACCTATAAGATCATAAGCTACGTGGCTATAAAGTACTTCAAGATATTTGCTCTTCCTTGTGTGAATGGCAACATATATAGATGGACATCGTAACTGCATTAATAATGTAAACTGATCAACTAACTACACTCAGTCAAGGGACATACATTATTCATTGCGATATCAGACACCGGTATGTACAGACTAAACTAATCTTTGGAATAAACCGTTGAATTTCATATCTCTTATTTAATCAATCACACATCATTCTAATCAAAAGTCGACACTCCGCTAATACTTGTATTGAATACTGGAAACGTTGGCAGAGAGCGAAAATCGGCCCTCCGCTACTAAATCCACTAAACAGAGCTAGTGTTAAACATAACAAGATTTTTTTTTAATCATGCACATAATATTTTTAAACATAGAACCACAAAATGAATTATGACTACATATAAAAAAGTGTATTCTGTATACCGGACACCTATTTTTTGCTTTAAAAAGTAGATTAGAGCAAAAAAGTCGGGAGTGGTAGCTTTTGACGTATACATTTAGTACATTTTGTTCGAAAGCATTACGTCATGCGAAACTTAAATACGCTGCATCGTCTTGATTTCTCGTTTGCAATAAAATAGTAACAATAGGTTTAACATTTTTTTTGTAATCTAAATGAGGGACTTATTGTTACTTTTTGTCACCTTCGCCATATTGCACTATAAAATCAAGACGTTCCACCAAAAAATATCTTTTATTTAAATTCAATCATCCAGATAGGAAAAGTCTAGGACACCAGACGTAGCCAGTTTTTTCTGATCCAAAAGGCTCTGTACTAGCCCGCTAACGTACATGTACATATATGGCATGGCATTGGTGTATTGTATACCATTTGCATTCAAAATCTAGTCCCAACGCAGAGATCGAATAGGTAAGCATAGCCCTAGCATCCTACCTCTAGCGCTTCAAGCGAACGAGCGCTTTCTCTGTACAATTTTTTTCCTATTAAAAAGGTACATAATATTTAATCTGATTATACATAAATACTTTACTTATTCATAAGGTTTACATCTTTACGTTTATTTACCAGAATATTTTATTTATTCAAGCTCAAAAAATAAATAAATAAATAAAACTATTTTTAAAACCTGTTAAAAATATACTTATTAGTCGAAAAGCCTAAAAAAAGTATCCAGAAAAGCTCTCGACTAAAACTTGGAAGGTACTTACGTCAGAACTTATATTAGTCAACGTCAGCTCAAATCAGTTTCAGACGAGAAAGTTTGTAGCTCCATCATCTGCTATGTGCAAGATAACGAGAAAATAATGAGACGTCACTATATAACCTAGTAACCTAGTCTTCCGTAGAGTTTATTACAATTTTGTATTGCTGGTATACTTATTGAATAGGATTTATATATTAATTGATAATTTTTTTTTATTACTGTCTTGATTTAAAGAAACTGCTGTTAAAATAAACTGTTCATGTGAACATGTAAACTGTTTTTTTTAAATATAACTGATATTTGTAAACAAAGTCGATATTACAAAAAAAAAAGTTAAATATCTTTAAAACTATAAAAAATCGTAGTACATACGTGAACACGATGCACAAAAATTTTCATTTCATGAATAAATTATAACAAATTCAATATAAAAACCTATAGTTGTTTTATTTTATAGCTTTTCCTAAGAGTTTGTTTTAATCTTGAATTTCACAGTTTTAAAATAGTAGTAGAGTCACAGATTAGATATTTTTGAAGTATCTAATCTGTGGTAGAGTATAGGTGAGGAGAGAGAGTAGTAGGTGGTCACAGTTACTCTACGAGTTACAATACCGCGCGGCTCAGACGCTTGGTCCCGGTAAGATTACGCTCAGCTATCGTTTAAATATATATTTTTTTAAAATATAATATATTTAAATGAAAGCTGTAGATTGCAAGTTGGTCCCATTAAAATTTTATTACAACCGGTAAATTAGTTCTCGACTTATATATATTAAAATATGTCCTCATTTCATAACGAATTTGATTGATCCCGGGGTCCTAGGTTCAAATCTCACGTGTTTTTGGAAATGTTTATTTTTACTTTTCGTGATTTGTTTTTTTATGAGTTATTAGTATGAGATATTAGTTTAACCTACTTAAAAAAAGGATAATGTTCTCACATTCTCACATTTTAGTTCTCCAGTTTTCAATTTGTATTGATAATGTTTAAAATGGGAACAAAATAAAAAATAACCAAATTTTTTTAACGGTATTCGCGGCTTGAGTCTGAGTCGCGAGTCCGACTCAATCCATACTAATATTATAAATAAACAGAGTGTATGTGTGCGTCTGTATGTACGTCTTTAATTGTTCCGACTAGCCTTAAATTTGTTACAGTAATGGGTTACACAGTGTGTTATCAGTATCACATAGGCTACGAAAATCGGTTGTTTTTCTTTGTTTTAAGTCTACTTGTTCTATCTACCATCAACTTGACCTTCAGAATGAAAGTTCGAGTGTGCTTCCGCTTAGCTAACACGGTTTTTTTTTATTTAAGTAGTTATCTTTTAATAGTCAAACCATACAATGAAAAACGATTTGAAGCCATTGCGAATTCCGTCAGCGAATCAAACCTCAAATCACAGCAAGCATTGTTGTGCCACAGATGAGTTACGTACGTAGGTCTAGCGCGGCACTACGCAGTTAGTAAATCCTCTACTTGATTTACTGTCCACACATTATTACTGATGGTACTGTGGCCGATGGATATATGACAGGTTGAACATTGATGGATGCATCTGCAGAGTTATCACCCTATACTATCTACCTCTACTACTATATACTATCGTATCAAATGCCGTAGTATTCATGATTTTTAAAAAGTTTTGCAGGTTTTTCTGTTCACGTCCGTAAGGGGTCACCCTCTGAATCCTTACACGTGACCTCCGGGTGGTGGTAGGCTTCGGCCGCGGCTTGTCACCACCCTCCGGGCTGGTGCGTGAAGCGATTTTTTCGTGTTTCGTAATGTGGCCCGGAGCAGAAGCCATCTACCTTCTAGGTCTTCATGCCCCATTTTAGACCACATCGTCACATTACATCAGGATTGTAAATATAAATAAATAAATATATATAAATTGTGGTCAAATGAAGGCTTATATAACATAAATAAATAATAAAAAGTGAAAATACTCACTTTTTAAGATAAACTAATAAAATAAATATATATTTCCGGACTACTCACACAGAACCTACACCCAAACTAACTACATATTTTTATATTTTTAACCCCCAATAAAAGGAGAGGTGTTATAAGTTTGACGTGTCAGTCTGTCTAATCGGTCTGTCTGTTTGGGACATCATTGCTTCCGAACTGGAGCGATTTTCATTTTTTTTTTGTATGAGAGGTGAGTTTCACGCGAGTGTTCTAAGACATGTTTGATACATGTCTTAGAACACTCGCGTGAAACTCACCGTCTTATAATTAATCTTATCTTATTATAATATAATAGATAGAAAATCGGATGACCCGTTTAAATTTGATGCGGGTAACTAAATTTATTGTTACACTTCAAGTTTACTAATATAGTTCATTTTATTAAGAGTTCCTAACGTAGAGTAGTTTTTTTTTTTTAATTTGTCACATAAATACAAATAATTCCCGGGGTTGAAGGTATAATTAAGCTGTTAAAGGCTCGCTAATCGCGTCGTTTCCTACCTTGTGTATGACAGTTCAATTTTCCAAGTTAATTTAAATTCAACATTTCTCAAAGCTTTTCCTGTCATCTACATATGTACATTTATAGGTAAAGAGATAAAGGTTGTATCATGTGGGCTTTTAACAATCAGAAAAGAATCCAGGAGGTCATGTATTGAGTCCGACGCAAACTTTTTGTATGTTTCTGTTTATTCAATTTTGTTGATTCTTTTTAGGGTTCCGTAATCAAAGGCTAAAACGGAACCCTATTACTGAGGCTTCGTCGTGTCTGTCTGTCCGACTGTCACCAGGCTGTATCTTAAAAATCGTGATAGATCTATATAATCTAAATTTAAACCCCCTAGTTTAAATTGAGGGATGATGTATATGTATGAGCTATATATCCTATACTTATGAAATTTATTTAAAGAAAGTTGTTAGGTACTTTAAAACTTTAAAGTACCTAACAAATGGAAATGGAAATGGGTGGAAATTATTTAAATTTTATTCATTAAAAAAACTTTATTTGCACAAAATAAATTGTGTACAAAAAGTTGGGCTTTAAAAAACGTAGGCATTTTCTACCTGCCAACCTGTAATGGTTGTCAACATATCGATATACTTGCTCTACATCGGCTATGATGATGATATGTCACATTTCTATGTTTTCCAGTTTCACAGAGGCATAGCTCGGCTCAGCCATAGGCAAGTGAATTGTAAATTGTTCGGGGACCGAACTGAATTTTCACTCAAATCGGTGTCGATTGAATAAGCAACTGATATTGGCGGCAGCGACCAGAGATTAACTACAATACTAGATAGATAGCATTTTATCATTGTAATCATCCACAGCTTGTTTTGGCCAGATGTGGGCCATGGGCTAGATATTAGAGGCATATAGTTTTCTGATATGTATGTATACATAGCAAGTGATTAGCCCTCCGACGCAAAAGGCGGGTGGTACTTCCTGCGATGTGCTTGTATGTATAAAACAGGTTTGACATAATGTGCTTGATTTAATTTGATTTAGTTATTAGGATGTGGTGATACCAACGGTGATACAATTTTTATAACAAGTAAAATTAAAAGGAAAAGAAAAAGGTTCTCCTTATTTTTTGAAAGTTGGTTTAAATACATTTCATTAATTATTTTAAGTCGGATGAGCTGTTAAATTGTTTACTTTAACAAGCTTGGATAAATTTTAGACTAAAATATTAGCAACTCTTAGTGAATATTAAAAGCATAAATCTCAGCTCTTACGCTCTGAGTAAAAGATCTCATAATTAAATTAACTAATTACCTTATTAATGCGATCTTCTTTAAAACTTAAAATTCTCATTAAAAACTAAAATCAGTGTTGTGCTCGCCTATTATAGGCACATATTCCATAGTAAATAAGTATTAAAAAATGTCTACAAATTTTTTTTTTTGTTATAATGTGCTGTTGGCGGTGCCATAATAAATAAATAAATAAATAAATAAATTTTAAAACTACCTAACCCAGCAATCGTTATTTTGCTTTACTCGCAACTTGATTGTTTCTGTCAGTGTGTTAAGTGGAAATAAAATGCTGGATTTTTCTCTCGACTGGTTTACAATTATCATCATAATTCAACTAATTCTCACACGGATTGTATGAGTAGTAGAGTAAAAAATTATACATAAAACCTTCCTCTTACTGCTAATGAACAGTTCAGTAGTTTTTGAGTAGGACATAGGGACAGACAGACAAGGCGAAGAAATTTTACGATTTTAAAGTAGATTGTTGAGTGTAATCTTTTACAAAAACTCGTTTTTATAGTAACTTGTCTGACTTTGTTGCTTAAACCAACTGGATTGGAACAACTGAACTCTACGTCCGACCGACGTCGACTGTATTGCAATTCATGTATCAACTTACGCTGGTTACTGCCAGCGATGATCCTACAAAACAAAACTGCGATATCTCCCAAGTTATTCATTGAATTCTGATGATGTACAGGACAATTGTGTTTTAAATTAAATAGTAGTAACGTATTTATTTCCATAAAGATTAATTTTATATTTCAAAAACAGGTTCGCAAGTACCAAGTGCATTATTTTAAAGATTTGTTTACTATAAAAAAGGTTATGGTGAGCCAACCTTAAAAGATACATATGCTAACAATTCTGTCATACATCATTTTTGCGAGTCTAACTGATTTCGTTCAGAGCTATCTCGCTTTGTCAATTGTGGTAGAGTAAAATAATAGAAGAATAAGAAAGTCAATTAGACTACTCACACGTACCACATTTTCCAGTCGTACCAAAGCCTGATTTTAATGAGTCACAACGACCGACTGACATGTCGGTGCGTTGTCGTTGCGTTGAGGTGGCGTTGTTTGTCGTGTGGGTTGGCTCAATAGGTTCATTTTAAAACGGAGAATCTTGTATGTCCAATGGACAATAGACGTTTAAACGCAGAAATGATGCTAACGAAAAACTATTCTTGTAGGTCCGCCTCTGCAAATAAACACTACAGGCTGCAGACGATTATTCCAGCTCCATCAATATTCGTCCCCTCATGCGTACCTATTGTCATGGCAGTAATTTCGAATCTTTCAGAGGTCTCCAATGCTGTGTTAACAATAGTACGGTTTCTGTAATTGAATACAGAACAACATTTTTATGAATATCTGAAAACATACTCAATGCTATTTAAGCAGGCCTTTTGATATTTCTTTTGATTTTTTGATATTTCAATTGATTATTCTCATGTCCAAGGACGTGCTTAAACGGCTCATAAAAATGTTTGACGTAGAGCTATCTGTAGGAAAATTTATAAATAAAAGAATTTATTCCTTTCATCTTTATTGAAGTTATTATTATAATTTATCTTTATTGGGTTAACGTGATTATAAAATAAACCTTTGAACATGCTTTTCACTAATTATTTTAACGATAAACTTCATATATTTATATTTAAATTACTGAAAATGTGGGCAAAGAATTGAATGTTGCTAGCTCCCGTTTAGAATAATTTATAAATATCCTAGTTAAATTTATAAATTAACGGATCTTGTTATTGTCCGGTGACTTAGAGAAGTAATCTCTCTCGGCAAAGGAAAAGTCCCTGTGTACCAGCAGTGAGAACGTTAATAGGGGTGCTATTTCGAGATCAATTTATATCTTTTAATCTTGGAGATATTCTCTTTCTTCTTCGTGAGTCTTGAAAATATTGGTAATAATTATTCACGCTTTAAAACACGCTCCGTTGGTTCGCAAAACAATTGGTACCGTGCAATCTGCGACCAGTCAAAAATTTACTATTAAAATATTGTGTACTCATCCGTTTAACTTCTGTCTACTTAGAATTAATTACGAAATGACATTCAAGAGTTTTCAAGGGAAATAATATTGGCATATAAATTTTGAGTGGAGCTTACCGATATTAAAATTATAAGGCATTTGTGTATTTGGAGCTTGAGCATGATAAAACGTGTTTGCTGAACTTTCATCAAAGTAAAGGTTTAATTAAATTACAAGCTCTTAGGTAGAGAATTTTACCTTTTACCCTAGTGTCTTTCTGGTTGTAATGACAAATATATTCCAATGATAACATTTTAGTTGTCCTCATTTGTGGTGAAATTTGATATTAATGCTTTTGTGGTCAACCACCATCGATTTCCAATAAGATACCAATATCAGTTATACCTTAAACGCCCACTAGTTTTATCCCATAACACAAGCGTAGAGCTTACCACAGGGAGAGATAGTGCTGTGTCATCCAACAATACTTATTTATATTTATATCTTATGGATGTCTTAAATGTCTAATCTTCAATGAAGTGGCTTGTATCTATTCTCCGTGAATCTTAACCTGTTTACGTTATCTAAGATACTTATCTACTATTAGGAATAGTTTATTCGAGATTTCTATACAAATAAATCATATAGATAATTCATATTGGTTTTAAAAATATACCCAATTGTTTATAGGCACATCGTCAGTGTAAAACCAACTTTATAGTTCCAATAACACATCACGTTGCGACCGTCCCCGCGAGCCCGCGAGTACCTAACCATGAGAACTGTTATCTATTGTCATTAAATATGAGCAAAATGCAGGAAAATACCCCATAGATAGATAGATAGATAATATCTTTATTGCACACCAATGCTTACAGACTAACTTAAAAATAACAATCAATAGCCACATACGTTGTACAATCGGCGGCCTTATCGCTTAAAGCGATCTCTTCCAGGCAACCTTTGGATGGATAGGATATGTTAGGAACACGAAAGACGGTGCACAAAGATCATAGCATATACATAAATAATATGAAAAATAAATAAAAATAAATAATAAATACATACATTAAATAAGAAAAAACAGGAGAAAATACATAAGTATGATAAACGATAAATGTATTATTAATATATCACTACATGAGTAGATAGTGTTGATGAACCATGCCTTTAAAGATATTTAAGGATTTTGCTTTTCTAATGGAGACAGGAAGAGCGTTCCATAGACAAGCTGCCCTCACAGAGAAAGAGTCACCATAGAATTGTGTGGAGTGGTTGGGAATTTTGAGCAGAAGAGTATCAGTGGAACGGAGAGATAGTGGGTGAGACTGGTGAAGGAACTGAAATCGGCTTTTTAGATAAGGAGGCGAAAAGGATAGAAAAAGGACAGAATAAAGAAGATTGAGAATATGAGCACTACGCCGCAGACGTATAGGGAGCCAGTTGAGTTTTTTCCGAAAATCGGAAACATGGTCATATTTACGAAGACCAAATATGAACCTGATAGCGAAATTTTGAAGCCGTTCCAGCTTGTTAAGTTGGTCTTCGGTAATATCAAGGTAACATACATCTGCGTAATCTAGTATGGGGAGTAGGAGCGCTTGAGCTAGAGCAATCTTAGTTGAGGTAGGGAGGAAATTCCGCAGTCTTTTTAAGGAAGCTCCTGTTCCAAACACCTTCCTACTTACTGCTGCTAACTGAGGACCCCATGTGAGCTGCCTATCAATGATAATACCCAGGTTTTTTACCGATTGACTAATTTCTATGACAATGCCATTAAATAAATAAATAAATAAATAAATAAATAAATAAATTTTATTCAAATATTAACAAAATTCACTTATAACTATAGGTATCAAAACGTTTAAAATAGGTATGTATAATACCTGAGCCTGAACTAGGGTAATCCTGTATCTCAGGCTAAAACACATAAACAATAGGCTAGATAAATAAACTAATAAGCAGTATTTCTAAAAACGTCAATATAACAAAAAAATTAGTAACTAATTAAAATAACCTAGTTAAGTAATAAATATAAACATGCTGTGCAGCTGAGTTTGCAAAAACTAGAATGTGGGTTAGTAGGTATAACTGTGTTAGTAACTGTTGCACTATTACGTAATCATTGTTATAGGAATCAAATCACTGATTCTATTTTTTTGGAGTCCCGTAATCTATAGAATTAATATATCTATTTTCCGCCAATGTTTTTGCTGGACATTCTGTAGAGCCTGTGGCGTGTCCACATGGTTTCTTAAAGCGATGGCATGTGGCACATTTTGGCTCATCCCCCTTTCTAGTACATTCCTTCACGGTGTGGCCTTGTTCACCACAGTGGCCGCAAGTGTATATGGTCTCCCTGCATGTCTTGGCCGCGTGACCGTACTGTTGGCATTTATAGCATCTGGTCACGAGTGTAAAGTCTCTGATAGGACAAGAAGACCAATTAATAAAAACCCTTTCGTTATTAATTAGAGCTCTCCGAATATCTGCAGAAACTTCAATGATGAAATTACAGGAATCAGAATCTTTCTTGCCTGATTTATGGCTGATTTTCACGACTGACAGAAACTTTTCCAAGGATAGGTCTTCTGTTGTATCGGCCAAATTTTGTTTGTACAGGCACATGAAAAAATCTTTATCCTGCATAGATGTGGGCACCCCTAAGACGACTAGTCGAGGTCTACGCTTGTAAGGCTCGTCAACTGAGAGGCCAGAGTTCGTGATCTGCGTAAGATTCTTCAACTTCTCAATATCGTCCCGGGTCTCTGTGCTTATAATAACTCCACCGTTCCTTGTTTTCCTTAGAGCTCTAACTTGTAGTTTCATCTCTTGCGGCCGAATTATTTGTTGGACTATGGATTTTGTTTCGTCACTGGTTTTCTGTTTGTCATTGGGGTAAATGGCTACAGAGCTTAGGTTCAACGGCTTAACAAAACTTTTTGAGTCCTTTTTAACCATGTCGGCAAAAGTAGAAGGACTCAGAGCAGATGTTTCTGTAGCTGACACGCGTTGTTTAATGTCCCTTAGTTGTTCCGATATTGCGACTTGCTCCTCAAGGCTGCTGACAGCGTCGTGTGCTCTTATAGCTTTAGTTTTAAGGGACTGGTACTGCACTGCCATCATAGAAACGCCGTGGTTAACTTTTCTACACAGACTACTTATGCGTAGTTTATGGTCTGTATTTAGTTTTCCTCCGTCTGTTGCAATAGCGCACACTTCGTTCAGGCACTGGTCTATAGATGACATCCAGTTCTGGATTTCGGGCGTTGAGATGACTTCCAACTCATCAGGGGGCGCAGGCGCCGGCGCGGGCGGCGCGGCGGGGCGCGGGGTGGAGGGCGGCGTGCGAGCCGTCCTACTACTCCTATCAAAGGGGCTGTTCATATTCGTTATATAACAGTTTTTTTACAGTTGAAACATTTCCACAAACTAATGCACTCAGTAGAATACAAATCAAAGTATGACACAGATAGCTTTCGAGGTCACAATTCAGCAAAATTAATTAACAATGATATTTGTTGAAAGGCACGTCTGTTCAGCAAAGTGGCCACAATGCTAATATGATTAAAATTAAAAAAAACTTTAGGTAAATCTAAAAAATTGATTCGGGCAATCATCCTAGAGCTTCCTATAATAACTACCTGGGTTTTATTGGGATTTACTTTCAGCCCAAATGATTTGCTCCAACTATTTATGGCTTCAAGATTGCCATTCACCTCAACAATAGCTTCACTTAACCATTCAACGGGAGCTTGCGAGTAGACTTGCAAATCATCAGCATACAGGTGGTAGGGAGAAGAGAGCTGCCTGGAGATGGTATTTATGAATATTGCAAAGAGGAGTGGTGATAAAACTCCGCCTTGCGGCACACCTGCATTGATCGGACACCACGATGAAAAATTGTCATCAATTCGAATACGCTGTCGGCGCCCAAAGAGGTAACTAGAAAACCAACCAATCACTGTTGATGAAATGTTAAGGGAGCGGAGAAGAGCGAGAAGAATATCGAAATCAACATTGTTAAATGCGTTGCTGAAATCGAGCAGTGAAAGAATTGTAACAAGTCCCTCATCCATACCAAGCCGGATATCATCGGTGATGTGTACTAAAGCTGTGACAGTGCTATGACCAGTGCGAAACCCGGATTGATATGGATTTAGAAGGTTGTTGAAAGATAGAAATTGATTTAACTGATAGTGTACAAGACGTTCTAAAACTTTTGAAAGGAAAGGAAGAATAGAGATAGGTCGAAATTCAGAAAAAGAAGTAGGATTTGGCTTTTTAGGTATCGGCGTAATTTGAGCCTCTTTCCATTCACTTGGAAAAATTTCGTTGGTTATGGAGAAATTAAAAATGTACGTAAGTACAGGTAGAACTTCATCCACAATGAGTGTAATCACCCGCTTACTGATTGAGTCACTACCTGCCGCGTCAGAAGAAATAGATAAGATACTGCGCTTAACATCATCAACAGTGAATTGGCTGAAAGAGAAGGAGGCATAGTTAGGGGTAGAAAGATTTGAGAGGTTGTTTAAGGTCTGTTGTTTGGTAGAAGCGTCAAAGATCATAGAAGCAGAAAAATGAGCGTTAAGTGCTTCAATGTCAAGATCCTTTGGCGCAACTTGATTCGACTTACCAACTCCAAGCGTTCGCAAAAATTTCCAGACCCTTCCTGTATCCTTGTTCGAGACATAATCGTGAATGTATCGGCGTTGCTTATCCCTACAAATCCTGTTGCAGTGATTTCTAGCTTCAGCATATTTATCTTTATTATAGTCAGTTGGAGATCGTCTATAGCGTACCTTGGCTGCATTCTTTTTCCGCATTGCAGCACGAACCTCATCATTCAACCAAGGAGCTGGAAGATGTTTCATCTTTACAGCTCTGACAGGCGCATGTACGTTATAAAGTTTAGTTAAAACCTTGTTGAAACTTTCCACTTTCTGATCAATCGTATCACTGATGAAAACCTCCGACCAGTCCAAATTCTGAGCATCATGATGCAGTTTCTCGAGGTCAATTCCCCCGAAATTGCGCTGCAGAAGAAGTTTTGGCTTGGCTTTCGGCGGACGAATCTTGTAGGATAGATATAGAAGGTCGTGATAGGAAAACTCCACCGCCGTACACTGACCGTGATTAACTACATGAGACATAGAAGAAATAAGAATTAAATCAAGAATGGAAGGTTGACAGTGTGGAAAATGATGAGTCGGAGTTAAAGGAAGAATAGTCAAGTGATTAGCTGAGGCAATATTCTGAAGAGTAGATGACCGCACATCATTTTTACACAGGTCGGTGTTGAAGTCACCCATTAAGATGGTGTGATCATGAAGAGGGATGAGGTTTTCAAGGTGAGTTTCAAGAGAGGAGAAGTAGTTTACTCGTAGCGATGCAGAATAGTAGACGCCTAGCAAAATTTTACGATGCGCAACTGATATTTGAAGAAATAGGTGCTCACCAGCTGAAGATGGGGGTGGCTGAGTAG
This sequence comes from Gymnoscelis rufifasciata, assembly GCA_929108375.1. Taxonomy (NCBI): domain Eukaryota; kingdom Metazoa; phylum Arthropoda; class Insecta; order Lepidoptera; family Geometridae; genus Gymnoscelis; species Gymnoscelis rufifasciata. The sequence continues at coordinate 8,590,131 of OV815315.1, read as the reverse complement.
ACACGCTGATTATAGAAAAAGGAATGTGAGAGCGAAGATATATAGCTACACCTCCACCACCACACCCAGTGCGATCGTTACGTATTAGCTGGTAACCCGGTAATGAATAAGAGGAGGAGGAAAGATTTGGCTTTAGCCAGGATTCTGAAACTAGAATAGCGTGAATATTTTTCAGTGTAAACACTCTCATCATTTCATTATAATGGGCAGGAATGCTCTGTGCGTTAATATGTACAACGTTAAAATTTTTGGCTGAACAAAAAGTAGTTTCTAAAGTATCGAACAATGAAGGAATACTGCTAAAGCTATCATCTGAACTACCGTTATCAGTGGAAGGACAAGACATAAATTCATCATCATCATCTGTTTCACTCATACAAAAAAAAGTACTTATTTAAATATTATGTAGTATGTTTATATTAAATAATAATAGATAAATTAAGAAGTAATCAAGCTAGGCAGAAAATAATACCTGTTCCTGCCTACCTATGTGCTATCCACCCGCCAGATGCCTTGAAGAAATTGAGATAAAACTAGTAATACAAAAAACTTATCAACAACAAATTATTTTAAACAAATAGAAAAAAAAAAAGAATGGAATTCTGCAGTCAAAAATACAAAACAGAATTAATAAAATAAAAAGTATGTACACAAAACATTATAATCACTAGCTGAGAATAATATCACAAACGAATTATAAGCTCCTAGTACTTTTGGCTGGCTTACTCTTTGGGTTTTATTGTGGGTATGACGTAAGTTCACAAAAACAACAATTTCAGAAACGAATCGAGTGTGTTTTATGTGTAAGTACTCGTATAATGAGAAACAGCTGGTCAAATAAAGAAATTATTCAAGGGATTCCCCCGAATAACCGTTTGAATCGTTGTTATTTATCATTTTAATTAATTAAACAACAACAAAAGACAGGGTAACACCCCTTGAATACAGTTTTCAGTATACAAAGTATGTCTTACATTTCTAGAAATGTTTGGAGACTAGGGCAGGCTCAATGCGGCGCTGGGACAAAGTAAAGACAACGGGCCCCGCGCCAAATCTCGGCGCTGTATCAACTGGTTATACAATCCCCTGAGCTGAGAATATTACACACGAGTTATGGGTTCCTTGTACTTTTGGCTGGCTAAACTTTTGCATTTCACTGCGGTTCTAGAGTTTCAAAAAGGGTAATATCAGAAATGAGTAGAATGAGTTATATAAATATAGCGGGAATTTGATTCTATTCGAGTTTAATAAATCAAATAACAAAATTTTGTTGTCCGTTGTAGGTTCAATCTGTAAAGGCTAAATCTAGAAACAAAGAACTAGTAAATAGGTTAATGCTAGTAAGTAGTTAGTAATGTACTTATTTCGATGGGTAGGAAAAATCCCTTTATATTGAAGTTATTTCGACGATTTCATTTAAATAATTTACGTTTTGACTTGCAGGAAATAAACATAGGTTCTGCGATCGGCCGAACAAAATCTTGTCTTACTATAACCGATGAAACGATTGCGTTGAGTTCTGTCGCAACATGGTACCAGATACTTACTACAGGAGAATACTTACAGAATGTATCAAAAGGTTTCAAGACCAGATACTTAGCGCTGGATGCATGTAGCCATTTGGTACTTGAAGATTAAGCTTCATCTCTAAGTCTTTTTGATTTTGAACTAACAAACCAAAAACGTGTCCATAAGCGCCTGAATTGTGCAGATAGCGAAAACACAGCGCAGATCATTCGGTACAAAGTCAAGTGTGAATATTCATAGCCCCACGGATGGATTCACAGATACAAGGCGACTTACTGCTTTAATTAGAATACTGGAACGTGCTCTAGTTTCTTGTAGCTCGCTTACGTGAGTTTAATAGTAACAAGTTTATTGTGTGTCGTTACTGTTCCTGTTTTAGGAGGTCGATTTTAGCAGCACTCCGGACTAATCACACAGCATCACCTTACCCCAAACTAAAAAGAGCTTGTACTATGGGTGCTAGGTGATTGATATCCATTATATAGATACATTTTTTTGTATATACATACATAATGATACATAGAAAATCGTCGAAAGGTTGGAATCCCGCAGTAATGTGAGCTTCGGTTCATTTATGGTACGGGTTCAAACTAAACATCTGTCGACGTTCCTGAATGAGCAGTTTTGGCCGCAAGGGGTCAAGTTTCGATGGTTCATCGGTCGCCTACACTGCAAGGCGACACCGCCGTAACAGATGATCCACGATGCTGACACTTTAGTTTATAAGATTTATATTTTTTATGTCTATAAGGTATATGTTTATATGGGCCTTAGATGCCTAAAATAAATGATTTATTATTATAGAAAACACCCAGAGCCGACACTAGAAATTGTAGATAGTACAAAATCTTAATGAACGCCATAGCGTGTCCTAAGCTTGAAGGCGCCAACATTTGCCTGCAGTATTTTTCAGGGCGTAATCCCATCTTGCCGGAGCGCGTCCCACACTACGTTTGCAATCATCACTTTCTTATTAGAACTTTTATAAATGTCAATGGTGCAGTGATGAACCTTGCCTGCAAAGCGTACGAAGCATCCCTCGCAGGCCCTTCTAAATAAACAATTATTTACTATTGTTCACTAACTTCTTTACATACTGTTGTGCTGTGTGACAGCATCATGAACAAACCTTAACCTAAAATGCCTCAAGAGTTAAATACCTACCAAATGAGTGACAAGTGACTAATATATCTTTTATAAAGATAGATTTACTCTACTGCAAACTTTAGAACATACAGATTTGATAGGTACATAAAAAACATTCTGATCTTCTGGTAGAATAAAGACTTACAATCGCACCTCACCGCATATCAGAACATTCACCAACTGAGCCAATAATGACGGGAACCATCTTTATCACACATTTTCTGAGCATTTTTACACGAAAGAAATACGAATGCAAAGTGAACCTAAATGAAAATAAATAAATGAAAAATTATATTCCTATAAAAAACACGTGCCGTGTTCCTTGTAAATCTCTTAAGCATGTCCAGAGTAAGTACTTCCTGGAATTTGATAGTAGGATTTTAGCATTGTTATTTGCTAAATAAATTAACACTTTGAGAAAACGGATTCCGGAAGCTGAAAAAGGTATAAGGTTACTAAAATGGAGTCGAATTTTTGTTATAATAAATAAAGACTAACTTAATTAAAACTCAATTTCCAGAGATACAACGGAATATTTACCATGATTAAACGATATTAGGGTTATCCGATATTTCGAATGATATTTTTTTCTAAAGTGATCATGGCGCATACAATAAGGGTAGATGACTAAAAATAATTAGTCCATTTGAGAAAATGTCTCAATAACGGCAAATAACAATAATCATTATTTATTTGCTTCATCATAATGTAGTTTACAAAAGATCTTAATATTAAATGAGTCTCAATTATGTTCTACTTGTTAGCATGCAAAAATCCATTATATGTCAGAAATTTATAAATAATACATAAAAAAAAAATATGATTCATTTAAATTATAACCCGTTGTTAATCAATAATGTTAAATTAAAGAATAATACTAAATTTTATAAATTATATTAAGAATATATAGGAGTACTTACGATTGATGGACCTTTTATATTGATAAGCTATGTTATGTGTACGATCTATGTTATCGAATTATTGAGAAGGAAATTTCCAGTAGTTCTACTGGTAAGACTAATCGCTTAAGCAGCTGGAAGTAGCCACTTGAAGTTAAACCAGTGAAACCTTAGTGACTGTGTAGCGTTCATAAACCTATTTTAATATCGAATTTCGACCTCTAGACGAGCATCTGTACCTTATGAGATGATGTTTAAATTTGACACTGATTCGCTCAATCAATTAGAATAATTAAATGACTAACTATAGAAGTCTACTCGTATAACAGCCCCATGGAATACATCAACCCTTCATCAATCAAATGCCAAATTTCTCATTATAATCTGCATTTAATACGAGTGCACAAGAACTCATCAAAGCCCAAATGACAAATGATAGAGATCGTCTATCTTCCTAACTGTCAGCGGAGCCAATCAACGCACGTGTGAACCACCCTTAACATGATCCCCCAATGTAATCTAACCCTTACATAGCAAAGAATACCGTTTATCATCGCGAAAATAAGAAAACTTCCAACAACCAGCGTTCAATGGTCCGTGAAAGTGAGAGGGATCGATAAATCGGTAACTGAATTTGGAGGTCTGTATAAAATGGATTGTCGTAATATCATGAAAAGCTATAGGAGGTAGTGGTTATCAATCATACATTTAGAAGGCATTTATTTGAGATCGGTTTTCGAGCAATTTCAGAAATTGAGTCTTCGTTTTGGGAAGGAACTTATTTATTGGTACTCTTCTTACTAAGTCGATATTGGTGTAGAAGTTGGCATTCATTCTCAGGTGCGTGGATCGGCGGCAGGTCTTTTTGCCGTATCGTTGAGGCTTGCACTGAAAGCGTTATACTAAATACGAGACTAAAGCCAGGCTAAGAGTTTACCTGTCATAAATCATTTATTGGCAGGAATGGGTATGTCACCGGGAAATAATACAAACCGGATCCACCACCTAGGCGCCGGAAATCCTGGTCAAAGATAAAAATTGCAATAAATATCAATATAATAATTTATGCAATAATTAAAAATATATCGCTTACCCCATTAACATTGCTGAAAGATTTGCTTCAGTTGGAGTCGGTTGCCCGGCCTTAATATTATATATTAATGCTTACTTATTACCATAAGCCTGTCATCATCAGTGTCATCTGAACCAATGTACGTGCATGCCTCTTTATTTTAAGTAAAGTATAAAAATAGAAAAGCCACTGTAAACAAAGACAGCACGTAAACACCGCACTAATTATCGAGCGGGGCTGTTAGCGGTGCGTGAAATTATGCCCCTGGCGCAATGGTGTTGCACCCTTATTAGGCTGTGTCCTAAGCTATGAGTGGGAGCGTGGATTTGTAAATACAGTGGGATGAGTCATGCGTGACTCATCTCGCATTATAATAAGTTTTTCAGTGACAATGTGGTCTTATCCAATTAATATATTAATTAGTTATTGTTTCACTCTCAAATGCGTTATTTATTTGTTATTATTTCAATTTGGATGATGTTAGTAAGTACTTAATATTAAGTATTTATTTTATGTAAAATGTGACTTGTGTCTGTATGGTATAAAAATACATAAATAATGCATCAAGCCTTTTCCAGGTGCCAAAACCATAGCCCAATGGGACGGATCTGATTTGGACACTTTATAAGTAACATTTGTCTTAAAAGATTAGGTGCAGTTTTTTCTAAGGTTGCGTGGTTATTGTTGTTCTTTTTTATTATTGGATTACTCATCATCTTCGCCTTTATGCCTATTAGCAGCAGTTATTGTCGTATGGTGGTTTTCTGATTATGTATATCTTGTTAATGACCACACGAGGGACACATTTACACTGACTATCTAGTTACAATTCTAATAAGATTATATACTCATTTTCGAAATTTTCATGATACGTCGATATGATACGAGCTTTTCATGTCAAAAGACGTTTTATCGAGGTATCGTTTCATACCACCATATATACGTATTTGTAGCCAGCAATAAAGAAGTGCACCGTAGGTGATAAATTTCAAATTTAATATGCTTATGAAATTCTCTCGTATACTAAAAAATAAAAGCGAAAAACTCTATAGTCGTATGACTTTTACTTTTACAATATCACCATCGGAAAGTAGAGACTGCAAGACCACTTTGGAGCCCTACCTGTATAACATGAGGGGTCCGAATAAGAATGATAATGTGGATATTTTGACACTGACCAGAATTCCTAATTCCAATTGGATCGAGGTTCGCCTAAAATTAGATACACAACTTTTGGGGGGAATGTAGATTGTGAAAACATAAAGTATGATTCTTTCGAAACTTTTTGTGTTTACATTGTGTTTGAATCGAGAAAAGTTTTACTTATAGTTCTTCCGACCTGCGACTTTGCCTACGGGTTTAAAGTGGTTTTCCTGGGCGAATGTTAAAATGTAAAAATGTAATTATTCGTCTCAATCTTTTATAATTTATTTAAAAAGGAGAAAACATTGTATTTGATAGTTATTAAAACTATGGAGCTATCTTTAAAAAAACTTATCTCTATGGTCTTTAAAAACATAATGGTCAATCTCAGAACTAAGGGGAAGATTATATATATATTTATAAACTAGCTGCCCGCACGCGGCTTAGCCCGCGTGATATTTTTTCTTTTTTTGTTTCTTTAATAAAATATTTAAAAAAAAGGACAGAAGATTTTGTCTATTACTGGAAAAACAGCTATGCCCGTGCCAATTTGACTTAATTCGGGCTTTGCTCGTAATAATTGTATTTTTTGCGTGAAAGAGCAACAAACACACTCACTCACACAATTACTTACACCCTCACTCACTCACTAGCGTTTATAAAAGCAGGATTTGATAAGTATGAGATGGACTCATACTACTCCTAGGGTTCCGTGTACAATTCATACACATTTAAAAAAATAAGTAAGAAATATGTTTTAAAGTGCAAAATGATGCAGTTATGGCAGTCACCCATCCACTTAGCTCGCGTAATTTCGCTAAACTTTATAATATCACGTTTGTATTTAGCCCCCTATATATTTAATTATTATGAGTTTTAAGTAATTGTTGTTACTTCGGCAAGAAAAAGACATCATCCCTTAAAAAAAAGCTACACATAATGCAAAAATCGCCAAAAACTTTTTGCAAGAAACGTAGTACTTACTAAACCAGTCCTAAACGCCTGTAAAACTTGAAACCGTTAAATAATGTTCCCACTCGGTGGAAAGCAATGAATTCTGAGGCGCTGAAGGATACTTATTCACACAGCACTTCGGAATGCCTCGTGTATTGTTCTGAAACAGATGCGGGCACCGTTTCATTTCTTTGCACAGCGCATAATAACATTAGACCTGTAGACAGACTCTGGTTTGAAACATCATTTCTGCCTATTAAAATGGGAAGTTACAATGGGAAAATATCTAAGTTTTTATGCTCAGGATCGCCATAAACAAAGCTAAATTTAACGCGCTCACTGCCAACCTTCATTAATGAAGTGGCACCTAAAGAAGAAGAAAAAGAAAGAGTTCTTGTCAAGTATTTTTTGTTTATTTATGATGGATTAGCCTTAATTTGATTCAATCTCACTTGATGTAAAGTGACGATGTGGTCTAAAATGGAACATGAAGACCTAGAAGGTAGATGGCTTCTCCGATGGCTTTCTATATTGGCCAAAATGCAGCTGGCATTCGATTGTCATCAAACATTTTGACTGGTATAAAAACATTAAAAAAATAAAGTCCAGGCGTTGTTGAGTTATGAGCTTCGCAACACATTTTACGATTCATATTTATGTAAGTACAAGAAGAAGAAGATAATAAAGCTTGTATCGTAAACTATTTTAAGCGAGGAGTATTTTTCCTTTGATGTTTCGTTCGGATTATTTTGACAACACTTGTCTCTGATATCATTTTAACAATGTCTGCACCCACATAAATAAAATAGGTAAACAAAAAAAAATGATTTCTATATTTTACTATATCGGTGTAGGGTGAAAAATGGGCACAAAGAACCCTTTTCAATTATTTTTTGAAGCAAAATTCAGTAAGATTCGTACGGTGTCCCATCAGACTATATGCAAAACGTTCCGTGCGTGCATAAAAGAATGAGGTAAGGAACACGTCGCTCTCATAATCTCCTGATGTTTACAAAGCGATGCTCCCATTCCGTGGTTCACAACCTACATTACTACGATTTCAGTAAGACTTGCTGAATAGTAACTAAGTATTAATAAAACTAGAATTTTACATAGTAGATTACATATCTACATATTATCTTTGAGGCTCTAATGCTATAAATAATAGTCATAATTTAATTTATTGATAATATAAATTTATAAGTCACAAGATAGGTTTTAACGTGGTTGCCCAATGCCACAACTTTTTCAAAATATAACAACTAATATCATTATTATTCTTAAATGTCAAAATCTGAAATACATTAATAATAAATGATGAGATATAAGAATAAGATTTTCTGTTTATAAAGGAATGCGAAAAAACTAATACAAATCCTTTTTATTATTTTTGGAAATCTTACAACTAACTTGAGTAACAATAAATCAAACATAATTTCAAATGTTTTAAATAACATGATTCAAAGTAGGCACTGGATAGAACGCTATTATTTTAATACTCATATTAATTAGTTTTAAAGAAAATGTATTATAACAGTTGGAACAAGTGAAATATAGCTTAAGAATTGAAGTGTAAGGAGACTATCTAAGTTCTAGAAAATTCTCTTCGCGGCATACCAAAACGACTTTATCTACCTATGCATGGAAAATTTACAGAACGACAATTTCCACGGTCCCACTTAGCACTGGTAACACGAGAAATAGTAATCATCAATGGAATCAAAGGCAAACTCAAAATGTTTATTTCCTTAGAAACACTGGGCACATTATATGGATTTTAGTGCTACATGAATAACTTTAAGTTAACTCAACAATTTCTTATAATTTCATAAGTAAAAATCATCAAGACCACGACAAATAAATAATATAGGTACCATGGTTGATCGATATACATTTTACGATTTACCACCACTAACAAACGTTTATCAATTTAAAAAGATAAACCAATAATTTGTATTCTGCCATAACCCCAGAACGTTTGAAATCCTACATTTTATATCAAAACTGTCGTAAAAGCGGGTAGTTTCTGGTTAAACGCAGCCGGAACGGATATTTGGGAGTCCGCTCAAACGAGCCACTCATCAAAATATTGCTATCTTCATGGCGAAGTAACGTGCCTAGGAAATAATAGATATACCTATGTATATAACTGTGTATATAGTTGTACATGAATTGTAAAAGATAGATTTGAAAATGAGCTGATGGTACTCAAATTAATGTTGGCATTTATTCCTATTTCAGATGCAGCTTTTATATTTTGATGACAGGCGTATATGCGTAATTCATATTAATAGAGCTTATAGCAGAAAAAAATGATTAAAAACCAACACAGTAATATAAGTAAGGTAACAAAGTCGACAACATTATAAAATGACGCCAAATAACAAATACTGGAATGATTTTTGTCGCTGTATAAAAATGACGACTAATCTAAAAATAAAAAAAAATATATACAATAAAACTTATGACCGCGAGCAGAGACCAGAGGGACAGAAGACAGACGATGGAGAGGAAAAGCAATACGAGTATATTTATATCACGATGTATCAACCATGACAGAAGTGTCTGTTTTGGAGGTTTTGTCTGTTCACGTCCGTAAGTGGTAGCCCTTTGAATCCTTACACGTAACCTCCGGGTGGTGCTAAGAACAGGCTCTGGTGGAAGGCTTCGGCCGCGGCTTGTCACCACCCTCCGGGCTGGGCCAGTGCGTGAAGCGATTTTACGTGTTTCGTAATGTGGCCCGGAGAAGCCACATTCTAAGTCTTCATGCTCCATCTTAGACCACGTCGTCACTTTGCATCAGGTGAGATTGTGGTATAATGAAGGCTTGCCAAACATAAAAAAAAAAGTGTTTTACTCAATAAAAAAACTTAATCGGAGATATATACAAACCTGAATCCAGCATTGTCAAGCGTCCTACCACACATGCCATTCTACCTCTCTACTCTACCTTTACACCTTAACTAGAAAACATGATTATTATATTTCTACAAGACAATTTCCCCTTACGATCTTAAATATTTTTCTAAAGCGTTCTACGATTGACATATAAAAATCCCTAGCCATATAGTACGGCTTGTTAGCTTGAATTACGGTCCCATCTGGCAGAAAGCATGAAACTTGGCATACATGTAGCTTTTATATATGTGCTTCAATTTCGATAGAGAAACACGCTGGGAAATGCCCCCCCCCCCCCCCGTTCCCCCCCATTTTATCTCCCTCATTTTGATTTTTTTCATTTTTTACAAAATCGGTAGGAGTGATGAGTTTACTATTCAAAGACCAAATAATTGACGATAATTTACCTACAAAACGATACCACATTTATAGTTATAAGACTAATAGTTTTTTAATAAAGCCGTCATTATAATGTGAACTTATGAAAAAATTCATATATTTTTTCCTTTTTTCTTCACTTAATGCTAAATGAAAGGTGTTGTGATAAAATTGACAAAAGGGTTAAAAACTGTATACATTAAGCTACAAAACGATACATAACAAATTATTGTAGAAGGTTTGGTTCCCGAGTTACAGCTCACGGCGTCTGGCTCAACGAAATAACTCCTTTTTTGCGTCTGTACAATATGTTTACGGGACCTGTTCCGAAGCAAGAAAGCTTATCCTTATAGGTATAAGTACAGTCCCCTGCAGCTAAATGTATACAGGCTAGTATGGCGGACACCGCGCCTATGAGAAATTAGCTCATCATGGTCTCTCAGTATCTTATAATCGAGTCTTACAATGTTCAAAACAAGTTTCTGATGCTGCATGTAAAATTTATAAAGACGAAGGAGTTGTTTCCCCACCAGCTTTGCAGTCTGATGTTTTCTGTACATCTGTGACAGCAGAAGGTGCCCTTCACGGAACATCCATCAGTATTGTTCAGCATCATGATCTAGGCTCAAAAATAATACGTCGCCGTACGCTTCCTATATCTGAGACCAGTCCCTCTTCATCACTTCGGGTAAAAAGTTTACCTTCTTTTTACTTAAAACCCCTTAGACCTGCAAACGGCCCTAAACTGGAGCGTGGCCATCGTATTTCAAGACTAAGATATGCCCAGAACCACGTAAATTGGAGTATTGAAGATTGGTCGAAAGTTATGTTCTCCGACGAATCAAAATTTATGCTCTACAAGCACGATGGAAGACACAGAGTGTATAGAAGACCAGGGGAAAGATTCAAGCAAGCATGCATCGAAGAAAAAGTAGCCTACGGTGGTGGGTCTGTACTTGTGTGGGCCGGAATTTCCTCTGAAAGTCGCACAGAGCTGGTGATCATAGAAAACGGCTCTTTAAATAGCGTAAGATATGTGGAAGAAATCCTCAACGAACACGTTGGTCCATTTATGGTCAATTTGGGTGAGGATGCTATATTTATGCATGACAATGCCCGACCTCATACAGGTAGGATTGTGAATGACCACCTTCAAGAGATGAACATTACTTGTATGGAGTGGCCAGCGCGCAGCCCGAATATCAACCCGATCGAGCATGCTTGGGACGAGCTAGGGTGATGCGTAAAACAACGAAACCCTCCCCCAATCACGCTTCCTGAGCTCAAAATTGCTCTCACAGAGGAATGGGAGAATATTCCCCAAAATCGTATAAGGAACTTGGTGTACAGCATGTCAAACCGCGTAAACGCAGTAATGGAAGCACGAGGAGGTAATACAAAGTATTGAAATTCAAGAAAATCGTCATAAAGTTCAAAAATTTCATGTTTCCTATTTTTGTTTTAAGGAGAGATCAGCAGTTTTTTTTCTTTAAGTATGTAATTTTGTGTAAATAAAATGTATGGTGACTCATATTTTTTTAACTTTCATTTAAGGAGTATTAAATTGTCTTATAATTTTCACTGATTGAACTGGTTGTTTTATTAAGTTACTTGAATCCTAGTACAGTCCCCTGCAGCTAAATGTATCCAGGGTATGTATGGCAATAGGCGCGGTGTCCGCCATACTAGCCTGTATACATTTAGCTGCAGGGGACTGTACTTATACCTATAAGGATAAGCTTTCTTGCTTCGGAACAGGTCCCGTAAACATATTGTACAGCAGACGCAAAAAAGGAGTTATTTCGTTGAGCCAGACGCCGTGAGCTGTAACTCGGGAACCAAACCTTCTACAATAATTTGTTATGTATCGTTTTGTAGCTTAATGTATACAGTTTTTAACCCTTTTGTCAATTTTATCACAACACCTTTCATTTAGCAGTAAGTGAAGAAAAAAGGAAAAAAAATATTAATTTTTTCATAAGTTCACATTATAATGACGGCTTTATTAAAAAACTATTAGTCTTATAACTATAAATGTGGTATCGTTTTGTAGGTAAATTATCGTCAATTATTTGGTCTTTGAAAAGTAAACTCATCACTCCTACCGTTTTTGTAAAAAATGAAAAAAATCAAAATGAGGGAGATAAAATGGGGGGGAACGGGGGGGGGAGTCATTTCCCAGCGTGTTTCTCTATCGAAATTGAAGCACATATATAAAAGCTACATGTATGCCAAGTTTCATGCTTTCTGCCAGATAAAGATAAATAGCTAACAAGCCGTACTAATACCCATAATCAAACAAAAACCCACAAAACAGACCTTCCCAGAACCAAACCATCAGGTAACATATTCCATAACAAGTGGATTGTTTGAACTTAAACGACTACGCTACGAACCAATACATAAGTTTGTAAGTATCCAATGTGGATTCGCTTTATGTGACTTGTAAGGACGTCGTAAAGAGGTCCTAAGGCTGGGCGCATGAGATCGACGGAATAGATAGATAGGCTCAAATAGAGCTTTCCGTACCTCGGATATAGCTTTAGGGATTATTACCACTGACGATTTATTAGACGTTACGTTTTATGTCCCCTACTAGCATGTGACTTCAATAGCGTTGTAGGCGTATATTATCATGTAAGATCACTAACATATTTTAGTACACAAGTAGTTTCAAATACAGTTTGACTGCCACAGTGGCGCGGTGGGCGGAGGTCCGCTTGCGGTGCAAGAGGCAGCGGGTTCGATTCCCGCCGAGGGGTTAAGTGTTTGTATGTTCTGCAAGCATTTTGTTCTTGGTGTTTAGTATGTATAATAAAAAATATCTATCTATGTATGTCTATTATTTTAAGTATATCAGATGTCTAGTACCCGTAACACAAGCTTATATTTAACCACGGGGCTAGATGTTGTTGTGTGGATTGTCTGGCAATATTTATTTATTTATATATTTATTTAGTTAATTGGTTTTCTAATCTTTGATAAACTCCTAGCAGTAATTTCTTGTCTTATAGCCCTTTAGCCGTAGGAATTGTTTTTTTAAATTTGACCTATAGATTACAGTCAGTAATGATCGAAAAAATATCATTTTTGTGTTCGAACAATTGTGGTACCTTATAGTTTCATTACCATTTTTTTGATGATTCTAGGGATTTGAGTTATAATTTTGATTTTAAAGTCTTAACTTAAAGAGAAAAGGTCTTTATTTATAAAGAATACTTATAGAATAATTTTAGAATAATAATTAGTCCACAGTTATCAGTTATATATCTTTGAAGATTATAGAAATAAATAAATTATTTACTTTTAATGCTAATAGCACACCAACTGGGCCGAATCGGATTACATACGTTATAACAATAATTTATTGTTACTAAATAGTTTTATGTCTAAAAATACTTAAAATTAAGTTTACATCAACTTACGAATTATTTTTTTAAAGTCTACTAACTTTCTCCAGAAGTAGTAAACAGGTGATAAACAGGGGCGGTATAGGTACTTAATTCACCTGAGTTAATTTACCCAGGTGCATTAAATATGAAACTGCTGAAAAGATTTCAACTAATCGTTTTTGCACTTCTGTTCAAGTTTTTCAGAATTTTATCCAAATTGGTTTGTAAAAATGCATTATAATTCACAGAACCTCAAAAAATCTTCAAAAGTATTATTTATATGTGTTATTGTGAAACATATAAAGATTAATAAACATCTGAGATATTTGCTCAGAAAATAATATAAAAAAAAACGGATTCAGTGTCATGCTTCTGAAAATCAGTGCCTCAAATAATACATCGTTCTATGAATTTCTTGGAAAAGAGCCGGTACTTTTTGTTTTAATATTCATGATTTTAAAGCTATGTACAGTCGAACCTCTATAAGTCGAACATCAAGGGAGACGCCAAAAATTTCGAGTTATAGAGTTTTCAACTTATGGAGGATTTCGACTTAGGCGGATTTTGATTCGACATAAAGAGTTTGAGGTTTATTCTTATAAATTTTGAGTTACAGAGGTAAAATAAATAAAAATTCAACTTGCAGAGGTGACAAACATATTTTTATTTGACCGTTTTGTATTTTTCTCATGATGTCTGATTTCATTGGCAGGCAAAATTGTTTAGCAACATCTTTCTTTTTTTTACACCTCTTCACAGCTTCGAGAACTTCTAATTTTTCAGCAAGACTCAAAGTTTTTAGTTTACGTTTCACAGCACTCATGTTAACTAATGTACTAATTGATGTGTATTGCAGTAGAACCAAACTACATCTGACAGTATTTAAGTCGAAAACAAATGACTTGCTTAGCTAAATTTCAAAGGAAATCAAAATTTAACACCTGACACCAAACAAGCAAACACGTGTTTACGTGAGTCATAAATTTATTATCTTATACTCCTAAAATGTTGTCTAAGAAACAATAGTGTACTCACATAGTCGGCAAGTTCTTAAAGTCGGTAACTTATTTTTGTTCGAACAATAGAGGTAATAAATTCCAAATGATCTAGTTGTAAAGGTTGTAAAATAAAACGTTGCTATGTTCGAGATACAGAGGTCAAATTTAATTTTTCGAGTTATAGAGTGAAAATATGTACCAAAATGGCTTGGAGGTACTCGGTGATTATTTCGACTAACAGAGGGTCAAGATTTCAAGTAATGGAGGTTTTGGTGTTTGAAGGGAAGGGAACAAAACATTTTTTCGAGATTTGGAGGTTTTCGACTTATCGAGGTTCGACTTAACGAGGTTCTACTGTATTACGACCATTTTTGTATTTTAAGTTTTGGACAATATTTAATAATAATTCTTTGTTGCGCACATAATTATAACACGAACTTGACAAAAATATTCTTAACACTATGCGATAATTACTAAATATTTAGTCAAATAAATCATACCTATACCTATATAATCTTGTAATTTAGTAGCTAGATAGCTACTGATTACTATTTTGTCAATAAAACTTTAATTAAACTGAAGAATGATTACCGATCTCTTAAAAAAAGGCGATCCTTTTCACCCCGGTCTACCCTAACGTCAAGTTCAAACACAAAAACCTTTAAAATCCGTTCTGAGCCAACCGAATTTTCAGACAAACGCCCCAGGGGATCCGTTTTGTAACAGTCTCTATTTTAACAGAATACGCTCTATTACAAGTCAGAAACATTCAAACATATTCCCCGATCTTAACAGACGCAAGCCACAACAGAAGTTCCAACTTCGCCACAACATTGTTATATTATAATAGTGTAGTTCGCTTTGAAAGAGTTTCTTTGTATCGCATGTCTCATATTCTCTTGCGGTTTGACTTGTCGTTGTTTTAATCGTTTGATGTGTGCAGCGCGTGTGGGTTCTATGTGATTATCGTAGGAAGAAGGTTTCAGTCAGGTAGCTTGTTAGAAAGTATAGGTTAAGTGGTAAATTAACCTAAAAGATCGAACTCACAAAATACATAGTTGTAATACAGCAACATCATCATCACCCTTATTAACGTTCCCACGGCTGGGATACAGGGATTTCTCTCTTGACGACAGAGATTAGGCCTTCATTCACCACACTGCCCAAGTGCGGGTTGGTGAATGACATATGTCCTTCAAACTCATTAAAGTTCTCTTTAAAATTGTAATACATAGAATAGTTAATACGGATATATTAGGTGATTAACGTACTCGTAGTTAGCAGATAATTTGTGACGAAGGACTACCTTCGTTAGTTGGCAAAAACCAACCTCATACTATAAGAACCTTTGACGCGCGCACTTCGCATTGTTAACATCATATCCCGAGCACTTGATCTATTTCATTGTACCCTGAACAAATTTACGAGGATATGCATGAATAAATTATGCCTTAATAGAAATAAAAAGATAACATAAACATACATTTAGACAAGCAAACTATGGTTAAATATATTATAGGCCTGTAAAAATGGGAGAAAGTAGTATTCTTCTAAAAATAATATTTCTTCTAACTTCAAATGACCAACGTTGCTTTGATCTTTTGACTTGGGATATCTTAGATAGCTAATATATCTAACTTTTAAAACCACTCTGATTCCAATTAGGTTATATATGAATAAATAAATTTTTCCTTTTCTTTTTACAAATAAATCCTATTTAAAAATATTCTTATAAGGTATTATTATCTACAATGTTACGGCGACGGTAGTAACTTGTACGAGTTAACGATTCACGTTTAACCAAAAGAAAACAAAATTGGCGACACCAGTTGGCCACCCCTCAGTAGAACTTCAAACATGTTTTACTTAGAATCAATTCATCAATGTCCTACTACCTAATAGGAGAAGGTGCACTCGGTACACTCCAATAATGTAACCATAGACCTCAAAATGTATCCATTTCCTTTGCATTCACTTAATTATAGAGCGAAATAAGCCGATCACTCAAGCATCTTTATGCAAAGCAAACAAGGGGAATACTGGGTATAAAGTGACTGGAAGTGCTATATTCGTGGACTTATCAATAAAAAATGATATTATTGTTGTCTTTAAAACTTTGTTGAGCTAGTTAGAACGAGGCTTACTGACATAGCTAAGCAGATTATAATTACTTCGCTCAATCCTAAGCTGGTAAGATTATCTGTTGGATTTAAAGGTTTTAGGATTGAGACCAACGATTAAAAAGTGCTGTAAAAGTTGTCATTTTATAAGATGGACGTTTTGGTACCTCTTCTCTGGTTTACGGTGGGGCTTCAGATGAGTAGGAGGAGGAGAAGATGAAAGGAAGAGATTGGTAAGTTATACAACTAACCACTTTATCTCTTCCTTTCTTCTATTTCTGCAAAACTGCATTCGTCGAGTCGAAGCCGACGTTATAAGCTCTTTCTCTTAAGCGCGAAGGGCGCCCTTTGTGCTCTTTACTCTTTATGTCAATTTTGTAACTATTGTTTTGTTTAGTGTACAATAAAGTGTTGTTGAATTGTATTGTACATTAACTGTGATTCAAAATTAAAATATGAAACGGGTACATGATTTAACTGTTACATGATTTCTTGTTTAAAGCATGATAATTTAAAAAGTTAATTGTGTTTCACCTTGAAATCGCGTAATATCCTTTTTCATCGGTACCGACTTTCCGCTTCACGTATTAATTCTACACGGATTATGGTCATTTCCAGTCTGAAAAGAAATGGCGGTTGTTTAATTTAGCCATTGATTGCTCATTGTTGAAGGGCGTAAAGACCCTTATGGCAGGGGATGAGTAGGGGTGCATTGTACTGGGTGTTTGGTCTTGTAATATGTTTGATTTGGGGTGCATAAGTTACGTGAGACGAGTTCGCAAAGATGAAATTTAATAAAACTTCATTTGCTTAATGAAATCGCTGGCTGTTATGGTAATGTTGAAGTTTGCATAAACAAACAAATAATATTACGAAATGTATTTGAGCCGGAGTTGGTAAATTTGTACTGTTTTACGGGTAATTAAATCTTGATTTGGTTTTGCTTGGGTACTTTAGTTTTTAGCTACGTTCATTCTATGAAAAAAACAATTTCAAAGACTGTTAATGTCAACTCCATTGCAGGCATATCTTTAACCTATTATCAACATTTGTGAATTCATATTTTTTACACATTCTCTAAATTCAAGATTTAAATTGATTTATTAACCCCCCTATTTTGATATACTGGGTTGTAAGTACCATAAAAATTAAGAGTCACGCCGTACTGTACATTTATTAATTGCCTAGCAAATTGATAAAATTACGAAAAATCATCAACGGCTGTTGGGATGCAATATTTAACGAAATAACTTTTAGTTAATTGATCAACTGACGGTGTCAGGACGTAAATTGATGAATAAACGATTAAAATGTAACGTAGGTAATAAATACATTTCAACAGCCTTTGACGATTTTCCGTAATTTTATTAATTTACTAGGAAATCAATTTACGGTTCGTGTTATTTTCCGGTGACATAGAGGTTTAGAATCACATTATTTGGGTTTCTATAATACTCATAATAGACTTTAAATAATTATGAGGGCTCTTTTGATAATAATTCTGTAAAATTCTTCTTATATTGTATTTTACAAAAAAAGGCAAAAGCTGCCTGAAAGAAATCGCTTTTAGAATAAGGCCGCCGATTGTACCACTAATTGCGTTTTATTGTTTTTTTTTTGTAATTTCGTTCGTAAGAAATGGTGTGCAATAAAGTTGTTATAATGTAAGTATATCTATTGAATAACTTGTAATGCCCCGCGGTGTTGCCCGCGTTATAATGGATTTTCCCACTGAATGTCAATTTCCCGCGGAAATAAGTTGAATATGTAGTTTCTCGGGCAAAAATCTGTATATGAAATTTGATTTCAATTTAATCGGTTCAGTAGATTTTGCGTGAAAGATGAATAAACAGACAGAGCCACTTTCGCGTTTATAATACAGTCATATTAGTATGTATAATGTGACACATATTCGAATATATTAAGCTGACTTGTCCATGTAAGTCCTGTGCTTCTAAGGAAATAAATGTATTGACTTTGACTTGATACTTTCCCTCGGCTACTCGGATACTAAAGCTCCCTCGGGAATAGTTAGGGGCAACATTCTTACGCCAGTGCCAAATAAAGCGCTTTCAGACGTTTAAATTACGAATTCTATTTAGTAGGTAATAGTATTTTTGTAACGATAATAGTTATATATTCCCCAGACATCGATAATGTTTTATCCGGTATCATCTTAAACATCGACCTCTGTACGGGGTTGGCTGAACTCGCAAATATGGTGTTTCGGTCATATAAATTCATTTGGTTATAGTTTGGTTGAATACGCTAAGATAATGAAAGTGCACAGATAGGCTATGGCAAGTCGAAATAGTCGAAAATAATAAAAAGACAAATACAAATACAAAAATTTTATTCACGAAAGAGGTTTACAAATATATTATAATATATTATTCTTCGAAGATGTTTTTTTGATAGTATGAAAAAATGATAATTTGGAAATACTTTTAAATTTGGTTCTGGTTTCTGGTTTCATAAACTTTATTTTCATTTAAGAATTTACAATTCACTTATAAATGAGACTTATTTATAACTTATAACTTAGGTACTACATTATTTTGTGTAAGACAAGCGTGCTTTTTACATTTGTTGTTTACTATTTAACTCAAACTTCGACAAAAATCCAAAAAGCCGTGTTGGCTAAGAGGGAGCACACCCGACTTTCATTCCGAAGGTCGTGGGTTCAAATCCCGCCACGCACCTCTGGATTTTTCTTCTTAAAAAATGTATGTGCGCTTTAAAAAACACGAGCTATAACGGTAAAGGCAAAACATCGTGAGGAAACCGGCATGTTCTGATAACTTTAAACAGTTTGAAGGACATGTGACATTCACCAACCCGCACTTGGCCAGCGTGGTGAATTAAGGCCTAATCGCTCTTGCCTAGAGAGAAGTCCCTGTGTCCCAGCAGTGGGTACGTTAATAGGGTGATGATGATGATGATGATGATGCCGAGAAAAATCTATAAAAAAAGAAAATATATATTTTAATTTAGGGTAGTCGCCGTTGGTTGGAGTTTTTTAAATCAACATGACGATCAATTTATCGTCGGTCGATCATCCGTCGACGTCATAGTCGGTTCTCAACATGTCACAAAAGCTTGTCACATTGTTACTCTCTCGGATTTTCACACATAAACAAATTCTTAAAAGCATTTCGATAGGTTTAGGTATATCGCATATGAGATTAATAAATAATAATACATGTTATTTCAATAAACTAGCTGCCAGCCTGAAATTTTATTAGAAGATCTTGTCCTTTACTAACAACCGTTATGTCAATGACAAATTTGACAAAAACAAAGTAGTGATATTTAGAGGTACCTATATGAAAATGATAATAATGATTTTGAAAATGGCGTTCAACTGAGTAACATTTTTTTCACTTTATAATTTGATTTAACTCGACACTGGCAAATTGACGCTTCAAACGCAAAGTCCAATTAAAAGAAACTGAACTGGTACCTATATTATTGCGAAGTTTCATCAAAATCCATTATGTTGATATTGCGTGAAAGAGCAAAAAACACACTAACACAGGATGCAAGTTTGTAAGGATAAGCAAACTTACATCTTTACAAACTTTCGCGTTTACAATATTAGTATCATTTTCACTTTTGACTTTTTGAAAATCCATCAGTTGAGGTTCCACCCCTACCTTCGAATAACTATTAACTTCCTAAGTGAGACAACTAAAATGCAATTTCATCTGTCAGTTCTACAGCTTACTCTTTTCCAGGTGCGTGCGTGGTACACATAAAGAAAAAGCGCGAACATTTAGTCCACATTACCGGGTCATAACTCAGCAGGCGGCACGGTACAGAGTTCTCGCACACCGGCTGATGTGTGGCTTGATAAATGTGTTGGTGTAAGTAGCTTGATAGTTGCTAAGGGAATAAAAACGGAACGATGCGCGTTTTCCTATAAAATGAATGTTTCCGGACAATCCACACAACAACATTTAGCTCCGTGGTAAGCTTTAATCTTTTGTTACGGGTCCTAGACATCTGATATACTGATATTTATATAATGGACATACATACATAGATATTTCTTTATTATACATATTAAACAGCCAGACCTAGGAGAAAGTGCTTGCAGAACAAATAAATGAATAAAAATCATTTATTCAGGTCCAATATACACAGTGAACTTAAATAATAGGATACGATGACACTACCGAAGCTTTACAACTGTGTGGTAGTGTCAACGCCCGACTCCTGGGCAAATTATCCTGATTTTATTAGAACTAAAAATAATAGAACACACAAACACTTGACTAGACTAGACCCCTCGGCGGGAATCGAACCCGTTACCTCGTGCGCCACGCCACGGAGGCAGTATATTATAAATCTTAATGATTTTTAATAAGTAGTGAACCTCACTTTTTAGGTAAAATTTTATCTTTCATATTTCATTATTCATTTTAACTTTTTTATGCAGAAAAAGATTTAGACACATCCGTAACCTTCTATATCCTGTGTGCAAAGGTTACGGATGTGTCTTAATCATTTTCTGCATAAAAAATTTAAAAAAGTTTATGATGACTACGTAAATAAATGGTTTACTCTATTTGCAGTAAGGCTTAGGGCCTACGGATTATTGAAACAAGTACCGGTAAAATATTCACGATAATACGAATTGAATTTTATCGGATAAATTAGTGAACATTGCTGGATGCACCAACATGTAGCACCATGTTGTTTCTAGTGTTAAGGTTTCTTAACAGCTGATATTTAAAAGACTTACATCAATCGATATTTAAAAAAGATTTAGATAAGAGACACAGTATAAAAAAAAATCCTAGAAATTTTAAGAATAGTTGCTTTTTAACCTAAAACAAAATTGAATAAAACTACATTGAATGAACGTTAGAGTTTATCGATGAAGAATAAATAAATTTTAATGACTCTTCCACACTTATATTATTAATGGGAAAGTTTATGAATGTGTCTTGTCTGTGTGTGTCATTGGATTAGTTAGGATATAGGGTACTTTTTACAGAGGGAAATTATGTCGTTCTGCGGAAAAAACATTAAAACGCGGGAACACCGCGGGGCAATGCAGGTTAGCAATGTATTTCGGAGCATATTTAATTCCGTAATTAATTCCGTCAAAATAACCTTGGAGTTAAATTCTACTTAGACTGATTTCAAATTCATTATAGGCCGATGAAATACCCTTCCTCTCTCTCGCGAACATTAAAATTGATTTAATGTTGAGCCTGGAAATGCGAATACATTAGAAATAAGTGTTTTATCCATAACTTATTTTTACCCGCGGCTTCGGTCGCCTGATTTTCCAGAGCAAACATATGTAGAGTCGTTTTTCGTAAATCCAACGAAAATATAAGGTTATTCGCTAATCCGTACTATAAATGTAAGCCAAATTTCTCAAATATTTCCTACCAAATATTACTTCAAAGGGTAATTAAAATAACTACCGTATTAATATATTAATCATAAACACCTTGGTGATTATTTTCAGCTTTTTTTTTTTGAAGCTATACAGTTCAAAGTCGCTATGACATTAAATCGAACACGACCTTGCTAAATAAGAATTAAGATATGGTCACTACCGAGTGGAAGTCGAAAGAAATGTCATAATTATAAGAAACATAGTATTTTGAACTTCCGTCAACAAAGAGTGTTAGTGCGAATTTGCTCACGAACGCAGAATTGGTCCGCATGATAATAAAAACGCCCATACAAAATAATCTATCTATGGCACTTTATTTTCATACGCTTACCAAAGAAACATTTATTCAGAAGTACTCGTTTAATCAATTCCGATTTCTCTGATTCATAATAAGAATACGAATGTCACAATCTAATTATTGAACCAATAAAAGTCTAGCACAAGAAGAAAAGTCCTCTACATAATTACAAAAAATCTCTTGATATCTGCAAAATCAAATGTTGCAAAAACTACTAAGCAATTTCGATTGTTCAAAGCTAAAATAAATATTTATGTAACAACAAATTAGTCACGTTCGACCGGCTTCGAAACCCTCCCCTAGAATAATACAATTAAATCCATGGAATTTTATTAATACAAATATAAAGCAGAGCAAATTCTCAAAGGCGCATCTCGGTTGAATGCGTTTTGTATATGGGCGGGCTTAAATGTAGTTTACAAGACGAGGAATCTAAAACCAGCTGTAAAAATGTTGCGGATTAAGTTTTTTTGTAGCTTTGTAATTGTGGTTTCATTTGGTCTTTTGCTGTTAATGTTAAGGGTGCTTAGACACGGGTAAAGAAATAGGATGATAGGTATTTACAGCATCTATCCCAAGCTCTAAGCTAGTGTTACAATTACAGACAACAGCAAAAGTAGGTGATCAAAATCAATCTTTCAAAACATCTTCTAACGTAACGTACCAGATCTAACAAGTTATACCAAAATGTCAATGTTAAATTTGACACAAGTAAATTATCATAATAACACCGAGGTTTGAAATAAATGTAATCATGTTCCATTACTTCTAATGAACTATGAGAGTCACTTACGACTGTTGGAGATTACAACATGTTGTAATCTCATTTGACAAATTTATCACAACTAAAATTTTATCTATTATTTTTTAAAAAAGCCGTGTTGGCTTAGTGGGAGGACACTTGACTTTCATTCCGAAGGTCGTGGGTTCAAACCCCGCCACGCACCTCTGGATTTTTCATCTTGAGAAATTTATGTGCGCTTAAAGCACGTGCTTTGTTCTGAGTGTGCATGTTCTGAGAACTTTAAAAAGTTTGAAGGACATGTGACATTCACCAACCCGCACTTGGCCAGCGTGGTGAATTAAGGCCTAATCTCTCTCGCCAAGAGAGAAGTCCCTGTGTCCCAGCAGTGGGAACGATAATAGGGTGATGATGATGATGAAAATTTTATCTTTATCTGACAAATGTATAGGATTACAACTAGTAATCTCCATCAGTCGTAAGTGGCAACTCGTGGAAGGGCTACATAAAGCATTAGAGCAATAGTAACTGTAACGGTCACAAGTTACTGTGTATTTATTTCAGGGTCTAAAGTTCATAAAGCCAGTTCTTAGAGCCCTATCAAAGGTAATCAGCGTTACTTACAATAATGGACTGAGCAGTCCCCGAATCGAATCACCGCTACACAATACTATCTTTACGATGAAATCAGAATCCTAGAGATTAATCTTTGTATTGGCTTTTGTGCTGTTGCGAGTAAGTTCCGGACACTTCAAACGATCATCGTGGGATTTTTATTTACTAGCTCTAACTTAAATGTTTTTTTTTTTTGGTGTTTTATTAATTTGGCAATTTTAAATTTATTATTGAATTTTTCATTTAATGCATTTTTTTTCACCGATATATTTATGTGGTTTATTTATGTAAGTGAATACAAATGATTTTCCAAAATTTGTCAACTAGCCTATTTGCTTGCTTTGGAAAAAGTGTTTTTTTTCCACTGTAGCAATATATATGGATTTTGTATCTTGTATCTTGAAAAAAAATGTGCGACTAAAGTGTACTTCGAATACGGCACTGTGGGCTAGAGCAACCGCCTTCCGTTTGCGTGAGAGAAATAGATCATCATCATCATCCTGCCCTTGTCCCATATGCATTCAGGTATGTCACGAGCGTTACCTCTTAAAAAGCATTTGAGAAAAAAACAAATATTTTCAAATTTCATCTGAAGCACTGAAGTTTACCTAAACAACTTTCTAGATGTTTCAAATAAAATGTTTAAACACGTTTAGATAATTTTATTTTTATCTGCAGTAGTCGTGAAAAGTTATAGTCACATTTATTTACTTGCTCGCACAATAAAGACTCAATTGTCCATTCTGTACCTTGTTCTCATTGACCTTCTATAATAGCCTATATAGAATAACCACAGACAACAGAACAGTGAGTATGACGAAACGGAACAGATGTGGGGTGGGATTATTTGAATTAGTTTTGATAAGGTCTTGTGGGCGATTTGATGTGATTACAAAGCTGCTAGGAAAATGATGGTTTCTAATCAACTGTTAAATATTTTTATTACAGAACATTTCAAACAATTTAAAGGCTTTTTCATTGACTTTTACTAATCTTGGACAGTAATCAGTTTCTTGAAATCTTGGAGTCGTTCGTTAACTCACACCATGAATCTTGTCCCAACTGGTGTGAGATGACGAATCGTAAAAAAACTATTCTCTTCATTCTGCAACTGAGGCCTCTTTACTCTGGGTGAATTTTAGTCGGAGTAAAATAATAGACAAAAGGCATACTTATTAGGTATACACTTTTATTTGACTATTAGTTAAAACTACGTAAACCTTTGGCTGGTATTTGTATTTGTCTTCTTTTTTGATCAGGTTCAGACAAGTTAACACTAATAATGCACTACAAATCTCTTCTTCGGTCTTTTTACCCAGATCATATATCATTATATCCGTAATATACGCACACATAGACAATAACTTGGTGGTTTTTTTTTTTTTGAATGTTTTGTGTCTGTGTTTTTTATATAATTATACTGGATTTTTTCGTAATCATTACCTTACCTTTGTAATCTTGCACTGATTTTACTTTGACACACAATTAATTAAACCTGCTGGGTTTGATAATAGTTTAGCGATTATATTTAAGTGCCACATGTTTCCAAAATAAGCTTAGCAAGGCTTTTTGCTTTCTATTCTACCCCTGAATAGACAAGGTATACAAATTTACCTTTTGCAGGTAAGGGCATACACAAGTACTGGCACTCCATGAAAGCTACATAGTTTGTCTTTATCTCGAATCATGCGGAAACCGTTTCTACCCTCAATAAACGACAACATCTTCTGTCCTTGAAACATGTAGACTTCTCTGTAGAATATAATTCAAAATGTTCTTTTTTATTATCAATGTCAATGTTATTTGTATAAAACATTTTTGAAAACACACTAAAATAAGCAACAAAAACAAGAAATACGTTACGATAAAAAAACAATTTAATTTTAAGAACGGGTATTACTCTCGTGTATTCAGAGGATATGTCACGGGACAATAAGTCTATAGAGGACAAGAGTTATTTTCTACCTACATAGTAGGTATTTCTATTTAGACAACAATTGCAGTGCTAAGCCGGCACATGATGCTTTAGACTGCCATGAAATCACAGGTTTTGAAGCACAGTTGTTCATAACTAGGTGGCAACAACACTCCATCCTCTATTATGTTTGTTGTGCACGTTCCCAGTTAGCTTCTCAATCACCCCGTCCAACGTATCAATGGTTTTATATTAAGGAGGTTGGACCCTATGAGGGTTGCCGATGAGGTTTGCAACTTAAATTAGGATTCCTAATTTAAGTTGCAAAACCAGTCAAATATAGTTAATAGAATTGAATTATCACATTTCTGGTTATTGATCGGTAGTTTAAAAGTTTATATATGTAACATTGCCAGATTTTATATAATTTAAGGTTTACTTAAGCCTGAAGCCAGACATAACATAATTTTGTGTCTATATTTTCGATTGCATTTTTTCAGTAGTTTAAAATACCAAAGTGTTTCGTACCTAAGTGTGTTTTCTGCTTGTATTAAAAATCTGCTGAATTAATACAAACCTGTGTCACTTAATGTGTGACCAACAACAGCGAACACAAGAGTACAATAAATAAATTTAAATCCTTATAAATAATAAATAATTGGTGTGGTTACGCGCAATGTAATTATTTAACGATTAAAAGCGCGAAATCAGCTATTTTAAAATAGAATACAAAAATGCTTTATAGTACACAGAAACACATAGAACACACATCATAAATATTCAGTGTACACAGAATAAAAATAAAACATGAACCATACCCTAAGGTTTGCTGTAAGAAAAATATAATAGGTTAACCCTCGCCTTTATACATGACCTATATTATTAATAAGATTTTTATTTGTTTCTGTGCAATAAAGAATTAATGAATTTATAAACACGCAAAAAAACATACAAATTAGGTGGTACAATGAGCGGTTTTTATCCCTAAAAAGCGATCTATTCCTTACCTTAGGATGCACCTTTGACCTTATTATAGCGCAATTAGCGCAACACGATTTAAAAATTTGCTTTCAATCTTCAAATAATGACCTGGTGAGGCTTTAGCTTACCATCAAATCCCAGTTCCATAGGTTCTGAAGCGCAGACGTTCATTACAACGTGTCAACAACACTCCATCCGCTATTCTGTTTTTGTGCACGTTCCCAGTTTAGCTTCTCAATCACCCTGTCTAACTTAGCTATGGTTTTCATTACTGCATCCTACGGTAGCCCTATGGATTCTAATTCATGTTGTAAAACAAAACATCGCTCATTTCGTATTTATTTTGTTTTCTTAGTAGACGAAACATTTTATTGTTTAACTTTCCCACTAAAACATCACTGAACAGGTCCTCCTACTTAGTAGATAAACTTGTAAAAATCATTCAAATTGACACTTTTTATTATTTACTTTTAGTTTTCTGGACATTTTGCTTAAATTGTAAATTTTAATTCATGCCTTAATTATTATATAATTGTATTGACATATAACTTTTTCTAATCTAATTGACATAACCATGACATATTAAGTATAATGCTGTATCTGTCATTATTTTAATCTCGCACTATTCGTATTTTATAATTTAAACTTTTACATGTCATATTGCAAAATAATTTAAGACTTTATACATTAGATATAATTATTGAGAAGGTTGAGAAACATACCCTTAGAACCTATTTCACCATCTCCGATGTAAATTATTCAAAGGTTCAAACATAGAGCTAACAAGCCAACTGACAGCTGTCATATTTTAACCATTGACTAACTTACCTCAAAGATGGTATAATACGTCCTTAGTATATTGTATAACAACACCCTAAGAACTAACTCTCACTTTTTTATACCATCGGAGTCAGTAACTCGCACTAGCTAACGACGTACCAGAAAAGTAATTGAAAACATATAATGGGAAATGCTAAGACTTTTTCATATTTTAAAATGTTTTCTTCAATAAAGGAAGCGGTTCTAACGAGCAGGCTTTTATCAATACTCTCTTCTACAGAAAATAATTTTAATTTGATTTGAAAGACTGGAATAAAAATGAGTCTCACTGACTGACCTCCTTATACAGAAAATTGTTTGCTGAACTTATCTTAGTTATAATGGGAAAAGCTAACGATACTAAAATAAATTTAAAATAGCCTTTATTACTGTTAATTATAATACAATGTATATATAAAATTAATTTTATTATTACTTTCATGCAATTTTGGTTTAATTTAAATTTTTAATAATCATATATGTATTTAATTTAATTTAATAGCGATAGCGTAGCGATACGATAATACTCATCGTTAATTTTGAGATTGTTGACAGAAATTGACGATATTAGCAAATACAAAATAAACTTTTCACAATAGTTTAAAAGATTTCTGAAACGGCACCGCAAGCGACTATATCAATAAAATGTTTATATTGTGCTAAAGAAATCTTTCTCTAGGCATCTGGTGGTATTTAACAGCTTCATTCTCTCAAACGTTTAATTATAATAAAACAAATACCAAAGGGAATCCTCAAGATTTAATTAGAAGCGAAATAACAATAGATACAAAAGTAATTCGATGCGAATGAATCATTTTGATCGATGAGATGAGCCCACTCACGCGCGAAACGGACTGCATTGTTGTATGTAGCTTTAGTGGGTTATGTGAATAGATGACGGCTTATTGTGCCCCGTATGAAGGCCATTATTTAAAAAATACTCTACTATATGTTTTGGAATGATTCCGGAACATTGTGTGTGGGGACTAATCCCTAAACTCAATGTGCAATGTCAATAACAATCGTGTCTGTGTATTTTAAGTGTTTTTTTAATATACTTATAGAAAGTGACAACTTGGATAAATTCTCCGAGTTTTTTGTCTTCGAGTCATCACCTATATTTATGTTCCCACTGCTAGGAAACAGGGATCTTTCTCTTGTCTCTTCTCGTGGCTGGTGTCATAATGTCCTCCAAACTCTTCAAAGTTCTTAAAAGATGCCGGTTTCCTAACTATGTTTGCCGTCAGTCACCGTTAAAGCGCTTTAAATACGCGCACATAAATTACCGAGAAGAAAATCCACGTTTGAACCCACGACCTTCGGAATAAAAGTGGGAGCACCCACTTAGCTAAAATGGCTTTTTGTTGTCGCTTTGACACAATATAAAGCAACTTCTTTATTTTCTAATTAAAAAATAAATACAATTTACAAACGCAAAATGTGCACAAAGTTATTTAAATTCAAATATTAAGCTTTGTAATTTTAAAGGAACCTAATTATGCTACGTTAAACTTACCTACCGACGAATTAATTTAGACAAATAATATAGGTACAGGTTTTACATACAAAACCGTTGAAATAGCATAGTTAGTGCAACTTTACTTCAACTGTCAAGTCAACTATACGATGTGGGTTTAGCTTTAAACTATTCTAAGCGTAAACTGCATGTATTCCCTATGCAAAAACAGTTGTGTATACTCTGATTTCTATTGGTTCACGGATTCAGGTCCTTCACGAATCGATTCGGGTGTATTCGGAGACTACCACAACAAAGTATCCTAGAATTTTAATGGAATTATATGTGAAAAGAACAAGGTAATTAAAAATATTTGAATGTGTTATATTTAATTATATTTGAAAACAACAAATAATATGAAAAATAAATACCTACCTCTATACATAAAATATTTCTTAGGCAAGTATTTGAATGTAAATGGAATTTTAAAAAGTTTTTCAATATTATAGGCATATTCCAACACATAATACCTAAGGTGTTATAAGTTTTACCGCTACGGCTTATGCACACTAAATTCATAAGCGGATGTAATTTTTTTTTCTCCGTACTCATATAGTGGTTTTCTATATGTTATATAAAAACTAAACAGTTATTAATATTGTTGTCCGAAACGTTGAAAGAAAGGAGTATAATCTAGTAAAACGCAAGTAAATCCCGATTTTTAAAATCACTTCACAACCTTAGAGCTCACGGGACTAGATGTTACTTTATTAAATCTTCAGCCGAATCATCGTGGCTAGAATCATAAGGGCAACCGTCAAACAGCTAATACATCACAGAGTTATGTGTTATCAGAACGGCCCGAACAATCCGATATTTCGGATTTATGGGTATTAGGGGCGCTGGGCGACGGACGGACTATTTATGTATTGTAGTAGTATTTATGCTTGTTGCGAATGCGTTTTGCCTAAATGCTTTGGATTTTTGAATTTTTGTGACTTTTTTTACTTAGCCGAAAATATTACGGCTGAATTAAACTATCAGTATGTTTTTTAACCGACTTCAGAATAAGTGGAAGTACTCATTTTAGCTGTTTTCGTCGAATGGACTTTGATGATTATTTTTCTATTTAAAGTAGCAATGCTCCCATTTAAATTAGTACATTTTCGAATTGTACTTGAGTTATGTTAAATTCATATTATTTGTACCTGTACTCGTAAAAGTTTTGTTAGTACGACACGATATTGCTCTACGCTGAAGACGCTTATAGCTGATTTTAACAAGACAGATGCTTAGAAAAATTATTCTCGCAAATAATACATTCCTGAACCTTTGAAGTTTTAGTCAAACAGTGCTCATTGGTTAGATAAAATTGTAAGCAAGATACAATTTATAGCTAGCAGCAAAAAAACAAAACACGAGCACCTTTTTCTGAAAACTAAAAGTGTTTTACGCGATGCTGACATAACCTTGTATTCAGAAGCTTAGAAGCAATAAAACCAAGTTTATAACATGTTTTATTTTGAGTCGAAAAGCACGGAAACTATTATATTCCAGTCCTTTCTCTCAATTTTCAGCAAAAGCCAAGCAGAACTTATTAAAGTTGAACGTTCACATAAGGCACTAAAGTAAAATTATGCCCTCAAAGTAGAGGGTGAACTTATCCCGTTCGTTAATGGGAAATATAACTCCTATGAAAGAAACTCCTATAAAAAATCAAAGAATGAGCGTTATATTAGAAAATCGTTCACCCTTCGTTATGAAATTATGGTAATGTGGTAATTCCCTGGTACGTTCCCCTGTTTAATAATAATCAACCGTATTTCGAGGAAATAAGGTGACTGTGATTCCGATTTAGCACAAAGAAGTCACGCTCTTATGATTCTATTCATTGGAGATTAGGAAAAAAATATCCCATGGTATCTTATTGTCGATAATGTTTGGACCAGTGTTATTAGGGTTTGCTGAAGGGCCGTTGAATAAATAGAATCGAATATCAAAAGTTTAGAGCCCTTGAGAATAATGGACTTTAAAGTTGAACAATATTTCGGACCCCTTCATTTGAGATGTAATTATCTTTTAAGCAATCTCTTTTGGACAGATTTATTTATTAAAAGCTATTATTATGAGTAATACGAGAGATATTTTGGTACTTATATCATAATTTATAATGACAGAAATCAGAAAAAAACAGACTAAATAGTCTGGTTTTTTTACTGATTATAGAATAATATAATAATTATTATAAGTTTGGACTTAGTCATATTTGTGCACCGTTTATGTATGTATTTAATAAATTACGCGAAATTAGATTTTTTTATAAATGTATACAGTTCAAAAGGATACTATTTTAGGCTTCTACAGAATCAAACAAAGGTTAACTTACTTTTGAAATCCGTTTCAATTTTTAAACGATAACTGAAGTATCTATATATATATATGGATATTATATTAAGTATATCAAGTGCCCGTAACACAAGCTTATAGCTTACCACGGGGCTAGATGTTGTTGTGTAGATTGTCCGGAAATATTTTTGTTTTTTTTATTTATCCGTTCTGTATAACTTGTCATAATAGTGAGAAACAAACAAAGAGGCAATAGCAGGTCCCTAAATCCTTTTCGTTAGAAGAGCTTTACCTGTCGAGCACCAATGCACCAGGAAAAAATAATAAGGCAATAGAAATTCCAAGCGTCACCCAAACTACAATTTGTGCATAACAATGCACCCACAATAAAAGCTCTCGAAGAAGACAATACTAGTTTCTGTACAAAATTGTACACAATTCCGCTGCATTGTGTACTTTTGGGGTTTTAGAGTAATATTTTTATCTTGGGTTAGTGCGCTGAATATATTAACAGGTGAAATTGGTGTGGTCAGTTTGCTAGCGGAACTGCTGTTTAGGAGGCTATGAAACTTTATCTAATCAATATTCTGTATTCTTATGATAAATGGTTCATCTATATACAATCCAATACAAAAACACTTCAGTGTTCACAAATAAAAAACAAAATTACAAAATAAATTCAGGAGGAAAGGGCGGCCTTATCGCTTTAAAGCGATCTCTTCCAAGCAACCTGAGGATGGATAATATTGAATTATATTGTTGTTTAAAAAATGGCTCAGTACTGTGAGCATTTAATTTGTCACAAATATTTATAAAAATATATTCAAAACTGTATTAAATAGTTTAAAAAAATCGTTGCGAATAATGTCTAAACTTTACCAACCAGATAAATCCAGTAGTTTATTTCCCGCCCCTAATTATATTATGGAATCCCGGTAATAGTGTTAAGTTTCTAGCATGCTAGTTTCTAGAAGTGCTAGAACCAGGTGCTTCTCAAGTAGCTAGTAATTACCTAATAAACTTGGTTGCCTTAAACATGTCTGTAACATGAACTGCAGTTTGCACGAAATTAATGTAATCTTGAACATCTAAAATATATATTATAAAGAAATGTTTATTGGCCGTTAAAATAAAAACAAATATACCTTCAAGTTAACAATAATAAATACGACAAATAGGTGATCATTCAGCATTATGTTGTGATTAAGCGAGTCAAACCACAGCATAATAGTATAGTCAGCATAGTCACCTGAAGCAGCAGTATTAAATAAAATGTTTTTTTTCCGTACAATCCGAACAACAACATTATGGCTCTAAGCTTGCGTTACGGGTACTAGACATCTGATATAAAAGACATCCACATATATATAATTTATACTTTTTAATATAAAACACCCAGACCAAGTAGCAAGTGCTTGCAGAACATACAAACACTTGGGCCCTCGTCGTGTTTATATAATACCACAATCACTTAGCGCAATCAATTAGCAGACAGACGCAAACAATTGACGTTTTGGAAAATAATATGGAATGATTTTTATATTCTTCTATATAAAACTGCTGATATTGTGTCATATAAAATTGTATATCAACTTTATAAAAAACCGCCTTGATTGATTTAGGTATAAACCGTTATTTATAAGTTTTCAGAAACCAATAATCGCACGTATTAATTGCCTCTTTAATTATACGAAAAATTTTAATTCAAGAACTAAAATAAAATAAATTCTATTATATAACTAAAATAAACTTAACAAAATGACAACAAATACATGTGACATGAAACGAGGGGTCAAGTTTTTGTATGTTCTGCTAGCACTTTCTCCTGTCTGGGTGTTTAATACAAAATATCTATATATGTGTGACATTATATTAAGTATAACAGATGTCTAGCACTCGTAACACAAGCTTAGAGCTTAACACAGGGCTAGATGTTGTTGTGTGGATTGCCCGGAGTTATTTATTTATTTAAAATCGCTTATCGCCCGCAAACTGACCACTGAACTAACTGGGTCAAGAGCTAATACTTTACAGCTATTAGACGCTATTGTTCTACGATAACAAGTGTTCTTGTAAAAGTACCTCAATCCGAAGAATTCCGGATAAAAGCTAGTATTATGAAGGCGTTTAAACTTAATTGTAGGGAGCGTGAACTTCAGTTCCTTTCATTTCAGTCAAAGAGAGGATGAAAAGGTGATGGTAATTACTATTCATTCTGATAGAGCGAAGCAATTTTTACTAGTAAATTCCCTGAATAGAGGTTTTAAAATGAACGAGGATTTTACCACTAGACCATATTTATAACTAAAGATTAAATTTATTTATTTTATAAGTAGGTTAATGAATAATATTTTGTGTTCATTCCTACTTAATTAAGTCGGGGAAAATAACTGTAATATTTATCTTATACATAATTATCGCCGGTAATATAAAATATGTTCAACATAGTTTTAAAAGTTCAGAATACATTATGATTAAATATCTCTGATAATTATAATTAAACACAACATTTTAAATTAGAAAGTAGCGGTTGTAATTTCGAAAGTGCATTATCAAAATGGATGCGTCATGATAAGGTGAATTACAATTTATGGAGAATTGTATTGTTTCGTAGGAACGCACTATCGCCCTTTGATTTGAAACCTGCCCGAAACATACAACTGTATTCACAGTTTAGAAATATGCAGAGTTACTACTGAACTTTGATTTTTATATGTTCAATTTGTTTATGTATTTCTAGTTTAAGTATTTTTGACGTTTCTAAGATTTGTAAAACCAAACAATGGAATTTTGTATCTGTGTATATAGTTTTCAATGTGTATACATAATTTTTGACCTTTGACGCGCTCACTTTTCACCCTTAACATCATATCCCGAGAACTTGATCTATTTCATTGTACCCTGAATAAATGTACTAGGATAATTATGAATAAATTATGCTATGAAAGAGATAAATGCGTTTAATGAGAAAAAGCCGTGTTGGCTAAGTATAAGCATACGCGACTTTTATTCTGAAGGTCGTGGGTTCAAACCCCACCACGCACCTCTGGATTTTTTTAGTATTTGGTTTTAGAGTGATCTATAAAATACGAATTTCAAAATTGACATACATGTTGTATTATCTGTATACTTCCACTGCGTGATTCACAAAGCCATGAGTCATAGCACCTGCCCCAATGTCATTACCTCGTAACGCCGGCGGCAGTGTAAATAAGCTTTATTTGATTAGCTCAGAGGATGTAGCTGCATTATTATGATTGGATTTTATTAGTGTAACAACTTAACGTGAATGGACACAAGGTTTATCCAAATATTACTTTATTATGTAACAAATAGGTTGTTGCATTGATAAATATTGAAGTGCCGTTTTGTATTAAGGTGACCTTATAGGATGGTGAAAAGTGATCGTAACGTAACGCGTCACGCTACGTCAGTCTATCTGGCATCCCTTTCTGTGACGATTACTGCGGTAGGCAGTATCATTTTCGCTCATTCTAATCAACAGGGCCAAGCTGTATTTGAAGTTATCTCTTCTGTCAGTAGTCACGACACGCACTCACATTTTTTTGATTATCTTAGGTATATAAGAATTTTTAAACACTATGTCATAAATATTATTGAAAGGATCATTTACGTATGCGATAAGATTGAAAAATGTCAGAACAATGTAGAGGTATATTGATTTGAGTGTTATATCTTGCCGCTTTCTTTTAGCATTCACATGAAATTCGATTTTTTTTAAGAGAACTCTACAATGTAGGTTTCTACCAGTATTATCTCAACTCTTTAATAAGAACCATTATGTAACCGATTAAGCCATCCTTTTTAAAGTCAACACATTCACTAGTGCCGCTTAACTTAAAAATGTTTTAATTAATAACCCGCGTGACTAAACCTAATTCATAACTGCATGCGGGAGCTGCGACAGTATCACAATTAAACTATCGTATCGCATCTCATCTCATCACATCGTCGCCTTAGGAATAAGCTCTGTATAGTTTATAGCCTCCCTAATCTTAATATATATATAAATATTGTGTCACAATGTTTGTCCTCAATGGACTCCTGAACCACTTAACCGATTATAATAAAATTCGCACACCATGTCCAGTTCGATCCAACTTGAGAGATAGGATGGTTTTTACGGTGAGAAAAATTCGAATAATTTCCAGGAAAATTTTATACCCGTGCGACGCCGGGGCGGGCCGCTAGTTTATTAATATAAAATAAATAAATATTTCCGGACTACTCACACAGCATCACCTAACCCCAAACTAAGCAGAGCTTGTACTATGGGTGTTAGGTGAATGCATATACTACATAGATAATTTTTTTTTTGTAAATACATACATAATTATGATACAAACACCCATTTATGAGTAAATTGTTTGTGGTTTTTGGGGAAATACCCATTAATTATTTATTTATTTACTAGTGCAGAAAATGAATTTGCACTAGCCAATATGGGTCTTTAGTCGTTTAATACTTCGAGCTATTCATACCATGGTATGAATCGCTCAAGAGCTAACTTAGAATGGGTTGTACAATCAACAGAAACATAAATAAATAGAACGATGTGTATCATGAAATTTAATCTTCGGATTTAACAAATACAAAAAGCAAATCGGTCCTTAGTAATTCTAAACTAGCTATCACGCTGCCCGCGCTTTATAGATTTTTCAAACCCTGTAATTTTTTTAAATTGTTTTTGTTTTGAAATAGGTAACGTTCTTGATGCCCATATTAAAAAAAAGTGATTCCACGTATTTAGCTCACAAGTGTGTCCACTATAGTTCTGACGAGACTTTAATAAAGAAAAATTTGATTATTTTCGTACAGATAATATTATTTACGCCTGCTACGGTCCCTTAACCTTTTGCCCTCTCAGTCATCGCTACTGTCTTTATAACTCGAAGAATTAACTATAATCTACGTTACAAAGATGCGTAGGACTTAATAGCTTTCTGAAAAGCGCTAGAGCTATTTCTTTTATGGATGAGGGTTCAGTGTTTATTATGTTGTTCGTTTTGTCTAGATATTTCTACATTATTTTGTATTCGATGATTAAACAGACATCTTCATGTTTTACATTTACACTCCACTTAGCACTACTTTCTAAGGGATTAGAATAGTGTTTTAGAAAGAAATAAAATACTGCCAACTATCTTTTAACTGTATAGATGGTTAGTGAATATTTCAGTGTTTCTCGTACATAAACATTTTTAAACTAAAGAAATATGATATTACTGTGTATTTTTATAAATAAATTACTTTACTTTTTTTGCTCAGCTTGAAACTTCCAAGTTGATGATATAAGCTTCACATTACATATTATGTAAGTTTCAAAAGGATAAGTCCAACACTATCCTAGTAGTGCTATTCAAGTATTTTGGAAAATTTATACTTAGACTTAATTCACTTATTTTTGTTAATTGTCCCTTGTATAAGTTACTAAACCGCTGATTCACTTAATGTCAGAAAATAAGAACCATAACTGCTTCGAAGGCACCAAAAATGGATTAAACATCAAAAAGTCATGCTGAGCCACTTTTATCTCATTATTAATGAGTAGCGTAAGCCGAAGGTTTTACCTTCAGCCGGATCAACTGAGCTACCTACCATTACTCTGTTTTTGTTTTATCTTGTATTCTCGCATACATCATATTATAATTTCACTTGACGACTCATAAATAAACTGGGCAACATTTTAACAAGAAATCATAATCAAATGTACATAGTACGGATAACTATGATGTACCCAATACGGTAGGTATATGACTAAGAAAAAATAATAATTATTTATTAATTTAATAATTATTATATAGTTAAAATAATGACTAATAGTAATTTAGAATATAAAAAACATTTTTTTTTCTCATTTCTTGCAAACGAAAAATCAAGATATAGTCAGTTGCACTGATGTTTCGTTTTCGTGCAATTGGGACTGAATTTGTAATGTAATTGCTAAAGAGAATGTAATATTTTAGGGCGGGCTATGAAATGGACTAACTAAACGCAACCCCCCCCCCCCTATTCAGTTCCCTATCATGCCTAGAAATATAAAGAATAAACTTTTCATACAATTGCTAATTTATCTGACAGCAAAAAAAACATTTCCAATGTATACCTTTATTGACATGTATACGGCCATATATTTCAATGCTCCGATACTAAGATCTACTCCCGTTCTGTGTCATGAAGAAATAAATACAAAATGATTGGAATTATGACGGCCCAACAGTCAATAAACCAGGATACAAAACATTAAAGGCGAAGGGGTGAAACTAACAAAGTGCTTAATGTATATGTATGTATCTATCTCAGTTTTTCTACACCCAAGTCTTTGTTATGCTTCAACGGTTTTTATTAATTTTTAAGCAACCGGATTGATAACCATATGCTCGAATTTCACCAGTTTTAGAAGTGCCTAGTGTCCAGGGAATATTCAATGATATCATCATCATATAAATCATCATCACTCTATTAACGTTCCCACTGCTTCGACACAGAGGGGCTTCTCTCTTAGTGAGAGAGATTAGGCCTTAATTCGAGCGTTGGTGAATGTCACATGTCCTTTAAACTCTTCAAAGTTCTCAGAACATGCTAATTACCGCGTTATAACTGCAAATACCTGTATGTATTCCCATACAAAATAATGGGTCAAGTTGTATGCAGACTTGTATTGCCATGTAAAAATAAAAGATGGGTCCGCCGCATTCCCAGTGGAAACCGGTCGTAAGAATTCAAGGATAAATGTCTTACTTCCAAGTACCAGATTCACATAGTATTTTGTGTGTGTATATTTCATGACACAACAAGACAACAACAAAACAACTTTATTTAAATTTATATGATGACAAGTATCAATAAGTCAATAATATAAAAAAAAATTGCCAAATGTGTTAGTAAGCACATAACTCAACAACGCCAGGGCCAATTTGGCCAATAATTTTTTAAATGTTCGTTCAAGTCAAGGACAGTTTTTACGGCGAGAAAAATTCGAATAATATCCGGGATAACAAGTTTGAATAATTACTTACAATAATATTTTACAAAAAAATGATTCTAATGATATTTGCATAAACGAACAGACGGTTACGCGAATAATAAAATATAAATAAATATAGAACCTACTCAGGTGTACCGATCGACACTCTGCGAGTCTAAGAGTTCAGAGTGGTCTTTATTTTCGTACTTTTTTATTTCATCATCATCACCCTATTAACGTTCCCACTGCTGGGACACAGGGACTTCTCTCTTGACGAGAGAGATTAGGCCTTAATTCACCACGCTGGCCAAGTGCGGGTTGGTGAATGTCACATGTCCTTCAAACTCTTTTAAAGTTATCAGAACATGCCGGTTTCCTCACGATGTTTCCGTCACCGTTAAAGCACGTGTTTAAAAGCGCACATAAAATTCTCAAGAAGAAAAATCCAGAGGTGCGTGGTGGGGTTTGAACCCACGACCTTCGGAATGAAAGTCGAGTGTCCTCCCACTTAGCCAACACGGCTTATTTAATTGTTGTAAAAGAAACATGTATCCAGTATTTATAAGCGATCTTACAAAGGGACCAAATAGAATACTCATTATTTTATGTAGTCGTCTCGCATATTACTCTCATCGAAAGCGGTTTGCATCCTCTTTAAACAAAATCTAGCTACATTATACATAAATAACTAAACCAACATCCCTATGCATCTGAGGTTTATTGCAAGATAGTTTCACCACTGGCCCATAAATTACTTAAGGTGTTACTAAACTTGTGAAGACTACCTAAAACTAAAATGTGCTCGTTTCTATCTAATATGTTTCAACAACCGCATTATAAGGCCTGCATGGTCTAGGGATAGATAATTTAGATAGATAGATAAATTTAGCTTTATT
Source organism: Gymnoscelis rufifasciata (assembly GCA_929108375.1). Lineage (NCBI taxonomy): Eukaryota > Metazoa > Arthropoda > Insecta > Lepidoptera > Geometridae > Gymnoscelis > Gymnoscelis rufifasciata. The sequence continues at coordinate 8,551,132 of OV815315.1, read as the reverse complement.
TTTCTATAAAATTTATAGATTTTACATAATAACATGTAGATACATTACAAAATACATCATAACCTCACTAAAATAGACAAAACGGTATTTACTATTATTAACGATAAATTTTAGAATAAAACGACATAAGTTTGATAACTACAAGGCACTTCGAAGATCAAATAAATAAAAGTTTGGAATATCCTATTTCAGCGCGAAATAAAATACAATTAAAATCATTATTCCATACTTAATGTTTTTTTAAGGGAGATAGATGTATGTTTTTCCTCAATCTCACCTTATAGTAAATGTTAACTTTAATTAATGTTAACTTTACTTAACGAGAGCTAGAGCTCTCGTAAAAATTAAATTAAACATAGATGTTTTCTTGCAACTATTTCGTAACTATAGTAAGTCAGACTTGCAAATACATTAATTATTTTCACCCGAATCATCCCCTCGGCAGAGTCTTTACCCCTCCACTTGCAGTTTTGGGGTTCCCCGCCCCAAACCGGCCAATGCGATATTCAGTTAGTACCCAGGGCTCGCGTACAAAATACGTGTGGTGTGTTCTCGAAGGAACTTTACGAATACGCAGACTTGGAAATTTGAACTTTGTGACAGTTTGTGCTGTGAGGAGTGAGGTAAGTTATTAAACGCTTGTAGTAAATAAGCTTTGTTGTATTAGAGTGAGGTTAAAATTCAGTTTTTGTGTTTGACCGGTGGTAAAATATGTATACGATAAAATAAAACAATTTTAATGCAATCATTTCACTTTGTTGTGAAAAAATGTTATGGAAAATTTGTTTGTTACGGCTAACAATAAAATCTTTTTTTTAATGTTATAACGAAATGCCTGAAAGTTTTAAGAACATATAGGGACTATAATTTGTCAGTATACATGTATTTTAATAAAATATTATCTATTCTTTATTATTTATTTATAACAATTATATTATACAGATACATTTTGTGTTAATGGTTGTAGGTTATGGTAATTTTTGGATTAATAAACTTTGGAAAAATATTTAGATATCTGCTAGAAAAAATATATCCAGGAATATAAATTATTCTGTAATTTTCCAACACTATTTAGAAACATTCTAGCGCATGTGGATTTGCACATAGTTTTATATGTATAGAACCATAGGCTTTAGTTTTCTTTGTTCGTGATATTACAGTACTATGAAAGCGGTTTTTCTGCTTAAAAAATGAATATTGTCCGACAATCAACATAAGAAAAGCCCCGTTGGTAGACACTAAGCTAGGGTTACGGGTGCTAGTGATCTAATTTGTTTATTAGTAACACTACATGAACATGAATTAGGTACCAGTAGATGATATGTATAATTGTAACACAGTATTTTTTACGCTTAACAGTTTAACTTTTATCGTATTTTAGGACAATATGGAAATATATATTTATTTTTATGGAATATTGGAACGATTTTTCAGTCGTCCGGTATTTGTCAATATTTCGGTATGGATCTCTTGCCACTGTGAATGATTTTGTCGTGTGTTCTTTGTTGTTTTAACGGGTATGTGTTTCTGCTTGAATTCTCTCTATAACGAAACAGTTGATTTATGTTTGCTTATTAAAAATGATATATTTATGTAGTTTAAGTGTAATGAACCAAGAACAAACTTTATCTTGTATCGTAGAGTTGTCTGTCTGTAGAGAGACCTACATAAAGTGTAGGTAAAAATAAAAAATAAAAAACTGTTTTCCCAACACTTTTAATAAGAGTCGGGAAAACGGTTTTTTATTTTTATAAATATTCTTTAGTTTCTGGTTTTCACTTTACTTACTGGCATTTAATTGACATGAATAAGAAGTATCGTTGTACCGTTTGGCGCAAAAATTGGCGGGTCAGCCATTATCTTGGCGCGGTGGGCGAGAGTCCGCTTGCGGCGCAAGAGGTAGCGGGTTCGATTCCCGCCGAGGGGTCAAGTGATTGTATGTTCTGCAAGCACTTTCTCCTTGGTCTGGGTGTTTTATATATATAATAAAAAATATCTATGTATGTATGTATATTATATTAAGTATATCAGATGTCTAGTACCCGTAACACAAGCTATAAGAGCTTACCACGGGGCTAGATGTTGTTGTGTGGATTGTCCGGAAATATTTATTTTATTTTTTATTATTTTATCTTTATAAAGGCTGACCCGCCAATTGTAAATACTGAATGCAGTTACTATTCTACAAATATGAGTGTGTTACCAGATTTTTGCATTTGAAATTAGACTTGCAAAATTAACGCTCGACTGCAATATAACTAATTTCCGCGTATAATATAGGTCATTTGGGTCAGTATCTAAATGTTACTGATAAATTTATATCATCATCATTTCAGACGTAGGACGTTCGTAGCAGGAAAAGTAAAAAAAAATGAGCTTACGTTTGACTACAGTCTAGCCAGAAGGCAGTGGTCAACGTTATGGAATAGTTTTAAATATTTTAGCCAATACCTACCTACCTACCCTACATACTACGGTTCATTTGTTACGCGGAATTAATTGTATTTAATCAAAATTATGGTTACCGAACCGGATAACGTTTTTGGCTGAAATCCGGTTCGCGGTTTTTAGTGGAATATTTAATTATGAAGCCAACACAATACTGTAGGATATAATTTAATTTAATTTATTGATTTTCAGTATTCATAGATGCAACAAGACAACTTTTTTTGAGATAAATCAGATACATTATGTGTCTGATTTAGTGTTATGAGTTTATATCATAATATACATAACTGAAAACTCTCAATGTTTAATGTCGTAAATGTTTCTTGAAAATTTCATTTCCCAGGAGAAACATAATTTTCTGCCATCTATGTTTATTTCCCAAGTTTTTAACGATTTGGCGTCATTTGGATGGTAAATTATTATTTTAGTGTAAGTTTTTATTAAGACTTATTTAGAAGACCCAAAGCATCACCTTTATCAATCCAAGCAGATCTTATACCTTAGGGTGTAACATAAACAGGACAGATATAATACATCATACATACATACATATAATTTCATACATATAATTTTGTAAAATCATACACTGCACAACTTGAAAATGTAGATCTTACGAAGTCTGGTGCCCCGACGGGAATCAAACCCGCAATATCCTGCGCTTAGGAACTTTATCCACCGGACCAATGAAGTGAAAAATTAATTATGTAAATGTACAGCAAACAAATAGTTAAGCACTTTGATGACAAGTAATCGATTTTTTTTTGTTTTAGGATAAGATATTCTTTTATGGGTTGTCTGACTTTTCTTGAGTCACGCGAAAACTAGTAAACGGATTTAAATTTAATTAAACTCGGCTCAAAAGCCTGAGAAGCTACTAGCTAGGCAAATTTTTAACTCGGGAAAATACATCATAACGCGGGTTGCAATTCGGGGTACTACTAGTATAAAATAAAGATTTGTAAAAAAGGAGGTATTCTAAGCGCGCCAAGCCGAAGAGCGCCAAAGATATTCCTCAAAGAGCGCCATATCAACACTACATTAATGTGACGCAATATTTTACTCTCCTATCTTTATTTTTTCACGAGCTCTATAAAGATTTATGAAAAGATAACACAAATATGTTTATGCTTTGCTTTATAAAAATAGTAGCATTGCTAGGCAAGAGTAACATTTTCGATATTCGGCTTAAAAAGGTGGCCTTTTATCCATGCCATTATCATAATAAACTTTTATTTAAAGCTTTGCCCCAAGACTTTTTTTGTTAAAAAGTAAAGAACCACTTTTGTTTTTCTGCATAACTTTCATATTACAACTAAAATATCATACTTTTGAATCATTTTTGACACAGTGCAAAAGTTTGATGTTACTGAAATCATAAAGGATTCAATTTGTGCTACTTTGCCGTGGCAGGGCGTCTCATCATCTCTAGATTCACATAACCGATTTTGAAAACTATATAACACATCTACCCTATGATGATTATAAAAATTGTCCGTTATTGAGATGTAAAAGAAATATATTGTTTAGAAATGTATTAAAAAAAAACATGGCGTTACAGTACATCGAAGTTTCGCGTGACGTAACGCTTTCGTACAATTTTTACTTCACGTCAGCTTCACAGTCGAAAGCCCCCACTTCAAAACTTGAATGCTCTGTTTGCTGATGCTTTTTCACTTTCTTATCATACTATTTAAGCAAAATAGGCGTCCATTATTATTGGACTTGCTAAACAGAATAAAAAAAAAATTTATTCATCATTCCTATTTAATATCTCATTTATACCTACCTACATCTACTATTTACCATTGAAAAATCTATGAAATAAAGGCAAGCCGCGTCGTTTTAAAATAATCTACAGTAGGTACATTCCGAGTTAATATTCATAATCGCCTGCAGTGTCCATAACATGAATAATTACATTAGGATTGATCGGACTATTGTACTCCAGAACTAACAAGCTATCTCCATTTGAGATTATCTATAATGTCTACTCTGCATCGGGTAAACAATGACTGCCTGCACCATAACATACGTACACAATACAATTAGTGATTTGATTCGTAGATTCATCGGGTCTAATTTGGCCAGGAAAAATATGAGATTCCATTAAAACTTGACACTTTTTCTCTTAAATTACATGCAATAGACATCAATAAACTTGAGCTTATTTTTAAGGAAATAATGAGTTATTAGCAAAGTAAATAAATATAAGAAGCCATGTTGGCTGAGTGGGAGATCACTCGACTTTCATTCCGAAGACCACCACGCACCTCTGGATTTTTCTTCCGGAAAAATGTATGTGCTCTTTAAAACACTAATTAATGCACTTAGACAGCGTCGTGAGTTAAGGCCTGATCTCTCTCGTCAAGAGAGAAATCCCTGTGTAAATAGACAGAAAATCTTAAGTAACCACTTCAGCCATAAAAGGCCATTATTGGTAATAATATTTAAATGAAATAATCCAATTGAATTAATTAATTTATAACGAACACGGTGCGTTACGCGCTGACTTAATCCTATTTAAGTTAGAATACCTGAACTTGATTTATCAGCTACTGACGTCAAAGGGCATTGATGCATCTAAATCAATTTGTAGGATTCGAACAGCTGCAGTCATCGTTGGAGATCTATCACTGCGAAGTTGTGGCTAGCTCAACGCGGTCTTTGTAGACTAGTGGTCGATACTGCGTCATGGTGCAAAACCTCGGGTCGCGATATGGGGCAGCAAAATCCACATTATTCTAAAATAACTGAAGCTTACCAATGTATGCACTCTCGCCAAAATCACTGAATTTATCTGTATATTGAAACGAAACGAGGATAATTTAATTTAAGCCGATAGGTTTATTTTAGATCAATAGAACGTTCAGCAAAAATAGCTATGTACTAAATTGATATTTTTAACAACACAGATAAGTTTTGTGTCGACTTTGAGTTTAGACGAAAACGACCGCAGCTTGAAAAAATGTGAGACACTTACCCTCGTTTTGCTGAAACCGCTAAATATAATAGAACATCTATGACAGCGCAGCGAATCTGCTGAGTCTGTAGCCATTTATCACAGCCATGTTGTACCGTAGCCAGTGCTTATAAAACCACTTGTTTAGTCCCAACCTGAGCAAAATTACTTTGAACCTTCGAAAAAAATGACAATTACCTTCATTGGAGCAACGTTGCCTCAAAATTGGTCTCATCGCAAAATTCTTTTGAGAAAATCTAAAGACGGACCTTAACGTATTATATTCTGTCATTTTAATAACGACTGAGAAAATATGGCGTGGTATTTTTGGACGTTTTTTCAGGAGAATTTACATTGTGAGTGGTTATAGGGGGACGGAACAAATTAGTGTAAGTCGTTTATTTCTTTCAGGGGGTTTCAGCTTAAATGTTTAGACGAGTTATGGTTAGTATTCTTGTAGCTCCCATTATTTAATCTCTCTTACTAGAATTAATAAATACTAAACACATTTTGCATCATGAAATAATTATTGATAATTTTATTCATAATCACCCAAGTGCACATCAAGACAAGTGCGGGTTGGTGAATGTCACATGTCCTTCAAATTCATTAAATTCTCAGAACATGCCGGTTTCCTCACGATGTTTGCCATCACCGCTAAATCGCGTGTTTAAAGCGCACATAAATGTCTCAAGAATAAATATCCAGAGGTGCGTGGCGGGGTGTGAACCCATGACCTTCGGTATGAAAGTCGAGTGCCCTCCCACTTAGCCAACACGGCTTACTATTACGATAGTATTATTGTTTGCTTTTTAATATTCATTATATTATTATTTAAACAGGTTTTGTTTTAAATTCGTATATGTAATAAGTATTTTTATAGTTTAGAACCGTATTTGATGTATTGTATTGAATATAAGTAAGGAATAATATTCATTATAATTCTGGGATTATATGCTCTTAGGTATATATAAAATAGGCTACATACCTTAAATCCGTAGACGTCTCAAAGTTAAAATACAACTTCAGCCATCTCTTACAATAAAATCTTGTCTCATCTCATCATACACCTCTCACAATGATACAAACCAAAACTGGCAGAAAAACACATCTATAACAAAAAACGCAAAAGCACTTTCTTTTCGGAAAAGGATTAAAGGATTACACTCCACTTCGGAGACACGCTGGATTATCTCGATCACGCAAACCTGTTTGTTACCTTGTATATCATTTATCTGCTTCATCCTCGCAAATAAGATCTTAGTTTTATGAAGAGGAAAATATCTGATTTCAGTTGGTTGGAAGCTTTAGAGGATTTTTCTGTCGCTTTGGTCTTTTTATAGAAAGATGTGTAGGAAGCAGTTTTAATTTTATTTTGTTGTTGTCTCTTTTATTAATTTCTGAATTATAATTTCATAAAATAGAACTCGATAGAAAAATGGTACCTACTTTCTTAATAGGCATGATGACTTCATATAAAAATAGGTATTCTGGTAAGTCTGTCTATTAGGTCCAAAAATACTGGATATTTTAGCTTTATCAATTTAATATGAAAGTGCAAAGTTATAGAGCCGGAGTGGTGGCTTGTGTCAAATAAATTTATTACAAATCGCACGAAAGGGTAACTTCGCACAAAACTCCATTAAACTGTATCGCCTTAATTTTTAGCAAGCAAAACAAAAATGTTTCACATTTAAAAAAAAATAAAATTTTTATCTTGCATTTGTGTTACATAACAATGAACGGAGTGACAGAAAAAGTTAAAAACTGCATTGCCTCCTCTATGGCTGTAAATTCTTAGTGTTATATAGCTAGTTAGTTACAGGTCTCCCGCAATACAGGCTTGCCTCGTGCGGGGTCCGCCCTTGAGTAAAATTGTAACGTGTGTGTTGATAAATAAATATTTATGTATTATTTTCTTTTTTAAGTTATTGAAAAAAAATATTTAAATTTAATACAGACTTATTATGATTATTTATAGTCAGCATAATAATGTAATGACAATGATATAAGATGAAGTACTAGGATTCGTTTTTGGCTTACTTTTACACGGCTATACACTGTTCGTGTTCATTATAATTATATAGGTAAATCGCGTTCATCCATAAATAAACAGACGTCAATAGTTCACTTCTCGGTATACGGAACATGCATAAATAAAATATTGACAGCCACCAAAAATACACTACCCCGACGGGTAAAAAGCATATCACAATAATCCACCAACAAAGGCATCAAAAACAAGAAACTGTCATACTTTCTCTGACATATGGGGCGTCGATGCTTCATGTATTATTCCCCAGTCAACATCTCTGTATTCACTCCTCCACGCTCATGAATTATAAAACACAGACCAACATCAACGGTTGTGGCTTATGCGTTAGACACGTTAAGTTTATTCTAGATCGTAACGGGTTTTAGTTTAACTGTATAGTTTATTCACGTTTATTTATGCAACTTGTCAGGTGATCGGCACGACATGGACAAATGGATATTGCATTCAGAGAGCGATACGACATCGCTGTGATACGTACAACACAATTCCACACAATATGCGAGATTTGATGAGATTAGATAGTGAACTTTATGTGAAATCGATATTAATGTTTTAAAACGAAACTCTAATGACAAGTGAAATATATTTTGGTCACATCAGTACAATTTTATATTTAAACTAGCTGACCCCAGAAAACGTTGTTTTGCAAAACGAAAAATAGATAGTAGCCGATTCTCAGACCTACTGAATACGCATATAAAATCTCACAATAATCGGTTAAGCCGTTTCGTAGGAGTACGGTAACCAACATTGTGACATGGAAATTTTATATATTATAAGATTATTCATCATCTCATCACGTAGTATTTGGTCTTTTCGTTCCGTGTTAGGCAGTTATTCAGTTATGTTTTTCTTGTTGGATATAAACCTACAATAATATCACAAATAAAATGCGTAGCCACCACAATAAAAAGCTTTCATTAACATTACATTCGCAAAGTTTGATAGGTAAGTAAATACCAACCACATCAAAGCATTCTGAATCCTTTTATTCAATCCCGCTGAAAAAGCGCAAACACAATTTAAAATGAACTCAAAACAAAGATTGTAAAAGCTCTATTGTGTTTGTCACCCGGCTTCGATTCTGGCGTCTCCTAACAAAAAGACGTAAAACAGACTTTCACGATATTGTATTCTTTCTTTACCTGATGAGTATTCTTACGACAGGCTCAGGGGCTATAAAAATTACGACCATAAAAGTCCTTATTACCACGGCGTAAAGTCGACTTACATTTCAGCTGTTTATTTCCCTGTTCCGAAGTTATTTGTATCTGTAATAATGAGATTGTTTTGATGGATGAGTTCTAAACTGGAGTTTACCAGCTCAGGTGCGAGACCACACTCTTAGATAATTGCCGATGGCTAACTGTGCGAGTTACAGAACAAGTTAGTAATTTTCTTGAGAGGAAAGTTGTTGATTGAAATTTTAGATTCGGGTTATAAATGACGAGGTATCGTTGACTTAAGTCGTTGTGTATGTTAAGGGTTTTAACTCATGAGTGACTATAAGTAAATTTAAACCCTTACCATAAACCAGATTAAAATGAACTAAAAATAATGGAACATTTCGATATAACTGTGATTCGTGTTGATCGGTTCTTGTTTTTTATTAAATTAAATGCTTCTTTATAGTATCTAAAATAAGATCATAAAACGTTTCAAGTCAAAATTAGTCAAACAGTTAGGTACAAATAACAAATTGTATGACACGCCTAGAAAATATTGCACATACCTTAAAACAAAAAATTACATTGAATTACTTTCATAAAGAGACAAATTATATCGGCCGGCAAGGTGGATGCAAGAGCAACTCCATTAACAATTAATTGTGATCAATTGCCTAACTACAGTCAATAGCACTTGTAGCCAGGTTGCACTCAAACCGGCGCGCCACCTGGTGGCAAACTTGAAATTGCAAAACTTGATCTTGCTATCTTACACTACCAGACTCCTGAGGAGCATGATCTAGTTTAAATTTAGCGTTCCGGTTGAGTCAAATAATGAATAGTTTAATCAACTTATTATATTGTCTATCAAAATAATAAGTTGAGTGGTTAGTGCTATATACTATATACCTAAAATTAAAAATACGAATTTTGGGTTTAGATTGTTAAGATGGACGGATGACTTAGATAATACCGAAGGACCCTGTTCTTGAGGGACCAATTATGTCCTCTCTCTCACTCTGTAGTCGGTCCCTCATGTCTGAGGATAGTGGTCAGCATCGGATACATCGGAAGCGGATATTTTTTCTTCATCGGGTTCTGTCCATCGCATCTCTGACAGTGTCGTAGAATTTGGAGGACGATGGAACCTTCATTTGATCTGTCCACCCAGTTGGTGAACGTCCTCGGGATCGTTTCCCATCGGTGTTACCAATGATAATCAGTTTCTCCATTATGTCCAACAGTAGACTTTTTAGAACCTGAAATGATAAATAATAAATAAATAAATAAATATTTCCGGACAATCCACACAACAACATCTAGCCCCGTGGTAAGCTCTTAGCTTGTGTTACGGGTACTAGACATCTGATATACTTAATATAATATACATACATACATAGCCACTCACGCGCCCATGCAACTGTAGTTGCACGCTCCCCAGAAAGTCCCGCGCCCCGTGCAACCACAGTTGCACGTTTTAGAAACCGATGCGCGCGGCCACTTTTTTGCCTAAAATTTAAATTTACCATTCTCCCAAAAGCTACTTAGTATTTAATTCCATAGTTGGATATATTTGTGACAAGCAGCAACACTGAAAAGTCTATGGATTCATCTGACAACATCGTAAAAAAAAAAAGAAAAGTGAGACCATTATATATTTTTTATTATACATATTAAACACCCAGACCAAGGAAAAAGTGCTTGCAGATCATACAAACACTTGACCCCTCGGCGGGAATCGAACCATTATAATTATTTATTATGATTATGATTAATATGATGATGATATAACATGTTTATATAAAAAGTTTACGTATGGTCTTTAAATCTGGTTCTTGAGAGGAAAATTACGCCGTGTTGGCTCAGCGGAAGCATACTCAACTTTCATTCCGAAGGTCTTGAGTTAAAACCACGCCACGCACCTTTGGATTTTTCTTCTTGATAAGTGTGTGTGCGTTTCGAAACTCGTGCTTTAACAGTGAAGGCAAACATCGTGAGGATACCGGCATGTTCTGGCAAGTTAAATAGATAGGAAATAACTTATGCTATAATTCTGTTTCTAGTTACAAACTTTTTCGTATATTTTTATTACTCTGGCAGACTATCTGAGTTCGTTATCTAAAAATGTATTGTTTTCTATATAAGATTAATAAATAATTATTAAAAATATCACTTAACTAGTTTATCTGAGACGAAAACTATTTCTAATTATGTTGTTAGTCTATTGATTTTCCTCATAATATTTCTTGGGACTTTCTTGTTGAAGGAGTTCAAAGCTGTTATAAGTTCCCAGTTGTTTTCTTCGATCGTTATCGCATTATAGCTCAATAGACTTGCTGGGGAGTTATAACTAGACCGAAGTAAAATGTATGTACTACATGATATCCCTATGTTTCTAACTAAACACATTTTTAGATTTTAGGGATGACAAAAGTTTAACCCTTTTTAAGTTTTTAAGAGTTTCGAGCTATTGTTAAAATCGGTTGACCCATTTAAAAGTTAAGAGTGTGATGTTGTTTTCAAATATACTCGAGTGGGGTCTCAAATGAAAGCGTATCACGCGCACATTTGAATTTGTGAGTTCTAAATTTTATGGTTACTAAAGTTCTGGCTTCGGATTTTGTTTTAATTTTAAATTTAGATTATTAGCAGTTATCAATTTGATAAGATATTGCTGTCAACGAATCTGTAAGAAATTGTTGTCACCAAATCTGTAAGTGTATTGCTCTATTTACTTTTGGACTTTTCTATACTAATATATTAAAGAGTTAACGTTTGTGAGATTGTGAGAATGTTTGAGACGTTGGAGAGGTAATCACGCTAGATCTTCTGAATCGATTGAACTAATTTGGTTCAGAGATTTTCTAAGGCTTGAGAAGTGACAGATATAAAGATATACAGAGATATATATACGGATGTTTACCGCGAGAGAATATGTGTTACCTCGAAAAATCCATTAAACGTGGTTTACTTCGAGGGGCACCAAAATTAGGTACATACATTGATTCTACGGACCCTGAGAAAAGGGTTCATACAGCTAGAAAAAAAGTAATACTGTGCGAATTTTGAAAATCGCGAGTATCGCCACAGGGCACTGGAAGTTTTTGTAAGATATATGTAAGGTGTTTATAGTAAAATATATTAGTTTGTATACGTCGTAGAATTCAAAGATTCTTCCTTATATTATGGTTACGCGCGCATAGTTTTAGAAAGTGATTTATTGGTTGAATAGGTTCCCGAGAACAACTGGTCCATGAAATTGGTAGTAGCAGATCCCTAAAAACATTGCCTATTTTGTAGCAAACCTAACGCAGTAAACATTTGACAAATTGTGCGGCAGAATTGACTCTTTCACGTTCCAAATAGAAGTTTCCAGACTTTTAGCAAATGAGCTTCGAGGAGCATCTGAAAATCGTTTAATTTAACATAAAGTACTCCAAGCCTTTAAAAGTACTTTACCGTAAAGCATAGATAAAAAGCCGTGTTGGCTAAGAGACACTCCACTTTCATTCCGAAGGTTCAAACTCCGCCACTCACCTCTAGATTATTCTTCTTCAAAAATGTTTGTGCTGTTTAAAAAACGGGCTTTAACGGTGAAGGCAAACATCGTGAGAAAACCGACATGTTCTGAGAACTTTAAAGAGTTTGAAGGACATTCACCTACCCGCACTTGGCCATTGTGGTGAATTAAGACCTAATCTCTCTCGCCAAGAGAGAAGTCCGTGTCCCAGCAGTGGAAACGTTAAAAGGGTGATGATGATAATAATGGTGAAGGCATAGAAGCCGTGAGTTACCAGCGTTCTATAACTTCCTTGAGGTCCTCATCCTATTTTAACATAATGGAGCTTAAAATTTATGTTTCGACCGCGTGTTATTTACTACTGGACTGGATGGACTGTCCTTCAATATTTATTTATATATATTTGATTAGAACGTAAAAAATATTGTCATCATACGAAAATACAAAATGTACTTCATAGTTGTACATATTATATTGACAAATTCGACACGAATTTGGCACGATTTTTATTCACAATTTGCTTGTTACCTAATATTTATGAATAATGCAGTTAACCCGGCAAAAATTTCGTAAAAACTACTAAAAAAACTTCAAGTATCTATCTTATTATTGTGTATATTTAACTATGAGATGTGGATTTGTTGAGTATTTTTTTAAATAAAATATTAAGTAAATTAATTTCTGAGCGTGTACTTGCTTCTGTTAATCATGACACCTTGATAACCCAATCATCATCATCCTATTAATGTTCCAGCTGCTGGGACACATAGACTTTTCTCTTGACGAGAGAGATTAGGCCTTAATTCACCGCGCGATAACCCATTATACCGATATAGGATACTCTTTAAAATGTGTTTTTAACTTTATATAAAACCCGGCGTCTGAACTGTTAAAATGTACATCAACGATACTAGGGTGGGGTCTATAAGACCTGTATTAAAAATCGCTATAATATCAAAAACAAATCTCCTAATACATTGTAAAAATTTGACAAAAATACTATTGCATAAGAATTTTTTTATTTATTAGGAATATCTTTTAGTTTTTTTTCTTAAATAAAAGTGTAAGTTTGTCATTTTTGTCTTAAGATTGCATTAATAATGTTTTATTCAAATCAGGAAACATTTCAATAACATTTACAATAAAACCACGAATAATCTTAAAAAACAAACAGTCTTACAGTCGTCCATAACATACATAGCTTACATTATATGTTCCTAGCAGGGTATTGTAATAACCTATAATATTCTGCACATCTGTCTTGGCAACTAAATTATGGCTCAACGATAACGAAATTTTATTAAATTTTTGGCCCTTTTTAAGAAGTTACTTTATAATTCATATAAAATATTACCTATCGTTACATAAACCCAGAAAAAAAAACATAAGAAAATTCATTATAATGCATTGTAAGGCATAATATTATGGGTAGGATATATGGTATGGTTAGGTCATATATACCTTTTCGTGTTTAGACGCTCTTAACCCATTGCTGGGGTTGTTAAACGACTTAATGGTATAATTTATTTTATTATTTTTTATCCCACAGCAAGGTATAACTGTTAGCTACATCGACTGAAAAACTGGCAATGTTTCACAGAAAAGGTACGAAATAACCTCAAATCAAAATGCCGCGGGTCAAATAGACCCAACTGTACTGACGCCGGTATCAATAACAGTATCTCTACGCACTCTAAGTATAATATTCAAATAATTCTTACAAACTTTTAAAGGACCTAACTACTTCATTAATCATGTTCCATATTTGCTTAATTGGCTTAAGCGAAAACCAGTGACGTTCTAATGGACCTCTCGTCAAATTAAGCCTAAGTTACAAGTTACAAGTTAACTTAGAAAACTTGTTCCGTAAAGTTGATTAAAATTCTGTTAATGTTGAAACAGGACTGTTTTCGGGAAGGAACACTAATTAATGGTTTATTAAGTTTGTCAACTTGAGGGCATGATAAGAAAATTAAGTTGTGCACAAGTACTATTACAGATTAAAAGGCTGTAAGGTTATTACTAATAAGTTATTAAAGGTAATATTTCAAAAGGCTCTTTGTATATTTGTTTCACCAAAATTGTTATGAATATACAATTGTGAGCATAAAGGAAATTGAATGATGTGAGTTCAGAGAGTCACAATTTTCCAGCCAACTTATTTCCATCTTTTCTTGGAAGGTCCCAGAGGCCTTTTCATTACAATAGTCCAATATGTTTGTTTTCCTTAGTAAAGTAAGATTTTACATATTTGAGGTAGTCTTATGATAATTTTAAAACGATTTATTTTTGTTAATTTACGTGTTTAATTCCAATATAATCCTACAATACCTGTATCTTTACTTATATATATTTAATTGTTAAAATATATAGATATAAGCAAGGAGTTCCCTACATATATTTTTAGTCAGCCTAAATTTGACTGGTAGTGATTACTTTTAGTGATAAGGTCATTCTGACACTATTATGAATAGAATAGATTGGAATGTCTTTAATGCTTCAAACACGGTAAAAAGGTTATAATAATTACATATAAAGTCCACATGTTTCACTAAATATTTATTTAATATTCATTTATTTATTCCTGTTTAAATTGTAATGATTATTCAGCCAGAAAAACATAAACTGACTGCATTTTGCGTTATGGCCACTTTAATTTTAAGCGAATGCCGTTCGGGTTGGGTATGCACGAAGAAATTCAGGATATTTGATGCTTCGGAATATTTGCAAGCTGCAATAAAATAGGCACATCATATCAAACAAAAATATTTTCAACATATTCCAATAATTTAAACTGTAATATGATTGATCTGTCTTTACTATTGTCATATAAAATAGAATAGACATGGTGGATTTTTTTTTCATTGATTGTCAGATCTTCCTGTCTCAGTTGCTCCCGCATAATATTTCTATCTCGCTCGGTAACGTATATATGCGAGCATAATGGTAATATATTTTATACGGAAGCAAGAGACAGGTATTGTTGGATTATATTGGACACGTAAATTTTATTTTCTTGGCAATAAGTATAATAATGGCGACATAGTGACTCAATAGCTTATGCGTAACGTCTTGCTTTCGCACAATCTGTATAGTCATTTTAGGAAATAAATTCACGAAAAAATACTGTTACATTATCCTTAGTAATAATTTTAGAAGATTTTTTATGTTATTTAAAAAATAAACAAAAATGATACAAATTTTATTTTGTTAAATATATTATCAAAGCAGGTTGATTTATATGAGATTTTCAATTACAATCCCTCTGAAATATTATGGTAATAAGATAGTTCATAAATACCATTATATAAGTATAATATTTGATAACGACGTTTTCACAATTTCAATTTATTTGAAGCCTATTCTCACGCCTTATGGTTTCATCTATCAGCAGGCTTTGCGGACACTAGGCTTTAGCCATCTCGTAAGTCCCTGTCGTCGGCACGAAATAGAACGTACCTAGCGCCTTTACGCAAATTTACGGTTGGGGTCTCGGCTATGAATGGGAACCCGTCAGCACAGCCAAACTAAATGTTTCTTTGATGGAATTATGCCGATGCCGAATGCCAACCCAAATCACTCCTCTTTTGTATCAAAACTGTCAATTTTATGCGGGATTCCAGGATCTTGATGATAAAATAGAATCGTAGATAACTTGTCACCGTTCCAATGAATTTCTTTGTCAATGTTAGCTGACCACACAAGTTCTTTGAATTGAAATAAATGTTGCTTAGAGAATTACAAAGGACAGGACATTTCAAAGCATTATCCTGTTATTAGAAATGCTTTTTGCCCAGGTAGCATCACCTTTGATAGAAAAAGGGACAGGTAAAAAATAAAACGTGTCTTTTGAAGGTTTAGAGGTATTTAATAAAACGAACCAAGGAACTTTCGGATTTGAAAGGAATAATGAAACGTAGCTGAATTACTTATTTTCTAAAATTCTTACACAGATTTTTTAAGAATTTTTGAAAATAAAATCCGAAATGGTACCTAAAAGAAACGGTAGCCAAGTTATAGTTGTAATAGAAGAACTAAGATATGGATTTTTAATATAAGATCATGGAGCTATTGGGGCCAAAGGGTTCTTGAATGACGACTTGAACATAGCTTTGGACGTCAATAATTCTCAACTGAAAATCGAAGAAGGCAGCTTTAGTATGTGTGTAAGTGCCGCGGTTAAAATAATGATGATTATAAGAATCGTATTAGCTTCAAGAATATTTATTAAATCAACACGCTTGCTTGCCTACCTCCTTTCTAACCCATAATCCCTTAAGCCCTCATAATCTAAAAATGTTATGCAAATCTCTTACTGCAAAACAGCAAACACAACAAAAAAAATCTGATATCCGTCTGAAGGGATTATCTCCAAACGGCATGAAAAACAATATTCTTATCGGATTATTACATTCGCGTCGCAAGCTTTACGGAGTCTGAGAGATACGTTAGAAACCCTCAAAGAGAATGTTTTGTAATTTTGAACGATGTGAAAGGTTTTTGTATCAAAACTTTCTAACGCGCTCGAATTTATTTCATACGGGAAAGTTTTTTGGTATTTTAGGGGACGGTTCACGTTTACGTGTGCATTGTTGGATTTATAATATCTTTTTAATATATTTTGTTTTACATTTGGTATCTTATTGAGAGATTTTCTTTTATTTTTGCTTTAAAAAGTATATATTCTATCTTTTACTGATTTAATGCCAATTTTGCTTTGTTTTATTATAATTGATTTGATAATCTAATCTCAATGTGTAGAACTAGATATGTCTATGACGTCAGAATATATTTAATTATAGATCACAAATCCCTAGCAGGTATCAATCTGGCTCCAGGGGGAGCAGTACCAAACAGTCAGTCATGCCCACAGATTATTTTTACTTAAAATCATGATAACGTTAAAATAATGCAATACAAGATTCTAGAAGATATGCCGAGAAATTTACTTTTAAATTTAACACAAAACTAGAAATTCAATTCCACAAAAATGGTGGATACGACGACGAAACCACAAAAACTAAAAACCCGACTGAAATATTCACCGCGGAGGGAAATGTTCAAATCACGAGTTTGCTACCATTTCTGAAGCATTGAACCATTTCTTACTGGACCCGCAAATTATATACATTCATTTTATATAAATTATATAATTATATTAGAAACTATGGATCGTATTGAAAAGCCTCAATAATGATTTAATTGCTTATTATAAAAGTAGCAAAACTCCTGAAGAAAAATATTTTATGACTACCTATGCTATATGAGGTATAAAAAACGGATAAAAATGAGAACATTATAAAAAAATATTTAATAAAAAAACCTAAATTAAAACATAAATTATAAAACTTGATAAACCTTTATCTCTCAGGATCTCTTGGCCTTAATTATAACGTGGGGTCGGCACAACACGTTTTAATAAATACGAATGTATATTCTAGGAAACTATATATTACTACATATACAAATACAATTGCATTAGACCTACCACTACAGGAGTTGCCACTACGGCTGATTATTACAAAATGTTGTTATCCGTTGATTGTTATATTTTATAGTCCAGTATTAAACAGTCTTACTTGAACCCGAGTTGAGTCCCAATCACAAAACACACACGTGGATCAAAGAAACTGATTCTGCAGGTACCTGGTGATTTTCTTCAGAGTATTCGTTATTGAAAAAAGGTTCTATAACTGTCATAAAGTGCTTATGTAGACAATCTTTTTATATTTACGTTACTTTTTGAATTTCGGCTCACTTTTGTCAAGATCCCTGAGTGACTCTTTATTGTAAATCAGTTTTTGTGAAACATTTAATTATAAAGAGCGGCTTGCTATTTCTTTTAATCATAACTATGTGCAGCAGTAATCCTGTAGATTTTATCGAATATGTTCGTTTGTTGCTACAAATAATGTAAGTTATTATTTGCATTAAGAGATGAACTCGATACAAGCAATGCAGGATATGACTACCATTATTGAAATAGCATTCAAAATAGCTTTTCAAACGACTAGTGTGGGGAAGTTTCGGTATAAAATATACTGACTATTCAATATTTGAATCAGTTTAATGCACCTACATACCCACAAATGTAATCATACTATCATGGATCAATTGATTCGTCCATTATAGTAAATTAATGCTATCAGAATGTTATTATACATCTGTGTAGAAAGTTTTTTTTTAAATGTTGGTTTCATTAATAAAAAGAAATTAAATGATGAATACACGACTTTATATATTCAGGTAAAAAATATCAAGTCCTTTTTGCCCATATCAACATGCGTAATTTAGATATGTTATTTCCGATATAATCTGAAAACGGAAACGCCGTTACGTGAATAATTTTGAAACCATTATACACTACTCATGAATTTAAGGACTAAAAGTTCGAATTTCTAAATTATGCGCACTTTAAACATAGAGTTTTGAAGGTATACCAAACTTCGGACTACAACATATTAATTTTTAGTCATGCAATACCGAAAACACCTTGGGTGCTTGCCCTGTTCCACAAATTATAACAATGAGTTATCGACTGTGCCATATGTGTCCACCCCTGTTCCCTCACACTCGGATAATTATGGGATATGGTGTATAATTTGGGCCCATTATTATCGTATATAAAAATCTTTAGACCCACTTTGTTGTAAACGTTATGCGTCGCTAGTTTACACGACAGAGACAAAAGTTATGTGATTATATGTGACATTTATTGATACATATATGTATATGTATCAATAAAATGTCATTATAGTAGCTTACCTACAGTGTACAACATGGCTTAATGTTGTCCACTGGCGTATATTATATTAAAACTAGCTGACCCCAGCAAACGTTTCAAAATTAAAAATAAATAGTAGCCGATTCTCAGACCTACTGAATACACATATAAAATTTGGTTAAAATTGGTAAAGCCGTTTCGGAGGAGTACGGTAACTAACATTTTGACATGGATATTTTATATTATTAGATAACAGTATCTTAAAATTACATTAAAACAATTGAAATAGATATAAAGATAACGAACGAAGAGATAACAGAACTATTCTATACTGTTTAAATTATAAACTACATAAGGTTTTTTTTTCAAAGAGCCCAAACCCATTCGTTAAAACCGATTGATGTGTGTTAAAAGATGCGATTTAAATTTATGGTATGCGTCGTTTTCTTGTTAATGTTCAACATAAATTTTAATAATACCTATTTACATATATTGAAAGTATAAAAGTATTACGGTATTCAGAACAAGGCAGTTGATAAGGTGGATGGATGGTAAGTATTTATAATCTAATATAATAGTGAGCAAACGAAACGCAATATAAATTTGCCGTAAACCATCTTGGCGCATTGGCAGTTGGACATAAATACCTATAAACAGTTTTGTTTACAACCCTATTACAATGTTCAGCTGCGCCCGGCTAAAATCCAGAGCCTGTTTATGTCAACTACAGTTACTTATTGCTTATTAGTTTCTATTGTAAGTAGTATATTTCTATAATGTCCTATTAAAAAGGTCAAAGTTGTTTGAAGGTTTTCAATTGGAGTGGCGCGCTCAACAGAAATATCAATTTCATCTAAAATAAACGTACCTACCGCTGAAAATGTTTGGAAGTGGTTCTGTTACATATGATAAAGCGCAGTTTTCATATATAATCTAATTTGCTTATTTTATGAAATCATCGTTGGTGAAAGTTATGTTTGAGTTTAATCTGTTATGAACCCCCGACCAAAAAAGAGGGGTGTTATAAGTTTGACGTGTCTGTCTGTCTGTGTGTCTGTATGTCTGTCTGGTAAATCATAGCTCCTAAACAGATGGAATTTTTTTTTTTCATACAACATTATCTAGTTCTGTGGAAAGCTTTTAGCTTGTGTTACGGGTAATAAACATCTGATATACTTAATATAATATACATACATACATAGATATTTTTTTATATACATATTAAACACCCAGACCAAGGAGAAAGTGCTTGCAGAACATACAAACACTTGACCCCTCGGCGGGAATCGAACCCGCTACCTCTTGCACCGCAAGCGGACTCTCGCCCACTGCGCCACTGAGGCTGTCAAATTTCAATTCAGTTTTTTTTCGTATAAAAGGTGAGTTTGGCGCGAGTGTTCTTAGACATGTTTTATGAAACTCGGTTGTGTCGCTTAAAAGTTATGGCGGTGATAGTAGGGAAGGAAAACCGAAAATCTGCAAATATACGCGAGTGGGGTATGAAATGAAAGCGCATCGCGTGCACATTATAAAATATTATGGTATTTTACTTTTGAGGAAATTAAGGCATTGTTATCAGGGATTTTTGTTAAATTTAAAATTTTATTGTAGTTTATAGTTAAAGTAGAGTATCTTGTTATTATATAAACTATAAAAGCGCAAATAAGTAAACATTTTACATGTTTCGATCTTACTGGTGTTACACGCGTGGTTTGTTGGTAGTTCACCTTTTCCCGATATTGTCAAAAATGAATGACAAAATCGGTACACGCTTACAATTTATGGATTTTGGCTAATTCAGTTTTTTACATGATGAAATGCTACCTTTCTGCGAATCATAAAAATGTTGCACGCTCCAATTGGCAAATTTCATTGATACAAAACCTTATGTAATACCTACCATTAGAACTGCAAATTAATTATGCAATAAAGATATTTTGACTTTTCACCACTTACTTCGATATTATGATTATCTAAAAAATTGTCGATTTTTATTGACAGATTAACTTTTGCTTATGCAATATCTATTTTGCATAAGCAGGTAAGTAGTTAATCTATTAAAGAAAATCGATTCATGTTTGCAAATCTGTCTCAGCTAGCATGAATTTTGTCGCTTTCTAACATACACAAGTTTCATATAGTGACTAACAAGGTCAAAGAAATGCTAACGACATTTTATCTAATATAAGGTCTAGGTGACTATTTCGCATAAATTACAAAAGCATGAGTGAATGTGAATCTTAAGAGTTTTGCATCAATAATATTAAATAAGATCTATAAAATATAACGATCTACATTGCAGCCTCGCTCCAGATAAATAGAATGCCTCTGAACAGATATTCTCCTATTGAATTTATCGGTGTGGTGTGGCTGTGATGTAATCCTAACTATTGTTTCCAAGCGCTGATCTATTTCGGTTCCCGTTGGCTTTCCTCAGATCTATTGAGGAGGAAATGCTTTCTTGAATTCTGATCACAATTGCGAAGAGGAATTTTCTGCGGCTGCAATTTTTTGGCGCATTGAGTAAGTTACACCCTTAATGTTTAATAATATAACTCTTTATTACATACCTAAATTTAAAACAATACATAAGGGACTTAAAGTAAATATAAAATGCGTACTGGGCCTCTGTAGTTTAAATTAGAGGAAGATTCATTTAAATAAAATAGTTGAATGAAGTTCTTCTCTACATTTTCTATAACTGTGTCTTTTACAAGCAATTTCCGTAAAAATAAGTTCTTATTCATGATCATTCTTCACGTATTAATTAATATAACAACAATTAGGCATGATGACTATTTAAAAAAATACGGGCCATTTTTTTAAATAGTTATCATGAGTTATCGATTGCATCAGAAAGTGCAAAGATAAAGAGCATCAAGGTTCCGGAGTTGTAATTACAACATTTTACACAAATCTATCTTGAATTTGCGTTAGGTAGAAAAAAAAGGTTTTATTTTTATTAAATAATCTACATAACGGCTTATTATAATATTTTAGTCATATACCGTATTGTATTATAATATTTTAGAGTCTCAGCTCTAACGCGAGAGCGAACGGGTGCAGAAACAAGATGTCTACCGTGACATTGAAATGTTTACAGTGTAATATCGTAATCAATGAGTTGTTGTGTTTTATGTAAAACAAATTAGATGTGTTGGATGAAGAAACTGTCGTAAACTTGTGCGTAACTTCGTTCTCGACTTCAGAAATAAGTGTCGCGAAAGATTTACTGTTTACGTCGGTTGAAACCACCCTCAAAAACGTTTCGCGAAGAAAAAACAAAGAACAAAAGGATTTAGAGGATATAATCGGGGTTTTCAAAAACACGGATCCCGAAAATGTGCCAATATTTGTTGCTAAAGAACTTCATAGACTACCACCTGTCACATTTGACCATTTAGATGCGACAAGATTGCTTCGAGATATTTTGATGCTACAGTCGGAAATTAAAATAATAAAAGAATGTAGTGCAACTCGCGAGCAGCTGAGCGAGCTGAAGGCCGAGGTGAACAATATGAAATTTGCTTCATTGGTGAATGATGATGCAAACGTAAATAACAGACGAGGTGCTTATAATGTGAGGGACAGTGGTCCGAGTGGTTTTATGACTTTGTCAAACAGTATTATTGATTGCACTACGGACCGAGGTACAGCGGGCACGAGTTTGGACCACGGTGCCGCTCCAGTCAGCGCAGTACGCACCGTAGATACGTCCTTTGTTCCTACACCTGACAAGGAATGTAAATTGTCGGGCGTACCTATAAAAACTATACCTACTCGTCAGTTATCGTTATCTAGTCCACAATCCACGTCGGCTGCATGTCACACCGAAGTAAACACTGAACTGAAGGGAAAAAAATGCAATAATAATTCTATGGCGGAGATGGTCATGTCTGATGGTGAGTGGAAATCTCAAAATCTCAATCTGGAGTGGATTAAAGTTCAAAACAAAAGATATAAAAATAGAAATGATGGTATTACTGGCAAAGCCACGGTCAGACCGGATGATAGATTTAAACCGGCTGATGTGAAAATACCTTTATTCTTATCAAATGTTCATAAAGATACATCAGAGAAGGATATAATAACTTTTATTAAGTCTAAAACTAATGAAAGTGTGGTTCTTCAGAAAATCAAAATGAAGTCCGTGAAAAATTATAATGCATATAAGGTTTTGGTGTCAAGGCATAAATTAGATGTTTTCTTGAATGCAGATACCTGGCCTGACGGTGTGACTTGTCGCCGTTTCATGCCGTATAAGAACTTAGATCAGCAGAGATCTAACTCAGATTTATGATGTGTACATTTATAACATATAATTGTAAGAACGTGAAGAGGTCAGTGGATGATATTCGACGACTATGTCATGATGCAGATATAATTGCTCTACAAGAGACATGGTTGCTACCAGACGAGCTGCCTTATCTGGCGAGTATCGACGAGCTGTTCGGGAGTACTGGTACCTCTGCAGTTGATGTTGGTGCTGGCGTGCTACGGGGCAGGCCTTTTGGAGGCGTTGCTTTGTTGTGGCGTAAATCAGTGTTTCAAAATGTGTCGGTAATAAAGTGCGACAATCCGCGAATAAGTGCTGTACGACTGACCACTAGTGACCGGCCTATTTTAGTTATTAGTGTTTACATGCCCACCGATTGTGCTGAGAATCTGGCTGAGTTTACTGATTGTTTGAGCTCAATAAGTGCAATCATAGATGAAAGTGAACTCGAATCTGTGTTTGTGCTTGGTGATTTTAATGCCCATCCAAATGAGCGTTTTTTCAATGAACTTATGGATTTTACAACGGAGCAGAAGTGGATTTGTGCTGATACAAGTAAGCTAACTTTGACAATGAATACTTTCACGTTTGTGAGTGAGGCACATGGATCTAAGAGGTGGTTAGACCATTGTATTGTGACTGAGGCGGCGTGGTCATGTGTGACCGACACATATGTAAATTATAGTACCTATTCTGCCGTGTCAAGCGTATGTCCGTTATCTTAAGTTACATGAGTTGCGCGTAAAAGATGCAAATCGTATTTTAATGACATTATAAACCATGGAGTATATTCCTTTAAAGTCTATTCTTGTTTAATTCGTTGAAAAAAGCTGTCACCCTATCTCATGCAACTATGATTTTGCCTCTCTCTGTCATGGCAATGTCTAGTATTTTTACATACACTAACTAGGCGTGACAATAATTTTACTTGAAAAAAATGGCTATCTCAGTTTACTCTAGTTACATACATGATATAGGCGCGGCGGGCGCCCAAAGATACAGGAGTTAGCCCAATCAGACCACGTTTGTGATGAGTGTGATTGCTAGTTTTGTAACACATACAGAGCTCATTTGGAAAATCGCAACCTATCAAAACAGCTGCTAGAAGAAGATTCCAACGACTCCGATGATCTGAAAAAAGTTCCAGCAGACATGCTGAAGGCCATTTGTATGCCAAAATTACAAACTAATGATTATTATTTCTCACGGAAATTGGTTTTATTTAATGAGACATTTGTGTCTCCAGGCAAAAACGAGAAAGCTTTCTGTATCGTTTGGCATGAAGGCGATAGTAGATGCAAAGCCATATTGCTTCGTCATATGTGCACTTCATTGTCCACAACGCTAAACACCAGAAAGAAGTAATTATTTACAGCGACAATTACTCAGCCCAAAATAAAAATCGCATCCTCTTCACAGCAATGATTCGGCTTATAAATTCAGAAGACTTAATCGACGCTGAAAAAATAAGATTTGTTTATTTGGAGCCTAGTCACACAAATATGGCCGCAGATGCAGTGCACGCGTGCATCACAAATACATTTTCCAAACATCAAAATAATGTACGATCTAAATGATTACGTCGAAAAAATAAGAGATTCACGAAAACACAAATGATAGTTGACGTTTATTTCTCATAAAAATATGGTGAACTTATTGACTAACTAAAAAAAACGCATTCCCAAAACAATCTATCATACAGTCATTGAAAATAGTCGAATTCCGAAGGGGCTTGACTAACATATTTGTCAAAAATGTATATAAAGAAGAAAGTTTTAAGGAATTGAAAGTGTTACGCAAAAATGCACTGAACTTGGCGGAAAAATATTTAGTAACCGATTTACCAAGGGAGGAAAGACAAAAGGAGTGAACAAGGCGAAGAAAGACCAATTGATAAAATTATGCGATTCTCTTCCCAGAGCCTATCGGAAGTTTTTATAGTTACATTCAAACTTTGATCTCATATTGTTCTAATTAGATCTATGTATACCGTGTTATTTATATGATTTGATTCTGTATTTCAAAACATTGATTCAGGTTTTCTTTTTCTGATTGATATTTTATTCAATTCACGATTTTAATGATTTGATTTTTGTGTCAATGACTGAAACCTGAATATTAATGACTCATCAGCATCACTTATTTAGACCTAGAATTTGATCTCGCACTCGTACCTGGTTGTTTTAATTATATTTATGTATCCTATGTTAACAAAATTAAAGACTAGACTAGATTTTTAGTCTTATTGGAAAAAAAATGTAAGTACTAAAGTATTGAACCAGGTTTGCGTATATTTTAATCATTAACTACTTATTGTATTATGCATGAGGCTTTGCGGTATATGTGCTTTTGATTTTCTGATTGTGATTTTAATTAATTTTACTATTTTGAATTTGTTGTCATTATAATAAGAATTATTTAATTGCTTGTTACTGAGTCAATACTTTTAGATAGGTACATTATTTTAACCTGGTTCTTTAAGTATGTGTTTTTGAAGAGTTTGTTAATTTGAGATTTGAGAGAGAACAGACTTTATTGTTAAGATAGAAACTGAAGTTCGTAAGGCTGTTATTTTTATTCATAATACAATATTTTAATTCTTAAAGACTTAAAAATTGTTTTTCTTAAATTTCACCTACCTGGCGTCTTATTCCGAGCTAAATGGTTTTTCCATGGGAAGAAGGTATTATTTGTTTCCAAGATTTAAACTTTTTTATTTGCAAAATATAATCAAAATCGGTTCGGTATTATAACGGAATATTAAACGCATTTACAGTATTATACAGGGGTAGGGAAATAGAATAGCAACATTTTATGAAAAAATACTGGTTGGTAGGTAAGCTAATTCTTAAAAAGTTTTATTATCATAGAAATTGTTGCCACAGATAATCACTTCCTGTCAGACCTATTTATGATAACTCATACTTAACTGACATAGGCAACACCTAACGAATTAAGTCAGTTTGGCACAAGTAGTGTATTTTAAGTTACAGAGCGCGTAAATCAAGCTTTGTATGGAGACCTTGTTATGCCTATCTTAGTTATCGCTAATAACTCGTAAAATAATTAAGATTTCAATATTTTAATACCTTCCCGTTGTTTAGAAGCTTGCGACTCGTTATATTATGGAAAAAAAATCCAATAAAATTATCATATTTTTTCAAAAAAGGTAAATAACTGAAAAAAACTTTGAACGGCGATTGCTCAAAACAAGGTTTTGCAAGATACACGAAATAGGTGTGACACGGCAGTATTGGTCTGATCACTACCCGCTTGTAATTAAATGTAAACTAGACTTAATAAGGTTAAAAGTAGTACATAAAAAAATTATTAATAGTGGAGTACAATGGGGTAAAAGGGATTGTAGGCAAATTTCGCAATATGAAAATATATGTAACTCTCAGCTTAAAAGAGTTTTCTTTCCGAGTGAACTGCAATATTGCTGCAATAAATTATGTCATAACTCTAGTCATAAAGAAGTTATAAATAACTTGTATCATACAATTGTAAATATTTTAAGTGAAGCAGCTGTAACGACAAGCCGTAAATGTAAAGGTAAAAAGGTCATAGCGGGATGGAATCAGCATGTGAAAGATGCTTATAAAAATGCAAAGCAAAAGGCACAGGAGTGGTTCCAATGTGGGACACCTAAGTCTGGGCAAGTTTTTGTGGATATGTTAGAGTCTTGAAAAATATTTAAATCTAGACTAAGATGGTGTCAGAACCATCAAGACCAGCTCAAAATGGATTTAATGGCTAAGCATCACTCAAATGGTGATTTTAAAAGTTTCTGGAAATGTACTAATAATAATAATATTAATTCTCATTCGGGTGTTCCTATAAGTGTGGGTTTCACTAAACCTAATGATATTTGTAAGCATTTTAGACAACAATTTACTATACAATCACCGTTAGGTCCACCGACTCGGACATCCATTGCTAATGACGTAGGCGCGGCGATATCCACTACTTTACTTGCTAAAAATGTTAGAAACGCAATAAAGAAAATGACTAGAGGGAAATCACCGGGTCATGATGGTCTGAGCGTTGAACATCTTAAATACGCTGGATATCATCTACCGAGCGTACTAGCTATGCTTTTTAATATTTGTATTAGCCATTCATACCTGCCACCTGACATGTTGCAGACTCTGGTTGTACCTATCATTAAGTGTAAGACGGGAGATGTATCTGATTCATCGAACTATAGGCCAATATCTCTAGCTACTATAATTGCTAAAGTTCTGGACAGTGTGTTGAATTCTTATCTAGCTGTGTATATCAAGTTGAACGATGCACAGTTTGGTTTTAGACCTCGTTTGTCAACGGAGACGGCTATACTAAGTCTTAAGCACACTGTCAAGTACTATACGGACAGAAAAACACCAATCTATGCATGTTTCTTAGATTTATCGCGTGCATTTGATCTAGTGTCCTACGACATTCTGTGGGAAAAGTTAAGAGAGACCGGATTGCCGCCGGAGCTTGTGTCAATATTCAGGTGCTGGTACCTAAATCAAGAGAACCGTGTGCGCTGGGCAGGGGAGTTCTCCGAACCGTGCAGGCTGGAGTGCGGTGTGAGACAAGGGGGGTTAAGCTCTCCATCTCTCTTCAACCTGTACGTTAATGGGCTGATAGAGAGACTCAGCAGTATGCATGTGGGTTGTTATGTTGATGGGGTCTGTGTCAATAATCTCAGCTATGCCGATGACATGGTACTGCTGGCTCCCTCTATCAGTGCCCTTCGGAAACTTCTTGCGGAGTGCGAATCTTATGCGGCGGTAAATGGGCTCATGTATAATGTCAGGAAATCGGAGTTCATGGTCTTCAAGGCAGGTAATAAATGTCCACTTTTTGTCCCATCTTTGGTTTTATGCGACATTCCTCTAAAGAGGGTTTACAAATTTAAATATCTTGGACACTTATTGACTGAGGACCTGAAGGATGATGCTGACATGGAACGGGCACGTAGGGCATTGTCGGTTCGAGCTAATATGTTGGCCCGCAGGTTTGCCCGTTGTACAGACGAGGTAAAGGTTACCCTTTTTAAGGCTTACTGTACTACTTTTTACACGGCGAGCCTGTGGGTACGGCATACTCAAAAAACCTATAATGCCCTACGGGTTCAGTATAACAACGCCTTTAGGGCGCTGTTGCGGCTTCCGCGGTACTGTAGTGCATCGGCTATGTTTGTCGAAGCACACACCGACACTTTTGACGCCATATGGCGCAAACAATCTGGGTCCCTGCTAAATGTGGTGCGTGGAAGTAGTAACGGCATCCTGAAGGTGGTCGCGAATAAGCCAGATTGCCCTTTAATGTGGTCAATCACACAGAGGACAATGTCTGGTAGAATTAATTTTAATAAATAACTATGTATAATTTAATTAGGTCTATTATAAAATTTGTCAATTTATGTGAATTATTTAATTGTATATTTATTTAATATTTAAATTTTTATTTAAACGTTATTAGGAATTTTATTTTTGTGTATTTTTAATGTGTATGTATTACGGATCCCTGTTGTCTGAATAAATGAAATGAATTTGAAATTTGAATTGTGGTAGGTTTAGGGGAAAAAAAATAAGATCAGTAGATTAAAAAAAAGAACCTGCGATATTATACTATCGTGGCATCATGACTTACTAAAACTTGTCATAATTGATGGAGAAATCTAATATAATTAATCTTCCACCATCCGTCTTAATAACAGATCATAGAGATAATTATGACTTATCTGCGTAAATTATTGGCCTGATATGCTAATTGTATTAGATTACTGAATTTAATTTGATTGAGCATTAAATCGAGAGTTCTGGTAGCGATTCAATTAGAGATTATAATTGATGATGATTATGTGTTAAATTGTAATGTTCAAAAAATCGTGAGGAAACCGGCATGTTCTGAGAACTATGAAGAGTTTGAAGGATATGTGACATTCACCATCCCGCACTTGGCCAGCGTGGTGAATTAAGGCCTAATCTCTCTCGTCAAGAGAGAAAACCCTTGTGTCCCAGCAGTGGGAACGTTAATAGGAATGTTTATAAATTATTAAAATAATGTGTGAAATTGAATCATGGTATTGAATTAGCTGCACGAATGAAACAATGTCATACTATATGCGTTTTTTGATTTATCTAACTTCCATCTATGCTGTTTTCTATCGGTCTATACATTAAAAACTTAAGTATCTTTATAGAAATACAGGATATTTGCCAAACATTTGATTTGCACTAACGTTTTACTTATACAAAAATATTTACGTATAAATACAACGAATTGTATGCCATACGCTTTAGTATCTACGTTACATTCATAAAATATATAAATATGAATATTGTGAGCAGTTCCTCATTTCACTGAACTAATCCTCAAAGCCAAATTGTAAACGGCAAAAACACTCAAAGGACTTAAAGCAAACTCGTCGGACTCCGAAAATGTGTCCGTATATTTTTGCCAGGCAAGTCAAACTGTTCCCGGGGCGACATGTCCGCTATTTTGGCTTGAGAGATTGAAATAAACTATATTTATACTCCGGTAAATCCTATAGGTTATATACAGGTTTATTTATCTAAAAAGTCGACAATGTATTAGAATATTATGACTTAAAACGGGTAACATACCTTGATTTGACGGTTTTTGAGTTCATGGCTCATGGTTCGTAATCATTGCGCTTGAAACAGCATCGAAACATCAGAAAACTACAAATACGGTCAAATCATGGTGTTTTACCCGTTTTAAGTCATAATAATAAGATAATGAAGTTATAATGTTTTAAAATAATTTCCTTCAACAAGCACATAGAAGAAGCTGCTTTTGGTAAAACAATAACACATAAATATTCAATACTTAGAGTATTTCCAATACAACCCTTTTCCAGATTCTGAGAATAAAATTTGAAATTAATTTCACGTCGTCTTTGGCAGGTTTCTCTCTGTTACAAAAACTAAACCCAAACCATTTAGCGCTCAAAGCTGCTCGGCCATTTTCGCCACAATTTTATATTTTCTTTTTCATCTTTCTCACATTTTCAGAGATCGTTAAAAGCGTTAGCAAAAAACATGATCCGCGCAAATATTCTCACGATATTAAACTTTTTAGCATTTTCTCGGCAAACAAAGATTGAACTGCCGAACTTTCTGCAATAAAGTTAACGATGTTTCTAATTAAAAACGGTAAAAGGCCATCGGGGAACCCTCCGTCAATCTCTAAACAAAAAGAAGTATATTGTTGCTTTTGTCTCACTTTTGTTAATTAGCGTCTGTTAGAAAGAGACAAGGGATATTTCAATTAAGATCACTAAAGAAATGTGTAATTTTGCTTTAATGTTTGCGATTTGGGTTTCATACCAAGATAAGAGCTTTGTAAATGTAATTAGGAATATTCGGAATTATGATTTCATGATATCTAGATAAAGCCAACAGGACTCGGACACAGAAAGTTAATTCTCGTAATTCCATTATTTTGTCCCCAGTATTATGTTTTGTCTACAGCATTATTTCAACTCCTTTTTCTTCTTGTTGTTATTTATTTTGAACTCAAAAGTAAATCAAAAGGAAAACAGGACTATTCCATTTTACGTAAATGTTGAACAGTTGTCAGGTATGAAGAACTGAATTAATAATATAAGACGCTGTGCGGTTTTGATAACCCACGCAACACAAATAATAGATAAGTAGATACATAACTATTATTCGAAGTCTCAATGTAGTATAAAACTAAATCAACAGTGGATTCCCACACAATGATTCGAGGAAGTTCTATTATGATTCATAATGTTATTATAAACTTTAAATGTTATGGTTTTCTTAGCAAGTCAAGCCCCTAAATAAATATTTGATCGGTTAAACTTTGTTGATCAATATTGACTAGTGAATGTCTGATTTGAGGGTTAAAATCAATAAAATGTAAAAAGATAATGAATATAAACTGAACTGAAAGGAACTGAATAAAAATTTGACGGTTTTGGGTCTTATGGTACTTATACTTCGTTTAAAAATAAAATTGTCTTGTTGTCATAAAATACGCCTTTAAACGTGTCCGTCTACCCTTTTCAATTAATGCCAACCCTCGCATTAAGCATCGTTATCAAAGCTAATTATGATAAAAAAGATATAGTAGGGGAGGAGTGAGCAGAGGTTACGTGATATGAAGCTCTTAACGTGAATCGTGATTGTAAAGTCGATTAGGGGATCGACAACATTTTAGGCAAATAGATTAAAAGCAGCTGTGAAGCTTCCGTTGAGTCATAACATAACTGGTTTAAACACATTAGTTGGTGTAAGTATGATAAGATAATTCAACTAATGTAGCCTAATAACAAACAATATGGAATTGCTTTGTATTAATTGTATAGGTGATATAAAATTTGTCAAAAACTTATTTAGATTAAGATGAAGATATAATTAGATTTTTTAATTTGATCTCTGTTTCCTTTTTTTTTAAAAGCCTAGTTAAGTACATAAATTTACCTCTTTATTTATAAATACTAATGTCAGACGTTTTACTGTATCATATAACAATTTTTATGGTAAAGTTATTAACATAAAACTATTTTCATACACAACTTGAGTAACATACACATTAAACAGTGCGTAACGCAAGGGGAAGGACACTCCCCACAAATTAGACTGAGTGCAGCCACGTTTTATGTACCTTTGGTTAGTGTTATATGCCCCACGGCTGTAAAATTGGCAGCTTTTAGTTTACGATCGTATAGATATTGTAATTTTACGGAAAATCAGTCCTATTATTTGTTTTGTTGGTAAACTTAACATTTATGCCATCCACGCCACAGTAGGTAGCAATACTAATAACTCTCATGACGATTCTCTTTAAATTAAATTTGGAAGACTTCCAACCTCGTATCTGGAACACAGAATTCTGCAAATAAGACTCTAAGAGCATTTACCCAATACTACATACGAACGAACATAATACGAAACTTAGGTTGTGCCGTGCGTTTTCGCACACAAGTCGCTATTGGCGACCGAATTCAACGCAATTTCGTATCAATTCTGCCAATTTTGCCACCAAGCTGCTGCTGTGTACAATAACATACCCGGATAAACCCTGTTCCAAGCCAATGCATTTAAATGAACACCGTCCGCCTATTCGGTGTATACAATAGTTTTCATTTCAGCAAAAAGAAAACAGCTTTCAAAAACGTTCCTTCTTAATTCCTTTTTTCCTTGTTTCAGGTTGAAAGGAAAGCATGGAGACCGTCGTCCAATATTTACTCCTTGCACTGGCTCTGACTTCAGTGCAAATATCCTACACTGAAAGCCGTCTAAATGAAAAACGCAGAGATAAAACCGAGAGACGGCACCATAGTGCGCTCACGAAAGATAATATATGTGAGATAACCAACAGGGAGTCTAAAGTTCATTGCTATTGCGAAAACACTGAGGTAAAAACGGCAACTAGAGCTGACTGTTGGGTTTTTAACGGTGGTATCGATTCTAGCGATCCAATTTGGGCCACTTTCAACTCTCAACCTCATCTAGAGCGGCTTACTTTCAACGTTAGATCTGACGGAGCACTGAAATTTATCCCTCTACACGTCATCCATCGTATGAAACGTCTGCAGAAACTTTATATTCATTACGCGACATTGACAAAAATTGAAAAGAAAACGTTCTCAAATATAACGACCCTCCGAGAACTGACTCTGATGAACAACAAAATAACCGAACTCGACTTTTCCGCTTTCACAAACCTACCCTTGCTCGTAAACTTAACCATAAAAGATAATAAAGTGACCGAGATACAGAGAGATGTTTTCGTGGATCTTCCGAGCCTCAGGTCATTGGATTTGTCGTTTAACAGCATAAACCTAGCGCACGATGGGGCGTTCGAGCATCTGACCGTCCTCAACGATCTCATCCTAGAAGCAAATTTAATTACTGTGCTTACACGAGACACTTTCAGGGGCCTGGGTAATCTTACTAGATTGGATTTAAGGTCAAACAAAGTGTCTATGATCGGAGATTTGACTTTCACAGAATTGTGGAATCTAAACGAGTTACTCTTGGATAACAACGATTTGAGATATCTGTCTGAAAGGGCATTCGATGGGCTCGCATTGCTCCAAAAACTGTCTATAACTGGTAATAAATTGAAGTCCATCAATGAAGGGCTTTTGGAGGGAGTGCGAGGACTTGAGTTATTGGATTTGAGGAACAATGACATGGAGTATTTTACATACGAGACTATAAAACCTATTTTGGAGAATCTAAAAATGAAGACCTCGGTCCTCTATTTGAGTGGTAAGTAGCGATTTATTAATCATTTAAATATAAATTACGTAAGAATTTGGGGAATCGTTATTTCCCGGTACATCTACTCAACACACTTACTGAAAGATATAACTGTATTTTGCAAACAATGGCCTATTCCCTGCAGAGCTTTAATCCCTATGAAGCCCCCTCTACATTAAGGACAATTAATGAGTGTAACAGCTCCCTTCGAATCAACAATGACGTAATAACTCGATTTAAGGACAATACCGTGTGTTTTACTCGACAGCCCTTTGCTTAAAGGGCAACGTTACATAAATATTTTCTCATGGATTTAATTATAACCTTTTTACTTGGGGCACGTGACTTGTCAAGTATTATGATATTTTATGATGATGAATCATAATATTTTATGTTTGCGATACTTTATGCGAGACTTAAAATCGATCCGTTGTTCTTTTGAAGACTAAGCATGTTAAGTTTCGCTTAGAAACGTAACTCGCTTATGATAATATTTTATGTTTGCGATACTTTATGCGTGACTTAAAATCGATCCGTTGTTCTTTTGAAGACTAAGCATGTTGAGTTTCGCTTAGAAACGTAACTCGCTGATGTAGCCCTATCATAATATTCCAGAAACTTGAATAGGCCCGACGCTGCGCCGGGCGCGGTTTTATGTCAAACACTTACAAAGTGAATTATACTCGTATAATCATAATGCTATGTAGGTATTGGAAGCAGCATATCTTTATATCACAAATCGTCAGTACGTTTGCTAGTCATTGAACTTTTCATAACGGCTGGACCGATTTTGATGAAATTTTTTGTGTGTGTTTATGTGGGTTTGAGAATGGTTTAGATTCACAATATGGTCAACTAGGTGCGAAGCGGGGGCGGGCTAGTAAATTATGAATAATATTACAATACACTATAAAGTACATTACCAACATTAAGATAAAGAGGTACAATAACATTTTTATATAATAAAGTAATAATAAATACAATATTATAGTCTTCCTTTACCAGAAATGAGCGAAAATTCTAAGTTTATTTAATAAAATTACAAATATTTTTCAGGTTGTGTTTTGGTCTTCCTAATAATTTTAGTTAAATAGAGACTCTAATTTAATATTATTCTGTAGTGGCATGCCTAATTTGATAATTTTTTTAACACTGTTCATTAAAGTGATTTAATTATCTACGCAAATACTTCAACTAAGAATGCTCACTAATCTCCAAGTTTCAAATTTGTGCGTTTGAGATATGAACTTACTCGGGCCGAAAAATTTATGCTCGAGAATAAATAATTTCACAAAGTTTTGAGAGTTGAGAGTTTTCAGATACAAAAATTTACATGTTCCATGATGGGTTTAATTTTGTATTTTGGAACGTCTTTGACAAAAGATTTATTCATATCTGAAGTATTTATTTATATATAGGACAGAGTTAGATATGCCCCAATACTTATTTATTTATTTAATATTGTACACCCCTGCCTACTAATTATTTTATCAAAGTTATTTTACATCCAGAGGTTGCCTGAAAGAGATCGCTTTTTAGCGATAAGGCCGCCCATGGTACATTTGTTTTCCTACGTGTTGTTGTATTTTATTTCCCTGTGTGAGCAATAAAGTGTTTTTGTATTGTATTGTATTTGTATAAATAATTTAAATCTAGAAGAGTTTATTTGTTTGTTTGAACGCACTAATCTCAGAAACTACTGATCAGATTTCAATAATTCTTTTACTGTTAGATAGCCTATTTATCGAGGAAGGCTACTTTTTACCGCGGGAAAATACATAAAACACGGGCAAAGCCATGGCGTAAAAAGCTAGTTATTTTTTTTATTAAATCCCTAATTTATAAACTTATTCAAGAATAACATACACCAGACGCTTACATACCT
Organism: Gymnoscelis rufifasciata; assembly: GCA_929108375.1. Lineage (NCBI taxonomy): Eukaryota > Metazoa > Arthropoda > Insecta > Lepidoptera > Geometridae > Gymnoscelis > Gymnoscelis rufifasciata. The sequence goes on along the minus strand of OV815315.1, from coordinate 8,515,839 downwards.
CTTTGTTAGAGATAGCAATTATTTCCTAAAAGCTTTTTGGTTTAGAAATATCGAATATCCTACCTGTAAAAGGTATCGCCAGACTCACAAAAAATACGAACTATAAGTCGCTAAAAACGCCAAAGGGCCTCAAGAATGTTTCTGGCCGACTGGTTCCAAATTAAATTATTTTGTAAGCAGGTTCCCTTTAAGCTCAAATTACATTCCTATAATCTTTCCAAGAATTCCATCCCTCAGAAAAGGACAAATGGCAGAAAAAACTTTACCGTCATTATGTTTTGCAGGTAACCAATTGACGTGCGATTGTCGGCTCTCCTGGATTCAAGTACTGCGAAATGAAACTAAAAGCGAGCCTCTACGACTAGCTCTGGATGACGTCACATGCATACCAGCCGAGAGAGGTAATACCAAAACCAATGACGTTGTTGCATCTGATGCTGTTGGATCAATTGAGAAAATCTTCGAAAATGTAGCTAATGGGGAAGCTGCCCTAGACGAGGTGAACTTCAAACTTGAACCGACAGTTCAACCGGTTGTAGCGAGTCAAATTGCTGTCGTAGATATGCCAGTGGAGCTGATGCCGTGTCCTAATGAGCTGGTACAAAAAGGTGAAGATTCTTTGATGCTCTCTTCAAAAGATGAGAGTTTCTGGCAATCGAGCTCGAGCAGTCAAGCAAATATAGAAGTAGCTTTATTGCTTACGCTAGTTGTGTTTGTTTTGTAAGCAAAAAAAAAAAAACAAACAAAAAGACATACGAACGTAAAGACAGTGAGTGAGTGTGTGATTTTAAGTAAGTTTTGTATTTAAACCTAGATGTAAAAATAAAGACTGGTTTAGATATTTAAATTATTCTTCTCTAGATATAGCTAAGACAAGTGATAATTTATGTAGGCAGTAGTTGCGAGAGTTGAAATCAGTTTTCAAAAAATCATTAATATTAGGGTCTAGCATTTAAGTCATTACTTTTGTAATTCCTTAGATTCTTAAATAACAATGTTTGCAATAGTATAAGAAACCACTTTTAAAGAAAAAAAATATCATGGGATTTTATTATTAGAGTACGCAATTCCCTTATTTTTTTTCAAAATATATATCAACACTGTGATAGTGTTTCAAATTATGACTTCAATAATTATTTTATTTATTCTAACTAATATTTTGACCATAAAACTTTATAATTGTAATTAATTTAATATTCTTAAGTTAATAATTATATTGTAGAATCTTCGGTATTGTGAGAGGAGTGTTCATTATTTTCGTTTATAATAATAATTGGTTGTATTACTTATAGGTATTTCTAACTTTTATTGTGGTATAATAAGCTTTCTGTTTACGACATATGCCTAAGATATACCAAAATTAAGGATGTAAATAGTACCTAAGTTATATTCTTTAAACTCAGAAATGTAGATTATAATAAAAATTTGAGAACAAAATTTTGTTTTAGTATTAAAACTTGCAAGTCGATTTCAAGCTTCAATTTATATTTATATATGCTATTATTTAAAATCCACATGCAAATGTTCACGTCCATAATGTGAGCTAGAACTAGAAACCTATAATAGGTAGAAATAAAAAGTGGAAGGAGAAAAAATAGACATTTTCAGTGCAAAGGGACAGCAGGTCAACAAACAATCACAATATGAAGTCTTACAATTTACAAAAAAAAACAATCCGTATCGTATAACATCGTACCGTATAAAGGTAATACGGGTTCCTATTGCTGACACTTCGTTGTCTGTCAACAGGCTGCATCTCAAAAAGCCGTGATAGCAAGAAGGTTTTAATTTTGAGAGATGATGTATTACTGTTGTCGCTATAACAACAAATACTAAAAACACACAATAAATAACAACAATAAATTACAACACACGTAATATTTATGAAGGTATTCAACGTTGAGCAAGGCGCAAGACCACTGCGTGCAACAACTGCACTTGGATAGGGGTGACCTATAAAAACGAGTATTTTTGAAAATAAAAACATTTTTTATTAATTTTAGTTATATAAGCCATGAATAGCAGTTTTAGTTAATACGAGGGTTAATGTTTAAACTGGCAGTAAATTATATTTAAACAACATGAACAGCTATTGGTACAAAATCAACTGAAATACTTACCTATCGCCTACAATACTTATATCTAAAAATAGCTGAATCTAAAAAAAATGCAGTGAAAAGGCCACCCAATTTTAAATTTCGAGCTAATTCAACCACTTAAATGAACACTAGCTACAATCAACAAACATTTTCAGTTCCATCCGACAACAAAGCTTCCTAATTACCGCACAATATAGTTCTAAGCCAACTATTCGAGACTGATTTCAGAAGTTGCCTAATGACACTGAATTATAATGGAGTTTGGTTACCTTTGGGGAACCGAGTAACTAGGAGTACCAGAGTAACTCGGAAAGTTTGCCTTTCCACATGATTACCGCCACGTATTACTTATTTGTTGGAGCTGCGTGGAAATTATAGTTGTTCGCAATAGTTCGTAACAATAAGATAAATATGCGAAAATCAGTGATCTGCGCTATTCTAACAAGAACAGCTCACTGAGGGATTCCCACGGAAAGAAAGAAATGTTGACACCTTTAATTCTTCAAGTTCTCAGAACATGCCGGTTTCCTCATGATGTTTTTATTCACCGTTAAAGCACGTATTTAGACACGCAATTTTTTTCAAGAAGATAATCCCGGTGGTTCCCATGAACTTTTGGAATGAAAGTCGAGTGTCCTCCCACCCATAAGTAGTATTACCGTCCTGTTGACTGGACGGTCATACTACTTATACAGTATTCCAACTTCATACAATCGGCTGCCTATAATTGCGCCTTGGTTGCTTGCGCTCGGCATGCAGTCAGTCTTGGAAGTCGAAGGTTGTGTACACTGTACATAAAGTATTATAAGTGATAAAGTTTTGGTTTAAACTTTATTGTAAATAAAAGTAATAGTTCAATATAAGAAAAAGGACAGTGATCATTATCACCAACAATCTCTTCCACACAATATTCCGATGTAATATAGAAAAAAAACAGGTAGAGGTTTAGCAGTAAGGGAACAACTGAATTAAAAAAATATATAACCCGATTATGACGTAACTTCTTTGTGATTTTTACTGTCTTTAAGCCTATTGAGTGAGAATGGTTATTAAGAAACTTTAAATCAATATAAAACCTAAACAATCAGTTTCTTCTTATAATTTTGAAATTAAAGTAAAAATTATTTAAATACATTTTCATCTATACCCCACATGGACTACAGGAAATTGATCAATGTATGAATCATAAAAATGTGTCGCGCAATAGGGTAAAAAGAATACAAACCATATTGACAACCTTTACAATATAAGTATGTAGGTAGGTACATACATTTTTACAGCAACCAGTAATGTAAGAGTAGTCTCTGAAAATCAGTTTAAACCTGACTTCCATAGAACAAATTTAAACCTCAAACTGTGTTTAACCAATATATCTAATTAACTTCAGAGAGTAAGTTTGATTCATTCATACTTGTAGGCGCTAGAGTACAACTGTATTTCACTTGGACTTTAGTTCTTCTTGAACGGTTTCGTAATGTTTGAAACTAAATTAGGTCCCCAAATTCGCTTCGTTACACAACTTTATATAAAAAATAAAATCAATTTTCGTAGAGAAAAATAAGGAATACAGTTTTTAGTCCAAAAATTCCAAATATGAATCAATAATCCTAATATTTTTTCAATAATTGATGAACCTCATTATAGGTTATTTTTTTAATTTTATGCTGAAAAAAGAGAACGAACTGCTTGCGAAGGTTACGGATGCGTTTTAATCTCTTTCTGAATAAAAAATAATTGAGATTATTTAAAAAACGTTGTCTTCATTAAATTTCCAAGAATATCTTCAAATCGGTGACACAAACTCACACAGTTCCAAATTCAAAGATTGCAAATCATCATCCCCGTATTTTGAGAACACATCACGGTGACACGACTGACTGGTTGACACTACAACGACCTCGGCAACTGACAGTGACTGATAGAAGTGACAGCAAGCCAGTGCGACCCGGCGCCACTGTGAACGTCAACACGGTTTTTGCATCCGGAAATTTAAATTTAGATGGACCGAATTTATAGAAGCTGCGGGATTAGTACAAATCCAGTTACACTAGTGTTTTATCACTTATGTTAACTATTAATATTTCATAATCATCGCCATGATTAACTTATCAGTCAGTTCAGGTCTTACATGATGAATGGAGGAACTCCTCCATAATCATGTTTTAAGACCTGAACTTCATGGACTAATATTTTATTTCAATAAGATCTTATTTTTCTAAGCAACATTAAGTTTCTTATGTTACCTACATAACGAAAGTATTTTTACATTCTGTAGACATCTTTGTGCAGGATTTTCTGTGGGTCGAGTTACCCACAGAATGGTTATAAAATGTAGGTAGGTAATGTAGGCTGAAAAAGAAATGCTTACATTCCTTTGTCAAAAAGTAATAGTGAAAACTTATTTGAAATTTTAATATTAACGATTGATTTTCCTAATATAGTATATATAATATCTACAACACGAAAAAAAGGAAAATGTGTTTGAGATCAACTTCAATAAACTCATTATAACACTGCTGAAAATAAATGGAGCACCCGCCAAGTTTTATAGTTACGATTTGCCTTTTGTAATATAGCTGCTTGTAGAAATTTCAGTTCAGCATCTATCTTATGTTCATTATATATACACGTACCTAAGTCACGTTGAATGTTGGGATGGGACCTGCAAAAACGGGTGTTTGTGATAGAAAATTAATAATAACCTTTTCTAGGACTAATTATTATAAGAAGAGTCTTCTCTCTTGTCGAAAGAAATGAGGCCCGCATTTCCCGCACTTTGCCATCGTGGCGATGCATCGCATCGATGGCGAAATGGGGGTTGGTGAATGTCACCGGTCCTTCAAACTCTTCCAAATTCTCAGAATATGTCGGTTTGCTCACGATGTTTTGCCTTCTCCGTTAAAGCACGTGTTTAAAGCGCACATACTTATATTTTAACACCGACGGAAATTCCAAAAGTTTGCGGCGCAGGTATTGTACTTTTGTAATAAAACTCGAGAGTTCTCCACTTAACTAACTTAGTACAAATCAAGATCCCTACTAAAATGATAATTAAAAAAAATCAGTAGATAGTGCGGCGCGGAGTTTGAACCTAAGAAATAAAAGTTGAGTGTTCTCCCACTAAACCTAATCATCGCAGCTTTGTCGGTATATATCGCAGTATCTTATTCTATTTGTTGCTATTTTACTTTTCAACTAGGTAAAAATAACTGATACATACACCTGATACTAACTGATACACTATTATAAATGTATAAAGAACAAACTATACCTACATAGACCCATACTTCAAAACCTTATTAAAGAAAACAATAAACAACCAAATAAGAACAAGTGTACCTAATCATCTTTTAAAAAGGATTTCATCTAGTACTACGAAGCAAAAGAAAAATAAAAACGCCCTCCCTTTGGCAACAGAAACTCCCGTCTCGTCAAGAAATGAATAGACAACGTTATCACCGAAAAATCTTACAAAAACAAAGAAACCGAGCGCAAAATGAAGAAAACTCAGATTTTAAGTAACAACGCTAAGTAACATTGCGAAAACGTAAAAAAATCTGTCTGAGAAGGTTGCCGTGGAAAAAATACGAGTACCTACTTAGATACGTTTGAGATCTACTACTAATGTGGTGAGATAAAAATTGAGACAAATATGAAGTTTGGTCGGTAATTACCATGTGTTTTCGGTCAATTCTCAATATCTGATTGATTCATGTATTTTCATTAAACAAAACAATAAAATTATCAAATAGTTTTTTCATTCGTTCCAATAATCTTCTTAAGACTTGGTAAGAATAGAAGAAATACTCAACCGCCTTTTAAGATTTGGAACACTATGTCCCTTTTTTCAAGCTATATCTGTACTCAATTTATTTACAATAATGGTTTAGTTGTAGAGGAAACAGTAATACGAATCATTGATTGTAACTCTGACTGTATTTGGCCCTTGAAGGGGAAATAACCAAATTAATGTTACCTGCTTGTACCTTGGGGTCGTTTGTGAGGGCAGCAGGTAATAAATAAATAGAAGAAGTAGATAAATTTATCTTAACAAGGAGCTGAAGAAATATGAGCATGGCCTTTGGCTCGTAACTGTTTGGTAGCAGCGAAAATTCGTCATGTTTTTTTTAATGTTAATTATTATCTCTACAAGTCTTTCCTCGACTACGACTGGTGGTGATGGATACAGTGGATAGGGTAGACAAACAAGTGGTAGGATTTGGCAGAGGTGTTTGCTCTGAAGTGGGCACCTCAGACACATCAATGCAGGATCATCCGTAGAAGGAGGAGGAAAAGGTTTTGTCTGTTCACGTCCGTTAGTGTTAACCATCTGAATCATTACACGTGACCTCCGGGTGGTGATAAGAGCAGTCTCTGGTGATAGGCTTCGGCCGCGGCTTGTCACCACCCTCCGGCTGGGCCAGTGCGTGAAACGATTTTTTCGTGTTTTGTAATGTGGCCCGGAGAAGCCATCTTCAGTTGAGATTGTGGTCAAATGAAGGCTTATTTAGCATAAAAAGCTTTTGCTTGAATATCGTCTGCATCAGTGGCGCGGTGGGCGAAGGTCTATCTCTTTGGTCTGGGCGTTCAATATGTATTATATATAATAAAAATATCTTTGTGTGTACATATGTCTATCATAAAGTATATCAGATGTTAAGTACCCGTAAAACAAGCTTAGAGCTTACCACGTGGCTCGATGTTATTGTGTGGATTTTCTGGAAATATATTTAAAAGTGAATACTGATTTAAACAAAACAAAACAAAAAAAGCCGTGTTGGCTAAAGTGGTGGGCACTCGACTTTCATTCCGAAGGTCGTGGGTTTTTCTTCTTGAGAACGCACCTCTGGATTTTTCTTCTTGAGAAATTTATGTGCGCTTTAAACACGTGCTTTAACGGTGAAGGCAAACATCGTGAGGAAACCGGCATGTTCTGAGAACTTTAAAAAGAGTTTGAAGGGCATGTGACATTCACCAACCCGCACTTGGCCAGCGTGGTGAATTAAGGCTTAATCTCTCTCGTCAAGAGAGAAGTCCCTGTGTCCCAGCAGTGGGAACGTTAATAGGGTGAGATGATGATGACTGATTTAAAAATATCTTTGGTTTTTAAGACGCCTGATACGAGAAATTAAGTGAGAAAGAGTCGAGAACCTTAGATATCACCGAGATTCCCTCCGTGAATGTTAATGCGCTTCAAGATGGGTACCATTTACCGTTATTACACCTCTTTGGCGCAAGTATTTAAGTATCTCGATCGCGAGAGAGAAACGAGACTGTAAATAAGGCACCAAATGTAACAATGTATTGGGGGACCGTTTGAGCCGATTTGGGGACCTTGTTCTTGATCGCATTACGATAGCATACGGGTATAAATTTTGTGGAAATGTCTATTATGATTTCTTGGAGATCGCGTCGCTTCGTCGAATTTAGATTAGTGGGTACTGAGGGTTGCGATTTAGTTTTGTTTCTAGGGGTTTTCTAAGCGATTTTGTCCTTGTGTTTCAGATATCAAAAACGAATTGTGTTTTAGTTGTTCTTTAATAAAGATGTATCAAAATAAAATAACATACCCTAAAATATAATTTTTGAAAAAAATATGAACTGAACGAATGGATTTTAATTTGTTATTTACGTAAATATTATACTCATCAATTTTATTAGAGTTTCTCTACCTTTACCCGACTGCGCAACGCAAAGGAGTGGTAATAAATAAATAAATAAATAAAATAAAAATCTTTTTTTTCGGACAACAATAATCCATACTTTGTTAGTAAACTTAATGACTAGGGTTAGTAAAATAAATCAGGTCATATTCTATTAAATTAAAATTAATCTAAGTTTAATTAAATCAATTTCAACCAAATTTTACTAAATCAAATCAAATTAAACTAAACTCAATCAAATCACATTAAATTAAATAAAAACCAAATTAAAAAAAAAAAAAAAATAAATAAATATTTCCGGACAATCCACACAACAACATCTAGCCCCGTGGTAAGCTCTTAGCTTGTGTTACGGGTACTAGACATCTGATATACTTAATATAATAGACATACATACATAGATATTTTTTTATTATACATATTAAATACCCAGACCAAGGAGAAAGTGTTTGCAGAACATACAAACTCTTGACCCTCGGCGGGAATCGAACCCGCTACCTCTTGCGCCGCAAGCGGACCCTCGCCCACCGCGCCACTGAGCCAGTCACCAAGTGAATTAAACCAAATCAAATTTAAATGAAATTAAACAAAATCAAGTAATGTGTTTAACAGTATTTATATGTATGTATGTATGTATAGCCTTGTTTCACTACACAAACCGAACACCTGGGCCGATTTCTATGATTCACACGTAAATCTATTCCTCTTTGTAAGTAGTAGTACGTACTTGTACTTGTGCGGAGTGTCACTAAAGATATTATGTTAGTGAAAATTTAACATGGCGAATACTAGACGCAATTTTGTAATTGTGTATAAATATAAAATAAAATAGGCAACTTAGGTAAGTAGGTAATGTGGGGTATCGTTGAATAGGTATTTAAAAACTATTTTGAAGTGAAACTTCTATAGAATCGTTGTGATTTGAGACCGGATGAAACGGAAATGGAAATAAGATTGGCTTACCTGTCGGGTTAGCCAATTTTAAACGCTAACAAGGTTAAGCAGCCTGTGCGCGACGCCAGTACTTGGATGGGTGACCGCCCGAACAAAATCTTTTTGCATATTATTTTTTTTTGTTTTTGTTTTATTCTTATTCTTTTGTCGATTTACTGAAGTTTCACTTCTCTCGTGTGTGAATCGCACACACAACTTTTTTTTTTTGTTTTTTTTATTTAATGGTACTTGTACTGCTGAGGATAACAACCATTCTCATTTAAAAGGCTTATAGAAAGTAAAAATACCCAAAAAAGTAAGGCCGCAGTCTGGTCATATTTTCTCTTATTTTCAGCTTGTTGATTAAATGACATTTGAGTGACTTGATACTCCCTCATATTTAATTGTTATGAATCATCAGTTTATCGAGCATTTACATTATGTTATTTTATTTCTAAGCAAGAATTATTACTTTGATAAGAAGATTAAACAATTTTAAGTCTAAAGATAACGTATCTTAAGATAACTTATGATAAACATTCATTATTGCACCCAAAAGAAATGAAAAATATTTCATAGACAAATGCTGAAAAAAACTATGTGACAAATTTCTACCAGACCTTAAATGGATATGATTATTGGAACATATAACGGGATATCATCACCCTATTAACGTTCCCACTGCTGGGACATACTTGTCTCTTGGCGAGAGAGATTAGCCATTAATTCACCACGCTGGCCAAGTGCGGGTTGGTGAATGTCACATGTCCTTCAAACCCTTAAAAGTTTTCAGATCATTCCGGGATATCATGTGTTCAAATTATTAAAGTATTATAGTATTTAAAGAGTCTCCAACTGTTCAAATGTAAACATGTACTATATGTACATTACACATAAAATAATAAATATATCGATAAAAAAACAAAAAGTATATAGATATATTGTATAATAATATGTACATACAAGGTGTGTGTTCAGTTACTGACAAATAGTTGGTAGTGACTTCGCACAACGTACCGGGATTGGCAATGCATTTCAAAGTTGAACCTCAACCACTGTGAAGGAATTACAAACAACACTACAACTAATTACACTTATCAATAAACTTAGCACTTCACAGCACTAAGTCCAAGGATTTCCCCAATTTCACCCAACCATAAATTACTAGAAGCAATAATAGATGAAGCATTGATTGGAGACCAATCAGCTACGGGAACTATCCAAGTGGATCCAGTGCAATTAATACCAGAATGCACTTAGCAGCTAATTTGAAACCTATTTGGCTTTTGATTATTTAAGTGCTCGACTCTGTCCAAGATTTAGGCTATAGAAATATAATCCTAAGAATACTCGTAGTTTTAACATGACTTTTGAGATGTAGGAGAGTCATTTCGACAATTTTCGTGATACATCAACTGACTTTTTTTATCGTCTTTTCATCTTATTTTAAATTGGAATTTTCTGGCATAAAATCCATGCTGTGCATTTTTCCTCTCCATCCAAACGTTGTCTGGAAGAAATTGCTTGAAGCAATAAGGCCGCCCATTACGCATTTTGTATTAAGCTTTGAGTTCCTTTTTGTATTGTTTTATCCTGGTGTGTAATAAATATTTATATTATTATTAATCCTTTGTGAAAAGGTTTGATGTACGCGTATGTATAATATAATTAACGCGAAAGTTTGTGAGGGTCTAAGTAAGTAAGTATGTCAGTGTATTTGTTGCCCTATCACGCAAAAACTTCTGGATGGATTTGATAAAAAAAATCTATAATATAGCTAATAGAATAACAATCGCTTTTTTACTGCGTTAAATTTGCTGGTTTTTGTGGGATAATACCATTATTGCGAGCAAAGCACGATTTAAGTCAAATTTGGCATACACTTAGCTGTACTCCGGGTAATAGACAAAAGCTTTTTACCGCAGGAAAATTATTTGTTTCGCGGGCAAAGTCGCGGGCAGGCTGCTAGTAATAAATAAACATTGTACATTATTTAACAAAAAAATATTATGAATATCAACAAAAACTTGGAATCAACATAATATCTAGTAAGAACTTTTAGTGCAGTCTACATAATTTAGGAACAGAATGTTGAATTCCTAGAATGTTGAGTTTGTAAAAAGTTGAATTGGCATTCTGCCAAAGACATTTTTTTATAACCTCATCCTTTTATCCAACTGTGTGCGTGTGAATCAATAAATTATTTCTCTCTTTCTTTTATAAAGTCTTAATTTAAGTTGTAATGCTAAATTCCTTTTGCAGTCAGATGGCTTCTTTCTAACGTCACTACACCCGCACTGAGAATGATTGAGTTAATTTAAAAAGAAGATAGCACAATACCTTCACGAACTCAGGGAAGCCTACGCCCAGCAGTGGGCAAAAACCGACTGTGGATGATGAAATAACTTCTAAGGAACCCCCGAACGCGGGAAAAAGCGGCTATCTTACCCGCAGCTATTGTCTGCTTCATAAAAAAAAACCTTATATCAGTAATAAATGATCTTAATTTCTTTTTGATACTCCTTATTATTTTTGAAAACATTGAAGATAATATTAATTTATTTTGTTTTAATGTTATGAACTTAAGTTTACTTTTTTCAATTAAATCACAGGTAATTTTAGAACTTCGAAGATGTAAGCCAGGGCAAATAAATTATTCTGATAAGTTTTTAACTTAAACCATTTCAAAACCTAATAAATATGCAACGAAATAGGGAAGTAAAATTCGAATAACAGATATTCCATAGCGTTAAGTGCATTTACTTGAAATTGCCACTTGCTTGTTAAAATTATTTCTCACGCGGTAGCAATTTGTCTAATTAGAAGTAGAACCTTGTTTCTGATTGAATAATTAATATCTTATACCTAACGCCTTTACAGTTACTTACTCTTCAAGTGTTTTGTGCATGTAAATAAGCATTAGTCATAAGGATACAGAATACAAGAATTTACTTTTAAAAAATGTATATCATTCTCTTTCTCTCTCTCTCTCACACACTCTTCAGCCGTAGAATATCCACTATTGTACTTGAGCCTGTGCTTGAGCCTTCATTTAGAATTACATAACATTTATTTATTTATTTATTTATGAATTAACCATATAATAACAGTGAATATTATTCAAGGTACGTCATATTTTTACAAATTCATGTATGTACATTCATTAAATAATAATATAGAAGTCCATAGTTGTAGTGTGGTTTAGTCTACTACACCGTTTTTTTATTTTTTTTTATTTAAGATAGATCTTTGTTTGTCTTCTAGCTCACAATGATGGTATTATTAAAGAACATTATTTTTTACGATATTGATAATTCCGTTTCGATTCGGAATCAAATCAAATATTTTTGTATAAAATTAGTCCAAACTATTTAGATTCCAATAAATCTACACAGAAAACGTACATATTAAATAAATTATTTTAACGTTTTTAACTAAGGTTTCATATTATAAAATTACATTAAATTTCATCCAGAACAATCATCTAAGCATTAATAGGGCTTGCATCTGCATTTCATACGAGTATCATAGAACAATGTCAGTAACTCAAACCGCTGCTATAGGAGAGGTTGTAATGCGCTGTCGTCCTGTCATCTACTAGCTTAATATTCTGGAATACCTCCCCTCGGGGCAGAAACCGATAATTACCCACGTTGAGGTAAGTCGAGGCACGAAATCAAAGCATAACTGAAAATAGCAAAACAATAATATTAAAAATATGATTTTGAAAATATAAAAAACCAATTATTTATTCTGTATTCGTTCAGTTCTGCCCATCTATCAATCAATCTTTTCTACATCCAGTTCTATCAAAAACAACACCATTGAAATGAGACACATAATTGTCATAATAGACAACAATATAATATATATGTTAATATAACATTTAATACGTCGCTAATATAACAATTTGTATTGGATTTTATTATGGATACCACTGGCCACATAATGCCAACTTTGAATATTGTAACTTATTAGTTACTGTAAATGGTTTAAGATAAAAAAAATCCGGGAAAAAACTAAATAATAATATAAGTTTGTCAAATATAGTATGTCATAATGTATTTAGCATGTCACATAGGAATGAAATATAGCAAAAATCTACAAAAGAGATGTTATGTGTACTTTTTGTTGACAGCTAACATAAAAACCTAAAATAATCTAAATTTAAAAGAACCCCCGATTTCAGAACATAAGTTCCCTTAACAGTAAAAAGTCATACTATTTTGTAATGTGCACTTGATGTGTTTTCATTTGAGACCCCACTCGGGTATTTTATCAAACTTTCGGTTTGCCTTCCCCACTTTTACCCTCATAACTCTTAAACAAGTCAAACGATTTTCATCAAACACATCTAAGAACACTTGCGCGACAGACGGACAGACACGTCAAACTTATACACCCCTCTTTTGTCAGGGTTAAAAAAGCAACCAATACATGCTTGCTAAAATAATATTTTACCACAACCATTTACCATTTACCGCCAGTACCCGGGGTAGCCCAAACTGAGGCATATGGAACGCATGTCCCTCTCATATTTCTACCAAAAAACATTGCAAGCTCGCGTCTGCGTGGAATGACCACAACAAAACGTCACACAATATATCAACGACGTCAATACCATACAAATGTAATTTCCACCCTGTGGTACAGTCGATGACAGTTTTATTTCGGAGTCGACGTATCGCTTTCGTTGCTGGATGTGTAAATTTTATAAATCAAGTGAAATGATAATTAAGCTTTAATATGTAAAATATTTTCAATTGTGGACTTTATATTTTGATATTCGTATTAAAGGTACATTTCTCCAGTTTGTAGCATCGATTGTAGTTTGCAGGTATTTGACTAATCTATGTTTTTATTTTTTTATGCTACATAAGTCTTCATTTGACCACAATCTCACCTGATATTAAGTAACGATGTGGTCTAAGATGGAGCATGAAGACCTAGAAGATGGCTTCTGAAGGTTAAGTAAACATCGCTTTCTCAGCGTTTTAAAAGCAACCTATTTGTTATAGCCGTCTCTTAATGTACAAAACAGCCTTTCAAACCGACCGAGTTTTTGTGATGGCGTTGTCGCTTACTTAGCCTAATTTTCATGATAATAGCCGATTAATTCTTCACTCACAGATTTCTAACACTTTGTTCCTTTCTAACATAAGTAACCGACATATAAAAAAAATCTTAACAATTATATATTTACGGATAACAAAACATTTTACCATACCTATGTGTAAAATATGCTATCTGACCTATCGAGTCATTTATACATCCTTTTTTAAATACCAATTTATACATTTTTAAACTTAAAATCTGTTAAATCGCTTTTAGATCTATGCAAACTTACGCGTTAACGATATTATTTCACACCATGTAAACTTTAATACAATAATGTATGATTTATCTACAGAAGCTACTTTTGCCAGCGACTGTCTCGCCATTGTTTCCAACCCTCATTCAGTACGCATTGTAACAGCTCAATATTATTCCCGACAATGGTAATGATCGTCAAACAGCATTAAAGTGTCGAAACTGAATCAAATTATACTTTTCTGACGTTATTCTGGCAACAAATCAAGTATTTAATAAGAGCCGCGTATTGTGTTTATTTATGGATATAAATATTCTTTATTGTGGGGCTATGATAATTTAGTAATCCTGCGTAAAGCAGACATCATGTTATTTACGGGTATACAAAGCTGAGTTTCTACGGGTGTAGGTTTGTGGGCTTTTTGCGAGCGTATAATAAATCTATGACTGTTATTGGATAGTGTGTCGTTGACTTTTTTTTGTTATAAAAACGCTTTATCATTTTATATGCTAGTGGAGCAATACCTGCACAAAGCGTAATGATACATGTGTTAATATCGACAAGCTATGGCGTTATTTCGATTAAATACCAGTATAGTTATTTTTTATTTTACGGTGTTAGGTGGTAAAGTTTAATTCTCTGTCTGAATTTTAATGATTTCTCCCACAGGAATAAGTAATTTCCCCTCGGTTATATGGAGAGTATGTTAGCCTTTCTCAATAAACGAGATATGTAAAACAGACAAATTAAATAAAAATCATGAGGTTATAAACTATTCAAAATAGTTGCTCTTATTACATATCATCATCCTTCAAAAGCTCAAGTTTTGGACTTAAAAGTATATTTGATAGAAAGCTTAAAGAATGATGATGATTTAACACGACATATTGAAAATCTCGGGCCTGGTATAAGAAGACGCGGTACCGTAGTAAGTAGGTCTCTAGATGCATATAATGGAAACGATCCCATATTTTACACGAAAAATCTCAATATTCCAACGCCGGTTGCGACATTTACGAGTCTTATAAAAGGGTATATTGAAATTCTGGAAAGCTGCCATTCCTAGAAGGCCCATTTTCACTTACCACTTTACCCTACCTAGGCCTATATGCATGCCTCAGTCATTTTAATTTGAATTGTGAACCTTTGATGGATTAGGGTTTAATCATAATTTAATTTCAGTATCAAAATAGGTTTAACAGTTACTGGCATTTTATAAGTCAGGTCGAATTTATGAAATAATGTCAAATAGACCTAGTCCTTTTAGGAAGACTACACTTTGGATCTAGGGGTAATAAAATAGGTATAAATAGATACATTTTTAAAACACACATTTTTTAAAATACATATTTAGATTTAATCCTAGACTAAAATACGAAACATCGTTGAATCAACGACGCGGATTCGAAAAACATGCCGTAAGTTGTAAGAGCGCGGTCGCATTGATTCCAGATTCCGTGAAATATCAGTTGGGCATTTGCCCTTCGGTGGGAGGCCTAATTAGCCGGCACAGATACCATGTTTCATCGAAACGACGAAACTTAGTATATACGTTTCTTATTGAACTCTTTTGTTTTAAATAGTTTTTTTCTGGTGATGAATATTAACTATTTCATCATCATCACCCTATTAACGTTCCCACTGCTGGGACACAGGGACTTCTCTCTTGACGAGAGAGATTAGGCCTTAATTCACCACGCTGGCCAAGTGCGGGTTGGTGAATGTCACATGCCCTTCAAACTCTTTTAAAGTGCTCAGAACATGCCGGTTTCCTCACGATGTTTGCCTTCACCCTTAAAGCACGTGTTTAAAGCGCACATAAATTTCTCAAGAAGAAAAATACAGAGGTGCGTGGCGGGCTTTGAACCCACGACCTTCGGAATGAAAGTCGAGTGTCCTCCCACTTTAGCCAACACGGCTTTTAACTATTAACTATTTATTGGTATACAAAAGTAACGAAAAAAAACACCAATTACAAACGGCAAATAAAATAAAATTGGTTCCTTTAACTGTCAGCAAAACATTAGATGATAAATTATAAATGTACAAGAGTATAAAATTGATAAGAGTTACAAATGCCTTACTTCTTAATTTTTTACCAGAATTTTAACTATTTATAGTTACTTTTTTTCCTCAAAATACTTCTCTAATGGTTTTCATTGTAAGCTTTAAAAAAAACTATTTTAGAATTTTGTATTATTTGTAGAAAAAATAGTTTAGTGTTTTAAGGTTAAAGATTTTATTATTCATAAGTAAAACGCAGACCATGAGATAACAGCTTGCAAATCAAGTAAGTTCCAATTTATGCGTGCAGCTCTCAGCGAAAATCGAAGCTGCTACGTTGCAACCTTGCGTCGTACAAAAACTTTTACTCTCTCCGTCATAACAGCTAGCCTGTTTCATTACTAGAGGCTTAATAAAATTTAATATTCTGACATAAAATTCAGTTTTAACAATGTACAAAGGCATTATATTAATTCTCCCAAAAATACGAAATAGTTATTCATACAACAATTTACTTGTAAATGAATTGAGGTAGATGGACGTGGTGTCAGTTTAAAAGACGTTTAAGTGAAGTTTTGACGTTTTGGAGGTTCAACAGGGAATATTTTCTATAATTTTGTGTAAAATTTCATTTAAATAAATTATTATTTTTCTGAAACCATTCTCAAATTTTACTGGATGTATTAAACACAATAATCGGTATATTTTCAATAATATTAAAACCTTTTTATACAAGAGCTGACTGCACTACGCCTGTGTGATTTCCACTTACAAAAACACTCTAGAGGAGTCAAGCACTAAATGAAACGCTTAGGTGTCATAATCTGTCACATAAGGAGCTTGAAAATATATTCACGGTTGACTCAGAATAAGTTATTTTCGTTAGCGTTATAAAATAAGTACATTCATTAAAAAATATCATCAAATTGGTAAACATTATTATTATTTTATGTCCTTACTGTATTATTATTATGTATATTATTATTATTTTATCCCTGTACAATTTAAATTATCACAACTTGCCTCATTCAGACAAAAAATCTACCGATTTATATAAGTTGATGAAAAAACATTTGGTGGCTCGTTTCGCTATCAGTATGGCTGCAAGCATTTCCAGACTTTCTGTAATTTTGCCAATTTATAAGTTACACTGTTTTCAATGAGTGCACTGATTTAAATATTATATGAAATGAATCATAATAAAATGAATACCTATAGAACCTTACTACGGGACGCAGCGAATTTATATTTAAATATACATAGGTATACTTATTTCATTTTGATCTTGAATTATATTATCATTAATTTAAACTAATATCTCATAATATTTATTGGTAACGTAATTGGCTTCACCCTATCTTTTTTATTTTATTTGCAGAACCGTTATCATCAATTTTAACTATCGCGTATTATGCATTATATAATAATTTGCCTCAACCCGATAAAATAAAGTCGAACAGCTCATATATAAAAAGTAACCTTTTGAGGGCCATTTCGCTATCAGTCTGCCTGCACGCATGTCGAGTCTTTCTGAAATTTTGCCAATTTATAAGTTACACCGTTGCCAATGAGGGCACTGATGTAAACATGGATGAAATGAAACGATTCTCACTTCACCGATCGCTCCAGGGAATTCTTTAGCTCTTTTGTGGTGAGTTTATTCACCAACGTATAATAACCGAGTTTGTATTAAATTTAAACTTATTGAGCCTTGAATAGGAAAATATAAAAAAATATATTTTACTGCCTATAACCAGTATGTTTCGTATTATCATCTATAGTAATGGTTGACAAAAATAGCTAGTGGAGTAGTCTCCCAATTATTTGTTATTTTGAGGTAGAAATTGAATTAAACAGCTATATCATAACTAACATTGTAATTGAATAGGTACCTCTTAATATAATGATACAATATTTATGAAAAATAATCTTAAAATCAAACAATTGGAATGCAAAACATGAAAAGTAAGAAACAATTCTCATTTGAGACATTATATGTACCTAAATATAATAATTATTTTGTTATAAATTATAACAAACTTTCACTTTATAAAATAATGCGAGTTACACAATTCATTTTTCATACATAATATTGTCACAGTTTAAGTGAGTAAAATTTTATTTATAAGTACGTTTACACAATAGTGTCCTAGAAAGGATTCCATCTTTCTCAGTAAAGTTTTAAATCAGGGCCCTCCTAGGCACACAACTGAACAAAACTCAACCTACCAAAATTGCCCACACAATTCCACGTGCTAGAGGTTAGGAACTAGGATTCAACATCCATCTCAAACACTAATCAGTGTAAAAGTAACGCATGAGCCGACAGCTCTTTGCTCACGTGCAATCCCCGTAAAACAAGAACACGTGTACTCACTTCTCTACTTCATCGGGCTTTCATTATTATGAGACTGGGGTGAGGCCACGGTGACAAGGCATAGCGGGTATTACGATAGAAATAAATAAATATTTCCAGACAATCCACACAACAACATCTAGCACCGTGGTAAGCTCTATGCTTGTGTTACGGGTCCTAGACATCTGATATACTTAAGTTGACATACATGTATAGATATTTTTATTTTATACATTAAATACTCAGACCACAACAGAAAGTGCTTGCAGATCAAACAAACACTTGCGCCGCAGGGGAACCTACGCCCACTGAGCCACTAAGGCAGTCAAATAATAAATAAATATTTCGCGGAAAATCCACATAATAACCGCTGTAAGCCTTAAAGCTTGTGTTACGGGTACTAGACATCTTATATTATATACTTAATGTAATTAACATACAAATATAAATGTATATAGTTTGTATGACTTATTTCCTTACAAAGGTAGTCTGGAAGAAATTGCTTTAAGTCCACTACGCATGATAGACTTAAATGTTACCATAGGTACTATTCATTATTTTTTCTTTATGTTCATTGGTTTGTCAAATAAAGTAATTTTTTTATTTCATTCTATTCTACATGCTTATTTGTAGTAGTGGAGATATCCTGGTTTGGCGATCAGATATCGTTGGTACAGGAATGGATTAGAGGTTGGTTGGACAATATTCGGTATACAAACACCAACAACAGGGACAATGTTACTATGGACATATCAACAGACGGGATCGCTTCCAGATAGCCTTTGGATTGATGGAAATTCCTATGATCCGCTATAAGACTTGTCTGGTGTTATCGTAGAGTAAAGTTTCTTCAACAGGAGAACAAAATCTCAAAATTCTTATTGGTTTTTCAATATCTCATCAGATTCTATTTAATCATTATGTGTCAAATGGATATTAATTGTAATATAATATGATAATGTAAAATAATAAATCTTATAATCAAAACACAGTAATATTTGACTGGAAATAAAAGTATGAATGTGACTTTCTAAGTACATAATTAACGAGCTAATTGTAGCTTTTACAAATTCCTTCCATTTTGACTCATAATTGCAATTACGATTTATTTGTACAATTTTGTACCAATAAATCGTAATGGCTTGACCTCCACATAAGTGCTAAAATTACTAACATGAGGCTTCGAAACCAGGTACATTTTGATCGTCTCTAGAATTATTCAGTTTGGTAGAGTTCAATGTAAACATTTCTCAACACAAAGCGTGACTGAGAATATGAAACAGCAAACTTGAACTCGCTTAGCTAATTATTCAATACTTGCTGGCCCGTTCCGGCTTTACTTGAATTCGAAAATCTTCCTCTTGAATCACTGTACCCATTGCTGAAAACTGCATATAGATTCATCTGTAATTTTTGAATTTATAAATCGCGAATTTAAAGACAACCAAGACGCGATGGGGACTTCAATTTATAATAATTATATAATAAGTATAGAGAAGTAAGTATTGTGACCAGCTAAGGTACCCAAAAGATATACTTATCTAAACACACAAAATAAAACCACATCCCTGTTTTCAAGCATTGAACTTAAAATATGTACTTTAATAATAATATTTATCACTTCAAAACTACGTTTATGTTTCTTCATAATTTAATAGCAAAAAAATCTCCTATCTCGTTTGTGAAAATAAATTGCCTTTTCTTAAAGAATTTTAAGGTGTTTTCGCTATTTTTCAATCGAATCCTCAGATAATTTAAAATGGTGATCAACAACATTTTTCTTGTTTTTGTGAAATGAAGCTTCACAATTTATCATGAACTTGTCGCCGCCGGTGCCGGTCGAAAATAACAAATAGGGCGAACGAATCGGATCCATCAATCTGAACTTGATTGATGTTATTGCACCCTATGAATGCTTGATAGATGCTGTTACAGCTGAGGAAATAAATGCATTATACTTGCTATACTGAAACTTACAAACACTTATAGACATCATTGTTTTTTGCATGAGTAAAATGCCTCACAGTCATATTGGTTTACAATATGAAATATATCTCTAATCCCCGTTAGGTAGACTTAGATATGTCTAAAATGTAGCCAATAACTTAATCCAGATTAATGATGATGTGTCTCAAATGTCCTCTTCTTGGATATATATTGGAATAATTATAATATATTGGATATAAAAATATTAGTTCAACCTACTAATTTTGATACATAAGCCCACAGAACTACCAAGCATATGTGTTGAAGTGAGATTTGTGACATGGTATGGCATACTCAGAACTGAGTAAAGAATTGTGAACATACTAAACATTGTCATGTGAATATAGATCATTATCAAAATGAAAGTTCCTTGTACTGAATTTTATCTGCTTTTGTTTTTTTTTTGTTTAACAAAACTGCAGGAACATACTAAAGGTACATACAGCTAAGCTGTTGTTTCTTAGGGAAGTTAAGAAAAATGTTTTCTCTGCACAGAAAGCTGGAGCAAGCATTTCTAAGCATTGTTTATACTTAATTACTAGTTGACCCCAGCAATAGTTGTTTGGCAAAATTAAAAAAAAATAGTATCCGATTCTCAGACCTACTGAATATGTATGCATAATTTTATAATAATCGGTTAAGCGTTTCGGAGGAGTATGGTAACTAACACTGTGACAGGTGAATTTTATATATTAGATTATATGTATGTATGTAATGAATGAGGTAGGTATATATATATATCCCTCACACCTTTTACAAAGCTTTATTGAATCTGTTCAGCTGACATTTCAGCTTTAAGTTGTGCAGTGTGGGCATAGGAGTCCCTCATTATATTGTAATCATAAGATCCAGGCGGATTGGAAAGTGTACGTATTATAAGCCCGATTTACTGTCTAGTTACTGTTTGTATTATATTTGTGGTGAATAATAAAAAGTTATCTATCTATCTATCTATAAGGTAAGAAAACGCTGGCACCCATCTTCATTTTATTTCTGTTGGTCGCTCTTACACAACTCTATAAACGCAAAAGTTTGTATAACAAAATCGCGTCTGAATGTTCCAAGTTTTGTTCTACATATCGCTCTGTATGTGGCCGCACCGTTTCTCACGTCAACGTAAGTCGGCACGTAGGTAAATAATAAAGACGAGCCACTGGTGCTTAAATATCGCGATATCTAGCAAGATGTTTTTATCGGTATATTTCTACCTTTTCTCATAGACCCGTCTTTAAATGTAACGAATGAACGGAAGCATATTTAATACATTTTGTTCATTAAAATTTAAAAGCTGAATCCTATTAGAGAAAATACTCTTTTCGAGAGTGAATTGCAAAATCTACATTAAAACAAAGTATTCTAAATAAACTGTACCTTTAATACTACAGCTAATAACCGACTCAGTAAATTAGTTGTAATTGATAACGTTAATTTTAGCCACAATATTTTTTTATGAATTTTTACATTTGCTATTCATAAAAATGCCTCTGTCGTATTTGAGAAAGGTATAAAAAGATCCAATCATGTGAAGCACCTTTGTATCATCACATTAAATACTAAATAGCAAAGTTATCACCTAAGAACACAACAGAATTTCTTATGATAAAATTACGTGATATGTATTTGTTTCGTATCCCATACAGGATACAAAATAGCTATTATCCCGAACAGAAGTCAAAGGTCGACCCAACACTCACTATTTCACCACGTTTACTATCTGTCAAACTTCCAAGTCACCGCTAAGCACGCGAAGCCTAAAGAGATTACCAGAACCATTCAAAGGTCCTAAAGCTATTTAACCCATAAATGCTAATTGCTCAGTAAACTAGGAGACCACGGGATCCATAACTAAATTACGTCCAAACCTCGGCTAGTAAATCATTGGCACGTTTCGAATTAATTCACTACCTGAGGGCAGGATTCTGGAATCTGCCGCGAGTTTCACTGCGTACACAGAATAACAGGCGTGTGGAATGATTGGAAGTGCTTCTGTTGAAGCATACATACATACGGGGGTAGTCTTGGTCGACGGCGTTTTGATGCAAATATTGAGCAATGTTAGTTCATTTATCTGTCATTGTACTCAAGATTACACTGAAAAGCAAAACATTGGAAATTAAACTTCAAAATCGTTAACATCGTTAATAGAAACAAAAAAAATCTTCTAAGCAATAATCTCAAATCATAAAAATGTATTAAAATAAAGAAAAATTACGTTTATTATTTACTTGAGGGCAAATTAGGGCGTATAAAGCGTTTGGAATGATTGAAAGTGTTTCTGTTGATACATACATACGTAGCCTGCTGGTTTTGGTGGACGGAATTTTGATGCCAAGATTGAACAATGTTTATTTTTTTAATTTATTATTTGTATCAGTGAGTACCTATTGAATATTAAACTGAAAAACAAGAAAGTGAAGATCAACTTTACAAATCGTTATAAAGATAAAAAACATTTTTTTTAATCTTCTAAAAAATATGTAAAAATCTTTATCTTAAAATCTGAAACTGGTCACAGTCGATACAATGCATCTAGCAAAAAATTAGGAATGTTATTATTTTGTTTTACTGTAAAAGTAAAGCGAGAATTTGATAGGGGTTTGTAGCGAAAGCTCATTATTATACACCGTTCATTAGTGACGGCCATTTTTTTTATAATTGTAGCTGAAATTACTATGAATGATTGTAAAAAATAAATTCATTAATACTAAATCAACACTCAAATGAAATGAAATCGACAACATTATCAAGAATAACCCTGTGAAGTTCTAATCCTCGACCCAATCAGTTGGCTTTTGTGACCGAATTCAGGTGTAGCTGTGTTTGAATGATTAACCTAATTGAATTACTCTGATAACAGGGATTATTGCTTGCTAACCAGCTCCCTAAGTAACAGTTTTAATTTCTTTAATTGTAAGCTCGTATTATGTTGCTCAATGCCGACTTTCGTCATAAGTTTTTTTCAAAACATCACTAACCCTTCTCATCAGACATCAGTGCCGACTTTTTAACATATGTTCACAGATGCTTTTTTTTAAATATGTCCGGGAATATATTTAAAATGTAGACCATTTATTTCTATGATGCCGACATTTCCATAATCCAGATATCAATTCCTCAATATTCTTCGATGTTATGCTAATATACGGAGAAATAAGCAACGTTTTACAAGCTTTATATTTTTACTGGAATCATAAAAAAATATCAAAGAAATATGTTATTAAGTAAAGGTTACTAGGAAGTGAAATTGTGCAAGCAATTTTGAAGCAGTGTGCTTAAGCGCCTGAGATGCTTTTGAGAGCGAATTCATTATAAGAGTTCAGCGAAATTGTTATGGTATATTATTATGTATATTATATTATGTATATTATTATGGTTCTGTGTTTGTACGAAAAAAGATCATAAATATTGCGATCTCCATGTGTGCTACAGGATATTAAGTATATTTTTTAATCTTTGAAGATGGTTGGCTTCGTCTTCGTGAAACAATAAATTAAGAAAATGCGCTCGGTGTACTCCATTATGATGTAATTATATAAGGCAAGCTAAAAGTGTTGTAGTAGATAGTGTATAGCTGAAGAGAAAGAACCCTCTTAATTATAAAACTTAGTATTAGGGGAAACCTAATGCTAGCTAATACTTTCCTAAAAAGGTTTATTATTTTATGTTTATTTTAATTAGTTGAACTTAATACGTTTAGCTAAGCGTCAAATCGGAGATGAAAAACTCGGAGTATTTCTCCGAGTTGTCTCTTTCTATTAATATTTTGTGAGTGATACCCGTTTACTCAGTACTAAAAATAATGAGCTCTGGTGCAAGCAGTGTAGTGCAGTATTACGCAAATAAATCAACGCTACAAAATTACGTAAGCATAAAAGGGTCATTGCTTACTACGGGTAGGTATCTCATTTTCAGTACGATGAGTAAATTTAATATTCCAACATCAGGTGCACTCAACTTTCCTGAGAACTCACTATCGTTGTAGTTGAAATCTCCAAATTAGTTATGAGGATTACTCGGCTTTAGCGCTGAAACCTTTTAAGAGTTGAACTGGAGCCCTAATAAAGATTATGCAGGGCCTTAGTGGATACCCCAGGAAGTTACCGCGACTTTGCGCTTGTAATTACCCTTTTCGTTATTAATGTACGAGGGGTTTTAGTTGATAATGAGGCTTATTTGTATGTCTATTCTTTATGGATGGAGTAACACGAAACGCGGTGGTTTAGGTACACTATGGTATACTAGACACTCCAAAAAAAAGCCCAGTTTTCCAAGTTCATAAATCAAATAAATTATTAAACATCAAATTATAATAAATTGCATCAATTGGCTTAAATTTGTCCAAACATCTATCATCTACCTCCTAGGTCTTCTGCTACATTTTAGACCACATCGTCACTTTACATCAAGTGAGATTGTGGTCAAAAGAAGGCCTAACAAGCATAAAAAAAATTATACTATTCTTGTCAACGAAGCATGTTTTCGGTGATCCATAAAGCTTAGCAACATGTTAGATCGTTGTCAACAAAATTCAAAAAAATCTTAGTTTATAATAGTTTATAGTTCTAGTTTATAATAAAATCAATAGCACAATGTTATTGTAGGTCTAGGAGCCACCTAAAACAACCAGATTATGGATTATTATAAAGGTAACTTCCACAGAACAACATACAGATTTCACATACAAAATTTTAAGGTATAATTTGGCAGTCTCACTTTAAGACGTTTACTGCTTAAGAAGGTAAAATGAAAATAAAAGATAGCCTTTTCGTGACCCAATTTTAAAAGGCTAGCCTTTTAAATACCTTCAAGTACTCTGTAAGATTTTGAGAACACCAAAACGAATTAAAAGAAATGTCATATGCAAACAGCAATGGTTATTAACATTTATATTCGGCGTTTGAAGTTTTTGAGCCGCATGTTAAAATAACTTAGTCATCTAGTGAGGCCTATGTCTAGCAATGACTTCATGGGATTACGACTTATAGACGTTGAACTCGTTGCCTGCATTATCAGAAAGTTCTTATTATAAATTAGTGGCCCGCCCCGGCGTCGCACGGGTAAAAAAGTTCCCGGCAATTTTTCCTTATTTGCTCACCGTTTACCCTCGACTACGACAAACATTTTAAAACCAAAATCAGCTCAATCGGCCCAGCCGTTCTCGAGTTTTAATCAGACTAACGAACAACAATTCATTTTTATTTATACAGATTTAAATCCCCCGCCGCGTCTGTTTGTCTTTATGTTTGGGATATAGGTACTCGAAATCTAATGAACGAATCTTTATTCGGTTTTCAGTAATAGTGACTTAAGGGAAAGGTTTTGTATTTGTGCAAAGCCAGAGCGGGCCAGTTAGTTCTATAAATATAAAAGAATGCCTTTACGATAATCTTCTCAAATAATACACACGGAAACTAAGTACATGGATTCTTTGTTCTCGCATATACTTCAGAACAAGTGAATACATTTCATGGATTCTTAGTTAGTCAATCAATTAACACTTTATTATTTTGTGTAATATTACTTTGTCCATATCGTTGGTCTCGCAGATAGAACCTTTCAACCTCCACGGGGTAAAAAGCTTGAAGACAAATAAACATACGCATGAAACAAAGTTACATTCGAAGTTATATTGTTTGTAGGTACATTACTACTTAGTTAACGGAAGTGTAACTTACAAACCACACTTTAGCTTAATTAGATTTAAGATTTACTAACGTTTAGCTTTGTAGGAAGTAATTTAAGGTTACGGCGCTTAACAAGTAGGAAAATACTAATTTCTACTGGAAGTCTATATTTGAGGAGAATGTATCTTTTTCTGCTGGCTTTACATGACGATTGTTGTATAGGTAGAGAAGAAACGCTGTTTAGGTAGAAAATACTTCTTGTCTCTACGGAAATGACTTATTGTCTCGTGAAATAATTTTTATAATATCTTTTGAATTTACGGAAGTAGCTCTTGTTCTAATGGTTGAATTGATTAATATCGAAATTCTGGTTTGTTGCTTTTTAATGGATAAATATTTGTAAAACAAAAATTTAACTTAACATTTATAAAAAAAAAGTTTTGCATGTTGCCGTTGTTGAGAGATGTTTGCATGATTCAAATTCAGCCACCATTTTATTTATTTATGACATTTCAGAGTAGAAACGGTTTTTACATGATGCATGATCAAGACAAACCACGTAGACTGCCTCAATGGCGCGCTGGGCGGAATTCCGCTTGCGGTGCAAGAAGTAGCTGGTTCCATTCCCGCCGAGGAGTCAAGTGTTTGTTCAGCAATTTCTTTATCCTTTGTTCTGGATTTATTAACGTTTTTTTTAAGTTGTGCGAAGAGAACGAATATATTTGTATCTCTTTCCAGTAAAGTCAGAAGGTGTATTCTAAAGTCTTTTTCTATTCCAGGGTGGAACAGAAATCATAGACCTAAGCCGGCTGCTCAACTGCTCGTAGGTACCTAAGTAGTAAGTTGCCCACCTTGTCCGTTGTACCTTCGTGAGGTTGTTGATCCAGTTTCCTAATAATCACCACCATTCTAGTTTAGCAGCCGGAATAACTGCTTAGACATTCAGCACTGGCACAGTCAGATACAGGCTGAAAATACAAGTTTACTCTCGTTAAGGGACATCGCTAAGCGATAAAACCCTTGACGAGATCCCTCCGCCATTGAAGTAGTTGCTGCTTGGTAATTGCAAAAATAATTTAAAAGTTTTGCTAATAGTCTTTAATTGATAGTAAAGTTATAATTTAGTAGTTATAATTTTTTTTATAAAATTTATGCAGAAAAAGAATAAGACACATCCGTAACTTTTTTCACGCACAGGATTCGAACCTGCATCTCTGGGATAGCGCCCCAGAGCGCTAGAAAGTTACGGATGTGTCTTATTCTTTTTCTGCAATAAATTTATAAATAGTTTCACCGACAAAGTCAGGTTTATCACTTATTAAAAATATTTAAAAAGTTATAAATTTGCTTATTACAAAAATAATTTGAAAGTTTTGCTAATAGTCATTAATTGATAGTAAAGTTATAATTTAGTACTTATGAATTTGCCTATTTAGTGAAATGCACTAAAAGTGCTAAATTAGTGAAATGCACTAAAAGTGAGTGATAAAACAAAATTATCTCAAATAAAGTAGTAAAGTAAATTTTATAAAGTTATTGATCAATAAATCGCTCTGCCCGACTATACATATACATATCTACAAAGATTAAATAATAAACCATCCTTTTGAATCATCTATTTATGCTGAAAGCTACAAAAACTCGCAACAGAAAATGTGACTTTATTTTATACTAGCTGTGCCCTGCGGTGCTACCCGCGTTATAATGGATGAAGTACTCTTAACCAACAACATATTTATTTGAATAAAGATGAATATTATTATGTTGATACAACTTAAACAAATTATTTCGACCAAATTAGGTACCATAAAAACGGTTTTTGTGAGTTAATCTTAAAAGATAGACATATACTACCGCGGACTGTTTTTTAGATCATTAAAAGAGCTATTATTCTTTAATACATATTTTTTGTGTATCTTGAACCGTTTTCACGGCGCACGCAACGGAAGGCTTCAAAGATGAACAATTTCTCCCGTTTTTTACACATTTACCACTATATCTTTGCTCCTATTGGTCGTAGCGTGATGTTATATAGCCTATAGCCTTCCTCGATAACTGGACTATCCAACACAAAAAGAATTATTCAATTCGAACCAGTAGTTTCGGAGATTAGCGCGTTCAAACAAACAAACAAACAAACAAACAAACTCTTCAGCTTTATATATTAGTATAGATTATGTTTAGAAATAACTTATTGAATTGGGATTGTCTAAAAATATCTCATGAAATTTGATGTGACACCGCTATACCTGCATCTTTTTGCACATCAAAATATCAGCTTATTTTTTATTTTCTTTTAAAGCAAAATGTGTATTAACTGTACGCATAACCCTAGGAATATTATGAGTCCATCTCATACTAATCAAATTGATTATGTTTTGAGATAAAAATGATAATCATTATATTTTTTTATTTTTAACGCATCTGTAACATTCGCATGCAGGATTCGAACCGAAAAAAGATTTATTAAATAATAATTTAAAAAAAAATTGGTGGATTATAGGTTATATAAAAACTACCACAGCAAACGTTGTTTTGCAAAATGAAAAATAGATAGTAGACGATTCTCAGACCTACTGAATATGCATATAAAATTTCATATTAATCGGTTAAGCTGTTTCTGAGGAGTATGGTAACTAACACTGTGACAGGTGAATTTTATATATAAGATAAATTAGCTCTACTTAAAATAGTTTAACCTAAAAAGTGAAGTTTATAAATTTTTTAATATCATTACGAGTTAATAATTATCATGTTTAAATCTACGAACTATTTTGGACGTCCCAAGTTCCACATAATGTCCAATTGTCTTTTGTCAAGTACATACTTACAATTTAAAGGGCTCTAGTTCACTTGTGTAAGCCTGTTTGGTACATGGCTCCAACTTGAAGATGTATGAGCCCGAGTTAATTATTTAGGATTAAACTTTAGAAGAGTTGAGAAATTACGACTGAGTTACCTGACTGAGATTAGAAACGTTGAAATTGTGCTTATAATTTTATAGATAACAATATAACTTGAGTACTTTACGTTCTTTGAGACTAATCGGTTCGTTGTATTGACATAACCGCTTTTTACTAAATGAAATTTGTGCATCAATTTTATAACAATTTAAAATTGCTTTCAATTTGCTGATAAAATTGTTTTCTGTCCTAATCACCAATTTTGACGGGACTATCACTGGCACAGCTGATGAGATGAGGAGTAACTTAGGTTATATTTCAGCGGCACCGGCGAAATGCTCTGGGTCGCCGTAGTCAATATCAAAGCCAAAAAATTTAGACAGATACCTAAGACTGAGTGCAAAACGGGCAACCGACTGCAGCGACCGGTGGCGATATGTAGACGCTAGGGTTTCCTCTCGCTACGCTATGCTATGCTACGGGCCACACAGTCGCCCATTCGCGCTACTGACGCACTACTTACTACACCAGCCCCGCTTAGCAGATTATAATAAATCTAAATTTAAATTAAAATTTTTTTAAATATTTTTTTTTTTTTTTTATTGATAAGCCTTCATTTGACCACAATCTCACCTGATGTAAAGTGATGATGTGGTCTAAGATGGAGCATGAAGGCCTAGAAGATGGCTTCTCCGGACCACATTACGAAACACGAAAAAATCGCTTCACGCACTGGCCCAGCCCGGAGGGTGGTGACAAGCCGCGGCCGAAGCCTACCACCAAAGACTGTTCAAATCAATCAATCAATCAATGTGTGAATTTAAGATAAACCCCCGATCCCCATGCCTTAATTTCCTTAAACGTAAAACAACATAATATTTTGTAATGTGGACGCGATGCGATTTCATTTGATACCCCACACTAGTATATTTGCAGTTTTTCGGTTTTCCTTATCCACTCTCACTCCCATAACTTTTAAACGGCACAACCGATTTTCATGAAACATGTCTAAGAACACTCGCGCCAGACTCACCTTATATCATACAAAAAAAACTAAATTGAAAACGCTCCATCCGTTCGGGAGCTATGGTGCCACAGACAGACAGTCAGACAGACAGACAGACACGTCAAACTTATAACATCCCTCTTTTTTTGGTCGGGGGTTAAAAATTGGTGGCTTCCGAATACCGGTGGCTGTCGCTCGCTTCGTTAGAAGCTAGCCCTAGGCTCTGCGCAAACGGACCAACTGTGTTCTACAACTGTATGATTTTGTAAGAGGCTCTGCGCAAACGGACCAACTGTGTTCTAGCTTACAAAATCATACAGTTGTAGAACACAGTTGGTCGCTTACAAAATCATACAGTTGTAGAACACAGTTGGTCCGTTTGCGCAGAGCCTAGGGCTAGTTTAATTTATTTCTTCCATCTTGTCTGTTTTCATCCGAGTTGTATTTTAAAAAGATAAAAACAAACTAAGAAAAGTAATCCATTTGAAACGAGTCACATTTCAAACTTTAAACTTATACCTTTCCAATATAGTTATTGGAAACCAAACATGAGCTTTTCAGTGATATTAGGAGTTTCCATTAAAGTCATAGCACAGGTTGAAAACATTTCGCATTGGAGTAAAAAGTGTGTAAGTTTCCGTAACTAAACATTTACATAATAGTTATGAGGATCTAAGGTATTATCTTACTACAATTTTATTATAGCTTCTTAGTACACCAATGTAATAAGAAATAAGGTGGTACCTAAATAGATTAGCCTTTATTAGACCACAATCTCACCTGATGTAAAGTGACGATGTGGTTAAATATTTACATGCGTCGCGCAGTTGGGTGAAAATAATCAAACTATTGATTTCCCTTCCGGCGTAGGTGTAATTTTGCAACCGGAAAAAGATCCATCCCTTATGTGCTGTGAACTTTGCGTTAGTGTTTTGCGTAGTTACTTAAAAAAAAGTAAGTTTTAGTATTTATACGAATAAAATACATATGTCACTAATATTGCATAATGTCTCTTATGTTTTAGTTTTGGAAATGTGGATATATTTCACTAAGTTATTTTAAGATTATTTAATTTGTCAAGTTCTAGTCATTATAAACTTAAATTCATCACCCATTCAATTATCAATTTTAGTACGAATATGTTGTCTTTAATTCTATTATTATTATTTTATGCAAAGGTCCATGGAAGCTTATGATCCCAATTAGTAGTACCTCCAGCTTTTGTTGCATGACTCTTAATCTCATTAGCTCGGCTTTATTCTACATAGAAGTAATAATACAACTAGCTCTTTGTTTCTAAAATAATTCTTGAAAAGCTGCGAATATCTGAAAATTTAGTTAGCGTATTCCTAATCTGCGCGGACGATTTGAATTAGATTCGGGCTTGCTAGTTGTATTTTTGAATGCAAATTATTTGTTTAATCTAAATTTAAGATTTAAAAATAAAGAAAAACCCAATTCCTTAATTTCCTTAGAAGTAAACCAGCATAATATTTAGTAATGTGCACGCGATGAGCTTTCACATGATACCCCACTCGAGTATATTTTGCAGATTCTTGGTTTTCCTTCCCCACTCTCACCCCCATAACTTTTAAACGGCACAACCGATTTTCATGAAAAATGTCTCAGACACCAAAAAAAAAAATTGTAATCGCTCCATCCTTTCGTGAGCTATGATGTTCCAGACAGATAGACAGACACATTAAACTTATAAAACCCCTTTTTTTTGGTCCGGGGTTAACAGGATTTCAGGTTGACAGGACTTAGTTCTGTCATAGCACATGCTGATTGGTGACTATTTTTGTCACTAAGAAAACTTTGTAATATCTGTAGAATATTTTTATATTTTTTATTAATTAGTTTGATGACATAATAAACGTTTTTGATCTATATCTAATTTTCAGTCTGTTCGTAATGCGATACACTGAGATTTTATAACAATAAAAGTAGACAACATTATGCTACATAAAATCTACTATGCCTAAATTCTATTACAAATTCTAAACCTACCAATTCGTTAGGTAGTTTCGGAGTAAGATAATGTGTTTTAAATCAATGATTTACATGTTGGCGATATTGGCTGTGGGCTGTGAAGATTAGTTATTTATTTTATGCACTCCGACATAATTTGAAACATTATCAATAAACAACCAATATTTACCGACTACAACTGTTTGTGCTGCTAATCTCGTACCTATATAGTATGCCAAAAGTAAAAAAAAAGTCAGTCTCATTCCACCAAATTAATTATCAGCATCTTAAACCCCGCTCACGTAAACCTTCCGCGTTTAAATCAAGCAACTCAAACACAAGGCCCTTCAACAAAGTGCCACTTAGGCCTTAGACCAACTTCACTTTTATTAGAATTCTTAGCGAGCCAATACGCTCTTCAGTAGTTCCATGGTTTATTTATAAACAAGCTTTCCGACCACGAATCTGCTAGAGTTTTAAAGGGATTATTCGGCGATATTACGTTTAATTATTATTATTTTTTAATAGGAGGTTGGATTATCGCCTTCCCTAGGGATTGGACAACCTTAACAGGTGATAAAGACGTCTGAAAGTAAGGTAGGAAAGCCTTTGATCTGCAGTGGGACACTGAAAAGAAATAGGAGATTGATTGATTGATTGTTTGTTTACATTCTCACCAGGTGGTAAGTGTCAATGTGGACGAATATGAATCGCATAGATCTAGAACTTCACTCTTGTTTTGAAGACACTCAGGTTGAAGTTATTAGGAAATACAGCAGCAGGGAGCGAATTACATACCTTTGCCAAGCGAAGTATAAAGGTGGTTGTGAATCGCTTGGTGTGAATTTAGTAACAACAACAAATTTCATTGAAATCCGTTGAATAACAGGACCATAAAGAGATAAAAGACAAAAAGGCTGAGATGGAAAGAGAGGCAGTTACTACGTTCGCAAGTTTTACATTATGAGGAATACAATAGAACCTTAATATAATTATACCACCACCTACCAATTAAAGATTGAATATCATTTTTTATAAGCAAATATATATTTTTTTAAATTAGGCTTATTACAATTGAAGAAATTAATTATAAAATTTTGAAAAAGAAGTTCTGAAAAAGTTGCTGAAAAATTGTTGAAAAACGATTTGAAAAATCTCAGCTTCATCATAAATTTTTTGGTTGATTTCCAACAAAATAATTGGTTTTATAACTAATATGTTCACTTCCTGTAAACAAGCTTGTTAAAAATAAAAGTTAATAAGTGTCACATTGTCTCATAAATAGCACCATCGCGTCCCCGAGCTAAGATTGAAGTGTGATCAAGCAGAAAATTACTTGAATAAGACACGCCTGTTACAGATATAAGGATTTGTAAGGCCCTGGGGTTCACTAAGCCTTAAACTTTTACTGTGTTATAAGTAAACAAGATTAAGCCTAGTTTAACTGTATAATGGCAACAAATAGCCAAGCCGCGTGAAATGGACAACCTTGAACTTTGCCTTTACCTGAGAGTCCAGTCGATTTTTTTATAACAAATAAAGGCCTATTTAAATTTTGTTAAAAAAAAGTTGTCAATCTATGATTATAAGCCTATTTAAATTATGTTAAAATAAAAACAATACTCAAAATAATTGTAATATACTTTTTTGTGGAATAATTATTAATACAGTACAGTATTATTTTTTTCTAATGATTTAGTTACAACACTCTTTAATTTGTACTACGGTTTTTCTTGTTACTGGATATAAAAGGTTTTATTTTATTTATTTATTTTTAATAGTTTATTATGAGCTATTATTATCTATCAGCTTAACTCCAATGAATTCTAAATTTTTGTCACTAATTTAAACCACTCTTTGAAATGTTTTGTGTTTTTAATAAAACATGTTACTCGTATAAGTAGAAAACTAAATATAATTATGCACAAAAAAATGATTGAAATGAAATTTATTGAATTTCAACCAATTAACTAAGTAAAGGATTTATTTTAATAAAAAGGGGTAAATATTATATTGAATTTAAATTTGGATGAATTTGTTATTAAACTGTATCCCAACCGTAGTTTATAATTATAAACCACCATTTGGATAAAATTTACTGATCGACAGAAAATATCTTACGGAATTGCCTGGCACATTATTTCCATGAAAATATTATCGAATTTAATATTAACTCGTTGAAAATCGTTTTGTTCGGTCAGATTGGAATTTGATGTAAAACTAATTAAATTTCTCTTCTCCAAACATTTTCAGTGGTTTGGTTTCATTATTAATAATCACGATTAACGGACTGTTTATTACTTTTGATCTATAATTAATGTGTATTTTTGCTAGTTTTTATTTCCACAAGATCACAAAGACCTCTTTGACAATAAATAGATATTGAACATGAGAACTGACATAATTTAAAGATATTGTAATCATCGTTATAATTTTTTCTAAGTACATATTCCACATCAATGAAAAGTGATGAAATATGTATTTGGGTATTAAAACAGAACTGACACCTTTCATAAAAACTTTGATAAAATCGCTATCAAAGTGACATCTAATTGACATTTTACAATGTTTGAACTGGGTTTAAATAAAATGGTGAAATTGGGCTAAGATTAATTAATTTTAAATTTATAATTAAAAATTTATTAAATAAAGTTTTATATAACCTTTCAAAAATATTAACTCAGTGCCCTAGCCAAGCTTTACACCCAATGAATCAAAACCATTTTATTTTTAACTCATGAACAATTTTTACGGTAAACCATGAATCCGTAACTTCATAGGGATTTCATAAGCAACAAATTTCCGAATAACCCAGTGGAAAGGGAAAATGACCGGAAAAATCTTTGGATGACAAAGTTGAACGGTTAAATCAAAGTTCACAAGATAAATTTATCGCTTTCCCGATCCCTACACAAGGTTCCCTTCATCTATATTTAACACCTTGCTCACACCTACCTTGACTGCCTCAGTGGCGCGGTGGGCGAGGGTCCGCTTGCGGCGCAAGAGGTAGCGGGTTCGATTCCCGCCGAGGGTGAAAGTGTTTGTATGTTCTGCAAGCACTTTTTTCTTGGTCTGGGTGTTTAGTATGTATAATAAAAATATCTATATGATGTATGACTATTATATTAAGTATATCAGATATCTAGTACCTGTAACACAAGCTTAGAGCTTACCTAGATGCTAGATGTTACCGCATGGATTGTTGTTTATAATATCCTATTTGTATTTTGTTGCTAAATTTAAAAACACAAAGTCGAGTCGTGCAATGCTAGTTATTAATAGAGTGGTGAAAATGAAAGTTTTAATGCACTTGTGGTATGAAAAGCTTTTACTCACTTTTCCACCTATTTTGTGGGTAATAAGCTTCCAGCACATTTTCTCTCATGCGTTGTAATGTAAAAGTTTTACTGAGTAACATACTTGCCCGTTAACGGATATGTAAGCAAACGTTATAACGAAATTTAATTTTTTACAACAAGTTAATGCTATTTCACTTTCAGAACAAACGCGAGTCACACTATTCATTTTGAAAATAGGATAACTCACGTATGACTGCCTCAGTGGCGTGGTGGGCGAGGGTCCGCTTGTGTGTTAGAGGTAGCGGGTTCGATTACCGCCGAGGGGTCAAGTTTTTTGTATGTTCTGCAAGCAGTCTCATCTTGGTCTGGGTGTTTAATATGTATAATAAAAAATATCTATGTATGTATGTCTATTATAGTAAGTATATCTTATGTATAGTACCCGTAACGCAAGCTTAGAGCTTACCACGGGGATGTTGTTGTGTGGATTGTCCGGAAATATTTAATTATTAAAAGATCGGAGGATATACATAAAACCGTAACAATAAACGTGAATAATACTAGTTTTCAAAGTGAGAAGTAAATGCTAGTAAAATACCACCTTAGGTAATATGTATTTTTTTTAATTATAAGTTCGAATTTAGGTATTTGAACCTAACCGTCAATAGACCAGTTTATTAATTAAAAAAAAGTGTGTTTGTGTAAGCTACGACGCACGATTGGAGTTTACTCCTTACGAACGATAATTATGATACTTATATATATCGAATAGAAAAAAAGGGTAAATGAACGCATCTGCTAAAATGATAAGAGAAACAAACATATATCTATAATTATTCTTATTATTTATATTACTTCAATAAAGCGTATTACATAAAGTATGTTACAAAATAATATAAATAAAATACAGTGAGACTACGAAGTATCGCGCAAAGAGGAAACCCCGAGAATGAGATACGCTGTGTAATGTATTCCATCTCATTCTTTTACACGTTCAATCCTACAGATATATATGTTTGTCTCTTTCCACGTAACGCCTCAACTTTTCGTGTTACACTTGATTTTGATTTTACTCCTCATAAAATTTCCGTACCGGGCCATATAACTCAAATCGTTTCTTAAGGAGTAAACTCCAAAAATGCGCCACATGTTCCGGCTTCATTAGGTTCTTGTCTACATTAGAGAGCAAAGATTTATATTCACGCGCTACAAGATTTTTAAGTGACGTAATAGGAGGGACTGCTACATAAAAAAATAGGTATTCTTCTTAGTCCCTCTGTTAGACCGTCTAAAATGCTGACGCATATTTATTTCTACAGCAATTCAATAAAAAAGAACATTAAGAGAGAAAATTCTTCACCATTACGTATAAATCGTTCCTAAACGTGACGTTACGCGAAACTTCAATGCATTGTATCGCTTTTATTTTCCGTAATAGAATCAATGTTGAAAAATAATTGTTAATATAAATATCACAAAAAACTTTAATAAATAGAATAACATTAGAAAAAAAAAAATATAATTAAGAACATAAATAAGTTCAATAGGTAATTAAATGTATATAATGAATTATTTTTAAATTTGATAATTAAATGTATACATGATAAAATGATTAAATATAGTCAGTAGATAAATATTTGCATTACTAATTAAATTACTTATGATAATCTTAAATTCAAACATTTTATAAAATTTAAAATCTATATTTAATTTAATAATTTATTTTGTAAATTGAATGATTTGTTATGTAAATTGAATAATTTATCTTGTAAATTATTTAATTTTAGTTTATTTTGTAAATTGTTTAATTGAAAACTTATTAAATTATAAAATGTATAAACAAAAAATAAAATAAATAAATATCAATATTAATTAATACATTAAATAAGTCAATAATATTATAGAAATATTATTTGTAAAAAATTATAATTATAGGTATCTATTATATTCATAAAATCATTTAAACTACAAAATATTATTGAATCTCTACATATATGGTAACTTTTATACTTCCTAAACACCCATTACCCGGACTGTGCACACTACACGCTGGCATTTGAAATTGCCGCATCCATTCCACTATTAATCCTTGGTACTATGCGTCGGATTCTGTTTGCTTCGTATGCCAGTATTGAAGCTACCCCCAAAATAAAATACCATTGTGGTTAACGTATTAAAATAAATAGTGAAATTAATGATTTTTAGTGAAGTGTTTTAGTACTTATGCATTTATGTTTATTTATAATTGAGGATAATATTGTATTTTAATAAAACTGAATTTAATGATGTCCCGAATGCTAGATAATAATAATTCTAATGGATAAAGTGTTCTCATTATAAATAAACGTTCTTAAACCTGAAATATTAATTGAATAATTTAGATGACGGACTAATTATTATTTTTTAGTTGTCTTGTCTATTGTAGCAAAACTCACGCCAAACCTCGTCTTCGCCCGAATACTTCACGTTGCAACTATGTACCCGGCCACAAATATCGCATTGACACACGTATATTCTTATGTAGCCGCACCCACATACTTAGAATATCCAAAGGCATTAATATCCATGATCATATTCATTTTAACAAATGTTTATTCAAATACGTATGTATTAAAAAATCTAATATTACATTATCATGCAATTGACAAAGTGTGCGAAACCTTAAAGTGCAAGATTTTATAACATACAGACAAACAAGCGAAGATAAACTATGAAAACTACTAAAAATGTTTTTTTTTTTTAAATATTATTTTTGTGTTGTTGAATGTCACAATTATTCTTAAATGTCAAGATGGCGTAATTGTGGACTTTTGACAGTTGATGTGAGCGACTGAAAACAAGACAGCTCCAGTCTCCATGAAGATGGAATAGCTTAAAGTAAATAACTGTTAAAACTTAAACAAACCAAACGACTCTTAAGAGCCATTTGGCGAAGAGTAGCGATTGTTTAATGTACCGAAAAGCGCTTAGGCGATCGAGGCGGTAATATCCCCTATCGAAATAATGCTCCAGTCATTTAGAGAGCTAATTCTGGATGTTCGAGTCACTTAGTGATGTTGTATTGGGAACGTGTTATCGTTTTATATGCATTTGGTGATAGTTATTTAAGAGTTGGAACTTTATACTTTTACTCGTGTAATAAAGGAATTGAGTTCGATGGGTAGGTGATCTATTTTGTATTTAAATTATGTATTAAGATTGTCTTATTAGTAAATATGAACATCTTTTTATACACAAACCTAGCTTCACACGCCACGGCGCGGCGCTATCCGTGTTTTGGAGTTTTCTTGCCGAAAAAAATATATTTCCTCGGGAAAAAGTCTATGGCCTTCCGTGATAAGTAGGCTATCTAACACTTAAAGAATGTTTGAAGTCGGACCAGTAGTTTTTGAGGTAAGCGCGTTCAAACAAACAATTAAACAAACTCTTTTACCTTTATAATATGAGTAAAGATAAAGCAAAATTAATAGCATTCAATATTAAGATCGAAGACAAGCACATAATCAAAATTTAAGGAGTACCTACTGAGAATAACAAATTCAGTAAGCAGGGCCAGTTGACCAATTCAAATCTTGCATTACGGCAACCGGGCCCGAGGGCCTTGAGTTTTCGGTATTTAATTTCAAGTTTGATCCTACTACCTACTTATAGGTACTAGTGGTACTAGTTAGGGCTAATATTCACAATGTGTGTGTACAAGTGCAAGTGGCCTTCGTTGAACCTTGCGTTAACTCTGTCCGATATAAAAATTACAATTTAATATTTTAAAGGATTTATAAGCCAAAACTAATCGTAAAATTTTCTTATTTCGTCATGCTTGCAATAAACTTTACAATAATATTTGCAACAAAATTAATTTTGAACGGTTTATTATTAAGAAATTTTGCAGTTGAGACTTTGATAATATCGATAATATTTTGTTCTCCGTTACAAGGTTACGCCGTTGAATTTTGACGAACTGTCAATTGGAGCCTATTAAAATGACGATAAATATTAAACGTTTTTTTGTTTTGTTGCAAAAAGTTAAATAAATTAATTTGCTTCGGTGAACGTACTGCGGTAATGGAAGAAAAACACATGTTGTGCCGACCCCACATAGTGTGGGACAAGGGCAGGATGATGATGAACGTACTGCGGTCAACAACACGTGAATGTTAAACAATAGTCAACCTTATTTGGTTACCTAATGATGTGGTAATAAGTGTATTCGTTCTGTGATTCCTTATACTATTAACATCAAATCGGAGCTGCCCCAACATTTGTGCTCCATAAAACATAAAATCTTTAAGCGAGAACAATTAGAAGATTCCGAAAAGTAGCGTACTTTTTTTAACCCTCGACCAAAAATAGGTTTTATAAGTTTGCCGTGTCTGTCTGTGGCATCTTAGCAGAACGAACGAAGCGATTTTAATTAAGTTTTTTTTTATGATAGGTGATTTTTGGCCATGTCTTCTTAGACATGATTGATGAGAATCGATTGAGCGGTTTAAAATTTGTTGTGGGGTGTGATAGTGTGGAAGAAGAACTGAATATCTGCAAATATAATGTATGCAAATGCACATACAAAATATATTTATTTTTAATTTAAATGCTTTTTATTTATGCTGGAAGCCTTCATTTGATCACAATCTCACCTGATGTAAAGTGACGATAAGATGGAGCATGAAGACCTAGAAGATAGATTATTATGTCAGTTACCTCAGACCTTTTTCACTGCTGACAGTCCGTATTTGATCAACTTAAAACCGGTTGTGTTTTGTTCAAATTTTATTTGATTCTGTAGGTGACTTTTAATAATACAAAAACATTAACTAATAATAATGTTTTAAAAAAAAAACTTATAATAATCAAACATTATTATACTCGTATGTAAATATTATAGTACCTACCTAAAGAGTAAAATATCTCAGAAATACTTTAAACGAATTATTCATTTATTTTATTTATTGTAAAATATTTTATGTTTTATATGTAGTATCTGTTGATACATGCATTACAAAAAAAACACAAGTGTTTAAAAAAACAACAACAAGGTTAAGGTTAATACACAACTAAAGCTTTCCGGTTGTACTCGATCCCCACTATGTACAAAAATGACCCAAACAGATATTTAGCCTTCAAATCGTCAGTCGTCACTGTGTTATGGATACCTTTAGACACTCTTTCGCAGATAACATTGTTATATTATATATCTGTCTTTAGCTTATCGTATTTAAAAAGTGATAAGTGTTCGGTGTTGACTTTGTACGAGACATATTATTATGCTAGTGTGTATGTGTACCTCTATACGTTATTATCAACTCGCTTGGTTTTAAGCAATTTGAGGTAAATATTACGCTTTTTTTATAACAAAATGTTTGGTGTCATGCAAATCTTGCAGAAATTGATTTATAATTGAATTATGAAAATATCACTATTCTTTCACGTAAATTTTAAATCAAATAACGTGTTAAAATATGAAATGTGCATATTTTTAATTGAATAAGTTTGCTAAATAACTTAACTAACTATTAACTATTTTGTCTCCGAAGTTTATTATTCATTTTAATTAAGAATTGTACATGTTAATATTCTAAATATGTGTAGAAAAAAATTAAGCGTACGATTTTTATTTTTCAGAAAATGGCCTCATTAGTTAAAAGATCTAGACACTTACTGGCTTTAAATAATATTGAAGTGTTGTCTCCCAAATTTTTCGGAGTTTGGACACCAGATAGAGTTATAAAGTCACCGTTCAAAGATGTTGACATACCTAATAGGACCATACCTGAGCATATTTGGGAGAATTTAGGACGGTGGCCAGATAAACCCGCCGTGGTAAGTGCAATACATAAATATTTCCCCCCTTCCCCTATTTTCAAAATCACGTACTCACAAACACTGGCACACACTTTGTATAGTACTAAAACATTTAAGTACTATGAATCTATGGTCAATTGAATCAAAAGTTTCTCTATAAATGTAAAATTAAAAGTTTATCTTTCAATTTACATACTTAATCGTTTTTATTTATTTAGGATTACCAATAAAGAATACACATCTCTTATAATATAATAAATTACAACAAAAGTATATTAAAGTAAGTTTTATAATATAGTACTGTTCAATTCTTAGTATTTTTAACCCCTGACCAAAAAGGAGGGGTGTTATAAGTTTGACGTGTCTGTCTGTCTGTCTGTCCGAACGGATGAAGCGATTTTAATTTAGAT
This sequence comes from Gymnoscelis rufifasciata, assembly GCA_929108375.1. Classification (NCBI taxonomy): domain Eukaryota; kingdom Metazoa; phylum Arthropoda; class Insecta; order Lepidoptera; family Geometridae; genus Gymnoscelis; species Gymnoscelis rufifasciata. Next base: position 8,474,475 of record OV815315.1, on the reverse strand, counting down.
TTTATTTGTATGAAAGGTGAGTCTGGCGCGAGTGTTCTTAGATTTAGATATCATGAAAATTGGTTAAGCCGTTTAAAAATTATGGGGGTGAGAGTGGGGAAGGAAAACCGAAAATCTGCAAAATATACTCGAGTGGGGTATCAAATGAAAGCGCATCTTGTGCACATTACAAAATATTATGGAGTTTTACTTTTATGGAAATTAAGGCATTGAAATCGGGGGTTTTCTTAAATTTTCAATTTAGATTTATTTTTATATTCGTAGTAATCTATACGTATATGTATATGAACCTGAAGAGTTTGTTTTTATGTGTTTGCTGAAATGCGCTTATCTCAAGAACTACTGGTCCGTTATAAAAAAATATTACAGTTTTCGATAATCCATTTATCAAGGAAAATTCGTTATTCCCAAAATGGTAAAATTATGAAATACAAACAACTCCGTGACGTGAAAATCTGAAAAGTGACAAAATGAAAACCTTGTCGATTTTTGGAAGTGTTTTAAAGGACCCTTTCGTAAAACTAGTTCCACGTCTTTATACAAACACAACATTGAAATTAGTAGACAAAGAGTTAACTACAATCATAAAAAATAAATTATTCGCCTATCTAATCTAACAAATGATACCATTATTGCTACTGCTAATGTATCTGTATAATAATTTAGACGAACACAAAAGTTGTGGTTTCTAAAACTAGTTAGATAGAAGTTTCGTAATAAAACGTAATACTGGCTAAAAGCGGGATGGAGACTATGGCAGACTTCCATTAGGAGTTTTTAATTTACCTCAAATATGATGAACCTTACATTATCGTATAATATTGATGTATTTGCCTATTTTTTCTATGTAAATATAAATACACTGGCCTGTAAGTACAAAACTTAAAAAAATATTTAATTATTCGAATCTACTGAAGTTAGTGTAAATTTGTTAAGTCTCTTTATTCTGTATATGTATTCTGTATGTCACGGTTCTTGAAGTCACTGACAGACAGACGATGATGCCTCAGTAATACCCCCTTTTTACCATTTGGGTACGGAACCCTAAATATGATTAAAAACCAAAATAAAAGTATTTTCAGCTAAGTGCCAAACTCAATTTATATTTTTTATAAATTGGTTTAACATGTTGTTTCTTTTTCTTTAATGTTTAATAGCGGGTGTATTCTCTTTGGGCTTTGATAACACTTTCGAACGAATTCGCCGATGTCTGTGATTTTTTAACAAGATGGAGACAATTCGGTCATCTGGAGCACTGGGTCTGCCATGGCAAAGTCTCCTCAGATAGTTTCCAGTCTCTTCGTACCTTCGCTTCACTTTCAGGTCCATAATAGTCTCAAAAAATATGATTTTTATTTTAATAATTTTTCACTCCATTTTTAATTAAAGTGACCATGACCTTTTTCTGTACTAGTTAAATTCTTTGAGTCCTTTTTATTTCAAAAGTTTATCTTTAATTCTCAAAATTTTAATTCAACTTTAAACATCTATATAACCGTTAATATTATTCTCATGCATTCTTTGATGTTGTAAAATATACTGACTTATTATACTGACTGGATGATTTGTATGTATAGAAATAATCTGACGATTGAAAAACGGCCCTTAAATTAATAAAATAATAGCAATGGTAAATAATAACAATTTTTATCTAATGAAAATTATGTCTTACGTTTCGAACTTTGGATTATACTCAAATTCCATGTACAATCACAGTTAGTATCGTTCCATTTCAGGTCTGTGGAATAACAAGCCAATCATACACGTATCATGAAGTATACAAATATTCGCGCAACTTCGCCGCGAATCTCCGTAACAAGTTGAAGATAAAGGACGGTGATGTGGTGTGTGTGATGATGCCTAACTCACCAGACTACGCAGTAGCAGTTCTCGGGATATTACAGGCTGGTGGAGAAGTGACCACTGTCAACCCTATTTATACTGCACGTAAGTTGAAATTCTAGACATTTTCCATGGAATCATAGTGATCTATGAAAACACTGTTTTAATAAGTGATAATGTTCCGAGAACTTTGTAGAGTTTGTTTCTTCGACTGTATCTGGTACAAGTGACTTTTATTCTGACGAAATCGGCCTAAACCACTAACCCTTTAGTAGGACATTATGACATTCACCAACTCGTATTGCCCAGCGTGGTGCATTAAGGCCTAATATCTCTTTCTGTGTCCCAGTAACGTACCTATATAGGGGTGCTTATGTGTGTGTATGTATTGTAGTTATTCATACTACATATAACACGTTGAAAATATTTCTTATTCCCTTGGCACCAATCTGGGAAAGGCAACAAGTTCTCCTTTCTGGTTCCCATTATATGGAAGTTGTTCGTTCTTCTTAATTATTTATAATGTATATGACATTTATACAAAGGTAATACGTAAAAGTTAAATATAAAACAGTTTGTTCATTGTTTATTCAACTCCGGAGGCCGACGCGCAGTTGTACAAATATTCTTTAAATATTAATTTCTGCATTTCTCATTACTCATTTATTATTTGCCATAGTGACAGTTTTATTTTAGGAACATTCGTACAGTATAACAAGCCAACAGTATTGGCAATTAACAACACACGTTAAAATAAATCTAAATTAAAACATTAAGAAAAATACCAATTCCTATTCCTTCGTTTCCTTAAAAGTAAAACACCATAATATTTTGTAATTTGCACGCGATGCGCTTTCATTTGATATATAATAGATATATTTGCAGATTTCCGGTTTTCCTTCCCAACTCCATAACTTTTAAACGGCACAACCGATTTTCCTGAAACATGTACAAGAACAATCGCGCCAGACTCACTTTTCATACAAAAAAAAAACTAAATGAAAATCGCTCCATTCGTTCGGGAGCTATGATGTCCCAGACAGACAGACACACAGACACACAGACACGTCAAACTTATAAAACCCCTCTTAGTGCTCGGGGGTTAATAAGCGACAATGCACAATCTTTCAAGTAGTACGATCGATTATAAAGCATATCGTAAATATCTTCCTCTACAGATTCATAGGAGATATTTTTAGCCTGAAAATCAATCGATGGTGAAATCGTTGATTACAGGTTAAATTTTTAATATTGTATATTCATATTCTTCTAAACAGTGGTATAAACCTTTTTTGGAAGGGCCTCATTATTCAAACTATAATAACTGTGGCAAGCAATAGTTTATCTACTAAACGGTGTATCATTACGAAAGTTATGTAATGATACTCTACTCAACGCAACACTTTTTGTAGGCTATTAATTTACCTAATGTTAAACCTGCATTTCATCTCGACAGTGACTCTGCTTCATACATATACACACACACATACATATAAAATATTACATATTTGTTCATAACTATGTAATATTTTATATATGAGTATGTTTTTATGTATTTCAGATGAGCTCCAACGCCAGCTTCAGCTTTCAAAACCGAAGTTAATTATAAGCACTGAAGGTGCAGAAATACTTGGCACAATAAATGAAGCCAGGAGATTAGCTGAACTCGACATCCCCATTATTGCAGTCAAGACAAATGAGATAAGACCCCAGGGAACGATTTCATTCGAAGAATTTGCATTAGACAATACTGTTGATCACAGTGTCTTGAAACAAGTAAACAGGAAGCCTTCAGAGATTGCATTTTTGCCGTATTCTAGTGGCACCACTGGGTTGCCAAAAGGAGTGGAGTTGTCCAATAAGAATTTGGTTGCAAATTTTACTCAGAGTGATGTAGAAGGAGTAAAACATTACTGTGATACTACAAGTAAGTATATAAAAATAATAAATATTTCCGGACAATCCACACAACAACATCTAGCCCGATGGTAAGCTCTTAGCTTGTGTTACGGGTACTAGACATCTGATATACTTAATATAATATACATACATACATAGGTATTTTTTATTATACATATTAAACACCCAGACCAAGGAGATAGTGCTTGCAGAACATATACAAACACTTGACCCCTCGGCGGGAATCGAACCCGCTACCTCTTGCGCCGAAAGCGGACTCTCGCCCACCTCGCCACTGAGGCAGTCAATATATTATAATATATTTTAAATAGTAGCGATAGTTGGAATTTTTTAACTATTATTACAATGTTAATTTTCTGATTACCTATTGTTCTTACGTAAGTACCTTTACAAGAGGACAAAAAACTAAATACAGAATAACAACCGCATAATATTTGCTCTCAAACCGGTTAAAAATTTCACATCAAATAAATATTTTTTCGGTGCTTGTACCTGCTTATTTTGCATCACTTATCATTATCACACAGCATTATCTTAGATAGCTGTCCATCTATAAAATATATAATCCAATAATATATATATATATATATATACTATATTGCTACAATATACCAATAATTGGATTAATATATATATATATATATATATATATATATATATATATATACTATATTGCTACAATATACCAATAATTGGATTATTACTAACCTCGGAGAGGGTGTTAATATGTGCGTCACAGCTCGCGGGCTAATTGCGTATATTATCGTAGTATAGTTAAAAGAAACTTGATATTACTATTTTCCAATAGAGGTATTTTTATTCATTTATCTTGTCGGTGAACGTCTGCCGAAACGTTTAACAAATCTATACTAATATATTAGGTCCTTACATATGAAATTGGCGTTTTGTATGGGAGGAACAAAAAGTCGAATATTTTTTAATATAATATTAGGTCCTTACATATGAAATTGGCGTTTTTCGTACTGGCCACTTTAATCACAAATTTCTCCTCTTTGGTAAGGAATTCCAAATTCAAATTTGTACAGCTATAGACTCATGTATTTGTGCTTCGATGATCGTCATTCATTTGTTTTTTTTCTTCTGTTTTTTTCTGTTTGCGTCACTCATTTTACAAAATGGAAAACTTAAAATATCGCATTATTTACGAGTACGAGTTCCGCCGTGGCACTAGTGCTGCGGAAACAACTCGAAGGGTGAATGATGTGTATGGCGGTCGTGTTGCAAAAGAAAACACAGTTCGTTTTTGGTTCCAACGTTTTCGTTCTGGAAATTTCGACTTGCAGAACAAGCCCCGTGGACGGCCTGAGACTCAAGTTGATAATGAAGAGTTGAAGGCTATTGTGGAAGCGGATCCATCGCAAACCACGTCCGAGTTAGCTGCAGGCTGCGGTGTTAGTGATAAAACTGTTTTAATTCACTTGAAGCAAATTGGGAAGATTAAAAAGCTTGAAAGGTGGGTACCTCACGAATTGACTGAAGCAAACCGGCAAACGCGCGTCGACTGCTGCGTTACATTACTAAACCGGCACAATAATGAAGGTATTTTAAACCGAATCATTACCTGTGATGAAAAATGGGTTCTTTACGATAATCGGAAGCGCTCAGCGCAATGGTTGGATCCTGGCCAGCCAGCCAAATCCTGCCCCAAGCGAAAATTAACCCCAAAAAAGTTACTTGTAAGCGTTTGGTGGACTAGTGCCGGTATTGTTCATTACAGTTTTCTCAAATCTGGCCAGACTATTACGGCTGATGTCTATTGTCAGCAATTGCAAACCATGATGGAAAAGCTAGCGGCTAAACAACCTAGGCTGGTCAATCGCTCCACGCCACTGCTGCTTCACGACAACGCTAGACCACACACTGCGCAACAGACGGCTACTAAATTAGAAGAGCTTCAATTGGAAAGTCTAAGACATCCTCCGTACTCCCCGGACCTTGCTCCAACAGATTACCATTTTTTTCGAAATTTGGATAACTTCTTGCAAGGGAAAAAATTCAACTCCGATGGGGCAGTCCAAATCGCCTTCAAAGATTTTATTGATTCCCGTCCGACTGGTTTTTTTAGTAAAGGGATCAATGAACTACCTATAAGATGGCAAAAGTGCATAGAAAATAATGGTTCATACTTTGATTAATTAAATATATTATATTAAAAAATATTCGACTTTTTGTTCCTCCCATACAAAACGCCAATTTCATATGTAAGGACCTAATATATTTAATTAATCAAAGTATGAACCATTATTTTCTATGCACTTTTGCCATCTTATAGGTAGTTCATTGATCCCTTTACTAAAAAAAACCAGTCGGACGGGAATCAATAAAATCTTTGAAGGCGATTTGGACTGCCCCATCGGAGTTGAATTTTTTCCCTTGCAAGAAGTTATCCAAATTTCGAAAAAAATGGTAATCTGTTGGAGCAAGGTCCGGGGAGTACGGAGGATGTCTTAGACTTTCCAATTGAAGCTCTTCTAATTTAGTAGCCGTCTGTTGCGCAGTGTGTGGTCTAGCGTTGTCGTGAAGCAGCAGTGGCGTGGAGCGATTGACCAGCCTAGGTTGTTTAGCCGCTAGCTTTTCCATCATGGTTTGCAATTGCTGACAATAGACATCAGCCGTAATAGTCTGGCCAGATTTGAGAAAACTGTAATGAACAATACCGGCACTAGTCCACCAAACGCTTACAAGTAACTTTTTTGGGGTTAATTTTCGCTTGGGGCAGGATTTGGCTGGCTGGCCAGGATCCAACCATTGCGCTGAGCGCTTCCGATTATCGTAAAGAACCCATTTTTCATCACAGGTAATGATTCGGTTTAAAATACCTTCATTATTGTGCCGGTTTAGTAATGTAACGCAGCAGTCGACGCGCGTTTGCCGGTTTGCTTCAGTCAATTCGTGAGGTACCCACCTTTCAAGCTTTTTAATCTTCCCAATTTGCTTCAAGTGAATTAAAACAGTTTTATCACTAACACCGCAGCCTGCAGCTAACTCGGACGTGGTTTGCGATGGATCCGCTTCCACAATAGCCTTCAACTCTTCATTATCAACTTGAGTCTCAGGCCGTCCACGGGGCTTGTTCTGCAAGTCGAAATTTCCAGAACGAAAACGTTGGAACCAAAAACGAACTGTGTTTTCTTTTGCAACACGACCGCCATACACATCATTCACCCTTCGAGTTGTTTCCGCAGCACTAGTGCCACGGCGGAACTCGTACTCGTAAATAATGCGATATTTTAAGTTTTCCATTTTGTAAAATGAGTGACGCAAACAGAAAAAAACAGAAGAAAAAAAACAAATGAATGACGATCATCGAAGCACAAATACATGAGTCTATAGCTGTACAAATTTGAATTTGGAATTCCTTACCAAAGAGGAGAAATTTGTGATTAAAGTGGCCAGTACGAAAAACGCCAATTTCATATGTAAGGACCTAATATAAAAGGCTCCATATACAAACGTACAAATAAGACTTCATAAAAATCTGAGCAAATTCAACAATCAAAAATATATACACATGCCATAAGTTTTATTAATGTGACTAAGCCTCTCATTAATATTATAAAATTGTGGTACCACAACCACACGACAAAACGAAGCAACCGCATCATTTTGGAAGTTGGTTAAAAACTAAAAAATTACGATACTTTTAAGTACATAATATGTCTATAGCTACGTAACCGTAAACAGTTAACGCCGAAGCATTATCATATCCTATTAACATTGTAAGACATTACTAGTTTTTTTACGCCACGGCGTTGCCCGTGCTTATTGGATTTTACCGCGGAAACAACGTATATTCCGGCGGTTAAATAGCCTTTAGCCTTCCTCAATAACTACTTTATTATTTTTCAAATCGGAGTAGCTCCAAAGATTAGCGCATTCTAACAATAAATCAAATAAACTTTTCTTCTTATAATATAAGGATGTGTGCAATTTTTTTAATTATTGTTAAAAATTTTATGCCAATAAAATTGTAAAAGAGCTGTTTTAACACTACATCTAAACACATCAAATCTATACTATCTATTTATCTCATATAATGTCTCATATACAAGTGAAATGTTATTTTTATAAAAACGGCATTAAATGAATTGTATGAAAAGTTTTAAGTTAAGTTTGGTTAGTCCACATTATCTGATCTGATAATTTCAAAATTGATCTCCACGATACAGGCTTTGCTAAGGAGATCGCTGGTTAATTTCCATGTACTTACTGTAATTTGTCTTACTAAATATTTTTAAATATTTTTTCATACTACATAAAATTATCTTTACAGGTAAGAGTCAAGATTCCGTTTTGGGCATTCTTCCATTTTACCACAGCTATGGCCTAAATGTAATTTTGTTACACAAACTGTCTGTTGGCATGAAGATCGTAACGCTGCCGAAGTTCAATCCAGCTACATTCTGCAATGCCCTGAAGGAGCATAAAATTAACCTGCTGTTAGCTACACCACCGTTAGGTTTGTATATTTAAACTACTGGTTTGTTTTTCCCACTCTACAGACCAATCGCCTGGGCTGATTTTTATGATTCACTCGTCAATCGATTTCTCTTAGTACGGCGAGTATCAATAAAGACGCGTCAGTGAGCGACTACTGGACGCCATTTTGTAAAATAAAAAAATAAGTAAACAAAATAGGTTATGTGGTCGTTAAATAGGTATTTAAAAATTATTGATAGCTTTTTTCCAACATTTTTCGATTCGAGTGACTTTAGATTCTATGTCGATTTAATGTTGCATAAACACAGTAAAAATCCCCAAAAAAGTATAGTCACAGTCGGGTTATATTTTTTCGTATTATGCTTGTTTAATTTACCTGTTTCGATGTTTTTCTAAAATTTTGCACGCTTAATCGAATCTTGCAAGTTATATTGGACACACTTTCTATTAAGCTGATATTATGCACTCTCCTGCCATTCACATATGTGGATGTGTGCAATTTTTTGCATTTTTAATTATGTAGATGATGAAGGAAACCCTAGTAACTCCGGTGTAACAAGACAGTCCTATCAAGTTTTGGGTTCGTTTTATTTGTCTCTATGATCCTCAGGCACCCGACTAAAGCTAATAGCTTTTAGTATTAAAAGCTTCTACCAAAATTGATTAAAAAATATTTTTACGTCCCCAATGCTGGGACACAGGGACTTTCTTGTGCGAAGAGATATTATGCCTTAATTCACCACGCTAGCCAAGTGTGTATGGATTGCTGAATGTGGCAAATCCTTCAAAATCTTTATATTTCCCATAATATGCCAGTTTCCTCACAATGTTCGCTTTCACCGATAGCACGTGCTTTTTAAGTGCGCATAAAGTTTTCAAGAAGTAAAATTCAGAGTTGTTTTTTTTATGCTGGATAAGCCTTCATTTGACCACAATCTCACCTGATGTAAAGTGACGATGTGGTCTAAGATGGGACATGAAGACATAGAAGGTAGATGGCTTCTCCGGGCCCCATTACGAAACACGAAAAAATCGCTTCACGTACTGGCCCAGCCCGGAGGGTGGTGACAAGCCGTCTGGGTTTGAACCCACTTACTGGAATGAAAACCGAGTGTGCTCCCACTCAGCCAAAACGGCTTCTTTTCGAAAAGCTCACTGCATAAAATACATTTTAGAGTTTATTCTTGTTTGAGTAATAGTAATAAGTTGTTGTAAAACAAAGAATTTGTAACGTTTTTTGTTGAAAATTCTGTGACACGTTCAGTGCAATGTGACCCAGTTAACAGAACTATTTCACAGACTTGGAAATGAATATTTTAAATTCTGTTTTACCTGTATTCAGGTTTTGTTTTATTTTATTTAATTAGTATGTTTTCAAAGTTCTAGTTTTTCAAGATCCTGTCATAAACATAACAGACGGTTATATTTACGGCTGCTTAACAATTAAATTTAGTTACCTAATCAAAACAATCCGTTAGGTGCAAAGTTTATGGATGCGTCTTAATTTAATTGTGCATAAAATTAAAAAAATAGTATAACTAAAGTGAATTATTTAAAATAGAAATCGGACTATTATTTATATACTAATATTAAATATAACAATTAACAAATCGCGAAATAAAAAAAAGATTGAATCCATTAGATATTATTAAAACAGGACTTTCGTCGGTAGAAGAGGCCTCTCACGCCTCATTGTTACCGGTTCCGCTTGAATATAATAGAAGCATCGTATCTGATGTTACAATTTATTTTATTAAGTTGCATGATAGTTGTCATAATAATAAAGTACCTGGTAAAATAAATAGGTTTGAACCTTAAATCTTTGATTGAATAAATATAGTCACAATAGCGTGAGAAGCAGTTAGTGACTATTATGATTTTTGGATACTTTTTAAATGATGTATGTATGTATTTAATGATGTGTGTGTTGTATATATTTTTTTGCTTCAGTGTTATTCGCGGGTTTGAATGATGACGTCACAAAAGAGCACCTAGCTCATATAAAAGTAATGACATCAGGAGCAGCACCTCTACCACTCAGTGATGTTTTGAAAGTTAAAGAAAAAGCTAATGTAAGTTTTATTATCTTTTTGAATAAAGATAAATTTAATAAAAATTAAAAAAAACTCTCATAATTATGACAGAGATAATAGATGCAGGTACAGTGAAACTATATACAATAGATATGTACTATTTGTTAGTATCTAGATACCCCCATTTACATTACAACACAGCTCTTACAAAATCATCAAAATTTACTCATGTTATGGGTCCGGAGGTTTTTACCCGGAATCCAGAATCTATAAAATAAGAATCAAATGAACCATTGTTTAAAATGAAACTCAAGAAATGTCTTATTGAGCAATGTTTCTACCGACTACGATACATTTTTAGTATCATCTGATCTTGAATTATTATTATGTATTATGACACTAGCTGTGCCCTGCGGTGCTACCCGCGTTATAATGGATGAAGTACTCTTAACCAACAACATATTTATTTGAATAATAAATTAATAGTACTATGTTGATACAACTTACACAAATTATTTCGACCAAATTAGGTACCATAAAAACGGTTTTTGTGAGTTAATCTTAAAAGATAGACATATACTATTGCGGACTGTTTTTTAGATCATTAAAAGAGCTATTATTCTTTAATACATATTTTTTGTGTATCTTGAACCGTTTTCACGGCGCACGCAACCGAAGGCTTCAAAGATGAACAATTTCTCCCGTTTTTTACACATTTACCACTATATCTTTGCTCCTATTAGTCGTAGCGTGATGTTATATAGCCTATAGCCTTCCTCGATAACTGGACTATCCAACACAAAAAGAATTATTCAATTCGAACCAGTAGTTTCGGAGATTAGCGCGTTCAAACAAACAAACAAACAAACAATCAAACAAACTCTTCAGCTTTATAATATTAGTATAGATATTTAGATTTTGACATTAATTGACATTGTATATTTTAATTTTTATTATTGAATTATGTTCAATAATTAAAATAATTTCATTATTAATATACTATTATGTACGTAAATTATTACATACCTGTATAAAATTGTAACCTGACTTGTAACCTTTGTTGTAAATAAACAAACTTGAAACTTACTCCTCAATAAATTTACGAAAAATAATAATCTTTTAAATAATTGGCATTACAAAATGACCAAAACGCTGTAATCAATTGGCCAGAACTTTATGGACAAAGAAATAATTTTAGCATGAGTTCCCAGATATCCTACTATGAGCCTTAACAATAAAAATACTATTGGGAGTGGCCCGAATTATCATAGGTTACTCTAACATAGAGTACTTTTAATTAATACACCTTTGTTTTTAGCCTGCAATGGACTTCCTTCAGTTGTACGGATTAACGGAAACCTCACCTGTAGCCACTGCTATGAGTCCCGGATCAACAAACTATGGCTCATCCGGTTATGCTGTGCCCAATACACAGCTCAGAGTTGTTGATGCAGATATGAATAACTTAGGTCCTAATGAGGTTAGTGGAACAATAGACCGGGGATTTACTTTGAGGCAGTGACTTATTTCAAGTTTCGATTGCTGGAGAAATATGTGATATTCAATTATAATCCAATATTTCAAAGTAATATACTAAAGAAGAATAAATATATTACGTAAAATAGTTCAAATGTAATCTTTGCTTAATTGTTTTTTATTAATTTATTAAAAACTATTGCAATTTACGTAGTGCTATTTCTAAAATACACGTAATTGAAACAGTAAATCTGTTTAAAGTCTTCTAAACAGGTAGTTATTTATCTGAATACAGGTTAGTCTCTTGAACGTAGAAAGTAACCTTAAAATTTATATTCTTCTGCTTTATCGGGACATATTTTGTTTCAGGTTGGGGAGCTTTTGATTAGAGGTCCTCAGGTTATGGAAGGTTATAGAGATAACCCGGAAGCGACCAAAAACGCAATAACGGAAGACGGCTGGTTCAAATCAGGTGACCTGGCTAAAGTTGATGAGAACGGCGCTGTGACTATCGTTGACAGACTCAAAGAACTTATAAAGGTTATACAATTATTTTGGTTATTTTTGGATAGAAATAGACACCTAACATAATCCCCTATTGTCGCATACAGGGTTCAAACCTGCAGCTCCGATTTTAAACGTTTTTTTTTATTCTTGATAAGCCTTCATTGGACCACAATCTCACCTGAAGTAAAGTGACAATGTGGTCTAAGATGGGACATGAAGTCCTAGAAGGTAGGTGGCTTCCAATCCAGCTCGCGATGACGTTTTAGCTCCCTCTACACTTGAATTAGATATGACAGGGTTGAAGCCCCCTACAATAGTTACGGAATGCGTCTTAGGCCACAATTCATAGTACTTTTAATCTATGATGATATGAGTAATTTCCCATATGAATTACTAACATTATTACAATCGTTGATTAAAAGTTATCAGAGATTATGTGTTACTATGTATTCTGTCCTTATCATTTTCAACCTCAGTGCGGATTATTGCTTTAGAACCTCAAAAATAATTATTTTGTTATTTCCTACACTATAATAGAACTGTAGTAATAAACCGAAACTTCGTTGAAACTAGTTTGATAAATGAAAATAGTTGCGCGGGTTCTGGGTCATTCAGTATTCGGGGGTTAATTATTTCCGAGTAATTAATGCTGTAATCAAGGTATAGTAGTCCGTATATTTTTTTGTATTAATTTAAAATTAACTTGTTCTAAATGGATTCTATAGGTACGGTACGGTGAAGTTTCGACATTATAGAATGGAGTATATCTTAGATAATAATATTATATTTGAGACAACATTTAATTATTTTTTGTTTTGATAATTACGGAATTAAGACGTCCATCCTAACAAATTAACAATCGACTCAGCTTTTTAATATTGATAATAGATAAACATAAACTTACTTTAATAACAATATATCTTGTTATACCTATCTCTTAAAAAATAATTATCACTTTTTGAGGATTTTTTCCACATAAGTTCACTTTTTGTAAAAATATTATTTGCAGGTGAAAGGTTTCCAAGTAGCTCCGGCAGAATTAGAAAACACACTAAAAGAACATCCGAGTATTCTAGACGCCGCTGTCATTGGCATTACTGACGCCAAACAAGGAGAAGCACCGAAAGCTTTCGTTGTATTGAAAAATGGACACAAGCTTGATGCCAATGACGTCATAAAATTTGTCAATGAAAAAGTAGCAGCGTATAAAAGAGTAAAAGAAGTAATGTTCATGGAAGATCTTCCCAAGAATCCTTCAGGAAAGATTTTGAGAAGAGTGCTCAGAGAAAATCATAGCTAAACAAATCTAACAAGAGCAAGAAGAAAATTATCAAAATCTTAACTCCCTGACTTGTTTAAAAATTTTACTCGACTGTAAACCTTGGCATCCGAAAATGTGAATAAAATTGTCATGTAATTTGTAAACATAAAAATATGGCGTAACAAGCATTGTCGAAGCGGCCGCAGGGTACAGAAACCCATTTAAGTCCCTCTATTTTCGTCCTTTATATGTTAAAAGTTGAACTACGTTTACACCGATAAGAGCTTATGATATAAATTTAAATTTGAGAAAAACCCCCGATTTTAATGCCTTCATTTCCTTAAAAGTAAAACACCATAATATTTTTTAAGGTGCACGCGATGCGCTTTCATTTGATACGAGTACTCGAGTATATTTGCAGATTTTCGGTTTTACTTTCCCACACTCACCCCCATAAGTTTTAAACGGCACAACCAATTTTCATGAAACATGCCTAAGGACACTCGCTCCAAACTCACCTTTCATACAGAAAAACCTAATTTGAAATCAAATAGCTCCATCCCTCCAGGAGCTATGATGTCCCAGTCAGACAGACAGATAGACACACAGACAGACACGTCAAACTTATAACACCCCTCTGTTTTGGTCGGGGGTAAAAAATCAATCGTCTTATATTTTTTAATAAAATATTTACAACGTTATAATGAAGAACGAACTATACCTCGAACTATACCTGTATTTCTTATACAGGTAAAAAAAATTGACTGCAATTTGATTATAAAATAATTTAAGATTTTTGTAATTGTTATTCTTTGATCATAGCCTAATCTAATCTTTAGGTAATTTTTATACTCATATCAGTTGATTAAATTACGTTTAAACCCAGGAAGAAGTTGAAAAAATTTAATAAAAATGTTGACCCCTGTTTATTTAGTGGTTATTTATTGATACTAAATGAGATCATTATCATCATCCCTATTAACGTTCCCACTGCTGGGACACAGGGACTTCTCTCTTGACGAGAGAGATTAGGCCTTAATTCACCACGCTGGCTAAGTGCGGGTTGGTGAATGTCACATGTATTTCAAACTCTTTTAAAGTTCTCAGATCATGCCGGTTTCCTCACGATGTTTAAAGCGCACATAAATTTTTCAAGTAGAAAAATCCAGAGGTACGTGGCGGGGTTTGAACCCACGACCTTCGGAATGAAAGTCGAATGTCCTCCCACTTAGCCAACACGGCTAAATGAGATAGTTTTATCTAATTGATCACCTCTCAAGGTATCCAGTTAAAATAAAAACTATTAATTTAAGGCTTATCATTCACGAAAAAGATTTTTTTTCGACAAATGGGCTTTCAAATCGAAAAGTTGTAAAACAAAATAATGTTCGCCTAGTGCGTGCCCTTCCCTTCACCCCCTTTCCGCAGTGTATACCATAAAGGAAACACCTTGTATAATTTCAGGGAAATGAATTGAGATTGTCATTTGACCATTTTCCATAATTTACTTATAGGCACATAAGTATATGTATAAGGATATGGATATAAATACTATAAAATCCTCGAAGAAATGTTACATACACATTATGTGTACAATAAACATGAGCGCAAGGCCAAGAGAACCATAGAAGAAAAATACTGTCGTATTAATTTTTATTTTCCCGTATTATTTTTAATTATTTTTCTATTATAATTGCAGAATACAATAAATGAACAATTTTTTTTCATTATTGCTAGCAACTGTTCGTAGCATCACTATTATTGATGGGCAGAATTTTTGTCGCTTTTGTTTTAACATGCAAATTAATGTATAATTAAAATAACATACCTACCTGTGTAAATCGTCTTCAGAATTTCCTCAGAGCAGTAGTAGGTTAACCCGTCGCCATTTCTGAAAGTATAATGGGAATCTCGGATTAAAATAAAGTTTTAATTAGTTGCAATAGTGAATCGGAAAAGTACGCCGGCAGTGTTCCGAACGTGGCATCCTTATTTGACTCGCAAAACGGGCAGATTCCTGCTAGTTGGATCTTCCTGTTATCTTAACAAGTCGCGTACTATGTTGCTGCAGTTTTGTTTTTAGACTATCGCTCGTATACATTATATCTGCTATTGAGGTTAATATAAGTTATTTCGACGCTGTTGCAAGCGCCATGATCACGGAAACAACTGAATTGTCATTGTCTTTGCGATTTGGGCAGACGGTTATTCACAAACGAACCGGTCTGCCCTCTTTCTGAGTCTTTTATTGCGAGGTTGACACTCACTAGAGCTACTACCACTTGTTTCATTCTCGAACGCAACTCGATCACGACACACTACCCTGACCGTGTCTTGGCGAATAATTTAAATTATTATTATTATTATCAATAATTATGTGGGGTAAAAAGCTTTCATTGAACTGCTATAAAAAAAATAGCACTAATCATTGTCAAATAGGGTTTTTATGAATCTTTACTTAGCGTTGTTTTTTTTTCAATTTTATTTGGGAAGTTCACTAACTCATTCTACAGTGTCTTTATCATAAATATATTTAAAAAATATTAGCGGACTAAATACTAAATCCACAGAATCAACATTTAACCCCGTGGTGAGCACTCAGCTTGTTTTACGGGTAATATACATACATTTATTTAGTTTTTAATTCACATACATATTAAACACCCACACCAGGAGAAATACCAGAGGGAGCCTGCAGAACATACTTACCTTGGCGGGAATGGAACCCGCTACCTATTACACCGGAAGCTGACCTATATGTAGAAAGCGAAGGCCATTGCAGTGTAAGGGGCTTGCTCAGGAACCTGAATTTGCTATATTCTTCGAGCATTCTCTTTCTTCATCTATGTTACATTGTAATAAAATCTATCTTTGAAAAGGATAGGAGAGGAGCTCATTATAATGATTGTATGAGTAATAGTTAACATTTAAAGTTATAAAAAAAAATAGTCAATTTATATGTTGCCTAAAAGTGTGTGACTCTGGATTGTGATATTTGAATCTGTTTTGCTATGTCTATTGCTTAAAATTAATTTTGCTATAAATAAAATTATATGAACATCACACCAATAAAGAAACATTAAATGAAGCCTATTGTTTGCTTAACTCTCTGTACAATAACAATAGAGGGGTATAGAATCAAACCTATCAAAATTGGTCTAAAATGAACTGAGTATGCTGCCATCTAGAGGATTTTGTGTTGCATCTATTATATCTATGTGCTTTAACGGTGAAGGCAAACATCGTGAGGAAACCGGCATGTTCTGAGAACTTTAAAAGAGTTTGAAGGACATGTGACATTCACCAACCCGCACTTGGCCAGCGTGGTGAATTAAGGCCTAATCTCTCTCGTCAAGAGAGAAGTCCCTGTGTCCCAGCAGTGGGAACGTTAATAGGGTGATGATGATGATGATGATGATCTATTATATTTTCCATATCATTAACAAATAAAGCAAAAGACCATTAAAAACGCGTTTAAAAAATCATATTGGGTTCAAATGCGACAAAAATATCAAAAAATAGAATCAAAAACAGCAAAGTGCAGATGTCAGTATCAAAAGCAGCAAAGTGATTTCTTTTTTACAATTTTTCAGGCCGAATACTACACAATATTGGCTTTTTTATAATACCTAAACAAAAATAATGTTTCATTCTGCAAGTTAAATCCAAAACATACCTAATCTATTTGCCCTGAAGCTTACAGGATGTTTTATTCGGTTCCCCAAAAAATTACCTTGATGCACTTTGCTAGGTTTGATTCTATACCCCTCAATACCAAAATATCAAGCTTCTGAAAAATTTCGTTCGATCCAGTACAAAACGATCTATCGGACATCACTCTGAACAGTGGATAGTTATAACGAGGTTTTCGCAAACAATAAGCAAGCCTGGGGAACTTTTGAAACAATAAACTGCTATAGGAGTATTTCGAAGCCTTTTTCGAGGTAAAATTCAGAGACTTTAATGAAAATAGTTCAGTTTTTCAATGAAGTTTTGTGAAAACACAATGAATCGGTTATTGGGATAACGCTAGGTTGATCTTAAGGAATTTACGATTAATTAAAATAACTAAGAGCATAAATTGTATTTTTGTTAAATTGAAAACTGAGTCATGTCTATGCTAAACAGAGGGCCAGGTGGTTTTAGCCAAAACAACTGCAAGCCCCGATTTCACCATTGGAGATAAACGCTGTCAGATCAGGCCATACTCGTTTTAGCACCTAACTTAGATCAAATACCAATTTTTCAATGGTTGAATTAGGTTTCAATTATTGATTTATAGCATAAAGTGATGAAATTGGGGCTAAATTTGGTCTGGTCCATTATAACGTTGGTCTATGTTTAATAGAGTCATCGACCTTTATTTGAATTAGGTAGGTATATAATCAGGTTTATTTTAAATCAAAGTAGCATCACAAGGTCTCTAACAAGAAGAACAGAGATGAGTTGCCTTCTGTCAAACTGTAGAAGATATGTATGTATTTATTAAGTCGAAGTAGCTGGCCTGGCTCTTAATATTTTCAAGCACTTTTCAGCAGAAATATTTGGATATTTATTTAAATGGTAGTTAATAAATATAGTCAAAATATATATTTAAGTATGTATAATATATCGAGTCCCCGTAACACAAGCTTAGAGCTTACCACGGGGCTAGATGTTGTTGTATGGTTGGTCGGGAAATATATATTTATATCTATTTTTAACCCCCGACCAAAAAATAGGGGTGTTATAAGTTTGACGTGTCTGTCTGTCTGGGACATCATAGCTCCCGAACGGTTAGAGCAATTTTAATTAGTTTTTATATGAAGTTGTATGAAAGGTGAGTTTGGCGCGAGTGTTCTTAGACACAATGTTTCATGAAAATTCGGTTGTGCCATTTATAAGTTATGGGGGTGAGTGGGAAAGGAAAATCGAAAATCTGCAAATATACTCGAGAATCAAATGAAAGCGCATCGCGTGCATGGTGTTTTACTTTTAAGGAAATTAAGGAATAGGAATCGGGGGTTTTTCATAAATTTTAAATTTAGATTTAAATTAGGTATTTTCTATATAGGTAGGTATATTAGGTTCTTTTGGTAGTTCACATTAATAGAAATGTGTTAATTCGTAGTAGCCAAAAAAGGCTCACAACTACATTCATAATTTTATAACTTTCAGTCGTTTAAATATTTTTGTATTCATTTGTACAAGCTGTTAGTAAAGTTTCTGTCTATTTGCGAAATCCAAAGGAGAATTTCGATTGCTTGTAAAATAAAACTTTTTCGCTTTCTGCTCCAGTACTGCCGAAGCTGAATTTTCAATTTTATTTCCTTTATTAATTACGTTTAAAATAAAAGCATTTTCCACAGATCAGCCAAAGATTGTTAAGCAATACAAATGTTGAATCTTGCATTTCGTAATGCGCTACGAAACGCCAGATTCAACATTTGTATTGCTACAAATACAAATAAATAGGGAGTAAAAGCAGCCTTTTAAGCGCAAAAAATTGTGTTGACTAAGTAAAAAGCTTTATTGGCTTAGTGGGAGCACACTAGACTTTCATTCCGAAGGTTATCCATAGGTTTAAGCCCCAGCAGCGTCTCTGAATTTATCTTCTCAAAAAAACTAAGTGCGCATTTAACACGTTACTACTCTAACAGTGAAGGCAAACATAGTGAGAAAACTGGCATGTACTGACAAATTTGAAGAGTTGCAAGAACATGTATTGTGACATTGACCAACCCGCACTTACCAGCGTGGTGAACTAAACCTGAATATGAAAAAAGTAATAATAACCTACACTCAATTCAGCACCTCTCAAACTCACTGAGCGGAAAATAATGTGCATATTTCCAAGGAACTTTCAACTAATTTTAGTGCATCTTTCCCTATTTAAGGGTTATTTTCCGTTGCATCCCGTTGAGCGACAGTAATTGGTAATAGCTCGCATCCTGTGACGTTTCGTTCAACGGTTCGCGACGTCTCAATTGGATCCAATAACTTTATAACGACTTCTTATTTACTGATTTGTTATTGAAAAAGAAAGCAAAATTTGAGTCTTGTTTAAAATTACTTTAATAATATAAATATATTTAACAAAAAAGCCTGGAGTGGATATACCATAAATAGTTAATAGTTTTTCTCTTATATTAATATTATTAAACTTCCGGCCTCTTATATTATGTCACCTAAAAGAGACGGTTGGTCTTCAAAACTATAATTTGACGAGAATATCATGCAGATTTGTTGCTTACACTTCAAAACAGGTAACGATGAAAATACGTTCAGCCAAACGTGTACCTATAGGTACCCCAATGCGAGCAAACACACACACTCACTTGAAATAAAAAGCATATTAAACATTTATTCCAAAAGCTGGGTAAACTAAATTTACCTTTGAGATCGTATTTTCCATTCATTACTCGGCGATTAATAACACTGATTTTATCAGTAGTTCTTGAGACTTCAAACGGGTAACCACAACCACACCATAACGGACAAATCAAAATACTGCTAATATACTGCTTCAAGTCTTAATAAAGTTAAAAACCACGATATTTAAAAATTAACTTATCGTCACAGGTAGTAAATTTCACAGATCAATAAAATATTTATTTTATCTTAGTTGATCGAAGCCAGGTCAGTAAATTTTATCGACGATATTGTTTTAACTTTACTTGTTGTTAAAGTAAGGTAAGTGGTACATAAATTCCATATTTATGTTCTCCGCATCGAGCGTCCCGGATCAGCTGACATATTTTAATGGCGTCAGGCACGGAAACATGATTTACGGGTTATTAACAGACTTTTGTTTTGGTCCATATTTTGCCGTATATTCGGGGGTAGGTATGCGAGTTAACACCGGATTTTAGGTCAGTTTTGGCATTAGCTGTTACAATGCAGTTTTAGAGGAACGGACTTCGCGGATTTTACTTCTACGGAAAATGTTTCATCATTTTCCGTTTGTTTAAAAGATGTTTTTGTAGAAATGTTCAACGTTGAGCCAGTTTGTGCAGTTTCATTTCTACGTACTTGTTATAGAATAGTGTAATTTATATTTTATTAAACATAGGGATCATTTCGCACTGCTATTAGGAGATTGAATTATCTCGAAAAATGACGAAAATGATTTTTTTTATGGTCTAATAGGATTTTTCTTTACCTACGCGTCTACCAAAAAGGCGATTTTGGTCGACGCCGCCGACGATATCGATATTAACCAGACTAAATGGATAAGCGACTTCGAAATCATATCGACGATAAAGATTTAATTTTACTTCCGTTATATATGTACTAAGGCATACTATAATATTACTTCATTATAATCTGCTGTCGTTGGAAAAATGATCATAATAACTCTAATTATTTAGAAAATAAGCCGTGTTGGCTATGTGGGAGGACACTCCACTTTCATTCCGAAGGTCGTGGGTTCAAACCCCGACACGCACCTCTGGATTTTTCTTCTTGAGAAATGTATGTGCGCTTTAAACACGTGGTTTAACGGTTAAGGAAAACATCGAAAAGAGAAAAAAATAATTTTGTTGTAGATAGAATAGAAGATTATTGTCAAATAACTAGCTTTTGTTCGAATTTCTAAAATAATGCAATATTGTTCAATTTTGTTTAGTCATACTCTTAATCCTGATACTATTAATTTTATTATTATTTATTTAATAAGGGCATTCGTATGGTATTTGACTCGACTTAAGAACTTTTTAGGGTTCCGTACCCAAAGGGTTAAACGGGACACTATTACTCACCTCTGTCAGACAGACTCTGTCACCAGGCTGAATCTCAAAAACCCGTGATACATAGAGAGTTGAAATGTATGTATTTCTCTTGTCCCTTATATAACAATATCTAATTTAAAAAATAAATATCTAAAAAAAATCCATGACACAATGTTTAGTTACCGTACTCCTCCGAAACGACTTTACGGATTTTAACCAAATTTTATTTGCGTATTCAGTAGGTCTGAGAATCGACTACTATCTATTTTTCATTTTGCAAAACAACGTTTGCTGGGGTCAGCTAGTAAATCAATACATAAGGCTCTCATACAACGAACGTGATTTTCATGAAATTAGGCAACTTTGCTCGAGGCCAATACTAGGATTAGTGACTACTCCAACTGTATCTATTTTCATTTGTTTTATTACTAAATGTGTATAAACTGTAGACAGAACCCTGTTGCAGAATGAGCCCATCTCATACTTACCTTATACATTTTTAGATAATGCGGTATTGATGAAAAAGATTTACCTATTTCAACCGTAAAGACGTATGATTTGATGGTTTATTAGGTACATTACTCGTTTAGATTCACAGTCTCGTTTTAGATCCTCAGTATTCTTAAACGTATTTTCCAATTTAACTTGTTTTATTATGCCGGTACTAAAAATCTATGTACCTAAGCTACCTGTGTTAAACTGTAAGTTTAATCATTTTCATAATATATGTGATATTGTGTCTTACAGTTGAAATAATGACGATAAATCAATGGAAATATATTGACAAAATTACTTTCATAATTCAAGAAACTTCTTAAAGAGTGTATAAGGTATTTCCTTGTAAAATAAGCTTGAGTCAAAAAAGTCAAAAACCTAATAGATGCGAAGCACTATCTAACCAGTTCCAGCATAACGCAACCAAAATTAGCTACGTTACTTTTCCGTCAGAAAATAGTTACATAAGAACATAACGAAGAAAAAGTCCTCGCTAAAATACACACACTACAATAAGCCAAATAGCCCTCTACACGTCAGACGTATCCGTAAATGATATCCGTCCGAGTATCCGTTAGAAGCTTAGGGGTAAGCTTCTAACAAGAACTACGAACTAGACAAGTGACAGTCATTAAACTGTTCTAGTCAATGGACCCTTAAAACTTTTATGATAAAAATAAAAAAAAATAAATAAAAATGTATTTATTCACAAAGAAAAAATAAGGTTTTACAAATAGTGAAATTATGTCCTTAAAAGTTTATAATTACATTAGTTCTTAAGTGTTTACACAATTGAACATAATACACACCCTGTCTGTAATAACCCCGTATGCAATGCATCTTCTTGTTCTAACTAAGTTATTTTAATAACTTGTGATTAGACACAATGAAAAAAGCTCTGCCTCGGCTTAGCACAGGAAAACAGTATTTTCAATCAGATTATCCTTAAAACTAAAAAACAATAAGGGAAATGACTTTTTATGTTACCTATATTTTTGTGAAAAAGAAAAACAAAAATAACAAGTATTAAATTAGGTTCACATTTGTAGACATATATATATATTTATATATTTAAATATAAATATATATATATATATATATATCTCCTCCCTCTCCCTTCTCTCCCAATTTTCAGCCGCTAACAATAGATACAAATCTAGAGATTAGATACAATGCATAATAAATTGCATTAGACAATGTTGACATTTAATACAGTTATATTTCTTAACTAGAGACCATAAACGTACATAGCGTAATTTACATTAATACAATCCGAGATGCACGGGATGTGTATATAAAAGAATTGTACACTATGATACCACTTTCAGCAAATTTTCTGTTTGATCATAGTTCAGGCTCATAAGATGGTGCTTAATTGTAGTTTTTAGTTCATGGTTTTTAAGTTTATGTAATTTAATAGATTTATTGATTTTATTGTAGAGATATGGTCCCAGGAACATAAAATGTTTTTTTGCAAACTTGGTTTTACAGGATATCGTCTTAAATATATTATTTCTACGTCTTGAGTTAGTATTTTTAATAATTTCCGCAGAAGGTTTTTTAAGTATCTGTTTCATAATTATTTGCTGAATAAAAATTTGTCTGACTGTTAATACCTTACAATCTTTGTAGAGCTGAGTCGTGGGGTATCTGAAAGGTAGTGCATTAGCTACCTTAAGTACAGCTCTCTGAGCTCTCTCAAGTTGCAGCATGTACGTTTTAGACGCACCACCCCACACAACAACACAATACATGAGAAGCGATTGACATAGAGCAAAATAAGTCGTTTTTAATTGAGCTGTGTTTGCAGAGTGCCTTAAGCCTTTAAAAACCGCTACAAGTCGTCGAATTCTACCTATAAGTTTTGTGATGTGAGGCACATACGTCAGTTGCGCATCAACTTGGACACCAAGATATTTAATTTCATTACAATTTTCTAATAAAGCGCAATCACACATCCTGTTTTTGGTGTTCAAGTCGAGGCACTCCACCGAATGTGACTTCAACAGATAGGTATTAGGATTCGGAAGTCCTGATTTGTGAAGGGAGAAACTTATATATTTAGTTTTTGCAGAATTCAAAGTTAGCAGGTTTTGATAGAGACTGATAGCAACTGTATTAAAGCCATTTTGAGCATATTTATAGACTTCCTCCCATGTATTACCAGAAAAGAGTAAGACAGTGTCATCAGCAAAAGATAGAAGTCTACAATGAGGGATAGAGAGCTCGCATATTTCATTTATATATGATAAAAACAGCGTCGGGCCGAGAATGCTACCTTGTGGAATACCGTAGGAAACGGGTAGTTCCTTGCTACAGAAATTGTCAATCTTAACCAACTGAGTTCTATCAGCTAGATAACTTTCTAAGAGTTTGTGTTGCTCTCCACGAATTCCGAGTTGCTCTAGCTTGTGTAAGAGTAAAGGTATCGATACCGTATCAAAAGCCTTTGCTAGGTCCAAGAAAATTGCAAGCGATTTCGAACCATTATCCAATCCTTCTACAATATAATTATTTAGCTCTGATACGGCGTCTGCTGTGGATTTCCCCTTTCTGAAACCAAATTGATTGTCCGAGATAAGATTGTACTTTTCCAGATAGCTAACCAATCTGTTGTTTATTGCTCGTTCTAAAATTTTTGAGAGGGTTGGTAATATGGAAATGGGCCTATAATTACTAGTAGTGCATTTATCACCATTTTTATAAATCGGAAGAACAACAGATTTTTTAAAAGCTTTCGGGAAAGTGGAAGTATTAAAGCTCAAACGACAAATATGTGTTAGGGGCTCTATAATATATTCAATATTTTCCTTAACTATGCGACCTGATATACCATCCCATCCCACAGCACAGTCAGTTTTCAGTGACGTTATAAGAGTTCGTACTTCAGACGCATCAATTTGTAATAGTCCAAAAGAGCTCAATACTTTTGTGTTTTTGCTTTTCTCTACCCCTATATTGTAAATAAACTTTTCCGCCAAGCACTTTCCTACATTTGCGAAATATTCATTTACTGAGTTTACAGTTAAGTATGGGCATTTATCTTTAAGAAGTTCTTGGGGGGGTGACTTTTTAGTTTTGTAGTTAGTAATATTATTAATAAGTTTCCAAGTCTTTTTGATATCTGAACCAGCTTTTTCAAATTCGTTTTTTTCATATGCTATTTTCAATTTTTTCAGAAGCCTGTTACAAAAATTTCTATATCTCCTGTAGATAATATTTAATGTCTCATTTTGAGGAGATTTTCTTAATTTACTATGGAGCTTATCTCTATGCCTTATACAACGAATAAGGCCAGGTGTAATCCAAGGTTTTAAAGGGATTTTCCGTCGTGATTGTTTTATTTGGACTGTGTTATTTTTTATGATGTTAGTTATGATTTTTATAAATATCTCAGTGACAAGATTGCAATCTGAACCATTTAAAACCGGAGAAAAATCAGCAATGCTTAATTCTTTGTTTATTGATAAATAATCGATTTTTGAGATTAAAGAGAGATTGTTATTATTATTTACATTTCTTAGAGTTAATAAGATGCAATCATGATCAGTAACACTGTTTTTTACTACTAAAGTAACACATTTTTTATTGGATCTTATAAAACAATGATCCAAGCAGTTTGATAGACGGGTAGGAAACATGTGGGAAGGTAAAAGACCATGAAAAGACAATAACTCTAGATATTCTGCTGACTGTTTTGTCTCTTCTAGAATATTTATATTGATATCTCCCATTAGTATAATTGTTTTAAATTTTGATAGAGATAAAAGGACAGTTTCTAAGGAATGAATAAAATTATCTTGATTTTTGTAAGAGGGTGATCGATAGAGAGAGATAATAGCTATTTCGTTATCAATCACCGAGACGATACAATTTGCCTCTGAAAAAGAAGGTTCGTGAGATATGATCTTGAGGTTCTCTCTCGCGTAAACTACAACTCCGTCGTTTTGTAAATAGTTATTGTTTGTTGCTTCTATGACATAGCCATCGAGGGAAGGCAAAACGTAATTTTTAGCAAGCCAGCACTCAGTTAAGATTATTATATCTGGTTGCGTTTCGATGCGATTTATTAATAGCAAGAACTCTTCAAAATTATGGTTTATACTTCTAATATTTTGTGTCAAGATTACCAGGTTATGTTTTGATTGCGACAAATAAGTACAACAAGTTTCAGGTTCGCAGATGTAAGCCTCTGCTGTGGTCACGTTATCAATGTTATCATTTATAAATTCAAAGTTGTTGTTCATTTTACTCATAAACGGGTGTATTAAGTTTATACACTGCGATTAACAAACAGTGAAAATTAGTTACGGAGTTTTCTAATATGATAATGATAACGGGACAATATGTCCTAAGACTTGCGGCCACACAGTTTATATAATTAATCCGATTTTGTCTATTTAACCTTTCAGTTGTCTTGTAATTATAACATAAGTCTGTCAGAGGAAATCCTTTTTCAAAGTATTCATTGTAACAAATAACTCGCATATGCAAAGTTTTAGTGATTAGGTTAGTTACATTATATGCAGGCTGAAAAATAAGCGAGACTAATCTAGTAGTTGCTGAAAAAATCAAGAAAGAAGTAATATGAACCACAATAATTATGAAGTAACAATTTAAAAGCTTATAGTAAAAATAAAATATGTTATTGTAAATCACGACTAGTCAGATTTCTAGTTCAGAAAGCTGTCTGAGACTTGATATTAGGATACCTTTATCTCCTTCATTTTTACGAAGATACACCTGACCAAAGCTTGTCCAGCAGTAAGAGAAGTTGTATTTCTTTGCGTATTCGCGCGCCTTGAAAAATAGTCCCTTAGCAGTGATGGTGAGGCATTCGCCTACGTAGACTGGTCGCGAAGGGCCATCAATCGAGAAATGAGAAGTGTTTAATTTGTTGGTACTGTGGTTTTGATTAAATTTTCTAACTTCTTTAATCACTCTATTTTTCAACGCTACAGTAGACATTTCTACGACAATCGGTCTTGGGGCATCTGATTTTCCGAATAGTCTTCTTATGTCGCGGACTTCCGTAGGCTGGCAATCTATTTTCAAGGACTCAAAAAGTTTTCTGGTGATTTTAAGTAGTTCTTCAGAAGACTCCTGTGGTTTAGAAGGAATATTTCTTATTTCAAACTTGTAGGCGCATGCTTGGCGATTTAATTCCTCTATCCTATTCTGCAAAGTTTCTATTTTGGAATCATAGGTTAGACACCGTTTTTCTAATTCGGTGGACTTCAAAGAGATTGACTCGCATCGTTCAGTGAGATTTATGATTTTATGATCCATTTCCATGTTAAAATTTCTTATATCATTTAATTGTTTTTTTAAGTCTGTTACATCTGAAATTAATGTAGTAAACTGTTGTTCTTGTTTTTCCTGAAAAGTATTAAAAAGTTTTGTCATGTGCTCCGAGATGTCGTGTTTAAAAGAGTTGAATTTAAAGGAAATCGACGCATCCAAATCGGCATCAGGACTACGTTTCCTTTTCATACGTCGTGTGACTTTTACGTTTTCCACTTCTTGGTCAGTCTCCGAGCGACTAGCAGCAGATTGCAGCAAATCTTCCTCCTTTTCACTTTTAGATTTAGGTGGAGTACGTTGTACTTGTGGCATCTTAGCACCAAGCAACCTCTAGGGCAATTTGCTATTATTGCCGTTAGGCGTTATGGTCACGTTGTCTCAGCGCTTGTGTTTAGAAATTTCGAAGCGCCGGCACACTGTTCCCGTGGCCGAGTCGGTAACACGTCCGGTCGAGGCGACGAAGGACGCTGGTTCGAAACCACGTGAAAGGCTTCAGTGCAAAAAGTGAGCACTCACCCTTGACCGCTCCAAGTGATCGTGTGTGTGTGAGCTCCCAGGGCCGGGCGAAGCGGGCAAAGTACAGGACGCGGTCCGGCAGGCGAAGCCCCAAGGCAGAAGAATTATCGGCTCGCGGAGTCTCCAAAATACAAAATAAATCCGAGACAGACTCGTTGACACGTCCTTCCGTCACCACAGCCGAGAGGCGAATCATTTCTAGATGTGGCAGAGGTGAAACTTGGGTGAAGGCGCAAACTTTATTTAATTTGTATTTCGTAGAGTAATCCCATTACTTCAACCATACGTCTACAGTCGGATATATTATGCCTCGGTCTTATATTTACAAGTTGTTTTAGCTGGAGTGGCTTGCATGCATCTACCTTAAGCCTTTTCTCAACTTAAGAACAGCACTATCTCCTTTAAGTTCTGAGAGTTAATTGTATAATAAAAAAATATCTTTACCTATGCATATAAAGATATTTTTTTTATATGTCTATTATTTAAGTAAATCAGATGTCTAGTACCCTTAATACAAGCTTAGAGTTTACCACGGGGCTAGATTTTTTTGTATAAATTGTCCGGATTTTTTTATAATTATCTTCAGTCTGTCTCCAAACCTTACCTTAGGCCTTTACTCGAGAGAGGGGACCATAATAAGAACAAAAATAAATCACAATTAATATTAAAAAAAAAGCATGCAGTATTAACTTGCTTGGAAGAGATCGCTCTTAAGCGATAAGGTCGCCCTTTTATTTTTCTTCCTCGTATGTGGTTTTTGTAACTATTGTTTTGTTTTGGTGTACAATAAAGTGTTTTTTTTTTTGTATTTACTTACTTGACTATCAAA
Organism: Gymnoscelis rufifasciata; assembly: GCA_929108375.1. Classification (NCBI taxonomy): domain Eukaryota; kingdom Metazoa; phylum Arthropoda; class Insecta; order Lepidoptera; family Geometridae; genus Gymnoscelis; species Gymnoscelis rufifasciata. The sequence goes on along the minus strand of OV815315.1, from coordinate 8,446,122 downwards.
GCTGACATTGTTCTATAAATTAATTAATAATGTAAGAATAAAATATTCACGATTGACTTGTAAATATCTTTTAAGGTTACCTAAAAAAAGGCTGTTATATTTTTTTACATCGCAGTCTCAAAACTCATCATCAAATTTTACCTCACGGTACTTAGTGATGATTGAACTATGAGGAAATAAACCAACGAAAGGTTCCTGACAATTTGTTACTTTACAAAATAACTGGTACTTTACAAAGAATAAAACATAACCGCTTCTATGCGATTTGAAATAACAGCACTCTGAGTTCAAAGGTTGGGGTTGCCTCTATCTATTACCGGTAATGACCAATTAGGGTTTGCACTGAAACATTTCCGATGGAAAGGGAAATAAATTGTGACATTAATCAGACGGGTAGTTGGGTTGACACTCGGATTTAAATCTAGCCGGAAATGGTTCGACTTATGGATTTATTCGGTGACATGTCATTTTTTATTAAAATTGGTCATTGTGCCTTTTTGTAAGTAATATAGCACAGATTACATAAGTAATAGGCATAATAGTCATTTTATTGGTCAACAATATTTACAGGTCATATACATAGGTTTTAAAGTAATGTTAAAAAACCATTTTCTGCACAAATGTACAAACGCTTAAAAACTTAGTCGATCAGGGCCATTAATGGTATTGGTCATAATATTAATAAATGAAGCTGCTGTACAATTAGCTCAGGTCATGGTGGCACGAGCTCTGGGAGGTTAAAATAAGCTGCGGATGATGATGATGAGTTACAGCAGTCTAATCGCACCTGACTTAGCCCATTTACAGCTATATTTGACTTGTGTATGTGTATCATCATCATCAACTGCTGGGACACAGGGACTTGTCTCTTGGCGAGAGAGTTTAGGCTTTTATTCTCCACGCTGGCCAAGTGTGGTTTGGTGAATGTCACATGTCCTTCAAACTATTTAAAGTGCTCAAACATGCCGTTTTCTTCACGATGTTTGCCTACACTGATAAAGCACGTGTGTAAAGCGCACATAAATTTCTTAAGAAAAAATATAACTTGTATATAACAAGTCACTATATTTCATACAAAGACAGGTAAAGCAGTTATACGTCACAAAATTAATTTCCAAAATACCTTTTTACAACGTGAAATTCACACCTTATTTAAATGTGATGTCACTATACAAAAAAAACAAAATACATATACCCAAACTAAAAAACTTGTATTTATATAATAACATCCTTGCTTATAAGTAAACTATTTAAAATATTTTCTTGTAATAACCCTTACCTCATTTAGAGGATTTAAATACCAGTCTTATTCATTGCCTTTGGGTATTTAAAACAAAAAGATATAGAATAAGTCTTAAAAAAGAAAAAGGTCTCTTTGAAGATGTGTTTTTTTAAACCAAGCGAAACACACGTCCGAGGAAACGTGATGTTTTTATAACAAGCTTATTGTTTAAAGAGTGACAAGAAATACAGAATAATGAAATTTTGTGTAGATAGGCCTAGGTTTTTTTTTTGAGTGAAGTAATAGGAAATATAAACTTTTGTCTAGTGGTTTTTCTCGCCTTAAAATTAATTTGAGCTTTCCTGGAAATAAACAGTATTATTCTGTCTATTTTTTTTTATTTGGACATTATGTCCACACAACAATGTAAATTTAAAATTTAAGAAAAACTTCGATTCCAATGGCTTCATTTCCTTAAATGTAAAACAACATAATATTATGTAATGTAGACGCGATGCGCTTTCATTTGATACCCCACACTAGTATATTTGCAGATTTTCTGTTTTCCTTCCCCACTCTCACCCCAAAACTTTTAAACGGCTCAACCGATTTTCATGAAACATGTTTAAGAACATCCGGGCCAAACTCACCTTTCATACAAAAAAAAACTAAATTGAAATCGCTCCATCCGTTCGGGAGCTATGATGCCACAGACAGACAGACAGACAGACACGTCAAACTTATAAAACCCCACTTTTTTGGTCGGGGGTTAAAAAATATTTAAAAAATGATATTACGTTGCAAGTGTGTCGTGTTCTACCTTAAATAATATTTAGGAATGAAAAATATGCTGAGAGATAATGTATGTATTTAGCAAAGCGTATGCTGGGAGAACGCGTACTTCAATTAATAGGCTTCGTCGGGTTTCGTAGACAAACAAGATACCTTTCACTATGTACGTATGTCGATTTGCGGTTCTTTTCAAAGAGACTATTTAATAATAAGGGGAATGACCTCTCAAAGGAAATTTTAACGGTCAGGCTAGAACCAATTATTTTTGGGGTTGGTATCTAATGGACCCGAGTACCGTTGGAGTTAGCTAGAATATTGTCGCCCATTATCTCTCGTGGGCGTCGTAAAACCTGGCCAAGGAAAGCTAGCCAGATCTAGTATCATATAGCAAGAATTTACGAAATAAATAAATATGTTATAAATATCTTTTTTCATCAGTTATAGTTTTGTTACGTTTTGTAAAGTTGTTTACAAACTTACAGTTTTTTGATACAATCGGAAGTAAGAGATATTTATCTTTCACTAGCGGCCCGCCCCGGCTTAGCACGGGTAACTATAAAAAAAACCCGGCATTTATTCGATTTTTTCTCGCCTTTTAAACCTTCCCTAGACCTCCACGAACATTTCAAGACTAAGATAACATAAATCCGTTCAGCCGTTCTCGAGTTTTAATCAGACTAACGAACAACAATTCATTTTTATTTATCTAGATACGTTGTTTTGAAATGAGTTTTAGGAAAGGTGTACATTACAAATGAATTATTTCTACCTGTGTTCTAAAATATTCTGTTTACTATTATTACCTGTTTTATATATTTGTGTAAATGGCCTCTCAAAATGTTAAAATAGAAACAAACATTTTATACTTATTAAATTGGGTTAGATAAATAAGACCGTGCCACATAAAAGCATTATAAAAATTAATTGTAATTTGAGTGAGTTTTACAAGAAAAAAGCATCTCTTCATTAGAACTTCCATTTGTATAATTAGCTCGGCGGGAATTATCAAGAAAAAGTAAATTGTCGAAGAAAATTAAGCAGACGAGTAAGACCAGTTCGGATTGGGCGTGCGAACCTACAAGGGTCGGGTTCGAACCCAATTAATTCGTCAGAGAAGACGTATTCAGAACTACATATTTGGGGGTTGAATCTCAAATCGTGAAACAGTAGATTAAATTATTGAGGAGTTTTTATGCATAGATTTCACCCAATATAATATATTTTATAATGTTTAGTTTATTTTATTATAAACTTATAAATATCAGCTATTTAAATAATCTTACGGCTTAGTTTAAATTACAACAAAACTTTCGATAAAAAACCACCCATAAATTTTCAATTTCAATACTGACACTAAAGAAACAAATTGTCGACTGTCGCTGGCTGTTCTTTTATATTAAAAAGAATTGAAATGATTTTTTTTACTAAGTTTTTACGCACATATTATGGACGACAAGATGTCTGTTTATGATGTATGTTTGATTAATATACTATAGTAGAACCAATTAATATATATTCTAAAATGTCAAATATATTTCTGATTATTTTTTATTAATTTAAGGTTGACAGACCTTTATTTGACCTCACGACGATCAGTGTACAGTATGCGTTTATAAGTAGTTACAAGCGGGTTACCAGTCAGCGACGCATACTGAATGTAAGAGGGCTGTGACTCTAAGTAAGATTTTGCCCCAAAATCATATTCCTTCAACCCTGCCTGCGTAGACCCAACGCCTCACACACTGCTGTGTAAGTTTTTCGGCCTGTTCTACGAATTTAATCCAACCACAGCTATTAGGCTCCGTGATGGTAATGGCATAAAGATTGCAGTTTTTTCTCATCTCATTTCTTATATTGGACTTTGGTTTTGAATATTTTAACCCTCAAGGTTTGAGGTATAGTCTTATACTCTTAGATTTTAAGATATAATTTTTAGTACTTATAATCAAATTTTCAATCGTTTAATATTGGAGGTAAGTCTGTCAGCTATTTCGGTTGAAAGCACCTGCTTTTAAATTAATTTTATTTCAATAAAGAGATTATGATTACCAATGGGTCAGAAAACACCAAAAACACCGGTTTTCAGTCAGTTACTTTTATTCACTTTGTAAAAAACCTGCGGTATTGCCAATTGTTAACTTGTTATATTTGTTTCGGTTATTGATTGGACTAGTTTTGATTGAATTTTTACCCGTGGTTTGTGTAGAGTTGAGTATATCAACGGCAGGGAATAGAGAAGGAAAATATTAATGATCAGATGGAAACTGAATATTTGCTTTATTTTTATTTCGCAAGGAGTATTCTTTTTATTCTTTATAAAAAAAAAACAACTTTATACTACAGTACGTACTTTTTTTTATGCTTGATAAGTCTTCATTTTACCACAATCTCACCTGATGTAACGTGCCGATGTGGTCTAAAATGGGACATGAAGACCTAGAAGGTAGATGGCTTCTCCGGGCCACGTACTTACTAATTGTACGGGTAACCGGATGTTAAGAAAATAATGAATTTTTTTTTATAAATTATGAAATAGTTATTAATTATACTATAGATAGTCCAGTTTGTATTAGCTATAGATCTATAGCTAAGTTTAAAAATACAAACTGGATTTATTAAATAATAACAGTTATGATAACTTTTTCTTTGATCAGATGTGACTCCAAACGGATCGTATGATCAGATGGGAATAATCTAAATTTAGGTATGTAGGTATTTCCTTTACCTACATACCTAAAGTTGGATTATCATAGATCGTTTATATATTAACAAGCTTACAGACAACATTGTTATACACAAAGCTTTTACTCTTATATATACACTCCGTGATTCAAAATACCTGGCTTGCCTTTTTTAACGAAAACAAATATATATATCATGGTTATCAATACTATTTAGATTTATAACGGGATATTTACCATGATTGATTGTCTTTCGAGTTTCCCGATATTCGGCACAGTTACATGCGCCATGATCACGGTTGAACTCAATCATGGTAAATATCCCGTTATAAATCTAAATAGAACAAATATATTGTCACTTTCTAACAAATAAAAATGTTCAAGTGTTCGAAAATATTATTTTATTGTCCAAACGATTGCTACCATTTAAACAAATAATAATTTAGTTATTAATTCTGTATAACGGGGAAAGACTTCATGAATTTCACCAGATAAACAAACATCGTGGGACAAAGGCAGGATGATGAAACAAAAATGTTTCAAAAAAGAAATTCGACTTCCACCTTCATAATTCGCACGGCAAAGGTCTGGAATTCGCTCCCTGCTGCTGTATTTCCTAATTACTACAACCTGAATGTCTTCAAGGCTAGAGTGAATCCACATTGACACTTTCCATCAGGTGAGATTGTGGACAAACATAGTTATATCTCCCATAAATAAAATTAAATAATAAATTAGAATGTAACAAACAAAACAAGGCATCACTACTCTACTTTAATATTTGCAATTTAAAATATCAAAATTTAAAATATGCAACCTAGTTTAGATGATATTTATTACGCAAAATACGAAATAAAAATAAAAGAAATTTAATTACCTGACTCGTTAATAATTTCATTATTTTGAATCAAACAGAAATGTTTAAACAATTTCATTTCATCCTACATTTTGTATTCTTTGTCCACTAAGTCTCTCTCCACTGGAATGTAGGACACATTAATTAACTGATGACCAAGACATTAATTAGAGGAGGTAAAAGAAACTGAAGACTTTTCAATTCTATGGGGAGGGAAGGGAAAATTGAAAAGGTATGGACTTGGCATGGATATAGAAACATCCGTAATTTTTCTCATCGACGGAATATAAAGTTTTTGTCGAAATGTAAAGAATCTTTATTATTGTTTTCTTTTTGTAAAATATGAAATATATTCTTATCATAAATATAATATCATTGAATAATAAATGACTACGTACTATATTATAATCATAATTATTTGACAGTGTTGTCCTTTTTTCACGATATAACGGCAAAATTGAATTCAATTAAACTGAAACTAAATCTGGCTTAAATGCTAAAATACTCATTCTCATAGACATTTTATATGAAAAATATAGATTTGCAAAAAGCCACATGGATATAATATCCCTTAAAGGACAAAGATTTTAGTTGCCCTGTCTAACATCTTCCTAACAAACTTTTCTTCCGCTACCATAACAACGGTTATAATTTTAGATTTTTGACCGATACACTTCTAGCCCATAAGGCAAGAGATACGCATACGCAATGACTATTTTTAACCCCCGACCAAAAAAGAGGGGTGTTATAAGTTTGACGTGTCTGTCTATTTGTCTGTCTGTCTGTCTGTTTGTCTGTTTGTCTGTCTGTCTGTCTGTGTGTCTGTCTGTCTGTCTGTCTGTCTGTGGCACCATAGCTCCCGAACGGATGGAGCGATTTCAATTTAGTTTTTTTTTTTATGAAAGGTGAGTCTGTCGCAAGTGTTCTTAGACATGTTTCATGAAAATCGGTTGTGCCGTTTAAAAGTTATTGGGGTGAGGGTGGGTAAGGAAAACCGAAAATCTACTAGTGTGGGGTATCAAATGAAATCGCATCGCGTCCACATTACATAATATTATGTTGTTTTACGGTTAAGGAAAATGGAATCGGGGGTTTTTCTCAAATTTTAAATTTAGATTTGTTATCCGACTGCGCAAAGCAAAGGAGTGGTAATGTGTTTAAACAGTCTATGCATGTATGTTCCTTTGTCCCACCTTACAGTCCCGCCGCGTTCGATTTCTATGATTCACACGTCAATCGATTCCTCTTAGTACGCGAGTGCCACTAAAGACTTTTGTGAAAATTCAACAAAGCGACGCCATTTTGTAACAATAAAAACAATTAAGTCATCAATAGTTTGTTATATCATGTGGAATGATGAATAGGTATTTAAAAAAAAAAACATTTTTAGTTTTCTTTCAACATTTTTCGTTCCGACTGACCGTTTAGAATCTACATAATATGAATGAAATAAATACTTAACAACCATACTCATTTAAAATACTTATAGACATTAAAATTTCCCAAAAAGTAAAGTCAAAGTTAGGTTATATTTTTTCTAAATTTCAACTTGTTATTTTTATCATGGATGAAATTAGTATTCTTTATTCATTGTATTATGTACTAAAAATAGTCATAATAATAATTTTACGTTTGCAACCCTAAAATCAAATATATAAATAAATATAAAACCAATTTTCTACGATGCGTTTGTAGGTTTATTAGTAGGATCTATCAGAATCAAACCTTTAGATGAACTGGATATTATATTTTACCAAGATCACGCATTAGAGACGCAAAATGGCGGTTAACTAGTAATATATTTTTAACAATATTATTTTATTTACTTGACATAACAAACAAGACTGGCAAACTGACGCTTCAAGCGCAAAGGCCAATTATAAGAAAATAAATTGAATAAAACTGGATATTATAGGAAGGTATCTACTATTTTTACACCAGCCAATTAAAAAAAAAGAATATATCGATTGTACCTACCAATAGATATTTGTACAAAGTTTTGCAGACATCTAGGTTCACGATGTCGCATTGCGTTCTACTCCCAAGAGATCTTGTCACGTCACAGACACTCATAGACTGAGTTTTGTTCGTAGAAATGAAAACTATTTGAGTAGAATTTTGTTTCATCAAAATAAAATGTATTGTGTCTCCATCATGTTATTGTGGCGATGAAAATCTACATGCATTCTGAAATCAATGATTTATGATAATCGACTTTAATTAGAAAGGTGATATAATTGTATAAAAATTGATTAGAAAGGTGATATCTTTATATATATAATTCTTCTATGAGTGTATAAGTCACTGAACTTCTCTCAAACGACTGGACCGATTTTGATGAAATTTTTTGTGTGTGTTCAAGGGGATCTGGGAATGGTTTAGATTCACAATTTTGGAAAAAAAATTGAATAAAAACCCGTGCGAAGCCGGGGCGGGCCACTAGTAATTGTATACAAATTAAACTTTAATTATTATCATCACCCTATTAACGTTCCCACTGCTGGGACACAGGGACTTCTCTCTTGGCGAGAGAGATTAGGCCTTAATTCACCACGCTGGCTAAGTGCGGGTTGGTTAAACTTTAATTAACAGGTGAAAAACCGAACCAAAACTTCACAATACAATACAATACAAAAATTCTTGATTTCACCACAATATAGGAACTTCCTTCACTTTAAGGAAATAAGGATTCTTCCTTGAAGTGAAGCTCCCATTCTCTATCTTCTCTTATCGGATCTGAAAGCCAATTATGGAATTCAAATCCAAAAAAAACTACCACTGCACGTTAGTGCCAAGACTGGCAAACGAACCGTATGGGCTGGGCAGTGCTTACCTTTACCTACTCGATATATTTCGTCGGCATGCGGCAATTTATTAATTTAACCCTGAACTAACTAGATAAAAATAAAATAATATTTTTGTTATAATGCCTCAATAGCGCGGAAGGTCCGCTTACTGTATGTAATGCACTTTCTCCTTGGTCTGAGAGTTAAATATGTATACTAAAAAAAGGTGTGTGTGCGATTCACACACGATAGAAGTGAAACTTCAGTAAATCGACAAAAGAATGGGATGAATATATTTAACAAGGGTAGGATAATTACAAAGTTTAATAAATATACATTCATTTATATAAATTTTCCTCAAACAGTGTACAGTAGTATTAGCTCACGTAGTTTTCACATACACTAACACACGTTATAAATGCTCAAATACGAGAAAGTATTAAACAGTGTGAATATAACACATAATATACACACCGACATCTGCTCTCTCGCTTTGGCTCACTAATTACAGGCGACTATTGTATTTGTGTCTCTATCTTGTCATTTTTCCGTTGCATCCGGTATAAAAAAAAAGATATTTTTCAAAAGTGCAAAAAGATGCAGTTGGGGCGTTCTCCCATCCCAGTACTGGCCTCGTGCAACGTCGCTTAACTTAATGAAAATTACGTTTGTTGCATCCCAGAGATATAGAGTCCCCTTATTTAATTATTTATTGTGTGTTTTAGTATTTGTTGTTATAGCGGCAAGGGAAATACATCATCCCTCAAACTTTAAACTGTCTATCTATCACTGTTAAGATAGAACTGGTGACAGACATACGACGAAGTCTTAATAAAAGGGTTTTAACCTTTGGGTACGGAACTCTAATAAAAACGACAAGAACAAGAACGACAGAAGATGAAAAAATAAGTTTTCCTATGCACAAGATTGTGTCATCACATTAGCCAGCATTTTATGATAAACAAAACAGCTTTTAGTATGGAAGCTACGAGTACGGCGCATATTTTGCCATTAGTTACATCAAAAACTGATTTATAGTACAATTAATTTCTGAAAACGTTGAGCCCTCGTTTTAATTTTATCATCTAAAAAAGTTAATCCGCAAAATTTTACGTCACAAGTTACACCCCATAAAGTTCGCTATTGCTCGCCATCCATATTCCCCAACATTTATCACGATGAAAGCCGAAAGTGTCGTCACACCAGTAAATAATATTTTCTAGGTTTATTACCATCCATATTTTCTGTCCATCAACAAATTGTGTAATAATAAAACATACCTACGTTATGTTTTACGGAATGAATGCAATATGCAAAGAAACGTCTGAAATATTTAGGTATGTATCCACCATTCCTAAGGAATAAGAGTTAATAAAATATATCTGAATACCATCTAACAACTGGTTATTTATTTGTATTTTTATCGTTTGACTTCCCCCGCTTAAGTTACGAAACAGTGTAACGTTCTCCCCAAAACGTCGTTTAATAAGCAATTTTACTTAACGCTCAGAGTTTTCAGTGGAAATAAAAATTCTGCCTAATGTCTGCAGGCCCGTGAAAGCAATTTGATCCTCTGTAATGGCCGCTTGCAGACGCTTCATGGTGTTAAATTTCCTTGAGTAACAGTTACAACTAGGTGAAAAGATAGAAGTAACGTTTTGGAAGACAGAAATAATTTGAAGATTTTTTAAGTGAAACTTCTTTAGAATCGTGGTGATTTCAGACCGGATGCAACGGAAATACGTCAGGTAAGCCAATCTTAAACGCTAAGGTTAAGCAACTTTCCGGAACGCCAGTACTTGGATGGGTGACCGCCCGAACAAAATCTTTATGCACAGTATTTTTTTAATTCTTCTCATTCTTTTGTCGATTTACTGAAGTTTCACTTCTACCGTGTGTAAATCGCACACACACCTTTTTTTAATTTATGATTTATATTTTATCATCCAGTTTTTTAGGTTTAGATCTGAAAATCTTAGCGATATGAATGGATTCCGATTATATCAAAATAACCTTACCCTTTTAATATAAAAATATGGAACTTTTTATGTCAGACTTGTAGACTTGCAGAGGTTTATAAACGTAATTCATAAATCTAAATTAGTAAATCTGTTTAATACATGTAATTAAACAAATTTATCATTTAAAAGCTTTTCACCCTTGTTTATCTCTATAATAGTCGCAAAATAAGGCATCATAGGCTTATTGTGTGTTTAGCTAATTCCAAAAAAATTATAAGAAATCTGAAAATCTTTTTATGAATAAAAAGGAAATATCGGAACAACCTAAGACTTGTGTTAATAATGTGATAGGTTAAATAGTTGTAGCTACGTTGCGTAAACAAAAGGTGACAAAATAATCGCTTTTCAAGATTGCATATAATATTTGCAATAAAAAAACTTCTTCATTGAACATATTTTCTAAAAGACGCGTCATGATCAATTTCAATGGTAAATATCCGAAAATCTAAATCGTTTGATGTCAAGTTATTCATGTGCTTCCTTTTCCGGTAAGTACTTAAATATTTACAAGTTCAAATTCTATAGCTTAGCTATTTTAGATAGACATTCTGTGGTACATAATAATTATTATGATAGTACAAATACTAATAACAATGTGTTTAACGTTTCATGTTTAAGTTAAGTTATTTTTTATAAATTTTATAACATGTTATCATTTTATACGCTTTTCAAAATTGAATTTCCACCCTCCATCTGAAGAAGCATACTGGCAGCCCCGTAATCGCAAATGTCCCCATAAAAACAGCATTTATTGATCATTTGCATGCGAACTGCAGTTTTTAGCTGACAACAATGGGGTTTTTAAGACTTGATAAGGAAAATACTTACCTAATTCGACATAAAATGTGTTTGTGTTTACTTTAATATCGTATTTTGCGGCAGTGATCTTATCACTTCCTGATTTCTCTAATGATTTTTGTCATTTGAAAACAGAGTAGATTAGGTGCCTAGAAATATTTCTGAAGTTCGTAGTTTTATTATTATTTCGTGACATAAAGTACACATAAAAAAATAGTTTTTTCGTAAAGAAAATAAACTTAATTTCCAGTAAAAGATTTTACGTACAGGTATTAAAATTAAGCGGTTAGTTAAAAAAAACTTTGAGATTAACAAAAACATTGTTATTGTTGGGTGACGTTTTTCACAAGAATACTGTTGTTTGGCCTTGTAAAAACCGTGTTCGTTATTATTTTCTTTGCTACATACACAAAGAAAATTTTGTGGGATTCTGGGAATTTTAACGTTTTTTCACTAGTATATAGACTCTTTTTGGAAACAATTTTTCACTCTCTTAACTGACGGTGCCTGAAAGGTTATGAATAAAACTTTTAACAAATTAAAGTAACAATTTGGGTGTTTAATTACGTCTGGTAAAAATATTTACAAAAGTATGTCTATTATATTAGTTATATCAGATTAGACATCTGATACCCTTAACACGATCTTAGAGCATACCACGATGCTAGATGTTGTCGTGTGGATTGTCCAGCAATATTTATTTATTTAATGTGTTGATTTTAAGCTAAAACCACACCAGAACTGAGTAAGTTCCAACCATGTGTTTGCTAGTACATTATTCCAAGCCTAATCCCAAGTACCCAATGTATGTTTGAGATCGTTTGAGCTCAGTTCATCTGCACTCCACTGATTGCTTTCCCTTGTAAACTGGAAAAACGTTTCAACAAAATTATATTTTAGCGTTCAAACCCAAATAGAAGAAATTACTGAAATATTTCGAGTGCTTCAAATGGCTTGAAATGAATTTTATAATTTTTTTTCAATTTAGTTAATTTAATTTCATGATTTAATAATTGAGAGAAGACCACTTGTACACCGACACGATCGAAGTAAGCATTTTATTAACTGAGCCTAAAATATAATTCCAAAATGAAACCAAAAACACGAAAACATCTCAAAAGACAAAAAAGAGGGCTGTCTGGGTCTCTCTGGGACATCATAGCTCCCGCGAACGGAGGGAGCGATTTCAATTTAGTTTTTTGTATGAAAGGTGATTCTCACGCGAGTGTTTTTGATGAAGAAACTTAGACATGTTTGATGAAAATCGGTTGACCCGTTTAAAAGTTATAAGGCTAAAAGTGGGAAAGGAAACCCGAAAATCTGCAAATCTACTCATGTGGGTCTCAAATGAGGGCATCACGTGCACATTACATAATAGTGTGTCTTTTTACATAAATAAATAAATATTTCCGGACAACTCACACAGCATCACCTAACCCCAAACTAAGCAGAGCTTGTACTATGGGTATACTACATAGATACTTTTTTTTTTGTAAATAAATACATAATCATAGAAAACACCCAGACCAGGAGCCAGAAATTGTAGATCGTACAAAATCTGGTCCCCCAGCGGGAATCGAACCCGCAATCTCTTGCGCCTCAAGCGGACGTTCGCCCACAGAGCCACAGAGGTCGTCATAGGGGAACTAAAGTTCTGGAATCGGGGGTATTCTTAAATTTTTAAATAAGATTATATAAATGAAGTTTCATACAAATGGCGGCTAACCAGCCGTATAAAATATATTCCTAACAGTTTTTTTTTAAGATAAGACAGATGCTCACTTGTAATTTCACTACTTATATTATTATTGTATCTACCTGTAAGTTTTCCTAAAATCTTAAAATAAATATATATAATAACCACTTGCAACGTAAACTAAATACGTAAAAGGAATTTTACTAAAACTGAGATTAAGCACGTAAGCTTTAAATGAGTTTAAAACAAAAGCCCCAGTACGTCTACGATGTATTTCATAGCTTTTAGCTTTGGGCAAAAAGCGAATTGAAACGTTAATAAGTCGGTTCATGCCCTTTTATCTGGTAATGTAGGGACTTCAAATGTAATAATATTTTACTAAAACCTTCTAGAAGCCATCTTCTTTGTCGTTCACTCACTCATTTTGAAGTAGATAAGTTGTAATTAAATTTTCTCGAAACAATAAGGGGTTATTATAACTTATTTGGTTACTCATTTTCAAAACTACATATTTTTGGTTAATATTACTTAGTGATTTAAATTGCTTTTGGAATGGGTCACTATCGTGTATATTTCATTATGTTACTCATTATTTTAAAATAAGTCATAGCTTTGAAATTCATTATAAATGTTGCGAATTGGGAATAAGGACTAAATGGAATTAGATAAGTAAATTTTCTACTGGAAAATAATACAAATGCTTGAATATTTTTAATAGGATTTTCTTGGAGACAGATAATCAAATAAAAACAATTAAAAAAAAAGCTTAGTAAATCTATCTACAATAAAATTTCCAGTTCAATTGTAGAGTCAATGAACTCTACAACTTTTTATGTTTTCCTAGTTAGTCTTCCTAATTATCCATATCGTTCAGGACACAAGGTTTTACTTATCCGAGTGTATTTACTTATTTAATTCTAGTAAACATTGCAATTGCAAACACAAAGCAAACAGTAGTGATAACATTTTCCATTAAAACATAATGAAATGTATACTCACGTGATAAATGTATGCAATTTTGGTAGTTTTATTGTATATGTGTACCGTAACTTGCCTGCAATGTAAACAAAGCGCTGTAAAAACTGTACATTTTGAAGCTAAATTCTTTAGCGCCGTTTTGCTTCTCTTTTTGTTATGTCACTTTTAGGAAAGGGATATAAAAATGGATTGCACGCGAAAATCCTGACTTGTTTTCGTTTCTGTTTATTAAAATAAGACCTTTAAAATGTTTAAAAAAAAGCAATTCTGTAATTAACGGTCTGAATTTTGTTTTTATGTTACATTTCTGAATGCTTTTATAAGGTGAGCTAAGAATTATATAGGTTGAGTAGCTAACTTTAACTAACATAATATAGAATGTGCAATATTTTTTTAGGACTCGCCAAATATGATGATAACTATACAATAATTTTGGTGGTATTTTCGTTGTAAGTTTCGGCCCATAGTTAAAACCAACTCTCAGTTTAATTAATGATTTTGAATAAGTGATAAACCTTACTTTGCAGTTAAACTATTTTTTTGTGCGCGAAGGTTACGGATGTGAACTTAATTTTTTCTGCATAAAAAAAAATATTTAACCTCTTAGTTTCTTTAAAAAATCAAATTATGTAATAGGGTAGACGACTAAAAATAAAATTAGTCCGTCATCCATACTAATATTATAAATGCGAAATTAACTCGGTATGTCTTTTCCTCTTTCACGCAAAAACTATAAAACCGATTGAAATTAAATTTTATACACAGATTCTCTAGATCCTGTTGTGGTGAGAAAATGCGTTAGTTAACGCGGGAAAATGTCATGCCGCAGGAAAATATATTATAACGCGGTTAACACCGAGGAAAATGAACACGTATTTTTTTCTTATTTCTTGCAAACAAAAATCGAGACGATACACTTCTCTGCCAGGCGTCATCTCCAGGTTGACCAATGGAATTTTATCCACTAGGTCTATCGGCTACAGCATTATTAAAACAACCGGAAAAGGACAAAGGGGTTCGAGAGGAACAGGGTCGTGACAGTTTAATTCCGGCTTTAAATTCAGTCGTTGGTTGCCTAATTGCTGTGTGTAATTTTGCAGGCTTCAAGGGTTAAATGTATTTGATCTGGCGATTCGCGCAATTGTAACCTTTATTGCCAGTGGTTATTCAAACGGACTGATATTTACTAGACATGGAATAGGAATTTCATTTCATAAACATGTATAGAACAGGAGCAATCAATTCTAAAATAGCACCTGGACAATACATTCCTTAGTAAGAAGAGCTCGCAGTATGAAAGAACTGCTAAAAACCCGATATTTTTATTAAGATGATGATTTTCAGGCTGATCTTGGCCACGGCGACTGCAATGTTGATGCACTCTCATACGTGTGACTTCGGTATCTTTATTTATTCATTTATTCCATAACTTCAATTGCGCAAAACACATGCGTGCAATTAAACAAACATAAAATACAACCAGAGAATGGAAAAAGCGCTAGCAGGACATACAAACATTGATCCCTCGACGAAAATCGAACCCTCCACTATTTGCGCTACAAGCGGACATTTGCATACTGCACCACTAAGGCAGTGGGTTCATCTATTCATACAATTCTCCCAAAACCTAGTCTCAAACTAGTCTTAGTCCATTCCATGACTCAACAAACATGCTTCCCGAACCTCCTTTCACAAACATAAGGTAGTTAGTATGTACATAAATGTATGCAGTCTGCGAGACTCGACCGGAAAATTACATTTCAATTCTGTTTTCATTAATTCTGTTGAACGCTGTCTGTTCGGACCACATTCTACACTAAATCCTTTGTTTAACAAGGTTTAAGATATCTACTATTTAAGTCTACGGCCAATGAATTATGCATGGATTATACGGTGCTTCATCATTATTGTTTCATCCAACTTGTGAATATGAATTTTACAGATCTGCATTTGATTATCAATAATTGAATTCAATTCATTTATTTATTTCAGATTACCATACATTAAACACATTATGACAACTCGGGTATTACCAATCCATGCATTGCGTGTTGTTCAAAAATGGTTACAATGTGATGGTTAAGATTTTATCTCAAAACACTGATGCGATCCTCAGAATGACTTGAGAGAGAACAAGAATTGTGTTTTCTATTTTTCTCGCGGGACTAATGAAATTGTTCGCGTATCTTTCCACGGTATATAGGCTTTCTAATACTATATATATATGTATATACAATTGGGGCTTGTTTCATTTTAATATTCCATATAGAAATACTTTTTAACCGACTTTCAACGAAAGTCCTCAATATGTTTTTTTTTATCATGTCTATGCCCATATTATATTGAAAGGCTTCAAAGACAACATAGATAAACAGGTAATGATGAATTGCTCTATTTTTGGTAGATACCTATGTAAGATAGTAAAAATAAGTAATAAATCAAACGTTTCGTGTCTTGTCTATTAATTTCAGAGTTCCATATTGAAACTAACTTACGTAATCGGTAATAAATATATACGGTAATCGGGGTCTGTCCGATCCCAATTTAAAATCCAACCTTTTTTCAGTTTAGCAGATTGTTGTGGTTATGCTGTCTGCTAACAATATCTCCTATCCTACCTAGTGCTTAGGCTTTGAGGTTTGGAGATGTTTAAAAGAAAGACTTGTTGTTGTAGAATGAGAATTGGAATTGGAATTGGAATTTATTTATTTGTGTTTATATATAACATTATTAAATCTTTAAAACAACTGTGAACGGACGAGCGTGATGTGCGGAGAGAGGCGTGGTCACAGCGCGCGGGGCGAGACGTGCGGGGACGAGATGCGCGCCGTCGCCGTGAGGAATGCGCGTGCGCCTACTTATATCGGCCTGCGGCCGAATTCTCCCTTTTGCGCTGCGAGCCACGGTGGAGAGCGGACCCCCCTGCTGGACCGGGAGGGGAACAGGAAGTTCGCACCGGGTGACCGAGCAGAACTTCTGGCCGATCACCTGGAGTGGCAATTCCAACCCCACCCTGTCTCAGCAGATGCCCATCCCGGCACCCTGTCCCACCACACCCTGGTAGAGAGCACCGTATCTGAGTTTCTGTCTGGACCCATTCTCCCCCTCGGAGGCGACTGCTTTATGTCGCCTTCAGAGGTGGGGAAGGCAGTCCGCCACCTTCCCAAGAGGAAGGCACCTGGCCCGGACGGAATCTCGAATATGGCTCTCTTCCAACTCCCCCGCCGTGGTATCGTCGCAATTTCCCGTCTCTTCAACGGAATACTCCGCACAGGCCATTTTCCTGACCTGTCGAAGAGCGGGAAAGTTATAGTCCTCCCCAAACCGGGTAAGGACAGACGATACCCGGCCAACTACCGTCCCATCACCCTCCTGTCCACGATCGCCAAACTGTTCGAGCGCCTACTGCTTCGCAGACTGGTTCCGACCATCGAACCCCGCCCCGAACAGTTTGGCTTTCGAGGACAACATTCCACCACCCTCCAACTGACGCGCGTACTGCATTACCTTGCAACAGAGCTTAACGCCCGGCGTAGCACGGTCGCGGTCTTCCTCGATATCGAGAAGGCATTCGACCGTGTCTGGCACCCGGGCCTACTCTATAAGCTCTTGCAAAGCAGTACGCCACCAGCCCTTTCCCGGATTGTGGCGTCCTTCCTCGAAAACCGACGTTTCTTCGTAGACGTCGAGGGCGCCGCATCCTCCTCCCGTCCCATCCTCGCCGGAGTCCCCCAAGGTAGTTGTCTGTCGCCCGCACTCTACGCCCTGTACACCGATGACATCCCGACCCTGGAGGGGCAGTTGCTCCCCGGCGATAGGGATGTCACACTGGCGTTGTTTGCGGACGACAGCGCCTACCTTATGTCCTCCATCAATCCCTCCCACGCGGCCATGAAGATGCAGCGGCTCATGGACCGCCTCCCCAGATGGTTGGATGACTGGCGAATGGCTGTTAATGTCGGCAAGACAGCAGCCATGCTAGTCACCAACCGTCGCACCACCCTTCCCCCCCTTACCCTCCGGGGCCAGAACGTCGCTTGGACACCGCATACTCGTTACCTAGGCGTGGAGATAGACCGGTCACTGAGAATGCAGCCACAGGCGGATCGCGCGATTGCACAATCGCGCGCAGCCGTGGCGCAACTCAGACCGGTCCTAAAATCCAATCTCCCGCTCAGGACGAAGGTGCGGATCTACAAGACGTACGTTCGGTCCCGCCTCCTGTACGCAGCTCCCGCTTGGTATCCCCTCCTTTCCCAAACCAACAAAGACAGACTGCAGAAGGTGCAGAATTCTGTCCTTCGCATCTGCACAGGCGCGGGCCGATACGTTCGTAACGACGTAATTGCCCGCGACCTACAAATGCAGTCTGTCGAGGATTGTGTGGTGCTGACGGCTAAGCGTATGTTTGATCGTACTGAACACAGCCGTCACCCACACATCCAGTCCCTCGCCCCCCTCCACACTCGCCCCCCCGACCACAAAGGCCCCTGGAGACCCCTTCCCAGGGACCTCATTAAAGACCAATAGCCCACAGATTGCCTCCTTTCTCTCTATCTTCTTCTTTTCTTTTCTTCTTTTCTTTTTCTTCGCTGCCCACTCTACTCTTCTCCCCCCCCCACATCCCCCTATATATTCCCTCCCCTACTAACAATTCTGTATCCCTATGTATTTTATACCCCCACATATATATATATATCTCCCTTCCGCCTCTATTAAAATTGTAAATAAAAAAAAAAAAAAAAAAAAAAAAAAAAAAAAAAAAAAACATATACCCGCCTTAAAGGCATTGTCGAGTGACCCGGGGGTAGTTGCCCCCGGAGTTGAAGCCGGGGTAAGGAGCGCAAGCTCGAGGCCCCACCCTGCGCCCTCAACCGAGGGACAGAAGTCAACGATGGGGGGAGAGCGGACGTCGGACGACTGGAGCGCTGGCACGCCACGCCGAGTCATCGCGTGGTCTTCATCTCGGGCTGTGGTGACACCGAGGTCCTGCCGGTGCATTGTGATGAGTGCTGCGCTGATTCCGGGGTCCTGCTGCTGTGTTGTGATGTGTTTGGGGTTATCATGGCGCTCTTTTCAGAGCGAATGATTCCCGCTGTTTCTTCACGGTGTTTCTTGCGGACGTAATAAAGTTGTGCTGTGATTGTGTTGCGTTTCATTTCTTCGCTTCATAATAAAGATGTGATGTTGTGTTTTATTTCCGTCCGGTAAGGTAAGGTAATGTGAAATCAGGTAACCGGTAAGCAGGTAGTGAACACAGCCAGTATAATGCTGAATGTAGCAAGGCAGCTACATTCAGCATTACAAATATTTCTGACTTACGTTTATTTATAAATTTTTAAAAATTTAAAATTTTTAAAAAATTTTATTGAAGTGAAACTTCTATAGAATCGTAGTGATTTCAAACCGGATGCAAAAAGATGAAACGGAAATGGTAAGAGACACAAATACAATGCTTTATTTAAATTTCTTTGCGCGATACTTCGTAGTTGAGACTAGGTATTGCTGTATTTTATTTATATTATTATGTAACATACTTTATGTAATTCGCTTTATTGAATATAAATAATCCGAATAATTACAAATATATGTTTGTTTCTCTTATCATTTTAGCAGATGCGTTCATTTACCCTTTTTTTCTATTCGATATATTTCATAATTATAGTTCGTAAGTAGTAGACTCCAATCGTAACATAATGCCTATTCGATGCAGATTCCAATGTTAGTAATTTCAGATTTTGTTTGAAAGCTGATTCTTACAAAGTAGTCCCATTATGTAGGAGTTTATTTTAAGTAATTTATTTGCTTTTAGGTGTCCGCACGCAAAGGGTAAACGGGACCTTTTATTCTTCTTATTCTTTCGTCGATTTACTGAAGTTTCACTTCTATCGTGTGTGAATAGCACACACACCTTTTTTTTTTTTTATTTTTTTTAAAAATCTAAGACAATTAAACTATTTATGAACATAACCGCCTTACACCAAAAACATAAAGACGTCGTCAACACGCGCTCAACAGTTGCTTAGGAAAAGTGATCCATAGATATTTTTTTAAAACAACTGTTAAACGTCGTGTTATGTTTTTAGTGGTTAAAACTTCTGTAATTTATTTCTTTGAACAAAAGCATTCCATGGCTATACATACTATATTCATTGCCAAATCACTTTACACAAGTACTAAACAGGAAGTGAGGATTCTCCGGATTGTGGGCGAGGGATTATTTTTACGTCTAGATTATAAAATGGAAGCCACCAAGAGCGACGACCGAGACGGTTCGTCTCATATTGTATTTAAAAACATATCACAGATTTTATGATTGCGGGATATTTTGGACCAGGCATACAATGGTCTAGATTTAGTCGTTAAACGTTCACTACTGTACTAAGACTTTATTTAGGTGCAATAGAGATGTCTTAATAACTGGAATAACAGGAATTGTGTCTAGGAATTGTACAGTGTCGCCTTATTTATATCCAGTTATGTCGATTAGAATTCGCTTGACACACATTTATTGTCCGGAAAATATTTAAAATATTTAGGTAGAAGGTCTGGCCTTCACTTGCCATCTGATTTTCCATCAGAGTAACTTTCTGCCTCAAATTCTTATAGAATCTTAAGAGTTGCAATTTTAAATTTTAATATGCACTGAGTAAAATAAATGATAAATAAAATTAAAATAAACATTACCTATTAACCTTTAGGCGGTCGCCAGACGTCGATTCGACCGCACTCGAGACATTTTCGTTCATTATACCGTTATTATTTGTCGCTTGAATTTTCCATCCCTAGTAGCCTGACATTGTTTCACAGTGAATAAAATTAGATTTTTATTATCCTCTTTCCATGCCTTCTGGAATACATAGATCGCATTTACGTAAGGGTTTTCAGTACTCTACGGATCTAACGGCGCCGTTACTTAGTAAAATAAAATATTCCATTAGCCTGTTAGTTTATGAGCGACTGCTGCCCTTACAAATGAAAAAAAAAACAATCAGTTAAACTTTATGTAAAGCACGTTAGTTAAAATTGTCGAAACGATTGCGTTTAATAATATATTATCATGCAGAACCCTAAAATGGTGGCTACTATTCGACCTACATACGTCTTACCGAAAAACAAATGAGGACAATATTTATGATATTGTGTTTATCACGAAAACAATTTTTTCCTTTTATTATTTTTTAACATAACGAGGTTATAAAGTAGGTGAGTAAGTAGGTATACTACTGAGGTTTTATTAGTTTGATCACGCACTTGAGTTTAATTTAGTTTGTTGTGCTATTTTTGAACTTTGTTTAAGACGAGATTATTTTAATGTTTTAATTTTAGTGTTGTTCAACGTTGCTATACCTGCCAACTGCTGGCCAACTGAAGCGTTAAGGTAGGTTAAAATTGGTGTATACAGTAATACAAATTTTGTGTATAGTCTTATCACCTTAAAATTTCAAACAAAATAAAATATTTTTAGGCATTCGTTTAAATATTGCAGTGTTATGAGTTTACGGTAACTCGGTTTAATTCCGGGTATTGAGAAATAATTGTTTTTGCAGTTTATTTTTAGAGATGAGTAATTTTAGAGGCACTTTTAGCTGCAGAGCATTTTTAGTTGTTCTGTTTAGGATACTATGGTCCATGCAGCTGCCACAGAACATTGCCATAATTGGCTCTAAAAAGTGCCATCACTCTGAAAATACTCCGTTCAAACCACTTGCACTAAAGTGTAATAATTAAGCAACCCCGTGCGAAATTCTTAAAAACTAGTATTTATTCTTAATTAAACAACACATGGTCTGTTACCTAACAGACGTTAATTTAAGAAAAATAATATTAATTACTATCCTCCCACACTGCTTATTTTTGTATTATTAACTTCATGCCCTTTCAATAACATTCCAATTAAGTGTTTTAGTTATCTGACCAAACAAAAGAAAAACAAGTCTCAATTCATTAATATGACTAAAATAACGTTTATAATACAACGTAGTTAATAATTAAGTTTAATATCTAATTACAATTATGATGATTACTGATGTTTATCCTATCATGACGTTATATGAATAAAACTGACACAATAGTTTTTGCAATACATGTGCACATGAGAATTTACGTATTTTTATAAAAAAGTTAATTCGAGGAATAAATTTTGTACGAGTATTCAAAAGAATTAAGTTAATAGTGTTAATGAGAATGCCTACGTGTGGATTAAAAAACCAGGTTTTATCAATTATCCTAATATGAAAACGATTACTGAGGGAGATTCTAACCAGCAATGGAAAACGTGATGCTGTAATTATGTTAAAGTTAAAGTAAGGACTGGTAAAATTATTCGCATTCGCACAGAACTAAACGATTTTATCTACAATTTTTAACTTTCTCAAGTAGGTATAAAACTTCTAATTATTATCTATGCTTATTATAAATTTAAATCCCGCGCCGCGTCTTTGTCTTTATGTTTTGGATAACCTCAAACTGATCGGGTCGTTATGCGGTTTTCTGCAATAGATAGGTATTCCACCAGGAAGATTTTCGCATCCGAGCGAAGTCGGAACGGACCACCTAGTTACTTATGAAAGTTAATAAAGTAAGTTAATTTATATTTGTTTAAAAAGCCGTGTTGGCTAAGTGGGACTCGACTTTCATTCCGAAGGTCGTGGGTTCAAACCCCGCCACGCACCTCTGGATTTTTCTTCTTGAGACATTTATGTGAGATATAAACACGTGCTTTAATGGTGAAGACAAACATCGTGAGGAAACCGGCATGTTCTGAGAACTTTAAAGAACTTGAACGACATGTGACATTCACCAACCCGCACTTGGCCAGCGTGGTGAATTAAGGACTAATCTTTTTCGCATAGAGAGAAGTCCCTGTGTCCCAGCAGTGGGAAGGGTGATGTGTGTATTTGTATTTGTGACGTAAGTAAATACAGATGTATATATAGTTAGGAGTAGAGAGAAAATCCAGAGGGATTTTAACGACTTTCTAGATTCACACGAGTGAAACCGCAGATAAAAGCTATTATGCTTTTATCCATTAAACTAATTTTTAATGTCTATAACAGCGGTCGCTGTGCAGGTCACAGTGACCGCTGAGTACTTATATGTAAGTCCTGCTCCTATATTTCGACTTGTCTGAAAACCAGCGCCTCTGTTCGTTTTAAGCAGAGGCTTAGTTCTAAGTCTTTGAGTTCAAAGGAACCTTCTTTGAAAGTAATGTGTGATTTGACTTTGACAGTCGTTGACTTTGACTAATTGGGTTTGATTTAATTGTGTAACAATGTTCACAGTTTGAGACAAATGTAAAACTACAAAAAGCAGGGCTCGTCCGATTTTTGAACCCTCCCGGGTTCACCTCTCTCTTCTCTCGCACCCAAAGTGAGAACCATACCAATGAGCAGCTTGCTCTTAGTATGAAAAAGATTGTACAGAATATTTAATTTAGTTTGTAACCGATGGATATTTATTATGTTTTATAATTATAAGAACTTCTACCGTTATTACACTTTGCCGTATTTTTTAAGCTGTAGCCAATAAAGAGGTTCCAATAGCATACTATCCCGCCATTTTGAGATCAACGTTGTTTTGCTTTGTTGTTCTCTTTCAATTACAATAAAAATTGGAAAATAAAGTTAAGGCGCCTGTATGGGCCAACGGCCTTGAGGATTCGGGCGGAGTCAAAATTATTCCCCGCGCCAACCGCATATTCCCCGCTACATTTTTACGACGCAGAGCGCGGCCTGCGCTCTCGGCAAGCGGTCACGCGTGCCGGGTCCTCGCGAGTCGCGACGCCGTAAATAAGGACTTTCCAACTACATCATTATTACGCTAAAACTATTCTACCTAGAGATTTATGCGTTTGTGCATATGTTATTTTCTTTTTCAATTTTTTTTTTAATTTAAAATGTATTGTTAAAATTAATTATATATTATTATTAGATATTAATGAACCTTAATTTTTAAACTATTTTAGTGTATTTTCTTGTTGGTGGTTCTAATATAACAAATAAATAAATAAATAATAAGTATGTTTTTTTAATTAGGTTTTCTTTACTTACTAAGTACCAACCTAATATTAAGATCCTAAGCCAATCCTGCCAGGGTAGGCTAGTTACCTATACAATGTGTATTTTCGAAGCTTGATCAAACGCAATTTGCGGATACATGACAAAAATTAATCGATAAATATCAGATTTTTTTTTACCTATGTAAACTATTAAAAAAAGTCGATTTAATATTTTTTTATGAGAACTAGGTACTTCATCTGGTGTTTTCTTCGTTTCTGTTTGAGTAAACGGTGTATTTTATTCAAAGTAGGCTCATTAAAAAGCTAGATAGTTTACCTAGCTATGATAATTAAAATAAAATACAATTTCGGTACAAAAGCCTATTAAAACTTTTTTTTTGTAGAAATTTAACAAAAAAATAGATATTTATTTTATTTTTAATCTGTAACTTTTACACTGGATTATTGAGGTATACTTTTTTGCATGTCATATTAAACTTCATAATTTATACTACAAATCTCTTCTAAAAAGTAAGGGTTTTAATTTTATGAATAATGTCTGGTTTTTGCTTGAAAGCCAATCGTCTGATAGAATCTAGGTAGTATCTGCAATATTCATAATGTCATAGGATTAGAAAATCGGGCATAAAGACGAGTACAATTTCAGATTTTTGGTCAGTCACTAAGTTATCGTGGTATTTTGCTTTTCCTTTTAAGTTTCAGGTAGAGAGTATAAAATTATTTGAAATGCTACGCGACTGACACTGTTGGTATCCATAGATACTCTAAGGTTGGTGGGTAGCCCACGTACCAAAAAGGTTAATTAAACTCTTTTTGCTGTCATGTTATTAGCCATTCGAATTAGGTACTTTCTGCCTTGTAATGTGTTTCTGCCTGCCAAATTATATGTTGGCTATTTAAAAAAAAGCCAATATTTTTTTTTATTAAAACTACTTCGTATGGTTTTTTATTCGTTTCTGTTTGAGTAAATGGTGTATTTTATTCAAAGTAGGCTCATTTGAAAGCTAGATAGTTTACATCATCATCATCATCAGCCCTTATCCCATATTACGTGGGGTCGACGCAACATCTTTCTTCCTTCCATTTTCCTCTGTCACTCGTCATCTCAACACTCATTCCTTCGTTCAAAGTTCAAAATTAATTTATTGCGTAAATACATGTTACAGCGTTGTTATGGCTTAAATTTTACATGGATCAATGTATTTTAACTGTCCAGGCATGCAATTATAAAATTGGCATAACATTATCAAAAATCTAACAAAATACAGTACTAAATATTTTTTTATAATTATTAACTTTAAATTAATTTCATTAAACATTTATAACATCAGTAATCATCATAGTAAGCAAAAATTCAAAGTCATAAAACGAATTATTGTACAATTTAAAAAGTCATTATCTTAGAAACATTTTTGTCAGTCCTTTTTGTTCTTACGCATGCCATCCTTCAAACAGTCCATCAATATTTTCTTTGACCTACCTCTTCCCACATATCCATCAACACACATATCTAACACTCTAAGCTAGATAGTTTACCTTATTAAGAAAATTCAAAACAAAATCCTAATTACCTAAATTAATAATTAACCAAAAGTACCTAATTAAAATGGCTAATAACATGACAACGAAAAAAGGTAGACCCATACTCTTTGTAGAATTTGTAGAATAATAATAATATAACTCTTTATTACAAACCAAGATAAAACAATACAAAAATGGACTTGCAAAATACAAAATGCATAATGGGCGGCCTTATTGCTTAAAGCAATTTCTTCCAGACAACCTTTGAAAAATATTATGAAGTTTAATAAATAATGCAAAAAAGTTTAAAAATTATAGATCAACAACAAAATAAAAAAAAAATTTTTTGGTAAATTTCTACAAAAAAAAATTTAGCGGGCTCTTGTACCAAAATTGTATTTTGTTTTGAATTTTCTTAATAAGGTAAACTATCTAGCTTAGAGTGTTAGATATGTGTGTTGATGGATATGTGGGAAGAGGTAGGTCAAAGAAAATATTGATGGACTGTTTGAAGGATGGCATGCGTAAGAACAAAAAGGACTGACAAAAATGTTTCTAAGATAATGACTTTTTAAATTGTACAATAATTCGTTTTATGACTTTGAATTTTTGCTTACTATGATGATTACTGATGTTATAAATGTTTAATGAAATTAATTTAAAGTTAATAATTATAAAAAAATATTTAGTACTGTATTTTGTTAGATTTTTGATAATGTTATGCCAATTTTATAATTGCATGCCTGGACAGTTAAAATACATTGATCCATGTAAAATTTAAGCCATAACAACGCTGTAACATGTATTTACGCAATAAATTAATTTTGAACTTTGAACGAAGGAATGAGTGTTGAGATGACGAGTGACAGAGGAAAATGGAAGGAAGAAAGATGTTGCGTCGACCCCACGTAATATGGGATAAGGGCTGATGATGATGATGATGTAAACTATCTAGCTTTCAAATGAGCCTACTTTGAATAAAATACACCATTTACTCAAACAGAAACGAATAAAAAACCATACGAAGTAGTTTTAATAAAAAAAAATATTGGCTTTTTTTTAAATAGCCAACATATAATTTTTTTTTATCCTATATTTATCCATAAATTTATGTCGTGTATCCGCATTTAGTTTGATCAAGGTTCGAAAATACACATTGTATATACTTTGTTTGTATCATCTACCTAGTAATAATAATAATAATAAAACTCTTTATTACACACCATATCACAATACAAAAAGGAGCTAAATACAAAAATGCGTAATGGGCGGCCTTATTGCTTAGAGCAATTTCTTCCAGACAACCTTAGGATGGAGAGGATAATGCACAGCAAATAACTGGACGGTGCGGTGACATAAAATATATATAACAATTAATTCATTATTTAATTTTTAATTATATTTATACTAGTCTGTGCTAGTTATAAATAAATAATATTTCCAGACAATTCACGCAACAACATTTTAGTCCCGTGGTAAGCTCTAAGCGTGTGTTACGGGTAGGTACTAGATATTTGATATACTTAATATAATATACATACATTTAAAGATATTTTTTATTATACATATTAAATACCCAGACCAAGGAGAAAAGTGCTTGCAGAACATACAAACACTTTTACCCTCGGCGGGAATCGAACCCGCTACCTTTTGCTCTGCAAGCGGACATTCGCACACCGCGCCTACGAGGCACTCAGAGTCTAAAATATAAAACTAAACAACAGCGTCCATGCGCAAACAATAATCGTTATACGGTTACATCGAAAAATGCATTTGGACCGATGACGAAGACGCGCGACACAACCTCCCCGTCCGATAGTCTGAGCCACACTGCCGCCCGTCGCCCCCGCACAGACCCGGTCGTTCCATTTCATACCGAAAACATAAAATAATTATTTGTAGTCGTATAAATCATTTGTTTTAATTTTCAAACGTACAGTTTGTGTGGAATACTTTGACAAATATTTAAGTTAAAGAAAAATACTCAAACTCAATACCGTTTAAAAGATATATCCAAATTTCGGATAAAAAATGCCTTACTTTGAATATTTTTTTTACTAAGTAATAATGAAGATACAATAATTTCAAACGTTCAAGTTATAATTTAATATCTATTTTGCAACATATATTTTTTTTATACATATTTATTCACTCATAAAGTAGATATATCAATTTGAAAAAGTCGCGTTAGCCCATACAACCACCTTAATCTTTATTTGCATGAAACGCAGGTACCATAATAGAGTTAAAGTTAAATTTCACCCAGCCATGTTTCGCCTTAAATAGGCATACAAATATTAAAAAAATAACAGATATTAATTACTTAAAATATGCAATTGTAAATATTTTTTGACAAAAATGTACTTGCTATGTTTTTTTTTACTTTTTACATGAAAGCTATTTCTTTAAATTTTAAAAACTTGTTTTTAGGTATCCTCCAATAATGTTAAAATGTTTTAACAATTCAATGAGATTACATTTTGTTAAATTTACTAATTGTTTAAATAAACGCTGATGTACCAAAACGCATAGAGCACAGCTCTTAAAAAATAATAAAATACAAATGTTGTTGTTGTATATAATATCTACCAGTCTAATAAACTGCATAAATATTATTTTAAAAACCAATTTACAAAGTAAAATACTTAGAGTTACTCAAAAAACCACGCCACTAAGGGTGAAAATTAATTAAAACGCCGCGAAAAGCTGAATACAGTGAATCGCATAAAAATGCAATTTTAAAGTGTCTCTGCTACCCAGGACTTTTAAATTTCACAATTTTCTTCGCTTCTAAAGAACAGAGGTAGAAATGCGACACGCAGAAAACTGAGAATTAAAATCTTATCCCAGAAAGGAAGATAGAACCTATTATCAGTTTATTTTTCAACCCCCGACCAAAAGAGAGGGGTGTTATAAGTTTGACGTGTCTGTCTGTGTGTCTGTCTGTATGTCTGTATTGTATAGGACGTCATAGACGAACGGATGGAGCAATTTCAATTTAGTTTTTTTTTTTTGAGTTTACGCGAGTGTTTTTAGACATTTCTCATGAAAATCGGTTGTACTGTTTAAAAGTTATGGTGGTGAGAGTGGGGAAGGTTCTGAAAGAATAATCTGAAAATATACTCGAGTGGGGTATCAAATGAAAGCGCATCGCACATTGCAAAACATTATGGTTTTTTAGTCATAAGGAAATTAAGGCATTGGAATCGGTTGTTTCTCTTAAATTTTAATTATTTATTTATAATTATTATCTATGTTGTATATCAGTCACATAACACCCATAGTACAAGCTCTGTTTAGTTTGGTTACCCCAAATTTGGTTTGGTGATGTTGTGTGATTAGTCTAGAAATATTTATTTATTGTAATATAATAGATAGTCATACCCATGGTTGTTTTACCGATTTCAAAATAAAGACGGGATTGGTAAAATGCCACTGATATGCTAACAAATAAGTGGGTTGGTAGTTACTTATACATCATCATCATCATCATTTCAGCTATTAAACGCCTACTGCTGGACATAAGCCTCCCTCAAAGACGACCAATTATTCAGATCGGCCGCTACTTCCATCCACCGTACCCGTACCGTACCGTATTTAATTGAAGATAACTAAAAACTATTGATTAAATCCTTATGAAATTTAAATGAGACATACGCAAAATTGGTGCATATAAGATTTTAAATAAGTCCAAATAATATTTATGAAAATAAGCATTTCAGATAGTTTGCATGTCACGAAATAGGGAATTCCTATTCTGTTTCTTGATTTTTGTGATCTTTAATTGTGCTCATCAAAAAGTGGCTAGTCTTATATTTATTCGCAAATGTCCAAAACGTAACGCTTGGCCAAAACAAAATACATGTAACTTAACAAACGAGTTGGGTACCCAAATCGTTTGCTAAGAAGTCCTGAAGTCACAGAATAAGCTCGCCAAAATGGCCGCGTTGAAGTGATAGTGATAGAAGATGATAATGAAAATCCCTATCCCTACTAATATATAAATGTGAATGTGTCCTATTTTGACACAATGTGCACAAAAATCAGCTAAATCTGGAACCGGGAAGTGGGTCAAATTTACAAGATTTTATCACATGCCAGGACAAGTGTACCGAAATAAAAGCTTATAAAAAGGGATCATTAAACTAGTTTCTCATAGGATGTTTTCATACTCTCACTACTGCATAAATTCCTCCGCATTTCATTTTGTAATGACTTCCGAGAACGTTATGGAAAACACATTTTGTCAATTTGTATTACATTATGCTTGCGTTTTTAATATCTGTGCAGATAAAAGAAATATACTCGCGACTGCATCCAATGAAATCTAGCTCTTGTTAGTGGAATGTTTTATTTTATTCCTTTTTTGCTAGCAGCCAACAGAAACCTTTGAATATTTTGTACTTTTATACATTGATATCAATGTATCTGTAAAAGTTTTAGACGTTTTCTGTAATTTATAGTACTTCTGATGATCCCATAGAGTAAAAAATACTCTATGGGTTCATCAAAAGTACTAAAAATTTCTCACATAAAACAGGATCAAATGGGATAAAAAAATGTTTTTACTCTATGTAGCAAACATAACATTTTTCCAAAATCAGTGAATGCAGTTCAGAATACCTTTAAACAATATGGATGGTCTGTTAAGACCGTTTTCTTGTAACTATAACGCTTAATGCAATTAAGCCCTCATGGTCCCTTCTCAAGGGTCCACTCTATTATACAGCTGGAATATAATTAGGGTTTTAAAAACACGATATTTTGTGGTAAATGCCAATTCAATACAGTTGCTATATCCTGATCCACCTTGTAAAACCTTCATCAATACCTTAAAGAAACGTTTGCAATCGACATGAATTCGAAGACTTTTTAATATTTCTGTATTTATATATTTCAAAGTTATAAAGTCTGTAATTTTCTACACTGGTCTCATTACTTTCTATTTAGTCCTCAAGTAATAAAAGCATTAAAGAGTGAGTCATTTATTTCTAAACTGAATATATTAGTTTTTTGTTTAGATAACAAGGAACATAATTTAAAACTTCTGACGGGCTCTATTCATTCATTCAAAGTAATGACTTCTAAATTCATCGCTCAAATGCATCGATGTTTTGGTTACTTACCTTTATTTAAATTTTTTTATTACTGATAAGCTTTCATTTGACCATAATCACACCTGATGTAAAGTGACAATGTGGTCTAAGATGGAGCATGAAGGCCTAGAAGATGGGTTCTAATATATTTAAGCACCCTTTTTTTTTTTATTTACAAAAAACAATAAAAGGCTTTGTCGCTGAGCGTTAAGCACCCTTATTTACGTTCCAAGAGCGGGTCGGTGAATGTCACATCGTCGGCTTATTGCAAGAAGTCATTAACCGACAAATCCAAAAGTGTGGCAAAAGCAGTTTTAAACTTTTTATGACTTTCAGAGCCCATATTATCAAAACTACGGCAGTTATCAATATAATTTAAACGCCTATATATAGTGATAGTTAATTTTTTTATAATCATCTGCAATTAGTATACATTTAACCATGGATTTTTTTTTAAAAGCTAGAAATGCATAGATAATGACTTCTTGCGATAAAGGTTTTGACTAAACTGGAGTTAAGTATTTCTGCAACGACGTTATTAGTGGCCTTTATCGAGTAATAAACGACAAAATAATCATAAAATAACGTCTTTTATTACTGAAAAACTAAAGGAATTACCAAGTTTGTCCAAAAACACTTAATAAAATAACTAAAATTAGTAATAATGGCACATTCATCGGTCAAAAACACGTTCTAAGCTTTTAGCAAAGAATACTGCTAACTAACAGAGTTAGTTATAAACACATAAATAGGTTAGAAAAGATAGACTTTGAGCTTTACTTAAAACCGACTTATCTATCTTACAGTAAATAATGGTTATTTGAATGAAAAAATAAGCATAATTTCTTAAAAATTTAAGTTTTAACAATCAACTCAGACTTTAATCATTTCTCCATGCATAAATAATCAGAAATTAATATTGTTTTAATCCTCATCTTCCGTATTTGAGCAGTCATCTTCGGGTAAATAATCTGAACCTTTTTTACATGGCAAGTTCTCGTACCAATGGTGCAGTTTGTGGGGTATTAATTTTACAGTGCACATTTTCATTAAACCTTTCTTCTTTGCTTTCGTAATAGAAAGCTTTTTGCTATAGGCTTTTTTAAGGATGTTAGTTTTCGTTTACGCAATTTTTTTGTCTGGTGGCATGTTCCGGTTTTACCTTTTTTCGACACAGCCATTTCCATATAGTCTGACTTGTAGTCGTACTTGTACAGAACAATGTTAGGTTTTTTTTTCAAACCGTTTTGTACATTTTCACCATTAGTCCCAAGAGACCGATTCTGCATTAAGTTATTTTATAAATCTTTCAAGTCCGATATGTCTGTGTGATTAATTAATATCGGTTCATACGGTTTATTCACAACGGTACCCTCCTTTTTGTTTCTCGTCGACCTTGTTAATCTTATAACATGCATCGAGAACACAGACATCAAACGCATCTGATTCTCAATCGCGCTGTGAATACTGTATACCTCCATTGCGTGTGGCCTGACTCGATAATGTGTTCAATAATATCAATATGCGTTGTTTGAACCAAATACAGCTGCAAACAAAAGAGATATTGGTTGCGATTTTGAGCACCAAGAAAATATTGATATTTCGGTAACTGTAGTTGATAGATGCTTAATCCAAAGAAACAATGCTGTTCCTACCTCATCGCTTCCTTTTTCCTATTAACTTCAGACCACAGGCATCACGCACATCAATAGTTAGGGTACCTACTGTCCGAATAGCTTTTAGAAGAGGTTTTTCTACAGTAATGCGATTCCATTGTTGGAAATGCTGGGAAGTGTTGTTTGACAAAGTCCACATCTTCCTGCTTTGTTTTATTTTATGGCTCATGCTTCCCTTGTCTATCGTCTCCTTCACAATTGCCAGCGCTTCCAACGCTAGTCAATGCATTGATAATAGGGCTATTCGATATGTATGCAGAGTGTAGCTATAAAGAATTTTTCGCAAACCTTTATCTTCTGTTCAGCTAATTGAAAGGAATAAGAACGACATACAGTTCCTTTCCTGTGGAGGGTTGGACGACACATTCATGAGTAGGTATAAAATCTTTTTGACGGCTGTAAGTAGCTAAACCCCAATAAGTTTTGCAAATTGTGATTCGATCTTCCTAAAAAAACAAAATACCCCTCTGCCCTGATTCCACGACTCACAAGTAACATAGTAACACGTAAATGTATGTGTGCAAAAGTCATTACCTTTCATTTACCTGTATAATTTTACAATAACAAAAATCACTAATAAAACAATACATCATTCAAGCGATTTCAGTCTTGTATTAAGTTTAACATAATAATTTAACAAAAACTAATTAATTGTACCTATAATTAATAGTATTCTTTTGCCATTAATTGTGTTTCGGCAAAAGTAAATAAGTATAAATAATGAATTCTATAAAAAATAAAAAACTCAGTGTAGACGTTCTCGTTTTGATAGAAGTCATTAAAAACCGATACTAATTTTTTTTCCAAAAAATATGATACGATTCAACTTGTTAAGTGCAAATAATGAATTATAGCAAAACTTATTCAAACGTTTGTGAACGTAAAAGCATTTTTAAAATGTTGCTATGTCACATAAATGAATTGTGTATGAAAATAAAAATGGCAATTGTGTTTTTTTTTCTTTCGTTAAAATATATTAATGTAAGTTAATGAACTTTATGACACCAGATAATACCAAAAATGCAGTTATTGACTTTATTACCCAGCCATAACTTCTAAGTTTGAAGAGCTACAAATTAGTGAGTTTTACCAAAATGTAGAGCTCATCGAGACGAACTCATTGGTGTATATAACGCAGTTAGTGACTTCTTGCGACTAATGACTTCTTGCAGTAAGCCGACGACATATCCTTTAAACTTTTCGTATCAGAGCATGCCGGTTTCTTGATGGTGTTTTGCCTTCAACGGTGGAGCACGTGTTTAAAGTGCACATACATTTTTTCAAGAAGAAAAGAGTTGAACTCCCGACCTTCAGAATAAAAGTCGAGTGTTTTCTCACTTAGCCAACACAGCCTTTACCTTTATTTGACCTTTATTAAATTAACTTTAACCCTTTCAATCTGCATCATAAAATACAGCACATTATTTTTTGTCACATTTGACCGGTTCGAGTCCCGACTGAGGCAAGCGATTTTTCATAAATCCTTAAATGCAGTATTTATTGTTTTTAAAAACAAAGGAAAGTCTCCCTTACACAAAATGTGCTATTTACAATATTTAAACAACAATCATCCTTAAAATGTTTAAAATGTTGCAACATAACAAGCATTACGTAGCTGGTATTACAGTCGATATCTAGTAGTTACAGTGCGGGTAGAACATGAAACAATGAATTTATTGACAAAGTTTTAGTGCAGGAATGGCCGGGACTACTGCATTTGCACTGACTCATGAACTAAGTAGGTATTTCTTATGAGTTTTTGCTCAACAGTCATATTTTTTATTTCGTCTATTGGACATCCATTATTGGAAATACCTCTCGTCCTACAAAATAGTCTAAAATTATAAAAATATCCTGTTCTTATTCATCATATAGAATATACAAATAATACTGATTCACAGCTGGACATAATAACTCTCTCACTTAGATTACGAGTATTTTAGTTTAAATTGAACTTATTAGTTTTAATAGACTTATTTTATTATCTAAGTAGTCAATGTCAATGTCAGGCTCTAAGCATATCTATATCTATATCCCTAAGCAGATCTATATCTATTTCAATACACAGAAGATTTCAAAATCGGGAATACGTTACTAGAAAACAAAGTAATTCTGTTAGTACAAGACAAAAATAAATAGTAAAGACAAACAAGATAACATAGGATCAAAAACGAGTTTTATGAAAAGGTCATGATTTCTTTCATGTTTTAACAAGGTATCCCTTATTTTCGGACCAAACACACCCACCCACGCAGATTGATTTCACAAGTTTAACGGCCATTCGTGCTTGAAAATTCTTGTTATCTTTATTTCTATTCGTTTCCTTATATTTAGTTCTCTCTATCGACTTTACTTTGTGGAATGTTGTGGTTAAATTCGGCAAAAATTCGTGTCGCGTTGACGCGCTAAAATCATTGTGAACGGTTAAACGTGATGTTCTTGTCTACATTAGCGGATAAAGATTTGATAATGATACAAGATAATGAAGTGTCGTAATTGTAGCCACGCCCGCACCAAACACCGTCTTCAATGCATTGAACCCGCCACACTTATCGCGTTGAAACGAATATTTGCCCTAGCACGCCAATAAACCCGCACCATAACAGATTAACTCGTTTTAACGTACATATGCAGTTGGAATATTAATCATTATGTTATCTTGAAGATTAAATTGACAACCCTTCAATAGGGTTACCTATATACCATTCAATATAGTTGATAGGTAGGTTATTATAAGTACTGGAAATTGACAATACTCAACGTTCTTATCAGAGTAATGTGACACCGCTTTCAGGTATGTAATATGTAATTATAAAATTACCTTAACTTAGTATTTTTATAATTTCGTATTTCATAGTGTCTCACTCAGACTTGTGGTGGGTGTGGATTTTATAATTTTTATAAGAGCTCAGTATTATTGAGTATGTAATTGTAATAATTATGTTATTACTGATATATATAAAATTAAACAACAAACTGGTGTAAATGTAGCCAGAATACTTAAGATCTAGATGCAGGTGCTTGCCTACAAAGTACGAAATAACTTACTATAGTCTAATGCTTCCTATAAAGTAGACTTTAGTAACAGTGCTAGGTAATATAATTATAAATCTATTTCGTGCTTTCCAATCGAATCAAAACCACAAATGTTACAAATAGTAGAATATATCGGTAGCATTTACCTATTATTTGTAGCCCACAAATAATCAAAAACAATTAAGTTTTTGTACTAATGACCACTTAGGGCTGTTTAATGCTGTACTGACTGTTAATTGGTTGTTTAATTAAAAAAATAGTTAGTAATGTATTTATTTTACTTGACCGATTATATTTTGTATGTGTGTACCGTGTTGTTCTATTCGCTTCTCAACTCATTGTAAAAAAATGTAGCTAACTATCCAGACAATATTATTCCCTTGATTCAAATTCAAATTCAAATTCAAAATATTTATTTTGTGCCACAAAGTAAAACTTAAAACTATGAACAGTACAATAAAATAAAGGCAACAAAAAAGGTAAACGCTCAGCATAATATTCGAGCAGCTATGATCATGTTTTATCCTGATTTAAAAACTTTTAGTTTACTTTTTAATCCATGTAATCCCTGTGCTTCCAAATATAATATAAACGATTTAACTTTGACTTTTGACTTTAACCTTAATAGAACGCATTATCATCATAAACGCTATCAACGAAATCACGGTAATAATACCGAAAATCTAATGCTACAATATATACAATTACAGAATGCTATCAACAAACTCTGCCTTTGTTCCCCAATACGGAACTACGTAATCCTAGTTCAACAAACAACGAAGAAAATTCGAGAGTTTTTGCATTACAAAGAAAGGACTCTTGAATGCCGCCCCTTACATTATCATGTTTTGCTTTTTTATTCATGAATTTTGTCCTTTGATTGCTTTATACCTTTTGAGAAGGTTCCTTTTGAGATTTTGGATGACACAAAAGAGGATTGATTTTTTTGGTACACATAGTCACCTGTAATTTTATTTTCCTGCAAACAAATACGACAGCTGAGAAACCCACGATACGGAACTACGAAATCCTATTTCAACAACCGAATAAAAATCGGAAGCTTTTGAATTTCAAAGAAAGGTAGAGTTTCCCACAAAAAAAAAACTAGATATAATGATACAGAACATCTAACACATAAAGTAAACCTGAATTTAAAACCTTATGTGAGCTTCTATGAGTTGCAAGTATATGAATAAGAAAAAATATTTCCGAACTAATCACAGGACTACCTAACCCCAAACTAAGCAGATCTTGTACAATGGTTGTTAGATGACTGAGTTAATAATAATAATAATTCTTTTTTGCGCACACAATTATAATACAAACACAATAATATATTATTATATGATATACTACATAGATATATATTTTTTGTAAATACATATTTATGATACATACAAAACACCCAGACCAGTAAGCAGAAATTGTAGGTCATACAAAATCTGGTCCCCCGGCGGGAATCGAACCCGCAACCTCTTGCGCCTCAGGCGGACCTTCGCCACCGAGCCACAAAGGTTGTCACAATGCGATAACATAGCTTTTAATTATATAACAAATACATACATAGATCAAGCTTGTATCTCTTACACAACATGAGCAAGTAAGTCTAACCAGCCTACCGTGTCCGCCTGGAGGTATGAGCATGTAAAACCCTTACACAGCTATTTGTTTAGGTCTATCCAAACCACGGATCTGCAGGTGAGTCTTCTTGTTATCTTTGTGAAGATTATTTACCGGCCCTCGGCCCTTGGAATACCTACTTGGGTAGAACCATTTTTAGTCGGCAACGTAAAGGGTTGGGTGAAGGTAAGTTGTCTTGTGAATAGAGGTAGGTAGAGCTTATTGCCGAGATCTTTCGTAGAGTTTGTAATAGTTGGAGTCTAATTCACAAAATCTCAATTTAAGACATTTATTTCCATAAAATATTGGGGCGTCCCTGTCTAAGTGAGTAAAAAGTAGTTTCCATATTAACAACTTTAGGAATAAAATATCATACATAAATGATATACCAGAAAATTTGTGTTTCGTAAGTAATTGCGTATGTGTGTTTGTTGCTGTATCACGCAAAAACAAATGGATAGATATTGATATAACTTTACAATAATATAGCTCACACATCAGAATTACATATAGGATACTTTTTACCGCGGAACAATACCGCTTTTTGAGGTAAAATACAATTATTGCGAGCATCGCCCGATTTGAGTCAAATTTGGCATGGACATAGCTGTTTTCCCAGTAAAGGACAACTTTTTTTTTTTACAACAGCTACTTTTTTCTCGTAAAATTTAATTATTACGTGGCCGCGGGCAGACAGCTAGTACTTAATAAACTAGAAATAATTAATCTTGATAAAACGCTTCACTTTTTTAAACGCTAATGTTAAGAAACGGAATAAACAACTCAGCTTTTTATTTCATTGTGCCTTACCTGATCTAATTTTCTATTATCTCTGGTAAATAACCCATAAGTTGCAAATAAAGAAAATGTTCCCAATAGCCTCCAATGTCTGGACTGAACAAAAGCGGCTAATTGTGAATGGTTGAAATGATTTGGAACATGGACCACGTTACGTACTATTTCGTTAAATTGTTACCAGGTAAATTGTATCCTTATTTAAAACAACTTTACCTACGAACTTAATGTGTGGAATTTCTTATGTGAAATTCATGATAAAGTGGGTTTTATCTGTTGGTAAATCTTGTTAAGTTAAGAATTATGTAGTTTAAGCTCACCAAGTCTTTGCCCAGAAGTCAACTTTTCAGTTTAAGCTCGAGGGTATGTTGAACGGCTAGTTGATTATACTTGAAAATATTTGGCGAAAAGTTGACAAAAACTTGACGTAAGTTTGTATAGATCTTTTGTAGTTCAAATAGTGATTTATTAATGTTAATATTTATAATGTGCACACTTTTGGAGACTAAGTGTATTATCATCGTCCTGATGATAATAAATACTAGTGATCGGAACATCTAATAGCTGAAATGATTCAGCTATTATTAGATGTTACAGCTGTACCCATAAATATTAGCCCAGTTATCATCACCCTATTAAGTTCCCACTGCTGGGACACAGGGACTTCTCTCTTGGCGAGATAGATTAGGCCTTAATTCACCACGCTGGCCAAATGCGGGTTGGTGAATAATAATAATAATAATAATTTATTTCCAAATAAACTTAATACATAGGTTACAATACCACAATGGTTCCCAAACTAGGCAAAGCCTGTACTATGGGAACCTCCTTCCATATGTTACATAAATTTACAATTATTAGTTTACAAAACATGAAATTTAAAATATAATAATAATAAAATCGAGCAGTACACATCAAACATTGCGATATTTTAATATAATTATGTAAAGTGTATGTCCGCATTACGTGTTTGGGTGTGTGTGAGTTTGTGTGAAGCGAGTGTGTATGAGGGTGTGGGTGTGTGTGTGTGTGTGTGTATGATATTGGGTGAATTTATGCTCCTGAAGTCACCGTTCTCGGATGAGTCCGGGCAGCAGAAGAACTACTTTTTTTTACGGTAATTCGTAGTTGATTGTCACATGTCCTTTAAACTCTTTTAAAGTTTCCAGAACATGCCCGTTTCGCACATACATTTTTCAAACTATGCCCAGTTATAGTGTATTATGATGTTTATTATTTCACATACCCTTAAAAGTCTAATATGCTAAACAATGCCTTTACTCTCATGCTATGGTTAAGCTATACATAATGAGACAAGACGGAGGCTTTTAAGAATAAATAGAATATTACTCTTCGGACTATTTAAGAGAGTTTTATTTAAAAGCAAGCGTGACAGTGAATAGTGCTGGCGTGCAGCATTTTATAGTAGGTTTCAAAAAGATGACTATATTTTTGATTATTTTCAGGGGCATGTTTGACTTTTTTGATAGACTTTTATTAACCGACTTTTATTTTTTTTCAATAGAGGCCAATGGTGAGAAATCCTTTCATTTTCGTTACAATTAACATAATGTAGATAAAAAATAATTTTGCGTGGTACAATAACTAAGTCACAAATATGCTGAACTAACATTTTTTTTCCAGGTTTTAATCTTTTGCAATATTATACGGGCCTCGTAACTGATACACTAAGAAAATCTATAAACTCATCATGAACGCCCATATACCATAATATTAATCGAAATATTTTCTCAACTCAACGTAATTCTTATCTTACCTAAACAGGGTATTTCAAAATTGGTATATAAAGTGGAAAGCGTTCGAAAAGTGGGCTCATGACGAGTATTTTTTGTTTTACAATTTCACGATTTGGTAAT
Source organism: Gymnoscelis rufifasciata (assembly GCA_929108375.1). Taxonomy (NCBI): domain Eukaryota; kingdom Metazoa; phylum Arthropoda; class Insecta; order Lepidoptera; family Geometridae; genus Gymnoscelis; species Gymnoscelis rufifasciata. The sequence continues at coordinate 8,406,650 of OV815315.1, read as the reverse complement.
ACTATTGTCGAAAAGTAAATTTCAATCGCTCGATCTTCTGAGTCGATATGCTGTAGAATAAAATATGTTTGCCTGGTGCATGCCAAAGACACCACTTCCACTTTAAATAAAAAAATTGCAACACCACAATTTGCAATACATAAGATTTTTTTATGTGTGAAAAGTACTATTCGACGCAAAATAACGACGTAAACCCCCTAGTTATCGAAGAAAACAAAACCAACGATTTGGCAGTTTCTATTAAAACCTCGCTGGAAGCGTTTGTGGATTAATACAGCATTTGCCCAAATTGCACACTCTGGCCTAACCCACATTGGGGTATAAGTAAAAAGTGCAATTTTCGAATGAAAAATGAATTGCATTCAGTCGTGCCGCTCTCGGCAAGAGCAATTCGTTTCACCACTGAATTGAGTCACGATTTGTGAAACGATACGAGTTCCTTACCCTTACTATTGTGGCTGCAAGGATTTTTCTTTTAGCTACATCAGCGGGCGAAATTTTATGTCGCGTTTGCGCTGAAATTATCGTGAAACACAAGATTTTCATCCAAAGATCGTAGGTTCGATCCCAGCAGCAAACCTCTGGATTTTTCTTCTTGAAAAATGTGTGCCCTTTTAACAAATTTCTTATGAATTTTGGCTAGCTTGAATATGAGTACGGCGCTTTATTTGCTATTCGAAAAACTTCCCATATTAAGGCCTAACCTCTCTCGAAAAGAGAGACATCCCTGTGTCCTAGCGGAGGGAACGTAAAATATTATTGAGATGATGTTATTTCCTAGATTAGCGGGCAATTATTTGTGCCACGTTGCGTTCGTGATTCTGAAGTAAAGGTGTAGCCACGCTCACGCAAACATCGTCTTGGCCCGAATACTGTATAATGTAATAATAATGATGTTCTCGGCAACTCAAATCACGTTGATACAAATATTCTAACATAGCTACACAATTCTGAACGAAACTAAAATTTTGAGTATTTATACAGCTTGTTTCTTATTATATTATAATTATGTTTGAATTTTTCAGGAACATAAAACGTCTTAATGTTACTACAGTAACATTAAGCCTTAGACTTAGTATGGGTTGCGCAACAATATTTATGTAGGTAATTATGCATTAAAGATCTTCCTATCTTCCTCCTTTATTCTTCCTCTCTTCTTATCTGTTGAAAGTGAGATGCATCCTAGGGTCACCCTGCAGTTTTGATTAGGATATTCGCAAACTAAGAAACTACTTGCAATTTTTATCCGGAAGTGATATTGGTCTTATATTTAGATTATTTTGTTATGTTTTATGGTTTTTAATAAATAGGAGCGGCTCTCAAATCTTGTAGATCGCAACAAAAGTATAATAACGCAAACTGAATACTGACACAAACAATAAACACGTTTATGAAATCGCTTGTTGTATAAAAAATACATTTGTGCGACAGTGGAAGTACTTGAAATTCTTTGTAAGATTTAATGGTTATGGTGTGTTAAATGGACGATTAAACTCCCTTAAATTTAAATCTAATTACTTGTTTCAATCTAATGAAAAGTTTGTTTTTCATCATTACCCATCAGTACCTACTTACTTGTGGAATAAATTATCAACAATATAAATTTAGCGAAAGCTAACTTAGATGAGTAAAAAAAAATTAGAAAACAAAGATAAAAGCCAAAAGTAAGCTCTTAGTGTGTGTTTTGGGAAAACCTGCGACCTGACCAAAGCAACTGCGAAGCGGGAGCATCTGCCGCGCCGTTAACGTTACCCGTGCTTTACTATTTATTTATTTATTTTATTTATATATTTATTTTATTTATTTATTTTAAGTAGGTACACTAACACGATTTCACAACTAATTACATTAGTGACACATAATTATCATAGAATAATACGCACTATGACACTTTGCCTATGACCTACGCGACCAAGTGGGTCGTTTTCAGTTAAAAAACTTCCCGCATTGCTGACGCGTAGTTTGGCCATAGCCATAAGGTTACGTTCAGGATCTATAGCGTATTATAACGTCGAGCCAAATTCCGTTTATTTCTTTGTTCTGGTGTTAGGCAGCGTTTTCCAAAAATAAGTGTCTCGCATTCCTAGCGAATATGTATTCCGGAGCGAACGGAAAATTACACAAATATATTATAACTTATGATGCAGTTAACATAAATAACTCTTTTATTTCTGAATTTGAGTACTCAAATAGTAAATATAGATAGCGGTACGTTCGCTATATCTACATCAAAAACAATTAAAGTTCGAAACTGCATTTTTATAGATACAATCATATAGACGCAGTCACGTTGACCATCGAGCCTGCATTAGCCGTCGTAAATATGAATTTATGACCGGCAATAACTGAATAAATCGACTTGCAACATGCTGCTGTGTCACTGCTTGTTTTTATAATCACAAAACATTTGAATTACTATCAAATTATTTTACCTATTACGAATAAAAGGACTGTATTATTTTATCCTGCAATCGAGTATTCAAATTCAATACAAAATTATCAATACATGTCGGATCTTTATAAGTTAAATTAAATGCGTGAAAATGTTCAGAAAAAATATAATTAGTTTTTAGTACATTTCATAATTTAAATATTCACTAACGCTATAAGACACTTTTCGGTCAACCAACTACATAAATATGATCTATCCAAGGCATTTGACTGTATTCGTCTTGGGACTAGTTGGGACATTTATCAATTATGGTATTAGAAATACTTCGTAGGACTTGCTAACTTAATATTTAACAAATAGAATTCAATGTCAACATTAATTAGAGGTTACCACGGGGCTAGACGTTGTTTTGTGGATTGTCCGGATATATGTATAAAGATTATTAAATGTTACCAGGTTAGTCAGGGATCTATAATAATTAAGAGTGTGAAATTAAATAAAACAACAGAAATGTTTACCATAACACTATGTAACCGTCACAGTTAGGTGCATGCATTACTGCAAACGCTGCGCCACATTTGCATTAAATGTGATCTATCTATTGACTTCACGGGAAGTGGAAATAAACATCTTATTTCATAACCGGTGAAACAATAGGAATGGAAATTCCTAGTGAAATCCTATCATCTTTTATAAAATAATATTGACTGCCTCAGTGGCGCGGTGGGCGTGGGTCCGCTTGCGGTGCAAGAGGTAGCGGGTTCGATTCCCGCCGAGGGGTCAAGTGTTTATATATTCTGCAAGCACTTTCTCCTTGCTCTGGTTGTGGTTTCTCTCGGGTGTTTAATATGTATACTAAAAAATATCTATGTTTGTATGTCTATTATATTAAGTTTATCAAATGTCTAGTACCCGTAACACAAGCTAAGAGCTTACCACGGGGCTAGATGTTGTTGTGTTTATTGTCCGGAAATTTTTATATATTTATTTATTGAACGAAAATTTGAGATCGCATCGACGCCGTTCGACCGCTGGAAGGTTAAACCATTCTTTTTTATTTTTAACCCTCGACAAAAAAAGAGGGTTGTTATATGTTTGACGTGTCTGTCTGTCTGTTCCATTATAGCTCCCGAACGGATAGAGCGATTTCAATTTAGTTTTTTTTTATGATAGGTGAGTTTGGCCCGGTTGTTCTTAGACATGTTTCATGAAAATTGGTTGAGCCGTTTAAATGTTATGGGGGTGAGAGTGGGGAAGAAAAACAGAAAATCTGCAAATATACTAGTGTGGGGTATCAAATGAAAGCGCATCGCGTCCACATTACATAATATTATGTTGTTTTACATTTAATTAAGGAAATGAAGGCATTGGAATCGGATGTTTTTCTTAAATTTTAAATTTAGATTTTATTTATAAATGAGTGAAATCTAATTAATGTTGAGTGGCAACCTTTTTGTTTCTGTAGTGTTTTATTATTTTAGCTAAAATTATGTAAGTATGTTGTTATAATGTTTTTGAAACAAACAAAGATTTTCTATTCTATTCTAATTATTCCAAAAACTAAAGAAACCAAAAGATTAGGTACATGCTAGTTATATTTAAAGGCAAATCTTTAAATATACTTAGAATTTAATAACTTGTTCAGATAACTTGCATTATCTCAATAACCTCTTTGTTTTGCAAACAGTAAGATATTCAAAAGTACTTTTATATCGACATACCTAGTTATGACTTGACTCAGAGAGCGCAATTTCAAATTTCCTTCATGCTCAGAATAATAATTATGCGAGAAACGTAAAGTAAAAGAAACAAGAAACTATAAAACAATATCTACTTAATTTGTCGCAGAAAGAGCAAGAATAAAAATGTAATAAACGTATACTTCTGTCATGAATCATCATCATCATTTCAGCTGTAGGACTTCGACGAAATAGGCCTCCCTCAAAGATCTCCTGTAATTTTGGCTGGCTGCGGCCTGCATCCACCGTGAGCCTGCAGCCTTCACCAGGTTGTCCCTCCATTAAGTTGATGGACGTTCCACGCTGCGTATGCCGATTCGTGGTCGTTCTAGAACTTTTGACCCCAACGGCCACTTGTTCAGCGTGCTATATGGCCTGCCCAGTTCCACTTTTTTGTCACTTCAAAGAGCTTCTATCATGAATATAAAATGGCAATAAGGGGTCGTTTATTACGGACTTGTTTCAAACAGAATGTTTATGAACTCAATAAACTTGCAATCATAAAAATGTGTTGATAATTAAGCCCTAGTCGCAATTTACGGGCATGTCAATGTTTGACGTTCAAAGGATATTATTCTTTGTAATTATTTTATATAAATTGATGACTACGATGACTACTGATAAGAAATCTAAATTGGTTTCCTGTGATTATACTAATTTTGTACATTTATATGCATTCGTCAATGTTAGCTCCGTTAATTCGTACAAAACGCAACCTAATTCTGCATTCGGTCTAGTGATCAACAAGCGCCAAAGTTCTTGTTTTGTGGTTCCGTAGACAAATAGCGAAATACACCTTAGAGATTTGTCATATCTGTTTTCCGTCTCTACGAAGAACTAAACTGGTTAAACTTGGTAAGTAGATGAATTCTGTGCACCGCAATAAGATTTTCTCACAACAATAGAAAAATAACAAGAAATTATGGGGGTTCTCTTTGGGATCCTAGAACTGAAACTTGTTTTTTTTTATTAACCGGATACTGGTGGGTTATTCGAGCATAGGGCTGCAAAAATTATATTGAGGTAACTAATATTTTATTTGTATTAAATTAACAGAACTGAAACATTAATTTGCATGCGTCGAAGCCTAAATTCTGATTTTTGTTCTAATACAAATTTAAATAATAACGCCAATGTAAGATCCGTTTCACGCAAAATAAAGACTGCTTATTAATCCCATTTTACCAATCGAACGATATGAGAAATTAAAAACTAATGGGTAATAAATGGTTAAGAAATTGAAGTTATGCCTTGAGACATATCGCGAAACGTGTTGCACTGCCCCGTGCGTCAACATAGACGAGTAGCTTGGCAACTGCCTCAGTGGCGCGGTGGCCGCTTGCGGCGCATGTGGTGGCGGGCTCGATTCCCGCCGAGGGGTCAAGTATTTGTATGTTTCAAGCACAATCTCCTTGTTTAATATTTGTCATAAAAAATAAACATACTTACATTTGTATTTCTATTACCTATATTAAGAATATTAGATGTCTAGTACCCGTAACACAAGCTTTAGAGCTTACCACGGGGCTAAATGTTGTATAAATTGTAAAAAAATATCTTTAAGTATCTTTAAGGCTCTCGACATGTTATCCAAAATAAAAGATTTTTGCTTCTATTTTTTACTTACTTACTTACTTTTTATAATGTGCATTATTCCGCTTCCGCCCACCAAGGCCGCCCCACTAGTGGGGCATCGTCTAAAGAAGAAAAAAAATGCCGTGTATCATTAACTTTGTGACTGCATACTATTTTTTTTTGTTATTTTTATGTAGTTTTTATTAATAACGCTTTATAGGATTTGAAACTATCATGGTTTTGGTTACTAATCCGTTTTTGGTAGTACAAAAACGGATGTTTATACTTTCATAGTAAAAATAAAATAGTTGTAGATACTAAATATTGATAAGCAATTTTATGACTTATGGTGCCGAAACATGGACACTCACGCAGGAGATTGTGTACCGCATGAGAGTTGCACGAAGAGCCATGGAGCGTGCCATGATCGGCATCAAGCTTATAGACCGTGTTCCCAGTATCGACATCCGAAGACGAACGAAGGTGAAAGATATTGGGAATCGTATCACGGAACTAAAATGAGTTGGGCAGGTCACTTGGCGAGATTAAATGATAATAGTCGGAGTAAGGCAATCACTGAGTAGCGTCCAAAGAACGCCTATAGAAACGTTGGTCGTCCAGCAGCAAGATGGGCTGACGATATCTCTAAAGTCGCAGGGCGTACATGGATTCAATTAGCACAGGATCGAAATAAGTGGCGAGAGCAAGAGGAGCCCTATACCCAGCAGTGGGTGAAGTCAGGCTGTGGATGATGATGATGATAATGTTTTTTTTAATATTGCTGTATTTATTAAAACTGCTATTTTCGGCTGAATAAACTAAAACACACGAAAAACCTATTTATGAATTATTTTGCGTCTATCATAAAAACAAACAAGGTTGAAAAGCTTTTACTGAACTGTTATTAAACTGTTCATATTTTTAATTAGGTTAACACATGTTTTTATGTAACGTTCTATCCACCTCCAAAGTAAAATATTTTTATGAATACGAAGCAAGTAGATAAAATAAATTCTCACTAACAATGAAAGTTTTTGTCGACCTTAAGAAAATACTTCAAAGAAAATAAGTTACACAAAGTAAATCGCTTCAAAAACTGCCTTTAATTCTGCAAGGCAACAATGTAATAAACTCCGTAGTGTGCCGACGCTAGACATAGCTCAATGTTGTCTAGGAACACTGAAACGATGCCGTTCCTTCTCGAAATAGGAAGTAAACTTGTTTTGCTGAACTGAGCTTGAAAAACTTTTTAATTTAAGGGTCGGAACTCCGGGAATATTCATATTAAAGCATGAGTTATTTGCTTGGATTTTATAAAATATCATAGGGAATTACTGATTATGAATTAATGATGATGATTCAGATATTGAGCTGTGGTTTTGTTATAACTAAGCCACAGCAGTCGAATTACTGAATCATCATCATCATCAGCTAGATTTCACCCACTGCTGAGTATAGGCCTCCACCATAGTACTCCAACTCTCTCGGTCCTTATATTAATAACTATAATAACTGAATACAATTTTTAATTTACCTACTAACTACTATTGTTCATGGTTTAAAAAATATTTGATTTCCTGATAAATCCTTCCGGTTTCGTCGTAGTTGTTGACGTTTCTAAGATTACTAAAACCAAACAATAGAAATAATTTTTTTAAATAAATTTTAGCGAATTTGTTTTGTCGTAAATCCAACTGCTCCTCAACCGCTAACAAGTACTTCGTACTTAAAGATTAATTTCTTATGATTGTTTTAAACAAGGCACCTATAATTTTTTTTATAACCCGTAGATTTTTCATATAAAAACAATGGACTTTTAGCTTGGATTATATCAGTTAGAAATAGAATTAAAGAAGCATAATGTCATATTCCATGTGACATCACCAACTCGCTTGGCAGCGTGGTGAATTAAGGCCTAATCTCTCTCGTAAAGTGAAAAGTCCCTGTTTCTCGGCAGTGGGAACATAAATAGGGTGATGATAATGTTCTTATCCAGTGTGTAGCCCGTATAAATTTGAGGCTAATCGGTTCAGCAGTTTGCCTGTGAAAACGGTTAACCAAACAGACACACACATACACTTCCCCATACATTATATTAGTATGGAATGAGTATAAACTCGGGCCGCGGGCACCGTCATAAGAACTTTTCCCCCATCTCTTTACGTGGGTGCAACGATTTCCCATCATTTTCGATACAAATTTAAAACACGAGAACTAAAAATATACGCCAAATTCAGAACTTCCTTTATCGAAGTTGGCTAAAGTAAGAAATTCGCAAAAACTTGCGCGAACACTAAACAAAACAATTACAAATACCTACTTAGAATTATTCCAGTCAAAAAACTTGTAATTTTAGACAGCCACATTCCATGCACTCTAGCCCTTAATACTTGAAGATGCATTAAGAACTTTAGCTGTTTCTGGGAAGCCTAATAGTGTTAGTGAATCTTCCTGTTGAACTTTCGTCGAGTTTCGACTTGTCTTGTAGAAGAATGGGATGAATTGTCTCTGTTTTCTTACTTAGTTGAAATGCTTTAGATGTTGGGGACGGAAACTTCAATGTTTAAGTTTATTCTATATGTACAGAGTGGGTACCTACTTGATATAATATGTTGAATAAATTTAATGAGGATTCACTAAAAAAGAACAATACATAAAACAAATATATATATAACTGTAAATTTACCAAATCTTATGAAAAACAAAATTTCATTGGAAAATCAGTTATTTGAGCTAAATATAAACTACTTTTGTGTACTTTTGTTTTTTTTGTTTGAAATAATATAGGAATCAGTCACCAGCACCGGCTGCGAAATTTGATGTACAGCATGCCTGGAAGCTGTCAGAAGAGCTCACGGAGCAAACAAAAATTACCTACTAAAATGAAAAAAGTTTTTTTTTTTATGCTAGATAAGCCTTTATTCGACCACAATCTCACCTGATGTAAAGGGTAGATGTGGTCGAAAGTGATGAAAAACAGCAAAAACACAGACATAAGAAAAAAACAGAAAAATATGACTAACTTTAGTTTTGAGAATCATAGTGTAGATGCTCATAAGTTTTATTTATACTTTTTATTTTTATAATAAAAATGTCAATCAAACAGTCTTCGCTTCATAAGGATAGCATACGTAGTTCGGGAGATATTCGGGTTATGACTTCATACATTTTTCGCACATAGATAATGAAATGTACATAAAACCCAGATGCAATTGAATTTTACTGACATCAATCTCTTGCGTCTCTGACAGACTTTTTCCAATGTACTACGAAGGCCAGCTACATCAAATAATCCCTAGATAAATCGACGTATCTTTGTTTAACATCCATCCCCAAACAGCAGCCACAACATATCTTCAGTGGAACAACAATCTGATTGGTAAACATCAAACGTTCCTCAAATTGGGAGAGCTAGGTAGCTTTTGTTTGTGAACGTCAAATATCAAAATTCGAACGTTCATATTTTTCTATACCTACATACAATATGGCCGTATAACACCGTATGCATTTTGTTTGGATTATACCTAAATAAAGGTTCATATCGTTTGTAAACGTCAGATTTCTTCGGTTCTCATTTTTTGCGCAGCATTCTCGTTTAATAATAGAATGTTACCTGTTGAAGAACTGCAGGATACCTTGTACCTTAGAGCATTCTAACAATACATTGATTTTTGATCAGGAGTTTTCAATAAAATCAAAACCTCTATTTGACAGTTTGTAATTGGTTGTCAAATGCTTTTTAAACTGTAACTTATAGCACAGAATACATAATAGTACAAGTACAGAAGACGCACTCCGAAAAATCAATTAAAGGAATAGCGACCCTTTCTACAACACAATTAAGTTCAATTCAAATCGCACAGCGCTAGTTACCTACCAGTTATATTCACCTAGAAGTTGCCTCTCTTTCTATCGCGTAACCCTTACCTTTTCTGACGACATCAGGGTTGTCATTACAAGAATATTGTTATCTGACTATTGAATTACCAGCTAGGTGTGTTTTACTCTATTTTTGTAAACAAATGGCGTTTCAAATAAACCTAGGCTTGGTCTTAGAAGAAAGTGGTAGATTAGAGAACTATTTAACTTTTTTAAATATCTGCCTAGGCTCTTTTATCTAAGAAGATTCGTTAGTGGTATATAGAGGTACATTGTTTATTAAAGTAAATATTTTGTTATTCATACCTAGCTACACATACACACGTATGTGTAGGTAGGTATGCGCGAATAAAATCGGAATGATATACGACGCGAACAAGATAGCCCAGGAGCAAACACCTTAAAATCATAAAGTTTATTCTCTTCTATTTTCAGTAAAGCAAACTATGTATTATTTTAATTCAGATTATGGTATTAATGTATAGGAGCTGACCAGGTGATTTGTATTAATTTAAACAAACACAGTAATGTAATGATGTGCCCGGATTTACTAATCCGAATTAATAAAAATACATAGTTCATACTGATTATCTTTTATTTGACTGACCTGCATACAAAGTAATAATGACATATAATATACATAATAATCAGTAAGAAAATTATAAATGGCTAACTTTAATATATTCTTAATGCCTTTTTTACCATCTATAAATAGACGGTTATTAAATTTTATCGTAGAAAATATGCGAAATCTAGCAATCTTTTTTGTCGCCATGGTACCTTTTAATAAAATCTAAAAAAAGCTTGCGAAAGGCGCGCGCGTTAAGAACACGCGTGACTCCCTAACGGCTATCTGCCAACTGTCCGCAGCGCGTCGTAGGTATGTTTTGACGCTTTAGCGCGGAGTGCGCCAGGCCTGCTTATAGATATTAAAAAAGCTTTACAAAGACTATTTAGATTTTTACCATTATTTATTATGGCTGGTTGTAAAGCCAGGATTTACCATTAGTTGGGACAGTTTAAAAGAATTATGACTATCAACCATTTAAATGACATTGAGATATTTTCTTAGAACAATATTTTTAAAACAATTTTTTTTTTATCTCAGAACTGCTTTAGAATTCTCTTTATATGTTATTCAGGTAATTCAATTTACGGTTTGAAACACTTCCTTATTTCCAAATACGCTTTCACAGATCATGCTGACAAACGTTCGTTAAGATGGCAGTAACAGCAAATGCTTATCAAATTCCACCCGTATCAACGGCCTCAGTGCTACCTTGTCGGATTAAGGAAGTGTGTCACCATTTGTCACTCAAGAAAGGGTTATAAGGGTCCCATTGTCTTACACCAGAGATGGCATAGAAATCAGTGGTTACTGTATAACCCGAGCTAAAATTATCCTTTCATAGGGTTTACTATCGTAAGGCTATTGTTTCAGTTGTGTATTGTGACGTGAATTGTTTGTATAGAATAGTAATAAGTGCTTTGTTTTGTGGTTGATAGTTCCGGGAACCCTTGGGTTTGATCTAAAGTGGAAAGAGCCTTTGAAATGGGACTAGTTCTACAGGCTATTTTGTGTCGGCAATGTCGTCTTCATCAAATACATAGCCAATGTCTAATGCAGCTTTATTTTAAATTAAATAGTGCTTAAGGCATTGATGTTAAAAAAATCCACCAATATAAAATATTTCAAGTAGGTATAATCTAATGCATTTAACTAATTACAAAAAAATACCGAAAAATGTATCTTGAAAAATTTATAGTTTATTCTATCATTATCAAAAAACCCTTGGAACCGTTAACCTGAGTCTTCACTTAATCTTCCGTAAGTCCGTTCACTTAGTCTTCGTCTTAATCCACAATGTTTCTTTTTTCCTAACAAAATTACGTAGGTAATTCTTCAACCCAGTTAAAATTCTACATGCACCCAATTAGCGACCGCTTTAAATTGAGCTGTGCTTCCCAGTCACCCAAACTCTCCTTGAACAAAATCAAGCAAATTGGTGCACTACCAAATGCTACGTTGCATCGATCAGCTTCCAAAACCAACTGTAACCAATTTTAAACTTTAACTGTGTCAGCATAAAGTTTATAATAGATGTGGTTAGTACCAAGAAAATTCTGGCTGAATTTTCGTTGCGAGTACTTTGAATATCGTGATACTTTAGCGAAGCACATAGAATAATGTAGTGTATGCAGTAACTTGGCTCCTAGTTTGATGAATTTTATAACGATGTATATTGTTGGCAAGTTTTTGAACGTACGGAGTAGCTTAGGAGAAATCTTCTTTGAATTTCTGGTTTGTATGTAAAATGTCTTTCTTAAAAGTAACGAAGGCAGTTCTTTTCGGATTTAAATTATGGAATTTCGTTTACGAAATTAAATTTCTGCAAAAAAGTATTTAATTAAATTGAATTGTACCTATTCTGTGCTATTTTATTACATTGGTCTGTAGTTCCCTTGTTTGCATATTGAATGGATGTTGGATGAGGTAAACTTAAATATTTAGTACAGTTTGATTTGATGGATTCATTTTAAATTATTCTTAAGCCCCTTATTTTATAAATTTATTTAACACTTTATTTGTACAGCTATGGTACAAAATGGTGAGCTTAATGCTAAAGCATTTTTTACCAGCCAACCTATGTACATTGTTATAGAAAATTGTTGGCGTTCTAAAATTATAAATGAAATAAAACTTATAAAATCATAAAATCATTTATTTCGTATAATACAAGATTTACACGTCAATTACATTTGTATATAAGTTCTACTTTCGTAAAAACTATACTATATACTGTTACATGGATAACGATTGTTTCATAAATTAATAACATGTCAATACAATAACAATTAACAAATACTTTAATCTTTAAAGTCAATATAAAATTAAATTATAAGTCAAAAATTCATAAAAAAATAATATTCATAAAAAATAATATAGTCAGTACCTAGTTAATAGTTAACTATTTTACACATAGGTTTTCTATTTATATGCTAGGAATTCCTCATATGAATAGAAGCTGTTGTCAGTGAGCCAGTGTTTCAATTTACTCTTAAAGGAGGTAAGGGTGTCTGATGTCACTATCTCATCAGGTAGGTGGTTGTACACCACCGGGCCCATTATGCTAGTTAGTTTACCCGATTTTACAAGATTTCGAGACAGTGTGGTAATTTTATTAGCTCTGCGGGTTTTGTATCCATGGATGTCACTATTTCTAGTGAACATATCCTGGTTACACCTTACATAAACCGCTACCTGGAAAATGAGAATTGAAGGAAGCGTGAGGATTCTCAGTTCTTTGAAGTAAGGCTTTGCAGACACGTCTTGAGGGATCTTAACGATAGCTCGTATCGCCCGCTTTTGCAGACGAAACGCCCGCTGCCAATCGGCGGCGCGTGCCCAAAGCTCGGCTCCGTATTGTATCAATGAATGTACAGTTGCATAGTAACAAGAACGTACTACGTGTGCTGGCAAGAACCTGGCCAAACGGGTCAGCGCATAGCATGCACCTCCAAGTTTTTTGCATAGCTTGTCGATGTGTGCTTCCCATGTGAGACCCCTATCAAGTTCAAAACCAAGAAAAGTGGTTTGAGCTACCTGCTCTATCTTGGTATCACCAGCGACTACAGTTAGGTTTCTAGGTTGTCGTCCTGACAAGCAAATATGCATGAAGTGGGTTTTTTTAATGTTTAATACTAACCCGTTAGCCCTGAACCAGCACACAAGCTTGTTCGCTGTTACGTTCATGTTAACTTCTAAAGCATCAACTGTCGGCCCTGTAACTAAAGCGCAAACATCGTCCGCGTACATTAATATGTCGGCTGAGCTCACCGCCTGCGGCAGGTCGTTAAGTAAGACCGAGAACAAGATGTTGGAGACGGAAGACCCCTGTGCTACGCCCATTGTTGTTGTGAGAGGCGTCGAACGGACGTCGCCATTATCGCCCACCACAATCTGGGATCTAGGTTTCAGCATGTTCCCTAGTAAAGAGAGCGCGGCTCCACTTATCCCAAAATGTTCCAGCTTAGTGACAAGTACTTCATGGTCGGCAACATCAAACGCCTTTGATAGGTCACAGCAGATCATGGCAACCTGCTGTTTGCTCTCACGAGCGTCCATGACTTTTCTAAGCACTTCCCGGGCCAGCGACGTGGTCGACCTGCCTTCTCTGTAAGCATACTGCCTATCTGACATTGCCTCGATGTCACTAAAGTACTTAGTAAGTCTAGTGCTTATGCCGTTTTCAATGATCTTAGCTATTGCTGGTATTATAGATACAGGCCTGTACGAGTCCATACTGTCTCTATTGCCCTTACCCTTATATATCGGTGTAATCTTGCTGAGTTTCAAGCACTTCGGGAATTCACCAGAGCGCAGACACTCGTTAAAAAGGTTTGTCAGAACTGGGGCTAGAGGTTCAGCGGCCTTTGCAATTAGCTTCATAGATATACCGTACACGTCTTTAGAAGGCTTAGGACGTATTCGTTTGGTAATAATTATTCGTATTCGTATACCTCATATATGGTGTAAATGGAACAAGCCGCAGTGACCGATCAGCCGACGGGCGCGACTGCTGTAATGTATCCCGTACCCTGCCCATGTCAGGGGCCGGCGCTCCACACGTCAGAGCAGCACTTATAAACCTGGAATTTATAGCATTAACAGCATTTTCCTTACACGGAAATTTACTACCATTCATATCAGTTATACAATTTGTAAAATCAATATTGCAAACATTGTATTTTCCCTTTTCTATGTTCACAACTCTCCACATTGATTTACATTTATTTTTACTATTAATTAACATATTTGAATAATATTCATTCTTTTTATTAATAGTCAAGTAATCATATTTTTGGTGCAGGTCATTTAGAAGTAATTGAATTGAATCATTATTATCAAATTTATTGCAAATGTCAATCATGTCGAATAATAATAATCTAAAGTCGTTTATTTCATCGGTTACCCATGAAGGTCTAGTCACTGGATTGCCTGATTTGATTGGAAAACATATGTCAATTTGATTAATAATCACATTAATAATATACATTGAATAGGATTCCAACGATTGATGTCCATTTTTGATTAAATCCCAATCCTTATTATAAAGTGAAACTATAAAGTTATTTATATTCAAAGATGAGAAGTCTCTGTAAACTCTCTTACCTTTATCTGACATAAACCTACCGTATTGGATCTTAGCCCTAATTGCTAAGTGATCACTCAGATGAGTAGTCACAGAGGAGGCCGTCACAGAGCTCACGGGCAGGTTCACATACATATGGTCGAGGCATGTTGATGTGTTCTTTGTTATGCGTGTAGGGAAATCAACGATATTGGTCATTCCGTGAGTTGACAATAAATCCGATAAACGCTTACACTCACAGCTAAATTCATCCAGATAATTAATGTTAAAGTCACCCATTATCAGGCATTCCACTCCTAAATCGCAAACTGCTGACAACAGCGTTCCTAAGTGATGAAGAAAGTCACTAGCATTTACAAGATTAGTTCTATAGACGCATAATATAGTTAAGTTATAATCTAATAAGTCTATTGCGCTGATTTCACAATATTGCTCCACAGATAATTTACTTAGGTTAGTATTTTCTATAACTCTAATTGTTTCTTTCACAAAGAGGCATGACCCTCCGTGAGAAATGTTATTACGGCAAAAGTATGACGCAAGTTTATACCCCGAAATACTGACACATTTTAACTTAGTTTCGTTGAGCCAGTGCTCCGTAAAACCTATCACATCGCACGCTAATGAGCTAGACAATAACACTTCCACTTTCTGAGTTTTCTTGTCTATCGAAGCTATGTTTTGTAAGCACACAGTAATGCCTAAGTCATGCGTAACACCTTGTTTATGAGACGTGCATCCCTCACTGGCGCTGGACGAGACTGGCCGCGGCGCTCGCTGCGGCGGCGGGCCTGGCGCTCGGCGGCTGCTTATCAGCTGTGGCTGCCGTCGACAAGTCCCCGCGCAGAAAGCGGGGTCGTACGAGAAACCAGTCCGAAAGTTTGACTCCGGGAGGCCATGAATATGGTGAAGTCAGCTTATTATATAAGCGTTCAGGAAAACCGATCACGAAGGAAGCATGCTTTTCAGTTTTTATATTTCTTTTTTCAACTGTATAATCCTCGCAGATTTCAATCGAGTTAATGTAATTTAGCATATTTTCTACGGTTGTTTCGGGTTTTAGAGACCAAGCTTGTAGGTATCTTGTGCGTTCCGTAGTCTGCAATTCATCATTTTGTTTACCGGTTCCGGTAACAATTTTACGTTTGTTCGATCTTTTCTGAACTTTTTTCCATTCCTTGTCCTTGTCATCTTGCGTCTCGATTGAGTTGTCGATCGTTGTATTAGCTACTTTCACAGAAGTCGCTTGTTTAGTAGATACAACATAGGGTTTGTCATTTTTTGCAGTATGCGTGACCATTGTTGGTTGGCATGTGAGCGGCGATGGCGAGTCGATTGACATTGTTTTCTTGTCCACATTCTGGATATTCTTGGCCGCGGCGGCTTTCAGCCTGGCTTGCCTTACTGGTCGAGGCTGGGTGTTGCTCGTCGGGACCGAGGGGATGTCGTCATTCTTGCCCAGCTGAGGCGTACAGCTACCCTCAACAGCGGACAACTTGAGTTTTATGATAGATTCACTTTGAGTCGTAATTATTGCATTTTGCTCGAACACTTTGAACTCGAGGTCAGCAAGTCTTTTCGTCAAGTTTGCTACAAGCTTTTGCAGTTCGCGCACTGAAGTTTCCGTGACTTTTTGAGCCATGTTCGAATATTCGGAATTAAATAACCGAGGAACGATATGTGGTCAACAGGGTGCGTCTACCCTCTCTCTATATTTTTATATGATAGGTAAGCCTTCATTTGACCACAATCTCATCTGATATAAAGTGACGATGTGGTCTAAGATGGGGCATGAAGACCTAGAATGAGGATGGATATTGTACCTTAACCTCATGAATAAACGTCTAACGAGGGTATGCCAGATCTCAATTTGTATTTCTAAACAAACTGAAACAATGTTAGTTGAAGGCTATTGGATTGGATTGGATATAAATCATTTAATAAGTGCTGGCGCGTGGCTTTTGATTCTAAATAACATTCTTGAATTTATAAATGAAACTGTTTTGGTTCAGTTTAAAATCACAGAAGAAATTAAGGTATTTAAAATAATAATAATAGGTTTTTTCAATAAAGTTAAAAATATCCTAATATGATTTATTTGGATTAATATTCGTCGGATTACAAGTTCATTCCTTAAATCTCAGAAATTACAAATCATATGAGTCTAAAATGTCAGACTAGGAGACAACTTTTAATTAACATTTTTAAACAAAGTCGTCACTTTTAGCATTCTCGAGAACTACAATAATGTTATGAAACAAGAACAACTAAAACTTCAGTGCTAAAAAACAACTCCAACTGCACGTACATTTTTTCCCGCTTTCGACAACTGTGCTTAAAGTTGTGGACGAAGTGACAACCCTTGTTCGGCGCGAAGTCGGCGCAAACTTGCGACAAACTTCGCGCAGTCCATCACTCAGTTTTAATGCAGATTCTGCGAAATACTGCAGTTGAGAAGTTAACAGGAACTACAGGACATTAATACAGCATTTCCAAGTCAGAATCGACGCAAAGTTTACGTTTGTAGTTTTACATGAAGCTAGTGCATGGTTTTTGAATGAATTATTCATTTTTATAAGAGAACAAGAATTTTACACAGTAGCTCTCGTAGTATATTGTAGGCCATTTGTAATTACAAAAATTAGAACTAGGAATGATAAACAAAATGTAATTTCAAGATAAATCTTGCTCTCTAATTCTCATTAAATGGAATCACTTGCGCTGTCTGTTTGCTTATTTGGTCGCGTTCTGGTTTTGCTAACTGTGTTGGTCGTCTGGGGTCAGCCAGTATCGTCAACATTCATAGGTTTTATAAAGATATCCAAAAATAATATAAGTACGTGAAGTATGTCTGAATTATTGTTATGGAGTGTTGCGAGATTGATAAACACAAATATAATTTATTTTGTGATCTATAAACTATATAGAACATATAAACAAAACTATTGAGTAACTTTTTAAAGCCTGGAATGATAAGTATTATTCAATCATGGCTTAATTTTTCTTCACTAAATAAATTACACCTTTGGGAACTTATTAACAGTGTGAGATCTTGAATGTTAAAAATATTCATAAACATAAAAAATATATATAGAACGTGAAAGAAAATCGCCCATAGCAAAGAGCGTATTTAACTGTTTTAAGAAGGTAGTAGTATGTACACAGATATAATTTGCAGCCGCGCGAAGACAAAGTGGGTCGCTAATTTACTATTAAATTTTCAGTTAAGTAAACCTCCTTGAAAATATTTGACTGTGTGGCTATACAGAAGCGAGATCCAGTCGAGCAACTCATAATGGGTGGCATCATGAGTTGCACGACTTGCTTAGATACAATTTGTGGGATTAAGTAACCCGTTTGCACTACCTCATAAATTTGAAAGTACCTACGTTGCTTAGATCGCGCGATAGTTCCAAACTAGTGGCTTTTCATAATAAACAATGTAAAATAAAATTAAAACACACCTCTTTGTATTGTTGTTATTTTACACAAAAGCTACGAACAGTAGATAAATGCTTGCTTTGCTCATAACGAAACTCTGTAGTTGCTTAAAAAGTATGAAACGACGCCTATTGTACTCTAAATATTAAAACATTCTCCATGAACTTTTACAGGAACACATTTGTGAGGTGTTTAATATTAATAAATAACATTATATTCTGTGTAGTTTATAAAATGGGTCTTACATCTTTTCATTAGATTTGTATGATTAACAATTTCTGGTGACGGGTCTCGGTGTTTTCTATGTATTATATTATGTATGCGTTTACAAAAAATATACATATATGTATCTATGTAGTATATCAGTCACCATAGTACAAGCTCTGCTTAGTTTGGGGTTAGGTGATGCTGTGTGATATGATATGTCCGAAAATATTTATTTATATATATAAGGTACTAAAAAAAATCAAATAAAACCGCGCAGAAATTATTTCATGCTTAGGTATACAATTTTGTTCAATAGATAATATTTTTACTACCTAAGCATACAAAAAACCCAGACTATAAGAAGGTACAATCAAGCACGCCAACACTTGCACGAATGTCCCTTTTTTCACCTTCGCTCACTAACTACAGTTCTTATTATGGGGGCCAACTATTTGATACATTCGTCTCAACGTCTCGTTACCCCTTCCTTAAGCCGGATGCAGCTTCATCATCATCACCCTATTAACGTTCCCACTGCTGGGACACAGGGACTTCTCTCTTGACGAGAGAGATTAGGCCTTAATTCACCACGCTGGCCAAGTGCGGGTTGGTGAATGTCACATGTCCTTCAAACTGTTTAAAGTTCTCAGAACATGCCGGTTTCCTCACGATGTTTCCTTCACCGTTAAAGCATGTGTTTAAAGCGCACATAAATTTCTCAAGTAGAAAAATCCAGAGGTGCGTGGCGGGGTTTGAACCCACGACTTCGGAATGAAAGTCGAGTGTCCTCCCACTTAGCCAACACGGCTTTTCGGATGCAGCTTATATTCAACGATTTAATGTGACTTTTAATTGAAAATATCAATTTACAGTAAGGTTACGTTGCCGTTGGAATCAATAGGGCAGTCTAAGACATGTTAGAAGCAGAGATTACCGCAACCAACCTGTCACTAGCGAATGGGATATTGTGGATTGCGGTGTGAACCAAGTAGAACGTAACTGGCATTCGATTGTGCTGATATTGTAGGAGGAAATGTGAAAGCAACTTCTAAGTTTAATTGTAAAGTACGAATTCTGAAATGTTGAAGGTGATTTTTCAATGCTGGTGTTTTAAAAACTCTTTAAGAACTTTAGCTTAGTTACGTCGTGTCTATGTGATTTGAAAACGTTACCTGTATCGATGATTTATTTTAAATCTTATATTAGTACGTAATGGAATAAACAAACCACTACAGATACCTATAAGGCGTAACTGGCATTCGATTGTACGCATATTGTAAAAGGAAATGTAAATGAAACATTTAATTATTTTTTTTATTATTATTGATAAGCCTTCATTTGACCACAATCTCACCTGATGCAAAGTGACGATGTGGTCTAAGATGGAGCATGAAGGCCTAGAAGATGGCTTCTGCGGACCACATTACGAAACACGTAAAAATCGCTTCACGCACTGGCCCAGCCCGGAGGGTGGTGACAAGCCGCGGCCGAAGCCTACCACCAGAGACTGTTCTTAGCACCACCCGGAGGTCACGTGTAAGATTCAGAGGGTTACCACTTACGGGAGTGAACAGACAAAACCTCCTGTTTAATTGTAAAGTAGAAATTCTGAGCTGCTTTGGTTTTATATAGGTGGTACCATACCATACCATGATTTGACGGTTTTGAGTTCTCTGATAAATAAAACATAAGTGCCGAAATATCAGAAACTCTAAAACCGTCAAATCATGGTATGTTACCCGTTTCAAGTTTTATTATTGTTAAAACCATGATGATTAGCTAAGCTTAAATTCTTACTTTATTTAAATAATCTCAATGATTCTTACAGAAAAAAACAAAATTAATTAAAATAAAAAACATCTCTTAACAATCTCAAATTCTCTGAAATAATTATTTACGAACTGAATTTTTCAACTAGAACGTTAAAATTGTTGTTTAAATAGTGCTGATTTTTATTTAATTCCTCGCCCAAATAAGATAAAACTCGTAAATAACTTTAACAACCTGGCAACAACCGATCAATTTAGAAATCCCGGTTACGATAATCCTCGCTTTAATTTCATCTGTTCAACTTAGTCAAACGGTCCTAATCGCCATTTCGCTCCAAAATAGCCCATAAAATATTAAGCAGTCGAATAAAATTTTCACTTAATTTTTATATTAAAACCGAGTTATCCGTCCGTTTTTATGGGTCGTAAAAAAATCGCCATAAATTACACTTTGAAGGGAAAATTGCTTTTACCTTTATATATTTTGTATTCGGTGAAGTCGTTTGGTTCTCGCAGTTGGTAATACTTTAATGATTCCCGTTTATGTGGATTCTTTGTGCCCCGATGACTGGATTGTAATGAAGCGAATGAAATATTGTCGCGAACATTTGCTGAGATATATAGGAAGAGATTTCTTTGCAGTCCTTTATTAAATTATATCTACGTACTTATGGCACAGAATACATAATAGTACAACTTATGGTAAAAGTAGGCATTCATTCATATTCAGTTTTATATTATATTAGGTTTTGATATTGTAGTGATATAGGGCTCTATCTGTTATAAGTGGCAAGTCGTTGTCATTTTGTTGCTCATTGGGGCTGAAAACTCCTGTACCAATGTCTCCAGATGAACGATGTAGTTGTTTGTAGTTGCTTGCTAATATAATATAAAATAAAACTGAATATGAACGAATGAATACTTTTACAATGGCCCCATAGTTCATCTGCATAGTATTCGACTAAATAAAAATAATAAATTAAATGTATTAAGTCAAGCAGCCTAAGCCTAGGTACGCAGCAGCAGGGATATAAGAGAAGTGGCAGGTGTGACGTGGAATAGAGTAGCCCAAGAAAGGTCAGAGTGGAAAAGATTGGAGGAGGCCTTTGCCGACTGGCAAACAGATCTACAGGCAACAAGCTAACAGCAGATACTAGAATAAGTTTTTAAGTTATCGTATTTAAGTTTAATTTTAAAATTTTAAGAAAATATTTTGTTAGGAATGATCTGAATAAAAGGCTATATTATTATTATAAGTCAAGCAGCCCTGCTTCAAAGTAATCAAGTTTTCAGATATGCATAAAGTAATTCAAGAGCTAATGTACCTATTAAATTGTTCTATACATAGACCAAAGACTGTAATGCCCATGTTCGGCAGAATTAGCTTTGGCCGGGCTCTACGGCGCCCACGTTAAACGACATTCTTGCTAAAGACGGATTTTGGGTAGTTTTGAGTTCAACGATCATTGATTTGATTTCTGTTGGAAATTCCGTAAAACACTGGCAAAGCCGCGGTGTGGCACTTAAAGAGGTATACATTAAAAAAATGTTGTTACATGTTTTTACTACTATACAATAAAAAAATGTAGTCAAATGTTTGATTAAATTATCAAATCTGTTTTGATCATTTATTCATGTATTGATGAGTTTGATTGTTAGTATAAACGCGCTAATACCAGGAACTTCTTCCCGAGTTGAAAAATTATTATATTCAGTGCTAGCCCATATATCGGGGAAGGCTATAATGCTACTTATTGCCACGAAAAATACGAAAAAATTAAAAAATCACACAATATCTGCCCTTCAAAAGTCTTTGAAAAATTAATCCAAGTCCATAGGACTTGTCTGACTTGGATTATTGACTTCACGGATTACTACTTAATTAAATAAATATTTTTTTCCGGGCAATCCAACAACGTCCAGCGTGTTACGGGTACTAAACATCTTATTATTACAGACATATACATAGAAAATAGACTATAACAAAGATTTATTTTATTGAATAAATAAATATGCTGGACAATCCACACAACAACACCTAACCCCGTGGTAAGCTCCAAACTTGTGTTATGGGTAGCTAGACATCAGATATATTAAAATAATAAATAAATAAATATTTCCGGACAATCCACACAACAACATCTAGCCCCATGGTAAGCTCCAAACTTGTGTTATGGGTAGCTAGACATCAGATATATTAAAATAATCATCATCATCATCCTGCCCTTGTCCCACACTATGTGGGGTCGGCACAACATGTGTTTTTCTTCCATTTCCCTCTATCATCCGTCATCTCAGCAGTCACTCCTTTCTTACACATATCTTCTTTCACACAGTCCATCCATCTTTTCTTCGGTCTCCCTCTTCCCACATATCCATCCACTTTCATATCTAACGCTCTTCTTGTAACATGACTTTCGTTCCTTCTCATAACATGCCCAAACCACGCTAACCTATTACCTCTCAACTTATCCGTAACTGGTGCCACTTTCAAACTTCCTCTTATATACTCGTTCCTTATTTTGTCCATCCGGGTCACTCCACACATCCATCTTAGCATTCTCATTTCATTCGCATGAAGTCGTCTTTCATCCGTCCCTTTCACTGCCCAACACTCCGATCCATACATTACGACAGGTCTAATTACACTTTTGTAGATCTTGCCTTTAAGTTTAAGAGGCATCCTCGGATCACACACTGTGCCTGAGACCTGTCGCCATTTCATCCATCCCACATTTACTCGATTTCTTACATCCCTGTCAATCTCACCATCATTCTGTACGACTGAACCGAGGTACCTGAATTCGGAGCAGACTGGAAGGGATACGCCATCTAAAGCAATAGGTGTGAAATTGGATGGACCACCGAAATCACAAAACAGATGCTCCGATGATATATTAAAATAATAAATAAATAAATATTTCCGGACAATCCACACAACAACATCTAGCCCCGTGGTAAGCTTGTGTTGCGTGTACTAGACATTTGATATACTTACCTACCTGATAGACCATTATTATACATATTAAACACCCGCTACCTATTGCACCGCAAGCGGACCTCAGCCCACCACGCTACATTAAAATAATAGACATACATACATAAGTTTTTTTCTTATACATTTAAACACCCACACCAAGGAGAAAGTACTCAAGGAAGAGGACTTGGCCGATTTCAATATTGACTCCATAAATTAATACTTCATGGTAAATCATGAAGATTTTTCTCGTCATACAACCAGTTGATTTATTTGTGGTGATTCCAAGAAATATGGCTCTTTATGACTTAAATAAAGCAAATAATCGGAAAATAGTCCAATGGGTGCGCTCTATACCCTATTTCGATTCATAAAGGTTGAATGGTACTTGGCTGTACCTGAAATAACGAATCACTTCCGTTGACGAAACGCTCACAAATGTGCGTTCTTTGTCCTCGGCATAAATTAGGGGTGTTGAAAATATTTCTATGGTAAAGTGAGGTTGATTTGACCCACTTACATAATTACACAATCATGGAAAAGCAATTATATTTTTTTGTGACAGTAGTACGAGTTGGAAGATAAATTAAAATTGAACATTGAAGCCTCTTCTTGTTAAACGCCATATTACCACATTGCATTATATATTAACAAACTAACAATCAACCTAAAACAAATGTAAGTATATTTGATAAGTAAGAGATGGACTTAAACACCAAGCCAAGGGTTTTGTGTCAACAGTTTATACACTTAGTGTAATAAAGAGAAAAATGTGTAAAAAGTTGCAAGCAGACCATCTAAGTACTGACCTCAACCAAAGTAGCTTAACTAGAAGAATGAATGAATGAATTTCAGATGTAAAACGTATTTATTGAATGACGTATAATTTTATATATTTTAAAATTAATTATTTACTAGATCCTATTAAAACCAATTTTCAGTGGATGTTTTCATAGTAATGTACTTTCTTTATTTATGCAGTTTTAATATTGACTTATTTTAGAAGTTACAGGGCAGGGGAACACACATTTTAAAACTTTGGAATTGTCTCTAGCGCAAACTATTGAGTTATGAAAAAACAATTTGTTAGAAAACCACTAGACCTACCTATACCTAAATATCATTTTTAAAGACCTATCCTTAGATGCAACACACATATTGAGTTTGATAAAAAAATAACTTTTTAAGTTCCAGATCTAAGTATCCAAATTTGTTAGTTTTTTTCTAGTTTTAAGTAAAAATCTCAATGCAGTTCACAAATTACATCTACTGTCCAAGTTTCAACATTATACTTTGTGGCTGTGACATACGGAAAGACACAGACATGACGAATCTATAGGGGTTCCGTCTTTTGCCATTCGTCTACGGCACTGAAGGTAACTCGCGAAATACTACACAAAAATTAACTAGTAATCGAATTGAAATGGAAACTTTTCATATAAAACAATTTATTTCCATCCCAGACGGAAACAGGTCAGAAACAAAAATTACGAAAAATATAGTAAATCACCGTGCTAAGCTTTACTACGTAACTAAGTATTTACTTGTCTGAGGAAAACCGCAACGGGTCTATAATATCACAAATCTCTAGACCCATTTTTTTATATTATATTAACTTCAGATAACACCGGAGAGAGATAGAAATGGAATGTGAAATAAAACAATCAGACATTTGAAATAGCCACTGAAATCTCAATGGTGAATAAGCTTGGTAATAATATTATTTTTTTCTGATTCAGCATTCTGAAATTAAGAAATTACTGGGACACACAAAGACACATTTTACAACTTTGGTAGAGATAGAAAATGGAATGTGAAATTAAAAACTCAGACATTTGAAATAGCCACTGAAATCTCAAAACCTTTATAAATTATGATATACGGGGTCTCCATTCTAGAATTAGTTAATTAATTAGCTACTTATTTGTATTGAATGGAACAGTATAAAAGTTATGAATTGCCACCATCAAATTAAAAACAAACAAGCTACAACTTCCGCAGGTAATCAAAATCAAATAAAACCATAATAAACCTTTTAAAGCAATTTTCTCTTCATTGCTTACTCCATAGAGTACGAATTTGCATACAAATAACATACGGAACCCACAGCAAATAGTACGCCGGTCGTGAATTACACACTTCTATCCAATTAGCGTGCTTAAAACAATTGCCGTGCGTGCTAACGAGTAATCTTACTATTATGATTTAACGTACTGAACCCCAATTAGAGTTCCGTACGTGGGTAAGCTTACCGTAAGCTTACCGGGACCAGGTCATAAGCAACTCTATTTACGTTCCCACTGCTGGGACACATGGACTTCCTTCTTGACAAAGGAAATTAGTCCTTTAATCAATACGCTGGCCAAGTGCGGGTTGGTGAATGTCACATGTCCATCAAACTCTGCAGAGCTATCAGAACATGCCATGTTTCCTCGCGATTGTTGCCTTCACAGTTAAAGCACATGCTAAGAACGCATATAAGAAGAAGAAAAATCCAGAGGTTAAGGACAGGTTTTAAACCCACGACATTTGGAATGAAACTCGAGTGTGCATCTGTGTTTTTATTTTTAATTTAGTATTTTTAACATAGTTTTGTAATGCAGATGTTTCATAAATAAAACTTTCTTTATTTTATATCTTTAAGTAAGTTCTGTCAATGGTAGTAAAATATAATATATTATTTAGTTATTTGTATACTAATACTTTGATTGGTTGTCTGCATGTTACCCCTGAAAGCTTCGAAGCTTCCGCTTTCGGGACATTTTCTTTTGTTTTAAATTAGTGTTGTTCCACCCACTTTCTGTCTATCAATACCCTAAGGATGTATTCCAAAAATAAAATTCATTTTTAGGGTTCCGTAGCCAATGAATAAAACCGGAAAAGACTAACATTTTTGGGGTTCCCCTTACTAAGATATTTTTTTTCATCAACCATATACTTATGTATGAATATCTATTATTTATTACGTATTCAAAAATTATATTGAGGTTTTTAACATACATACATATTTTGTTTTCTAAAAGAGCTATTCTATTTTTGCGAGAGATACACTTCCAAAGTAGTCAAATGTGTGTGTGAGTCCCTTTAATTTCTAAATTGAGAGAATGGTGAATCAGAAAAAAAATTATGGTTACCATGACAACTACCAACAAAAATTTCGACGAGATCTAGTGACAAGTTTTATTTTAAATACGCCATTCACCGCATTTACACCTATAAAGTTAAGCAAGGTCAGTAACTAGATAGAATAAATATTTCCGGACTACTCACACAGCATCACCTAACCCCAAACTAAGCAGAGCTTGTACTATGGGTGTTGGGTGACTGATATACTACAAAGATACATTTTTTTTGATAACATATGATACATAGAAAACACCCAGACCCGAAACCAGGAATTGTAGATCGTACAAAATTTGGTCCCCCGGCGGGAATCGAACCCGCAACCTCCTGTGCCTCAAGCGGACGTTCGCCCACCGAGCCACAGAGGTCGTCATAGGTGACCAATGTGACGATATCTTTCTTTTAATTATGTTTTTTTTTATTAAATATAAACTATTTAAAAACACAGAACCCTTGGTGTATGAGACTGTCTCATACTTTTGAAATTTAGTTTATTCCCCTGACACTACTGTTTTTATGATATGATTTCATTCATAATTGATATATTTCTTTGCACGTCACTTTTTGCTAGACACAGAGGAAAGAAGTAAAACAGCTGGTAATATATTATGTAGGTACTCGTACCACGTACCAGGAAATCATAACAAATGTTTGGCTCATTTTTTACTTTTTTTAAGTAGCGTAGGCAAGCCGAATTTTATTACGATTGCAATAAAGTCTATTTTATTTCTACAAAAAAAAAACTTCGTCGAATTGAGTACCGTCTTTTTTCGTTGAAAGTCGGTTAAAAATGCAAACCGCGTTACAATAAAAACAACTTTTAAACATGTGTCTAAGTCGTGATTTTGTTTTTTGTAGCCAAAGACCAAAATATTTTTTTTATCTAAAACTAAAACTCTAAAATAAATTCGGTTCAATTTATGGCATTTAATCTGATACGAATCAATCAGACCCTGCAATAAATAAACCCTTTTGCAATATCGCAAGAAACTGTAAAAAGTCAAAGTTAAAGTTTGTATAACAATTTATATCCGTAACTTTGTACGGTCTGACGTTATCGGATAATTTAATACGTTCCTCTTCTCCGTTTTATTATAGTTTCAGTTGGTATAGTTGAAAAGCCTCGGTGGGAAAAATTAAATGATATCTCCTAATTTTCCACGCTTTATTTACTCAACCAAACTGCATGAAATTATATTTTTGCATACCTACATAGTTTGGAGTAAGCACCTCAGCTACTTTTATACTATTCGATTATTTTCATAATCTAATTAAATAACAACATACAACATAAATCTAAATTTAAAATTTAAGAAAAACCCCCGATTCCAATGCCATAGTTTCCTTAAATATAAAACAACATAATATTATGTAATGTGGACGCGATGCGTTTTCATTTGATACCCCACACTAGTATATTTGCAGATTTTCGGTTTTGCTTCCCCACTCTCACCCCCATAACTTTTAAACGGCCCAACCGATTTTCATGAAACATGTCTAAGAACACTCGCGCAAAACTCACCTTTCATACAAAAAAAAACTAAATTGAAATCGCTCCATCCGATCGGGAGCTATGATGCCACAGACGGACAGACGTACACACAGACAGACAGACAGACACGTCAAACTTATAACACGCCTCTTTTTTGGTCGGGGGTTAATAAGCACCCCTATCATCGTTCCCACTGATGGAACACAGGGACTTCTCTCTCGACGAGAGAGATTAGGTCTTAATTCGCAACGCTCTGGCCACTCAATTTGCTTCCGTAGTTTTATTGGTATAAGGCACAATGTAGCTACCTCGAGCTTATCAACGATACAAAAAAATGTAAAACTATAGAACCCCAAACCTCGAGTTTTCGTCAGCGCGATCTAGAGCTAGCCTTTTTAGCGTAGCGACATCTAGTTATAAAATAAAAAAGTATCACCGCTGTGCCGGAATAGCTTAAAAATCCAGAGGCGCGTGATCATCGGTATGAAAAGTCAAAGTCGAAGTCAAAGTCAAAACGTTTATTTCCTTAGAAGCCTATGCTTACATGGAAAGACGTGTGTGCTCCCACTTATCCAACACGGCTTTTATACATTAAACCGAATAACGAGACAGCTGGAAACAGAAACGATAAACATCATTTAATGTATCTTGGTCATGATGAATTCATATCGCGCAATTTCATAATCTAATTACACAAAGCTAAAATAAAAATACGAGTTGAATAAAAAGAACATTAAAATTAGCTCAGTAGATCTCAATTCCACGTGACAAAACGTAGCTGCAAAGTTTGCGATTGCTCAACGTGCTTTGCAAACTAATTTCTGATGGGATAGTCTACGGATCTGTAGTCAGACAAAATATTCTGCATAATCTAAACGCTATTTAAAAAGCCGTGTTGGCTAAGTGGGAGGACACTCGACTTTCATTCCGAAGGTCGTGGGTTCAAACCCCGCCACGCACCTCTGGATTTTTCTTCTTGAGAAATTTATGTGCGCTTTAAACACGTGCTTTAACGGTGAAGGCAAACATCGTGAGGAAACCGGCATGTTCTGAGAACTTTAAAAGAGTTTGAAGGACATGTGACATTCACCAACCCGCACTTGGCCAGCGTGGTGAATTAAGGCTTAATCTCTCTCGTCAAGAGAGAAGTCCCTGTGTCCCAGCAGTGGGAACGTTAATAGGGTGATGATGATGATGATGATGAATCTAAACGCATTAGTTTTTTATTATTCCTATAGGTACACATTTTTTGGACTTGACTTGAACGGTACGGCGTTACCCGTGTTTTTGGATTTACCCGCGGAAACAACGTATTTGTCGCGGTAAATAGTAGCATTTAGCCTTCCTCGATAAATCTGCTATCTAACTCTGAAATAATTTTTCAAACCTGACCAGTAGTTCTTGAGATAAGCGTGTTGAAACAAACAAACTCTTCAACTTTGTAATATAACTATTTAGATTTATAACGGGATAATTACCATGATTGATCGTCTTTTGAGTTTCCCAATTTATATTTTATAATATTAGTATAGATAGAATGGAAATATTTAAGGAAACTTACGTCATGTACCTACTAAGTTAAAGTTAACTAATTATTTTTTATTAACTAGTTTAAGTTTTATTCAGATTGGATTATAGTAAGAATTTGATTGTTATACGTATATCTAATTAATTAGTTATATATATATATATATATTACTGTTTATTTTGTTATAATAATATAGACCAACTGCGAGCCATCCATAATGTGGCTAACGTACAAAAATATGGCCCACTGTGATATTTTTTAACCATATTTCTGTAACTACAATAAAATCATACCAAATCTCAAGGGACCGCATAAAACTTTGCCACGTCTACAGTAATAATGGCCGAAACGGAGTGCTGTAACTGAAGACCCTGGAGAAGCCTCTGGAAGTGGCCAGGCTACATTTGCCAATGAATAAACCGATAAATTGCCGACTGCCTCAGTGCCGCTTGCGGCGCAAGAGGCAGCGGGTTCGATTCCCGTCGAGGGGTCAAGTGATTGTACGTTCTGCAAGCACTTTCTCCTTGGTCTGGGTGTTTAATATGTATAATAAAATATAATAATATCTATGTATGTATATACATTATATTAAGTATATCAGATGTTTAGTACCCGTAACACAAGCTAAGAGCTTACCACGGGGCTAAATGTTGTTGTGTCTATTGTCCGGAAATATTTATTTATTTATTTATAATTTATTTAAAATTAAAAAGATTGTGTAATTTATGCAGTGCAGTTTTTACAGACATTTTCAAAAATGCAAAAAAAAAAATGAGTTTTGAATTAATTAAAGACTAAACATAAATAAATGATGCCGTGCTTTATTGAACAGTCTCTCGCACTATAAGTAGAGTGGTAATTTAAAGTGTTACAGGAATCTGTTTTTATTGTTAGAGTTTACGTAGCTTACGTGGTAGAATGGCACAAGTAAGTGGAACTACATAGATTAGATTAAACTCTTTATATTCAGGTACTTGTCATAGTTAGAAAAATCAGTAATAGTTTTTGATTTTAAAATAACAATTTAATGGTTCATGATTGTGTGTTAATTTATAGATGGCGCTACGATTTCATTCATTTTTATTTATAGAAGTAGGGTACAAGGAGTTTTATAGAAAGTGACCAAAATTCTTGAAAACTGATATAAAGTAATAATAAGAATTAATCTTAATTTTCAAACACATATCACATTATTTGATGCAAAGATTTTTGGCACACATTTACATATTTAAACGATGTACATACTATAAAAAAAAAATTATACTATAAATATAAGAAGCCGTGTTGGCGAGTGCGAGGACACTCGACTTTAATTTCGAAGGTCGTGGGTTCAAACCCCACCACGCACCTCTGGATTTTTCTTCTTGAGAAGTTAATGTGCGCTTTAAACACGTGCTTAAACGGTGAAGGCAAACATCGTGAGGAAACCGGCATGTTCTGAGAACTTTAAAGAGTTTGAAGGACATGCGACATTCACCAACACGCACTGGTCAGCTTGATGAATTAAGGCCTAATCTCTCTCGCCAAGAGAGAAGTCCCTGTGTCCCAGGTGTGGGAATGTTAATAGGGTGATGATGCTGATGAGACTATAAATTATCTACATCCACTTTACCTACACCACAAAATGCTATTAAATAACAAAAATACGAGCATGTGGCTAGCAGATAACACTTATAAATTGATCGGAAATTTCCGCTAAATAGAATTGGTCCCTTACATGAATATCCATCAATCTTTAACATTTTTCTCGGAAAGTCCGAGCTCGGGTCGTAAAAACCGTTTAGCAGCCCGCGATTTGGGCATGAATGTGTGAAAATTAATAAATCCTACGCATTGTGGGGCAGCGGCCCTAGCGAAATCGGGAATCAAGACCACAGGCTACAATAAACCGCTCCGTTACTTAAAATTCAGAACCCTTTATGGAAAAAAAATATATTTATGGGATTGACCTCTGCGTCTGGGGCATCGAAGCGTTATTAACATTATATTTACTATTACATGAATGTAGAGATGTATTTTTGACGGTACTAAGAAGTGTGTCATGATGATTACCTAATGGTCTAGAAGCTTACAAGCTACGAGGTTATTTATTTCATTTGACGATTTCTTCAGGCAGTCAAAGTATTTACTTATTGTGATGATGATGTGAAAATATTTATAACATTTTTACAATTTAGTATGTTTACATCGTTGGTTTAATAATAGTTTTCCTAGACAATACATTTTAATTATTGTGGGAAAAGCAACTTCATTATTCTTCTAATAATAAAAATCAAGAAATTCGATTACATTTGTTGTTAAACATTATAAATAATTTCGACAATCGATTCAAATTAATTATTAAAATTACAGAGAGCCAGTGAATTATCGGCAAAAACGTTATTTTTTTCATAAAATTGCTAAGTTTTAAGTTTCTTTTAATGGAGGACTTCTGCCATATATTTTCTTTCATTTGAATTGTTTTATTTTTATTAACTTTTAGGTTTTAAATGTTTTCTATTTCTTTCTGTTTTCATACATTTAGAATCAAACTAAAACGTTAGTTTTTTTTGCTTGTATGATTAGATTCGCTATATAAATAAATAAATGGTTAAGGGTTATTTATAAATGTGTACTCTAGTGATTATCTTAAACTGTTGGTTTTCGGAATAAAATCAAAAAATCAAATATTACAATTTTAAATCGATAATTTAATAACAGATAATGAATAACTAATATTATCTTAGGCCAGGCGCACACGGGCCTCCGACCACAGCGATTGGTGACTTGCCAGCCCCAGTAGAAGTTCACACGGTTTTTCGTACATTTTCTTAATCGCGGCGCACACCTGTGGTCACTCGCTACAGTCACTACAGTTGTGTCCGCCACTTGTTGTAGCTACAGGTCGCACAGTTACCATTCGCCATTGTGAAGCTACTCCATCCACCGTACGTTTTCGAACACCACTGGCTCCTTGCTTCTGTCACTTACAAAATCATAAAGATGTAGCGGTATCGCGCGACCCCACACCGTTGGCTGTAGTCGGTCGTTAGCTTAAGCATACGAAAAGTTGTGGTGGCGGTTATTAAAAAATCAAGCGTCAGTCCTCATCTTCATCATAATTTCTTTAGTATATTTCATAAAAGTCCACTGCTGAACTCGGCCTTAAGTCGTAGATTTCCCTTTTTTTCGCTTGAAAGCGACCTTGTGCCCACGACCTTTACCAAGACATTCGTCCATATAAATTAGATAAAGAAAATGGCAAGTTGTCAAAATTTGGTATAAATCGTTTGAAACTATACGTTTGTAAGATAACTAACCTGGCCTAAGATTACTATAGCTATCAATTTTACACTAGATATATATTATTTAAAAAAAATACGTTTTACATATAGCGTAGAAATGTACTTTAAGTTGACTCCGAAAAATTTAAGAATGTCATGGCGCCTTGTATGACATCACACCACGCGAAAAACTCGAGTTTGTTTATGTCAGTGTTAATGTCGGAACAAAATAACCTGTTCACTTTCTACGAAAATGACAGCTACAACAAGGGGTTTTGCGAAGAGTGCCGTCATGTTTATCTGATTGGGGTTAAATGTCACCTAATATTGCCGATTTTATTTTCTTAAATGATTTTCATGAAAAAGTAGTTTTTGTGTTTAATACATATCATTATTAATGATAGCCGATTTATTCTTAGTGGAATTAACACTGGGAGAAGTATGACAAATAAAATGTATCATATCCACTGTAACGTCCAGCGCCCGCGGCGTAACTAGGGACTAACGTCCCAGCCCGCGTTACGCGAGCGGTGCGTGCCACGCTGCGCGATTTTTCCGTTAAAACTATTTATCACATAAAAAGTACTAAACATATTTCAAAACCAAAAATGTATTTATGTTCTGTATTATAATTATATAAACTTGAATAATAATATGAATCATCGTACCTACATCTTCATTTACTAAAAAAATATCAAAAATAGGATGGTAGCATTTTTAGACTGATTTGGAGACCTATTTTGATAAATTTATTTAAAATACTTCCTCTGAACATTTAATTATTATTTTGGTACCGTTTTAACGGGGTTGGAGTCTAGTTTTTTCAATAACATATTTAATTTTAATACAGATATCACAAGTAAATCATAAAGAAATTAACTTGCGAAAAATAGGAAAATGGCGGAAAATTTATCTCACTTTATTGTCAAAATAATTTTTTTTTCATAATTTTTGTTGCCAGGTATTGGTTTTTCTAATTAGAATTTAGTAGAATAATTATTGACAATGACATCTGACATTGACACTAGCAACTTGTCTTATTGGAAAATAAAGAAAATCCGAAATAAAAAAACCAAAAACTCGTGTGGCACTCTAGTACCATGGACGTTAGTCGGCATAAAGTTTTGTGGCACTACAGTACCACTGGACGTTCAAGTGGATATGTTTATGTTTAATTAGCATATTTTATGTTAATAATACTAATAAGATAACCAGTTCTTTTGCATAAGCTGCTAACAGTAATACATACACATATTATGAAACCCTGAATCGGTTATGATAAATGTATTTGTGCGAACGGACAATGGACCTCTGCCTTGTGCGTTTGATTAATGGCAGTTTTAAAACCGGATTCAGAAAACCACCAGCATTAAAAAATATGTTTGCCTTCATTTTAAATTATATTTTGTACATGTTTCTGGTTCTTTTCTATTGGGCTCACCGGATTGTCACATTGGAACCTTCCTTGTGTTAATATTTATCTACTGTCTGCACTATCAGTGTGTGACTACAATGGTAAATTTGGTACCAACCTAATTTTTAAAATAATGTTTATTATTTTTATTTGTTACCTATCCATAGTGCGACTACTTTTTGATAATATAAACTTAATATAATCATTTTAAATATTATTATTTATGAAACTAATATTAATGTAAAACTAACAGATGTTTTTTGAAGTCTTAAAAGAAATAAATATGTTATTCAATACATAATTATATCTCTTTCACTATTAAATGTTAAGTTTAACCTTTTTAATGTATTTTTCTATTCGAATACAACTATCAACATTACATCCTCAACGCTGTAAGATAATTTAAACAGATTTTTCTAAATTTATTTGTACATTTCACTAATAAAAAAGCCTTCGTTATCTACGAGTCGAACGAAGCGAAAGACGTAAATAAAATTCACGAATAACATTTATTTAATCCTGGTTGCTTCATTTGCACCGGAAATGTTAAAAATATTCTTTCTGCGTCCTCGATTCTGAGAGTTATAAGATTTTATAGATCATCACCTTAACAAGGAGACTTTATGTATTTTTATTTTTTTATATTTTTATGTAGAAGGATATGTTATCCTGGTTGTCGGAGGTCCGACTGAGCGCTTTAGGTTGCGGGGTCGACTCCCACCGGAGACCAGATTTTGTACGATCTTCAATACTGATTACGGGTCCTCTCTGTGCAATAAATTATAAATGGTCTATGTTGTAATGGTTTCATGAACGTCAAAATAGTTGGATATTAACAATGCAATTCCTAAATGTTTTTACCGAACCCTAACAAAGTGTTGTGATTGAATTACCCTTATATTCATAAAAATCCTATTACTGGCGTATTATAAATATAAATGAAACCTTAAGCTAAAACACACAATATGACTTATTTTGCGACTATTATAGACAAGAGTAAAAAACTTTTATAGATAATAAAATCATCAGTAGTCTTTGTGTCGTCGACTCTTGGTTCTTTTTGCTATTGTTGTAATTAGTTTTTATTCAATTTACCCTGTCGTTCTTCGTTGTCGGGTTTAACAAATTTTATAGTTTAATTAATTGACGCACTTGCCAGTTTTCGATTGTGCAAAAATGTTTGTACCAACTTGTCTATGACACCACATTACATTACGATGTCCAAGTACTGTACTGATTGGATGAAGGAGCTAAAATATGGATATAGGGAGCTCTTGTATTGACGAGTATATTATCTCAAGATATCTGTTTAGTAATAAGTTACTTTAAAAAGCTTTTTTTTTTAAATATATTTTTAAACTTTATCACTTAAAATGTATTTTAAATGGAGTTCCTGAGACAATACTCAGGTCAGTAATCAGGCATACGGCATTAAAAATACTAAAATAGAAATCCTTAAAATTAATGATTTTATCGATTTACTGTAAAGATTTTCATATATTTTTATATGAAATTAGATTAATCTTGTATCGTAAAAGAGGCCAGTGCTTAAGTGTTTTCGTGCCATTGCCCATTCAATGGACTAATTACAGCCCGCGGCGCTATGTCCACCATTTTTTTCTGTCATGTAGCGTAATTTCTATATAATAGAACTAAGTAATCTAAAAGTAACTGGCCGATTTTAAAATAAAGCCTAGCTTTACCGAAAATATATTATTAGAATATTAAAAGCAGGGGTCAACTTCGGAATGAAAGATAAGCTGTATATTGGTTTAAGCCTTTGTTTTCTACGTGTTTCGCACTTATATAAAAGTTGTAGAGTATATATATACAATCCTCTACAAGTTTTGTCACAATTTAGTAGAAAGTGGTAATTCTACAAAAACAGACCAGCCATTTTTATAACGGAAGCTAAATATTTAACTCACGTAAGCGTTATACGCGCATACAGACAATATTTCTGGAATAAACTCGATTCTCCACACTTACTCGTAAGATCTCAAGTCTTTCTTTTGTCCAATAAAACTAAGCCCATGGGGCCTTAGCGACTGACAACAGTAATTCGACCATAAAGAACTTTCACAGATCAACCCCAATGATTGCAGTTAAGAAGTGAACTCAGGTAACCAACACGGACAAAAACTCGGAACATAAAACGGAGAGGTAAGCAATATGAACCTGAAAAGGGATCGAAATGAAGTCCAAGTGAAACACAAATAAATCAGTTGGCGTGTTCCGAATCACGTCCGATCTAACGCAGCTTGTTAACGCGAGCAAACTTGTTCTGCGCTCTCCTGGACTGTGTGGGGCGTACGGGTGATTACAGTGCGACATTCATTAAAATAATAAAAATAAAATAAATAATCTTTATTTCTGTAACAAATAACATGGTGTGATTTATGTTATAAAGACCCTCATTTAAGCTTTAAAACTTGTGTTAGAGGGTCTCGCTCTTCTATATCATTAATGTAACAAAAGTAATAAAAAAGAATTCAAATTATTACTTCGTTGCGACAGGTACTAATAGGCAAATCATCACAATCAAGCCGCAATTCAATTCAATCCTATCCGCAATTCAAGAAGTGTTGGCTAAGTGGGAGCATACTCGACTTTCATTCCGAAGGTCGTGTGTTTAAACCCCAACGAGAACCTCTGGATTTTTGTCTCGAAAAGTTTATGTGAGCAAAACACGTTTTTTTTTAAATATTGATAAGCCTTCATTTGACTACAATCTCACCTGGTGATGTCAGTGACTATGTGGTCTAAGATGGAGCATGAAGGCCTAGAAGATGGCTTCTCCGGACCACGTTACGAAACTCGAAAAAATCGCTTCACGCACTGGCCCAGCCCGGAGGGTGAAGGCATCGAGAATAAATATATTTCATCATTCCGCACTTGGCCAGCGAGGTGAATTAGGGCCTAATCTAGTGAGATTGCTGGAACGTAAATAGGGTTATTAATCAAGACATCTTAGGCTACACGTAAGTGCTAACTGCCGTCCGCCGTTTAAGCTTTACGTCTACAAATGCCTTCGAAATCTTATGCATTATTTGGCTTGCACCATCGCTACCCTGATTCCAAATGGGTATGTAGGCAACTCTCTTCTAAATATCTCCTGCGTCGCAGAACAAAATTAAATTCAGAACTTTTGTATAGAAAGTTTTGTAGAAGATCACACGTGTGCATGGCCTCAAGGAAACAAAAACTGTAGAACTTTGGTTGATCTTAGATATTTGGTAATACTGTTATGGCTTTATACCTACCGAGTCCGAATTTAAACAAATTTGTTGTAAAGTTAGTTTACTACCTATAAATTTTGTTTATAATTTGGATTTGCAGTAGTTTTTACTTGAAATTTAAGCATTTTAGAAACAGCGACCCGTTTCTCAAACCTTGTGTGGAAATCAATAGATGTCTCTTTTAATGTGTTAGATAAAGGTTTTTTGTTCGAATACTATCTACCTTTCATCTTTTAAACTGACTTAGAAAAAAAATATATTTATAAAAGCATTTAGATAACAGAAAAAATATATATTTTTTTTTTAATGTTGCACTACATTCAAGCGTATCCGAAGTAGGCAACGCGTTATAATCGGAAAACTCTATTTAGTCGGTGATTGCGGACCGGATTAGTCAATGTTTTGAAGTTTATTCATTTATCTTTTACCTCTGCAAGATTGATGATGTTATCGGGCTATTGTGGGAAACTCTGATAAAATATTGTGTGTTGAGGCATCTTCAATATTGCTTCCTTCTTGTGTAGACAAAGAAAACAGTAAGAGATACCACAATAATATTTACTGATAGACTTTTAAGAATAAAATACAGTTAGTAAGTCACAGTTTATTTATGGTCATAGGCGATTGACACCACTAGTTTATAAGATCTTGGGATGTTTGTAATAACGGATTATACTAATAAAATGTTTTATTTAATCTAATTTGAAATGCAAGAGGGGGTGATATACTTTTAATTTGATAATTAATTATAAGGTCATAAATTTAAAAAAACCGAGTAAAATAATAATTAGTTATGTTAATAATGAGTTTCAACGGTTTGTTATGGCAAGAGCTATCTCGCTTTGTCACATGTGACTGAGCAAAAATGCTCTATATTTTAACTATTGTGTAATTTTACTCATAGATGGTGGAACAGGCCCTAAACTGTCACAATCAAATTACTCAATTACTTAAAGCTACATACTATGAGAAAATAAAAATAATAACAACCTACACTCTCTAACAAGTGCTATGGTAAACAAAGCTATTCACTGTTTCAGAAAAATGCTTCAAATACGACACTGGAAAATTAACCCTCACGATCTTTCAAACTTCAAAAACTTAACTTAGAAATACTTAATGAATAATGTAGTAGTTTTTATACCATAAATAAATTCGTAGCTTTATATATATATAAATAATCATCATATAGGGACATAGAGGGACATCTGTCTTGACGAGAGAGATTAGGCCTTAATTCACCACGCTATCCAAGTGCGGGTTGGTGAATGTGAATGTCTCTTGTCCTTCAAACTGCCATAAATAATACCTAATAATAAAATAAACTGACCATCGCTATTATATTTTTCTAACAAAACTTTATAAAAAAAAAACAAAACTATTTCGTTTAAATCTGCATTGCTTCCGCATTTTAACTTCAAACAAATCAATTTAAAACGCCATACTATCCCAATTTGGACGCGAGCCATAAAATAACAAATCCAGCCTCTTTCATCCGCCTATAAAAAGAGGGTTCCTTACAATTATTTTTACATCAGTACCGGAACTAGTCCGGACACGATAAAGAATCTACCGGAAAACGGTACTTATTCGACCAACGCCTGAAGTTTTGTGAAATAAAACGTATTCAAATGTACTATGGCTGAATTTAGCTTGGTTATGGTGTTACAAATTGCTTCTGGTTTCCATTCCGGGCATGAAATCTAAGGTATTTTAAAATGTTTAATCGTTGATGTTCATTCGCAACTTAATTAGTTTCGTAGCCTCTCCTTTACTGGCTTTTAGATTAGCCAACTAATTTGAGTAAAACCTACTTTCTTACGTATTCACACATCAAATGTATGGGATTATAACATGTTATAATCTCCAACAGTCGTAAGTGGCAACTCATGGTAAGGCTACATCATAGATATCTCCTAACACAATAGTTTATGTTGAATATCGTCTATGTTCATAGTAGTATAAGGATAAATATTTACGTCCCCACTGCTGGTTCACAGGGACTTCTCTCTTGACGTGAGAGATTAGGCCTTAATTACCTGTAAATTCTTCAATGCTCTCAGAACATGCCGGTTTCCTCACAATGTTTGCTATCATCGTCAAAGCCAGTGTTTAAAGCGCACAAAACTTTTTCAAGAAGAAAAAATCCAGTGCTGTTCGGGGTGTTTGAACCCACGACTTTCGGCATGAAAGGCGATTTTTCTCCCACTTAGGCAACACGGTCCACTTTTATTTAATTATACATAGAAATCACCCAGACGAGTGGTTTCGGAGGTGTAACAGTTTTAATATGGACAGATGTCATTAACCATTAAGCGGTCGCGTGGCGTCGATTCGACCGCACTCGATATACATTTTCGTTCATTATATCATTATTTCTTGTCGCTTGGATTTTCTATCCTTAGTAGCCTGACATTAGTTTACCGTGAACGAAATAAGGTGTTTAGCTCCACTGTCCGTGCCGTTTGGAATATAGTAGGTACCTTAATGTTCTGTAAGTGTGGTGTATATACAGTTCTGTACGCGCCTGGGGACAGTAGCATACATCGGTCAAAAACTCTGTTGTTTCATTTAATATTATAATAATTTTTATTTTATCTGAACTTAAGTTTTATATAAATTAAAGTTTGTTTTCAACAAAATACGCCCTAACATATTCAAAAAAAAAGGTGTGTGTGCGATTCACACACGATAGAAGTGAAACTTCAGTAAATCGACGAAAAATAAGAAGAATAAAAAAAAAGTATGTGTGTGTCAGCTACGACGCACGATTGGAGTCTACTACTTACGAACTATAATTATGATATAAATATCGAATAGAAAAAAAGGGTAAATGAACGCATCTGCTAAACTGATAAGAGAAACAAACATGTATCTGTAATTATTCGGATTATTTATATTACTTCAATAAAGTATGTTACAAAAATAATATAAATAAAATACAGCAATACCTCTTTGCGCGATACTTCGTAGTCTCAACTACGAAGTATCGCGCAAAGAAATTTAAATAAAGCATTGTATTTGTGTCTCTTACCATTTCCGTTTCATCTTTTTGCATCCGGTTTGAAATCACTACGATTCTATAGAAGTTTCACTTCAAAATACCTAAATATTGAAAATAGAAATTATTTTAAGTTATTTGTGTTGTTTAATTCACGTCTATTAGGTTACGCCGACTGCTGCCGTTACAACTTCAAGTGGCCACGCGACCACTTGAAGTTTATATTATGGTATTTTAGTGTACCTACTCTAATCCTCAGCGCTAGCCGAATTTGAAATTGAAGTTATTTTTTCTGTCAGATGCACATGTAAATTTTTTGCTTCTTTATTTATCTGCGATATTTTCAAGTCCATCTGAAGTTTACAACCCTGTGCCAGTTACCGATACGTTTTGTAAAGTAGGTAACCTGTAAGTGGTTGTACGTTGGTCAGGTTGATTGGGGTCGGGAAAGTTTTTGAAAGCTTTTAAAAGGTACGATCGAAATTGTTAGGTGTTTGGAACTAAGACAATGTTTTGTTGTGTTCACGAGTATAAATCGGTTTTGTTTGGTCCAGTTTAAGGTTTCATGAATAATATGTTTGCATAACTATTTACTGTAGCTGCTTTTTTGAACTAAAATAACTAAGCGAATGTATATATCGGTATTTCAGCTGTAGTATCTATGTCCACAACTGGACATACCTTCCTACAAGTTTGGAAGTGAATAGCCGACCCGTTTATTACGTAAAACTTTGCAGTAGCGACAGCAACAGCAAAGCGATAGTGACCGCTACGCGATTGGTTGAAACAGATCAGAAACAGGCTAGAAACAAATTGCAACCAATCACGTAGCGGTCGCTGTCACTTTGCTGTTGCTGTCGCTACTGCAAAGTTTTACGTAATAGACCTACGGGACTCCACCAGACGATTCGCGCTTTGATGGCGTGCGGAGCAGAAGCGCGATTTAAATGTGCAGGCGGTGTGGACGTGCCGCGCGCGAACCATGCGCACGACACGTAATTGATTGGATCTTGCGCTCCCTGCCACCGCCTGCACATTTGGAGTGCAAGTTAGTGAAGTCCCAACAAATACGTAAATTTATTAGCCGGGGCTTCACCCGACGATCGACCACGCTCCGATTGCGCGCGACATGAATGCGCGCCAAATGTGCAGGCGGTCAGTGGCAGGGCTGAAAGCGCTAGCTCCAATTCGTGTGCATGGTTCGCGAGTGGCAAGTCCACACCGCCGTCTGCACATTTGAATCGCGGTAATTACATTTACTGTGAGCTTACAGCTTAAATTACGTTATCTGGCTATAAAGTGGATACACGTTTGACGCTGCGTTCTGTTTGAGAAAAGTTTAGCACCAACAACCATAATATATGAAGGTTTTTTTAAGAAAGAGATAGGTATTGCTTTCCCGTGAAATAATAATTATGCATTTTTTTGGAAGTTGGTGACTTTAGAAGCCTATCTTTAATTATGGATAAATAGCATATTTTTATAGATTTTAAATCTGTTGTGTAATCTGTAAATCTGATGTGTTTTTGTTGTAGAGGCAACAGCATAAGAATTAACAAATAATGTTTCTCATGTAAATGATTATGTTATTTTCTTACCTCTGTGTATTATTAGTATTATAATCATTTAAAATAATCTGACACATTGGTCTAACTTATTAGATCTGGTACGTCATGATATAAGATGTTTTGAAACGTTGATTTTGATCACCTACTTTTGCTGTTGACTGTACAAAAGAACTCCCACCGTATTTATTGCCAAAAAGCACTATTTCCTACTGAATAAAATAGGCATCTTTTTACCACTGTTAAAATAAAATTGGTGGTGTCAAAATCTCTTCTAGTATAGAATATATTTGAACCAACACGTAACTTAATGTAGAATTCTCTGTACACTGTTGATGAGTGAGCAAACAGTTTGACAGGCGGTAAGTAATGTGAGGTTTGATGTGAATTGGGCGTGTTGCACTTTGCTTTCAATGGCATATGGTTTTAATGTGATGTGCAAGTGTTAAAAAGGTATTCATTCTGGCTTCGGTTCTAAGTTTATCATAAATTTTCCGAAGTTAAAACTAAAGAAAAATCTAAATTAATTTATACATAAACCGAGTTTTATGTTAAATTGTTATAAATGAATCCATCAATTTGATATAACCTTTGAAACTATCATGATTATCAATACTATTAAGATTTATAACGGGATATTTACCATGACTGATTGATCAATATCCCGTTATAAATCTAAATAGAAACAATATCAAGTTTTTTTTTATCATTAACTGATTTTACAAAACATGCTAGTAGAATATCGGTTAATCTAAAATAAACTCGTTGACTTTCAGCACAAATTCCTATATGATTTCCAAGTTAATTCCTAACCAAAATAGATAATGACGAATCTATGTATACTAATATTAGCTGTCTATACATATATATCTGCTGAGGAGTTTGATTGTTATAACGCGCTAATCTCAGGAACCACTAGTATGATTAATTATTGCG
Source organism: Gymnoscelis rufifasciata (assembly GCA_929108375.1). Taxonomy (NCBI): domain Eukaryota; kingdom Metazoa; phylum Arthropoda; class Insecta; order Lepidoptera; family Geometridae; genus Gymnoscelis; species Gymnoscelis rufifasciata. The sequence goes on along the minus strand of OV815315.1, from coordinate 8,363,957 downwards.
CTAATAAAATAGGAGTGGATGAAGAATGTTTCAAAATCGGGTTGTATTTTACTTGGCAATAGCTTCGGCTGCGTGTGCTGCGTAATCTAAAATTATGTATGAATTGATACCACCAAAAGAGATTAAAAAATTCCGCGACAGCATTATATTATGTATCTTTTATGGTTTGCTCACCATAACCTTTTTTATGGTATGTTTTTATGGTATGATTGTAGGAGTACTCCTTAAAACACTAGGTATTTGCGAAGGTGTTTTTTTTTTGACATTAATCCTTATCGACATAAATATTACAGATATTTAATAATCAATGTATAGTGCATTCGTGATGTCAAGGCGCGGGTAGTGAGGCACGTAGGCGGTCGGTGGTCACAGTTACTCTACAAGTTACTATAACGCGCGTCTCAGACGTTTAATCAGCTCCTTTCGGTTAAATTATACTCAGCAATCTACTTTTAAAATATTATTTTTATAAAATATAATCGTAATTTTTTTTATACATAAAAGTGCGCGCTGCGACTGTCTGTCCCTATGTTTAAGTTTTTTAATCACGACTGAACTGTTCGTTATGCAGTTTTCAGGAAAAAGTACTGTAATTCAAGAGGTTTCATGTATAATTGTTTATGGATTTGTGACGATTCGTCTATTAAGTTTATGAAGCTTAAGAGTTTGTTTGTTTGGTTTACCGTCCAATTTGAAAAAAATATTTCCTTTTAAATAACCCTTTATCGAGGAAGGCTACAGGCTACTTTTTACTGCGAGAAAATAAGTTGTTTTTGTAATCCAAAAACGATCAACGCCGAGGCGTGTAAAGCTACTCTAGAGTATTCTGAATTTGAAAATTATGATATTTTACTTATCAACAATAATGCTATTGTAACTATAGTAAGACGTAGTAATAAATTAATTAATTAAATAAAATACGTAGTTTAAATAATACTGTACGTTCTATTCATCATTTATATCTTCTGATATATAAAATTTCCATGTCAAAATGTTAGTTACCGTTCACCTCCGTTGCGGAGGCTTTAACGATTTTTTTACCAAATTTTATATGCGTATTCATTAGGTCGCAAAATAACGTTTGCTGGGGTCAGCTAGTAAACTATAGTATATCTTTGTCAGGTCATCGCAACAGGCCTATCATTCTCACAGTATCATGTAATTTCCCCATATCGTATGAAACGAAACCATGCAATTATTTCACGCGTTTTCTACCAGTATAAAATGCACTAGCTTTTATAATAGTCTCAGTTGCAATCAACTCATCAATTTGTCACCTGTCTGGCCATTGGCGACAGAGCTAGAACGTGAACTGTAAAATATGCATTGAAAGCTACGTAATTGTAGGCACTTCACTAACTTCAAGTAATGGTGCTGCGCTACAAATAAGTGTTTCCACTAGTTTTTACGGTAAATGGATTCTAAGTTTGTGTAAGTGGTCGTTTTTGTTGACGCGTAGTATCTACATGTAGGAAACAGATAATTTGCCTGTTTGTTTATCATTCTAAGTGTAAGCGATTGTGCTACATAAGGGAGTTAAATTGAATCTCCAGCATAATTTTCTGTATTTATTGATACTGAGTACGTCTAGCTGGGGTCGCTGCGTAGATGCCAAGAGCGGGGGGTGACGTGTGAGCTCATATTTATATGGGCTTGCACCTTATACAATTGTCATAGCAATTGCTTCTCAATGCCGAAATCAGACAAAGCTAAGATGTTATTATTTATATTGGAGGGGTATGGGCCTGAACACTAAGCAACTGTATGTACTCGTATTTAACATACGAACAAAATCTTCAATGGCCGGTAGGTTTATCTATACTTATTATAAATCAAAGCTTCACAAGATCAAGAATGTTTTGGCTAGTCGTCGGTCTAATTCTTTCTAATTTGTTTTATTTTAGTTTATATACATGAAGCCAAATTCAAACTCCATTTATTTCAATTTAATGTTTTGTTCTCTTTGTGTTTATTATAGGAATTGTTAATTTAAAGTTATTGTTAATTATGATATTTGAAAGTTTTCGTATGATCTTTAGGTTCAATATGCGAAAACATATAAATAACTAGCTGTGCCCTGCGGTGTTACCCGCGTTATAATGGATGAAGTACTCTTAACCAACAAAATATTTATTTGAATAAAGATTCATATTATTATGTTGATACAACTTAAACAAATTATTTCGACCAAATTAGGTACCATAAAAACGGTTTTTGTGAGTTAATCTTAAAAGATACACATATACTATCGCGGACTGTTTTTTAGATCATTAAAAGAGCTTTTATTCTTTAATACATATTTTTTGTATAATGTGAACCGTTTTCACGGCGCACGCAACGGAAGGCTTCAAAGATGAAATAATTTCTCCCGTTTTTTACACATTTACCACTATATCTTTGCTCCTATTGGTCGTAGCGTGATGTTATATAACCTATAGCCTTCCTCGATAACGGGACTATCCAACACAAAAAGAATTATTCAATTCGAACCAGTAGTTTCGGAGATTAGCGCGTTCAAACAAAAAAACAAACTCTTCAGCTTTAAAATATTATATACTATAGTATAGATTTGTAGTTATTAATATGTGTATTAGATAAGTAATTATACCTGTTTGTTTTCCGAACAGTAGGAAATGAATGAAATGAATTGAAAATTGAAAAAAAAAGTTAATCCTCCGACGATGTCTGTCTTATGCAGTTTTAGCAATAGGTAGAGTGAATCAAGAGGAAGCTATTTCATTCGCGCAAAGACGGAACGGACCAGCAATTATAAAATACATGGTACTGGACTTTATAAATAAATAAAAACTATCCGTCCTATTAAACTTTTTGTCGTGGGTTAAAAAGGGGGTTAATCGGCCACTGGAGTAAGAATGTTGCTCCATCTCCTACTTTTTTAGCATGTATATTGTGTTTATATCACACACATGTCTGTAGCCAAAGTTAACCTGAACACAGCTCAAAATGTAGCTGTGTGGACTTTTGGTGCTCAATTAAAAAAATAGATGTTGAAACGGGAATAGTTTGATTAATATTATGCTTGGTGAGCATAATATTAATGGAATAAATGGAATCAGTAAGTGCATCAACTGAAATTTAGCTGGATTTTATAGAAAATTATTGCTTTTACATTGTGGCGAGTAAAATTATCGGTCTACGTGAGCTAAGTGTGACATTAGTGGTTCTTTGTGGTTATGGGGCGTAGCTAAACTATAATGTGGCCAAAGATTGCATGGTGCATAGCATGCATTTTGTTCTTTATTTGCTGCAACAGAATAACCTTATTTTATTAATTTTGTTTCATTTTGTACAATGTTGCCGCTTAGTTTTTTTTTCAAATACCTACCAATGAAACTTAGATTTTTTTTCTACTTTAATCGCCCTTATTATTGTAATGTGTTGGGAAAAGAATCCACGAAATAATTTCCACTGATGAGTACTTATTGTACCTTCTTGATAAATACTTTGAATCTATTTGGTTAAAAATAATAACCCAAACTGATAAAAGGCACATGATAAGATACAATAACTTGAGCTTATTAAGGAAACTGCGATATGTGAATACACAAGCAGAAAATTAATCAAAATCTATGGTTTATGCTGACATATAACTGTAGAGGAGTTGAAACCTCCATAAACTATTATTCTTCTTCCGAAACATGGCAAATTAACAAAAAGCCATTAAGTAACTTGTGACATAATGGAGAATGGCCCATAAAATCTCTATTGTTGTGACATTCGCCGGCAATACCCCTAGAAAGCTAATAAGGCAAATACAACTATAATTCCGAGTTTCTCACATAAGATATTAAATCAAAGGTCAGGTTTGAGCTTGAGATTAGTCTTGCACATGTTAACGATCTTACTGGGATGTTGTAGGGTGGCCATTGGTAAGATAAATAAAGATTATAAAATAAATCTGACTTTCACACTAAGTGAGTGGGGGAATAAGGGTAATATGGTACCTAGATAATAACTAGGGTGGCTATCAGAGTTTCGTTTAAGGTAGGTAATATCACCAGAAATGAGGTATTTATATAAAATTGTATAAAAGGTATGTATTATTAAGTGTTATACCTAATTTTGCTATTATAATTATGTGTCCAATAAAAGGAAATTACTTAAATCTTTTCTTGGCCAGAAGCTTAGAAATAAAGTCTACTCAATATAATAAATTGATACTGTACCTATGATTTTTTCTTTCTAAAGATCTAATATTAAACATTAAAACAATTATAAACTGAATCTGAATCTCACGAAATAACAGAATCTATAAAAAGATCACTCTTCGTAGACCAAAAAATCCGGAAATATACACACAGAAAAAGTACTCAACTAAAGTGTTTTATCAGACCTATTTTCTCAAGGAACACAGAAACGTAATGGAAAGTTAACTAAAATAGCAAAAGGATAAATCTTGAAAATAATGAAAAATAACAGAGGTATAAAAGGAACCTTTTAAAACCCAGAGTGACTACATCTACAAAAAGACTTTATATCCTCAGTAAATAGAAATCATGGTCTCCCAAAGGACACGTCACACACGACCGGGTCGGCAGAAGCGTATTAAATTCAGCTAATTTTCGGACAAATCGAGCAAGTTCTCAAGTGGGGTCCAAGAGACCTCTTAACCCCTCGGATGGCAGAGAAAGGGTTAACAGCCACCGTGTTGGTGTGTTATCTAGTGTTTTGTAATTATTTGGGTATTTGGAGTAAATTAATTTGGGTGTACGCAAGACTTTCGGGGTGTTTCAACCTGTTGTTTGAAGTTAAACCAAACCTCTTGGGATAGTTTTGGGGTATCTAATTTGTTTATTGAACGGAATCTATTTTAAGCGTTTCTATGAATAAGCCATTTAAGCATTTAATTACAACATTGTAATGTTTTGAGTAGTTTTGTTCCCTTTCTGCCTTCATTAAACTGTTCAATAAGGGCCAATTGATGGCAAATATCAAATTAAAATTCTTCTAGCTATTAAAACTTATAAACAATAATTAGTACGTTGAACTTTATCCAGGAAATGCTTAATTTTTGACTATGAATTTCGTGGTGGAAACGTAGATGGAAAAATGTATACCTACTAGATGGATGGGGACTATTGAGGGAAATCTATGTTTATTCTGCGGCTAACAAGTATAGGCTAGTCTAGGTTTAGCATTTGATATAAGTTATTTACTTATATATAAATACCTAATATCAATTCACCATCCATATCATTTAGTATTATTTCTCTCCATCCGCGGTTGTCTGGTAGAATTATTTCTTTGTTGGGTGGGGGTGTGTAATTAAGATTTTTATATCCATCTTTTTTTCTAACATGGTTCTGTGTCCACGGATAACATGGTTATACTAGGGATTAGTCACAAATTAAGGCATGTTGCAACAACCTTCGCTATCGTGATCAGCAAGTATTTATTGTATCACTTTATCAGTAAATTCTACTTGGCGTTATCCGTAGTTACTATATTTACTGTTCTCGTTATCCAGAGCACACAAACCCGCTCACATTACGTTCATAGCAACGTTCAATTAAATAAATAAATATTGCTCGGTAATATGCAAACTCTAGCCCCGATGAACTCTAATCTTGTGCTTGATATACTTGACTTATTATGAAATATGAGAATTCTGTACCGGTAATCATATCGGTATTCCATGGTATCCAGAAATTTGCAAACTGCGCCCACACGTCCTGTTTGAAGTTTTCTACTTCACTTGATTAGATTATTGAGTAATGTAGGTAGTAGATACTAATGGAGGTTTTGGTGAACAGTTACCCTACCACGAGTTGCCACAACAACATGTTGTAATCTCTAACAGTCGTAAGTGGCAACTCGTGGTACGACTACTGTACTCGAATTTAAGGTTCTTAATTTTGAGTGTATCGACGTTTATCTGCGGCGCGACATCAAATTGATTGATTCCATACAAAGAGCACGGTACGGGTGTCGTGCATAAGCGGTACGTTCGCTTTTGTATGAAATACAACTTCAAAACTTCAAACAAAGATTACGCACGAGTACGAGACAAACTTTAAAAGTAAATGTAGATACTCATTTTGATTGAGTTCCTCATCTTTCGTATCTAAAACCACATTAATTTTAGTTAATGCTAAAATGAGGCATATTTCACTATTACGTAATTTCTTCCTAAAATTGTTACTAAGTTATTATTTATTACGAAAAGTTAGCCAATATATTTCCTACAAGTATTTTTGGGAATACCTACCAAATATGGCACTTTGATTGACTTCTTTCACACGTTCCATTAATCCCTACAAAAGCTTACAAATCGGAGCCCATTCAAGAAAGGATTTACAATAGACCTAATTAATCTCTGGAACCCGAAAGGGTGTTTGTTAATTTCATGTAATTTGTAGGGAATCAAGACTTATTTCATTATTGATTAGTAATTAGTATTATTAATAGAAATATTTCCATCACTGCTATCCAATTACGTCAAAATATTGATAAGGCTCAAGATATCGTCAGATTAGGTCTTAACATGGACGAATTAACAGCGAGAAACATGCCATCAAAAGTTTTGTTCAGAAATTCAGAGAATTCATTTTTATTGGATATTTTTATTAAAACATAGGAATAATATTAAAATTTCAGAATTTAAAATTTTTAATTATAAAGTTCATTTGAATAGGTCAATTTTGTTTAATAAAGGTCTCGGTATTTTCGTGTTGCAAAACCTTAAGCCAAAAATGTTTACGCAGGGTTGAGTTTTCAGTCATCTAATATTCTCCAACGCTGCATCGCACTGTACACTGACTAACAAAATGTATGAAGCCAACGAATTGAATCTTTTTGATATGTGAAAGAGCGTCCTTATAAAAATATTTTACTTTTACCACAAATTATATAAAATCACCTCTGGATTTATTTTCTTGAATAAATGTATGTGCGATTTAAAACACGTGATTTAACAGTGAAGGCAAAAATCGTGAGGAAACCGTAATTTTGAAGGAGTTTGAAGGAAATGTGTCATTCACCAACCCGCACTTGGCCAGCGTGGTGCATTAAGGCCTAATCTCTCTCGCCTAGAGAGAAGCCCATGTGTCCCAGCAGCAGTGGGAACGTTATTAGGGTGATGATGATGATATGAAATTATCTTTTACAAAGTGAGACCTTTAAAGAGAATGAAGAAAACACAGAAGAAAGGAGCAACTCGTAAAGTAGGGCAATTTTAATATGCCTCATTTGACATTTGCTCATACCTAGTGAGGGGGTAACATTCTGAATCGACCGAAATGAAGTGAACGCATTTCTTGTGAATTTTTTTTTAAGGTTTTGCTACAATTTTTTCGGAAAAAAAAAACAGGTCAAATTACTGATATAATTATTTAAATTTTGTTTTTCCGTTACAAGGTTACATCGTTCAATTTTGATAAAATGCTAAATGAGGCTGTTGCATTCCAATAGAATAGGCACAGCAACACTGTGGGGGATCAGGTTATAGTCAACGATGGTTTAGGAAAGGTTTGGTTCATATAACGTGAGGCGAGCATACAGACAAAGATACTCACAGTTAAAATATCCAGGACTGCCTACTCCGCCTTGCATTGACAACACTGTCCTTTGTTAGCACAACACACACGATACTTTTCACAATCTGGCCAGGCTATTTTGTATTAGATTTTGATAGGATTATAGATTTTGCCGTGCGCGCGCGCGGTTCGTGTGATATGAGATCGATCTGATTTCTTCTTCTTGTGTTCTTGTCGCTGCTAGCGCGCTCCTGTCTCTTACATTATTATAATCTGTGCACGTCGTTCATGACGTTTCGATGCCTGATTTGTCGATACACGATGATTGAACCAAAATAATAGAGAGTGGGAATTTGAATTTAGAACTACAAGTTTATGGAAGCGAAACAGAGGCTTATTAAAATGGCCCGACTATAGTTTTAATAGTGTCTAAATAGATTGTTATATGTATGTTGTGATAGTTGTAAAGGGCTGGTCAAAACCAGTAGAACTGGATGTTTCTCCAAAGGAAGCCGCACGTTTGTAAACTCCGTGTCGGATATTCATCAACAAGGTTAGCGAATTTGGTGAATTCTGTTTCGTGGTTTTCTCGCTTATTCTGAGGTTCTGCTTTTAATCTAAATATTCAGGGAGTTAATAGACCACCGAGTAATAAAATTAGTTTAATTAAAAAATATAGTTACACTATATTTATTCGTATAAAAAAAGTTTTCCATATATTAATATTAGTAGAATTATCATAAAAAGGTCACACATGGTGCAGAGTGGTCGTTTGATTTCGGTATTCGAACACATTTTAGAGATTTTATGTTAATAATCGGTAAGTACATGAAGATATATATTATAACCGGACAATGTAATCCCTTGAGAGATTGTTTCATCATTTCCAAACAGGTTTATAAGACGAAGCAAGAAATTTATTTCTACATCCACCAACGACCACTACAAAAGAATTACCTCGAAGCAAAACTAAGACGCTTAGCAGCAAATTGAAAGTTTTTTAAAAAGTTTCAACAGATACTTACAGACGCTCAAGCCCTCGTTAATCAGCCAGTAAAGCTGTCCATCCATTGCTGTGGACAAAACCACTTAAGCATTTTTCTCAAACAAACCTAATAAATTGTTTTTAAAGCTGGTAATCATTCCTTCTAACGTCACAATTACTGTTGTTGCTCTTTGTCTGTCTGTTACAATTTTACGGTTCAAACGTTAGCTAAATTGATTAAAATGAAAACTAGAATTAAATTATTTTAGTTTAAAAAAAGTTGTGAAATATTATAATAATTTTCATTTAAAATTGTACTTAGACGCCATAACTACATTATACAAAATAGTGTTTGTTAAAGTCTATCTTTTTCAATGACTTTCAACGAAAGAACTATCATTTTTTTTTTATGTTCAGTTTGACACGTTTTTTTATGGCTGTTAAAAAAACCATTTCCCTAACATTGGACATTTTTTTTTTGAAATTCTCTCAAATTTTGGTTAAAATTGGAGTTATGAAAAGTCACTGAACATGCAAACAGTCAAGGTAAACCAAGTACGGCGCGCTACATAGAGTTTAAATATACTTCTTGTGTTGTGTTGTCATGTTGGTACTGTACTCGAATTTAAGGTTCTTAATTTTGAGTGTATCGACGTTTATCTGCGGCGCGACATCAAATTGATTGATTCCATACAAAGATCACGGTACGGCGCGGCGGTGGCGTACTTACGGCAACCATTCCGGGAGTTGTGCATGAAATACAACTTCATACAAAGATTACGTACGAGTACAAGACAAACTTTAACTCATCTTTCGTATCTAAAACCACATTAATTTTAGTTAATGCTAAAATGAGGCATATTTCACTATTACGTAATTTCTTCCTAAAATTGTTACTAAATTATTATTTATTACGAAAAGTTAGCCAATATATTTCCTACAAGTATTTTTGGGAGTACCTACCAAATATGACACTTTGATTGACTTCTTTCACACGTTCCATTAATCCCTACAAAAGCTTACAAATCGGAGCCCATTCAAGAAGGGATTTACAATAGACCTAATTAATCTCTGGAACCCGAAAGGGTGTTTGTTAATTTCATGTAATTTGTAGGGAATCAAGACTTATTTCATTATTGATTAGTAATTAGTATTATTAATAGAAATATTTCCATCACTGCTATCCAATTACGTCAAAATATTGATAAGGCTCAAGATATCTTCAGATTAGGTCTTAACATGGACGAATTAACAGCGAGAAACATGCCATCAAAAGTTTTGTTCAGATATTCAGAGAATTAATTTTATTGGATATTTTTATTAAAACATAGGAATAATATTAAAATTTCAGAATTTAAAATTTTTAATTATAAAGTTCATTTGAATTCAATTTTGTTTAATAAAGGTCTCGGTATTTTTGTGTTGCAAAACCTTAAGTCAAAAATGTTTACGCAGGGTTGAGTTTTCAGTCATCTCCAACGCCGCATCGCACTCGTGTGGCATGGTACACTGACTAACAAAATGTATGAAGCCAACGAATTGAGTCTTTTTGATATGTTTTGTTGTTGTTGTTTTGTTTGATTACCGCGAGTTTACTTCGACGTGGCTGCCCATGGCTCTACCTTAGTTCGAACTAACTATAGGCAAAATTCCTATTTGATAAGAGCCTGCAACTCGTTTAACTCGTTGATCTGCAAAGGTTTTGATGTTGACCTTTTTAATACATCTGTTAGAAAGGTTAGAAAAAATATTTCAGATGAATATTTTAAAGTCCCTTACTAGCATTATATGTTTTGTTTTTTATTATATAATATGTAACACTAAGTGTAGTTATAATTAAGTTGTCTACTTACTTTTCTTTGCTTTTTTAATATGTTTAATTTATTAGCGGAAACTAGTAATTGGCCATCAGTCTACATGTGCCTATTTGTTTTGGCACATGTTAATTATAATATAATTTGATACGTAATTCATAACCTAGCTGTTAGTTTTCCAAAAATTGTGTAAATAAATAAATAAATGTGAAAGAGCGTCCTTAAAAAAATATTTTACTTTTACCACAAATTATATAAAATCACCTCTGGATTTATTTTCTTGAATAAATGTATGTGCGCTTTAAAACACGTGATTTAACAGTGAAGGCGTTATTAGGGTGATGATGATGATATGAAACTTCTTTTACAAAGTGAGACCTATAAAGAGAATGAAGAAAATACAGAAGAAAGGAGCAACTCGTAAAGTAGGGCAATTTTAATATGCCTCATTTGACATTTGCTCATAGTGAGGGGGTAACATTCTGAATCGACCGAAATGAAGTGAACGCATTTCTTGTGATTTTTTTTTAAGATTTTGTTACAATTTTCTCGGAAAATAAAAATACAGGTCATGAGGCTTATTAAAATGGCCCGACTATAGTTTTAATAGTGTCTAAATAGATTGTTATATGGGTGTTGTGATAGTTGTAAAGGGCTGGTCAAAACCAGTAGAACTGGATGTTTCTCCAAAGAAAGCCGCACGTTTGTAAACTCCGTGTCGGATATTCATCAACAAGGTTAGCGAATTTGGTGAATTCTGTTTCGTGGTTTTCTCGATTATTCTGAGGTTCTGCTTTTAATCAAAATATTCAGGGAGTTAATAGACCACCGAGTAATAAAATTAGTTTAATTAAAAAATATAGTTACACTATTTATTCGTATAAAAAAAAGTTTTCCATATATTAATATTAGTAGAATTATCATAAAAAGGTCACACATGGTGCAGAGTGGTCGTTTGATTTCGGTATTCGAACACATTTTAGAGATTTTATGTTAATAATCGGTAAGTACATGAAGATTATATATTATAACCGGACAATGTAATCCCTTGAGAGATTGTTTCATTATTTCCAAACAGGTTTAAAAGACGAAGCAAGAAATTTATTTCTACAACCACCAACGACCACTACAAAAGAATTACCTCGAAGCAAAACTAAGACGCTTAGCAGCAAATTGAAAGTTTTTTAAAAAGTTTCAACAGATAAGATACTTACAGGCGCTCAAGCCCTCGTTAATCAGCCAGTAAAGCTGTCCATCCATTGCTGTGGACAAAACCACTTAAGCATTTTTCTCAAACAAACCTAATAAATTGTTTTTAAAGCTGGTAATCATTCCTTCTAACGTCACAATTACTGTTTCTGCTCTTTGTCTGTCTGTTACAATTTTACGGTTCAAACGTTAGCTAAATTGATTAAAATGTAAACTAGAATTAAATTATTTTAGTTTAAAAAAAAGTTGTAAAATATTAAAATAATTTTCATTTAAAATTGTACTTAGACGCCATAACTACATTATACAAAATAGTGTTTGTAAAAGTCTATCTTTTTCACTGGCTTTCAACGAAAGAACTATCTTTTTTTTATGTTCAGTTTGACATGTTTTTTTATGGCTGTTAAAAAAACCATTTCCCTAACATTAGACTTTTTTTTTCCGAAATTCTCCCAAATATTGGTTTAAATTGGAGTTATGAAAAGTCACTGAACATGCAAACAGTCAAGGTAAACCAAGTACGGCGCGCTACATAGAGTTTAAATATACTTCTTGTGTTGTGTTGTCATGTTGGTGTATGTCTTGTAAGCATTACAAGGTGTACGTAGTAACAGGATCCAAGACGGGCTTAAAAATCTTAACAAAACAGTTTTCTGTTTGTTTTACAGCCGTAGTGGAAGTTGAGATTAATCTCGGCTTAAGTTGTAGTTGAAGTAAAGTTTGATCCACTGGTGGCCGTGGATTTTAACTTTAATGGCTATTTACTAGAAAGCATTTTACATAACGCCTTTTTGAAACAAAGGGGTTTATATGTTTGACCTAAGCCGAGTTTGTATCTATATCTTTAGCATTTTTTAATAAAGCCAAAATTGTTGCATGGGAATGTTGTATTAATGACGGTGCAAAAACTAAACTATTTTTAAAATGCAGTTCATCAACGGCTGCAAAAAATCGGTTTTTTTTTCAAAATGACGGGTTTGGTATGTCAGGCTTCCTAAAAGTGCTTGGGCGATTTATACATACTCGTACGTGTTATGAACAACTCGCGGTATGCAACGACTAACATCTTCCATACTTCCTATACTAATCAAAAAATTATTTTTATTGTAGCTTAAATATGATCTGACAGGTGATTGTGTGAAAATTGAGCTCATATTCTTCAAATATTACTTGCATACGTTGCAAAAAAAAGCTTGCATGTAGTTAAAGACATTATGCTATTAAAGATATATGCTATTAAAGATTTTACTATTAAAGATTATATGCTATTAGTCTTTGCTTCATAATAATTTTATGAATTTTGTTGTTTTCTGTTAATTGTATGGTTATGATGATGGTATGATTTTAATATATTTTCTATGTATCACGTCCGTCACAGAAATGGTTCTTACGGAAGACCAGCGTAGGTTGTACTGCATACTTCCCGCTAATGCTGAATAAGGTCCATTTTGCAGTGCTGGAGACAAATTATTTGTTTAACTATGATAATAAGTTGTATAATTTTTATGTTAATTTAATTTGTGTTAAGCTGCAAATAAATGATTTCTATTCTATTCTATTCTAATAAGTTTTGTTACCTTAATTGTTTTACTCCATAAAAGTAATAAGTGACTAGATTTTATACGCGATACAGAAAGGAATGAATTATGTGTTTTTTGCAAGAAGTGCCTAGCCCGTTCGGCTTTAAATTAAAGAAAGGATTTACAATTTAAAGGCATATTGACTGCCTAAGAGGTGAAGTGTTTGAAAGTCACGCTGAGGAGCAATTATTTACAACAAAAATATCAAGACTAAAGACAGAAAACACTAATTATTTTGGCTAACTCTAAACTCAAAAAACTGTTGTGACTATAATCTACCCACGCAATATAAACAAAGTATCTTACAAATTCACAAATAAAAATTCCGTAAAAAGATAGAATAGAAATAAATGAACAATGATGAATGAAAGAAGAAAAAGGTGAAAGAAGAATATAGCTGCCTTTAGCTATAGTCCTTGTTCCATAATAAGTGCCTTGAAGGTTTATTACCCATAAAAAAGTATTAGCGACTAGATTTTATACGCGATACAGAAGGAAGGTGAATTATTTGTTGTTTGCAAATAGCGCCTAGAAACGAGCTTTAGAATATAGCAATAAGGCAAGCTAGGGCCACTCTTGATTTTTTGACTAGCTTAGAGAAAAAAAAACACGTAAACACTTCGCTAATTATAAGTCGCCCTGAGGATTGAGACTTATGGGTGTAGGTATAGTAAGCAAAAATCTCTTATTTCAGAAAAATTCAAAATAAAATACAAAGATGTGTTTTATGTATAGAAAATAGCCGTGGTAAAGTAGTTTAAGAACTTTCTTGGTCGAGCATATTGAAAATATGGTTTTACTAAATTGTATGGGCCATACAATTTTTTAATCGGTATAGTCCAAAATATCTGAACTTAATAGATTTTTAGCTATATTCACATTTAGCTTAAAGTACTACTTTTTGCTTTAAGCCGTGTTGGCTAAGTGGGAGGAGACTCGACTTTCATTCCGAAGGTCGTGGGTTCCCCCGCCACGCACCTCTGGATTTTTCTTCTTGACAAATTTATGTGCGCTTTAAATACGTGCTTTAACGGTGAAGGCAAACATCGTGAGGAAACCGGCATGTTCTGAAAACTTTAAAAAAGAGTTTGAAGGACATGTGACTTTCACCAACCCGCACTTGGCCAGCGTGGTGAATTAAGGCCTAATCTCTCTCGTCAAGAGAGAAGTTCCTGTGTCCCAGCTGTTGGAACGGTAATAGGGTGATGATGATGACTACTTTTTAACCGACTTTCAACGTAAAAAATTTAACCATCCCGGTTCAATTCGTCGCGTATGTTTATTTTAAATGTCTTTAATATTACAGACCAACTTTCTATTATTACTTAATTTTAATGCAAGGATGTCGCTAGCTTGTGTCATGCATGCTCAACAGAATTAGTTAAATCGGAGTTTATGGGTACTGTAATAGTAGTTCAAGTAAAATAAGCAAGCAAATGTTTTGTTCTATTTAACGAAGGCGATCTTAAGATTACATTGACCATAACTTCAAAAGGATTATTGTCGACGTTGAATTGTAATGACCTCATATTATTATCTACAAAATTACGATTTTACGGACAACGTTTCATTGTTGTTATTTTTTTGTATTTTGATAATATAGGACTCTTCTTTATAAATAAATATTTTTATATTATGAGTTTAGTCAATGTGAATACCTTCATCAGTTACTGGTAAGGTAGTCAGGTGATTATGTTTTGCAATTATTTTAATATTACGTTCTTTAAGAGGTAAAGCGCTCTACGTCATAACGTTTCATTTTCTACAGTATGCGTTCTAAATAGCAGCTATTTAAATTATTATTTTTTTCTTTGAAGTACGTCATAGATAGGAGGTAAATTGTCTGCCCGATTTTCACATAGACAACACAATATATACATATTTATATTTTTTATATATCTGACTAAATATGGGGAAATGCAGCCTCATGATCTTACCAGTCTTAGTGCGAAATCGTATTTAAATCCATTTATTAAATAATCCCTTAATGACCAAAAAGTTAGTTAGGAGGTCATAACTCCGCAAGCTGTGCAGGTGTAGTGAAACAGAAACTGTATTATGCAAGCCCCGATATTAAAAAAAAAACAACAATATTACAAATATAGCACATTCAAAACTTACATACACTATAATAAAGTTCAAAGAAGAAAAAAGCACAAGAATAGAGAAGTTCGAGATAAATTCATTATTTTGATCAACCCTACATATTCACCTCAAAGTACCTACCTACACAACAGATACAAAATAATAATAATATTTTGTAATAAATTCACAACAGCGAACAAGTTGTCGTTATTGCTTGCGTAGACAAAAAGCTGCCACTGTTTCATCCAAAAATTGCTGGCAAAAAAGCAATTTCCTGCATTATTTAAAAATAAGTCACGTTTACATACCTAACATGGGTAAAGATAGTATTTCAAATTCGTGTTATCGGGGGGTGCGTCAAGCGCGCACGGGCGCCGATGCGTATCATGTGTGAAATGCCCGGCTTTATGGAAATCACACTGTACCGTAACCTCGTAACATAGAAAAAAATTAAAAAAAAAATACTGGACTCCACTCAAAGTCAAAGTCAAAACGATTATTTCCTTAGAAGCATATAGCCTACATGGACAGGTCAACTTAAAATTAATAAAACTAAATTGCTTAAATAACAAATATCAAGGAAATAATTTGTTCAATGTTTTATACTGAGTTGAGAAGCGAATAGAACAACACAGCTTTATCAGTTATTACAATTTTGTAGTTATTACAATTTTGGAGTTCTTATTTATAGGTAACTATTATAAGTTTAACATTTACAATTTACAATACACTTGCAAGAGAAATAAATAGATCAACAGATATTATGGCGAAGAATACAAAAATAATACAAGACTATAAATAGAACATGTTTATAAAACTAAATAAATATTCCAGGTATCTCTCATTACAGATAAAGCTTCGAGGTAATCTCTAATCTTATTTTAACACCTACTACAATACTTAATCTATTTTATAATATACTAGCAGCCCGCCCCAGCGTCGCACGGGTAAAAAAACAAACCCAAAAAAGGTAATTTTCAAAGTTTTTTGTTGAAATTAAGTTATGTCAAAGACAATTTTATTCACAATGAAGTACTCTTAACCAACAGCATATTTATTTGACTAAAGATTAATAATATTATGTTGATACAACTTAAACAAATTATTTCGACTAAATTAGGTACCATAAAAACGGTTTTTGTGAGTTAATCTTAAAAGATAGACATATACTATCGCGGACTGTTTTTTAGATCATTAAAAGAGCTATTATTCTTTAATACATATTTTTTGTGTATCTTGAACCGTTTTCACGGCGCACGCAACGGAAGGCTTCAAAGATGAAATAATTTCTCCCGTTTTTTACACATTTACCACTATATCTTTGCTCCTATTGGTCGTAGCGTGATGTTATATAGCCTATAGCCTTCCTCGATAACTGGACTATCCAACACAAAAAGAATTATTCAATTCGAACCAGTAGTTTCGGAGATTAGCGCGTTCAAACAAACAAACAAACAAACAATCAAACAAACAAACTCTTCAGCTTTATAATATTAGTATAGATTTAGATAAATGCAGTAGGTATCCGTGATTCATTCAGATAGTCAAATTCTCCTTAAATAACGACCGCATATAAAAGCATTTCGGAACAAATGCTCTCAGAACTCATAAATGCCGATCTTTCAGAAAAGATCTAACCCAATTGAATTAAAAGTTAAAAGTTTATTTTTAATTAAGTTTTTTTGCTTGGAGATAAATCAAGAACGACTAAACCATTACGGGAGCATACATTTTTGACCATATGACGAATATAGCCCTAAATATAATTATTTATCATTAGTTTAAACATTGAAAAATATTATTTAGTCTTTTATCGTCAAAACTCTTATACGCTATAGGTATATAATATCTTATATAAAGCAGGTATAACTGCTTTATATAAGATATACAAAAACCAATCCAGTTCCAGATTAAATCCAGATTTAAATCACTACTAAAACTGCACCTTTACATTTCGGTCTAAAGTAAGTAAATCAGGAGCGTTGTCGGAACTCGATTCACGCACGTACGCTTTGAAAAATGTCCCGACCTTTTTCAAAGCTCACTGCGCCGAATTCTGGCCAGAATAAGGAGTCTCAGACGCAGAGCACATATTGATTGTGAACTATCGCCTCTCGAATAAGAATCGTGAGGATTGCTGATGAGAACGCTGACGTAAATATCACGCACACATTGCGGAGGTACTTAAGGACCACGCAATCAAGTCTTCCGAATTTCTATGAGAGAGGAAAGGACAGAGATCATTGTTGTCTTGGCCCCGGGCGTCAGACATCGTTTCGTGTTTCGATATCGATGTAAGTGCCCTTGACACTGAGAAATATTAAGCAACTTAACGATAAGTTTGAATTTTTTGTATTTCTAAATAATTTAACTTTTGTTGAAGTTGCACATAGGGTAGATTTTGCAATAACATGATTTTGTCTATGAACGAGGAAAGGACAGAGAATCATTGTTGTCTTTGCCTCGGGCGTCAGACATCGACTTGGGTATCGTGTATCGATATTGATGTGAGTCTTTCCCTTGACACTGAGAAATATTAAGAAACTTATCGACAAGGGAGAATTTTTTGTATTTCTATTAGATCCGATTTTTCAATTCTCTGATTGTATAACTGACTGAAATGTTTGAAAATAATGCTATTTTCAGCTTATATGAAAATATACAGATGCCTACATAATAAAATAGGTACCTAGGTATTCTGTTTAGCCCGTCTAATAAACCGTCCAAAAATAATGGACGGACAGTTATTTTTTCGCTATAATATCTATGTATAAGAAAGTGCCAAGATATAGTGCATTAAAGTTTCGATGTGCTTGGACGTAAACATCTAGTACAAATACTTATAATTGGCCGCAGATGTTTACGTCCAAAGCACAGCGAAACTTCAATGCATCAATGGTCTTGAATTTTCGATTGCAAGGAAATATAACCGTATTTTTTTTTAATAATCTATTCTTTCAAAAATTCGGTCCTAAGTGTACAAACCACGTTGCTTTCTTCTGTCATCTCATAGAGAAATTAAATATAACAGAATAATTCATGAAGCTTACATAGAGTCTGCAGCTAACGTATCAGGAGAGACGATTGTGGCGACATTGAACTTAGTTCCTCTACACTACACTAAATATAAATTTACAAACTTTCAACATAGTAGTCCTATATAAAAATACAACCTATATCTAAAATTGGTCACTATTTTTGGTTACTTATGCTAATTTCTAGAAGGTTTGTCGAACAAAATGTATCACTCAACTTAAAATATTTTTGTTTATTTTTTTTATATAGTCTTGTAACCGGTTAAAAGTCTTGGCCTGCATTAGCTGTCAACAGTGTGGAACAGACCTCCGCTGGTGTTAGTAAGGTACTCAACGCATAACCTATAATCTATTTTAAAAAGTAACTATTATCTTCTTTTAATAGACAAGCTACCCGTCTGTAAGGAATCTTAGCATAAGCCCTCAACAGAGTGGAATAGGCCTTAGTCTCCCTCCTACTAATTCAATTTTCCACAACAGTGCGTTTAGCTAACGGCAACATCTTAACGTTCAATATGTTTTTATTGGAGAAGCTATTTATTGTTTTAGTTAAAAACAGAAGAAAAGCAATAAATGGACGATAACTTTGTTAGGCAATTGGGGGTTTCTTTTTATGGGAAGTAATAAGAAATAACGAAGGGCATTCATCGTTCAAATAGAAATATATATTGATTGCTTATAGAAGTTGCCACCGGATTTTCACGTGGAATGACTTTGTCCCGCGGTGAAAATTAGCCTATGTTCTTTCTCAGGCTCTAGAAAATCTGTGTACCAAAATTAATTTATATCGGTTCAGCAGTTTTTGCGTGAAAGAGGAATACAGAGTTACTATCGCATTTATAATATAAATCTAAATTTAAAATTTAAGAAAAATCCCCGATTCCAATGCCACAATTTCCTTAAACTTAAAACAACATAATATTATGTAATGTGGACGCGATGCGATTTCATTTGATACCCCACACTAGTATATTTGCAGATTATCGGTTTTCCTTACCCACTCTCACCCCCATAACTTTTAAACGGCACAACCGATTTCCATGAAACATGTCTAAGAACACTCGCACCAGACTCATCTTTCATACAAAAAAAACTAAATTGAAATCGCTCCATCCGTTCGGGAGCTATGGTGCCACAGACAGACAGACAGACACACAGACAGACAGACACGTCAAACTTATAACACCCCTCTTTTTTGGTCGGGGGTTAATTAAGTAGCGGTCCGCCCCCGCTTCGCACCTAGTTGACCGTATTGTGAATCTAAACCATTCTCGAACCCAATTAAACACACACAAAACATTTCATCAAAATCGTTCCAGCCGTTTAGGAGAAGTTCAATGACTAACACACGTACAGAAGATTTATATATCTTAAGAAGATATGGAGTAGAAGGGATAATCGAAAATTTATTTATAATTATTGAAACATATAAGGCATTATAATGATACTTACCTGTGCTCTTAAATCAATTAGGTAAATCTATTACCAAGCTGCCAAGCAATAAAAGACACTAAGGGCTTGTTGTTTCACAAAGTCCGAGTAAACTAAGCAAAGGTTAATTATGTTAATAAGTGACAATGGTTTAGTTATGTCAATAGTTCTCTCGCTTTGTCACATGTGACTGAACGAAATAGCTAAGTTTTTTAACCTTTGTAATGTTTTAATCGGAGATGATGTAAAATGCCCTAATAATATATAAAATAACAAAATGCATTGTGCTTACAATTATTAATAAATTCACTTGTAAAATAAAGGTTTTAATAAAATGAAGGTATTTAATCGCAAAACATAAGCATTTCCTTAAGTTTTAATAGTCTACAGAGTACATCATAAAGCTACTGTCCTATTTGAAAAAACAATTCAGTGTTAGGTTCTCCATTTATTGAGGAAGGCTATTATATCATTACGATAATAATAATAGAAGCGAAGCACAAATAAAAATATTGAAAAATAGGGTTGTTTTTTACTACACAATAGCTTCCGCTTTACGCGCTGCGAAATAGAATAAAGTCTCGCAAAAGAATATGTGTGATAGAATTGTTCCCTCTAAAAAGATATGAAAAAAAGTATCTATCTTTTGAGGTTGTCTCACCATAACCTTTTTTTACGGTAATCAAGTAAATAAAGCAATAGGTAATTGCAAAAGTGTTTTTTTTTAAACATGATATTAATCCTTATCATTATAAATTACAGATTCTTTTTTAAATTATTGTCCTTTACATCATTTGAATTCAATAAATATCCTTGAAGAAATTGCAGCTTTAAAATAAAGTCGGGCAGTAAGGCACGTAGGCGGTCGGTGGTCACAGTTACTCTAAAGAGTTACCATCCCGCTCAGACATTTGGTCGGCTCCTTACCGAATGAATTTATTTTACCAAAAATATAATCGTTAAATAAGGTATTTTTTTAAATTATATATGACTAGCGGCACGACCCGGCTTTGCACGGGTAATTATTCAAGATTGTTTCAAAATTATTCGAATTTTTCTCGCCGTAAAAACCATCCTTAAACTCCAACGAACATTTAAAAAAATAAATTTGCTAAATTGGTATAGGCATTGTTGAGTTATGCGCTTAGCAACACATTTTGCGATTCATTTTAACCCCCGACAAAAAAGAGGGGTGTCATATGTTTGACGTGTCTGTCTGTCTGGGACATCATAGCTCCCGAACGGATGAAGCGATTTCAACTTAGTTTTTTTTGTTTAAAAGGTGAGTCTGGCGCGAGTGCTCTTAGACATGTTTCATGAAAATCGGTTGTGCCGTTTAAAAATTGTGGGGGTTAGAGTGGGGAAGGAAAACCGAAAATCTGCAAAAACTCGAGTATCAAATGAAAGCGCATTGCGTGCACATTACACATTATTATGGTGTTTTACTTTTAAGGAAATTGAAGGATTCGAATCGGGGGTTTTTCTTATATTTTAAATTTAGATTTATTATTTATAAGAAGATTAAGGTAAGAGAAAACATACTATTGATTGCAATCTTCAATTTGGTGTAACCGACAACAAACATAAACTTGGTTCGGGTAAATTTGTGTAACGTTCGTTTTTTGAAGAAAGTTGGTTTTATATTGGTGTATAATTTTTCGTTCAAGCTAAGAATTAGTGTAAGAGCAATGCTGGATTGCCAAGATACATACACCAACTTAACCTTCTTCGGTCATAGGAATACAACAATTCGACTTATGTAAATGGATCACATACCTACTCAGTAACAACATAATTTCGACGGAAGTCTGCAAAATTTACAGTTAAAATATGTAGCGAAACTGTATTTTTTTAAAGTTAGAATTATACCTATTATTATGCTATTCGAAGGAGCAGAAAAAAACTAAAAAAACTGTATACTCAACTTATTTTACGTGTTTTGGTGGTTAACCCAATTGAACTGCCAACCGACGATATGTACAATATCTATGCTATAATGGTAGGGTTTAGTTCTGAAAATAACTTTTTGAATGGGATTAGTTACCTGTTAACGAATTATTAACTAATAACTAAGCGACAAAATATTATCAAGCGACAATTTATTTATTTCCGCACACGACCATTCAGTAGGGAGCCGATCGCGCGGCAGATTATTTCGTGATCTTAACCCCTCCCGTACCTTCGTGCCCGAGTGACGCCTGCCACTCCACAACGCATAGTGTCACAAAACTATAATAGTTAGAGATATGATGTAACAACGTTTTTTGTAGATAATGATAAGGTCTACAAAGTTGTAATACATCACTTTGTTATATATTCAATAGTTTTCGCAGCATTCGCGATTAAAGAAAGATTTTAGGATTATTTTTTCATAAAAATTGGTTATTGTCACAAAACTATAATAGTTAGAGATATGATGTAACAACGTTTTTTGTAGATAATGATAAGTTCTACAAAGTTGTAATACATCACTTTGTTATATATTCAATAGTTTTTGCAGCATTCGCGATTAAAGAAAGATTTTGGGTTCTTTTTTTTTCACCATGGGTTACATTATCTGAGTTTGGTAAGGAATCATATTATTTTTGAAAACTAAATATAGCCTATGTCACTCAGGGATAGTGTAGCTTTCGAATGGTGAAAGAATTTTTTAAATCGGTGCAGTAGTTTCAGAGCCTATTCGAGACAAACAAACAAACAAACAAAAAATCAAACCTTTCCTCTTTATAATATTAGTATAGATAAAAGTCCCCCATCGCGTTTGCCTGTCCCTATATTCGCGATAAACTCAAAAACGATGGAACTGTTCTTAAAGCAATTTCAGGAATAAGTTGAGTAATTTTAAGATGGTTTTTAGGTAAAATTTGCTAGGTGTATTGAGAGTATTAGTTGAGTTATGATGATAGTTAATCGAGTCAAGAAAAAAATCAAGCATTTAGTTAAGGCGAGGAACTTCGAGAGTTCACGATTTTTGAACAACTGTATCTCCACTGAAATGTAAAATTTGTACAAAAAGAATATATTTCATTAAAATTAAACATATAATCTAGATATTTGTGAAGATAGAAACCTAAGAAATAATAATTTTCTCGATAAAAAAAAATCGTAAAGTTGACACTAAATTTATTTTTAAACAGTCGTTACTAAGAGGTTTCTTCTTGATATCATGTCAAATTTATATCAAAAGATAGAGCTTATTATTAACTAGGGAATTGTGAAAAAACAATGTGTAATTCGGTTATTATTAATCTCTGTGAAAGAAAACTTTCAAATTGTACTCGTTCAGGCGCTCGCGCCGGGCGGCCAGTGCCCGTCGAGACGTCTTCGAGGTCGGACGCACGCCATTTGTCTCCCAAACATTCCCCCCGCGTTTTATATTGGTGATTTGGTTCAGTGCAGATAAACAATATGGGTAATAAGAAAAATAAACATTGTCATCGAACCATGTGGACTTTTCATAGATAAACAATACCCATTTATCGGAGCTACACCCGACGGTTTAGTTGACCACGATAAAATAATAGAAGTTAAGTGTCCAATAACGGCATTTAAGACCGGAATAGAAAATGCGATAAAACAAAATACAAACATATAAATATGACAAAAATCACAGTACGCGAATCATAAATAAAAAGAGCAATTGGTATTACCAAGTGCAGGGTCAACTCCATGTTACCGAGAGAAACCAATGCATTTTTGGAATTTGGTCCGGCGAAAATCATCCACTCATAATCGAATACATTCCTAGAGATGACAAATTTTGGAAGGTTGAAATAGAAAAAAAAGTTAAAGATTTTTACATGATGCCTTTTGCCAGAGATTGTAGACCCGCGACAAATTCGCGGTATGCCAATACGTGATATAATTTTAAAAGAAAATGACGAACATAATGAAGTACCTATGCAGCCAGGTCCAAGTAAACAGTTGGATATAATTCAAAGTCCAATCCAACCTCCCGGTCAGTTTGGTCCATGCAAGCCTAGCTACAATTTCATGAATTTTAGTAGATAGATAGATGCACAAAATTTACGAAAGTGTATATTATTCTCGTTGCTGAATAAAAAAATGCTATGTGCCATACAAAATCCATAGAGGTATTATATTTTTTTAGCATAATAATATGTGTCGTTTTACAAAATAAATATAATTGTTATTTGAACTAGTTGTATTTTTTACCTCTATGTTCTCGTTGCTGGATGGAATAGTTGTAGTTGTCTAAGTTTTGTAAAACCAAATAATGGAAATAAATGATTTTGTATCTTGTATATGCCACAAGAAACCAAAGTACTTTTTTTAGTTTAGTTGGACAAATTATTATTTTTTAAATACTTAGCTTTGTGGCTGTACCTATATCTACACACATTATGTATATACAATACTACCTAACTAAAGTCAGTAAAATATGTTATCAATACCACCTACAATACTACCTAACTAAAGTCATTAGGTAAATAACATGCGAACCTACTGCTTGGTTCTCTATACTGTGGCACTAAGATATCGAACGCGGTCATGTATCGTCAAATGGCGCACGGCCTGCCGGGCGCGTAAATAAATACGTCGCGCGCTTAGCATGGGGGGGCTGAGGTAGCGCTAAATGCCTAAAGTTCTTGGATAACCTCGCCTTAAAGTAGATATTGTTTAAATTTTCTATGGCAATCACTGAAATAAGCAGTCACGCTGCGCGTATAGCAAAACAACGCTCGTTGGATCAGCTAATGTACCTAACAATAAAATCGTTAATTTAGGTTCTGATCCGAAATCACAAACTAACGATTATCCAGCAATATCCATTCTACACACTGTTTATTATTATTTTACGTTGACCTATTAACGCAATTGAATAGGTATTGAACAAACATTCAAAAGAACATTCAGATCCACAGTATTATTTGCAAAGTTTATCCAGGTAGGCCGCGCATATATGGATAACACTTTAACTTTTTACCTCGCCTGTTTGTCGGCCTTGTGTACATTTGGCAAACATTTTATGCGCTATTTACCCGACATTTGTTTTATTGCGCTTACGGAAGCAGCAAGCGGGAAACTTTAACCCTAGAACCTTACCCATCCTGGACATATGTGCGGTACCCTGGGGTACTGTACTGGGTAACCTTCACCTAATACTTCATATTTATAATAAAATCAACTAATATTCGAACACAAAAATCTATTTCAGATCAGTTAATCACTCAAATAACAAAAATTGCGAATTCCAAAAAAAATCGCATACCATGTAAGTTTATTTAATTTCTGACCTTGGAAAGAAAAATACACTTTATTGTTGCTAAGTTTGAAAGGTTTACGGCCAGTTATATGTATATAATTATGTACCTATACTATATACTTTGTTTATATCTCCTCATTTGGATTAGTAGTGATTTCATCAATGAATTCAACTAAAGCATTACATTAAAAAATAAACAGAAAAATATAACAATACTTGACGGAATAACTACAATTTACTCTAAAGAAATCAAATAGATTGTAGAGTTAATTTTATGTTTACAGCAGGGAGCTAGTTCTAGACATCCATACAGTTACGACGTCACAATGTTTGTTGATTTGTAAATTTGTTCTTAACCATGATTAATAAAACTGAGAGTAAAATGACAATTATACAATGTAATTTAACGCATTATTTTTTTATAAAGCAAACTTCAGACAAGCTCTGGCCGACAAACATAAATTCCCTGGGAAAATGGTATGTCCATTTTGAACCTTCTTTTATTTTACCAGCTGCCTTTTGGGAAAGGTTAAAATGCAGTTAAAGAGTGTAAATAACGCTGTTTTATAGTACAAATAAAATAACTTTATGTTACACTGTAGGTATCGACGAGTTTTTCGGTGTGTAAAACGTTTTTATTAAGAGTACGTAGTCTGATTAAGTAACAATGAAGATAGTTTTCTAGACTCAAAGCTTTGGCCATTTTAACCTAGACTGATTCAAAACGACAGGTATCCATATAATTTGATATTATTTAAAATACAAACAATTTAAATATTTTACACATTAAATTGGCGTTGCTAAATGTTGAAATGTGGATTTTGGTGCAATACAGCAAAAAGCGTATTTTTTTTAAATTTATCTGCTTTCAAAGTGCACAAAACATTTCCAAATAAATCAAAAATTAATCATCCATTACTTCTTTGTGTACCTAATCTATCATGTATGACTTTTATTTTTGTATCAGGAAGCAATATATTATCTTGTTTAATCCAAAACTATTGTGAATACCAACACTAACTTTAGATCACTTCGCCACAGATCCCAAACTAATTGGTAAATTCATTAAAGTTGCAGCAGCTCGGTTTGGTTTGGTATATATTCCATTCTGGGAGCTTTCGAGGCAATGGGAATTACTGTTCCGTTTCATATTAAAATTATCATATTTGAAATGATTATTCCGAATGTAGGCTGGTTATACAACTTGTTCTAACGACGCTCTTGCTTTAACGATTCGGTATTTTTCTGTATGGGTGCGACTAGGTACATCAGCGGGCGCCAACGCAATACGAAGATTCGTGTGGCGCTACAATCATAGTTTACGAGTATACGCAATGTTCTTGGTTACATTGCGGATAAATATTTGTGACGCGTTGCGCGCCACAAGACACTGAAGTGACGTAATCGTAGCCACGCCCAAACCAAACATTGTTCGCCTGAATATTTCGTATTGCAACGATGTACCCGGCCACATACACCACGTTGATACGAATATTCGCCGTAGTCTGCTGGTGTAGCTGCACCATAACAAGTAAAATTATATAGTTTTTCCTGATGAAGCTCAGTTACAAACCACGTGACAAGTCACGAGTTTAAGGAACACGTGGTTTCGCACGCCACACTGCAATTAGGTCGACGTGAACTGCTTATATAATTATACACATAAAATAATGTCAAAAGATATATAGGAACCTTTCTAATAAACGAGCAATAGAATAAGTTTGCCTATTGCAGTGAAAGAAAAGGTATTCGTTTTAATTATACCGAGTTAACTCTATTAGGTAATTCTAGAACTCTAACAGATATAATTATGTTTGAACAGATCGATTGACGTAGTCTGTTGTTAACCATGAATCAAGTAAATCTTAGATTATAGAAGTTAATCGTGAGATCAAGATTCGAACACATTTAGACAACGGATACTATATAGATAATAGTCCTTGGATTTTCTACGAGATGTCGTTACTCGGGGCCTTACTCGATAATACAAAGTGCAGAAGAATTTCGACCTATCACGTAATGGCGCGTTGGTGTAATTGGCTATCACGTCGGGGCGCTATCCCGGAGATGCAGGTTCTAATCCTGTGCGCGATGGTTACGGATAAATTAAAAATAGTTTAAAGGTTGCAATTTAGAGGTTCAAAATTTACTAGATAATTCAACTAGATTTTGCTCAGCAAAAGCACATTACAAGAATATAATATATAAAACGGAATTCGTTTATAATTAATTATGCGGAATAAAATAATATTAAGGAACAAAAGTAAAGATTTGGTTCCTTTGGTAACAACAATAGGTAAGTTAATCCACGCCAAAAAATCATTCTCTATGTAGAACAAATCAAGGTTCCTAGATGGAACAGCTGAAAGGCGGACCAGAAATAAACAACCTTTTAAAATGTATTTGTTGGTAAATAAAATCAATACGGAAAGCGTTATAAATAGGCGTACGCTTGTTACATTAAAATTTTACGAAGCAACCGACTTGCTACGTAAATAATTACACCAATTAGTGAAATTATAGACGTTGCTTGTATTATGTTTTTACAATAGCTTCATGTTATGTTCAATGTACCTACGAAACTATAAAGTTGGAAACATTGTAGGAAATTACTCAAACTCAATTTCTAATTTGTGGTACGTCATAATTTGCGATACCAAGAAATTAGGATAGCTTTTATTAGGTATATAGTTTATGAAATGAAATGTAAGTTGTTTAAATTGAGGTCTAGTTTTCACCGAAACTGATTTAGTAACTAACCAAAACATTTGCAACAGTTTTATGTTTCAAAGACTGTGCGTGTGTGTTGTGTGTGTTCAAAGACTAATGACAAAGCCTATTGCAAGTGCTAATAGGATGTCATTTGTTTGGTACACATTTTCTCGGCCATTATTGGCCTACATCGACATTTTGCAGGAAATAACGGATTATTTTTACCTGCCTATGTCACCTTTCTTATTTTAATCAATATATAAACAATTTAGTTGCTTACTAGATTGTTCAAATAGTGCATTTTACACTAATTTGTTTCCAGTTAGCGCTCCTAAACACAAAATACTTCCTGTAGGTACCTATCAAAGTACCCTAATTATTTCTTTCATTTATGTTGAATATCTATCATAATATGAAAGTTTAAGAAATATCATAACCTCAGCGATGGTAAAATTGCTAAAGAAATGTTCAGGAGAAAAGGAAATAACAACATAAATGGAAGAACTTAAACTTACTCGTAATTTCAATGAAAAAACTGGTCGATAGTTGGATCTAATTGGTGTTCAAAGGATTTAGTCCATATTTCTGAAACTCTTACAGATTCTGAAACACAATGTGACCACAATGGCTGTCCACGCTATTGTGATCATGTTTTGTGTCGAAAATGTTCGTGAGGGTTGAATGCTTGTTATATTTGAGAAATACATACCTAAATTTTTGATGGAACAGTTTAATGTAGTTTTTTGCCCATTCCTTATCAGTAAGCAACTAGCTTCTTAATTCTCTTACGTAGTACGGATAAAATGTATTTGTTGCACATCTTTGAAGCTTATAAACGGATGTGAATGCAGTAAAAAAGAGGAATTAATTTAGTACGTGTAATTTTAATGTTTATCTATGTTAATAAAGTTATTTTTTAAATGCAGAGTTTGTTCTTAGTTTTGTTGAACGTGCAAATATTGGGAACTACTGAACAAAAAATATTTTGTTTATGATAAAGAAATACGAAAAAGCGAAAAAATATCCGTGAAAATCTGTAATTATCTTTATGTTGCTACTAGGTTATTATATAGTGATAATCTAAGCTGTTGATTTTTCTTTGAATAAATAAATACCAGATTCTCAGTAAATATTCACCTCGCTTTGAAAAGAAAATATGTTTCAGTTTATATTAAATTAATTTGTGTTTTAATAAATTATAATAAACCTTGAGCCGCCCCATAAGTCTTGAAAAAATATTTCATGCAGTTTTGAAAGCTAATTGAGGGAAGGAATTCTATTGCATGTGAAGTGTCGAAGTTTTTGCATGCAACTTGTATTATAACATGTTTTTAGATTTCATGATACGGTCATATTTTGAGAGCTTTAAACCTTTTATTAAAAGTTTTTATTTAGTTTCACCTGTGCCGATTTTGTCAGTTATCAAATCTTACAAATTAAATTTGACACAGTTTCCTGTTACGGATTGAGCTCAAACTTTGCACTGGTAATAACATGACAATGCGATGTTGAAGCGTGGCCAAAGGAATCGATACTAATATTGAAATATGATTAGTTTGTTTGATTGTTTGCTTGAACGCGCTAATCTCAGAAACTACTGGTCCGATTTCTACAAGCCATTGGATGCGATGGTCCATTTGTCCTAAGGAAGGATATTGGCTTTTTATCGCGGGGAAATACATTGTTCACGCCGCCCAGGCGTGAAAAGCTAGTTCCGTGAAAAAGGAGCATCGCGATTAATATTCGTCTCAATAAGTATTTTTTATCAAGCACCTGATTAAATTAAATTTTACATAAATTATTTGATTCTACCTCTAGACTTGTTAGAGTTCTTCAAAGGTATGGTACATATATAGTACTAGCAGACCCCCGCAAACGTTGTTTTGCAAAATGAAAAATAGATGTTGGTCGATTCTCAGACCTACTGAATATGCTCACAAAATTTAATGAGAATCGGTCAAGCCGTTTCGGAGGAGTACGGCAACGAAAACTGTGACACGAGAATTTTTATATATTAGATATATGTATTTCTTTTGCCGCGAACAAATACTAAAAACACATGGACACATTCCAATTGGTTATTTGGATAATAATTATCTGTTTTTAAGTCCAAACATTATAAATCAATAGGTAGAACATGACTAGTCACTTAGAAATATGCTCAAGTACAAATTATACATAATTCATCGAAAAGCTCTGAATGTTTTGCAAAATAATATTCTGAGAATACTACGTCTGAGTTGCTAACAAATAGGCTATATAATATTGAGAAAACACTTTTCTCATAATAATCTCTTTCCAGAAAAGTGTTTTCTCAATATTATAATCGATCATAGATAGTTCAATATTATGTCGAGTTTTTAGGACTCAATAACGGGTAACATACCATGATTTTACGGTTTTTGAGTTTCCCGATATTTCGACGCTGTTTTAAGCGATCACGGCGTAAATTGGTGCCGTTGCGAATAGGTAGACATATATTGACAAACGAAGCGGTCTCGTCCTTTTTTACAATTTCGACTATTTCTAGTGTTCTTACCACTTGTTTCATTCTCGAACGCAACTCGATTACGACATACTACACTAACCGCGTCCTGGCGGATGTTCGGCAATATACTTTTATGATTTTTGCATAACCGCACCACAGGATTCCACGTTCCAGACAATTGGAAACCATCTTCTCGATTAAAATTCCTGTGTTTGGTTATTTCAATAGCCCCTGATCGAATATGGGAATATAGTGCCGTGCTGTTGAGATTACTTGTGGGTTATGCAATTTTGATCCAGACTCCAATAAGATAAGTTACTTAACCAGCGTCCAGTTGCCGTAGCTTAAAAAGCCGTGTTGGCTAAGTGGGAGCACACTTGTCTTTAATTCCGAAGGTCGTGGGTTTAAAACTGTGTTGTTCTATTCGCTTCTCAACTCAGTATAAAACATTGAAGCGAACTGTCAAGACAATGTTATTTCCTTGATATTTTTTGTTTAAACAATTTCGTTTTATTAATTTTAAGTTGACCTGTCCATGCGGGCCATGTACTTCTAAGGAAATAAACGTTTTGACTTTGACTTTAAACCGCCGCCGCGCACCTCTGGAATTTTTCTCTAAAAATTTATATTCGTTTTAAACACGTGTTTTAACGGTGAAGGCAAATGTCGCATAGTAAGCAAACAGTTTGTTCTGAGAACTTTGATGTTTGAAGAACATGTGGCATTCACCAACCAGCACTTCGCCAGCGTGGTGACTCTCTCTCGTCTAGAAGTCCCTGTGTCCAAGCAGTGGGAACGTAAATAGGGGTGCTTATGTTGTTGCTGACAGTTAGTTTGAAAATTAAAGTTATATTCGAATGTTAATCAAATCAACCGTACCATTATTTAAAGCTCCTTAATCCACCTATGGATTTAGATTTTTACCGTGTATAGAAAATTAAATGTTTTATTCATGAATGACACTTAAAATTTGAGCCGCGACACTAAAAAATCTTGATTTATGACTTTGGGGTGGTGACGCCGTGGTGAGACTTATGGTAATGTATATTGCACGGTGAATACTTGCTACCTACTAATAAATGAAAACAGAAGGCTAGCTTCGATAATTTTATTTTAGCTTTATGATAACTTTATATAAACGGTTATCTGAAATAACTACTGATCATATTATAATAAACACTAAGCCCCTTATGCTATATAGTCAACTAAACCTATTTTATATTAAATGCCGTTAGCATTGTCGATCACATTGACATTTGTATTTGTTAGAAAGAGCCAGCATTCATACTAACTTTAAACATTTGCTATTATATTTCCTAATCAGGTAAGATTATGCAGCTAAGCGAAGAGATTGCGAAAGCGATTTTATATTATATTAAGTAAAGATTACAAAATAATTGACAGTAATACAATATGCAAATGCTACATTTATACCAGATGCAAAGAATGTACAACATAAAAATATATAAGCCTTTTATGTTTTTTACAACGTGCTAAACTCCACTTATGGGTCGAAACTAATATTCAAAATTTGTGTAGAAAAAATTTAGACGACGTCCCACGTCTTCCATTATACGCATGGAAACCTGGTAAGCTACGTAACTTCGTCTTAATTTTTTCTACATAAATTTAGAATATTATTAAAAAATATATATATTTGATAAGTTATTTTTAAATAATTCTACGAAGCACGTTTGTATGGAAACATTTAAATATGTTATGGTAGAATTTCGGCTGCTGGTCGATCACAAGTTTTATATTATGTATGTATCAGCTTGAACCATCCCACCGATGGGTAAAGGCCCTTGTTATCCCTGAAAAAAAAATCTCATTCTTTTGTGCTTTGCTACTATTCCACCATGCTCCATAAGAAGTATTGATTTTCTACATTTCCTTGTGGCAGACGTTTTTTTGGATTAACAGCCCTTATTTTACGTCGCTATGTTTTTGCTTAAAAATTAACGAACCAGTAAATGATAAATTTTGCTACCGTTTTATAAAATACTGTGGCGAGTAGGTACAAAGTGCGCGTACATTAATTATTATGAGTCTGATAAGGAGAGTGAGACCGACGGAACAATTATTTTTTGAGAGACATAATGGATAGCTTTATTTCCCATTTTGTGGTAAAAATTGTAAAGGAAATTTTCCTGTTAATGTAGTAAATAATTTGGTCTTTCTAGAGTTATTAACTTGTTTTTTAAATGCAGGATATTTGTAATCATTTATAATTCCAAACAATTATTATGTTCTTTAAACCCTTGAAAAAATAAAGTGTGTTCAATATTTGTGTCTCTGGGGGTTGTGTGAAAAATTGAGGTACGGATATTATTATTCGTTTATAAATTGAAAGTTTTCATCGAAACAATATATTTTAATATAATAGAATGTACATTTTATATTCTATTTTAATAGAAACATTACATGCACCTAAGTAATACGGTAAAATAAAAATAATAAGTCTATATGAAGAAGGTAGAATCGTACACTAAATTTTTTCCAAAAACTAAGAAATATTCAATATATATATATATATATATATTTATTCTGGATAAGCCTTCATTTGACCACAATCTCACCTGATGTAAAGTGACGATGTGGTCTAAGATGGGACATGAATACCTAGAAGGTAGATGGCTTCTCCGGGCCACATTACGAAACACGAAAAAATCGCATCACGCACTGGCCCAGCCCGGAGGGTGGTGACAAGCCGCGGCCAAAACCTAAAAATATATTAAATATTTTAATTTATTTATGGTCTCCTAAGAACGTTTCCTTGTAACTACAACGGTTGATGTACCTGCCCTTCTAGTCAATATTTAAACTCTTTGACAGCCAGCAACCTTAAATATGGTTTAAATGAAATTTGGTACACAGCTTCTCTAGAGCCTGATAAAGGACTACCGTTTACAGCGGGAAGCACCGCGGGGTTCTATTAGTATTTAATAAATATATACTTATTAAGAGAACAGAAAGAGTTGTTTACATTATTTAATGAATCTAAAAAAAAGCTTTATTTATATTTCAGACTTTACTTTAAAGCATGGCTCCTGTCCGCCCCCCCATTTCAATGGTATTGAGATACCAACAGCCAATGACGTCCGATACCTAGGCATCTACCTGGACAGAAGACTAACCTGGAAGAAGCATATCTTCACTAAAAGGAAAGCTCTAGGCCTACAATTGAGGAAACTGTACTGGCTACTAGGAAGGCAATCAAATCTGTCACTTCATAACAAGCTCCTCATATATAAGTGCATACTCAAACCTATATGGACATACGGGGCAGAATTGTGGGGCACCGCCGCTAGCTCTAATCTTGACATCTTGCAACGCTTCCAATCTAAGACGCTGAGACAAATCGCTAATGCTCCATGGTTCATAACTAACAACCAACTCCATCATGACCTAAACATAACAACAGTTAGAGAAGAAATAGCCGACAAACTAACATCATATGCTCAAAGACTAACCGTTCACCCTAATGAGCTGGCTAAAAGCCTAATGGACAAGCACACAACAACTAGACGACTCAAGAGAAGAATTCCACAAGACCTAATATAATACTATATTAAATGGTTGTGCCACTGGGTACATTCCATACATGACTGCAAGCATCAACTTCACAACTCTTAGCTAAATGCCCAGAAAGGCAGATTGCAAGAATAAAGGAGACTTAAAAAAAAAAAAATATATATTTCAGACTTCATAACAAACCGGTCTTATAAATTTTCTACCGAAAAGTATTTCGCCTCGACTACTCGTATGAAATTCTTAGTTATTAAGTAAATATTAAAACATAAAAAAATCCATTCGAGAAAACCTAAAAAAAATTGGTTGCCTGTAAAGTCGGTATACGGGCGAAAGTTTTACGTGACAACGACTTTGAGTGGTAAAATAATTTTAATGTGAATATTCATTCGTAAAGTAGGAAAAAGGATGAAATAATAGTAACAATTTAAAACATTTATTTATACAAAGAATTATATTTAAAACATTAATTTATACAAAGAATCTCGCACTGAATTTCATATTAACAAAATTTTATTTTTACCTTTACACGTACATACGTATTGATTCGTACGGACGCGTGCCTTTCACTTTTTATGTCTGTCTCTCTCGCTCTTAGGCGGGCTAGCCATGCCCGAGTGGAAGGGACGCGTGCCTCTCACTCGCTCTCATTGTGAGCGCATAACGTGAGCGGAGCGTAACGCAGTTTCTTGAAGTGTCACCCGGCAAACCAATTTATAAGACGTTGTCACGTCAAAAAAAATAGCACGATATTATGTTCTACTTGTCATATTATATAGGAGCTTGTACTTATTTACATAAGCAAAATCGGGCGGTTTATATTAAAAAAAACAACACGCCAACCATAGACATGTATATCACCTAGATAAAGCTACAAGGTCGCGATTGTCCTCCTATATCCCTCGTGTAACCTTCGATCGAGGCGCGTAGGTATAGCTAGCGCTTAGTATATAGTTGGAAAACTGTATAGATACGAGATACAAAATCATTTATTTCCATTGTTTGGTTTTAAGAATTTTAGAAACGTGAAAAAAAAACAATAAATAAACATAGGTGCTTAATGATAAATAGGAAATAAATTTATCGTATCTGGTCGCTTCGCTTTTTTACACTAGAGCAAACAGACAGATACATTTAGATATTATAATCGTACTATGAGCGCACTGACCTTGCGCCTTAACCGTTTTATTAAAAGGCCTACATTCGTAATAAACAATTCAAATATGATAATTTTACTCTGAAACGGAGCAGTAATTCCCATTGCCTCGGAAACACCCAGAATGGAATACGAGTATATACGAAACCAAACCGAGCTGCTGCAACTTTAATGAATTTACCAATTAGTTTGGGATCTGTGGCGAAGTGATCTAAAGTTAGTGTTGGTATTCACAATAGTTTTGGATTAAGCTAGGTGAGTGTTCTTCCTGATACACAAAAACAAAAGACATGGGGACATTGATTTGTCTTGCAATAAATAAAATCCTATCTGAACCCGTGATAATATGAATGTAGAACATTCGCACTGACGGAATAGAACGAAGGATGATGGAAATCGGATCTAGTGCGACACCATCATCATTTCGCCCACTGCTGGACAAATGCCACGACACACTGGAGATATTTACCACTTGGGATATTTGAGGCACACCGAGCACCTCAGAGATCTCCTGTTATTTCTGTTGGTAGCGGCCTGCATCCACCATGAAACTTATGAGCCTTTACCAAGTCATCTGTCTATCTAGTAGGTGGAATCTTCCAATTGGATGCAGTAGTTATATCATTAGTTGTATAATACAAAACGAATATTTTAGGTATACCTTATATATCAAATTTTCGTACCACAATGTTCGTTCCCGTACTCCTCCGAAACGGCTTGACCGATTCTCATGAAATTTTGTGAGCATATTGAGTAGGTCTGAGAATCGGCTAATATCTATTTTTAATTTTGCAAAACAACGTTTGCTGAGGACCACTATTAATTGATATATTTAAAAAAAGTGCTGTATCTATTTAGGTTAATTCAATACATTTTTACAACCAAAATATTTTTAAGCAATTTACAGCAACAATAAAAAAAGATTTTCATCTTACGTACTTTATATTGAATATAATAGTTAATATGTAATAAAATATTATTTAAATTACGTTATTTATCTGTTTATCTGGTTATACTTTCAATTTAAAATTGTATTTATAAATTTCACATCTAATCAGAATGTTTTAAACATTCTAATAATATGGTTGGGGTGTTGGGTTACATATAATGGGTTTACATTTAACAAATAAAATATACTAAAATCAGCATCTCCTAATTTCTCACAGGTTCTTAAAAAAATAATTTCAAATAATATACATAGAAGCGTATTTTGTTTACGTGTAAGGTTGTCTCTTAATAAGTTGCTACAGCATTAAGTTTACTACAGATCATTTCAGTTATTTGGGCAAAATAACGAGCGCTGCGCTGTGAATATGAATGTTGTTTCACGTTGTATAGATGAAGATAAAATAACTAAAAATATTCGATCTACGTAATACAATAATTTCGCCATAAATAAACTTCAAAATAAAATCAGCAGTTCTATCTTAGCAACTGGATAAAAATTGCTTAAAAATAAGATTTCCTTTTGAACCTCTAATGAATTTGTATTCACGCAGATCCTTTTCTGATATTGGATTATAAGGGATCTGCCCCAACAACTTTCGGCTTATCTAAATGATTTCTCAACCAATTCTTAAAACCAGATCAAAGTAGACGGTAAAAGCAACCAAGGAAATTCGATTATCTTCTTCGCGGAAGCAATGGCGATATAAAATAACCGATATTATTTTATAAAATTGTCATTACGTTTCGATCCAGTAATCCCAGCCTTTAATAATGTTATTTCAGCTTCGATTACATGAATATTCTAAAAGGCGGCGGACTGTCAGTAAAATGTTCAGTTGCTTTTAAGCATTCGAAAATATCTAATGGAGTTAAGGTTTAAGTTTAAATTTTAGGTGGTGCGATTGCAGAATCATGATTGAATTTCAGTCTTAGAACTTCCAACAATGGACGAAGGTACGCCTCACTCTAAATTTTCAGTTTTTTTGTTTGGCAACGGCCAGTGTCCATTGAAAAGTTATCAAATCCTCCTTCCATCTAGTTGGTGAACATCCTACGCTCATGACGTTGTCATACAACAAACAATAATTGAGTAAACTCAATAAAAAAAAACAATAAATTATAACTATAAACACAAGTTTTGCTTATTGTAAACAAAGCTACATTTCCTTTTCTCTTCATATTCTCCCTCGAGTGTACCAACCAGTTAGGCTGTCCAATGGCTTAATCATCTTCAAAGAATTGCTATTGGAAATCCTATTTCGCTTTGAGACTACAGTATATAGAAGACAGGCCTCAGTCTAAAATAATCCTATCTCTTTTAGTGCCTGCTAAAATATTAAAGTAATGTAAAATTTTTAGGGTCCGTGCCCAAAGTAGACCTATTACTGAGACTTTGTTTTTATGTCTGTCTGCCTATCTACTCTATCTGATTCTATGTAGTCTATGTTAGTATGTCAATCCGTCTGTCAACAGGCCAATCACCAGTCTGTCACCTTAATATATTATTATATAAGGGGGCTACAATACAACATCCGTAATGTTTATAAAGTTAAGCTACGTTGCGTGAGGCCAGTAATTTGGATGGGTGTGTTTATCAGATGTCTAGTACCCGTAACAAAAGCTTAGAGCTTACCACGCGGCTAGTTGCTATGTAGATTGTCCGGACATATTTATATACTTATATATTTTTATTTATTTATAATATATTTATCCAATTTATTTATTTTTGTATTAGTTGCAAACTTGTACAACAACTCAAAACAGAGACAAACTATTACACTAGTAGAGAAGGTATCTATTGAAAGCTGCGTCTGGTCCATTTGCGATAATTTAAAAAGCTGGAGATGACAAAAATTCATTTTCGATTTTTTTTTTTAACAAAACCTATCTCTCTACTCATTATACTTCTATACTATACTCAATTTAGATGAATTGCTATTAATTGAATTATTTTGATAGATTATGATAGTTTAAGTAATCGTTTATTACTGAATTTAATTGTTTTTAAGTGTATAATATTATAAAGAGACTTGTAAACATGTTTTTACCAATAAATTGACTATCTGTTGCATTCCAATAGAATAGGCACAGCAACACTTTGGGGGACCAGGTTATGGTCAACGATGGTTTAGGAAAGGTTTGGTTCATATAACGTGAGGCGAGCATACAGACAAAGATACTCAGTTTAAATATCCAAGACTGCCTACTCCGCCTTGCATTGACAACACTGTCCTTTGTTAGCACAACACGCACGATACTTTTCACGTATTGGATTTTGATAGGATTATAGATTTTGCGGTGGGCGCGCGCGGTTCGCGTGAGATCGATCGGATTCCTTCTTCTTGTGTTCTTGTCGCTGCTAGCTCGCTCCTGGTTTTTTGACATATATAATCTGTGCACGTCGTTTATGACGTTTCGTTGCCTGATTTGTCGATACACGTTGAATGAACCAAAATAATAGAGTGTGCGAAATTTGAATTTAAAACAACAATTTTAGAGAAACGAAACACTATCATACTATATTTTCGAAAACATACGAATAAATTATTAAATAAAATTAAGCAAAATGTATTTTTGTTTATTTATTTATTGTTTTTATCCACTATGTAGAAACTATAGACTAGCTGAGATTTAGACGAGCAGTGTCTTAGACAAGCTATCTCTATAAACGTGTTGCTCTTTATACATAGTGACAGTTACATTATTATCGTTAGCTTAAAAATACTGAACTTTGATAGCGCAGAGTAATTGCAATTCCGAGTAGTGCAGTAATTCACTAAGTACAGTCGGCCACATTTCACGCGAAAGTTTAAAGCTCTTAGGTAACTAATTACAGCTTATTAATGAACTGCCTCTAATGAGTGCAGTTTTAGTGTACTTGCGGTTCTGTTAAATTATGTTAGTGGCTTGATAAATTATATAAATTTTCGGCTGTTCCTGGCTGATGGTTGTGTTCATATTAATTACTAGCGGCCCGCCCCGGCGTCGCACGGGTAAAAAAAGTTCACGGCAATTTCCTTATTTGCTCACCATTTAGACCTACCCTGGACTACGACAAACATTTTAAAACCAAAATCAGCTCAATCGGCCCAGCCGTTCTCGAGTTTTAATCAGACTAACGAACAACAATTCATTTTTATTTATATAGATTTTACAAACAATTATAATATAAACCTATATGTTTTTCAAAGACATAAACCTCAATTATAGGTTGAAACTAATATTCTAAATTTGTGTACAAAAAATTAAGACGAAGTGGAGATAAAATTAAAGCGATGAAATAGTGGCAAGGTTGGTGTAACAAGATACAAGACACAACGGTTAGCTAATCCATGCGTATAATGGAACACGCGGGTTCGAGTCCCGCATTTCGCTAGTAAGCTACGTAACTTCGTCTTAATTTTTTCTTCACTTTAAGAATATATATATAATATAATAGCTGACCCCAAAAAACGTTGTTTTGCAAAATTTTTTTTTTTTTTTTTTAATGAAAAATAGATGTTGGCCGATTCTCATAGATACCGGATAAGCACAAAAAATTTCATCAATATCGGTCAAGCCGTTTCGGAGGAGTTCGATTACGCACCCCGTGACAGAAGAATTTTATATATTAGACTAGCGGCACGCCCCGGCTTTGCACGGGTAATTATTCAAAGTTTTTCAAAATTATTCGAATTTTTTTCGCATAAAAACCATCCTTAAACTCCAACGAATATTAAAAAAAATAAATTGGCTTAATTGGTATAGGCGTTGTTGAGTTATGCGCTTAGCAACAAATTTTGCGATTCATTTTTAACCCCCGACAAAAAAAGAGGGGTGTCATTGTTTGACGTGTCTATCAGTCTGGGACATCATAGCTCCCGAACGGATGAAGCGATTTCAACTTAGTTTTTTTGTTTAAAAGGTGAGTCTGGCGCGAGTGCTCTTAAACATGTTTCATGAAAATCGGTTGTGCCGTTTAAAAATTGTGGGGGTTAGAGTGGGGAAAGAAAACCGAAAATCTGAAAAAGATCGAGTTGGGTATCAAATAAAAGCGCATTGCATGAACATTACACATTATTATGGTGTTTTACTTTTAGGGAAATTGAAGGATTCGAATCGGGGGTTTTTCTTATATTTTAAATTTAGATTTATTTTTTATAAGAAGATTAAGGTAAGAGAAAACATACTATTGATTGCAATGCTCAAATTGGTGTAATCTACAACAAACATAAACTTGGTTCGGGTCAATTGGTGTAACGTTAGTTTTTTGAAGAAAGTTGGTTTTATATTGGTGTATGTGTGGTTATAATTTTTCGTTCAAGCTAAGAATTAGTGTAAGAGCAATGCTGGTTTGCCAAGATACATGTCATAGGAATACAACAATTCGACTTATGTAAATGGATCACATACCTACTCAGTTACAACATAATTTCGACGGAAGTCTGCAAAATTCACAGTTAAAATGTGTAGCGTAACTGTATTTTTTTAAAGCTAGAATTCTATTATTATGCTATTCGAAAGAGCAGAAAAAAACTAAAAAAAACTGTAAACTCAACTTATTTTACGTGTTTTGGTGGTTAACCCAATTGAACCCGCAACCGACGATATGTACAATATCTATGCTATATGCTAGGGTTTAGTTCTAAAAATAACTTTTTGAATGGGATTAGTTACCTGTTAACGAATTATTAACTACTAACTAAGCGACAAAATATTATCAAGCGACAATTTTTTTATTTCCGCACACGACCATTCAGTCGGGAGCCGACGACGCGACGCGGCAGATTATTTCGTGATCTTAACCCCGCTAATTGTCACAAAACTATAATACTTAGAGATATAGCGTTCGGACGTTTTTTGTGATAAGTTCTACAAAGTTGTAATACATCACTTTGTTATATATTTAATAGTTTTCGCAGCATTCGCGATTAAAGAAAGATTTTAGGTTTATTTTTTCATAAAAATCGGTTATTGTCACAAAACTATAATAGTTAGAGATATGATGCAACAACGTTTTTTGTAGAGAATGATAAGTTCTACAAAGTTGTAATACATCACTTTGTTATTTATTCATAGTTTACGCAGGATTCGCGATTAAATAAAGATTTTAGGTTTATTTTTCCATAAAAATCGGTTATTGTCACAAAACTATAATAGTTAGAGATATGATGTAACAACGTTTTTTGTAGAAAATGATAAGTTCTACAAAGTTGTAATACATCACTTTGTTATATATTCAATAGTTTTCGCAGCATTCGCGATTAAAGAAAGATTTTAGGTTTATTTTTTCATAAAAATCGGTTATTGTCACAAAACTATAATAGTTAGAGATATGATGTAACAACGTTTTTTGTAGAAAATGATAAGTTCTACAAAGTTGTAATACATCACTTTGTTTTACATTCAATAGTTTTCGCAGCATTCGCGATTAAAGAAAGATTTTGGGTTCTTTTTTTTTCACCATGGGTTACATTATCGGAGTTTGGTAAGGAATCATATTATTTATGAAAACTAAATATAGCCTATGTCACTCAGGGATAGTGTAGCTTTCGAATGGTGAAAGAATTTTTTAAATCGGTGCAGTAGTTTCAGAGCCTATTCGAGACAAACAAACAAACAAACAAACAAAAAATCAAACCTTTCCTCTTTATAATATTAGTATAGATATATATTATTTTAAATGTTATCTTTTTAGTACCATTTACGTGGTTAAGGCTCGCTTTTTTGGTTTTACTTGATTCACCAATTTTTTATAAATAAATAATTTCTTATTTTGCTCACACAACTAAATGTATTTATAAGTAATTCAATAATTCAAGGTAGACTGGTAGAATCGCTTTCCAGTAATAAGACCGCCATGGTTTACTTCAAAAATACTTTGTTGATAGCGCAGAGTAATTGCAATTCGGAATAGTGCAGTATTTCACTAAGTACAGTCGGCCACATTTCACGCGCAAGTTTAAAGCACTTCGGTAACTAATTACAGCTTATTAATGAACTGCCTCTAATGAGTGTAGTTTTAGTGTACTTGCTTGCGGTTCTGATTAATTATGTTAGTAGCTTGATTAATTATATTAATTTTCGGCGGTTTCCGGGTGGTTAGTATTACCACGTAATTACTCGTAATATAATTATTTTACAATTGGATTGATAAATTTACTTTGTTATGGTCACCGGTCAAAATACAATTATAGAGGAGATATGATTCATATTTGTATTTGGTTTTACCACAGATTGTTTAATATTAAAAAGCCGTGTCAGCCAAGTGGGAGCAAAGTCGACTTTAAGGTCCGAAGGTCGTAGTGTCAAACACGTGCTTTACCGTTGAAGGCAAAAAATGTGAGGAAACCTTCATGTTCTGCGAACTATGAAGAGTTTGAGGAACATGTGACATTGACCAACCCAAACTTGTCCAGCGTGGTGAATTCAGGCCTAATCTCTCTTTAGAGTTTAGAGAGATGTCCCTATGTCTAGCAGTATATAGGGGTGCTTATGTATGTGTGTGTTTAATAATAGGTATTACTAATAATTATAGTTGTACCTATGATAATTAAAAAAATTGCTGCAAATATAACTCATCTAGTGTTTAACATTAGTCATTTGATTAAAGGACGCCTATTTAAGTTTTAATTATAACGAGATATTTACTATAAATTATTGAGTTTAGATTTCCCGATATTTCGGCATTAGCATGCGCCGTGATTACGGTTAAACAGGTCAATTGGAAAGTAAAATTTTTAGTTGTCCGGTAATTTTTATTAGTTACCAATGAATAAATTATCAACTACATAGTCCAATTTCAATACTTTAATAGAAATTCTTTGAAAATGTCAATACGAAAAAGTTATAATTTAACTAGCGGCCCGCCCCGGCGTCGCACGGGTATAAAATTTTCCCGGAAATTATTCGATTTTTTCTCGCCGTAAAAACCATCCTATAGCTCAAGTTGGATCGAACTTATTCTTATATTTTTGAACTGCACATGGTGTGCGAATTTTTTTATAATCGGTTAAGTGGTTTAGGAGTCCATTGAGGACAAACATTGTGACACGAGATTTATATATATTAAGATAAAACATTTTTAAAAGAAACTTCTTAAAACCATCAAAATCACCCCTCGAGAACAAATTAAAAAAAACAACATCTGTAAAAAACCTTCTTTTTTTAAATTACCGAAAACACAAGACGTAAGTTAAGTTAGTAAGGGGAAGCCCCTAACAAGGTTTAAAATTTGTTCCAATATCGACGTTAATGCCGTAAGCATCTGTCGCCCCCTAGCGGAGATAATTTGCCGAAACTAATGCGTTCATATTTTGTCCTATAAATAATGTTCTTTGTTAAGGTGACAGCTAAGATATATTTTTGTAATAACTTCCGTAAATCTTTAGGAGTTTGGTCGAACTGGTTCGTTTTATACTTACAATAATATTTACATTCAAGTTTTATTTGCTTTTGGAAATAGATATCCCATCAAAAACAATACTTGTCAAAAAAACCAAGTCGCGCAACTCAGTTGTTCTGCGGTAAAAAGTTGTGAGATCCAAGTAAATCCAAGTCTTCAAATTTCGTCTCAAAATTCTTTAATGTTTTATATAAATATACAATAACTTGGCCATCTTGGACTTGGCCATCGCCTGAAAACACGTGTTAATTCAATCGCCTGAAAACACGTGTAAATTCAATTATTTAGTGCGATGGCCAAGTCTCAATATATTTATCTTATATATCTATATAAATTTAAATATTAAAGTTGTATTTTTGAATCGGAAACTAAACTTACAAGTGTCAAAAAAAAAGCAGGAGGTTTTGGAGGTTTTTTTCTGTTCACGTCCGTAAGTGGTAACCCTCTGAATCTTTACACGTGACCTCCGGGTGGTGCTAAGAACAGTCTCTGGTGGTAGGCTTCGGCCGCGGCTTGTCACCACCCTCCGGGCTGGGCCAGGGCGTGAAGCGATTTTTTCGTGTTTCGTAATGTGGCCCGGAGAAGCCATCTACCTTCTAGGTCTTCATGTTCCATCTTAGACCACATCGTCACTTTACATCAGGTGAGATTGTGGTCAAATGAAGACTTATCCAGCATAAAAAAAAAAAAAAAAAAAAAAAAGCAAATACTCACATCGTAACTGTTTGTAATAATAATATTAAAATAGGTATTTGAAATACTAATCTTTATGAATAGTTTCACTCTAAAACTCAAATAAACATTGAAAATGTGAGAAGTTCTCCTTGCTGAGCTTTGGTATTTACAATCTGAAGCTCATGAGATTTTTTTTGAATATTACTTAAATGAGTTATTCTTAAACCCGAAACGAAACGTGGTGCTTCACCAATGTCCCATGAATAGGCTTAGAGTTGCGCAACGAGCTATGGAAAGTGCTATGCTCGGGGTTTCTCTACGTCATCGAATCAGGAATGAGGACATACGTTGATGAACGCGCGTCAGCGAGCTCGCTAAAGTGGCAATGGGCAGGTCGTGTAGCTCGTAGAACAGATGGCCGTTGGGGCCGGAAAATTCTCGAATGGAGACCACGAATCACCAAACGCAGAGTAGGACGTCCACCAACTAGATGTACAGACAACCTGGTGAAGGTAGCGGGCTCGCGGTGGTTGCAGGCTGCTACCGACCGAAGTCACTGGAAGTCTTTGAGGGAGGCCTATGTCCAGCAGTGGGCGTTCTACGGCTGAAATGATGATGAGTAATTATATACACAATACATACATACAAAATTTATTCGTAAAGAAGATACTTTTTCTAAAATGTAAACAACATTCTAAACTATAAATAAAATCACCCATTCACACCCGGTTCTTTCCACAAATCTCAATATTCAACAAAGCAAATCGCGTCGCTTCCCCTTAAATAAACATTTTGTTATTGAGCAATCGCTGCACGTACCTTGCAGCCTGTTTCGTACAAGTAGTTGGAGTCTCTCGGAATTGTGCGAGTGTAGTAAATCTGAGATTTGAGCTGGCAATACTAGGCAGGAAGAAATATTGAAATATTATAACAACATTATTATTGGAACAGTCTGGTGGTAAGATTCGGCCGCGGCTTGTCACCACCCTCCGGCTGGGCCAGTGCGTGAAACGATTTTTTTCGTGTTTCGTAATGTGGCCCGGAGAAGCTATCTACCTTCTAGGTCTTCATGTCCCATCTTAGACCACATCGTCACTTTACATCAGGTGAGATAGTAGTTAAATAAAAGCT
This sequence comes from Gymnoscelis rufifasciata, assembly GCA_929108375.1. Lineage (NCBI taxonomy): Eukaryota > Metazoa > Arthropoda > Insecta > Lepidoptera > Geometridae > Gymnoscelis > Gymnoscelis rufifasciata. Next base: position 8,319,070 of record OV815315.1, on the reverse strand, counting down.
AGCATAAAAAATAAATATATTTTAATATAAAAATAAAAAGCTAACGCCTTGTTTTGATAAGACATTCTTAAAATAAGAAACTTAAAAATTAGAAAAATATAAAGAAAAAGAAGGTACATAGTACGGTAATTGTCATTGTATTGATCCCTTGTTTTTCATTTTATTATATTTTTATAAACTACTAGCTGTGCCCTGCGGTGCTACCCGCGTTATAATGGATGAAGTACTCTTAACCAACAACATATTTATTTGAATAAAGATTAATATTATTATGTTGATACAACTTAAACAAATTATTTCGACCAAATTAGGTACCATAAAAACGGTTTTTGTGAGTTAATTTTAAAAGATAGACATATAGTATCGCGGACTGTTTTTTAGATCATTAAAAGAGCTATTATTCTTTAATACATATTTTTTGTGTATCTTGAACCGTTTTCACGGCGCACGCAAAGGAAGGCTTCAAAGATGAACAATTTATCCCGTTTTTTACACATTAACCACTATATCTTTGCTCCTATTGGTCGTAGCGTGATGTTATATAGCCTATAGCCTTCCTCGATAACTCGACTATCCAACACAAAAATAATTATTCAATTCGAACCAGTAGTTTCTGAGATTAGCGCGTTCAAACAAACAAACAAACAATCAAACAAACAAACAAACTCTTTAGCTTTATAATATTAGTATAGATTTGCGTTGTGGTTGCGATGTGGTTGCGTTGTGGTTGTCGTGTGGTTGTGGTTGGTGTATTTTGGCCCTAAGATTAGCTCTCGAATCTGAATTGTCAGTTAAGACACTGCTTTTACGACGAAATACCTTATATTAATCTTTATCCCATAAAAACGCCTTTGATATTCTTCGCATACAATAAAAGCGTACTAAATATCTTTTATAACTCTATCAAAAGGTCTTCCTCGTAATATGAACGTAACTCTCACTCTCAGAATTCAAAGACGGTATCACAAAATATCGGTTTCATGTCGTTACGTGGGACATACGGGAATGTGACTCGAATATATCTCTAACGATCACAGAAGTTGCTTTGATAGTGAGTTACTCCTACATTTCATTAATATTGCAAACTATAGTGTCCCATTTCTATTTATCATCATCATCTTCTTAGCTGCAGAAAGTAGATTAACTGTAAGCTTCCTTCACAAATGTCTAGTTATTTCTATTTATACCGAATTGGTGAATAGGGTAGTTGATATAGTGATGAACTAATCCTTGATTCAGATTATTTAAAAAAATATATCAATATCCATATTTTCAACTTGCTAACGAAAAATTAAGCCGATACAGTGCATTGATGTTTCGCGTGACATAAAACTTTTGAAATAAATATTTTTTCTATTCAATTCTATGAATATTGGCCGAATATTAAAAACAATTTCAACCGAATCTACTAAACTAGTGGGAAATATTGAAATTGACCGACCTTCGGCTTAAACAGCACTTGTATGAGTATTTCAGCATTTTTAGGTTGCATATGTGCGAAATTTCCTATTGTGGTTAATTTTCCAAAAATGGATATATCATTTTTTGTAGAAAATTTTACGGCAAACAATTTTTATCGAGATCTCCGAGTGACAGGTCGCGAGATATATGTAAATACTGATACTCTTGACCTTTTGACATTTATAACTTTAGACGGCACGATAACAATGTTGTTTTTGTCATCTTCATCATAACGCCGTTGTTAATGTGTACACATACAAACATAAATACAATTATTCCGCAGATTGGGCTTGAAAATACCTAAAATTACTGTATCCTATCCTATCCTCCATCGAGAACACCTTGGAGCGCCTAGTTATACAAGTCAGTATGGAGGGATAGAGTTCTCGTGGTCGCTCTCCAACGAGGTGGTCGGACCACATCTCAAATTTGACTCAATCCACCATTACCGACTGCTCCCGCAACGCAGCTAACAGGGAACAATGGCGGCACATTCCAAGAGCAGCTACATAACATAATACCTCCCATAACCACGACCACTCTGTCAAGAGTGACCGTCTAAGAAGAAGAAGATCCTATCCTACTAATATTATAAACGCGAAACTTTATGAGGATTTAAGTGTTTTTGCGTTTTTGCAGAAACTACAGAAGGGATTTTGATGAAACCTTACAAGTATGTAGCTAACATAATCAGAATAACACATAGGCTACTTTTTAACGGGGTGAAATACCAGTTTCCCCGGGAAAATCTATTATTGGGAGTAAAGCATGATTTTAATCAAATTTCTCACCAACATAGCTGTTTTCCCTTTAAATGACATTTTATAATTTACTGCGGGAAAATCTATTAGTGCGCGTGCACATCCGTAGGCGTATAGCTAGTTACGTATAATAACACTGCTGCAATCTAAAACCGTTCCTCAGAATTTAAAATGAGATTCACGTAAAGATAGAAAGAACAACGTAGGTATCTAACGTTACGTCGCGCAAACTAATTGTGACATTCACGTAGATTCACGTAACTGATTTGTCAGATGAAAAGTGTGTGTTTTCCAGGTTTTACGGACCCGAATGTTACCCGACATGAAAGGAAAGAGGATTATGTTTTAGAGAATTATAGATTAACTTCAGTGGCGCAGTTGGTGACAGTCCGGGAAATATTTCCGGACAATCCACACAACAACGTCTAGCCACGTGGTAAGCTCTAAGCTTGTGTTACGGGTACAAGACATCTGTTAAACTTAATATAATAGACATACATTTATAGACATATTTTTTGTTATAATATATATACATATTAAACACCCACAACAAGGAGAAAGTGCATGCAGAACATACAAACACTTACCCCTCGGCGGGAATCGAACCCTCTTGCACCGCAGCAGACCTCCGCCCACCGCACCACTGAGGCAGGCAGAACATAAATAAGCCCTTGAAATCGTGTTTTTATAAATTCATTAATCTGGGTGTTTTCTATTTTGGTTACCAAGAACTGAAGCTATAAGCTTAAAACGAGGCCAGATATTACAGCGTAATTTCTAGTATGTTATCCCACAGCTGGGCAAAGGCCTTATTATTGTTAATTATTATTATAAAAAAATGCTATTTATTCATTTCTGCGCCATTAAAGCCTTAAAGCCATTAAATATAGATACAATACACTACAAACACACCATGAGGTGAAATTGTTGTCAAACTATATTACCTATCTATACTAATATTATATTTATACGAATATTAAGAAGCTGAAGAGTTTGTTTGTTAAAACGCACTTATCTCAAGTACTTCTGGTTCGATTTTAATAATTATTTTATTGTTATATAGCCCATTTATCGAGGAAGGCGTACTTTTTACAGCGGGAAAAAACGTCGTTCCTTGAAAATCTCGTTAAAATAATCTTTTTTTCATGGAATCAGTTGAGGAATTCACAGCCCATCTCCAATTACCACCCTGTAACACTATACCAGAGCCTGACAAGCCTGCGAAGTAGCAATCAAAAACGCGGGGGTCTTAAAGGACCCCAATTAATATTACTAGCACGTGGCCTACCTACCATTACTTTAATTTGTCTACGATATTGAACAGTCCCCTTTGTTTCCTATAAACTGTTAATAAGGAATTAACTTTAATTAAATTTATACCGTCAAAGGATCTGCTGGGGTTGTTTTTGATTTATTATTGGTTGGTGGACAACAGGTGATTTTCTGTTAATTTGTATTGCGTAAATGTATTTGTTTTTTAATTTGGCGTGCATGGCACTTGACTTAAGTTATTAAGTTGTTTTTTTTTACTTAACCGTCAGTTATTTCAAAATTACTGAGACTTTGTCGTACAACATTTAATTGTATAATATTGAATTTCAAAGATGGCTTGTGAAAGCCAGTTACTAGTTCAAAGATGCGTAGAAAAAGTAAATTCTCAAAGTTGTAAAATAACTATCACAAATTCTTCTTCGAATCAGTCTTTGACTAAGATACTATCCGACCTCTTGTCTGATAAATAAATGTAAAACAACAGTGCATTCTAAGTTTCGATGCAATTTTGCATTTAAACCAAAAACCAACTTTATCATAATCGGGGCACCATAAAAGTTCATATTTTGATTTAGAGCGAATAATTTCAAACAGAATTTCGATTTCCGTAAAAGTCCGGAAACACCAGTATTTCGGGGTACGGAGATTTATTGATACCGCAGGCCGGAACTTTTTTCCGTTTTAGAAAATGAGATATTGTACGGAGTTTTTTAACGATTGAATATTCCCTTGTTCAGGCGGTGTCAGATTTTGTAAGCGTCGAAAAGACAAAAAGTTTTTTGAGACAGTGGGGATTACCTACATTTCAAACATTTTAATTAAAATAATTAATTTGTCGTTGTGCTTACTTAATAAAGCCTAAGAGCCGAGAACAGCTAGACCTTATTTATTTCTTACATACTGAAAGTTTGTTTGTTCACGTTACAACAAAGGTAAAAATTACCAGTGAAGAAGGTGTTTAGGTGGTCGTTACTTTTGAAGATATGAGTCAGTAAAGGTGTCTCATATATTCTCTCATACCTTACTTACGTTAAAGGTTTTATATATTTTATTTGGAATAACATTAATAATAACCTAATTCATAACTGAGTACATTTTACTGCGCCTCTTCTAGACAACCATAAAATTAAAGATCTTAGAAATTACAAGTGCCATGAGACTCGAATTTTGCATTGAGGATCTTTGGAACATAGATGCTCAATAAGATTGGATTTTGCAAACTTTATAAAATAACGAAGGTTAATGCTAGCTCTAATGCTATATATAAAACATCTAGTAAATAATTCAAAAACAAATTGAATTAGTTATTAATAATTAATCATAGATCAAGCTTCGTTTAGTCAGTAATTTATTGGAAACTTTCCAAATTAAAAGTTATGTGATCTAAAATAAGGTAATCTAGGCTCTTAATCCTGTCTATAGGTATTTTATATCTCATCAAACATAACTTAAACTACATGCTGAAGGTTGAATCATAACATTTAATCTGAAAATAATTGCTTAGTAAAACCATTTAACATCCATAAAGTGACTTGTCGAGTTTTGTTGAAAATGTCATAAAACTCATTACTTATGATTATAAATAAAAAAACAAATTTAACGGGAAGTGCCCACGTCCAAAATTACATCTAAATTTATCCTCAAAAGTGGTTTCTATTTTGATTTTGAGAGAGCAGTGCCGTTTCTCCTTGCCCTAATTATATTGCATAAAACATTAAGGTAATGAAAATTGACATCTGTTGTATTTTTTATTAGCTGTAAATGTTAAGTACTTGTTAAATTTTGTGAACCGTGTTCAAAAGGACACTTAGTTCGAAATGCGTTCCGTGGACGATAAAGTACGCTGTAACGTAGAAAATTCTTCAGCCAAAATTCTCCAACAAAGCATTGAAAACAAGCGTAAATTAACCCAACAATAAATATACAAACGATCAAAATTTATAGCACCAATAAAACACGCCACGGCAAAAGTATCAATTTATTATTTCACACTCCGATTAGAATAGATAACAATTGAAATTTGTGTTTATTTACATTGTGCAAGATACCAGGAGCTCAGAATTTGAAGGAGGCAGTAGGTACTTAAATAAATAGGCAGGGACTTACAAAATGCTATATTAGCTTACAAAATCATTGTTGGGCTTGGTTAATTACTGTCCATGTGGGTCATGTGCTTCTAAGGAAATAAACGTTTTGACTTTGACTTTGAATTATTTCTAATCTTTATTTACAAAACAAGCGACTAAAGGTGAGATCAGAAAGTCTTAAGTAACTTTTCTTTGAAGTTGTTAATATCTACTTTGACATTTTGTTTTACAGTGGAAAATGGACATTTCCAAAGGCTATTAATTTATTTTATCAAAATTCAAGATTTAACCCGACAGATAATGAAACTTAATCTAAAATAATGTAAGTAAAACCTTTAAATAATAAATATAAATTTAATCATCATAAATTACTAAGGTTTATTGTAGGTACAATTTATCTTTGGTTTTATCTAAATCAATTACATTAAAACATAATAGTAATAAATTCATTTCATATAATGTATACCTCTATATAAACTAAATTTACCACCAGTTAAAAATTATTTCCACTAAATGAATTTTTCATTCAAATTTCTATAAATAATACTCATAAACGAACAACCAATTTATTAATTTAAATGATCTATGAACCTACCGCCAATAAGTAACAAATTTTGTACAAAGTAATCTCTGGTATGATAATCAATGTAGCCTTATGAATATTAATAAGAGAACTCAGTGCGTACTGCTTCAAAATTAATTTAAACCTTACTTCAATAAGTGCTAAGCATAATTATGTTTATACACTCAAATTATTAATATTTCGTTATTGAATAGGTTTTAATAAACTTTTTGTACAGCGATTATCAACCTACAGAAAATCGTTTAGAAGTTAAGCATTAGGTAGCAGCTACACAGTTTCCGTTGCATTCACATCATATTGAAAAGGTTTATTTAGGACTAGTGGCCCGCCCCGGCTTCGCACGGGTTTTTATTCAATTTTTTTTCTAAAATTGTAAATCTAAACCGTTCCCAGATCCCCTTGAACACACACATAAAAATCGGTCCAGTCGTTTGAGAGAAGTTCAGTGACATACACACTCACAGAAGAATTATATATATAAAGATATCCCGTTTGTTTAAAATATATTTTTGGTTTCCGGAGTAGGAGAGGATAAATACGGGCCATAATAAATAATACGTTTTTGCAAAGAACTTTTAGCAAGATAAGACTGTTTAAGTGCGGTGGGCGACACGGTCAGCTTGCGACGCAAGGGGTAGCGGGTTCGATTCCTGCCGATTGGCCAAATATTTGTAGATAATATCTACACATATTATGTGTTGACAGCACTTTCATTGGTCTGGGTGATTAATATGTATAAAAAATATATGTACGTCTTTTATATAAAGTATATCAGATTTCTAGTACCTACCCGTAATATATGCTTAGAGCTTACCACGGGGCTAAATGTTGTAGTGTGGATTGTCCGGATATGTTTTTTAATTTTATTTTATTCTTTTTCAATATTATTTTGGTATCTACGCTGTAGTAAATCCTATATAGGACTGCACATTTATGGAGCAGATACTAAGGCTAATTTTGCAATCGAATTGGACTCCAGTACCTACTTAAAACCCTGTTTGTTTGTAGGATTTACAACATGAAGTTAGTTGACTTTTACACTTAACGAGCAAACTCAACGAGAATTTGGGCGATACATATATATAATGCCTTTTTTATATAAAAAGCATGATAACTACATAAAAAAATATGTAATTTGTATTGTGTCCCTATGTTAGCCCGTCTAAAAATATTTAATTTAAGAAAATAAATTGATATAGCCAACCAACAAGTTGAGTAATTAGGAAATCGTTACGTCACAAGGGACTTTGTTACACAAGATATATCATCTTGATTACAGTTACCGAAAAAAAGAAAAATAGGTGTTATTTTTTTATGATCAAAATGTAGAACTTTTTTTTAGTTGGTCACCTAGCCTTTTCTACTTAAGCTAGCTATCCGACACCTGTAGCTTGTACTAGAGACTTTCCTTCCCATTCGATATATTTATTGTTGAAACCCACATGAAAATACAATCAGAAAACGTAGCGTGAAGTGAAAAATATTAAAAAAGAAGAATGTCGTTGACTTGAATTAAACTCACTTTAATGATACGAAAAAATAATGCTAGAACCTCTGATAAATACATAAGATTACTCACAATAGAGACCCCTAGAGATATACCTAGTATGTGTTATAGCATGGAGTTAATTAAAGGGCACAATTTGGGTAATAAGCTTTAGAACACCTGTTTAATTCATTCAATTTATCAATATCAAATTAGGATTTATATGCCCACAGAACGACAGTGGCAGTGACTCGATACATCGACTTCACACCTGCGAACAATTGGTTACCCGTTCAAATCGTACAGCAATAAATTTAATTTACAAAATGGGACTGGTTTTGAGAAATTGAAAAGGATTTCGGCGGGATTTCGATTCAGATGGATAACGAAGGGATTATCTCATTAATTGTTTGTTAGATTTGTGATAAACTTATAAATATACAGTTTATATTGAGAAATATTATGGATACGATAGTTATAATATTACAGAACATCATTTAAATTTCGTGTGAAAAATAATAAATATGTTTTAAGGGAGCAAAAATAATCTCATGTATAATAAGAAAATGTCCGCACTAATCACATAGCATCATATAACCCTAAAATAATATCGTAGTTTTGCTCAACTCCTTGACAGTTAGTTTCATATTAGGTTTCGTAATAAATATTGAAATTTAGGTTAAGCATAACTGAGCCAAATATAGCAATATCAATTACTATATTAAAGATCAAATGAAATCAATACTTTTCAAGTTAACCAATCTTGAATGTTGAAAGGCACAGCTAGTAATCAAGACGAGCTTTTGCGGCTGCTCGGCTGAAACAATGTTGCCCCTTATTTCGAACTACACAGATCTCAAATTCCTTCATCTTGTAAGGCAAAGATAGAGACCGAATCTATGCTGAAGCCTATAATTACAAACTATTATACAAGTCTGTCTTTGGAACGTTTAACTAAATCAATTTGACGAACTTCGATTCGATTCTATTTAAATATTTGTTATTTTTTAATAGAGAAAGTTGACTATTTTAATGTCTTCGAATGCTTTTGACTTTTTATTATAGAGCATTTTAAAATAAAATTATACCATCGTCAATTGATGTTTTCAAATACATTTTGTTGGGGTATTATTATTGGATAGTTATTAACACCTTCGTGGTAGGTATATTTCATTTGCTATCCATATTTAATCATGACCGTGCCTTTCAAATTTTGCATAAGTTATGGAAAGGTGATTATGAGTTATGAGTACATATAATTAACACTAAAAGGAGTATTCAAATAATAGAGTATTATTTTGTATAGTACTGAAGGGTTGGATATTTGTAATTAGACAGCTGATGTGAACTAAGCAATATGAAAAAGTTGGTTACGAAAATTATGAATGGCGAGAAAGGTTATTATTGAATTATATGATTTATAAAATGAGGCCGCCCATTGTACAGTTTGTATTTTACGTGTTATTGTATTTCCATTAACTGTGTGTACAATAAGGTTTATTTGTATATTATATTTGGAAACGGATGCGGTAACCTGGTTGTATTTATAACCTATTGTTTTTTATCATAAAGATTAATGATGTCTGGAATTTTCTTAAAATTTATAAAATTAAAGGTGAAGTTTAATTATAAACTAACTTATTCTTAACTTACGCGACTTAAAATTATGCTTTGATAATGTTGCAATTATTTCACTATTATAACTATAAGTATCAAAACAGGATTTTGTAATAAAAATTAATGTATTAATTATTAGCAAATAGAAAAATTCACACATTATCAAATCAGAGACACCTCGTTATAACGAATTTGTACAGAAACAACTTTTATCCTAAACATAATCTACGCTACAAGATTGAATAAAGAAGTATAACAAAGCAAAAGTTCGCCTTGATATTTTCGGACGCAGATTTGTAATATTTCACTTCATCCTGGGTGGGCGGTGAGAAAGATACTTCGTATATCTGCCTGTTCGGACAAGGCAAAATCTCAGATGGTATATCAACCAATTTCCTCCTATATTCTATCTTACTTTCCTCATTATTTTCTTGATCTTGCATTTCGTCGTATTGTTTATCGTCGTCATCGTCGACATCGTAATCTGAGTCTTTTTTTAAGGGGATAAGGTTGCTTTTTGTTTTTGAGAGGTTAGTTTTGAGTTTTGTGTCCATGACGCAGTTGAGGCGGGAGAGAGATATCTTTAGACGTTTGCTGCGGGTTTCGTTGCGGAGTTTCTGAAGCCAGGTGAGGCGGCAGTCGCAAGTCAGCTTGTTGCCTGAGGACAAAAATATTGGTTGTAGACGCTATAAGCTTCCATTGTAGATAGCGAAAGATTTGGACCAAGAGTTACATAACAAAAACATAAATAAATATTTCTGAAAATGTCACTCATAAACTTCAAGGAAAGTTCTAAGCGCTTATCGAGAACCAGCCATGAAAAATAATACATAGAAATGGCGGGTGTTTCGTACTTGATAAATTATACATAGAACTAAAGACCGAAAGAAAATAACATAAGCTTTATCTTGTTAAAAAAACTTATCATTTTTTAACTACATAACGCTTATGTTATTTTAAAAACCAAGATCAAAGATCTTGAAAACTATTATCTAAATTTACCAGATTATCCATATTGAATTAATTTAATAAATTAATCTGAAGTGTACGTATTAAACCATAAATTAAGAGAAAAATCATCTGAAATATTACTACTACGTTTTAATAAACCTTAATTATGATGAACAAAATGGAAGAATATTCGAAAATGGACGGGTAAAAATATAGCTACAGATCCGTCCATCGTTAATCACATCGTTATTATGGTAGCTGATCGGAAGGAGTAATTGCCTGGTTAATTGCTATTCTTATGGGCCGAGGACATTGTTATAATGTTTCAGCACGTTCATTTCTGGGCAAAATCTGTATTATTTACTTTGTTTCGTAAGGCATGAAGATTTTGTAAGTAATAACATCGTAGCGCCAAAATGTAATCAAGCAATGGTTACGTGTGAAGAGTGACGCTGCCACTTTTGTAGTTGCGTAGTGGTAACAACAAAATGTCGTTGCGATTGGGTTGGAAAGAAGTTGCGATGTGGTTGCGATAATCGCGCGCTAGAGAGCACTATCGTTACGGTTGCGATGAAGTTGGTGGTCGATAACGACTACAAAATCTACGTATGAGTAGTCTTATTCATTTATAAACCTTAATTGTTGACGAGCAAATTAGTGGGTGTTTCGTACCGAAATTTGCATTTGTTGTATTAGTAGTGTAAATATGGTTAAGCTGCCTCATATCATTCAGAGGCAGCTTCACCATATTGTAACTTGAATCGATCTATTCTATTCAACTAATCAGATACCTAAATCAGAGGCAGCTTCACCATACTGTAACTTGAATCGTTCTACTCCAACTGGTCTCCTTGATTGTGCTCCATTCAAACCACTTTTGGTAACAGGTTCCTACTAAGTTCAATTTATCGTGCTACTAGTCTCTTTTAACTCTGTTCAATCCATCAGATCTATCATCTACTCAGAATCAAATAAAGAATTTATGATCGGACTATCGACATGATTGTGAATTGATAACTGATCCCTATTCAGTTCAATTCATTGTGCAACTGGTCTCTTTTAACTCTGTTCAATCCATCAGATCCATCATCTACTCAGAATCAAATAACGAATTTATGATTGGACCACTGATATAATTGTGAATTGTTTTATCGTTCTACTCCAACTGGCCTCCTTGATTGTGCTCCATTCAAACCACTTTTGGTAACAGGTTCCTACTAAGTTCAATTAACTCTGTTCAATCCATCAGATCTATCATCTACTCAGAATCAAATAAAGAATTTATGATCGGACTATCGACATGATTGTGAATTGATAACTGATCCCTATTCAGTTCAATTCATTGTGCAACTGGTCTCTTTTAACTCTGTTCAATCCATCAGATCCATCATCTACTCAGAATCAAATAACAAATTTATGATTGGACCACCGATATAATTGTGAATTGTTTTATCGTTCTACTCCAACTGGCCTCCTTGATTGTGCTCCATTTAAACCACTTTTGGTAACAGGTTCCTACTAAGTTCAATTAACTCTGTTCAATCCATCAGATCTATCATCTACTCAGAATCAAATAAAGAATTTATGATCGGACTATCGACATGATTGTGAATTGATAACTGATCCCTACTCAGTTCAATTCATTGTGCAACTGGTCTCTTTTAACTCTGTTCAATCCATCAGATCCATCATCTACTCAGAATCAAATAACGAATTTATGATTGGACCACTGATATAATTGTGAATTGTTTTATCGTTCTACTCCAACTGGCCTCCTTGATTGTGCTCCATTCAAACCACTTTTGGTAACAGGTTCCTACTAAGTTCAATTTATCGTGCAACTAGTCTCTTTTAACTCTGTTCAATCCATCAGATCTATCAAAAACTATATACTCAGAATCAAATAAATAATTTATGATCGGACTATCGACATGATTGTGAATTGATAACTGATCCCTACTCAGTTCAATTCATTATGCAACTGGTCTCTTTTAACTCTGTTCAATCCATCAGATCCATCATCTACTCAGAATCAAATAACGAATTTATGATTGTACCCCCGATATGATTGTGAACTGTTTTAAGTCTTATCTGCTTCGTGTCTGGTTTGTAAATTATCTGTTTTCATTATGCAATATCGTGCTGCTTGCAATACTCGTCAAGTTGATTCACACCTTTGTCACCTCTGTTAAGTCTATTCCGTAAGTTTGTACCTGGTCCGCAATAATTATAGCCCGGAAGATGTAACTCAAACGGTAGATAATTTATAACACTATTGACCAATTTGGAGTGTATCCTTTATCAAAATGTGCTTTGTGCTTACTTATTCGTACTACATTACCCACAGCAAAACGGCTTTTTCTTTTAATTATTGATTTATTCAAAACATTACATTTATGCGTCACAATCTGTTTGTATCCTTATTAACCTGGGCTGGACTCATTTGAATAGTTCTATGCTGAGTATGATTGTAATCATCCACAACTTTATCTAAGGTTCCATCAGCCCATTAAAAATTACCTTTCAAACTAAACGTCTTATAAAGCTTGCCCTTTACAGTTCGTATAACTCTTTCGACAATAGAAGTCTTTTTAGTTGAATATGTTGAGAAATGGTTTATAGAATGCAATTACATCAGCTTTTTAAAACTTTAAAATCACATTTTACATTATTTTGATTAGATTCTATTAATTGTGTTAAAGGTTCTGTAACAGGTTTGAACATTTTATTGAGTTCATCGTTGTTTTGATCTTCTATATTTCTAAGTTGTTTGAGTTTATTTTTTATGATATTTGATGATGTTATTATCTGTTCTTTAATATTAAGACTCATCTTTTGTCTTTATGCTTTCACTTAATTCTTGCAAATGACGAAATTTTATTTCAGGATAAGTATATAAAAGTGTCTAGATTTTTTCTATATCTGCCGTTATTTAATTCAGAGTCTTTATTTATAGTTAAAAAACTATGTTTTTCTCGCCAAACATTATGACAAATATGCCTAAATGTATTCCATGACATATCTGAATTTACATGCTCATTGTATATTATGTTTTAAGTTTATTTCATCTTGTTTGAAGAGCAATAATAAATTCGTATTATCGTGAATCAACTGTTTCGGTACCCTTGAATATGTTTGTGAAAGATAAAAACAATATATTTGATTGTGTCTACCCATAGTGAAATAATTACGAATGTTGCTCTGACTTTCACAAACCACATCATCAAAAATCATCACCGTATTCGGTACTACATCATTTGGATATATAACTTTGCTATTATCACTACATACCTGAAACTTAATTTCAGGAACTCTTAATAACACTTCTTTGAGAAAACAATATACACTTTGGAATGAGGTTTTTGTGTATAAATTCAAGTTAAATCTAAGACCGTTTTTATGTAACAATAAAGAAACCATTACATTAGTTTTAACACAATTAGATGGACAAAAATCAAACAACGAATGCTATTAGGTAAAAATTCACCATGTTTTGATAGCCGTGATTTTGTTTCCAAATTAATAGGGCTAATATCCAAGCTTAACGTTTGTTTCATAAGCTTCATTGTTATGAAATTATTATTATTGCTATGTTTTTACCATTTTACAGAGTAAAATATGAATATTTTATGAGTAAAATAAACAATTTAAAAGCCATTATATTTATATTCATTTATTAAGAACAAGCAACCGCTAATTTATAAATACATTGAATACATTTTATTCACATTTTCATTTAATATAACACGAATTAGATAAAAATAAGCTAAGTGTATGCGTAGTGACCCCACGCTACTGTATCAATTTGATTTGGTAATATATAACGTTTGTCATCATTTCGATTTAAAACTAACTTATTTACTTCTTGTGAATACAAAGTATGTTTCAATGACTTAATCATATTCATCTTACATTTCAAATCTTTATCGTCAAACAAACATTCTGTGTAATGTTGTGAATTTAAAGATTTAATTACAGACTTAGATACACCTTTGGCTTTTTTATGACCTCTTTAGCACTCTTAATACAGTAAAGTTTGGCTCTTACCCCCACAAATTCTGTTATTAATTCACCAGCCATCTCATCTTTGAATAAACCAGGTATTTTATTATGAATTCTCGGCATTCTGTAAACATTATTTTCACAAAATTACTGGTATCGAACTTTTGAATATCATTCTTAATGTCTTTATACACATCATCTGTATAAACGAAATATAACAAACTATCAGTATAACAAAGTTTTGCACTGTCGTCAAATTTTTGTTTGATATAATTATAATGGAATTGATACAGATGTTGTTTTGCGTACTCTAACACAATAAATCCGACATATATTTAAAATTATTTTTTCTAGATTAAACTGAAAGGCAGCAAAGATTTTTGAAAAAATGGATACAGATTGTAAATTTGGTTTGGCAATCAGTTTTCGAGCACCGATCGATTTATTGGTCTTCCCAATGAGATACCAGCTTAACATTCACTTGCTTTCGCTTATTCTCTATAGTTTTACCAAATATTGAGTTGTTTGACAGTTTGAAATAGTCTTTTTCAAAATCTGACTTTGAGGCTTAACGCAAACTTGTATTCAAATCTATATATTTTTTAAGAAAACTTTCTTGTCTAAAAGTAATGACACGATGAATCTTTTTCAATACTAGCCCTTGTTTTAAACATTCCTTTAAATGGACGTAATGAATCACATAACAATATTTATTATACAGATTTGCTATTAGTTTTTTAGATTTACTGCCTGGTGGAGCGAGTCACTCAACACAAAAAGGTAATTCGCCGTGTGCATTATGTAAGTGATTATTAGGATACTCCAAATCTACTTCAAAAATATATCCAAAATCCCTGTCATCCAAAACGTTTTCAATATTTAAACAATTTATTTCTTCTGGTGATATGAATCTAAAATCAGCAATGGGTATTTTTTTCATCATAACAAAACCATATTATTTATTGCAATCAAGATATATGAGGAAACTGGATGGATTCGATTGATTAAAATTTGGTAAGTATTATTATTTGCTTGAGCATGTCTCAATGTACATTGCGCTAAACCACCTCGAGCTCCTTTTTCTAACATTTGATATATTTCAAGATTAGTTATTAATTCTAATCGAACGCCAGTATAAAGGAGCATCGCATCCCAAGCAGTTACATAATAAGCTGGATCTAACTTGAAGTGATGCAAACTCATTGTTCTAAAGTTCTCGAATATATCGGTCAACAATAATATATCACAATTCAAATATAAATCTGTGTATTCACCCATGTTGATTATGTTAAATTCCTTCCAAACATTTTTTTCATGCGCATATTCGATTTCAGAAATATTTTGCTTCAATAAACTGTTATAAAACAACTCTTTAGATGGCAGGTATTTATTTTCATATTTGGAAAAACAATCCATGTAGTCATAAGGATAAATACCTTTTTTTTCTTATCAACTCAAACTGGCAAGTGGTGGTAAAAAATTTAGAAGTATGTTTAAAATCATTGTCATTCAAGCTTTTACTCAATTTATCTAGACTTGCATTCAAAAACTGAAAAGAATCAATAAATTTTACTTTTATAGAATAATTATTCTCAGTACCATCCATTTTAAATGACTTTGTGATTGTTATGTATTTTTCTTTAGTCTTAGGAATAGGTAACATTTATTAAACCGTCGTATTTTGTAAGCTCCATTATAAATAAATGTAAATCGTAACCAGATAGATTATGAAATACAACTGGTATAAACAGGCAGACTTTGAACATGAGGTTGCAATATGAATGTGCGGCACCTCTATACTCTCCAGTCATGTGATCATGATCGCAAACCTTATCACCGAACAATAGATGTTTGCAAATATGACAATAATCACTTGAATCATATTCATTTTACTGATTTTCGTTTAACTGTTTCATAGAAGTATTATATTTGATCAAAATATATATTTCACATCTTCCATCAAATTTTTAATAAATATTTCAGCAGCATCTGGATCTCTATATGAAACCAATTTATTTAAAGAACTGTCGAATGAGCAGCATGTGTAATAATAAGCAAAGCAAGACGGTTTATGAATCTTAAACTTTGTAGTATTCGACTTTTGAGCAATATCTGAATAATTCACTTACAAACTTTCAAAGTCCTCATATATAATAAAAGGAATTTTTTGTTGTCTGTCAAAATTTTCAAACTTTAAATATGTATCAGGGTTCGGTAATACTTGTAACACCTTGGAACAATTATGTTTTTCAAATTTTCTTTGTTCATAAAAGTACTCAAACAACTTTCACACAAATAAAAAGAACCTCTATGTTGTGTTAGTTGCCTTCGCACTAGTTTCTTCAATTTTTTATCAAGCAATAGTGACCTTTATCACTTTCAATAAATATTAAATTGAAATGATTCATTCTTTTATTAGCAGTCATAATATGGAGGACCAGTTACATATTTATTTCTCTTATCGAAACCAAACACATTAATACTTATATCTGAGTTATTATTTTCAAAGATCTTTATATCATGAAATGATGGTGGAAATTTCATTCCATTAATATTTAAAACTTTCGAATAATGTGGGTAGGAACTGCATCTGTCTGAGATAAAGCCCGGCCATAATGCTCCAAAGGAAACAACATTCATCATTATTCTTTACATTAACACAGCTTTTGGTATTTGCCACGTAAGAAGGTAGCTTTATATATATGTACCTCCTCGCAATGGACAATATTTATTAATATTAATTTCTAAATGACTGAGTGATAAAAATGTCCAACCGGACTTTGTGTGCTCAAATTCAGTTAGTTTTCTTTTTAATGTTTCAACTGTTTTCTTTCGATAGGTCTCGTTGAATCCATTAATATCATACAATATTTCATATGTCGTATTAAATGATTTCAATTCCTTTTCTTTCGTTTTTGGTAACATATAAAATGCGAATAATTCAAACCGAATCTTAAGGCATTTGTGTTTTTGTAATGTAATTTCTATGATTCTATAAATATTTGTTTCATAAGCATATAAAAACTCTTCTGGTGTTATAAACATTTCATTTTCAACTTTCACACAGTAAGTAATGACTCGGTTTTTAAATGCATTTTAAATTATATAAATATTTTTAAATTCGCTTGCAACAATAATTATTCATTTTATGTAATTCTGTTCTCAAATGATATTGAAACTGTTTTCTGTTTATTTGTAAATCACATTGGGCACATTTAACAACATTTTCATCACTCATTAGCTCTCGGGTATCATTGATGTTGACTGTAAAGAAAAGAAAAGTAAATAATGTTATTAATTTCTTTATTGATACATCAATGTTTACAAGTATGGGATATGACAAAACGATTATAAAGTTACATTCAATATAAAAGATAAGTAATTATTATTAAATATAAGCTTTAAATATTTTTACTTTACAAAGTGCACACTACAACTGCACACTATAGTTAGATAAATAATGGTTAGGCACGCCTCTAAACTCCTTTCTTGCAGCTTTCATCACATTGGCTAAATGTGTCCAAAGCTCGCCATTAGCATCCGTTCTTATTTTTAAAGCAGACACAGAGTGTCGCCATCTATTTATTGGCAAACATTTCCGACTTCATCTGTTCTAAATACTTTGATTTCTATGTAGTGTGAACCTTTCTTATCAGGTAATATCTGTTTCGAAAGACCACTTGAAAGTTTATTTATAAAAACAGATTGCAGAGCTTCGTTAGAACAAGAAGGAGTAGGCATCTCACCATCACTGTCATCTCCAAAGAGATCCTGTGCCGTCACTCGAACCGGTGTGATTGGCTTGATAACAGGCTTTGTCTTCGAGGAATGAGGGGTCCGCGAACGTTGCTTCGGCGGCTCTTCACACACAGTAGCCGAGCATGTGATCTGTAAAACAAAAAAAAAGTTACTCAAACCAGTGAAATAATTTCAAATTACATGCACTCAATTAGCCTTACCCATTATTCGTCATAGTAATTTAATGAAAACGAACGGGTCGTTTCGAAAGAGAAACAGACACAGTTATAATTTAAGCATCTGAGTATAACTCACCTTTTCGTTTTATTTGTGTCCATCCTTATCTTCTCCACCTGCACCTCATCGTCTGATTGAGGGAAGAGGTCGTCTGCGAGCAGTGGCATCGATCTTGACCTGTTAATGATGAAAAGTATGAGATCAACTGTTTTATGAAATTATTGGAGTACATTTAATAATAAAATAAACTTTAATACTTACATTTTTTATTTGGGATGGTCCAAGTAGATTTTTCAGGAGTGTTGCTCGGTTGATTTGCTTGTTGCGAGTGATAACTTTGATCCAGACCTTTACGGTATTTATTGCTCCAAATTTCATTGTGTGTGTTGTATACTAACAGGATGATGTCTTTGTATTATAGCTGACTGTGCTAAAAATCCATACACAGATCATGAAGCATCAGCATTGGTAATCCTTATTTGGGGTAGTACACTCACGAGCAAAGAATTGTGTTCTATTCAATGAATATCGAGTACCTATAGTATGAAAATATCATACCGATAATTTGTGACGATGACTGTATCTGAATAGATGCAAAATTTTGCAGCTAGTGCATATCTCACAATATCATACAACTACTTTCGTAAAACTTCACTCGCTTAAATTAAATTAGGTAGGTAGATAATGATATATATGATTACTTAGTTTGCATTTCTCAAGTAGAGACAGAATGATCAAATTATATTTTGTTTAAATATTTAAAACCGACGCGCTATAATCGTTACCTATATAGATTTTATTACAAAAATATTATAACAGAAAATATTTATTTTGTTTGTCCTACAACTACCAATTAAAAAAAAAACAAAAGTTGTACCAATCGATAGCCATTATTTTATTAGGGTTTTATGAATTAGTTTCTTCTAAAGCTATGATTAATATCCATGGATGAAACGCAAACGAAGTCAGAGGTAAACGAAAATCATAATAATGCTTAAACAGACGAATCATATTGCACTCGCCTTCCCTGTGCATTAAGCCAACACAGCAAAAAACTGCATCATTCAGTAGATTATGATGTGCGATTTTAAACTTTAAAACAAATTTCAAAATTAACGAAAAATTATATAAATAAGAACCCCTGCAGATGTAAATCATAGTTTTATCATTTAGGAGCTCACGTACCGTGAAGTTGTAAAAAATGTCGGTAAGTAAAAATCATATTTAATTTTAAATTAGAAGTTAAAAGAGAATCTGAATTTTATTCTATTATTCAACAAGACTATCATTTCAAATGTTTTGATTGTAACTAATGTACGGTTTGTTTTCAGATGTCGAACTGGAACTATTCACCCATGTTCCCAACGTACCCGGTGACACCTCCGATAACTCCAACCAGAATGGAAAATCTTTCTGATTACATCAGAAGAAGTCCAGGGAACCTCGAAGTTTCCATTCAGAACAACCAGCAAAATAAGCCAATCACTACAATGTTTAAAAAAGTTTTAAGAGGTACAAAATTCATTAGGATACAAGTTTTTGATGCCAATCAACTTGATAACGTTGAAAAATCAATATGCAACTGCTCTGCAGAGATTTGTGTCCAACATGTTGTCGAAAACGTATCTAGCGATGATATTTATGCTCGTATAAATGATATAATTCAACTTATATGTAGGAACTTAATGGAACACTCATTGTAAGAGCTATTTTGCTTACGTTCAATTTCACTTTCTTACCTTAAGATTAGACTAAACTATTAGATACTATTAAAATAAGAGACAATATTCCTTAAAATGTAATTAAGTATGTTTGAATAAGTGGTATATTCATAATAAATATTATATCCTTACTAAATCAGTTGTTTTATTATTATTATAAATAAATACCTATCTGGTGTAGGTTATAAAGTAAAGCATTCATCTGAATATAATAAACCTAGGTTAAATTGAAAACAATTCACAAACATTTTAGTGGTGGTCCTTTCGAACAAAATCGTTAAACTAACTTATTTTATAAAATAATTGATAAATTGCTAGCCTCTGGACTCATCATAAAATTAAAGCAATCGGAGTGGCTTGAATAGATTACGATTCATAATAAATGTTAGGTATCTGATTGCATGAAGTAATCACTCAATCATTAAAGTAAAGCGATCGGAGTGGCTTGAATAGATGACGATTCATAATAGGTGTTAGGTATCTGATTAGTTGAATTGAATAGATCGATTCAAGTTACAATATGGTGAAGCTGCCTCTGAATGATATGAGGCAGCTTAACCATATTTACACTACTTGTATTATTCTATTTTTTTATGCGATTCGTGCCACCTCACATTCATGTTGGCGATGAAAAGATTCTAACTAGCGCCTCTAGTGCCAAAATGTGAAGCTCTCTAAGAACGACACTTTGACAGTTTTCGTTACAATTAACGTCAGGGAAAAACATAAATAATAAATACAAATCAGCTATAAACAAACAAAGTGTCGTTCTTAGACAGTTTCTATATTCGCCGCTAGAGGCGTGCGGATAATCTTTGCTTCGCCAATATATCTTAAATACAAGGTCCTACTTAACTAGAAGGCAATACTTTTTTCAAATTTGACCCGCTACACTAAACTAACATGATCCATCATGTACCCCCTTACAATTTGAACTGTGATATATCCCTCGTGATCAAGAAAAACATTTGTGGCAAGTGACCTTTGTACCATACATATACATATGCTATATGCGTGGACCCTTTAACTTGTGGTAATTCTCAATATACCTACATATTATCAGTGCCGGCCGGCTGTGGGAGATCTTCATTAGAAAACCGGTGAGCTGAAAGTTTAAGCCTAGACAACGGGTAAAAATATAGGTAGCTACAGATTCCGTCCATTGTTATTTATTTATTTATAAAGAAAGGACACCCAACACAAGGTAACACAAAATACAAAAATAAAATAAACGTGACTAAAAGGATTAAATGCGATTAAATGTTAATAACATCGTTATTATAGTAACTGATCGGAAGGAGTAATTGCCTAATTACTATTCTTTTGGGCTGATGGCATTGTTATTTCAGTACGTTCATTTCTGTGTGAATTCAGTATTATTTCGTTGTTTTAGTCAGGCTTTAAGGTCAAATAAATTATTGCTGAGTTTTAAATGGTGCTGGAAAGTATCTGGCTGTGTATGATAAAGTTATAGCATAACCACGATAGAGCTGCCCAATTTAATAATATGCCTGCGCCTACTTTACGTTTTTATCTAGCTTTTTGATTGTAATCTTTTTTTGTTCAAACAATGTTTGTTTTATGGTATGGAAAGTATAGAAATTATGCAATAAAAATTTTGGTGAACCGTTTATAAAAATGCATACCTACGGAGTTCAACAATCAAGCTAAAGGCATAATGCCTACATAAATAAAAAGGTATTCGGTTAAGCCCGTCCGAAAATACTGTTAACCTATTTTTTGCTTTATCAATTTAATACGAAAGTGCCAAGATATAAATCATCAAAATTCCATAGTGGGCGCTTGTGACGTATACATTCAGTACATTTTAGTCGAAAGCCATAAGTCACGTAAAACTTCAATGCACTGCTTAGTGTTAATTTTTAGTTTGCAAGAAAAAAGTTTTTTTTTATGCTGGATAAACCTTTTTTTTTTTGACCACAATATCACCTGATGTAAAGTGACGATGTGGTCTAAGATGGGACATAAAGACCTAGAAGGTAGATGAAAAATTAAATTAATTGTAGAAAAATTATGGATATAATTTTTTAAGTAATCATTATTCTTCTACCGGCTCGTGAGATACCTACAGTCTGTTGATAGATCAAATTGTTTTTTTCTAGTTCGAGATATCGCGATATTGTGCGTTGCGCTTACGCAGGAATTTGACCAGCCAGAGGCCAGAGGTTGAGCACAATACCTTATCATGAACCTACTTTAGTCGTGTCCGTCACCATCCATTGTTCCATTCACTTTATTTATCAATCTAGATCATTTTCAGAAGGAGAATCCAAATAAAATACGCAAATTACTTACCTATTGGACCTATAGGTAAGTAATTTGGGTATTTTATTTGGACCTATAGGTCCAATAAAAAATCTGTAATAATAAATAATATGTAGGTGTAATTTGCGTATTTTATTTGGATTCTCCTTCTGCATAGATAAAGACATACATCGTGAGAAAACCGGCATGACCTGAGAATTTTGAAGAGTTTCAAAAACATGTGACATTCACCAATCCGTACTTGGCCAGAGTGGTGAAATAAATCTCTCTCGTCAAGAGAGAATTACCTGTGTCCCAACAGTGGGAACGTTAATAGGGTGCTGATGATGATGGTGCTATACAATCCTAGTTTTTTAGTGCATGCTACTAGTATAGTAAAGAAAATTTATAGTCTTAATTCTTTCGGATTTGCAGGTTGCACTTAATAAAAGGCAAGTGATCCCTACTAGGTGAACGTCCTACGCTGCGTTTGCCGATTCACACCGAAAACTTCCACCCATGTTGACCGGATAAACAGAAGGCCGTTAAGTTTCAGTCTGCCCATATTGACACTTTATAGAACTAATCCATGACTTATTCATTGGCTATCGATACCAGACAATATTATTAGTACCTAGTAAACAATATTTAGTGGCAAGCAACAATATCCTATTTGAGTGGATCAGCTGTATTCCATGGGCTACGTATCAGGTTTAATTATCTGAATGATCGGAGCGAGTTTAATAACTTCATGTACCTACGACTCAGATTGGCTTATATTCGATTTAAGCTAAATGGTTAAATCTGTTTGACATTATTGTTCAACGGACAGAGTTAATGAGCTTGCTGTTACGAAAATAATTTACTTTTGGAATACTTACGGCATCGCTTATTTAAAGCTTTTTTTGCCATAATTATTTGATGATTCCTGTGATTTTAAATTTTAATAAAAATAAATGTTTTAGTTTTAAATTATAAGAAAATTATTATTTATGCTAGTAATACAAAGTTACCTATAATAAAACAATTACCGATTAGTAAGAGTAATAATTATGTGATGATTCTGGTGATTTTAAGTTTTAATAATATAATTTACTGTTGATCAATATAGCATATTCAATAATTTACATTTGTTTTAATATAAACGTTTACAAAACTATTTAATTTTATGTAGCCACGCGGGATCAGTGGATAAAAATATTTATTATTTTTTCATTGGAAACCGATCCCGGTATCGGTGGATAAAACTTGGCGGTATCAGTGGACAATTAAATCTGATCCCGGGACACAAACCCGTAGTTCATTTTAGTTGCACTAATGGTTATTTGAAAGTGTGTTAAAACTTTCATATTTTTCTTAATTTCTTTACCAAGCACTTATAAAACATAACTAAGAAATTAATTAATCGAATAAATTAATCTAAGCCGTCATCTAACTGTCACTAACATAAATTGAATAAGATAGGCTAAAATCAAAATATCAACAAAACGATAACTAAGTTACCCAAAGTATCCGAAGTTAAACAATAAAGCTAATCAATAAAGTAACACAGAACAGTAATCAAACCAGGGAATCACAAATTAGAAGAAAATTAGATTTGCAATGATTTATCTGTGGCAACTTCGCTGTGGCTATCATGCTAGGGCTATATTAGCGGGTTACGCCGAAAAACGTTTTCGTACGAATATGTGATATATTTCGGGGCAAAGCGCATATTAATAGGTTTTCACTAAGATATATTATTTAAATGTCTACATTTACGTTACTTCAGAAATTTTTCAACACAGTACACACTAATATCGAATAAAATCGTAACGGGTTGGTATTAGTACACATTAATACCAACCCGTTACTATGTATCTTGTCACGCGACACGAATGTAGGTGCGCTTTAAGAAGAAAAGAACATCCCTTAACAAAAAACATAATTCAAACGTGTTAAAAGCGCACGAAAATGTTTCGAGAAGAAAAAACCAGAAGTGCGGAGCAGAGTTTGAGCCCACGACCCTCAGAATGAAAATCGAGTGTCCCACTTAGCTAGCGCGGCATTTTTCTTCATCATTATACAAGGTAACACTGTTGTGCCCTTACAAGATTTAACTTTTAAATCTAAACGAGTTGTATTATTCATTTTGTAAACGGGTTTCTTAGAAAAATTATGACGATATTATGTAGGTAATCTAACACAAGGTGCTCTTCAGCATCCCTAAAGACGGCCTATTCAAGATGATGTTATTAGCTCACCAGCACGTCGACAAGGATCCGCGAATGTAGCCCCAGCATCAGTAATAAACAATTTAGCCCAATATTAGTTATGGGAAAATGTTGTGATTGGAATGTTGATAGAATTGCGAGTTGCTGAGAGGAATATGATTATTACTAACCCAAAAGGAAACTTTTAGTTATTGTAATGGAATGTATTTTGTTCCGTACCCATAAATGAGGAACGTTACGTGTTTTTATAAATTGAACTGGCAACATTTTTATTCGAACTTTAATAATGTATGTTATTTCCATGTGGTTCTTTATGATATGTGATGTGATTCTTTCTTTATGTAGACGTGGTAAACGTAGAAATAAAATAGAAAATCGGTAAATAGCATTGTCATAGAAATACGGTTCTATTTTTTGGTTTAAACTTACCTACCTTATGTTTTGATGTGTTTATCCTTAAATATAAATAAAGCGTTATTTAATTCTAAAATCATATTCTTTTGAGGTGAAAGTTCCTTAAACTGAATTGCAGGCAATATATTTTATGTATTACAATTACAATGCAACTGTAATTGATTAACTTACCGTCAAGGGACAGCATCGCGTAATTGGATTTCATATTTTCCAAAGCGTGCCGAAGAGCCTCCTGCCTCACAGTTTCCAGATTATTGTTCCTCAAATCCAGAACGTTCAACTTTTGAATATCGTCCAACACGCCGTCGTCCAGCGTAGCCAACTTATTATCCGCCAGCGAAAGTTTCCTCAGCTGCGTCAATCCTCCGAAACCACGCGCAGATATAAACTCTATTTCATTACTCTCCAGGTAAAGTTCCTGCAGGCTCCAAAGTTCCGCGAAAGCCAAGTCGCCTATCATAGTCAATTTATTACTCCTCATATCCAACGTTATCAGGTTAGACAGCCCCTGGAAGTTCTCCCTAATGACAACTGTCAGCAGATTGTTGTCGAGATCCAACTTTATAAGGTTGTTTAAATGCTTAAAACAGCCGTCGTGTAGCACCCCCAAGTTGTTTTTAGATAAGTACAGCCTTTGCAAATTCGGGAGGACGTAGAAAACGTCCCGTTTTAGTTCCGATATCTGATTTTCTACTAAGCTGACGTTTGATAGCATTATCAGATGAGCAAAGGACATTTTCTCGAGTTTTGTTATTTTGTTTTTTGGTAGGGATATTTCTCGTAGGGTCGACGAGTTTGTGAAGGCAAATGAAGGTATGCTGAAGATGTTGGCATACTGTATATTGAGGTACTGTAGTCTATCAAGACGGACTATAACTTTGGCAGGTATGAATGTGAGGCCCCCGTCAGCGCGGACATTGAATGTGAGTTTCTCAATCTTCGGTTGTGAGTAAAAATTAGACCAGAACGGATCGTCTTCTGCAATGCCCCCGTTGAACACCCAGCAATCCGCTTTAGTTGCCGTCTTCAACTTGGTATTCTCACAGTAGCAGTGAACTTTAGACCCCCTGTCCTGGATGTCACAAATGTTAACATAGTGCGAGTAGACACTTTTCTCGCTCTTCCATCTCCGTTTATCATTCTGCCTGCTTTCCGTGACGTTTATTTCGACGGTCGCAAAAGCGATCATAAGGATGAGGTATTTAAGGTCCATTTCTGTTTACATCGGGATCTGAAACAAAGAGAGGGCGTTTAGTGAGTTCCTTTGTTTTGTGTTTGGGCATTAGCAAAGTTGCTGATTAGATCGTATTGTCATGAGGTGCCGTTACAGCGCTACGTAATTGACTTCTCGGTCGTTCACGGCCAACGAAAAAGGAAGTAGGATATACAAGAATTTACGTAAGCGAGAACTCATAAAAAGAACTTCATTGAAAGGAAACAAGGTATTCATTGATGTTCTTTGTATAAATATAATGGATCGAATAATTTTATTAGTATTGCTCATTTGTTCGTTGTAGTAAAATATAAACTTATATAATAAGAAATATTATTCAGTGCAGCAGTGAAATAAAGAATTCGCGTTGTTTTATTTCATGACCCGTTAGCATAGTTTTCTTTATTCTGTTTGTTAGCTGTTTGGGAGTAAGTATTTTTAAATGAAACACCAGGCATTTTGAATTCCTTTGTACGCTCTGAAATTATTTTTATTCAACATTTCATCATTTCGAATACCAACTTTATTCTTGGGAAACTGGTTTAAATTGCAGGGTTTTGTTGAATGTTAACATTGTCCTTTTGTATGGTTTTTGCAAAAGGCAGTAAATTTTTGTCAGTTTGACATCATAGAAATACACGTACTATCGCTTTCATATTTTCATATAACTTTGAAGCCTGTGACAATACCGTCTTAATTGATCTAATTGGATCTGATTACGAAAGCAGGATGCAGGCGAGACAAAAGGATTAATAAAGATAATTAAAACTTTCTATTGAGTTGTTTCAAAGGGGCCGTTTGTGACTTCGTTACCTTAGCGAGTTCATCAGAGTTTCAACACTGCCAAAAGTTGCTGTTACCTGAGAAATTTTATTGTTAGATGAATCATGAATATGATACATTCTTGACAATCTTTAGTTTAATCAGTTGTGTTAATTTAATATACGTATTGATAATGTTACAACTTACAACAACAACAACACAACGTTATCTTTTTATATCGTTGTCTGTTTTTTTGTATCCGTTATGTAACTCTCACGGAAACTTTTGCGATTATTTTCACCGTTAAACTGTTATGCCAGAACGTAGTCATCAGACTGCTGGTTTGAAGTTTTTGTGGTGAGTAGTATTAATCGCTGGGTTATCTAATTCATCGCTCATGTCACTACTGAGTCGGAGCGAGATAAAACTTTCAACATGACTTATAATTTATGAATACTTGATTGAAGAGCATATAAGTCAAATTAAAAAGCAAATTGTTTTGCCAATAATTAAATTAATAGGAAAAATATGTATTTAGGTATTTGCTTAACCTTTTGCATTACAAATATATGAACAGATAACCTTGTTAAGGGTGCGCAATTACGATAGAAGGAAAAACAATAAGAATAAGACGGGGTAACGTAATTGAGCTCGGTTACGTATATGAATACCAAAAAATAATAACACCTTACATTCAAAATACCTTTAAGATAATAATATCAGGTGGTTCGAGATCTTGTATATTTATAAAGAAATTATAATAAATAGACATAAGCTTAGAGAACAATTAGCTCTCATATCAAAATAACACATAGGCTCTCATATCAAAATAAAATCCTCCTCCGGGCTGCCACTTTACATCAGGTGAGATTGTGGTCAAATGAAGGCTTATCAATAATAAAAAATAAAATAAATAAAAAATAACATACCGTCTATTTCTAGTATAAAAACAAACCTAACTTCAAAATCACAAAGATTTCCTAGCCCTCTACAAATTAACAAGAAAATAATCCTATCCCACATTCTATGTCATAGAGTTCACCCATAACAAAACCACCGTATAAAAACTATCCCAAAGAATTAAATTGTCGGCATTAAATTTCATTTAGCCGGCTAATGACCCTTATGAAGCATATGGAACCCAAGAGGCAATGAGTAACCGGCGCGACACAAAACCTCCTCGACATATTTATGGGGCTTATGATAATTAACGCCAAGAATTTGCTAGAACTAGATAGGACTATGAAATTTTGGCACCTCAAATCCAAAATTGCGTAGACGAAAACCTTTGTCCAATTGCATTTTGTCATCTGAGTTCCTTTCTTATTGTTCTAAGCGGGACTTTGTCCAGAAAAGTCTTCTAAGTCAAGTCAAAGTAAAAAATGATAATAATGGTGATGATATTGATATTGAACACTATGTTTCTGTTATGTTCTATGTAAGTTGTAAGTATTATGTTATATTATATTATGCTGTGTGAGTAGTCCGGAAATATGTATTTATTTATTATCTAAGTTTTTGTAAATAGAGTGCACTCAAACTCTACACCACATGTATCGGTTACCACGGAATAAATAAATAAATAAAATAAATATTTCCGGACTAATCACACAGCATCACCTAACCCCAAACTAAGCAGAGCTTGTACTATGGGTGTTAGGTGACTGATATACTACATAGATACATTTTTTTTTGTAAATACATACATTGAAAACACCTAGACCCGAAACCAGAAATTGTAGATCGTACAAAATCTGGTCCCCCGGTGGGAATCGAACCCGCAACCTCCTGCGCCTCAAGCGGACGTTCGCCCACCGAGCCACAGAGGTCGTCAAAGCCCCACAGCATCAGTCTGCTGTAGCATAATGCTGAGTGGAGGCCTTTTTTGTTACAATCTGTGTACTAAACGATTAATATTGTATGTGTAATATGTAATTTTGTAACAAAATAAACATTTCATTATTATTATTATTATAAAAACGTTAGTTTCCTTAGAAGCACAGGACAAACATCGACTGGTCAATTTTTAATATAAAAATATCAAGGAATTAACATTGTCTTGACAGTTCGCTATACCTATTTGTATTTTTCATTACTTTGTCTAGACTCATCACGACCTCTACTAACTAGAGGTTAGACAGTTTTTTTAAGTAATTACTTTATAAATAAAGAGCATAATATGACAATTTACTATAATTTGAAATTGTCCGACATTAGGTTAAACTATCAAACGCTAGCTGTAAAGAATAAATTTGAAAAATATTAGATGGACTACCACCTAGGGTAGCATGTATAGTTTAGACACTTTTAGCAATAAAAAGAAATAACAGGTAATTAGGGTACGGATTACTAAAAAACATAAAAATAAAAAATAAATATGTAAAAGGACGCAGTTTGAGCGGTCACCCATCTAACTTGTTGCTTAAAGGTCACTGATATGTGTGAATCACACATATCAGTGAACCCACAGTTCCGGCACAGTACCTATACAGTTCCGTATCCGTGCTACAGTGGTGCGTCAGTGCTTCAATTCACACATATCAGGCACAGTACAGTTCTCTGCGGGTCTTCGTGCACGACGTTCCCTTCAGACTAGCGTTGACGTCGATTGTTCTGATGGCGCTCTTCAATACATGTCAGTGATCCGTGATAAAATATCGTCGTCGCCGATCACGTCCGTGATGGCCGGTACCGGTACTGACACTGACGGTACTGAGACGACACTGACACTGACAAGTGTGAATACATCCATAGCCACTTGAACGTCCAGTGGTACTGTAGTGCCACTGTTGTTATAGCGGCAGCAGAAATAAATCATCCCACTTCATTTAAATGCTCAAATCTTTCACGGTTCTTGAGATACTGCTACTATTAAACCAAGAGTTAGTATGTGTGTGTGTGTGTATATGGTGTTGGATTTTTTAACCCCCGACCAAAAAAGAGGGGTGTTTAAGTTTGACGTGTCTGTCTGTCGATATGTCTGTCTGTCTGGGACATCATAGCTCCCGCACGGATGGAGCGATTTCAATTTAATTTTTTTCGTATGAAAGGTGAGTTTTGCGCGAGTGTTCTTAGACATGTCTCATTGTGCGGTTCAAAAGTTATGGGGGTGAGAGTGGAGAAGAAAACCGAAAATCTGCAAATATACTCTCGAGTGGGGTATCAAATGAAAGCGCATCGCGTGCACATTGCAAAATATTATGGTGTTTTACTTATAAAAAAATTAATGCATTAGAATCGGGGGTTTTTCTTAAATTTTATATTCGATTTATTTCCAGTGCCTGTTTCACTATCTATGAGTAAGCCAATGGTAAAAATCTAATCTAATATACCAATCTCGGTCAGTCAGTCATAAGCACCCCTTTTTTTTTTTTTTTTTTTTTTACGATGGGAAAATGCTGTTACGCATTGCCACCAGCCTGAGGAGGACTGGAGGGGGATGTTGGGCTCTCCACGGAGCTACTAACTTTGTTAGTAACTAGTGGCATACCAACTAAAAACCCATCGACCTTCCCTCTTTCACCTTAGTGCTAGAGCGTCGTCAAACCACTCGTCACCAGACGATTCGCTTGACGGCGCTCCAGCGCTTGACAGAGTTGCGGGTTCCCGGTCGGATTCGACCGCTACCCTGTCAGTGATCATCCGTCTTGGACGGATCCTTCTTACTTCCCCTTGTGAGGTCGAGGCATATCCCTGAGTTGGAAGGGCGTCCGTTGGAGACCTGTGCAATGCTGAGGCGGTACTCCTCATACCGTCTCTCAGCTGGTCTCCATTGAGAAGAAGAAGGCGATGGAATTGCCGTTGTCTTCTTCCTGTTCTCCGCCGGCGGAGCGGTTCAGCTTGAGGATTTCCCTCTCTGATCCGCTCTGCAGCCTCTTTTTGTGAGATGATCTCTTCACTGAAGGAAACCATGGCGTCCCAAGCCCTTTCACTACCAAGCATGGCTTTCACCACCCCTGGTAGTGACAGATCCTGGCCGACTATACTTGTCAGGGCCTGACGTTGTGACGACCAGGCACTACACTCCTTCAGTGTATGCTGTGCTGTGTCCTCTGGGTTGTCACAATGATGACAGGCTGGAGTGACCTCTCTTTTCGCTACGTGGTTCAGATATCTCCCAAAACATCCGTGTCCAGTCAGTACCTGGACTAATCTGAATGTTAGTGCTCCATGTTCGCGTTGCATCCACTCAACTAAAACGGGACATATAGCATCAATAGTTCGGCGTCCATAGCGTGACAAGTCTAGTTCGTCTACCCAGTTCTGGACAGCTGTTTCCCTTGCCTGTTCTCGCGCGTGTTCAACTTCCTGGAGGGCCAGTCGATGCCCTTGTGCTTTTTTCTCTTCTTTATGGTCGAACAACTTTGCAAGCACCTTCCCTTCTAAATCCCAGGGTAAAGATCCCGCAAGCGTACAAGCAGCACCGTGTGATATAGTACGGTATCCACGTATTATTCTTATTGCGATTAATCTCTGCGGCTTTCGCAGAAGAGCCCTGTTTTTGGCATTAAGAGCGTCTGCCCACACTGGCGCTCCATACAAGGCCATAGAGCGGATAACACCATTATAAAGACGGCGACAGGCTGCTTTGGGCCCACCTACGTTAGGTAATAGGCGAGCGAGTGATCCAGCCGCACTTTGTACCTTAGCAGTTAGCCGCTGGAAATGCTCAGTAAATTGCCAACCTCTGTCCAGCGTGAGACCCAAATACTTCATACTGGTCGAAAGCATGATCCGCACTCCGTTAATTATAATGTAGGCACCAGCTGGTGGCCTACCGCCTCTCCCATAAAAAAGCAGGGCTTCTGTTTTTTCAAGAGCAACCTTAAGACCCAGGAGTTCGATGCGGCTAACGAGAAGGGTTGAACCAACAGAAGCCAAGTGCGCGACTTCCTCGTAACTCCGTCCCCGGGCGATGAACAAAGTGTCATCTGCATAACATATAACGTGAGTCCGAGGAAACAGGGAACCGCGAAGGACCCAGTCATAGCCGATGTTCCACAGCAAAGGTCCCATAACTGAACCTTGTGGAACACCGGTTGTCATACGTCTGGCACAGACTTGACCATCTTTGTCATGGTACAAAACATCTCGCTCACGTAGATAATGCTCTACAAAACGTCGGAGATAGAGTGGAACTGCGTGGTAACGCAGGGCCTCGTCAATGCATGCATATGGGAGGCTATTGAAGGCATTGGAAATATCAAGGGATACCGCCAAAGCCCGCTCTCCCCGTTGAACAGCCTCTTGTGTGATATTCTTGAGCCGCAGCAGAGCATGAATTGTAGAGCGCTCAGTTCTAAAACCATATTGTTCCTCGGATAAATTAGGACCGTGATCGCTTAAGTGGCTAATTATACGCGAGGAAACTATTCGCTCCAGAAGTTTGCCGATCTCGTCAAGCAATATTATTGGCCGGTAACCAGAAGGAGAATCTGCAGGACGTCCTTCTTTCCGGAGCAGACAAAGTCGGCCATCCTTCCAAATTTTTGGGAATCGTCCTTCATTAAGGCAGATGGTGAAAAGCTCTATAGTTTGAGTTCCTAAATGTTTGAGTGCACGTGCTAAGACGCGCCCCGGCACACCGTCTGGTCCAGGTGCAGTTTTCTTTGCTCGTAATTTGAAAACTGCACAGCCAAACTCTCCTTCTGTAATAGATGGAACTTCTGTATCAACTTGTTCCATGGGCCCTGCTGATGTCATACAAGGAGGTTCGTGCGGGGAACACTCAGGAAAAAGGCCCGTTACAACACGAGCGAGTAGTTGAGGCTCAAACGCTTCGGTGGCGGGCGCCCGGTTGCATAGTTTCTTCCTAACGGTGCGGTATGGACGCCCCCACGGGTCTCTGTCCAAGTCCTCTAGAAATTCTTGCCACGACTCTTTCTTCGCATTGAATATGGCAATTTTCAGCGACTTCCTAGCCAGGCGATAATTGTCATACAGCTGGAACAACTCATCCTCAGTGTGTCGTCTTCGACGGCATCTCAAGTATGCTCGGCGCGAAACGTTGCAGGCGGATCGAAGAAAAGCGACGTGGTCCGACCACCAATAAACCTGCTTTCTATCAGCCAGTTTTCGCACACGAGGCATAGCCGCGTCACACACCACTGTCAGAGCTTTGCGGAGATGTTCCGCTAGCAAATCTACACCCTGTAGTGACGAAGGGACAGGACACCAACTCTGTACTATAGCTGCTTCTTCGGCCTGTTCTTTGTTGTACTTTTTTAAGGACCATCGTGGGAATGTACTAAAGCGTTCAGCCGAAAAAGCAGCTCCTTCTAGGCCTGGTGAAGGATTTACTTCAAACCTAATATACCGATGGTCAGATAGTGTCTCCATGTTTTCAAGTACCCGCCAATTTAAGACGCGTGCTGCTATGGCAGAGGTGGCAAAAGTAACATCGACTATTGACTCTCCCTGCCATCTGACACATGTACTAATACTACCTTGATTTAGAACAACAAGGCCAGTAGCTGTCGCCCAGTTTGCTACTGATACTCCTCGGTTGTTGGTGGAGGGACATCCCCAAGCTGTTGATTTGGCATTCAAATCTCCCAACACAATGACTTGTGATGGAGACATTCGGCCAACTACACCGTTTAACACTCGTAGGTAATTTTCCAAATCAGACAGACTTTTGTTCGGGGAGAAGTATGTTCCAACAAGAGTCAGTTCACCCCAGGCCGCAGCGACGTATCCTGGCCCTCTTTCTCGTATTGTAAGAGGGTGGGATGTTGAGGGCGTGTAAATAGCAACAAGACCATCAGTATCACCAACCCAATTAGGACTCTCTGGAACTGTGTAGGGTTCGGCAGCTACAGCAACGCTGATCGACCACTCCGCTATTGCTTGTACGAAGAGATTTTGCGCTGCTGCGCAATGATTCAGGTTCGTCTGAAGAATATTGTAATAATGGGAGCTAGACATATTAGTCTAACATTACAGCTTCCTCCGCAACCTCTGCGGCGGGGTTAAATCGAGGTGTTATAGATTTACCCTTCACCGCGGGAGTCATAAGCACCCCTACTTACATTCCCATTGCTAGGTCACAGGGACTTCTCTATTGACGAGAGAGATTAGGTCTTAATTCACAACGCTGGGCAAGTACAGGTTAGTAAATGTCACATGTTCTTCAAACTCATAAAAGTTCTCAAAATATCCCGGTTTCCTCACTTAGCCAACACGACTTTCAGTTAGTCACCGACATTAATTTGTCAGATGACTTGATAACTCTTTATCGGCTATTTTATCCTGAAATTGAGAAACAGGTCCTAAATCAAATACGAGTATCTAATTAACAAGCTTAGACCTCACCGTTGATGCTAGGAGTTGCTTTGTGAATTGTGCAGAAATATTTTTTTATTCACTTTTAATGCCCTGTGCATGCCTTGCTCGTGATCCCAAAATAATACTTCTTGACATAATATAAAACAAAGTCGTCGCCGTCTGTCTGTCTGGTCCTATGTAGGTATGCTCCTAAAAACTGCGCAACTAATTATTATATATTTTTTTTATAGGAGTCGTTAAAGTGGAAGGTTTATATCAGCTTCATAATTAAACATGAAACACGGGCATCACCGCGGGGATTTGATAGTAATAAAATAAATTTCGTACACTTAAAATTTATTTCGCACTGACCTAAAGCGTACATTAAAATCGCTTCCATCGTAACTTATTCCCCAAACACAATTAAGGTACTGCATAGTGCACACTAACGGTAACGTAGGTGTAAACATCCTTTTGACTATCAGACTGAATAACCTGACCGGGATGATCGCCTCATAAATAACCCACAACACTAACTTAACAATATCGAACTGAACTAAACTCTAAAAGCACATAAACAAGGTACATTCTTGTAAAACATCGCGAAATAAGCGAATATTTCATACGTTCAGCTTATAAAGGCGGAGAAAGAGTAATAAACTAGTTAAATAAGCCAGTTGGTGGTGGAATGAGTTGTTATCAAAGCGGCGAGGAGTTATGAGATGGGTGCACTTTATGGAGAGACCTGAATAACTGATGGCCAGGTCTCTGGAAGGCTTGGCTAGACCCTATCGCTGGCTCATTTTATGGACTATAAACTCTGGAACCGGGGAAATACGCCGGTTGAGAAGTTACGGATGATCAGAACCGAAAACTACGAGGCTGCTATGTGAATGATACAAACTGACCACCTTTGGCAAAACTGCCTAATGCCTGACTCCTGCCAAAATTACGAGTATACATGTACGTCCCTACACCCTACGTATAACTTTGTACCAGAAGATAATTTGAGAAAATTAAATATAGTTTATCTTTTTATCTTTTACTAGCTGTGCCCTGCGGTGCTACCCGCGTTATAATGGATGAAGTACTCTTAACCAAAAACATATTTATTTGAATAAAGATTAATATTCTTATGTTGATACAACTTAAACAAATTATTTCGACGAAATTACGGTACGTTCACACGGAGACACGATTTGCCGAATCTTATTTTCATCGGATCTGGAAAAACCGAATGTTGTATTCACACAGCACATCTTGCTTGGCCGTATCCGACGGCCTCGTATCGGGATCTCGTGTGAACTCACCATCCGGCTTTTATTAGCAAGAGCGCGCACAGTTTCAGCACACAAGCAGCACGGTTTCAAGATCCGACAAAAAACCGAATCTACCCCTGCGTGTATCGTATGAACGCATGTATTGAATGCCCTATACCACTGCATAGGATCTGCATTTTGCAGTATCGCCGGATCGGTTTGTAGTCGCAAAATCGGATGTCAACTTCAGCAAGATTCGGTTTTTTTATCGTGTCTTGAAACCGAATGCATGTGTGAACTCCATCATTGAAATACTTATGCCACTAAACCGAATCCTGCAAAAAACCGATTCGTTAGAGAAACACTCGACGCCGTGTGAACGTACCGTTAGGTACCATAAAAACGGTTTTTGTGAGTTAATGTTTTTTAGATCATTAAAAGAGCTATTATTCCGTAATACATATTTTTTGTGTATCTTGAACCGTTTTCACGGCGCACGCAACAGAAGGCTTCAAAGATGAACAATTTCTCCCGTTTTTTACACATTTACCACTATATCTTTGCTCCTATTGGTCGTAGCGTGATGTTATATAGCCTATATCCTTCCTCGATAACTGGACTATCCAAAACAAAAAGAATTATTTAATTCGAACCAGTAGTTTCGGAGATTAGCGCGTTCAAACAAACAAACAAACAAACTCTTCAGCTTTATAATAGTATAGATTTATAAGACTTCACTCTCTGATTGATACATAAAACAATTTTTTGAAAATAAGGGACAGTATTAATTTCTATTGCAAATGAAAAAAGTTCAAATTGCTTTTCCAATAGCGATACAAGTTATTTATTACGATTGCTGGCCGCACTTTGTCTAGATAAGAATATACTTTTTAACTAAATAACTGTCGCAACTGAACATTGTTTTACGAGTATTACAACTACATACAATATTACTACTAATATTTATTATGAAAAACTTTACTATTACCAGCAAGTTTACTAGGGTGTTTTTGTAATACCTATGGTCAGCCTTACGCATCTAGGTACTAAAAATCAAATGAAAAAAATAAATCAAAGAAATTATTCGTACTCTTTCTCTCTCTCTTTAGTTTCTGTGTCTCTTTCTTATCTGCTGTGTCACGTCAATATGACTTAAAAAAATTGTCTGTCATTTAGATTATTTAAAAAATAACGATTTTTTTTCTTACAAACTTAAAATTAAAATGATATAGTGCATTGAAGTTTTGCGTGATGTTACGATTTCGTGCGACTTGTAGTAAATTTGTACATCACAAGTCCCACTCTAGAACTAAGATGCTTCTGATTTATATTCTCCTTGCCTATAGCAATAGCCATTATATTACATGATGGCTTTTTTGTAGACATTTTCCGTACTGAACTACGGAAAAAGTCTACAAAAGCAGATTGGCGATCTTAAGACAGTTCCAAGTACCTATCTAAAAAATCATTTGAGTCTCATTGTATTTTTTTTCTCAGCAAAATGAGTCTTCTTAGACTTACAATCAAAATTATAACATTAGTGTACCTATCAGGTTCGGAGTGACTTTTAATCACTTATTATTTATCAAAACAAAAAATTTCCATCGCCCAAATTCCCTGAGAAGATATTATATAAGCTTCCAAGGAAATTCTTAATACTCAGCAGTAAATTGCAGTTCCTCCAACGTGTTGAGGTGAACCGCCGGATCAAAAATTCAAACACTTTATTGCCTTCCCAAGACTGGGATATGAATTTGAGGCTGCTGCAATGCCCTAAAGGAAATTTGCAGCTGAACGTGAATATTGTAGGCATCACTGATAGTTCCTGGTGTATCATATTTGCTGCCAAATGTAAACGCTAGGCGTTCAAATAACTAAGCATTATTCACAAGAAGAGCCGTCACGTTCGCTACCGCTCTTAAAGAAGAAGGTGGATTCTTTGAAAGTTATATTTATTGACAACGTAATATTGTTTTTTTTCATCAGAACGTGTTTGGTATATTGACTTAGGTATAATTATAATAGAGATTTTACAAAAAAACTAAAAAAAAATATGTACCAGACAATTTTAGCAATTAACGCAATGAAAATTACCAGTATACTCAATTACTCATATTTTCATTTATAGTTTATATTTTGAAGTATCTATTAGATTCGTGGTTTTCTTTATTGAACTGCTGATAAATTCATGTTTCCTTTTGTAAAGACAACTTGTTTATGTATATAAAAACATGTGCATACGTATATTTTGTAAAACTCTTGCTAAAAAGGAATCCAATGCTAAATGAAGTGCACTTTGAACGATAATTTGGCTTATCTCACCACAGCTGTATAATTATTAAAAACCTCTTACACAGCATTTCAAACGACCGCGTCAAACCGCGATTCGCTCCCGAAGCACTGACATGACGATTAAA
The DNA here is from genome assembly GCA_929108375.1 of Gymnoscelis rufifasciata. Lineage (NCBI taxonomy): Eukaryota > Metazoa > Arthropoda > Insecta > Lepidoptera > Geometridae > Gymnoscelis > Gymnoscelis rufifasciata. Next base: position 8,281,345 of record OV815315.1, on the reverse strand, counting down.
ATGACCGCATTGCCACCAGATCCCACTTAATTGCACCGAAAAACCGTTCCATCGGGTACAATAGGTTCATTAGTGATCGCCGAATTTCAATTTGCCCGTGGCTGGTAAATTTGACAAATCGATTTAAATTTACGTTCTTCAATAATTTTACATGGCTACTCTTACTACTCATATAAAGCGCTCGTGCTACGTGGATATAATTTCTGTATTTGAATATCTTTGAAAATTAAGATAAAAAGTCTCAGTAATAACAAATGACAAATACTTATTTGTAGTGTATATAGTGTGTATAGTTTTAAAACATATTAATAATACACAATTTCGTGAAAAATACCAATTCTTGGATAAATAATTATAACTTAAATGGATTGCAATAGTTTACTAGGTATATCTTTTAATATTAATGTATCATTAATCAAGAAGTATCATTAATTCGCTTCAGAGCCACATAGTCCGAGTAAACTAAGCAATAAATGGTTAGTTATGTAAATAATTACGTGTTAAAACTTAGTTATGTCAAGAGCCATCTTGTCACATGTGACTGAGCTAAATAGGTCTATAATTTTAACCATTGTATTATTTTACTCATAGATCGCGAAACACGCCCTAAGTAATCTAAAAATACTAAAAGTATTCTCTTAAAACATTTGTGAATTATTAAGACGGTTTAACTGCAAATATTTACTTCAAAATTTCCGATACACAATCTTATTTTACCATAACTTTCAAAGCTTCGTACTTCAGACTAATAGGTAGGTATTATAAAGCTGGAAAATTATTCTTGCAAAACTCTAAGTCAAACAATGATGTTTTGAACAATAGAGTTCCCATGTTCATAACAACTTCAGGCTAAAGCAAACGGGCGATGTAGCATAGTTTAAGAAATAAAATGGCCCAAAAACTGACTGACAAATATATTATGTAGCCTAGGACTTGCTTTTCTCTCGTTATAACTGTATTATCCCTGGAAACTTTATGCCTAAACGAACAAAGAAGGACTAAGAAATAAAAGGATAGATTAAGAGCCTATGGGCGATTCACACCGTGGTATGAATAGCTTACGGTATGAAACGACTAACCACCCAAACACGTTCCAATGAAACCCAAGATCGTACACCGTTGCAAACCGCTACTTCCATACACCAAGGAGTTCAGCTTGTTAAGTAGGCAAGATATAACTTACTCTTAACAAGGCGCAGATCTCAGTTTCCCTATACAATAATAGTGTAAGCCGACTTGTGTAATCAATAGGCAGACATTTTCTATTTCCCATACATCTGCTAGCAATTTCCGATAATCTTCCAAAGACTTGCTACATTTCACAAAACCAAAATTGTTTTAGTCTCACATTACAGTGTTAGTACATCGTTTCTTACCGAAACAGTTGGATATCTTTAAAAGTCTTTCTCATATGTGATTTTTGTAACTATTGTTTTGTTTTGGTGTACAATAAAGAGTAGTTTTTGTATTGTATTGTAAAAGTCACCTGACACAACAAAAGGTAATGTGTGCGTATAAGTGGCAAGTTTAAAACGCCAACTGACACAAAATGGACAGCGAAATAAAATGTAAATGCCATAAATATGGAGATGGGAATAACAGGGGCTACCGTGCAAACTTTTGTAAAGCATATTTCGTTCGCCTAGTTTGTTTACGCCTAGTTACGAAGTAACTCGGAAATTATTTGAAATGTTTGACTTATAAGGAGGCCGCAGGAAACTTTTGAATACATAAATTGTAATAACTATTTATCTATAATTACAAACCGTTTCTTGGCCAGCGTGGTGAATTAAGGCCTAATCTCTCTCGTCAAGAGAGAAGTACCTGTGTCCCAGCAGTGGGAACGTTAATAGGGTGATGATGATGACAAACCGTTTATCGGAGTTCAAACAATAATAGACGTGCTCTGTTAGTTGTGAATCTAATTAGCATTTTGGAAAGGTTATAAGTTATAAGGTATTAAGATTTGCGGAATACGAAATACAAGCATAACTGAAATAAAGTCCGAGTAGTAATACTGAAACACTGAAACTTATAATGTAAAGTGTTGTTCAACAGGTTTTATAACTAAAGGGTACAAGTTAAAAAACTTATAGCAAACAGTGGAAGGGTTAACGTAAATATGTAAAAGTATATTTAGCTTTTATGAATCGCAATAGTATACAAAGTGTTTATGCGTAAATCGCTATTTGTTCAACTTGACCTGCTATCTCTATGTCTAGTCTAATCCCGTTATGCAGAATTGTGAACTTAACTTATTTTAGCTAAAATGTAATGTTTTAGCATTCGTTAGAAAGAGACAACATTCTTTCTAATTATGATAATAATAATATATTTATTTGTCAGACACATGATCCATTAAATTCTTAACCATTAATTGAAGATGAAGAACCTTTCAATAAAGCCTTCGAATTTTTAAATACAGCTTTGATTACTCAAACTGATTTGACCTCAACTGAAAACACGGCAAAAATAAATTAAATTGTATCAAGATTTTGGAATGGAATTTGAAGTGAGGTTGCGTTACAAACTCGAATTAATATTTATTAATTACTACTCCCCTGGAGCTAAATAATCAGTTATTTACATTCACCACGCTAACCGTATTTATATTAATAATTATGTAGAACTTGTGTTAATGTTATTTTAAATGCCACATTATTTAACCAATAATCTCTTTCTTCTTCTTTATTTGCAAAGCGGAAACATGAATTAATTTTTCAAAGTTTTCTAGTAATTTTCAACGGGATTTTACATTTGCTGACTGCGCACATACCATGAAAACTATTACTTTAAATTATCATGGTTTTTAACAATAATATGACTTCCATCTTATGACTGAAGGCACTATTATAAATAGATTGTTTTTTTCACAACTAAAATTTTGTCTTTATCAGTCAAATGTCATGGGATTAGAACATGTTGTTATGTTGCTCCAACAGTCGTGAGTGACAACTTGTGACGCTTGCAACAGCGTCGAGTTATCGGAAAACTTCAAAACCGTCAAATGGTATGTTACCCGTTTAAAGTAAAATAACTGCTGAGCAACAAATAAATCACAATAAAACGTTATTATTTTACTCAACATGAATAATATTGGTAGGTAATGACTACATTCGTCAAACGAACACAAATAGTCAGATTATTTACCTAAAATAAACATTATAGGTTTACCTATTTGTCAAATTTGTCATTCCAAGGGCGGCGCTACCAACACTAAAATCTTTGTACGGCCTCTATATTTTGATAAACGATGGCGTGTACTACTTATCAAAACATAATGTATTTTTTTAGGTTTTTTGTTATTGAAACACAGGAGCAAAACAAACTTCGAATACCTTCTATATTTCTTTTGAGTTCATCTTCATCATTAACGTTCCCACTGCTGGGACACAGGGAATTATTTAGATTAGGCCTTAATTTACCACGCTGGCCAAGTGCGGGTTGGTGAATGTCACAAGTCCTTCAAACTCTTTAAAGTTGTTAGAACATGCCGGTTTCCTCATGATGTTTTGCCTTCACCGTTAAAGCACGTTTTTTAAAGCGCACATTACAATGTTTAAGAAGAAAAATTCAGAGGTGCGTAGCGGGGTTTGAACCCACGACCTTCGGAATGAAAGTCGAGTGTGCTCCCACTTAGCCAACACGGCTACTAGCCAACACGGCTACTCTTTTGAGTTCGCTAAGTCTCTATTTTTTATCTATGAGTTAAGTATAGTTTTTACTAGTAGGAAAGACGACTAATAGGAAGTTATAATTTATAACCTATCCCAGTTTATAATTTATAGCCTATCTCAGTTCTTCCCGTAATGAGTAAAATCTTTGAAAAAATTATTTTAACACAATTAATTAATCACTTTGATCGCAACAGACTTCTGCATAGCAATCAGTTTGGCTTCACCAAAGGTAGATCAACTACTGATGCTGGAACACTATTGATAAAGCACATTTTGGCGGCTTGGGATAGAGCGCAAAATACTATCGGCGTGTTCTGTGATCTCTCCAAGGCTTTTGATTGTGTCTGCCATGCAACACTTATAAATAAATTAAAGCATTACGGCATTCACAACAAAGCCCTTGAGCTCCTACATTCCTACTTGACCGATAGAATTCAAATGGTTCAAGTAGGTAATGAAAGATCCTCAGGATCAAAAATCGAATTAGGGGTTCCACAAGGATCAATACTTGGGCCTTTTTTGTTTTTAGTATATGTAAATGATCTCCCGTATTTTGCTAAAGACCTTTGTGACATAGTCTTATTTGCTGATGATACTTCTTTATTATTTAAAGTTGATAGGAATAAAAATAATTTTGACGATGTAAATAACTCACTGTCACTAGTACTAAATTGGTTCACGGTTAATAACTTACTGCTAAACGCAAAAAAAACTAAATGTATTAAATTCAAACTCCCTAATGTTAAAGAATTTCCTACAAAAATCATATTAAACGATGAAATTCTCGAGCTCGTTGACTCAACAGTGTTTCTAGGTTTACATATTGATTCTCGTCTACAATGGAAACCCCAAATTACAAACCTTGCAGGTAGACTTAGTTCAGCCGCTTATGCAGTGCGAACAATGAGATATATCACAGATGAGGGTACAGCTAGACTGGTTTATTTTAGTTACTTTCATAGTATTATGTCATATGGTATCCTACTCTGGGGTGCTGCAGCCGATATTCAAACTATATTCGTGCTGCAAAAAAGGGCTGTACGTGCAATATATAAAATGAAACCACGTGACTCCCTCAAAGAAAAATTCAAAGAGATTAACATTCTAACTGTAATCTCACAGTACATTTTTGAGAACTTGATGTTCACCCACAAGAATAAGCATTTGTTTCTAAGAAAAAGTGACGTACATAGTATTAACACTAGAAGTAAAGAAAAATTACTAATTCCTACTTACAGACTAAAAAAACTAGGCAAATCATTTATGGGTAACTCTGTACGTTTTTATAATAAGCTTCCTCATAATGTAACAGAGCTTCCTATTAGAAAATTTAAATCATTTATTAAGAGAAGTCTAATGAAAAAAGCGTATTACTCTATAAATGATTATATAAAGGATGATGCAGCTTGGATAGATGTTGCTTAGTTCCACAGTAACAGGCTCTAATAATTCTGGTTGACCAGGACTGATATGCTCATGCTAAAATAGCTTCCTTATATGACAAACATTTTTTTTATTGTAAATGTTAAACTTATAATAGTTAACTATAAATAAGAACTCCAAAATTGTAATAACTACAAAATTGTAATAACTGATAAAGCTGTGTTGTTCTATTCGCTTCTCAACTCAGTATAAAACATTGAAGCGAACTGTCAAGACAATGTTATTTCCTTGATATTTGTTATTTAAGCAATTTAGTTTTATTAATTTTAATTTTAAGTTGACCTGTCCATGTAGGCTATGTGCTTCTAAGGAAATAAACGTTTTGACTTTGACTTTGACTTTGACTTTTGTTTAGAAAGTGAATAAATTGCCTTTTTGGGTATGCTAGAAGTTTAAATAGAATTGTTGAGCGGTGAGAATTAGCTTAAAGTAGGGATTGACCACAGTGACTTTATTTATTATTCTCTTTGAAAGCTTAATAAGCCCACTGGACAAACCTTTGGCTTAAATCATAGACTAAATAAATAAATATCAAAATACGTACAAAAAATCGCAAATATGTCTGCATTGCATGATGGTTTTCCCTAACATGTTGCTTATCTTTATGTGAGGTATCAACATCTTTATAAATCAAAATATTTTTTTTTTGCCTTTTAACTATGTCATACCAAAAATCGTTCCCTACATACTTAATATCCAAATTTGTTAAGCGCTTCAAAATCTCTCAGCAATTACCCGCAAAGTGAGGAAAAAACCATTATGAGGGAAGAATTCAAAACCGTTTTAGCGTCGGCTAATTAATGTATTCATTATTGGTGTTGAAAATCATCCAATTTGCTGCAATAACGGCTAACATTCAAAATCATTTCGCCTCTGTTGCTATTAGGAATATAATAGCTGTATTTAATTTATTACCATGCATGCCTAATACGAATTCATTAACCTAAACTGTAGCGCTGCCCTTATTAAACATGATTGACGATGCATTATTTTGATTAAAAGATAGCTAGTTACAATTTAAAAGCTTCTATTAATAGAATAAAGGCTTGGTATGATAAAAATCTTTTAGGGTTCGGAGCTATTTGATTAAAATTATTATCATTTAAGTTGTACCACAACCACAAGCAATATACGCCTCTCTTTACATTCATCAAAACTCTCTATATATAATATATCTATAATAGTCTGGTTAATTGCGTAAAACGAACTCCTATACTTATCCTACATAGAAGATTATTAGTAGTTATAAAATATATTATGTATTTTATTTTAAGTATAATCAATGTATATAACGTTTTAGATTTAAGATATCTGTAAGTTATATGCGTATTTTATAAATAAAAGCAGTTATATCTTCAGTTGTATTTGTTGAAAGCAGCCTTAATTCCCGAGCTTAGCTTAAATTATCCAAAATTCCAAAAAGTCTTACAATAAACATCGACCAAAAATATACAATGTGTACCATGTGTGTACTAAAGGATTAAAGAAGAGACTCAGCATTATATTGCTACGATGCGTAGCAACACTGGTTTTTCTGGCAAAACCTTTGGGGCGCGTAGACATGGAATAACACTTATTATAAACTAAAAATCCGTGTCGGCTAAGTGGGACACTCGACTTTCATTCCGAAGTTCGTGGGTTCAAACCCCGCCTTGCACCTCTGGATTTTTCTTGTTGAGAAATGTATATGAGCTTTAAACACGTGCGTTAACGGTGAAGGCAAGCATCGTGAGGACACGGCATGTTCTGAGAACTTTAAAGAGTATGAAGGACATGTGACATTCACCAACCCGCCCTTGGCCAGCGTGGTGAATTAAGGCCTAATCTCACTCATCAAGAGAGAAGTCCCTGTGTCCCAGCAGTGGGAACGTTAATAGTGTGATGATGATGATAAACTAAAACAACACACTTCAAAATATACATACATATTATGTACATAATATATACAGAATAAATCTATAACGAGCGGTAGTAAAGTAGTACCTCTAAAGCTATGAAGGCGGCTAAGTACCCGTTTCACCATATCCGAGTAAAATAGTAAATGGTTTGAATAAAGAGAAATCTTGGTTGACTGACCAAGATTTCTCTATATTCATAGTAACTATACTGACAGTTGTCAGTTGACTTGAAAACAGTCTCTGGTGGTAGGCTTCGGCCGAGGCTTGTCACCACCCTCCGGGCTTGGCCAGTGCGTGGAGCGATTTTTTCGTGTTTCGTAATGTGGCCCGGAGAAGCCATCTACCTGCTAGGTCTTCATGTCCCATCTTAGACCACATCGTCACTTTACATCAGGTGAGATTGTGGTCAAATGAAGGCTTATCCAGCATAAAAAAAAAGTTATAATAATACCACTAGCTGACCCTAGAATTGAGGACGCAAAATGGCTTTTAACTGAGTAGCATCTTTCACACTTTATAATTTTATTTAACTTGACACTGGCAAACTGACGATTCAAGCGCAGAGTCCAATTATAAGGAATTTGTTTAAATTGAATTGACCCTAGTATTTAAAAAGGCGCGCTATATACAAAGTGCACCTATATCGAATATATTATTATGTTCTTATACCTAAATTGTATATTATATAGTTTAAATAAGATTTACCAAGTGTTACATAAATAAAATATAGTAGTTTTATAAAAAAAAACTGTTAAAGGCGCTAAATAGCCTATGATTTTATTATCATGCCGGGTATTATACTAAGGTGTTTAGATTATAATAACTATGTATTTTTTTTACCTATTAATTAATAAGGAACTTTTATAAACCCTAGCTGACCCGACAATCGTTGTTTTTCCAAAATTAAAACATGATTGCCATGGATACTTTTTTTAAGAAAATGCTTAGTTTTTCCTCGTCTCGTAAATTCAACTAATTCTCACACATTCCTAACAAATAATGCATAAAAACCTTTTTTATTTTATTTTATGTAGATAAAGTAAGACACATACGTAACAGTCGCGCACAGGATTCGAACCTGCATCTCCGGAATAGCCCCTAAAATAATACGAACCTTTCTCTTGAATTCTTATTCCTAAAACTGCATAACGAACAGTTCAGTAGTTTTAGAGTTTATCATAAACATATTTAAATAAATAAATATTTCCGGACCATCCACACAACAACATCTAGCCCCGTGGTTAGCTCTTAGCTTGAGTTACGGGTACTAGAGATCTGATATACTTAATATATAATATACATACATACATAGATATTTTTTATTATACATTTATTCATTTTTATAAGAGAACAAGAATTTCACACAGCAGCTCTCCCACACCTCAAACACCCAGACCAGTGAAGAAGTCAGAAAGTGCTTGCAGAACATACAAACACTTGACCCCTCGGCGGGAATCGAACCCGCCCACCGCGCCACTGAGGCAGCATTTGAAAAGTAGTTTACTGTATGTTATTTTTCCGTAAAGCGTCTGAGCTGCGCGGTATGGTAACTCGTAAAGTAACTGTGACCACCGACCGCCTACGTGTCTCACGGCCCGTGCTTTGACATCACTTATTTTATAAGACAATATGCTATTTTTTAAGTTTTAATTTGTTGTAATTATTTTATTTTTCTTTGTTCTCTGCTTTCTGTGTATTTACTCTATTTTCTTAGGTTTAAATAAATAAGTCTAGTTTGTAAGTTAGTTTATAATTGGTAAAAATCTGTTAAATAACTATTCACATTAAATAAATTATTATTATTATTATCACGAATGCGCGCGCTATACATTGATCCTATTTTGCTGACACGTTATTTTAAAACTGCGATATAAACTTCTAGGATATTCACTGAATTCAAATGAAGTAAAGGACAATTGCGTTTAAAATTAAATACTTGTAATGAATAACGCATTTATATCGATAAGGATTAATAATTATTTATAAAAAAAAAACATTACCCAGTGTTTTAATTTCTGATGTTTAGTTATTTCGATGAGGATATAATTACGTAGTGTTTTACTTTCTGAGGTTTGGTTATCATGAAAAAGGTTATGGTGAGACAACCTCAAAAGATAGATACTTAAAATTATTTTTAGATCTTTTTAGGAGGAACAATTCTGGCAATCAAATGTTTTGCTAGAGTTTATCTGATTTCGCAGCGCACGCAGAAGAGCTATTTCGTAGTGAAAAGCACCATATTTTGAAACTTTCTTCATTGGTGCTTTTATTTATCCATATAATAATATGTTTTATGGATAAATATTTCATTGTTATTTATACATAATTGTTAACGTAGGTATAGTATTTATTATATGTATAATATGTATTTATAATATGTGAAGTAGTAGCTAACCTGCTTGACGTCAAAACGCCACACAACACCAAGGTTTTTGGCTGAAAAACAGATCTGAGCGGCAACCGTTCGGCACATGCTGAGCCAACACCTATTTCGGCTTACAGTCTTTATGTGTCAACCAAATGAGTAGTACTTAGATTTGTATGTTGTATTTTTTTATTATTTTAGTTTGGTTTTAAATATATTTTAGTTTTCTGTATTTGTGTCGTCGAAATAAATGTATTTCTTTCTTTCTTTCTTCTATTACTATCAGCGTCATGAAGATAATAGCTTTCCTCAATAAGTGGACTATCAAACACTGAAATATTTATTCACACCGGACTTTGTCCAGAGATTAGCGCGTTCAAATAAAAAAAAATCTTGAGCTTCATAATATAATAATAGACTGAATTATTTAACTCTTAGATTAAGAAACAGACCGTAAGCCTAACCTTAGAGGAAAGCAATACTTCTCGTATATATATGTCGTATCGTATGTATATATATGTATGTCGTTACTAAAACCGTCAATATTAATGTCACTTAGAAGTTACATAGTTAAAATATCAATCTTGCTTGTGAATCAAACTCTATAAAGTTGGCTAAATGTTATTAGCACCGATATAGTCTCAAACCAGATTATTGTTCAACCACTTAGTTAATTCGTTTAACTATAGGTATCCCGTAGGGTATTTTCTGAGCCATACTTAATAATAGTAGTTTCTGTGCAAAATTAAGACTATCAATATTAATTAACTCAATGCTTAATAGCTCTTATTAAAACGTATGTGGTTATAAAAAGCTGGCCCCTACCGTGGAACCGGCAATTACTGTTAATTTTAATGCATAAAGGTTGCTTTTAATGCTAACAAAATAAAGTTGTGAATGCAAATTTAACCCACACACATTAAGTGTATTTATTAGTCATAAGACTTTATATATCGTGATCATTCTCAAAGAATTGCTAGTTTTATGAGGTAGGCAACTAAATTTGACGAGATGAACTTCCCGTTTCATCAAAAACACAATATTAGAGTTAGGCCTAAATTCACCACGCTGAGCTGACCAAATGCCGGATGGTAAATGTCACATGTCCTTTAAATTCAGAAGTTCTCAAAACATGCCAGTTTTATTTTTTTATTCATATTTTTTTAAGACGTAAAATGCAAACTTCTGCATTTTACTTGCGATGCGATGTTTGAACCTTCAGAATAAATGTCGATTGTTCTTCATTACAAAAATGTACATTTGTTATGTATTCAGCTGCGGACGGCCAACACTGAAATGACTCGCTAAATTTTCCCAGACCTGGCTACTGTCAGGATAAAAGATACAAGATCTTAAGTCATTTATTTTCATTGTTTGATTTTACAAAGCGTGAAAAATGAAATACAAAAAACACAAACAAATTGAACATACTTATAGATAAATAGGAAATAAATTTATGTTCGCTTCGCTTTTTTACACTAGAGCCAAGACGCGATTAGAAACTCTAGCATTTTTGTAATAATATTTTACAATAATTAAAGGTTAGTATTTTAATTTGTTATTTAAGAAGAACCCGTCCCAAGCAGTTTTGTCGTCAAGGTTATCAGATATTTAAAAAAACTTCTTACAGATATTATTTTTACAATATTTTGTTTTATTCTCCGATCAATGTTTCATAATGTAGGCAAAAGGTTGTCTGGAAGATTTTTTTTAAGCAATAAGACCGCACATAACTTGTTCTAACGGTTTACATGTTACCTTGTATATGAATAATTATTTTGTTTATTTAATGGCATGCTGTGACTCAAAGGGCTTCCAACGGAAGATCAGCGTTGTCTTGTAACGTACAAGTCAACAAATGCTGAGCTGGAAGCCTTTTTGAGACATTATGTGTGACTTTACTACTTAATTCTACTTTTATTTATATGTATTGTGTGTGTCTCAAATAAAATTTATTTATTTTTTTTTATTTTAGAATATCATCACTTCTCTCTTGACGAGAGAGATTAGAAAGAAAGAAAGAAAAATATTTATTACTGTACAAAAATATAACAGAGAACATTATTAAATTAAACTTAGATTAAAGTACACAAATGGGTGGACACTCAACATGTGCTGTATCTGTGTCAATGTAGACCCAGCGCTAGTTTTCAGTTGAGATTAGGCCTTAGTTCACCACGCTGGCCAAATGCGAGTGGGCTAACGTTACCTTACTATTCATATTTTTTTTATTTTTGGTAATAATAAAGAATTTGTTATCTTTTGAAAAAAGAGAATCAATAACTTTACAACCTTTATACCTTTACCATTTGACACGAAAAAAATACTTTAATATAAATCTTAAGTGAAACAATTGACTGTACAATGAAACTATAGCATAAATAAGCCATAATATCGGCAAAAGTTTCAATTGAAACCCGTAGTAGTAACCCAGGTGCCGGTAACTGAGGCAGCACGGTTAATAATTATGAGACTACGGTTTTTGTTCCGGGTTAAAAGTTAATTTATGCACGAAGGGAATTACGGGCTCACGTGGTTAACTGGCAGAAAACTTTTTAATGGTATTGAGCTTTATTTTGTTGACAAAACGACAGATTTATACTTTAAATATATGCAGATATAATTCCAGTATTTGTTATTGAATAACTTTTTATAACACCTCAATGTATTTTCATTGAATTTCTTAAAACCAATAGTGAATTTCAAAGCCCTTTCTTATCCGTGTATAAATCATATCAATACTTTTCATTCAATGATAATGCTAAGTAAAAAAGTTTAAAAATTAACTCATTAGCCTGAAGAAACAGGATTGGAAATAATTAAAATAAGTAAGAGATGGACTCATACACCGAGGGTTCCGTATAATTTTTACACATTTTGTCATTAAAACCCCATATTATGTGCAAAAAGAAAGATTTCAAAGAAAGCAATCAGCGTTCACCCATCCAAGTACTATCCGCACGCAACGTAGCTTCTCTTTATAAAATCACGTTTGTAGTATGGGAGCTCCCATACCACCCTTATCACTTTAGTAGTATGGGAGCTCCCTTAAATATTTCAGCAAAATTGAAGCACTCTAACTGTCACGGTTCTTGACAAACAGACGTGACAGACAGCCAGTCGACATAGTCTTAGTAATAGAGTCCCGTTTTATCCTTTGGATACGGAACCCCAAAATACTAACAAATTAAATTTAATACTAGCAAACATTTCACCTACATAATGAATAATTCATTGAGCTTTATTTTTGTATTAGTCAATAATAAAACAGATATTTCGCAAAAAAAAAATGATTTTTCTTCGTTTTTCAACGTTATTTAAACTATATTTCCTTCGATTTCCAACAAAAACCAAACGCAAACTTTGACAGCTATTGTTACTTAGTATTTCTTGGAATTATATTATTGCTACTGTCAACCCAAACTAAAAGGCGCGACAAAAGTTTTCCACGGCAAAATAATAGGATTCTCCTGACAGGTCCAAATTGACATTGGGAACCGAACGACAGTTTTATGACATGGAATAGTTTATTCCGACTGGATTGGCCTTGCTTTTTGTGGCGGCATATTTTATTTACACGCACGTTTTAGGAATTGTGTGACCTTGTGATACAAAGCAGAAATTTTAGACGCGACTTAGTAAAATGCATCCTATTTTGATGGGATGCAATGATAACTAGTCGACCAAATTAAGATGTCCGATCTTACAATTCATTACTACAGAGTCATAAGGGTAGAGTTCTACAGTACCGTCAACTTTAGGTTTTTAAATCTTAATTAATAACGTCATGCTCGATACTCCACAAAATATTTGCCTATCAAATAAAATAACAAAAATATCTATATCAGTTGGTATATATGAAGCTTTATTGATGAAATACAAAGTCTAGGATAAATGTGATTTTCAAACAGTAAGTAACGTTTAGTTAGTTTGCAACCATTTATAAAACTCAATAATGCCAATTATATTGATAGAATAGCTGCAATATGTCTGCATAAGCCTTATGAAACCATATGTTACAATTTCCAAGCTAAATCAAGCCCTCTTCGTGTGATTTAATGCACTAAGTGCAAACTGTCTGTTCTTTAAGCTATTTTTGAAGGCGAAGTATGGTTTCTTATGTTTTATCTTATTTACATCGCTTTATCTTATATTTTACCTAATAACATTTTGCCCCGAACCATAATTTATTAAAAAGTAGATAATATAAACTTTAAAAATGAACTTGTGGATTGGACGGTACTGCAGGATATTCTAAGGGCCGGTGCTATAAGAAACTAAAATTATATAAGGAGATTTCAGAAAAAAAAGCTAACGTGCACAGGTTGCTTTCAATTTCGGTGTCTTTTAGTCATACATGCATATTATGCTAACCAGAAGTGATATGTGTTCAATTAAATCTTTTCAATTGTTACATAGCAGTAGTTCATCGCATGCAACAGAAATCTTTGTAATAAGTGAACACTTACACGACTTGCTTAGAGCATTATAATGTTCTTGCACTAATATAGGGCACGAATCGTGACAAAAAGTTCAGCGCTGTATTAAGAGATATTTCAGGTGGTTCGTACAGGATGCCGGCCGGTACTATAGGACGCTCCCCTAATTATCATACTATTTGCTCACAATTTTCATCTCAGATTTTTTCTAGGACACTGCCTTAAAAAAGATGATTTATTAATTTTATATTCCAACATCCTTCTCATTTGATTAAATTTCTTCGGTTCGGAACAACCTTGATTTAAGTTAATTTACATTATAAGTTAGTTTAGTCTTTATTATCTATAAAATATTTCCATTTTCATGCACATAATAAGAAGAACGCGACCAATAGTCGCAATATCCACTCCAATCCCAAACGTACCTCCTAACATAATACAGCTATCCATAATCCAGCTATCTAAAAGCTTTTGCCCATCTGAGGACTACAATCTATTACCTAGATTACCTGTAAGTCTTATCTATACTTTGTCCACTCAATTTGCTAAGTAATAAGCAAGCCTACTGGCGGATAGTATGGAGCATGACAGTTGATTAATTTCAGCCCTTTATAATATTATATTACAGAGCTTAAGAGTTCGTTCGATTGTTTTTTGTTTGAACGCGATAATCTTAAAAGTGGTCCGATTTTAAAAGTTATTTCATTGGTTAATAGCCTATTTATTTCATATTCCCCATTTATCGAGGCTATAAACTACTTTACTACGAGAAAGTTCCCGCAAAAACAACGGCAACGCCTTGTCTTGTAAAACTAAAAATATGATAAAGCTAAAGAGATTCTGCTTGTTTGAACGCGCTAATCTTAGAAACTTCTGGTCCGATTTGAAACATTTATTTCAATGTTAAACAGCCTTTTTAAATGAATGCTGCGAATAAGCTGGATGGACCACATTACCAACGTTGAGGTGCTTAAGCGTATGGGCAAGAAAGTGCAAATAGTTCGGACCATTAAAATAAGTAAAGTCGCATATCTTGGTTACATATAACTTTTTAAATTATCATGGTTTTTAGCAATATTTACTGGTCTACCCCCATTTTGAGTCTTTTATTGCGAGGTTGACACTCACTAGTACTACTAACCACAAATCGCAAAGACAATGACAATTCAGTTGTTTACGTGATCATGGCGCTTGCAACAGCGTCGAAATATCGGATAACTCAAAAACCGTCAAATCATGGTATGTTACCCGTTTTAAATCATAATCTTGGTCACATACTTCGTAACCCACGGTACCATCTATTACAAACTGTGATGATGGGGAAAATTGCAGGAATGCGCAGAGTTGGTGGACGTAAAATGTCATGGCTTCGGAACATTCGACATTGGACTGGCATTAAAACAAATTTAAGGAGCTGACTGCCAACCTTCAGTAATGAAGTGGCACCTAAAGAATAAGAAGAGAAGCCTATTTATCGAGGAAGGCTACTTTTTACTGCGAGGAAACACGTTGTTCCCGCGGGGATATCAATAAACACGGGCAACGCCGTGGCGTACTAACGGTATTATAACGTGCTCTTTCGTTACTAAACACGGGCAACGCCGTGGCGTACTAACGGTATTATAACGTGCTCTTTCGTTACTAAACACGGGCAACGCCGTGGCGTACTAACGGTATTATAACGTGCTCTTTCGTTACTAAACACGGGCAACGCCGTGGCGTACTAACGGTATTATAACGTGCTCTTTCGTTACTAAACACGGGCAACGCCGTGGCGTACTAACGGTATTATAACGTGCTCTTTCGTTACTAAACACGGGCAACGCCGTGGCGTACTAACGGTATTATAACGTGCTCTTTCGTTACTAAACACGGGCAACGCCGTGGCGTACTAACGGTATTATAACGTGCTCATTCGTTACTAAACACGGGCAACGCCGTGGCGTACTAACGGTATTATAACGTGCTCTTTCGTTACTAAACACGGGCAACGCCGTGGCGTACTAACGGTATTATAACGTGCTCTTTCGTTACTAAACACGGGCAACGCCGTGGCGTACTAACGGTATGGTATGTATCCGTTATAATACCTGACATCGGTACCATACATTGACATACTACTATAATATAACTACAAAAATATTAGTTTTATTTCTCTAAAGCTTTCTTAAAAGTAGGTTTTTTTTTTTTTTACATTAGATAAGCCTTCATTTGACCACAATCTCACCTGATGGAAAGTGACGATGTGGTCTAAGATGGAGCATGAAGACCTAGAATCAACGATCAAGGAACAATCGATTAAGGTTATGAGTTTTGTTTATATTTTAGTCGTAGCTACTGTTGAAATTATGTTTTTTTAAGGATTACGTATATATTTCATTGCGTTCAATTATTATTTTAGGTCAATTAAATTTAAAGCTATAGTTATTAAACAATCAAAAACAGTTTTAAAGCGGTTTCTGAAAAAACGTGATGTTGCGGCCAGTGATGATAAAAATGTCAATCGCCGGAGTAAATATTCAAAACAAAAAGTTCTAACGAGTTAAATATTATATCTAACTCATATGGTTTCTCAGAATTTTTTTTTTGTTTAATAGTTTTCAAACTCTTAATATTTCAGAAACTGTACAACTTAGATCTTTGATTTCTTTTCACTTTTTTTTTTGTTATAATTAACTTTCTTTGTCGATTGACACCGCAAGAAAAAAACTTTTTTCAAAATGGCTGACTATTAGGTATGTAGTCTCCATACTAAAATGTCAGAACTGACATGCTTTAGAAATTTAAAATAATACAAAATTTAATAATTATTTGATTTGTCTTCTTCATCTATAAACTTTTTGAGTTTTAATACAAATCTAAATCAATTTATCTACAACTAGCAGCAGAAAATTTTACTAAACGTACATATTTCTAAAAAGCCCAAATGGTTCCCGTAGTTTCAAGCGAGTAATACATGATCCATGAAATATAAGCAACCTACATTTTGCAGGTTTAGTAAAAATTTTGGCGTTCACACAGAAAAATATAGCAGCCTTATTTACACGGCTAACCTCATAATAAAACCTTCGCCGTAAAACTGTAATAACCTGTGAAATATAGCCAGTGTGTGCGTGACCAGGATCCTTGTCCTTTATTATAATGTATTTGGTTAATTGTTACACCAACGGGCGCATTCGTGTTTTTGACGGGTTCCTGCGTATTAGGTGCCAATATTACGAATTTCATAATTTATGGTTGTCCGATCGTCCGGCCGGTAGCCGAGGACAATTGTAATGAACTTTTAAATTGGTAGTTGCAGGAAAATTATCATTTCTAATCGTACATCGACCGAACAATATAATTATAGTATAAAATAGAAAAGTATGAAATGGAGTCACAATAAACCTAGGGTTTCGTATACACAATTCATAAAAAATATGTAAATATGTATACCTCTATATTTTATTGTCGTATGTTTTTAGTATTTCTTGTTATAGCGGCAACTGAAAACATCATCCTCAGAATTAACTTTTTTTTTCAACAATCAACTATCACGGTTCGTGAGATACAGCTTGGTGACAGACAGACTGATGACGAATTCTCAAGTATAGTGACCCGTTTTACCCTTTGGGCACGGAACCCTAAAACACTTCGATAGGCGTCGTCTGTCGTTTCTTAATGACTGTGTGGCCAACAAATTAAAGTGACAACTTAATTTTGCCAATAAATAGGCAAAATATTTAATGTTTTATCAATAAATAACAACTATATTAGTAAAAACTTAAAAGAAGAAAATGCCAATAAGAAATATTTTCTCATTTTGACAACAAAACTTTAAAGTGGTTTTGGGGAAACTGTGACATGTTATATACCCAATTTTTCTACTTCTGAGTTTAGAACTAAGGTCATATCTAATTAGATATGCTATTAATTAGGGCTTTCAATTTAAAGCCCTAATTTTATCAATTAATAGCTTTACACGCCAGGCCGTTGCCAACGATTTCATTATTTTTTAACGGTAACAACGTATTTTTCCACGGTAAAATTCTAATATTTAAAGTTCTCGTGTCATGGTGTTTGTAATCTAACTAATCCAAAACGGCTCGACTGATTTTCGTCATCCGAAGCATTAATATCGGCCAGGGTGGAGAAACGGACAACATCTATTTTTCATCCCCCTAAATGTTAAGGGTCTGGTCTACCCCTATTTTTTTTTTATTGGATATTTTTAATGATTTATCATACAAAAATACATACAACCCTACATTCTCACCCATCTACGATCAACCCCAAACGAACTAGGTGATACGAAGTTCACCGGGTCAGCTAGTACACTATAAGTTTCCTTCAATACCTACTCTACCTGAAACTTAAGGAATAATAATATGAATATACCTACATGGCCGTTTAATATAGTTTAATAACCTAACTTTGTAATTAGGGGTTTTATAGTAAAACAAGCATTAGCGATAATAACGTTTCGTTTATTTCCTTATAACAACAACAGTAACAACGCAGTAACTTGACTCCGACAAACTTCTCATGATTATTTATTCACACTACAAGGTTTCGGCCATGAACTAGGACATAAACTTAAAGTCTAGGTAGTTTTTAAGTTATCAATACAATATTCCGTTGAATTGTAAAACTGTTAAATAGATTAAATTTTGACTGAAGATATTAAATTCATCGTAGTAATAAAGAACTGTGCTCATATGAAAATGAGTCACGTTTTTCTTCGTTTTAAACATTTATGCCTATAGGCATGTTCTACAAATTAGCTTTTGGCATGCGAAAATAAAACACGGGATGGAAAACAAGGCAGTTTCCTTAACATAACTCACTCAAATATTTTAACGTTGAGAAATAGTAGTAGCGATATTTTAGATAAATTTGACCTGCGTTGTTCTTTCAAAAACTTTTTAAGGTACTATATATTTTTTTTATACTTTCACTAGTCGCCTAACAATAGTAGATAATAAGTTTAGAAAGAAAAGTGGTAATGGAGAATTTCTTTATTTTACTCTACGTAGCATTTTAAGTCATATATAAAATTACTGATTAGCTTTTATAATGACTACATTGTAAAAGTGTTGTAGAATCATTATTTTAAAGAAAATTTATTTTAAAAAATTCTAGTCGCTTAAAGCGTGGATGTAGTAGGTACACCCTAAATGAAACAGTTTAGTTTAATTTGTAGTAATAAGACTCTATAAGTTTGAAGATTTAAAATCGGATAATTTGATTTTACTGTTTCCTACTTACTGTAGAAAACGAGCGAGGGGTATATCAAAAACATACATATATATATCTTCAGTTTGAGTCGGAACCCATGAAAACTGTAAATTTAGATTGCCAAATATCTTCATAACATAAACTCTGATAAATTGGGCTAGTCAATTTGTAACTGAATTTCTTTTCGTTTCAGAAATAACATTTCTTGGAATTTCTTGGAAGGTTGGTTATTCCAATTGTAAAGAAGTAATTTTTTAAATAATTTTAAGTTGAATTTTTAGTTGTCTTTAATAATTTACAATGTTTTTTTATTTTGATAAAACCTTTCCGATTTGTTGCTTTTACTTCATATTAATTTATCAACTGTAGACAATTCAGTTCCAACTCAACCAGTTCCAGTTCTCAACTGTAGAATATTGATATACATATGTACACTGGAGTGTATTACATATATCAATCTTTATTTCAACGTTAGCGATTACTTTTATTTATAAGGCACTTAATTTAAAAGTTTTCCTTATTTTGAATGCTTTAATGCCTTCTCATATCAAAAAACTAGGTTGAATATAATAACCCATTGTGTAATATATGTATTTATGTAGCGTCAGATATTTGTTAAAATGTTTCCCTTTTTTTAAATGCTTTAATACCATCTTCATATCACAAGAAAGGGGTGAACATAAAAACCAAGTATGTAATATTTATGGAGCGTCAGCTTGTATTTGTACTCAAAAGAATTAGGCACGTTAATTCGATATGACCGACAAGTACCGAACATGAATTTCAGTTCTAATCAAAGCTTTGCCATTCACATTAAATCCGCATTACCACGGCTTCGCTTAAATTTCAATATTTACGTGCCCATTCAAATTTCATTTGGAATTTAACGAAGAATATATTTGTAAGTCATTTAATAAATATAAGTAGATGATTATGGAAAAACAAAAGCCTCAAGGCCTAAAATGTTTAATTGTATATTTGAATATTCGAATTAATATCAAATCTACCCAATAGCAAATGCTACACAATATCGGATGATTTATCATTATTTAAGCGCTTTCATTTAAACAAGCTTCAAAACACTTGCGATCTTGATAAAAGCTGTATGGTAATATTGCAAAAACTGACTGTACCAATGAAAACTATGTAACAACAATACCGATAAAATATCATAAAGCACGCAATTCAGCCGGTCATAATGAAATAGGGAGATGATATATGTCTTAAGAAAAAGGCGTCTTAAAGGTTAGGTTAATGGGTTCTTCTTACCTATAAAAATTATTAATATTTAGCTTTTCAGTCGTTCTTATTTTAATTTTTTTTTACGCTTTCAATCGAATAGTCTAACAAATTTACTTGTGCATTTGTAATAAAGTTGGTATCTGACAGTCCCGTTATTTCGTGGAAATGTATAGCATCATTTCTTACTACATTCCGAAAAACATTATGCAAAACTTTTAACCCAGTATTCAGGAGATTTTCAGATTGTACTAAATTGTGTAAATCATTGGTTAATACCAATGATTTACTGTATTGTTTTCTAGACTCAAGATGCAAGACCTATAAACCTTATCTTATAATATTAAACCATTGTTATTAATTGAAGTGACGTTGACGTTGCACGGACCAGCCCAGCCGTGCTTGCTGCCATAAAAATACCATTCAGAAACACGAAGTGAATTCAAGCGAAAATGGTGGAATAAATGAAACATTAATACGAGTTATAATGTGTCACCATAATTACCGCTGAATATTCATGTGGCGGCCACCAGCCATGTCTGTCACTTGAATATTTTAATAATTGACTGCGTTCATTATCACGCGATGCGTGGACTCGCTTTTTGTTTTGCTTCGTGATTCGGAAGGCGATTGGTTTATGACCTACAATTTACAGATAAAACGTTGACGGTAAACGGTAAACTATAGACACGTGTTTAACAGTTGTTTAGAAACATACATATGTATCACTTTTTGCTAAAAAAATATTGAACGCATGTCTTATGTTTTGGTGGTAAAGCGATTAGAATTTCTTGACAATTTGTTGTTTGTTCTTCCGGGTCAGTGTTATTCAAATTAAGTAGTGTATATAATTATAATGCCACCTTAATACCTATTGTACAAGATCTGCTTAGTTTGTGGTTAAATGAGTATTTGAAAATATTCATATATATGTATATATATATTTAATTTAAGAAACTTTTTTACACATGGGCCAATCAAAAGGTCATCGATTCACTGTTACCTATGCACATTTTTGCATTCATGGATGTGTTTTCACATTGGTTAAATTTCATAAATATTTGTTGCTCAGTGAAAGAGAAATAAGAACATCTAATCGATATCGATTAGATGTTCTTATTTCTTTTGATTATTATCGATTAGATGTTCTTATTTCATTGAACCATGTAATATATATAAAATTTCATTAAATTTGGCATAACCTTTGACTTAGACGAATGAAGACAAATACTGATATTGAGCCTTTTTTATGCTGAACTCGAAACAAAAGTCATAAATATAAGGGTCGTTCGTTAGCATGTAATATGAGACTCACTTTGATGTTAACGTCGTTACGGCAAGGTGTCTACGGCGTAGACATATTGCTACGGCGTAGCAACAGAGGCTACGAGATCATATCATGATTCAAGATGTCTAAGGTAACTAAGCTATGTCGTATAAACAAGCCATTGTTTCATAAATTTGTAGGTTGTAGAATTGGATTGTATGTTTATTATGACTAGCTTTTCGCTCACGGTTTTGTCTAAGTTTTGAAGGATTTTCGTGTAAGATTATATTTAAGGACAAGTTTTTTTTTACAATATAAATATATGCAGCA
This sequence comes from Gymnoscelis rufifasciata, assembly GCA_929108375.1. Classification (NCBI taxonomy): domain Eukaryota; kingdom Metazoa; phylum Arthropoda; class Insecta; order Lepidoptera; family Geometridae; genus Gymnoscelis; species Gymnoscelis rufifasciata. Next base: position 8,259,470 of record OV815315.1, on the reverse strand, counting down.
ACATTAAAATTAAAATAAAATTCTTGCAAACGAAAAATCAAGACAATACAGTCCTTGTGTGTACAGTCTTTTGCGTGACATAACTCTTTCTTGCGATTTGTACTAAATTTATGCGTCACAAGCTCGGAATGTTGATGTTCTAATATCTTGGCACTTTCTTATTAAATTAATAAAGCGAAAAATATGTGTCCAATATTTAACGTACTAAAAGACGGACTCAATAGAATACCTATTTTTTTATGTACTCATCAAGCCTATTAAATATTAAAAAAGGCACTTAAACCCTTATCATCTAAAATATAATCTGAATATTCGAGCCGCTAAATTATTTTTCCAGGAAAAATTGCTTAAATATCTTAAACGAATCAGTACATAAATGCTTACTACAAGCAAAATTCTTGCTTTAATTTTAAACATTTTCGGAATACCCTAAATCCAAATAATCCAATAATCTTGATACCAATAACAAATTGTGATTTGTAGCAACAATGGCTTTGGATCCAATAGAATCATTTCGATTCCTCGAATGACTGAGACGCTTTCGGTCACAATAGCATCATTAGTACTGTAATTCCGGAATTTCCCTATCTACTATCATCTGTTTAATTTCCCGGCCGTTATACCTTTTTCTTTTACTTGTTACGATACGATATTGGTCTTACTGACGGGCGAGTTTAAAGATATATTAGAGTACGGTTAAAACAGTACCAAATGCTTGCAATACAGCAAAGGCTAGAATGTTCTCAAAAGGTTGATTTATTTGCTCTTGGCTGCTGAAATAAAATAGAAACTGCATTTTGCTTCGCATGTTGTAAGTTGCTTTACCACCAGAGGTCGTTTTTTTAATTCGGCGCGTTGATGATTTTTTTTTGTAGCTTGCAAGTTACTTTCATAATATCTAAAAAGGACTTGCAAACAATCAACAATCCATATTTTGCATACCAGGAGTCGGATTATTTTTGTTTACATTACCTTTTTATCATCAAGTATTATCAATGAATAAGTTGCTATGCAATTCTATTAATTTATTTGAATACTTTGACTAAGTATCGAATATAAAAGTATACAATATGAATGTAAAAAAAACTCATGCGTTAAACATTAAGGATAGTTTATATGGTCCAACACTAAAAAAATACAGGAATAACATTCAGGAAAGATCGTATCGTAACTGTAATTTGCTTCACCATTTATAACAAGGAGATACAAATTGCACATATTTCAGGTCATAGAACAGAGCTTAATGAGATGAAGCTCGGCTGTAAAAGTTAATTGTTACTGGGTTAAATTCGGCACTGAACCGCAATGGGCATTGGCAATTGAATGGACGAGTCACTTCTGATTATATTAGAACTTAGATCCTATGTGGAATTTAAGGTTAAGGACCTTTCTGTAACTTTTTTCATCCGCCTACTAAAATTAGTGTTGTTAAAATCACTTCGGAATATCAGTATATATACCTACATAATTTTATAATCTCAGGAAGCAATAGTAACACATCAGTAGGACCTTTATCAGTCACAACTAAGGCATGTTTTTATTTTAATAAAACGTAATGAGTCAGCATCACTCATCGTTATACTACTTTTACTTTTACGTTGACTCAACAGTGTTCCTAGGGTTTACATATTGATTCTCGTCTACAATGGAAACCCCAAATTACAAACCTTGCAGGTAGACTTAGTTCAGCCGCTTATGCAGTGCGAACAATGAGATATAATTATCACAGATGAGGGTACAGCTAGACTGGTTTATTTTAGTTACTTTCATAGTATTATGTCATATGGTATCCTACTCTGGGGTGCTGCAGCCGATATTCAAACTATATTCGTGCTGCAAAAAACTGTACGTGCAATATATAAAATGAAACCACGTGACTCCCTCAAAGAAAAATTCAAAGAGATTAACATTCTAACTGTAATCTCACAGTACATTTTTGAGAACTTGATGTTCACCCACAAGAATAAGCACTTGTTTTTAAGAAAAAGTGACGTACATAGTATTAACACGAGAAGTAAGGAAAAATTACTAATTCCTACTTACAGACTAAAAAAACTAGGCAAATCATTTATGGGTAACTCTGTACGTTTTTATAATAAGCTTCCTCATAATGTAACAGAGCTTCCTATTAGAAAATTTAAATCATTTATTAAGAGAAGTCTAATGAAAAAAGCGTATTACTCTATAAATGATTATATAAAGGATGATGCAGCTTGGATAGATGTTGCTTAGTTCCACAGTAACAGGCTCTAATAATTCTGGTTGACCAGGACTGATATGCTCATGTTATAATAGCTTCCTTATAAGACAAACATTTTTTTTTATTGTAAATGTTAAACTTATAATAGTAACCTATAAATAAGAACTCCAAAATTGTAATAACTACAAAATTGTAATAACTGATATAGCTGTGTTGTTCTATTCGCTTCTCAACTCAGTATAAAAAATTGAAGCGAACTGTCAAGACAATGTTATTTCCTTGATATTTGTTATTTAAGCAATTTAGTTTTATTAATTTTAAGTTGACCTGTCCATGTAGGCTATGTGCTTCTAAGGAAATAAACGTTTTGACTTTGACTTTTAAAAGAGTGCATACAAATCTATTATTTTGCACAAGCACAGTTATGAGTTTATTCCATATCAATAGTCCATTTATACTCGTTCCTGGTAATATAGATTCCCTAATTGATTTCCTATTTTTTAAAAGTAGACAACCCGTTTGCATCGACAGTGCCCCAGAATCTGTGACCAAAACACGCGATCACATTGTAGAAGAATATTTCACGTCAGTTTTCATTTTTCGACTTCTTTTCAAATATCAATATTTTTTTACGTTGCCTTACCAGGTAATGTTATCAATTTATCAAGCTAAATCAATTATCCTCGCATTGAGACACGTAATCTCATGATTGCATATTATGTTCCCATTGAAAAATCTCGAGCATAGCCCTCATAATAAAACAGGTCTGATGAATATATTTTGTTACACAACACAGTCTATACCAACACGAATAATGAATAATACAAAGATTTATATAAAAATATCTTACATTGCAAAGCAAGCTTAGGTACAAAAATATAGAAGATACAATGTATTTCTCCATATGTTTATGTGTACATATGAAAGTCGCCTGTGAATTTTAGTATACGAGTAGTACCGTGAATAAAATGTTACGGCGTTACTGCCAAGGCAAAATGAGGAAATATGATGGCTTGACGTAAAAGATGAAGTTAAATAAGATAAAAATATATACATTTAAAAAAAGGTCTATCTCATTAGGACCTCACTTCATAGTTTATTCTACAAATCTCTTCCACAAAGTATGGGTCTACCTCTTTTCGTTTTGATGTTATTAGCTATTTGAATTAGGTTCTTTCTGCCTTATACAAAGATCAACAGACAACAAATTATGTAACAAAACAACGCAAGATAAGATGAAACGGAACGAAGCTTTTGCCCAACAGTGGGATATTAACGGTGGATAAAGATAAGATTAAGTTATACAAAATTTTAAGTTATTACTATCCATTAATTTATTGATTCTTCAAAATGTCCACCATTTTTCTCAATGCACATCGTTGCACGTTAAACCACACTGTTCACTTTAGTACATCCCGATAGTTTCTTATTAGATAGATTAAATCGGCTTTTTTTTTAAATAGATCAAGGTTCGTGTCGTCGTTCGTTCGTGATGATAAGGGTTTCAAAATTAAACAGTTTGTCAACATTGTATGTGATATATTGCTCATCATTCGTTCATCAAAACCTTTCGTACCTCTTTATAGCTTTTAGTACTTCAGCAACTTCTAAGAATCTTATTGAAACTTTTGTTTTATGAAAGTTACACTTTTAAGCCCTAAGGGCTTTAAATTCAGAAAGGCTTAACAATATTTTCTTGAGATAATGTGATTGAAGTAAAGTTGGAATTATTTATAGCGAAAGTTGCTAAAATATTTGTTTGGTCTTGGGAAGGTTATTAACATAATATTCAACAGGATGTTCATGAAATCTGATAATTCAATTATAATTTGAATTCAAAGTGTTAGACTAAGCACAACTTGAAATATCGAGAACCTATGTGCCACCAAGGCAGTCCTTGCTATGAACGAACTACCAGATATATAAATATTTTCATATAGATTTTCAAGTACTAGATCATTTATTTCCATTGTTTGATTTTACAAATCTTAGAAACGTCAAAAATTATATACTAAAAATTACAAACAAATTAAACAAAGGTACTTATAGATAAATGGGAAATAAAGTTATCGTACCTAGTCACTTACCTTTTTTACACTAGAAGAAAGAATGATTAGTAACCCTAGCTCATTTTGTTCTGTAACTTTACAATGAATATTGTTGTTGGTTTTATTTAAATAATTCAATTGATAAAAATCAACAAATACTTGCTGAGCAGGAGGAATGCTCATCCTCACCCTAAAACGATGTAACAAACCACCAATATGACACCACATACATTATCCTACGCTATTGTGGTAAGGAACAGCTATGAAAATTAAGTTAAACGAGACATTAACCCCGATCTCAGTATGTTTATCAGACCAATTCACTTGCCACGTTAATGTACGTACGTACGAAGGACGACGTATGCAATGTGCAACAGCATTCAAATAATTTCAACACGTAATTTCTGTCCGTACCAAAAGTCAAGCGGATAGCTTTCTTTAATTATAACTAGTGGCCCGCCCCGGCTTCGCACGGGTAATAATAAAAAAAAATCCCGGCAATTATTCTATTTTTTCTCGCCTTTTAAACCTTCCCTAGACCTCCACGAACATTTCAAGACTAAGATAAGATAAATCCGTTCAGCCGTTCTCGAGTTTTAATCAAACTAACGAACAACAATTCATTTTTATTTATATAGATTTAAAATTTGACACTGCGATGGTAGCGCCGTCTGTCGGATCCAATGTAAAACATTCCAATATCAACAACTACTAATAAATTGAAAATTAATTAAAAAAACATTATCCAGCGGACAAAATTGTGAATCTAAACCATTCCCAGATCCCCTTAAACACACACAAAAAAATTCATCAAAATCGGTCCAGTCGTTTGAGAGAAGTTCAGTGACATACACACTCACAGAAGAATTATATATAGAAAGATATTATAGCTAACCTATCGAGACAAAATAGTTAAAGTTTTTCAAAAGAAGAAGCAAAAGAAGTAGTTGTATTTTTTTTATTATACTTATTACATGCTCTTACTTATAGCTTTAGATTTACATTTATTTGAGAATTTTATTTATTTTATATCATTGATATAATAATAGTCGAGCCATACTATCGCGGCACTGTTAACGTCATTCCAAAAAAAAAAAAAAAAAACGCTGTCGAACGGGATGAAAAGTATCTTATGTCCGTCTCCTGGCTCTAAGCTACCTCCATACCAATTTTCACCCAAATCTGTTCTACCGTTCTTGAGTTATAAGTGGTGTAACTAACGCGACTTTCTTTTATATATATATAGATGAGAAAGCATTGTATGTATGTATACGTAGCTTCCACCCGCGGCTTTGTCAACAACAATACAACGCAGTTCGGTAGTGTCATCGTATCTATGTATTATTTTAAGTTTATTGTTTATATTGACCTGATTAAATGATTTTTATTTATTTTTTTATTATATACTTTGACTTCTGTCACATGGCTGAATTTCTGTTGCCCCAAAAAATACAAACATCACAAAAAAAACATATATTTAAAGGGACAATACAAAAAACGTGATTTTCATAAAGTAACCGCTTTAGGTTATGTGATCGTTAGGTGACTAATCTAACTGCATCTTTTTACGTTGCTTTTATAATGTATTACTACTTTCGACACTATAATGGAAATAAACCGAAAACTGGTGTAGAAACAGTGGTGGCTCTAAAATAGGAGAACGATTCAAATTTCATCGTTTGGAAAATAACGTACTAATAAATGAAAGTACAAAAATATCCCTGCCTCAGTGGCGCGGTGGGCGTAGGTCCGATTGCGGCGCAAGAGGTAGCGGGTTCGATTCCCGCCAAGGGGTCAAGGGTTTGTACTTTCTGCAAGCACATTCTCCTTGGTCTGGGTGGTTAATATGTATGATAAAAATATCTATAAATGAATGTCTATTATATTAAGTATATCCAATATTCTTCTTCCTGTAAAAATTTGTAGCTTAGAGCTTACCACTTGGCTAGATGTTGTTATGCGGATTGTCCGGAAATATATATAACATATAATATTTTTTTATTTTTAGCCAGCCAATACTATTCAGTACCCCTTACTTATACTTTTCATTGCAATCATAATGATGAGAGTTGAGCTCATTCCGTCATCCCTTGGGGAGACCTTTACTGTATGGTGGGATACGACATCGTCATAAAGAAGACCGTCATCTGTTCGAACCCAGTGAGACCAAGTTTACAAGCTTATAATTTGTTTCACATAGCCCAATGTTCGTCTATTATCAAATCATTGTTTATCCATGTGTTGTGTTTTTTAAGTTATGGTATAATTTCATGTTAATTCAATTCATTTTAGCAGCAACATGATGTGACATTCAACAACCCGCACTTTGCCAGCGTGGTGAATTAAGGTGTCCCTGTGTCTCAGCAGTGGGAACGTTAATAGGGTGATGATGATGAAAATAAAACCGCAGACGGAAATTTAGCTCACTCTTTCTGCCTCCACTGAGATCGCCAAAATGTTTGAAAGTCGAGTAACGTCATCTATTTCCCTAATTATCCTACATTACCTTCCTCTTAGTTATACATTTAATAACAAGCTTTCAACTCGCGTCTCATTTTCGTTTTATAACTATCTACATATTCGTTCTAAATGGGACACTTTACTCATAACAGGGTAGTTATTTTGGTGTTTGGTGTGCTAAAAGTTATTCGGTTTAATTTAAATTTCGGAGTATCATATTAAATGTTATAATGTGTTACACTTCACATTTAGGCAGAGTGTTCTGTATTTTATGCTAATTTGAGTGTCAATTTGTAATGGAATATAAATTAAATAAACAGAAAATTTACTTGTTAACTACTATTACTTGAGAACCACATTGTTAACACAAAGAAGTCAACTGAACCCATGCCTCTTTCATTAATGTTCATCTACATCAGCCAGAAGAGGTTAGCATCCGCCATATACCAGCAACTCTGACCATAACGTCACCATTTCAGCATAGAATATTTACGTTCCCACTGCTGGGACACAGAGACTTCTCTCTTGACGAGAGAGATTAGGCCTTAATTCTCCACGTTGGCCAAGTGCAAGTGAATGTCACAAGCCTTTTTACTCTTCAAGGTTCTCAGAACATGCCGGTTTCCTCACGATATTTGCCTTCTACGTTAAAGCAAGTGTTTTAAAGCACACATCATTTTTCAAGAAGAAAAATCCAAAGGTGCGTGGTGGGGTCTAATCTCACTCACGACCTTCGGAATGAAAGTCGAGTTTGCTCCCACTTAGCCAATAGCTTAGCTTAGCTTTTCTGCGACTCCATTTGACTATCTCAGTAGCTTAAAATAATAAATAAACATCTTAATGAGCATTCATAACAAGCGCAAGTGAACCCATCGTAACAAATTGATCTATACCATTGGCTAGACGCTAGACAGCGCAAGCCGCAAATGTCAACGAAAGGGTAAAATGGTCATGTGACAGTATTGACAGTCCAGTCGCGAAATAGCTGGAACAATTTAATTCATTGGGTTTTCGAGATAGCACTTTAAATAGGCCATCTGACAACGACTTCCGTGCGTGACAGGTCCACTGACTGTCCCAAATAGCCCGAATGTAACAAGTTTATTTTATTTTCACTGTAGCTGTCAAAATTCCGTAAATATTCTGTGTGGAAAAATATACCTAGTATAAATTTATAAACGGTATAGAGGTACAGTAGAAAGCCCAAAGAACACCCGAGAGACATTATTATGTTTATCGTTGCCTTCTCTTAGTTATTGATTAAAGGATTTCAGTGATAGAAAAAGAAATAATATCATACTGAGAATAAAAACAGAGTAGTCGATAATTAAATTGTCTTAAGTAGTCATAAGATTGAATGATACCATCGAAAACGTGAGACTACAAAATTAAATATAAAATAAATAAAAAAAATAAAAATCATTATATCAGACACAGGTCCATAAATTAAATTAGTGTGATCATAAAATAATATAATACATAGATAACATAAACATAGACAGATACTGGCCTGCGCAGAGAGCGGTCAATCTTGGAAAAGGTTCCTTCAGTTATCACTCTTTGCACAAGAGACCTCCATAGTGGAGAGTAAATGTCATCTCCGACGGTCTTTAGGATATTGTTTCGACTGCCCCGGACTCTGCGCATCAGGGACGCGGTTTTTATTCGCATAATGGCATGAAAACCATTCGTGTGTTATAGCGCAAACATCCCCGATGCACTACAAAACCGTGGCAGTCGCAACAACATCCTCAAAATATTATTATATTTCACCCGTAGGGCGTCTATTGATTTTTTGCTATGCTGGATCCAAAGACTTCCCGTGAAAAAACTCTAACAGTAAGCTTCAAAGCTTACTCTTCTTGTATAGATTTAAACTAGTCAATTTAGTAGTGAGAATTAAACTAATATAAAAGGTTGGACTAAGTATTTTCCAAGTGGCAAGCATAAAATATTTAATAAGTAGAATTAATATTTTTTGCATGTCGAAAGTGGACCAACCCTAACCTACATTTTCGTGGAATATAGATATTTTCCCGTTTCAACCCAGGTCAAAAGATGAGGTGGACGGTAGAAAAACACCGGATTATGAGTTGTATACAACTCGCTATCGTGTTATTGACGCGTATATCATCGCGCATATATGATCTAATATCAAGAGGCATCTCGGAAATACTCAACGAATTTTCATGCACTTTTTAGCGATAGATAGAGCAATTGAATTTAAATGTTTCATTTATATTCAGGTTTAAATGTATTACACTCGAAGCTGGTCGCTATTATGCTGCGGGTAATCCTTTGCATCTACATCTAAGCGAATTTAAGCAAGATATTTTCAGGCAAAAAAAAACAACGCTCAGCAGTCGCTTAGGACCGTAGGTTTAGTCGAAGCCTTATTATATATATGTAATTTGACCGAAGCACAAAAATAAGTATCAAGTTTTGGTAACCTTCCTGTATTTATTAAAAATTAATACAACCCGTATCGATCTTGTTCCAGATAGTAATAACCCAGCTATAGTATTAATTGCCCTCTTATTGTCTACGGCATGATTACCAATAATTGCTCTGAATTCGGCTTCCTAGATAATTATTTTTTACTATCGATTATAAAATAAGTAAAATATTTTGTTGCTGGACAATCCACACCGCAATAAATAAATCTAAGTCAACTCTAAGCTTAATGATTTATATATGCAGATAAAGATTAAAACGCATCTGTTACCTTCGCACGTAGGATTGGAACCATCGTCTTAATCATTTACTGCATTAAAAAAACTCTAAGCTTGTTTTGCGGGCTTTTCATATCGACGTTAACAGACTGCCGGAGTGATAAAATTATTGCTTTTGCTACCATTATTTATTTACGCATTTCAATTACACTTATACTCAATACTCAAGAGGCTTACATTCAATAATTCAGAACAGAAATTGATAGGAAGCGCTAAATTATCACATCAAATGATGCAGTACAATATTCTAACGAATATTATTATGAAAGCATTAGATATGCTCGTAGAACCCTTAATTGTAATTACTTTTAAAACGTAAGTATAGACAGATCGGCTGTTAAAGCTAAACATAAGGACGGCTATTTAAACAAAACGTAACTTAGTAACGTATCGTTTCTGTTGAAAATAAGAAAATGGTTCGTCAAAGAATAAACACATATTAGTGAAGCTACAGTTTCGACACAGTGAGAAATATTGGTTCATAGATTATCTATCAACCTTAAAAAGGAACTAGACTGAATGAACTATAAATGTCTCCGTTCAACACAAGATATGAAAAATCTTCGATTCAGCTTGTAAATTCCAGGAATTTGAGATGTTCTAATATCCTTAGAGGCAGGCTCAGGAAGACTTAAAGTAGAATAAGCCTGGGACGACCCAAGGCGATTTTAAGCCAATTTCAACAGAGGAACGTTATTTATATATAAATCGGCCTATAAGGTTTTTCTTAAAACATATATCTTCGTGCCTACCAATTATATAAATGGTAAATAGGTACTCTTCCGTAATTTATGTCAATTGTGCACTTCAAAATAGTGTTTTTTATTAAATTACGTTAATTATGAAGTTAAAATATATATGTATAATAAAGCCTAAAGCCTCGTCATAATGTAAAATACATTTTTAATTGCTTAATATATTTCAATATTTAACAAATTCATTAATTAATATTATATTAAAATTTAATAAAATTACTAATTTCTCAGTGTTTGTTTCCACTTTGTACTTGCCTCTGAATTCCAATAAAATTTTGACTCATTAGTCGTGAGGTTAAACTTCACTTGATAATTTCATACTATCTCATTTAACAGAATAAAATTTTCAATTTAATGTGTTATGCAGCAAAATTAAACAAATTAATTGATCAATTTATGTGAGGCACTTAAGAATATTTATTACCTGTGTTGGTTTAAAAAAAAAGCAATAAAATACTACTTTAGGCATGTTAGTAAATAAAAATTAAATTGACCAACAATTGAAATCTGGAGTTTCAATCTGAAATTGGATTGTAAACTAAAATCTTAACTTATTGATTACCAAATATGTTTACATTTTTGTTGACAAAATTGGCTTAAAACTTCAAAGTGTAAATTGGTTATTCTACCAATATACACAACATATTTTCCACAGTAGCCATGAAGCTTTAATTTTATGTATTAATTTTGTCATATCATAAATGTAAATACGCCAGTGATATCTCACTTGAGATATTATTATCATTATAACACAACATTCATATTAAAAATACAATTTTTAATTTAAATTTAACATTATTTGAAATTACCTCACTAAAACATTACAATTTTTTTATTTTAACTTATTAGTGAGCAAAAGGCAATCCCAACGAGGACTATCACTATTATAATTACTAATGAACAAAACTTACCTCTCAAAAGTTAAAAACCAACGGCGATGGCAAACCAAGCTCGAACTTTCACTGGAATAATCACACGCGTGCGCGACACGTCTGGCCCACCCAACGGCTAGAGCTGAACTGCGCTTATCGTGGTCTTAAAGAAACAGGTAAATGAAGCTCACACTGAAGCCGTCGAGTAACTTACAGGAAAGAAGTCTTCATTCGACATCACGAACGCATTATAGGGTACTTGATTTCTCTCTCTGTTTCTACGGTTCATTTTTAAAATACGTGTTACGGTTTATTGTAGACGGTGTTTATCTATGTCGTGGATTAAGTGGAGTCAAATTATGATTTGTCACTTGTTTTTTTTTTTTGAGGGTTCTGTACACAAAAGGATAAAACGGCAGCCTATTTTAGAGGCTTCGTCGTCTGTTTGTCCGTGTGTATCTCAACAGTGATAGATTCAAAGCTTAAATTTTAAGGGTTCGTGTATTTCTAAAATCAACTCAAAACGCATCATAAATAAATATAATAAGGGTGCTCTTATACATCTCATACTAATCGAATAAATATTTTTATTACTGAAATCTATTATGAAGATAATTTTTATTGAAATAATATGTTTTGATCGCATTTTTGTTTTCTAAAAAGGGTTTAAGTCAAAAGTTGGTGATAAAAATAAAGATTTAAATTGGCAATTTTCTTCAGGACTTCTAGGAAGGCTTGAAAGACTTTCTTGATGGCAACAATAGGATGACATAACAAAGGTTTATACCAATTTACAGCCTATTTATCTTTAATTTCGAGTTTGACCCCTTGTTTTATTTAATATAGGCGAAGTAAAAGTAAAACCAAATTTGAAACTCTGAATTTTGGATTTGAAATTTTATTTGGATATAATTGGTTGGATTATTAACTTAATTAACACATAATAAATAATGTTTTTTTTTATAATCTTGATAATGCAACAGGCACTGTTAAATAAATAAATATTATTAGGTTAGAATTTCCGAAACGTGACCTAACAGGCACTTTTGAGCGTTTAAAATTAATTATTTAATTTTTAATATAATTACTTTGAACTAAATATAAATGTGATATGTATTAAATGTAATAAGGAATCAATAAAAATGGTAAACCGTTCATATTATGGATCAGTTTTTTGGAGGTTTTGGCTGTTCACGTCCGTAAGTGGTAACCCTCTGAATCCTTACACGTGACCTCCGGGTGGTGCTAAGAACAGTCTCTGGTGGTAGGCTTCGGCCGCGGCTTGTCACCACCCTCCGGGCTGGGCCAGTGCGTGAAGCGATTTTTTCGTGTTTCGTAATGTGGTCCGGACAAGCCATCTTCTAGGCCTTCATGCTCCATCTTAGACCACATCTTCACTTTACATCAGGTGAGATTGTGGTCAAATGAAGGCTTATGAATAATAAAAAAAAAACAGTCAACAAGTGTCGAATGAGTGTTTAAATGAACTCGTAATTTTAATACGAAAATAGAGACCGTCGTGAACAATCGTCTTTACATATTGAGACCGTAAAGTAAAGACTAGAAGATTATTATTATCTACGAGCTTATTCTGCATTTAATTAGAAATGTTCCAGATATAAAAATAATGTTTATTTGGGGTTTTATATCAGTGTTTAAATTAAATAAACTCGGCTATCGTCGTTGCATGATGCGACTTCTAGCTTAAACACCTTATGCAGAACCTTGTTCATATAGGTATATATTCTACACTTGGATAAGGAAAAACTTTAAACAAAAAACATTGTTTAAACAAGGATTGAGTAGAATCAGTATTTACCAGTACCTAATTTAAAAGGAAAAATAGTGATCATCGTTTAGATAGTTTTTACATATTGCGATCTCTATACTTTACACAAGTTAGCAGAACTTATTAATTAATACTTCAGTCCCTACATATTCTGCAGTTTTATAAGGCATTTCCTTACTAAAGAGCTACAAGTGAGTAGCACTTGAGAATCAGTGTTTAAACTTCTGGCAGATTTAAATAGAAAAAAACATCGTCTGTATTTTAATTAATTTGTTGGTATTAGCTAGCTTCACTGGAGCACTTTGCGAAAGGGATTAAATGATATCTGCTGAGGAAATTTATTGGGTCAGGCTTCGAGTGGCAATATAATTATAGTGGGTATTGATTGGCTTCGCAATAACGGGCTGCTCGGTGAAAATATTAAATTAAACGCCTTTGAAATATAGTGCTGTAACTGTTAGTACCCTCTCGTTAAATTTAACGGTTATTGCTGAATCAGAGTGGAATCGTGCTTCTATGTTCTGTATCGAGTGCGAGATTTCTTTTAATTAGTTTCGTAGATTGCGGATAGTAAAAATATTTAAATGTGTGGGAGTCCTCTCTTGAAAAAGTTGTAATGACCCAGTTCATGTCGATTTTGGTACTCACTACAATTTAAGGCTATTATCTCACTAACCTGTTTACATCCCCACATCGGCATAAGCATCACAGACCCACTGGTCCAGTCCGGTGCTACCTAGAACAGAACACGAGAATGTTATCTCCGGCAACATGGCGTCGGCGTGTGTTTGACGATGTACTACACTATGTACTACGTTTCAATTGTGTTCTAGGTAAAACAAAATAGACCTAGACCTGACAGGTATGTAATATGTAACTTAATATACCATTTTTAATCGCTGGTTAGGTTTAGGTTTACTTAGACTCAATAGACTCAACGAGAACGGTATTAGTTGCAAGCAATTATAGCTGCTCCATGTAAAATAAAACTATATAAAAATATCTATATATGTATGTATATTATATTAAGTATATCAGATATCTAGTGCCCGTAACACAAGCTTAGAGCTTACCACGGGGCTAGATGTTGTTGTGAAGATTGTCCGGAAATATTTATTTATTTATATATTGCAGAAGTAAACTGCTGCTACAAATAATGCCCTTAGCCAGTTAGCGAAATGAGTTGCGGTTATGACTGGGCCTAGTAAACGCCACAACCTCTTCATTATTTCAGCCGTAAAACGCCCACTGACTGACAAAGCCGGATTGATTGAAATGTCAATGAGGGACATTGATATCCCGTTGTTTCGGTTGGAAGCGGTATGCATCCGTCGTGATCCCTTCGCAGTTTAAGTACACCGCTTGCCGAACAAAAGGCTGTTACCAAATAGCTCTTCATAGAGATTGCAAACTGAATGGCGTGAATTTTTCGTCCCCGACGGCCCATCAGCTCTACAAGATATAAAATGGTATAGTTTGTTGCCATTTCAGCAAACTAATCCGTTGCTATTTATCGCTTTTATATGTTATTCATGATTTGATGTTTTTCAGAAACCCCGCTCCATAGATCATTTTGTGATTCTCCTTCTCATAAGGCCTATTCATCAATCTTTTTTTCTTTTTTTTATCCTTTACAAAAACATGTTTACTTAAACACTAATATAGCAACAAAAACCCCTAAGTTAAACCTTGGTGCTATAATAAAAACTCAGACGCAAGTTCTCACTCACCTATCTTCAACAAACACTGTATCAGCTATCTAAACTAACATGCATTATTTAATTAAAAATGCCTATAGTAAATCACCACATGTCTCGGTTTCATAGGTAATCACTGGCAACACACCAAGGACCCAGCCACCAATAAGTTAATCCAACCATTGGTTTTACATCATAATTGGTTGATCATATATTCTGTTGGTGTAGCCTATTTTAATAAATAAATAATTCATCGGATGATGAGACTCTAAGCTAATAGAACACACGCCTACCGGAAATAAAAGTACCCATCAATTTAGTCATGAATTTGCAGCGGGAATTGGTAACGCCCCGGCGGCAAGGCGTTCCTCTTCCGATGCAGACGGGCGGTGGCTGATTGCTCGAGGATTCCATCACAGATATATATTATTCTGTTTTATATATAACATATAAAACAGAAAGTCTAGTGGTTTATTTTAATATCCGGTGTGATGGATAAAAAAATGCACGAAGTTCTAACGTACCTACCGAAATGGCAAATTTTACATATTATGGTCAATTATTTTTTAACCCCCGACCAACAAAGAGGGGTGTTATAAGTTTGACGTGTCTGTCTGGGACATCATAGCTCCCGAAAGGGTGAAGCGATTTCAATTAAGTTTTTTTTGTATAAAAGGTGAGTTTGTTTTTTTTAGACATGTTTCATGAAAATCGGTTTTCCGTTTAAAAGTTATGGGGGTGTTAGAGGAGAAGGAAAACCTAAAATATGAAAATCTGCAAATATATAGTAGGGTATCAAATGAAAGCTCATCGCGTGCACATTACAAAATATTATGGTGTTTAACTTTTAAGGAAATTAAGGCAATGGAATCGGGGTTAAATTATGAAAAACTTTCCTTGGTTTTTATTGGGTTGATTGACCTACAAAAATGGCAAATTTTACATAGTCTCTCAAATAATAATATTAGTCAAGATGTATAATTATTATCAACAATAGATTGTGCACAAATGTGACACAACACTGCCCTTTTTTAGTTACCTGGTTACTGTTAGTAATATAGATATGTAAAACCTTTAAAAGCAACTGAATACTTTCTAACAAATTTAATGTTTTAAAACTTTGATAAAAATAAGAAAAATATTATGAGATACTTAGTCAAAATAGTATTAGTCAAAACTTATTGTAACTTTAAACTTTTTCAAGGCTCATTATGGAAATACAATTGTATTTGTAATGCAATTGTGCAAGTAGTTATTATTACATTATTTTTCTTTTTCATAAATGTTAAAATATACAAAGCGTATTTCTACCTACATTAATTCCTGTTAAATAACTTGAACATATCGGATTCTGGAACCATAAAAAATCCTTATTTTCCTCTGCTCATTCGCATCGATAAAAAATACCCAAATCAATCAAGCAGGGTACTAATGCGAGAAACGACTGACCACTGGCAAGAAATAGTCGATCAAAGTCTGAGAGCAGTTATCAAACAATTTCCCATGATTGAAATATTTTACTAAATTGGAATTCAAATAATTTGTAATTAGGATACGTAAGTCACAAAGTCAATTGCCTTAAACAAATCAATAAGTTTAAAATCACACCTCGAAACATTACACGTAGGTTATCATTACAGAAACTTTTGGTGATAACTTGATTTGTTATCGAATTGTATTCAGTTTTACTTTGTACCCCATGAACCCATCAATAACTAAAGCAACAGATAAGGTCAAACATTCTTATCACCTCCTTATCTATTCAGCTGGGTCCCATCAAGCCTAGTATACGTAAGAGTTGCTAGTTTTTTCATGTAATTTGGTCAAGCAACACCGCCTCACTACGTGGGCCAATATTTCTATTTTGTTAGGGCCACATTCCCCCATATTGCTTATACGTGCCGCATTAGCATTTTTCTTTTGAATTTCCTCACTTTGGCAGGGTTTTGAGGCTATGCTATTTGGTAAAATGCAAGCAGTGGAACTCGTTACGTTTTCAGCAAATTTTAAACTATTTTTTCGGGTTGCGAAATTTTGTCAGCTAGAAGCAGCCGTGGGATGCACATTTTACGTATTATAAAACGCAACAGAAAACTGTACTTGAAATTAATTCGAGCTCATTTTCTCAGTATGAGGCTTTTTCTTTCAATTATTTCACAAATAGATTCAAAACAGAATATTGATTGCAAGTCGCGTATTGAACGGCGAATTCTTTTGAAATAACAGTGTTTGATTATAATGTGGACTGATTAAAGCCTTATTTATCAATTAAACCCCGTAACGAGGTAAATTTAGGATTTTTGCCTTATTCACAACACTTCTTCTTTATTCACTTGAAAACACTTCACTTTAAGTGTGTTTTCATATCATTTTAAGCTTCGGCCAAACCTGCGCGAACAAAGCGACTGCGAAGCGGGAACATATGCCGCGCGGCGAACGCTACCTATACGTTACTATAAGGTAAAAGTTTCAGTAAAAGTTTATATAAAAATATTTGTACAATTTGCTTAAACTAGGTAGTTACAAATGATAGTTATTTTTTGTTTACATCTATGTCTATGGATATAAATTTAAAAATTAAGATACATAAATATTTACTAATTAAAGTACTTACTGCCTAGAGATTAATTATGATAGTCCACTGTGCTAGAGGTAGTATAAAACTGTATTACACCTATGGCTCTTTGCACACCAAAGCGGAATATTCTCAGGGCCAAATGTCGCGTTGAGTCCCGATTCCCACTATACCGACGCGTAAGTTAATTGGCATGATATTTAAATATGATACTGCAAATCTGTGCATACAGAATTGAATAATTAAATTTCAGGAGTACGACTGTGCAATACACAACATAGTAAATGTTCATGGCTATATACGTCTGGATTAAATCCCGCCAACTACCAATGACTGTTTACTATTATTACATAGAAAGCAGGAAGTTTTAAACTCAGTTGATGAAAATATAACCATATTATGTATTTAATGTAATATTTAACGCTATAAAAATTAAACATGATCTAAAAACTAAGTAGACACTATTTCATCGTTTCTTGAATGCACAAAAATTTTTTCACTGTTGTATAGCCATACATATATGTTATATATACATACATATGTATAGATAGTAAGGCTTATATTATTGCTTCTTCTACCGTGGGAAAATACTTTATACTTACACGAAATTAAAAAAAAAACTCAAGCAGAGCCATGGTTTCTTCATATTGTTATTCTGTATAGTCTTATCATGGAATTACGTAATTCTTTACTTTTTGTCTGAAACAGAAGATTAAAAAAAAAGAGTTTAATACAGTAAATACTGGGGGAAAAAAATACCAAAGTGCCGAAAGAACTAATTAATAGACAGTATAATTTTTACACTCTTGTAGTAATTGACCAAAAATCCCTGCTTTCATTACGAAAGCCTCCTTAGTTCGTTTTAATTAAATTCATTATTTCAAAATGAGTTCACACTGCGTAATTGCTTTGCAAGCCATAACATAAATTCAATATTCCGGTAGCTTTCCAATGAAATATCGGTAAAGAAATTTATTTTGAACTTCCGATTGGAGGACCTAACTAGGCTACTTACTATTGTAAAGTAAAAACGAATACTGGAAATAATGATGCAGGAGTTTAATGCTACTTTAGATTTGTGCTAATACATTTTGTTTATCGAATGTCGGTGTATATTTTATTTATGACTGTTATTAATTTCGTAGTAGGTACCTACTCTGAATTTATTTAGATGGAAAACATGTCCGCATAATCTATATAATTTAACGGTCAAAATCTGATCTGACAAAATACAGGACATATTTAGATTAATAACGATTTACTGTTTATTGAGTTTCCTGATAGTTTGGCACAGTTACATGTGCCAATCATGGTTGAACCTGTGTGGTTTTTGGTTGTACTTACTATAACTATTTACACTATAAATGATAACCACAGAATAATGGTTACATAACATGAACTATATTTAGATGTAGGTGTGAAGCTTTGATATTTCGAAATGATGTTGTTTTAAATGCAATACTAAATATATCGTTCAATTAAAGCTGGTCGAAATAATTGTGCGTTCACTATTACGAACATTTAGTCTTGTCTGACCTATCATGACCTTGTAGTCATACTTAATGCTTTAGTATTTGCTATTATTTTTCAAATAGCTTTGACATTGATAAACATCTACATTTCAAGGACTAAAGCCAACTTAAACCATGACTAAGTAAGTTCAGCACTCAATGGAACCTATTATCTGGGTTTGTCGGCACTTTACGAACTTCTTTCATCGCTATGTGTTTTGTGAATCCCCATTATCCCACTCACACAGCAAATTATGTCCCTTATTCAAAACAGATAGGTGCTTTCATCGAAGAAATAGTGTATAGTCATTTATAAACGTTAACGACGCTAGTTTACGATGAGAAACGAGTTTTTCTGAGAGTGAAAAAATAGTACAGTTTGTTTTGGTATTTGTTTACCTACTGGCATAATATTCTATGAGTTGATGTAGTGTAGATGTAATTTGGAATTTTAAAGGTTTATTACCTTTAAAATTCCAAATTACAATTTCAATATTGTTGTTATGATTGTATTTTTTTTTTGTTTACTTGGCATGTTTTTTTTTTTTTTTTTTTTATGTTAGATAAGCCTTCATTTGACCACAATCTCACCTGATGTAAAGTGAAGATGTGGTCTAAGATGAAGCATGAAGACTTAGAAGGTGGCTTCTCCGGGCCACATTACGAAACACAAAAAATCGCTTCACGCACTGGCCCAGCCCGGAGGGTGGTGACAAGCCGCGGCCGAAGCCTTCCACCAGAGTCTGTTCTTAGCACCACCCGGAGGTCACGTGTAAGGAATCAGAGGGTGTTTGTTACCACTTACGGACGTGAACAGACAAAACCTCCAAAAATTGTGTATATTCTCTATCATTGTTACTAAATGTTATATTAATTAGTGTAATTGATTTTTTTTTGTAAGTCGTGCTAGTTAATAATAAATAAATAAATTCAATAAAAAAATTGAACGACAATTTTTTATCCATTTATTTTGATGGTACAAGAGTTATCGAATCCAAATAGTATTTTAATCAAATAGGGTATTGCTTGGCTCAACCAATGTATGATGTTACTCATAATATTTTATGCTTACCTACCTTTAAAACTCACCACTTTATAAATGTATAAATTAAAGTAAAAAATTCTTTTGTTTTTTTTTTTTTTTTTTTTTTATGATCGATAAGCCTTCATTTGACCACAATCTCACCTGATGTAAAGTGACGATGTGGTCTAAGATGGGACATGAAGACCTAGAAGATGGCTTCTCCGGACCACATTACGAAACACGAAAAAATCGCTTCACGCACTGGCCCAGCCCGGAGGGTGGTGACAAGCCGCGGCCGAAGCCTACCACCAGAGACTGTTCTTAGCACCACCCGGAGGTCACGTGTAAGGATTCAGAGGGTTACCACTTACGGACGTGAACAGACAAAACCTCCAACAATATTTGACATAAAATGAGATAAAGTATCAAACTAAGGTCCTATAGGCTCCCGAACTAGTTAAAAACTGTATTTCAGGTGCCAGATAAAATACACATTCAGCTTTTGATCTGTTTTTCAGAATTATCAACAATCGTTTGGAAAGCAGGTTTGATGAATTCCAGTCTTCTGAACACGTCGAGTTTCAAAAAGGCTTAAGTACCGTAGACCACAAGCATACACAGCGGCAGGTTAAACAGATCGAAGGGTATAACTTCCGCTCTGTTTATCGTTAATAAACTAAGAAAATGCCTTCGATTCGGTGGAAACAATGGGCGGTGCTTGAGTCTCTCCAGCATATACGGCAATCAGTGTGTGTTGCTAGTTGTGATTTACGGATCCGAAACGTGGTGCCTCACTATTGGTCTTATGAATAGGCTCTAAGTCGTTCAAAAAGCTATGGAGAGGACTATGTTGGGGTCGAAAAGTTCTTGAACGGAGGCCACGGATCGGTAAACGCAGCGTCGGATGATCACGAACAAGTAGGACAGATAACTTGGTCAAAGTTGCTGGCTCACCGTGGATGCAATTAGCCTCCGATCGGAATAATTGGTCGTCTTTGAGGGAGGCTTAGTTCTAACAGTAAGCATTTAATAGCTAAAATGATGATAATGTCACGTAATCATCATTTTATCGCTCTCATTTAAAACTAACAAAAAAATTCATGCAACTCATTTGGCAATCTGACAAGATATTGAGCAGGAAATATTTTTTGAAAATAGCATGACCTCCAAAAGCTAAAGCATATTCCGACGAAATCGTTATTAGGTTTGGAATTTCCTATATCCTCCTGAATTGCCCTCTCAGGGCTAAAGCTAAGCAAGTCCGTATGAGCAAAGTTTGTGTTCAATATCAATAATTGAAAAGGTTTTTCGTGTCTGTCGGTGAAGGCAAAGAATAAATTGGATAAAACGCTCTCAATTATTTACATAAAAGAATTAGGGTATTCTTGCTGAGGTATTTATGTTTCCTAAGAAAGTTTTCTTTTGTGTGTAGGTTTTGTTTGGTGTTATGTGTTTTTGACAAGACTTATGAAAATGTAATTGAGTTAAGAAAGGGTTTAAGCGCATTATTCGTCTATACAGCGTTGTCCTATAGTCTGTAATTTATATAATTTTTTTATTACTATAAACGTGATTCTCTCTCTCTCCTAAGTCTTAGATAGGTAGTCTTCTTCTAGACATGAGCCACAGTAATACACTACCTACCAGTATTCCAACAACATACAAACGCGAGCTATACCTTCGCGCCTAGATCGAAGGTTACTCGAGGGATATGTCGGTATAAGTAATAATTTGTTATAAGACTGATTTCTTTACTGATTTAATTTTTAGAAGATTTAAACAAACATAAACATGTTCTTTTTAATAATCTGTATATCAAAAAGAACTTTAAAAAAAAAATATTGTTAAAGAATTATGTTTTGTAGCACACAAAACATAATTTGAATAAATAGGAAATCAAGAAAAACTAGATAATCTAAAAGTAGGCAGGAATATTATTAAAATGCTGTAGGCGGCAGCCCTATCACATGTTTAAGTTCCGCGCGGTTGTAGGCATAAACATCCAACACTCGGCCCCCGCTATACGAGTCTTTATAAAAAAACCAAGAATTGACCTTAATTTCTAAAACTAGTATTCTTATTTTCAGACATGGGTTAGCCTGCATTTCCACCATAATGTGCGAGGATGCGTTGCGAGGAATGTATTTTTCAAGAATCAATAGAATCGCTCCATTTACCTAGACCCCGCTCTGGACAAGGTTAGGCGGAGCGAGATGATTGTACGTACAAAACAAGCGAGGGATGTGTGCGAGGAATGCTATTCCATGAATTCGTACACGCCAGTGTTTATTGGAGGCAGATGTGTACAAAATAGATATGGAAAATCGGAAAAAAAAGATACTTTTATTCTTTACCCCGACACATTTCACAGCTTCGCAACTCGCAACGCATTCTCGCACGGCTCGTACCGCACATAATACGCATTTCGCAGCTCCAGTACAATTCCTCCTACATTTTCACAGCACATCTAAACATCCTGGCGAGACACATTTCCCTCGTACATCTCAGCCTTAACCAAGAAGTTCCTTTCAGATGAACGACAGTGAAAATAATATTCTACGTTTAAAAATATTTATTCAATACGTTTCTCGTTACGCTCTGAGCCCAGCCAGCACAATGAATAGCAAGCTCAGTATCCCCGAGACCACAGCACAATAATGAAGGCACCGCAACCTCCTTATAAATAGTACTGATATTGTCGTGGAATTCATTCAGCTCAGCCGAGGAATGAAGCAATAGTTTAAAAGCCCCGATTTAATGAGACTCGAGGAAAAAATATCTCGTTCCTTGCCATTATAATGACCTTAGTTCGGAACTGGCAAACTCTTTGTTATTTTGTTTGTGTAAATGTTTGATACATTGAATATTCTTCAAAAAACACCAAAAATACTGCAACAAATTAACCAACAACTAACCTGGAATGCAAAATGGGTGTTTTTTGCCTAAAAAAATATCCTCCAGACAACTTTGAAATAGAGTTACATTAACTATTTAATGTTAGTTAACTTAATAACGGTTGTAGACCGTTATTTTAAGAATAAAACATAATATAACTATACTCGTAATTTGTGGTAGAGGAGGCGCTAAAAGATTTGCAAAATGTGAGGACCGGCAAATATGCCAATATTCTTTTAGCTTATATAGACACTAGAAAAACCTTACTAACCCAGACTAGGTAAATAAAGAGGTTCTATCTGTTCTAATCAAGGACATTTTCTTTTAGATTTCTTGCACACTTCTGGTAAAAACCCGACTCTAAAGTTCAATGCAAATACGTAATAAAATACATGTAAGTCGAGTTAAAACCAAATGCACTTAATTATTTCTGGTATTTATTTTTTTAAACTTAATAATTAGTAACCCACATGCAATATTATACTCACGTAAATCGGCTTACGAATTATCCTCCCCTCCTGCAAAAGGTCCTAACATTTAAATATTCCTATCGCTTATGACTTTAAAATAATCATAAAAATATCACTGCGTTATTGTAAGGGCGCCGTACTAAAAATAGCAGTTTATAACTTGAAATTTACATGAAAGATGAACCCTGCTCCTGTTGCTGTTGAGACGATGAATGAAAAAAACTAAATCAAAGAAAATATTGGATAAATCCATAACCTACAACTACTGCGCGGTGCGCCCTCGTGCCGGTCACGCTCTGTGCAGGACGCCGTAGATATGAGCCCACGCTTTAAGGGTGGAAGCCACTATAAATGCTACTTAAATTATAGAACTGTAAAACTGTGAATTTTGAGCATAGAACGTAACTTAACCCTAAAAAAATAAACCTTCCAAATTATTACCCTTGCCCTACAATCCCAGCCGAATCTAAACACAAAACAACAAAATTATACACACATAATCTTCGATAACTGATCACCAGCTCACACAGACCTCTTGTCCCCGATATTTTAATGTGTTATCTTTGTAAAAATTGTAAAATAGGGGTTCATTGTATACTGGACGAAGGCGGAAACAGATTTTCTTTTTGAGAGGGCTAGTAGATTGGGTACGGAATTCTCGCAACTCGATTTGACACTCTCTCGATATCGTCACATTACACCCTTCTATCTATTTTTGATGTTGGCGTTATATGGATGTGGGTTTGAAATATAACCTTCAAATGAGCTCTGCTCAACCCTTGATAACTTATATGATTGGTATGATTAGGATATCTCAAGAAAGCCATGCTAATAACTTAATATTTTAACCATTGTTTAATAGCGGA
Organism: Gymnoscelis rufifasciata; assembly: GCA_929108375.1. Taxonomy (NCBI): domain Eukaryota; kingdom Metazoa; phylum Arthropoda; class Insecta; order Lepidoptera; family Geometridae; genus Gymnoscelis; species Gymnoscelis rufifasciata. The sequence continues at coordinate 8,235,576 of OV815315.1, read as the reverse complement.
CTCAAAGTAATAATCTATATTGTGTCTATTTATCAACACGTGTTACTTTTTGATCAGTTCGTATTTTTTTAAATAGAAAATAGCGAATGAATAAAACATAAAGTTTTTGTAAAGAAAAGAAGAACATATAATAAATTAATATGAGATTTAATTAGTATATGAACCATACTAATATATAATTATGCCATATACATATCTTTGCCCTCGGCCTAACTAGCAGTGCGTCGCAGTGTTACCTGCTTTATTATGAATTTTCCCGCCGCATGACATATTTTCCGCGGTTAAATGTAGCCTATGTCATCATTTATGTGTGGATGTAACTAGTATGGACGATTACTGTAGAAAAAAATACTAAATCGTTTTTCTACTCATACCTATTTTCAACACAAACAATACAATACAATACAATACAAAAACGCTTTATTGTACACAACACAGGAACATAAACACGTAAAACAAAATAAATAACAGTTAAACAAAATTATCGTGAGTTTCAAAAGTCAAGTTTAGTCATACATGAGTAGGTAATACATATATTACTTCTATAAGATACGAGATACTAAATCATTTATTTTAATTGTTTGGTTTTACAAATCTTATAAACAAATGACATAAGATCAAACGAGCTGACCGGCAAACGTTGTTTTGCCATTTTAATTAACCTTATCGTAGTAGGGTTAATAAGTAAGCAAGAATAAGTAAATAAGCAGTAGTCTTGCTCCTACACCTACCCGTAGGGGTACCGTGAATAAACTAATAAATATGCTTTTACATTTCTCGAATATTCCTGGCAATAATCAATGTTTTTAATAGTTATTTAATAGACAACTCCAACAAATTATAAACGTTTAAAATCAGTTCAGCCATTGTCCTGTTATAAGCGCTGTAACGCACACTACTTTGTTTTATATACATAGATTAAACATTTTAGCAAATCACAGGCACCTCCACACTAACGTATCCACAGGCTCTGTCGAAAAATCGACAGGTGCATGTGATAGCATTTTACCGAAGCCATTCGTTTTATTTATTGCGACCTACCGTTGACGGAGGCAGATAGGGACCTTTCCACGCCAATTATATTTGTAAAACGATGATATAGGGTAATCGGTATTTGTATTTACTATTTAATGTAGCTCTCACTGGCAGGGATTTATTTTTGCTTAATATTTCAGTTACGATATAAATCAGTTGTTTTAACATGAACGTATTTGCGCGAAATGGAAGTATGATTACACAATTTGAAGGGAATAAAGATAGTGAAATTAACTTGTACATTGGAGCTTTTTGTCGAATGATAACGTTGTTAACCACATTACATATCATGCATGTTATATTTGCATTTAAGAGCAGATTATGATAACGATAGATATTCATTTGTCATTATTTCAGTAAAGACGTCTAAAAGTTTGAAAAATGCGAAACTGACAAATGGTCATCCATGTTATTACCTACTTCTAAAAGTTCTACAATTCCCTTGTTGAAAGTAGCTTAAATAAGTAATAAGAACCTAATAAAATAAATAAAGATTAACTGATACGCTATTTCCTTCGCTTAAATCTTTTATAATAAATCTACTGAACTCGGAAAGTTAAGGCATAGGAGGTACATTTAAAAAGTAAAAACCTCTTAGGCAGTGCTTGGACGCGACACGACACGACAAATCAATTAATGTTCGCACCTTGCTTCGTACACGGCGCTAACAGCTTACAGCTGAATCCATCTCGTGCTGCAGTGCTCATCACTTACAAGATGTCGCCAATCGGAAACTAGAGTTCTAATTTGGGCAGTAGATATTAACTTAAGAATAATTCTCAGTCGTCCCAATATAATGTGACGTAAAGGGGAAAGGCAGACAGAATTCCATACTTATTTCTATAATCAAATATTACAACAATGCTGCTCTATAAAGATCTTTAGCAAGCTGAATATCTATATTGTCAGCAAAGTTTAATGTAAGTGTGCATATCCCTCTAAATTAAAACTTGGTTGGAGCAGAATCTATTAGCAGTTAGGGAGATACGAGAAGGCTCTAGTATGGGCGCTACTCAGTATTACAGTAGCCATGATTCTTGCGAAAAATGTTCATAATTTATTACCCGTTGCTTACCACCAAATTGGAAGATATAGGAGCATTATAGAAGAAATTGGATGAGAGTTTTGATAGGGGTGTGAAATGCCAAAGCAAACATGGGGATAGATGTAGGTATATTAACATCAACAACGATAAAAAAAATTCTTAAAAAAAAATAATAAAAAAAGAAATAATAATATAACAAACATATTTGTAAAATATATCGTTCCTACCTCCTCCAAATACACTCACGCTCGCCTTCAGCGCTGCAATGCATCGGAAAAGAGCAGTCTCAGCTTAATGCCTCTTCGCCCCCAGGAGAGTAAATCTGATTTTACACTGCATAGTTATTTTACTAGTGATATTCGTAAGAATGAATCCATATATATATGTAAAGATCTTTCTATCACACTTATCAAGCTAATCGTTTTGTCATTCTAGTAAGTGTCTCCTCATATCTGATAAAATCACGTAGAAAACTCAAAGATAGCGCTCTCCAAAGCTCGTTATTAATTTAAGAAAAAAACACATATTTCAGAATAGAGTACATATTTACTTTATTGAGGGTTACCTCTTGAGGATAACAGTTTTTTGAAAAACTTACTAAAGACTGTACCGCAAAATATTTATCATCATTTTATTATATTACATACTTTTTTTTAATTAACGTGAGGTAAAAGGTAAAAGAACTTTTACCGTTCCAGTTTTAAAGATGCCTGGTCACCAGCAGTCCCACAAGATAAGCGGTATTTAATGAAGATTTATCTAGCACGCTGCACCGCGGATTTACTCTCGCAATGAATATTCCACTCGGAAATCTGCTCGAGAAATTGACAGCTTATTTAAATAACCCATGTCTCTATTAAACGGCGGCTCTTTGTATTGTAAATGAATTATGCGCTGGTCGTCGGTTAGTGAAATTGTAGAGGTTTTGAACAAAATTTTATTTCGGCACTTTGTATAAAGTAAGAGATTTATAAGCCGTGTTAGCTAAGTGGAAGCACATCGACTTTCATTCGGAAGGTCGTGGGTCCTTTAAACCAAGGCAAGCACCTCTGACCTCACTTTTTTTCTGGAAAAAATGATGTGCGCTTTAAAACACGTGAAGGCAAATATCGTGAGGAAACTGGCAAGTTCTGAGAACTTTAAAGAGTTTAAAGGGCATGTGACTTTCACCAACCCGCACTTGGACAGCGTGGTGAATTAAGGCCTAATCGCTAAAATCAAGAGAGACGACCCTGTGTTTCAGCAATAGGAACGGAAATATGTTTATTTTTTTATCATATACATAGATTCTAGTAGTATTCACATCACTATTACCGAAAATTAAGTTTTGAAAAAGTAGGGAAATTTAATTAAAAGACTTTCAAAATTAATTTATATTATTTATATTTATTAACGACTGTTTTTAAGATCTTATAACTTTTAATAAAGCAAATGTAGTGTATGCTCACCTGAAATACCTACTAAAAGATATATTATATATTTTTTTAAAACACAGTATGTTATTAGTACATGTTATTTAATTTTGAATTCCTTCTCTATCTCAGACGGACTTGCGTCTACAGTTCCACTGGAGTCGTTTCTCGTAGTAGATTTAAAAAAGAAACCTCGACACTTTTTGTTTAAAATATGAATTACTAGCGGTCCGCCCCCGCTTCGCACCTAGTTGACCGTATTGATTACAAACAATTTTCGAACCCACTTAAACACATACAAAAATTTCACAGCCGTTTAGGAGGAGTTTAATGACTAACACACGTACAGAAGATTTATATATAAAAGTTGAGGCAGATAAAATTTATCTTGTAACACAACTAACGCAATTCAAATAAAAATAATACAATTTCTGGTTTCGGGTCTGGGCGTTTTCTATGTATCATATGTATGTATTTACAAAAAAAAATGTATCTATGTAGTATATCAGTCACCTAACACCCATAGTACAAGCTCTGCTTAGTTTGGGGTTAGGTGATAATGTGTGAGTAGTCCGGAAATATATTTAAATATATATTCATTTAATTCCACATATAACAAATTCACATAAATTACAAGTTACAATCTTATCAATTCAATTACAAACTATGACCAATATATTAGTACAATCTAGATTGAATATGTAGTACAATCTAATTAAATGATAACTCTGAAGTTTTCCGCCGTCATTAAATAAAATGGAACACAGGCAATGTAACAAAATCGGATGAAACGAGTTTGCGATCAGAACAACTCCAGCACTTTAACATCAATAGGAATGAAAAAGGATTCTCGTATGCACTCCCCCTGGGTACACTTTAGAGCAAGCGATTGTGAGCAACAAATATTCTTTGTCAGCAAATACACAGGAAAGTGTATCGTAGAGTATCGAAGTCGTTAGTAGGTACAAATGCAATACCTGCTGAAACGAATTCACTATTTACTTGTAGTCATTAGCATTATAAGAAAATCATATTGCTTACGTCAATGTGTCAGTGGTGCCCAGATAACTTGTTTTATTTTTGCAATGGTGGTGTCTTTGTATCGAACTGTTTTTGTTTCAGAAAAGAGTCGAATATAGTTATAAGTTAATTTCTAAGTCAGATTATATTTTTTTTAATAATAAGCAGCAATATCATTGTTCCATTTCTGTATTTATAACTTAAACTAGCTGACCCGGCGAACTTTGTTCCGCCTTAGACGTCGTAAATGAGCAGATTTTTGATTTTATTAAGTTATGAAATGTATTGTTTATCAATAAAATAAGATTGACAGAAGAATTCGTTTCAAACGTCATTTTTTTTTCATCCTCTGACTATATTTGCAACACGAATTCAGTCAATTATTTGTCAAATGTCTTAAGGTTACATTAAATTTTTTTAATAATTTTATATGGTGGTTAAGTAATTTTAAATTTTCTAATTTTCCGCGCAATTTCCTTAATTTTTTCTTTCATAAGACCTTCTCCTGATAATAACGAACAGAACAAAAAATAATTAGCGAAATCGGTCCAGCCGTTCAGGCGTGATGCCGTGACCAAGGGAAATAGGGATTCATTTTTATATATATAGATTAGAGTATTGAACACGTGCTTATTGGTAATGTGTAAAGTTTTAAGCTAGAAAAATATTTTACCATGTATTATAGCTAGGGAATACCATAAGTATTACAGTAATGGTTTCGCTACTTTAGCGGCCTACAGCAATATTCGTGTAAACGCGATGTGTGTGGCCGGGTACACTATTGCAACGCGAAGTATTCGGGCAATGACGATGTTTGGCGTGAGACACCTACGTCACTTCAGAAACTTGTTGCGCGCAATACGACACAAATCTTTGTCCGCTAATGTAGACAAGATCGCGTGCCCGTACACGATGTTTTGGCACGTCAACGCGACACTTCGCGAATGTTCGCCCGCTGGAGCACCATAAAAAAACAAAAAACCAGTGGTGAGATGCTAGTAAATAATAAGACGATAACATTGCTCTGAAGTAAACCATAACCTGATCCAATCAATCTCCAAGTGAAAGTAATATTTTGTTTTCTATCCAATTTCGTTTTGAAATATTGTCTTTTGAAACAAAGGCACAAAGAGAGTTGCGAATGTTAGGTTAGCTTTTTTAGGGGCAGATATTCAATATCGGCTTAACATTCGTATTTGTAATGCTTTGTTTATTTGCAAATGTGATAAAGTTATTTTAGTGTGGAAAATGTAATATATTCTATGAAAATTTAAATGATAAAGGATTGTAAGGTAAGTATTTGCTTGTCAAATAAAATTTAAAAATCGAATGCGGAGAAATCGCCATCACAATGCTGTAGGTCCTTTGATGGCTTTTTAACATCCCCCTCAAATGAAAATGATTCTCAAAATGTTACACTCCTGAAAATCTGGGCTACCTTGTGCGACATATGTATAAGTAAGGTTAATATAATACGGTTGATAGTGATTTTGGCCTTCCCAGTAGCTACCCCTTTCCGCTAGGTTAAATGATGCGAAGATAAAGAAATTGCTGGAAATACCGTTCAGGGATGCCCGTCTATTACATTAGTACGTGACTATTGACTTGTCAGTCATTATAGTGTATCCAAAGGGCTGGAATGGAAAAAAATTGGACCGTTAAAATTATTTGACGGAATTCACAACTATTTAAAATATGCCGTCCTCTATGAAATCGCAATATTCACAGAGCCCAGTATTACATTATTATTGTATAAATTTAATTAAAAAGCCGTGTCGTCGAGTGTGGGAGGACACTCGACTTTCATTCCGAAGGTCGTGAGTTCAAACCCCTCTGGATTTTTCTTCTTGAGAAATTTATGTGCGCTTTAAACACGTGCTTTAACGGTGAAGGCAACCGGCATGTTCTGAGAACTTTAAAAGAGTTTAAAGGACATGTGACATTCACCAAACCGTACTTGGCCAGCGTGGTGAATTAAGGCCCAATCTCTATCGTCAAGAAAGAAGTCCCTGTGTCCCAGCAGCGGGAACGTTAATAGGGTGACGATGATGATGAAAAGATTAAAAACGTAAGTATCTAGGCAAATACAATTTAAGTATTTTAAAATAAAGTGTAAATTTAATCACAGAAAATGCATACAGAAAATTATAACACAAAAATAAAATACATTATTTTTTGTTTTGAAGGTTTTCGTTGAGCTTGTTTAAAACACATTACTATCAAAATATTCCTGAGACCGAACCATTCTAGGAATTTAGCTCGGTAGAAAATAAATGACGCGATATTGAATCGGTTGGCGTGTAAAACTGGGGAAGTCGCCTGTTTTACTCGAAATGTCTTGTAGCACGGAAACTACTGGCGAATGAGTGGGTTCGGGCTGTGACTCGCTAATGAGACTTTTTATGTTTACGTAGTTTGACTTAAAAGGTTGAACAAATTTGAAATGTACCTGTTTCAAATTAGAGTTTCCTTCTTTTCTAGTAAATTCTTTTATAAGATAGTTTTGTTACTAATTTATTGGGTATAAAATTATTTGAAGTCATTGTCAATATTTTTTGTATATTTTCAATATAATTTATTGCACAAAACGTGATAACACTAAACGGGGACATTACACAAGAAAATGCCTTTATCTTCAACTAATAAGAAAAAAGCAAAGAAGCATATTTTTTATAAATAAATGCATTTTTTTTTTAAAGTACCGGGTCCAATAGACACCAAGCGTGTTCAAAATTAAGATTTTATGTATTTTATAAGCAAATTACTCAATATGGTAAGTTATATTCCGATAATTGTCATTCTTGGAAATAATTGTTAATTGTGGCAATTAATCTTGATTAGAGATAGGCCAGGGGTTTCGGGAGGAAATTGTATTTGATAATAATAATTATTTACGTGGGGGGTAAATCTTTTAACTTCAGCAAATAAATATCTGTACAAAGTAACACGTTTCACAATTTTGAAAGAAATACGATCATTTCAAAATAGCTTCGGTCAAATAGACCCAACTGTAAACACACCGTATTAAAATTTTATATTTGACAAGCGAGATATGGAAATCATGAATAGGACGGTAATAGTTTTGCAATTACCAAAGTAGATTCCTCGCAGATTTGGACAGCGGTTATCTGCTACGCCATGAAATGGGTCCCCGCTGTCAGTTTGACATTGACATCGACATGGGTGTTGCTATATTAAGGGATCATGGAGCCATTTAGGTATGACGATGTTGTATTGCTATGCAAATAATTGTTTATTGTGGTAATTAATCTTGATTGGAGTTCGGTCAGTGTCAGAGGTATCAGAAGGATATTTGTGCTACAAAGAAATTATATAGGGATTTATATATAAACTAATTATAAATTCAATTCCCCCGCCGAGTCTGTCTCTCTTTGTGTTCGCGATAAACTCAAAACTACTGAAAGGAAATTTATATGGTTTTCGGCAAAAGTTAGTGTAATTGAAGAGGTTGGTTTTCGCATCCAAGCAAATTCGGAACGGGTAAGCTAGTTAGATAATATATTTTAAGCGGGCTAAGGTAAAGTCTTTGCCCACAGCTCATAGGTGTTGTGCAACGTATCTAAAACCACAACTTAAAAGATAGGTACAATGGCCCACGCCAAATAGGTATATTAGTACCCATACAAGGACAGAGCGGGCTCCTAGTTTATTAAGTGTTTAATAAACAAGTACCTAGTAGATAACATTTAAATACTGAAAAAAAAATTGGTACCTACATTTCAACACAATAACAAAATACAGGCCTGAATTCAACGTTGTTTTCGTGGATCATCAATTTCGTCTTCGAAAGCCTTGACTGAAAGGCAACAAAACAAAAACCTACTAAGAACTTCTCTAATTCAATAAAACTATACCTACTTGACACACTTCCCAAGAAAAGTTCTCCAACGTCTCTATGTTGTAAAAACGGATTTGGTTCGCGCCGAAAACTCCGTAGAAAAGCAATGTTTTTGAAGCACTCGGAACTTCGGTACATCAACGCGAACACATATGAGCCTATCTGCTATCATCATCATTTACAGCCCGATGTTACTTCCTGCTGAGTTGCCATTAAGCTTAACTACTTGAAAGATAGAGCTTTGGTATAGATATACTGATACAAAGAGAAGGTTGATCTTCTATTTGGTTTTCTGCGTACAGGGTTGGAAACTTATTTGAAAATCATTATTATTTAATTTAGGTCTTAGTTTCTAACAAATTCTTCTGTATATTTTTAACGTTTTTTACCGCAACACTTTTTTTCTACGCGCCTACTTAATTGCTTAACTTAAAAATTGGTTTTCCAAAATGTTCTCATTTAAATTGAATAACATAAAAAGTTTAAATGCTGAAAGACTTCAATACGCAATTGCCTCATATTTATCGTAGTTACTGGAATACATTCGGTATCCTCTTGAGGAAAAATAAGCTTGCTTATTAGTTCGATAAAAAATTGAAAAGTATGAAATGCACTCATAGACCAAGGGTTCCGTGTATTTTAACAGTATATAGGTTCACTTTTTTTAATAAAAAGTATAAGTTACCTATAAACCTAACCTACCTATAAAAAATAGTGCAAAAAGTTGAAGTCGCAATGATCAACCATGCTTAACTTCATAAATTAAAGGTAAACTCAAATGTATGATATATTGAAACAACTACGTACTAGATCGTTCAAACCAATTTTGGTGGAAGCATCATGTACCTTTTTTTTGTTTTATCATTCCCTTATACTTTGGAAGTGCCTCTCGCGTAAACTATGAAGTTGAAAAAATACATCACACGTATGGGTTTTACGAAAAATATTTTTTTCAAGCGAAAGTTCCAAGTATAGGAAACCTCAAAATGTATTGTTTTTTTTTATTTTTAACCGACATCAAAAAAAAGGAGGTTTCTCAATTCGACCATATATATACAGTCGTGGTCAACTAATTAGGGACACTCTTTGGTTAAACCGAATTGTGAATTTATTTTTTATTTTCCAACGAGTCTAAAGCATATTCCATATCTCTTACATGTAAGTATAATTAGTAATTTATGTGCCCGATTATACAAACAATAACAACTTCTTAAACATTAAACCTCTTTACAGTATAGCTGATAGATTATCGTAGTGCTATTTGTTCAAATAATGCTGGCTGGCCATTTAATTAGGGACACTGAGATATTGAGTTCTATTTCCAAAATTTGAATCTCAATACTTTTTTACTTCTTCTCTTATTGTTTCGTGGTAGTTTTGGCGGCAATCCCGATATTTATTTTAAGTTTTGAAAAATATTTAAAAAAAAATGGGTAAAAATAAAAGTTGCGATCCAACACTACGAAAAATTATCATAAAGTTTGTTGTCGAGCATGGTTGGCCATACCGAAGGATAGCAGAACATTTAAATTGTTCAAAAACTATGGTATACAATGCAGTGCAACATGTCAGACGCAATAACACAGATTTAAATGTGCCCAGAACAAAAAGATCGAGAAAAACAACTCCGCAAGAAGATAGAATGATAACCAGGTTAGCTAAGAAAGATCCGTTTCTAGGCTCTATTTTAATTAAACACGAAGTGTTTGGGACAGACGAAAGAGCTGGTGTCTCAGCGAGAACCGTTCGACGACGTCTGGTAGAAGCAGGGTTGTTCGGAAGAGTGGCTCGCAAAGTACCGTTGTTGAAGAAAGAACATAGAAATGCTCGTTTGGCGTTTGCACGTAAATATGGACATTGGACCTACGCCCAATGGCAACATGTATTATTCTCTGATGAGACCAAGGTTAATTTGATTTCTTCAGATGGAAGGCAATACGTACGGCGTCCAGTAAAAGCGGAAATGAATCCAAGATTCACAAAAAAGCAGGTGAAACATGGCGGTGGAAACATTAAAATGTGGGGTTCATTTTCTGGACGTGGAGTGGGTCCTGTGAGGATAGTTCAGGGTAACTTAGACCAACATCAATACAAGGCAATATTAGAGGAAACGATGCTTCCCTATGCTGAGGAGCATCTCCCTATTATATGGACGTTTCAGCATGATAACGACCCGAAACATACCGCCCGTTCAGTCAAATCGTTTCTTACCAGTCAGTCAGTATCGGTGCTAGATTGGCCAGCAAATAGCCCGGACCTTAACCCAATCGAGCACCTTTGGTACGAAATCAAGAAAAAAGTAGCCACTTATCGTACCACAACTTTAGATGAACTTAATGAAGCTTTTTGTGAGGCATGGGCAAACATTCCTGTCGAAACATGCCAGAAACTGATAATGTCTATGCCACATCGGTGTCAAGCGGTAATTACTAACAAAGGTTTTGCTACTGGGTACTGATTTTACACGTAATAAAATGGAGCTGTTAAAGATATTATAATACTGCAGATTATTAGTTTTGTTTAACTCTATTTTTCATTATAGTTTACTGTCCTTAATTAAATGTCCAGCTACAGAATTATACCTTAAAATTGAATACATGGTCAACCTTTGATATTAAATACTTTTTCTATTTATTTATTCTTTTATTTACGGCCATTTAAAGCATAATAATCCAAATTATGCAAATAATAGTTACTGAGAAATCAATAGGGTTTTATATTTGTATGTACATAACCGGTTATTGTTCTTCACTATCTTGCATGTCCCTAATTAGTTGACCACGACTGTATATATATATTTTTTTTATGTATGTCCGCGGATAACTTTGCCGTTTATGAATCGATTATGATTATTATTTTTTTGTTGGAAAGGGAGTATCCCAAGGGTGGTCCCATGGTAAGGAAATCTGGATCTGGTGGTGGAATCCTGAGGAAATTGAGGGAAACTCTTGAAAATATTGTCTTTCCGACTTGTGTGTTCCTGAATATTATTCAATATAATGAATTTTAAAGCCTGGTGATGAAGGTCTGGTGTTGATCTGATGATGGAGGGAAAGGCAGTCGAGGGAACTCTTCAACGATTTACAGCGCAAAGTACTCGCTGTTTGGCCTCGATTAACTTATATTACTGAGACCGTTCATCTACATGGGTTTTGACTGATATTAGGGGTCTGATGATGAAAATGAAGGACAGTCAAAGGAACTCTATAAGGTATATTTTAGTAGAGTAATCACTAAAAATCGTGAAATAAAACTTTTTTGCCAAAAATTAAACCAACTTCAAACGAGAAACTGTAAAGTACAAAATAAATTAACTTTACAAATCATTTCGACATTATAAGTGATAAAATTAAAAGAAACATAAACAATTAAATAATCAAGTATTTAATAATTTTGAGGTTAAAAAAGTTTTATGTGTGAAAATCTTGATGCGGTACACAGAATACATATAATCAATTTAGTTGTCATAGTTTCAAGCGGACAGAAAAACAGACATGACGATTCCATAATTGTTCCATTTTTGCCATTTGGCTGTGGAACCCTATAAAGAAGTGGCACTTATCTTTTATTGGAATTTCTTTGATTATATTGTTGTACGAGTACCAAATAAATGACGAGCATCGTTCATATCTATTTTCCTATTTTCGTTCCTATGTGTTCGATGTTTGTTTTTTGTTTTTCGTGTAATGTTTTTTGTTTCACAAATTTTGTTACTATTGTTATTTTTTTTTTATTTAATTAATTATGTTACCTACTGAATGTTAATTGTCTGTGTTGTTATTTGTCTGTACTTATGTGTGTGCAAAATAAATGCTTTATTTATTTATTTATTTATTTATATCCGATATTATTATGAAGTTAATTATTGACTCTCAGGAAAATAAACTCGTATCTTGCTTTTGAATTCCATATGGTAATTAGCATTTGTATCTCTTATCATAATGCGATAATTATTCTTGTAGGTACCGGCCTACCTTTATTAAATGTTCTAGTTAAACAAAGACTCACTGGAATGTTTTCGAAATATTGTTCTATAGAGGTTCAGCAAGATATAACCTGAAAAACTCAAACTACTGTATAACTCAATGTCTAAAGCAAGTCCGAAACTATACTATACATATTATCCTACTAATATTAGGGGACGCAAAATGGCGTTCAAATAAGTTACATCTTTTTCACTTTATAATTTTATTTAACTCGACACTGGCAAATTGTCGCTTCAAGCACAACGTCCAATTACAAGAAACTGAACTAGAAGAGGAAGCGGGTTCGATTTCCGCCGTGGGGTCAAGTGTTTGTATGTTCTACAAGCAAAATCCCCTTGTTCTAGGTGTTTAGTATGTATAATAAAATAGCTCTATGTCTATTATATTAATTATATCAGATGTCTAGTACCCGAAACACAAGCTAAGAGCTTACTAAGAGCTTACGAACAAAGCCGCGGGCGGACAGATAGTATTTCTCAAAGAACTGTTAGTTGTATTTAATACAGAGCCGAGCTAACCAATTTCTACAGGAGTGTCCAAATTACAGTTTCGTACGAATATTCCAAAACCCAAGCCAAAAAGACAGGCGCGCATTTGATTGCGTTTCCCTGCCTTTAGTGCCCAGTAAAGTTGTAACAGTAGCGCAAATTATCATAATTTTAAAACAATATAGTAAAACTAGTTATTTTGCCGTGTTTTTCTAAAAAGTAGCCTATAGCCTTCCCTGGGCTAAAGGATTTTTTTTCGAATCCGTACGGTTGTTCTTGAGATTTAGAAAACAAACTCTTCACCTTAATAAAATTATTATAGATAATTCTTACCCTGTAATGTATGACTGCAAATATGTGGCCACCAGAGACGAGGGCGAAACACAAAGATACAGTTATATTTAAAAAAAAAACAGCAACACTTTGGGAGTCCAGGTTCTGGTCAACGATGATTATGGAAAGGTTTGGTTCAAATAACGTGAGGTGAGCATACAGTCAAAGATTCTCTGGATACTCACAGTTTAAAATATCCAGGACTGCCCACTCTGCCTTGCATATAAACAACGATGTCTTTTGTTAGCACTACACACACGAGAGTTTACACAATCTGGCCAGGCTATTTTATATAGGATTTTAATAGGATTATAGATTTTGCGGAGCGCGTGCGGATCGTTCTTGTTATCTTCTTCTGAATGTGAATTGCAAGTGCGCTCCTGACTTTGAAAACATATTATCTGTGCACGTCGTTGATGACGTTTCGAATGAAACGTCAATAACGTCGATACACGGTGAATGAACCGGAATTTGTTTTTTTTTTGACACTTTTTAATTTTATTTAACATGACACTGGCAAATTGTCGCTTCAAGCGCAAAGTCCAATTACAAGAAACTGAACTGAACTGAACCGGAATAATACCGAGTGGGAAATTAAGGGAAGATAGAACTATAGCTTTATGGAAACGATACAGGTTTTATGCATCTATTATATCTGTAAGGATTTAAATAAAACACAGCAGATAGGCAGCCACTTTATAAATACTGCATTCCTTGCTCATTGCCATAGAAGAAACACAGTAACATCGACAAACAAAGGCGCAGTTTCATATTCGACACTATTTCCCCAGGGAAGGGGGAATCCGTAAACCTTAGCCCAGGAATTACCCGTAAAAGAACATTCGACGGATAATGTTTACCCGTTTACTGGTAGCACTATCTATAAGCTCTGTTTTTTCTAATTTGCGTTGGGCAACATTGAAACGTTTTAATTGGCTTTCGAAAAGAGGTTTGTTTTAGGAGCTAGACTAGTTTAATCTGACCGTATATCGTAGGGCTCTAGGCCATTTGTTATTTTATGTAGGTAGTAGCAGTACTAATTTATAAAAAATTTAATAGTTTGTTCAAATAAAGAGTTCGTTTGTTTGATTGTTTGTTTGAACGCTCTACTCTCAGGAGTAGTTCCTATAGTCCGATTTGAATAAATTTTAAATTGTGTTGGTACACTGTTAGATAAGCCTATATCGTGGAAGTCCATAGGCTCTTTATCGCGGGAAAATATGTCGTTCTCACGGGAACATTTTTTTTTTATGCTCGATAAGCCTTCACAATCTCACTTGATGTAAAGTGACGATGTGGTCTGAGATGGGACATGCAGACCTAGAAGGTGGCTTCTCCATCATGGAGATGATTCATAAAACAAGGGCAACGCATTGGCGTGGAAAAGTGTAGAGAGATGATGATTATTTTCGTAAATTTAAAATTAACTTAGACTTTCAGGGCAGTAATATTACAAAATGATCCCATCGTCAATTTCGTTAATTATAATCTATATATATAAAAATGAATGCCTATTTCCCTTGGTCACGGCATCACGCCTGAACGGCTGGACCGATTTCGCTAATTCTTTTTTTGCTCTGTTCGTTATTATCAGGAGAAGGTTCTTATGAAAGAAAAAAATCAATATTCCTTATTTGAAATTTATAACTACAAAAAAATTTAATGGGCACTATTGAATTAGGGTAAACCTGTAATGATAGTCTCCATCTATTTGAAAATAAATAAAAATAAAATAAATAAATAAATAAAATCTATAAGCCAACGGTTCCGTATTGAGACTTACTTAGAATAACACCCCTCGTCCCTTTTATTTTTTTCATTAAAACAGCTTGTTTTGTTTGAAATCTGTTCGTGCGTAATTACGCCAGCGATTAAAAGTAAAATATGGTCGACATTTGTGGTTCCTAAGTTTGTACCATTTCTGTGTTTATGCTTTCTTTGACGTGAATAATTATTTACAAGAAAACTTTGCCTTTCGGTTCATGCCGTGAGTTGAAATATTTTCATAGCATGGTTTGTATACATTAGTCTCAGTTTTAACTAAAATTCATTTGGAAATAACTTTTTTAATAATTATTTCATGCGGTATGTTATTTAAATAAACAACCTACGCGACCAAAGTCCTGAACACAATGACATTCATTTTAATAATGTCAAATCAGCCTTATTAGAAAGTTGTAACTCTTTTATATAAAATTAGTTTTTTAAATAAGCATAGTTTTTAACAATATAAATAATTATAAAGGGGTTTTACAATTATTTGACGTGTTTATGCCGTGATCATGTCGCTTGCAACAGTTTCCAAAATAACTGAAAACACAAAAACCGTCAAATCATGGTACCCGTTTTAGCCGTGTTGGCTAAGTGGGAGCACACTCGACTTTCATTCCGAAGGTCGTGGGTTCAAACCTCGCCGCACATCTCTGGATTTTTCTTTTAGAAAAAATTATGTGCGCTTTAAACACGTGCTTTAACGGTGAAGGCAAACATCGTGAGGAAACCGGCATATTCTGAGAACTTTGAAGAGTTTGAAATACATGTAACATTCACCAACCCGCACTTGGCCAGCGTGGTTAATTAAGTCCCTGGGACCCAGCAGTGGGAACGTTAATAGGATGTTGATGATGATGATGACCCGTTATAGGTCTTAGTATTAATGAGTTAATATAACAGTGAGATTGTTTCAATGCGAAAGACTATAGTAGGAGTAGAGTATAAAACGAGTAAATTCATATTGGCGAAACGTACCTGTTTCTTTTGAATATGAAAAACTTTTTTATTACAATTTCAATAATACAGGTTTACCTATAACTACATCTATATATATCGTCTCAGTTATCTAATGTTAAATTGATACTATAAAAACAATCTAAGCTCAAATGTTATCTAGTTGGACAACACAGATAAAACAAAATCAACACAGACCTCCCAAACTAACATTGGTTTTACTAACGTAACTAATCTAGTCCATCATGAACTCAAATATAAACAGGTACCATTAGCTAATCCTTATCCACTCTACGAATTGTTTATAATCTTCTAATTTATTCTGACGCCCTAAAAGTTATCTTTTTAAACACGAAATTGCGTAATCTTATTATGCTATAGCGGTTCGGGCATTTTTGTAATTAATTAATTATTTTACGGTTATTTTAGAGGTTGAAGCCTCATTTATGGAATTACACATGTTGGGTTTATTAGCGCTGGGCAGCAAAGTAGAATAAGCTGATTAGTCGTAAGAAGGATTTTTATGGGATTAAATGTAACCTTTTTCGACGGGGATTATTCTTTATGGGCATTTCGTTTGAGGATTTGTGTATTTATTTGGATAACGAAGTGACTTAGGGCCTGTTTCACTATCTCCGAGGCAAATTAGACAATGATTAAAATAGAGCTGTTTCGCTCAGCCACATGTGTCAAAGCGAGATCTTGACATATCTCACCAATTTAGAAATAAGCTTTAGTTTAAAGAACATGCATCATCATCATCATCATCTCAGCCGTAAGACGTCCACTGCTGGACATAGGCCTCCCTCAAAGATCTCCAGTGGTTTCGGCTGGCAGCGCCCTACATCTACCGTGAGCCCGCAGCCTTCACCAGATCGTCCGTCCATCTAGTTGGTGGACGTCCTACGCTGCGCTTGCCGATCCGTGGTCTCCATTCGAGAACCTTTCGGCCCCAACGACCATCTGTTCTTCGTGAAGAACATGGAATGAAACAAAATAAAAATCTATTATTATGTAAACATTTTGCTCACTACGCTCTTCATTATTTTCTTCCAATCGTTGCTGAATAAGCAACATGGGTGTCAGCAATAGGTGAAAGTATTAATATATAGATACTAGATACTCTCAGGACATAGGAAACTAGCCTAGTTTAATGGATTATTTCAGAATCTCCGAATAATCTAGTCATAAGTAATTTAAAATACGGAGCAATCACTTCAGTCAGTCACAGACAGTTGTCAGTTGACTTGATAGCTCTGTTTATTAACCATAGACTAAACCTCCTTCCTAAAAACCTCGAAGATTGTGACAGGCCCTAAGTCTTAGTACAAAGCTAAAAATGCATTTTTTACTTAAAATAATCATAAAAACAATGCCTTACAAAAACGTAGTGATTATATACTCTCCGCCTTAAACATGGGCATGCCTCATCAATAATATGATAAAATTTGACCTATGTGAGAATCGTAGAAATTCGAAGCAATTTTGTAGCCCGAATATAGATTACTAGCTGTGCCCCGCGGTGTTACCCGCGTTATAATGGATTTTCCCGCGGAATGCCGTGTTCCCGCGGATGTTATTTTTCAGGCTCTAGAGATTCTGTGTACCAAATTTCATTTAAATCGGTTCAGTAGTTTTCGCGTGAAAGAGTAACAAACATCCATACATCCATACTTACAAACTTTCGCCTTTATAATAGTAGTAGGATTCGGTGAATGTACGTACGTAGCTTTTTGACTTAATTTGTTTCTTATTTATTTATTTATTAAGAAAGGACACCCAACACACCTTGTGTTGGGTTTTCTTTTCAACACAAACATAGAATTAACATGACGTAAAGGATTAAATGCGATGTGTTCTCGTAATAACAGGCCATCACATCGAGTACAATATAAAATGGCAACAGACAAAATTTTACTATTACTCACTGGAATAACAGAAAAAAACTGCCACCTTATATTTATCTATAAACGAACAACGTAATATTTCACCTTTACGAACCATTTTTGTCGACTCCATAAAGTCAAGCCGAGTATAGGCCAATAAAAACAGCAAAATTGCACCCTTTTATGTATAAAAGCATAAAATAGACCATTACCACAACAATTACATAGTGTTTGCGTACGCGATTTGTAATGTTATTCAAATAGGTTCTTTATGGTTCCGTTGCGGTAAATATATGGGGACGGAGACACAGGATTTTTCCAGGACGCGACAACCTCTCATTCTCATTATACTTTGAGCACAACCCACTTTGTAACTGTGGGGTTTAATTAAAATTACTAATGTGGTGCTTGTTTTTGTAATGAGTAGTGTGGAATCACTGCAAGACCTATGCTTTATAGCTATTTTTAAAGAGATGGTTTATATACTGTTGATGATGAAATGATTTTCGCACCGATGACAATCTTCTGAATATTTGTTTAACTTCAATTTTATTGAGGACTAGCGGCCCGCCCCGGCCGGCGTCGCACGGGTAAAAAAAGTTCCCGGCAATTTTTCCTTATTTGCTCACCGTTTAGACCTACCCTGGACTACGACAAACATTTTAAAACCAAAATCAGCTCAATCGTCCCAGCCGTTCTCGAGTTTTTATCAGACTAACGAACAACAATTCATTTTTATTTATATAGATTTTGCTCAAAACTTAGTAAGGAATAAAAAACTAAAATGCTGAGTGACCTTTTTCGAACCACTGTTTTTTTTTGTTTAAGTTTAGCTTAAGTGAATATTAAATGTCTCTGTTGGTTTAAATTGTAAGTATTCCTCGGTTATATTTTTAAAAGAAATTTCTATACATAGACTGTACTGTCGTATGTCCTGAAGAAACAAATTAACTCACAAAAAAGGTAGGTAGGTATCTATAGAAATCTGCAAAGCAACGCTTGGTGTCAAAAGCATAACTCAAATACATCTTTAGCCATCTGTGCCCCTGGTAATACTAGAAAAATATTGAGAGATAGTAAAAAAGTAAAAACTAGTAAAAAAGAGTATCAACTTTTCCGAATTTCTACATCCGCAATGATCACAAATTTTATAAAATCCATGCATCCTGGTAAATCTTCCTCTAAACTCAATCGGGTCCTAAGCCGTGAATTTTATGAAAAGCTATGCGCGATAGAGAAAGGTTATCGAGATAGCAAGAATAGGCTATAAGATGCAGTGACCTGGATGAGATTACGTCAAAGAAACTTGGAAAAGGTATTGTAGAGTCCACTGCGGCATACGTACTTCCAACTTGGTGACGATGAAAATACTACCATAACCATACGATAACCAAAAACTATACAGGTTAATTTCAGACAATAATTATGTATCATAAAAAACGACATTAGAGTATGCCTATTAAATTATGTATATCAAATGTCTAGTACCCGTAACACAAGCTAAAAGCATACCACGTGGTTAAATGTTGTTGTGTGGATTGTCCGGAAATATTTTATTTACTTATTTTTATTAACTTTTTGTCTTGACGGTTTTCGGTCAATAGTTTCGGAAGTCATACATTTTGAAGATTATAAAGTCCAATAAATCTTCTATTCTCCACGCACATAGCTGATTTGATTTGTGTACGTATAACTTTGTACATTTAGTACGTGTACTGAAGTTGATTCTTACCTTCACAGCGAGGGCAACTTCTTAGGGCTAACGACAGGGTACTAGCTCAACTAGGAAAAAATAGGATGAACATGGAAAAAAAGTTCTTTTAAAAATAACATATAACATCTTGCATGCCCCCATTATTTATAAAAAGCTCTGACATATTTTTTGTTCGTGATAAATAAATCACTAAATCTTACCTACTTTACTTTGCAGTTATGAATATGGAATATGAAATAGGTTGTTCTATAATTCCCGTTTTACCCTTTGGGTACGGAATCCTTAAAATGCCAGACCATGTTGTCGGGGTTTAACATTGACAGGCAAGTTAAGTTAAAGTTACAAATCTTGGTGCTATTTTTAAGTATGAAAACCGAGACCTAATCTTATGGCTTGTTTTTTTATTATATTATCTACATTTCCAATCTAAATTGCCAGAAGAGGGCAAAGTTACAAAGTTCAGTGCTGTTTTTAAGTATGAAAACCGAGACTAAACAGACTGGCTTGTTTATTATTCTATTTTTAAGCCAAAAAAAGCAACATTTCACAATATCTGATTGATTTAAAACAATTTATCTTACCTCGGATTTATTTAGATGATGGCTACTTGGTTAAAATATGCTATTTAAAAATTAACTTCGATTCATAAAACTGTAAAATTTTATGAAAAAATATTTCAATTCCGTCTTGATTATCCAGTTATATTTCTTTAATCTATTTTTCGCTTTCGTTACAATGTAGTAATACAATTATTATCAACTTATCAACCTGCCATCAATCAAAATTTTAATCGCCTTTTAAGTCTATGAATTTATATTACCACCATATCAAAAACAATCTTAATAACCACCTTAGCACCCAAGCCTGTCCGGAGCGGTCACGTTAACATCGGCCATTTGTCATTGGCATGAGAAACTTAAAGGTCTTTTAAAAGGCGAAGGGTAAAAATTATAGCCCACTGGGCCCCATAGTTAGGACGAGCTCGTCGAAATTGAAAGTGATTTGAGAGAGGCAGTGAGAAAGAGCTATCCGATAATCTATTACAGCCTATAGTTATATGGGTGCTCAATATGTATAATACAACATATCTATACTTGTATGTCTATTACATTAAGTATATCAGATGTCTAGTACCCGAAACATAGGGTAAGAGCTTACTACGGGGCTAGATGTTGTTGTGTGGATTGTCCGAAAATATTTATGTATTAATTTAAAACCGAACTGTGACAAATATTCATATTAAAAAGTAAAAATTATAAATCTGTATGAGATACCGTGAATATAGCAAACTTTAAAAACAACAAAAAGTTTACTTTATTTCGCTACGACTGACTGTTTAACCACTAGATTATAAAATCCGAAAGCCAGCTGACTTGACATTCTTTAAATAACCTTAAGTAAAGTTAATTAAGTATTTCTCAACGACGTGCAGTTTTTCAAATAAAAATATATTAATTTAGGTATTATACCTATACCTTTAAACCCTTCCATGTAAGACTTTTGTCTTGAATTTAGGTAATTTGTACAAAAAGATCGAAATTTTCCATACTTACAAATTTAATATTTCTAATACTTAATCAAGTATTAAAAGACAAGATTTGCAAAACTGCTCGATACTTCGGTCTCGGTCCAAAAATGCAAATACAACCGGCTTAAGGATATCGTACAATAATGGCATAGTTGATTCCACCTAGTTTAAAGTTTAGTTGAAGGTTTCTTTCACAGAAAATCCTTTTGATAAAGTTGCCACCTCACATTCAGTAACCTCGATTTAAATGTACAGGCAAAAACAAAACTAGTTAGTTAATCGAAAACAAAAATATATGGTAAAACATAAATAATACACATTACGGTTACGGGTGCGTTTTAATCTTCTTCTGCATATACATTTAAAATACAATGTAATTATAAAAAAAAATATTGTTTACGGAGAAACTGAGAATATGAAATTTATATTTTAAATTTGTATGCCACAAACTGAACTTGAAAAATCATTTAACTAGTTAATTTTTTTTAACTATTATTAAATTAGTAGTATTATAGAGACGCTGAAATAAAGTGTTTATATTTAAATGTTGGATCAAATTCCTTAGGTATTGGAAGCTAAAATATTTATATCAAAAACATAAAGTTATAAGCAAAGTTCAATACCCAAGTAGAATTGCGTGGTTTTTGGCTTCGATTAACAAAGATTGAAATCTGAAATTCTGTAGAGCTCTATGGAAGAATTTAACAGCATTTTACGAGTATTACCCAAAAGTATGTTTTAAAATAGCTCTGAAACTTTCGTCGGAGTCCATAAACCTTCTAGATTGTCGTAAAGTTCGTAAAATATTTTGGAATCTGACAGTTTGCTTTGTTTAAAAATAGATGCAGTTAGTTAAAGTGTGTTTTTGTGCGATTAAACATTATGCTATTTATATTTATAACGGGATATTTAGCATGACTGATTGTCTTTCGAGTTTCACAATAAAACTGTTACTCCAATCGCTGCAGATTCAGTTCAACCGTGATCATGGCGCAAGTAACTGTGCTGAAATATCCTGAAACTCGAAAACAATCATGGTAACATGGTTGCTTGTTTTTCGATATCCCGGTATAAATCTAAATAGAATTGATTAAACATTATGTTATGAAAGTCTTAGGCCGGGTTTATTCCTGCCTTATATATGTATAATAACCGAGTTTGGGACATGTAAGTGCTAGTTTCTTACGGGCCCTCAGGTTAATTATATTAGGTCCTTACATATGAAATTGGCGTTTTTCGTACTGGCCACTTTAATCACAAATTTCTCCTCTTTGGTAAGGAATTCCAAATTCAAATTTGTACAGCTATATACTCATGTATTTGTGCTTCGATGATCGTCATTCATTTGTTTTTTTTCTTCTGTTTTTTTCTGTTTGCGTCACTCATTTTACAAAATGGAAAACTTAAAATATCGCATTATTTACGAGTACGAGTTCCGCCGTGGCACTAGTGCTGCGGAAACAACTCGAAGGGTGAACGATGTGTATGGCGGTCGTGTTGCAAAAGAAAACACAGTTCGTTTTTGGTTCCAACGTTTTCGTTCTGGAAATTTCGACTTGCAGAACAAGCCCCGTGGACGGCCTGAGACTCAAGTTGATAATGAAGAGTTGAAGGCTATTGTGGAAGCGGATCCATCGCAAACCACGTCCGAGTTAGCTGCAGGCTGCGGTGTTAGTGATAAAACTGTTTTAATTCACTTGAAGCAAATTGGGAAGATTAAAAAGCTTGAAAGGTGGGTACCTCACGAATTGACTGAAGCAAACCGGCAAACGCGCGTCGACTGCTGCGTTACATTACTAAACCGGCACAATAATGAAGGTATTTTAAACCGAATCATTACCTGTGATGAAAAATGGGTTCTTTACGATAATCGGAAGCGCTCAGCGCAATGGTTGGATCCTGGCCAGCCAGCCAAATCCTGCCCCAAGCGAAAATTAACCCCAAAAAAGTTACTTGTAAGCGTTTGGTGGACTAGTGCCGGTATTGTTCATTACAGTTTTCTCAAATCTGGCCAGACTATTACGGCTGATGTCTATTGTCAGCAATTGCAAACCATGATGGAAAAGCTAGCGGCTAAACAACCTAGGCTGGTCAATCGCTCCACGCCACTGCTGCTTCACGACAACGCTAGACCACACACTGCGCAACAGACGGCTACTAAATTAGAAGAGCTTCAATTGGAAAGTCTAAGACATCCTCCGTACTCCCCGGACCTTGCTCCAACAGATTACCATTTTTTTCGAAATTTGGATAACTTCTTGCAAGGGAAAAAATTCAACTCCGATGGGGCAGTCCAAATCGCCTTCAAAGATTTTATTGATTCCCGTCCGACTGGTTTTTTTAGTAAAGGGATCAATGAACTACCTATAAGATGGCAAAAGTGCATAGAAAATAATGGTTCATACTTTGATTAATTAAATATATTATATTAAAAAATATTCGACTTTTTGTTCCTCCCATACAAAACGCCAATTTCATATGTAAGGACCTAATATTATAACTTTGTCTTCTGGTTTATATTATGGCTTGCGGTTTGCTCTAAAAAAAATGTAAGGGAAGAAGAATAATATAAGAAGATATTTGTCAATTATTATTTCTACAGGAACGATTTCTTTATTATTTTATTTTACTTAGTACAGATACATTTTAAAGTTGCTGTGATGTTAGAGAATAAAAAATGCACTATTATAGTAGTTGAGGTAGCACGTCAAACCAAAAAGTCAAACCTCGGCATTTTTTTAATTATAATATTTTCGTAGCATAATTTATCAATGAAGCATTTATCGTTATTTACATGAAATTATGGGCCATTTTAATGGGCAATTAAATTGAAATGAGCTTGATGTTTATGAGGTCAGGAATTTTTATGAGACTTTTTAACAGGCAAATTTTAAGTTAATCGTTGGTAAACATTCAGTGTAACTGTGTTTTAATACGGTTTAGAAAAAAAAACATATTTTATAATAACAATTCGTATTGATGGTACTATATAATTTAATAAATGCTATCCTTAAAATATGTACACTTAATTTTTCATTTATGATTAAAATAAAATATGCCCACTATAACACAGGGATCCTCAATTAGATAGAAAAGTTATAGTACAAATTACGGGAAAGGAAACCGGCTAGTTTAAACTAAAAAGACCCCTTGGGCGATTCATAACGTGGTATAAACAGCTGCTGGTATGAAACGACGAAAGACCCAAATTTGCTACAAACACCATTTTGACGCTAGCAAACCGCTGGGTTAAATATCTGGTAAATAACAAAACAAAGATCGCTAAAAGATAATCAAATACAAATTGCATTCAATATATCCCGCGTATGTAAAAATTTGCTACGGAAATAAAATACCACTATTAATCTGATGGTGATGACCAAAAAGTAATTGTTGTTCCGCCAAAATACAGTCGCGATAAAAATCATATGCCGGAAAAAGTTTATGCCAACGATTTTCTGTACAAATGTTCCATCGTAAAAGAATTTATTACGCCCCGCCCCCCGTCCGCAGTAACATTTTCATTTAATGTTTTTGCCCAGTGAAATAAGGGCCTTTTATACGTGTTAACCCTAATGTCTCATTGACACGAATGACTCTATGGAGGCTTTGGTCGTGTCAGAATTGTGGCACTCTAACGCACGTAACATAAGGTCCTTTTCACAAAGTGATTACAAATTTATGTAGATTTTAGGTATGGTTTTTTTTTTAATTTATTAATATGCCTTCATTTGACCACAGTCTCACCTGATGTAAATTAACGATGGTTTTGCTTAATTTAGCGAATATATATAATAGAATTATTCAAAATAATTCAAGTGTCAAAAATGGTTCTTTAGAAAAAGATAAGCACAAAACAAAATACTTTTTTTTTTTTTTTTTGCTCGATAAGTCTTTATTTGACCACAATCTCACCAGATGTAAAGTGACAATGTGGTCTAAGATGGGACATGAAGACCTAGAAGGTAGATGACAGCATAACAACCTTACAAATATATTTTACAGGAGATTTTTTAGGTTTATTTTTCCTTGACCAATGTTAGATGGAAACATTTTCTTTGATCAGATGCAACTAGCAAACAGATCTAATAAAAAAAAAAACTATAATTCTATCAGGATACAATAAATATGATTGTGATCATGTGCCTCCTTCTCGATAACTTATCATTATGGTACATAATTATCTATAACTACTACCTCTAATATCAGCAAATTATAGTTAAACCTAGTACGAATATTATGAGACAATTCAATCATTGTCATCAAAAAATCTTTGCAGACTGATTGTTTAATCGTGTTTATCTATCGAATTATAAAAATTGTAAAGAAATAATTTGTAAATAACAATCGAAAAATTAGGTTTCGGTATTATTTCACAAAATCTGAGTAGAATAAGCAATTGTCAGCTATGTCAATAATACGTGTCAATGAATAGTTATGTCAAGAGCAATCAAGCTCTGTCACATGTGAATGAGCAAAATAGCTCTATATTTTAACCATTGTCTTAATTTACTAGGTGTTTGTGTACACAAAAAAACACAAAAAACACAAAAAAAACTATGCCGTGTTGGCTAAAGTGGGAGGACATTCGACTTTCATTCCGAAGGTCGTGGGTTCAAACCCCGCCACGCACCTCTGGATTTTTCTTCTTGAGAAATTTATGTGCGCTTTAAACACGTGCTTTAACGGTGAAGGCAAACATCGTGAGGAAACCGGCATGTTCTGAGAACTTTAAAAGAGTTTGAAGGACATGTGACATTCACCAACCCGCACTTGGCAAGCGTGGTGAATTAAGGCCTAATCTCTCTCGTCAAGAGAGAAGTCCCTGTGTCCCAGCAGTGGGAACGTTAATAGGGTGATGATGATTGTGTAAAAAGCCCTTAGTGTTTCAGTCAAGTTTCGAGCTTTAAATATCACCAAATGTATTCCAACCTCAAACACAATGTACCTTTTTGTACCCAAACTTTATGTCTTGTTGGAGTTAGAGTGAAGTTGTACATAAGTCGAGGCTGTTTCCCGGTCCTCCCGGAATGCTTTAATTTGATAGTACCTTAATGTATATATCCAATTTGCGAACCCATTTACGCACATTTGGACTAAGTTAAATGGATCCTAATCAATTTTACATGGTTATGTAAATATTATAGTAGGTTTACCCATTGGGTACTCTATTTGTTATAACTTGCACCTTGTCCAAGAGCCAAGAATCCATTTAAGTACTTAGAATCTACGGTACGCTAAGGATTTGATAAAAAGCAATTATAGACAATACATAAAACATTGGTAGTCTGTTTAGTTCTGTTTAGTCCGCCTGATAGTTTGTCCTAAAATACTGAACGCCTATTATTGGCTCTTTTAATTTAACAAGAAACTTCCAAGATAGCAATGTTCCGAAGGGGGCTTTTGACGTATAAATTAAGTACAAATCGCACACGCTTTTGTGCGAAACTTCAATGACCTTGATTTTTCGTTTGTAAAAAAAATTTATAATCTAATCGATCATGTCAGACCATTTTTATTTGTCATTTACCCTGTAGGTCAATCACTATTTTCTTTATGAAGAGTTTTGGGTTTGCAGATACGTAAAATAAATGGTAAGTAGAGTTATTGCTTTGTCATTACCGACATCATCTCTGTCGTAGGGCGTCCACTGCTAGACATAATTCTACAAGTGTTTCAAAATCGGTATATAAAGCGTAAGGTCGCAAGGTGATCTAATGACGAGTCATTTTTGTTTTACGACTTTACGATTTGGCGAAAAAAATCTTTGAAGTGTAAATCTGTAAATCCAATGTATTCAGTAAAGCCCCAAATTAATATTTTTATTGGATACCTTAAGAGGTAACAATTAAATTAAAGCCATCTTATTTAGTATCATTATAATAATCAGTAATATAAACTGGTTAACGATTTTTTTTTTAATTTTTGATTGATCAACTGCCTAAAAGAAATTAAATCAACTGAAATGAATATGGCCTTTTTATAAGAAAAAAGGCCGCTTATTTTTTCCTCCAAATCGAAATTTTGTAGAATATAATATGTCCTCCTGGTGCGTGCCATTCACACCCTTTCCACTTAATATACCAATTTTGAAACACCTTGTATAGTTGTATCGGCTTGGTAGTGGCCCTGAGTCCTGAGTGCACCTGAGTGAACCTGCAGCAACTATTAATTACCATCCATTACATCATCAGCTAAAAATCTCGTCAACAAAGAAATTCTCCCTTAGAAATGTTAATTCAAACTTTTATTGTAATAACGTTCACGACAATATTCCCTTGAAATATACACTAAGCTTCTAAAGTTTCAGCAGTAATATCTTACTGGCGATGCTTGCCCAATTTAATTCCCTGGATCTGATAAAACTACCTATGGAACAAATTACATTTTAGACTTTCTCGCGAAAGTCAAGAACGGAACTGAGAACTTTGAAGTTCCGACATGAACATAAGAACTTAGCCTGTTATATTACAAGTTGCCCTTTCTGGTGCAGTCCTTACCCGACCCACATTGTTGTACTTTCCTCTTATTTCTGACTAGCTTCATTATTCACTAGAATTTGATTCCGAAGGTTGTGGGTTCAAACTTTTTCTTCTCTCAAATGTATGTGCGTTTTAAACACGTGCTTTATCGGTGAAGGCAAAACATCGTAAGCACCGGCATGTTCTGAGAACTTTGAAAGTTTAAAGAACATGTGACAGTTATCAACCCGCACTTGACCAACTTGGTGAATTAAGGCCTAATCTCTCTCGTCAAGAGAGAAGTCCCTGTTTCCCAGCAGTGGGAACGTAAATAAGGGTGCTTATGTTTATAATTCTTAGCAACTGAAGGTAGTTTTTCGGAAATAGAGATTCTTTATTGGGAAGCCTGCATCCTACAAAGTGACCACTCAAATTCAGCTACGCACTTCAGTACAGTAGTTTAAGTGGGAATACCATACAAAAATTCTTCAAAGCAACTACATTATAAGAACATACAAAGGAGACACATATTACAAACAGTGTCACAATGGGCGGCCTTAACACTTAAAGCAATCTCTTTCAGGCCGTACCCTTAGAATTATTTTTCATTCGAGTCTAAACGTCTACCCCCGTATTCTTAAAAACTCCTATTGCTGGCTAATGTAACAGAATTAACTAAAATACACGATAAGCCTATTTATTAACTGAGCTATAATTTAACTGTTATTAAACAGATTTTACACTAATTAGATTTTTAACCCCCGACCAAAAAAGAGGGGTGTTATAAGTTTGACGTGTCTGTATGTCTGTCTGTGTGTCTGTCTGTCTGGGACATCATAGCTCCCGAACGCATGGAGCGATTTCAATTTAGTTTTTATTTTGTTTGAAAGGTGAGTTTGGCCCGGGTGTTTTTTGACATGTTTCATGAAAATCGGTTGGGCCGTTTAAAAGTTATGGGGGTGAGAGTGGGGAAGGAAATCCGAAAATCTGCAAATATACTCGAGTGGGGAATATAAAATGAAAGCGCATCGCGTGCACATTACTTAATAATATTATGGTGGAAATTAAGGGAATTGGAATCGGGGGTTTTTCTTAAATTTTAAATTTATAATTATCTTGAATAACGTTTTTTTCATATGTTATATCCTCATACAAGTCCGATATAAAAAGTGAAAAAAAAAAACTCTGTTCTGGCTTTCTCTGTAAACTTCAACTTTTTCCTTTATTTTAACAAAGTAGTAGGTAGTATCCATCGATAAAAATTTAATTTAATTAAGAGCACAGCGGAACGCGCCAGTCGGGATGAGCTTGTTTCAGAATAATTGTAAGAACCTCGCCGTAAGATGTTATGTAGATCGAGTTTTATACGCCTAAATTTACATAAGCAGCTTAGAAGGAACAAATTAAAACGTTTCAAAAGGTACCTCCGCGTAAGGGTGGGTAACTTTTATGTTGATTTAAATAAGTCCTTGTAATGTTTGAAGCACAAAACTGTTATATTTTCCCCTGAAAGCTTATTTCTCTAAGTACAAAAGAAACAGCATTTGCAAATAGAACAAAGTAGAAATGAAATGAACAATTTTTGCTCGCCCGCGGGATTCTGTTTATTTCGTAACATATCTAATTTCTACAGCGTCGAATCATACGGTTTTAAATTAATTATAACCAGTTGTTGCCCGCGGCATTGCTCATGGAGTGATGAGAGGTCGAATAGCAATTACCTTATATCTATACTATGTACTTATCCAAGGTACCTAAATAAACTATTACTATTTTGCCACAAACCATTTCAGCCGATTTGCCGTAAAAGAGCAACAACCCTCAAAAGTTACAACGTTTCGACTGTATATAATGTAAGTAAGAGAAACGACTATATACTATAAAGATAATTTATTCTAATTCTAAAGGTTTTACGTACGAAAATTCAAAGGAGGTTAATTAATTAATAAATCTCTTCACATTCATTTCATGACTTCAAACGCAACACTTTTCAAATAACTCATGTAAAATTTAATTAAAACAAATAATTACATTTAAAATCTAAAATCCGCAAATTCTTCACGCCAAGTAATGAGGTTCTTAACACAAGATAACAAATAGTGACGCTGTATTCACAAAAGATAAAACGAACTTAATCTTTGCTAAATCTTTTTCAGAAAGATTTCGTTGGCGTTCAAAGGGATTCGGTACAGTCAACAAAAAGTACGGGTGGCACGTAGCCAACTTTTCGAAGTGTTTGTCTGATTCCTAAAAGTATTATATTATTATTAGTTACATAATCCCGACGCAACTTCCAGCATAACAAACAAACAATCAAATTGTTTCTTATATGTATCCTATTTGGTGTACTCAAGTCTCAAATACCGACAAATATTTTTTTTAAACTGAAAGTTGTAATTTGAAAAATGGTTTGAAATAAGCTCCTTGGCATATTTTACTTCAGCACTCTACTGCAGCGTTCCGTGGCTGTTTTAAATACAGCGTTACAAAGTGATGGAATAATCTCCTCTCGCCACTAAGATACTTGCAAACTAGCAATTTATAAATAAAAACTGTAAGGTCTACTTTCAAACAAATAAGTATCTGACATTTAATTTTATATTGTACTAGCGGTCCGCCCACGCTTCGCACCTAGTTAACCGTATTGTGAATCTAAACCATTCTCGAACCCACTTAAACACACAAAATAATTAAATTAGAATCGATCCAGCCGTTTAGGAGTTCAATGACTAACACACATACAGAAGATTTATATATAAAAAGATTCATTTTATTATATCGCATAATTATAAACATTTTATTATTGTTACGCAACTATACTATAACATTTGACTGCTTCAGTAGCGCGGGGGCGATGGATCGCTGCGGAGCAAGAGGTAGCGGTTTCGATTCCTACCGAAAGCCAAATTTTTATATGTTCTCCGAGCAATTTCTCCTTGGTCTGGGTGTTTAATATGTATAAATATATTTGTCTCTTTGTCTATTGAGATATATTGAGTAATCAGATGTCTAGTACCCGTAACACAAACTTAGACCTTATAAATGTTGTTGTGTTGATTGTCCGGAAATAGTTTATAATTATTGTTGTAATTGTAGCTAACCTAGATCAGCGCTGTGGTGTGAGTTCACTCTGCCATAGCAAATACTGAATTGTATGATTTAGGTATCTTTTTATTTATATGCCTCTTATTCTAGGATCAACAAAAATCCTTTTAAACAAATTATGTACTAAATTTTTATGAATAAAAAAAATAGCTTTTCATAAAATACTTTCCACAAAATGTCGGATAAGCTAACCTAAAACGCTTAAGCTTAAGAAAACGGACTTAGTTCTTTAAAAAAAAAACTAATTAACGAAAAAATAACTTAGATATATCTATATAATTTTCAGGTCAACTTTCCCAAAGTGTTGAAGCAGAAAATATATTTTCTGTCCAAGTCTTATTACTAGTATTGTATAGGAGGGCTCTAACCGGAAAATTAAGAAGGCTTTCACTTTTGTCCGCTTATCCCCATTTTATCTGAACTCCATTCATGTAGCCTCCGCATTATTATCGCATGAAATAAAACAAGTTACAGACACAGGGAATTAATTCGGGAATTACGCTGAGATGACGATGATATAATTAATACTGGATAATGTTGGAAGGCGTTTATTATTTCGGAAACTCTGAGCTCAGGAAACTCGCGAATATAATATACAAGCTGGCCCGTTCCAGCTTCCATGGGTGCAAAAATCTTCTCTTGAATCGTTCTACTTATTCCAGAAAGCCGCATAAGCATCCGTTTAGTAATTTTTGAGTTTATCCTGAACATAATAGACAGACGCGGCAGCGCCCTTTAATTTTTAATATGTATAGATGAAATGGAATATTGAATGGAAATATATAAAATGTTCATAAAAGCTTTCAATTTGTTTTAAAGTAGCTGACCTGGCAATCCTTTTTTGAAATATGCGCAACGCAATTACAACCTACAGTCAGTTGCCATTGATACCTACGACTAAACAAAACTTTCGTTATAAATTCTTTATTATTCCCGACACCTTCAACAATCATCAAATTCCAAATAATTTTTACACATCCTTCACAAATTATACACTAAAACCTTCCTCTTAAATTACTCTACCTATTGCTGAAAATTGCATGAATATCCGTTTAGTAGCTTTTAAGTATACCCCGAACATAAATACAGGCAGACGCAGCGGTGGACTTTAATTCATCAAAATGTAAAATCATACTGATTTATCAACGAAATTATACCTTAAATAACTTTTAAATATATTTTTAGTACATAAATAGCATTAAATAAAGAGATTATGGACTGTCTGTCTGCTCATACCCCTCAACGGATTTCAAAGCAATTTAAGCAACTGATAGATTTATTCTAAGGGGAGCTAAAATTTGCAGCCATGTGAAATCTATGCTGACATATGCAAATATATTGTAATATATTAGTATTATATTTAGTTATATCGCATACCTAATTTTATTAAATATACAATATTGTATCATATCTAGTATCTTTATTTCATACATCCATTAGATCTTCTTATGAAAGATCTTCGTTAACATCTAAGCAGTCATTAGAATTTATCCAACATCCAAAAAGGTAATTAAGACGTACGCACTGTTTAGCTGAAATATACATTAATTGACTGCCCATTTTGCTGTTTTTAGGAGTTTTACGTTTCTAAACTTAAATGGCTAAATGTTTATGAACGTCTTTAAGTCGTATGTAGTTCGTTTACTTAAGTTACTTAATAAAATTTGGAAATGTGTTTTTTTTTTAAATATGAAAAATCTAAATAAGAGGAAAAACTAAATAGTGAAGAGAAAGTACAGTTGACGTTTCTTGTCAATTGTATCTTATACCGAGATAGCCTCCCTCATGATTTTTTGCAGTTGTTTCGGTTAAAGCGCATCCATAGTGAAAAAAATAATCCATAAAGTCCGCTAGGACTTTATTTACTAAGTCATCCGTTCGCCTAGCTCAGTTCTAGTTGATGGACGTCGCGTCATCGTCGCACGCTGCATTTGCCAATCCACGGTCTCTATTCGAAAACTTTACTGCCTCAACTGCCATGCAATTTGTTCTACCAGGGGCCCATAATTAAACATTGTCAAACTCGCAAGAATTTCTAATGCCATTTGATTGGATAATTAAGTTAATAGCTTACAACTCATTATCATACAAACTTGCGCTACGAATTTATTTAACAACGCAACATTTTATGGACCTGTAAAGTCCTCAGAAACTTTGCTACAATAAGATTGCTTATATCGGCAATAAACCAACTTGCTTCGTGGCCTGAAGGAAGTTTTGTTACGAAAGTTTGACCGCTTTTCCTAGCGGCTTGATTGGGGGTTGACTACCCGATTTACTATTGTTTTCTTGTAGTTTCCAGGCTTTATTTCACCACTAAGTAAAGTAGGTTGCTTCTACTACACTTGGGAGCTTTCGCAATGTGTCCTTGAGCATTTAGTTCTACGTATTTCTTATTAGTGCTTCAGAAAGACGAGTGGATTTTCAGAATGCAGTTGCTTTTGTTTTTAATAGGTTCTGTTAAGATTGTTATTACGGTTTCCTAATTAAAAGCACTGAGTTATAAAAACATCAATATTTAAAACGCTTTATAATTTGGGTGTTGTTTGCTAACAACCCAAACAATAAGTAGTACCTATACGTTAGCTATATTCACTTGACTATCAATATTTTCACTAGAAATAATGTATGCATACTCGTAGAAAACTAACACTAACAAACTATTTTAAATAAATAAACAGTTTTTTATGCTTTAACATGAAATAACAGACCAAAACCACAATGATCTCCGACTATAAAGTAAATTCAACATATAATAGAAAATACAGTCTTCAATCGGTTCAATCCTTCAATAGGAAATTTGGAAAAACCTTACGTATTTGTTACAACAAAAGAGTACATAAATTGGGAACAGACCCTTTTTATTTTTGTTTAACCTTTTCAAAAACAAGTATAATCTTACTTCATATCCAGATGACAGGTTTTCTCTTTAAATAAGAAATTCAATAGTTCCTTTAGGTACACAAATATTTGGCCGTTTCTGAGAGATTTTTTGTTGACTCTACAATTTTGGCGGCGTTTCTAAATTTTACATGCTTATGAGTGTTTGCAAGATGAGCTGACGACATCTCTAAAGTCGCAGGACGCACCTGGATGCAATTAGTAAAGGTCCGTAATGAGTGGCGAGAGCAAGAGGAGGCCTTTACCCAGTAGTGGGTGAAGTCAGGCTGCGGATGATGATGATGAATGATGAGTTCTTGAGTTCCGTACCCAAAGGGTAAAACGGGATCCTATAACAAAGACTTCGTCGTCTGTCTGTCACCAGGCTGTATCTCAAGACTGCGATAGATACATCTGAAATTTTGAGGGATGATGTATTTCTCTTGCCGCTTGTACAACAAACACTCAAACACACACGATAAATATATAAGGGGTTTCCCATACAACAAACGTAATTTTTATAAAGTTAAGCGACTTTGCGCGAATCCAGAGCTTGGATGGCAGCTACAACGGCACCTTTTAGCACTTTAAAAAAACTTAAATGTATTTTTTTATTGCAAAATGTGTACAAAGTGTACACTTAACCGTAGATGTAGTACGAGTCCATTTCAAACGTGTATTCTTTAAATGAATATCTTATTCATTTAGTTATTAAATGCAAAAAAGATAGCAATTATTTCAAAAGTTAGCATGTTGTTTCTTTCCAACAAACATAAATGTCAATGTGATTAACAAGGACAAACGAATACTAGCGGCATTTTGTCTCATATAGGTTTATGTGAATTGTTCGTAATAATACATTGTATTGCAAAGAGCACCTTTAAAAATATAACTAAGGAAGTAAGTGGTAAAAAACGTAAACTTTATGGATACGTCATTTGTCTTTCTGTCTGTCCGTCCGTCCGTCCGTCCGTATGTCACAGCCACTTTATTCCGAAAGTATAAGAACTATACTTTTGTAACTTTCTCTGGTGGTAGGCTTCGGCCGCGGCTTGTCACCACCCTCCGGGCTGGGCCAGTGCGTGAAACGATTTTTTCGTGTTTCGTAATGTGGCCCGGTGAAGCCATCTACCGTCTAGGTCTTCATGCTCCATCTTAGACAACATCGTCACTTAACATCAGGTGATATTGTAGTCAAATGAAGGCTTATTTACCATGAAATAAAAAAAATAGATGTAGGTATTCTGTAAAATATAAACAACTAGCTGTGCCCCGCGGTGTTACCCGCGTTATAATGGATTTTCCCGCGGAATGACGTTTTCCCGCGGTAAAAAGTTGCCTATGTTATTTTTCAGGCTCTAGAGATTCTGTGTACCAAATTTCATTTAAATCGGTTCAGTAGTTTTTACGTGAAAGAGTAACAAACATCCATACATCCATACTTACAAACTTTCGCCTTTATAATAGTAGTAGGATAAATTTCAGGGGTTCCCCGTGGAATTAAGAACTGAAACTCAATAATGTTGTTTCTTAAAACCGATACGTGTGGGATAGGTCTTCAAAAATGATATTGATTTAATTTACATTAGTGCTGACACAGCACATGCTGTGTCGACCCATTTGTGTACTTTAATCTAAGTTTTATTTAATAATGTTTGTGTTATATATTTCTATTACCTATATTTTTGTACACAAATAAATATTTTTCTTTCTTTCTTTCTTTTTTTTCTAAATACATATATTTATCTAAACTAAAAAGTTTGCGCGAGAGGCACTTCCAAAGTTGTAAAAACTGTGGGATAACTGTTGAAATACACGGAACCCTTGGTATATGAGGTGAGGTGCGGTGGTTACCAGCTGCTACCGACCGAAGTCACTGGAAGTCTTTGAGGGAGGCCTATGTCCAGCAGTGGACGTCCTACGGCTGAAATGACGACGGTGTATGAGTCCATCTCATACCTAAAAAAATATTTAAACCATCTTGTGCCGATACCCAGAGTTGGCGAGACAATCATACAAGCCCATGGCTGAACAAAGTCTTAGCTGTAGAAAAGCCTTTGTGTAGAGCATAAATAAAACATGTATATTGTATCTGACAAACATTTTAATTATTAATTTTACATCTTTATCCGAAAAATATGGCTCACGTGTTTTAAAAATAATATGAGTCACCGTGTTTTTAATTTTAGTTTAATAATAAATAAATAAATAATTCCGGACTAATCAAACAGCATTACCTAACCCAAACTATTAAAATATAATTATGTCTTGAAATTGACATTGCAAAAAAATTCAGAAAAACCACATCCAAAGGTAGTCTTACCAAAAATCTTTACAGAATGAAACATAAGCTTCTACGTCTGTCATAGCTATTTCCGACGTGCTCTAGAGTTCCGGGAAATGCCTTCCTTTTAGCTCAATTATGGTCCCAAAGCTGCGAAACAAAAATGTTTCAATATTTTCAAAAGTAGGAAGTTGGTGGCTGCTCAGGATGTAGTTCTAAATCTTCTTATTCACGTAAGAAGCTTACCGGTAAGTCTTTGACAATCGAATGCGAGCACAGTGAAACTTTTAGGGATGGGATTTTTAAAGCCGGAGATAAAAGTCACAAAAGTGACGTTATCTTGTCATTATTTTGCAGGATTGCTGTGAATATTTTCGTTTCTTAAGTTCATGATATTAGTCAGTTTTCTGTTTTCCTCAAATATCAGATTTTCTCTCATTCGTTATCGTATTGATATTGCTAACCTACTAAGAACCATAATTAGAAAGAAAAAATTAATAAGTCCGTTCTTTCGATTGTCTTCTACATAAATCATGTGTAATCATAATCGAGCTCACAATTATATGTGAGCTCGATTATGTAAAGTAAATTCATAGAATAGGCATGGACGTTAAGTCTGTGGTCAACGTTTAATAAAAAGAATTGGAAAAGCTTTCTTGATCCTATATCTGTGTAACACGTAAACAAATGAAAGCGAAAATTCGAATAGAAACCGTGTGACAACGATCTCTACTGCTACCACTATTAATTCTGGCAAGTTCTGGCGATTTCCCACAAAGGAACATCTGAAACATTAGGAATAGGTAAGGTACATTTGTTAGAAACCACACTAGTCCAGTTACTAATGAGAGGTGAGTCCCGGGAGATGCCCGTGGCAGTGAGCAATTCTGCAAACGATTTTAGTAATAATCTGGTATAGTCCGAAGGTCGAGCCGAAAGTTAAAGATATTTATTAAAGAGAATTCTGTAGTACTTATTGTGGTTTTATATGTTTGAGTTCAGTGGCTGGGTGAGCAAGTCGGTCTGACGATATTTGCGACTAGAGCAATTACCATCCATATTTTGTATGTAAAATTCTGTTTGACAGATTTGGGGGGTTTTCTATGTATAAATACGACAAACAACAATAATGTAGTACGTGTTGATGTATTTATATTTCCCTGTGTTTTGGTATTTGTAGTAGCAAATCTGGTAAGTAGGTTCATAAACACATAGTAGAAGTTGTGCTAAATTTATGATTACCTCGGTGTAAATAAATAAGAAAAAAATATTTCTAGAAGATGAGGTTAACAAGGTGCTCAACTTTAAATGACTCGGGGCCTGTTTCACAATATAGAGCTATAAGCCTGACAACTGCGTCCGTATCCTTTCTTCGCGATTTCTCTAAATATTAACCATTGATTATTTTACTCGGCCGTGTTGGCTAAGTGGGAGGACACTCGACTTTCATTCCGAGGGTGGGTTCAAACCCCGCCACGCACCTCTGGATTTTTCTTCTTGAGAAATTTATGTGCGCTTTACACACGTGCTTTAACGGTGAAGGCAAACATCGTGAGGAAACCGGCATGTTCTGAGAACTTTAAAAAGAGTTTGAAGGACATGTGACATTCACCAACCCGCACTTGGCCAGCGTGGTGAATTAAGGCCTAATCTCTCTCGTCAAGAGAGAAGTCCCTGTGTCCCAGCAGTGGGAACGTTAATAGGGTGATGATGATGATGATGATTTTACTCGGATTTGGTGAAACAGGCCTTTACAAGGTTTGAGAAACAAGTCGCAAAGAGCAGCAGAGTGCTTAATTACAACTCTCAAGACACGGAATCCTCGGTACAATTTGTACTTTACGGATATATTTTAATTATTTTAGATCAGAGATCTATTAATATTAAGTAATATTATCCCTGTAGTATAACTCTACAGAAATAGTATGCATGAAAGAGGAAGCCGGTTAAATATCAAATGCCATAATCAAGATAAAACCAAGAAAAAAACACAGCTTTCAGTTTCTAGAAAAGTTACTGTTTTCGGAAAAAACTTCGAAACTACTCACAAAAATATGTGTTCAGAATTCAATAACGAACTGTGCACGTCTATCATTCGGTAATTGACTAAAATTTCAACAAAATATAACCTAGTTTTAAGTTTTACTTAATCTTTAAATAAACGAAATTGAATATCTCAGATATTTGCATATCTCTAGGTACAGTCATAGATGCAAGTTTTTTATTTCCTCTTTATTTGGTCAAAATCCCAAATTATCTAAAAATTGTTAACTGATTAAACTATATAATATTTTAATCTGACTCTGTATCATCGATACTTTTCTTTTATTGTCCAATAAAATAACATTACAATCTTAGCATAGGTGTACATACAGGCTCATTGGCGGTCTCAATTGTCTAAAAAATAGGTTATGTTTTTGTTTTGAACCAAGTAATTATAATTGCTGTTTTAAGCGTCATATTTCATTTTATGATAACTTATGTAAGTTAAAACTAAGACGTTTGAAATATTAAGAAACTTAAACAATTTATATAAATATGTTTCCTATCTATACTAATATATAAAGCTGAAGAGTTTGTTTGTTTGTTTGTTTGTTTGTTTGTTTGAACGCGCTAATCTCCGAAACTACTGGTTCGAATTGAATAATTCTTTTTGTGTTGGATAGTCCAGTTATCGAGGAAGGCTATAGGCTATATAACATCACGCTACGACCAATAGGAGCAAAGATATAGTGGTAAATGTGTAAAAAACGGGAGAAATTGTTCATCTTTGAAGCCTTCCGTTGCGTGCGCCGTGAAAACGGTTCAAGATACACAAAAAATATGTATTAAAGAATAATAGCTCTTTTAATGATCTAAAAAACAGTCCGCGATAGTATATGTCTATCTTTTAAGATTAACTCACAAAAACCGTTTTTATGGTACCTAATTTGGTCGAAATAATTTGTTTAAGTTGTATCAACAAAAGCCGTGTTGGCTAAGTGGGAGGACACTCAACTTTCATTCCGAAGGTCGTGGGTTCAAACCCCGCCACGCACCTCTGGATTTTTCTTCTTGAGAAATTTATGTGCGCTTTAAACACGTGCTTTAACGGTGAAGGCAAACATCGTGAGGAAACCGGCATGTTCTGAGAACTTTAAAATAGTTTGAAGGACATGTGACATTCACCAACCCGCACTTGGCCAGCGTGGTGAATTAAGGCCTAATCTCTCTCGTCAAGAGAGAAGTCCCTGTGTCCCAGCAGTGGGAACGTTAATAGGGTGATGATGATGTATCAACATAATAATATTAATCTTTATTAAAATAAATATGTTGTTGGTTAAGAGTACTTCATCCATTATAACGCGGGTAGCACCGCAGGGCACAGCTAGTAATAATAAAGTTTAATAAATAAAGACAACATTTAAAAATATTTTTGACAAATGACCGAAGTACGTGTTAATTTATATTGGATTTATATAATGGGGACTGGAAGACCATGTTACAAATAAATCGCACAATTATAAATTTAAAAACTTCATAATTCTAATAATATTATAACAAATATTAAACTTTAACAAATCGACAAAAAAAAATATAGGTAACCTTCTTGCAAAAAAAACTCATTGTTACACAAGGAGTTCCTACTCACATTATCTCCGATAAAAAATAAGGATCTCTAAGAGGTTCGACACCGGCGGCCATCCCTACAAAGTGAATTTAAATTTTAACGGAAAATACTCAGTCGGAGCGGACGGAATTAATTCGAACGGATGTTAATCTGAGCACCTCGCGATTTAAAGGTTGTGCGACAGCCTGCCGAAGGTTAAATTAGGCAGCTAGGTAAATTAGGTAGGTACGTGAAATTAAGTCCCTCCTTGTGTTTCATTTTCGTTACATTCTTACGAAGCTGGTTTAATTTGTAAACTAACTGGTAACTCCCTTGCAGTGGTGGATTTGCAGTTAGCGACGCATACTGTTTCATAATTATGTGCAAAACACACTTACTGTACTGTTCGTAGATACACGTTTAATTATAATGATTGTTTTAGTTTCAGTTTGTATCTGCTCGACTCTTTTTATTATTATTAACTGTTTCCATACCACTGCTGGGTACTATATCGGACATGATTTAAATCTCGAGCTATTAGTATTATTATGTAATTTAAACTTTGACATGTCATATTGTGAAATGATTTAAGCTTAATTAATTATTGGTGTTTGGGAAACACACTAAAACCAAATTGTGACTTTTAATGTATATTATTAATAAATAACTATTATGACTTTTATAATTAGTACCATTAAACTTAACATTCTTTGCTTGACCTTTGTAAAATGTGTTATTATGAAATTTGCCCTCCAATCTGTGTGCGAGTACATTCTTATAACAAAAGATTTAATTTTTGAAAATGTCATTAGGAGAAATTTATGTTTTAACTCAATTAGGTTCCTTTACAAATATTGGCATCAAGTAAATCTCAGAAAGGATTTCATATACGAACGTAATTTTGCGACATTCAACGCCCAAAAGGGTGACCATTAGAAGGGTTAATGTCGCAAAATTATTCCATCTTAGACAGTATCATCCGAATACCAAAAACGTCATATGACAAATTTGAGACTTGCATCACTGTGCGTGAGACAAGACTAATAATTTGTAATGATTATTTTTTAATATTTAATATAATAATATTTTTTAATACTTTTTAATAAATGGGATTCTTCGTTTGTTCTTAATTATTTTTACTGGTAAGTAGAAAGCTTGAACTTAGTAAGTACATATCAAATACACATTTATAAAAGGTTTTGATCTCCTTGAATCTAAATAATATATCATAAATCTACTCGAACTTGGCAATTTTACAAATTAAATACACTTTTATAAAACGTTGTTAAAACCTCTGAACATTATTTACTCCGAACATGTTATATGAAAACTAGCTGGCCAGCTAAAGATAATCATATTTTTGAGTTTATCCCTAACATAAAGACAGACAGATGCGGCGGGGACTTTATCTATAATATAAAAATGAATCGCAAAATGTGTTGGTAAGCGCATAACTCAACAACGCCTGGACCAATTTGGCCAAATCTTTTTTTAAAATGTTCGTTGAAGTTCAAGGATGGTTTTTACGGCGAGAAAAATTCGAATAATTGCCGCGAATTTTTTTTACCCGTGCGAACCCGGGGCGGGCCGCTAGTTTCATAATATTCATGTTTCGTATACCGACGATAAATATTAAAAAGATTCCACGTCTGTTCTTTGTATCCACACACAATAGTGACATGTTCAGAATTTTTATGAAATAATAATTAACTGTATGTCGATAATACCTCCTCATTGCTTGGTTTCGCTGAAACGAGCTTGATGATTTCAGAGAATCCAAGCAGGAAATATTGTCCAAGCTTATTTATAGACTACTT
Source organism: Gymnoscelis rufifasciata (assembly GCA_929108375.1). Lineage (NCBI taxonomy): Eukaryota > Metazoa > Arthropoda > Insecta > Lepidoptera > Geometridae > Gymnoscelis > Gymnoscelis rufifasciata. The sequence continues at coordinate 8,194,407 of OV815315.1, read as the reverse complement.
ACACAGATAAGGGTAACCAAAGCATATATCTCCATAATTAAACAACTGATATTGAAAAGAACCTTCTATAAGTATAAGTTTATCTTGGGTCTTCTATAAGTTTAACTTGGGAAATAAAAAAACTTAACTAAATTGAAGGTTGGGTTTCGGCTGGTCACATCAGTCGCATCTCTGTGCTACGAGCTTGATATCCTCTTCAAAAACTGGCGAGCAGAAACCGGATATTGAGGGTTTGACTAAGAAGTGCCCAAAGCCTTAGCCCAGCCGTGGGACACTATCGGCTCATAATATAAATAAAAAATTAAAATCTTTTATTTCGGACAACAAATAATCCATAGTTTGTTAGTAAACTCAATGACTAGGGTTAGTAAAATCAAATAACATAAATAATAAAATTAAATGATATAATTCCTTCAACGAAATTAAATCAGATCAAACATTAAATTAAATCAAACTAAGTTAAATTTAATAAAATTAAATTAATTTACACCAAATTTTACTTAATCAAATCAAATTATATTCCATAATAACCGAAATTAAAATATTTCTATGTGGTAATCCACAAAAGAGGTGCACGAGCAAAGCTGCATGACACTAAGCTACAAAGGTACATAATTACATTTGCGTATTAGTATCTTATTACTAATGTTAAAATAATTAATTTCTATAATTAGGATCTGAATAATTGAAAGATAAACTAATCCCCACAAACACAAACTATGGAGCCGATATAGGTATGTAGGTAACTGTAATCTTCACAGAATAGAACGAGGAGAATGAAAAAGTTATTAGAACATCAAAGCCTTGAGAGACCCGTGGCTCCAAAGCTAATCTCCTTTCAAATATTGCGCCTATCGCTTAGAAACTGGATCGGACAAAGGTCAATATTTTTTTACCTTATTTGTTATCTGTATCATGTAGGAAGGGGTGATGAACTTGACGCCCATCTCAGGGATTGGACAACTTTAACAGATGATAGGGACGTCTGGAAGGAAGGTAGGGAGGCCTTTGCGCTGCAGTAAGACACCACAGGCTCATAAAAAAAAATGTTATCTGAAGATTATGAGAGATGAGAATTTATGTTCTTCTAAAGTCTGTCTGAATTTAGAAATGTTTTGTGTCGAGGGTGATCCGGGAAGGAAAATATTTCCTACACTGATCTTCCTGGGCTCAATTTTATTATTTTTTATTTTGTTAGTTGTTTTTTTTTTACTTTTTAATTTCTCGTATACCTAAGTCTCGTATGGACTATTGTGTTGGTTGAATTAAAACCCTTTTTTTTAAATAATAACCGACACATAGGCACGAATACAGTAAATAGTTATCGAGTGATGAAATTATACTGTTTAACATCTGCTGAGTTGAGAAGTAGGTTCCTACAAAACGGCTTGCAAACCGTACGTAGTCCACGCGTGGACTGTAAATGTAGTTAAATAAAGGAATAAATCGAGCACTGAATGGCAAAGGTTTATTCGTTATTATTAACTATTACCGTTTTGTTTTTCACAGGATACGAAACCGTAAAATCTTATATCTGTTATTTACTTTGTATTTTTACCCGTCTATTATTTTAAATAGAACATTATAAAAATTCATCAGATTTGGTACTACTTTGGTAAATTTAATGGAGTAGGTAATGTGGCAGACAAAAGCTTCGAACTTTGTACCAAGAAAATGAAAACGAAAAACTTTTGCACTAAAAACTCGTAGAAAAATCCTAGCTTTTCTAACGCGACGTGAACTTTACGTAAATTTCCTTTTTCAGTTGTCATTTCCCGTTCCTTTGAATCCGCGTGCCGCCAATACGTCCCACTAAGATTTTTCACGGTGTTGCCCGCTCGGATCTTTGGCGGCTAAATACGACAACATCCGTCAAGTAATTTGTAAAATAATACCTAAGTTGTAGAAAACAGAACATTTTATTGATAATAAACATTGCAATAATTTAATTTTACATTTTTACCAATTTCCTATCGCAATGTGACAATAATTAAATTATTGTTGATTATGAGATTCAGAGAGAGACTTCTGACTATCTCAATATATAGGTATGAGACCTTTAAATATAAAGAAATTCAATAAAATTAATAACTAGTCTAGGCGCTGCTACTTATATAGAAGTTAAATTTATTATATAGAAATAGATAGAAATCATTTATTTGCAGCTAAACACAAATTACATCAACATAAAAATTATACAACTTACAATTATAGTTAAACAAATAATTTGTCTTCAGCACTGCAAAATGGACCTTACTCAGCATAAACGGGAAGTATGCAGTACAACCCACGCTGGTCTTCCGTAAGGACCATTTCTGTGGCGGACGTGATACATAGAAAATATATTATATTATAATCATATTATCATCATAACCATACAATTAATACAATTAACAGAAAACAACAAAATTCATAAAATATCTATAATTTAAATTAAATTGCATACAAGAACATAATTAAATAATATAAAAATAAAAATAATTTTGATTACATTAAATTGATTATAATAAAATAATTAACAAGAATTAAATAATATGACTAAAATCAAATTATAATCATTAGAAATCAAATTATCATAATAAGTATTAGGTACACTATAATCAGATCACCATTATGAAATTAAATTTATAACATCGCACAGATTTGTACATAATAGTTAGAGATTTTCATATAGCACTGGTATCATGTAGTAGGTATTCCTGTTCCTTCTGCCAGACTGTTATAAAATGTTTTAGCTTGATTTTAAAACTGTATAAACTCTGCAGGTTCCTTATCGGAGGAGGAATATTATTCCAACACTTCGATGCAGCGTACCGAAAACTACCCCTAAAAGCAGCAGTTTTGTGTTGTTGCGTGTACAGCTGCATCGAGCATTGGCGAGGTTCGCAGGTTCTCCTATCAGATACAAACTGCAATTTATCAAATAAATATTCTGGTATTTTACTTTTATTAACTCCGAACAGTAAACATGCCAGATGAAGCTTAAGTCGGTGTTTCATCTTCAGCATACCTTTCTCGTTTAAAAATGGGGTAACATGGGATCTACGAGGTAAATTGAAACAAAATCGGGCACAAGCGTTTTGTACCCTTTGCACTAGTGTTTTCGTTTTGGATAACAACCGCGGACCATATACTACATCAGTGTAATTCAATTTAGATAGAACAAGAGATTCCACTAACCTTATTCGAAGCTCTTCAGATAAATAGGGCCGCATTCTGTATAGAACTTTCAGTCTATAAAAGCAGTTGCCTACAGTTTCAGCGATATGTTCTTCGTATCTTAATTCGTGGTCCATCAATAGTCCCAGATTACGTGCTTTATAAACGCGTTCTATTACCTCCCCCATTAGCCTTACGGAAATTGATGGCTTAAGCTTGGCTACATTTTTCCGACTTCCAAAAACAAGATACTTAGTTTTAGCAGGGTTAAGCAACAAGCTGTTCTTTCTAGACCAAAGGTTTATGCTCTCTAAGTCTGCATTAAGTTTACCTATAGCATCATCTACTTCATTAGGTTTACAATGAATGTAAATTTGTGTGTCATCCGCGTAAATGTGATACCTGCAATATTTTACATTTTGCCCCAAGTCAGCTGTATATAAAATAAATAAAATAGGTCCTAAAATAGATCCCTGCGGCACGCCATTTAACACAGGTAGTTTATCAGACTGCTTGTTTGATAACTGAACATACTGATGACGATCAGTAAGATAACATCTGAACCATTGTACAGCCATATCGCTAAAACCATAGTATGCTAATTTTGCGACGAGAAGTTCTGTATTTATCGAATCGAAAGCCCTAGAGAAATCCAACAGAACCAGTAGTGTACACATGCCCTGATCCTGCGCACAGAGTATGTTGTCCGTAACATCAAGTAGAGCAGTAACGGTACTACGCCCCTTTCTAAAACCTGATTGCACCGATGGTAATATATTATTTTTTTCTATAAATTCAGTTAGCTGCGCACATACCGCTTTTTCTAAAATTTTCGACATACATGGCAATATACTGATAGGCCTTATATCTTCAAGTTGAGAGGGATTAGCACACTTCGGTAGAGGGCGGACGATAGCCAGTTTCCACAGTTTAGGAAAAACTGCGGAAGACGTCGAAGTATTTATAACTGAAGTGATTGCTTCCAGAGTGTGAGGTAAGGATAAATAAAGCATGTTCAAACTTATTTGATCGCAACCTTCAGCATTCGATTTCAGGCGACGAATAATATTGAACGTAGCGTCTGAACTTATCGGCTCTAAGTTAAATTTAGCCTCAGTAAATCTTTGAGTTTCAAAAAATACAATGTCTGATTTAGATACAGCAGGGATGCCAGAAACACTAAGAAAATGGTGGTTGATTTTGTTGGGATCTTGAAAATGGGAAGGCAGTTCTGGTTTTGTATTAGTTAATATGGTAGTTTTAAGATTTTTCCATAATGTTTTAGGATTCCTTATTTTATTATTAATATTATACTCAAAATATGCCACTTTTTCATAATATATAGCCTGGTTTATAACGGACCTCAAGTTTTTATAGTATTCTTTTTTTTATTTTAATCTGCTTGCAAGAAAATCCGCCGCAGCCTCGTCTCGTTTCTTCATCATAACTTTTACCGTGTCTGTAATCCAGGGATAGGAGTGAGATTTTATAACTATGGTTTTTAATGGTGCGTGAACATTAAATAACTCCAAGAGGTTGTGGTTCAAAGTGTCGACCATCACATTGACATCACCAAGTGATGGTATCAAACCCCACCCTACTAATTCTAAGTCACTATTGAACTTGTTGATGTCTATATTTTTTAGTGGTCTATACGTTATACTAACTGGTTTGGGCTTTTCTTTCTTTATATTAAATTCACATACCACCATACAGTGTCCATACAAAGAACCAACTCGATCCAGGACAATAGTCTTAACTCTTAACTTGTAGATCTGTACATACAACGTCGATTAGGGATTCCGATGTCCTAGTAAAATGGGTAGGAGAAGAGACCACTTGGGATAGCCTGAATGTGGCAAGAAAAGAATCGAACTTTGATTTTGGTTTTATTTCATTAAAATCACCCAATAATATAAGGTTGTCATGAACGGGAAGCGAACTGATTGAATCGGATATTGCATCAAAAAATTTATCGACACCTACCCAATTAGGCCTATAAGCTGTACCTATTGCTAACTTTTGCCCATTAACAGTAGTCGTTAACCAAAACTGTTCAACTTCCACGCTATGCGGAGTAACCGGGTGAGTCCATACACGTACTTTTACACCTCGTTTGATGTAGAATCCCACACCCCCTCCACACTTCTTTCTACCTTTAGACCTAGGAATGTGTCGCAGACGATAATCAACGAGATTCGGCGCACGACCTTCTTGACCGGCTTGCAGCCACGTTTCATTGATAGCTAAGATATCCATTCCATGACGACCAACAGTGACTACGAAATCTTCATGATTATTTCCGAGGGAACCTGGGTTAAACAAACCAATCTTAAGTAATTTACCAAACATTATAAAAAAGGAAATAAGAAACCCATAACCAGATTAACCAAGTGCTATAACCTATCTTAAATGAGTTTGTAGAAAAACATAATTCATATTCAAAAAGGAAATCATTATAAAAGAGCTTAACACTATAAGACGCCACGCAAAAAAGTTTAACTAAGTTTAAGTTACAAATATAATTAATAAAGAATTTCAAACATGAGTAGAGCCAAAAACCCGCACTAAATCCTCTTCTTGTCTAATTTGAAAAGCAGCTTTGCCTTCACTTTGTCGAACAAATATACGACCCCTTTTCGTCCAGTTGTACTTCCATTGATATTTGCGACATTCTTCTCGAGCTTTATGGAAAAGAAGCCGATTCCTGCGAGTTAGCCGCTCATTAAGAAATATGCGTCCGCGTGTAGAATTTGTTTTACCAGCATCTGCAGCTGTCAGCGTACGACGAACTCGTGCAGCGCGGAGAAATTCATCACGTAAATGACGCCTCGCCAATCGCACGACAACCCGTCGCTCCCGGGGCACCGGGCCGTCACTTGAGGTACTTTGGATAACGCCGACTCGTTCAGCAAACACAATGTCACGGTCTTCAAGCTTGATGCCCAGCTTGGCGGCTAGCAACGTAACACTGTGCAGGATATTCTCCCCTTTCTCTTCCGGGAGGTGTCCAATTTCCAGGTCCGTTTGCAGTAGGTCCTGGTCGCGATCATTCAGATCGTTTTTTAATTGAGTTATAGTGCGTTCCAGCTCAGCAGTTGCACCCGAGACCGCAGGACGTTCCTCCAGCACCACCAATCTCTGTTCCAAGCCGTCAATACGACCGTTAATACCAGCGAGCGATGTATAAAACTCGGCCATTTCTTTTCGAAATACGCGTATTTCTTTCATACATTCAGACAACTCCCGACGTAGATCTTGTACTCCTCCGCTACCTACAGCTACCTCACGCAGGCCATTATCGTGCACTGCAGATCCACATACATTTCTGACAGGAGTGCAACTGTTGTCGCCCTTCTTCACTTTTTTTTTGCATTCAGGACAACTCCAGTCTTTATTTGGCTCGACACTATCGGCAAGCCCAACGCAACCCTTATGGTAAACCAATGAACACGAAATGCAGGCCATAGCTGTAGCTGAAGAGAGATATTTACCGCAAGCGGAACACTTTGCCATTCTTTTTCAGATGAATAATTCCAAAAGAAGAAGTAGTTTTTTTTATATTGTGAATTGTAGACAACTTCCAAGGCAAAAAAAAATAATAATAATAAACGCAAAAAGTTACTCGTTCCTGACGGGGTTTGAACCAGGGCTCATGGGCAGGTGCGTCGAGTTTAAATGCGTCTACAACCGCTCGACCAAATTGCTGTTGTAACTAGCGTCGAAATTTGTCACCGGTAGAACACGATCTGCCGTGATTTGTACTAATGTTTTTAGAACAAAGGACTGCACAATGAGTCACACACTGCACTCGCGCTGTTTTGTTGAACACAACCGAAATTTACAAAAGTTTTTTGGTGATTTCTTTTGTTATTGGAGTTTTACTAATATTATGTTTTAAAATTAGTAACCAGTATAATTTTCCGCACACATAGATATAAAATTTTATGAAGAATTAAGATTTTTTGCACAGTTTATCAATAAAATTAAAGAGAGCTATGTGTAGCACGTCCGCTTCAAATAGGTCGCAAGCCGGCACTCCCTATTTCCTATTAAATTCTGTACACTAATTTAATAATTATATGAATATCACATATAGTTATGCGGCACCTTCTTGACTAACCATCCACCTTAAGTCAAAGTAAAACACGTTTATGTCCTTGGAAGCACAGGGCATACATGGGCAGGTCAAATTAAATATAACTAAATATTTTAAACAAAAAATTATCAAGGAAATAACATTGTCTTGACAGTTCGCTTATATGTTTTATACGGAGTTGAAAAAGAAAACACAGCTTTATCTACTATATAACAAAACATAAATAAATTCTATTACTCCCGCGTTTCGCTGGCAACACTGGCTTATACGTCCCACAAAGATTTTTCAATCGCCGTCGGATTTCCTTGGACGTTGGAGCATAAGGAATCCATTTACGTTTCGCTAGTGCATGGGATGGAAATCGACCCACCGTGGATCCTTTATCAATATAAAGAATCATCGGGGTCCAATCTTGTTAGTGACCTCCGATTACTTTTAGGGAAAGCTGGGCTTATCAAGGGGTTTTCTCACTATTTCTCCATAAGCGACACAAAGAGGGTACACTTGTAATCTGTCCTTTCATATAACCGTGTTGACTTCATCCATAGATACTTATCGGTGCCGAGCAGTTACATTCAAGCCTGAAATGTTTATTTTTAAATAAAGCTGAATGGGTAAGCGAAATAACAGCCAACCACAAAATGAAGCTCTTTTATTCAGCATATTTGTTTTTTGGCAGCTCAAAAACATCAGTATATTGCGCATTGTTCCCGCCATTCGTTATCGGCCTGTTACATAAATAGATTACCATCAATCATGCATCGCTTTATAGCGGAATATTCAAGTTATATCTACAGCTCAAACCGCATAAAGTACTAATGCAACGTATTATGGTTTTAATTGAATTATTAGTGTTTATTTGAATTATTTTGTAGAATGTAGTTACGTGTATAATACAAGGTGTTTCAAAATGTATATATAAATTGGAAAGGGTGTGTGGGGGACACGCACCAAGCGAATATATTTTCTTCTATTATATTTAATTTATTGCCCATTGTACATTCTGTTTCCTACGTGTTGTTGTATTTTGTTTCCCTGTGTGTGCAATAAAGTGTTTTTGTATTGTATTGTATTTAACTTTTTAGCCTAATCTTACCCTCATATCAGTTGATTAATTTTTTTTTCACAAAAAAAAGAAGAAATTAAAAAGCTTAAATAAGATTGGATAAATAAGATTTATTACCACAGTTTTATTAGTGATTATTATTATAATACTAAATGAAACAGGTATTTCTTTAATTGATAACTCTAAAGGTAACCAATAACAAAATAAAAATTTAGGATATTATATATTATATAAAAAAATGTATATAAAGATTTTTTGAAGTGAAACTTCTTTAGAATCGTTGTGATTTCAAACCGGATGCAACGGAAAAAACGACAGGTAAGCCAATCTTAAACGCTAACAAGGTTAAGCAACTTTGCGCGACGCCAGTACTTGGATGGGTGACCGCCCTAACAAAATCTTTTTGCACAGTATTTTTTTTTTGTTTTTTTTTTTATTTATCTCCTTCTTTTGTCGATTTACTGAAGTTTCTTCTATCGTGTGTGAATCGCGCACACACACCTTTTTTTTCAACATTATGGGCTTCCAAATTGATAACTCGCACTACAAAAAATACTTCTCATGAGCTCAATTTTTAAACCCCTCCCGTTTTATATATTTTATGTGTAGGTATTATATCCACCTACAAAGTGTTAAAAATTGTAACGTTTAAAAGAACCACAATATAATAAAGTAAAGGGAATTAATTGGCAATCAATTCGGAAACCAAACAATTCTTTACTAATATTATCGAAAGTAATAGGCCCCACCGCCACACAATAGAGTAGATCCGTTCACGCAATTTTCATGTCACTAAGATTCGCAGATTTAAAAACTAAGATTTACCTTTCGTATCAATGCATACATTAGCAAAGTAAGTACCTAACTGAAGATCTTGCGTCAACATAATCTTCAAGCATAATCATAAACAACACTTCGCATTAGACAACGTTTGCCGGCCCGCTAATTAATTTTACTTTTGGCACAATCACCAGCTTGATCGCCTATTTACTCTAGCGCAAAGACAAGTATTGTTCCTATCTGTAACAGCATTTGCATGATTTAAAACAATATAAAAAATCTGCAGCAGATTGCCAAGTTATATGCTACTGTGGAAATAATCCTGCAAGGTCCAACTAAGAGGCTTTAAAATGGTTATGTAAATCTGCCTTCATTAAACCTAACGAACATTCGGTCCAGTTCAGGGGATTAAGACTCGTTTCAGGTTATTTTTCTGTTTCATGTTCTTGTTTGTAATGAAGCCGGCCAGTCGGAGGTCGCTTTTGAACCAATAGTTTTCCCTTTGATGTGGAGATATTCGTGCAGGTTGTGTTTGGAAACAAGCTTACATACATGAAAAAACTGTAGAGGACTGGTTTGTTTAGAATTATCTGTCTCTGCTTTTTCTAACTTAAGTCTACTTCACTACAAACCTAATCAGTATGTTAATTTATAATGTTATAAAAAATGCTCATTACAACAAAATGTTAATTTCATAATAGTCATTCATTGTTAATACAGATTAAAAGTCACAATATGGGTTTTAACATGGTTGCCCAGTGCCACAACTATTTCAAAATATAATAATTTATATCACAATTAATTTAAATGAAATAGAAGTATGAATAAAAAAATATTCAATAAAGATGTTGGTAGAACTCAATCAATATTTTTTTTATAGACTAAAAGTTATCTGACTATAAATTCAAAAACAAAGGAGGCACACATTTTAATTATGTAGGTTATGTATATATAGTACGTTAAGTATAATACTTTTGATCTTCCCCATGTTGATATTCCATAACTACGTACGCTTATATAAAAAAATAGTAACCAAATCCACTCCAAAAATAAACAAAATAAGCTACCGTTTACGATAATTTAAAACATTATTCAACACAGAAAACCATGCCAAACACCTTCGTGCGAGATGGTAATATTAACTTAACCCCAGTATAGTTTCAGTTACTGGCTCGTAACTAATCTAACCGGTAACCTAAGCAAAAGAAGCATTAAAATAAATAGATTAACACGACAAGGAGACGAGGTTCTATTTATGTCCAACACGACAATAAAAAACAAAAAAACTGTTACGCGCACGGCGACGCATGAAATTTCTTTACCGGGTTATAACGACACTATCGAAATCAAAGGACGGCACACAAGTAAAAAGCGGCGCTCTGATGTGGAAAATGACTATTGGAAGGTGAAACACACGTGAGGCGACTTTTGTGGTGGATTCTGAGATTCTATCGGATTATGGTGTTTCCAATCGGTGTTTCCAGATTTGATTGCATTTGCGTGGCAACCATTGGCATACGAAAGACCGAGTGCGTTCTCATGCACTGTACAGTATGTTAAAAACCCATCGTCATTAGGAGTATAGTAACTAGGAGTTTTAGACACGTTTTTCAATTAAATCGTTTTTATGAAGTCTGTAAATTATTATATTCTAAGCCTATATTCTAAGTTGGGCATGGGCTTCCATTTTGGTTGGACGCGGCTTGCATCGATCGTAAGCGAGCTATGCCTACCTAACTAGTTGGTCGTTAGACTTTATACCTATATGTAGTATATGCAGGTTCTCAAATGGATATTCGAAACTAAATAAAGTTCAAAGTTCAAAGTTCAAAGTTTATTTATTTGCACATAAAACATTACAGTATACACTAAGACGTTTTATGGTAATAAAAATAAAAATATACAATTATAAAAAAAAAAAAAAAAACTAAAGCAGGTTATTTACACACAGTTAAAAACAATTTAGAGCCAATTATTAATAAACATTCTTCATAATATATAAAAAATACCATCAAATTATAAATATTAAACATAACAACAACAACAAGTTGGACTATACATATCAAAAAGTACAAAACAGACAAAAAAAAAACAAAAACAAATGAAATAAATATAATCTTCACCAAGGTAGGAGAGTACTTGGTTGTTCGCAGTACCTCAAACAATATTTTTCCAAATCGGGCCATTTGTTATGGAAAACATCGAAATTTCGAAATTGTGTTATTAGAGCGTTGAGGTGACGTTGGGCTCGGCAGACTGCAGAGTCTTGACGGGCCTTTGTGCGTGCGGTTCTAGGCGCAAACAAAGGTATACGACCTGGACGAAATCTACAATGATTATCTGGTATATAAAGACGACTTACTTCGACTAATAAATTTGGACATTTTACAGAACCGCGTAAAATTTGACAGAATACCAGAAGCTGGCTCAAGAGCCTTTGCGTAGTGAGTGAATGGAAGCCCAGTGTACCGAGAAGATATTTCGTGGGGTACATGAATGGGTAGTAACCGTACGCTTTGTGGTAGAGAAACCGCAAAGAAAAAAAGAAAAAAAGAAAAAAAGAGTTACATATCTACAAATACCAATAACTCTGTTAGCAACGACTTCAAAAAACGAATGTCACACTGCGCGTCTGCTTGTTGATGAAAAAACTAGACGTAGTCTTAGGTAGGTACTTAAAAAAATAATCTCTCAGAGCAGTGTAGATTACACCCTTGTCACAGAATACGTCATAACTTTATGGCATATGCCGTATACTGTGACAGTTACAAATGCACAGAAGAGTCGATGTACCGTTTAAAGGCGTAAAATATCGACACAAAATTCAGTTTTTGGCATCAGTAAGGTGTATAAATTTTGGGCCCCTGGCCAAATACACGCGCGCTCTTTGCGGATGAAAGAACAAAAATTTACAAAGCAAATATTCCTATTCGGTAAAAACAAATATTCCTATTCCTAAAAAGTTGCAAGTCTGCGATATACCTTAGATTCGACGCTGTTCAGGCCTTTGTCGCGCCACCGGGGCTTAAACGCACCACGGTCGAGTGCGCTTCCGCGATCAAATAGATATTCCAGACTCGTGTAGTTTTTTGAATTTTGGGCTCAAGTGGACCTGTTTATCAGTTTTTAGAGTCAAGCTTCAATGTTGTGTACCTAAGGTTACGCGAAAGATATAGAGAGGTTGATTCGAATCGAAACGGATACCTATCGTCAGTATAGAGCGAGAACTCACTGACTACAAAACTCAAGTTTGGAGATTAACAAATTTTAAGTTTTTTTCATCTTATAATCGTAATAATTCCTTAACGCTAGTATTGAAGATCGGTTTCTAAGCAGAAATTATAGGAAATGCGTATTCTACTATTATGTTATAGAATAAGATATAAAAAAAGCTTTAGTTAAATATTGAATTATACAGAATAATTGAAAACTGTGCAGTCAATTTTACATATTAAACACCCCTGTCAAACCAAATCGCTTTTTAGGAGAATTATATTTTTCTTTTTGGCTGTTCAGTTTTATTTTAAGTATTTTACTTTACAAAATACAAAAGGATTGGTCTTGGCCCAAACTCAAACCATAGACCTAAAAGTTTCAAGTATCTGGTCTCAAGAACGCTAGTCCTAAAGAATTCGCGTTTTGGGATTGTTATTCTAAGTACAACATTTTTTATTTATTTATAAAGTAGCCAGCCGGCTTAGCACCGCGATCGTATACCTACGGCGTTTGCCTTGCAGAAAGTAGATGTAAATATTTCTTTCGAGCAATTACTGGTGCTGCACGAAATCTACGTGGTTTTGTCTTGATCATGATACCTATGTACATGTCGAAACCGTTTCAACTCTAAAATAATAATAACCCTGAAACCTGCAGACTTCTCTCTAGGGCAAAATAAAACAGAAAAAGTGTCCTGTGTAGATGTACCTATATGTCAATTTTAGTTCTTAATAAAATTCGGAAATATAAAAAAAAAATTTTTAATCGTATTTACTCACGTACATTCAGAAGACTTAATAAAAATTATGTCATACATGAGACAATAAGTCTATGTATAGAAACAAGAATTTTATTCTAACTAGATAGAGTTGTTCCTCTCTCAATCTAGACATCGATTGCCATCTTGATAATTAGAACTATCGGTGTTGTAAAATACCAACTGGATTGGCGTTTAATATGTTGAGCCATCATAATAAAGGGGTTTTATCTAAATATCCATATTAGATAGTAGATGTCTAAACCGCTCCTGCATACGATACAACCACCGCGCCGCCGCCGCACACTTTTACTGTTAAATACTAGATACACGCTGTGTAAATAAATAAATCTATACTAATATTATGAAGCTAAAGAGTTTGTTTGTTTGTTTGAACGCGCTAATCTCCGAAACTACTGGTTCGAATTGAATATTTCTTTTTGTGTTGGATAGTCCAGTTATCGAGGAAGGCTATAGGCTATATAACATCACGCTACGACCAATAGGAGCAAAGATATAGTGGTAAATGTGTAAAAAACGGGAGAAATTATTTCATCTTTGAAGCCTTCCGTTGCGTGCGCCGTGAAAACGGTTCAAGATTCACAAAAAATATGTATTAAAGAATAATAGCTCTTTTAATGATCTAAAAAACAGTCCACGATAGTATATGTCTATCTTTTAGGATTAACTCACAAAAACCGTTTTTATGGTACCTAATTTGGTCGAAATAATTTGTTTAAGTTGTATCAACATAATAATATTAATCTTTATTCAAATAAATATGTTGTTGGTTAAGAGTACTTCATTGTGAATAAAATTGTCTTTGACATAGTTTAATTTCAACAAAAAACTTTAAAAATTACCGGGAATTTTTTTTTACCCGTGCGACGCCGGGGCGTGCTGCTAGTAATATATAAATAAATTATTATTTTACGCTCAGGCTTACATTTTCAAATACAATTAGATCAATTTCTAAAAATCTTTACTCAAAAGAACAGTTAGCTCTCCAGTATCTAAGGAGGTCGTCGATTCATTGCATAAATTCCTTCGTAAGCTCCGTTTGAATACTGGATAATCCCTGAAAGCCGAGCAAAAGAATAATTAAGAAAAATCTTAAGCCTCGCTTTCATGACACCTAGACAGGCGTATTTAGTTTTATTTTCGACGAAACTAAAGTCCTTTATATGCCAGCAAAAAAGGGGCATAATTATACCTACCATGATTAGATTGTTTTTGAGTAATAGGTACGAGTAAGTCTATCTCACAGAGGAGAGCTTAACCCACATCAGGTGGCAATACCGAAATATTGGTTTGACCGTTTCGTCTTATACGTATAATTTCAATCCATGTTTAAAAGTTAATACATACGATTTCTTGTTAGCTTAGGAATAAGATTGTTACCAAACTGTTGAATCTATTAAAGCGATAGCTTATACATAAGTTATTATGTGTAAATATGGAATTGAACAAATAGGAAGAACGGAAAAGTATTGATAAAATGAGAACATGTTTGTTCATAGTAATTTTAGTAACTGAGTTGATAATTCAGGTGTTTCACATTATGTAAACCTCTCTCAGATTCCCTTCTCTAATACAAATGTTAATAAAATAATCACAAATTTCAAAAGTTTCAAGTTAGGTGATATTATTACTTATCTTAAAACATAATATCAGACCTCGGACCGGCTAGAAAAAACGCTGCCCTTTTCACAAACCTAAGGACAGCTATTACTGGGACACTCAAATAATGCAATTTATCCTCATTATTTTAATGTCGTCGTGAACATTAATCACCTTACACTCCATTAGTGCTCAAATTGCTTTAGCGAACATTTTAATTTTATAGTTCTTTGGAGGATCTTTGCGCTGAATAATTGATGTATTCTATTGAGTAGGCTTCTTAATTTTTTTGTCCATAAATACGCGTAGGTGAGTTTTTAGCAGTACATATTTCAAATAGTTACAATTATCTCGTTCTTTGGTAATTTCCTTCCAGTTACGCCAGAATTCTTTGATATGGGTTACTATGCCATTATTTTAAATAAGATCTATAATAGAACATTTCCTCGGACATGACCTATGTAATTTAACATTCTCGGTTTGGCGTAATGCCAACTGCTGAGTTTTTTTTTACTTTTGTTGTATCTTGAGTTCACTCTTTGTTGAAACGTACAAGTATCATTTAAACGAAAAAAGTAATGTCGAGAATATACATCTTAGGTAGTTAAAAAAAATAATATTTATTAGATATGAACCTTACTTTTCATAATACTTTTTCACAATGTATGTTTTACGCAGGAACTTTGTGAATACATATTCTTCGCGAAATTTATAAGTACTCGAGTATGTAATTAATATCTCAGCACAAATTAAACATAACTGATTCAAAAACTCGCCTAAATCTTTTATTCAATACCTACATTTACCCATTACGCATTCTAGGTTTAGTTTAAATTTCATATTGTATTGTTCATTTGGTGTGTAATAAAGTACATATATTCTATTCTATTCTATTCAATACCTACAAGTCTCTTCCGTCTGAGCAAAACAAAGTGAGCAATTTAATTTGACAAATCCATTCGGTAAATTTCAAAGTTTATGTGATTAATCGCCGTTATTTAACATTCTGAAAGAAAAACAACTTAATGTCGAAACATTTAGCAGATTAAAACTTTTCAGTCTTAAAAATAACTTGGAAATACTTAGCACTTGGTTGTTTTATAAAAAAATATAAATCGTTGCAACTTAAAAAGTTAAGTGGAGTTAAGGTGAATGTATGTACATACAGTATTCCATAGAAGATACATATTTTTAACTGGCTTCTGAAGCAAAGATGCTGCCCTGTTTTATGGATTCCTGCGACAATAACGTATTATCCCGCAGTAAAATAGTACATAATTATATATTCTGCTATGCTATTTCTGTGTTAAGATTCGTGAAAACCTTTAATTGGCTTCTTATTATTATATCCTATTTTAAATTATTTGTGTAAAAGCTGTTGGTTTTGAATGTAAATAAATAAATATATATCGCATTTTTTATAAACAGACGAGTAGTTCCCGAGATCCCTTACATTCTACCAAAATGGTGAATAGGCTTCTCCTGAGCGAACTCGATCCATCGTTGATCTCGTCTTCGCCTTCATGCTAGACTGAGGTCAAAATTAAACCCATCTATATAAATAAAAATGAATTGTTGTTCGTTAGTATGATTAAAACTCGCGAACGGCTGAACGGATTTACCTTATCATAGTCTTGAAATATTCGTGGAGGTCTAGGGAAGGTTTAATAGGCGTGAAAAATCGAATATTTGCCGGGGAAAACCCGTGCAAAGCCGCCCCGGCTTTGCACGGGTGTGTGCCACCTAGTTTATAATAAAAAATTAAAGCGGCCAAGTATGAGTTGTACTCGCGCACTGAGTGGCACTGGTTCCGTACAAATATAAAAGGTGTAATTAAGAAAATTTAAATATTATACATACACTAGATAAATAATAATATAAGAACTTACCGCGGGGCTAGTTGTTGTTTTGTGGATTGTCTGGAAATATTTATTTAATTTAAATACATTGTATTTAAATATATGATCAAAAAATCCGGCTTAATGCTTGGCTTGTATCCTTTGATGGCATTGACAAAGGACAGTATATTTCAGAATTTGCTATGAATTTCAAATTTTATATCACTACGCGTTCACGAGCAAGGATCTTGACAGACAGGCAGATGGAGAATAATGTGATCCTATAGGGTTCCGTTTTAACCCTTTTGTAATACAAAAGATAAATATCGAAACGTAAACCATAATGCATTTTACAGCAATTATAAATCGGCTAAGAAAGCGTTAGCAAGTACATTCAACAGCAAAAGTAGATGATCAAATTCAATGTTCCAAAACATCTTCTTTCATGTCGCGTCAGATGTATCAAGTTTACCAAAATGTCAAATGCAAATGAAGCTTTAATAAGTCAAAAGAAAATGATCATTCCAACACCGAGGATCAAAAGGTATGTGATCACTTTCATATGAAACGTTGTTTGTTCCTTGTTTCAATAAACTACAATAGTCAGTAACTTATGACTTAATTTACTGTATATATTATTTTGGGACCCTATTCCATCAGTTTCTATTGCAGTTGAATGTACATCGCATTCACTAATTCCACCGACTCAACCGCAAAATGCAGTCATATATAGATACATCTGTAGATATTGGCTCGGCTACGGCCGGAACAGAGCGTTTCAATAATTCATACCGATATTTGCGACGGTGGAGTTGCAATTAGTGAAATGTCCGCTCTGCTGAGTAGGTTTCTGGGGCAATAGTCGTTTTATGATCAGATCTTAACCGATTGAGCCTATTAATAAAATCAATAAACCTATACCTTACAATTTAAGTTACAATTTTAAGTCCGTCGCTGCGTCTGTATGTCCTCACTTTATGTTCGGGATAAACAACTACTTAACGGATCCTTATGCGGTTTTCTGCAATAAGTATAGTTGTTCAAGACTTTGACAAGGTTTTGCATCGAAGCAAAGCCGGAACGGGCCTGCTAGTTAAGTCCGCTAACAGTCTTAAATCCGGCCCTCCATCGACTTTTAATGAGCGAATAATAGAATGAAATATATTTTATAACAAATTAAGTAAGTATATGAGAAAATAAATTAAAGTAAATTTTGCAATTTCAAGATCAAAATTATGATTTAAAACGGGTAACATACCATGATTTGACGGGTTTTGAGTTTTCCGAGAACCGTCCAATCATGGTATGTTACCCGTTTTAAATCATAATATTGTTAAAAACCATGATAATTTAAAAAGTTATATCAAGACCAAAATCTTAAAAAAAATTCAATATAAGCTCTGTTGTATTGCGAACACGCTGATATAGGGTTTTGCGGGCCTACTTGGAGTTCGCCATTCATTTCATTCGTTTAAAATTGAAATCTTTAAATTATAAATGCTCAAAATCGAATACCTCTACTACCGGTATTCAAAGTAACAAAATAATAGTAATAGTATGTTAACAAAATCGCGAGCAAGAATTTTTTACAAAATGAAACAAGGGAACAAAATCATATAATTTTTGCGTAAACTGAAATAAGAATACCTAAATATTGAATGCATTCGAAACATACGATAATAATAATATCATACAGGCTTTTAAGCTATAATTAATGAATAAATGCCGACCATTAGGGTGAAATCCATCCTAATCCATACAGCCACCGGTGTAGCCTTCATAATTTATACCGGAAGTTACCGTGCGGCCAAAATGCTGCGATAGGTTCAACACAGTTCCTTGTTCATTATAAATTTGATTTTAGATACGGTTTGTAAAATGAGGTTCACTACTACACCTACACTCTCGTAATATAAAAACATATTTCCGAGATATTTGTGTTTACCGTAGAAACCCTATAAGTAAAGTACTAGGTACATAATATAGACAACGTTCGCCGTTATTTTTTAACCCCCGACCAAAAAAGAGGGGTGTTATAAGTTTGACGTGTCTGTCTGTCTGTCTGTCTGTCTGTCTGTCTGTCTGTCTGTCTGTCTGTGTGTCTGTCTGACTGTCTGTGTCACCATAGCTCCCGAACGGATGGAGCGATTTCAATTTAGTTTTTTTTGTATGAAAGGTGAGTCTGGCGCGAGTGTTCTTAGACATGTTTCATGAAAATCGGTTGTGCAGTTTAAAAGTTATGGGGCTGAGAGTGGGGAAGGAAAACAGAAAATCTGCAAATATACTAGTGTGGGGTATCAAATGAAAGCGCATCGCGTCCACATTACATAATATTATGTTGTTTTACATTTAAGGAAATGAAGGCATTGGAATCGGGGGTTTTTCTTAAATTTTAAATTTAGATTTTATTATTAGACAATACAAACATGTATGAATCCGCCCCGCCGCCTCTGCTATTGATAGATTGGTTATTATTAGAAGATTGCAAATTAGTAATAGAAATAGCATAAATCTTATAAAATTGTTTCGATATAAATATTCTTGCAATTTCCCGAAATGTATAATTATGTAATGTTTACCACATTTTAATGTTAATATAAAAATTGTTTAATGTTACAGGATATCGGAAATTTAATATAAACATTGTATAAATAAATAAAAAATAAAGCAATTTTCGATATTTATCTAAAATAATTTTATGAATTTAAATAACTAATATTTTTATCATTGTGAAGTTGGATATTACTGCCGATAATAATTTCTTTAAAAACCGAGTTAGAAACTCTTAAGAAAAGTGAAAATTAATTATTTGATCTGAAATGATTTCTTGTATTTTGAGCTAATTATCGGTATTTTTGTCTTCCTATGGTCTAGACCATCAAGGCTTCTCCGGGCGACATTACGAAACACGTAAAAATCGTTTCACGTAATCTGGCCCAGCCCGGAGGGAGCCGGAGGAGGTCCCTCCGGGACAAGCCGCGGCCGAAGCGAGACTGTTCTTAGCACCACCCGGAGGTCACGTGTAAGCATTCAGAGGGTTAGCACTTACGGACGCACAGAGAAAACCTCCAAAACTAGTCTAGACTTTCAGTTAGTAAATTATGAATTAATTTTTGGTTACTTTAATTTTAATTATTTAGGTACCTTTCTGTTTAATTCAGTTCCTCTTAGTGAATCAATTTTGAGAAAATTAGTTTATTACCATAGAAACTTATATAAATTGAATGGATGCGTTTTGAATATATTTACTTTTTCGTGATTATGTTTCACCATTAAATTATCATAAATTTTAAAAATAATTGATTAAGTAAGTTTTTTTAAACAATAAGGATTATAAGAAAAAACAAACAGTCATTGAGGCTAAATATCGAAAAATCGTAAAACAAAGTTTCTTGCCGTTATGACTATTTAATATATCCCCATATAGAAAGTTGACACTTATAGAGATAGAGCTTTAGTTTTTTAAAAGTAATTTTAATAAATCATGTTCAAGAGCAATTATAACCAAATTGCAAGCAGTTTTCACTACAAACAAAAAAGTTTCATACAAACACTCAACCAGGAAAGGCATGAAAAAACATGCCTTTCCTGGTTGAGTGTCGAAACCCCCATTCTTCGCTCACCTACCTAATGGCGCATTTTCATTAGTCGATAACTCGTTCGATATACAGCATGCGGGGACTCCCCGCATGCGAGATAACAACCAATGAAAGTTGCAAGTCGATACGCGTTCGGTACAACGCCTGCGGGGATTCCCCGCATGCGTTATACCG
This sequence comes from Gymnoscelis rufifasciata, assembly GCA_929108375.1. Classification (NCBI taxonomy): domain Eukaryota; kingdom Metazoa; phylum Arthropoda; class Insecta; order Lepidoptera; family Geometridae; genus Gymnoscelis; species Gymnoscelis rufifasciata. Next base: position 8,174,099 of record OV815315.1, on the reverse strand, counting down.
ACCGTGCTATCGACCAATGAAATTCATCAGTCGATATACACAGCTTGTTTGCGGGTCTTGCGTCAAATATTTCATAATACGTCGTGTGCTTGTTGGATTAGGGCACTGTTCAAAATGGTTGATCGCTTATCGGATTCGCAAATGTTAAAACTTGTGGAAATCTATCAAGATTACGATTGTTTATGGAATGTGACTAGTAAGTTGTATAGAAACCGAGATGCAAGAGAAAGTGCGTATAAGGAAATTGCAGAAAGGCTAAATATTACGGGCATCTCAAATAAAAAAATACCAAAAAAAATTAAAAATCTCAGATCATCCTACTCTCGTTAACAACTGGCGACGATGTTCTCTCCCCGCATGCGGACTATATCGACTGAGAGAGAGAGAGAGAGAGAGAGAGAAAACATTTATTGACACAACACACACATAACCAGTAAAATACAGTAAAACAAAACAAAAAAAATAAGATATTTATATAATACTAAACATAAATAATTGAATGTGTTGTGCCAAAAGGGCTCGCCTCAGCATAAGCAGATCCACCGTTAGGTGGATTTGCGCTGGTTTTCAGACGAGACCTAATGATGAAAACGGTTCCCCGAATGCGGGTCCTGTGCCACGCGTTCCACAAATCTCTCGCACTCCGCATGCGGACCCTATCGACTAATGAAAACGGTTCCCCGAATGCGGGCCCTGTGGCATGCGTTCCAGAAATCTCCCGCACGCCGCATGCGGACCCTATCGACTAGTGAAATTGCGCCATACATAATAGTCTAAATTTCATTCAATCCATTTCAATGAGTCAATTAGAAAAAAAATATATGTCGAATCAGGAAAACGTTCTTTGTCAATAGTTTGTGCGGCTCAGGCAATAGTTTGGGCGCTGAGAATAATCGATCTTAGATGGATGCTGATTAAAAGAAGATATTACACATCAAAATCACAATAGCTTTATTACGAACTCTCATATTCACTCACAAGGCTTCTATTCAGTTTCCCTGCGCTCGTGTTGCTTATGCTCTGATGGATGGTCTTCATTTTACTCCAGCAAAGATATAATTATTTGTTTTACCTCCACTAAGGTTCTAGGAGATGTGTATTACTTCAAGGAGGATTCGATAAGTAATGCCCAGCTTAATATTCTTTCACCAGGGTCATCATCTCGACAGAAGCAACTTGCATTAAAGAACCATTGTCCAGAAGATCATTGTAGGTAGTGCTGATTTCCAAGAAGAATTATTTAAATTATTCGTTTATTAGAATTTTATTTAATGGAAAGAGAAAAGGGAGTTTTGCCCTGCAGTGGGACGGAACGGCACATAAATAAAATTGTTTATTTCTCATTAAAATCTGTCGTCAGTGGTTAAATCGATCTTTAATTAAGTTCAAAGGATCTATTCGATTCTCATCAAAGAGGTTCATTTTAGGAGTTGAGTTCAGGATATCATGGGTGTCTGCAAAAACATTCTGCCCACGCACAGATCCGATATAACGTAAAAATATAATTCAAGTTGAAATCAAAAGCAATAACCTCTCAAGGGTTTAAGCGTGAACAATATCTATTGAAATCTAAACAAGCACAATTTAAACTGATTATCGAGCACACGCTTAAACAGTGTGTGACATCTTGAATAAATTACCCGCGATATTAGTCTTTCAAGTCGGATAATTTATTTACAAGTAATCTAAGTATACGGAGAAACAAAGTACAAAAGTAGGGGATTACTTAGATATTAATTGAGGACCGAAGCTATAAAGGTTACTTAATTAGCTTGTACAAGAACGATATTACGTCGGGTAGTCTCTTTTAATAAACATATCTGTCCCGTAAAAACTTCACTGTATTCTATGGCTTAAGCTCCTTTTAATAAACAGCAGAAATTATAAAATAATTGAATAAATATCCCATTAGCTCATAATCCCCGTTAAATTGCATTGGATTGTAGCTTAATGCGTATTGAATATTATATTAATTTAAATCAAATGCGATTTGCCATTTCATGTCGCGGATATTAGTTTATTAAAATAAATTAATTTCACAATTTACGTAAACCGATTTACGGAATTTAAAATTGAGGGTTGTTAACAGTATTTATGTAATGCATTAGTTTTAATCGCACATTAAAAAAAAAGACCGCTCTTAAACAGTTATCGTCATTTTAACCCCAATGCAGGTAGGTGGTTTATTCTTAAAATTTATTTATTTCAGATCCTCGTTATCAACAAACAAGAATTCTACCTGAAAATGGACACAACAGGTGATAAAGCTGCTCAAGCGGTCAGCCTATTGCGACAAGGCCAGAGTCAGCGTGAAGTGGCACGTGCGCTGAACATGAGCCAGTCCGCTGTTTCCAGAGTTTACCGTCGTTACCAAGACACTGGTAACTTTAATCGAAGACCCGGTTCCGGAAGAAAAAGGTGCACATCGGAGAGAGATGACCGATTCATTGTCAGCACATCGCTGAGAAACCGGGCCCTCACTGGCGTTCAAGTCCAACAAGAGCTCAGAGAAACGCGAGGAGTAGCTGTGAGTGGCTGGACAGTCAGAAGACGACTTAAGGCAGCTAGCCTTGTTCCAAAAAGGCCAGCTACTGGCCCCAAATTAACCCCATCCCACCGAGAAGCCCGCCTACGATTTGCCAGAGAACACGTTGTTTGGACCGATGAACAATGGAGCTCCGTTCTCTTCTCAGACGAAAGCAGAGTGTCTTGGCATGGTAGCGATAGAAGAGGACGAGTCTACAGAAGACCCGGAGAAAGATTCGCGCAGTGCTGCATCAAAGAAAATGTGGCGAAATGCTGCATCAAAGAAAACGTGTTCTCTGTCAAATCGAAAGCGGGCTTCTCGGTGGGATGGGGTTAATTTGGGGCCAGTAGCTGGCCTTTTTGGAACAAGGCTAGCTGCCTTAAGTCGTCTTCTAAGAATTCTTGTTTGTTGATAACGAGGATCTGTATCGGTTGACCTTTGACGGCTAACTGATAAGGGTGGGTCAGTTAGATAACACTTTATATGCGTCAGTAACCTTTAATTAGCACTATTGTAAACAAGCCTAAAAAGGGTGATTACTGATCACAACATGTTGTTGGGTTGTGTGAGCAAAAAACATTACATTATTGTATATCATTTTGAAGCTAATAATAGCAGCTTTATGATTTTACTAACAAAAAAATATTTTCCCTATTAACTTTTTTGCTAGTGACCTGCGACTGCAGGTGTGTCGCCTGAGTCGATTTTTTTGCTCACGAGTGTAGCATCAATTCACCTGTAAAACCTAAAAACGGCAAATGCAAGGATAACATTTGAGTCCTAACTAGCTCTGTAATTACTTCTACAGTCAAATTAATCACACGGTTAAGATTATGTTTGAATCCTAACCTTTCGCAGTGCTATCACGCGTATGATATAAAACAAATCGTTGAACCAGCGCACACGCACCAGTCCCATCTCATGACCCGTGTCACGCGCAAGTGTAGTAGTGTACCTACTGTAGTCTCTATAGAAGTCGTAAATTTGTGTTGCACTGTAGTTTATATGGACTGTATCTTTGTTAGTTATCGAAATGTGTAGTAAAATTGTCGTGGCTATTCTCAGCTTTATTATTGGTAAGCAAATTTTGTTTTATAGTTAACAAGCATGATTTCTCAATTAAGTTTAACATAGTTGTTTTATATACTTAGCCTATTAATTTAAAAAATCATAATAACGATTTCTCCTCCAAAAAATGTCGAAGATAAGTAAAAAAAATATTTTACGACTTGAAAACATATTAATTAATTGATTAATATTTGAAATAACATCTATTCTATAATAAGAACCTACTTGATATGTGACAAAAAGATAGATTTATGTTCGTTTCCTCTTTCATTAATTAAGCATACACATGACTAGCATGTCGTACTCGTAGTGGCCAACCTGGCTACCATTCAACCCGAAAAAAAACCGATTTCGTGGGATTTACATTAAGCTCTGTAAATTCACGTGGGCGAATCGTGTTATAATATTATTGTCTAGTTATCTATTCATAAATAATCAGACTTACGTAAAACTAGTGATGCAGAAATCATCAGATTATCTAGTTACACGCGACTTAAATTCATCTAACCAAATATACCGTAGACAGCAATAGTAATCGTATGAGCGCCTTTGCAGGAAACAAGCATTTTGGATTCATTACTTCGTTTATAAGAGCGACCTATAGGAAGCACGGAGAAGATCTTGGAGCAAAATATGCAAGTTCAAATAATTTATCTCACTAATTTGAGATTTAAACCCGCATTTATTATATAATCAAAATCACACTGTCAAATCCATCTACTACAATTTGACTCTTAGAATTTGCAACAAACAATTATTGTTACTATATATAAATATGTCAACAAGTTTTATAATATGGAAACACCATTAGGGACTAAAGTAAAATGCTATTTTATTTTATAGAAAGACGGTACAAAATATTCTTAACAATTAAAACATGTCTAGATAATTGTTTCTGCTGTTAAAAGGCATTGTCAAATTAGAAATAGTAAAGGGCATAGCTGTCTGTTTCAAATCAAGTCCAACTGAAAGCCGGGATAGGTAAATATACGACTTGCTATAAATTCGTTCGTAAAAGGGATCAGCAAAACAATCTTATCCACTACGATTTACAACCAACTAAGAACGAACAACAGCACACGCCATATTATTCTCAAATATGCTGATAGTAACTGCCAGATGCAAGTTAGCCAATGGGCAGCGTCAAAACAAATTGTCAACGATTATCTCATAAGGGACTCTATGTTGAAAGATGCATATTTTTCTCATCAACTCAATGCTCCACTTGTTGTCATACTTGTGCTAATCGTCGCCAATTAAAATCAATTAAGGACATTTATATTTATGATACAGTGTCAGGATGACTTTTTGGGTTCGGTAGGGTATTCTTTTATAAGTAGAGGCCTATTCCCTACCCTACAAATATGTCATATGCGAAATAACTAGAAAATATCTCTCATACTTCAGTTGCATGAAAAGTCGTATTAGTTAACTAAGAGAATAGTGAAATCCATGTACAAAGTGAGTCTCAGGTATGGACATGAACTCTATCAAAGAAAAGCTTCATATAATGCCAGCAAACATAGGTGAGCGAAACATCTTGTTAAAATGGCCATATAGTAAAGAATAGAGTCATACAACGTTCAAGAGTCAAAGTTCTCAAAGGGATACCGTGAAGCGAAGGATGTCCAACGAGTCGACCAGATTACAAGCTCAAAGCTGCAGTTCACAGTAAATGTCAGAGCTAAAATGAAAAAACTTTTGGCCTGTTTGCCTAACAATATAGCTACACACAAAAGTATCATCATTTATAATCTCAAATAAGGAAAGTTATTGTAACCTTTTAAAATGTTCTTCCTAGAAAGCACTGGCGCATTTATATTTAAAAGGCAAAAATCTCCCCAAAAGTAAATGTTGGAGATGTTTCTTCAAAGCAGCTACAGTCAGCCTTCCAGTTTCTTACATTAACATTTACTCTCGTTTGTATAATGATAATGCTTTGGGGTACTTGTTGGTCTAGCAAAAGTGAACCGTACAGTCGACTAAACGACAGAAAAATCTCTGCAATTTAGTTATATATAAGTTAAACAGTTTCTGCCTAATCAGCTCATGCATAAGCATAAGGACTTCTGGCAAGAGCAAAAGTAGGTATACTTTCTTGATATTTAATTGGCTTAAATATACCTGCTTGGAGTAGAAGATGTTTAAGTAAAAAGTTTTGATTCAAGAATTTGTTTTGGGTATTTATCTAAGGTAAAGGACGTCAGTAAAAACCTATGACGTCAGTATATATATATGTATAAAATTTATATATTGTATTACCTAGTCCAAGTTTATTAGAATAGGCAGCATTATGTTCTCTATTTAAGAGAAATCTGTCGAATCTAAGAGAGTAATTCTCTGCATTAGTCACATTGCTTAAACTCCCCGATCCAAATTATGATACATTACGTTAGTACGCGTTCAATTGAACAAATTAAGCACAACCCAAGACTGTTTAGTTGATAGAGCCGTTTTTATTGTATTTTAAAAGTCGAGTCCTGTAAGCGAAGCAAAGTCTGATAACAAACATTTTATTGGTTTTTAAAGTCACAATTTTTTTAAAGTTGGGTTTTATGAACTTGAATCCATCGGACGTGAACTGTCAATATATAGTAAATTAGGTGCGTAGCACAATATAATTTTAATGTTGCGAGTAACTTCTAAGAAAAAACTGCTTTGATAAATACGAAAAACCCTTTCACGGCAAAACTTCGGGCTGATTTAAATAATTCTTAATGATTTTTAATAAGTGATAAATCTCAATTTTCGGTTACACTATTTTATTATTCTATGCAGAAAAATAACAAACACGTGGTGATTACAGAAGCGTCTAAATTTTTTTTAGCATAAAAAAATAAATAATTAAAATAAACTTGGGTACCATGGGATAATATCATCATCATCATCATCATAACCACCCTTATTCACTTCTGGCACACGAGGACGTCGCTCTTGACGAGAGAGATAAGCCTTTTATTCACCACGCAGGTCCATTGCGGGTTGGTGAATTTCACAAGTCCTTCAAACTTTTACAAAATGCCGATTTCCTCACGATGTTTTGCCTTAGCACGTATTCAAATCGCACATAAACTTTCAAGGAGAAATATCCTTCACCTTTGGATTGAAAGTCCGGGTGTGCTCCCATTTAGCCAACATGGCTATATCTTAATATATATAAATCTCGTGTCACAATGTTTGTCCTCAATGGACTCCTAAACCACTTAACCGATTATAATAAAATTCGCACACCATGTGCAGTTCGATCCAACTTGAGAGGTAGGATGGTTTTTACAGCGAGAAAAATTCGAATAATTTCCGGGAAAATTTTATACCCGTGCGACGCCGGGGCGGGCCGCTAGTAAAATATAAGTCTGCGGAGATATTCATTTTAACGCTGGTTTCACCGCGAGTTATTGCCAGTATATGTACTTATATTAAGAAAGGAGTACTACATTGTTTAAAAACATGTTTAATCATACGTACTCATTGTCATAAGAGCATTTACAGTCGGTTCCAAAAATAACGGTTATTTTACATATACTCGAATATCTCCTAAACTACGTATGTAATCGTCATAAAACGAAGACTGTTGAATTGAGAATTTAATCATAAAGAACCTAATATTAAAGAGATTAATATTGAATATTAATCACGAAACGAAATAAATTTCTGTTGTTTTATTTTATGGATCTAAAGTTTACAGTTATGGAGATATTTAGTTTTTTGTGCCTGACACGTTAATTTCGGAACCGAGTGTTGTTTTAAATGGTCAACGGTTTCGTGGCTCAATACTCATTGACCTGTGAACTACGCTGCGTTAATAGGCATAACAGTCCTCTACTATGCCTCCATTATTTAGTTGATTCATTTGTTAATACTTAGCAGAGCGTAGGTGAAACAAAAGATCCTATTTCGGTTACGTGATATTTGTCGCGTTACAAGGACGTTTACTTCTAAGGTCGAATAAATAGTTAATTACAATTTATTCAAACACAGATGTTTAGAATATTTTGGACAGCTGCAGTTCTCCAGTTGGAGATCCGTGTATATAAAATAAGTATATTTTAGAAGACTTATCGATATGTTTTGATATGTATTTGTTTGTCTTCTAGATGAGTCAAGCCAAGCAACAATAAACTTTAATGAAGCTTATTGACTCCCCTCTTTTTGGTGTTTAATTTAAAATAATAAGGCATAATGTAGAGTAGATAAGTATACCCGCATTGTTATGAATTATATCAACAACATTTTGGAACAAGGCCAAGGTATAACGTTTACTGTTGATACAGAAAAATAAATCACGAGTATTTAGCCGAAATGTAGATAAACTAAGAACATACTAGAATAATTTACGAAGATTTAAAATGAGGTTTTATACAGACGAAGTCGCGAGCTGTAGCTTGTTCGACATTTAAATTCCAATTCCACTAGAGCCTTGCCTTAAATGCCTATGTATAAATATATAATTAATAATTCGACTACTTCAGTGGCGCGGTGGGCGTGGGTCCGCTTGCGGCGCAAGAGGTAGCGGGTTCGATTCCCGCCGAGGGTGAAAGTGTTTGTATGTTCTGCAGGCACGATCTCCTTGGTCTGGGTGTTAAATACCTATAATAAAAAATATCTATATATGTATGACTATTATATTAAGTATATCAGATGTCTAGTACCCGAAACACAAGCTTAGAGCTTACCACGGGGCTAGATGTTGTTGTGTGAAATATTTATTTTATAATAAGATTTCCAGACAATCCACACAACATTTATAGTCCCGTGTAAGTGTGACAGGTTATAGACATCTAATATAGAGGTACTTAATAAAATAGACATACATATTTGTATTTTTTTTTAATTTACATAATAAACACCCAGAAGATCTATACATATTATACTTAGTCCAGCTAATCTAGTCCAGCTAATGGTCCAGCTAGTTTGCTCTAATTATTTTTAGCTTATTTGCTTTCTATATCATTTAAGGCTTTGTTTAACCGTACTAAATCAGGGCGATAAATAATAGGAACTAGTTACGCCAGCACAACGCGACCCATTGCTTGGTTACAAATAGTAGCATCATTCTAGCTCATAGGCATAGACTAAATTTATTGCAGGCACTATACCTATTGTACGAGCTACGTGACTTGCTTCGTGGCTTTTCCCAGAAATAGGAAGAGGTTATTATTATGTACAATGGAAGGTATCAATAACATTCCTTTGACTTGTATGTCAACATTTCAATTCCACTTAGGACTATTACTAGAAGATCAAAGGGGAATTCTGGTTTTGGGTCGCTGTGCTGGATTTAGCAAAAGCGCTTTCAATATACATATTATATTCACGGTGACGTCAACCGGCTTACTATAAACCCCACTAGCTAGGACATAATGGGGATCATGACATATTTTCAATAATGTTTTATTGCTTTTGCCATTTTAGACCTTCTGGTGTTTCAGTTTAAATTAAAATTCAGTCAGTATTTTAGGGTATTACATTATTTTTTGTAATATTTTATTTTTAAAGCAAAATAAAATTTTATCAAAAACGATTTATTGCCTAAAGTTAACCCCGTATTCATAAAAACTTTTATTTATGGCTAATATAACTGAATTAGCAAAAACACACAATAAACCTATTGATGCGGTATTTTGCGACTATTATCGAGATATCCAAGAGTGAAAAGCTTTTAGTGAACTGTTAGATTTAGAAGATTTGACACTTATTTAGTGTTTGAATAACGTTTTTTTATCAAACAATCTATTTACCTCCTATAAGTACCTATGTAATAAAAAGTCAAATATTTTTATTAATAAGGAGGTTTATTAATAACGACGACGTGAAATAAGTAAGGGACGTATCTACGTTTTGACTAAAACAAGTTTTGAGAAAATCTCTCAGAGATTCTATACAGTATTTTATCATCATCATACATACGGCCGTGGGAAGTCCACTCTCCAAGCCAAGATGGTGATACCCCTTATTCCCACAGTCTTCCTAAATACATCTAAAACAAGTAGATAGGTACCTTAAAGTAAGGTATGTCCATTATTTCGTTACATTGACTTACACATTTAATATGATTTAACAAAGTAAGCCCAGATTCAAGTCAACTTATGAAACAAATAATAATTCCGTGAACAAAACATTGCCCTACCCACCACAAGTAACCCAAATCGTTACATTTGCCATAACTCATTTCACGTGTAATCTGCCCTTTATTCGTGACGCGAGGCGGTAAACCCATTGCAAGCGTTATTTAATCTGTGACTCAGTTAATTAATTGTTTAATTTGCGAGCCAACTAATGGACTCGGTTTTGGAGTGCTGAAAAGTATGATTACATAGAAATGTTAACTTCGCCCGCCCATTATGGTATTGTCTGTGATAGTACGAAGGGTAGTAAGTAGCCCATCGGATGTCTCATTTAGACCGACCTTTTGACTTATTAACGAAACTACTATTACTTAATTGGATAGAGTTAGTTCTCTAGATGTTTTTATGACAGTCTTATGCTTATGTCTTAACCTTACCTACTGTATAGAATATATTTCAAAACTATAAAGTGCTTTTTAAAACTATGCGGCGGATTTGCATGCAATTTTCAGTACCTAATTGATAAATAAATAAATCCATGCCAAATTTCATTCAAATTGGGCTGTGCTCGCAATAATTGTATTTTCGAAAAGCGGTATATTACCGCGGTAAAAGTAGACTATGCAATACAATATTCTTTATTGAATCACCAACAACATGAAACATTTTTCAAAGAATTGTGCATAGTTAAAAGCGAGACACTATGTGTTGTGTTACTCTGATATGTAGGTAAGCTATATTATTGTGAAGTTTCATCAAAATTTGTTTTTGCGTGAAAGCAACACACTAACATTCTCACAAACTTTCGCGTTTATAATATTAGTAGGATTTGCACCCATGCAAAGACGGAGCATGTCGCTGGTTAAATTAAGCGTAAAATAAAAATCAAACTCAAGTGTTTATCCTATGACAAGTAATTGCGATTATGACACCATTAGATAGGTACCTACTATAATATTAAACCCATTACGTGAAAGCACTAACTTCTATTAACCCATGTCAAAGTCAAAACTACATATCTATGAGTAGAGAATCAAATTCAAGAAACTAGTTTAGTTTCGTCTTACTTGATATGGCACACTAACTTGAATCACTTCTTGAATATCTGAAGTCTAGGCATTAAGAAACTTTTATTCCAACTTGTTCTCTCCCTATCAATATTTTGTATTCTTGCAAATAAATCATGTCATTTCAGTTATTGTCATTTCATAGTAATTTGTGTTTATATACTGTTAATGTCCAAATAAACGAAATAAACGATTTTTAAACGATATTAAACTTTCGCGGTTAGTTACCATGATAATTATTGTTTTATAAAGGCAATTAATGATAATTTCATACGGCATAGACGGCGTCACACAGGGCCTCTGACGGCCCGTGACGGATACTGTAAATTGCATGAAAAATCTAACTATAGACAAAGAATAATAAATTCTATGGATGACAATCATTACATCAACCACTCCTAAATATATAGGGCGTTGAAACATCAGAGTGATTACAAATTGAACACGAAACAATAACTATGTTACAATGGCACATATCTATTCGACCATGCTTGTTAGCACAAACAACAAACTTTCGTTATGTGAAACCGACAAACAAGTTTCATCAAAGGTGTTATTTTCAGTGGCCGATGCGGTGGATCCTGTTGTGAATCTCACTAGTCGATGGAAGCCTGACTTCGGCTATGAGATAAACTGCACTTGGTCTTTTGAAAACAAGAATGACACCTTGCAGTCCGTGAGACTCAGTGACCATGAAAGGCAGTTCTTGGTTTACAGGCCGGAGGTAAGGGTACAAATTAAGTGGAAAATAATTTCTAACCTCAATAAAAAGCAGATCAAAGAGCATCTGAACTGATTATTATAATCATTTAACCATAATCGTAGAAGTACGCTGGAATTGGAAGGCCAACCACCCCAAACCGACATTTCTCATAGTTCAGCCTACATAGACTATTTTACAACGAAAATAATTTAATCCCACAAGATCATTCATAACGAGGGTAACGCCGCGGGTCATATTCAACATATTTTAAAAGGCATGTTGGTAGTTTAAATTGTTCCAAGTATAAATTCTATTTCAAAAGCTGAAACGAGCAAATTGTAACTTAGATAATATTATTAACTGTGTGATCAAAGCTAGATATTAGATCAAAGTAGAGGAAGAGTCAACATTATTTCACAGAACTCCCTAGAGCCACCATTAAAGCTAGTAAAAGATCAAAATATAACCATTTAGAACGTTTTACGCAGGCGGGACGGAACGAGTTAAAAAACATAGGTACTTATGGATATTTCGGGTAAACTGACGTAAACCTCCCAGTGCTCATCTCGTCATTATTTGGACCTTCCGGCCCTAAATGGATTGTAACAATTAAAATTTTGTTTACAAAGGTCGATTGGGTCGTCCTTTTGTTGCTTCCATTATGGTAATTGTGAACAAAATGTAAAGGATGAGTTAATAAAGTCGCTTGGAATAATAACCTGGTGATTGGGTCATGTATTGGGATGTAAAAGGTTTTCATGGTACAGTTGCCAATAATCATTTATTGAAAATGTTATCTTTTGCTCTGTTATTTGTAAAATGAATTGAACGTAATGTTATTGAGTCAAATGTTTATATTTTTGCCTTGAGCCCGAATACACCAAATCTGCCTAACACTATACTTTTAATTAGTTTACTGACATTTTTATTTTAACAGTCAATCTTAATATATATAAATCTCGTGTCACAATGTGTGTCCTCGATGGACTCCTAAACCACTTAACCGATTATAATAAAATTCGCACATCATGTGCAGTTCGATCCAACTTGAGAGATAGGATAGTTTAAATCTCAAATTATAGTCGCAATTTTAATTTATTGCTAATTATTTGTCTGTTATTATCTACAGGTTAACAAAAGTGTAAAATAAATGTCTTTTTAAAGGTTGTCTATGATTTTTCTTGATAAGCTATTCATACGTGGTGGTAATATACTCTTTGAGCTATTGTCTATGTCTCGAAAGTTCAATATTCATTTTATAGGTTGTCTATGATTTTTGCAAATAAGGAAAAATTGCCGGGAACTTTTTTTACCCGTGCGACGCCGGGGCGGGCCGCTAGTATAATTATATAAAATAAGCATTTTTTTTCCTTTGATTTAGATACATGGCCAAAAGCATCGCCAGCTATTTCAGTTACCGGAGAAGACCTTCCAGGTAGACTGTGGCGCTTCAGGGTTTGAAGGGAGCTGCGTGATGACCTTGGAACCGTACCAGCCTATTAACGAGAACTTGAACTATGCGTGCGAGGTGTCGGGAGAGAGGCCGTGGTTCAGGATTGAGAAGAAGAGCATTGATATTCCCGCTTTAGGTAAGTACATATTACGTTTAAAAGTGCGAATAAATAGCGAACACTTTGTGAGACGATTGTGTTATAACGCGATATCGGTAATGTTCACGTCGCGTTCAACGAAGGTTAAAAAACTTTGATAAAAACAATTAAAATTTCAACTTAGTTAGAGATTCATATTATAAATTAACAAAATTCATAATTATTTTCATTAAAAAAATTAGGCTTATTTTAATAAGTATGTCACATTTAAGTGAATTTATGATAAATAAATAAGAACATTTTTGTATTACACCAACGTAATAAGATTTATGGCCGATTTTTCCAACGTCAGAATAAAGGTAACAGATCAATATACATTTCATATCATATACAGATTGAATTTGTTTTGAATGTAGGTACGTCTCACCTCAATGTTTGACGGCTAAGTGACTATTTCATACCGCCATCTTCTTCTTCTTCTTTTATTTGATGGCGTCCGTGACTGGCCATATGGCCGTCAACCATTCCGCCATCATAAACCCTTTATTGATTTGATAATTTTATTCCGACGTCAAAGTCACAACGTTTATTTCCTTAGAAGCACAGAGCATACGTGAACAGGTCAATTTAAAATTTTTTTTTTTTTTTTTTTTTTTTTTTTTATATTAGCCTACGTTGTCCCACTGCTGGGCAAAGGCCTCCCCCAACTCCCTCCAACAATCCCTGTCCAGAGCTGTTTGCCACCAGATTTCCGAAAAGTCTTGAAGGTCGTCTCGCCAACGTTTTCGGGGCCGACCTCGCTTCCGACTTCCTTCCGGGTTCCAAGCAGTTGCAGCAAGTGCCCACCTTTCGGGGTGCATCCGACGAATATGCCCAGCCCACCGCCACTTGAGATTTGCTGTTGAAACTCCAACATCTGCAATGCCTGTAAGCGAGCGTATATCCGTGTTCCGAATGCGATCGGTTAGTTTGATACCAAGGATACTACGCTCCATTGCCCTCTGACAGATCTTGAGCTTGGACTTCTGAAGCTCGGTAAGCGACCATGTCTGTGCACCGTAGGTTAGGACAGGCAGAATGCACATGTCTACGAGTTTGCGCTTAAGTGCTAGTGGAAGGTTACCCTTCATGTGCGCTTTCATGGACCAGAAGCTTTTCCAGGCATTTTCGATCCTTCGACCGATTTCCTTGTCTTGCCTGTTTTCGAAACTAGCTAGCTGGCCCAAATAAGTGTACTCGTCGACATATTGTATATCCTGCCCATCTACCACGACCCTACGTTTCGTGCTGTTAGACATTATCTGCGTTTTGGACCGGTTCATTTGAAGTCCAACCTCTAGACTTGCTTCGCTCAGTTCTTGGAGCATTGTTTGAAGTTCCTGTGATGTGGGTGCAAACAGGACAATGTCGTCTGCAAAACGCAAGTTTGTAAGGCGTTTGCCATCTACGACGATGCCTTTCGTAGCCCAAGGCGCACTTAGTTTCTTAAATATCTCCTCTAAGGTGGCTGTAAAGAGTATGGGTGAGAGAGGGTCGCCTTGTTTTACCCCTTTTTTTATCTTAAATGTTGGACCGGAAAAAGAAAGTTTAATATTAGCTGAGCTGGAGTTGTAAATTATTTTAATAAGATCTATATAAGTTTTGTCAATGTTTTGTGCTTGAAGAGCTGAGAAAATTGCGGAGTGTTTTAAGCTGTCAAATGCTTTTGCGTAGTCAACAAAAGCTACGTATAGCGGTTTATGGAACTCGTTATATTTTTCAATTACTTGGTTCAATGTTTGCAGGTGATCAGTGGTTGAGAAGCCAGGGCGGAAACCGGCTTGTTCTGGTGGCTGATGCTGATCTAAATTGCCTCCAACACGGTTTTGTATTAATTTGATTAATGCTTTATATATATGGGACACTAGGCTTATAGGTCTGTAGTTTACAATATCTGATTTATCCCCTTTTTTGTGAAGAAGTATAATATTGGAGTGGCACATTTGTTTTGGTATAGAACCGGTTTCTAAAATGGTGTTGAAAAGATTGGTTAAATGGGGATTTAAAGCAGACGATCCTATTTTTAAAGCTTCTGTGGTAACACCATCCTCTCCCGGGCTCCTATCGTACTTTAATGTTTTTAGAGCATCGCTGACTTCTTTACCGGTAAAGAATGGTACTGTTGTTGCTTTTTTGTATATAATTTCAGGCTCCTCTTTGGAATCGTCTGAGTATAGTTTGGAATAGAATTCTGTGCAGATACTTGTTATTTTTTCGCGACTATTAAATTTGTGTCCATTTTCATCTTGTAAACTGTTAATCCAACGTTTCCCATTAGAGATTCCTCTTTTGGCCGTTCTAAGGGAAGTGTGTTTTTCGATTGCAGCTTGTACGAGATGAGTGTTATAAGTTCTAATATCATTCCTTATGTTTCGTTTGACTAACCTATCAAAATTGGAATATTCTCTTGTTCCCAGTTGTAATTTTTCACGAGTTTCAATTAAAGTTTTAGTTTTTAGAGTTAATTTATTTGTGTTAGATTTTGGACTTTTGATTTTCTTGCTACTACGCTCTATCGATTTTAAAATTGTTTGATATTGATCATCTGCTGTTTCCATTTCATCTATTTTCAGACCTTTAAATTGATTTTTAAAATTAAAATTAAAATTAATTTAAAATTAATAAAACTAAATTATTTAAACATAAATTATCAAGGAAATTACATTCTCTTCGCAGTTACAGTTCGCTTCAATATTTTATACTGAGTTGAGAAGCGAATAGAACAAACAACACAGCTTATCATTTTTTACAAGTCTGTAGATGTTGGAATATTAGGCCTAATAAACAAAAAATATAAAAGTGTCGAATCCTTTAACCCTAGCTCACTAACCATATTTTCAAGCAACATTGTCACTAACCTTTCGTTTCTCAGACTACGAAATAAAACATCAATAAAAATTTAATCAGCTATATTTATTAAAAAAAACGACCATAATTAGCAGTCTTATTTTGAGGTAGTCAAATAACTAAAATTGTTTTAGAAACAACTTAGTCGGAACAGTTATTGCACATAGAAACTGTGTGCTCTCCACAAATGGCTCTTTTGCCCTTGCAGAAATATTTTGTCATACGACGTTTTTTGGCAGGGCAGTAGCTGCAAATTTTGCGTGTCCTGGGTACTTCTTGGCTGGATCCTTCCTGAGAGTCACCAATATGCAGGATCTCGGCGATGATTTGCTTCAGATGTCGTTGTAAAGTCACAGTGCTATAACGTTCTTGCAGCCAAGGTTTCATAAGTTCATCTGCCATTGCCAAAGCAAGGGACCTTCTTTTTATGGGTTTCTTTCCATTCCGGATTGCGTTTGACACGTGAATTACATATGCATTCACAATAGATATATTTAGTATATTGTAAAACAAACACAGCGGCTGTTATGTTGGTTCTTGCCGTACAGGCTATTCTGGCTTGGTTGAATGATTGCCGAATGATGCTGCTGCTGATGTTGTGATCGTTCGTTCTCAGTATCCACCTGATCGGCGCAGGATGTCTGCGATGACTCATCATCGGAATCTATAACTAACCTTCCACTGTGGCCGCGACGTGGAACAAAGAACTCGTCGTCCAATGAATCTGCGGCATCCTCGTCACTTTCATCAGTATTGATGTGAATTTCTGTCTCGAAATTATTATCCGACTCCGATTCTGATGACCCCAGTCGATCATCTGGTATTGACTCCGTATCTGTATCAGCCAACCACTCCGCTATTTTTTCATTTTGACTTCTCAAATCCATCTGAAAGTATAAAAAAACAAAAAACAAATAAATTTCAAACAACAAAATACCTTCTAATAACATAAATATAAATCACCAACGTAATTATGTCTGCCATAAATGTAAAACACTATTTATTAAGTTATATAATGTTAAAATTACTTAATTTATATCGAAATTATAAGCAATAAAAAAGATATAACAAATGCATAATTTTGAAAAAAAAGTAATGCTTGTTACTAACCTTTCGTCTGTGGGGCGACGATTATGCGAAATATCCCAATCAGTGCAACGTGCATCCGCAATGAGTGTTTGCGGGTCACTAATTATGCGAATTAGGAAGGTACTAGAAATGGGCGGGGCGGCGGGGCCCGGGAACATACCTAAACAACATATGCGCGGGGTACGCGTAGTCTAATACACGAATGGTTAGTGAGCTAGGGTTAAATTGTATAGTTGGAATAAATATTAGAAGTATACAAATTCGGAATCTACTAATGGACTAATAAAATTTTGCTAGTGCTGAAAATTTAGTTGATAAATTTACCAAAATAGTTATTCCTAGTCATTAAACTAATTGAATAATTAACTAGCAGGCGGCCATACATCTGTTTATCTTAGACAGTTTGTGTGACTTGCGTAGTTGGGTCTGGGTCTCAATTTAACTAATACTAATAATAGCTTTACAATATATTATATTGAATTTAGAACACTAGTTCAAACCTATAAGTTTATCACTTTGTAAAAAAAACATTAAAAGGCTTAGCTTAACAATGTAATTTGCATATAAAAAAAAGATTTTATTGGTTCCGTACTAGTTAGAAAAATGTAAGAAATATGATTAAGAAGTGACGTTATAGTATTCACACCCAAGCCAAACATATTTTGTTGTACTTGTTCCTTTTATTAAATCCCAAAGTTTTATAACTTGATTTTAGCGTTAGTACTGGCACAGATTACATAATATAGTGCTGGCCAGTATATAGCATAGCTATGTTTGAGCACGCCTCTAATATGTTTTTTTTAGCGGCGAAATTTAGAAACTGTCTTGGTCGGGACATTTAATGACTTTGATTTAGAAAAAAAATTCTTTTCTCTCTCTATAGGCCTCTCTATATCCTCCATGATTACAAACGCAAAATGGAGACGATACCGTGTTTTGAAGTTTCCGTTACGTCGCGAGAAAGGTACGATTTATATCTTTCGGTGTCGGGACTTAGATGCTCTTTATTTTTGTTAAAAAATAAATAAAGCAAACTCAGCGCCACATAAACATGGTTTTATGTCTATGCATAGGCGTAACAATCATTCCCAAGCTCTATGTCAAATTGCCTATAGAACATTACGTTCTATCACAGATTAGATATCTAATATGTGGTTCTAGAGGTATATATTATAACAAGGCGTTATAATTTAAATTTAAACACAAAATATAAAAATGCTATGTTTATTTTATTTATTTATTTATTTTTATTTAAAACACTTTATTTGCACAACGCTGAATTAATAACGTGACAACATAATATGTAGTTTTCCTTCATTGTTCTTTGATCTTTCTTAAGACAGCAGAATTTAGGCCCAATAATACAAAAAGCAATCGAAAGAAAGATAGACTGAATGTAGATTAATTACAAAAAAATATCTACTCACTTGCTTTTTCAGTTCCTCCATCCGCAGCATCAATTGACGTTGCACAGCGGGATTCCACCGGTTCCAGGGTCGTGCTGAACTGTACTTCGAGTGGTCTTCCAGCGCCGACGCTTCTTTGGTCCATAGGAGAAACTAGGGTACGACATATTTTATTATTTTGACTGCCTCAGTGGCGGGTTCGATACCGCCGAGAGGTCAAGTGTTTGTATGTTCTGCAAGCACTTTCTCCATGGTCTGTGTATTTAATATGTATAGTAAAAATATCTATAAATCTATGACTATTATTATTAAGTATATTATTATAAGATGTCTATAACCCGTAACACAAGCTTAGAGCTTACCACGGGCCTAGATATTTAATATATATATTTGGATGCATGAAGGACTTGCAGTTAATTCGTGATGTCGAATCGTCGAATTATTTTGTATCTTGTATACCTATAATTTACCTCTATATAGGTATACAAGTTACGCCTACCCACTCAAACGTGCCACCCAGCCGCGAAACATACACACCGTCCAAACGTCCACGTCCGCGGCCGCAATTTACGGCGCCGCGAGCGCGTCCCGTTTTTTACATAAATGGACATATCTTCCTAACTGCTCTTCCTAAATCCTAAGTTAAAAAGTAGCTTGAATTCATAAAATTTTTCTGGAATGGATTTCATAGATTTTAGTTGTAGTTCTTCCTAAAAGTGCATATATATTATTAAACAAGATGATACAAGCTATTTTTGATACCAATTAATCACTACCTTCCCTTTCAATAATACCAGAATAAACCGAGACAAACCACCTCTTGCTATGGCCGCTGTAGTGGGCCGGCTGCGAAACGCAACGAACAAATCTAAAATACTCGGTCGTTTCATTATATTTTGATCGTGGGAGTTGATTGAAATAAATATGTTTTATTACCTTTGTCTCCATTAGAAGTAATTATTTCTTGAGAATTCACTGAATCACTTCAAAAACATGATTATAAACCCGGCATGCAAAAGTACCATTGTCATTGATATCGAAAAAAATTTTTCCTAATTATTATTTTATCGGACAAAGTATAATCGTAAATATTCTTATAGAATGATACTTGAGGATTAGGTACTTTGATATATTACACTAAGTAAATAGAACAAATACAACAATAATAATTACATTTTAGAACACACGCGCGTTGTTGGCAGGTATGGTTTTATTGAATCGGAATAATTGCAGAATTTATTTAAGCTCCATCTAGTAACAATTTCGGGCAACTCTAACGTATTTCAACCGAGAAAGAAACGTAAAAGTCTACAGGTGGAGCTAGGCCACTCTTGTGGCCCGGACGTTTCACGCATCATTTTCTGAGGCCTCTAAAGCGGCCCGGACGTTTGAGTGGAGGTAGCGGGTTCGATTGCCGCCGCCGAGGGTCAAGAGTTGTGTATGTTCTGCAAGCACTTCTTTAGTCTAGGTGCGTAATCTAACATAATTTTTGCAATGCGCGCGCACAGGTCGTTTCAGATCGATTGTTTTTTTTCGTTTACTTGTGTCTCTTCTAGCGCGTTCTTTAACATTATATATGTAATTGATGATGATGACGCTGCCTGCGTCATTCATCATCATCAATGTCTAAATGACTGATTTGTCGATACACGATGAATGAACCAATATAATAGAGAGTGGGAAATACTTAACTAATAATTATTATTTATTGTAATAGAGAATGGGATGAATTTACTTTATTTTATTTATCTTTACTCTCCGCTTTCTAACTTATATCCCATTCACATCGTCATTACCAATTATTCAGGACCCATAGCACGAGACACCTTAAATATATTTAAGCGTAATAGGGTAGATGACTTAAAAATAATAAATGGTCCGTTATTTATATAACTTTTTTTTTAAGATTAATATTAAGATTAAGTTTCGGGTGACGTAATGCTTTAGAGCAAAATGTAGGTACTAAATGTACCTATAATAATAATGTCACAAGCCCCCACTCTGGAACTTTGATGCTCCAGTACCTAATTGAGGACAGGCTAAAAGACGGATTTAACAGCATACCTATTTTGTATGTAGTCATCATGCCTACTCTGATTAAAACCACTCAAAAGACTAACCATCAGTATTTGTCATAATTTGAATTTATTATCCCCTTCACAGGTACCGGGGGTCTTCTCAGGCAAGTCTTGGAACATGACATCCAAGCTATGGCATTCCTGGTCCCTCCTGTCGTTTCCCTTCAACAATGCGCCGGCCAGCTGTGCACCAGAGAACGCCAAGTCTGGACTTACTGCTAAAGGATTAAAAGCAGTTTACAGTAGCGCTATACAAAGTAAAGGTGGGTTATCTCAAAGTCAAATCTGATTCATTAATTTCGATGTTATAGTTTATTTGACAAAAAACAAAAGAAAGATATATATATATATACTAGTGGCCCGCCCCGGCTTCGCACGGGCTTTTGTTCAATTTTTTTTCAAAAACAATTTTGTGAATCTAAACCATTCCCAGATCCCCTTGAACACACACAAAAAATTTCATCAAAATCGGTCCAGTCGTTTGAGAGAAGTTCAGTGACATACACACTCACAGAAGAATTATACATATATAGACCTATAAAAAAGTAAAAGTGTTTGCAGCCTTACCTAACTTTTAAAACGTTTGTTCTAGTTTCTAAACTGATGATGATTTTCTTCCTTGCCGTCTTCGGCTACGGGGACATGTTTTCTGCATTAAAATTGAATTAGCCTTTGGTGTGCCGACGAACCTAAAATCACTGGAAAATAACAATTTTGGCTTTAGATAATGAATTATATTTTTACTCCAAGGCAATAAACAGGTTTTGCTCTGTTATCTTTACCTTATGGATCTACGTACCTCTTTATCGTTTCTGGTATCGATTCTGCTGTTCTAATGTTAATTTTATTTTTTTATTTTAACCTGTACTATTAATAAAAACACTGTTTATAATGAGTCCAAGTACCTACTGGGATACTAATAATATTTCTCGGCTGACTATACAAACTAAGAAGGTGAGACGAACTTGCACAAATATTTTTCTGATACCATTTTATTTTGTGACAAACTCACATAACCCATTTCCTTATACCCAAATCCTAATCACACAAAACAAATACCGTAAAACGGGGTGGATAGACATGGTTTTGAAGTTTGTTTTTATTTCTCCATTGATTTTTGTATGATTGGCTATCATAATAGTGTTTTTTATTATGTCTCGAAGTTCAATTAATACTATCCTATCGTGAAAATATATAGATAATGCTTTGATTTTATCGTAAAATGTAAAAATATGTTAGATTTATATTTACCCGCAATTGGGGTCAAAAGAAGCGTCATATGGGGCGAATCGAAAAAATCGTCAGGGCTGTCACTTTCCAAAAATAAGTTGTTGAACGCCTGAACGAATATTCATAAATTATAACTAATATATAAAATATCGTCAGCTTTTGAACACAAAAAACCGCACCAATAGGTGTCCATTCGTTTAGGAGGCCACAGACAACCACACAGTTGAATTCTATGAAAAATGATGTACATACCTAATAATATTTTGGTGGCAGCCCTAGCACATAATTTTCTATACACCCCCTTCTTATTTCTATTAAAACCTATCCCGTTTCTATTAGCCCCGTACTTCATATCTATTGTGACCCCATACTACGTATCTGTTCGCCTCTTTGGCATTTCGATTAACCACAAAGTTTGAATAAAATTGACTTGGTTTACAATTTTAGCCCTGTTATTTAATTATACAACATAATTTTACTTACCTTTACATTAAAATGAACCACGATGAACTGCCAACTACACCACAACTTTGAATTTTACAAGAATTCGTTTTACTAAAGAGATATTGATAAAGTTTTGAGGACCACAAATTAACGTCTCACGACGACTCACTTTCAACGTGTTTTTATTTTTAAACTTCTAACCTTAACAGCAAATCAGTCTCGCCATGTCAAGAAAAAAATATTGTTTGAAAATGTTTGTTAATAATTGCCAGAAAAAAACTTTTTTGGTTTCATTTCCATTCACCTCTTGAATTCTATCCACCCCGTTTTACCCGGTAGCTCTATTTCTCATATTGGTCTTTCATTTTTATATTATAATCGGGATAATTTTCAGAAGAGTTTGTAGTTTCTTGGCATGAAGACTGCATGGTTGAAATCGACATTATGAATTTAAATATTTGGTGTTTACGCGTGTTATGTTCAAGAGTATAATTGTGTATTTCTCAATCGTTGCTTCTATCTTCATTAAGTATATGTATTCGCCTTTTTCAGGTACATTACATTTAATAGCTTGCATTCTGGGCATCATTTCTTTTACAGTATAGTTTTAAAAGATAATTTTAAGACAGAGTGACTTAAATAAAACTAAGCTTTATGATTTGAAAGATTTTATTCTGGCAGAGTATCGTTGTAAACGACTATTAAGTTTTACTTTTATTTAATCTGGTATTACATTGGATCGCTTACAATAATCAATACTTTATACAAAGGTACACAAATCTTGTACATGTTGAATTTATTGTTTCTTTTAAGGTTTTATATTGTATTTCGACTTTGCATTAAATTTTCTTATAGTACCGAATTTACAATTTGTATTTTTGTATTTGATTTAACAAATAACATATCTCACCTTTCAAACACTTTTGTCCTATGTCCGAATTAAATGAAACAATGACAGTAAATATAAGGTAATATTTTTCTTGCCGTTTAGGATTCATTTGCGACCCAATGTAAACCAACACCATATATAGTTATTAAGTTAACATATTTTTGATCTGAGATTCTTAGTTTATTTATCCATTAAACGTTTACACAATACATTACAGAATACGAGTATGAATGATAAAAATTCATTGAAATTCATAATTTGAATCGGAAATTATTGTACAATAGAATAATACATGGGATCACTGAATTTCAAAACTTAGAATATCATTAGAGATTTTTTAAGTTCTTATTAAGGTCCAAATATTTGAGGGCATTAATAATGTTACTTAAAAGACATCTGGTTAAAAAGATTCGCAGCATGCAACTATGATGATCTCGTTGGATAATATTTTTTGTACAACCAAAGATATTCTTAAGTTTATCATTTCATTGAAGGGATCCCAAAGAAGATTTAAATGTGCATATAATTATATTTTGTTGTAAAATTGTAAATAAACATTTTTGGACGTTGTTTCAAGTTTAAATAAGCATAAGTTAAACTTAAAGGTGCACCTTTAGGTGCAAGATAGTTAAACACATATATACTGTTTTGACTAGGTCCATAGATTTATTCGTTTTATCTTATTTTGACACTATTTTGAGCTACCATTGTATCGAAAATTAAGCCTTATTTACGGCGTTATACGTTAACGATGGCAAAATATTTATAAATAGTGAGGTATTTATAAGTATTTTGTAATATAAGCTAAATAAGGAAGGTTTTTATGCATAATTTGCTTATAACCCTTCTTGTATTATAACACTGTAGCTAATGCTTTAAAATCCGTTCAGTACAACCTAGTTCTTGATATTGTCGAACATACAGACATAGGCGACTCCGTAAATAAGGCCAAAAATTTACCATCTTGAAGCAGACAATACTTTATTACAATACAATTTGGGCTTAAGACAGACCGAAATCATTTTTTCATTTTTGTTTTCTTTCCATTGTTTCATTCATTATTAGGTTTCATGCATTAGGATAATATTTTCATCAGTCTATCTGATTCAGTCTGCCTTTTATAGCCGAAGTAAACTTCCAACAATGCGTTTTCGAACTGTCAAATCTCTAAATTCGGAATATTATATTTTGGCTTGCGGGAACTTATAAAAAGAGAGGAAATAGCATTACAAAAATCGAATTCTCTCAAAGTACAAATTACTCAGCAAATATATTCTTCAATGTGAAACTAATTAGACACAAAACTTGTTTGAAAACTGTTTATGCTTTGTAAATAGAATTACTTATAAGTATAATATTGTAAGTATAAGACAAAAAAATGCATTGATGAGGAATGATTTTGGCGAATGATATTTATCTATACTATCACAGCGCCGTCGTACTTTGTTCTAACAATTTTATAAGATCGTTTTTAAGTAATGTTTTATGTTGAACCCTGCAACTAAGTCTAATGCCGGCACCTCACATAGGGCTAGGTTGGCTCCAAGTTTTACTGTTGGATCCAACACACCAATGTGAGGGTCGATCTTGGTTGTTATATGGCCAACATAGCCCATGTGAGTAACAATTATGTTTCACCAAAGACAATCCAACTAAACAAGACAGCATGGGTCTGATTCACAAAGTCTGAGTATCTTTTTAATCCATAAACATTATCCACGCGATAAGCGTATTTGAATTTAAAACGATGACTATCAGTCAAATAAGTTGTAAAATTGTAAATGTAGGCTTAATCAGTACTGAGACATTGTGAAACAGGACAAGATACTTAATAAATGTATCCTCAGTAATTTTTTTTTTGCATTTGAGCATTTTGCATTTTGTGTATAAATTTTAAATAACGAATATGCGTTTTAATGTCCCTGACATGAGTTATTTTGAGTAAAATTGTTAGAACTTACAACCAGACAAACCATCAGTCAACCCGCCTAGCGAGGAAATCCGTATCAAACATACTTGATTAATAATAAATCGCTACAAGGTGCACAAGAGCATAAAAGTTAGCACCTACATAAAAGGTATTTTATCTACTATTGGTGTTCTAAAAAATCTGAAATAAATATTTTCCAATGTTTTCAATAAGTAACATTTGGATTTTTTTACAACTTGATACGTTCTGTTACACCTTGTACGACGAAGATTAATAATTACAGACTAGAACACGACACACGGTGCCAAAATAACTAAAGTAAAAATAAAGGCACAGAAGTACACATAAAACTAACATGAATTCTATACATAACAATCGGAAAAGCACTTTATTACATAATATAGTCTTTTAACTTGAAATTTGAAAACTTTGTGCGATAGACATAAGAGGGAATCCTGATCTGCTTTCTTTTTGAGCATTCACGCCATTTCCAATAAAATTCAAACGTTTGAAAATGTCATAAATACCATTCTACCTTAGATCAGAATTCCATGAGAAACCACAATAGGTGATGAGATGACTAGCTTTACACTAAACAAACATTCAACTAGTATAATAAATTATTCAACTAGAGTGTGCTAAATATTTGGATAAGTTCTAAGTTCATTTGACAAAAGTTTTGCGAAACGACCGACTTTGTGCTTGGTGTATTTGTCGGAGTTAAAAAAACGCAAAACTGTATCGCCAATAAAAAAATTACTACATCGTAAAATCACACAAATTATTGTATTTATCTATAAGATTATTGTAACAAATTGTTTAGTCTTTATTACGTTATTGTATACTCTTATGACCGAATGGGTTACGTTTACGTTTGTGACTCACTGACTTTTCTAATAGGACTTCAGACTGCTTTAATTTAATATAAGCTTTTGGACAAATGTGTTATTATTATTAATGTTCCTGAAGAAATAGCGACTTATTTATTTCTACCGATTCTAATTTCTTGTTTTATAACTATGATTTAAACCCTAGACATAGTGAGCCCGCGACATGTAGGTGGCTGTAGAAAACAGAACACTCAAATACAAGAACACTAAAGAGATATACCGGCAATTGGCGATGCAAAGATTCTAACTAGCGTCTCTAGTGTCAAAATTGTGAAGCTGTCTAAGAATGACGCTTTGACAGTTTTCGTTACAATTAACGTCAGGGAAAAACAAATAACAAATAGAAATCAGATATAACTTCAACAAATCAACAAAGTCTCGTTCTTACACAGTTTCTAAATTTCGCCGCTAGAGGCGTGCTCATCTTTGCATTGCCAATATTATAGGTACGCTTGTTATCATGACAGCAAAGCTATTGCAATCAATTCATATCTAGGATTTAAATCTAAGGTGTGTTACAGTTTTATCTCTAAATTTAGAGATACTCTTCTAAGTTCTTTATCTTTCATGATTAAGTATGATTTTATTTGTAGATTCTTTGACGCTGGCAACTGATATATAACTTTTTCAAGTTACTTTACGCGCATTTTGCAATGTCTAATTCATAATATTTTTTATCAATACTTTATTGTATTATGAGGCCTTTTGTAATATAGACGTTCATCATCATTATCATCATCTTAAAATAGCAGCTATCTAGAGCTAATCCATCATCGATAATTCTATGGAGTTAAAAGCATTTTCGCTATATCACGCACCTGAATCTCAAAGTATAAAATTTAACTAACCAGTCACTAGAAACTTTTCAAATAAAGCTTATTATCCTTTTTGATACCACTCGACTTTCCCAGGCAAAATTTCGGTAATTAAATCTAGTGAAATACATACAAATTTACCGAAATTTCGCCTTACCACACACATGATACCTACTGATATATTACCGTTTGGTCTTTCATCATCCTTGATCTAATTGAATCAGCCTTATATATTATTAACATCCCATCAAAACACATTTGGATAAAAATGGAGGGTCCTAAGTAACACCTAAATCTAAAAAACCGCTAAATGCAGGGTATTCAATAGGGTACAATAAGGCAAAAATAATTGTATAGGTGGTATTTAACTATTAACACATAGGACATACAAGGATTTGAACATGTTCAAGATTTTCTATGCACGCTATTTATGAAGCGTTCTTCCTTCTTTTCAGAAACTTGGTTGGTTTCTATTTGTTCTTAAAATCGAATATCTAAAGGTTTTAGTTGGTATATTTAGTTATAGGGATCGGGTAGGTACTTTAAGATCGTAATTTAAAACCAAAAGAAAAGAATCCGATAACTACAGCGAGCTGTTGAGACTCCAAACAACAGTTATTTCTCTAAGAAATACCAGTCTCCGAACGTAGTCCTCTATGTTAGTAGTTAAAATAGGTTAAGGGATACTAAGACTTAAAACTAGGGCACTAAGGCGCAGTTTGTAACCAAGCTCTCAAGCCCCTGGCACGTTCCGAGACTCCGCCATCAGAATTGTCTTGGATCATAGGATCCGGCTGAAAATGTATAACCTCTGTAAATCACATTTAAGTCATAGTAACTTGGATCTTTGTATAAAGATATATCAATATGGAAATATGGTAAGAGCAAAAGAGTAGGGTTTTCTCAAAGGACTAATAAATTCGCAACTATAAATAAATTTTAATACTTACGGCTGAAAGAGTCATCCTAGTTTGAGAGGTAGTGGCAGCATTGCATGAACTAGTTTCTGGTGAGGCTAAAACAAACAGAAGATTTTTAAACTGCATTATATAATCATATAATGCACTAAGCATAAAATACACTGGACCACACATTAATTAACACAATTAATTTACATAATTATGTATTAGATAAGATAATGAATATAGTTAATAAGTTTATGCTCTTCAATTTCGGTTTCATTTTATTTATTCACCATTTATAAGCTGGGGCATCATGCTAGGTAAATCTATACTAATTTTATAAAACTGAGATTTGTTTGTTTGAAAACGATAATCTCAGAAACTACTAGTCCGATTAAAAAAATAGCCTTTTATCGAAGAAGTCTACAGAAGGAAGGCTACTTTTTACTGCGCGAAGAAATCCATAAAACAATGGCAACGCCGTGGCGTAAAAAACTAGTCAAATATACTGTAAGAGTTCCACCTTTTTTCGTTAACCCGTTTTTCGTAACGTACCCTCAGCTTTCATAACGTCTAGCTACAAAATGAACAAGTATGTCCTCGTTAGCAAGGGGGCAATAAGTCACGAATTAGGTGAATTGACTTATTGCTAACGAGGATAGAGGTAGTCCTAGGTATAGTGTTACCCGTCCAGTCAAGCCAGCCAGTGTTGAGGGGTATAGTGTTACCTGTATGAGGGCGTCGGGCGTCCAGAGCCCGCCAGATGTCTCTAACGTCGGCGTGTAGGGCGCGCAGGGAGCGTAGTACTGCGCCCCCCGCACTCCCAGCACTTCCGGCGCCCCGTCCAGACGAGCTACAAGAGGACGCTGAGCTAGTGGTGCCTTCTTGCTGAAATAAGGAACATTCATTGTTAGAACTTTTTTAATTATCATGGTTTTTAACAATATTGTGACTTAAAACGGTTAACATACCTTGAGTTGACGGTTTTTGAATTTTCCGATATTTCGACGATCTAAAACTCAAAAACCGTCAAATTATGATATGTTACCCGTTTTAAGTCATAATATTCATTGTTAGGTTGGGTTCTTTAGTAAGAACCACGGCGAGTTCGTGCAGACATAATATCATCTGACACTGCCAAGCAGACTAATGCCAATATCTCGCATGATTTAATTTTGGTTATTTTTTTAAGAACTACCGCAAATTTTACTTTCATAAACAAACATCTTTGTTAGAAGCTATGTTATATTTGATTTGCCTTATTTACCTTGGCATACCTTCCTACTAGTCCGCCATATAAAAAAAAAAACGTGATATTCGCGCCAGTGATTACCTTACGCATGTCAATCTGGAGATAATACTTACAAATAAAAAGTGTTAAAGAATCAAATGTCTCAGTCATACGGTTTGTCAGATACTTGGTTCCAAAAGAATAAAATTAAACCCAAATATATCCTAGAAACCTTTGATGACTTACAAAGCATTTTTAAGAAATGATTTTTTGAAAATGGCGGACTAGTAAGTTTTCCAAAATGTTGGAACCCCTTTGTAAATCAATTTTTGTTATCAGTCAGACTTTAAAACGCAAGGGGACCAAAGTCATGATTCAAATAGATACGATTAACACGCGGCGAGATGTCTAAATTTGATCATCGCTTGACAGCTCTGGTCTTCTGTGGTACACGTCGTTATCCTGATTGAGCCATACCTACTACATTACAGTTATGCACTAAAATCATCTCGAAGGAAACAAGCATAAATAAATATCATTGGGATTACAAAAAAATACATCTGTTAAGTGTAAGATGATATGAGAAGAAATAAAAAACATGAAGATATAAAACATGACTGCAACCTAATCAAAAAGGACAAAGACGCCTTAAAATGAAAGAAAAACTAAAGATTCTAAAATCAACGTCAAGTTATCACGAAATGAAAAACAATTTAAACTAAAAAGACGAAGTGGTGGTAGCTAAACGGTGGGAGAAAGAGAAAGCAAATAATAAGTATTTGAGATGCATCCCTAAACAAAGGCAAATGAGACAAAACATTTCAAATGAAGAAAAGCGAAAAGTGCTCAGATTAAGACCAATAAAAACTGAATTAAAAACTGAATAGATGCAAGTCTACTGATTTTAACGGTGTGGAAAAAATTACGACTTATCAGGATCATTCACTTAATTAAATATTTTATGTTGTGCAATATCATTACCGTTACTACATACATTATGTATATAATAGCGTGTTCGTGTAAAACTGAATATTAAATTTTTAAAAACTAAGGTAATCCTTCAAAAAAAATAGTGCGGAATCTCTCCACTCCGCAAAATAAACGTAGACTAGCATCTTAATAACAAAGCACCTGAGCAGCAGGTGCTATGAGCGGTGTCAGCTGCTTCAGCGCGCGCTCGATGTGACGCAGCCTTATCTCCTTCTCACCGAGCAACGCGCGCGCTCGGTGCAACGCCACCTCTAGCTCTGTGGACTCACGCTCCTCCTGTCAAAATTGCTTATTGTCTAAAACTGACGACACAAATACTGAGGTTCTTATTAGATCGAGATGTATTGATTTAAGGAGACGTTAAGACATCATTTGGTCCAGGTAACGTCCCCTATTAGATATGGGCTGAGAGGAATGAGTGGTGACAGCTGCTTCAGAGCGCGCTCGATGTGCCTTATCCTTCTCGTCGAGTAACAAACGCGCGCGTTCGGTGTAGCGCCACCTCTAGCTCTGTGGACACACGCTTTTCCAAAACAAGTAAATATCTAAAACAGACGTAAACAACACAACACATGGAATCATGTTACAGTCCTTAATACACGATAAACAGCCAACATCTTGCCTTTGGTCGGACCAATCCGACTAAATCGATTGACCGGCCGATATATGGTTGATGTCAACCGTCTTGGTCGGGAGCGTATCCCACGCGACAAACTGCGTCCTTGGTCAACCCCAATTGTCGTACCTAAGTCGGCCGACAGCATTCCAGACGGTTAGTAGGGCAGACCACGGACGAGATTGCCTCAGTGTGAGCTGTCAGTCGGGGGTTGGTCCGGTTCTTGTATAAGGCTTTTTATTGAAAACCGACGATCGATCAAAAAATACATATTTCTGAGGTTGAACCAAGGCGCATACTGAATATAATTACAACGCAACTTTGACCACTTCAAATATAACACATAATTTTATTTATACTTACAGAAGGAGCCCTATGAGGCGACAACGTAGCCCTAGTCTCCCGTAAGGCGGCGCGCCTTCGTTTTAGAACGGCGCGAGCGCGTCGCATGCCCTCTCTTTCTACCAACGCACGATGCCTCACGAACTCCAGTTCGGGTGTGTCCGCTGTTGATACTGTGCCTAGAATTAAACGAAAAAATATGTTATAAATAATTAAATATTAATAAAATATTTTCTTTAAATTACATTATGTTGTTTTTACAAATAGGAATGCGGGATTTCATTTCATCGACATAATATGGACTGTCTCAAGTAGTTAGTTTAACATATTATATAAGCAATAAATTCTGACCGAGTTCACTAAAAGGGTAGCGAAGACTATAAGCCGGCTGGCAGGCTAGATCTGGGAATTGATCTTCTAAATCGTCCAGTTTTCTGAGCTGCTGACGCAAGGATTCCAAAGGACTGGACCAGCCTTCACCGCGCCTGTGAAACAATTTTGAATGAATGAATGAATGTATTTCTTGTTTTCTAAAACTTAATTCTATTTAGGTATCCAACATCAACAATTTGATAGATGGTAACTTCAGTTTGTTGATCTGTCAAGCCTGTACAACAGGGTTACCAAGATTTGCAGTCGGAATCTCATCAATGAATGTATGAGTTAATACAAATGTTGGTTCATTAGTTTAGTTTTAAAACTGTTTCTTACGAAAAGAAACTGAGCTTAACAAACTGCTGGGCTGGGCAAACATGGTCTCAAAAATATCCATAAATATGATAGATGACAGATGATATTTGTGAGACTGCCTAAAATATGAATAGAGTGGACTGTCGTCTAAGTGTAGCTCGTTAAATAATGATTAAAAACATATATTATGACGGAGCCATGATACGTTTGTACAAATGGGCGATACCTATATTATTTTTTTTCTTCTACATATAGAGTCTGCATTCGCAGTACAAAAAGATGGCAGAACATACACACACATTACACTTACTTTGGAGAATAGTTAAGCCTGGAGGTGGATGCTGATTTTAATCTTGTGAAGCACCGACGTCTGCCGTGTCCTGCAATTATGTTTTTTTTGAACGGAGATTTTGATTAATAAGTACGAAAAATGTACCTCTGGTTGGGCAAGCTATAATAGGCATGATGGCTACATAGAAAAATAAGTATTTTGTTTAGCCCATCTGTTAACCCGTCCCAAACAGTTATTCTTATTTAATATTGGACACATTCTATTAAATAAGAAATTGCCAACATATAAAGTATCAAAGTTCCGAAGTGGAAGACTTGTGACGTAAGCATTTAGTATCTAAATGTACTCGAAAGCATTACGTCACGCGAAAATTTAATGCACTGTATCCCCATTATATTTCGTTTGCAAAAAATAAAAATATAGGTTCTATTGTTAAAGGAAAATTAAATTAAGGACTTATTATTATTTTTTAGTCATATACCAATGAGATGCAATGAAATTCAATATGTATAATTGTATTTATTCAAAACTTCATACCATTGACAGATTCCTTTGGTTTCTCGTCAGCTGTGGTTGCATCAGATGAATCCTGGCAATCTGTGGTCGCACCTGAAATCAATATCAATAATGAATCGAGTGACGATCGTTTCACTTAGTCGAATTAATTATCATCATCTCAGCCGTATGAAATCTTAAAAATATACTATCTGAAATATTTTGCAATCACTTTAATCGTTGATCAGGGTACTTTGATAAAAAAAACAACACATCCATCAACGAAGAAAAGCCTTACCTACAATGGAGTAATTAGTGCATAGGGCTATTCTACAACTAATCTTCGTCTAAAATGAAAAAAAAACGATACCATTATCTCGCTCCTGCCTATTACGGCGACGTGTGTTCAAAGGTTCTCGAAAGGCCACTGCGGTCCGGCGGTGTGCCCTCTTGCTCGCTGAAGTTTGAGAGGTGTCGGATTGTAGGGTCTGAAAGATTAATGTGGTGTCTGCAGAATTATGAATAAAGTAAAACATTAAAATCAGTGTATCCCATTTTGAAAACTAATATTACGCCACGTACGATTAATAGATTAAACAGAGAATGTAAAATTAAACAGTTAAGAATTAGATTTTCAAATAAAATCTGCTATTCTTGGCGATACGTCTTCATAATATCAGTCACACAATCCCAAACACAACACCCATACCAAGTCAATAAAACAAACCTTTTATTTTATTTATTCCATTTTTTCCCCCCTATCGTAAAAGACGTACAAATCCGTCGTCGATTTACCGCAAGAATTTGCTGAATAAATTGTATTAATAATGTCAAAATTTTTTTTTTTATAAACTACTTGGTTTATTTTGCGACGATTTTGTTTGCGACTACGAAGTTACATTTTACGATTCAAGAAGTTTCTGTATATCTCATCATCATAATCATTTCAGCCGTAGGATGTCCACTGCTGGACATAGGCCTACCTCAAAGACTTCCAGTGATTTCAGTCGGTAGCAGCTTGTTACCATCGTGAGCCCGCTACCTTCACCAGTTCGTCCGTCCATCTAGTTGGTGGACGTCCTACTCTGCGTTTGCCGATTCGTGGTATATCTAAGTTAATTATAACCACTTACGTTATCTCTCTTGAAGCGCCACTCATCGTTATTATTGTCGCTGGATTTGGGCGGGGCATTCTCAGAGTGCGACGTCTCGTTGTCGTTGCATTTGACGATGGGACGCGCCGGTTCCGGGACCACAGATGCGCTTATCGATGTCTCATTCAGTTCTTTACATCTGTAAATTTAGAACTGTAATAAAATTTTTTTTACAGTACAGACAATCTTTCTTTTGACGGGCGGCTTGCCGAGTGCAGTATTTAAATTCGGTTTCAGTTGACGCTGCTCAACTTTAGCTCTTAACGAAAACTAAGGTTAAAAGAAAACGAAAACTTAAGTCCGAGTGAATAACTTAACAAAATTTAAAAACATTTTAAAATACGCATGATGACTCCATTCTTCAATGCACTATGATATCGCCTTAATTTTTCGTTTGCAATAAAATATCAAATACGTATCCAATTTTATTTTAATTACATAAGTTAGGTAAATAAAATAAATATGACTGGTATAAATTATTATTATAAAAAAACACCTAGCCTATTGGAAAAAAAGTAATCAGCAAAGCCAAATAACCTTTCCAAAGATTGGTTTCCTTTATGCGAATTCGATTTCTCAGTTTCCGATCCCGTTGTCATGCTCATTTCCCTTCGTTTATTGCGCCTTTCCAACGACATCTGTAAATAAGAATTATGATTACCACTATGTTAGTATTATTAAAACTTTATGATTTTTCGAAGTAATAAACCTCAATTAGGTTAACTATTATTATTTTTGTACACATTAAATTTGTGTACAAAAATAATAATAGTTAACCCATTCGCACAAAGCTCCATGTAAGTCTAAAAAAAACTCAATAAAAAGAAGATAGAAACTTAAATTACTAACGAGGTGCTTGAGCGTTACCGCTCATACATTCCCTTTGAGGTACGCATACGAAATCAAGATCAACTAGTTAGTTACTGACCAGTAAAAAAGAAAGTAAGTAAGCGCGTTTAACTAGTTAGTTAAACGCGGTGGCCAGTACTTAAGGTATAAGGATGTTCTGAAGAGACACATGAAAAGATGCCATATAGAGCCCTCGCAATGGGAGGCCAAGGCAGCTCTTAGACCAGAGTGGCGTCGTCTCATACATGAAAAAGTAGAAAATTTTGAAAATATACGTCTTCAAGAGCTTGATAAGAGACGAGACGAGCTCAAGGCCAGACCATCAGTGGCCATATCCTATTCCTATGTAAATGGGGTTTTAACATGCCCAACATGCTCTCGTACCTTCACTAACAAGGTTGGGTATTCTAGCCACCAGAGAGCACATGAAAGGATACGACAGCTACATCCACAGTAAAAGTTATTTTATGAAAACTATTAGCCAATTAGCGCAGTCGCTGAGGCCGAAGTCGGCCAAGACTACATTATTATTATTATTAGTTACTGACCACGTGCGACGCGTCATGCCGGTCGCCGCGCTACTGGGAACCCGAGTTATTTAAGTTTTAAATGGTTAAAAGATAAACGATCAAATTTATACAAGAAGTAGAACAGATTAACGACGCAAGATGGTCGTAACAAATGTTTATATTCTTCAAATATCCAGTATTTTGCATCCAAAACCTGCCGAGATTCCTCCTGTGCTTTATGATAATAATACAATAGAATGTCGACATCCTCGCTCGATCCACACGACATGTTTTTTATGTATTTCCCCTAAGTAGAAATAACGTAAGTGACTGAAACATAGCAACTTGAGTAACGCCGTGTGCGAGCTACAGTTTCTTAATAGTTTGCAAATTAAATTACTGCTTCGTTCCGTAATTTTTGAGTAGCTCCATGTGTAGTCCTTAGACTTCCACTTTATAGTTCACTAGCTTTTCACACCACGGCGTTGCCTGTGTTTTATAGGTGTCTTCTCGATCTGTCTGTCTCGATAAACAGGCTATCTAACAGTGAAAGGATTATTCCGATCGGACCAGTTGCTCCTGAGATTAGCGCATTCAAACAAACAAACTCTTTAGCTTTACCATATTAGTATACATGTGTAGAAGGAGTTTGACAGGTTGCGTAATGTTGCATTATTAGTGTAAATCGGAGCTCAAGGTACCAATGCCTTGTTTGGTACGGCTTTAATTGCGCAAAGCGTCTTGTTCTGCTCCCACACAAATTTATATTATGTACCTAATACCTAAATATAGATTATATAAATAAAAATGAATTGTTGTTCGTTAGTCTGATTAAAACTCGAGAACGGCTGAACGGATTTATCTTATCATAGTCTTGAAATGTTCTTGGAGGTCTAGGGAAGGTTTAAAAGGCGAGAAAAAATCGAATAATAGCCTAAAAAAATTTAATAAAAACCCGTGCGAAGCCGGGGCGGGCCACTAGTTGATAATAAACTTTTACAAAACGGTTTAAGGTCAAACTTACCTTAACATCGTGCTTAAGTCTCGCGTATTTTTCCTTCAAACACCTGTACTTATCAACCAAATGCGGGTCGTGTATCTTCGTAGACACTGCGGCGCGTTCGTGGGCCAGTCTTGTTCTCACTTCTGTCACGTGACATAGGTGTTGTGTACGCAGTCTTTCCACCTGCGAAGCGAATTAAATTAAGTACTAGCTTTTACTTCGCCCGCGTGTACTTCGCGTTGCTCATGTATTTATTTTATTAATTTGTAGAGGTGTTTATCTTAAATCTTATCGGAAAACTACGGTTTTTGGGATAATACAACATTTCAAGAAAATTTATTGAGTAAAAATAAAGTGAAAAGGACAAACAAACAATAGGCTAGATGATTAAAAAAATATTATTTTTCGTCTTTTAGTTTCGTTTCGTTTTTTATCTTGCATAATATGTTAATGTCGTGGTTTTTCGTAGATGAAGTATAAATAAAGCAACCCACTTCATAAAATTCTCAAAGAATTCGTGATATATTAGGTCCTTACATATGAAATTGGCGTTTTGTATGGGAGGAACAAAAAGTCGAATATTTTTTAATATAATATATTTAATTAATCAAAGTATGAACCATTATTTTCTATGCACTTTTGCCATCTTATAGGTAGTTCATTGATCCCTTTACTAAAAAAACCAGTCGGACGGGAATCAATAAAATCTTTGAAGGCGATTTGGACTGCCCCATCGGAGTTGAATTTTTTCCCTTGCAAGAAGTTATCCAAATTTCGAAAAAAATGGTAATCTGTTGGAGCAAGGTCCGGGGAGTACGGAGGATGTCTTAGACTTTCCAATTGAAGCTCTTCTAATTTAGTAGCCGTCTGTTGCGCAGTGTGTGGTCTAGCGTTGTCGTGAAGCAGCAGTGGCGTGGAGCGATTGACCAGCCTAGGTTGTTTAGCCGCTAGCTTTTCCATCATGGTTTGCAATTGCTGACAATAGACATCAGCCGTAATAGTCTGGCCAGATTTGAGAAAACTGTAATGAACAATACCGGCACTAGTCCACCAAACGCTTACAAGTAACTTTTTTGGGGTTAATTTTCGCTTGGGGCAGGATTTGGCTGGCTGGCCAGGATCCAACCATTGCGCTGAGCGCTTCCGATTATCGTAAAGAACCCATTTTTCATCACAGGTAATGATTCGGTTTAAAATACCTTCATTATTGTGCCGGTTTAGTAATGTAACGCAGCAGTCGACGCGCGTTTGCCGGTTTGCTTCAGTCAATTCGTGAGGTACCCACCTTTCAAGCTTTTTAATCTTCCCAATTTGCTTCAAGTGAATTAAAACAGTTTTATCACTAACACCGCAGCCTGCAGCTAACTCGGACGTGGTTTGCGATGGATCCGCTTCCACAATAGCCTTCAACTCTTCATTATCAACTTGAGTCTCAGGCCGTCCACGGGGCTTGTTCTGCAAGTCGAAATTTCCAGAACGAAAACGTTGGAACCAAAAACGAACTGTGTTTTCTTTTGCAACACGACCGCCATACACATCATTCACCCTTCGAGTTGTTTCCGCAGCACTAGTGCCACGGCGGAACTCGTACTCGTAAATAATGCGATATTTTAAGTTTTCCATTTTGTAAAATGAGTGACGCAAACAGAAAAAAACAGAAGAAAAAAAACAAATGAATGACGATCATCGAAGCACAAATACATGAGTCTATAGCTGTACAAATTTGAATTTGGAATTCCTTACCAAAGAGGAGAAATTTGTGATTAAAGTGGCCAGTACGAAAAACGCCAATTTCATATGTAAGGACCTAATATTACCTATTCTACGACTACTAATGTCATGACATCTCGTAGGATTACATAAAGTTGATGTATTATTAACACCTTAAAGTGTTGACCTTCGGAGTAAAAAAAATAAAAGCTATTTACTGTCGTTTGATAAACTTACTTCAGCCCTATAGTCGTGCCTCATATCAGCAACTCTAGATGCATGCTCCTCCTTCAATGAGTTTATCGTTATTCTGTTCGCCTCCATCGTCTTAACACGTTCTCTGCCCAAGCTTTCTTGTAAGTGTGCGTGTAACTCGGACAGGGATCGTTCATTCTCTGAAAACATAAGCGTTATGATGTCGATGTCAGGACACCCTCAGACAAACAGCGTCTGTCCGAAATACGGCCAGCGCCGTAAGTTAGAGTGAGGAGTAAGAGCCTGCATGCTGCTGACGTAAGCGTGTGGGAAAAGGAAGTTACACAGACTGGCGTCGTAACGTTATCAGAAATTATTACTTCAAAACTGAATCTGAAATTATTTACTTGCAGCCGACGTCACCCACTTTTACCCACATATTTTTAACCCCCGACCAAAAAAGAGGGGTGTTATAAGTTTGACGTGTCTGTCTGTCTGTGTGTCTGTCTGTTTGTCTGTCTGTTCCATCATAGCTCCCGAACGGATGGAGCGATTTCAATTTAGTTTTTTTGTATGAAAGGTGAGTTTGGCCCAGGTGTTCTTAGAAAATCGGTTGAGCCGTTTAAAAGTTATGGGGGTGAGAGTGAGGAAGAAAAACCGAAAATCTGCAAATATACTAGTGTGGGGTATCAAATGAAAGCGCATCGCGTCCACATTACATAATATTATGTTGTTTTCATTAAAGGAAATGAAGGCATTGGAATCGGGGGTTTTTCTTAAATTTTAAATTTATTTCTTTAGCACTAAGACTGTATACAACACTATAGTACGAGACTACCTTCTACGAGTATATTCAATGGAAATGTAGATTACATATAGAAAGACACAGAAGAGTAATAATTCGCTCTAAAATGTGTGGTATAGGTGAAATAAAATAGTATAAACATACCCATTTCTAATTGACGCTGTTGCTCAAGTAGTCTACCTTTATTCTGCGCTTGTAATCTTTCCAAGTTCTCTTTATGCTGTCGCTCTGCCAACTCCACATCTCGGGAATACTTCTCGTCTAGCTCTAGTAACGCATTCTGCAGTAACTGTTGATGTTCAGCTTTTGCTGATTCTAAGGCCTGTAAATATTAAAGAATACAATACAAAAAATGTTTAATTAACACCAAAATTCAGAAAAAAAAAACTTGTACGTCTCCGGAAGTCTGACAAAAGTGATTAGCGTCAGTAAGAGACTGCGCGAAATTCGGTTATGTGTTAGAGTGACAGAGGAGCCTGCCTACCGCCTACTGTATGAGTGAGAAACAGGAACTTTTTTTTTATGCTGGATAAGCCTTCATTTGACCACAATCGCACCTGATGTAAATTAGTGACGATGTGGTCTAAGATGCCACATCGTCTACCTTCTAGGTCTTCATGACCTAGAAGGTAGACGGCTTCTCCGGGCCACATTACGAAACACGATAAAATCGCTTCACGCCCTGGCCCAGCCCGGAGGGTGGTGACAAGCCGCGGCCGAAGCCTACCACCAGAGACTGTTCTTAGCACCACCCGGAGGTCACGTGAACAGACAAAACCGAACGTAAAGAACCGGTTAATAAGTCACATACAGTGGCACAATATATTATGCAGTGCTTTGTTACGTTCGTCGCATACAGTGCCCATGTATGTGGCACAGGGCCCAAAAATGTTTGCACTATATCAGAGTTCATATACACAATAACGCGCCGATAAATATATGTACTACTAGCTGTGCCCTGCGGTGCTACCCGCGTTATAATGGATGAAGTACTCTTAACCAACAACATATTTATTTGAATAAAGATTAATATTAATATGTTGATACAACTTAAACAAATTATTTCGACCAAATTAGGTACCATAAAAACGGTTTTTATGAGTTAATCTTAAAAGATAGACAATACTATCGCGGACTGTTTTTTAGATCATTAAAAGAGCTATTATTCTTTAACACATTTTTTGTGTATCTTGAACCGTTTTCACGGCGCACGCAACGCTTCAAAGATGAACAATTTCTCCCGTTTTTTACACATTTACCACTATATCTTTGCTCCTATTGGTCGTAGCGTGATGTTATATAGCCTATAGCCTTCCTCGATAACTGGACTATCCAACACAAAAAGAATTATTCAATTCGAACCAGTAGTTTCGGAGATTAGCGCGTTCAAACAAACAAACTCTTCAGCTTTATATATTAGTATAGATTAGCCGGGACCATTGACTTCTCTATGCGTTTGTAAATTTTAATGAAATATTTTACTCTGTGACTAAACTTACTACATTGCACATTTTACTTGTTGTAATAACGACCTTAAAAAGATAAATGCGTGTCTTTTGTTAAAAAGTTTTGATGGTTTTTTTTTTGTTTTATGTTAGTATTTAGTGCTAGCTTCATTGTATCGAATAAATAACATCACAATTCATCAGTATATCAGAAGGTGCCTCACAACGAGGCGTGATTGTAATGGTTCTGACTGGCAAAGGTAATTAATATATGAACGTACCTAAAATAATCCCATGGTTGCTTTGGAAGAGATCCCTCACAGCGATAAGGCCGCCCTTTGTACTCTGATGTATTATAGTCTTCTATTATTATTTACTGTTTGTATTCATTTTGTATCCTACAATAAAGACTTATCTATCTTTTACGCAGATGCTAAAACGGGTACGGGATGCAAATATCTCGTTTATTACCTTGGGTCTTGTTATAAGAATAGAAAAATTCATTCGTATAATTTTTTAGGGAAATAAAAAGGCAGGTATAATTAATGTATACAAACAAGATACAAATAGTCAGTTTGAAATAAATTAACATGTGATTCTGCTTGTGGTAACGTGACTTGTAAATTAAATTATGTATTATTTATGATAAACATGTCACATTGTTGCAAGATTTGTTGAATACAAGGCAAAAATGTATTTAGGTTGGTGCTAACTTTTTTATTAAGGAAGCTATTTCTCGTTTAAAATGCCGTTACAATTTTATTAACGTAGCGAAATTGGACCTGATTTTTTTAAAGCTCTTTGGATCAGAAATGTTCAATACTTACATCTTCCATTGCCCTCTGATGCTTATCGGCCAACTCAATCAACCTAACTCTTTTCTCATTCAAAAACTTCTCTTCAGCTTCCCTCAAGTCCTCCTGCAACTCCGACCTCATTTTCCTCTCTTTGCTCGACCACTCCATTCTTATTCCCTCCAACTCCTTCATCAGACTTATCTCTAATCTCCTCCTTTCATCTGCTTTATTTCTTTCGATCATATCTCTTCCCATGTCAGGGATGAGAGGAGATTTGATTGGCTTAGGGCTTTCGTCATTAGTTTCAAATTGATATACAACTACGACATTGTCAGAGGATTTCCCTTGTGAGATTATTACTCCGTCGAGACGGGGACTTGTCAGGCTTTTAGGAGACTCAGTTCTGAATATGGGAGATTTTTGCGGCTTGAAAGTAGTTAGAGGGCTCCAAGGCTTGCTGAAGTCTAATTTTGGTGAACGCAAATCTGAGCTTAGCGGGGATATTTTTATTATAGGAGACTTTCCAATATCTGCTGATTTTGATGGCTTCGATGACTCTTCTGATTTTGAATCTGTATCCGTCTTTAAATCTAACGTAGGAACTTTTATTTGAGGTATATTGTCCGATCTGACTGAGTTGCTATCTACCGATATTTTTGAATCTAAGGCGTCTTTTTGTTTAGGAGATTTAAGGTCAAAAACTTTAGAACTGTCGTCTTGAGTGCTTTCTTTTTCTAGGTCTTTAGCTACATTCTCGTTGTTGATTTCGTTAGCGTCGTCTAGGTCGTTTAGGTCGATATTCGCAAATTCTCTGTCGGGGGAATCAATGGATGTTTCTGATTCGATGCTTTCCATAAGGTTTATAGAAATCTTGCTTTTTTGCGGTATCATTGGTGATCTGCAAATAGTTTACATAAGGACATGTAATTCCATTACTAATTAAATAGAAGTGACTTTATTATGAACTAGTGGCCCGCCCCGGCTTCGCACGTGTTTTTATTCAATTTTTTCCCGGCAATTATTCGTTTTTTTCTCGCCTTTTAAACCTTCCCTAGACCTCCACGAACATTTCAAGACTATGATAAGATAAATCCGTTCAGCCGTTCTCGAGTTTTAATCAGACTAACGAACAACAATTCATTTTTATTTATATAGATTAAACTTATTATGACTTGTAAGAGGCTATTTGTGTCGAGAGTCGAGGATAGCGGACAAAGATTTGTGTCGCGTTAAGCTCTATACGATTCTGACCTGACGTAATTGTACCCACGCCAAACATCGACAGCGCCGGAATACTTCGTGTTGCAACGTTATACCCGGCCACACACAGCGCGCTAACTGCTCGCCGTAGGCCGCTAATATACCCCTTTTACATAAGCATGTATCATTTTGACAAGAATTTAAGAAGCATGCCAGTAATGAGCGTGTATAAACTAAGGTTTATGATACCTCACTACCTGTAAATGTATGCTGTGTGAACTCAATGGTAGTCTTACCTTGGTCTAGCCTCCTTTTCACCCTGCGGCTCTTCTAAATGAGTAGGAGAGGGCTCGATATCTCCAGGGCGAACGAGGTCGGATATCTTCTGAAAGTGCTTCTGGAAGAGATCTGGTTTTATGTAGTCTCCTGGCGGAGGGCGTATCACTCGACGACGGGGAGATGTGCGAGATTGGTGGATGTCGGTCTCTGGAATACAAAATGATACTGTTAACTGTGTACTAAAACTTTCTCTGGTTTTAGGCAATCTATGTACAAAATTTCTTTTAAATCAGGTTATTCGTTTTTGTTTTTTCAGAGCTGTTTTCGCTTGTAATGTTTATTAGTAGTGACCCGCGGTGTTAACCGCGATAATGGATTTTCGCGCGCCAAAAAGTATTTTATGTCCTTTTTTAGGTTCTAGAGAATCCGAGTAACAAATTTCTATTAAATCAGTTCAGTAGTTTTTGCATGAAAGAGGAACAGAAATACAGACAGAGTTAGTTTTGCATTTATGTATAATATCAATATTGATAATAATAAATATTTTTCTTGACTTTCATCCTCATTTTGTAGAGTATTTCCAAAGACTTCATAGCTATCACAATTCACAATTAAATTTATTGCAAAAAAAATATATCCAAATATTCAGTAAAATCTTAGCTTTAGCCCAGCCATACCTATAAATCATTACTAGTTACTCTATAAATATACTAACCAGCAGAAGCAGGCGAACCAACCGATTCCCTGGGACTGTCAAACCGCGGAGGCAACGGCGGTCTCGACGCCAGCGGCGAAAGCACAATGCCGCTGAGCGTCGGCTGCGCGTTTGCGGCCAACGGCGACAAAACCGGTGGCATAGCATTAGGCGAGACAAGTGACGCCATAGGGGAATGTGCGTGAGACGGAGCTGCGCTAATGATGGAGCTTTGTTTGTCGTTTTGTTCTGATGAGCTGTTGGAGCCCGGGCTTATTGTGGGCTCTGGAGGGTTTTCTAATTTGAATCTGTGGAAATAATTATGTTACAACAATGAATTAACGTTTTCCAAATAGGGATCCTAGTCTTGTCTCAAGCTTCTGATGATAAGGACGAGGCAACGTTTGATATAGCTTAAGGTGGTTGTATGGGCTAACGCGACTTTTTCAAATTGATATATCTACTTTATGAGTGAATAAATATGTATAAAAAAAATATATGTTGCA
The DNA here is from genome assembly GCA_929108375.1 of Gymnoscelis rufifasciata. Lineage (NCBI taxonomy): Eukaryota > Metazoa > Arthropoda > Insecta > Lepidoptera > Geometridae > Gymnoscelis > Gymnoscelis rufifasciata. The sequence goes on along the minus strand of OV815315.1, from coordinate 8,130,758 downwards.
AAATAGATATTAAACTACAACTTGAACGTTTGAAATTATTGTATCTTCATTATTACTTAATAAAAAAAATATTCAAAGTAAGGCATTTTTTATCCGAAATTTGGATATATCTTTTAAACGGTATTGAGTTTGAGTATTTTTCTTTAACTTAAATATTTGTCAAAGTATTCCACACAAACTGTACGTTTGAAAATTAAAACAAATGATTTATACGACTACAAATAATTATTTTATGTTTTCGGTATAAAATGGAACGACCGGGTCTGTGCGGGGGCGACGGGCGGCAGTGTGGCTCAGACTATCGGACGGGGAGGTTGTGTCGCGCGTCTTCGTCATCGGTCCAAATGCATTTTTCGATTTAACCGTATAACGATTATTGTTTGCGCATGGACGCTGTTGTTTAGTTTTATATTTTAGAAATAGGTATTTGAGCTCGGACTTTTGTATATTCGTTGGACAAGTTCAGTAAGCAATTAGCAGGAATAAAAGTTAGTAATAAATAAGGAATGATTATACTTACTACCTACCAACTAGTGAATTATGTATCAAGCTAATATAATAAGTACCTACCTATTAATATTTATAAACAAAAAAAAACACTTATGAAAAAGTTTTTTTTTTTTTATAAGGGTTACCTAGTTAACTAACTCTGACTCTGAGTGCCTCGTAGGCGCGGTGTGCGAATGTCCGCTTGCAGAGCAAAAGGTAGCGGGTTCGATTCCCGCCGAGGGTAAAAGTGTTTGAATGTTCTGCAAGCACTTTTCTCCTTGGTCTGGGTATTTAATATGTATAATAAAAATTATCTTTAAATGTATGTAGGTATATTATATTAAGTATATCAAATATCTAGTACCTACCCGTAACACAAGCTTAGAGCTTACCACGGGACTAAAATGTTGTTGCGTGAATTGTCTGGAAATATTATTTATTTATAACTAGCACAGACTAGTATAAATATAATTAAAAATTAAAAATAGAATTAATTGTTATATATATTTTATGTCACCGCACCGTCCAGTTATTTGCTGTGCATTATCCTCTCCATCCTAAGGTTGTCTGGAAGAAACTGCTCTAAGCAATAAGGCCGCCCATTACGCATTTTTGTATTTAGCTTTAAGTCCCTTTTTGTATTGTGATATGGTGTGTAATAAAGAGTTTTATTATTATTATTATTACTAGGTAGATGATACAAACAAAGTATATACAATGTGCATTTTCGAACCTTGATCAAACTAAATGCGGATACACGACATAAATTTATTTATCGATAAATATAGGATAAAAAAAATTATATGTTGGCTATTTAAAAAAAAGCCAATATTTTTTTATGAAAACTACTTCGTTTGGTTTTTTATTCGTTTCTGTTTGAGTAAATGGTGTATTTTATTCAAAGTAGGCTCATTTAAAAGCTAGATAGTTTACATCATCATCATCATCAGCCCTTATCCCATATTACGTGGGGTCGACGCAACATCTTTCTTCCTTCCATTTTCCTCTGTCACTCGTCATCTCAACACTCATTCCTTCCTTCAAAGTTCAAAATTAATTTATTGCGTAAATACATGTTACAGCGTTGTTATGGCTTAAATTTTACATGGATCAATGTATTTTACCTGTCCAGGCATGCAATTATAAAATTGGCATTACATTATTGAATAAACTAAAATAATAAAAATCTAACAAAAAACAGTACTAAAATTTTTTTTATAATTATTAACTTTAAATTAATTTCATTAAACATTTATAACATCAGTAATCATCATAGTAAGCAAAAATTCAAAGTCATAAAACTAATTATTGTACAATTCAAAAAGTCATTATCTTAGAAACATTTTTGTCAGTCATTTTTGTTCTTACGCATGCCATCCTTCAAACAGTCCATCAATATTTTCTTTGACCTACCTCTTCCCACATATCCATCAACACACATATCTAACACTCTAAGCTAGATAGTTTACCTAATTAAGAAAATTCAAAACAAAATACAATTTTGGTACAAGAGCCCGCAAAATTTTTTTTTGTAGAAATTTACCAAAAATTTTTTTTTTATTTTGTTGTTGATCTATAATTTCTAATCTTTTTGCATTATTTATTAAACTTCATAATATTTTTCAAAGGTTGTCTGGAAGAAATTGCTTTAAGCAATAAGGCCGCCCATTATGCATTTTGTATTTTGCAAGTCCATTTTTGTATTGTTTTATCTTGGTTTGTAATAAAGAGTTATATTATTATTATTCTACAAATTCTACAAAGAGTATGGGTCTACCTTTTTTCGTTGTCATGTTATTAGCCATTTTAATTAGGTACTTTCTGCCATGTAGTGCCAAATATCAACAGACAACAAATTATGTATCTTAAGTTGCATTAAAATGATCACGCACGATTGTGGTGAAGTGAGCTGGAGCGTCACCATGAATCACGCCAGCGAATCAAATAAGAAACGATCGCGATGTACTAAAAAGAACTTGTGAACTGAACGTGGGTTTACTTGCAACGATATGCATTGAGGAAAATGGTTGGCATTTTGAACAATCAATAAATTAATTGATAGTAATAACTTAAAGTGTTGTATTACTTAATCTTATCATTATCCACCGTTAATATCCCACTTTTGGGCAAAGGCTTCGTTCCGTTTCATCTTATCTTGCCTTGTTTCATTACATAATTTGCTGTCTGTTGATCTCTGTACAAGGCAGAAAGTACCTAATTCGAATGGCTAATAACATGACAGCAAAAAGAGTTTAATTAACCTTTTTGGTACGTGGGCTACCCACCAACCTTAGAGTATCTATGGATACCAACAGTGTCAGTCGCGTAGCATTTCAAATAATTTAATACTCTCTACCTGAAACTTAAAAGGAAAAGACATTATGAATATTGCAGATACTACCTAGATTCTATCAGACGATTGGCCTTCAAGCAAAAACCAGACATTATTCATAAAATTAAAACCCTTACTTTTTAGAAAAGATTTGTAGTATAAATTATGAAGTTTAATATGACATGCAAAAAAGTATACCTCAATAATCCAGTGTAAAAGTTACATATTAAAAATAAAATAAATATCTATTTTTTTTGTTAAATTCCTACAAAAAAAAAGTTTTAATAGGCTTTTGTACCGAAATTGTATTTTCTTTTAATTTTCATAGCTAGGTAAACTATCTAGCTTTTTAATGAGCCTACTTTGAATAAAATACACCGTTTACTCAAACAGAAACGAAGAAAACACCAGATGAAGTACCTAGTTCTCATAAAAAAATATTAAATCGACTTTTTTTAATAGTTTACATAAAAAAAATCTGATATTTATCGATTAATTTTTGTCATGTATCCGCAAATTGCGTTTGATCAAGCTTCGAAAATACACATTGTATAGGTAACTAGCCTACCCTGGCAGGATTGGCTTAGGATCTTATTATTAGGTTGGTACTTAGTAAGTAAAGAAAACCTAGTTAAAAAAACATACTTATTATTTATTTATTTATTTGTTATATTAGAACCACCAACAAGAAAATACACTAAAATAGTTTAAAAATTAAGATTCATTAATATCTAATAATAATATATAATTAATTTTAACAATACATTTAAATAAAAAAAAAAATTAAAAAGAAAATAACATAAGCACAAACGCATAAATCTCTAGGTAGAATAGTTTTAGCGTAATAATGATGTAGTTGGAAAGTCCTTATTTACGGCGTCGCGACTCGCGAGGACCCGGCACGCGTGACCGCTTGCCGAGAGCGCAGGCCGCGCTCTGCGTCGTAAAAATGTAGCGGGGAGTGTGCTGTTGGCGCGGGGAATAATTTTGACTCCGCCCGAATCCTCAAGGCCGTTGGCCCATACAGGCGCCTTAAATGAATGATTTCAATAAAATGGTATCGTTTCTGTGAGACTCGCGTCGCAAGTCGTTATACAAATAAATTAGCACTTTATTAAAGTACATAGATTACAGTTTTATATATGTACTAAAAATATCATGAAAATCAGTTGATAACATGGGATCAAAAACGATTTATTGACTTTTTACAAATGTTTTTTTTTTATTAAAAATTACCTTGGAAACGTCAGAAGATATTCGCAAATCAATATAGACGAAAAAAACTTGGCATATATATTTAAACTACCTGACACTCTTCCTGTCATCTTCAAAGCTGGCAGTTTTTGGTCTCGTGAACACACTCTCCTTCCAAAGCGGCACTTTCTCCCTGAGTATGCCTTTAGGTGGGTCGCTTTTAGTGATGGAATCTAGTGGCAGTGATTTGTCAGTGTCTGGGCTGGGCAAGTCAGATTTCGACAGCTTCAAGAACATATTGCCTTTACCTAAAAAGAATGTTAAAAATGAAAAATATAAACATATTTTTAACAGTGAGTAGTAATGTATCTAAGGAAGTAAAGTATTGATGGAAGGGATACTTTTGACAGATTGTGGTGTCAAAGTTTGATGCAATTTAAAAGGGGCAAAAAGTGCTATCATGGTACTACACTCAGATATTTCTTTTATGATAGAAGTATGTTCATGTTATTAAATGGACCGGAAAAGAGATTCATATCAAGACAACTGTACCTGTTAATGTAAGACCCCTATCACCCTTAGCAGAAAACAGGGGAGAATATTCCTCTTCCGGACTACTCAACACATTCATCTTCAAGTCAATAACCTCAGACTGCTGTTTGAACAAAGCCTTAGGCCGTTCCATCTGTCGACTCAGCAGTTCCCTATCTGAAGCATTTCTAACGAGTTGTTTACCCAGTGGACTATCTGCGCTTCTTCTTAAAGGTGATATTCGGATATCGCTTAGTTTCTTGTCCAATCTTGCTAGGGGGGATAACGGTGGTCGGCCTAGTGGTGTTAAGCGTCGGGGAGCCATTAATGTTCCTGAAGGGCTTTCTTTGACATCAGACTTCTGGTTTTCGCTGTCGGTGCTAAGGTCATCATCATCGCTTTCGACTTTGGTTTCGACGCGCTCTAGGTGTTTCGTATTTTCTTCGAATGTAAGGAGTTCCTGTACATAAATAAATGTTGGCAATAAATTCTAATTAACGATGGTTTTGTTCTAAGTGTTTAAGTCACACCGCGTGGGCGACACACTCAGCCGAAATAAGCCATTATTTAGCCAGTTGACCTATTAACCTTAATTAACTTAATAAAGATGATTACATTACATGTTACATTGGTCAGTATTGGATCAGCACCAGCTCTTTATAAATGAGACAGGTTGAATGGCATAATCTAGATTCTAGACTATGCCATTTAACTGGACTCTAGAATAATGGTCTAAATTAAAAAAAAACTGATTTTTAAATCTTAAAAGTAAAACATCTAATTATTTTCATCACTTCATAATGTACATGTGATGCACTTTCATTTGAGACCCCACTCAAGTATATTTACAGATATTTGGTTTAGGTTAAACAAAACAAATTGAAATAGCTTCATCCGTTCGGGAGCTATGATGTGAGAGACACATCAAACTTATAACACCCCTCATCAGGGGATCAGGGGTTAAAAATATAAGATTTATTTCCAGTTCACAACCAAAGGTGTACTAATGTGTATAATGCTGAATAAACCTCAAGACTTTGTTTTTACCAAGAATATCAAACTACATTTCCATAATAGTTCACAGAATATTACCTATATCTTTCCGTCATGTTTCTAAAATGTGATATTCTTTGAAATGTATTTATATATAATCTTTGTAATTTCTAGATTTGTTATCCGGTATAATACATACCTGCACAGAAGCACAGGTATCATCTTGGACCGAAGCATCCCTTGCTTTCTTAACAAGTTCCCGGTAAACAGGATCTAAGGGGTGTTCCCACTGGGTTTTCTTTGTTTCATTATTGTAATAGTAATGGGTTTGAAGCTTCTCATCATAGCTGTTAGTACATGTTAATAGTTAGTAGGTACAAAAACATAAGCTTATAAGTACTGGAAATAATGATAATTAGGCAATTTCAGATATGCAGCAAAATAAGAGTTATTATTATTAGCACACCATAGACAAAACACTATGTATTGAACTTTAATAGACAAATCTAGTTTTATTACATAATTTATTGATACAATAAATTTCTTTCAACATGTAGCTAGGTAAAATACCATGTTTTTTCACATAAGTATTTGAGAAGCCTTTTATTAATTATGCCCAAAAATCACACCCGAAGAGAGAAATCAAGTGTTAAATAAACCACATCTATCACAAAGGCTACATTTATATACTTACTAAGCTTTCCATGGTGGAGGCAAGGCTTGCATGAGGCCATCCCGAGCCAATGGCAAGAGATGGCTCTCGCTCTCTGGATCAATGCCAAGCTGAGCGGCATATTCTGAGACTTCTACAAAATTTTATTAAGCTAAGTTTATGTTATAAAAAGAATATGAAATAAAAAAGTTATGATACTCCATCATTTCGAAAGCATATTTCTATAATTATTCCATATTGTGTGTAGTATCTATGTATTTGTCTTCTATATTATAGAATTAACTATTATATATAAATAGAAAAAAAAATAGAATATGTGTTGGAAATAGCAAAGAAACAGTAATAAAGAATGCAAACCTTCTGCAGAGGGCTGACTGTTTTCATCGAATATTTCACGACAAACAACAGCGGAAGGAGAACTCATTGTGCCGCACCATTATTTTATTATAACATCACATCAAACTCAAAATACGTGTTATTACAGCAGGTATCATTTTTATTACATTGAGCTTTAACTTCTTTCGGCAGCTTTTCTCACTCGAAACGAAGATTTTCCAACTTGGATTTTCCGCATGACGTATTTTCCGGAAAATACGACATTGACTTGACTTGACTGACAGATTACATAGATTTGATAGAATTTTCTTCTTCTTTCTTTGAGGCAGTGGCAACAAGCTTTCCTAATAAATTATTATGGCAGCGTTATTATGCTGCCATAAATCCTGAAGCAGGGTCTCCTACATTCTACACAGCTTTGGTCGACAGCGCATCAACCGAATCGCCTAGCCTGCTATGTCAAAATCAGCGTCATAATAATGGGAATTAATCGCTGCAAATTTGAAAAGATGAAGGATTATTATTCGGACGCAAAATGTCGTTCAACTGAGTAACATCTTTTTCACTTTGTAATTTTATTTAGCTCGACACTGCGTAGTGATTATATACTCTCTGGACACTGGCAAATTGTCGCTTCAAGCGCAAAGTCCAATTACAAGAAACTGAACTGAACTGAAAAGATGAAGTCGTGCGGAAGTCGCTAACGAGATCGTTGCTGGGTAGAAGTTTAATAATTTTCTAATTATCTTTTTACGTTGTTAAATATTATATGTAAACCGCTTCTAGTGCTACAACATGAAAAGCCTATTTTCGGACATTTTACCCAGCATAAAAAAAAAAACAGATATATTATATGGAGAGCTACGAAGTAACACAAAAACGGAAAATTGCCAGCGATATAACTTTTTAAATTATCATGGTTATTTTTAAGTCTGAAGTGTGGACTGGAGACCCAAAATGGTGTTCAATTTATTTTAGTTGGACTCTGCGCTAACTGCGCTTTAAGCGTCAGTTTGCCAGATTAAATGGTGTTCAAATGAGTAGCTAACATCGTTTACACTTTAAAATTTTCAGTTCAGATTCTTGTAATTGGACTCAGCGCTTAAAGCGACATTTTGCAGGTGTTAAATAAAATTATAAAGTGAAAAACATGTTACTTAGTTGAACGCCATTTTACGTTTCTTTTTCTTTAGAATTTTATTGAACTGTGGACTTCGCTTGGCTTGACAAGCTTGACATCCATCCAGTCAGTCAACTGACTGACACATGACAGAACAGAACTATCAGACAGATAGTTTTTCTGTTGTTTGGTTTGCATTACTTTGCATTGCATTGATAATTCATCTCGTTGGAAATAATTATTGTAATAATTTAATAAAATAATATAGAATGGCTTCAGTAAAGGACATAACTACTCTTTATCAAAATCTTAAAACTGAGTGGGCTAAAAAACCTAGGAAACTCGACAAGTGTGGCGAGCTGCTGAACAAAATAAAGGTATGAATTGGGATGACTTGACAAAATTCATCAAATATTTTTATTATTTCTCTGATTTTATGCTCAATTTATAGATTGCGCTTACACAAATGACATTCCTGCCAAGTAATAATACGGCTGCGAATCAAAAGGAGCTGATTTTAGCCAGAGACGTCCTGGAGATTGGAGCACAGTGGGCTGTTGCTGTGAAGGATGTCAAAGCCTTTGAGCGTTACATGTCACAGTTAAAATGCTACTATTTTGATTACAAGTAAGTGCTTAAAATTTTATAAATTTTATTGTATTCCTTACACTTTACAAGTTCAACTATTGGACAAAGTAACAGTAAACACTTTAATGTCATTTCAATGCTGAGAATTTATTCTACTTATGAACAGAAATAAATAAATAATTATCTCTGGACTAATTACACAGCATCACCTGAGTGACTGATATACTACATAGATAGTTTTTTGTAAATTCATACATAACCTGAAACCAGAAATTGTAGATAGTACAAAATTTGGTCCCGGGAATTGAACCAGCATCCTCTTGAGTCTTAGGCGGACCTTCGCCCACTGTGCTACAGAGGTTGTCTAATGTAATTATAAAGAGCATGGGTTGTCACCATCATTACAGCTACAGTACATCCACTACAGAACATAAGCTATTTAAACCGTGGTTCTTTTTACAATAATCATCATTTCTATTTCCAGAGACCATCTTCCAGAGTCCACATTCATGTACCAACTCCTGGGCTTGAACCTGCTGTTCCTCCTCTCCCAGAACCGCGTTGCTGAGTTCCACACAGAGCTGGAAAGGCTGTCGGTTGATGTGATCAGAGTGGATCCTTATGTAAAGCATCCATTGGCTTTGGAACAGTACCTTATGGAGGGCAGTTACAATAAGATATTTTTGGCAAAGGTACATATATATTAATATATTAGAGATAGAGAAGTGGCTTGGTGGTGATTTGAGATTTGCTTGCTTTTTTAAGGCTTAATGTGACTTCACTGACTACTAAAACTTACAACAAATTAGCTAATATCTTTAGGTTCCCTAAAATATGTTACTGTTCAATAAAGGTGACATAATAGCATATAAAGGTCAATTATAAAATTAGATTTCCCAAACTTAAATGTCCTTGTCAGACAATAAGGCTATCATCACTTCAGAAACTTCATTTACAGGGTAATGTACCTGCAGAAAGCTACACACTGTTCATGGACACATTACTGGACACAGTGCGAGGAGAAATAGCTGCTTGTATTGAAAAGGCTTATCTTTGCATATCCTATGCAGAGGCAGCAAGAAGACTGAACCTAGCTTCTCAGCAAGCTGTGTTTGAATATGGAAAGAAGGTAAGTTAATATTTTAATACTAGCTGTGCCCTGCGGTGCTACCCGCGTTATAATGGATGAAGTACTCTTAACCAACAACATATTTATTTGAATAAAGATTAATATTATTATGTTGATACAACTTAAACAAAATATTTCGACCAAATTAGGTACCATAAAAACGGTTTTTGTGAGTTAATCTTAAAAGATAGACATATACTATCGCGGACTGTTTTTTAGATCATTAAAAGAGCTATTATTCTTTAATACATATTTTTTGTGTATCTTGAACCATTTTCACGGCGCACACAACGGAAGGCTTCAAAGATAAACAATTTCTCCCGTTTTTTACACATTTACCACTATATCTTTGCTCCTATTGGTCAAAGCGTGATGTTATATAGCCTATAGCCTTCCTCGATAACTGGACTATCCAACACAAAAAGAATTATTCAATTCGAACCAGTAGTTTCGGAGATTAGCGCGTTCAAACAAACAAACAAAAAAACAAACAAACTCTTCAGCCTTATATATTAGTATAGATTACCTATTACTTAGATTCTTTGTATTATCAATAATGTGATTTTGGTTGCAATAGATGTTGTAAATATCATCATCATCATCATTCTCTTGCCCTTATCCCACATTATGTGGGGCTGGCACATCATGTTGTAAATAAAACAAATTAATTTTATAAAAAAAATGTTAAAAAAACTTTATGGAGAGCAACATATTGTATGTGCTTTGTCCTGCTAGGCATAGGCCTATTAAAACTCTATCCCATAATCTCTATCAAGAGGTATTTGCCCTAACCATATTACTCTAAGACTTTCCCAGAAGTTGTGGTATGAAAACCTATTGACACATACCTCTGCTCTTTGGCATCACAAATATTTATTATGAATTATCAGTAGTGTACTATTTACAAGCATACAAATTTAAATGTTTCTTGTTATGTACATACACACAAAAGAATGCAATATAACCTCCCTGAATCAAACTTTGTTACAAATTACTCAGCATATGTTCATATAGTGATATTAACTGTTTGTGTATAACATAAGTGATTTATAATTATAATGCTATAATAGTATAGAAATAATTATTTTATATTATATTTGTTTTCATTATTACATAAGGAAAAATACTAACTATTGTATTCTACATAAATAGTGGGTATTATTTTATTACGTTCAATAAAAGGGCATGGAAATTAAGTCTGTATTGAGAGTTCAATAAGTAAATAAAAAAAACTTTGTTACAGCGCAACTGGATCCTCGGTTCTGACAATTGCTACCACTTCAATGCTGCTGAAGAAACCAGCTTCGCGGCGGCTGGCATTTTACCGTCAGACGAACTTGCAGAGCAGACCATTGAGTATGCTCGCCATCTTGAGATGATTGTCTAATTTGAACTAAGTTTAGAGATAATAAAGATTTTATTTGCTAGTTGAATCTTTTATTTAGAGCCTGTGAATTTATGAGTTATTTCCTTATTAATTGCGACGGTAAGAAGTGGACAGTGAGCCAAGCTTTATTTAAAAAAAAACACTATAGACAAGCTCAGTAGCAGGTTCAATTTGCCACAATTACTAAACCTTTTTGGTTTTGTTACAGTTTTTGGAGATAGAGAAAACATTTTTTTCACTACTTAGTTAATCCATCGTGATCAATCAAAATCAAAATGTTTATTAATGGACTTGCTAATAATTTATAATCATCACTGAGCTTGACACGTCCACATTGAAATTCAGCAAACCAGCGATAAATTGTGGTTTTGGATGGGGCTTTATCACCAAATGCAGAAATCATCCGGTCAACACTATGTTTTTGTGTCACTTATGACGAAAGTCATAATAAATTATCGCTCTTAAATTTTCTTGAGTCAATTCCATTTTCTCAATAATTAAACAAGTTTGACAAAACCTTGTGATGAGGCCGAGAATCTTTTTTTAAATAAATAAATGGTATTCGATTTTTAAAACCAAACAGTTTGAAATTAAAAAGATTTTAATATGACATAAAGAGTGGAAATATTACTTACTGTGATACTTTTGATACTTTTAGTGCAGGCCTCGTATAACACTAGAAAGCTTAACTAAGGTTTTCACGGATATAAAACAAAATATAAAAAAAAACAACACTCATCACATCATCATTCTCTTGTCCTTGTCCCGCTGTGAACAAAAATAAACAAAACCGCATCAAAGTAACAACAGACATAGTAGATATTAGGTCCTTACATATGAAATTGGCGTTTTGTATGGGAGGAACAAAAAGTCGAATATTTTTTAATATAATATATTTAATTAATCAAAGTATGAACCATTATTTTCTATGCACTTTTGCCATCATAGAGGTAGTTCATTGATCCCTTTACTAAAAAAACCAGTCGGACGGGAATCAATAAAATCTTTGAAGGCGATTTGGACTGCCCCATCGGAGTTGAATTTTTTCCCTTGCAAGAAGTTATCCAAATTTCGAAAAAAATGGTAATCTGTTGGAGCAAGGTCCGGGGAGTACGGAGGATGTCTTAGACTTTCCAATTGAAGCTCTTCTAATTTAGTAGCCGTCTGTTGCGCAGTGTGTGGTCTAGCGTTGTCGTGAAGCAGCAGTGGCGTGGAGCGATTGACCAGCCTAGGTTGTTTAGCCGCTAGCTTTTCCATCATGGTTTGCAATTGCTGACAATAGACATCAGCCGTAATAGTCTGGCCAGATTTGAGAAAACTGTAATGAACAATACCGGCACTAGTCCACCAAACGCTTACAAGTAACTTTTTTGGGGTTAATTTTCGCTTGGGGCAGGATTTGGCTGGCTGGCCAGGATCCAACCATTGCGCTGAGCGCTTCCGATTATCGTAAAGAACCCATTTTTCATCACAGGTAATGATTCGGTTTAAAATACCTTCATTATTGTGCCGGTTTAGTAATGTAACGCAGCAGTCGACGCGCGTTTGCCGGTTTGCTTCAGTCAATTCGTGAGGTACCCACCTTTCAAGCTTTTTAATCTTCCCAATTTGCTTCAAGTGAATTAAAACAGTTTTATCACTAACACCGCAGCCTGCAGCTAACTCGGACGTGGTTTGCGATGGATCCGCTTCCACAATAGCCTTCAACTCTTCATTATCAACTTGAGTCTCAGGCCGTCCACGGGGCTTGTTCTGCAAGTCGAAATTTCCAGAACGAAAACGTTGGAACCAAAAACGAACTGTGTTTTCTTTTGCAACACGACCGCCATACACATCATTCACCCTTCGAGTTGTTTCCGCAGCACTAGTGCCACGGCGGAACTCGTACTCGTAAATAATGCGATATTTTAAGTTTTCCATTTTGTAAAATGAGTGACGCAAACAGAAAAAAACAGAAGAAAAAAAACAAATGAATGACGATCATCGAAGCACAAATACATGAGTCTATAGCTGTACAAATTTGAATTTGGAATTCCTTACCAAAGAGGAGAAATTTGTGATTAAAGTGGCCAGTACGAAAAACGCCAATTTCATATGTAAGGACCTAATATATAACTAACATTATCTAATAAGAAAAACTGACGGAAAATCAACAGAAAAACTCTCTGCTCATCCGCTGCCTGCCCGTCTGAACCGATAAGCCTGAAATTTGGTATGGTGATGGGTTATAATTTTTAACCGCGACAAAATATAGGTATGTGGTAACACCGCGGGGCACTGCTTACAGACTGCTTGCAGACTGTTAGTCTGATTCCAGACAGTATAAAAATTATAAAAAAAACAACTGACTAGTACTTCATAGATTCATATGAAGTAGGTACTAGTCAGTTGTTTTTTTTAATCTAATTATCTTGTTTTATAAATTCAATGCAGATATCGAACCACTAGATTAAAGGCACAGACATAAGAGAAAAATAATTATCAACTTTAAAATTTTATAAAATAATTATGTTTTTTAAAACCGCATATTATCCAAGTTCTTAGTTAATTAAAAAAATACCCAAGTAATCTTGAGTCGGTGCCATGTTTATGTAACAATGTATTAGATTTGACGATTAATTTCTTTTATAGATAATTTTGTTATTTGATCCTGGATTGTTTGGCGCCGTGTCAAGGTTTCTTGTGTATACTAAGTCTAAGAACTTGGTTAATATGGTTCTAAAAAACAACTTCCGTATTTCAGCTGTTATTTTTGCTTCTTAAAGTATGAATGTGTTGTACACTAAAGAGTTATTAAACTATCTAACATACTACATACATGAACCTTATGAATCCTTTTTGAAATAAGATGACTAATCTAGTTATCTTATAGTGCCTATTGTGTGTTCACATTCTCAAACTTACGAATTGATCGAATTTTGTACGATTCCAAACTGACTAACACCATATAGCGCGCGGAACTTAACTAAAGTAAAAAATGAAACTAAGTTGACAAAAACGTCTGCCCCTGTAACTTAAGCCTTATTTTCATATGTTTTGCTTAAAACGAGTTATGTTCACCCGCAATTTAAAGCGGCCGGCGGCGGCAAGGTGTGGGCGCCGACTGACGTCATAATCCGAGAAATTGTCTTAATTTTGCTTTTGTTGTCCAAGAACTTTATTCTACGAAAAGCGATTTTGAGTATTATTTTTATATGCACGCGCCTTCCATGTAAGATAATAAGGATGAGTAAGAGAGTCCATCCATATTTTTCTTTTCTAGTTGTCTTTATTTCAGCGGATATTTTTAATGCATATTAACATCTTAATAAGTATGTAAGTACCTACTACATATTTTGAAACTTTTGGTTGTAAGTACATCCAATTTTTCAATTTCCATTTCTAGTAACCAATCAAAGGCGTCCACTATCTACTGTTATTAATTAACATACTATATCCATCCAGACATGCCTAAAGACAGACAATTAATTATTCATCTCACATCGATCAAACGCATAACTCACACATAACCCCTCGTTTTGCTAGTTTGGAAATCTAATAGGTAATAAATTTATTGTGACAATATCTTAAAAGTCAGCTAACAGGAAATTTTAAGACATAAACATTAGACTCCAAAACATTATTAATTCCACTAACTAAAGTGACTGTAACAAAGGGGATATTCCCTGGTTTGTGTCATATTTTCCTGCTCAAATACCTATCTAAGCCTAGGGCTACCACGTTATGAGGCAAACAGGAAAGGTCGCGTGGAAAAATTGCTTGCGCTGTACTAAAAGGTTTGTGTCTATCTAACCGACCAATACATTAAGATTATGTATATCTACCTACTTAACTAAAACCGGATTGTTCTACGTTTAAGTATATTCATAGCTAGTTATATTACTTGTCTTCTTAGGTTAGTTATGTAAATCAAATGGCAAAATCTAAACTTAAGAATATATTTTACCTTAATGTACAATCTGCTAGTTGATTAACGTTGTGATGGAAATTGATGATAACGATGATGGCATTTCAAGATAAAAACATTGAGGGTGCCGGTTACTTCTAATCTGTGAGCGCCACTCTAGAATGAGGTCCTGAGGTATAGTTATAGATTTATTAATTATCTTTGTACGGAATATTATATTAGCTTATGAAACATTTTTAATTGTGTCAGTATACATACATATATCGTTTCCTAGGCCCATTTTCACCAAAGGTTCCTTAAACAAATTCCCTAACTAAGAATTCCTAATGTAAAGTCATTAAATATATTTTGTTGTATGAAATCGGGCATTAATCAAATTAATATTACTAATCAGGCTGGCAGACAAGCGTGATATTTCAAAAAGTCATTCATTAAAAATTCTGCTGTTTATCGATAGATGGAAAAACTAAAAAAAGTATTACCGCTGTGCCGGTCGGAGTGGGGGGTGTTAGGTTTTTTCGTTACGGAATTTCTGGATTCGGTCTCCACGCTCAAGGCCCGTGATAAAAGCTATGCAGTAGCTTAAAAACAGAATATTTTATTCTTCTAATTAATTCAAAAACTGTGTTTTTGATCTGGCTAATCACCTACATGTTTTTGTTTAATTAGAACGAGGGGAACGATCATAAAAAAAACCTTAAATGCTCGCTAGTACCACATTAAAACCGAAACTTTCTGAGAAATTTCTCGATTTGAATTGACCAAACTGATATTTAGCTCTGGCGGCTTCTAGGCTCAAAATAAATTTTAACCGACTTCTTAAAACGGAGGTTTTTCGTGAAAGTTTTGTTTAATAGCTGTCACTTGTTACCCACTTTAATTAAAATGTTCATGATAAATATTATACACATGAAAGGGTTTCATGCTAAAGTTTGTCAGTATGTTTCTATGTTTGTCAGTGTGTGAATTTAAAAACACAATGCTACCCTTTGGTAATATGCTGGCATGGCATAGCACTACTAGTAGAAAGCTTTTAGTGACAATTAGTGATAGGTAAGTAAGGTAAATTATAGTAACAAACATAATTAATTACATGTATGTATAATAACATAATTACAAAAATTATGTTTCTTACCATAATTTATTTACGTACGACGCAATCTGCAATTACAACGTTACCGACCAAAGGACAATGGCCGAACCGTAGGTACGAATATGTAAGTTATTAAGTTAAGCTTGCATTTTCGTGAGAACAATTAGGAAGTAGTAAAGAACTTACCACAGTTAAGATTACAATGAATTACTCATATTTTATAGGGAAAGATACAAAGGAGTAGGTAAGTGCGTTTTAACTTGGTTTGTTGTGTGAATCATCCAGTTTTTGTGGAGGATTTTCAGAGAAGTAAATGTGTTTTGTATTTCAGTGCTGTGGTCAACTACCGTTTACCTTTGACCTTATTGGTGATTGTTTATCCTTATTTGTCATCAAATAAGTACATTAATATTGTACCTGTATTTGTCTTCGATTTAGCTTAGAAAAAGTGCACACGTAGAAGCGTTTGTAGGATTCATATTTAGTCTCCACTCTACAAGTACCCTTTTACTTATTAGGCTCTAGAAGAAAACTAATGAATTTGCTGCTGAAAAGTTATACAAGATGATGTTTTAAAAATACAAAAAAAAATTTAACCGCCGATAAATAATAAATCTGTAAATAATAATACTTCACTCACTTAATACTTGGATGATTGGTAGAGAATGCCTCTAGCATTAAGTCCTCGTCAGTACATTGTTTTTTGTGCATAAGTATAAATAAATAAATAGGTTTTTCTTTTAACCATATTAACCAAGTTCTTACTCTTATGAAAGTATACCCAAGAACCTTGACCCGGCGCCAAACAATCTGACGATTATTGAACACAAATTTATCTAAATTTTAATAAATTAATTATCAAATCTAACATTTTTTTTTTGGTGTGTGTTGTTTCTTTGTTTGGTGTGTAATAAGGTATTTTCTATTCTATTCTATTGTTGCATAAGCCTGGCACCGTCTCAATTGGACTCAGATGAGGTTATAGTTTAATTAGTGTAAGAACTTGGTTAATATAGTTTAAAAAAAACTTGAATATCTAATACTTTTAAGTTTTCCAGTGCGGTTTAATATTATTTAAATAATTCAGTTCCCTCTTAGAATAGAATAGAATAGAATATACTTTATTACACACCAAATGAACAAAACAATATGAAATTAAAACTAAACCTAGAATGCGTAATGGGCGGTCTTATTGCTAAAAGCAATTTCTTCCAGACAACCGTGGATGGAGAGAAAATAGTTCCTCTTTTGAGTTGCTATAATCTACTGATACGATGATACGATATCTCCAAACCAAAAAAAAAAATGTGTTCATACATTACAATTTACATCAAAAAAATCATACTTTCTAAAAAATATATACCTACCTACCTCATACACGTTGATTTGAGAACCTGCTAATTTTTCATCGGTGTAAAATCGTAAATTTGTTTGATAGGTTACAATAGGTACCTATCACTATTGTCAACTTTTGTATGACACATGTAATGTTTGGAATAACAAAAATCCATCTTACAAGCATTTTTGAGGAATTAAACAAAAAAAAACGTGTTAAATTGCTGTCTTCCTTCTTTTGAAGCTTATAGTTATTTTTAAAGATACTACTTCTAATAACTACCTAAGGCAAGAAAAGACATCAACGCGCACGCAACGTTCTGAGACTATTTTATGTTAAATTTAAAGAGCGAATAAAAATATTCACATAGCCCACCTGTAAATCATTTTGCATATTGATCTTTATCGATAAAACACGCCAATATATTTATCCTAATAAAGCAATTTATCCTTCCTTATAAAAGCATTCATGTGCATACAGATGTAAGCGATTACCGAGCTAGTATTTGAGTCAGCGATGTAGGGCGTGCGGGAATCCCGCGCGGCGTAATGCGAATAGAGGAAAGCGTTTAGTTCGTAAGTTAAAGAAGTTTAAATATTCAGTAGAGTAGCAACGCGCTAACCGGCCGGTGGACTCGAGCCGCGCGAATTTCCGGACATAAATCGGGAAGCGCGTGTGTAGACGAAACATTAAACGAATAAAAAAATATAATCATTCGAATTATAAAATAAAAAGGTCGAAATATTTTGCGAAAAAGTTTTCATATGTTTACTTATCATGAAGGGTCAAGTTAAAAGGTTTTTGAATCATAAAGGAAAGGGCTACGATATGGCTGTGAAGATACAAAGCGTGAAGGAAGATATTGGATTCCTGGACTTGGTGAGTTTTTTATTTATATTTTACACTTGTTTTATTTATTTGTGAAAATCTATTTACATTGATAAGTAGATAATTGAAGGAAAAATAAGGACAGGAGCAGAAACGTTTAAATCTATAGAATAATTTTAAGCTTAGGAACTACGTGAAATACTTACTATCTATTTTAGTATCTAATGGCGACCTGTGACAAAATATTTATTTCCTGGCGTAAAACTTTTAAATTACAGCTTAATTTAATGTAGCCATCGCTCAATGTCATAACAGCATCATAATAATTGCTAGCGTTGTTTGAGGGTGACCTTAACAACATAAGTACATAATTTTTGTATAGGTGTTCAACGCAAAAAAATTGACATCTTTTATAGTCTTCAAAAGTCAAGAGTACTTGAAAGCGTTCTTGAATCCGTTAGATCTTAAGGGCTCCCATACAACTAACGTGGTTTTTATAAAATTAAGCGACGTTATGCGAGGCCAATACTTGGATGAGTGACGAGCGGTCACGGCATCTATTTGCACAAATATTTTTTTTCCAAAAATTTATATGAATTGTACGCGGAAGTCTAGGTGTTGTATAAGTCCTTCTTATAATTTATCAAATTTATTTTATTAGAGGGAGATTTTATAAAATTTTGGAAGTCTTCAGTTTGTTTTACTGACCGGTTTGTTTATGCAAATGTCAATTGTTTTATTTTTATATTTATTTGATTTGCATATACCACAATTTATAATGTCACATTAGCATTATTTTACACTGTTAACCACGTGGACCTCAATATATAGCTACGAAATCAAGAACTCACGGACTTCATTGCATGTTTTGAACCCCCGACACAAAACGCGGTGTTTAACAACGTTTAAGTTTAATAGGTGTCTGTGGCATTGTAGAGCGGATGGAACAATTTAGATTCTGTTTGGCTTGAAAGATAGGTTAGCTGAGAGTGATCTTAACTATGTTTCATAAATATCGGTTAAGCCGTTCCAAAAATATGAGATAAAGTGGCAATAAAAAACTTGAATATATACAAATACCCGTGTTGGGTACCAAAATAACTTATATGTCACAAAACAGCAAGTTTTATGTAAATCGGATTAGCCACTTGAAATAAATTAGGAGTGAATGTTTACAAATATAATATATACATAAACGTAGTAGGTAGGTATTATTAATTAAATCTTGTTTAATACCTTGCTTAAATAAGTCTGTCTCAAAGAATATATTTACTTATATTATTAGATACCTATTCATGATCACCATTGGGTCTATTTGCTAACGGTCCTCATACATTAATAAACTTGGTGCTTATTTGAAATGAATAAATGCTTTAAACTGAGATAAAATCGAAGTTTCATTGAGTTACAAGTAGACATCTACATAACGCATATTATGTGCTACATATTCTGTTGATACACTAATTCATACTAATATTATATACGGGAAAATGTATGTGTATTTGACAAAATAGGCGGGAAAATAATGTCATACCGTGGGAAATGCCATTACAACGCGGTAACACCGCGTGGCGTTGCTGGAAGGTACATATAATATTTTTCTCATAAGTGCATAGTTATTTTTGTAATGTGTTCAATGCAATGTATTGTATTGTATCTCCAAATTGAACTTTATATCTTTATATATATAAATCTCGTGTCACAATGTTTGTCCTCAATGGACTCCTGAACCACTTAACCGATTATAATAAAATTCGCACACCATGTGCAGTTCGATCCAACTTGAGAGATAGGATGGTTTTTGGAGAAAAATACGAATAATTTCCGGGAAAATTTTATACCCGTGCGACGCCGGGGCGGGCCGCTAGTATAATATAAATAATATCCATACCTGCCTTTGTGTCGCAGACTCATCTATAATCGTTAGTGGTCGCGCTGATATGATATGAATATACTAGCTACCAGTATAGTGCTACAAAATTATTATTATTAGAAACTTTAATTTCCTTTATTTTTACGACTAAAAAATACCAACAAGAATCTTTACATAGCATATAACAAAGTCGTTTTGCGCTGTCTGCATGTACTACTGTAGGTTTTTTTTAATATAATTATTCAAGAGGAAAATTATAAAATAATTATCGTCTTAGTATAGATACAGCGAATATTAGACGAAGCACGTGGTTAAATTCTTCACATTAACTCAATACATTAAGCATTACGATTGAAAAATGATACGGTTGTTAACAGATTTTACGCTCACAAAGATTGTACAGTTCCAATAAAAGTTATATATATGACTTACAAACTACTTGTTAAAGAATTTCCATAAGAGCAATAATTTATGATGATGGTTGTAGTGCCCTTAATTAGTTAAGTAGTTTATGTATGTATTAATTTTTACCTCTCTGAATCCTTCAACTTTCTAAATTGTGTACTAATTAATTAATTAATTGTGTGTTGTGTGTGTTTTCTAATAGCGTATTTAAAAAAACTTTTGATTGTTTATTTCTGCTTAGAATCTTATATGAATTAACAAAAAGAAACGTTCAAATTGTTTCCACATGTGGTCTTTCTATCTATACTATACAGTAAACAAATTACATAACAATAGCTTTCGGACGGTTTTGTATTAAGTTGAATAGCATTTATGCGGTAATAAAGTGTGAAGTTAATTATTCTGAAAATAAGACTCATTGTTTGGGTTTCGCTTCGTCAGTAAAATTTGCCTTTCACTTAGTTAATTTGGGAACTTTTTCATTAACCTTTAAAATAACGTAGACATTTATAGTTTAAGTTCCTCTAAGGCCGTTTCCAGGAAGTTAATTCAGTCGCCTTTGATTATATAACGAATTCTAAATAAAACCTAAACTCGATACATTTTTATCGGATTTTTTTTTTTTGAATTTTTGGAATAATTGGCCTTTCGAGGGCAAATCTCGTGATTATGATTTAAGAAATAGAACTACCGACTTAAGATTATATTTCGAATTCGTAATAATATCGTAGGTGCGAGAATTGCCCCCTAGGTCATAATACATCTACGTCAGTCGCTCTATACATGTTCCCTATTATTCCTTTTGAGTACTAAGAGAAAGCGTTAAGCTTTGTACCAGTATCTTCCGACCAAACTTTCACTGTTTTGACATAATACGTCTGCTATCTTGTGACTTTGGAATTTCCACAGCGAAACCTCGATACCGACAACATAATTCGTGATTGTATAATGTTTAACCACAAAGGAAATTGAGCCTTTGGAATAAACGGTTTTCTGTTAAACGTGACTAACCGGGCAGCAAGTTCATCTGAACAAGTTCAAGGTATGCTTTTAGTATTAGGACCGGTTACGACAGAGTCAGCACAGCTTCTGACCAACGCAAAGGTTCAGAAATTCTACGCAGGTAAAATAAAACCAAATGTATTGTATGAGAATGCTATCTATATAATATAAAAATGTATCCCTATTTCCCTTGGTCACGGCATCACGCCTAAACGCCTAGACCGATTTCGCGAATTCTTTTTTTGTTATGTTCGTTATTATCAGGAGAAGGTTCTTATAAATGAAAAAATTAAGGAAATTGCGCGGAAAATTAGAACATTTTTAATTACCTAACCACCATATAAAATTATTAAACTTTTTTAATGAAACCTTAAGACATTTAACATAGAATTGACTGAATGCGTGACGTTTAAAACGGATTCTTCTGTCAATCTTATTTTATTGATAAACAATACATTTAAAATAACTAACTTATTAAAATAAAAAATCTGCTCTTTTATGGCGTCTAAGGCGGAACAAAGTTCGCCGGGTCAGCTAGTTTGTTATAATAATAATACACCTAGCCGATTTCGGCTACAGTGACCTTCTCAGCAATGTCTAGATCTTATGTGACTAATGTACCCAATTCTAGCGACAAACCTGCGATCGCAAGATGCACACGTTAGGGTACCACTAATATAATTATATTATTATATTTGTTATATGCATTTATCTATTCATAGCACTAATTTAGAAAAAGTTATTGTTTTCCGCCACGTGGTTTTAAATGATTGCTTAGGTATATATAATTCCTATTGTATCCGTTACGAATCAGACGAGATTCCGTTCGTTGATAATATAGCAATATAAAAAATTCTTGAGGGCATTTTTTTAGTTTGAAACTGGTCGTAGCAAGTTTTTGTTACACGTTTTTGCGTTAGAAGATTCAACAATTAAATTACATAAGAATAATAATGTCTTTTTTTGGATTCCCACGTGATTATAACGCAAATAGGCCCTTATTTTACAGATAAAATGTAAATATAAGAATTATGCATAGTGGAATATGTTATGATGAGTATTTACTATCTTGTTATAATAATCTCCCTTGTTTATCGGATTTGTTGCTAATAAATGTGCACGCTACTTATATATGCACATCATAGGCTTTATCATAGACTAATTATAGTATATGGCTTTATTCCCCGCCCGCAACCCTCTCCTCGACTACTGAGTAGCAAATAATCCTAACATGATAAGCCTGGTTGACGGGGACACAATATTAAAAATACCCTAGGTATTAAAAACATTCTAGGACTCGTGGCAGAGAGTAGGTAGAGTAGGTACGTACTACTCTACCATGAGTCTACTTAGACTATCCACATAATCTGTGATGAGATTCTACTCTTCTACTTACATTCTACCCGCGAAGGCAACATTGCACTCAAAACCTGTATATCCAGTTCCATGAAACTGTAATTACGCTATTATGCTTTCTCCTGCGAATTGCATGTCCGATGTTAAAACGATCTTTAACGAGCAGGAAAATGCAACTCCGTTATTGAACAAAATATTCCTATACGATTTTCCTTAAAATTATCGGAAACCCAATAGTTT
This sequence comes from Gymnoscelis rufifasciata, assembly GCA_929108375.1. Taxonomy (NCBI): domain Eukaryota; kingdom Metazoa; phylum Arthropoda; class Insecta; order Lepidoptera; family Geometridae; genus Gymnoscelis; species Gymnoscelis rufifasciata. The sequence goes on along the minus strand of OV815315.1, from coordinate 8,107,946 downwards.
TGGGTCTTGATTAGCGGAATATTTTTTTATTATGTGTAGTAAATTTTGCATGTCTAACTGGTTTTGTTCTACGTCACTCGGGTCGCCAACCATCGTTTCTTAGTAGTGATTCATTGAATATGTAAATATGTTATTTGGACCAATGGGTCATTTTAGTGACGTAAATAAAAAATACAAAGTCCCTTTATTGGAATTCTGTCTACGCAAATCAATTTTAAAATAAGAATTTCTGGGTAGTAAATCTTGTTTATATTCAGAGAACTAGTACCTATTTTGGGAATAGGAAATATTGATAATATATGTAAACAAGAACAAGTTCAGAAATCGATACCAAAATACTGAACCGTTGGTTTACATTACGTTGAGACTTCTCCACTTTAGTCATTTATGGTGACGGGTCGAATCCTTATTTTTATAACAACCTGAACCTTTACATTACAAATTCTTTATTCGGTTTACAAATAATCTGTTACGTAAAGGTAGAGTCAAGCTAATTTATTTGTAAAGGTTTATAATATTACGTCGCTGGAAATCCCTTAGATGTTATCTCTAATATATTTCTTTAAATATACTTGACGTTCGAAAATATAGAAACTGAGCGCCTAAAACTACCAAATACCAAATTTGTTTTGTTGTTACCAGGAAATTTTTAACTGTTTTATGCATTAGGATAATTTAAATGATTGATTTGTGGTATTTGGCTAGCAGGTACCAGTTTTTTACTCATTCAAAATTATGGTTATTAATTCGTTGATGCAGTACCTAATTATATAGTTATGTTCTTAATGTTAAAATTAATAAAAAAATCTCTGCGTTAAGTTCTTGCTATTCCTGGATTATTAGTACATCATATAATTCAGAAAAACCTAGCATAATGTTGTTTAGGTAGTTGATATTATATACAAAAGCACTTTTCTCCTTGGTCTGGGTGTTTAATATTTATAATAAAAATATCTTTATATGTAGGTATGTATATTATATTAAGTATATCAGATATCTAGTACCCGTAACACAAGCTTAGAGCTTACCACGGGGCTAGATGTTGTTGTGTAGATTGTCCGAATTGTTTTTTTTTTATATATTTTATTTGATATATGATCGTATAGCTTTTTATTTGTAAATGATTAAATACAACTGTACGGATATAAATACCAAAACCCACCTCCCAAACGAATAACAATTTTTATAATACGGGGATTTATTATAATAGGTAAAATCACAATTTTACCTTGGAGTTTAATTTGCGTATCGGTGAAAACAAGAGAAGCCATATTGAATATCGGAAAATCTAACTGACATTGACAAGACAATGAATGCGTTGCACTTGCATTCTGCGGAATGATCGCGGGAAGCACCGCATGTGACCGGTATTACCAGCTCGCGAGTTCACTGACCGGTGTTTCCTCCACTCTAATGCGTTGCGTACATTTCAACCCTCATGACTTAGTTCACTTACCTACCGGTTTTTATATGTGCGTTTCAAATTGCACGGCAGTAAAATCTCTATGCGTTTTCCTTATCATTTACCTAACAGCTGTGAATTAAGATTGATTGAGACTAACACGTGAAACACAACATAATCGATACTATGTATATAGGCAGATCATAGGTTAGGTATTATTAGCATATTATGTTGAACCTTTAAAGATCTAGGGTCGGTACTTACGAACCTATAAAAAGCTAGTTAGGTATTATGCAAATAATTTATATTCAATCTATGTAAACAGCAAAATACACAAAGTTTATGCATAATTTATTGGTGCAAAATTTCATATTCTTTGTATAAAACTCTGTTTTTAATCTTAGTAGTCGTTACCATAAACTTGCGTCCTCATTTAAGCAGCTATTGTTTTTTGTCCAAAATCTCTAAACCATAATATCATAACTATCTAGCCCATATCGTAATTGAAGAATAGTGGGCGAAAGACTTTAGAGTATCTATAGTAGAGATATCTACTCTAAGGCGAAAGAGGATATGAAAGGCGACAATCATAGACCGGATTGAAAATACTTTCCTATTTTTAATAACTGGAGGCAATTCAAAGCGGTGGTAGATCATCATCATCATCTCAGCCGTAAGACGTCCACTGCTGGACATAGGCCTCCCTCAATGATTTCTAGTAGTTTCGGCTGGCAGCGGCCTGCATCCACTGTGAGCCGGCAGCCTTCACCAGATCGTCCGTCCATCTAGTTGGTGGACGTCCTACGCTGCGCTTGCCGATCCGTGGTCTCCATTCGGTGGTAGATATGTTTTTTAAAAAAGAAAGTTTCTTAAATATGAAAAGTAAACCATACAATACAATAACACTTCTTTGTACACACAGGAAAATAGAAATACAATAACAATAAATTTTGTCACAGACACCGGTCTATGAATGTAGCATTGGGAATCCTCTTTCGCTCGTCTTTGTTAAATATAAAAAATGACGATTTATAAGTAGTTAGGTATAAACTGAAATATTTGTTCAAGACAGTCTTACAAAGAGATTAGTAGATAATTGCAACTGTTAATCCTATTAACGAGTTTTTTACTAAGATTTCCTCGTTGAATCTTATGAATGAAGGAAATAATTGTTTTTCTTAGTGGTGCAGTGGGCGAAGGTCCGCTTGCAGGTTTTCCTTGGATCCGGTGTTTTCTTATAATTCTTCACGTAAAAAAAAATTGGGTGGATTCGAAGACTTAAAACTCGATAACGAGAGGAACGATTACTATGGTTTTTTAATATATAGAGAAACGTTACGTTTCTGGATCAGAGGTTAAAAAAATGGCCATGGAAGAGGAAGCTCCATTTTGATCAATAATTTCCTTAAAATTTGTGTAATTTTATTCCGTGGCTTACTTGAGGATCTGTGGGATAAATGGGAATTTATGCGAAATATATTGATTAAATATAATATTAAATTGACTCATTTCCTACTGGCTAACATTTTGAAGAATGCTAGCTGTCCGACAGGCATCGTCTTACGTTATGTGAAGTTAATTATTGACGACCACAGCAAGACGTAGGCCTCCCTCATAGATCTCCAGTTATTACAATCAAAGCATCCTGCCTGAACCCTAGACCTATACCAAGTCATCCGTCCATCTAGTCAGTGGACATCCCACGCTCTTTTTATGGTCGATAGATCTTTGTTTGTCCACAATCTCACCTGATGGTAAGTGTCGATGAGGACTAGTATGTAACACAAAGATCTAGAAAGTGACAACTGATCCGCGGCCTGCAATCGTAAACCTTCTGCCCCAACTGTCATCTGTGCTACATGTTATTTAGAGTCGTTCAATTTGCTTTATTTGTTCAATTTGCCGAACCTTTATTAATTTCCCGTAATAACTTTCTGTCTTTCTCTAAATAAAACTTGAACTAATTTTCAGAACGAAGTACAAAAAAAACATTTGCCACGTAAAAGTGAGACTAATTGATTTTACTTATATTTATTTTGTAAATAAATGCTCTTGAGTTACAAGTGTGCGGGCAAACACGACTTTGTTTTACATTTAGGATTATATTATTTATTGAAGCTGGGATAAAAATGGTGTCTGCATTAGGTACAGTTTAAATCTTAGTCCCTTACCTGCCTGCGGCATTAAACATATTACCGAGAACTTAAACAATAGACGACTACAATTATAAATTAAATTATAATTACTATTGAACGATATAGCCAATTAGAAGAAGGAAGACTTAGTTATTACTTTGAAAACCGATAAAGAAGTATGGTACTTACTGTTTCATTCAAAGCGTGAGATACGCGGAAAGGTCATGAAATTACTTTGTTTGATAATTATCATTATATCTCGTAGTTTCGCGTGTTCTTGTAACTTGATGAATGGACAAAAGCGTCCTTGTTTTGAGTCAATGCCGATGTCGTTTGTCGTGGGAGCGTCCGCACTAGGCACGCGCCAACCAAGGTAATTTGTATAGTTGGTTATTGCTGGGTATTGTCGGTAATGCTCAAGTAGTTTCATACGGGTTATCACTTATTATTTATCGTAATGGTAAATGTTTGCCCTCCTGTGTGGGCCGCAATGGCTTTACAGCTTCAATCTTCAGTTACATTATATTTTATTATTCTAAAGTCATATAGCAAATAATAATACGTTTAGTTATATAACAATAAAAATAATTGGTTTATCATCGCATTTTTTAGCTAATTTTACGCATAACTAATGGAATTTCAATAGTTTAGTGTTTCCAATTATCCAATGGAATCGTGTGTATGCTATCGTTATGTACATACTTGGTGGCTAAAATTCCGAAGCTAATTGGCTCTATAAAGTGACATTGTGGTTTTCGACATCGTAAATTCTCTTTGATTAATTCACACATACCTACCGTTTAAAGACTGTCTTGATGAAACACCTCAACTATTATACAAATTAATTATATCGTAGACTTTTTTGTAATAAAAATAAAAATGATAATTCTGCCGGTACTTAAACCTATTAAATAAATAATATATCCGTGGCATCATATTTTAACTACGAAATAGAACATGAAACTAGCATGATTGACTACAGAAATAAACTTCAAATCGTATTTCTACATAATTTAGAATGAAGTCGACGCAACGATTCAGAATGCTGTTTTCTGCAAGGGTTAAGAGGAAGGTTTTCATGTACAATCCGCACTCGGCAAGTAGGGGCTGGTTGCTTCAAGAGTTCAAGACGGTTAGTTTGAATGCAAAACACCTAATTGTAGTTTGATTAAAATGTTGTAAAGATGCATCAAAATATTATTTACCATGATACTATGGAATGAACAAGAACAGCGACGCAGTAAACATATTTTAATCCTATTTTATGACATGAAACATTATTGTGCAACTTGAACTTCATTATAGCTGAAGCAGAAATAAATTTATGCCTAGTCCATATTTTAGTCTTCGACTCCTAACATCCCGTCATCCTTCTAAGTGGTGCCATCCCGTAAGCGGATGACAAAAATAAGTTATGTTAAAGTGTTAAAACCACAGACATAAATCTACGGTTGAGTGTTTGATCTTTGTTGTTATTTTTTACTCCTGCACCGACAGTAATTATTTAACAACATACAAATAAATTATATAATACAATTGAAGTGTTTTTGTAAGATGCCTAACCTTTTTATCAAGACTCCAATTTTGACAGGCTTTAAGGAGCGAGCGGCCGAGTTTTTAGAGTTGAGTAAATTACGATTATGTAGAGTTAAGTAATTAACGGGACTTAAATCTACAACGAATTTTTTACTTATATTTAACTTGTGAGTTTATGTTTTTTTTTAAATAAGACTATCCTCATTTTAAATTTAATTTATTCGACACTAAATACAAGCAGACTGCAATAGATAGGGACTGTAAAGTGAAGGAATTTAGAAGGCTTTATATAAAATCTACCAAAAAAAAAAAATGAATTCTATGTCTAGTACCCGTAACTCAAGTCTATAGCTTATCTGATGTTGATGTGGAGATTGTACAGCAATATTACCAATAACTAATAGATTTGACGTTTTCCAGTGGCGGTACGCGTCATGGGGAGAACGTTGCTGCACAGCCCTCGGCGCCATGATAGCCTGGTGCTGCTCCTTGGGCCTGGTGGCTGCCGTGACCGTCTATGGAGAACTCACAGCCCTATTCGTCGAGAGGACCTCCGCAACAGCTACAGTGCCGCATACCCCCATCTTGTCCCTGTTTGGTGGAGGAGAGATTAGGTTCGTTGGAAACTGTGTTATTTCCTCCTAAACAAGTTTTGTACAAATACGAGTGCGTAAGGTATTAAATGCGTTGGATTAATACTTACTGATTGAAGAACGATTCTAATGTATCGCAGGTACTCTACCTGCTCTACAATAATCGAAATAGCAATTATGTTTGTTTTTGTTGTTACCTCTGTTCAACAGATTTAACAAAAGTTCGATAGGCGTATATTAAACTACCTAAAGTTATAGATATATATTCTAAAGTAAACCGTCGGCCATATTTTATATGCATGGAAATTATGCTGCAATGTTATGTTGCAAATGATAAATCTATATGTACCATACGATCTATTTGGCGGTCGGTCAAACCACGCTCGGTTGATTCAAGTTCAAGGCCGCCTAAGCCGTTGCGCAGCGTAGGTAATTTATTGCTTAGTGGCCGGGTTATCCAGCGGGTAATCGTATCGATGGCAAATTCTTGTAAGGCCAATTTCCATAATCTCCTTATAGAAATTACCCTTGTCATACCAAAATTCTAAAAATAACAAAACGCCTTCAAAAAGTTATCGTCTGTTAATTGATATTTAGCGTCTAGAGTTACTAGTCTACTAAATTAAATTATGAAGTTATCATCATTATATTGTATGCGCTCAAAGCGGTCAAATTCTATTCAATTTATCTATGTTGACCAGGTGTACAAAATGATCGGTGCAGCTTTGAAATTTGTCTTCTTCTAGAGTTTCCATACTACCTATATCCTTTTGGATCCAAATTCAATTTTAATCATTTAATGTACAACGATGGTGTAGAAGTTTCAAGCTAAAGTACCTATCCTATTTGTTTTCATGTTTCTGAAAACATAAATCACAGTTTACCTTTACATCGACCATAACAGGAAATAATATACAAAAACGAATTACCTACGTCCAATGATTTGTTTGTAGAATATCCCTACTAGATAGAATCATAAAATATAAAATTACCATATAGTTATAATAGTCATTGGACAATCCACCGCAGTAGCGAAGTGTGCACCTAACCTTGGTACTTTACGTCCACTAATTGGAGCTTATGACGCCGAGGATTTAGCAATGTTGACGTCTGTATAATCATCAAAAATTGTCACATAATGCGCTAAGTTATAGTTAGTTGTTCTTCAAGGCTGATTTAGATATTCATACGTCGGATTATTGCAAAATTGCAAATCTTCAGCTTATATCTTTCATTTTGATTAACTTATTAATGTAGTTATGAATTTGAGATCATCTAAAGTAATCGTCCATTAACATAATTATAGTCCATAACGCATAAATAATAAAATATTTTTTATTATGGACTGGTAGTATTGTTAAAGCAATCATTATAAAACGAATGATTAAGTGATTATGTAAATACCGCTGTATAATATCAAAATCGTTGCATCAAAAGCTTTTTTGCCAGTAATGAACAGCCTCGCATTACAACCATTTTGCATAAAATGTGGCTTAAAAACTATCACTCTTTGAATACATCATATGAATGGATATTATCAATATAGGCTATGGGCAACCACATTAAAACCCATTTTGTGACTTATAATGTATGTTATCAATAAATGACTATTATGACTATTATAGCTTTGGTACAAACTGTATTTAAATAAATTGATTAGTGAACCGTCCTACCTTGATCTTGGTACAGCTTTTAAAGAATGCTAGATCAACCGAAACTAGCAAAGAGCTTCCAAACTTGGTCGTAGGGCAACAAATTTTATTATTCATAAAGAAGGACGCTTTTAGGCAAAATTTTCCCGCGTTGCAGGCACTCTCGCGTCGCGTCTCGCTTTCCGCGTTGCTGACACATTGGTTTGGCCGTAGCCTAATTTTGGTCATGAAACGTCTACTATTGTGCATAGGCATGCCTTAAAATTGAATCTAGATGTTGCTTGGTAGGGATTACAGCGTATTGGAGAGGTTAGCTTGAGCTTATAGGATGGTGGATTTACTGAACACCCGCCGGCCAAGCATGGCGAGTAATTGACGAATTACGACGGTAATAAAAACTTATTATTGTTTAACAGAGAGGCTGGCAATCGAAGTTTGCACATGGACGCATTAGTGACGGATTCCATTGCGTTTGGATGGGCCAGTGTTGCTATCATGTTCGCCCAGATCACCTGCGCTGCAGGTGCTGTAGGGCTAGCAAATGGTGCTGCTGCTAGGATGGTATGTAATATAATTAATAACTGGTCAGTTAAAACGCCTACATCTAAATTAACAAAATTCTTATATTTATTTAGAACTCCGATTTATTGATATGACCGAACTAGTAGGTAAACCCTGTTTTCCAGGCAACAATATACAACTTTACTTCTTCTCTCTTTAATAATGAAATAAAAAATAATACAAATAATAATACGCTTCCATTGTTTTTGGGTCATAGATCAAATAGATTTAAAACGGATAACCGTATATACTGTTACCTATATGATTATGATTGTACTGTTTTGAGTTTTCCCATAATTCTACTTTTTTGTTAGCGGCTCGATCATTGCTATACATATAAAATACAGACGATTATTGACTAACGAAGCGTTTTTATCCTATATTTGAATATATAGGAAATCGTGTGTCATGGTCATGGTCTTGCTATGCTACAACGTCATAACATGGTCATTATGTTACGTCTTAATGCATTTTTCATGTTAAAGGTTTGGGTTGACATTTATTTGCTATTGTTATAGAAGAGTTTTAGAGCCCCTCAATAAGTTATATATATTTTCAGGTGTCCAGAGTAAGGCTGCAGCTATTAAGAACAGTTGTATCACAAGAAATAGCTTTCTTTGACACAAATACCACTATGAACTTCGCTTCGGCTCTTACTGAGTGAGTGCATTGCAAATGATTACTGTTTATTTGCAAATTTTTAGCTCAGTTTCTTCATGGTTGTGGAACCGAAAAATGTACCTAGAGATAAAATTGACCAAATCCTTAAAAAACTCAATCGCATGGCAACTATTCGTTAAATTTGACGGAGGTAGTAATTAATAAAAAGGACCGTACTTTTATCATAATTGTGATCATATTTTTGCATCCTTTGTAAACATCTCCATAATATTCACAAAAGTACCCAAACGGCCTTGTGTTGCCATCCATAGTGAACCTAAAGCTTTCACCCAATCATCTCTCCATATCTTTATTTACGAGTAGTGTATTATATGATGAGAAGGTTCTTTCCCTCCTATACGAAATACTTATGCATACCTATTTAGTGCAACTTAATTTTGTCGCTTTCTAATAAATACAAACTTCGAACTGGAGGCGAAGGAATCTGCCTGCATTTTTGCTAAAATAGGTTAAGTTACCAATAAGGGGTATATTTTTACATTAAACGTTTGTTTTTCAGGGATATGGAGAAACTTCGTGCTGGTGTGGGTGAACACGTAGTTATGGTGTCATACCTCGCCGGCACAGTTGTGTGTGGCTGCACTCTATCATTGGCATATGGCTGGGAGCTCACTCTAGCAGCTATGGCCGTGGTACCGCTCGCTATTCTCGTACAAGCTGTTGTTGCTAAGGTACCTATAATTTTTCATGAAAGTCCGCTTGCAGCGCAAGATTTTCTCTGGCGGTAGGCTTCGGCCGCGCTTTGTCACCACCCTCTGGGCTGGGCCAGTGCGTAAAGCGATTTTTTCGTGTTTCGTAATGTGGTCCGGAGAAGACATCAACCATCTTAGACCACATCGTCACTTTACATCAGGTGAGATCGTGGACACATGAAGGCTTATCTAACGATTTAACGTTCGATTCTAGCCTAGGGGCCAAGTGTATCTATGTTTTGCAAGCATTTCTCCTTGGTCTGAGTGTTAAATATGTATAATATAAAATATCTATATATGTATGTCCAACTTACTATAAGTATATCAGATGTCTAGTACCCGTAACACATTATGTTGTTGTGTGGATTGTCCGGAAAAATAAATAATAATAATATATTTATTTTATATTTAGATGGGTGTGTTTAGAACACCCGTTGTTCACGCAGGTATCAACAACAAGTGGCCACGTAAGGAAGTTGTAAACAGTTCTCTTCTGACTCATAAAATATTGCAACCTCTTTGTACCGTATTAGAAAATATAATGATTAAGCTTAATGCTATGACTACATCATCTAGCACTGTCTAAATATATGAGAATAGAGATGTGGACGAGATAAAGTATAATAGACGAGGCCTCTATACTTTTGCATGTATTGTGATTTGTCATTTAAATGCCATATTATTAATTGTTTCAGTACCAAACAAAATGCTCAGAGCAGGAAACAGTGGCATATAACAAAGCGGGTAGGATAGCTGAAGAAGTGTTATCGGCTATAAGGACGGTGCGGGCATACGCTGGCGAAGACCTTGAAGTGAAGAGGTAAGGAAATCACTTATTTATTGCTCATTAGTTTTAAAAATAAAGTTGAATGGTTTTTTTTTATAGAATAAATTATTATTAAATCATGATTTGGTTTCAACCGTTTTTTACTAGTTAAAATGTTCGGTCGGTTATAATTATATATAACATTTTAAAGGTAAATCAAGCTTCTGTGAACATTGTTAAAAGTTTGTAAGGTCTATAAGTACTTAAATTTACAACCACAAAAACCAATAAATAGCCTAAAATGTTGTAAATACGGGGGGTTTCTTTTTGAAAAACAAATAACAAACAATTAACAATTTATTTCAAATTCATGTAAAAAAAAAAGATTTCTATTTCTCAAACGTAATAGATCTCCCGTTGGATATCTATCCCCATGGAGTTCATAGTAAACACCCACAGTATAATAAGATCCGGGCTCTCTCTCTCATTTTGACCAAATGGTGAAACCATTTGAGAGAGAGAGTAAAAATATTTATATTTGTAAACCACAAAAACATAACAAATTTTATATTAGACTTATGGACTATTTACTATGAGTGAAGAAATAGAATATAATTAAAATATAATATAATTACAGACACAAATTATAAATATGTATACTTATGTAGGTTTAGCAATAGGCTTATGTTGTTACAAACTGACGACCTCTGTATATCAGTGGGCGAAAGTCCGCCGAGCGAGGCGCAAGAAGTTGCGGGTTTGATTCCCGCCGGAGGACCAGATTTTGTACGATCTACAATTTCTGGATTCGGGTCTGGGTCTTTTCTATGTATCATATGTATGTATTTATAAAAAAAAATTATCTATGTAGTATATCAATCACGAAGCACCCAGTACAAGCTCTGCTTAGTTTGCGGTTAAGGTTGTGTGTTTAGTCCGGAATTATTTATTTGAATTATTTAAACTGGAAACCGAATAAGCGTATTACTAATTGCGTAAGTACACAACTTAAAACAAAATACTTTATAGGTATAGCGGAGCAATAGAAGGTGCTGGCAAAGCGGCCCGCCGTCGCGGTATTTGGGCCGGCACCGGATTGGGTCTCGGCTGGCTCCTGACGTACAGTTTGAATGCTGTGGTGTTCGCGTACGGCGCTCAACTGGTCGTCCGTGATAAAGGCCTACCGCCTTCGCAGCAGGACTACCATCCCGGCATCATGGTTACTGTGAGTAATACAACAATAGCTTATAGAGAACGAACACTGTGGAACTCATGTGCGGCGCTCAACTGGTCGTCCGTGATAAAGGCCTACCGCCTTCGCAGCAGGACTACCATCCCGGCATCATGGTTACTGTGAGTATCTACCAACAATAGCTTATAGAGAACGAACACTGTGGAACTCATGTGCGGCGCTCAACTGGTCGTCCGTGATAAAGGCCTACCGCCTTCGCAGCAGGACTACCATCCCGGCATCATGGTTACTGTGAGTAATACACAATAGCTTATAGAGAACGAACACTGTGGAACTCATGTGCGGCGCTCAACTGGTCGTCCGTGATAAAGGCCTACCGCCTTCGCAGCAGGACTACCATCCCGGCATCATGGTTACTGTGAGTATCTACCAACAATAGCTTATAGAGAACGAACACTGTGGAACTCATGTGCGGCGCTCAACTGGTCGTCCGTGATAAAGGCCTACCGCCTTCGCAGCAGGACTACCATCCCGGCATCATGGTTACTGTGAGTATCTATATACCAACAATAGCTTATAGAGAACGAACACTGTGGAACTCATGTACGGCGCTTAACTAGTCGTCTGAATTAGAGGTCTACCACCTTCGCAACAGGACTACCATCCCGGCATTATGGTCACATATACTAATAATAGGCGCAAGTGGTAGCGGATTTGATCCTTGCCGAGGGGTCAGGTGTTTGAATGTTCTGCAATCACTTTCTCCTTGGTCTGGGTGTTTAATACGTTTAATAAAAATGTAGCTAATGTATGTATAAAATAATAATCGAGGCCTAGTACTCATAACACAAGCTTAGAGCTTACCACGGGACTAGATGTTGTTGTGTAGATTGCCCGGATATATTTATTTATTATTATCACTTTGTCCTATTTCCATACTTATATTACACCAAATAAAATAATTAAACACCGAAGATGAGTAAAATAGGCGAAAATACCTTAAGCCATGGAAATATTATTTAAATAATGGGTTCATAATAGAAACAATAATTAATCATATTCCACAGATCTTATTCTGCACGTTCATGGCTGCTCAAAACGTAGCAATGTGCAGTCCCCATCTCGAAGTGTTCTCGACTGCCCGCGGCGCCGCCAAGTCCCTTTTCAAACTGCTTGAGAGAAAGTCGAAGATCAACGCGCTTGAAGACGAGGGCTTCAAGCCAGATGGTTTCAAAGGAGATATTGTGTTTGATAATATCTACTTCAACTACCCGTCGAGGCCTGATGTTAAAGTAAGATACTTATAAGAAACTAGCTTTATTCGCGGTTTCACCCGCCAGAATTTTTAGTATTTTATCGTAAGTCTACGGAATATTACGTACTTGTTTTACACGAGTTTTCTACCGCGTGAATTTGCAGAGTTTTTTTATCGAAAATCCCACGGGAACAGTACATTTTATTCTGGATGTCAGGTATCATTATGTATGTCCATCTCCGTACTCCCAACTAAATGTAAGAACAACAACCTTGAAATTGGTTATTAAGTAATTTGTCAAAAATCAAAATCGAATAATGACGAACTTTAAGGTAACAGCAAATGAGACAAACTTTATTTTAAAGTCTTCTAAATTTCGTAATCATTATAATAGTGTTTCATAATTATGATAACATTACGGTAGTAAACATAGTAGTAAGATCTTTCAGATGAATGAGTCCTTAATCACACCTTCTCCAGGTACTCAGAGGATTGTCACTAAGGATAAACGCAGGGGAAACAGTGGCGTTAGTCGGCGGCTCTGGCTGCGGGAAGTCCACGTTACTGCAGCTCCTGCAGAGGATGTACGAGCCTGAAGCCGGCAGCGTGCTAGTCGACGGCCACCGGCTTAATGAACTCAACTTGCACCACTTCAGGACTAGTATTGGTAAGTTCTTTTATTTTTTATTTTATTTTATTTTAACAATTTTAAGAAAACTCACAGCTAGGCAAACAATATAAACAGACAAATAAAAAGGGACATGTCTTCAACATGCCTTAACATTAACACAGAAGGCCAATTAAAAGTTCCCATTTTTAGCATTACATAATGGAACAAACAAAACAAACGCAGACGACAAACATTATTGTGTAAACTGTTACAAAATTAAAGAAATCTAATTTTGAAGCTATACATTTTGGACAAAAATAATAAATAAATAAACTAAGGAACATAAATAATAAAGATGTGACCTAATAAGAATAAAATAACAATATAATAAAAAAACTTGGTAACCTTTTCTATGGAAATAACTTTTGTGTAACGAATATGTTAACTTTTATTTAATAATTATAAGTTTTTTCTTGACGATTTTGTGATGGAATATTTGTTTCTTGCAGGAGTGGTTGGACAGGAGCCAGTGTTGTTCAGCGGAACCATTCGAGACAACATCACTCTTGGTGCGGGGGAAATTAGCGAAGAGAGACTTATCGCTGCTACGAAGCTGGCACACGCGCATAACTTCATCACTAAATTGGCTAATGTGAGTATAAATAACTAATTAAGTATCTTTTGGTCTTGGAAATGTTTTATACGGGAATTAAACTTTATGTATCTATTCAAATGAGAAAAATAATTAAAGTAAAGGTGGATTATGATATAAATCGCTGGACTTTTCCAATATAATAATAATTCTTTATTGCGCACACAATTACAACACAAACTTAACAATAATATTCTTAACACTATGCGACAATTGGAGGCCTTATCGCTCAAGAGCTATATCTACCAGACAACCTTGAATGGATAGGATCATTAAAACATTAAAGGGGCTCTGTTTGCAAATATGAATTAATTATAGATACTTACAGGATTATATATAACAGAAGTGACTAAAATAAATATAATAAACCTACATACTATATCCAACCTAATAAACATAAATAGATATTAAACATACTAAAAAACGTATACGAAATCAAATAAAATCCGGGTCTACTAAAGGGCATACGTTACTAATAATGACCAATAAAAAAAATACCCTTGAAGAATTGTTGATAATTTAATTATTACATCCAGGGCTACGAAACAATGTTAGGTGAAAACGGTGCAGCGCTATCTGGTGGCCAAAAACAGCGTATAGCCATCGCTAGAGCAGTTCTACGTAACCCAGCTATACTTCTACTGGACGAGCCTACCTCTGCCTTGGACCCCGCGGCGGAAAGATTAGTACAGGCGGCGTTGGATGCCGCTAGCAAAGGACGGACCACGCTCGTTGTATCGCACAGGTATGTATCATGTATACCTTCAGTTCTTAGGTGGAGGAATGTTGTTCCGACATATAGAGGTTGCGAGTGTATTAAAAAATTTGTTAAATATGGTTGTTATCAACATCAATATTCATGGATTCAAGCGTGTTAAGAATATTCACCACAAATGATTCATAAAAAAAAATTATAACTTTGTTTTCCAATAAGCAATAAACCTAAATTTATAATTTAAGAAAAACCCTTGATTCCATTGCCATTGATTTTCATAAAACATGTCTAAGAACACTCGCGCCAGAGTCACCTTTTATACAAAGAAAACTAAATTGAAATCGTTCCATCCGTTCGGGAGCTATGATGTCCTAGGCAGACAGACAGACAGACACGTCAAACATATAACACCCCTCTTTTTTGGTCGGGGGTTAAAAATAGCTTTAAAATCTAATAGTTTATTATACCTTTACCGTATAAGGAAACCATACAATGAAAGCAACTACTATGTATTGCATTGTTACTGTTTACTGTTTGTATTATTTTTGTGGTGTACAATAAAGAGTTAGATATCTATTTATCTATCTACTGCAATAATACTAGTTCTGTGCTAAAATTAATAAAACTCCTACAGGTTATCAACAATAGTGAACGCAACTCGTATCGTGTATATGGAACAAGGCGCTGCATTGGAACAAGGTTCTCATGCAGAGCTAGTGGAGAAACGAGGTCTATTCTGGAATCTACTGCAGCAAGATATGACACACAGGTATTTTTTTTTATGCTCGATAAGCCTTCATTTGACCACAATCTCACCTGACGTAAAGTGACGATGTGGTCTAAGATGGGACATGAAGACCTAGAAGGTAGATGGCTTCTCCGGACAACATTACAAAACACGAAAAAATCGCTTCACGCACTGGCCCAGCCCGGAGGGTGGTGACAAGCCGCGGCCGAAGCCTACCACCAGAGACCACCATTATAGACTATACTATACTATTCCATACCATTGATAGGCCTGACTCGTCCCTTATGGTGTTTCTCTGATTGCATTCATTTTATATACAGGGTTTCCCAGAAATGGTGGATAATCCTGCACGTGCGTGTGCGGGGGGGGGAGGTGGGGCCCCAAATCCCAAAAAAAAAAATCTATTCCCAACAGTCCGCGGTCTACGAATTTTTTTGTAAAATTTAGAAATTTCCCAGTTTTCCTCACATTTGTGGGCATCACGTCCGCTACATGAGGCCTAGTTCGGATTTTTTTCTTTTAACGTATTCCCTAATAATGGTATTCCTAAATTACCTTTAAAAAAACGCAACTACTTAGGATAGTAGTTAACTAGTAGTCCCTAAACATAATTTTTATTTCTGAAATTTATTTTACTGCTAAGTTTGAGCACCTGTGGTATAAAAAAAATGTATTGGAGTTTTATAGCCAACCACATAAAAAAATTACCAACATCATAAGGATTCTAAAACAGTAGCATAAGTATCTACTTTAATGGTAAAATTACTGAGCTATAGCTACTAATGTGTAAAAGTAGGCGTTTCATTACAAAATTGCAAAATTATTTGCAGATATTTTTTTTTAGTTTTTATCAGTTAAGTAGAGCTGTCGACCCTAAAATTAGACTTTACTACCTGCTCGGCACATTCAGTTGAATTCTAAGCTGTGTGAGCGAGACAAACTGTGCTTGGGAAAATTGCGAGTGAAAGGGTCAACAAATCTCCTTTGTATGGTAGAATTCGTGTTTGGTTATTGTTTTGTCTCCGTAGTTAAAACTATTTTAATTTTAGTGCGTATTTCGACGTTCTCGACATCGCATGTGCTCTTGTTTTTCTGATTCTCGGTGACAAAATTCTACATTTGGCATTCTACTGGACTCGATTTGTGCATTTTGATTGGATTTTGTTTGTTTGGTGATAACTGCGACGACTCGGCATTCTATTGGACATTTGTTTTGTATATCAACAGGACTGTGTGATGTCACGTGAAATTTATACACCCCAAGAGTATTCCAATATGCATTACATTTACGGAGAATGTAGTGGCAACGCAAGTGCTGCCGCAACACTTTATCGGGAGAGATACCCGAACGCGCGTCACCCCGACTATCGCGTATTTACAAGAGTGCACCAAGCTTACTCAGAGGGCAGAATACCTGGTACTGGCGTTGGTGGCCCTAGGAGCAGAGGACGACCCCACAATCCTGTAACTGAAGAAATCGTCCTTGACATGGTGGATGAAGATCCCAGTATTTCGATGCCAGATATCGAACGCCGTACGGGAATATCAAAATCTACAGCACATCGTATTGTGAAAAAATTTAAACTGCATCCTTATCACGTGACACGTGTACAAACATTGCTACCACGAGACTACCAAGCACGGATTGTTTTCTGCAGTGAAATGTTAACAAGAATTCAAGAAGATCAAGATTTTTTCAGAAAAATTTTATGGAGCGATGAGACTACATGTAAAAGGGATGGGTATCTTAACCTTCATAACTTGCACAGTTGGCAATTGACAAATCCACATTTGATGAGAGAAGATAAATCCCAGTATCAATTTAAAATAAATTACTGGACGGGCATATTAAATGGAAAAATTATAGGCCCTTATGAATTGCCGGGCAACCTAAATGGCAACAATTATTTAGAATTTCTTCGAAACCAGTTGCAAATATTATTAGAAGATGAGCCACTAGCCATCCGGCAAGGAATGTGGCTCCAGAACGACGGTTGTCCGGCACATTATGCAGTGCAAGTAAGGAATTATCTAAATTATGCCTATCCCAACAGATGGATCGGCCGATTGGGGCCAATATTGTGGCCACCACGGTCCCCAGACCTAAATCCTCTGGATTTTTTTTATTGGGGCTGTTTGAAGGAGCAGGTTTACAAAAAACCCATAAACTCATTAGAAGAACTTCGACTTCGCGTCGCCGAAGCAGCCAGAATTATATCATCAAAAAATTATAATAACAAATTACAAAGATCTTTTATAAAAAGGTGTAGAGCTTGCATAAGGGCAACAGGAGCCCAATTTGAACATTTACTATGATTATTTTTATAATAAATACTTTTTTGGTAATTACTTGTTTTATTTTTTTCTTTTGCAATTTTGTAATGAAACGCCTACTTTTACACATTAGTAGCTATAGCTCAGTAATTTTACCATTAAAGTAGATACTTATGCTACTTTTTTAGAATCCTTATGATGTTGGTAATTTTTTTATGTGGTTGGCTATAAAACTCCAATACATTTTTTTTATACCACAGGTGCTCAAACTTAGCAGTAAAATAAATTTCAGAAATAAAAATTATGTTTAGGGACTACTAGTTAACTACTATCCTAAGTAGTTGCGTTTTTTTAAAGGTAATTTAGGAATACCATTATTAGGGAATACGTTAAAAGAAAAAAATCCGAACTAGGCCTCATGTAGCGGACGTGATGCCCACAAATGTGAGGAAAACTGGGAAATTTCTAAATTTTACAAAAAAATTCGTAGACCGCGGACTGTAGGGAATAGATTTTTTTTTTGGGGATTTGGGGCCCCACCTCCCCCCCCCGCACACGCACGTGCAGGATTATCCACCATTTCTGGGAAACCCTGTATATTGTACTAGCTTACCCTCGTAATAATAGTAGCTTTTGTCCATAACTGGGAAAACAGCTATGTCCATGCCAAATTTGACCCAAATCGGGCTTTACTCGTAATTATTGTATTTTCCCGCGAAAAGCGGTATTAGCGGTAAGAGGCACCGCGGTAAATAGTATCCTATGTGTTATTCTGATATGTATGCTATATTATTATACACTTACTTGCATCCTTAAAACTTTCGAATTTATAGTAAATATGGTATGTGTATTAAAATAAAATAAATAGTTAGTTTAGTTATAATGTAATGTATAAATAAAATTATTGTATTTTTATTATTCGGATATCTTTTGTGACATCGTTGAGAATGCCTCTCTGCAGCAGTTATTATTATTGTTATAATGGTAGTTAACAAAGCCTCTGGACAGCTGCTATTTTATGAGTTATTTTTTGTTCTATAACAAATCAATGTATTATTTAATTATTATTTTTTGTACTTACATAATAATGTATCTATAAATAATTATATTTGACGAAACAAAGTGTTCTACCACGTTCCAAAAGTTAAATAAAGATTAGATTTTTAATTAGACCACTAGCGCAATAGACTAGAGTAGAATGATTACCTAGCCTTAGCTTGAAATATGTCGCCTTGGACACGATCTCTTCCTGTGAGGGCCATAGGAAAAGTGAAGGAGCAAGGAAAACTCACCAACGGATAGGCAAAAGTATCTTTTTGGAACAGAATTTTATTTATAGTATATTATTATATGGTCACTTAATAATAATAATAATCAATCATTTATTTCAGGCATCTAAAGCCCATATAAACATATACCTTATAGACTAACATACATAAAAATATAAATCTTATAAACTAAAGTGTCAGCATCGTGGATCATCGGTTACGGCGGTGTCGCCTTGCAGTTTAGGCGACCGATGAACCGTCGAAACTTGACCCCTTGCGGCCAAAACTGCTCATTCAGGAACGTCGACAGATGTTAAGATGACTTAAGGGAGGCTCAAGTCCAAAAGTGAATATTACATCTGACGAGAGAGAGATTTAAACACTATATTCACCTCTTCGCTTTAGTACCTTGCCCTTTTTAGAAATATTCTTGTTTTTTTTTTGTCTTAAACACAACATTTCTTTGAGATCGCTTTTTAGCGATAAGAACGCTTATTGTATGATTTGTTTTTTTTTTTATTGTTTTATGTGTTCACTAGTAGAGACTCGCGGTGTTACCCACACTATAATAGATTTTCCTGCGGAATTACATTTACCGGCGGTAAAATGCCTACCCCTATGTCCTAGCATACGTCTTTTCTCAGACTCTAGATAACCTGTGCACCAAATTTCATTTAAATCGGTAGTTTTTGCGTGAAAGAGGAACGGAAAGTAACTCGTTTTTTTAATATTAGAGTGATATTAGTATAGATGTTCCTTTGTGTACAATAACGAGTTTTTGTATTTGTATTTCTTGCTGACATCATGCTATCTGGTCTACAGAAGCGCCTCAATTGCTATAGCTGATTCCGAGACTCAGGACGAAGATGAAGTGCCAGTTGTTAGAGAGCCTTTCAAGAGGTCGTACAGCCGTCGATCTTCCAGAGTGAGAGGTAAGGCAGAGAAGTACTATAATTCATGCAACGGGTAAACCAAATCGTGTACTTCTGGTATCTAGTACCCTTAAAACATGCTCTGAACTTCCCATGAGCTGGATGTCTCTGGGAGGAATCTACCGTTACATCATTTTCTACTACTTAACGTGATATCGTTAAGGAAAAATATATATTTTATTATAAACAATACAACGCCACAGACCAAAGCACCCGAACCCATTTATGCTTATTGATAAAATTATCACAACTATTATTTTCTTAAAACCAGCACGTAGAGCTCGTCACTAAAAGATTAAGGAAGGATTAACATTCCAAAATGCAATACAAAAAACACTTATAAAACATGCAAATTCATAAATATATTTGTTAGTATTAAAAGGATAAGTCTCTAACCTTCGAAAATTCTACTATTAAGTAATTATAAAAAAAATATAATTTTATTTCATTAAATTAAATTAGAATCAAAATTTGGCGTGATGAAGAGGAGGCCTTTACTCAGCAGTGGGTGTAAACAGGCTGTTAGATAGATAGATAGAAAAAATTAAATTTATGATTTTATACATATTAGGTTCAATGCGAGCGACGTGGCGTGGAAGTGGCATGCGAACTCCGGCTGCTGCTGTCCTGGCCCCGACACCTGATTTAATTAACGACGTTATGGTAAGTCGAAGTCACTATCATTTATTTCATTACACACTAGGACCAATCAAACTAGACCACTTTCTTTCTCTTGGAACTAAAATTCTATCTGTTGGATCAAAGAGTGTGGCGGTTCTACTTTTTACCTACAATTATAATATCGGCGTCTTTGTGTCAGTTGACCGAATTAATTTTAGATTTCTTTTTTTTAACACAGTTACTTAGAGGGTCGTTCAGTCGTGCAAATTTAATTAAAAACCTTTAGGTACCCATGTTAGAAATGTATTGTTGTAGCGCGAAGGGGCGCCTTTAGCGCTTTAAGGAACGCACCCTTTTTTGATATATACGCGATACGATACACGCGTTTATTGTGTTTTTCCCTTGTTTAATGTGTTTTTACCTCTTTTTAACTCCCGACAAAAAAGAGGAGTGCTATAAGTTTGACGTGTCTGTCTGGCTCGGACATCATAGCAGCGATTTAAATTTAGTTTTTTTGTATGAAAGGTGAGTTTCGCGTGAGTGTTCTTAGACATGTTTGATGAAAATCGGTTGACACGTTTAAAAGTTATGAGGGTAAAAGTGGGGAAAGAAAACCAGAAATCGGCACATATACTAGAGTGGGATCTCAAATGAAAGCACATGACGTGCACATTACAAAATAGTATGACTTTTTACTTTTATTGGACTTGAGGTACTGGAATATGGGGTTCTTTTTTAAATTGTAAATGTATTGTGTATTTTGTTTTACCTAATAAACCTATGACTGTTAGGTAAATATCGTGTTTTGAACTAATTTCAAGCTCAAACGACCCTGAGACATCAAAAACGATCGAAATTCGTAGAAAAGTTAAAAAATCTAAGCATATCGAAACGAAAGGGAAAAAATACATCTTCATTTTAGACTATGCCAAGAAGTTTGCGCACTATATGCTTAATTCACTATTTACTTATTCTACTATTTCTGAATAAGTCAGTCATTTTTCGATATTGTTTTTTAACTGTTAACTAGTCCCTTATTCTCAATTACCCCTTTATTTATATTACAGGAGGAATCGGAAACAGAGGAGGAAAGTTCAGAAGCTGGTGTTAGCGCACTACAACTGGCGCGACTCCACAAACCTGAATGGGGCTTACTGACCATTGGAGGTGTTGCCTCCTTCACTATCGGGGCTACCATGCCGGCCTTCGCTTATCTCTTCTCTAAGCTTTATGGTGTAAGTATACTAGATGGTAGAGAAAAAATGATGCAACAAATAGTACTGCAAAATAATTCATATTTTATTATTATTACGGCCGTAATACTCCTGGGTGGGTATACATTTTTCTCAATATAAAGGGGTTAGACTATGACCCACAACGCTGGTCCAATGCGGGTTGGCAGCAACCATTTCACTTACAAACTATGCCTTTACCATAAGTTAGCCACAGAGCACTTTTCAATTGAAGCTAGCGATCTTAAAAAAAACGTATACAGCAGATGCGTTGTCTCATTATTTTTTCTATACAAAATTTTAATTGCATAACTTAAATGAATTTTACCATAAAACTTACTCACATGCATTTTGTTCTGATCAGATGTTCGCGTTATCTGACGACGATGAAGTAGTGCGATCTGCTCAACTATACGCCGGCTTGTTCGCCGGGGCTGCGGCCCTATGTGGCCTTGTGACGTTCCTACAAGCTTGGTGCTTCAACCTGGCCGGCGCCCGGCTCACCGACCGCCTGCGAGAGACCACCTTCCGCAACTTCCTCAGACAAGTAAGTAGTATATAGAGAGATAGACACAACTAAGTGTCCGCTTGCTTGGGTGACGTTCCTACAAGCTTGGTGCTTCAACCTGGCCGGCGCCCGGCTCACCGACCGCCTGCGAGAGACCACCTTCCGCAACTTCCTCAGACAAGTAAGTAGTATATAGAGAGATAGACACAACTAAGTGTCCGCTTGCTTGGGTGACGTTCCTACAAGCTTGGTGCTTCAACCTGGCCGGCGCCCGGCTCACCGACCGCCTGCGAGAGACCACCTTCCGCAACTTCCTCAGACAAGTAAGTAGTATATAGAGAGATAGACACAACTAAGTGTCCGCTTGCTTGGGTGACGTTCCTACAAGCTTGGTGCTTCAACCTGGCCGGCGCCCGGCTCACCGACCGCCTGCGAGAGACCACCTTCCGCAACTTCCTCAGACAAGTAAGTAGTATATAGAGAGATAGACACAACTAAGTGTCCGCTTGCTTGGGTGACGTTCCTACAAGCTTGGTGCTTCAACCTGGCCGGCGCCCGGCTCACCGACCGCCTGCGAGAGACCACCTTCCGCAACTTCCTCAGACAAGTAAGTAGTATATAGAGAGATAGACACAACTAAGTGTCCGCTTGCTTGGGTGACGTTCCTACAAGCTTGGTGCTTCAACCTGGCCGGCGCCCGGCTCACCGACCGCCTGCGAGAGACCACCTTCCGCAACTTCCTCAGACAAGTAAGTAGTATATAGAGAGATAGACACAACTAAGTGTCCGCTTGCTTGGGTGACGTTCCTACAAGCTTGGTGCTTCAACCTGGCCGGCGCCCGGCTCACCGACCGCCTGCGAGAGACCACCTTCCGCAACTTCCTCAGACAAGTAAGTAGTATATAGAGAGATAGACACAACTAAGTGTCCGCTTGCTTGGGTGACGTTCCTACAAGCTTGGTGCTTCAACCTGGCCGGCGCCCGGCTCACCGACCGCCTGCGAGAGACCACCTTCCGCAACTTCCTCAGACAAGTAAGTAGTATATAGAGAGATAGACACAACTAAGTGTCCGCTTGCTTGGGTGACGTTCCTACAAGCTTGGTGCTTCAACCTGGCCGGCGCCCGGCTCACCGACCGCCTGCGAGAGACCACCTTCCGCAACTTCCTCAGACAAGTAAGTAGTATATAGAGAGATAGACACAACTAAGTGTCCGCTTGCTTGGGTGACGTTCCTACAAGCTTGGTGCTTCAACCTGGCCGGCGCCCGGCTCACCGACCGCCTGCGAGAGACCACCTTCCGCAACTTCCTCAGACAAGTAAGTAGTATATAGAGAGATAGACACAACTAAGTGTCCGCTTGCTTGGGTGACGTTCCTACAAGCTTGGTGCTTCAACCTGGCCGGCGCCCGGCTCACCGACCGCCTGCGAGAGACCACCTTCCGCAACTTCCTCAGACAAGTAAGTAGTATATAGAGAGATAGACACAACTAAGTGTCCGCTTGCTTGGGTGACGTTCCTACAAGCTTGGTGCTTCAACCTGGCCGGCGCCCGGCTCACCGACCGCCTGCGAGAGACCACCTTCCGCAACTTCCTCAGACAAGTAAGTAGTATATAGAGAGATAGACACAACTAAGTGTCCGCTTGCTTGGGTGACGTTCCTACAAGCTTGGTGCTTCAACCTGGCCGGCGCCCGGCTCACCGACCGCCTGCGAGAGACCACCTTCCGCAACTTCCTCAGACAAGTAAGTAGTATATAGAGAGATAGACACAACTAAGTGTCCGCTTGCTTGGGTGACGTTCCTACAAGCTTGGTGCTTCAACCTGGCCGGCGCCCGGCTCACCGACCGCCTGCGAGAGACCACCTTCCGCAACTTCCTCAGACAAGTAAGTAGTATATAGAGAGATAGACACAACTAAGTGTCCGCTTGCTTGGGTGACGTTCCTACAAGCTTGGTGCTTCAACCTGGCCGGCGCCCGGCTCACCGACCGCCTGCGAGAGACCACCTTCCGCAACTTCCTCAGACAAGTAAGTAGTATGTATAGAGATCGACAAAAATGTACCTACGCTTGTATATGTGAAGTGTATAAGCGATGTATACCTCATTTATTTAAGCTGTTTGTTTTTCATTACTCCTAATTTGGCTAGTATAAAATCTGTGGTGTAAGTTATAATGAGCGTTTGTTTTCAGGAACAATCCTGGTTCGATGATACTTCAAACTCGACTGGTGCCCTCTGCGCAAGATTGGCTAGCGATTGTGCCGCTGTTCAAGGAGCTACAGGTACCTTTTAAAATTGTTATATTCATAGCTTTCATGAGTTGTCTTTAGACACCTAAAATGTCTTTTCATAAACTGTTGTACCATTAAAATTGTAATATTATGATTTGTACATTTTTCTCAAACCTCTCTGAAACTAAACCACCTCAAACTTTTCTCTCAAAGTTGGACCTACCTATCCAATTAAAATTGAACTAAATTCTCAACTATATCAAAGCGTCATATTTCAAACATGTCATGGTGCTAACAACTATAGTAAAAGCTCTAGGTACTTAGTTTTGTCGGAGCTGGGTTATGTGTGAATATTTATTTACTGTAACAATTTCCTGTCTCTAGGTACTCGTTTGGGCACGGTTCTGCAGGGCGTCAGTACAATGGTCTTGGGTGTCGGTCTCGCTATGTTCTACTCCTGGAAGATGACTCTAGTTAGTCTGCTGAGCATACCTTGTGTGAGTAATTTAAATACTGCTTTATCAGCTATTTTCGCATTTCTGGGACATTCATGGACGAGATATCTAAGTAGGTACTGTATATGGAAACTGGTACTGGAAATATTTATTTATTTATATTTATTTAATATTTTGGACGATTAAGGTCTGAGATTAGACTTTTTATTAATTTATTCATTACTAGTTAATGTTGCAGTTTTTAGAAAACTTTTAATATTTAACCAAACATTTTACAAATTCTACTTTTGATTGCTTTCTAGCTACAATAGTTTAGGTAGCTGTCTTGTCTACCTTCAGTCCCTTTAAAGATACTCATAAATCTTTCACGAACTCATAATCATAAATTTAATCTTTTTCCAAATCTATTATTGTGTACGTAATAAGGAAATATAATGTTTATTACGTTTCCAGGTGATGGGAGGTATATACTTAGAAGGCTGGATCATGCAGAGAACTGAGAACAAGGAAAGGAAGGCGCTTGAACGGGCCGCCCGACTCGCTACCGAAGCCTGTCTCAATATACGCACGGTGCAGAGTCTCGGTAAGTCATTTTAGACCATTGGCATTAAGCATTGCACATAAGCGTCAAGATTTGGTATTCTAAAAATTTGTATTTTAATGATTGTTGTAGGCAGAAGGGTTTACCTGTTAGAGGCGCTTTTAGGATAGGATTTATGTAAGCCTACAATTGATTGGAACAGTAGGAAGTATCATCAAAACAAATAATAATGAAGGTACAATTAATGAGTTAGACCACTAAATAATATATTAAAGGAGTGTTTCTGTCTTGCAATAGACATCGTTCACACACATTGCACATACAAATTACATGCATTATTCTAACATAACATCTTATTGTAGGTGTCGAAACAACATTAGCGGAGAGATACGAGGAAGCGCTTCGCGAGGCAGACGAGAAAGCCGCGGGCGCCAGACGGATTCGACCGTTCGTCTACGGCCTATGTCTTAGCGCGCCCACACTGGGCTATGCTGTCTCCCTCGCGTACGGCGGCTATCTTATTGCTAGAGAAGACTTACCCTACGAATACGCTATTCTGTAAGTATTATTGTTACTAATTTAGTCGATCTTTCTCACTGCTGGGCCTTAAGCCTCAGGCGCTAGACGGATTCGTCCGTTTGTCTACGGAGTTTGCCTTGATGCGCCTACCTTGGGCTATTCTGTTTCACTTGCGTACAACGCTTATAACCCTGTATGCGCATCGACGATTTCACGATCCGCGGAATCCGAAAAACGCTAAATAAGCTATTTAAAGCGAGATACAACGTAACGTACATTTCATAGTAATACATATTACCGCATTTCGCTATGGTGGTTCGCGGCTTAGTAGGTGTGCAAATACGATAAAGGTATAATAGTACCTAGATATCATAGACTAAACTGTTTTATTTTGTACAGAGTATCGGAAGCACTGATCTACGGTGCGTGGATGTTGGCCGAAGCGTTGTCGTTTGCGCCTTCATTCGCGGCGGCTCGGCGCTCGGCTTCGCGCATTCTGACGGCCTTGGCGAGAGAACCCACAGTTATATCTGAACCCACTGCTACGGAAGAGGAATGGGTGAGTTAATATTAACCTTTGTAAATCAATGATAAAGAAAGCAACCGAAGCACTGATAACTACGGGATTTCGGCCGAAGAGTTGCGACATCTTTCGTCGCGGCCCAGCGCTCATAGTTATTGACGCATATGTGTACAATGAGCGTCATGTTCTGGTATCCCCATTGCATTGGTGTATTGTGCAGACGAGATATTGAGCTTAGATAATTAAATTAGGTAGATCCAAATTTTGTAATAAATGTTTATAAGAGATGTTGTGAACTTTATCGAACAGCAAGTTTGTTTCAACGATTGACTTTTTCATAGTTAGACTTACCTAGGCTGTCAGTCCTCAGTACCCAAAGACAAATCTCTAACCAATCAGTGTTAAGCCAGCTTTACAATATAAATGAAGATGCATTGAAAAAAAACATCATTCTTAAACCGGAAATGTTACTGATAATACCACTTTTGCCATATTGAGAAATTCCAATGGCCAAAATGTGCTCTACCTCTTATGTCGTTCAATCATAACTTTATTACCTTTTCACAGACTTGCAACGGCGAAGTAAACTTCTCAAACGTGTCTTTCCGCTACCCGTCGCGACCTCAAGCGGCCATCCTCCGCGGGCTATCAGTGAAACTGCAAGCGGGAAAGACTCTCGCCTTGGTGGGACCAAGTGGCTGTGGGAAATCCACCCTCATGCAGTTACTGTTAAGGAACTATGATGCCTCTGAAGGAACTGTGGTAAGTTAGTTAACTATTTAGAAGTGGTTTATTAAAGAATATGATTTGTAAACAACGATTGGTACATACTAATTTTACATCCCTCCACCTACTTTCGTGATCGTTACGAGTTTTGACGTACGATGGAGACCACGAGATAAACATAATACTTACCTAAGTCTGCCGTTTAGAAAACTTCGTATTTGTTCCAAATTACCTGCCTTTCTAATAATACTGCTTTCTCCATTTAATCTTATTAATAACATCTATTATTTTCCACAGGAACTAGACAACCGTGACATTCGCAAATCGCTAACTCTTCGTCAGCTTCGTTCCCAACTGGGTCTAGTCTCGCAAGAACCCTCGTTATTCGAGCGCTCGCTTCGAGATAATATCGCCTACGGAGACAACGCGAGAAATGTGCCGATGGAGGAGGTTATAGAAGCCGCTAAGCAGGCCAATGTGCATAGCTTTATCGCGTCACTGCCACTGGTAATTATTATAAACCTTTAAGTTTAAAAAGAAAGTGACACTTTCTCAACAAGGTGTTGTTGAGAAAGTGATAAACCCCACTATCAGGTTCGGTTAGGTTAGTAAGCTAAGTTGTTTTGTACTAATATTTTCTACACAAATTCATAATATGTTATATAATACTGTATATACTTTTTTTAGATAAAAATATATTGCAGGTGTATCTGTTTATAATGTAAGGCATACTTTGACAAAGTTTTTAGACCTCTTAATCTCTTAGTCTCTCTTCTTTTGGTTATTATTTCTCACTTTTTGTTGTAAAATTTTACGGACCGAGAGGCTTAATTCCTGACAGTTGGTCACATAATGGTTTTACGAAATACGCGTAGTTTTTATATTAAGTTTTTTCCTTTTATATCCACAGGGCTACGACACGGTCCTAGGTCAAGGCGGCGCAGCGCTCTCTGGCGGACAAAAGCAGAGAGTGGCCATAGCACGAGCCCTCGTCCGAAACCCACGCGTTCTGTTGCTTGACGAGGCCACTTCAGCCTTAGATGCTACTAGCGAGAAGGTACGTTACGAAAAAGCCGTCATACCATGATTTGGCAGGTAACTTAAATACCAAGTACCCTATGAATATTATTTTTGACTTACTCGCATATACGACCAGTTTAAGTTGGCCGAGGCGGTCACCGTAGAAATATCGAAAAACACCAAAAACCGACAAATCATATTATGTAACCTGTTTCAAATCTCAATGTTAATCTCAATGTTGTTTGAAACTATTCAGTAATTCATTTATTCATCCGCCTTAGGAACTAATTGTACACTTGGTTTCGTTAGAGGTCGTGATTTCTCAGCAGCAGCTTATCAGGTGCCTTGTCAAATCTATAAATTTAAAAACATTTATTGATATAATAGATAACATTTAAAAAAATGCACACAGAATGATAATCACACTATGATAGTTTACAAAGTTACATAGCTTTAAGGTTATTTCGATATAGAACTTACATTTATGCCACTTTTCTATGTTTACTCATAAATTTTTTTGATTGCAGACAGTACAAGCAGCTTTAGAAGTAGCATCCAAAGACCGTTCCACCATTATCATCGCACACAGACTCGCTACCGTGAGACACGCCGACACTATTTGCGTTATAGACCATGGTAATTATCTCACAAAAGCTGTAAAAAAGTTGTTTCAAATTCTACATATACAAATGGAATAGTAACGGCCCTAAAGCATATCCACAGATCGCATTCCACTTCTTTGAATAAATTAAA
This sequence comes from Gymnoscelis rufifasciata, assembly GCA_929108375.1. Lineage (NCBI taxonomy): Eukaryota > Metazoa > Arthropoda > Insecta > Lepidoptera > Geometridae > Gymnoscelis > Gymnoscelis rufifasciata. The sequence continues at coordinate 8,079,154 of OV815315.1, read as the reverse complement.
TAATAGTAGGTAGGTATATCTTGAGTCATATACTCACTATATTTTTTTTAAATTTAATATTTATTGGAAGATTGGTTGATTTTGAACTTTAATTAGCCTTTAATTCAAGTCTATGTAACAGTTTAGGAAAAGGAGTCGCACGTTATTGACAAATCCAAATGGTACTAGTTCTCATGAAATTAATTATTTATTTTTCAGGCGTAGTCGCAGAAAGCGGTTCACACGAAGAGTTGGTAGCTAAACGAGGTCTCTATTGGGAATTACTTAAGCAACAAGGCGGTGCCAGTACAAGTAATACAAAAGACGAAGCTAACTTATAGTAAATACTAAGTTTACTCATTTAACTTGCCAAATATTGTAGATATGTTATTGTAGCATAACCATGAGTGGTGTACTTCTTGAGATTAGACAAGTGAATATGTTTCTAAATTACCTCCGATACTGATTTAGGATTTTTTGAATACTTATTAGATGCTAAGAGGTTCATTTAACTTTGGCTTCAAATGAATAAGATCCTCTCTCTGAAAAAAATCGAGTTCTCGACTATATACCAAGTTGTTTTCAAATTTTCAAATTGTACTTGTTTATACTCTAAGAACTAATTTTCCAATAGGCCTAGCCTGCCTAGGCTCTATAGTCTTTACAATTATCAGACTCGGGGGCTCTGTGGACACGCTTTTTCAATCCTATCCGATCGAAAAACAGGCCAACAACGATTTAGGCTATTTTGTACAAATGCAAAAGACAATGAGAGTATTCATTGACAACTCAAACGGTTTTTTATAGATAGCTATGTGAGCATGTGTTCATGAACTTTATTGTAAAATATTGACTGTGATTTAGTTAGATCTGTAAGTCTTAGATATTGTTGTACTGAATAGTTTTTAATGCCCCTTCTTTAGATAAAAATAAAAGTAACATATGTTTGGATGTAAATATAATATTACAAAAAAAAACATTTAAGTAAACGAGTGACTGTCACTCGTTTATTTAAATGACTCGGTACATTGAAACTATAATTTTGTCTAAAACCTGTGTGGTTTCAAAAAGTAAATAATTTGAGTCCTTTTAATATTTTATAGCTTTTAACCTGTTTCAATGCTGTGAAAATATTCCTATAAGTAAGTTAGGTTTAATATTAGTTTGTGATATACATAAGTATTTAATAAAATAAATGTATTTTCAATTCAAATTGTCTTTATTATACTAATACATCAGGTACAGTAACTGAACTCTTATCTAAACTAATATCACATAAAACTACTTTTTATATGATCCTAAATTTGTGAGCAATTCAAACCATAGTGTATTAGGTATTTTACAAATCTATAGGCAGTCTCTAAGGCCTCTTAGGTTCAATTGTACCTACTCAAAATTATCAAATTAAAAATCATATATTTTCAAAAAAAATCCAGATTTGATATAGGTACACTTCTTCACAAACGTCTTATTATATAAAAATAGGTTGTCTATGATTTATGACGCTTCGCGATAAACGACGAAATCAGAAATTAATATAGTTTATATTATTTTATGATTTTGTCCTGGGCACATACATAACAATGTCAAACCTTTATAGAACAACCTTTAAATTTATAATTTTTGAGTATTTTACCCCACGAAAACTATTCTTCACATTTAACTTTAGATAGATTTAATAAAAATTTAGACTGAAATGTGTTGCAAATTGTTGAGAACTTGATTCTATGTAGGAAAATTTAAAAGGACATTGTAAAACGTTTAAAGGCCCACTAAAATCTACAACTAAATAAAACAACTACGTTTTAAATTAATTATCTACTAACTATTAGTATCACTTTTATTGGTCAAAATTGTCACAACCTTAGTGATGGTTGAAAGTTAAAACTCCCAATTAATTAATTAAGTACCTAATTAGTGACCACACAGTTAATTCTAAAATGTGGTCAATAATATTTTAAATTGAAATCTACGCAATCACCTAAATCACGGTATCAGGGTTGTCTTGGTTTCGGTATCAATAATTTAGCAAATAGCACTTAACTTTACAATTATTTGGAAAAGTAATTACTTAACTTAATTAGAGTTTTCTCATAGATTTACCAACCAGACAGTTATATTCAGAAAAATCGTGCTTTAATAGAAAATTGACTCACTAGTACAGATTATACTAGTTAGTATAGAAGTATCTATATCTCATCATCTACATACATTATCATGTTATTGGAATGCATCAGAAATTTTTATCGAATTAGTTTAACGATTTCATAATCGTGTTTAAACAGGATTAACGAACCTTAAATGTTCGGAAATGTGATATTAATTAAATACTTAATTTTGTTTATTTTTGTTATTGATACCGTCTTATAAATAGTAGTAGTTGCCTAATGGTTAAAGCCAGTTCTTTCTCTAACCAGTCCTTTAACTTTGTTCCCGTGGTTGGTCGGTTGTTGGTTTTGCGATTGCGGCCAGTAGCAGCGCCTGGGCCGGACCTAGGCAGATTCCGGGCAACCGCGCCAGAGCGGCTGATACACAGAATAAACTTGAATACCAGCCTGGAAAAAAACCGAAGAAGTATTATAAACAGCTATTTAACATTGAAGTAGATTAAGATCTTTATCTGATTTATCACTAGGGGGTTTTCGGCCAGTTTAGTCACCACGCCGGCGCTTGGATCGTGTTTGGACTACAACACCTAATATTTACTAGGCTCGTGTGGCGTACTGTGTGGCGTGTAATGGTATCTTACCTTGGACATTAATTACAATGGATTCTTAGAATAGCCTTACCGACGTGAGCTCCCTTAGGTAACATACAGAGCGCCAAAGTATGTGCTTCATCAACCGGTATGAGGCCGCAACGAGCATAGCCCCAACACGCGCCCGCACCCATACCCAGCCAGCTTGCTTCTGAAAAGACATGACACAACATTTTCTACACAGTCTTATATGTCTAAAGTAAGATAAATAAAGGAGGAACGAGCAAAAGTGGAAACCTACAAGCTGTTTTGCCATAGTTCACTAAGCGACTCTGAAGTCTGAAAATATACAAAACCTTACATAGTGTCTATAGTATACCACACGTTTCGAATCCGTGAGTTGTCAATAGCAACCCAAAACGTTTTGAGGCAATTCGGAGACTTAAGTCTTGAAGTAACCTAGCTAAACTGGATGAAAATGCTATTCGATAGACGAAAGTAGCTTCTCGAGAGCACTTACCAAGCAGCAACACAGCCATCAAATCTCCAACCCTAGCGCTGCCTCTCATCGCCAAGGCTTCACAGCACTCCATATACAGGAGCACTAATGCGCAGATCTTGGCGGTAGAATCGCCCCGCGTAGCACCCACTGATCCTGCCCAGGTGTAGGCCCATCCTGCGAGCCAAGCTACCAGCGAGAGGCAGCTCAGTGCTAGTGCGCTTGGTGCTGGAAATACTGCTTTGCCGCACTGGAATTAAACATTTTAATAGGGGCTAAGCTTAAGAAAATGGGTAATTCACGTAAATTGTTGCTATCTGTCAATGAGAGATTGGGAACATTGTGTCAAGTCTGTATCTGATGTAGTTAGGTGGTAATAATTATAAATCTACGTTATAATAACTTGTCGCAGAAAACGGCGGTAAGCGGAACATTCAGCGGTAATCAGTCGTCAGGAACACTTTGGGGCGGAAATTAAAGCCTCTATTTTATGTTTGTAGAGTAATAAAGATTAAAAAAATATGTATTGTCAAAAACCGGTTTGGTTTTAAAAACTGAGTACAGCGCAAACTTACCAGTAGAATCATCGCTAGGGGTGTCGTAACAAGAGAAACGAGATAAGAAATCGCAGTGAGAGGCGTGGCAGCCGCGTCCGTACATAGTGCAAGTGATAACCAACCGCAACCGCTTCCCACTGATGACATTAACACACTGAAACGAAGATTTAAGCTTTATCAACAACGACCAACACCAACTTGTATCCCTACAAAAAGCTTAGATAGTATTTTTTAAGCTTGGTATAACTAGTCAACTTTTTAACACAACTTTACCTATTAAACCCAAGTCATGTTCCATATTAAAATTCTACGATTCAAATTTTCCAACCTAAAGGTCGGTTGTTTTTTGTTAAAAATCTACTTGTGTACACCTATATGATTGTAGAAACACTAACCCTTGCACGAGCGTGTAATGAATCTCATTGCTGGTGCTGGCCAGCAACAGCACCGCCAGCGCTGGAGCAACGAGGGCAGCATGCAAGCAACCTACCAGCAGCAACCGGGCCCCGCCCCTCACCCCGCGTCGACCCGCGCAGAAGTAGATATAGCTTTGAGGGAGGTACCAAGTGTACTGGGATAGTAGAATGCCTGGAAATGGAAAATTTTAAATTTAATATTTTGTAATTCGATTCATACTGTCAACGAACTGTATACACGCAGTATTATACTGAACTGTAATATTTGAATTTGAATTTGTGTAGGTAGACAATATTATGATCAATATGATAGGTCATTGTCACACACCAATACGTACCTTTGAAGACAAATTAAGGCTATTAGCTTTTAGCTTGTATTTATTAGACACCTTCGAGTGCTTTATCTAACTCTTTAACCCTTGCTTATCGAGTGTTTATAGCTCTTAGAAAAAATGTTTTTTTTTGTCAGCAGGTAAAACAGCCAATACCTACACCACCAGAACCAACATTCGTAAAGTAGGTAGATCATAAAAAATACATCAGGCAATCCTAGCCCATCATTACATTGAGATCGTAACATATTTTTTACTTTTACCTATACATATAGGTAGTCATTCAATATTTTATAACAGTTTGCACCAACTATATATGGTAGTTATTCAACCTAAATAATTTATTACGAAAGTAAATAACGTACTCGTAGTGCTTGCATTAAAAAACACTTTCTTCTGTTATTCTTTATGTTAGGTACGTTAATGTGAAATAGCTCCTTTGTTAATAAGCCACCTTCTAAGGTCTACCAACAAAGGTAGATGCAAGGTGCAAATAACTATTAAAAAACTGTACAACTACGGCGTAGACAATGATTAGAAAACTTAGTGCTAAATGTGTTTGCAGCTTTTATTCATAAAATTTAGTCAAAACTTTTTGAGGTTTAAAATTTCATATAATTAGAAGAAGAAGAGAAGTGGTGCCTATATTAGCATGCTTTGAGTTAAATTCACTCTCCGTATTAATTACTGATGGCTTTTTATACATGACAAGTGTCCATAGCTTTAGTATCTGCACAGATTAGGAAAAAAACGACAGTACGTAACAGTAAGTAACCATTATCTCAGTCATCAATAATAAAATACATACACGCTAGGTACATATATATTACGAGAAGTCCGTTAATAGCTGAAAAACATGAGCGTAGGAATTGAGGTGGGTATTTAAATTGCTGATGTCCACGGCTTTCGTCACAAATGTAATGTGAAACATAGGTTAGGTATTAAAACATTATGCAGGGTGAATTAATAAGAGTAGTGGTGAATTAAAACCCAATCAGGTAAATATCGGAGTGTGGTTATGATAAAATTAGCACGTGACGTTACACCAATTAAAATATGTATTAAAATGTACCAGCGCGTGTGCAATGCGTTCTACGTATGATCTAGGTGAAAGAGCATGCTGGAGGATTTGCCTCCTCGCGCGCCGATCTTCGGCGTCAGCACGCCGAGAGCCAGCGAGGCCAAAACTCCAGCCACCATCCATCTTCGGCAGATAACTTCCCACATATCCACGTGGTAAGGACCACGAGCCGGCATCATGTCTTTCAATTTTAGTAGATAGAACACTCATTTCACTAACACTACACTATCGTTGACTTATCATTGAAACAAATGAAATCAGGTCGATTTTATACTCAGTGTTCGTATTTAATCATGCTTTTCACGGAGGAAATCAATGTGTTGTGACGTGGTTGTGACGGGTTAGTTTGGCCTACTGCGCATTTTCCTTGCGCATACTGCATTGCGCCTGGAGACCTTTTCGTACTGAGGGAATTTAATGTTGACCACATATCGCCAGTGTTAAACGAATCCTTAAACTCTGGATAATCGGGGTTTCTCTATAGGTAATAGCAGAAATGAGGATATACGTAAAAGAACGAGGGTTACCGATATAGAAAACCGGATAACTTCATTAAAATGGCAGTATGCAGACAATATAACTCGTAAAACTTCAGGGCCAATAGGTAATCGAATGGAAACCGCGGTTTGGGGAACGCAGCGCTGAACGTCCGTCAGCAAGATAGGAGGGATTATTAGAGAAAGCTGCTATTTCACGGGGACTGCAAGTCGCTTCCGAACGAACTAACTTGATATCGTAAAAATCTTACAACATTTTCTGGGGAAACTAGCTAGGTACTGAAGAGCAAGAATTTGTTTTATATAAGTTACATTAGTTTTTAATAACGGATTACCGTAAAGTTACTCTCGTTATAAATTAAGATGGTAACACCCAGTAAATTCCATATTATCGTTTCAGACAGCCGTCCACTGCTAGACATGGTCTATTTCTACATATACTTTAAGTTATTTCTGTCACAAGTGGCTTACCACCGTGAACCATCAGCTGTTATTGGATTAGATTAAGAGGTTTTCAAAATGCAACAACGGTATAATTTTTCAATTCCCCAATTGCGGAGTTTTATTTTTTTAAATAACTCAACACTAATTAAACTGTAACAACTTAATAAGAATTTATTTATTATTAGATACAAGAGTGAAATTTGTATTTTAATAATAGAAACAGTGAAGAGATTGTACTTATACATAGGGCCGAGCTGAGATAGGCTATAAGTATCTGACGTCATTTTCATACAGTTAAGCATTAGAGAGCCAGTTAGAAAATACCCGAGGATGCAATATCGACCCTTACGTAAAACGTTATATAATATTTTTGATGTGTTCTAATCTGATCAGTAATTAAAATTGTTATGGTTAAAAACTTTTAGGTACCTAACATAAATATACTAAATATTCTTTTATAAAGATTTGTTAAACACATCTTTATAGTGTAAGCTACTTTGTAACATGTCATCTTCATTCATTTCCAACGTTATCGGAGGTATCATTGCTGCTGCTACACATCTGAAAAACGAACAGTACCGAATAAAAATTTTGTAAATAAAAAACATTCTGATAAAATCTTTGTTAATAAAAAAAACGGAAACCGGCATGTTTTGAGAACTTTGAAGAGTTGAAAGGACATGTGACATTCACCTATCCGCATTTGGCCAAATCTCTCGTGGCCCATGTGTCCCAGCACAGCAATGGGAACTTAAAAAGGGATGAGAGAGCCTACTTTCTCTTGTATTTATGTAGATATGTATAATAAAGTACTACCCAACCCTTTCTGACTTCGCGCGGTCACAAAAATAAACAATATTAAAACCAGCATTTAAATCGGTTAAATTTAAAGAAATTTCAGCAAACAGACGACGAAATAGACTTCTTAATACTATACTATTCTGGATTTCATTTTTTTTTCTGTACCTCAAGAAAGTTACTCATATAAACTCTATGTTTCCACCTCCAGCAATAAGATATTTAATTAAAATTATATAATGTTTAAATAGTTAAAACGATACATACCTGCCTTCAGAATTTAAGAAGTTAAATGTAGAGCAAGCATGTTCTGTAGGTAAGATCTCTATGTTGAGGTTATTAGCTCTACCTGCTTTAAACACACTATTAAATTTGGATCTATCGTTGCTTTCCAGTCCAATAATCTGAAACAATGCAAATTATATATAAGTTCACTCAGAAATTTTTCTGCAAGAACAAAAGGTATTTTTTTTAAAAGCTGACCTTTCCCAAGCACATACATTATTTTTTTATCATTTAAATTTTATAATGAACTTATCATCTGATACAGCTTTAGCTTTAGAGTTTTGGTCATAATCATAGTTTGTTTATATTTATAGCATAGAGATCCTTGTTTGTTGTTGTCGTCCCTTCAACAATGAAGTCAAACAAAATGACATATTTCGATATTTTGTTTAAATTAATGTAGACTGAGATTGGGAAAGGGGAAGCAAAATGTACTTCAACATAGTCCACAAGAAATTGAATTTAATTGAAATTAATGTATTGTAGTAGTAAGTAAATTTTATAAATTTTAATTCTACTAGTTTAGCAATGGTTTTGTTTTATTAAAAGCACTCCTCAATTTGTTTCCCACATTGAGACAATTTCAGCCCTTTGTTTTAGTGTAACCAAAAAAAGGTAAGTGGTGAAACTGACACCAAGGTTTATAGCTCTATCTGGTACTCAGCTCTTAGGTATCAGGAAATAGAGCAGCAGGGAGTGCATTCCAAATCTTTGGAGTGCAGAAAATCAAGGAATTTTTTTAGTTATGTATAAAACTAACCTATGTTAATATATACTTGCAAAAAAATATTATAACTTACGAGGAGGTCAACTTTAGGCTGCAGCAATTTGAACAAGCTAAGTGATTCTGGAGTGATTAGATCTGATTCTGTTACCATCCAAGATAATACAGTTCTGAAATAAATTTTACTTATAGAAAAGTTCAGAGTTAATTTATATATGTATATCCTATACATATACATCTCTAACATACATCATTATCATCCAAACATTATAAAATTTAGGTACCTTAATTTTATAGAGAATACACAATGTTTTTTTTTATTTTTAGTAAAAAAAATTCTTTTGTGCCACAACACAAAAACTTAAAACTAGAAATGGGTAATACAAAGACATTTATGCAACAAAAAAGGTAGTCACTCAGCATTTGATCCAGTAGCTTTTTCTAAAATTTAATAATATATTCTTAAATTTTGTGGTTTTTACCTGGGAAATATTGCCATTGGCCCAAGCACAGTAAGTCCATTATTCAGACGAAACCCATACTGTAAAGGAAAAATATTGAGTATTTGACTATCTAAATTTCAAATAAATAATGATACAAACCAATAACAACAAAAATTTATGGATACAGCACAAACTATGTGATGTGAGCAAATTATATGTGGTGGATAGTTTTTTAAATTGTGGTATGTTATGTCATATAATATAATTGAATATCCTTTGATGATAAAAATCCTCACCGTGGCATAAGAATCAATCATGAGTCCCATATCTTGTTCTTGATTTATTACTCTTATTGTTGTTCTTCCATCACCTTCATAAGCTGCTTTATGTCTCACAGAGCTACAAAGAGGGATAAACAGACATACACATTTAATGCGCTAGCTATATCTTAAAACATTAAGGCTGATGGCATACCCACTTGACCAGCATTCCGATACTCAAAGAGAAGTTTACTACCTTTATAAATTGTACATGCATTAGAACCTCAAATTGGTTGCCCCTGTCAAGATTAAAGAATTCTATCAATAAATGAAGGGCCAATCCATCTACCTAGGTTTAAAGCGTTGGTAAACGTCTATTAGGCTAACCTGGTAAAGGACAAGAAACAAATGAAATAGTTTTTAGTAATAATCATTTAATTAGTATCTAATGGTCATTCTCTGGTTTTGTATAGAATTTTCACAATTTGTTATACTGAAAAGATATGAATTTAATATGGTTGCTATTATTGTTGTAAATCACGATAGTATATGTTACATCATGAATCCATAAGGTGTTTCTTAACTGTTTTTGCCAATTTATTGTTACTGATAGTTTTTTCAAGTTATAAATTTTCCTGTGTTTTTTGATATTTGAGTGCGACGCCCGTGTTCTCACAGAACAGAACACGGGCGTCGCTGAAAGACAACGCTGTGTGTGCACCAGTGCAGTCACAGCTTAATATGCTGAGTCGACCCCTTTTGTGTTCATCTCTGTTTTAATATTCTAATTTAGTATTTTGAATGTAGTTTTGAAATGCTGTGATGCACCATGAATAAACATTTCTATCATGAATGAAATCATGAATAAAATTAAAGATGTTGTATGTAATGTTGTTTTAATTATTTGTTTTAATTTTGCCGAAAATTGGGAAATCACTAACCTCAACACTGGTATTCTGTTAATAGTAGTGACACATTTAAACTGTCTTCCAAGAGCAGCTAACATTATTTTTATTTTATTTTACTGCACTGCTAGGGAAATATTTAATTAATATAATGTTTTTTTTCAACTACTGTTTTCTTTACGCATCGCCTATGAAACCAACCAAACAAAAAATCAGAAAACAGAAACAGCTGTTTGTTTGACGTTTAGATATTTTTATAGATTATTCTATCTATGGTATCGCGCTTGCCAGTTGCTACGAGACTTGACAGTGGCATTCAGTTTGAAATAAAATGCCTACAAAATTAAATAAATAGTTCCATCGCCCTTTGAATAATGTAAATAGAATTTAAAGGCATAAAAAAATTATATAATTTCTTGTCTTTAAAGACTCCTGTTAGGAATTCGGAAACAAGTTATCCTAAAATAATATTACCAATAGGTAGAATAGGTTCCGGTCTTTCTTTTGAACATGAGTACAATCTTAGAGTATCTTAACTATCCTTTATGTGCATACTCTAAGGTATAAGGTACAATTTAAAAAGTAACATCAATTAATCAATTGTACATTTCCAGTAAAAAATCTAGTTATTTTCTGTACGACCGACTGTAGGTAGTCATTTCTTAGTTTCAATTCAATTCAATTCAGAGATTTCAAACGTAGTGCTATACTCTCTGGTTCCTGGTTCATCTGGTTGGGTGGTTTCATTTGTTTTGTTTGTTTGAGGTTATGTTGTCTTGTTAGGAAAATTTAACTTGTTTTGAAATTTTTAATCAAACTTTACCTTTTATTCGCATTTTGTCTGTTGTGGGAATTGGCCGGAGGCATCATTTCATTTGATCTGTGTGTGTTCTATCTAACTGGAACCAAAAATTTACTGGAGCTCTACTCCTGCACAAACAAGACAAGACATGGCTGCTGGAGCTACTGTCAGCCCCTGTAATCGTTCTGAATCAACACAAGAGGTTAGCTACGTTATTCTACTTTACAGCGACTTAGGGCTATCAAGGATTCTTTGCTCCTAAAATCAAATGTATTACGAAATGCTATGTTGGTACACTTAATACCTACTTGAGACCCAATGATCTGGTTTGAATGATTCTATGAAGATTGTTCATTACTAAGTAGATCCATTCAAATCCGGGGAGAGATGCCTGAATGTTTTCAACTAGAAACAAAAGGTAACTGACTCGATAGTCAAGCTCGTTTTATGATCTTACAAATTGTTATAAAAGCATTAAAGTTATAAATTCAGTAAGAATAATTAAGTAATTATTAAGCTATTTAATGAGTGTAATTGAAAACCAATCTCATTTAATTCATGGAATTGCATAAGCATTATGCTGAATTACTTTAATGTCTTGTATTATGCAAAGAAAATCTCACATTGCTATTTCAATTTGTCTAGTTGCAATTATAGGCTATGATGTATTTCCCTTTCAAATTTATTTGTATGAAAGGAATCTACTAAGTTATCCGTTCAATCAACTCTGCAGTCACATGATATTGTGCCACACAGAGCATGCAGTCTGCGCTCCCCATAAGTTAGTTAGGGGGGCCCTGATTTTCCGCACTTAGACTCGAAGGTGGTCCATTGTACGCACTCCCCATAAGTGTTTATTATGCAGTTTTAACTACAGAGATTATTATTTTTCTTTATTCTATATTTGTTTATGAAGGTAATTTTGTAGTCACAAAACTAAGTTCCAATCATATAATGAAACCTGTTAAAAATTACCTAAACCAGGATATATTTAGAAAATCCTAAATAAGTGATTGAGCAACCTATCTTTCTATCTACATCTGCCTATCTTATAGAAGATTCTATTACATTATGTTACAGAATGCTGAGACTAGCCGAGGAGAAGCAGGTTACCTGCATGAACGGCTTGTGGCCTACGTACACAAACTTGAGCAGGTAATTAGCTTTTAAAAAAATTTAAGTAGATCTTAATTGAGTTTTGACTGTGGTTAGTTAAAAATACCATAAGCAAAAGTTTGTTATATCCAACACAAAATATAATCTTGAATTAAAGTTTTTATAATGTTGAATCCTTAATGCTTGCTATTTCTGACATGTCTCATAGAAGTTGGAAGATCTTTTAAAATGTTGACTTTCATCCTATAATTCAGACATTGACTGTACCAAAGACAAAACAAAGGGTATGTCTATAATATAGGAATCCCCTTGCTAACCAATGGTTTTCTAGGGTTCTCGTCGCGGAGTATGGAACGAACACTCATACGCCCGCGCGCGCCTGTCGGGCGAACGCGGCGCCGCCTCCCCCAGCAAGCGCGCCCGAGCGCTCCTGGCCCCGCAGCCCCTGCTGCCCCCGCCAGACATCATCGACGTCGTCACCCCACCCAGCCCTCCACCAGTACCCCCAGAAATCCCCGTGATACGCAACGAACCCCCAGAACCACCTGAGACAGAAATGGAAGATCCAGCCGATGTGGATGACTGGGAAGCCCGAGTGACAGCCCTCGCTCCTTCCCCTACCCATGCGACCTTAGCAGATGCGGTCGCAGAGATTTTAAGACGAATGCGACTGGCGCGTCTGACTTCTGGTGGAGGGTTTAGAGCGAAGGGGGAAGCTAGAGACGCGGCGCGAAGTTTACGTCGAGCGCTTGCCCCTGTATGGCTAGCTACGGGGTCTGCTAAAGGCGCCCCGGGTTGGCTTCACGCAGCTCTACAAGCGTATCTTCCTCGGTCCTTGCGTAGATTGTATGAAGAAGCTATAGGAGAGTTGAGACGTAGTGTCCCGCGATTGGCAGAGAGATTAACGAGCACTTGGGCGCCGCCGCCGGCAAGTGCGTCGAATCGTAGTTTAGGGCCCAATGTAGGTCCGGATAGTGAGCCGTGGTTGGTTTGGGTGAGCAGCGGGTGTGCGTCTTTAGATGCGCGGTGGGAAAGAAAGTTGGCGACGCAGATTCACACGCGGGTGCTTCGCGCGCCGCCGCCGCCCTCAGCGGCGCCCGAAGCCTGGTGCGCTGCCACTGCGGGTGCGGTCAGGGAACAACTGACTGATGCGTTGGCAGAGGCTGGGTAAGTTCCATTACGTTTTTACACCAGACTATTCCAATTAATATAACAATCTATAAGTATTATGCTGGCAATTTTCAAAAGGCTGATATGCTTCGAAGTAGCGCTTTTAACAGCAGTTGGATGTTGCGTATTTCCTGCGATGTTGTCTCAATAGATTTGTTAAACATATTAGATAAGAATAAGTTTATTGGTCTAAGCTTTATGTTAGTCTATTATTATTATAATGTGTATTAATGCACTTTAATACTGACTGCTTCAGTGGCGCGGTGAGCGAGGGTCCGCTTGCGGCGCAAGAGGTAGCGGGTTCGATTCTCGCCGAGTGTTGAAAGTGTTTGTATGTTCTGCAAGAACTTTCTCCTTGGTCTGGGTCCTGGGTGTTTAATATGTATAATAAAATTATCTATGTATGTATGCCTATTATATAAAGTATATCAGATATCTTGTACCCGTAACACAAGCTTAGAGCTTACCACGGGGCTAGATGTTGTTATTTTTTTTATTTTATTTTTTTTATAATATACAAATGTGTGACAACATTATTTTACATTTTTATAGAGATCGCAGCATTATCCTCGGCGGCATAGGCGCAGGTGCTGCCCTCTGCCTACTACTCGCCCGCGGGGCCGGCGGGGCGGGGGCCCAGGGGGGCGGGGTGCGCGGGGCGGTTCTAGCAGCCCCCGCGCTCCGGACTGCCGAGGGGAGTAGGGGGGCGAGGGACGACGCTCTCAACGCGGTCAGACTACCGCTGCTCATGATAGTCGGAACGCACGCCCAGGATTCCAGCAGGGCTATTGCTAACGAAGTCTGTGGTAAGTTGTATAGTGGGGGCCACGCACTCAACGCCGTCCGACTACTGTTGCTCATAATCGTTAAAACACAGAAAAAACTCTTTATCGGTAGCGCAACCACGGGTGAAATAAGGCAACTCTCAAAAATTATCAATTATAAGTACTTTGATTCGAAGGTAATTGCATCAACCGTGAGCTTTGACCAACTCATCAGTCCTTCTTGATGGTGGAAGAAACCATCTTATTATTAGTCCGGTCAATTTAGACCAAAAAATGAGAGTGAAGTTACATAAAGTCCCAACAAGCTGAATTTCAGTGAAATTGTTTAAAACATAATTATAAACAATGCCTAGAAGTTCCCCATCATTCCCATGTGAGGAAACATTTTTATTCAAGGTCAAAGGTTACAATAATGAGTTTATCGCGATTTTCAGCAAAACGGTAAGTTTTATCATAAAAGTCCCTGAGACAAAATTATAGATAATAAAATGATCTATAAAAAATATTTGCATACTTTTTTTCTTACGAGCCACCGTTTCTGAGATAATAACGATTCAATAAGTATAAATCTAAATTTAAAATTTTAGAAAATCCCCCGATTCCAATGTCGAGTATATTTGCAGATTTTCTGTTTTCCTTCCCCCACTCTTACCCCCATAACTTTTAAACGGCTCAACCGATTTTCATAAAACATGTCTAAGAAGACCCAGGCCAAACTCACCTATCATACAAAAAAATTGAAATCGCTCCATCCGTTCGGGAGCTATGATGTCCCAGACAGACAAAAAATCCGAAAATCTGCAAATATACTCGAGTGGGGTATCAAATGAAAGAGCATCGCGTGAACATTACTAAATATTATGGTGTTTTACTTTTAAGGAAAATAAGACATTGGAATCGGGGGATTTTCTAAAATTTTAAATTTAGATTTATACTTATTGAATCGTTATTATCTCAGAAACGGTGGCTCGTAAGAAAAAAAGTATGCAAATATTTTTTATAGATCATTTTATTATCTATAATTTTGTCTCAGGTACTTTTATGATAAAACTTACCGTTTTGCTGAAAATCGCGATAAACTCATTATTGTAACCTTTGACCTTGAATAAAAATTTTTCCTCACATGGGAATGATGGGGAACTTCCAGGCATTGTTTATAATTATGTTTTAAACAATTTCACTGAAATTCAGCTTGTTGGGACTTTATGTAACTTCGAATGTCTAAATTGACCGGACTATATCTCAAGAATATCTAACATACTCCTGTTTGTTGTAGAGCGTGGCGGCGGAGGCAGTGGTTGCGGCCCGCGTCGCGTGCTGGAGGTCCACGGAGCAGATTCTCAGCTCAGACTGCCGCGGCGACACCGCCGCCGGCTCGCCTTGCCCCAGCAAGCGCTCGACGTGGCTCTCGTGGTATAAACATTATTATTGCCTATTGGCGATGCAAAGATTATCCGCACTCATCTAGCGGCGAAATTCAGAAACTGTCTAAGAACGACACTTTCTTTGTTTACATCTGATTTGTATTTATTATTTATGTTTTGCCCTGACGTTAATTGTAACGAAAACTGTCAAAGTGTCTTTCTTAGACAGCTTCACAATTTGACACTAGAGGCGCTAGTTAGAATCTTTGCATCGCCAATAAGTGATAACGTGTTAAGGGAGGATGACACGGCTTTGTTTCTCTCACATATAAGTCAAAGTCAAAACGTTTATTTCCTTAGAAGCACATAGCCTACATGGACATACATCACGAATATCGCCTGAGAGCTGAGAGCTCGGCGCGTAGCGATCAGTGTGGACATACTGATCTAGTCATCGCTGAACGGTCGGCGGTTTTCTAAAAGGTTTCTATGGCGCCCATACAGATAAGCGCCGATGGTCTGCGCAGATTGATAGAGTTTCGATGCTAGGTCGGTCTATACGTGCTTGTCTGGCACCGTAGCTCTTAAACGGATTTAAAATCAACGGTGGTTTTAAAGCCGTTTCCTTGAAGGTATATTATTTATCGTAAAAGTGCCAAATAAAGTAAAAACCATAGAAACTTTGATGCCTATTAACCCCCGGTATACTTTCCGTTTCAGTAACTATCATCTGTCCTACCTTCAGAACACAACAAAATTTTACGTCAACGTGGATACTAAATAAACTCTTATTTTCAGGAGGAATGCGTTCGCTGGGCGATAGATACGGCAGAGGGAGAGATTACCCCGGACACCCCGTCACCCCCGCCCCCGCTAAGACGGCAGCTGCCATCCATCGTCTCACAAATAGGTTTGTATCAGTAGTGCAATAGTGCAACTAGCTAGACATTTCATTTTCTTTCTTCAATCAAAAAGGTATATCCCACGACTAGTTCTGTACGAAAATGTACAGATATACTGTATTCAAATGTAAAACACGAATTACGGTGCACAAACATCACTGCATGCATATACATAATAGGGAAAAAAATATTATAATTAATATAACTGTAGAAAACAAACGACATCTGAATTAGTTGATTCTTTACATTTCATTTGTGTCAGGTTCTTTACCTACATAAGAATCTTTCCAAACAAAGAATTTTCCTTTCAGATATTGACGCAGATGATGAATACGCACATTTGCCGAAGTCTATTACACCTCCTGTTTCAACTGCACAGTAAGTATTCTCTTCTTAACCTTATACAATATTATTTAAAAAAAACTCATTTAAATCAATATTTCGTTATTTGTTGCAGGGGAAACAGGTCTATTGAAATAGTTGGTAAGTTTGCCTTGAAAGTAAATTAGAACAGAAAAAATGGAGCAAATTCGAGCTTAATATTTTTTAATACTAAATAGCAGAATTCAAATTTTGAATGTTTGGATTATTAACTATTATTATAATATTACTATTATAGTCATATTAATTCAACCAAACCACTAATTAAATATATCTTCTATGACTTGACACAAAAATAATGAACCTTAAATGAACTTGCATGAAGCTGCCTCGTATTGTAGAACTTTATAAAGAGAAGCACGTAGAAGACTAAACCAAACTCTTAGGCAGCTGTCTCGAACACGGAGTGGAGGAGTAGGAGTGGACTCAAACATGATATTGCGTCTTCCCACGGACATCTGGAAATGAAACAGCAAATCTTCCATGCTGTTTCATCTGCAAATCCGTCCGCGGACGTCAGGACATCATAATTAGTTATTATATAGATTAATCGTTAAATAGGTATATCGTAACGATAGTTTTGAAGATGCATGCATAGTAAAAAACAAAATCTCAAATCAAGGGATCAAGTGTTTGTATGTTCTGCAAGCACTTTCTCTGGGTGTTTATTATGTTTAGTAAAAAAATATCTATGTTAGTATGTCTAGTACCCGTAACACAAGCTTAGAGCTGACCACGGGGCTAGATGTTGTTATGTGGATTGTCTGGAATTATTTATTTATTTTATGAATTAATAGTACCCGTACGGCACCTTTTTAACTATCGATATATTACTTTCATTTTTCTTCTGATACATCCGCGTACACATTTGCCTATGAAACAGCATGATAGATTTGCTGTTTCATCTCCAGACGTCCTTCTTTGTGATGATGCTTATAACACGGCACGAGCCGACTATTATTGACTATTAACACAAGTTGACGAGGCTCATCTCTGACTCATGTTGCAGAAGGGCGCGTGGTGTCTCGCTCGGCCGGCGGCACCCCCCTCACGCTGCTCCCCCCGCGGCGAAGCACCCCGTCTTCCCCCGCAATTCTCCCGCCCGCGCCCTCCGCAGCCGATATAATGCAGATGCCGATTGTCTTCGCCGATGATAATGCCGCAGGTAACTAAAACTGCTCGCGAGGCAGCTCGGTTAGTCAGTACGCGGCTTATATGAGATTTTTGACACGTGCTGCCACGAAACGTTGGAATAACCTAAACTTCCTGTACTAATCAGGATTTCCAGCTCAATTTGGTCATTTAGGAAATTGACACTCCTTTGTTTAGTACAGATCGCGCGGCGAGAGTTAGGCTTTGACCTTCAGGTAGAGGGGATTACTGCGCTTGGGTACTGTCACGCACACCATACTTTCACCCAATCAGAGCACCGCGTGCGCCTACACACCCGCCCCGCACCCCGCTAATTGCCCGTTGATACCCAATTTCTGAAATCTGCGCAATAACGGTCAAAGCCAAACTCTTATCGCGCTAGCTGTAATGATAATTAAAATTGTTCTATCTACCCACAGATACTAGCTCCACCGGAGGAAGTCCTGTTACTGTCACAAGTGGAAAACCAAGAGTAAGTAAAGTCTTTATAAGACGCAATCACATTACGACTCTATCTCCATCTGTATCTCTGATTATAAGGATCGACGTGCTAGCCAATTACACCAACACGTATAATTCCTTCTACATTTGTACTATAGCCGGGATGAGAATTTTATACCTTAGTGGCCATACCTGCCTATTTTTAACCCCCGACAAAAAAAGAGGGGTGCTATAAGTTTGACGTGCCTGTCTGTCTGTCTGAAACATCATAGCTCCCGAACGGATGGAGCTATTTAATTTAGTTTTCTTTATATGAAAGATGAGGCTTTATCTGGCGCAAGTGTTCTTAGACATATTTCATGAAAATCGGCTGTGCCGCTTAAAAGTTATGGGGGTTAGAGTGGAGAAGGAAAACCGAAAATCTGCAAATATACTCGAGTTGGGTATCAAATGAAAGCGCATCACGTGCACATTGCAAAATAATATGGTGTTTTTTTAAGGAAATTATGGCGTTGGAATCGGGTTTTTTTTATAATTTTAAATTAAGATTTTATACATAATGTTTTTGTTTTAGGTTACCAGCTTAACCCCTCCAGTAAAGATGACACGTGTAATCCTTGCGAAGCGCGGCGGTCGAGGAGGCCCTTTAACTGCGGGCCGGACGCGCGGAGGCCTGCTTCTACGGAGGGGAATGAGGGTTATCTCCAGACAGGACAACCCATAGTCTTGAATAATAACCTTTATTGAACGCATATAACGCGAAGGCGTTGTTGTTGTTGTTGAATGTTTCCACGGAGGCGTAAGATCTATTTCCAGACAGGACAACCCATATTGATGTTCAGGAGTACAAAATAATTATTTTGCTATTGAAGCTGTGATATTTTGTTTAAAATGTGTATCATTTATATCACGTATCGAAAATACCCTGAATATGTTTTAGTCAACATAAATTATTGACGGTATTTCTCATTAGTGTATTATTGAGTTGCGTGAATTTTATTGGCTTGTGATTTTGTGGTTTTCAACTTTAAGATGAATTTGTTTATTTGGTAACTATGATTTAAATTAAATAGAACCATAAGTGTTGACTGTTTATGTAAGAAATACCTAAGATTTATGCTAAAAATAAAATATTTAATGCTGTAAATTTTTTGTGTTACTAACTGCTTCCTCCCATATTTATCTTTAGATTTACTTAACAGTCCAAAAAATAAAGCGGCTTATGCCTGCCAGGTCATGGCTATTGCTCATAGAATGACATAAATTGTAAGTATACAAATTTCTAACCTTACAGGGAGACTTACTCTCAGGGTTGACTAGCTCATGGACTATAAGACACTGATGCAACAATCAGTTCTTATCATATCACCAATAAAATATTTATTGTGTATGGCAAAGGCTACTAAGCCTAGTAAACTTCGGTTTTGATTGAACCTAAAGTACCTACTTAAGTTATTTAATTTAAGCAGAACGGTTTTAAATATGTAGAGTATCGCTCTGTATGAAAAACAGTATAAATATAGAATCATAAATAAATAAATATTTTCAATAGAAAGAAATATTTTAAAATTTTATGATGTTTTAGTATGTTATAACGGTATAATACAGTTAAACAACATTTGCGACTTACTGACGGACTCATGAGGTGATTATTTTATTCCATTACATATTTTTAAGACTTTAATGTCATTCTATCTCATTGGAGATTAGTATGAGAATTGAGTGATGTCATGCGATGTAAAATATTAATGAAACTAATTTATAATAACATCTATACACATAATAAATAAATAAAGTCAAAGTAATTTCAAAAGACATTTCCAGTCATCTACTATATAAATAAAAAATAATTATTGTTCGTTAGTCTGATTAAAACGGCTGAACGGATTTATCTTATCTTAGTCTTGAAATGTTCGTGGAGGTCTAGGGAAGGTTTAAAAGGCGAGAAAAAATCGAATAATTGCCGGGATTTTTTTTATAATAACCCGTGCGTAGCCGGGGCGGGCCGCTAGTTTGAAATAATGATTAAATATTCTTATTATTTTTCTTGATGTTACATAAATATAACGGATGTAAACCAAGTGATGTAAAAAAAAATTCATGAAGTTGGGTAATTACAAGGCTGACCATGATTCCTGCCCAATAAACGCATTCACTGTTTAAAATTGCTTACCACCCTTTAGATTAAGGTTAATTTTGTTAGTTTTCCTGATATACGTGTAAATATAACGAATTTGCCAGTGCTTAAAATTTTAAAAAGATATATTTTGTAGTTGAGAAATAATGAATCGTATAAAATACATGTCATAACTAAAATTAATAATCAAATTAATAATATTGCAATAATGCAACTCTTTTTTTATTTTTATTTTTTTCCACACAACAACATCTATACATACTAAACACCCAGACCAAGGTGAAAATGCTTGCAGAACATACAAACACTTGACCCCTCGGCGAGAATCGAACCCGCTACCTCTTGCACCGCAAGCGGACCTCCGCCCACCGCGCCACTGAGGCAGTCAGGCAGTCAACTCTTTATTAATTGTATAAATTTCTTATACAAATTCTGAATTTACACAGGTATTAACAGTTTTTTATTGTTACTAGGAGAACCCGTCACCAGGAGACAATGTGTATTATAGGTAAATTACTTTTTCATGACTAATGTGTTTTGTTTTTCTCTAAATTACCTATTTGTATATTTTTTTTTCACTCTGAGCATCTGCAAGTTAATATTATTTTCGCCTTCGCTTGGACTTGAAGTATAATTGGAAATTGAGCAGCAACTCTTTTGTATGTTCGATTCCAGTTATAGGAGAGTCCAAGCGATAGCGAATATAAGTATCCACCCTACCTACAGTCCTTTAACTAATTTAGGAAAATACATAAATCTAAATTTAAAATTTAAGAAAAAACCCCCGCGTCCAATGCCTTCATTTCCTTAAATGTAAAACAACATAATATTATGTACCTAATGTGGACGTGATGGGCTTTCATTTGATACCCCACACTAGTATATTTGCAGATTTTCTGTTTTCCTTCCCCACTCTCACCCCCATAACATCAACCGATGATGATGATGTAACATACAGACAGACACGTCAAACTTATAACATCCTTCTTTTTTGGTCGGGTGTTAAACATTACTTTACTTCCTAATCATGCCTGCAATATTATAGCTATATTACCGTGCGTGGAAGATCATTATCGACACGGAGATGAACGTGTTAAATAGGGTTATAAAGTTTTTGAACCTTCTACGCGCAAAATGGAAGCTAATATTCATACCTACTCAATTACTATGTCGGACCGCAGCAGTTGCATTGTGACACCTTAATTTATTAGATACCGCTTAAATTGAATAGTTATAAAACATTTTCGCCAAAACACCTTGTCTATAATGCGAGAAAATCTGGTAAAATACAGTTAAACTAAGTAATAGCATAGATTATGTTATACTCGTATTATTCTAATGTCAGTGCTTATAGATCACAGAAATCTAACTAAGTAACTTATTATTTAGATTTCTGCGTTAAATAGTATATAGGAGTATGTCATAATCATGGCTTCATCTTACGCAGGACAGGAAATATTATTATGTCAAGACTACTCGAAACCTTTGCGAGGTCAACGAAAAGCTAAACCAGATGTCACGAAACTGGAACAAACCAAAGCCAATAAAGAGAAAAGTGACGGTAAGTCTGACAAATGTTCATTCACGACAAAGAAACTTCTACTTTATATGCCTACCGACTAGTACCGACCCATCACATAGGTACGTTGCATTCTGAACGCCGTTGAAAACCGTAAAACAGCATTTTTGTTTCTCAAACTAAATGCACTGCCCTTGTGTCTTTATGAATAATATAAAGATTTATTGCATTATAATTTATGTGTGACTTTCGATGGACGTATGCCACGGGCAACGGAACGCACACAGCCGCGTTTACGTTCAAAATGCGATCGGACCTCGTTTGCACCGATTGCGGTACGACACGATACGGTGCGGCGGAATTTAGAAATTTTATTTGCAGAATCTTCACCGGTAGTTCGACATTACAGCTTTGCAAATATGCATTAGTTTTTAAATTGGTTTATTGGATCTGATTAGGTAAATACATAACAAATGTAAATTATAAGTAGGTACTTGATAAGTCCTCCATTAAATATTTTCTTACCGATATGTGGGTATACTCGATAGTTATATTTACATTGGTGCAATTTATTTTTGAGTAAGTAGGTATATTATCACTTAATCAATTACACAAAATGAGAAAAATTATCAGTATTTCAGAAACAACTTGGAATCTCCCACAACCTAAACGTAATCTGAATCTGGCATAAATTTTACTATTCAAGTAGAATAATTAAAGTCTTTTCATTCAAACCGAACATTTTAATAATTACAGTGTAGATTTAGGTCAAAAACACGAAAAGTTCGTTACTTTATACTCACCGCATCCCTTATAAATGCGTCCGGTACGCATGCGTTGGACACTGCGCGCGCAGTAGGGTAGGTTCGGCGCGGCAGTAGCCTGCCAAGCGGTCTGCCGCGCCCTCGCGATGCCCTCTCCTGAGCCCGAGCGCTCCGACCCGACTCACCACTGAGGCGCTCGTCTACCGCCCCGCGCCCCGCAACCCCAGGTCGGTACCGTCGCCACTACGTCTCGTCAAACCACCAACAAACGGAACGCTAATCTTTTCTTCAAGCGCCTTGAAATTGGAATAAGGAACTTCGCCTTTCCTTCCGCCTACCACCCGTGTTTATCACCTTAGTGGAATCAAAGGTTGTTACTTACCAAGAATCGTGGAAGAAGGACGTTTCTTCGTGTTTGGTAACTTGAGGGCCTCGCACGTAAACATTATCGATCTGTCCGACACTGCATTTCATCAAAAACATACTCACTTCGCCGCTACCAACATTCATATTTGCCTCAACAGGGACGTTTTATATCTTGTCTCAAAAGGGAACTGATACTTTCGGATTTACTCATTCCGCTGATCCAATACCCACTTTATTACTTATCTACTTATCGAGTCGGTAATCCTATCCGCTTTAAGTTCGACAGAAGTAGGTAAATCGATGTGAGTGACCTGGAAACCGTATTTTATAGCATTGGTAAATATATCGTGGCTGGTGCATAGTGCCTTTGTTGCCTGCAATCAGCTTAAGCACACAATCTTTACTCGTAAATAAGTGGGGTTGAGAAGCCAGCGAGAACGTATCCAAGAACATCAATTTTTTATCTTCGCAACTGCTTCAAATTACCATATTTATGTCGCTAAGCTCATAATCGCGAAGGGTTTACAGCTAGCTTCGCTGACGGCAACATTTCCAATTGGCTTTTATGCGATAGCTTCTCGTAAAACGAAATGTTAATGTGTTTCCAAACTGTTTCGAGCAAAACTTCAAACTGTTTAATTATTCAATATAGAGAAGATCAATAAGGAATCTGCAGTGTGAATCGTGTGTTTATGCATGCTGTGTACCTACCGACTCATGCTTTATTCAGGCCTTTTCGATTGCTAAACTCTTCGGCAACCCATTCTGTTGCGCTAGGGCCGGCAGCTTCAGTTAGATATTACTCTATCTACTAAATCCTTATTTTAACCTGATGTCTTTAACTCTTTCAGTATTATGTTTTTATTTTGCATTCAGAACAAGAAACTCAGGGTTCAATAACCCTGTTGAAACCTGAAACACAAAAATGCATGGCGCAGTTTTTGCTACGCCGCCGAGACGTTAAAACTGCTTTAATATCACAAGCCTGTAGAAGTCTCGAAATTTAAATTTTATTGAGGTAACCTTTTCACTTTCAGTTTCTTAATTGCAATAAAATAAACATTTTCGGACCCTGTGTATAGGGGCATAGCAAAGAATTCACATACATACTAATTAAAACTTGGTATCCGCAGTTATAACAAAAGTATTTTGTCGGTATTCAATCAATATCAGCGGACCGGCTAGCGTTACGTCGTCGTTGAAAGCCATTTTCAAAATGAACTGAACAAGAACACCACATTCAACCGTGATATTCTGAGATCTGATAGATTCTGACGTCCTAATGATTATAAACAACTTATTGGTTTCTTTTTTAGAATATACTCGTAGTTGTCTACTTCTAGTTGCTGTCTAGCTGTCCTGTTGACAATGTTTTGATCGTTTTCGCTGAGGGCAGACACTGTATAATTTTTATCCCCAGAAAGAAAATTGGTTATGAAGCGTATTCAGATTATAGGGCATAGTGTGGGCCATAAATAAAATAAATGTTCCACCTTCTATAATTCAAGGAGTCCCTACTTGCCTAATGTCCTCTCGATAAGCGGGGGCGTAGAACATTAATCCTTCACACGGCTTCTGAGAGCCGTTAAGTAAATGACGAAATGGCTATCGCTAGGAGCTAAAAAATCGGAAATTATATAGGAATATGCTCACTTTTAAATAAACAGAATTATTTTTTACTATCATATGTATTCTGTGCTACTGTTAAAGTGTCAGATTAGCACCCTTCCCTCAAGATCAACACCTTGCCATAAGAAGGCACTGAGGACGTTACGTTTAGATGATGTTGGGAGATAAAACAATCTCAAGCTAATGTCGTTGATGCATTCATAAAGAGCCACTATACTTTTACCACTATATTTTTCTCATCAAATTAGTATAACTCCCAGAACTTTGCTGGGATCATCTTGCTGTAAAATGCATTCATACATATTTAATCAGTTGAAACAACTGATTAAAGATTTAACGTATTCCTTGAGTTGTGGTCTTATAATATTCCGTCACCTAATATTTAGAAGAAAATACTTTTTTTTAAATATAGGTAGTTTATATAATACGTTGCTTAATAATGTATGTAGGTATAATACAATACAATTTGAAACTTTGTTTTCTGTACGTCCTAATTCATGTTCGGAAACCATTAGCTCAATCGATTTATTCAAATAACCGTGTTTGTATTTGACACATGGTACGTTAGTGTTGTGATAAGTGATGTGATGACGGTTGAATTTAGAAGAACCCTTCAATCATAAAGCATAATTGCCGACGTTTTTAGTTCACGTTACTTAATCTATTTCCTATCTGCCGCATCCAATCTTTACCAGCTACCTTTCTTAATCCTCACTCCACCTAGCCCAACAACATCTTACACCACGCCTGCCTAAACGCGGTCTCCATTTCAGATAATCTTTTGCCCAACGGCCATTGGTTTTTCGGAAAATATGGCCTGCCCACTGCAGCGTGCTTATTTTATGTGCTATATCGGTGACTTATGTTCTTCTGACAAATAGTTTTTTTGAACTTTATCCCTAAGTATGAGGATGCTGAGCGATTTTAAGCTAGTGGACAAGTCTCACAGTGAGCGTCTACGTCAAATCGTAAGTGTGAGGCTTAATAGCCGTTTATGTAAATGACCTTTCCTTTCCAGTCCGGTGTCATAAATAGGTCCTCAAAAGCGCTTGTGAACAGTTTCGGAGAGATAAAATCCCCGTGACATCACTGTTAAATAGGCTTAGACTGCTGGTCCTGTATTCGGACACACATAAAGGCAGATTCTTAAAGACATATCAACACTTCGATCTAACAATATTCCACTTCAAAAACCTTCTCATAGTCCACGAAAGCCAATCACAGGGGCTGATAATGTTCTTTGGACTTTTGAATTATCTACCGTACTGTGTTAATGTGGACTATGTGTGTGTGTTAATACTTTGCGGGTATCATCCACGAAACCCGGCCGGCCTGTTTGGATGGCTGGACTCAAGCGGTTTAAGCTCAATAAATAGCTGCCTCAATTTGTCGTGAAGCTCCGGACCGTCTTCGCTATACGCTAGTTCAGATTTGACTTATCTGACGAAATTACACGGCATGTTCCGTGTCTCTGCCATTAATAGCAGAGTTATTTCCGAGAGTTTCTACCCTTTTTCTGCGCTTGGCAGAATTTAAAGCTTTCAACCAGTTTAGTTTTTCTAGGGTTTTCTCCTCGTCTGCGCGCAGATTTCAAAAACTCTCGGAAAAAAATAATACCGCGGTATTATTTTTTGAATTTTTGAAACCGTTCCGAGCCTGCCATGAACTGAAGTGGTCGGTGGACTTAAAAAACACTAAGGATTTTTAGTTTCAAGATTTAATGGTATTAAAAAATCAAACCTGGCATGATCATGAGATCATCGAAACCTTATCGAGATTGTCACCTATTCTAGTAGTAAACTTTTTTTTAGTAGGTTGGATTTACCTAGTTTTTAGACTTTGAAGGTTAAGACAATACCCAATTATGTGGGAACTGATATAAACCGTGATTCTTGATCATCAAACAGAATCTAGATATCCAGAACCAAAACACAATCCAATCACAGGTAATCGTTAGACCATGTTTTGGGTTAGTTTCTTGATTGTGTCTGTATTTAAGCTGATGTCATAGAAGCATATTATAAGTTTGCCGCCAAATTAAAATGCATTCGGTGTTATAAATATGATAGTCAGTCGTGCCAAAGAACGTTTTAATGTATTCTAGTAGGTATCCTAAGTTTGTTCCACTTGGCAAATGTGTTATTTATCACTATTTCATAAAACAAAGTTCAGCGAACATTAATCAAATAATTTTTATAAGTATTAGATCTTCTTCTTAGTCGGTCACTCTTGACAGAGTGGTCGTGGTTATGGGGGGTCCTTATAATAGGTTGCTGCTTTTGCAATGCGCCGCCATTGTTCCCTATTAGTTGCGGTGCGGGAGCAGTCGGTAAGAGTGGACTCAGTCAATTTTTCCCAAGTTTTGTTATTTTTATTTCTATTATTTCCGCTAAAAATTCTTTACATGACGAAATGTCGGTAGAATATATTTATTTCTGTACATTGTTTGTAAAACTAGATTATAAAAGTACACTAGTTATACAATTTGTTATTTAATTTATGTTTCAATAAAGATATTTTAAAAGTAAAGTAGTCAATTTTGAGATGAGGTCCGACCACCTTGTTGGAGAGCGTTCACGAGACCTCTTTATTAGATAGACAAGTATTAGATAGACTCATACTATACCTGTACGGTTCTGTGTTCAGCTTATACACAACTTGCTAAGAAAAACAAAATCAAGCAAAAACTATTTTTTTATGTGCTAAAAGATGCAGATGCAGGCTTCCCATCCAAATAATAAGAAATCCTTCGTCCTCCTTGACGACCTCTGTGGCTCGGTGGTCGATGTTCGACCTGATTCACAGAAGGTTGCGGGATCTATTCCCGCCCCGGGGGAGAAGATTTTGTACAATTATTTTTTTTTAGTTTTTCCCTAAATGTATAGCATTTGTACCTACGGCATTTAAAATTATATATATCCATTAAGCATATCAGTCACCTATCAGACATAGTACAGTCATCGTAAAATTGATATAAGCGTCTAAAGTAGTCAAAATAATCTGACCGAATTCATATCGATAAGCAGTCAGAATCATCATAATATTTTATGCGCCCAAAATGGTCAAAATAAGACACTTATTGATGAATTAACTTAAATGTGTTTAAAAGATCTGTGCAAACAAAGCTTTAAAATTAATAAAATATTTAAATCTGTTTATGGATTTGCATGCTACCTTTGATAGCTTTGTTTGCACCGATCATTTTGAACACCTGATCCTCTGATGGGGATATCTTTCGTTTCATCCTGTTTTAGATAAGTATAAAGCCGTACATAGATTTATTACGTTTTTAATATCGACGATCGAATACGATTTGAACATTTAGGCACAGTTCAGATAAAGCTAAAATCAGTTCAGAATGTTCAGATTTTATTTTATTTTAATTGACAGTTCATTACTTCTAAACCCAAATTAAATTAAGTATGGAATGTATACCTTATGGCTGAACACTCTTAACCTTATGGCTGAACGACGCTCGCTGAGACTGCAGTCTCCCGATGATGCTAAGTCCCATAGGCAGCTTAATAGACGAATTAAAATATCCTTGCGACACGATGTACGTAACTTTAATACTGCTCGTATTAAAGATACGATAGAGCGGAACCAGGGCTCCAAAGTGTTCGCAAGAGATATGTCTATTGGGCAAAGCCAGATGACAAAGCTGAAAAGGGATGATGGCAGTATAGCGTCGACGAAAGCAGAAGTGTTAAGAGAAGTCGAAAAGTTCTACGGACAGCTCTACGATTCAGTTACAAAGCCTGTTACCAGCGCGGCAAGCGACCCAAGAGCCAAGCTGACCCGACACTTTACCGAAGATATCCCGGATATCAGCCTGTACGAGATTAGAATGGCACTAAAGCAGCTTAAAAACAATAAGGCGCCAGGCGAGGATGGAATCACATCGGAGCTTCTGAAAGCGGGTGGATCACCGGTACTTAAAGTCCTTCAGAAGCTCTTCAATTCCGCCTTGCTCGGAGGTACCACGCCTGAAGCATGGAACAAAAGCGAAGTGGTGTTGTTCTTTAAGAAAGGTGACAACACCTTATTGAAGAACTACAGGCCCATTTCGCTTTTGAGCCATGTTTATAAGCTGTTTTCTAGAATCATCGCCAATCGTCTCGAACGCAGGTTTGATGAATTCCAGCCTTCCGAACAAGCCGGGTTTCGAAAAGGCTTTAGTACCGTAGACCACATACACACGCTGCGGCAGGTTATACAGAAGACCGAAGAGTATAACTTGCCGCTCTGTTTAGCGTTTGTGGACTACGAGAAAGCCTTCGATTCGGTGGAAACATGGGCGGTGCTTGAGTCTCTCCAGCGATGTCGCATTGACTATCGATATATCGAAGTGTTGAAGTGCTTGTATAAAAACGCCACCATGTCAGTCCGAGTACAAGAACAGAGTTCGAAAGCGATCCCGTTGAAAAGAGGAGTTAGGCAGGGAGATGTGATATCTCCGAAACTGTTTACAGCCACTTTAGAGGACGCTTTCAAACTCCTAGAATGGAAAGGACTAGGCATCAACATTAACGGCGAGTACATCACTCACCTTCGATTCGCTGATGATATCGTGGTCATGGCGAAGACGATGGAAGAACTCAGCACTATGCTCGAAGGCCTCAATCGAGTCTCCCAACGGGTGGGTCTTAGGATGAACATGGACAAGACGAAGGTCATGTCAAATGTCCATGTTGTGCCCGCCCCCGTCTTGGTTGAGAACTCGGTTCTCGAAGTTGTTGACGCGTATGTGTACCTAGGACAGACGGTACAATTAGGTAGGTCCAACTTCGAGAAAGAGGTCAGTCGCCGAATCCAGCTCGGATGGGCAGCGTTCGGAAAACTACGCCACGTCTTTACGTCGAAAATACCGCAGTGCCTCAAGACGAAAGTCTTCAATATGTGTGTGTTGCCGGTGTTGACTTATGGATCCGAAACGTGGTGCTTCACTGTTGGCCTTATGAATAGGCTCAGAGTCGCTCAAAGAGCTATGGAAAGGGCTATGCTCGGGGTTTCTCTACGGGATCGAATCAGAAATGAGGAGATCCGTAGAAGAACGAGGGTCACCGACATAGCCAAACGGATTAGCTCTTTGAAGTGGCAGTGGGCAGGCCACATAGCACGTAGAACGGATGGCCGTTGGGGCCGAAGGGTTCTCGAATGGAGACCACGGATCGGCAAGCGCAGCGTCGGACGCCCACCAACAAGATGGACAGATGACTTGGTCAAGCTTGCTGGCTCTCGGTGGATGCAAGTGGCGACCGATCGGAATGATTGGTCGTCTTTGAGGGAGGCTTATGTCCAGCAGTGGGCGTCTAATGGCTGAAATGATGATGATGGAATGTATATAATGTGGGTAGGTACATAATGTTTCACTATAAAATGTTTGTTGAGACGGACCTCGGTTGGGTAGAATACAAGTTTTGCATCTCAACTCGACGAAATCCGACGTACGAGTAGTTTTCGAGATAGAGAAGAGAGTAAAGTTTGTATCTCCCTAGGGAAATGTGGAAACAAAATAATTTGTTTCTAAAGTATTCGTTCTGACAAACAGACTGATTTGTAATTTATTCAGAAACATGTAAATCACAGAATATCCTAATTAAAACGTCTGGGAAAACAAACAAATGGATTTCCTCCGACTGAGTTGTTAAAATTTTACTTGGGTATTATATAAATTATAACAAAAAATAAATTATATCTACCTATCTGTACGAGTCAAACTCGCACTCAGCGTATTTTTTACATACTTTTATTAAGTTATTTTTACCTTAGCAATTGTTTGTCTTTTCTTACACAAATTTTTCACACACAACACATGGTAAATTTAACTTAAGACTCCGTTTCCCTGATTATCAGATCAATCAGAAACGGAGACTTTTCTCCTTACTTCTCTAACCTAAAGTCTAACCGCAGGACAGTCACTTCCTATCTAAGTTATCACTTATGTCGGGCGTTTCGAGATGAACATGTATATTGTTATTTAACTGTATGTGTTGTCGGCAGGTGACGTGAGCGGGCAAGATGTCACGAGCGGTGGCGAGGTGAGCGCGCCACCGCGCATGGTGCGCAGGCATGCCGGGCGGCCGGCGGGGGCTAGTGGCCCCACAGAACACCTTCCTCGAGAACATCATCCGCCGCTCCTCCAGCCAGCGTCAGTACCACTTTATATAACACTCTAGTTACATCTTTTATCGTTTTCCTGTTCTTTTGATGATGTGCATTTACAGCAGCTTCTATTTATAATTGACAGCCTTTATTATAATTTACACATTTTGCATTATTTCATTAATCTTAATTTATATGTTCCAACATTGTTATTTTGTCAATGCCCCTTTACAGCAGCTACTATTTCTAATTGAGAATGGCTATATCACGGTAATACTATCTACCAGTATTCCAACTTCATACAAACGGTCGAAATGCGACGCGCCTTGATATAAGGTTACTATAAGGATACAGTGGCAAGTGTGCCGCAGTGACGAATGTACCGAGTGTGTTTCAAATTTTAATAAAAAAGACTATGTTGTGCTGTGTTTGATGCGATACGATTTATTTATTTATTTTAGTAGGTACATTATGCAATTTGAGTCTTCTGAAGTGTTCCTTTTTTTCGACCTCAAAAAACCTGAATTAATCCCTACAAATATATAAAAGTGAATATACCTAAGTTTGTTTGTTACGCTTTCATGCGAAAACTACTCAACCGATCATCATGAAACTTTATACACATATTTTTTGAGGTATAACAATAACATTGATAGTTTGTATTATTTTAAAAGTACAGACAATAGAATTCGTATTTTATTATGAATAATACCTCCCTAGTTGTTTATGGAGTTAATTCATTAGGATTACTAAATGTAGGCGGGCAGCCCTATCGCATGCATACGTACCGTGCGATTGTAGGCATATAAATTCAGAAGTTGGCCGAGTTGGAATACTGTCTATAAAATATTACCATGCCTATATACCTACAGCAGCAACAATTATTATAGTCTAGACATGTTTTAATTATTATGAATCATACCAATGATTCATAATCACCTTCTTTCTGTAAAATAATTTAATAAAAAATATAATTTTATTTTGGTCCCTTATGGTTCCAAATAGCAAAAGTTAAGTTTGCATATTTATATTTGTTAAAATAATTTACTCTGGCATTGTTGACAGCCGCTGCTCAATGTTCTGACACAGCGACATTTCAGCTGCATTATTAATTAAATATTTTAATAAGTTTTTAAATGAAAATGTATGATTCCATTAATTATCTGACGTAACTTAGTGTTCTTCAATGTTCCAAAAGTTAAATAAATAAATTTAATTTAATACACAGAACACCTTCCTCGATAACATCAATATATATTGACATTATTCAATACATATTGATAGATAGGTTCATCGAAAAAAGATTTATTTTCGTCATTCCTATCATCAGCAAGTATTTTGACTGCCTCAGTGGCGCGGTGGGCGTATGGCGTAGGGTTCGATTCCCGCCGATGGGTCAAGTGTTTATATGTTTTGCAAGCACATTCTCCTTGGTCTGGGCGTTTAATATGTATGATAAAAAATATCGAAATATGTATGTCTATCATATTACTTAAGTATATCAGATGTCTAGTACCCGTAACACAAGCTTAAAGCTTATCACGGGGCTAATTGTTGTTGTGTGAATTGTCCGGTAATATTTATTTATTATAGCATCGTTTGCCATATAAATCTAATAAAGAATCTCCGTGATTCTGGATCGCGGATCGCGGGATCGACTGACCCAAATCGGATCGTCTGGTCAGACCCACCTTCAGGAAAAACATGTGAGGTAAAACAATAACGCAGCACAACAAAACAAACAAACCAAACTGAATTTCACTAACAAAATTTAATTTCGTCCGGTCAAAAAATTAAAACGGGTCTTGTTTAAGAATTCCATTATAGCATCGTTTGCCATTATGTTTCGACTGCGTACATTTATAGCGTTTTGTCCTTCATTGGAACAATACATTAGCAAGAGGCTTGCAAAAACGTGTCCCTCAGTTACCCAATCTCCCTCGCTCCTATTTCCAGGTGCTAAGAATTGAATTTTGCATGGTAACGGTCGAGTGGTGGACGTTCGTATGTAGAAGCTGAACCAGTCACCTTCTCGTACCGGAAACGGAAACGAGGACATCCCGCGCGACTGCGTATTTGGACATAAACATGACGTTTTTACAACATTATAAAACTGGTCGAGCGTGTGAGTTTTTTGATTAGGGGTTCCTGATAGCAACTTTATCATGAAAGTTTTATTGCTTAGAAATATCTAGCTTATATTTCTTGATTTCAAGAATCATCCACAAAAGTGTGATGCGATTTATTTTTATATTGTTTTGTGATTTTTTCTTGATTTTTCTTGATCTGCGCTTACGAAAGCAGCATTTAAATATCGGAAAACTAAAAAAGTGTCAAATCATTTTATGTTATTCGTCTCAAGTCTTAATAATATAATAATAATAAAGATTCATTAAAACTTTGCTTACGGAACTCTAAAAGCCTTATTCCCCAGTGTTTCAGCTGACACGTACAGTTTTACCAGCCAGCCTAATGAAATCCACCTCAGTTATTATTCAATGAGCCGAAGAGCCCCCGATGCAAATAACGCGCTTATTTTTTAATTTGCACAACCCACTTTGAAGTTCATCTTTGCGACTTGAAATATTCAAGTCCATTGGGGCTGGACGATCTCATTATCTTGTAATGTCGGGGTGGCTGTAAACTCTTAAAAATTTTACAATATAGTTATTTTATATAGATTGTAAATATATCTCCTAAAATTATACATTCGAAAGTAATATTTTGCTGTATTTTAATTCTTCACAACTTTTATCGATTTCGATCAAAATTAACGAAATTCAAATCTCATAAATAAATCCATGAATATGGTGAAATTGATAACCAAATGAATTTATACGCTAAATATAAATTTATATGCAAAATCCAAATTCCTCTGACAGATTCATCAATTCAGCATAGGGAAGAATTCTGAATGCAAACGGTATTTGGCAAACTGCCGTAATTGACTACGGAATATTCGACTACACTCGGATAAAAAATAAAATTCTAAAAGTTGATCGGTAACATACTGGCTATATTGCATTTTGACAGAACCAAGTTCAGTCCTATGCATTGTATAAAATATTTAACATGTTGAATATGTTGTTGTCATTTAGTTGAAGTTTATTTAGTCACTTTTCAACAAAGACCAATAAAAAAGTTTGATAAATATGAGATAGGCACCTAGCTAGGGTTCTATGTACAGTTTATACGTAATAAATTTTTGCAATAAAAAAAACACGAAGTAAGTATTTGTATTTAGTTTTTATGGATTTCTATGGATTAATGAACGTGATTTTGAATACATCTCGCGTAAGCGGTGTCCGTCACTCGACTTTTCCTACAGTCATCATCATCCTGTCCCTTGTCCCACACTATGTGGGGTCGGCACAACATGTATTTTTTTTTATACCACAAATGTGGCAGTCAAGCATGCGGCCCACCTGATGGGAAGTGGTTACCGCAGCCTATGGACGCCTGCAACATCAGAGATATTACCTGCGCGCTGCCGACCCCGTAAATGCTTCAAGATACCCTTTTTGAAATAACCCATACTAATAGTCTAAGGGGAAAACCTCGGAACCATTTTCCTACAGTGCTAAAAAAAATCATACAATTTTAGAAACATTAGCATTTTTTTAATTTATTTATTCGACAGATAAGCTAATAATATAGTAGCGGCATAGGAAATGTTTCAATGCGTTTTACATCACGTT
Source organism: Gymnoscelis rufifasciata (assembly GCA_929108375.1). Lineage (NCBI taxonomy): Eukaryota > Metazoa > Arthropoda > Insecta > Lepidoptera > Geometridae > Gymnoscelis > Gymnoscelis rufifasciata. Next base: position 8,044,905 of record OV815315.1, on the reverse strand, counting down.
ATTAGCACATCTCGATTTCAATCTGTTTCTGAGCGGAGCATAAATGCGCTATTAAACTATCCAATTCTTATGATATTTGAAAAATAAATTGACGCCTCCTTGATTATTTATTTACCTTATATATTAACTAATTAGATTTAAAACATTATTTGTAAAATATATAAATATATAGTTGTTACCAACGCCCCATTTTAAGCGTAAAACAGTTATAAAATTAAAATTTTCTTCTTTATCTGAAAAATTAAAAGTTGCATATGGTTAATTTTATTACTTTCTGGGGTCCGTCGTGGCCCGAACATAAAAGTAAGATGACGGGTAACAGTGTTCATCGGGGCCGAAAATCTGTTATTTTGGCTTGGCGATGAAGTGTTATGAAACATGTTTGTCATCCTCCTACTTCAAGTTTTATATCGGCCCGTCGGAATAATTTTCTACCAAATTTATAAACATCAATTTCACCTCTACAATATTACAACTACTCTCGGTAAATTTTGAAAATTCGTTACAGGTAATGTAATTCTTTAATGTTAAATATTTTGGCCATTTTTACAGGATACAAGATCCATCTATTTAATATACTGGAATTGACTGAGAAATGGGACTGCCTTGAACTTTATTTTTTTTTGTTATTATGAATCTTCTAAAAGACCTAATCATTATTTTCTTGAAAATCCCTACCTAGGTTATACTCGAACCAAAAGCAACCTGTTGCACCAATCTAGCTGAATTTTACTAATTATGTCGAATTCACTTTACATAAACCATTTTCATTAGCTGAACACAATACTTAATACCCTTCTCTTTGTAACTCATTTGTGAATAGCGAGGGGTTATTTGACCATTAAATTTTCATCATCCATTGACTTTATGCTTAGTCCTTTGTTAGCTTATACCAAACTTGCTGGTTATTAAAGAGCAATACTGACTAAAACGAAGCCAAATTATACGCCTACGCCAACAAGTTGCCAGGAACCTGTATTGAGGCCTACGAATTGGCAAACCCTTACGATTCGGCCGGTATAGTGGCTTGTACAGTCAATAGAAAAAAACTGATGAAATAGATTCTTTACAATAATATATATTATGTTCAATTAATTCACATAAATTTGTTTGTTAATATTGAAACACTTAGTTAATATTTTTCTATGCTGGCAATAATTTATGACGTTTCGTGGACTTTTTTGGTTCCCTTGTGCACACATTATGTATGTTTAGCTTTTCAATAAATAGTTGAAATCCATACGCTCTGTTGTTTCTTTTAAACAACCTACAATAAATTTGTCAAAAGAGAACCATTGTTATTATATTTAAATAATGATTAAGAATACTTTATTACCTTCCATTCCTCTATCTCTTCCTTCACTGTACATGCAATCAAATTATGGAACTCCTTACCCGTAGAAATCAGGAAAGCTAAAACTTAAGGGATGTTTAAAAACTTAGTATATTATTCCTTTCTTTCTACTAAAAATAATCGTTGCTACTGATACTGTAAACACCTTGTCCCTATTCTTTTCATTTTCTATTTTAGTGTTTCTGTACTGTATTTCCTTTAAACTATCTTGTTTTGTAATCACTATTTTCTTTCTCTTACTATTATGTTTACTATGTTATCTTTAAACCTATCTATTTGTACCCATTTATTTATATTTTTATTACTTCTACAATTTTGTTGTAGACGCCACTGGTTCTGTGTGTACAATGATCTCTTTCCATCCAAAGGTTGCCTGGAAGAGATTTTTCGCTTTTAGTGATAAGGCCGCCCATTGTCTCACTTTTGCTACGCACAATTCTTTGTTAAATTATATTTTTTGGTGTTTCAATAAAGAACATTGTATTGTATTGATTGCACAAGAAAATATAGAACTGTACAAAACTGGCTTAATGCTTAATGCCTTTTTTGTTAATTAGAAGTAAATTATCAAACATCAAGTAAGTATTCACCTTGAAAACTATGTGACATGTCATTGAACTAGTCAAAGGAATTGTACAGTTTTTCAAAATAAAGTGATTATCTATAAAATTCGGGTTTATGGGACACCCAGGAATATGTACAAATCAGATATTTGTTAGACAAACATGAGAAGTGACTATAAAATCTCTCATGTCCGCTATGATTTGAAATCTTATTTCATTGGTTTTTGATAATTATTAAAATACCGCTTTTATCCAACTTTCTTCCGATTTTTCCAACGATTCGAAATTTAGGTTTGATTTGGTAACAGGGATTTATCGTTGAAACAATAATTCGTTTTTTTTTGATAATTTTGGATTCTGTGTCTAAGTTATGTTTTGGATAATTGAAATATCATTTGCATTGAGAACTTGGAACTATAACAAGTAAAATCTGACACATTACGCTAGTAGATATTTTGAGGCGTAATTTTTTTTTCATTTACTTTTGATGATGACTGTACCTGATTTGCCGCGGATCGATCTGTGTGCCAAGTTCTGTTATGACCGGACTCGTGATTGAGGTGTCGGTTATTTAGGTAACATATTAATAATGGGACTAAATGTGATCGTGAAACAAATGATTTATCATAATAATTGGTGTGCCGGGAGCAAAGGATTATTGAAAGGATACGTCACATTTTTAAGTTGTACTTATTTGCCTACAACAAGTATTTTAAAATCTTACTAATATTATTATAAGCGCGGAAGATTGAATGTATGCATATTCGAATAAATACTACAAAACTCTCGAAAATAATTTAAAAATTAACTTTTTTTTTCTGGATAAGCTTTTATTTGACCACTCACCTGATGTAAAGTGACGATGTGGTCTAGGATATTGATTATGAGAGCAACTATTTTTTTTAAAGTTGTTGCACAGAAGCTACTGAACAGTGGGAAAAATATGGCTCTACGCAAAGAAATCAACTGAGACGTGACGCTGCGTTACAGGGGCGCGATTTCATAGAAATGTGCTACGTTGCGGGCCCGCGACAGATTACATTTGTACCTACTTGTTTGACATAAAACCGCGCACGCGCAGCGTCATTCTTAACATGGGTGCACGTGACACTGCTAGATATTAAAATCATCATGTCTGCTTAGCCTTTACCTCATTAGATTACGTTCCAAATTTTATTAGACATCGAGTTATGTGTATCAGGGTATGTGTGCTGCAGCAGACGTACATAAGAGATGAAAGCTGGGTTGTTCTATTCGCTTCTCAACTCAGTGTAAAAAATTGAAGAGAACTGTCAAGACAATGTTATTTCCTTGATTATTCTTAGTTTTTATTTAAATTAGCTTTAAGTTGACCTGTCCATGTATGCCGTGAGCGTCTAAGGAAATAAACGTTTTGACTTTGACTTTGTACCAAGTGACGTGTATCTATAAGAGTATGTGTGTTGCAGCAGACAGCAGCTTCCTGCTGGCGAACGCTCAGATCGTGGACTACCCCATCGTGTATTGCAACGAGACCTTCTGCAAGATGAGCGGCTACAACCGGGCCGAGGTCATGCAGAAATCCTGCAGGTTTGTCCAAATGTCTGTCCAAGTATCCTACTCAAGTGCTTTTGACTTTTGACTGACAAATATTCACATAAAACTTGTAAACGCTATTAAATATGCATACTTTAAACCCTGTGAGTCTTCGTGTTACTTGTACCTATTCAAAATAGAGAATAAACATAACCAAAACGCTTTACAAAATAAGTCACTTAACGAAATTTTACTTTGTTTCCCGTGAGCATAAAATATTTTTGGACGGATTAAAGTAAAGTCGAAATGCAACTATGCATTTACTCACTTGAAAGCGATAAAAATGTGCTTTTAAAGTACTCAAAACATTTTGGTAAAATACCTTTTAGGGGGTAGTTTTCAACAACACTGTTACTGTGCACTAGATAACTCGTCCAATAAATGACAAAAAAAAAAACTGAGATTTGGATCAATAAAATAAAAAAAAACATGAAGCAAGCTACAAAACATTTCGACAAAAGTATAGTTTACATTCTCACCTCTCTGAAAATATTATGTAATTTTTATGACAGAATATAAATAATTATAATTAATTAGCCGTGATGGCGTAGTAAGGAGTACGCACTTTTACTTAAGAAGGTCAAAGGTCTTCTTGAATATTTATACGCTCTACTGTCTGTTTAAAATTCATCTGGAAATAATCCTGTTCGGAAACTGAACATTTTCCATTGGGACATAAAATGAGTTTTGGTAGACAACAAGACAAGCAATATTTTGCTTGTCTACTTTACCCGGAGTTTTCGTTTAATAACATAGGTATAGAGGTAGATGAGCTGTTTTGACAAAGTTGGCTCCTCTGGGAACAAACTTAGTTTTAAACAATGCTTAATGATAAATGATTTGTTGTTCCTTATTTTCTCTTGTCAATAATAATAATAATTTATTTTTTCATTTCCATTTCAAGATTCGAACTTGAGAAATACCTACACCAACTAATTTAAATATATAAACTAACTACCCAGTAATTTATGTTTGAGTAAGGGTACCACAAAAGTTATTTCAAGGATTTCTGATTTTCCCATACACTTTATTAGGAAAAACATGACGTCGATTCAAAAATATGATGCCACACTTTGTTTTACTTAGTCTGTAAACAAACATTTGTATCAATAAATAATCACGAAATGCGGGGGACCGATGCTATTTAGAATTAATAGGTTTATCTCCAAAAGGCCGTAACCACATTCGATGGTCCTTAATTGGCCAGTGCCTTTTGTAAAACAGTCATTAATTCAGCGGAGGACATAAGAGCCCTTCCCTTGTTACGAACCACTCTGGCAAGATGCCACTCGGGGCCTTTTTATTATGACCGATACGATACTCGGGATGTTAACTTTGAAAATCGTGTAATTTAAATTTATATTTAAGATAGAAGATTGGGCTTAAATTTTCATGCAAGTCTTAAAAGTTTTAAGTCTATTTTTAGGTGAGCTATGTGTCAGACCCTATTTTTTATCTAGCATTATAAAATATATTTTTCACATAATAACAACATCTGTACAATGATCCATACTTGCAATTTTGGTATGGAGCTTCAAAATGACGACTTTTAAAGTAGCGTAAATTTGTATAATAATTTATTAAACTGACCATAATTTACGTCTACGTCAGCGTTTTACTCCCAATTTGACCCATCATTTTGTATCGTATATTATGAAGAGGCCTGGATTTGTCTGGTTGAGGTGGCCTAGTGGCATTTTGCCAGCCTATAGACATGCTAAGCAGCGCGAGTAAACAACTAGCATGTTGACATTGCGAACAAGTGTAATCCAGCTAGATTCTTCTTGAAGTTACTTTATTTAAAATTCCGTTTTGAACAAAAACTTTGTACAAAAAAGTGGGATTAATGCCTAGGCATTTTCTACCTGCCAAACTTTTACTTCGTGCAAAGAACGGACTTAAATTATAATGATGGCTTCTGTCCAATGCCCCCATGGTCCCTTTTACAATTTTAATACGAAGCCTTAAAATATCACTACCTACTTATTTATTACTGTCCGTAATACTATTTATTTATTACTAACCGTAAATAAGGCCAGTCATTATGCCCAGCTACTAAAGACTCAGTTGAGTAGTGCAAGGATATTTACATGTCAACTGCATAGGTCGTAAGTATCTCGAACGATTTTGTTACATTTCTGGCAATGTACGACGCACAAGCGATCTTTAGAACCATTTGATCGGTATGGAATGTGAAATGCACAACGGATGAATCAAAAGCCTATGAATCTTCCTTTCGCTTAAATTAAAATAAAACTAGGTGAATGCGATTCTCAAAGGTAATTAATTTATAATCTTTTCTGTAGATGCACGTGGATGTACGGCGAGCTGACAGAGAAGGAGGCGGTGGAACGCGTGGACCGATCGCTAGACCACCACCTCGCGGACCAATTCGAGATTCTGCTCTACAAGAAGAACCGTGAGTAACCTTTGGCAATAGGGAATAGAATAGAATAGAAATAGAATAGAAAACACTTTTGGAGTGGTTTTGTCTGATCACGTCCGTAAGTGGTAACCCTCTGAATCCTTACACGTGACCTCCGGGTGGTGCTAAGAACAGTATCTGGTGGTAGGCTTCGGCCGCGGCTTGTCACCACCCTCCGGGCTGGGCCAGTGCGTGAAGCGATTTTTTCGTGTTTCGTAATGTGGCCCGGAGAAGCCACCTTCTAGGCCTTCATGTCCCATCTTAGACCACATCGTCATTTTACATCAGGTGAGATTGTGGTCAAATGAAGGCTTATCGATCATAAAATAAAATAAATAAAATACTTTATTGTACACCACATAAATTAATAATAAACTTTACAAGAACCTTAACTAATTAAAAACAGGGTACAAAGGGCGGCCTTATAGCTATGAGCGATCTCTTCTAAGCAACTTTGGGATGGATTGGAAATAAAAGGGACGGAAAGACAGTGGCGTAAAACAAATATACTTAGTAGAAATATTAAAAAAAAATACATAAAGTAAGTAGTAAGTAACGCCTCTTCATATAATAATCCTAAATAATAAACCCATATAATAAACCTAAATATTATACGAAATATCAAAAATATCATCATACATATGGGGCATCTCTCTCTTTTTATCTTCTTCTTTTTAGCTTTATAATGTTCAGTACTGTAATTGAGCCTGATTTATTATCAAATAACTCTAAGGTAACGTGAAAGCTACAGAGTGTTCTGAATGAAAGCACCATTCAGAAACTCGAACGCCTCTTCATTGACCCCGTCTCATTAACACTTCGATTCGAGCCTCATTTTTAATCCGTCAAAGAGTTTTCCAAAGTGAACGGGGCTTGAGAGTTTTAATCTCAAACTAATCTCAACTTGATCGTGAAACGGTTACATCGTTAATAAAGTTGGACTTCGTAAGTAAAGCGATTCTGCGGATATTATTAGAGTTAAATGCTTTTAGTAATTGGAAATGTTGGTTTCTACATCATGAGAAAAAATAAAATATGTACATACGTCTATTAAATGAGTTGAGGTGAAAAATATTTTATTCATATTTCCCATGACATTATAAGATAAAACTTATTGTTGTTAATGATTTCTATATCATAGTACAGAAAACATAAAGGTGTGGTAGTGTGGGCGTGGATATACCAAAACTAAAAAAAAAACATAAAAATATTTCATGAATATTTCACATGACTAACTTTTAAAAATGAAATGGAAATAACTTTTATATAATATACCTAACCTAAATTTTAGTTTCATACAAAAGCTAGCCTCTATGCGAGTTTATTTATACGAGTCTAAAAAGTTAGCGGCAATAAAATGCTGAAAGCTTTTATTCCACTGTACGTGTTGTGTACTGTTTATTGGTGTTGTCGGCCTGTACATTTGCAGGTCAGTAGGCTGAGCATGGCTCTAATATAAATAAAGAGATATATTAACACTACTTATACTTCGTTTCATAGTAAGATAAATTTTATGTAAACCAAGGTTAAAATTTTAATACACTTAAATAATAATAAATAATAAATAAATAAATATTTCCAGACAACTCACACAGCATGACAGCATCACCTAACCCCTTTTTGTAAATACATACATATGATACACATAAAACACCCAGACCAGAAAACAAAAATTGTAGATCGTACAAAATCTGGTCCCCCGGCGGGAATCGAACCCGCAACCTCTTGCGCCTCAAGCGGACGTTCGCTCACCGAGCCACAGAGGTCGTCAAAGTAAAGTTTACAAGTTTAATAAAGTTTTACAAGTAGTAGTTTTGACGATTTGTCGGAATAACACTTAAATAAAATAATATAACTTAAATTAAAACTTGTTTTCTTTTAAATATCAATAATAAAGTGCTCTTTTCAGCGCAAAAAGTTATATCACAAAAAAAACACTGAAGAGGTACGAAACTCTAAGCTGGTATTTATGTAAATACTTGTACCTTCTGCTCGAAAATAAGAAAAGCAAGTGAATTTTATATTATTTATTATTTTTATTTTATCACTAGTTTTTCACGCCTCAACAACTTGTCTTATTTTGCCGCGGTAAAATTTTTACTTGAGAACATTAACATCTAATGACATTTCTTTGTTTACATAAAAGTTTTATAATTATGAAACGGACTATAGCATTTGATCGCTTAACCTACTAGCCCCACAATGATAGAACTTGTACGTATGTGCTCATATTTTTGGGCATAATAAATATAATACGTAGACTTGAGATGTAGAAAAATCATTAGATATTGCGGAAGTTCTCAAACTACTCTTTTATTAACCCCCGACCAAAAAGTGCTTTAAGTCTGACGTGTCTGTCTGTGTGTCTGTCTGTCTGACTGGGATATCATAGCCGAACGGATGGAGCGATTACAATTTCGTTTCTTTTGTATGAAAGGTGAGTTTGGTGCGAGTGTTTTGAAATGTTCCATGAAAATCGGTCATGCCGTTTAAAAGTTAAAGGGTGAGATTGGGGAAGGAAAACCGAAAATCTGCAAATATACACGAGTGGGGTATCAAATGAAAGCGCACATTACAAAATGTTATGGTGTTTTACTTTTAAGGAAATTAAAGCATTGGAAGGGGGGGATTTCTTAAGTTTTTAATTTATCTTTTTATCATGACAGTCTAAGTAAGACAGGGTAAAGTCACATAATTATGCTCTTATACAAGTTAAGTTGGTATTGAGTACCTTTGAATATGGCTCCTCTAGTTAATAGGTTGTGAAATACACCTAACCAGCTGTCCAAATATAGGTGCTATTAAAAAAAAATAGTCTGTTATATAGTAAAAAAATGGAACCAAATTTTTTTCCTTTTGTCTTTTCAGCGAAAAATCTAAACGTTACAGTGTATTGAAGTTTTGCGTGAAGTAAAGCTTTCTTGCGATTTGTACAAAATTTTGCAGTCTTATGCGCCCTATCCAGAATTTTGATGCTTTATCAATCAAACTATATTGCACTTTCATTTTAATATGATTACTTAAAAAATAAGAGTCCAATATTTTTGGACGTACTAACAGACGGACTAAACAGAATACCATTTTTAATATAGTTATCACGCTTTTTGTAATACATTATTTTATACTAAACATACGAAGTGTTTTATTGTTTTACGCTGTACATTGTGCGTTCGCAATATTCTTGGCATTATTCCAAGAATGCACTTGTTCTACTCCAACTCTTTTATTTATTTTAAACAAACCGCCGAATAGACAACCAGTATGTTGAAATTGCGAACATGGTATTTAAATTTGAGTAAATTATTTTAACACATGAACACAAAGTGTTCCCCTGTTTGTGTTTGTAGCCATTTTTTGGTTGAATCAAAATATACCGATAAATATCAACAAGCTGATATCAAGAAAAAATATAACTGCGACTTACCTTTTTTTTGGTTTTTTACACTCGAAAACAACATACCCATTCTCTTGCATTGGTATATAATGGACGTAAAATATGTGAGTAAGGCCACTGGTCGCTCGCCCCGCGAGGCCCGCTCCATTTCATTACGTTTTCATGTAACGCCATTTAACAATTCCTTTCTCGCCCTAGCGAACAACAATATAATCGAGTTTGCCCTTGGCCAGGCAACTTTTAGACATGGATGCAAATTAGAAACTTTACAAACAATCCGAGTGTTTGGATTATTTTTTTGTTTTTTTTTGTCTTTGGGTACTAAAAATAGCGGTTATTTTGGGATGTGTTGGTGTTTGTTGTTTTTAGGAACGGTTGGGTCGAAATCTAAGATTATTCAGGCCAGCCCTGGTTAAAGAAAGGTTGAAAAAATGACCGCCGACTTAGACACTATAAGGAAGCAGAATTAGGGTCAAATTCTGAAAATTCACAAGTTTATGTAATATCATGCTTAAGTAAGTTAGCACTTCGATGCTTATCTATGATGGGGGTCCGAGTGTTTGTTATTATTTAGCTATTTTTTCTACAAAAACTTCAAATGATCAGAAAATTAACTGTATTTTGTCGTCGCTTGAGAACTTGAATCACCTTTAGCAATTTCAATTAGTACCATTGGATTAAGCTGTTACTTCGTTTATAGATTTTTAAATGCTGATAAATCACAAGGCTATTTCACAGATTATATCTATATCTGTTATCAATTTGATTTTGAATGGTTATATATTTAGATTTGGTGCAAACGGGTTGCTGACTACAGCCACCGGTGGAGGCCGCACGCTACCGCTACATCTGTATGATTTTGTAAGTCTCAGAAGCGAGCGACAGTCACCGGTGTTCAAAGGCAACCTTTCTATAAACCGCTAAGCGGGGCTACTGTGTATGCACGTATTTGCAAAGCGTTTAACAAAATGTATAAAAATAGTGTGAACTCTGCTAGTGGCTGATGGCCACCGGTCGCTGAGGTCAGTGGCCTGTTTGCGCCCGGCCTTAGACATCTTGGCAGTCAGGAAAAACAGTAGATAACTCTAAATTTAAAATTGAAGTAAAAACCCCGATTCTAATGCCTTAATTTCCTTCAAAGTAAAAAACCATAATATTTAGTAATGAATAATGTAGGCCGCGCTTCGGGGTGGCTTTTAAAAAAATATATTTAAATTTAAAAACTTATATTTAATTAAAAATTACAATTGAGACTCGCTCGAGGTTGGAGACAAGAATGAATGTACTTAATTCTAGAAATATAAAGAAAACTGCGATTGACGTCAATGACGGTCACGTTGTGCTGACGCTGCTGAGACCGCGATGGCAAGCCTCGATGCCGGGAATGGTGTCGATGCTTCGTAAGCGTTTTCCATACATCAGCCTTGCGTAACACCTCCCCCCGAAGAACAGCGACTATTGAAGCTTGTCGTAAATTGAGCTGGGGGTTGATTTGGATTAACCCTTGTAGGTGCTGGAAGGGTGTAGACTCCCTGGAGTTCAGCTTGGCTTTCTTCAGACGCCTCGTCTGAATTTGTCTTTGTCTTCAATCGATAGAGCCGGTAGAGTAAGTAGCTCCCGAGAGTGCATATAGCGATCACGTACATTGGAATAGTAGTATGATATAAGCTGTGGTCGGTGTCCTTTTCAAGTTTGAGTATCGGCTGTTGTAGAATTTTCTTATTGGTTTCGTGTAAATGGTTCAAGTTTATTGAATTGAGTTTGAACGCTGGTGATGCTGATGATGTTCTGAGGTCGTCCTTTGGTACGTCCATGATTTTAAGGGCTTGTCCTTTAAGACGATCCTTGGCATTGGAGATTGTAAATTCTGGCGTTTCTAGGAAGCATTTCTGTGGGATGATAGCGAGATAACTTCCTTGTAGGGTCTTATAGAGATCTTGACCACAGGAGAGATGTACTTTCGTGAGGGTTGGAAAGTTGATAGTGTAATGTTTCTCGTCGAGTTCTTCGTACGCTGATTTTTCTAAGATAACTGTGGTAGGCGTACAGTTCCGGCTTCGTTGCTGCGTAGAGATGAGATGCTGGATGCAGTCGTCTGTAGATCGGCTGTGCAGATTCCTTTTCTCCTCGCATAGGTACCATTTACTTGACTTCGGGCATTCTGCCTCTATGTATTTGAAATCTTTCTCATGGATGGTAAGATAGGGGTAAGGAGGGGTAAGGATCTCGTGATTCCTATTAGGGATAGTAGACAGCCTATATAAATCATAAGTATATGGTAGCACAACTGGAAATTTTTAATACTATAACTATCTGATTACCTACGTAATAAGAACCTATCCTAATTATATCGAAATATTCCCTATAATCTAAATCTAACACCTGCGTACTGCTATATAGTATGTTCATTCTGCGAATTATTTCGCGAATTGCATACAAATTAAGGACCGAATGATGCAACGTGGAAGTTCTAATAAAAGCTAAGACATTTTGAAGTTTAAGTAATTCTAAGGATAAAGAATCTACGTTATCTGTCAAAACCATAAGTACTTGGGCAAAATGCGCGTACTTTATTAAGTCATAATCCTTGGTAGCATCGGCTTCCTGTATTTTACTTATCAACTCTTGGATTTTATTCTGATTATCTACAATACTGTCCAAGATTTTTGAATATTGACATGTCAAATTTTTTGTTAAACTAACGTGACTATTTAATTAGATAGCTAAGTTATTTTCATTATTTTCTAAACGTTTAATAGCCTGGTTATAATGAAGGGCATCCGTATAATCGAGATTACCGGTGATACTTTTTACTATAGATCCGAGACCATCTACGAGACCTCTCTTCGCTCGATTCATCTCAAATGTCTGTAATTGATCTAATAAATGCGTTAATTTATTATTTAAATATATTAAATGAGGTTCATAAAGAGAGTGCGTTATATTATGCAGCTGAGGGCTGAAATTATCAATTTGTTTTTCAACTGAAATAATTTTATCGTGTAAATCTGAAAGGTCCACGTATTGTAAAAAGGAATGATAATGAGTTATTATTTTAGAGGGGCCAAGTTTAAAAGGTAAAATACCGGGTCCATCATCGAGACTCTCAAGTCTTATCTCCTGTGTCCGAACTGGGGCCAGGAGTGGCAGTATTATCAGGAGGGTCCTGCAACAAGCGCGTGCTTTTAGGAAGACGCTTAAGCCTAGATTTGGCGATTGGACCTCTCTTTTTCTTTGTATAAATATGAATTGGGAGGTCTGCCATAACGACGTCATGAGTGAAACGAGGAGCTAATTTCTGTCGAGAAGCGAACGGATTTTTAATAAATATCTGCTGCTCAGGAGAGTATTCAGCTTCCGGTTCTCGTTCCTTATTCCGTTGGTTAGTAAGTTCCTGACGGGTTGTTACACACATATCATGAATCATATTATAGGCTTGAGTCATCTTATGCTTATGGTTAGTCATATAATGTTGTAATAAGTGGGCAGATAAATCGACATCAAAAGGATCGCGAGGATCGTAATGTCCTGTAACTACTTCTATAGGTTTGCACTTAGTAAAACTATGAATACTACTATTATAAGCCAGAAGGGCATACGGTATAAGATTTATAACCGATTCCGATTTTTGTCCTAATTTTAATATACGTAAATGTTCTAATATAGTTGAGTGAAATCTCTCGACTATGCCGTTCTCATTCGGAGTATGTGGGGCGACCCTGTGATGCTGGATCTTATGCATCTTAACAAACTCCGCTACGAGTTGATTCGTAAACTCGGTTCCGTTATCAGTTACTATAGTCATCGGGATACCATGATGAGTGCAAAAGTTCAATAAGGCCTGTACTACACTAACGGCAGTTCCGTCGCGAAGATAGTAAGCTTGTGCGTACTTAGAAAACGCATCTACAATTGTTAGGAACTTTTCACCTTGAATAGTTAATAAATCTAAGTGACATAGCTCAAAGGGCTTACTAGCGGGCGGTACTACCTGGAACTGTTGCTTTATCGGAGAGCGATCATATTTCGCTTGGCCGCAGATAGTGCATTCGTTAATAAACTTAGCGATTTGTTCTCGCATCTTGGGCCAAAAATAGCGATGAGATATTGCTAAGTAACATTCGTTAATACCTCGATGGTTTGTTTTACCGTCATGATATTTATTAATAATTTCCTGTTGCTTTAAATATTCTCTAACATTTTCTATTTCGGATTTAGTAAGGATGAGATTCATAGACGAATTTTTGAAGGTTTTCTGTATTATGGGGATAATAGTGTACATAGCTAAGTAGGGGTTAATTAATAATCCGGTTTTAATTTTAGGGTTTACATATTCTTTTATAGCATTAATTACATCTTCCTCGAGATTCGATTCAGATATTTGAACGGATATCCGGGTATGCGTATCGAATGGTTTAGTGACATGAGGTTTACTCTTAATATCGCCAACAATATTGAAAATTAACTGCTTTGAGAATTTATTCAAAGGGTCATCTGAAATAGGAACCTCTAAGATGGGATTTTCTGCATTTGTGTGCACAGTAGCAGTCCTAGAATCGTTATCATTTTCCGTAGCTGTTATGGTCCTAGATTCATCTAACGCGGGATCTGTCTCAGATGGATTTACAACTATCGACATAAGATCTTCGTTGTTAATTTCGATTCGCGATAACGCGTCCGCGTTTGAATTAATCTTACCCGGGATGTGCTCTACTCTATAGTCGTACTCACTGAGCTTTAAGCGCCACCTAGTTAAACGTGAACTAGGGTCTTTTAGATTAACTACCCATTGTAAGGGCCTATGGTCCGTAAGAATTAAAAATTTCCTACCATAGAGATACGGTCTGAAGTATTTAGTTGCCCAAACAATAGCTAAAAGCTCCTTTTCGATGGTACTATAGTTTAATTCGCTAGAGTTAAGTGTACGTGAGGCGTACGCGATAGGTTTATTAGAGTTCCGCGTGCCTTGGGACAAAACACCTGCGATAGCGACATTTGATGCATCGGTTGTAAGAATAAATTCACGATTAAAATCTGGGTACTGTAAGATTGGGTCATTAGTTAAGAGAGTTTTACAATGTTCGAAACAATTGATATAATTTTGATCTAATTTGATTTTAGAACCTTTTTTCAAGCATTGTGTTAGTGGTTTAGTAATTCGCGCAAAATCGGGTATAAACTTTCTGTAATATCCTAAAAGTCCAAGAAAACGTTTGATTTCAGTGGAGGTTTTAGGAAGAGGATATCCCTGGATAGCTTTTATTTTATTAGGATTAGGTTTTACACCATCTCTACAAATTACATGGCCTAAAAATTCGGTTTCTAATTTTAAAAATTCAGATTTATCCATTTGAATTTTGAAATTTGATTCTCTTAATCGTTTAAATACTCTTTCTAAGTTAATTATGTGTTCCTGAAGGGATGTGCTGAAAACAATGATGTCATCTAAATAAACTAAGCAAATTTCGTTTTGTAGACCTCGAAGGACATTGTCCATGACCCTCTGGAAGGTCGATGGTGCATTTTTAAGGCCCATCGGCATTCTAAGGAATTCATAAGCCCCGTTTTCTACATTAAATCCGGTCTTATGAATATCACTGGGGTCCATTTCTACTTGATGGAAACCACTAGCCAAATCTAAGGTGGTAAAGTATTGGCATTTTCCTAATTTATCTAAGACATCAGTTATATTGGGAATAGGATATTTGTCATCAATCGTTTTCTCGTTAACTTTCCTAAAATCCACGACAAGACGCCACTTGACCTTGCCAGACGCATCTGCCTTTTTAGGTACGATCCAAATCGGAGAACTCCACGCGGATTCGGAAGGCCTAATGATGTTCTGATCAAGCATCTTATTGATCTGATCTCTGACTTCTTGTCGGTGAACAAATGGATATCGATAACTTTTAGTATGTACTGGAATTTCATCAGTTGTCCTAATTTTATGTTTGATCTGATTGGTGAATGTAAGAGGTTCACCCTCCAAATAAAACACATCCGCGTATTTAGCACATAAACGTCGTAAATTTGCTAATTCTTCCGGATTAAGATGATCGGTACGGAGACGAGATAAAACTTCCTTTTCGCGGTCCGATAAAATTTCAGTACTGTCGCATTCAAAATTACATATTTCGGCTTCAACGGGTCGATCCATAGAAAATATTACATCGTTAGTAGACGGGTTAGTAATTTCTACCCAAGCTCGGTTATTCCGTACGAATGTAACACAATCTGTGATAAGACAATTACAAATCATTTGATTTTCTATAAAAACCTCGCCGTCGAGTGAATTAATTGGTAGCCTTACTAATTTAGATGATTTTGCCGGGATAATTTCCTCATACAAATTTACGTTCCTAGAATCGTACATCTGTATCGGTATTTGAGTGTTACGGGTGATAAGTAACCTATTTTTAAAATCGATGTTAGAATCCCATAAATCTAATAAATCAAATCCAATTAGTCCGTCGAAATAATTATGAAACTTATAAACGAACAAAGTCAAATCGTGAGTGTCATTAAATTCCGGGAAACAAGGCAATGTTACAGAATAATTATTAGTAGTTGTAGCATGCACGTTAGTAACTTCGAATGGATCGTAATTCAATGGAATGTGCTTATAATACTTTCGTACTGCTTCAGGGCTGATAAACGATTGGTTCGCTCCCGTGTCGATTAAAAATTTCAAGGGTGGATTAGAAATTTGAATGTACCCTAATTGCCTTTGGATATGAAAATTGACCTCTATTTTGGCTTTTCTAACTTTGACTCCTTTTGAAAATTTTCATTTTCTTTAACCTCATTAATTTCCTGTACTACTGGACTAGGACGAGCCTGTTCGTAATATGAATACTGATCGGAATAATAGTCCTGTTCGTAAGGATAATAATCCTGATAATATTCACGAGCGTATTCTTCGTTATAATGATTATCGTAATAACTATAATCATAATCTGTGTCATCGAACTCATTGAAATTTAATTCACGCGTTTTAAAATAGTTAGACGGGGGTGGATTCCCGTGCTTACGCCAATCATGTCCTGTAAGGGGTAGTCGCTTTTCGGCAAAATGACTAACTCCACTCATGGGTGCTGGTCGTTGAGGGTTGCCGAATTTAAAATTCTGCTGGCCTTGAGACATCCTAAATGCGTTCTGAGGGTTGTAATTCGGTGGTGGGGCGCGAAACATTTGTTGCGTGCGAGAAGGACCTTGTGGTGGCCTAAATTGAGGATTAGGCCTCCAACCTTGAGAAGGTGGATGCGGTTTTGAAAAATTCGGTGAATTAAAATTTGGTCTGGGAGGTCCGTCTGTCAGTCTAGGTACAAAATTATTCATAGGCAAATTAAATGGGGTGGTTCTTGGAACATTATTTTGCCAATCCTTTCTACTAGATGAACCGCTACTACGTTCTTGCATATAAAGTGTATTTAATTCTTCCTGAACAAATTCAAGGGCTTTTTCTATCGATTCAGGTCGCATACAGCGAATCCTGGATCCCAGAGGATCTTTGAGTCCTCTCAAATAAGCCTGTAAAGTTAATTTTTGATACAACGAGCGTTTCGCTTCTATTGTAGTATGGACTGTCTCGTGAAGCGAGATATAAGTCATTATAGTGCTAAATAAATTTTGACACCTTTCATAGAATTCCTGAGGGGTGCTAGACCCTTGCGTCTCTAAGGATAAATCACTATACAGAGCGGTTTCGTCGCGATGGTCTGCGAAGTTATTTATTAATGCGTTTCTAATACCCTGCCAATTATTCGGTATGCCATTTGAATTAATTAACCTAGCCGCTGATCCTGAAATTTTGTTTAAAATACCATTTACGAGCGCTTGATTTGTCAGATCATTACCGGGTTCAGAATTGAAATATCTAATTACAAGTTGATCACATAGGTCAATAAATCTTGTAAGAATATGCGGATTACCGTCAAATTCTGGGACAAGTCGTAGGGACTTATATATACTATCTATTACAATTTCAGTGGTCATGTTTTTGCCTGAAATAGTAGGTATTTCGTCAAATAATTCTAAACTATCACTATGCTCTAAATTTCTATTTTCGTCGATTACGTTAAGCCTATTACTACTGCCTAACCTAGATGTCCGCGATTTTCTCGGATGGAAAATTTTGGTAATTTATAATCTAACACACAATAAAAATAAAAATCACACAATAAAAAAAATGCACGTAAAATAAAATAAAGGTTATAGAATAGGGTTTATAGGTAAAGGATAAGTAAGGATTTGAAAGATTCAAAGACTTACAGCATTATCTGGATTCTGGTACCACTTTTATGGAATCTATTTTTGGATTCCGCCGAAACACAGCACTAATTTACTTGATTTTACTTGATTTTAGGTAGATTCGTTCTAGATAGATCTAGAAAAGTATCCTACCGCCTGCGCCAATAATGTAGGCCGCGCTTCGGGGTGGCTTTTAAAAAAATATATTTAAATTTAAAAACTTATATTTAATTAAAAATTACAATTGAGACTCGCTCGAGGTTGGAGACAAGAATGAATGTACTTAATTCTAGAAATATAAAGAAAACTGCGATTGACGTCAATGACGGTCACGTTGTGCTGACGCTGCTGAGACCGCGATGGCAAGCCTCGATGCCGGGAATGGTGTCGATGCTTCGTAAGCGTTTTCCATACATCAGCCTTGCGTAACAAATGTGCACATTTGATACCCCACTCGAGTATATTTGCAGGTTTTCCTTCCCCACTTTCACCCCCATAACTTTTAAACAGCTCAACCGATTTTCATGAAACATGTCTAAGACCACCCGGGCCAAACTCACCTTTCATACAAAAATACTAAATTGAAATCGCTTCATCCGTTCGGGAGCTATGATGTACCAGACAGACAGCCAGACAGACACGTCAAACTTATAACACCCCTCTTTTTTGGTCGGGGGTTAAAAACTGCAATATTTTGGAGAAATCGGCAAAGGCAACAAGTTCCACACTTTAGTAGTACCGATTTGCATTCTATGTTACTCTACCATGCCCCAATGCGGCATCTACAACTGTTATGTTAGTTTTGACTACTCATACATTATGAATAGCTTGAATATGTGTGCAATTTTTGTGAATAGAGCCGAAAGAGATCGCTATAATAGTACTGCATAGTATTTGTATGCTTTATATTGTACATTAATATGTAATATCTACACTAATATTATAATTTATAAGGCAGAAGAGTTTGCTTGATTTATGTTTGAACGCGCTAATCTCAGGAACTACGGGTCCGAATTGAAAAATATTTCAGTGATTTGTACCGCGAGAAAATACGTCGTTCCTGCGGGAAAATAAAAAAAACGGCAACGTAGTGATTTAAAATGACCTTTTACGTTTGTCAAACATTATAGTGAATGGCAAATATTGTATTGTCTATTAACATTACGGATCAAAAATATTTTTTATTCTAACTTTGATCGAGATAAAACCCGACTTCAGTTGTTCTCATTGTTCTGTTTAAACGAGGACGTGTGTTTGTTGTGCGTACATGCTACATTGTCCATACTTCGCTTTGTTCTCGTCGCTGCACTATCTATACATATATACACGTAGTCTTACCTGTGTTCGACCTGCCGATGCCACAGAATACAGAAAAGTACAGAAGCTTCACTATACGAAAAAGTTGTTTGAAAAGCAACTCTTGTTGTGGCGGAATAAAGTTAAATTCAGCTTGCCAGAAGCTTTGTGGCTTCCGGGTTATCACCTTACGTAGCTTACGGGTAGGTCTATCGCTTTTATGCGCGGTTTGTAACGACATAGGGTTGTCGAGGTCTGGATGTGTTCAAAAAAGGAACTCGATAATATTTTTAAATAAAAAAGCTAATTAATTATTATCGATATTTTAATGTACAGTGCGCGTCAGATTTAAGTATCCCCTTTGTCTACAAAATATTTTCTATAACTTCTATTCCATTGTAACTGGTAACCAATTTTCGCATGCAAAAATTAATCACGCCGCTCAGGATCGAACCTCGCACCTATATCCAGATTCTCGAATTCTCGACAGTAAACCAACTGAGCTATTTAGCTGATAGACGGTGCGTAGAATTTTGTCTATAGGTCTAATTAGTCCCTAGTTTTAAAGCAAAGTTTTACTATTATTTTATATATGTTATAGATGAGGGTAGGGTTTGATTTCATATCGTTTGTAGCGGACAAAGTATAATTGTTACTCGTCTTATATTGTGTGGTTTGCTTTGTGCGTATATCTGAGAGTTTTGAGTGTTTTCAACGATGCATCATATGATTAACATTATAAGAACAAAATTGCTGTGCTTTATGAACAAAGAGTCAGTAAGGAAGAAATTGCACGAAAACTTGGCATTACAGTAAGTGTAATTTTTTTAATTAGATATTTTTTTGTTCGATCAGTTCAGTGACGAAACATTTATTAAGTTTGTATAATGTTTTTCTAGGTGAATACAGTAAGGCTATGGGTGGACAGATATCTGTCTACTGGTGATGTGAAAGCTAATAAACCCGGCTGCATCTCGACGGCTTATACCTCACAACGCCACCAAGATATTGTGAATCATCATGCAATAGCACCATTTGCATCAACTCGCATCACTGCTCAGAAATATGGCATATCTCTGACAACTGTGAGGCGACACTTGCATGCTGGTAATATACACAATTATCGGCCAGCAAGAAAAATTGAACTCTCAGAAGATCACCGGAGGGCAAGAATTAGTTTTGCAAATGAATACCTTAACTTTGATTGGGAGAACAATATAGTTATTTCAGTGACGAAAAGACATTCAGATCTGACACAGACGGTCGAAAAATACTCTGGAGAAAACCAAATGAGCGATACTTGCCACAAAACATTCAGCCTGTAAAGGCAAGTGGAAGAATAACTTTAGGTAAGCTAGTAGCATTCTAACTTTTTCATAATAGTTTGACTTTTAGATCTAACTACACAATTACGCTTCTGTAGTAAATTTAATGTTTTTTTTAGGTTATTGGGGATGGATGTCGTCAATGGGACCAGGCGAATTGGTGGAAGTTGCTGGTCGCATGAATGGAGAGCAACATCTAAATGTTGCAAGACATAATGTTGCCGTCTATCCGTGTCGCCTATCCAGATGGACAAATTTACTTTGTCCACGATAACTGTGCCGTCCATCGCTCAAGAATTGTAAAGTGGTTATCATCACAACCTGACATAACTGTCATTGCATGGCCATCTAAAAGTCCGGATTTGAATCCAATAGAAAATATGTGGGGTCAAATGTTTCTCAATTGGGACACTAGTGATGTAAGGTCCAAGTCTAACTTACAAGACGAAGTTTTGAGGACCTGGGAAATAATGCGTGGTAGTGAGGCAAGCTGGAATATGGTCACTCATATGAAAAGTAGATTGCAGCAAATTATTTTAAACGAAGGTCATCCGATACGTTATTAGAGTTTTGTTTTTACACAAAAAAGAAACGTGAACATGATATTTTGTATTTGTATAAAAATATTATGAACATTTGGCCCCACATTCCCCTAGAAAATGTTAGTTTACTACCGAGAGATCGAAATTGTTACTAGTTAACATGTCTGTTCTTTCGATGTAAACAAATTAAGTATATCTGAATAAATTGTCACTATCTAACCTTTAAAACCTTTTACTGTTTACAAATATTATTTGTTATTAAAACTATTATTTCGTTAATTAATCTCACATAATATACTTAATTTATTGACTTTTGTTGTAGGCGTTTATAAAATAAAAATATACCTATATATTTTTTTTAATATGTGTTTTTTTTCAATAACTTGCCATTAGGAACAATATCTTACTTAATCAAAAATCTTGCAACGGGAATAGATAACATTTGATAAAAAAAAAACAAAATAAAAAACACCGCTCACGAGATTTGAACTCCGTCACTTCATATTATAACCTATGATAGATATATTAATTTGCTTGTTACTGCCACGGAGCCAAGCAGTTACTTATAGAACTATTCGAAATTATGAGTGAGGTTACAAATGAAAATGAAATAAAATTAGCATTAAAGCATAAAAAATAAGCATTTTAACGATACAAAACATAAAATTTTTGTTGGAAACAACAACAAAAAAACAAAAACAAAATAGAATGGAAAATTTCAAATAACATGTAGTTTTAATCTTCCAATCTCAACGATTGGCGGCAGGATTCGAACCCACTTACATAGAGATAGGGGGGGTACTTAAATCTGACGCGCACTGTACCTATACCTAAAAATATTTACCTTTCCTATAAATATTTCAGGTGTTGAATTTTGGACGTTATTAATATTGACCAATTGAGGCACTAAAATGACGTTTCTTGCATGGGAGCCAAAATTATTCTGTTTTTTGTATTTGTTGTTATAGTGGCAATATAACAACAAAACTAAACACATCTTCTGTAAAAAATCCAATTTCTTTTTTTACAGGTGTATCTATAACAGCTCATGCCCGCTCCGTTATTGAATTTATTGAATATATTGAATATAGTCATCATGCCTGTTATAAGCTCCGCGTAAACAAGACGCTTGCAGCCGGGACACAACCCTTACATATTATGATAACTGCGGTACCGACTCGCTGTAGGCAATTATCACGTTAGTGTAGGCGAGTGACGGATGTCTACCGATACGTAGTAGATAGGATAGCGGTAGGTACTACTTATAAGGATGTATATAGACCTATATGGAGATAATCGGTGCTCTATTTTCAACAGTTGACTAAAGTATTTTGTTCGTAGCTTCTAAATAGGATGCTGGTAGGTGTTTTAGATATGATGAAAAGGAGAACGACATCCGGAGTGGCTTGATTCCAATATGTCCATATTAATATAATGTACCTATTGACAAAAAAGTATCAATTAACTATGAATAGCATATTATGTATAGTCACATACCGTCCATAGCTCCGTAGCATAAGCTCGGCTCAATTTGGGATCAGACGATGCTGTGTGATTAATCACTATAAATAATTAGAGATAACTCTATCATCTATTACTGCAGACTGATAAGATTAAACGGTTTTATAATAGAGTCTTGCTCAGTCTACAGTCACTTTACCCGGGGGTAAAGAATTAAGGCAATAGAATTAGTTTTAATTAAAGGGTTGAATCGAAATGCTGAAATTTAAGCAATGGTGATAAAGGTGTATTCTGTAAATTATTACGTTCTTAGTTCAATCATAATTATTTATGTTTTATTATTAATTATTTTACTTCGATTCTCATATGATAACGTATAAATAACTGACTGTTAAATGTATGAAAACATCGTACCATAGAACTTGTAATGAGAATAGTAAAATTGTTTTTTAATTATTAAATTCTTAATTATTAATAATAATTATTAATTGGTTACAAATAAAATATTCTGGGAACTATAAAACTAATGTTTTTTTTCGATAAGAAATATCTTTCTTTTCTATCTTTAGTTTCTTAGCAGAAAACACCACTGCCTCTATCAATATCTTATTATATCGTGCCCAATAATATCCCGGCTACCCGCGACCTTCGATATTATTAAGAACATCTGGATCCAAGATTATTTACATGAAATTGTTTTAATACTTTGTTTGCGCGAACAGGCCATCATATAACCTACTCCTATTGCACATTCCCTCGCGTGACTTCGAAGCTGAACACGGGGATGTTTGACGTCTAAAGGCCACCGTTATCTAACGGTTAACCTTAATTGGACAAAGTTCTACCACAAGCTTTCATTTCAGCTTATTGTGGAACCCTTGGACTTTTAGTCTTTGGAGGGTAAAATGCGCATCGATTTTGAGGTATTATTGGAAACTTTGATTGATTAGATTAAGGTTAACCATGTAACTTTAAATCCATGTTTTTATCTTGGTGGTTGTGTTCTTAGATGACAAGTTGATTTCTCCTAAACTTTTAGCGGAACTCTTAGGAGCAGTTTTTTATAAAAATCATAAAAGACGAAATAAAACAACCTGGTATTATTCTATACTTTGTGAATACTCAATCCATGTTTAACCTAATTTCAAAAGGATCAAGCCGAGAATATATTATGACTTCAAATGACTATAACATACACATATGTATGTTATGTAAGTGTTCTAACTCTCTTTGACTGTCTTTACATCGATTTAACGTAGAAACTTGTCATTTACTCGCAGGAATAGAAGCTAGTGACTTAAACTATCTCCACACTAAATTTTATTCGTGCAGCGTTTTATTCAGGTCAGTGATTTTAGCGTAGAGATAATAAACTGAGAGACCTAGATACCTTCGCGCTTATAAATATATATAATATATCTTGGATAATACTATAAATGTATTATTGCATACCTTTATATTAGGTATTATAAAGAAGGTATTATCCAAACATAAAAGTACTTATGAATAGGCATATTTATTTCCTGTTTATTCCTACTTTATTTTAATTACTATCCCATATTAATTGAAGCGGCAAAAGTGTAAAAATATTTCACTTTTTCTATCAAACTTATGAAAGGTTATTAGGACGTTTGATAAAAAACGTTATTCATAAACCTTAATAAGTGCTAAATTTGCTTAATAACAGTCCCAATTCCTCTAAAGCTTTTTCCCTTTGTTTGTCTCTATAATATTCGCAAAATAAGGGATAAATAAGCTTATTGGGTGTTTGAGCCAATTTAGTTATATTAGCCAGAACTAGTAGATTTTAGATAATAATAAGAGCGAATTTAAGTCATCGAACCATCGAAAAACCACATAGTGTATGTGGGTGTTTCATTTCGTGATCCTGAACCAAGCTTCTAACATCAAAGGTTAAAGGGAATATTTAATTAGACGTAAGCCAGGCCACGTCAATTCCCTTTGGGAAACCCTAGGTCGGATTAGGAGGAGCAGTTACTGTGACATCAAAGCCTTTAAAAGGTCCAAAAATACTTGGTCACAACATCTATTCGAGTTCTTTGTGTGAAATTAACACATTTATTGTATACAAATATTGTATTGTAGTATAAAATAAAGCAAGAATGTCTTAGATAAAACCTATTTTCGGCCTTCTCATGTACCGAAAATAATAAGATAAAACGTGTTTTTGTTGCTGGTTTCGATCAGGGCTTATTACTACAATTTTGACTGGTCTAGTAAGTGAAACAATATTGTTATTCATGCTTACATATATTATGGTACGAAGTATTATGTAAAGCTTTTCTAATATTTCATAATTATAATAATGTTATTTGATTAATTTAAATTTATAATGTCAACTTATAAATGAAAGCATAATATTTAGTTATTTATTGCCACGCGCACAGGCTTTACCATGTTGCCCCTATGGCGTCCCATGGGCATCTTACACCCCGTAAAAGATAAATTCTAGGGTAAGATTGTCAGCAGCGACGACAGATTACAAGTACTGCGATTGCCAAATTACCTGCAAAACGTGGCGAATAAACGTAGTGGCAACTCACCGTCAGTAACAAAGTGTTTGGTTCATAAACTTACTGTAAGTTGAAAGTTTTAAAAAATTTGTTGACTACCATAGAAACCAATAGAATTTGACGTCGCATGTTAAATCGGCCAAGCGATGCGTTTTGGAAATTAGCGAGGGAATGTAAAAATATCAACTTTTTTATGATTAAGTTAACTATGAAATTGTATTTTTGTTTAAATAAGTGTATAAGTATGTTTTTGAACCAATAAAGGTTACAAGAAAAAACAACAGCCCATTTTAAAGTTCACGGGCCTATTTTCACATTATTTGTGTTACCTCTTCACTCCTACTTTACATAAATAACTTGATAATCTTTGAGCTAGTTGTGAGGATTCTTTAACGATATAGATAACTCTCACTCTCTCTACTTTATGTCAGGATTATCGAACATCTTAACTGGAGCTATAAGAATAAAGTTGTATTTCTAAAACTTCTTATCGTACATAGAGAAACTGGATACAGGAATTTACTTTCAACAGGCAAAAGAATTTGGAAAGGACAACAAATAGAATCAGAAATCTCTATAAAATTATCCAGACAGTAAATAAAAGGATTTCGGATACCCAATAATATTTTAGCGCAGAAATCCACGCGAATAGCCAGCTCGGCGTTCACCCGTAAAAAGGGATGCGAGACTGCAATGGATACGGAATTTCCCCATCTTCCGGGAAATTACCTCTCTTGGGGACCACAGATAAATCATACCATGTTTCTACATCAACAGACACCGCAAACCACTTTCATATTTACTTAAAAAGTAAAAAGCACATGCAGAAATGTGGGATATTTTTAGGCGTACCATACCTATCTCTCTTCTTATAGTTCACACGGGGTAAATGATAAAATGCGTCAGTCTGTTTTACTGAGTTACTCGTGTTTACAACCAAAGTTTCATATATACCAAATATAAAAAAAAAATGTACTCATGACATAACAACTTTACACTACAACCACATGAGCTCTCTTAAGACAATAGAGGAATCAATTTTCGAATATTTAAAACGATCGTCTGTTTCTGGAAAACCAACAAATTTTCATACCAGTACTTTAATAAAAGTTATATTAAACCTTGTTTAAAGTAAATGCAGTAAAGATATGATATGAAGTCAAGACCAAAACAATAAAATATATTTATAAAGGGTTTAATAAAACTAATTAGAGGTTTCACGAAACTTCATTTATTATTTAACTTACGCAACGTGTACCTTGTACAGTAATTAGGACATCATTAGGCCAACATAAGGCTCAGCAGAAAACAAAACCCAATAAAAGCGGGCAAATAAGCTTAGGCTGATGTTTTACTAAAAATGTGCACGGTAGCGATTTATTTATTATTTAGAGTAAAACAACAAAACCGACCGTCATTAATATTATTTAGTAGCGTTGTAGCGCTTTCGTGCTATTTGAATTAAATTTATACCTCAAAATTCCCCCCGCTTCAAACTTTGATGCTCTATATCTTGGCACTATCTTATAAGATCAATACATCGAAAAATAGATGTCAAATATTTTTGGACGGGTTATCAGACGGACTATACAAAATACCTATTTAACCCATTAATAAAGGACCACCTACTACAAAATTTACCAAAATAGCTTTGAAATAAAATACAAAGTATTTTTTGATCTAAAGTTTTCTAATAATAATAAACAGTTCAAAAAAAAACCTAACTCCGTTCGGAGTTTGTCATTTTCGTGAATTTTCAGCTGACCGTTGAAACCCTACGCATACCGATAACGCAGCTATTTCAGAGGTTTCAGATTATTGAACACGTGTAGACTTGTTCGTCCGACGCGCTGGAGCGTAGATAGGCCCTTATTTCGACTGTTTATGTAGTCCCTTAAAATCCCCTATTATTCTCTCTCATTACTCAGTTATTGTGTTAGTCATACTTGGTATGATAACCTTATTCAACGCAAAAGTTATCTGATGATAATATTATGTCTTTAATGTTCATGCAAAACTTAAAAATAGTTTGCAGTAATATATAGGTGTATTTATAAATATTTGTTAGGATGCTCTAATAAAATAATTACATAATTTTATTACATTAACTAAAATTCCTATTATCGCGAGAAAATATTAAGTGATTTCAGTAAAGCTTGTGTCCAGAAATATTACTCACTATCTCTTTTAATATTTTAACTGCTTTCACGTCATATAACGTAAACATCCTCACATTGAAAATCTCACATGTGTATATTTGCAAACATTTTTTTATTTATTCCTACGTAAATCGTCGTAACATTAAAATGGGTTAACCGACATTAATGAAACGAGAAACCACCGCTGAAAAAGCAGCTGTTAAATAAAATGTATGAGAGCCAACGTTACCCCAGCCACAAACACATGTAGCGGTCAAACTTATTACTTCTCTTTTTTGTAGAGGGATAAACTAGTTTGACGACCTTCTGATAGTGTGAAAAATTATAATAGCTAAGAATCACTTTTGCTACATTTCCCATAGCAAGGCTTCGGCTTTCTGCGTAGCACCTCTACGGCCCATGGGTGGCGTAGCACTGCTACGAACTACGACGTGGCGTAGCACCTCTACGGGCTACGCAGCGGAATATTAACCCAATAATCGTTGCGCTTGTCACGAAAACAACTTTTGCTGTTATAAGTAGAAACTAAATTCTACGCAGGCACGCAAAAGTAAGCCTTTAATTCGAACAATACATCCGTAAACCCGTTTGAAAAGAATTTCTTCAATAATTTTGCTGTCTTGTAGTGGGCGATGCAAAAAAAATTGTTGGGTAGCTGTGCTTATGTAGCTGAATAAGTAAAACAAGATAGACGTTTCATACATATAACAATCTGAAAGTAAATGTCTAAAGCAAGTACGTGTGGGTGCTGCCGTGTTAAGGGCAAAAAAGGATTTAACTTTTTTGAAATGGACTTTAATTGCCTTCTTTTTTATATACGTATATGTATATTGTATTAAGTATGTCAGATGTCTAGTATCCGTAATACAAGCTTTAGAGCTTACCACGGGGTTGTTGTGTGGATTGTTCGGAAATATTTATTTATAGAGGTAGTTATCGAGGAATGAAAATTTCATTCTAAGTAAACCCAGAATTTCAGAATGTTTTATTATAAACTTTTTAATAAATAAAAAATATAATACTGTCATGTCATTCATTTTTATGGCGAACTAGTGACGCTTTTAATAAGCGATGCATGCATTCTGATCCATCTATTGCTGGCTTGGATCTGTTTACTTCTGGAGTCAACTCGATCAGGCAGCGACTAGCTAAAAGTTATTTTATTGATAGTAAATAGGTAGTTATATAGGTTTTTGGTTTTTTATATGTTATAATATGGTAATGTTCATTGTGTCCATTTAGGTGTGTTCACTTTTTAATGTTTAATTTGTGACCATCCGTGAAGATCTGTAATTAGCTTTCTGTTGCTACTAGGTTGGTTATAGTGATAATCTTGGCTGTTGATTTTCCTTCAAATTAATAAATTAATAAATGTCAGCGCTACTGGATTAAAATGGATCGAGCTCGCTCGTGCGCGGTTTTTAATAGCCACGTCGAGTAGCGAGGATCTACACCTACTTACGTTAATTGTATAAAACATATTATTGTGTATTTAATTTTAATATAAGCATTGTAATTATATAATAACTATTATACACTGCCAAAAAAAGCCGTGTTGGCTAAGTGGGAGGACACTCGACTTTCATTCCGAAGGACGTGGGTTCAAATCCCGCCACGCACCTCTGGATTTTTCTTCTTGATAAATTTATGTGCGCTTTAAACACGTGCTTTAACGGTGAAGGCAAACATCGTGAGGAAACCGGCATGTTCTGAGAACTTTAAAAGAGTTTGAAGGACATGTGACATTCACCAACCCGCACTTGGCCAGCGTGGTGAATTAAGGCCTAATCTCTCTCTACAAGAGAGAAGTCCCTGAGTCCCAGCAGTGGGAACGTTAATAGGGTGATGATGATGATTATACACTGTTTAATTATGTGTCGTTTGTTGTGTGTTGTGGGTGGCGGGTGCGCGGGCGCAGGCACGCCGCTGTGGCTGCTGGTGCAGGTCGCGCCGATTCGCAACGAGCGCGAGCTGGTCGTGCTCTTCTTACTCACCTTCCGGGACATCACCGCGCTGAAACAGCCCATAGACGCAGACGACCCCAAAGGAGGCCAGTATATCTTTTTCTATGTTTCACTAGTAACTACTACTTAGATTCATATTTAAGAGTTTTATTATAGCAAAGAGGTGCAATAGTTTAATTAGGGTTGATTCCCAATTAGGGTTGATTCCCCCTAAGGGGTTACGTGTTTGTATTTTCTGCAGGCGCTTTCTCTTTGTATAATAAAAAAATATCTATGTATGTTTATCTATTATTATTGCGTATATCAGAACCCTTGTACCCGTAACACAATATTAATAGCTTACCACGGGGCTTAATGTTGTTGTGTGGATTTTGCAGGTATTCATTAACTTTTCAAATACAATCGAATCAAACCAAATCATTTATTTGCAGAATACATTATTAGAAACATGTCAAGATCTTATAAACTATTGTTGTCAATTGTATTCAACCCGCAAGCAAGTGTGGACATATTATTCAATGTCAAAAATGGTTACATAAATTCAAAGTAATTTGAATCAAAATCATACATGTAAATAATAAATGAATAAATAAAAATTTATTCAATAGATCATAACAATATAAATATTCATTTAATTCAAATATTCATTTACACTATAAAAACATTTTTCCAAAAGCCAATTATTTCGTTTTATTTTAAATAAATTACCCTTCAGCAATTTAAAGGTTTCATGCAAATTATTATAGATCATAATGGACATATTTATGAATTTTGTTTGATTTATCTTTTGTTACATTGAGGATTGTAAAGAATTTAAACTAAAGTCCCCCAAACAAAGCGAAACAAACCCTTTCATAAAGTTCAATAATTAGGCAAGTGCTTCACCATACGGAACCGAAAAATCCGTGAAACATTCACGTGATATTTCAATGTTTCCACGAACTTTATGACTTCATAATAATTTATCGATCCCAGCCAACAAAATTCACACGTGCCTTGGCAGCTTCACTAACTATTGCCACCAAACCGTAGTCACATCTAGACTAATATTATAAAGCTGAAGAATTCGTTTCTTTGTTTGAACGCGCTAAACTTATTAACTACTGGTCCGATTAAAATAATTATTTCACTCATAGATAGCCTATTTATCGAGGAATATAATATAAGTATGGATCAATGCTCCACGGGTCAGCTCTACTGCCACGCAGAAAGAAATGAAAAAGGTATTTATCGAGGAAGGCAACACCGTGGCGTCAAAAGCTAGTTAAAGTAATAAATCCGAATGGTTTTGACAGTAATCTAAAGCGAACGAAAATTTAATTTCAATGTTATATTTTACTAGCTGACCCCAGCAAATGTTGTTTTGCAAAATGAAAAATAGATGTTGGCCGATTCTCAGACCTACTCAATATGCTCACAAAATTTCATGAGAATCGGTCAAGCCGTTTCGGAGGAGTACGGGAACGAAAACTGTGAAACGAGAATTTTATATATAAGATTAATATGTATATTGCAATAGCTGAAATTAGCAGCGTAAGATCGACATCATCACCGTACATTGTAATGTAAATATATGTTTATTTTTCATTCTGAGCTCTACTAAGTTTAGGTATTTTCATTTTCTTATTTAAATTGAAATGTCTTAAAGAAGTAAATATGTAGTATAGCTAGGCTGATTGATAAGTCCGATTTCCCCTAACACAAACAAACTTTCTTGCTTAAAAGGAGAAATCAACCCTGTACCTTCTACATAAGTAGAAGAAACGCAATATATTTTTTATTATTTATTTATTATTATTATTAAATACATTATATTGCACCCTGGATAACCTACATTAATAAAGGTATGCCTGGTTTAAACGTATCGTAACAGATCGTTTTTCCTTTCGGACTATTTAAATTGGTATTATTGATAAACGACGCGTATTGGTTAACGATGGCGGTCCTTTAGTCCTTTCAATTCCAGTGGTTACATTTGTACACACATTTTTTTCTCTAATCCATAGTGGTACCTCCTTTACTCAAATAATACATATTAAGTTGCCTTATAAAACAATTCACAACAAATAATAAGGGCCATTATTAAAATGGGCATTAATTACATATTTGTGTCACAACTAGCCGAGTTAAGAGTTCAGAGTCCTTATCATCTTGAATTCATAACTCGATTGTTGAATTAAACACAGCAAAGTACTGTAATACAGCACTGAACTGAGATTGGATGTTTTCATCACGTCTGTGGAATGTTCTGGAAAAAAAGTGAGTACTTTGTATTCAGTGGAGTCTGGTTCATTTGAATATTACCATAGTATTGTATTGAATGTCACAAATAAGCCATAAACATTTTGGTTTCTCAGTGAACTAAAGCACAACAATTGTTTGAGACACATAGGTACCTATAATTATTTCTTGTTTATTTATTAAATATAGGCCAACAGAATATATTAAAAACACTTTAAAAATCAGTTAATTCATTATTATACTATGATACATATTCTAATGACAGGTGAGTACAGCATTTACATAAAACATATACAAACGTGACCTCCGGGTGGTGCTAAGAACAGTCTCTGGGGGTAGGCTTCGGCCGCGGCTTGTCACCACCCTCCGGGCTGGGCCAGTGCGTGAAGCGATTTTTTCGTGTTTCGTAATGTGGTCCGGAGAAGCCATCTACCTTCTAAGTCTAAAAAAAAAACAACAGCTAAAATTTTAAAAAAAAACAGCAACAATATAGCGACAAAATATAAAAGAGAGTCTATATCATCTTAAATCATAATTTCTTATAAGTAGATAGGTCTATTGTACCAAGTGTATGAGATATCTTGCATCCGTAACATAATTTAAAGGCTTGACACGGAGCGAGATATTGCTATGTGGATTGTGCATATGCAGCTTTATTATCTGCAGCTATTTCAATCGTATGCTTAGCATTTGTACAAGAGTAAACTTTCCCCCCTTCCTCGATAATGGGATAGCCCATTTATGTTACTGTCAAAACCAATCGGATTTATTGCAAAATTAGCTTTTGACGCCACGGTGTTGCCTTACTCGATAAATACCTTTTGCATTTCTTTCTGCGTGGCAGTAGAGCTGACCCGTGTAGCATTGATCTATACTAATATTACCTCTACATTGCTATAGAGTTTGTTTGTTTATTTGTGAGAACAGGAAAATGATTATTCGAATCGGACCAGTAGTTCCTGAGATAAGGGCGTTCAAACAAACAAACTCTTTAGCAATATAATATTATTATAAAGCAATGATCCAAGGGTCAGCTCGACTGCCAGCCAGACAGAAATGAATGCAAAGATCGCTATCATTGAAATCTATGTGAAGGACTATTTATACATACATACATATACTTATATTATATTCCTCGATAAATAGGCAATCTAACAGTGAAATACATATGTACCAGTGTAGTTCGTGAGATTGGGGCGTTCAAACAAACAAATTCTTCAGCTTTATAATATTAGTATAGATTTAAAATTCATCCTTGAAAAAACTACCCTCCACATAAAACATATTTTACTCTGCCGCATTGGTGCCTACACTTATGAATTCTTTCACCATTCCACTGCATTGCTGCTTAAAGTTTTACTACCTAGGATTGGCAACTTGTAAGTGTCGACCGTTTTGCGATACACAGCCGTAACTCGAAAGATTCATTTTACGTACCGGTAGTTTCGCTTCTATTCAGTTAAATCTTGTTTTTCACTACCCACGCCGCAAAGTCTGATTTTCTCTTCTTTTGTTAACAATTATGCCTTTATTACATTTTCAGGTACTTGGTACTAGAATGTCTTTTATTGCCATTGAATCTTTTTATGAAATGGTTTGGGAATCACTTACCTGGATTTGGACGAAATCTGAATTGAGTATTGTTTTGTATTGTCAGTAGTTAAAGATTAGATAATCTTGCTATGAATACTAAATTTAAATAACGGTTATAAACTGTATGATTTATTGTGGTCATAAAATATTAAGCATTACAGACTTTTTACATCAACAAACAACTTATATAACAAAACGAAAAACCTCTCCATTAATGTTGATTTTTCAAAATTCTTTCACAAAACGGGTAATATACTTAATTATCTATTTGAGTTTTAAAAATTAATCGCTGAACATACTAAAGAATACGCAATACTTATAGATATCCTCTAGAATCTAATCTCAGATTCTGGGGGAATTTCCAAAATTATTAATAACTAGAAGTGTCCCACAGTTTTACCAGCGCTAAAATGGATTTCCCGCGGAATAAATTTTTGCCGCGGTAAAATGTACCCTACGTTCTTCTCAGGCTCTAGAAAATCCGTGTACCAAATTTCATTGAAATCAGTTGAGGGTTTTTGCGTGAAAGGGGAACAGACA
The DNA here is from genome assembly GCA_929108375.1 of Gymnoscelis rufifasciata. Classification (NCBI taxonomy): domain Eukaryota; kingdom Metazoa; phylum Arthropoda; class Insecta; order Lepidoptera; family Geometridae; genus Gymnoscelis; species Gymnoscelis rufifasciata. The sequence continues at coordinate 8,011,689 of OV815315.1, read as the reverse complement.
TCGAGCTACATTCGCATTTACTAATTAGTTTCGATTTAAATAATTACTAAAATTTCCAACTTATCTGTGTACAGGTCTATCAAAATTCGCGAAGCTAGCCCGGTCAGTGACCCGATCCAGATCGGTGCTAGTCTCAGCACTACCGGCGCTGAAGGAACCGGCGCGGACATCGCACCTCGCGCATGTCAGTACCCCGCATCTCAATGTAAACACGCACGCTAACTACACTCTTACTACTTATACTTACCGCCTGGATATCAGATATGTGCTCGATTTCCTTTCAGTTTCTACTCATTACAATTTATCAATTAATCATTTATTGCGTACCAAAGAAAGTATTACATAATTGACGCAGCATTTAGGACTTTACCTACTCTGCTAGTTAGAAACTGTGTTACAAGCAAATGCCCCGCAAACCACGTATACATATAAAATACCTTACAAAGGCATATAAATAAATACCTTACACACTAACATATACTTGCTATGAAATATATCTCAAAACTAATTAGTTATTTAGTACATGGATAGTTGATTGATGATCGCGGTTATACTTCTATATCAATATAAGGTCACGTAAATTACGACGTAATGCGTTTTAAGATCTGAAAAAATCGAATGCTCGTTTGACCTTTAAAATACTGCTGTCACTGGCCCAGATAATACAAAAATCGGTTTGAAAAATTTGGAACTCGATGGATGGAAAGAAAGACAAGACTCAGTGTAAGCGTAAGGGTTCATTTTACACGTGAGCTTGATGAAACACTTTGATACGAGATGGATGCGTTAGATATACTAAAAAAGGGGTTGATTATTGGTTTGTTCGATATCATATCTATCTTTTAATAATTTTACCGGTTGATTTTCCATTTTCTATTGAATATATCTCAGCATAAATTGAATAACACTCATATTTTCTAATATAAAAGCAATCAGTTTGTTTTCGAGTTGAGCAGCACATCTCTGGTAGAAAGGCCTTTCTTACAGTGGTATGCCGATAGTCTATCTGATTCAAACTTGTACAATTTCCTTTTTATAGAGGCTAACGGCATACCATTACACGAACAGCGCGCACAAATTCTTTGAATGCAGATTTACACCTATTATGCAAGCAAACTCCAATTATTCATCCTTCTCATTTGCTTCATCTTTGACTATTTTATGCTATATATAGACAATAAGTCACAATGCAAGACAATTTCTAACATTTTATAAAGTTGTAAGTACAAATGAAGCTATGAAGATAGGTGTAACCTATGAACTTTTCGCCAAGGCAACAACTTCCTGGCTTGAAAAACACGCCAATGCACGGCCTATAAATTCTCTATAGATCTATTTTACACTGCATCCAAATCATACCACCGAAATTTTAAATATCATTTAAAATACAAATGCTAAGTGCTATAAAATTAGTACATTAAATCTCGCTATGAATTATCATGTATCTGGCTATGATAAGGTCATTTGGCGTAATTAGTAATAGGATTGAATAAAGCTAACGGACAAAAGGTACTTGGCTCTACTTCGTCCGGTCGTACAATCATAGTATTGGGACATTTCAATACGTTAAACATGAGTGCGCGCTGTTCTAGCCCCGTCGGAATATTGTTATTCTTATGAAACGTTTATGACTCGTAATGGTGTCGTTTCCTGAACAATAACATCTATAAATCATACATTATTTCAGTATTCTGACGAGGGCAATCCAAGCCTCGTTCACAATCTAAGCGATTTATCGGTTGTTATATTGATGCTTGTCATTTGGGGTTGTGGTTAACTTAATGGAACATGGACTAGTTCAGATTCACAGGCTTTTTTAACTATAACCTACTATCGGTATACGAGATTATTCATATGTAAATTTTAAAAAGAAAACAAAATATCCGACACTTAAATAGTGCGTTGGTTTTAATACTTCCGAAATAATGTCGATTTAACCAATTCCTTTATATATTTAGGGCCTGTTTTACCAACTCAGGGTAAAATTAGACAATGGTTAAAATATACAGCTATTTCGCTCAGTCACTGTGACAAAGCGAGGAAGATCTTGACATAACTCACCATTAGCACAATGTCAATAATACATTGACATAACCTATCATTGCTTAGTTTACTCAGATTTTGTGAAATAAGCCCCTGTTATTTATCGAATTATGGGTATATTATCATCAAACTGCGAATTACGGTTTTGAAACAAATATTTATTTTAATAAATTTAATTTTCATATTACAGTATACAAACAAGTTTAAAACTACTGCCTCTATTATTTAACGTCAAAGGCTCACGCTCATTAAACAATAATTTATTCAGCGCTGAATCACAGACGTCCTTCTAATCTGACCTTATTTTATAACTTGTTTGTCGCATTTTCATGAAACGGATTTCGCAATAACTACGCCCTTACTTAATGATATGCTCTATCTATTTTTGTTTGGGTTGTACGTGACTAAAACAGTTAAAATACTTTTGTAATTAAGTGCTTAGCAGCCGAGAATTTAGGTTGGGGTTGCTCGTCGAATTCCAAAACAAATTAAATATTAAATAGCAAAACATATTTAACAAACATACCTATTAGGGAGTTCTACGACTACTTAATGACATTTGTATTCAAAATACAAGACGGTGTGCTAAGATATAGTGCTAAGATATAGTGCTTGTTTTTATTTGAATAGTACCTTATATAGAATAGTCTTTCTAAGAACGTCTTGTCCCTTAAGTCCTATAAAAAATAGACCCCATACACACCTTTACGTAAATACCATTCTTAAGTAATGACTTATTAAAAAGTTCGTCAACACTTTTCCATGTATTTGTACAAGTGTTGTATTTTAGCTTAGCTAATACATACTTATTAAACTAAACAACCAATCGAGTACAGCACGTGTGGTAACCTAAACGCCCCTATCTAGGCATTTCACGAGTTCGTCCATAAAATCCGTATCCATTCGTTCTCCACAACCACACATTACAGCCGCATCTCCTGGGATTTACAGCCAAGTTTACGTTTATAGTTCGCTATAGATATGAGCGAGGCTCGTTGATCTGTTTTATGGTTGACTACTTGACCTAACTCCTTCTCTTCTACATCAGTTGGTTTCAGTATCTATTGCGTCACAATGCACTCTCTGGCACGGCACGTTACCAGTAAGGCATTAACAATACTTTAAAGCTTGGATTTTGATGGTCTATTAGTTTTTAAATTCTGTATATAAGTGATAAATTCTGTAAAAGTATCTTCTAATTAATAAATAATGTTGCGTAGACAGAAAGAGGGTTCTCCTTTTAATTTGAGGGCTAAAATGAGCAAAGTGAAGCGAAATTAGCACAAGATTACTAATATATTACCTAATTACCTTTTGTTTTTCGAAGTGCTTTGTTGTTTTTTGAATCCGTGTTCTGATTAAATAAGTTATGTAGAAAAGTAAGTATATGTTTCAGTTATAAGCTTAATTAATGGAAAAAACGGTCATTATCCATTACCTGCTGGAATAAAGAGTCATACTTATAGGTAGGCCATATTCAGTGTTCTTAAATGAGAATATTATTTCTTCAAGATTGGGTCTCTTCTTTTGGTCTACGCAATTCTAGCTAATTAGGGCGTTTCTCAATGGAATTATCTAAAAGTGGGCTTAGTAACTTTTAAATTAAGTTACTAATAATAAATGTTACTTACGTCCCACGTTTCTAATGTTACAAATGTTTCTATACCTTTTTCCAATTGAGAAATACTTCTAGCTAATAGAACACAGCTAGTTTACTTGCCATGACCTACATTGACCTGTGACTGCTCGGCAGGTGATGTCCTTATCTGGAGACGTGCTTCCTCAGTACAGACAAGAAGCGCCGAAGACACCGCCACATATTCTGCTGCATTATTGCGCGTTCAAAGCCATTTGGGACTGGATCATATTGTGTCTTACATTCTACACCGCTATCATGGTACCGTACAACGTCGCATTCAAGAACAAGACCAGCGAGGTAAGACTAGAAACGATTTTAGACCACGGTTAATTACAGGTATAAAAAAAAAGTTTTATTTCTGATAACATGAGTTTTTTATTTTGTTAGCAAGCATAATGACTAGGGTTAGTCAAATCTTAATTACATAAATCATCAAAAAATAAGATTAAATAAAATCAAATGAACTCTAAGCAATGCTATGGATTAATGTAATTTTATATGATAATCATTGTTTTCTTTGCGGCAGAGTTTTATCATCTTATAAATGTCTTAAGCGTGTGCTGTATTCTATTTTAGATTCAGACATTCTGGTAAGAAATTCTCGACACGTAAAAAGTGTATGGTGTATTTTCAAAAACTTTGGAGCACGCGGGAGCTTATTGTTTACACAATTCGTAAATTAACATCTTAGATATAGATACCGGATTTTCGTGGGCATAGAATAGGAATACATTTGTTGCTTAGATAATGTACAAAGTTTGTTCAATAATCACAGTATTATTTTACGCAGCGTTCCCCAAGGCAACATTCTGGAACCCTCACTGTGTCCCTTGTTTGTTGATGATATGTCTAACTCATTATGATAATATAATGGGCAATTGCAATATTTTGTTAAGTTGCAATGTTTATTTTAATATTTAATTTATTTGTTTGTATACCGCCAACAAGTAAATACACAAAAATGGCTAAATATAATGTTATGTTCACTAGTTATGTTCTTAATCTACTTTTAATTAGTAAAGCTGAGTAAATAGTTTCTAATAAATGGGCATGTTATGAGAACGGATAAAAGTCATGTGAGTGACGAGTAGGCATTTATATCTAAATATGGATATATCAGTTCAGTTTCTTGTGATTGGACTCTGCGCATCGCTTGAAGCGACAATTTGCCAGTGTCGAGTTAGATAAAATTATAAAGTGAAAAAGTTGTTTCTCAGTTTAACGCCATTTTGCATCAAAAATCAACCATATGGATATATAGAGGTAGGTCAAAGAACAGATGGATAGAATGTGACATGTGTAAGAAAGGAGTGAGTGTTGAGATGACAAGTGACAGCGGAAATTGGAAGGAAAATAGATACATGTTGTGCCGTCCCCACGTCATGTGGGTCAAGTGCAGAAAGTTGATGATGATAATTTGTTGATAGGACGTATCCTTGTTGGTGATCGACTCGATTGTGGACGTGGTATTCTTCATCGACATCGTGCTGAACTTCCACACGACCTTCGTGGGCCCTGGCGGCGAGGTTGTCTCCGACCCGAAGGTCATTCGGAAAAACTACTTCAAGTCCTGGTTCCTCATAGACCTGCTGTCGTGTCTGCCTTATGATGTCTTCAACGCGTTTGATCATGATGAGGACGTGAGTATGAAACGTTTTCAGTATGTAACTAGACAGGCAATATTGTATTAAATATGATAAATAATCAGATTTTTTGCCAATGGCTTCACCTAAGGTACTTTATATATGTATTTGTACAATGAATGAAAACAAAAAGGAGGTAGGTACACAATGTTTCAAAATCCTACATAAAACAAAAAAATATATTTAATTCTAATATTATTCGATCCGGTAATTGCTGTGTTTAAGAGACGAGCAATAAACCCAAATACTCGTTGTATTAAAATAAATATATTGGGTTCAAGGGAACCCAAATACGTTATTGTAAGTTCTTATTGTCGCTGAGTCCACAGTATGTTTTTTATATTTAATTAATTATATTAAAATGCCTATACCTCTTTCCCCAGGGAATCGGCAGCCTATTCTCGGCCCTGAAAGTAGTGAGACTACTTCGACTCGGGCGAGTGGTCCGAAAACTGGACCGCTACTTGGAATACGGCGCGGCCATGCTAATCTTGCTCCTCTGTTTCTACATGCTAGTAGCCCACTGGCTGGCTTGCGTCTGGTATTCAATCGGACGCTCTGACGCTGATTCCGGGCTACAATACTCCTGGCTATGGAAACTAGCCAACGTCACACAAACACCATACTCATACGTATGGTCAAACGAGTCTGACGGGCCGGAGTTAGTGAACGGCCCGTCCAGAAAGACGATGTACGTGACAGCGTTGTATTTCACGATGACGTGCATGACTTCAGTGGGCTTCGGCAACGTCGCCGCCGAGACTGATAACGAGAAGATCTTCACCATCTGTATGATGATTGTCGCAGGTGCCGGAATTCTTCTGTTACTAGCCGGAGCACGAACCTGTCCTTAATGCGACCCCCTCGCAGTGAAAGGCCTTACTTTCTCTCTGACCACCAGAGTGGAAAAGACTGACGCCAATTCCGATCAGATTAAGCATTTAAAAGTAAAATAGACTGTATTTGACCTCAATCTCAGCTGATGGGTTATATCGATATAAACAAGGATAATAATATATAACTCGATTTCGTTCTTTTATCCAAAACACATTTAAATCAAAAACTAAGATCTCTGTAGGTCTTTTGACTGTGGTCCATTCAGCACCCTGTGCTTCTAAGAAATTAAACGTTTTGGCTTTGATTCCGCCGTCTTTATCCGTTTCGGTGAGAAGGTTTCTAGGGCTTGAAATAACTGATATTCTTTCTGTTGACAGATCTTACGACTCTGTACTTCGGATAGAATTTTCCGAGTTATTTACAGCTTACCATTACATACCTTACAACTTGCTATCTGTATCAATGTATTGTGCAGATCATAAGATCGATTAAGAATGTAAAATGTTCCATGTTTCATTCGTCAATGGACAGCAGGATTAAGTTTAACACTATTCGATAATGATTTTATATTCATTATTATTATATTAAATTATTATTATAAAATATAAATTCAGAATTTGTTCATTGTTGTGTGAAAATTGATTTGTAGTTAACCGGTATTGTCTTTCCAATAATACCGGTATTAACGTTTTATACAGATAGTAAGTTTAGCTGGCAGAGGGGGCCGCGATCCATTGCTCCCTTTACATTGTGTTTTAAGCTAGTACAATGTGTGCGTGTTTGCACTGCACATCAATATAATTCTCAACGTCTCCGAACGGTTGTAAACCGAAAACCGAATCGCAGACGGCTGGGAATGTTTTTGTCTGTCCAGTATTTAGTTTTCTGAATCCTGTTATTTTTTTAATATATTATGGTATTTTTTTATGTTTTTAATCCTTCTCCTTCCTTTCCTATGAGTGCAGGCCCACGAAGTGTTGTACTGTTTAGAGCCTCATTTGTTATGGATACCGGATATAAATAATGTTGAAGAAAAGAAAAACAAGATAAATAGCAGATGAGGCTCAGTATTTTAGTAGCTCGAATCACCAGTGACTGTCTGTGTATTGACAACGCACGCGTTCATGGTCTTTTGTAAGCTAGTTTAACTGAATATGAATTTAAACTTACGAATTTCCCAATTAAATTTGAGTGTTGTAATAATTGAGTGTAGTTGATACCGTAAAATAATACGAATACGGGGGTACCCAGCTAAATAATTATGTACAGTTCTTATCTAAAAACTGAATGGAATAAAATGTTGGTTACACTAAACAAACAAATAATTGATGACCCATCCTTAATATAACCAATGAATACCGGTAAACATAATCTCAATTCGAATGTATTACCAAAACATACTTATTTCAACTCTACATCCCAATAGAACCGGTATTGTGATGGTGCCTTAACCCACAAACCGGTATTACGGATATGCTTTAGCTATGTTTCAACAGCTCTCCTGTACGCGACGATCTTCGGGCACGTGACCACGATTATCCAGCAGATGACGTCAGCAACTGCCAAGTATCATGACATGTTGAACAACGTGCGAGAGTTCATGAAACTGCATGAGGTCCCGAAAGCGCTCAGTGAACGGGTAATGGACTATGTGGTCTCTACTTGGGCGATGACTAAGGGATTGGATACTGACAAGGTAAACATTTTAATCTGCTCTTTATTTGTATGTAGAAGATATTATTAAGATTGTTAAAAACTGCAGGGTTTTGTACAATGTACCTTGCGATGGAGGTTATTGAACTCGACTTTTGTAGGATATAATAAACCAAGTTGGATGTGGAGACATACACATACATTTTATAGTATTAAGGAACTAGGAAAAAGATGAACAAAACATCAAATAATCTTCTACCTACGTCTAAGGTACATTCCTTATCCAAAATAAAAAACATGTTTACCTATCTAATGATATCCTCATTATCATTATGTACGTTTTATTTTTACGGCAATGATCATCGTCAGCACTCCAGCTATTTTCATGGCGGCCTGTATTCGTTACCTGTACCTACTAAGTTATAAGTCATTCATAACGATACCTAATGCCATTATGTACATTAAATAAATATGTCTTTTATCCAATAATTTCAGGTTCTAAACTACTGTCCCAAAGACATGAAAGCCGACATCTGCGTGCACCTCAACCGCAAAGTGTTCAACGAGCACCCCGCCTTCCGTCTAGCATCGGATGGATGTCTGCGTGCGTTGGCCATGCACTTCCACATGTCGCACTCAGCGCCCGGGGACCTGCTGTATCATACCGGGGAGTCCATCGACTCGCTGTGCTTCATAGTCACCGGGTCGCTGGAGGTCATACAGGACGATGAAGTGGTGGCGATTCTGGGTATGTCTGTATAACAAAACTTTGCTTGGAACTAAGGAAATGAGTGCGTCCAGGGATCTGTTTGTAAACTGAAGTCACTCTAAGACCCCTTATCAATGGTATTAGTCTTTTTCCAAATCGATGTATTTATTGACTGCCAAATGCTTAACTGCCTTGTCTTATTAGTATTGCTAGCTAGTGTGTTCGAAGTCGTAAAAATGCAAAATTTGAGTTGCATAGATATGCCTTTGTTTCACAAAAAAAACTTTCTATTTCCCCCAGATTATGATAGGTTTTAATATCAAGAAACATCGAAATAATTTCTCTACATAATCGTTTAAAATTATTATTATATTCTGTTATGTATTATCTCTGTAAAGAGCTGTTGGCTTGTCTTGTAAATAAATAAATAAATAACTTATTTTCAGGCAAAGGAGACGTTTTCGGAGACTCCTTCTGGAAGGATTCCGCGGTGGGGCAGTCGGCAGCGAACGTGCGCGCTCTGACGTACTGCGACCTGCACACGATCAAGCGCGACCGCCTGCTAGAAGTGCTGGACTTCTACCAGGCCTTCGCCAATTCCTTCGCGAGAAACCTCACGCTTACCTACAACCTACGCCACCGGCTTATATTCCGGAAGGTAGCCCAGACCTTGACATTTATTATTGTATTTCTTTTCTATTTTGCTGTAATCTGATACTTTGTATTTTTTTTTTATCTGGTCTGTGCTTTTTTTTTATTAATATTTTTATTCAATATTCTTTTCTGTTCTTCCTGTGTTTATTGTACTTGTAATTGTGTCTGTTTATGTGTATCGAATAAATCTTTTCTTTCTTTCTTCTTTCTTTCTTGACCCAGATCAGATTAAAAATCATCTTTTACCCTTTCCAACCATCAGCACAACACGTTTTCTTCCAAATCCCTCTGACACCCGTCGTTTAAACTCTGTCCTTTAGTAAGTTATTCTTCTGTTCCGTAGTTGACACTATCCATCCATATTCATATCACATAAATCCTACGATAATGATAACATCGCGTCGTAAAATATTAACCAAAGAGCTACAATCAAGTTTAAAAGGCTTAATGTATATCAATATGGGGCGAGCAAGTCAAACTTGGTTTGCACGACGGACAATCGGGGATGCATTACCTTTTGTACAGTTTGAATCCAGTGTGCAACATTAATTAGTTACAGAGAGCGATTTATTCTATTTTTACACAAATGTTAATAGTTCACATTAGAAATATTTAAAATGTCTATTACCTATCTATCTTCAGGTGGCAGACGTCCGTCGAGAACGAGAGCTAATGGAGCGACGCAAACGCGAGCCGCAATTAGAGCAGGCCCAAGACCACCTCGTGCGCAAGATATTCTCGAGGTTCCGGCGCGAGCGCAGTGTTGCCGCGGCCCCCGCGCCCACCCCCGCCAGGACTAACACTCCCGCACTGCCACCGGCTGGCTCTGACCCTGAGAAGGGAGACTCCTCAGGTATCCATGTTAGAACAGACACAAGACTACCTGGTTCGCAAGATATTCTCGCGGTTCCGGCGCGAGCGCAGTGTTGCCGCGGCCCCCGCGCCCACCCCCGCCAGGACTAACACTCCCGCACTGCCACCGGCTGGCTCTGACCCTGAGAAGGGAGACTCCTCAGGTATCCATGTTAGAACAGACACAAGACTACCTGGTTCGGATGATATTCTCTCGGTTCTAACGCGAGCACAATGTGGCCCCGAAAGATCTTCTGGCGATTCACAAATGAAGCGTGATCACAGACCTAGCGCTTATCCCTGTGAGGATAATACCCCCGCGCTACCCCCGACTGGTTCTAACACTGAAAAGAGACACATTTTGTTACTCATTTTTCTCGTAGAAGTTATTCTCGGGCAACTGAACGAGTATACCTAATACGACCGCCACTCTTTTCCTGTCTCTGCAACGATTAGTGCTCGCGCTTCTCTGTCAAACAAACTATATTTTTAGTTCTTTAAAAGTAAAAGTTAAATTATGAAATGTTTTCATCATCAAACTATAAGTCTATCCATTTCAAAATACTGCAAATTCCCAGCGAGCACACAATCAGCACCGGCCGCCGCCCCGCCCGGCGCGACCGGCGCCCGAGGGAAGTGGGGACGGCTGCTCGCGGGCGGAGGGTCCCTCGACGCCGGGGCCGCAGCGGAGCCCCGGGCCGCCTTCACCAGGAGCCTGAGCACCAGGGACCGGCCGACGTCCAGCGCTCCCACTACGGAGATTACCACTAGTACCGCACCGTCCTCGAGTATGGCGTTGGCTTTGAAGGTAAGATAGATGGATAGTGTCCTTATTGTACAGCATTGCCTACTGACGCCGGAGCCGCAGCGAATTCTCGAGCAGCCTTTAACAGGCGCCTGGGATCTGCTGACGTCCGACGCGTCAACAACGGATATTACTAGTAGCGCGCCGTTCTCCAGTAAGACGCTTGCTTTAAAGGAAAGCTTGAGAGAAGACCTTTTAATATTGCGCGTAAAAGGCGCCAATTTCATCTCTTGTATCGAACATTCAAACTGTTTGCAGGCTTCATTCGCCAAAGGCCGCAGCGTCAGCGCGTTAGTAGCGGGGGCAAACGCGGCCCGACAGGACACTATAGAAGAGGAGCTAGAGGCCCCCCGGCCCGTCCCCGCGCCCCTCCCCGCGCTGCCCGCCCCCTCGCCGCACGACGCCGCGCTGGCCGAGCTGCGCCGCGACGTGCGCAACGAGGTGCAGAGGCTGCAGCACAAGGTAACATGAAAAATATTCCGTTTCAGGGCAGATCTTTTGATAATCAAAAACCTACTTTATTAGTATTTTGTAAGGGTTAGTACTCGAGGGTTTCAGCTTTCTATTACTTTCGGAAATATACACACACACACACGTTTGTAACAAAAAATGTGTTATTTGGCACGGTGTATATGTAACGGAAATGTGATGAATTCATTGTAAATTATTAATAATCTTAGGTATATATTATATAAAATTTCCATGGCACAATGTTAGTTACCCTACTCCTCCGAAACGGCTTAACCGAGTATTATGAAATTTTATTTGCATATTCAGTAGGTCTGAGAATCGGCTACTATCTATTTCTGCAATTTTGCAAATCAACTTTTGCTGGGATCAGCTAGTAATCTATAATTTATAATAGTTACCAAAAATCTTGATCAAGTGATACAATTATCACTTCTATCGTTATTCATATGAAAACATAACCGAAACCTACTTACCCATCCATGCATTCATACACCTGTAGCAACAGCTACAGAATATCATAATACAGTTTCGGTTGAGTCTAGCAATATGCTGCGCGAGCGTCGCCAGTCGCGTCTACTCTTCCTTACAGTTAAAACATGTAATAATTCGTCTCGTTGCTTAATTAAACACCCGAACACGTAAATCCCATGCATCCACATATCCAAAATTACTATTTATACAATGTTTCAATGTATTTTCTAGCTGGGCCGTGTCGAAGACTTACTGACTATGTTGGCTACACGGCTGGGTGCAGACCCGACCGAGGCGGGGGGCACCGGGGGCAGTGGGGGCAGCGGGGAGGGAGAACCAGCTACGCGCCCCCCCAACATAGACTTCGCCGCGCTCGCGAGAAAACGACGCACGAAGGTAATATAGATTATACATCTTATTTCCAAAAAGGTAATACCAACACAAATTGGTGTTATAAATAACTTAACTAAATATATTTTGTTATGTTTGTTCCGGCTTATATTTGTGTTGATTCTTTCAAAAGCAGATCGAGTAATTTAAACGCTGTAAAATCCATAAATAATTGAAAACACCAGAGCTCTGCTAGCAAAAAATAAAAAATAAGCCATCACAAATAAACACAATTATTTATTTATTAATTACTTTATTATAGTGTGTTATTGACCTGTCTAAGTTTTGTGTATGCAAACTATTGATTAAAATAAATGAATATGAATATTTAACAACCGTCCAGGGCCGAAGTAAAGGCGCAGCGCCGCAGGTCCCGACGCCAACGACGCCGGGCGAACCCCCGCGAGAGCCGCCGTCGAGCCCCGGCTCGTCGGGGACCAACGGCGCTGCGGCGCGGCGCCGGGAGTTCGTGTAGCGCGGCGCGGCGCCCGGCGCGCCGAATGACTAGCGCCGCGCGCCATGCATCAGCCCCACGACTACGGTTAATACCTACTTATAAACACGTTCTATCAGTATACATTTTCAGACACATATAAAGATAAGTAAACACATATAAAGATAAAAAAAAAAGCCGTGTTGGCTAAGTGGGAGGACACTCGACTTTCGTTCCGAAGGTCGCGGGTTCAATCCCCGCCACGCACCTCTGGATTTTTCTTCTTGAGAAATTTATGTGCGCTTTAAACACGTGCTTTAACGGTGAAGGCAAACATCGTGAGGAAACCGGCATGTTCTGAGAACTTTAAAAGAGTTTGAAGGAAATGTGACATCCACCAACCCGCACTTGGCCAGCGTGGTGAATTAAGGCCTAATCTCTCTCGTCAAGAGAGAAGTCCCTGTGTCCCAGCAGTGGGAACGTTAATAGGGTGATGATGATGATAAAGATAAGTCAGCACGTGACACGACAACGCTCTTTCTCTCGTCACAAAAGCGTTGGCAAAATGATCTCCAGGACTTTTGGGAATACCGGCAAATTGCACTTGATAGAGACGGTACGGATGGAATAAGGGTAAGTATAAATACTTGATAGAAAAAGCTCTACGCATTCATTTTCATATCCATCAACATCTGCCTTAGGCCCTGACCGATTTTGATATATTAAACAAATGTGTAAAATATGGATAAGAGTCCCTGGAAGTGTACGATTTTAAAATAAACCGTTATTTAATAAAACTGTGTTTTGTTTCAGACGTCCCCATCGTCTTCGTGAAAGCGCGATCGAAAGCTGTGCCTTGTAGCCCCTCTCCCCCCGCGCCGGCCATGTGTTCACGCGAACAGAACTCTGAACTATCCCCCGCCCTGAATGCGGCCCTGCGCTAGTGCAAAGTGAATGAACACCTTTATTTTACTCTCAGTATGAGCATAGTTATTTTTAAGATACAAAGTGCGGAATTGATATCGGCCTACAGTAAGAAATTTGTGTAAGATTTGATTTCTTCAACTACTGTCAATCGGATGGTTTCGCTTGTGATTCTAAGCTAGTGATCTTTGTTTTAGTGGATCTCACGGATTTAGCTAAGTATAGTTGAAAAGTGCTGGGACCATGTGAAGGAACATTTCGGAGTGAAGACGGGCGGGGGTACTTATATTTTAATAGAGGAGCGAAATGATGGATGTTTGTGAGGATAACATGAATCTTGGAGTTTTGTTAAAGCCTCGCATAATCGACGTAGGCTTGTTTCGGTGCGTAAATTGTTCACAAAATACTCGTAGGCACTTAACATACCTCAACTTATAAAGTTTGAATTTTAATTTATTCATAATTGAAAAGAAAATACATCCTACGCTTTGTTTAACAACCGTTGGGTTAGCTTAATGGGGCGTAAAATGAAAAGTGTTCGTTATTTGTTCTGCCAAGAGGACTTGTTAACTCTAAGTAGGTATTACTTTCAAAATAAAGCACGATTATCTATAATCTACTATTGGTTAAAAATAATCGACTATGGGTTCTAAACTGAGGTTTAAACTTTTATGAAAATCGCCTCGTTAATCTCAAAAGGTTTTGGATTGCTGGTTTGTTTAAAAGAAAATGTATAATAACAAAACAATGTCCAAGGTTTATAAGTACGAGATCTTCCTTTCGGCCAAGGTGTTCTTTTTCTATTAATACGAAAAGTTACTAAAATATTCGTAATAGGTACATCTACACGTAAAGAGGGAGTAACCAGATCGTGACGCAATGAATAAGTAGAAGAATACCTTGACTAAACTACAGGAAGAAAGCCTAATAATACAGCTATAATGGTTAAAGCGTGCGAAACAGTAAGGAGCTAGATATATGTATATAGTAGAGTAGGTATGCACAGGTAGACGGTCTCACGCTGCATCGCTTACAGCACGACTGGGCCGCCGCGGCGCGGGCGCCTGCAGCCTTAGATTCATAATGGTCTATCTTCTATCTAACTGTATCACTAACTACCTCTAACATAACCCGAAGTAGTGCTGGCCACCGACTTACCGGTTCGGTTGGTTCCTATTCTGTTCTTCCTAGAACAGAACAGAAATTAAACCTGATTAATCGTCACATATAAACCGATCGCCGACCTGTCGGTGGGTTCTTATTGGTGATGTCGGCCAGTTTTTTGCACACATGCAGAAAGAGTTGCATGTAGCAAGTTTTAGCCGGTATGTCGGTGATGGGTGGAACATTTAGTAATGCATTCAGTCAGCATCTCAGTTTGATTTCTGTTATATCTATAATACCAATCCCAGCTTTCGCCATGTCCATTGAAACCCATCCTTCACAATATCGCCTATCATCGCGATAGTGGCTATAAGCAACCTCGAAGCCACTGCATAATATGTTTGGAGCACAACAAAACTTCCTCAGCCCGACTGAGATTCTATCTTTTGTTCAAGTGCTGATCATCTCTATTATTTATGTAGGTATGTACCTAAGCTTTTCTTGGTCGAATTCCGACATTTGGAATTCCAGCTTAAGCAGCCTTCTACTTTATAAATATTTTGAAATATAAGAAATTGGATTTGATAAGCCGTAGCAGGTGAGAAATATTTTATTATCGTTTTCTATAGAACAAATTTTACGTTATTTATAAAACGCGTTTTCGGCTTCTTTTTTAAGTCTAGACTAAAAAAGAAGCCGAAAACGCGTTTTATCTTTAGAGATTGATTATTCTTTAGAAGATCTAAGTAGTTAGTTAAATAAAACCTATAAACTTCTGTTAGAACCTTTTTCACACTTATTGAAAATCTTTTTAGATCTGTGAAACAAAAAATCAATTGGGGAGCTTTTAATAAAATTAATTAATTAACACATAACGTTATCATAATTCGATTCCCAATCACGACTTACACAATTTGTAATATTTATTCACCCACATTTTATTCTTAACTTAAGAAAATATTAGGCTGCGGTGCCCTTGCGTCGACGGGCTAACTATTAACTGATATCGAATTTGTATAAATGATATTATAACTACGTAATTGTAAGAGATAAATGATACTCATGAAAAGCAATATTCGGCAATCGTTTCCACTCGTAAGAGCGGGTGACTCTACGACTAAGTATTTTTATATTATTGCATACTTCCCTGTACATTATAACTCTGTTTTGCAATAATGCGTTTACGATTTTGTAATTATTTAGCGAATAATGATAGTTTTTCTTACACGTAACTGCGCGTATATATAAAATTTGAACTTTAATCTAATTTTTGATCAGTCTACTTCTAGCGAACAGTTTTTACAGATTTTCTACCACATTATTGCATGACGGGGGATAAACATCTGGTTTTATACGCTTTCAAAGGTCGATTGTTATATTTAAGATATCATATGTACTTCAAGAGCTGAACTGTTGAATTACTTGAATGTTTATTATGGTTTGTTTGTGAGTATGAATTGAAAGCGTGAAGCTCACGCACACATATCCAAGCGCCGAGGGGCTGCGTGACGTCACGATGCGCTTTTGAAGTGCCGCCATCCACCAAAGCGAAAATCTACTGCTAAAAGCTCTCCTGAGACAAAATCTATAGATACAAAAACAATGGTTCTTCATTTAAAAGCAATGTTAAAATGAGGGTTGATGTAAGGGTCACAGTATGTGATGTGGACTTTCTGCCATGAGGTAGGTACCTACCTATTTGTTCATTGTTTGGTCTTCGCTTTGGTGTTCGTCCTCACGTCACGCGCTCTTCGGGACGACTGGCGTCCGTCCGCGCCTGGGCCTCGACTCTGCAATGATTGCGATATGTTCGAAACCGAGGCTAACATCTAGTCTACGTACGCACTGATGTCCACAAGGGCGCGTTGCTACGTTTA
Source organism: Gymnoscelis rufifasciata (assembly GCA_929108375.1). Lineage (NCBI taxonomy): Eukaryota > Metazoa > Arthropoda > Insecta > Lepidoptera > Geometridae > Gymnoscelis > Gymnoscelis rufifasciata. The sequence continues at coordinate 7,995,184 of OV815315.1, read as the reverse complement.
AAGAGCTGTCGCTACTTTGTTTCACATACAATTGGTGCGCTATGTCAGATCAACGCTACAGCAGCAACAGTGGGGACAGGCTAGGCGTATTGTGTAGCCATAGAGCCTTGTGATTTACATGGAAGATCTAAGGACACAATGAAATATGTTTACTTTCAATTGCTAAGGACTAGTGCAAAAGCGAGTAGGACGAGCGATCGATAACATTATAAAACGTTCGGTCGAAGCTGCTCACTAGGCTCTAGGTAGGTACTAACCGAGCCACCTGACTGTGCTTACGTAGACTAAGAGTCGTTATAGCAGAACGCTAATCCACAAGCACATCTCCCATATTCTCAGGCAGTGACGGATTTACAAATTTTCAAGGTAGGCTGAATAGTTTTTGCCTTCCTTGCCTCAACAATTGTCATATCATGCCTTATTTTTACAATTCAACAATTTTGTTGAAATTGCACGTAAAATAATTTTTCGGTACATTTTTGAGCTAATCGGTATAATTTAGCTACTCTCGGAATGTGTGAATGACAAGTGAGAGAGAAAAGTCATCGACAAAATTTGTTGCAGACTTCTATCTGAAAACCGTCATAGAAAAATCTTTTTTATTTCTATGAGGTGAAAAAAAAACCGTTTCTCAAATTTTCCGCCCCCAAAATCTGCCGCCCTGATCCACCACTGTTCTCAAGACAGATAATCCTATTCAATAAGTTTGACGGACAATGGTAGAGCAAACTCGATCACCGATTAAGCGTTCTGCTAGTACCCCTTGTTATTCGATATATCGAATCCTAGATATTATTATATCTACAGAGTCAGGCCCCTGTTCATAGTTATCGGTTGTTAACGTTTTGAAAGTTTATCCGAGATATTCGATATTTCGCGTAGTTACTTGGAGCGCTATGTAGAGTTTCCGTTTCGGAGTTAATACTCCGCGCTGCAGCTCTTCTTTTAATGAAATATATTGAAATGACAACATTACTGACTGTTTTTTTTAAGTACCCCTCGTGGTTCCCAATCATAATAAACTTTTTTTGAAAAACTAAATGAGTGGACAAGCTGGTAATTTTAAATGAGTTATACAGTTATAATAATATATAATTACAACATCTTGTAACAAAATTCAAAGACACATTAATTAAGACTTTATTCCGTGAGCAAATATTTGCAATAGCAGTAGATACAATTATTTATTTTATTTTATTTTTTATTTATTTTTTATCTACCATTAAGAAACCTCATAGAAAGCGTTCAAATACCTGGTAAATGGCCAGGTTAACCGATTTAATTAAAAACTAGTGAATATCCTTTGTATTTACTTACTTCGTACTTTGACTTTAAGAACACTATGCTAATGGGAATCTTCTAGGCTAAAATAAAACACCATTTTTTTTTACTCTAACTTTAATATATACAAAAGGAAATACATAGCATTAGTTCCACCGTCGTACTCGACGAGAGTGCACCTCGATTCAAGGGGTAGTTTGACTGACAACCGGGCTAAAGGTATGTTCTATGCAGCATCAATAAGCGACATCTTAAGACAGTCCCCAGTCAAAGTCCCCCTTTAGGTGACCTTTTAAGAGACTTGTACAGGTCGCACTCAGATTCGGCTTAAAAGGTTATTAATATTACGATAAGGCATCACGCCAAACCCCAAACACTTATTTAACTTATTTCATTAACGCACTAGTGACATATAAATAAAATACATATAGGTTAATATAAAACCGTAATTATATAAATCAAATAGAAACTCAAACGCGAAAAAATTACATTTAAAAGCTATTGAGGTTCAACGTAACACCTCAGTTGAAAACGCTCAAGATTTATCACCTCGACATACTTTTTATGATATAGAACTTGAAAACAGGTGTGTTTAAGTATTTTTCAAACAATGTTAATGAAACATAAATAATCTAACATTTTTGTTTCTTTTTTTTATATGTTATGTTGACAACCGAAAACCCATCGTACCATAGCCCAAGCCCATGTTTAAAAATTACGAATATAAATTTTATTTTCTCTTTTAGGTCAGTCTCTTGTATTATGATATAAATTATAAAACCTCCATTTCGCATAGTTTTTTTTATTATTAACAGTCAAGACATTTATTTCTAAAAATGTTTTATCTTTCGAAATAAATAATTTGCTATTTTATTATATTCTGTTGTAGTGGGACTCCGTGATCCATCATCAAGTGTGGTATCGCAGAATAACTAGTGCTTTAATAATATGGGCGTTAGTAGGGTACGTTGGGTCGGCAGAGACTGGCGAAGTGATATTCCTGAAACGCATCAACTAACGTTGCAATTCTAAGTCATAAAAATAAGATGCTTAGCCTATTAACAAAAAATACATGATTACATACGGTCTCCTCTATGGAGGTTTGGCCGTGGCAGTGTGGGTGTGCCATGCCTGATTACTGTAGAATTCACGCATCGGTTTGTATTATCGAATATTTATTATAAGGGTTGTTAGGAGGGTTATTTTTCATGCTCGTTTACATTATTCAGGTTATAGGATGATATTAATATCTATCAAAAGACCGTTCAGTAAAGCTTAACTCCCTTTACTGCCTGTTCTAAAGTATACATTGGATTCGAGTCCACTATGAATTTGGTATAAATGTGAATGAATTTTTTTGGTAATGACGTTTTAAATTTGGATAAAGTATACGAGTTAATAACTTGGTTGAAAAGATATCCCTGTGTAAACATACTCTGGGACTATTTAGTAACTCACAGATTTTTAGCATCACTAGAAAGACAACATGCATAGAACCTTTGTATTGTGACTTGTTTACATTATTCCAGTAGCAAATAAATCCTTGCTTTTCGCTGCAGTGTTAGCAACTTTTCAGGCACTTACAATTTACTAAAATAAATTTGACTTGAATTATGCAAATTAGTCTTTTGTTTAACCGAATAATTTAGACCCCTTCCAGATATTTGAAGTAATTGATGACCTTGTACAAAATATGTTTTCTAAATTTTAATGGTTCAGAGATTCTGTAGTCTGTAAATACAAAAGGTATCAATAAAATTGTAGGGTATTGGGTAGAAATAACAATTATTTGTTCTAATTAATTATTAAAAAGTACTAGATATAGCAAACTCTATAATTAAGGTTTTACAAGTTTAGTATTTTAGGGTTTCCTGCTACATAAAATATAAACAATGGGCACCACTAAGTTCAAAGTCGTGTTCTTAATATAAGATATATGAATGCATTAGCTTATATTAATTCCAACCTATTATTATAACTACAGGCTGGGCTTAAACTATGAGGGAAGATTCACAATATGTCGAACACGGTTTGGTATAAACATGATCACAAATAAGAATAAATTAGTTCAGTTCAGTTTCTTGTATTTGGACTCTGCACTTGAAGCGACAATTTGCCAGTGTCGAGTTAAATAGAATTATAAAGTGAAAAAGATGTTACTCAGTTCAACGCTATTTAAATATTAAAAAACTGAGAATAAGTTGGGAATTTCTTTATGGATTTTTTTATGGATGAAACCGTGGTCGATATAAGTTTGAATCTACACTAAAAATGCAAATGGAACCCTTCTCCGTGACGCATGGTCTTCTTACAAGCAATTCTGATGATTCCCAAATCTATCCAAGATTTTACCTAAATTTGAATTCTATATTACTAGCGACCGTACCTGTTGCCTGACTTTTATACCAAAATTGATTTGATGAAACACTTCTTATCCACATGAATGTAGATCCATATGATGTGTGCAAAAACTTGGTCACTTGCCTTCTTCATTCTGTATCAACAAAAGAGTTGATTGGATGTTCCACTTATTGCCTTAGTATTTTTTTTTGCGATAATCCCAGAGAATAGGTACTGTCTTAGATTCATATTTGTTTATTGCTAGTTGTATAAGATTCAACATAGGAAAATCACTGATATATCTTTGAGAATCCTGTTAATTTGCAGATTAATCGAGCCCAATAACTAGCCTACAAATCTAGAATAATATAAGAACATGGTTATAGTATATTACTGCCTTAAATAAATCATTAATATGGTAAGATTCGTAAATGTAGTTCCGTGTTTGTGTCTGTAGGTTTCGGATAATCGTCGGCAGATGTCGCTAGTTATTGTCGCAGGGGTTACGTTTGTCTAGCATTGCGAAGTTGTGCGAGTGGTGAGATTGCGCCGAGTGTACCGATGACGGCAGATCCTGCAAACAAATGGTTCATTTGAACATATTCCTTGGTAGTTAGCTGCTGTAATAATGGGTACATGTAATGTTGTTCTTTTTTTCTATGTAGCTACGTTCAGCGAGGGAAACTGATTCATTTTTACGGAAAATGAAAAAAACTAAGATAACGCCGTGTGTCGTCGCATTTACACATTAATAAAAAAGTTTATGGAATAACTGCTGGGCTCACCACCTTGTATAATAAAGCGAGTTGGCCAACTTGCTTTTTAAGCGTGGCAACAGTTGACAAAATGCCCTCTAATCCATGGCTAGTGGCAAGACTGCGGTTGTAGCAAACGGTAAGACATCCTGCAGCTCAAATGATTATTCTATTTATTGGTAAGAAGGGTATATCAGAAAAGATACAGGATTTAAACGTCTTTAAATGCGGGCTCACACTTTTTGGACATGCTAAATAACACTTATGTGAAGTAAAACGACTGTGTAAAACCATAATAGTCCTCCACCGTTCAGCATTATGTTCAGACATTCTATGGTTAATTTATGAAGATGATTGTTATTCAGTTGGAGGGTCGTTCTCGGGCGGACTCGCCGGTGAAATAGCGTGCCCACTGTCCATGTCTTATATGATGATGATCACCATCTCTTCAAATAGGAGCCACGGACAGCAGTTTATGTAGAGGCTGCCTCGATGAAGATGAGACAGTAGAACATACTTTACTGCACTGCACAGCCACAGAGGAGGCAAGAATTAGGACGGGGTTGAGGCGTCTAATGGACGCGGAGGCCCCATCCTCACCATCAGATATGCTGACACGACTCTGTAAATCTCCGAAAGTCCTACTCCGGTACATCAAGGAGTTAGGATGGTTAGGGCCTAGCTAGGCATGGGGGTAATGCACAATACACTCCAAAGTGAGACGTCAGTGCAGTCCTTAGTCCCCCCTACAAAGAATTAGAATTAGATGATGATGCGTCCTTTTGGTCGGAGGTACAACCCACCTGGTAGGAGAACTTGGGGAAGTGCTCCTCCTGTATCTGCGCGAGGCCGTTGTCGTTCTCCGGCGGGGTGAGCTCCACAGACTCGCCGGTGAACTCCGAGTCGAAGTAGCGAGTGTCCATATCAGACTCGACTTGCGGCTTGAACGGCGGCGGGATCTAATACGAAAGGGTAATTAAAACATCTGAAGAAAATAATTATTCAGTAAAATAATTAATAAAAAGCCGTGTTGGCTGGTTGGGAGCGCACTCGACTCATTGCGCGTTGAGCACAATGAAGGCAAACATCGTGAGAAAACCGGCATCTTCTTTGAAGGACATGTGCCATTTACCAAACCGCATTTGCCCAGTGTGGTGAATTAAGGCCGCTGTAATCTCTCCCGTCAAGGTAGAAGTCTATGCGTCCCAGCAAGGGGAACGTAAATATGGGTCCTTATGTTGTCATATGCTTATTATAGCTCAAATCGTTCCGCGGCGTCATGGCGCCCCGATTCCTTTGTCTTCGGGCCCGACAGTACGGAGCATCATTGACAGCTTCATCATTAACTATCAAACGTGTGCATTATCAGGTCTGCTAACCACGCAGACTCCTTTATCAGCCGTCTCGCCAGTAGAAGCTTCAATAGTTGGCCGCTAGATGGTGCTAAACACTGTACTCACTCTCTTGGCCGCGAGGTCGTTCCAGTTGACGGAGGCGAAGAAAGGGTGGTTCATGATCTCCTGTGCGTCATCCGGCCCGGCGCCGAGGCGCATGGCAGGCTCTTTGGTCAGCAGGCCCGCCAGTAAGGAGCGGCAGCAAGGCGACACGGTGCGCGGGAAACGCACCTACACAAATGCCATACAAATGTTAACATTAGTTACTATTAACGTATAAAGCGCAGCTGTATATAAATTTAAAGATATAACTTTTGAAACTATCATGGTTATCAATACTATTTGGATTTATAACGGGATATTTACCATGGTTGATTGTCTTTCGAGTTTCCCGATATTTCGGCACAGTTACATGCGCCATGATCGTTGAACTGAAGCTGCAGCGATTGGAGTAACAGTTTTATTGGCAGACAAATCGATCTACCCTCTTTCTAACTCTTTTATTACTAGTCGATGTCTCATTAGAGCTGGGACATGTTTCACACCCCACTAACACACTATCGCGACACACAATACTGACAGTGTCCAAACACACATGCCATACATGCCATTCCCAGCTCTAGTGATACATCGACTCGTAAATAACTAATAGACTGCGCGCATTCGTCGCGATTCTCTCGCACATGTCAACTGTTCTACGTTTGGAGTCAAATTCCCTCTGTATTGAAGAATGCAATAGTAATGATGTGCGTGATATGTTTTACCTCTTCAGTGACGATGAGTGAGAAGAGCACATCGTGATCGCGGTTGTAGAACGGCAGACGGCCGCATGACATCTCATATAAGACCACGCCAGTTCCCCACCTGTAATGTTTATTATGTAACAGATATTGTATTGAAATTGGAGCATCTGATTGCTATATTAAAACAATCTCTTTTAGAACATGCAAATGGAATGATTTTACAGTAAAAGCCCAAACTATAGATAAAAGATTTTTGCGGTCCTCTCTTCCTGAGAAAATAACAAGCGCATATTTACCAGTCTACAGCTGGACCGTAGTCTGTATCTTCAAGGATCTCGGGCGCGAGGTATTCCGGTGTGCCACAGAACGTCTTAGTCGTGCGTCCATGTGTAATGTTTACCTGAGAATGAATATAATACTACTCAGAGTAAACAGAACTCGATTCTTGTCGGATGAAACGGGAGTCCCTAAATATAAATAGCAATTGTTTTTGATAGAGAAAATGATGTTCCAGCAGTCGCTTTGGTCGCACACGTTTGGCCGAAGCTTTATGCCGGTCACAAGTTTATAAAGGTAACGAGTACCCTTAAAACTATTATTATAATATAGAATCACATTTTTGCACAAAATAGATAATTTATATTTCATAGGGAGAATTAAGGATCAAAATTGAACACTTTCGTTTTGATATTAAAACATTCTAGAACATTCTACAAGTTTCATAATTTCAGATCGATGTATATGATCTACTCAGCGTGCATGAAGCCTAAGGGGTAGATGATCTCGGCGCCGTAGAAACGGGTAAGCTCTTCGAAGAAGGAACGGATCATTCTAGAACTAGATACCTTGCAGAGGCCAAAGTCGGCGATCTTGATATGACCGTCCTTGTCCAGCAGCAAGTTCTCGAGTTTCAGATCGCGGTATATGATCCCCTCAGAGTGCAGGTAGCCGAGGGCCGAGACGATCTCGGCGCCGTAGAAACGGGTGCGCTCCTCGGAGAAGGAACGCTCGCGAGACAGATGGAAAAACAACTCTCCACCGTTAGCGTATTCCATCACGAAGCAAACACGGTCGGCGGTTTCGAACGAGTACTTGAGAGCCTGTGGAAATATAATTATATGTAGTAGCGTTTCGAGGACACTTTTGACGAGAGAAATATTAAAAAAAGCTTTTATAAGGTACAGGTACAGGTGTCTTAAGATAACCTTCATTGACAATAAAGGTGTCTTAAGATAACCTTATGTACAACTTATGTACACATCGATACAAATCATATATTTTAAGTAATATCTAGGGTATAAAAGGCTGTTCTCAAACATTTTCTTTTACAAAAGACTCGAAATGTTTATCTGACAAAATTAATCAATTTTCTGTTATGTGTAGCTGCTTAACTGCTGGAAACATAAGCATCAATCTAAATCGCAAGCAAAATATAATTACCGTGAGAAAAGGATGTTTGGTCTTCTTGAGCACCCTGTTCTCAGTGATGGTGTGGGCCACCTCATCCTTCTGGATGATAACGTTCTTCTTGAGGATCTTGATGGCGTAGATGCGGCCGGTGCCCTTCTCGCGGCTCAGGATCACCTTCCCGAAGGTGCCCTTGCCGAGGACTTTGAGAAATTCGAACTTTTCCAGAGTCTGTGACAAATAGATTTTGTATTATACATATGACATTATCATCGTCTCCCTCCGTTCCCACTGCTGGGACACAGGGACTTCTCTCCTGAAGAGATTAGGCCTTAATTCACCACGCTGGCCAAGGGCGGGTTAGTACATACATAAAATACATAAGTACAACTTTGTAAGACATAGTGAGTAATTTATTTGTTATCTATCTGAAGACTGTAACTGTACATACGTACTCTTGATCATTGTAAATCAAATAGTACTGTGATACGACATAGAGTGCTGATTCTTTATCAAGATTATAGGGATTTACTGCGGCATTATTGATTTATTCATAGGATTTCAAAGGACATTGAAATCCATTACAAAGTATTTAACACGAATCTTAAACAGCCTAAAATGTTCTAGAAACATATTTTTATCGTCATGTAACCGTTGAAACAAAATAATACATGAAAGGCTTTTGTAGATGCTTAGACGTTGAAGTACATAGTATGAGAAAATCGAGGGATCGAGTATCGATTCGTCTAAAGAGCAACTGATCTACATCGTCAACTCAGCATCTCGTCTATGGCTATGGTTGTGATTTGTCTAAATAGAAAATGTATAAGTAAAACTAGCGGTCCACCCCCGCTTCGCACCTAGTTGACCGTATTGTGAATCTAAACCATTCTCGAACCCACTTGTTTTAGTGTCTTAGAAATTCACAAAAAAAAAATCTTCAAAATTGGTCCAGCCGTTTAGGAGGACTTCAATGACTTACACACGTACAGAAGATTTATATATATAGATATGTACATTCTACGCACGTACCCATCAAATGCGCAAAGAAACAATATACTTAGGTGTTTACAACGACAAAAACAAACCGTAATACCTACGACGCAATTATTTCGTTCAAAAACTACATTACGCTTAAATTCTTCAATAAAAATGCAACACGTGCTGGTTCCATTGATTTGTGCATGCGGCGAATAAATAAGCGATGTTTGTAAATCTGCAATTGGTTTCGCAACCCAAGCAAATCAATGGCGAAAAAAAAGTTCGTGGAAAAATTCAAAATGGGTCGGCAGTCTTTAAACTGTCACGGCTTGCGCCTCGTGGCTGCTGTGATTGGTCACCGCTCAGCACAACACAGTACAATCACAAGCAAAACAATCAACTTTCGATGTAATAAGTTATTGGATAACTGGTCAGTTCACTTTGACAAAATACCAGTTTCGGCTGCAGTTAAGGTGCAGCCAAACCTGGTATTTTGTGGTTTGACATGACCGTGTACAAAGACACATGCATTATCTTTATAGTTCAAGAATAGTAGGACATGGCTGCCGAGAGAGCACGATGAGTCAGTACATCACAGTCAAAGTAAATTGCAAGTGTATCTTATAATCGGATAGATTTAATAAATCCCTACGCCCTCTAACGAATACGAATGCATCGAATTGGAGTCTTTGCAATATCAACCCGATAAAACTAAGATAATAGAAAATAAACTTTCAAAAAACTAAGCGTATAGTGAGACTTAACTTCTTTATGTATATAGGAACTAAATAATAGAAGTTTCTAATTTCTTGAAAAAAAAACAACATTTAATTTACACCTGCAAAGTGACAGAAGAGAAAATATATATTTACCCCCTTATAAATAGTAAACTAAGCCTATTTTAAGATAACATGCCGCGAGCATTCGTTGGTCCTTGTTGATCACATTGACATTTGTGTTTGTTAAAAAGAGACCAAATTCATGCTCAAATATAATAAATAGGTTTGCTATCCATTTTGCATAAGTGATTGGAGTGAGACTAGAGAAGATTGAGACGTTTGTGTGTTTATTATGTATAATAAAAAGAACTATGTATGTATGTCTATTTTATCTATGTAAGTATATCAAATGTCTACTACCCGTAACACACGCTTAAAGCTTACCACGGTGCTAGATGTTGTTGTGTGGATTGTCCGGTAATGTTTATTTATTTGAAATGTGGAGCTGGAGGATAGAAAGGATAACATGGTTGAGAACGAGGAAATGCTGAATAAAATTGATAGGTACAGGATATTTTTGAATACACATAGGGATAAGTAAATCGAAATAGAGGGAATAAATAATAACTTCTTTATGAGTCAGACCAAATGGAAAGTTTTTGTTTAAACGTAAACAAGATACCACACTGAAAAGAGAAATGCGCAAGGACTGAATATAAAATAACACTGACTTTTATCCGCCAGAAGGAGCCAGAATCTATACTAATATTATAAAGCCTCAGAGTTTTTATTTGATTGTTTCTTTAAATGCCGTAATCTCACAAAAGATCGGAGCAAAACATCCACAAAAAACGTGCATCGCAGTGGCAAAAGCTAGTGTTTATCTGCCACCCCTATACTTTATAATAAGTGTAACTAGGTAAAGTGAACTCAGAAAGCCTCATTCAAACTGTCCTTCATTGTACAACTTGCACGTGCGTTACGCTTGTACTATCGAGTAGTAAAGTAAATCAGCGAAAACGTAAACAAGTTCTACTCTAGCGATTTAAAACAATGCCTACTAGCGACAGAATGCGGAATAGTAACGTTTAACGAGCAAGTTTGCTCAACGTTCATAGCGTGTTTTTTAGAACATCCGCCTATAGAATTTACTGCATTTTCTTTAATGGCAATGTTATTTCGAGTATAAATTTATTGCTCACTGATAAAATGGTACTTTTTTGTATGATATATAATAAAATGAAATATATTTATGCGCCTAAGAAACCATAAATTTGTTTTAGTTTCTACGCTTAGTCTTAATAGTTTCATATTGCAGTAACAACGTTCAAAAAGCTGCTATTAATTTAATTCACGATTTGATAGGAATCAATTATAAATAGAAGTTCGATCTATATTATGTCATATTCCAATAAACAATTAAGTACATCACAATACAATTAATCAATGAAAAAGACAACCGCTTCCAGAAATCAAACAATCTGCAAATGGCCCACGAGCCACGCCCAAGGAGCAATAATAATAATGTTTTGTAGCTTATACCAATACACCATGTGCACAGCTCGTGACATAGTCTGAATTAAAAAAAGAACCCGATTCCAGAACTTTAGTTACCTTTAAAGTAAAAATCATACTATTTTGTAATGTGCACGTGATGCGTTTTCATTGGAGACCACACTCGAGTATATTTGCAGATTTTCGGTTTTCCTTCCCCACTTTTACCCTCAACCGATTTTCATCAAACATGTCTAAGAACACTCGCGCGAAACTCGGCTTCATACAAAAAAAAACTTATTTGAAATCGCTCCATCCGTTCGGGAGCAATGACACCCCTCTTTTTTGTCGGGGGTTATTAATAATAAACACCTAGCCGATTTCGGCTACAGTGACCTAAGCTTTCATAATACAAAAACTAAAACCGTCGAGTGCTTGGCTTTCATTTGGCTTATATACCCAATTTTAGCTACGAACGTACAACTCGTGGCATGCAGCATACAATACAGGCTGGCTTTCGCGTCGGTCGGGCGCCCGCGGAATTCAAGGAATGTCCGATTTCGCAAGGTGCGACACCACTGACTCATCGGCGAGCTTAACCCAAACAAAATGTTTTCACACACTACATATGCAATGGAAGTTAACAACATTTGATGGTAGAATATAAATGTGATTTCTGGAGTTTATTTTTTTTACAGACGATTGAATGGGAATGGGCGAATTAGGCTTAGCCAAACTTTAAAACAGCTGTTTATTGTATAAAATTCCCTACAAAACTTTTCTCTATCTTCTGTTCTTTATGTTTATGTTACTTTTCAGTTAGACGTTGCCGTCTTTCAAATACTTCCAGTAATTTCGGTTGGCAGCGGAAAATTTAAATGCACATAAAGTCCAAAAATCCATTGCACATTATTTGTATTCATATGTTTTTTCCATAGGGTATTTATACAAGACCCATCGTAAATGTATTATCAGTAAACGTTTCGCTTTATTTAGATAACGTTCGGAAAGTTGTGCGAAACATCGCAATAACAAGTTTCTTAGTAAACAAATTAAGTATTCGCAGGTGCTGCCAAAGATAATACACCTAAAGTTCAAATACAGGATAGATTTCAAGTGTTACGGAGAAGGTAACTACTGGCAGCGTTGTAATGCTAATTAATACACAAAGTTTAAAATAACAGGAAAGTTAAGGGTTTTCCTTTAGAATTTCTACACTGATTTTGATTATTCACCTAAACTGGTAAATTGCGGGATCAAAATGAGAGAAAATAGTTTGCCGAAGATCAATACAACTAGAAGTATCAATAGAGAATTGCGTTTATAAATTATCTTTGACACAGAGAATTTGGATTTACTTCTAAGGCAACACTTGATGCTTATAGGTAGGTTAGTATAGTACTACCCATAGGTATGTAAATGTATGTAGACGGATAATGCAGGTGATTGTCCTTCACGGTCGAATGGTGTCGCGCCAAAAGTCAACAAATTCATTAAACAGTGTCTGAATAAGTCCATAATAAAGTATTACGATAGTGTTTTTGTGTGCACACAGTATAAGCTCTAATGCCATGCCGAACTCATTATTATTCTACTATTACTTAGGTTTCGTTTATACTATAATTAAAAACAGCAAAATGTAAATGCGTCTGTTTGTTTTGTGCATGCAATTTTTTATTTTATTTTTAAACCTTACAACATTGTGGTAGGCTTTTGATATGGATATGTATAGTTAGTTATACAAGTTGTTTTGTATATAATGTAGTATAGAAAGCGGAAAGGGTGTGAATGGCATGCACCAGGCGAACATAATCTTTAACCCCGACCAAAACGTCTGTCTGTTGGGGCATCATAGCTCCCGAACGGATGGACTGATTTAGTTTTTTTTGTATGAAAGGTGAGTTTTGGCGCGGATGTTCTTAGACATGTTTCATGAAACTCGGTTGAGCCGTTTAAACGTTATGGGGGTGAGAGTGGGGAAGGAAAACCGAAAATCTGCATATATACTCGAGTGGGGTATCAAATGAAAGTGCATCGCGTGCACATTACGAAATTAAGGCATTGGAACCGGTGATTTTTCTTAAATTTTTAATATAGATTTAGTATGTTTTACAACATTCCTTGTTTTCGTTAAAAGGCCTCTTATTTTCTGTAGCCTAATCTAATCTAAATAATAATAATAATCTTAAGCATCATGTCAGTTGAAAAAAAAATTGTGCCATTCACACCCTTTCGCTTTATGTACGATATCCAAAACACCTTGTATAGTGTATAGGTGAGTTTTTTTTTTCACAAATAATAAATAAAATAAATAATAGTGTTTCAATCAAATAACAAAAGCTTGACTTAACCGATTTACATATCTGAAGTAAGTAGGTCGTAACTCTTTAGAATGTGGTTAAATTCTGGCATGTTTGTTGTGATACCAACTCTAAAACGTGCGTAATATGTAAATGAACAAGGCAACATAAACACTTCGTAAAGGACGGGACGCCTGCAGGCCCGGTGCGTCGAGGAAAATATTGCAGCGATGACGTCATACTTGTTTGTCGTTCGTCGATTCCAAGAAGGAATGAGTCAGAAACTAAAGAGTTGGTAGCGCCTCAATAAGGCGGGCCTGTATAGGGGATTATCCTGTTTATCTAGATTGTATCCTGATAACTAGATGACTATAAATACCTGGATTACAATCGCGGGTGAGCAACCCAGACTAAACGTATGTTGAACCACACAGGCCATGCTTGCCTTTTTTGTTGGCTTCTGGTTCATAAACTTTTATTGCTAGCATCAAGATTCAATAATAAAACAAGCTTAAATAAAAAATAATGCAAAAAAAAGCAGAAAATTTAATAGCCTGTGTCGGTTTCAGTATCAATTTCTACACAGCGCGTGCCAAACAAAGTTCCTTTTGGCGTAGTCAAGTAATCGTTACACAAATAATATCAGGTATCTTATGCCTTGAAAAGTACCACTAAAACCGTGATTTCAACCATAATTATAAAAGAAAATCTAACGTAGAAGGTATTTACAACACTAGTACCTTATTTTATGGTAATTTCATAAGCTGAAATGTATTAACATCATCATTCTCTTGCGCTTATCCCACATTATGTGGGGTCTGCACAGCGCAGGTTTTGCGCGAGCGCGGGCACTCGGTCCAACATTTGAACAATGAACTCACGGCACAACGAAATATTACGTGTAAATGATCACTCGCATTCAGATCAATACACCATTCAGCGCCGAGCGCTCACAAAATTGCTACAACAAACAACCAATCTACGGGTAACTGAATGAATCAATCTACTACGTCCTAAATCAAAATAATAAAAACTAAGTGCTGTGAAGTGAGTTTAAGCACCTCCTCAGACTAATAATAACGGTAATAATATCTATACAGTATTCCAACTCGGTCTTTTGAATAAGTGCTTACAGCCGCGCGGTACATGAACATGCGATACAGATGCCCACCTACAGAATTTCAATTGCATCTGCCTAATTTGAGTTTCCATCTCGTTTTTTGGTTGTAAATATGATTTAATTATGTAAGCAAATAATATATTTTGTTAATGGAATAAAAAGTGTTCAATGTTCAAAACTATGTTTTATTTTTATATAAATTTGCGTCCGGCAAATAATTAGCCTCGACCGACTGGGATGTACGAAATATTATAAAATACTAGCTGACCCTAGCAAACGTGTTTTTGCAAAATGAAAAATAGATGTTGGCCGATTCTCAGACTCAATATGCTCACAAAATTTCATGAGAATCGGTCAAGCTGGTTCGGAGGAGTACGTAACGAACATTGTGACACGATAATTTTATATATAAGATTAAACTATAAAAAATCAGCATTCGATAGTGAAGCTTAAAATAAATTGGACCGCTTGCATGGAGTTAAAATACTGCAAAGAAGGTATTACCATATCCATAGGAATAATTGTGACGAGTCATCCGTTCCGATAATGCGCAAAACCTAAATAAATATACTATAAACCAAAAAAGCAGCTCCTATGAAAAATCTCAAAGTATAGAATTGAGCAGGTTATTAAAACTTTCATCAATCTGTATTTATAATATGGCTAATGATCCCAATGCGACTGGCGGAAATCTTGGAATGTGACCTTGCAGTGAGAGGACATTCCCAAACCAGGTTTCTCCGCTCACGTGATACAAATACCGAGAACAAGTACCGGATCTGCATGCATGTGTATTTAATCAATAGGCATTGGTAATTTCTTGTCTCGTATCGTTGACTGAAATTTGTTTTAGTATCTGAGATGACAAGCATTACAGCCGTTCCCATTATGTAACTGTGTCCGTCATTCCCGCTTCAGTTTCAGGTTCTTTATCAGAAGTTTACATAGAAAGAAAATTACAAACACCGTGATCTATACTTTCAATCTACTATTAATATTATAAAGCCGAATAGTTGGTTTGAACTAACCTCAGGAGCTACTGGTCCGGTTTGAAAAGGAAGGCTATTTTATACTACGGCGAGATTACTTTATACCACGGGAAAAATACGGGCGACGCTGTGGCGTGTAAAGAAGTTTATTTACACAAAAAACAAATAAATTAGTAAAAAATAAAATAAATCATTCATAACCTTACAAGAAAATACTGTAGAGTTAGAGAATGTTCGCTACAAAATGAAATTACCGTCTATTTCTGGGCCATTCTGTATATATTACAGATATTTCTTTAATTAAAACTTTTTTCCATAAGATGGTTAGTATTCGTATTTTAGGTACTTAATCCTAAACTTGTAGGTAAACACCAACATTATTAAGCTTTAAGCTTAGTAAATAGGTTCTCTATGCGGCATGCCGAGGCGAGGGCTTAGTGTAAAATAAAAACGGAAAAGATGTAAGCAGTGCCAAAGTAAAATGGCGGACAAAGAGGCTTCTAATAGAAAACGGATAATAAGAGCCACATGCAATCTAATATCAAAACATACAGAATCAACCAACCATTTCTCTTTCTTTGTCAGGGGGAAGTTCCACCTTACGTCTTTTGGCGCAGAAAATTTTGTAAAATTTTAGGTACCACGTGTTTGGATCTGTATCTGCGCCAAGGCGGGGCGATTACCTAGGCAAGACGCAAGTCTAGCTGGGTAGCTAAAATAATATCTGCAGGACGATACAACGATACTGTTTTATTGTCTTTACGTTACACAATGGTATAATGAACCGCGATTAGTGAGATACAATTTGATTCACGAGCCAAAGGATTCGTGCGTGCCCATGGCTGAAGCACTCAATCAATGATTACAGGACGTT
Source organism: Gymnoscelis rufifasciata (assembly GCA_929108375.1). NCBI lineage: Eukaryota > Metazoa > Arthropoda > Insecta > Lepidoptera > Geometridae > Gymnoscelis > Gymnoscelis rufifasciata. The sequence continues at coordinate 7,978,787 of OV815315.1, read as the reverse complement.
TCGGCGCATCGGCGCATTCTGCGTAGCGCATCGAGGTCTCGGCGCATTTGGGGGCGGCGTGGCGCGTATTAAACACACACAACGAACCAGTCGTGTACTAAGCCCAGTGTGATAGATTTTTCTCAGGGTTGATTGCTCTCGAACGTAATTTCAAACAGATATGTTTACAATGCATGTTTCTTCTAGCTTTCTGCGTGGGGAGTTGGCTGCGTTGTTAAAGATTTTCTATGAAAATCTCTAAAATATGAAGATTACAAATGGAAAATCGGCGCACCGGATATTATAAATGGTCGTATTTCTATCTCAAAGGCTTCTACATTTTTTGGTTTAGAGATTTTACGGCTAATCTATAAAGACTGATAGATAAGCTGAAACAAGCGGACATAAATATCATTTATAGCATTCCGTACAGATTAAGTTAACGTTTAGTAGGTACTGACATCAAATCTTCTTTTCTTTGAAGACTACATTTTAGATGGATATTGGAAGCACGCGTTGTAATAAGTCTATTATGTCCATAATTCTTCATCGATTCATGCAATAACATGATGGTCGCTCCTGATCTAGATGTTTCTTTCGGCATATTGTCACGATGGCAAGGCATGAGGAACCTGTGTTTACACATAATCCGATAATATCGTATGTATTATAGGTATTTGTTTATGAGCTAAATTGAATCATCTCAACTTGTTTATCTGTGGAATAATTGTACTGAAATATAGGCAGAAAGATCATCCCGACCACGATCGTAACTAAGATAAACGATTTTTTTATCACTCACTGATTAATCACGCAATCTCAGAAAATAAAATACTTATCTAGAAAATTCTGAAAAGAACGGATTTTACGAAATTCCACCTCTGATGTATTAATATAGGGGGTCCAAATACTAGATTGTATGATAGTCCTATGTTTTTTCTGTAAGAGAATTGAAATTTAAAATGTAGATGAGCTGATCTGTGTTTGCTATGCAGATGTTGTAAGAGGTGTACAAATAATGTACCTTAATAAATACAAATTTTACCTGTGTTTTCATTAGGTACCATTTAGTTACATAACAAACTCCACGCGTACGAAGTTGTGGACGCCCACTAGCGTGAATATTTGAAAGTAGGTAAGTTTGTTCCTGACCTCTTCACTCTTTAGCTTCACAACGAACATTCTTGAAATTTTGTATACATTAAGTTGGCAGCACCTTTCGCCCCGAAAAACGTACCAACTATTCCAGGAATTTACAATAGACGTCGAAGAGTAAGAACTGTTTCTATTGGAAATGCATGTGGGCGAAGCCGCGGGTAAAAACAAGTATGCTATAATTGAAATAATTATAAAACAGAATGCTAGGTGCAGTCAACAGCAAAAGTAGGTGATCAAAATCAACGTATCAAAACCTCTTTGAAGGAATTTTAAAAAGTAAAAGATCGTAATAACACCGACGGACGGTCTAAATAAATGTAATAACTTACTTATGACATGTTATTTGTTGCTTAGCTTCTAGTGAAATACATAATCAGTAACTTTTGACTCAATTTATTGTAAACATTATTTTGGTACTATATATTTCATCAGTTTCTTTTGCTGTTGACTGTAAGAGATCAGAATTGTATACATTTTATTTACATTATAGATGTAGACTGTCCACTTGTGCAGGAGTTTAGGGTGCGGCCCTTTGTTTTTAACCCCCGACCGAAAAACAGGGGTATAAGTATGACATGCCTGTCTGTCTGTGACATCAGAGCTCCCGAATGGATGAAGCGATTTTAATTTACAGTTTTGGAGCAAAGATGAACTACGCGCGAGTGTTTTTAGACATACCTACATGATGAAAATCGGTTGAGCTGTTTAAAAGTTGTGGGGAGTTGAAAGTGGGGAAGAATAGCCGAATGTGTGCTATACTCGAGCGTGGTATTTAATGAAAGCGCATCACGTGTGCACATGACAAAATAATATGATTTTAAGGAAACATAACTTTTGAACTCGGTATTTTTTTAAATAACAAATTTAAAAAAAATACCGAGTTCAAAAGTTATGTTAGTTATTTAGATTATTATAACTTTTTTTCTTAATTAATTTTGTTATCTCCAGCGCAAAAGGTACGTGTTTATGAATAATTTTTTTTTGTTCTTTTACAGTATTATAATGGAACCTTAAGCATTTTCCATCTGTTTTAAAAGCCTTTAAAACAGATTACCTTGCCTAATAATTTGAGCCTTGTTTATGATATTGCAAAATGTTGTTTTAAATAAATAAACATTAGATTAATACATTAAACATTACATAAGTATCTAAATACCTAAGTACCTACTCTTAGTACTGCCAAACCCTGAATGGGCTGTTACTAATTCAATAAATAATTTAAAATTGACTTATCCTCGTAATCATAAAATTATTTTAATTTTAATTTAAACCTTATTTAGAATAGAACGTTTGATAAAAAACATTATTCATAAACCTAAATTAGTTGCAAATCGGTTCAATCAAAGCTTTTCACCCTTGTTTATCTCGTTAATAGTTGCAAATTAAGACATATTCAGGTTTATTGTGTGTTTTAGCTAATTTAGTTATGTAAGACAGAAATAGGAGTTTTTATGAATCCGATGGTTTGTTTTTAACACGGCTGGGTAGTAAGTGGGGCACTGCGAGCTAGCTATAACCAGACAGTCAGCCCAATAAATGCAATATAAGAGTTGTGACTGTGCATGACTAACTTTCGCATATACCTACGACAGACGCAAGTAGCGTATTGTTTATAAATTACCTGTGTTATTGCCTAGCGCTTGTGCTTGTAAGTAGTGATAACATAGACACATGTTAAAACAAATCTCAAGTCTTGATCTAGTTAGCATGATTGTTAATCTAACTTTCTTAATAAACGAGAATTTTGTTGGAGATTTTTATAACTGAGTATTTTTTCAGGCCACAAAGTTTGTTTAAACTTTTATCGCCACTTTGTTTAAACTTTTATCGCGAATTGCAGCCGAAGCCTGTATGGCTTTGGTTCACGGGACGAGAGAGGAGCAACGATTTGAATTAGAGTCCGCACAAGATGTAATACAAACTCTTTGAACTGCACTCGGTGTGCCGAAACCTTAAGGAGGTGAAGTAGTAGGAGCGTATAGCCTTTTCGATGCCTTTAGAATTCATTATATTAGTAGGTATAATATCAAAGTCGTTGTTTAAAGCTAAAGCCCCGGTTCAAGGTTGGACGCTCAGATATTTCGGAGCTGTGACATCATTAAATCTCTCTCGAATACGAACGAGAGTAATGCGCTGGTGGTATGCGGACCACTTTTGGACGTCTCCCTTAAATAACATCATAATTTAAGGTCAAAAAGACACTGCTGCCCGTAATGAGGCATATATTTTTTTGGCCGGTTCCTATAGATGACTGGTAGAGAATGCTTCTAGCATTAAGTCCTCCTCTGTACATTGTTTTTTGTGCACAAAGTATAAATAAATAAATATAGCGTCTACGGAAGGAGGTAAATCAATAAATATTTCTGGACAATCAAGACAACGGTAGATCGGTCTAGATGAGGGCTATATTAAACGCCGATGCCCGCGACATGTCATTGTCTGTTATGCAACTGCAAGTACCTAATGAATGGTGCCAGTGTACTCACAATACGACGGGGGTTCTTGTAGCTCTTGCCACACACCGCCATTTCATTGGTCTCTTCATTCTCCAGCATGACGCCTGGTGCGAATCCGACGCCGGAAGCGTTGCCCGCTTTAAGAAGATTACCCGCCGTGAACCGAATGGCATCCACCCACTCCCCTCTGCAAAATAAAACATGACTCAGCTCTGATATGTTTATGTGGTGAAGGGTTACACTAGAACAATTACTTGTTACAGCAACAATTTGCTCGATAATTTGATACAGTCTATTAAATGAACAAACCGAGCATCAGCAATTTTAGCTGGGTTGGACGGTTACAGGTTGATTCCAAAAAGTGCAAGTGTGAAAATATGTTATCGATTTGTATAACGTGTACGAATAGTAAATAATTAAAGAAGCATTTAATTTAAACTAATCGTCAATAAAAACTAAAATACATATTAAGTCGTTTGTTATCAAAATTTAATAAAAATCAAAGAAACATGAATCATCACTCTAATAAATAATAATAGCAAAACAGTAAAAGACCTTATTACTTTGTGTCTGTGTGAGATACTTAGCCTATTCATCGAAGAATGTTATAAGCCATTTTTTTTTATTAAAATAAGTATTTTTACTATTAGCAAATACCTACATCTATCAATCCCAGGCAACGCGTATTTAAGGTCCCGTATTGCAACCCCATCTAATACTAATTCCATACGGATTTACAAAGTACGACTCTATTATAATATTAAAAGTTTTACTTTACGTTTCTAAATATGATTGAACTTGTTTGTACACTTTACCTAGGTATTGGTTCAAAATAGCCTTATGACTAACTTCACTGAGGCCCGCAGAACCTTATTTAGAACCCTGGGCGCTTGGGCCCCACGAATAGGGCCTGAAGTCAGTACCCTGACTGGCGCTGGCGGTACTAACAGACACTCTTGGCTAAGCTCAGCAAAGGAACAAGGGTTAGTTGCTAAACTATTTTAAGCTATTTAATTTTAATTAGTTAAAATCAGAAAATTGTTAAAAGATCCTATTATTAAATCAGTGTTGCCAACTTGGAATTACGTTCCTTACTTCCTAAGTTCTTGAAGTTTTGTATCAGGTTTTATCTTCGCTCAGAAACCCAAATCAAATCAAATCTCTAGCTTGTTTCAGAATCTAGGTTTTTTTAACAATTTATCTACTTGTTAGAATGTTGGAACTTCAGTATGTCAAAAAAGTACTTTTGTCTTCTGAGAAAGCTGCACTGAAAAGGATTTTGAGAATTGGAATGAATTTAATTCTATAAGATTTATCGTAGTCGAACCTAAATATAATTTATTGTAGATGAAAAGTTATTTATTTCCTCATATGATTATTTTTACAAAAAATATGGTGCAAGTATTTACGACTTAATTAAATACCTACCTATTGTATGATGATAAATATGTAATTAATAACCTACAACAAAGTATGATAGGTAAGTCCTACCTATTGGACCGCCGTAAAAAGCCGTGGTGGCTAAGTAGGACACTCGATTTTCATTCCGAAGGTCGTGGGTTCAAACCCCGCCACGCACCTCTGGATTTTTCTTCTTGAGACATTTATGTGCGCTTTAAACACGTGCTTTAACGCTAAAGGCAAACATCGTGAGGAAACCGGCATGTTCTGAGAACTTTAAAGAGTTTGAAGGACATGTGACTTCAACCAACCCGCACATGGCCAGCGTGGTGAATTAAGGCCTAATCTCTTTCGCCCAGAGAAAAGTCCCTGTGTCCCAGCAGTGGGAACGTTAAAAGGGTGATGATGATGATGATAAGTCCTATTGGAAAACCAAAATGAAACATCTAGCACCTAATATACTAAGTATGTATATCATTATCATTTTAACATAATTAATCATCTTTACTGAAGCTTTTAAAATTTGTTTTCTTCACAATATTTTGGACAAATGTCATAGGTACATTGCTCCATTACAAATAATATATGTTTTGTACCAAAAACATTATAATTAAATTTAACAATGAATACTCTCATTAGATTTCTGGGTATGTGCTGTATTCATAACAGAAATGTACAGTAAATCATGGATCCTCTTCTTTTGTTAAGTTGGTTAAAAACATAAGGTATTATTAATGGAGGTAAGCATTACATTTAAATGTGTATTTATCTGTACGAGATAAAATAAGAATTTTTATTATACACACCGAATATACGTTATTAATTATTATCCAATTATGAATAATAATAAGCATTCCATATACATTTTCTGTAATTAGTTAGGTAGGTAGGTAATGTATTTTATTCATTTGTTCCGTACAAATGAATAAAATACATTCAAAGATAATTTCAGAATATTTTTTTTTTCTTATTGAATGTTTCAAGAACTGATTTTAAAAATATTGTAAATTTAGTAAGTAGATATTTATGAAGATAAATAAATTCAGATTTTTTTTTAACATTATAAATGTCGTCACTGATCTATGTAAATAAAAATGAATTGTTGTTCGTTAGTCTGATTAAAACTCGAGAACGGCTGGGCCGATTGAGCTGATTTTGGTTTTAAAATGTTTGTCGTAGTCCAGGGTAGGTCTAAACGGTGAGCAAATAAGGAAAAATTGCCGGGAACATTTTTTACCCGTGCGACGCCGGGGCGGGCCGCTAGTTATAAATATTTGTATGTTAGAAAATGTTAGGACTTTAAAATTATAAACTTGAATAAAAAAAATGAGAGGAATGTTGACGTAATAATAAAATAGTATTTAAATTAAAATAGTTTCGACGACCTCTGTGGCTCGGTGGGCGAACGTCCGCCTGAGGCGCAGGAGTTTGCGGGTTCGATTCCCGCCGGGGACCAGATTTTGTACGATCTACAATTTCTGGTTTCGGGTCTGGGTGTTTTCTATGTATCATATTATATATTTACAAAAAAAAATGTATCTATGTAGTATATCAGTCACCTAACACCCATAGTACAAGCTCTGCTTAGTTTGGGATTAGGTGATGCTGAGTGAGTAGTCCGGAAATATTTATTTGTAGATATTCATTTAATAAAAATCCACCCATGGGGTGATTTAAGAAATTTCCCTTCTTAAAGTTTATTTTAATGATACTTTGACAATGAACCTATACCAACACAAAAATAATTTTGGAATAGGTGCAGAAGTTCATGTCATTAACTTAGTCAACCAAACAAAAAAAAACGAATCTTCTATAACGCTTTATAATGTAAGAACTTTAAGATGTTATAAAATAACAAGACTGCATGTTAGGTATATGGCTTTATTTACTATTAACTTATCATTCTGACATCCGCAAAACAAATAATATAAAACAACAAAACCTAACATAACATGTTTACATCAGCCTAATTATGAAGGATGGGCGACCCGAGGTCAACACTGCACTTCTTATTGATTAAGCTCCGTTCAACTTATACCTACCAACAAACTCTTGTGATGAAGAGAGTCTTTGTAAAAATCTAAATTTAAAATTTAAGAAAATCTCCCGATTCCAATGCCTTCATTTCCTTAAATGTAAAACAACATAATATTGTGTAATGTGGACGCGATGCGCTTTCATTTGATATCCCACACTAGTATATTTTTGCAGATTTTCTGTTTTCCCTCCCCACTCTCACCCCCATAACTTTTAAACGGCTCAACCGATTTTCATGAAACATGTCTAAGAACACCCGGGCCAAACTTACCTCTCATACAAAAATATATAACTGATGATTATAATGCAATTTTAATAGACATCATAAGCCAGCACCCTATGCTAGCCATATCCTCTACCAGGCTACTTAGTATTATTTAAATAAGCATTATTTTTTAGTTTTATCAAAGAGCAAGAGAAATTTGGAATGTAACAATATTTTAAGTTGATTGAACAGTCAACAGCAAAAAGTAAGTAATCAGATTAAATGTTCTAGCGTTACATGCCAGATGTAACAAGTTAATACCAGTGTTAATTTCCAATAAAGTTTAAATGGGTCAAAAGAAAATGATCCCAATAACACAGAGGATCAAAAATAATGTCTGATCACTCACTAATGTCACATTATTTGTAAGTAAAGCAAACTTAACAAGCAAGTCAGTAACTTTTGACTTATTATACTGTAGGTACATAATATATTAAACTAGATTGTCATGAGACGGGGTTGCCTATGTTAAATGATTTTCCAGCAGGATCAATGTATAGTAACTGAAGATGAGATGTAGAGAACTGTACTGGCTCCTAGACAGAAATTCAAAACTATCAATAAATGACAAGTTGCTAGTATATAAAGTTGTCATAAAGCCAATATGGACATATGGAATGGAACTGTGGGGGACAGCTTCTAATTCAAACATCAACATAACACAGCGATTCCAGAATGGGCTACTGAGGAACATTTCAAAGGCCCCATCGTTTACCAAAAACATAGAACTACATAAAATCCTAAAGATGAAAACTGTAACTGAAGAAATCAAACAATCAGCAAAGACATACAAGGGAAGACTTCAAACTCACCCAAATAAATTGGCTAGGCAACTTACATTGCCCTCATATACAAGAAGATTAAAGAGAAATGAAGTATTGGAAAGAGACAAACAAGGAGCGACAGTGCAGGAGTGTACTTCCCCTGACAAATGAATATAAATAAAAACTATAAAGAATCTGCTCATAGTTAAAATCTTTATATATATATAATTCTTCTGTGAGTGTGTATGTCACTGAACTTCTCTCAAACGACTGGACCGATTTTGATGAAATTTTTTGTGTGTGTTCAAGGGGATCTGGGAATGGTTTAGATTCACAATACGGTCAACTGGATATTGTTTTTTGAGACGTGGGACAGGACAACGTCTGTCGGGTTGACTAGTAGATATATAAAATAATTGATTGTAGATGCAACAGGAAAAAAAAAAGAATCAATGTATTTTCTCACAGTAGCGTCTAACCATCCTCAATATTTTTTTACATCTGAAAAGTAGTACCTGAAATAAGCGATTTCAAATCAATAATCAAACAGACTCTACAGTCTACAGGTTTATAATATTAGTAGATTTGGACCTTATTTCATCTATTTTTTTTTATTGATTTCACCAATATAAAAGACATGCCAATAATTAAACTAACATTTAAAATTAATGACATCATTACTACTCGTTTATCATGACAAACTTTAATCTTTCTGCTTCAACAATAACTCTACCTTTAGGAACAATAGCTAGGAAAAACAAATTAACCTTCCAATCCTGGAAACCAATCAATAAACATATTTGTATAGTTTTGATATTGGTATTCGTTGGTTTGTAACATTGTAATATAAAAATGCTAAACTCATTGTCAGTAAGTATAGCTAAAAAATGGTAATTTGTAGAATATAGGTAATTTGACTTCTCAAAACTGACCTTTTGAACAAATAGTTTGTTTGTACACAACACCATCTGCCATACCATGAAGGATAAAATTAAAGATGGAAATGGGAGTTCCTAACAAAAATGAAAACAAACTAGTGTCCCATTGTAGTTTACAAATAAATGACTGACCTCTCCTTCTCGCTGAGTGCCGCGAAGTTGCGCTCAATGACTGTGGTCCACTGCAGGCCACGAATGGTGAAGGTGTAGGGCCGCGGCTTGTCCGTAGCCATGATCTGGCAGTCCCGCACTGTAAACTTGTTGAGAGGATCCCGGTAGTTGTTCTTCTCCGGCTGTGCCTTGAAGCCCATGAGGTCTCCATTGTCGAAGAGGATAAAGTAGCGATCGCGCCAATTGCGGATGTGCTCCCCGCGCTTGTGCAGCCAGCCCTCCTTCACGACCATAGGCGTCGACTCGGCCATGATCCCGAGCCCCGGGCCACCAGGCGGGCGCGTGTTGCCCTGTTTGATAACAACACTCCGCAGCGAGTCCACACCACGTTTCGGAGCTTACGATCGACGCGAGTGATTCACCTGTACTGACTCGCAGGCGCCGTGCTACTACACGACATTCTACCAATACTGGACACAAATAATAAAGGTTTGGTTGGTTTTCCTCTCAAAAAACACGAACGTAAGCGATGTTACGACGTACGTACGTAGCCTCGCGGTAATAACACAACAATTTCAAATTTTCTGTCTGGCAAATTATGACAGAGACAAAATATAAAAAAATCAAAGGTCTGAAAGAGAAGTCCGATTAGTTGACATACTAAGCTACAGACTTTGTAATTTAGACGTATTGTAACCTATTTTGACAAAATAGTACAGGATGTCTACCGCTAGGGTAGTTTGTGGCGCTAGTGTAGAAAGTTTTAGCGTTCCATTTTACAAAGATTTTAATAAAGCCTTTACATGGAAATCCCAGTTATTTAATTCATTACATTACAAAAGTTCAATCAACCCAAATTATTTAATATAGATATATCTTCTATCAGTTAATATCGTAATAAATTTCTTAGACTACTTCATAAGCAGTTTATTTAAATAAGTAAAATACTAGGAAAAGGTTAACTAAATCTTTCTAAAATAAGTTCTTATTTTTTGTGTAGATTGAAGATATCTAAGGAAAACCCGCATCAAGGATCAAGGATTCTTAAAATATCTATAGTAGTACATGTACCTACAATAAATACTATAGGCAAAAAATACTATGAATTTGATCATTGATGATGAATGAATGATGTTGATGACAGAGTTCTCTATTGCACTGAACCTGAATTAACATGTTCACTAACTTCTTAGCTGCAACGTGATTAAAGGCATTATGAACCTATAGATTTTTGGTTGGTGGACTGTTGAAGTACATTATATGTAGGTACTTCAACTAGGATATATCCTATATCCAGCGTCAACCTGCAGCTTAGAATGACAGTACATGTACTTGCATACTTATTCTAATAAATGGCATGATAACATAACTAATAAAATCGAAGTAATGCTACGAGAATGACAGCGTTACTTATTTCCAAATATTGAGCTCTGATGGGTTCTATGAGAGTTTAAAATGTTTTATTCTATAATCCCCAATTTCACTGTTTTATGCTACAGATCGAGTTTTACTGAACCAAGTTCAACCATTGAAAAAATTCAATTTGATCTCAGTTAGGCGGTAAAACGAGCCTTTAGTGAAATCGGGGCAAAAACTAACTGTAGCAGCTATGCGTTGTCTCATTATCTTTTGACCTTTTTTAACTTAATTTGTCCGTGCGTGTTCCAGTTAAGCTATGTAACAACTGAATCGATTAAGGCGGTATTTTCACTTAGATACAGATAGCTGATGTACCTACCAACTTAGGGACCTACCTTTAAGGTAAAATTACACATTTTGGCGGGAAAATTATACGTCACTAGCGGTTCGCCCCCGCTTCGCACCTGGTTGACCGTATTGTGAATCTAAACCATTCTCGAAACCACTTAAAACACACACAAAAAATACACCCTTTCCATAGTTCTTTGAGCGACTCTGAGCCTAATATTCATAAGGCCACTAGTGAAGCACCACGTTTCGGATCCGTATGTCATCACTGGCAACACACACATAATGAAGACTTTTGTCTTGAGGCACCGCGGTATTTTTGACGAAATTTTTATATTATTTATACCTATACAAAATTATTTATTCATTATTAATTATTAAAAAAATATTGTAATACAACTTCTTTTTCAGATATTTTTGGTAATTATTATCATCACCCTGTTAACGTTTCCACTGCTGGGACACAGGGACTTCTTTCTTGACGAGAGAGATTAGGCCTTAATTCACCACGCTGGCCAAGTGCGGGTTGGTAAATGTCACATGTCCTTCAAACTCTTTTAAAGTTCTCAGAACATGCCGGTTTCCTCACGATGTTTGCCTTCACCGTTAATGCACGTGTTTAAAGCGCACATAAATTTCTCAAGAAGAAAAATCCAGAGGTGCGTGGCGGGGTTTGAACCCACAAGTCGAGTGTCCTCCCACTTAGCCAACACGGCTTACTTAGCCAACACGGCTTTTTGTTAATATAGATTACCTACTTATGCACCTAAGTAGAATATGTATAATTTACACAACAGCGTAAGAGAGCGTCGCTTCACCATTACAACCGTAATACGTTCTCTGCTGGACTTGACGACCTCTGTGGCTTGGTGGGCGAACGTCCGCCTGAGGCGCAGGAGGTTGCGGGTTCGATTCCCGCCGGGGGACCAGATTTTGTAAGATTTACAATTTCTGGTTTCGGGTCTGGGTGTTTTCTATGTATCATATGTATGTACTTACAAAAAAAAATGTATCTATGTAGTATATCAGTCACCTAACACCCATAGTACAAGCTCTGCTTAGTTTGGGGTTAGGTGATGCTGTGTGAGTAGTCCGGAAATATTTATTTATTTATTTACTTAGGCCTCCCTCATAGAATTCCAGTTTAAAGTTTAAATATTAATATTATCTTTTAAAATCTAGATATACTTAAAAATAAATAAAATAAATATTTCCGGACAATCCACACAACAACATCAAGCCCCGTGGTACCTAAGCTCTAAGCTTGTGCTACGGGTAGGTACTAGACATCTGATATAATATTATGCATAATAAAAAGTATCTATGTATGTATGTATATTACATTAAGTATATCATATACTACATACAATACATAGATACTTTTTATTATGCATAATATGCATCAACACCCAGACCAAGGAGAAAGCGCTTGCAGAACATACAAACACTTGACCCTTATATAAATTGAGAGCATAAAGAGTGCACCTGTAAAGAGTGTATGGATAGATAACTGCAAATCATAGCCAAAAATAGGTGGTTGTACAGAAAAACACATTAATGTAGTTTTGTCAAATAATGGTAGGGAACCTTTAGTTAGGACACTGGTTCACGATAGTTGCAAGTCGCTTCCGAGTGTCCAGCAGTGGACGCACAGAGACTGGGCGAGTTATGATCTTATTTTACATAAGAAAGTTCTCAAAATATTTGACTCTTCTAAAATTTGTTAGAAAGGTAACCTATAAAGGCCTACCTATCTTCTTTAGTTTAGCTATAGCCGTAGGCTACTGCTAGGGCTAGAACCGATGCGCTACAACGATACAACTCGTTGAACATAATTGAGCTTTAACAACAGTACAACAGTAGGTACATACATACAGACGAAAAAATATAATCAAAGACAATATAATTAAAGCCGTTTCCGTATGTTCATCCAAACTCAGAGCGATATTTGACCAAAAGCCAGAGTTCAAGCACTGAGTGCGTCATCAACCATAGACACCTAGTTATTACGTAACCCAGTAAGAACCCCGATTGTGTGGCTGTAAAAAGCAGCCCGTTCGCGTCGAAGGGCGGGCTTCGCGCAGAGTGCCGCGCAGATCGATGCAACCTCCCCGCGCCCTCCTGGCAGGAATAGCGCTCAGTCCAGCAGCGCTTGCCGAAAGCGCACCCGCCCGACCCCGCGATCGTGTTGCGATGAAGGTATAAGGCCCCTTTGTCATAGCGCGGTAGTGGTATGCCTTAGCTGTAAGTAGAGGCGGCTGGAGCCGGTCTGGTACGTGCCCGTAGCTAGACTAGCTAGCCTGTGTCTCCGCCGCCACCCACCGTTCTCAGCTCCGCACGACGTGACCTCGTCACGGGCACATCTCATCCGCCATTACTTTTCACTGGTTGCATGATTTCATCTCCGTTATTTCCTAGAATGTATGGCGCTGGTAGGTAACCATAACCATATAGGTAGATTTTGGCGAACCATGATCATCATTGTCATTAAAATGTTGATAATTCTTAGTATTTGGGGACCGTAGTTTTGTAAATATCTAGCTGTAGATTGGTGGGTTACTTTACCACTTGTTAAGAGGAACTTCCCACGCAGGCTGAGCTGAGCGATCAATATACTTAAAGCGCCTCCATCTTTGTGCACTTCCGTTCAGCATATCGTATTAATATCGCTGTATATTCATCGATATCATGCGTGTAGTGCTACAATTGGATACCAAAATTATTAACTTTGTAAATGTTATGTAATGCAACCAATCCATGGACGTATGAGTACTGGTCAGATATTTTAGTTCCTCATCGAATATGATGATTTGGATTAACCTAAAAAGTTATGAATGACTTATTGTTGTTACTTCTCTGACATATTGCAGTTGTCCCCTAATTGATAGAGTAGAATTTTGTGGCTATAAAAAAAATTGGTTTGTTTCAGCAACCCAGATATCAGTCTCGAAACACATATAATGCTAAAGCTACCCAAAGGACTTAAGAAGAAGAAAAAGGGTAAAAAGTCGAAACGAAAGGGCGAGGAGGAGCTTTTCACTGAAGAGGAGTTAGAAAAATATAGAAAAGAGCACCAGCAGCAGGCAGAAGCTGGTGAAGGATCAGACAAAAATGAAGAATGGTCAAAATTTAAGGACTTGACCACTGGGGTTGACTCTATCCTCAAGAAAACTCAAGGGGATCTTGATAGAATAAAATCAACATCATTCTTTCAAAGAGTTGCACCAAAAGAAGTCAAGCCAGAGCCAAAAGAAGAGCCAAAACGGCCTGTGGTAGAAATCACTGAAGCTGATTTCCCACAATTAGCACAGGCCGCAGCTGAAGCAGACGACGATAAGAGCGAGTACGGCGTTACTGACGACGAGTCAGAAGAAGACGACCAAGACGATATCTTTGACACCTCATTCGTCGAAGCTGTAGAACGTGGAGAAGTCAAACTCGCATACGTACCGGATTCACCCGACGATTTTCAAGACGACGATATCTTTGACACTTCTCATGTAGATGCAATAATCAAAGGACAAGACGCCAAGGCATCAAAAGGGAAAAAAGGCTTAGATATCGGTGTAGCAGTTGAAGTTCTCACCGGTCGCATAGACAACTTAACAGTCACTACTAAAAGGTCTTCCAAAAGGGCTATACCAGCAGATCTTCTATTAGAAGATACTGGTACCGATTCGCCTCCCCCACCTGTAACCGTAGCAGAGTCTGAACCCGTAGAAAAAAGTATTCTTGATATAGACTCTGATATACCAATCTCAACACCTATCGATCTAAGCGTTTCTCTTCACACTTCATTTATTCAACAGAACGCAAAAACTTCACAAGAACAAGAATCTTTTGCACCTTCCGTGAACGTTTCTGATGAAGAAATAGACGAATTTACTTTATTGGCAACAGAATCATTGGAAGTCAGCACCGAAGCCACAAAATTCGATCAGAGAATCAACCTCGAACCGGTTTTGAAAGAATCTTGGTCTGCTTTTGAAGCCAATGTAAACGAATCCGTATTTGCAGAATGTATTGTAGAGGATCAAATTGATGTAATCGATTCTTATCTTGACGGTGACGATCCATTTGATACAAGTTTTGCCGACGCAGTTGTTCCGACTCAGTCATTGAAAGAGGTTGAGGTAAAAGAAGCTGTTATCCTCGAAGACGACGACGATTTTGATCCTCGTGCTGAAGAAATACAGTACACGTTTAATAATAGAAGAAAATCGTCCGTGCGAATTCATTTAACAGATCCTTCAGGCATACGAGAATCAATAACATCTGACGATATTATAGTCAAAGAGCCTGAGCTTACTTCTCGTGACCTACTAGGCGGGAGTACAACTGATTTAACACAATTGGGAGATTCACCGCTGAATCCTATTGACGTCAACACAGACGTTGAGTTTGATCCTTTTGATACAAGCATAGTAGATAAGATAGTAGCTCCTGGAAAAGTTGAATTGAAATTCTTGGAACAGGAACTGATAGGTACATCGGTCGAATCAACTCCAGTATACAGAGTACCTAGTGACGACGATTTCGATCCTCGCGCTGAAGAAGTCAAATCTGTTGAAAGACGCCCATCTAGACCAGAGAACCTTGTAGTCAAAAGCAGAAGTGTTGTTTTTGACGTTGATGAAAATTCATTAGAAGTAGATCCGAAAAATAAAAATAATAAACCATTGACACCCTATTATACACGTGAAATTTCAATAACTGAAGACTTAAACGAAGAGGCCGAGGCTGCTGATACTGTAGCAGATACTTTGACAAGAACCTATTCTCAAGAGGATTTAGCACCAAAGCAAAGCTATCAAACAAAACGAAGGCATTCTGAAATTCCTCAAACAAAACAAACAAAGATAAAGGCAAGTGATTTGCTCCACAGTGATCAATCAGAAATACAAGCTAAAGTCCTCACACCCTTAGGACCACCAAAGGCAGTTGCTCAGGACTCTGATATCGATCCCTTCGATACCTCTTTTGCCAGTAATATTGCTCCAGGAAAAACCGAGCTAAAACTATTAGCCAAAGAATTTTCTTGTGAAGAGACTGAACAAAAAGGGGATCCAGATCTTTTAGACCCATCAGACGATATTTTTCAGATAAAGGCACTTACACCAGAACCTGTGCAGGAGAGTACTGGACTTGAAGAAGATTTTGATCCATTTGATACATCTTTTGCTGGTGACCTTAATCCGGGGAGATCAGAGCTTAAATTGCTTGAATCAGAGTTTCTTAATCACTAGTGACAGATAACATACTAAATAACTCCATAAAATGGCGTTTAATCCTTTCTTGAGTATGAGTGACCCAGTTGCACCGGTGGAGACAGAAGAGCTGAATCCGTTCATGATGAGTAGCGTGGAACCGACTGCATTTGAGGGTGCAGATAATCCGTTTTCCACTAGCAATCCATTTTCAGATTTTGGAGGTGGAGGATTTGATGAGCCGGCCGCTGGCGATACTGTTCCAGTTGATTTCTTTGGTAACGCTGAGCCAACTGGAGACAGTGCTAAACAGTTTTCTAGTTTCGAGCCTGCCATTGATATATTTGGAAGTCAGCCTGTAAAGCCAACAGAATTAGAACTTATTACAACAACTGCTGATGATTTTCCAGTTGATAACGATGTCCTGCAGCCAGCCCGTCCTCTTCCACCTGAAACACAAAATTTGATTTTGAGTGTAACAGGGCAGATGGAGTTTAACAGCTCTCATCTACTGGATCGCATCCCTCCAACGCGCACTCCAAGCCCAGTTTCCGTGCGTGATATTCATTCACCTAGCCCAACTCCTGAACCTGATTTGGAGCTAGAAGCACAAGAAGAGCCTCCACCAGTTGTCGAGCCAGCTGAATCTACACGTGCCAAACCAGCGCGTCCACCCCCAGCTCGGCCTCCGGTACCACCCCCTGTAGCTCGCCCTCCCCCGCCGCGTCCTGCTCCACCCCCAGTTCCACAGTTGCCACAACGACCCCCTCCACCACAGCAAACTACTGACGAAATCAATCTATTTGATGCACCTGCACCTGTAGTCGTAAAACCAACTAAAGAAGCTATTCTAAGTTTGTACTCCGCGCCTAAAAAAGAAGCAAAGCAAATCGACTTTCTTAGCGATGATATAATGGATAGTATACCTGCGGATACTGCAAATGATGCTCCAAAAACATCGTCATCTGCTGAGTTTGGTATAACGAATACTGAGACAGAAGCTCCAACACAATTACTTTTTGGAAAACAAGTATCGCCGACATCAGTGGAGAATCTGCCACCACAATCATCAGATATCATGTTCCCAACTTCGTCATCACCCCAACAACCCGTCGCTCCAATGGATTGCTCGGAGCCGGTGACTGAAGTTACAACACCTGTTAACAATACTTCACCATTTGCGGATTCTGGAGTAGAAGATATTCAGGCATTACCTGATGAATCGGATATCAATCCTTTTGAAAGCGGAGATATTGACAATGCAACAGATTTCGCTCCTTCCGGAAATATTTTCAGTGTACCTTCGGCAGACACGATGGTTTCTACCAATGTTTTTGGTATGGATAATGATAACTTTGGGCCTGTTACAACAACTGTTACAACAACGGTTAACACCAATATATTTGAAACTACTTCAAGTCCTTTTGATAATCAATCAGATGTTGAAGCATTTCCAACTGGTGGGGACAATATATTCGGTATTACTCAGCCAACAAATTCAAGCCCATTTGACGATAACAATCAAATCGAAAAAGCTGTTGGTGACACTAACATTTTCGGAATAAGTCAACCAACCGCTTCTGCTAATCTTGGATGGGGTGATAAGTCTGAGGCTATGGTTCAAGACGCTTTCCCAGATTCAAATGATGCGTTCCCTGACAGCCATGATGCTTTTCCAGAATCTCAGGATGCTTTTGACGCATTTTCGGCGAAATTTGATTCTACATCTGCAAATAAGCTTAATAGTAGTGAGTATAAGTAACTTTTTCTGAAATCTAGGTACTTAAACATAAACATTGGATACAGGCTATTTATGTTAAAAATTGCTTTTAGGTGCATGGGGAGACGACGGTGGTTCAGGTATTGGGTTCGATACCGGGTTTGAAGCGGAAGCTTTCGATACGTTTTTGAGTATGGGTGCTCCGCCTCCGCCGGCGGCAACCCCACGTCTCGATCATGAGGGTTCTCGAGAGTCAACCGATGATACATTTAATGTCTTCATAAGGTAAATTATAATATTGCTAAATAATACCAAACTATAGAATCAAAATCAAGTTTTGTCGCATAACCATCAATGTCATTTTAGGCCGAAAGATGAAACTAGTGAAGGCGCAGCGGTCCCCGTTTTGGCCCCACCGCCGCGACCCCAGGCTATGCCAGAATCTCCGAGAGTTAATCCATTCGACAAAAGCGGTTTCGAAGCACCGCGACCCGAGACACAATTTGGTAAGTTTAAGGGCCGCTTTCACTATGGCTAAATAAAGTCCCAAGTAGCTAATTCAACATAATAAACATTGTTTATCATACAGCTGAAGAACCACGTCGTGCTAGCGGAAGCGAGACTCCACCAACGCCGTTGTTCGACGACGACGTATCTCAGCCTTTGGAAGACTTCCCTCGCACCACCTACAACGGACCTGGTTGGGAGATGCATCTCAGGCAGCCGAACAAGAAAAAGATTACTGGGCAGAGGTACAAACTTCCTCTAACTAACATCGACTTCAGATTTCAGATATCAAACTAGCACAGGTGGTAATTTTTTTTTTATTACCATGAAAATTACTTACGGAAATCGGTTTGAACGAGATCAAGTAAGTCGTTTTTTAATTCATCATAAACCGCAATTTACCTTTTCACATATAAAGTTCAAAGACCTTAACTAGGGTTAGTACTTGAATGGGTGACCCCGCTCTGATTGCAACTTCTTATTTTACCTCTTATATTTTTTTATTTAAGAGTTTGTTTTTATAACATTAACTGTATTAACTATTTAAAATATAAGGCACCCTAGGTATGAGACCATCTCATAATTTTCAAGTTTATTTAATAAATGATTGATCATTAAAAATTAATTGAAACTTAATGTCTTACACCGAACAGTGCAAAGTTTTAACAATATTGGGAAAGTAGAAGCAATATTTGTAAAAATATGATGTCTCTAGGTTCTGGAAGAAGATCTTCGTACGGCTGACCTTGCAAGGCGACAACCCAGTGGTGCAACTCTTCAACGCAGCAGGCGATAAAGAACCCTTCCAAGAGCTGCCGTTGCAAGCCTGCTATTCAGTATCCGATGTCGGCGCACAGCAATTTGATCAATTTGGGAAGATCTTCACTGTGAAGTTGCAATATGTGTTCTACAAAGAGCGCCCTGGAGTCAGGTAATATCTTTTTCAGTGTCGGGACCTTCATCTATTCCTTCTTCTTCCCTTCCTCTATTTTCCATCAATAAATAGAGTTAGCAACAGACGTACCTTCTGGTATAGGTACTTGGAAAGTTTACCTACGTGTAGGTACGTATTGCACGCATTACTATTTGTAAGAGAGGTTACTTAAATAATGCAAACCCACCAAATTATCGTGCATTTGATTCGCATTATTAAATTGGTTATCTCTCCCATCAGACCTGGACAAGTGACAAAAGCTGAACGCATCACTAATAAGCTGTCGCAGTTCGCGGCGTATGCGATTCAGGGGGATTACCAGGGTGTCAAAGAGTTCGGAAGTGACTTGAGAAAACTTGGCTTACCGGTGGAACATGCGCCACAGGTAAGTGTCTACTGATTTTAAAGTTTGTAAGGTACCTTTGTCTAAGCTTATACCAATGATTTCAATAACGTATGTATATATTTCACGAATAAGGGCAATCTTTGAATGTAATAAATCCATAATAGAAAGACTAAATAGATATAAAGCGCGATGACATTATTGACAGCAAACAAGTTATATTTGTTATCAATACCTAATGTAAACGCATAAATAGTATTTGAATAAAAATATCTTGTTAAGTTGTTGTCCTGAAGATATGATAATAATTATCACCTATACCAAGTACCTACAATTGTTATTTAATATAACTTACATTTAAGATTTTAATTTGATATAACTTATTAAACAAGGTACATATTGTTGTTTCTATAATGTGAAATTCTATGTGATGTGCAATAAATGTATATGAATGTGAACAATCATAACGTTACTACATTCGTATGTTAAGACGCAGTACTAGAACGCATCCAACAATATTGTTTCGTTATTTCATGTAAAACCTTACCAATCTGGATATGCGCCAATTTTGATAAAATATATGTGAATGTCGTGAGGTAGTCTCTGTTGGCACCGGAAAATCTGGAAATATTATATATTAAAAACGCTACTGTTCTTGGACGCTACGCAACTAAATTACCTATTTACATAGTGATATTTTATTGTCCAATTAGTAAAACTTTTTGATTTATGTCCGAAGAAAATCTTTAGTTTCATTATCAATCTTCCTGTCATAAGATCCTTTAGAAACTTAACTCGTTTTTTTTTATATTTAATTAATCGTTCGCAGGTATCACAGTTGTTCAAGATTGGCTCTTTGAACTTCGAAGATGTGAAGCAGTTCTCATGCTGCATAGAAGAGGCTCTTTTCCGCCTTGGAGCCCACCGTGACCGTGCACTTACCTATAAAATGGAAGAAGTAAGTATATTTTATAGATAAGGTACAAAACATTGGGTGATATCTCAGATGTAATAGTCGTTCATAGGCTGCGGTAGCCATAATTGTAAATCCAACCTAATCTGAATTCTTTAGACAACAAATACCTTACTATATTAACAGCGTCCATTCCCTTGACATTACGTAAATACAAAATGTCTCAGGTCGTTTTACTTTTCAGATTCTCCTATTTCCGATTAATAATTTAATAATTTATTTCCATAATTTAATAATTTATTTTCCAAATAAACTTAATACATAGGTTACAATACCACAATGGTAAATAAAGTTTTAGATTTTCCGATTCTCAGAGGTGGAATTTTCTCAGGTACAAATCACCGCAGTAGACGAGTTATACGTCGAACAAGATGCAGAGGGTTCGGTGCTCAAGCAGATAGCTCGTGTTCGGGTGTTTTTCATTGGCTTTCTGAGCGGTAAGTCTTACCTACCTCAATTATCATAAATAGCCAGAGAGGATGAAGTCCAGGAGTCATAAGTATCTGAATGGATCATCAATAGTTCCCGATGTAGATGTCTTATGAAGATGTAGGTCCCCTACATCTCTCTTATGACTGAATTTTAAAGTGAGTAAATATAAATAAAAATAATTATTCATCTTTATGCTATCAGCTACGAGCGTTATGGTTAGTCCAACTCGACAGGTTTTTATTTCTACTTATACAAAACGAGGCTCGCTTCGAGCACAGTTAAATACGTGACCTTTACCCAGAAGTGGTTGTGAAAGACAATGGACAATAATTAATAATAGTGAATATTAACAATTCTGTGTAGGCATGCCTGATGTGGAGTTAGGAGTGAACGACATGCGACGTCAGGGTAAAGAGGTGGTGGGACGACACGACATCATCCCAGTCGTCACTGAGGAGTGGATCCGAGTGGAGAACCCGGAGTTCCACGCCTGTGTGCAGCCTGAGGAGTTCGAAAACTCACAGATCATCAAGTAAGTAGAAGTGGAGGGACAATACGACATCATGCCCGTCGTTACTGGATACGCGTGGAGAAACTGTAACTTTTATTCTGAAACAAATTATTACAAAAATGCCTTCTAAGCAATACATACCTATACATTTACAATAAAAGGAGGCATTTATAGTGGCAAAGATTAACACTTGATACAAATGAGACTGATGACTGATTATTGAAAAGGCGGTGAGAAAGAGAATCATTTAATACCGACTTTTTTAGGTTTAAGCCACCGGACGCGTGTTACATCGAGCTGATGCGATTCCGGATTCGCCCTCCGAAGAACCGCGAGTTGCCTCTTCAGCTCAAAGCCGTGTGGATCGTCACAGGCAATAAGGTGAGATGATTCTTGGGTGACAATGTATGTAAATCTAACGTCCAGTTCGAACGGTCGCAATGCTAGCTAGAGCTCTATATACATATAAATATTTTTCAGTTGAAAATATAAAAGACCGATTTGTTATTAAGTCTGAAATCAAACTAAAACAAAGTTTTTTAATTAAATATACTAACTAAAAATATAAACAACATGCATTCACAATGCACACTCTCTATTCCATACGAAATTGTTTTGTTTAAATACTTATAATAGAGGTATAAAAATATATTTACAATCACATAACTAACCTAACAGTTCTAAACTAAAACGGAAGTTATGATTCATATACATCAGGCATTAAATGGTAATAGTATTAGTTAGTCTCAACCAAAATGTTCTATATACATTCAACCAAAGTGTTCTCTAAACATGTTCAATAAGTTTAATTTAAGTTGAAAAGATTTTCATACTCAAACTAGACAGATGGATGTAATTAAAATGCTGTAGATGGGCAGCCCTATCACATGTCCACATTTATTTGGTTGGACTTATGTGGCATTTACTTCCAAGACTCGGCCGCGTTAGCATACTGTAAGTATAGATAATATTACCGTTGTATTATGTGGTTAAAGCAATCAATGTTTATAGCGTTGGTAACCTCACAGGTGGAACTGCGTGCTGACGTGCTAGTCCCAGGCTTCGCGTCCCGCAAGCTGGGGCAGGTGCCGTGTGAGGATGTGTCCATCCGTTTCCCCATCCCCGAGTGCTGGATCTATCTGTTCCGTGTCGAGAAACACTTTAGATACGGATCTGTCAAGTCGGCTCATAGGTACTGCTTTATCTTGACGCTTTGCAATATCAACTTTATAGAAGTTTAAAAAAACTAAAGAAACATGCTGGAAAGAAGCCATATTGTAGCACGTGTGATGAAACATTTTATTAAAATAGAAAATTTCTGTCGCATATGACGTCGGTTATGTATGCGCTAAGATTTTTCTTTTGTAACTCTTTAAAAACAGATATAAGGTACCTACACTGGTAAACTGGGACAAACCAACAACAGTAGACAATTACCACAAAGAAATTTAGGAAACCAACAAAATTGCTCACTGCTATCACCTGTTTCTATTAACTTGTTATTTGAAAATACCTAAGTATAAAAAATACCAACAGTTGACAAATTCATAAAATTACACGTAGGTATCTACTTAACTACAATGATAGCAAAAAGTTTCGCCTGTGTTTCAACACTTAAATTTAAGCACCTCTGCTTACTTTACAGTTTCATAAAATATCTACACATTTTGTAATACTAAAATGCTGATACATTTAACAGGCGCACAGGAAAGATCAAGGGAATCGAGAGGTTCTTGGGCGCGGTCGACGTGCTTCAAGAATCGCTGATCGAAGTGACGTCGGGACAGGCCAAGTATGAGCATCAGCATCGGGCCATCGTGTGGAGGATGCCAAGACTGCCTAAGGAAGGACAGGGTAAGTCAGGCTGAACCAACAATGTGCCACCTTTTTTTTTAAGTCTAACGGCTTCGTTCACCACGTTAACCAAGAGCATGCTGTTGCTGCCCACTAAGACTGTTATGCATCTGAGCAAGATGGTGCTATTCATTGATCTGTAACTAATTGATTAGCTTATTGGGACTTTATTCTGTATAAAGTCCCAATAAGTCCCCATGGTGTAACTGGCTCTAAGTGCGAAAATGGAAGCCCATCTAACTAAGCCATGATAAAATGTCCATAATAATGTCATCCTCTTCTTTAAAGTTTTGTTTTGGTGGAAAAAAAATGTGTTGGAAATATGTAAATAACAGGAAAAAAGACCAAAAGAATGACTCAAATTAGCTACTTAGTACTGTATCTAACAAGAATAGGTCTGCAGTTCTTTTAAAGAGACTTTCAGTTCAGACTATCAGGCTAGAAATCGTGTAAGAGTTAAAAGAATTTGTATTATCTCATTCAGTTACACACGTCTGTTTCCATTAATCGATCTTCTCAATTGCCTTTACATGTCTAAACATCAATATTAAATAAGTTCGTTAATTTACCAGTATTTTTTCTATAAATAGGAGCATACACAACCCACAACTTGGTGTGCCGAATGGCGTTGACTTCATACGACCAAATCCCGGCTGAGCTGGCCAAACATGCGTTTGTGGAGTTCACCATGCCAGCCACACAGGTATGATTCACACTATTAGTCTACTCAACAGGATAACACCTTTTTTATGCAAAAATAACGGCTAACCCAATGATATCATAGCGCTGAAAACAATTGACGAAGTAAATGTGATATTTTGTGGAAGCTTAGGCTTATGTGAAAGAAATATCACATTTATATTTACATTTCCAATGCGACACAGGGACTGCTCTCTTGACTAGAGAGATTAGGCCATAAATCACCACACTTGCCACTTGCGGTTGTAAATATCACATGACTTTCAAACTCTTCAAAGTTTTCTGAACGTGCCGATTTTATCACCATGTTTGCCTTTACCATTAAAGCACATGTTTAAGCGTACACACATTTTTCAAGAAGAATTTCAATACATTTTTTCCTTGAAAATAAGTTACTCAAATGTAATTTACATATACATAGTCCATAAAAGGACGATCAATTCATAATGAATAATGACGTCCCCAACAGGCTAGCCACGTGACGATGCGGTCCGTTTCCCTCCAGAACCACGACAACGATCCTCCTGAGAAGTATGTCCGCTATCTCGCGAGACACGAGTATATGTAAGTAGAACTCTTAACTCTTCCTTCAAAAAATAATGACAAGATTTATAATGTTTATTACAAAAGATAAAAAACACAGAAATAATTTATCTAGATCGATAAACATGAAGAAACATTTTAAATATGAATACTCATAAGAGCTTACAGTACCTACCTCGTACTTCTACGAGTATACACGTATTACATGCTGTTACCAGGCGGCCAATATCAATTATTTTCGAAAGTTGTATTATATCCAACTAAGATATATATCCTTAAGACATCAATAGGACAAACTTTGTGACTTCTTTCAATTGACCCACTTTTCCAGAAATTGTGAAATGATCCATCGTGCCTTACTTTAATTATTCTATGCTTTAATGATTGGTTCCATGGTAAAGCAATCTCATTAGACCTACTCATAATAAATCTTCAGAAATGTATTCTAAGAAAGCTCTAGGAATAATTTGAGTGGATATAAAATACAGAAATAAAAATAAATCTTTAAAACCTACCTTTAGAAGTTTCAAACAATTTAGAAGTTAATTTCCAACTTTTGTTAAATACAATATTATTCCAGAGTTGGCATCGAGCGAACCACCGGATCTGCAGCCCCAGTATCAGCATACGCCGTGGCAGCCAAGGTCGAGGAGCCCAAGGAGCCACCAGCGCCCGCCGCCGCGCCCATACAGCCTCCATCTTCCGATTCCGATTCCGACTAATACATCGTATATCGTCTATACATAACAATGTGGTAATTGGAAAGTATTACAGATTTTGGTTTTAGATTTTGAAAGTTCCTGTGACTCTGTAGCTACTTTTAGAAATCATCAGCATTATTGACGTTTAAATTTCGTATTAAAGTAGCTATTTTATCATTTATAAGTAAAACATTTATCTCATTCAGCAAAAGTATGGTAGAAGTAAGTAGAGTTTCGGAAAAGCGTGAATGGAATAGGCATAACATAAGTACTTAGGGTTGGATTATTGTGTTGGAGTGACGACGGTGGCCTAAAACAAAAACGGGCAGAGAAGAGTTTGCATTTCAATGAGTTAATTGTAAGAATGTATTGTCACCAGACCACCTGAGAATTCCTATTTATTTGTATAAAATCAAGCTTTAATTAGTTATTCTTACTTTGTTAAAATTGAGTATTTATTTAATATGTTATTAGATAATTTACCGAGATATCGGATGTCCGAGAAATTATGATTATGGTATTAGTTAGTTTTAATTATTTGACAGGTTTACGTACTTAACATATCTATTAATTAGCGATTAGTGTTTTATACAGGTTTAGTTCTTAACTGTTTAGGAATGTAGAGCAAAGGCGAGTCCACATATCGCAGCAGAATTGTTGTAAATGTTCAAATGTCCATCGACTTCGTACACGATATTGATCAAACTTAGATCAAACTTATGTATCATTGGAATGATAATAATGATTTTGTAACTAGTTTCAAGGCATACGATGCGACCGAAGGCCGGGATATCGTGTAGGGTACTGAAGGGACTATAATAGTCGTCGTAGCGACTGATTTGTAAATAAATAATATTATAATCGAATATATATTATGGGCACTAACCCACCGTATCTAGTCAAACAATAATATATTATTGATAAAATTATATGTACAGAAGTAAATATTTAGTGAGATTTAGAAGATTCTATGCTTCAAAAGTAATTTAAAGGTTTATAAATTCTGAAGATTTCTTTCAGGAGACGTTGTTCATTAAATTTATTTTATATCTGTATACCTTCCATTAAAATCACTCATTCTTCTCGTGACATTGTGTATAACTTAGTATTTTATTGTGATAAAAATCATTCCCCATTATTGTTGAAATGTATATTTATGTAGCTTAAGCAATAATACTCATACAAATAAGTAAACAGTAGTGTTTTTCTGTGTGTTCTTAAAAAAATAGGTAGGTATGTATTGTACATTAAAGTATTAAAAGCACAAAATGTTACATACATACCACTACGAATAAGGCATAGAGACGCAAAAGTAATTGCTTCATATTGTTTGGCCTTAAGAGTAGAAAAATGCAACAATATTATTAGTTCCTGTAGTACTTTGTATAAATATCGTACATATAGAAAATAAAGTCCGTTAAAATCTATTAAATAGCAACTTCCTAGATCAAAATTCCTACCATCCTGTTAGACACTAGTGATATTAAACATACTTGAAGTAAAAACAAAATGTGTTGTAATCTACGTGAAAATAAACCTTTTGCTTATTTTGCTAATAAAATAATGTGTATAAGTAGTAGGTGGAGTGCAAAATGATGGTATTTAAGCAAAAGCTGCATTGAATTGACACTTTGTTTCGTATGTTAAAGTTAAACTAGGTATCTCTTGTTGTTTAATATACGTAACTTATCTTCATAACATTATGATTATATGAGATATAAAAAGCTGTTTAAATGTGTTGTATAATGTACCTGGTACCTACACAGTGGACCCTGTTTTGTTGTCAAATAAAATAAATATGATTCAGTACTTTATTTTCATTAGAAACCTTATTTTTCAAAGACACAACAAAGTAATAAAATAATGATTTGTTTCCATCAACACCCAATTAGGTGTTATTCTTGGGAGTACATATTTTATATATACATTTTAAACATACGTTTTATAAAATGAATTTTTTTAATTATGTAAATGATTTGATGCTACTAACCACTACTAACTTGAGTAACTTTTTTGATTAAATCTGTGTTCTGACAACTCCATTCATTATTCGGACTGAAAGGTGAAAACAAATCATGCGAAAACACCAATCAGCCATCGTATCAAAGTGACATAATTTAACCCGTGAATACCAAATACGTAACTTAGTCCCAACTTAGTAACACTCTCTCGATCAATGTGTCACATGTGATATGAAAGTCGATGACGGGTAGATAAGGGTAGGCACCGTCAGTGCCAGGAACCGGTAATCCGATTGTCATGGGCCTCCACCCCATGGTATATAGGCGTCTAAAAATAATCGGTCGAAGGTTTAGTGAACCAGGGATCGAACGGCCAGCTATTATGACAGCGATGGAATTGGGGCGCGATGGGGAGTTTATGCGCATGTGCGGGATTCCGGGGATGCCAGGCGGAGGCTGAAATATTTACCGATTACCGATGATTTTAAAGACGATTTCAGTTTCGTTTCGTTATAGAGAAAGACGGCCAGTCCAAAACCTTCCGTAGCATTCGATATCAAATAAAAGGTAGATCCAATAATAGATCGATTTTTAGAAGTTTATTATCAGGATCGAATTATTATTAGCGGAAACAATTTTGTTTAATTAAAAGAAAAAAAATCATTTTTTAGCATCATAATAGAGGAATAAACCCTCATATACCCTGAAATTATAACCTAGTAGGTTGTGTAGTTGTGATTAAGGGTCGATTTATTAATCCTCTGATATCGCCTGACTGTCATAAACATAAAAATAACGTTAAATATGTAGAGTCTAACAGAAAATTATAAAAAGTCAATCTAGGCTCCCGAATTCGAGGGTATTAAACGAGGCACTGGCAACTGGGTCGAGGTGCACGCATGTGCGACTCGCTCGATGACGGGCGCCGCGCAGGGCTCCGCTCTCGTTTAACGCAGTCCGACCTAACCCTAGGTGTGCATCTTGCACGACCATGCTACCCATGACAGCCTTGCGATGAGGCCACTGAACCCGTGAAATTATCTCGTGACAGCAACGGTAAGGACAAGTGTTAAGGATTACAGTGACAATTTAGTGATACAATATAAAGGTAAGTATGACAGTAATTACGATACATATGCAGATTAAATATTTATCCTACACCTTACTGTGATTGATTTATTTAATGTAAGTTATAACTAACTTGACTTGACAGTTAACTGACTGTTAATTTCCCGAAGGCACAAGTGCAATTGAATAGTAATAGCCACACAAGAAAAGATTTGCTGATAATAACAGCAACCTAAAGCAAAACCAAGGCCAAAAATCCGTAGGGATCATATATGGTGTCAAGTAGAAATGAGGTCGGAGACTTGAAGTTCCTACCTTTTTAGATTGGTTTAATTGTTTGCAGAGCCGATGAGACATTAGATGGAGGGGTCCACTGGCGAAGGCGAGGCCGCCGCGCCACCGCGCCAGCGCCGCGGGCCTGCGCCCATTGCCTCCTTCGACCACGACGGCTCTGACGAGGTGAGGCCGGATGTATGTATCTGTATCGTCTTCTACCCTTCGCTTCGTAGACCTATAGTATCTCAAAGGAAACCCAGAATAGAGATATCCTGAGTGCAATGTTTACATTTCCTGTTTAAACTTTCTAACGTTGTCCCTATAGCTGAAATTCCGAATGTTCAATGTTGTTTGGTAGATGATGGCTTTAATTGTTAGATTTATCGACTAACATACGACTTTACTTAAAGCAATCTTTGTGGTTCCTACAGTCAAGTCCGGAGAGTAAACAAGCCTTCCGGTTGCCTGAGATTCGCGAGGACCCGGCAGGTTCCTCGGGAAGCGGGTGGCTAAGTGCGCCAGGAGAAGGACGCGCTCGATCCCACTCCACGCCAGCAGTGGGAGCGCTGCCCGCTCCAACACCCAGGATAGACATCTCACGGGCATCATCTTCAAGTCACCACGACTCACGGGACTCCAGCCCCGAACTAGCTTTATTCGCAGGCGATACATCCGACTCGAAAGGCCAGCGGCTAGATCTGGGATTTAGAGAAGACGGTGCACTAGACTTACGTTCCTCTACCGAAGAACTCTCCTTTCTAGAACCTGCACCTGGAGAACGTACTGCACCGCCCCCACCAACTCCTCCAGCTCCACAACCCCCACCCGTCCCACCTCCAGACCGTCGCCACTCGCGTAAAGATAGTCAAAGTTCGGAAGCAGCCCTCCTAGGAGTGTCGGGCCGTACGTCGCGACTATCAAGTGTCGGCTCAGCCTGCTCGGCCCAGTCAGCTATCTCACGAGTGTCGCGTTTATCAGTGGTATCAGGCGTGTCTCGGTCCCCAAGCCCTCACCGCATGCTACTGGAGACTTCGTTCTGCGGACCCAAGCCTATCGAGACGGATCCTGAAGCGTGCGCGGCTGCCGTTGCAGAACATATCCTCGAAATCGCTAAGATGAGCGGCAATAGAGTCGCATCGCCGCCAACTCCAACACCTGAAGCCTCACAGTCAAATGTAGCAGTAGCAGTCGACGCGCGTGATCATCGCCAGATTCGCACGGAAGTAACCGTTGAGGCAGCGCGGCCAGCGGCTCCAACTCCAAATGCGACGAAGACCCGCCAGCCTGCCCTTGCTCTATCACCTGTAATGACCACGGCCACTAAAACTTCTGAGCCAGAGAAGACCGAAAAGGACAATAAAAACCGTGCTAGAACCGAGGAACGGAAGGCTCGACCACGCGTGCGGCGGGAACCTTCCGAACCTGAAGTTTACAAAACCAGAAATAAATCGAAAGATATCATCCGCATTAAGCTGCGACCAGATGACGAGGACGATGAAGAGGTGGTTGAGGAAGAAGAACCAGCGAGAAAACCTGCCTCACTTGAATTGTCTTCAAATTCCAATACCGTTCAAGCCCCACCAAGCCCCGCCCTATCACGTCGCCGCTCTCCTTCGCCACTGGGCCCGCCTTCAGTGTCTCGCAAATCGTCCTTCTGCTCTCTGTTCAAATCTAAAGAAACAATTGGCTCTCCAGATTCTCCTCAAAATCAAGATGCACTGCGTCGCAAACGCAGCCTAACAGAAGGAAGATCGCGCAGTAAAAGTCGCGATCGGTCTACCACACCCAACTCAAGTAAAATTCGCGGATCAGTGCTATCCTTATTTAGAACTCCGCGGAAGTCCGTGGCTTCCTCTTCTCCGGGATCACGCGCCACGTCCCCCGCGCCTCAAGCACCATACATCGCTGCACCGACTATGCCGCATGCTCAGCAAGATAAGCTCAAATACTACGAAGACACAAAAAATGGTATCATTCATATACCCCTAAAGACTCCTCCAGAGGATCGCAGTTCAGCACGTCGAAATTCTGGTGTGGAAGCGGGTCCTTCCGGCATGATATCGGCAGCTACGGTGGTTTCAGCATCGTCAGAGATATCTCGGCCGTCATCAGCCCCGCAGCCGCGCGAGTTCAAGCCTGCTGCCACGACCACAACAGTTTCTACACGGACGACTCCCGTCGTTAGAACTGTGCTACCAGACGGCAGTATTATCATACCACTCCACTCGCCGACAGAACGTGTGACCGAGAACCTATTTCCAGAACCAAAGGACCCATCACCGCCGGAGCCACCACGTCCAGTCAGTAGACGAGAAGACATAGAGAAAGTGTTGAGTCGGGTGGAGTCCGTAGCAACGTTGTCGTCCATGGAAGCAGTAACACCTCATGAGCCCCATCCTAAAGAACCGGAGCCAACCCTTTTATCGTCACCACCAGAACAACCCCAAGCTGAGATCACGTCCAGGAGACGTAAGGAGAGGCTTGTTTTCACAACACATGTCGGAAGTCGTGAACAGGTAGGTCTAATACATGAAATAGCTGTAAAGCTTAAGAGTCAGTCGGCACACCGCTAATAAATCAAAAATATAGGTTGGTATAGTTTTTTCTCCGTTTAAGTAACAGAATTATTATTTAATTATTAATCTGTTGCTTTCCAATTGGTCCCGTATTGGCCAAGAAACTTTCGAGATTATCTACCTCTTATAAGTAAACTATATAGGTAGACTTGAAATCAATTGACATTTGTTAAAGTAATACTGAAATGATAATTATCATTATAACAATCAATATAAAAAATTCAAAATATTAATGTATCTGTAGATATTTACCGATTTCATACGGTGTTAGGGACCAAAATGCTCAACTCAACTGAATTAAATGTTTTTTTCAACTTATAAAACAATATTTTAACAATGTAGATAAAAAGATCACATTAATCATGTAACTACATGATCTTTATATTTCAGGTCTTCAGCACACAATTTAGCATTACAAAGACACCGAGCGTAACCAGCGAGATATCGGGCTCGTTCCCTAGTTTCGATAATGGGGAGCTCCGAGATACGCACATAACTTCCGAGCCGACCCCGGTTCCGGCAGTCCCTAGTGCCTGCGCTGGAGGCTCGGGTAGCGTATCTGGCGCTGTGACACCACAAGACCCTCCAAGGGATTCCTCAGAGTCCGAGCCTAGTTCCGAAGCCGCGGCCCCACAGGCCGGCAACGATGTGGAACGACGCGGTTTGGTAGTAAGTTTTAACTATAGCTTTTTTGCTAAGGAGAAGATATGTTTTGTCACGTTGAAATGCTTTTATGCTAGATCGTAGTTATAAAAAAAAGGCAAGTGAGTACATAGTTTATATAGAGTGCTTGTACATTGTACACAAAAGTAACCAACATACAGGTGTTAAAAATATATGAGCACTGGAGGGAGACTATTGTAATTCCTTTAGTTAGATCACTTCTAGATAGCTGGCATTGCTTTATTTTTTTAAAGAAACAGAACTCCGCATATAAAGATATTCGAAGAATCGCTTAGTGCAATGTCTAATGCCTGTAAATTGCTCATTTACAGGCATTAGACAGTGTGTCATATATATAACGTTTTAGACTAAAAGTAATCTGTAAGTTGTATGTGATTTCTAAATAAATAAATAACATAGACAGATATATAGTATTGAAATGAACTTAAACTCCAATACCAGTTGAAATTGATCAACGTTGTACAAAGATAGCTAGCTACTAACTAAAATTGCAAAGAAAACTTCTTTACATATAACCATGTAAACAGGTACAAGAATCTTTCGAGGAGGAACTTCCATACGTGCCCACAACCCTGCCTCAAGAGCGTTCAGTCGCCGTGCCCATGATCCCCGTGAGGGATAGAGGAGATGTTTTAGTGCGAGGGGTCCAACGACCTCGAGCCACGCCCACTGCTACCACCAGTACAAGGGCCCCGCCCCCTACGCCTGCAACAATGTCGTCGTCAACAGACAAGTTGAAGATCAAGCTGCCTCGCAGGCCTAGAGTGTCTTCTGCGACGGCAACACCGAGACCGAGCAAGGAGAGGACCCGAAGTGGCGGTGATAGCGGTGAGTGGGCTATTTGACAGTTTTAGGTACGTACTATCACATACATAGGTTACATTACATTATGGTCATATGTATTATTTTCTCCTCTGCACCGTAGAACTATTTATCCTTTGAACGGGTACATAACTAGTTTCTGGTTAATTAACAAACCACCCTACTTAAATATCACAAAATTACCATAGATGATAAAAAACGTTTTGCTGCTGCATAGGTGGAGAAAGCCGAACTAAACAAGAATGGATCGACTTCGAAGAAGTGCCAGAACGGCGGAAACAGCCAAAGCGCATTCAGACGCTGCCCGTGGGCGCAGCGGACAGTTCCTCCGTGGTGTTTAGTTACGTGGAGCCCGAGCACTGCCGCTGCGAGTGCCACGCCCACGGCCACGCGCCGGCAGACGACCAGCTGCCTTTACTGCAGGATGATATGCAGAACTCTAGGATCAGGTGAGGATAGCTGGAAGTTTGTTCCTCCATGTTCAATAAGGCAGAGCCCGAGCACTGTCGCTGTAAGTGCCACACCCACGGCCACGCGCCGGCAGAAGACCAGCTGGTTTTACTCCAGAACTCTAGTTCAGCTACGTGGAGCCCGAGAACTGCCTAGATTTACGTCCTGTATAGGTAGGTACTATTTGTAGATTTCTAAATAACACCGCTTTTTGGAACTACCTTACTACTGTCCATTCAAAGGGCATAAACATCTTATCAATTCCAACATGATACATCAAAAATTCATGTATTCATAGACTGATATGTATTTAAATGATTCCTGACCGTTTCCAGCACATCATCTGCGGAGTGTGGTGAAGAGGAGCCGGGTGGAGCGTCCCGCCAGCCCTTCACTACCGACTTAGATATTAGGGAGCCTCACGCGCACATGGTGAGAACAATACATTGTTAATAAATACTATCAATGACAGTTACTCTATTGCTGTGAGCGACTTTTAGGGAATTTTCGTGGCTCTTTGGCGCGCTTAAACTTGTTTTACGAGCATATGTTACGGAGGACTATGATTCTAAAGCGATGTAGTCAAAAAAGACCCGAGAACAGAACCTGCGTTATTTTATAAAAGGACATAGACTTGGGCTTTTTAAATAGCGAAGGATTGGCTGTTCCTGATTATTTTGCTTAGAACGCTACTAGTTCTCTCGGCCAAACATCGTCTTAGCTCGAATACTATGCGTGGCATCGCATTTTCATATAATAATAAACATGCTAATTCTTCACTTTCGAGATAAATAGTTGTTTAAAATACTTATGAATCCAGACAGGATCGCCTTGACACGAATTTTCCCCGAAGCCCGCTAATGTGGACCAGTCAATATTAAAATTGATACTAATAGTAGTAATAAAGGGTAATAGTAATAATCTATTTCACGTTATTTAATATATTAGGTCCTTACATATGAAATTGGCGTTTTGTATGGGAGGAACAAAAAGTCGAATATTTTTTAATATAATATATTTAATTAATCAAAGTATGAACCATTATTTTCTATGCACTTTTGCCATCTTATAGGTAGTTCATTGATCCCTTTACTAAAAAAACCAGTCGGACGGGAATCAATAAAATCTTTGAAGGCGATTTGGACTGCCCCATCGGAGTTGAATTTTTTCCCTTGCAAGAAGTTATCCAAATTTCGAAAAAAATGGTAATCTGTTGGAGCAAGGTCCGGGGAGTACGGAGGATGTCTTAGACTTTCCAATTGAAGCTCTTCTAATTTAGTAGCCGTCTGTTGCGCAGTGTGTGGTCTATCGTTGTCGTGAAGCAGCAGTGGCGTGGAGCGATTGACCAGCCTAGGTTGTTTAGCCGCTAGCTTTTCCATCATGGTTTGCAATTGCTGACAATAGACATCAGCCGTAATAGTCTGGCCAGATTTGAGAAAACTGTAATGAACAATACCGGCACTAGTCCACCAAACGCTTACAAGTAACTTTTTTGGGGTTAATTTTCGCTTGGGGCAGGATTTGGCTGGCTGGCCAGGATCCAACCATTGCGCTGAGCGCTTCCGATTATCGTAAAGAACCCATTTTTCATCACAGGTAATGATTCGGTTTAAAATACCTTCATTATTGTGCCGGTTTAGTAATGTAACGCAGCAGTCGACGCGCGTTTGCCGGTTTGCTTCAGTCAATTCGTGAGGTACCCACCTTTCAAGCTTTTTAATCTTCCCAATTTGCTTCAAGTAAATTTAAAACAGTTTTATCACTAACACCGCAGCCTGCAGCTAACTCGGACGTGGTTTGCGATGGATCCGCTTCCACAATAGCCTTCAACTCTTCATTATCAACTTGAGTCTCAGGCCGTCCACGGGGCTTGTTCTGCAAGTCGAAATTTCCAGAACGAAAACGTTGGAACCAAAAACGAACTGTGTTTTCTTTTGCAACACGACCGCCATACACATCATTCACCCTTCGAGTTGTTTCCGCAGCACTAGTGCCACGGCGGAACTCGTACTCGTAAATAATGCGATATTTTAAGTTTTCCATTTTGTAAAATGAGTGACGCAAACAGAAAAAAACAGAAGAAAAAAAACAAATGAATGACGATCATCGAAGCACAAATACATGAGTCTATAGCTGTACAAATTTGAATTTGGAATTCCTTACCAAAGAGGAGAAATTTGTGATTAAAGTGGCCAGTACGAAAAACGCCAATTTCATATGTAAGGACCTAATATATTAAAGTCCGTCGGTATCAGAGGCTTGATGATAAAGGGTCGGCCCTTAAAGGTTTAAATTTAGCGTGGAGACAAAGAGCTTTACTAAACGCACATACCTTTGTGGGCTTGACCTTTCAAATTTGCACCACCTACATTAATTTATTTACGTTTCGGGATTTCCTCATATAGAGAACTCTTTCTAGAATTTCAATAAGGACTTGAGCCGCCCATAAAGACTTAGCAACATTTTAATAGCGGCGATATGCCATACCCGCCGCGATTAGCAAACGGTACTAATGAACATACCTACATAAAGAACTAGGGTTGATGAACCTCTTTTTTTGTTAGACTAGCTTTCACTTCTCACCTGATGAAAAGTGACGATGTGGTCTAAGATGGGGCATGAAGACCTAGAAGGTAGATGGCTTATCTGGACCACATTACGAAACACGAAATCAACGTTAAAGCTACATATCCAGAGGATTATTTATCGGGTGGAGGGAGTAGCACAACAAGTCTTCTACGCGTGCGAGATTCTCGAAATGTTGAAAATTTGGCAACTCCAGGTGGACTAAAAGGTGTTTCAAAACGTGCGAAAAGGGTGTGGAATGGCACGCACCAAGCAAACATATTTTGATCTACGACTTTTCGATTTTGAGGCCTTTTTTCGCCTTGTTTTTTTATACCTCTGTGAGTTTTTATATGCTTGGCCTGTATGTTTGTCCAGGAGCCGCAATCCGGTGGGCAGCGCCCATGACAGCCAGCCTCAGCTCGCGCCACCGCCATCGCGCACTTTTAGATACCTACTACCTTTTACAAAATATATTCTCTATCTCGAGATGTTATCTTTTTTGAGATGTAAATTTACCTGGTTCATATATTTATAGCATTATATCTTACCTATTAGCCACCGTTGACCTTGCATTTTTGATGTTTATTGACTTGTTCGGACTTAGGGTTAAAGTTAGGGTCTGGTTCCATCGCCATCGTGATGGCAGACCGGTCCTTAAAGATGTGAGGTGTTATTGTCCATCGAATTAAATTTTTTAATAAAATTTGCTTCAGAGGCTTCACAGCACAGCAAGATAATTTTGTCTTCGCTTCACTTTAGCAAACTTTACTAATGTTGTGTTCTGTTATGTAACCAGACATCCTTCGCCATTTAATACAAACCGACATTTTCTCTGTTCAAGTGAATCGGTTGGTTCTTGGTTGTTCCTTAGGCGAAAGATGTGCAATTGTATTTCTGAGCACAAATCACTAAAAGGTTTATTTATATATATATATATTTAACTAATTGATTTATTTAGCTAGCTAAATCTAATTTTGTGAATGCACCGTGAGCCTCTATCACGATCTTTTCTATACTAATACCTATTCGTTTGTTAACTAATTAATAAGTTTTATTTGTCCTGTGGTTGCTTTATGCCAGAGTAGGTAAAGGGACCCTTAGAAATGTGCAGTAAGCAGTTAAAGTTATGTAGCAGTTATTCCTCAACTATTATTTCGATTTTCCAAAAAAAACCTGTTTTTAAGCTCAAACTTGCCCTATCTTAATGAAAGAACTCTATCAGTTAAAGTAATAATGTCGACTGTACTTTCTTAGAAAGCATAATATAATCTTATTAAAAATAGACAATGGTAATCAGATCTAGAAGA
This sequence comes from Gymnoscelis rufifasciata, assembly GCA_929108375.1. Classification (NCBI taxonomy): domain Eukaryota; kingdom Metazoa; phylum Arthropoda; class Insecta; order Lepidoptera; family Geometridae; genus Gymnoscelis; species Gymnoscelis rufifasciata. Next base: position 7,941,835 of record OV815315.1, on the reverse strand, counting down.
CTATCATAGTATAATATTGAACTTTCAATAACTCTATGATAAAACGATCAACTTAAATCCTTATCTTAATATAAAAGTGTTACTAAGAAATTCATAAGATGCAATTAGAGGTATATACCATTTAATGGAATTTGGATGGAAATGTCTATTCTCAAAAGTAAATTTGTAAGTAAAGTTCTGTTAATACTGAGTAAAGTTATTGAGTGACATTGCAATTGTTTTGTGATAAAATAATGTGTGTTGAAGTTATGGAAACAATTTTAAATCTAAATTGCTGTAAATTGTACATTAATTTACATAGATGTGTCGTATTTTACTGACGAGTCTTCAAGACTCAATTAGAGCTCGTTCTTTGAGCATTCAGTGCCTGTAGCAGAGGGTTTTATGGATTCCAGCAAGACCGTAAATTGCATTCCACGTTTTCTATTGCATCTTGTATAATTAAAATAACCTAGATTCCCTATGTATATAAAATTCCTACATTACGTACGTAGCTACTCGTGCAATATTATAGTTTACTTACAGCAAGATTGAGGCCGTTCTGCTACAGGTCGTGTTAATTTTACGCTGAGTATATAAATGCATCAGAAATTATTTTGATTGTAAGTTTATGCCAAAGTGATCATTAGGTAGTCCAATGGTGGATGCATTTGTAACATATCTCAGTGATAGAAAAATGTAGCTAAAGACACGTCACCAGAGATGTTCTCATAATTCTAAGACTCTATCTAAGCCTGGTCGTCGTACACATAGCGATTTATTTGCTGTGGTAGCTCGTAGCTTGCGCAACAAAAGAAGCATTTATTGTTAAAATAAGTTATCTGTTAAGCTCTACATACTTTGTTTGCTTGTCTATAATGCCTTGGGGACATGCTACTAAAATAGAAGTACCTAGAAATCATGATAACATATCTAAGGTACATTTCGAGGTGCCCAGGGTCTACATAAGCTACTTTTCCGGAAACTATATTAAAATGTATCTTGTGCAATCAGAACATTACTGTAAAATGTATTTCCTATGAGATGTGAAGAACAGGGCTCTAAGCCCAGTTACATAATCATTCTAAACTTATAGATGATTCGAAAATTAGGAAGGTGTAGTAACCTTGCCATTTATTTTACAATAATATGACTTTGAATTGTAACGTTTGTTAATTTCCTGAACGCAATAAATTGTACCTATGAAATATATCTATTACAATGTTAAACGAAAATAATTTTATCAGTTAGCAAAAGTCTGATAAAGATATAAATTTTTGCTTTCAATGAGTGTTTCATTTCTCAACCTAATTAATGTGTCTACTGCTTGTATTCCGGGAATCTGGTATTTTAGGAATAATCCTTCTAACCCACATGGATGACCAGAATATATTTTTCCAGGAATTAATGATCATTTCCTCCGCGAAAATTATAAATTGCTTTTCTACCATGTCAACTACCTATTTATCGGTACTCTTCGGACTCTATGTCTAAGAAATAATATGGAATTCAAATAACTAAAATTAGCAGTTCTTGAGATTCCCGAGATTAAGTATTCGGAAAATTAAAACTCTACTGCTTTATTATATTATTAGATTGTCAATAACTATTAAACGTGAAGGTGTTAATTAAAAGATAATCATCCATAAATAAAAACATTTTAATTACACACTTCGTATAAATGAGACTGATAACTGGAACAGAGTGAATTAAATGCAAAAAATGTATTACAAATGAGTTTTTCCTTACAGTAAGGTGTAGAGCGACGGAATATCAGTACAAATCACCCCCGGTTTTAGGACTGTACACAAGAGGGTGTTGTTTGGCGAGTTGTTCATTTGAAGATCTTGCCCTGGTTGAACTTGCGGCCAGCTTTGTCAGCGCCGGTCCAGGAGAAATATTGCTGGACTAGGGACTTGGTCTCTGCGCTGGAGGGGTCAAGTTTCTTCCAGTCGTATGATTCGTAATCAATCTGTAACAAAGTAGACGTTTTTCAGATTGGGATACTAGCGATATCAAAAAGTAGTTTGTACTTTGGTAAGAAATTGTGACTTACAGTGCTATTGCTATTTATATATAAATATTTGCGGTTATTGTTTCACCTTTATAGTACATTAACGTCCTTAATTCGTTTAGCAATATGTTTCAATATATAATATTCAGTATTTTTTTAGAGTATTATCATAGTGGTAGGCCAGAAGTAAAAACTTTACTTTTATTAATAAAAAAAACTATAAATCTTTATGCATGTCTTCTCCACAATATAATTGTGTTAAGTTCATGTTCGTTTTCAAGTATATCAATTCGTACAATTCGCGGGTGCAAAGGTTTTATAAATGCGCAGCGTTTACGTTTCCACTGCTCTACTATCACTACGGACACAGGGTGCGTTAGCTTTGGGCTGTCGCAATTTGATTACGTATGATTTTTGACTAGAGATTAATTAAAGTGCTTATTTTCTCAAACAATAATCTACTAACACACAATTTGACTAGTACCGAAAGAAAAATGGACACAATTTGCCTACCGTTGTGTTGGTTTTTAATACACAGGCAATAAAAATACATCATTAGGCCTAGTTTAGTTAAATGACATTTAACAAAACATGAATGAAGCAAATTTGGTAGGTACCTTCTTAATTTTTAATCTCGTTTTACAAAATAAGCCATAATATCATTAAAAAATTTCTTACATTCTAGATGCTGAAGCTTGGTTATTCTTGCGGAAACACTTTATTTAATTCAAATAGAAATCATTTCAGCGTCCCAAACAATCAAAAAGCCAAGATACTTCAAAAGAGTTTGCAGTCCACAACAAGAAATCTAAGCAGTATTTTTTTACTATTATTTGATTTGTATTATAATGATAATCAACCAGGATATAAGGACAAAAGGGTAGATGACAAAAAATAATTACTTAATAAGTCCGTCATTTATATAACCAAAATAAATTGTAATTGTAGTCCATCTGTTAGCTAGTCCAAAAATACTGTACACCAATTTTTCTCTTTATCAATTTAACTAGCTGTAAACGCCACGGCGTTTTTGGATTTTTCCATCGGGATAATAAAATAGCCTATAGCCTTCCTCGATAAATGGGCTATCTAAGACTGAAATACTTTTTTTTAATCGGACCAAGAGTAACTCTGATTAGCGCATTATCAAACAAACAAACTCTTCAGTTTAATAATAATAGGATAGATAATAAAGTGCTAAGATATAGAGCATCAAATTTACAGAGTAAGGGCTTTTGATGTATAAACAAATGGCACAAAAGCGTTAAATCATGTGAAACTAAAATGAACTGTAACATCTTGATTTAATTTTATAGTTTGCCAGAAATACGTGTACAATTTCAATTAATAATTTTTTTTTTTTTTTATGCCTTCAGTTGATTACAATCACACCTGATGTAAAGTGACGATGTAGTCTAAGATGAGGGACAAATGATTATTTTTTGTCATCTACCCTATTGATTGGTACTAAGTGAACATACATAAAAAATATAACTTGTTTTATTTACTCAGTTAAATACTAGAATCTCACCTGTGTGTCGGGTGACTGTGTGAAGGCGAGATCTTGTCCCTTCCACACCCACACGCCGGAGATTGTAGAGTCGTTGTCAGTTCCGAACAAGCACACTGAAGCGAAGGCAGTCTTGCGCATTCTGTCCAATCGCTGGAACATACCTAGAATAAACAAAATTTTTTTTTTATCATGTTAGCTGTATATTACTCAATATTGAGGGATCTTAAGGGGATTACTGCAATGTGCTTGCGCCAGAGTACAGTACTCGCCTAGACAGTTAACAGAGGAGAAAAGAGTTACTCGATTCTAGGTTAGCAGTTTTATCTATGACGAGTCATTCAGAGCGAGAAAAGAGTTTCTTGACCATAGCAGTACCAAATGCCATAAACCATAAAAAAAAGGAAATGTTTACTGTCTGTGCTAGTGGCGCTATCTGCGCTGAGTTAAGCGTAATCCCATGTTATGGCAAGAAAATGTTGGAACATAATCAGTGTTTGAAATGAACTCACCAGTGATAAGGTTGCAGCTCATGAAGACCTTGGCAAGCTCTTCAGGGTATTTATATTCTCCATACCAGATGGAGTAGTTTTCTGGGTCAAACTTGTCCCAGAAATAAGGGATAGACACAGCCTCATCTTCATTGGAATAGCACCGCTTGAAATCGTCCATGACGAATTTTCTGCAAGGAAATTTTAAATATTTTAGTTTTGCATATTTTTTTTCAGATTTTATGTCAGATTGAGATTTATATCATCATTTTAGCTGTCGGCCACTCCTGATATAGGCCTGCCTAATTGAATGAATCTATAATAAGAGGGGTTTGCCAATACTTGGCATTGGTCTGGGTGTTTAGTATGTAATATGTAGGGCTAGCAATGTGGGGTATTGGGGTGAAAGAAGAAAATAAAGCAAATGTCTAGAATACTTGTGACAAAAAAAACTCACTCAGTTGGCAGATTTTCAGGTTCTTCTTCTGCTGGTGGTGCTTCCTCTTTTTCAGCCTTCTTGGGTTGTTCCTTTTTCTCCTTCTTACCTCCTTCCTTCTTGCCCTCAGCCTAAAAACAGCAGGCAGAAATAAGTACTCAATACTATCACTATTTATACTTATTTATTTCAAATCTATTTTTCAAACTACATTGTAAATAACAGATAAAGTTCTAGGGATAAAGTGAACTTGTATAGCACCTTGTAAAAGTAGACAGACAATATTATCTGAGTCTTCTGCTCGGCGCTATTTATTTGATATACCCTGAAATTGTTGTTTCCCAAGTCAAACAACATTGGTCAATTTAATAAATTCAGGGGAAATGTATAAATAAAATTATGCAGAAATCTTATGGATTACTGGTAGATAAAAGTTAATACTATACTAATTTACCTTTTTTTGATTTGGCTGCATGTAAAAGTAAAGAAACAATTAATTTATTGCTAGTCCTTGATATCATTAGGAAATAGTGGTACTAGACAGCAAACTGTAATTAAGACATAGAATATTTGCTGTTTTTTTAATATTTAGGGAATCATACCTTCTTGCCCTGTCCAGAGAGTTCCTGGAACTTCTTAGGGTCGAAGACAGGTGCAGCGGCAGCAAGACTGATGCTGCCCACTACGGCCAACACTTTAGGCTGGTTGGCCACTGTGAGGAACCAACGCTGCACATTTACCAGTGAGCTACGGATGCTGGGGTCAAGGACATTCTAAAAAAAGGGAAAAGAATATCAAAATGTATAGTTTACCATATATTGGTGCAGATCGGAAAGCCAACAAAATCACAATTTTAACTATATGTCGACTTAGACTGGGTCACGTGTGTTCTCCAGTATTCCTTGCTAAGATAAGGGTCAGGGAACATTCTCTTTGTGAGTGTGGCGTAGAGGAAGGTGATATAAATCATCTTCTTTTTTCCTGTTCTTAATTAAATTCTTCTCTGTATCATATAATTCCTATAAATATTCCGCGCCCCATATCATATAAAACTATTCTGTCTCTTGTGTTTTCCCCATTTATAGTAAAACTTTGTAAATTTATCTCTGTTAATAACATTAAATTGTAAATATTTAATTTATGTATTTGTAGTTTTTAATAATCCATAGATATTCATCTCACATTTAGTTTAGTTTTGTTAATTTATTTTTATATTTTATTGTTGGGACATTTTTATTTTGTTTTTGTTAACTCGACTCCCATTGTTTTATGGTTTAAAATCTTATCGAATCAAAAATGTCCAACAAAACACACGGACATTGGCTGTTGACGGCCATATAGCCAGTCACGGACGCCATCTATTAAAAGAAGAAGAAGAAGATATTGGTGCAGTAACATACACCATGATCAAGATGGAATATCTCGATTTTAATTAAATAGTTTATAGAACATTTTGCTTTTTATCTATTTGTATGCTTAAATAGATATATTGCGATCTATCATGTATCTGCTGTCATCATTAACATAGTAAATGAAATTAAAAAAAAGGTTTGTGTGCGATTCACACACGATAGAAGACAAACTTCAGTAAATCGACAAAAGAATAAGAAGAATAAAAAAAAAACAAAAAAAAAATACTATGCAAATAGATTTTGTTCGGGCGGTCACCCATCCAAGTACTTACTGGCGTCGCGCAAAGTTGCTTAACCTTGTTAGCGTCTAAGATTGGCTTACCCGACAGGTAAGCCAATCTTATTTCCACCTCCATTGCATCCGGTTTCAAATCACAACGATTCTAAAGAAGTTTCACTTCAAAAAATTAGAACTATTTTTTTCATAAAAGTTTAAATTAGTCTTATAAGCACGTTTGGCACGCAAGATTACCTGGAAAGCATGGATGAGCGTGGAGAAGACGACGATGTCGGCCAGGGTGATTCTCTCAGTGACAAGGAAAGTGCGCGTGAGCAGGTGTGAGTCCAAGACCTGCAGGGCAGCAATCAGGTCCTGCTTTGCACGCTCCACATTCTACAAAAGATTAAATGTGAATAAAAAAACATTACTATCGAATCCATTAATTGACGAGGCAAAAATGTTGTATAATCTCGCTATTAAGTACTTTCGTAGGGAAGGTGCTTAATAACGAGATTATTGTTATTAGTAGTGTAGTTATGTTTTTGTTTTTACTATGTTTTTATTATTATAAGTATTTTTTGTTTCCCGATAAGGCGATGTGGTCGCTCAGCGACAAAGCATTTTTACTGTTTTTGTAAATAAATTAAAAAAAAAAAAAGGATTAGTTTGAACAATATTTTTGGGTAGCTTTCTAAAAAATTACACAAGCTTCTACATGGCATAGAAATCTTAGCAACTTGAAAAAAAAAGGTAGAGTTAAGGTGGGCGCCCACGATTTGGCTCATGTTATTTAGCTAAATAGTACCTGATGAAAGCACATAAGTAGAATGTAGGACTTCTTAAGGTACATTATTAGTACAAACACCTACACATCATCCATACCATACATTTTAAATTTAAAAAAGTTTGTGTGTCTAATCATTTTAACTGCTACAGCATGTTATTGGTCATTGTAACCTATTGCATGGGACCTTTGTGTCCAAGTTTCTGAATGTTAAGTGTTTTTAACCTGTGTAAAATGTTTATGATAAATAATAATATTCATGACTTTTATTAATTATTACTTACCCCTTTGTTGAACTGCATAATGCCAAGGTATGGGAACACCCAGGCACATGAGGCAGGCAGGAGCTCACTGTCGGCCCAGGAAGCCCACTGCCAGACACGGGCCTGGGTGGCAGCATCACCACCACGGAGGGCAGCATCAGCCACTGCAATGGTAACATACAGTAAGCAGCTGTTTGGACATAATTAGGTTTCATATAAAATAAGTAAGTGTTAATTTACTGAGTGTCTGATGATCGAGAAATCAGCACATAAAGTGGGAAATTATTCTGTTAATCTTATTTTTTTTTTTGCAATAGCCTACTCCTATCTTTGCTCATACATGCATCTTGTGTGTGTGCTAGCTAGGCTCTTATGTTATGTATTCAAGAATTTCCATAAAATTAAACTCAATTTTCCTCCCTCAATGAAAGTATAACTTGTTGGTTGAGATCAACAAGCCAAATTACAAATCATAATCATAAATTTATAGATTACTAGCTGACCCCAGCAAACATTGTTTTGCAAAATGAAAAATAGATGTTGGCCAATTCTCAGACCTACTCAATATGCTCACAAAATTTCATGAGAATTGATCAAGCCGTTTCGGCAGTGTATGGCAACGAAAACTGTGACACAAGAATTTTATATATTAGATTAATATTATCACAAACTTTTATTTTTTATCAAGCACCTGTGAAAAGAAGGTTGTTATTATGCTAAGCTGCTTAAAAATATGCTATGCTGCTTTGAAAATGCTCGTCCAATTTAAGTATTCTTAAAGACTTCGATGAAAATTATTACACATTCACATTAGCATTAGACCATCCATTGAGAGATATAATTTAATAATTTTTGTATTATAAAGATTAATTAGTCATTATATCAAATCATTAAAAGTAGTGACATATTTTTAATAGAAATTAATAAATACTACAAATAGATTGAAAGATTAATTATTAAGTTCATAAACTACCCTAACAATATAGAAAAATGACACTGGTTTTAAAAAAACATTAAATCTCACACAATAATATGTTAAGCTGCTTTGCTGATGCACAATATCTTGTAGACTATAGTCATACGATAATAATCAAACATTTTAGGAAGGATTTTTCATAGTAGCAAATCATATGGACAATCAGCTGTTTTAGCAAACTAGTGTTTACATTTAACTTTTCGCCAGTGTTTATAGGGTTAAAGAAAGAAAGTGAGTCATTATCATGTTTTATTAGTATTTCTGATCAACAGGGAACTTTGTCATTATTGCACAAACTTGTTTTAGAGGTTAGACATGTAAGTTAGTTTAGAATTGAAAGTTAATAAAACTCTTACCATAATAAGCAATAGCGTTGCTCTCGGACAGGAGAACCTTGCCGTCGGCACTTTCGTACGCCGGCACCTACAAACAGCGAATTTTACACGTCACATAGGCAGAACATATGCCAAAACACCACTGATAATTTCACAGAAACTTTCTTCAAACGGGCTTCAAGATTTCACTCACTTTGCCTGCCGGAAACTTCTTGAGGAACGCCTCGGACTTGTTGGTCTCACCGAACACAAAGTTGGGAGCTACCTTCACATCGGCCCCGGAATATTTTGCGGCGATCAGCGCCTTGTAGGCACGGAAGTTTTCCGGATAAGTATAGAGTACCTACGGAAATAAACGCACCAAATGTTACTTAGATACATAATAACTATTATCCTATTTTACGGCGCGGTGTAATCATTAGATTATTACGATTTTTCACGATAAAAATCCAACCTACCCCGGCCATGGCTGTATTTTCGGAAAGAGAGGGGGAAAGAAGGAGGCAAGGGGGTAATAGCAGTGTGACATTGACATTAGTCAAACTTTTGACAAGGTCAATGAACGGCAAACGTTCCATTACACACGTCATTTCTCTATGTGGCTCGCAATTAATTATTATTGTATGAATGAATTGATCCAAAGATCCGTTCTCCGAATTAAACGTAGTGCATTGCTTATATATATAACTAGCTGTGCGCCCCGCGGTGTTACCCGCGTTATAATGGATTTTTCCGCGGAATAACGTTTTCCCGCGGTAAAAAGTAGCCTATGTTATTTTTCAGGCTCTAGAGATTCTGTGTACCAAATTTCATTTAAATCGGTTCAGTAGTTTTTACGTGAAAGAGTAACAAACATCCATACATCCATACTTACAAACTTTCGCCTTTATAATAGTAAGTAGGATATACTCTTTGCTTCGAATAAGAAAATTATTTAACACTAGTGGCCCGCCCCGGCTTCGCACGGGTTTTTATTCAATTTTTTTCCCCGGCAATTATTCGATTTTTCTCGCCTTTTAAACCTTCCCTAGACCTCCACGAACATTTCAAGACTATGATAAGATAAATCCGTTCAGCCGTTCTCGAGTTTTAATCAGTAACTAACGAACAACAATTCATTTTTAATTATATAGATAGATTCGTCAATGAATCGTTGTTGAACCTAATCCAGTTCAGTTTCTCATTAATAGCTACTGCGTTTGACGCACTTATTGTTGAATCTATGAATATGAATAAAATTCATGAAAGGTGATATAAGTACAGCTGTCAGAGAGTATATAATCACGTCTACGACATAAGGTAGGTAATTTTAAAGTCAAATGTACCCAACATATGACTTTAAAATTTAACAAGATTTGACAAAGCAATATGTATGTATGTATGTAGCAAATCACAATGTACCTAATTATTATTTACCTACGTTAATAAATTACGATTGTAGTGTTCTTCTATGGGAAGTAAATAAATAAATAATGATGAAAAGCAATTGAAGGTATAATTTATGAATATTCTTCCACAAAAAGTGTGAAAGTGATTTAAAAAATATTTTATATAATTTTTAGCCTATTTTATTTATTTGTAGTCATAAACAACAAGAAAATACGTACACTTTATAATAATACAATTCCAGTAATAATGTTTTAGTGCTTTCTAAACTTAATGTAGCCACAGCAAGCCACATTTAAAATTAAGAAACATGAAGCTAGAGAGCCATCCCGATCGTTGGTATGAAGTGAAGCCAGCATAATAATATGTGGCCATTAAATAATAGAGGCTTGACTGATACGCACAGAGCAATTACTTAGGTACAGATCTCTTCCAGCTAAATACACAATCTTAAAATAAAACTAGGTTTAAATAGATACACAGAACAATATTACTTTACAAGACGAGAATAGGTAACTCGAAAGATAGGACGGACCACGAAGGAACGAATGGATCCCTTATTCTGAGAACGGATCTTTGGATCAAAAGAATGATTTTTTGGTTTGTTAATATCATTCATTCACTCAGTTTCTTATCTGTTGAATTTTATTTAGATCGATGGTGTGAAGGTGTACCAAATTATTTATAAATTGAAATTTTTAGATTTTTAGGTGCTTCTGAAATTAAAAACGTGGTAATTGTTACGCATACGTGATTGTTCCAGAGCCTATAAAAAACTCTTCAAAATGGTAAGTTCGAGATGTTATAAACCATAGAAAACCGTCATGATTGTGCTCAATTTCCTAGACTGTACCAAAATGAAGGTACACCAAAAGCTTTATTTGTTTCACCGGTGTTCCTGCATATTAATTAAAACATGGATAATTTATTCAACATCTATTCCATGAATTTCGGCCATGCATAATATACCTACCTGTTATTCCAGGGTAACGAAAACTCAATTCCCATGGAACTATGCTCCAACTGTAAGTATTCATTATTCCTACGTAAAATTAAAATTTTCTATCTTAATTCTTTCCTTAACCTATTGATAAAAACAACATACTAATTGCTTTCTTGCCTTACAGTAAACTGGCTTTTCCAAAGCAAAAAGCTATCTCAATGTCTAATAACAAAACTAACAACAGCATAACTTTGAACTTGCTTTGTATTCATTAACTTGTTCAATCTAATACTTGTTTTTGTATGACTGTTTCGAATGAGTGAGCTAAGGTTAGGGTGTGCAAATGAAGCGTAATAAGAGGTTTATTTTCAGCGCGTGTTAACTGCATTGATTTTAAGGTGGAGAACTGTGAGTGTCGTAGAGTCACTCGGGTCCGATGTTCATCTCCATGTTAGAGTATCGCACAATACCATCTAAGTCCAGAACAATTTTTCTTGTACTCAGAATGCCTTTTTAGGCATCCCAAAATTAATAAACTCACTAATATTATTATTATTAAACAACCTGGACCAATTTGTCGTATATTGTTTTACCAAGATCTTTCTATTTCGAGTTTGTTTTGCCTCTTCTCTCTGCTTGACTTTGCTTTCGGATTATGAATATGTTTCTGATGCATAATTCCTCCACCCTGAAGTTATAAAAATTGTTCTGGATATGAGACATGTGTTCCATATTTGTATAGTTAGTGCATCCCGCGGATGTTGGCTGCTAGTTTTAGCCTAGAGAGCTAATGTGATGAATGTTATAGAATGCTATCAGGTCGAGGAATCTATGCAAATGGGGAGGTCACTTGTGGTAAACATTTTACAATCAAGGTTAATGATAAATTTTACAAGGCCTTAGTTCAATGTGGAAAAAGGGTTGAGGTTGTGGTTGTATTAATTTGATTTACAGATTTTTTAACTCATAATATAAAACAACAATTTCAGAATTAGAATTAAATTCATATTTTCTGTAAATCACTAAGAAATAACAAACAAAATCCATAAAACAGACCAATGACACACACAGTACTTACTGGTGCTCACAAATTATGATATTTATAGTCAATCAGTATTGGGAATAGAAAACTAGAAAATTCATTTCAAGGTATAAACAGCAAAGGTTACTATTTTAGTAATAAAAAAAATACACATACACCCGTTTTTATCTCTTAAGATTCCAATTTATAGGACTAAGTACCTACAAATAAAAATTTCAAGATTTAAAAATACATACCTATATATATATATATACATATATAGATTTGTACATAATGTACTAGAATGCACCAAATTAGGAAAAAAGTCATACACTTTGGTTCTTGTTAATACACATCCACAATTTAATTATGTTTGGTTATGCATAGCAATTATGTCATATTTGTACATTGTATGGTACTACTCGTAAATAGATGCACACTTGCTAAAGGGAAAACAATGATTACACACACCAACTTACAAATGACCTCTCTTGCGGCTTATTAATATTGTTAATCATGTACATTTTATAGCTCCAAGTGTTATTATGTCAAATTGCAGAAAGGTATGTTTACATGACAACAAAGCTCGTAAGAAGATAAGCCACTGATAGTGTATTTCTAAATGAGCTTGTTGTTTTGGGTGCATGTAAGCAAGCCTTTTCGTCTATAAATAGATGGGCGAGTGCCGCTTCCCCGTCACCCGGGGCTAAATGCCAGCTAGAGATGTGGAACCCGGTGGAAAGGCCGCTTCGCGCACCAATAACACTAGACTATCGCTTTGTATGTTATTTATAGAACGCAGCCAGTTGTGAAGGTCAATTAAAACTGCTCACAACCATAATTTTACCGATAACAAAGTTGATCAACTAACATAGGCTTAAATTAAGCCGAGCAAACCTATAACCAATATGAGCGTCGAGGTTGAACTAAATAACTGGCTGTAATTTACTTAGGTGTTTTGATCTTGTAAATGTTAGTAACAATGGCTGAATCGTAAGTATACCTGCCGGTTTGTTAAGCTCGTTTTAATGACGTCACAAGTGTTATAAAAACACGAGTAAACAACATAATGACGAACTCTGATTTAAGGTCAGGGATTTTATGTAATGTTTTTTGTTACAACTGTGTTAACTAGCGTTTTATGTTAAGGACTGACGTTTATGTCAACCGTTTAGATATATTTTACACTATTATGTTCGTACGTTGCATGGATATTGTGACATATTTAGGTGAAACAAAAATCTACAAATTCTCGTTTAAATTGATGTACTGGAATTTGTAGATGTTGGGTCTAGCCGTAGTGGTTTCTAGTTTAGAGATGATATAGTTATTGAGACACTATTATGTGACAGTTGATGCTGATGAGATCCGCCGTCTTGGTAAGCGGTTCAGGAAGTTGGATCTGGACAATTCTGGCGCCCTGTCGATTGACGAGTTCATGTCGTTGCCGGAACTGCAACAGAATCCCTTGGTTCAGCGCGTGATTGACATCTTCGACGCGGACGGCAACGGAGAGGTACGTTCCACTTTAATTAGACATACATATTATACATAGAAAAAAAAACTTAGACTTGACACTTAACATAAAATACGACTGGTAATACCTTAGCCCGAGAAAAGTGGCTTTAATTGTAGAAATCGGTTATTCATTATCACTGATTTCCAGTAGGTTTATTATTGCCCCAATTTCGATCTTGGGCAGGTGCTGCATCGTATGCTATTGAGTGTATTATTTTGAGCACGTGCTAAACGGGTTGAAGGTTTGGTAATGAATACACGTTTTACCGCCCTTTCATTTTAAATATTGAGAAACTAAGTATAATGTTATGCGTGGTCAGACTATATAAAATCCGTGTCAAATTGAACCATATCCTTTTTCGTTGTTTAAAAATGTACGTTGATCTTAGGAGGTTCCGCATAGGAGCGAATTTAATAAACTCCATAAAAGTAATCATGTATTGTGATCGTCATTGATTATTTTAATGATAATTGCGTTTAATGATTAATTGTGATTTGGTGACATAAAATTGTGCGTCGCGATATCGCTTGTTTATCGAACAAATAGGTACTAAGACCACATACAGAGAAAATTCAATAAAATGCATAATATTTTTTAATGTGTAAGTACTCAAAACGGTTTAAAAAATCTATGGAACAAAAAAACAGAATTCGAAAAGTCACGAAAAATTTACAGGTTTATTTTAAATTAACGATCGATATAAGTAAATGCTTTCTCCCATAAGTAGGTTACGCGCTCGATTGTAACACGAGGCCGTTTTAAAATTTCATACAACCGTTCTCTCCTGGGTAGGTATAATAAACAAAATAACAAAGAAATTTATATTCGCGCTCTCACCTAATAATTGATTTTATATAAATTAACTAGCGGCACGCCCCGGCTTTGCACGGGTAAACCAAAATATAACCTCCTTCGGTCATAGGAATACAACAATTCGACTTATGTAAATGGATCACATACCTACTCAGTTACAACATAATTTCGACGGAAGTCTGCAAATTCACAGTTAAAATGTGTAGCGTAACTGTATTTTTTTAACCCCCGACCAAAAAAGAGGGGTGTTATAAGTTTGACGTGTCTGTCTGTCTGTCTGTCTGTCTGTCTGTCTGTCTGTCTGTCTGTCTGTCTGTGTGTCTGTCTGTCTGTCTGTGTCACCATAGCTCCCGACTGGATGGAGCGATTTCAATTTAGTTTTTTTTGTATGAAAGGTGAGTTTTGCGCGAGTGTTCTTAGACATGTTTCATGAAAATCGGTTGGGCCGTTTAAAAGTTATGGGGGTGAGAGTGGGGAAGCAAAACCGAAAATCTGCAAATATACTAGTGTGGGGTATCAAATGAAAACGCATCGCGTCCACATTACATAATATTATGTTGTTTTATATTTAAGGAAATTAAGGCATTGGAATCGGGGGTTTTTCTTAAATTTTAAATTTAGATTTATTAAAGCTAGAATTCTATTATTATGCTATTCGAAAAAGCAGAAAAAAACTGTATACTCAACTTATTTTACGTGTTTTGGTGGTTAACCCAATTGAACCTGCAACCGACGATAATTTACAATATCTATGCTATATGCTAGGGTTTAGTTCTGAAAATAACTTTTTGAATGGGATTAGTTACCTGTTAACGAATTATTAACTACTAACTAAGCGACCAAAATATTATCAAGCGACAATTTTTTTATTTCCGCACACGACCATTCAGTAGGGAGCCGACAGATTATTTCGTGATCTTAACCCCTCCCGTACCTCCGTGCCCGAGTGACGCCTGCCACTCCACAACGCATAGTTAGCCGCCGAGCGATTATATAAAAAAAAATTAACTCGTGATGTCTTTTGAATGGAATGTCAGAATCTAATAATTCAAAAAGTTATATAAAGGTTTTAAAGCAATCTTACATAATGAATAATTTATTTTGTTAAGGATTAATATCAAGACACAAATAAAGAGCCTTTTCAAACAGTGGTATTTTAATTTTTTAATATAAAAAATCGCTTATTGTCACAAAACTATAATAGTTAGAGATATGATGTACAGACTTTTTTATAAATATTGATAAGTTCTACAAAGTTGTAATACATCACTTTGTTATATATTCAATAGTTTTCGCAGCATTCGCGATTAAAGAAAGATTTTAGGTTTATTTTTAAAATAATCGCTTATTGTCACAAAACTATAATAGTTAGAGTGATGATGTAACGACGTTTTTTGTAGATAATGATAAGTTCTACAAAGTTGTAATACATCACTTTGTTATATATTCAATAGTTTTAGCATTCGCGATTAAAGAAAGATTTTAGGTTTTTTTTTTCACTATGGGGTTACATTATCGGAGATTGGTAAGGAACTATATTATTTTTGAAAACTAAATATAGCCTCTGTCACTCAGGGATAGTGTAGCTTTCGAATGGTGAAAGAATTTTTTAAATCGGTGCAGTAGTTTCAGAGCCTATTCGAGACAAACAAACAAACAAACAAACAAAAAATCAAACCTTTCCTCTTTATAATATTAGTATAGATATAAAATTCAGCTTTCATATGAATCTATATTGGCCAGGCACATCGACTGATGAAATTAATAAATATAGTGCATTGTTGATGACTGGTAGAGAATGCTTCTTGCATTAAGTCCTCCTCTGTACATTGTTTTTTGTGCACAAAATATAAATAAATAATTGTTAAGTTAATGATACGTCATAATCATAATCAATATGTTATGCCATCAAGGTAGATAAGTAATTTTATTTCCCTACTTTGTTTATTAAATATTTTTTTAAGCTTGATAAGCCTTTATTTGTCCACAATCTCACCTGATGTAAAGTGACGATGTGGTCTAAGATGGGGCATGAAGGCCTAGACTGTGGCTTCCCGGACCAGATTACGAAACTACTATGTCCCCTTATCTCGTAACCCTGTGTCTGTCTGTTTGAAACCTCCAACCGCTGCACGCTGTTACGATTTAGATTTAATTTGGGAATCTCTAGTTTGAGTCCTGAAAGAGACGAGTCTCTTGTTACTATGAGGAAATGTCATGTTCTGTGAAAAGGCTTGGCTTTTTCAGGGACTTGAGCTAACGCGCGTAACGTTTAAGTTTTTTTTTTTTCGAATAGATATAGCGAAGCGTTTTCTATCCACCAATAAGTCGTTCCGTACGTTCATAGTGGGTTAATAGCTTCGCTATCTCTGTTCGTGTATTTATCAGCCTCCAAGGATAGCTTTTCTGACAGCAAAAAAATTATACACTAGAGCGTTTCTTCGTCCAAATGTAGCTTAACAATGCCTGTAACATTTCGTTGTAGGGGTACCTAAAAAGGTATTTTAAAAGTATTCATAAAATATTAGGAGGTTAATAGAACGAATATACCTAGGTTTTTTACAAACCTAAATTAGTGATTAATCTGATTAATAAAAGTTAAACAAAAACTTTTTACTCTTGTTTTTATCTATTATAGTCACAAAATAAACTTATTGTGTGTTTTAGCCAATCCAGGTAACATTTTTATGAATACGAGCATAAATATCAAACCCCGTATTAAAAAAAAACTTTATATAACACTTATAGGAGGTTATTTACACATATAAGCACAACGTCTGATAAAATCCGTTTTTCTTAAACTGAAATATGTGCTAAATCTGTTTAATAACAGGTCAATAAAAGCTTTTCACCCTTTTTTATCTCTGTTATAGTCGCAAAATAGAAATAATAAGGGCATATTGTGTGTTTGAGCCAATTCAGTTATTTCCAGCCAGAAATGGCAGTTTTTTTATGAATACGAGGATTAAGTCTTTTATATGTCAACGCGCACTTACGCAAAGGCTCGATGGAACCCAAAAGCTCGTTGTTTTTAAAACCTACGAGCGGTTCAGCACCTTTATAAAACACATTACGAAATATAATCCAGACTCTGGTCACTGCCGGCTGCAGCCTATTTACTAACTAGACAACTAAGATCCTACTGACCTGGAACCCTTAAGCGCCAAACGCGTTTGGAGTAAGAGTGCAATATCTTTCTTACTCGTATTTGGCATGTAATCGAGGCTGCTCAACTTCACGTCAATTTGTCTCGACAAAAATCGAGAGAGATTATGTGACTGCACTTCAACTGTTAAACATGGCGTATAAGATCCACTAAACAGTTAGGCAGCCGACATAATGATCAATAATTAATCTATTTCAGGTGGATTTCAAGGAGTTCATTCAGGGCGTTTCCCAATTCAGCGTGAAGGGAGATAAGCTGTCAAAGCTGCGCTTCGCCTTCCGCATCTACGATATGGATAATGACGGGTTCATATCCAACGGCGAACTCTTTCAAGTAAGTCCTACATCACCATATTCCTGTATGAAAAATATATGCACCTATCAGAAAATATCTGACCTATAAGCTTAAATAGGTACAATAAACCTACATAGTTCCGCCAAATCCCATAGACACAAAAGAGGAAATTACACGCGTTAATAAGTTTGGGTTAGGTTTATGGCCAGATTTTAAGGGTGACTCTACAGCTATGATGGTACTTTTTAATCCTGTGTTTGGTATCACGAAGCAAAATTTATCAGCAAGACTATAAGAAACGGACTAGGTAACAAAAACAACGAATATTTCATGATCTGGTTCGGTTCAAGTCATTGTCATTCACTTCAGGTCCTCAAAATGATGGTCGGCAACAACCTGAAAGACACTCAGCTTCAGCAGATCGTCGACAAGACAATCCTCTTTGCCGACAAGGATGAGGACGGCAAGATATCATTCGAGGAGTTCTGCAATGTGGTTGGCAACACTGACATCCACAAAAAGATGGTTGTCGACGTCTAACTGTCAGATCTGACATTTAACAGTCGGATCTGACGCTTAGACGGTCGGATCCGACGTTTCCCGTTCGAAAGAGCGAATTGTTTCTTTCTCTAGCTAGAACACTATTCAATTGCGATGGCGGAGGCCTTGAGGAATTTGTATCTACCCACATGAAATGTTGCCCTACCCAGTATTTGGTACTGTTGGGTTATTTTGTATATTTGGTGTTTTATCATTTTGAAATCGAGACTTATAAATCAGATAATTTTATACATACATTTTATTTTTAATCATGATATTTAATTTAACATGAATTACTTAATACAAATTAATTTTATAGTATGTAGTTTGTAGATGTAAGTTGAAAATCGAATATTTTTCATATTAAGCTTAATCAATTACTTATCTGACGTATTCAAATCTTTCTTTAAAGTTCAAGTGTTAGCGAGTCTCATTCTTAACCTGTGCCTTTAATAATCGTATCTTGTTGATGTTTTAAATAAGGTGTTAAATGTTTAGAAGTATGTAGCAACAGATACTTGACATTTTCTCATCTATGTGATCCAATTTAGCTATGATTAATGTAACGTTATAATGTGCCATAAATCATAATCAGTATCTGAAGAAATACCTCGGCTGGTTCGAGTATGACTTAGGTACTCCGTAGTAAAGTACCATAACGTTCACATTATAAAGTTGAAAATTGCATGTATTGTAGTTGGATTCTGAAATGTAAATAGGACATTTTGCCGCTGGATCGGCCGGAAAGGATAAAACAATGTGACTCGCAGTTCGTTTATGTAGTCGTTGTGTGCGCTGCTTAAATACAAGGGAAGGTACATAATAATTACATTGTACATTGTGTTTTCAAGGTTGAATATGATTATATTCTTGTGTGATGCGAGATGATTTAAATAACAATTACTCCATCGTGCTAGAATGTCGTCGATGGTCGTGAAAATAGAATCGCAATTATTTTGGCAAACAAACGCATGTATTGTCTACTAATGCGATCAACAAAGATTATATTAATCTAATTATAATCATATTACTTAATATTCGACTTATACATGTTTTTAAAGTACAAAATATTCCTCTCGGCACCCAGCCACCGCGCAATCTATTCATTTTAACTCTTATTAACCTAAGATTATACATACATTATACTAGTTATACAACATAAAACTTTTATTGTAGTCGAATTAAAAGATTTTTTTATATTAATTTTGTTGTGTTGCGGATAGTTTAGTTGTTATTTAGTATTTTATTTGTAACTTACTTAATTTCAGTGGCACTGTAGTGCTTCGTGGAGCCAGTGATTACTGAGTCTAGTAGCTGAGTAGAAATATTCTTATCGTAAATAGTCTTAAATCAGCCTTAATAGTTCCGTAGTTTCAAATTATTGCACATCGGACGATACAGTCAGGCAGGGATATACTAAATGAAAGGTATTTGTCTCCTGACTGTACCAGTAATGCCGGGTCACAATATTACACAATACCGTCTTTCTTACTCTTTATACTGAACGTATCGCCTTAACCGAATTCTATACTTATACAATTTTATGAAGTTAGCTTCTTTTAGGTATCTTTCGACTTTGTACGTGAAATGTAGTGTGTTTGTAGCTTGCTCCTAGTCTTGTCACCGCGGGAATGAGGGGGAAACATTTTGAATTTATCTATTCGGTAGTTGGACAAAATTTACGTAGAAACTGTATATATAACTACAAAGTAGTTGTAATGGCCAAATCCTATTAAGATCTAGATATGATCGTGCACAGATTGTTTCTTTCTCATTCCAGTTGCCTAAAAGGCACATGACAAGTATCTAATTGTAGCTGTGAGAGTGAATCTATTCCTATCCTATACCTTTTCCCCTTCACAGATCTTCCAAGCTATCAGATGTTATGCAGCCAGACTGTAAGCAGTCGGGTATTACTTAGATCTTATACCAGTGATTGTACAAACTAAATATCAACAATCAATTTTAAAAACACTAGTATAACGTATACTAGCTTTTTAAACAGCATAATTATCACAAAGGCAATTTAAATTTAATTTATTATGTCATTGTAATAATGGTTCTTTCCACAGAGAAAGTGAACTGAGGATTTGAAAGTTATAACCTACCTAGTATAGTTTCCATAGGTGTAATCCACCTTTACTTTTGCCGTGTAAAAATTATGCTGTGTATTAATATTATGCTCATTCCTATTATGAATGTGGCTTGTTTTAGGAATGTTTTAATTGTATTTAACCACAATGGATACTTGTAGTGTTTGTGTTCCCTAAGTAAAGATTTTAATAACTTTGGGTGTTTAAATGATGTGAGTAGGTAGGATGTGTTTCGTTGAACTTATGTTAAATATCTCGGCAGTATCTTCTGTAAATGTTATAAATTACATAATAGTAGCAGCGTTATTACCACAAATTGTTATAGCCATGTAATCACCAACCACTGACGACAGGGCGTTAATTAAGTAGCCGCCTTACTTAGTCATATTGGACAATTAACCATCAAATTAATACTGGAGTGTTAAATGTTGGTGAAATAGGGTCTTGATTAATTATAACTTTAACAGTTTCTTTCCTACTCATATCAAGAGAGCAATCGAAATCTTCATTTATTATAATTATGTGTTAACATTTACGCATGTTTAATAACAAGGTATTTTACCTCCTTGCAAGTGCCATCTGTGAAAATAAATATATTTTAAAAAGGCAGGTAAAATATCTTTTTTTTTTTCTGAGAATGAATTCAAGCACCAATACGCCGTAGAGGCGTTATGTAGCTGTCGCACGAAATTCTTAATGTCTAGTCACAGCTGTTGTGCATTATACAAAACCATTATTATACTAAGAGTGCCACAGAGGCATAACCTGATCTTGACTGTATTACCTTCAATAGCTCAATACCTCTTCTATCATATACTGTGAAATATTAAGCCTTTTGTCTCTGTGGTAAGTTGATAGTTAGCAGTATTTATGGTTAACTTCTAGAGAATGTATTATGTAGGTATTGTTCACAGCTTTAACAAATTGATGTTTAGCAATATTATTCTAAAGCCTTATTATGGGGACAGGCATTTCGCTGACTTGACTGTTATATTTACAATAAGATGTTGAATTGGATTGATTAAAAATGAGAAAGTTAGTTTAAGTATATATACAGAAATTTGGATTATTTATTATCTTTTTAATCATTACTGATAATAGATTTCATAATAGAAGTGCAGTTTGAATTAGCCCTGTCCCCGCTAAAGTGAACTGTCCTATTTCATTAATAATTTAGATACTGCAAAGACTATCATTGTCATGTTGTCTGCTCATCTCCATTGGTAGGTAGATTGTCTATTATTAAGTCTACTCTAAAGTGGAACTGAATAAGTTTTATTAAATTTTCAAATTTCAATCAGATTGTGTTTTTTTTCTTTTTCCAGCCCTTTTAGCTGATAGTTAAAAGTTTATGGTTTATTCACCATGTCCAAGTATAACCACTGATAAGTTCTTGGGACTTTACTTGGAGGGTGAAAGACTTCTTAGTAAAAGAATAGAAAAATCTTGTGTTTAATTTGTAAAAGCATCAAATAGATGTGTGTATACTACAAGTCTTTGCCTTAGGAAATAATATGGCCTATTAAGGGCACATTCATGGTACAGTTATAAAAAGTTGATTGAAAAGCAGTGTTAATGTTTACTAGATAATTTATTTACATTAATCATTATTGCTATTACTACTTATTAGGTACATAAACTAAACAAATCTAGTAGCTATGGATAGTAACTTTGTGTAATCAGCACCTTTTGAATGAGTTTTTTCCTTCAATATGGTTCTCAGAATTGTAGGGATGGGCACATGGATGCGGGTTCCGATAGGGGTGCCATTGTCATCAATAAGAACAACATTATTGCTGTCAAACTTTGGTACTTTAACATTCTGAGTTTGCTTTAGTCCAACCAGAATACCTTTCTTCTTTTGGCCCTTGATGGCAACCAGCACCCGATCCCCGATGAATCCAATACCTGGATTTAAAATAAAACAATTGAGTAAGTTATTAAAATTATGGTAAATACTAGATTTCTTAACATGTAACATAACAATAGACATTGGCACCAATAAAGGTTCAAAGCAACAGTGGATTTATTTACTTTCCAAAAGGTTAGTTTTTAATGATCAATTTGTGATGAGAGGTTTATTTATTAATTTACTTACGTTTCTTGTTATAAACATGAATAATTTTGGGTGGTTTGCCTTCAGCCATGGCCCGTTTACCAATTTCAGAATTATCGACGACTCGTAGCCGAGTTAGTAGTTGAACTTCGTTTAGTCGTGGTGTAGTATGAAACCCACATGACAAATGTAATGGTTTTATCTTAGAAAATAGTGATTTTAGCATGTTTGGTATACTTTTGGCCACTGAATAAGTGAGTGAATAAACCAGACGGATCCTATCAAAACAAACAATTTTGAGGTTAGTTTCTAAGTTTGACAACATGAGATTATGAAAGTGACACTGACAATTAACAAGACGTGGTACGATATTGCAGTAAGCCGCGTTCCTTTCCTTCAACAGAAGAAATTTAAGTTTTCCTTCCTACCGACTGAAATGGAGCATCCAAATGATTGAAATTACGCATTGATTACTTACACTTTATGCATTCGAGTTATACACCAGTATCATCTTGAAGAAACGACTGATTGAGTTAACTGAGTAACGACAGGTAGTACACATTTCTACAAAGGTAGCTAGGTAGGTTTTCATAAGATTCCGTAATAAAGATGGAACCCTATAAGGTACCTTTTAGGGCCCTGATGTCCGTTTATCGGCCCGTAATAGCTGTAAAATAGATTTTGTAACAGATTAGGGTTTTAGTTGCTGCTCTATTTTTCTTCTTCTTCTTTTATTAGATGGACTCCGTGCTCTATTTATAAACATAATACATTAAAGTTCCCCGAGAGATTAACTATTGAACGGATCTGTAAGCTGATTTCTGAAAAAGGTAGAGTAATCTCTCATAAAGTAAAGTAGAGTAAAAATTTATTTATTGACATAAACAAATGTTTAAACAAAGATATAGACCCATAGATCATCATACAAAACTTATTATTTTAATTCTCCAACTCTCTTCTCTTTTCCTCTTCTTCTCGTCGTTTTTAGATTGGATGGGTCAGTGAAACTATGTTTTTGTGTACATCTTTTAAAGTTTCACCTACTAAGGAAGGTCATTTTTACCTAACTTATCTATATTTTCAAAGATTAGCTTGTATTGCAAAGTTATAATTATAAACTTTAAACGACGACGTAATCATTATCTAAATTGTTTACTGAGGAACGCTGTAAAAATATGAATAAAATAAATAAAATCCATTTTCAGCTTTGACATGCCCGCACTTTTCCAACAAAATGGGGCAAAAGCGGCAGTAGTCAGAATTGCCAGTAATTTTTTTTAAAACTGGTTTGAAGATTTTTAGAAAGATTTATAGAAAAATGCTCAAAATTAAGTTTACCTTCGACTCCTGTATCGAAGAAATAGGGTTCGTCTGAAAACGAGATACTTTTGTGAAACGGGGAAGCGGCATAATTATTTCATAAGGAATTTAAATTCCTTGCTTAACTTTGATAGTGTAAATAAATATTTTATAGAATCAGGCGGTTTCATTTTAGGTTAATACCTAGGTACCTAATTGATTGAAGACAAAACACTTGAAATATTTGAAACGTAAGGCATTACTATTTTGCGATACAGAAGATTAAGTAAAAGGGTAAATATTAAATTTCGTGCGGATTTGATGTCTGGATGGATGTGATAATAATTCTTTAGGCATTTTATGGAAGATCAATACAAATAAAAGTTATTGCACTGTTGGCAACTTTTAAAATTTTATTTAAGATTTTGTTTCTAGACGAATAAATGGTAATGATATTTCGAGTATACACGACGTCTAAGGTAATTTAAAAGTACCTTTGAGAATGAGATTTAAGTAAATGGCAAGGAGATAATAAATTTGATTTAGTATAAGCTTTTAATAAACATTAAATGTTGGTATATTTTTTATAGGAATTTCATTAAATTTTATTGAAAACATATCATGTTGTGGCCGATGATAATGAAATGACCTCCTATTACTCCTATTATCTCACACCGTGCCTGACTCTGTCAGACAACACACAGGGAGTTGCAGTTTTTTAAAACGCACACGATTAGATCATAGATAGGTCGGTCAGCTTTTCTTACGGGGAACGTAGTGATTTATATTTTCTTTGTTTCTATGTATGTTCACAATCTCACCTGATGTAGAGATTAAAATAATATAGTCACTACGTTCAAACGAACGTACGAAGCGAGTAACACATTTTTCACATTATATCTTACTGTCGCTTCAAGCGCAGAAACTTATTATAAGAAATTGTATTGAATTATAATGCGGCCTATATATCGCCTATATTATCACAATAACAAACCGCTCGGTGACCACTCGATCTGTAGATAACAAGATGTGCGGGGACGGACCTCTTGGGTAAAAAATTCTACAAAATTCTTACACTTCCGTCACTATATATAATAGAAGTGGCTCTATTTGTAAGAAGTAACCCCCAGCTATTTCCAAGATTGTCAGATGAAACTCCAAGAAATAGACGTGAAGATAGGCTCTGTCTATTTCCTTCGAAAACTGCATTACTACGTAAGAGTGTAATTAATATCCATGGCACCGAAAATTTACAATAAGGTACCAAAAACTTATCAGCAGCTTACAAATAACGAGTTCAAATATAAATTCAAGAAATTGCTAATTGACAAATGTTATTATAAAATTGACGACTTTTTAAATGATAAATTTTGACTTTGGACTAACATGTAGGTATTAATTTTTATTATATAATTTCTTGATTGATATTTGATTTAATTTTTGACATTAATTAAAAAACTTATTTGGTTATATTTTAGTGACTTGCATGCCATTTCTCTTAATTTGTACACCAAAATTGGTAAAACATGTTGATACCGACACACATCTTTGACTGTATACCATACATTTACACATGTTTATGCAAATAAATGATCTTTATCTTTATCTTTATCTAAATAGATATCTGCTTCAGACAGCATTTTCGAAGCAGTGAATTCATCGAAAATTCCTTTAAAATCTTCATATTATGTAGTTTTCTGAAAGCGTTATATGACAAGAACATGAAAAATTAAGAATACCTTTAAATTCAGAATTTTTGTATCATAATACCTATTTTGACTATACAGGGAAATCTTGATAATATCTACATTTAACTTTCAAACATGTTTGTTCTAAGTTTGTGTTCATTAAATCGTTTCAGAAAGAAAAGAAATTGATAAACTCGAAAAAGTGTTACCGCAATAAACAAATCACACCTATTTTACGTTTTTTACCTTTGAAGTTGTGATTAAAGTTGTGGAATCCGATAGCATTCAAGAAACGAATCTCAAAGAAAGTCCTCAATTGTGAACGGAAATAAGATTCAATAATTTTTCGCCGAATGAAAGGCGTATTGATTTCACAATCAGTCGCTGGTATTGATTGAGCCATCGTTAGAGCGACAATGATTAAAGGGACGAAACCCAATAACTGGCAGAATAAGTTTGTGCCACCTGCCGTTCGCGATAACAAAAAAAATTAAAGAGCTTAGTGCTCACCATTCCATGATTTTACGCCAAAGGAGCAAAGATTGTGAGAGCATCTTCTTATTTGTCAATAATGGGTAAGTATTACCTACTATCATTAGTAAATATTATTATTGATACCTACTTAAGATACTTTTAATATAAGAACGTTTTTCTCCGTGAACCGATTATTTAGTTTTTTTAAAGAAAGAAAGAAGAAAGAAAAATATTTATTACTACACAAAACAATTACAAAAACAATAACAACAAACTTAAACTAATAACAAGTTAAATATACCTTAAAACCATTGAAAAATTGTGTAATAAAGGGTATAATGCATCTGCCACAGGGCCCGTAGGAGCACTATGACAGAGCGCTGGTTTTCAGCCAGGGCCCGTGAGAGTGGCAACACCACAACTTAAAATTAAAACAAATTACCACAGTAGTATCATACATTATCCTTAGAGGAGTGATTAAGGGATCAGAGAAGAGTGATAAGTTGGAGTGTTGAATGATAAGATTTTGCATCCCTGCAAAGCCGGAACGGGCTAGTAAAATATAATTATGTACTTTTGAAAACAAACAATGAGCCCTGCAGAAGCTAGTATAAATGGTTCATTTAATTTCATCCTATTGTCTGGCTGGCCAAACAAACCCCCTCCTTCCCGGATCCATTACCGACGACTTCACAGACGAACTCTATTCTGTTTGTTTTGTGTGCTGTCATGTCACGCCTTTTATTAGGACAATGCGCCTTTTAGTCATCTATTAGTTTTATACTGCTTTTTTTTAATAGGTACGTAGAAGGATTTCTTTTCTCACCTTCTATAATCGTTTTTTTTGTTCTTCCTTCAACACAATAAAAGGACATACTTTATTGACTAATTTGTTCAATTTTATTATCTCTAGGTATAGATAATAGGTATTATTTAATTCTGTTCTGGCATAGACACCTAACAATTTTTTTAAATTTTATTACTAATCTTTGACATAAAAATGAATCACAAAATGTGTTGGTAAGCAAAAATCAACAACTGGTCGTAATTTTAAATAATTAGGTACCCGTGCGAAGTCTTCACGAGGCTTAGGCTAGTTAAGAATATTATTATTATTTATACAGACGTTAAATTGTATAGATATCGAGAGGTCCAATTTTTAATAACTCTTCAGGAATGAAGGGCTAAATCAGAGCGATGGTCACCAAACAGTTACTCTGTCGATGTGAATCTAATTTCGGTCAAAGGGTTGATTATTTATCGAACCAGTCGGAATTTAATTTGGCTAAGAAACGTCGGAAAGACGATTTAGAAAGACGAAAGTCCATATCTGCCGTAAAACGGACACAAAGCGCGCAACGTTGACAATAACGAACACGGTTTTGATAATAAAGTTATATCTTATTTTATTTCAGTTTTATTATTTAATTCATGTTTCTCAATCTTATAATTTGCCATGATAATTTGACGTAGTGCCGTGGAGCTCGCGTTTCTCAATGCTTGGATTTTTAAATACTTAATAGAATGTAACGCGATGCTTCGAATTTCTCAAATCTAGAATGAAATGTACAGTTCGTTAGAAAAGTGATTCTATAAATACTGTTAAGATAAAGCTCTGAAGCTTCATCATAGACATAATTATTTATCAGTAGATTTGAAAAGGCGAAACCCAAAAAATAAGACTCGCACAATCGTCCCTCTATAGCTGAAAGACCTTCTTCTTACTTTAGTGTGCAAAACAAATGCAAGCTTAAAAAATATATATTTGCAGTTTTTTCCCTGAAAGTGCGTGTACGTGAGAGAGGTTAGTGCTTACACCCAAAGAAAAAAATATCTATTCACAATAGTACGCGATGTATTTTTTGTAAAATTTAGAAAAATCTGATATAGGCCAAGTCTCAATATATTTATATAAAACATTAAAGAATTTTAATATTGATATGCGTCACTATAAGATGCTGTTATTTATTACGTAACAACTTAATGCTTCGGGTACGGAGACAGACACAATTGATTTTCAATTGTTATGGACCACATTTGTGGTCTTAGAGAATGGACGTATTAAGACAGAAAGTCGCTTAAGTAGAGACTGAATAAATTAATAACCGACTTGGTATTACATGGATCTCAAAACTTTTTACCGCAGAACAACTGAGTTGCGCGACTTGGTTTTTTTGACAAGTATTGTTTTTGATGGGATCCTAGTTTACCGCACATTTGTATCCAATCTGTGGTTGACATCCGCTATATGAAGCCTAGTTAATTTTTTTTTCTCTCAACCTGCTAATAATAATTATGTTCCTAAATTACCTTTGAAAGAACTTAACTAATTAGAACAGTAGTTAACTAGAAGTCTCTAAACATAAATTTGAATAACTTTTATTTCTAAGTTGCTCATTCTTGTGCAAGTGTAGCCACATTAAAATGCAAAAAAACTTACCGTCCACACCTACATGAGGATTCTAAAAAAACGCATCATACTTGTTAAATAACTAAGCTATGAAATAAAGCAGGGGTTCCGTTACAAAATTGAATAAATAAATACTAAGGTTATAACAAAAATGTATTTACCTATAATAAAAATAATCATAATAAATCTTCAAAATTAAATCCTTTATGCACATGGTTTATATTTCCAACAGAAAGAAAAAATCTAAATCGGTTCATAAAAAAATATACGGCCGAATTTTCTTTTTTTTTATCTCCGTTTCAAAAATGCCACTTAAAGTAAATGAAGGTAAAAGAAAGCTCTATTGCTACCAAAACACGACTAGACAAACAACGGAAATACGTCAGGTAAGCCAATCTTTAACGTTAACAAGGTTAAGAAACTTTCCGGAACGCCACTACTTGGATGGGTGACCGCCCGAACAAAATCTTTTTGCACAGTATTTTTTTTTATTCACTCATTCTTTTGTCGATTTACTGAAGTTTCACTTCTACCGTGTGTGAATCGCACACACACCTTTTTTTTTGGTGTATTGTAAACAGTAATTATATAGATAGGTAAGCGTTTACCTAATCAAATAGGTCGAAATCAAATGATAACCTTCCCTACTCCTAAAGTCCATCAAAAGACAAGGATAGGTAGGTACCCTTAATTAGCAAAACAACATGGAGGTGTGCACTGTGCAGCAAAGGTGTATTGTTCTCGCACTTGAGTAAATCCCGCGTTCGTTGTGATTTTTTCCGCCATTTTGAAAGAGGTGGCGAATCAAATAATGGAGAAATAATTTAATCAGGTCGTGGTATAACCTTTTTAGGTTTTATGTGGATGTGTTAGGGTGCGTTTTTCCGTGATTAGTGTGCTGGGGGGTGGTAAAAAAGCGTGTGGTTCTCGTGTGTGCAGCCGCACCGTACCCCCTCGCTTGAGACGCCACAAATTGAAATGAAATTGCATAATTTGGGTTCCGCCGCCGGGATTTTTGCGCCTAATGAACTCCCATTTAAGTTCTATTCAAATATAAAGGCATCTTCATTAAAATTTCAGAATATTTGTTTGCTTTCTGGAGCCTGTGACAGCTTTGCAGTGGCTACTTAGTCGTTTTGAGAGGTATTAGAGAAAATGAAAAATACTTTACAATTAGCGACCGTTTTTTTTTTGGGTACGCAAGAGGACAAAGGTTACCTTTTATCCTAAAAAAACGCACCATGTACCATTCCTGAGATATTTTGGATAAAAAGCTCTGCATAAATGTTATATTTTCACATGTACAATTTTATTTCACGCGGGCGAAACCGCGGGTAAATACAAGTAGCATAATAATCAGTAATACTTATTAGGAATATACTATAAAATATATCTTTTGCGCTGACCATACACGCCTTATAATTATTAATATATTCTTTTACAGGCTTTTCATTTTCTAGCAAGTACTATAGAGCAAATTATAAGGAATTGGAAACCAATTGCGAGTCGGAATCGCACCGAGAGTTTAAAAATATTGTTTTCACATACAAAAAAAAAATATAGTGTGTTTCTGGGATTGTGTTTGTTAATTGTAGATATATAATATATAATTGTATTATTATATAATTATTTTTAATTGTATATGAATTTCGATTTTTATTACATCTTCCCTATAGAATGTTACAAATATGTATGGATTTGGAATTTTTTTCTACCGGTGGCGGAGCCATAAACTTTGTTTCATAAAAAATTTCAAGATTCTCGGTTTATTTTTTTTTAATAATCTGTAGCTTATGATTTTCTTTGCGAGTGATGATTCGTCGGCTTAGGAATTTGATTTTTTACAGCTTTGAGGGTCAGTATTCTGCTTTATGGTCTTTATGCTTTATGATAGTGACCCAAACAGAGTAATCCTATATCGGTTCCATTTTTTCCTTTTGAGGCATTGAACCCTAAAATGCACCTTAAGTTATTTATCTTCTTATCTACAGATAGTCTGAACTGCATTTACAGATATTGGAAAAAAGTTACAGTCACCTAGGAAAATGACAAAATAGCGAAAATATTTTGCTTATCCCAATCTATATTTTTTCATGTAGGTATCAAAAGTACTACTTTAAAAATTACAAAAATCGAAAAAAAAATCCCGTATTTTGTTAAAAAATTCCTCGTATTAGTGTTACCTTTAAGGTCACATAAAATACAATAGATTAATTATCCAAAAATCTAAAATAAGTGATCAATGAAATAAATTACTTAAAATGTCTGCCGTCTTCACGAATACAAAAGTTTACTAGCTTTAGTACCGAGGATGACGCAGATGACATTTACTTGGATTCATCATGCATCATCATTATTTCAGTCGTATGACGTCCATTGCTGGACATGGGCTTGAACATTTTCGGTTATCTGGGTCAGAAGCGGCGGACATCTACAGTTCGTGTTACTCAATGTTTTACATCCCTTCCTACTATTTATTAACCCCCGACCAAAAAAGAGGGGTGTTATAAGTTTGACGTGTCTGTCTGTCTGTCTGTGGCATCATAGCTCCCGATCGGATGGAGCGATTTCAATTTAGTTTTTTAGTATGAAAGGTGAGTTTGGCCCGGGTGTTCTTAGATATGTTTCATGAAAATCGGTTGAGCCGTTCAAAAGTTATGGGGGTGAGAGTGGGGAAGGAAAACCGAAAATCTGCAAATATACTCGAGTGGGGTATCAAATGAAAGAGCATCGCGTGCCCTAACTACTTAATGTTATGGTGTTTTACTTATAAGGAAATAAAGCATTGGAATCGGGGGTTTTTCTTAAATTTCAAATTTAGATTATTGCATCTAAGTTCTTTCCATCCAAGAGTTGCCTGAGGGAAGCCGCCAATTGTACATTTGTAATTTACGTATTGTTGTATTTCCATTTTCCTGTATGTACAATAAAGTGTACTGTATTGTATTTTAACAGAACTTCAATAAAACTTCAAGCACACATTTTGAGTTTTGCCATTATAAAAATTACATTAGAATATTCTTATTGCATTTACAATATGCATGTAATCATATAGATTTACAAAATTGTTTGCAATCATCTCAAAAAAAAAAGTTTGGACTAAGTAGAAGTCCGACTCTCTTACCGAAATGTATGGGAGAAGTTTTTGGGGTTTCTATCATTTTCTAGTACTTAAACCTTAGACTATATAGCCCCATATAGTCGTTTGATCACTACATGAAATAGAATTGATTGAAATATTTTTTATATGGTGCTTTTTAGTTGGCGAGTTAGGGACAGTCAAATCAATAAATAAAATAAAATAATTGAATGCAGTTCTGATTATATTTAAAATTTATAAGGTCAATGGTATTGTTGGGTCTCAAAAATACGCCTTCTGCACTTTTTTGTCGTAAAATTACATTCCCACACATAATATGTTTAGATTTTCAGTTTGTTACTAAGGATCTGTTTCACAATATTCGAATAAAATTAGCCAATCTGCGAGTATAATGACTTAATGGTTAAACACGGTGTTACAAAATGGTTAAAAACATAAACTATATATAGAGAAAATCTTTCAAAACGTACACACGTCACACGACACACGACGAGTATTTTTTAATCAATAACGAAAAAAAAAATGTTTAATTGTAAATCTGTAAAACAATTTTTTTCTTGTTGGTAAAGAAATCATAAATCACTTTTACTTAACTTTATACATAATAAACTTCACATGCATGAGGCAAAACAAGGATTTCAACTCAACCATTGCTTTGTACATGCCGAAAAACGCATTTTTTACTAAAAACCTAACAAGCGGGGCCCATATTGTGCATTAAAAGAACTTTAATTATGGGGATCCACTTATCCCTTCATTACGTAAACAACCGCAACGAATGAGGAAAATAATTCCGGCTTCAAGCAAAATATTCCCCAATGATTAAAATTTGCGTTTCAAGCTCTTTTCATACAACTTAACAACTTCTTTCAATTTACAAACTGCTTGTTTTTATTGAAATGATTTGAACCATGCTCTTCCCTTTGAAACTAATAATGAAATATATAAAAAGTTCAACTTTTATTACTAGTGGAATTATGTCTATTTATTAGTGTCTCTTTCTGGATTTATCTGTATAGACACTATTGCAGAAGTATCTCGAATGCTTATTCGAGAAGCTTCTGCAATAGTGATGTGTGTGAATCACCTTAGATTGATAAGAAAAAAAAGGTTTTAATTTTTGTTTTTAGTCAAGGAAAAATCGTAACACATCAAGCTGGGCCTTGCCACGAATAACTGAAAATAGTGTGTAGATAATTCATAGGTTTCTATATTTATGTTTAATCAGCCAAGTTATCACGTCTGTCGCTCGTCCAGAGAAGCACAAGTTTACTATTAATGTCGCATGTACGTTAGGCCTCAGGAATATTTCCCCAATGATTATAGCAGGCACTTCACTCCGCTCTCCATTATGCAGAACTGTAATCATGAAACTATCCACCCCCGCGGTAAATAACGAAAATTCACGTTACTTTTTATGCAGTGCGTAGGTACTAGTCGCTACCTACGCTACTACAGGTATTTTGAATGAGGTTTAAAAAAAAATAGATTCTGGGTGGTTATTCACAGCAATGGTTACCTACTAATATTAGATATAAGTTCGATTTGAATAATTATTTCACTGTTAGATACCCTACTTATCACGGCATGAACCTTTTAACATTACGGGTAAATAGGTCGTGCCCGCGGGAAAATTCATAGAACACGGGCCGTGGCGTGGAAAGCTTGTTTATGAATAATAATTATGACTAATTGGTATTCATTGATTTGCATTTACTTAGAAGCACATAACTTTACAAGCAAATTATTTTTATTTTTTAAGTTTTAGCTTTGCAAGCTGAAGTGGCAGTGGGCCGGCCATATCGTACGAAGAACTGATAACCGTTGGGGTAAACAAGTTCTGGAGTGGAGACCACGACTCGGCAAACGTGGTGTAGGACGCCCTCCGGCCAGGTGGGATGACGACCTGCGAAAGACTGCAGGCAGATGCTGGATGCGTCAAGCCAAGGACAGGGCGCTATGGCGCTCATTAGGGGAGGCCTATGTCCAGCAGTGGACTAAAATAAGCTGATGATGATGATAACGATGACATTACTTTAACAAAATAATAAGAAATGGAGTTGAAAATTTGTTTTACTATTAGATATAGCATTTCCTCGAATAAATAAAATAATGAGACTAATATAGGTCTCTTTTATATATAACAGTTATTTGTAAAGTTACACTTATAGTGCGTTAAGTTAATGCAATGCTATTTTACCGTTTTACTTTAATTTTCTGTGATAAATCAAATTTAAATGCGGGCAACATGCAAACAACACTTTTTATTTAAAAAAATATTGAAATCCGTTCACATACATCAAAGTTCTGTGGAAGCAAGTACCTCCTTTTTTCGTTGAAAAATTCATCAGTAGTTACTGTGAACAAGGACGCTGATAATAAAACTAAAAACAAATGATTTAGACCTTTAGAAAAACAGTTTTTATTACCAAATAGACCACATCGTCACTTTACATCAGGTGAGATTGTGGTCAAATGAAGGCTTATCGAACATAAAAAAAAAAAAAAAAAAAAAACAACCCTTCAATTTAAGATTAAATTAAGAGACTGGCTTATAGAAAATTGTTTTTATGACATGCATGAATATATGAATTTCAAAAACTGACATAATTACCTATTTACCAATTATGATTAAATGTGTACTCGTTATTCTTATTATTAAATTAGTTTTTTTTTATGTATATTTTAGTGTTATATTATAGATAATAACTTGTAATTATTATAGATTTGCACACCTGTTTAGGTAGAGTGTTAATGGACATTTAATTTAGATTTAAGACCTATTGTACAAACATTCTCGCAAATAAATGAATTATTATTATTATATTATTTGATACAATTATCGATTTCAAAGTAATTCTGGCCAAAAATCGATACAAAATAAATATCTGATCAGAACGACAAAAAATATATCGATAAATGTTTCAACGTCCCTAATAGCACCATAACGCAAACGCGCGCGTTTTCCCCGAATAGGCCCCGAACGAGTTCTCCCACATAATTATTTAAGTTAATGATATACAGGTACACCTTGCCATAAATGATTTCTTTTACCCCACGAGCGAGAGAGATAATCAAACAGATGGATGTGGGTGTGAAAGAGATAGAAGATGGGGTGTGCCCCCCTACCTACCTTATCTGGATTTTAGTATTCGAAAAGCGCTGAGATGTTTTTAATCTGGTTTACTTATGTAATGTTATATATAATACTTATGTATTTCGTTAATGATACGCACACTGGTTCTTGATGTTTGAGTGAAAGTTGATGAAAGGGAATTCTTTTGAGGTTTTCATATAATTTGTTTAAGCTACTTGCTCTTGGTTGTGGTTTTTATATTAAGAGGTAACAATCAGAATAAAAATAATTTCAATCGTCACTAATAACGTGATTAATGTGAGAAAGTAACGTTATTATTTGATGGGTTGTGTCCGTTTTTATATTATAGTTAAGAATAAGAATAAGAATGATTTATTTTGTCACAATCACAACGTAATATAACAAATACATAAATTAACTAAAATTACTTGGTAAGAACTATATAAAAGATAACAACAACATGTTGCGACAAAAAAGGTAACCATTCAGCATAAGCTGCGGCAGAAGGGATCCAACCACAGCGCTGGTCTTCCATGGTTACCTGAGTTGTGATGGTTAGCTTAAAGTAAATTACAGAAAGAAAACAAACAAAAAGAGTAACTATAGCAAAAATATTAGGTACAACAAGAAATTTCAATAAATTAAATTAAATTAAATTACAAGGTACAACCATAAACTTATTTCCTAAAGACTATAACACAAACAGAAGAAAAAAAATAATACAATTTTCCATTTGCCCACACATGACCAACCTACCGCACCACCCCAAATATACATTCACACACCAATTCACACAACTATCTAGCCCCGTGGCAAGCTCTAAGCCGTTAAAGAGTTAAGTTAAAGAGGTTCCTGCTTGGACTTAGAAAAAATCCTATTAGGCATGTGCATATTTGAAAAAAAAGCTTCATTTTTAAATATAATTTTATTAAACATTAGAAATAGGCTTAAACCTTAGCTAGAGGATTCCTAGGATTTTAAGAAAATAAATGATCGGAATTTGTTATTTTTACGACGTTTGAGAAAAATCTACGTTTAATCGTCTAAAACACCAAAATTTTTCCAGACGAGAGTCTCATATACTGGTGAAGTCTAGTGGATCTGATGCATGCGTGCTGTATTGCGGGGCAATTATATAGATTATGGTTTAGCTTACGGTCGTCAAGCTGCTATGAAGCTAATAGTAGGTAGTGATCTTACGAGTATCAGAAATGAGGTAATACGTAGGAAGGACCAGAGACACCGACATCGACAAGCGGAGTAGCTCGTTGAAGTAACAGTCGACAGTAGAACGTTTGGCTGATGAAACATCTGTATGAGTAACCTGGAAACCGCGGCGTAGTGCAGTGTTACTAGTATATGTCTTACCACATATTAGATATGTATCTAATCTGTGGCCTTACCTACTTGAAGTGGATGCAGGCCGCTTCGAGCTGAAACAACAATAAATCTATGATATACAAATCTAAAACGATGATACGCGGTGTTCTTGTCTTCATTATGGTGCGGCTACATTAGCGGGCGAAGATTCGTAACGCGTTGTAGTGCTCAAGCCATCGTAAACAGGTATACGCGATGTTCTTTTTCACGTCATCGGATAAAGATTTGTTTCGCGTCGCGCGCTACTAGATTCTGAAGTGACGTCATTGTAGCCACGGCCGCGCTCTTCGCCCCTGCGACACACATCGCTTTGACACAGTAGTCGCCGTAGGCCACTAATGTAGCCGCGCGATAAGGGAAGAATATGCCCACATGCCAAATTTAGCCAAATTTGCTTTCATACTTGTCGCAGTTATCATAAGCACAGAATAAAGTATATATGACCGACTGCACTATACGTATCTCCCAAAGTGCCGAGAGTACCTAGCCATAAGGAAAGTGAACTTTCTAGTAACTTTTTTTTGATATGAACTTCTATATATCTATTACACGATGGATGTTAAATCACAAAAATGTATCTTATCATATAATAATGGTCCAGAAAATGTGTTCATGAATGTGAATGAAAAGAAAAGAAGCCACCCCTTCTATTCTATTTCAATCACAAAAGATTTACATTATGATGTCATCTACGTATGTATGTTATGTAAAAAAAAACATCCTCATTTTTATAAATTTTTTATGCAGAAAAAGAAAAGACACATCCGTAACTTTCGCACGCACAAGATTTCCTCATTCCTCATTCCTCATTTTTAGTGTTCGTTTTTTTCTCTAATTTCATGTACCGATTATAACTTGTGTTTGTAAGGACTAGTGCCTATTGTTAGTAGGTAGCTAAGTTAGATAAGCTTGCAATACGTAGTATCATTAAGTAAAGCTATTATATGTTGTGTTTAATCTGTGAAAATAAAAAATATTCTTATTTTACCGGTGGGCTGGTTTTTTTGTGGGCCCGGTCTACTAAATATATTTTATATCTAACAGTAGCCTGTGTTTCAATCCGAATCATAAGCTATGCATAATCTGTATTTCTATCAGGTTCGACGTCGTTGGTGCGCGAAAGAAACACAAATAGTAATAGAAATTGCCGTGTGCATTTTTAATATAAAGTAAGATGGAACAAGTTTTCCAGAAAAAGCTTATTCACTCGGGTCTTAAAAGTGGTCGGGTTGTATGGCTACGGAAAAACAGACTTCGAAAGAGAGTCCTTAGCGTTGCGTACTATAAAACAAATCAAGAAGCGTTTCGTGCGTTTTGAAGTCATGAACTGCCACTAAGTGAGCATGAAAACCAGCCGTACGTCTGAGGGACCGATGATAAAATGGAGACCTGGAGATTGGTAGAGCAATTCTCAGCGTTTCGATATACCAAATTCGAAAGCGGATATTTTGGCGATCAACACGAATTCGTGATTATAAGTGTCATTATTATTATAAGTCCCCTGTGTCCCTCCTCATTTTTTCTACAACTCCCGATCTGCGGCCACTTCTCGCCTGTCACGAAGAAAACTGTCAAGCTCATCCCGCCATCGTCGCCGAGGTCTGCCGCGTCGTCTTCTCGCTGGGTACGTGTCATATCGAACAAAAATCGAAATTTCATAAAATCGGTAAACTCACTTTCGTTATGACAAACTTCAATTTATTCGTTAACTCATCAAGGATGTTCTTTATTTGTTTCCAAGGCACTCAAATGACGTTGTTTTTTATCACTGTTAGAATAAACGCCTCTTATTTTCGCTTGCATGTTCACGTTTATCAAAATTCCACAAATCACACCACAACACAAAGCGCTTCAAAGACGGAAAAACACTACTACCCTCTGTTCTGGCAATGAAACAGAAATTATTTAGTGCAAATGTGACGAAATAACATAAATCACTACATTTTTATTGTAAACATTCGAGAAACTCTGCCGAGTTAAGATGTTATAAATACCGAAATTGTTTTTGAGATCAGCTAGTGATATTTAAAAAAACCTAGATATATTTCAAATTTGTTATTATGGACAATTGGACAATTCTCAGAACCATGATAGGAATATCTGTCCTGGTGATAATCCTGGGTTTTAAAAACATTTTAAGAGCCGTTATTTTTGAAGTGAAACTTCTATAGAATCGTTGTGATTTCAAACCGGATGCAAAAAGATGAAACGGAAATGATGTAACAGACACAAATACAATGCTTTATTTAAATTTCTGTATTTTGTTTATATTATTTTGTAATATACTTTATGTAATACGCTTTATTGAAGTAATATAAATAATCCGAATAATTACAGATATATGTTTGTTTCTCTTAACATTTTAGCAAATGCGTTCATTTACCCTTTTTTTCTATTCGATATAATATCATAATTATAGTTCATAAGTAGTAGACTCCAATCGTGCGTCGTAGCTGACACACACACACTTTTTTTTATTCTTCTTATTATTCTTTCGTCGATTTACTGAAGTTTCACTTCTATCGTGTGTGAATCGCACACACACCTTTTTTTTTATTTTTATTTTTAAATATGTCTACCTGACATACTTTTTTATTGCCAGACATTTTTGACAATGCCAACTATGAGCAATACGCGACTTTTTTTTTAATAAAAATATCAAAGTATTTTATACTGTCTGTAATTTAATATTATGTTATTTAAAGATAGTAAAAACTTAAAATAATTTGCCAGACATTAATTCGATCGTTAAACCTTGATTTAAAATAAAAAAGTCATGAAAAGGATAGCCAGCCAGATAGCCCAGTCTCTAACCGAAAGAAGCACGACATATCACAAAATCAGCTGACCTGAAATTACTTATCGAAAACGTTGCTAGCTCCTATACTATATATACATACATTAAAGTAACGTTGAGAAACTAAAGAGTACTTACTGGCCAGTGCGGGAATATAATTTATTTTTATTTTATATAATTTGTATCTTTTGTTTTTAGAAAACGTTTAGTGTCTCCACCTAAGTTAATTCCATTGAGTCAAAACAGATTAGACTGAGAAATACCGTTGTATTATTTGTAAGATGATGTTTTAGAACTCTTTTATCGATTGAGCTGTAAATGTTAAAAAAATATCCTTAAATCGACGGCTGTGGTTGAAATTCTTATCTGTCTATTGGTTAGGTACAATTTATGCTGATGCTGCTGTCTACTATAAAATTCAAGGAAAGGTAGGTATGTACTTATTGATGGCCTCCGAAGTCTGACTCCTGGCTAGCTATTTAGGTATTTACCAGATAAATAATCGATAAACATAAAAAAGCCATAAAATGTAATTCATTGGATTTAGACAGAATGCGTTGTGCCAAAACGATGCCACAGACGCAACTCTGCCGCAGTTACAAATCGTCGGCATGTTGTTTTTTAATTAAAATCTGCCCGATATTGTTTGTAAATATAAGTAAAAGTTTTTATTAAATTGAATGAGAGTATTAAACGAGTGAGATATATGCTTTAATTTTGTAAGCTTTAATTTTGTATTCGAACGCGGTTTTTTATGGTTTAAAGTTTAGGCATTTTTTATATTCCAGTCGAGGCGAAATATTTTTTTGTCGCAAATTTATAAGACCCATTTGCTATAAACTCTGAAATAAAACTAAACATACTTAGTTTTTTTTTAAATAAATCAAAAAATATAATCAATATTTATATGGGAAATTTTCTATTCCATTGACTAAGGTGTAATTTATAATTTCATTTTTAATTACAATCACAAAACTAGATGGAAAGTTAAACAAGGCAGATGTAATTTGAATGCTGGTGCAATCATTATTACAATTACAATCGTAATAAAATGAATTTACTTAGCCTTAGCGCATTTACATGTACCGCGCGACTATAGGCATTTATTTCAAAGTCTCGGCCGTTTTGGAATACTGTACAGATAATATTACCTGGGTAACGCATGACAGTCGGCCACCGGGTAAATGAATAAAATTTAGTGGGTAACCATTTCTTGGCAATCCCACATAGGCATTTTTTTCCTTTGACATCCAAAAAAAAGGGTTTCATTACAAAATTGCAAAAGTAAGAAATTCAGAATCATTTATTCCATAAAGGTGCACTTAGTTTAGTCACAAAATATATATAATAGATTAAAAAAATATATACTATTAACATATTACCTAAATAAATATCAATTTTATGTTTAAAGTAGACAATATTCTTACTTCTATTTAACAGAAGCCTAGGTATCTTAATCTGAAAGGAAATCCCTGATAGAGTAATATGCTTTCTTTGGATGCGTTTTTTTAATAATATTTTTTTAATGTATTTGTATGTTGAAGTGTAATACTTTTTCAGGTAAAGTGTTCTTAAAACTTTACGCTATTAACCGAATACGATTTGCTAACTTTTGAAAGTCGTGTATTATAAGTGCTTCTTTCTATTTCTGGTTTCGTACAATGACAGTCAGAATATCTTAATATATATAAATCTCGTGTCACAATGTTTGTCCTCAATGGACTCCTAAACCACTTAACCGATTATAATAAAATTCGCACACCAAGTGCAGTTCGATCCAACTTGAGAGATAGGATAGTTTAAATCTCAAATTATAGTCGCAATTTTAATTTATTGCTAATTATTTGTCTGTTATTATCTACAGGTTGACAAAAGTGTAAAATAAATGTCTTTTTTATAGGTTGTCTATGATTTTTTTGATAAGCTATTCATACGTGGTGGTTATATACTCTTTCAGCTATTGTCTATATCTCGAAAGTTCAAAATTCAACATAGTTTTCAATCATTTTTTTCTGACATGAGTTTGGATTACTTATTTATTTATTTTTTTATTATTTTGTTAAAAGCGTCCGTGAAATAGCGGAGATTATCTATATTATTTAGATAAATAAAAATGAATTGTTGTTCGTTAGTCTGATTAAAACTCGAGAAAGGCTGGGACGATTGAGCTGATTTTGGTTATAAAATGTTTGTCGTTGTCCAGGGTAGGTCTAAACGGTGAGCAAATAAGAAAAAATTGCCGGGAACTTTTTTTACCCGTGCGACGCCGGGGCGGGCCGCTAGTTATTTTATATTTTTTCTTTCATGCATTATATTTTAATATATATAAAGTGGTGGCTTTGTTATTATGTATATGTCCTTAAATAATAATCTGTACTCCGAGTTTGTAAAACAAAATAACCAAAAATTAATTTTTTATAAAATAATCATATCCATCTGTCCATGTATGCATAAGCGTCTAAGGAAATAAACGTTTTGACTTTGACTTTGTCATAATACATATTCAATTTGGTTTCCTAGTTAGTTAGTTAGTTACTGTACTCCTCCGAAACGGCTTTACCGATTATAATGAAATTTTATATGCGTATTCAGTAGGTCTGAGAATCGGCTACCATCTATTTTTCATTTTGCAAAACAACGTTTGCTGGGGTCAGCTAGTTTTTATATAAAATATCCTTGTTTTATAGTTATTATTATTGTTTCCCTGAAGTCGAAGTTCTTCTAACGAGAGTATGGGTTTTTCGTCAAGCTTGTCCTTTAAACTGCCCCAAATAAATAAAATTCAGAGGATTTAGGTCTAAACACCGTGATGTATAAATACTGGCCTCAATCGACCGATTTTTTAAAAACCATTATTATACGATACAAATACGATTTTTTATTCTTCTCAGACCAAGAAATTATTTCTTGGTCGTATCAATCTGTGATATTCTTCGAGTATTTCTTAAAGATATTTTTAAATGTTTGTTTTGTAATTAATTGCCAATTGTCTTAAATTTAACAAAAATCAACTAACTTTTAAAGCGAAATATATGGATTATGTAAGTTATAAAACTACTCAAGTAATTAAATATAAAAAGCAAATTTTATGAAGAATCGTTTACGGAAAATGGTGTTAACAGATATAGAAAAAAACGTCAAACCGAGAACTTTCCCATTTTTAATAAGGTTTTTTTTTTGAAAGCCGTTATAAAAATTTGTACTTACATATTTTGCAGTGTACAATATAAACATAGACAATTCTGTTTTTTTTTCTGTCCGTACAGACTCCTCTTAAAAGGGAGGGCGCGTCTATGCTCTACTCTGTGGTTTCTAAGCATAAGCACGCTACATGCCCAGCCTATTATGTTCTCCTGAATACAGACCTTATGTACGTACATTACGACATATTCTTTATGTGCAAAGGCGAAAAATATAAAGACGTGGGAGGTTGGAGGTGATGTATTTACATGTATAGTGTTAGAATATTTATTGCATTCAGTATGTATGTGCTCAGTCATTCGTGTTTATTACTGAGCTTTAGTGCTTTTTCGCCATCTTTGAATAAAATAATAATTTAACGATTAGAGCTATGCCGCTCGGTCACATGTGACAAAGCGAGATAGCTCTTCACATAACTAAACATTTACACGTATAATTGAGGTAACTAAGCATTAGTTTATCGGATTTTGTGAAATAAGCCCTTAAGGTCTCATACTCGATCTCCGGTAAAATAGCCAATAGTTATATCAATAGTTAGAGCGTTATCAAGTCAACTGACAACTGTCAGTGACTGACTGACCGAAGTTGTTCTATATTTTTACCACTGGCTATTTTACTCACAGAAGGTGAAACGGGACCTTGCTTAATATCGATGTCAATTAGTGAATTGTCATGTGTCAGTTTGCTTTTGTTTTATACCTACCTTTAAAAAACATATATTATCTATATGACCACATGAGCCTTTGTTTGTTATTAAAATGAATGAATTATCTTAATATATATAAATCTCGTGTCACAATGTTTGTCCTCAATGGACTCCTAAACCACTTAACCGATTATAATAAAATTCGCACACCATGTGCTGTTCGATCCAACTTGAGAGATAGGATGGTTTTTACGGCGAGAAAAAATCGAATAATTTCCGGGAAAATTTTATACCCGTGCGACGCCGGGGCGGGCCGCTAGTTAATTTATAAATTCGACAAATAACATACACATTAGTCATGTAGTAATTCAGGTTTTGGTTTAAAATTAAAACTATTTTTGTTAAATACGGTGATTGTATTAGTTTTAATATTTCTAAAATATTGCAATAAATTTATAAGAGATC
Organism: Gymnoscelis rufifasciata; assembly: GCA_929108375.1. NCBI lineage: Eukaryota > Metazoa > Arthropoda > Insecta > Lepidoptera > Geometridae > Gymnoscelis > Gymnoscelis rufifasciata. The sequence goes on along the minus strand of OV815315.1, from coordinate 7,899,027 downwards.
CTTTAGATCTCTATAACGAAGAGATTGAACTCAGTTACCATTTCTTTCCAAAAAAAGTGTACCTAAACAGATTTGACTCATCATCTCATGAAGCTCCCCGTCTTCAAGATAATCTCCTGTAATTTTATCAGAGCCGTGCCATAAGCTCTCTATTAAGGTAAAGGCGACTTAAACACAATACAGTAAGGTTCAAAATATGTTTGATAATAATAGAGCCCCAAACCCACAAGCAAAATTGGACTTTAACTTGAATGAATAGAGATTGAATAAGAATTTCGATTTAGTCTGGTGCTTCTGTAGTGTCACAGGGTTGCCTGTGTATTCTGGAAAGCAAATAAAACAAGTTTAGTTTATGCAAAAAGTATTGACGTAAATGACCTGTTTGATCTGTACTACTTATACCTTCTTATTTTATGTATATAAATATGTGTAAACGCCACTGCTCTCTTTTGTTAGTAAATTTCAGATCCATCCAAAGGTTGCCTGGAAGAGATCGCTATTAGTGATAAGACCGCCCATTGTTTCACTGTCTGTAATATGTATCTCCTATGTATGTTGCTATATATTCCTGTATTGTTGCAATAAAAATAAAATTGTAATGCATTGACTTTTGAGTCTCATTCATATAAAATAACCAATCCTTATCAAATTTAAATTACTTTAAGGATGACCTTTCGGTGACAAAGTTTGAAAGGTAATAAAAATATATATATATATATATAGAAATAAGATACAAAATCATTGTTTGGTTGTACAAATTATAGAAACGTCAAAAATATAATACAAAAAAGAAGTTACAGTTACAGTCTGGGAAGTTAATATTATGTATCATATTATCATCATATTCATAAGTTCGAAAAGAGTAAGTTCATTCCGATAATAATATCGTTAGTAGTCTGCCTGTCTTAGGCTGCTTTTTTCACTAAGCATTTAAGCTCTCTTGGACGACTAATTTATTAATCCTATATTACATAATCAATGTTTAATCTTAATACAATAAAGAAATAAAATAAAGAATAGGTTTCGTTTTATTTTTCAATAATATTTATTTTTCTTGAGAATAGTCTATCATGGAAAATTGTGTTAATGTTAGTTTCTGAGGCATCCTTAGTCGAAAGCTACCCTTCATTTCAGAATTAGGGGGTCCTTGTTCGTAGATAATTTGATAATTCGCTTCCGTCGCCATTTTGTAGACCCAGCGTAGGCCGACAATTTCCCATTATGTAGCAACAACTATTTATCAAAAAGACTTGAATTTTGAGAAATAATTAGTGAGGAATAGAAGGAAAATAAAACTTATTTATCTGAAATGTTTTTCACCTTACTTTATGTAAGGTGAAAAAAAACATTTATAATTATTTTTAATTCTGAAATGTTATATTGTTTAAACCCTTTACATAATTTAGGTTGTAATATTTCTGCAAGAAATTTGAAATTCATTTATTATGCTTTCTTTAATAAATAGTTTTAATACCCTACTTTCATACCTTTTACGAAATGGCGTAGCCCGAGTTTTAGGCGTTTGGATTTCTGTTAGGCCTTAATAAATGGACTACATAAACGATAGGGAAAAAATTAAAACCGGTCTAGTTATTCATGGTACATGTCTCAAACTTTGTGTTGTAGGTTAATTATTTTACTATAGAAAATAATCAAGATTCGTAATAATGGTATACCTAGCGGTTTATAGAAAAACGATGAACATCTTGCTATAGAGTGAAAAATTTCAAAATATTTTTCCCGATTGAAGATTTGTACAATTTGTACGTCACATAAGTCGCACCTCATCATTATTCACCGTCTTACAACCCATAAACGCTTATTCCGAACTTATGTAAATGTAAATAAATATTTGAGCTCTTTCATGTGCGCTGAATTATTCATGTCCAATCCGGAGTTTTCTGGAACTTTCTGGAATAAGGTTTAGCGATGATTTTGCGGAATATTATCATATTTTCGAGTTCCCTGCAATAACTCCTTTCAGAAGGTGTTGAATATAAATTGCGAGTTAGGTTTGTGTATTCAAAGATGGTAAATTCAGTGGAAGGTAAAGTAAATGTAGAAAATACTTGCATACTTGAAATAAATTTGTTAATTATGAGATGGATTCATACTACACCAAGGGTACAGTTTATACACAATTTGCAATAAAAAAACAAAAAAAAGTAGGTAAAACCCGTTTTTATTGAAAGTGCAAAAAGATGTAGTTTGGTCAGTCACCCATCCAAGTACTGACCATGTAAAAATCACGTTTGTTATATTGGAGCCCCCTTAAATATTGATTTATTATGTGTTTTTCGAAATACATCATCCCTCAAAATGTTAACTCTCTAGCTATCACAGTTAGCTTAAGTTTACTTTTGGAGGTTTAATCCGTTCACGTCCGTAAGTGGAAACCTCTGAATCCTTACACGTGACCTCCGGGTGGTGCTAAGAACAGGCTCTGGTGGGAGGCTTCGGTTGTCACCACCCTCCGGGCTGGGCCAGTGCGTGAAGCTATTTTTTGTGTTTCGTTATGTGGTCCGGAGAAGCCTTCTACGTTCTAGGTCTTCGTGTCCCCTCTTAGATCTCATCGTCACTTTACATAAGGTGAGATTATGGTCAAATAAAGTATATAAAATGAATCCAGCATAAAAAAAAAACAGTTTAGTCAGATGACAAAGTCTCAGTAATAGTGGCATTTTTTACCCTTTGGGTACGAAAACCTAAAAATGGAGTATACAACAAACGGTGACGGCTCAAATTACATCTTTTTGCACTATTAAACAACATTTTTTTCCTTCATTTTGTTTTTTTTTTTGGAAAATGTGAATTAACTGTCACGGAACCCTATAGGTGTAGTATGAGTCCATCTCATACGTATAGCATTTTATTTACTCGCATTTCTTTAATCGTTTCCCGCAATACCAATTCGAAGCAGTAAAAATAAATCCAGCTAAAGGCAGACTCCACAATCCTGATTGCTGGAGGAGGCCGGAGTGGATTATTTGCGACAAATAAATTGCTATTAGCGACGTGATCGAGGGCTCTTTCCCGCCCACATCCAGGGTTGAAGATGGCGCCGAACATTTAAGAGGATTTGAAATATTTTCTTGTTTTGTGTGATACGACGAGCAAGATTTTGTAGTAGTTTAAAAATCCCTTTAAGGAAACCAGATTTCAAATTAACGCCTGATGTCTTATTTATAGGGGGTTAGGAAGTTATTTTATATGAGAAAACTGGTGACAAGGCGTTGACATAATAATGACCTATGAGGTATATCTGCAATGATTTATACCACAGACAATAATTAATTCTTTGCTTATACATACGTAGGTATATTAAAAACTAAAATCAAACCCTACATATCTATCTACTAGCTATATGCACCATGACGTTACACGTGTTTTTGAATTTGAAATCTTTGAAAGTATAGCCTAAAGCTTCCATCAATAAATGGTATATCTAACACATTAATTTTATTTAACGCGCTTATCTCAGGAAACAACAAACTTTTCATGGCAGTATAATATCAGTTTAACTTTGTATTTCCATCCCAATAGTTTATCTAGTCAAACAATTTTCATAAAACTTTGTATATAAAGTTGCGAGAACAGAGAAGAATATAGGCTTTCATCGTAAAAACGTACCAACTATGCATATGGGTACATTTACACGCAATTACATTCAAATATATTTAAAACGGAAACCAAGTTTCAATGAAACTTCAAGTCAACATTAACGTTATGCATTACAGTATTTTCAAATTACTTCCGCTTGGCAATGAAAGATACTCGCAGTAACTACCATTGCCCCTTGCCCGGTCCAATATAATCCCAGCAATTACCGTGAAAGCCTCCACTGTGCTTAGGTACAAGTGGGCGGACATAGGGCTTTTCTTCACTTGAAGGGACGAAGACGACGCGGAGGCAAAATTAAGTATTACAAAAATGGTTTTCTTACTATGGTAATAATAATAATAAAAAATTTGATTTCTCTATCGGACAGATTGGAATAATAGTTGGAATAAACGAATAACTCAAAGTAAATGCAATTTATTATGATGATAAAACATATTTTATCGTATCCTTTCTCCTTGCACCTATTTGACTATTCCGGGTGGAATAGACAAAAATCGCCTTGCTAAGCAGGCTGAGTTCATAATGACCCAGTAGAATTTTTATTAAAATTTTATAACTGAAAAGTGCCTCAGTATTTTTATTTAAGCGATCACAAATTTTCGTGAAGTTTGGAAGATCGGTAGTTATATGTACAGCACACTGTATATATGAATTTGCACGCGTAAACTTTGGACAAAATACCCTATTGCTGTCGAGACTGGCTACGCTTATTGTTTCAAACGAAGTCCTACAGGAAATATAACTACATTTTGGGTTTATTCTTAGACAAGATGCATAGAATTTGCTACGCCATGGTTTCCTAGATTTTGCTTTCCCTTAGCGCTGTCTGAGTCGTGAAGGCAAGTGGAGAAATGCCCATATAGGGGGACAACGGACGTGCCCGTAACCCCTGATTGAGGCCATTAATGTCACACGGGTGGTAGCAGTTAAACTAAATAATGGTATTGAGCAACATTTAGACCAGTAGGTAAATTAATTGGGTTGCAATACTCAGATATTTTAAAATGTCAAGAAAAGATACTTTTGTCAAATGTAAATGAAATATATATAAATATATACTATGTTATGAAATAATACTTTTTACTTACACAGGTCGGTAAAAAAAAATTGTATGTCTAACAAACTATGGTTTGTGTGAGTTTAATTTAGCTTGTAACCTTGTTTTACTATAAATAAAATGTAATGAAATACCTTCATCAAAAAATGTTTAAAACTAAACTTTTAATAGAGATTTATGCAGAAAGTTCAGCCCACATAAAAAAAAAAATATCGTCCAAGTTTCTATTCCTCATTTGTCTCTATTACCAGATACTAATATACTAGATACATCGTTTTGTAGATCAGTATGATATAATATCCACACTAGACTATTCCTTTAAACCAATTTATAGATTATTTGATATGGTAGTATTCTTTGTAGATATGTTGCTCCTTTTAGTTGATAATGTTGTGTGAGTAGGTAGTTCTTTCCTACTCTTCACTTGTCAATCCGTCAATCTTGTCTGTTTGACATCTTCATAGCATGGACAGTTACTTCACATACCATCTAACTTGAACTAAATATGTAAATGCTGAGATTTCAACAGCTAAGAAAATAAAGTTCTTTATATTGCGTCGTTTTTTCTTCAGAGAGTCTAAATTTAACTTAGATCTATCTATTACTTAGAGGTTTGAATAGCACCGATATTTACTAAAACTCCTCTGTAGGTCTGTACCTATGATGTCGCTCAAAGACGACGCCCACTTACTGGATGGAGGTCCACAATGGAAAGCGATGACAATGGACCAGCGATAGGTATGTACACTGCGGGACAAATAAATTACATTTCTTTGAAAAATACTTTATGAATCAGGAGTTTTGTTTTCGTCATGAGTTTATATTTCGAACATTACAAATGAACATAAGGGACATTTAATTTACACTTGCATTTTCAGAGTTCCATGGTCTGTTTTTAAATAAAAATATCGAAGTATATTCATGATTGATGAATATTGCATTGTATGAAGGACCAAGTAGATTGATGGTGCGACATTAAGGCTGATTTCAGTACCAATCTATGAAAGGTACCGAATTGTAAGTACATTTGTCCAAATGCTCACAGAAAACTTGAGAAAACCAAATTACCTAAATTGACTATTTTTCTGAAAACATAAACAAAAAAATATACGAAATTCAGATTATATTTTTATTTTAATTAGCGGGTTGGATTCCGACAAATATTTCGTTAACTCTAAACCAGAGATTCGTTGATCCTCTGCTAACTAAATATCAGTTTTTAAGATTATAAAACGCGACACAGTATGTGATGTGAAGTATTCTATGTTATCATCACGTAGTAGAAGAAGAATTAATTACTTAAATTAAATCTATGACTAAGGTAAGATTGTTTCTAAAAAAATCTCAACATGACTTCTTGTGACCAGCAAGTGTACCCCGATATTATTTACGAAGCAGTATTGTTATCGCTCTGTGATGTCGTCGTTATACCCGAGATGTTTTCTCATTTATTTCCGCATTATTTTGTTGGGTTCTTTGGTAACGAGCTTCAAAGAGAACCTCAAATGGAAGTTTTTTCATTGGACGTCGTTATTACTCGTTGTATAATTTATTTCTGGAAATAAGGGTCTCGGTTTTAAGGGTAGGAGATTTTAAATTCAGATTGTGTAAATGTGGTGCGTTTTGTTTATAAGACCTTTTTTAAATCATTAGACGTTTGTAGCTGGCAAATAGCATCTACCGCATGTTTATAAAATAGTTTAGGTTAAATCTGCCTTTTAACTATTGTAAATATTTTTTAAACTTTTCATATCTTCATAAAGTTTTGTTTAATTGAATCGAAATAGTAGATTTACAAAGGGGTTTTTTCATATGGTTTACGGTGAATAAAATAAATATGATAAAGCGCATAAAATATAAATTAGAACTTTTTAACGAAATCAAGTGTACAATGTTGCCTATGATGAATAAAGTACTATAAAACTATGAAACTAAAAAATACGCCAATTAGCATTATTTTCATCGACCATTTCGATCCAGTTAAACTCTAGAACAAAAGTAATAGAAAGAAAATTTTGATTATTTACGTGAATACTCGTAGAACAAAATATCGAAAATATAATTATATGAAAATGAGAGCGTTCACGTCTTTTGTTCTTCGTAGCACCGTAGCAGTTCTACGAGCTACGAACAGCTACGAAGTATAATCAAATAGTTTTAAAAACTAATAATCCGAGAGCTATTTATTGTATGTAATAAATTATAAAAATGTATCTGTCTACATCGCCGTGTTATATACAACATTCCCCACAAGAGGCATGGGACAAGTATTCAGCTTGCCTTAAAACCTTCCCAAAAAATTGGTACCAGCTCTCGGATTATATGATTGCGTTTTACAGAATAAACCTGCATTATATAAGTATTATGTATAGACTCTGTCTGTTTCTATAAGTGAAAATGAAATAAGGGATGGTCCTCTACCAGAAGAACGTTGTGTTGTTAGGATGCTTATTTATAATTTTTAATGATTAATTGATTTTAATAATAAGTTTTTATTACATTTTGATTGACTTTATGACTTACATGGTTGGTGGTCAGACTGACTGTCTACTCGCATATCTTTTGCTAGGCAGACATTCGAAAAATATAGGAAAACTGTAAAACCGTCGTACCCTGGTATGTCTGTCCTGTTAAGTCTTAAAATTCGAAATATATTTAAACTTATAGCCAAATTTTAAAAAACATTATATTTATTATTCGCGTGGTAACAAAATATAACCACTGACTATTTGTCATCCAGACACTTCGCATATTAAAATATGGCCTCGCAATGTTAAAGGATTTGTAATCATATTCCAAACGGAAACCACTTCACTTTAAGCCCTGCTATTACTCTACGCAAAATTTAAATAAAAACGTTTTCTCTATGGTCTAGAAACTATTAAAAGCAACTCCCTCCCACTTACGGTATTTCCCGAGGCAGCACTATCGGTATTAAACCCTTCGTTATGGACCCCTCCAGTCTTTTCAGCGGAGTGGGTATGAAAACATTGCGATAATGTCATTGTCTTAAATGCTAGGGATGGGACACTCAGGTTTATATTAAGACAGTTAGGCCAAGTCAATTGATTGGTCAATCGATTGAAATGACAATTGAATTACATTTACATACATACAAATGAAAGAAAGTATTTGCAATGTGTGCAGAGTAGTCATCAAAGGTTCTGTGTGATATGCCTCAAATCACAGCCAAGTGCGAGTTGCTGCCACATCTCTCGAGCAGACTTTTCAGTTAAGAAAAAATTTTTAGACCTATCCATAGACCTAAGACTAAGATCTATATTCAGGAGCGGTTCAGTTCTAAGTATACCTATCCCTGACATTTATTGTAATTTTTATATTTTCATGAAAATCTTAATTCGGTTTACTGATACATAACTCATAAGGTGACAGCTGAAAATCAGTGTTGCTAAATGAGCAACTTTACGCTGAGCTGTGGCCTTTTTGTTTTACTGCAACGCACACATGCTATAATTATGTTAACTTTTAACTAATTTTAATTTAATATTGTATCTTTTTGTTTTTGCCCGATTATTGTATGTGTGTGATTGGAGTACAAATAAACACTTTATCTATCTATCTATCTATACATCTACTTACCAAGTTTCAACTTCAAGTTTCGGAATAAAGTGGCTGACATATGGACGGCCAGGCAGACAAACAGAGATCACGAATACATAAAGGTTTAGTGTTTTGCCATTTGGCTACGGAATCCTAAACAAACATAAGAGACTAAGCCAAATAAACGTTATATACTCGTATGAAACTTTATCTTATCAACTCAAGTTTATGAGGCACTGCAGAACAGCGCTATGTATTTACATCTAGGAAATAGATATTTTATCTACTACGAGTAGAATAAAATGTAGCATATAACAATGAGTACGAGTATAGTAGTAAAATTCTACTGATATAAAAAATGTATGTTTTCAGATCCGTAAGTAACAAAGATTAAATAATAAACGGACAAAACTTTAAATAATATAAATACTGGTTTAAAGGCAACGACTATATAATCTAGACTTGTCTAAGGCTTACACAACACTACTGACGAAGGGGGTCGTTACTGGGAGGCGTCGTTATCACGGCGGAACTGTCGTTAGCTGAGACAAAGCCTTATATACCCGGCCATTTCAGACTTAGCGCTGGAGCAGCATGTTTTTAATTACATTATGTGATATATACTATGTATGTTTGGAATCTGAGAAATTGGTGCCCTTGAGTCACCTTTTATCAACAGACTAATTAATAATGACTAAATATTAATTGATAACGTGGGTATATGTATTTGGGGATTTCTGAAACTAATATAGATTGGATACTACCAGAACCCAGCAAACGTTGTTTTGCAAAATAAAAATAGATGTTGGCCGATTCTCAGACCTACTCAATATGCTCACAAAATTTCATGAGAATCGGTCAAGCCGTTTCGGAGGAGTACGGGAACGAAAACTGTGACACGAGAATTTTATATATAAGATGTAGAGGTAATTGATATACTTAAATCTTAACCATCTTCGGTTGCTTATTATAGGTTGAACTATGTATGTAACGTTGTGAACTATAAGAACGAGCGTCTATGCGTTCTCTCTATTAGTTTATAAATGAAATTTAGAAGTCAAAATAAAATATAATTAAACTCTATCACCCAAACAAACATATCATTTACACACTTGCAACCTGACGCTTAGTACGTCATTAGGCCATCAGAAGTAATTGAACAAAACGACTAGTTTCCTTTATAAATAAAGTTTTCAAAGATGTTTTAAAACGGGTAACATACCATGATTTGACGGTTTTTGAGTTTTCCGATATTTCGACGCTGTTGCAAGCGCCATGATCACGGAAACAACTGAATAACCGTCTGCCCAAATCGCAAAGACAATGACAATTCAGTTGTTTCCGTGATCATGGCGCTTGCAACAGCGTCGAAATATCGGAAAATTTCAAAGATGTTGTGCTCAAAACCTCAGCGACCTCCTGCACCACGCTGTATATACGCGCACATTTTTCACGTGTTCGTTAGCGCATGCATGCTGTAATGAGCGTTTTTGCGCGCAAATGTAAAAATATATAAAAAGCACTATGATGTAATGGAGACTGGATCCGACCACACGGAAAGTAGAGTTGGGCAGTAATAGTTATTCCTTTTTTATTTATTCTGAAGTATTTTATAAAACTTTGTATATGCTCCATGCGCTGATAGTAGCCGTGCTCAGTCAAAATGTAAACGGGCATTTATTGGGATAATTTGTTAAATTAATGAGGCTAAAAAATAGATATATATTGTAATGTAGTTCGTTTTATCGTTAACTAAGATGTCTTACAGACGACATACCTTACCACCACTAACTTGTCACCACCCTCCGGGCTGGGCCAGTGCGTGAAGCGATTTTTTCGTGTTTCGTAATGTGGCCCGGAGAAGCCATCTTCTAGGCCTTCATGCACCATCTTGGACCACATCGTCACTTTACATCAGGTGAGATTGTGGTCAAATGAAGGTTTATCAATAATAAAAAAAAACTACCACTAATTTAAAACCATCAAAGTCGCGAAATGGGAGCTTTACAAATCACGAGAAAGCGTTACGTCAATCGAAACTTCAATGCACTTGTATTTTCATTTGCTAGAAAAAAAATAGCATTAGATTTTTTTTTTAATAATCTAAATTACAGAATAACTTTTTTTAATCATCTTTTCTGTTGCGTTAACTGTGTGAAGAATCCATTTTTTTTATTATTTTTGAGAAAACACTTATTTTGATTTATTCCTTTTAAATGAAAATGTATATGGTACACATTTCTCTCTAGCATAAAATATAATGAGCGTCGCAATCCTGCAGTCTTTCCTTACATACTTATTATACATGCAGCCTTCTCATTTCCACCGCACGTTCTTGGGGCAAGCATTGTAGGAGAATTGCTCAAACATTGTAAGAGAAAAAAGAATAATAAATAAAGAAAAAGTATTTTAGATAGTGCCAATAGATGAATTTGATGCGATTACCTATCTGAGTACTGTCCGCACCCGACGTCTCCTAACTTTATGAAAATCACGTTTGTTGTATGGGTGCCCCCTTTAATACTTGTTTTTTGTGTGTTTTGTATTTGTTGCTAGAGCGGCAACAAGAAATACATTATCCTTCAAAATGTCAACTCTCTATCTATCACAGTTCTTAAAATACAGCCTGTTGACAGACATACATACGAAGAAATCTTAATATGATCCCGTTTAATCTTACAAATTTCATCATCAACTTTGACCAGTTTACGTTTATATGGAGTCGGCATCAACTGTGAGTATTTTCCATATTATATGGTACAATATATGTATTTTCATTCCATTAACCTCTTTCAGCCGTCATCTCGGAACCTACGATTTTCTGATTCATTGTCAAAGTTATATTAATGTCCACTGGCGTAGGCTCTGGAACCCGGACAACATGACTACATAAAAATAATAGGTATTCTGTTATCCGTATGGATAGCCCGTCCAAAAATATTTTCGGTCTTTCAATTAAGTAAGAAAGTGCGACGTATAAATGACATACATATAGCATGAAAGCATTACGTCACGCAAAACTGAAATGAACAGTAGCATCTAGAACATCGTTAAAAAAAAATATTTGGTGTACATTTATTATAAATAATCTTAATGGACTAATAATTAATTTTTACTAATTTACACAAAACAAGTATTCTACTTGTTTTATTTAAACTCAGGATAAACCTGTCATATAAGAGTATGTATGTGTGCACTTTTTAGACAAGAAATACAGCGAGATATTTTGTTTAAGAAAGCTTTTCACACCAGTCTGATTTTGTGTATACATGTATACAGATTTGGGTTATATATGACGAAAAAGAAAAATAATGTATGTACATATTTTTCAGTACCTATCCCCTCTCTAACACATAATGAGCGTCGCAATCATGCAGTCTTTCCTCTCATACTTATTATACATACTTATTATACATGCAGACTTCTCATTCCCGCCGCATTTACTCCGACATAATTACTCACACATTATTGTTCTTGGTGTTTTGTGGGAGTAATGAGATGTTATATGTACACTATTTGTACCTAAAAACTACAAATATCATCATCAACTTGGTACATTTTCCATATTAGCGTTGGTCGAAACAGACTCTCTGTTTAGAGAATATTTACGATATAAGAATAATGGATATTACCGCGGAATTATATATTTTCATGTGGTTATAAGCCAATGTCCAATTTCAAGTTATAATCTAACATTATTTGAAATTTCAGGCAAATCGGTACAGCCGTATTGCCGCGAAAGACGGACAAAGAAACAGACACACACATATGTATACTTGCCTATTGATAATAATTATTAATATTATATATAACTTTATGTTCTTACATAGTGATATACCCCACATTAGGTTGAAACTAATATTATAAATTTGTGTTTATATTTTTAATTATATTTTTCATCCTCACAACTGTCATAAATTTATAAATTCTTGAGTGAACACAAAATAGACATGAAGGTTTTGTATAGTTTTGTGTGTAGGTTTTGAACTTTATTATTACACCTTTATTATTGAGCTATGTGGTTGTTCAAATGTTTCCCTTAAATAATAAATACAATGATAAATCAAAAGTGTTTTTTATTCGACTTTTGGTATCTTCCTTTTCTAGACTATAAAACCAATTAAGTTTGAATGTAAGCACTTTATAATATACTGTCGCAAAATAAAAATGAATCATATTTTTTGTGACGTATACCCATGTGACCATCTGTAATATAGTAAACGCCCCCGGTCCCGCCCGCATATCGCGCAAACAAAGGTGTCCCCTTTCTGCGATTATAACTGAAAAAAATTTATGGTTTACGATAGAAACATCAAGCCGCGACAAATGTCAAAATAATGTTTTGAGAATTGTTGACATACTACGTCGCTTTAAGCAAAGTGTCACAAAGGATTTACAGATGTTAAGTTTAGTAAACGATAAAAAAATGATGACGAATAGATAGTCTACTCGTACTCATTCTTTGTAATAAGTTATCAAAATACAAGTTAGTGACTCATGTGTTAGCGGTTTCCAGCGCTGAAAGCTAAATATTTCTTCATTGTGAACCAAATTTTGGAAGGCGTTGCGTTCTGTACTTCTGCTGCGAGCATCGAATTATAAGTTATTAGTTCTCACCCTGTGTTTATGTAATAAATAAATAAATGTTGAAAAAATGCGTCCCAGTATAATCGTTAAATGACAAATAATTGACAACTTGACCATGCAAGGGTTGGTCAGGCTATAGAAAGTTGAGTATCGGCAAATATACAGAAAATTATTTTATCTAAGTCACCAGAGAAATTAACACACCGGCAAATTACTCAGTGCTACGGCTGTTCTGGTCCCTTCAATTTCGATTTCGATTAAAAAAGTATAAGTTGTTTAATAAAAAGCAGTTGAGCCATTTGAAAGATTTCATGTTTACAAATATACCTGTGTTGTGTGTGTATTTTATCCAACGACTTGAGGCTAAAAAGTCGTTGATTTTATCATAATATCTCAGATGTTGCATATTTACCTTAATTGTGGTTACTTTATTGCTTTATTGGGTTATTAAATTTAATTTTTTTAACAGACCAATTGGTTTATGTGAGATAAAATGTACCTACAATACAAATTTCGAGCAACATCAATCAGGCGTACCTATAAGGCAGGAGTACCTAAGTGTGTTTACGATCTTCATCTTATGTGAAGTGTTAATTTATAAAACTAAAGTTACACGAGTTCATGACATGTAAACTTTAAAGCAAGATTTGAATACCTTTAAAGCTATATTTAATTTTTAAATATTTAAAAGCCAATCGTTATGAAGTTGATTCACTTTGGATAAAGAGTTGACAATCCAACAGCGATCTAATGGCCTGTCCTTAGGAGCTTCCAGTTTCGGAACCAGGCATAGGAAACGAAAATACCAGAGGCTACATTTCAGTATTTTCTAAATAATCAGTGTTCTTTGTAGGTTATTTTACTCAATAACCTAAATATATGATATCAGTTGTATTTAATACAACACGTTGTCGTAGAGGACAACGTGTTGTATATTACAACTGAATACAAAAATACAAGAACACAGAAAGCACAACAGAAATCACTTTGTTTAATATACGAAAGATATGGTAAAAACACAAATATTTCATTTAATTTTTTTTAAAAATTTTGTCAATACATGTTTGGGTATAAACCTCCGAATCTTTACCAATCTACTAAAACTTGAATACCACGCCAGAACGAAAGCTGTCATATTCAGATCCTGAAGGTCCGTCGATATCTTCCTTCCTACCTCCATGTCGGTAGCTCACGCGGACGATTTGCGATTTTCTAAAGTGTGCTCACGTCGTAAGCACCCTCCTCCTAACCGTACCCTCTCTCCCCTCACCCTCCACCTGGGAAGAGGGCTCTTCGCTCTCCTTTCAACTGTTTTTGCAGAATCTCAATAGTTTTCAGGTGCGACTCTAAACGTGTTTGTCAGTTCGATTTATCAACACTAATTTAATTGAAGTGATTTGACATACCTCTGAAGAGAGTATTATGACAGAACTATAATAGTTATGGTGATCATGAGACGTTAGGAGTTACTAATAGATAGAATAATGTTTCTGGAAACATGGGTTATAGTGTTTGTATGTTCTGCAAGCTTTCTCCTTGGTCCGGGTGTTTATACATATAATATGTACAAAAATCCATATCTATATACTAGCTGTGCCCTGCGGTGCTACTCGCGTTATAATGGATGAAGTACTCTTAACCAACAACATATTTATTTGAATAAAGATTAATATTATTATGTTGATACAACTTGAACAAATTATTTCGACCAAATTAGGTACCATAAAAACGGTTTTTGTGAGTTTATCTTAAAAGATAGACATATACTATCGCGGACTGTTTTTTAGATCATTAAAAGAGCTATTATTCTTTAATACATATTTTTTGTGTATCTTGAACCGTTTTCACGGCGCACGCAACGGAAGGCTTCAAAGATGAACAATTTCTCCCGTTTTTTACACATTTACCATTATATATTTGCTCCTATTGGTCGTAGCGTGATGTTATATAGCCTATAGCCTTCCTCGATAACTGGACTATCCAACACAAAAAGAATTATTCAATTCGAACCAGTAGTTTCGGAGATTAGCGCGTTCAAACAAACAAACACACAAACAAACAAACAAACAAACTCTTCAGCTTTATATATTAGTATAGATGTATGTCTATTATATTAAGTATATCTAGTACCCGTAACACACGCTTAGAGCTTACTACGGGGCTAAATGTTGCTGAGTGGATTGTCCGGAAATATTTATTTTATTTATTAACATTTTAACAGATGTGCTGTTTTATTGTAGGAATTCCCCTGGAACTAAGGATATTGCATTATTGTCTTCGTCATACACTTTGCTTTAGCTAGGTAGCATCTGCGGTTATTTTTTTAGTCTGTGATTTATCACTAAGTTATCTAAATAACTTTAGATACTTGTAGTTACTAGAGAACTGATTAAAAATCAATTTACTGACCCCATAACAGGGAGTAAAATCACTTCGCTCAAACGAAAATGGAATATGTATGAATGTATAAAACTTATTATAAAAAAGAGTGCCCCACTGCGTGTTTGTCTTTATATTCACTATAGACTAAAACTACTGAACGGAACTTTATGCGGTTTTCAGCAATAGTAGATTAGAGTAATTCAAGAAGAAGGTTTTGTATCTATGCTCATCCAGAACGGACCAGCTATTACTATTATTAACAATATTTCTTAATAAAACAAGAGTGTGGAATAAAAAGAACTCCATTTTGCTTAAAATTACTTAAATTAAGACCTTTAGAAAAACAATTAAAATAGTGAACATTACTGAATTCATTACATTTAATAATTCCGTGCCGCGGGCACTGACATAAGAAATTTGCCATTCCATCTCCTCCCATGGTCACCGTAGAACCAGGCCAATGGAACCCTAACCAGATTCCATTGGCCTGAGCCAGATCGGCAGTAGCGTCTTTCTTTACCTGCGGTCGCCACTTCAAACTGCTGTCGCAAACCCGGGGCGAGTATTGGTGAACGAAATCAAAATGGAACCGTAATACTCGTACGTGGTAGCTGTAACCTAATATTTATCGGTTTATTAGATCTAAGATGAAATATTTCCCCGCTCTTACTCCTTATTTCCCCTACATGATCACAATGCTGCGCAAAAAGGAAATTGATAAAAATGCAAGCCTAGCTAGTTGAACAATCTCGTTGTAGTAATTGCAATCCTGTCTCTTTACGGCTCAGTGAAAAGCGATTTGAATCATTTTCGATTTCGCTGACTTCTTTAGGGTAAGGGTGAGATGTACATAATATACACAATCTGGAGATAAATAGACGTTGTAAAATGGATTCTATCTAGAACTAGGGAGTTGTGGTAAGCACTCAATGCCGACTTTTGATACAAAGCCATCTTTTCCAACATAGCTGGTTATAACAATATGTATGAAATGAAAATAAAAAGGATTTTTTGCAACCCACATCTGTTTTAGAAACTATCTGCCACACATTTTGAATTAGAAATGAATATATGAAGATAATAAAGTTTTTTACTGAGTACCTAGTTGTGTGTAATTTTCAACTTCAGGGAAAAGTTTCTTGGGTAAAATTTTAACATAACATAGGGTATAAGTTAGCTGAATTTTATTATATGTAATATGTTCGCAAAATTTAGAAATAGGAATACGACCATAAACACAACCAATTCGAAAGTAGTACATAAAATATGTGACGTATGATTTAATAGTGTTCTCTATTATAAACTTTTTTCGGGGTATTCTGTGCAAAATAAATTGTGCGATAAAACAGACATCTAAACTAGCGATGTATCGAAAGTGGAAAATAAATAAAATTGCTAGGGGTCGCTGGGGTAGCAGTAATCAGGTTTATTGGCAATCCATGGCAATCTCCCGCCCTAACGAATGTCTATATCTACCACCGGCTTGGATTATCTGAATTAGACCACCGGCACCGTTTTCCTTATCCTTCCTTTTTCTATGAGCAAACTTAAGGTTTTCAAATTTTATTATTAGTTAAATGTTTTTTTTTTGCTAGAAACAGCTACAAAAAAGAGATCGACAAGGGAATCAAGATTCATGTAGAATGGTATTTTGTGTATCTCTTAGGATTTAAGTCAAACCACCGAAGTTATACTGACTGAAGTGTGTACGGACAAGGAGCGCTATTAAATAAGCATTTGGATTATCTATTCTATGTGATATACCTATTAAGAAAACCTTTTAAAATTTTACTCAGAAAAAACCTACTGGCACAACAGATCTGAATTTGTATCAAATAAAAATTGCTGGACAATCCACGTTATAACAATTAGCTGTGAGTTTAAGCAGCCTTTCTAAGTTTAGAATGGAAATTACATACTTATATATTTGTGTATAGTTTTGAACAAACATTGATCATAAAGAAACTATACGATGAAATTTCGCTTTATAGAATGTAGAACAATATTAAATGCCTAATAGCTATGCAGCGTGTTATTATTATTTTCTTTAACTATCATGGTTCAACTATTAGGGTTCTTTAACTATCAGCGTTTTAAATTATTTTCCCGGTATATTATGTTTAAGTATCCTTCAGTAATATTTTTATAATCAAGGCACGTCACTGTCTACGTTTATCATAAACACGATCAAATTATGTGAAATCGTATTTTTCCATCATGTAATTGGATAAGAGCACCATTATTTACTCCCTCCCTTATCAGATCCACGCAACGACGCGCGTCGCCCTTTCAATAAAAGGTGTACCAAGATAATAGTCCATCAATTTCAACACATATTTCTGACGTGATAAACGATAAAATTGATACTTTTGATTTTTCTATACAGAAGTCGTAGACACATGAATACTCAGTAACATTTTGGTACAGACAGTTTTCAATAAGATGCTCTCTTTTCATGTTACCCTTAAACTCGTAAAGTGATTACCATCACACTCGGGTGTGGTGATATGTTGATGAATATTATAATGTTCGTAAAAATATTTTTTCGTATTTAGGTCAATACCATTAGAATGGTAACAACAAGGTAACTTGAAATTTACATGTTTCTGTAAAAACTATATTTTCTGCCGTTTTGGTTATTTTACCAAGGCTTGACTATTATTTAGCTCGGGCTCATGCCTTTTTGATGTATTTTCTTGAAGTAGGTACAAAAACTAGAATAAAGGATATAATGACAATATTTATAAAACATAACACGATCAATAAAATATTTTCTACTTATTTTTTTCTAATTTCATGTAGTTTTTGCCCACCCTTTGCTATCGTAGTGGTACAAATCCAAATCATAACCGGTGTTTGGTTACCAAAGACGTGTCACAAACACATTTCACTCACATTTTGTTATTGCATCGCAAACGCCATGTTCTACAAACGAACAAATTATTATATTTAATCATTTACATAATGGTATAACAACAATAGATGCCGCGATAGACATTTTAAGGGTTCTATTGTTGAACTTGAATAATATTATAATAATGTTCAGATAAGTGGGGGAGATTTGGATTATGAATATACAAACTTTGAAAGGTGTTCCAATTATTAACAATTTTCTATTCATGTCGAATAATAAGTAGGTACTCATGTATAAATAACAGCGATAAATTGTGTGGGCTTATTGTTAATTTTGTATATAATTTGTAACGTTTGATTTTGATACTTTATTGGTGCTAACATTATATGCCGTAACTTATAATCAAGCTTAGCGGGAAAATGAAAATTTAATTTCAGATAATTTATCAAATTCGTACAAAAAAATAAAACTATTTATTTATTAAGTTTACTCGTCAGTATTTTGTTTTAATAAAAATTATGTAGGTAAAAGTATGTAGTAAACATTATTATCTCAACATTAAGAAGGGATTTGCGTTCTCGTAGATGTTGCGTAGCACGTCTACGGAGGCTACGGAATTGCTACGAAGTTTTAATAAGAGTTATTTAATTTGGATGAAAACTTACCACTTAATACTATTTTATAATTGAAACAAAACTATGGATTTCAATAACTTAGGTTACTACTGTATTTACAGAAAACTATGAGCCCATAAACAACTTGGAGCAAAAAAACTAGAAAAATGACTCCGAGATGTTAATAATTTCGACAAATCTGAGTAATATAGGCTTACTGTGTTGTTAGTAAACAATTTTCATTCCGATTTTTTTTATTATGACACTCTGGTTTTACGTTTCAGGAAATACAGCAGCAGGGAGCGATTTATGAAGGTGGTTGAGAATCGCTTGGTACGAGTGGATGAAATATCCACTAAGTAAGAATGGTAATTGTTTGTAGGCAATTCTTTTGCAGTAGAAGCTGTACGATTATAGAACTCTCTACCGCTGGACATTATAAAAATTAATAACAAATAGAGTTTTAAGCTGACGGCTCGCATACATTTAGCTAACCGGAATTAGATTACTAAAATGTTGACAAGGCTCGTAATTATAGCTTTTATGTTCTACAAGACTATACTCTGGTGTCATATTTATGCATTGTTTATAAAAACCATAAATGTATATATTTATATACAAAACTAGCTGACCCCAGCAAAAGTTGTTTTGCAAAATGAAAAATAGATGGTGGCCGATTCTCAGACCTTACTCAATATGCTCACAAAATTTCATGAGAATCGGTCAAGCTTGTTTCAGAGGAATACGGGAACAGACATTGTGACACGAGAATTTTATATATAAGATATTCCTTATGCATATATATATATATATATATATTTATGTGTGTATTTATTAATACTTAATCATTTTATATTTAAATAAGTCTTATATTCATAGTGTCTAATTTATTTTCTTGCACGCCCAGGATGACTGGTAGAGAATGCTTCTAGCATTAAGTCGTCCTCTGTACATTGTTTTTTGTGCACAAAGTATAAATAAAATCGTCTTTTCCCTGGAATGCGTAAAAGTATCTTACTGAAATTACCTAGGACAAACTAGTAAAACTGTTACTTTTTGGAACCGCAATATCTCCTTCTGGATGATAAAAATTTTAATCATATAAATATTGTTTGCTTATTGTCCATATCGACAAGTAAAAAGGCGATTGTTGAAATAAAAATATGCGGTGGAATTGAAACCCCGTATTTTCTGGAAACAATTTAAAATCTAACTAAACCATTATGCTATTTTTTTTCAAATTCCAAGCATATTCTGACTGAATACATTATAAAAAAAAATATAATTATGAGATGAACTCATTCACCGAGGGTTCCGTGTTATTTAACGATTTGACGCTTTTTCTCATTAAAAAAATAAAAATAAAATACTTAAAATAAAATAAAATAATTTTTATTTTATTTTATTAAAAGACTAATAAAAAAGGTACAAGAAAGATTCGAAAAAGAGCAGTCAGCGGTCACCCATCCAACCTTGACCGGGTATAATGACCGCGCAAAATGTTGCTAACTTAAAAAAAAAAACATTTACTGTGTTTTTGTTGTTATAGTGGCAACTGAAATGCAAACGTTCTTGAGATACCTACTGCCTGGTGATAGACGGACACACAGACAGACGACGAAGGGCCCCAATCTCCCCTTCGGGAATGGTACCCATGCATCACCATCTTATACCTATAGACAAAGATTTCTTTTTACGATTAAAACACTGATTGTGGTCTTTACAAAGGGTGCATAGTGCTATTTTCTCCGTTCGTTCGTTTTTATACAAAAATCGAGTTGCATTGATGTATTTAATCCTTCCTGCACTATCCTTTGAAATAATAATGAATGAACATCCTGAGATACCCAAAACATAAAAAAAATTAGTAAAACAAACAATTCATTGATCGAAATCGATCGTCAAAACAAAGCATCGGAAATATCCCGTTTCGATCTCGGTCGCACGTTTTTTGATAGTGACAATCAACACCTGTCAATTAGCGAGCTGTCAAACATCGCATCGGCTGTCAATCGGACAATGACCTCAATGGACGGCTATTATCGAAGTAATACAATTAAAGATGGTCAATTCGAGCAGATGTTCAGGTAAGATCCTTTTATGCTTTTATTGTTATTGAATTATCTGCGATTTTGAAATTGGAGGCGGTTTTGTGAATAGTTTGTGTCGAGTCATTTTAGCGGCTTGTCAGAAACGTGACCACGTTTTGTTATGAAATATGATGACAGTTTCTTTTGTAGAGATGAGTGTTGCTGATTTTAGTGTAATGTCAAAATAAATGACAATTGATATAAGATTCTGGCCATTGATAATGAACAATGCTTTGAATTCGGTATGTTCATAAACAGTTTTATAAGTTCTCAACTTAAAAGTGCGAAGGTGTTTAGAGATTATTCCAAGGTATGAAAGTATTTTTTTTATTTAGTTAAGGAATTTCAAACATAAGGCGGTATTTATTTATACAGTTACCAATACCAATTCTTAAACTTGTAATTTAGGTACGTTGTTTTACGAAAGCATAGTTTTTTAGTAAATAATTTATTTTGATGATTTTAATAGGTCTCAAATAAAACATTATTAAAAATATTTTTTGAGAAGACTTAAGAAAATATTAATTTACTTATAATATTAAACGCGTTGTATTTTTAATTTTCGCTGTTTAAGCCTTGTCTACCAGGTAAATATTTTTGTATGGTAAATAATTCACATGTTCCTCCTTATTTAATAGAATTCACTTCATAGCAATTTTCTGATTTGATTACCAGTGCGTGTTCCCTCGACGCCATTTGCAATCGCAATCATCAAAATTACTGCCACCCTTCTACTTTTTAACCTCCAAACCACCAATAACTTAAACATCCACCTTAGAAGCTATGCACACAGCAATAAGGATCAAATTTAGCTGAGTATTTGAATTGGGAATCTGTTAAAAAACCGCGACCTAAAGCTCGAGGCTGAAGGGAAAATACGAGTGAATTGAACCGAGCATAATTTTGAGTTTCTTTTCTGAAAAGTCGCTCGCTGATTGGCGGAGGCATGGCGTGACAGCGGCCTGTGATTGGTCGGACCGGCGGTGGAAAAAACCCGTCTTTGTGCCGACTCCGGCGATTTATTCACGACTATTAGTTATGGTTCGGTGAGCGAGCCAGGACTAGTGATGGGATGTTTATCGATATAAAATAAATAATTGCTTTTATCTTTCTCATAATTGTTTAAATAGATGAATAAAGAGGTGGATCTTTAGTCGACGCGTTTGTAATTTTAATTTTTTACTTACACCACTTTGGTTTTAATGATCCATCGTTGTATGAGTATTAAAGAAATCGCTAAGGACTTGCTATTTTATTTATCTAATCGAAGGCATCAAGACGCTACTTGCTTTCTGAAAATTAAAAACAATAGCACCTAAATCTAAAAGTTAATTAAAAGATTGTATGTATTTATGTTTTTGATTTTTTTTGGGCCTAAACTGTATACTAAAGTATGTAATTGTTTAAAAAAATCTTGTTCTTTAAATAATTTAGGAATACTTAAATTTAGATATTTATTATGTGCCTTTGCCTTTACATTGTGTGTGAGGCGCCATTTTGTGGTGAATTAAGGCCTAATCTCTCTCTCGTCAAGAGAGAAGTTCCTGTGTCCCAGATATGGTGATGATGATGATTATGTGCCTTACAAATATTATAATAAAAATAATTGCTAATTATTATTTTGTATTATGTATTTGTATTTTATATTGTCGTACTTGTCTCTCGGCCGTGGACGTCCTACAAATGAAATTATGATAATGATGATGATTTGTCCTTCCATATATTAACAATTATATTTACTTACCTTAAGCTTGAGTTAATTAGACACATATTTAAAATCAAAACAAAACAAAATAATTACTGTGTAAACTCGGAATAAACTTCAGATAACATTTTGCATACATGAGAATACTAGAGCAACGTTTCAATATTATCGACAAAGTAAAGTTATCGATAAAATCCTCTCCTCGTGTTTACTATCCCCGGTGTATAATGGGACCAGTGGCAGTTGGCAGTTACGTCTCAATCACCCACCTTTTACTTACAGCGAGAACGAGACAATCGACACCCCTACTAACGCGATAAAAGAGGACAGAGAATACGCATTCAACGTACTGCATTTTGAATTTCAAAGGAACGAAGAAATAGAATTTGAGTATTGTTTGCTTTGGTATAAAGTTCATTTTGCATTGTCACGCTGTGCTGGGTGTTCGCAATATTTTAGCATGTATGTTTTCTTTAGATATGAATGCAAATAGTAATGGCGCATTTTTATTTGAAATGTTTACATAGAGGGGCTGTGTGCCTGAGGCGTGGAGGCGCCATTTTGTCGAGTACCGTCAGCAGAAGAAATTGAAGGATTTAGGTAAGGGTGTTCGTAAGTAAAAGCCACTATGAGGGCCCTTTCTGTGATTGAGACCTGTCGATTGACTCGCGAAGAACTTCAACAAGTTTTGGATTATCTGGTAAGTGCCTTGTCTTGCAGTGATGCGGGTTTTGCGACCCTCATCGGATTTTCAGTACTCTATAATGTGAATGAAATGTGAAGGCTTAGTGGAAGGACTTTCATTCCGAAGGTCGTGCAATACCCGCCGCGCACCACTGGATTTTGAATCATGAAAAAATTATGAGCGCTTTTAAAACGTGATTTGATGGTGAAGGTATACATCGTGAGGAAACCGGCATGTTCTGAGTACTTAAAAAAGTTTTGAAGGTCACGTGATATTGGTGAATGTCACCCGCACTTGGCCAGCGTGGTGAATTAAGGTCTAATCTCTCTCGTCAAGCGAGAAGTCCTTGTGTCCCAGAAGTGGGATCGTAAATAGGGGTGGTTATGTGTTAATTGTCGAAACAATGTCATATAAGTAACCCAAATTCTTTGTAATATTTTTTTTTTGTTGTTTTAATAAAGAATATTGTATTGTATTGTGATTTTTTTACGGGATGTTAAATTATCCTAAAACAAGCTCTTATTTAATAAGCTGACGATTTCGATGTGACTAAAACTTGTGGTCATTCATTCAATGTGTAATAAAATAATTGCAATTTATACCTTAATTAATTTATACTAATTATAGTATCGCGTCAGATTAAGATATGTTCTGGTTCATCTTTGTATCCTGGACGTGATAATCTGACGATTATGTAGCGTGCGCCGAATCTGATTATTATATATTTTTTGGTCTATATACGGCTTTAGATAGGATGATTGTGGAAGTGTTTTAAAGAGTACAATAGATATCCCTCTGTATACTAATCTGACGCGCTGGAGTAAATCCCGAAATCCCCTCTTTAGCTATTTTGACAATTTCTAATAAATCCTCACAAATTTTGGTGAGATTGGAGATTGGTGGTAGGAACACTTGATAGATATGCACACGATATTTAAATATTTTAATATTCGTCGTCGAACGTAAAATGCATAAAAATAACTTTTCTAAAAAATTCCAAAAAGATTCCTTATTTGGAAACAGGATTAATTTGAATGTTGTTAAATATATTTTGTCGATTTAATAAATTCTGAAGTAATTGCTACTTTGGTATCCACTTAGATTACACGTGCCGATAAACCCTACCTGAAGATTAAATAAAACAACAAAAATGTATGTGTTTGGTTTTTGTTTGTCAGTCAACCCTTGACGATTGACGTTAAACAACTATCCAATTTGTACACATGCAGGTGAAGCCGCTGGGAAAAGCTACTACTTTCTTGATTAATGTGAATTAAAAGTGTTGATTTTAGAAAAATACATTTACATAATTATGTGATAACCAGCCATCTTATATTAAATACGAGTTAATGTGCGAGTATGAAATCATGCAATCATTTATTGAAAACCAAATAAAAAGTATTACATAATTAACGCAGTGCCTAGACCTTTTACAGCAAGCTATTGCCCCACAAACCACGTTTACATATAAAATTTCTTACAAAGGTCCGGATTCTCCAGAGGGGCATGTAATTATAAGTTGTTTTTTTTATGCTCGATAAGCCTTCATGAACACAATCTCAACCTGATGTAAAGTGACGATGTGGTCTAAGATGGGATATGAAGATTTAGAAGGTAGATTTGTATGTTTTGTTACAGTGGCATCAGAAATTTTATACATCCCTCAAAATTTTAACTATCACGATTCTTCGGATAAAGCCTGGTGACAGACAAACAGACAGACAGACGACAAAGTCTCACACAATAGAGTACTTACCATTTAACCCTTTGGATACGTATGTTGATTTAAGTTTAACTCTTTGGTCATCACTATATTTTCAGCATCTTTAATTTTTCCTTTGAAAATTCTTAAAGTCAAAGTCAAAACGTTTATTTCCTTAGAAGCACATAGCCTACATGGACAGGTCAACTTAAAGTTAATAAAACTAAATTGCTTAAATAACAAATATCAAGGAAATAACATTGTCTTGACAGTTCGCTTCAATGTTTTATACTGAGTTGAGAAGCGAATAGAACAACACAGCTTTATCAGTTATTACAATTTTGTAGTTATTACAATTTTGGAGTTCTTATTTATAGATAACTATTGTAAGTTTAAAAGTTACAATAAAAAAAAATTTTTGTCTTAAAAAATGTTTGTGTTGTTCTTAGATAAATTGTATAATACTTTTTCAAGAATATTAAAACTACAATACAATATAATACTATTTATTGAAACACAAAAAATTATAATACGACAGAACAATGCTTAAGAACTAAAAGACATGAAATAATAGTGAAACAATGGGCGGCCTTATCACTAAAAGTGATCTCCTCCAGACAATCTTTAGATGGACTGGAGAAAAATTAAAAACGACGGTGTTTGGAAATTGGTAACTACTTTATTACTATACAATTATAGAAATTGCATTGCATTTATTTGTTAATTTAAATATTTTATGTGTTTTATGATCATCATCATCCTGCCCTTGTCCCACACTATGTGGGGTCGGCACAACATGTGTTTTTCTTCCATTTCCCTCTATCACCCGTCATTTCAGCACTCACTCCTTTGTTACACATATCTTCTTTCACACAGTCCATTCATCTATTCTTTGGCCTCCCTCTTCCAACATATCCATAACATGACTTTCGTTCCTCCTCATAACATGCCCAAACCACGCTAACCTATTACCTCTCAACTTATCCGTAACTGGTGCCACTTTCAAACTTCCTCTTATATACGCGTTTCTTATTTTATCCATCCGGGTCACTCCACACATCCATCTTAGCATTCTCATTTCATTCGCATGAAGTCGTCTTTCATCCGTCCCTTTCACTGCCCAACATTTCATGTGTTTGTACCTACCAATTAGTTAAGGAAGAGCGAGGCCTACTATCACAGATTTTTAACTAAATCTAAAAGAACGTCTCGACAACCACAAAATTGTAAAAAAGTATGTAAGTTACTGAATAAATGCATTTTTATTATTATTATATTCCAAATAAATCATTTTAACGACATGATTCGATTCGCCCCAGTTGGTGTAATCCCATAGGCCCCATATTGAAGACTTTAGAAATAAATATTTAAAAATTATTCTGTAATATTATACTAAAAATAAATAGTTTTTATAATAACATACCCTTCTCCCTTTAATACAAGAAACAAAAGCTATAACGATAATCCTTATAATCATCAAAAAAATGGTAAAAGCCTTTTAAAGATACGCACACATTTTGGTCCTAATCGCCCCTTGATCCTGTTCGCCTTGGTCTACACTACACTATGAATTGAATAATTAAATAGAATAAATATGTAGATATTTTAAAGAATTTTGATAAGAAAAAGACTTCGGAACTGTGGACAGACTTTTTAAAAGGTTTTTATGTAGGTTTTTATGCGTTTGAAAATCTTCAGTTTCAATATAGAAAACTTAATAAAACTGTTTAACATCATGAATCACTTGTTCATTTTGGTATAAATGCAAAATAAATTAACACATTTTTCAGGATTTTCAAAATACTCCTTAATTTGTAAATGCGGTATATAAACTTTATGTAGCATAAAAATCTAGATAGATAGAATATTAACTTTTCGATAGGGAAAATAGATCCTTTGTACAAAATATTTGAATGCCAATATTTTTGTTGAACCTAATTTAATTTTTTTGTATGTATCATATTTCATGCAATAAATTATTATTATCATTATTTACAAAGTTTTTACCCCACACAGTTGCTCAAGTGAAGCGATTCGAGTTTTCCGCGGAAATAAAGTATTTAATTGCGATAAATGTACATACAAACTTTATTTTTGTATTGCTCTATCAATTGCTGAAAACAGCTTAAAAATCTGTTCAGTATTATAATATATATAAGCGACTCTATACTAAATAATGATTTAGCTGCGAAAAAACTGCGAAATAGAGAGTATTGGAATGGTTTCTAAGAAAAAAGTTGTATATTAGGCGTCTTTTTGTTTTGCAGTCGAATTATCAGCCATAGGATGTCGACTGCTGAACATAGCCTCACTTATATATATTTACTAATAGCTTTACTCGCCACCGCGTTGCCCGTTTGTTTTTTTATTTTCTCGCAGTAAAAACCTATACATTTCCTCTATAAATAGGCTATCTAACAGTGAAATAATCTTATCGAACCGGAAGTTCCTTAGATCAGCGCGTTAAAACAAACAAACAATCAAACAAAGTCAAACGTTTATTTCCTTAAAATCACATGGCATAGGAAATAAGACTAAAAATTATGAAGGAAATAACATTGTCTAACTCTTCAGCTTATAATATAAGTTATTAACAATTTTTATTGGTTGGAGGCTGCATCCATCGTAAGCCCGCGGCCTTTATGTCATTCCTTCATCTAGTTGGTTGGTTGGTGAACGTCGTACACTGTGCTTGACGATAGAAGTATTATTTTTCTGTACTTGACGATCCCTGTTCTCCATTGGAGTCTCATTCCACTCCATTCATGCAACTTTTGGAGCAATTAATCGCAACATACAAACAATTACCCACGGTGGGAATCAAACTCTACCCATGCGCGTACACAGCTACAGCTACTAATAATAGTCACAGCACGTCACTTCTTAATAATGTTATTATATAATAATAATAAAGATAGGATAACATATAATGAGCTAGAAAAGTTGTGACAGTATCATTATGGAGGGCTCGCGGGCACGCGTGGCCAGAGCCGCGGGCAATCGTATCCATTTTAAGTAACTTGCTGAGCGGAGTATAGACCGGTGACTATGCAGAACGAAAATTTTAGCTTATAGCAATTCGTTTTAGTTAATTGTCTATTTATATTGCTGGACAATTCTGTGTGTGAATTGCAATAATAATTTATTGAATTAAAATAAGTTATTTTAATAAATAAATAGGTGCAGTGTACATGAAATGGTTTATACAAATGTATTCAAATTACTAATAAATTAAAAGGAATAAGTGCTATAGAAAATAATGATCATTTATGAAAAAAAGAACACGCGAATTAACGAATTTAGGGAAATAGAATCTAATCCTTCTATGGAGAGTGTAGTTTTAATTTGGAACAGTACGGAAAACCAGCTTCCAGCAAAGTAATCAAATTGCGTTCATGTAACCATCTTTCTGTCCACCTTGGACATATGGTATATAGTCATAGCCCGAAGCAATGCATGGCATCGTGACAATTGACTGCTCCCTTCTCTCTCACAAAGAAATTGGAAATAATGCGTTTGCAATATTTTTTAATCATTCGTGTGAATCAGAATCAAACTCTGCTATTTTGATGTAATAACTTCTTATAATTCATAATTCATAATAATGCGAGTCTATATATATTTGTCACGTACCTAACGCCTAACCAAAGCTTGCGCGTTAATTTCTAGCGCCATCTATGAAGAGATATCTGTACTTGCCAAAAGGGTGGTAGAGTAACAAAGAAGATTTTTCAGTTTGACATGTTTTTTTATTTTGCTTAGATTAACATTCTGCTAACCTTAAAGATTTTAAATAAGGTAATAAAATTCACTTCTGAGGTTAATCTATATTTTAAATTTAGAAAGAAAGAAGTACCTATATTTTTTATGACACACAAAACTTACTATTAAAACATTAACATTTATAAAAAGCAATATCTAAAACTAATAATAATTAAATTAACCTTAAACCTACGTGAAATTCTCCTGGCTCATCCTGTCATAATGCATCTGCCATTTTTATGTTTATTTAATTCAATTTTATATAGGTACTTAGTTTAGTTTGTTTGATGCCTATCACAAGGTATGTATTGTAACCTTTGTTTGGAGGAGGGCGCTGATACTGCAACACAGTTTTTATAACTATCGCAGTAGTTCAACGTTCCATTGTGTTTATGTAAATTTCAAATAAATATTTTTATGTTTTAGGTTTTTTTATATTGGACCCGTAGGAGCACTATGACAGATCGCTGGTTTTTAGCCAGGGTCCGTGAGGGTGGCAACATCACAACTTAAAATCTTTACAGAACGATAGTAAGAATATTAAGACATGACAAGAATTTACGTAATATTACTATATTTTGAATTTGTATTTAAAATAAGTTTTTTGGTTACGGATGCGTCTTAATCTTTTTCTGCATGGAAATTCAAAATATTCTGCTAACCATTTATCTACATCTAAATCTAGGTGCACCTATATCCTGTGCCATAGCCGGAGGCGATGCGTGACATCGTGACATTCGACCGCTCCCTTCTCTCTCACTCCCTCGCCACGCAAATAATTCGGCAATAATGTGTTGCCGATAATTTTCACAACGGATTTTGGTATAGGGTGTTCGGAAACAGTAATTTAAAAAGAAGAGCGTATTCCTCTACTAAAAGGGTAGATGACAAAAAAAATTAAGTCCGTCAGTTAGATTATATTTAATTTTTTAATTATAATTTAATTATATTTGTTTTCGAACCTTGATCAAACGAAATGTTCGAAACCAAACTACACAAATTTATCGATAAATATCTGATAAAAAAATTATATCTATTATTATATTGTGTTATTATTATTTAAAAAAAAAAGCCAGTTTAATATTGTTTTTAATGAAAACTACTTTATTTGGTTTATTTTCGTTACTGTTTGAGTAAACGGCGTATTTTATTCAAAGTAGTCTCATTTGGAAGCTACAAGAAAATATAATCATAGAATGTTTTATTATAATTATGTGTTAGTGGAAACGTTTAAATAAATAAATTCTATTTATCGGATATTAATCGATAAATTTATGTCGTGTATCCGCATAAATTACATTTCGTTTGATCAAGGTTCAAAAATACACATTGTATACTAATATTACAATGCTGAAGAGTTTGTTTGTTTGAACGTGATATTCTCAGGAACTACTGGTCCGTTTTGAAAAAATATTTCAGTGTAAGATAGCCAGTTTATTAAGGAAGGCTATAGACTAAAACCTCGACATGAAAAGCTAGTTTAATTAAATTGATGCTTTTAGACGGGCTATCAGATGGACTAAACAGAACACTTTTTTTATGCAGTCATCATGTCTATTCAAGTTTTTAGTTGGGGAAACTACAAACGGCTCTGTTGTTTCGTATTGGAGTGTAAGTAGGTATTTTTAAAATAATAATTAAGTGTCATCCCTATATCTAGCTGAACTCTTAGAAGGCCAACTTCTTGATATTTCGGACTGGGTATCCGATTCCATAACTTTCTCAATAGATAGGCTTTCTAACATTGAAATACTTTTTTTTAATCGGACTAGTACCTACCTAGTTCCTGAGATTACCGCGTTCAAGCAAACTCTTTGAGTTTATAATATTAGTATGTAGACAGATGTAGATTCCTTAATTTACGTTAGGTACATAGGTAGTAAGTTTAAATGGAAAATAATGTCCTGACTTAACTTTAAATATCTTCGTCGTTCGTTTGTAAAGAACATCCGAACAAAATTCATATAATTTTCTATCAGCCTGAGCATCCTGTTGGTATTGATTGAGGGTATCGGGTTGTCTGATCGTTAGCGATTAATGAGCATTACGACACCGCGGCGGAACCTATTTGTGCATTGTAACTAACGGACGAGATAGATGCTTGCAGAAGTGTTGCTTTCTTATGTCAAAGTCAAAGTCAAAAGAAAGAACATTTCCTTAGAAGGACGGGGGCAGTCATGGACAGGTCAACTAAACATTAAGTAAACAAAATGATGAAATGTTCATTCGGGTATTAAAAAATACTTACTTATGCAACTATGCGTATAAATAATGCCTCAAAATCATCTGAAAATTGACTTTAGCTTACAATACTTGCAAGTTTTTCAAATTAGACAAATTAAACGTAGACAAGTTGCTCTTTAGACACCCCAAGATAATAATATAAATAATAAAATATAAGATAAGTACAATGAATAGTACAATCAAATTTTGGCAACAAAAAAGGTAAAGGATTAGTAGAATATTATGTGTAAATTTAAAACGCAGACTTGTTTTTAAATAAAAATAAATTATTTTCGCGAATTGCCTAAAGTCAGAGAAGCTACTTCAGATTGTCTGAAAAGAAATTTTATATAAGCTGTCTTGCCTCAGTAAAATATTTATATTTCCATAACACTTGTCATTTTTTCTCTCCTTCTACGGTTCACTTGAAGAAATTGCTTTAATCAATAAGACCGCCCATTACGCATTCTAGGTTTAGTTTTAGTTTCTTATTGTATTGTTTCTTTGTTTGGAGTGTAATAAACAGAGATAGGAATAGGTAGTGCAATTTGGGGTAAATGACCTCAAACATTATCAATAGTATGGATACTCGCCGGGATTCCGGGAAAAAGATCGGAAAAAATATGACGGAACATTATTTCCAATAAATACCTTTTTCTCAGTATTCTTTTATTATTATTTTAAAAACCATGACAATAATCAATAACAATTAAAATAAATATGCTCAACAGACATCAATTAAATTCCATAAAATTACATTAAATCTCTTAAACCTCACTTTGCATGTTAAACTATTATTACATTTTCACTCGATATTATAAAGTGCAGAAAAGATTCAACCCATCACCTAATGACGCGTTGGTGTAATTAGAAGCATATAGGGGCGCTAAACCGGAGATGCAGATTCGAAACCTGTGTGCGAAGGGAACGGATCTGTTTTAATCTTTTTCTGCATAAAATTTAAAAATAGTTTACAGTGCAAAATGAGGTGGTCATCATCATCATCTCAGCCCTAAGACGTCCACTGCTGGACATAGGCCTCCCTCAAAGATCTTCAGTAATTTCGGCTGGCAGCGGCCTGCATCCACCGTGAGCCCGCAGCCTTCATCAGATCGTCCGTCCATCTAGCAAAACAAGCCAAGGTGTCGTTAAAATAATCAAATCAATCAGGTCACTTAAATATGCAACCGGCACGTGCGCACTCAATGAACCGAATGACAAGAAAACGAACGAACATCGTCACTCACTTAATTCTTTCTTATCTTATCGCCACCGCGCGTTGTGAAGCCGAAACAATGAATTCTATAATATTTTGCGTCTAACTTGAAGTAAATACAAATATGGTGGCAAGTTTTTCTTCATTAATCTGATGAAATGATAATTTATATCTTAAAAATGTATTTTCAAATATTATTTAACACGATATACAATAGCATTTTCTCATAAAATTCCCGGGATTTGTGGCATGTCCATATTAAGATATCTTCATGAAGTCCCGGCAAATTGCACTACCTATTCCTATCACTGGTAATAAAGTATTTTTATTTTTATTTTTTTTTTATCATTGATAAGCCTTCATTTGACCACAATCTCACCTGATGTAAAGTGAAGATGTGGTCTAAGATGGAGCATGAAGGCCTAGAAGATGGCTTCTCCGGACCACATTACGAAACACGAAAAAATCGCTTCACGCACTGGCCCAGCCCGGAGGGTGGTGACAAGCCGCGGCCGAAACCTCCCACCAGAGACTGTTCTTAGCACCACCCGGAGGTCACGTGTAAGGATTCAGAGGGTTACCACTTACGGACGTGAACAGACAAAACCTCCAACAAATGTTCTAACTATCTACATATATTTCCGGTGAAATCCATTAAACACGGGTACCAATGCTAATCACTGCAATTGAAAGTAAAAAGTCGTTTGGCGTAAGTAAGTTGATTATTGTTAGTATATATTTTACTAGCAGCTCCCCGCGGTGTTACCCACCTTATAATAATTGGGTTTACCGCGGTAAAAAGCCTAATGTGGAGGACATCAGGTTCTAGAGAATCTGTGTATCAAATTTCATTTAAATCGGTTCAGTAGCTTTTGCATGAAAAGGAACAGACAGAAAGAGTTACATTCGCATTTATAACTTTTTAAATTTAATGGTTTTTAACAATAATTATGTTTCCGTAATCGTGGCGCTTGCATAACAGCGTCGAAATATCGGAAAACTATAAAACCGTCAAATCATGGTATGTTACCCGTTTTAAGTCATAATATTCTCATTTATAATATGAATATGGATTTAACTTGCTTTACTGGCATGCCAAACTTCTCGTGCTGGTGTCAGATTGGTCTCATTATTAAGACAAGGCGATGGGATCATGCCCTGATGTGCTGGTTATAAATATACCTACTTATTGTTCGTGACAGCCGTGCGAATTGTTGCCAACTTTTAATTTGATACAGAATTATATTGTTGGTCGGGGAGGTTTGAGAGCAATTTGTATTGATACTTTTGTTTCAGTTTTCGGTTTATTTTAATAAAATTAATTTTAATGTATTGATCGGGTAGATAATAGAGTTCTTTTACGGCATGAGTCTACTGAAAGTGCACATATGAAAATTGGAATATTTCCTAATTTTATCGACAATGTAGTGGTAACAAATAAAAAAAAAGGTGTGTGTGCGATTCACACACGATAGAAGTGAAACTTCAGTAAATCGACAAAAGAATAATAAGAATAAAAAAAAAGGTGTGTGTGCGATTCACACACGATAGAAGTGAAACTTCAGTAAATCGACAAAAGAATAAGAAGAATAAAAAAAAACAAATAAAAAATACTATGCAAAAAGATTTTGTTTGGGTGGTCACCCATCCAAGTACTGGCGTCGCGCAGAGTTGCTTAACCTTGTTAACGTTTAAGATTGGCTTACCCGACAGGTAAGCCAATCTTATTTCCATTTCCGTTGCATCCGGTTTCAAATCACAACGATTCTAAAGAAGTTTCACTTCAAAAAAAAAAATACTATGCAAAAAGATTTTGTTCGGGCGGTCACCCATCCAAGTACTGGCATCGCGCAAAGTTGCTTAACCTTGTTAGCGTTTAAGATTGGCTTACCCGACAGGTAAGCCAATCTTATTTCCACTTCCGTTGCATCCGGTTTCAAATTCTAAAGAAGTTTCACTTCAAAAATGTTTATACGTATTTAAAATTTTGCAATTAATTATTCATCAAAATGGTGTAACTTTAAAACTTAACTAACGCAATGAAAAACATTTTATTTGAGACACAATACATATAAATAGAAGAAGAATTAATTAGTAAAGTCACATCTTTGCGTATGTTGACTTGTATGTAACAAAACAATGCTGATATTCCGTTGGAAGCCCTTTGACAGCATTTTGTCACGATAAAACAAAGTTATAATAATCGGGAATAAAAGGCCACCATAAAAATACTATTTTATAGAAGAGAAGAGACAAATTGAGACCATGACTAGGAAATTAATATAAAACAAATAAAAAAAAGATATTTGTGATAATTCCAACTGTAGAAGTATCATTTTGAACACTTTAGACGCTTATATCAATTTGACGCTAACTGTACAACATAGTACAGTTTGCTAATTTAACTACCGACGCCGTATTATGAAAATATAACACCTATATCTACATAAAACTTACAGACTTATTAAATGCGCAGTGCACACGGGATAATCTTAAAAATAAATTTTTAGAGCATAAATGCTGCATAAAAAATTGACATTGAATGGACGCTACGCTTAATCAACTGGAACATGATTCGGTCCGGTGACAATTAATGTAGCAAACTAATAATAACAGAAATTATCAAAATCAAAATATTTCCCCCGGTCTCTCCCATCCTAAATAAAATGTAATTAAGCGTAAAAACTCTAACCTTAAATTACTACATTGTTCAAATTAAACAATTAACCCGTCGTCGGCAGCGACAATGAACACTGAATGCCCAATCAATTCATTCTTTTATTAGGTTTCTGATTCCAATTTATTCGAATTCGGAACGCGAGCGCCAATGACCGTCGCTCGCGGCGGATCGCGCCAATCGCGACCACTGATTGGTCGCCGGGACCCCACTACTAATTATTGGCCGGCGAGAAACAAAAGAATGCTAATATGGCGGATGACTGTTTAATTGTTTCTCGAAATGCTGACTGGCCAGTAGTAATGGCGTCGTGATTATTACAAGTTCGAGCGTGACGTGTTTCAGTGTTTTCAGTGTAAAAAGAGTTAATTTCGTTAAAATTAAACATTTTCTGTGATAAACAATTAAACGTGTTAAATTTATATCTATATATAAATCTTCTGTACGTGTGTTAGTCATTGAACTCCTCCTAAACGCCTGGACCGATATTGATTTTTTTTGTGTGTGTTTTAGTGGGTTCGAGATTGGTTTAGATTCAATACGGTCAACTTAGGTGCGAAGCGGGGGCGGACCGCTAGTGTTGGATATTTTTTCAGCTGCCCTGAACAAAGTGAAAACTGAATTTACACAGTTAGTTAATAGAATAGTAAGACAAGTAAGTAAATTAATTATTGGGGTTTACCTACTGTCATTCTGAAACCAGGACAGATTATGTCATTTTTTTTCTTTAGCTTGTTCTGTCTCACTGTTGCGCAAAGGCATCCGTCAAACTCCGTTACCAAGTAATTCAAATAGAATTAGAAAAAACTTAAATGAAGAATCCTATAAAAACACGACAATTTCCAACTTATCTTTGAACGAAGAGAAGATACAGTGGAATCTGAAGTCATGATTTAAATTATTTTATTTATTTATTGAAGTCAACTTTTTTAACAGAAAAATATATATTTTTTTATTTTTACTCGGCATCAAAACTTTCTAAAATGTATATTGCATACAATAAATCAATATTGAGGTTTTTTGCCATGTTGACCTGCGGGTTGTTGTTATTACCACTTGGATTTTTGGACTTAATCAACCAATTCTGTATTTTGGACCGATTTGGTACCAAAAATTTAACTGTCACTTCATTTACCTAAACCAAATTTTAAATCATGATAACTTTAAGGAAGATATATCTACGATCTACGACACAGAAAATAGATAGAGATATATTTTTGTTGCTAAAACTAACGGCACAAATAGGGAGTTAGTATATTACAAAAGGACTCTACCTACCATATGATTTGCATTTGCAACAAGGCACCTTCATATCTGATATTTTTTTAAGGAAATCACCGGAAACTTCCACCTGAAAAAATTTAAATCCAGTAATTAAATAAATAAATAAATATTTCCAGACAATCCACACAACAACATCTAGCGCCGTGGTAAGCTCTTAGCGGGTACTAGACATCTGATATACATAATATAATATACATACATACATAGATATTTTTTATTATACATATTAAACACCCAGACCAAGGAGAAAGTGCTTGCAGAACATATACAAACACTTGACCCCTCGGCGGGAAGTACAAGATACAAGTGTACCTCAGTGATACAAGATTTGGTTTCTTTTTGCCATTCACCAAACTGCACTTGGCCAGCGTGGTTAATTAAGGCCTTATCTGGCTCGTCAAGAAGATGGTCCGCCTTATTAAGAAGGCAATTGGCCATTACGTTAATAAACGCGAACAATGAATACTCTGTGAAAATTGTTTTAGCATTTTTGTTTTGAGAGTTCGTCAAATTATTAACCAACTAAGTGAACACTGTAATTTCTAAGCTAAGTAAGATGTGAAGAAGTTCTAAAGTAAGATGAGCAAAGTCGGTTTTGAAATCTAGAAGAAAGTTAAGTTACTAGACCATATAATTAATCATTAAGAATTGATGCATTTAAATTATTTGTATTTAGAAGAGCACTATCGGTTTTAACTACGGTAATAAGTACAACTTAAATCTCGTAAAAAATTAGGGTATCCATATTAGTATAAGAAAATTGCCTATGGCTCTTGGAGTCTAATGAACCAAATAGCATATGTTCCTATTT
Source organism: Gymnoscelis rufifasciata (assembly GCA_929108375.1). Lineage (NCBI taxonomy): Eukaryota > Metazoa > Arthropoda > Insecta > Lepidoptera > Geometridae > Gymnoscelis > Gymnoscelis rufifasciata. Next base: position 7,862,196 of record OV815315.1, on the reverse strand, counting down.
TTTTATGTAAAACGTTGTCAACTATCCACCTATATTGAGAGTTTCAAACATACTCGTATTATGAACTACGTTATTAATATCATCAAGACTTAAAGATTTAAAAGGATAAAAATGTAATTTTGTTTAAAACTTAATTGAGGGTAAGTTTGAGGCAAAAGTATTAAAGGGTCCAGTCTCATAGGTACCTTTATAAAGTGTGAAAAATAAGCCTTATCATAAATAATGAAACTAATAAGCCTTTCTGAGCCATAGTATTTTTGAAATCTATGGAAATAAGGAATAATGAGGAAAACCTTTTTTATGTTAACCTGAGCCTAAATGATTAAACTTGCATCTAATTTAATCGTGGGTGTATCTAAATAATTCACAAAGCAACTCCGTGGTAGAGTCTCAACTTGTTTTAGGAGTTGATTTAACAGACGTTTGATAAGAGAAGGTTGAGCTTCCCTGTGGAGTCCCACTGCAAGAGTGAGTCATCTACCTTCCTTCTAGAAGTCCATGTCACGTGTTAATCCTTGACCCTCTTAAACACACATTAAAAGTCACATCCAATAGGGTATGTTATTTTTAAATAAAATTATACACCTATGTTTTCTTCTTCTTGCAAACGAACAAACATTGAAGTTTCGCGTAACGATTTTTTGCGGTTTGTACTAAATTTGGCCGTCACAAGCCCCCCTTTTCGGAGTTTTAATGCTCTTTATCTTTGAAGTGTCCTATTTAAATTGATAAAGCAAAAAAAGGTATTCAGTGTTTTTGGACGGGCTAATAGACGGAATAAACAGAGTAACCTATTTTTTGTGTAGTCATTATGCCTATTATATACTTATTCCTAGGCATATAATTGAAATATGTTCATAAGAATATGAATATTTTTGTGTAAAATTGTGTGTTAAAATGTGTCTTAGGTTCCAACAATTGAATCCATTTCGGTCATACAATATAAATAAAAACTCTATAGTACAGATAGGTTAATTACCAACTTGATACTTTTTTTTACAGTAGTATACTTTTTAGTAACACAAGTTTTAAATGTAAGTAGAATTAAAAGTAGACAGCCCTGATTTGCAGGGCCGCCTCAAATTTTCACCACACTACTTTTTATTGAGTGGTGGGTGGAGGGGGCGCTAGGGTGCATAATTGCTCCTGCCACCTATGCAACCTATGAAACTCATTTATAGGCATTTTTATTGTTTATGGCGTTGTTCTGGCTATTTCAACGGAAGGTATATGTTTAATACTATCAACTTTTATAATAAAACCTTATAATGTAACGGAATAATTATACTACTAATTGCCTATATTTTAGTACTTGGCAGTTCATATCGCATGTAATTGATATTCTAAATAAGATTGCCAAATTTATAAAAAAATTCAACCGTACAGCTAATGATAACAGTTGCATATACCAATACCATATTATACCATGTTATGATTATAGGTTTTCGTGAAGTTATTTGAAGAAGACAAAATCGATTCTCCCTTAATTTGGTTGTTACAAATACAACTATTAGACACATATTATTAACACTATAGAGGTAGAGCTTCCTATATAAATGAAAATTAAAACGTCTTAATAAAATGACATAGCGGTCTAAGAAATATTTATGATTTACTCTTCTCTTAAAACATAAACGTATAGAACTTCTAATATAGAATTTACCTGCTGAAAGGCAGGTTTGAAACAAGCAGAGCAATAAACCCATGTGTAAATAGCAACAAAACAAAATCACATTAAGTATATAACGCTATGTACCGAGAATGCTACAGTGAGGGCTAAACGCATTACCGCACCTACTCCATTATGCGGAATACTAATGACACAGCGTGTTGATTAAAAAACCTAAGTTGTGGGGGCGTGGCAACCTCCACCCCCGCAAGTAGGGTTGACCCTAATGACTAAAATATTGCCGGATCTTAATGATATTCCAGAAATAAACCATAGATGGAACTATTGAAATTTGTGCTGAAAAAGATAACCGTATAATACGATGGAAGCCGCTCTCGTTAATATATTTTAGTTCATTGTATCGGACTCACAAATACAAGAAGAAAAGACGTACTAATAGGTATATTTTGTCTGTGCTCGTACCCTGATTACTCAGATCTTAATATCATCATTGCAGATGTTTATCTTAATATTTTAAAGTCAAATTTTAGCTTAGAAAATAACAACACTTACCTTTAAAATAGGTAAGTTTAAATATTTAGAAATGAATGTAAAAGTAACTGATGTATAATCAATACGATCTAAAAAGTCAGTTTAATTTATTAATTCATTATTCGTTTTAAAAACGAGATTTCGACTCCGCGCGCGCGTCGGTTTATGAGAATTAATACCTTTTCTAACTAATCCCTTTCTACGTGTGTAAGTAACGATAACTTTGAAGATTTGTTTATTGTTGAAATCACCCGATTCGACGAATTTTCTTTGAAAAAAATCACCCGACTTAAGTATGTTGTAATTTACATATATGACCTATTTTTGGCCTAGAATTATATTGTAATTTAAGTAAGTAAATAAAATAATTATATCCTATTAAAATTCATGTTAAAGGCGGGGTTTACTCGATATTATGATAATCCGACGTTTCTTTTCTCATGAAGAAGGAATCGTCATCAGGGAAGCGGAAAGCCTTGTAAGTCCGCGCGCTCATCGCCGACTCCTATTAAAAATGTTAGAGTCTTAACACAAAATAATAACAACCTATTACTTCAACGCAGTTTAAGTCATATTGATTGTAAAATGTTTGTCGTAGGTACTTAGGTCTGGTAATTAAGAATAAGAATAAGAATATTTTTATTGTAAAATTGTGTGCATTTACATTTGGTCTTAAAATGTAACATAAGTTCCAACAATTGTATCCATTTCGGACATACAATATAAATAAAAAACTATAGTACAGGTACCAGGTACTAAAAAGTTAACAAAATAGACATATTATATATTATAAATGAGTCTGCACTTTACCACTTAAATAATTGTTTCTAAATATCAACTCGACTGCTAATGACCAATTTTGTTTCCACCGGCACCGATGTGAAAATCCACACTCATAGGAAGAGTGTGGTTCATGTCTTTTTAGGGTTCCGTACTCAAAGGGTAAAACGGGACCATATTGCTTAGAATCCGGCGTCTGTCTGTCTGTAACCAGGCTGCATCTCAAGAATTGTGATAGTTAAAGAGCTAAAATTTAAAGGGGAGGATGTATTTTCATTGCAGCTTTAACAAAAACACTATAAACACACAAAATAATTAAAATGTTTCCATACAAAAATCGTGATTATTATATAGTTTAGCAGCTTTGCGCGCGGTCTGTACTTGAATGAGTGACCGCTTTTTGGTCACTTTATTTTTTTATTTATGTTAAAATGACATACTTAAGTAAGTGTAATAATAATAATTGTTAAATTACATGGAGAATTTATTATATTATTTTACTAACTTCGAATTCAATATCGGTATTCTGGTGATGGCGATGTCGATGGAGGATCTTATTACATTATTCGAATTTTAATTTCATTTCGAGTACACTGGGTTAGGCTTTATTTAAGCGCGCGTAAAAAGCCTACAAAGTGTACTCAAATGAAATTAAGCCTGACACAAATCCTGTCTTCAATTGACCCCTTGAAAGTTATTTTATCACCTTGAGTACAAACTAAATCACCAAAAAGTTATAAAGTTTATGAAAATATAGATACCTACCAATAATTATATTGATATTTGTGCGTCATTATGAGTAATTTCAATTACTTAGCGTGTTGTACTCGTATAAATGTAATTAATTTTTAGTAGGTTCTATTGATATTGCTGGTATCTATATATCATCATCACCCTATTAACGTTCCCACTGCTGGGACTCAGGGACTTCTCTCTTAGCGAGAGAGATTATAAACATTTCAGAATAATTTATTTATATTTTTGCGACCAAGTTTCAAACGTTACATTGTAACAAAAAACAAGTATTTATACAACTTCTTCTACTGTTTTTTATAAAGTGAAATAAGCTTGCAAGTAATACCTTTCCTATATAATATATACCTACTTCAGCAAGCCATTTTTTTTATGATAGACTAGCTGTGCCCTGCCGTGCTACCCGCGTTATAATGGATGAAGTACTCTTATAACCAACAACATATTTATTTGAATAAAGAATAATATTATTATGTTGATACAACTTAAACAAATTATTTCGACCAAATTAGGTACCATAAAAACAGTTTTTGTGAGTTAATCTTAAAATATAGACATATACTATCGCTGACTGTTTTTTAGATCATTAAAAGAGCGTGAAAACAGTTCAAGATACACATAAAATATGTATTAAAGAATATTAATACATATTTTTTGTGTATCTTGAACCGTTTTCACGGCGCACGCAACGGAAGTCTTCAAAGATGAACAATTTCTCCCGTTTTTTACACATTTACCACTATATCTTTGCTCCTATTGGTCGTAGCGTAATGTTATATAGCCTATAGCCTTCCTCGATAACTGGACTATCCAACACAAAAAGAATTATTCAATTCGAACCAGTAGTTTCGGAGATTAGCGCGTTCAAACAAACAAACAAACAAACTCTTCAGCTTTATAATATTAGTATAGAAATAATATAATATTATAGATTATAGATAAGTAAGTATAGATAAGCCTTCATTTGACTACAATCTCACCTGATGTAAAGTGACGATGTGGTCTAAGATGGAGCATGAAGACCTAGAACTTTATTGTTTAGTTTGAATGGTAACACATGTATTCCATACAATTTTCATTCATGTGGCTACAACAATTTAGATTGAGTTTGAAGGTTAAGTAAAAAGGTGAGTCCGGCGAGAATTGACCTTTGGCCAATTAATTATTTAATAATTTACAACTAAGAAAGACGTTGTATATTTTTATAATTATAAGAATAATTTACCTTAAAAATTTGTAGGTACGTGGGATAGATAAATAGCGTAGGATAAAAGGCATATTCTACGCGATAAACCCAAAAAATGAAGTTTTTTTGAATAGATCATGTATTATTATTATCATAGTTTGCGTTTTCAAGCTTTGAGCTAATAAATAATAATTATCTTTAAAACAGTCCAAATAAAATCTACCTTTCAAAAACTTGTGCGTTATCTAAATCATTATTAATAATCATAATTAGGTACTAGTCCGTCCAAATCCCATTTTATTTTTATAAGGATCCTCCTAATAGTAAGGATCCTCCAATAGGTTCAGTTATATTCAATCGTAATCGGTACTTTTAAAGTAGGTAATTTTGTATTTTTTTTGGTAATATTATTTATCTCGTAAACAATAATTCTATTCTACCTAGATATTATATTTTCCCTACAACAGAATCACTGTGCCCCGGTCAGCAGACCGGTCTACTTATTACAGGGATTGTTGTCTACTTTTAACGCCATGGTGGTTTACAGGGTAGAAAAAAATCGATGAGATGAGAAGCTTGATTCCGGGTTACACCAAAATGATTAAATTTTTGTTTTTTTATTTAATAATAAAGAAATGTTTGCTTTTAGTAAATTGAGCTAGCTAAAAGATTTGGAGTAGTTTCCCTTCATAGCCCATGGATATTTTCCACTCTGTATACTGAAACGTTTGACGACATTTTGTATAGGGAAATGTTTATATCAAATATTTCATTTTCAGACAATTTTTCAATGATTTTTTTGGTTAATCTGTTATTCCGAACGAACAAATCATAAAGTATTAAAATCGTTCTACAAGTTATAGATGCTGTAACGCAAGTGCGTAAGTGATTTATAAATAAATAAAAAAATATAAATTTATATTTCTCTTCAGCTTTATAATATCACACAGCATCACCTAGCCCCAAACTAAGCAGAGCTTGTAGGTACTATGGATGTTAGGTGACTGATATACTACATAGATATTTTTTTTTGTAAATACATACATATTATACATAGAAAATACCCAGACCCGAAACCAGAAATTGCAGATCGTACAAAACCTGGTCCCGCGGCGGGAATCAAACCCGCAACCTCCTGCGCCTCAGGCTGGCTTTCGCCCACCGAGCCACAGAGGTCATCGAGGATTTATATTATTATACAGGTTGGAAAATATCAATGGGCTCTGGAGGGCAACATTTCTTTATTTATTAATTGAAAGAAAATTAAATTTATATGTTTTCGGAAATATGATTATTAAAATTAATTGTCTTACCTAAAAAATACCAACTTAATAAAATTACCCTCCTTGTTTTATATTCGAATCAGAAGAATTACAGGATAAAATAAAAAAATGAAATTTGTTTTTATTTGAATAAAAAAAGGATAATGTACAAAGGGTACATGAAATATTATATTCTGAATAAATGTAACTTTTTAAATGTAACTTCTAAGATTTTAAGTGACGTGTACAGGGAGTTTTACAAATTGGTAACAAAACAATACAACAATAAATCTTGATTTAAATGTTCATTCATGAATTTCGCCATATTGTATTATTTGTTGCATATAAACAGTTTTTACTTAATATCTCCTTAGCGACACATTTATCGATGAAACAAGTTATTACATAATGAGACTACAAACATTTTTTTAATTAAACGAATATTTTTGGCGTACGAGCAAAAGCCAGATATTAATTTGTAAGTGCTTGATTATACATTTTTTAAATATATTTTTTTAAATATTTTTTTTTTATATTTCCGGACAATTTACACAACAACTTCTAGACCCGTGGTAAGCTATAAGCTTGTGTTACGGGTACTAGACATCTGATATACTTAATATAACAGGCAAACATATAGATATTTTTTATTATAATAAGAGACCCAGGAGAAAGTGCTTGCAGAAAAATTGCAAACATTGCGGCGCTCGTACGCCGAAACTTTGTATTAAAAGTTTACATTAAATAAATTGTAGGTAGGTATGTAGTTTTATCTTGTTATAACTAATTTTATCTAAAAATGATTAGAATGGTTACTGCCAACAACCTGCTTATAGACAAAAATTTTCCAATATGGCGGCGCGAGCAGCAACAGTCTCGTACTGTTGCCGCATGGCAAAGCTAAAATTTGAAAAAAGCACATAAAAATCTATAGAATTTCTCACATGCAACTCTTAGAAAACTTAATTAATCTAATAGTTAAATAAAATTCTACAGAGTATATCAATAGCTTTATTTCCGTGCAGCTTTTTTTTCTATTCGCATATTTTCTCATACTGAATTTTGTCTATAGCAAATTTACCAGATATTTTTTTCTAGTGGAATTTATTCCTTATGTACCGACGGCTCGAAACAGTTACCTTAATAACTATTTAGTTTTCATACGTAAGGATTTAGTTAAAACTTTATTTAATATAACAGAACAGACTCCGACTTTATTTATATAATGAATTGGTATTTTTAATTCTACTTATATGACTGTTATTATTTTATGTGTCCTAAATCAGATTTGTTTTCTTTCTTTCTTACTATTTATTTATATCTAGATAACGAAAAAAGTTAGGACGTTGATATTATTACAAATAGTTTTAACTCCTACATAAAATTGAATCGAACTGTCAAGACAATGTTTTTCCTTAATAAAATTACTCAAATTTATATATTCTTCGATTATCAGCAAAGATTAGGTAATTATAGTGTAAGTATAAGATTTGCCTTACTAAGTTTAAGACTCTATTATGAAAGAATTATGACGAAAAACAAACAGCATACAATTTATTTATTAATATTACTAAATATTTTCAATAAAACGATTTTCAAAAACCAAAACAATGACATTAGCATTTAAAAACAAAAAAAGTTCTATTGGCCATGCCATTCCATCCATGGCCATATTGGCCGGGGTGAGATGGCCAGTACTTCTTTTACATTTCCGTTTTCTCTGAATATTGCTTTATTAATATTACTAAATATTTTCATTAGAACGATTTTCAAAAACTAAAACAATGACATTAGCATTCAAAAACAAAAAAAAATCTATTGGCCATGCCATTCCATCCATGGCCATATTGGCCGGTGTGAGATGGCCAGTACTTCTTTTACATTTCCGTTTGTCCTGTACATCTTTTAATTTTTTTCTTAGTAGCATTGTTAGTAGACATTTCCTTATGTCTGGCTGTTTTTTGTTTTGCACTCATATTCTCTAAATATTGCAATAGACTGCCTCTTGACAATTATGTATAATAATATGTATAATAAAAAAGATCTATATATGTATGACTATTATATGAAGTATATCAGATATCTAGTACCCGTAACACAAGATTAGAGCTTACCACGAGGCTAAATGTTGTTGCGTAATTGTCAAAAAAAAGGTTGTACAGTAATTTTTTTTTGCCCCTACCAAGAAAAAGTATAGCTTAATAGGAAGATTAATAAAACAATTAAATTAAATCTAAATTATAATATCTTATTTTATGGCCATCTCTCCCGTACATACACTATGGCCATCTCTCCCGTACCTACACTATGGCCACTTCTACCGATTTTTCGGATAAGATGGCCATATTAGGTAATACATGCAAAGCATGATGATTAAATCGTTTATTGTGCTGATAATAGTAATATTCTCAGTCATGTTTAATATTTCACGATTTAACTATATAAAATTATTTTTCACTAAGACTAGCGGTAAGCATTGTGTAATTAAGAAACGAATGTGAACTAGCTTGTTCTTCTGAGCATACATATATTTAAATCGAAAAGGTAGTAACGTATTTTACTCATAAGTTTATTACAAGTTTTTAATAGTTATATTTATATATTGAGACCTCTCAAAATCAGCTGCCATGACTAAATTGGTTCTTATTCTATGACATTTTGGGCTTAGAATATGGACATTTTGGGTTAGATGGCGGATGTACAGTATTAGTGTCTATTATTATAAAGATAAAACAATGGTAAGAAGAATGCCTATATTGGTTTTTCTCATTTTAGAGAACCTTATTTTTAGGGCCTACAGAACAGTTTATAAAATAAATCTTAAAAATTGTACGTTATGAATTATTTCAATTTCTTTTATTTTTGAATTTCATAATTAAATTTAGTACAATTTAATAATAAATACGGATTTTTAAAAGTGTCCAACTGTCACATGTAGTAGTGTAGTAGTGTACATAGCAAATGCTTTGCTAGATATAGGTGCCCCTCAATAAGGTCTAGTTACTTTAGTCAAAAGCATCACGAAACCACCGTAAACCAGCTTCCATTAAACCGTATATTTAAGTTAAATGAAATGAAATATCATTTATTTGCAAGAATACTTATAAGTTTCAAAAGTTAACCATGATAGTTTCAAAAGTTATATAAGTTAACAAGTTCTAAGTTTAATCTATTTTTCATTATTATTTTTTGTTTACCTATTTTTCTTTTTTAATTTCTGTTTTATTTTTATTGTTTTTTGTTTGTGCCTTGCTTTACTTAAATATCAGTGTTGTGCTCGCCTATTATAGGCACATATTCCATAGTTAATAGTATTTAAAATGTCAACTACATCTTCCTTGTAATATATGATGTTGGTGGTGCTATAATAAATAAATAAATAACCTTAAAGTAATAGCTATATTCGACTAGATTTAGTGAAGTCTTTGTAAATGAGTAATTCATTGGGTAAGGTTAATCAAGGAAGGTTCCTAAGGCTCATTTGACGACCTTTGTGGCTCGGTGGGCAAAGGTCCGGCTAAGGCGCACGCGGTTCCGGCTTCGATTTCCGCCGGGACACCAGGCCCCTATTTCACCACGGCGACAGGTGCGACAATTGTCACAAAACTTTACATATGTCGAGTTGTAGATTTCCAAACGCTGACAGGTGCGACAATTGTCAAATAAGAAGTGTCACGGTTAAACGAAGCCAAAAATGAATCAAATAATGAGAGTGTTCAACTGAGTAACATCTTTTTCACTTTATAATTTTATTTCACTTGACACTGGCAAACTGACTCTTCAAGCGCAAAGTCCAACTATAAGGAATTTAATTGAATCAAACAATAATAAATGGTTGTAAATGAATCAAATAAATAAAATTCCTGAGTAAATTATGGTAGGTATACAGGGTGGATTTTTGAGTGGAATGGATGGATTTTAATGGATTCTCCCGCGGAATGGCATATCCTGCGGTACAAAGTAACTTTATAAAATAAGCTAAATCCAATGTATAACCCATCACCAAACCTTTTAGGGAAATCGGTTCAGCCGAAATTACAACAAACATAATTATTATCATTATTATTATTCAGCAATTGATCATGAAGTAAGTTAAAAGTATTCACTGGCAGATTTTTTTTTAAATAATTATTTCACTGGCTGAATATATAAATGACTTTTGCCTCTTTGGTTACGTATTTAACTTTTATAATATTCTCCCGCTATTTTTAATTTTCTTTGCAGTAAAATCATAATCTCCATGTTTTTTGTTTAAAAAATTACTAAAAATGGATTTAACAAAAAAGATGACTATTTTAACGTTGATTTTTGAGAGCAAATCCGTTTTATTCGGTAAATTTGATAACACATTATCATTTGACATGAAAATGAAAAAATGGAAAGATATTGCGCAACGTTTGAATGAAATGGGTATTTATGAAAAAGATTGGAAATATCTTAGGGATACAACATGGCAAAATTGGAGAAAGAGAACTATAGTAAGTATTAAAATATTTCTTTATCAAATTTCAAATATCGTTAGATCAGTGTACTGATTTTTTTATATAGTGTATTTCAATTTATTGGACCGTATTTTTAAAAGTGGGTGTTTGCTTTACCATAAGAAATAAGTCCACCTTTAAAAGTCGACAAGACACTAATAATGGATGTCCCAGTTGTCCCTTTTACCGGTCAATCAGAGGGGACAACTGGGACATACCCTTAATAATGTAGCCAAGTGGCAAACAGCGTTACAAACACAACGCAGCTTAACGTAATTTATACTGTTGATTGCAATACCATAAAAAAACTAGTTGGATTTCAAGAACATAATATAATTCATAATAATAATTAAGAATATATATTTTTATTTTATACAATGTAGACCAAATTCATATGACAATAAAAAAAATAACATTTTTTTCTAGGAAAAAAGAGATAACCGCCGTCAAACAGGATCTGCGGGAGGCAAAAAGTGGAAGTTTGATGAGTCTGATGACCTTATTCTAAATATAATAGGAAAAGATACTCCAGTCTTAGATGGTTTGGATGTTCCAGAATCGTCAGGGACTGGGGCAGCTATTCAGATACAGGACACAAAAAGCCCATCTGCTACACAAAAATATGTAAAGTCAACGGATGTGCACAACAAATCAGTTATACGTTTAAAGAAGGACAAATTAGAAGCTGAAATATTGTTGATTAAAGAAAAAACGGATATTGCAAAGAGAGAAAAATACAAACTTAATTTGGAATTATTGAAGTTGGAAAAAGAATTGAACATAATGCATTCTTCTTTTACAGAACCTTACCAAGAGCAAAATGTAGTAGTAGTTGAATTAGTCGACAGTGAAGAAGAAAATGTTAAATTTTCTAAAGCAAACACAACCTAAATAAATATATATTAATAAATTAAATTAAGTTCGTAACATAGTTATTTTAAAAACAAATTCTGTGCCTTGTGCTTTTGTAAACTTTAATTATCTGCCTTATCAACTAAATACAATTTTAGTTTATTCTGCTTTTTATAAAATTTATCTTGAATTAAATATTTGTATTAATTCCCTCAACACTTCAATCGCTTCAGGTTCAATTGCATTAATAACGTTATCATCATTGTCACTGTTATCTACGGATTGGTCTCTTGCATAATGGTACGGGACATAATGCTGCAATCCTAGGCGTTTTTCTAAATTGTGAAGGGTTACACACGCTAAAAATATATTGCATGCATTCGACGGTTGGACACGGAGATGATTAAGACAGGGGAATTTTTCTTTTAATATTCCTAGAGCATTTTCAACTAATCTTCTTGTACTTTTGAAAGCTCGCAAAAATCGCAAAACTTGATCTGTTATTGGTATTTCAATAGGGATGTTTGGTGTTATAAGCCATCTTTTCATGCCATATGCACTGTCTCCTAACAAAAATGCATTTGGGAACGGCCTCCAACCATTCTCCCACTGCTGAGCCAATGTTGAATTTCGTAGAACTCTTGCGTCATGAACGGAGCCCGGCCATCTTGCACTGGCGTAAAAAAACTCTAAGTTTGGCCCACAAACAACCATCGTATTAATTGAATGCTCACCTTTGCGGTCGACATACATATTTTCATTTTCCCAGGGTGAATCGATTGGTATTAAGGAACCATCAACAACTCCAGCGATTCTTGGAATATTTGCTATATCCTTAAATAGATGCGGGACAGCACTTGAATTCTCCGGCCATCGTACTTCACTCCCAAAAACTTCAGTAACAATGGCAGTCGTCACTCTTTTAATACAACGATGAATGGTGGCCTTTGAGACCCCGTGATTATCTCCACTTACATGATATTGAGACCCCGATCCCATCCAATGCAGAGTACAAAGTATTTGTTGGCAAGGCGTTAAAGCTTTATTGTTGGCAGTACGATGCGCAATGCGAGCACCGATTCTTGTTATTAAATATTCTATACTAATTTTATTCATTCGGAATTTTTCTTTGAATCCAAAGTCTGATAAATCGAAAGAAAAATTTATTCTTTCTCTAAATCTTCTTCTATATGCGAATTCATCGAGATCACTGCTACTATTACTTTCGTCACTACTACTCGCACGGCGCGCCATTTTGAACTACGACGCAAATACAACAATTTGTCACGAAAATCCGACACAGCTTCAATCTCATGTCAATATTCACCGACAATTCTACAAATATGTCGACTTGAAATAATATTATTTTTTTTACAACATAATTGTCATTCAAACAATTGTAGCAGAATACCAGTCGTGTTTGTATGTAATTGTCAGTATTTCTATAGAAAATATTTTATAAAATTGTAATATGTCACCTGTCGCTTGACAATTGTCACCCGACATATGTCATTGACAATTGTCGGCGTGGTGAAATAGGGCACAGATATTGTACGATCTACAATTTCTGGTTTAAGGTCTGAGTGTTTTCTAGGTATCAAATGTATGTATTAAAAAAAATATCTATGTAACTTAACATGCAAAGTAACAAAACTCTGCTTAGTTGGGGGTTAGGTGATGCTGTGTGACTAGTCCAGAAATATTTATTTATTTGATTTTATTGGTAAAATAGTAAAAAATTCGTTAAATACCTTCTCTACCTACTCTAATTTTGATTCACATTTCTTCATCACCACAGGTTTGCTGTAAGAATTCTCTTATAGGATTAAGCTCGCCTTTATGACCATTGTAACAAAACCTTCATGTATCTATTTTGTGTACCATAAATAACTTAAGAATTAAAACTACCAACCTTAAAAATTATAAATTTTGTTTAAAACTGAATTGCACTAGAAATAAAATCTCCATAGCTTATGTCTATTCGATGTCTAACATAAATTTCACACGCCATCACGACACGACGTATTGGTCACCTATTCCATTGACAGCATTTGGCGCGTTATTCTGTGAGAAACATCTCTTTTGATCTCGTGTTACGAACGCACAATACGTGTTTTGGTAAGGAACAAAGTGAATGTGATACGCCCTCTGTGCGTATTGTCTGACAACATCTTTGACAGGTCTGAATAGTGCGCTTTTGCTTATTTTTGGAAGTTCTAATTTTGATTTTTGTTTAGGGTTTTGTTGTGACAGGTACGAGTTTTTTTTGTTTTTAATACGTTGTATTATTATTATGGTTGGTAGATTAAAATTATTTTTCATTCTTGGAAAGTTAAAATAGAAACTGCTCGTTATAAACTACTTTTACATTCTTTTAACTAAGTAAATTAAAAGTATGTGTTGCATTTAATAAATAAGTTAATTATTAACAATTTGTAATTACGTGCTACAAAAGATTATAATATGATGTAGGTACTTTATCTAAAATATTTATTACAAAGTTTAGAAAAATACACCCAAAACTAATTAAATTTACTCGAATCTTAAAATATATTATTATACTAAAATCAAATAAATATATTTTTATATTGAAACTAAATCTCCTTAAAGCAAAAATATATCTGTTATGTATGGATTTATAGAATACTTAACTTTATAAAGCATTTAAGTAAAAATATAATCCATTGGATATTATGAAATATTATTTATTTGTAAAAGTAATTATTTTAATGCATAGACCTCATAAAAAATCACCTATCAGATACCATAAAGCCTAGAACACACACCACTCAATTCAGTGGTTCAGAAATACCTGACCATAATTATAATTAAAGAGGGCAGGTATTCATCTCATGTGCATTAAACTATTGTACGGGGTACGCACAGGTAGGGTTACCTACAAGAATATAAAAAATCTCCGCAAAGGACCAATGATTGATAATGGGACATTATACATTCACGGCAGCGGACGTGTAAATTATACTCGGAGGAAGCCATCGAGACTGGGACTGGGAGCCATAATAAGACATAGAGTACAAAAACCCACCTGCCTTAATGTGCCTCTCGCCTTAGTCCGAGCCCCGGCCCCTCGACCGCGGACCTATTCATTTCTTACAATTAATCAAAATTAAATCAACCACCAACACCAGCAACTAATAAAAGGACCAATGCGGACTGCATAAAGTCGTTTTTGCCTCGGCGCGGCGCGCGAGAGGCGTGGCCGCCGGGAAGAAATCTGGCCAATACAGTGCGGTAACAAAATATCCGTATTGGCTATTAGGAGGCTCCGCCTGCGGGGGGAGGGGTTTACAACCAACTACAAAACGCCGTATAACACACAAAACCAGTACTCACTTAACACCTTTTTGGATAGAGGTTCCAGAATATGACTCAGATCGATAACGTCGTACGTTGTTCGCGAGGGGTGGTGAATTAGGATGGTTCGGTAGTGAAGGCCTGTTGTCGATACACTAGGGGGTCTCGTTTTTACAAGGCGACGACGGGCGGCGCCGCCGGCAGACGCGCTCCAGACGCCGCGCTGAGCGCTCGCGTCGCGAACCTACAACCCTCACGCGAATCACAAATTCGGGAAAATTTTCAATTGCGTTTTTCCGGCCTAATTTTATTCTACTTAGTGTTTGATAGTGTTAGAAAAAATTGAGGCCTAAAATTGTGATATAAAGAAATGTAATAAAAATGCAGGCGATGAGTGCTAATGCTAGCGCGCCGCGGGCACCGCAGCGGTCGCCGTTCGCGATCCAAGAACTGCTTGGTTTATCTGATAGTAGGGAGAGTCGGGAGCGGTACTTCGAGAATAGGGATGGAGATAGAGTATTGAATTTATCGGAGGGTAGAGAGAGAGCGGCGTACGCGCCTCAGTTCCAGCTGCCGGCGTCGGTGGCGAGCCGCGTGGCGTACGCCGCGGCGTTCAATGCGCAGGCGGCGGTGGCGGCGGCGTTCCTCCCAGGGCCGCCGCTGGGGCTGCACCATCCTCCTGGTAAGCACTACATCATAAATCTAAGCTTATAACTTTTAAGAAAACCAACAGCTGTTGTCAAATGATTTATAAAAGTGTTCCAAGCCAAATCCAGCTGTTCACTTTTGTTTAATGAAGGGTAGGTAGGAACCACACTATTAAAATCCTTGGCAATATAATGGAATGTAATGAAAAACTTTGCCTAAGTATTAATGTATGATCTCTACCATAGCTTAGCTCTATGATCTCATACATTACATACATTTTTACTGCTCCAAAAACTGTTTAAAAATAAAACAGATTGTAACTGTTTTAAGAGATATAAAATAGTCGCAATACTAAAAAGCACACAGATTGGTCAAAATCAAGACGTTGATGATCAAGATGATGATTAAATAAATTATTCTTATTTGTATATTGATTCCTGAGTTTAATGTCCGCAGATATATTAAGATTGATCTTATGATCGCATCTTAGGTTTTCTGATTGTGCAATCGGTTTAGATAATAATAATAATCATCATCAATAATAATAGGTGTTGATTTAATTCAAACAGAAAATTCAAATGATCAAGTTATAGATTTATGGAAAGCCGTTTATTAAGAATAACCGATTGATTTGATTTTAAAACATTTGACAAATATTTAATTTAATATTACATAGTAATAGTATACTATTTTTTTTAACTTTAGTGTCTATAAAACTCGATTCAAACATGTTTATATTTATATTTCCAGATATTTGTGAATCATTTAAATTGTAGTTGATTCTGATAAGAATAATCTGTTAAAAAGCTATTCATAAAAGCTTAGCTACATATCTTCTTAGATAATTAATTAATTTGTATAAAAAAGTATATTGATAATTTATTCAACATTAACTGAAGAATATTAACTTAACAATTGTATTTTTTGTCAACCTGAGTAAGAGAAGACACTCTATTATTTTTATTTAGAGGCAAAAAAATATTCATGAATTCTAGATCCTTCGATAATTCTCTAATAATTATTAGAATATACATATTTACATATTCTAAGGACAAATTCTAAAGCATTATTTCAATAAAAGCAACGCGAACGCCTGCCGGTTGAAAACTACTTGACAGTTTTCCTTACCAACTATTAATAATCCAGCGCATATTATAGAGCAAAATCTCATAAAATAAAGTTTCTAATACAAATGATTTGTAAGGAGTGTAAGATAAGATAAATAAGATAAATATTCTTTATTGCACACATAATTAAAATCACAAAACTAAAAATAAGCACTTAAGACTATGCGACAAATGGCGGTCTTATCGCTAAAGAGCGATCTCTACCAGACAACCTTGTGTGCTAGATACGAAAGTATTATAAGGAGTATTATAATAACAATACTTTTACCAAAATATAAAAATATACATAAATACTATAACTACAAAGTTTATACAATATAAATACATACATATACATATATATTATATTGATTTATCATATTATATTTGAGTAAATTAAATTAAAAATCATTTTGAAGGCTAACACGTCTGTTTCGTTGCCGTCGGCCGTCGGCAACCTTTGGAACTCTCCGCTCTTTGTGCGACGTGTTTAATTACCCTTTTTGATGAATTTCTATTGTTTATCAATATAATTAGCGTGTACAGACAATACGTCTGTTCGTAAATCTCAGGTTACAACGGGTAGAATGTTGGAGCGCGGTTTTCTGAGCCTAAACTTAGGCCTGAGGTGTGCCTTTAAACCTTTAAGTAAGAAGTTCAAGTATAAGATCTTTATGATTTTTCAGAGTGACAAAAAGTTGGTCAAATCTCACTTAGAGTGATTTTGATTGTGTAGAAAAATATTAAGTCTCATCACGTAAATAATGAATCTTATTCTTTTGCTACACAAATTCAAAATGCAAATACTACCTAAAAATACATAATGGACATACAATGACTTTATTTGAGACTATGTAATTTATAAATAGGTATCCATACTTTTTTAAACGATCTCTTTGATGTTAACTAGGCTTATAATATTACTTAAATGATAATCGAATAAGGTCCATAGAAGCTAGTTCTGTCATTTGCATGGACTTAATATATCTCTTAGGTCCTAGGATATCCAGGGTCAGTAGCAGTATTTAAAATGTAATATTTTAAATATTCTATTTAAATTGATGAACGTGGGTTCCGCTTACTATAACGATTTCTGGGGAATCTCTTATTCGAAGAACGTTCAATTTAATCAGAAAATTCTGAAATATGTTTTTGGGAAAGCTTCATAATTAAAATAATACCTCCATATTTATTTGTATAAAATACGAGCTTTTTTGCTTGACTTATAAGTAATATGTAGTATCTTTAAATATGGTTATGGCCAAAATACCTGTTATATGTTTTGTCAGTATGTATAATTTTTTATTCTGATTTTAAGAGTTAATAAACCTCTTTATGGTTTATGATTAACCTTTTAATGTAACTCCGAAGATTTTACCCACTGATAAATGTTGGACATTTATCAGTGGGAAAATCTGTGTGAAAATTATAATTATTATATAAAATTAAATTAGGTAATATATTGTATAACCTACTCAAATAACTGTCTGGTCTTTAATATTTGTTTGCTTTTTGTTAGGCTTAAAAGTATTAGTAACTAATTTTTCATCCTTCTGATAAAATAAAACCTGTTCGAAATTCAATAGAGTATGAGATACATTGCGTTTGCTCCGGGATTAAAAAGAAAAATAAACGATTTCTAAAGTATACATTTTTAAATACAACTAGCGGCCCGCCCGGCGTCGCACGGGTAAAAAAAGTTCCCGACAATTTTTTCTTATTTGCTCACCGTTTAGACCTACCCTGGACTACGACAAACATTTTAAAACCAAAATCAGCTCAATCGGCTCAGCCGTTCTCGAGTTTTAATCAGACTAACGAACAACAATTCATTTTTATTTATATAGATTACCTATCTACTTTTTTTGGTATTTAGATACATTTACCTTATTCAATTCCTTTTCCTTATCAAAAAATTACCGAATCAATGAATCTTCAAGTATCACTAGTCAATGCATTAATCACAGTCCAAGCTAGTTTTCGCGTCGCCTCTTGCGCAGAAGCACAGATGTAGAACAAAGGAACGACTACAATGCGCATGCGATTATTATTTGCGAATCCAGCTGCCATCTCGACTCTTGCAGTTTTAACAGAATTTAATGTCTAAGCTAATTATTTTCTAAGTTCAGGAGTTAGATAGAAAACGTATTGAATATTTTAATAAATTTGATCTATTCAGAGCTTTTAAGAATGTTGATTCAAATAGTCGTATGTATTATGGAACTCTAAAACCTACGGACTATTTAACGTCCTTAAACATTATGATAGTAAAATATTATCGTTTAATCAAGCAATGATTTTATCATATTTTTTTAGGAAGTACCAACGTAGAATTTTAAGCGAATTCTAGTTGGAAGCTCGCATCCAATATCATTTTGTTGGTTGATTTCTTAGTATTTATCTATTGAAATACTAGGTGCATATTATAAGTCAATTCTTACCGCAATATTGTTAACTCCACCTCACAGCTAAATCCAACTTACCTGTTAAAAAAAAAACACGTTTTTAAAAGCAGCCTATCATAGCTAATAATCTATCTAGATATCGTATATATAGAATACATCCATAGTAACAAAAGTGAAAAGACCATAGAATAAAGCATTTTAATGTGTACCTAACTCCCTATCTAAGACCTAAAATCATCTATCTAAAGACTTCCATCGACTGATATAATGACAATTATTATAATGATACTCTTAGTACGTTTTATGCCGTTTTCGTCCCGGAGTTTCAGCCCAAATAATTAAATAAATCCGCTTTAGTCCCACATGGTATTATTTTTCCACATTTGTCCCGCATTTCAAAGTGACAGAAAGTATAGCAAGTGACAAATTCATAAAGACTGAAAATATTTGTCTGAATCCAGTCTCCTCCTCCTCATACTTTGTAACTACAATAAACAAATTGACTTATCGTATTATTACTTTTATTTTTTTCATCGATAATTAATTCCAACCATATCGCGGATAAACAGTAATTACCCCTACACCCTCCGGTGGGTGAAGCCAGTGGGCACGGGTTAGAAATAGAAATATATAATAGGAAAGTGGGCAGCGTCTACTTGTAAGGCAACAAAAAATAGAAACTCGCCTGCCAAGCTCCACGCGCCTGGCAACATTATGTTACTATATTGTAAGTCAATAAGGTGAGCTCGAATTCAGTAGTGGACATTCTACGGCTGTAAATAGGGCTAAAGACAAATATTTATTCAGAAAAGAGTCCACGCAGAACTATTATCATTGTCTCTTTCAATCAACAATAGAAATCCCAAACAAGTGTCAATAAAATTTATTCAACCCCATAGAAAGCAGCCTCATTATCCGCACCTCACAGCCTCTTCAAACATCGCACCATTAGACCCATACAAATTAAAATAATTCTTATCCAATCTCAACACGTCAAACACAGCAACACCTCACAAAAAGACTTTTTTATGTCCTATAGAAAGGACTAAACGGCTCACACCTCAAGAAGGCTTTGTGAAGGACAAAAGATGAGATAAAGAGTGGGTTGATAAAGAGATGACGTGATAAAAGATCTGGTTGAATTAGTGGTCATTCCCAATGGGGATATTGTTGGTGTGTTTGCTTCGTATGTCATATTGTTTGAACTGGGGTTTGGTTTTCGATTTCGGTTTTGGCATGACCTTGAGTTTAATATGTGAAAGATTTTGAGTATGATTGTGCTGGCTTCCCTGTTTTTATATATGTAGGTATGTCACTCAACAGATATGCTGTTTTAGAAATCTTAAAAAATAGGAGGGATTCGATCTGACGTATATTTTTTTGTTTGTTACCTCAGCTATTTATTCATCATACAAGAATAATTTTGATCTCTTTTTGATTCATACTTTGTTTTTCAAGAGCTAGCTTCCAAAATGTTCGGATAATTTGTTTCAACAGTTACTTGGACCCATTTTCCGCCTGTCCTGTACTTGAACCATCGAATGATCCGTTTTCAGAAAACTTGAATTGGAATGATTTTGGCTTCAAATTCTACTTGTACACATAGGTAATATAAAGTATACTTATAATGATTGTTTCTTAAATAAAAGTTAAAAAATCGGTTTCCAGCAAATTTTTCGCAATAATTGATTAAAATATCCATTCGTTCATGTGATATGGGTCAGACTGGTTCCGTATCGATCGGACCGGCATCGGCATCCTCGGAACGCCATACAATTAGACAAGCATTAGACGGGTTATTAGCGGCCCGCTGTACCCTAGTTAGGAATGTGCTATCGAACAGTGATGTTGCGAAAAATTTAAGAAAATTCTAGAATTTTCCTCATCAATCCAAGTGTGTCAGTCTTGATAGTCAGACTTGACTTGACTTGGTGAGTTTGACAACAATTATCTTCTCAGCTGCCAGGTTTTCCGCCACGGGTAAAAGAACTGGACTATAATTGCCACGCGCCCGTAGCATACAGAAATGTATCAGCTTTGTTTACTGTTTCTAATAAATTACATGTTGTTTCGCTCTCTTTTCATCGTTGTACCAATGATGTAGGTTAGAATAAGCTAGCGATATCATGCTACATATCTGACATCAAGTACACCTAGAATTAATTCAAACTTTTAAGGTTAGATCATTGTCGCTGGAAGAATAGAATAACTCAGTCTCAATTGATTTGGTCAAAATTTTAGGAGCCTGTTTCCATTTGCGTAGCTCGGTGGTCAATGGTCGTCGGGAAAAAATTGGGCTACATTTCTTATTTTATATATTATTTGATATGCCCGCGCTTGGCCCTGGGCAATGCACCACTACTGCTACCCGCCGGTAGCTACGAAAATTTGCAACTATCGACTTAAAAGCAGATAGAGCTCGATTTGGCAACTGGATTTGATATGAGCTAATACTTACTTCCTTATAGTACTAGTACTTATAGTACTTATAGTACTTCGTAATAGTATGTTGTTGTTTTTAAGGTTTTGTATCCAACATTTAACTTTTTCGGTCCTGGCTGTATGCTAACCCAAAAACAAGGCAGGGTTGGTAGGTTCGCCGCACTCACACCAACGAGCGAACCCTTTCGCGACCGGTTTTGTGCGGGTTAAATGATGGCATTTAGCGAAATAGAAAATATTTGGGATACAAACCTATGTATGTAAAGGGAAACGGCTGAAATGTTTAGCAAACGTACCTCTACTATTTAAAGTAGCATTTCATGAGCTTTATAAAACATTACACGATAAAAAACATACAATCTTGATTATTCCTGGGGAAGCTTTCGTCATCACATCGGGTCATTGTCCCACATCACGTGGGGTCGGCACTACGTGTATTTTTCTTCCATTTTCCCGGTGTACATTTATATTTATATAAATTCTTACCAACCCTTTAAAGAAAAATCAGGCAGTTCTCGTTACATTCATGAAAATCTAGTGTCTCACACTAAACTAAACTAAAACCCATGTAAAATTATTTGGTTGGAAATAGAATCCTGTATTTTTCAAAAAGTCGCTATTATTAAAGGTTCGGGATTTTAACCATCATTTATTGCTTTTTAGATTCCTGTTATTTAGGCACAATACCATTTTCTACCATGATCATATTATGATCATGTTATAATATAATAATAATATTTATTCACAAAGTCACTTAACGCTAATGTTGACAAAAATCCCTAAAATTTAATTAGAACTAAGATGTATTATTTTGCCTGAACTAGGAGAATCCTGTTTTTCAGACATAAATTATTTTCTGCAAGTTTATATAATATTCCCTCTCCCGGGGAGCGGAGTGGCATTAAGCTGAGACTGCTCCTTTTTTGGTACATGGCAGCACAGCCTGACAGCTAATTATCTGTTTGTGGTTTTTATGTTAATTTTCTTGTGTCTGTTTGTTATGCTGTCTTCTGTACGGTTGTTTGTTAATGTACCAAAATAAATGTATTTCATTTCATTTTTCAGTGTTTTAACTAATTAAGTGCACATGTTGGCTCTTACATCGTTTTTGCATAAGTACAATTACATATCTTAACCTAGATTAAAAATGAATATTGCTTGCTTACAAAATACTACTTATTTAATTACGGATAAGAGGTTTTCAGTGTCATCGTATGACAAACTTTGTAGATAACCTTGAACTACTTTTGTGCACTTAAATAAATTAAACGAATGCATGTGTATTGCTCTATTTAATTTATTGTACAAAAAAAGTCCTAGAAAACTGTAAAATCTGTAAGAAAAAGCATGCCTTTTGCCTAGAAGTTTTGGACAAACACTATAATTTCTTCTTTTAATAGTTATATCTGGTGGAATATTATTTAAATAATAGTCTAATGCCAATAAGCTGCCTAATTGGC
The DNA here is from genome assembly GCA_929108375.1 of Gymnoscelis rufifasciata. Taxonomy (NCBI): domain Eukaryota; kingdom Metazoa; phylum Arthropoda; class Insecta; order Lepidoptera; family Geometridae; genus Gymnoscelis; species Gymnoscelis rufifasciata. The sequence goes on along the minus strand of OV815315.1, from coordinate 7,839,345 downwards.
ATTAGACTATTATCGGTCTTCTCTTATAAAGAGATATTGATAACCACGTTTCAAAAGTTATAGTCGCTTAAGCTTATAACTTCCACAGTTGTGCAATTTGTCGACGGCTGGCGGGGGAGTGTCGACGTGTGAAATGCACCCACTCCTTATTGCTTACCATAACATACGGAGCGGATTGTCTACTAGTCTATGGCCCGTCCCGATCGAATGGAAACTACTTGCTTATTTCCCTAGACGCGGTCAAACCTGATCATAGACAAGTACAAAAACATTTTGTGAGTATGAAGGTTTGATATGTTATAATTTATCCGTAATATTATTAACCGAATTGTGTGGCTTAAAGGCAAATTTTATTTATGCTTCATCAAAGTGATGTTGAATTGGGTTGGGGTGTCTTAATATAAGAATAACAAGTATTGTGTTCCAATCACATGAATACGTTTGCAAATTACACGAAAGAAAAACAACGAGATCTTTCTTGGAGCTTAAAACAGCTTTTAAACCCAAACTTATGATTACAATACTTTGCATTTCAATACTCGAACAAATACAATCAAAATTATACCATATTCCGAACAGTTTAAGAAAAAAATCTAACGCTTCATGACATTCTGAGTAGAAATTCACAGCCTTCAAATTTAAACTTTAGGCCTAATATTTTAGGTTTAAAATCAGACGGAAACCTCTCAGTCTAGTGGAAATTTATAGCCTACTGTGGCTTCTAGGCATTTTAGGCTTTATTTAGTTAGTTTTGGGTCTAGATTCTAGTGCAGGCGTAGGTGTTAGTAAAGGGTGTGAGGGTGTGAAGTGAGTACAGGCCGACACCTCGACACAAAGGCACGTAATAGCTAGTTTCCCACCACTAGTGTTGACGAATGGGTTTACTCGTTCCCTTTAGTGTAAACTACTATTTCAGGTACAGCAGGAAAATCAGTGATTACCATTTTATAATGAGGATTTGTGTTCAAATAAATATTTTGTTAATTTATTAGATGCACATTACTATCAAAGTCTAAAAAGGTAGATTTTGTATTTCACATTATTTTGCAAATAATGTGAAATACAAAATCTGAGGTTAGATCGTATAAGTTATGGAAGTACATAGCGCAGAGCATTTGCTTTATACATAATATAGCAAATGCTCTGCGCCGATTGTCAGAAGAATAAAAAAATACTTTTAAGTTTTTTCCATTACGTAAAAATCTCAGTATTCATAGTCTCATGAGAGTTATGTAAAAATTGGTTTTTGTACAATGTGTTTTGAGGAACTGTCTATTTTATACTTAGTCTTTGACAGAATATCTTTGACTGATTTTTCACAACACGAGGTTTTTTACGGTTTCAAAAATCCAAACAAACCTTGCATTTTCTTTAAAATATGTCTCTTATTGCTGGAAAACCACTTTTAGATGCCTATAAATAGAGTCCAATATGATCCACACCCTAACTCACCCTCGTCTCTAATTAGCTTGAAAACTAACTGCCATTTGCAGTTGTATTTTAAACTCTATGTTCTTAATGTTATGGTAGATTTTTAATTAAAATGGAGCCTGATAAAAGAGAATACTCGACCTCTCGTGGTAAGATATCCACCGAGGTTTACTTTTTCTCGCAAAGAACTGAAGGTATAAATGACAAGGGAACTAAATTTAATTCTTTACTCATTTTCATCATTTTATTTCAACGTTGGACGTCTTTATATTTCATCTATCTATATAAATAAAAATGAATTGTTGTTCGTTAGTCTGATTAAAACTCGAGAACGGCTGGGCCGATTGCGCTGATTTTGGTTTTAAAATGTTTGTCGTAGTCCAGGGTAGGTCTAAACGGTGAGCAATCTAAACATAAGGAAAATTGCCGGGAACTTTTTTCACCCGTGCGACGCCGGGGCGGGCCGCTAGTTGGAAATAATTTCCACTTTGGACCTACTGCTGGTTCCTTCCAAGTTTTCTGCCCATCTAGTTGGGCGTCAAACGTTGCGGTTTCCAATGCTTGATTAAACATTTATTTTTCTAAATATAATAATCTTTCCTTCCTTTAAAACAACTTGAAATACATATAATAAATAAATAAATATAAAATAAAATAGCCTTTATTCAGAACTTAAATCTATACACTTAAATAATCTAACTTAACTAAACTTAATCTAGTATTTGCTTCTTGCAAATTCTTTGAAGATCTGTTTGCCAGTCGGCAAAGGCCTCCTCCAACCTTTTCCATTCCTGCAATCCTGCTCCAAATAGTAAATCATAACTATATATTTTTTGACTATTTCGAACATCACCAAATCTCAAATCAGAAATAGTACCTAGTGTCAGATTGGTACATGAAAAACACCCAGATATGCCTGTGGCTGTGTGAGAAGCTTAACCTACTCGTACTACACCTTAGGCGAAACTAGTTCAATCAGCTCATCAAAGAGATAATGAATATTTACCATGAACATGAATAAACTCAAAGTATATTAATTTTTAATAAATTTATATAACCTGTTAATAGTAATATTGTTTTATATATATATTTTTTATTTTTGTTCTAAGATTTGTTTGATATGTTACTTTAGAGTGTTTATTTGTTAAAACTTTTTCATGTTATTATTTTATTATTGCCAACCTAAAACTTTTTCATGTTATTATTTTATTATTGTATGCTCAGATTGGGCAAACTGTTGAAACGATTTTTATAACCCACCATCTATGTACACAGTTTTTTACAATAAATGTTCTTCTTCTTCTTCTACTGTGAGTCCTGATTTATTTAAAGTTATATTATATTCTATTTCTTCGCCTATGTTTAGGAATGTCAGTTATACATTTTGGCACACTTTAGAAGCCCTCACTGTCGACACAATAATTCAATAATACCTCATTACCCTCTGAAAACCCAATAAACCCTACTTCCGTCCATATTTCAGTTGACGCCAAATATCTCCTCACTTCGTCTCTTTCCCTCTCACTGAATATTATATCCCCCATCTCTGTCTTACAACAGTTATACCCGATTATGATAATACCGCCTCGGGCTGAATACAAATTGGTAGGTTTTATACAATGAGTTATTTAATGCGATAACTTCATGATCTTATTATGGAAATTTTAGTATCGTTTATACGATGTAATGAATTTATTATGGTGATATATTTTATAATAATGTCGGAAAACGTGTCGGGATATATTATATGGCGTGTTTATGTAGATTTATAGAATGCGGAATGGTATTGAGGTCAATTTATATACCCTAACATAGAAGATATAGGAGCTTTAATAGACATTTCAATATATTTGGTATATTGTTTTAGAATCTTCTAGACCTTATGTTAATATTCCTTTTTGACAGTGCCTATTTGCAAGGGCAAATATTTATGCAGGTAACAATCGGATACTGGGTATAATATAAATAAACCTAAACTATATGGTAAATAAAATATAATCACTACCAGAGTAAGTTCGGTGATGTTAAAAACTTTCTTATTTTGCATACAACTTCGAAAAACTAGCCAATTTTATCATAATTTTGTATTATTAAAAAATTCAAATTACGCAAATCTAAATCTCTCAATGTAAATAGCCTTTACATTTGTAATATCCAACTCCCTATCGCGTCTAAACGCTTGTTTTCACAGCTACAAAACGCACCCCCGAAAAATCTATATCTCCCCCCTCGACACACTCCACTTTTGGACTTTTTAACCCGAGATGGCTTAATTTCCTTCTCGCTACGATTATTTCTTTCTTAAAAAACTCCATTAGAATTGCTCAGCGGGGCATAGGGGGGAATTTTCTACCCCCTACCCCCCTGTTTGTCCCTCGAATGTTTGGGGATTAGCATTTAGCAGGTTTGCGGACAATGCGTGGAAAGGAACGTTTTTTTGCAAGTGCCGCGAGCTTGCAAGTAGAACGGAACGCTTTTGTCTTTGAGTGCCGTCTCGGGATGACAAATTACGGTTTTTGCCTTTATAAAAATATTTTCGGATTGAGGGCGATATTTACATGCTTTGTTGACAAATGGAGCAATATACTTATGCCAAATTATTATTATATTTATGTTCAATTTAGTGAAAAAATATGAAGCTATAAGTAACGAAGTTTAATATAACACATAACTTAATCGACGCTTGAAATCAGCTACATAGTTATTCCTGAGAATTTCAATTAAATCGGTTTATTTTATTCTGACCTACTTGTTTCCTGGTTTAAACTATAATTTTTTAGTCTACACATGAGTCTAGAAAAACATATCAAAAGTCGTTTCTACACCCAAGTGCAATTAATAATTTTAAAATGTCTCTAGTAGAGATTCATAGTATCGATATTTTTGGGCGTTATTCAGTTGGCACCCTAATCGACCCAGCGGCGGTCTGGGTCAGGCCGACTTGGCACAATTAAATTTAATTAGTCGAATTCCGTCCGTCTGACTCAAGATCTATGCGCGAAATAATTAACCTGTCTTATAGAAATGGCTTAATTGAATCGCCGAATTCAAGTACCTGGGGTGTGGAATTATTTCATTAACTTGTAGAAAACTGCGGCTGTTTTGAAGATAATTAAGATGCGTTTTTGTGATTAAGCTGAAATTGTAATGAAATTTTGCTTGGAAAGTCTAAAATGTAATTACAAATACACACCAAAGCATTTCAATATGACATTAGAAATGATGACTAGTTTTTGTTATACATTATTTTATCATACATAATGAAATTGTAAGTTTTGGTTTGTTTTATCTTCATAATATTTTAATATTATTTCAAGTCATTTTAGTGGTTTGTTATAGTTTCCTTCATAATATTTTTAAATTATTTCAAGTCAGTTTAAAAAATAAAAAGACAGATATCTAGTAGCTCTAGAGTCTAGTGATACGTATACATGTTTCCACGGCCAATTGACTGACAGTCCTTTAGCGCGGATGCGTCGCTGCGGCGCGGAAGCCCCCGGGCTCGCGGCTTTGTTAATTAACTGCCGCGAACTCACAATCGGGTCAGCGATGAGGCGCAACGGGAACGAATTCATTTTTCTTCAAGAAATTTTTGAGTACAATCTTATACCTTTTTTTTTGGACTACATAGCTGTATTTGTACGCAATTTCACCTGATGGTAAGTCGATTTTGACAAATATCTAGAGGGTACCTATTTTCTCTTGACTTGAAGATACTCAGTTATCTGGAAATACAGCAGCAGGGAGCGAATTCCAATTCCTTGCGGTGCTAATAATGAAGGTGGATGAGAATCGCTCGGTATGAGTGGATGGAATATCCACTAAGTAAGGATGGTAAGTCGGCATTCGTCTTCTTCTCTTGGAGTGGAAGGGAGAGGGTAAAAAAAAGTAATTTGTTAATCAAAATACACCGTAATATCATAGTTATTGGTAGTACGATGAGGCTACAGAGTTTATAACTGTGTAGTATCCATCAACAACAAAACATTGCGCTCCTCCATACATCATAATCTAAATAAACTAACATGCAATTTTATACAAAGTATTTTTTTATTTCATGTTGTAATCTAACCTTTTCTAGCATCGTAATAATATTGTCAGTGACAAGACAAAACAGACTTAATTATAGTTGTACATATTTATCTGGTCTTGTGTGAAGATTGCCACTCTACATGGCTGATTTTATTGCCTGATGTAGATTGCTACGCGCCTAGCTCTCAGCGCCGATAGTCAGCATGACATTAAAATCAGCCTGAAGGTTAACATTAGGAAAATTGTCATGTCCATTCACAAATTAGAAACGATCAAAAGTGATGATGTGTTTTTAAGTGAGTGTCAACTGGACAATATGTACATTAATAGTTTATATATTACTAGCGGCCCGCCCCGGCGTCGCACTGGTAAAAAAAGTTCCCGGCAATTTTTCCTTATTTGCTCACCGTTTAGACCTACCCTGGACTACGACAAACATTTTAAACCCAAAATCAGCTCAATCGGCCCAGCCGTTCTCGAGTTTTAATCAGACTAACGAACAATAATTCATTTTTATTTATATAGATTAAATAGTAAGAAATTATATTGAGTCACAAGATAACATTGAGTCAAAACGTGTACCATCTTGTAAATTAAAAAATTCAAACAAATTTCAAGTTTTCAATTCTCAGTTTTCAAAACCGTTTGAATCGCAACTCATTTCGTCCAACTCCTTCGAGATCGAAGTCGTAAAAATATAACTTAGCGCGTTACGCGTCACGCTACGCCCAATTTGAAAGCGCCCTTAGGCTCGAGAGAGGCTTTCTCGCTTCCCTGAGATCGGCTCCTTACTGATGGGAACTGAAACGTCGGAGGATATACATAAGATACTAACAATATACGCGAATAATACGGTTTTTTAAATGAATAGTGTAACTCGCGTTAGTTTTGAAGGTGAAATACAACTTAGATTTAAATTAATCCATAAACTCAGTGTATCGCAGCCTCACGACAAATCGCTCTATCCATGGTTTTAAATCGCAATTTGCTTATTAAGTGCAAAGTGAGGCAATCTACTTTTAATGAGCACTTCCTGCCCCACTGAACTGAGCCATAGCCAAGAGAGTTCTTTGTCAAATTCTATTTGTCTGCCGAGAAACTTTGTTTTGTCTTGGATAGGCACAGTTTACTGAAATATAGCATGAATCTGGGGAGATCATTTTATATGGAATAATTGGTCATTTTGAACTTAAACTTATAAGTAACTTGTAAGTATTGAAGAAACAGCATCTTAAGCATGATTATAAATGTTCGAACTCTCTAAACAGAATCATAAAATCTCTTAATCCATTACAGAAAATATTATTTGTACCAGGCAATCCCTGGTATTTAATAAACTTTAATAATCTAATCTAGATTCATAAATTGTCATCATTCTACCACTCCTGTCTAAAACAATAAACCTAAACACGCCACTTTGTTCAACTTTAAACCTTATCTTGAAGCAGTAAGACTTATTTCTAATCTGGATGTTTCATTGTTTGTGCAAAGACTCCGTGTTGGAGATCAAAGCGTCGAGTCTGAATGTCAATTGGTTTTTTTATTTTTTTTTCTAGATGCTTTTTGCTTAATGTGTTCTACCATGAAGCTTCTGTACAGAAACGTAGAATATTTCATGGTAGAGCCTCTGAGCAATGTATGCGGAGCTTGTTTGATATATACAGGTACATTATGCGTGCAATTGATATTTAGTAGTCTCAATAATCCAAAAAACATTGAAACAAAATTATAAAACGAACTACTTATATCAAAGCTATCAAAGGCGTGTTTATTCTTTAAGACGATATTTTTTTTCTGCTTTTTCGCTTAAATTATTTTGAACACTTTGTTAGCATATATATAATCACTAGCTGACCCCAGCAAACGTTGTTTTGCAAAATGATAAATAGATAGTAGCCGATTCTCAGACCTACTGAATACACGTATAAAATTTGGTAAGAATCGGTAAAGCTGTTTCGGAGGAGTACGGTAACTAACATTGACATGGAAATTTTATATAATTAGATGTAAAGTGCAAAGTGATGTGAGATATTTTGACCACTTTGGCGCATACAAATATTATGATTATTCGAACTGCTTAGGGCATAGGTATATGAAGTTGGTGTTATGCTTTTCAGATTATTTTGACTATTCTAGACGCTTACATAAATTTTAAGCTGGCTGTACACGTAAGGTTTACTAGGCAAGAATAAGTCCCATGATAAATTCTTACCTTATAGTTCAATGGATAGGTTTACTAATAATCTTTAATAATAAATTGTTTAATATTAAGTAGGTATCATACACAACTTTTCATCACTTCTAGAGATCAATCGATTATACTAAAGGCTTATTATAAAATTAACAAAACACAAATTAATTTTTAAAAAATCATCTTTTGTTTGCCTAATAGATAGAGAAAATTTAGAGTTTATTTTATAAATTCCGAGTAAGCTACATACAATGATTGGTACATGTCAATGATTGTATTATTATTTATTGTATTATTGTATTGGTTATATCACATGTGACTGAGCGAATTAGCTCTATGTTTTAACCTTCGTCTAATATTGCCCGGAGACGGTGAAACAGGCCCTTATTAAAATAGTGAATATCAATTATATCAGTATACATCCATTAAAAAAAATTACAGCCATAAAAACAGCACATCGGAACGTATTAAGAAAAGTTTCGGCCACTACAACCAATTAATTTTACATCAATGATGCTCTTTGCTGGTTCACTTAAGGTCTATAATTGATTGGCACGCGCACAGAATACAGAATACTAGCCAACAGAGGGAGAAATAATAAAATTATAGCACAAGCAAATTAGTGCTTTATCTTCAAAGCCTAGGGTTTAATTTAATGAATTTGGCCCGCGGCGTTGAGTAGTGATGTAGTAAGAGCTACTTTTAGAGTTCTGTTAATTAGTCGTGAGCACTAACTTGTTGAGAATTTCGGATTTTAAATTAAATTATTGTTAAGGAACCATTTTGCAGTTTTTATTTGAATAACTTGGCTCGAGTCAGACATTTAATGGGAACTTCAGTTTAAATTAGTTAATAATTTGATGTATGCTTATGCAGTAATAAATATAACCAGTAAATATACACTGTGAGCTATGAGGGTTAGTGAAATGACGTTACATTTTTTTTCTCATTAAGTATTATAATAATAATTTATTTGAATAAAATTTATTTATTTATTTATTTATGCAGTAATAAATATAACCAGAAAATATACACTGTGAGCTATGAGGGTTAGTGAAATGACGGTACATTTTTTTTCTCATTAAGTATTATAATAATCCATAGAAAAACATAGTCTGACTAAGGTCAGAACCAGAAATTGTAGGTTGTGCAAAATTTGGTCACTTAGCGGGAATCAAACTCGCACCCTTTAAGGCCCACCGAGCCACAGAAGTGTAAAAAAAATTTAAGGTGAAAGGTTGCCTCGATGGTCATACTATTTCTTGGAATAGATTTCCACCATAAGTGTTTTCAGTTTTAAAGTTACACACACTATTTGAGTCATAGTGCCGTTTAATTCCCATCTATTATGATTAAACTCTACATTCAGGCAATCAAAACCTTAAAAATAAGTCAAATTAATTAGCCAGCACTTTAAGCTAAGTCTAGGAGTTAAGAACATCCCTAGCAAAGGGTCGAGCCGTGCTAATAGTAGGCAGTTAGGGACCTTTGTAGTACGTGTGAAGTGAACACTACTGCATACGACTCACAGCTCCCGCGCCCACCCCAGTCTGACCCTCCCCGCCCCTCGCACATCCTCCAAAAACAGATAAATAAGAGGCATTACTCGGTTAAAGACAGGTCACATTAATCTGGTCACAAGTCAATAGCCTCTTCTCATATGACCAGTATACTCTGACCTTCCACCCCGCGCGCAACGGCTCAAAATGTCTACAACATCAGGGTTTTCCTACGGCCTTTGAAGGGTCTTGGGATTTTGGTAAAGAGTCAATAGCTATAGCAGCCAGGAGAAGTTGACCCTGTTTGTTTACAAGTTGTGAGGTAAACAGAGGTCAGGGTTGGTGGTTGATCGAGGAGCGAACAAGCCCGCAGGCTGACATTAGTGTGGTGAGATGATGCGATGAAAGAATTTACTTGATTTATCGAATGGATATTTTTTATTTTAATAAGAATTAAATGTTGTAAAAACTATAAAAAGTACATTTTTTCTGCAAGCTTACGACCGTCCTTGGTTAAGGATGATATTAAAAATAACTAGTTTTCACCGACATACACAATGCTAAAGGAAACTATGAAATTTAAATAACCTTTTTCCAATTTGTATAACGCACATAGCGTTTATAAACAGCAGTTTTTATATTAAACCTACACATACATATTATATTCTATATGAGCTCGCTAAGTAACTTAATAATATTACCTCTGTAGATTTCATTAAACCCTTTAAAAGAGTTAAATATAATGCACTCAAATAAATTTAAATGTGTAATCATCGCAGTGTGTTAGATTAAATGACACGTTACCCGACGTGCAATAAAGGAGGGCGTGTTTTGTATTTATTACATTGTTACGATTAACCCCGAGGTAATTGTTGCTAACACCCATTAAAGCACAGAGGTACTCAATATTTGGATCCACAAAATTACGAAATTGAAACTCGTCGTAATGGTCGTAAATAAAGTTAGTTCTACATTTTTGATTCAAGATTTTTATGGTAAGTATGGAAAGGGACAAAACAGACTACATACACAATCAATGTCGATTAATACAAAAAGTAGTGACAACAAATACATAAAGAAAAAACATATATCTCACTTGCGACAAGTAGGTAAACAAAGTGCTCAAGTCATCATCAACACCCTATTAACGATCCCACTGCTGGGACACAGTGACTTCTCTCTCGCCAAGAGAGAGATATGCCTTAATTTACCACGCTGGCCAAAGGTGTGTTCAAGTAACGTAATGTAAATTGCTAGTTTAGTCCAACAAAGTTTGAGTACCACTGTCAAGCACCCACAGGATTATCCCATAATATTGTGACAAGCTGCGGCGAATCGACACAATACTGGTTCGAAGGCAGATTGCTATTGTGTCTCAATGAAGGTAAACGTGGCTATTCACCTCCTATCAGGAAGTTAGGGGGTTTTATTCATGATCTTAATGGGTTGTACCTTATACCTTTCATCACTTATGTTTAAATAGAAATCGTTTCGTCGGAAAAGATTTAGGATACCTATATTCGATTTAGAAATTTTGAAAACAGAATTTGGGTTCAATGATAGATGAAGACAAGACGACGTTTAAGATATAACGGTTTTCTAGTTTAACCTAAAATTGACCACCAAATCGTCAAGACAAAAAATGGCAGAAAATCAAGATACCTATCTTTATATCGATAATCTATCTTTCAAATGATATTCATTTAAACATGAAAAAATTAACCAGTTAATTATTAACATTAATTTATTTATTTATTTATATTAATTAACACGGTTTGATACCAATTACATTAATTAATTAATTAAATAATAGATTAGTACATAAATTCATAAACATCATAATCAAATAATTATTATAGAAGAGAAAAAATGATATAATACTAGATACATTTTATAAGTCACGTAAAATTAAAATATAAATTCATCATTCTAGATTAAGTTCACAGAAACATAGACAAGCTTTTATTAGAGTACTCCAACTGTCAGAGAAGATGTCAGTGTCGAGGCTATTTAATTAATGAAAAATCAAATTTAAAAAATCTACACAAAAAAGCCTGAGAAACTTTAGTTAAATTAGTTTAGATTGAAGCTGGAAATTGAATAGAACCTGACTTCCTAATGCTTATGGACAATAATTATGATAAATAATCAATTAACTTTTAGATACAAAATTGTGCAATAACTTCAAACGAGTGTGATGGTTCATTTAATATATTCGTTTTTAGTTATATAAAGAAACATATTTTTTGTGAAACATATTTGAGTTTCCACTAGAAGAGAGATCTGTTTTTTTTTATAATCAAAGCTTAGTCAAAAGCTTCCACGAAATATACAAAATTTGCCACAACTTTTGCCTTTTCGAGAACATAATTTGAGTCGTTATTGTTTTCACAGAAACTTTAACCTTGTTTGTATAGGCTACCGCAAGATAAGATAAAAACTTCGGCACCTTACAAATCATATCTGGTACCCAATTTTGCACCTCGATTTTTTCGGTGTTTTCTTAGGCGGCCAGTATTAGCGCCGGAGGCAAAAAATAACCTTCTCCCTTTCTCAAAAATACTCAACCAATAGGTACTTAAAACAATTCACTTCAAAAATTATATTGTATAAGTTTTAAGCTAGTCATATATAAAACAGATTTGCTATCAACAAGAAGTAACATAAAAACTTATTTGATTTCCTCAGGCAAAACATGACACAACCAAGTATTAAAGGATTACCAGCCAAGTGCTTGAAACGAGATCCCAGCTTATCAGCTTATCAACAAACCATTCCATACAGCTCGCAATAAAATTTCAATTACCCACCAAATTATAAAAGGTCTTTTGTTGGCGGATTAGCCGGCGAAATGCGAAGGGCATGCCATGCCTCCACCCCCCGTAATTGAAATAGCTCTGCACATTAGACGGAGTATAACCACCGGTGCATCCAGACCCCGCACGACCCTAGAACCAATAGAATTAACCCGCACTCCTTCAGATTTCAAGGTTCTAGTTTCGCTGGTGAGGTCGGAACACCGTGCATTCTTGTAGGATTACAAGTTCGCGCCAACGCAATTAAGGAACCCCAATGATTGGATATTAATATATTGGCGTGATATACTGAAGTATAGTTAATTGTTTGGCGTGTTAGTGGTAATATTGATTAAATTATTGAGTGTGAAAAGATGGATTTACGATTAAGGTGTAATTAAAAACATCATTGTATTATAGCTGGGAAAAAACGGCTACACTGATTTCAAGGAAATCCTTTTTTGATTGTTTTTTATTTATATTAATGGTATCTACTTGATTAGGTACCGATTGAATACATAACCAAAAGACTTGGTACAACTCGTGTAGGTTTCTACCTATTTAATTCTGAATTTCCATTTTCCAACATGAATTATTTAGTCTTGATATTTTATTCGAAGGGTAGTTTCATACTAGTGACGAGCCGATGCGTGCGACAACAACCCGAGCACTCGGCGCGAACGTGTTCTGAATTCAAATGTGACGTTTACGACAAGATGGCCGACGCCCGTGCTAATGAATTGTGACACAAATTAACGCTAAGTAGGTTAGCTAAGCTGTATTAATTAGACTACTAACATTTTAGAGCGTTAAGCTCTGTGTTCTTCATCAGTTTGTTTCAGATATATAATTTTAAACTACATAAATCAAATATGAATCTAATCAGAATCTTGTACATTACAGATCATCGAAGATACTCAGGTCTGTAGAAAAACTTCTATAGACATTTTTATTGTTTCAATACTTCTCTAATTCGTTTATAAATATTTCTCTTTGATAAGTTCAATAGATGTATTGTTAGTTATAAATTCCTCTATAATTAACGAAGTCCACTTTAGCCCATCATTTTTGACGGGCCTTATGTTTCAAGCTAACAAGACCCACTTTAGACATCAATGTCTGATAGATCTGAAAGGTTTTCTATTCATTATTATAAGACAGCAGAATTAGTTTCATATTTTGAAGAAGTAACAAAGTCAGTATAATGTTGTTTATTAATATTAAAAATTTGCTTTCATGAAAAATTGGTATGCAACTGAAAATAAAAAATATATTTATTTATTGTTCAACTCTATTTAAACATCATTGTCTTATTTGAACTTTGAAATAGCATAATTTATTTGAAATTTTATTAGAAGTAATTTTTCCGTGATCATGACGCAACAGCGTCGAAATATCGGAAAACTCAAAAACTGTCAAATCATGGTATGTTACCCGTTTTAAATCATAATATTGTTCAAAACCATGTTAATTTAAAAAGTTTAGATCCATAATGTGAGCCGAATGTTTAGATTTTTAACGGGATATTTACCATGATTGATTGTCTTTCGAGTTTCACTATGGCGCCTTTAACTGTGCCGAAATATCGGGAAACTCGAAAGACCTAAATAGTAAGTTTCATTATATTAATAAATATCTCCAAAAGCCATAATTTTCTCTCGATCTTAAATGCTTAAGGATCCTCCAACACGTAGAACAAAAGCTGCGCAGGAGTACACTAATCGCTGTTGACATGTTGAGTGTGTAATCTCTTTACAATGTTAGTGTAACGCGATGCCTCTATTGAGTTTTTTCAAGATCCCTATTCAAGAATGGGCGGTATGTTGGGAGAAGGGAACGTGTAGGATTTTTTTAGGTAAAGAAATGGCAGATGTACTGTTAGTAGGATGTGAATTTATTGAGGGTTTGATTATTTATTACGGAAGGCGTTAGTTTCATAAAAGGGTAGACAACAAAAAAAAAAACGCCATTTTATTTATAATACAAAAAATTTACACGTATTTTATCTCTTTTCATGCAAACGAAAAATCAGGACGATAGAGTGCATTTAAGTTACATGTGACGAAGCGCTTTCGAGCGATTTGTACTAAATGTATACGTCACAAGCTTCCACTCCGGAACTTTGATGCTCTTTATCTTGTAACTTTTTAATCAAATTGATGAACCGAAAAATAGATGTCGAGTTTTTTTTACGGGTTATCAAACAGACTAAACAGAATATGTACCTATTTTTTTCAGTAGTATTATTATGTCTAGACTTTGATAGTACCTAAATAATGTTACAAATTATTTATAGGCTTAACAAGCGATGAGCTTATTACGTGACTTAATTAAAGAACAACAGCTTATAACTAATTACGATAATAGGTAATTATGTTAAACACATTCATAGATTAATTAATAAGGATAGTTCATATTGATTGAAATCTATGCACCGCCATCCTTGTTCTCAACATAATCATATCCGAATGTAGGTTGCCTTGAGGTTTGTATTTTAACTCTAGTTTGAAACTGTAAAGAAAAACTAGTTAGCTTGTTAATCTAGTTAAAAACAAAATAAATTGTTATGTCGATTATTAAAAATATATATGTTGTTCTCGTATATATATTTTTTTTGCAAACGAAAAATCAAGACGTAACTGTGCATTATAGTTTCGCGTGAATTAACGCTTTTCTGCGATCTAAATTTCGCAGTCACAAGCCCCAACTCCAGAACATGATGCTCTATATCTTTGCACTTTCTTATTAAATTGATAAAGTGAAAAATAGGTGTCCAGTAATTTTGGACGGGCTTACAGATGATTAAACGGAATACCTTTTTGTTATGTAGTCATCATACCTAATTTAATTAGGTACTCAAGTTTTCTTTGTAAAACAAAACTGTACAATTTCGGTACTGATGGTTGGGTACGTTTATATTGCACTATTTTCTGCATAATTTCTACTGCATTTACTTAAGCAATTTGATTGAATTGCAGTAAATGGTGAAATCAAGGTGGAACATACAGGTAAACGACTCAACAATGCCCCTCGCACCGGTTATTTTATTTATCTTTCAGTAATTGAGGATGCATTTATATTTCTCTTTGTGTAGAAAGTGGGCTTTGAATGTGTTATTGTTTTCTCTGACAGCAATTTTAACGTTACGGCCGTTGCAGCTTAAACTAAGTTTCATGTTTATGCTACAGGTATTTTTACTCTTTAGTCACAGATTGTTTTACAAATATCTGGTTATTTTGTATCATTCTAATATCCAGGCGGTTTGCCATCGATTCACAAAGACCAGACAATATAGCTTCAATGTCTTTTAGCTATATATTATATTTAAAAGAAACCATATACACGTCTGTTCTTTTGTTAATCATATATGACAGTTCACTTCTGTATAATGGTTATAATTATAATATTTAACACAATTTTAACATCTCAGTAATCTTTTGTGCCCAAAATCACCGAAAATAGCAGCGTATTCAGATATGCTTAAATCGAATTGCTATGATACTTTTTGTAGATTTATTTGAATCCTGATTTATTTTTCTTATTCATGACTTGGGAAGCAATGTGCATTACTAAGATGGATTCAAATCAATAGTAACTTTTTCGATCGATGATTCAAATAAAATACTTATAAAAACAATCAAATATTTTTTTCACTACTTACAATTCATAATAGTATTTTTACCTCCACATACTGCACACGTCATCTACTACAAAGGAAGCTATTATATTACCTAATGAAAACAACGTGATTTTAATAGTGGTAATCGAATATAGATCGAATTTGCAGGCAATGTGGACAATCGATGTAATATGAAGACCTATTCAATTCATAAAGTTGGTAGAGCTCCTCTACTCTCCGCTTTGTGTTTCTTCAAATTCTTACGTTCAGCTGAATCGTAAATTATTTAATAACATATTTACTCCGTGTTTGTACTATTAATTTTTCTAAGATTTAAATATATATATTTATGGTATTACAGTTTGAAACCACTGCAAAAATGGTAAATAACAAGCAAATAAAATTAATTACAAAAGAACATACACGAATTACATAAAAAAACAAATACTTCAAGCATTAATAATGACAAAGATAATTTATCAACATTGTAACGTAACATTGTTAACAAATTCCAAATACTGAGATACAGCATTATTGAATACATATTTTTTATTTCATACTTACAATAATATATTATGCCTAATCTAATTAAGAATTGGCACTTAAATTATTGCAGTAACCAAATCATTCCCTTACTGTTTCCGAGAAAAGTCAGAATTAAGAAGTAAATCTGAGTAAGCACTTTTAAAGGGGATTCCTCAAGGGAGGGTCCTTAATTATACCAGTGGCTGCAATTCTTGCTCGCAAATAAAGTTAATGTAAGATAGATCCGTGGTTTGGACCTTTTTTGTGTCAGACATATAAATGTCTTCTAATTAAACTTAAATATTTTAACTTTTGTTTGTAAATTATAAAAAAGTTCAAAGTTTGATTTGAAATTATTATGTTTCTTTGTTTTCTTGGTATTATAGAGAGTTTAACTGATTGTAGTGGTATTGCTAGGGCCTCTTTCACTATCTCCTTAAAATTAGACAATTATTGAAATATTTCGCACAGTCACATGTGACAAAGCGTAGCGATAGCATTTCACATAACTAGCCATTGCCAAGTTTGTCAACTTGGACTTGTGAAATAAGCCCTTAATGCATTTACTTAAAAACTTCATAGTGTTTAATAAGTTCTTTAGTTTCACATTTTCATATCTGAATTTATAAAAACATATTTGATATGTTATATGTTTATTAGGTATATTTAAAATTAATAATTTTGTTTCAGGATTTCCACAAATCAAATCACCATACAGCCCAACTTCACACCAACAGCAGTTATCAGGTGAGTTTCATGTTTAATGTTACTATAGGTGCTAACAATTTTATTATAAGTACTAGCTGTGCCCTGCGGTGCTACCCGCGTTATAATGGATGAAGTACTCTTAACAAACAACATATTTATTTGAATAAAGATTAATATTATTTTGTTGATACAACTTAAACAAATTATTTCGACCAAATTAGGTACCATAAAAACGGTTTTTGTGAGTTAATCTTAAAAGATAGACATACTATTGCGGACTGTTTTTTAGATCATTAAAAGAGCTATATTTTTTGTGTATCTTGAACCGTTTTCACGGCGCACGCAACGGAAGGCTTCAAAGATGAACAATTTCTCCCGTTTTTTACACATTTACCACTATATCTTTGCCCCTATTGGTCGTAGCGTGATGTTATATAGCCTATAGCCTTCCTCGATAACTCGACTATCCAACACAAAAATAATTATTCAATTCGAACCAGTAGTTTCTGAGATTAGCGCGTTCAAACAAACAAACAATCAAACAAACAAACAAACTCTTCAGCTTTATAATATTAGTATAGATTACTTTTCGTTAATTGTAGTGAGCAAACAATACCTATTTAAAGAATGTTTGTCTTTAATTTACTGATTTTTAATAACGCTGTTTGCGGAATTGCTGCCTTTCATAGTGACATTTGGAACTAATTTCCAAAAAAATACGCCAAAAAGGGCAATCATTCATGATCAATATCTTTTTGGTTAAAATAATATTATTAAAAGGTATCCTACCTTTCTCGAGAATACTTCTTATTTGGACGTTGGAATCTCAATATGCATTAATAAGAAAGTAATGTATAGATATAGAGATTGATACAAAATATTTGCCTATGATTAAGGATAGCGGCCGAGAGGGGAACTGTTTTGTCTCAGTAATGAAGCCGCCAATTCAGCCCGAACTAATATTCAGAAATGTCAATGTCGAAAATGTACCTTACTTCTTTGCAACACGGTTACAAGTCCTAATAATCATATGGAGCTTACTTTCTATCAAATATTTCTTAGCGCATTCCACAACCTGTCAGTTGAATCTGGAACTAAAGATAAGGTGCTTTCAATTTAGGCGGATTGAGACGTACGTTCGATTACAAGATACAAAATCATTAAGTTCCATTGTTTGATTTTACAAATCGTGTTTTCATATAAAAGCTACGGTACCGCAAACGAACGACACCGGAATGGTTGTCGTATCGTACGTAAAACACACTGCTTGTCGCTCCGCAAACAAGATTTTCAGTTAGCTTTTCAGTTAGAAAATTGAAAAAAAAAAATGCATTTGCTTTTAAAACCACAAAACATTAAAAATGTTAAGTTTTTTTTTAATTTAGTGGGAAGTTCTAAGTATGTACCAATTATGAGTGGTATATAATTTTCTTACAGAAACAGTGCATGTAATGCACATTTCTGTGGCTGTGCTCGCATGTTTGTTCATCCCCAGCAACGTATGAAAAGCCCCACACAAACCACCTGACTGAGCCCCGACCGGCAGCCATTTGTAAAAATTACCTACGCCGCCATTTTTACGCGGGAATTCCATATTTGGAATACCGCGGGGTGTTCGTAGATTTGACATTTCATCATGGCGCGTATTGTTTCTAAAACAATGTGCGTTGGCCTTGCGAAACTAATATATGAAACCCAAGGACTGAATAACTTTACTTGCTTATTTATAAATAAAACATACATATGTTTTAAAGTGTAGTATAGATTATTCAGTATATTTTGAGCAGTGGCCAAGATTAACAGTAATTTGCAAGTAATCTCATTTACATACTTTCAATAGACTTTGTAATTTAACACCATAAAATGAATGGTTATAAGAATATAAATATTTAATTTGTATCACAAGATAAAAAACAGGACTACTTTATAACTGAACTAATTAAATATTTCATTTCTATATTCGAATATCGCTCAAATTATACCGAACATTCTAATAGTAAACAATAATAAATATAATGATCTAAATAAATGAGCAAACTCTCTTGATTTTTTTATAATTTTACAAATTCTCTTGTCCCCTGGATCTCGAACCTACTGCTATTGTTTAGACGCCATTTTTAATTTAGTAATTGGGGTTCCGTATCGTATACCTGCTGAAAGCTCTGTTCCGCTATTGGTGATTTTTGACCCCTTGTTTATGGCCTATTATAAAGTCTACAACCAATAAACCTTCTTTCGACTCAGCATTTTGTTATAATAGATAAGTACTGCTCTTACCATAATAATGTTAATTTTTATCTGTGGCTATGGGTATGTTTTTTTCAAAGTTAGTTCGTTACAAAAATAATGTGCATAGGAAAATCATGACAAAATTACTGCAAGGTGACCGACACCACCGTGACATATAATTCCATGATACTGACACGATGATATTTTAGTATATAAGATTTATATTTGTATGTGTGCTGGTCTGTAAGGTTATTATTTATTATTATTAGATTACTGAGCATCTGAAAATGACAATTTAGGAAGTATTAACAAAAAGGTTAATCCCTTCCGTTGCTCCAAGGCGGAAAGTAATGCCACAACGTTCTCGATTACCCGAAACATTTGGAAACTTTTTTGTAACAAGCAACACCCAAGACAAGTAGCGCCTGTTAAAATTGACACTTCTAAGCCTCTGTACAAAACTCAACCTTACAAACATCGCCTTACAATTGAAATTGCTTCAGCGGGATTTAAAATGACGGCGTGAAATTTCCGGGTGACAGCGTAAAATTGCAGAGAATTTTCATCTTTGTTTTATAGAGATAAGTCATATTTTTGAATGGATGTTGGGTGAAGGTGTCAAATGTCACAGAAACCGCTGTTTTCTCTCGTTAAGTGGCGACAAGTTGTAATAACAAGTAGTATATTAGTGGAGATTGGGTTTTATGTTTCTGCGGTATATTAATTTAGATACAAGCTGTTATAGATGTTTTGACAGCGTATTGCATTAATTTTGAAGGATTCTGTTAATTATTATTATTATACGAGGACACTCGACTTTCATTCCGAAGGTCGTGGGTTCAAACCCCGCCACGCACCTCTGGATTTTTCTTCTTGAGAAATTTATGTGCGCTTTTAACACGTGCTTTAACGGTGAAGGCAAAACATCGTGAGGAAACCGGCATGTTCTGAGAACTTCATAAAAAAAATGAGTTTGAAGGACATGTGACATTCACCAACCCGCACTTGGCCAGCGTGGTGAATTAAGGCCTAATCTCTCTCGTCAAGAGAGAAGTCCCTGTGTCCCAGCAGTGGGAACGTTAATAGGGTGATGATGATGATGATTATTATTATTGATAAGTGTGAGAATCTGATATCTACAAATTTATATGTTTTGGTTATGAAACATTTGTGTTTTCTATAATTAAAACTAGAAGATAAATTAAAAATGTACCTAGGTTGTGAAACATAGTGAATAATAAGGAAGTAAACATAATTTTAAAGGACTTGAAGTTGAGTTTATTTAAACAGTACTGGGTTAAAGTAAGATAAAAATAGATAGACACATCTCATACTGGTTTTCAAGATCTCCCTTAAATAATCACAAAATAAAATAATAAAACTACTTGGTGTCCGTATCAAATGGCAAAATAAACGGCGGAAAGTGGCAACACTTCATTAAGTTGTATCGCGAGTCAGCTGAGTGGCGACTAATTGTGAGTGTCGGGTTGCTGAGAAGTAACATGTGGCTGACTGTACTTGATTGTGGCAACATTTCCTACATCAAAGCTTTATATTTACTACTTAATAATAAAATAAATAAGTCAGGAAGTTCCTCTCTCTGCAGCCCTAGTCACCGGTCGCTTGAGCCTAGCTTCGCGGCCGGTGATTCTCCGTTTTGATATTTTTTTTACAGTAGGTTTTATATGATTTTTTAATGTTATCTATTTTAAAAAGTATATTTTTGACGTGTTTCAAATTAAATATAGGAACTAAATAAGTATTTTCAGTGTTTAACCATTTCAATAGTTAAAATTTGCTGGTCAATTAGTGAATTTGGTTTTACAGAAATGATGATGGTGTTGTCATTAAAAAACAAATTACGTTTGAAATATAAATTTAATACAGAGTTATAAACATATGCATAATTCGAGTTTACTTTCGATATAAAACATAAAAAAACAAAATTAAACACGAATTTAAGAATTAAACTATCTGTATCAAATAAAAGGAGAAGCAAGGAAATTATTCTACAGTACTTTAATGGATATAATTGTTTTTTTTTTATTATTATTGATAAGCCTTTATTTGACCACAATCTCACCTGATGTAAAGTGGCGAAGTGGTCTATGATGTAATTACACGTAATTAAACGTATGTAGACATCAAATGTAAAAATTCTCATTTTATCAATAGGAGTCGAAAACTCTACGAACTGTCTACGACAAAGTAAAACTCTCTCTCAAAAACATATCTACCTCTATACTAATGTAATAAGTCAGAAGAGTTTGTTTTGATAACGCGCTAATCTACTGTCCGATATGAAAAATTCTTTCAGTATTAGATAGTTATCGAGTAATAAGGCGACTTATTGTCGCGGGGAAATCCAAAAACACGGGCAGCTAGTATTCCCATAAGCTAAGTATTTAGTATACAAATCTAAATATAAAAGCCGTGTTGGCTAAGTGGGAGGACACTCGACTTTCATTCCGAAGGTCGTGGGTTCAAACCCCGCCACGCACCTCTGGATTTTTCTTCTTGAGAAATTTATGTGCGCTTTAAACACGTGCTTTAACGGTGAAGGCAAACATCGTGAGGAAACCGGCATGTTCTGAGAACTTTAAAAGAGTTTGAAGGAAATGTGACATTCACCAACTCGCACTTGGCCAGCGTGCTGAATTAAGGCCTAATCTCTCTCGTCAAGAGAGAAGTCCCTGTGTCCCAGCAGTGGGAACGTTAATAGGGTGATGATGATGATGAAATCTAAATATACAAGAATGAAATAAACTTTACAGAAAGGAAATCGCTTTACAATAACGTTTAAAGATTTACCTACCCGGCCACTGAATAATCGATAACATCCTGAAAACATAGACCTTACTGCATTCACAATAAAGTTCAAAATATCTTCCCAAAAAACATTTAAATATTCTCAACCTTATCGCCCTCCGAATAGAGTCTCGTGGGTGTTCCAAAAATGTCTATTGGCAATTATAATAAGAACTCCGTTATGCTGTAAGTGCCTGGTGATTAGGGACCTTGGTTGTTGGTAATTACTTGAGACGGTATCTACTTCATTGTGACGTCATTGGAAAATTTTGTGATGACAGAAGAATATTCAAATTTTTTATCTTGTTCCGTTTGAAATTTATTTATTACTTTTGGACTACGACATGTTTTAATACTTTTAACAATAAATACCTGATTGTTTTTACCATTTGATTGTTCAATGTAAAAATAACAAAACAATAAAAAAACATTCGCTGAAATACTGAAAAGTTTAAAGATGAAAAAGTAATTAAGTTGTTTTCATAAACCATATAATATTAATCAAGTTCTTACACTAATTAAAGTCGGTTGAAAATAACGAATTGTCCTTACGATATATTTACTCTAGGTTACTCTACGCTTATACGAGTAGATAGATAAGCATGCCTACATACATTCCCACAGCTGGGACACAAGGACTTCTCTCTTGATGCGAGAGATTAGGCATTATTTCACCATCGCTGGCCACGTACTGGTTAGTGAATGTCTCATGTCCTTCAAACTTATCGAAGTTCTCAGAACATTCCGGTTTCCTCACGATGTTTACCTTTTCTGTAAAAGCAAGCGCACATACATTTTTCAAGAAAAAATATCCAGAGGTGCGTATCGGGCATTGAGCCCACGACCTTCAGAATAAGAGAGTCACTTAGCCAACACGGGATTAGTATCTCATTAATTTGGGCGGTTGTCTTTATACTTGACTTATTATCTATCGATTATTATTTCAAAAAGTAAGTGCGGAAATCTTAATATATATAAATCTCGTGTCACAATGTTTGTCCTCAATGGACTCCTAAACCACTTAACCGATTATAATAAAATTCGCACACCATGTGCAGATCGATCCAACTTGAGAGATAGGATAGTTTAAATCACAAATTATAGTAGCAATTTTAATTTATTGCTATTTATTTGTCTGTTATTATCTACAGGTTAACAAAAGTGTAAAATAAATGTCTTTTTATAGGTTGTCTATGATTTTTCTTGATAAGCTATTCATACGTGGTAGTAATATACTCTATGAGCTATTGTCTATGTCTCGAAAGTTCAATATTCATTTTATAGGTTGTCTATGAGTTTTCTTGATAAGCTATTCATACGTGGTGGTTGTATACTCTTTGAGCTATTGTCTATGTCTCGAAAGTTCAATATTCAACATAGTTTTCAATCAGTTTTTTCTGACATGAGTTTGAAGTAAGTACTTCATTATTATTTTTTTATTTTTTGTTAAAAGCGTCCGTGATTATCTATATTCTATATTATATAAATAAAAATGAATTGTTGTTCGTTAGTCTGATTAAAACTCGAGAACGGCTGGGACGATTGAGCTGATTTTGGTTTTAAAATGTTTGTCGTAGTCCAGGGTAGGTCTAAACGGTGAGCAAATAAGAAAACATTGCCGGGAACTTTTGTTACCCGTGCGACGCCGGGGCGGGCCGCTAGTATCTTATAATTCCGTATCGGTCAATAAATAAAAGGTAGTAATACAAGTGGCCAATATCTAACTGGCTGTTACAGTCCCGACACGCCCCAACTCCCACCTGCCACAGTGTAGCTTAGGCAGTACAAAAACTATAAATTTACTAGCTGTCCCAAGCAAACGTTGTTTTTCAAAATGAAAAATAGATAGTAGCCGATTTTCAGACCTACTGAATACGCATATAAAATTTGGTAAAAATCGCTAAAGCCGTTTCGGAGGTATACAGTACCTAACATTGTGATATGGATATTTTATTTATTATATTTGAATAGTAATGTCAATATCCCAGTTTAAAACCTATATAAGAAATTAAATAATAGCTAATATCGAAAATTATAAGTACATAATTCGCATATTGGTTGGTTTGGTTTGTGAATGGAACATGGATAAGTGTCATACATGAATTTCAAGTTACAAATGAATATAAGTACGAAAACCTTTAAAATGTCTGAGTGAACCGTATGAAAAAAAAAATTAATAAAAAAAATTCAAAAAGTACAACCACTTAAATTGTAGGTACTGAGTATTATATACGTCACTTTTGTGTCATCTGTGATTTATCATGATCAAGATTTGTAATACCACAGTAATACTCAGTACAGCGCTGGAAACGAGTAGTTTTTATTTTATACTTTTTTTATTATTTCATAGCTTAAAGTTTAACAGCCCAAATTAAAAACTAAGAAACTTTTTTATTTACTTGAATACTTCAACGCACGTTTCCTACTGCAAATGTTTCTGTGCCAATAACGAGGAAATATTGTAACAAACCATTATATTTTCACAACCGAGCGCGCATGTCCATTCGGCTGTCCCGGTAATGATAAGGTTTTTTCCTTCAACGCCTTCAATGTGTAATTCCTTGCAAAGTATTTGTTTCTTATTCAATGGTCTTGTAATTTAATTTAATGATTTGTTGCGTTGAAAATGCAACGAAATCAAACCAAGACGAAAAAAGTAAAAAAAATGTTTTAACCAGTTTTCACCGCGTTGGCGAAGCGCTAAAGCGTTCTTATATCCAAGCTTTCTACTAAAATTCGAGTAGTTTTCTGTCTTAGAATTTTTAATGCAACATATAGAACGTGTACTTAACTATACCTATAAAAAGTTTTAAATAAGTTTCTGCAACGCGTTTCATATTTTTGCCTGTAAATGTCCCGCTTTATGGTCGCTTAGGTGTGCTACAGCGTCCACCGCGCGGCAGACGCTTTGCAGTATATGTGGTCGCGCAGGTTTGGCCGAAGCTTAATAACTAATGTGTATTTTATTCGTACAGAAAAAATAATGTATTACAGCAAAATCACCGCATAATCCTATAGGTAAATTCTTACGTCATTACCTACCCTCTCAACAATATCGTTTTCAAAAATGCAGCCCCCTAACGAGCCCCAAGGGGCATTTCCCCCAAAAATGATTTCTCAGAGGCTTGTAACGCCGTTATGCCTTTTAGCTCGTTAAATAGATGGCAATGTTATAATTTTAACGGGAATTTTATGGCGCGGAGAATTTGTTAAGGAATAATTTAAATACCTAGTCTTTGTTTTTTGTCGCTGAGCATAGTCCTGATTTGACACATTTTTACGTAAATTATGTGTAAAATTAATTGGCAAAAATATTGTTAATTTTAACACAAATTACTAGAAATATTCTACATTCTACTTTTAAACAGTAACTTTTCTTTAACTTGTTTAAACGAGATCTAGTAAGTAGTTTTTTTAACACGTCATATCATTTTTTACCACGGTATCGTTCGTATCGTTGAAACATTGATAAAGTTCAGCAACGTCGGTTCAGTACTTAGTTGGGAGCCGGTATTACTGCAACTTTTTTTTTGTTTGTTTTTATTACAATAATTATAAAAACTGATAAAATGCTTGAAACCTTTGGAGTAAGAGTCCATTTTATACTTAACAAACATAACAACATGTTATGGCTTCGCATAACAGCGTACAGCACTCACCAACCCATGAGTATTTTAGGTAATTTTTTAATATTTCTACTTACCTATACCCATTATAAAACACAAATAACGCAACTATTTCAATAGCAATACAATAACAAATTACTTGCCTTTATTATTGCATAAATACTTCGTTATCTGATAAGACAGATATTTTCATATCATTAATAGAGTATTGTCTTCCATAGTATATTGTATGTATGTTTGACCGCGAAATGGAGTGTATTGACAACACAATGCTTAGTTATTAAAACTGTGTCTATTGATAGGCAACTATTTAAACTATTGGTATAGGTTCGCAGTTATGTTTAACCGTTAATGAGCAGATAGAAGCATCTGTTTCTTGTTTGAATGTTCGTCATATCTTCGTAAATACGGTTTGATAATCAAAAGCTGGTAATTGTAAAAGAGGTTTCTAATTGTTATGTACTTACTTATAAATATTTAATATAATTTTAATAACGAATAGACATTGTCTTATTATTATGTGTTTACCAAACACTAAAGAAAAAAGGACAAAATTTAAATGTATCTGGTAAAGTCAATTTTGTTGTGTTGATGTGAGAGTACTTGCCTAGCCTACTCAAATTCAGTAATTTAAGTTAAACTTGAAAGTTTTTATTTTGTATAAAAATGGAGCGGCTCATTAATCATTTATAAAAACGGAATAATTAAATGAACTGTAATGAGTACATTCCAAAGGCTGGTTTCCGTGTCACGCGCTTATCAATCTGTATGGCCGCTATAGCCAAGCCAATAGATAACGCCAATCTCTCAGGTTAGCCTACCTACGCGCTGAGCTTCTAAACCGTGACACTAAAATCAGTCATTTAGTTGTAGAGGTGTTTGTAATATAGTATTTGGTAAGACTACAAAATAAAAGGTCCATATTTTAAATTAAAATACTTTGAAACACATTCCTAATTAAACTAATTAACTCTTTCAAACAACGTTACGTTACATAACTTTTTATACCGAACGCCATTACTCGAAATAATTAAACACACAGCGAAACGTAGGCTTATTTTCCTAGCTTATTTTCGTAGGTGTGTATCTCTTTTCAGCGTAAAACCAGATGCAAACCAAGATCATAATATCTCACAAAGGCTGTAGCGGGTACGTACTATAGCCTTTTGTCTGTGTCTTTGCTCGTTTTTCATTCGCACCTGCGTCTGTGGGAACGCGCGTAATGCGATATCTCCGAAATAATGTGTGAAGTTTTGATAGCACGCGTGTAGGTACGCCATCTTTTGGTGGGGCGGTGAACTTTTGTAAAGCATTATTTCGTAAATGTCAAAATGTTGTAAAATATTGTAAAATTATCTACTATCTCTACTTTTGACCTCGATTGGTTGGATAAGAAATAAAACGTAAGGTAGGTAATGAGATACTTAGGTAATATTTTTTGGCCTTGAGTTAAATTTATACTTTTTTACTACTTTGATATATATATTTCACTTTTATGATATAATACTCATTATCTACATGAGATGTTTTAAACAACTGCGCATTTTTCGAAAAATAAATCTTTACTCACTCTACTAACCTAACAAACATAAACATCGTCGAATACCGCTCTATTTTTGAAACAGGAGGAAACACAATTATTATTTACTTATATGTTTCGGATTTTTCCGAATCCGTACAAAATACTGCTAGGTTGCGTTTGACATGTAGCTAATGTACCTTAACATTAGGTACATTTATAATTTATATCAGGCCCTTACGGAAGCTAAGTATTCAAAATATTAGGTCCTTACATATGAAATTGGCGTTTTGTATGGGAGGAACAAAAAGTCGAATATTTTTTAATATAATATATTTAATTAATCAAAGTATGAACCATTATTTTCTATGCACTTTTGCCATCTTATAGGTAGTTCATTGATCCCTTTACTAAAAAAACCAGTCGGACGGGAATCAATAAAATCTTTGAAGGCGATTTGGACTGCCCCATCGGAGTTGAATTTTTTCCCTTGCAAGAAGTTATCCAA
Organism: Gymnoscelis rufifasciata; assembly: GCA_929108375.1. Lineage (NCBI taxonomy): Eukaryota > Metazoa > Arthropoda > Insecta > Lepidoptera > Geometridae > Gymnoscelis > Gymnoscelis rufifasciata. The sequence continues at coordinate 7,811,855 of OV815315.1, read as the reverse complement.
ATTTCGAAAAAAATGGTAATCTGTTGGAGCAAGGTCCGGGGAGTACGGAGGATGTCTTAGACTTTCCAATTGAAGCTCTTCTAATTTAGTAGCCGTCTGTTGCGCAGTGTGTGGTCTAGCGTTGTCGTGAAGCAGCAGTGGCGTGGAGCGATTGACCAGCCTAGGTTGTTTAGCCGCTAGCTTTTCCATCATGGTTTGCAATTGCTGACAATAGACATCAGCCGTAATAGTCTGGCCAGATTTGAGAAAACTGTAATGAACAATACCGGCACTAGTCCACCAAACGCTTACAAGTAACTTTTTTGGGGTTAATTTTCGCTTGGGGCAGGATTTGGCTGGCTGGCCAGGATCCAACCATTGCGCTGAGCGCTTCCGATTATCGTAAAGAACCCATTTTTCATCACAGGTAATGATTCGGTTTAAAATACCTTCATTATTGTGCCGGTTTAGTAATGTAACGCAGCAGTCGACGCGCGTTTGCCGGTTTGCTTCAGTCAATTCGTGAGTTACCCACCTTTCAAGCTTTTTAATCTTCCCAATTTGCTTCAAGTGAATTAAAACAGTTTTATCACTAACACCGCAGCCTGCAGCTAACTCGGACGTGGTTTGCGATGGATCCGCTTCCACAATAGCCTTCAACTCTTCATTATCAACTTGAGTCTCAGGCCGTCCACGGGGCTTGTTCTGCAAGTCGAAATTTCCAGAACGAAAACGTTGGAACCAAAAACGAACTGTGTTTTCTTTTGCAACACGACCGCCATACACATCATTCACCCTTCGAGTTGTTTCCGCAGCACTAGTGCCACGGCGGAACTCGTACTCGTAAATAATGCGATATTTTAAGTTTTCCATTTTGTAAAATGAGTGACGCAAACAGAAAAAAACAGAAGAAAAAAAACAAATGAATGACGATCATCGAAGCACAAATACATGAGTCTATAGCTGTACAAATTTGAATTTGGAATTCCTTACCAAAGAGGAGAAATTTGTGATTAAAGTGGCCAGTACGAAAAACGCCAATTTCATATGTAAGGACCTAATATTAGGTCTACAAAATGGAAAACTTAAAATATCGCATTATTTACGAGTACGAGTTCCGCCGTGGCACTAGTGCTGCGGAAACAACTCGAAGGGTGAATGATGTGTATGGCGGTCGTGTTGCAAAAGAAAACACAGTTCGTTTTTGGTTCCAACGTTTTCGTTCTGGAAATTTCGACTTGCAGAACAAGCCCCGTGGACGGCCTGAGACTCAAGTTGATAATGAAGAGTTGAAGGCTATTGTGGAAGCGGATCCATCGCAAACCACGTCCGAGTTAGCTGCAGGCTGCGGTGTTAGTGATAAAACTGTTTTAATTCACTTGAAGCAAATTGGGAAGATTAAAAAGCTTGAAAGGTGGGTACCTCACGAATTGACTGAAGCAAACCGGCAAACGCGCGTCGACTGCTGCGTTACATTACTAAACCGGCACAATAATGAAGGTATTTTAAACCGAATCATTACCTGTGATGAAAAATGGGTTCTTTACGATAATCGGAAGCGCTCAGCGCAATGGTTGGATCCTGGCCAGCCAGCCAAATCCTGCCCCAAGCGAAAATTAACCCCAAAAAAGTTACTTGTAAGCGTTTGGTGGACTAGTGCCGGTATTGTTCATTACAGTTTTCTCAAATCTGGCCAGACTATTACGGCTGATGTCTATTGTCAGCAATTGCAAACCATGATGGAAAAGCTAGCGGCTAAACAACCTAGGCTGGTCAATCGCTCCACGCCACTGCTGCTTCACGACAACGCTAGACCACACACTGCGCAACAGACGGCTACTAAATTAGAAGAGCTTCAATTGGAAAGTCTAAGACATCCTCCGTACTCCCCGGACCTTGCTCCAACAGATTACCATTTTTTTCGAAATTTGGATAACTTCTTGCAAGGGAAAAAATTCAACTCCGATGGGGCAGTCCAAATCGCCTTCAAAGATTTTATTGATTCCCGTCCGACTGGTTTTTTTAGTAAAGGGATCAATGAACTACCTATAAGATGGCAAAAGTGCATAGAAAATAATGGTTCATACTTTGATTAATTAAATATATTATATTAAAAAATATTCGACTTTTTGTTCCTCCCATACAAAACGCCAATTTCATATGTAAGGACCTAATATAAGGATCGCGTTCTGTTCATATTTTTTGCCGCCCGAAGTAGGTACTTACCTGGAAATTTGAGGACTTGTCCAGAAGTACTCGTCTTGCTTCGGATGATGATGTTCATGAAGTATCTGTAATCATAAGAAACAATTGGATATTGCCACTGAAACAGTTATTAAAATGAGTCATTTATGAATTTCTAAGGGAAAAGAAAAAAAATCTGAGTTCAAAACTATAAACAGAACGCGGTCCTCATATTTTGCATACTCAACCTCCTTCAAGACCCTACTCGAGTTCGAATGCGAGAGAATGTGAAAAAATGAGAATTTGAGTACATTCGAATTTCAATATTTGACATTAATCGTCAAAAAACTCAAACGTGTAACGTAACGTTGCTGAAGTATATTTTATTAAGGTTTAATTTTTATAATATTTCTACATACATAAATTTTGTGTTCGTAGTGCTCTTGGCTTGTCTGTCTGTTAATATGTTTTTGTTTGTTTCATGTATCCGTAGCGGTTCGACAGTTTTATTCAGGTAAAGTACTTTATTTTTATATCTTTTTGCATGATGGTTATCTTTCAATTTGCATAAAAGCATGTGTGCAAATATCTATTCCCAAATTGAGTTTAATGCAATTATTTTTATAGCATGACTTTATCGTGGATGCCTAAATTGTTGACGAAACAGTTAATAGGATCAATGTTTATTAAGATTTGGTCTAGCTTTTTTATCGCACTTTATACCTTAAATCTATTATGATTGGCGTTCATGAATTGTGAGAAACCATTATCACTAAAAACCTTCGAATTACCGATTTAATAAAGAACGCCCTTTTAATGAAAAATAAAGTTCACTATTCTAGGTTTTGAGACAGTTTTTTAAAGATGAATTAAAAGTAAGTTAAGTGGTTGTAAAATAAAAATTTGCTAAATTCATGTTGGAGTAGAATCCGATCATAATGTTTTAATTTAAAAATACTGAGGAACACCCCCTTAGTTTAAATGTTATTATAAAATAATATATTTTTTAGTTAAATATTTAGTTAGGTAGGCCTTCCGTGATCTCAGTGTATAGGCGTTTATTTCCCATCGCAAAGCAAATGGAAGCAGCATAACAAGATTTCCCGGTGTCGCGAATCCGCAAATCAAATAGTCAAGTGTGCGAATTGGCCTGACTTGAAAATTGCCAATTTCTTGTGCGCACACCTTAATTGCGCGTCTCGACGTATTCCTTACGAGGTTTCTTTCTAATTTCACTTGGATGTCCCGAGGTATTACGGTTTGATTTCGGGTAATTGAAATTGGGATAGCTTTTGCTAGGTCATCGCTTCGAGTCAACGGTGTTTGACGGATGACTGAGAGGCCACGGGCTCCAAACAACTGTAATTCTATGTATTCAATATGTTTTCACTGGCTCATCAGATAAAAACGCCTTGATCACGGCATAAACGGCTCCTCTAATTCAAAGTCAAAACGTTGATTTTACACATACATAAATAAACATAAATGGTATTAATGTTAATTAAACTAAATCTATTAAAATAAAAATTATCCTCTGCTATTGGGCAAAATAGATCAAGTAATAATAGACTCTGGTCAATATCGCTATTATAGACACATATATCATAGTTGAGAGTATTTTAAATGTCTTCGTGGTGCTTTAATATATAAATAAATAAACATCGGGCATGGTATGTTCTTATCAGAATAGTCAACAGATCCACATAAATATAAATCAATATTACATATAACATTGATAAGTAAATTTAAAAATAGTGACGCAAGTGACTAAGCTCATTTCTTAAAGGCACCTAACTCTAGTTTCAAGGCTTAGAACTATAACCAGCAAACTCTTAAAACTGCCTTACAAAATCCACAAAATTTCAAATAAAATCTATCATAATACAAAATATTGGGCCAATCTCGCAAAGTGGAACGCAATTGGCAATCTTTGGCCCATTTACTCCAAGGAGAGAATTAGATTTGTTTGCGAACGCGCCGGGCCAATCTGCATACGTGGATAACGCGGCTAAAACGTGACTTCCGCGAACATGTCAAAATAATTGCCCATTATGTCTGCGAGCTGAATTGGGACTTTTAGCGAGATGTACCTACGCGTAGTAAAAAATGTGTAATATATTTGGAGAATCGAAAATTCTCATATACCTATGTTTTTCTATAGTTTGATAAAACTCTATGCAATAAAATGACACAAATAGAATAGAATAGCAAAACACTTTATTGTACACCACACAAATTAATAATAAACTTTACAAAAACCTTAACTAATTAAAAACAGGGTACAAAGGGCGGCCTTATCGCTATGAGCGATCTCTTCCAGGCAACCTTGGGAAAAATTTACATTATATAACCAGCTGACCCCAGCAAACGTTGTTTTGCAAAATGAAAAATATATGTTGGCCGATTCTCAGAACTCAATATACTCACAAAATTTCATGAGAATCGGTCAAGCCGTTTCGGAGGATTACGCGGGAACGAACATTTTGACACGAGAATTTTTTATATTAGATTATGTCATAAGGGGAAAAAAATACCCTTAAAAAACGTTAAACTAATCATATATAGGCCGTGAATGTACCTACATAGTATACGGCAGGACAATATGGCGGTAAAAGATTTTAAGTTATTTTGGTAAACATCCTCCTTTTTTAAAAAAACCGGTATTTATAAGAAGAATAAGACTAGTCAAATTAGATTTTAGATTCATTCATGGGAATAAAAATCGAATGATTCACTTTTTTATCTTTCAAATGGCATGACCGGGTTTAATTAAACATAGCTAAGTTCGGAATCGGTTCATTAGTTCTTCAGAAAAAGTTTATATTATAAAAAGGGGGAGGAGTGGAAAGGGATTACGACAGCCGTCGAAATCATGTTTTTTTTATTTTCTCTGGTGTCTCAGCTAAACGAATTTGAGCATATTTGCATGTTCTGAATTTTTGCAAAATTCAACTTCCTTTAGGGCTTGCTCTGGATTTAAGATTGATATCAATTTAAGTCTTATTCAAGATTCATAATTCAAGATTATTGAAAACATAGATTACAGGTTAGGTAAAAAGTATGTTCTTAAAATTTACATACATATTTTCAATTATAAATACGTTTTCTCAATAAAATAACAAATTAAAAGGAAACAACATTAATTATTGATTATTAAATAAGTCATACAATGTCAATAAATTTATTACAAACTTTTCAAATAATCATGGTTTTAACAATACTAAATCTTGAAACGGGTAACGACAAAATGCCGTTTATGCCGTGATCAAGGCGATTGCAACATCGTCGAAATACGGCAAACTCAAAACCCGTATAATGGTACCCGTTTCAAGTTTTAATAAAAACGGCTAACAAATATTTTTAGTATAAAGTGTAAACAGTTAATAGGTTTATACACTTGTAGACTAAATTAATTAGCAGTATTAAATAAACGCTGGTTTCAACCCTCCAAATTATTTAATGAATAAGCCGACCGCTACCCCTAATTAAGCGAAATAATTTAACCAAAATTAGGCAAGTCCATTTATTTTCAGGCGTGTTTTTAAGCTTTTATCGTGCTATCCATATGCTATCGTATAGGTTAAAAATACTCGTAATGTATGCAGCAAAACATTTTAATGTGACAACAAAATCATGTTAAGCTTTTTAGCTGGCCATACTGACGGCTATAATTTTCTCCTTCATATTTGCCTGGAAGAAATATTTCTTTACAAACCAATTTTATCATCTAATTCAGAATTAAAATAATGTTCTCAATTTTTCCCCTACAGACCGTGAAAAATAGAGATTTGTATTTTTAATGGATTATTTATTTCTGCTTCTGCTATAACAACAAATATTAATATCAAATAATAATAAAATATGTAAGGGGGCTCCGATACAAACAAACGTAGATCACGTTTATAAAGTTAACCAACGTTGTGACAGGTCAGTACCTACTTGGATGGGTGACCGCTCTTAATTCATCTCTTTTTATTTTCATTTTAAAACTTTTTTTTAAGTATTTTTTAGTTCCAAAACTAGTGGCCCACCCCGGCTCCGCACGGGTTTTTATTAAAAAAAAAATCCCGGCAATTATTCGATTTTTACTCGCCTTTTAAACCTTCCCTAGACCTCCACGAACATTTCAAAACTATGATAAGATAAATCCGTTCAGCGGTTCTCGAGTTTTAATCAGACTTACGAACAACAATTCATTTTTATTTATATAGATGTGTATAAACTGTACATGGAACCCTAAGTTTATATAAATGGGTTTATTTCATACTTATCAAATTTATTGAAATTAATTCATACCGATCTTCCGCTGATATACAAACAACCTCTACAAGTTGAAGACTTATTAGTATGTAATTCGAAAATAAGAATCGTTCAAGTTCTCGATTATTCTGTATTCGATTATTTCAAACTGGATGTACAACTTCATACTTTTTAAATATTGTCTAGAGGCTTATAAGCAGTTTTTTTCCAAGAACTGAAGCAGATCAAACTGCATTTCTCGTAACAATATTTACGCTACAGCATTTGTCCGTCTGTAAGTGGCGGTTCTCGTGACAAGTACGCAACTTCCCCCCTTCCGCTCAAATTATACTTACCCCAACGCAATTCAAAATTCAACCCTATTCACTGGCAATAGAGTCTTAATCTTTTATATCGGAATGGTGAATCATGTCTAATATAGGGAAGGGATTTTAGTTCTTTTCGGTAAGTAAATACAGTTGATTTTGGTTTGTATGTTGAGGTCGTGTAATGGCATACATTATTGGTTCGTAGCGGACTCGTAGCACTGCTACGATAATATTGTAGAGGGAAATGGTTTTTGAGTGGAAATTACGAGGAAATCTTAGAGTTTTTAAGGTTAGGTTCTTGTAGAGATTAGGGCAGTTGTAGGGAAAGTTTAAAAATCTTATGTTTGGTAGAGATGAATAAGTATTTGAAAATGTTGAGAAATATACGTCTGCGCGTTTTTAATAGAAATGTTACTTACGGTATGGCATAGGGGAGTTTATGTTTAAATATTTAAGTACAGTACCTTACCTTCGTAAGTACCTTACTGTAGCTGAAAATATGCAGAAACTACTTCAAAATGGCGAAATAAATTACCCCAAAGTAAATATTAACATAAGATTGAATATTATTACACACATACATACTTAACTTAAATAAAAAAATTCACAGTATTCTTACAAATAGGTATGCAACGAATTATTCTTATCTGAATTGCATTTACTGCTAAAGTTAGCCCCAAAGCACTCGAAACTAAGCAGAGCTCAGGCTATTGTAGGATGCGATGGGAGTGTAATACTTAAATCGTACAAAATTCGTATTTTCTAGTACCTACCTCAAGCTCCAGCGTCCACTAAGCCACTAAAGTCGTCAAAAGAACGTTTATTTTATTTCACGGCGCGTTATCAAGCTGTGTTTAGGTATTTATTCAAAAATCTCAAACTATTTTTAATGGGGAACTCAGGGAAGGCTTTACACTACATCGGCATGAACCGACACTATTTCAAAAAATTCTGACTTTGACATTGACTTTGACTTACAAATGTTACATCGACTCCCAAAGTCAAATGTTACTTGCAGAAACAGTAACCAAGAACACAAGTGTGTCATTTCGATCAATCACTTTGGCTTCTAAATTCAAATGTCACTTTTGGTCAGTTCAGTTTCTTGTAATTGGACTTTGCGCTTAAAGCGACAATTTGCCAGTGTCGAGTTAAATAAAATTATAAAGTGAAAAAAATCTCACTTTTGGTCAATCGATGAACATAAAAATTAACATTTTGTCTAATAAAATGTAACATTGACTTCCAAATTCAAATGTTACTTGTAGAAAACAAACAGTAACCCATTAAAAGTGTGTCGAATCGATCAGGGATTAGTCGCGCCCGCCTGCTCCATTGTGCGGAACACTCGGACACATGTTAGGGTAATAACATTAGGGTTCTGTGAGTTGACCGGTGATGATAATATGTTTTTCAATCTTGATGATAATAAAAACTACTTACTAAAATAAAATGGTAATAAATTTAAAGGAGGTAGGTAATTAAGGCATAGTATGAAGAAGATTTGGATCGAACATTCCTTAAAAGGAGTTTCGGATCAGCAAATGCTCCAAAGGACATTTTGCGATATGAAAGGATTGTATATGTATTCAAAAGTTTAAGTTTATTGCATTTGTGGCATCCAAATAAATCAAATACCAATGAACATGGATTGAAAGCCTTACTAACTCAAAATAGGTTGTTTTTTTGGTGTGTCTCTTTGTATAATGCATGCAAGGTAGGTACCAAATTGATATATTGCTTAGTTTAAGGATATATGTGGTCCAGAGTCAATAAATATATATTTTTCAGACAACTTATTCTCAGTCATATTAATTAGCGCTCATATTATATATTAAAATTCCTTTTATCACTTTCGCACAGCCTTAATATTGTGTTGATGAAACTAGTTGCATGCTTACTCAATAAGTGTACTTGACAATACGCATACGAGTAGATATATGAGTTAGTTCTACTCTAACCATTTAGCAAGAAAACACACAATCTTTACCGTTCCAAATTTAATATTTCATTGTCGTATTCATTGGCGCCAAATTCAATTACCCGGTGTCCCGGGGGTATTCCCCCTTCCCCCGGGGCTTCCCCCTCTGTTTACTAATTCACGCGACAATCTTACTCGGTAATTATGTGAGGATCCGATAGTGTGACATGGCTGATGGCAATGTTTGGATAGCTTGTTACACGTTTATTTGTAGAGGTTAATTGCTACTGTGGTTATTTACTTTTGGTATTGGGCGGAAGAGATTATACTTGATATATGAAAATCTGGGAATCTATTTTATAAATAAAGTAAAAAGGACAAAGGTCTCGCTTCAATTATATACTAATATTATAAAGCTAGACCAACTTGGTTACTAATTCACGCGAATCTTCCTCGGTAATTATGTGAAGATCACTTGAATTTTAAAGCGGAAAGTTCTTTTTAAACAAAGATGTAATGTTACGGATTTTTAATAACTAAACTTGACTTATTAGGTTCAAAACTATTTTAAATAAATATATTATCCTGCGTGCGAAGGTAATGGACGCAACTTAATATTTTTCTGCATAAAATATTTAAAGATGTAATGTTTCATTCTATGAAACTCGTCAAATATTTCTTACACCACCACAATACATTTTATAGCAACTGTCAGTTTGTCTGTTATTTACAATTTCACGCATCCACTATTGCGCAGACTTTCATATTCTTTATGGCAGTTATTTGATCACATACTACTTTTTCGGAAGATAGATTTATACTCAAAACGAGTAGAACACAAATGATTAACCGTATACGCTTTGATCGCTTTGACGAATATTTTAATTTATGATTATCTCCAAATTTTGCCATTGATAAATATTTATAAAAATATGTTCTTATACTATTGTCTTTGTTAACAGGAGTATCATCGTTAGACGCAGCAAAAGATTTCACAGTCGACGGCCTCAACAGTTTCAATGGAAAGAAGAAGAAGAAAAAACGAAGACACAGGTAATAATACTTTAACTCTTCTACTTTAACTCTTGGCCTCAACACTCTTTTGATTGCCAGAAATAAAAACGATATTTAAAAATAATAATTTAATAGGCACTCAAATGTTTCTGTATAAATAATCCGCAAAAAACTTGTTTTTGGACAAATTGCGAAAGGGTCTCCGAACAAATCTCGTCCTGTCTATGGTAAGATAAACATTTATAAAAATATGGTTACGACCATATTTTTAACACTACAATTTATCTCTCATTTCAATGAATAAATAATAAGTGACATGAAATGTAATGTTTGTATGCTCAATGTAGCAGAAACTGTGTAGCTTTAAGTAGTCTTAACATCTGAATTGTATTACCAGCTTTCCAAACAATATACAATTATGATTTTATGATTTAAGTTTAGAATCCTACGTATCTTGTTATTTTCCTGTGACAAATATATTGTATACCTACCTTGTTGTGGATTAGTTTTTTTTTTTTGTCAAAATAGACACACTAGACACAAGAAACTTAATAAAAAGCTATTTTCGAATAGGCACCAAGGGTTGACTCGCGATGTGTCTTCTTACATTAAGATTTGGTTCAAGTTGCTGGTGTTATAGCTACCTATAGGCTTATAGACGCTGTGTTGTTCATTTCGTTTAACATTATGTACTTGTAGACACGATGAATTAACACCCAGTACTTCGTTAAAAGATTTATTACGCTTTAAAAAAAAAGGAATTCACTGGTATGTCGCTTCTTACGCAAATTATAAAGAGCAAAAAGTTTACTGATTTAAAATACATAAATGGTTTTAGCATCCGTGCAAAGCCGGACCGGGCCAGCTAGATATGCAGGTATATTTCAAACAAGTATTAAAAAAATTAGAAACTAAGACTAGTTTTCGTCCACAGCCGGACAATCTTTACATCGTACCAACTGGATGAACTAGAGAAAGCCTTCAAAGACGCGCACTACCCCGACGTCTATGCGAGAGAAATGCTCTCTCTCAAAACGGACCTTCCGGAAGACAGGATTCAGGTCAGTCCATATAAACTAAAGTAACCTACCTGCATACTTTTAAGATAAATCGTTCGTGGATGCAGGCCGCTGAAGAAGAAAGAACTGGACATCTTTGAAAGCCCTAACCTCAGTACTCGTTTAGCCTCAGCTTAGCGCTGCGTGATGTTGTTGTTAAGAGACTGAAGCATATCACTGGAGTTAGGTGTAGGTCTATTATTCAATAACTACAACTAATTTATGTGATAATTACAACCGAGTATATTGAAGACAAGGCTGAATTGTAAAGTGTATTACTACAACTTTCAATACCTTTGGCGCTCTTTGTGGATAACTTTGGCGCTCTTTGGCTTCAGCTTGGCGCTCCAAATGTAGTTCTAGTATGAATTTATGTGATCGGTGCTCGTTCACATAATTGAATCATCAGAAGAGATTGTGGGCCAAAAAAGGTCTATTGTACTTATAATAATTAAATGCGAACTAAGTACTTAATTCATATGTTAGGTACCAACATACTTATACTTGGTAATTTTTTATTAATATTGCAGCTAGAAAGGATGAAAAACGGCATTATAAGGATATTGTTAGCGCTTTAGCTATTGACATTAAGGCGGTCTTCTTTTCAACTTTTGGTAGGTAGGTCCACTACGTAGGTACATATCTACCTACTGCATAAGGTAATAAAAGTGCTAAAATAGCAAAAATGATTTTATTTATTCCAATCGATCATATTTCGTTTAGGGGTCGACAGACTCTAAGGGGCCATGAATGGTATAGGGTATGCTATAAATTACAGAAATCGCCTTAAAAGCTACGCATACATTTCGGTACGAGATTCAGATGATTTTCTCCAACAACCAGTTCTTTGAATTTCCAATGCCTTGAATGTACATTGGCTCAAATGTATTTGTACATTAGAAAAACAATTATTTTGGACTGGTTGAAAAATTTGTTAAATTTAATTATTTGAAATTAACTTCGAATAGTTTTTACCAAAATAATTTTAGTTGGAATGTTTATGAAGTTTGTTTGCGTAGATCAAAGAGCACTTTTCATTATTTCAATCTACGTTAGATTGATAATACGGCCGCATCTGCCCAACAAAACTGAAAATCTTTAAGGGAGGCATGACTTTAAAATCAAAATTATATTATAAAAAAAAATTAAAATGTATGGAAAAAGCTTTTGGCGATTTCTGTAATTTCTAGTAGATACATACCTCTGATGATCCTATAATCTTTTGGTTTCTAGATAATATGAAATAGGATGGATTGGGAAAAAATATTCTTGCTAATTGTAAGTTTTTTCAAAATCTGTAAATACATTTCAGAATATCTTTATAAAATATGAATCTCCTAAGACCGTTTTTTTGCAACTGTAACGGTTAATGTAAGTACCTACCTTTATGGTCCCGTCTCAAAAATCTACCCTGTGAAATGACAGAAAAAATATACTGAAATTAATAATATTAATTTCAATGGTGATAATTAGAGGGTAATTCGTTGCAGCTTTTTTTAGTTTTTATTCTTGTAAGAAGAAGTAAGAAACTTTGGTTTCTTTGGGAATCAAAGAAGACCTGTAGGTAATAAAGAGATTTATAAGTAGTTACACATGCTCATTCTATGTTCATTCTTACGTCAACAAATTACTTAACAATCACCTTTGCCCATAAAATTGATACTTTGCACACCAGATTACCTACCTAATTGAGAAATACAAGCGCGCATTTTTTCTCCTAAGTAGTTGGATGAGATCACAAAAAATCTATTGTAGTGGAGGACGTCGCAAAAAAAATCTATTATTACATCGTTAACACGTCAATTGCCATCGATTGATGTCGCTTAGTAACCCGAGAGTTTTGGAGTAGGTCTCTGGGCATTTTGGCAGAAGTTGCGGTGACCATGATTCCGGAGTATGACGGATAGTCTCAGACATTAACGTACTTTTGTGTTTACAAATTTTACAAAAATACTTTTCTTAAATTTCTGTTTTTTTATTTTTTTATTCATTTAACACAAGCTATAACCCGCGGCTTAAAAATATTTTCCAGAAAAAAATAAACAGCTTTGTCCGTGCCAAATTTGTTCCTTACCAGGTTTTACTAGTAATAATAGATTTTTACAAACTTACAAACTTTCGTGTTTATAATATTAGTAGGATAATAGGTAGGTACTAACTAACGAAAGCGTTTCCTCTTTATACTCTACTACATTAAATATTATAAAATACCTACTTCAGTAATAATGTTTGATTCAAAGTTATATAAAATAAATAATTAATTAATACATACCTACAGTAACTCATGTTGGGTATAGCTATTATAATGTCGTTGTTAAATATTTATACGGTGTAAGATTTAGTATTATAAATACCTTTAGGTAAGTAATTACTAAATATCTATTAATGTTTAAGACATGAGTAAAACATCAATAGTCCAAAATATTTTTAATTGCTCTTAAGTCGGTAATTCAAGTCTTTTTTTAAGTGAAATAATATAAATGTTTTTGCTTAATCCCGTGCGCGCCTAACCGACCTTCAGTTTTTTTATTCTTTGCTGTCAATCCAAATCAATGTTGTATTAAATTTGACACCAGTAATACGATACTTTGCGCAAACAAAGCTTTCTTTAATCTTTTGTAAACTTCGCGGAAGGAAGTCTTTTTATACAATCGATTTGCTGATCTATTGAACGTCTAGAAAGTGCATTGGTTTTTATTGCAGAACATTACCAAATGAAATTAATATCTGTATGGCGTTTTTTTTTTGGAATTAATAGAATAAATTTAATAAAATTTCATTGTCGGTACATATTAAAAACTAAATTCATTTAATTTTACATAGTTTTACTCATCTTTAAATCCTTTGCAAGCCCTTGTAGCTGAATGCTCCTGGCTTGCCTAGTTACAACAGTAATTGCTAGGACTCATAATTATTATTAATAGTTTTCCGTCCGTCACAACGGGGGCTCAAGTATCGCGGAAACTGCGGGGAAAACACAAATACAACCCCCTCTCCCCCTACCTCCCGCGCAAACACCGCACATTTATGAAAATTTCATTTCCGAACTCGCAGCCCTTGACAGACTAAAATAAACTCTAATCTCACCACGTAAAGTTTACTGCCACTTAATTTTGCCGCTAAAAGTGGGAGGCAGGGTAACTTCCCTCAACGAACGAAAATGAAATTTATTTTGTTGCTTACAAAGTTTCTTTTAGAAGAAAATTGGTTTGTTATGAGTGATGGTAGTTGAATTTTCGGTATAATGGTTTACGGGGATTAGGTTTCCCCAATTTTAGGGCGGTTTGTGAGACGTTGCAATAAATGGATTATTATGCAATCACTTTTGTGTACCTAATACCAGTAAGCTGATCCTGGGGAAAGTCATTTTGAAAGCCTACCTCCATTGGAGAAATTAAAAATTGGTAGCCATCGCAAAAAAATTTGTATAACCGGCTACTAAAATATAATATGGTTTTGTAAAGCAGGTGGAGTAAACAAACAAAAAAAAATTTTATGGCAAAATATAATGGCATTGAAGCTACAAAATAAAGCGCGGTATATTTGTACTTACTGTCGAAATTATGTAGGTACAAATAATCTACCAATGCTTTTTATTTATTTTTAGTCATTACATTACATCGTACATGAGTCATAACATGTGAATACAATGTAGGTAACGCGATTTTGCTTCTCTTAGGATTCTATGTTGTGTAACAATGCTATAACTTTTATCGTTATCATCCTTTACCCACAGGTAATTTAGAAATAAAGATCTCCGAAAATATTACCTACCAAATCCCGCATACAGTTTCAAGCAAACGTTCCACTGAAACTCAGACAAGTTTCAATAAATCAAGACAAGTTCCGCACCACGCCATCTATTGAGCTCAAGCGCCAACTCGTCGCTATGGCAACCGCGCGCTGATTGGCCACTTTTCAAACCGAAGCACAAAACGGAAAGATGAAACCACCGCGAAATGCACTATAAAATATACCTTTGGATATTCATATTAGAGGTGGTTTTCGAGTGTGTGTGGCAAAAGTTGTTATGATTTGGTTCTGTTATGAAGTCCTGATTAGCTCCGCCCTTCTTAGTGGCATGGCGGAGCGAACGTTGTCTTTTTACGTTGTTTTGTTTTGAACCCCTCTTTTTACGAATGTATGCGTAATGCATGTGTGCGAGTGTGTAAGCTTTGATTTTTTTGATAACCAAAAGCAATCTGCGGTAATGTGATTAGTTTCAATTTCAATGTATGGTTTTGTATCTGAGTAGCATAATTAATATCGTTAGGTACACATTATTCGGTGCCTATTTTTTAACGTGGAAGGTACTTTTTCTTCTTTTAGTTAGATTTTTTTTATATAAAACGTGAAAAACTTACAAACAATATGTTTTTTTATTAAGGGTTTAAAAATGAACTTATAGTAACGTTTTTTAAATACGTCTTCTATTCTGATTCACACCTACATTTAATAAGGTATCTTACGTTAAATAATTAAAATATGAGTTGTGATATTAAATTTTATTTATCTTCCAGTGGAAGTAAAAAGTCCAACCATTTTCCACCTACACAATGTTTCATTACGTTATTCTGTATCGTAACATGAGCCGATGACGTTTCCCGCCAGTTACGCAACGCACCGCGCCGCCAGCCACCCGACCCACCGGCCGTTCTCAGATTATGTTACAATGCCTATTCATTTGCACCATTCTAATCTACCTACCCCTACAGTTACCAATATTATATTGGCACTGTCGTTACCTATACTAAGAATCTCATTAGTCTTCCACTAATGACTTCTTAATAGTACGATTGCTATGTTTTAGCTAACTTTGTTCTTTTTCTGTTGTTAAATTTTAATCAGTTTTTTATGCATTCATACTTATTCGGCTTACAAGACGTGTTATATCTTAGATTTAAAAATGATGTGCAGACTTTCTGTGACTCTCCTAAGCTTATTATGACAATCCTTGAAGTACTATAACGCTTTGTTGTGATTTTTATTCAAAATGTAATGTAAAATAATGAGTCCAATCCTTGAATCTCAAGATAGCAAATCTAGGTAATATCTGATAGCTGAATACTTGAAAGTAACTGACAAATGGCACGAATCCTAAGCGGAGCTCGTCCAATATCGCCCACACAACAGATCGATTTATCTAGAACGTCTCGCAAGCGGAGTGCAAGTTTAAGCTCAATATCTGCTGCACAAGGCCGGGCCGTCTCGGATGCGATGATCGCGTTTCTCGGCAATTACTCCCGTTCAGGCGACGAGCCCCATTTGACACAGTGTAGGAATATCTCGCTAGTTATACTATGTAGATAGAATGTTATACATAATAGGAACTAGCGTAGCGTTGTTATGCCTATACAATTTATTTTTTATACTAATCTAATGACTTTGCCTTCCTTGAAAACCTATTCATGTAGTGAAGGTTATCCTGTCAGCTCGGTCGTTCAAATCAAAGCTAGTATTTTAGTTGACTTTGTTTAATTTAAGTTTCAATATTCTTTCTAATTTTTTGAAATATTTAATTATAAATTTGGGTATCAGTTTTTTGGACGATAGCCTTAATAATGTTTGCCTAGTTGTTACAAAATGAGTAGGTAAACCTAAATTACTCGACTGCCAAAAAGTCCACACAAACCTCATAAGCTCATAAACTTTGTTTCATGGTACACATCATTCACATATCTACCTACATAAAATAATCTTTTTTTCTACAAGTTTAAACAAGACGAGTAACAAGTGTATGGAGGATATGTCAATTAGTTTAAAAACACAACCAGTGTTTAAACGAATTTACATATCCTCCATATTTATTATATTATGCATTAAGATGAGGTCTAATACCAATGGGTATTAGACCTCATCTTCATGCATCATAGTAATAAACTCTATTTACAATAATAAAAACACATTGTCAGCTATCATCAAAGCACTGTGCCACCGGATAGCTATGGAAACCCAGACCGGTGGACCGATAATGTGCTCGAGAAGATATCGACGAGACGGAAGGAAAGGTGAGAATGGATTGTCTGTTTTGTGAACTTGTTTGTTGGCTCTCTGAGAGCCTTTTTACCGCGATACTGAGAGCTTCGGTAAATAGACCGGAACGATCACTTAGTTTGCGATTCTTTCATACTAAGGAGTGGTTAGATGTCAATGTTGATAGGTAAACATTTAACGTTGGTTCTCAAATTGTGTGAACATTGATAAAAACATCTTCATTTTATCCATAAAATGTCTTCATTTTAATATTTATTTTATATATATTCAAGCATACAAAAATGTACCAAGAAGATTTTAAATATTGCAACAAAATAGATAAACATCCCATGAACTTAAATTATTTATTTAAATGTAATGTAAGATTGCAAATGTTAGCCAAAATAAATTTTCCCATTAAAACCAACGCATATTCGTTACATACAAAGAAATTATTCTAATAAAATCTTATTAGTCATAATGAAATCCATTTAAATCTAACAAGCCAAATTAATTTTCTAATTCGAGCAAGCAAACAAGAAAAACAATCCCAAAATGGAAAATTATTACTTAATTCGAACACAAAATTTGAGTGTAATTTTCATAACAAACTCGCAGCCCCGCGAGGACAATAAGCCCTCCCTTCCCCTTGTGGGGTGGGGGGTGGGGGGTTGTTCCGGGCGAATTTAGCAATTAGCGTGCGTGCGCACATTCCGGCGCGCCCGGACGTAATAGCCACCTAGCCGGACGTTGGCCAGGTAGTGGCGGAACCAAAGACATTCTTGACTTGGATATACGCATTGTTTACTTAATTATTGTTTAAATTTATAGTTAATATTAAAAATTTGGTTGAAAAGTCTTTTATAATAGCACTTGTATCACGTTTTAACACACACAACCTTTATTTTTTATGATGGCAAACTGTTACATTAAATTATTACAAAAAAAATATCACTAAACAATTATTTGTTTAAAAATATTGTTTAATGAATCAGAAACAACATTCGTTACCTCAGTAAAGCCTTTATTTATGAGACGTAAAGTGGTTATGTTAATATGAGATTAAATACAAATTTAATTCTTATGTTACATAATTGTCTTTAAAACTAAATTTGTTGTGTGAATAACTAACGATTAATATTTAAAACAGTTATTTAAACCTTTTAATATTCCACATCTAAGATGCCAGTGTACTTTTAAAATTCCAAGTCTACAATATCTTGACATTTACCTGACAATCTAACAATGACAGTAATCAGAAAGAATCTAAAGAATTTGGCAGGGAATGTCCTACGTTGTCCAAACCCACGGTGCCTCTACTTCATACGCTCTGCTCCGCGCGAGCGGTATATCTACACGTTACAGCTTATTTGGGTGTTCGTTGAGTTTGAATTTATTTTGTACGATTTTAAATATTTCAACTAGGTAGTCGAAAGATCAAATTAGTTTTGTTGTTATTGGAATGAGAATCTGGTGGTTATGGGTTCTATTCCACCTCTAGATTTTTGTATTTACGACATAACAAACGTAGGTTCCAAAAACATGTTGACAGTAAAGTTGAGTAAAATCTACACAAAAACAATTGAGAAATAATAGGTTTCAAATACTATGACAATAGACAGGTTAAAAATGTTATCTTATCTAACTTAAGTAAATTATTTAAAGCCTTTTTTATTTTTATGAAACTTATTGGACAGTATGTACCTTCTGCTAGAGTTTAAAATTAAGTAAGTTTATTTGTTTTTACAATTGTTTAAAAACCTGCGCTTTTCATTGTATTCTCCAAGGTAATGAGAAAAAACACTAGAATTAATGGAGACCAGTAGTCAATACCTAACCTTATTTCCTAAAAGACGACTCGTTAGCTTGGCTCGCTCAATAACTTATCTCCTAGAACAATAACGTTGCAACATTCAATTGAAGCTTAAAGTGGAGTGCCAAACAAATACTGGATGCACAATGTGTAATCTGAATCGACCGCCCTCCGAGGAGATTCATTATAATTCCATATGCCACAATTTGCTGATATTATGCTAAGGGGAATTTCTAACATATATGTGTTTTATACTTAGTTAAGTTAGTTTCTCCTGAAAAACGCTTATTTAAGTATCTACTGCACACAAATTAAATTTAAGCATGAAATTAATATAGGCCGTTAGAGTAGGTTTTAACACCACGTACGTAGGTACCTATATAAAAAATATTATTTATTTTATTTTATGTGCACTTTTTATAAATTTAAGACCTTATTAGCAGAACCATTCAATCATTAAATATGAATTATGAAATGATCAATCTACTCTCTCTCTCTAAAAATGCACCTTCATTTTGCTACTACCTATCTTGTCTACCAAAAACGTCGATGAATTTTACAAAAAATTGCCGAAACCTGTACGAATAGCAAGCACAGGTTCTGATCTATCAGCGCATATACAAAAAATAATTTACAGAGCGGAATAATAGATATAAAGCGATATTGTTTCCAAACAAGACCCCTTTAATTTAATGTAGGTACTTATGTTTAGGTACTATAATGTTTTTAACCCATAGGCGAAAGCACTAAATTGAGCTTTAACCTTAAGAATCGTGGTAGAGAAACACTGTAAAATTATTTTATATAATATCGGGACAGCTCTCTAAAGTTAAGATGATTCATCTGTTTACTATAACAGGGAAAACATCTCGTCCAGTAGAAGATTAATCACCAAACTCATGGAGTTCATAACAAAGTTAAAATCAAATTAACTTCCTCATAAAAACCGACCACGAGTTCTGTAATCTGATTTACTTGATATACGCATTCGGCGTAGTGTGGGGTAGGAACATGCTCCTTATCCTGGTACAGATTATTTGACTGCACTTAAGATCACTTCCGAATGTTTTTTTACACTCTAATAATGTGTTATATGTATGTTTAATATGTTATTTTTTTGACGGGGCCAGAGGATACTATAGATACTAGATAGACTTTTATCCTACTAATATTATTAACGCGAAAGATTGTGAGGATGTGTTTGCTCTTACTTTAAAAGTACTGGATAGATTTTGATGAAACTTCACAATAATATAGTTTACATATCAATAACACATGGGCTCTTCGCGTGTAAATACAATTATTGCGAGCAAAGCCCAACTTTAAACAATTTGGCATGGACATAGGTTCCATGGGTGTGTTGAAAATGTATTATAATGAATGGTTATGAATTTTTGATCGGCGATGCAAAGGCTCATTTTGTATGTAACCATTAAGCGTTTTTAAAGGCTAGTCATTACACTTTTAAAACAATAAGGCGTTTTAAAATAATATTAATAAACTTAGCGCTCGTTATTTAGATAGTGTAATTGCAGCTAGCAATTACTGACTTGCAATAATAAACAATATTTGATTGTCAAAGTTTCTAAATCTCTTTATTTTCGATGAATGGCGTCAGTGACTAGCTTACCGCCCCTTACAGCTAAAATCCATTCAAAAGATCGTATCATAGAGTACCTAAGCTTGATTTTTTATTCAATCATTTATCTATTTGGTATTCTGGACTACTGCTTTAAGACTAGTCCTCTTGGCCGTGAAACCCAACTTCTTTAAACATATACATTTTAAAGCAAAGTCTCAATAACTAATCCGATTAAAACTAATAACCCAGATTTTATAAGTGACATTGACAGATAACTTGTCCCTTGCGTCCGTGCCCCTGAGGACCGTTTGCGGGGCATAATGCTAAAACGACCAAATTTGCGACACCCCTGTTAACAGATAATTGTATTAAATAGCATCCCTTGTAAGTTATTCATGTGAGAATGTTTATGGTGTTTTCATTTGATTAGGGGCACATCATTTTTATATTTTTCTTTGTTGGCTTTTATAGGATGTCATACGCCATAGTTTATTTATGGACTTTTTAAAATTAAATCTTATTTCACCTTTTTGCTCACATAATTCATCAACCAGCTTAATCTTTATATACAGGGTGAAAAAAATCGAAGGGCTCTCGTCGGAAACTACTTTAAATCTAGTTAGCTCGGAGACCTCGCTTGAAGTCTGTATGAAAATAGTTTGTCGTGACATTATGTACAAAAAGTGTCTTATGCATTATTTTGTAAAATTAACCAATTTTGGAGCATAGCGCAAAGAAAAAAAAAGTAAATCAATCAATACAATGAATACCATATCTACATGAATGTGTAAACCCTTTTATTTTAACCTAAAATTACTAAATTAGTAGTCTTTATCGTGGTTAATCCACGATAAGATTGGCGTTATTACCAAGCATTATGGAAAGACCTTCCCCTTAACCCTTGGCAAATTGGTAATTTGACCTTTGACATATACCTTACCACAGATTATATACAATTAATATAATTTTAAAAATATATTATGAGTACGCAAACTCATTTTCCATTTCTTTGTAAAGGCAAACCTCAAAAGTTAAAAAATCTGTCCAGCATTTTTTTTTAATCGGACCGTTAAAAAATTTCAAAATAGAATAGCAAAAAAACTCAACAAGACACAAAAAATAAAAAATAAAAAATATACACAAGTATATTTTTTAAGTAAATTGT
Organism: Gymnoscelis rufifasciata; assembly: GCA_929108375.1. Taxonomy (NCBI): domain Eukaryota; kingdom Metazoa; phylum Arthropoda; class Insecta; order Lepidoptera; family Geometridae; genus Gymnoscelis; species Gymnoscelis rufifasciata. The sequence goes on along the minus strand of OV815315.1, from coordinate 7,790,598 downwards.
TATTCCACGCAGTGGCCCCCACACCGAGATGCGCGCGCCGGTAAGCCCACTAATTGCGCCCTAATGTGGGATAATGTGGTCTTACAATGGGATGCATCCGATGCGATACTTAAACACTTTTGTGGGAATTATTTCTATGGATATTCAAAAAGGATTTGTAAATGTTGGGTAAATTTCAGGAATATTTGTTTGTAAGGAATTTATGGTTTTCTAAGAAACCATGGGAATAAATGGGTATATTTTAGTAGAAGCCCACTCCTGCACTTTTGCATACTGGCGAACGCAGACGCTAATGTGGACATTAGCGACCGAAAGATGGACTACTGATCTTGTACGTAATAATTAAATTTGAAAACATAGCAATTATTGACTAAATATTGTACCTAATCTTCAAACTGCGTTTATAAAAAATTACTTATAATTTTTTATTGTTTTATTTTCAGTTTGAAGGCTAAAATTATAGCCTTTCTAAGGGTAGGCTAAGTAATTTTTGAAATTTGCAGACCTAGAATCAAAATCAGTTGAAGCGTCAAGTTTGGAGTATGAAAATGAAAGAGCTCGCGCCGTTGACTCCTCCCAATGAAGAGTTAAATATCTTGATTTTAAAATCAAAACGATGGGAGTTTATTAAAATATAAATATCTGAGAAAATCCGTTTTTTACTTATAATACAACACTAGTACTTCATTATTTTTCTTATGCAAAACATTTGAAAATCAACACCAATTTTTCAACAACGCATTGGTCATTCGAACCACCCTTCATCATTAAATACACATAAAAAGCATAATTCTCACACAGTATCAAAACTACCAATCCCCATTGTTAAAAACTATAAACAAATATGTAACACGCACAACGCAGCGGGGGTCCGGGAAACTCTCTCGTTAGACCGGGTCTACCAGACCCTGAGTTTGGACTGGGGTCTGAGAGACCGGCACGTGACCGTACAGTGATTATGACAAACGGACGAGCTAATACGACGCTCGCGGCTATGATTCGTGAATGATGGGTGTTCTAACTGATCGTTAGAAATTGCCAGTTTGTTGTATAGTTAACTGATTAGTCGGGTTAGTGCTGTGTGCCAAATAAGCCGACAAGCCAAATTTTGTATAATAAACAAATACCTACAAGTGGTCTAGAGAACTTGGAACATAAATTTAAAAAAAAATAGTCGCCAAGTAGCTGAAACTCATATTTTAGTCTAAGTTTCAGATGAGAATGACAATTATATCGTAATACATAATAAAAAAAATAAAAAAAATATATATATATACGGTCGAATTGAGAAACCTCCTTTTTTTGAAGTCGGTTAAAAATAAAACTAAATTCACATTGTCGATTCTATTAAATTTCCAAAGAATTTTCGTCATACTTCATACGATAAACTTGGGGCACAAAAATCTCCAAACAATAGTTGAAATGCACCACAAATCTCAATAAAAATGTCCACTCATTGTTTATTCTTGGACATTTTATTTCATTTTCCCCAATCCACTTTATAGTAATTTATGATATGTGATCCGGTTAGTCCACGCCCACTGCCCACGACTTTCTTGAGTCGTGGCATCGTGGTCACAATAGCGAATTTCTATGGCGAGGTTGGCGTGGGGTAAATTATGAGAGTTGGCGTTTTGGGATATTGCATTGGATCGTAAATTATATTTATGTATTAAAATAGGACATCCATCAAGGAAAACACAAAACATGGTCAAAAGATACAACGTAGTTGATATTACATTTGCGTGCATATTTATTATAGGTTATTCAGCATGTTCATAGGTAACGATGATTACCAACAGCACAGAGAAACATCTTTTCTCTTCTAGATTGTTAGGCTTGCATTGATGTATACTTTATTTAATATCCAAAATAGAAAATAAAAACCTCATAATAATGAAGTGGGTATGTTTCTCTCAACATAACAAACTGCTAGGAAATATTGAAATATAATAAATTTATATATTAAACTTGAAAACGTTAATATGTATAGTCAAAATATTGTTAATTCTGATGCATTTTAGAAGCAAACTAAGTATGCGGTAGGTAAAATTACTTCGTCATTATATTAAAAGAAATTGTACACGTATTTTTTGCTTTCTCTTGCTAACAAAAATTTACGATTTCGCACGATTTGTACTGAATTTAAACATCACAATCCACGAAAACTTTAATGCTTTATATCTAGGTAATTTTTATAAAATAGATATAGCTTTAGATATTTAAGTGTCTACTATTTATGACGGACTAACTGAAGTACTAAACAGATTACTTATTTGTTTATGTAGTCATCTCGCCTATTCGCATGTGGTCCACTCGATTCCTCCACCTCAAGTGTCAGTGTCTCATGCCAGAATAAACTGCCATCCCGAAGTTATGATCAAACTATTAAGAATGCTTTAATGCAAAAGAAAAATAAAAAGTTGTGCAAAAGGTGGGCTTAATGCCGAGGCATTTTCTACCTGCCAACCTCAAACAGGTTTTAGATAAGCGCGCGCGCAAGTATCTACACATCATATCTTTACATCAGGTGAGATTATGGTCAAATGAAGCCTTCTTTGACCACATAATCTATCATAAAAAAAACTTAACTTACAATCTTAAAGCGTTTAAATCGCTAAAACATCTCTCTTAAGGCAAGCACCAGTAACTCTACGAATAATGCCTTCGGTTAGTTAATCGTCCGAATAGTCCACTAATGTAATAGTCCTGACGTATCGACTTACCGATCCAATTACAGAAATCAGATCCTCTGTGGGTCTGATTCAATTTACAGGAGTTGTGGATTTATGAGAAGAATTGGTGGATGACTGAGATATATGAAAGGTTTTATTGGGGATTAATACGAATATGGGTAAGGAAGACATAAATTAAGAAAAAAAACAATAATTAGGCTATTTGAAGTTCAATAAAATTTTAATCTGTCCTTTACATTTATGACAAATATAAACATTTTAGCTAACTGGACGAATGGCTACCATATTTTGAAATACGATACTTAGGGCGTGTTTTACAATCTACAAATAAGCTAAATCAATGGTTTAAATATAGATCTATCTTGCTCTGTCGACAATTTGGTAGTTGATAAACTATCAGTTGACTTTATAGCTCAATCTTTTAATTTTTAACTAATTTTACTCAGACATGGGAACAGAACTTTAATAAAATATACTTACTCGTACGATGCATGTGTACTTATTGTTACCACACATAGACGACTAATATTTGTAACATAGAGTCACCTATGTCTATGAAATTCCAAACTCTACATTTTTGTCACTGTAGGTAATTAGAGTTTGCATCGACCAAAACATCCCCCTCAAAAGTGAAAACTACAAAGCGCTCATTAATCAAGTCGGAACAACGGATACATTAGCAAATGAATCGCGTGCTTTGTAAACAGTACTATAAAACGACTATAACAGTTCCATAAAAATAGGTTCTATAACAGTTCTATAAAGGTAGCCGGCCGTCGAACAATAGAGCTATTGCGTAGTGACGTTAACAGACAGGGAATTGATTTGTCTGTTCATTGTTTGGTAATTTGGTTAATAGTTTTAACGGTTATGCATCAATCGGTTTAATGGAATTAATTTGTTGGCGTTTTAATGGGTATGGGAAAACTAGACTATTATGATTTTAATAGGCATGAGGTTATTTGAAGTAGAGTTTACTAAGGGTCCTTTTTCAATCCTCAGACACTGTTATTTTGTCTGAGAAATGTATTGAAACTACGTCTAAAAGAGTCTGTTTAAAATTTATGTGATTATTTTTAATTAATTACACAGATTTTTTTGTACTATTTAATTAATTATTAGAAAATGATAAACAACGCTGTTATTGCTATTACTGCCATATTTTCAGATATGACGACCGTAATATTCTATAGAGAAAACGAGTATCCTGATGTGAGTTTAAGACAAAGCCGTCAAATATTAAAAAAAGGCTCGTTATTAAAAAGGATTTTTATAAATATTATTTTTTGGCAAAGAGCCAGAGTAGAGTATGGGTGTCTGCCGCGCGGTAGACGTTTCCGTTTCGCAGTCGCTTAGGTCACACAGATTTCGCCAAAGGTTTACAATGATGGCTACAATATAAGAATTACTGGTAATATCATCATCATCATCCTCTTCCTGACCTTATCCCCACATCACGTGGGGTCGGCACAACATGTTTTCTCCTTCCATTTCCCTCTATCACCCGTCATCTCAACACTCACCTCTTTCTTACACATATCATCTTTCACACAGTCCATCCATCTTTTCTTCGGCCTACCTCTTCTCACATATCCATCAACATTAATATCTAACGCTCTTCTCGCTACAAGGACATTATAAAATTATGTCACCTGCAATGATGACATGAAATTATGTTTATGACTAAAAATATTCCGACCGTCCGACTGACATTCGACCGTCTAATCGCATGTAACATGTACATTCAACTTACTCTAACACACTTTAAAGTGCTAAATGAAATAATGACGCATCATATAATCCCGATTATCCCCAAGATGTCCTGTCGCTCCTCCAGCATCATTTGTCTAACAATGAGGGTTCTGCTGAGAGGGCTCTTATCAACTTATTGATGCGCCATTACCGCACTGTTTTACATAATTTGATAATGTTGTTAGTTTAAAGTACCATTTATGAGTGATACACATTTTGATACGTGACTAATTTGTGAATTTCAAGCATTACTGAGAGTGATAGTGTTTTGTTGCTAAGTTGTGGAATGAGTGAATTCGGCGCAAGAGAGTTTAGGCTTCGGCCAAACCTGCGTAACCAAAGCGCCTTCGAAGCGAGAGCTTCTGCCGCGCGGGGGCAAAGTCAAAGTCAAAACGTTTATTTCCTTAGAAGCACATAGACTACATGGACATGGCACTTTGGCTCTTTGCACACCTACGCGACCACAAAGCGGGACGTTATCTTTCAATAATGTCTCGCGTTTAAGGAGCCCCGTTTCCCGCGTTGCTAAAATTAAATGATAATTATATATTTATTTGATTGACATTGTCAACCAACACGCAAACCAACCACCAACCAAGGATCTCGCTGTACTTCACTACAGAACAAACTTTTAATTCTTACCTATCTGCCGTTGCCAGACGCTTACAAATTAAACATTAATACCAAGCTATAAATCAGTCATCTATTGCCGAAATCCGTTGAGTAGTTAAGAAGATTTATGCGAAGTGACAAGTATACTTGAGAATTTATAGATTAATTTACACAATAGAATAAAGTTCTTTAGTCGTCTATTGATGATAACGACATTTGAAAAGGACCAATAAACCCTCAGCATCTTTACTCCGATAGTTAGAAGGCGGTGAAACTTTATAATTGAATTGTATCTAGTTAAGAAAGTTCCAACTTTACCTTTGTGCTCGAACACTATTTATTTTCAAGCAAGTTCGACTACGCTTCTCAGAAGCTCTCATTGGGATCAGAAGGTTCAGTCATATATAACTGATTGTATATATTACCTACACCTAAAATAGTTTACATTTTCGGTAAAATACACTAAAAACTTTTAGGTCACATCATACGCAGTAGGATCCAATAGCAATCCAATAGCAATAGCAGTTGCTGCTCCCACTGCTGGGACACAGGGCATCACTCTTGATAAGACAGATTAGCCCGTAATTCACCACGCTGGCCAAGTGCAGTTGGTGAAGTCACATGTTCCTCAAACTCTTCAAAGTTATCAGAACATGCCAGTTTCCTCTTGATCTTGACCGATAAAGCACGTGTTTAAAGCGCACATAAATTGTGCGAGAAGAAAAATCCAGAGGTGCGCGGCGGGGGTTCGAACCCGCGACTTTCAGATAGTCATTTTATTGGTAATCATTCATATTACATGTCAACTATTGATACAATATTCACTTAAAATTAGAGATAATGAGGTTTATAAAATATTCCAAACTCATACAATATGCTGCTGTGTACATAATGTTTTAATGGTCAATATTAATAATAAAAGCATAATTCATTATAGTTAAAGTAGTAAACTAAAATCATTAAATTTAATACATAATACTGCTTTTATTTTATTAATTTAATTCTATGAATTCTTCAAACTTATAATACGCCCGCTCAATCAGCCATGATTTTTAATTTATAAAGAATGAAAGTGTGCACCACATATCCAACACGGCAGGTATACGAGAAAGTTAACGCGAAATAGCAAAACTTTTTCAAGTTTCAACGTGAAATAAGTAAATAATTGAGTAAAATGTAGCTTGCGATGAAAAGGTAGTTATTTATGTTTTTTTTTTAATCAAAATTTGAGCTTTAAATAAAATGTACGTGAATAAATGCGTTTTATCCGGTGACTGTTGGTCATTTATAGGTAAATCTTTGGGGAAAGTAAGTAAGCAGTTCTCATACCAATAGACTTTCTTAGATTATTTTTAATTGGGTGATCACGCTTCTTCTTTGCCACATTTCTTTATTCTGGCAAAGGTCAAGAGCCAGTCTTTGTAAAGTAAATAAAAATATAGATAAAAACATAAAAATCGTGATGTTTCAGAATAATCCTACTAATAATATAAACGCGAAAATTTGTGACGAAGTAAGTTTGTAAGTTTGTTGCTCTTTCACGGAAAAGCTATTGAATTTATATTGATATTACTTCACAACAATATAGCTTACATAACAGAATAGCACATGGGCCACTTTATACAGCGGTAAAACATCATATTTCGCGGAAAACTCCATTGCGAAAGCCACGAAGCCCAATTTGGATCAAATTGAACATATCTATTTCCCAGTACAGGACAAAAGCTAAGCTATTAAAATCTATTATTACGCGTGCAAAGCCGCGGGAGAAAGCTAGTGACAAAATATCTAGCATACACATGACCGACAAAGTGTCGTAATGATAAACGAACAAGTTTGCCCAGACGCAATGTTTCTACAATTGATTACACGCTCCCCAACTGAACAAATATAATTAACTATAAACTTCTCCGTATATTTGACTCATCTAATGTTAAGCCTTCCAAATGAAGAATATTGTCTTTTATAAAGTGAAGAAATTACACACAAAAGAAATTTGAAAGAAAACTGTGCAAGTACCTGCATCGTTGGTACGTTGGTGGCGAATTAATGGAAGTTTTATTTCAACTATTCTGATTTTCTATGTTAAGGATTCTGTCCACATTTAGGTATATAAGAGAATACTGTTTCACTGTAAATTGTGAAAGCACTTGTTACTGGTATTTCTAGTGTACCTACGCTCTGGAAGGTAGTTTTCGCTCCCAAATATTTAAACAAATTCGATATATAACCTAGAGTCAGTAGATTATTTCGGTTTTCATAGGAATCAGTTTTAATTATAAGCACGAGAATGCTAAGAGAATACTGAGAATAATTTGGCCTCATGGCCAAATTCTTGAAAAATCACAGGCAAAATTATTTGATAGCGAAAAAACATCAAATATCTAGAGACTTTTCAATATACTTCGAATTCGTTATGATATCATAGGCCCGTCAATGCCTATGATATCAAAATGATGGAATTATAAACAAATTTTGCGATTTATTACGTAAATATTTAACTTACATTATCTTAGTATGATTTTCATATTTTATACCATTATAAACAAAGCTTTATACGTCCCATTCGCTACGCCACGGTACGAATAATGTCAATTATCTCTACATAAATTTATGTTTAATATGTTTGCACACCATTAATTACATTTAAAAATAGTTATATTACTTAGCCAATTGTTCAGAAGAGTCTTCATTTGTTTAAGGGTAATGAGACCTACTTATAAAATACTTAAACGTGCATATTTTTTTTCCCAAATCTTCAATTAATTATCCACCTGGCTCATAAAGACTCAATTTGCCTTGAAAATGAAACACTATAAATTATCGTATTTTTCCTTCGACGAACCTTCGTTTTTTTGAAGATGTTTTTATGAAAAGCAGTAAACGTGAAGACACGTGAGTATTAACACGAGAAGTATGGAAAAATTACTAATTCCTACAGACCTACAGACTAAAAAAACTAGGCATATCATTTATGGGTAACTCTGTACGTTTTTATATTAAGCTTCCTCATAATATAACAGAGCTTCCTATTGGAAAATTTAAATCATTTATTAAGAGAAGTCTAATTAAAAAAGCGTATTACTCTATATCTTAATATATATAAATCTCGTGACACAATGTTTGTCCTCAATGGACTCCTAAACCACTTAACCGATTATAATAAAATTCGCACAACATATGCAGTTCGATCCAACTTGAGAGATAGGATGGTTTTTACGGCGAGAAAAAATCTAATAATTTCCGGGAAAATTTTATACCCTTGCGACGCCGGGGCGGGCCGCTAGTATGATTATATAAAGGATGATGCTGTTTGGATAGATGTTGCTTAGTTCCAAATTGAAAGGCTCTAATCATTCTGGTTGACCAGGACTGATATGCTCATTTTATGATAGCTACCTTATTAGTTGAGATGTCAGTGCAGATCTCAGTTCCTCCACTTAGAATTAGAATTAGAATTAGCTACCTTATATGACAAGCATTTTTTTACTGTAAATGTTAAACTTATAATAGTTACCTATAAATAAGAACTCCAAAATTGTAATAACTACAAAATTGTAATAACTGATAAAGCTGTGCTGTTCTATTCGCTTCTCAACTTAGTGTAAATAAAACATTGAAGCAAACTGTCAAGACAATGTTATTTCCTTGATATTGATGGTTTTATTAATTTTAAGTTGACCTGTCCATGTAGGCTATGTGCTTCTAAAATAAACGTTTTGACTTTGACAAATTATGTTTTGACCGTTTGATCAGTTTGAATCGGTATGCATCTACTATAAATCTGAGGCTTTGATCAAGTAAATCATACATTTCGTCATTGTACTATTTTCATCCAAAATAACGCTTGCTGATTTGTATAATATAAAGTTTCGGCAAAACAACCATGTTGTCCTATATAAAAATAATATAGAATGTAAGAAAAGCCCTTCTTGTTCTAGATACTTGTAACTGCTTGTTTCTATTTAAAAGAGTACAATTTTAGATTAAGTTTGAGACCTTTCCCAAAAAAAACTAGTACAATTGCAAAGCCGACATCCAAATGTCCAGACAATAGTCCTACCCTCAAATAAAACAGACAACAAATGCGAGCCGTCCTAAGAGCAGTGCTACCTGTCCAATTTACAAGCCTCTCTAGTAGCCAAAATAACTACCTCTGAAAAATTTAAAAAGATCCCTATGATAGGAGTGGGCCCAAATTGGACGGACCTGTGAAGGGTTAGATGTGGGACCACAAAACTATTTGGAGTGCCTCTTTGCACACTCTCATTATTCTATTTGCTATGTTTACAGCTCTTGGAAAGGGCTGAAAGTTTGCTGGCTATTTTTGTGAAAATATTTCAATAGTAGCATTCTTACTAAATCATTAACAATTTGTGAGGATACTTATTAGGATATAGAGGTATAGATTTAGTTCTGTATTACTGTTAACGTGTAAACGTGTACGTTCGTTGTACATATGCACTTTATTTACACATAGGTACAATTATTTAAAAATCTTTGGCGTTTCTTGTCTTCTCAAGGGGTCAAACATGTAGGTACATTTTACTTGAAAACATAAAATTCGATTCGTTACGAAGATACACCATGGTACGGGTGTTTATACTCTATAAAGCCTCGAGGCGAAAAACACCTTGTTTACCATAAAGTAACACTATTATATCACTAAGGGCTTATTTCTCAAAAGCCGATAAAACTAAGCAATGGTCAATTATGGCAAGAGCTATCTCGCTTTATCACATGCGACTGAGCGTAACTGCTCTATATTTTAACCATTGTCTACTCGGAAATTACTCGGTGATGGTGAAACATGCCCTAAGAGGTACATTGACAGAAAGCGGGTAAATCCACTGTTCCAAATAAAAGATGGTGTACAAAATGAGCACAGTTTAAGCTATGAAACCTAATTAAAAAATTATATATATTCATCGTAAAAATATGTCTTCCTAAAACTAACCAAACCTACTCAAATATTTCTGTCAAAAAAGTCTCAATAATTTAATACGTAAACAGACGCATCCTAACAAAATAATCTAAACGTCTAAAGTAACACTCGAGATCGATCATGTTGACGTTGGGATAATCTGAGTAACACTTTAACTTGAGTAAATACTTGAGCAACGGCTCGGCCAATTATAGGATAAGTCCTAGTTTGTTGTTTAGTTTTATTCACTGAAGAAAACCCCAGTTTAGATAATGTTTTATCTTAATTGGCATTTGATAAGATTAAAACCATACCTACATCTAATGATTATGAACTATTTTTGATAAAGCTAAAAATAAGTGTCCTGTATTTTTGTAGTCTCGTCGCCGTCGTGTCTATTTGAATGGTTAATTTTACAGATGTTCGTAACTTGTTGATAAACTCAAATATACAATTAATATAGTTTAGTTATTTAGAAAAAATAACCAAATTAACTAATTTGTATTTTATCACGCTCTACTATAAAAAAATATGACACTCGTTACAATATTGATTTAACACGATTCTCTTATCCCGTCATCTGTTCACAAAGCCCTATTATACTTACGTTATTATTTTAATATTGTTGCTTCCAACAATACTTCCATCCTATTTGTATTAAGCCCTAATGAGCGTGTAGGCAACTCATTTAAAACCACTGTAACACTTCACACTGTCAAACTAAACTAAACTCTAATCCTATAGGGATAAAGTACCAATAATAATAGGGAGAGTTGAAGATATAGTGGTTTAATAGACAAAGAGATGACATGGGTAACATCTCGAAGTGTCAAGTCGAGTTTTGAATGAAAATAAACGCGTAATTATGTACAAAAAGGTGTGTGGCCACTTGTGTTCCTCGAGCTAACGCGTGTGTAATTGGCAAGTAATGGTTGATCTCGAAATAAAATATTTCTGCTGTCAATTAGGTGAATTTTAATTTTAAAATCGAAGTTCCATATTAAAAAAATATTAGTTATCTCTAAATATTATGTATGAACGAGTGTAAATAACAAAACGAATTTCTTATGAGTGTAATAGGGCAACTTTTTGTCAAATAAAATAAGCATATATTACGAAGAACTAAATCATTTAATTTGTTGCCCTCAATAGATTATTACAACCTGAAAATATTTGGCTATGCGGTGCATTGCTTTGTTAGGGATTAAACAAATTAATCTGTTTACCAGTGCATTCAGATAATTCTAGCATTATATCACACAGAATTTTGCATTGTACTACATTTATTAGGTTTTATAGCAAACACTGGTTGATTGTTTTGTCCGCCACTTATTTCAGTTCAATAGACGTAATGTCTACATAAAAAAATAGGTATTCTGTTTAGTCCGTCTGTTTGCCCCTCCAAAGATATTGGACAACATTTTTTTTACTTTTACATGCAATAATAAATATATAATTAAAGAAAAACCCGCGATTCCGATGCTCTAATTTCCTTAAAAGTAAAACAACATAATATTTTGTAATGTGCACGCGATGCGCTTTTATTTGATACCCCACCCGAGTATATTTCCAGATTATCGGTTTTCCTTCCCCACTCTCACCCCCATAACTTTTAAACGGCACAACCGATTTTTTTTAAACATGTCTAAGAACACTAGCGCCAAACTCACCTTTCATACAAAACGAAATTTAAATCGATCTATCCGTTCGGGAGCTATGATGTCCCAGACAGACAGACAAGTCAAACTTATAACAACTCTCTTTTTTGGTCGGGGGTTAATAAAAAGGCCAAGATATAGACCATCAAAGTTCCGAAGTGGGCGCTACAGTCGAAACTCTCGTCTTGATTTTTCGTTTGCAAGAAAAAACTAAAAATATGTGTAAGTTTTTTTAAAATCTATATTATGGACGATGAAGAAAAATCCAGAGGTTTTTCTTCATGGAAAATTTATGTGCGCTTTAACCACGTGCTTTAACGGTGAAGGCAAACATCGTGAGGATACCGGCATGTTCTGAGAACTTTAAAGAGTTTGAGGGACATGTGACGTTTACCAACCCGCACTTGGCCGTTGTGAATTAAGGCCTAATCTCTCTCGCCAAGAGTAAAGTCCCTGGTCAGTCAGTGAAAACGTTAAAAGGGTTATAATGATGAGTTAAATCTTTGCTCTCGTCTTTAATACTGTGGTGGCAATACCAACCTCTTAATTGTTTCAAATTGATAAAATTTAATGGTGAGTTAATAGTGTAAATAAGTCTAAGTTCCCCTTAAGTGTGATTCTCAAGAAGCGACGTAAAGATAGCCCAATATTAGTGGAATGGCGTTCAAACAGCCCGAGGAATTTCGGCTGCACTTGTGCCAACATAATCAGGGCGATTGTTCGTATTAGGCTAATGTTTTGGCTTTGTGTTCGGTTGAGACTTAGCCTAGTATTTGATTAATATAAGTTTATTATTTGTTTTCTTAAGGCTTCGAAGACTAAAAATATATAATATTTTATTAAAATATATTATGTTGACGACGGTGGTTATGTTTTTTATTGATTCTATCTACATAAATACATATTATTTAACATCGTAATATGCGAAGCGAAAACGTGGTAGGTACTGACACATTTTTTTAACTTTGTCTAATTCCGACTCTTGATCAACCAGTATTTATAAATTTATTTTAATTAGTATTCAGTAATAAAAATTATTTACTTTCCTCAACATAGAGAATTCTTCGATTCCATTTTATTTTTCTTTTTTTAACATATTTTTTTTATCTAATTAATAAATGAATACTTTAATTATCTATACAATTATAAGCAAAAACCCCCGCAGGATCTGTCTGTCTTTATGTTCGGGAAAAACTCAAAAACTATTTTTAGCGATAAGAATAGAGTAATTCAAGGGAAAGGCCAGCTAGTTAAAGAATACATGTATAAAATAAAACGTTAACAAAAGTGTAAAAAATATTGCTAGTCTTTCAACGAGACAGACAAAATATTTGTCAACAAAACCGGACGGAAGGAGCTTGTCTTGGTTTTTTACTAGTTATGACACAATATTAAACATATATCTTCGAAGCAGTATTTGTTAAGTAAAACTGTGGCTAGTCATTGTACACATTGTGCAGTCCTTTCTGTACTGTGGTCCTGTGTGGTACTAGTATGCACAGATGTTCAAAAAGCCACATTTCACGGGCTCGGCCACTCAGCATGTTTAAATCTCCTTGAGATACTTGGCTCGGATTACGGACCCCTCTAATATGTTTTTTAATTAATCGCATTGGCGTTTTGCCAGATTTGTCGATGGTCACTCTGTACGTTTAAGCTGAGGGAGATATTGAAAGTATTCAATAAATTTTGTATGTAATTCTGCTGAATTAATCCTACTAAGGGTCCATTTGACGATTTTTAATCTGTCTGTCTTGTTTGAAAGTAACGTCTCATAGATTTTCATATTATATACCAATCGCTCACAGTTGACCAGTTGATGCACGTCATTGGGCAAAAAGAAAAATATATAAGTATTTGTTTGCCACAAAACAAAAGCGAATGAGTTAAGTACACAATTGTTTTAAAAATACCACATTTTGAAAACAACTGTGTACTTAACTAATTCTTTCGGGTACACATTATGTCAATTTTGTTAAAAAACCTATCATGAACTATTACTATTAAAGCGATCCTGTCTGGATTCATAAATATTTTTTACAAGAACAACTACTCTGTCTACTCTTAAAGCAGCAGTGAAAAATTTTCTTAAAATTACACAGAACAAACAGCTATGGCTTGATAAAGATATAAATGTTAATAATATAAACTTTCCCAGCGATAAAAAGGCACAAAAATTTATTAATTTTCAAACAATCGATGCTAAGAGTGTTCTTCTTCAAATCATATAAACTTATCAATAGATAGGTTCGATTACTCTCTCGTTTACTGTGAAATATATCTTTCCTCATTTATCCTCATATTAGTCATAAAAGATTTTTAACGGTACTAAAAAAAACACTACTTGCTAACCAAACCGAACAAGACTAAGCAATCGCTGTTTTACGTATAAACAATCCACGTTACATACCAATCGCGCAACCAGTTGACCGATTGACGGACGTCACGGGCAAATTGTCGAGTTATTATAGCAATTACTGCGAGTGTCGAACATGCTTATTCACGGCCGCTAGTTGCCTAGTTAGAACAGCTGTGGGTGTGGCCCAGGATGTAGCATGGAGCGAGCTGTCTGGACATGTCTTCAAAGTAGTTTTCTAACCTGAAATTTAAGACTAGAAGGAACACGGTCGCGCTTAGTAATGTAACTTCAGTTCTTAAATTAGCAAGGCGGTGTATAATTGAATTTAGTTACATGTGCGAATTCGATTGGTTACTCCTAATTCATGTTAACCAAACGTAGTATGTATTTAAATGGAATATTATTTGATGGATTGCGTAAAATAATAGGTTTTGACATATTATCTATATTGTTTAAATATGTGACTGTATTGTAATTAATTAACTACTGGAACAGAAAGTACTTTTTTCAAATTAATAAACGAGAAAGTAAATGATGACGACGATGTGAAAAAAGATAAAAAGACATTCAACAAATTTAATTTGTCCAACTGTAACAATACAAAACAAATATCTGTAGCAAACCTTGGATTCTCATTGAAGTAAATAATAATTAAACCTTTTTTTTTATAGATATTTGCCTTGTTTACTAAAGTCTGGTTTACACTCTTGTCTCGTAAATATTGGAACGTTTGGCAATTTTGAACGCGAGAGTTGAAGACTGCATTTTTAAACCGCTACCGCTTGTAATTTACATGGTGCACCCTCCACGACCGAGATATCTTGTTTATTTTCCGCTGTCGGAAGTCATCGGCTCTCGTTAACATTATATTTTCATTATTATCGTTATTATTATCATTACTATTATCATTTATTATCAGTCATTCCCAGCCGTGACTGGACGTCGATAATAGAGCCTCTTTTGGACTTCCGCTGTTAATAAATTGACAGGTAACCGATGTTTGAGTATTTTCGTTAATTTGCGGCGTTTTGAAATAACAAGGGTAATGATAAGGGTCTATTTAGTTGTTTTTTCATGATATTGGATTTAAAAAAAACTTGAGTTCGATGAGGCAAAAAAAATATGTTTTGTCGGTTTGATCTTATGTACCTACCCATCTTGTGCACCAGTGTGTTTAACTACCAAATGCAGTGGTACTGTCAAATTTTTTAGACATGTTAAGCCGATTACTTGATCGATTAACATCTTATTTAGTTTTAAAGACTGACTAGTCTCAAAGAAACCTGGATTAATTTTCTAATGTATTCTATTAAAAACGTTCGTTATGATTGTGCCCCATGGGAATATATAATATTATGCTCCGAAATATTAAAAACTAGTGGTAAAAAAAATATATATTACTAGACTAGGTAGGTGCCATGATCTTTTAACTCAATTTATACCAATAACTTGACCTTGTGCATAATTTGTACATTCATAAAATCCCAAAAATAGCGTCAACCAAATTATAGTCAAATCAATTACTTAACCAATTATGTCATTATCAACAGACTAATTACAATCACTTCATCGACTAATTAAAATGTATCCGCCGCACAAATTGAGTAATAACCTGTTAGAAGCACCGCTATCATGCTATAACGAAATATTAAATCATAGCTACCTAAATTTTACATGATAATGTTTAATAAAATCTTAAACTAAATACAACATTAATAAAAAAATACCACAAAATTAGTATCAACCAACAATCAAATCAATTAAACCGCTACCATTAGCAACTAACCAATTACAGCCACCTCGTCAACTAATCAAAATGTGTCCGCCGCACAAATTGAGTAATAACCTGTTAGCCGCCGCGACAGGCGACAGGCCGCTTTGTCCCGCACTTTCCCGCCAAATTGCCACCAGACGCAATCCCAATCCTCCATTTTACCGAACGCCTGCACCTGATTGGTCGACACGCCCCCTCCCGCGCCATTCACTGAAGAAATGAAATTATGCACTCCGTAAATAAGATGCTTTGTTCGGTTATTTAATGTTTTAGCTTAATAGTGTGCTGTCCGGTTGGAGAGTGGCTTTACGCAAATGAGCATTCAAACATTTCAAACGGTGTCAGTGATGTGTTGTAACTTTCATTATACGCTATCTACAAATCGGATACTTATGCTCTTCAGTAGACATAGTCATAGTAGGTACGTACCAACTATGACGCAGTAAAGAGTTTCTAGATTTGAGTATGACACAGATTTATTCATCGGAACCTTTTTTAAATCGTCTGCCAGTGGGCATACGTAAAATCTAATTGAATTTAGAATATCGAAGCTTTCTAAAGAACTTTTTATACTTAGAATAAAACTAATACACATTCCACTATGCTACCAAAAAAAATGTTCGATTACAAAGGAAAAATTACATACACAAGTATATCTAATGTTGTTCATCCCTCAACAGGGTTAGATAAAGCGGTAGTAGACTAGCGATATTTATGTCCTTTATTATTTTTTTCTTTCGTTCACTCGCTGATATAACCTCCAAATCCCAAATTTAAACTCTCAAAACTCTATACATCCAAGCTCCAAGCTCGCTCGCTCAGGATACATTGGGGTTCCTCATACGAGTAATAAATTGTCTGGCGTAATACTCTGCGTCATTAGCACGCGTGAATGTGCCAAATTAACAATTACACCGGGTTCCGTGGATAATTAGTACTCCCGTCAGACCCACTGACATATTGCATTCCGGGACTAACGGGGATTCCACATGTAAACGGGCGCACAAATTACAATGAAAGATTTTGTTTTGCTAAATCCGGAAGTGACTAATATTTTCGTTTGTGAAAATTTAATGATAGAAGATGTTGGTTTTTCTTCAAAAACCTTCGCCGTAAGATTTTTTACTGCGCATACAGCTATTTTGAAAATGCTACAACGTTCATTGGTAAAAATATATTTAAATAAGTACATAAAATTATGGGTAGGTGTGCTCATTTTGTAACCGGGTTTCTTCTTCTCACTCTTGTAAAATGTGTCGATATTATAGATATCCGAGGTTTCTGTTTCATTCAGGAGCAACGGTCATCAAATCAGAAATGTGCTTCTCAAAAAAATATACCCATTCTATGATAAATTCGACCTGCCGGGGCCTATCTGACACAAGAAAATATTCAGAGTTTGATTATCACAAAAATAGTAGATACGGTGTTTTTTCGATTCCAACAGAAACAAACCAGTAAACACTTGTACCCGTCAAATCCCCGAAGTAATAAAAAACGCGATAAACAAACAATAACATTAACACTTTTCCCCCAATGTAATCCATTGTAAGCGCATAATGCCGCGTTTACACTGGCCGGCACAGAATATCTTCCACTGTGACAGAAGGGATGGTTATGGTTACGTGTAATACACTATTTGGCAAAATCCATAAATAAGACTTGCTTACGAAACATGTAGATACTCGAATTTCTACTCGATTAAGCACAGCACATACATAACTTACAACGGAAATACAGGAGAGCTTTAACATAAATTGTGTGATATTAATTAACATTATACCTCCTTCATAAGACTTCGTAAATAAACTGTTGAATCGTTATAATATAAGTCCACGGGCATTTTTTCCCTCAAATTAAACATCCAACACAGCATTTTCCAAATCAGGGAACGTAAGTTTTCTGTATAATTATTCAATTGATCTGAACTTTGTTAATAATAACGGCAAAAGCATCAACATTTATATATTTAACACTTCTGTCACTATAAAATACTTTTACTGTATTGTCCGATAGCGTAGGGGTCGGCCACTGGGGACGAGTGGAGTCGGGGGACACCGTAATGCTGTCATTTGTTTATTATATTGTGTGATGAGAAGTCCCCATTACGTGTCCCTGAGTGCATTAAGCACTCGTTATACTTACCGTTTGGATATGATTTACGTGTGAATTTTTGTTGGAACCATAGATCTAATATGTTCTAGCCGTTTATTTCGTTGCACATAAGTAAAATATTTTAGATTTTAGTGTAAATATTTGATGAAGTTATGTTCATATTGAATGTTGATTATTCATAAATAATAAGTACCTACATGTATATAATTTTATATTCTACTATCAGCCCGCCTCGGCTTCACATGGGTAATTATTTATAACTGTTTTCCCTTCAATTATTCGATTTTTTCTCGCCGTAAAAACCATCCATGGTCGTCTACGAATATTAAAAAAAAGGTGTGTGTGCGATTCGATTCACACACGATAGAAGTGAAACTTCAGTAAATCGACAAAAGAATGAGATGAATAAAAAAAAACTAAAAAAAATACTGTGCTAAAAGATTTTGTTCGGGCGGTCACCCATCCAAGTACTGGCGTCGCGCAACGTTGCTTAACCTTAAACACTAACATTTAAGCTTGGCTTACCTGTCGTTTTTTCCGTTGCATCCGGTTTGAAATCACAACGATTCTAAAGAAGTTTTACTTCAAAAAGAATTGCCCACATTGGTCCAGGCGTTGTTGAGTTATGCGCTTTCCAAAACATTTTACGATTCATTTTTATATCTTATATTTTTCAAAGTTATTTTATTAAACACTTATAAAATAGGCAGATTTTTTTAATCAACTTTATTGTAATATGTATAGGAAACTAAACTTTGCAAACACCTACAATTAATTAATATCTCTTTTTAGTTAAGTATGAGTTGTAGAAAATAATTTGCTGTAATTAACATTCAGCAGAAACAAATCCGCCTGTATCAAGTGACTGATCGAAACGGCTAGCTTGTCAAATTGCCTAACGATCTATCCGGACTCGCTTCCGATCAATTACCGGACCGGTTCCTGCTACGCTGTGCTTGCTCACCCTATATTTGCACGGCTACTGCTACGATATGCATGTACGCCCTGTATTTCCAAAATAAGTATAAGTTTTGGAAAAATAAATGAATGCAAAATATTTAGTTTCTCATCTTATTCAACTTCAAAACTTGAAACTTTTAATTTGTGTATAATGCGTTTGCACTGCAATATGTACATTTAATTTCATATACATATAATATGTCCGAATGGCAAGTGACCAGATAGTGATGGTTGAATATTCACGCGAAGTTATCGATAGAACATATTTCACAGGTTATTTTATTAATATTTCGCTACTGGTTTTGAATATTGTTTTTTTAACCCCCGACGAACAAAAAAAAACGGTGTTATAAGTTTGACGTGTTTGTCTGGGACATCATAGCTCCCGAACGGATAGATCGATTTCAATTTAGTTATTTTTAAATAAAAGGTGAGTTTGGCGCGAATGTTCTTAGACATGTTTCATGAAAATCGGTTGTGCCGTTTAAAAGCTATGGGGGTGAGAGTGGGGAAAGAAAATCGAAAGTCTGCAAATATACTCGAGTGGGGTGGGATGCGCTTCCATGTGATATAAATATAAATTATTAAAGCATTGGAATCGGGGGGTTTTTCTTAAATTTTAAATTTAGATTTATTCTATTTTATTGACGTCAGCCGACGTGTTGTGCCCTTTTTGCAAGATTTTCTTGGTTGTAACATTGCATTCAAAGCCTTTTTCTTTAAATAAAAAAAAAAAAAAAAAACTTTGCATTATATTTTTAGAAATTATGAAACAAATTTGAAAACCTGCTAACTCTGCTGCTGTGTTTAATAATTAATTGTATATTATTCTAGTTATTACTAATTCATTTCGAAATATAACGCGTTGGAATGTGTACTAATACCGCGTATTAAATGTATTTTACATACAAATTAAAGTTGTATGAGTCAAAGATTCAAGTTTACCCATTACGTTGTCAATAACTTAAATATTTGCATAATGTAAATTCTCATTCTGATAAAATCAAGCGAAGCCCAAAGGCGGACCCTCCAACCGAAAACAAACCTATGAAGTCAAAACAGCTAAACGACTAACCCCAATCCCTTACAATATTGATTATCTGCAACAGACGACCGACAGTAATCCTCGCTCACCGCTGGCCCACCAGACCCCGGGCCTCACAAGCCCGGGTCGTGTGGAACGCACGGCAATTGTGCCGGAATTACCCCGTAATTCGCGTCCCGGTAATTCACGGATCAGAGGATTAGTCGAGCGAAGGGTTAAGTAGATAAGTTTTTCATTAGACTAGTGCTAATGTTGTTGTGGGTTGTGCGTTGATTGTTTTTCTTGTAGAGAGTAGTAGTGTTCAGCCTATAGTTTTAACCTCCGTCCGAAAAGAGGAGTGTTATAAGTTTGACGTGTCTATCTGTCTGAGGCACATCAATTAACATTTTTTTTCGTATTAAAGGTGATTTACGCGCTAGTGTTTTAAGACATTTTTGATGAAAATCGGTAGGGCCGCTTAAAAGTTAAAAGAATAACCGATTCACCACGCTGGCCTTGTGGGGGTGGGTAAATATCACACGTTCTTCAAACTCTTTAATGTTCTCATAACATGCCGTTATACATAATCATAATACTCCTAGACGCAAAATATATTTACTAACTTCTACTAAATATACATTAGTTACCAACTTATGTTTCGCTATAATAAATGGAAGCGTAAGCTAAATCAAAGCAGCATAATTGATATTAATTAATCCGAAACAGAATGGCTAGAGGAACGTCTGCGTAACTCAATACAAGTAGTATTAGTATTAATTTGGTACAGCGTAGTATTAATTTAGTAGAGCTTTGGCTAGAGATCGAGTTTAATTAACAAATTTAATTAGAAATTAACTGTTTTGTTGAGATGCCTGTGTGGTCGGCTGTTGTAGGGTTGACGTTATGAGCGAGTTTTATAATACTTGTTCCTTTATTTCACTGTTAGTTGAATATTTGCAATAATTGATTCCTCACTAATAGTAGTTACAAAACAGAACTGTTTATTTTCTTATTTTGTCTCGGTGGTCTATAATAATGATATTTTAGTTATGGTTTACATCATCTTATTTGAAGAAATATATTATTTTCTTCGCACATTCGATTAAGGTCTGATTTTATTTGTTTATTATTAGGACCACCAATTAAATAAATAAAAAGTGATTATGTTCTAGTACTTTCTATATTGAAGGCAAACGAAATTTGTAAACATTTCATTAATAAGGTAGTCTAGTATATGCAGAACCTGAATTGCTTTGTCATATATTTCATACATTGATCAAAGATAAATAACATAACAGAAAATAAAGATATTTACTAAACGTATGAGTTAACCAAGGTGGTATCTTTGTATATAAGTCTTTATATTAAAATCACAGCACAAAATATAGTAAAAAGGAAAGCTCTGCCAATGAACACTTGCAAATTCCCTATAAAATTGGAAGGCTGCACAAACGTGGCAGCCCTGGAGTGGGCGGGCAAACAGCGGGGAATTTGAAAATTTAATTTAGCTGCGTTTTGTTCCTGCTAATTGGTTTGTTTACGGCGTTTAGTTACTATCAGTAGGTAGTGGTTGTGTTGGGGAATCTAGTTTATTTTAATTTAGGACAGATTTTGTAGCATTAAAATTGATAATCGATTTTCTATTGTCGATGATTTTGCCTCTAAAACTTTAGAAACCATTTCTACGGTAAATTAAATTACCTTGAAGTTTTAAATATGATGAAATAAATAAATAATCAATAAATCGTCATCAAAATTAAAAAAAAAATGTATATAAAGTATTTTTAGGTTCTTTATTGTAGCTTTAAATTCAGCAGCTGTGTTTTCACAAAGTAAATGATTACACTCGTTCACGAATCGTTCCGTTCCGTTCGTTCGTTAAAATTAAGAGTACTACGTTAAAGAAAACTTGACAATACCAAATTACCAAGAGACACTAGAAATAAAATATCGACAAATATATATCGCCAATTTTCCATAAATTTAATACGATTTCAGGAAACATTTCACGCTAAAAGCTTGCCCGAAAGTTAATTTGTATATCCTGTTACTGGTAATTTGTTTTAAAAACCCATCATATTAACCTCCGTCCATTGTTCTAGGTGTGGTTCCAAAACCGACGAGCTAAATGGCGTAAAACGGAGAAATGTTGGGGGCGGTCCACCATCATGGCGGAGTACGGTCTCTACGGGGCCATGGTGCGGCACTCGCTGCCGCTCCCGGAGACCATCCTGAAGAGCGCCAAGGAGAACGAGGCGGTCGCACCCTGGCTGCTAGGTGAGTGCGGTGAGGACTCTTCTATTCTATAGGGGAATACATTTCTATAGAAACCAGGAAGGCTATTGAAATTAACAGGAGAAGGATAGAACATTTCATGTTTATTTTGTTTGGTTTATGGTTATTATTTTCCATTTATTGAATATGTATAAAATGTTTTACATACGAATAAACTTTTTGATTTGATTTGAATTAAGACGAAAAGCAGTTCAGCTTTTTACCCCAATTATGTGGCACCGTGTATATGGTCACCCGAAAATAATACGAATCGTAATCGTGATCAATTTCCTAGTAAATTGATTAACTTACGGAAAATCATCAACGGTGGATGACATGTATTATTTAACGCAATCATTTTTAGTTAATTCATCAACGGTGCCAGGGCTTACTCGTTAATCGATCGATTTTTCCTTACGTAAAATCATACACAAATGGACCAATGCTGCTAAGTATATTTCGAGTATTTTACGTGAAAATGGCACACGTTAAATAATACAGTGCTATCTGATTGGTCGCATATTAACGTTATAATAAAAATATAACTTTGACCAGGCATTCTGGTCACAGAATCCTAAGATTTAACAAGTGAATAGTGGTAAAAGTGAGAGTTGACAAAGGAGTCGGATTTTTACAACTTACTGTTACTGTGTATAATTCCAAAGAGATTTAGATTTTTTTACCATGGTTCGAGCTCTTAACAGTACTAATTTCATATTTTGCACTGAAGAGGCATAGAAGATGTTAGAAACGGAAATACGGGATTGAGGTCGGCCACTGTGGTTATGCTCAAACGACTATAAAACTCCAATAATGATGCCCATTTCCTAAACTAGTAAATCCTAAGATTTGCCAAGTGTTAGCAAAAGTTTGAGTGGCCAAACAACCAACTTTTATCATTATTTTTTTTTTTTTATTTACTGGTTAAACAGTAATACTTGCATTGGAAAGCCTTATAATGCTCGAAAAGAGGCAGTGTTGAGAACTTTGAATACTAAAACTCCAATGTCTTGCACCTACGTAAAAGAGTTTGGTGGTGGTTACTCCCTGCAGCTCCCGGTGATCATACTGAAAAGCGCCAAGGAGAACAGGCGGTCGCACCCTGGCTGCTAGGTAAGTGCGGTGAGGATAATTCTATGCTCTATGGGGACCTGGAAGGTATTTGCAATTGCTGGAAAAAAATGGGTACCTATTTTAAGAGGAATTTCGGCTGTCTACCCCATATGTGTAGCACCTTGTATTTTACAATTTAAAAAGTGTTTCGGTGGGAAAAACTTTTATCGTGCCTTTGCTGAAGATTTAACAAGTGAATGGCGGTAAAAAATATATTTACCAAACGATTCTGCCTTCAACCATTATGTGTACGTGTAGCAAAATCTTAGGTTTAATAGATTTTGTTTAGATTTTAATTAGGTACTGGAGTTCGAGAAGGAGATAAGAGTAGAACAATACATTCCTAAGCGAGATGTCAGTGCAGGTAGTGCCTGCTACTGGGGCCTCGAATTAGAATTACCTGAAGATTTAACTTCAGTTAAGCTACTTTTCTAGTCGAATTGCACTTGAACCATTAGATTGAAAGTGTGAAATTACAAAGGCTTAGCATCACTCCGAAAAATAATTTAGCATCCAACTTTATTTTAGTCAATCCATATTAGTCTTTAAAAAACACTAGCGGCCCGCCCCGGCGTCGCACGGGTATAAAATTTTCCCGGAAATTATTCGAATTTTTCTCGCCGTAAAAACCATCCTATCTCTCAAGTTGGATCGAACTGCACATGGTATACGAATTTTATTATAATCGCTTAAGTGGTTTAGGAGTCCATTGAGGACAAACATTGTGACACGAGATTTACATATATATATTAAGATAATGCCTTTTGTTAAGATTCCTGCATTTATGTACTGAATGAAAAACCATTATTTAGAACTTCGAGAGAGAAGAAAGAAGACAAGGAGTGCATCACCCTCGTAAGTAATAATTAGAAATACTACCTATAACTCCTATTTACACAATCTAGGTTATAAACTATGTACCTAAATTCCAAGTTTCAATCAAATCCGTTTAGTGGTTCCAACATAGGTACAATTGTAGTGAATTTATAAATATTAGGTCCTTACATATGAAATTGGCGTTTTGTATGGGAGGAACAAAAAGTCGAATATTTTTTAATATAATATATTTAATTAATCAAAGTATGAACCATTATTTTCTATGCACTTTTGCCATCTTATAGGTAGTTCATTGATCCCTTTACTAAAAAAACCAGTCGGACGGGAATCAATAAAATCTTTGAAGGCGATTTGGACTGCCCCATCGGAGTTGAATTTTTTCCCTTGCAAGAAGTTATCCAAATTTCGAAAAAAATGGTAATCTGTTGGAGCAAGGTCCGGGGAGTACGGAGGATGTCTTAGACTTTCCAATTGAAGCTCTTCTAATTTAGTAGCCGTCTGTTGCGCAGTGTGTGGTCTAGCGTTGTCGTGAAGCAGCAGTGGCGTGGAGCGATTGACCAGCCTAGGTTGTTTAGCCGCTAGCTTTTCCATCATGGTTTGCAATTGCTGACAATAGACATCAGCCGTAATAGTCTGGCCAGATTTGAGAAAACTGTAATGAACAATACCGGCACTAGTCCACCAAACGCTTACAAGTAACTTTTTTGGGGTTAATTTTCGCTTGGGGCAGGATTTGGCTGGCTGGCCAGGATCCAACCATTGCGCTGAGCGCTTCCGATTATCGTAAAGAACCCATTTTTCATCACAGGTAATGATTCGGTTTAAAATACCTTCATTATTGTGCCGGTTTAGTAATGTAACGCAGCAGTCGACGCGCGTTTGCCGGTTTGCTTCAGTCGATTCGTGAGGTACCCACCTTTCAAGCTTTTTAATCTTCCCAATTTGCTTCAAGTGAATTAAAACAGTTTTATCACTAACACCGCAGCCTGCAGCTAACTCGGACGTGGTTTGCGATGGATCCGCTTCCACAATAGCCTTCAACTCTTCATTATCAACTTGAGTCTCAGGCCGTCCACGGGGCTTGTTCTGCAAGTCGAAATTTCCAGAACGAAAACGTTGGAACCAAAAACGAACTGTGTTTTCTTTTGCAACACGACCGCCATACAAATCATTCACCCTTCGAGTTGTTTCCGCAGCACTAGTGCCACGGCGGAACTCGTACTCGTAAATAATGCGATATTTTAAGTTTTCCATTTTGTAAAATGAGTGACGCAAACAGAAAAAAACAGAAGAAAAAAAACAAATGAATGACGATCATCGAAGCACAATAAATACATGAGTCTATAGCTGTACAAATTTGAATTTGGAATTCCTTACCAAAGAGGAGAAATTTGTGATTAAAGTGGCCAGTACGAAAAACGCCAATTTCATATGTAAGGACCTAATATAAACCTTCTTGATCTTTGTGATTCATCCTCGTCCACATCTTCACTTACGTACCGTAAGATGACATTTTGGACAATTAAAGCTCTATCATATATAACACCAAAAGAAAACGTTGTATTCTTATAATAGAAATTTAGGTAACGTATCGAATTTAATTGACACTGTTATACTTTAAACCCATAGTAGTTGAATATACAGGAATCAAATAGCTACTCGGAGATGTGACCAAAAAAATACGTACATACATTTACATAGCAATTTAGCAAACTGTGATTCCCACCGCGAATTATAATAATATTAAAGATAATATAAATTTAATAAAATACATTCGAATAAAATACGTACATATAGGGTTCCAAAAATTTCAAATGCCAAATATTACTAAATTTGTTAAAAGTATTATATGTTTTTGTAACATTACAGTGGGCTGTGGAACACCATAATTGTTTATTTGCACTGAACATGCATTAATATCCACCAAGTACAACATAAAAATACAAAAAATTCAATGCAGTTCAATTCAATTCCTTATAATTGGACTCTGCGCTTGAAGCGTCAGTTTACTAGTGTCAAGTGAAATAAAATTTTAAAGTGTAAAAGATGTTACTTAGTTGAACGCCATTTTGCGTCCGCACACAAAATTCTATGTGCTGTAAACAAAACATATCACCTTAATTATCTAAGCAAGAAAAGCTATGACACAATCAATAATTCAATTACTGTCTCTTTTTGTCTCTGGCAATTTCAACTTGATTAAACTCGCTCCCAGCCTTCTTGTTTCTTTTTGTGTGGCTAAACCAATTTCCCAAAAACCGACCCTAACTATAAATATAAAAGCAAAACGACTTTTTTTACCACTCACTGGTTAATCGACGACATCTTAAAACTAAGAACGAATTTTACGAAATTCCACCTCCAAAGAGGAATGAAAGTTTGTATGAAAGTACTATATTTTTAACTAAAAAACTTGAAATTTTAATGTTTCTTCATAAATCGGCCCCCACTTGGGAGAATTTTCTTCCATTGGTTATTTAACTAAATAACAAACATCTTCACGCGAACGAAGTCGTAGGCGCCAACTAGTACTATATAAACTGGTTGTTACTTATTTAATGTAATTTTAAGGTTTGTTGTGAGATATCATATGCAGAAGTAGTGCGAAATTAATGTAGCCCAACAACTAATAACTTATCATTTAAAACAAAGCTTTATTGTAGAAATGGTGTAGGTATAAGCTACCTTAGGGGTACATTAAGAAGCACCAAATAGAGGATTATATTCGCTGGGTACCTTCTTCTAGAGTTATATTCCTTTCATTACGATCCCGTTATCGGAAACTAGGACATAGAATCATCAAAAGCAGTGAAATAAGAGTGAGTAAACCTCGTCTTTGCCATTACCGAGCCTCATCAGCATCTCAAAGCCTGACTAACTGAGTTAGGCTCGTTCTCGCCGTAATTCTACCCCCAATGTCTATTTCATGCTTAATTCAACGTCTCTGTCGCTAGCTAACGGAATTTTATATCTGTTAGATTTACAGCAAACTAGATTTACCAAGTGAGAAAGAAATAAATAGTCACAAAATAAAATTACTGCCGAAAATTATTGAAAGAGTTGAAAATAATGGAGGTTTCCTTTAAAACATATTAACCAAGTTCTTACACTATTTTAAGTATACCCAAAAAACCTTGATCCGGGGCCAAAAAAAACACAGGATCAAGGAAAACAAAGTATCTAAATTTTAATCATTATCTAATATAACATTGCTACATAAACATGGCACCGAGTCAAGATTACTTGGGTATACTATCAATAGTGTTAACAATTTGTTAAAATAGTTTAAAAACATTTTTTTTCAACTTTTAAGTTTCTCAGTGGGATTTTTTAAAGTTATAATGTATCTCTTTTGTGTGGTTATATTCTACTGTTTCGATATCTGCAATTCATATACCAAAAATAGTAACGGACAAAACGACGCATAACTTATTACTATTCACAGTAAAAATATGTATACATTGCTAGCACAACATGTATAAAATCTTGTGTTACAACTACAAAAGAAATAAATGGTATAAGCTACTTTTATTTAAAAAGGAGTTGTATATTACCACCTTGCAATTAACCTTCAGTAGTAAAAGTGTATAAGCGATCATGCATATATAGACAGAATTTCCCTATCCGTAACCTTGCTGAATTACTCTATTATTGTTCTTTATTTTTGTTGAAATATGCATCAAAATTTGTTGAGCAGTTCAAAAGAAAATACCTATTTCATTTAAAATATTCCAAAAACACCTACGTGGCATAAAAAGCTAGTTCATTAATGTAGTTGTATAGTGTACTATAAAATCGTCTCAAAACCCGGCACTACCTCTAGTAAAACAGTAGATCTTTAAACTGTAAAATTACTATGCATGTATGTTCCGCGCTACCAAAATCGGAGCTGAAGAACCCAGCGGTATTCCGCTACGTATTACTACACGTTGCATATGTTACAGCCAATCCTCGAAGCTCCGGCACTTATAAGTCTGACTAGTCAATCCTCAGCTCTGTCTCGAAAACTTAGAGTCAGTAAAAGTAAAGTTTATTGGCCTCTGACTAAATAATTCTCGTAAAATCTAGGAGAAACAAGTTGGTCAGGCAAACGACAAAGCTCAATTTAATGAAACCCGGGTTTGGCTATTGAAACTTTAAAAAAAATTGTAAAGTAATGTGTCCGACTAGTACTTAGTTAGAGTAAGTTTCTGTTCTTATTTTTGTTAATTTTTGACTACCACCGCCGTCCACAACCTTCCTGATATAATATTTCCATAAAAAGGTTGTCTGGAAGACATTGCTTTAAGCAATAAGACCGCCCATTACGCATGCTAGGTTTAATTTAATTTTTTAAATTTTTGTATTTTTGTATAATGGTGTGTGTATTAAAGGATTTTTCTATTCTGTTCTATTCTTAGTTATATTGTCGAACTGCTTGAACAAAGTTATTTCTATTTATGCGATTGTAAAGAACGAAGTCAAAAAAAAAAAGTAAACGTAATGAACTACCTATTTTTATTTTTGTATCTTCTTTTAATGAGACGCGTAGTTATTACATAAATGTATTTGTGTTATTTTAGTTTCTTAATTTATCTCGCCTAAGTTTTCATAAAAATTACTAATAAAACGAATGAATTCTGTTTAAACACAATTTGCAACTGAGAATACGATTTCCTATGGGCTCTCGTTGAGACAATTTCCATCTTATTATTAGATTACATTAAGCCAGATTTTCTGGCGCTTGTCGAAACATGAAACGATAAAGTAATTTACAGAGATGGCATAAACTTGTTTAAATGTGTTTACGTTTAACTGAGTCTGCCATTCGCTTCTAGGATCAACTAGGCAAAGCCCCAAACAGATCATTTTATTTTCAACGTTTGACTTAAATGTAACGGAGGGATGTCAAAAAATACTACAATGTAATCAAAGGCCGACATAGGAATTTGTTTTGGGGTTAGCCCGAAGGCTTTGGTCAAACCTAGGATTAACCAGTCATTCCGCAAAGAGACTGCATATCGACCTTTCACTATGACATATTATGCCTACCATGCGCCAACACGTCAAGAGATTCCAACTATTTCATTAAAGAAGAAAATAATAAAAATTTGCAGGATTCGAAAATATGATATTATTCGTATAAGGAAATACTACTATGAGAAAGATCGAAGTGAAAACCATTAAATTTATATTATTCGGTTTGTAAAAAAAACATTATATTGCTGAAACTATCTATCTATACATAATATTATGTTTGCCAACATGGGCAACAAGTACATATACAAAACTATCAAAAGTTTTATAAAATTAGCTCTACCTGACATCCGGTATTTTGTTATGTTATATTATTTTGTTACTTGACATTGTCTTTGATTGGAATGTATTATTATTGCGTTTTGGTATTCCATACTTACATTAGCTAGTTTAATTGGATTATCTGTACTAGTTATTAACTTAAATAAATAAATTAGGTATTTTATTCGGAACAAAGAACAAATAAATTATCCATCTTTCAGTATTTTGTTCAAAACAAGGTTAGGTTCTATTCTCACGTCGATATTTTGTTCAGAAGAAGGTTAATTTGACTGCTGAATTCATTCGGTAATAATAATCTAACTAAAGATTTTCGAGGGATACCTTTCAAAATCCCTTGCCCGTGAGACTCTATCATTCGTCTTTGAACGAAAAATTATGAAACCTATCGAACATACCGGTTATGGAGTGGTGACTATAGCATGGTTTGCTCTACCCAAATATGCATTGAATTAATATGCTGAGTTGCATTAATGCGGTATTTTGTTCAGAATAAGGTTAGTAAAGTTATTTTTTATTCTCACGTCGGTATTTTGTTCAAGAACCGGGCGCGCCGGGGGCTCCGTAGCGGCGGCCACCGCCTCCCCGCTGCCGGCGCCCGGTGAGTAACGAATAACCTTTTCTAATGTTTTTTAGGTCTAAATTAGGATAAAGCAGATTAAGAAGATTTTCACAATTATCTCTTATTTATGACAAAATAAGGATTGATTAAAAATATTGAATTTGACAGATCTAGTTATAATTGAGAGTATTTAGCGGTTGGTAGAGATTTAACTGTGCGTCTACTCTAAGTTTTACGTACAACTTAGAGGAATACAACACAGAAGGACACTGTACTAAGGGTGTTAGGTTAAACAAATAGAACAGGAATGATTGTACAAAATTGTCAACACGTGAGAATTGTCAACGAACCTCCTGAACCACAAACGCACCTTAGCCGACTAGTATTACCTATTTAGAGTAGGTATAGTAGGTATATTCGTATCTAAGCAATAAAGTATTACAAATGGAAAAATACTTTACCTATGCACAAGTAAAATATATTTATTTTTGAAGACGTAATGTTATAACAGTAACAGCGTAACGTATAACTGTATCAGTTAGACAGATTCTTAAGAGACGTAGGTATTATTAGAAAAAGCAAGCTCAAAGAAGCAACACTTTTTCGAACCGTACTAATCATAACAACAACAGGGCTCGTCGATAAAATATACTTAAAAACCATTACAAAAGCTACAACCGGTAGAGAAAATTCAAACTATAAAACAATAGGTACATAACAGAGAGACAAAGTAACCAACAAATAAAGCGTCTGAAACTACACTCAGAACAAAGACAAGAATAATTTTTAATCCCAACAGCTGAGATGTTCATTTTTCACGAAGGCTTTCACGGTTTCTCACGCTGAAATGAAGCTTGCGGTGATGGGAATAAGGATAAAATGCTGTGTTGTTTACGAAAACAGGAATCTGGTGGCAGGTTATGAGCTGTTATTTGTTCTAGTGGGGTTTATGTACTGTGTGATAAAGGAATGAAGAAGTGTTATTTTTCCTTGAAAGGTTTTGTTTGTTCTACTCGTGTTTTATGTCTCAAATATAATATTTTATCGTTATGGGTACAAGTCAAATCTAGGGACGCACTTTAAAAAACAACAGTATGCTTATTGAAATCAATTATCAATTATTATTATCTATATTTGAACCAATTGGAGCGTATAAACAATTTAAATGACACGACACTAAAAAATACATTAAAAAAAAAAACTACCTCAACCTACCAAACGGACATTCTAGTATTTATAACGAAAATGGCTCATAGGCTAGTGTGCCTATACTTTTTTTTTTAATAAACACAGTTTATTATTCTTACAACTTACTACATAAACCATCTTGATCGATGTTTAACCAAAATGAATATGTAGATAAAAATTACAGTAAGTCTACGTCGTAGACATTTCGTAGCAAGTCTACGAAAGCTCCACAATGCTACGGCTAATATCTAAAAGGTTACATTCCGTAAACGTTACTCTTATTTTAATTGCTGTAATCTGGCCACCAACACAGACTTACCTCCGTAGCGCAAATACCCACTCACACATGTGCATAAAATTGAATACGCAAACGAGTTGTACAGATATGAATTAATAAAGGCTAAGTTCTCCCCTTAAGCCTCCCCCCTCGTCCCGTGGGAGGGGAGGTGGGGTGGGGTGGGATCCAAGATGGCGGCCACATTGTCTAAGGCTTGATTAACGCAGATTTGAGGGCTGGGAACGTACATATTAATTATGTACTTATGCACTCCGGTTTTTCTGAGGGTCTGTAGGTATTTATTTTGCTTACGTTGTGGTGGGGATTTGTTTTGGAATGCTTCGTTGGTATTTGTTTGCGTTAGTTTTTTGTACTTTTCTGATTTCAGTTGAGCCAATGCACTAATATAGGTACTAGTGCTGTGTACAACTGTACAGTTATATAATATTGGTATCGGTTCTTTAAAATTCGAATTTAATTGCATTTTTTTATTTCGTAATTTATATGCAGAATTTATTGATTTGAAGTTAACATAAAGATTTTTTTAGTATTAGGATTCCAAATATTATTACATAGATGTATGTATATTTTAACAGGTACAAAAATAAGATACCATCTTAATTTTGCTAATTCATATTAAATTATCTACTTATTTAAGAAAAGAAAATTATCATAAAATAGCATCTTTTCTTAATACTTAGATTATAGGTTTTTGTTGATTCAAAAATTAATTGACTCTACCTAATGGAAATATCAGCTTAATTTCGCACAAGAACATTTTCAACAATACAAATTAAACACAGTAATTATAAAATACTCAATTCACTAAAAACCCACAATTACTCAGAGAATCTCCATATGAGATATCAAAGAGTTAAAAGAGTGTAGATGCGACACTCTAACATCCACAAATGGATTCTAATGCACCCATAGAGCATGTTAAAGAATTATCTGCCTATTACCCACTTGCTTTGTTCCATCCTTTCATCTCACAATGAATGGATATTCCATTATCTAGAGTGAAAAATATGATTCTGCGTCAAATGCGGCACTTCTGTGCAATTTCTGTCAAAGAATCTTGCATAAGTTGGTTAAAAAAGTTGATTTCAAAGGGATTTAAATAGTTTAATTGTGTAGATGTTAATGTAGGATTCATTGATAGTCTTTGAGTGGTTAAAGTGGCTGTTTGATCTTTCAAATGATAAATCTTTAACGTTTTCTCGGTCGGTGTTCGGTCGTTCGGTAACCTAGGTGTCTAGGAACTTTCTGAAAAAAGTATTCTGTTATACGTAGTAAAAAAATGTTTTTGTGTTCCTTTGCTCATCAAGTCACGGCGTTGCCCGTGCTTTTGTAATTTCCCGCGGTAAAAACCTTTTTTTATAAATCGCCTATCTAACAGTGAAATATTTTTTTCAAATCAGACCAATTGCTCCTGAGATAAGTGCGTTCAACAATCAAACTCTTTAGCTTTAAAATATTAGTATATAGATTTACACTATTGTTTTATTTTCAGCATCTTCTCTGATAAATATGTTTATTTTACAGAATTTCATTTCCCAATGCAGAAGTTCTTTATAGGTAATTTAATATTTAATTACTTATGCACAATGTGATACGGAAACTCCTACTAGGTATATTAAACTAGTTAATACTAGCTAATAATAGTTCGTTTTAATTTTCATGAATTTTGATTTAAGAGAAGTAATATATTATGAAATATTTAAAATCAATTACAATTATGTTAACAATGTACTCACATGTCCCCAGTGTTCGAGGGTATTTTCGAGGAAAATAGGCTATATAAGCCACATGCGGGTGCATCAAAGAATATAAGCTGCCGCCGAGATCGAAATCGGTCGGACACACACACATATTATGAAATATTTAGTAACTTAGTATTAACCCGCATAATTAGTTATAGTACAGTCATTTTGGTAGTTTTACTAGCCTGGTGCCTTCAGTTATTTGGATATTTTATCAGGACAGAGATCAAAAACAAAGGTACGTACTGTTAAGTGTAAGGTGATTATATGAGTTTTGTTCTTAAATTAGGCCGCTAACAGCCATTATGAGAAGCCCAATAGCATCTTTGGTGAACAGTTCAAATATGCAGTGTGGCAAAATTTGTCTTTAAGTAATATACTTTGCAGCGCTTGTACGCAGAAACTATAGACTTTATGGTTTCATTTTGTAAAACCAATAAATCTTAAGGTAAGTTTTTGTGGCAATATCTTCTATTGCCAAAAAACTGTTTTTTGACAACATGTTTCATGGAAAAGTTCGAGGTGCTAAAATTGAAATTCGATAAGAACATCAAAATCTATAAAATTGCTGAAAACTTTCCAGGTAACTTTCCACTATTTTTCGAAATGTCGTTGTTTTCGATAAAATGATTGTACAGTTATAAAATAAAATAAACAGTGTGTATCTCAGTATTCTTAAGATAGATTGGCATAATAAGGTACACTCAATAAAAAAATTAAATATAATCTCCAAACAGGAAATAACATGAAGTACCTAAGTACAAAGTCGTTAACTTTGTTTTAGCGCCTAATCATTATTTAGTTGGAATAGTCTTGTCCAGGACTAGCTCCATCCTCTCAAAATATCCTAATCAGCAATCTCAACGCCGTATCCGTATAGAACTCTTGGAACTATCTAACATGATATCCAAATATTTATTTCAGTGTCTGTTTATTAATAACTCGAGTTATTTGTCATTTTATCATAAGCAAACAAAAAGGACTACCGATGTCTGTTAATAAGTAATATTTAAAAAATTAAGAAAATGAACCGAATAAATGTTATATTATATAATAATTACAACTACCGGTTAGAAAGAAACGAGCTGTAGTCGTTATCCATGAAGACCATTAATCTGATTATTGAAACCGGGCATAAGGCGATTTGTATAGTTAAAGCTCCGATAGGTATGTGGGAGGTTCGCCACGTTGGCCAAGTGCGCTGGTGAATGTCACATGTCCTTCGAAGTCTTCAAAGTTTTCAGAAAATACCGGTTTCCTCACGAAGTCTGCCTTCACCGTTAAAGCACGTGCTTAAAGCGCACTTTTACTTTTCATATTGAAAAATCCGAAGCCAACTCGCATTTGTAATTTACTTTTCTTTAAAGTTTTTAGTTTCACGCAATTTATTCGCAGTCAGTCCAATCGAATTATTATGTGGAGTGTTGTCCTGTTATACCTATCTACACAAACTAGGATTAAAATTTGCATGACTGTAGTCCTTCATTATTATGAGCACCTACCAGTGGAAGTCCCCTGTTTTTCAAACGAGGGACCTCCAGACTCCTCTTATATGTTTGTCTAGATCGTAGTTGGATCACTAGAAAAGGTGAGGTAGGGACAAATCTGAGGGCGGAAACTTCGTTTAAAAATGAAATTTGATCTAAGACTTTAAGCAACTTGGAACTATACGTCCTAGGGTACGTATGACCTTTGATTCAATTAAATTACTCCAACTAGCCGTCCTATAGACATTATCGTGTAAAACGTATATAATGGCTGTTAAATGAACTCATTTTATATTTTTTGCGCACTAAATAGTTACCAATTTACTAACCCCAGACAATGACAAAAACCAAAAAAGTAAACAAGTAAGTATTGAGATATAGTTATTAGTGAGTGGCATAAGTTTTTCTTTGGACGAACCTACACACACAATTTTCAAGAATTCTCGATTGTATCTTGTAAATGAATTGGAATTATTAGTTAGTAATCATAAAAACACTTTAGCAGACAAAAGTGATATCACGCGTACAGTAAAAGCAGGGTAATGTAAATACATATTTTCACTCCATAATAAATATTAAAAAACGATACAACGCATTTAAGCGGTCATATTAGGTTTAAAACGGTTACCAACTACCGCAAAAATGTTCAAAGCATCCGTCTAAATCATCAGACCAAGATCAAGATGGCAAGATGAGTTGGATGAATCTGACATGGATTGGCCTGCAACAGCCTTTACCCAGCAGTGGGCGACATGGGCTAAAAATAATAATATAATTCTTCTAGCTAATTCATAAAGAATCAAATCCATAAATCGTAGTAAGTAAGGATCAGTGATTAGCAAGGCTCCGTCAAAGTGAAGCGAACATTAGAGAGAAGTTCCTCCATTATCCCGGTATAAATCCACATGATCTACGTAACGAGAGTTTAGTTTCGTGATATATATCCGGGTAATTTTCATCTAGCCATTATTCCACTGAAGATTAGTTTGCTCGGAGATTAGATTTAAAAGCGTGTGGTCGTTTAAAAGGGATTAGTCCGCTTTTGTGAATTGAGCTACTTTTTATGGTTCCATATTTTGGGGATTTTATTACCTAAATCAAAAAGCAGACGATTTACATCTTAGATACGATAACGGGTACTGACGTTGTTCAGTTCGTTATTATTATTTCTGCTATATGAAATCTACTTACAGAACATAACGCTCCCTTAATCATTTGTAAAAATTGCGACTGAAGCAGCATGTTTACGTACCTACTAAAACCTATCCAAAAATGAAAGGGATTATTAAAAACTATTATTTTTATTTTGTTCTGAGATTTTTATCTGACAATTTTGCCGACAAGTTCCGAAACACGGTTCTAAGTGTGGTATCCATTTGGGTATTTGGAATTACTAAGGAGCTATTAGTATTTTGAGTCGATTCGGTTTGTAAGAATTTACAAACTAAGCGGCAGGTGTTAAAAATAACTTTTTTTTTGTAATAGTGTGGATGTATATTCAGGTAAGTCTAAGGATGATAATGATGTACCTAAATCATTGTTTGGGAATGATACCTGTGGACGAGAGTACAATAGGGAAACTCTCCAGTTATACGAGTAATCTCGTTTTAAATTTCAATATAATTGGAGAGTTTTTGCGCTATAGTACTTTGATATTATTGCGATAACGAATCTTTATATGAGTTGATATATGTATACATACATACGTTTTGTACCTGCTCGAGCAGATGAAAAACCATATAAAACTGATTCTGTTCTATCCCTACCCGAGACACGAATATCTGATGTCGCAGACATTAATTCCCAAACAAAATGCTTCCAACAAAGATTCTCCCCGCCTAATCTAAAGAACCGCAAGCCGCAAATAAAAGCCACCCTGGCTATAAAGCAGCCGGCCACCGCAAGTTTAATATCTCAACTTGTAGAATTTTACGAGATTTTTACTGCAGCGCAGTCACAGACCACGCATACCTAATCAGTCACCAGAGTTAGGTACAGTCAGGAGAGTCACTATCATTACTTTTAGAATCCAACAATATCGAATAGCTTCTTATTACCTACTCTTTGAGACAGCCCGTATACAATTGTAATTAAAAAAGAAATAAATTAGGAATGAGAAATGGAGATATGCAGAACGAGCGTTATCAGTAAGTTCATATTTAGAAACAATTCGATCGTTGAAGTGATTGCATGTAAGTAGTACAGTGAATTTTTAAAGTTGTAGTCGGAAATTTCTCGATGAAACATGCGTTTCTATATCAAGTACTTTTATTTGTTGTTATAATTTACTAGCGGCCCGCCCCGACGTCGCACGGGTAAAAAAAGATCCCGGCAATTATTAGATTTTTTCTCGCCTTTTAAACCTTCCCTAGACCTCCACGAACATTTCAAGACTAAGATAAGATAAATCCGTTCAGCCGTTCTCGAGTTTTAATCAAACTAACGAACAACAATTCATTTTTATTTATAATAGATTATATAATAATAGGGTTTACCCACGATAAAAAACATTATTTACTCTCCTGGGATTCAGTTGAATATAGGCTAACTTTAAATTTGTACTGTACATTTGTTGTCTAGTTAACATTTATAATATTAGGACGGATTAGGCTGAAGAATCCGAAACCTTTTTCCTAAATTTAGCTATTTATAATCCACAAACAACACAAACAAATTTATAATACATTATATATTATCTTATTGTTGTTTATTGCGGTGCCACAAGTACCAGCTTTCATCATCTCTCGTGGGCGCCATACAGACTATAGCCCGGCCAAAGAAAACGTACCTACTAGAAGATGTGCAGCAGCGACTTCTTGAAAAATTATTACAGAATGTAAATATTTATCGTATAGAGATTTTCTTACTGAAGTTTGTCTCGAGCATAACCGAAGAACGCTCAGTTAAGTTACGCTGACTGTACATAGTCGTCTGTATGAGTAACGCGAATGTACTACAAGACATCTGCATTTCTGCTTCTCGCTATAAATGGGAAATACGTGGCATGCAATGATTAAACCCTTATTGTTATTAAGAGTTAAGTTATCGGCATAGCTCGGGCTGTCTTGTTCATTCATATTAAAATACAATCTGTATGGAGATTTAAAGATTTTAACTTAAGAATTATTTATTTGGTATGAAGACTTCTATTCTACTTGTGTCTTTCTACAGCAGTCTTTAATGACTGTATAGACGGTATTGGTTTTTCCGAAAATCCAATGTCGTGCCAATCCTTTGAATTATACTTAGTATAATAAATAATGTACTTCGCAAGTACTAATGGATGAAATTAAGGACTACCTATAAGGGTGTATTTTAAGTTTGACACTTTTTTAATTTGTTTAATTTTTTTTTATATCTACAAAAGCATACATACTTCCTGCCAAACGTTCAAGTTTTAATTATCACTTAAAACAGCACTAAACAACTACAACGAGTTAATATTTAGAACCCATCTTTTAAGAACCTATCTTACCGTTTTCACAATCAATCGAAAGATATACATGGAATCTCAGTTTCAGTGGAGTAAAAGTTTTAAATACATTTTTATTAATTGTGACTAGTTAGCCTAGCCTTCCTCCTCCCGGACTCCGGACGGACGGACTAGAGAAGTACGATTAACGTTTTAGGCATACCTAAGCACTTAACAGAATACATTTATTACGCACATATTAGTAGTTTCTACTCACAAAGTATTAAACCAGGAGAACTGCCTCAATTCCTTCACCACAGCCAGACCAGAGCGCCACTAGTCAATACTAGCGCAGTCTATAGCTGTTAAGAAATGGCAAGAAGCCGTGTTCCGCCAATTTTGGCGACATCATTTTAAGCACATCGGAAACTAACCTGTTGTTTGTTGCAGGGATGCACCGCAAGTCGTTGGAGGCAGCTCAGCACCTCAAGGAGTCGGGGTCGGAGCGCGAGGGCTCGGAGGCGGAGCCCGAGCGAGCCACCTCCGCGTCGCCGCCACATCATCATGACAATCATGATAACCAGGTAAAAGATCAATTACGGAATAGTAAATTACTGCGATGATATTGCGCTCGCTAACCCGCCTGGAAAGACATTATAGATTCGACTTTATTGACGAGCGTTCGCGTATAATGTAATATTATAGATTCAACTTTGAGCATTATAATATTACCTTCCTCTCTGAGGTAGTGCTCGGATCATACAGGCATGCGAATAGTCCCGGTGATGGAGCACCTTAACATTGTGCTTGAAGAAAGCCTACGTCCTGCGGTGGATCGAAGCGACGAATAGTAAATATTATAATTCCCGTGCCACCGACGTTAAATGGCATTCCTCCACGCTAAGGAAATTGGCCAGGCTGAGAGAAGTTTCCGAAACGGGCAATCTCTTCCTGTAACTCTACGTTTGACAACTTGTATAACAAAAGTATTGTTAATTGCGAGTCGTCAATGACGGATGACTGACTTAGTAAAGGCCGCGGGTCCACGGTAGAAGCTGGCCGCTTCCAACTGTTTGGAAAAGGAAATCTAAAAGAATAAGAAACAGCAGACAATCCACGTATGCAACAGTCAAAGTCCTACAGCGGAAAATATGAGATACTTATAATGAGGAATCCGAGTATCGAAACGCCGGACTTGTCCTTCTGTATATCAGAACGTGTTCCTATTCGTTTTTCCTATAGCATTTGATTTCTAAACAATAGCCTGGTCTGATACTCTTGTGACTGTCTTGGCTTTGCGCGCAGATAAATAGTTTTTCAGCAAAGATAGAATGAAGCAAGTTTATGTGTTTTAATGATTTATATATGAACTAAGCAATTTTTGAGCAGGTTTTAACTTAAATTTTATTCATGGACTGTTTTTCTTCACGCTTAAGCCAATTATTACATTTTACCTAATAGGTACTGCATACTTAATAAATTGTTGTGTGTCTCCTATATTATGGCACATGGTGTCAGATTTACGCGTTCTTGCTAACATGCAAAATCTGCAAATTATTGAAAAGTATTCAGAAATTCCTATACTTTATGTAGGTAATCAGGTTTGCTATAGCATTAAGCTAACATTTTTCTACTGTAACTATATAAATAAATAAGTAAACTCTATTCTCTAGGCGCAGAGTTCTCCAGCTAGCAGCACAACAGCATCGTCTTCAGCGAAAGGGCGCGCGTCGCCGGAACCCCGGGAGGCGTACGAAGACCCCGAGGCCTTCAGGAATAATAGTATTGCTTGTCTGCGCGCTAAGGCACAAGAGCACCAGGCCAGGCTACTGTCTAATAATCTACTTCTACAGGTAAAAATTATACGTTTTGAAATTAATCGGTCAGGATCAGATTCGGCTTGGTCGCGGGATGTTCACTTCGTTGGATATAATGCAGTTTTATTACAAAGAGTACGTTTATGCGCGCTAAGGCTTAAGAGCACCAAGCCAGGCTACATAATAGCTATGATTAAGATAGTTTATTGAAGGAATTAACTAATATAGGCTACGTCTAAATGTGAGTTAAGCTTGTTATGCCCCAACGGGGCTCATGTCAGGATATCTATAATGTAACACCTTCATTGTAACCATATGAAGCAACGAATAAATTTATATGAATACTGACTAATAGTCTACAGCTACAGGTAAAGCAAATTATACGTAACAAATGTAATCGGTGATGATCAGCTGCGTCCCAGCCGCAGGAACTCTGAACGGAAAATCGGCCCTAAGACCGATTTTATAACTGGAGTGTATAAAACCAACTTTCAAATTTTTGGGGTACTTATTTCTAATATTTAGAGGTAGGTAATTAAAAGACTCACCTGATTCAATTTCGAACTTCAGATGTTTTTCTTAGAACTTTCCTATTTATTTAGTTAAGTTATTTTAACAATTAGAACGTACGTAGATAGATAGTATTTTGATGCGTGATTGGTATTTGAGAACTATATTGTCTTGATAAACCTAACATTGACTTGAAGACACTATACCTAAGGCATTGTAAAGGTGTATTTTATGAATAAATCAAATAAAATTACTATTCAATGCCACTATACAGCAGCAACAATTCAAAATTGATTTTTGTTATTTAATGATGGACTTGTAACATAATCATTGGATCTTAATTGAATTATTTTTATTATACATAAGTAGTTTTAGTTGACAATGCCACTACTCGACAGGTCAATTATTGTGTTATATCTCAAATTGAACGTCTTGTCTGTGTCTTTTGCTGTATTTTCTGCTTGTGAATTATATATATATATATATATATATATATATATATATATATATATATATATATAATACTACTACTATATACTACTACTACTAAGTATATAATACTTATTATTAGAACTGAACGAAATCGAGTGAACAATATTCATCATCACCCTATTAACGTTCCCACTGCTCGGACACGGGACTTCTCTCTAGGCGAGAGAGATTTAATAAATAAACTATGAATCTAATAAAACCAATGTACTCCAACATTAAAACTTGGTCACATTCTTCATAACCCACGGTACCATCTATTACAAACTGTGATGATGGGGAAAATTGCCGGAAAGCGCAGAGTTGGTGGACGTAAAATGTCATGGCTTCGGAACATTCGACATTGGACTGGCATTA
The DNA here is from genome assembly GCA_929108375.1 of Gymnoscelis rufifasciata. Taxonomy (NCBI): domain Eukaryota; kingdom Metazoa; phylum Arthropoda; class Insecta; order Lepidoptera; family Geometridae; genus Gymnoscelis; species Gymnoscelis rufifasciata. The sequence goes on along the minus strand of OV815315.1, from coordinate 7,749,343 downwards.
AAACCGTGGAACAGCTGTTCAGGATCGCCATGAACAAAGATAAATTTAAGGAGCTGACTGCCAACCTTCAGTAATGAAGTGGCACCTTAAGAAGAAGACTCCAACATTATGATTATGTATTAAGTCTATTTTTATTTATATTTGATGTGATGTGCCATAAAGTGTTGTCTAATCTAATGTAAAACTTTCATTGTTCCAGGTGCGAGGTCTGTCCAGAACTCCGGCCGGCACGCCCGTCGACGAGGACGGGCCCGGAGACATCGACGTGGGCACGGAGGCGCCGCTGGACCCCGCGCATCACCACCCCGCCCACATGTACTGAACTCAACCGAACTTACTACGATTTTTCAGTGATAAACCTATGCTGAACTATTCGATTTTGTGTTGAAAATGAAAGTAAGATTCCTTAACTAGTAACGAGTGAAGGAGCTATTCTACACAAATTTAAATAGTTCAAACTGATCTACCAGCGTTTCAATTTCAAACTCAAATTCATTGTAAGGCTGCTTGCCCACGTTAGACTTTTGTAGGACAGATAATCGTGCAGATTTTTCCTCAATTTCTATTCTGTTCGACTTTTGTAGGACGTGTGTGATGCACTATTGATATAAGTACGTTCTATTTTCTTCTACAAAAAATCTGTTACCGATTATCGGACGTGGGAGAATATGCTAGCGCGGTTGGTGAGCCTCGCGGGTCACGAGCTTCGCGACTTTTGGATCGTTACATTAAACACTTCCGCCGATTTAGTTTTCCGGGCCCCGCTTATCACCACCCTTTGCCCTTTGGCGAAAGCGTCACTATAAAACCACAACTACATCACACATCTACCTTCTAGGTCTTCATGTCCCATCTTAGACCACATCGTCACTTTACATCAGGTGAGAATGTGGTCAAATGAAGGCTTATCCAGCATAAAAAAAAACAACTAACAAGTTCTTAAAGGTGTTAATAGTTCCAAAAATGGGTGGGCCTGGGTTTTGTGTTTTATCGGTTTTTCTTACTGACGCTCAATAACTGTGTTACGGGGCGTATCTAGGTACAGTCATTGTCAAATTGATATAAGCAGAAATTTATATGTAGTCAAAATAATCTGAAACTAACTAATAAAACGTATATTGTATTAAATGCGCCCAAAGCGATCAATATTTCTCACTTCTATAGTTTCATATTTATCGAAGTTGACAAAGTGATCAAAATTATCTTTCTGTGCAAACATATCAATTTGACGGTGACTATACCATTTCATCCACCGCGTCGCTATTGGTGCATGTCGCTCGGCTTACAAGATATCCTCTTTTTTTTAATTTTAAGTTTTTTGATGAAGCTGTCTTTAAGAACCAACTGAGCGTATATATGGGTATATTTAAACTGATGCTGGTGGTCAAATCGGCTATACCTATACCTAATACAAATAGTAAAAGTAAACCACTAGCAGGTAAATAGTAGTTTAACGAACATTGGACAAAAGCGTAGCTTTCTATCCCGCTCAAGTTTCTATCGAAACAAAGGCTTTTTATTATTCGGTATTATTGATAACTACCTAACTAACTTTAAATGGAATTCTCAGATTTATTACTGAATTGCATAATCTCGTGGCGGCAACGAAATAATAACTATTGTTTTAAAGTTTTTTTAAAGTATATTAAAGGGGTCATTAAACTTAATTTGATTTTTGAAGCGTCGTGATTGGATTAACAAACTTTTTAAATTATCATGGTTTTTAACAATACTATGATTTAAAACGGGTAACATACCATGATTTGACGGTTTTTGAGTTTTCCGATATTTCGACGCTGTTGCAAGCGCCATGATCACGGAAGCAACTGAATTGTCATTGTCTTTGCGATTTGGGCAGACGGTTATTCACAAACGAACCGGTCTACCCTCTTTCTGAGTCTTTTACTGCAAGGTTGACACTCACTAGTGCTACTACCACTTGTTTCATTCTCGAACGCAACTCGATCACGACACACTACACTGACCGTGTCATGCCGAGAAACCGGTGTTACATATTTTTGACTTTTGCATAACCGCACCACAGGATTCCATGCTCCTGACAACTGGAAGCCATCTTCACGATTGAAGTTCCTATATTTAGTAATTTCAATAGCCTCCCGAACCAATCTAGGTAGGTATATAGTGCCGCTCTGTTGAAATTACCCGTGGGTTATGCAACTCAATCCAATGATTGGAACCAGTCTCCAGTAAATGTTGTGCAATTGCAGACTTATGGACATCTGCGTTCTTCACTGCCTTAATATGTTCACCTACTCGACCCGCGATAGTGCTCTTGGTCTGCCCTTTATATGAGCTCCCGCAACAGCGTCGAAATATCGGATAACTCAAAAACCGTCAAATCATGGTATGTTACCCGTTTTAAATCAAACAAAATCCTAAAAAATATGATTGGTTGAAATAATGTGCAGTATGTGTAAGTGTAATTATGTAAATTGTTGATGTTATGAGTATTTAAATCAAGTTTTTCGTGCAATACCCTTAGTTAAGTATTTATAAAGCTCTGTGTTAGAGAACATTGTGTATAAAATCCCCTGTGCACTTCGAGATAGATGTAACAAAAGATTTAGTCAGCAACATTATCTTGTAAATCATGTTTTGTCAATCTTAAGCATCTTATCTCAGCAAGCATATCTTAGTTACATGCTATTTATTTAGTGTTATGTTACTTCACAAACGAAAAATAAACAGTTTTCTCACAAAGTTACCTAGTGTAATTTTGCTGACTAAATTATCTAATTGTAACTAATATTAAATTTATAGTAAAATATTAGAAATAAATTATGCCCATTGTAGAATATAACATAAGATATTTTAAAGCAAGAAAGACTATGTAGACCTGAAAAATTACTACGACTCTACCTAATTTTACTTGTAGATCGAAATTGGCCTTAAAAATTAATAATCAAGTATGCCTAAGATATAGAAACGAAGGCCTATTGATATAGATTAGACAACGAAATAATTTGATTGAATTGTTATTATGACTTAGCACATCGAATCATTCCTTTCGTGTTTATTAAATTATAGAAATTAGCAACATAACTTACCTACATAAATTTGATATTGTTTGGAAAGTTTATTTTATATATTAAATGTAAATTAATAATATTATACTTCTTACCGGGTACAATATTGTCAAAATTTCTTACCTAATTGTGATTCTTTACATCATTTTATCTAGTATTTTAAAATGGTTTTCTTAACTTCTAGTTATCTTATAAGTAACAATAGTTACAGATTCAAAGGTTAAAGTGATTATAAACCAGTACTTAAAAACCACCCCAGTACTTAAGTATAGAGTTGTAATATATTTATTGAATAAAATATTATGGACTTCACCGTAACTACATGTTTAAGATTATGATGATTAAAATCTTGAAAAATATACTGTCTTTTCTTTACAATTATTTTTCATAAAATTATCTCATTCGGTACACTTATCTAAAGTATTAGATATTAATAAAGAAAAAGTTACTTTTGCTTATGTTAATACTTACCTAAGTTTGGGATCGTCAAACTTAGGAATACGATACTCAAATCACCATGGTATTTTGGTGATTTGAGTATCGATCATGCCTTGAAAATCGTAGCCCCAAAAAAACATGATTTAAAAAAGACAGTTCCTATAATATATATTATAGGAACTGTCTTTTTCCTAGTTCCTATATTATATATTTTACTTGAATTTGCTAGGTAAGTGCTTGATACTCAGAAAGGGCTTCCGACATTTAAGTATAGACTATACCTACTAGTCCGCCATTTTATCTTACATAAAATTAGGAACCGGCGACATAAATCTCCAAAGATAACGGGAGTACCTACCTATTACGATTTGTATTGAAAACAAGCGTGCTAACTTTTTTGCCAGTATTAAGAAGTCAAATTGATGTGCAGCATTTTCGCTTGTTCCAAGATTTATCGTCTCCTAACACACATGTCAGATCAAAAGGCCAATGCAAACGTGGCAACATAATGTGAATATTATTTATTATTTGTGGTCTGCTGAAGTTAGCGGCGACCAACCTCGACTCTTGGTCGAGGTCCGGACATGCTAAGTACTTGCATTTGCGTTTTCTAGATATCTATCTATATCTGTATGGTGAACTCCCAACGAGTCACACCAAATCCTGTCACAGTGTGACACGTTGGGAATTTTTTTCCCAACGAGTAACACTGTTACACAGGTGTGACACGTTGGGACTTTTTCGATATAAAAAAGTTTCAACGAGTTACAGTGTGACTCAATGGGAGAAAAACTCCCAACGAGTCACACCGATTTATTTTCTTAGAAGATAATAACTTTTTATCTCATATATTATTGAGACAAGTTATATTATGTAATGTACCTAAAGGAAGAAACAATAAAATGCTTTGTGGTGATAAAATAATACATATTTACTACAAAACGTCAAAAATAGTATTTTTAATAAAATACTAAATAAATTTTATTTATCACAGCTAATCATCACATATTTACATGTCTGCGGGCGTAACCAATCATTATAATATTACATTGACGCGACACATGTCACGTTGCACCATTTCAGCTCAATAGCCGGGTTCCACCAGACGGTAAATCGCGCTCTGATCGCACGCGGCAGGAGCGCGCTAAAATATTCAGGCAGTGGCAGGGAGCGCGAAACCCAAAAGGGAACATGGGGATGCAGGAACTATAGGCTGCAGCACTAATGCGACAGTCAGAATGTCAAACGTTAGGCCGATATGGTAAAACCTGGTAAAACGTTCAAATTGATGGCACCAGTTGGCAGCACCGTCAATGTTCATGTTCCCTATACGTGTGCATGGTTCGTGCGCAGCACGTCCACACCGCCTGAACATTTGGATCTCGCTCATGCAGCGCGCGAACGCGGTGGATCGTCTAGTGGAGTGGAGACCCGGCTATTGGGGATTTGGGAAGTAGGAACGTCAATACATTCTAGATCTTATTACAAGCTTCAATAACGGGACAGGTGAAACTAAAAAAACATGCGCGTCGAGATTTCGTCGACAATTGAGAACCTCCTGTTTTCGTTGTAAGTAGATTAGTAAAAACTTCAATTAGAGCGTCTATTCTACTTAGACTCTACAAAACGTCATTCGTGTTACTGCTTGGGTAATACTATAAATAAAAGACTATTTAATATCATAGGCATAAAACTAAGCCTCGAAACATTTATTAAGTATAACAATACAAATAGCTGCAAATAGCAAATAAAAATTTTACATAAAATCTTAACATTATATTTTATACTTAATATTGTACTTAATACACATTTCAAATGTATTATTAAAATAATAAAAATCTATATTGTTCTTATATTATCTTATATGTATATTTAAAGATTAGTTTTATAAGTACCCATTTCTTTCATTTTAAGATTTACTTGAGTACAGTGTGAAATATTATTTCGGAGACAAAGAGTCACTTTAAAGTTCTCATCATTTAAAATCAAAACTTTAGAGTGATTGGGTCAATAATCGTCGGTCGGAATAAATTTGTCAGTTGTGTTTTGAATTAACTGCAAATATTATTTTGTATTTTTGTTTTTGCATTACAGTCAACAGACAATTCCTATAAGCGTTTTTATTATTATTTTTTAACTTTTATTACTTTTAAGAAATAACCTCTTTTTAGCTCCTAACATGGCGCGTATCGCAAACGGTAATATTCTGACAATAACCGACTCGAGGAATAACGACTGCTAAGGTAATTTTGTATGTCAATTGACTTTGATTTGATCCTATAAATACTGTCGGCGTAGTTTCATTTACTGAATTATATATTATTTTCAAAAATTTTGATGCCTCTTTCATAATCATAATTACAAGATACTCTTACTTAACATCATTAAGTTACATTTATATACGTAGTATACCTATTTTTTTTTATTATATTGTTACATATTTACCATACATTTATATTCTAACATAAAAGGCCCTTTAAATACATTCCACAGCACCAAAATAAGGCTTACGACTTACAAAAGAAGGCTTTGTTTGAGGCACAAGACGTAGAACTTTTATAAATTCTATTAAAAAAGCACAAAAATATTAAATAGGCACTAAGTAACACTAAATTAATGTAGTTAACATTACCAACATCTGAGGTACCGTAAAATACTTGGTTTTTTTATAGTTAAATACAAGGTGCTTTAAAACAATTTTGAAACACCTTGCATAAATAAGTTTTGAACTCACTTCACTTTATATACTGAATGTTTACTGTACTGGCTAAACTATGAGGTAGGATTTCTGGCAGTATGCTAAAATGCATAAAATTACATATTATAATTGCATGATTAGTGGATGAGATGTTAACAGAGTCGTAATGCCTCTTGTCATGCTGAGATACTTAGTATATAATTGCATTTGGTTAAAATGAATGAGAAAAATCAAGATATTTTTTAACCGATTACTAGATTACAAAAAAAAACAATACCTACTAATTGTGTTAGTAATGCTAATAACCTTATATTCTTATTTTATACATTTTTCGGAGATTTTTATAACAAGGAATGCTTATTGAGATATCTGTAGTAACATTATATTAAAGTTTAGATTGTATGACTTTGTTAATCTTTGAAGCAGTGGTGAGCAGGACAATATATTTTATATAATAACCTACACAAAGTGCACAATCTGTATGAACGATAGGAATGTATTTCAGATAATAAATATTACAACAATAATGTGTAAAAATCTATTGTTTCTAACATTTTCTTAAAACAAAAATGTGTATAGTTACAAAAATACATAGGATTCTGTATGAAGTTGCCCACGGATGGAAGAGAACTAATTTAAACAAAAACATTTTTTTTTTGTAAATTATCATTTTAAATGCAAATATTTCTTAGTAAATATTAATGTAAAAACTGTCGTTATATAATTAATCATTTAACCGAAAAAATAGTTTTGGCATGCAGCATTTCCTGTATCAGTATGTATATTATTCAGACGGAATTATTTCAAGTATACCTTAAGTTTTATCTTGGAACTCTTTAACAATATATTATCCATAATATTACGTAAATATCTTCAAAAATGTATTATAAGACAAATAGGTTCCAGTTTAAAAAAATTTAAGACGTTTCTATAGACCATTCTTGAGTTTCTATAAAGCTGTACTTATAAAATTGTTCGACCGCGGCAAACTTAAGTTCGTGTATAATAAAATTAATAAATAATTAATGAGTAAGAATAAGATTCGATTGTTTGCCGCCCAAAGACGCTACACAGACATTTTAATTGACCATTACTTTGTAGTTTTAAATGTGTGTAATTTTTTTCTTTCTTCATATTAAGTACCATCTTTGAGTACTTAAACATAATAACTTTTATTGTTAGTTGCTTAATAACTAGGTTTGTTGAAGTAGACTATGGCCATCAATCTGAAAATAAAAATATATATAGAGATTTTCATATTAGCTAATTAAATAAATATTTTATTACAATCTACACAACAACATCACTCCTTTCAACAGCTTGCATTATCATTAGCTTTAGCAAATTTTATATAGCTTAGGATCTAGGGCTAGCTAACATTTGCTAAAAATTTGTATGCTATAAAATTATGTTAACCTATGCAAAGTAGGTAACATAACCAGAACCAAACCGTAACCATTACTACATCGTCATGGTAAATGTTGCCAGAACAGCAGCTTTTTGTCTCTTTATATATCTATGTTTGTTTACAATTCACCCGATTCTTTACTTTATCTGTAGTTTATATGACATTAATTTTCATTTTGACATCGTGATTATTTCTGACAATCAAAATATAAACAAAGCTAGAAACATTTTTCGATTCCGGTTCAGCATGCCTTTTTTCCAAGCATGTCAATAGTTTTTACTAAATCATCATAACTAAAAGCATCTTGCATAACACTGTAAGCTTGTGTTACGGGTACTAGACTATAATATTTATTTATTTATACTTTGTGCACAAAAAACAATGTACAGAGGAGGACTTAATGCTAGAAGCATTCTTTACCAGTCATCCTGGGCGTGCAAGAAAACAAATCAGGCACTATAAATATAAAACTTATTTAAATTTATAGAGGTATATATATACATATACCTAAGGAATATTATTATAATATTAAGTATATCAGATATATAATTAATATTATAGGCATAAATAAATCGATATTTATGATTACTTAAATGTAGTGCATGCAGAACATTCACACCCTTGACCCCTCGGCTGGAAACGAGCCCGTTACCTCTTGCGCTGCAAGCTGAGCTTTGCCCACTGGGCCACTAAGGCAGTCAATTTATTCCCTCAAGGTATCTAGTTCTCATTATTCTATTGCATAATTGAATTGAAAATGATCTGACGAGCAAATATCAGAGCTTTAGACAGTTTAGGCTTAGGATAATCAAACTTGGGACAGAACCAGAACTAACCGTTTTCCCTGTGTCCCAGCAATAGGAACACAAAATAGGTGTGCTTGTGGCTATATAAAGGAATATTTTTTGATTGTGTGTGACGTACTTTTACTGACACACAACACATACGATTGAACTTCTAAAAAACACCCAACAATGTATAGACTTGAAAAGAAAAGGTAATGTTAAAGAAAAAGTATAAGATTAGTTACCGATAATTCCACTGCATCTGCATCAAATGAGTGTAGACTAGTTTCCATGACTAATGGTAGGTCTTGGGTCCCTCCATATCTTCGGCGCTGCGCAACATGAGGTAGAAACTGTACACGCAGAGAATGCTATACATTACAGCACCTGTAAAAATACAAGATAATTATTTAGAATCCTACTACTATTATAAAGGCGAAAGTTTGTAAGTATGGATGTATGGATGTTTGTTACTCTTTCACGTAAAAACTACTGACAACTGGTACAAAGAATCTCTAGAGCCTGAAAAATAACAAAGCCTACTTTTTACCGCGGGAAAACGTCATTCCGCGGGAAAATCCATTATAACGCGGGTAACACCGCGGGGCACAGCTAGTAGGAAAATAAGGCCAGTGTCACACTATAGTACATGTATTGACGTTTCTCGCACTCTTATTAGAAGACCGAATTATGTCGAAAATTTTCCAAATTGAGTCATAATACAATACACAGGTGAATATGTTTTTTTTTCGCGCGTAGGTATACCAATTTAACAGGCGTATCGATATCACGCTTAATCGGTAATAAATGGCGCGCTTAGCTTGTCTTGATGAATGAGTTTAAGTTCACACCATAAACACGGAATGCACTTGTCTGTGCAGGTACGTAGTTTATATTAGGTCCTTACATATGAAATTGGCGTTTTGTATGGGAGGAACAAAAAGTCGAATATTTTTTAATATAATATATTTAATTAATCAAAGTATGAACCATTATTTTCTATGCACTTTTGCCATCTTATAGGTAGTTCATTGATCCCTTTACTAAAAAAACCAGTCGGACGGGAATCAATAAAATCTTTGAAGGCGATTTGGACTGCCCCATCGGAGTTGAATTTTTTCCCTTGCAAGAAGTTATCCAAATTTCGAAAAAAATGGTAATCTGTTGGAGCAAGGTCCGGGGAGTACGGAGGATGTCTTAGACTTTCCAATTGAAGCTCTTCTAATTTAGTAGCCGTCTGTTGCGCAGTGTGTGGTCTAGCGTTGTCGTGAAGCAGCAGTGGCGTGGAGCGATTGACCAGCCTAGGTTGCTTAGCCGCTAGCTTTTCCATCATGGTTTGCAATTGCTGACAATAGACATCAGCCGTAATAGTCTGGCCAGATTTGAGAAAACTGTAATGAACAATACCGGCACTAGTCCACCAAACGCTTACAAGTAACTTTTTTGGGGTTAATTTTCGCTTGGGGCAGGATTTGGCTGGCTGGCCAGGATCCAACCATTGCGCTGAGCGCTTCCGATTATCGTAAAGAACCCATTTTTCATCACAGGTAATGATTCGGTTTAAAATACCTTCATTATTGTGCCGGTTTAGTAATGTAACGCAGCAGTCGACGCGCGTTTGCCGGTTTGCTTCAGTCAATTCGTGAGGTACCCACCTTTCAAGCTTTTTAATCTTCCCAATTTGCTTCAAGTGAATTAAAACAGTTTTATCACTAACACCGCAGCCTGCAGCTAACTCGGACGTGGTTTGCGATGGATCCGCTTCCACAATAGCCTTCAACTCTTCATTATCAACTTGAGTCTCAGGCCGTCCACGGGGCTTGTTCTGCAAGTCGAAATTTCCAGAACGAAAACGTTGGAACCAAAAACGAACTGTGTTTTCTTTTGCAACACGACCGCCATACACATCATTCACCCTTCGAGTTGTTTCCGCAGCACTAGTGCCACGGCGGAACTCGTACTCGTAAATAATGCGATATTTTAAGTTTTCCATTTTGTAAAATGAGTGACGCAAACAGAAAAAAACAGAAGAAAAAAACAAATGAATGACGATCATCGAAGCACAAATACATGAGTCTATAGCTGTACAAATTTGAATTTGGAATTCCTTACCAAAGAGGAGAAATTTGTGATTAAAGTGGCCAGTACGAAAAACGCCAATTTCATATGTAAGGACCTAATATATTACAAGTTTATATAATATTTCCTAAACAAAGATATCACATCGGTCGTTTTGAGGCTGACCGCTCGCTCTCGGCGTCTTGTCCGCCCGCCACGCCACATTATCCAGGTATTTTGTATGCATCACGACACATTCGGTGGACAACTCACGGCGACTGCGCATGCACAGAATAATTGTATCACCATTAGATCATTTTCGAATGTTAAAATATTTTATTTTAAATATTTTATTTCCGTACAATATTTACTGTAGTTTATCTTTCATTTTTGTTAAGTTTTAAGTTTTCGAGGAATGGAAATTTCATTCTAAACAAACCCCTAAGGGTTTACAGAATGTTTTTTTTTATAATATCTGTTAATGGAAACTTTTTTAATTAAATAATTAAATAAATTACACTTTCTTTTTCTTCCTTATATTATAAATAACTACTCCTTTATCGGATCCATATCTACTATATTTTAAGCGTTGGGAGTCGACTGATAATCCACCGCCGAATATTCACGCCTCACGCCTGCCACTATGGTATCTTGGTTCTTAAAATCTCGAAATCAGTCCTATCAAAATATATTGCTTTTGATTTTGATAGTATTAAACTAAGAATCATTACTCTCTCGCAACTAAAAGCAGTGATAATTTTTTTATGCAAAACAGATAGCAAAACTTTAAATGATTAGTAATCAGTTCAGCCGTTTACAAATGGATTAAAATTGGGAAAACAACAAAATGTTGTCTCAGAGCAATTATTAAGTTTAATCAAATAATAAGTAAGCAAATAAATAACATAAAATTGCTAAAAAACTGAAATATTAAAGAATGCGTCTCAAAATAAGAAGTGAAGCAATAATAGAGCTATCTCTGAATTAAATCTGAGCGAGATAAAAAGATTAAGACTCTAATTTAGCAGTAAGTAGATTTTGAAGAAGGTATATTTGTGGGCAAAGACTACTACTGAGTGGAGCCCACCCAACGCTAGGATGAGATGGCGGGACGAGCTCGATGCCCACCTAACATCGTGGCCTGAAGTAGCAAGCAATAGAGGCGAATGGAAAGAAAAAATGGAGGCCTTTGCCCTGCAGTGGGACGGAATGGCTAATAAATAATAATAAATAATATTTGTGTTGCATCGTTTTGACTCTCTAAAGACTTAGTCGTCTTAAGACAATTACCTAAACTTAATTTTCTTGATTGACGTTCTATTGTAAACCGCGAGGCTGGTGCTAGGCGGTGCGTCCACATGCCTCGGGCGAGGCACATTCTGAATGACCGGGCATTAGCCTCGCAAGGTTACCCGTTCGGTCAATACGAGGCTATCACTGATTACTTGTTATCACTAAGTAGCGTGTGGGACGCTGTCGATATAAAACTTACCAAAGAACAGTAATCCCTCCACGAAAGTGATGAATATCTCGGAGCCGGAGCCCGAGATGCCGTGGAGGCAGATTTCCACCAGGATGAAGAGAATGGCCGCGCAGCAGAGCGCGCTCATCACGACCAACCATATCTTCAAGCCAATGGTTTTACGCTAAAAACAAGATTACATTTATTATTACTAGCAATAGTAGTAACCATCCGGTGGTAGATGAGATAACATTTACATAAACTGAAACAACGGGACGAGCACGAATCGGGCTACAAAAATAAAACGTAATAACTTTTTTTGTGTGTGAGTAATCAGCTTCATTTTATTTTTAATATGCACGTTATTGTTTAAATTTTTTAAGGTTCCGTACAGTGTAAAACGGGACGCTATTGTTTACACTTCGTCTGTTTGTCTGGCACCAGGCTGTATCTCAAGAACCGTGTACAGATAGCTAGAGAGTTGTAAATTTGAGGGATTATGTATTTCTGTTGCCGCTATAAAAACAAATACAAAAGAAAACATACAATAAATAAATATTTACAGCGGCTCCCCCATACAACAAACGTGATTTTTACAAAGTAAAGTATAGTTTCGCGAGGCCTGTACTTGGATGGGCAACCCCTTTGACGGCATTTATGCACTAAAAAATATTTACAATATTTTTTTTACTATTATTATTATTAATTCTTTATTGCACGACAAAAAAAATGTACAAAAGGTGGGCTTAATGCCAAGGCATTTTCTACCTGCCAACCATTACAGGTAATGAAATGCAAGTATTGTATAAGCTGTACAGTACACGGAACCCTAGGTGTGGCAGGGGAAACGGAAAACTAATTTTGATTGTGCAACGGTACCATGGTTTGTAGTCCGAAAGGCGGGAATTTGGCGGTATTCTCGCAAGGACCATTATTAGGCTGATGAACATGTTTGCCGAATCAGGAAGACACGCACGAAGCACCTACCACCGAGCTAACAACGTCCGGGCTCAGGATACAACCGCGGCTGTAGCATCGGCAATAGTCATTAATAGTCATTTATTGATAGTAAAATTATACGTCACAATTACAGCTCGAAACAGCGCTAGTTTCGGCGCTGACTTACACTTGTTTCCAAACAAAGTCCAAATCACAGGCAAGAATTTATCTCTTCGTCTGGAAATTAGCCAAAAAATGAATGTTATTACGACTTTCAAAAATCTAAATTTAGAATTTAAGAAAAACCCCCGATTTCATAGACTTTATTTTCTTAAAAGTAAAACACTATAATATTTTGTAATGTGCACGAGATGCGCTTTCATTTGATACCTTGAGTATATTTGCAGATTTTCGTTTTCCTTCCCCACTTAACTTTTAAACGGCACAACTGATTTTCATGAAACATGTCTAAGAACACTCGCGCCAAACTCACCTTTCATTCAAAATAAACTAAATTTAAATCGCTCCATCCGTTCGGGAGCTATGATGTCCCAGCAGATAGACAGACACACAGATAGACAGACACGTCAAGCTTATAACATGCCTCTTTTTTGGTCGGGGGTTAAAAAAGGAGGTTCTCAGAGCACACTTTATTCCGGTAATATAAATGGATGGATTGGGAAAATGCTTTGTGATACAATGTTGTTACATAGTTTATTAGCGGTCATAGTAAAGGTAAAAGTAACAAAGGTAATAAGAATAAAAGCTTAAGGAACAAAGCATTTTAGCTATTCCATCCACTTTAATGTAGTGTAGATAAGATACATTATCCCATGTACTACTATAGACTGCTCGCACTAATGGTCATTAAACGGCATCTGGTTGTGACTTCTTATTAAATGCTAAGGCCAAGGGTAATTTACGGTCACGTGATTCATTAACAAAAAAGCATAGTGTACCTATTTTTAGTCGGCATTTGTTTGCAATCGAACAGTGAAACAGCTTGTTACTCATATCTCGATATATTCGACCTTTTGCTGACTATCAGCGTTATTTATATCCCTCGGGGGAAAAATGTTGCTATGTTTTTAATATGCGTTTTTAGATAGGCGTTTACAAAAAAAATAACACTAATTAAGTACAATTTTGTTGTTGTAATTAGACTGCGTAGAAACCATAACTGATTTAGAAATGAATTTTGCATTCACGCGTTCTTGGACGAAGGCAAAAATCACATATTTTCCATTGGGGCCGCGACCGACACTAGGACATCAACGCTCTTTTAGATCTGTCGTACCTGGCTGACGGTTATTACTAGCGTATTAAAGTATATGAAAGGTGACCCGCCTGACCCTCTAATATGCTCATGCCCATGCAACATGGTCCTTGTCTACCATGAGTAGTTCTCGAAAAATATTGATAAATAAATAAATATTAATAACCTACTTTCCATGGAATTATGGTCAAAATTATAATAAGTCCGTCACCTAGACAGTAATAAAATTAATCATATACAACTTCGAATTTTTTAGGTAACATGGTGGAAAATTTTAGATTCAAGGTTCAATTCGTGAATTCGAGAATTGGGTGACATATAAAATAAATGAAATAAGATAAATGGGATGAAAAAATATAATTTACAAAATAATTTAAGAAACGTTTTAAGAACTTAATAATTAGTTTAAAATTAGTACCAACTCGAATTTGTGTTTATCGGTCTGTGACGATCATGTAGATAATCACGTGACAGTTTGGGGCGTTTTAACGTATTTTTTAAGAAATTTATTTTTACATTATAGTAATTTAATATTCTATGCCTATTGTATCTTTGTTTAAAATAAAATCAAATCCATAAAATAGTCAACTTGAGTCAATGAATCACTCGTTTGATAATGAGGAAGATGTAAATCAAACTTTATTCCCCTTTTTCAGCCCTAACTAAAACTTTAAACAATAATAAGACTAACTGTGAAAAAATTGTGTTGATATCTCAAAAATTGAATTATGTATAAGCAAATCAATATGGGAACGCGCGAAAACTGATTGCGCCCGTCGAGTAATGGCTGTGACGTCACGTCGCCGGTTGTGTTGTAGCCGACGACCGGGGACGGCGCGCGGGCGGTTGCTTAGCTCTGTAAACTTACTTTTGTTCATTTCGATACATTTGTAATTTTTTTATGAATGGTATACCAACCAACCACCCAACATGGAACCAGGATTTTGACGTGGACAATCAAATAATCTTCCGAAAGTCGATTTACTTATGGTTGCGGATTATTTCACAAACCATACTAAGTATATTATGGCAGAAATCCAAGGGCAAAAACTTGCAAGGTAAGTGTAAATATACTACATATAACGAGATATTAATCTTAGTAGTTACCTCTGCATTACGTTATTTGTAGGAGGTAGGTTAATAATATTATAAAAGTAAGAAGGGATCTAGGTAAAGTAGGTACCTACCTAAGGGCCTTTATTTCATTTGAGACCAAATGATACTTATTTCTTAAGTAATTACTTAGGTATTCGTAAGTATCGTTAAGTATAAGTTTTGGTTTTATAATACTGGAGAATATAATACTTATGGCAATGAAATACACGTAAGTACGAGTAGGACTTATCAAAAAACCTGGTTTAGTCTAGAATAAGGTTACGTGTATATTGATATTTTATGCATAGGTAGGCACAGTCATAGTTTAGTCAGTGTCAGTTCCTACACTAGTCTATTAGTGCTGTCAGATTGCTGTGGGTTATCGATAAAAAATAATACCCATAATAAATATGGGGCTCTATATCTCTGAATGAAGTTACGAATAAAATTTAAAATGGAATGTGAAGGTTGTGCAGCAAGCAAAGGAGGATGCAAACATACAATGGCGTTGGTTATGTGGTTACATAGACGTAGTGAGGTGGCCGCTTGTACAGAAGTAGCGTGTTTGTTCCTGTTCTTGGATGAAACCAAAACTATCGCAAGTTGGATCGCAGCAAAAATTTATTAAAGCCAAAGATATGAGAAATACGACGCAGCCCCGTTCCTCAACAGCACCTTTGACGCCTAATGACACACCCAACGAACGTTTTCTACAGTCAGTAATAAAAAAACAATGGAGCTGGGTATAGATTCTCAGATTATGACCTACTTTCGTCCAACTGCAGATGTAGATAAAAATATAAATTAAGTAGATTTAAACAGAAAATATTTTTTTAAATTTCTATTATTCTTGAAAAAAGTTGATTATTTAAGCACGTTATTTTATTGCTAAATCACATAACTTTAATATTAAATCAGTTTAAAAGCGATCTTATATCAAAATCCCAAAAAAAATGTTTGTGCATATAGAAGCCTGTGAGACTCCACGTCCACAGTATTGTTATGAAAAAATGACGTCCATATAGAGGTTAATTAATTTTTGACATACTCTATAAACTAAACATTTATTAATGTAAAAATATTTAGAGGTAGGTATTTCATATTTAGGTACTCGCATTAAAATGATCTTCACTTCATCAACAATGTCGACTGGTTTTTGCAGAACACTTTTTACCCCTTCTCATCAGTTTACAACACTTATTTCTCAGCTTTTTGTCGTTGGGCACATGATAAAAGTATTTTTCTGGAGTGCTAACCGCTGTATTCGTACATAAGGGTACTATACAATATCTGTATGGCATTTTTTTCTCCATAATTCCAAAAATATCAATGAAATCTCAAAATTACTGCACGATTTGTTAGCGCGCGGCGGACCTAACCGGCGATGTGACGTCACGCGCTGAGCGGTCGGGTTCGCGCGGATTTTAATAACATCCAACTTTGAATATTCATAGAAAATTCAGTTTTTAAGATATAAAAAAAATTATTTCACTTATATTTTTGAGATTTTATTTTTGATTTTTATACATTATAAAATAATCACACTCATCTAGCTCATTCGATAACCTTTCGACCCCAACGACCTTCTACATCATTTGATAAAAGTGGCGGTGGATATAAGCCTCCCTCATTGATTCTAACCATACTGGTTAGTTAGTTAACCAACCAGCAGGTGGAGTTTGGCATGACGATTATTAATAAACAAAATCTTTACACTTAGATAGTTATGAGGGGCCCTGATTTTCCACACTTAGACCCAAAGTGGTCCATTGTGCGTGGAGTGGGGCGGTAACCAACCTTACTCCGACGAAAAGCGCAGAAGTTTCCTGGGGTCTTCGCAGGCTTCTCGGAGTGACTCTTCCGTTCTTAAAGATTTAGGAAATAAAACATAGCTAATTTTACGTCTCAGGATACTCGACTGCTGCGGGTTAAACTGCGAGAGTAATCGCCTGATTAATGTACTAACCTCCGGGTGGTGCTAAGAACAGTCTCTGTGGGAGGCTTCGGCCGCGGCTTGTCACCACCCTCCGGGCTGGGCCAGTGCGTGAAGCGATTTTTTCGTGTTTCGTAATGTGGTCCGGAGAAGCCATCTTCTAGGTCTTCATGCCCCATCTTAGACCTCATCGTCACTTTACATCAGGTGAGATTGTGGTCAAATGAAGACTTATCCATGATAAAAAAAAAAAAAAAAGCTAACCTTGAAAACAGAAACCAACAAAGTGATCGCCAGCAGGACGTGGATAGTGGTGACCGACGCCACGGTGACTGCCAACTTGTACGACCGGCTGTACAGGTGGTCGCCGGCGTCCTCCACCGTGCCGATGTAAGAGCTGGCGCTGCCCGCGAACACCGACGCCAGTAGGATGATTAACAGCGATACAGTCTGTAAGGATATATTCATTCAACTTCAATGATTCTCAATGGTCTTGGAAGATAGGTTTAAAATTTTGTTTCTGTGGTTGAATATGTTCGCTGCTCTAAATTAAAGTGAGTAAGACTTATAATCGTTAGTTAGATCCCGCAAGAGACACACGTCTCTCAACGCGGAAATCAGACCATCGAACGTCTTTTTGTTAAAAAGGTGGAGGGCACAAGACTGCGTGGAAGATTTCCAATACGATGGACAGACAAATAAAAATAAAAAGTAGGGGGACTCAAACGATTGCAGTAGGATGACAGCCAAAAGAGCAAAAGTGGCGCGCTGTCGTGAGGCGAGAAGCGAATATCATCTGCCCACACTGCTGACAAATTACGACACGACATAACAGAAAAGAAGGTGACCTGTTTGATGATAAAAAGTTCCCTCTTGGCTTCCATACTGGTTTGGATTCCTTGCTTAAGCTTGTGGCTAGTTGATGTGAGAAGTTTTTCCTTGTTTATTATATACATAATTTATATGCAACATACATGGATGATAATGTAAAAATAGATGTGCCTATAATACATTTATTACACTGGGGTATTACCGAATGATTTATTCGAGTTATTACCACAGCTTTCCTCAATTAATCCACTTAAGACAGAATGTGAGTCTGAATGAGAAAATATGGTAGGTACTTAAATTATTTCCCTAGGATAAATGCAGATAATATGAATAATAACTATTATAAGATTTTTAAATATAGAAAACATTTATATTTGTAATAATGAAGGTTAATAATAAATAGTTCTTACCAAATGCAGGAAACCAATGCACTTGGAGCCCATCTCCAAGCCCATGCACCAGCAGAATGATGTGACGTGAGGTAGACCCATATTTGTTTACTTTGGAAAGACTATCTGAAAACAATAACAAGATCATAAAATAAATCTGTTATTTATATACAGAAGTATCCCGATTATCCAGATATCCAGACTCCTTCTACTTGGTTCTAATTGCCAATTTAAAAATTATTTAACAGCCCAATGAGACATGTTACAAATTTATGTATTATCTAAACTAAGTTGTATCTAACTACTCATAAAAACCCCAATAATTACATAGTAATAATTTATGAAATTCAAATATTGTTCAAGATTCCAAATTTTTGGTTATCCGGAATGCCCTTGGTTATAATAGCATATCTGGTTAATGTGGATTTTACTATAGTAGTAGTCAAACATCCAACAACAACTTGGTGTCCACGAAACAGATATGAATAAATTAAGAAAACATGTCTTATTAGAAAGTAAGATAAAAAGCGAGAAAGTTTAACATGGATTATTATAATTTTTATTTTGTTATGTATTCTGCACATTAGCTGTATTATGTTCAATAACTCAATTGTCTGTTTTGATAATGCAATGTCCAATATTTTCTAGAGAGTCAGGTCCAGTGACCAAGCTCTCAATCCCTCTGTGTATCTCATTGCTAAATAATTATAAAAAAAGATTTTTCACAAAAATATATACCTATTGTTTGTGTACCAGTTGTTTTACACCATAGCAATCAAACCAACCATATTTATGACTTCCTGTTCCCGCAGATTTGTCTGCAAGCAATAGTGGCTTTATGATATTTTTATTTTATAGGCCATTCTTTACATATAATAAGGCCAGGATAATTTTACATATAATGAAGCCACGTTTTATCTATAATCTATAATTCCCTAATGGGTGGAATATACTAAGGCCTATTTTTAAAAGTGAATTTCATTCTAAGCTTTGAAACTTCTAAATTTGTACTCCTATACAAGGTTTGACCCTAACCCACACATTTCAATCCCTTACAATAAAAAGTATCCTATCTCCGTTCTCAGGCTACAGACAGACAGACAGTTACTTTCGTAAAATAATACTACTATGACTTTTTATCATGGCGTTCTCCTCGTTAGGCAGAGCAGTGTTAACGCCCATTAAAATAAACATTTGGATTATTTTGGATAGGTAACAAATGTTATTTTATCCAACTTACGTAAGCTTAGTAGTTAGTGAAAATAAACGCAGCTTTTATTAAAATGCCCTGGACTTACCTGAATAAAGGAGGTATTTGCGCAAGCAAGGGACACTGGTTTATTTTCTCTTAAATGTATTTTCTTTTGTACGTCTCCTGCTAAAACAATAAACTTTTGCAGGATTTTACTCCCAAACACTATCACTCGATCAGCGATCTGGTAGCGTAGGGTACCGTTCAGTTCACACAAACAACAGCAACAGCAAGGTCAGCAGTTCAGCAAGTAAAGCAGATTGCATTGCAGGCAGATTGCGAAAAATAACTAACATTGACATTGAATGACGAATTGTAAATATCACTCAACGAGTAATGTTGATACATTACTTACGCATCACATAATTACGGCCAGGCCAGTCGCAGTCATCGGATTGGTCTGAATGACAATGACATTAGGTGCGTACAGACGCTCCGATTCGGTTGGTGCCAACCATACGACCACGACCAAATCGGAAAGTGAAGAGAGCACTTACAGTAGTAACAGAGCGCGCGTATCACTGAAACTTCATTGTGCCCACGACTGCGAAGGCTCGCTGCGCGAACGTCATGTTGTTCTTAGCCGTGTTCGCAATTCAATAGGCTCACTTCACTCTATTCTTACCATATAGAAGGAGAGCCAGGGCCTGCCAGACCTACGTTAAAGTAACACCGCGGGGCACTACTAGTTAATAATAATGGCGGACCGACCGCTCTCTTCCTTAAAGTATTTATCTATTGGACTAAGAGCCAGGGCCTGCCAGACCTACGTTAAAGTATAACGGCTGAAATTTTTTTCACGTGTTCTCACTGGTGGTGTAGGGAACAATGTTTGGGGGTTACGAACCTGGAGTAACGGTGTCTTCAGTAGGTATCAGGCAATCAAGGCGTGCAGTACCTGAGCTCTCTCACGTCATATTATAAAAGCTGAGATTTATACACAATATTCTAATGACCATTTTAAATCATTATTCTAAAAGCCAGACACATCCGAAGGGTCTAACGCTTCCCCAGACACCGAAGAAAGTCAAATGCGAGAGCATTGCTCAGGTACATAAATCCATTTACTGTCTTAAATTCCTGCAATTTCAATGGTTTAATTAAAAAAGAGTATAATACGAATATTACTGGACAATTATCAATTATTATATATGTTACTTCTAATACCTCCAAGAATATGTGTACAAAGTTTCATGATGATCGGTTGAGTAGTTTTCGCGTGAAAGCGTCACAAACAAACTAACATTCACATTTATAATAGTATAGGATTCATCTTAAGTTTATATTATTACTTGCTTTAACCGCGTAATAAGGACTTTTGTCGCGGTAAAAAGCAGCTTTGTAATTGACTGGGAAAGCAGCTATGTTCGTGCCAAATTTAATCTAATTCGGGCTTCACTCGCAATAATTGATTTTCCCGCGAAAACTGATATTTTACCGCGGTAAAAAGTAGCCTATATGTTATTCTGATGTATAAGCTATATTGTGGTAAAGTTTCATTCAAATCCATGCAGTAGTTTTTACGTGAAAGAGTAACAAACATCCATACATCCATACTTACAAACTTTCGCCTTTATAATAGTAGTAGGATAATTTAAACTATAATATATAAAAGTTTAGGACACTCTTTATGGCGGCATATATTATATCTCACTTTAGTTTTGTGCTCTTTCTTTCATATTTTGTTTAAACCATGTTAGAATTTTTTGGCTCATCACTAGAGCTCAAGTTTAAATGAGTACCTACTTTGAAAAATAACAACATACTATGTTTAGTTTAGGTGTTTAATTTATATTCTATGTTTATTTTCTAAAATTAATGTCAAATTGTGGTTTCAGTTTACACTTTTTTTCCTATTATGTTATGTGTAGGTACCTATCTATAAAATTGTACTTATTGTGTGTCCTAGCGGATAATGATTATTGATACTATTTTTTTTTACTTTGTAAGATCTCTATGTACACAATTTAAACTATGTACAAAATTTTGTTATGAGGAGTGCAGCTAGTTTTCACAGTGCTAAAACATTCAAGATCCTATATTGTACCTATGTACGAAGTATTTTGGAATATGCCTCACCTATTTGGAACCCTAGGTACGAAACTTTCGTTAGTAGGATTGAGCGTATTCAAAGGAAGTTTATCAAGTATCTTTGTTTCCGTCTCAAAATCCCTTATAGCTCCACATGCTACATTAAGCTATGCAAACAATTTCATATTCTTCCTCTTTCCAATCGTCGTGAAATTGCTGACCTGTCTTTTCTTCTTAACATTACCTCTAATAATATTAATTGTCCTAATTTACTTGAGAAGATTAAGCTTAATGTTCCCAATAAATCTACTAGATCTCATAATTTAATGTATATTCCATACGCTGGTACGAACTATCGTCAAAATTCGTTTTTGTGTCGCGCAAGCAATATGTTTAATAGTATTTGTAAGCAATTTGATATAGATCTATTCTGTTCAAGTGCGACTACGGTCAGGCGGCGGATGAGCAGAGAGTTTTTCTTATAAGATAATGTTAGTTGTATATCTTTGTGTGTTGTTACTTTGATGCGGTTTTGTTTGTTTTTGTTCACAGTGTTGTTGTTTTTATATTGTGTTTTGTATCCGTGAAAACCTTAATTAAGCTTTCTAGTGTTATATTGATTTGTTTACTATGTATTTGTAAGTTTTTGGTTTTCCAATAAATAAATAAATTTAACGTTTTCTTTATCTTGATTTAAATTTATTAATATTTTTGTTGTAATAAATAAAAAAAGTGTGTGTGTGTCAGCTACGACGCACGATTGGAGTTTACTACTTACGAACTATAATTATGATATATATCGAATAGAAAAAAAGTGTGTGTGTGTCAGCTACGACGCACGATTGGAGTTTACTCCTATTGATTTTAATAATATCAGAGTGCTGAACTAAAAATGGCAAGTAAATATAACCGAATGAACTTGCGCACGTCATTTATTAGATTTCCCAGAAGTAATAAGACAGTGTGCCTATAGCTTTTGACCGATACATCATAAATATTGATTATATTTATAACCGACCATACTCGTAAAATAACGATATTATGCATATGCTCTATGTGTATATATATAAATGTAATGGCTATGGAATATTTTTGCATTTCACTTCAGAAATATAACAGTAGATGAAACTTTTATTTTTATTTGTCATAAGCAGGCAAAAGTCACTTGACCATATAGCCAAATGATATTATATTGCATACAGCCTCGTGTTCTGTTTTCAAAAAGTGAAAGAACCTTCATTATTTTTCAATATCGTAAGAACAGCATACAACCTTTTTATTTTTAAATGCCGTCATGGAACCTTTTTACAAGCACTAATTATGAGAAATGAGATACGCTGTGTAATTTATTCCATCTCATTCTTTTACACGTTCAATCCTACAGATATATAATGTTTGTCTCTTTCTACGTAACGCCTCGACTTTTGTGTTACACTTGATTTTACTCCCCATAAAATTTCCGTACCGGACCCTATAACTCAAATCGTTTCTTAAGGAGTAAACTCCAAAAAAGGGTAAATGAACGCATCTGCTAAAATGATAAGAGAAACAAACATATATCTGTAATTATTCGGATTATTTATATTACTTCAATAAAGCGTATTACATAAAGTATGTTACAAAATAATATAAATAAAATACAACAATACCTCTTTGCGCGATACTTCGTAGTCTCAACTACGAAGTATCGCGCAAAGAGGAGACCCCGAGAATGAGATACGCTGTTTAATGTATTCCATCTCATTCTTTTACACGTTCAATCCTACAGATATACATGTTTGTCTCTTTGTACGTAACGGCTCAACTTTTCGTGTTACACTTTTTGATTTTACTCCTTATAAAATTTCCGTACCGGGCCTTATAACTCAAATCGTTTCTTAAGGAGTAAACTCCAATACATTATGGATTTATGCACAGTAGTTACAGACATTAAATTAATTTAGTAATATAACATGAATAAAATTTTTATTTGCTCGTCTTTTTTGGCTAATCTTAGGAAAGACTAAAAAAATATTGATGGATTTTTTACTTCTTGATTTTTAATTAAGTAGAAAGAAAACTTTTGCCTTTTATTTGTAAATCAAGGGAAACGTTGGATTATCACTGGTTATTTTTTACGGGAAATTAAATATAAGGCGGTAAAATAAGTAACGCTACGTCAATACGATGGATAACAATGTAGACAAACAATAAGGTCTTCCAAATTATTGACATAATATCGAAATTAAATAAAAATATCGCATAAATTCTACGTTCGTCATCATTGACGAGCCAATGCAAATTGCAGAATGCAATTTGCCAATTGTGTAAAAGCTGTGCCATGAACATAATAAAACATGTCAAAATGCTTGGCTATTTAAGAAAAAGGCCATAGCTAACAAGGATATATTAGGTCCTTACATATGAAATTGGCGTTTTGTATGGGAGGAACAAAAAGTCGAATATTTTTTAATATAATATATTTAATTAATCAAAGTATGAACCATTATTTTCTATGCACTTTTGCCATCTTATAGGTAGTTCATTGATCCCTTTACTAAAAAAACCAGTCGGACGGGAATCAATAAAATCTTTGAAGGCGATTTGGACTGCCCCATCGGAGTTGAATTTTTTCCCTTGCAAGAAGTTATCCAAATTTCGAAAAAAATGGTATACTGTTGGAGCAAGGTCCGGGGAGTACGGAGGATGTCTTAGACTTTCCAATTGAAGCTCTTCTATTTTAGTAGCCGTCTGTTGCGCAGTGTGTGGTCTAGCGTTGTCGTGAAGCAGCAGTGGCGTGGAGCGATTGACCAGCCTAGGTTGTTTAGCCGCTAGCTTTTCCATCATGGTTTGCAATTGCTGACAATAGACATCAGCCGTAATAGTCTGGCCAGATTTGAGAAAACTGTAATGAACAATACCGGCACTAGTCCACCAAACGCTTACAAGTAACTTTTTTGGGGTTAATTTTCGCTTGGGGCAGGATTTGGCTGGCTGGCCAGGATCCAACCATTGCGCTGAGCGCTTCCGATTATCGTAAAGAACCCATTTTTCATCACAGGTAATGATTCGGTTTAAAATACCTTCATTATTGTGCCGGTTTAGTAATGTAACGCAGCAGTCGACGCGCGTTTGCCGGTTTGCTTCAGTCAATTCGTGAGGTACCCACCTTTCAAGTTTTTTAATCTTCCCAATTTGCTTCAAGTGAATTAAAACAGTTTTATCACTAACACCGCAGCCTGCAGCTAACTCGGACGTGGTTTGCGATGGATCCGCTTCCACAATAGCCTTCAACTCTTCATTATCAACTTGAGTCTCAGGCCGTCCACGGGGCTTGTTCTGCAAGTCGAAATTTCCAGAACGAAAACGTTGGAACCAAAAACGAACTGTGTTTTCTTTTGCAACACGACCGCCATACACATCATTCACCCTTCGAGTTGTTTCCGCAGCACTAGTGCCACGGCGGAACTCGTACTCGTAAATAATGCGATATTTTAAGTTTTCCATTTTGTAAAATGAGTGACGCAAACAGAAAAAAACAGAAGAAAAAAAACAAATGAATGACGATCATCGAAGCACAAATACATGAGTCTATAGCTGTACAAATTTGAATTTGGAATTCCTTACCAAAGAGGAGAAATTTGTGATTAAAGTGGCCAGTACGAAAAACGCCAATTTCATATGTAAGGACCTAATATTTGTCACTCATAGGTACATTAAAATGAAGATTATTTAGGACGTAAAAACATAGTAAAAATAATAATAATAACATCGTTTATTTCGAATAGAATTAATGTGTGAAATATAAGATCAATAAGTGTGTGAATCTGTTAAGTTATAGTATGGCTTATTAAACATATTTTTATCTTTAATCAACGTTGATATCGTAATTCCTTGGGCTAGCTCAGCTAACATGACAAATAGTTGGACAGAGGCAAGAATGAATGTCGAAATAATGAGGGGAAATATCTATTCCAGTACATACGTCAAAAACACAATTGCAATTGCTTGCATTGCAATTTGCAATACAAACAATCAATCAACCAAAGGGTGAAAAGAAAGTTGAATGAAGTGAAAAAATTGTTCTATTTTAAATCACAAACACAAAAACAGAAAACCTACTACTGGAAAAGTTGTGATGAAGTGTTGAAGTTATTCTATGTCTGTGTTAAGCTGTTTCATTTCTTTCGACGAAGAACACTTCGTGGCCCGTTTTTGTAATGTTTGATGTTTATTGTTGTCCCTGTGGTCAAAATTCATTAAATATTTGAGGGAAAGTTAAGACCAGTGTTTGCAATCACATTTTAAAACTCGTAGAAACTGATTTGTTTCAAGATTAAAAGTTCGCCTCTGATCTCATTTCATAGTACATTCTAGATCTTTGTTGTAATATGGGTTGATTATCGCCTATCCTTCTAAATCAACTATGGAGCGGTTTTCACATGATTTGAACTTGGCCCTTGAGGAGAGCAATTGTGGTCGCCCAGAGAGGAGAAAAATAGGGCTCCGACGACGCACAAGGTCCGCTGGGAATCTGCGTAAGTACATATTTTATACGCCTTTGAATTAGATAAATAATTTTGAGGAGTTATCACAAATTATCAGTTCTTAATAGAGCTGGTCCTGTGAATAAAGTTACTTACTCTTACTTTTAAAAAAAGTCATAAATTGAGAATTTTTGGGAGTCTTCAAGCATGGTATTTTTCAGCTGCTGCAGTTTCAGTGAGCATCGTTGAGGATGGGAGCTCCAGCAGTCCTCCCCAGGCCCCGGTTATCACCCAACCATTATCAGACTCTGATGACCCACAACTCAACCTTCACAAAAACTCAAATCTGAAGACCCGCCACTACTGCCAAATTGGAAACTTTGAATCTGACTCCTTTAATGAAAACTTCTCTCCCACGAGACCAGCAAATGCCAGAAGAAAAAGGAAGTACAAGAAAATGCCTGTTGAGTACACAGATGGGAATAAATCTCCAGAAATTGAGATATTGAATGTCACAACAATGGTAAAAAATGTTTTTAATTTTCTGTGGCACTGGTAGATTTCTTATTAATTATTATTGTATCAAAGTACCTTTTTTCTTTATTTCAGCCTAGTAGTCTGCCCCTACCCATTGATATTGAGCTAACCCCAGTAGAGAGAAGTTGGGCGGTATCTGTTGTTCACAATCAAAAGTCAGAAAGGTCAGAATTTTTATTTTTATGCATTATTTTGCTTTCGTAAATATATTCAAGATTATGTTAATAAGGTATCACTAAATTGCCAGAGATATAAATGGTTGAAATTTTCTGATTATTTTACCAATCAGCAATGGTCGCATTATTTTTCTTATCTATAAATCACATTGTATCGAAGTAGCCATAGTAGTAGCAGGCAGGTAAATAACTGATTAAATGATGCTAAAATATTAATAAAAAGTAATGCCTACTTAAAAGGTGCCACTGACTGAGAGTAACAATATGGTTTAAGATTTTAATTAAGTATTATGCATGTTGTTGTATGTTTAAAGAAACAAATAAAACCTTTCTATTTTATTACAACTTCACTAAGTAAACACCAAGCAGGCAGAGTTGAGGAAATAGTTTTATGAATTTCCAGGAACACATTTTGTGGAAAAAGAAAATGGTCACATAGGGATAAGGATATGTGTGAAATGAGGGAAAGATCATTCAGTGGCGGCTGCTCTTCTAAATCACCTTTCTTCAAATTGTCCAAGCACTCTAAAAAGGACAATGTTGTTCTACCAGGAAAAATTGTCCTTAAATGTCAAAATGATGCTGCTAAACCTTCAATATTTACCAACACACCTACTTTGCCAGGCAGCTCCAGTTTTAACTTTGTCTATAAAAGCGCTTCTAAAAATGGTATCCCAATGCTGAGTAAAATGACTGGATACAAAATTGCTACCGATTTACCACCTTTCTTCAATGCATCAACCAGTAAAAATTATTTTGATGGAAAATTATCAAAGAAATACAAACATTTAAACAAGACACACCCTCCTAATGGTTTAAGAAATCCATTAATCTTTGATGAGGAAGGTAGTATGGATTTTGGCGGAAACGAGTCTAGCTCCCTCAGTAGTAGTGATTCAGATGGGGTAGTAACCAACGATAGCGACAGAGAAGGGGATGATGAACTTACGGACTGGCCAGGCATTGAGGAACTTAAAGTCTTTAATAAAAGCCTAACTTTTAAAACATCGACTATCCCAGAAAATACGCCAAAACCATTGAGCATGCCTCCTCCAAAAAGGTTGAAAAAAGAGAAAATGCTGGTCAAGGGTGGATGGGGAAGTTGCAAGAACAGATTCAAGAAAAAAAGGCCTAAAGTGGATTCTGGGAATGACGATGATGCCATGATGTCGGACTCCAGAACCGTAGTCGATATAGAAGAGGCTAATAGAGGTAGAGAAATCCTACAACCTCATTCCTCATTTAGCAGCTTCAGCGATATTAAAAACGCTGGTGTCTTAGGACAAAATGCAAACGAAAAGTTTTTTCATTCCTTTCAGTCTTACCAAGAGAAGTCTGGACCGGCGGATGCATCTTTCAGCCGCGCGCCACGGACTAACTTTGCCCTACAAAAGACGTCGTCGAGCGACTTAAACTTGAGTGAGAAGTCACCACAAAGCGACCATTCAATCTACTACAGCGAACATTCTATGGGAAACGCTGTAGCGACCGAAGTAAGAGAAATTAGAGCAGGTTGTAGAAGAATACGAGACGAGAGGCCAGGTTTCTTGATTCTCAGCTCGGCCAATGAACAACTATCTAAATTTTTGCAAGATTCTTGCCAAACAGAGTTGAAACTGCCAAGTTTAAAAGATCCAGAGGAAAAGGAAAAGTTGGAGTCATTGGCGAAACTATACTCTTTGGAATTACAGGTTGAAATGGGACGCCCAGTTTTAAGAAAAACTAGGTAAGTGAAATTACTGTTTTATATTTTAAGTTTTAGCTGACACATTCCACTTACACCACACAGCTACCATTCTATGCTACTGTTATACAAATACAGTCATTAAAGATGTTGATTCGTTTTGGGCGGCAGTAAATCAATATGTTACGAATTTACAGGTGATTGAGTGGATAAACCTACAAACTGGGCAAATAATACTTCTCTCTTTCGCGTATGTAGTTGCATCTCATTTTCTCATAAACGGGTGATGGGCATTCTGCATGTACATTAGGATCACGGTCCTGTTTGTTGCACGTCACGTTTCACGGTCGTGCCGAAGCTTTATTTAAATCGAATGCTTAAGATATGAAATTGGTTATTGATATTGAAGTTTATAGAATAAAATCTAAATTTTTAGCTACTTTAATGGAGTTGATAATAATATATTGTCTTTGTTACAGCAATACAATGCAAGCAATTCGTGTGGAGCACGCATACCAGAACTTTCCGTCTGAACACAAAAGGCGTTGTTACGGGGATGATACAGATACTAGTCTCAGTCTCTCTGATCAGAACTCTGTTAATGATGCAGATGAAAGCAGAGAAATCAATAATATACTTGATACATTTTCCAATGCTCTGGTGGATAGGTCTTTGTTGCATCCCGGGGATATTGATTAACTAATTTTACTATTTCAGTCAACTAAGTTGTCATTTATCAGTTGAGTTACTGTTGAGTGGAGGATCAATCATGATCGTGACATATCGATTTTTTCATTACCACTTAGAACTATGTCGATAAATGTTTTATTTAATGTTTAACCTATGTGGTTTGGTTTGAGTTTTGACATTCGCGTTTAACGGATCGCCGAGTATATGTATATTCCACGTCGTGTTTTTATTTCCATGTACAATGTATGTTACTTTTATTAAATCTTATTTTTGTTTATTAAGCGTCGCTAAGAAAACAAGTAATTTGCACTGAATTAACGTATGTACCTTATTTAGTTAATATTCGGTTTAAGGTCAATTCATTTAGTTATGCAAGCCTACAATTAGGAGTTTTCTAAATTATGAAAGATAACCGCTGGTATGGTTATATACTAGGTATTATAAATGCGGTCTAAGTAATTAACTATTGTGATATCGTTTTCATAGTAATAATACCTAATTGGCGTTTTAAAATTATAAAAATACTTTTTCATCTTTGTGTATGGCCTCTAGTAGGAAAATAAGCTATTGAATAGTTACTGATTAGGATATAATTATTATTTATATGACTGAGATAATAAGTCAGAGCACTCTTTTCACTAACATGTGGCCATAGAATAGTATTTCGAGTGTACATGAAGCAGTGGCGTAGCTACCGGCGGGCTAGGCTCAGTGCCTTTGGGCCCTAGAGTCCTATTCGAAATCTTAATACTGAATTTATGAGTAATTCCACCAAGTTCAGAATCCAAATACAATCAACATCTAATAAACATTTTTGAGGAACATGAGGAAAAGTTGGAATTTAAGACATTTTGTTGTACATAAATGAATAAATATTTCCGGACTAATAACACTTAATCACCTAACCCCAAACTAAGCAGAGCTACAATATGGGTGTTAGGCTATAGATACTCTAAGATATATATTTTTTGTATACAATACATAGAAAACACCCCGACCCGAAACCTGAAATAGTACATTTATTTGTTATGTTTAATTCCTCAAAATTCTGTCCATCACGTGACCGGGGCCCAAAGTTAAAGGGTCTCCGTTTTTTTTTGCCCCAGGGCCCTTTGTCCTAGCCACGCAACTGAGTTGAAGTCACATATTGTATCGTCTAGGTTTCAATAAAGTCTAACAGAGTATGTTATATGAATGTCTGGTGTAGATAGTCAGTGCTTCAGAAGGTAATGTTTGGCGTAGTACCTGTGTATCTGTTAGATACAAGATACGAAATAATTTATTTCCATTGTTTGGTTTTACAAATCTTAGAAACGTCAAAAATAAAATACATAATTAGCATTTACATAATGTAAAATTTCAGCTATCCAATTTATAGAAAAAGTTTCATTCTTTTTCTCGAAAACCATATTATGTAAAGATGAGAATATCAATAAAAATAATTATACGTAACAGAAACTACAGGAAAAATAGGGCTCTTTCGAGATAGAGTAGTTGGTTTATATAAATGTGAGAAAAGATGTTGTTGTTTTGCTATCTGTAAATATTTGTGTCGCCTTCCATTAGCCAGGTTTGATTTTTGTAAATCCTATTTGTTAGGTCACCTATAATAATAATAATATATAATAATAATATTTCTATATGGATGTTAGAGTAAGATTTATGATGTTCTTTACGAATACAAATATGAATTTTGACTTTATAATGTTTATTCTTTCAAAATGCATTCAATTGTTAGGTAAAGGATAACAAAACCCTAGTCAACCCCAATTCCCTTACAAGTACTAATTTTTTTTACTAAAATGGGGAAGGAAACTGAATATCTGCAAATTATTAATATTCGGTTCTTTTTTCCCACTTTCATGCCATATAAGTTTTTAAACGGGTCAACCGATTTTCATCAAACACGCCTAGGAACACTCCGTAACTTCTAGTTATGTTAAAAAAAACTAAGTTAAATCCGTTCGGAAGCTATGATGCCACAGACAGACACGTCAAGCTCTTTTTGCGTCGCGGATAAATTTTTGTGCAGATGATTTCAATTGTCACAAAAGATAGTTCCTCACGTGTACCTCTTATTAAACGGAAGGTAGGAATTAAAAGGCAATTAAAGATTGTTGTCATGATGAAATTGTCACTCAAGCAATATGATGCATGTTTAAAAAAAACTAATTTTTAGTTATATTTTGTTTTATTAAATAAAAAAAATACATAAACGCGGTGACAAATATCAACAATGATTAACAAATAAGCACCAGAAAAGAAATATCTAATAAATCACTTTAAAAAAAACGCTATTCAGAAACCCTGAAATTCCATGAACTATGTTCTCATTCTCACATTGGACTATAAATAGAAATTGTCTTTTTTGTACTCCCAAAAGACAAACCAGGTAGGTTATCTATGATAAATGTTTAAAACACCATCCAATATTTATAGACATTCCTTAATTTAAAACAACAAAGTGAATGTCTTGAAATTGACGAGCGTATTGATTTCATTGAAAACTTACATTGATTCACAATCACTTAGGCTTAGCAAATAAATAAATAAAAACTCATACTTAATAATTGTGATTTGTCTTAGATTCCAATATCTTGTAAAATATCTAATTGTATTCAAAATCATATCATTGTTTCCATCAATGATAATGTTAATATAAATAAGTAGACTTAATAAAACCATTATATAATTAAAATTTTGTTATCACATTCTATACTCATTCAAATAACAAACTTATTTCGTTTTGGACAGACTTCAGAACTTTACATTTAAAATGTTCATAAAAACTCTAACATGAATGTACAAAATAAGTTTTAAGTACAAATGTTTCCAGTTGAGCCAATTTGTTATAAGTGACAAAAAGTGTAGTAAAAAAACTTGTAGATTTCTGGATAAAGCTTTGTCCGTCCAAAAGGGGCATTCAAAATAGCTTACGGCACTCTATTCTTCAATGGTGCAGATCAGATCGTCTCCTTCTAGTTTCTGTCCGTTGGTGATGGACACGGATTTGATGGTGCCTGCCTTCGGCGCTTGGACTATCATCTCCATCTTCATAGCGGATAGGATAGCGAGAGCTTGGCCTTTCTCTACGTGTTCGCCTTCTTTCACTTTGATAGCTGGAAGAGATAAGACACAGTATGTAAGATTTTTTTTAGGTATATAGTGTATCAAGGCAGACATTGAGCCATTTAGCAGTGGACAACCTAAGGCTGAAATGATGCATCGTTGTTTCGGTATATGAAACATCGCTTTAAAAGGGTCTGATTTGTCTGAGTACAGAAATGAATATCTCATCAGAACCTATATTCGTAGCTATCAGATATATAATAGTCTTAACGACACCAACAAAGAAAAATTTCATTTTACTTCAATTGTCACACTGCTGAGCTAATTAGAATAGAATAGAAAATTCCTTTATTACACACACCATTATACAAAAATACAAAAATTTTAAAAATTAAATTATACCTAGCATGCGTAATGGGCGGTCTTATTGCTTAAAGCAATTTCTTCCAGACAACTTTTGTATGGAAATATTATGTCAGCAAGGTTGTGTAATTATTTATTTTCTGAGCAGTCCTTCCTAATTATTTCCAACTATCTCTATCCAAAGCTATTTATTGCCGCTGGCCCAAAATATACAAGGTCGAAACACCTTGTATATTTTGTGCTAGTCTTTTTAATAATGGATAATCCGTTAAGGGGTGTTTGTCCGGACCTAGATTAGTTATTAGCTGTGCCATGACCCCTTAGGGCATAATGACGCCGCAGAGGAACTTTATTTATACGAGCTCGCAGATATTTGCGATGCGATGCGAATTCGCAGTTATGTGTGTGAGCCCTTAAAGAATTATCCATTTTTGACGACACATCCTGTATAATAAGTTATTATTATTTATAATGGATTAATAAGTTAGTACTACGAGTATAATAGACAGATCACGACGGAATGCGATAGCTTATGAAATGATAGATAATATAAATCTAAATTTAAAATTAAAGAAAAACCCCCGTTTCCAATGCCTTAACTTCCTTAAAAGTAAAACACCATAATATTTTGTAATGTGCACGCGATGCGCTTTCATTTGATACCCCACTCTAATATAATTGCAGATTATCGGTTTTCCTTCCCCACTCTCACCCCTATAACATTTAAACGGCACAACCGCTTTTCACGTACCATGTTTAAGAACACTCGCGCCAAACTCACCTTTCATACAAAAACTAAATTAAATTCGTCCAACCGTTCGAGAGCAATGATGGCCGAGACGGACAGACACGTCAAACTTATAACACCCCTCTTTTTTCTGTCGGGGGTTAAAAACTAATCACTTACAGAGGACAGTTCCCGGCATAGGAGCTCCAACCTGGTTCTTATCACCTTTCACAGCCTTAGGGTGAATCTTCATTTCCTGTAGAGAAATAAATCGATGAATATTTATCTGATTTCTGTAACGAAGGTTGACAAGAAATTGATATCATTTGGTTTGTGTTTCTAGAGAAAGTTTCGGTTGCATTCATTAAAATATTCTCATCGTCGTTTACCCAAGCGAGCATGTTATAAACTGGCTTGTTGCTTCACACATTTTTGCACGCTTAATTCTGCCAAAGTATCAGCAGTGGGAACGCTGTAGCGACACTGACATTTGCGAAAGCGTTACTTAGAGAATGTATCCTACTCATCCTACCTTTATTACAAAGCGAAAGTTTTTGAGAATGTAAGTGTGGTTGTTGCTCTTGCACGCAAAAACTGAAGGGATTTTGATAAAACATCTCAATAATATAGCTTCCATATCTGAATAACACATAGAGGTAAAAAAACACATTTCGCGATTATTATTGCGAGCAAAGCCCGTTTTGAATAAAATTTGACACAGTTATAGATAGCTGTTGCCCCAGTTAAAAACAAAAGCTACTTTTAAGCGTTCTTAAAGGGAAAGCTAGTATGAAATATATTTTTCACTGTGCTATTTATTTGTTTTGTCTGTACTGTAGCTGAACTACGCCGCAGTGTTGTGCTAATAAGCCTTTAGAAGAAGGAAAGCAAATAATGAAAGCAGACTTACCTTGCTAGCATTCTCATCCCTGATGAAAACGGATCTGAGTTGTCCGTTGAGCTCGAAGAAGACCTCGCGTTCGCCGGCAGCCGTCATCTCTTCGGAGACGGCGATGGTTCTGATGTCTAGGGTCTTGCCTTTCTCGATCTTCACTTCTATCGAATCGCCAACCTGAAGTAAATAGTGAATTTGGTACTTATTTATATCGTAGGGGATATGATTGTGTTATGGGCCAGTGCGTGAAATGATTTTTTCGTGTTTCGTAATATGGTCCGGAGAAGCCATCACCTTCTAGGTCTTCATGCCCCATCTTAAACCATATCACTTTACATCAGGTGAGATTGTTGTCAAATGAAGATACTTATCCAGCACAAAAGAAAAATAAAAAATTGGGTGATGTTTCTAACCTTGTTTACTCTATGCCATTGTAATGGTGGTAGTCAAATATTATAAATAAAATAAATAAAAAAGAAACTATCACTTGCAAAAGATTAATTGTATCAGTTTTGTTCGTTTCTTTACTCATGACAAGCCGTTCTGGAACTATTTCAGAAAAGTTATGGGGAAGGTGATATAAAACCCTCTATAGATAAAAATGTTTTTAAAGATATTATTATTGCCACAAGATTTCATTAATGTTCTCAAACATAACTTGTATTTGTTTATCCTTAGTTACTTAAACGGGTTATTACTTTCTCAACAGTATTTGAACTTTATACAAACGGCCGAAACGCGATACCTACGCGCCTCGATCGAAGGTTACACGAGGGATACAGGCAGTTGCGACTGCGCCGCAGTGACAAACGGTTGACGTGTTGCTTTTTATTAGCTTCACTTGTATGTATGTTTGTAACCGACTTCTTTGGGCGCGATTTTGACCCACTTTAAACGGCCAGATTTCGTTCAAACTTCGTTGATTTATCGAAGACCATGACAATACACCATTTTGAAAAAAAAAAACCTAGTTTAAATAACTAAAAACACGCTTTTTATAGAAAACTAACTTAATAATAGTAAATAAATTTCAATAAATTTAAATTAAGAATAGTGTTAAAAATTTCAATAAATATAAATCAATAATAGTGTGACTAAAAAAAATATTTTATTTAAAAAAATGCGTGGGGTGCTTTTTAAGATATTATCGAAATGATAATCACTCTTCTCATACCTGTCAATAAAATATTTATAACTATTGACACCGTGCACACCACGCTTTTTTCACTTACATGTACATAATTTCTTTATAATAAAGCATAACAACTAACCTTAGGTCCGACAAGGAAGGTCTTGGTGTCGAGATGTTTGACAGGTCCATATTTGTCACGAATGCGGAAGAAGTCGCTCGCTACTTGAGGGTACATTGCGGCTGACATCACATCGTGATCAGAAATCTGTTGGAAATCAACAAAAATATAGAGAAATATTATTCTGAATTTGTGTAGAAAAAATTAAGACAAAGTAACGTAGCTTACTAGCGAAATGCGGGATATAAGTGGAAGTTTATCACTTTCTAAAAACATAAAAATCTTGAAAATAAAGACAATTCACCTAAGTAAATTAACTCATAATAGTTCATGCATGGGCTCATAATATTTTATTAAGCTGAAATTTAAACCAATTTCATTCATCTTGGCACTTGATCACTTTGGCATTTTGTTAATAGCTGACAAAATTCAAATTAAAAAGATCGAGAAAAAATCCCCCGATTACAATGCTTTAATTTCCTTAAAAGTAAAACA
Organism: Gymnoscelis rufifasciata; assembly: GCA_929108375.1. NCBI lineage: Eukaryota > Metazoa > Arthropoda > Insecta > Lepidoptera > Geometridae > Gymnoscelis > Gymnoscelis rufifasciata. Next base: position 7,713,349 of record OV815315.1, on the reverse strand, counting down.
ACATAATATTTTGCAATGTGCACGCGATGCGTTTTCATTTGATACCCCACTCGAGTATTTTTGCCGATTTTCGGTTTTCCTTCCCCACTCTCACCCGCATAATTAGCTCAATGCCCATAACTTATAAACGGCTCAACCGATTTTCATGAAACATGTCTAAGAACACCCGCGCCAAACTAGCCTTTCATACAAAAACAGAAAGACACGTCTAACTTATAACACCCCTCTTTTTTGGTCGGGGGTTAAAAATGAAATAATTTACATAATGATGCGCAGTTTGTAATTTCAAATACCTACCGTGGGCTCAACAACAGTAAAGTAGTTGCCGTTTTGTAGGTTTAACTAAAAATAGGCATGTTATCTATGAGAAGGTATGAGAGTTAACAATAAACAATTTATATCCTTACGTTAGGGTATGTCTCTTGAAGATCCTCCTTGAGTTTAGTGAAGTCCAAAGGTGCTAGCTCAGCGCCGGGCCTGCCTTCGATCCTTGGCATGTCCTTCAAGACTTTAGACCTGTAACAACAAACATAAATTGTAAATAAAGTATGTACCTAAAATAAAGGAATTTTCTACAAACTGGTGCTCCAGTTTTTAGTGTTCAAAAGTTTAATACAACTCGTACTTGGGCGATGGCTATCACAGATAACATTATTTTATAAGCTGTCTTAGATATTTATAAAATTATAAACAAAGTTAGTTTAAGAGATTGAAACCAGACAACTATGTATTGTTGTGTATATGTATTGTTTTGTGTTTCAATAATGTGTGCCATAAAGAATATTTATCTTAACTATTTTTAACGTATTTTTTTGACCAAACTAAGAATCCATCCTCTTGGATAACTAATATATTTTATCTCTGTTACTATATGCTACCGTAGAGGCAACTCGAATATATTATTTTCTATATCACTCGGAGCGACTTATAATTCAATCCCGTAGGGAAAACCTGAGCAGTTCGTAAGAAACTTACTATTGGATCTAATAGTGACACCCTGAGAGAGTTCAGTTCATAAGCCCTAACAGTGTTACGTTGCTAGTGATTACCTGAGCGGTTCTGGGAAACCGCCGTAGGGGATGCCGATGGCGCCCTGCAAGTATTCCACCACGGACTTAGGGAAGGACAGTTCCTCGGCGCGCTCGCGGATCTCCTCGGCAGTCAGCTTGTTCTGCACCATGAACTGGGCCAGGTCGCCGACTACCTTGGACGAGGGGGTGACCTTGATGATGTCGCCAAGGAGGAGGTTGGCTTCCCTGTAAAATAAAAAAAAAGGTGTTTGTGCGATTCACACACGATAGAAGTGAAACTTCAGCAAATCGACAAAAAAATTCTAAAAAAAAACAAAAAAAAAATACTATGCAAAAAGATTTTGTTCGGGCGGTCACCCATCCAAGTACTGGCGTCGCGCAAAGTTGCTTAACCTTGTTAGCGTTTAAGATTGGCTTACCCGACAGGTAAGCCAATCTTATTTCCATTTCCGTTGCATCCGGTTTCAAATCACAACGATTCTAAAGAAGTTTCACTTCAAAAATACGCATATAAGTTATGATATATCCACTACATGATTCAGATTAGATCCAGGACATGGAGTCCCTCATAAGGTGGTCAGACTATGATCCACAACGCTAGTCCAATGCAGGTTGGTGGGTGTGCCAGCCAATGTTCGACAGGGGAATCCACGGCTGGTCATGTTGGCTTGGGTATATAAAAACTTAATATTGGAATGTAGTCACCTCAGCATGTAGTATAATCTTAATATTGTTACATTACTACCTGCTAAATAGCCTAAAGTCTGCAGATGAAGGAATCCCTGTGTATTTGATATTTGTATGCCTTTTTGACTCCTTTAAACTGTGATCCCAAGTCGAGAGAGAAAGCTTGGAACTGCAAAGATGGCAGTGCATTCAAACTCTTTGGCAGCGAAGTTTAAATCAAAATGAGGTAAGATTAAAGAGTGTGGTTACCTGTATGCTTTCTTGACTCCTTCAAACTGGGATCCTAATCCAAGAGAGAAGGCTTGGAACTGCAGATTGGTGTACTGTCCGCCAGGAATTTCGTGAATGAAGACATCAGCGTTGCCAGACTTCATGGTGGCAGTGCATTCGAATGGACCGTAGAGCGTACGCGCTTGTTCCCAATAAGCGGAGTATTCGGATACGGTTTGGAGGGGAATGTCTGTGGAAAATATTGTTGTTTAGGCGTCTTAAGGCAGCATTTTAAAAGAAAAGGTTAAAAAAAGTTCGACTTGTCAGCCAAGGGGAGTGATGAGTATAATGTTTAAAATTATATTTTTAGCATAAAAATAATGATTTGCTATTTGATTTAAAAAGCACAAGAATCTATGGTGACATCATTATGTGATAGTGATCAAATTAAAAGATAAACATATTTTATATTTTTTATGTTGTGCGGCGGGTTAGTTTCGGTTAGTATGGTAAGGTCTGAAAATATAAGTCATAGGAGGATTTGTTCTTAGGAACCATGTCATCGATTTTACAAACTGATATATATTTTCAGACGTTCCGAAACTGACCGACCCTTTTGTTAACTCTGTATACCTTTGTTTTATAACATACCACCCCCTTCTTTCTTGTGCCCACAATGTGTTAAGGTAATCAGATTTTAACTTTTAAGATTAGTTTCACAAATAATTATTAATTTAATAATGTATGCAATAAATGGTGGCGTAATGCCACTTATGATCGGGATTTATGTTATACAGAAAAAGGATTTACGTCTGTTATGCAGAATGAAAATAATACAAAACGAGACTGTTCTAAAAGCTGTTTAACAAACTACTGAAGGCTTCAAACAATACTCACTGGTATCAAGCTTGGTGCCCTGAAGACTGGCAACCACCGCACCCATGCTAGGCTGTGACGTCATGCCCGACATGGAATCGACTGCCACATCTACGACATCAGCACCGGCTTCCGCGCACGCCAGCATGGCGGCCACGCCGGCGCCCGACGTGTCGTGCGTGTGCACGTGGATCGGCACGTCGGGGTGTTTGTCGCGGATAGCGCCGATCAGCAACCTGGGAGGTAAGGGATGTGTAGTTGTAGTTAGATAATGAAGTTGTGTCACTTATTCGAAAAAAAATAATCATAATATCGTTTCGTTCTTATTCCTATATAACAATTTACATCGATTGGAACGAAATTTTATTTTCGCCAAACTTTCGTTAACTTTACTAATCGCAAATTATGTCATGATTAAAGATTTCAATTTTGATTAAAGTATTGAAAACTATAAGCAAATCCGATCTTTAATTTTCATTCAGCGATGAATATAGATTAAATTATTTTCAAAACGATGGTCAGATATTTTATAAGTACCTCCTATATTTAGAGTCCTTAATTCAATCTTAATGTTCACTATTAGTCTTGTTCTTGTCGGAAACGGCGCCGTTGTATGAGATCGCCACATACAACCACACCGGACGGCGCCGCGTTCATTCCGAGAGGGTGAGATTCGGTAGGTATTTATTAAATCCACCCATTTAACACTTACTTGGCAGCTTGAGGTTTCAACAATCCAGCCATATCCTTAATAGCCAGCACATGAGTTCCTCCCTTCACGAGCTCATCGGCCAAGTTGGTGTAGTACTTCAGGTCGTATTTAGTCTTGTTCTTGTCGGAAACATCACCGGTGTAGGAAATGGCCGCTTCGACCACACCGCCGGCTTTGCCCGCCGCGTCCATTCCGAGGATGAGATTCGGTAGGTAGTTCAGAGAGTCGAACACTCTGAAGATGTCCATACCGGTTTTAACCTGTAAGGGAATACTTGAAGGTTCAATTTTAGACGGGTTGTTGGGAGCTAAATAAGCCTTACCCCCGAGGGACCGGATCAACAACATATTATTATTTTTTTCATATCATAATAATTTATTGCATTCATGTGTGTACAACTGGTCTTAAAATTATTATGTGCTAGTGACATGGAGGGGGCTTTACCCTAAGTTGGGTATCATTTGAGTTCTTATAATGATAGACTCGAAAAACGGTAAAGTACACTTAGGTATACCTATTTTAAGACGATACGTTTTAGATGAGATTTCTTAACAACCAATCAATGAAACTTTAAATAGTTAATTCAAGATTATGTAAGAATTTTCGTGTAGTTAATTTTGTTTATTTTTGACAACTATAAAATCGTTAAAGTCGGTGTAAGAGATGCTAAATGGAATAATATCTTTAAGTCCACCCACGACGATCCTTCCTTTCAATCAAGAGAGGAAAAAAAACTTTAATAGAACTCCTATCTTATTCATATTTTTATTTTTATATTTACAACATAAAAATCCTTAAAATGTAATAAACTAACTCACCGCCATCTCGCAGAACTTGTAGACAACATTATCGGGGTAGTTGGTATACCCGACGGCATTAGCGCCTCGCAGCAACATTTGGAACGGAATGTTGGGGATCTGGCGGCGCATGTCCTCTAAACGCTCCCACGGACATTCGTGCAGGAATCTGGATATAATTAATTTTGTTAGTAAATACTTCATGATCTTGGCATTATATTTTACAGTTATTTATTCAGATTGCTAAACAAGTACATTTATTTAAATACGATTTAATGGATTGTAAAAATAAAATTCTGTGTTGTGTTGGCCCATTGGTCGAGGCAATCTATAGGCAAATATTTCCGAGATAAAAAATCCTAAAACATGGATAATTCTGTAGGATGATTCTGATGTGGTACCTACTTATCTCTTAATGTGCAACCCAGTTTTGTTTTAATCTAAACTATTGCTAGAATCCACAAAAAAACTGGATCCAATGGAGAAAAAGTCCCATTAGCTCCATGATAGATGTGTTTAGTGGCTCTACTGGGAACGAATTTAAGTTTACTGCAGAAGATACTCACCGCAAAGCAACATCAAATGTAGCGCCACCCCAGTTCTCCAGTGAGTAAAGATTACTGAAGTTGTGAGCGACGTATGGCGAGACCGCGAGAAGGTCGTGGGACCTAACTCTGGTGGCCAGAAGTGATTGGTGGGCATCACGGTAAGTTGTGTCCATGAGTAGTAGTCCCTTGTTGGCACGAACTGCTTTAGCGAAGGCTTCCGGGCCGCCCTTGTTGAGGATTTGCTTGTAGCCTTTTGGTGGTGTCACAGCTGAAAATATAAGCCTATGATAAGATAACATTTTGATATAGAAGCGGCCTATTACTTAGCAACCTTTTTTCTTTTTAAACAAAATTCAGGTTAATTTTTTTTGCTCTATGGTGAATTTTAGTATGAGTATTGAAGTGTCAATTTGTTATAAATGTTATAACTCCACCAAAAAGCCAATTTATGTTAGTTAATCGACACAAAATGTTAATGTTATACACTGAAATGCATCATGCTTTATTTTAGTTCACAATTTTTAACCTTGGACAAATTATGAATTTTCCTTTAAATATGAAACCCCACTGTCTAAACTATAGATAACAAGAATAACCATGAAAAATTAATCATATGAAAAATTTAAACAGAAACATGGTGAGCTTTGAAACAGAAATAAAAAAATACCTCACCTGTGTTTTCCCCTGTCTGTTCCTGCCTTTTTAGGGCCTCAGGCGAAAGGTCTGAAATCATGGTTTAGTGATAAAATGGCGGTGCGCTCCAATGTAGGCGTGCGGGTAATGGAAGGCAAACACCAATCGCACGTAATATTTGTGCTATAACCCTGCATTGATAGTCGGGAACTAATGCTAAGATATCATTTTGTTTCTAGAATATGTGATACATAGTGATACTACCTTGTTAAGAAAAAAGGTGCATTTAGATAACTTTTTTGATAAAACTGAGAAGAATTTCAACAAACTATCTTCCATTTAATGAATAATAGTTTAATTGGGACCAGAGTAATATAAGTGTAATAATTTTAAAATAAAATGTTTATACAGAAACACTTGTCATGGATTACAACTTGACTGTAGTCTGACAAAAAGAACTATAGTGTTGATATTATGTACTCGATTCATGTACTCAATAAATTGTAAAATTTTAAAAATTGTATTACACAAAAAAATATTTTAGATTATTTTATTGTACTAAGGTAAAATATATCTTCATTAGTTCATAACTATCAATGAGATTTTAATAATGAATTGAGTGAGCAGAGAGTAAAATGTTTTATTTCCCGTGTTCATATGTTATCCCAGATTCGATAAACATCACAGAAATAAAAATAATACAGACAATGTAAATAATCAAAATTAAACAACATAAAACATTTTGTAGAGCATAACAGACTATTTTTTTTTTTTGGTTTTTAATTTGCCAAAAGGTTATTTGAAAGATGGTGAGACATTTTAGTCAACACTTAAAGTACCACAGCCACATAAACTTACTAATTTCTTTCAAAGGCAAAGCTGCAAAGAAGACAACTCTGTGAATCGCAACAAAAAACTGCTTGCATAAATATAATGTAAATTAGGCCATAGATATAACTTATATAGCAAATAGCAGACATGGGCACGGGTCGTATTTCTTGAACCTACCCTCTTTTATATGGTACTCAGACGTAACTGGAAAATAAAAATTTTAATTGTATGAATAAAGTATTTTTCACGCGTTCGAACGCGAACTAAAATTTTGCGACGCTTTATTATAATACATAGTAAGTTGTCACATCTGGGCATCTCGGTCCTCGATTAGCTGTCAAGAATATCTAGAAAGCGCCGGAATTTATACAGCCTATGGTAGCCACCAGTTTTTAAGAGTCGAAACTCTACAACGAAGGTACGTTCCATGATCTAATAATGAGAACGGTTAAGTCACAGTTAAATGTACACCTAGTCTTCTTCAGCCAAAAGGTACCTAGTTAATAAGCTCCTGAATATAATTAAATCAGCACGATAATTATAATTATTCTCATGTAGCTCATTTCTACCTAGATATTAAACTTTTCGTTCGACTTGTGCTTTACCTAACCATATAATTCTATTAATTTCACGTGGCAAGTATGGTCCAAATGCTTTTCCAAAATGGACGCTGAAAATTGACAATAGCTAATAACGACCACACCCAATCAAATTCCCTGAAGAGACCAGAGAAGTTCTCGTAGTAAAATCTTCTGAATGATTTGTCCAGGTGGTAATAACATCTTACCTAAAGGTACATCAGGTATATAAGGTTTGACATCGGCCGGCGGGATCTGAGTGGCGAGGGGTGTAGCGGGACCATTCACCATGACGTAGCCGAGGTAGTTGATCAACTTCTGAGCACGGTTCTGCGGCTGTCTGAACATGAAGAGTTGCGGGTGCTCGTCTATGAAGTATGTGTCGACTGCGCCTGTGAAGGGAATAGGCGTTTAGATAAAAATCTCATTGATATAGGATCTACCAACATATATGGAGGGACTGCTTCAGTGGCGCACCGGGCGAAAGTCCAAAAGCGGCGCATTTCTGCCGAAGGATAAGTGTTTGTATGATCTGCAAACACTTTTTCCTTGGTTTGGGTTCCTTATTTATACCTAAAATATCTGTATTCATGTTTATAAATAATGTTATATTAGGTATATCAGACGTCTAATACTCAAGCTATCCATGTGTAGTAAGTCCAGAAATGTTTAATTGTTGATGGTAAAAAAAAATACATGTACAAATACTATGTATCGAAAACAGTTACTTATTGTATGACCAATACGGGATAAAAATTGTTGATACCTTATTCATATAATTTTTTTAACAACTTTATGTACTACACAATTTTACAATAAAGTTTTCTTTATCTTTGTATTAGCTCATTTACACCCACTGCTGGGTAAAGGCCTTATCTTTATTGCCAACTTTTAAGATCCAATGCCTTCACTAGTGCCTTCTTACAATCTCGACGATGTGAGAACAGATTATAGAGTTTAATTTATCATACCATTCAAGAACTTTTGATTCTCGAGCACATTCAGCAGGAAGGGGATGTTGGTCTTGACTCCTCGAATTCTGAATTCTCTCAGAGCTCTGTTCATTTTCGCAGCTGATGATGGAAGGTCGTGAGCGTGGGATATAACCTAGTGACATAAATAAACAGCATTAAAAAAATAATTAACGCCAGTTGTGTATATTTAGAACAATGTCCAACATTAGAGTTGAATGTTGAGATGAGTAAAATACCTGTATTATTGGAATCATGAGTTACAAGGCAGAAAATATTAATGAATGGAGAAATGAATGTAAAATGAAAGACTAGGGGATTCATCAATTAATTTCAATGCATGTTTTATAATGGGGTTTCAACATTCTAACATACCTATTAATCCGCCATTTTAGAAAAAAAAACACGATATTGGGACCAGTGACGCATGTCAAACGACAGAGAAAATTCTAAGAAAACAAAGTGTTAATAACCTAATTATTTGGCTTTAAAAACAATAAAAAATCGTCTCCTGCCCATTTCTCTTGCCCCAAAACACGTAATTCTAAGGCCAGTGATTGATGACACTTTATTTTTAAACAACGGCGGACAAGTAGACATTTGAGGCTCCATACAAAAATGTGAAAACCCCTTTATATGTACAGTATGCGTCTCTAACTGGTAGCCCTCTTGCAGTAGTGGTTTCTGTGCAAAAGGGGTTACCAATTAGCGACGAACTCTGTACATAAATATTCTTTACAAAATAATGTAATAAGTATTACGAAACATAACGTACAGTACCTACTGATGACGTTCAGACATAAAAGAGCAAGCAAGAAAGGATTTTTTGATTAGCATTTTCTATAATTTATAAATCTAAATTTAAAGTTTTAGAAAAACCGCCGATTCCAATACCTTAATTTCCTTAAAAGTAAAACACCATAATATTTAGTAATGTGCACGCAATGCTCTTTCTTTTGATACCCCACTCGAGTAGATATATTTGCAGATTTTCGGTTTTCCTTCCCCACTATCACCCGCATAACTTTTAAACGGCTCCAAAAAGAACACCAGGCCAAACTCACTTTTCATACAAAAATTTTTCAATTTAGTTTTTTAAATTGAAATCGCTCCATCCGTTCGGGAGCTATGATGTCCCAGACAGACAGACAGACACGTCAAACTTATAACACCCCTCTTTTTTGGTCGGGGGTTAAAAAATGAAAGGTTGAAGACTTACTTTGACAAGTAGAGAATCATAGTACGGAGAAATGACAGCTCCGGCGTAGGTAGACGCAGAGTCCAGACGAATGCCCATACCTTCACCAGACCTGTATCAAAAATACTTTATTGGCAAGACATAGGATTCAATATATTGACGTATTATTATTAACAGTAATATAATTAATGTTGCTGGACAATCTCATTAAATGCTTAATACAACATAAAGATAAAACAATAAGGAATTTTTACTAATATAGTCTTTGATAACAGACATTATTTAATTGTTCATAATGTATTTCAGATTTTGACAAGAATAATAATTATTGTGATAATAGTTATTATATTTTGATCAAGTTGTGGTATTAGGACACCGCGTTAAAAACCAAATAGTGATTTCATTTATATTATAAATAAATTATTATTATAAGTGTGATATTTTAACATACCTGAAATTTAAATTCTACCTGTTATTGAATCAAAGCCGTGAGTAAAGGGATTGATACTCTAAATTATTGGAAGCTGATATACATCATTTCAGTAACTCTGCACTCTGATTTTCTATCCGTAGACTTTGATATTGTGAAATAAGCCTTAATATGGTTGGTATTTCTACCTGAACACTTCAATCCTGCCCGTGCTGGGTTGAAAGTTGTTCGCGGGGTCCTCAGTAGTAACTCTGCATTGGATAGCGTAGCCGTCCGCTTTGATCTTGTCCTGGGTTAAGCCTAGCTCGGGCAGGGTCATGCCTTCAGCCACCCTGATTTGTGATTGGACGAGATCTATGCCTGTTACCTCTTCTGTGATTGTGTGTTCTACTTGTAACCTGAAAACGAAAACAATAAAATAATCGATAGTAGGTATTATTTATATTTTATGGAAGTTAAGCTTAATTGCTGATGCGCGGCCCCATTACAAAACTTATTAGCCGCTATATTAATATTAGGTCCTTACATATGAAATTGGCGTTTTGTATGGGAGGAACAAAAAGTCGAATATTTTTTAATATAATATATTTAATTAATCAAAGTATGAACCATTATTTTCTATGCACTTTTGCCATCTTATAGGTAGTTCATTGATCCCTTTACTAAAAAAACCAGTCGGACGGGAATCAATAAAATCTTTGAAGGCGATTTGGACTGCCCCATCGGAGTTGAATTTTTTCCCTTGCAAGAAGTTATCCAAATTTCGAAAAAAATGGTAATCTGTTGGAGCAAGGTCCGGGGAGTACGGAGGATGTCTTAGACTTTCCAATTGAAGCTCTTCTAATTTAGTAGCCGTCTGTTGCGCAGTGTGTGGTCTAGCGTTGTCGTGAAGCAGCAGTGGCGTGGAGCGATTGACCAGCCTAGGTTGTTTAGCCGCTAGCTTTTCCATCATGGTTTGCAATTGCTGACAATAGACATCAGCCGTAATAGTCTGGCCAGATTTGAGAAAACTGTAATGAACAATACCGGCACTAGTCCACCAAACGCTTACAAGTAACTTTTTTGGGGTTAATTTTCGCTTGGGGCAGGATTTGGCTGGCTGGCCAGGATCCAACCATTGCGCTGAGCGCTTCCGATTATCGTAAAGAACCCATTTTTCATCACAGGTAATGATTCGGTTTAAAATACCTTCATTATTGTGCCGGTTTAGTAATGTAACGCAGCAGTCGACGCGCGTTTGCCGGTTTGCTTCAGTCAATTCGTGAGGTACCCACCTTTCAAGCTTTTTAATCTTCCCAATTTGCTTCAAGTGAATTAAAACAGTTTTATCACTAACACCGCAGCCTGCAGCTAACTCGGACGTGGTTTGCGATGGATCCGCTTCCACAATAGCCTTCAACTCTTCATTATCAACTTGAGTCTCAGGCCGTCCACGGGGCTTGTTCTGCAAGTCGAAATTTCCAGAACGAAAACGTTGGAACCAAAAACGAACTGTGTTTTCTTTTGCAACACGACCGCCATACACATCATTCACCCTTCGAGTTGTTTCCGCAGCACTAGTGCCACGGCGGAACTCGTACTCGTAAATAATGCGATATTTTAAGTTTTCCATTTTGTAAAATGAGTGACGCAAACAGAAAAAAACAGAAGAAAAAAAACAAATGAATGACGATCATCGAAGCACAAATACATGAGTCTATAGCTGTACAAATTTGAATTTGGAATTCCTTACCAAAGAGGAGAAATTTGTGATTAAAGTGGCCAGTACGAAAAACGCCAATTTCATATGTAAGGACCTAATATTATCAAGCAATAATAGTGTTTGTTTATTTTTTGTTTGTTTGACTGTTGTTTGCTTGAATGCGCTAATCTCAGGAGCTATTGGTCCGATTTCAAAAATGAGTTAAGTGTTATATAAACATATTTATCCTGGAAAACTTAACTACTATTACTTTTTACAAATATAACACATGGAGTCTATATATTTATTTATTAACTAGCTGACCCCAGCAAACTTCGTTTTGCAAAATGTAAAATAGATGTTGACCAATTCTCAGACCTACTCAATATGCTCACAAAATTTCATGAGAATCGTGCAAGCCGTTTCAGAGGAGTACGGGAACCAACATTGTGACACGAGAATTGTATATATAAGATGCCAGATGTAGAGCCAGCCCACTGCTAGTTCAACAAGCTAAACTACTTTTTATATAGGTGACCCTCGTTCTTCTATGTATCTAGTTATTTATATTCAATCTCGCAAAGCAGTCTGGAGCGTGACCCAACTTACCTAGCATTAACTTCAATGAAGTAGAAATTGCCCTTATCATCAAGAAGGAATTCCACTGTTCCGGCGTTTTCATACCCAACGCTTCTTGCTAAGTGTACCGCACAGTCTGTCATTTTCTTTCTCGTCTGAAAAAAACATTTGTTATTAAATTTTTACTTTGTTAAGAAAGTCGCTTCGGCTGTATTCGTAAAGATCATAAGTACTCGAAAGAAATAAATGCAGTTTTCAATAATGGGAGTGATTATAGAAGAATCTAATATGTGTATAATTTACACCACTGTTTAATTTCTGGGCAGGTTGCCAGCAGTCGATAAAGCCTAAAACTAAGTTACGATATGACTCCTGGGAGTGGATCAAGTGAGTTATCACGTGTATTTATTTTTTCTGCAAAGTTGCGATTTTAATCTTCAACCTTACTAAATTCACCAATGAACAAAAATGGGTTCAAATATGCTTATAAAAAAGTCATGTGATTAATGCACAGCCCTCATCTTGCACGGGGTCGCACTTAAATCGCTTTGCTCCTGTCTCGCTCCTGCCATTCGTTTGGTATGCCGAAGTCTTAACAAATTTAACTCACTTCAGGGTCCAAATGCGGTGCTGGTGCGATTTCAACTACCTTCTGATGTCTTCTTTGAACAGAGCAATCTCTTTCATACAAATGCACCACGTTACCAGCCTTGTCACCTGTAGGATAATTTTATTTGTGACTGTAATAAATATACTCTTATAAGTTTTTTACAGTATAATATAGAAGGCACAGATGTTGCACCAAGCTAACACTATACTATCATAAACTTAACTGAAATTAAACAAAACAAGCCTAGTAGTCTTGTAGAATTACATTCTAATGAAGATACAAAGACATATAATATACAGTGGTATAGTACAGCTTTTGGCACAGCCGAGACCCCATATAAGAAAGATTCAACCTGTGTAATACAATAAAAAATATTTAATAGTTCTCAAGTGTTAAACTATTTATATTAAAACAGTACCTACGCATACAATTTAAAATGAACAAAAATCACAATAATTTCTAGGTATTATATTATTACTAGCGGTCCGCCCCCGCTTCGCGCCTAGTTGACCTTATTGTGAATCTAAACCATTCCCAGATCCCCTTGAACACACACAAAAAATTTCATCAAAATCGGTCCAGTCGTTTGAGAGAAGTTCAGTGACATACACACTCACAGAAGAATTATATACCGTATATAATAAGAAGATGAGTGTTTCTTACCAAGAAGCTGCACTTCAATATGGCGGGGCCGTTCGATGAATCGCTCGATGAACATAGAGCCATTTCCGAACGCGTTCAGCGCCTCGGACGAGGCTAAATCGAATGAAGATCCCACGTCTTTCAATTCGCGGACCACTCGCATACCGCGGCCGCCACCGCCGTAGGCAGCCTGAAACGAATGCAAATCTTTAGCGAAATACCCCAGATACCTACTACTTACGGCGGACCATCACCCGCCGAGCCACGGAGGTCGTTAATTAAAATCGTCTTATCTATATAAATAAAAATGAATTGTTGTTCGTAAGTCTGATAAAACTCGAGAACGGCTCTCGAGAAAAATTGCCGAGAACTTTTTTTACCCATGCGACGCTGGGGCGGGCCGCTAGTTTATAAAATAAATAAATATTTCCGGACTAATCACACAGCATCACCTAACCCCAAACTAAGCAGAGCTTGTACTATGGGTGTAAGATGACTGATATACTACATAAATACATTCTTATGATACATAAAAAACACCCAGACCCGAAACCAGATCGTACAAAATCTGGTCCCCCAGCAGGAATCGAACCCACAACCTTTTGCGCCTCAGGCGGACCTTCGCCCACAGAGCCACAGAGGTCGTCAAATTGAAATGATTTAAATCATATGGACTACTATTACTTTAGTATAAAAGATTTATATTTTAATGTATTAGTTTGTAAGGTTTATATGGGCCTGAGATGCCTGAAATAAATGGTTTATTATTATTACTGCTGTAGGTAGGTACCTAAGTAAATTACCTTGAAAATAACTGGAAGTCCATGTTGTTCGCAGAACGCCATAGCTTCTTCTTTCGTAGTCACCGGTCCATCGGTACCAGGCACGATTGGCACCTCTGTCAACAAAGAAAACAGAATAAATAAAAAATAATAAGTAAAAATAAATATTTCCGGACAATTCACATAACATCTAGCCCTGTGGTAAGGTATATGCTTAATATAATCGACATACATATAATTAGATATTTTTTATCATACATATTCAACACCCAGACCAAGGGGAAAAGCTTGCAGATATACAGACACTTGACCCCTCGGCTGGAATCGAACCCGCTACCTCTTGCGCCGCAAGCGGACCTCCGCCCACCGCGCCACGAGTATGAGTTACTTTTGAAAGCAGTACTTTTACTTACACTTTGAGGAAACTGTTTAATATACCGAATGTAGATTTTGCTGTCTCTTCCCTTAGATAATCTAAACTACTCAACCGCTTTCAGTGTAGCTTTGGATAGATTGATTTGAAATAAGTAGGGCGGGTCGCTAGTCCTACTAATATTATAAACGCGAAAGATTAGGAGGATGTAAGTGAGTGAGGATGTTTATTGCTAATCCACTCAAAAACAGCAAAAACGTATATATTCATACGCCTGTAAAGGTAGGTTTCGGTAGAGCAGTATTTCATAATAAGACCATTGTTTTACCCGAAAATAATTGAATAAACATATTCGAATTTGAATTAGAACAACTGAATGCATTTGATGAAACTTTACAATAATATAGCTTACTTCTACGCTAAATAACACATAAGCCACTATTGACCGCGGTACAAAAAAACACTTTTCGAGGGTAATCAATAATTGCGAGTAACGCCCGATTTGGATCAAATTTGGACGGATTTCGGACGTAATTGTAGTCTCAGTAATGGACAAAAGCTACTTTATACCGCGAATTTTATTATTACGCGGGCAAATCCGCGAGCCGAAAGCTAGAGATGCATAAAGATAAAATAAGCGTCGATACACGCCAAAATGACTAGTATTTTGAGCCTCGTAACTCGTACTTGCATGTTATGAACCCCCAACGGAAAAAGAGGGGTGTTAAAGTTTGACAAGCCTGTCTGTAGCATCATAGCTCCCAAACGGATGTAGCAATTTCAATTTAGTATTTTTTTTTTGTATGAAAGATGAATTACATAAGAGTGGTCTAAGACTTGTTTGGAAACTTTGCAAGTGGGGAAGAAGACCCGAATATCTGCAAATATGAATTTGGAGTGAGGTATCAAATGAATGTGCATCACATACAGATTACAAAATAATATGATTGTTTTACTTTTAAGAAAACTTAAGTTTTGAGATCATAGATTTTTGATAATTTGTCTAATTATTATTATAATAACATTGTACATACACTTATGTAGGGTTTGTCTGACTTATCAAAAATAAACTAGATTTCCATAAATGTATTTAATTGTTACGAGTATCATGAATGTACTTACTAGCTTCAATAGCAGCTCTCCTAGCGGCGACCTTGTCTCCCATCTGCTGGACAACAGCTGGGGAAGGCCCCACGAAGCGGAGACCTGCATTGATGATGGCTTGAGCGAAATCCGCACTGAAATCATATTCATTTTTTAACCACCGACCAAAAAAGAGGGGAGTTATAAGTTTGACGTGTCTGTCTGTGGCATCATAACTCCGATTTCAATTTAGTTTTTTTTTGTATGAAAGGTGAGTTTGGCCCAGGTGTTCTTAGGCTTGTTTGGTGAAAATCGGTTGAGCCCTTCAAAAGTTAGGGGGGTGAGAGTGGGGAAGGTAAACCGAAAATCTGCAAATATACTCGAGTGGGGTATAATGAAAGAGCATCGCGTGCCCTAACTACTACATATTATGGTGTTTAACTTATAAGGAAAATAAGGCATTGGAATCGGGGGTTTTTCTTAAATTTTCAATTGAGATTTATTAATAAATCTAATTTTATATTTCAATCAATCATTTATTCGAAAAAAAACATACTACAATATTATTTTTTATTTCGCTCTTAAGCGATAAGGGCACCCTTTGTACTTCTACCTCATAATGTGATTTTTGTAACTATTGTTTTGTTTTGGTGTTTAACAAAGTGTTTTTGTATGTGTGGGCGATGGTCCGCTTGCGGCGCAAGAGGTAGTGGTCTCGATTCCCGCCGAGAGGTCAAGTGTTGTTTGTTCTCGGTACAGACCAAGGACAAAGTGTTTGCAAGCACTTTTTCCTTGGTCTTGGTGTTTTATATTAGGTCCTTACATATGAAATTGGCGTTTTTCGTACTGGCCACTTTAATCACAAATTTCTCCTCTTTGGTAAGGAATTCCAAATTCAAATTTGTACAGCTATAGACTCATGTATTTGTGCTTCGATGATCGTCATTCATTTGTTTTTTTTCTTCTGTTTTTTTCTGTTTGCGTCACTCATTTTACAAAATGGAAAACTTAAAATATCGCATTATTTACGAGTACGAGTTCCGCCGTGGCACTAGTGCTGCGGAAACAACTCGAAGGGTGAATGATGTGTATGGCGGTCGTGTTGCAAAAGAAAACACAGTTCGTTTTTGGTTCCAACGTTTTCGTTCTGGAAATTTCGACTTGCAGAACAAGCCCCGTGGACGGCCTGAGACTCAAGTTGATAATGAAGAGTTGAAGGCTATTGTGGAAGCGGATCCATCGCAAACCACGTCCGAGTTAGCTGCAGGCTGCGGTGTTAGTGATAAAACTGTTTTAATTCACTTGAAGCAAATTGGGAAGATTAAAAAGCTTGAAAGGTGGGTACCTCACGAATTGACTGAAGCAAACCGGCAAACGCGCGTCGACTGCTGCGTTACATTACTAAACCGGCACAATAATGAAGGTATTTTAAACCGAATCATTACCTGTGATGAAAAATGGGTTCTTTACGATAATCGGAAGCGCTCAGCGCAATGGTTGGATCCTGGCCAGCCAGCCAAATCCTGCCCCAAGCGAAAATTAACCCCAAAAAAGTTACTTGTAAGCGTTTGGTGGACTAGTGCCGGTATTGTTCATTACAGTTTTCTCAAATCTGGCCAGACTATTACGGCTGATGTCTATTGTCAGCAATTGCAAACCATGATGGAAAAGCTAGCGGCTAAACAACCTAGGCTGGTCAATCGCTCCACGCCACTGCTGCTTCACGACAACGCTAGACCACACACTGCGCAACAGACGGCTACTAAATTAGAAGAGCTTCGGTTTAAAATACCTTCATTATTGTGCCGGTTTAGTAATGTAACGCAGCAGTCGACGCGCGTTTGCCGGTTTGCTTCAGTCAATTCGTGAGGTACCCACCTTTCAAGCTTTTTAATCTTCCCAATTTGCTTCAAGTGAATTAAAACAGTTTTATCACTAACACCGCAGCCTGCAGCTAACTCGGACGTGGTTTGCGATGGATCCGCTTCCACAATAGCCTTCAACTCTTCATTATCAACTTGAGTCTCAGGCCGTCCACGGGGCTTGTTCTGCAAGTCGAAATTTCCAGAACGAAAACGTTGGAACCAAAAACGAACTGTGTTTTCTTTTGCAACACGACCGCCATACACATCATTCACCCTTCGAGTTGTTTCCGCAGCACTAGTGCCACGGCGGAACTCGTACTCGTAAATAATGCGATATTTTAAGTTTTCCATTTTGTAAAATGAGTGACGCAAACAGAAAAAAACAGAAGAAAAAAAACAAATGAATGACGATCATCGAAGCACAAATACATGAGTCTATAGCTGTACAAATTTGAATTTGGAATTCCTTACCAAAGAGGAGAAATTTGTGATTAAAGTGGCCAGTACGAAAAACACCAATTTCATATGTAAGGACCTAATATTAAGTATATCAGATGGCTAGTACCAGTAACACAAGCTTAGAGGGCTTACCACGGAGCTAGATGGTATTGTGTGGATTGTCCGGAAACATTTTTTTTTTGTTTATATACACATATTAACACGTCAACACAACAGGCATAAGGCAGTTAGTAGGTACAGACAATGGAAATATTAAAACCTATATTGAGGAAACACTAGTTTTGTATCGTATTACTTACCGTTCTGAAAGAAGACCA
Organism: Gymnoscelis rufifasciata; assembly: GCA_929108375.1. NCBI lineage: Eukaryota > Metazoa > Arthropoda > Insecta > Lepidoptera > Geometridae > Gymnoscelis > Gymnoscelis rufifasciata. Next base: position 7,695,456 of record OV815315.1, on the reverse strand, counting down.
TAGCCAGGATGCACAGCGTCCACGTCATTCTCCTTGGCTACCCTGATGATCTCCGGAATACTGAGGTACGCCTCCACTGGAGCCAGGCCTTTACCGACTAAATAAGACTCGTCGGCTTTTTGCCTGTAACAAAAGCAAAATATAAGGGCGTTATCCAAAAATAAAATGTTTTCTTATCATTATTTTTTCATAGGTTAGAAGGTGCAATTGATAAAATGTAAACGATATAAATTTCAAATTGTATCTTAGATTATTTTGAACGCTTTATCTGTTATTGACTTTAGCGAAGAATTATCTTAATATTCTGAGTATATGAGTATCTATCTCACTACGTCTATGCAATAGAGTAACTCTTAATAACTTACCACAGTACCTATATTAAAAAAGCGTGCCACTGTATTTCCGAAAAATCCTCAAAGAGGTACAATATAACATAATTATAGTCATAACAACGATTTCTTTATTTTTAACGAGTTCTCATTTCATTTTATGAATAGTTACAGATTTGTTACATAGAAAATGACTAATTTTGGAAAAAAGTCTCTGGCAAAGATTTCTTTAGACCGCTAAAACGCAAAATACGATTTTCCCAAATAGAAAAATCTTTTAAACAAGTAAAGCCACGGGGTGCTACACAAGTCGTTAAAATTTTGCTCATTATTAGATTAAGTTACTTATCCCAATTGCATTATCATCATTGATAAGACTTTATCTCTTAGATAGGTGTTAAATAAATACCGTTTAATGACTTAACACGTACAGAACACGTTTATTATTATTAAATCTCGTTATCTGCTGTTTATTTTTGTGACTGTACCAGTCCAAAGTTTATACTCCCAATGCTCATAAAGTTCTTGATTATGCACAGGTGCGTAAGTTGACCAAAGGCCGTGTGTTGTGGTCATAATTACTGAGACTGTACTTACTAGTATTAATGACCGCGCAGTGCTCGTGTTAATAGTTTTGAACAGCTTCTACCACTTTTATACTTATATCATAGCCATATTATTTTTGCGACTACGAAAAGCAACTACTAACCTCATACTGGATGTGCGGTACCAAAACTCGTAACGAAAATCCATAAACTTATAAATCGCATTGAAATATGAAAGTCAAGTTGTTGCGAATTTACTTACATGTGTAAGACACTATTTAGATTTATAACGGGACATTTACCTTGTTCGATTGTCTTTAAAGTTTCCCAATATTTCAGCACAATTAAATGCGCCATGATCAATGTTGGACCGAAGCTGTAGCGATTTGGGTAACATTTTCATTGGCAGACAAAGCGGTCTACCCTCTTTCTCAGTCTTTTATTATGAGATGATGCATCACTAGAGTATTGTGCACCGTGATCATGGCATGTAAGCATGTGCCGAAATATCGGGAAACTCGAAAGGCAATCAATCATGGTAAATATCCCGTTATAAATCTATTAGTGTTAATAACCATAATAGTTTCAAAAGTTGTATGTTTGTCATTTGTATTCTGGATGGGGCAACTGAGATCTGCGCTGACATCTCGTATGGAAGTGTTTTGTACCCCTGCCTAACTATGCCCTTACCAGCCCAACTCCATGATTTAGCGCAGTAGGACTTTCGGTGTTTCGGCTGCACGCACACATGAGAGGCCGTCAACCATGTCTGTTTTCTGGCTCCTGCAGTGAATCACTACATGTTGACTTACCTGTGCATCTGCAGTTTATCCTGCTCGCTGTAAACAGCGACGGATCTGATCCCCAGTTCTGTGCATGCTCTGAACACTCTGATTGCGATTTCACCTCGGTTCGCGACTAGAACGCTTCTAATTGGCTTGTATTCCACTTTCTTCGAGTCCTGGAATTGTTAAGAATTTATTAACTTCTTCATTTTCTAGTTCTGGACAGGGCTAAGCTCGCGGGCGGGCTATTTAATTGCCTTGTAAATAACTACACCCTTTTTATGCAGCTGAAATTAGGCTTTTCGTATTTCACCAATTTTTGCAATCAAATGTGTAACAACTTTATCAGAAGCTAGCACTTAGGTAATATCATTTTTACCAATAGAGCAGGTTATCGGTCTTTTGACATTATTGGTCCGACGTTTAGTAACAAAAATAGTCTGAAAGCCAGAGTCTTTTAAAAATAAAACTTTTTTGCCAAAAATTAAACCAACTTCAAACGAGAAACTGAAAAGTACAAAATAAATTAACTTTACAAATCATTTCGACATTATAAGTGATAATTAAAAGAAACATAAACAATTAAATAATTAAGTATTTAATAATTTTGAAGTCGGTGCCAAGTAAAACAATAACTAGATATAATATAGGTACCTAACATCAATCTTTTTCACAACTCAAGCCATAAGGTATTAGTAGGAAATTAACTCTAAATATCAGTCCATTCGCGGTATATACGCGCACGCATTTCTATTTGGGTCCTAAATGCTGTTAATTAGTATGTTATTTTGACATATATATATTGATATTGTGTATAGTGTAGGTAAAAATGCATTTGTTACTGCATTAAGTTTTTTGTAGTATTTACTTGGCACCGACCTCAAAATTATTAAATACTTAATTATTTAATTGTTTATGTTTCTTTTAATTATCACTTATAATGTCGAAATGATTTGTAAAGTTAATTTATTTTGTACTTTTCAGTTTCTCGTTTGAAGTTGGTTTAATTTTTGGCAAAAAAGTTTTATTTCACAATTTTTAGTGATTACTCTACTAAAATATACCTTATAGAGTTCCTTTGACTGTCCTTCATTTTCATCATCAGACCCCTAATATCAGTCAAAACCCATTTAGATGAACGGTCTCAGTAATATAAGATAATCAAGCCCAAACACAAAGAACTTGCTGTAAATCGTTGAGGAGTTCCGTTGACCGCCTTTCCCTCCATCATCAGATCAACGCCAGACCCTCATTCATAAAACGGCTTTAAAATTCATTATATTGAATAATATTAAGTAACACACAAGTCGGAAAGCCGATATTTTCAAGAGTTTCCCCCAATTTCTTCAGGATTCCACCACCAGATCCAGGTTTCCTTACAATGGGACCACCCTTGGGATACTCCCTTTCCAACAAAAGAAGAATAATCAAAATCGGTTCATAACCGACAAAGTTATCCGCAGACATACATAAAAAAAAAAAAAAAAAAAAAAAATACGGTCGAATTGAGAAACCTCCTTTTTTTTGAAGTCGGTTAATAAATGAACGAAAACTTTCCGGTGTGGTGATAGAGATATTGGTGGTCCCATGAACGGTAGACTACATCACATTAGGTGTATGCGCACATGGGTCCAGTCCATAGGTTAGTCTGAACACTTAATAAAATGATAATGATTTATCCACTAATAGTTCAATTTGCTGCACTAGTATGAAGAAGATCTAGGACTTGGGATAGTCAAAAATTTTTAATTGTAGTATTACATGTAATTGAGTAATTTCTAATCTTCCCTATGGTTTCGCGAAACCCGATAGTAAAATAAGTACTTTTATCATGCAATTTTCGCGTATCAATCAATATAAAATTTAGTGATACTCGATAAGATAAGAGGATTAGCAGTACTTGAGGTCGTTATCCTTATCAAAGATTGAATTAACGATGATGAGTAAACAATAACAACTCTAAAGGAATTTGGACAGTATTTCAAAGTTGAAAAAAGCAGGTATTTATAAGGTGTGGCACATTTTTCGTCCATTATATATATTTTTTGTCTTTATTGTTTCTACAATGATTATGAGTTCTTAACTGAAGGCAAGTCAACTTAAAGTAAGTTCAGGTGCAGTAAAAGATTTATAGTAGCAATTTATGCTTGCATGTTGCCTATGCCTAGTAGATATAAATAGTAGATGCCATTAGCATTTTTGCTAGTGGAATAAGCCGTAAGGCCATAAGATATTACCGTAAGTAGTTCAACCAAGTATGGCATTGACCGAACCCTTCTATTGGTAACGATTGCGCCACACCTCACCCGTATTCGTAAACACATAATACACATCTACTGTCATAAGACAAATATTGTGTAGTTTGTTGGTCACTGCCTAACAAGTTAATATTCAACCAGGAAAATAACTTTGTCATACTTTTCCCTCGTTGAAAGATGATTTTGTAATGTCATGCTAACTGATAAATGTAATTGATTTCAACACTGTGACGAAGTTTTGGGGTTTCCAGCTACTTACTATTCAAGACGTTGTTATATAGTCATATCATCAAAATAATTAGTTAATAATTAAAAACTTAAATTAAGTTAGCAACCCATCAAGTTAATGGCAAACATTTACGCGTGCCAGCCGAAAAGATGTCCTGTTTTGGATACCCAATAACAATGGCAAAATAGTATATTTAATAGAACTTACCGAAGACGCTGTTCGGCTTTTTCCAACACTCCATGCTTGAAACTGGGACGCAGAAGCCCGCAGGGCAAAACGAGCCTTCAAAATCTGCATTCTCACTTACACTTAGAAAACTAAATAAAAAGAAAACTAATATAAAAAAAATACTTTAAAATAAAACACTTTGTGCTATTTCATTGTAAAAATATCGCGTGTTGACTAGAACGTGTGCGGGCTTCGTCTCGTGTTTTCGTTTTTATTATCTGTAACAAACAAAATAGTTTTAGTGATCGAGATAAGTAAGTATAAAACAAAATCGGGATGTATCGTCATCGAGTTGCCGAAATAAGACTGTGTAAAAGTGACGAAATCGATAACATTTTTAGACAACTACACTTTTGAAGTAGGTATGAAAACAAATTTGGGAATCACGGCCTACATTTACATCTTCCTACTTCGCACGCTATTTTAATATTATGCACACTCATAAAAACTTAATTAAATTAAATATATTTGTATTTTAGCTTAATTTGGCAAAGCCCCTGTTCCTTGCAGCTTCATTTATTAATGACTAGCTGTGCCCTGCGGTGCTACCCGCGTTATAATGGATGAAGTACTCTTAACCAACAACATATTTATTTGAATAAAGATTAATATTATTATGTTGATACAACTTAAACAAATTATTATGACCAAATTAGGTACCATAAAAACGGTTTTTGTGAGTTAATCTTAAAAGATAGACATATACTATCACGGACTGTTTTTTAGATCATTAAAAGAGCTATTATTCTTTAATACATATTTTTTGTGTATCTTGAACCGTTTTCACGGCGCACGCAACGGAAGGCTTCAAAGATGAACAATTTCTCCCGTTTTTTACACATTTACCACTATATCTTTGCTCCTATTGGTCGTAGCGTGATGTTATATAGCCTATAGCCTTCCTCGATAACTGGACTATCCAACACAAAAGAATTATTCAATTTAAACCAGTAGTTTCGGAGATTAGCGAGTTCAAACAAACAAACAAACTCTTCAGCTTTATAATATTAGTATAGATTGGACATTATTTTTTGTATCACTTTCTTTGTTTTAAGTTTGACAATGCTACTTTTTAGCGAAATTTGTTCTATATTTTCATATTTTATTGTATTTATTTTTAATTTTATTGTTTTTTCAACCCCCGACCAAAAAAGAGGGGTGTTATAAGTTTGTCGTGTCTGTCTGGGACATCAAAGCTCCCGAACGGATGGAGCGATTTCAATTTAGTTTTTGTATGAAAGGTGGCCACCCAGGCCAAACTTGGCCTGGGTGTTCTTAGATATGTTTCATGAAAATCGGTTGAGCCGTTTAAAAGTTATGGGGGCGAGAGTGGGGAAGCAAAACCGAAAATCTGCAAATATACTCGAGTGGGGTATCAAATGAAAGAGCATCGCGTGCACATTACTAAATATTATGGTGTTTTACTTTTAAGGAAATTAAGGCATTTAAATCGGGGGTTTTTCTTAAATTTTTAATTTAGATTTATTTTATTTGTATACTATGACGATTAATTGGCGTCTTGTCTGTGACTAGCAGAGTGCTTATTTTTTATTTACGATTATATAATATTAAGTTAAATAAAGTGAAACGAAGTCAAGTGCAGAGAATGTTACCTACGACGAATAAATTACCAGTATACCAATCGATCAAAATGAAACAAACAACAAATACCTAGTTTTAAAACGCGACAAGTATGTAAGAATACTAAGATAGAATCAAATCCGAATAACAAACAGCCAATAGAGCAAAGTGCCCTGAACGACATTGAAATCACCTTTCTGTCGCAAATACTCGTATCGTTATGGAAACTAAACAGAAACACAACAAGATTGATAAGAAATAATGAGCATAGAACGGTTTGTTAATAAATGTCTATATTGGATAGTAGAGGAATATGACACGCAAAATAACAAGTAGGAATTATCAATGTCTCATCTCGAAGTGTGTAATAGGTGCTAAAGATTATGGTATTAAAAAGCGGTTTAATTTAGAGATATATAATAGATATATCTGAGATATGCTCCTAATTAATATCTGCTTATCAATCACGAAATTACGAATTTCGTCATTATTTGATAATGTCTACTTAATTTATGTGGTACTTGAAGCACTTTATCATTATCATAAACAGGATAAGTGGTGCAAGTTTAGTGTTTACCTGTTGATTTTATTAAAGTGTGTTATAAAATATGACTGTAAAAAGGTTTGTCTATTAGTTCTTCACATTTGAAACTTTGTTGGAATGAAAATATAAGACTAGCTCAAGTCCCGAAGAAAGTTATGATTTTTTTATATTAATTAAAATCTTTTAAAATAAATGAATACGGGATATAGGCATAATTATGAAATATTGCTGTCAATAGGTACATACACCTCAATCCCTTAGTAAAAAAAATCAAAATCTTATACGGCAATTTGTCTAGAGCGTCTTAAATAATGTCAACTAGCCAAATTCACGTTGTCACATTAGATCTGCTTACTTTAAACGCTCCTTATTAGCACCAAGTTATAAGTTATATGCGAATGAGAATAGCTAACGTTCGAGTTTTTACAGTCCTACCCAGTAAATAAAACTGTTGCTTTCAAGTTGGTACCATTTAAATTTTATTACTATCGTAAAAATAATTCTCGTGTTATACATATTAGTACGAGAGGTTCGTAGAACGATCGAATGTCGAAAAAAAATGTCGAAAAACCGAAAATCGGATGTTCGAATCTAACGTGTTTTTTGTAACGTTTTTTTAAACTGTTTGTGATTTGTTATATTTAAAGTATTTCTGAGCATTTCTCGGATGAACTCAAATATTTTATTTTTATTTTTTTATAATACTTAATAAAAGTTTATTCAAAATATTAAGGTTTACAAAGCACTTATGTATAATACAATTAGATCTTATATAAAACTTATGTAGGTATGTACTTATTATTAAACCTTAGTCAGATCAAATGCTCTTCTCGCTCTAACTAAGCTTAAAGCTTGTATTTAGACCCGAGGTTATATTTAATTTTGCTCTGAAGTTATGTACAAAAAAGTCATAAACAGTGTTGTAATTAAATGCCTGCAAGTTATCTGTATTAGAATAAAATAAAAAGACAAGATTTCATAACACTAAAATTATTTTAACGCAGATAGACGTGTTGTTTGATTGTTTTTTTTTGTTTAGTGTGGGCGTATTTGTTTATTTCGATTAAAATTCACATAAACACGCTGATTTTGGCTATACTTATGTTTAGTTCTCGTGTTATCTTCACTAAAATATCGGAACGGGTGAAGATGGGTGCGGTCCGAGTTATACTCAATAAATAATTCATATGTCTCAAACTAAATATCGATTATATTGCTTTAAAATTCTATGTTTTGGTTAACTTTTTTATAGGAATACTCTTTGGGTCGAGGAAAGTCATAATCATAACTTTATTTTATAAACTAGCGGCCCGCCCCGGTGTCGCACGGGTAAAAAAAGTTCCCGGCAATTTTTCCTTATTTGCTCACCGTTTAGACCTACCCTGGACTACGACAAACATTTTAAAACCAAAATCAGCTCAATCGTCCCAGCCGTTCTCGAGTTTTAATCTGACTAACGAACAACAATTCATTTTTATTTATATAGAATATAGATAATCTCCGCTATTTCACGGACGTTTTTAACAAAAAAATAATAAATAAAAAGTAATAATTAAGTACTTCAAACTCATGTCAGAAAAAAATGATTGAAAACTATGTTGAATATTGAACTTTCGAGACATAGACAATAGCTCAAAGAGTATTTTACCACCACGTATGAATAGCTTATCAAGAAAAATCATAGACCTATAAAAAGACATTTATTTTACACTTTTGTTAAGGCCACCTTGTTTCGAAGATTTAGGCATTTTACTCGCCCAGTCGACTTGCATGCGCGTTACGCGGGAGCCGACTTGATATGAACTCCGGCGAACTTTGTCGGCAGCAAGAACGCCACAATACAGCATAATGCAGTAGCTACGGTGATTTTAATTATAAAAAAATACGGTCAATAATGACCGTATTTTTTTAGTATATTGATTATTTTATTGACTATATTCTTTTATTTGATTGAAATGAAAGTTTATTGTAGTAGGTATGTAGGTATTGAATGTATATGACGGCGTGACGTCCTGGTTCTTCATTGTAGTGCGTTTGTAGTAGCATAGAATCAACTTAAAATGTCGGATGGCGTGAGCGGGGCGCTCACGCCACTCGATCGCACGACTTGTTTACCTGCGGCCGGTACCGGTCGGTGTCAGCCGACCGGTCTAACAGCCAATCGGGTGGCCGCAGGTAGATAGGTTGTTTACGAGTTGCACTGCTATTTAAAGTACCGTTCCAATAGTCCGGGAGACATTCTTTCTTTGGCTTCTGCTCTGTGCAAACGCTGTCGGAGTTACTTGTTGACTTTATCTATATCTCTGTTAAACTGAGCCTCAGATATTTGTGTGATTGATATTGTTCGATTAATCCCGTAATTAATTATTATTCAATGATATAATCTGTTTAAATCACTATGTACAAACCTTTCACCTACATCAGAAGTGGGATATCCGCTTCCACAACCTCCTGACATTATTAATAATTTTTTCGTCAATGTTCCTAGTTTAAAATAAATTTGATAGACTCAAACAAAATTTTATGGATGCCTCCATAAAGATTAGACATTGTTAAAAGTAAAATTCAAGATTTACTTGATGCCAATCTTATCTGGGAAAGTTACTCGCCTTTCTCAAGCCAAATCTTATAATTTAAAAAAAAAATGGAACGAACTTAATGTGTGTAGATAACCTTAGTTTAGCAGCTTAGAGCTTAACAGAAATACGCAACTCGATAGTTATCCACTTCCGTTAAGTAATGATCAACTCCATAAGTTGCATGGCGCTAATTACTTAAGAAGGTTATGGGGCTATTCGCATCAAAAAAACAAACGAATAATTGATTGCCTAAGGGAAAAAAAAATAGTTCCGGTCTAGCATTGGTATTAATCCAGGCCAGTATTTAACTGAAGGGATTACAAAAAAAAATACAGATAGTTGCTAAAGGGAAAAAAGAACGGTTCCGGTCTAGCATTGGTATTAATCCGGGCCAGTTTTTTGACTGAAGGGATTACAAAAAAAAATACGGATAGTTGCTAAAGGGAAAAAGAAGCAGTTCCGGTCTAGCAATGGTATTAATCCGGGCCAGTTTTTTGACTGAAGGGATTACAAAAAAAAATACGGATAGTTGCTAAAGGGAAAAAGAAGCAGTTCCGGTCTAGCAATGGTACTAATCCAGGCCAGTTCTTAACTGAAGGGATTACAAAAAAAAAAAAACAAAAATACAGATAATTGCTAAAGGGAAAAAAAAAACAGTTTCGGTCTAGCAATGGTACTAATCCAGGCCAGTTCTCAACTGAAGGGATTGTAAAAGATGATTTAAATAAGATTGGTATTGTAGTGTTGAAGGGTGTTTTACCGGGCCAGTCGTCTGAAGGGTCAAATAGACCTGTCCAGAACATAGTAAAGTATGTTGTCAGGATAATCGAGCACTAACTATTATTATTTTCACTTACAGATAATTTTAACTGAGCCTACGCGAACGAGGACGTTCGCAAGTCAGAATGGCAGTGACGGCGTGACGTCCTGGTTCTTCATTGTAGTGCGTTTGTAGTAGCATAGAATCAACTTAAAATGTCGGATGGCGTGAGCGGGGCGCTCACGCCACTCGATCGCACGACTTGTTTACCTGCGGCCGGTACCGGTCGGTGTCAGCCGACCGGTCTAACAGCCAATCGGGTGGCCGCAGGTAGATAGGTTGTTTACGAGTTGCACTGCTATTTAAAGTACCGTTCCAATAGTCCGGGAGACATTCTTTCTTTGGCTTCTGCTCTGTGCAAACGCTGTCGGAGTTACTTGTTGACTTTATCTATATCTCTGTTAAACTGAGCCTCAGATATTTGTGTGATTGATATTGTTCGATTAATCCCGTAATTAATTATTATTCAATGATATAATCTGTTTAAATCACTATGTACAAACCTTTCACCTACATATACATAATTTTTCTTACTAAACTTTTTGAATTAGTGAGGTGATAATTATGATTGAAGCATTTGTGGTAAAGAATACAAACAACAAAATGAAAACAAACAATTGTTATGTACAATATTTATTCTCATTTATAAAAAAAATACATTTTATATGAGGAATAAAATGCTTTTTTATTTCATTGTAATTTAGAGTTCTAGTGCTAGGTCCTGATTGCAAATTAATAATGTTTTGCGATAAAAAAATCTCTTTTTCTTTATTTTCGGATTTTGATTTTGCGAATCCACCGGGATTCGCATTCAAGTGTCAGATTCCGTATAGATGCAACCAAGAGTGTGTCTGGGGTTGACGATTTCTGGCAGCAGACATTGGACAGGTGGTAAAAGTGTGATAATTTTGATTCCATCTTTGATTTCCAAAATTCATCATCTTTTTCGATTCGTTCGATATGTACTGTTATTATACAATGTTATTATACAGTTGCCGAATATTTAAATGACAAAACCATTGGTAAATAAATGTAATGTGTAATTATTTTTAATCATTAACTAATATTTTATTTTATTTAATCTGATTTATAAAATTATTGACATGTTTATTTTTTAATTATATACAATTATTATTTAAAATTTCTTATTATTAAATGGTTGTTAATCAAAATGTTGCACGCTCCAATGGGCAAATTACATTGATACAAAACCTTATATAATACCTACCATTTAAACTACATGTAATAATGCAATAAAGATACTTTGACTTTGACTAGTTCTTTTTCCCGGCCCAAATACTAAATAGACATTGCCGTCGCGACGGCAATGTCGCGCAGTTGTCCTTGTACTTGTAAAACCAATTACGGTTTTTATTAATTGTTGTAGTTTCACTTCTGGCGTGTGTGAATCGCACACACACCTTTTTTTCACGTCGCACGTCGCTCGTCGGGCGGGAAGAGCACTGGCACAGGTCCGTCGTCGGTAAGCGCCACCGCGCGACTGACGTCGCGCCGCTCGCGGGTTTGTAGGTATTTAGGCATAATTAATAGGAAAATAACACTAAAACACGCACCTCAGCGATTTGCACTAGAAAAATGATTTATCTAAAGATTGGTGTAAAAATAAGGTCAATAAATTTATTTTTTTAGGCACAGTATTGAAAATGTTTTTTAAAAAGAGGCAACTTTGGTATTTTTTTCTATCGAGCGAAGTTCATCTTATTGTGTAAATGTAAGCGAATTGCACTCTGTAAGATCCTCAACTGAAACATATATTTTTATCAAAATTTTACGTCAATTTTTGACTGATTCATATTGATTTTAAAAACAGCATTTGCGGTATAAGGGGCCCTTAACCTGTAGATAATAACAGAAAAATAATTAGCAATAAATTAAAATTGCGACTATAATTTGAGATTTAAACTATCCTATCTCTCAAGTTGGATCGAACTGCACATGGTGTGCGAATTTTATAAACATTGTGACACGAGATTTATATATATTAAGATAAGATAATGCGGTAAGCACTAGTCAAAATTCTACACCTATAGCTATGGTTTCGTATCATTAAAGAATTACATTATTGCAAATTCATAAATTATTCATTTTAAACTACTTAATCGAACTGGTCCGTGCAATAGACTTTTTATTATTCCAAATGGCCCAGTCAAATAACACCAAATTAGGATTTCATGGGTTTCAAGGAGGCTAAAAAGTCGTTGGTTTCAAGCCATATTCCAACATTACGCTGTTCTGAAAAGGGAGGATTACAACATACAGGCAAAAAAACTAAATTATCTCGAATGTTTTTTTTTAACATTGGAACCAAAAATAAATAAATGTGAACAAATATAATTGTCTACTCATTGTTAACTTCCCTACCATTTATATAAATGAAGCATATCAAACTACCAATGTTTTCGCTTTTTATGACCGTAACACATAGCAAGGTTGTTGCCCTTGTTGGACCTTATAAGGATAATAATTGTAAGACTTTATAAGTTTAACACGTGAAGGTCATGCAACTACAACACTAAAAAGTTTATCTACTACTACTTTAATAGCTCAGCGACCCAAAGTAGCGAAAAAAGTCTACAATAATAAAAATATCCCGATAAATATATAACCTTACCTACTAACAATGCCAAAAAAAAAAAATACTAGTCTAAGTCAATTCGCTAGCAAAATAAGCCTTCTCTTGAGTTGGGCTGGTTGGGGCCAGTTTAGGAAGCGGGATAATGCACAAAACACTACTCGGCTCGAGATGTCAGTGCAGATCTCAGTTAGAATTAAAAACAAAATAAGGTGACATAAAAGATTTCAAATAATTTGAACATAATAGCAACTACAACAATAATACATTTAGCATCTAATTGCGTGACGTCCTTTAACACTTTAGCAAAATTAACCAATTTTTACGTAAGTGTACAAGAAAGAACAAAGAACACCTTTTAGACAAAACTAGCATCATTTCAGGATAATAAATAACCAAACTGCGACTGTATCCCTTATGATTTTCGAGATTAAAATGTACGACTTAGGACACTCCCGTGATCAACACATATCCAACTATACCATATACTTCAAAATCCAACAAGCCGTTAAGGCTTTTACAGGAGGAGGCCACAAAGTGTAGAAGTGTTGTCTTAGTTTTGTAAAACCAAACAATGGAAATAAATGATTTTGTATCTTGTTTCTTGTAAACAGGCGTGTAACAAACATACACTCGAAATCATAATCCTGCTCCTTAGGCAGTCGGGTCAAAATAATTCTGATCATATAAGTCTAGAATGATTGAACTCCATGACTGATCTCAGTTTTAAAAAGATCTTTACCCAACCGTGGGCGTTCAACAAATGAGATGATAATAAAGATTTTCCTTTTCCTGAAGCAAAACATACATACATGCACGTGATACGTATACCTACAGCTATACAAAATACATCACCAAGTGACTTGTTTATTATGTGAACAGGTACAAGTACCCTACAACAATTGAATATCAATTGCAGTTATTTAGTTAACTGCCTACCTATATGCGTTTTGAAAACAATCATTATCATAATAGCATGTAGTATATAATGATGCTAATTGTTTGATTATTATATCAATGGATATTACGGATGTCATACATAAGTGACATGAGAGAAATCTTCCGACGGGGAAAATTAAAGTGGCACAAGAATCCTTATAATTTCGAATTAATCAACTCCATACAAAGCAGAGAATACAAAGAAAAGAAGCTTGAAATGAAACGGCGATTATTAGCCAGTTTTATGGTTGCCATAAAAACTGAATTTACATTGTTTCCAGACTGTAAACTTAATTTTAGATGTCTTACATAAGCGATATGTTATCATCACAGATGATATCATAATATAACATATTTTAATTATGTTTAGCAGACGTCTTCCATAGAAATGCAAATTAAGAAGGTACAACATAAGTAGTTCTTCTAACCTAACCCGTAAAAAAAACCTTAAAAACCGTTATAAGTAAAACTACGTAACCATTAAATATTTTTTCATACTCGTTATACCTGTGAATTCAATTCATTAATCTGACCTTTTATAATTTAGCATTTTGGTATTAAAATTCGTATCTATCTACAGGTGACTTTGAAAGATATTTTCTTACATTTTAGGTTGATTGTATCTATTGACACAGTGGGTCAATAGATACAATCAACCTAGCCAACTGATTTAAAACGTCAATATTAAAACAGACTAAGGGCCAGTTTTTCCATCTGCGTAAAGTTAAAAAAAAAATTTTTTTTTAAATTAATCATTGATTAAAACTTAAAATATAGAGCTATTTCGCTCAGTCACACGTATTAAAGAAAGATCGCTGCGGACATAACTAATCATTTTGTTATTGACATAACTAACCATTTCCAAGTTTATTCGCATTTTGAGCATTGCCTAATCGTTAGACGTATTACCATAATTTGAAGTAGCAGACGTCTTCCATAGAAATGCAAATTAAGAAGGTACAACATAAGTAGTTCTTAGACTTCTTAGATATACAATGAATCTACTCAACTCCTAGAAACTTAAGGATGGTTTGTTTATAATCGTGTCCTCGATCGAAGTAAACGAATTATTATTCGTCGACAATATGAGAGCCAATGTCGAACGTTGAACCTTAGTCCACTTTGTTGATAACATTTTATGCTAATTTAAGATTATTGAATTTGAGAACCGGTTTCTATTTCTTCATATATACTACTCACAGACATATTCAATCGTTTTCCTTACGCTAAATTATAAATAAAGAAATAAGAAACTAAACTAGGTACAGTTTTATTAGGTCAGTACTATTAGCGATAAAAATATTACTACCGATTTTTAGCAATAGTATCCATGATATTAAATCTTTATTTGGAACAAAAAATTCAATACAATAAATAAATTAGATACGATGATGCCTGCATTAGTTCAGTAAGAAATGCCGCAAACTGTCGCAAACACCATAGCCCTCCTCCAGCTTTGTTTACAAATTGTTAGCAACGTGTCATACATTTCAACGTGTCATACATTTCTACAGGTTTAATTAATATAGAATAGGATAAATGTTTGTTTTGTCTGCAACACAATTATGTATACAATTACATATGAAATTTGACTTGGCAATGAACATCCGCGAGAGAAGGTCATCATTGAAGTTATCTATTAAATTGTTTCGAAATGTTTCAAAATAGTAGGAATTTGATAAGTACCTTCATGAAACAGCAGTATATGTTTAATAAAAGCCCAAAGTTGTAAATTTATTTAGCATACCTAAGTATAGGCCACTATTTAGCTATATTTGTGCCAAAAATCACGACTAACATGACCAGTTTTTGCAAAATGACAGTTTGTTCAAAAATAAACGAAAAGAGTTGATTATATCCCAAACTACAAAAATTTTAGAACTGTATATCCTACGATTTTTGGACTATATGAAATGACCCTGTATTTACCATATTTAATATCCAGTCGTAAAAAAATATGGCATCCATACAAAAAAACAATTTAACTCGATATTCCTATTATATAATTTACTAGCTGTGCCCTGCGGTGCTACCCGCGTTATAATGGATGAAGTACTCTTAACCAACAACATATTTATTTAAATATCAAAAATACAAAAAATATCATTGCACATTTCTTTACCCGCACATAGTCATAATCACAAATATCACTTAGACGAACACATTTTCAATTACCGAAACAGATGGACTTCGAACTATTCAATTGATCAAAGTGAATTATTGCTCATATAAGTATGCCCGCATAATGTTTAATATACGAGATACAATCTATGAACGATATAGGCAAAGCGGCTACATAAAAGGTCAAAGTACAATATTATAAACCAACAGTCATTTACGACTGTAGACCGAAACTGAGACATTATTTGTTACGAAAGGCACGGTTCTGTTAGATTATCCACTATCAGAATTATCAGAATAAATATAAGGACTATTAAGGTTTATAATCATAAAATTGACATAACTCAGGCAAGGCTGCGGAGTATAAGTAGAAGAAAATAGCGTGTTCTACGCAGTTTCCAGTAGAAATAATTCTAAATAACGTTCTTATCAAGACACGACATCAAAGACTTAAAAAAATCTTTCAAATAAATAAAAAATAATTTAAAAGTTCAAATTAATTTTGTAGGTCATGTAAATATAAACTCTTGATCATCATAAAAAAGGCGTAAATAACTATTAATTATCAACAATCATTATAGTTACAACGCATGAATTAATTGATGATGATTAGAACAACCTTAACAGAAATGTATAATTTCTAGCAAATTAGACGAGAAAAAGGAAAAAAAACGATGAAAACATACCCAACATAAATTGTAAAAATAAAAACAAAGTTTACCTTAAACGATATATGTATCAGAAAAACAAACACAGACACGTCCGCACACCTCGGCAACCGACACAGAACTGAGAGCTTCTAGCGAAACAGGTCACAGCGTCCTCTAGACGCTTATCAGCCAGGTTCAATGGCAATTGTTGAGCTTACGTAAGGAAAGGATGAATGTCTCAAACGTGAGTGATAGTTGATAGATACTTATTAGATAAGGTTTAAGAAGCTACATGAAAAAGGTGCGTGATTGGTGCGATAGAGATGCTAAATGTTAATGGCTTGTAATATTGAAAACAAGGTTTACGCTGATGTGCAACATTGTTAACCGGGTATATTAAGATCATAAAATTAAATATAAGAATAACAATCAATAAACGTCTCAATATTTTTTTTAAAAGATTTGATACTACTTTTTAAATTTAAAAGATGTTTTATTCAAAATAACGATTAGTATGTATTTTTCTCTAAAATTTTATACAATTATAAAACAAAAACTGTTATTTTATTTTCGTTTAGTTTTAGGGTTTTTAACAAAAAACAGCGGACTTTTGGATATGAAAATATAGATATATACCATATATTCGGGCATCGGCATAAGAATGTCGCAAAGATTTTCGATATTAATCCCATTTATGTTTAATGTGCTGATGGTTTCCCTAAAATAAATAAATAAAAAAATAAAATAAAATAAAATATAAATAAATTAAAGATATGTTACTCGAGAACTAAGAATACACGTCGATTGAGAACCTTCTTTTTTATTTCGGTTAAATTGAATAATGCTCAAAAACTCTTTAGGTAGGTAACAAAAAAATCATATCAATAAAATTCACAAGACACGTGAGATTCGGACCTAGGACCACAAGATCGACCAAATTTTACTTAATAAACTTTACCAATTGTTATAAACCAAGCAACAGATTTAATTTAATAAAGGAATCATCAAAATGGGTCCACGGAGATCAAAGTTTTGACAAACATAAAAAAACAAACGTTGAATTGTAAGCCTCCTTTTTGTTGAAAGTCGGTTAAAAGCATGAAGTCTCCTGTGTCAAGGATTAAATGATGATATGTTAAGGTTTTTCTTTACTTTTATTAGTAACACTGATAAGTGATAACTGAAACTTTAAGATTCCTTAACTAATAGTAAATACCCTATGTGAGAATCGTGTTTATTCGGTTGAATCTTCGTATCTATAATCCAATTTGTCAAATCAAACAATGAAAATAAATGATATTGTATCTTGAAGGATTTTTATGACAAAACAACGTGTTTAATAAAACAATTACCTACATAATATTAAACCAAGCTGATAATGCGTTTTGAATTATCTTATTTTAAAATACATGTAAAAACACAAAATCCGTCTCCAAACTTCAAAATCTCACTGACGGAGCCAGATTACGAAAGTCCACAGAGATTTGTATATAAGATCAAACGGGTTTAACTTGAGTACAGAACCGTTATGTTGAAGCCGCTAATTAGACAACTTAGTTTCAGAAGATGCCTTCGTATTATGTAAGTAAACGCTAAGCAAGTTTTAGTCAAATTCCTTGCCGTGTTTAAAAGAACTGTAAAGCATATTTTCCTCTTGCTAATTATTGCTTGGTGATTAGTTACCAGCGTTATAATAGAGTTATTACCCGGAGTATAAAGTAGCCTGTGTCCTTTTTCAGGCTCTTGAGAATATGTGTACTAAATTTGTACCATGTACGCTCATCGAAGCGCGAAATACTTAGTCATAGTGTTTAATTTGCGAACTATCTGTATTGAACTGCTTGGGATGGGGTACTTAGATAACGCATAATATTACTATTTAAAGTTATTTATGTATAAATTATTTTAAAATGTTTAGTTACACTGAGAAAATACCTTTTTATTATTACATTTGTTATTAAGTAGGTGGATCAATTTCGCAATTAAATTATTCGTTGATCGTGTTTTTTCATGGTGTATCTACAATATCAGTTATTTTAGCGAATGGTCAAGAGTAGTCAAAATGTGAATACACCGAAAATATTAATACGAATAATAACATTTTGTTTAACTAAGTTCTTTACGTAATGGTTCAAAACACTAAAAATAAAGGAATGTATTACTACGATTTATTATTACGACTTAACTTTCAAAACTTTAAAATATTAACAAATACAAGACTCTACATAATATTTAAAAAAATATATATATCTCTTTCTAACTTGTATGTACACTGCAAGTCTACCTACTCTTATTTGTTTCAAATTTCTTCATCACCACAGGTTTGCTGTTAGAAAACTCTTATAGGGTTAAGCTCGCCTTTGTACATGACCATCTATACTAATATTATAAAGCTGAAGAGTTTGTTTGTTTGTTTGTTTGAACGCGCTAATCTCCGAAACTACTGGTTCGAATTGAATAATTCTTTTTGTGTTGGATAGTCCAGTTATCGAGGAAGGCTATAGGCTATATAACATCACGCTACGACCAATAGGAGCAAAGATATAGTGGTAAATGTGTAAAAAACGGGAGAAATTGTTCATCTTTGAAGCCTTCCGTTGCGTGCGCCGTGAAAACGGTTCAAGATACACAAAAAATATGTATTAAAGAATAATAGCTCTTCTAATGATATAAAAAACAGTCCGCGATAGTATATGTCTATCTTTTAAGATTAGCTCACAAAACCCGTTTTTATGGTACCTAATTTGGTCGAAATAATTTGTTTAAGTTGTATCAACATAATAATATTAATCTTTATTCAAATAAATATGTTGTTGGTTAAGAGTACTTCATCCATTATAACGCGGGTAGCACCGCAGGGCACAGCTTGTTGTTAATGAACCTTAATGTACCTATCCTTTTTGTGTACAATAAAGAATTTATGAATTTATATATATATTCTAGTAAGTATGGGTTTTAAAAAAAAAGTGCCGTCGGTGATATAGACCGAACGGAAAATATGCCTTTTAGACATAGGCCTCACCCAAAGAATTCCATTTGTTTCGGTTGTTCTTGGCTTGCGTCCAGCGAATCAAATTATCTGTCCATCATGTTGCGCGCTGATTCGCATTTAGGAATCAGAAACTTATTCGATACTAACCATCTTTTATACGCACAATCAATAATTAAATGCCAACAAATTATGATATGAGACGTCTTGTACTCGTAACACAAGCTTAGAGCTTAACACAGGGCTAGATGTTGTTGTGTGGATTGGTCGGAAATATTCATTTAACTGCCACTTCAACAACCTATTCGTTGGGCTATATCGGTGAAGGATTTCGTAGCGAAATACCGACACCGTACCATAATGAATTAAAAACTATTCAATTCCCAATTCATTTGGCTAAAAACTATAATAAAATAGAGACAGTAACCTTTATGCTTAAATTAGAAATAGGTAGGTAGGTACCTACCTAATACAACTCTATTTTCGTTCACACATGCCACATTTGGCACTCAAATAGACACATGTGAATGGTTTGTATATCAGAATACTGTATTTTTTTATTTATTAATGGCAAATAAAATAATTTTGGATACTGTTTAACTTATGTAACGTTACCACGTAGTCCTATTCTACGTACATAGTAAATAAAAAATATTTTGAAGCAAATTATGTTTCACAACAGTACAACATTGTGACAGTAAATTGTTTTTGGAAAACAAAAAAAAAATCCAGATTATGAGAAAACCAAAATTGTTTTAAATTATTGAGGATATTTAATAGTAAAATGAAATAATTTATAACCAACGCATAAACCTTGATCTACTTTGAGTTTAATGATAGAGTTAACTGTATGTTTTATATAAATGTTAGTAAGCAGATAAAATAGTACTTAAAGTTAGCTGGTTAAATATGAATTATCTTTCAACAAATTAATGAAACCAAAGAAGCGTAGCGTGAAGGTAGTTGACTAAAAAAACATATTAATATGTCATGTAGATCTATCTAAATAAAAACGAATTGTTGTTCGTTAGTCTGATTAAAACTCGAGAACGGCTGAACGGATTTATCTTAACATAGTCTTGAAATGTTCGTGGAGGAAGGTTTAATAGGCGAGAAAAAATCGAATAATTGCCGGGAAAAAAATTTGAATAAAAACCCGTACGAGGCCGGGGCGGGCCACTAGTTAAAAATAAATAAACAAATACACCTATTATTTAATTTACCTGCAAACGAAAAATCAAGACTATAGATTGACGTTTTGCTTTACGTAACGCTTTAGTGCGATCTCTACTAAATTTATACGTCAAAAACCCCACTTCGAAACTTTAATGCTCTATTATCTTGGCAATTTTTTATTAAATTGATAAGCGAAAGTATGAAGTATACAAATGTCAAATATGCATGTAATACATGTACATCATTTAATTAGTTTTATCATTCTTTTATTTTAGAAGTTACAGGGCATTCATTTTACCACTTTGGAAGTGTCTCTCGGGCATACAATTAATTTTAGAAAAAAAAATGGGTCAGTTCTGCCCCAAAATTTATGGCAGACAGACAAACATGACGAACCGCTTAAAATGGGATGCTTCTATTCTAAATAACTGTAGCCTGGAATTCTATCTGTAAGATCTTAACTCCTTGACCCTCACCTCAGGTAATAAGGTCAGGTAAGCGGTTACCGCTTGGGGATTAACGAGTTAATCCCATAATGTTCATATTTTTAACATTATAGGACTGAATGATGAAGTAATAACAACTTTGTAATACCTACTAATAAAATTGTGCTTTCATAATAAATTATAATTAACAATTCTAGTGAGATTTTAAATAGCAGATAGGTAAAAGTTTGTTTTTAAAGTAAAATCTACCTACATCTAATTACATAGAATCTACCTACAAAAACATTATTTTGTTGAATAAGGGTTCATAGACTCATAGACATAGTATTTAGTATTTATTTAGTATCATTTAAATTCTTATTTGGTTGTAAAATGTCTATGAGAATTGAAGTAATTGGAAAATATATACATCCCGCTTATACATAATTGTTCTCAATTATAAAATAGATGGATGTGATTAATGCTTACATTTGTTATTTTTGAACACCTTGATAATGAAGATAGTTTGACCCTGTCATGCAAAAATACTTAGCAAGCCCATTATAGTGGAAACAAATGTTATATTTAAAAATGTAAGTAAAGTTATTGAGGAGGACAAACAAATGCTACCAGCATTTTAGCTATAGTAGGATTAGATAACAATAATGCATAAAAAAATATATATTTATATGTTTTTGTCTACAATCTCACCAGATGGTTAGTGTCGATGTGGATGAGGATTGATCACTTGCTGTGACTACCTGTAATTTAGGAAGCACTAGTATATAATTTAGTGTATAATATAAGTGTATTTGAAAGTGTATTTTCTAGTTGGTGGTCCTATTAAATAAATAAATCACAAAAATCTAGAAGGTAGCAGTGTTTATTTATAATGGTTATTGTCACAAGGTTGTTTACTATATTATGTTTATATAGTATACCTACTAAATGAGGAAGTTATTGGTTGTCAAACAAATATATTTATACGTATATATAAATAGTTAGGTATTTCTCTAATTACTATCTCAATTTTTTTATTTTGATTTGTTCAATATTTGTACAATAAGTGTAAAGTAGGTATAGGTTTTTGAACAATAAAACTTATAATATTTATAAGCACATTTAAAAAAAATCTTTATCCTTCGCAGACTCAATAGAGGTCTAAGAGTTAGCGTAGAGTCAGAACTTATGGTACAATATACATATTCGCATGGCCACATGATGCACATATAAGTTCAAAAATAATGTAGAATTTATTTTTGAACTAATGTGTGTAATTATCATGTTCTCTGTCGCCTAGGTAAATAATTCACCAATTTAGCTTTTATGCCAAATTGTAAAATGGTTTTTCCTGTATTAAAAAGTACTCTGTGGTTTGAAGCCTACGCTAATGCGCTAAACATTTGGTTCTGTACAAGAAGTTCATTCAAGCAAAAGTTCTCAAAATTTTAACCAACTATAAATTAAAATATTGAAGTATACTAGCAACTAATAAGTACACAACATTCTCTATAAAAACTTACCGGTTATTTCTTTATTGAGAAGTCGTTTGTTTTTGTTAGATTTCGAAATATTAATTTATTTTCAAATGATTACACAAGTTCCGAATCCGAGCGAACTGAAAGCGCAGCACCAGCACTCCGCAGCAGCACACTTTTTAAGCTGTGGCGCAATCGCAATACAATACTAGATTATATTGCTGCTGAGAGTTGCCAGATAAAATCTTTCAAAATAGTTAATATCTAAAAACGTCGTTTTCAAGAATAGCATTTCTGAAGTAGCAGCTTTTGAAAATTGAAAAAATAATAAAATTTAAACCTTAACTAGGCACTTATAGCGTAAACGTGTGTACAACATGGTTGCAGAAACGTTAAACTATGTTCCACTAAACTTTACTGCCACTTAACCGTGGTAAAATACCGCTTTTGGCTGGCAAAGCCCGCTTTCCCAGAAATGGACAAAAGCTATAATTTTACCGTGAAAAAATGTATAAGTACACAGGCAAAGCCGCGGGCGGGCAGACATATATATTATAGAATGCCGTGTTGGCTAAGTGGATTCAAACCTCGCCACGCTCGTCTTGGTTTTTTTTTCTTCATGATACATTTATGTGCGCTTTAAACACGTGCTTCAACGGTAAAGGCAAACATCGTGAGGAAACCGGCATGCTCTGAGAACTAAAAAAATAAAGGTGTGTGTGCGTTTCTCACACGATAGAAGTGTAACTTCAGTAAATCGACAAAAGAATAAGAATAAAAAAAAAACAAAAAAAATACTATGCAAAAAGGTTTTGTTCGGGCGGTCATCCCATCCAAGTACTGGCGTCGCGCAAAGTTTCTTAACCTTGTTAGCGTTTAAGATTTGGCTTACCCGACAGGTAAGCCAATCTTATTTCCATTTCCGTTGCATCCGGTTTCAAATCACAACGATTTTAAAGAAGTTTCACTTCAAAAAGAGTTTGAAGGACATGTGACATTCCCCAACCCTCGCTTAGCCAGCGTGGTGAATTAAGGCCCAGCTGTGGGAACGTTATTATGGTGATGATGACGATTGATTTTATAGCTAAATCACCCAAGGTCAATGCAGCCTCGAGCGAGCAATATGATAGCAAACGGGTAATATGGCGAACAGACAGTAAATCGGTAGAGACAAGTTAGCAATAGCTAATAACGAACAAATTTTGCAGTAAGGGGAGCAACACTACTTTGTTGTCGGTCTGGTCTACGATGCGATAGAAATGACAACCAAACTTAGATGTCATTGTCAAATGTATATTATAGACATTATAGTGTAAGTATACCAAATAAGATCGATTTGCTATAGCTCTATTGAGCGCTTATAAAATCGCGTTTTTTGTAATATTCATAATATAATAAATTATTCAGTAATTTTTGTTTATTATATTTTGTGCTAATGTTACTTAACCGTCTGTTGCCATTTAATATTGTACTCGATGTGATTCCCTGTTATTACGAGAACACATCGTATTTAATCCTTTTGCATTTATTCATGTTTATTTTATGTTTGTATATTGTGTTACCTTGTGTTGGGTGTTCTATCTTAGTAATTATATAAAACTGAAATTGTGTTTATAGAGCATTATGAAATGCATTACTTTATAAAAATAAGTATGGTAATGTGCGTATCAGATCTATGATATATTGATTACGCAGTGAAGTAAGCCGTTTGGGAAATACTTTAAATTACGTTGGATGGAACTTTAGTTTCAGTTTCTTATAATAGGACTTTGCGCTTGCGCACCTATATAAAATTATAAAGTGAAATACCATAGAGTATATAATCACTACGTTTTAGAAATACTAGATGTTACTCAGTTCAATGTCATTTTGCCATTTTTCAGCCTCAACTTTTCATGACATAATATCGATGATGTCATATCAATGTCAAATTACTTATGACATATTGCTATCTAAATTCACAAAATAAAAGAAGAAGAAAAGAATAAAGAAAGAAACAAAGAAAACATTGGTTTGATTGATGGTTCAGGTTGTTTGTGCATGGTCTTCTGATCTGAATTAGTTAAAACGTATATTAGTTAAATTGGAGCTTGTCGCTGTATTTTTCAACAGCCTGAACAAAGTTTAACCTACATTTAAGTATTATTTACAAAAACATGACTTGTTTGTGTCGTGGAAGTAACTCAGGATATGATCAGCCATGATTTACGTTAATACTTACCTTCGTTCTGAGACACGATGAGTTTAGCACTACGTAAAAACATCCAGGACTGTTGCCGAACATGCTTGAATGATGTTTCAAATAAAATGCATCGCATTTTTGACGAAAAAGACAACCCAACTGTTGTGGAAATATTAACAATGTTTACTGACATAAGTGTAAGTCAAACAAAAAAGTGAACCGATAGGTATGCTACTGCTGTCTCCCTTAGCAATGTGTAGACTGCTATAAATAGTTTGCTGCCTTTGAAATAGAATTACATTAAGTAATATTTTAATTTTTGTTCTCCAGGTGCAGGCAGAGGATTCACTGCCCAAGAAGCTATGCAGTAGCTGTTACAATTGTCTCCTAAACTTTTATGACTTCAAAAAACTTGCAGAGAAAGTAGATCAACAACTTCGGCAATGTTATGATAATGTTCTACAGAAACCACAACAGCTCAACATAAACCCAAAGAAAGTAAAGAATTTTGAAATTCCTATCAAAGAAGAGGAGTTTAGTGAACCAGAAGATTATACTTTTTTAGACCTCAAAGAAATTAAAGAGGATACTGATGACAGTGACAACTTTCCTCTCAGTAATATACTAGGTTCTCTCTCTGAATATGATTTAGAGATAAACAAAGAAATAAAAACACAACAGTCATTAAGATGTTCAAAATGTCCAAAGATATTTAAGGATGTTGAAAAGTTTGAGAGGCATTTTCAGCTCCATGAGAAAGACGAGTTAGAACCTGTTAAATGTGATCATTGTTCTTTATCATTTAGATCTCTGAATTCTCTGAATGCTCATAAAAGAGTTCATGTGCCTAAAGGGAGGATTCTGACTTGCCAGCATTGTGGTAAGGTTTTTAAAAAACTCAGCCATTTGAGAAGGCATGAAGGTTCTCATGATGTTAATAAAAGCTATAAATGTTCAAGATGTCCAAAATCATACCACTTAGAAAGTGCTTTGGCTGAGCACATGTTAAAACATAATGGTATTAAACCTCATGCATGTCCGATCTGTCCAAAAACCTTTGCACATTTGTCTGTACTGAGCAATCATGTGAGATTACACACTCGGGGTAAGGCATATTTGTGTCCAACTTGTGGAAAATGCTTTGATTCAAGTACAAATCTGAAACAGCATGTCCGGAGGCATACAGGAATAAAGCAATTCACTTGTAGTTACTGTCCAGGAAAATTTTACAGCAAAGGTTAGATTGCTTCATTTTTATGAGCCAATAAATAAACACATTTCTTCTTGAAAATCACAAATTGTCTTAAATTGTGAACTCATTATGTTTCACAAATTTATACTACATCATTTATTTATTTAAATTCTGTTACACTATAAAAACATTTTTTTTCTACTACTGTGTTCAATATAATATAATGTAGGTAACAGAAGTCTATCATGAATAATTGATCCTTCCTTGACAAAACTATATTAATGACTGCTTGAAACTATGTGTTAGTTTAATTGATATGCTTGTATGTATAAAACTGATCTTATTTTTTCAGGAGAGATGCAAAAGCATGAGAAAACCCATTCAGGCGTGAAACCATACCAGTGCGACAAATGCAACTCAGCATTTACCGCACCTAACTCACTTAAAAAACACATGCTCAAGCATCTTAATATCAAAGAGTTCCAATGTGACACCTGCCCAATGAAGTGAGTATTATTGTTTTCTTTTTTTTTATACCAGCAAATTTATATAAATCTAAATATTTAAATTGGAAATAGCCTACCAATTTCTGTTCAGATTCTTTTGCAATCTAGAAGTATCAATGGGGCAATTATCTCACTTACTATATTGAAATGTCAATAAGTATCTACTAAGAGTTAAACTAAAATTAAACTGATATTTTTCGAATTCGTAATAATAATGGGTTTGAGAATAGCACCCATGAAGACACATTGTTGCACGTACGTCAAACTCTCCGCTTGCCGCGCCAAAGACGCAAGTCTCAAAACGCCCAAATTAAAAAAGAATTTGTTTTTTTTGTCCATGTTAGATAAGCCTTCATTTGACCACAATCTCATCTCACTTGATGTAAAGTGACGATGTGGTCTAAGATGGGGCATGGGGGTAATGCACAATACACTCCAAAGCGAGATGTCAGTGCAGTCCTTAGTCCCCCCAACAAAGAATTAGAAGAATTAGAATTAGATGGGGCATGAAGACCTAGAGGGTAGATGCCTTCTCCGGGCCACATTACGAAACACGAAAAAAATCAGGCCAGATATCCTGGGCCCTGTTTGTCGTGTCGTCTGATTAATACACTACGAAATAAAATAAAAAAGAATTTATGTATTATTTTATCGTGCAATTTTAATAGAAAGAAATATATTAAAAGTAAGTAATATGGTACAATAAAAATTAAAAATGAAGCATCAGAAACATGACGAAATTAACATGGCAAAGTCCTTTTACATATTATGGTAAATATTCCTGAAATTATAAATGAAAAATTCCGGGCCTTTATTTTATTTAAGATTATGTATTTTTGTTTGTAGTTTGTTAGTAGTAGTAGTTTTGTTAGGTTATTATTTACAGTTACTTTATTATATTTATTTCTTTGACTTTTAAATGTATTGCCCCGTTTTACAGATTTACGTTGAAAGAACAGTTGAAAACACACTACCGCAAACATACAGGGGAGAAACCGTACCAGTGTGACTTGTGTGAGAGGACCTTCACTCAGAGTGGAGACTTACTCAAACATAAACGGACGCATCTAGGAATTAATCTGTATAAGTAAGTTTTACTAATTTCTAGCACCGAAAAGGTGGATAAACCTTTTCGGTGCTAGAAATTAGTTAGTTCTCTTAATCTAATATTACCTGACCCCGGCAAACATTGTTTTGCAAAATGAAAAGTAGATAGTTTTATCTTCTAATATATAAAATTCTCGTGTCACAGTGTTCGTTGCCGTACTCCTCCGAAACGGCTTGACCGATTCTCATGAAATTTTGTGAGCATAATATTGAGTAGGTCTGAGAATCGGCCAACATCTATTTTTTATTTTGCAAAACAACGTTTGCTGGGGTCAGCTAGTATAATTTGAAATATCTATGTCACAATGTTAGTTACCGTACTCCCCCGAAACGGCTTTACCGATTTTTACCCAATTTTATATGCCTATTCACAAGGTCTGAGAGTCGGCTACTATCTATTTTTCATTTTGCAAAACAACGTTTGCTGGGGTCGCTATAACATAAAGATATTCTATATACCTGTATATATGTATATTTTTAGATAAATGATGCAATGTTTTTAAAATAATAGGCGTAGGTAGGGTATTATGAGAAAACCGGGGATGTTACATATAATATCCTTTATTGCTTTTTTGTTCATGATAAAACATTTTTATATTTTTCTGTATTTTTAATGTTTTTTTTCCTCCGATGTTGATGTTTATTAAACTTAGAGAAAATAACTAGCTGAGTAGGGTTCCTTACTTCAGGTCTCATACTAAAAGGGGCGTACCCATACTCTCTACTATTGTTTGGTAGGTTGTTTAATAAGGTACCACTGTAAATCAGCGCTGTTGCTTCTCCTGGGCAACTTCAGCACATGCTGAGTGACAACCATTTTGTTTCTTTAGTTTCTAGTACCCATGTTGACGTGAAATCATTCATTGCTCTTTTATTAAACACATGGTTATGCAAAAACAGTTTCAGATAGCCCCGTTTTACAGTATTATTAATTAAAATGATGTATGGTGTTATATGTTTGGGAGACTTTCTATTCTATTCTGGGAGGCTTGCCTTGACCAACCACGGTTTATGAAATTTAGTTTCATCATGAAACTATCTTTTACTTTCCTAAATTTTAATCAACATTATAGCTATTAGTTTAAACGGTTCTTAATGCATTTTCTTCTTTGCAGGTGTGACCAGTGCTCAGAGAGTTTCAGACTAAAATTAGAACTACGAGATCACTTATCTCATCACTATGTCTCTGCTAAGCATGAGTCAGAAAACACAGCAGTTCCCGATAGCAAAGATAATCTGGATATTAAGACTGATATAATAGCGTCATAGGCCTTCTTACAGTTTTGTAATCAAATTTAAGTCTATTTTTTAAAATCGAACATAAAATAGATTTATCGCAGCATCATGATTACGCAGGTTAAAAAAAAACTAAATGTTCGTTTTTCGATAATGTCTCTTCTAGTTTTCTAATTACCTGTCACAAATATGATATACATTATGTATTAAATCGTATCAAAGATAGTATATAGTTTCCATGAAACAATAATGAAATAATTTTAAGCTGTTCAAATTAAAAAAATGTTGAATACTAATATAATAATGGAGTATAAAAATATATAATAAAGTTATATTTTCCATACATAAATTGTTTCACATTCACTTCTCGTTTCCCGGTATACTTAATCTTTAAGGAAGGTGCGAAACGTAAGTAGTTAAAATTGTACAATTGCATGCAGCTAGCCCAGTTACGCTTGTGGGTAAGGAAAATAAAATAATAGACATTGCGTGCTCAGTATCACATGCGGTTGAATCGGAACAAGGCGATCGCGTCAACACCTCCAAACACCGTTACGCGAAAAACTATATAATCTAAATTTAATGTTAAAAATCCCCGATTCTTTGGAATCCTTAGTTCTCTTAAGAGTTAAAAGTAATTTTATTTTGTAATGTACACGTGATGCGCTTTAATTTGAGACCCCATTTCATACAAAAAAAAATTATATCGTTACACCGGTCACCTTAGTTCCTATAAAAGTAAAAATCTAAATTAAAATTTAAGAAAAACCCCCGATTCTAATGCCTTCATTTCCTTAAATGTAAAACAACATAATATTATGTAATGTGGACGCGATGCGCTTTCATTTGATACCCTTCCCTTCCTTCCCCACTCTAACCTCCATAACTTTTAAACGGCTCAACCGATTTTCATGAATCATGTCTTAGAACACCCGGGCCAAACTCAGCTTTTATACAAAAAAAACTAAATTGAAATCGCTCGATCCGTTCGGGAGCTATGATGTAACATACAGACAGACAGACACGTCAAACTTACACCCCTCTTTTTTGGTCGGGGGTTAAAAATTCATACAATTTTGTAATGTGAATGTCATGCGCTTTCATTTGAGACCCCACTCAGTATATTATCACTATCAGATATCTGGTTAATCTTCCCCACTTTCACCCCTCATAACTTTTAAACGGGTCAACCAATTTTTATCGAACATGTCTAAGAACATTTGCGCGAAAGTTAAAAACTTAACTTTAAAATACTAAATGGAAATCGCTTCATCCGTTCGACAGACGAGTTCATAAAAAAGGTACATACAAAGATAAAGAGCATTAAAGTTCGGTGGGGGCTTGACCGTATGAGATAAATCGTAATTAATCGTGATGTTCGGCGAAAAGTAGATGCACTGTATAATTTTCTTTTGCAAGAGAAAAAAATACCATATATTCGTTTTTTAATACAAATGACGGACTTATGATTATATATAATATGTCTCGCCTATTCTCTTAAGTTAGTTTGGTGTCTCCTGGAGTGTACAATATACCCGAATATCTCGTTACTTCGTCGTAGCAATCTTAGGTCAGAAGTCAGGTACATAGATGGCGGGTTTGATACCTGATCTAATGTGGTAACATTCCGGTTTGCGCCTGTGCTGTTCTTTACCTACTATTGAAAGTCCTATTTAATTCATATTCATTAAGAGCGAGTACAGCAAGCGCGCGAGCTTCAAACAAAAGTAAGCGTGACAGTGGGAAAAGTGCTGCCGCGCTGCTTTTAAAGTAGATATGTTTAAAAAATTATGTCATACTAGCTGTGCCCCGCGGTGTTACCCGCGTTATAATGTATTTTCCCGCGGAATGACGTTTTCCCGCGGTAAAAAGCCTATGTTATTTTTCAGGCTCTAGGGATTCTGTGTACCAAATTTCATTTAAATCGGTTCAGTAGTTTTCGCGTGAAAGAGTAACAAACATCCATACATCCATACATCCATACATCCATACTTACAAACTTTCGCCTTTATAATAGTAGTAGGATAAATATAATAATAAATTTCAAAAATAATAGACTTTGCGCGTCCAACCAAACACAAAAAGCTTCCTTCATGCTATGAAAAATAAGTAGGTATTTAATCATTATGAAGCTACAAACCTCATGCATTGTAAGAAAAGGTTACAGACAAGACTAAACAAGTACTATTTTTTTGTTCGAGTATTGACTTCATAGTAGACAATGCCTTAAAATAATTAATGTAGGTACTTAATTGAAGTTCAATTGAGCCTTTGATACACAAGTGCCTACCTACCTACTTCTTTAGCCCATGGACAAGTAACGGTAGGTACCTTCTACGAAGGAAGTATGTAGGTATGTATGAGCCTACCAATGTCTGTTACATTCCTCTGCGTTGGGTAACGTGTGCTATCGGATTATGGCATTTCCTCATAGGCATATTACACTGATATTCCGTGTGTCGATTTCTTATTGTTTACGAGATCTCATGCAGTTTTTATTTTACATAAATCATTTTCTTTTAATGTTTTACTCTTAACGTCCGCAACTCACACTATAATCCAGTCAATATAAAGGAAAATTATTCGTTATCTTAATAATTCGTATTAAGCTGAAAATTGGTAGAGACATTAACTACACCATTATAAATAAAATGTCAAAAATCCCCGTCGATCCGACTCGGTAAATTTTTATCTAAGGTCTGAATTCAAGGTTTTCTCTACTATTTCGAAAACGATAAGTTTTATCGTAAAAAGTGGTTGAAACAATTTGTACCTCCATCTAATTCTCTAGAAAAATTGTTCTCAGTTTTTTTTCGATCGGCTCGTCGCCATTCTTTAGATATCACGCATTTTATCATATGCTTAGGTACATATTCATTTATTAACTCCCAGATCAAGGATATCTTTTCTTTTTATATTTCCTCAGGCCTTATTACAAATTTCATATATACGTTACTTATTAATTATAGTATCTAATAGTTAGTAAATCACACTTTAAATGACACTAGGATATATGAAAGATGTATGCCTAAATCAATAATTGTCAGTAATTAATGATAAAATTACCTAATCAATAGGAATTTATTTGTTAATTTACTCATATTGGTAAAGCACCACCAACATTCCTTAACCGATTCGTTGCGGATGGCACGGCAGCCGTGTCATCATTTTCTTTTGCGTGTGGCGTTAGGCACGTGAGCCGTGCCATTTTTAAATCGATGGTAATTCCTTCAATTTAAGATTTAGGGAAAACTACCCTAGAACAAAACTTTTTTATTTTTAACGTTCATCAAGCTTGTAGCATTCGTTTCTGGATATTGTATTGTTTTTTAAAAAATAGGGGTCACCAACCTTTTTGAAATTTTTAATGATGAGGATTTTTGTATAATAATATAATTGAAATAGATAATACTAAAAAATCGCTTATTTTTGTATCAGAAATGTGAACGATTGGAGAGAACATTTTTTTTTACATTTTAGGAGAATCTTACCGCAAAAGACAATTACCGCTACCGAAGTAAGATGTAGTCAACAGATCAGTATAATTGACACAGTTGCGTGGCCGGCACCTGGTAATACTGCAGTCAATTTGTATGGATCGCGATAGTGAGTGCAAGGCACACAGTGTTAGCCGTATAAACGCAGTTTTCCCAGTGTTGTGAATATGTTTGCGAATTCTGCTCTAGTATTTGGTCATCGTCGTCGCATTGAGTTTCAATTTCTGTCTCGGGAATATACTTTCTTTTACGCCGTAATTCTTAAACAATAAAAAGGCAATCATTTACTTTAAAATACTTAAATTTCTTATCAGGAAAACCAAAACAATGTTTTTAGAACTACTTTCAGTAGAAAAGGTTGATCACACCTTTATTAAAAAAACCACTTACCATCCATTTCCTAAAATACACTTATTTTTGCACTTATTATCACTTGAAACTACCGTTCCTGACCGCTCACGTTAGATTTCGATTGTAAACTAAAAGTTTTATGGTTAGAACGTCGTAAAAATGGTAAAAACACTGTTTGATTTTCGGCATGGCTGAAGACACAGGAGCCGTGTCATTTAATCGTATGGCGCTTGGCACGGCAGCCGTGTCACGGCAATTTTGTTCACCGCCACAGTTAGAAGTTTTCAAAATTAGACATCGCAACGAATCGGTTAAGCTTAATATGACCAACCTTCCTATTCCTTAAGTTTAGTATTTGCTTTATGAAAGCTATAAATTATGTTTCAGTATAAGTATAAGAAACTCAAGGTAGTCGTAGACTAATTCTAGAATCGGCCTCAGAATCGACTTAGGTAAATTGTTTGGCTGTGTTAAAGGTTAATTGGACCTTTTGGCTTAATAATTTACGGGCAAATAAAACAAATTTTATTGTTTCTTATCCAAGTGAGAATTAAATAAGATGAAAGCTTGACCCATTCATGTCGTATTCACGCCATTAAATGTCTAAAGAAATCGCGAAAACCGCGAATCTACTCACAATTCATGGTGACTGTTTGGGTTAGGGTTGCCACTTATGTTTGTTTGGAACCCAGTATGAATTTGCAGATTTTTTCCCAAACAACCATTTCGTTAGGTTTAGCACTAGATACCACACTCCCAGTTATACAAAAAGTCTTTAAATTTTTAACGGAGAAATATATTTCATTAATTCTATAAATTAAT
This sequence comes from Gymnoscelis rufifasciata, assembly GCA_929108375.1. NCBI lineage: Eukaryota > Metazoa > Arthropoda > Insecta > Lepidoptera > Geometridae > Gymnoscelis > Gymnoscelis rufifasciata. The sequence continues at coordinate 7,662,294 of OV815315.1, read as the reverse complement.
TTTATAATTCATGTTATTATTTAATTATTATTAAATAATTAATTGTATAATTCATGATGACTAGTAGGGAATGCTTCTAGAATTAAGTCCTCCTGTACATTGTTTTTTGTGCACAAAGTATAAATAAATAGTTATCATTAAATATGTTAAATATTTCTTTTTAAAACAAATTTATTTATACACCTATCTATCCATATACTTACGAAGAACAGGTAGGTTTTCTTTTCTTTCTTTCTTTCATTCTCAAAGTTAAGTGAGGTAACAAACTTAAAAAAAACATTGGTCGAATTGAGAACCTCCTTTTTCGTCGAAAGTCGGTTAAAAAATAATTTCATTATGTGGACGATTTACCTACATTCTGATACGATCCAAAGTTTATATTTCTTTGTCTGGTTTTAATGTATTAAAAAAAATAACTTAACTTAAGGTTTTTACTGCGTTCAGATATATTTTTTACTTTTAACATTACTGAAAACTGCATAACAGTTGTTGAAAAATATCGTTTCTCAACAACTGTCTTTTCATCTAGGTTTTTATTAGTGTTTCGCAAAAAAATAATATTCATTGCAAAATAATGGGATGGCAACCCTACAATTACGACTGTCCAATGACGGAACAAAATAGAACCTGAAGTCGGTTACGTGAGGGCTATGTTTATAACACGTTTAAGGCCCAGTATCAATGGCCTAAGATAGTAAATAACTATTTAGAGTATGTATATTATGTAAGTACTTTATAAATAGGTTAAAACTTGCAACATAACTACCATATATATTAGGTCCTTACATATGAAATTGGCGTTTTGTATGGGAGGAACAAAAAGTCGAATATTTTTTAATATAATATATTTAATTAATCAAAGTATGAACCATTATTTTCTATGCACTTTTGCCATCTTATAGGTAGTTCATTGATCCCTTTACTAAAAAAACCAGTCGGACGGGAATCAATAAAATCTTTGAAGGCGATTTGGACTGCCCCATCGGAGTTGAATTTTTTCCCTTGCAAGAAGTTATCCAAATTTCGAAAAAAATGGTAATCTGTTGGAGCAAGGTCCGGGGAGTACGGAGGATGTCTTAGACTTTCCAATTGAAGCTCTTCTAATTTAGTAGCCGTCTGTTGCGCAGTGTGTGGTCTAGCGTTGTCGTGAAGCAGCAGTGGCGTGGAGCGATTGACCAGCCTAGGTTGTTTAGCCGCTAGCTTTTCCATCATGGTTTGCAATTGCTGACAATAGACATCAGCCGTAATAGTCTGGCCAGATTTGAGAAAACTGTAATGAACAATACCGGCACTAGTCCACCAAACGCTTACAAGTAACTTTTTTGGGGTTAATTTTCGCTTGGGGCAGGATTTGGCTGGCTGGCCAGGATCCAACCATTGCGCTGAGCGCTTCCGATTATCGTAAAGAACCCATTTTTCATCACAGGTAATGATTCGGTTTAAAATACCTTCATTATTGTGCCGGTTTAGTAATGTAACGCAGCAGTCGACGCGCGTTTGCCGGTTTGCTTCAGTCAATTCGTGAGGTACCCACCTTTCAAGCTTTTTAATCTTCCCAATTTGCTTCAAGTGAATTAAAACAGTTTTATCACTAACACCGCAGCCTGCAGCTAACTCGGACGTGGTTTGCGATGGATCCGCTTCCACAATAGCCTTCAACTCTTCATTATCAACTTGAGTCTCAGGCCGTCCACGGGGCTTGTTCTGCAAGTCGAAATTTCCAGAACGAAAACGTTGGAACCAAAAACGAACTGTGTTTTCTTTTGCAACACGACCGCCATACACATCATTCACCCTTCGAGTTGTTTCCGCAGCACTAGTGCCACGGCGGAACTCGTACTCGTAAATAATGCGATATTTTAAGTTTTCCATTTTGTAAAATGAGTGACGCAAACAGAAAAAAACAGAAGAAAAAAAACAAATGAATGACGATCATCGAAGCACAAATACATGAGTCTATAGCTGTACAAATTTGAATTTGGAATTCCTTACCAAAGAGGAGAAATTTGTGATTAAAGTGGCCAGTACGAAAAACGCCAATTTCATATGTAAGGACCTAATAATTAAATAGACATATACAATTGTGTATTTTCGAACCTTGATCAAACGAAATGTGCGACATAAATTTAACGGTAAAATAATAAGGATAAATTATTAGGCACGTAAAATTAAAATTTAACATAGCCAACGCGACTTTTATGCTCATTACATTAGATACTCGTATTAGAAAATAGTTCCTAAGGGAATAAATATAAATTTTTGTTTTCACAATACTTCAAACTTTTTAACTTGAATTATTTAAATTCTAAAATAAAAATAGAAGAAGCTAAGTTCAAAATTTATACGCGTAAGTAGGTAGGTAGGTATAGATTAAAAACAAATACCTAATTAAGATGATTTGTATAATTGTTTTATTATTTTAATTTTAAGAATTTAAAAACATAAAACACTACTATATAAAATTTATGAAAGTTATTTAGTCCGCCGTTAATCGTTTATTTATTTACATTGATAATGTGTTGTAATCAATTATTTGATGTTCATCGAATGGTTTGTAACAGGTTCAATTTGATAAAAATCCTTGAAAATGAAACCTCTGCATGAAAAACAGCCCGCTACAATTCCTCAACATTAACAGTGATTTAGTAGTGAAGAAATGTTGACATTTAGATGTTATCGCTATCAAAATAAGAGCCATAACTTTTGTTACGTCACTTCTTGCAATATGGTAGGAAAGAAGTGTGGTAGGGCAAGTCTGGTGCGGGTAAGCGCGAACGACGCACGCGCAGCGATCGATTTTGAATTTAGAATACCTAGTTTGTTTTTTTTTCTGAATGGATTTTAGTGGGAAAAAATTGGTACGTAGTCGTAATTTTTATTTCTACTCGTGTTAGTTGTAGGATGTTTTAACATAAATATGAATAAACAGATGGTTTAAATAAATAATATTTATATCTAAAAAAATACCAAAAAAAGTCATTACATTATTTTGTTTATGAGGTACAAATTTTACCTCATACGGCGGCTAAATAATTTTTAGACAAGACGGTAGTAAAAATTTCTTAAAATTATCCCTTACTAAGGAAGGTTTAGAGGAATATTCAAAATTCATTATTAGGTAGGTTTCATATCTGTCTCTGAAAAAAGTAATTATGTAGGTTATTTCAAGACTGTTATATTTTTGCAAGTAGTTCAATGACAAAATCTCTGACCATTCATTCTCAACGGGTCAGTGAGTTTAATGAATAAAGAAGATTCCTACTCGCAATTTTGAATATTTTAATTTAATAGTTATGTTTATAGATTGCTTATCTAACCATTAGAAGTTACGAAAGGATTCGACTGCTGATGCTGACCTAAAGGTGGCTAAGCGTTTGTAGAGTAGATGAACTCGATGACAGTAACTTAGCTTTTTGTAGAAAACAACTAAGCTTTAATAAAAATGTTTTTAATTTTTATTTAAGGTTCAGTAGAATTACGAGACTAACCCTATTTCTGATTTTGTTTATTATTTTATGAAGTAAAGAAATTGATTAGTGGCGCAGTTCCTAAAATAATATTACTTCGACAGAATTTTGTATCTAGGATCTGCAAAATATAACAGGGTTAATTATCCAAGTTAGAGGTATATAAATACACACCATGTTGAAACTGTACTATAAATCACGAACTTGAGGAAACCAAATACGAAAGATAACCCAAACCCCACAAAGTCTATAAAATATTTTATAAGCATCTGCTTTCAAATAAAAAATGAGTTTCATCTCTGTCTCCTTCCTCTAATTAAAAACATATAAACACGAATCGTTTTTTAATCCTACACCCCTTCTTAATTATGTTACACTATAATCTATGAGTCTACCAATTACAGCTGTTAACGAAACTGCTATAGAACGATAGATTTTTACAATCTATACTAATATTATAAAGCTGAAGAGTTTGTTTGTTTGATTGTTTGTTTGTTTGTTTGTTTGTTTGTTTGAACGCGCTAATCTCCGAAACTACTGGTTCGAATTGAATAATTCTTTTTGTGTTGGATAGTCCAGTTATCGAGGAAGGCTATAGGCTATTTAACATCACGCTACGACAAATAGGAGCAAAGATATAGTGGTAAATGTGTAAAAAACGGGAGAAATTATTTCATCTTTGAAGCCTTCCGTTGCGTGCGCCGTGACAACGGTTCAAGATACACAAAAAATATGTATTAAAGAATATTAGCTCTTTTAATGATCTAAAAAACAGTCCGCGATAGTATATGTCTATCTTTTAAGATTAACTCACAAAAACCGTTTTTATGGTACCTAATTTGGTCGAAATAATTTGTTTAAGTTGTATCAACATAATAATATTAATCTTTATTCAAATAAATATGTTGTTGGTTAAGAGTACTTCATCCATTATAACGCGGGTAGCACCGCAGGGCACAGCTAGTGTATTAATAAAAGCACTAAATCAAATCACGTGATATTATCTAACACCATTTCTTATGTAATGGTTATGCATCATTACAATGTGCTCTTGAAAATTGAAAGTAGTAAGTAGTTGTAGTGAAAGCAAAATAATTTATTTTGATAATGACATGAGTAACAATTTTGTGGAGTAGAAAAGTGGCTAGTAAAATGTTTTTGTCTCCGCTCATGTCATGGCTAAATTAACTTTTTGGAGTGCTTACCCGTTCGACCCAAGATTTTTCTACCCAATAGGTATTTTGCTCCGTTCAACCCAAAACAATAGATTCAAGTTACCCGTTCTACCCACACCTACTTATTCCTAATTTCTATTGTTTGAATTCAAATAAATGTCATAGTGAAATACTAAAGAAGCAGGGTCATTCATTACATTAGACAAAAAATCGCCACGGCGTTGCCCGTGTTTTTGGATTATCTCGTGGGATCATATATCCAAAATCAACAACTACTAATAAATTGAAAATTAATTAAAAAAACATTGTCCAGCGGACAAAATTGTGAATCTTAACCATTCCCAGATCCCCTTGAACACACAAAAAAAATTTCATCAAAATCGGTCCAGTAGTTTGAGAGAAGTTCAGTGACATACACACTCACAGAAGAATTATATATATAAAGATATACAAATTACGGTGTCTGTACTATTTAGAATACACTGTGACTCAGATTTTTGCTTTGGGTAGAACGGGGCATATGTTTTGGGTTGAAGGGGTAAAAATATTATTGGGTAGAAAAATCATGGGTTGAACGGGTAAGCACTCACTTTTTGAGGTGAAATAGCGTAGGTATCTTGGTGTCCTAGATATAAATTATAATGTAGGTAGGTATGTTACTTGATGGTATTTTGCAATATTATTTATGGTAATTATGTCTTACTCTGCGAAAACATCCTATTTTATCATATACAAGTATCTTGATTCTAAATATAACATAGTTTTGTAATGCAGATGTTTCATGAATAAAACTTTCTTTATCTTTGTCTTTAAATATATTTAAAAGGCCGCTGGCTAATCCACTTCTCAATTGTTAAAGCAAAATTAAAAACAAATTGGGCCGAATTAGACCAGCCAAACGCTGGAAAACCGACGTTCTAAAATTCATTTATAAAACTCCACTCAGACAATACTTATTTTGTCACTGCCGAAAATACTTCATAGGGCAGCCGCTCTAGGAAATTTACTAGGTACGCAAAATGTGAGGACCGGAAAATATGCTCGAATATTTTAGGTAAGGGACCAGAGAAAATAAAAAACTATGTTGCCGGCGGCTGTTCTGGTCCCTTCCCTTTCCCGGCCCATTTTCTCGCGAACAGATAAACCGTTGTCGATTCTGTTTGAAAGATGGGGAAGTCTAAAGTGTTTTTAGCTGTGTTTCATAAAAACGGGTTAAACCATTTGAAAGATGTGGAGTGAAATGAATAAATGGTAATGAAAAAACTTATCTTTCCAAATACACCCTTGTTAGGTTATTAAATGAAATGTAATTTTTTGATCTTGTACATCACGATACAGCGAGTTTTATCAAAATCAGTTTAACAATTTGAAAGATATGAACATTTCTTTTTTCCATTTACTTGATCTAACTTGATCTTGATTTTATTGATCTAACTTAGGGGATGGGCTATAAAATAAATGGACCAACAAACACCCTGGCAACATACAGAATCATAATGTGCAAGCTTTTCTGAGTTCATAACTACATACTCAGAATATACACAGAACACGGTCCTCATATTTTTCACACTTAACTCCATCTAGCACCTGATCTTTTAATAAAATCTTATCAACAGATATAAGAGTTTAGTTACAATTGTCAGCCTTAGGATGGATATACATATAATAAAAATAATTAAAAGACAGTCTTCAAAGCATTGGCCAAAGTATTTTGTGGAAAAGTATAGGAAGCGTAGAGAATATTAAGTACCGAAACTAGGTAGGTACATCATTAATGATAGTACCTCATAAGCGGGTCGGATACGAAGATTTAGCTGCCAAAGCCACGTATAGTATTTAAACATCATTATCACTAGGTACATAGATAATTCTCACGTTTCGCATAAGTTCGCGTGTCTATTTACCTAACAAAAATTTCGCATGTTTTTGTTCGTAGTATTTATTCATCGTAGTTAGTGTTGTTAGAATTAAACTTGAAGGTCGAAAGGTCGTGGACCTGCTTTTTAAATAAAATGTCAATAGGATACAATTCTAAATTCTAAAGGGGAACCAGCATTAAATAAAAAGCCAGTTGTAATAACTGTCTCAGCTTGTTCTGATGTGTCTTCAGCTTATGACGTGGAGGATGGGTTGGGCCAGTTGGAGGTGATGAGTCCCTGTCGTACTGATGAGGACTGGTCTGACGCAGAAAGTATCGCCAGTAAACGCTCCAGCATCCTTCCACTTACTTCTAAGCGGTGTGGAGTGTCAATGGACTTGGCATCAAGGAGAGCAAATGAGCTACTTCAGTCTGGCAAGGAAGCCTTAGAAAAGGCAGGTAATATGAAGCGTGAATGCAAAACTGAAGCTATGGAGTGCCTTCAGGCTTTGTATGAGATTGTACTCTCTGTGTCAGACTCACGATCGAGGCATAGAGTATCACTGGAGCAGGAGAGGACTAGAAGTGCAAAGGAACTGATAAGAGTTGAACGAGCACACTCAAAACTACTTGCTGATCTACATGCAGCAAATATGGCTAAGCTTCAACAAGCCTATGACGCGATTCTTAATACCCACAAGACGGTGGAAGGAATTCACAGTTGGCTTAACTTTGAACTTGATGGCCCTATAAGATGTATTTCAAACATTCAGAGTGAGATTCGAACATTAGCACTTAAGGCTGGTAAGTCTGAATTACAGTCATGCACCACTCCACATCCACAAACAGTAAGTGGCCTATTCAATGAACCATCGCTGGAAGTTAGAGAACAATTACGAGCTATGAGAATAGCCATTGATGACCTTACTATTCAACTTGCTAAAAATGATAGAGTGTGCCCAGCTACATTCGACTTGACTATTCCAGATGCGCAAAATCTACTCACTGTCTTAAAGGAGGAGATTTCTGAATTGAAATCCAAAATATTGGCCACCACATCAGGAATACAAAAAGGCGAAAGAAGGGTCAGTCAGGAGGAGAATATAGACTTACAGATCTTGGGAAGGCTGGAGAAAATTAGCAAAGATTTATCAAACGTAAGCGAAGAATCGCAGTTCAATAAAGTATCCAGAGAATCTACAGCACAGTCTATCGTTCAGTTAAGATCTGAGATGGTGAATAATCTTGATACAATGGTAGCTGCTATAGGTCCAGTTAGAACCTCAATCGAGTCATTGCGTTGTGACATTAGAGACCGCTCTGTTGATCTACATTATCAGAAAGAAAATGCACCAGAACGTATTCAATATCCAACAGTATCAAATCAAAAATCAAGTACACATCAAACGCAGCGGCGCACGGTTGTTGTTGAATCACATGACACAAAGCTAACGAGCGATGATATTCTTAAAAATATTAAGATGGGGGTTGATGTGACAGAGTTGGGAATCGGTGTGCAGGGTCTAAGGAAAGGGCGAAACGGCAAAGTCATTATTTCTGTTGAGTCAGATCATGATAGAGCGGTTATGAAGTCAGCTATACATAACTTGCAGCAGGATTACACGGTTACCGAACCTCCGCCTAAGATGCCACAGTTGAGGTTAGTGGGGGTCACGAATGAGATGAGCGACAGTAAGATCGTTGAAGCAATTCGAAGACAAAATAGAAGTTCATTGGGTGAACATGCTGGATGCCACATTAAAGTTCTTAGAAGAACGAAGCATCGGAACAGTTCCTTGACAAATGTGATTATTGAGGTTGCTCCGGAAATCTGGCAGGCACTCCGTGACCAAAAAATCAAGATCGGTTACCAGGTAGTGAAATCAATTGATCAATCGCCTCTAAAACAGTGTTATAAATGCCTTGGCTTCGGCCACGAAGCGCGATTTTGCGATGGGCCTCAAAATTGTGGTTACTGTGCCGGCAAGCATGACACCAGGGCTTGTCCTCGAAGTGAAGGACCAAAATGCGTAAATTGTAAAAAGGGACCTGACGGTAAACACCCTGCTTTCTCTAGCAGTTGCCCCGAGTGGCAAAAATATGATCGATTAGCACGGTCAGTAATTAGTTATTGCTAATGTTCTTAGAGAGTCTATTGCAGCTATAAAAATCATGCAGATTAATCTTGGTAGAGGGGCAGTTGCTTCGCAAGAATGCCTCAAAGTTGCATTAGATGATACATTTTCTATTCTAATGGTACAAGAACCATATGTCGGAAATCGTGGTTTAGCTAATTGTGGTATTTATAAGGTGGTTCAAAGTTATAAAGGTAATAAACCTGTTAAGGCAGCCATTGTTATTGTCGACAGCAAACTTGCTATCATAGAGTACCCAGAGCTGTGCACAGAGAATATAGCATGTTTGGTTTTAAGTTTAGGTACTAAGAGGATAGGTATTGTCTCCGTGTATCTTGAAGGATCTGAAAGGATTGAGCCATATTTGCAACATATACAACATGTATGTCAGCAACTTTCTACGCCACATATCATCTTAGCTGGGGATATAAACGCTAAAAGCTACTGGTGGGGATGCGACTGTGAAGACAGCAGGGGTGCATCGTATGTAGAACTGCTTGCTCAATTAAATATGAGTGTCCTTAACGTTGGTAGAACTCCGACTTTTAGTGCTTTTAGGGGTGGCACGTGTGCGCGTGAAAGCATCATTGATGTTACTGCATGTACAGGTGTAATGCTGACGGAGGTGACAAATTGGAAGGTCAGTCCTGATCTGGTTACTACTTCCGACCACAGAGCTATTACCTTCAATGTAGGTATAGGGGATAAATCGGCGCTTTTAAAGCGACAAACCACCAGAAAGTTTAATTCCAAGAAAGCAGACTGGGATGCATTTGGGATAGCTCTCAAAACATTGTTGTGTGAACATAGTTTGACAAAAGAAACTGTTGAGGCTGCTGACTCTACTGAGAAGCTCAACGACATAGTTGAGACATTTACGAAATGCGTGGACTCAGCTTGTGTAGAGTCAATGCCCATTATTGGAGGTAACCGGCGGTCTAAAATCAGTTGGTGGACTAAAGATTTGTCAAAACAGAAGGCGGAGGTCATTAGGCTGAGGAACAAAATTCGTGGAGCTAATATGTTGCGGAAACCTTTGGTTGTTCAAGACTATTTGGATGCATTGAGTAGTTATAAATTAGCTTTACAACAAACTACGATCCAGAGCTGGAGACAATACTGTACAGGACAAGAAAAATCAACAATGTGGATGCATATTTACAAGACCTTATGTATGTCAACTCGTCAAGGTGACACAATGTTAAAAGGTCAAAATGGAGTCCCGCTCTCTCCTCAAGATTCGGCAGTTCTACTAGCTGAAAACTTTTTTCCTGAAGATGACATAAGCTCTGAAGATCCGGACCATTTGGTTGTGAGATTAGACACCAGTTCATACATAACACAGTGCAGAGAACGTCTTTCACTAAGTTTGCTAGCACATAACCAAATACCTCACTCACCAGTTTTCCAAGAAGTTGAGATGATGAATATTGCAAAGAAAATTAATCCAAAGAAAGCACCAGGAGGTGATGGTTTTACTGCCGATATTTGTTTAAGGGTTATACTTTACACCAGTGGCTTATTTTTGGGCATCCTGAATAAATGTCGGGAGCTGGGTTATTTTCCGCGTCCGTGGAAGAGGGCAATTATTAGGGTTATTCCCAAACCACAAAAAGATAATTATTCTACGCCAAAGTCATATAGACCTATTGGTCTTCTACCGGTTTTTGGTAAAATCTTAGAGAAGCTTTTTACCAACAGATTATTGTGGCATCTGGGTAGCCTGCACCTACTGAGTGAGCGGCAGTATGGTTTTACACCACAGGTCAGTACGGAGGATGCGCTGTACGATGCTGTCAAGCTAATAAGAAGTGGGATGCATGAGAAAGGACTTGTGGCAGTTGTATCGCTTGATATCGAAGGCGCATTTGATAAAGCTTGGTGGCCCCTAATACTCAAACAGCTTATTTCGAAGAACTGTCCGGATGACATACTTTTACTTATTGACAGCTACCTTTCGGAGAGATCAGTTTGTGTCCAGTATGCTGGACAGGAGGTAAATAAATTGACAGCTAGAGGATGTATTCAGGGATCCACTTGTGGTCCATTAATGTGGAATCTGCAACTTGACCCTTTGCTTCAAAAGGCTATGAACCTGCGAGCGCATGTTCAGGCTTTTGCGGATGACATATTGATAATAGCATCAGCAAAAACGTCTGCAGAACTTAGTAATCAGGTTAATGAAGCTCTAGAGGAAATCGCTAAATGGGGTCATCACAGCAAGATGACATTCGCGGCACACAAAACTCAGGCTATTGTGGTTACCATGAAGCGTAAGTACGATCCCCCTACTTTTATTTTTGATGGTGTGACGATTCCTATTTCAGATGAATTGAAAGTCTTGGGTCTCACTATCGATAAAAAACTTATGTTCCGAAGCCATTTGCAAAATGTGTGCAGTAAAGCGATAAACGTCTTTCGTAAGTTGTCGGCAGCAACTAGAGCCAGCTGGGGACTTAACTCTGGAATAACTCGCCTACTCTATACCACTATAGTAGAGCCTATAGTTCTGTATGCCGCCAATGTCTGGGGTCCTGTTGTCGATAAGAAGTATGTTGCGACAAGGTTAAACCGGATCGCCAGAACATTCGGCATCATGGTAGTTAGAGCTCATAGAACAGCCTCACTCAATTCCGTACTGTGCTTGGCTGGAATTTTGCCTTTGGATCTCAGAGTCAAGGAGGTGGTGGGGTTGTACGAGATTAGGCACGGCAAGCCTTTTCTTGAACAACCTGGAAAAGTAGTGGAAAAAGTTATCAAGGTGCATAATTTACCCCATCCGGCCTTGAGACGATCCTTTGAATACAAGCTTATCCAAACAGAACAAGATCTGCTACAGATGGACTCGTCGCCAAAGCTTTTTACCGATGGCAGTAAAATTGAGGGTGGTGTTGGAGCTGCTGTCACCTGGTGGGAAGATGGTGTGGAGGTTCGGCATGCTAATTTTGTACTTGCAACTTATTGCACAGTGTATCAGGCAGAATTGATAGCCATTCTAAAAGCTGTTGATATGATTGTCGATCATCGCTGCATGTTTGCGAATATAATCAGCGACTCAAGATCGTCTTTGGAAACTATATCGAATCCAAACAGTACACATTCAATAGTGTTTGAAATACAGTCCAAATTGAGAAGGATACATGAAGAGGAGGGGTTTGTTCAGCTTTATTGGATTAAAGCTCACGAAGGTTTTTCTGGAAATGAGAGAGCGGACGAGCTGGCCAAGGAGGCTGCTTTATCATTAGATACCAGCTCTACATACGATTGCATTCCTGTGTCTTTCATTAAGTACTTTCTTCGTCAGAATACTATTGATGTGTGGGATAGACGTTACGCAGCAACTAGTGCTGGTGGAATCACAAAGTTATTTTTTCCAAGTATTCGTGACGGATGCAAGAACGCGCGAACGCTTAATTTCACAAATATGATGTCACAATTATTTACTGGTCATGGAGGTTTTCGCGAGTACTTGCATCGGTTTAACTTAGCACCATCTCCATTATGTGTATGTGAATCGGATACTCCGGAGACTGTGCCTCACCTTTTAAGTCACTGTCCCAGGTATGGCGCATTGCGTCAGCAGTTAACATCAAGATTCCAGCTAGATATTTCTTCAAATAACTATCGTAAGTTTGTTGACGACAATAACTACAGGGATGAATTTTTGAAGTATGCTCTACATGTTATTAAATCTGCTGCAAAATTGAATGGTAGCACATGCTGTTGAGTGTTCCTTTGTATATATATTTGTGTTTTTGTATTGTGTAGGTACTTACGTTTTAAGTTAAATTATAGTAAATCATTATTATCACGTGTGTTTAGATTGGCAGTGAATTAAATTTGATAAGGAAATATAAATCAATTGAAATGTTATGATTAATTATTAGTATATAATGTAAATTTAGTATTATTATTTTGTAATTGTTATTGAATTTTATTGATGATGTGTATTTTAAATATTGTTAATCAAATATAACTAGGTATATATGATTAGATTTAAGTTAATATTTGTATAAAACGCCACAAGATAAATAGTGGCGATAATATTAATTCTAAAAAAAAAAAAAAAAAAAAAAAAAAAATAGGATACGGTAGATATGTCTATCAATCTCTATATAACCTTCTTACTACCAATTAAATAAAGGTCGCTGGTTCTCGGTGGATGCTGGCCGCTTCAAATAGAAATAACTAAATATATTTGAGGAGGGTGGTTGGTGTCAGAAGACGTCCTGCAGCAGAAATAATGATGATTAATAGGGATTGATACTGAAAAATAAAAGTCACTTGACTATTCTCACATCCTCATCTATATAAATAAAAATGAATTGTTGTTCGTTAGTCTGATTAAAACTCGAGAACGGCTGAACGGATTTATCTTATCATAGTCTTGAAATGTTCGTGGAGGTCTAGGGAAGGTTTAAAAGGCGAAAATAAAACGAATAATTGCCGGGGAAAAAAATTTAATAAAAACCCGTGCGAAGCCGGGGCGGGCCACTAGTTTACAATAAATACAATACAAAAACACTATTGTACACACAGGAAAATAGAAATACAACAACACGTAAAAAACAAATGTACAATTAGACGGCCTTACAGGGGATTTGTTGGCATTTCAACCCAAACTTATCTAAGCTGGGGTAACCCATAAAAACAGAATTTCGTAGATCGTTAAGCCGATTATGGAATCCGCAGCCATATGACTTAAAATAATGATTAGTTATTTATTACACAATTTAGGACTTTAACTAATAGTAGTTATTATTTTTAACACAATCTGATTAAGTCCAAGTACACAAACATAACATTTTCCAGGTCAGTTTTATAAGCCAGTAGGTCAAGAACCAAGCTACAACTAGAACCCTTCGAATAAAAGTTGTTGAACTTCTTAAGCGCAATATTAAAAGTACTAGAGGCGCTTGAATCACCATATTGCAGAATTGCGTTGCGTCAGGTTATTTTGATCAGACTATAAAGTTGCTTAAAGTAATATGAAAGTGGCAATTTTTTTATTATTTATGATTGATTGAAGTTCTATTATGTTTTTAACTTAGGCAACCTATTTCTGATTGCCTAACTGTCTAACTTAGGTAGCCTAAGATAAAATGAGATTGAAAAGTGAAATATAAAATGTTATTATTATTGTATGCTCAGATTGGGAAAACTGTTGAAACAATTTTATAACCCACCATCTATGTACACAATTTTTTTTACAATAAATGTTCTTCTTCTTCTATTAATTTTATAAAATGTGTACTTATTAGACTCAGATTCATTACATTACATTGTTATTTTTATTTGAGTACGACAATTAATTGTGTTATTCAAAAAAGACATGAAAAAAATACAGGCCTGGATTATGTTTAACAAAAGTACTATAACTGATATAACTATATAAATAACTGGCGAAATATAATAGAACATTCAAGTCTCTACTTTCCTCCCAAGAGCAGAAGTTTTGTTGGACGCTAGAGGTTTAAAATAATTTCTCTAAATTAATAATTGGGTTATTTTACTCGCAAAGCCACGCTCAATGGGTCAGTGGTTGCAGGACAAAGGGGTCTGTCTAAAGGACGCGGATTCTGGGGCAACTTTAACTAGGCTAGTGTTAAGAGCCAATTGCCTTCATAAAAGACTTCAACGAGCAACCACTTGTTAAGAAAATTTAATTTCCCTGGCGTATTTTCAGCAAAACGGGTAATAAGTTCGACGGCTCTGTTTGTAGTAGCTACTCGTATTAAACAAGTGGAATGATTTGAATAACGTTTTTTAAATGAGAAAACTGTTTGCATACCTTTACTTAGTCATGTCTTTATTTTGTCTGTAATCAAATTCTTGCATTTCAAATTTGACACGCTTCCTTGCTTCTTAATAATTAATTAAATTGGGCGCCTTATGCCTCTTGTCAAGTAATTATATGAAGATACTAGTCCTCCGCCCTCGGCTTTGCTCGCGTACTAACAGATTTTCCCGTGGTTTTACTTATTAAGTAGCATTGTCTTTTACTGGGACAACAGCTATGTTAAATATGATCCAAATCGGGCTTCGTTCGGAATGATGGATTTTCCCGCGAAATGTGGTATTTTTACGCGGTAAGGAGTGGCCTAAGTATGTGTTTTTCTGATAGCTATAGGTAAATTCTGTGAAATTTTAGCAACAAACACACACACACACAACCACAATTCCTCCTAAACCATCACTTTTAGAATATTATAAGTAGGACTAGCGGTCCGCCCCCGCTTCGCACCTAGTTGACCGTATTGTGAATCTAAATCATTCTCAAACCCTCTTAAACACACACAAAAAAATTCACCAAAATCGGTCCAGCCGTTTAGGAAGAGTTCAATGACTAACATACGTACAGACGATTTATATACATAAAGATGTTCATAAATCTAAATTTAAAATTTAAGAAAAACCCCCGATTCCAATGCCTTAATTTCCTTAAATGTAAAACAACATAATATTATGTAATGTGGACGCGATGCGTTTTCATTTGATACCCCACACTAGTATATTTGCAGATTTTCGGATTTGCTTTCCCACTCTCACCCCCATAACTTTTAAACGGCCCAACCGATTTTCATGAAACATGTCTAAGAACACTCGCGCAAGACTC
Organism: Gymnoscelis rufifasciata; assembly: GCA_929108375.1. Classification (NCBI taxonomy): domain Eukaryota; kingdom Metazoa; phylum Arthropoda; class Insecta; order Lepidoptera; family Geometridae; genus Gymnoscelis; species Gymnoscelis rufifasciata. The sequence goes on along the minus strand of OV815315.1, from coordinate 7,647,043 downwards.
ATCTTTCATACAAAAAAAAACTAAATTGAAATCGCTCCATCCGTTCGGGAGCTATGGTGACACAGACAGACAGACAGACAGACACGTCAAACTTATAACACCCCTCTTTTTTGGTCGGGGGTTAAAATGAAAGAAAAGAAGAATAAACCTATAGCAGTCTCTCAAAATATAATATATGTTTTTAATTAACTGGTATTTGGGGGTGACTGTATGAATCCGAGTAGTCCTGTAAATTTAATTTATTTTTAGCTAATTAGATAGCAAATGAATCGTTCAGAATGCAAATATCCAAATTTTTATGTGCTAGTTGACCCAAAATCTAAGTGTTGTAGCTGTTGCATACGATACGTTATACATATAGCCATTTAGCTATAGGTCACATCTACTTAGGTATGCAACTAGCATACCTTGTTGGGTGGAGTACATACTAAATCCAATAAAATAAAGGGGTTGGTTCCGTGGCTAGTGATGTAACGTTTGTCAATAGAGAGAGTAAATGCTAATAAACAATAAGTGTTAAGAAACCTTATCTATAACATGTACGGTTTCTGAGATATTTGGGTCTAAAAGAATTCTCAGAAATCTGCTACTGCCCATTCTAGAAAAACGTACGTATGCGCGGATCTCTCTCTCCACTTATAGCGGATCTCGCTGTAAGTAATACAACTCGTCACAAATTAGGCTAGTGATGTGATGAAACGCAAGTCAATCGACAGAGCAAATGCTTACAAATAAAACGTGTTAAAGAACCAAGTCTGTAACGTACCTACTCGGTTTCTGAGATATTACGGTTTAAAAAAATATTTTAGATTCAAATATTTCAGAAAACCGTACATGTTAGAGATTATGTTTCCTAAAATTTTTTTTGTGTAAGCTATCACTATGTTGATTGTCATACTTTTGATTACCTACTGGCCGAAAAATCAATTTTTTTTTTAAATGGCGAACTGTTAGTTATGCCAGGATCCATACAAAAATGTCGGAGCCCTAACAAAGATGAACAACTAAAAGAGAATGACTGATTGTACACTTGTATCTAAGCTTTGTAAAACCAAATAATGGAAATAAATGATTTTGTATCTTGTATCTTGAAACAAACACAGTCAACAGATATAAAATATTAAAAATATGTATGGTGATGACCGTTACCTCAATATCTTTACTACGTAAAAGTACTATCTAAAAAATAAAATATCTACCAGCGAGCCACTAATTTAAATCTCAAACTGTTATATTTATACTCCAATTAATTTATTTTAATTAGTTTTAATTAGGATTTCTGTTTAAACAGAGCTAATTGTAAGTCATAGACCTTTACGGACCGTTTTACCCAACTTGACCACATTTAGTCTAGGCACGTGATATCCGGTTAGGTTTTGTAACATTGTAATTAGGAATTAAAGCCACTTTCAACACAAACTTTTAGGGCCGGCCCAATGTTAGGAAGGTTTTGAAATGACATGGAGCAATAACAAAGCAAAATGTATTTTTGAAATACCCCTGTTTTACCACAATCTTACTACATGTAGCTACGCAATTGCAAAGAAAACGTATTTTTCTATGTAATATATCAATGACCTAACACCAAAAGGGACCGAACAGGCTCTGCTTAGTTTGGGCATTGACCAATCTTATCTTAATTAATTTTAAGTTGACCTATCCAGCCCTGTGCTTCAAAGGAAATTAACGTTTTGACTTTGACTTTGATAATGTTTGGGTGAAATATTTATTTACACAATAGATTGAAGTAAAAAGAAATCTTTTACGCTTCTGTACTTAGCTTCCTCAATTCAGAGTCTTGATCTTTTCATGAAATATTAAATTATAGATTTTATTCCGAATCGCATTTTTGCATTTTACTTGCTGACTGTTTTTTTGGCAAATTCTGTGAATTGCTGATTAAAATATCCTTAAAATTCCTTTTTTTTCTTTTAATTTCAGGTTTATAATATTTACCTTTATACTCCCTTTTAAAAAATCCAACCGCCTTGTTTATTATAATGACATACATACTCTCGATAAACAAAACTCTCCTTCAGGCGCAGTCGAGCAATGTTATATATTTAATATTAGTATATAATTACATTCACATAAATTTCTATTAAGTGTTACAAGCTGAATATCTACATAATATTGTTTAAAATTAAGTTGTGGTCATTGGCTCAGCTCATGCATAATGGACAGATACAGGCCTAATCGAGTTATCTCCTTTCGTATGCAGATAAAATCATCAAATCTGCATACCAATAATAGCTATAATAGAGGCAAGTCTGTTGTCAAATGTTAGTTATCATCGCCATCATTAGTTGTTTTGTAGACAAAATACAGTAAATAGTTAAAGGTAAACCATTAAAGAGATCGCTAACTTACTTATTAAATGTCCTGCCAAAGTCATATCATAATATCACCATAATATATCCGCGGATTGGCCGCATTTAAAGTCCACGGGAATAGTAGGTACTTAAGTACTTTTTTCTCCGTCCTTTCCACTGTATGTATGCAAAATTTCATGATGAATAATTGAGAAAAGTGTATAGAGGAAAAAAAAAGTTAAAAAAGCTGATGTGTTTGTTTTAGCACGTTCAAGCTAACAAAGGAACTTCTGGACAGATTAAAAACATATTTATTTCTGATTTATAGCTTTATTTATTGATATCTGATTGAAAGTTATCGAGAAAGGCTCTAGGCATTTTAACACGGGGTAATCCTTAAAACACCTCATCATCACCTTATTAATGTAGTGTAGTAGTAGTGGGATACTGGTACCCAGGGACTTCTCTCTTGACGAGAGAGATTAGGCCTTAATTCACCACGCTGGCCAAGTGCCTTAAAACACCTGACATGCCGAAAAGCTATATCAGCTATAAAAGCTATTTTTTTTTTCTATATAAATAAAGCTTAAGTCATCATCATGGTTGGTCCTCAAGTTTACTAGCTAAATCTGTATTTAGTATAGACTTGAAGTCTGTTGTCTGTTTTAGATTACTGATATCATAGAAAAATAAATAGGAATCCTATTTATTTTTCTATGCTGATATGTGTTTTAGTACATATACTACCAACTACGTTCTCAATTACAGACCTCAATTCCGGATTTTGGTATTCGTACTTGTTCTAGTAAAGCTGAGATTTAGCGTACACACAGCGATGACACGGTAACAGCATTACGTGTTCATATTACGGTCAAAAATTACAATATTAACACACATTTGGCCAGTAAATATTGCGTTTTGTTAACAAGAATTTATGTTGCCACATTCCAATTTAGGAATTGCAATGTAATTCTTGTAATGTTACGATTTTTGTTACCTACTTGATGATTGAAATAAATTTAAAGTGAGACTAGATCGTAAAAAAATTATACGAATTTTAATTACACCGCCACGTTTATCGCGTATGAAATTTTAAATTGGGTTTAGTTTTGAATATTTTTGTGTAGAAATGGATCTCGCTATAAGTGGATACAACTTGACACAAATTACTTTTTTTCTCAAATAGAAATAACCCTCATATACTAAATGCTGACTATTTTGTACAAAACCTAATTGCCATTAAGGCTGATTTTAGTGTCTCGCTGACCATCGCGGTGCTGAGAGCTAGGCGCGTAGTAATCTGTATGGATGCTATAGAAACGAATTTTAAAATAATTTAAGAAAATAAATTCTTCTAACATAAAAAAGCACCAATAATCCCAAATAATAAATTAATAAAATGTGATAAAATAACATATAAGAAAATCAATCAGTTTTAATTATTAATTTTGAAATTAGCCAAGTTTGAAAATGATTAATCCTATGGACGAAGGAAATATAATAGAAGTATTAAAAAAAAAGACATAATTAGCATTATAAATCAGAATATAAGAAAAACATCAAAGAATAGTTAAATAAATATATTATTTTGAGATTTTACATAAAGGTTTTCTTCTACATTTAAGTTTTTAAAGAAAATCAATGCGGTTCAGCGCTGTCTTTATGTCCAAACAGATTGCTTCCCGCTGAGCCCTCAGCGCCAATGTCAGCGTGACACTAAAACGAGCCCAAATTTAATAGAATATAAATAAATACTAGAACTAATAATGTTGAGATACGAAGCAGAGACCGCTAATTTGTTACTTACTATCAAATTAATTATCTTCAGCACACGTTCCACTTAAATATGATTACATCCTTGATTGCGACATACTCTTCGCAATTAATTAAGTTTGTTTGTCAATTAGTCAATTTGGATTATATCAGAATGGAATATTCTAATTTGATATAAATTGTTGATAGAGGTTGCATAATCCATACTATCCATACTAATATTATAAATGCGAAGGTAACTATGTCTGTCTGTTCCTCTTTCACGCAAAAACTACTGAACCGATTTAAATTAATTTTGGATTTTTTACTCAGATTCTAAGGTATAAGGTCAGGAAGATGATGATTCTCTAGCGCGTGAGAAAGGACATAGGTTACTTTTTACGATTACGGTTTATGTCATTCCACGGGAAAATCCATTATAACGCGGGTAACCAGGCGGGGCACTAGTAGTCTAAGTTTATATATCTGTATATATAAAATGAAAATCTGACTGACATATCAAAGACTGATTAACATCTAGTCTAATTTGTTCAACCAGTTAAACGATATCTATATTGTTCAACTTGTGTAACACATAGTTGAACAAATTGGACTAGGCGACTTTTTACCATTCTCTGATTTATCACGAAATCTCAGAAACCTGACTCTTACAAACTTGAAATTTGGCAGTTACCTATGTGTTTCAGTAGCCATTATTTAGCTCAATAACAAATTCTGAATTGACGAAGTATGTAGAACTGTATAAATAACCTGACACCTATGTAAACCATATTTCAAGCAATAAACAAATTTCATTTCATTTACAATGTCGTGGGCGCACTATAGTTTATAATTTTTTTTTTGTACTCGTTAAGCCTTCATTTGACCACAATCTCACCTGATGTAAAGTGACGATGTGGTCTAAGATGGAGCATGAAGACCTAGAAGGTCGAAAAAAATAGCAATAAGATCTTTGATTAAAAAAAACACTGCTGGGACCTGGACAATCTTCATAAAAATTAGTTGCTTTAAGTTATATATGCAATATAACAAAATTAAATCGATAGTTTCATAGTACTTTATTCATCATAGGCAACATTTTACACTTGATTTCGTTAAAAAGTTCTAATTATTATTATAAACACACAGAAAACACAGCAAAAGACACAGACAAGACGTTTAATTTGAGATGTAACTTAATAATAGAGCTGCCGAGTAGTGGCATTGTCAACTAAAACAATGTTCTATTAAAATCCAAAATAAATCCAATACAAATTCATCAAAAAATAGTAAGAAACATATTTAATTGTTACTACTGTATAGTGGCATTGTCAAATTAAAAACTACTAAAATTAGGAATAGGTATATTTTATCATACACAGAAAAAACCTGCTACTTTGTGCGCCGGAAGTCTGAGCGATCTAGCTATCAATCGATGGCTTAGGAGTTGTTGCTACTTGAAGATAAAAATAAACAATGATAATAATTAATATTTATGAAACAATTTTCGAATAGTTAATAGTTTCTACAACAGAAAAATAACCTTTCTTTCTGCCCAAAGTAAACGAAACTAGGCTTCATATAAAAAATTTTTGGTTGAGAAATAACTTTAAAACGAATAAGTACTTAAAGTATTAAATTCAGGGTAAATTACAATCGATAATCACCAATAACATAAATATAGAAAACAGACTCGTGCAAGCATCCTTGACCGTGTTAAAATAAAAGTTTTACCGAAAATAACTCACCTTAAATTTATGACTGTAAGTTATTAACTTACGTAAGAGGACGAGGAAAGATCTTGACACAAAATGCTTATGTTTTCATTAATTAGTTGATTGAATCGACTGATGATAAGCTTTATAAACAATTACTGAGGATTCCTGTGCTTTTTGACGACGCACCATATAAGGTGATGAATGCCCCAAGGGTTAAAACGAGTTGTATAAAAACGAATATTGTCGTTAATTTTGAGATTCAATTGTATTGCGCTTAACAAGTGGAAGGTAAATAAAGAAAATTAAGTTTATGAATAAATAAATATTAATAAATATCTCCGGACTAATCACACAGCATCACCTAACCCCAAACTAAGCAGAGCTTGTTTATTGAATCTTCTTCTTAGTCGGTCACTCTTGACAGAGTGGTCGTGTTTATGATGAGTTGCTGCACTTGCAATGCGCCGCCATTGTTCCCTGTTAGTCGTTGCGTTGCGGCGTTGCAGGAGCAGTCGGTAATGGTGGACTGAGGTCGGTGAAGGTGACTGACATACTACATGATTTTTTTTTTTGTAAATATTTACATATGGTACATAGAAAACACCCAGACCCGAAACCAGAAGCTGTAGATATGTAGTACAAATTCTGGTCCCCCGGCGGGTATCGAACCCGCAACCTCTTGCTTCTCAGGCTGACCTTCGCCCACTGAACTTCGAGTTGGTACCTATATCCATAGTACTAGCATAGATAGTCTATGGTACTAGTAATCCGCCGAATAGATATATTGCCGGATAACGAATACCAAATAATTATTTTAAGCTTCTACCGAACCTAATTTTTGACCGAATAATTCATTTTGCTAATTCATTGTTGTAAAGTGTGCAATGTCATCTATTGATGAAGACTTGGTAAAATAACAAAAAATGGCAGTAAATAATGTGTTCCAGAAAAATAAAAATTTCAAGATACGTTTATGTTAACATTCTTATAATATTGACACAAATAACGAAAACAAATAATTAATTGAATTAACACTTCTATACGTATTGTAGGCTCTCCACTCTATCAACAAGGTCAGTTGGTTTAATTTTGATTAGAAAATTTAGCGGTTAATTTACAATTTAATAATTTTTTTATAGGTATTCAGAGTAATGTTAATAAAAAATAATCTGTACCTAGGGATAGATGCTGAAATAGGTTAAATATATATATATATTTTTAAATAAATTATCCTTTAAAGTATTGCTTTCTGAAGATTATTAGAGCAGAATTAGAATTAATTTTTTAAGGCTTTATTCTGAGAACGTAATTCGGACCAGTAGTTCCTTAAATTTGCGCGTACAAAAAAAAACACCCAAAAAAACAATCTCTTTAGCTATTATGTGACTATGTCTTGTAGGCAACATTGTAAAATGTTAAAGAGGTTCTTTGTAGGATTCATCTTGTTATCCAAAAACTTAGTCTTAGTTTTTTTGTGCTCAAGATCATCTGAGCAAAACAAGCACTTTCACAAGTTGCAATTTTTGTTTATTTGCAGATTGCGAGTGAGCATTCCGCTTAAGACTCGTTGCGGTGACAGTGAATGACAATTTTGACTTTTTATCTGTGCCTTATTGGACAAAAAAATGGTAAGTGTTATTTTATTATACACATTTATTTATTTGAATGAAAATTGTGTCGTAAATATTGCCATAAAATGTTTATTGTATGGTGTGGTGCTACTGTTTTTAAGGAATTTACTGTAGTAACAGTTCAATATAAAGGTTGGTATTTCTAAGTTAAGTAAGCGGTTAGTACGAGTATCACTAGGCCCCGAATTCATTTTTACCCCAAAATTTTAGTTGCGACTTTACCCGAAAAATCTGTGACGTATTTTTAACTGTCCAGGCGCGGCAAACGTTATTTTGCTATAAATATCGGGATTAAAATAACACCCCAATTAACTCTCAATATGGTATATGGTTAGATATAATTTTGTTGTAAAATTTAAATTCATATGTTTTGTAGGTTAGGTTACATTTGTATATGAAACAACAAGAGTGAGGCAAGTGCGCCAGAAATCCGGCTCTTGTTCTAGGTCTAAGGTCTAGGTTTTTTTTAATAAAAAGCGTTTAAATAGTGTTATCTTTTGACACGTATCGAAGTAAGTATATGAATAAAGACATTATGCCATTAATAATGTATGTTAATAATTACTGATTTATTAAATTGAAACACTTTTCTCGTTTTCTCGCCTCAACTGTTAATACTATTTTTCCAGTGAAATTTATGAAACCGGGGACTAATATAACCAACCCTAAGTAGGTGTTTTAAACTTTTTGTATTGTCTAATATTTATAATTATTATTCATGACGTAAACCGAAAATTATATCGTAAATATTGAAATAAAAATGTTTAATTATACTGTGTGGTGCTGTTGGTTTTTAACAAACCTAATAAGTTTTATGAGGTATATATTAGTACCGTACCTAAACTATTTATATTGCCTATTGTCATTTACCTCACGGTATGACTAACGTAATGTTACTTCCACGTAACGTTGAACATTAATATAGTCCTAGATAATTTAATGTTTTTATATCTGTTTTTATATGGGTAATAGATTTTGAAACTTTAGGATTTCACTTTTGTTTTAATTATAACTAGCTCCCAATATATATATCTTCTATATTATAAATTAAAGTGCCCCGCCGAATCTGTCTGTGTTTATGCTCGCGATAATCTCGAAAACGTATCATAATAAGGTTTTCAGTAATGGGTAGAGGCTTTCAACAGGAAGGTTTTCCCACCCGCATAGCCTGAACAGGTTAGCGAGTTAAATCTAAAATTAAGACTTTGTAGTGTCTATATTATTATCATCTTACACTTAAGTTTAATTTTACTACCCGCGGCCTCGGGCATTCTCCTGCGTAATAATAGAGCTTTCGCGGTAAAATACTGGGACTACAAAATGTTGTCCTTGCCAAATTTGATGCCAATACTCGCATTAATTTATTTATAAAACTTTCTGCTAAATTATTGCAAAGTTTCTTGCGTAAAAGAGCTACAAACATCCTTACATGCTTACATACATCCTCACGAACTTTCGCGTTTATAATATTAGTAAGAATAACCGTCGGTTAGTGCCAAGCTCGAGTCGAAACCGCTTAGTGAAGCTATCCTCATAAGTATTATCATCAGAGACGCAATTTTCCTTATCTCTTCAGAGAGGAACTGTCCGTCCCGTGGCATAATCACCCATTGTGTCGATAAATTGGTTCGTAATGGGACATAGCACAATCGCAGGCATAAAGGAAGCCATTTCAGTTCCATTTGGGGATTATGATTGTTTGTTTTTGTTTCGTTTTAATTATCATGAATATTTTTAGATGAGAGCCGTGTTGGCTAAGTAGGGGGACACTCGACTTTCATACTGAAGGTTAGACAAACCCCGCCGCGCACCCCTGGATTTGTCTTCTTGTGAAATTTATGTTCGCTTTAAACACGTGCTTTAACGGTGAAGGCAAAACATCATGAAGAACCAAGCATGTTCTGAGAACTATTTGAAAGAGTCTCGGCGAACTAATAAAGGCCGAATCTCTCTCGTCAAGAGAGAAGTCTCGGTGTCTCAGTAGTGGGAACGTAAATAGTGGTGTTTCTGATGATTTTAAATTGGTGAGGTTATGAGTTTAGTTTTTTGATAAAAGTCTCCCTGTCTGTAGGAGTCGAAGCCGCTACTGCTTTCGCAAGCAGGCGTCTGTAACACTGACTATTAAACGTGATCGATTTTTTAATAGACTCCATTTTATGTTTCCTGTCGCTCGTCTTTTTAGCATTGAAAACGGTCATTCTTAGCATTTTTTTTATTAATACATTAAGTATTCAAAAAATGCAATATTAAAAAAAATACTATGCTTACACAAATAGTAAAAATGATTCATTTCAAAATATGATTACGTGGGTTTGACATGTTCATGTGATTTTGTTTTTATGTATTATGATTTTTATCCCAAATTTCTTTCGGGTCTTTGTTATGCTTTGAATAGTAAGAAGGGTTTTCTGTCTCTAAAGATAGTGGACTGTGTCTGTCTCTAAAGATAGTCACTGTGTAGTGATTTATAAAATAAACTTATTTTAGACTCATTGCAAATATTTTAGGTCGATATTTCATCGCTGAACTATTAAAGAAGAATTCTCATGTAGAAATAGCTTGAGTACAGTGAAAGAACATTTAACATCTTTTCCGTTCAAAAACTTGTTTAGGTATAAAAAAAATATCTAAGGCAAGTAAAGTCACAGCGCAAAAACCATGTGTAAAATAAAATTCCCACGATCTTTTCACTAATTTGGCTGTCATCATAACACTGTGACGGACCCTACATTTAAGTTAATACATAAATAAGGAATGCGTAATACACCATTTTAACGCCACATAATCAACATTAATCTGTTAATAATAAAAATATGACACCCATTACACCACCATGATATAACATTTAGTTATAAACATATTTTACGATCTTTCGTTATACAATAATATTTGCGTGAAGAAAACCATCCTTCTAGCATCCACATAGAGTTCTTACCATATTAGCTACTAGCTTTAGTGTATTCTGTGGCAGGAGAGTGTTGCAGTGATTATAGTCTGTATTCCGTGGGTGTTAAAGTGTGATTTGGTGTAAATGGTAAATGAGCGAAAGTTGTTACTGACTGGGTTACATTTTACTCTCTTTACGCGGTCATGGTCGGCGGTGCGCGGAAGTTATCAACAATGGGTGATATAATGCCGATTTATTAATTTATTCTTCAAATAGTTCGTTGGAATTGATATATCGTCGACGATACTGCAATAGCGCTTAGCTACTATATGCAATACCGCGAAACTGCAAAAAGGAGCGTGTTTCAAATTTACGTGCCGCGCTGTTCTATTCTGACATTGGCACAAGTAGGTGGAAATACCATTTTGAATAAACCAATCAGAATTTGTCTGATGCTTCAATGTATATGATAATGATATTACATATCTTACTAATTTTATAAACGCGAACATCAATGAACGTAAATAAAAAAATATGAATAGAAAATTAACAATTCAATCTAGCATGCGTAATGGGCGGTCTAAATTCTTAAAGTAATTTCTTCCAGAAAACCTTTGTCTGGAAACTTTGATTGCGAAGGTTTGTAAGGATGTAAGTAAGTGAGTCAGGATGTTTTTTGCTCTATCACGAAAATATATCTATATTATAACTAGCGGCCCGCCCCGGCGCGGCGCCGGCGTCGCACTGGTATACAATTTTCCCAGAAATTATTCGAATTATTCACGCCGTAAAAACGATCCTATCTCTCAAGTTGGATCGAACTGCACATGGTGTGCGAATTTTATAATAATCGGTTAAGTGGTTTAGGAGTCCATTGAGGACAAACATTGTGACACGAGATTTATATATATTAAGATTATATTTTAATTAAATAAGTTTGAGTTAAGTATATTTAATTAAATGTACCTACACAGAAAGGCACACAAGTAGGTATAGTTCCTACAGATATTTTCGGGCTTACGATGGCTGTGACATACGAACGGATAGACATGACGAATCCATAAGGGTTCAGTTTTTTGCCATTTTGATACGGAACCATAAAAATGTGATTTTCAAATTATTACAAAACATAGAAAAAACAACAAGATGTAGCTCATACGAACGCCATTTTGAGTATGGCTCGTATTTTGTTTTACGGAACATTAAAAGCCATTATTATTATAGCTGGCTTTTAAAAATTATACCTTGAATTTTTCCATGCGAAAATTATCTGTGAATTGTTCAATGATTCATGAAGTTAAATGTCTGTTGAAAAGCGATTTGTATTACGTTGTAATAAATTATTTATTCGACTTTACTTGTCGAGTTATTATCTAAAATATGTAGCTCTTGATATGTCGAGATTATTTTGATAAATATAATATTTTATTACAGTTTGTCTTAAGTAATATTCAGTTTGCTATCTTAGTAATTAATTTATTTTGGTTTTAAATGTTTGAAAATATTTACTCCAAAAGCAACATTTTCTCAATTGTAAACAGTTAATTTTGCCTAATAATATTTCGTAGATCAATTCTTAGCTTTCCTCATTTTTTCTGGGCAAAATGAGACAGATAAGAAAGATCGCGAAATCAAGGATCGGGATCTGTCTGTCTGGGACATCATAGCTCCCGAACGTATTATAGCGATTTCAATTAAGTTTTTTTTTTGTATGAGAGGTGAGTTTGGCGCTAGTGTTTTTAGACATGTTTCATGAAAATCGGTTGTGCCGTTTAAAAGTTATGGGGGGAGAGTGGGGAAGGAAAACCGAAAATCTGCAAATATACTCGAATGGGGTATCAAATGAAAGCGCATCGCGAATACATTACAAAATATGATGGTGTTTTGCTTTTAAGGAAATAAAAGCAATGAATTGAGGGTTTATCAAAAATTTTTATTTATGTTTTATATAACAATAAGTGTATAAACTTTTGAAATACACGGAACCCTTGTTTTATGAGTCCATCTCATACTTATCAAAGTTATTATTTTATATATTATTTACACAAAAAAACATAAAAAAAATGTATCTTTGTAGTATATCAGTCATCTAACACCCATAGTACAAGCTCAGCTTTGTTTGCGGTTAGGTAATGCTGTGTGATTAGTCCAGAAATATTTAGGTATTTATTATTTATTTATATTGTTGCCATTCGTAAAAGTAGGAAGCTAAATTTGACGCCTAGAACTCCACCGCGGTATAACGGACTGCATTGATATGCCCAGCGTATTAGCTCATGGTGATTAGCTTTCACTGACTCCATGGAAAGTGAACGTAGCCCATTCAAATATGTCCACCCATTGTGTCTGCCGCGCACCTCACTGGTCATCCACAACCGCAACCGGTCTGACAAACTGATGGCTTAGTATTGTATCAAAGGACTATCTTTTTACGTCACGGCGCGGCGTTGTCCGAATTTTATGATATCCTCGGTAAATAGTATGTACATCTAAATTCAAAATTTAAGGAAAACCCCCGATTCTAATGCTTTAATTTCCTGTAAAGTAAAACACCATAATATTTTGTAATAGGCACGCGATGCGCTTTCATTTGATACCCCACACGAGTATATTTTCAGATTTTCGGTTTTACTTCCCCACTCCCACCACCAAAGCTTAAACGGCACAACCGATTTTCATGAAATCTAAGCAAACTTGCGCCAGACTCACCTTTCATACAAAAAAAACTGAATTACAATCGCCCCATCCGTTCGGGAGCTATGATGTCCCAGACAGATAGACAGACAGACACGTCAAACTTATAAAACCCCTCTTTTTTGGTGGGGGGGGGGGGGGGGGTAAAAAATATAACAGAAGAAGCAAGATGGAATAGCAAAATTTATTATATGAATACATACCTACTTATAATTTCCACCCGTGCAGAGTTTAAGCGGATCGCAAGTTATATTGAAATGTTTTTTTTTTCAAAATGTTATGTTTACTAGACTTCGCCTGTATTTTCGCTGTACCCTTGTTTTAATGATTATTCAGATATTTTAGTAATTAATACTGCCCTAACTTAATCAGAAAAATAATTAAGGAAATTAGGTTAGCTGTTTTCTAATAAATGAAGCACCATCTTATATTCTTTAAAGGTTCAATTAGTTTTTACTTCTTAGATAAAATAAATTATTAAATATAAATCAAATTGGGCAGTAATTATTTTATTAATTATCAAATATGATTTCTACAATAAATTTATAAAATTTGTATACAAAACATCGCGGTATATAGTCATATTATAAATAAGACTCCTTCGCCGCGGCCGGCTGTCTGCCTTTGTATCCGGGATAAACTCAAAAACTAATGAACGGATATACGGTTTTCAGTAATAAGTAGAGTGAATCAAGAGGAAGGTTTGTGGATGAGTGTAAAGCTGGAATGGGCCAGCTTACTATCTGGCCTGAATAATTAATATTTTTGAATGTTTTTGTACCAAAATGTAAAATATTTCTTAACGACACGACGGTTTACATACATAATATAGGGATCTGCAGAACTTAAAATAACAACTGCTGTTATTTTACACATCTTTTACAATTGCCAATAATTGTGTTTCGAATATAACATAACCAAGCATACCGAGCATTGGCAAACCAGAGGAAAATCAATGAGGCTGCCCTATGTTTTTTTTTTATGCTGGATAAGGTTTTTTTGACCACTATCTCACCTGATGTAAAGTGACGATGTGGTCTAAGATGGGGCATGAAGACCTAGAAGGTAGATCTCTCGGCTTCTCCAGACCACATTACGAAACACGTCCAGCAGTCCAGCAGTGGATGATCTACCACTGAAATAATAAGGTAATTGGAGTTAAGTTAAAAGTTTACGCTACATAATAATACCCTACCTAAAAATATTTATTTGTATTAATGCGCTTATTTCTAGAACTACTGTTTCGTTTTAAAAACATATTTCAGTGTTAGTCAATTTATCAAAGAAGGCTAAAGGTTGCATTTTACCGCGAGAAAATACATAAACACGCAACGCGTTACGCGAAGCTAGTTGACTTTATATTCCTACATAGTTCAAAAACAAAAACCTGATTTCATAAGCTTCTTTCGTAGAAAAAGTGCCAAAGAAGTTTACAAACATTGACTAATAATGACGTAGGGACATCGTCTTTTGTTATATGTTTGCTAATGAGTTTTACTACAAAACATCTGCGGATGATTGATGAAGATGAGTTATATTGAGGTTGTTTGTAAGTACTGTCACAGGAGAACAAAACACTGCGGTGAGGCTACATTAGCGGCCTACGGCGAATATTCGTGTCAACGCGATGTGTGTGACCAGGTACATCGCCTTGCGGCGAAATATTCGGGCGAAGACGATGTTTGACGTGGCCGTGGCTACATTTATACGTCATTTCAGAATCGTATAGATAGACGACATAAATCTTCGCTGGCTGATGAAGCTGCACCGTTAAGAGCTAACACAACCTCGTTATATTTTTATTCGTAAGTCTTAGCCGCGGGCCATGTTATTTATTTTGATTATTTTTTTATGCTGGATAAGCCTTCCTTTGACCACAATCTCACTTGATATAAAGTGTCGATGTGGTCTAAGATGGAGCATGAAGACCTAGAAGGTAGATAGATGGCTTCTCCGGACCACATTACGAAACACGAAAAAATCGCTTCACGTAATGGCCCAGTCCGGAGGGTGGTGACAAGCCGCGGCCAAAGCCTACCACCAGAGACTGTTCCTAGCACCACCCGGAGGTCACGTTATAAAATAGATGTTAGTATTTCAAAACAGCTGTTCCACTTATTGCGGTTACCTATTTCAAATAAGTAAATATTGGGATCTATAGTCGTTTCATACCTTGATATGTATGGCCCAAGGGTTCTGTAAAATTAATAGCTAGCCTATAAATCTAATCTAGCCTCGTGGCAGGTAAACTAAACTAATAAGTAACATAAGTAGTATATTTTAGAGTCAGTGGTGATCAAATTGACTAATATATTAATAATAATTTAGTTAAATAATATTGTACTAATGTTATGGAATAATGTGTATCTAATAATATACGTTTCGTTATATTACTTTAGTTTTAATAGTATTGTATTTTCTCTTCCTTAGGTAATTATATATAATAAAAATGTAGGTAATTTATTGTGTAATGGTCAATAAATAGAACCTATTGTACTCTGCGTGAATCTATATTTATCACTTGCGATTAATGCAATTAAGAAACTAATTTAATAAAATTTATTACAACAATTCGAGGATAGT
The DNA here is from genome assembly GCA_929108375.1 of Gymnoscelis rufifasciata. Lineage (NCBI taxonomy): Eukaryota > Metazoa > Arthropoda > Insecta > Lepidoptera > Geometridae > Gymnoscelis > Gymnoscelis rufifasciata. Next base: position 7,631,466 of record OV815315.1, on the reverse strand, counting down.
AATTCACTCTAAACGTTTTCAAAAATGTTAGTTTTCTCGTAACTATACCATCAATCGATGTAATATTCAAATTATCGAGATTACTCTAAATTGGTTCGCCGAATGGGCATCAATCGGGCACAAATTGTAAAACAGCACGAATGCAATCGTGCGTTACGCAATTTTTGCTAATCTTGTAGAAACATCCGTTCCGATCATTTCAAACCTTCGTGAAATCTGCAAGACATAGGTAGGTATATAAATCTTTATATTTATATATCTATACTGGTACAAAAATCAAAGTCGTATTTCTTTATGTTCGGGATACACTCAAAACTACAAAACAGATCCTCATGCAGTTTTCAGCAATAGGTAGATAAATTCAGTGTTTAAATTAATAGAATGTATGATGATATTTTATTATTGAAATGATAAAGAGTCGGGACAAATCTTGTGTTTACTTCGAATGTTTTGTTTATTTATAGGATACAATGGCAAGTGACAGTAGCAGTAACATTGCGTGTCATCCAGTCAAAACTATTATAAATGAATTGTAAAAATTCCCCGTCGGTTGATTCGACTTCAGCGATTTTTATTATTCAAGGCCTAATATCCAATATAAGTGATTTCTCCTTTTTTATCAAAGTTTATTGTAATAATTGATTTTATATACTTTTTTTTCGTAAGACTATCCTACTACTATTATAAAGGCGAAAATTTGTAAGTATGGATGTATGGATGTTTGTTACTCTTTCACGTAAAAACTACTGAACCGATTTAAATGAAATTTGGTACACAAAATCTCTAGAGCCTGAAAAATAACATAGGCTACTTTTTACCGCGGGAAAAAGTCATTCCGCGGGAAAATCCATTATAACGCGGGTAACACCGCGGGGCACAGCTAGTACATGAATAAATGAGACATAATGCGTTCAGTTGTGTAGCCAATACGAAGAACAAATTATAAGAGATTCTTGATCTGAGTGCAAACAAGTGAATATGTAGCTCAATTATTTTTGCAACTTACTAATGCGTGATATTTCTACAGCTTTTGCCTCACTCATTACTCTACTCATTTTACGACTTACCGTTCTCGAGAAAAATTGCTAAAAACCTTAATTTTGTACAAAACGCAGACGCCGGATTGATGGGGAGTTTTGACATTTCATTTATAATAGTGCCTCTACCAATATTCAGCTCTATGCGAATTATTAATATCTCAAATCTTATTTCGACTTAACTAGTGGGGCGTTGCAAAAGGCAAAACATAACGATTGACGGGTAAGCTACTAGACAATAATATTGTGATCTTCAGGGGTCCAGGCAGGGGTCAATGTCCGGACTGACAACCTATCTAATAGATTTTGCAAAACAACAAAAGCAAAACAAAAGCCAGTCACGTTCACCACTGCCAGAATGAATAAGAAGGAGAAAAGTGATTTTGATTTTCATCGTTTTTCGGGTCGAAAATGCAACAAAATTATTGTATTAGCCTCTTTGAATACGTATTTGCCAGAAATTGTTGAGTTGGAGTTATGAATTGCAGGCAATTTAGAATGCACCTGACAATACAACTATTCCTGGGTGGGCTACTATAATATAATTATGATATGAACTCTTTACAAATAGCTTAATTTCTTTTCTTAATTATCTCTCCTTTTAATCATATTTAATAATAATAATATACCTCTTTATTACACACCAAGATAAAACAATACAAAAAGGGACTTGAAGCTAAATACAAAATTCGTTAAGGCCGGCATTATTGCTTAAAGCAATTTCTTCCAGACAACCTTTGGATGGAGTTTAGGATATTTAATGTATTGACTTTGGTAATTTAATTTCTGTGTGGCCTATTAACCAAATCAAGCATCGTTAGTTTGCTTATAACTTTGCATTAGGGTTAAGTAATTGCTGGTAGTTATTTCGGGATTGTTAAACACAACTTAACTATCAAGCCAATAATTACATTATGAGGTAGATAAGCATGAAATCTTGGTTTTAGTAGGCTTTCTGAGGCTACCCAGTTTGTATTCGATACATTGTGGACACGTGTATCACGTTCCGTACCATGCTACCCGCTGAATGGACCCACCACGTGATCAATGACATAGGTCGGTACCTAAATGTCTGTTCCAGTGGAAGTATTAACATTGCAGAAGAAATTGTAGGTATATATTCAAATTCTTAAAAGTTTTCCATATTAACTTTTAAAAGTTACTGCAATGTTGTTGGAATAAATAAATATTTACGGACAGCATCACCTAACCCCAAACTAAATAGAAGTATGGGTGTTAGGTTAGTTTAATAGTTAAAAATTTATAAGTAATAACACTTTTCTGCGATGTAGTTGTAATACAATCAATATAATACAATACAATACAAAAAATCTTTATTGCAACATTACAATATAGGAACATACATATTATTACATACAGTGACAACAATGGGCGACCTTATCACTAATAGCGATCTCTTCAGGAAACCTTTGGATGGATCAGAAATTGTAATGTTATATGTAGTTCTAACTCGTTAATAGTTGCTGTGCTCTTAATATCATTATTCAATGGTTATACTATAGAGATATCAAGCCGACTGACAATAATTCTAACTGACGGGCCAAGTTTTCTCTATATTATAAAAATAAAATAAAACTTTTTTTTTGTGGATATCTTTACAAATTAAAAATTGAGGTCCTTATTAGTAACAAATTAACTAGTACTATGTTAGTCTTAAAATAAGTCACAAAAAAATAAATATGAAACAAGTAAAACCAACAATTATAACCATTGTCTAATAATATACTCGGAGATGGTGAATCAGACCTTTGGTATTATATCAATCACGTATTACCTATGTAAAAAAGACCTTTTAATGTACCTAATGATTTTCTTTTGTAAAACAATCGAAAAAAACTTACTCCGCGGATCGGTAGGTAAACAGTTTATTGCACATAATTATGTTTGCGCAGGAAGTTCATTTATTTCCTGAAATACTAACCAGTAATTATTGTGAGTGTTGAAGAAAATTACTTTACCATACAAAACATTGTTTCTGGTAAAAACTTTGTTTCATAGACTCGCTCGTATACAAAATAAACTTGAAACGTATGTATGTGATTGTCTCATACTTAGGTTTCCTTGCGCCTTAACAGAGCGGTCAACTATCAAGTACTGACCTCACTTAAGGTAGCTTAATTTTATTAAGTAAAAATGTAAACTGCGATTTATGACATATAAAAAAAAACTACTTACTAGATCTCGTTCAAACCAATTTTCATCATGCTGGTAAGATATATGATGTCACATAGATTATACATAGAAAACACCGAGACCAAGTTGTTTGTACAAAATCGGATGCATCGGGGACAATCGGACCCTCAGATACCTGGCCACAAGGTCGCCAAGTATTTTGTGCAATTACACTCATTACTCAATAATTTTATAAGTGCGCCCGGTTACTGTACGTTCTTGAGGTTCACGGAAACACAATAAATACCATTTAAGAAGTTCATTGATATCTTAGCCCGGAAGTAAAGGACTGACTTAAAATTTTGTGATTTGCGGAAATTTAAAGTAACTTTATATCATTGTGGGTTTTTACAAAATCAATACTTAACCAGGAAATTGGTTAAATAATCTATTTATGTTCGAACGGAAGTGTGCTAAAAAAAACCGCATTTGCAAAGTTACAATCCTTGAAAAGTTTTAAGCTCAGACTTAAAACTCCTGAAAGGACGATGTTTTCGAGATTACACAGCTTTGGGCTTATTTCACATAATTTGAGTAAAATAAGCAATTGTTTTCACCCAGAAATGGGTATCCAAATAATGAACATTGACTACATGGACGATTCAAATGAGTGAAGTGATAAGTTTATTTGTGATTGTGGTATAGATTTACTCATAATTGTAATTTTGTTAAATATATTTCGTACTAAATGGCTTAAATAAATAAATAAGCAATAGTTAGTCATGTCAATGGTAACTTATGTTAGTAATACCAGTGTAAGGTTAGTTATGTCGAGAGCTATCTCAGTTTGGCGCCATGTGAGTGAGCGAAATAGCTCTATATTTTAATTCATTACTACTGATTACCTTTTACTTCCAGTCTGTTTTACTATAATCCTTAGCTGTAATACATATAGGTTTTTGTACTTTGTGTTTGACGTTACCAAGTGTACCAGTTTGATACTACGGTAAATAAATAAATATAATACAAATGTATTATTTTACGGACATGGTGAAACAGGGCCTTAGTATCATAGAGGCGCTAGATAAATTATACCTCTAGATAGATAGATAACTCTTTATTGTACACCACAAATAAAATACAAACAGCAAACAATACAATTCAAAGAGCCATTTTGGTTGTGTGAAGTCGGTCTCCAATATTGAAAAACGGATTCCACTCTACGTTGACGAATATGATGTAACGGTTAAAAACAAACACTTCTTTAGAATATTTAAATTATGAGCGAAGCGACCACATATTATAAATTTATTTCCCATTTATCATAAGTACCTATGTTCAATTTATTTATGTTTTTTTGTATTTTATTTTTGACGTTTCTAAGATATGTTAAACCAAACAATGGAAATGAATGATTTTGTATCTTGTATCTTGAATGTCGTCAAAAAAACACCAACACAGAGCCTAGAGCGAGAAACATAAATCTATACATATAAAAATGAATCCCTATGTCCCACGGCATCACGCCTGAACGGCTATATATATCTCATAACCCTGTTTTTGTTCTGTTCGTTATCATCAGGAGAAGGTTCTTATGACAGAAATGATTAAGGAAATTGCGCGGAAAATTAGAAAATTTAAAATTACTGAACCACCATATAAAATGATTAAACTTTTATAATGTAACCATAAGACATTTGACATAGAATTGACTAAATGAGTGTTGCAAATATAGTCAAAGAGGATGAAAAAAAAAGACTTTTAAAACGGATTCTTTTGTCAATCTTATTTTATTGATAAACAATACATTTAATAACTTATTAAATTAAAAAATCTGCTCATTTATGGCGTCTTAGGCGGAAGAAAGTTCGCCGGGTCAGCTAGTAGAAAATATAAATCAAAATCAGATCACGTGACATCAGCCCGCGTAAGATTCTAAATTAAATTCCAATTTGCATATAAATATTTCATCAGTTAGCTTTGGTAAATCCCGTGGAGCGTTTAACATAAAACTAAACCAAGTATTGCAACCTCAAGCATTCTAGTTTCATAACTGCTATTAGATCATACCTATATCTATTCCACTGTGAGGTACCTTTGCCGGCGAAAGTACGTACGTAATCGAGGAAGATATAAGGCAGGTTTTGCATGTTATAGGTTAGAACTGACTGTACACATATTTAACAAGGTTAAGTTATTTTATTTTTGACGTATCTAAGATTTGTAAAAATAAAGAATTACCTAATACCCATAATACAAGCTCTTATTTTGGGGTTAGGTGATGCTGTGTGAATAGCCTGGAAATATTTATTATTTTTAACCGACTTCAAAAAAAAGGAGGTTTCTCAATTCGACCGTATATTTTTTTATAATTTTTATTTTTTTATTTTTTTTTGTATGTCCGCGGATAACTTTGTTGTTCATGAACCGATTTTGATTATTCTTTTTTTGTTGGAAAGGGAGTATCCCAAGGGTGGTCCCATGGTAAGGAAACCTGGATCTGGTGGTGGAATCCTGAAGATATTGATGGAAACTCTAGAAAAAATTGTCTTTCCGGCTTGTGTGTTCCTTAATATGGTAAAACTTTAGAATCCAGCCGCACGATTTGGGGGGGGGCGGGGTGGAGGGGGGAGAGGGGAGGAGGGGGAGGTACCCCCTGTACCACTCCCCCCCCGCGGAAATATGTAGTTTAGGAGATATAGCAATTTGAAATTCAATAAAATCTAACCTCAAAAATAGGGTTTTAAATAATTTCCTAGCTTCTCAGTTACAAATATTAAATAAAAAACAATATTTAAGTAATCCTTATTGGTTTACGGTGCACTCTACACTCTTTTGTTGATAAAATCAACCCATGCTCTTCAGCAAATGCGATTCGAGTTGGCGAGTGTCAAGTTGTCGTATCAGACGAGCCAAATTAAACATCGCCACAATTAAGAAGTATATAAATGGCGCTTTACAAGCACTCCATCATCTTCAGGCTCTAATAAAAAAAAATAGTATTAATAAACTGCTCCGGCTTTTTAAATACACTCTAGTTGTGTGACAGACAAGACCACGTGGAATTAGGGGTGCACTGATTCGGATTTGCAACTTAAAGTGACCTAAATCAACCCAAAGTATGGTGCACTGATTCGGATTTGTAAATTGAAGTGAGCTTATAAAGGTACAATCTAACCTAGTTGTAATTCTTACCTTCTTGACTTCCCGATGGAATTGGTTCACCTTCCCCGCGACTCGTCGACGCTACTTATATGATTACATTGTAATTTTAAGGTAAAACATTACATATTATAAAATTTAAACAAAAATAACGTTCCATTTCACGTAACCAAAAATATTAAAAAAAAAAAAAATACGCATCTCCGCGGTGAGGGGGTGGTATTTTTGGAAAGGGGACACCAATGCCATCTGAAATCGAGCATTAGCACCCCCAAAATCCTGCGGCTGGATTCTAAAGCCAAGCCCTTAATATTATTCAATATACTGAATTTTAAAGCCTTTTTATTAATGAGGGTCTGCAGTTGATCTGACGATGGAGGAAAAGGCAGTCGAGGGAACTCCTCAACGATTTACAGCAAGTACTTTGTGTTTGGGCTTGATTAACTTATATTACTGAGACCGTTCATCTAAATGGGTTTTGACTGATATTAGGGGTCTGATCACACGGATCGGCAAGCGCAGCGTAGGACGTCCACCAACTAGATGGACGGACGATCTGGTGAAGGCTGCGGGCTCACGGTGGATGCAGGCCGCTGCCAGCCGAAACCACTGGAGATCTTTGAGGGAGGCCAATGTCTAGCAGTGGACGTCTTACGGCTGAGATGATGATGATGAGGGGTCTGATGATGAAAATGAAGGACATTCAAAGGAATTATATAAGGTATATTTTAGTAGAGTAATCACTAAAAATCGTAAAATAAAACTTTTTTGCCAAAAATTAAACCAACATCAAAACGCAAACTGAAAAGTAAAAAATAAATTAACTGTACAAATCATTTCGACATTATAAGTGATAATTAAAAGAAACATAAACAATTAAATAATTAAGTATTTAATAATTTTGAGGTCGGTGCCAAGTACATACATAGTTACACTTTTTGATATAAAACTAAAACAAAAATAAAAAAAATTATTATGTGCCAAAAGATGTTTTCGCAACGTTGCTTAATTTTTTTAATAATGACGTCTTTGTGGTATGTAAGCGCCCCCTTATATATTTATTTATTTTGTATTTTAGTATAAGTTCTTATAGCGGCAACGAAATACATCATCCCTCGAAATTTAAATTATCTATATATATCATCATCATCATCATCATCTCAGCCGTAAGACGTCCACTGCTGGACATAGACCTCCCTCAAAGATCTCCAGTGGTTTCGGCTGGCAGCGGCCTGCATCCACCGTGAACCCGCAGCCTTCACCAGATCGTCTGTCCATCTAGTTGGTGGACGTCCTACGCTGCGCTTGCCGATCCGTGGTCTCCATTCGAGAACCTTTCGGCCCCAACGACCATCTGTTCTTCGTGCTATGTGGCCTGCCCACTGCCACTTCAAAGAACTAATCCGTTTGGCTATGTCGGTGACCCGCGTTCTTCTACGAATCTCCACACTATATATATACTTCTTGAGATATAGCCAGGTGACAGGCGGACAGACAGACGATGAAGTCTCAGTAATAGGGGCCCGTTTTAACCTTTGGATACGGAACCCTTAAAACGCCATACCGTGATCAGTAAGTTTAAAAAATTATACAGTTCAAGTATTTATAACGATAACCAGTCCAATATAGTGCACGTTTTATTACTGCTAATCATCATCATCCTGTCCTTGTCCCCACTATATGTGGGGTCGGCACAACATGTGTTTTTCTTCCACTTCCCTCTATCACCCGTCATCTCAGCACTCACTCCTTTCTTACACATATCTTCTTCCACACAGTCCATCCATCTTTTCTTCGGTCTCCCTCTTCCCACATATCCATCCACTTTCATATCTAACGCTCTTCTTGTAACATGACTTTCGTTCCTTCTCATAACATGCCCAAACCAAGCTAACCTATTAACCTCTCAACTTATCCGTAACTGGTGCCACTTTCAAACTTCCTCTTATATACTCGTTCCTTATTTTATCCATCCGGGTCACTCCACACATCCATTTACTACTGCTAATGGATTTATCATCATCATCATCATTTCAGCCGTAGGATGTCCACTGCTGAACATAGGCCTCCCTCAAGGACTTCCAGTAATTTCGGTCGGTAGCAGTTTGTAACCACCGCGAGCCCGCTACTTTCACCAAGTCGTCCGTCCATCTAGTTGGTGGACGTCCTACTCTCCGTTTGCCGATTCGTGGTCTCCATTCAAGAACTTTCCGGCCCCAACGGCCATCTGTTCTACGCGCTACATGGCCTGCCCACTTTAACGAGCTAATTCGCTTGGCTATGTCGGTGACCCGCGTTCTTCTACGTATCTCCTCATTTCTGATTCGATCACGTAGAGAAACCCCGAGCATAGCCCTTTCCATAGCTCGTTGCGCAACTCTGAGCCTATTCATGAGGCCTATGGTGAAGCACCACGTCTCGGAGCCATATGTCATCACTGGCAACACACACTGGTGGAGAGGTGAATCGAGTCTCCCAACGGGTGGGCCTCAAGATGAACATGGACAAGACGAAGGTCATGTCGAATGTCCATGTAGTGCCCACCCCTGTTATGGTTGAGGATTCGATGCTCGAAGTTGTTGACGCATATGTTTACCTAGGACAAACAGTCCAATTAGGTAGGTCCAACTTCGAGAAAAAGGTCAATCGCCGAATCCAGCTCGGATGGGCAGCGTTCGGGAAACTTCGAAAAGTCTTTTCATCCAATATACCTCAGTGCCTGAAGACGAAGGTGTTTAATGGATTTATAAATTCACCAAAATATTTCTTAATCCATCATGATAAATTTCTTTCAAACTTTATACTGAGAAACTTTTAATTGGCCTTCACCATAATGTCATCTTAATAAGCACGTCTATCATCTCATCCAGGTTGTTTATTTTCACTGGGAATTTCCTCAGAAATTGTTTTAATAGCTGGTAACATTTTAAGAATTTTTATAATTCATTTATCAAGGTAATTAAAAGCCGTGAAGTTATATTATGTTAGATTAAAAAAAATTAATGAGGCCTTCATATTCACTTCAAAATTGAAAAATGGGCCCTTATTCTCACGTTTTAAAAATAAGCATGTAGCTTTATATAAACCTTAATCTATAATTTTGAACCGTTTTTTTTAAGTTCAGCGGGATTCAATTTGTTTAAAAAAATTGTGTACTAAACCTACGTAATTTAGGATGACACATTACTTTCGATTCAACTCTTACTCGTATTTTTGTTAAGTAAGTCAATTGCACTATATGTTTAACTAGTAAGTAGTTAACTGCAGTTTAATTATGTCTATTAAATAATTGGTAACTGTAAAGTTGATTGGTAAAGACAGATAGTTCAGTCCTAAATGTTTAGCATCTCTGGAATTTCTTTTAATTCTTAAATTAGTCACACTTCTTCCATTTCGTTGTCGCTATAAAAACATATACTAAAATACAAAATAAATAAATATCTATATAATATATTATACATAATATCTTTATATATATAATTCTTCTGTGAGTGTGTATATCACTGAACTTCTCTCAAACGACTGGACCGATTTTGATGAAATTTTTTGTGTGTGTTCAAGGGGATCTGGGAATGGTTTAGATTCACAATACGGTCAACTGGATATTGTTTTTGAGACGTGGGACAGGACAACGTCTGTCGGGTCGACTAGTTAATATGTAAAAATGACGTTTGTGGTATGGGGGCTCCCATACCACAAACTTCATGTTTACATGCGCTTCAGTACTTGCATGGGTGACTTGAATGTTGTTGGGCCAACAACATCTATAAGCATACAAAAAATTCGTTCTTAACCTTTTATTGTTTTGTTTTTTTTTTATTTAAAAAAGTGTATAAACTGAACAGGGAACCTATTGAATTGGAATTAAAATATGAGATCTCATATCACCATCTCATATTTTAATAATTTTTTTAAAATAAATGTTCCCCGTACGGGATTTTCGTTATTATTACCTTCCCCTATTAATGCAATACAATAGTAAATCATTTTTAATCTTTTAATCCCACAGTTTCTGAGAAAATTATGCATAAGGACTTTTTAACCATTTTCCACACAATTTTTTTCTTTCTCTTGCGTAAACAATAATAAAGGACATACCTAAAGAAATCCATATTTATTTAATTATGTCCCACCCCAGTAAATTCTAACGTGATCATAATGTTTGTGATAAATCCGAACGACCACAAAACTAATTCACAGTTCCATACAAATCAGCACCCATTAAAATAACAATTATTGTTAACAAGCGCACAAACTAAGCTCGGTACGCAGTTTAAATAAAGTTGTTAAGCCATAACTTAATGGAAATATAATTGCAATTCCCGCACTGCCATACAAATGTCATATTCATACAGCTCAGCTTTTGAATTTAATCGTACAATAGGTGGTTTAGAACAAAACATATACCCGTAAATGCAGTGTAGGTGTATTTTTTAGTAATAAGTGTTTTTAACCGCGACCAGCTATCCGTAACTCTATTATCTAAGTAATTATAATACAGTATAGTTGTTGTTATAAGATGAAGGGTAATTTAATATCGAGTTCAAATTAATTGATTAATTTAATATGCATGGTAAAAATTTACATTCCCTTTTCTAAAGATGTTTCCTATATTGTACATTATGTATATGAATATATAGAAATCGCTTGTTCAAAGGAATTAAGGGCCGTCTCCACGAGCGAGAGATGTTATCGTCTTGCCACGTATTTCTATACACTCTCTTAGCATATTATGTCTCCACACGACGAATATATCGCTGCGATTTGACAAGTGGTTAAAAGGGCGCGCGAATCGCCATTGCATCGTACCTGTCTCTACTAGCGAGGCGCGCTCGCCCCAGAACGCAGAGTCACTGCGGACACGAAGTGATTTCATTACAATTGTATTTAGATTGTATTTATAAAAAAAAAAAAAAAAAAAATAATATAAATAATAAAAAAAAGAGAGAATGAATAAAAAAAAAAAAATAAAAAAAAAAAAAATAAAACAAAAACACTTATACCTGCCTTAAAGGCATCGTCACGTGACCCGGGGGTAGTCGCCCCCGGAGTTGAAGCCGGGGTAAGGAGCGCAAGCTCGAGGCCCCACCCTGTGCCCTCAACCGAGGGACGGAAGACAGTCGACGAGTCGCGACAAAACGCTGGCGGAATAATCGCTCGGTCGTAGAAATTACCTGACGATGAAAGCTCCGACTCGTCACGATTCTCTCGCTCGTGGAGACGACCCCTTAGATGGTAATTGTTTACGCATAACGTCTACTGCCCTTAATATCTCTAAATTAATTCTCAATGACCCAAGATCCCCAAGGGAAATATCAATAAAATTTTCCTGCTACCTTCATCAAATAAACGCAAAAGACCCCTGATTGTATGGGACCATTATGACCCCAATATGGCCGTACTTGATTACTTCTATTGAAAGAACTAGAATGCTAATGGCAACAAAATGCAATTACTTTGTTCGCTTAATAAGGTCAGATGATGAGTTGGAAACTATTAAGCGCAATAGGGTTTTATTTATGTCTCGGCCGAATGAACCTGACACCTGCTTTAGAGTTTTAAGCATTTTAAATAAAATGTTTGAAATCTTAGCTATTCATAAAAGGTTACCTGTCACATTTATATACCCCATAAAAATCGAATACATAGAATGGTCCTGTATGGTAAATTGACTTTATGTAAAACCTAAAGGTTGTGATATAAATTAATGTTAGACTTCAGTTTTAAAGTCTTTTCCAAATTTATAAATTGATGATTGATTGATGATCGAATATTTTTCTCGCATTCAAGTAAATTTGGTAGAAAAATCCTAAGCTGCAACTCCTACCTGATGAAATAAATTCGCTGATAGGTTTATTAATTCAACTGTACTAAAGAAAGAACTATCTGTTTTTAACTATTTTTAAGTACAGTGATTATAGTTTTAGGTTCTAGCCCGGCCAATTGAAACCCGAAAAATGAGAAATGGGAGTCGAATTTCCTCACAAATTTTACCCTTGGGACTATTTTATTCTTATAACAAGATTAATAGGCGGGGTCAGTTGACCGATTAAAAACTTGCATTTCGTCAACCGTGCCCGAAGGGAGTGGCCATCTCCTAAAAAGCCTTTTTTATTAGAACATTGATTCAGGTTCTACCTACTTGACTATTGCTGGTTTCTAGACAGATAAAATTGTTAACATTATACATGTCCTATTCGTACAATTATTATCAGGAATTAATTTAAATCAATAGATATTAAAGCATTTTCTCTATGGCCTGGGTGTTTAATATGTATAAAAGAAATCTATGGATGTATGTCTATTATATTAATTAAGTATATCAGCTGTCTAGTAACCGTAACACAGCTTAGAGCTTACCGCGGGGCTAGATGCTGTTGTGTGGATTTTATTTATTAAACCTTTGTTATCGTACATACATAATTTACGTAAATAATTCTCGGTAAAGTCTATACGCAATCACGGCTATGGCTACACGACAGCATTATGTAAGCAGGCTGGTATGTGGAGAGGCATCGACAATTCCTATTTGGTAAATAACGAAATACGCTGTTAGCACATTCTTATTTGATTTTTGGAGTTCATCGAACCATTATCGGTGTCGGTTGTTACTAAATTAGGGATTTTTAATTTCTCATATCAAATTTTACCAAAAATAATCGATATTAACTGTGTTTTATTATTTTTTGAACTGAAGTACTCAACTAATTATCAAATTTCAATAAGGTCCTATAATCCCCAAGCCCTCGTAAGCACCAGTTAAAAATAATAAAAATTGGCTGATATGAATTTAAAGTCGGTTAAAAAATGTCTCGGGACGCCTGATGATAACTTCAACTACGGCTAGGGCTGTTGGAGCGAGAGAGGAGGAGTCAGAAAAAGTGAAGCCAGATAGACACCGTTATAAATAAAATCAATATTTCCGGACTAATCACACAGCATCGTAGCTTGTATCATGCTTGCTTTGACTGCCTCAGTGGCGCGGTGATCGAGTATCCGCTTGCGGCGCAACAGGAAGCGGGTTCGATTCCCGCCGAGGGGTCAAGTGTTTGTATGTTCTGCAAGCACTTTCTCCTTGGTCTGGGTGTTTAAAATGTAAATAAAAAATATCTATGTATGTATGTCTATTATATTAATTATATCAGATGTCTAGTACCCGTAACACAAGTTAAGGGCTTACGACGGGGCTAGATGATGTGTGTGGATTGTCCGGAAATATTTATTTATTTATTTATTAGGTGACTGATATAATAAGCCTATGGTATTCAGGGCTTCTACGATATTATTATGATGATAATGCGACTTAACTGACTTTGTCTTGTATTCTGCGTTATGAAGGCTTCTCCCAAGGGAACTGGTGTTATTTGAGGTCATGAGTTATTCCAAGTTAGCTACATAATAGATGGCGTCGCGCTCGCTTCTGTTATTCCACTTTACTCTAAAACTACCCTTAGGCAGGTAAATAAAGTCCTATGACATCAAGAAGGTCGTAAAGAATTCGAAGAAACCCGCGAAGGATAAAAAGAATACGGTAGATGACTAAAAAAAATTAATTGCTTCGTCATTTAGATTATTAAAAAAATATTACCTACTTATAATATTTTCTTGCAAAAGAAAAATCAAAACGATACAGTGCATTAAAGTTTCGTGTAACGTTATGCCTTCGTGCCAATTAGCAACAGGCATAATAAATCAGGCCATGGGATATTAAATAGGCCTCTTTAAAAAAATTACGGGTTTAAACCGGAACCACGCTGGTCCGCTTGGTGAGTACGCCAGACCCTCATTCGTAGTTCAACAAAGGATATCCATAACCCCTATACTGCCTGATGATGAAGGTACTGTAATATTCCAATTTCACACTTTAATTTAAAGCAAATGATAGGACCAAATACGAGCGTTGGTAATTTATACTTAAATTTAGCAAACAAGATCGGAAACGTCTGACACGACATTGAACGATAAAAAGAACGTTACACGCCCTTTGATCCGAAATAGAACTCCAAAATTAGGGTAAAAGTCCGAAGCTAAATTGAGTTCAATCTTAAGTTCAGTCGTGTAATAAGCGACTGAATCAAAACAACATAATATACTAAGGTATAAGTATCTATAGATAATACTATGATATATATGTTAATCCTATAATGGATTTTCCCGCGTAATGCCATAATTTCCTGCAGTAAAAAGCCGCCAATGTCATATTCCTATACATATACCATCACCATAACGAAAAACAAGCAAATTGCCGTTTTGCCGTGTAAGACGGACAAACAATTTATAATATTAAAATTGATATAATTATTATAACACATATAAACACGTAATCTTATGTATAAGTCAAGAAACGATATTAGCAAGTCTATAACCGGCAAAGACCTCCTCGTGCCATATCAAGGTAAGCCTATACATTACAATGATTAGCACGCTTTCGGAATTATGACATACGGGTGAAGTTATAAAATTTGCAAGTTTCGACAACATATCACCAGAGGTCAAAAGGTGAAGGCCGTTTTACAAAAAATGTCTTTGTTTACCATTATTGTGCTCGTTAGAAGACAAATACCATGTGATTAGAGGAAAAATACAATCTCTCATTTGATTGAAGTTACGTGTCTGTTTTTAAAACTTAGTTTTTTAAGGATTAGTTAGTTAGTTAGTTAGTTAGGGGGGCCCTATTTTTCCGCACTTAGACTCAAAGGTGGTCCATTGTGCGTGGAGTGGGGCGCTAGTGTAACCAGCCCAACTCCGACCAAAAGCGCAGAAGTTTCCTGGGGTCTTCGCAGGCTTCTCGGAGTGACCTTGGGTTCTTAAGGATTTTACGTCGCTGTGCTGTTACTCCCTCGCATTCCAGGATGACGTGGGCAGCTGTTTCGTCTTTGTTGAGGCATCCTGTGCAGAGTGAACTGTCCGTGGATCCTATGTTATAGAGGTGTTTGTTGAGGGTGATGTGTCCTGTGATAGTTCCTATCAGGACTCGAAGGTCCGTTCTTTTAAGGTTTAATAGGCGTTTGGATTGCCTTGAGTTAAGGTCTGGCATTGCTGTTCTTGCCTGTCGGCAGTCTGTTAGATTATGCCAGCGATCGTTGTGTAGGTCTTTTATTCTAGTTCTCATCCAGGTGCGCAGTTGCGAGAAAGGCAGCGGCAGGAACGGAGACGGACCTTCTGCTTTCCTTCCTGATCCTTGCCGTGCTAGTTCATCTGCTGCATCATTCCCGAATGATCCACTGTGACCTTTGATGCATGACTTTGTTTAAGAACTACATTGGATATGTTTTACTTTGTAAAGTCATGCTATAGTATTATTTCTAATTTGCAACTTCTGACTACTACAATTTTTTAAGGATTACTTGCTCTTTTATTTAAAAAAAATACGTCCTCTCTTGGTAGTCTTAATCTCAAATATTTGCATACAAAAAGTCTATTACCAAAATACCGAATACCTTCTTCGTCAACAGAGTTTTAAATTATCGGATATCTGATCTTTTCTTTCTTTAGAGCTTCGGTACCTATATCGTATTTTAGGAGTTTACCTTTTTTTATCACAAACGTCTTATACCTAATTGAAATACAGTATTACTGAAAATTTCTACTGCTGATCTCTTTTATTTAATTATTTATAGATCGAAAACTTACAGCTATATTAATTGATTTTATATTATTACTAGCTGACCAAACGTTGTTTTGCCATACACATTTTGCTAATAAAAACCAGGTTGTATTTAGAACCCTTCAGGAAGGCAAAAGTCGACAATACTGCCTTGTTTCTCTAGAAAAAAACGGAAGACGTGGCTGTAGGAATAGCTAAATAAAAAAAAAAGAAACACTTAGATGCAACAAAATAAAAAAGGAATACAATAATAATATGGACATCAAATATTAATTAGTAATTATAGTACAAAACAAAAGAAATAAAATAATAGGAAGTCTGTTTTGTGTACAGAATGGGTCTAACCTCAGTATTATGCTAACAAGAACTATATAAGAAAGAATCATCCAGTTTGATGTAGTAGTTCGAAAATTATGCGCGTAGGTATATACAATTCAGCGAACCATTTTTTTTACGTGTATAAATATTGTTAACGACCCACCAGACTTCGCTTGGGCGCAACTTGTAAACAATACCCTAACTTTTGAATCAACTATATATCGCTAAAAACTCAGTAGCTTTGTAATTATAGCGGCAATATAGGTGAGGGTCTGTGGCTGTAGATGTGTGATATATATCAGTAACTTAGTCATAAAGTTTACAATTCAGTTGCTTTGAGTCTCCTTTTAAGTATGTATAATATACCTATGTTTGAAGATCTCAACTTTAATTTATAATAATGGTGATATGAGACAGGGTTGTATATTTTTAACCGACTTTCAACGAAAAAGGGAGTTTTTTTTAGTTTAAATATATGATGTTTCTTTGCAGGGGCTTCGATGGCCAGGCCTGAGTGTGTGTTTGCTGCTGCTCGGACATGTCAACAGCAGCGACATCCTCATGGTCACCATGGGAGGCACCAAATCCCACAAGATGCCTTTTTGGGAACTGGCGCGAGGGATGATCGAAAGGTATTTTTCATATGTCCATTTATAGCAGCATAAAAAACTATTAAATCAGATTTACCCGCGGACAGAGAAAAATGTTATGATGTTAAAAACATAAAAGTAATACACGTCCAATTATATGGTAATGTTCTCATTACCATTTCCGAATATAAAACTAAACTGTTTTAAAATCCTTTTAACTAAATTCTTTCTAATATGAAAGAACCGTTAAACCCACGCTTCCAACTTCAGGACAAAAATTCAACTGTGAGAAAATCTATTCTGTTTGTAAAATATTGTTCAGGTTATTGCCAGTAAAAAGATAACCGGACGTGCCAGGAATCTTAATAAAAAAAGGACCATTACAATGAAATCCTTTAGACTTGAAGGTACGCACAGAATTGCTTTGGAGCTCTGCCAAACTTAATAATATCCTTCCTTTTAGCCACAATATAGATTATCCGCAGTTAATTGCTACGGATATCGGCTTTGAAGGTTTTGAGACAGCTTTACTTACTGTAAGCTTGTTGTGAATTATAATTAATTTACGTGACAAAGATGTATAAACATTGTACTAAGGGCTTGTTTCACCATCTCAGAGGTAAATTAGTCAATTGTTAAAATATAGAGCTATCAAGTCAAATAAATAAATAAAAATAAAATCAATATTTCCGGATAATCTACACAACAACATCTAGCCCCGCGGTAAGCTCTAAGCTTGTTTTACTCGGTCAGATATCTATTTGATATACTTAATATAATAAACATACATATTATTATTATTATTATAAGCCCCCTGTGTCCCACTGCTGAAAAAAAACATACATAAATAGTCATTTTTTATTATACATATTAAAGAACATATTATTACCAAGGAGAAAAGTGCTTTTAGAGCATACAAACACTGGTCTCCTCGGCGGGAATCGAACCTGCTACCTCCCTCTTGCGCCGCAAGCGGACTCTCGCCCACCGCGCCACTGAGGCAGTCAAACAAAATGACAACTGTCAGCGGCTTAAGGAACCAAGATTGCTCTTAATTTTAAACATCGATTAATTTACTCAGAAATAGTGAAATAGGCACTAACAGTGTAAACACTAAATAACATGAGGGATTTTACACTACAAGTAGTATATTATTTGTTACAAGTTTTCCGACTCGATTACTTTTGCTGAGGAAATATAAAATAGTTTTCCTACCTATATATGTACAACCCTGGGACTGACGCCCTATCCCAAATTCTATCGGAATTATTTTATCGGTTCAGGCGTGAAGAGGTACCGACGGATAGAGAAATAAAGGTTCCCTTAACATACCGTAAAATTGTCTTGTAGGTATCATATGATAGAAGTGGTAAGATGACTTTAAATGAGACCAAGAATTAATAAATAAATATATCATAATCGAAAGAGAGGAGAAGAACGTAAGTTATACCTAATATATATTTATTTTATAAAAAATACCCAGGGTCTGGGGTTAGATGATGTTATGTAAATAGCTCTTAAATCTACCTAACAATACTACTTGTACTCCTGGCACGAACGAATTAACTTAGAGTCTTCTCAGACTCAAATCTTTGAGACAACTAAATCAAATAAAAAGTTTATTTTTAACTAAAAATGTTCAATGTCATACAAATCCAATAAACGGAATAATAAAAGAAATAGCAATTGTGTCACATGAAATATAAATGAATAAAGTAAAACTAAGGCAATTATTGTTATTTATTTTTAGCCAACGGAATATCGTGTTCGGAGTCACTGAAAATGTTACAGAAGGCTTACGGTGAACTGACTTTATCAAAAACACGTGCTTATGAGTGTTACAAAACGTTTAAAAGCGGTCGATATGTAAGATATCAGTATATAATATGTAAGGTATAGAAGATTTGCCTCGTTCTGGTAGGGTATCAACATCTTCAACTGAAGTTAACGTTGCAAAAGTGAAGGAATTAGTGACTGAAAATCCTCATTCAAGTTTGAGGGAGATAGCCGCTGAACTTTTTGTGTCTCATGAGTTTTCCCAGCTCAGCTGTTGCAGGTTTTAAACCTTGGTATTCTGTTGGGTCCAATGTGCCCGATTTACACAACCACTCGTATCGTTTCGCCACTCGCTTTAACAACGGAGTAATGTTTTTTTTTCAAGGTCTTATCCTTTTATAACGAAGAAGCGTAATAACGAGAACAAGTTTGTTATCAAATACAATTCAGCTGCTGCCTGAGCTTATTAACAAATTTCTGTCCCGCAGTCATCAACTCCATGACCGCACAGCAAAACTTTGCGGACTTCTGACTGAGTTACATCTAGCCTTTGAACATTGGAACTGATATAACCAACAGTAGGTACTAATTTGTACATTTTCAATTGTAGGTACTTTGGCAAGGTCTTTTAGACTGGGGAAATTATTTTTGGTCAGAGGTTTAACATGAATATGGTCATCATCATCACCCTATTAACGTTCCCACTGCTGGCACACAGGGACTTCTCTCTTGACGAGAGAGATTAGGCCTTAATTCACCACGCTGGCCAAGTGCGGGTTGGTGAATGTCACATGTCCTTCAAACTCTTTTAAAGTTCTCAGAACATGCCGGTTTCCTCACGATGTTTGCCTTCACCGTTAAAGCACGTGTTTAAAGCGCACATAAATTTCTCAAGAAGAAAAATCCAGAGGTGCGTGGCGGGGTTTGAACCCACGACCTTCGGAATGAAAGTCGAGTGTCCTCCCACTTAGCCAACACGGCTTACATGAATATGGTAAAAACTTTTTATTCCAACGTAGAATTTAATGTGTAATAAATTCTATACCATTCACTTTTTTTTTGTAATTTAGGTACGCAAATAAATTAACGCAGTCTTTTGACTTTACCTCCTGTGCTAGTAAGAAACTGTGTTGGAGCAAGGAAATGCTCCGTAAACCTATCAATACATATAACATACCTTACAAAGGCATATAAACTTACATAAACTATGATATATAACTTTAAAATCATTAAGGATTTTTCTTTGTGAACGCATCCCTGAAGCGTCTGTGCACCTATGTAATACCTACTAATTTGTGTATATTTATACTACGCAAATTACCTTCATAAAGCATTAATATTATCGACTGTTATTAGAATATGATAAGGAAATACGTACAATATAGAAGCTTAAGTTCTGAAAGCTAGCATAACATTTTTTTATTTGTATTTATATTATAAAGCTAAGGAGTTTCTTTGTTACTTGTCCGATTTGAAAAAATATTTCAGTATTAGATAGCCCATTTATCGAGGTACATATAAAGTAATTATTTCAAAGCTTAATGAGTTTCGAAGCGGTAGTCAAAAGCGCCTTGTATTACTCATATAATACGTACATCATTTTGACCAACCGCACTTGTCTTTATCAAACTCCTCCTAGACAACACGACCGTATCCATGTTTCACTACGAAATACGTACCCTAACGAGTTTTAGTACTGTTCAAACTTTACATAGAATTTTGTGTACCTTACGATCCTTACATTTAAACTTGTTATAAAAGCACTTTATAAGTAGTCAGTCGATCGTACTTGATATACCACTGCCTTAAAATAATAAAGAATCTAGCGATATACATAATATATCTTGTCGAAGACTACAAATACAGACATAATTGAGGCGGTAAAACCCCAAACTATGGTAAATCCTAAGATTTACCGGTGAATCGTGGGATTTACCGTCATGAGTTGCGGTAATGTAAGAATTTGAACATATTTTCTTTTACCTCTATGGTTACGAATCAACAATATAATCATCAACTAATAACTTTTTAAATTACTTTATCATGGTTTTTAACAAATTGATATAAATATGATATATAATATCGGAAAACTTAAAATAATAAAAGATTGTAGGTTTCACATTAACTACAATGGCTTATTAGTTGAAATCCATTATGCAGTAAGAGGAAGTTAAATCTGATGGATGTGCGACTTTATTTTGTTCAGAAAACAAACAGTTTTACATGTTAACTAGAGTAAAAATTTGCTTCAAGCTCAGATACCAATCATAAGAAATTGAATTGAATTGAGTAAATATTTACAAATAACTCTTATATGTGTGTTTCCACATAGCTAACTTTATTATACAAGCACAAAAACTGAATCTATAATACAAATAGAAAAAAACCTTAAATACTTAAAATTTTAAGAAAAAAAGATTAAGGAGAAAGAAATTGATACAACAAAAATATGGCAGAAAGCCTCGATGAAAAGTAACTTTAAATTTTATCAATTTTATGAATTAAACCACCTATCTGTCAATAAACCACTGGCTTTTCTGGTTGTAGTATCGAATAAGACAATACCAGTTCTTTCTGCCAAAGCATTGAACATAGCTCTGGGTCTGCTTAGGATTCTCAAATTAATTTTACTCAAAAGTTCGATGATAAGATGAGTCTAGATCAGCTATTTTTCGTCTATCTTGTAATGGTAATATGTGATGTCTTATGCATTTAGCCATGTAAGTATCATCATAAACATTACACTTATATTATCAGGTTTAAAAAAATAACAGATTTAAGTATTTCTAGTAATAAGGAGAGTAATCGTTTGAATCTCTGTGTGTGATTCGGTATTTTTTCATTGTCAAATTATGGATAATAGGGATTCTGGCCTACCTTTAAGGTAAAACTTTAAGTAAATCTTCCGTTTACTCTCTGTAGATCTAGTGATCAAGATCCAATTGGTTCTATTGAGAACTTTTTTTCCCAATAAATCTATTTTAAAAAACAACGTCACAAGTTGGATCTATTGCATCTACTTACAAAATTACTAGATCCATATTGGTTCCATTAAGAATCTTTTTTCTCATTAAATCTATTTAAAAAAATTGCGTCACAAATTGGATCTACTGAGAATAAACTACGAAACTGACGTCATAAGGCCTGATTTTTAAATACAAACCACTTTTACAATAACTGGTAAATGAGAAGTCAGAATTTAACAAACCTTTTTACCTATAATTAGATAAAAATCTTTTTTTATCTTGCCATAATATTCATCTACTCTCACAGAAATTAGGAAAAGCACCTGGACCAGACCACATAACTAATGAACTTCTTAGAATACTAACTCCAGTGATTGTTCCGAAACTAACCGATATATTCAACGAAATTGTTAGAACTGAAATGATTCCCAAAGATTGGACAAAATCAACGATTGTGTTGTTGCACAAAAAAGGAGACAGAGAAGACATTGGCAATTATAGACCGATTAGTTTAATGTCTAATATTTACAAAATATTTTCAAAAATACTACTCGCCAGACTTACTACCACCCTTGATGAAAATCAGCCAAAGGAACAAGCTGGATTTCGGAGAAATTTTTCGACCATTGACCATATCCACGTCCTGAGACAAATACTACAGAAATATGGTGAATACAATAAACAGTACTATATTTGTTTTGTAGACTTCACTAAAGCTTTTGACTCATTGGAACACTTCTATATTTGGGAATCTTTAGAACAACAAGCAGTCCATATAAAGTACATACAGCTGCTGAAAGCTGTATACGGGAAAAGTACAGCACAAATAAAATTAGAAACGACAGGTGATGAGTTCCCTGTTGAAAGAGGTGTCAGACAAGGTGACCCAATTTCACCAAAATTATTTTCAGCTGTTTTAGAGACCATCTTTAGAAAATTAGGATGGGAAGGCTTAGGACTTAACGTGAATGGGGAAATTCTAAGTCATCTGAGATTTGCAGACGATTTATTAGTGTTTTCCGAATGCCCAAGGACCTTGGAAATAATGTTACAACAGTTATCAGACGAAAGTGCTAGGGCAGGTCTCACAATGAATATAAACAAAACAAAAGTAATGAGCAATTCAATACAAAAACAGGATATAAAAATTAATAAACAAAAATTGGAATATGTAGATGAATACATTTACTTAGGACAATTAGTATCAAACACAAAAAGCATGGAAAAAGAAATTGATAGAAGAATAGCAAACACTTGGAAGAGATTTTGGTCACTAAGCGAAATAATGAAAAACAGAGAGATGCCTATGTCTGAAAAACGCAAAGTGTTCAATACTTGCATATTGCCGTGTTTAACATATGGTTGTCAGAGTTGGGCTCTAACTCAACAACAAGAAAAGAAAATAAATGTTTGTCAGAATGGAATAGAAAGAAGCGTTCTAGGAGTCAAAAGAAGTGAAGTTCCAAAAGGTCCAAACCACCTACAGGAAATTGAAATGGCGTTGGACAGGTCACATGCTACGAGACACGAAGGATAAATGGACTAAAATAATAACTGAGTGGTACCCGAGAGAAAGTAAAAGAAGTAGAGGAAGACAGGCAATGAGATGGGAAGATGATCTGAAGAAAGTAGCTGGTCCATATTGGTTACGTACAGCAAAGGACAGAGACACTTGGAAAGCCTTAGAGGAGGCCTTTGTCGAAAGACAAGCTGTTAAAAAGATTAAGAGAACAATTACAGACATAGGGAAATAGCTTAAGTTAATTTATATTTAATTTTAGTTATTATCTTGTAAGTTATGTTAACAGCAATAAAGGCTTATTTTATTTTATTTTTTATTTAATATTCATCTATAAATAGAAATAATTTAAACGCAATAGGTAGTTCTAATAAAATACATTTATTAACGTAGTTTATCTAGAAAATGGCCAACATTGATATCCCCATTTACAAGTTGCATCTGAGCAAACAAAATGCAATTGTCACTTTCTTAACTGCTTTTACGTCGTTTGCACGATGACTTGTTAAATCTTTCCAGTCGATTACAATTTAAGGAAGTGATTAATGATTCCTGTTGTAAGATATGCAAAATTTGCGAAAATTGCACCTCATTTTTATTTATTTTAGTATTTAGATTGTGGTTCCAACCTTCCGCGGCATTATTGGTGCGAGGACGCAGTCCATACACACACCAGATTTTATAATATTCATCTTTCATCCAATTATTTTCGAAATAATTAACGAATTTATTTAAATCGTTGTCAGGCATAATTTCTTTTTTAATATAATTCCAGCCCTCTTCTATACAATTTTCAGGGAGTAGGGGAAGTTTAGTGCAAAGAGTAACGATCCTTCTATTATGTTTCGTTTTCTTTATTATGTTAATTATTTTCGTTTTATTATGTTAATTTTGGATTTAAAGGATAAAAAGTATTACCACTGGAACCAAATGGATCTTGATCATTGGGTCTACAGAAAGTAAAAGTTCTTCTTAGAACCAAATCATCAAAATTGGATCTAAAGACAAAAGGTATTCTCACTGAAACAAAATAAATTTGATCATTGGATCTACAGATAATAAAAGTTCTTGTTAGAACAAAATCATCAGAAATGGATCTAAAGAGTAAAAGTTTTCTTAATGGAACCAAATGGATCTTGATCACTGGATCTACAGAGAGTAAACGAAATCTTCTGCGTGGTTTTGTGTTTGAAATACACTATTAAATATACCTTTTAGTTAGACATCACACCTTTGATTCTTTTAATGATCATACGTATATTTAATAATATTCGAATCAAGATTTTTCACACGATTTTTATGAACATTCGAATGCAGGTTTAAGAGAGTAACCACGGTGCGGACACTTTAGTTTATAAGATTTATAATGTATGTAGTCTGTAAGGTATATATTTATATGAGCCATAGATGCCTGAAATAAATGGTAAATAATTATTAAGTTAAAATTTTCGATATCCTAACTAATATTTAAAATTAAAATTATACCCAGGTTTCATTAAAATAATACCCAGAATGCAACGTCATCCAGGTTCTTCAAATATGCTTAAAACTAATTGAATCTGGAGAATGAAGACTCTCGCAATGAAGTTTTTATTATGAAGTCCGCTGCAGAAGCACAGTTAGAACTTAGCTATGAATTAATCTCCTCCCAAGCGTACGCGAACATAACTGTTTTAAACAGAACTACTAAGGCATTAAAATTTTGCTTGGTTTAATTTTATATTCTTCTACAAGGGAGGCTCGAGTTCAGTAGTAGTCATTACTCGGGTGAAGAGAGAAAAAAAAAAATATATTAAATACTAGCTGACCCAGCAAACGTTGTTTTGCAAATTGAAAAATAGATGTTGGCCGATTCTCAGACCTACCCAATATGCTCACAAAATTTCATGAGACCGATTCTCATGAAATTTTGCAGCCAATTCAAGCCGTTTCGGAGGAGTATGGCAACGAAAACTGTGCACGAAAACGAACACGAAAATTTTATATATTAGATTATATACAGAAAAAAGAACTGACGGATGACCGACTAGTTAACCATATCTACCGTGCATTTTGTTCAATCAAAACCTTTTATCCCAAACAATATAAAAAATACGAAGATAAGTTTGTTTGTTAAATACCTCTCACGCTGTATCTACTTCAGCTATATTTTAATCCACCGCCGCAAAAAGAGGAGTATTAGTCTGTGGTTTCGCAAGTCCCAAACGTGAAAAGCGTTTTGATTTGTTTTTTCTTGTCGAAAGGTGATTTATATTTGCGTAGTTTTAGCTTTGTTTGATTAAAATCGACTTATCCGTTAAAAGGTTATGGGGTTGAAAGTCAGAAAGACTAACCGAATGTCTGCAAATACACTCGAGTGGGGTCTCAAATAAAAGCCCATCAAGGGCACTTTGCAAGAGTTTTGGCAATTTTTGGGACAATTTTGACAATGGGGTTTTTTTAAATAAAAAATGTTTAAAACCAATTTTTTTTTGGTGGCGAACTACTCTAGATAGGAATTATTTTAAGAAGTTCGGGAGGGGGGAGCAATCTATTTGCTCAGCAGGGGGATAAAACAGGCTACAGAAAAAACACTTCACTTTACACAGGTAAAGCCGCGCGCAAAACTTATCACTTATATTTGAGTTTATAGTTCATGCGGTTAAAACTAGTATCTAGGTGTACGGTCTGCTATTATGTTATTATGTTGACGAACAAAGTTTTGCATAATGCTAATAATATAGCTTTATGGCGAGCTTCGACCTTCGTTTGCGGTCGCCTGTTATCAAACCCGACCTTACGTTAGTTACCATGCTTGTGAGTCAGCCAGTCAGTCAGCAACGTAAATCTACTTACTAAGTAGTGATATTCTTAGAATGGTAGGTATACAAACCTAGAGATTTTCATTTATAAATGTATTTATTTTTAGCGACCAGCTTTAAGGTAAAAGCACCTATATACAACACATTTACTTTTGGGGACAGTCTTTTGTAGCTATTCATTTCGTTGGATAGATTTTAATGTAAGAAAATTACTTATGGAACAGATGAAAAACAAAGAGAACGACTTCAGAATATTCAAAACAGGTGTTGTGGAAGTTGCCAAAACCACTGATATAGTAGGATTCTTATCAATTTATCATATCGATAATATTATGCTTAATGGCCAAGAACAAAATACGAAAAACGTAAGCCAAATAATACAAAACATTATTATATTAATCTATTTCGTTGCTAATATATACAGGTAAACAAAAGTTTCTGTCAGTATGGGAAAGTCTGAAATAAGTATATGTTCCTATGTCTTAAGTCTTCAAAACTACTTTCAAATAAGAGCTCCATAATAGCTAGTATAATAGCTCCATAAGGGTAGAAATATCTAAATGTTTGCCTTTGACGACTTTTACATTGCGCGCTATTACAAAGACAAAAGGAACGGAAGCGATTCAACCGCCGTGTAGTAATTAAAACCTCTTTACTAGAATTCTAGTTCTAGCTTCTGCCTTCCGCTTCAGCTAAGTTCTATGTCCGCAATCTAAAGCTAAGGGAAAATAGGTCACTTCTCATTTAAAACAATGGAACCATTTCTACAAATCTGACAAATAGCCCGCAAATACTTTGAGGGTATTTGAGGGTATTATTTCCCTCGATGAGCCCTCGAAGAGTTTGCTATAAAGATTTTTGTGAGATGAATTTAAAGACGTGCATTATACTTTTACTTTCCCTAATATTACACGTAATTATTATTTATTTAAAATTATACGTTAAGCTCTACTATTTTCCTTGTTACCATGTTTGAGCTGGGTTTATTATTGTTAGGTACAGTCAACAGCAAAAGGAACTGATGAAATAGGATTCCAAAATTATATGAACATTAAATTAAGTCGAAAGTTATGAACAGTTGTAGTTTGTTAGAAGTAAAGTAACAAACAACGTGTCATAAGTACGTCATTTAATTTTATCCTCGGTGTTAGTATTATCTTCTTCTTCTTATTTTATTTGATGGTTATTATGGCCGTAACAGCTTTTTCTTTTGACCGATTAAAATTTAATGTGTCAATTTCAATTGACACTCAACGACGACGATTTGACGAGGGAATCTCGGCGATTCGTCACGTTACGAGTAGGTACGTTACGAGTCGTTGATGGTATGCAGCGATTCCGTTAAGACTCGTTGTGGACATGCAGCGATTTCGTTACGAGTCGCGACGTTACGCTGGCAGAATAATCGCTCATGAAGATTACCTGACGATGTAAGAGAGGCCTCGTCGCGATTCTCTCGTTCGTTGAGATGGCGCCGGCGGCATGTTCTGAGAGTAAGAACTCTCAGAACATGTAAAAAAATATCATGTTTATCAATAACTAAATAAATACTAAATATTAGAATAAACTAATGAAATAGATATATGTATTTATAATTGGCTCAGATATAATGGCGGTTTACAAATTTTTCAGCCGTGCTAAGTTTCATTACGCACGCTTCGAGATTAAGTAATTAAAACATTTTTTGAAATGAAATTATTTATAATTAGGGAATTGCGAATACGCTTGGGAGCGTTAGTTGTTAAGCGTTCGGGTGTATAGACAATACTAATTAGCTTGTAATAATACCGCCTAAAGAACTTAGATTTTAATTATAATCCTCGGGGCATGAGTTGTTTATGTAAATTGAAGTATATTATTTTCTCGTTACACTAGGGGGAATATATTAGACGTATTCAACGCACTTAGTTAATTATTTTTAGGTATATGTAAAAAATTACGTTAAGATATATGAACACGGATAAAGTTTTATAATTTTTTTATGACACTTGATTCCTATGTTGGTCCGATATAAATTAAAATTAAAAAAAATTAAATGGTTATAATATAGATGTAGAACTATCAAGACAACTGCCAAAGTCAGCGTAGGATGGGCCAAGATTTCTCTATTTATATTATTTATATATTTATTTTTTCTATTTTTAACCATTAACTATTTTAATCCGATTTGGTGAAACAGACCCTTAGTTATTATTTAATGTCTCACCGATTCTAATGTATACCTATCACGTGTTGTGGTAAATTCAATTCAAGTATAGAATTCGTTAGTGGCCGGTAGTTCGGTAGTCGCACAAAATAGTAAAATACATTTTCCGAAAAAACTAAATAGTATTTAATAAATCAATTAACCCCCTTTTAAAGGTCCCACTGCAGGGCCTTAATTCAGCACGCTGGCCAAGTGCGGGTTGGTGAATCAAACAATTAATATGTGTACTTACAGATACTTACATAGTTTAACTATCGTATTTTTTTTCCAGAGGCCACAACGTGACCTTCATAAGCGCGTTCCCCCCCGACTTCCACCTCCCCGGGTTGGAGGAGATCGCACCCCCTGGCCTGGTGGGATACGTGAGGAGGTTCATGGTGTTCGACCTTGTGGGGGCCAAGATGAACGGCGAGGAACCAGTACCGGTGGGGGACATCATGAGATATGGATATGAGGTATATACTCGTACCTAGAGTAATCTTACACAAGTAGAATGTATGTACCTACCTAAAGTAGACTCAATATAATAGATCCCATCAGACAGTTCATCAAAATTCAACGACGTAACCTTTATCCCACGAGTTGCCACTTACGACTGTTGGAGATTACAACATGTTGTAATCTCATACATTTGACAGATAAATCTATATAAATAAAAATGAATTGTTGTTCGTTAGTCTGATTAAAACTCGAGAACGGCTGAACGGATTTATCTTATCTTAGTCTTGAAATGTTCGTGGAGGTCTAGGAAAGGTTTAAAAGGCGAGAAAAAATCGAATAGTTGCCGGGAACTTTTTTTACCCGTGCGACGCCGGGGCGGGCCGCTAGTATATAATATTAGTTGTAACGGAGAATAAAATATTATCGATAATATTGAAAGTCATAAATTTTTTTAATTTATTTTTATTGAAATAATGTCAAAAGGGAATTTAACTATTTATTTGTTGTGGAAATAAATCCTTTAAAACAATAAATTGTGATTTATACACAGTTCTTCATCGAAAAATTGATCAAAAATATTTTTTTTATGTAACCTTTTTTTCTAGCTGACTGTAACTGTTCCAAAATTAGTGAATGCTGTTTAGAATATCTTTAAAAATACGGCACAGCCGCGGCGCGGAGGCGGGCATCGTGTGCAGAAGCGCTTATGGTCCCTACTCAAAAATGTACCCTGTGTAAATGAAATATAATTTTATCACTTATAAAACTATTGAATTTTAACAAATAAGACCAAGAAACAAGATATTCCAAGGCAACTCAAAATCAATCAAACTACTAAATGACTGTAGAAAACTTAACAATTTTAATTTCTCGTTAAGATATCTCGATTATGATAAGGAGGGATTTTCCTCCCTAACGTGCCCAAGGCAATTAATATCGTACACAATTTCGGAATATAATTTGCCTTAGCGTAATTATTAAGTGTGGTTAAGATTGATTTGGGAATAATGAGAAGCATGTTAAACGCTAATTGTATTTATGCATTTAATTAATCTAAGGTTGTTTCCCAATTTTAAGTCGTTTCAGTATTAAACAATTTAATAGGTTTATATGAAACTTCGACCTTATAATAATACATTAGTCGAAGTTTCATATAAATCTGGTATAGCTATAAATAAATACATAATGATTTCCGGCCAATCTACACAACATCTTGTCCCGTGGTAAGCTTGTGTTACGGGTACAAGACATCTGATATACTTTATAAAATAATAAATAATAAAAATAAATAAGTACAAATTAACAATAATAATACAAACACTTGACCCCTCGGGGGGAATCGAATCCGCCACCTTACGTGTGAATTGCAAAAACATGCGTCGAATTTAGAACCTCCTTCTTTTTTAATGTCGGTTAAAAATTGATGTGTGTCAAACTGAATTTAACACCAATTTTTTTGGATGAGATTCATTTTATACACTTTGTTAGATGTATTTTATTCAAGATACGTTATGAAAGGAAATCTAAAATGTGTTATGTAACTTTTGTTTTAGAAAAGAACTGAGAGGATATCATTTGCTGTTAACATTTATGCGATACTTTTATAAAAAATCAAAAGTTGGCAAAATAAAATAATATTAACCTAACTGTCGTGCTTTTATTGAATCCGAGAGGTGCTTTTATTGAATCATAAACAATTAAAATATAAACAGTTTTAGAATTTTTGAATAACAGTTATTTGAATTCATTCACTTTATTTAGGCGTATGTTTATGAGTACAGGAACAGAGTTCAAAAGCGAGTCCCTATCTCTATATCTCCGAAACTGTTTACAGCCACTTTAGAAGACGCTTTCAAACTCCTAGAATGGAAAGGGCTAGGCATCAACATAAATGGCGAGTACTTCACTCACCTTCGATTCGCAGATGATATCGTAGTCATGGCGAAGACGATGGAAGAACTCAGCACAATGCTTGAAGACCTCAATCGAGTCTCCCAACGGGTGGGCCTCAGGATGAACATTTACAAGACGAAAGTCATGTCTAATGTCCATGTTGTGCCCGCCCCCGTTATGGTTGAGAATTCGGTTCTCGAAGTTGTTGACGCATATGTATACCTAGGACAAACAGTCCAATTAGGTAGGTCCAATTTCGAGAAAGAGGTCAGTCGCCGAATCCAACTCGGATGGGCAGCGTTCGGGAAACTAAGACACGTCTTTTCATCGAATATACCGCAGTGCCTCAAGACGAAAGTCTTCAATCAATGTGTGTTGCCAGTGATGACATACGGATCCGAATCGTGGTGCTTCACTATTAAATAAATAAATAAATAAATATTTCCAGACATTTCACACAACAACATCTAGCCCCGTGGTAAGCTCTAAGCTTGTGTTACGGGTACTAGATATCTGATATACTTAATATAATAGTCATACATATATAGATATTTTTTATTATACATATTAAACACCCAGACCAAGGAGATCGTGCTTGCAGAACATACAAACACTTTCACCCTCGGCGGGAATCGAACCCGCTACCTCTTGCGCCGCAAGCGGACCCTCGCCCACCGCGCCACTGAAGCAGTCATAAACAGGCAGTCATATTGGTCTCATAAACAGGCTCAGAGTCGCTCAAAGAGCTATGGAGAGGGCTATGCTCGGGGTTTCTCTACGGGATCGAATCAGAAATGAGGAGATTCGTAAAAGAACGCGGGTCACCGACATAGCCAAACGGATTAGTTCTTTGAAATGGCAGTGGGCAGGCCACATAGCACGAAGAACAGATGGTCGTTGGGGTCGAAAGGTTCTCGAATGGAGACCACGGATCGGCAAGCGCAGCGTAGGACGTCCACCAACTAGATGGACGGACGATCTGGTGAAGGCTGCGGGCTCACGGTGGATGCAGGCCGCTGCCAGCCGAAACCACTGGAGATCTTTGAGGGAGGCCTATGTCCAGCAGTGGACGTCTTACGGCTGAGATGATGATGATGAGGCGTATGTTTATGGCTTTCTTCTTCTTCTCTGTCGTTTCACTCTTGACGAGTGGTCGTGGTCACTTTGAGGACACACATTTTTTTTATTTTGTTTTTTATGTCTTTAGCGATCGAAAAATAAGATTGGGATTGTAGGGCTAAGTAACTTTAACATTTAAATTAAAATACTCCTTTATTACAAGCATTTTAAGATTTTTATGTAATTTTTGTGTTAGTTGATGTAAATGGACACACATTCCATATAATCCAATACTACCTAAATATATCAATAAAAAATATATTGTTTAAAACTATGTACTTTGACTATTGTGCTACAAAAAGTTGCGTTTGCCATTTCCTTTATTGTACCGAAAATTTCATAAATCTTATAGGACAAAAATATTTTCCATTTGGTTATACGCCAAAAGAGTTATTGAAAAGATTTTTTTATTAGATTTACAACATAATTGTTGATTATTGTGATAATAAACATTAGTAATTATCTACAAATATCCCTTATTTCTAAACTATTCAGGCTGGATTCAGTGCCACGCTGACCATCCGCGCGTATCAATCAACATATATGGTCACTTTAGAAACCTTTAAAAATAACGACAGCATGACACTAAAATCAACCTAAGAGTTGACAATAAAAAAACTTAAAACTCATCTTTCTCAAAATCACTTTTATGTTGCGACGGAGAGGATATGTGATATATTCCTATACTTATAAAAAATATGAATTGCTGTCAAAATCTGTTATAGTTTCCTGATTAACCTTTTTGTTTATCTATCCGTCGATGTTCCCGGGGGTTTAAGTCGTTTCACACCGCTAGCTGTTCATACCACGGTATGAATGGCCCAAGTACTTTACTTACATATTTAGAATGCCGATTCGAACCACAATAAAATCACCGGTCAAAATTAAACATGATGTGTAATAAATAATCTTTATCCCTATTATGATCTATGAATATCTATCTAATAGTAGATCTATTTTATTAAATTGCTTTTTATTCGTGTTTAACTTTACCCTTATCATGATTAATTTTCTGAAACGTCTCTTTGGGGCACAATATTAATTCAATTGTATATGAATTGTTCCCTTGCTACCACTTACTCAAATGTATCTATTGCTTTTATGATGTATGGCAGGAATAAGCCGAAGTATACCTAAGCCGTAATGTGATTGTATCGGTATTACTTGCTACGTATGTCGAACATTGAAACAAGACTTCTTATTTTTTTGTCTAGTCTTTTATTAAATATTTTCTTTTTTATTTGACTGCCTCAGTGATGCATGCGATACTTGCGGATCAAAGGATATCTGGATAAATCCAGCAATATTTATATAATAATTTCATGTTATATTATTTTTAGATTATGTACTCGTTCAAATAACACAAGCTTAGAGCTTACCACAGGACTGGATGTCGCCATTCCGGCAATATTTAATTATTAAAATACACTAAAGGTTGGACGCACAACTTATTTAAATCATATACCCCGTTATCAAACGATGTCATATAAGAACAAAAATCTCTTACCTACTACCTTGCCTGAAAAAATCCACAATTAAAAATAAAACAGAAGCGTTTAATCTTGATCAATACTCTCGAGCGATGCCAGTTCACTATTTTAGTTTGCCACAAGCAAATGAGCAATATATATCGGAGTGTATCACTGTATCTTTTGTTACAGGCCTGCGACGCTTTTCTGACAGACTTCGAGACGCGTTCCTTCATCACCTCCAGAAGGAACTTTGATCTCATGATCCTGGACGGAGCTTACCCAGAATGCGCTCTCGGTCTCGTCTACCGCTTCAAACTCCCGTTCATGTACATCAACACCGTGGGCTTCTACACCATGCCTCACAGTAACTCCGGGAGTCCAGCACCGTATTCCGTTACACCGTTCTTCGGCAAAGGATTTACGGATAATATGAACTTTTTGGACAGAGTTATGAACGCTGGTTGGCATTTGGGCGCGTTGGCTATGCATGCTGTGAGCGTGACTGTGCTACAAAGCGTCCTGCGACGACATTTTGGGTCGAACATGCCCCATGTTTACGACATGTCACGGAATGTCAGCTTCATATTGCATAATGGACATTACTCCGTGTCGTACCCGCGCCCCTATCTACCTAATGTGGCGGAAGTGGCCTGTATTCACTGCAAGGAGCCGAAAAGATTGGATCCTGTAAGTCAGCTTGTCGTTTTTTAAAAGGAGCAACACACGACCTTCAAATCATAAACGTTATCGCAACATAATTACAATATTATTATGATTTTTGGAGGTTTTTTTTGTTACCGTCCGTAACCCTTTGAATCATGACAAGTGACCTCCGGGTGGTGCTAAGAATAGTCTCTGGTCGTAGGCTTCGGCCGCGGCTTGTCACCACTTTTCCGGCTTGGCCAGTGCGTAAAACGATTTTTTTCGTGTTTCCTAATGTGGTCCGAAGAATTAATGTCCTTCTAGGTCTTCCTTCCCCATCTTAGACCACATCGTCACTTTACTTCAGGTGAGATTGTAATCAAATAAAGGCTTATATAGCAAAAAAAATATCCTCACTAAGTTGTGAAAACGAAACAAACATTTTAGTTTTTTTTTTATCTATGGTACCCGACACTTCCCTGATATCGCCACTAATTTTAGGGTCGTGTGTAGCTCGTTTTTAATAAAATATAAATAAAGGAGAGGCGGCTTCAGTGGTTGTGTGGAATGTGCAAAGAACAAGATTAGAAGAAAATACATTTCATACAGATAATCGAAAACGCTCGCTTCGTTGTAGATGTTACCAATAACAGAGTCGCAAATATACACGGTGTTACACGATCGACGGATCAACGGAAGCTGGGAGATAGATGACCTAAATACCTATCGATTTAACCCTTAGTTCCCCGATTTTTTTAGCTTTGGTTAGGAGATATTCAACTTTATTAGTTTTTTTATGTATCAACGACCTGTTTTACAAAAACTGGAATTTTGAGAAATATGTTTATACTAGCCTTGTTATTTTAGGTACAAACATAGCATAATAGTGGACAGTATTCACACTAAAACCAACCTTTGAGTTTTAATTAAACTACAATAAACTTTCAAAATTGTTATTTTTGAGAACTTGATAAAATTTTAAGGCCAAGTTATTAATTTTTGATATCATTAACTAGTTAAGTTATTATTACAAATTAGGGGGCCACTAGAGGGGGGGAAAGCTAGAGAATGGTCGGGTAGTCTGCCTGTCAATTGTGATGAGGGCAGGCATCTTCCCTTTTACTTATGACCGAACTGCGGTGTCACATGGCGGGACACATTTACCATCTCGCAGACTCTAGCCAGTCCAAGGATCCACGTCCACAGCCGGCCTCCCTGGGACCTTCTGCAGCCACACTTTGTGACCGCCAACTGTACCTCGCCCCTGTCGAGAGCCTGCGCCGCGGTCGGGCGACCTTCCTCAATCCAGTTAGCCGGAGATGGGAAGGCGCAAGGCCGGGCGGTGGCCCGACGGGGGGGACGTACAGCGCTGCAGATGCCGAGCGATCCGGGGCGCACGCGAGGGGGTGCGGATGTTTTCGAGTCCTACACTTGTGGGAAACGGAAACATCGGCCTCCCCTCCTCATCACTGGGGGGGGGGGGGGGGTCCGGTTCAAGACCGAATCATCCCCCTCCCCCCCCCCGCGGTAAAGGATTCCGCTGTGACCTAGGCTGTGGTTGCAGCGGAATCTAACAGAGTATGTTACAGCTAAACAACAACAACAAGATGAATAAGATGAACAATGATCATGATTTGCCATGCGACCCGGCCAGCGCCCGGCGCCCGTCGGTTTCCGGGCCGATGGGTGGGAAATTGGCTACCGAAGGCGGCGGTGGGGCGGGACCCCAGGCCCTGCTTGCTGCTCATGCTACTGGGGCCATCCACGGGGCGGCGACCCCGAGCACCTCCTCGATGACGAAGCCTGAGGACGGACCAGTGCATCACGCGGGAAAGTGGTCGAGGAAGAAGAGGGCAAGGGCCGCACGGGCGAAGGCGGCGAAGTCCGGCGCGACGGCGAGCACTGGCGACGCTGTGTTGGATAGGATAGGTACGGGCCGCGGGGCACAACCCTCCGCGGCCGCAGGTAAGGAGTCTGCCGGTCAATTTGGCCGTAGACAAAGAAAAGAGAGAAGGCTCAGAGCCTCCGCACTTATGGACAAGATAATGACGGAGAGAATGGAAGGGTGCGTGTACCCTGACGACCTGTCGGCCGTAGCACCGGCGGTTGCCTCGGTCATGAGCCGCTCCACCTTCGTCGGATCTAAATACCGACCCAAATACACGGAGACAGTGGGGGCCCCAATGGGGTCCGTCAGCACCGGACAAGACGAGGATAGGGCTTCGGCCCCGTCAGTAGTCAGTGGACAGTGCAGCACCGGACAAGACGAGGACAGGGCTTTGGCCCCGTCAGTAGTCAGTGGACGGTGCGGCGTTGCACCTCGCACTGGCCGGCCCCCACCTGTTCCCGTGAACTCCCAGCCAATAGACGGCACCCGGCAGGCCAAG
Organism: Gymnoscelis rufifasciata; assembly: GCA_929108375.1. Classification (NCBI taxonomy): domain Eukaryota; kingdom Metazoa; phylum Arthropoda; class Insecta; order Lepidoptera; family Geometridae; genus Gymnoscelis; species Gymnoscelis rufifasciata. The sequence goes on along the minus strand of OV815315.1, from coordinate 7,595,397 downwards.
CGGCAGCGCAGCTCCGATTTAGTTTCGCCATCCTCTGCAGCAGTGGAAAAGAAGGCATGTCTTATGGATGGCGCTGCGCGCAGGCCCTCAGGAGCCGTCAATGCGGATGTTAGTGTTGCGGGGCCATCTACGTATGCTGCCGCTGCCAAATCCCACTTACGAGTGGTGATTATGGAAAAAAGTGGAACGCATATGGATGAATCTCGTGCGACACTTCTACGCAAACACCTGGAAGAAAGATGGATGGCTCTCTTCCTGGAAGATATGGACAAGTTCGAGAAAAGGGCCCCGCGCTTCGATTCCTTACCCAAACCGGCCCACGGAGGTCTTAGTGTGGTGGCCTGCGAAGACGAATCACTTCAGTGGCTTGTTGACGAGGTCGCAGCTTTGCCGCCGTTGTGGCCGGGGGCAAGCGGATTGACAGTGGTGCCACAGCACCTGCTACCAAAGTACCAGAAGGCGGTGGTCCTAGTACCCGATTGCGTCAACCCACCAGAGATCATCAGGAGACTCTTGGCCTGGTCCAACAACATTGATGGCCCCCCACTAAGAATAGACCTCTGGCCGATTTTCGCACACAAGAGATCCATTAGCGGGACAAGAACCAATAATGTGATGGTCTTCGGTGTACCGGTGGAGGAGTTAGGTGCCTTAGCAGCACGTCGAAATAGGTTAGCTTACAAGATAGCAACAGTGTACGTTAACCTAAAAGCTCCAAAGTCTAACGTCCGTACACCAGCGCCGGTCGCGCGTGACACACCCGTGGTAAGTGAGGATGTGCCCAGGACGGCTGGCGCCAATATGGAAGTAGACATTGCACTAGAAACAAGAGGGGGAGAACTTTCCGAGGAGGCTATAGATAGGCTACTGCGTGATGATGCTGGTGAAGAGCTAGGAGGCCTTTCAAGCCTAAACCTGCATTCACCAGCACCATTACTAGATGCAGATCCCTTTGTAGCGTCCCCGGGAGGTTCTCCCACGCCGCCTCCTTTATAAGTGGACTTTTAAACTCCACAACTTAAAACTCCTTCTTTTTCTTGTCTCATGATGTCTATAGAATATAAGATGACTAAACTAGCTTCCAATAATCCCACTTTAGGGATAACCAATAGTAAAAACTCTTCAACTAAGAATAGATCAGATAATACAAAAAACATAGTATCTATTATCCAAGCCAACATCCAACACAGCGTCACAGGGTTCGCCTCTCTCCGAAGGGCCCTAGAAGAGCAACCACACACTATTGCACTGGTCCAGGAACCTTATATCGTCAAAGGTAAGGTATGTCTTGCCGCCCTTCCGGGAACGGTATTCACTCCACCAGTTACTAATAAAACTAGAACACTAATCTATGTACCTAAAAATATGATAGCTTCTCTTGTAACACACCTGTGTACGGATGACCTCACAGTAGTGCGGCTACAAACTGGATTACAAGGTAAGCTGAGAACTATCCTTATTGCTTCAGCTTATTTTGATATAAAGATGGAGGCACCCCCTGAAGAACTTGAGGCACTACTTCACTACTGCAACAGTCAGGGGATGGAATGCATACTGGGCTGTGATGCCAATGCACACAGCACGGTATGGGGATCCCCAACCACAAACGATAGAGGTAGGGACATCTTGGATTTCGCTCTACGACACAATCTAAATATTCTAAACCGAGGCTCGGAACCAACCTTTGTTACATCTTGGGCCCAGTCTATTATAGACCTAACTATGGCTACAAATGTAATTGTTGATCACATACAAAACTGGCGTGTTGCCACTCAGGAGGCGTCATGCTCAGACCACAGACGGATAAGATTTCAAATGATAACAGGCGAAATTCGACCGCACACCTACAGGAACCCTAAGAAAACGGACACCGCCTTATTTGTGGAAACCCTTAATACCTATCTTGACGCTCTGCCGTCTATTACTTCTGAAGCACAGTTAACTCCGGAAAATATAGAACATACACTTACGGAATTAACAAAACAAATTAATAACAGTTATGAGGCAGCGAGTCCCCTGATAACCGCAAGCAACAAAATAGCTCATTGCAAAGACAGATGGTGGAGCAAGGAGCTAACTAATCTTAGAAAGAAATCACGGCACCTCTTCAACAGGGCCATGAATACTAACCAACCTTCAGACTGGTCTGACTATAAAGAATTAAGGCAAGACTTTAAGATTGGAATTAAAAAGAGCCGAAGTAACTCATGGAAACGCTACAGCAATTCTATAGCTACCGAAAGTGAAACAGCTCGCCTTCATAAAATCATATCCAAGGATACTACAGCTAAATTGGGTTCCCTAAAAAAGCCAGACGGCACCTATACAACAACGGAAAGGGAACAGTTAGAACTTTTGTTGAAAACACATTTCCCCGATTGCAAGTTAGAAGCAGACGATGGCTGGGCAATACCGAAGGGGCACAACCCTCAGACTAATGACTGGGAATTAGCAAACGAGATAATTACAGAAGAAGCGCTGGAGAGAGCGGTTAGAAGTTTTAAGCCTTACAAAGCCGCTGGCACAGATGGCATCTTTCCTGCTCTACTACAGTGGAACCTCTCAAGAATTACACCAGTGTTGGTCGCTATATTCAGAAGCTGCATCTCCTGGAAATACATCCCTCACTCTTGGAGGGAGGTTAAAGTAGTATTTCTACCAAAACCAGGTAAAACAGACTACACCCAACCAAAATCCTTCAGACCCATAAGTTTAAGCTCTTTCCTACTTAAAACTCTGGAAAAATTATGTGATAAATACATTCGAAGCGGGCCGCTACTAAGCAACCCCGTGAACAAAAATCAACATGCCTATCAAGCTGGCAAATCCACAGAAACTGCTCTACACCAGGTGGTTCATAAGATCGAAAGTGCTCTCGAAAGTAAGCAATCATGCTTAGTAACCTTTATAGATATAGAGGGCGCCTTTGATAAAACGACCTTTCCATCCATAGAAACCGGTTTGCGAAATCAAGGCATAAACGAGAACCTAAATCAGTGGATCACGGAAATGCTATCAAACCGAGTAACCAAAATAGATAACCCAGAGTCACCAGGGGAGGCTATCAAATGTAGAGTAACGCGAGGATGTCCCCAGGGAGGAGTACTGTCGCCACTCTTGTGGGTGTTGGTAGCAAACGAACTCCTGGACTCACTGAACACAGACGGTATTTACACAATTGCTTACGCTGATGATTTAGCAATAATGATATCGGGACTTTTCGAAACAATATTGTGTGAAAAGATGCAGAAAGCATTACGGGTTATAGAAAGATGGTGCGCTAAACACTGCTTGACAGTCAACCCTAACAAAACCGAACTTGTACTCTTTACACGCAAAAACAAATTACCTAAAATGAAACTACCATCACTACAAGGAACACCATTGACACTTACTAAGGAGGTGAAATACCTAGGCGTATGGCTAGATAGCAAATTACTGTGGGGTAAACAACTAGAGCATATCTCCACAAAAGCCACTAATGTTTTATGGCAATGTACACGTGCGGTAGGCAAAGACTGGGGCCTTAAGCCAAAATTGTGCCTCTGGCTCTACACAGTCATGGTTCGCCCAGTGCTAACCTACGGTGCAATTGTATGGTGGCCCAGAACCAACCAAGTAACCACCATAAACAAACTGCAACAAGTCCAAAGATTTGCCTGCACTCTTATTAGTGGCTGCAGGAAATCAACTCCATCGGCCGCTCTTGAAGTGATACTAGGTCTGACGCCGCTGCATATTCACATACAGCATGAAGCTATGGCATCGGCTTTAAGAATAAAATCAACCAGCCAGTGGAAGGGAGGGTCAGGCTCTACCAACCACTGTAAGATACTGAATAAGGCCATAGCTGCAATTCCAGAAGCTGCTAATGGGACTGACAGAATAGCAACAACTTACTTAACCGGTAAAAACTATGAGATAGCGCATGAGGAAATCTCACCAGAAGCTAGCGCAAATGACGTCAAAACATATCATGTTTACACTGATGGATCCAAGAGTAAATTGGGAACCGGCTGCGGATACTTCTGTCCAGAGCTGGATCTCTCAATTTCGCAACCCCTAAATCCAGCCTCTACGGCCTTCCAATCAGAAACGTTAGGAATTATTCTGGCGGCTCGACAAATCCTATCAGAGATAACAAAAAAGGATCAAACCAGCAAACTGCAAGTAATCTTTAAAACAGATAGCGCTGCAGTAATAAATGCACTCAAAAGCACGGAGACAAGATCGAAATCAATTGCAGATTGCTACAGCGCTCTACAAATGCTTTCTGAGCACCATAAAGTAAACAAGGTCTGGTTGCACTGGACAGAGAGACGGTCCTGCCCGGGCAACGTAACGGCTGACAGACTTGCAAAGAAAGGGGCAAGACGTACTCCTACGGATCAAGATATTAGTTTATCCAACCCACCAACCGCTGAGGTCAGACAGAGACTAAGGCTAAACTCAGAAACAGAACACTGGAAACTATGGGAGCTTCGAACTGACTGCAAGCAAACCAAAACAACATTCCAACATAAAGATAGAAGGAAAACGACAAACAAGTTACTTAAACTTAGCCGCGAATACCTCAGAACGATGGTGGGAATAATCACAGGTCACTGCGAATTAAATCACCATCTTTTCAAAATAGGAGCCACGGACAGCAGTTTATGTAGAGGCTGCCTCGAGGAAGAAGAGACAGTAGAACATACCTTGCTACACTGCACAGCCACAGAGGAGGCAAGAAAAAGGACGGGGTTGAGGCGTCTAATGGACGCGGAGGCCCCATCCTCACCATCAGATATGCTGACACGACTCTGTAAATCTCCGAAAGTCCTACTCCGGTACATCAAGGAGTTAGGATGGTTAGGGCCTAGCTAGGCATGGGGGTAATGCACAATACACTCCAAAGCGAGATGTCAGTGCAGTCCTTAGTCCCCCCAACAAAGAATTAGAATTAGAATTAGGGGGCCACTATTTCTGCTTTATTCAGCTCCCATCATATCTATTTTGTGAACCAAGTCGGTGATACAAAAAATAACAAAAACGTTGAAAATCTCCTAAATTATTAAAATTAGGGAACATACATTAAATTGATAGGTACTTAGGTCACCGATATCCCTGTTTTCGTTGAACCGTTGACAGCTATAGACAGTTTTTTTTTATTCTTGTATGGCGTATAATATAAAAGATTACGGCATGCACCAGCTATGTGAAATATGTTGAACTCGTGAGTAAGTACAAGATGAGATTGTGGTCAAATGCAAAGGAATAATACTGTCTCTGGAGATTTTATTTTATGTGATGGAGAGGCCGCAAACTAAATTAACTGGTGAATGCTGATCGAGTTGCTTTGTCTTTGGTAAAGCACACAACAGTATTAGATATTAGATCTTTCGTGATTTTACTACACTTTACACAAAATACTTATTTTGATTTTCTTCTAAATTTAAATTTTATGAAACCACCAATCATGAGCTATCTACCCAAGAAATCTTGTAACCAAGTTTGTTATGTAGGTAGGAAACTTGCCCAAAGGGCAAAGGAACTCAATAATTTTACATCAAAGGTCTGGTTGCTTCTATTATTTCATAATGTTATGGTTGGTTGGGTTCCTGTTTTGAGAGAACTTCCCATTGTATTAGTAGGCCCAATACCGACGTAATTGCGAAAAAGGAAACGATGCCCATCTTTCTTAAATAAAATAAAATCCTATTTATTTTGCACAAATTTCAAAAAAATATTAGCTTATTTTCGAATAATTAGATCTACGGGTGTCTATCTGCGAGCACTTGTTAAAAAATGTTTATTATATTAATATTTTTTCTGATAGGATAAAACCAGCTGCTACCTGTGACGCGAACGCTAAAGCACCCTTTTTCATATACATATTTTACTACCCATTTTTATTCTATGAAATTGTGAACTGTAGCTATTTCGTTCATAAAACATGCGACTTTCTTTTACAAAAAATTACGATTCTTAAACGAGCTTTTTTACGTACCTTATACTTGTTAATATTATAGTAAAGTCAAGTTAAGATAAAAAACCTGGGCCGAATGTGGCGCTAAAAAGTAGGAGGAAAGCGGTCTACTTTTATTCCTTTGTCCAGGAACCGTTGTGTCAACACATGGGTTCCTAGACAAAGGAGCTATGTAAGGCTTTGCAGCTATAGACGTGGGGCTGCAACTGATCCCTCTCGTCAGGCTTGCGACAACACTGCTTGTTATTGTAGGGGGTTTTAGAACATGATATGCGTGACACGATTTGTTTATTAACAAAATAAGTAAAAAACGTAAGAATACCAGAAACGATGAAATGGTACGTAAATTCATAAATTCAAGATAACGTAATATTTTAATGATTTGGGCCGAAACTCCGGGACGAAAACTGCATAATGCTGGACGGATGAATGACGTTTAAAAAGACCGCGCGTTCGCACCAATTGAAAAGACATAAACTACATTATGCATGCCATTTACAGCAACGTACTATGACTGAAATGATGACCATGAAATTATGGATACTGCTATTATGATGAGAGAGAGGATTATTTTAAAACTTAGGAAAGATCTGTTTACATTCTACTACATAATGTTAAAATTATGATTTTAGGAAATTGAAGAATGGATAACCGGGGCAGGCGACGCAGGTTTCATCTACATATCCATGGGTTCCTCAGTGCGGACCAGCTCTATGCCCTTAACAGTTCACCAGCTCATCGTAAACGCACTGGGCAGGTTGCCACAAAGAGTGCTGTGGAAACAGGATGCTGAACAAAACCTCACAGACATACCTTCGAACGTGCGCCTGCATAAATGGTTGCCGCAACAAGATCTGCTTGGTATGTTATTTTTAAAGGCTTTTGTTTTTAATAACACTTTCACGGTGGTCCGATTAGTATTCTTTTATAACCACTGTTTTGTTTACAACAGAGTGTACACGGGTTTGCTGATTTCGGTTTCGTGATATCTTTAAGGTGAAAATCATGATTACAATTTGAAAAATTACAAAATCCATTATGTACGCAGTATACTTACTGTTCATTATTGTTTTATTAATATGAATAACTAATAGATTGACTTATCCATGCAATCTTTTTAAATAATATTTAGCTCTAATTGTCTGTCTCATAATTCAATTTAAAGGGCAAAGGCGGAAAACAATTTGCTAAAAAGGTATTGAAATTAACCATCACAAATGCCATTTAAATGAATGCAGAGCTTAAACGTAGGAGAGATAACAGATATCCAAAAATCTACCGTCGCAAGTTTAATAATGATATATCAGTGTAAGCCTGTAAAAAAAACCTTTTACGGTGCACGCTTGGATAATATTCGGTGCTTCCTTTGTGACACCGGGCAGAAAAACTGAATATTAAATTTGAAATAACCTCTTATTCATTGATCAAAGGGATTACTTAGGATTCTTGAAATAATTGGCGTAAGGCTCAATTTAATTTGAGGACGGGGTGATTCAAAGCGGAATAAGCCATCTTATTTGATATTTTTATCAAAATATTTAAGCGGAATTATGTTAAGTTTAACCGCCCCGTTTTTACAACAACAACAGGTTTCGAATTAGTATTTTATAATGCATAGCAACCCTACTCGGCTTTGCATGTTTACAAATTGTATATTCAATTTCGCGATTTATTACTAAAAATTACATTTATAACAACTTTTTCAATAACAGGTTGTAAGCAACATAGGTCCCAGTAAAAATCTGTAGAACCAAGTAAATTTAGTAACAATTAGAAGGTATTCAATAACAGCCTATCTTTCTCAGGTCATCCGAAGATAAAAGCCTTCGTAACACACGGTGGTCTACTGAGCATGTTCGAGACGGTCTACCACGGCGTACCCATAGTCACCATCCCAGTGTTCTGCGACCACGACTCGAACGCAGCCAAGGCAGAATTAGACGGCTACGCGAAAAAAATCGAACTCAGACACCTGACCAGTGAGAAACTATACCAAGCCATATCTGAAGTAATTACAGAACCAAGGTACAAGACTGAGGTGAAAAAGAGACAGCTATATTTAAGAGATCAGAAGGAAACACCGTTAGAAAGAGCGGTTTATTGGACGGAGTATGTTTTAAGACATAAAGGGGCTTACCATCTTCAGTCACCTGCAAAAGACTTATCCTTTTTCCAATATTACATGTTTGATGTTGTGCTTTTTGTTGTACTCGTGTTTACATCAGCTCTTGTCATTATATCTTATACAATAAGATTAGGGATAAAGAAGCTGGCTCAGATTTTGCAGAGCAAACGAATTGCGGTAAAGCCGGCATTATTACGTGCAAACATCATCAATCACAGTTTAATACAAAAGAAAAATATTTAAACCAAAACTTAGTCATAAGATTTAGTAATAAACGGAAATTTTGGTGATAATCTGACATGATAGAGATGAGATTAATGTTGTAATTTATTTTTGTGATATCTTTTTGTAAATAGACAAACACAAGATGCAAGTTTTGGAATAATAAATATAGACTATTAATATAGTAGAGGTGTATGAAATAGGTTACTTGTAATTATAGTGGTTGTTCAAAGTATTATATTATAGATAATGTTATGTTTGTGCTTAGTTGGTATTAGTACCAGACACCAATATTTGTACAGTAACCTTCATAGACAAGTACCAGCTAAGCACGGTATAGTTGCATTACTTATTTTGGCAGTATGATAGGTCAGATAATAAAAATATTACACATACTCGAACCCTTTTTCAACCTATTTAATTTTATGTTTTCTAACTGTGGTATTACGTAATAGGGTAAAATACAAAAAAATACTATATTTGATTTTTTTTCGCAAACGAAAATTCATGATGTACTGTACAGTGCACTTACAGTGTTGTACTTAATTTCGCAGTCACAAGTCCCCACTCCAGAACACTTTCTTATTAAATTGAGAAATCAAATAAAGGTGTCGAGTTTTTTTTGGACGGGTTAAACAGAATACCAATTTTTGGATGTAGTCATCATTCCTATAGGCTAAAAATATTAAAATGGCTTTTATGCACATACATCTGGTAGGTTAGGTTAATACGGTATTTCAAAGCCGAAGAGTATTTTTGATTGGGTTGTCTGATAGCCTATACTACAATATAATAATATATATATATATATACTCTGGACCACTAAGAAATATTATATCGTAAAAACTAATTGAAGTTTAGGTACCAATAATAATAAGCATTACCTACCATAATCTACCCAAAAAGATGTTTTGGACTTACTACCTTTAGGGCGATTCTCTTCACTATAATATAACGAATTCGATATAATGTATAACCTAATGTTGGTAGATTTTTTTCGATAGTAAATAATTTTGTTTGTAATTGTTCAATAAATTGGCCTTGTATTTATGAAACGATCCGGGAGAAAACTGAAAAAATCTTTCAATGAATTGCCTTCCTGTTATATACTTATTTAGTATTAGAGTACTTAAGTTATTACTCGTAATAAGTATTGGTGATAAACTTCTTATAAATTTGGACTGATGGTTGAAAATAAAATTCTAACAGTAAAATGAAATGTACTTACATAGGTAATCTTTGTTTTATTCTTGTTTTCACAAGTGGTAAGTGGTGGCAAATAATTTGTTGAATGTTTAAAATTAATCTCGGTGAATAATAAAAAATATTTTTGTGGTAAGTAACCACTTTGAGTTTTTTATATTAGGTACAGGAAGAAGTAACTTATGTCATCGTTGTTTTCAAATGAAGACATAAGAAGGAAGATAACTTTGAAAGATTCCCGGTCCCGGAAAGATCCTCGGTCTTTTTCAAAGTTATCGTTTGTATAAGACACTATTCATTTAAAAAACTGGATTTACTCATTTTTATTAGAGCGAGTCGAGTAGAGCCTTACGCTACCTCGCTCGCAGTGAGTTGTAAAGTAAAAGTCCCGTTTTTAAAACGAATGGTCGATAATTTTAGTAGATAATTTATTTGGTTGATGAGAGAAGTTGAAAGGAAATCGGTTAGCATGGTATGGACATATTATGAGAAGGGATGAATGTCATGTGACGAAAAGAGTGTTAGATATGTGTGTTGATGGAATTTGGGAAGAAGTAGACCAAAGAAAAGATGGATGGACTGTGTGAAGGATGACATGTGTAAGAAAGGAGTGAGTGTTGAGATGACGAGTGACAGAGGAAAATGGAAGGAAAAAACATGTTGTGCCGACTCCACGTAATGTGGGATAAGGGCAGGAGAATGATGATGATGGTCGATAATTTAAGTGCCTTGCTTAGCAGTAGGACAAAGTTAGCTAAATATAAAACTAAACGGTACTAGTACGGGTAGACTTTAATTAGTGTAAGAACTTGGTTAATGTGGTTTTAAAAATCAACTTCATTATTATGAACTTGTCATCAGTTTTTTGGCGGATATATATTTTTTTAATAATTTATTTTACAACCTCTATGGCTCAGTCGGCGAAGGTCCGCCTGAGGCTCAGGAGGTTGCGGGTTCGATTCCCGCCGGGGACCAGATTTTGTATGATGTAAAATTTCTGGTTACGTGTCTGGGTGTTTTCTATGTATCATATGTATGTATTTACAAAGCAAATATATATATTAGTCACCTAACTCCCATAGTTCAAGCTCTGCTTAGTTTGGGGTTAGTTGATGCTGTGTGAGTAGTCCGGAAATATTTATTTATTTATGTAGTTATCGAGGCTTTTGCCCTGCAGTGGGACAGTGCAGGCTAAATAATAATAATAATATGTAGTTATCCTTTGTAAAGGTCTTGCAAGTTTTGTCCTACTTTTAGAGAGTTTACAACAACAGGTACAGTTTAACCGTGATCATGGCGCATGTAACTGTGCCGAATTATAGGGAAACTCGAAAGACAATAAATCATGGTAAATATCCCGTTATAAATCTAAATAATCATGAAGATCAAGAAGCATGTAAGACGTCCACTGCTGGACATAGGCCTCCCTCAAAGATCTCCAGTGGTTTCGGCTGGCAGCGGCCCGCAGCCTTCACCAGATCGTCCGTCCATCTAGTTGGTGGACGTCCTACGCTGCGCTTGCCGATCCGTGAATCTAAATAATAACATCAGGTAAGTATGCCCATTTTATCGAGATGCTGCTTTGGGCCCTGACACTGAGCAGTTGAGGGCTGTCACCAGCACCGCACCAGCAAAAATCGCTTCACGCACTGGCCCAGCCCGGAGGGTGGTGACAAGCCGCGGCCGAAGCCTCCCACCAGAGACTGTTCTTAGCACCACCCGGAGGTCACGTGGGTCTATTTTTATCGTTCTTATGTATCTAGGTTGACTGGTAGTTAGTGCTATAGCATTAAGCTCACCTTTTTGAACCATAACTATACAAATTAAGTGTTAAAATAAATAAATGTCACATCTGTGTTTTGGCGATGATCATCTTCATTTTTGGTAAATTGTGGTAGGTATATTGGTATTATTTGGTCTATTTGCCCCTCTATCCCTATTTGGTCGTAACCATTATAGTCAGCCACTAAATGGGGTCCATTTTCCTTGAATGCCTCTAAATAATTAATTGCGTCTGTATATCAAGGACATGTCGCTCATCTGCGACAAGAACGTGACAAGTCAGAAAACGTGATTTTTCAGAAAACGACTTTGAAGTTTTCAAATCTGTATATTTTCGTTCCTACTGAACTTTCTAAGCTTTTTATTGACGATTAAGGTGCGCCAACAATTCTTTTTTCGAAAAAAACGATGCGGAGCTAGTATCTCATTCATTTTCATAATAATATCATGTTTTTTATCGAAAATGGCAGCACTTGTTACGTTTTTGCAGCAATATATATATATTTTTATTAGATATACTGGCGTATAACGTTTTATATGCTAATATTTTTGTTAAACTAACGAAATATCAAATTTAAAACACGTTTTTGCAGTCAAAATATATTAAATTATACAAAAAAATATTACTAAAACACCGTTATACTCGTACTTATTGTACTATTTTAATCAGTCTCGACCATAAATTCAATTACACATAATACTTTTGTACTAATTTTAACAGTCTTGACAATAATTAAGTCTTGCTTTACCATGGCACACTTCTTAACCAATACGAACAATGATGTCTGTCAATAATTGTAATCATTGTTTACTTACTATTAAATAATCAAAACATCTAAACAAAAACAATCACAGTTATTTTCAATTAGTTCTACTATAATATTAACAATGGCACTTAATATTTGCACTTATTAGTATACTAAACATTATTATAGAAAGTAACAAATCAATATTTTGACAGCCAGTGTGTTATCAAATAAAATAATAAAAATCTAAATTTAAAATTTAAGAAAATCCCCGACTACAAATCCTTAATTTCCTTAAAGGTAAAACACCACAATATTTAGTAATGTGCACGCCATGTTCTTTCATTTGATACCCCACTCGAGGATATTTGCAGATTTCGGTTTTCTTTCCCCACTCCCACCCCCATAACTTTTAAAAGGCTCAACCGATTTTCATGAAACATGTCTAAGAACCACCGGGCCAAGCTTTCATACAAAAAAAACTAAATTGAAATCGGTCCATCCGTTCGGGAGCTATGATGTCCCAAACAGACAGACAGATAGACAGACAGACAGACACGTCAAACTTATAACACTTTTTTGGTCGAGGGTTAAAAATACTAATAAACATTCACAATTAACAAATCTCTATGATGATGCGCTTATAGAGATTCGTAAAAATAAATAAATATTTCTGGACAATCTACACAACAACATTTACCCCCGTGGTAAGCTCTTTGCTTGTGTTACGGGTACTAGGACATCTGATATACTTAATATAATAGACATAAATAAATACTTTTATTATACATATTAAATAATAGAATAGAATAGAATTCTTTATTACACACCAGATGAACAATACAATATGAAATTAAAACTAAACCTAGAATGCGTAATGGGCGGTCTTATTGCTAAAAGCAATAAGACCAAAAACGATTATTAAACACCCAGACCAAGGAGAAAAGTGCTTGCAGAACATACAAACAATTTTACCCTCGGCGGGAATCGAACCCGCTACCGCCGCTGCTTTGCAAGTGGACATTCGCCCACCGCGCCACCGAGGCAGTCAAAAAAAAGGATTTATAATATCGAGGAATGAGGTTTTTATTAACCAGTTCCATAAGTTCTGCTTAACGCTGTAGTTATTGGCCGATTATTTATTGCCAGCGTGTTTACTACACAACATTTAGCATTGTTGCTGGTTCGTTTCGGTTGTATCGTGTTTCCTTCTGAGTCTATCTTTAAGGTTCGTTGTTTAGGAACTATTTCTTCTAAGCAATAAAAGCCCACTGTGGTTGTCGAGTCAGTAGTAGTAGTGGGTATTATTTCGGTATCCAGAGGTGGATCTAATCTGTCTGTAGTTATACTGTCTATTGCATCAACTATTTATTTTCGGAGTATACCCAAAATCTTTTTCGATCGCGATCGTGACTCCATCTGAAAGAATAAGGTGGTGGTTTAAATATGTGTCATCATCTGTAATGCAACAACTTCAGATAACACGACAAAATATATACACACTTTACGACAACAACGAGATACGTGGTAATAATTCATACAAAACTAAACCTCTAGAGATTTCATTCATCATCTAAAACGGTACATATCCTTTTATTCCGAATAAGTATAATTTTTTTGCGAGAAAACCGTGACAAGGTAGCCTTAAAATGTATACAGTAACATATTACTTTACAGCTAAAGTGGTTCAAACCATGATATCACGCTTTAGTAACAAATTAATAACTAAGTGAATGAACTTACCTTTCCATTAAAAACGTGACACACTGACTGTGTCACGTTTTTGTTGCAATTGAACAGCTCCTCATTCGTCGCGCGCAGAGACTCCAATGACATGTACCGATGTTGAAACGAACTTCATAGTTGTAAAGGAGGGAGTTAGAACGCATCTTGCCGACTTTTTTACTCATATCTTTGTCAATTTTGGGGCTAGGAATATCGCGTTTTTGTAGCAAGTAGAGCGCGATACGGCGGATTTTTATATACTGTTATTCCAAAACGATACATAATTGTTATAAACCGTTCTTGTCGCAAATGAGCGATGTAACGTCGAGGCAACAGTAACTGTAAGTGCCATGAAAACTTGCTGAATCCTCTTTGGATATTGATCAAGATGTTTTATAGGTAGCACAACAAATATATATTGATACAACTTAACTTTATTGACATTTACGGCGATGTATGATAAAAATCCTTTATTTGCTAGCTTTGGGGTATTTAGGTGTTCAAAAATTATATTGAGGTTTATAATATATTTTTTTTCAAAACTGAATAGTTTGTGCGAGACACACTTGCGCTGAAAATTGGTTTGAATGAGATCTAGTAAGCTGTTCTTATATATAATTACATACGTATAATTTTACGTGTACACGTCAATACTATAAACTACAAATAATAAGAAAACACGAATACAAGAAATATTGTGAACCTCAGAGTTCACGTGAAAGTAGTTAGTTCTGTGAAATATACGTCTATTATAATTCAAGCTAAATGGTCCAGATTAAATTGATGATTATTAAATTGACGAATTTTTAATAGCTTACAAAAAAAAAATTAGTCGGAGAGGGCACTCATCTAAATACTGACCTCGCTTAACTAGGGATAAAGTTGCGGTTTTTAAGGTAAAAGCATTCGCATAGTAATAAAATGTGGTTGATGTAAGAGACGTAAAGGTTGCCACACCGGAACAGGTGATCCTCTAGTCAACTCCAGGTTTCCTACACAGGTTTATCTTTAAGTGTGTGTCTACACAAGAGCCTTAACGTTAAAGTGTGAAAAGCGCTGGCGCGCAACTTTGCAAAGTAAGATTTAAACATTAAGACATTAAGGTATGAAATTTTTATGCAATACTAGTGGCCCGCCCCGGCTTCGCACGGGTTTTTATTCAATTTTGTTTCCCGGCAATTATTTGTTTTTTTCTCGCCTTTTAAACCTTCCCTAGACCTCCACGAACATTTCAAGACTATGATAAGATAAATCCGTTCAGCCGTTCTCGAGTTTTAATCAGACTAACGAACAACAATTCATTTTTATTTATATAGATTTCCAGGAATAAACTTGATTTTATTGTCAGACTATAATATTATCTATTACCTATATTATTAAAATAGGGAAGGTATAATAGTGAAAAACTCTTATTCACATATTTAAAAAAATAATATAAATAAATTTCCCGACTACTCACACAGCATCACCTAACCCCAAACTAAGCAGAGCTTGTACTATGGGTGTAAGGTGACTGATATACTACATAGATACATATTTTTTTGTAAATACATACATATGATACCTAGAAAACACTCAGACCCGAAACCAGAAATTGTATCTCGTTGTAAAATACCGAAATCATAAATACTCTTAACTATTTACCCAAGGCCTAATATCCAAGGTCGGATCTATTGATTGATATATTTCATGATCCGTTATGTCTGTATCTTCATACAAAATAAGGGGCTGGAACGTAATCAGAAATCTTCTCATAGGTTATCTTGAAAGAACGCACAAATACTATATCATTCTAAATATTTTCTTAACTAGCTAAATGGACAGTAAAATTGCCTACAATTATTGGTAATTTTCAAAATAAAATGTTCTTAAACATAATACCACAAACAACTAGGAAAAATCCAGAGATGCTTGGTGGGGTTTGAACCCACGACCTTCGGGATGAAAGTCGAGTGTCCACCCAATTAGCCAAAACGACATTTAAAAAAAAAAAAGGTGTGTGTGCGATTCACACACGATAGAAGTGAAACTTCAGTAAATCGACGAAAGAATAAGAAAAATAAAAAAAAAGTGTGTGTGTCAGCTACGACGCACGATTGGAGTCTACTTACGAACTATAGTATGATATTATATATCGAATAGAAAAAAAGGGTAAATGAACGCATCTGCTAAAATGATAAGAGATACAAACATATATCTGTAATTATTCGGATTATTTATATTACTTCAATAAAGCGTAATACATAAAGTATGTTACAAAATAATATAAATAAAATACAGCAATATCTCTTTGCGCGATACTTCGTAGTCTCAACTACGAAGTATCGCGCAAAGAAATTTAAATAAAGCATTGTATTTGTGTCTCTTACCATTTCCGTTTCATCTTTTTGCATCCGGTTTGAAATCACTACGATTCTATAGAAGTTTCACTTCAAAAATACGGATATATTTGTTAGATAGCCTTTTCGATCGAGGAAGGCTATAGGTTACATTTTACCGGGAATATACGTTGTTCCGGAAATCCAATAACATGGGCAACGCCGCGCCGCTGGCGAGGAAAGCTAGTTATTGATAAAGCCAAAAATACATTTCAGTATTTTTGTACGGACAAAACAGAATAGAGTGCACTCACGCTCTGCACCAATCGGTTACCACGGAAGACCGGCGTTACAGTAGATTAGTATGCTGTATAATGCTGAGTGGAAGCCTTTTTTGTTACATTCTGTGTACTAATCAATTTATGTGTAATATGTTATTTTTATAACAAAATAAACATTTTTATTATTATTATTATTAAACAGAATACCAATTTTTTGATGTAGTCATCATGCCTACTCGTATTAATTTTCAGCTGATTCCAGTGATGATGAATGACGCTCGAGTTGATTGTCGTATAGTAGCCTCATTCTCTACTCTAATATAATATTTATTATCATAAAATGTAGCTTGGTCTGGGTAAAACCACAGTAAGACTGATTTAATCCCGTAAAAGGATTCACCATGTTCACAATCACTTGGACTGTTTCTATTAAGTTTATGACTGTTCTAAAACATTTTATTGCCGATTTTTATTGCAAGATAAAATATTCCTTTATTGTGATATACATAACATAATTATATTTTTTAAACAACACAAATTTGCTGCCTCGTGCCAAAATATGTTATGAGCATTGACTTGGTTTTTGTACTCGATTATTATACCTCTTAGGGTAGTAAAGTAATTTATATATTTGTAATTATGCATATTGGGTACATTATGAATTTTGCCAGGTCTTGTAGCTATGTGTAACTAGTCTACAAAATTCTACCATAATAAGGTGAAAAACATTGATGGAATATTACTGATAAAATAGTCATAACCAGTAATATTCATTACAGAGAATTATGGAGTCAGGTATTAAGACTAGATTGGTTAGTAAAATTTATAAAAATAATAATTAAAAATATCACTCATTAAAATATTTAAATTAAAAATCCAATAACGTAGTTCAATAAAATATCAAATTCATGTTATATAAATATTCATTAATAAAATCATGAATGGAATAATATGCTTTTTTTAATAATTTGTCATTGAGTTTAAATTCTTTAATGGACAGCGCACGAACACACTTTGGAACATAATTGTAGATTTTGTCAAATCATACAATATAAATTTTCCGCTACCTACTCGCCAGTTCGGCATAGTAGACGGCGTAATTTTCCCTCTGAGCGACTACCGATAGGAAACCAATTAAATTGATCTTTATTGGTTTGGACAAAAACGTGAGAATCTTTAATTGGATAAAATATTCTTGACATGAGTCTCGTTTTTAGGGTTCCGTAATCAAATGGCAAAAAACTGAACCTTCATACATTGTTTTATTTTATGCAAAATACAAGTTAAAATAAGACTTGTAATAAAATTATGGAATTTGTTGTCTTACACATACTTGTCGACTTTATTTAACAAATTACAAGAAAAACTTTGAGTAGAAATAATTTATTACGTCCTTAAAGTCGTAGGCATGCTGGTAGATAATATAAATATAATTAAAATGAAAAAATCGGCCTATCGTTGTGTAATCTTGAACAGTTCTTTTGTAGTTTAATATATTTATCCTCACTGTCGAACAGGTTATGAAAATGTTAACACAACCCTCCCTTTATACACTCAGCCAAAAGTGCTTAGAAACATTTTTTATAAAGTAAGCATATTTTTATAGGTAAGAGTATTTAAAAATAAAACACGACTATTATTGGGTATGTTTTTTTTAGAATTTAGTTATTTAATTTAGCTTAATTTAATCTATGAGAAATGTAGTTGTAAAATAAAAAGCCGACGGCTTTTACTGATGTAGTTTTAAAAGCTTTTATAATAGTGTACTGAGATGTTACCTAATTTAATAATAAGAAGATATTCTTAGCTAGAATTAATAAAAAAAAGTTGGAATCACTGTTTTTTCGTCAAAGCTTTAAGCTTCCATAGTTTCACAAACCATAAAACAAAAAAAGAGTTAGATTTCAGATTCTGATTAAAATAAATTAAATTAAGGAATTGTTTGAAATAACTGGCTTGATAAATGCAATTTAAATGATTTTTGGAATGATATACAACTTCACGGGGAAAGAATTGCTTTACCCAAAAGAAGCCATAGTTTTCGGTACGGAAATGTAATGGCTAATTCTCTCATTTCATGTTAATAACAGTTACATGTTCCAACAAACGATTTGTGGCATACCCAACCAGACATCAACTTTCAAAGCATTGATGTTAGAAAAATCGTTAAGACATAAAGTGCTTTATTGCTATTTATTGATAACAAAGATTTAAATCTTCTATATGGGCAAACTTTTGACTTTTGACATGGACAAATTGTTCCACGAACTTGTGTAGTTTAATTTAAGTCTAGTTCTTCTTGTTTTAGATAAAAATATCAATATAAAAGAAAAATACGAACATATTCCAGAATATTTATTCTCTTTAAATTAAAAAATCATATTATTTTGTAACGTTCACGTGTTGCGCTTTCACTTGACACTCCACTCTAGTATATTTACAGACATTCGGTTATTTCACTCCAATTTTCATTGACATGTCGCTCGTAAGTCACCTTCATACAAAAAACTCTATTGAAATTGCTTCATCCATTAGGGAGCTCTGGTGCCACAGATAGTCAAACAGACGGACACGTCAAACCTATAACACCTCTCTTTTTCAGTAGCGGGTTAAAAATAAGAATTGTACCAACCGTTAAATAGGGGTGCTTATGCATTTTTACAAAGTTATATATAAATATTTCCAGACAATGCACACAACAATATCTAGCCCTGTGGTAAGCTCTGAGCTTGTGTTACGGTACTAGATATCTGATTTACTTAATATAATAGGCATACATATATAGATATGTATGCCTATTATATTAAGAAGAGAAAGAGCTTGCAGAACATATAAACACCCTCGGCGAGAATCCAACCCGCTACCTCTTGCGCCGCAAGCGGAGGCTCGCCTACCGCGCCACTAAAGCAGTCAAAGTTGGTATCTTATACCGTTCCTACCTACTTAAATATTGTCCTTAAAGTCAGGTTTCTATTAATTAAGCTTTTGATGTGACCCACAAACACTTCATTTATAAACTAGCCGGGTTTATCTCTCGCACTGTAAAATGTTGCTGACACCACAATTATACTTTTCGGAGAACGTGGAAATGTTTAAACATATGAAATGTGTTGTGTGATTTTTGTTGCGATACACAAACACGGTTGCAGGTATTGATCCGTGTTTTATCTCTCGCATTGTGAAATGTTGCTGACAACAAGATGATACTTATCGGAAACCGCTCAACTTGAATGCGCACTACAGTGGCATGTAGAAATACTTTGTAAAGGCGTTGCAGGAAAGATCTATCTTTTGCATATTGGCTTACGAGTTTCAGGAATAAACATTTTTGTCCAAAATATCACTGACAGAATTTAAAGCAGCTGAGATTTTTTTTATAAATATTATTTAGATTAATAACATTTTAATGACATTTGAATATTAGTGAACATAATAACAATGGTTGATATACTAAGAAAATCAATTAAAATATAAATTATGGGCCGATAATATTAATTTTACATGATAATTAAAATAGTTTTAAACAATATTCACATCTGAAAATAATTAAAATATATATGTATTTGTATTTATTACATGATTATTAAACTTTTACATTATAATGTTGAAAGTAACGACGCTATTTCAGGTGTTTGTACATATTGCATTGTGATCTAAAAGTCTAATGCTTAAGAAGTAAAAAATTTAAATTTAAGATTACTATTGTGAAAAAAACCTTAATAGCCCAACATAAGCCCCATCAACCATACAACATACAAGGTAGTAATATAAAATTTATCTAAAATAGTATATATATAAATGTTTGCCTCATATACTTATGCTCCTATTCGTAAAAACTGAGATTGAATTGGCTAAACTACACAATAAAATACACATCTTATAGGTCTTTATGCTTAGACATCGTCACTTTACATCAGGTGAGATTGTGGTGAAATAAAGTCTAACGTATCATTAAAAAAAAAGCCTAGCTATTTATGCCTTATTTTGCGACTCATATATATAGAGATAAACAAGGTTGAAAACTTATTTAAACAGATTTGCATCATATTTACGTCCAATAGGATAAATATTTTTATGCATATGGTTATTGTCACAGATTTTTAAAAGGAGTACCTAAACAAAAAGTATATAAAGAAGTTGTTTTGTACCTACTCAATACGCCTGGTTTTAGTAGAACGTCTAGATCCAGTTGGCTCCGACATTGTCTTTACACCAGAGCTAAGCATTCGTTATAATTGCAAAAGGCGTTCATTTAGATATCTGTTTAACTTTGTAATTTTATATTTACATTTTACGGGAAAAAACGTTTCATAGGTATAATCAAATAACTGAATTGAACTGAAGTTTGCTATTAAACTATGGCTTGCATACCGCAGAAGTTTCTTTGGAAATATTCTTTAATGCAGGGCGTTATTTTTTATGCGATCTTTTTCCTGGTAAGATAGATTTTACTCAGACTTGTTAACCGGCGTTAGGTAGGTCTCAAATCCATTTGCGTTTGATCATTTAAAGTGTTTTCTACGAATAATTAGTTTTTTAAAATAAAGACGGGGGCTATCCCGTCATAATTTCACCGAGTCGCTCGCTTGATAGTGCAAGTAAAATACAATGTTCACTATAAAACTAAGAATTAAGAACTTAAGAGCATTTCAAAATAATCAGATTGTCAACCCCGATTTTCATTACACAATATCCAAACACATTTAAAAACACTAACAACTATCACCGATTAAAAACCAGCTGTTAAAAAAAATTACTTTTTCTCCTGTTTGTTTTTAGTACCCCTACATATACATATATGTATTATGTACCTACCTATTAGTAGTATTATCTTAGAATATATTTTGTATTAAACAAAAAAACTTATCTGTGCTAATATTACAAAGATGGTTTCTGTTTACTCGAACACATTAATCTTAGGAACTACTGTAGATGCCATTCTATCACATACAGGTCAAAATCATCCCTCCTTTTTCCTACGCCGTAGTCGGGTAAATGTTCAAATTTACTCAATCTCCGTAGACAGGGAAAAATATAAGGAACTACTGTGTAACCGTGTACACATATGTAGTACCTGTGTAAATGTGAAAGTGTGTGTAAGTGAAATAAATTGATATATTTTCAGATTTTGGCAACAATATGCAACATAGCGATAATAATAGAGATGATTGGATTCAGTAAATGCCATTCTGTGGATGAGACTCAAAGTTTGAGAATTGAAGGGTTGCAAAAGGCTACACTTAATGGTCAGTTATGGTTAATAGTGGATAGATATACGCTAAAGAACCTAGTAAACCTAGTAAAAAGTTACGCTAGTAAAGAACCTCTACTAATATTTTATGTCAACACGTTGTTGTTGAACTAACAAATATATCTTAGATTTTAAAGGCTCTCGAAATGTTATCTCATACATTACATAGAATAATAAATCACAACGCTTTGGAGATAGGCAGGAAATAGAGAAAAAGCAGTCTTATACAGATAAAATATGCTCAAACGAATGTTAACTGAAATGTGTCTTCGCGGTCACTGAAGTCAAGTCTGTTTCAAAACATTTCTTCTCAATACAGACTTCTCGTTGACACTCTGCCCAGCTTCATCTATGCTGTAAGTCTGTTGACTGTTTAATTTCGTCACTGGGAGTATATAAATAAATAAAATAAAACAATTTATTTACCAAACAGAGCTTTCAAGAAAATACAAATGTCAGCGAACCTCAAACTAAGCAAATCTGCTTGTATCTTGAGACTTCGGAGTGCTGTTTACAAAATGGCGGTTGGTATGCATGTTAGAGATAATGAGATACATGGAGTATAAGTTATAAACAGACAGCAATTTAAATACGTTTATTAACAGTGCTGATACAAACCCTTGTAACTATATTATTATTATTGTACTTGGTAGATATAAGATAACAATGGGTGTATATGGTTAAACAGTTCACAATACATTTTTATAAATAAAACATTTAAAAAAAGGCAAAACAAAATAGTCAGTTAGACAAACTTGCTCAAACAAGTTAAATTAAGTTGGGCTGGTTAGGGCCGGGTTAGGCATAGAAGGATAATGCACAAAACACTCCTAGGCGAGATGTCAGTGCAGATCTCAATTCCCCCAATTAGATTTAGAATTAGTCAGTCAGTCGCAAAACAGTTATGTCTTGGGTCAGTGATGGTTATTTATTTACGACTTCTATTAGACGATATCACAGTTTTTTTTTTGGTTGAATTAACAGATATTTTACATTATATCTCATCTAAAGCAAGTAATATTATTATTAATTTTTTAGGTCAAGCCCGATTTTATATATTTCAAATATATTTTCAGTATCCTGCATGAATCGATTTTTAAAAGCAGTTTACGCGTTTAGCGGAACCACAATAATCTACACAACAATTTTAATGATCATTCAAGTTTGGGTGTTATACGTTGGAAAAAAAGTTAGTAAAGTTATTTAATTAAGTCTAATAGTTTAATACCCATTTTCATCAACAGTTCTTAAGATTTAGGTATTTTCTAAGACGAGAGAAAAAGCACAAGAAGAATGGGACTAAAACAGCGGTCAGCAACATGTTTTTTTGAAGTGAAACTTCTATAGAATCGTAGTGATTTCAAACCGGAAGCAAAAAGATGAAACGGAAATGGTAAGAGACACAAATACAATGCTTTATTTAAATTTCTTTGAGCGATACTTCGTAGTTGAGACTACGAAGTATCGCGCAAAGATTGCTGTATTTTATTTATATTATTTTGTAACATACTTTATGTAATACGCTTTATTGAACTAATATAAATAATCCGAATAATTACAGATATATGTTTGTTTCTCTTATCATTTTAGCAGATGCGTTCATTTACCCTTTTTTTCTATTCGATATATATCATAATCATAGTTCGTAAGTATTAGACTCCAATCATGCGTCGTAGCTGACACACACACACTTTTTTTTATTCTTCTTATTCTTTCGTCGATTTACTGAAGTTTCACTTCTATCGTGTGTGAATCGCACCACACCTTTTTTTTTTTTTATATTTGGTATCTCAGTTTAAAGAATTTGAGCTTAGTTGCCAATCCTCACATTTTCCATACTCAACTAACTCAAGCACCTGCTCTATTAGTAGGTAGTTAGGTACTGTTACAAACATTAAGTAAAAGCACGTAAAAGCTATCAGATCCAGTGACATCCATCCGAAACTACTCTGGTACAAAGTTACTCGAGTAAGTTGTTAAATCTTAATATCAGAATTTCACTTGGGTGAATACTATCTTATCCCTTTTAGAGAAGAAGTAATGAACCAAAAACATTACAAGGGTTCATTGTGGAATAGCAAGCGTAAAATGTAACATATAATTAACTCGAATGGCAAGAAAAATTATTGAATCTGAAGCTACTATTAGATATTTATGTCTATCTAGTAGGTATTCTATGGCATGATATAGATCAATCACCATTTTTAAAAAAGACAACCGAGAGAGTGAATCCGAAAGCTAAATTAGTTTTCTATTTAATATGTACATCAAGATATTCATGATCAAACCATGAGATAAGAAAAATAATAATAATAAAAGATTATTATTTTCTCAACACTTATTACATAATTATCTCTAGGGTAACATTGTAGGAGTGAGCAGTGAATTATTGTGAAAAATGGTTCTATATTACAGTAAAAAAAAATTTAATCCCTAAGTTATGAAAAATAAACAACATAGTACACGCCTTCCAAACACAGCTCTCATAATTTTATTATTAACTGCAATTTAATACGCATAGTAAAATATAAATACACAACGGAAAAATGTATCGTATTTTTCGCATTTAAATGTAGCAGATGTTCTCACCCCTAGACTGTATAAAATGAGCCCTTAGGGTTCTTATACACGGACGGCAAATTGCTACCTGCAGCCAACGGTTGTTTGCCGTTGACGTCGTGCTTTCATGTATTTGCAACGCGCCGTTCGTTTAAATGAGCTCATAAGGTTTGTAAACTCGGTAACCAACCAACCAACCAAGGTTTAATAACTAATTGCAGAGGCAACTGCAGCCGTCGAAGGCTGTCGATTGTATCTGCCGTTGACGTCATGCCGTTTTGGCAACGCGCCTTCTATGCTTATTTATATTTATCTTCTAGCTATGCTACATTGCCATAAAGCGTTTGATATCCACCAATCATATTCATTTGTGAACATATGTATATATGTAGTTATGTGCAGCTATTTCGTTCAGTCACGTCGCATCTGTCAAAGTAAGAAAGTTCTTGACATAACTAACCATTTGCTTTGTTTCCTCGTATTTTGTGAATAACACCCTTAATCTTAACAACAGTTCCAGTTGAAATCGTCCTTGGTCCTGTGCTGGGTGATGGTGACAACTATATGGCTTTTAATGATGTTCATCCAGTTCATTGTGCTGATGGTCATGTACATGAATGAGACTGGCGTCATCGCGTGGGTGGTGTGCGCTGGTCTTGGGATGTTAGCTTTTTGTAAGTACCTACTACATTCTTGCATATACTTACTTCTAGGCTAATTCAGTTTAAAAAGCATATTTTCAGGAAAACATTGTGAGGAAACCGGTATGTTCTGAGAACTTTAAACAGTTTGAAGGACATGTGACATTCACCAACCCGCACTTGGCCAGCGTGGTGAATTAAGGCCTAATCTCTCTCGTCAAGAGAGAAGTCCCTGTGTCCCAGCAGTGGGAACGTTGATAGGGTGATGATGATGATGATGATGAGGGTATTGTAAAACACAAAGGGTAAATAAAACCCATAGCTGTGTTTTTATAAATTCTGCTCTTTAAAAAAAACGTGTATTACCTACTCATGTTTTTTGCGACGATATACTTATACCCAACGTTTCTAGTTGATATAATTTTTATTTATATAATACTACTTAGGTACTAATGTTACCTTCACCTTATGTTATATTACTGTTTAGTATTTCTACTGGTCTTTAGTGATTATGTATGTGGGTTGGTTGAAATAAAAGAGTTATTGCACTATACTGAATCTATTCATTTAACACGTTACAGGTTATTACAATTATATTATTTATTTAATCCTTATTAGGATATGTCTAAACACGGCTGAGGTTTGAAGAGTGACTGGCGAGGCTCCGCATAACTATTAAAAAGCTGAATTAACGAAACGCGTTTGCGCCGCGTACTTTTATGCTAATCTGTGTCACTACATCAATCCTCCCTTTTTTCAAATTTTTTTACAAAAAAAATTTATTTTAGTTAAGTAGTACATTCAAGGTTAAAACATTACAATAAACATTACAAATTCAAAGGCTCATGCCTGCTACACAAATATGCTTACGTTTTAAAACAACATGCAATATGAGCTCGCATTCATTTATGCAGAGGTAAGTACATAGTTATTTCACAATCAAAGTTCGTTCGAATGACCAAAGTACAGTCAGCTTGTAAAATTACATATATGTTTTTTTTTTTAACTTTAAAATACATTTTTAACAATGAAATCTTTTAATAAAGTTGTATAAACAATGAAATAAACTTTGTATGTTAACAAAAAAAAAAATACATTTTTAAACTACACATTTTTTTACATAATTCTAATACACTGAAAATTTAATAAAATCTGGATTTCCTAACAAAATAGGTAGTTATTCCCTGACATAAAACAAAATTTACTTTAGCACAATATGCTAAAACCACTGGTGGAATAACGCCTGTCTATACAACGTACACGGGTCCACTATCTACATAGCTTAGACGTATCTACCACATGACACTGTAATAAAAAAATAATTCCAGTTTAAAAATTTTTAAAGATATGTTAAAAAAATGAAATCAAATAAAATGACACTTACTTAAACACTTATAATTTTGACTTTCTGTGGTGCCTGTTGCGACACATTCGGCACTGAATTTTGTATCTCTAAATTTTGAGGAGATACTGTATAAATTTGACGATGCACCCATTTCTTTAATCTTCCATAGCATCTCGTACATATGAAATATATTATCGAAAATATCAAAATTATTGTTAATACAGTAAAAAATAACTTCAAATGATTTAATTGTTCTTCAATTGCTGATACATTTGCACCAGATTGTGCAATAATAACTTGTTCTTTAACTTCTTTACTTTGATTTTTCCCCATAGTTATGATCATAACAAGGTCTAAGAACCAAATGTGAATAATATCAATTTACTATCTACAGTTAAATTTTTGCAAACACAGAATATTTCGAAATAATCATTGCCTTAATGTCAATGCTCTTATGACCTAATAATGTACTTACACTGCAAATGAGTATGTCTCTGCTATCTGAAAATGTACCTAAATATATTACTATAGTAGGTGTTTACTTACATAGAATTATTATCAAATAACTTTCTTTGATTTAAAGTCGAAATCTGACTGGCAGCTTAACATTACGGCCGCTACGAGTAGTTCGAGACGTTACCTTATCGCCTGACTTGTCAGTACTCGTGCACTTAGCTGCGTCACTCTCGCGTTCTGTATTCTGTGACAGGTCACGAGTTCGATTCTCGCTACCAGATGTTCCAATAATGGCTTTAGGTAATGCCTGATTATCAGAATCATTTTCTGCTAAAATATAAGCTGGTTTTACACGATCAATAGAAACGTTAGAAATTCTGTTATTAATTTGCACTTTAAATATTTTATCTGTCCTATCTAATACTTTATAAGGACCATCATAAGGTGGTTGCAAAGATTTTCGCACCGCATCATTTCTTATAAAAATATATTGACATTCTTTTAAATCTTTATGCACAAATATTTTTTTATGTAATTTATTTTCTCTATTCACCGGTTTATAACTATCGATAATTTTTCTTATTTTATTTACATAACCTTCAGAATCTATTTGAACATCCTTTGCTTTTTTATCATAAATTTCACCTGGCAATCTAATAGAAGTTCCGTAAGTCATCTCAGCTGCACTAACGCCTGTATCTACACGAGTCGCTGCTCGTAAACCTAACATCACGGTTGCTAATTCATCTACCCATGAGTTATTATTGAGGCGCGCCATAAGGGCTGATTTCAACGAGCGATGCCAACGCTCTACGGCACCGTTACTTTGTGGATGGTATGGAGTAGTTCTGATTCTATTTATACCCAATAGTGACATTAATTCTCTGAACAAATTACTTTCAAATTGTCGACCTTGATCACTGGTAAGTTTTTCAGGACAACCAAAACGTGAAATCCATCCTTCATAAAAAACTTTCGCAACTGTATCTGCTGTAATATCTTTAGTTGGAATAGCTTCTGTCCATTTAGTACATCTGTCAATCATAGTTACACAATATCTATAACCTTCTGAACTCGTTGGTAAAGGACCTACTATATCGATATGTACGTGCTGAAAACGATCTGTCGTCTGAAACTGGCCTAAATCCGAAACTGTATGTTTCAAAACTTTTGATCTCTGGCATCGTACACATGATTTTGACCATAAATTTATGTCTTTATTCATTCCTTTCCAGAAATATCTATCAGTAATTAATTTTCTAGTAGTTCTAATACCAGGATGACTTAAATTATGAATTGCGTCAAAAGCTACATGCCTAAACTTCTCTGTAAGGTAGGGTCTTATACGTTCCGATGACGTTTCACAAACAACGGATGTCTCGCTACCCGGTAACATAATATGTTTAAATTGAAACTTGTTATTGTTACTTGATTCTTCGAACAATTGTGCAAGCTGTTCGTCTGTTTCCTGTGCTACGGCAAGTTCTGCGAAATCTATAATAGTTGGGCAATATATTGTTTCAATTCTAGAAAGACAGTCAGCCACTGTATTATCTTTACCATTTATAAAATGAATTTCAGTGGTAAATTCGCTTATGAACATTATTTGTCTTGTTCTACGAGACGTTTCTTTATCTATACTGTTACCTTTTTTACTAAACAAATATGTCAAAGGCTTGTGATCTGTCAAAACTACTAATTGTCGCCCTTCAATTAAATGACGAAAGTGAATTATCGCTAAATAAATTGCTAATAGTTCTCTATCGTATGTACTATATTTTCTCTGAGCTTCAGACAATCGTTTCGAGAAAAATCCTAACGGTTTCCATGCCATACCTTCTTTCTGCTGTAACGATGCACCAACACTGGTATCACTAGCATCTGTCATGAGGGTCAATGGGCTATCTATAGACGGGTGAGCTAATAAAACTGCTTTTTGCAAGCTTAACTTTGTAAGTTTGAATTGATCATCAGCCATCTCCGTCCAGTTAATTACCGTTTTATCTTTACGTTTGGAATTATGCAAATACTTATTAAGCTCAGCTTGCTGGTCCGCTGCATGAGGAATGTGGGATCTATAAAAGTTTAACATACCCAAGTATCTTCGTAATTCTTCCACGGTGGTAGGCCTCGGAAAATCCATGATGGCTTTTACCTTGTGGTCTAAGGGTCTGATTCCACTTGTCGATACCTCGAATCCTAGAAAATCAAGTTTTTCTTTACCAAAAACACATTTAGAAATATTTATCGTTAGACCATATTCATCAAATCGTTTGAAAACTTCCTCTATATGTTTTCTATGACTTTCTATATCATCACTTGCTATAATTACATCATCTATATATGCAAAAATGAAGTCCAATCCTTGTAAAACGTTATTGTCCATAAACCGCTGGAAAGTTTGCGGGCTATTGCGTAATCCAAAGGGTAGTTTACAGAATTCCCATAATCCGAAGGGAGTAATTACGGCTGTCTTCTCTATGTCAGCCTCTGCTACTGGAATGCAATTAAAAGCTCTATTTACATCTAATCTACTATAAATTTTTTTACCTGCCAATACATAGGTAAAATTCTGTAGCCTTGGAACGGGATACCTATCAGGTTTTGTAATCGCGTTCAACATCCTATAATCACCACACGGTCTTATGTCCCCATCTTTTTTCGGTACTATATGCAACGGGCTGGCCCAGGCGCTCTTACTAGGTCTGCAGATTCCTAACTCTTGCATAATCTGAAATTCTTTCTTTGCTTTTACATACCTGTCAGGAGGTAGGGGTCTGGCCTTCGCGTGTACTGGAGCTCCCATTGTCTCTATATGATGGAAAACACTGTGCTTTGTACCTTCCTTGTAACAAAAAGGTTTCGTTATTTCATTATATTTCTGTAATAAATCATTATATGGGTGAGAATCCACTATAGTTTTCACCGTTGGTTCTTTAGAACTTGTTATAGAAGCTAAAACATTCAAGTTCGTTACTTTATCAATTAATTTACGACCTGCTAAGTCTATTAACAATTGATATTTTACTAAAAAATCTGCACCAATTATAGGTTGCCTAACATCTGCAATAATGAACATCCATCTAAAGTTACGTCTTAATTTTAAATCTAAATCTATAGTATGGAGTCCGTATGTTTTAATTTCTGTCCCGTTGGCCGCATATAGTTTATGTTCACTTTCACTAATATTTAAGTTTTTCTTTATAAAAGTTCGTGGGAATACCGATACGTTAGCACCACTATCTACTAAAAATCTTAACCCGGATCTATTGTCCATTACACTTAGGCGGTGATTCACTATAGGCTTGGTACAGCAGTCCGCCGTCGACTGCACCGAGTCTAGTTTTCCGGTTCCTTATTCTTCAGCTCCTGTTTACCATTACGCTTATTCCAGGTGCAGGGTTCGAAACACTTATGTGCCTTATGCTTATAGCGTAAATGATAGGAACAGAGCCAGTTCGGATCACCTGGTTGAATTCGGCTGCGTCCCCTCGAATGCGATCGACCTCCGCGTTCACGAGCACCGCCCCGCTGATAATTGTCGAAACGGGATCTACGGGAATTCTCCAGCTTCCCGAGACGAGCAGATAATGTCTTGATCTCTGCAATTAGTCCGCTGTAGTCCCCAGGCTTCTCATCGTCGACGCGTGCAACCGCATTTATAGGTCTACTTGTCTCCATAACCTTATCCGCTATCGATGCCAGCGTGGATAATTCCTTAGCGTCCGTTACGGCAAGGACACTCCTTATATTTGTAGTTAAATGATTTAGCCACAGTATTGTAAGCGTTTGATCAGATATCTTATCTCTTGCCAAGTCCTTCATACGGCGCAAAAGTTGTGAGGGCTTTTGATCTCCCAAATCCATTTCGCCAATCAGTTTCTGTATCTGACGGCTTTCCGATTCTTCATAAACGTCCAAAAGTCGTTTTTTAAGTGTTTCAAATTTTCCTGTGGCAGGCGGGTTAATTAATATATCGGTCACCTGTGTAACGGCATCCTTTCCCAGCCTTGCAATAACCACGTTGTATTTGGATTCATCGGACGCATTTTGAGGCTTCAAAATAGCTTCGGCTTGTATAAACCAAAGCCTTGGCTTATCATGCCAAAATTCAGGTATCCTAGTCGAGACAGCAATGGCACTTACTGTTTCGTCGACAATTTCTGAATGGGCTTGTTTATCCATGTTGTATTATAAATTCCTTCAGCCGCGTTCTTAAGGTTGAGTCACTCCTACACGGATAACTTAAACACAACCCACAATATAAATCACGATAATAACGAATCACGTCGGGAATTTCTATATATCACGTCGGGGTCACCACTTTAGTATTTCTACTGGTCTTTAGTGATTATGTATGTGGGTTGGTTGAAATAAAAGAGTTATTGCACTATACTGAATCTATTCATTTAACACGTTACAGGTTATTACAATTATATTATTTATTTAATCCTTATTAGGATATGTCTAAACACGGCTGAGGTTTGAAGAGTGACTGGCGAGGCTCCGCATAACTATTAAAAAGCTGAATTAACGAAACGCGTTTGCGCCGCGTACTTTTATGCTAATCTGTGTCACTACAACTGTAAAGATGCTATCGAAGTTCTCTTTTACTCCAAGGCAATGCTTTTTAAATCGAGCAATAACCAAAATCAAGGCCATTAATACATTTTTTGACATTTCAAAACGGAATTACCAAAGCGGCCAAGAATAATTTATTTTGTAACTGTTTAGGAGGTAAGAGTTTTTATTTTTTTTAGACAATTTACTCAACAACATCTAGCCCCGTGGTAAGCTCTCAGCTTGTGTTACGGGTACTAGATATCTGATATATGTACTTAATATAATAGGCGTACATATATAAATATTTTTTACTCTACATGTTTATTATAAATCATATTGTATAATAATTATACATATATATTATAAATACATACGAACACTGACCCCTCGGCGGGAATCGAGCCTGCTTCCTCTTGCGCCCAAGCTTCCTATTATAAATGTAAAAAATGCTTTGTGACTGATTAAAAGCTGTAGATTTACTTATTTTATTTAAGTGCTCAAAGTTAAAATAACTTCGTAAAAGCACTAACTTCCCCAAGGAATCAAGTACGGAACTAATCAAAAGTAGGTACTCTCACATAAAACATTAAGTGAACTCCAGAAACTTGTGTAATGATATAAGTAGTTGTTTCTTAAAAGTATACTACTTCACCTTAATAGTGATATTATTTTTTTTATTCTTATTTATTTACAGGACTTTTATAATTAATTACATGTCAGTCCTATCGGCTAAACAAAGATATTTACAGATAGATATTTGGGTGTCTGCTATATTACTTAAGTATCAATTATTATACAATTATAATTATGTACAACTATTATTGCCTAAATAATAGTGATATTGTACACCAAATTTAAGGTTGAAAGTCAATATCATCAAACATAAGTTTCACAAACTTATCAAATGGATTTAACTAAAACCAGCGACAAACAAAGTCGATACAACATTATAATTAAACTTGAAGTCTGTCTTGAACATTAGAAGCTTTGTTTATTGTCACCCCATTCAATAGTACCTACCTACGTAATCATAATCATTAACAGCATCACAGCATTGGTGTTTGTATTTTGCCTCTCAACTTGTCATGCACCGTAAATCCAACAAAAATTAACCATAACATACATACTCGTAGGTAGATGACGCCAGTAGGAAGCAGCATCTTTTTTAAAAAAAGTTTTGTTTCCAGAAAGGCAATACTAATAAGTTTAACTCTAATAATGCAATTATGTTGGCCATCCAGACATCTAGGAACACAAGATAAAATACTGCGCTCACCAACCCACCTTCTAAGCGTGGATATTAAAGTCAAGTCAAGTATTTTTGATCAAAAATCAGAGAATCAGTGCATAAAGAGGCTCAATTCCAGTAGGCAGTAGACATTCTTTGGCTGGTCCAGTAAAAAATCACGAAAATGGATTAAAATGGAGAGTTTTCAAAATGGTCTCCTTTTAATCTGATGAAATCCAATAATGAAGTCCTATTGTTAATTCAATTGCCCATATTTTATTTTTAAACGAAAACCAATTAATTCATCTCGCTTCAATATCCCATGAATAAGCGAGACATTAAATCGAATTGGGTCCCCGATAATGACTTTGAGCGAGTGGACTGCGAAACCATTCAAGTGGCAGAATGTAATTTGGTTACGTACCTAGATTGCCTGGATCAAACAGACTAGGTAATCAAAGTGTATCGGATGGGAGAGCTATATGGCTAGTGTGCTATATTGGCAGCTATAGATACTACACTGCCTTCTGGAATAAGATCTCATCATCATTTCACACATAGGCTTGAAACTGCTGACAAGGTTTCCCTCATTCATTCTCACCATATTGAATGGAGGTTGTCAAAATCGTGATGCTTAGCAGGCGGGTTGGCGAGTGCAATATTTTGTGTTAAGTATTTTTTATTGTGTTCTAAGAAAGAGCTTCTGCACATATAAGAAATATTACGGCAGTACCTAAATCATATTAAGAAAGCCGAAAGTTTGTCTCGAACATAATGTAGTATGTAAGGTCACAAAGTTTTTCTACAGCACAGCTGTCATAAGTTATTTAGTATATTCGTATCGTGTCTTTGTTATGATCTGGACGCTAGGATAGCTGTATCAATATAATAATGTAAATGCATATATAAAAAGACCTTTATAAAAAGGTTTATAATTATTATTTATAATTAATAATTAGTTTCCAAAACATTCAGCTTAGTTCCTAAGGCTTTATAGGGCCTGTTTCACAAACTCGACTGTCAGTGACTGACTGACAGAGATTGTTATATATTTTAAACATTGACTATTTTAATTGGTTATGGTAAACTAGCCCTTTTTTAACCCCCGACCAAAAAAGAGGGGTGTTATAAGTTTGACGTGTCTGTCTGTCTGTCTGTGTGTCTGTCTGTCTGTCTGTGTCACCATAGCTCCCGAACGGATGGAGCGATTTCAATTTAGTTTTTCGAATTCAATTTCAATTTTAGTATGAAAGGTGAGTCTGGCGCGAGTGTTCTTAGAAATGTTTCATGAAAATCGGTTGTGCCGTTTAAAAGTTATGGGGTGAGTGGGGAAGGAAAACCTAAAATCTGCAAATATACTAGTGTGGGGTATCAAATGAAAACGCATCGCGTCCACATTACATATTAATATTATGTTGTTTTACATTTAAGGAAATTAATGCATTGGAATCGGGGGTTTTTCTTAAATTTTAAATTTAGATTTATCTCAGAAGCAGTTCGCTTATGGAACGACTTACCTATAGATCTGCGAAAGATAGAATCCAAAGATACTTTTAAGTGCTCCATAAGGGAACACTTTCTGAAGCTATTGTATCAATAACTTATCACATTTCATTATTATTATCATTATTTTATTTTATTATCTTTTCCACATCTAGTTCTATATTATTTCGGTTTTCATAATTTTTTTTTTTCTTTTATTGATGTTACATGTACTGTATTTGTATAATTTTAATTTTAACAAATAGCATTAAGTAGTTTTAAGATTTAACGCGCACGGAAACATTGTTAACAACCATCACAGGTTGGCAGGTAGAAAATGCCTAGGCATTAAGCCCACCTTTTTGTACACAATTCAGCGTTGTGCAAATAAAGTGTTTAAATAATAATAATAAATAATCACTGATTACTTTCAAGCTATGATGCGTCAATCGTTAGCAATTCGAGTTATAATCATTAGTTGTAATATATTGATAAATCAGGGATTATGTAGGTAGGTGTAACTATGACTTCCGGCCCAAGTATTAGGTCCTTACATATGAAATTGGCGTTTTTCGTACTGGCCACTTTAATCACAAATTTCTCCTCTTTGGTAAGGAATTCCAAATTCAAATTTGTACAGCTATAGACTCATGTATTTGTGCTTCGATGATCGTCATTCATTTGTTTTTTTTCTTCTGTTTTTTTCTGTTTGCGTCACTCATTTTACAAAATGGAAAACTTAAAATATCGCATTATTTACGAGTACGAGTTCCGCCGTGGCACTAGTGCTGCGGAAACAACTCGAAGGGTGAATGATGTGTATGGCGGTCGTGTTGCAAAAGAAAACACAGTTCGTTTTTGGTTCCAACGTTTTCGTTCTGGAAATTTCGACTTGCAGAACAAGCCCCGTGGACGGCCTGAGACTCAAGTTGATAATGAAGAGTTGAAGGCTATTGTGGAAGCGGATCCATCGCAAACCACGTCCGAGTTAGCTGCAGGCTGCGGTGTTAGTGATAAAACTGTTTTAATTCACTTGAAGCAAATTGGGAAGATTAAAAAGCTTGAAAGGTGGGTACCTCACGAATTGACTGAAGCAAACCGGCAAACGCGCGTCGACTGCTGCGTTACATTACTAAACCGGCACAATAATGAAGGTATTTTAAACCGAATCATTACCTGTGATGAAAAATGGGTTCTTTACGATAATCGGAAGCGCTCAGCGCAATGGTTGGATCCTGGCCAGCCAGCCAAATCCTGCCCCAAGCGAAAATTAACCCCAAAAAAGTTTTCTCAAATCTGGCCAGAC
Organism: Gymnoscelis rufifasciata; assembly: GCA_929108375.1. Taxonomy (NCBI): domain Eukaryota; kingdom Metazoa; phylum Arthropoda; class Insecta; order Lepidoptera; family Geometridae; genus Gymnoscelis; species Gymnoscelis rufifasciata. The sequence goes on along the minus strand of OV815315.1, from coordinate 7,560,196 downwards.
TATTACGGCTGATGTCTATTGTCAGCAATTGCAAACCATGATGGAAAAGCTAGCGGCTAAACAACCTAGGCTGGTCAATCGCTCCACGCCACTGCTGCTTCACGACAACGCTAGACCACACACTGCGCAACAGACGGCTACTAAATTAGAAGAGCTTCAATTGGAAAGTCTAAGACATCCTCCGTACTCCCCGGACCTTGCTCCAACAGATTACCATTTTTTTCGAAATTTGGATAACTTCTTGCAAGGGAAAAAATTCAACTCCGATGGGGCAGTCCAAATCGCCTTCGAAGATTTTATTGATTCCCGTCCGACTGGTTTTTTTAGTAAAGGGATCAATGAACTACCTATAAGATGGCAAAAGTGCATAGAAAATAATGGTTCATACTTTGATTAATTAAATATATTATATTAAAAAATATTCGACTTTTTGTTCCTCCCATACAAAACGCCAATTTCATATGTAAGGACCTAATATCTAAGGTAGATAAGTGTAGAACAGACCATTTCCAAATTTAAAAATACAGCCAATCTTATGTTATATATTATGTTATTGTGCTGATGGAAAAAGCAGGAGTACAAACAGGGAAATTTTGTGGCTTGAGCCAAGCTAAGCTATCTAAAGGTGTTCTAGTCTCTGTCTGGTAACTCTGTTGGTCAAAGTCAAAACGTTTATTTCCTTAGACGCCTAGGCATACATGGACAGGTCAACTTAAAGCTAATTTAAATAAAAACTAAGAATAATCAAGGAAATAACATTGTCTTGACAGTTCGCTTAAATTTTTTACACTGAGTTGAGAAGCGAATAGAACAACCCAGCTTTCATCTCTTATGTTGTCATAATAACAATATTGGTGTACAACATGGTTACAAATATACATTTAACATTATCAAACAAATGCTAGTCAGCAAATAACAGAAAAAAAAATTAAAATTCAGCTATTTTGTCCATCCTAGTGGAACGGATATAAACTAATCATCGTAACTCACCTACTCGAGTTTCTTTATTTAAACTTTTAAATTACTATCAACCATTATGATCTTGAGAAAGGGTCTTCCACAATCTAAGGTCTTAAGAGACAAAGCGTAAACTTATCATACACTTTCACTTTGAAAGCCTACCCGGCTTTAAAGTGACTTAGGATTAGGGCCACATTTATTACGTATATATAAACGCAAAATATCGTTGTGCCGGATATGAATTTGGTACTTTTTAACGCTCAAATTGCTGAACGGATTAGACTGAAACCCTTTATATACCCTGAGAGCTTATAGTCGGAATAAATACGTAAGCTGCTTTGTACGGAAGGAAAATATATATATCTTTAGACGGAGAAATCAAATTCAGTGAGGCCCGTAGTAAGTTAATGCAGGTGCGATCGGAGTTCGCAATATTAAGTATATTTTACTCAAACTCCATGTTCATAACTCAGAAGTTATGAAGTCATTTCCCAATCAAGTAAATTTTACTTGATTAAAGTTTTGGTCACTTATGGACCAAATCCAATTAATAATTACTAATAATAATTGAGTGATTTGCTTAAAAAATATTCATAAAAAAACATTTACAAGTTTATTCAAAAACAATATTACGAAGATTTTTATTAATTTTTTCTTTATTCAAGGAGAATATACTACGTAAGACCGGCCAGGTTCCTATAGCAAAAGTGACCACAACTATTTAAAAATAATATTAGTTACCTGAGTTTCCGACAAAAAATGCATGCTCATGTTTTTTTAAATGAAATATCATAAAAAATACAATAATATAAGGGCTTTAAAAATCATGTCTGCCATTAAAGCTAATTTTAAGGTAATAAATATAAAGTTGACAAGTTTTAGTCACGCCGCTTATTTTTTATTGGAACATTGTATCAAAGTTTATTTATTCAGTTAACTTTATTCTGAATAAAATAATGTGAGAAGATTATCTCCTGAATGACGATTTAGCCTTAAAAAGGAGATTTTGAAGAAAGTCTATTGACAATTATTATAATTTGATGTTTTCTCGTTTACCTCCCTTTATAATTAACAGGTTTTGCTGCGTACGGCGTCATAGTGGGAGTTGGCTTATGGAAAGAAATCAAGGCAGGAAACCGTGCAATATAGCACAATAAAGTTAATGATAAAAAATATTATTTGTCTGGTATTTTTCCATTGTAGATAATTAAGTGTTTAGGGACGACTGATAATGTGGTCTAACTTTTAAAACAGTTGGACCACTGCCCCTAGCAGAGGCCCGTAGTCCAAAAAGTTTGACAGAGCGGTTGTATCACTGCTTCGTACTCTAAAATATTATCGAAAATACGAGTCAACAAAGATAATAAAGGCCTCGGTTTAACAGTTTGCTACCTGCAGAAATGCTTAGCATAAGCATTTACAACAAGCTTCAATACTCGTATTTTCTTATTATTAGCAACAACTCAGAGTAAAGTAGCCAAAATTTTTTTTTTTTTATGATAGATAGGCCTTCATTTGACCACTATCTCACCTGATATAAAGTGACGATGTGGTCTAAGATGGAGCATGAAGACCTAGAAGGTAGATGGCTTCTCCGGACCACATTACGAAACACGAAAAAATCGCTTCACGCACTGGCCCAGCCCGGAGGGTGGTGACAAGCCGCGGCCGAAGCCTCCCACCAGAGACTGTTCTTAGCACCACCCGGAGGTCACTATAAAATACTAGAATATTATGGCATTGTATGAATTTACCCCACAGCTGTGTATTTATGTATCTTCGGCATTACAAAAACAATACTCGATACAAATTTTAAGTTATCGAGCAAATATTTGGACATATTTTATTTTTTATAATTTTGAAACGCGGATCAGTGTTTGTAGTGTCAAAAAAAATATTATTTACCCGATTTAAAAGTTACTGAACAGCAAAAAATCAAGCAAATTTTGTTGATACAAGGTAGAAAAATTAAAATAAACAAATTGAAGAAAGGTACCCAAATCTATCTAATCTAATCATGGCTAATGTAATTATCCATATAGATTTGTCAATTGCCATGTGGCACAGAAGGAACAGAACAGAAAGCCCTACCTACAAATAAATAAAAGAAATGTAGAGTTTGTTTTTAGCTTTTCAGTAACTCTGCGATCGAGTTTTTTTGTTTTCTTAATGATATATTTTTTTTAAGTATACCTCGTGTCTTTCACACAATTACGACGAATCAAATCATACCTGGCACGTCACAATCCATCAAGCAGTTCAGGCTGTAGGAGGTGACAAAGAAATGGATACATACATACAGAGTTTCGAGAGTACTCAAAAAACATTACCCTGGTAGCAGCCAGGTAAAAAGATAAATGATGAAAACCAGAACACAACTCCCAGATCGTATTACATTAGAGTAAGTCGAAACACAGATCAAGGACGGGTCTTTCTCCCGACCCGGAAAAAGCCGCGCTAACAAGGATTATAAGGAAAATCACACCCGTCATTAAAATCTACAATTTCGTGTTCCTGTAATTACATCCTCCTTCAAGCGAGGACTCCTCACCTACTCTCATTTATTTCTTTGAATATTCGCTTCGACGTGAGAAAATTATGTTTGGATAAGCTATATTCATGTAGAAGATCAGACTAATATTATAAAGGTGAAAGTTTGTGAGTGTGTATGTTTGTAACTTATTCACGTCTAAACGGCACTAGCGATTTTAATAAATTCGGTGATTTGTTAGCTGATTTGTTAACATATAGGCTACTTTTTACCGAGGGAAAACATATCATTCTGCGAGAAAATCCATTATACCTCGGTTAACACCTCGGGGCGCTACTAGTTGTTCATAATACTGGAATAAATGAAAGGGTTATAATTATAAATCAACTGTTTATTGTGAGTTAATTTCGACAAAAAAAAATACATAATACTTATTAAAAGGCAACATTTTTGAATTTGCCTATAATATATACAGCTTTCTTTTGAATAACGCAAAAGTTTGAAGCTTTCTGAAAGAAGTTTGGCAATAAAGGAGTGATTCTTGAATTGAAATAACAAGACCACACATAAACACATTTTTACGAATATACAGTAGAAGCCGTCGAGGAATAAATTTTATTCGACATTAATTTGGTATATTGTGACAAAGCTGGTCCATCCAGAACTATCGATGAATCTGCTGAAAGCAATACCCTTAAGCGTATAAGTGTATTCGTAGAATTCAGGGATATCCGATAACTGTTCACCACTACAATGAAGTAGATTGTCACTGAAAAATATGAATCGTTTGTGAGATTTAACTAGTCTAAATAAAAAATATATAGATAAGCACCTATTTACGTTTCCACTGTTGGGACACAGGGAATTCTCAATTGACGAAAGAGATTGGGCCTTAATGCACCACGCTATTTAAGTGGGGGTTGGTGAAAGTCACATGCCCTTCAAACTCTTCAAAGTTCATAGAGCATGACGGTTTCCTCACGATGTTTGCCTTCACAGTTAAAACAAGCGTTAAAGCGCATATAATGTTTTTCAAGAAGATCTACCCAGAGGTGCTTGGCGGGGTAGCCACACCCGTCCCGTCCCACTTAGCAAACACGACTTAAAAATAAAAAATTATACAGGTATACATTTGTTCAACCAAGTTTTTGCTCAAATTTTTATTAAGATAAAACACTCAAAACACTCCTTTATAAAGCAGTTTCTACGGCCACCGTCCAGTCCGGCTCCTTGATCAAATTATTCTATGCCGTATCACAATATCCATTGACAATGTTATATTAGTAACCGTTCCGTCCTACTGCAGGGCAATAAGCGTGCAAAATTTCATCTCGGTGTCCGATTACCGAAAAAATAAACATAGGAAATCTTAATAAAAAACTCTCACAAACAAAAAGTGTAATAACCAAACCTCATACTTGTACGGTTTCTGAGAATTGGTTATGATGAGCTACTACGTTTTTTTTAATCTAGGTAATTAAAAAAAAACTTTTTTCGCGGTTTTGTTACCAAACTTCTCCGAAACCGAAAAGATCTCGATTTTATATTTGATCGAGATCTTTTCCGTTTCGGGAAGTTTAAAACAAACTTGTAGCTCATAACGCATAAAAAAATGTTTTATCATCCCGGTTTAACAATCTTCAAAAGATTATTAAAACCGTTCTCCGTGAGAAAGAAATAAACATTTTATTTATTTATTTATTTATTAACCTATCAAATAAAATAAACCAGTATTATCTTGGTAATCTCTACCTATAGACACAATCAAGTAATCTTTACCACATATTTGTTTCTAATGTGTAAATAAATTAGCGGTGGGCAAATAGATTTTGCTAAAACCATAAAGTAGCTGCCCTACAATCTCAATAATAACTTCTATTGCCAGTGTTTTATTGTAAAAAATTCTGTACATTATACAATCGACTAATTTTTTTTTTCGATTCTGCCGTTATTGAGGGTTGTTATACTGCCAAACCTTTGGAAATGCTTTGAATGGCTACGATAACCGTCCCGTGCGCTGGAGTGAGGAGACGATCTTTGTCATCCCGCGTTGAGGAACAAAACTATGTAATTCTGCTATTCACAAGTGCTTTTTTTGAGTGTTGTGCATCATTAGCCTATCTGGCTGGATCCAGGAACCCTGAAGCAGTCGGTGTTTCGTCTGGAGGAGCTGGTACCAAGGTAGGTGGTGTTTACTATATCTCGGTATTGGCAGAATCGTTACTCCTTAACTGTTTTTCCTATAAGCACTGAAACACCCTACGGACCTAGACCATCAGCAATATAATATAAAATGGGATTGGTACGTCGTTAAATATGGATAAAAAATCGAATAAATAACACCTCAAAATTGAGTTTTGGTAAAAAAAACGTTCATCAATTACTTCGTCCACCCATGCATCAATCTAATGGGTATTAACACAGATTAGATACATACTAATCTGTGGTATTAATCACAATAATCGGTGGTGATAGGTTATATCAGGACTGATAACGCAATAACTGCTATCATAATCTGTTACTGTTTAAACGCTAATCGCTAAAATAAATGTTGCTCAATCAAATCCAATTCGCCCATGTCAGGTTTTCGGCCCGAACGGAAAACTTCCCTTTGGCTCCATTTGGCTGTATCGATGAGAAGCGTTCTATCCTTTGAACAGTTGTTCTTGCTTCTTGTAAATAAACTTCGATTTGTAACGTCTAAATTGAACACACACTAGTAAGAAGACTTTCTCCGAGTAACGTCCTAGGAATATAACGCAGTTTCAGGAACGCTGCCTGAAATAGCCGATTTAACGCTTCCACAAAGAAAGTTGGACCTACACGATAGGGTAGATGACTAAAAAAATAAGTCCATCATTTAGATTATTATGAAAGATTACACACTTATTTTTTTATTTTGCAATCTTAAAATCAAAACGATGCAGTGCATTGAAGTTTCGCGTGACATGAAGTAACGATTTCGCACGATATGTACTGAATACGTCACTAGCTCCCACTCCGGAACTCTGGTGGCAATTTTCAACCCCCGACCAAAAAAGAGGGGTGTTATAAGTTTAACGTGTCTGTCTGCCTGTCTGTGTGTCTGTCTGTCTATCTGTCTGGGACATCATAGCTCCCGAACGGAAGCGATTTTAATTTAGTTTTTTTCGTATGAAAGGTGAGTTTGGCGCGGATGTTCTTAGACATGTTTCATGAAAATCTTATGCCATTTAAAAGTCATGGAGGTGAGAGTGGGGAAAGAAAACCAAAAATCTGCAAATATACCCGAGTGGGCTATCAAATGAAAGCGCATCGCGTGCACATTGCAAAATATTGTGGTGTTTTATTTTTAAGGAAATAAGGGCATTGAAATCGGTGGTTTTCTTAAATTTTTAATTTAGATTTATATATGACGGCGTGACGTCCTGGTTCTTCATTGTAGTGCATTTGTAGTAGCATAGAATCAACTTAAAATGTCCGATGGCGTGAGCGGGGCGCTCACGCCACTCGATCGCGCGATGTTTACCTGCGGCCGGTACCGGTCTGTGCCAGCCGACCGGTCTAACAGCCAATCGGGTGGCCGCAGGTAGAGGGGTTGTTTACGAGTTGCACTGCTATTTAAAGTATCTACCGTTCCAATAGTCCGGGAGACATTCTTTCTTTGGCTTCTGCTCTGTGCAAACGCTGTCGTAGTTACTTGTTGACTTTATTTATATCTCTGTTAAACTGAGCCTCAGATTATTTGTGTGATTGATATTGTTCGATTAATACCGTAATGAATTATTATTCAATGATATAATCTGTTTAAATCACTATGTCAAACCTTTCACCTACATATATACTAATGCTTAAGTGAAAAATAGGTGCCGCAGTATTTTTGAACAGGCTAAAATACGGAAATAAACAAAATCCTTTTTTTTATGTAATGACTACATAGCTAGCCTATTTCTATAATCTTTAAAATCGAATAAAATACTTACATATATACCAAAGCATTCCGAAAATGGAAATGCAGACCCTGTTCCGCTGTTTCCTCGACGTGAAGACGAGGGCAAGGAGTATCATCATCATCAGCATTAGCACCACGAATATCACCGCATACCATAACCAGATTGCGCAGAGAAGGGCATCTTCCTTCAAATAGTAATAATAATTTAATAACGTTGGAATATCAAGAAAGCCCCGTTTCTAGAGATTGTTTTAATATACATACGGTATAACATGAAGGTACTTAAAATAATATACTGTACATAATCCAATAGACATATCCTTATGCAACCCTATTTGCGTTACCACTACTGGGACACAGGGACTTCTCTTTGGAGAGAGATACGGCCTTAATGCACCACGCTAACTGCGGGTTGGTGACTGTCACATGTGCATTCAACTATTTTAAGTTCACTAAGCCGTGTTGGCTAAGTGGGAGGACACTCGACTTTCTTTCTGAAGGTCGTGGGTCCAAACCCCGCCACGCACCTCTGGATTTTTCTACTTGAGAATCACCCCGTCCCAGCAGTGGGAAAGTTAATATGGTGATGATGATGAAGTACTCAGAACATGGTTTCCTCACGATGCTTACCTTCACCGTTATATCGCGTGTTTTAATGCGCACATACATTTTTCACGAAAATAAATCCAGAGTTTATTGGCGGGGCTGCCCATGACCTTCGGAATAAAATCCGAGAGTCGGAGCACACTTAGCTAACACTGCTTATTTATCAATGGATATTTTTTAATAAACAACTTTGTAAATAACAGACCAAGAATAAGAATTCGAGAATCATACAAGCATATTAACTATGTATACGCTTGCATATTTTTCAAGCACCAAGCTTAGGTATACCTACTTACCTTTTTCAAAGAAGAGTGAATATCAAACATCGGTATTTATGTCAAAATTCCTTAGGAAATTTATAAACTTTCCTAGGACTTTTAAAGAAAGAAAAATAAGATTATCCACATATTTGGTAATCAATTAACGAAGACACTCGGTATTATAATCAGCGCTTACTGATTGGCCTGTTTCAAAGCCTGTTCAAGGGTTTATATATAATATATATTTTTTATTTTAATTTATTTGTAAGGAATTTTATCATACAATGACACGTCAGTCCTATCATACCCTAAACGATTATTTTAATTACACTATATATTTAACCTAAACTACCTTATCTATGTTGGTAAACAAGATAAGGTAGTATCTTTCTATAATAATAATAACACACCGTCATTTGAGATAAGCTTAATAAATAAATTAAGTGCCGAAGTTTAAATGCCTAGAAATGTATATGAGACACACAAAATACATCTTAATGCTTTATTATCCCCATTTTCAAACTATCTGGTGGACAATTCACGCATAAATGGACAATTTAAGGAGAGGTAGGAGATCCGAAAGGGTTTCGAAATTCCCCTCTGAAAATAGGTTAAACGGAAAACCCCAAACAGAGCATTTCAAGGAAATACTCTAGAAATAGTTTTGTTATCTAGATAGGAATACGGGTCAGAGAATAGCATTCAATCCACATTATTTCTCGACAACAAACTGAAAATAGACTGTATGAAAGTTATTCTGACTTGTGACTTCTCTCTTCTGGGAATCATTATATACTGCTTGAAACTTTAGACGATAACCAACTCTTGCTTATATTTATCGGTAAAGTAAAAGTTTTATCGTAATAAAAACGTGCAAAGGTAAAGTTTATGACTTTGCGAAGGAACTGATATTCCAACATATGTATGGATATTACTAAGATAACTGTAATTTACATGAATATATTTTAGCACTATTATATTTAGTAAAAAATTCTAAATAAAATAAAATAATTGAATTATTCATCACATGCGAATGAATAATTCAATTATTTAGATTTCATTACAACCAATAATAATGTAATTTAGGGATTTTTATATAAATAGGAATATATAGCTTGTTTCAGGGTCAATCCATCTATAATTTCACCTAAAAAAAGTATTTCTTAAACAATGAAATGTCTACAATGAAACATATCATAACTTAGTGCTCATTCAAAGTGCACAGGCGGGGGCGGGGGCGGGGGCGGGGGCGGGCGCGGGTACGGATAGATCAAACTGTATCGAGACGCCTACGTCGCATTCATAGTGTCCGAGCGTAGGGCGGCGCGACTGCATAGGCGCACGCGGGGGCGGCCGCGGGTGGCGGGCTATCCCGCGGGCTCTAGCGTCTATGGCTAACGTCTGATTCCTAAATCTCATGATCCACTTGCAGTATGATGGATGATAATCTAATGCACCAAAACTACTTAATTTATAATAATAATAATTCTCTATTTGATTTTATTTTATTATCATTATCACCCAATTAACGTTCCCACTGCTGCTGGGACACAAGGTCTTCTCTCTTGGTTCACCATGCTGGCCAAGTGCGGGTTGGTGAATGTAACATGTCCTTCAAACTCTTTTAAGTAAGAACATGCTTGCATGGTTTCCTCACGATGTTTGCCTTCACCGTTAAAGCTCGTGTTTTAAAACGCACATTTTCAAAAAGAAAAATGCAGAGGTGGGTTGATGTCTTTGAAGCCACGACCTTAAGAATTAAAGTCGAGTGTGCTCCCACTTAGCCAACACGGTTATTTATTAATTTGTAACTAATTTGATAATTATGTGTATTAATTATAGTAACGAATGTGACGGTTTTATAAATCGTGTTGGTGTACTTTTATAAATATATAGTAACATGGCAATTGATATTGATGGCATTTATTAATGTTTTTAGTACTTCTACAATTTTGTTGTAGACGCCACGGCTTCTGTGTGTACAATGATCTCTTTCCATCCAAAGGTTGCCTGGAAGAGATCGCTTTTAGCGATAAGGTCTTTTGTCTCACTTTTTGGTACGCACAATTCTTTGTAATATTTTTTTTTTGTGTTTCAGTAAATAACATTGTATGTATTGTATTGATAACAAAACATTATAAATCTGCAGTGCAACGACGCATTGTGGAAAAAAATATTTACATTAAGTTACTTAATTTTTTTTAACTAACTACCCTTAACCGCAACCGCGTCCGCCGCCGCCGCCACTATGAATAAGCACATAGCTTTTTGAATAAGTTTCTATACCAATGAAGATATTGTGTTTTATTTCGAATACAAAATAATATAAGCTCACCTTTACGACTCCGAAGAATAATGCTACGCTCGCAGCGAAAAATAAAGCGACTAGTATCCATATTGTCACTAGAAGGTAGCTCATTGGGACGAAAAAGGAACATCCGTAAGCCATAGGATGGAACTGAAAATAAAGCGTATTAATAATAATGTGACGAGCTCTGTGGCTCGGTGGGCGAACGTCCGCCTGAGGCGCACGAGGTTGCGGGTTCCATTCCCACCAGGAGACCAGATTTTGTACGATCTACAATTTCTATGTAGTTTATCAGGCACCTAACACCCTTAGTAGGTACAAGCTCTGCTTAGTTTGGGGTTCAGTGATGCTGTGTGAGTAGTCCGGATATATTAGGTCCTTACATATGAAATTGGCGTTTTTCGTACTGGCCACTTTAATCACAAATTTCTCCTCTTTGGTAAGGAATTCCAAATTCAAATTTGTACAGCTATAGACTCATGTATTTGTGCTTCGATGATCGTCATTCATTTGTTTTTTTTCTTCTGTTTTTTTCTGTTTGCGTCACTCATTTTACAAAATGGAAAACTTAAAATATCGCATTATTTACGAGTACGAGTTCCGCCGTGGCACTAGTGCTGCGGAAACAACTCGAAGGGTGAATGATGTGTATGGCGGTCGTGTTGCAAAAGAAAACACAGTTCGTTTTTGGTTCCAACGTTTTCGTTCTGGAAATTTCGACTTGCAGAACAAGCCCCGTGGACGGCCTGAGACTCAAGTTGATAATGAAGAGTTGAAGGCTATTGTGGAAGCGGATCCATCGCAAACCACGTCCGAGTTAGCTGCAGGCTGCGGTGTTAGTGATAAAACTGTTTTAATTCACTTGAAGCAAATTGGGAAGATTAAAAAGCTTGAAAGGTGGGTACCTCACGAATTGACTGAAGCAAACCGGCAAACGCGCGTCGACTGCTGCGTTACATTACTAAACCGGCACAATAATGAAGGTATTTTAAACCGAATCATTACCTGTGATGAAAAATGGGTTCTTTACGATAATCGGAAGCGCTCAGCGCAATGGTTGGATCCTGGCCAGCCAGCCAAATCCTGCCCCAAGCGAAAATTAACCCCAAAAAAGTTACTTGTAAGCGTTTGGTGGACTAGTGCCGGTATTGTTCATTACAGTTTTCTCAAATCTGGCCAGACTATTACGGCTGATGTCTATTGTCAGCAATTGCAAACCATGATGGAAAAGCTAGCGGCTAAACAACCTAGGCTGGTCAATCGCTCCACGCCACTGCTGCTTCACGACAACGCTAGACCACACACTGCGCAACAGACGGCTACTAAATTAGAAGAGCTTCAATTGGAAAGTCTAAGACATCCTCCGTACTCCCCGGACCTTGCTCCAACAGATTACCATTTTTTTCGAAATTTGGATAACTTCTTGCAAGGGAAAAAATTCAACTCCGATGGGGCAGTCCAAATCGCCTTCAAAGATTTTATTGATTCCCGTCCGACTGGTTTTTTTAGTAAAGGGATCAATGAACTACCTATAAGATGGCAAAAGTGCATAGAAAATAATGGTTCATACTTTGATTAATTAAATATATTATATTAAAAAATATTCGACTTTTTGTTCCTCCCATACAAAACGCCAATTTCATATGTAAGGACCTAATATTTATTTATTTATTTCACAATATTAACTTACAATAAAAAAAATCAAATGGCTTAAACAATATCGACGAAATTTGTTTGTGATCAACTCAAACACACAATATTTGTAAACAATTTATTGTTGATTTTTGTGTTCAAACTTTAAGTCTTTTGTATCTTTAAAATGGCTAAACCAGCTTTTATAAAACATAGCTAAGAACACTCTCCACTAAACAATTAAAAAAAACAGAATCGTAATTGGTTTATTTGGGAGCTACGATGCCTCAGACAGATGGCCCGACATAACACATAATTAAGCACCCCTATTTAAGTACCCAGAGCTGGGACACCGAGAATTTTCTTTTGACGAGACTGATGAGGCCTTAGTTCACCACGCTGGCCAACTGCGGGTTGGTTTGACCACAATCTCACTTGGTGTAAAGTGACGATGTGGTCTAGATGGAACATGAAGACCTAGAAGGTGGATGGCTTCTCCGGACCACGTTACGAAATACGAAAAAATCGCCAAAGTCAAAATGGTGATGTCACTGTCCTTTAAGCTTTTCAAAGTTCTCATAATATGCCTGTTTCCTCAATATGTTTTCCTTCACAGTTAAAGCACGTGTTTTAAAGGGCACAACTTACATTTTTCAAGGAGATATATATCCAAAGATACGTAACGGGGTTTGGACCCTCTACCTTCGGAGACGAGTGTACTCCCACTTAGATAACGCGGCTTTTTCACACCTACACCACGTTAATACCACCACCTTATAACAGCCCTCTTTGCGTCGGTGGTTAAATAGTTGAAAACGTATATTATAACTTTTAAATGAATTTATTCTATTCTTCTTCTCACGCTCTCGTGTGCCGCAAGTAATGTTAATCTTAGGTCAAATTATTATGAAAGTATTGCATAAATAACGCAGTCTTTTGACTTTATCTCCTGTGCTAGTTAGAAACTATGTTGGAGCAAGGAAATGCTCCGAAAACCTATGTTTACATATAATACCTTACAAAGGCATATAAATATATACCTTACTAGCTGACCCCAGCAACGTTGTTTTGCAAAAAATTTTTTTTTTTTTTTTCAAAATAAAAATAGATGTTGTCTGATTCTCAGACCTACTGAATATGCTCACAAAATTTCATGAGAATCGGTCAAGCCGTTTCGGAGGAGTTCGATTACGCACCCCGTGACAGAAGAATTTTATATAGTAGATATGCTAGCATATACTATGAAGTATAACATAAAACTAATTAGGGACTTTATTTCGTGAACGCATCCCAAAAACGTCGGTATAAAACTCTTGCAGGAGAAAAGTCAAATGTAAGTGTGTTTAAACCAGTTTAAATTAAATTCCTGATGTTTATCGTCGAGTAATCCGAGAGAATTTCTCGAATGTAGCCCCAGTTAATGTGAATAGCAAGTGCAAGTAGCTTTATTGATTTACGAGTTACGTTAAAGGGCCGTCTTCCCGAGCGAGAGAATCGCGACTAGACCGCGCTTACATCGTCGGGTAATCTCCACAAACGAACGATTATTTAGTCAGCGTAATTTACACGTCACAGTAATTTAAGAAAAACCCCCGGTTCCAATGCCTTCATTTCCTTAAATGTAAAACAACATAATATTATGTAATGTAGCGATGCGCTTTTATTTGATACCCCACACTAGTATATTTGCAGATTTTCTGTTTTCCTTCCCCACTCTCACCCCCATAACTTTTAAACGGCTCAACCGATTTTCATGGAAATGTCTAAGAACACCCGGGCCAAACTCACATACAAAAAAAAACTAAATTGAAATCGCTCTATCCGTTCGGGAGCTATGATGTAACAGACAGACAGACAGACACGTCAAACTTATAACTCCCCTCTTTTTTGGTCGGGGGTTAAAAAGTAAAAAGTAAATTATCATAACACGTTATAGTTCTTTACTTCTAACAAACTACAATACTTGGTAACTTTTGACTCAATTTATTGTATAAGTTATTCTGGGACTCTTTTTCGTCAGTATCTTTTACTGTTGACTGTACCCGCATAAACAGTCAAAGGCCACAAAAAACTATTGTTTCTAGTATTTATGTCATTATACTGTTTCGGTAGGCCCTGAGGGTCAGATAACACCCCTCCATCACCTAACAAAATAAATTCGAAGAGCTCTATTCGGCTCTATTGGTTACTACGGCCTGAATCCTGAATCTCTAAACTTTGCTTCTTATTCCCAATAGAAAATGAAGGTAATATTAAAGTTTTACGGTTTTTTTATTTAGATTTTATATTTTAGCTTTGATATGAAAAATGAGTTATTCATGTTGTACTAAATCTTTTTGATAGTTTTAACCAAATTTGATAACAAAAACTAATTAAGTAGTAATTTTAGACTTGGGAGTTTTTGTGTAATAATAAGAATCGCTTTGCCCGTGTTTAATGGGTTTTCTCGGGGGAACAACATATTTTCCCGCAGTAAAATAGCTTTTAGCCTTTCTTATCTTAAAGTGAAATATTTTAACAAAACGCACCAGTAGCTCCTGAGATTAGCGCATTCAATCAAACAAACCAACAAAATCTGCTTTTTAGCATTAGTATAAATTAGTACGAGTATAGATTCTGAGTAAAACTTGTAGCCTTCGAAATTTTCGTTGAAATTGGGAGAATTCGCATCCATACTACACGTTTGCTTAAATTGATCTCGACGAAAGGCAGGTCTCGAATGGCGGTAAAACGGGCTTTATTGAAGACAACTTGAATACAGGATATTTTCTACAATGCGATGCTGTTCAGCGCTGCGTCGTATCCAATATGGTAAGATTTGACGAAACATTTTATTTGAAGTTGAGTTAGACTTCAAAAGTATTTGTCAGTTATATTTTTTAATATGTGTTTATTTTTAAAGTATCCTTATTGTAAGGAAAAATATATGTAGATACCTATGTAACAAGGGAACAAGCACAATAAATTTGAAAAGTTTGAGATGGACTCGTACTAGGGTTCCGTGTACAGTTTATGCAAAAATAATAAATAGATAAATAATAAATAGATAACAAAATTAATAAAAAAAAAGTAAATAGCAAAATGTTTAGCAAAATTCAGTCATAGTGTAGCATAACTTTGTCAAAATCACGATCACGATAATTGCTAGTGGCCCTTAAATATTTATTTATTGTCTATTTTTAGTATTTGTTGTTATAGCGGCAACGGAAATACATCATCTGGTGACAGACAGACAGTCGACGAATTTTCAGCAATAGGGTCCCGTTTTGCATAAAAACCCAAAAAAATTAAATTAGTATAAATAAAATTAGTTTAATATTTAGTTTCTTCTATTGGTAGGTAATTAAAAGAAAATTAAGCTTAACATGAAAGTATGTCCGTAGAATATAGGAATAAATTTAGCAATGTATCTGGCCACACCGAAGAAATAAAAAATACCTGCTTGTCAACTTTTCAACTTTTTGTAGAAAAGACTAATATGAAATACCATGATCTTAAAATTGAACAGGTATCACACAACGCGCACTATTTAGTATTAAATGCATTTGTACGAGAACACCAGCATGTGGATATTTTTAATGATAGTTATAACTATATTCATAAGGAAATACGATATTTTTTAAGTTTTAATTTGTTGTAATTATTATAGTTTCCTTTTGTTGTCTTTGCTCTATTTTGTTAGTTATTAGTTTGTTAGTTAAGACTAGTTTGTTAGTCAGTTTAAGATAGTTATAATTGGTGAAAACTGTTAGACAACTATTCTTATTAAATAAAATATTATTATTATTATTCTTCACAAAAATTTTAAATAGGCCTCCCGTTATGTCAACCAATATGTCAACAAATAGGTATACATTTTATGTATAAATGTATACACAACTCGATAATTTGGGCTTATCTTTTAACCGTGCCGACACCCTCATCAATGTCAGTGTCATCCCAACTGCAGGTACAGGTTAATACAAAAACAAGGTAGATTTTTATACATGGTCACACAGTAAGCAGACTTATTTGTGTCTTAGCAATATTTTACCTGATTGTGTAGAAATACAAGCTGTTTGCTTAAAATCCATATGCTTAGGTTCAGTGCAAGCACTAGCAACATACTAAAATCACAATAAGAAATATCATATTCTGGGAAATATCGTTTTATATGCCGTTTAAACTTATCTTTGTTTTGATTTGATCAAAAGACCCAGTCAATACTGGAACCATAAAATATTAACATGGCCACTATCTGTAAAGATAATGTCAAACAGTACTCGTAAAGGATACTTGTTAAGCTCGCGGCTATAGGAAAGTACTTAGAAAACTAATT
Source organism: Gymnoscelis rufifasciata (assembly GCA_929108375.1). Classification (NCBI taxonomy): domain Eukaryota; kingdom Metazoa; phylum Arthropoda; class Insecta; order Lepidoptera; family Geometridae; genus Gymnoscelis; species Gymnoscelis rufifasciata. The sequence goes on along the minus strand of OV815315.1, from coordinate 7,543,690 downwards.
ATGGCGTTTTTTTTTAGTTTGCATGCATAATATTTTAAATCTTACCTACCTTAAATCTTGTATTTTTTAGCATAAGCTATATCATCATCATCATCATCACCCTATTTACGTTCCCACTGCTGGGACACAGGGACTTCTCTCGATTTGGGAGAGATTAGGCCTTAATTCACCACGCTGGCCAAGTGCGGGTTGGTGAACGTCACATATCCTTCAAACTCTTTTTAAGGTCCTCAGAACATGCCGGTTTCCTCACGATGTTTGTCTTCACCGTTAAAGCACGTGTTTAAAGCTATATATCCCCAGTTAAAAACCGCAGTTCTAATACCAGTTCCAAGTTTTCCTTGCACACATACCTACCTAACTGTATAATTAAAACTAAGCAATTTCAACTTACATGTCTGCAGCTCGTTTAAGTCGTACAATTTCACTTATACAACAAGTTGTACGAGTAATATACGAGTTCTAATTCACCTGCAGCGAAACTTCAACCAACTCGGCAGTTGATAAAGCTAACAATTCTGCGTAATAATTTGCAAAACTCGGCATATTGCAACTAGTCGCGATTAAAATTGAAATAATGAATTTAACTTTGCTCAATGATTTATTTTGCCCCTTTAGTACTGAACCCTTCCATACCCAAAGGGAACCCTATTACTGAGACATCGTCATCTGTCTATCTGTCCTAATGTCACCAGGCTGTATCTTAAGAATCGTGTTTTTTTTTTTTTTTTTTTTTTTCATGCTCGATAAGCTTTCATTTGACCACAATCTCACTTGATGTTAAGTGACGATGTGGTCTAAGATGGGACATGAAGACCTAGAAGGTAGATGGCTTCTCCGGACCACATTACGAAACACGAAAAAAAAGCTTCACGCACTGGCCCAGCCCGGAGGGTGGTGACAAGCCACGGCCGAAGCCTACCACCAGAGTTGAATTTTTGAGGGCTGATGTATTTCTATAACAACCGCCTTTCTATAACGGTGCCGCTATAACAAGAAATACTAAAAACACGTAATAACTAAATATATAAGGAGGCTCTTATACAACAAAAGTGATTTTCATAAAATTAAACATCGTTGCGCCAGGTCAGTACTTGGATGGGTGACCGCTCTGACTACTTACATCTTTTTATGTAATGTATGTTTTTATGTAAAAAAGGGAAAACTATGCATAAACTGTACATGGAACCTTAGACGCAGTAATGGATCTATTTCATAGTTATCAAATTTATTTTATCTATACCTAGCCCCAACTTCACCGTTTTATGCAACAAATCGAGTATTATTGAACCTAGTTCAATTGAAAAATGACAATTTAATGTCAATTTTACACATTATTTAGGCGGTAAAACGAGCTTAGCCTGGATTTATTCTTGCTTAAAATTATTTTCTACCGCAAAAATCGTTTAACTGAGTAACATCTTTTTCACTTTATAATTTTATGTAACTTGTTTAACTTGACAGTTTGCCAGCAAAATGTCGCGTAAAGCGTAGAGTCCAATCTTAATATATATAAATCTCGTGTCACAATGTTTGTCCTCAATGGACTCCTAAGCCACTTAACCGATTATAATAAAATTCGCACACCATGTGCAGTTCGATCCAACTTGAGAGATAGGATGGTTTTTCGAATAATTTCCGGGAAAATTTTATACCCGTGCGACGCCGGGGCGGGCCGCTAGTAATTATATATTTCAAACTACCGGCCCGCACCGGCTTTGCACGGGTTTTTATTCAATTTTTTCCGCGACAATTATTCTTATTTTTCTCGCCTTTTAAACCTTCCCTAGACCTCCACGAACAATTCAAGACTAAGATAAGATAAATCCATTCTGCCGTTCTCGAGTTTTAGTGAGACTAACGAACAGCAATTCATTTTTATTTAAAGGATTTAATTGAATTAAGACTAGCCCGATCTGATCCCGTATATAATATAAGCAAATGGTGAAATCGGGGCTAACTTGTAAAGTTAGGCTCCTTAAAAATACAATTTGTACTTACGATACATATCGCAGCGATTATCATTGATCCGGTTTTTAGATCCAAACCGAAAAATGACGAAACTGTCGGTAGATCGTCTAGAGCAGTCATTTTATCAATTAACATTATAATTTATGAGGAGTGTTCATAAATTTGTAAATAATTTATAATTTTTAGTTCTGTACTTTGACAGGCATTTGACGATTACAGAGAGCGGAGAGAATATAATCACTATTATGACAGAGAGTATATAATCATTACTTCTTCTTCTTCTTTTATTTGATGGCGTCCGTGACTGACTATAATGGCCAATGTCCGTATGTTTTGTTGGACATTGTTGATACGTTAAGATTTTCAACCATAAAACAATGGGAGTCGAGGTTTGATTATGCTTACGTGTGACAATCATAGGTAATGTAAAAATCCAGATTAAGAAACTATATTACTACGAGTAAATAGTTACTAAACAATACTTTATCTGTACAAAAATTTTACATATGTATTAAACTTAGAGTAGTAAGTATTAAACATTTGATCTGATGTATCTTTGATTCCGAAAGTCTTAACCACGTCCTTTTACGTTGGTTCTTGTACCTAGTCTAAACTAAATTCTATGTATACGACATAAAGTAGATTTTATGTTGCTTTTATATTTTATATTTTACAATTTTGAAGTGATAATTTCTTATGTGTAACGCATAAGAAATTATCACTTCAAAATTGTAAAATAAATTGAGATAAATGAAACAAGAAGCAAACCCTCATGCATACTTAGTTTTATTTTAAATATGTTAAAGATTTTTGTCGAAATTTTTCCTAAAAGTTTAACTAAAAATTTACAACTAACATTTTTACAATGAGCGATAAGGCCGCCCATATGACCAAATGTTTTTTATTTTGTTTTACGTGTTTTTGTTATTACAAAAAAGCGTTTTTGTATTTGTATTTTTACTCGAATCATCATAAATTTCAAAGTAACCAACATTTGTAAAGAAATATCTTAAAATGTAATCGGGCTTGTCAAGTGTCGAGTTTATTATAAAATGTAGATAAGAAAACAGGGAAAACCAGATTAAACATATTTCTGAATAATAAAGTTATCGTTATAAAAGGCGAGGAAGAAAATTATTCGTATTTTAAAAGTATCAAGGTTATCGGATAATATTTGAGCTTTACAGCTTATTTCAGAAAAAATAATAATAGTCAGCAGATGATAGTATATATTATGTCGCAGTGTTCGAAAACAAAGGTTATTTGGTTCCAAGGAAATAGTTTCTATTGTTAACAGAAGTCGGTTGAAATTCATTAAAGGTCGTCTGAATGCGATATTTAGAACAAAAATATAAAACTTGAATGATTATAATATATATAAAATAACTATTTTGAAAATTAAAAAATATAATGAATATATTAATTTATAAATTAACTATTAACTGGTCTTTGTTGAAAATAAAACAACGCTTAGAAATATAATTTAAGGATAAATTTATTATAACTCTTCAACTACCTACAAAATTAAAATGTTTTAAATACACCAATATTCTTAATAAAACCGGCCCATTACGAAATAAGCAGCTACGGTATCGTATTTAATTGATTGATACTCGTACCTAAAAATCTCATTCAATGAACTCTAAAAGTATGAAAAAAATGTATCTATGGAAAACTTTACAACGGATTTTCGGTAATATTATAATTTTTGATTCTTTATTTCCTACGTACTATAAATTATGTACCTAACTAATTAGATTAATTACATAAATTTTCGAAATGTTCTTAGGACTATGAAAGTGACAATAATTAATTACGTATTCATAAAATGTTAAACGAATAACAATGGTTTCAAGACCATTATGATATCACAAACTAAAATAAAGTTTTTTTTGTTGTTACCTAATAATATACTTCGCGGAATGGTTTTCACATTAAAAAAATCATAATTGTTGTATTTCTGTATCATTACATTAACATATTTCTTTTACATAGAGCAAAAAAAATGTTTGTACTATTAAACTACGTTTTCACTTTCAATGGGATGATCAGTAAAAAATTACATACTGAAATAGAATATGTCCACTGTGAAACACGCTTCCCTTTACAGCGCAAGAAATTTTGAAAATACGGCTAAAATCACATAGTACCATCATTCAAACTAATACTAATAATAGACATTTAAAATTCATAAGTATTTCTAAATGTCTATGTGATTGAATACATTAATGCTCATCACCTTATCAGTTTAGATTTTGTTTCCTAGTACAAATTGCACGTCACGTGTTTTACAATGGCTAATCACAATGAAGGTTCTAATATTTAAAAACAACCCGTCAGTATGATTAGATAGATATGCTTTTCTATAACATGTCCTCAGAAAACATTACCTATTTGCTAAGTTGTTTTTACTAATAACAAAATGTTTGAACATTTATCGTACATAAATAAAGTTTAGGGACACTTCAATATATTCCACTTATCTCTTACCTTGGCACAAAATCTTTATCACAGATCTTTGAATTCCTTCATAATACGTAGTTTTGTCAGCACCTTCGGTACCCTTTCGTTGTAGGACAAATCGTAAACTATCCGTCATCTATATCTTCTTTATAGATGATTATATACTTCGCTTTACAAACGCTGTCAACGCTGTGAACTTTGTAAGCAATTTAAATTTGACATTGTTCCCTCTAGACAGTCCAATAAATATTAATCTACGTGTATCATTTCTGTTCGTCCACTTGAACGTCGTCATCACACAAGTAACTCCTAACACTGTCTGGTCCAACCGCATCATGTTCGAAGAATCTTCCGAGAGTGTCCCTAAAAAAACCCTTTGGTTGGATTTCTAATTTTGTTTCAACGGAAAGTTTACGCCTGTTTTCACATTGATAGCGATCAAAGTCATATGAAAAGCTGTGCGTAAGTACTTTCTTTTTTTTATTGGAATCCTCGCGAGCGGTATCCGAAGGATGAGGCTCGAATGCAATGTTGCCGTACACATTGTCTTCAAAGTCTCTTCTTGGTTTAGAGAAAAGAAGCCTCTCGGAGTCTATGTATGTGAGAATAGGCGAACCATGTTTTACTTTGCAACAAGATTCTCCAAATATTTCGTCTTTTTGGCTGGAATCGTCGTCGTCATACATATCACTTGACTTCTCAAAGTCAGATATGTTGTGTTCTTGTACCGGTACTAGCTCTTGATTTTTATTAATAACGCGTAAATCGTAGCTAGTGGTCGCAGGGCCGTCTGTATGGATGCATTTCTTGGATAATTGATGACCATTATCTGAAGAAGGAAGGCGGCTGCTGGACATCTTATGAGCTGGAGTAACGAGCGTATTGTTAAATTTTTCCGAGTTCTTTCCTTTGGCGTGGATACCAAAAATGGTCCTTATTGATTGGCGAAACTAAAACAAACAAAAAAGTTAGGTAATATTCAATTCATTCAGATTTAGGTATGATTGATCCCAATAAAATATTATATCAGGCTGTAGACTTGGGTAGGTACGAAGATTTTTGGGTTAAGGAACTTAACAATATAATACTTCATTTACTAATTTCAGTATTGCATAACATGATGATGGCTATTAGAAAGATTAGGGATTAGATACCTGAGTGTTCATCCCGACGTAGATAAGTGGGTCGTAGCAAATGGAGCTTTTAGCTACGAGCGCTGGAATTACTCCCAAACCAGGCGATACCTGTTCAAACAAAAATAATACATTGAGATAATGATATACGTACTTACTACGAAAAAGGTAGGTTTTGGTTTGGGTAACTACACAGGTATGTAAAAATAAACGACTTGAATTAATTCTACTCTTTATCCGGATCCCAACCTTTATCTTACACAAAAGCCAATTCCTCGCTCAATTTACAACAACTAATTTTTGTTTTTGTCATCATTTATGAAAATGCTTGGAACATAAATACGTACCTACCTATTATTATTTTGTTCCAAAATATATCAAACATTTTTTATTATTGAAACATTAAGTATAAAGGCTGAAGGTATTCCTGAATTTTCCGCGCTCTTATTAATTTCAGCAAAAAAGATTCTTATTTTGAAAATCTTTCCTTCATTTCGTGTCTTATAACAAAATAATTATGATAATATATCTTTCGTTTTTTTAACTTCCTTATAGACAAAACCATAAAGTAATTATAACAAAAGAGATATATACATACTAACTTATTATGAGACTTATGTTAAAAAAAGCCGTGTTGGCTAAGTGGAAGGACACTCGACTTTCATTCCGAAGGTCGTGGGTTCAAACCCCGCCACGCACCTCTGGATTTTTCTTCTTGAGAAATTTATGTGCGCTTTAAACACGTGCTTTAACGGTGAAGGCAAACATCGTGAGGAAACCGGCATGTTCTGAGAACTTTAAAAGAGTTTGAAGGACATGTGACATTCACCAACCCGCACTTGGCCAGCGTGGTGAATTAAGGCCTAATCTCTCTCGTCAAGAGAGAAGTCCCTGTGTCCCAGCAGTGGGAACGTTAATAGGGTGATGATGATGATGATGAACTTATTATGTGGATTTTTTTCTTTGAAATGTGACTTTGGCGCCCATTACGCATTCTAGATTTAATTCTTATTGTACCGTTTCTTTATTTGGAGTGTGTAATAAAATATTTTTTGTATATTATTTTCAGCTCTGACGTTCCTACACTTTTATGTAGAAACATTAAAGTAACTAGTTCGGTACTTGTAATGATTTTTTCATTGGGTATTAATTAATTTATAAGAAACAAACAAACATGTACAAAACAAGAACAACCAAGGAAAGGTTGCGACCATAAAAACACGAGGCAAGCCATAAACTTACAACAACAAGGGTCGACCATAACTATTAGGGGAGTTCTGTGTTACCAGAAATTTCTCCAAAAACGACTCATTGTTTGAGTAGGTACAAGACAACTCCCAAAGTAATGGGCAATCGGGTCTTACGGTTTCCACGAGATATCTGTAAACTCAAAACTAACTATTATGTAAGCGAAATTGACTTTATGTTTCAATTATTTGTACTTGGAACTTGCGAATTGGCAAAGCGAATTAATTAAGGCGAATTGGATTATGTACATTATGTATATATATCTATTCAAGCTTTACACATGATGTCATGTATATAAAAGTGACGGTTTATATAATATGACAGTAGCTTCTACTATTATATTACTATAATATTAGTTATATGTATATATTAATATATATTCTTTATTTATATATTATTACTGAAATCTTGAATTAAAAATCCTTTTAAATTATTAATGAGGAAGTTTGTGAAGATATAAGTGGGTAAATGTGTAAGTGTGCTCTTTGTTGCGCTTTCACGCAAAAAATACTGAATGGTTTTTGATAAATCTTCACAATAATATAGATTACATATCAGAATATCACATAGGCTACTTTTCACCGCGGTAAAATACTAGGTACATTTCGCAATAAATTTAATTATTGCGAGCAAGTCCGGATTTGAATGAAATTTTGGGAAAACAGTTATATTTTGGCACGGATATAACTGTTTTCCCAGTAAAGGACAAAAGCTATTACCCCATTAAGCTCTATTTAGTTTTTTATATTACTCGGGCAAAGTCGCAGGCGGACAGGTAGTTAATGCATAATATACGGTCAAAAAAAATATAGATTTATAAATCAATTTTACTTTAAATCCGGGATGTCTCCCTTTGTGATCTCAATAATGTATTCATTGAAAACTGAAATAAAATTGGTATTATAGTAGGTATGAAGATATAAAATTTCATATTTTAGACGAAGCGTCAAGACTGTCGTTTTGAACATAAGTTCAGCTCAGTTGTTCCATATAAATTTTGCCATTAGACAGTTTTCAGGAGTCAAGCTTGTTTAATCCTAATTTTATAAGTTTGAGAGGATGTGTGCTGCTATGTATTTGTTGCTCTTTAAAAACTACTGTATCTCGATAAACTTCACAGTAATATCGTTTACATATCAGAATTACATATATGGCACAATTTACCGCGGTAAAATATCACATTTCGCAGGACAATCCATTATTAAAGCGAGTGAAGCCCGATTTCGATCAAATTTGACACGGACTTATCTTTTATCCTAGCAAAGAGTAGCTTTTACTCTTCATCGTCATCTTCATCTTCGTCTCCATTCAGAAAATATGCCTTTTTTGTTTTAATTTGAATGGTCTATGTATTTTCTTAATGAGGTTAATATAAGTCATTCATCAGAACTAATTACTACGTCACGTGATTGACATAATGATGTAAACTTACTTTCAAATATAAAAAACTTACTTTCAAATATAAAAAAAAAATCAGTTTATGCAGAACTAAGTTATGAAGTAAAACCTTGAATGATAATAAGTTCTTTTAACTCATTTATTTCGGATAACATTCATAATAACTTAATAAATATAATAAATAGAAGTGTTTACAACAATACCTAATACAATTTAAACAAACACAGGCACCTAAATTAAATGTTCATGATAACTAAAAATTTTAAAGAAATTAAAAAACGGTACTTCGCAAAAGATCGTTATTGTCATCGTCGCATTTGCTACGGGCTGGACATCCTTATAAAAAAATATTATAAAAATCCGTCAAATTTACTCACATGAACTGAGACGGATAAAAGGAATGTGTTGTCGGATATGTTCGCAAGCGAATGTCGTTTTGGTTAACCAAGCTTACCTATAAGTAAATGAAAACATAAAATTTTCAGCACATCTCGGATTTAGACGACTTATCTGTGGCTTGGGATTACTCCACTGAAATTCTACGTGACCTTTTGCTCTCAGATTGTTTGAAAACCGTTTGTTATACAAATAAATTAAACCTTTATGTTTCGCAAGTCAAAGACACGCGGAAAGCAATTTTTGTATTTTCAAAAGCTATTTACTTAAGAGCGGATATTTATTTATTGTTGGGTATGACTATGTTGGACTGGAATATAAAAAATGGCGCTGATAAACTTAAAGTTTTTGATATAACTTTTTATCTTGTTATAAATCTAAATTATATCAAAGTTTTTCATTACCTAATTCACCCAACTACAAAAAAAATCTGCATTTACAGTCGTAAAACAGGTAAAAATGCAAAAGTTGTTTCACTTCTAAAATCACAGCAACTTATCACGCAGTCACGTTAAACTAAGAACGCGACGTAATAGTTTGGTTTATTGTTGTATTGTAGTTAGTCGTTGATATTCCTGCAATATTATGAAACTAATATGAAGGGTACTAGCAGTTACGTGCCCTCGATAATTGGGTTCAAAAATATAGAGTGTATATATTATCTATATATAATAGAGTGATAGGCCAAATCTGCGCGACTGCGAAGTGGGAGCGTCGAGGACGCTTGTCCTTCGCGCGGCACCTTTACTTTACTATAACATAGATATAGTCTCTGGTATTTTATTTATATAGAAGAAGATAATGTTTCGACCGCATGCATAACCGCATTGACACTTTCGTTCCTATCAAAAACCAAAGTAAATGTGTTTTAGGGAAATACATAAACTTAATATACTTATCCTAATATCACACACTCGTAATCTATACTAATATTATAAAGCTGATGAGTTTGTTTGTTTGTTTGTTTTTTTTTAACGCGCTTATCTCCGAAACGACTGGTTCGAATTGAATAATTCTTTTTGTGTTGGATAGTCCAGTTATCGAGGAAGGCTATATATAACATCACGCTACGACCAATAGGAGCAAAGATATAGTGGTAAATGAGTAAAAAACGGGAGAAATTGTTCTTCGGCCGCGGCTTGTCCTCACCCTCCGGGCTGGGCCAATGCGTGAAGCGATTATTTCGTGTTTCGTAATGTGGTCCGGAGAAGCCATCTTCTAGGCCTTCATGCTCCATCTTAGACCACATCGTCACTTAACATCAGGTAAGATTGTGGTCAAATGAAGGCTTATCAAGCATAAAAAAAAACAAAAAAACTATGGCGCTTTGCACACCTACGCGACACTAAAGCTGGTTTTTTTTCTGGCATAAATGTACAGCGTTGTAGACGCTCCCGCAGCGCGTCCTGTTTCATGGCGCATGTGACTGGGTAGATCGTTGGGTCGCGAAGCATTGGTCAAAGACGACCTATGGCGGTGATTTGTCGCGACAAAATTCGCTTGCGTGGCAACACCTACGTCACTTTAAAATCTTAGTTCATCATGATTGTGTTAGACGCTGCACGAATCATCGCCGTTTCAGGTGTAAGAACGTTTATTAATCTCAAAAGAATTTACAAAAAATTCACTTATTGTGTACACTTTATACATTAGAATTAATTATTATCTAGCATTCGGGACATCATACATTACAGATTTATTAAAATACATTATTATCCTCAATTATAAATAAAAATAAATGCATATACTTCACTAAAAATCATTAATTTCACTATTTCTTTTATTGCGTTAACCACGTTATTTTGGGGGTAGTTTCAACACTGGCATACGAAGCAAACAGAATCCGACGCACAGTTTATGTAGCTAAACTTATTAAATTAGTAACACTTTCGTGCAATAGTAGTATTTTTGCTGTAAAGCTAAAGCTACTTAGTACCCATAGCTTTTTATGTCAATCGATTGATACTAATCGAGGGTACTTACTTTTAACATTTCTCGCAATTTTGCTAAAGCCTTTGGAATAAAATAGAACATCTAAGTGAAGTGGCAATTTATTAAGCTTAAAATAAGTTATTAATTTAGTTCTTATTTGCGTCTATGACCTCCATTAGAATATTAGGCGGCCTCTAAACGGTCAATTTTATTGCACAATATTGCGAATTGTGCAATTTAATTGACCGTTTAGGGTTAACATTGAAGATTGCACAATGATTGGCCGAAAGTTTGAGCGAGTTTAATTTTTATTGCACCATGTTTTTCGCACGGTGCACACGGGATCAATACTATTCTCCGACTGAATGCGAAAACATTGTGCTGTTCGTATTGTTGTGCAATATAATTGGTCGTTTGGATCAAAGCGCCTTTCAATCTTATTGTACAATAAAAGTATTGTACAATGTTATTGTAGGTCTAGAGGCCGCCTTAAATAGCTCAGTTTTAAAACCAGAAAATATTTTCAAATAGATTCATGTTATATTAGGTACTAATAAATAAATATATTAATATTAGTTGAACTGTGAGTTGTTCCACCAAGGAAGACTGTCTACTTTTGACAAAGGAGAAGTACCTTATTCTAAAGAAAAATAATTTAAAGTCAACACAGACAAACCCGTAGATACGCGCTATCATCGTCATTAATTGTTTCCGTCCGCCGGCGACTGAGACGCAAGTAAGTGCGTGCTCGACTAATGTCTGAGTTTGAAAAAAATAAAAAAAAGGTGTGTGTGCGATTCACACACGGTAGAAGTGAAACTTCAGTAAATCGACAAAAGAATGAGGTGATAAAAAAAAAATACTGTGCAAAAAGATGTTGTTCGGGCGGTCACCCAAACAAGTACTGGCGTTCCGGAAAGTTGCTTAACCTTGTTAGCGTTTAAGATTGGCTTACCTGACGTATTTCCGTTGCATCCGGTCTGAAATCACAACGATTCTAAAGAAGTTTCACTTCAAAAAGTTCGAATTACAAGACAAGGAAACTTACGATGCCGTCCGTTGCAAACTGCTCCATCAGAGCGAACACTGAGTATGGAGTCCAAGCGACGGTGAAGGCGACTATCATCAGGAATACCATGGCGGTGGCCCGCGCCTCAGCACGACTCACTCGACCAAGCCGCTGCGAATTCTGAAGACAAACATGAAATAAATATTATATTACTTATTACAAATATATTTTATGCCCAACATGGTTGGGTTGTGTATTCAAGCTACTAGGGAGCACATGATAGGATAGTACAGCCATGGTATAGTATAGTCTAGACTATCCACTCTTTATGCTGGCTGGGACGTGAGATTGTGGTCAAATAAAGACTTATCGAGCATAAAAAAAACCGTTACTTCGCTAGTTACGCTGAGGGCGCTGGAAGCTATATAAACACACATCTAAAATATATTTGATAAGTATGAGATAGTCTCTTCCTACAACTAGGGTTCCTTGTATTTAATACACATTTTGCAAAAAAAAAATTACTTTTATATAGGTACGTATTCATATTTTTCTATTAGTTTTTGTTGTTATATCGCATCATCCCTCAAGCTAACCAGCTCTGTATCTATCACGGTTCTGGAGATACAGTGATAGGGTCCCATTTTACCCTTTGGGTACGGAACCCTTAAAACACTTCAATGAACTTTAGATAAGCCATGCCACTCTAGCATAAAGTTAGAATATTTCGAATATATTATCTATACGTAATGTAAAAACAATTTTTTAAACCTCAAAAAAAGAACTAAAAATGTTGTTGTACCAGAGTTTTGTTGCATATTCAGTTCGTCCGACCGAACAGAAATATTCTGTTTCTACAATAAATCTACATAAGCAATAAATCTGTCAGCTACTGTAGGACGACTACGTCCGGCTGAAATAAGCCATTTTTACTCTGGCAGTGTTACACCGTTTACAACAATAAGTCGATATATCGGTGCAATGATGGAACATAATTATGAAGGAATAATTAAATAGGTATTTAAAATTCAAAATGTATGTATGTAGTCATTTTACGCCTCCACGCCAAGCGCGCGAGCTCCATACAAAAGCAAGCGTGACTGTGTGAAAAGCGCTGGCGTGCAGCATTTTAAGGTACCTAAGTTTTAAAAAATAACCACTTTAAAACACTTTAATTAATTAAAATTTTTTTACAATATTTTCAAGAATATACTTGACTTTATTGTTAGACTATTATAATATTAAAGTAATCAGGGTATAATGGTGAAAAACTCGTTTAAATATCGTAATAATTCGTATAAATAAAAAAATAGCTGCACCCAGCAAACGTTGTTTTGCAAAATGAGAATAGATAGTAGCCGATTGTCAGACCTACTAATATTAAATTTCACAATAATCGGTTAAGCCGTTTTGGATGAGTACGGTAACTAACATTATGACATGGAAATTTTATATATATATGATAATATCTTGTAAAATACCTAAATCATAAATATTCAAAACTATTTACCCAAGGCTCTAATCTATTGATTAATATTCTTCATAATTGTTATGTCAGTATCTTCATACAAAATAAGGGGCTTGAATTAATAAGGTAAATTGAGAAAACCTCTCGTAAGTTATCTTGATAGAACACACAAATACTATGTTAATCGAAATATTTTCTTAACGTACTAAGGACGGTAATATTTCCTACAGTTATTGAAATTATTTAAAACCACTTACAAAAACAACGAGTTTTTTTAATTTGAAAGGGAGTGTTTGCACAAAACTCCCGTTAAGGCCTTAAAGAAGCAGGTATCTCTGTTTCATGTCGTTCGAGTATCTCAACATTGTTTTCATCAAGATTAAATCATTATCTTAGTTTATTTTGATAGTGCCTGTACTGTGTCACTGAACTAGGTCAGGCTTCATTTGAAAATAGCTGGGAATGTGTGCGGAATAGAAAATGGGTTCTAATTTCGGGGCACCTATCATGTCTATTATGGCTGTGTGGTTTTTATAGTCAAGCCAATAACAATAACATAAAACCAGGCAATCGGGTTGAACTATCTCACCGAGCGTTCCATAGATAAGTTGGAACTTAACAATTATTGTAATTTTTTTTTATTAGTCTATGGTGTCCCACTTCTGGGCAAAGGCCTTCCCCAACTCCCTCCAACAAAATTAAAAATAATTATTAATTATTGTAAATTAACTGATGAAATTATGTAGTCGGTGCCTCATATCTGAGGATCGTTATCTCCACCGGGCTCTCCCAGTCTTCGATGGTATGACGAATAGTATACTCTACATAATAAAATTACGTTAAAGGGTGACGGAGAAAAATTGCAACCCTGTTATGTAAATAGAAAGAAAGATTTAATCACCCATCGAATTCAAGAACGCACGTAGGATTACTTATCTTAAAAAATATCACGATTATTGGTATATTTACACGTTTATTGATTTTGTTGGAATACACAAAAGTAAATGTTAAAAACTCATCTGTCAAGCATCCACAGTTCATAAAATACATACAGACTGGTGACTGGTGGTAAATAAGTCCGATTTCCCATTTTGGTACGGAAACCTAAAAGTATTCTCATGATCCTTTTCCATGAAACCTTTAATAAGAGCCAATATGACTTGAGCACCCTATAAATACAAAGATATGACCAGCAAATAAACGTCTCTCCCTTGTTTGGTAATATCTCGCATGGTAATCGGTTTCGGCAAGTTCGGTAGATAATAGCCTCGTAAAAATTCCCCACCCTGCGAGAGAAGCATGACTAAACTGTGAAATTAAATTATAATTAAAAATATTCTAATACGTGTAGTAATTAATTCTTAAGCGCATTTTAATGTTCACGTCAATAACAGGTTAATTAAAATACGGTATTTCGTATTTCGTGTTGTACCTATAAAAAGCACCCCCATTGACTTGCCCAGGATACAGGGAATTCTATCTTGGCGAGAGATTAGGCCTTAATTCACCAAGCTGGCCAAGTGCTGGTTTGTGAATTTCACATGTCCATCAACTCTTAAAAGTTATTAGAACATGCCGGTATCCTCACGATATTTACATTCACCGTTAAATCACTTGTTCAAAAGCGCACATAATTATTTCAAGAAGTAAAATCCAGAACAGCTCGTCTGGGTTTGAACCCACAACATTAGGTATGAAAGTAGGGTGTGCTCCCACTTAGCCAACACGGCTTTTTTGTGTAAATTAAGATAAGATTTGTTTTCGTAACTTGGTATGTTTAGTAAAGTCCTGAAAAGACACTATCTGTATCGTGGAAACCTAAAAAAAGAAAGTACTCGTACCAAAATAAGTGCTATCGGGTTATGAAGTCGTAGAAAAAGGCGGTTCACTGGCAAGGCAAACAGATCGTAAAATTGGCTGGGGGAAGGTCAATATGACATTCCCGCTGCCAATTTACCCATGAATAATGTTCTTAATTGGTGACCGCGGATCGCCTGATGCAGCATAATTTGGATGCAGGCCACTTCCAACTTAAATAAATGGCAATCTATGAAAGCGGCCTAAATGAATTAATTATAAATTTATTAATATTGCTGGACAATCCACACTACAACATCTAGCCCCGTGGTTAGCTTTATGCTTGTGTTAAGCTGGGTCCACACTTGTATCATTTCGGCGTATCGTATCTCCGTCGCGTATCCTCGGCGCGTATCATGATCGCTTTTTTGGACGCAAGCTGATACGCGTTAATGATACATGCCGTATCCGATACGGCCCGATCCGCCCCCGATCTCCAATGATCGCGTATCAAGATACACCGCGTATCCGATACGCGTATCACGGTGGTATGGACGTATTTTGATACTGTATCATGATACTGTATCGTGAAACGATACGTGATACACCCCGAACCATCCTGTGTCGGTTTTTCCGCGATCATCAAAGGGGATACGCGTTACCCAAGAAATGTTGACGATTACAATATAACAGCGTCTCTTACAATAGAATAATTTATATTGTAGTCGTCTAGTACTCTATAAGTACATTTGCAGACCCTTATTTTAAATATTAAATACAATATACTACTTGTCATCATCATCATCACCCTATTATCGTTCCCACTGCTGGGACACAGGGACTTCTCGCTTGACGAGAGAGATTAGGCCTTAATTCACCACGCTGGCCAAGTGCGGGTTGGTGAATGTCACATGTCCTTCAAACTTTTTTTTTTAATATCTCAGAACATGCCGGTTTCCTCACGATGTTTGCCATCACCGTTAAAGCACGTGTTGAAAGCGCCCATAAATTTCTCAAGAAGAAAAATCCAGAGGTGCGTGGCGGGGTTTGAACCCACGACCTTTCGGAATGAAAGTCGAGTGACCTCGCACTTAGCCAACACGGCTTTACTACTACTTGTACTATAATAATATCGTGACATGTACTTTAATTGAAATGTATTTGGCAAATAAATGATTGATTTGATTAATAATAATATTTATATTCAAAAACATAATAAAACATTTACAGGTAATCAATGGTTCCCAAACTAGGCTGAGCCTGATCCATGGGAAAGAGAGGAGATACAATTATTATATACTAAAATTTTGTACAAAGCATGATAAGTAAAAATCTATATTTAAAATTTACGAAAAATCCCCGATTCCAATGCCTTAATTTTCTTATATGTAAAACAACATAATATTATGTAATGTGGACGCGATGCACTTTTATTTGATACCCCACACTAGTATATTTGCAAATTTTCGGTTTTCCTTCCCCACTCTCACCCCCATAACTTTTAAAAGGCACTACCGATTTTCATGAAACATGTCTAAGAACACTCGCGCTAGACTCACCTTTCATATAAAAAAACTAAATTGAAATCGCTCTATCCGTTCGGGAGCTATGATGTGACAGACAGACAGACACGTCAAACTTATAACACCCCTCTTTTTTGGTCGGGGGTTAAAAACATATTAAAATAATTAAATCAATAGTAAAGTATTAAAGTTACAATAAAGTTATAAAGCGATATATTTTTTATATTATAGATGACGAGTGTAGTTGTATGTTTGTGCGTGTGTATGTGTGTGCGTGTGTGTGTGTGTGAGTGATTATGACTGTGTGGGTGTGTGTCTGAGTGTATTATATCCTTTTCAAGTCACCGGTCTCTTAAGAGGCCGGGCAACAGAAGAATGTGGATGTTTTTTTTTGGTAATTTCAAGGATACACTAATACTCTATCTAGTAAACAACATGAATTCCTCTGTTTTCTCGTAATCCAGACATAACAACCACTGAGTGGTTTTAGATTTGCATTCAGATAGAGACATCTCATGAATACCTAGTAATTTATTAATTTTATTGTAGAGGTGGCTCGACATGTACCTAAACTGACGCTTTATATACTCAGAATGGGGTTGAGTATTTGAACAGACTAAATAATTTCTTCTTCAAGTTCGGATCGTTTTATCGTAGGGAGTTAGTCTATGCTTCTTAAGAATTGTCAGTAAAATGTATTTCTATAATTTTTAGTAGCTGACAGTCAGCATATAACTGGGTAGACGAATATTTACGTGGCTTAGACATCATGACTTTTAGAATAGACCTTTGAGCTCTTTCTAGGGTAATTAAAGTAGTTTTGTATGTACCGCCCCACACGGTTATACAGTATCGGCATATTGATTGACATACTGCTTTATAAACAATAGTAATTAGATGGTTATTTGCAATAGACCTTAGTTTTTTAAATATCCATGATTTGATTTGATTTGTAGCTATTTAATCATTCAGAAAACTTTTACGGTACCTCAGTTTATCTAATTAAGATTAAGTAATTGCATATTATCTTCAAAATATTTGTCAGAAGAACTTATACAATAATTTCTATACTAAAATTTAATAGTAAAAATTATAAATATTAACTTAAGAGTTAATTAGTTGTATTTTTTTGTTAAATTTGATGCTTTGAATCGTTCTACTGAACAATACTGCTATCAAAAGATTCTGCCTTTTCACCGTCGTAATATCATTTATTATTTAGCTAGAACGTTCACCAAATGATGCGATACCGTTTCGGATGGTTGGTAAAGTTTCAGTGAACAAATCGAACAAAGAATTTGTACCTATCGGCGAAATTTGCGGCAAAGTTTCGAAAATTCAGTTTGTTATTGCTTTGAATGTAATGCTAACGTATCGTCCAATTTTGATTGCAGTTCTTCAATATAATGTAGGTACATGTGAAAGGTAAATTGAATAATCCGCTTACATTACGGCAAGCCATTAAGAAAAACAGGGGCCTGCGGGTAATGCGGCGGTTTAACGAGTAGCTGGATTGCCATTGCGATACGTTCTTCAATATACCGATCCACATTTAGCCACATCATTATGTTACTGAAAATATTATAGGTTATGTTTGATTATGAGAGACCACGCTCGAAGCGTGTGAGCGTAGCGACCGTGCCGAGCCAGCGGCCGCCGATAAATTATATAATCATATTTATTCAGATAAACACTAATTGCTTATGTAAATTAAAATAGAATTAGAACTTCGATTATTATTGTGCGTGAAGTAGGAGACTCCTGTCCAGGCATAAATTGCGATGCGCCAAGATATAATTGTTGAAAATCATATTTGGAATACACTTTTTTTTTCTTTTATTGAAAGGGTTTATACAGACACTGAACATGTCATGTAGAACATACTTGGATGTGAAACTGGCAGTGTTTTATTATTGTATACATATATTATTATATAGGAATTACTTAACCAATTAACCGCTCGCCCACGTCGGTTTGTTATAATCGGCAGCACAGTAATTGAACAAAAAAACCAGTATTAAGGGGTAACCGTAAAGACATTTAAACAAAGAGTAATCAGCGTTAGCAAAGTACAACTAATTGTTATGGGTAAATGCTTACTGAGAGCATTCTTAATAATATTACATTACATTTCTATATTCACTCTCGAAGTGATCTAAAGCAGCTATTAACCCCAAAGGGATGCTATTTTGTAAGAATACCGGAATTATAGTTAAAACTGGTTCTATGTCATACTCATACCTACTGAAATAGAAAACCATGCAGGAGCAGGTATCTCTTTGCGATTTGAAATACATAGACCATTATTATCTTTGCACACAATGTGTTACCTGTTTGAGAGTCCTGATGATGTTGACGTAGCTGAATGTGATGACTGCAGTTGGTACAATCTGCCCCATGGCGAACAGGAACATTATGTAAGTCAGCGTGTTCATGGACTGTTCGTGCCAGTTCACGGAGCAGCTGTTAACAAAAAAATAATTTTAAATATTTATTTAAGCCTACTAAGTAAGTTACTACTTGCTAAGACTTGTACCATCTACTTTGTTTTGTTCATATGTTCATATGGTGTTTTGTTCATATGGTACAAGTCTTGAACAAAACAAAGTAGTAACTTACTTAGTAGGCTTTAACTCAAGTGCCGAAAGAATTCGACTCGTTTCGTAATATCGCATTGGTGTAATTGGCTAGCACATCCATGCGTATAACCTGGGTGATCCGGATCCTAGGCTTTAATAACGGGATATGTCTTATTCTTTTTCTAAGCGAAGTAAAATGTTTTGATGTAATTGAATTACCAGGGACTTTCATAACACTTCATCTATCTATATAAATAAAAATGAATTGTTGTTCGTTTGATTAAAACTCGAGAACGGCTGAACGGATTTATCTTATCATAGTCTTGAAATGTTCGTGGAGGTCTAGGAAAGGTTTTTAAAGGCGAGAAAAAATCAAATAATTGCCGGGGAAAAAAATTGAATAAAAACCCGTGCGAAGCCGGGGCGGGCCACTAGTATGAAAATAAATAAATGCGTTAATCCAATATACTAAATACGTTTTGTATGTTTGCAATAGTGCTCATAAGTTACTTACCGCGGATAAATGCAGTTTTTAGTAATAGTTAAAGTAATGTTTGTCTTATTTAGGTACGTAATACAAGCTGAAAGTTTTTTTTATATTTACTTAATGTTCACCACAGACTTAATGCCCATGCTTATTCTATGTATTTACTTTTAGTGATTGAGCTGACAACACACACTTTTTTTGTAAAAGAAACTGAAGGCTTACAACGCCTTATGTTGAAGTATATTATTCTTATTGTTATTTAAATATTTCGGGGATAAAAGGTTGCTTTCTAAAGATTCTTTCAAAAAGTTTTCTCACCGGCGGCCCCAAAATAACCTAACAATACTTATTTGTCTCTGAAACCGATATCCTTCTCGGTAAGGAATATTCCATTTTGAGTACATAATACCTATTGAAAATACTTATTTTATATCGTAGTTATTTTTGGTTGGCAGTTGTAGGAAAAATATTGCATTCTTGGAACTTTTCAGACCCAACATCCATTTCTGTTTTGCGTGCAGCTCAGCTCACTACCACTTCAAAGGTATGAATCGCACACTCTTTTTTTTGCAACGCTTACACTACGTCGTTCTAACTACGCTGTCAACAAATTGGTTTTATTGAATTAATTTTTTTTTAATCGCTATCAGTTATAAAGCAATATAAATACATTTATTTCAACTCAGTCACATATTTCCAACATTTCCAGCCGTTAGTAAAAGCTTATTTTTAGTTCTAAATAAAAATCTTTGTACTTATATAACAAAAGTTGAGTAATGAAAAACATGAACGAAATATATAGAAAAAATATAATATAATATCTACTTTCAAAATATGAAACTTCATCCCTGATCCATAAGAGGATAAGCCTCGATTTAGTCTTCTTCTGAATCTCTGATGAATATCTTCTTTACTATTATATGCCAATAACAGTATAGAATCATATCTTATATAATATATTAAACGTTACATTTACTTTCGTCTTTTCGACGAGCTATGGTGGTTGTACCAGCATCTACAGACCTCCCATAAAAAGTTCTATGGGGTAGGCAAAGGACCGCGCTCTTAGTATTTACAGCATTTTTGTTATTTTAGGGTTAAGCTTAATGTATAATTATTATGATGTGTCTATTTGATTATTGTGACATTTTCTTTTTGCTATTTATTAATTTTAGTTGACATTCTCTTTTTGTATTGTTTGTTTTCATTTACTTATCTATGCTAAGGAGTTTTATTATTTTTCATTCATATACGATTGTGAAATTGTGACTGAATAAATGAATAAATAAATAAAAAATAAATTGCTTAGAAGCTTGCCTGAAAAGCTCAGACAGTGATTAATAATACAAGATAAACTTAGACGCTGAGCAAGGGCTTAGAACTTGTAGACCCTTAGCAATTAATAAGGTACAAAAGTGTGTACTAAATGTTTTATTTTATTTATGTTTAACACCTATATTACCGATATGAGAAAAATCTAAGAATTAGCACAAATGTTGAAAACTTAGTGATAGGCCTAAAAACCCAAAAATAGATAAAATACAAATCTAAGCAATATTACGTTTCAAGCTATGATAAAAATAAATTTGATAAGTTTGAGATTGACTCATACTACACCTAGGGTTCCGTGTACAGTTTTAAGGCTATAAAAAAATAAACATATGTTAAAAAAACATTTTAAGGGCAAAAAGATGAAATTTGAGTGGTCACCTATTCAAGTACTGGAGTCGCATGAATTTATGAAAATCAACTTTGTTGAATAGGGACACCCTTATTATATTTATTAATTTATTTTGTGTTTTTATCCTTTTAGGTCTTCATGCCCCATCTTAGTCAGTCACATCGTCACTTTACATCAGGTGAGATTGTGGTCAAATGAAGGCCTACCCAACCTAAAAAAAAATTTTTTTGTATTAGCTACAAACGAAATACATCATTCCTAACATTTTCAAAGCTCTATCTATCACGGTTCTTAAGATACAGCCTGGTGACAGACAGACAGACGACGAAGTCTCAGTAACAGGGACCTGTTTTGTCCTTTGGGTAAAGCTCTAAAAAGGTTTGGAACCCTATTACCCCAAAAAAAAAATTGAAAACCTTCCCCTTGAATCACTCTACCTATTGCTGAAAACCGCATAAATATCCGTTCAGTAGTTTTTGAGATTATCGCGAACGTATGGACAGACATACTCACCCGCCGCGTCGTTTCAAAAATTACTGAAATACTAATGACATTAATTTATAATAAGTATAGACCAGCTAATCCACTCATATCTGCTTTGCGTAACGCAATGTGACTGCTCTGCCAGTAGCCAGAGATACCTACGTAAATGTGTATATTTTATATATATATAGGCATAATTATTTAAATGCCTAAATTTTTTCTGATCCCTTTAACAGTTATCATCATAATTGATTACAAACCGTGCAGATCCCCGGTCATCCATATTTATCTATACTAATATATAAAGCTGAAGAGTTTGTTTGTTTGTTTGTTTGTTTGTTTGAACGCGCTAATCTCCGAAACTACTGGTTCAAATTGAATAATTCTTTTTGTGTTGGATAGTCCAGTTATCGAGGAAGGCTATAGGCTATATAACATCACGCTACGACCAATAGGAGCAAAGATATAGTGGTAAATGTGTAAAAAAACGGGAGAAATTGTTCATCTTTGAAGCCTTCCGTTGCGTGCGCCGTGAAAACGGTTCAAGATACACAAAAAATATGTATTAAAGAATAATAGCTCTTTTAATGATCTAAAAAACAGTCCGCGATAGTATATGTCTATCTTTTAAGATTAACTCACAAAAACCGTTTTTATGGTACCTAATTTGGTCGAAATAATTTGTTTAAGTTGTATCAACATAATAATATCAATCTTTATTCTAATAAATATGTTGTTGGTTAAGAGTACTTCATCCATTATAACGCGGGTAGCACCGCAGGGCACAGCTAGTATCGTATAAAAGAGCAGAAGGTTTGTTACGCTGTCAAAGTCGATTCATAACTTCAATTCAATTTCTTATAATTGGACTCTGCGCTTGAAGCGTCTGTTTGCTATTGTCAAGTTAAATAAAATTATACAGTGAAAAACATGTTACTCAGTTGAACTCCATTTTGCGTCTCGATCTATATCTCAGATCGGACTTTCGTCGGATCATCCGTAACCATTCGTAACCATAGTGACAACCCGATACTGTGATAGTATTACCGGAAAAAAAGATAAGCAAGAAAAAGGTGTGCGTAGGTGGAAGAAACCTGAGTAGTACAGTCAACAGCAAAGCAACTGATCAAATTGGGCCCAAATAATTTGTACAATAAATTTAGTCTGATGTTACTGACTATTGTTGTTTATCAGAAGTAAAAAAGCAAATTAAGTATCACAAGTACTGATTACATTCGAACCTCTGTGTTATTAAAACATTTACTTTTAATAAATTAAAACTTAATTTGACTTTTTGCTTGCTTGGCAGTGGCTTCAGTGGCGCGGTGGGCGAGGGTCCGCTTGCGGCGCAAGAGGTAAAGTAAAGTAAAGTAAAGTAAGTAAAGTAAAGTAATTATTTATTGCATTTACATGTACATAAAAGATCTTAAATATATAAATTAGTATCAATGTAAATTACCCATTGAGCATGCAATTTCATTTGTTACATAATGTCATCTTATCATAAAATTATTTAAATTAAATTAATCAATAAATCATTTTTCATCACACATAATAATTAAAATTGTACCTAATGTCAAATTTTGTCAATAGACTTGTCATTTAAAAATTCTCTAATATCATAATAACATTTATCTAGTAAAATTGCTCTCAGCCTTCTCTGAAACATTCCGGTTGTCAACTTTCTAATTGTCTGCGGAATTTTATTATATAAAATAGACGACATTCCAAACAAACTTTTGCGCATCAATTTTTTTTTGCAGGTAAGACCACAGACCTTCAGTTGGTCTCGTCTGTTTCGGGGAACAGTATCAGAAACCTGACAAAACAGGTCAGGGTTGTTCCTAACAAACATAACTGTTTCAAGAATATACATAGATGGTAGCGTCAAAAGGTTATACTTTTTAAAAAGTGGTTTGCAAGAATCAGTCATTTTAATACGGAACATGGTTCGAATACATCTTTTTTGTGACTTAAATACCTTTACAACGTCAGTAGAGCTACCCCAAAAAACTAAACCGTACCTTAAAATCGAGGCAATCAAGCCGTGATATGCAAGTAGTAGAGTTTCCTCATTCACTAAAAATGTCAATTTATGTAGTACGTAAACTCGGCTATTTACTTTTTTACAAACATTCTCTACATGTTGTTTCCAGTTTAATTTTTTATCAATGTCTACTCCTAAAAATTTTGTAGTGTCAACTTCTTCGATTTTGTTATTATTATATTTTATGTCAATGTTTTTTACTGCAGCTTTATCGCGTTGTCGGAAATGAATTACTTTAGTTTTATTTACATTTATTTTTAAATTATTATTTTCTAGCCATTGTATAATAGATGTCAGTGCAAGGTTTATGTCATTTTCGTACTTAATAATATTGTCACATTTTACCGTTACCGTACTATCGTCCGCAAAGAGTGACATATGTTGTATGGTTGCTTTCGGTAGATCATTTATATAGGTTAGAAACAATAGAGGTCCTAGCACACTCCCCTGTGGGACGCCATACATAATTTCACGTTCCAGAGAGGCGTAAACCATCTCTCTTTTAGTTTTATAGTCGATTTTAGTGATATGAGTTATTTGTTTTCTCTTCTCTAGGTATGATTTTATGAGCTGTAGAGCATTACCCCTAACACCATATGCTTCTAGCTTATCAAGTAGAATATTGTGCTCTACATAATCAAATGCCTGTGTCATGTCGCAAAAGATAGAGCAGACAGGTATATTCTTGTCTACGTTATACGACACACGAGAGAGAAAGTCATATAGAGCTACATTGACTGTTTTGTTTTCCCTAAAACCCTTCTGTTCACTACAAAACAACTTATTCGATTCAAGGTAGTTGTTTAGCAATTTATAAATGTATTTCTCAAAAACCTTCGACATAACTGGTATAAGTGAGATTGGTCTATAATTTTCCAAATTCTTTTTTGATTGTTTTTTATGCAAAGGTTTTATAATTGATACTTTTAAAGCGTCAGGAAATACACCCGCGCTAATGCATACATTGATTAAATAAGCTAATGGAGTGCAAACATACTGCGTGACGTTTTTTAATATTTTTGTTGAGATTTCATCGTACCCAACGCTATTTGTATTTTTTAGGGAGTTTATAATTTTAGTAATGTCAGATGGAATACATGGTTTAAGGAAGATAGAATTTTTATGTTTCGTTATGTTTTTGGTTGCATTATGTCCTGTTTTATTTATTGGGATTATTTTATCAATGAAGTAATTATTAAATGAATTTGAGATGTCAATGGGATTAGTTATGGAGCAATTATTTATTATTATTTCGTCAATTGTATTCTTTGGCAGACACGGTTTTGTACTGTTTATAACATTCCAACTTGTTTTATTTTTATTTATTGACATTTTTATTTTATAATTATTACGCGCTTTTTGTGTTAGTTTTACAATATTTTTTAGAATTTTAGAATAGTTATTGTATTTTATTTTATTGGATTTCGTGGGAGCTTTTCTAAGTTCCCACAAAAGAGTTCTTTTGTTTTTACAGCATTGTCTTATACCTCTGGATATCCAATGTACCGGTTTTGACGTTCTTATTGTAACCATTTTATATGGAAAGCAGAGATTATAGAACATTAAAAAAGTTGTATTAAACATATCATACGCTGTGTTGGGGTCTGGTTCATTGTATATTTCTGAAAAAGAAATGCTTGCTAATGTATTTTTGAATTTTTCAATATTTTCTGAACAGTAATCTCTCCTTTTTACTCGCCAGTATTTGAGAGTAGAAAGATTTTTTATCGGAACCTGAATTAATTGTGATGTGTGGTCGGATAATGCAAATTCAAGGACCTCGGTAGTACAGCGTTTTTTAAAATTGTGCGCAAAATTATCAATGCAAGTTCTACTGCTAAGTCTTGTGGGTTGCTTCAGAGCAAGTCTAAGATTATAATTTAACAATAGACATTCAAAGTCAAGCGTGATGTTATTTCTTTTTAATATATCTATATTAAAATCACCAGCCAATATAATGTTTTCGTACTTTTTCCTACTAATTTCGCTCAAAACTTTATACAAATTGCTCATAAAAAAATTAATATAAATAGGCTTAGGTACTCTATACATACATATAATTGCAATGTTATAATTTATCAGTTCTATAGCACAGCATTCAAAAATTCCCGTAACGGAATACTCCTTTATTTGATTCAGCTCCTTCCATCTATTGTGTTCATTGTGCACGAGCACGCAGGCTCCGCCCCTCTTGCTGTCGCTGCGGCTGTAGCAGGCCGCCAAAGTGTAGTTGGATAGTGCTAGAAATTGCTCATGTCCCTCCTTCATAAAATGCTCTGTAATGCATAGTACATCTACACGCTTTTGTCGCTCTTGTAGTTCGTTCAAACAAATAGTAAGTAAGTCCGATTTTCCAAGAAGGCCTGCAATATTCTGATGTAAAATATTCTGATTCTTATAAAAGAAAAAAAAAAAAACTGATTTTCATTCATGTTATCTTCATATGTGGTTATCGGTACATGTATGTTACAATTATTATAATTATCCAATTTTTTTCCCATAAATTCAATCACATAGGCCAAGTGCTGAAACACAACTCGAAGGCCAAAGTTACTTATACGTCCAGTTGGTTTGTGAAACATGGAGTAGTCATAGGATAGATTTCTGTTTGAATCCAATAGGTAGCCATATTTGTGAAGAATTACATCTCTATACAACATCTTGTTAAATTTTTCTATCTTAAGATTAATATTTTGCTTTCCTAATCCATATTGGTAACACGGGGCGCATATTATTACATTTGTCTGCGTTATCTTTTGTAGAGTAGATCGAATGTATTTTATAATATTGGGTACATTGCAGTCTTCGAAAAAGTCTTCATCACCTAACATCAGAATGAAGTAGTCTTCCATAGTAAACCCATTAAGTTTAGAATGTATATCGTGAAGTATCTGTTGAATCCTTGCTCTGGGGGTTAAGTAATGACAAACTTGATAATCATTTCTTAAGGTATTCTGAGCGATATCTAGGACCTTGTTATACTTATTATTGCTTACAATACAAATTTTTGGTGTGTATTTTTGTGTTATACAATTATTTGCATGTTTTGCGAAATATAATTTATTTTCTGACCCACTACTATATGTCTGTGTTTTAACATCATTTTTGTTACTCTTGTCGGAAACAAAGTCAGTCTGAGTTTCTTTTTGAATCATTGATATTTTATCTGTTTGAGTCTGACATTGTTTAAACTCTTTTTGATGTACTTCGGTATTTTTAGACGTGTTTATTTCTGTGTGTTTGTCCATCTTTATATTTTGTTGAATTTTCGTATTTTTTCGTGTCTGGTAAATAGGTGTTTTAGGGCTAGTACCAAGCTTTTTATACATGACATTTTTTTTTACTAACTCCTTATTATTATTCTTTAATTCTGTGTTTTCAAGCAGTAGTCGTTCAATTTCGTTATGAGCGCTTTTTAACTCCAACTGAAGGCTTTGTATTTTATCCATAAGACATTGTTCATTAGTATTAATATTAGTTGATATGTCGGGTAAACTACTGGTGCTGCCATCTATTGTCTCGTCTATACTCATATCCGACTCATTTAGTTTGCTGGTTGTTTCGAGAACCAGTTGTGAATGAGCCCGCCTTATAATAATATTGTCCGAAGAGGTCATTATTTTATGTTTAATTTGAACGATTGTAATTTCTAGTGACAGCTGGCTGACGGTCGGGTGGGTTCTGGTGACTTTTCGTTATATTTTACGTGCAAAAAGTACAATCGATATTTGGAGGTTCGAACCCGCAATCGTCGCGCTTAGATTTAAATTCTGTACGACGTTACGCTCCACCACGGAAGCTGATATGAGGTCGTCGAAATTTTGAAGTTAGTTGGTGCGTAATTTCTCTTTATGTACCGCAACCGATTCGTGACTCATGAGATGTCAACAAAACAAAGAAGTCTCTTTGTGTTGTTTATAACGGCTAAAATTAAGTGAAATTTTGAAATTTTACTCACTTATTGATGTTAATTCCGTTGTTTATCACGTAGAATCGGTGCTTATGTTCCAGGGGTGTTGCCAAGTACTGCTGTTTTTAGCTAAAAATCTGTTTTAATACTTGTTTATCCTGATATTTCTTCGTATTATTCTTTGTTGTTTTTCTTCTCGGGGAATATACTTAGCAAGCCACAAACAGTTTTATGTGTGAGATGACCAACACTATTCACAGTAATCTACTCGAATTATCTAGAGATGCACTTTAACTATTTTTTTATTAATTTTGTTACGGAGCTTAAGTTGCTTAGATAGCAGCGCCATCTAGACTATCTAGAGGTAGCGGGTTAGATTCCCGCCAAGGGGAAAGTGTTTGTATGTTCTGCAAGCACTTTCTCCTTGGTCTGGGTGTTTAATAATGTAAAATAAAAAATATCTATATATGTATGACTATTATATTAAGTATATCAGATATCTAGTACCCGTAACACAAGTTTAGAGCTTACCACGGGGCTAGATGTTGTTGTGTGAATTGTCTGGAAATATTTATTTTATTCTATTTATTTATTTTAATTTAGTACTGACGCTTTGGTCTAACTTGTTACATCTGGCACGCTACGCTAGAAGATGTTTTGAAATGTTAATTTTTGATCACCACCTACTTTTGTTTTTGATTGTACCTCTACATAATATAATATGATTTTCTGAATATCGCTAAAGCTGGTTACTCACCCACAGTTCCACAACAACGTTATACCTACGATAGAAATATGGACGACCGGGGATCTGCACGGCTTGTAACAAATTATGGTGACAACTGTTGAAGGGGTCAGGAATAATTTAGGCATAATTATTTTAATGATTGTTAATAAGTATTTTTAAATTTTATGCAGAAAAAGATTAAGACACATCCGTAACGTGCACAGGATACGAACCTGCATATCCGGGATAGCGCCCCGGCCCCCCTTTAATTACACCAACGCGTCATTACGTGATAGGTCGAAATTTTTCTGCACTTTGTACTATCGAGTGAAGCCCCGAGTAACGACATCTCATAGAAAATCCAAGGGCTATTCTTATGTGCGCGCGAAGGTTACGGATGTGTCTTAATATTTTTCTGCATAAAATTTAAAAATATAGGCATTTATATAAAATAAATATATCATATATATCATATTCATTCATATAATATGTATCCATGGCAACTGACAGAAACAGTAATACATTGCGATATTGCGCATATTACACGCAGAGAAATCGGTGACAAACAGAAGTACTTAATCTAATTGTTAAAAGTAGGTTACAATAATTCCAGTTTGAAATACTTGGTCCTAGTTACCTTTATGATTAATTATTCAGTCGTACTAATCGTATGTTTCATAATATTATTTGATTAATGTAGCACACAATAAAATATCATTGAAATAAAACATCAATAATTATTGCAACTTATACAATAATTATGTTAATATGCATAATTTGTATTGTATGTACTAAGAAAAAGAAATTCGCATGTAATAAGTGATCGAGTTCCGAATAATGATCTAACGTTAATTGTGGACTACATGTTTGTTTGTAATCTAAACAATTTTTTTTTTATTACAACTATATTATTGTGTGCCATACATATTATTCCAAGTATATTATACTATTCGTATAGTTTGGTTTACTTTAGAACAGTGTCATTGGTTTTACCAGAATATTATAGTAAAGATTACTCCATAAACAGTAAACACTACAATGAATGTATTATTCTATGCTATTCCGTTAGTGTGTTTTAAAGTAACAAATGTTTTTTAAACAATAAAAAAACTCGCACAACAAAACGAACAGTTGGATAGCCGCGACTCCCGCGCCCCGGCGCCGCGCCGGCGCTCTCTGTCACTGTCAGCCAGCCGCCATTGTGATTTAGACCGCGCTCAACAAAGTACATGATTTCACTTTGTAATTTTATTTAACTCGACACTGGCAAATTGTCGCGCAGTCCAGATACAAGAAACTGAACTGAACAAAGTAACAAGTTACTTCGTATTTGCTATATAAAACAGTTTTCTGTGTTTTTTTTTAAATAATAATTGGTGATAGTTCACAAAGATGGATGGGGACGAAGGTGGTGATATCCCGCAGTTATTAGGTACTGCAGTGGGGTTTACCTCAATATATCAATACATTTGAAGGTAAGTTGTTATATACACAACGTAAAAGTGTTTTGATAGTTGTTGTCCCGGCAGTTTTCGGCATCTTTATTTACATATTATTATTTATATATATTTCAGTAAACAATGTAACAATATCAACACTGGCGATGCTAGACAACAATCTAGTCAAAGAATTGATCGCTCCAATTGGAGACCGCGCCAAATTTTTGAGAAACCTGGAGAATTGGAAAAAATTAACTAGTAACCCAGAAGAGTGCGAAATGCCACCTACCAGCAGCAGCCCCGTAAGTATCTTCTACTTTTAACATGCTTCTATTAGCTTCACCTCGAAGTAATTGGAACAAATCTTAGAAGGCGATTTTAACCAACTTAGAATTGTTGTATTGATCAGAAAATTTGCAAATGTATTGCAATCCTAATGATATAACAAAAATTGGTTTTATCAAGCTGCAGGGCTAGCTTAACTTATGAACATACAGAATGACATAAGAGCTTGGAACTTTAAGATCCGTATGAACGCCTTGCATGTTTTGGTCTTTGGAAAGCGGTGTGAACTAAAGAGCAATGAACGATTTAAACTTTTGATGATGAACTAGTATTTCCTTTCGGTCTGTGATGGGAATTCATAAATTTTCATTCTTAGTTCCTGACCGACACTAGCCTATTTATTTTACATAGGCTTGTGTTGTGTAGTACACTTATATAAGTAGAACGTACTTTTAATAACTTATAATTGTATTTTGCAGGCCCCTATGTTTGAAGACATGCTTAATCCCAAGCACAAACAAATACATAGTATTAGTGAATTTCTGGTCCCTCTAAGTAATAATGATACCTCTACCCAATCAAATGATTCCAACATCATCATCGTAGCAACCAAAAGTGAGGATCAGATGGCTACATCTAATGAGCATGAGGTGGCTACCACTATTGGAGATCAGGATATGACAATCTGTAATGAAGATGCATGTTTGGTAAGATGAATACTTCAAATAAAGACTACTTGATCTAAAAATAAAACAGACAGACATTATGTGCAAATAAAACTTCAATATAATTTCCTACCTAATTCTTTTAATAAATAGGTATTTTGTGTTCATTTCAGCCATTGAAAAATCTCCTAAAATCAAATGAAGGACGAGGCCTGCTAAATTTATACTCTGAACAAGGCAAATTATCAAATAATGGGCGAAGAAAAATTTGTAATATAATAATCAAAGATCTTATGGATTATTAGAAGTTAAAGACATACTGGAACAACTGCAAATTCTTGACAAAGGCGAGTACCTACCTAGAATTTATAATAAGTATTTTATATGGGTACAGGCTGTATTTTAAATGAGTATTCAAATTGTGTCCATGCACGCAATTTACTTAATTTTTTCATTCATAAGAACCTTCTGCTGATAATAACGAACAGAACAAAAAAGAATTAGCGAAATCGGTCCAGCCGTTCAGGCGTGATGCCGTGACCAAGGGAAATAGGGATTCATTTTTATATCATCATCATAGTTCATAGTTCTTTATTCATCATAGGCAACATTGTACACTTGATTTCGTTAAAAATTTCTAATTATTATTATAAACACACACAGAACATACAGCAAAAGACACAGACAAGACGTTCAATTTCAGATGTAACTTAATAATAGAGCTGTCGAGTAGTGGCATTGTCAACTAAAACAATGTTCTATTAAAATCCAATATAAATCCAATACAAATTCATCATAAAATAATAAGAAACATCATTAATTGTTACTGCTGTATAGTGGCATTGTCAAATTAAAAACTACTAAAATTAGGAATAGGTATTAAATAATTAAATTGAAAGACATGTCATAATGTACAAAAACAATATTAATAAATAAATTAATGCTGCTGTATAGTGGCATTGTCATTTGTGAAATTAAAAATTAAAAAATAATTATAAAAAATCTAACAGACATGTCACAAGAGATTAAAAATAGATAAATAGTAAAAGACTTGTAATATAAAATGTTAAAGCTGCTGTAAAAGGGCATTGTCAGAAGTAACTTATCATCACCCTATTAACGTTCCCACTGCTGGGACACAGGGACTTCTCTCTTGACGAGAGAGATTAGGCCTTAATTCACCACGCTGGCCAAGTGCGGGTTGGTGAACGTCACATGTCCTTCAAACTCTTTTTTAAAGTTCTCAGAACATGCCGGTTTCCTCACGATGTTTGCCTTCACCGTTAAAGCACGTGTTTAAAGCGCACATAAATTTCTCAAGAAGAAAAATCCAGAGGTGCGTGGCGGGGTTTGAACCCACGACCTTCGGAATGAAAGTCGAGTGTCCTCCCACTTAGCCAACACGGCATTCATCATTTTTATATATATAGATTATATAATATGTATATTTCAGTAAACAATGTAACAATATCTACACTCTCGATGCTAGACAGTAATCTAGTTAAGGAATTAATCAATAAACTAAATTACCTATATCAATTAATAAACTTGTAACTTGTTTTATTTTATTTAAATGAAACTATGTACTTTATTTGTTTTATGATTTTTTATTTATATACGTATGTATCTTTCCAGAAAGTGAAACGGATGAAGACATCCAGTGGCGCCAAACTGTACGGAACCTTGGCATTTAGTGACAGAGAAGTGGCATAGTACAGCTAAGAAAAGATTTAAGGAAATAGAAACTATGGAAATGACATTGCATACATAAATAAATATTTCATTGTATTTGACTTTTGTATAAGAAGTAATAAAGATATGCGCTGATTAAGATTATGACAAGATTTTGAATGATTGTGATGATTATAAAATAAATGTTATTTTTCTATTTACCTACTTAATACTTTTTATTATTCCAGGAAACCTCAAACTACATAATGGAGCCGAAGCACGTGCGACGTCCTAATAACGAAAATGCCGTTAATCTTAATTTCTTTGATTTATTTTAAGTTAAAACTAGATAATCGAAGACAAGTAGAATTTATAATAAAAACGGGCATTTTTCATTAAAAGGCGTCACACTTACTGAAGGCTCTTTAGAGTTTAGATGGAGCGCTCGCAATCCAGTGTACTGGCAACACCAAAAATGGATTTCTATGGGGTTTCATAATTGAGAAAATACAGTTTTGGTTGCTTATACTAAGACGAACAAAATTGTATTTTTGTCCATTAAAAGCCTGAGAGGATCCGTTAGTGCTGCAAGTGCACTAGATTGCAGGCTCCACCTAAGCTAGTAGGTATTAAGTATATACGATACGAAACAGTAGCGGTAACAATACCTAGAATGCTACCATTACAATGTGTATTGTGCATGTTACAAAAACATATAGTTAACATAACAATACTAAAAAGTTAGTGTTACGATACGAATAGTTAATGTTTACTAGATTGCTTAGTAGTCCATACAATCAGTCCGGTCATCTCTACTACTATGTATGGTTACATTTACATGGGTACTGTAACAGGCGCGTTATTTACCTTGTAGTGAGTATTACATTGCTTGGTCAGTTGCACTAAACATCTAGTTGTCATTAATAAATCTCTGGTAGATATAATAACAGAATGTTTTTTGTAAAGTAAACTCGTGGGTCTTGCTGTCACGACTGCAAACAGAAGTTCTAGTTGCAGTAGGGTTTTTTCTTGTATTGGTAGCCAGATTTTTCTCTGCGTGTATGGCAAAATAAACATTAGCGGTTAGCTTATGTGAAAATAAATGGTCTATAATTATTATAAACTAGCGGCCCGCCCTGGCTTCGCACGGGTTTTTATTCAATTTTTTTTCCCGGCAATTATTCGATTTTTTCTCGCCTTTTAAACCTTCCCTAGACCTCCACAAACATTTCAAGACTATGATAAGATAAATCCGTTCAGCTGTTCTCGCGTTTTAATCAGACTAACGAAAAACAACTCATTTTATTTATATAGATTATTGTCATTAGTCGTTCCGTAGTTTATGAAACAACGCGGCGGGCGGCGGGAGAACCTGACCTTTCAAAAACTACTGAACGGATCTTGATGCGGTTTTCAGCAATAGGTAGAGTGATTTAGGGGGATGCTTTTTGTTTTTTAAGGATTCTGTACCCTAAGGGTCCCTTTTACTGAGACTTCGTCTATCTGTCTCTCCGTCTGTATCCAGGCTGTATCTTGAGAACCGTGATATAAAGAGATTTAAAAATGTGAGGGATAATGTATTTCTCTTGCCGCTATAACAATAAATACTAAAAACACAAAATACATAAATGTATAAAGGCTCCCATTCAACAAACGTGATTTTCATAAATTTAAGGGATGCTGCGCGAAGCCACTATTTGAATAGGTGATCGCTCAAATTAAATCTTTTCGCACTTATAAACTTATTTTGTTTGTGAGTCATATCTATGACAAATTATAAAAAAAGTTTTCTAAATAATTAAATACATTTGCAAACTAAGTCTCACAGAGTGACATGCAATTTTATGCACAATGTCATTGTGAAGATTTATAATACTTAAGTTTGTCAAAATTATCATAAAATTTTCTTAGATAAAAATTTACTGAATCAATTAAAACTGTACTGCCTCAGTGGCGCGGTGGGCGAGAGTCCGCTTGCGGCGCAAGAGGTAGCGGGTTCGATTCCCGCCGAGGGGTCAAGTGTTTGTATGTTCTGCAAGCACATTCTCCTTGGTCTGGGTGTTAGTGTATAATAAAAAATATCTAGGTATATATGTATATTATATTAAGTATATCAGATGTCTAGTACCCGTAACACAAGCTAAGAGCTTACCACGGGGCTAGATGTTGTTGTGTGGATTGCCCGGAAATAAAAAAAAAAAAAAAAAACTACATTTTTTGTTTATTAAAAACTAGTGGCCCGCCCCGGCTTCGCACGGGTTTTTATTAAAAAAAAATTCCCGGCAATTATTTGACTTTTTCTCGCCTTTTAAACCTTCCCTAGACCTCCACGAACATTTCAAGACTATGATAAGATAAATCCGTTCAGCCGTTCTCGAGTTTTAATCAGACTAACGAAAAACAATTCATTTTTATTTATATAGATATGCAAAGGGAAAATGTTTGAACAAAAAATACTCGCAAGAGATTTCTGTGATTGCGCGCTGTCTACAGAAAAAAAGGTGTGTGTGCGATTCACACACGATGAAGTGAAACTTCAGTAAATCGACGAAAGTATAAGAAGAATAAAAAATAAGTGTGTGTGTTTTTTTTTTTTTTTTTTTATTTCCGGGCAATCCACACAACAAAAATTAAAATAAAGCATTGTATTTAAATAAAGCATTGTATTTATGTCTCTTACCATTTCCGTTTCATCTTTTTGCATCCGGTTTGAAATCACTACGATTCTATAGAAGTTTCACTTCAATAATGAAACAACCATGGAACAACCTGTATATTAGGTACCTACATATTCTTTTAAAAAAATTTGTTTAAAATTGTTCCAAATCAAGAAGAGAAAAAAAGCCATTCTTTGAACATTTGAATAAAAACATACCCTATGATTGAGAATCTCCTTTTTTCGTTGAAAGTCGGTTAAAAAGATCTTAATGTTCGAGTTTTTGACAAGCAATGTTTATCCTATGTTCCCCATTTATTTAAGGCACATTCATTTAAGGAAAATAAATGTTTCCTCTCCATAAATACACGTGCAAAACATACCAAAAACAAACGGAGTCCAAGTAGGTAGAGAACAGGTTATAAATAATTATTTAAATGTAAATGTGAAACAACATGGGTTGAAACATGTTGGCAGAAATACTGTGTTATCTTTTCTGTAGGTTGTTAGCGGATCAGCCCACCCTTTCTCGTCCCATTCATGTCTTAAGAATCGTAAGTAGTTTTCTAACTGCAATATGTTTTTTTATGTTAAATAAGCCTTCATTTGACCGCAATCTCACTTGATGTAAAGTGAAGATGTGGTCTAAGATCGGGCATGAAGACCTAGAAGGAAGATGGCTGGATGACCTGCGGACCACGTTACGAAACTCGAAAAAATCGTTTCACGCACTGACCCAGCCCGGAGGGTGGTAACAAGCCGTGACAAGTGGCGACATATGTTTCTAGTTTGAATTAATGTAATATAATGAGAACACTTTTGAATTACTTTTAAGTCAGTACTAGGTATATTCTTAGGTAGGTAAACACATAGAATAACTTCTTATTATTTTATGGGTACACAGAACTCTTATTGACTAAGCAAGCTGTACGTCATTGCATATGTAATTTGTATTACCTATACCATATTTTAACCCGTATTATCCGTAATCAGAAACGATGGAGAGGTGCGTATATTCAAAAGAAACAAGATTTCGTGTCACGAAAAACCTTTCATGGTTCATGCATTCCTGGTATTTAGCCTTGAAGTAAAAGCTATGCTTAATTGTTTTGCAAACCGTTAATCTGAAATTTAAGGATTCAGAAATGTATTTACCGAACAAAATAATCTCATTTGATAATTTACAATGAATCTGGTTATCGGATGCCATTGTTAAACCAGGCCACTTTTTATTCCATACCAGTTAAATAATAAGTAGCAAAAAGTATTTTTCTTAGCTAGATAAAAAAGTAGACCAATCCAAAAATAGGATTCTCTATAGAGCATTTTTTGTCCACTTTTTATTCCATACCAGTTAAATAATAAGTAGCAAAAAGTATTTTTCTTAGCTAGATAAAAAGTAGACCAATCCGAAAATAGAATTCTATATAGAGCATTTTTCGTACCGTATCTTTACTTAATAGCAACTTGAAGGTGCGAGCACATCAAAGGTACGTATTTAAAGACATACCTACTCAATCAGACGTTTTTTGAAGTTTGAAGATATTATGGCGTAGGAGTAGGTAAGCGAACAAATTCAAACGATTTTATAAATAGTAAAATATATCTTTATATATATAATTCTTCTGTGAGTGTGTTTGTCACTGAACTTCTCTCAAACGACTGGACCGATTTTTATGAAATTTTTTGTGTGTGTTCAATGGGATCTGGGAATGGTTTAGATTCACAATACGGTCAACTGGATATTGTTTTTTGAGACATGGGACAGGACAAAGTCTGTCGGGTCGACTAGTATATATATATAAAGTAAATACAAAACTCGCACGACTATATAATATATAATGGTTGATCTAGAGGATTTGGTATAATCTTGGTATCATGATTGACAACGCGATTGATGGAACTTAAACGTGAATTGCATTTTATATAAAACATAACATAATAAAAGTTTAACACCCAGTAACGTCGCCCGTGTTTTATATATATAGTTTTCCATAAAAAATATGTTCTCGGTACCTACTTCAACATCGGCTATTTTCGAAAATAAGTCCGTTGATAATAGTCGTTAATCTTCGTTGAGAAGTCTGTACCAATAGACAGATGAAATATTTAAAGATAAAGAAAACTTTATTGTTAAATTGTGTACATAGAGATCTTACAAAGTAAAAATAATAGTATCAACAATAATTATCTGCTAGGACATACAATAAGTACAATCTTATAGATAGGTACACATAACTTAAATGAAACACAAAAGATAGTAAAAAAGTGTAAACTGTAACCACAATTTGACATTAATTGTAGAAAATAAATAGAATATAAATTTTAACAAATGTTGTGTGATATAGGTACTTATTGTCCAGTTCACGGACATGCTTATGGTTGTTTGGTGAAGTAAAAACCAGCTACTAATCAGATAATTACTCAAATTACTCATCCAGAACAAAAAAAAACTAGGTATAGTATTTGTATGCTATACTTCAACAGTTCCATGATTAATGTTAGAGACAATTTGTTTTATATAATAATACCTAGGTAGAAATAAAAGCTATACAGTAGTTTTAAAGTGTTTTTTATGCCTGTGTTAGGTTTATCAAGACACTATGGTTATCATAAACAAATACAAGCATCAAATACAAAATAAATCATTTAATAAATAATAATTACAATAAAAAAAAAACTTAGTACCTTAAATGTAAAACGTCATTCTATTTTGTAATGTGCACGTGATGCGCTTTCATTTGAAACCGCACTCGAGTATAATTGCAGATTTTCGGTTTCCTTTCCCTCATAACTGTTAAACGGGTCAACCGATTTTCATCAAACATGTCTAACAACACTCGCGCGTAACTCATCTTTTATACAAAAAAAAAACTAAATTGAAATCGCTTCTTCCGTTTGGGAGCTATGATGTCCTAGACAGACAGATACACAGACAGACACGTAAACCTATAACACCCCTCTTTTTTTGTCGGAGGTTAAAAACATAGTTAACTACTTAAATATTAAAACTAATTAAACCTAATAAACGCAACAGAGGTATTATTTAGATTTATAACGGGATATTTACCATGATTGATTGTCTTTCAGCAGAGGTAGTTTGGCCATCTTATCGCTTAATAGTATTCGCTCACGTCCTTTAATAATATGTGACTGATTTTTGTAGAAAAAAAATATGTTATGCTCTGTGCATTCACATATTATATATAACACACACGTCCTTCAAAAAGTCGATTACAAATAAAATGGAGGAAAAATCGGCTCGATTATCTGACCTACAAAAAGTCTGACGTGGCGAGCAGCCGAACACGTAAACAATAGAAAAAAACAAGTTGCTGGCCTGCAAGCTATCACTGTGTGTGTGTTACAAATACAGGATGCTTAGTTTGGGGTTAGGAGGTGATGCTGTGTGAGTAGTCCGGAAAATATTTATTTATTTTATTTTTATATTTCATATATAATGATATCGAGGGCATCATAACAAAGCGGGCATAATTCCTTATATCTCGTCCTTAAACGACCTTAAACGTAACTTTTTTTTCATCACATTATGCTTGTTTTTTTATTATTTTATAGCTGGTAGATTGGTGGCCTAGCGATAGGACACTCTCGCTCATAGAGTGATTGATAATGGGTTAGAGTCTAAACATAGTCAAAACCTGTATTTGTATTTTTAGTTAAATTTTTCAGTTGTATTTGTTTCGATAAATAATCTAAGATACAATTCAGTTGCATATAATTTAGTGCCAATAATTAAAATATATTTCCAAGTAGATCGGAGGGAGGGCCTTTGCCCAACAGTGGGACGTAACAGGTTTTAAAAAAATATCTGATATCTACTCTATCATCAGAACTTATACAGAATACCATTTCAAGGTGAAGTGGGTTTGCGTTCGAAGTGAGCTCGGTCACTTGAGTGAATTCGAGTTCGAATGTGATTTTTTACAGAATGCCTCTACTGGTCGGCTCTAAGGAAAGAAAAATCGACACTTTAGATGCTACTAACCTTATGTTTGCAGCCTCGCTGACGTAGTTCCCCCAGCCGATGAGCGGCGGGGTGGTCAGAGCCAGGCTGTAGCTCCAGATGAAGACGATAGCCAGCACGGCTCCCTTCGAGCTCAAGTGCCTTGAGGAGAGTGGCCGGGTCACCATCAGGTACCTCTCGAAGGATATCACCGTGAGAGATGTTATGGACGTTATACCTGTGAAAATAATTATTATCAAAACTGCGATCTACAGTGACATATTCCAAACAATATGTCAATTATTAATCTAATATATAAAATTTCCATGTCACAATGTTAGGTACCGTACTCCTCCGAAACGACTTAACCTATTATTATGAAATTTTTTATATGCGTATTTGGTAGGTCTGAGAATCGGCTACTATCTATTTTTCATTTTGCAAAACAACGTTTGCTGGGGTCAGCTAGTATTATTTAATGGAAAGCACAAAACCATATTTAATTCTAACATACTAGTAGTCTGCAAATCATTATAAAAGTATCTACAACTTATTCAACAATCATCTTTTTATTATTTTAGCAATTTGCAACATCCGTCGTTTTTAGTTTTTCTCCAGTCCATCCAAAGGTTGTCTTGAAGAGATCACATTTAGTGATAAGGCCGCCCATTGTTACACTATTATTTAATGTATTTTAGTTCTTAAGCATTGTTCTGTTGTATTATATTTTTGTGTTTCAATAAAGAGTATTGTATTGTATTGTAATAACAAAACCTTAACGTGGACATTGGCGAACTGTCGCGTACCGAGCGCAGAGCCATGAAGAGGAACTGAACTAAACACAAAACCATAAAGCACTACTTTTGTGAAGACATCCAGTGACTCATTATTACCAAGTGTTTTGTCGATATTTTTTTTTTATTTTTTTTTATTTCCGGACTACTCACACAGCATCACCTAATTTCATGGCGAATTTGTCTCAAATCGGGCTTTCCCCGCAAAACTGTATTTTCCCGCGTTAAAGAACCTCCTATATGTAAGCCATTTTATTGTGAAGTTTCATCAAAATCCATTCTGTAGTTTTTTCGTAAAAGGGCAACAAACACACTTCGTCCTAACAACTAACCTAACCAACTTTTGCGTTTAAACCTCTAATATTAGTATCATACTGCTTCTTCCGCACCCAAAGGGTTAAACCACCCTATTACTGAGACTTCATCTGTCTGTCCGTCTTTCTGTCACCAGGCTGTTTCTAAAGAACCGTGATAAATAAGAGCCTCAAAATATTAACAACATACACATATATGTATATTCCTTGTGATACAAACATGATTTTATTAAATGTTAAGAAACGTTGCCGCGGTCAGTAATTGAAATGGGGACCACTGACTGCATCTTTCTATTTTCACTTTTTTGGTAAATATTTTTTTCTTTGTTACAAAAAGTGTATTACAAAAAACCTATAATGCCCTACGGGTTCAGTATAACAACGCTGTTACGGCTTCCGCGGTACTGTAGTGCATCGGCTATGTTTGTCGAAGCACACACCGACACTTTTGACGCCATATGGCGCAAACAATCTGGGTCCCTGCTAAATGTGGTGCGTGGAAGTAGTAACGGCATCCTGAAGGTGGTGGCAAATAAGCCAGATTGCCCTTTAATGTGGTCAATCACACAGAGGACAATGTCTCGTAGAATTAATTTTAATAAATAACTATGTATAATTTAATTAGGTCTATTATAAAATTTGTCAATTTATGTGAATTATTTAATTGTATATTTATTTAATTTTTAAATTTTTATTTTAACGTTATTAGGAATTTTATTTTTGTGTATTTTTAATGTGTATGTATTACGGATCCCTGTTGTCTGAATAAATGAAATGAATTAATTACACGGAACCGTCTCTGTATGAGTCCATCTCATACTTAACAAATTTTTATTTATATTACTCACTGAATATCATAAAAGGTCGCACATACGAAATCGTAATGACCATCCCTGAGTTGTGTCTGATACGTGATACAAGGCCGAGAATCCCCACCCTGCATTGTTTCTCAAATAGCATTGAAATTCACGTCATGTATTTAACAGGGTACCGCAAGTACCTGCGAAGGTAAAAAGGGCTCACATCGCGAATTAAGGATCACCTCGTTATCTAAAATTAAGTTGGACCTTGAAAGGTACCTTTTGTTTTGTGTAAGCCTAAGCCATATGTTTTTTGTTTGGTGGGACCAGAGGGCGAATTGCATCATGGCAACGTAGTTAAATAAATAAATATTTCCGGACTGGATGGTCCGGCCTGTGGTAAGATCTAGGTAAGCATATCTTTATATAATAGACATACATACATAACACAACGACATCTAGGCCTGTGGTAAGCTCTAAGCTTATCTTAATATAATAGACATACATACATAGATATTTTTTATTATACATATTAAACACCCAGACCAAAGATATAGTGATTGCAGAACATACAGATACTTGACCCCTCAACGGGAATCGAGCCCGCTACCTCTAGCCCACAAGCGGACCCACGCGCCGCGCCGGGCCACTGAGGCAGTCAAAAGTTGACGGGTTTTTGCGCTGCGGCCTACGCTACGCTACGTTAATCAAAATAATATTTATTTATTTCCAGACAAGAGATCATACATAACAAAATAATACATACCTATTAACTATTATAACAAATAAAATTATTTATTAATGTACAAAAGGTACTTTAGTCAAATTATTCATCATCAGATTAGTGTTCCCACACAGGGACTCTCATGGCGAGAAAGATTGAGCCTTATTTACCACGCTGGCCAATTGCAGGTTGGTGAATATTACATGCCCTTAAAACTCTTTAAAGTTCTCAGAACATGCTGGTGTCCTCCCATACATTTTTCAAGAAAAAATAGGTGTGTGTGCGATTCATACAAGATAGAAGTGAAACTTCAGTAAATCGACAAAAGAAAGAAATGAATAAAAAAGAAACAAAAAAAAAATACTGTGCCACTGTACTGTTAACCTTGTTATCGTTTAAGATTGGCTTACCTGTCGTTTTTTCCGTTGCATCCGGTTTTAAATCACAACGATTCTAAAGAAGTTTCACTTCAAAATACTGTACAAAAAGATTTTGTTGTGAAGTTTCACTTCAAAAATATCCAGAGGTGCGTGGCGGGGCTTGAACCCACGACCTTCGGAATGAAAGTCGAGTGTGCTCCCTCGTAGCCAACACGGCATAGAAACTTATTAATAATACTTTTAATTTAAGTGGCAATTGCAACCCACCTTTTGTACATATGTGACGAGATCAAACGATCCGCCATACTTCTTATGATAGTGTTCTAAGTTCGAACACTATCATAAGAAGTATGGCGGATCGCGGTTCTAACACATGACAACTCTGGACATAGACGAGGTTATTCTCTTTCGCTAATAGCATTAAAGTCGACACAGGCCTTGGTGTACGTTTCCATGTTAAGTGGCTACCGCACTACGTCAACTGCTAAAAATAGCGTGAGTGCCTTACATAGAAGCATACTAATAAATAATTTAGTGTTACAACTAGGGTTAGACTTGACCAATAACTAACTTATGATTTGATAACTATCATAATATAACTTTTAAGGCCTCTTTGATCATGTCCAAGTAGAGTCCTAAGTTGCTAAACAGTACTTTAAAGAGCATGCTGTCTCACTTTGACTGTTTTGTAACAGAGCAAGAAGCTTTATACAAAACTGTTGTGCTATGTGCATT
The DNA here is from genome assembly GCA_929108375.1 of Gymnoscelis rufifasciata. Classification (NCBI taxonomy): domain Eukaryota; kingdom Metazoa; phylum Arthropoda; class Insecta; order Lepidoptera; family Geometridae; genus Gymnoscelis; species Gymnoscelis rufifasciata. The sequence continues at coordinate 7,501,011 of OV815315.1, read as the reverse complement.
ATCGGTGATTGGTTACTTGAGACTTAACTCGAAGATAGTGAAAGAATCCTAAGTGTTAAATAAATAAATATTTCCGGACTACTCACACAGCATCACCTAACCCCAAAATAATCAGAGCTTTTACTATGAGTGTTAGGTGACTGATATACTACATAGATACATTTTTTTTGTAAATACATACTTATGATACATAGAAAACACCCAAACAAATAAATATGGCGGATTAATTAGGCGTAATTGATTGCTAGTTTACTAGTCATTTTTGCAATCATAAAATGACAAAAAAAAAGATTTTCTTACAGACTCACTCAGCTTTATAGCAAGGTTAAAGTTCTGCGATAGATCGAGTTGATTAAGCATCCCTTTGTCATCAGAATACTTAAGGTCCTTTTTATGAATTCTGTAAACCGATTTGAGGGCTGAGGCGTAAGATTAAATTAAAGTATGAGTAGAATTTAAAGAAGTACCTAAACTACTGTTGAAGTATCGTGGTTATCCATACTATTTAAATTTATAAAGACAATCAATCATGGTAAATATCCCGCTATAAATCTAAATAGTACAATGAAAAAAAATATAATACCTGAGCCTACTACACAGTTATTTTGGAATATTTATTATTCAATTCTTAAAATATGAACTGTTTACTTGATAGTTTCGTTTCGTTTAGTCATTATGGGTCAACTGTTACTATTTCTTACTAAAATGAATCCAAATCAACTTATCCTTTCCATAAGGCCCATAGCTTTTAGTTTACTCACGTAAACTGAGGCGATATTATTTTTCTATTCCTCTCAAAGAGCGATTGTCTTCAAGGTAACGGGAGAGCTTCTCCAGGAGAGCTATATTATAATACTTCGTCACAATTTACGTGAGTAAAATCCGTTTTCAAAATGAATGAATTCGTTTCCATAATATACTGGTGTTTTAGTTCAAAGTAGTTTTATTTAACTTTTCTAAAATCATCATCATCACCCTATTAACGTTCCCACTGCTGGGACACAGGGACTTCTCTCTTGACGAGAGAGATTAGGCCTTAATTCACCACGCTGGCCAAGTGCGGGTTGGTGAATGTCACATGTCCATCAAACTCTTTTAAAGTGCTCAGAACATGCCGGTTTCCTCACGATGTTTGCCTTCACCGTTAAAGCACGTGTTTAAAGCGCACATACATTTCTCAAGAAGAAAAATCCAGAGGTGCGTGGCGGGGTTTGAACCCACGACCTTCGGAATGAAAGTCGAGTGTCCTCCCACTTAGCCAACACGGCTTCACTGTTTTCTAAAATCATAAATAAGTAATTCGCTGAGTAATCATAGGCTTTATAAACAATCACCAAACCCGTAAAAATATTCGCTACAAATTTTGACACGCCAGCGCCATTTTGGTGCCATTCCCATGTAGAACGGTACACTCTACGACAAACATGATTTTATGCGACTAGATTTATAACGGAATCATTACCTGTGGTAAAACCGTGATCATGGCGCATGTCTCTGTGCTGAAATATCGAAAAACTCAATAGATTAAAATCATGGTTAATATCCCATTAAATATGTAACCTAAATAGTGTTGATTACCTTGATAGTTTCAAAAGTTATAAAACCATATGATTTTATAAGGTTAAGCAACGTTCTGAGCGTCCATAACTTGGGTGTCTGTTGATTGCATCTTTTTGCAATTTATTTTTATCAATTACAAGGAATAGGCATGATGACTACATAAAAAAATAGAAATTTTGTTTAATAATAATAATTCTTTAAGCACACTATAATAATACAATCATAACAATAATATTCCTTATTAGTTCAGTCCGTCTGTTAGCCCGTTCAAAAATACTGGACACCTAGTTTTTGCTTTATCAATTTAATAAGACAGTACAATGACAGCATCAAACTTTGAGTGGGGGCTTGTAACGTTGTATACGTTTTGTTCGAAAGGATTACGTCACGCGAAATTTCCATGCACTGTACTTGATTATACGTTTGCAAGGACAGATATAAAATATGAGTAATTTTTTTAAGAAATCTATATGACGGTCTTTTTTTTGTGACAAACATGACTCCTTCTTATTTAGCGGTGTTTAACGTTTTAAAGGTTTAATAAAACAGTTTAAAAAAAAACAGCTTCTGTGCGTACTTATTCTGTAAACTGAGATTCAAGTCAATTCCACAATTCAAGCGCTCACGTAGGTATAACATGATCACCCCTGTATGTTTGGTTTAGCAAAACCAGTTTTAGAACGTTACGAAAGGAAACTTTTTTTTTTTTTGTAAATGGAGGCTATGAATATTAATAATGCCTCTATCATAAATTCGTTACCTATGTGTCATGATTGTCGTATTGATTTATAAAATGTCTTATTGATAGGATTTTACTTGTTTCGTTTCGCTTATTTAAACTACACAATTAGTCTTTCAGTATGTCTGTTAAATTTTAAGTTATATTTATTGAAGAAAGTATACAATCACCACCAGGTGTATTGGATAGATAGTGCATTTTATATTATATTATTTTGAAGAGGTGCTTATATTAATAAGTTATCTTTATGAATATAATTTTGAGATTTCCATACGGGATAGAAACAGAAATGCGAAAAAATGAAAAAGGGGATCGCCGACAGGGGCTCATGTAGAACAAATGGCCGTTTTGGCCGTAATTTTCTCGAATGGAGTTCACGGATCAACCAGCTTATGACGTCTACTTACTACATAATATAGACGATTGACTTGGTAAAGTCGGTGGTAAATTTTTTACTTACAGCAACAAAACAAATCAACTTAACATAAAATTATACAACTTAAAAGTAAGTCATGAACAAATAATTTGTCTTTTTCACTGCAAAATGGACCTTACTCCGAACTTACGAAGTATGAAGTACCAGACCAGGGAGGGTGGTCTTCCGTAAGAACTATTTTCTTACGGAAGACCAGGGATTAGGGTTTCTTCCAAAGAATTTTCAGGAAATCTAAGATGAACAATAGACTTCAAAGGCTTGAAATAATGATGACGCTGATGATTTTATGTATAGCTTCATGTAGTGTATGTAGAAAACACTCTATATAAATATACCCACTGTATTGTAGGAATCTGGCAAGCCATAATGAGGATAGAGTTAATTCGGTAATTTGGTAACAGTTTATGAATACATTTTCAGGGGTTTATCTTTTAAATCAGTCTGCTTTAAGATCCTTTACTGAAAGAATTAAAAGCCTTTTGTACAGACCTTCATTTAGCCGTTTCTGTGACAGCAGTGAGATCATTATAATTCTTTTAGTATGTAAATGTGCGGTTAGTTCCCACGCCACAAAGAACTGAAATGAAATTATGATAGGGTGCAATATAAGCGCCAATATTGCACGCCTCTGCTCCATTTAACTTCATTTCAGCAAAAAAAAAAGATAAGCATATTACTAATACTTTTCTACAGAAACTAATAAAATACGTCCGACAGCAAAAAAGGATGGATGACTGGGCAAAAGGTTCCAACAGATGATCGCTTCCAACGGAAAGAACGCGAAATCATTCATTGGAAAGCTTAAGTCTAGCAGATAAATGATGAGGACGATGAAAATCACAACAACATAGTCAAGTGGGTTAACTCAAAAACTGGACTGAAAACTCAATGAAGAATTTGCGCGGGCCAAGTGTCGATATACGCTCAATGAAAATTTATCAATTGAGCATTTCGCAAATGCTCGACGAAATGTTACAAATCATCTTGAATTATTGAGAAATTTGTTAGATAAGATTAGACAACACACTTTTTTGTACACCACACAAATAAAAATAAACTTAACAAAAACTAATTCATTATTGATGTCTGAATTAAATGAATTTTGTTTATTTTCATTTTAAAACCTTTATAAAACAACAGGGTACAATGGGCGCTTTCTTCGCTATGAACGATCTCTTTTTTTTTTGGTGTTGTATGAAAAGTTTAATCTCAAGCCTATTACCACTTATAAAACTTTCCTCATAAAATCCGAATAAACTAAGCAATGTTAAGTTATGTCAATTAGTCGAGTCAATGGTTAGTGTAGCTAGTACCTACCTATTACCCGTAGCACAAGCTTACCACAGCGCTAAATATTGTGTGTATTGTCCGGAAATATTTATTTATTCATGTCAAAACCTTTCTCGCTTATTCACATGGTGATTGAGCGAAATATTTTAAACTTTGTCTAGTTTTACTCGTTGACGGTGAAACAGGCCGTTAGCTGACGCACTAGTAGCACTTAGTACGATATGTTACGCAAAGAAAAAAGACACTAAAAACCACAAAACCATTTGTATCTGTGTTTATGTACGCGACGCGTTAAAAAATAATGAAATTATTTACATACAGAAAGCTTACATTAATAAAACATCGTAGGCGACATTCAGCTATAATTTTGGGTAGACAGATTCTCTGTATATATTTGTACTAGCTGGTACTAGGTACCCGAGCAAACACGCAAGTAAACTAATACTAGTTTTTGATTAAATAATGCTTTATTGAAATCCTAGTTAATTAACCCCGAGTAATGTAGACGACAAGTTTGAAATTATAATGAATTTTCTCTGACCTTCAACGCAAGCGTGATGAAAAAGGCATTTTCATGAAACGATTATATCTTTGATCGATCTTGAACGTTGTGGAGGCGTTTATAGATGCTTTGTCAATTTGAGCTTCATAATTGCAAAAATTTTGTTAAATATTGTTTACTTAAATATTGGTTGAGTTTTCATAAAGAACCAATACGAGTTTTTTCATGACTGAATTGGCTACGACGGTGATCCTAGTATATACCTACGTATAAAAATATCAAGTAGCAAGCACAAATTTCTTTATAACAATGAACTTTGAGCCTATTCTATGAAATATAAACCACGGTTTGGATACAGACCTAAATTGATAGATACGCATATTTCCTAAATTATTGCAAACGCGAAAGTTTGTGAAGATGTAAGTTTGTTTGTTGTTCATTCACGCAAAATCTACTAAATGTATTGCGATGAAGCTCCACAATCATGTGAATAAGCTGTCTTTACACCAAAAGTTTTTTTCTATTAAACCCTTCTTCAACGACGATAACGATAACAGTAACAATTACTGAAAGAGATCCACTGGGCAATCGTAACAATGTCGCCCCTACAATTTACAAAGGTTCCATCATCAGATCGTAGTTTCCTAACATAGTACTACTTTAATATTACTCTTCAACACCATATTTCATATTTAAAATTTTATACAGAAAAAGATTAAGACGCATCCGTAACGTTAATCTAAAAATGAGGTAAATAATTTACCAAAAATTTTAAAGAATTTACATATTTAATGTCGGTTAAGAATATATATATCTATCAGTAGGGATTATTCGTAAAAAGCCGTGTTGGCTAAAGTGGGAGGACACTCGACTTTCATTCTGAAGGTCGTGGGTTCAAACCCCGCCACGCACCTCTGGATTTTTCTTCTTGAGAAATTTAGTCGTAACCTCATGACTGAGGCATAGAATAATAAATTACTACGACTGAGCTATGGCGTCTTATAAGCTTTGTCACTTCTCTCCATCGACTCCGGTCCTGAGCTAACCTGTATCGATGCTTGGTGAGTGCCACCTGTAGCGTCCTGCGTCATGTGGGTCCACCGTGTAGGTGAGCGACCTCGACCTCTCTTTCCTCTCACACTGCCAGTAATTATCAACCTCTCTATGCCGCCGAAGAATTTGAGAACTCTCTGCATGCAGATTGTAAATAGTCGTGTTCTAATGCCAAGTTCTTTGATAATTGACTCGTTTGTGTGTACAATTAAATACTCACCTAATAAAGCCATGAAGAAGCCGTAAAGAACGCACATCCTTTGGCCGAAGACCCATCGATGGAAAAGCGCGGAGATCAGCGTCAATGGGTTGCCAATAACTGACACCGAGAAGTCGGAACACACTAGATTGAACAAGATTATGTTCAGAGGAGTCCATAGCTGCAACAAATAAAAATTACGTCACTTTTGTTGATGAAAACATAATATTAGGTCCTTACATATGAAATTGGCGTTTTGTATGGGAGGAACAAAAAGTCGAATATTTTTTAATATAATATATTTAATTAATCAAAGTATGAACCATTATTTTCTATGCACTTTTGCCATCTTATAGGTAGTTCATTGATCCCTTTACTAAAAAAACCAGTCGGACGGGAATCAATAAAATCTTTGAAGGCGATTTGGACTGCCCCATCGGAGTTGAATTTTTTCCCTTGCAAGAAGTTATCCAAATTTCGAAAAAAATGGTAATCTGTTGGAGCAAGGTCCGGGGAGTACGGAGGATGTCTTAGACTTTCCAATTGAAGCTCTTCTAATTTAGTAGCCGTCTGTTGCGCAGTGTGTGGTCTAGCGTTGTCGTGAAGCAGCAGTGGCGTGGAGCGATTGACCAGCCTAGGTTGTTTAGCCGCTAGCTTTTCCATCATGGTTTGCAATTGCTGACAATAGACATCAGCCGTAATAGTCTGGCCAGATTTGAGAAAACTGTAATGAACAATACCGGCACTAGTCCACCAAACGCTTACAAGTAACTTTTTTGGGGTTAATTTTCGCTTGGGGCAGGATTTGGCTGGCTGGCCAGGATCCAACCATTGCGCTGAGCGCTTCCGATTATCGTAAAGAACCCATTTTTCATCACAGGTAATGATTCGGTTTAAAATACCTTCATTATTGTGCCGGTTTAGTAATGTAACGCAGCAGTCGACGCGCGTTTGCCGGTTTGCTTCAGTCAATTCGTGAGGTACCCACCTTTCAAGCTTTTTAATCTTCCCAATTTGCTTCAAGTGAATTAAAACAGTTTTATCACTAACACCGCAGCCTGCAGCTAACTCGGACGTGGTTTGCGATGGATCCGCTTCCACAATAGCCTTCAACTCTTCATTATCAACTTGAGTCTCAGGCCGTCCACGGGGCTTGTTCTGCAAGTCGAAATTTCCAGAACGAAAACGTTGGAACCAAAAACGAACTGTGTTTTCTTTTGCAACACGACCGCCATACACATCATTCACCCTTCGAGTTGTTTCCGCAGCACTAGTGCCACGGCGGAACTCGTACTCGTAAATAATGCGATATTTTAAGTTTTCCATTTTGTAAAATGAGTGACGCAAACAGAAAAAAACAGAAGAAAAAAAACAAATGAATGACGATCATCGAAGCACAAATACATGAGTCTATAGCTGTACAAATTTGAATTTGGAATTCCTTACCAAAGAGGAGAAATTTGTGATTAAAGTGGCCAGTACGAAAAACGCCAATTTCATATGTAAGGACCTAATATAAATAATTTTTATTTTTTAATTAAGAAACTTTATGTGCGCTTTAAACACGTGCTTTAACGGTGAAGGCAAACATCGTGAGGAAACCGGCATGTACTGAGAACTTTAAAAGAGTTTGAAGGACATGTGACATTCACCAACCCGCACTTGGCCAGCGTGGTGAATTAAGGCCTAATCTCTCTCGTCAAGGGAGAAGTCCCTGTGTCCCAGCAGTGGGAACGTTAATAGGGTGATGATGAATTAAGAAACCAACAACTTTACCTTGGTAGCCCAAAATACAAACATAAAATAAACATGACTAAAATTATTCAATGCGATGTATTCAGAATAACAATAATAATAAAACAAAAAACCAACATTCTGGTTGGGAACAGTGTTTCGATTACATGAACATTCAGTTAGTTTTAATTCATGAAAATAAACATTTGGTTTATTGAGCTTTCGGTGAAACGTGTTCTGGGAAATGAAAATTGGTTTAAAAAATAGGTTACTAACGGAGACCGGCTTATTTGGCTGAAGAAGTATTTACAATTTTATTGCACATAGTGCTCATCCAGAGTGACGGCGGCGCGGCGGCGGGCGCGGGTAGATCAAATGTATTAAGTCGCCTCTGACCTCCAGACGTGAGTATGCGCGTCTGCAATGGTGGGTGGCGGGGGAGGGTGACATAAACGGTTGTATCTTTTGATTGCGTTGGCTTTGATTTTTTTACAGCTGTAAGGAGCGTTAGAGTGTATTTGATATACATTTCATCTTGATATCTTTACGAGTTTCTGAGTCTTTTGTGTGACTTTTTGTCACACAAAAGACAGACGGACAAAAGAGTGATCCTATAAGGTTCCGTTTTTTTACCATTTACCGAGGCTAAACCCTAAAAAACATGCGATGTATCGAATTTATTGGCAACAAAAATAATCAAACCAATTCTGTAGAGTTTTTTGTATTGTTTGAATATAGAAGAAAAGAGTTTCTTAGCCTGAGGTTCTATGTTGTATAAAATGAAAGCAGCAGCCGACCGGCGTGCTGAAGTTATTAAATACTCCTTGTTTGGTTTTCTTTTATTAACCTTGGCCGTAGTAATTTATTATTCTATGCCTTGGCATAACAACGTTCACGTGGCAGCAGTGGTATATGTATGTATTAAGTGATTTATATTCTCTCTGTTAAACACCATAAATGATTTTTGGCCAGTCACGAATTCCATAGCCCATAAAGGATATAATAGAGAGACCTATAGAGGATGCTTTTGTCTAACGGCACAGATAATTAAAAATTGGCGGCGTAGCTAAAAAATTATTTGGTTGATATATTATTGCTTATTACTACTATGATACTCTAAGCTTTAAATTACCTTTATTACATAGGTAAGTCTGACCTCCAGACATGAATGGCGCGGGGCGGGAGAGAGTGACATAAACGGTTGTATATTTTGATTGCGTTGGCTTTGATTTTTTACAGCTGTAAGGAGAGTTAGACACACCATTAAACACGTGCTTTAACGGTGATGGCAAACATCGTGAGGAAACCGGCATGTTCTGAGAACTTTAAAAGAGTTTGAAGGACATGTGACATTCACCAACCCGCACTTGGCCAGCGTGGTGAATTAAGCGCTAATCTCTCTCGTTAAGAGAGAGTCCTGTGTCCCAGCAGTGGGAACGTTAATATGGTGATGATGATGCAGGAGAGTTAGAGAGTATTTGATATACATTTCAGCTGGATATCTTTACGAGTTTCTAACATAAAAAGTCATGATTTTTTTATATGGGATTTCATATATTTAACATAGAACGGATATCGTGTTATGCACATGCCACATTAACACGGATAATCTTTTCACGGAACATTTTCGAAATATATTTAGTGGGACGTTTACGCGGTATCTGATTGAACAATTCGTCTGATAAAGTCACATTTACAAACTGCAATATAAACTCGTCTGAAGTGTTTATTTAGCACGAGTACATTTTACCGGTACAGTTGGTTTTCGTTTCGGCGACCTCAATGAGCGAGAATACCAGAACGAGATGCGGGACTCGAACCCACGTCTTCCATTATACGCATGGACGTTCTGACCAACTAAACTAACCTCGCCACTACGTCATCGCTTCAATTTCTTCTACACTTGCAACTACGAAATACGCCTCGTACTAGCGACTATAAGTGGTTATCACTTTGTAAAAAACATAAAAGGATTATAATATTTGTTTAATTTAATTTGACTCAATGAAATAATTATTGTTATTTAATCTTTAATTTGTTTATCCATACATTTTTAATAAAAGAAATTTTAAATATTGAATAAATCAAATAAAATAAATTGAATTGTATTGTTCTGAAAAACAGGATTCTCCTGGTTCAGGCACAATAAATACATCATAGTTCTAATTAAATTTTTAAGGATTTTTTTCAACTTAAGCTTTAAGTTTTTTCTGAATAAATATTATTATTATTATTTATTATTATTCTGTCTGTCGACAGACCGTCCGTTATACTGGACACTTAAGGTGCAAAGATAAAGAGCAGCAGAGGTCCGGAGTGGGAGCTTGTGACTGCGAAAGTTAATAGAGACGTAACGCTTCAATGCACTGAAATGTCTTAATTTTTCGTTTAGAATAAAAAATAAATAAATATTTCCGGACTACTCACACATCATCACCTAACCCCAAACTAAGCTTGTACTATGGGTACAAGCTATGGTATGGTACTTGCCCCATGGCTGGTACCTCTAGGCTAGGTTTATATAGTTGTTTAAATAAATTCATTTAATAAATAAGTACATTTTTTTAATAATAACGGACTTATTATATCTTTTAGTCATCTACCCTATTACAATAAGAGGGTTCGCCAATACTTGCTACGCTTGGCAGACTGGTTAGCGAGTGCAGTTTGTGTTGTATTCCAAGAAAACACTGCTGCCCATCTTCTGGGTAGATCTTGCTCGTTCTACGGCGAGTACATAAGGAGCAACATTTTTACAGTTTAAAACCTTCAGCCGAATTAAAGCTTAAAAAAAACTCTTCTTCGCCTATTTTCTACTAACTTACGAGTTATAACAATAAGCCAAGTTTATTTTGTAAGTTAGTAAATTTATTTTGTTATACACTATCTCAATTTTCCTCCCGAGTTTAATGACAAAAGTTCAGTGTTCATAAATTTACAGTTGCCGATTTAATAGATATTCCCGAAGGAATAACATGTTTACCTGCAGTAACTTCTAATTTTGTTTCTTTTATCATGATGAGATGACGACGATTGCAAATATAATTTTGCTGGTTTTGTGTTTTATGGCGTTTGCCGCACTTACCCCAACTGACCTTACAACATTTTAATTTCATATTATTATCATTAATCCTGATATAAGCGAACACAACAAATAAATTAACTTAGTAATTTTACTAATTTAGCAAAACCATTGAAAGTGATGCCTATTATAAACATACCACATTAATATTTCGGTAAAAAAACAATGAATTAAATAAAAATTAAATAATGTATTTCATATCAAAAGTGCAAGAAAATCGATTGCCTCTGAAATGGCGCGCGTAGGTAGAACAAATATAGCATTTCACTGCTTAGTGACGTCATTCAGGCATGCATACTTTTATTAAGTAGCGTTTTTAGTAAAGCTCAAAGTATATCTTTTCTAACCTATTTATGTGCTTATAACTCTGTTAGTTATCTATAAGCTTTATGCGATGCCTTATGTAAATGCTAAAGTACCTGGTTTATTTAAAGACGAACTTGGTGGTGATGTAATTACTGAATTCATTGGCTTAAGAGCCAAGCTATACTGTATTAAATCCATTAAAACGAAACTAGGAAAAGCAAAAGGAGTATCTAAATCTGTTACATCAAGATTAAAATTGTCACACACGTGTTTTTGACCGATGCATGTGCCATTATTACTAATTTTAGTTATTTTATTAAGTGTTTTTGGACAAACTTGGTAATTCCTTTAGTTTTTCAGTAATAAAAGACGTTATTTTATGATTATTTTGTCTTTTATTACTCGATAAAGGCCACTAATAACTTCGTTGCAGAAATGCTTAACTCCAGTTTAGTCAAAACCTTTATCGCAAGAAGTCATTATCTATGCATTTGTAACTTTTAAAAAAAATTCATTGTTAAATTTATACTGATTGCAGCTGATTATAAAATAATTAACTATCACTATATAATTGTATAAATTATATTAATAACTGCCGTAGTTTTGATAATATGGGCTCTTAAAGTCATAAAAAGTTTAAAACTGCTTTTGCCACACTTTTGGATTTGTCGGTTAATGACTTCTTGCAATAAGCCGACGATATATAAATGTAGAAATATTAGGTATATATGTATGAAATTGGCGTTTTGTATGGGAGGAACAAAAAGTCGAATATTTTTTAATATAATATATTTAATTAATCAAAGTATGAACCATTATTTTCTATGCACTTTTGCCATCTTATAGGTAGTTCATTGATCCCTTTACTAAAAAAACCAGTCGGACGGGAATCAATAAAATCTTTGAAGGCGATTTGGACTGCCCCATCGGAGTTGAATTTTTTCCCTTGCAAGAAGTTATCCAAATTTCGAAAAAAATGGTAATCTGTTGGAGCAAGGTCCGGGGAGTACGGAGGATGTCTTAGACTTTCCAATTAAAGCTCTTCTAATTTAGTAGCCGTCTGTTGCGCAGTGTGTGGTCTAGCGTTGTCGTGAAGCAGCAGTGGCGTGGAGCGATTGACCAGCCTAGGTTGTTTAGCCGCTAGCTTTTCCATCATGGTTTGCAATTGCTGACAATAGACATCAGCCGTAATAGTCTGGCCAGATTTGAGAAAACTGTAATGAACAATACCGGCACTAGTCCACCAAACGCTTACAAGTAACTTTTTTGGGGTTAATTTTCGCTTGGGGCAGGATTTGGCTGGCTGGCCAGGATCCAACCATTGCGCTGAGCGCTTCCGATTATCGTAAAGAACCCATTTTTCATCACAGGTAATGATTCGGTTTAAAATACCTTCATTATTGTGCCGGTTTAGTAATGTAACGCAGCAGTCGACGCGCGTTTGCCGGTTTGCTTCAGTCAATTCGTGAGGTACCCACCTTTCAAGCTTTTTAATCTTCCCAATTTGCTTCAAGTGAATTAAAACAGTTTTATCACTAACACCGCAGCCTGCAGCTAACTCGGACGTGGTTTGCGATGGATCCGCTTCCACAATAGCCTTCAACTCTTCATTATCAACTTGAGTCTCAGGCCGTCCACGGGGCTTGTTCTGCAAGTCGAAATTTCCAGAACGAAAACGTTGGAACCAAAAACGAACTGTGTTTTCTTTTGCAACACGACCGCCATACACATCATTCACCCTTCGAGTTGTTTCCGCAGCACTAGTGCCACGGCGGAACTCGTACTCGTAAATAATGCGATATTTTAAGTTTTCCATTTTGTAAAATGAGTGACGCAAACAGAAAAAAACAGAAGAAAAAAAACAAATGAATGACGATCATCGAAGCACAAATACATGAGTCTATAGCTGTACAAATTTGAATTTGGAATTCCTTACCAAAGAGGAGAAATTTGTGATTAAAGTGGCCAGTACGAAAAACGCCAATTTCATATGTAAGGACCTAATATTTATTTCAAAATATCACTTTCATCGAATTAGAGTAATAGGTACCTACCAGAATCTAACTGAAATTAAGTGAGGTAAATTAATTAATAAATCAATATACATCTATTTCTAAGGTTTCCTAAGGTTATTGTTTTGGCGCGGCGTGGGATAAAGGCGCTGACACACTCAACAACGCCAAGTACAAGAAGTCGATGAAGAATTATCACTTTTTTAGAAAAAAAATTTGAAACAAATTTAAGCTTTCCATATTTTTCGGCGGTGACATAGCCTAATAGCCGTCCTCAATAAAAAGATCTATTATAGGAGTACGAGTAATTATCATGTACAAGCTAGTTCTCTAAAAATTGGATGCTCTATATTGTACGTCTAGCACTTTTGTAAGAAAATTTCAGGGATATTGGAGAATAAGATGAAAACTGCGAACAAACAAAATATGACGTCACGCTCAATCAGGTAACTGAACTGAAGATGGGACTCGATATTTGTGTAAATCGAAATTGTCCGGCAATTATGAGGAATTTATAGATTAAGTACTTTTTTTTTTCTTGTTAACGAAAAATCAAGGCAATCAATATAGTTTGTAACGTTTTGTACCATTTGTAGGTACTGAATGTATGCGTTACAAGCCACCTCTTGGGAAATTTGATGATCTACATATAACTTTTCTATTGAATTGATTAAGTGAAAAATAGAGTGGGGGGGGGGGGTGGCAGTGGTTCAACAGTTCTGTAGGTGCCCTGTATTCAAAGACAATGTATTAAAATATCTTGTATTGTAATATTATGTATTAAAACGTATTAAATAATCTGTATTCTATTGAAAATTACACCGAACAAAGTGCCGAGCCTCGTAAGCCGAGAAAGAATGTTAAATTACCTCAAGAAAATGCTCAAGTGTATCATTAACTTTATAATTTCCTATATTTAGCACTCATTCAGAGAGCGGGCGCGGGCGCGCGGGTTGGCGTTTAGCGTCTTTTTTTTCTCAGTGTGGCAGAGAAAACTATAAATATTAAATAAATAATTTACTTATTATTAGCTTTAAGCTCTAATCGAATGTTCTAAATATTGTTGCCAGATAGCAGTAAAAAAATTGGATATAGAATTCTTTGTAATCGATTTCCATGTTGCTGCAAGTGAATCAAAAAGTTTTGGAATCTGACTAAGCCACTGTCAGACGATAGAGCACTGTCTCTCAGACAATGCCTGCCTTGAGACGGGCGGATTGAGGCAATAGAATCACCCCAGGCTGCCACACGCGCAATGAGAACTTAACAGTAATTGTTTGTCGGACCGCTTGGCTGGCTGCCTCAACTACATCAATCGTTTTTACCTTCTACCTAGATTGTTGAGTTTATTTTACCTCTCATAGGGCGTTACGATTTTGATTTGTTTTTATCGATTTTTATATTAAATACTTGTAATATTTTTAAAATCTGACTTAGGTGCAGTCGAAATAACATACCTCTAGATTTAACATAGGAATTCACATAGAACTCAATATTGGTAGAGACATTAGACAAACTTTTATAAATGACATGTCAAAAGTGCCCATCGATCCCACATCGGCGTTTTGTTTATTAATCAAGGTCAAAGGTACAACATTAAAATTTTACGGTAGGTAAGTTAAACAGTAAGTTTTATCGCAATATTATCCGGCAAAAGTTGTAGATCATTGTCGTACGAAAAAAAAATTTGTAGATATATGAAAGTTTTACTTTTTCTAACCTATTCTTACAATAAAAATTATTTTAGATATTTGACAAAAGCTTAGAGTATCTATCTATTTACCATAGATACTCTAAGGACAAAAGATAATTCATATATTAAAAAAACACCGAAATCGGCTCGACTTTTGACAATTCATTTATAATAGTGTGCTTAATGTCACTACCAATTATCAGCTCTATGCAAATTATTCTTATGGCAAAATGGCGTTTAACTGACTAACATCTTTTACACTTAATAATTTTATTTAACTTGACACTATAAACTGACGCTTCAAGCGCAGAGTCTAATTATAAGGAATTGAATTGAATTATTCTTATGTTATAGATTATTTATTATTATATTTTGACTGGATTAACTGACAAAACGCCTCACCCATGCAACTCAAATGTTTGGCGAGTTACACAAATTTACTGTAAATACTTATTCATTGTCAACAGAGACTGAAGCGCGTCGCGGTGCTATTATTATTATTTTTTGAAACTCAACATGTACAAGTAAGATTCATATTGGTATTTAAAGGAATTGATATAGTATATTTTATCAGTGTTTTACAAAGCAATAGTCATAAAATCATATAAAAACCTTCTTCTAAGCTTAACTTTGTTTACTTTTCTTTGTTAAGAGTTCGTGAAAGAAAAGTTATTAAAAGTATTTTCTTTTAGCATTAGAATATTTCAATAAATCACAAACTCGAAAACTAAGTTATGAGAAAAGTATTAACATAAAAAATTAGTACTTATGACAACATTAATTGAATTAAATAACAAAATTTCAGCCACATTCATGTAACCAGACCCATTTTTTGCTTATTTCTGTGTTCTCGGAAACTTAATGGTAATTTTTCTAATAAAATCTTAAATCATAAAATCACGTATCGGTTTGTTATAATGTAGGTACCTTAACTGATAACTAGCCACCCAAATTGTATATTTCGGGTTATAGTAGATAAGCATGAAATGTTAAATAAATCCTTCTTAAAACCCGATGCGAAAATATTTGAAAATAAACATTTTCGTTGAAATATTACGTGTTTTGTTAGCATATCTTTATCATTATTAAATAAAGGTGAAGTGGAGTTTTACTTATTACTATGCATTTATTTTATTAGGCTTTTACCTTTTTATGAGCTTTGCCTTGAACTTTTCCCGGAAAGGGATGAAAATGGGAGTCTAGTGTGATTGGATTGTTTTTAATGTGTTGAAAGGATGGGCTAGTTTATTTAGCCACTGTAACGTCCAGCGCCCGCGGCGTAACTAGGGACTAACGTCCCAGCCCGCGTTACGCGAGCGGTGCGTGACACGCTGCGCGGATTTTCCGTTAAAACTATTTATCACATAAAAAGTACTAAACCTATTTAAAAACCAAAAATGTATTTATTTTCTTTATTATAATTATATAAACTTGAATAATAATACGAATCATCGTACCTACATATTCATTTACTAAAAAAATATCAAAAATAGGATGGTAGCATTTTTAGACTGATTTGGAGACCTATTTTGATAAATTTATTTAAAATACCTCCTCTGAACATTTAATTATTATTTTGGTACCGTTTTAACGGGGTTGGAGTCTAGTTTTTTCAATAACATATTTAATTTTAATACAGATATCACTAGTAAATCATAAAGAAATTAACTTGCGAAAAATAGGAAAATGGCGGAAAATTTCTCTCACTTTATTGACAAAATAATTTTTTTTTCATAATTTTTGTTGCCAGGTATGGGTTTTTCTAATTAGAATTTAGTAGAATAATTATTGACAATGACATCTGACATTGACACTAGCAACTTGTCTTATTAGAAAATAAAGAAAATCCGAAATAAAAAAACCAAAAACTCGTGTGGCACTCTAGTACCATGGACGTTAGTCGGCATAAAGTTTTGTGGCACTACAGTACCACTGGACGTTCAAGTGGATAGGTAATTCTGTGGCTTTTTTTAACGTAATAAACGTTGATGGACTAGTCAACGAAGCTCTAACCTTGCCATTTTTGAGTGAGGTTATTATATAGCTGAAAGGCTGGACACGGACTGCGCTTTTATGAAGCACTGGACACACATTCATAAGGTCATGCGTCCGTAAACGTAGGATGTGTTCTTCCTTTTCTATTAAAAAAAATATGTATTTCTAGCTGTAAATTACATACCTACATTAACTCTTAACTCTCTATGGCTGTAACTATGTATAGCTGAATTAAATAAATTGAATTGAATTGAATTATATTTTGAGTGGCTGCAACCAACGAGAAAATGGTCTTTGAGGATCCCATTTTAACATGTAAAGATATGATGATAGTCCAGTTATTATTTTCATCTCGGAATGAAGGATGTGAATTAGTGTAAA
This sequence comes from Gymnoscelis rufifasciata, assembly GCA_929108375.1. NCBI lineage: Eukaryota > Metazoa > Arthropoda > Insecta > Lepidoptera > Geometridae > Gymnoscelis > Gymnoscelis rufifasciata. Next base: position 7,484,029 of record OV815315.1, on the reverse strand, counting down.
TGTAAATTAGCTTTATTTCGTCATTCCAAATGTTGTCTCAAAAGTTAAAAATGCTATCGTGTATATCTCGTTTTCTATTACTTAGCCCATAGGTTCCCAGCCCTCTAGGTCGATCATCACTCAAGTGTGGGAGATAGGAAGTCTATGAGTTGTTTGTTTTCAGCCTTATTTTGTTCCGCAAATATCAGTGTCATTGTCAGTGTAGAAATGTCAGATTTGTTCTTAGTAACTATGTCATAGATTTTATCATCATGAAAAATTGCATTCTGTCCCATACTGACCTTTTGTTACAACCTGTATATGAACGTATGCCCTCAAGCAAAGGACGCTTTATTTTCCTAACTTGTCCTATCGCGATGCATCACATTTGAATAAAGCTATGTGGCTATAGGTTTTCATGTATTTATAAACCAACAAAAGGGGGCTGTTATTAATTTAGCCAGAGGCATTTGTGTGTTTGTGCTTCTGTTAAAGTATAAATGTTATTTTGGTACAAAAATCGTGTATTCATCCACTGAGCATTCAGTAAAAAGCAGTTTTTACAATAACAAATAAATCTAAATTTAAAATTTAAGAGAAACCCTCGATTCAAATGCCTTAATTTCCTTAAAAGCTAAACGTGCACGCGAAGCGCTTTCATTTGATACCCACGGCACAACCGATTTGCATGCAACATGCCTAAGGACACTCGCGCTAAACTCACCTTTCATACAAAACAAACTAAATTAAAATCGCTCTATCCGTTCGGGAGCTATGATGTCCCAGACAGACAGACAGACACGTCAAACTTATAACTCCACACTTAAAAAAAAAAAAAAAAAAAAAGGTGTGTGTGCGATTCACACACGATGGAAGTGAAACTTCAGTAAATCGACGAAAGAATAAGAATAATAAAAAAAAAGTGTGTGTGTGTCAGCTACGACGCACTATTGGAGTCTACTACTTACGAACTATAATTATGATATATATCGAATAGAAAAAAAGGGTAAATGAACGCATCTGCTAAAATGATAAGAGAAAAAACATTTATCTGTAATTATTTGGATTATTTATATTACTTATATATAAAATACAGCAATACCTCTTTGCGCGATACTTTGTAGTCTCAACTACGAAGTATCGCGCAAAGAAATTTAAATAAAGCATTGTATTTGTGTCTCTTACCATTTCCGTTTCATCTTTTTGCATCCGGTTTGAAATCACTACGATTTTAGAGAAGTTTCACTTCAAAAATCCAAAAAAACTGATAACCAGCGCTGTGTCTACATTCGTGCAGATACAGCACATGCTGAGTGTCGTCGACCCATTTGTGTACTTTAATCTAAGTTTAATTTATGATGTCATCTATCTTATTTTTGTACACAAATAAATATTTTTCTTTCTTTCTTTTCTTTTCTTTTTTGGTCGGGGGTTAAAAACACTTCAATACTTTTTTTAAACCTATGAAGAGCATGATTGCTTTAACACGATAATATCAAGAACAACTTGTGTGATTTGGAAAACTATGACAGTGTTGGGAAGCTCATTTATTGAGGAAGGCTTTGTTTTCCGAAATCTGATTAAACAAGGTTAACGCCGTGATAACCTAATCCTATCTTACTAATACCTATTAAACGCAAAGTTTGTGAGGACATAAGGTTTTTAGTGCTCTTTCAAACAAAAACTACTGAATGGATATTGATGAAACTTCACAATAATATACTTAGCTTATTATATCAGATCAACACATTGGTTATCTTTTACAGCGGTAAAAACACTTTTTGCGGGAAAATTCAATTAGGTTCAAATTTGGCACGGACATAGCTGTTTTCCCAGTAAAGTCCATAAGCTACTATCGACCGCGGGAAAATATATAACTACGCGGGTAAAGACGCGTGGCACAGCTAATCTAATATATCTATACTACATTAAAAAACAATTAATTATTAATTTACATTTTGTGCTAATGCAACTCAACTGTCTGTTGCCATTTTATATTATACTCGTAGTGATGCCCTGTTATTACGAGAACACATCGCATGTAATCTTTTAGTCATGTTATTTTATGTATGTATTTTGTGTCACCTTGTGTTGGGTGTCCTTTCTAAGAAAACAGATAAAAATAAACAACGGGTCCTATTTGAATAATTATTTCACTGTTAGATAGCCTATTTATTGGGGAAGGCTATTTTTTACCTCTCTAAAATACGTCGCTCCCGAGGCATTTTTTTAATTCCTGTTTTTTATGCTAGTTAAGCCTTCATTTGTCCACAATCGCACATGATGTAAAGTGACGATGTGGTCTAAGATGGAGCATGAAGGCTTCCGGGCTGGGCCAGTGCGTGAAGTGATTTTTTCGTGTTTCGTAATGTGATCCGGAGAAGCCACCTTCTAGGTCTTCATGTCCCATCTTAGCCACACCACATCGTCACTTTACATCAGGTGAGATTGTGGTCAATTGAAGACTTATCTAGCGAAAAAAAAAAAAAGAAGATGGCTTCTCCGCACATCTATATTAACACGAGCAACGCCGTGGCGTCAAGTAATGAAAGTCAATAAAGTAATTCAGTGACTTACTTGGCGATCCTTAAACATGAGCAGAATGACCATCAGGTTAAGAAAGAACCCGAAGAAGCCGATGAGGAACAAGGCGAACGCTGATGCGACGTAGCCCCATCGCGGCATCAGCAGGGGGTAATCCTCGTCGTATGCCCTTACCACCGTGTCGTTGAAGTGGTCGGGGTATGACGTCATCGTCATACGAGGCCCCACATGGTTCAAACAAGCACCATTATGTCTGCAACAAGAGAATTATCAATCAAATATATACAAGTTAATTGTTTAATAAGAAACTAGCGGCTTCGCACGGGTGCAATGCTGATACTAAATACACTACAGAAAAACTTAGAACGTTGTATATAAAAACATAGCGGCCCGCTCCGGCTTCGCAGGGGTATAAAATATATAGCCTATGTGATTAAAATCGATCCAGTAGTTTTGAGAAAACCGCGGCCTCAGACGCGCTATTTATAGGCGCGCTCTTGCCGCACCGGGCGGCCGGCCGGTGCCGCCACAAACGCTACGTCCCGCAATTTTTAAATCTGTAATATCTTCGAAAATATTCACTTAATTCATACGGTGTAAAGGGCCATATAGATCTATATTAAACTAGCTGACCCCAGCAAACGTTGTTTTGCAAAATTGATAGTAGCTGATTCTCCAGACCTACTGTATACGTATATAAAATTTGGTAAAAATCGGTAAAGCAGTTTCGGAGGAGTACGGTAACTAACATTGTGACATGAAAATTTTATATACTTTTGATAGATATGATCTTTGACGTTAGGAACACACCTACATTGCTTAGACAACAGTGAGTGCTTGTAATTTAATATGAACTTTATACCATAGCAATAAAGCTCAAATTGACTACCTACGTTTTAGTTACAAATCATTTGTATGGGAAAAAGATAAGGGCTATTTTTAGGGTTTTTCCAGCAATAATTCTATTTTTTCTCGCCGTAAAAACCATCCTTGAACTTCAACAAACATTTTAAAAAAACATTTGGCCAAATTGGTCCAGGCGTTGTTGAGTTATGCGCTTACCAACACATTTTGCGATTCATTTTTATATATAAGATTAACAATGTATTCAAGGTATTTTATTGCTTATGGATTAATGCTGTACCTATTGGTTAAAATCGCTTCGAAAATTAGCCATTAATTGTCCTAAAAAGTAAATGACAAAACAAAGTTTTTGTGGGTTATCCATAAGAGATAGACATATACCATCACGGAATTTTCTGTAGACCTTTTCAATGAGTACAATACTTAGTACATTATTTTGATAAAACTCGTAGGGTTCAGCCTGCGTTTGCAATGTAAGCGGAAAAAATTAAATTATTTACGACATCAAATTAGAAACCTCTAAAATAACAGTACTTCTCCACTATTTAATGGATGTTATTATACATAATAAACCTTCCTCTTCTATTAAAAAAAACCGCATCAAAATCCGTTGCGTAGTTTCAAAGATCTAAGCATACAAAGGGACATAGGGACAAAGAAAGCTACTTTGTTTTATACCTCTACTATGTAGTGAAGGTAATTTTTGACCTCCGACAAAAAGAGGGGTGTTTTAAGTATGACGTGTCATCAGTACCCCGCGGTTAAGTCAACAGCAAAACTTACTGATGATATAGAGTCCCAAAATAGTATACACAATAAATTAGGTCAAAAGTTACGGACTATTGTAGTTTGTTACAAGTAAAGGAGCAAATAACCTGTCAGAAGTAACTGATCAAAGTTAGTTCGGTCCTAGGTATTATTAAGATCATTTTCTTTTGACCATTAAAAACTCCATTTTAAAATGGCACAATGGTATTTGTAACACATGGCACGTCACACTAGAAGAAGTTTTGGAACGTTGATTTTGATCATTTACTTTTGCTGTTGACTGTACTACCACACTGCGGGCAGAAAAACCACGTTAGATGGATTTTCCCGCGGTATCACATATTCTTAATGAGTAAACGCCTATGTCACTTCTTAAGCTTTACAGAATATGTGTACCAAATTTCATTCAAATCGGTTAAGTAGATCAAGAATAATAATTTTAGTCGATAAATAAATAGCACCTTTTTGTAAACACAGCTCATGTTAAGACGATTCAGTGACAAAAATAAATACGTAAGTATTCAAAGGGCAGCTTTATTTCTGTGAGCGATATTTTCCAGACAGCATTTTAATTTACGGGAAAGAAATAGACCGTCTTATACAGGCTTCAATGACAGTGACCACAATATTTTTCTCTTTATTAATGAAAGAAATAGGAGAGGTCTTTGTCAAAGAACAACTTGACTAAAGAAAAGGAGTGTGTTAGAAATCTGCTATAGATGTATTTAACTAGTTTCTAGTCTATCATTTTCTAATCAAATCTACAAAATTTTGCAAGTTTAATTAAGCTGACTATTCCGTGTCATTTAAATAAATAAATATATATAGACTTGCTATTCCATAGCTTGCTTCACAATTTCCAAGTAAACTGTTCTATAGTTAAAACTAGCTGTGCCCTGCGGTGCTACCCGCGTTAGAATGGATGAAGTACTCTTAACCAACAACATATTTATTTGAATAAAGATTAATATTATTATGTTGATACAACTTAAACAAATTATTTCGACCAAATTAGGTAGATACCATAAAAACGGTTTTTGTGAGTTAATCTTAAAAGATAGACATATACTATCACGGACTGTTTTTAAAAGAGCTATTATTCTTTAATACATATTTTTTGTGTATCTTGAACCGTTTTCACGGCGCACGCAACGGAAGGCTTTCTCCCGTTTTTTACACATTTACCACTATATCTTTGCTCCTATTGGTCGTAGCGTGATGTTATATAGCCTATAGCCTTCCTCGATAACTGGACTATCCAACACAAAAAGAATTATTCAATTCGAAACAGTAGTTGCGGAGATTAGCGCGTTCAAACAAACAAACAAACAAACTCTTCAGCTTTATAATATTAGTATAGATATAGAGGAATCTCGGTCAGTAAGTCACAGAGAGTTGTCAGTTACCTTGATAGCTCTTATTTTAACCATTGACTAATATCATTATAGGATACCTATCCTATAATGATATTTAAATGAAATGATATTAGAAGAACGACGACCTCTGTGGCTCGGTGGGCGAAAGCCCGCCTGAGGCGCAGGAGGTTGCGGGTTCGATTCCCGCCGCGGGACCAGATTTTTTACGATCTGCAATTTCTGGTTTCGGGTCTGGGTATTTTCTATGTATAATATGTATGTATTTACAAAAAAAATGTATCTATGTAGTATATCAGTCACCTAACACCCATCATAGTACAAGCTTTGATTGGTTTGGGGTTAGATGATGCTGTGTGATTAGTCCCGAAAATATTTATTTATTTAGAACGCGGGTCACCGACATAGCCAAACGGATGAGTTCTTTGAAGTGACAGTGGGCAGGCCAAATAGCACGAAGAACAGATGGCCGTTGGGACCAAAAGTTCTCGAATGGAGACCACGGATCGGCAAGCGCAGCGTAGGACGTCCACCAACTAGATGGACGGACGATCTGGTGAAGGCTGCGGGCTCACGGTGGATGCAGCCCACTGCCAGCCGAAACTACTGGAGATCTTTGAGAGAGGCCTATGTCCAGCAGTGGACGTCTTACGGCTGAGATGATGATGATGATGATGATAATTATAGGATCGTAAGACAGGCCTTAAAACAACTATCTTATTTTATTTATATATTACTCACAACCTAGTATCAGATGGCTAACGCGAGTCCCATGTTCCCATGTGCAATCTTATATTTACGTTTCCCAATAATAATATCGTTACAAATAAGAGTCCGGACAAAGTACCCTGAACTAAGTCGTGGTTGTGGGATATGGTTATATAGGTTTTGCGGTATGAAAGGTTTAAAAGACATCCTAAATTAGGACAAAAAAAAGTTATAGTATTTTTTTTGTTGAATTTCTGTTTTATCTTCTAGCATTGATTACGAAAAACTTCACGGTAAATTTAAAAAACGGGACCCTTTTACTAAAACTCGATTAACTCGTCACTGCTACGTGCCGTTTAACGAACCCGTATCATTTTGCTTATAAGATTTTTAAGGACTATCCCTAAAAAGGTCACAGTAAAGTATTAAAGTTGGTAATGAGACATGTTTGACGGATAAATGCTTTAACTCAGTTTATGGACCTCACGACAGTAATAGATTTACGAGCCTATCTTCCTATACCTTCCTACCTATGTTGAATATCAAAACAATGTAAGTTATTTTAATGAATTTGTAAGATTCAACATCGCTTTATTTATTGGATCCCAGTGGTAGGTTAGTGGGCCAACTGTATGCTTGGCTTCTTTTTTTTTTTTTTTTTTTTTTTTTTTTTATGCTGGATAAGCCTTCATTTGACCACAATCTCACCTGATGTAAAGTGACGATGTGGTCTAAGATGGGACATGAAGGCCTAGAAGATGGCTTCTCCGGGCCACATTACGAAACACGAAAATATAGCTTCTGTTATATTTATCATTATTTTCATTATATACATATTTAAGTTAGGTTTATTTTAATTAAATTTTAATTCGTTGTTGCTTATTTACTTCAAAGTAACGATATTTAAAGTTTATTTCATATTCTAATAAAATTATTTAATTTCTTGGGTTACCGTATTTTTTGACAATTCAGAAGATAACCATAAAACAACCATAGAGATAAAGAACCTATTAATAAGGTTCGTTACATATATAAATATATAGGAACAAGAACAAACACATACAAAAATATATAAAATTTCCATGTCACAATGTACCGTACCTACTCCTCCGAAAAGGCTTTACCGATTCTTACCAAATTTTATATATGCGTATTCTAGGTCTGAGAATAGGCTATTTTTCATTTTGCCAATCAACGTTTGCTGGGGTCAGCTAGTACCTATATAAATATTAGCCTTTGAAACGAACCAGAGGACAACCTGCCCACTGTGTCAGAAAAAGAAAACTAAAAACCAGAGAATAGACTTTTTTAATAAGACCTAATAGACTTTTTACCGACTTTTTTGACTTTGTACCCGTAACACAAGCCTAAAGCTTTTTTTTTTTTTTTTTTTTTTTTTTTTTATAATCGATAAGCCTTCATTTGACCACAATCTCACCTGATGTAAAGTGACGATGTGGTCTAAGATGGGACATGAAGACCTAGAAGGTGGCTTCTCCGGGCCACATTACGAAACACGAAAAAATCGCTTCACGCACTGGCCCAGCCCGGAGGGTGGTGACAAGCCGCGGCCGAAGCCTACCACCAGAGACTGTTCTTAGCACCACCCGGAGGTCACGTGTAAGGATTCTGAGGGTTACCACTTACGGACGTGAACAGACAAAACCTCCATGCTCCAAGCTTACCATGGGGTTAGATGTTGTTGTGTAGATTGTCCGGAAATATTGGCGATGCAAAGATTATCCGCACGCCTCTAGCGGCGAAATTTAGAAACTGTCTAAGAACGACGACACTTTGTTGATTATTTGTTGAAGTTATATCTGATTTGTATTTATTATTTATGTTTTTACCTGACGTTAATTGTAACGAAAACTGTCAAAGTGTCGTTCTTAGACAGCTTCACAATTTTGACACTAGAGGCGCTAGTTAGAATCTTTGCATCGCCAATATTCTTATTTTTTTTAGTAACATTCATTTTAAAACTGACAACAATCAAAATACCAGAGACTACAGGAACTTGAATACTTATAGAATCCCACGGAAATACTGCTAGTATTTGTAGGCCAGCTAGCTCTCTCAAGTAGCTTTAGGTTTCAGCATGACACTGATTCGTGGTTGCGGTTTGCGGCTACGTGATAACATTTATCTATCAAGTAGAGCAGTCAACTAGGATGATTAATAAATGGACAAGTTAATTAATAAATATAATATGCTAATATGGATTAGCAGAAAGTATAAAGTAGGAGAAAATAAAATATAAACTACGTTTATAAACCTACTTCTACATCTCATAAAATTCCAAGGCTGCTCTCGATTTCTCTGAGATCCCATCATTAGATTTTGACATGGTGACAATGGGATTATTCAGCAAGGAAGCAAGCATACCTGTCACATAAAACAAGTTTTTTTTAAATCGGTTCACAACTTATAAAAAATATAAATATAAACTTACACGTACATACAAAAAAAAATACATTCGGAAGCCTCCTCCTTTTTGGAAGTCAGTTGACACACATGAGATGCAGGAAGTTACGAGTTAGATTCGTGCCCAGGTGACCTAGGTTCCGGGCCAGATGCGTTTTTCGGTTGGGCCTCTAACCTCTTCCCAGCAGTGGGATGGAAACGCTTTGTAATAAATATGTTATAATAAAGATTATTCATTTCACAATTTCTCATTTAGTTTCATAATGCAATATTTAAATAACCTTGATTTTCTATCTATAGAAAAATGTATCTATGTAGTATATCAGTCACTTAACACCCATACATGTATGTACATATTATGTTAGTAGATTCTCTAAGTTCATAAACCTGAAATAATAATCCAAGTGGGTTTGAAATTGAAATTAAAACTCACAACGTGAGAACAATACTTTAAAGTTTATCAACTCTAGTACGCGTGTATCCAGCTTTTACAATAGATAGAGTAAAATTTATTCATACTTTTACACATTAATCTCCTCCAAACTCAAAAGTCTGACATTATAAAAAACAAACTGACTAACAGTTTCGTATTTATATCTCGTGGAAGTAGAAGGAAACTTAAGCCTCGGAAGACATCGGCCATAATTCATGTCCCAGCGGAAACTTGATCGCACTTTTCCAGAAAATTTTAAAGAGAATTATACATCCAAAGGATTTGCTTATACTAAGAAACCTTTATTTTTACAGAAAGGTATACTTATAATAAATTACGATGCGATTTCAAATAAACCAAAGGTAATTAAGAGGTAAGTCAGATCTGTAGAATAAAAATATTATGTAAACAAAAAACCCTAATGGAAAGTAACAGTATCGCCAACCAGCAATAAACAAGCTCCACAACATCTTTCATGTCGGGAAATGCATTGAAGGCGGGAACAAGCTATGGAAACATTTAGTTATTTTGTAAACGGCCACTCGCTTGAATTATTGTTATATAAGAATTAGAAATATGGGTAATTATCTTTTGCATTTTCCTGAGCATTCGATTTATGCGATACGATGTAAATGTTTATAAGCACTTATTGACGGATGACTTGGTAAAGGCATTGTAATGTAAAGGCCAGTAGTTAGTAGGTGGAGAACCGAAGAGGGCATTTCGGCATTTACTTTAGCGCGGCAGATTAATCCAGAGGGTTAAATTCCACCAAATATTAGCATCCTTAATGGTCGCGCCATATAGAGCAAAATTATAATTAATTATGACATTTACCCGATCCTTAGATATAATCGTCGGATTAAGACGCAGCACCTCCAGGACACAAATTTGAATCGTAATTTTGACGCGATTCTATAATTAATATGAAAAGTTTGACTGATACTTTAATTCAAAATTTTGGATTTTATTTTAAGGTTCCATTGGGGGGCCGCAATTACCCCACTGTCTCCTACCACCACCTTGTACCATCGCCATCCTACAATCGGTCATATTAAGTCTCACCGGTGGATGAAAAGGTATACACTAAAAGACAATTTTGTTTCTTATCATATCTCAAGCTTAGCAACCCTATATGTCTCCATGACTCTCGAGTAAATCCCCATTGAGTGTGAGGAAAAAGTTTGCATTCTCAAGTTTGAACCCTCTATAGAGGATTCGCGGACACAAACGTGAAACTTTATCCAACTATAAACTTACAAAGATTTATGAAATCCTTAAAAGAAAGGAAAAGTTCTAAAATTCTACATATAGAATAAAACTTTTATTTTTAGTACTCCATAAATTTTTATATTACAACACTTTTTAACTAAAGTTTCATCTATTTATTAATTACTGTTATCAAAAAATATGTTGTATAATAATATGGTTTTAATTAAATAGATAGATATTAAATATAACTACATGTATTATTTAGGAAGGCAGCTACATCAAATATCGGTTTAATTACTTTGAGCAGTATTCACGTTTATTAAAATTTCTGTATAACTACATCATATTAGTTTAAAAAAATTCAGTATTTAATAACCTTACATGGTATGTATGGAAGAGTTTAAAAAAAACTCACATACAGTGTCAGTTTATAGACTATCCAACGGAGTTAGGCTTTGCGCGCGCTAGACAAGTCTGTTTTAAGACATTTTAGTTTTGACACAGACTTGTCGACAAGTCTGTGACACGACTGTTTTGTCTACAAGATATATTTTTGTCTCTATTCGAGAATAAGTTTATACGATATAATTGACACCTGTGAATAGTTTAGGGTCACCAGTTTAATGATAAATAGTCGTGGGTATTTTATTTATACGCTTATTGAGTTAGCCTATGTTGCTTTAATCTTCTTATATATATAAAATTCTTGTGTCACAGTTTTCGTTCCCGTACTCCTCCGAAACGGCTTGACCGATTCTAATGAAATTTTGTGAGCATATTGAGTAGGTCTGAGAATCGGCCAACATCTATTTTTTATTTTGCAAAACAACGTTTGCTGGGATCAGCTAGTATAATAAAATATTGCGAAATACGATCGCACAATTTATGACGTATTCATTTCTGATATTCATAAAGCATTTGCTGGTCAATCCTTGTTAAAACTTTTAACAATCGAAACATATTACTTGTCCTAAGTTTAAAACGTTTATAAAATTTCATATTCTCTTTTCTAAGACTTTTTAAGCTACGCCTTTTGAGAAGACCTACAAAAAGCTTTTAATCATGCGCAAAAGTAATTGAATCTATTTAAGTGACATTGGATTATGTGAAATGAGTTTCTGTCAGTCAGCTTGGAAAACTCTTAATTGTAGGCTAGTAGTATAGTTATAATAATTGGCACCTTTTTTAAAAAAGTATGATATCAAATATTTAATTGCATGTACTAGTTTACTGAGAACGGAACTAAAAGTTGCCTTCAACTATTATTTATGTAGGTATTACTCGTATATCATATCCATCAAACGTAAATACCAACAAATAATAATAAAATGCTCACTTGGATAAAATGTACCTTTCACCCAATCATGAACCGATATTGCTCTGAAAAAGCGCTGTCAAAAACAAATATTTTTTTATGTGTTTGGTAAATACTGTAACAGGTCTCCCGCAATACACCCATTCCTAATGGAATTTCCACCAGGAAAAATACAGACATGTTGAAATCGAGCTATTTAACGTATTGTTACTCTTTGAATTATATTGTTTAATAAAATATATTTTAAAGAAATATAATTCATTGATATACCCACCACACAAAACCACCAAAGCATTGTAACTAAACTTCCACATCAAATGAACTAAATTAATGTCACCTTATAGTAAACTTGAAAACATAATCGCGAAATTTTCGCAGTGTCAACCGGGACGTGCGTTATCCAAGAACGCTCGCGTCGAACTGAAAATTATCTGGATTGCACCCGTTTATATCCAATCTACTGGAACGTCGGGAAAGCACCTGTTGTGAAACAGTGGTACAGTCGAGTCAATAAAACCTCCTTGCTTACTGGGATACACCAAAGTTATTAGTATTGAATCTCTTTGGGATACACCTACTTCCGATAAAGAAAAGAGAATTTCAGAGAGTATTCGAATTGCGAAAGTTTCAGAACCTTTTTCTCTAAAGAAATCAAATAGTTACGAAGCAAGTTGAATTTATTTTACTTTTAAAACAACCTATAAAAGTAGCTGCGAACTCGCGAAATATTATCGTTCAATTTTAACGGCTCGTTATATAGTTTATTTTGGAGTACAGTGTGAATATTTATGTAGGGAAAAGTTAAAGATATATTAACGTTATACATTTTTAAGAATGAAAGCCACTTGAGCAAATTTAATATTATGTTCTATCGGGCGAGAAAGGAAATTATAAGCCTACATAGTAAGTTGTTTGTTAATTAGCTAATTCATTTTATTTTCAACCGCAGTTGGCACTCAAGGGTTCCGTACCGAAAGGGTAAAAACGTAACACTATTACCGAGTCTACGTCATCTGTATGTCCGTCTGTCAGCGGGCTGTATATGAAGAACCGTGATAGATAGAGAGTTGAAATTTTGAGGGGAAGATGTATTTCCTTTTAAATAACAACAAATACCAAATCCACATAATAAATAAACATAAAAGGGGTGCCATACAACAAACGTGATATTTATAACGTGGCTCGACTCTGCGCTAGGCCAGTACTTGATTGGGTGACTCAAACTGTATCTTTTTGCACTATTATATATTATGATTATTTTTTTATGCTCGCTAAGCCTTCATTTGACTACCATCTCACCTGATGTAAAGTGACGATGTGGTATACCACATCTTATAAGATGGGACATGACCTAGAAGGTAGATGGCTTCTCCAGACCACATTACGAAACACGAAAAAATCGTTTCACGCACTGGCCCATCCTAGAGGTTGGTGATAAGCCGCAGCCGAAGCCTACCATTCGAGATTGTTCTTAGCACCACCGGAGGTCACGTGTAGGGATTCAGAGGGTTACCATTTACGGAAGTGAACAGACAAAACCTCCAAACAAAATTTTAAGACAAAATTTTACACATTTTTGTTTTTTTTTATTGCAGATTTTGAATAAACCGCACATGGAACCCTGAATTAATCCATCACGACAGAGTAAGTTTTATGGAATTCTGATTAGCCTTTTGAGAGCTGAAAGTGGTAACTTACGATTTGTTTATTACAAATTATGCTTGTGTTGGGTATCAAATGAAAGGTTGTAAATTAATATTTAACAGGTTAATCTATTTAAAAGATATGAGAACTCGGGTATTGTAAACATGAGAATGCAATTCATTGACATTTCCAACCTGATACAGCGTAGCGGGTTTCTTAAATTAAAAATGTTATTTTGTGAAATCATAATGATAGCTGCAAGATCATTGGCGATCGTCGCGAATATCGTTGCGAATGCTGGTTTAATGACTTCCAGCCACCTAGGCTACATGCTATACAGGCTCCCAAAAAGGCTTCGAAGAGTTTGTAGACTACGTGAAAGCCTTCGATTTAGTCGAAACGCGGGCGGTGTTTGAGTCTCGCCAGCAAATAACATTGACTATCGAAGTAAAGAGAATAGTGAAACTTTCCGTCATTTGCCATTCACGTTGTCCACAAACTCTTCGTTAAGCGTTGGTCAGTTTTGCGGACTGCGAGAAAGCCGTCAATTAGTCGAAACAAGAGGGGCGCTTGAGTATCTCCATCTATGCTACTTCGATATATCGAAGTGTTTGTATAGAAACGCCACTTTGTCTATCCATATTCGTGAAAATAATATAGATAAATTCTTTTGAAAAGGGGAAATGGCGACTTTTTTTTTTATATTTGACGTTATATATTCCACAAAAGGTCCTGATCGAGCGAGACGCGTTTGATGTGTCGAAGTCTGGTCTACTTTTTTCACTTTTGGTTAAAGTAATATATATCTACAAACTTTTTACGTCTACGCGTAGCCTGTATTTTATAAATTTCTTTGCGGTAAAGCCTTATAACCTTTCTTAGATAAAAAGGCAATGTAACAGTGAAAGAATTAATAAAGTCGGACCCGTAGTTCCTGAGATTAGCGCATTAAAGCTGGTAACAACAAGCGGAAATGCTAGTTAGTTATATTCTGATATTTTTTTATCAAGCTCAGGACTAGGACCCCCATTAAACTTAGTTATTAACTGCGCTTAGTAAAAACTCTTTGAAAAACTTTAAGTTCTCTTTCATTATTTAAAATTACAAAACGTAGCCTAGCCAGACAAATGTCTGTTAAATGGTCAATAATCAAAAAAATTATATAAATTAAATATATTTAATTTTTATTCAATAAGTGGTTTATTCAAACATCAAAAGTCCTACAACCCTACATCAAGAAGTGTTGCATACGGCCAAGTTTATAATACGCATTATACTCCCACGGAATTATTATAATAGTCATACTCCCACGCGGGGTGTCAGTGTGTGTATGGCAGTTCCCCCAATATAGTCTTAACATTTTGTTACGGCACCCTACAAACGTTACCCAACATAAACCCCATTAGTCCTCTGGCTTTAAAAACCAGCTTTTCGACAAAGCCTTCGTTAGTTTTAACCAGGTTTTAACTTTTAACTGAAATGAGAGCACCTAATCCCCCTAACTCTTTTATGTAAAAGCAAACGTTCCATCTAAAAGCTTTCTGTTTCAAAAGTCATAATCCAATTAGGGGAAAGCTTCCCTTTTATATTGTATTTCAATGTCAAACGTTACAAATCCAGATAATTAAACAGCTATGGAACGCAACGAGTTTGCTTGACTCTATCAAAGAGAATGCAAATCAGGATTTATTTAAGCTAGATAAGCCTTTATTTGACTACAATCTCACCTGATGTAAACTGACGATGTGGTCAAAGATGGGGCATGAAGACCTAGAAGGTGGATGGCTTCTCACGACCACATTACGTAACAAGAAAACTGGCCCAGCCCGGAGGGTGGTGACAAGCCACTGCCGAAGCCTACCACCAAAGACTGTTCTTAGCACCACCCGGCGTTCACGTATAAGGATTCTATAATATGGCTCCATCAGAAAAAGTTTGTTCTGAGTCTAGGTTGGTGAGTAGTATAGAGACATGTATTCGGGATTCCTTTACAGTGTACAATTTTAGATATTAGGTATAAAGTTTTTATAAAAAAATTAACTACATCTGTCACATACGCTAGTTATCGTCTGGGGCCAGTTATATACTAAAGTATAGGAAATGCTGAATTATTTTGGAAAAGCATTTTTTTCTTTATGGAGGTATATAAATAATTATTTGCTGATAATCCACACAACAACATCTAGCCTCGTGGTAAGCTCTAAGTTTGTGTTAGCAGTATAATAGACATCTGATTTTTTTTTATGCTTGATAAGCCTTTATTTGACCACAATTTTACCTGATGACTAAACAATACTTAATTTAATAGACATATTTTTTTTATTTGGTATTCATATTAAAAGTCCAGGAGAAACTGCTTGCAGAACATACAAATACTTGACTCTTACGCCGTAAATCTATTACCTTCGGCCACCGCGCCGCTGCGTCAGTCACATACAATACAATTAATTTTGGTTAGTTTTAAGTTTTGGCTTATGATGATGAGGATGATATTACAAACAGTACAGACTCGCCCATTATCTCTGAAGTTTATTTATAATGACCTCCCTCTAATTGACATGCAGATGGAAAATAATGAAGAGCTTTCATGTTTATTAAGCCAAAATAGTGGACGTAGTTTGCCTCTCGTGTTTCACACATAGCAATTAAGCGGCCACTGGTCGTAAGGGTCAAAATTAAAGGCAAATATTAAACTTTATAACAAAGTTAAGTGAAATTAGATAGGACTATGTAAATAAGTTTAATTATAAACGTTATTGTCAAAGCAAATTTTCTTTTTTTTTAAATAAAAAGTCATTGTTTTTTTTGTTGCCCACTGCACTAACAGACATCGGTATTTATTGGAGCATAATTTATTTATACATAATATACAGTACTATTTTACTCCAAACCAAAAAAAAAAACACTTAACCTAGTAAAATATTTCACTTTTTAGAATATTAGTCTTTTGAAGGTTAATAGAACGATTGAAACGTTATTAGTTAAACTAAATTAGTTTCATAACAGTTCATTAAAAGATTTTCGCACTAGTTTATCTCTATAATTGTCACAAAACGCAAAATAAGGCATCAATAGACTTATTGTTTGTTTCGTCTAATTCTCTTATATTAGCCAGAAAACAGTTTTTATGAATACGTGCAAAATAATATAGGTAATGGTTATACAAAAAAAATATAAAAAGGAAAAAGGCCAGATAGGAGAAATACGGACTCGACACACGCTTAGAGAACAGAGTTTGTTCTACAAACACTTGTATTTATATCAGTGTTTATTTTCTAAATTATATTCTATTTTGTAAAAAAATATCTATGCATCTCAAACTGCAACACAAGCTTTTAGGCAGCTTCCTAATTGGCAGCGATCGGACGATGGTCGTGCGATTAGTTCAAACCATACAGATAACATAAACATAAAGAAACCTACTTAAAACAGTAATCGTGCGTGTACATTGTTTAGCGTATAGTTGAACTCATTGCACGACGAGGACGCATCTTGTCATCGTACATCACTCACGCCTTAGGTTTTCCAGCAGCAAAAGAAATAATGCTAACCAGGAAGGCAATTCTCACAACCATGATTTAATAACGAATGTGATATGTATATCGAAAACATTAGATAAATATTACTTTTAGATATTGTATTTCAAAAACACTTTCGATATTTATAGCACTGTCGGCATAAGAACTCAACATGGTATATCGAATGTTTACAGTAAAAAATATTGACACTTTTATGGTCAGAACTGAGGGTAGTAGTGTTTTCTGTCTTTTAAGCGATTTGTGTTGTGGAATTGTGATTAACGTGAACATGCACGCCAACTCACATAGTGTTTATCCTACAGTGAGCAAAACCAACGTCATTTGAGTGCCTTGGAAACAAATCAAGAATACCTGTGATGAGTGGACTGATTCAATGACATTCGTCATAACGAAAGTGAGTTTACCGTTAAAAATGTTTAACTATATTTGTTCGATATGTCATTTATAATCACGAATTCGTGATTTTGCTCAAATATCCGCTTGAAATATATCGAAAAACTGAGAATTGCCCTGGACATTGATATTTTATATCTGCTGGTATTTCCAATCCCCGGCAATATTTTGCTTAGTTAAATAAATCCGAGAATTAAACATATCTACGCCGAGGGCTCTGCTTATTTAAGATAATAAAGAGCATATTTTGGCAGTGTTGCGACCCTTTCGTGGGTCTAACCACAATTTAAAATGAAGGTATGTATTGTAGATATGTAATTTTGATTTGTTACTATAATGTGAGTTAGGTCTAAAAAGATCCGATCATTTAATTAACAAGAGTTTTTGTTAGACATTCTGCAAAATAAGTAGTTTGTTAAACTTAAAAATATTTTTAATGAAGCTATAAGCATGTATCTTTAATACAAAGTATTAGAGGGGTATTTATAGGTTACTAAGTAAAATTACGTAAGACCACTCAAAAAATATATGAATCACTTTTACACAGTTGATTACAAATTAGTGTCTAACCTTAAAACAGTCTCCATCAGCACACCACTACAACACTTTTCACTTTTAGAGGTCTAGTCGCTACGACGCGCAGAAAACAGAATGTCGTGCTGAAGTCGCGAGTCGTTATATTAGGTTAGGTTTGACAACCGGAAACGACTCAGTACTACAGCTAACCATTCACTTAGTTTTAATAAATTAAGCGATACATTTAAAATTAATTAACTATTGTATAAATAATAACATAAATACTGAATATTTATAGTTACATTATATACATTTTATTGCAACAAAATCTTTCCAACCTAATTTATTTTTAAATGATATCGTTTTCCAACTATTTAAAATGATTCATTATCGGAATAAAATAACTTAGTACAATGGATTCATTATAAATTCTGCACTTAATTAATAGTTATCCTTACAGCTCGGCCATCCTGTTGGAGCTAGTCCCTACGCGAGAGAGATCTTAATTGTTAACAAATATTTTTAAATCATATTTTAATGCACAGATCACAATGAAAATGCTTTCCTAATTAAACTTAACTAACATGAACTACATCTACCGTGTTAATCTAAATAATTATACAATTTCATTAAAACATGATGAAAAACAATATATTTTTGATCGCTTATCTAAATAATTATACAATTTCATTAAAACATGATGAAAAACAATATATTTTTGATCGCTTATCTAAGCCTTATCTTGACTTCAGCGATGAGTTTTGCTAGCTTGGATCTGCAAACGGAGCTACAATGCTCAGTTAATATGCCCATAGACGATCTTACTTCTCCTCATCGCTTGAGCCTAACACCGGTCATAAGAGAGAGCAAAAAAATTAAAAAATTAGTTCAATTTATTTAATTTTATAAAGAAATCAGAAATAACAATTTACAAATTATAAATAATACAAGGATAAGCAAAGAAAAATGTAAATGGAACATGGAGGAAGAATTAAATTCTTGCTACAATTTGATAGGAAGAAATTCAAAACAGATAATATGTCAGGCAAATTTGTTTCCTTGGAAAAGGAATTGTAAAATGCGTCTGGTAAATACCAGCAAGCTATGATAGAGGCTAAAAGACAATTGCCATAAACTTAGTAAATACGTAGACCTAGTCAATAATACATCCATTTATGTGCAAGCTTGTAGCAGCAGCACTCAAACGGACCAGCCAGACACCTCACACTCACACTCTGCCTCTCACGCTGGCGCAGGACAGGAGTTGGCGCTGACTTTGGAACATGAAGTCATTTCTCCTGTGGCGGCGCCTTCGCCTTCTCCGATGTGAGCTGAAGGCTTAGGTTTACCATCTACAGTCTACGGTAAAGCAGGACACCTGCTGTCAGACCCAGAAAACAGTGATTTATTCAGATAGGATTGGCAACGGAGTGGGCTCACTTTTATATGACCTTTTGACTCAGATTGTGATTAATAACTGCTTTATAAACGCTGCAACTAGTACTATCACGAATTGTATTGATGAGGATGTTAGTTTTGATAAATTGACCACATGAATAGTACAGTTAAGTGATTAAACAAATGTTAAGCGGTTGGATATTTTACAGCTTTTTGAGGTATTGCTTCAAAAATTAGAATGTGGTCTAGGCAAATTGATTATATTATGTGCCTTGCCATACTCAAAGTCATTGAGTATAAAACAAAATAGACATTTAAGTAATATACATTTACTACTTTACAACTTGACATGCCGTCATAGCGACGCTTTATATTTGGACTCTAATATTTTTTTAAGTAACAGTTTTTTTTTATGATGAGAGGTATCTTAAGATATTATATCTTTAAAGATATCTTTGTATCTTAACAACCAGAACAAGAATGTCCTTGCTAAATATTAGCATACAATATTTGTGGCACAGTTATAATTATTCTATAGCAAAGTTTTCTGACGAGCCCTATATCTTTAGCTAGTTATTCTGCTAATGAGGGCGTAAATTTAACAAAGTTAGCTGACCATATGTTAGACTGACTTTGCAAACTTGCAGTTACCTGTAGTCCACCAAATTATCCAAGGTTTACCCAGCAAAATTCTGAAATTAGAATTATTTTGATATTGTTTTAATGTAGATGTTATGTGCATATCTCAGAACACTGGATCACATGTAATCAGTCAATACCATATTACAGTAATTATTCATGTGCTAGTAGTTTCAAACGAAGTACCGCTATTAGAGGCGGAATTGTTATTCTGGTTAAAAACATTCTTAAATTTAAAGAACGTAAGATATTGCTAAGTGACGTGACGAGACGTGTTGAGTGATGTCTTGTGTGGAACTTAAGCGACATATTTGTGTTTGCCGAGCTCCGATTGCGGATCGGGCAACCTTCGAGGATATAAGGAGGATACCAAGGAGGCCTTACTGAAAATATTTACTTGTAATAAAAGTATTATTGTATGTGGAGACATTATTAATAATACTCTTGCATGCAGACTAATTAATTAAATTTTAATATGGTAAATAATTTTATGCATAAATAACATATCTACCTCTCAGTCTCCAATAGTAAAATAGTAGTCAAACATTTTAATTCAGACCACTATGGTCAGAGTGTTAAGTTTTATATTGAACGAGGTCATAGTGAGTTATTAGAATTTACATACAGACCCATAACCAATAAACCAATGAACGTATTTTATATAAAAGTAGAAATAAATTATATGATCTGTACTCCGAAAGAGAATCTAAACTAAATGATGAAAAATTCATCACATAATGTCAGGAGTTACGGAAAATTGTTTAAACAAGTATGCTACAAAGCAAAATCTAATTTTCCTAAGAATAAAATTATCAACTCTTCAAATAAAGTTAAAGCCACTTGGAAGCTTATCAATAATGATAGGCAGTAACCCGTAGTAAACAGATAAAGTTAAAAATTAATATGAATATCTTAGTCAAAGATCAATCAAAGTCAATGATATTGCCAATGCTTTGGAAAGTTTTTTTTTTTATAATATTCCGTAAACTATAACACAGTTATTAAACTCATCTACTTCTAAGGCTGTGGAACTATTATAGGCATCCGTTGATGCATGAGCTGAAGTCTTTTACTTTACTCATGAAACTGCTGGCTGCATAGTGAAAACATTTAAATATCTCAACATCAAATACAAAAAAAAGGATCTTTGGAATATCTCAATAGGTAATATTATATGTTAATGATATTGCCCCCCCCTTCTGGCTTTCATTTTTAACAGCTGTGTCGATGTTGGGATCTTCCCGGATCTCATAAGTATGGCAAGCTTGTCTCTCTTCATAAATCTGGTATTCAATTTGATCTTGAAAATTATCGGCCTATCTTAGTTCTTCCGTAATGAGTAAAATCTTTGAAAAAAAAATATATTTTAAAACAACTTTTAATAATTTTGATCGCAACAGACTTCTGCATAGCAACCAGTTTGGCTTCCCCGAAGGTAGGTCAACTACTAATGCTGAAACATTATTAATAAAGCACATTTTAGAGCGCAGAATACTATCGACGTGTACTGTGATCTCTCCAAGGCCTTTGATTGTGTCTGAAAATTAAAATTATAAATTAAATTCTTGTTAAAAATAAAGCATTACGGCATTCACAGCAAAGCCCTTGAGCTTCTATATTCCTACTTGACCGATAGAATTAAAATGGTTCGAGTAGGTAATGAAAAATCAGGATCAAAAATTCAATTTAATGGTTCCACAAGTATCAATACTTGGGCCTCTTTGTTTTAGGTATATGTAAATGATCTCCCGTATTTTGCTAAAGACCTTTGTGGCATAGTCTTATTTGCTGATGATACTTCTTTCTTAAAATGATGACATCTTCTTTCGAATAAAAATAATTCGGACGATGTAAGTAACTTACTGTCACAAGTACTAAATTGGTTTACTGTTATTAATTTACTGCTAAACACAGAAAAAAAACTAAATTCTCGAGCTCGTTGACTCAACAGTGTTCCTAGGTTTACATATTGATTCTGATCTACAGTGGAAACTCCAAATTGCAGACCTTGCAGGTAGACTTAATGGAATATATCACAGATGAGGGTACGGCTAGACTGGTTTACTTAGCCACTTTCATAGTATTAACACGAGAGGTAAGGAAAAATTGCTAATTCCTACCTTCAGACAAATAAAAAAGAAAAAACTAGGCAAATAATTTATGAACTATATTATTATAGTTAGTTATAAGATATCCAAAATTTTCCAAAACCCACAGAAAGCTGTAAGACATATTTTCAGTCATTAAACATATTAACGTTGCCGGGGCTCTACATTTTCGAGGTTTCCGTCTTCGTTAAATGTAACCTAAATTTATTTGAAAAATACCGTCACACACACGCAGTAGACGGGATGAACTGCGCCAGTGCCCTGTTAGAGCAAACACAGCACTAGTGAGCAAAAGTTTTTGAGGAATGGCACCTAAAATTTACAATAAATTACCCAAAAATATAAAAGAGTTACAATTGACAATGTTTAAGAACGAACTCCATAAACTTTTGACCACTAAATGTTATTATCACGTAAATGAGTTTTTGACTGATAAATAAAATTATAATTGAAATTGAATTTATTGAATCTGACATATAGAATGATTTTACTTATAATTTATTTTCCCTAATTTTATCTGTTTTTATAAATATTTTCCTTGAATTATTTACATAAAATATTTGCATGCTCTAAATAAACAAAACATGTATGGAACTGTAACAACTGAACATCTATTTGTAATTAAATTGTAACCCATGTTTGCAAAAAACATTATTCTTATTCTTAATTGTAATAACTACAAAATTGTAATAACTGATAAAGCTGTGTTGTTCGATTTGCTTTCTCAACTCAGTATAAAACATTTAAGCGAACTGTCAAGACAATGTTTTTTTTTCATGATATTTTATTTTTGTTTTAAAATAATTAGTTTTATTCATTTTAAGTTGACCCGTCCATGTAGGCCATGTGCTTCTAAGGAAAAAACAAAGGTTTTAACTCTGACTTTGACTTTGCTGCTAGAGTTGCTTAAACGACGGTGCCTACGCCTAGTCTCACGCCTTACTTCGACACAGATTGAAGCCCCTCATGGGCAATGATCAGGCTGATAATTTCGAAATATCCTCGTTCTTATAACGGTATCCCCTCGTAATGAATCATCGCCCCTCATGAGCAATGATCGGGTTTATAATTTCGAAATATCCTCGTTCTTATAACGACAAAACCCTCGTAATGAATCATTGCCCCTCATGAGCAATGATCGGGTTGATAATTTCGAAATATCATCATTCTTATAACGATGTCGTTGATCCTGGTGGTTATTTCAATAAATATTTGTTCCTATAACGACTTTCCACTCCGGCTGAATCACCTCCCACATATCATGGATATGTACGGGGGACCGGGTGATGCCTGGTTCAACTGTCTCGATATGTCTGAAACTCAAAATAATCGATTGAGCTGTTGTTCGATACATGTATAGAGTTTTCTGTATTACTAGTGGGCCGCCCCAGCCTCGCACGGGTTTTTATTCAATTTCTTTCCCCGGCAATTATTCGATTTTTTTTTTCGCCTTCTAAACCTTCCCTAGGCCTCCACGAACATTTTAAGACTAAGACAAGAAAAATCCGTTCAGCCGTTCTTGAGTTTTAGTCAGACTAAAGAGCAGCAATTCATTTTTATTCATATAGATTTAATAATATTGAAACTACTATGTTATGTACCATGTTATGTCTAAGTTTTGTAAAACCAAACTATGGAAAAAAAATAATTTTGTATCTTGTATCACACATACGTCTCTCCACATGGATTACTTACACGAAAGTACATACCTACCTCAAATATGTTATGCACACATGTGACACACACACGTGATACACACACGCGACACACACATGTGCTACACACATGCGACACACACATGTGCTACACACATGTGACACACATATGTGCTACACACATGTGACACACACATGTGCTACACACATGTGACACACACATGTGCTACACACATGCGACCACACATGTGACACACATGCGCCACACTTGTGACACACATGTGACACACACGCGACACACACGTGACACACATGTGACAAACACGTGACAGACATTTAACCTACATAGACCCACATACTTATGTAGACATTTGTATAGGTAATTAATTGATCAAAGTCAAGAAATGTATTTTCTTTGCAGCAGAAGTATGCAGACTTAAACAAGTAAACATTAAAATTTATTAAATTTATGAAACTTAAAAATTGTTGAAATTAAGATTAAATGAAATACTAGTGGGAAACGGTTGTATAAAAATGTTCTCTATTTTTATAGCATAAAAGCGAACTTTGTAGATTTGCGACACTGCTGGGAAACCCAAAATCCACAGAATCAATTTCAGAAATGATTTATCCGTTTTAATTCCGGCGTTGGTAGATCCGCAAAAACATTAAAAAAACCATCACTCAGTAAGATTTGCCATAATTCACACTGGTCTGCTCACTGGTCTACTCATTTTTCTAGTTATTAACCAGAAAAGTATTTGGAGCTATTGAAATTGCTAATTGACAAATATTATTATAAAATTGACGACTTTTGAAATGAAAAATTTTAACTTGGACTAACATGTAGGTATTTATTTTAATATTAATTTAAAAACTTATTTGGTTATATTTTAGTGACTTGCATGCCATTTATCATAATTTGTACACCGAAATTGGTAATACATGTTGATACCCGACACATATATTTTTGACTGTAAACCATACATTTACACATGTTTCTGCAAATAAATGATATTTATCTTATATCTTTATCTAAAAAAAATATATTAAATGAGAAATAAAATAGATTTTTAGAAATTACGCATTTAAATTTTAACGAATTGCTTTGTCTATGCGCTGCAGGTTTTTGAGAAGCTACACGACCGTACCCCTGTTTTTATAAGACTTAGACTTAAACACAAACTAAAACTTTTACTTGAGTGTTGCTTTGCGTTACGCAGTAAAAGGAATAAGGTATAATAAGTGCTAAGAAATTAGTTATGGCGAATTATTATGTCTTCGAAATACCCCTTTAAAACCCACATAATTCCGCCGCCCACTGGCGTGATGAAATTAAGGTAACCTAGTGTGCAAGTAAACAATGACCTAATAATAGGTTCAACTGTGTTTATATACAAGCAAGATTGAGCAGTCTTACAAAATTATTATTTTTTGATTAGTTGAACAATTTACGTTTACTTTAGTACTAGAATTGGATTTTCTTTAGCTTGATATCAAGACGACATTGTCAGAGGCAATTTGTAGGCAGGATGCCCAAGTGATTTTTGTTTAATATTTGAGGCTAATTGATATGCAACTTACAATTAGAAACAAGAATTAGTACTTCCTATTTATCAAAGCAAAAGATTAAAATGAACTTGAAATGAAAAAGTAAAAGAAAAAAAAATGCTAATTTTATTATATTACATAAGTCATTGGTACACAACTTTTTGTTTGCCATTAATTATGATATAGATGATAAATCTGGACAAAAATCACGAGTGCTATCCCACTTCTGAGCTATTAGAGGGGTATTTATAGGTTACTAAGTAAAATTACGTAAGACCACTCAAAAAATATATGAATCACTTTTACACAGTTGATTACAAATTAGTGTCTAACCTTAAAACAGTCTCCATCAGCACACCACTACAACACTTTTCACTTTTAGAGGTCTAGTCGCTACGACGCGCAGAAAACAGAATGTCGTGCTGAAGTCGCGAGTCGTTATATTAGGTTAGGTTTGACAACCGGAAACGACTCAGTACTACAGCTAACCATTCACTTAGTTTTAATAAATTAAGCGATACATTTAAAATTAATTAACTATTGTATAAATAATAACATAAATACTGAATATTTATAGTTACATTATATACATTTTATTGCAACAAAATCTTTCCAACCTAATTTATTTTTAAATGATATCGTTTTCCAACTATTTAAAATGATTCATTATCGGAATAAAATAACTTAGTACAATGGATTCATTATAAATTCTGCACTTAATTAATAGTTATCCTTACAAAAGTAAGAATGTAAAAATATACCACCTGGTGATAATATATAAATAAGAGCTAAAAAAGTTCAATACCTCCGTGTTTCGATAAGATGTTATCTCAATACACGAAAAGCTGTTGTTTCAAGTAAACGGAACTAAATTTCCTCAGAAGTACAGCTCTCGAGGGATAAATAAAACGCCAAGTGCCAATTGACTCGCACGCTAAGGGTATCGTTCCCTAACTTACTATCAATTTCTTATCATTTGTCAATAAGGTAAACTTTACATATTTCTATATGTTTGTTTCAATTTTATGTGCAAAAACTAGATGATAGGATGTGTTATAAGTAGGTACGGAATACAACAGTTCCGTCGTTGTAACAACGCTTTTAGAAATTTATGGTACCAAATCATTTACTTTTAGTACTGTAAGGTGCCAAAAATCTGTTAAATGTATCCCCTTAAGGGGATCTCACGATTTGTGAACCATGCCTAATTGTGTTTTTTTGTGGAAGCTTACGTCACCTCGTTAAAGAGAAATTGTTTTAACATAATTTTAGCCTTGTAACCACATTGTATGACAGGCACAATGAAATGTAAAGAAAGATGGAGAAAGTAAACATTAGGGTGCCAAGAGACAGTTAAAATCGTAAAGAGGGTTCCGAGTTACCTTAATTCTTATTGTTCGAGTAACTTACCCAAGACCTGTTATGGATTTATTCACAAATTAGATGAGGATAAATCCTGTCAAATGAATATTCATGCTATTCTGTTCTTTTTTACTCCAATCATATTATTGAAGTCATATTATTTAGATATTTAATTACGTAAAACTTTCTTGGAAATAGAGACTTTTTAAACTGCAACAGCTTGGAGCCCGGAAGGAAGTCGCCGGCGAGGTCGTCCACAAAAACATTGGCGAGACGACCTTCAGGACTTTTGGGAAAATTGGTGGCAAACAGCTCTGGATAGGAATTGTAGGCGAGCGTTGGGGGAGGCCTTTGCCCAACAGTGGGACAAAATAGGATAATGAAAAATATATATTTATATTTAAATATATTATATACTAGCGGCCCGCACGGGTAAAAAAAGTTCCCGGCAATTTTTCCTTATTTGCTTACCGTTTAGACCTACCCTGGACTACGACAAACATTTTAAAACCAAAATCATCTCAATCGGCTCAGCCGTTCTCGAGTTTTAATCAGACTAACGAACAACAATTCATTTTTATTTATATAGATTAAATGTTTAATATATTTAAGTATAAATATATATAATACAAAATTAAAATCTCGTCCCGTCAACGTGGTCCCCTTGTTCATATTGCCCTTGTCCATAGCTAGAATATTGAATGCGAGCAATGCTTTTCAAACCACGGCGTTGCCCGTGTGTTTTTAAAACAAAATTTCATCAACAAAATTTTAGGATAAAATTACAAAGCGATGACCAAAAAAAATTTATGATTTTATGTAATAGAGCTTGGCTATTACATATAGTAAGCTAGTACTATATTAGTAAACGTCTAGGATCAAGATGGTATGGTTTCAGTTCTCAAGGGTACCTACTGCGTTGTTTGTGGTTTCATCGGAATCTTTAGATGAACTGTTTATTACTATGTGACACAATTAACATCTTAGGAAGGTGGTTTGAGATGAATGGCCTAACCTTAGATGAAGAGAAAACTAACGTTATGGTCTTCAACGCTGTTTCTAATAGAGTACCACTTGTAAGTATTCTCATGAAAAGTGGTAAATCAGCAGCAAGGAATGCAGCAAAGGGCGATAACATGACTTGTGAATACAAAATACAAAGAATCCTGGTAGGGATCATTTTAAGGATCAAAAGATATTGACAAATTTCTCACAATTTATAGTGAGAAGAAGTCAGAGCAAATATTCAAATAGACACAAATATTTAAAATCAACTACCCATGTCTAAAAAACAACCCCATGTTATCGGTCCCAAGCTATATAGCAAGCTTCCGGTATGCATTAGACTTATATTTTGCTTGATACATGGTTGTATCTAAACGGTAAACTCCATAAGTGAATTCCTAGCAAATGTTTATGGTAAATTTACAATTTATCATAAAACGTACCTACCTGATCGATACATGCCTAAATCAATAGATATAGTAATAATATTCTTTACAAATTATGTATTTTATTGTTTTTGACGAGAACTAGACAACAGTTTTATTAGTGTCTTTCACTTTGAATAAATATTTTAATATCATTTCATTTCATTAATTAACTACAGATACTTAATTACAGAGAAAACTGGTCGTGATAACCGGACAGACTGAAAGAAACACGTAGGTACCAACGAGGGATCCTGGAAGCCATTTTAAAGTTTAAAGAACGGAACTCTAAAAATTGTAACAAGAGTGCCATGTTAAGTTTTAATGGGAGTATTCAAGAGCCAACTTCTCTACACTAAACACGGCGGGTATGTTGTTTTACAAATTTTATAATATATTTTTTAAGATTTTCCTTCACTGCAAGGTTTATGCAAGTACCTACTACGTACAAGGTTCTACAAAGAATTAGTTATTTGTACTAAATACTGAATATGGTAAAGTGTCAATTTGTAAGGAATTTGTATTTGCACTGAAATAGGTTACTCAAAGGGCATCTGCCTATACAAATATAATGAAGCTGAGTCATTTGTTTGGATGATCACGCGAATCTCCGGTTTCTATTCGACTAATTTCTATGCCCCTATGTCCTAATTTAATCCAGGATGTCTACTTTTAACAGCGGGTGAGGCATAAAGAAATCTTTATAATAAACGAAAAAATTACATGGTATCGTATTACAATATTGAGAGTTGACTTACTGAAAAAATGTGAAACTGTGATGCGGAGAGATGCATAGCATGAAGAGCTAATTTAAATTTATAATAATATATTATATTGGATTAATTACACCATCACGTAGCTCCAAAGTCAGCAGAGGTGGCACTATACTTTTTTGGCAACCACAGAGTTCTTTTTAATACAGTTAGGCAACTAAGATAAGAGTTTATTAATATCATAATGTGATATAGTATACCTACAGATACACAATACAGAAGAGCAGCGAGACCTAGAAAGTACGTGTAGATTGTACAAACACCCCTTCCCTGGTGGGAATCAAGCTCACAACTTTCAGTGCCTCAGGCGAACCTACGCCCACTGTTATATATATTAAGGTCATCCAAATAACCTAGTTTTCATTAACTTATCCAAAGCAACTATCAACATTGGGAGTTTTAACATTCTGGGTCAGAGATTCATAAACACCTAGGTGGGCTCTTTATACATGTTTTTCCTATTTGTTTATTTACTAACGCCCGGTTTCTATTTAACAAAATAGAACAATTTTCCCATGTTATTACGACCAATACCTACTTAAAAGCTTCAAAACAGAAATACCTACCTGCTGTTAAATTTGCTTATATTTCTTGATTACAAAAATTGCAAATTGCATAAAAACATATATTTAGAATTTTTTTTGTTATATTTTTGATTGTTATATGTACCTTACACTTTAATATTGTTACTCTTTAGATTAAGCTATTTTTATAAATTCTTGCGCGCCAACTTTTTATCTTAAACCTGTTTGAGGTTGGCAGGTAGAAAATGCCTTGGCATTAAGCCCACCTTTTGTACAACTCTGTATTTTTATTGTGCAATAAAGTATTCTTAATAATAATAATAAACCAGAGATATTCGTAAATTTGATTTTAGAAATTGAAACGAAAGGTGCATGGGCCTTCAAAAATTGCTGTGTTCTGTTGTGAAGCCTCTATCTGTAATTTAAGCAACTAGAGTTTTAATTATCTCCAAATTTTACTATTCATATGGTAAATAAATAAAATGAAAATAAATATTTCCGGACAATCTACATAACAACATATAAACATATACAAATATCTGATTTACTTAATACGTATAATATACATACATTATATTGATTTATTAATTTATTTGTAGGCCCACCGCGTCACTGAGGCATTCAAAAATGATTTCATAATACAACTTTCCTTTCATGAAAATTTCACATTTAAATAATATTTGTAGTCAATAACATTTGCGGCCTACGGCGAATATTCATGACAAACTAATGTGTTACTATGTGTGTGAGGCCGGGTACATGTAGTTACAATTACGTTACTTTAGAAACTTGTTCACTAGTAGGTACTAGACACAAATCTTTGTATGCCAATGAAGACAAAAGCAACAAAAGCTCGATGATTGTAGAGCGCCAAAGCAACACAAATATTCGCCCGCTGATATAGCCGCAACACAAATCCATCAAACAAAAGTTGATGGGCATTTGGTTTTTTACTCATATTACATAAACTTATCTGATTTAAGGTATTAAATTTATAATATGTGGTATATAAGCTTTTATTTTAAGTCGTCATCATAAGTTGACCTGTCCATGTAGGCTATGTGCTTCTAAGGAAATAAACGTTTTGACTTTGACTTTGCTGAAGAAAACATAAAAAAAAGGTGTGTGTGCGATTCACACACGATAGAAGTGAAACTTCAGTAAATCGACGAAAGAATAAGAAGAATAAAAAAAAGTGTGTGTGTGTCAGCTACGAGTCACTATTGGAGTCTACTACTTACGAACTATAATTATGATATATATCGAATAGAAAAAAAGGGTAAATGAACGCATCTGCTAAAATGATAAGAGAAACAAACATATATCTGTCATTATTCGGATTATTTATATTACTTCAATAAAGCGTATTACATAAAGTATGTTACAAAATAATATAAATAAAATACAGCAATACCTCTTTGCGCGATACTTCGTAGTTGAGACTACGAAGTATCGCGCAAAGAAATTTAAATAAAGCATTGTATTTGTGTCTCTTACCATTTCCGTTTCATCTTTTTGCATCCGGTTTGAAATCACTACGATTCTATAGAAGTTTCACTTCAAAAATCGATACGTACCACAGCCACAGCCACAGAGCTTCACATCAAATGTTTTTCCTTACAGGAGCTAAGCTAAATACGAGAAAATCTTCAATTAGCTCTCTGTAATTAAGTAGTTGAAATGTATCAGCCGTTGATTTTTCCAATAAATAAATAAATAAGATGGTGTATTATTGATATTGGTTGTGATTTGTTGCTATGTGGAAACATACTCATACTCTAGGATGGTAAAAAAAGTGTTTGTTTTCTTAATAAAAAATATAATAATAATGAGGCAATACTAATTTAATAACCGTTTAATTATTTTATAACCGGTATGTTCTGAAAACTTTGAAAAGTGTGTAGGACATAATTGACCAACCCACAATTTTCCAGCGTGCTGCATTAAGACCTAATCTCTCCCGTCAAGTAAGAAGCTGCTGTGTCCTGGCCCCCCTAAAAATAAATTGTAAAATACATAGATATGTAAATTCAATTTCTCCATGATTCGCTTCTGGTAAATTCATGTATAAGTGCATACGATTTAAGCTCGTATTTAGTCCGACGAATTCAAATTATGGACGTAAATCGCTTGCTCCTCGCCTGACTTGGCATCTAGCCTGGCTGCTTCTGAATGCAATGTATTAATGCCTCGAGCAACGCATGAACAAATATCGTTAATTTCTGTGGAGTGAAATAAAATAAAAGTTTTTTAAATAAACTCGGCGAAATAATGACCTACTATCAAAATGGCCGCTGACTGCTGGAAACAATAATTTACAACTATAATAAGGCCCCCAGACAAGTTAGGATAATAGGTTAGGTACCTGTACGGTTGATATTCTGGTTAAATCTTGCAACAAAATGCGTAATTTAGAAGTAGATATTTTCCACCGATTGAGCTGAAATTTTGAATGCACATTCAGTTTGTTTGACAATGCATGGTTAAAAGTGTGACGCCATTTTAAATCCAACATGGCCGAATATACAAGATGGTTGATTAGTTCTTAAGGCATTCTTACAAAATGTTTATCAAATGAAAAGGCTAACAGCCAAAAACTAAAAATGAAGAAAAACAATGAAAAATAAAATTGGTAGTAGGTATATAGAGCGGAAAGTGTGTGAACGCCACGCACAAGGCAAACATATTATGTTCTACAACATTTCAATTTAGAAGCGTTTTTTCGAAAAAATAATGTGTTGTCCTGTAGGGAGTAACCCTTTCTTTCATAAATTGTAACACCATCGACTCAAAATTAATTACATATTCTGTGCTCGGTCGCGAGAAGAACCGTATGGTATGTCGTTAATTCGTGGCGATTTTGCCGCGCCCGACAACACGACTATTTGATGTTTAGATCATTGATGAAGCCTAGAAACTGAGTGCGTCGCTTGATATTTTGTATCGCGAACATAAGCTAACTTTTGCTGAATAAGGGATGCTGTGATAATTAACTGTCTTTCTATGACATCACATCCTTATCTAATCCTTACTTATCCTCATATCAGTTGATTTAATGTTTTTACCCCTGGAAGAGTTTAAAAAGTAAAATATAATCTTATAACACTGTTTAATTGGTGATTATTATTATAATACTTAATGAGATATGTTTAACCTTAATTGAAACATCTCAAGCAATCTCAAACGCGTAAAAAAATGGCTTTACCGATAAAAACTTTAATATTTTTTTTGAAAAATGGTCTTACAAATTAAAAAATCGTAGTAGCCCCCCTTCTGCTTCATAATACCAATGAAAACATTTTTCATAAGTAGTATACCCCTATAAAAGCTTGTTGTTAAAAAGTTTTAACTATAAACTTATTTATTCAACAGGGTCATAATCATGAATGAAACATTCACTGTCGCGTCGTCTTTCAACTGTGACCTTCTGAGGAACCAATATGATCCACTTGGGCACCATTTTAGTACCGCTTGGAACCAGACCACATTCGGCTGTAAAATCCTAAATGCTCTCCAGGATATTTATCACTTCAAGTAAGTACACTTGCAAGCACGTTTTTAACAAAGAGTTTTCAACATCGGCTTATGCCGTTTCTTATTGTTCTGCTATAATAGTTTTAGTCTTTATGGTGGACTTGATAATTTTCAGCCCTAAATAATTCTGCTTGTCCAATTTAAGAATAATATAATACAAAACCTATATGTATCTATTTTGTGTTCATCAAAAATCATGAATAAGTTATACGACAAAATTGCGTAGTAAATAAAAAATAAATAACTTCCGACACTCCATCCAAATCTCCGGGGTAGACGGTTAGGAAGAAGTAGCTATCATCATCATTTCGCGTGGGCGTACTCTGCTGGACCATCAAAATAGCTTTAGCTGATTAGATTTAAGTGGTAAGACGACTTTCAGACAGGAAGGAATAATCCTGTAACTCGTCTGTTAGCCAGCATTGGCAATTAGATAAATTTTGAAACAAGGTACATAACATCAATCACTACCATACATTTTTAGATTGGGCTTCTCACTGCTGATTTGGCTTGAGATTGGGCTTCTATATTATATTATAATCAAAACGGCGGTTCAATTTAGCGGATGGGTATCACACCCACAAATATGAGAAAAACTGGAATTGTACAATGTTTAAGTAAAAAAAAATTACGACCGCTGTTTGTTAGAAATATAATTATTATTTTTGCGTAGTGGGCCCCACCCCTTCCCTCGCACACGCGTGTTAATTATTATAATTTTCAACATTTCTGGAAAATCCTGTTTTAAGATTGAATGGTACTGGTTTTCTGTATTTAAATACTGTTTCTCAAAGTTTGTTTATAGCAACCCTAACTTACCGTAGTAGCTAGCGTTGAGCAATTCAAACGAATTGAGCATTATGTTGAGTTGATTCGTTGGCACAACACATTAACTCAGGTTATTTTATTTGCAAAAAGTTTCATAAAAAAATCTCAACCTTATTCATCACCCTTTTGAAGATTTAATTTATTCCGCCTTAGTGGGTGGATTGACTATAAAAGGAAGCTTAGTGTAGTCTCCTCACAAGCCCGTCGTAAGATTACAGTATAATGTCATTCTTATTTATAATATAACATGACTCCAGGGCGCAATTTTACTGTAATGACGAATCTAAAAATTACATTACACGCAAACGCTCGTCAGTCGATAGTGACAAAATAATTTAAATAATTACTAGCGGCCCGCCCCGGCCGTCGCACGGGTATAAAATTTTCCCGGAAATTATTCGAATTTTTCTCGCCGTAAAAACCATCCTATCTCTCAAGTTAGATCGAACTGCACATGGTGTGCGAATTTTATTATAATCGGTTAAGTGGTTTAGGAGTCCATTGAGGACAAACATTGTGACACGAGATTTATATATATTAAGATTAAAATGTACCTACAGGTAAAAAAAAACTAAATCTTTACAAAGTATAAAATGAAGTCGCAGTTTAACCGACTGCCCAACGCAAAGGAGTGGTAATGTGTTTAACAGTGTATGTATGTTTGTTCCTTTTACCCACTATATAGTCCAAACGCCTAGGCCTATTGCTATGATTTACACGTCAATCGATCGGGCAAGTGTCACTAAGACATGACGTTAAAATTCAATATAAAAACTACTGGAGGCCATTTTGAAAAATGAAAAAAATGAAGTCAACCAACTATGTCACATATATCGTTGAATAGGTATTTAAAATTAAATTAAATTTAAAATAAAATTAGAATATAAGTTACATTTTTTAATTTGACCGTTTAGTATCTACATACATATATCGAATTAAAGTTGCGTAACAACAATTCTCACTTAATAGGCATGTATACTGTAAAAAAAAAATGATTATATTTTTTCTTAATTTCAGCTTGTTATTTAATTTTCTTAGGTTAGGTAACTATTCATAATACTTCGTCACTGTTTGTTTGATCTAAGCTGAGTAGTTTTAAAAGGAAAGTGTATTTGTTTATTTATTCCCCCGAATCTGAATACACGTGACCTCCGGGTGGTGCTAAGAACAGTCTCTAGTGGTAGGCTTCGGCCGCGGCTTGTGACCACCCTCCGGGCTGGGCCAGTGCTTGAAGCGATTTTTTCGTGTTTCGTAATGTGGCCCGAAGAAGCCATCCACCGTCTAGGTCTTCATGCCCCATCTTAGACCAATTCGTCACTTTACATAAAAAGAGTGTCCAGCAAAGTTGTAGCGAATATAGAAATATAAGTTACTAGCAGACCCCAGCAAACGTTGTTTTGCAAAATAACAAATAGATGTTGGTTGATTCTCAGACCCACTCAATATGCTCACAAAATTTCATGAGAATCGGTCAAGCCGTTTCGGAGGAGTACGGGAACGAAAACTGTGACACGAGAATTTTATATATAAGATTAACATCTAAATGTATTTATTTCAGTGTGGAGTACGTTATTGATAATGAGACTTTCGAGCTGTCTGCATCGAGTTTTGGTGAAAATAGAACGATCGACATCTACACCAGGACAATGAGTCTCAGATCTAATATACCGAGTCTTGTATATCCTCTGCATCACATGTATAATTGGAAGTAAGAATATGCCATTTTTCAGCGATTTTGTATACGCGTGTAAAAACGATATATGATAGATACTAATGTTATAACTTCACTAATAGTTCACTATAAAGTATACTTGAATATAACCCACCGTTGGTTCTAAGCACAGATATTGAGATTGAAGTCACTAGGCAAATAGAAGGAAAAATACGATTAATAGTCATATTTTTTTAATCACTTTTCATTTGCACACATTAGAAATCTAAGGCCGGAATTCATAGACACAAATAATCTTTGATTACTTTAATCATAATTTCATCTGTAATTGCCATGTTGAAATCAATAATTGAATGCAGTAATTGTGAATTATTGTCACTATGAATTCCGGCTTTAGAATTGGAATAATTTAATTTTGGTCACAAAAATATATGACAATCGCTTGGATGAATTTGATGATTATTAAAAGTAAAAAAAAGACATCTTTTTTTAATATTTTTTTTTTTATTTTTGTTGGCGAAAAAGTTAAGCCATATCCGTAACTTTTGCGCACAGGTTTTTTTTTCTACAAAAATTTAAAAATAGTTTAACCTGCAAAGTGTTAATTACTTTCCTTTCAGTTTTGGATTCACTATTTTCCTCTCCGAGAACTATGTTGAAGCTGAAGAATTTTACTCTAAACCTTTCAGTAGAACCGTCTGGTTTTATCTTCTAATTATGGCAATCTTCTGTTCTATTCTGTTCTACATCTTCAAACAGTGGGAGCTGCGACTGGTTGCTGGCCCTCAGTGGGAGAGCAGTTTCGGTTATGAGATGCTAATGGTAGTTGGAGCTTATTGCCAACACAGTGAGTATATTGGAATATACACAGAACAGAACAGTCTCTGGTGGGAGGCTTCGGCCAGTGCGTGAAGCGATTTTTTCGTGTTTCGTAATGTGGTCCGGAGAAGCCATCTACCTTCTAGGTCTTCATGCTCCATCTTAGACCACATCGTCACTTTATAAGATTGCGATCAAATGAAGGCCTATCTATCTCCGTAAGGGTAAAATGCTCTTACCATAAACCACCAAGCTGGTCTAATGCGGGTTGGTCGGTGAGCCAGAGCCTCGATCTGTATACACCACTGGACGGTGAGGTTGGCTGCGATATTTATGATGGTGTTTCAAACCCCTTATCCCCTATTGACCTGTCCATGTAGGCTATGTGCTTCTAAGGAAATAAACGTTTTGACTTTGACTTATTTATATATATTAATATTTCAGGACAATCCTCTCAACAATAATTAGCCCCGTGGTAAGCTATTGGCTTGTGTTACGGGTACCAGACATCTGATATATCTAATACAATAGACACAGCCATAGATTTTTTTTAATACTAAACACCAGACATATTAAACACCAGAAAACCTGAAACCGGGAAAGTGTTTGCAGAACATACAAAAACACAGGCGGGAATTGAACCCGCTACCCTTTGCTCCGAAAGCGGACCCTCGCCCACCGCGCCACTTGGGACAGTCAATCAATTTAAAATATTATTTTGGATGTCAATAAATAAGATGTTTAATATTTGACTTTTGTTGTTGCAGTAGCAAATAAATTATTTTAAAGACAAAACGTTTATATCCTTAAAGTAAGCCTTAAAAGCACAGGGCAACAATGGTCAGGTCAACTTAAAGTTAATAAAACCAATAAAACTAAAAATTCTATAACAATAAATTATGAAATAAATAAAATTGTCTTGACAGTTTGCTTAATTTTTACAGTAACAACGTTTTGAACAACACACATGTGATTGGTTTTTGTAGTTATAACAATTTTGGTTCTCATAAATATTGAAAAATCTTTAAATAAAAAATTACTGAAAAATTCTTATCTTATTATTTTATATATCATTTAATTTATCTATCATTTCAGTCCCACCAATAGATGCCATACTCTATTCTCGCAGAGGAGCATATTTTATATTCTTCTTGTATGCCTATTTAATTTACACCTACTATACGTCTAACCTGCTCTCACACCTGGTAAATGACAAGGACAGGGATATAGACGCCAATAGCATATTTGACAGCGATTTGGAGTTTGCTATTGTGGAAGACATCAAGATACTCGTAATGAAATATGTAAGATATAAACATTGTGTATTGTGCATAATATGTAAGATATAATATGGGCATATTCAGAGCAACTTTATCTGACAGATCAGAGCTGACAATTCTGACTGCACCTTTTTGCACTATGAGTCCATCTCATACTTTTCTAATTTATTTTATTTTTAAATTTCATGCAGAAAAAATTAATTCATCTGTAAACTTCGCGCACAGGATACGAACCTGCATCTCCGGGATAGCGCCCCGACGTGATAGACCAATTACACCAACGCGTCATCAAGTGAAGCCCTGAGTAACCTGTACCCTGTGCCCGAAGGTTACGGATGTGTCTTAATTTTTTCTGCATAAAATTTAAAAAATTGTTTAACCTGCAAAGTGAGGTTTATCACTTATAAAAACATTAAAATTTATTTTATTTTATTGTTAACGTCTTTCTTAGACCTTTCTTTCATCACCTGACGATAATATATAGACGAGGAAGGAATCAAGCTTGAAGAACATTCTCCCAACGATAGTCTAAACTTTTACGTCCTCTTGATACTTTATATCAGCATCACCCTATTAACGTTCCCACTGCTGGGACTCAGGGACTTCTCTCTTGGCGAGAGAGATTAGGCCTTAATTCACCACGCTGGCCGAGTGCGGGTTGGTGAATGTCACATGTCCTTTGAACTCTTAAGTTCTTAAAACATGCCGGTTTCCTCGCGATGTTTGCCTTCACCGTTGAAGCACGTGTTTTAAAGCGCACATACATTTTTCTAAAGAAAAATCCATAGGTGCGTGGCGGGGTTTTGAACCTTTGGAATGAAAGTTGATTGTGCTCCCACTTAGCCAACAGGGCTTTTTTCCAGCTGGAACCCCTTCAAAAAACTAAAAAATTGACGGAACATACCCGAAAATTACTTAATTTGACAAGCGTTTCTCCCGTGGATGGGCTAAGAGCTGTCAAAAGTGGTAGAACAGCTCTTTTGTCGGAATACCAGCTGTTGGAGCCATGGAAACACTCAGGTATTCAGCGAGTAATCGTGTTTTTATAAATACGTCATCAACACCCTAGTAACGTTTACACTGCTGGGGTACGAATTGGATCTATAAAAATATGTTATAATTAATTAATTCTTTATAAAAACAAGTTCTTATTACTGAGACTGAGAGGCTCTGAGATCTAATTATATATGGTAAAATAAAGTACTTAGTAATTAAACTGTGTTGGTAGATAGGTAATTAAATCGTCAAATTTAATGAACCAACAATGAATATTACATTATTTCCAATGGGCCGCGAAATAGGCAACTACATATAGAAAACGTGTATGTACAGAGTTAAAAGTCGAGTTTAATCTCTTTTGTTCAGTTATTGTCCTATAACAAGATCGACACACAAATTGTAATATATAACAATTAGATATTCTACTGAACAATCCACACAACAACATCAAGCCCCTTTGTAATCTCAAGGCTTGTGTTACGGTACTAGAAACCTCTTATATTTCATATAACAAACTTACATATCTATACATAGATATTGTTAGTATATATTATGTGAAACACCCAGACAAAGTGCAGAAAAAGTGCTTGCAGAACAAACAAACACAGACGGGAATCGAACACGCTACCTCTTGTGCCGCTTGAGGCAGTCTAAATCTAATAATGTACGTCGTAGGATAAAAATCAAGAATAACTAGAAGTTTCTAAAGTCTAGGGAATTCTACATTGCGTTTATGAAACGCGGATAAAATTAATTAATTCATTTTGTTTCAGTTTTCGAAAATCACGAAATTTGCGGTTTAGTTAATATCGATTTATTGACAAGCCTAAAGAAGTATTTTTTTGTCTCTAAAAATTTCGCTTACAAGGAAGAATTCAAAATTACGTGAGTACCTAGTTAAATTTAGTACCTTGTATATCTAATTTATTTAAAAGATAAGGTTGAATTAAGGAACGAAAAGATTTAAATTTAAAATTTGACTTTCTCATGATGTTGATCAGCGGTTGACTGAATGAGCATTCACTGTTCGGTTTTTATAAAGTCAAAATCGCCGAATAAAGACCGAATTCAGCTGCCGAAATCCAACACAGTTCATTGTTCATTTCTGATAATTTATATATTTTTCAGTGTATTGACTGAAAGATGAAATATTAAAGGCGTACCAAAAATATCCCTTCTGATTATTTTACATCAGTTCCAACCAAATCTAGCAAACGTACGTGTTTTTCTTAGGCAAAACTAAGTAAATTAGATTTAGTTGTTACTGGGAAAGGGACAAAACGTGTTCAAGTTGAGTGATCCACAAAGCTAACATAACTTAAGACTTCGCCACACGAAACACTACCACTGGACAGAACCAAGAGGCAAGGGTAAGAGGAGTGAAAGTTTTAATACAAGAATCTGAGCAACGTCTCAGCCTCACAACAAAGCAAAGTGGTCTGGTAGCAGTTTCGTTGCTTTATTTTTTCGCATATATAAAATAGTTTAAAGACTCTTCGCCTTACCATAAAAACATAAACACGGCTTCGACACGCGATCAACAGTTGCTTAACAACTGTTTTTGTAGTATTATTTCACTCTTAAAACGAATGAGAGTTTCATTTCCGTTCTCAAACTGAAAAGTGCACTATTCAGTTTGAGAACGGAAATGAAAAATTTCGTGGAATCACACGTGAGTAAAACCGGTTTTCCAAATAGTCTAAGAAGCGTTTACATTTTTGGGGTTAGTCCGTTTGCATAATATGAACATGCATGGACCCACATTCAAACAGCAGTGTTCCTGTTCTGCTTCTGAGCTATGGTGCTTAATGCCGATCTTCGTCGTTACTATACCATACTTTTCAAAACATCAAATATTATTATACTGACTCACGATTCTGTGCCAAAGCCTGTGTAATTCCTTAGTTTGGGGTTTGGCAGCCCAGTCAGATCTCACTATCATTATATAATTTATCGTTAATGTTTCGTGATTCATGTTCCCAAATGTCATATCATATTGCACACCACAACTTTTATAACTTGTAACGGGTTGCAGTGAGTATATAATCACTATGACGGGTTGTTACATACCATGATATGACGGTTTTTGAGTTTCACGACAGATGTCACCAGAAAAACAGGAGTAAACAATATTTGGCTCTGTTTTATACGTCATTCAGATAACATCGGCGTTATTAACTAACACAGAATTACACATAAAATCTCTTATGAAATTCATTAACAAACACGAAATATAGAGTTTACAGAGTATCTAATTTATTAGCTATTACAGATCCGTAAATAATACAGCTAAATATCATAAATTTTGCGTAATTTTACACGACAGTGAAATTTCCACAGAAATCTAAATAATGTGGAAATTTAGGATATTTGGCATACTTTACTTACATTTTTTTTTATTGTGTTTCAGCTTACAGCGAATGGAAGAGACAGGAGTACTGCAGAGACTGAGAACCAACTACCATTCGTTGACAGAGTGTGTCCCTCTTACTCACGTGCAAACACAATTGGGACAGATAGTGCCGCCTCTTTTAATTCTAATATTCGTATATTCCCTCAGTATATGCATTCTGGTTGGAGAGATACTGCACAATAAGATTTATAAGCTATGGCCTTATGTGGACTAGACCTTATTGTGAAGAATATTGATACGATAGTTTCACTTGCGCTTAAGAGTTATTCCTATAAAATTTACACCATGTTTTTAGCAAGGAAACTTCATGAAAGAACGACCTTGAGTATACCATTACAGTTCTGCAAATGATTTTGTTTATAAATTGAAAAATAATAAGTTCCGAATAGCCCGAACGATAGCGCGGGACTCTCAACAAGTGAAATTGTTTGATTTTGTTATCAGATTTCAGCATAGTAATTTTAATCTTAATTTTTCATTATTATATTTGTTTTTTTTCTGTGCCTGTACTGAATTATATATACGAGTATGTTCGGTAAAAAAAACTACAAGAACCCCGAGATCTGTTGGAGAACTAGAATGATTTA
The DNA here is from genome assembly GCA_929108375.1 of Gymnoscelis rufifasciata. Taxonomy (NCBI): domain Eukaryota; kingdom Metazoa; phylum Arthropoda; class Insecta; order Lepidoptera; family Geometridae; genus Gymnoscelis; species Gymnoscelis rufifasciata. The sequence goes on along the minus strand of OV815315.1, from coordinate 7,442,745 downwards.
ATTGTCGACGAACAGTAAAATTCATTTTCCTGTTGTTACTTATAGGAAATCATACGTAAATATAAGACGTTATATTAAAAAATAGATATTTAAAAATGTACAAATAAAACCCCTTGGTAGTGTTCGTTTGTCTTTTGTAATTATAAATTTATAATTTTGGTTAGCTTATCATATCATAAACGCCTTAGGAGTATTTTTAAAGCGTTCCAAGACCAAATGGTGATGAGGATCCAGTATACAGGAAGTAAAGGCCTTCGCTTCCCACTGCAGCATCAGCTCCCATGTAACTCACTTCCGTTTTATTGCACCTTCCCGCGGAAAAGTTCAACCAGTTTGAGCATTTATGAGCTAAAAATAGACAAAAAGAATATATTGAATAACTTTAACATTGAATAAAAAGCTTTTCATTTAACTTTCAAAGTTCAAATAGTCTCTTGAAGCGGATTAGGGATTCACTTTAAGACGAGCAATTAATTGAAGTACACCAAAGTTTTTAATTTATCTTTTCAGAAAAGATATTTTCAAGGCTTTAATTGAAATAAGATGTGATACAATAGAGCTTGAATTTATTATTTCCATTTTGGTTTGGTGATTGTACGCACAAACAAATATGTGTGTCCAAAACATACGACACGACAACCTACATGAATTTGTAATATCTAGTGATTTCAAGCCAACTTTATGAACAGTTAATTTTTATAGTGCTCCGGGCAAGCTTTTTGTAATATAATACATACCGCGAAATGCTTTAGGGTTTTTGATAGACTCCGCAAAAAATTCCCAAGCTCTACTGTGATCGCAAATATAAAATAAGCAGCCTGGTTGTGACGCCCCTCCATTCGGATAGAAATCTTTATGACCTGAAATAAAAATGTGTCTTTTAATTAAACAAAATAATTACAAAAATTGTTCCGAGTATTATTTTATTATTATTTAAAAGATAAATACGACTTTAAAGTTTATAGTTATCGTTATCGGGGAACAAGGAAACATAATTTTTTTTTCTTATTTAAAAATAATAGCAATGGCACAGCTCTTTCTTTTGATATAACTTTATATGATTTGAAGTTGAAGTGCTTAAAGATAAATAGGAAATAAATGTATCGTATCTGGTCGCTTCGCTTTTTGACACTAGAGCAAAGAAGCGATTAGAAACTCTAGCTCATTTTTGTATTGAAACTTTACAAAAATTATTTGTTAGTGTTGTTTTCGATTTCCTGTTGTAGCAAATTCCGTCCCAATCAGTTTTGTCGTCAATGTAATCCGATATTTTATAGTAAGCTTTTTTACAAAGATTGAGATTTTACAATATTTTTTAATTTGGTAATTGACAACTGTTATTAACCTTATGCAGCTTAGTGGTGGCTATTCTAGGCTTATACACAGTAAATTTTATAATTATGGGTTATATTTTCTTAATTTCAGCTTGTTAGGTTATATAGAATTTGCGACTGGCTAACATATATTATGATCATGAAACTTTTTTCTCGTATCTCGTGTTAATATGAATAGTAGTAGATAAATAATTTTACCTTAAATCAAGACACTCTTTTATCTATTCACCCGACTAAGACAAACCAAAAAGGAGGGTTGTGATTTGTTGGATGGATGGATGGTCATGTGTTTCCTCATAACTAGTAAACATAAAATGGCAAATGAGGTGCTGTTGGAAGCCTCTTGAATGCCCGCTGGTTATTTATTTATTTCAAAATTACAAATTATAAGGTTTATTATAAAAGTTATTATTATAATAAATACTAGCTATGGAATAAATATAACACAATTATTTACAAAGTGCCCGCTGGTTGCAGCCTATATGATATCATGTTAAAATGCCTTCAGCGCCCTCTAGGAGACATAACTTTTTTTCTTGACGGTGTCGTGTGGGGTATGAAATTAAAAAGCTTGGTTCAATTCAAGTATGCAAATATAATTAGCTGTTGCCCCCAGCTTTACTTGCAATCACCTGGTAATTGCAAAAATAATAAACTTACGCATCAAATGTGATAATTACTGCTGTCGGCCTGTTCTACATAATAATAATACATAACAAAACAAAACTTCACATAACTAAAACCCGACAACTAAAACACGCTCTAAAAAGTACGAAACAGGAAATTTGTACCAGATTCATTTAATATTAAATTTAAATCAATGTGGTATATACGAGTATACTACTATTCTTTAATAATTTTCTTGTTTAGGATCGTTAGTTCTCTTTAGTGAGTGGTCGGGTTCTAGTCTACCCTAGTGCAACAATTTCCCTTAATATAACCCTCTCCGTGGGCTATGCTTGGGCTACGGGATCAACTCAGGCATAAAGACAGGCCTCGGTATTATCTTCTGTTCCAAAAAAATGGTAAGACAATAGATTATATTGATATAATTATATTGATAGATTATATGTATAATGATTTGTATTACTTTAGGCCTTAAAAATAATATAATCAATTTGGATAACTTTCTGATCTCAATTCACTATCCAATAATCAAATTACTGAGTTCTGTTTCAAAATGTTTCCATTGTATTTTAGAAATAATCAAAGTTATAATTGAACTTGTGAAGGTAATGCAATAAAATTGCTTTCAAAGTTGTCGTATCAATCAAACTCATTTCTTATCTAATATAATAATTTTAATTCTCTGTTTGCTGTCGACAAACTATTTTGTCTTCACAAAGAACTCTGTAGAAGCTACTTAAGAAGCAGGGCATCGCTAAAGACAACCTTTAGAATAACGATGAGGCGGTTCAAAGATAAAAAAGACAAAGTCTGGCAAACCGAAAAGGGCAAAATAATTTAAAACTTTCGGTAATATTGTATTTTGCGCCATGTTCGTAGATTTTACATTTTGAGTTAGACATGTGAGTCACATCTTTCAATCGGGACGATACTTTAATTATTTTCAAAAGCACCCCTATTTACGTTCCCACTGCTGGGACACAGGGACTGCTCTCTTGACGAGAGGGATTATGCCTTAATTCATTACCTTGACTGAAATGTCATATTTCAAACTCTTCCAAGTTCTCAGAACATGCCTCGCGTTTCCTCACAATGTTTTGCTTTCACCAAATGTTTAAAGCGCACCTTTTCAAAAAGACAATTCAGAGATTGTGCGGGTCGCGGGTTTAAACCTTCGGAATGAAAGTAGAGGCTTTTCTCAGATAACCAACTCAGCTTTATTTCAATTCTTTTAGGATTACAGAAAAGATTTACCTACAGGCGAACTTAAGCCGAAGATCCCAGCGTTGGTGTGTGTAACGTCAACGAAAGCTGCATCAGTGGGATCCAGTCTCTCATTTGCGCTCACGTTGTGGAAGCAAGGCCCAGCGGGGTCTAAGGATGCAATCCGCCCTACCAGCTTCCCAGTACGCTGCCGGACCAGCTTACCGGCTGCACCAGCTATATGTGACCCTAAGCTGTGTCCGATAAGAGTTATCTTTGAAGGATCGTGACCATCTGAAATTAAAACCAACTTTGTCAAAAATCTATTACGATATTGAACATTCAAGAGGCTATAGAGGTGAGGCCCTATATTTGGTGAAAGTCCTAACATAAATTGAAGCGGGATACAATTCTAGCAAAGTAGAAAAGTTTTAAATTAGATAGGAGATGTTTCATAAACGTACAAGGTTGAGTTCTCCCAAAAGACTAAAATAACAAAACAAGAAGTTTACTCTAACAAACTAATGTTTATTCGACATTATTTGATTCGATCGCATTAAGAAACTCCAATCATGGCTCCTTATAGCTCGTTGAGCGACTCTGAGCCTATACATAAAGCCTATGGTGAAACTCCACGTTTCGGATCTATCGGACTAGCATCTCACACTGGTGAAGACTTTTATCTTGAGGCACAGAGGTATGTCTTACAAAAAGATGTTGTGAAGTTTCCCGAACGCTGCCCATCCTAGTTGGTTCAACGATTGACCTCCTTCTCAAAATTGGACTTACTTACCTGTTAATGTTGAAAGTGTCACGTGCCTGTATTGTGTTGGGAACGTACCTGTAATTAAATGACTCAATGATTCTCCAAGCATCTCTCCCATAAACCTGGCATATGTTGAGCTCCTTAAATATTCGAGTCTTATAGTGTTTCTTCCATCTAGAGCAAATATCTTGACCCCATCTGTTTTCAGCAATTCTGAAGACAAAGCCTGCACCATCTCTCCTTCAGAACTCTCTCCAAACCCGTGGATTAAAACGACAATTTGGTCGTCATTTCCAACTAATCTCTTAAGTTTCTCAGTATCTCTAAGAATGTTCTTCTCTTGCCCAGATTTTGTGATGAGGTCTATTGTGATATTTTCATACGGAGTGATGTTCTTAGACTGCATTTGATCATAAGAGAGACCAAAGAAAGTTTTGAAATAGCCGCCTGAAACAAACATGAAAGCTTAAGTTATTTTTGTACGTATATCGAAATCTACTGAATAAATTCGCTATCTAATATTATATGTTCTCCATTTTAGGTCTTTTAAACTACGCAAATATTAAATCAACATAAAAAATAATATTATTTCGAAAATAAAAAACCCGACTGTAAAGTTACTGAAAAGCAAAAAACAAGCTCTACATTTATTTGAGTTCCATGTAGGTAGAGTATACTGTGCATGTGTACATAGCCATATGGCTATAGAAATAAATAGTATTACTATTACTAGAATGTTGGGAAATGTAATGCAGCACCACTAGCTTGATATAGCTTAATGTTTTTCAAGTGTATGCTCTACTCTCAAAAAATATTATCCTCCGCAGTCGGGTAAAAACAACCGTCTTTAAGTTTGAAAATATGATTTATTAAGTTAACTTGGGCAGCGGCATAAGCGCATAGCGGAATGTTGGCGCCCTCTCCTCCCGTGGGTGCAAACGTTTCTGAACATTTTCGATGTGAATTTATTGAAGATAACTCGAGAACTAAAAATACACGCCAGAGCCTCCTCCTTTTTTGAAGTAGGTTTAAACAGAAATGCCAAAATCCAAAACAAAATAAAAATTCTAAAATCCCACATTTTGGGCATAAATAAATTACAAATATCACATTACCTCGAAAACTAACTATACAACGTTCGAAGCTCACGTGTTTTTGGGGAAGTGTGTTGTGTTTTTAAGGGGTTTTCAGATACCAAACAAATAAAAATCTAAATAAATAACATTCCCATCTTCTCTGTATCTTGGTCGAATATACTGAGAATTGCTCGATAACACAACAAAAAAAAACCATATCGTAAAAGTTAGAAAACACATGAGATTAGAACCTGAATCCCTAGATCGACCAAATTCTATAATAATGAGAACATTTTTCAACATAACTTGAGAACTACTTTACCGGTTGTTATAAAATTTAAATGGAACCAACTTGCAAGCAACAGCTTTCATTTAAAAAAATATATCATCGAAATCTATTGACGGTGAATCGAAATCTATTGACGGTGCTATAAAATGTGAAGAAAAAGTAAAAGAACTTCCTTATTTCTTTGAAGTTGGTTAAAAAGTTTGTTTTTTCAATACTGCGGTAAGAGTAAATAATCAAAATTCAATCTAACTTTTTCTCCTTGTTGAAACAAGGAGCTTTTATAGCAACAATGGTCATCCTCGAACATGTTTTATCATAGTCCTTAGAGACGTGGCGTTCGGTTATTTTATTTAAACTTTTCTCTACATATTTTATGACATATATTTTGTTTTAAAAGTTATGGGTAAGCCCAAAACCGAAATGCCGAAAATGAAGAGTAGGCAAATGTTTTGATGGCATGCTTGTAATGTAGATAAAAGCTTACATATCTCGAAACGTGAAGATGATATATTACTTAAATTGGTATCTAGTGAACTGTGTAGTTTTATATGTAAAAGAAGGGGTTTCATGACAAAATTGCAAGAGTGAAAATTAAAGAATTAATGACCAGAAATGTGTCGATTATAAAAATAATAATATATGTTCGAATTGGGCACCTCCTGCCCTTAAGCAATTTCGACACTTTTTTATAAATTATATTTGTAATGTGTAATTTTTCTTAATCTTTGAGTTAATAGATTAGCCAGCTTGTAAGTTATAATTTAAGATTATATGGATTTTTCTATAACCGAGTATAACACCCTAAAAATACCGCCAAATCGTTAAGACTTGGTAAACTAACCAAAAATATCAGAAAATAAAGTTTTTCCCAGAATAAATCTAAATTTAAAATTTAAGAAATACCCCCGATTCCAATGTCTTTATTTCTTTTAAAGTAAAACACCATTATATTTTGTAATGTGCACGCGATGAGCTTTCATTTGATACTCGAGTGGGGACTCGAGTATATTTTCAGAATTTCGATTTTCCTTCCCCACTCTAACCCCCATAACTTTTAAACGGCACAACCGATTTTCATAAAAAATGTCTAAGAACACTTGCGCCAGACTCACCTTCGATACAAAAAAAAACTAAATTAAAATCGCTCCATCCGTTCGGGAGCTATGTATCCCAGACAGATAGACAGACACACAGACAGACAGTCACGTCAAACATATAACACCCCTCTTTGTCGGCCAGGGGTTAAAAAATAAATTTCAAGATACCCTTTTGTTACCATTCTACTGATATGACATAAACTCGAAAAAAAAATTAAAAAAAATCAATATATATAAATATAAATAACCTACGCAAGTGTCAATTGATTGTCACTTTGCGAGTCTGAGGGTAAGTTCAATCCTTTTAATATTATACTTTCTTACCTTAGTAAAAGCAAGTCTTCGCAAAGGAAAGGAATGCAAGGGATTCGCAAGTAGCAAACCCAATGCTCAGCAGCCAACGTGCTCGCAATAATCTTGTCAGATTAATCCAACCTTGTTCGTTTGCAAAGCTTTCATTAGTTACAAGTCGGTGAGTTCAGATTCAATTCCACCGAGCCAAAAATGATAGGACCAGTTTCAGCTTGCGTCCTTACAATCACTCAACACAAGAATCACAAAAGGCAAATAAGTTTTGAAGTGTAAGTTTGAGATTAAGTTAATTTGTTCATTCGAGTTCTGCATCTTAAGGGCCTCTTTCTCAATTTCCGAGTAAAATAGCCAATGGTTATAATAGACTAGCTTTATACGCCACGTTGTTTGATTTTCCCGCAGGAAACACGTATTTTCTTGCGGTAAGTAAAACTTATAACCTTCCTCGATAAATAAGCTATCTAACATTGAAATATTTTTTCAAATAGGACCAGTATAGTTCCTGAGATTAGCGCGTTCAAACCAAACAATCTAACAAATTCTTCGGCTATATCAAGTCAACTGACAACTGTCAGTGACTGACAGACCGAGATTGCTTTATATATGAATTATTATCTATTTTACTCAATAGATGGTGAAACAGGCCCTATTCTGCAGACCGTTAACCGGTGGGCGTAAAATGTTTCAATTAAAAAGAGATTTGATTAGACGTTTTTATCCAATTGAGCGTCCCGTGGTACTTAGAATACCACAAAATTTTACCCCGACTTACGTCCATGGTACAAAATGACCACACGAGGTTTAGCTATTTTGGTTTCCGATTTATTTATTATCTATGGCGCCAAGCTGCTACCCGTCGCACCAGATGTCACTATCTTACGCTGAGAGCGCGCCTAGACGCTCAAGTGGTTATATAAAGTTAACAGAATCAATAATAATTTGTTTTAAGTTTCTTTTCAAGATGACCTGCTAGCCCAGACGTTATACTTCAATTCCTTGGAAATTGTTTTTTGCTACATTATGCTGAGACTATATAATATAATCATAGTAAGTATAGTCGAACATATTTTTGTATAAATGTATGATGTTATCATTTTTGCCGTGCAATACGGCATGTCGCAAGGTTATTTCAACATCACCGAGTAAAATTAGACAATGGTTAAAATTAAGAGTTATGTCGCTCAGTCACATGTGACCAACCGATATAGCTGTTGCCATAACTAACCGACACGTATCGGACTGTTCACAGATAAAGGAATAATGGCATAACAAACCATTGCTTAGTTTACTCGGATTTTGTTTTCATGAAAACAGCCATTAATGTTATAAACTTCATATATAACTAGTTGTGCCTCGTGTTATAATGTATTTTCTCGCGGTAAATAATAGCCTATGTCCTTTCTCACGCTCTAGAGAATCTGTGTACCAAATACCATATAAACCGGTTCAGTAGTTTTTGGAACGAAGTTCCTTATCGCGCGTTGTGAAAGGGGGCTAGACGGAAAAAAATCTTACGAAAAGTTGTCACGACACTTTTTAATAAAAACTGTTATGTATTCTGTACCGTACTGCTGCTGGGGCGTAAACGTGTACGGGTGTAAACTTTTTTTTTAAGTAGTTTTTGCGTGATAGAGGATCAGACAAGAGTTACTTTCGCATTTATTATATTAGTATGGAAGTATGGATTAAATTCTTAGAACACTTGACCAAAAAACCGCTGTGCATTTAGGGAAGTAAATTTATAGTGCTTACATCCATTGGACCCGGCTGTAACCAGGGGTTGAACGGCCGGAAGGAAGGTATCCCTGACAGACTTGAAGGTCAGTTTCGCAGGGGGCTGGTCACGAGAGCTACTGACAGCGCAAACTGATAGTGTCAGTATGATACTCACACAATCCAAGGTCTTGTGTTGGCCTGAAAAGTAAGATACTCATAATTACTAATTTATATTAATTAAATATTTTTATAAACAAAAAAATATTAAGACACTTCCGGAAACTTTGTACGAAGCGAGATTTATGACTTATTAAAAATCATTAAGATGTATTTTTATTATTATGAACCTGTTATTGTTGACGTGATTGTAAAATAAATAAATATATATAAAAATATAAACATATCATAGAATTTTTTTATTTTAGTAGCCCGTAGGGATTCCACAGCTGGGCAAGGGCCTCTCCCAAACATTTGGGAGGAATTGCCATAATCGCCACGCTTGGCAGGCGGGTTGGCGATCGCAGTAAGATGTCAAACGGTTCAGAGACGCTGCTGCCCGTCTTCTGTGTTCCTTTATTCCCTTAGTCGCCTTTTACGACACCCACGGGATGAAATGGGTTGGTACTATTCGCCGCCGGCACCACACAGCTTAGGCCGGCATCATCGCATTAGGGCCAAAAAAATAATCTGTAAGGATGATGTATTGAATTGTTACATAAATCAATAATAAATCAACATCATCCTGCCCTTGTCCCACACTATGTAACATTTTTTTTTACCATCACTCTTCATCTCAACTCTCACTCCTTTCTTACATATATCCTCTTTCACACAGTCCAGAAAAGAAAACATACTATTATAGGTAGGTATAATGTTTATCACATTTTTACTATAACATTGGAAAAATCCTAAAATATACTTAAATGCAAAAATAACTCTGTCACGCTTTCACTTTCACGCCCAAAACGTGAGAGTTTTAATACGGCTTCAAACTATTGAACTCATGTTTGGTACACCAATTAATAATAGGACAAAGGCTATATTTTACCTTGGACAAATATATCACTTTTGAAATACTTTATAACGTGCGGATAGAAGAACGGGGCACTGTAAGTAAATCTAGCGATTACTTCCATAAACATCCATAACGAATTGCAGCGTTATCAAAGTTTCAGGAAGATCTAACAGGAAATAGGTACTTTCCCGTGGGTTTGATAAGATTAGAGAAGAAGTCTATATATGTATACCTGTTATATTAAGTATATCCGATATGCTAATGCCCTAGTACTTTTGACATGTAAAGACTAATTCTTATATAACATGGAAGACTGTGGGAAATACCCAGATTGAAAGCTTTTTCATAAGTCATTGTAATACGTACTACAACGTAAAATTATAATAATAATCTCACCATACATCGTTTATTTGCATTTACGACACAGCTTCACATAATTTACTGTTTTATGTCAACGTTACTGCCATAATGATACATTGATACACGAACTATCTGTCACAATCATTATCGTGTTTTGTGCATATCTGAATACCGAACAATATAGATAATGAGACCACTATAACTCTGAACTTAGGTTTTTCAAAATTTGTTCTATGTGCTGTATTTCGCTTCTTTGCTCTAGTGTAAAAAAAAGCGAAGCGACCAGATACGATAAATTTATTTCCTATTTATCTTTTAGTACCTATGTTCAAAATGCTTAGGTTTTTTGTATTTTATTTATGACTTTTCTAAGATTTGTACAATAAACAATTTGCATAATTACAGTTTTATGGAGAAGATATCTTCTGGTTAGGAATTCAGAAAATCGTGAAACGCATTGTCGGACGTCCACCATCAAAATGGATAAATGATTTGGTGAAAGCCGTCGGTTTATGGTGGTTCCAAGTCACTTCTGGCCGGTATAAGTCATTAAGCGAGGCTTTGTCCAGTAACGGACGTCCCGTAGCTGAAATAATAAATAATAAATAAATATTTCCGGACAATCCACACACCAACATCTAGCCCCGTGGTAAGCTCTTAGCTTGTGTTACGGGTACTAGACATCTGATATACTTAATATAATAGACATACATACATAGATATTTTTATTATACATATTAAATACCCAGACCAAGGAGAAAGTGTTTGCAGAACATACAAACACTTGACCCTCGGCGGGAATCGCACCCGCTACCTCTTGCGCCGCAAGCGGACCCTCGCCCACCGCGCCACTGAGGCAGTCAAATGGCAGTGAAATGGTGATGGTGATGGTGATGATGATTATGTGAAATCAATGTTAAATTTAAATAAGTTATGCGACGTTTCTATGCTTTTTAAATTTTAACTATGTAATCATACAAATTTATTAATTTGCGTGCCGCGGAAATTTGCAGATTGGTTCTTTTGTGTTCGACTTTACGTAAGGCAAAATCGTTAGTTATCAATTTAAGTCCTAGCACCCTAAGTTGATAATTTTACTAAAAGTTCTTGCGTTAACCAAATACCTACATTCCAATACCAAATACCTACATTATATGTACCAAATACCTACATTCCAATAGCCGTTTATGATTTCCCGTAAGTTGTTAGTTTACTAGGAAATTGATCAATTTACGATTCGTATTCGTATTTTTTTGGTGACATTATGCAAATAAATTCATGTGTAAACTGATAAGGAGCTTTCTATTTAATCTCTACTAATCAATTGTAAAAAAAACTGTAATGTCGTCGTATCCTACGAATAACGGTACGTTCACACGGAGACACGATTTGCCGAATCTTATTTTCATCGGATCTGGAAAAACCGAATGTTGTATTCACACAGCACATCTTGCTTGGCCGTATCCGACGGCCTCGTATCGGGATCTCGTGTGAACTCACCATCCGGCTTCTATTAGCAAGAGCGCGCACAGTTTCAGCACACAAGCAGCACGGTTTCAAGATCCGACAAAAAACCGAATATACCCCTGCGTGTATCGTATGAACGCATGTATTGAATGCCCTATACCACTGCATCGGATCTGCATTTTGCAGTATCGCCGGATCGGTTTGTAGTCGCAAAATCGGATGTCAACTTCAGCAGGATTCGGTTTTTTTGTCGTGTCTTGAAACCGAATGCATGTGTGAACTCCATCATTGAAATACTTATGCCACTAAACCGAATCCTGCAAAAAACCGATTCGTTAGAGAAACACTCGACGCCGTGTGAACGTACCGTAAGGGGTCAACAAATAAATAAATAATAATAAATTAATAATAAATTGGGTCATACAGTCACCAAGTGACCTTTTTATTTTTATTCGGGTTTATATTATCAGTTATAAATTAAACCAAAACAACAATTAAAAAAACAACAAAGTATAAAAAGGTATTTATGTTTTAAAAATCGGTCACAAAAATTAAATCAAACAGCTTTAGAACCTTTTGTCCGTTTGTGAAATGCAAACTATTCGCAGATTTCGCGGGGAATAGGGTCATAAACTCCACAGTGACCCAACAACGCGAACAAACTCGAGAGTTCGGGAAAACGTAGAAAAATTGTAGATTGTAAAACCTCAGGAACAAAACTGAATTTAAATCTATGAACCTAGATCTCAATGCTAGAAATAAATTCACACGGTACAGATTATATAAATATACACCGGTCATAACAAAAAAAAACAAATAATAAGAAAAATACCGTCACCAGAGTGCCGAGTTGGAGTTCCACAAACGTTTTCGAATGACTTTACTTTACTATCTCGTTAATCGAGCTAACGAAATTCGAATCGAAAAGCAATGGCATGCAAGTGCGAGTGCCTATCGACAAAAACTATACGAAAGCGTTCACTCACCGTGAGCATAGTTAAATATTTTTGTTAGGGTGGTAGCATGACGTCATCAAATCATTAACCGGCCAAATTCAGAATGATATTTTTACTAGTATTTTGTCTAGAAGCAGCTGTCTATCAAAAATGTTATGATTATTCTGTGTTTTGTTTACGTTTGAAATGAAAACTTTCGTTCGAGTAGGAAGAAGTGGCCGGCCGATAAATTAATAATAAATTGAAACTATGAGTTAAACAATCTAAAAATGAAGACAAGTTCATGGAGCAGTGAGTGTTTGATAATTTATTTGATGTTTAGATCTATTTATGTGAAGTTGTTTCATCGACGAAGAAAAAACTAAGTTTATTGTTGTTTCTAGGCATGGAGACCTCAGACATTGGGATGAACCTGGGCCATCAACATCATATGTTGCCCCAGTCCTAAGCCCCAGTCAAAGAATTACTGTAACAACCCCAGTTCACAATATTGTCACAATATTGGATTTGTTTTTGAGATTTATTTCACAATATTGGAAGCACTGGAAGGTAAGACTTAACTTTTCTAAGGATAACATAATTGTAATGTTAATAAGATTATAATAACATTAATGTATTTTTACAGATGCCCATGCACTCTCTCCTATAAGGCTCTGTGAGAGCAATCTGATTCGGCCTAAAGCCTGCTTGCTATGGGCAAACACCACCTTGCCATGCAAGAATTCCTTGAAGAATTTTGAGGCTAGCACTAAATTTTCTACAAGCTGAAGAGTTTTGGAGAAAGTTTATAATAGAGTAACATAAGCTTGAGGAGAGAGCAAAATATGATTAGGGAGATGGAAGCGCAGAGCCAGAGATTGGCAAGCAATAGGAATAAGAGTTTAAGATAAGTTAGTTAATAGACTCTGTAATGATTAGTTTATATTTTTGTAAATATAAGTATATTAGTTTATAAATTTAACTTGTCAAATCTGACTGTCTAATTAGGTAAAAAAATAAAGTTCATCTTATATAATTTTGTTTATTTATTCATTGTCACAATACAATATCCTTAACCTTATAATCCTAAGCACACTTCTATAAATAGCAATAGTACATTAACACAATATATCACTGAGAACTACATACATATATATATCACACACTATTTAACAGTCTTCTTACTAAAATTGGTCCGCTGGTAGCTCCAGCTCCTTCCACATAGTCATTGTAACCCGGTTCACTATTTAAGTTTCCTGGAACTAGATATGATTAATTGTAACATAAATAGGTATTTTGTTATAATATCATATGAAATATTTTACCTTAACTAGACCCACCTAAATCTTACTCGGACACCGAGTAAGATTTAGATCAATGCCAAGATTGATAACTATGTTATGCAATACTGAGTATGCTATAATAATAGAAGCATATTTGAGTGGCTTGAAGTGGATGGAGTGAACTCCATCCTTGTCTAAGCACTACCATCTGTTTTTCAGCATTTGAAAATGTATTTTCTATTATTACTCTAGCCCTCATTTGCTTGTTATTATAATTGGCCTCTACAGTATTTGCATCTAAAATTGGAGTCATTAGCCTGGGTGCTGAGGGTATCCAGAGTCTCCTAAAAAATAAATAATTATGTAAAAGATAGAATAGTGAAAGGGATCAAAACATAATGCATTTTAATAAATCAAGTACCTAAAGATACTTTACCTATATAGAAGCCAGACCATTTCTCTATTTTGGTGCAGAGATTGAATTTATGTATTCAAGTCACTGTTTTCCCATACAAAGAATCATGCTTTGCACCTCCAAACTTAGGGTTAACATTTAAAATGTAGTATTGATCATCACATAACTGAAAAAAATTTTCATTGCATTGTTTTGCTACTCAAATTGGCTTTTGTATGAACCAGAAGCAAAAAAGAAGAGAGCCGTGAACACCTGCGAAGAACAAATTAATTAGGTGTCGAAACTATAGCTACTTTTTAATATTTTAATTAATAAATAACAAAAAGTACATAATATAAGTTCCAACAAAACGAGTTGAGAGGACCTTAAATTCGTCAATTGTTTTAATTCTCTGCACAAAAACTTAAAAGCTGTCTTGTCTTTGTAAGACGATATCCAAGCGAAAAAGTAACGTTCGGCCATAATTTATTTGTAAATATTAATGATTTTACTGAATAACTTTGCACTATCACCTCTACTCACTGAGAAATTCTAAGTGAATGCTAGACGAATACTTTTTCGAGCGCGTATACTATTCGAATGTCAAAAATGGTAACACGAACTCGGGAAAATTTTCAAACAACCAATCAAATGCGTTAACGTTCTCACTTTCGAACGTGAGCGTAAACGAGTCGACGATCGACGGTCGATAGTGAATCTCAAACTAGCAAATTATGTTTCTCAAGTTTGCCACAAGAGGCGCTGTTTCGATCCCATACAAATTATAGTTAACGTTCTCACGATCGAGAAAGTTAACTACAATTTGTAAACTCAGACTCGGGACTCAGTAAAGTTAGTGGGATGCAAATGTGACCTTCTTCGTAGGATACGACGATGCGTAAATACTTAATGAACAATGCTTAGAATACATACATAATGTCCAACGGAATGATTTTCTGAATTCTTAACCAGAAGATATCTTCTCTATACCACCTGTAATTTTTGCAAATTGTTTAATTTTATAAATCTTAGAAACGTTTTGACGTTTTGTATATTATTTTTGAATAATATACAAAAAACATAAACATTTTATACATATATAGGTACTAAAAGATAAATAGGAAATAAATGTATCGTATCTGGAAATCATATAACAACGGTTAATTAAATTAATAACCTTACACAAGTACAGGAATCTTAGCTATATATAATATAAACCTGGTTTCTTGTTGACTAGTAATTATTCACCTTTGACTGCTTAAATGAAAGTCAATATTTTGAAAATGAAATGAGTTTGTGTAAATACCCGTGAAGATGAATTTATGAACCATTTAGTGGAAAACAGAGTTGATTGTTCCAATTGCTCCATTAGGTTTCTCGTTTCACGAAAGGATCTTCGAAGAAATCAAATATGTTTTATATTAATTGCAAAAGGCAAAATTGTAAAGAACGTTTTGAAATAGAGCATTACGCTTACATTAAATCATACCTACGTTACTAACCCATTTTACCCAAGTTATTTTCACTCAAATATCTTGAAAATCAATAAAAAATATACATTATTTCTTTTTTATATATTTTCTTATTTCAGCATAGGCATGTAGAAAATTGTGTTAAGAGCATGGTGTATGTATTATAACGATTTACAAGCAACATCGATTCTAATCTCTTCATCGACATAGTTTCGTTACGCCACAGTACCTGCGTTAGTTACAACAATTTATTATTTTCCATGACCGACCTTGTATAATAATTATTTGTATCTTTAGTAAGTTTTTTTTTAAAACCATTCTGAGTATTTTATACACACATCTATAACCTCACTAAGGTGAATCCATAGTAAATATGAAAAAATAGCTTAGAGTAATTTAAGCCTTCGTGAGCAAATGGATTTCGGCCAATTTTGTCGTGATACTTTTAAACATCTGTCCATCCCGTCCAGTATCTTTGTCCATGCTTTTTTTTTATTTTAGATTGACCATTTGGTTTTTATTGACTTTTAACTTCATTTGACTACAATCTCACCTGATGTAAAGTGACGATGCTTGTCTTGTATATCCAATTTATCGTGTAGTTAGTTCCGTAAGTATAAAGCCTCTTATTTACGGAGAATTCAATAAAACTTACATAATTTTATACGTAAAATTTTGTAAGACAAAGAAAATGACTGTGTAAAAACGAAATCCTAAAATTACGAAGATCATTTAGTTATTCCAAATTTATTCTCGCACCCGAACCTTGTTATTGATAAAATCTATGATCAAACAAACAAACATCCGTCCCAGTTCCATCGAGGGTAAAAAGAAGACAAAAGATGGTGGAACTAAAGCAGATCTTAAACATGCCCGTCCTGCATAATGGACCATTTATGCTTTTCCATGCCGGTTTCAAGCTATTGCCATTTTATAACTTTGCGATAGTCCTGCTCTTAAACTTAATAACTTTGTGGCAGTCCCGGTCTGTACAATAGAACTTTGCAGCAGTCCCGGTCTAAACATAATAACTTTGCAGCAGTCCCGGTCTAAACATAATAAGTTTTGTAGTAAGTAGAACCATCGCGTTGGATCCCCTGTCCCCTGTTTCTATTAGCACTTCTCAGACACTCCAGTATTGCTTTAATCGAGTCTTCAGTGGTTAGCTCAAGAGGGCATCTGTCAGAGCGAATGATGACATTTTAATTATGATATCAAGGTTATTCAACTCAATGGTCACTCAAATGTGCGACGCATATTTAAGCATCTTTCAGGCGTTACTTTGCGGAAATCTATTCTAAATACTAAATGTTTAATTCCGTTTATTACTCAGATATATTTTCAGATATTGTTTAACGTGCTAGAATTTTAAGGATATCTAAATAAGCGATCAGTTTATGTAATACAGTTTTCAACAGACTTAATTAAAAAAATTATATCAAGACATTTAGTTTATTAAATCCTATAAATTGCTTTGGCTAAGTCTGATAAAATAAACATTATTAACAATGGATAAATTTGAAAAAAATATATAAAGACATTTAGTTTATTAAATCCTATAATCTGCTCTGGCTGATTCCTATTAAATAACCATAATTAACAATGGGTAAATTTCTTATAGTAGGAAGTAAATTTGCTCTATATTCAAATACCTAATCTGACAAATGGAAATAAGGTTGTCTTGAAAATACGCTTCAATTTTGAAGGTAAAGGTGAATGAAAAAGATTTTTTAATGTGTCATAAAACAAAAACAATTATTGTATTGAATACGTTGTTGAAACAGTTCATCAACCACATAACCTCAAAATCTCTACCACAAATTCTCTACTCGATACGAATCCCCTCCGTAAGCACAGGTTTATACTTCTTGGACGCCTCATTGCACAATAACTCTACCCCATACAATATACTTAGTTAATAAAACAAATAACGTCCAACACAGGTCCAGATTCTGTCTCACACAAATGGTGCCCGCCGCTCACAGACTCATCTTCCCTATAAATAACTTCATAATAGGAAGCTCATTAATTTGCCGACAATACAAAATAATTTGCAATTTCATCTGCTTTCTCACAGAGTCGTATTTTAATCCTAAAACCGATTAGTCGATTATACTTTCGAGCACAAACAATATTTGCGTTTGGCATGTCGTGATTAAACAAAGGCTTATTTCAGTGGAATTTGGTTTTAATCTCGTAGAAAAACAAATTATTTCAAAGAAAACAAATTAGGTTAAACATGAGTTTGATTTCAAAGGAAATAAAGACTGTGTAATGTGAACTTTTGAATCAGTGAGTATAGGATTTAAAGGTTAGAAATTAATTTATAACAACATTTTGGGAAAACAAACAGTTAGTATAAATTCTAAACTAACATATATAAATGCTTGCAACTGTAACAGTCAGTTGCAAACATAGAGACGGCCACTTATAGAAAAATTATAAAAAAGATTACAAAACCTGTAACTTATCGGATCCAGATAATGATTGAATCGTTGGATAGTGAAAAAGCAAAGTTATATGTATTATGAAAATGCTTGGTTTTCTACTTGCCTTTTAATCACGTACTCGGAGATGTATTCATTGTCTTTTAAGCTGCGTGCGTGAGTCAGACTTTGAAACTGATGGCGTAGTACTAACTCCTTACGTAAACAGGAGCGGGTGTGGGCAAGTGCGGCGGAACTTATCCTGAGTACGCCTCTGAATAGCAGACCGGATATTATTCCACTTTGTCAAATACACACCTTATTGTTGCGGACAATCACTAAATCAGCCTCCCTCTTTTCCATTCATTATTGTGTATCAAAAAGGGCTTCATTATATTGCTATTCATTTAATATAGATGTTTAATAGACGCAGGTAAAGAGGACCGGTTGGTAGCGCCACTACGAGGGAAAGACAGATTTAAAGTTTTAACAATTAAACTGTGTTTAAAATACGTTGATGGTATAGTTATTGAAAACGATAGAAGCTTCGGCACAACTTAAAAATTAATAAAAGTAGTAATTAATAAGGGAGCACACTCTACTTTAATTCCGTCAAAGATATGGTATAATTGTGATTCCATACAAAAATCGTGATTTTTATGTCTCTGTTCGTATTTCTCTCCAGACGGAGATAAATGTATTTTTTTTTTACATTCGATCGCTGCTCCGTCCGACATACACTACTCAACAAAGTCTAGGGAACAAGGATATTTTAGTGTATACTTTTAATTCAACTTTTTTTTGTCCCAGATGTTATACATCAAAAGAAGCGAAATTTATTCTTGATTTCAGTTATGCAATAAAATAAAAAGCGTTCATGTAAAAAAATAAGGTTTCATTAAAAAAACTAAAAGAGTGCGAAAAACAAAAAAACAAAAAATCTTCAAATTACAAAAACATATGACGCTTACGTGGAAATTAAATGAAAAAACATTATTTGCAGCTGTTTAAGAATCCGTTGGACCCCCCAAGGCATTAGCCACGGCTCTACATCGGCGTGGCATGCTGAGTATCAAGTTATCAATGGTCGCCTGTGGAATAAGGCTCCATATTCTGGAGAGATGCGAAAAAAGTTCTTCTTCCGTGTTCAAATTTCGAGGAAAATCACTGAAAACTCTTCTTCCGACTAAATCCCATGCATGCTCTATTGGATTGAGATCGGCGGACTGAGCAGGCCACTGTAATACCGTGATATTTTGCTCGCTGAACACATTCATCACCTGTCTTGCGGAGTGTGGGCGTGAATTATCCTGCATGAACACGAAATCTTGGCCAAACTGCTGGTGGTGGGGGGTGACCATAATATGCACTACCTGTTCAATGTATTGCTCTGCGTTCAAATTGCCTGGTATGCGAACGAGATCAGTTCTCCCACCCAGGCGAATTCCAGCCCACACCATGATCGTTCCGCCTTGATAAGGATGAACTTCCTGAGGATTTCGAAGTCTACTTTGGCGTCCAGGAACACGCCAAACACGCACTCTCCTTGAATCAGGATGAAATCCGAAGCGAGACTCATCGGAAAAGAGAACACGTGCCCACTGATTGTCGGTCCATCGCAAATGTGCATTAGCCCACAATAAAAGACGCCCTCGATTTCCATGTCGCAAAGCTGGAACTCTTAATGTCTGCGAGCGCGGAGATTGACTTCATGTAATCTTCTCCTGACAGTTTGGTCACTGATAACCACTTGGTGCTGGGACTGGAGTCTTCCTACCAACTGGCGAGCTGTAATCTGGGGCTGCTTTCTTGCAGCATTTTGCAGAAATCGATCTTGTCTCTGGGTGGTTTGGATGTCTATGGGTGTATCTTCCTCGGTGACGTTCGGCTACATCTCCTGTAGCCCTGTAGCGTGCCCAGAATCGGCAAATTAAGCTTGGCTGTGTGTGAACAGCGGCCGCGATATCGCGTTGACTGCGTCTAGCTTCCAACATACCCACAGCCTTAAGCATCTCTTCCCGCGGTAAATGACGACGTGACATAACGCTTAGAGTTTCAAAAATATCGAAGAAGTTGGCAGTAATGGTTTTTCACAAGAAAAAAAAACGATACATGACAATAATCACAACAACTTTATGCTAGCAGACCCCTTACTCTGCGACCAAGTTCGGTTTTTCCTTCTTATTTTGAAAGCTTTCGCGCTTTTGTTTAATTTTTTTGAATTTCGAACAAATAATTTATTCCTATTCCAGCCTTAATTTATAAATTTTAGTGACCAGTACTTTTTTACGAGTTTTCACACAAAAATTGAAGTATTGTTGCTTGTTCCCTAGACTTTGTTGAGTAGTGTACAAGAATGTGCAAACGAATTCAATAAAATACACCATAAAATCATGAGAGAGATAGAGAGAATAGATGAGATATCGATCCTATGTCACTTATTTTTAGTTGAGGCTTAATAATAACATTAGGTAAATTTTCTAACATTAGCATTTTGCAGAAAAAATATTCATTCAGTGGTGGCAATAGTGCGTTCTACCTATCACCATAATAACTGACGAAATGACTATGTAAGTAGTGATCACATAAACGGTTGTCGGGTAATTGTGTACAATTTGCGGGACACGATAATAGTCTATGATTTAATTTTGGACTCCAAATAAATTTAATGAGCGGTAGACACCAAAAAGGTCGACGTACACTTAACTCTTTCATCTGTGAATTCAAATAAAATTCAAATTTCTTGTTCTTTTCCCGAACTCATCTGTCAACATATCAAATTATCTTATTTTTTGACGACGAGATGAGGATGATCCGCGTTTTTTATTTTTTTACAATCCTTTTACCAAAATACGCAATACCACGGTAATAATATGTATTACATCAACAAAGACATTGCATGCATGAAGATATCAAATAAGTACTCAATTTTCTGTCATGAACTGTGGTCAGCGAAGGATGACGATTCAGTATAATTTTTCTTGGCCTTCCTAACTGGCAGTTAAAAAATAAATACTTATTACCTGTCCGTTATAAGTATGTATTACATACTAACATACTTATGACTTATTACCTAGAGCGGGCAAAAAATCACGGTTACTTTTTAGCCAGCCTTTGGTAGACGGCTACCAAAAGTATCGTTCGCATCACAAATGCTCAACGAAAGATAATATATTATTCTTTATTACACACCAAGATTCAAACAATTTATAAGGGATTTAAACATTAATACGAAATGCGTAATGGGCGGCCTTATTGTCTAAAGCATTTTTTTCAGACAACCTTAGGGTGAAGAGTAAAATGCACAGCAAATAAATGAACGATGCGGTGACATAAAAAAGAATAATAAATAAATATCCAAATATTTTATAATATTTATATAAAAATAAATATATAAAAACTTATAAAAATAACATATAAATACCTACTATAAAATAAAAATGTATCTATGAGATACCTCAAATCAAACTGATCATATTACAATAAAGAAATAGAAAAGATTTATTCAGTACACATAAACAGACACAGGTATAAGTACAATAATTAACACAGGAAAAACAGAAAAGAATATTCATTAAAAAAAGCACAGAACAGAACCGATAAAAATTACAAAGTATCGGATTACAGCTAAAACAAAACACAATCTATCATAATTAGGTTCACCAACTCGATTGGTCTCTTTTTTCAGTTCAAATTGTACCCTGAGCAAGATTTATTACCCCCAAATTTTATCACGGTATTACTTTTTACGACTTACGTGAACAGCTGTTACCAGAGTTGTGAACCACGCGATAACACGCCCGTCAAATTATGCGTACGTGGCATTATTTGAGATACAAACTCGAGAAATTTATGGTAAAGGTGAGGGAACCGATTCTCACGTTCTCGCGATTCTCGCATGAAAAATCCAACGAATATGGACCTGGTTAAGTTTTCTCAATAAGGATGGTTATTTTGTATGTGTATACTGCTGGGTATAAAAGCATAAGTACCATACATAAGCATAATATATGTACCAAATGTCATTATTTTTCATGTAATTGTATGTGTTGTACCGAAACAAATGCATATCTATCTATCTATCCACCCCTGTTTACGTTCTCACTGGTGGGCTACAGGGATTTCTCTCTTTCACAATATCTGGCGAAGTTCAGGTTGGTGGATGTCACATGGTCTTAGAAGACTTCAAAGTCCTCAGAACATGACGGATTTCTTATCATATTTACTTAATCAAATTTAAAAATTATGAGATGGACTCATACTACATCTAGTCCGTATACAGTTTATACACTTTTTGCAATAAAAAAAAACAAACATAAGTTATTTTTTTTTTCATTGCAAAATCATGCCGTCAGAGCGGTTCCATCCAAGTACTGGCTGATCGTAACGTTGCTAAACCTTGTAAAAATTACGTTTGTTGTATGGGAGCCCCCTTAAATATTTATTATTTGTTTGTTTTTAGTATAATTTATTTGTTGTTCGAGCGTCAACAGAAATACATCATCACTAAAAACTCCCTAGCTATCACGGTTCTTGAGATGCAGACAGACAGACGACAAAATCTCAGCAATATGGTCCCGTTTAACCCTTTGGGTACGGATCCCTTAAAATTACCATAATTAATTCTCCCTACTCCTTCCAAGGGAGTATGTATGTAAGTAATTTTACTCAAAAGCAATAGTCAACTCTAATAAGCGTTGACCATTACTGGACGCAAGTATTCATTGTGCCTAATGGGATTTGTAGGTATATAAAAGACCTTGTTTTTTCAGTACTGCAGTATCTTTAGTTCCATTTCTATCGTCAAGTGTAAAGGTTGCAATGTCACAATAAAAAAATAAATGGTGAGCAAATATTTTGTAAGAATTTTGTGTTAAGAAAAATTGTTAACTGTTCTAATTTCATTTGTTACAGGAATAAAATTAATAATGTCGAAAATATTTTTCAGTATCAATGGTAAAGTTTATCAAGGTAAACATTTTATTAAATTAAATTAACTAATTCATAGACCATTAAAATTAATGTATAACAATATTTTAGTACAGAATTCCTGATTCGACACTAAAAATCAACACTAACTCCAAAATATAAGGTGTCTGTTGTAATGTTTTTTTTATTAGACAATTATGATGATAATTTTAAACAACATACTTGACCAGGAAAATGGCATGCAAATGTCATATTGCTGAAACATTACAATTGAAATATTATTTACGATGTCAAAATTAAAAATATATAATGATAAAAATCATTACTTTATACTAATAAATTACAGTTTGAATTTATTATTATAAATTACGGGGCTAGATGTTGTTGTATGAATAGTCTGGTAATATTTATTTCTAAAAAATATCTTTAATTAATTAAGGTAAGTGCCTAAACCAAAGTAAAACTGGTGATATTTGGCACGTTGTGTTATTTGCCTATGTTTTATTAATTAAAACCATACTTTTTTTGTATAAATTAACTAAATAATTATATAAATCTGACTTCCTGTTTGCAGTGGATGGTCGCTACGGGCCCGAGGTGTCCCTGAACGACTACATCAGGACGGTGGCCGACTTGCGCGGCACCAAGGCCATGTGTCACGAGGGAGGCTGCGGGGCCTGCGTGGTGGCCGTCAGGGCAGCCCTACCGCCGAATAATAGAATGAAGACGTTTGCTGTTAACTCGGTAATAGAATAGAAAACTTCATTTGTAGCGCCCGACAAAAAAGAGGGGTGAAATAGAAATAGAAATCATTTATTTGCTTAAATGTACCTATGTCAATATTAGTTCCATTGCATTCTGCCTGTCAAGACGTGCAAATTATTATTTAATTCAAATGCTAGAGGTAGTTATGTCAATGTTATATAAATGAAAACATTCTACATGTCAAAATATTTATAAGGAGAATAATAATAACTTCGAATAAATGTCCTTAAATGTCAAGAAATAAAATCAAAATGAAATTATATTTAATAATAATGGTGTAAAAAGTTTGAAGTGCCTTTCTGTCTGTCTGTTTGTGGCATTATATAGTTCCTGTACGGTTGAAGCGATTTCAATTTAGATTTATTTTTCTATAAGCACAGGGCATAGATGGACATGTCAACTTAAAATTAAGTAATAAAATTTATTTTAATAAAAATTACATTTTCTTGACATTTTGCTTAATTTTTTTATAATGAGACGAAAAGCGAATAGTAAAACATAGCTTTATCAGTTTTAACAATTTTGGAGTTCGTATGTAGAGGTTTTGCCTTACTGAAAAATGCTTATCGTTGCCTGTGTCTCATTTACAGATTTTAACAAATTTGTTACAATGTTGGACTTTAGTTCTCAAGGCGAAGTGCGATTATCATTCATGTAAATAATCCTTAATGAATTCATATTTTACCGTTACCTTTAATCAACCGCGAAATACAAAGAGGATCATTATTTAACAAAAGCTAAAGGCTTTTGATATAGAACGAGTGAATACTCTATGTAATATTTGTTCTTTGTGATTTTCGTAAAATATTTTAAATGGTGTTTAATCACTTTCAATGAGAAACGTTCACAACCAATTTATAATAACTTTATAAACGGAAAAGTTTTATAGTAACTTTGCACTCCCGTTTTACCTGTTTAGGAAGAGAATTTTCATAAATCCTTTCTTATCGCTCACCTAAGTTATAAAAGGAACCCATAATTTCAAGTGTATAGTTTCAAGTTTCCATACCTTATAGTTTAATCCCTACGTTGATGAATAAGTTAGGACATGTTATTTTATTTAATAGACTATTGCACCCTTTACATCCTCTTTAAGGCTTGTAAACAAAGATTCTGAAATGGATATCATTAATTCAAATAAAACGCGCCCCAGAATAAAATAGTTTTAATACAAATTTGCCATTTCTTTTCAACCCTTTCGGGGCTGCTTTTCGAAACATCTTTTCTTATCGGTCACCTACCTAATAAAAGGTACTATTGTCCCAATTTCCATTCTTCTCAATCAGTCAGTCAGATTTTCATTTTGTATCATAAATAGACAGATAATATTAACCTTAGTTTAATCCAGTTAAATCACTTAGTTGAAAACATTAAGCTTGTTGTTTTTGCCTTTAATATTTATCCACCGAGGCACTATTTAGTAAACTCTACTCAGTTTGTACATTGTTGTAGCTCTATGTTAATGTTGCAGCTTCTGCATATGGGTCTAGTTCTGAATAGTTAACAAAACTTCCAAGTAACTGACAGACACTGGCTGTATGGCATAACGTAGAAATATGCAAGTGCGAATACTAAGTGCCTAGCGGAATGAGATAGTTCACACGATCCACTTCCCTGGATCACAGCCAAAAAGACTGTGACTGCCAATTCTCGCAAATGCACTAAAGCTTCAAAGAGGACTGGAACAAGGCAGCCAAAATCATAAGTCAGAACCAAATAAAGTGGGATGTAAAGTTGCAGATACCGTTTTTATATAGATATTTGTAAACTCCGATGTAAAGGATATTATTTAAGACTTATAACAGTGAGCTAGTATTTAAAATTATTCAGTAGTCGGGTAAAAACATGACCTTAGCAGACTAGAATTCTTATAATTCAAAGACTGTTGATTTTCCGAAACTGCAGGTCCCACTTTCTTCTTTCCAGTGCCTGGTCTCAGTACTGTCTTGCCACGGTTGGGAGGTGACCACAGTTGAAGGTATCGGCAACAGAAATAAGGGCTACCATGATATACAGCATCGGTTAGCTACTTTCAACGGAACACAGTGCGGGTATTGTACTCCGGGCTGGATTATGAATATGTACAGGTAATCACTCTTATTTTTTTATAGGTTTCTTTGTAGATTTCTTTATTAATTCTGGCATACATTTAACAAAAGTCATTGACTGTTTTTCTCTATTGGATGCAATGAGAAATGAGGAGATTCGTAGAAGTTCACTGATACCAACTTGAAAGCTTGAAGTGGCCACAGGCAGGCATTGAATATCCAGCAGAAAGGTGAACAGTTGACCTTAATGCTGCGATGTAGAAGGCCGATATTCATCCGAATGATAATAATAAACATATGAGACTATATCTAGCAGTGAATTCCAGCTGAAATTATGGCGATGAATTATCATGTAAAAAGACGTAATACAATCCAGATATTTCAGTTTTATTGTCCTTTAGCTGTAAAGTAACTTTAGTAGCGAGCCGGGTCGAGCTGAGGTTGCCTGAAAGAGATTGCTCTTAAACGATGAAGCCGCTTTTTGTACTTTTTCTTTAATGTGTATTTTGTAACTATATAATGTTTTGTTTTCGTGTACGATAAAATAGGTACTTACTTAAAACAGATGACAACTATGTGAGATCTTAATAACCTTGGATATTTCATTTAGTTTTATGAACCTTATTTCAAAATTTTACTATTAGGTAAGTATATACGAGTATGTAAGAGACTTGAATAACGGGCATTTAATTAATGTTCCGTTAAGGTCAATATTTTAAAGAATACGTCTACTGTGAGATACTAAGGCATAATTCTATTCCTATCTGTTCTTGTTAGTAATATTCTGAGTAAATATAATCAATTTAAGCTTTATGAAACTTAATCGAAACAAAGAACCACTTGGAAGCTAATGAAGTTTGCGAACTTTATTCAACAGTCTACAGAGTCCCCGGACTTTGCAAACCTTTAATTAAAATTTTGTGTTTTGTTGATATTTTTCAGTAGGAGGATCGTTATTTTACGGCTATGAAGTCACTATTTACTTTAATAATTTATTTTATTTTTTAAATAACCTATGTATTTCAAGTGCTATAATAATACTTACATTCACACTTAACATTAATACACTTCAATAAAATACTTATATAATAACTTATTGACGTAGTTTCCAAATAAAAATGTAGCTTCATTTCATAATAAGTCAAATATTATCCAGCAAGTGCAGTGAAGTGGTTATATGTATTATAACTAACTATTTTTTGTTATAATGCACGAATTGAATTAAGGTCACATGAATGTACTTGCTAAATACGAATTTTTACTCAATAAAACTTTTTATTATTATTTATTATAATTATAAAAAGAAATTTTGTACGAATTTTCAATGCAAACCGCAAAACAAGTCTGGGTTCTTATATATCTTTTTAATTATTTTAAATAAATACCGCGGTTAATGAGGTTGTTTTCTGAAGCCGCAATGATGAAGAATGAATTCACTACTTTTCTACTTTTTTGACTTGAAAACTTTATTTTTTGATATAATAACTTTCGGTACGCCCACTTTCTGTTGCTTTTCCCCGGTTGAGAAACCACAAATGATAAGTTCTTTTATTGAAATTTTCTGAAGTTTTGAGATATTTTACAGCAGGTATTTATTCAGCATATTTTTTCTCGAAGAATAAAATTTACAACTAAAACCAAAAAAGCTTGTAAAAGAAAATTTAAGTAAAACAATTAAAGGAACATCAACCAGCGGCACAAACTGAATCTATCAATTAAAACACTTTATTTTATTGGAAGAAATCACTTCAACAATTAAAGAGATTTTTAATAGTTTCCTTAAGCTATTAAATCTCTAGTCCTCTAGCAAATTACGTTAAAATATAAATCCTAGAAATGGTACTCGTGTATAATTGTTGTCACAGAATACAAAAAGGTACAGAAGCATCACTATACGAAAACAAACTTAAAATAAAAGGCAACTTTTATTGCAACGTTAGTACATTAAGGATGACTAAAAATTTATAATAAGTCCGTTAATTAGATAAAAACAAAATAAAAACTTGAGAGGTGTCAAGGGACACCCGGATGGAACGAAGTTCCTTTCGATTAATTAGTGAAGGAATTGTAATATATATATATATATTTTTTAATGTATGTTGAACTAAAAATAACTTACAAATAAAAATGAATTTTACCCAAAACTTAATTTTGGAAACACAAAAAGCCTTGACCCCGACGTGATTTTAACTCGCAACCTCCTGATCTGGAGTCAGACGCGCTACCGTTGCGCCACGGAGTCGATGAGGAGAAGCGCGAAATTAAGCAACAGCTTATCAAAAGATGGTGTGATTCAAAAAGTGTCGTGTTGCGGGTCGTCGTGTCGCATGTTGTGACAACTTTTCGTAAGATTTTTTTCCGTCTAGCCCCCGTGGCCCCTATCACAACGCGCGATAAGGAACTTCGTTCCAATTAAATAAATTGTACATCTATTTTTTCTTTATTTTTGCAAACGAAAATTCAAGACGATGCAATGCATTGAATTTTCGCGTGTCGTAACGCATTCGAACGATTTGTACTAAATTTGTTAGAGACAAGCCCCCACTCCGGAACTTTCATTCTTGACATTTTTCTTATTAAATTGAAAAAGCGAAAAATAGGTGTCCTGTAGGCGAACAGACGGACTTAACAGATTACTTATTTTTTATGTAGTCACGTCATAATAATAATAATAAAAGTAAAAGCCTTTATTCAGACACTGATTGTACATTGGTAACTCAACCTACTGACTAATAAGTTAAGTCACGTAACTACGAGTTATTAACCTAAGGTTCCTGTCCTCTATTTCCTCGTAGGTATAAAGGCTTATCTAAAATAAAAAAGGTCTCTTATGCTCGGATTGCCACATAGTTGTCTAGATCTTGATTTATTATTTAAAAAGAAATTGCTAGTTATTCCTACATTATTTTTCGAAATTATAAACAAAATAGGACACTTGAAATAGGATAGGTACATCCTATCCTATTTCAAATGTGACAAAGATAGTCACTAAAATCACTTCAGGGCTCCTACTCCTACCCTGCCACTAAATATAAATTTTATTCTGTTTTTAGTATAAAGTCAAAAAGTAAAAACATTAATTTCCTAAGAAGTACAGGGCATACATGGACAGGTCAGCTTAAAATTAATAAAAATAAATTGTTTATACAAAAAATTTCAAGGAAATAACATTGTCTTGACAGTTCGCTTCAATGTTTATACTGAGTTGAGAAGCGAATAGAACAACACAGCTTTATCAGATTTTACAAGTTTGTTGTTATTACAATTTTGGAGTTCTTTATAGGTAACTATTATAAATTTAACATTTACAAATAAATATTATTTGTTGTTATAGTGGCAGGGCGAACACTTAAAACAACAAGAAGATGATCACACATCAACAGATATATCTATCGCAGTTCATGAGATTATTTTGAACATATTTAACACAGAATATACAGCGTAGATATAGGCCAGTATCGGATGCTTGGTGTTTGTCGAACTAAATCTAGAAATTAGCTGACGGTTTTTTGTTACATAGTGATAAAACAAGTGGCAATTCTTATTACAGCCTCTACGAATCAAAGAATATGAAGCTAACATCAGAAGAGATAGAAAACTCATTTGCGGGTAATATGTGCCGATGCACTGGTTATCGGTCTATCGCAGACGCCTTTAAGTCTTTCGCAACAGACGCAGATCAGTATCTTCTGGACAAACTGACAGATTTAGAAGATCTCGGACATTTCAAACAGTGTGGAATTAAATGTGGAAGCAAATGTGCTCACAAATGCGAAAGGAAAGACGAGGGGAGAGATGAGGAAAAAGATGAAGAAAATGATTTTGTGTTTGCTGATGATAATAGGATGCTAAAGGTTGAAGGATTGCAGCGTACTTGGTACAGGGCGTATTCTTTGAGTGATGTTTTTAATGCTATGGCGAATGGTGATTATAAGTTGATAGCGGGAAATACAGGACAAGGTTGGTAGATTTTTGTTTATACTGGTGCTTATGCTGAAAAAGCGCATCATACCATAGATATGCACAAAGATCTTGTTCGGAGTATCTTGATTGGTTTTTGGCTTCATGCACCCAATTACTACTCTGTTTAGTCTTAAATAACTATCATTAGAACTGATTAATATTTTTTTTCAAAGTATATTATTTTATATTTAGTTATTACAAAGATTTAGTAACCACAAATGATTACCGCTTATTACTCTAATAATTATAAAGCGTAGTTTAACAAATACATTTTAAAATTTACAGAAATATATTTTCTACTAGTAAAGAGATGAAATACCACTCATACACTTTTATACATATAATGATGACCATATGTGTGTATCCTATTGTATAACAGCTCTATTAATTAATAAACTGTGAAAATCGAACCCTACATACATCTTGTATTGATTTTTCCAGGAGTGTACCACGTTTCCGAATATCCAACCAACGTGATAGATATATTCAACGTCTCCGAGCTGAAAGAATTTATAATGGACGTAAACCTGATCTTGGGAGCAGGCATGTCACTATCAGAAATGATGGAAGTCTTCCATCAGCTTTCAAAAGAAAAGGATGAGTTTCGATACTTGAAGGAGTTCTATGACCATTTAGATCTAGTGGCTCATATTCCTGTGAGAAATGTAAGTGGCTGCCTCGGTGGCGCGGTGGGCGAATGTCCGCTTGCAGAACAAAAGGTAGCGGGCTCGATTCCCGCCGAGGGTAAAATTCTTTGTATGTTCTGCAAGCACTTTTCTCCTTGGTCTGGGTGTTTAATATGTATAATAAAAATATCTATATTTGTATGTATATTATATAAGTATATCAGATATCTAGTACCCGTAACACAAGCTTAGAGCTTACCACGGAGCTAGATGTTGTGTAAATTGTCCGGAACTATTTATTTATTATATATATATCTAGTTCATGTGTTTTACAAGTCTACGAACCCCACACACTTGTAGGCGACGAGACCCCACAAATTGAAACTTAAGCTTATGCCAATCCATCAAAAAATAAAATAAAAAGTCCTCAGAGAAATATAATTTTAGTAATAGGATGAAAGATTTGTATTAGTTTTCTGTTCTATAGAGTTTTGTTTTATCCTTTTTTGCATTTTCTTCTGTCTGGAATATTAATTTTGACTAGGTTTACCAAAACATCCATCGTACTCCTAAGCTCAAGGTTTAATGTTATCAGTGTACCCAACTAAACTCTATTTCTCTAATGATTCATCTTATGCCTAATATCTTATCAGCGTGTCACCGCGATTGCGTACTTGGTCCGTTGTCGTTTGTACACATCAGGAAACTTTGCTCATTTATAGTCAGTTAGGAGAATCTATCGCGCACTTTGGCTAAAGAGTCCCCAGTCTGTAGGACTTAAGACTTTTAAACGTTTCCATACTTGAAATGAATAGTTGTTTCAGAAACATGTTAAAATTTCGTATTTTTAGTACCTATCCATTTGTCGTGGAGTGTCATGACAATATTATAAAAGGACTTTTTCGAAGTTTTTGGTGTCAAAGGGCCAAAGGAATTCGAGTTTTACGTAGGATTTTGTGCAGGTAACTAGTAAATTTTTCATGTGAGATTAGTTATTTAAACTAGAACCTCATAACCTAAGAGCCGAGAACAGAAATACCTTCGTTATTTTATAAAGCCTAATAGCAGCCTATTTTATAAAGTGGATGTCCTTAACAAACAAAATACAACAGCAACGAGTACGCGATAACGAAAACATAATCATTTTCCTAACAAAATTGATTTACTTTAAAATAATATTTCAGCTGAACTTATTAATAATAATAAATACAGATAGAGAGTTTGGGGTTGTGGCTATTAGATACACCAGACCGTAAGAGGGTTCTTACGGTCTAGTGTTTCTCATAACTCTGAGTAAATTGCTTAATTGCTTGTCAAGGCCCTATTAAAAAAACTATTTTTAATTTTATTTTAACTAACGCTCACTGCTTTTATGAATTTCTATAGTTTTTCCGCGGGAACAACGTACCACACGGGAAAAGCAGTTTTTCACAATCAAACATTGATCGAATTTTTCGTACGAAAATTCGGACGAGTTCAAACAAACAAACTGTTCAGCTTTTTAATGTTAGCATTGTTTTTAAATATAGCAATGTTCTTGTCGAACTTGATTTAACGCTGTGCTTTGTTTTACATCGTTATATAACAGATTTTTCTGTAATATAAAAAAAATACGAGATTAAATAAATAAATAAATAAATATTTCCGGACTACTCACACAGCATCATCTAACCCCAAACTAAGCAGAGCTTGTACTATGGGTGCTAGGTGACTGATATACTA
This sequence comes from Gymnoscelis rufifasciata, assembly GCA_929108375.1. Taxonomy (NCBI): domain Eukaryota; kingdom Metazoa; phylum Arthropoda; class Insecta; order Lepidoptera; family Geometridae; genus Gymnoscelis; species Gymnoscelis rufifasciata. Next base: position 7,410,920 of record OV815315.1, on the reverse strand, counting down.
CATAGATACATTTTTTTTTTGTAAATACATACACATGATACATAGAAAACACCCAGACCCGAAACCAGAAATTGTAGATCGTACAAAACCTGGTCCCCCGGCGGGAATCGAACCCGCAACCTCCTGCGCCTCAAGCGGACGTTGGCCCACCGAGCCACAGAGGTCGTCGATTAAAAAGTGTTTATCCTGGACCTTCGGGTCATCTTCAACACCCCAAAAGTTAATTAATATCCAATATCCTTTACGCATTTTTACAGATTTTTTAATAAACCCTTTTCAGATGTAATATATTCTATGTTTGTGTATCAATTCCAGATTGGGACGATTGGGGGCAACCTTTACCTCAAACATTTGAACAATGAATTCCAATCGGATTTATTTCTACTCTTTGAAACTGTAGGAGCAATGGTGTCAGTGGGTAATTAGAACCTTATGAATAATTAGGTTACATCTTTAAATTTTAACAATTGAAATCCGAATAAGTTTTTAAATAAGCTATTGGTGTCAAAGGTTATATTAATTTCTGGTGTGATGCCTAATACTTATATTATCCGATAAGATCATAGTTAAAGATTAGATTAGACAACACTATTGCACACCAATTATAATATACAAAAAATAAACATAGACTTAATGTACGGTTCGTACAATATGTATAGTATACAGAAATGCAACGCAGCATTTCTGTTACCGTGGGACCGCCGCCGTCAGTCTTCATTACCATCGCGGCTCATCAATCAATCAATCATTTATTTATTTGACACTATAAAAATTACACAAGTTACAAATGAATACATGGGTTCCTGACTAGCCGAAGCTGTGTTACAGGAACACGTATTTTATTAATTAAACTATTGCAAAATTGTGCAGTGTTCATTATCATAACTCTTTTCCTTGATGTCCCCAACACTTAATATATAAACATAATGTTGGATTACAATGTTATGGGCGGCCTAACAATAAAATAATGGAATGTTAATGTTGTAATGTCATTATCATGGTCATAGTTGTGCCGAAAACCTACTATGGATAAACGATATAATAATATGATATGAATTTGATTGTGTTTGCTAAAAAGATACCTACCTGTAGATCGTGAATATATTTTTTTACGATTAAACAGTACGAAAGATCAAATTTAAAAAACGACCTTTGTAAAGTATAATTGGATATGCCTACCTACTCTGATCTAAATGACATCATATTTGGTCAATGCTTGCTTAGAAGAAAAACCAAACTGTAAAGATTAAGAAATTCTTATCACATATATTTTAATCCTCAGGAATTTCTTGGTTTTTCTTACAAAAACACCATAATTATTTTTCAGCCGACAGCGTTACAAGTTCACAAAGGGTTTCTTTCCCGGAGTTTTTGAAAATGGACATGAATGGAAAGATTATAATGAGCGTTTTGCTTCCGCCATTGTCTAAGTGCTGTTCCGTCAAGACTTACAAAGTATGTTCCAGTTTATTATTCCGCTGTAGATTAAAAAAAAGCCGTTTATATGTCTATGTCTACATGTGACTTGACTAATCTCTTTCGCCAAGCGAGAAGTCCCTATGTCGCAGCAGTGGGAACGTTAATAGGATAATGATGATGATGACATAGTTTTATTACTAACTGATCAAAATATAACTTGACACTTCAATAAATCTATATTGTAAAACAATAACTAAATTTGCTAATTATAAGATATCTAGAATAATAATTAAAGTTTATTGACTGAGAGATGTTGTGTAACTTACTTTTATCAAATGACCACCGTTACGTAATGAGTTTTGATTTGAATATCAATTTCATTGTGTATTCCAAAGAGGATTGACTTGTACGAATAAGAAGTCAAACCTCCTTGGATAACACAATGCTTCTTATATTGTAGTTATTTGTGTTAAATTACTGCATACAAAACCCCTTTGCAGTAGGGGTGAGCGACTCCTACTGTACCTGCCTACCAATTAAATCAGTGGCATAAATGGCACTCATAATAACATCCATACTCTACTTATATACTCTACCTATGTACTATAGTAGTTTTAATGTCTCATATCCTTAAATCCCCGAACCCCTAAACAATCATTTGAATTTTAATCTGCAAATTGATAGTTTATGCATCTAATTAACAGATTATGCCAAGATCTCAAAACGCTCACGCAGTAGTCAATGCCGGATTCCTCTTCAAATTTAACCAAAACTCAGCGTTATTAGAGAAAGCATCAATTGTGTACGGGAGCATATCACCCACGTTTATACACGCAGCTAAAACCGAACAAGTACTAATAGGCAGAGACCCATACACCAACGAAAGTCTGCAGCTAGCTCTGAAAACATTGTATGGAGAGATATCTCCCGAGGAAGCGCCTCCGGAACCTTCGGCTGAGTACAGGAAAATGCTGGCAATTACTTTGTATTACAAGGTGAGCGAATTTAATTTTAATGTGACAGACAAACATTAAGTATTTGCAATTTGAAATATTAATTAATTGAATTGATGATGGTGTGTCTTAGCCGATTTCGTATATGGCGACTGTAACACTGGTCAGACATTTTAACTTATGTCAGTTAGGGTGTAGATGGTCTACCTTTTGTGTGCTCTGAGATGGCTCGAGTATCCAAGTTTGCTGACAAAATGATTTGATTGATTAATAGGCATCTTGCACTGACATTTTATATTTTTGTTGATTTACTTGTTTTGTTATGATTGTGTTTACAGCTGTAATTGTGACGTATAATTTTATTGTCAATAGATGACTAATTGAGTCACTGATGCATCTTTTACACTGTATAAATTTATTTCACTTGACTCTGGCAAACTGACGCTTCAAGCGCATCCAATTATAAGGAATTCAATTGAATTGAAATGACTAATTAGCTTTTCGGCCATATATACTCTCTGTTTTCGGCCCCCTAATGGAAAGCGGCTACCGCAGATGGTCTGTCTAATAAAATAGCATGTTGAATTCAATAAAAGATAGGTATGATGACTACATAAAAATCCACATTTGATGTATTCTTGTCCAAAAATCTGGACACCTATTTTACGCTTAATCAATTGATTATGAGTGCCAAGATATTGATCATCAAAGTTCTGTAGTGTTTCTTGTGACGTATAAGTTAGTACAAATTGCTCGAAAGCATAACGTCACCCTAAACCTTAATGTCTGTGGCGCCCTGATTTTCCATTTGAAAGACAAAATAAAAAAATATAGGAACGCTGTACGCAAAACACTATACGGTATACGGCTGTAATTAAGATGATGTTACTAGCCAGGTGAGAGGAATTTCGTAATCTTATTTATGTTTAAAAATAATTATACACGTTTGAAGGAACTGGCAAGAACAACACGTGAGCAACGAAATGTATTTTCATCTTAATCATACTTAATTAACTTGGCTTTTGGTTACTGTTAATAACTTTACTTATCCAACTTCCGCTCTGTTAATTACATTGAATCTAGCAGCACGGCAATTTAGGTGGAAAGAAAAATATTTACACGATTATTCGATAATATGAAAATATTATATCTTTATGTCGGTGGTCGGTTTATCCTACCAATATTATAAACGCGAAATTGTGTGAGGATGAATGTAAGTGTGTGTGTGTGTGTATGTGTGGCTCTTTAACACTAAAACTATTGAACTGATTTTCATCACACTTCACAATAATAATAGTTTATCACAATGACTCATAAACTATTCTAAGCGCGGTTAAATATCACTTTTAAAGCAAAGCCCGATTTGGATCAAATTTGGCACGGACAAGGCTATTTTCCAAGTAAAGGACAACGGTAAGTTTATACCGCTCAAAAATCTACTATAGCGCAGGTTACAAAACCGTTACATCGTATACCAATAGTAAGCTTTAATAAGCCTTTACAAATTAGTATAGATATCCACAAAAGTATAAATTTACTAAAGTTTATAAATAATTTAATACCGATTATAGTGAATGAAAAAGGCACCAGCGAAAATGTCCCGCAGTCAAATTCAACTATGTATTTCAAGATAATTATATATTTACCTCATATTTCAGGCTATACTGAGTCTTAGTCCAGATGACAGAGTAGATCCAAGGTTCAAATCAGGTGGCAATGCAATAAAAAGGCTGGTTTCTAAGGGCTTACAAGTATTCGAAACTGACAAATCTGTGTGGCCTTTAAACCAACCAGTGCCTAAACTTGAAGCGTTAGTGCAATGTAGTGGCGAAGCGAAGTTTGCCAACGACCTTCCTACGCAAGTTGATGAAGTCTTTGCCGCTTTTGTTACTGCTGATAATAATCCTGGTAGCATCATAAGTGGGTTCGATATCTCTGAAGCTATGGTAAGTTTAAGCCAACATTTTATTTCATAACTAGCTCTATAAACGTTCCCACTGCTGGGACACATGGACTTCTCTCTTGACGGGACCCTTTATTAACCACGCTGGCCAAGCGCGGGTTGTTGAGTGACACATGTCCTTCAAACTCTTCCAAGTTCTAAGAAGAAGTCGGTTTCTTCACGATGTTTTGCTTTCACGTACATTTTTCAAGAAGTAAAATGCAGTGATGTGCGGCCTGCGTTTTATATAGTCAAAAAAATCTAACTGACATAAAATATATTTATTTTTTATTTTCAGAAATTGCCTGGAGTTATAGCCTTCTACTCATCAAAAGATATACCTGGAGAAAATACGTTCACACCGCCTCTTCCATTCATAACATCGCAAGAAGAAATATTCTGTGAGAAAGAAGTAAAGTTCTATGGACAGCCAGTGGGTATCATCGTAGCTGATAAAGAGAAGACTGCTAACAAAGCTGCTAACTTAGTCATCGTTAAATACAGTTTAGAAAACAAAAACAAACCACTCCTGACTGTACAAGACGTTTTAACATCACCTTATAAAAAAGATCGAGTTACAAAAGGACCATCACTAGATCCCACCGAAAAAGGAAACGATGTTTCGAACGTATTATCGGGAGAAATCGATGTCGGCTTGCAATATCACTATTATATGGAACCGCAAACTAGTGTGGCTAGACGCACAGAGGACGGTATGGAAATATATACTTCTACTCAATGGTTGGATTTAAACAATATAGCTATTTCCAAGATGCTTAATATACCAGTTAACAGGTATGTTCTTTTGTTTATTTTGAAAGCGTTTTTGTCTAAATATTCTCAAATATGGGATGAAATTTAATGCCATCGTCACCTTTCTGATGATATGTCCAAAGAATGGATTTGTCGAAGTAGAGAAGTGTTATTCTACTGTGTTGAAGAGTACACGTTAGATACGATTTTAAACAAAATCGTAATCTTTGCCGGTGCTATATTTCTGATTAACACCATTTAATAGAAATCATATTTTATCACACTAAAGCGTTTATATAATAATATATCGCTATAGATCATTTTATTCGTTATTTTTTAATATTTTAATTAATTAATGTATTATGTTAATATATGTAAATAAATAACCGTCTGCCAAAATCGCAGAGACAAAGACAATTCAGTTATTGCCGTAATTCATGGCGATTGCAACAGGGTCGAAATATCTGAAACCTCAAAAACCGCAAATTCAATGTTACCCGTTTTATTTCATAACTTTGTTAAAAAGTATGATAATTTAAAAAGTTATATAGGTATATTTATTGATAAATTTTAGTATAAACGTCATAGTACAGCGAGTGGGCGGCTCATATGGAGGAAAGATCAGCCGGTCCGTCCAAATAGCCTGCGCTTGCGCGTTAGTTACGCACTTGCTGGGGAAGACTTGCAGATTCATAACCCCACTGATGACTTCAATGAAAATAATCGGAAAGAGAATTCCAGCTTATTCAAAATACGAGGTTTGTCCAAGTATATTATTCCTGTTTATCAGATTTTAATATGCCAGTTCTCCAAAATAAATAAAATAAATTTAGAATGTTGAAACGGTTAAGTTTAACTTTAAATAAGATAGATAGATAGATAACTCTTTATTGTACACCACAAATAAAATACAAACTGCAAACAATAACAAGACAATACATTGGAGTACAAAGGGCGGCCTTATCGCTGTGAGCGATCTCTTCCAGGCAACCTTTGGATGGACAGGAAAGAAATAGAACGACATAGACAGTGGCGTAACGTAAAGAAGATATAAAAGGAAAATAAATAAAAACCAAATAAACTATTCAAAACTATTTTCACAATAAATTGTGATAAACAAAACTAATTAATTATGCTTCTGTTAAATGTATTGTGGCTCAAGTAATTTTTTTTCATTTCATTTCATGAATTGATTTTATAACATGTATTATTGAAAACTGTATTTATTATAATTTTACAGGTTGGCGTTAACAAGGAAGGAGTAATTCAGCATTTGAATATTGACATTTTCCAAAACTCTGGATGCTCTGATAACGAAATGTTTTCGGGGCTTTTGTTGACACCATTTCAAAACTGCTACAATGCTAAGCGATGGGGCATTCAAACTAATGCAGTACTCACTGATATCCCGTCAAACACGTGGTGCCGGGCTCCTTGTAAGCAAGACATTATAATACTAGTAAAATACAGGTTGTAAAAATTATCGATGACATGGTTCCTAAGAACAAATCTTCCTATGTCTTATATTTTCAGGACTTCCCATACTGACCGAAACTTTTGTTACACCTGTATAATTATAAATTGTAATGATTATAATTTAATTGTAGTCTTATAAAAATCTTATTACTTGATTTGATTATCCCCTTAATTTCAGTCACGACAGAATCTCTAGCTATGATAGAATTGATTATGGAAAAAATCGCGTTCTCCACTGGACAAGATCCTATGGAAGTCAGACAGAAAAATATGGCAATAACTATACACGAAGAAGCAAATCCAATTCCAGATATGATAGAACAATTAAAAAAAGAAGCTGAATATGAGTCTAGGAAAAAAGATGTGGACAAGTTCAATACTAATAACCGTTGGCGTAAACGGTCTATTAAGATAATGCCCTTGGCTTTAGATATTTTTTATATAGGAAACCTAAATTCTATTGTAAATATTTATCATGGTGATGGAACTGTTATTATTATTCATGGTGGTATTGAAATGGGTCAAGGTCTCAATACAAAAGTTGCTCAAGTATGCGCTTACAAGCTTGGTATACCTCTAAATAAGGTCAGTGTTAAATCAAGCTCAAGCTTTACTTCTCCTAACTCAATGGTAACAGGAGGAAGTGTTGGGAGTGAGTGCGTTGCTTATGCTACCATTCAAGCTTGTGAACTATTGAACGAAAGGCTTAAACCTTTTAAAGAAAAATCTGACACTCACAAATGGGAAGACATAGTTTCTGAAGCATACAAAGCGGGCATAAATTTGCAAGCTACATACATGTATTCACCAGTCAGAGACGATCTACAAACGTACTATGTGTATGCTGTTGGCATGATGGAGATAGAAGTCGACATTCTGACCGGAAACCATGATGTGCTACGATTTGATATTTTGCAAGATACTGGAAAAAGTTTAAGTCCAGAAATAGATATTGCCCAGGTAAGCAATAATAAAATACTTGATAAAGTTAGGTCGGGCGCAAACGGGCCACCGACCATAGCGACGGTGACTAGCCACTTGCTGTTCCTACGGTTTTTCATACGAGTATTTTTGTAAAACGCGGCGCACACGTGTGATTACTCGTTACAGTCGCTACAGTAGAGTCCGCGACTCGCTACTTGTGGCCGCTAAGGTCGACAAAGTCGCGCTACTACACCCGTCCAGCTTAGCGGACTCTAATAAGTGGTGGCTTCTGAACACCGGTGGCTGTGGCTCCATACAAAATTATACAGATGTTGCGCGCGACAGGCACCGATGGCTATAATCGGCAGCCCGTTTGCGCCGAGCCTTAGTGGTAAGACAGGACTATACGATATAAACAGATCCAAACCCATTTCAGATAGAAGGTTCCTTTATAATGGGCCTCGGTTACTTTACTTCAGAGAAAGTGGTATATGATAAATCGACTGGCAGAATCCTAACGGACCGAACCTGGACATACAAACCACCTGGAATCAAAGATATACCAGCAGACTTCAGAGTTTACTTAAAGAAGAATTCAAGGAATAAGTTTGGTGTTTTACAGTCTAAACGTGCGTAAATCTATAGCTGATTAAGTGTCACGATGCCCATTTGCGTCTAAACGTAACATATGTGATTTTTTTTTAATTCTGGATAAGCCTTCATTTGATCACAATCTCACCTGATGTAAAGTTACGATGTGGTCTATGATGGGGCAAGAAGATCTAGAAGGTAGATGGCTTCTCCGGGCCACATTACAAAATACGAAAAAAATAGCTTCACGCACTGGCCCAGCCTGGAGGGTGGTGACAAGCCGCGGCCGAATCCTACCACCAGAGACTGTTCTTACCACCCGGAGGTCACGTGTAAAGATTCAGACTCCACTGAGTGGAAAAAAACTGACAGCGCTGACCGTGGTCAGTACTGAGCGGTCGGCGGTTTTCTAAAAGGTTTCTATAGCAACCATACAGATTGATACTCGCCGACCCGTCAGCGTCGATGGTTAGCGTGACATGGAAATCAGTATTTCTAGTTTGCAGCAAAGAACGCTTTAAAAAAATCAATACAATTATGTTCTCGATGAAATCTCTAATTAAATTAAAACCTTAAATAAAAACAAACTGCAAAATAATCTAAATTAAATTGAATTATTTTTTTATTTCAGAGTTTATTTTCAAAAACGGGTTTTATTCACGTAAACTGTGACGAAATTAATATAATCCGATATAATGAAAATTCCTTCTTGAGGGTAATAGAAAACATCGGAGGATATAGTATATGTATAATATTGTTCTTTTAAGCTTATAGTATTGTTTTTATAAAACAATTCGTGTTGAGCTACACGAATATAATTAGTTCTAATTCTTTATCTATGACTGATTTCAGCTACCGGCGAGCCTTCACTGAATCTGTCGTCTGTTTTTGTGCATGCGGTTCTTGAAACTATCAGGGCTACTCGACTTGAAGCTGGCTATCCGAATGAATGGGTAGACATAGGTAAAAATCCAAAAGTTTACATCCATATCCATAACCCAATATGTGGAGTCAGTAAATGAGTATTTTTCTTGCATATAAACAGGTTAAAGGTTATAATAGAAATGAGCCATGATCTTGAAATTATTGATATAAGTTTATTTATTTATGACTAGCTGACCCGGTAATCGTTGTTTGGCCATATTATGCGCAACGCACTGTTAGTTACCATGGACGTAATAAATAAATAAACAAAACTACTCCTTAAACAATTATCACCATAATCTTAAAGATTCTAACAAATCTTGACATACACACTAATAATCTTCCTCATGAACTGCTCTACCAATTCCTAAAAACTGCAGGAATATCCGTTTTGTAGCTTTTGAGTTTACAGCTAACGTAAGGACAGGCAGACGCGGCCGGACACTTAAATATAAAATACGTTTATATAATCTATACCACAGATTAGATATATATCTAACTCAGCCCACACTGACCCAATAACAGACATCCCGCTTATAATATATAAGCGTACAGTGGGTTGATTGTTGCAGTGGAAATAGTGGTTGTTGATATTTAAAATATATGATTCCATACTAATTAACTAATTTACATGACATTACGCATTTTCAATAAAATAACGGCGGCCAAGCGTTACCAGCATAAAGTAACAACGCCATTTAAATAATGACATTAAGGGCTTGTTTCACCATCTCCCATCCACTCCCATTACTTTAAATAGTCAATGGTTAAATATACATCTCTGTCAGTCAAACAGTCAGAACTAGATTTTTTTACTTTTGGCTATTTTACCCCAATTATTATATATCCCATTTTACCATTGTGGCACAGGCCCTAAGTTTATTAAGGGCAGGCTTATGTCCATTTGTGGGCGTTTTACCGCGGAACAGGAAAAAATGTAACATCTTCGAGCGAAGCCACAATCAAATACTAATTGCTAATAAAGCCTTTACAGCAAATATTTTTATGGACCAGAAGATTTTCTTGGATTGCTTTTATTAATTCAGGACAAAAGAAACTGGAAGCACGTTTTCTTTACAATACACTTAATTAATGACCTCAAATAAGAAAAATAATTAAAAACGCGTTTTATTCTCTAAAATTTACCTCTTTCAGAGTTCCCGTGTACCGTGGAAAGCATTTTTATGGCCGCAGGACACAAATTGGAACATTTTGTATTAAAATAACGATTAATTGGAAAGCTGAAGAAAGAATCATTATTTTTAAGTTACGCACGAATGTAATAAAGTTAATTTTCTTTAGTAATTTGTTTTAATTATAGGCAGGTTCATATTCATTTGCTTTCTTTATTCAATAGTCTTTGAACATTGTTGAACTACGTTGTAATTATTAGAAACTAGAACATCATTAATTACGTATAGCGAGAAAGAGTAGGTTACTCATATTTCCAAAGACATAATTATTATATTTGTTTTGTTTTTAGATTGTATTAATAAAAATATATAACATGAGCACCTATAACTAATTGGAAGTGTATGAGGGAATATGGCTTATTAGTATTACTATAATGCCCAGTAGTGGCAGCATTTCAGCTGTAGTACAGCTGATAACTAATAACTAATAATCTAATATACAAAATTCTTCTGTCACGGGGTGCGTAATCGAACTCTTTCGAAACAGCTCGACCGATTTTCGTGAGATTTTGTGAGCATATTGAGTAGGTCTGAGAATCGGACATCTATTTTACATTATGAAAAAAAAAAAATTCGCAAAACAACGTTTGCTGGGGTCAGCTAGTAATATAAAGAGGAAAGGTTTGATTTTTTGTTTGTTTGTTTGTCTCGAATAGGCTCTGAAACTACTGCACCGATTTAAAAAAATATTTTACCATTCGAAAGCTACACTATCCCTGAGCGACATAGGCTATATTAAGTTTTCAAAAAAAATATATTTCTTACCAAACATCCGATAATGTAACCCAAGGTGAAAAAAAAACCTAAAAACTTTCATAAATCGCGAATGCTGCGAAAACTATTGAATATATAACAAAGTGATGTTTTACAATTTTGTAGAACTTATCATTATCTACAAAAAACGTCGTAACATCATATCTCTAACTAATAAAGTACAGACAATAAGCGATTTTTTATATTCAAAAAAGTTATTAAAATACCACTGGCTGAAAAGGCTCTATATTTGTACCTTGGAATTAATCTTTAACATTATCTTATATACAAAATTGCCATGTCACACTTTAGTTACCTCCAAAACGGCTTTACCGATTTTCTCCAAATTTTATATGCGTATTCAGTAGGTCTAAGAATCGGCTAGTGTCTATTTTTCATTTTGCAAAACAACGTTTGCTGGGGTCAGCTAGTATTCAATAAAAAGCGTAAAACAGGACTCTTTTATCATTAATAGAGTCCTGTTTTACGCTTTTTATTGACCATCGTCGTCGTTTGTTTTTCCATCTGTCACCAGGAAATTTTGTATTTTCCTCTTGTCGCTATAACAACACATATTAAAAACACATAAAAGTGACAGATATAACTGCATCATTTAGCTTTTTTTTTTCATCGCAAAATGTGCATAAACTTTTAACGGAACCCTATATGTAGTCCATCTCATTCTTATCCATAACTATACCATAACTGTTATTTTATATTTCCAATGTCTTTAATTTATTATTTTTCAATTCCACGTTTCTCTTTCAATATAAAGAGCCTACTTATAGAGACATCAATTGACTAAAACACTTTATTTCATAAACAACCGACACATGTCAACTGTAGTCTATAATTCAGACACCTTAACCCCTTATTTGAAACTCAATATTAATAAACGATCCATTTTGTTTTACCAACAAAGTTTGGAAACATGTTATTTATTAAACCTACGTATATTTCATACTATACAATACTTATGCACATACTATGTAGGTACTATAGAAAGATTACGTTTTTCACGATTGTAAAGACATTTAAAAATATTTAAAATATTTTAAAAAAGCATTCTTCTAAATTAAATATATACTGGAATATTCTTACAGTTTATAATTTTTACAGTGAATTCTAAACTTATAACCAATAAGGAGCAAAAAGTGTTTTTTCTTAATTATTAAAAAAAAATATCAATTAACTTTATTTTTTGCTAAAAGTCTATATTTTTTATGTCTTTAAGTCGTGGTTAAGAAAATGAGCGTTCTATGGTCCGGTAGACTTTATTATCATATCATCACCCTTTTAACGTTCCCACTGCTGGGACACAGGGACTTCTCTCTAGGCGAGAGAGATTAGGCCTTAATTCACTTAGGTTAATTCACCTGGGTGAATTAGGTACTACCTACGCACTGACTAAATATACCTGGATGAACTAACACAGCTTGAAAAAAAGCATGATTATAATGCTAGCTTACTGTTAGCTTAGTAATAAAAGAAACCACTAGTCTCTTAAAAGCACTAGCTAGTCTCTTAAAAACGATACACCACCTAACAATTAAATAAAAATAGGTCTCTTGTAAAAAAAAAGGCTGTATAAAAAAATAGGTCTAAGGAATTGATAGTCCTATCATTCAGCTGATTGTACCTAATAATTCATTTCATTTGCTTTCTAGAAAGTAGAAAGGTTAGAAGGCGGTTCTGTACAGATACCGACAAACGACAGTTAGGTATATGATCAGTTAGTGTACTTTATATTATTGCATTTAATTTTTAACCCCGGCAAAAAGGAGGGGTTAATAGGTTTGACGTGTGTGACTGTCTGTCTGTCTGGGACATCACAGCTACTAAACGGATGGAGCGATTTCAATTAATTTTTTTTTGGAAGAAATGTGAGTTTTGCGCGTGTCTTCTTAGATGGAAATCGTTTAAAAGTTATAAGGGTCAAAGTGGGAAGGAAAACCGAAAATCTGCAAATATACTCGAGTGGGGTCACTGTTACATTAGTAAAAATGAAGACTAAATTGGTTCTTCAATTTCGACTCCATTGATTATACAGACCGGGGTAGTTTTCATATTTATTTAAGACTGTCGGCAAAACGGTAACCATTTAAAGGAATTTTAATAAATATAACATTACGAGAATGTCAGATGTTTAAAAAAAGGTGGCTTTGTAAAGAAGACCATAACCCGGTATTGTAAAGTCGATTACTTTATTTCGATCTGAAATCTTGCAATGAGTGAGAAGCAATCTCGTATTTAAAGATTCCAATAAAATAAAAAATATTGTATTCCAAATTTATGAAATTGAACGGTCAAAAAACGGTAAATAAATTTTATGAAAAACAAAACACAATGAATACTGAATTTTTAAAGCCTAGGTTTTCCATAAAATTATTTACTTAAACATCAAATGGCGTTTGATGTTATGTAGGTAAAAATATTGTTTCTTTTATTTTTTTAAAGTATATTTAGATCTCCGTACATAATAGGCAAAACGTGACGCGGGGGGGATTACTAAGTATATTGTCTGGCTGATCTTCTCTCCGACTGTCACTGGGATGTATCTCCAGAACCATGATAGATGGAGAACTGAAATTTTGAGAGAACGTATATATTTTTTGCCGCTATAATACTAAAAACTCAGTAAATAAATATTTAAAGGGACTTATATACAACCACCATGATTTTAAAAATTAAGCCACGGTCTGTACGTGGATGTTTAACTACTGCCTTAAACTTTCGCATCTTTCATTTTGCACTTATTTATTTTATTTGTGTTTCTAAAAACCCAAATTTTAAAAATTGTTAAATTACACGGAAGCATCGGCATCCATCTCATACTAAGGCTTATACTCAATTCGAGTAAAGAAACAATTGTTAGTTATGTCAAGAGTTATCTCGCTTTGTCATTATGTGACTAAGCGAAATAGCTCTACATAATATTAACTCGAAAATGGTAAGGCAGAGCCTTATTGAAGATATAATTTACATTACAAATAATTTATGAACAATTTAAGTAAGTACGTAAGTATTAGTCCTTATCTTCGGAAATTTGTGAATAATTTTCTATAATGAAGGTTTTCCAATAAATCCCTTAGCTTTATTTATGTCTCTGCCTGTACCACCTATTCCCCGCCCAACAGTTAAGCCCTCATTGCAGCCACACAAGTGCTTTTCCGCCCGCCTTCAACACACCACTGAAAAATAATACGTATGTATTCTATAACAATAAAAAATAATAAATTGAAATTGCTTTCCTCCTGTTACGAATTAAGGAAATTGATTTAAACTGTTTTTATAAATCAGTTCAATAATTTAAAACAGTTTGTTACAAATGACTAAGAAATAATTATTAATAGCTTTTCATGAAAGCATTATAAATGAAGTTGTCAGGTTAATATTACAATGACGAAGTATCTTTTGTTAAGAATTTATAATTATTATATATGAATGAATTTATGCATTTGTAGTTTCACAAAATCGCCAAATATATTTTCTATTTTTGATTTAATATTTAGTAATGCTTGACAGAAGCTACAAAGCTTTAGTAAACGGATACACTGGAGACGGATATACAGCTATCCGAATTTCCTTTTACATAATACAAACCTCTAACCCATCAATCTTACTTTCTCTTGACAACGACTTTAGAGTATTTCGTGGCCTCTGCGGACATAAAATGTAGAATGTAGAATAAGTATATTTATCCAGATCTTATCAATGAGTGATATTTTCTAAGCTAGACGGCAATTCAGGCTCTATTTTAACGTATCTGATCTGAAACTACCGGGATGATTTATAGTATGTAAAATACAAGTAACAGAAAAAACGCATTTACGTTTAGGGTCTAGATGATAAGTCTGACAAAGTAGGTAGTCTAACAAAATGTCAGAAGATAAAATTTGAGTTTTCTACGATTCCTTCGGAAGGGTAACCCCTTTCATTTCTAACATTAAATATTATGTTATATTTAATGTCTGATGATACATCTTCTATATATAAATACTCGTTATATACATTAAAGATGTTTACCCAAAGCAATTAAACGTATTTTCATGCAGTTTTCCGCAATAAGTAGAGTCATTCAAGAGGGAGATTTAGCTGTATAATTTGTAAAGCATGTGTGAGAGTTAGGGCATATTTCACCATATCCAAGGTAAATAAGTAAATGGTTAAAATATAGACCAATCAATTACAAGATAAATAATAATTCTGTAACAAGAGCTCTGATAATAATTGTTGAGTCAGGAAAAATCATGCGTTCCAAATTTATTTCCAAAGTTTTGTTTATTGCGAGGTATCCATGGCAACTGACAGTAGCAGTCAAATTGCGTTGCACATATGGCAAAACAACGATTGCCGGGTCAGCTAGTATATTATCCTTTAAGAACAGTACATATATATAACCCAAATCACGTTATTGTTAAATACCGACTCAACTTTTATTTATGCGAATTCCTATACTAGCCTTTTACGTTTTCGTGAAAAAATGCGGGTCAGATCGAAGCCTCCCACCTAACCAAAGGATGTAAAAATGCAAAACGTGATGGAATTCTCCCGTAGAATTATTAGGGTAATTAGGTACTTCTAGTTGCATTGTATTGCGTCGCGACTTTGCCGGCTCTTAGCAGAATTACTAATAGATCTATGAATATTTGAGATAAGCAGATAGCTTTGGTTTTTTTCTTATCTTGGTATCGTTCGTTAGACGTTGTAGTATCAGGCGAATTCCAAATCGCTAGAGGGATAACAGCAAAGTTCAACGGATATAGTTAATGTGCTGGATAAGAGTATTAAGATATCACCAAGGCCGATACACAAATAAATATTCGATATTGATACAATAAAGTTTCAATCTATGATAGATTTATATCACCCGTTTACATGAACTGCTGAATCCTTACGGATATAGAGTCCCAGGAGTTGAATCTCCGTAGAAAATACCAAGCATTGAATAATGAGCTTCCGTACTGGATGATCGCTGAGATCTCGTCGATCTCTCGCGAACGCGGTGAGAATCCCCCCTTACCAATGTTTGCTAATTGCTCAGCCAGTTTATAGAATATATAATGTGGGGGCTAAATTGCCCCAAGATAAATAACTGGCTTCGCAGCAAGCACGCAAGCGGAGTGTTGGGACATTTCTTACATTTTCTCGAAACATTTCCTCGTGGCTCTTAACATTATCGATAACAAATTGATTCTAAGCTTAATCCAAATTGCTCCAAGTTCATAATGTGTGTTAAGATTTTTACCAATTACTAGATATTTATTATTAAAATAAATGAAACCTGAGAAGCTTAATAAATTAGGTTCAATCTTTGTATCATAAATTTCTATCAAGTCAGAAATTCAATCGCTACAAAAAAGCCTGAAAACTGAATCCAGTGTCGTTGAAATGAAAGCTAGGCGCTTTTTTCCACAAACTTGTGGGTAAATAAATGTCCGAAGTCGTGACCTAGACGACTACATAAAAAAAAAGGTTTTATTTAAAAATACTGTTATTCTTTTATAATAAATTATTTAATAAAAAGAGCCCAGATATATTCATTGAAGTTTCGCTTGATACTCGTATATCGTCTTTTCGTTTGCAAGAAAAATACGTTCACAATTTTTTTAATATTCGAAATGACGGTCTAATTTGTTTTTTTTTTCTTCTTGCCTATTGTACACATCATAAAATGTTCAAGAGTTTGATACTGCGGGTACACTACATTGGACCAAAACAAATCAAAAATGTAAAAAAAAGGTGTGTGTGCGATTCACACACGATAGAAGTGAAACTTCAGTAAATCGACGAAAATAAGAAGAAAAGAATAAAAAAAAAGTGTGTGTGTGCACGTCAGCTACGACGCACGATTGGAGTCTACTACTTACGAACTATAATTATGATATATATCGAATAGAAAAAAGGGTAAATGAACGCATCTGCTAAAATGATAAGAGAAACAAACATATATCTGTAATTATTCGGATTATTTATATTACTTCATAAAGCGTATTACATAAAGTATGTTTTAAAATAATATAAATAAAATACAGCAATGCCTCTTGATAGTAGTTGAGACTACGAAGTATCGCGCAAAGAAATTTAAATAAAGCATTGTATTTGTGTCTCTTACCATTTCCGTTTCATCTTTTTGCATCCGGTTTGAAATCACAACGATTCTATAGAAGTTTCACTTCAAAAAAAAACTTCACAAATCCTCATAACCTATCTATCTAACATGATATTTCTATCTGAGTAGTTCAAATTTAGACAACGGGTATAATACTTTAAAAAGGTTTAAATCATGTTACGCAAAACAAATCCCTAACATTAATTAAATCGGACATGTGAAATGGATTTCATTAATTTATGCAAAAGAGAAATTTGTTCAAAACTCCCCTCTTCAACTTGTTTTATGTGAACCAGTTAATTAACTAAATCTTAATTTTGTTCACTGACTGGTTTGTATGACGAAGTTAGAATACGCACATTTTCGCATTACAGATCCGATATCGGTGTCAGACTCCAATATCCGACACCATGGTCGCTTTCTACATATTTTTATATAATTATTTGGTTCGATACATAAATACACGATACTCGTTTAAACACCATAAAAAATATTGTCAGACAGCGACCTTCCGAGCTTCCGATGATATATATGTAAATTATAGATCGGATATATTGATATTGGACAAGGCAAGTCAATGTGAAAAGCAAGTGCTTATACTTTTTAACTACCCTGATATCGGTTTCGACTATCGGCGTCCGACACTGGAATCGGATCTGATAATGCAAACGTTCCCAACCTGATAAAGTGTTCGTTAAATTTAAGCAATAGGCAAATTGACATAATTTTAATTACCACAAAAACGGCTATTACTGAAACTCAAACAGATAATTATTGTTATAACACAACCTTGTTCTCCTTGATTTATAGCTTTGGTAACCTTAAAGCCAAGTAATCACTTTGCCAAATTGATTTTATCTAGTGAAGTCACTCTTGGCCAGTGGGATATGAGTCAGTATTAATTTTGTAATACAGCCCCAGAGTAGTAGGCATATGTGAGAAAACGAATAGTTGGTACAATATATCAAAAGATTACATGACATAAGACATAAAAATCGAAGATTTTATTAAATACTAATTAAAGTAACTCCGTTCGTTACGTCATTTGTTGGTCATGAAACAAATCAATGTCTTTTTAACGTAGGTTATGTAAGCAATAAGTTTTTTTTTATAGAGAAACACAACAACACACTTATACAATATAATAGGCATCCTGCAAATTTCGACGATCTCCTGTTAAAGATTTTATGGAGCTAGTAAATCATACATAAATGTGATATGTCAATGTCAGACATCCGTTCGATTGAATTGTTATACATAATAGGTACTTTCAATATTGTTTGGATGAAAAAAGGTTGTCAAAATAATTAAAAATGAATCCATCAAACAAAGCTGCAGAGTAAACCAATAACGAATCAAAATCAAACAATTTCGCATTGACATACGATTTGTTAATATCGTACGCCTTTGGGAGTGTTTAGCCAATTGAAAAACTTTTTCTGTTTGATTCCAAAGTGTTAAACGATATTTTTTTAGAGTTCAAATAGATTATTTATTAAGGCTTAACCTGAGCTAAGAATTTAAACATTTTTTTTCGAACACGATCTTTATAAGCTTTTTCAAGGGAGCCACGATTTTTAAATTAAATAAAGGGTGTCTCATCGTTGATTTTCAACTTTAACTAAACACGAATTTCTCGGTAACTGGATAGTGGTATCATTAAAAGTGTATTGCATATTTTTTTTCTAGTCATAAACAATGTTTACAATAAGATACAAAAAAAATCGTTAATTTTTTAAATTATATTTCTTATTATTTCACCTAGGCGTTCAAAATTTTTACAATGAAATACTTAGAAATTCGATGTAACTCGGTATTGGACTGAATTAACTTAATATTCACGTAACCTTATTATTGAACCACTTAGCCTGACAGTGAGGGTCGCAAGTTGCAATTTGCTCAAGTTCATGTGAAACAAAGTCTGCATAATATTGATTTCGACAAGCAATAAGCAATAATTTTTTCTTTTGCATAAAATTATATTTTGCAAGGTAATTCTCAAGGATATCACTTTGTTGTTTCAAAACAAAATTAAATTTTGGAGTTTTATAGTAATGAAAATTTTATTGAGGAGTTACGTTGCTATTTATTTAAAACAAATATTAATCAATGGATTAATAATTGAGAAGGTATATGTACCAATAAACTGTTATGCAGTTTGATGTTTAGTGTTTTGTAAGTTAGATATAATATATTAAAACACGTTATTTACATATATCCTTTGTGATTTTAATAAAAAATAAAAAAACAACTTTCTATGTAATAATAAAATTAAGGCGCATTCGTTACCTTCGCAAACAGGATAATTAAAGTTTTACTTAAATAAAAATCGATATCTAAAAAGTGAGATTTATTAGTTAAAAGCCTAAAAAAAGATTAACTATTACAGGGTCTTTCCGAATTTCCGTATGAATCATTTAAGTGTTTTTCTTACAGAAGAAAAAAAGAGGATTTCAAGATGGCGATGCCAAAGTCGCTGAAATACGCGGCTATAAGCGGCGGGGTTGCACTTTTCGGAGCCCTTTTCGGATGGGTGCTGTTCCCAGTCATACTCAAGAGCCAACTTAAAAAGGTAACTTGATAGAGCTACATTTTTAGACGGAGACTTTTTAACTTGAAGAGACGGAAAACTAAAACTATTTTAGAAATTGTGAATATTTGAATCTTTTATAAGTCAAGGATAACATTTTTGGAAATTCATTTTGAAAGAGTGCTCACAGGATGGCACTCCCCCTCCCGCTTCCCTGATGAAAATTCCTTCTTGAGAGGAATATAAATGTCGTAGTATATTTATAATCGTCACAGTTTACGTGAGTAAACCCCGTTTTCAAAATGTATAGTGTAATCGCGTAATTTTTGGACATCTCTGAATGTTTGTAGTTTTTTCTCTGAAACTTTCAAATTGCCTCCTAATTCATTTCTTCGGGAAAACCATACGACGCAACGCGGATAACTGCGCTGCGGTATCGGCTAGTTTTTAATATAGCAGTTCCGTCTGTTCTGTTTTAACTTTCTACCACAAGTCCAGTGGAAATGTACGATTCACCAACATAAAGCTAACACAAGTAATAGTAAGCACTTCAAACTTTGACCCCAGCTAAGCCCTCAGGACCCACGAAGGACAAAGGAATTCTATAACTTTGCGTTTCAGAAGGATTTATTGTACCCTACGTAACACTACTTTCCAAATACACAAGAATAAGATCATGAGTGACTGAAAAGTAGTGAGTAGTAAGTGCGCGCCTATTACTAACAGGAATAGGCGCGCGTGAGCAAATTGCTAACATGACTATACTATATTATGTTGATCTTTAAAGTTTCTTATCTTTTAGCTTACCATACAAATATAATACTAAAAGCTTATAAAATAAATTAGAAAGAAAATAGGTATTTTTGGATAAGATGATTTCACGGATGAGCGTGATGAGCTGATTGCCGCACGATGGTACAAGGCCTCCAGTAAGGATTACGTAGACACAATGCACCTGACCGGGCTGAAGGGTGTGTCAAAAGAGAGGGGTTAGGAAGGTATCTGCATGAAGCGTCCTGAAGAGTGGGACAAAATGTTTGATATTTTTTTTTGTGTCAGCAAAATGCTCACATCGCGCCTTATGACGGGTTAAACAATATTATGTAACATATTATACAGCCTTTTTATAGTGAAAAACACAAAACTGTTTTTATGGGACCTTATGTGTCTACCGCGACTCTAACATCAGCGTTTTATTTCTGCTTAAGAAGTTTTGCGAACCTATATAATCCAGAATTAGTAACCTACTTTAGAATTGTCATAAATAGACCGAATACAATAAGGATCATTATCAACAACAAGGTTTCGATAGATTTATAGATTATTAATCATAGAAGGTTAGACACAATATTTTTGTTAATATAATGTCGTAGTTAAAGGTACTGACATATTATTTCTTGTAATATTTCTGCACAGTACTTATAATGATTAATATAAAATTAAAATTGTATTTATAATATCTGTAATAACATAAAATACTGTAACAGTACATACATAAAACTAAGATTGAAGGAACTTTCAAAAGACATAGGTTCGTCTGTCATAATTAACTCAAGACTTAATCATGGGCTGTTTGAATAAAAATTTAACCAATATCATTATATTATCGTTCTAAGTACTAAATGTAGTAGATAATATATTTTCATAGACAACTGTCTCGACTCCTAATTGCAGAACCTTTTACTTACTCTATGCTTATACCATTATCAAAAACTTAATTTGGTGCTAAATAAGAAATCACAAAGTTGGCATCTCAAGTAGTTAGAGAATAATTATTATTATTTTTTAACTTAAGCATTTCAGTGGTTGTGTACATTCGTTTTAACTAGTTATCTTTGTTTGTAGTTAATATAATTTTATAAAAACGTAATTAACAACTCTCAGGTAATTATCAAAGTTTTATGCTTTGACAGAAGCTCTGAATTAATAATTAGAGATGTCAGTTACTCAACATAAAACTCTGATTATGATGATTATTATATTCAACAAATGATTAATTTGAAAAATTTACATCTGACACACTGAGTCCACGTTGATCCTGACCTGAGAGTTGTAAAGACGTACTTATAAAATTATATACTAAACTGACAAATCAAATTCCTGATGACCCTAAGAATAACTTATTAGATAAAATTGAAGCTAATTGTTCTGTTCTACTAATAAGAAATGATATAATAACAGAATACATGTATATATTGATTTAAATTCATAATGGTTAATAAATCTATACTAATGTTATAAGACTGAAGTGTTTGTTTGTTTGAACATGCTTATCACAGGTCCAATTAAAAAAAAACACTTTTACAACTAACATGATTTAGCGTTAACGTTAAACGTTAGCGTTATAAGCATTAACTATCAATTTTGAAAACGGGTTTTACTCACTTACACTTTAACGATATTAATATATATTATTAGTGGGTTATAGACTATTTTACCGCGGAAAATACGTTGTTACGCGGGAAAATATATAAATCATGGTCAACGCCGTGGATGACCAGCTAATAGTTTATAATACATAGAGATACTAGCTGACCGCAGCAAACGTTGCTTTGCAAAATGAAAAATAGATAGGTAGCAGCCGATTCTCAGGCCTACTGAATACGCATATAAAATTTGTTAAAAATCGGTAAAGCCGTTTTGGAAGAGTACGGTAACTAACACTGTGACATAGCAATTTTTACATTAGAGAGAGACTCATAGGAATAGACACAATGTAAAACTATTATTTCAAACTAACGCAAAAGCACCTTGAAAGTTGACAATAGGTAACAAAACAGACATTATTTTGGTCAGAAAAGGGTCTGAGTTGAAATTTACGAGAACTAAGTTAATATTTCTCATATTATTCAAAGTTGTTCAATTACACATTGTTGATATCACTACGGTATTTATTACAATGCTTATTCTTTTAACATTATATATTTTTTTAATTAGTTTCTGCTTGACAACATCTGTAACATATTTAATTCATACACTTTGTTTTTTTTATTATATTTTTTTGGACAGGGATTGTAGAAGGAATTTGAAAAGTTCTTTGCCCAGCAGTGAGACAGCATCGACTAATGAAAAAATAACTTGTTACCACTATTAGAACAGGGGGGAGTACGGGGAGGGACCACAATAGCCGGAAACATGTTTCTTTTTTTCTTTTGGTGTCTCAGCGAAACAAATTTAAGCATATTTGTCGGTCCTCACTTTTTGTTAACTCAACCTTTAGCGCCTCCTCTTACAAAAACATTCGGCCTAATTCAAAACAATTATATCCAGCTGCTGTCACAATCTCGTACAACAGCACTCATTATCTACACATATTATCAAAAAGGAGGCCTCATAGCATACAACCATAATTTTGCAGACACACACACACATACGCACACTTTAAAGCTCACATTTGTTTGCCCTAGGAAATGGCCCTGTCTAAGAAAACGGATGTCCGGAAGATGTGGGAGGTTATACCCTTTGCCCTGGACTTCAAAGTGTATCTCTTCAACTACACAAACGTTGAGGAAATACAGAAAGGAGCTCTGCCTATCGTGAAGGAAATTGGACCTTATTATTTTGAGTGAGTACTTGGTATAAATGGTGGAACATTAAACGTTTTTCGTTTTGTGTTTGCTAAATTGTTTACAAGATGTCGCTAGTAAATTTTGGGGATACTTAGTAAATGTCAATGTCATAGTATTTTTTTAATTGTTTTGTTTTTAATAAGAACATTTGGGGTGTAAAGAGTTCTGGTTGTAATATAATGCAAAATCTGTGTAAACGATATTTTTTAATTTGTATTTGTTTAATGTTTTTAATTTCACAATGATAATTCAAAGCGAGCATTATGAAGTAATAATGTTCTCGTAGTTTTTTGTTAGTATCTCTACTCTACTCAACTGTACTTATAAAGCTTTGACGAGGACGCTGGTCAACTGCGATAAACGGAACGCAATACCCACTAATAAGAAAATGAACTGAGTGTAAAGAGCGTTAAAGTAATTTTTATCGGTCATTTAATAACCTTTTATAGTTAGAGCTACTTAAAACTTTTATTTTGACATAACGCTCCTGTTCTTCAGTAACGAAAGAATTACTTTGAAAATAGAATCATACATTTTATATGCCTAAGACACAATGCTGGTCTACAATGTGAAGTTAAATAAATGACTTACGTATAAATGAAATACTTTAACTTCAGAACTAACTAACCTTTGAAATAAGTTAAACTCAAATTAAATTTGTGGTTCATTCATTTTAACGAGGCATTTATTACCTGATACCTTATACGCTTCAACTATAGAGCCATAATAGACGACTCATCAAGTCAAGTTATTTAAAACAACTCGTTTAATTAATAAATCTGACTTTGAACACAACGGACCACGGAATATGATTGCTCGTCATAAAATTACGTTGTGAAACTGTGGCGCTTTGATTGATCATTTATCAGTATTAAAAAGAATAACAGTTGGGTATTCAAGGGAAGGATACAGCACATACATTAAATTATTACAACAAAACAAAATATTGTCACAAAATATGTGACCCATCCGTTTTTAACAAAGGACTCCCTAAGTTTTAGTAATGTTACTATCAAATGATACATATGAGGTATAGATCTTTGATATCTGTTTTTTTAATGGTGTGGTACATAGTTAAATTACCTCCATTTGAATATCTGTCCTTAAACCAATGCACTTATAAAATATACGAAAGTATTGAATTTAAAAAAAATCGGGCGGAGAGATTTGATAGACGGAGAGTGGAAAAATCCGCGGCCTTACCCGTCTACCAATTAGCTAATTATGTCCCATCACTATTTAGGATTAGTACGCCTCGTCTTACTTTGACTGAATAGTTTGCAACAAGACAGTTATAATATAAGGCGTTTGCTCTCGCTCATATATTTTGTAAGAAGAAATGGTATTTTTTTAAATTTATTATATAATAATAAATTTAAAAAAATACCTAGATTGTGAAATAATCAATCATTCTTTCATTAACTGTATGAAAAAATCTTCAATCAATCAATTCAATCTTCTTGGTGGAATATTAATTAAATAAATAAATAAGGCCTTAATTCACCACGCTGGCCAAGTGCGGGTTGGTGAATGTCACATGTCCGTCAAACTCTTTAAAGTTCTCAGAACATGCCGGTTTCCTCACGATGTTTGCCTTCACCGTTAAAGCACGTGTTTTAAAGCGCACATACTTTTTTCAAGAAGAGAAATCCAGAGAAGGTTTGATCCCACGACCTTCGGAATGAAAGTCGAGTGTGCTCCCACTGAGCCAACACGGCTTTGAGGTTAGATACTCCAACCTTTTGTGTCGGCCATAATGTCGAACTTACCACTGCCATGAATTCGTGTCGCTCACATATTGCCAAGTTTCCATCTTATATCATGATATAATGTCAGGATTATTTATTTATTTACTGATATATAAATCACATACAACTTACAGATTACTTATAATCTAAAACGTTATTAGGATGTTAGGATTATCTTATAAGCTGGAAGAGCTGTTTAAAGTTGTTTATTGTGTAATGTTGAGCCCGCGAAAAATACAAATAACAAAGCAAGTATAAATTCTAAGTTTCATTTAGTAAATAATAAATAAATAATAAAATAATAAAAAAGTGCCAACAAAACCTGTATCGCAGAATGATATGTAAATATAATTGAATTATCCGTATCTGCGAGTTATTCCGTATATAAAAAAATACGATAAATTGGATATGCAAGACAAGCATGGACAAAATTTATTGGACGGGATGAACAGATGTTTTAATGTATCATGTAGGTATGTGTGTGTATGTGTTAGCTCAAATTCATGAAAAAAAGCATATTTTTTTTAAAGTAGTTTATATTGTGCAAAGCCTTCTTTGTACTTTATTTTTCAATAAGTCCTCAGTCGTACTTATCCCTTTAAATATTCACTTGATATCGCCGAAGCCCTTGATTTAAAATGCTAGTGTAAATGTAGTAGGTACATCTGTGATTTACCATGTCAAAAGAAAAAAGGCTTTATAAATTATAGGTTTCGAGTAAAAAACGACACGTGCTCTGTTTTTCACGAACCGTATTGAAAGTTCTATTTTAATTTGCCTCCCTCTGTGTATTTTTAAAGCCGTGTTTGTTAAGTGGGAGGACACTCGACTATCATTCCGAAGGTCGTGGATTCAAACCCCCCAGCCCACCTCTGGATTTTTCATCTCGAAATATTTATGTGTTTTTTTTTAACACGTGCTTTACGGTGAAGGTAAACATCGTGAGGAAACCGGCATGTTCTGAAAACTTGCAGGATTTTGTTAAACATGTGACATTCACTAACCCTCTCTTGACCAGCGTGGTGAACAAAGGCCTTATTTATTTATTTATTTAATGGGACCACCACCTAGAAAATACACTTTCGAATACAATTAAGAATATGATACACTAAATTATATACTAGTGCTTCCTAAATTACAGGTAGTCACAGCAAGCGCAATAGTTATTTACACAACTTATTTACTAATAACTTATTAACTTATTTATTTACTTTTTTATCTCTTTAGTCAAGAGAGAAATCACGTAAATAGCTGCAGTGTATTATCTGGAATCACACTTTATTTGGTCTGGATGTTGTCCATGTAATAACTATATGTACCAACGTACAAACATGATGTTTTCTTAATTTGATGTATTCTGTGTAGGTAAATTTAATCAATAAGATGAAATAATGAATAAAGAGACAAAGATATAGACGTTGTGTAGGTATATAGCAATTAGTAAGTAAGTTTATAGTAATTCGGTCAGTCAGTATAAAAACATCATTATCGACTTATGGTAACATAACAGATCATAAAGGCAAAAGGAGTAAATTTCGCTTTGTTCTGCATACGAAACTCATGCAGGGTTGATTTAAAATCTACTCCTCCCAAGTGTTTGAGAGACAGCTAGATTACATCTACTTTCTATACTTAGGTATACTTTGTCTCTATTTTCTTAAGTATTATTTATATTGTTTACCACGTCCACACCCTTCCTGAATTAAATTATTTCCATAAAAGTTGCCTGGAAGAAATTGCTTTAAGCAATAAGACCGCCCATTACGCATGTAGGTTTAATTTTACTATTAATCGTTTTGTATTTTTGTTTATTGGTGGGTGTAATAAAGAATTTTCTATCTATCTTATAATTATTCATATTTAGGTACATAGCATCATAACTACAACTTGCTTGGTACAGTCCTATTTCAACTTACGAAAAAAAAAAGTACATATTTTAACAAACCATAAACCAATAGTATTTCTTTTGTTCTATATAGTTACTAGGAAGCCTTGAACTTTATAAGATGTTGTTGGTTTCTACTAAACAAGATCAATGAACTCCAAATAAATAAATTTACGGTACGCGGTACCGAATTAGCAAACGCGTTAGTAATTCTGGCGGGATTAGAAGTTTTAAGATAATCCCAATGCTATTCCTAGACAACATATATCTGTGTGGTTTTTATTATAAGAATGCTTAATATTAAACTTTTTGTTTTAAGATACAGTGGCATTTACTTGTAATTTGCAACAAGTTGGCCAAGTTTATCTGAGTCGTTGATTACCAACTCGTTATTTAACTTAACAAGCAGATTAGCGTCAAGCTATTCTAAATTTTTCGTTTTTTCTGTTTACAGAGAATGGAAGGAGAAGGTAGAGATAGAAGATCACGAGGAGGACGACACAATTACGTACAAGAAACGTGACACGTTCTTATTCAGGCCTGACCTGTCCGGGCCGGGACTGACAGGGGAAGAAGTTATCACTATGCCCCATTTGTTTATGCTGGTAACTAGAAAATTAAATTTGGTAGTGTGATTGGAATTTTGCACCCAATATTATTCTGAGAGCTAGTCCTAATTTTTGGTAAGGTATTTATGGCAAGCTGAAAACTCTTTCCTTCGACTACATAGTACCATGCGCTGCAGACTTGGCTTACAGAATTTAGCTTGCCATAAATACAAACAAACAAACAAACAATATTATTTGGTAGGTGACGAGCTCGTTTCTCCTTATATCCTTCGACTGCCATTATCATCTTCTAGCGTTGAGTGGTAGCTCCGAGAAAAATCAACATGATTATAACACAGCAATCAACATAATAATACATTATTTTATACAGGGAACGATAATTACCGTTAATCGTGACAAGCCAGCAATGCTGAACATGGTATACAAAGCTCTTTCTGGCATCTTCGACAATCCTCCCGACGTCTTCTTAAGGACGAAGGCTCTGGATATATTGTTCAGGGGCATCATCATCAACTGCGCAAGAACAGAGTTCGCACCGAAAGCTGCGTGTACGCAGATCAAGAAGGAGGGCGTGACTGGATTGATAATTGAGCCGAATAATCAATTTCGATTTTCGTTGTTTGGGACCGTAAGTTGTAAAAATAAGATTATTATATCAGAAAATATAATACAAAAATATTGATTAATACACACGTTACAATTTCACTTAGCAGCGGTCCCCGCACTAGGCAAGCCTGTATTGCGGTAGACCTGTTACAATTAGGTTTGACCGGGTATAGAAAACAGTGCATGGAAACAAAAGAAGTGACAAATTAGGACAAATATACAACATTTATTTTTATTTTTATTTATGAGAAATTACACTCAATAAGAAAAGGTAAGGGAAATATTAGAAAGTTGAAAATTTAGTTTAATTAAAATGTTTTTTTGTACTTTATGGATGTTTAAAAGTATTACATACATTCGCTTATACGGGGTATAACAAACGTTTCGGCCTACTGGCCGAAACGTTTACTACTGGACATACTGTCCAGGTCTGAAACATAAGACATAGGAGCAATTTGTGAATGCAGTTTTTCATTTTGTTTTTAGCAAAATGCAACTGCATTCACAAATTTTAAAAAGAACATCTACTTTGCTTGAAATCAAACCCGGATTTTTTTTAAAATATATATATTTTTTATTATCTCCATTAGATATAATTTCAACCGAAAGCCAGCCACTGCTCATAAGCTCATCATAGAGTTTATGCAAAAATTCGTCACTCAACACATACAATAATATACACATTACATATATTAATACACATGATACAATTCCGTGACGATTTGCAGAGAAACGGTACAGTAGACCCTCACGTGGTGACGGTGAAACGCGGGATCAAGAACGTGATGGAAGTAGGCAGGGTCGTCGCGATCGACGGGGCTCCCAAGATGGACAAATGGACAGACCCCTGCAACGAGTACGACGGCACTGACGGCACAGTGTTCCCTCCTTTCTTGACCATGAATGACCGCCTTGAGTCTTTCTCTGGTGATTTATGCAGGTCAGTAACAAGTGCTTTTATTGATGGTACAGTAGTATGTGGTCGTCTTCCAAGGTGGACAAGTGGACAGACCAGTGCAATAAGTTCGACGGCACTAACGGGAATTTTCTAAGAGGCCATGTATATGGCCTTAAATAATCATTAACACAATTATGGTGATAAGAAAGGTAGAATAGCAATGGTGACATTCTTTGTACCTACACAGTTGCGGTATTTGAGCAAAATATTAGCCCATTCTCAATATCGTTAAGGAATCATTCCCTAATACATGAACACAACACGTAAAAAGAAACAACATAAGAAATATTGTTCAACGATATTATCTAGAATATCCTAGATATATTAATTATCTCGGTAATAGACACAAGTAAATGTTTCGCTAAACAAACCTTCATTTTCCGAAAGTATTGGTGAAATAATCCCGGGTGTGCTGCTTTATGAACGATACCGTTGTCTTTTGATCTAAATGATTACTATCATCAATCTTTTCGTCATTATAACGGCGTTTTGGCATTGTTAACTATTTCACGGAGTTTGTAGATTGTGGTGATCGGCAAGCCACTAAAACGTTAATGAGAACCCGTACAGGAGACCTGGTGTGCAAGAGGTAGATGTAAAGTAAATAGCAAAAGGAACTCATTGAATAGGGTCGCATATAATATATTCAATATATTTAGAAAGTTACTTTGTTAGAAGTAAAGGAACAAATAACGTGTCATTAGTAAGTAATCACATTTATTTCGATCCTCGGTGTGATCATTTTCTTTTGACTAGAGTACATTTGCAATTGCCACATTGGTATAACTGGTTACATCTGGCACGTCACGCTAGAAGATGTTTTGAAACGTTGATTTTGATTACTTACTTTTGGTTTTTACTGTACCCACAATAAATAAAAAATAAAATACGTACGAAGGAACGAAATACAAATTATATTAGATCACTCCTCCTACTAAGTGTATCAATCACGCTTTGATGAGGTTCTTGCAGAGTTTTTGGTTCGTTGTTTTTCAATTTTTATTACTTTTATAGATAGAAAGATTACGAAGAGAGATACTATAATACATATTCATATTTCGGGCTGGGCCAGAGCGCGTGAAACGATTTTTTCGTTATTCGTAATGTGGTCCGGAGAAGGCATCAATCTACTTTCTAGGTCTTCATGCCACTATCTTAGACCACATCGTCAAACCTATAATAAAAATAGACCTATATCAAATTTAATTATGTATATTTTTTTTAAGTGTTTGTTATATATTCTGTTGGTGTAGCCTATTTTAATAAATAAATAAATGAAGATTACTTTGATATTTGGGTTTGTTCGCGTTGGGACTCGCGAGATTCCATAAGCTAGCAATTGAGTTCTCAGAAGAAAAATATTGTTTTACCAGGTCTTTCAAGCCGTGGTATCAGAAGAGGACCTTCTACAGCGGTATAAAGACTAATCGCTATGTGGCCAATATCGGCGACTTCGCCAATGACCCGGAACTGCAATGCTTCTGCCAGCCACCCGGAAAGTGTCCACCCAAAGGTTAGAATCTTTACACATTCTTCAAAACAGGGTTCGAACAATTCCAATGGCAAAATAGTACTACTTGTAGTAGTAGTAATACTTGGGAAAAGTATATTTACACGGAACACGATATTGCTTTTTTACACTGAACATAAAAATCCAGTATGTATAAAGTTTTAACAAAAAACAAACGACTTACAGTTTGAAATTTATCGAGGGTGCAGTGGTAATACCCGATAAGTGAGAAACCATACTGCACGCGTTTTTGTTAAATCTACTTGTATCTCTGGCAATTTGACTTGATTAGGGCTGAGATGGCTGAGAGAAACTGATTGATTGATGCTGGTCTTCCAGATTTTTTGATTTGGAGCGAAATTAAGTTTATGCATGTGTAGAAGATGTATGTTTTAAATACATAAATACCTACTTTCTTAGTTAAGTTATGTAGATAATAGAGTTTATAACAATATACCAGTGTTTGTAAGATATGCTGGCTTATTTCTATTTATAATAAAATTTATATTCATATTTATCTATACATAATATAAACAATTACGTAGGTTCCTATGTATCTTTAACGCTAAGCTAAGCTTAGATCTTAAAACGACGTAAGTAACGGATGTTGATGAAGTATTCGTAATAGATAGAGTGGTTCGAGGGGAAGGTTTAAATGCACTTTTACCTCGGGAAAATACGTGAAACGCGTCTCTGTTATACTCGTAATATTTATATTGCATTGATTATATAAGATTTCAAGTAGGTACCCAGAACACAAGCACACAGATTTATACGGAATAATATTTCAGTGTAAAATTACCAGCATTTTTATTAAATAACTCTATAATTATTAATTTTAAGGTCTAATGGATTTAACCGCATGTATGAAAGCTCCCATGTACGCCTCGCTGCCGCATTTTCTAGACAGTGACCCGGAACTGTTGAAGAACATCAAAGGACTAAACCCTGACGTTAATGAACATGAGATACAAATTGATTTCGAACCCGTAAGTTTAAGTCTAGACTATACTAATGACTGATCACCGACACCACGAAACGCGCCTCAATTGTTTAATATTCTCCATGTAGACTTCTAAGCCATGTAAGCATGAATAATGCGCACAGATTGCCGATTGATTTTGAACACGTAAGTTTAATGGCCGTTATATATTCGCATCAAGAATTTCTGAAAACCACCTACTCGTTAATTTGAAAACAACATAAACATACGTGCACATGATTTACGCCATCCAATCTTCTCGTCCTCACTTATAATTATAATAATTCATTTACACTAACTAGTCTAGTCTATTCTACTCAAGAATATAACAAAGGCTACTTAATGTCTTGCCATTTCATAATGTAGTATGATCTCATAAAATTATCATGATATTAAGACAAATCGTCTTGAGTTAAAGCTAATATAGGTACTCTTCTATACTCGTTTCAGATATCAGGTACACCAATGTCAGCAAAGCAAAGAGTTCAGTTCAATATTGAGCTTCTGAAAACTGATAAGATGGAGTGGTGCAAGGAGCTGCCTGGAGTCATCGCTCCCGTGTTTTGGATCGAAGAGGTAAGTGCCAAGGAAATACATTTAAATTAATAAGTTAAATATGATATGAATAAATAAAATAGAGGCACACTTCCATTCCACCATATCATTTGACCACAGTCTAAAATAATATCTCCACACTTTAAAGTAATTAAAATAATCTATATATAAATTTGGAAACCGATTACAAAGCTTTAGTTTCCTTACAATTAAAACATCGTATTATTTTGTACTATGCATACTTTGCTTTACAGATATTCGGCTCTTCTTCCCCGTTTTCGCCCTCCATAACTTTAAAATGGCTCAACCGATTTTCATCAGACATATCTATGAACATTCGGAACAAAAGTCGCCTTTCATGCAAAAACTAACTTGAAATCGCTTTATCCGTTCGGGAGCTAGGATATTATAACACCCCTCTTTTTTGGTCGGAGGTTAATAATGTTTCAGTCTTACTCTAGGGTTATCATGTCAGTTATCAATAAAATAAACAAATCAATAAATAAAATTAATAAATTGAGTTTTTGCAGTGGCGTGAGCGCTCGCTCAAGCCATCGGACATTTTAAGTTGATTCTATGCTACTTCCACTCGGTCCAAATGCCCTACAATGAAGAACCAGGACGTCGCGCCGTCATGTACATAAATCATTGGAACATAATTATATGTATTGGTCAATTCAACGTTCATTTTTACAATCTTAAATGTAATATATAATTTCCTCATACTTTCTGCCAAGTCCTGAACCTTAGCTATCTCAGTCCAGGAGTGATGAAGGCGACTAACTATGTAAAAAAATATTGCTTCACAAAATCTATTTCTATTTACTTTCAAAGTTTGTACGAGCCTGTATTTTACCCACAACGGACCCTTATTATTTATTTACTAGCCCCAGCGCAAACTTTACCCAAATTGAAGAAGTATCTATTGACTTTATTGACCTAAGTAAACGACTACCAGGCACATATTACCTATTCAAGGGGAAAGACGCTAAATTATATGGAGGTATTCCAATTGGAGCACCAATTTCGAAGAGTACCAAGACGAGGACCTTCGGAATAAAATTTCGATATAAGGTAATAATAGTAGGCCCAACTCTTACAAAAATGGAAAAACTTGAATTAAATCTGTAATTTTTAAAAGATTTGGTGGCACTGGGATTCTTTTCTAACAATTGTTTTTTTTATTAATATTTTTATTACTCAAAAATATCTGCGATAGACAAAATATCGGAAAATCTTAAACTCATTTTGTTGTTCAATAATATCTACCTACTATAAATTTACATTAAACGAGGGCAAACCCGAAAATTAGCAAAATAATTCGTAGATAATTCAAATTCAAGTCGCAAATTAGCTAGACGCGTTAGTCTAGCCAATAAAAGCAAAAGGGCTTTGATTATCTCATACACATTTTTATGTATGAGCTAGGCCGAGTTATTATTATGATATCATATTGATGATGAGAAGATGCCGTTATATTTTCAAATGCCTTTTTAATTTCTTTATTTAACTTATAATCATACATAGCTTTAATACCAAGGCAAGGCCAGCAGTATTGACCTTTGATTAGCATTTTTATAATAATATACGCATTGAAATTATCGAGCAGGCATTCCCACATTAATACGACTACCTGGGTCATGACGTGGCTTTCTCATTAGGTACTCGCAGTCAAAATAAAACAAAAATGTTACGTTCAAATGAATCTTAATTAGAAGGCAATTAGGCGCCAATGTTGGTCATAGAGCAATAGCCAAATAAATTATTCTTACTAATTCCGAAGTCTAAGAACTAACATTTATCACTCATTTGATGAATTTTATTTGATTTTACATGTTCAATGATAACAATCATTGATATCTATCAAACACCTGATAATACATAATTTTATCATCGATCATTTTTAGGCTTTTGTAGCCAAATGGCAAAAAACGGAACGGATTCGTCATGACTGTCTATCTTTCTCTCTGTTCGTGTATGTCACAGACACTTTTCTGATAATATAAGGACTATATACTGTTGAAAGGTGCATCTACTTACATTTGTACCTATTTCGTGAACAGCATTAATATTTTCAAACAAAATACAACAAATAAAACAACAAATATGTCTTCAAAATAATATAGAGGTAGAATTATTATTTTTTACTCTGGGTAGATTGAATTGTGAAATACTTCCAAGCGGTTCTTTTTATTAAAATAAATGTATTAACTGTACGGAACCACTGGTGTATCATACCTACTATTTTTTTTTAAATTTTAATAGATACTATGGCGAATCCTATCTATTAAATACTCTTTAATATGCGCTCCTAGGTGGATTGAGTGTCCAAGTTTATTTATTAAACTACCTACCTAGACACGATAGTACAGTATTGGACAGATGTCGCTTAGTTCTACTTTGACAGGCTCTAATAATTCTGGTTGACAAGGACTGATAAGCTCATGTTTCAATAGCTCCCTGATATGACAAGCATTTCTCAGTAAATTAAAATTTATAATAGAATATTTAAGAACATAACAATTTTAATGACTACAAAATTGTAAAAACTGATAAAGCTGGGTGTGATATTCTCAAATCAGTATAATTTTTATTTAAGGTTTTTTAAAATTTAGTTTTATTAATTTTTAGTTAACCTGTCTATGTATGCTAGCTTAAGGAAATAAACGTTTTGTCTTTTACTTTCAGTACCTACATAGGGTAGGCTGAGGTGCCACCCAGTTGGTAATGGCAAATGTAATGTTTGCACTGGGTAACTAGTCTACATACAGCTCGTTAAGTTTTTATCGACATTTCCTCGCCGTTTTACTCCTTAATCAGCCACTTGATGGTGAATAAAACGTCTTCACATCTTCGTCACTTTAGAAGACGCTTTTAAACTCCTAGAATGGAAAGGGCTAGGCATCAACATAAATGGCGAGTACTTCACTCACCTTCGATTCGCAGATGATATCGTAGTCATGGCGAAGACGATGGAAGAACTCAGCACAATGCTTGAAGACCTCAATCGAGTCTCCCAACGGGTGGGCCTCAGGATGAACATGGACAAGACGAAAGTC
Source organism: Gymnoscelis rufifasciata (assembly GCA_929108375.1). NCBI lineage: Eukaryota > Metazoa > Arthropoda > Insecta > Lepidoptera > Geometridae > Gymnoscelis > Gymnoscelis rufifasciata. The sequence continues at coordinate 7,375,909 of OV815315.1, read as the reverse complement.
ATGTCTAATGTCCATGTTGTGCCCGCCCCCGTTATGGTTGAGAATTCGGTTCTCGAAGTTGTTGACGCATACGTATACCTAGGACAAACAGTCCAATTAGGTAGGTCCAATTTCGAGAAAGAGGTCAGTCGCCGAATCCAACTCGGATGGGCAGCGTTCGGAAAACTAAGACACGTCTTTTCATCGAATATACCGCAGTGCCTCAAGACGAAAGTCTTCAATCAATGTGTGTTGCCAGTGATGACATACGGATCCGAAACGTGGTGCTTCACTATTGGTCTCATAAACAGGCTCAGAGTCGCTCAAAGAGCTATGGAGAGGGCTATGCTCGGGGTTTCTCTACGGGATCGAATCAGAAATGAGGAGATTCGTAGAAGAACGCGGGTCACCGACATAGCCAAACGGATTAGTTCTTTGAAGTGGCAGTGGGCAGGCCATATAGCACGACGAACAGATGGTCGTTGGGGCCGAAAGGAGACCACGGATCGGCAAGCGCAGCGTAGGACGTCCACCAACTAGATGGACGGACGATCTGGTGAAGGCTGCGGGCTCACGGTGGATGCAGGCCGCTGCCAGCCGAAACCACTGGAGATCTTTGAGGGAGGCCTATGTCCAGCAGTGGACGTCTTACGGCTGAGATGATGATGATGATGACATCTTCGTTGATAAAATTCATTTATTCTCATGTTTATTTAAATTAAATTATGGGTTTATTTGCGTAAAAAAATAAAAAAATACAACGTTTAGATTATAACGGAACTTATTTCTCTTGATTTCATCTTAGTTCGTCGTTCAAAACTCTTAATTAATACGTCAACTAGCTTAACACGCCTTTTTCTTGGCTTTTTCCATTTTGAAATGAAAGATAGATAGATAGATAACTCTTTATTGTACACCACAAATAAAATACAAACTGCAAACAATAACAAGACAATACATTGGAGTACGAAGGGCGGCCTTATCGCTGTGAGCGATCTCTGGATGGACAGGAAAGAAATAATACGCCATAGACAGTGGCGTAACGTAAAAAAGATATAAAAGGAAAATAAATAAATACCAAATAAATTATTCAAAACTATTTTCAAATAAAATTAACTTAAAAATAAAAATAAACATATTACATAATTCCTAAACTATATCCTAATAAGAGCGATAGATACTAAAAAAAAATAGATAAATAAATAAAGAATAATAATAGACTATATAATAGATAAAAATAAAATAAAAAAAGAGAAAATGAAAGTTATTCAACACTGAAAGATATTTGAATTGTATCAGTTGTTCCTAAGTTTTTTTTAACTGAATAATAAATATAAGTACACTAGTCATTCTAACTTAATCTAACTTCAATATGCTGTGTCCTTTTGCTCTTGTCATAGTATTTATATATATTGTATTTTTTTATATCTACAGGGATTGGCTTTGAATAAAACGTTTGTGAAAATGCTGAAAACCCAGCTGTTTATCCCGAAGAGGATGGTGGGCATAGTTCGCTGGTGGCTGGTGGCCTTCGGCTCGCTTGGCTCCCTCATCAGCATACTTCACTACTTCAAAGGTACTTATTAATATATAATAAATAAATTATATAAATATTTCCGGACAATCCACACAACAACATCTAGCCCCGTGGTAAGCTCTAAGCTTGTCTAACGGATACCTACTAGACATCTGATATACTTAAAATAATAGATATACATTATGTAGATATTTCTTATTATTCATATGAAACACCCAGACCAAGGACAAAATGCTTGCAGAACATACAAACACTTGTGATCCCTCGGCAGGAATCAAACCCGCTACTTCTTCGCCCACCACAATTACCAGAATTACAAGAACACAAGATTACAATAATTTAATAGCTACATAGTATTTAATCGTTAATGATTATGGAATGGACAAGTTTCTTTGGCTCGTACAAAAATTATAGTAGCCAACAAACCCTCTCAATTTTCTTGTCTTAAATTAATAATTATATATGAATATTGCTGGTCTTCTTAGTCTAATTATTCAGCGTATTTAAGCATAGCACAATGGGTATTAAGTGACCTATATGGACACATTTTATATGAAGAACATAAACATCATCGCACTCAACATTATAATTACTTATTTAATTTATTATTTGGATTAAAGTTGATTAAATAACTGAATTGTCGCATACACGCATTGTTCAGAATGCATTGCAAACATCTGCATTGAAACAGAGCTGTCTGTTACACTACAGTGCTAAGTTAAATCGTTGTTTTAATCATTAATGTCCAGTAGTTGTCCGGAAATTACATTTATTTAATATTACACTTCCAATTTTTATTTTATACGAGATTTATAGAAGGGTTGATAAAGAAAGATAGTTATAAACTTAAATTAACAGTTTAATAGAGGCTTTTCACACTTGTTTATCTCTATATAATAGTCACAACAAGATAAGGTATAATTAAGCTCATTGTGTTTTTTATCTAATCCAATTTGATAAGCCAGAAATAGGAGTTTTATGAATACGAGGGATATAATTGAAAACTGTAACATTAAGTGAAATATAAATATATTTCGCTTGTAAGTGAATGTAGTTCTAAAAAGAAAGAAATGATATTAAGCCCGATTATTCGGAGCTCCTCGCAAAAACAAGTTCCCACGAAAAACGATACCACAGAATACAGAAAGGCGATACTTAAACTTTTTTCCTTAGCACATCGGACAAGCGCTCAGCTAGCACGTATTAACTTTTATGTGTACTTGTCCTGAAAATGTTCTCTGAATTTTCACAAGTTAAAATACCTACGTATCTAAAACTTTAAATGAATTTTTGTGGCGAAGCTTCCATGACATTTACTGGAATCCAACGAAGTGGATGTACGTAAAACACAAAAAAAACTGATAGGTCTGGGGCTATCGATGTCAAACATTCAACTTTATAATTTGTTTTAACCCTCTCAATAAGGCCGAATCGTCAGACTTATTAAATATCAAGTCTGAGGGACTGTGTTTTATGTTCTAAAATTTTACGCGAAAAAAGCGCAAGTAGAGGATACAATTACCAAGATTAGATCATTAATTACATTTAATTTTTTGTAATGTGACTCTTTAAACTTATGTCATAGAATTGTTATTGATTAAATGAGTGGTTTTCTTTCCTGCGCCCGGCTATTTCATACCAAGCTCGTACTGTTCCTACCCCCCAGAATTTTACTCTAAGCGCACCATGATAATATTTGATAATAGGTACACCTTCTGTACCTAGTGTGACGGGATTAAAACCACTCAGTGGGGTGTAGCGATGGTTGGAGTGGCGGAGGTGATAAAAGAAGAGGAAGGAGTTAGAAAACTAAATATTTCATACCATTTCACCATAGAACAAATCGAGTTTTATTGAACTTAGTACAACCAAGTTCAACATTGAAAAATTACAATTTGCTCTCAGTTAGGCGGTAAAACGAGTTTTGATCGCGCTTATAATAGCCATTGGTGAAATCAGGGCTTTAAACTTTATTGCAAAAACCAAGATTAAATAAACTCCTTCTACATTTAACTGTTAGAACATGCTAAGAGACAAACAAGTTTTTTATACAAATAAGACACAACAGCAGTGTCTGGAATATCAGATGGAATATAAAGTGGGACTTTAAACTACTCTCAGTATAAACACACGCCTTAGCGGAGAAACCATTTTCCATGTTAATTTAAGTAGCGCATTAGGTTAAATATTAAGGGAGTAAAATATTTTTTTAAGACCAGTAGTTGCTTAAACTTTCGTTTAATACTAAATCACTTAAAATTTCTGAAGATCGACGATTTTTAACTAAAGGCGTGTCTCTTTTTCTTGCTGTAAACTAATTTAAGTGCAACTTTTTTTGTTACAAGATAATAATCTTCTCTTGGCAAAAATAAATACAACCAAGACCAAATAAGCAATAAATCAAAATTAAAAGTTTAAGAAAAACCATAATAATGTGTAATGTGCACGCGATGCGCTTACATTTGAGGCCCTACTCGAGTATATTTGCAGATTTTAGGTTTTCCTTCCCCACGCGGTTAGCGTAATAACTTTTAAACGGCACAACCGATTTTCATGAAACACGCCTAAAAACACTCGAGCCAGACTCACCTTTCATACAAAAAAAACTAAATTAAAATCGCTCCATCCGTTCGGGAGCTATGATGTCCCAGACAGACAGACAGACACGTCAAACTTATAACACCCCTCTTTTTTTGTCGGGGGTTAAAAATTGTTCCATCCACGCGTAATGCAATTACTAAGGGACAAAGGGATTAATTTATATGAATAGACAAATTGGCGCGACAAACGTTATTTTATTGGCATATTCTCAGGCCTACCCAATATGCACACACACATAAAAATTGGTCCAATCGTTACGCAGAAGTTTAAACAAACATATATACGCTTATTTTCTTTTAAATTAATAAACATAATTATAATCCTATTTGTTTGTTATTTGTAGATGACATTATGCGTATTGCGACCTCAGGGGACACAAACAAAGTTAGCAGCGACGGCGCAAGCAATGACGTTGAGCAAAAGGTAAATAAACATAAAATTGTATTCCCAAATACAAAAAATTACATGAAAAACCCCTATAACCTTCTTAACTTTTAAACTTTGAAATATTATTACAATAAGAACAGTATTCCGGAAATACCTTTTTAAGCACTTTCAGATCGATAAAAAGAAATCTCACCTAAGCGTACAAGTATATAAATCTAAATTTAAAATTTAAGAAAAACCCCTGATTCCAATGTTTTAGTTTCCTTAAAAGTAAAACATCATAATATTTAGTAATGTGCACGCGATGCTTTTTCATTTGATACCCTACTCGAGTATATTTGCAGATTTTCCTTCCCCAATCTCACCCCCATAACTTTTAAACGGCTCAACAGATATTCATGAAACATGTCTAAGAACACCCGCGCCAAGCTCACCTTTCATACAAAAAAAAACTAAGTTGAAATCGCTCCGTATGTTCGTGAGCTATGATGTCCCAGACAGACAGACAGACAGACCAACAGACAGACACGTCAAACCTATAACACCCCTCTTTTTTGGTCGGGGGTTAAAAATTCCAATGATAAGGGATAAAAGAGTTTTTTTACATTTTGTAGCTAAGTTTTTTAAACATAAAATTATACTTACTTTTTGCACGACGAGTTAAAAGTTATTACTTTGCGAAATATTTATCAAAATCTTATTTTAGTAAGTATCTCTAAAGTTATTTTTTATCTATGAAAGACGGCGATTAAAGTAAGAATCTTTGTTGAAAAATAATCATACTTTTAATATCTCTAGGGAACTTCACAAGCTGAAGTGTAAGCTTCATTTAAATGAAATCCAAGAGATGACTTTTCTTGTTAAAATTAGACATAACTTTATTTTGATGAAGACACCTAAAATAATTAAAAAACCTCTGTTTACTGAAAATGAGATGAAACATTAGAGGTTTTTTAAATAATATAGTTTCCAAACTCAATTCAACATCAGAAAACTTAAACATTTATTTATAAGTCCTATTTGTAAATTTAACTAAGCCTATTAAGCCGTTGAAAGAAGCCGGTGCATTGAACCGATCATAAATAACTAACATATCAATTCGTTAAATATGTTAGTTATTCGATAGTCTAAAAACGTATACTGAAGTTCTTTGGACACGTGGCGCGAAACGAGAACTCCATGGAGCGCCTAGTTGTACAAGGCATAATGGAGGGAAAGAGGTCTCGTGGTCGCTCTCCAACAAGGTGGTCGGACCTCATCTCAAAATCGACTCAGTCCACCATTACCGACTGCTCCCGCACCGCAACTAACAGGGAACAATGGCGGCGCATTGCAAGAGCAGCAACCCATTATAAGGACCCCCCATAACCACGACCACTCTGTCAAGAGTGACCGACTAAGAAGAGAGTCTAAAGCTATCTCGCATTATCACGTGTGACTGAGCGAAATAGCTTTATATTATAACCATTGCCTGATTAGCACATCTTGTGTTATATATCTCTATCTTTATATTCATAAATCTTTTGTACGTGTGTTAGTCACTAAACTCCTCCTAAACGGCTGGACCGATTTTGATGAATTTTTTTTGCGTGTGTTTAAGTGAGTTCGAGAATGGTTTAGATTCACAATACGGTCAACTAAGGGCGAAGTGGGGGCGGACCGCTAGTACTAAATAAATATATAGCAGAAACGATTATCAAAAAGTTTAATAAACATGTAAATTAAATTACTTAAATCGCGATAAGAAGTAAAATATGTTTAAAGTGAAAAATCCGTATCAAATTTGATAACATCACGGGTCGAGAAAGTTGCAATCCATATTTCCATCCATTTATAAATCCTTAATTAAGAATAAATATATAATTATAATGAAATGTCAAAATCAGTCTGTTATGCTTTATTGCATAAAAATACATTTTTATAGATAAGTAGAACAGGTTTCGGGGGCTCAATCCAGAAGGCCCTGCGAGTAGTAAGGGATAAATAGAATATTTTTCCAAAAATGCCCTGCATGCAAGGGGACCCCCCTTCATGCGGCGGTAGAGCATTTTTGCATGTTTTCCCAATTATCCTCTGTTTCATTTTATTACGCACAATTAACATAAACCCTATGAATATTTTACCAAAATCTTATTTCCGTGAAGCTTTCATCTAATTCAAAAACTTGCCATATTTTTTTTTGTCTAGGTTCCTTTAGCATAGGTATTTGAATAACGCATTTTTCCTTTATCGATACCTATAGGGCTTTATTGCGACAGGTACACAATAAAGCCCCACTCTTCTTCAATCTCGCAGATTTTTTAATGACATCTGCGAATGATATGCTTAGCAAAATTTTTGAGCGCAATATTGTGTTGCTTAAACGGTGCGAAAGTTGTAAAAAAGTTAAGGTAGGAAAATCTTAGTCTTATTTTATTAAATAAATATTTCCGGACAATCCACGTAGGTAACAAGAGTCTATTCTCATCAAAAAAGTGCGAGGAACATGCATAAGTTATTTTTATTTTGAACTAGCCGAGACCTGCGGTGTTACCCGCGTTTAAATGTATTGTCCCGCGGAATTACATATTTTCCCGGGATAAAAAGTATCCTAAGTTACTTTTAATACCTCCAAGAATATGTGTACAAAGTTTCATGATGATCGGTTGAGTAGTTTTTGCGTGAAAGCGTAACAAACAAACTTACATTCACATTTATAATTATATATATATGTAATTATTTAACTACTTAAATGTCCAACGCCCTCAGCGTCCGGAAGCGATATATACTTCCGCTACGCGAGCGCGGCGTAGTGTGTAACGCTACGCCGGCGGAGCGCCAAAAATATAACGATTATCACATAAAAAGTACTAAAGAGGTACTTTAGTACCACAGGACAATTGAGTAGCGTATATCAGTCATCTAACACCCTGGTATGCTTAGTTTGTAATAGCACAGATTATTAATATAGTATAATGGTAATAGGTATTCCAGCAATATTTTATTTTATCTACTCATGAATCCGTTAACAATTGGTATCACATAAAAGATGAAATCGCAGCTCCCTTTTGCTAACATTTGCTCATCAAAGCCTAGTGAGTTATGAGAATAGTAGTTAGTGTGTTTTTGTTTTTTTGAGAATGTTTGTTTTTCCCAGGACGTCAGCGTCATCGGGCAAGCTCAGGAGCCCGCTAAGGTGACCATGTAATGGACTGCCCGGCGACTCTTGCGTCTCGCCTTCGCTTGGAGTCGTCATAGAACCCTCTACATCATCGGTCGGCAAGCTTTCAGGTTTATTCGGCGACGGGTTCACCCATGACACAGCTCATTATGGAACTTGATCAAACACAAATCAATAAAATCATTTTTCTTTATTTAATTACCTAATTCTAAGAAAAATTACAGTGATACCTCTTTATAGTGTTGTACTTGTGCTAGAGTGTCCCGCTCTCAAGGCTATTTTAATAATAGCCGTGTTGGATTGATATTGATTTGATCATTGAAACAGAGTAGCTTAATAACAACTTTTTTGCAACAAGCAAATTATATACCTTTAAATATGGCAAGTTACATAATGATATGTACTTTCTTAAACACCAGAAATAAAATATAACACTAAACTAGAAAAAGGTTCTACTCATAGATATTAAACTTTAACTGACTTATCTAATGTCGCACTCAATAACGCTAACGCTGAACAACAAATTAAATTAGGTCTAACCTTTGGTCACTTTCTAATCTGTTAAAAAAGAAAAAGACAGATATGTACCTAACCACTCTAATGGCGACAAATTTGTACCGGATTAAGTAATAACTGTTGCATTTAAGCATTATAAGCAATAACTTAGTGCACCATAGATAAGTATAAAAATCACTTATCAATTATATTATTCGCAAAGTTTTACTATTTATCATAAGAATGCCATACTTATTTAGATAGAATTAGAATCGAATATTAAAAAATAGTAATATGTGTGTGTTTTATTTCACTCGTTGTTTGTGTAATCAAATCTGAAACTATTGATAGCTTCACTATTATTCTTATGAATAGGCTCAGAGTCGTTCAAAGAGCTTTGGAGAGGGCTATGCTCGTCGTTATTTCTCAGTCAGATAAGTTTTTACCGCAAGCACTTTCTCCTTGGTCTAGGAGATTAATATGTAAAATAAAAATTATCGAATTATGTTTGCCTATTATATTGAGTAAGAATAATCTTATATCTGATGTCTAGTACCCGAAACCTGTGCCGAAACACAAGCTTAGATCTTACCGCAGGGCTATTTATCTAATTAATTATTGTGCTACAAATATTTAATACTTATAAAAATGTTTGTAGCACAAAAAGGGCCTTAATTAGAAATGATTGTTTGTCGTATTGATTTGATATCTAATTAATGAAACTTGTCCCAAGGAAGCCTAGATGGAATTATATTACAATGGGCGTAGGTAATTTTTATTACTAACTAGCTGACAGCAGCAAACGTTGTTTTGCAAAATGAAAAATTGATCCCATCAAAAACAATACTTGTCAAAAAAACCAAGTCGCGCAACTCAGTTGTTCTGCGGTAAAAAGTTGTGAGATCCAAGTAAATCCAAGTCTTCAAATTTCGTCTCAAAATTCTTTAATGTTTTATAAATAAATATATTAAGACTTGGCCATCCTACGAGGTACACCTCGTACCTATCCGTACTATCGTCTAGTAGTGAGCGTTGAATCGACGAACCGTTTTTTTCAACTGTTTTTCTACAGACAACGTGTCGACTGTTTTCTTATTACGGCAAAAGTAGTTTTTTCTACGAACAGGTTTTTTCATTCAACGTCAACGATAAACGCAACGCAAACGAACGAAACACAAAGACAGATTCAACTACATACACGACCGACAACGACACGAAGACCACCCGAAAATTAACGAACAAGCCGCGAGCGAAGCGCGAGGTAAAACGCGGTATGCGAGCGAGTGAGATGTCCGTCGCTCAGTTGTTTGAGAGCGTAAGAGATGTATGTATGTTTGTTCATTCCGGGTCTAAGCTTAGCGCTTGAGCCAAACTGACCGAAAAAACAGGTTAATTGGGCACAGGTTTGTTAGTTTTCGTGTCAAATAATTAGTTTGTCTAATTGACGTGACACGTGAGGTCAACGCATTTTTGTTTGGCACGAAAGTATTACTTCTGTTATAGTGAAAGTTCTTTTTGTTATCTAGATTCTTAATTATATTCAACTGCTCACTCAAACATACTAAATTAAATAAACCACGATGATTAAAAACAACGATAGATGAATTACTTACGTTCAGTTATCTTTTCAATGTAACTACGAACTTAATTTAACGCATAGTTCCTTAAGACAGTTAACGAAAATCAGTCGACGGACAACCAGACTGGTTGTCCGTCGACTGATTTTCGTTTCGTTCGAAAAAACTGTCGCGACATTCAACCGGTTCATTCGTTGAACGAACGAACCAGTTAAACGTCGACCGTTTTTTCAACCGGTTGACCGATTATAAAAAACGGTTTCGTTTCGTTTACGCAAAAATAGTCAACGACCCACCAGTACTATCGTCCGGAGTAACTTGACACTGACAAACTGATGCTTCAAGCGCAGAGTCCAATTATAAGAAATTGAATTGAATTGTATACGATTTTCAGAATCTATGTTGTAAATAAATGCACGCACAAAATACCATCTTGCAATACCTTCTTCCAAATGTGATAAGTTAATAATGTATTATTAACTTATCACATTTGGAAGAAACGGTTAAGTTAATAATACATTATTAACTTATGTTACATTATTAACTTATCACATTTGGAAGAAACGGTTAAGTTAATAATACATTATTAACTTATCACATTTGGAAGAAGGTATTGCAAGATGGTATTTTGTGCGTGCATTTATTTACAACATAGATTCTGAAAATCGTATACAATTCAATTCAATTTCTTATAATTGGACTCTGCGCTTGAAGCATCAGTTTGTCAGTGTCAAGTTACTCCGGACGCCATCAAATAAAAGAAGAAGAAGAAAAAAAAAAGTGTGTGTGTGTGTCAGCTACGACGCACGATTGGAGTTTACTCCTTACGAACGATAATTATGATATATATCGAATAGAAAAAAGGGTAAATGAACGCATCTGATAAAATAATAAGAGAAACAAACATATATCTGTAATTATTCGGATTATTTATATTACTTCATTAAAGCGTATTACATAAAGTATGTTACAAAATAATATAAATAAAATACAGTGAGACTACGAAGTATCGCGCAAAGAGGAGACCCCGAGAATGAGATACGCTGTGTAATGTATTCCATCTCATTCTTTTACACGTTCAATCCTACAGATATATATATTATGTTTGTCTCTTTCTACGTAACGCCTCAACTTTTCGTGTTACACTTGATTTACTCCTCAAAAAAAATCCGTACCGGGCCTTATAACTCAAATCGTTTCTTAAGGAGTAAACTCCAAAAAGATGTTACTCAGTTGAACGCCATTTTGCGTTAATATAAAATCGTATACGGACGGATAAACAAACATGAAAGATTCTGAAAACAAAAATGTCCCAGTGACTTTTCCAATGATTTACATTGCAAATAAAGATAGAAGTAGTTCCATCGCTGCTTTAGTTTTATTTATATCCATCTAAAATAAAACCTGTATCGACTGCATTACCTACTTCAGAATTCCCAGCAGACGTTGAGTATTGCCGATGCCACGTTCCTAGAGTGCGCTTATGATTTTATTATGTGCCACTTCAGAAAACTAGCACATCCCGAGTGTGAAGGTTAATAATATATTTTTAGTGTAAAATATCTTGTGTTTGAGCGCTTGAAGAATATGTAACATGTTTGGCGGAGGTTTTGTTTAGAACCTTGTAGCCTTGTAGGTACCTACCTATTGAGAATAGTAAGTAGATAGGTAAGTACATAGAGAAGTAATAATATGTATTTATTTTTCTTTACGGCAAACGCAAAGAAGAATGATTATATTTTAAATATGCCACAATGGTTCCGTAGTAGGTATTTTATAAGAGCCTTAGCTACGTAGTCAAGTAAAATCATTAACCCCTTTCTAAAAATTTAATAAATATGTAGGTAATAATTTAACAATCTCCAATAACCAAAGACAATAAGAAAACGATTTAGTTTATTTCAGGAGACGAAACACTCGAAAAATCCGTGTTGTCAGTTTCAATTTTAATTCATATTTTTGCGACAAATCGGAGAAAATCAAATATAGCTGTTTTGTACATTAAGAGATAAAACAGCGATTCCAAACACGATTTCTTTACCCAGATTAAGTTAAGTACGTAAATCGGGTTTTGAGATGTGGTTGGGAGATAGTCACCCCAAGGCACGCGAGAAACAAGCCTTTGTCTTATATAATATAAAATTTCCATGACACAATGTTAGTTACCGTACACCTGCGAAATGGCTTTACCGACTTTTACCAAATTTTATATGCGTATTCAGTAGGTCTGAGAATCGGCTACTATCTATTTTTCATTTTGCAAAACAACGTTTGCAGTCAGCTAGTTTATAATTTTATATTTTATTTTTTGTTATGACAAACTATACGTACGTATGTACTTTAATTTACCTATCTACAGTAACTGTATAGTAAATTACCTACAGTGTAGTTAATCTACAGGAAGGCAAACGTCTAACGCTCGCATTCATAAAAACTGCTTTATCAGGCCAACATTGTTATGTTATGATTTGTTCAAAAAAAATTTATTCTACTGTTACTTATGAGATTTAGCACTAATTTATGTATTTGAATAACGTTAACCTCCTATACGTCCATTATAAAAAAAGTGATATATTTTATAAATACAGGGGACATTAAACTGTTTACATAGTCTGAAGCACTAAAAATGTTTCAAAAGCTAATTAAAATTTATGTTATAAATTATACTTATATTATATGTAAAGAAATATTGATACTATTTCTTTATATTGTAAGATAGCTCTGTCGGTACTTTTGTACAGCAGCGTGAAACTAGGTGGCGCTGAGAGCAATGGCGGTCAGCCCGGTGGGTATATTAGAAGAGACCACCATGATTGAACATAAAACAATGTGGAGATAATTATAAAGAAATATTGTAAAAAGGGAATTGAGAAATAGACTTTAATTGTCGTTTCTTTGTTTTCAGGTAGGTTACCTAGTGTGAATTAAGTTTATAACTGTTATTTTTAACGTAATTATGTGCTAAGTTTGTACTAAAATAAAGAACTTTGTTTTCAGAGCAACAACGTGGTTTATTTGTCACACTATTCCCTATAAATTGTCTTATAAAACGACAATTCTAGTGTTACTTAAGGAAAATGGAAAAGCTTCGATTCAAATTTGCCGTGTTGGGAGCATCGGATGCAAAAACAAATGTAATATGCATAACCTCTATCGAGACACCGGACGGGCGTATCTATGAAGTCCCAGATGAGCTGAAACCGACGAGTAAGCACACTGCCATAATAAATTCCGACGTTTACATAAAGATAAAAAATTCACTTAAAAAGAGACACCAAACACGTGCGATATGGATTCCTCTAAATTCTGACTTGAGGATGACATACCTAGATGAAGGGGATAATTTACAGTTCGCCGACCAATATTTAGAAGAGATTATAGAGAGGACAAAACCTCCACATGATAATACTAATAACAATGTTCCGGATAAAAAGAATATCGGAAAAACAGCAGAAAGATTTTTGATAGAAAAATTTTCAATTAAAACAACAAATGCTGACCAATGGATGAATGAATTCGAAGGTGAATGTGCAAGATATGAGATTCTGGAGGATGAACAGAAGATTGAGATATTAAAACATCTCCTAGAAAAGCAGTGTCTAGATTGGTATAGCAGTATGTTAATAAAATTGACCGTGAAATCTGAATGGATAAAATGGAAAGAAAATTTTGGTGAAACATATGGAAATAAAGGTTGGTCGCAGGTCAAATATGCATTTTCATTTAAATTTCAAACTGGATCGTTGCTAGAATATGCAACAAAGAAGGAGAGACTATTATTAGAAGTAAACAAGCATATCGACACACAAACAATAATAAACTTGATTGTTACGGGATTACCAGAATATATAATGGAAAAAATTGATCGAGATGTCATAAAAACAACTGCAAGCCTCTACAATGAATTAGGAAAGCATGAGTATTTAGCAAATAAGAAAACCTTCAGCAAGAATAAGAGATATACCAATGATAAAGTAAAATCAATCCAACCATGTAAAATTTGTGAGAAATTAAATAAAGGCTCTCGGTTCCACCCAGAGGAAAAATGTTGGTTTAAACAGACTGAACAATATAATCAGAAACGAAACTATAATAAAATCATAAACAATTCGTTGTTGGATGTTGAACTAAATTATGATGATAAAAAAAACGAATTATAACACCATTAATTAGAGTCAAACTAACATTAAATACTCAATCAGAAATATTTGGAATATATGATACAGGCTCAAATGTTTCAATAATAAATTCCAAATTAATAAAACTGAAAGGAGAAAGAAATGATACTTCAAAAAGTGATAATTTAATCACAATTAATGGTGTTAAAAAGACAATTGGTTTGACAACTATTACAATGAAAATTTTTGATATTGAAGAAAAAGCAGATGTTTATATAATCGATGGACAGGATTTTAAATATGATTTTCTAATTGGACTAGATATCATAAAACAATTTAGACTGGTCCAAGATGAGAATTTAAAAATAATTCAAATAAAAGAGAAAATAATAAAGGAAAAGATAAAAGATTTTAAGAATACAAATAAAGAAAAAAACTGCAAGTATGAGGATGAAATAAATAAAACAGGTTCAATCAATTTCAATGAGCCAGGAAAAACAAAGGCTTTCACAATAAGTATGAATAATTTAAATACTCAACAAAAGTCAGAGATAAACAAACTAATAGATACTTACAAAACAATATTTGCAAAAGACAAATATGATATTGGCATGGTGAGAGAATATGAAGCACGAATTGATTTGGTCATGGAAAAATATTGCAGTAAAAGGCCATATAGATGTTCGATTGAAGACAAATTGGAAATAGAAACACAAATAGCAAGATTGCTCGATAAAAACCTTATAGAAGAATCTTATAGCCCCTTTGCAGCACCGGTAACTTTAGCTTTTAAAAAAGAAGACAACAGAAAGTCTAGATTGTGTATAGATTTTAGAGATCTAAATAAGTTAGTAGTACCTCAAGCCCAGCCATTTCCACTGATCGAAGACCTAGTTATCAAGACACGGAACTCAAAGTATTACACCACGCTTGACATAAACTCAGCCTTCTGGTCGATCCCATTAAGAATTGAAGATAGGAAGAAAACTGCCTTCGTGACTCAAGAAGGACACTATCAATGGACATGTTTACCATATGGTTTAAAATCATCACCAGCTATTTTTCAAAGGATATTAGGTAATGTTTTAAGAAAATATAAGCTTACTAGTTTTGCAGTCAACTACATAGATGATATCTTAGTATTTTCTAAAAATTTTACTGAGCACATTAACCATCTATCTCAATTATTAGAAGCAATAAAGAGGGAAGGTTTTAGACTAAAATTTACAAAATGTTCATTTGCTTCAGACTCAGTTAAGTATCTCGGTCATATAATACATAATAATACAGTTAGACCGTTAAGAGATAATTTAGTTGCAATAAAAGACTTCCCAATACCGAAAAATCAAAAAAATATTAGACAATTTCTGGGGAAAATTAATTTCTATCATGAGTATATACCAAAAAGCGCAATAATATTAGAACCTCTTCATAATTTACTTAGGAAAAATCAAAAATTTATTTGGTCTGAAAATTGTCAAAAATCTTTTGAAGACATAAAAAAATTATTATGTTCACAACCAATCTTAGAAATATTTGATCAGAATTTACCCATAAATATTTACACAGATGCATCATTACAAGGGATTGGGGCAGTGCTTAAACAAACCCAACCAAACGGAAAAAATAAACCAGTAGCCTATTTTTCAAAAAAATTAAATCAAGTACAAAAGAAAAAAAAGGCAATTTATTTAGAATGTCTTGCTATTAAAGAAGCCATAAGATATTGGCAATACTTGCTAATAGGTAAGTCATTTACAGTATATTCTGACCATAAACCATTGGAAAATTTGAATATTAAGTCAAGAACTGATGACGAATTGGGGGATTTAACTTATTACTTGTCGCAATATGATTTTCAAATTAAATATTCACCGGGAAAAGAAAATATAGAGGCAGATTGTTTAAGTAGGAACCCAGTATTGGATGCAAATGAGGACACAGATGAAAAATTAAAAATTGTTAATATGATAAATCTGAATGATATTGTTACAGATCAGAAAACCAATGATGATATACTAAATAATAAATTTAAAGTAATATCAAAACACAATGTTTACTATAAAAAGGTAAGAAAACGTGAGAAAATTATTTTATCTGAAGAATTCAGTAAAAAACTTATAAAATATGTACATGAAAACATGTGTCATATAGGTGTAAAACAAATGCAAAACAAAATAAGTACATTATATACAGCAAAAAATTTAACGATAAACATTAAAAGACATTGTAAAAGTTGTGAAATATGTATAAAAAATAAATCAAGGGGACAGAGTAAGTTTGGTCTAATGTCACATTTAGGTCCTGCAACAAACCCTTTTGAAATAGTTTCGATAGACACGATTGGGGGTTTTGGAGGCTCACGATCTACTAAAAGATATTTACACCTTTTAGTGGACCACTTTACTCGTTATGCTTATATTGTTACATCAAAAACACAATGCGCTAATGATTTTGTTAGACTTATCAATAAAATACCAGAATCTAATACAATTGGCATGGTTCTTACAGATCAATACCCGGGAATCAACTCAAAAGAATTTAAAACATTTTTAAAAGAAAAATCTATACCATTGATCTTCACTGCAGTAAATGCCCCGTTTTCTAACGGCTTAAATGAAAGACTTAATCAAACCCTAGTTAATAAAATCAGGTGTAAAATAAACGAAGAAAACAATAAAAAAGCATGGACAACCATAGCTCACATTTGTATAGATAAATATAATAATACAGAACATACAGTTACCGGTTTTGCACCGAAATACCTACTGGATGGTACAGATGTTTCTTTTTTGCCAAATGAACTAAGACAAGATAAAACAGAACTCGATTGGATCACAGATAGGAAAATAGCATTGAAAAATTCAAAACAATCACATAACTACAATAAACAAATATTCGATAAGAAAAGAATTCAATTTAATTTTAATATAGGGGATATGGTATATGTAGAGAATGGGAATAAACTAAATAGAAATAAATTAGATGAGATAAAGATTGGTCCATTTAAAATAATAGAAAAAATATCAAATTCAATATATAAAATTAATACAGGTCATAAAAAATCGGAGTCAAATCTCTTTCATATCACAAAATTAATACCAATATCTATATAAAAAAAAATAATAAAAAAAATGAAATAAACAAACAATATTTTGTTTAATTTGAAATAATGAAGATAAGATCAGCTCCTCTAATGCATAATTGTCCACTAAACCTGTTCCAACTAAAATATTCAAATTTAATTATATTATATTTATAAGGATGAAAAGGTTGTAAGATTATTGTACTAAATATTTTAGAAATTTATAGCATCAGACAAAGTAATATTATGAGAAAATTTTAAATTAAAATTTTCTCCTTCGAGGAAGGGAGATGTAAAGAAATATTGATACTATTTCTTTATATTGTAAGATAGCTCTGTCGGTACTTTTGTACAGCAGCGTGAAACTAGGTGGCGCTGAGAGCAATGGCGGTCAGCCCGGTGGGTATATTAGAAGAGACCACCATGATTGAACATAAAACAATGTGGAGATAATTATAAAGAAATATTGTAAAAAGGGAATTGAGAAATAGACTTTAATTGTCGTTTCTTTGTTTTCAGGTAGGTTACCTAGTGTGAATTAAGTTTATAACTGTTATTTTTAACGTAATTATGTGCTAAGTTTGTACTAAAATAAAGAACTTTGTTTTCAGAGCAACAACGTGGTTTATTTGTCACACTATTCCCTATAAATTGTCTTATATATATAAAACCCCTTTTTACCCGAGGGTAATGTTTTCCCAAACTTCGCTATCAGACTCCGTAAATTACGGAGTTAAGTGTACCTACCTACTAAAACATTTTTTGTCACAAAGTCTATTTTAAGGAAAGAGAAGTTTTGCTCTGCAGTAGAATTGGGAATTAGTCTAATTGCTCCCCGTCGTAACTTTCTGTCTTGTATTCTTTTTTCTGTTTGTGTAAATGGTTAATAAGCCGCTGTTATGGCGTGTTTCGAAAAATGTATGCCTAAACGAGCGTTTTGGAAACAAAATTTATAAATCAGTCGTTGAACTAAGTTGAATAATATGTAACAAAATATTCGCCTCCATAAAAAGCTCTCTGATTTAAACTTTGAGCACAACTAAGAATATAATGCCAATTGAAATTATTTAAAACCTATTACCTAATAAGTTTTACATTTATATCGTTAGCAAATACGTTGACCTTACTTTAAAAAAAAGAAAAAAATAATTATTATTTTTAAGGCCTTTATGGAACCGGCTTTTTCATATGAAAAATACTGATATTTTACTTAAAGTCAAAACAAAAGATTATTTTTTGTTTAGTACAAAACACTAATTTCTTAGTATTACAATTTACATTTAAAAATAAAATATACGAAACAGTTCCTTTTTATGTCCCTTTTATATGTATCACATTTGTTACACGTCGAAACAATGGTCCTTACCTAATCAGCTTTTTATGCCCCGGCGTTGCCCGTGTACATTTTCCCACGGGAACAACGTACTTTCCCGAGGAAAAAAGCCTTCCTCGATAAATGAGCTATCTAACATTGTTTTTTTTTTCAAATTGGACCAGTAGTTTCTGTGATGAGCGCGTTCAAACAAACAAACTCTTCAATTTTATAATATTAGTATACTGCGGTTGCACGTATGTTGGATTGTTTTCATACGACTTCGACAAAAAAATAGGTAAATATTGTTGATATTTTTTTATAGGTGCCTATTGTACTCGTAGTATGTAGGTACATATTTGGATAGCAACAGGACTTTATTGATAGTAGTAGTAAGTTTATTGAAATAAGGTATTTTTTGTACATCAACACATTAATAGTTACAATTTTACATTTGTTTGTGCTTAAAAAACTTGTAAAGATAGCTTTCTGGCTCTCTGGATCTGGAATCTGGATCGTTAATTCCTAAAATATTTACAAATAAGTACATGACCATAATATAATATCAGCCGTTAAATAATACGATGCTCGTAAAATAAGTCGTGAATCTACGAGTTCGTATACGCCGAACGGTCTTATAACGGGTAATAAATTTAAACTTTTGAGTACCTAGGTAGGTACTTTATTTGATTGGTTTCCGAAGTTATAGAACAAATAATAACTTCTTCACGTTGATTATAGTAAAGCCGCTTACAACGTTTGTTTGCTTTGATCTTTGAAATCGGTGGTGCGATTTTAATGCAATCAGTCATTAACGCGATGTGGGCTAAGGCAAATTCCACTTTCATTCCAAAGGTCGTGGGTTCAAACACCGCCACCCACACCTGGATTAAAAAAAAATAAAAAAAAAGGTGTGTGTGCAATTCACACACGATAGAAGTGAAACTTTTTCATTTTCGTCTTACTAAAAAGCTGTAATACGCAGCCGCATAAATTGTACAGTAGGTAGTGTGAGTTTTATTTCTGTTTTAAAAAAGCATATCAAATGATTTGCATTCGAAATATGACTATAAAATAGTGATTGAACCTTTTGAAATATGAATCGATAGGTAAGCGAATGATCTATAAAATCGATCGGTCGATCGACCCGGCAAGGGTTAGCTTTGTTTGCAATAGTTATTGAAATGCACGGTTCTTTTATCTATAATAACCTGATATTAAAGCCATATTTAAAGGAATGCAACTTGCAATCCTATTAAGATTCGTTATAATGTTGATCGATTCTAAATAAAATCGAATCGATAGTTCGCACTACATTTTCTTTTGACAATGACAGATTGAATTGACAGACAGAATACTTCTGCGATTTTCGTTTCGGTTGTGTTTTGTGTGCTCTTTCGGTTTTCTTTCTATCAATTTTTACGCGACCCGGACTGTGCATGGACTGATTGACATTATTTCTTTCTGGACTTTGATTTTGCCGTGTGAATCGGATTTTGTTGTGAACTTGGACAATGGCAGATCGTCGGCGATATCGTGGCGTCGGATACAAAAAAAATGCGCTATGCTAACGAAGCAGTAACTACAATATAATTTATATTAACAGGTTTTAGAAGATGTTGCAACTGTTTAGTGGGCCGGCCGGCGCTCACACTATGACCTTTTTGGTATTTGTGATAAGCCAGATAAAATATAAAATAAAAATTAAATAAATAAATTAAATCTTTTATTGTACCTACTTAGTTTATCAAATTATTCTTGAACATTGTCATTATTTTTACAAACTACAGCAGAATTTCAATTTGCTTGGAATAACCTCTTAACAAGTTGATCCCTCATTATTCTTCCTCTCAGGAGATCGGTGGTGGAATCATTTTCTGACAGAGGAGTGTGACTCTCCTGAGGCTCAATATGTTCTGAAAAAGAATAAGAAACATAATTTAATTCACTATGATCATCATCATCCAACTAAGTCATCTATTTCTTATTAAAATACTTCGATTTTTCACAACAAATTACAAATTAATTTACTTTGAAGTCACACACACTTCTTAAAGAAAATGTAGTTACTATTAATTTAAAGTCATAAGGTATAGCTACCTATATTATCAGAATAGTCTTCAAGTCCAAAATCCAACCCAATATTATACAACACACAACATGCTTGTATAATTTTGGCACATTTGTCTGGCTGATAATGCAGCACCCAGTCTTTGACAACTCTGGCCTGAATGTGTTTCTTGTTGTAATATGCATCAGGTGTGGCGGATACTGCATTAGAAATAGGTGCCATAAGCCAGGGCCGCTGTGGATGGCCAGAATCACCTAGAAGAAAATTATAATGTAGTGAACTATTCAAAGCCAATATTATACATCACAATTATGTAATAACATACCTAAAAGCCACACAGTTTCTCTAGCTGCATGTAATTCCTGCATATAAACATTCAAATTACTGTTTCCCCAAATGAAGGACAAATTCTTGTACCGGTTTAAATATATGAAAGTGGCTAGAGTCTTTGCACCCTACAACCCCGGGGATGCCATATTTCCCATAGAACCTGTAACATTCAAACTTTTTAATAAAATAGTCCGGTTATACATACACATAATTTTTTCTATTAATTTGCCACCTTACTTTTTGCTAAAATTTAATTCACTATCATCATCATCATCCAACTAAGTCATATTTCTTATTAAAATACTTTGATTTTTCACAACAAATTACAAATTAATTTACTTTGAAGTCACACACACTTCTTAAAGAAAATGTAGTTACTATTAATTTAAAGTCATAAGGTATAGCTACCTATATTATCAGAATAGTCTTCAAGTCCAAAATCCAACCCAATATTATACAACACACAACATGCTTGTATAATTTTGGCACATTTGTCTTGCTGATAATGCAGCACCCAGTCTTTGCTTTGCAATTACAACTCTGGCCTGAATGTGTTGCTTGTTGTAATATGCATCAGGTGTAGCGGATACTGCATTAGAAATAGGTGTCATAAGCCAGGGCCGCTGTGGATGGCCAGAATCAACTAGAAGAAAATTATAATGTAGTGAACTATTCAAAGCCAATATTATATCACACAATTATGTAATAAAATACCTAAAAGCCACACAGTTTCTCTAGTTGCATGTAATTCCTGCATATAAACATTCAAATTACTGTTTCCCCAAATGAAGGACAAATTATTGTACCGGTTTAAATATATGAAAGTGGCTACAGTTTTTGCACCCCACAACCCCGGGGATGCCATATTTCCTGTAGAACCTGTAACATTCAAACTTTTAAATAAAATAGCCCAGTTATACATACACATAATTTTTTCTATTAATTTGCCACTTTACTTTTGGCAGTAATTTATTATGCTAACAGTTTGCCTCGCAGCAGGTATATCAGGAAACCTGATGTATTTATTTAGCGTATTTTTGTGCTTTGATTTGAGAATGTTCTTTTGATGTTTGAGGGAAAACAATCCATTTTTTAATGGGTCTGATAGGCAGATACAACAAAAAAAATATTTCACCTATATTTACCTTTATTTCCAGAGATATCTCTAGAGATCCTTTTAACGACGTTGAAAACCTTAATCACGACAAAGTTTTTTAAATATAGTTAGATAATATTTCTAGTATTTCATCAACACTAGTACTAGTATTTCCAATTGCTGCCGAGAGATGTATCTTCTTTTGTGGCGTATAAGCCAAACATTTTCATTTTGAGCTGACCACAGCAAACGCAGCGTATGCATCTTGAATTAGGTATGTAACACTAGGACTAAAATTATTTTAAAACCACAACAAAAAACGCACGCACTGTTTATAAAATCGCCATTTTGTTTCGATTCGATACTACACAAACAACACGGTAGTTTTCACTACTAACACACACTAACACACGTTATTAATGCTCGATTAGTAAGCAAGTATTAAAACAGTGTGAGTGAATATACATACCTACACACCGAAATCTGCTCTCTCGCTCTGGCTCACTAATTACAGGCGACTATTGTATTTGTGTCTCTTACCATTTCCGTTTCATCTTTTTGCATCCGGTTTGAAATCACTACGATTCTATAGAAGTTTCACTTCAAAAATTTGGGGTTTCCCATACTAAGAATTGAAACACAGAATGTTGTTCCATCAAACCCGTATCCGTGGGGTATCTATGGAAAGGTGTTCAAAAATTATATTGCAGTTTGTAACATATTTTTATTCTAAACTAGATTTCTAGAGATTGCTCGAGAGACACTTAAGTTGTGTGGCCGCCCCCTCTAACTTCCTAAATAAGAGACATCATTCTCGATCTCAATCTGAAAAAAATATATGACGTACATTGCCAAAAATCCAACGAAAATTGGTTAGAACGAGATCGACACGAGCGATGTTTCACAGTCTATATCGGAAGGCGGCTGCCGTTAGACAATAGATGTGGCGCATTTTCATTTAGTGTGGCGGGACGAATTTTTAAATAGGTATTGCCTTCCAGTTAAGCTAGACCCTTGTATTTAGAATATATGAATGTGTGCTGGCACGAATCTCATAAAAATTAGGAATATTTAAACACTATTTTGATTTCTTTCTAGTTAAACCGTGATCATGACGTATGTAACTGTTTATAAACAGTGTCAATAATGTTAAATATCCTGTTATAAAATCTAAATAGTATTGATAACCATGATAGTTTCAATAGTACCTCATATTAAATCAAATGCCATTCGGTAATAAACACGCCGCCCGCCTTCAAGTACCTAATGTGATTGGTTTGAATATCGGTCGTTATGCATAATAGTAGGAAGGTAGGTAGGTATTGCATACTTACATAATTAGATGAATCGATAAATGACTAAGAATATAATGTTTTGTAATATAAGAGGGTTTTAAGTATTGTATTAATTTCATCGTAGTTATTAAAGGCTGTGTTGTACTTTGAGCTTCTCAAAATCAGTGTTCAGTAAAAGGTGAAACGTATTTTCAAGTCAACCTTAAATTGTCCGACGATACGATTACATTTTATTATTCAATATTGACTCACTTTTTAATTGTTAGAATTTACATACTTTATCTTATTTCTGGGTTTTATCTATAGGAAGAGGGTAAACTTTTACGACTGGTAGGCTTCGGCCGCGGGCTTGTCACCTCCGGGCTGGGCCAGTGCGTGAAACGATGTTTTCGTGTTCCGGAGAAGCCATCTTCTATGTCTTATCTTCTATATCTTAGACCACATCGTCACTTTAGATCAGGTGAGATAATGGTCAAATAAAGGCTTATATTACATTAAAAAACTGCTCTCTTGAAAAATATACTTTCGGATTGCAAAGTAACAACCCGCGTTATATTCTGAGCCAGGATGGAGCGCGAGCACGCGCGATTATTTTAATTGGAGTGAGAGAAGATTATCGTCGCACATTGCGAAATAGCACCAGCTAGTTTCAATCATTTCTAGTACCTTATTATTTAGATTTCTGAGGTTATGCCAGAGTTTAAAAATCAATGTATTAGGAGTACTTTTTTACAATGCCTACCTACCGTAGTAAAGTAAAAATTTCGTTAAAACTTATTATCACAAAACTTTGTTTCAAAGTGAAAACAACTTTCTCGCTTAGGGTTAAAACATTCATCACCCCCGTTCGTCCTATAGATCACGTTTAGTATTACGATCTCAACAGGCGTTCATAAATATGTAAATGACACTGAATATGCTGGTCCTTTAAATTGTTTTTGAAAATCTTTCTTATTTTTTTATGTCACGATGTACCCAATTTATATCATTGTGCTATTATTTGTGAAATGTGACCGATACTTTACACCGCTAGCCTATTAGCTAATAATGAAAAAGAATTATAATGTGAACGACCTCGGTATTTGTTTTGGACAACTTTGAGCCATTCCCCAACCTGTCATTTTCTATTAGCTCAGTTAATAGATAGTCTCATTAGTTTATTAGTCTCATTTCAGGCTGGTGCAAGTGTCTATGATAGAATCTGACATAAAACTTTGCTAAGGCATTGCTTTGACAAAATTGCCACCTTAATAAAAAAAAATTACAACTTAATAAAACTAATCGCGACTATAATACTTCCAAATATTAAATACGCTTTAGTGGTTCGCAAATCTTTTTGTAACTGCTACTTCTGAGATAAGTGGTATTATTATTCTTCTTCTTCTTCTTGTTAAATAGGTTTTATTCTTCATGGATCATTGTCAAATTTGTCAGTCTAGTACTTGACCTTTAATTGTCATAAGACCGCAAATTTGTGAAAATTATGAAGAACAAAACAATTCATAAAAATTATATTCGATGAGAAATTTGCAAGAAACTCATACAGCACACAAGTGAAGACAAGAAGCTTATACCAAATATTTGCCCTGGATGAAGATCGGTGAGTACATTTACCAATATGTTATTTATTGCTTCTGTAAACAATAGGCGTTTTGTTTGCTCGCCTATCATCGATATATTTTCATACCACAAAATTGCAAGTCCACCAGACCTAAATGGTTCTATGCTACAAATTAAATATGAATTATTCATCATCATTTTTAATATAGGACATAAGCCTCATTTCAAAATTGTATCTATAACACGATAATATGCTATGGCCTGTTATTTTTTTCTATAATTGCACATAAATATAACGAATTTGTCTCCCACATCCTCAGTTCAACACTCGGCATCTAAAACCATTAACCATCAATATGATCAGGAGTTTAAATACTATATATTAATTAATTTGTTGTTGTGCTGTTTTTCCGAATATAATTTAACTTTTTTTTCAGATGATGCTTGGTCAACCTCATTTAAATGACACATTATAGGAGGAGTATCATATTCTTAGATTCATATCGATGTGTTGAAAAATAATTTGCGGTTTTAACACACTTTGCAATAGCGGAACATTTTCTTTGATTTATCTGATCATAATACCAAAAGTTAATTATTTATTTATTCAACAACAAAATTACTTTCTCATTCTTTACATCATGTTTCCTAGTGCAATAGAGTAACTCAAAATACATTTTAATATACAATGTATTATTTAATTCAATTCAATAGATCATGTTATCATCATGATCATGTGATGATGTTTTACATCTCGCCATAAATAATGGGTACGCACTATGAACATAATATATTGTATAAATAAATATTTTGTTTTGCACTTTGTTTTTGTACTAAGTATCCTCCTCCCTGTTCCCAATTTCAGTATGTAGGTCCAACCTATTATTGAGAGAAACCTAAATCATCGATATCGATAAAACTCGATTCTGTACGAGTGCAACCCTATATTAACCTTCTTCTTCTTTAAGGTTTAAAATTATCTTTATGTTGGTACCATTGCTTTTAAACTTCTAACAGATTATTTATTATAATGGTGTTTCATATATAGTAAACTTCGATTTGACATTTTGCCTAGATCAAAAATTTTCTTCCTAGTCCCGTCTCTTAAAACGTAGTGATTATATACTCTCTGTCTCATTTCTCATTAGTGATGCGCAGTGCTACACCATATCTACACCGTATGATCCCACTCGTGGGACGAATGGGATTTTAAGAGGCTGAATTAAAATTCAGCCTCTTAAAATCCCATAGTAATAACGGTAGTTAAACCATTTTGTTATATTGAAACCGTGCAAAAGTGAAGTTGGTACACCTTAAGTTCTTGAATGAAGGTTAAAAATTTATCAACATTATACCTAACACCATTGTGTACTCTTAATTACTTTTTTCTATGCTAAAACAAAATGTCTGTCAGACCTTACCTGTCTACTTTTGTTCTGCCTAAGATAAGGAAAATAGCTAGGTTTCTTTTGAAAAGCTGGCCATTGGGAACGCAATAAAATGTAAGTATTGTTATCGAGATTACTCCTCCGAGACACTATGAAAAAATGCCTGTTTTTATTCGGAGACCCTCGTCCCTCACCCACGTAGTAAGTGAGAACTCTGAAAAAACACGTTTTTATTTTATATTTATAGCGAAGTTTTTGTACCTATCATAATAATAGCAGCGATTTACCTGAAATGAAACGTTTATTAAAATACCTAATTACTTTTTTTTATTGAGTGAGCATAATAATGTTTCCCTCATTACAAGTATGCTGCCCATGCTCAAACATCGACATGTTTGGTTAGATTTTAGATTTCATTCAGATAAATCAAAGAAAATGTTCCGCTATTGCAAAGTGTGTTAAAACCGCAAATTATTTTTCAACACATCGAGATGAATCTAAGAATATGATACTCCTCCTATAATGTGTCATTTAAATGAGGTTGACCAAGCATCATCTGAAAAAAAAGTTTAATTATATTCGGAAAAACAGCACAACAACAAATTAATTAATATATAGTATTTAAACTCCTGATCATATTGATGGTTAATGGTTTTAGATGCCGAGTGTTGAACTGAGGATGTGGGAGACAAATTCGTTATATTTATGTGCAATTATAGAAAAAAATAACAGGCCATAGCATATTATCGTGTTATAGATACAATTTTGAAATGAGGCTTATATCCTATATTAAAAATGATGATGAATAATTCATATTTAATTTGTAGCATAGAACCATTTAGGTCTGGTGGACTTGCAATTTTGTGGTATGAAAATATATCGATGATAGGCGAGCAAACAAAACGCCTATTGTTTACAGAAGCAATAAATAACATATTGGTAAATGTACTCACCGATCTTCATCCAGGGCAAATATTTGGTATAAGCTTCTTGTCTTCACTTGTGTGCTGTATGAGTTTCTTGCAAATTTCTCATCGAATATAATTTTTATGAATTGTTTTGTTCTTCATAATTTTCACAAATTTGCGGTCTTATGACAATTAAAGGTCAAGTACTAGACTGACAAATTTGACAATGATCCATGAAGAATAAAACCTATCAAGAAGAAGAAGAAGAATAATAATACCACTTATCTCAGAAGTAGCAGTTACAAAAAGATTTGCGAACCACTAAAGCGTATTTAATATTTGGAAGTATTATAGTCGCGATTAGTTTTATTAAGTTGTAATTTTTTTTTATTAAGGTGGCAATTTTGTCAAAGCAATGCCTTAGCAAAGTTTTATGTCAGATTCTATCATAGACACTTGCACCAGCCTGAAATGAGACTAATAAACTAATGAGACTATCTATTAACTGACCTAATAGAAAATGACAGATTAAACTTGCACAAACTGACAAATACAATGGACAACTATCAAATCCCAATATACTGATAAACAATACATGTAAAATAATGATAGCTTATTCATTTTTTAATATGGGATCCGAACGGCTAAAACCGATAAAGCTTACGTAATCGCTCGACCGATATTTGACGATAATTGATGAATTATTCATCTATAATCAAAATTTTGCTTGGAACATTCTAAATTTCAAGAAATACAAATAATGTTTATAATTTATTGCCTAAATAAACTGATAGAGTTTAAAGCTGTTGAAGCAAATTACAAATTATTTGCATTTAGCTAGCTATTTTTTCTTATAAATTCAGAACATTTTAAGAATAAAGGAATAGGAAAATTTGTTAAACTCACACTTTAATATTTTTTACTGGTCGCGTATAATACGTGGTCAGACTCGTGCAATAGCACCTACTTAACAACTACGCACCAGCATTCCTTAGCATGTTATAGGGGTAGTTTTCGGTACGCTGTACGCTACGTTTATGAATCTGCAAAATATTCATAATCTTAGATTTAAATTAAGGAGTATTATTTTCTCGCATAAGAATGATCTGGAGGGTCAACACACGATACTACCTCTAGTGTTATCTGATAAATACCTAGATAAATCTTATATATAAAATTCTCGTGTCACAATGTTCGTTGCCGTACTCCTCCGAAACGGCTTCACCGATTCTCACAAAATATTGTGAGCTTATTGAGTAGGTCTGAGAATCGGCCAACATCTAGGTATTTTTCATTTTGCAAAACAACGTTTGCTGGGGTCGTTTGCTAGTAATATAATATATCACATAATTTTCTACTATTTATTTATTCACCTAGAGAATGTGTTGCAGGTTCGCGGTTGATACAAACCTTTTCCAGATCAAAAAGAAATCAACATTATGTAGATTAAAAGGTAACTGAATAAAAAAGTGTTTCTTTTCAATCAATTTATTTAAATAGGTCTATAAGTAATTATTTTAATATAGATACTATGAGCTTAAGCATATGGAACAAAACAATAAACATTTACAAAAACGTCAAACTCTTAGATACATCGGATAAAATAAAATAAAAAATTCGCAATAGTGTCACGGTAACAAATTTTGGCGGGAACTCACTTATATTTACATTAAATAATTTGAAAATAATTTAGGTAGTTATAAAATGTATATTCATCAAAAATTCCTACTCATGCAATCATGATTTTACAAAAATCCAAAAGTCATCAATTCCTAATAAATAGGATTTCGTCGTTACGTTGAGGCTTGTCCTGGGCCGATTCCCACAAAGTGACGGAATCCCTGGCTGCAGGTTTTCGTCTAAAAGGTACAATCTAGATATGTTATCAAAATTATGCGCAGTCCCATTACTTCCAAGTCACATAAAAATCGTCTTTGTCTGAAAGCATTCAGTAAATCAGTCCGTATTTTAGGTTTAGTTATATAAAATCTAAATGAATTAATTATCAGGGATGATCGTTAGGTACATAGATTTTATAATTTTTATTCTTTGAGATATTGAAAATGGATTATTCTTTCAAATTTAATGTTATTCGGTTGATACAATCTTCAAGTTTACCGTGGAATCGCGAAATAATGGAACACGAATGCGTTACAATACAAAGTACTTGTCTCAATCATAATAATTATCTCAGTGGCTACCCATAATATCTCAACCCTAGGTTACGATTAATCTTATTATTCAAATAAGTTTAACATAACCCTTACTTCTTAATCCCGAAGATAATTTAACAGAACCTTTGGATGAAGTTAAAAAGCACCTGTAAATTATTAATTCTTAGAAACATGACTGCTCTTACATTTCTATGGTCGGTAAAAATGTGTAAAAAGTAAAAATTAGGCACCATCCTAGACAAATTCAAAAGCAAATTACAAATATCAATAAAAATGGCCGAAAACTTTATTCGTTGTCTAAATCTACAGGAGAAACAGTACGAATAGCGTATTTTGAGCGGAGTTTGGCTTTTCACTATATTTTAATTCCGTAAACACTTCGTCTAAATTTGTGAATCAATTCTCATTTATCACGTCTCATTAATAATACCCATATCACTTTTATAACGCTAAGGCTAAGGTACATCCGTATTACAATCAAAGTTATCAAATAATTGTGAATGGCTAGGCACATATTCACTTACTAATATAGTAGATCGGTATAGTAAACAATACTTATAAAAGGCAATAGTGCTTCAAAATTATTATGTAGGTACTAAGTTTCCGGTGTTGTATTTGTCTATGTCTATTTGTTATGCAGTGTCTGAACCTAGCTATAAATTATTTTTCATCGGTATAATTCGCCAATTTTCACAGTAAAGATACTATACTCTATTACGAGAACAGAGTTAATTTATTTACCTACCATTCACATTCCCAACAACTTCTGGTTACACAACAATTGCCTAGAAATCACACTATTTGATTATGCCGTTGTAAATAGAGTTTACATACAAACATTCACACTAATACATGTAGCACACAAAACACTGAGTTTCTTCGTACAAGTATTTAAAGTTTTACAAAAATCTACGATTTCCTTCATAAGGTTCTAAGCCTTGAATAATTCCTTCTATTCTTCTGTTTTTGGTTCAATTCTTCTGTCGTTCTCTTGAGTTTTCTCTGCAGACGCCTCGTGGGGGTGAGTCGCGGCCTTTAAGACTGACTTTGGATGTTTTTCTTGATCTGAAACATGAATATAGGTAGATTAACTATAAAGTCAAGTTACCTGTTTGAGGTTGGCAGGTAGAAAATGCCTTGGCATTAAAGCCCACCTTTTGTACAACTCTGTATTTTTCTTGTGCAATAAAGAATTCTTAATAATAATAAAGTAAATTTATCAACCAAGTTTAAAACATTTATTTCCAAATACACAGTATATGCTTAGATCTGTCAAGCTGAAATAAGTGAACTGAAGACTTTTGATTTTAAGATTTGAAAAACTTTATCATTTGTACCTTCCAGGACGAGAGTGAATAGATCTTTTTGATCCATTTTAGTCCATATCAACCCTTTCCTGTTCTTTTCAGTTTTCGAAGCCGCCGACAAGCCTTATCTCTAAGCATGACAGATTATAATACGACTAAGGTTAAGAGATAAAGTCAGTGGAGATATTGACTTCAGATACCCTTACCTTTTGAATTTAGCTACGTCATCCCCAAAAACGTCGCCGGTGCGTAGTGCAGATATGAGGTCATCGAATTCGCCCTTCTGGCCGTTGGTCAGAGTGCCGTCCCTAGAGCTGTCTGAGTTGCAGTCGGAGCCATTGGATTTGCCGAGAGATTTCCCGACCGAGCTTAGGAGACTGGACTGTTTGCGTTCCATTGTGCGCCGTTTTAGCTGAAATTAGACAAAAGTTTCATAAAAATCTATGAGAGATAATATATTACTTCCAAGTCACTTGCACTTTTATGGTTGAGCGGCAGAACGCGTATTTTTAAACTCAAAACATTCCCCAAAGCTGTATGGATCGAGTTAAGATCACACTTTTAAGAAGATTAGAACAAGCAAAATAGTTGTTCTTAATGAATAGAAGATTAGATTAGAAATTAGAACATCTATTTTGCGGCAGGACTGCTCACACGATGTTACAGTATCCGCGAAGAGTATGGGAAGTAAAATATAAAAGCTATATATAAAAGCGTAATCTGAATAGAAAAGCTTTTTACCACTATTTTTTTTTTATTATTTTGGTTATCAGAAAATCTTAGAAACTATAACACCTAGAAACTCGAAATTAGCAGGTAAGTTTCTGTTAGGGTTAAGACGCCCGCTAAGAACGGAACTCCACCCCTCAGGGAGTTCTTCATGGGGCTATATCTTATTGAAGACTCACCTCCTGTTCGTGCCTGGTCCTGCGCTCCTCCTCGTCACGCCTGCGCCGTATGGCGTCGCACTCCGCCCTTGCCTCGGACAGCTGAGTGAGGAACGAGTCCATGGCGCCGAACAGCAGTTCTGGTGATGTGCTGGGCTCTTCGCCGAAGGTGTGCGCGCAGGATTCCAAACGGGATTTCATATCCTGTTGGTAGGAGTACGGATTATTAGTAAACTAGGGTGGTGTTTGACCTCATCTAAGAAAGACTTACAACAAGTTTAGTGAACCTTCACTAAACTTACTTGCACCTGCAAGTTCTCGAAATGAAGGGTTTCTCGAAGGGGTGAGAACATAACTCACCACGCTGGAGCAATAAGGGTGGATGTACCAGAGCCTCGTTCTTGTTTTGACAGAGGATACCACGGGCAGGGAGGTTGACTTAGATCTCTATGATGGAGTTTGCCCATAAGATGTCGATGTCAGATGTCTTGTACCCGTAACACAAATTTAGAGCTTACCACAGGGCTAGATGTTGTTGTGTTCGTTTTATTTCCAACCTATGTTAAAGTATACTTACTTGGAACAAGTCCTCGAGCTGGGTGAAGGTGCAGACGGCGTGCGCGTGGAACTCCCTCATGACTGGTAAGAAGGCGTCGTGTGCTGAAGGGCTAGGAAGGGCTGAATGGTACTCCAGCTCTTTGGAAACTTCTCGAAGGCCGTTCCGAAGGGCAGTGACGTCCTTCTCTAGTTGTTCCACACAGACTTTAGCAGCCGCGCGAACGTGTGGTAAGTCTTCTTCTAGTAGAAGAACGTCTTTGAACTGAGGATTGAAACAATTTACATGTTAATATTTTTTTCACAATTTCTCTTATAGAGATGGTTATGATGTGAGCTATGAATGAATGATTACGAATATCTAATGAGATGATAATGGTTCGTATGAAATTGTTTCGATTTGTGTTCTCACTTACTGTAGGTAATGCCTGGTTGGGAACAATTGCATGAAATAAACATTTTTTATTAGTTTCCTCATTATATAAAATATATAATAGCAATTATATTCACCTATCATATAGATACAAGTTCGATATTTCAGTTGTGTGGAACTTCTATAAGAACCTTTTTGCTTTGGGGGCAAACCGTGAAAATATTATTATATATATGTTTATGCTAATGACTTAGAACTTATCTATGTTTTTAAAGTTTTGGCTGTTTGTCTGTGGTCAAACTGTGGCAAATCACGTCGCAAAGTGATTATTCGTAGTGATTATATACTCTCTGTGATTATTATTGAGCATTCAGTTTGTGACGAAATCAAGTCAGAGATTATAAAGTGTCGAGCAAGATTTTATAATATTACCTGAGTTTCGAGCATTTCCACCAGATAGTGAAGTAGAGTTGTGTTCCGAGCGACGCTGGACTTGGTGTCGGCGAGTTTGTTCAGCGAAGACAGACGGAAACCGGAGGCATTGCCGCGGGCACCTCTGTAAAAATTAATGAGGATTAGTATTTAAGTTAAAAGTGGCGGATAAAAATGGTTTTCGAGAACGAAAGGTATGTTTTGATATATTGATTATTTGATAGATTGCACCTTAATTTCAAATAAAACCATTTATGTATATCTATACTAATATTATAAAGCTGAAGAGTTTGTTTGTTTGTTTGTTTGAACGCGCTAATCTCCGAAACTACTGGTTCGAATTGAATAATTCTTTTTGTGTTGGATAGTCCAGTTATCGAGGAAGGCTATAGGCTATATAACATCACGCTACGACCAATAGGAGCAAAGATATAGTGGTAAATGTGTAAAAACGGGAGAAATTGTTCATCTTTGAAGCCTTCCGTTGTTGCGTGCGCCGTGAAAACGGTTCCAGATACACAAAAAATATGTATTAAAGAATAATAGCTATTTTAATGATCTAAAAAACAGTCTGCGATAGTATATGTCTATCTTTTAAGATTAACTCACAAAAACCGTTTTTATGGTACCTAATTTGGTCGAAATAATTTGTTTAAGTTGTATCAACATAATAATATTAATCTTTATTCAAATAAATATGTTGTTGGTTAAGAGTACTTCATCCATTATAACGCGGGTAGCACCGCAGGGCACAGCTAGTATTAATATATATATTTAGTTTTTTCTCCCTCGTCTGCTGTTATTCAGAAGAGACCTTGCATTACATTAATCCTTGATGATTTGAATATAACGGAAGACAAAGAAAGTAATGAATAGGCACAATATAAATTGTTGCATTTCTAATAGGGTAGATGACTAAATATTTATAATTAGTTGATTACTTAGATTATTCGAAAAAATATCCCTATATTTTATTTTTTCTTGCAAACGGTTTTGTCCGGTTTGTTTGGTTTTGCGGGAGGTTTTGTCTGTTCACGTCCGTAAGTGGTAACCCTCTGATTCCTTACACGTGACCTCCGGGTGGTGCTAAGAACAGTCTCTGGTGGTAGGCTTCGGCCGCGGCTTGTCACCACCCTCCGGACTGGGCCAGTGCGTGAAGCGATTATTTCGTGTTTCGTAATGTGGTCCGGAGAAGCCATACCTTCTAGGTCTTCATGTCCCATCTTAGACCACATCTTCACTTTACATCAGGTGAGATTGTGGTCAAATGAAGACTTATTAATCATAAATATAAAAAAAAAAATAACGAAAAATCAAAACGATACATTGCATTGAAGATTCACGTACCTAACGAAAAGCTTTCGAGCAAAATGTAGTGAACGTATAAGACACAAGTCAAACCACTCCGGAACTTTGATGTTTTATATCTTGGCACTTTCTTATTAAATTGATAAAACATTAATCATCATCATCATAACCCTATTAACGTTTCCACTGCTGTGACACAGGGACTTCTCTCTTGACGAGAGAGAAGTCCTTAACTCACCAAGCTGGCCAAGTGCGGCTTGGTAAATGTCACATGTCCGTCAAACTCTTTAAAGTTCACAGAACATGCCGGTTTCCTCACGATGTTTGCCTTCACCGTTAAAGCACGTGTTGGGAGCACACTCGACTTCCATTCCTAGGGCCGTGGGTTCAAACCTCGCCGCGCAACTCTGGAATTTTCTTCTTGAAAAATGTATGTGCGCTTTAAAACAAACATTATTATTGGTGTCCAGTATTTTTGGACTAAACAGAATGCCTATTTATTTATGCAGTCATCATGCATATTATCCTCACCTGTTCATGTAGTTTCCTAGCGCTAGGACGATCTCGAGCAAGGTCCTGAGGCGCCGCGAGCGAGTCATGTCGCGCGCTGCTCGCAGCACCACTGACGCGCGAGAGGTCGCCTCGGCAGCTGCGGCTGAGAACTTCTTCTTGAAGAGTAGCGTTCGAACTCGTTGGTGGTAGTGGGGGATTCTAAGGAAAAAAATAGAATATACTGATGATTTTTTTTTAAAGAAATACTAAGTTTATTTAGTTACTGAGAACTTAGTGCAAACCATATTTTAAGCCTATATTCTTTGTAGTTATTCAGGTATCATTCTAGATAAGCCTATGTTTTATAACATTAACATGAAACTGCATGACTGAAACTATCTTTAACTGCCTAACAGTGACGCGGTGGGCGAATGTCCGCTTGGCGCAATAGGGTTCGTTTCCGTCTATTATATTTAAGTAAATCAGATGTCCCTTGAAACAAGCCTAAGAGCTCCACTGTGATATTTACTACATGTGTTGTGTGGACAACGGACCGGTGAAGTTGACTAATGGGACGATCACAGACATACCTAGAAAAGGCAAATGCATGTACTTCGCGTGTCCGAACCCCGACCAAGGGTCGAGGTTGGTCGCCGCTAACTTCAGACCACCGCGTCCGTTGTTGCAGCCGAACGGCCGCAAAAAAATATTAAATAATTTTCACATTACGTTGCCGCGTTTAATAGAATAGAATAGAATAGAACTTTTATTTGCCATAACACAAGTGTACATTTGGTTGTTATAAAATCATTTCGTTCTAACATGTTTCACGATCTGACTTTGTTTGTTAGGAGACGATAAATATCGGAACATGCGATACTGTCGTGTATCACTTCGACTTCATAATACAGGCTTATGTTAGCACGCTTGGTTTTTTTTTTATGCTCGAATAGTCTTCATTTGACCACAATCTCACCTGATGTAAAGTGGCAATGTGGTCTAAGATGGGATATGAAGACGTAGAAGGTAGATGTCTTCTCCGAGCCACATAACGAAACACGAAAAAATCGCTTCACGCACTGGCCCAGCCCGGAGGGTGGTGACAAGCCGCGGCCGAAGCCTACCACCGGAGACTGTTCTTAGCACCACCCGGAGGTCACGTGTAAGGATTCAGAGGGTTACCACTTACGGACGTGAACAGACACAACCTCCAAAAAATCTATACAAATCGTGATACTTGCGTTATCTAGATATATGTAGGTAGGTGTATGTCAGTGGGGACGATGTCTGGAACCCCTTATTCCTCATGATGCAGTACTCACTTGGATATCTCGTAGAGGAAGCGGTCGGCACGCGCCATGCTGTCGAGCTCGTCCTGATGTTCTTCAAGGAGAGCGGCTTCTTCGGCGCTAGGAGTAAACTTCAGTAGCTGTTCCACCATATCGATGGGTAGTTGTTCCCCGCTGTCCATTCGGAGTATGGCACTGTACACAAGAAAATAAAATTAAGTAAATATGTTTGTTGGCTAAATTGTTTCTGTTTTGTAATTTAAACATCTCACCTTTGGTTCGACACCCCACACATAGTTCGGCCGTTCAGAGAATGCGTTTGACACCTATCAGTTAGTCACGACTAGTGATGGGCGACATAACACTGAGTTCGTTACCGTTCCTCCAAAATGAAGCCGCGTTATTTTTAAGATTATTTTCGTTTTAAATTGGCGGAATCATTTAAAATTATATATTTTAGTATTTAAGTGGAAACCAAAAAAAGGTAATATTAATATAATAAAATTGTTTTAATTATTCTTTGTTACAAAGTTACAATCTGTATTTCTATTGAATAAAGTATAATTTATTAAATTAAGTAAATTGTACGCCAGTTCCGAGTTACATCGCCTATTCGCTCACGACTTGTCAGAAACGCAATCTCTTAGCAGCCAGACTAAATTAGATTTTATATACGTACTTACTAATATTTTATTTTATCAAGTACCTATATTACAGGAGTACGTAAATAAACCTAAATGTTAATTTGTACTATGAAATAAAATACTTTTTTTAAATATCAGTAACTTGTATTATAAACTATGCACGATGATTCATCTCCCATTACTAGGTAGTTCGGAATGCCCATAAAGTATTACAATCAGAGCCATTGTCTGTACTAATAAGAAATTTCAGGACTTCATAGGCGTGATTTTTCTGACATCTGTCAGGAACACATTCTCTGAACGGCCGAACTATAATACTTTTGAAAACTTTGTCATGTGGTGAATATATTTTGTTTTCTTTCATCAAATTTAAATAATTCTTCGATCCGAGCGACCGTTTAGGTTTAGGATCTTTGTCGATTTAAAGTTGCGGAACATCAATCTTACTTAATAGGCAAAATAAAAAAAAGCTGAATAAGTTAAATCATAATCAAGTTATATATTTTCTAAATTTTAGCTTGTTAGTATGTCTACATACCGACAGATCTCTTCATCAGACATTTTGAGCTTGGACAGTAGAATGGTGCAGTTCTGAGCGCGTCGACCGTCGATCACGGATAGGATCTTGGTGCGTGGCTTTGAACCAAGTTGTCTAAGATCTTCCACCGAGCCTTCATTCTGAAAACCATTAAAAATATTCAACGGATCAGATTTTTGTTGATTTAAAAACATCTGCTAGTGCAGTAAAGTTGTTTTTTTTTATGCTCGATAAGCCTTCATTTGACCACAATCTCACCTGATGTAATGTGACGATGTGGTCTAAGATGGGACATGAAGACCACATTATGAAACACGAAAAATCGCTTCACGCACTTTTGTTGACAAAAGGTTGAAGATGATTGGTCTCTTATAGGCATCGAACCTACCCAAAAGCCACTCTTTAACTATCCTGAACCGAGACACTCAGCCGGTAAATACCCGTTTAGGCTAAAGCAGATCTCAATAACTTCAGAAAGTATTATCTTCTTCTTCTCTTTTACGTGTTGTTGTATTTCTATTTTCCTGTGAGTACAATAAAGTGTTTTTGTATTTGTACATGTAGAGTAAGTAAACTTGTTTTGCTATGTTTTGAACTTATCATGATTGAATTACCCACCTGCACTCCATTCTTCTGATACGCGCAGAACATCCTATCAATAGAATGCAGATCAATAGCATTATAGAGCTTAGAATCGTCCAACTCCTGCCATATAGTTCCGTGCAACTTCGCATCAGGAAGCTTACTCCAGTTGAAGCTCTTCAGGGGATTTCCGGGGGTGGGCACGTTCTTCTTGGTTTTCGGAGCGGAGGGCGCGGGCGGTGGCGGTAAGCCGAGCGGCGCAGGAGGGGGAGGCGGCAGGGGGGCCGGAGGGGGGAGCGGGCAGAGCGGTGGTGGGGGAGGGGGGATGGTGCAGGTTTCGATGACGGCGCTTTTCAGGTTGCTGACCTGGGGATGAAAATGATTTTTATTTGATGTGATTCAAATACAATGTATAAATATGACTTCAATAAAAACTTACGGATATTAAAAAAAATTAAAACCTTGTTTTCATGGAAACAAGAGTATCTAAATAAGTAAAAAAATCCGCGCTTATGACCGATGCTGATGCTTACTTTTTAGTGTACATTTTTTTTTAGATGAGTGATTGTATGAATTGAATGTATATTAGCTAATAGTTACCAATGAAGTAGTTAATTAAACTTAATTGTAATAAATAAATCATGTTATCATGAATGAAAATGTTTAAGATTATCTAAAATATTATCATTTTAATTAAGGATGGTTTACCTTAGCATCATCTGGTATGCTTCCTTCACTGACTAGTTTTTCAAACCTTGCTCTTTCTACTCTCTCTTGGTTTAGCTGTAAATATAACACAAGAAAATTATATTTATTTTAAAAGATAATATACTAATCACTCTATATTTTGTTTGGTAGTAATTACTATTTCGAATAACATAACCTCTTCGCCCAAAACCGATGAAGATTAGAGCAAGAGATAATAAATATATACTTTAATATACGTTAATGAATATTAAACCCAGCTCTGGGCTAATAATGACAATGATTCTGATAAATAACTATAACGATAATGTTAATAAGAAACCCAAGAAGTCCATTTTCCCCACAAAGTTATCCCCTAACTGAGTAGCGCATGTCCATATTCACCTGGTGTTCAAGTTGCGTAGCTCTATGGGCCACCGCTCGGTACCGTTCAGTAGACTCCATATGTGCGGCGGTTTCCTTCTCCAGGCGTTCCTTCATTCTTCCCACGACATTCTCGAGTTCCTCCTTCTCTTGACTTTGCTGGTCGACTTGCTTCTCCTGTTATTGTTAGTGCATGCATGTTATTATCCTGAAGCTCTTATGAAGCTTTGATAGAATTGGCTTGCAACACTGCCTTGTAATTTAGTACATTTATTTTTATTATTATTTATTTAACAATTATCACATTTGTGAGCAAATGCATTGTGCCCTCTCAAATTTGCACGCCAGGATTGGCAAAACATGTAGAACACTTTTTTTTTTAAACTTACTACCATGTATACACTCATGTTTTATACAAATAAATTATTCTTATTCTTATTTACCTGACTCATCGCCTAAATCTATTAATAGATGAATCGGTTCAATTGAATTATATTTTTTTACGATTTAACTGTTAATGTAACATTTATACCACAGATTACAGTGATGCGTTTTGGACGAAATACATGTTTGTATCGTACCGACACCAAATGCTACGATACATAAACTACCTAGTTGGGTACCCACCCGTACTTGTTTAACGATATTACTTTTTAGTTATAATATTTTTTTCATAACAGACAGAAGTGTTGCAAACCCAATGGTAAATGATAACAGTTGAACCTTAACCTATGTTGTAGCGATTAAACCTGTAAACAAGGCTTTGTACCTTCTACCTTAGATATGTCTAGTAAAACTGAACTTAGAAACGTTAAATGAAAAGCTGGAATTTATTCATGATCTTCAAAAGAAAACCAAATGTTATGAAAATTGTGGCAATAAATATAAAATTCTGATAATACGAGATAAATGATATGTAATAATATATATTTCATTTAGGGATGAGTGTTCCCGAAACCGTTAAGCGTGTGCTCGTATAATCATTAATAATTTTGAGGGTAGTTGAAAATTGTGACAAACCTTTTTGGCCAGTTCGGTGGCGAGATCGCAGTTTTCTCTCTCAAGATTATCTGCTTTCGTTCTGGCCGCGACCAATTCTTCTTCTTTCGCTAGGAGGTGGACTATTTCGCCCACGTTTATCTCCAAGGGTGCTACGTCGGGGTCGTATATCTGTGAATTAAAGTTAAATGCATTAGACAACAAAACAGGTTTCAGAAAAGCAGTTTCAGGTTTATGTAACCGGTACACAGAATAAAGATGCTAAGTTGTCTTTTGTACTGTCCTTTTGTTTCTTTGTACTTTCGTATTTTAAGATACGAATTTACTTGTGACGATGTAAAAGAGATAGGTCAGACATGTATTTTCTTTACTTCACTTGCCGGTTAAGAAACATTGTTATCTTTTTTATAATTCACATATTATATTACTTATATATTTTTTTGTATTAATTTTCTTAAAATGATCCCCTTTCCCCACTTACATAATGTTTTTTGTAACTGAAGTCTAGCCACCACCGTAATTTTATCGTCATTTTAAATTAATTTCTAGTTACACAGGCACTCTAATGAAACCTTAGAAATAAATGCTTAAACCTAAACCGGCTATCTTGTTTACGCCTTAAGTCTTCCTTATGCGGCGAATTTATATATAAATTGTAAACATTAGGAAATACTTTTTGCACGTATATTTGTTTCAATTAATAATGTATTATATACTTATAATTATTTTTATCACATACCTACATATTTGTTTATGACACATCCGAGTGAATAAACACTCGTTATAACTTAATGTCAAGGTCTTGGCAAATAAACTATAATGTTAATTTAAAATTTAAAAACCCCCGATTCCAAAACTATAGTTCCCTTAAAAGTAAAAAGTCATACTATGTATTTTATAATGTGCACGTGATGCGCTTTCATTGGAGACCTCACTCGAGTATATTTGCATATTTTCGGTTTTCCCTCCCCACTTTTACCCTCATATCTATCAAACGGATCAACCGATTTTCATCAAACGTGTCTAAGAACACTCATACAAAAAAAAACAAATTGAAATCGTTTGGGAGCTATGATGTCCCAGACAGACACGTCAAACTTATAACAACCCTTTTTTTTGTCGGATGATTTTTGACTTGTTGGAAATGTAATTTCCGAAAAAAAACATGATATTATTTCAACCGGATATTATGAGTGCCTGTCTATAGCACTAATTAGTTTTCAGATTTCTAGCTAGAATCTCGGGAACAAAAAAAGGTAAAATAAGTGTTACCTTGGTGGTATCACTGGTAGAACCTCGTTCACTGCCCTGTTCACTATTGGCGCGACTGCCAGCCGCTGGTTGCTGCAACACCACTTGTTGCACCACACGATCCAACAGCAACCAATGTTGCGACTGAGGGTTGTACTCCACTGAAAACAAGATATGTATAACTATTTTACTAAAAGATATGATGGATACCTATCCTATATTGCAGGATAGCATGAAGCCGTAGTATTATTCACTGAGTACTATTCCGTTCGCGCTTTAGAACCCGGCCAAGGAAAACTCACCAGAAGATGTCATTATAAGAACAAATTCAAAGAGTGCGCTCGGCAAACACGCTGCCTAGCGTGGAAAGAACTTACCGCGTCATTAAGATATTTAGTCATTAAGGGGGATTTAATCTAGACTAGCCATAACTAGTTATGGATATGGACATTTCATTGTGGAAGATGCTTATGAATGATATTTTTTTTTATTTACAAAGTTGCCGCAACAAATGCTCCAACAGTGACAGCAGATGAGTGACGCAATTGACTAAGCTTCCTTTTTAGCAACTCGAACATGGACGCAGCACTCTTGGTATCTACGTGTTCCTTATCGAAGAATCTCATGAGCTCCCATCCGTCTTTAAGACGCACCACGGATATTCTACGACTGAAGAGATATACTTACATGGCAGCAGCAACAAATGCTCCAACAGTGACAGTAGATGAGGGTAAGCAGCTGTATGACTGAGCTTCCTCCTCAGCAACTCGAACATGGACGCAGCGCTCTTGGTGTCGACGTGTTCCTTGTCGAACCGCCTCGCGAGCTCTCTCTCGTCTTCAAGACGAACCATCTCGAAGAACTCGATATGACGGTCAAGGGTTTCGTTCTCGTATTTGCGTAGTTTTTCGATCACTGAAAATATATTTTGAAGATTAATATTCCAATAAATTAAGTAGTAGTTTATCATAATATTTATAAGGTGGAGAATTTCTACCTACTTCTATAATAAAATAAACACATTATGTATATGGCAAGTATCCATTTGAGCAGATGATAATTAATTTTCTGAATTTACGCATGGCTTGATAATATCTTGCTGTCCGAGTTGTCTTTGCAGATTGCTATGACATTTCTAAAGGGCATGAACACTTTAAAATCATTAGAGATATTTAGAACGTACATGCATAATAATTGTGATAATTTTCATTATGATTAAATTTTATAGTTATGCTTTTTTTTTACTAAGGTGACACACTTAGGGGCTATTACATTTCCGAGTAAAATAAGGCAATGTTTAAATTATATAGCTAATTCGCTCAGTCACATATTACACAGCGAAATAGCTCTTGACATAACTAACCATT
This sequence comes from Gymnoscelis rufifasciata, assembly GCA_929108375.1. NCBI lineage: Eukaryota > Metazoa > Arthropoda > Insecta > Lepidoptera > Geometridae > Gymnoscelis > Gymnoscelis rufifasciata. The sequence goes on along the minus strand of OV815315.1, from coordinate 7,333,744 downwards.
GACACGTTTTATTGACATGCATGCCTAACCATTGCTTATTTGACACGGATTTTGTAAAACAATTTCTAAGACTTACCCTATTTATCCTATAAGAGTAAAATAAGACAATGGTCAAATTACAGAGCTAATTCGCTCAGTCACATGTTACACATCGAAATAGCTCTTGACATAACTAACCATTGACACGTTTTATTGACATATCTAACTATTGTTTATTTGACACGGATTTTGTGAAATAAGTTCTTAGACTTATCCTATTTTTCCTATACGCAGAAAAACCAATAGATTCCATACCTGGTTGTATTCCCATCATAAGCAGTTCGTATCTTAAGTGCAGCCGGAACTCCAGGCTGTCTTCGCCCGGGCCGTAGTTGAGCACAGCATTAACAAAGGACATGATAGCAGTCTTGAGACCGAGATCGTCACGGTACGCCCCGGTGCTTCGGTCCAGCTCGTTGACTATGCCTTGGAAGCGGGCGCGTTCTCCCGCGTATTTTTGGTAGTGGAGCATTGCTTCTAACACCTTAAAGTAAGATTCGATTATTTCTCTATCATAACTCCATCAATAACAACAGCATCACCCTATTAGCGTTCCCACTGCTGGGGCACCGGTTTCCTCACGATTCCATTAACAGAACATGTCGGTTTCCTAACGATGTCCATCAATAACGTTGTAAACAAAATATCAACTTTGCAAAACCTACCAGGTTTATTTTCATAGATTAAAAACTTTAAAAGTGGATATTAAGAAGGTGTGCGTTTGTACAGTAGAGAATGTTGTTTTTTTTTGCAAATTAATATTTATTTTAATTTTAAACGTCATTTTCACTGATGCCATCTAAAATAATTTACGCTGAACCAATTTGTGTACAACATAATTTGTCGCACCAAGGATTCGAACCTGCATCTTGGATTATACGCAGCGACGTGATACCGTTACACCCACGCGCCATGTAATTTATTCTACTTTACTATGTAAACTATTCCCCTTCTAGTTACAAATTTGCCAGTACATCTAAAAGCAGTGCGTAATTAAACAATCTACCTTCTTATGACCTCCTGGTACAAGACAGACCGCTCCCAAGATCTCCAAAGCAGCTACTTTAGTCTTCACGTTCTCAGTATCAAGCGACTGTGCGATTAGATCGATGCTGGTCGGGTGTGCTAGGACGTGTGCTCGACCAGTCTGGAATTAATCAGGAATGGATTACTTTATTAGTGTTATATGTATTGTGCTAGACTTAGATTTCGCTATCCTAGCATTATGCTACTTTAAATCTAAGCATCAATTTACAAAAATATACACGAAATCATTCAATAATCAGTTAAAACTCTACCATGCACGAGATTTATATATTTTTTCCGTAGATCTTAATTCCGTAAATTGTCACTTGCAAGAATTCATATTTATCTTGTGTTCTTCACATATCCAAGCGTTATATTCCCATATCATTTACCAAATTGAAATATTACTCTTTTCGACAACTTGTACTTTTTCTGTTTCTACTTTGAAGCGTTTAAAGATCTATCAACAGAGAACGGCTTAGGCGTTACACGGTCAGAACATCTTCAGAATGTTTTATTTCGTTTTGTATTTGTGTTGTTCTAAACGCGGAACGCTTAATAGCCTGACCACTCTCTGTCTGACTTCTTAATACGCCCCTAAGTTACTTACAGAGTTGTTCATCAGCGCTTTGATCCCCGCTATGAGGTTGTGCCTGGTGACGGCGTCATCCCTGGGCGCTCGTTGCAGCGCGTCCAACAGAGCACCCAGGCCGCCTTGCTTGATGAACCGGATCACGAAGCTGTGCGCTCGCGTACGGAGCGCAGTCTTCAGACCGTCGACTAGAGCGCAAGCTTCGGTGGGGGCCACACCTTCAGAGGACGCGAAGGCCTAAAATAAACACAGATTTATTGACTAAGAAAGTTTTTGAGATATAATGTCGGAGACTTGGTTGATCTATCTGAAAAATCTGGCTACTCCTAAGTAGTTTTAAAGCAGGTTATGTACACTTCCCAGAAGTCTTACTGGTAATTATATTCAGAAGGAAATTCCTACGTGTTGTACTGGTAAGACTAATCGGCAAAACAACTGGGAGTAGCTCGAAAAATAACATAGGTGATACTGAATGAAATTAAAATTTACATCACTATTTACCATGATTGATAGTATTGATAACCATGATAGCTCAAAAGTTATATCACTAATGGCGCAATTTCACTAGTCGATAGGGTCCGCATGCGGCGAGCGGGAGATTTCTGGAACGCATGCCACAGGGCCCGCATTCGGGGAACCGTTTTCATTAGTCGATAGGGTCCGCATGCGGAGTGCGAGAGATTTCTGGAACGCATGCCACAGGGCCCGCATTCGGGGAACCGTTTTCATTAGTCGATAGGGTCCGCATGCGGAGTGCGAGAGATTTCTGATCACACGACGTATTATGAAATATTTGACGCAAGACCCGCAAACAAGCTGTGTATATCGACTGATGAATTTCATTGGTCGATAGCACGGTCGGTATAACGCATGCGGGGAATCCCCGCAGGCGTTGTACCGAACGCGTATCGACTTGCAACTTTCATTGGTTGTTATCTCGCATGCGGGGAGTCCCCGCATGCTGTATATCGAACGAGTTATCGACTAATGAAAATGCGCCATAAGTTAGATTAAAGAAAACCTAAAACTTGTATGATCATTGATTATGAAGGGCTTTGCATAAAGCGTTATCATGCATGTAAAAATACCTACATGTTTTTAATACCACTACAATATTTTTTTGAATATTTATTTGATTTCTGTATAATAGCAAAACTCAGATATCGTATTGCGTGTGGATTTAACACTGATACATCTAAATATAAAGCTTAACTTTAGCCTAAAAGAAAGCTAATACTACCATTAAATTATTAAACGGTGCTGATAGTAGCCATTGCTTAGTAAACAATATCGAATGTAAAGTAAAGTTTTATTCCTCATTATAATTTTCTGAAATGTTAGGTATTCCATACTTTTGCAAGTAATATCTTACATCAGCTATCTCGTTGAGGGCCTTGATATACTCCTCGACTTGCGGGGCCGTGGCCAGTGGCATCATCTGCCCCGGCGGAGGTCGTCGACTGCAGTAGATCTGCCACTTTTTCGCCGCTGGAAGCGCCATCATAGCGGCCTTGTTGACTGCTGTCAGATCCAGTTCTTCCTGCAGACAAGGATATACCAGTAAGAAATTTTACAAGTTTAATGCGTCGACGTCGGCTGATAGATTGTAAAAATTGTTGCTTGTTGGATCTTACAACCTATAGTTACCTATGGATCAAATTTTTTATTAATTTCGGTTGTTTTAATTTATTTTTGAAATAAAAGATTTAATAAAAATAAAGCTCTTGAACCTTTGAATCTTAGACATCCGCAACAGCATATGATATTTATTTGACACAGAGATAGAAGAACACCATTAAAAAATATATATCACGATCCTTTGGCGTTCCAATGCACAGTTAAAGAAAATGAAACATGCCGCACTATTTATTATAATAAAGAATCTCCTGTATGTAATCTTTTAGGAGCCATTATCAAATACTAGCAGTACCCTGCGGTGTTACCCGCGGTTAAAGTATAAAGCTTATGTCACTTCTTGTTTGCTTTAGAGAATCTGTGTAGTTAAATCGGATCTACTACACCGATGTAAATTATTACAACGTCATAAACATACTAACAGTCTCACAAACTTTATATCTTTATAATATTAGTATAGAAGTCTAGATTTCAATTTGGTTAAGAACTTTTGTTTGGCATCAAAACATTGTGTAATGTTGATATTTATTAGTCCAAAGATTTAATGCTCTAAAGAAACTCGTTAATACCATATCGGCAAGGCAATCAAGATTGAATGGAAGCATTCTAAGAGCGGATATACGGATGTAGGCACGTTCCGGACAAGTTTCCGTTTTCATACATTTAAAATACATTAAACCGGCCTACTCCTTAAAGGGCTGGGTTATTTAGGACACCTGGAACTAGAAGGCAAGCATAAAAACCTTGTTTTAACTGTGTCAAATAGCATTACCTAAAATAGTACCTACAGATGTTTGGCACTTTAGCTTACCAGTGGTGTCAAATTATTTATGTCGCAACGGTGCGGTGGTACAAATCGGAATTTGAATGACTTTTAAACTATGAAAGGGGAAGTCACAAAGAAAGACGAATAATATGAGCTCGGTACCGTGTCCTATCCTGTTTATTCTTAAAATCTTCAATAACTATTTGGGGTCACAGCTATAACTGCAGCGCATAAACGCGAACGGAAACAAAAACAAAAGAAAACTGACCTTTTGCGAAACATTTTATGAGCATAGGGTCGTTTTAATTGTTTATACATATAATGCTTCTCTAAATCTGCTAGTGAGCTCGTTCTTAGTATAACATGAGGTATAACTATCGATCAGAGTAGAGTAATTTAATGCACAATCTTTTAACATAAAACACACTACGGCTTATCAAATACCTAAATTAAAACGAGGAAGCTGCCTAAAACACAAATATCTAAGAACTTTTACACAACATTTGACACAAAATAACTTAATATTGGTCTTACCTAGCTTCTACCACTAGACTCTGGGCTACTAACCTACATATAATCCAGATGTTGGAAAGTTAAATGAAAAGGGTGGCAAACCATCCGAGGTCATTACTCGTTAGATCGCAATGATGGTTGACAGAATACGATGTTCTAGATTTCAAGAGAGAAAGAAACGCCGTCTAAGGCAGTACAGATTTATGAACACGAAGTCTAACAAGAAAAGACACCCACCTGTTTTAATGAAGTGGTTTTGTAATGGAAGTAAACAAGTCACAAATGATTAGAAATTTGCTTATGTTATGGACGAAAGTATATTATTCTTAAAGATAGGGGATTTATATGTAGAAACCTGTTTTACCGTTATGAGAATAGTTTTTCCGTTCGAGACAACAACAATAATAAATATTGCGGAAACGCCAAGTTTTATGTAAGGTTCATTTTTTTGCCAAAATATATATATAATATAATATATATATTGTTGAATTATGATCACAAAAGTTTGAAAAGCTTTAAACTTGTAAGATTTCTACAACTAAGGAAAAAAGACGAGCAGTTTACCTAAATAACAAACCAATCTCAGCGATTATATAAACCTTTGATACATTATGCTGTGTGAGTAGTCCGGAAATATTAATTTATTTATTTATTATTTCATGTAGTTTTAAGATGGATAATGTGATGGGATTGTAATAGTCAAGCAATTTCGCTGACTGTACAAATTATCAGATAACTGAGCTGACGATTTAAGATATACCTGTATTCACAAAAATATTTCATTTTTATATCAGACTTATAGCACAGTTTTATAGAACGATTGCTTAAATCCGTTAATTAGTTATAAATTTGTTAAATAACAGTTCAATAAAAGCTTTTCTCTCTAGTAGTAATAGTGATATTGTGTGTTTTACCTAATTCAGTTATATTATTATTAGTTACCAGACACAGAAGTTTTTATGAATTTGGGAGTTAGAAGCAACTATCTACTCCCCAGTTAAAATCAAACAGAAGTGGCCAACAACTCAAGCACTGTAATTAAAGCATGATTTAACACATTCATTAATCATAATTCACATGCCAGAAGGAACAGACGCAACAGTGTACATAACAGGCAGAACAAAAGCTAATCTTTCTAGCACTTTCATTCGTGATTTCGCAATAATTAACGAGTAGGTGATATAATAATTATATCGTATGCCCTCGGGTAGAGGCAGTGAATAGTCTTTGTAGGACGTTGACTTAGCTTATTAAGATTAAAAAAAGGAGCGTCCGTAGTTAAAAGATAATCCCTAATATCATAATTTGTTCACCTTGTGAAGTAAATTTTTGATAAAATGACAATTTAAAAGTGGCTTTGCTAAATTACTCAAAAAATGGAACCAAACTTAAAAAAAAATATCGTTTTGCGTTAAGTACTTATATTTCTTTGAACTAAACGGCAAATAACCGGTCGGTTCCGACACCAACCGATTGTGGTCGATGGTCAGGTGACCATAGGCAATCGCTTGGTAGGAATTGAAATTTCGTGGATATCACCGGAAGAGTAGCCCTTCCGATGGGCTTCGTCGGTAGTTGCTTTCGATAGCATTTTAGACGGTCGGAACCGATTATGGACGTGAAGACGTTATTTTGAACCCCCGACAAAAAATAACTTAAGAAAAAGTCTTTAGTTTGACGTGTCTGTCTGTCTGGAACATCATAGCTCCCGATCGAATGGAGCGATTTCAATTTAGTTTATTTGTTAGAAAAATGAGTTTCGCGCGAGTGTTCTCGGACATGTTTAATGAAAATCTGTTATCCCGTTTAATAGTTATGATAAATAATTTATGTTACGAGGGTAAAAGTGGGGAAGGAATACCGGTAATCTGTAAATATACTCTTGTGGGGTCTCAAATGAAAGCGCAGCAAGAGCACATTACAAAATTGTATGACTTTTGTTAAAAAAGGGAACGAAAGTTCTGGAATCAGGGTTTCAATTAGTGATCAAAATAGATCGTATTTTAGAATACCTTCCCATAAGAAAGCCGACGAAACATACGCTTCCACCGATACCGTCTCACAAAGATCAATATTGAAGTACATAATGATATGTAGAACAATGCAAACCCAACGGGGCAGGCAAACAGAAAAGATAACCACTCAGTAAAGACAGCAAAGAATTGAAATGTCGTCAGCGACTGATGACCGTGACAGAAGACAAACAGATCCACGATGGTGATAAACTCACTGTTGACTCAGGAACAAGCTGAGAGCTTTGTCCGGCTGTATATCTACATGTAAACAACTTTCTAACTTACGTGGAATACGAGATAACAAGTCTTGAAAAGTATCTTTTACTTTTTGAATATGCAAGAGGGCATTTTGAACATGTGTGTGTGTTCTCTGGGTCCTCCTTTTAACTGTTGTAATAGAAGCTGCGGAAAGTTTATAGCAATAAAATAATGATATTCTTTGTATATTGATTTAACTAACATAAAAACTTAATATGTTATTAAATTATGAATTCGTTTTAATCATATTTTATAAAGTTACTAGCGACCCGCCCCGGCGTCACACGGGTATAAAATTTTCCCGGAAATTATTAGAATTTTTCTCGCCGTAAAAACCATCCTATCTCTCAAGTTGGATCGAACTGCACATGGTGTGCGAATTTTATTATAATCGGTTAAGTTTAGGAGTCCATTGAGGACAAACATTGTGACACGAGATTTATATATATTAAGATATTTAGCGTTATATTGGCGGTCAGTCGACATGTTTTAGAAGACAGATGAATATTTCACCCTTTGCTTGATATTTTCGTAGATTGGATCACCAAAAGGTACAAATTATATATATATATTTTTATGGCAACATTAGTAAAAAAACAAAAAAAATGTTAAGTATTTAAAAACGGGAATCAAACCGCTACCTCTTGCGCCGCAAGCGGACCTGCACCCACTGCGCCGCTGACGAAGTCCACATATTTTAACTAACCATCACAATATTTTGTAACAAGACTATCACTATAACAGCTAAAACATAAAACAACCACCCATTGCGATCATTATGAGCTATAATTGTGCAATAAAATGGTTGATAGGAGATTTGATCTTTGATGTAGTTTATGAGCAATTTTGTAGGTTATTAACGGAATAACCTCAATTAAGAATAATTTCTAAACGCAAGCAAAAACTATAGTAGTAATCATCATCATCATAAGCACCCTTATTTACGTTTCCACTGGTGAAACACTGGAACTTCTCTGTTTGACTCGAGCGACGCGACGCGTGGTGAATTAAGGCCTAATGTCTTAATTCACCACGCGCTGACCAAGAGCGGGTTGGTGAATGTCACATGTCCTTCAAACTCTTCCGAGTTCTTAGATCATAATTTCCTCGCGATGATATCTTCACCGTTAAAGCACGTGATTAAAGCGCACGTATTTTTTTCAAGAAGAAAAAAGGTGAAAGTAGAAAAAAAACCAAAGGTGCGAATCAGCGACCTTCGGAATTAAAGTCAAGGGTTCTTCTACTTAGCCAACAAGGATAAGTAGAAGTATTTGCGAATTCACACATAAGTAATCCCTCAAGCCAGTGGCTCATTACGAAATATTTCAAATTTTAGGGCAGCAGTTTCTTAAGGTATTTTTCTTACGACCTAGCTGCAAGCTTGTAAGTGTAGTGATTAAGTAAATTGTTATAATTAGATGGACAATTATTCTACCAGGTTGTTGACCTTTCTCCATTGGGTTGAAAATATGGTTTCTTAGATTAAGTTAAATGTTATTATCATGAGTAGATAGGTAAATATTATGATGGGATGGGTCTTATGTTCTGCATCATATAATATATGATATTCGTCAACATTGTCTTTACTATAAAATTAACTAGTGGTAGTGAGAAACCTATAGAATTATTGCTCGCCACGGCATTAATTTTATAGGTTTCTGCTCATATTGCAAGATTGTAAAATTTTAACTTCCTAGTTGTACTTAAGCCCTGATGCCATTAACTTATGCTCATTTTGTAAATTATCCCACTCAGATAAGTTTTAAGCATTTGTTTGTAACTATTTGCATGCGTACCCGATCTTAAATTTAATTTCGGATTGTTCACAAAAACAGACTCAGTATTTGTAAGACCCATCATTATTATATACTTGCCGCTCAAATGTTACAATTATGGAAGTTTGAAATTTTGATGTGAGTCCCAGGGACTCAGGAAGTTAATTAAGGGTTAAAGAAAGATTTTAGGTTCTTTTTTTTCACCTTGGGTTACATTATCGGAGTTTGGTAAGGAATCATATTATTTTTGAAAACTAAATATAGCCTATGTCACTCAGGGATAGTGTAGCTTTCGAATGGTGAAACAATTTTTTAAATCGGTGCAGTAGTTTCAGAGCCTATTCGAGACAAACAAACAAACAAACAAAAATCAAACCTTTCCTCTTTATAATATTAGGTCCTTACATATGAAATTGGCGTTTTGTATGGGAGGAACAAAAAGTCGAATATTTTTTAATATAATATATTTAATTAATCAAAGTATGAACCATTATTTTCTATGCACTTTTGCCATCTTATAGGTAGTTCATTGATCCCTTTACTAAAAAAACCAGTCGGACGGGAATCAATAAAATCTTTGAAGGCGATTTGGACTGCCCCATCGGAGTTGAATTTTTTCCCTTGCAAGAAGTTATCCAAATTTCGAAAAAAATGGTAATCTGTTGGAGCAAGGTCCGGGGAGTACGGAGGATGTCTTAGACTTTCCAATTGAAGCTCTTCTAATTTAGTAGCCGTCTGTTGCGCAGTGTGTGGTCTAGCGTTGTCGTGAAGCAGCAGTGGCGTGGAGCGATTGACCAGCCTAGGTTGTTTAGCCGCTAGCTTTTCCATCATGGTTTGCAATTGCTGACAATAGACATCAGCCGTAATAGTCTGGCCAGATTTGAGAAAACTGTAATGAACAATACCGGCACTAGTCCACCAAACGCTTACAAGTAACTTTTTTGGGGTTAATTTTCGCTTGGGGCAGGATTTGGCTGGCTGGCCAGGATCCAACCATTGCGCTGAGCGCTTCCGATTATCGTAAAGAACCCATTTTTCATCACAGGTAATGATTCGGTTTAAAATACCTTCATTATTGTGCCGGTTTAGTAATGTAACGCAGCAGTCGACGCGCGTTTGCCGGTTTGCTTCAGTCAATTCGTGAGGTACCCACCTTTCAAGCTTTTTAATCTTCCCAATTTGCTTCAAGTGAATTAAAACAGTTTTATCACTAACACCGCAGCCTGCAGCTAACTCGGACGTGGTTTGCGATGGATCCGCTTCCACAATAGCCTTCAACTCTTCATTATCAACTTGAGTCTCAGGCCGTCCACGGGGCTTGTTCTGCAAGTCGAAATTTCCAGAACGAAAACGTTGGAACCAAAAACGAACTGTGTTTTCTTTTGCAACACGACCGCCATACACATCATTCACCCTTCGAGTTGTTTCCGCAGCACTAGTGCCACGGCGGAACTCGTACTCGTAAATAATGCGATATTTTAAGTTTTCCATTTTGTAAAATGAGTGACGCAAACAGAAAAAAACAGAAGAAAAAAAACAAATGAATGACGATCATCGAAGCACAAATACATGAGTCTATAGCTGTACAAATTTGAATTTGGAATTCCTTACCAAAGAGGAGAAATTTGTGATTAAAGTGGCCAGTACGAAAAACGCCAATTTCATATGTAAGGACCTAATATTAGTATAGACTAGTAGCATAACATAATAAATACTAATTATTTTCGGACAATCCACACAAACAACATCTAGCCCCGTGTGGTAAGCTCTAAGCTTGTGTAACGGTTACTAGGCATCTAATATACTTAATATAATAGACAAACTAAGACACGTCTTTTCATCGAATATACCGCAGTGCCTCAAGACGAAAGTCTTCAATCAATGTGTGTTGCCAGTGATGACATACGGATCCGAAACGTGGTGCTTCACTATTGGTCTCATAAACAGGCTCAGAGTCGCTCAAAGAGCTATGGAGAGGGCTATGCTCGGGGTTTCTCTACGGGATCGAATCAGAAATGAGGAGATTCGTAGAAGAACGCGGGTCACCGAAATAGCCAAACGGATTAGTTCTTTAAAGTGGCAGTGGGCAGGCCATATAGCACGAAGAACAGATGGTCGTTGGGGCCGAAAGGTTCTCGAATGGAGACCACGGATCGGCAAGCGCAGCGTAGGACGTCCACCAACTAGATGGACGGACGATCTGGTGAAGGCTGCGGGCTCACGGTGGATGCAGGCCGCTGCCAGCCGAAACCACTGGAGATCTTTGAGGGAGGCCTATGTCCAGCAGTGGACGTCTTACGGCTGAGATGATGAATAGACATACATGCATAGATATTTTTTATTATACATATGAAATACCCAGACCAAGGAGAAGTGCTTGCAGAACATACAAACACTTGACCCCTCGGCGGGAATCGAACCCGCTACCTCTTGCGCCGCAAGCGGACTTACGCCCACCGCGCCACTGAGGCAGTCAACATACATTAGTACTCGAACTATTATCTCCTGTACTTTTATGTATTTACTAGCTGTGCCCCGCGGCTTTGCCCGCGTAGTTATAGATTTTCACGCGGTAAAAAGTAGTTTTTGTCCTTTTCTCGCCTTTTAAACCTTCCCTAGACGAACATTTCAAGACTAAGATAAGATAAATCCGTTCAGCCGGTCTCCAGTTTTAGTGAGACTAACGAACAGCAATTCATTTTTATATATATAGATAGATGTAAAAATATCGGAAAGAAAGCGTAAGTCCAGCATTCCAAATAATTTCTCATTAAAACAAAAGTCCGCCGCACAGACGCCACCTGCTAAATATTATAACAACCGTAGACGCGCTGAGTGAAAGATACACAGACATAATTGTCTAGAGTATAAGAGATAACATCGGACCGTGAACCAGACCACAGGAAATGAATATCTCGTTCTTTATTATTAACTGCTAAATGCGAGTTGGACTAACGCAGGAATGTTTCTCAATTTCTTGAACTTATCACACATTACGTGGGGACGGCATATGTATACTCCTTACATTTTCCCCGTCACCCGTCATCTCAACGCATCCCATCCCTACAATAAAGATAACATATATTTAAATCAAATGCATTTTTTTTAAATAACGAGCGTAGAATTTATGAAGTTGTATTCGTTGCAAAACACCATTTTCACATCATATTAGTGTAGAAAATTCCGGATTAGAGGTTACCTAAGGCACTTAGGTTTTATTTAGGTAAGTAGGCAAAATATTGCGGAAACATAAACTTAGGCTGGACTGAAACTACATAGAAATCAATGTGTATGAATTGTCAAAATTAAAATTAAGGCCATAAGAACTAAGGATCGGAATATTTTAATAGATTGTGGAGACGCGCGGGAACCCTGTGCCTTCGATACCACAGGGCCGCCTTGGGGATTAACAGATGGGTAAAAATAATAAGGATGGAAGGGAAAAGCGTGCACTGACCTGCAAGCGAAGGACTTCCAGCCAGGTTCCACATTCCTTGCGGGGGTGGGGCAGCCCAGCAACTCAGGGCGCCCTCAAGCACATCCACACTGTCACCACACACGGCTATATCGTCTCGCATAAAATGAGCGGTAGAAGACCAAATATTACGTCCAGGATCACAATGATATTACAGCGAAATCAAACAGCGGAATTATAATGTTCCATATGGCGGGAAATTGGAGATGAAAATCGATCACGCTATCGATTAGTGTCCACTCCACGCGACTGCCCACGGCCAAGTCTTGTTCTTCAGTTGCCATTTTTCTTCTTCTTGTCGCGCCAGCGCATTGACAGTGACACTAGCACGCTTATGTCAGGGAAAGGAGAAATTGGATAGGATTATGGATAGATGGCGTTACCATTTCCTCCCCCCCTTGATGTGTCAGCATAAAGACACAATCGTAAGTGAGACTAGAAATTTCTAATATCCCTAGCGGAATGGCAGAGACTAGGATGAGCCTAATATCTCTGAACTCATTATAAGTAACAGCGGTTGAAAAAGACAACTGAATGCGGGATCATTATAATGTGCGGTACAATATATAAAACTGCGGGAAAATTACTTAAATGAAGCGGTGTTACGTGTATTGATAAATAAACCGTAAGAACTTAAAACTAAGGCTTAAATATATATATGTACAATGTTTATTGTTGCGGTAGCGGGCATATGCGAACGGTTGGCCGAAGCAACACTGCCCCTTTCGCGGTTCTAATAGTACACGTACGGATAACTCCGTCCTTAGAGGGATGAACCTTTTCTACGATGGCTAATGGCCAGGCTAAACTAGGCACGTTATCTTCTATCACGACTGCAATAGTACCCGGAGTGATAGGCGTGGAAATTGTATTCCACTTTTGTCTAGCCTGCAGACTGTGTAGATATTCCATCCTCCACCTTCGCCAAAATGACTGAACTAATTTATCCAGTAGCGAATGCCTTTGCAGTAGACTGATGCTTTCAGGTTCTACGTTAGGCGCGGGCAAAGAATACAACGGCGCGGTATGTAAAAAATGACTAGGTGTAAGTGCGGTAGGCTCAGCGGGGTCGGAACTTAGCACTGTTAGCGGCCGCGAATTAAGTAAACACTCAACTTGTGTGAGTACAGTGCAAAGCTCTTCATATGAAAGAATCTGCTGACCGATTACTCGGCGCAGATGCGTTTTTACTACCTTAATCATACTTTCCCAAGCCCCTCCCTTATGAGGTGACTTAGGAGTTATAAAGAACCAACTAATGCGGCTGTCAGCCAACTCTCTTTTAAAACTTTCGCGGTATTCATTATTTAAGAATTTGTATAAATCGCGTAAATAGGCATCAGCGCCTTTAAAGTTCGTTGCATTGTCTGAGTACATTACTTGGACAGGGCCTCGACGTGCGAGGAAACGTTTAAGAGCGGCTATGAAACTAGGCGTACTAAGGTCGGTTGTGACTTCAATATGCACGGCCCTAGTGGTCAGACAAGTGAATAAACATATGTAGGCCTTTTCAGCATGCACTCCACGACGGCGTACTGGGGTGTAAGCGATAGGTCCTGCGTAATCGCAGCCTGTTTGTGCGAACGCTTTTACAGCTTGGCGAGCGCGACTTTCAGGTAGGTCTGACATGAGCGGGTAAGTTGGACGCGGATTTACTTTAAAGCATTTATTGCACAAGTGGAATCTTTGTCTCACGAGGCGGCGAGCGGATAAAATCCAAAACCTTTGTCTAAGAAGTGACATTAATAATTCCGGACCTGCGTGTAGGTATTTTAAATGATAATAATCAATTAGCAAGTTGACAATATGGTCACTGCGCGGTAAAATCAGCGGGTGAATATTTGTGTAATTCAAGCCTGAATTAACAAGACGACCACCTACTCGGATAAGTCCGTTTTCGTCTATAAACGGCCTTAATTTATTAATAGCGCGTGAGCATGACTCATCTTTCTGTAGGCTATTAAATTCTTCTGCAAAATATTTTCTTTGCAGGGCGAGTATTATTTTATTCTCTACAAACTGAAGCTGGTCAGCCGTAACTGCGGGTGTTCCTTTACGTTGCAATAACTTAGCAAACGTAAAGACATATACAAGAATTCGCATTAGTTTAGTCCACGACGAAATGCGTAAAGCGAGATTGTAAATCACGCAATCATTAGATGGTAAACAAACCGTAGCGTGCGCTAATACCTTTTGCTCAGGCATCTCCTCAATAGGCTGGCCATCGAGGGAGCGGAGGGGCCACTGGCATGGATCGAGCGCGATCCAGGGGGGTCCGTGCATCCACAGTGGATGTAACATTAATTTTCGTGGCGTAAGGCCACGCGACAGACAATCTGCGGGATTCTCTGTGCCTGCGACGTGATAAAAGCGGTCAGGCGGAATATTATCCGTCACCTGAACCACGCGGTTGGCAACAAACGTGTGCCATCGATGCGGTGAGCTTTTTATCCAATACAAAGCTACTTTGGAATCTGTAAACGCGTATGTTTGTATAGGGATTTTACCTGAGTAATTGTCTAGCACCGTGCGCAACAACCTAGAAAGTAGGACTATTCCAAGACGAGTTGACGTCTTATCATTACGTACAACACCGTGGTGCGGTATAACGTACATAGGCGATGAGTCATTAAGTAGACCTGGAGGCGCGGGTGAAATATATTTTTTAACCAAGTATTCCTTAATGACGTCATCGTACGCGGACCTTAGGCTTAAAGAAGCTTCTAACTTCTTCTCGAGACACAGAAAGCGTCGTCGGGCGGTTTCATAAGCTTTGCCTAAAGAAAAAACATCCTTACTAAACGGTAGGCCTACAGTATATCTACCGGAAGCGGGGTCGCGGGTTGTAGTATGTTTATAAAATTCCTCACATTCTATGTCAGCGGAACATAGAACGCTTGGCGCGGTAGCGGAAGGAAGCTCGTCCAGTTCCCAGAATTTCTGAACGAGATCATGTACATTTTTTGGACTATTCTCCTGCACTAGACAGCAGGTCATAGCCTCGCGGGAAAATAAAGTAGGCGCTGAACCTATAACGACACATCCTAATACTGTACGTAAATAATGCGGGGTGCGAGTAAAGTCGGGCGCGACGTTTGGTAATAACAAATGCGCAAACAGCGGAGCGCCTAATAACATATTTATTTCACCAGGTTCTCCAAACAACTCGTCGGCTAGCGGTAACCCGTGCAAATGCGATAAGGATCTCTTATCTATAACTGCACTCGGTAATGAGTCAGTAATGCGATCGACAACAAGCGGCGAAATATTAAACTTAATATTTTTATTAAAACGAGAATAAAAATCTAAGCCAATTGAACTAGAATTTATTGTGTTTTGCGTTCCTCCAAAACCTTTTATTATTGTACTCCCGGCATGATTTACTTTTATATTTAACAGGTCACAAGTATCTTTCGTAATGAAATGAGACTGTGACGCGCTATCTAACAAGGCTCTGATATGATGTTTAACTCCGTCAGTATCGTAAACAACGACCTGAGCGGTAGCTAGTAAAACCGTGGTACATTGCTCGCTCCGTACTGGGGAGTGAGACGCGGGCAGGTTTGATGCAGCGATGGAGGTCGCGCACAGCGATACGTCCGAGCGCCCAGGCTGAGATAACGACTGCGCGGGCGGCGCGACGGTCGCAGCCTGGGAGACGCTTGGATGGCGTGCGGGTTCGATTCTCGACCCGAAATGCAATAAACTATGATGTCGCGATTTACACGAGCGGCAAGTCGTGTTTGACTTACACAGAGCGACCCTATGCTTTATGCTAAGGCAGTTTATACATGAATTATTTTCCTTAACATAATTAAAACGTTCCATGGGGGTCATTTTATGAAACGGCGGGCATTTGAATAAATGATGATGAACAATATTAGTACATAGACATTTATCAGCGGTATCTGAGGAATTCACGGAATTCGCGGAAACAGCGGCGGCAACGGCGGGTGAAGTGTTTACGTAAGCGTGTAGCTGCGGTGCACCTTTATTATAATTATTATTAATTTGTTTTGTAAGAGTTCGCGGAGTACCTTTACGCGGGCCTGGACCCGGTGCGGGGGCGGGGGCGGAGCTCGTTCGCTCGAACACCTTCGCGCGATTTTTTATGAATGACTCGAGTGTATAAAATGTAGGTATATCGGACCCTAAACTCAACTCAAAAGCGTAAACAGTACTACGATCTAATTTTCTTAAAGCTATGTGAACTAGAATTAACTCATCTAATCTTTCTATCTTTAAGTTATTCAATGCGCGGACTGTGTTGATAAATTGTTCATGAAACAAATCAAAGCTTTCTGTAGATGCGGTGCTTATAGGCGAGAAATCGAACAGCTGATTTAAATAAGAAGTTGCTACCATTCGCTTATCTTCATATTTGTCAACAAGCGTTTGCCAAATGAGTTCGTAATTTTCTGGACAGTGCGTTATACCTATACACACTGACTCGGCCTTACCCGTCAACCTACCAACTAAATAATATAATTTCTCGGCATCGGTGAGGGATGGATTCTCATGTACAGCGGTCTTAAAACAAGAGTAAAATATAGGCCATTTCCTTATATCTCCTGCGAAACTGATTAACTCAATAGGTGGCAACCTATGCGGCAATTTATTAAAAACAACAGAAGGTTGTGTTGTATTGATAACAGCTGACGGAACAGAATGCTTATCATACAATCTTTTTATGCGGCTGTATAGTTGCTCAAATGCAACCATACATTTATAATCTGGTACGGCGGTTGGATCGACCTTTAATAACTGTAAATTATAGTCGTCCAGTAATTTTAAGAATTCACTGCGTATAATATCAATATTAGCACATTCAGAGAGAAAAGATTCCTTATTCGAAGCACTTACGTCTATATTCGAAGAAGAATCATACATGTTTTGAATTAACTCAAAGATAGCTTCCCTTTTAGCTTGCAATATTAACAGCTGGGAATCATTTGTTTCGATAGGGTTTTTTGACCTAGTATTAGCCATTGTAGAAATTATAAAATAACTGCGGTGCGTAAGAAATGAAAGATAGGCCTTATGTTATAATAGTTACATAAAATATAACGAAGTAAATTAGTATTTACAGCGCGTTTGTATAACAGGCGTAATAACCTATCTAACGCGGGCGCGGGGGCAATACTTGCGTCGGCAAACCGGTTGCGATACTCGTACTATGCCGGGCAAAAATGGCGTGTTCTATCAAATAAGCAGGGGGTAGTGCTAAATAATTATGAAGGCAGACAGAAAACTTATAAACTGCGTAATTGCGGTAAATTTATCAATACGTATATGCGTAAACACCATAGAATGTTAAAGTTATGGAACATTAAATATAAAAACAGCGGGTTATAATGATATGACCAGGTCCAACTGCAATAGATGCGTGCTGGATGCGGTTAGTCTCAATGACAAAAAAGGTCAATCACTCGAATCACGTAATGTAATTCGATTATACAGCGAAAATATAACTTGTTAGACCAATAACTTAGGTATTCTAACAAGCTATGCGGGGGAAATAAATTATATGTAGATCTAAGGTTCGTTTGAACCACAAATTTGTATCTTGAATAAATGAGTAATGTGGGGATAAATCCGTCTCAATGAGAAACCACACTTTAGGGACAAATCCGTCTCGAATAGGACCACACTTTAGGGACAAATCCGTCTCGAATAGGACCACACTTTAGGGACAAATCCGGCTCGAAGGACCACACTTATGGAGACGCGCGGGAACCCTGTGCCTTCGATACCACAGGGCCGCCTTGGGGATTAACAGATGGGTAAAAATAATAAGGATGGAAGGGAAAAGCGTGCACTGACCTGCAAGCGAAGGACTTCCAGCCAGGTTCCACGTTCCTTGCGGGGGTGGGGCAGCCCAGCAACTCAGGGCGCCCTCAAGCACATCCACACTGTCACCACACACGGCTATATCGTCTCGCATAAAATGAGCGGTAGAAGACCAAATATTACGTCCAGGATCACAATGATATTACGGCGAAATCAAACAGCGGAATTATAATGTTCCATATGGCGGGAAATTGGAGATGAAAATCGATCTCGCTATCGATTAGCGTCCACTCCACGCGACTGCCCACGGCCAAGTCTTGTTCTTCAGTTGCCATTTTTCTTCTTCTTGTCGCGCCAGCGCATTGACAGTGACACTAGCACGCTTATGTCAGGGAAAGGAGAAATTGGATAGGATTATGGATAGATGGCGTTACCAGATTGTAAGCCGAGACACTTTTTAGTTTTCTAACATTTAAGTAGTTTTAAATTGTAGTTTCCATACCTTACCATGTAAAATCGCGTACTTTACGATTTGTTCAGACAAAATTGTAACAACTAATCGTCACTCTTAATGAAACAGACCTACAAAAACAGTTCAGAAAGCGCAAATCTTTCTTGAACCAATAAAGCTATACAATAAAAAGTTAATACTAGTGTATAAAGTAATGCACAAACAAAGCCATTTAAAGAATTATTCCCAAGCTATGCCTTCCAAAAGAATGCAGGAACTGATTACTGAATAAAACAAACAAAGAAACTAAGCAAGGACCATTCTATAAGAATTAGCATCAAATAGCCGATGACATCAACAAGGCAGTGCTGTGAAAACCCGGTGACCTTTGAAAGTGAGCAGTTGATGGTACATTCTGCTGCGAATATTACATTTACAATCAAACTGCACACGAAAAAAAACTACTATTGTTTTGATGTTTTTTTTACAGAAATAAGAGTAGAGTCCAGCCCAGTACATTGTCAAAAAAACATTTTTCGTTCCATATAAAAATCTATGAATCCATCAACGTGTGGGGGGAATAATTATGTATGTGTTATCTGTAGCTCACCATTTTTAAGGATCAAGAAAAACCTCGTGTCACTCTCAATTAAATGGTAAAATTATATGACCATGGGGGTTTAAACAGCGTATCGTTTTAGCTCAAATAACTATGGCCTGTTTCAACAAAAAAAAATCAAATGCTGACATTAATGACAAGAGAAACATACGCTAAAATAAAATAATATTACATAAAAAATATTAGATATTTATTGTTATTCTATGAACGATAAACATTTAATTAAAATAACGTATTAAAACACAAATTATGTCAATAATTTATATTACTACCTTAATCGTGTAATCGGTGTTAATTATGATTTTAATTGACTCATAAACAGACCTATTAGCGCATTTTCGAGTAACTGTGTGGCTATCGTTTAGTCAAATCTGTAATTAAAAGAACTCGGTCAATGAGAACTACAGTTTAATTTGATTATTACCAAAACCGTCTATTCGTTAGGCTACAATTATTATTCGAACAACATTTAAATTTATTCTCAAAGTTAGTTGATTAATGTTTTGGCATCGAGCCAACAGGAATACCTAACAGGGTCATCGGTGCTGATACACGATTCATTTAATACCTACCTTAACGAAAACCTGGTTAAGACACTTACTTATTGCTAAAGGAACCGATCGATGGAACTATCCATATATTCAGATTTCTAGACAGATATATCCATCAGTAAAAGAAAGGCTGTCTCAGAACACCCCATTCAATCCACCTGCCTATCAATGCTAGATATTTCAATCCCCATCGGACACGGACAGGGAGAAGGAAAGCGTGAAGCTATCACATTACCAGATACATACAAATGCGTCTGTCAGACAGCCGGTGCTCTAAGGGAGCGCCTGGTGAGAGCGGATTTTAACCTCTGATTACTTGGTTAGCTGGTTTTGAATAGGAGATAAAATAAGTCTTATCAATGTACTAAATTGTAATTGATTTGATGTGGTTGAATTTATTTGTTGTGTACTTTCTAAAAACAACGTTATAATCATTTCGTACATAATGTACGTGTCCGCTGATTTGCGATGACACGCTCACGCCAACAAACATGACAAATGAAAAGTTCATTAACACAAGGAGAACAACAAGGCAAACTAATTTTAGCGGCTCAAAATATAACACACTTATTCGATCAAAAACATCAGCCAGTAAGTACGATGCCTTGACTTCATAGCAATCGTGCAGCTAGAAAAATGCCAAAAGATTGTTCAGCCAACCGAAATAATGAAATAGATACAACAGATCAACATTCCTACATTCTAAGGATTAAGAAGTATTAAATCGGCCCAGACAAAAGAACTGAATTCTCTCGTGACTGGACGAAGGCTGCTCAGAAATTAATTCACGATAACCATTGAATAATATCAGAAAATTTAATTCTAGAACATAAGTAACTGGGTGACTTGATGACCTTTGCATAGCTGATGGAACAAAAACTGAACTTACAAAGCAATTAACGAGTATTATTGAGTTATATCAACTTCTAATTACTTTTTCCAAGAAATTATAGCTTCAGGCAAGGAAAACTAATATTATGATTGATGATTAAGTGAAAACGCCAAACACAATTTGGAGAAATCATTAGCTCATTGGCAAGTGTAATGTTTGTGGTGATGCCCAATCATGTTGATCTTACCAGAGGTCGGGTGAAAGTCATTTTCGTTTTTGTGCAGTCACTTATGTTGATTTGCCTACGCGCATTAGGATCACCTGTTCATGTATTAAACCTTTAATATTATCATCTCAATAAATTTCATAAAAAAAAAATGCGTCGATAGATCTAGAAAACAATATTTAAAGTTATGTTTGAACATTCACTCTGTAGATAATGGCAATAAATAATGGAGTATAATTTGAAATGCAACAATGTAAAACCAGTAAAACAATGCCAAAGAACTGGCAGTCCAGTAGACAGTAATAAAGATACATAGCCTAACGTCTAAACTAGTCTAGATTGAATCTAGACGATCGGCACTGTAATGACCACCATCCGGCAACCGACGGCCCTCAATCGTAACAGATCTGTCATCGACACTAAGAAAAGGCTATTATATAACTCAGGATAAAATTACAGAAAATATTTATGCAATCGTAAATTAAATAACAAATTATGCACCAGCGAAATGCTTCTCTTTCGCAGTAATGAAAAACTGACCTACAATTATTTTTTTTAACATTATGTGCTAATTGCAAACTGGTTGACATGAACTGTCAACACTTTTACTTCCGTTCAAAAACTGCATAAACTCGTAATCGTATAATTACTATGTGCAAGGGGAATAATAAAACAGGTTATACGATCTTTTATAGTGTAAGTATTCTTTTATGTCCGCATATTTATTCGCCATGTCAATAAGATATTTTTTAATGAAGATTTTACGAACTAATTATAATTTTATTGAACGATAAAAATGAATAATTAAGCATTATACGAGCAAACGAGGGGTTTTGCATTTCTTAGTATAAGATATTTTAATGATTTAATCAATCAAATGTGTTGGTTATCCGGAAAGGTGAACCGCGTATAGCCTTAGGGGTTAAAAGATTATGTATAAAGTTAATATCTCAAATGTATTCAAAGATTAGCATAAATAAATAAATAAGCTTAACGCCGTAGTCTTATTAATCGAGCGTAAGAACCCGCTATCATATTAACTAAGTAAGCGATTACATTCACCAATAAGAAGAAACGAATTAAACCTAGCTGTGGATCAGTGAGAGGGTATAACATAACAACTTAATAACTGAACGATTATATCCTAAAGTTAAATCCAAATTATATCCGCATATTCTGAGGGAAATACAGCTAACCTTACAATAAGGAAGCGATATACACGCTTATCGATAACCATCAATAAAAGTTTCATAAGCGATATCTTAACCTCACCCCGATGGCTTTAAATCACCCACTAGATCCAGCTTTGAAAATATAACTTAAGCCCTCATTTTCCCTGTATTATGGAGATTTAGACTGATTACTAAAATGCACTTTGTTTCGAATGAAACTACGCTTTTGTTTATTTATATCCGGATTCAAAAAAATATTAATAAAAATCCATTACAATGAAGCAGGTCAGAGGTATGCAAAACACAAGTAGATATTTATGATTGAAATCATCTCAATCATAAATATCTACTTACACACCTCTGATATTGCTTATGAATGTCAAAAATCTATGAAATGCAAATAACGTAAAATAAAGCCTAACTAAAAATGTTTCAATCGTCCAAAGTAAATTGAGGGCTCTACGCTCCCTTTGAAAATAGGGCTAAGTGCTCATATACGAGCGACACCGTCGACCGTCGGATGCAGTTGCCTGTAGCTTTGACACCGCTCGTGTATCGCAACCTAAAGGTATGATGCCTAAATGAGCAGCATGCAGCACTACGGGTACTATGTATCCCATACGTTATGTATGATAAACCTATTATTCGACAGCAATGCATCGGTAGCTGCGCGCTGCCCAGTTCGGATGCATACCTTGAGGTTTGAGTTTTCATCTCTCTCATAAGAGTATCGTTTATGACCGTCAAATGTATAAAAATAACATATAATAACGTTGTCCGTCTCGCGATGGGTGTAGTTACCAATGGCTTTGACATCGCTCACATGTTTTGAAGCTTAAGTATCAGTTCACTCCGCGACGCGAAGAGATCTGGTCACGGCGCGTACTTTATACGATGGCGATACAAAATATCACTTTATTTACGACACCAAAAAATAAGACGTAGCGATCCTTCACCGGCAATCGTTGTGTACAAGGTACAAGAGCAGCGACGTCGCGTCGTCGTCGCGTTGTCGCGTTGCTTCTCGAAGCGTCTCCCTGCTTAGAATAAAACGCTAGTGGTTTTATGCTGAGCAGGGCGGTTAATAAATGTCATAATTGAAAAAATATATATTTTTGACTGCCTCGGTGGCGCGGTGGGCGAATGTCCGCTTGCAGAGCAAGAGGTAGCGGGTTCGATCCCGCCGAGGGTAAAATTGTTTGTATGTTCTGCAAGCACTTTTCTCCTTGGTCTGGGTGTTTAATATGTATAATAAAAATATCTATACATGTATGTTTATTATGTTATGTATTTCAGATATCTAGTGCCCGTAACACAAGCTTAGAGCTAACCACGGGGCTAGATGTTGATGTGTAGATTGTCCGGATTTTTTTTTTTATTTTTTTTTTTTTAAATTTGTATTCGTTATTATATTCAATACCTTGTTACGATTGTCTTCTACATAAATCAAAAGTGTGTAATAATTGCAAGCTCAATAATGTAAAGAAAATTCATAGAATAAATAAATCTAAAATTTAAGAAAAACCCCTGATTATAAATTAAAGCATTGGAAGCCTTAATTTCCCTTAAAGTAAAACACCATAATATTTAGTAATGTGCACGCGATGCGCTATCATTTGACACCCCACTCGAGTATATTTGCAGATTTTCGGTTTTCATTTCAATCGATTTTCATGAAACACAACAAACTCACCTTTCATACAAAAAAAACTAAATTGTAATCACTCCATCGGTTTGGGAGCTATGATGCCCCAGACAGGCAGACACGTCCAACTTATAACATCCCTCTTTTTTGGTCGGGGGTTAATACATCATTATCATTCTCTTGCATTAGGTACGTGGGGTCGGCACAACTTGTTTAAGAATAAATAAAGAAATATTTCCGGACAATCTACAGAACAACATCTAAGCCCCGTGGTAATAAGAATGAGCATTAAGTCTGTGATGAATTTTAAATAAAATTATCACGAAAAATTTAAGTCAGTAGGGAGTCTTTAAGAATCGTTACGTTTTGTCGTGTCTCAGTCTGAACTGACCCCTAGCATTGTGAAAGTGCCCACCAGGTGTCCGCGGGCGTAAGCACTCATCTGTCCCAACAACACCTACGAGCTCTGATTTATAGCCTGTTCCGAACTGGCCCATTACCCGAATCACTATAATCAACGGCTAAATCGATTTTATAACGATTAACATGTTATGGCAAATCGTATTTGTTAGATAGATTGATAATCTGGTCAGCTAATTTTATCCCACCTGCGATTTTACTTCAAGATCTACTTACAAGATTTGAAAAGTTTTTAGAATCCTAACTGGCTGAAAAGATAGCTTTTTTAATGGAACAATTTGGATAGTTTTTAGAATCCTAACTGGCTGAATAGATAGCCTTTTTAATGGAACATGGCCTACAGCTTACAACAGCTGTTTCCGTTTCCGTGGAAGCGGCTTGCATCCATGGACCCGCCGCCGTATAGTCACTATTACATTAAACGACTTATAAATGGTTGTAGATATACACCAACCAAACAATTTTCTGTGAAAAGGCGCTGTTTTATAGCACACTCAATGCACAATTTAGGCAGAATATCTTACCAGAGAAATTGTGAATAGAAATTAATGACAATAATAATGATAGTGGCACCCAATAAGGCATGTCCCAAACAATCATTATAAATAAAAAACAATCGACATAATGGGTAAATAAAAAATAATATTATTAGAAAAATAACCAGGCTGATATATTAAAATACTTTTATATATTATTTACTAGCTTCCACTTGCGGCTTCGTCCACGTCATAATAGATTTTCCGGTGATAAAATGTAGCTTTTGTCTTTTACAGCAATGACTTTTTTTTAATTTCGTCTAAATCTGTCTTTGCTTGCTGTAACGAATTTGTCGACTTATTTGACTGCAGTAAAAAGATCTTATATGTTATTCTGATATATAAGCTATATTACTGTAAAGTTTCATCAAAACCTATTTAGTAGTTTTTGCGTGAAAGAGCAACAAACATCCTCACAAATTTCCGCGTTAATAATATGACTAGGATATTCTTTCGTAAATACATAATTACAACAGTGTTTAATTTAATAAACTTATTCTCTCGTAATGAATTACTAGTATTTTGATTAACCTTATGTATTTCAGATTGCATAAGCCATAGCCTAGACAATAAAGAAATAACAGAACGGTGAGAAAAGTCCCATCACAGATGCATAGTAAGTACTCTTATTATGAAAACTTAAATATTGTGAGAGGTCTATTATAATTATAATGCCTAGAACACTTTTAAAGTAACTTACAAATACAATGTCCGGAAATCGCACCAAACTCTTCATTGCATCCGGTTAATAAATATTACTAAAATTAATATAGCGAAACTGTTGAGTAAAATTATAAGTTAAGCATTATCCATCATTAATTGCATAATTTGTAAGCTACTTTTGTTGTAATATGCAAATAGATTGAATTATGATTCAACCTTGTTTATAAACTAGCGGGATCAACACGAAGTGATTGGGTAAGGTCGTCTGTCATCTTTAAAATAAATACTCTAGAAAATAGTCCAATGAGCATTTTTTATTAATGATTTATTTTAAGTTTGAGGATAATTATATTACAAAATTATGGCCAACCTTACATTTATTACCTTTAACATATATATTTAATTATGTTTATCCACTGGTCACGATAACCCCTGTTTAGCATATCTCATTATTAAGTCTCCCGAAGAGAAATCCTGAGCATAGCGCTCTTTTATCCTGAGTGTATTGAAGCATCACATTTCTGACCCATTTATCTTGTCAAGACTGGTGATAGGGTTATAATGTTAAAGTAAGAAAATTTATATATATATATATATTCTTACTATATACTTACTCACACTCTCTTCTTACTTATATATATATATATATATTGTCAATGCATGTATTTCATCCCTTGTACCAAATAGGTAACTGTAATTAAGTATAGGCTAGTATAAGGCTAAGCATAAGATATTATAGGCATTTATATTTTAAAACTACCGTCCATAACATTTTGTACTTATTATCTGCATCTACGGTTGTCTGGAGTACGACCGCGCATTACGCAGTCTAGGTTAAGTTTTTATTTACCTATTGTATTGTTGGTGTGTTATGAAGATTTTATATTTATTTATCTATCCATTATATAAAAGACAGTTGATCTTCATCCTAGCCCTGGATACAGAAGTTATCAAGAAGATGTCTGCTTCAGTAATAGAGAGGCACTATAGAAAAATAATAAGTGACTTACCACCAGCTCAGCAAACTTGGCGTCAAGCTCATCTTCAGGCGGCATGGGATGCGTGGGTGTGACGGCCTGGAGCGCCAGTCCCCCTTCACCCCCCACCACGCAGTATGTGATCTCTGGAGGTTCATCATTCTGGAACAAACAAACAAGTTATGAAACATGCTTACTTGATAACTACATGTATATAGGTTTTTCGTCTACGGGCCTGTTTCACAGACTGTGAGTAAAGTCATCCATTGCTTATAATATTGTAATATGACTAACTGACTTAGAATGAGATGCTAAATAGTCTTATTTACTCGGAGATAGTGAAAAAATCCGTGTCATATGTTTAATATGAACGATTTCCTAGGTATACTTTTCCTAGGAAATTGTTATAGTGTTGGACAAAGTAATTCTTCCGCTATATGGGTAAGCTACATTCTGTTTGGTCAATGATGATTATAAAACTATCATACAACGTGCATGAACATACATTAGGTACATACAAGTAATTCCTAATGGCTTTTCCAGTACAATTGGCGAAGAAAGCAACCGATTTCTAAACTTAAGAGCTATAGTTATAAGTATGAAGGAAAGATGCAGAGGAATGGTAAGAAATCTCGATGAAAGGTCATTGTAACCGCTTGGCCGTTTCATCGGATAAATTACTCACGTACCATGAGAGAGAAAAAATAAGCAAACAATAATACAACATCTTAAGTAGGTGAGCCAAGTACCCTTGTACGTTATACAGAGGTATCTGTCAACAACTCATCTCACGTCATCATCAAAAGATTCACTTCAACTTTCACACAGCCATTCTTCACCAACACAATAACGGACAGACGCCAAAATATTGACAACTAGCGGCACGACCCGGCTTTGCATGGGTAATTATTCAAAATTGTTTCAAAATTATTCGAATTTATCTCGCCGTAAAAACCATCCTTAAACTACAACGAACATTTAAAAAAATAAATTGGCTAAATTGGTATAGGCGTTGTTGAGTTATGCGCTTAGCAACACATTTTGCGATTCATTTTTAACCCCCGACAAAAAAATAGGGGT
This sequence comes from Gymnoscelis rufifasciata, assembly GCA_929108375.1. NCBI lineage: Eukaryota > Metazoa > Arthropoda > Insecta > Lepidoptera > Geometridae > Gymnoscelis > Gymnoscelis rufifasciata. The sequence goes on along the minus strand of OV815315.1, from coordinate 7,306,688 downwards.
GTCATATGTTTGACGTGTCTATCTGTCTGGGACATCATAGCTCCCAAACGGATGAAGCGATTTCAACTTAGTTTTTTGTTTAAAAGGTGAGTCTGGCGCGAGTGCTCTTAGACATTTTTCATGAAAATCGTTTGTGCCGTCTAAAAATTGTGGGTTCAGAGTAGGGAAGGAAAACCGAAAATCTGCAAAAATCTCGAGTGGGGTATCAAATGAAAGCGCATTGCGTGCACATTACACATTATTATGGTGTTTTACTTTTAAGTAAATTGAAGGATTCAAATCGGGGGTTTTTCTTACATTTTAAATTTAGATTTATTATTTATAAGAGGATTGAGGTAAGAGAAAACATACTATTGATTGCAATGCTCAAATTGGTGTACATAATAAATAATTTAATTTGTTAAGGATTAATACCAAGATACAAATAAAGAGCCTTTTCAAACAGTGGTATTTTAATTTTTTAATATAAAAAATTGCTTATCGTCACAAAACTATAATAGTTAGAGATATGATGTAACGACGTTTTTTGTAGATAATGATAAGTTCTACAAAGTTGTAATACATCACTTTGTTATATATTCAATAGTTTTCGCAGCAATTGCGATTAAAGAAAGATTTTAGGTTTATTTTTTCAAAAAAATCGCTTATAGTCACAAAACTATAATAGTTAGAGATATGATGTAACGACGTTTTTTGTAGATAATGATAAGTTCTACAAAGTTGTAATACATCACTTTGTTATAATATTCAATAGTTTTCGCAGCATTTGCGATTAAAGAAAGATTTTAGGTTCTTTTTTTCACCATGGGTTACATTATCGGAGTTTGGTAAGGAACCATATTATTTTTGAAAACTAAATATAGCCTATGTCACTCAGGGATAGTGTAGCTTTCGAATGGTGAAAGAATTTTTTAAATCGGTGCAGTAGTTTCAGAGCCTATTCGAGACAAACAAACAAACAAAAAATCAAACCTTTCCTCTTTATAATATTATAGTATATATAGTATATAGTATATATAGTATAGATGATTTAAAATTCATACATAACAGAACAATATCATTTAAATTGCAATTACATTACTGTCAGGTGGTTTTCATTTCATTGCGTATAAATCATCGGGCGAACGGAATATAATGTTCGCGTAATACTCTCGGAAGGAGATGATAGCAAAAAAGCGATGATTTAAATTGCTAAAGTTGAATTGAGGAATACAGACGGCTTCCTTCCTTATAAGGTGAGGCAAAATGTGGTCAATGAGGAAACGGACACGCAGAAAAAACAGCACTCACTAGGTAAAGTGAGTTTACTATAATTGAATGTAATGCGTGATTGCAATTACGCTGGCGGCGGTGTTCACTGACATTTCCGATTACTCTCATTACAAGGCATGGAGTTACTTGTTAGGCTTAATCTATTAATAAAAGCTTTATCAATTTATAGCTGAAAGTTGTTTATATCGGCCGCGGCCGTCACCACCCTCCGGGCTGGGACAGTGCGTGAAGAGATTTTTTCGTGTTTCGTAATGTGGTCCGGAGAAGCCATCTTCTAGGCCTTCATGCTCCATCTTAGACCTTCTTAGACATCGTCACTTAACATCAGGTGAGATTGTGGTCAAATGAAAGCTTATCAATAATAAAAAAAATATCGTCTTTTCTTTGATCTGCCTAATGCTGAGCTCTCTTATTATTGTTTACTTAGAGAGTGATTTCATAAGGGTCAATGATGAAATTCACCCCTAATTCTTTCTCATTTAGGTCTGAAATGACCGCATGGTATCAGTTTAGTAAATGAGTAATATCAATCTTTCGACGCCGTTGTGCATTCTGAGGTCATGTCACGGCGTCAATGGCTTATTGTCATTGCCGTCTCGCGAATCCATTAAGAAACAGGGCTGCTTAGTAAGAAATTATTTCGCGAACAGTGTTAGGGTTTTTGCTCAAGAATTGGCTAAGGGTGCGCGGCACGTTGATATACCAAATGTGACTTTAAACTTAAGAAAAATAATAAAAAATAATAAAAAGTTAATTTAAATCTATAATAATGAATGTAATCGGAGGTTTTGTACGTTCACGTCCAAGTGATAACCCTCTGAATCCTTACACGTGACCTCCGGGTGGTGCTAAGAACAGTCTCTGGTGGTAGGCTTCGGCCGCGGCTTGTCACCACCCTCCGGGCTGGGCCAGTGCATGAAGCGATTTTTTCGTGTTTCGTAATGTGGTCCGGAGAAGCCATCTACCTTCTAGGCATTCATGTCCCATCTTAGACCACATCGTCACTTTACATCAAGTGAGATTGTGGTCAAATGAAGGCATTTCCGGCATAAAAAAAACAAGATTCTAATTAGCTAGATTCAAAGGAACCCGTTTCATATTACATAAATATACAACAATCATAATAAAAAAAAACATTAAGAAAAAAAGGCTACGACGTATTTTAACATATATCAGTTGGTCCATTAAAAATTTTACCTAACGTTAAGAGGCAAGTTCTCAGTTAACCACCGACAAGATAATTATGAAATGGGACTCTAATGATCTAAAATTACACACGTAATCGTCTACAGCAGCGATTAAAATTTCTTCCATTTAAAGTCAAGTGTACCCAAAGCCAAGACTAACAAATGCCTTATCAGAGAATGCTAGAGCACACAACAGAAACGGGTCATGAGCGGTGCAACAAATATTTGCTAAGAACAATGGAATTTTTGCAGGTAATGGAAATTACGCGTGTACATAATATAGTATACAAACTAACTATCTCTATATATAGTAAGCAATCTGCCTGTATAGCTGGTAATCCTCTTATTAAATACAAACTCATAATGAAAGCTTATGCTAGGTCAGTGCGGCGATTATTGACAATCTCATTAACATTGATGAGATGAAATCTCACTTTAATGATAACGTCCATTGAAGCGCCCGTTAACACAGCTTACGCAAAAAGTATTTATATCACACATTAACTGGTGAGATCTCGGCTAAAAGGATATTTATTATCCGTTTACCCGAGATCTATAAAAGTAACATTATTTATAATAAAAAATCCAAAATCTAATTCTCTTAAAAATAAAACGGTTACTCTTCCCGACTTTACCCTCTACAACGGCGCAAACCGATTTTCATCGAACATCTTGGAACACAATATTCTAAGAACACTCGCACGTAAGCCACCTTCGATACCAAAACAAACTTAATTGGAATAGCTTTATCTATTTGGGCGCTATAATGCCACATACAGACAGACACGTCAAACTTACAACACCCCTCTTTTTCGGTCGGTTATAAATAGGTACTAAGGGAATTAGTATTATAAACACCGCGGTGAAAGGTATTGCAGGAGTCATAGGCTAGGAGAAAACTTAATTATAAATTATTATATTCCTGAGAAAGTTCGTGCAACATTTTTCAACATAAATGTATTAACTTGTGTCTTAAATAGCTCTTCCACAGTTACCAAGTTGTAACCAACCATAACTTAGTTAATATACGAGCTCAGCACAACGAACGAGGTTATTTTTACACAGTATCACATAAAATGTGAGACTTACGACAATTCTTGTGACAGCCCTAGGAGTGTATGGGTATTCTCGTCGATGACTTCACGGACTAGGTCGTTTCGGTAAGGACCATCGACCTAATAACAAATCCAGAACGGGAATCAAAACGATGTGAACAATGAAACTTGAAACCCCTACAAATTTAAGAGGTTGAGTCTAACAATCTGTAATTTGATTAGAAATTTCTCATAGAACTAATAATTTCATCAAATTGGATGGATTTCAGTCTACTTGATGTTACAGCTACAAGTGTTTGTGTTGTTTTATTTATAAAATGAGATAAGCTCAGAAGTTAGGGTTCCGTACCCAAAGGGTAAAACGGGATCCTATTACTTCGTCTGCCTGTCTGTCCGCCTGTCACCAGGCTGTATCTCAAGAACCGTGATAGATAAAGAGTTAAAATTTTACATATCAAATGTACTTAATAACATGAGATAAACGCAGAATATTTTTGAGTTATTTTTACTAGTTCCGGTCCGACCCAAATCCCTAACATTTATTTACATAATATAATTTACAAATCATCTAAACTTTCTTTGTTACCTGTTAAAATTAAATTCTTTAGAACTTATCTTTACTTTAAACAAGGATGCGGAATAGATCCCTTTATTTCCGTCATGCAAAGTAAAAGTTTTTTAGTAGTTAGAAAGTACTTTAGCGACATATCCAGTACTATCTGCAGCAATCGATCAATAAACAGTGATAAGCCAATATCTCTATCTAGATAACCGCAAAGAGAAATACAGCCACACAGTACCTTACAGTCGTAAATAATTTCTAATTCAAGACCCAACTGTGATAAACAAGACGATTAACGCTAACATGCCTGCTCACCTTACACTTGATAGATTTCACGTTCTTCTTACTTTTGCTCTTCGATTTCCCCATTTGAGAGACCACTAGACTTCGAAATATTCGTTAAACGGCAAAATTTCAATAATGAACACGGAGAAAGTGTTTCTGTCCTTCCAAAACGTCACATATTCCTGGCAGCAGCAATATTACTAAAGCTAACAAGGAATCGATTCTTGACTCGAGTTCTTATCGGTCGTTAAGTAATTAAAGGACGGAGCAAGACAAGAAAGGTCTGCACTGCATGAGTCACTTCAAGGGTCATTACTAGAGGTTATAGACCGAAAGCACTGAGAAAGCTTATAAGGTAAGATCTGTGATCTAAAAGTTAACACAACTGTTGTATATCAAAGACAGGAGGTCTATATACAGCAGTGTACTATTAAAAGACGATGATGACGTTTGAATAATAATAAATAAATAAATATATCCGAACGATCCACACAACAACATCTAGTACCGGGGTAAGCTCTAAGCTACGGGTTTTACGGGTACTTGATATCTGATATACTTTTATATAAAAGACATACATACATAGATTGCATATAAATTATGGTATAATACAATATCTATAAATATAACGATTGAATATATATAAAACAACAAGTTAATTAAAAATTTATGAAAGTTAAATTACAACTTCCTGGAATTCATTTAACTATTATGTTTATAAAATCAAATCAGACATAAGATCGAATACCGTCCAGGGATATATTAAACGTCAAAATTTATAATTTATTTAATGACAGAGCAATTAAACAATAACAATTGATAAACATTCATTAATAGCATAACACAACGCACGAACGATAAGCCTCAATCAAATAAAGACGTTTGAGACACGACAAATATGACAACCCATTTCCTGCCGTTATCAGTCTATTGTATTGTTCTAATTACATTCATTCCGATTTAATTGCCCTTGGTATTGGTCATAAAAAGAATCATTATGACTATTTAATATGTTTTTGGGGTTCCTTAGCCAAAATGGCAAAAAAATATTCGTCTGGGGTTTTGGAGGTTCGGCATACTTAGCAACATCGTAAGTGAGCAATAACTTCTGTGAATATTTAAAATTTAAGAAAAGCCCCCGATTCCAATGCCTTAATTTCTATAAACGTAAACAACATAATATTATGTAATATGGACGCGATGCAATTTCATTTGATACCCCACACTAGTATATTTGCAGATTTTCGGTTTTCCTTACCCACTCTCACCCCCATAACTTTTAAACGGCACAACCGATTTTTATGAAACATGTCTAAGAACACTCGCGCCAGACTCACCTTTCATACAAAAAAACTAAATTGTAATCGCTCCATCCGTTCGGGAGCTATGGTGCCACAGACAGACAGACAGACAGACACGTCAAACTTATAACACCCACTCTTTTTTGATCGGGGGTTAAAAATCACACTGACATCCTCAAAAACTTTCGCGTTTATAATACTATTACGAATAGTAGGATAATTTGCACCCAGCTACACGCCGCGACTTCGCCGCGGCGTGTAGCTGGTACATTATATTAAACATTCTCTAAACCTCCACAATTTAAGCTAATTTATAAATACAGTATTCATTGCGCAAACCTTTACAGTCCTGATTCATATTAGGCTCATTGTAATTTGACGTTTCCATCTCATTTGAATCATTGATCTTTTCGTTTGATTCAATTGAATGTTGACCCAACATTTGAACTTGGCCTGAATCATCGTGTCAAGATGTGATTGTTTAGTTTATCTTATCTAAGTTAAATTGTGCTCTGTGAACGTTCGACACTATGCTGTCAGATTCATTTGTAATCTAATACAGCTCATTAGCTCATTGTACTATCATTTCACATTCTTATTTACGTTTATAAGGTTTCGTAACTGTATTATTCTTTACGAACTGCCATTGTAATGCGGTTCAAGAAGGGACACTCACTGGGCATGCACGCATTGGTTACATTCAAGGACTAACTATTTATTATCAATCGAGTGTTAAAATCTATATGTATGCTAGATGGCTCGTATGTTATGTTACAAAATAACATGAATTACAAATAATGTTTAACGTATCATTTAACATGATGTGCTTTACAGTTTAAGAGTACTACGCTTGCAAGTTATCTTGATAGAATCAATGGCTTATAATTTCAGTGATTTGTAGATCAGAATGGTTCATTTACAAAATCGACAAGGTTTACAGCATTACGCAAAAGTTATGGCTTGGGTATTTCGTGTGTAGTATAATTTTCGTAAAGTCAACAAAAAATATCACTGATTCCATTAACCCCTGAACTTGGTGCAAGAAAATCCTCATAGTTTATTTATTTTTTATTTAGGTAGATTATGTTAATAAATGGACGTAAGCTGATGTCACACAACTCATTTCACTTTTGTCACGTCGTTTGTAAGTATTAGTGAGCGCGACTTGTTGTGGTGTCAGAGATTCATGAAGACATCATACGGTTACTCAAGATTTTAAGGTACGAAATCGGATGCGAGTTATTTGTTGCCTTCTTTGTGAATTGTTGTAATTTTCATCCATCATCGTACATCATAATTTAAAATTTCTCAATTTATATTTGTCATAGTCGATGCGCGTGGTCAGGCGCGAACTAGTCCGCGTATTATATGGCCTGCCACAGCTACTTCAAGGAGCTAATCCACTTGGCTATGTCCGTGAGTCCCTTTCTTCTACGTATCACGTATCATACAATATTCGATCAAGCAAATAAAATTCCTCCCTCCTCTCTTGAATATTAGAAGTATTTAGAAGGCCTTGAGTGAAGTCATGTCAGTGATGGCATGGTGATCCGAAACGTGGTTCGGGTCCGCATGTCATGACTGGATACATGCACTGGTCGAAAAAGTCTTCAGGCCCTGAATTATTTTGTATGTAGAAATATAGAAATCAACATTACATTTTCGCCATTGTTCGGAGGAGAGTTTCGAATCTCCATATAGTGTTCGGAGCGAATCCAAAACATATAGCATAGTTAGTTAGTTAGTTAGGGGGGCCCTGTTTTTCCGCACTTAGACTCAAAGGTGGTCCATTGTGCGTGGAGTGGGGCGCTAGTGTAACCAGCCCAACTCCGACCAAAAGCGCAGAAGTTTCCTGGGGTCTTCGCAGGCTTCTCGGAGTGACCTTGGGTTCTTAAGGATTTCACGTCGCTGTGCTGTTACTCCCTCGCATTCCAGGATGACGTGGGCAGCTGTTTCGTCTTTGTTGAGGCATCCTCTCCAGAGTGAACTGTCTGTGGATCCCATGTTATAGAGGTGTTTGTTAAGGGTGATGTGTCCTGTGATAGTTCCTATCAGGACTCGAAGGTCCGTTCTTTTAAGGTTTAATAGGCGTTTGGATTGCCTTGAGTTAAGGTCTGGCATTGCTGTTCTTGCCTGTCGGCAGTCTGTTAGATTATGCCAGCGATCGTTGTGTAGGTCTTTTATTCTAGTTCTCATCCAGGTGCGCAGTTGCGAGAAAGGCAGCGGCAGGAACGGAGACGGACCTTCTGCTTTCCTTCCTGATCCTTGCCGTGCTAGTTCATCTGCTGCATCATTCCCGAATGATCCACTGTGACCTTTGATCCACTGAAGGGTGATCGTGTTATTTTTGGAAGCCTCCTGTAGCACTAGGTGGCATTCGTATGTTAGCTTAGAGTTGCTCTCTCTGCCCATTAGGGCAGTGAGTGTGGCGGCACTGTCTGAGAGAATTCTTATATATGGTACCCGTTTATCTTCCTTCTCATGATTGCCCTGGCCGCCTCTGTTATTGCTGCACATTCACATTGGAATATAGAGCTGTGTTCGCCTAGTGTCATGGATATGTTAATATTGAGGTCTAGTGAGTGGGCACCTGCACCTGTTCCGGTCTTTGTTTTAGAGCCGTCGGTGTATATTCTCACTTCCTCAATGCCTGATTCGTCCTTAGGACCTTCAGATAGTTGTATGTGGTAAAGTTTGTCTTGGATTGGTTTCTTGAGCATGAGGTCGCACGGGGCTGCTATTAGTGGTTGGTATTCCAGCGCCCTTTCAAGTATACGTGCGTGTGGACTTGTCTTGTGCGTGTAATCTTGGATTCTGAAGGAATGATAGCCATAGCCACACGTGAAGGTTACCCGACCTAGCGCCCCAAACATATAGCATGTTACCTTTAGAATAAAATATCAATACTTTCTTGATAAAGGCTATAATGATCCGCTCCATGAGCGCGAAAACATATGAATAATTCATCAACATAATACTAGCGTCATGTAAAACGATGTGACATATTGGTATTATGCAAAACACATCGCTGTTTAACTTCTAATTTTAGAATTGATAAATACACCTCACATGTCAAGGAAACCATTCCTTTCAAAGCAATTACTCAAAACATTCAATTTTATATGGCACTTCATAGCTAAATTATCTATAAAATTCTCGCAGAAACACCTAGTACAATATAATAGGTAATATAATCACTATCTCTCGATCAAATAATCTACTGGTAAATTTCGCAATCCGCCCTAATGGTCTACAATCCACTTGACACAAACTGTGCCAATTAAAGCACCTTGTATCCTTGATAATTTGTAGAATGGTGAAAGTACGTTATGAATGATCTTAGCACCCGACTATAAGGCATAGTAGAGAAGCCGTGGTATTATAGCCCGCTGCATGCCAGCTTCGTGAATTTGCACACGACTCTTGTTCTCGATTTCGGAATATGATCATAAAAACCTACAAATCAGAAATGAGGAGAAACTTGTCGTTCAAAACTTCGTTTAATTGTCAAAAAGAGCACAGATTGGGGCAGTTACAGTAAAAGGTAGGATTAGTTATAGATAGGTTAAGTCTAACAAGATGGACGGAATTATTTGTGAAAACTGCTGGTTCATGATGGTGGCAAGGCGCTTTCGATCGATCGTACAGATAATCTCAAGACCTGCACGTCCGACAGACGTCCTACAGCGGAAATTATGCACCCCCTTCTGTTGCTGGATTTAAAGCCGACTTCTTCTTAAAAGGTTTCAAAACTTCTCGAGAACCGAGTCAATAATGTATCAAGTTACTGGACTTCTAGCTACTTCTAGTCAACCGTGTCGTTCCGGAACAATTCGCCACGGCTATAAATCTCGCCTTATTTAGTTAATTTGCATTTACACGCCGCAGCTCTTAGCGTTTTCCGTGTGTTATATAGGGCCTTTCGCTAGCATATTTATACTTCTGTCAGGAATTAATGACCAGCGTTCGTAATCTCTGACAAATTCCACAGCCGATAATTTAGAATTATTAATGGGTAAGAGTTTGACATAGCATGAATAGCTTAGCTTTGCTCAGCATCTCTGATCAAGGGTTTTACTGCCGGCTACGTAATAGGCAAAATGTTATTGTTACCATAATAACAAAAATATTAGTTTGCACATTTGAAACCGATAACGGTACCTCTGACCTTAATCGAGGAAACTATTAGTAATATAGTTATTGTCAATAAATCAAAGTAGGGGTTAAAGATACAAGCAACACCAGTAAAAGCGAGATATTAAACCAGGATATAAAGACATTTTCGAACAAATGTTTTATTGGCATTTATATCCAAACTGCTATTTAGTAAAAAATAATATTTCATAACTGGATTGATTGGGTGATTTTGCAGCATTTCGATCATTCATTGTTCAATCGATTGAAACTTTTTACGGAATCACTAAAATAACTATATTGTTTTTACATGTCCTGTCATTGTACCACTGATATTGTTGTATTTAATACGGGCTCGTCGCGAATGGAACGTTCTAGACAAGTAATGTGAAGCCAGCCTGTCATTGTACCATTGATAATGTTATTTTTGTATTTACAAAAAACAATAAAAGGCTTCGTCGCTGAACGACCGCTTTATCGGGAAATAATAATAAGTATTACTTACAATATAATAAAACATAATCAACATGAAAAAAAATACTATGTAAAACCATACCTACTATTAACAATAAACGAATACTAATCCCTACGAAAGAGACTGTATAACATTTTTGCCTCGTCAGCTATTGGATTTGCTAATATCTGCACACCGCATACATACACTCCATCAGGACGTGTTGGATGTCTTCTATACTGTTGCAGATTTCACTGTTTGGAGAATCTACTTCTTTCATTAGAAAACCGTTTTATTTTTTATGGGATGTGTTCGAAGCGCAGCCGTTGGGCAGTCACTAGTGTGCTTCGATCCATGTCTGCCTCGTCAATCCACGGATAACTGATAATGATGTATTTAATTCGGGCTAGCCGCAGGATAGAACTCTCTAGAACAGTGATGTGTACCTGGAGGTAGCTTGTCATTGTAAACGAGTTATTTGTATAGAACCACTGATATTGTTGTACCTATAGTGACACGCTGCAGGATAGAACTATCTAGAACAGTGATGTGTACCTGTAGGCAGGGGCACAGCGGCCAGCGCCGGCGGAGTGCGTGCGGCATCTTCTTCCTCGGAGGGTCGGGCGCGGGCGGGGGCTCGCCGCAGGCCCAGCGGACGAGCCGCGCGCGCGCCGCCTCCGCCGCCTCCACGCCGCGCGACCACGACGGAACGCTCTGGAACAACGCAAACAATACATTAATTTTTTAATTATTATTATTATTCAAGTTGAAGTGGGACTGGGCTGGTCACGTCTGCCGTATGCCAGAAGAGCTGTGGGCAAGGATAGCCACCGAGTGGCACCCAGACCTAGCGAGAAGACGACGCGGCAGACCTCGGCGACGATGGCGGGACGAGTTTGACAGTTTTCTGCATGACTGGCGAGAAGTGGCCGGAGATCGGGAGTTGTGGAAAAAATGGGGGGAGGCCTTTGCCCAGCAGTGGGACACAGGGGGCTTATAATAATAATAATAATTATTATTATTATTATTCAGCCCATACTGTCCCTCTGAAGGGCAAAGGCCTCCTTCATCCACTCTTCACGATTGAACGCTGTGATAGGCCACGTGCTTAGGTGAGAATCCATTTCGTCCCGCCATCTCACCCTGGGCCTTCCACGGGGACGGTTGTTCAAATTTTGAAATTTGCTAATTGACAAAATGTTATTGTAAATTGTGACTTTGGACAAACATTTAGGTATTAATTTATATAGTAAAATTTCTTGATCGATATTTAACTCTATTTTTTGACAAACTTATTTTATTGTATTTTAGTGACTTGCATGACATTTTCTCTTCATTTACACCGTACTCGGTAAAACATGTTGATTCCTACACACATACTTCTCTGTAAACCATACATTTACTCATTTTATTTGCATAAATAATCTTAATCTTTATTTACATATCATTACACAAATTACTGACTTGCTGATTTAGTAGGTATGCATAAAACGAATTTTAAAAACTATTTGCATGGTCGTTTGGTGCATCAATATATTAACTATGACCCAGTAACATACATTAAATATACAACTATGCATTAAGTCAGAAGAATTTTCATATCTAAGCCTAATGAGAATATTTTGAAAATTTCTTACTAGTTAAAATACTTATGTTGTAAAAATTTTAATAAATTTCCCCCAAAAGTATGTCCATATCTGCAACAAGCGTGGCGGGGAGTACATTGCAACCGCAACAGTATCTCAGTCAAGGACACTGACATCGTTGCAATGCGCCGGCGCACGCGAGCAGTATTCTCACGTAACGTAACGGAAACTGTAGCGGTACTTTACTAGTAAAAGTGAATTATCTATTGTGTTGGAATAATTAGAGTAGGTACAAAATATGATTTTTCGAGTATAACTAAAGAAGAAAGTACTAAATCTTATTTAAAGCGACGAAGAAGACACTTGCAAATTATGAAACGCAATTAATTATGTTTTTACTCTCGCAGATTATTTTCAGATGTTACCAACATTTTGATCTAATCGTTTTCTCATTTTGTATAATGATTAGAAGTTGTAAGGAATATATTTTTATGTTAATTTTTCTTTAAAATATTACAATTGAACGAAATTCCACAAGAAACTATGCGATACTATACCAAACCATACGATATGCGACATTTACTTTGGCGAAAAATAAAATATAGACCACGTATCTTCTTCCACTAAGCCAGTTTACATTATGTTAATGAACATATACAAACGGTTCGGAAAGCGAAAACATAACACTTTCTTCCGGCAAGATGACGCAACAACTCGGAATAGGAAACCAACGTACAAGTGGGAGTTCACTTGTAAAAAAAACTAGTACAAATTGTGTAAATATTGATGCTGCGTGCGCAATGAGCATTGTTTTGTTTTAAACCGTGTGATGGTTGTATGAGCAGATCCCGCTGATAAGAGATGACTAAAAACTGTTTGTTGTACAAATTGTTCTAAAATACGAAGCTATCTTGTAAGTTTTAACTGTATCATGGCGTGAGGTTGATGTTGAAGGTTATTGATGATGGGTAATAAGAAACCCGCAATTTTTTTATAACAATAGAATTGATCGAATTGATTGAAAACTTGAAGTAAAACTACATGAATAAAATAAATTTGATAAGTAAGAGATGGACTCATACGTATCTTTCTTGGGTTTTGTGTTCAGTTTGTACCTATTTTGAAAAAAAAAAAGAGACAGGCAGACGACGAGGTCTCAGTAATAGGGTCCCGTTTCACCCTTTAGGTCCGGAACCCTAAAAAAAACCACATGCCACATGGTTAATAGGGTTTTAAGCTAACACCAAAGTTATTCTGAATATCTCAAACGTAACCCACGGTCAAGTCGTGAAGCTGTTCACTTAAGTTACTCAACTGGTAATCCATTAGCACTTGAACCTGTTGCCTTTACATGACAAACATAACATGCAAATTAGCCAACATAATTATCTCATAGGTACACATAATAGCAACGTAATAAGACATAACTGCTCACACCAATTCAAAACTAATCGAATATTATAAACGTCTGAGGACAAATTATTATTAGTGGAATCTTTTATAATGGTCGATGGAAATGTCACGGTCAAGATTCATCGAATAATAGCAAGAACGCATTTTTAATAGAAAATAGATAATCGCTACACGTATTCATTTTATAGTAAAACCGCTTAATAATACATAGAAGATTAAAAAATAAAACGAAACATTTTCTAATAATAGTATTGTAATAGCGAAATAGAAATGTTAAGGACAATGCAACCTACTTTACCTCACCTATTTGAAATGGCAAAAATATAGAAACTATAAGGTTGAAAGACCCCGGAATAATTAATTGTTAGAAAATAAAATAAATATCGTATTATGAGAAATATATGAAAATGTCACGGTTATAATTTATCGGTTTTTAGTTATGATGCATTTTTTATCGAAATCCTACGAATATGACATAATGACAATATATTTAAATTTGTATCGTAATTTATATTTTATGGCAAACTAAAAAACATCAACACTATGTTTTTATTTTTTAGTAAGATAAGGAAATGAAAGATTGTGGAATATTTTTGCTGCAATAGTGACTTAGAAATGTCATGGTCACAGAGATACCGATTCAAAATGCTGCAAGTAGGTATTCATTTTATGGCAATCCGCGAAAATTTACATAAAAGATAAGCAAACGAAAGGTCGTAAAAGTGAAAACACAAGAACAAAATTTTGCATGTGAATATGAAGCATTTAGAAATTTGTTATCATTGGTATGGTACATAAAACATTGTTCAAATTGATTTTTTGAACAATTTATTTTTGAATTGTATTGATGATAAATCTAAATTTAAAATTTAAGAAAAACCCCCGATTCCAATGCCTTAATTTCCTTAAATGTAAAACAACATAATATTATGTAATGTGGACGCGATGCGTTTTCATTTGATACCCCACACTAGTATATTTGCAGATTTTCGATTTTCAGTTTTGTTTCCCCACTCTCACCCCCATAACTTTCAAACGGCCCAACCGATTTTCATGAAACATGTCTAAGAACACTCGCGCAAGACTCACCTTTCATACAAAAACTAAATTGAAATCGCTCCATCCGTTCGGGAGCTATGGTGACACAGACAGACAGACAGACACATTCAGACAGTCTCATTTAAAGGGGTTCCGACATTTTTGTATGGAGCCAGGCGTAAAAACTAAAACGCCATGTTGAAAAAAAAAGTGAATTACACCTGTGATGAAACTCATGTCAATTAACAGAGTAAATGCTTACAAATCAAAATTGCTAGGGGTTGATCTATTTTTTTTTATATTTTTTGAACCAAAATATCTTAGAAACCGTATACATAAGAGATTTGGATAATAACACTTTTTTTAAATGATTGCAGACCTAGAGTAATTGGAGTTCGTACTATTTCATACTTATTCACAAATTACAATATATTTATTATCAAACAGCGCTCCTTGCTTAAAAGAAACCTCCTTACTTAGTTTTTACACTTTTTGTTTGTAAGCATTTACTCTACCACTTGACATGGGTTAAAACTTCATTCTAAGTTTGCTGATTTTCATTTATCAATTCACCTTAAATAAGTTAACCGTATAACCACTTTGAATATTTATAAAATTGAGACATACACTCAAGTTGGGGGCGTTCACACGAATTCCTTTGAGAAATAGAATAATAACAGTGCAGTACCATTTATGTTAATAGATTCAGTAATTCAATCATACATAATGCATGTAATAAGGCAATGGACAGACACAATCACTATAGCTACGAGCTAGGCCATTATCTGTTAAAACCTTTATGTAGTACAGTTATGCGATTACATTACATCCAATTGGTGCGTTAGATTCATCATCATCACCCTATTAACGTTCCCACTGCTGGGGCTCAGGGCTTCTCTCTAGGCGAGAGAGATTAGGCCTTAATTTACCACGCTGGCCAAGTGCGGCTTGATGAATGTCACATATACTTCAAACTCTTTAAAGTTCTCACAACATGCCGGTTTCCTCACGATGATTGCCTTCACAGTTAAAACACGTACATAAATGTATCAAGAAGAAAGAGGTGCGTGGCGGGGTTTGAACCCACGACCTTCGGAAGGAAAGTCGAGTGTCTTCCCACTTAGCCAACACGGCTTTTAAATTACTGAGACGTGCGTTAGATTACTGAGACTTAATGTATCATTATTGTATACCTAGAATCTTTTATTTTATAACCATCGACGCGAAATGAGGGGTTTTAATAAGTTTGTCTGTCGGTGGGAAAATCATTTTGAGGCATCGTAACTTCCGAACGTGTAAATTGATTTTGTTTAAGTTATTTTGTTTGTAAAGGTGATTTAATTGAGCTTGTTCTTGTTTGATTCATTTCGGTTAAGCCGTTTAAATTAAGAACATGAAACTGAGGAAGACTAAACGAATGTTTGCAAACAAACAATATAGCTCTTTAGCTATATTAATTTAATATAATCGGCGCTTAATAGAGGAGTACCGGTTAAAATTTAACCGGTATTAAGGCCTATACACCTACTCAAATCTCAATAAGCCAATTTGAATGCACCAGTATTTTATTTGAAAAATATATTTGCAGTGCTGATATATGTGGGGTACTAGTTACAAGTTAAAAGTGGGAATAAAAGTTGAACGTTTGAAATTTACCTCACAATTTGATATGCAGATAATTCAACCTATTGAATTTCTTAATCCCCGTCGGCAGTCCGGTTTAGCATGATTTTTCGTTTCTGTTAGGTGACGGTTAAATGCTAATTTAGATTAATTTGATCTGCAATTTTTGTGGCAATAAAAACATCAGATTTCGGATGGAGCAATTATTCGGGTAAACTGTATTCAATAGCATCACCTAGAAATGTGATATTTAAATGACAGTCAAAATTACGGTTGTTTCAAGTAATCACAATAAACGAATTTTGCCAACTCAAAAAAATAGTCGCGTTTTAGTTTCGGCGTTATAGCTTTAGGTTAGAGTGGATTGTGTCTTGAACGTCAAGCTGTAATCCTTTCTGGTGCATGCAATAGTCTATCGAATCTCTCCTTAGTCTGGGTATTTAATATATATAGTAAAAAAAAGGTGTGTGTGCGATTCACACACGATAGAAGTGAAACTTCAGTTAATCGACGAAAGAATAACAAGAATAGAAAAAAAAAATACTAATAAAAAAGATTTTGTTCGGGCGGTCACCCATCCAAGTACTGGCGTCACGCAAAGTTGTTTAACCTTTTTTGCGTTTAAGATTTTCCACTTCCGTTGCATCCGGTTTCAAATCACAACGATTCTAAAGAAATTTCACTTCAAAAATATCCATATGGGTATGTGTATTACATGAAGTATATCAGATTTCTAGTACCCGTATCACAAGCTTAGAGCTTACCACGTTGACTTAGATGTTGTGTGGATTGTCCGGAAATATTAAAAAAAAAAATCATTGATTTTTTCATTGAGATTTTAAATATGAGGATTGCAGCTTGTCGCACACAATTCTAGTTGATCACGTCACGTCATAACAAAACAGCATGATTGAGATAATCTGCAATTGACGCTCCCTTCCCTCTCACTCTCACCATTCATGAAATTGCCAAACGATATGCACATCAAAACAACGGTCAGTCACGTCTTGTTCTAATAACATTGCGCAACGTATTTGAGGTCACAACACTAGTTAGGCCGGTGTGATGTAACATACTGTATCTATGCATCCGGCTTCCGACTTTGCCCTGTCCATGTTGTCCATCCAGGTGAATGTATTACTATGAGCGGAACAAACATTAATTATTTTTAATATATGTTAAACCTCACTTTTAGGTTATACTATTTTAACCCCCGACCAAAAAAGTGTGGTTTTATGAGTTTGACGTGTCTGTCTGTCTGTCTGGGACATCATAGCTCCCGAACGGATGGAGCGATTTCAATTTAGTTTTTTGTATGAAAGGTGACTTAGGCGCTAGTGTTCTTAGACATGTTTCATGAAAATCGGTCGTGCCGTTTAAAAGTTATGGGGGTGAGAGTGGGGAAGGAAAACCGAAAATCTGCAAAGATATTCGTGAGGGGTCAAATGAAAGCGCATCGCGTGCTCATTAGAAAATAATTTGGTGGTTTACTTTAAGGAAATTAAGGCATTGGAAACGGGGGTTTTTCTTAAATTATAATTAAGATTTATTTAATACTAGCGGCCCGCCCCGGCGTCGCACGGGTAAAAAAAGTTCTCGGCAATTTTTCCTTATTTGCTCACCGTTTAGACCGACCCTGGACTACGACAAACATTTTAACACTAACTAACAACAATTCATTTTTATTTATATATTATATATATAGATTAATCCAGCATGCAACGGATGATTCTTAATCTTTATCTGCATGTCACAAATATTAACATTCAATCATTTATTTTGTGTATGAAAAACTTAAGAAAGTATTACATAATTAACGTAGCCATAAGGGATTTACCACCTTAGCTAGTAAGAAACTGTGTCACAGCAAAGTAATGCCTCGTGAACAACGTATAATATTATAAAATCCCTTGCAGGCTAAAATTTACTATAATGTATTACTTAAAACTTATTAGGAATTTAAACATTCTTAAATCTGTAGGCATATCCAATGAACACTTTTTGTACACATTATAGATTAAAAGATAATACTCCAAAAATATATATATCTCAGCAGCTAATAAGTGGCACTGACTTATAGGAAGATTTTACTGTTCTATTTTCCATTTAGGCCGCGAAATCAAATTTCATTTTTATGTATCCATTATTTTATTTTGCGGAAATATACAAAATGTACCTAGTTGGACATGAAAAACTATGGAAAGTCTGTTTGTTTGTATATCGTCTATGAGTATCTATTATCTAAGAAGTGTTGCGTACCTACAACGGGACGTATAATTGTTTTAGTAACAGTAACAGGTTTAAATCGGGTGCGTGTCTATCGCTGATTTAAAATTTGCGAACGAAAGTAGTCCACAATTTAATTAACTGTTATTTCAAATGTATCATCACGATATTCGATCTAAGATCGAACAAGCTGAAATTAAAAAAAACATAGCCCGACTGTGACTTAGCATCTTCGGGTTTTATTTGTCTATAAGCCTTTTAAGTGGAAATGGTTGTTAAATCATCGACATAGGTCCAAAACGATCGATAAATAAAACGATAAATCCACATGACATAGTTCGTTAACATTATTTTTCCAAAATGGCGTCCAGTATTCGACATGTTGAATGTTCTTTAACGTCATGTCTTTAGTGACACTCGTTGTACTAAGAGGAATCGATTGACGTGTGAATCATAGAAATATCATCGGCCCAGGCGTTTGGTCTATAAAGTGGGACAAAGGAACATATATACATACATAGGCTAACCCCACTCTTTTGCGTTGCGCCGTCAAGTATAAAAGTGTTAATACACGAGAGAGAGTGATAGTTTAGGTTTCAAATATTGTCCTACAGGCCCAAGCCACAGGTGAGGTGAGGTTTGCCGGCCCATGGTAACCCCTGCGGAACAACGAACGATGCTCTGGCATATACACTAAAGTTGCACCAGAGTAGGAAGTTATTATTCGAGATTATGTTCCCTTATTTTTCGAGTGAATGAGCCGCTCCATAATTATTTGTAAAATCTAACGAGCGCGAGAGAAGCTACTTTTGAACAAAGAGTAAACGTAGGTAAAATATCATACTATTTTGTAATGTGCACGTATGCGCTTTCATTTGAGATTAATTTTCGCATTTTCTTCCCCAGTTTTACCGAACGGGTCAACCGATTTATCAATCTTGTCAAAGAACACTCGCGCGGAACTAACCTTTCATAGAAAAAACAAAATTGAAATCGCTTCATCCGTTCGGGAGCTATGAGGCCACAGACAGACACGTGAAACTACATCCCTCTTTTTGCGTCGGGGTTTAATACATAAAATTCGGGAAGAAATGTATATGCCTATTTAAATGCCCTTGTTTATACATTACAATATTTAAACCGTTTTTAGTAGGCGTGCTCTACGAGCAGTGTCACAAGTGATATGGGTCAATAGCTATTTATTCCAAAACTTATTGTGCCTATTTTGTATCTTTGACAGGTTAATTATATTACAAAATTTCCTCATACAATATAAGACTCATACAGATTAGATCTAGTTTAGAGAAAGACTGTAAAGGTTTCATACGAAATAAAAGTTCAAGGTGAACTATTGTGAACTTTAATGTGCTCTAAATGTTTAAAATTTGTCGGAGTAGATCGAGGCAAGTGTTGCAAAATGATTTATCTTAAAACACTTTCTTAAAAAAAAAACATTTACTAGAAACAGGATTTTAGATATATATCAATGTCGGTAAACCCAGACGTTTTTATTTTTTATTTATGCATGAGATTTTGGAGGTTATATAGAAAATCGATGAAATTTTGATTTCTTTATTTATGCGCCATAATTCTGTCAAAATAAAGGTAACAGCATATAAGGATGATGCAAATGGCAATTAATTAAGTGATCAAAACGTTACCGCCGAAGATTTAATAATATGCAAAAACTTGACACCAACTCTTATAAAACCAAATTGCATAAGGGAGACTAATATATCAAATTGGTGGAAACGAAATATTATGTAATAATTAAGCTGCGAATATTGTGTATTAAATAAATTAGTGATCAAATTGATGGATTTGGTATTTATTGCAAAGTTACAGCGACATAAACGAACTAATAGGTAATGGGTTCGCAAAGGTTTAAATGTCGAATAACAACTTGTGCAAGACTACAAAATAATATTTAGTTCTTTGTAGAATTTATTACATTATTTTAAGGGTTTCTTAGTTATATGTAGTCGTAAAGTTTTAACTAAAATATTTATTTTATTTTTTATTTTAAGGTTTTAGGAAAACTTACAGCTAGATACAATAATAATACAATACAAAATATATACATGGAAAATTACATGCATACTGAGGGCCAATTATAAAGTTTTCACATCTTCCAACCAGTAAATAACAGTAAAATGTTCATGATTCACGTCATAAATTATTGTTTTTAAATCTATTTAGTACTTTACTTTAGTTTCGTTGCTTTTTTTTGAAGACATAAAAAAAAAACAAGTATTGTATCCTAAAAACGACTATTACGGGCGATAAAGCACTTTATAGCACAATGTTGGTACTTAGTTTTGTGCGACAAAGTGCACCAACACCCAAATTCCTGGCCTAGTACTCAATGTTTGAAATTGCTAGCAACCAATTTGCCTGTGATGGGCATTAAAGCGACGTTAATGACGAATGCAGTAAAACACTGATTGAGGTTATTGATGACTTTGGTTTTGCGACTTTCAGCATCCAAGGTCTATACGTCAAGGGTGTTGCCGAGAAAAAAAAGTGTTTACGTTGCGCTTCAAGATTGTTGCTAATCGTTTGATTGTGGTGACAAAACTGTTTCTAATGTTTCCATCGCACGCGAGCATGCCAAATATGTTTCAATCATGTAACGAGAAATGGTGCCACGTGTGATAAATTTTATGTGACTTTTATTGAGGACTAGCCCGCCCGCGGCTTGGCCCGCGTAATAATTGATTTTCTAGCGGTAAAAAGTACCTATGGTCCTTTACTGGAAAAAACAGCTATGTACATGCGGAATTTTACTCAAATCGGGCTTTGCTTGTAATAATTGTATTTTCCCGCGAAAGCGGTTTTTTACCGCGGTAAGAAGTAGTAGTGTGTGTTTTTTTATAGTAAGCTATTATTGTGATCAATTCTTTTTTTTTATTCTTTATATCACAACAAAACAATGTACAAAAGGTAGGCTTAATGCATTCTCTACCTGCCATCCATTACAGGTTATCAAATCCGTCAAGTAGTTTTTGTATGAAATGCGTAAAAATCACTTTGATTATATTAAAACAACGAAAAGTAAATTTATGGCGATGTATGTAATAAATAATATACAAAGAGGATAAAGAACAAAAAACTAAACACTAGCTATAACCAGAGAAGAAAACGGCCCAAAAGACTGGCGGCATAAAAGAACTGCAGTCAAATCGCAAATTCAACATGACAAAATAGATGGCAACAACAAAGTACAGTTTGACCTACTCCCCAAAATAACAAGTGCATCAACTGGGGCTCTCGTTCCGGCAATAACTGAACCAGTTCGTCACGTACGTGAACCCTGAGACGATCAGCCACTTTCACCAGTACATCCTCTTGCTGTCGGCAAGGATGTGATTCGAAGTTTGTGACTATCGACAAATTATGTAGGTAAGCTGTTTAAAAAAATATGCGTCATTATGTGACACATAGACTTTATATAAGGTATTTATTATCTTAAGTTAAAATTAATGGGTTGCACCTCTTGGAGTGCTGGCAGAAGTGAAAACTAGAAAATTAACGTTGTGCATTTGTTGAATATATTCCCTCAGTCTTATGGATATTTAGGTCGATCAGGTCACGGGTCGATTTGACGATAAGATGATCTGACAAGAGTTTAGATTTTATCGATATCCGCTGTAAAATAAGTCTTTTGGTAAAACGAAGGACTGAATCTTAAAACAGTATGGCTCATTCTCATATTTTATTTTTCATAACAATTAAATACTTAGGTAATTCAAATATTGTCTTAGTCTCCTGGTGCATAGTTTGCTTAGACTCTCCATTTCGTTACTTTTATTGATGAACCTCTGAAGAAGCCGCTATAGTCGTAAGCTGGTTTCAGAGCTCACTTTTTGGCGTCCTACGTGCGCATCCTAATAATGGCGCCCCCTATCAACATTCACGGTCACTCGAAAGTGAACGATAGCCAATAGCTATTGTCATTGTCCAAACGTTTTGTCCTACGTACCACACACACTCTGTTGAAACTTTAATATGGTATTGTCCCTAATTGACATTCAGAGGTAACTTCGACAACTTATAAGATTAATAGTTTCATAATGTCAAATTATATACCACCCTTGTTAGCATAAATTCGTGCACCTTATCTGAACTAGTATTACAAGAAGTAATGTGTTGTTTTACATGCACACAATAAATCCACACGTTTATTGACGTCTTATCAGATCCAGCATCGGCTGCAACAGTTCACTAAATGTCGAATGTAAAGTTCACGGGAACAATACTGTGGTGAAACAGCCAGGTTAATCATTCGTTCTGCATAAATTGAATAGTTCTGTAGATAAGGATTCAAATCTATGTGGAAATTGAATAAAATTCTACTCTCAGCTTCATGTAAATGTTACTTAAACGTAAAATATAATAGCATGAGCCATCTGATGTGTTTTATCATATCATTATTGCCGGATGAGCACTACTTGTTTGTTTTTTGTTACTTTTGGAGGTTTTGGCTGTTCACGTCCGTAAGTGGTAACCCTCTGAATCCTTACACGTGACCTCCGGGTGGTGCTAAGAACAGTCTCTGGTGGGAGGCTTCGGCCGCGGCTTGTCACCACCCTCCGGGCTGGGCCAGTGCGTGAAGCGATTTTTTCGTGTTTCGTAATGTGGCCCGGTGAAGCCACCTTCTAGGTCTTCATGCTCCATCTTAGACCACATCGTCACTTTACATCAGGTGAGATTGTGGTAAAATGAAGGCTTATCAACCATAAAAAAAAAAAAAAAAAAAAAAAAAAAAACCGCGAAACAGAAATCGTAGTTTCTCTAGCGGGGAAATGAAACTCTGAAACGTAACCTAAGTCAGGTTAAAACACTTGACCGATTTACCCACAACGAGTCAAGTTCACGGCGAAACGCGTTTCATGCAGCGAAAGCTGAACGGATTAGTCACCATTTTGGAAACAATAGTATTCTAAACACATTTGAATGACGGAGGAATACTTAAACCGCGAGTAAAAGTGATTTGTTTCGGTAATCGATAGTGAAATCAGACATGACCTACGTTTCACAGAACTAAGTAGGAAAATATCCATCGTTCGATCGCGTAGGGAAAATAAAGTTCAGAAGTAATTGCACTAAAGAGGGTTGCAAGTGGCTTGGGGGTGGCAAGTAGGTAACAGTGCATGTTCTGAACATAGCTGATCTTTTATCTCTTGATAAATCCATAGGTATCTGTCAGACATATAATGGTCAAGCATTTAATGTTTACTTTTGTTTTATATTTGTGTTGTTCGGAACGCAGATCGCAGAACACTTGACCCCCTGACCGCTTAGGCTTCGCGCTGACCCAAGACAAAACTGATTTGCGAATGACTACCGCCTTACAGAATAGATGAAGCCTCGCACACTGTCAACGACAAGTCTGTGTTGAGACTAAAATGTTTTGAAATATACTTGACTTCAATGAGCGCGAAGCTTTACTGTCTGACAGATCCTAGAGTACGAAGCAAAGCAAAATGTTATATGCCATGTTCTATCCTAAATAATACATTGATTGACTGTTAAACAAACCAATTACAGTTTGTAAGATTGTAAAGAACATAACCTTTATCCCGTACCTTCTTGGGTACACTTGACCTTACTGTTTTCCTTACATCAACACCAATGTCTTCTCTACCGATAATTGGGCAAACAAGCTTTACGTCACGCCTTTTGTATTGACAAACAGAATGTGCGGAAGAATGTCCTTCGATGATCAGTGAGGTGAATTGAAAATGATTGTGTACTTGCATTCAAACGCTAAGATAATAAGGGTGCTTATGCAGAGTTATAAAGCTGAAATTATTTGGCCGAATCAATTAGCAATTGTTCGCGGGCTTGTGGCATTATTTTTATATCAAAATAGCTTCCAGTAATTTCTAGTCGTAGGACTTTTGGACTTAGTATATTTATAATAGTTTATCTGAATAAAACAGAATTGACCAGTTATTGTGATCCCATACACTAATACTACATATGCTAAATAGTTTGTTTGGTCAGTAACTACTGGTCCGATATGAAAAATATTTTAGCCTATTTATAGAAGAAGGCTTTAAGAGGGAAATACGTTGTTCCCGCGGGAAAAACCTTAAAATATAGCAAGAAAAATAAATGTTTCTATTTTTTTATAACTAAGCGGTGATGGCTATTAATACTCACTCAAAAGAACAAGTTCTTATTATTTAATAATAATATTAGAGAACCCTGCATCCTGAATTATACCATTATTTATTTTGACACCTTAAGTGTATCTTTAACCTCTCTTCGGTTCTGTGTAAAAGTGCAGACGCAATTACGAGGAATAACGAATTCATAGAGTTCATGTTTGTGTGCCTCTAAATAGAGCTGCAAAGTTTATCCAATCTAAATTAATTGAATTTGCTCGTCGGAAAACTCATAAATCAAATATTGGTCTCACTAAATTAATGTTAAATATAGACTGGAAATATGGATTGCGAGAATATAATAGTCTTGTTATGACGGATATATTCTTGATCTTACATAATCTGATCGTATCCCAGCTGATCACAGTTCTGAAACTAAAGGGTAGCGATTTATCACGCTTTCGGATAAACCTTAATAATAGAAAACTATAGAAAACATTTCTTCTTCAAATAATTCTTGAGTGATTACACTTTCGGACTCGGTGTGACAATTTCGAAATTTTCAAATGAAAATGTACAAGACTAGCTTTAATAACACAAACAACTTTATTATAAGTATATATAATATAAGTAAAGATGTAATTTCGATCACGGTTTGATTATAGTTTTGCAAGAACTAAACGATAAAAAAAAACAAAACAGGTTGAAATACTTGATGGAAGTACGCCAAGCTTTCCTAGAAAACCATTGTGAAGGTATTTATGTGTTATTGTTAACATCGCCGATTTGAATTGTATGATTTAAAATCACCATACCAATAAATAGCAAAAGCCCAACGTGGACCCTTCTAGAATATCTAAGGATATTACTTGGACAATACTCTTAATCATTATAATCATAATTTTTTCCTCAAGTCGATCACAATTTTTTTATTACTTTTTAAATTATCATGGTTTTTAACAATACTATGATTTAAAACGGGTAACATACCATGATTTGACGGTTTTTGAGTTTTCCGATATTTCGACGCTGTAGCAAGGTCCATGATCACGGAAGCAACTAGTTGCTTCCCGTTTTAAATCATAGTAAGTTTTTTATTATCCTAGAACAAGAAGAAGCATTGTTGCCGGGATGATCATGAGCGGGGTGTTTATTATGTGAATTGCACTTGAGTTCCAATAACATTTTAATTATAGGCATATTTCATACATTGTTTGTTGATTTTTTTGTAAATAAATATATACGTTTTATTTTATTTATTTCATGAATCATAATAAATACAGTATGCTCTTACTTCAATCCGCAAGATTTCAACAATCTTGTTACTTGCATTGAGTATGATGAATGGAGGCATTTTAAATTGGAAACAGCAGTAAGGATAATTTGTTTGTTTCAGTTGAAATTGCGATTCGCTTTGTTGCTATTTATCAATTTAACATAGCAATAACGTAGAAATAGAAAGCGAGAATGTACAACGACACTTTGAAGTTGATAAAAGTTAAATTAACAAAATGATGTTATAATGTCTCTGTGTACTTTACTTATTATTTCAACCATACAGCAAGTTTTTGATATAAGGTATTCATGTCATATACTAATGTACTTAATTATATTTTTTTCCGTATGTACTTTATCGAGAAAGGAATAGATAAAGATAAAATAAAGATAAGATAAAAAAACGTTTATTTTGGCATTTACAATTAAAACACGTATTACAAACATTTGCGAGAAAATTAAGACTTTAAATGACAAAAACGGAATCTTGAAGAAGAGGAATGCAAGATCTAATCGTTTTCATTTTCCGCATCTGAATTTACAATGAACATAAACGAAATAACAACCCCTTCCTGTTTTATTTCGTTACTTTAAAATATATGTATAATCCAAAAAAAATACACCAATTTTTTAAACTTTAGCAGCAATAAATAAAACTGCACAATATTGCTGCACTAAACAATGAAATCCATTTCGAAACATAACACTGAAACGAGTTAATCATACTGCAAGCGATATTAATTAGTTTTACATTCCGAAGTTTCAATTTACGACTGAACATTGGTTAAAACTAGACCATTGGGGAACAATAGAACAACACAACACGTAGGTCATATAACTTACGAACGGCAAATTGATTGCATTGATAATAAGCTATTTTTAACCCCCGACTGAAAAAGAGGGGTGTTACAAGTTTGACGTGTCTGTCTGTCTTTGACATCTTAGCTCCGAATGGATTAAGCGATTTCAATATATTATGTAAGTATGTAGTTAACAAACTCTTTAAGACGATTTTGAAAGCCTTGTTAAAATTATGATGATTCTAACTGCTTTAATTGGTTTTACGATTTTAAGATTATTAGATTATGAAACGTGAAACTATTTATAATATATTTATCACTAAAAATATATTTTAAGAACTACATTTAAATTTTATGAAATAATACAAGATCAATCAATCAACACAGCCTTGGAAACAACTTACCCATAACCAAATAGTACGAAACACTCAGAAAGGTTACATTAACATCAGGTGAACCGGAGCATAATAGAACCATCAATCAAAACTGACCACTCGTGAAGTTTGTAAAAGCCTTCAATGTCAACGGAAGCTGTACAAAATGTTAAGCTTCGGCTTACTACTATTCAATTTATAATAATAATGTATAATTCTCTTTTTGATTTGATTTTATTAATTTGTAAGTTACTTGATAATTATGTGTATTAATCTATAGTATATTTAAACTAACACGATATATAATAATATAGTTTATATATCGTGTTATTTAAATTCAATAAATAAATAAAATCGGTGTTTTCAAATGTACGCTTTAAACGCTTTTGTGATAGATACTACTTACTTACTTACTTATATTAAAAGTTCAATCCTCATCATCAATATACCACTTTTAAAAATAGGCTTTGCTGGACTTTCATTTGATTCGATTCGAAGCGGCTTCTTGCATTATCTTATTTTGTTGTACAGCTAAAGCTGAATCTGCGATGTACATTCGAGATCGGTTTAACTCACGTGTTGTGTGCAACTAAAATTATAACATTCCGACGTTTCTTTACCCCGTAAGAAGGAATTGTCTTAAGTAGAGGCTCTCCCGTTTTCAAAATGGATATATTTAATAAATATGTTTAAATAATATTTCATATGTCCGGACAATCCACACAACAACATACTAGACATCTGATATACTGAATATTATAGACATAGATATTTGGATATTTTTTATTATACATTTTAAACACCCAGACCAAGGAGAAAGTGATTGCAGAGCATACTAATAGTTGAACCCTCGGCTGGATCGAACCCACTACCTCTTACGCCGCTTGATTTGAACCTGTCCATCCGCTTGACGGTGTCCGTCGTTAAGAATCATAATATAAAACATCACTTTATGAATTTTTTAGGTCAATTTAGAAGCACAATCAGCATATCAAGTCTATTAAATGTCATATCCTCGACATTTTCTTCTAACCGGTCGCACACTATTTCGGGACTGTATCAAGTCAAAACAAGTTTAATATGTTTTGATATAGTGTTTCTAGACTGCCTCAGTGGCGCGGTGGGCATATGTCCGCTTGCGGCACAAGAGGTAGCGAGTCCAGTGTTTGTTTACTCTGCAAGTACTTTCTCCTTGGTCTGGATGTTTAATATGTATAATAAAAATATACGTGCATGTCTGTCTATCATATTAAGTGTATCAGATGTCTTCCCGAAATACAAGCTTCGAGCTTACCACGGGGCTAGATGCTGTTGTGTTGGCTGTCTGGCAATATTTAATTTTTTGGCTTTTTTTCGCTTTGTCAAAACTGCAATTACCACACGCTGCATATGACATTCTAATAACGACATCGCTATCTACAAATGTAAAATGCAATGACAACTTTCTAATTAAAACCACCATAATCGTGATGGAATTTCTAACATACATCAAGACATCTATTCTGTTGTCAACAGCTGTCGATTCCAATGGCCAATTATTATCGCGTTCTTCCATCGGCTTGTCGTGTGGCAGGTATTAATCATTTAGTTCATTGTCCCTTGTCTTAGACTAAAGGCTGCAAGTAATTATGCTATCTAATCAGATTAGAGAATGCATTTAGTCAAGGCTTTCATTCAATTCCTTATCCTAGGCAATTAATATGGATATTGTGGCATTGCCGCAGTTTCCGTTGCAAACGCGAATAGAAGGCTTAGATAGAAAAAAACAGTTCCTACATGAGCTTAAAAAATATATTGTTGAGAAGAGGATTTTAGTTTCATATTGCTTGTGCTCAATGTTAGTTTTTATATGGTGATTTAAATAGGTGGCGTCCAATACGAGATCATAGCCGCGGTCGTGAAATGAAAAGTATTGAAAAAAAACATTTATTTTTCTAACAGCTATCTTTAATTTAGAAACCAACAACATTCACAAGGGTTCCATACCGTACCCAGCGGGTAAACCGGGACCCCTATCACTATAACTTCGTCGTCTGTTTGTCTGTCCATCTGACACCAGGCTGTAATCTTAAGAATCGTGATAGATATTGAATTTAATTAAAACACGAACATTCACACAACACGAGATACAAGCATCTTAATCTCATTAGTTTATTTACAGAATCGGGAAGGACGCATGAAAACAAACAGCTGAAAGAAAATAAAGCAGGTGCGGTACTTATCGCAGCGTTAACGGAAGCGCAGGCGCATAGAACGCACTATTATGTCGGAATGTGGCACCCGCACCTCGCACGACAATGTCGCGCACGAACGCTTGCGGTTACCAGTTACGGGTGCTGCTTTTTTATTCGCAATGGTCTCTGACACATTTTTAAAGAAGTATTGATTAGTTTATTGGGAGTTTATGGAGATGTTGTGTGGACTTTCTCTTGCGTTCACAGATTTATACATGGGCCATTTCCTAGGGCAAACAAATGCGTACTATAACGTGCTGTATGTGTAAAGTTATGGTTATATGTTGTGTGGCCGCGTTTATGATAATATCTGGAGATAATGAGTGCTATTGTACGAGATTGGGACGATGGCTGGCTATACTAGGTTTTTCAAAATTGGTATATAAAGCGGGAAGGGTGCGAATGGCACCAGGCAAACATATTTTGTTTTACGATTTTTTGATTTGGAAGCCCATTTGTCGAAAATGGTTTATTATCTCGATGTCACGCTACGACAGGACATTAACCAATGACCTTAAATTGTCACCATCGTTTTCATGAAATATCAACGGATTCAGTGAAACACTAACCGCAGATATTATTTCCCCTCAATCGAAACATTGTAAATGTTACACAAGCGACCGCAGAATGCCGACCGCAAAGGTCGTGATAACGCGGGGACAGGCCGTCTGCATCAATCAACCATTTGACACCTAAGTGGGGCTTCGTAGGCGGTGGTCATGTGCCCTTATTGTCCTGATATGGATTAGTATTAGCTATGTACGCGCTCGCGAGAATTACAATTTGAATTCCCGTGGAAACTCTCGGTTTTCGGCATAAAATGCAGCCTACTTCCCAGTCTCAAGGTGTGGATAACCCACAGCATTTAATTTTTTTTTAATCGTCTTGGTCGTTTTGATGAGGCATCTAAACATGCAAAATTTGGGCTTCATAATATAACGAGGTTAAAATAACTAAGGTTATGGTATACAATATCGTCGCTTTAACTTTATGATCTTGATATTTTGTAAGGCAGATTTCGTTTTATGACTCTACTGGGTATATAAATACCTACAAGATTATGTAAGTTTTCATACAAGGAAAGCAATGATCATTGATATTATATCGATATTTTTATAATAATCAATAACTACCTACGCGAATCGACAGCTTTCTTCATATTTGAACAAACTAAAAATATATACTATGTATACTGAGTTAACATATTAGGTCCTTACATATGAAATTGGCGTTTTTCGTACTGGCCACTTTAATCACAAATTTCTCCTCTTTGGTAAGGAATTCCAAATTCAAATTTGTACAGCTATAGACTCATGTATTTGTGCTTCGATGATCGTCATTCATTTGTTTTTTTTCTTCTGTTTTTTTCTGTTTGCGTCACTCATTTTACAAAATGGAAAACTTAAAATATCGCATTATTTACGAGTACGAGTTCCGCCGTGGCACTAGTGCTGCGGAAACAACTCGAAGGGTGAATGATGTGTATGGCGGTCGTGTTGCAAAAGAAAACACAGTTCGTTTTTGGTTCCAACGTTTTCGTTCTGGAAATTTCGACTTGCAGAACAAGCCCCGTGGACGGCCTGAGACTCAAGTTGATAATGAAGAGTTGAAGGCTATTGTGGAAGCGGATCCATCGCAAACCACGTCCGAGTTAGCTGCAGGCTGCGGTGTTAGTGATAAAACTGTTTTAATTCACTTGAAGCAAATTGGGAAGATTAAAAAGCTTGAAAGGTGGGTACCTCACGAATTGACTGAAGCAAACCGGCAAACGCGCGTCGACTGCTGCGTTACATTACTAAACCGGCACAATAATGAAGGTATTTTAAACCGAATCATTACCTGTGATGAAAAATGGGTTCTTTACGATAATCGGAAGCGCTCAGCGCAATGGTTGGATCCTGGCCAGCCAGCCAAATCCTGCCCCAAGCGAAAATTAACCCCAAAAAAGTTACTTGTAAGCGTTTGGTGGACTAGTGCCGGTATTGTTCATTACAGTTTTCTCAAATCTGGCCAGACTATTACGGCTGATGTCTATTGTCAGCAATTGCAAACCATGATGGAAAAGCTAGCGGCTAAACAACCTAGGCTGGTCAATCGCTCCACGCCACTGCTGCTTCACGACAACGCTAGACCACACACTGCGCAACAGACGGCTACTAAATTAGAAGAGCTTCAATTGGAAAGTCTAAGACATCCTCCGTACTCCCCGGACCTTGCTCCAACAGATTACCATTTTTTTCGAAATTTGGATAACTTCTTGCAAGGGAAAAAATTCAACTCCGATGGGGCAGTCCAAATCGCCTTCAAAGATTTTATTGATTCCCGTCCGACTGGTTTTTTTAGTAAAGGGATCAATGAACTACCTATAAGATGGCAAAAGTGCATAGAAAATAATGGTTCATACTTTGATTAATTAAATATATTATATTAAAAAATATTCGACTTTTTGTTCCTCCCATACAAAACGCTAATTTCATATGTAAGGACCTAATATATTTTGTAACTAATTATGAAGTCTAGTATCTTTTTATACTCCTGCACGGCAGGCAACAACTTTTACCTACCGCTCTTGTATTTCGTAATATCGTTATACACAATATCTATAATACATAGTCGTAAACAACCACCAGTCCAAAATAGATCTCTTATCTTCACTATCGCTATGTTACAAAATCTCAATGCCAATACTAACATAATTATGATTAACTACCACCTATTATTCTCTTGTACTCGATTTTACCGTCCAGAGTATGTTTTCAATTCACAATAAATATAGTCGCCTTTGGCTATTTACCACACACATTTTCAATAACAGTTTTTGAGTTAGTAAATTTACGAGGCTAATGTCTGGTTTAATTAAAATCTAAGACAATGTTATTTTTGCATCTAATTGTATTTTGAACATCGCACTCAACACAAACGTGTTTATGATGTAGAAGAAGCAATCTTAGTAGACGCGAATAACATTATTATGTGTTTTAAAAGAAATCCAGATATGACGCAGTTTGCACCTAGAAATAAAGTCTCTATTTGAGGCTAGAAACAGCAACATTTAAATTACCTATTCGGTCCAAGTATAAATATTCGGTTTAAATATGCACAATAAGCATATACAAAATTCTGATTTAAATAGATGGAGCATCAATATTAATTTCTCATTCTCACTTTTAAAGATGTTAATGATTAGCAATGACCTTCGAAATTATCATAAATCTAGAGACGACATCGACATCAACGGTGTTTCAGGCCAAGTTCAAAACTGCAGTTTTGCTGTTCATGTTCCATAATTAAGTAGGTCCCACAAACGCAGCAATTACAGGACTGATTTAAAGAAGACCAAATTGTTATAAGTTGTATTTAAGTATATTTTTAACCCCCGACCAAAAAAGAGGGGTGTTATAATAAGTTTGACGTGTCTGTCTGTCTGGGACATCATAGCTCCCAAACGGATTAAGCGATTTCAATTTAGTTTTTTTTTCATGAAAGGCGAGTTTGGCGCGAGTGTTCTTAGACATGTTTTTTGAAAAGCGATTGTGCCGTTTAAAAGTTATAGGGGTAAGAGTGGGGTAAAACTGCAAATATACTCGAGTGGGGTATCAAAAGAAAGCGCATCGCGTGCACATTACAAAATATTATGGTTTTTTACTTTTAATGAATCGGGAGTTTTTATTAAATTTTAAATATATATTTTTAAAATTTTTACATATTACTTAAGACAGATTTCTCATGAGACATAAATTATGCGTGTCTCATCTCGAAAGGGTCGTCGTTTTATAAGTTCCTATACTCGGTAAAAGAGTTTCTACGGCCTAATAGATGGGCAACACTAAATATATACAAAGATTACAAAGCTGAAGGGTTTGTTTGTTTGAACGCGCTAATCTCAGGAACTACTGGTCCGTTTTTATTAATTATTTCACCGTTAGATAGCCTATGTATCGAGCAAGGTTATAGGCTACGTCCTTTCCGCGGGAAAATCCATAAAACACGGGCAACACCGTGGTGTGGAAAGCTAGTATTAGATAGATATATAGATAACTCTTTATTGTACACCACAAATAAAATACAAACTGCAAACAATAACAAGACAATACATTGGAGTACAAAGGCCGGCCTTATCGCTGTGAGCGATCTCTTCCAGGCAACCTTTGGATGGACAGGAAAGAAATAGTACGACATAGACAGTGGCGTAACGTAAAGAAGATATAAAAGGAAAATAAATAAATACCAAATAAACTATTCAAAACTATTTATTAAGAGTTGCCAGTCTTACAGGAAGACTTTACACCGTGGGTAACATAATAAACTTGACATAAAATACCCGGACAAAGTCGTGGGGTAAAAGCTATGCTCATATCGCCTGATAGTTCGTCACAGTCAACGGATATTAAAAATACAC
This sequence comes from Gymnoscelis rufifasciata, assembly GCA_929108375.1. Classification (NCBI taxonomy): domain Eukaryota; kingdom Metazoa; phylum Arthropoda; class Insecta; order Lepidoptera; family Geometridae; genus Gymnoscelis; species Gymnoscelis rufifasciata. The sequence goes on along the minus strand of OV815315.1, from coordinate 7,273,357 downwards.
TTGAGGCCAAAACTTTCCGATTCCTTTAACAGCTGTAACGGTGAAGTAAAAGTTAATTGTTTTACGGCAAAACAATAGCGTCTTCAATACGTGTCGCAGCCTTGATAGAAACGAAGGCATGCCTTTATGCCGTGAGTTATGACCGAAGCCAAGCACTGGCTTGCTAGCTTACTGAGACTAGCAGACACTAGCTTGAAAAACCAGCCTTGTGTATCCCAGCCATTAAGTGACAAATTATCGGCTTATTGTAGCTGAAGACACGAACTATCGTACAATCATTAACGAAAGATGTTGTATTGATTTGTATTTTTTTTTTATGTTTTTGAGTGAAAATGTCTATGTGGTTCACAGAATAATAAATCTACTAACAAAGTTTTAACAGTATAGTAGATTAAAAAAGACATGACAATAAATAAATAAATATTTCCTGACAATCCACACAACAACATCTAACCCCGTGGTAAGCTCTTAGCTTGTGTTACGGGTACTAGACATCTGATATACTTAATATAATATACATACGCACATAGATATTTTTTATCCACAAGGGTTCCGTTTTTTGCCATCTGTCTACGGTACCCTAATAAAAACCTCCTATTTATATTTTCGTTATTTATAGTCTTAATTATAAAACTCGCCTGTGCAACAACGGGTTTTTTATACAGGTAGTAAGTAACATTTAAAAAAAGCGAATAAATTATGTAGAATGCAAAACCTAATATTTTGACGAAAATTTTAATATTACCTACCTACTTACATAACATTTTCAAAACTTGTTTTGATGACGAACAACCGCAGACCACCTGAAGAACTAACCTTGAATATAAAAAAACTTGGTTTGGGTTAAAAGGACGAAGTTTTAATTGGCCACAGTAGGTAATATGTTATATAATTAAGATATTATAGTTACCACGGCAAATTAAATCTAGTCAACCAGAACTTTCCCAAAAATAAATATACGAGTACGAGAAGTAATATTAAAACATAACTTGAACTATTTATATTAATAAAATATGCATATTTTCCAATCCTCGGATATTGCATATATGTCGGATGATTCTACTGAAATATTTTCCTTTAAATCCTGTTGAATAAAATATAATCTATGTTTAAAATTATAAAAAAAAACCCTTGATTCCAATCCCGTAGTTCCCTTAGTTAAATTAAAAATCGCTTCGTTCGTTCGGGAGCTATGATGCCACAGACAGACAGACAGACACGTCAAACTTATAACATCCCTCTTTTTGCGACGGGGGTTAAAAATTATCTTACTATAAGCACAATTAAATTTAACTTAAACTTACCACATTGATCTTGCTCAGGATATGATCGATTTGATCCTTGCTGCACATTTTGCTGCTTGATTACGACCGGTTTTGATACTTTTCACATTTTACGAGTCACAGAAAGTATTTTCATCTAAATTTTAAAAGAGAGTCAAACGTGATCCTTCAGTTCAAGTGAAATACTATAAAATAGTTGAAAATTGAAAAAAAAACCAATTCTTCTTACAATTGACACATACATTTTGAGGACTAATTCTTTATTATCTGTTCAATACCTATTAAATTACTCAATATAATAAACTAATTTATGTTTCGTAAACAGAAAGTTGATAGCAATCGAATAAGTAAACTGATATGATTAGAAAATAATTAGCTTGACTATGTTGCAAGTATCTAGTTATTGGTGATTGATATCATTAAATTAAACTTTACCTACTTGTATAGTCATGTAATAAAACGGATATAAAGGATTATAACATGAATTTAAGATTTAACGGTTAATATTCGTCAATAAATTGGCTATCCAGCACTGCAACAATTTGAATGATCCGTTAACTAGTTCCTGACGTATAAAAAGTAATAAATGTCAAAAAACATACATAAAGCTGCAAAATCTGTTTAGGAAAATGAAAATATCTTAGGCGACAAGAACCCACTGTTTTGTTAAACTTGCAAAAGGTGAGATTCTCCAAAACTCAGTGAAATCGCAAGTCGTATCACCATTTAGTAAATAGTTTCACCGAATTCTTGCATACGTTAAAAATCACAGAGCAGACACACGTTGGATGAATATTAATATTTTAACGCGTGCTCCAAAGAAAAGTTTACTGTTATCTATCATTCACATAATTTAACATAAGATCCCAGAAAGCCCTTTTACGATTAACTAAACTAACTTTACTTTCATCTTGCTATCTTAATAAACAGATTTGCATAATGAGTTCATAGACATTAAAGAGATTAATTAGTATAATCTTCCGGTGTTTTTAACTTTTGCTTTGACCTTTACCTCACTTAAAATGAGTGTGAAAAGAAAACGGTTGCAGTTTTAAACAGATACCGAAAAATGATAATATTATAAGGTGTAAGAAATATGAATATTCTTATACGATTTGGGGCAGAGTGGTTTAGCAACATGCAAAATAGCTATTAGAGTGCAACAATATTTGCTTGAAATACCAAAAGTCATTTAAATAAAAATAAATGTAGTAAATACATAAGAGTGCTTGCACAATTTCGATATTAAAATTCTTATTTCTTTGTTAAGATGTTATGCTTTAACCGGTCCGCTGCCGGCTGTACTTTTTGTTATAACATTCCAAAGAAAACGAGAGTGAACGCATTCAGATATTTTATGCGAGCAGAGTACAATTTCATGCCTTTTGCTAGTGATTTTCGCGAAATTAATACTACTTTTTGTAAACTTTCACTGACGGAAAGATTAATTGTGTTCAGTGATGCATTCATCTTTCATTGATTTCCTAGATCCTACAATAAGAGTTATTGCATAAGACAATAGCCTTACTTAAAACGATTTTAAACTGTAAGTTAGTTTTCTTGAATACTGTCCAACACGCTGGCAAGAATATCCCTTAAAAGTAGTTGTTTATTAACAATAACAACAGAAAGCGGTCAAACCGGCTTTACGGAACCATATCGAAAGTAAAAGTATTTTTACAAAATCTAAATATTATACAAAGATGAATAACATGGGCACGGTTATATTATCTTTTACCGTGACCGTAGGGTTTCTTTAGAGTGTATGTATTACCGTGACATAGGGTTTCTTTTCAGAGGCGTAAAACCTAAAATCATTTATTTGAACTTTAGTACAGTCTTTTGGCAACTGCAAAGAAATACTAACGCCTATAATTACAGAAATGTTTAACAATATAATAGAAACTGAACAGATTCCTAAGCAATGGACAGAATCTAACATTATCTTATTATATAAAAAAGGAGATAAACATAATATAAATAATTATCGTCCTATCAGCCTGATGTCTAATTTATATAAAATATTTGCCAAGATCCTACTTAACCGCATGGAAACAAAATTAGATGAACAACAACCGATTGAGCAGGCTGGATTCCGAAAGGACTACTCAGTTATAGATCATATTCATGTTGTACGACAAGTTTTAGAAAAGTATAATGAATATCAACTTACATACTATATTGCATTCATAGACTACAGCAAGGCATTTGATTCCTTGCATCACAGAAATATTTGGAAAGCACTAACAGACCAGAACATTGAAGGTAAATACATTAGATTAATACAAAATGTCTACACTGAAAGCACAGCAAAGATACAACTCGAAAAAGCAGGGGAATCATTCAGAGTCAAGAAAGGAGTCCGACAAGGAGACCCTTTATCACCAAAACTATTCTCGGCAGTCCTAGAATCTATCTTCAGAGGTATCAATTGGGAAAATTTTGGGATCAATGTAAATGGCGTTCTACTAACACATCTGAGATTTGCCGATGACATTGTACTGTTTGCTAACTCTTCTGATAACTTACAAAAAATGATTAACGACCTGGCGAAAGAAAGCGAGACAGTAGGACTAAAACTCAATCCAGAAAAAACTAAAGTTATGGCAAATGGAAACCAAGATACCATACATATATCAAACACTCACATCGAATATACAAATGAATATATATACCTAGGACAGCTAATAACTCCAAAAGATACAATACACAAAGAAGTAGAAAGAAGAATAACCAATGGATGGAGAAGGTATTGGAGTCTACGTGAGGTAATGAAGGATAAGAAAATACATACAAACATAAAAGGTAAATTATTTAATACATGTATACTTCCAGTACTTACATATGGCTGCCAAACCTGGGCGTTAACTAACGACAACATAAATAAACTTTCTACTTGCCAATATGCAATGGAAAGAAGCATGATACACGTGAGGAAATCTGACAGATGGAAAAACAGTGATATAGGAAGCATAACTAAAGTTCAGGACATAACATACAAAATCAGAACACAGAAATGGAGATGGGCGGGACACATGATACGTGGGAAAGACAAATGGAGCAAAGCGATTACACAATGGTACCCCAGAGAAAGTAAAAGAAAGAGAGGAAGACCCCTAAAAAGATGGGACGATGACATTAGACAAGTAGCAGGAGTATCTTGGAATAGAGTAGCTCAAGAAAGGAAAGAATGGAAAAGGTTGGAGGAGGCCTTTGCTTATTGGCAAACAGATCTGCAGAAGCAAGGGAAATCAAAAATATTGGAATATCAACCATTTAAAAAAATCTGTTTCCATAGTTTATATTAAAATAAAAAGAAATTAGTTTATTTAAGTTTATGTATTGTTCTGAATAAAAGGCTATTACATACAGTCTTTTGGCTCGATAGTGGTTACCTGTAAAGTTTTACGGGACTATTGAAAATTGGTAATTTTATAGATTTGATGATTACTCGAATTTTAACTTTGCCATCTCGTATTTATGCCGCCCTCGCCTTCACATGGAAAAATGGCGCCTACAAGCAATTTTTTTGGCAATAGACTCATTTTACCATAAAACAATTAAGAACTGAATTAACTACAGACCTTCAATTTATGTATTAACCTTTTTCCATAAATTAAATATTTTTGTAGTCCAAATCTATAAACCATTTGGTATTTGGTAATTTTATAGATTTTGACTATAAAAATAAAAAAATATGTAGTTTGTTTCAAATATTAAAATCCTTTCCTTAGTTGTAAACTACAATAGTGCTCGCAAGATGACGAAAACTTACCGCAGGTATGTCAAAATTACTCAGCTAACTCAATTTTCATCGTTTCACTGAGTAATTTCAACATTTTGCTATTATCACGGAAAGCACAGCGCAGAAATCCTATTTCTATTGGCACATTTACTCGCGGTTTTGTGAACGTTACCTCAGGAAATATTTAATAAAATTTAGGCGCCTAGATGTTGTTAATTATATTGGACGCTAATTATTTTTCTGTTTATCAAGATTATTTGAAAAAAAGACCAAAACATGATTGTTGGTGTCCGATCTAGTTCTGAGCTAGGAAAGTATTTTTAACGAATCTAAGCTTGAGAATGTGTGACATTACCAATCATAGTGCCTTTTTACTTAACTTGTTATGGAAGATTATGAGCATTGGTAGACATTAGACACGCAGATCAAATTTTACTTTTATATAGTCGCGCTAACACCTTTAAAATAACACGTACCTATGTCCTACATTATCCCACGGCGATGAGCACTTTCTTTGAGCAAATGCATTTCTCACAGGTAAATAGACCGTAACCTTGGATATTTTACTTGAACATGCATAGGAAAGTACACTAAAGTGCTAAGCTATGTACTTAGGGACATTACAGAGGTAAAACATACATGGCGGGTTCAGTCGGTCTAACCTGATATAGGCTTGAGGCAATACTGATGAGTGAGACGTTTCTTTAGGAGCTGGTAGTTCTGCTAGTTACACTACTTCAATCTATTTTTTTTGTTTTTAATAATAATGTCTACTCCAATCCAAGTATTGATTGATATTCTGCGGGGTTATGTTACAAAGGAGATTATTACATTAAATTAATTGTGTTTAATTATGGTGTGTCAAGATAAAAACATATATCTATATAACTCTATACGGTCAGTCATCTATTCAAGTAATTATAGATATCAAATGTTGTCACCAATTTAATCTGTATCTATTAAAAACATAAACTCTCCTGTATAATTACGTTCCCACTGTTGGGACACAAGGGCTTCTCTCAGATGCAAGTAACTAACAGAACTCAGGGGTATTTCTGGTCAGGTCGTATTTCCAACCGAAAACCAAAGCAAAAAGTTAACCGTGGAATCGTGTAAACGTAAAATTGCCTACAAGCCGTGCATCATTGCGTTGCCTATGTGGCAACCGTGCTTTTGTTGAAAGGTTACATATCTCCAGATAAAGAGGGCTTAGAAGGAAAAGTTTACAGCAAAATAATTGATATGATACGGATACAATACATGGAAAAGCCTAGGGGAGGCCTTTGCCAAACGGCAAACTGATACTGATACCGATGTTGAAGATTAAATATATTATTATTAAAAATTAAAATTGCATGAAATTTGTTATTAAATTATTTTTATATATAAATTGTATTTAAAGTATCAGTAATAACGGCGATTTTTATTTTATAATTGATATGTGGCCGTTTCATTACTAAGAAACAGGTATCTAAAAATGTACGATGCGTGTGTAACTGCGCCAGATATAACCAACCGTGTTGACAACAATAAGTTTTTATTATTTTGTAATTTTGACCACTTTTACCCGACTGCGCGACGCAATGGAGTGGTATTGTGTTTATCAGCCTGTGTGATGTATATTTGTAGGTTCTTTGAAGCACGGAAACATGTAGTTATTATCTTAACCACTTCTGCTCGCTTGACATAGCTTGTTCCCGCCTGCAATTTATTTCCCAACATTAGAGATGTTGTAGAGTTTGTTTTTTGCTTTTCAGTAATATTCTTACTTTGCCGTCCGATTTTTCTTTTAAATTTAGTATATATCCACCTCAAGGGATGGATTAATTTAACGTCAGATAGGGAAGTCTGGAAAGAAGGTAGAGAGGCCTTTGCCCTGCAGTGGGACACAACAGGCTAGAAAAAAAAAAAAAAAAAAAATATGACTCAAGTACTGTAGAAAATACAATACATAGGGACATGTGGAAGAATTTGGGAGAGGCCTTTGCCCAGCAGTAGTACACCGCAGGATGAAAACAAAACGGTGTCTGTTCGAATCTTGAAATATAAATAAAAATATATAGTTATAAATATTTCCAGACTACTCTCACACAGCATCACCTAACCCCAAACTAAGCAGCGCTTGTACTATGGGTGACTGATATATTACATAGATACATATTTTTTTTATATTATGTGACAATTCACTTTAAGCTTGAATAAGACAATTCTAATTAGCAACTTGTTGATAAAATTTAATTAATCTGGTGAGTTTCTTCAGAGTAAACTAAATGCATTTAAATTACCCACAAATATATAGACTTCATAAATTAATCTAGACTAGACACATTTACATAACAAGTCGTTAAGCTATAAAAGCTTTCGCGTTTTGCAAATCTAAATTAATGATTAAAATGAGCCTAATTTTCCTAAGTAGATATTTCATAGTTTTTAGAAAAAGTATTATATGAAATAACTGGAAAAAATCCACTTGAGGATGATATCTAAGTTTCCTAATAATAAAAAAATATGTTTATAAAACTATAACTACCTGATGATTAGCAGAAAAATAGTTTATGGTCCAAATAAACTTTGAAAAAAATATTTTTTAATAAGTTTAATAATGAAAATATTTTTCCGCGATTCTTACTCACACTTTTACATTAATTACTTTAACATGATGAAGTAAACAAACAGCCAAACTCACGGCAACAACATCCAGCAGGCCCGACACGCACATTCCAAGCACTTCAGCAAGAAGCTGTTACATTGCAGCTGAAACACGACTTGAACTGAATGAGGTGTCGCCGGCGTGACTTTGTTCTTATCGCATATGATGAGGGCATTAACAGGTTACCTACCTTACAAGTTACTGTAGCGTATCATACAAACGAAGTTTAATTTGTAGTAATATCTGTCCACCAGTTTTGACCGCAAAATAAAATATTTACCCGCGGTAAAATGTACGTTTTGTCATTTAAGTGAAAAACAGCTATGGTACGCAATTTCATTTCAATATTTGGTAAATAGTGGTCCTTGTGCTATTTTGATTACATCATCATCCTATTAACGTTTCCACTGCTGGGACACAGGGACTACATCCTTGGCGAGAGAGATCAGGTCTTAATTCACCACGCTGGCCAAGTTTATTTTGATTTGTATTCATTATACTACATTACTATTTCATAAAAATCCCTTCAGTCGTTTTTAAGTGAAAGAGCAACAAACTTTAATGTTTTTCAGGTTAATTTGACTACTATACAAAATTACATCAATATGAGACTGACTGTATCTACACCACGTATTCAGATTACTATTCGTATCTGGCCCGGACCATAAAATGATGGTCTTGTAGTGTATATCAGTATTTTAACATTAACACCCGTAATACAAGCACTGCGTTGTTTGAAAAAGAACGGAAATGTTTCTAGTTTAATATTTGTATATTTATTATTTGTATTATTTGTCTTATTATTTGTAAATATTTATATGCTTTTTTTATTAGGGGGTAGTAATAAAAAAAGCAAAGCCCTTTGCCAATAACCCTTGCATTTAGACTTACTATTTACCTTTAAAATTGTATGGAAAGTGATTAGCGACTAGCGTTTAACGGTACAATTAATGTGTAGATAACAATTTAATTAGTCTGTAATGGTGTACTTAGAAGTAGTTCTATTCAAATATAATAAACAGTCTAACACTAGTACTCAAGCGTATCACTACTCGTCCCAACACCCGTCCTTACATGGCGACCCTGCCAAATATGGAGTTGAAGCGCATTCCTAAGTCGCGAATTAAATAAATTTGAGTGTTAAATTAAAATCGGCTGCCCGTACCCGTGAAAATGGGTAAAACGTATTCTAAAGAGGAAACTATCATTTCGCAAACAGCAGCTGGTGACGGCAAGAATGCAGCATCCGCGGAAACCAGTTACGCAAGTGTTAACACCACGAATATTCTGTTGACCATCATCACCATCCTCCTGTTGGCTGCAGCTGGGTATGCTTTTTGTTATTTTTATAAGAAGATGCACACCGGATGGATGGAAAGACACATGAATCGCCGTTCCCTTCGGCGTAGAGACACCTCAGCGCACTTCATGAAAGCTAGTGGTCCCCGGGACGAGCCCGTATAAGGAGTAAACCTGCGGTCCACCTCTTCCAGTACAGCGTTATTTTAAAATATCGTAAAGTGCAGTGTGTCCTCAACCTAATAAAAGGTACGTGTAATTAACTAATATTTAAAAAGTGAAAATAATATCTAAGTGAATTGAGTGATAAACTCTTTATTTTACGCGTTATTTACTACAGTGAAATTTTAATGTGACTTTAATTCAGAACTTTATTTTTTTTATTATAATGAGACATTTATGGAACTTTTAAGAAGTGAATTTTAATATATAATGTTAAGTAATTTAGACATTAATGTTTATATATTGCCTTACTAATAATTAAAATTATACCAAGACACTCAATGAACATGATATCGCCCGACGTATATGGTGCGGTATGGCATAGTTGTCTTGTTAAGGCGCGACTAAGACTTGTTACTCATAAAATTTAAACTAGTGAGATGAGTCGACTTTTGTCATACAGATTATTTTATTATGGCCGAAACTTTTATAAAAATTTATGATGATTTAATTACAATTCGAAAATATTTAATAAAAAAGGGACAAAGTAGATATAAGGGTACTATTGCTTTAGATAAATTAAAAGAAGCTGAAGTTTTATATGACAAAGCTTTATTATTATTGACGAAGTTATCTAAGGACGAAAAAGGTGAAGTGGTAACTACTTTAACCACGACTTACGATAACATAAAAAGCACATTTGAAGAAATAAGTAAATTGTGTAAAATTACTAAAGATAGTGAATTAATTGGCAAAATGGAATTCGATATTAAAACAGCGTGTAGTCTTATTCCACTTTTAGATGATAAGGAAGATACCACGAAACGATTGATTGATGCTGTAGAAATGTACGCGAAATGATTGATGAACCGGGTAAACAAAACTTAATCAAATTTGTTCTCAAAGGGCGACTTTCTGAAACTGCAAAATTGCGTATGACAGGTGATTATGCTACAGTTACAGACCTTCTACAGGCATTAAGGAAACATCTTCTTGTAGGAAAATCGTGCACTGCGATCCAATCGAAACTTTTCCGTACAAACCAGGGTTTTAGGACAATCAATGAGTACGGCAGTGAAATAGAAAAACTTTTCACTGAACTGACTATTTCCCAAGCTGAAGGTGATTCCACCAAATATAATGTCTTGAGACCATTAAATGAAAAAATGGCTATAAAGAAATTTTCAGATGGATTAAAAGATTCTAGGCTCAGTACCATCGTTGCAGCTCGTAATTGCAGCAACCTCAAGGATGCCATACAGGTAGCTAAGGATGAGGATACGTCAGCAGCCTCAACATCTAATACGAATAACAGGTCGGACGTATTCCAGTTTTCACGTAGATCTCGAGGTAGGTTTACGCAAAATTCTAGATCCAGGGTTCAAGGTCATCGTGGACAATTTTATAACAACTCTTACCAACACCGTGGCAATAATAACAACTTCCGTGGTAACACAAATAATTTTTACTCACGAGGTTCGAATAGAGAATATCAAAGCTATGGCCAAGGTAGATATAATAATGGTCGTTATAACCGACGACGTGGTTATTGGCGAGGAAATACTAAAAATGTATTTTCAGGTCAACCAGTAGAAGGAGAAAGTAATGCTCAGAACAACCAGAGCCAAAATTCTAATACATTAACAAATACAAATCCTTTGAATCAGTTTTTTCGGGATTAAAGATTATGTCTTAACCTGTAACGGAGAATGCAAATTTGTTTCATTTTATGTTGGTATCAAAAAGTATATTTTCCTCATAGACACCGGAGCTTCAATATCAGTTATAAAAAAGAATGAAATTCCAAAATATACACAAATATTTTATGATGATACTATTATTAATGGAATCGGAGGTAAAATAACGTCTTCAGGTCATGTTACACTGGAACTAAAACTAGGAAATGATGACAAATTACTACACAAGTTTCATGTTTTCGACAAACTTCCATTAAAAGCTTGTGGTATTATAGGGTTAGATTTTCTTTCTCTTTATAACTGTAATATCGATTTATCGCGAAATATTTTGACGATAAATTATAATACAAACAGAGACAAGCAATGTTGCCTTCCACTTTTGGATAAGCTTGACTTTAGTAACAACTTAATTTTACCCCCACGTAGCGAATCAATACATTACGTGTATCTGAAATCTGATGAAAGTGACGAATACGTTGTTAGTGCGAAAGAAATAGTGAAGGATGTATTTTTAGCAGGAACGATAGTTAAGCCAAATGATGGTAAGATACCAATTAAGATACTTAACGTCAAGGACGAAGAAGTCAAATTAGTTAATTTTGAACCAGAAATACAACGTCTAAATGATTATAACATTTTCTCTTTTTCAAAAACAAACTCTAATGCACACAGAGCTCAGAATTTACTTACATTATTAGACTTGAAACATTTAAATAAAGAAGAAAAAACATCAATTGAAATTTTATGTTCTAAATATTCAGACGTATTTTTTTTGCCAGGAGACCAATTATCTACAACAAATGTTTATGAACAATCTATAACATTGAAACCAAACGTTAATCCTATATATGTTAAACCGTATAGATTACCCCAATCAATGAAACCTGAAATTGATAGACAAATAAAACAAATGCAGAAAAATGATATAATTGAAGAATCGTCTAGTGAATGGTCTAGTCCAATTCTTCTTGTACCTAAAAAATCAGAAACAGGAAAGAAATGGAGATTAGTAGTGGATTATAGGAAACTCAATGATGTTATTGTTGATGACAAATTTCCCTTACCAAATATCACAGATATTTTAGACTCGCTCTCAGGCTCAATATACTATTCACATCTAGATTTAAACCAAGGCTATTATCAAGTCAGTCTTAACCCTGACAGCCGCAAGTATACTGCATTTACCACCAGTTCAGGTCAGTATCAGCTAAAAAGACTTCCAATGGGTCTTAAAACATCTTGTAGTAACTTTAGTAGAGTAATGTCAATAGCTATGTCTGGTTTGACTTATGAAAAATGTTTTGTTTACATGGATGATTTGGTTATTTTTGGTCGTAGTTTGGAAATACATAACTCTAATCTATTATCTGTACTTGAAAGATTAAGGAAAGTAAATTTGAAATTGAATCCAGGTAAATGTCAATTTTTAAAAAAGGAAATTCTATATTTAGGTCATCTTGTATCTAGTGAAGGTGTATTACCTGATCCAGAAAAAACTAAAGTCTTACTAAATTATCCTACACCCAAAAACGCGGACGAAGTTAGGCGTTTTGTGGCTTTTTGCAATTATTATAGGAAATATGTACCCTCTTTTGCTGAAATAACACTACCATTGAACAAGTTATGTAGGAAAAACGTTTCTTTTTCATGGACAGATGAATGTCAGAAGTCATTTGAATTTTTAAAAGAGTCATTAATTTCACCATTAATACTACAATACCCAATATTCTCCGATACTAATGAATTTATACTACAGACTGATGCATCTGGTAAAGCTGTTGGAGCAGTTTTATGCAATAACGATATAAGACCAGTAGCCTATGCCAGTAGACCATTGAATAAAGGAGAATTAAATTACCCAACGATTCAAAAAGAACTTACTGCTATTGTTTGGGCTGTCAAATACTTTAGACCATACTTATATGGCAGACATTTTACAATAATGACAGATCATAAGCCCTTAGTTTATTTGTTTAATATGAAAGATCCCTCTAGCAGACTATTGAAATTCCGTTTAATATTAGAGGAATATGATTTCAAAATAATATATTTAAAAGGTAAAGATAATTCAGTTGCAGACGCATTATCGAGAATATGTATAACATCGGATGAGTTAAAGAGTATGAGTGGAGAAATCTTAGAAGTGAATGTTTTAACAAGAGCGCAAAGGAGAAGATTGGATGAGGATAGTAAAAACGAGACACAGTTACTTAGTAAAACCACCGACAAAGGGTCTGATCAACCAAGAGTTGTGGAGTTATTAAGAAAACCATGTGATCTAGTAGAGATGATATTAATGGAAAATAGTAAAATTGAAAAATATCGAAATGATAATTTAATAACAGATGAATATGAATGCTTTGCATATAATTCTAGTAAAAAGATACTATGTATTAATCTCAACTTTAGGGCACAATACTCGCGAGCCGATTTTGTGAGAAAGTTAGAGAAGTATAGTAAAAAGTTGAATATAAATGAAATATGCATAATAAAAAATGAAGAAAATGAAGAATTTATAAAAGGATTATGCAATGAGGTGAAAATTTTAAAAACTTGGTCCGGTCCAAAAGTATGTATTTTAAGAGGAGTAAAGAGAATTGACGATGATAACGATAAGAAATTTATTTTGAATGATTTTCATCTGCTTCCCACCAGTGGCCATGCTGGGATACGCAGAATGAATAACAATATAAAAAGACATTATTACTGGCCAGGACTTGAAAAAGATGTTACGAATTTTGTTAACAAATGTCCTCAGTGCCAAAAATCAAAGTATTGTAGATATACTAAACAGCCAATGGTAATAACAACAACGGCTGCAGTAGGATTTCAAAAAGTTTATTTAGACTTAGTTGGTCCACTAGATAGCGATGACGAAGGAAATAAGTACATTCTCACAATTCAATGCGAAATTACGAAGTTCATCGAAGCATATCCAATATCTAATAAAGAAGCAGTGACTGTTGCAAAAGCCTTTGTACAAAATTTTATTTTAAGATTCGGAATACCCGATATCATTGCCACAGATAGAGGATCTGAATTTATCTCTTCGACTATGGTAGAAATCTGTAAACTTTTACAAATAGAAAAGCTAACTTCTACCGCCTACCATCATCAATCAATTGGTTCATTGGAAAATGCTCATAAGCATTTAGGTGCCTTTTTAAGAACTTATTGCGGTAAGAACGGATATACTTGGTCTCATTGGTTACCATATTGGTGTTTTAGCTATAATAACACTGTTCATACTGAGACGAAGTACGCTCCATCAGAACTGATATTCGGTAGATTATGTACCATTCCTAAAACAATGTATAGTGACGTAATCAATCCTTTGTATAATCATGATGATTATGTTATTGGTTTAAAGTATAAGTTAGAAATTGCTCTTAAAGATGCTAGAAATAATTTATTATTAAGTAAAGAAAGGAGAAAACAGGAGTATGATAAGAAATGTAATCCTATTAAATATAATGTAAACGATTTAATCTTAATAAAGAACGAATCATCAAAAAAGTTAGATAATATTTTTGATGGTCCTTATAATGTCTTAGAAGACATGGGTTCTAATGTTAAAATAAATAAACGTAATAAAATTGAAATAATACATAAAGATAGGACTAAGCTATATGTTATTTAATCATAGTTAACCAGTTTTTAGTATTATATTATGAAACTATAATCTTTTTATTCTAAGAAATGTTATATTAAGTACCTACTATAAAAAAAAAATGTCATGTAATTAATTTTTTTTTCTTGCACCCCCGGAGGTGTAATGGTGTACTTAGAAGTAGTTCTATTCAAATATAATAAACAGTCTAACACTAGTACTCAAGCGTATCACTACTCGTCCCAACACCCGTCCTTACAAGTCATCGCAACCATAAAATTGCAAACAGGTCGTGTACGAAACAAACAGGTTTACTAACAATTATTTATTCACAATACAGTGAAAGTGATGTAATATAAAACGCATAAAAACCTCCTTAATAACGTAATTAACAAGAAGAAAAGAAATAAATGTTTTCTTTATTTTCTTTCTTTTAATTAATTACTCGGGAATATAAGGAAAACCGTTTTTTAAATCATGTTAAAAGCCGACGTGAAATACCAATTGTGGTATGCTTTTAAATACTCATTCTTATATAAACCAGATATTTAACTGGATAAAAGACGTACGTAATACGTAATTATTAGCAGAAACAGTATTTTATGAATTTGCACTTAAATCCTTAAGAAATACAGCAATATCCTTATCCTGCTCTAGATAAAATAAAAATAAACTTTTTGTAAAAAGGGTTTTATGTATATATGCTACTATTAAGATACGGCCCAAACTAGTAACACACGTATCTTTTAGGTTGAGGCTAGGCCTCGCATCGCATGTGTCTTAATGCATAATATGAGTATCTTAATTTAAATATAAGTCTAAGATCAAACGACTTTTTCCACTAAGTATTTTCAGCAAGATAATGCAACAATGACAATCTATTATTAAATATTTACTTATTCGTATATTTTTCTTTAGGATAAATTATAATCAGTTATTGGGGAGATTTTAGGAGAAGCCTTTTTTACCAGCAGTGGGTCAGGTTGAATAAAAAAATAAAAAATAAAAAAGAAAACAACATTGATTAATTGTGCAAGTGCGTTATTTTAGTTACATCACACATACATAGGTAGAACAGGATACATTTAAAAAATTATAACAATCTGGTGTATTTTTTGTGATGATAACACAAACAAACAAAAAAACATATTTACGATACCAGATGAAAAAGCATCCCATTTATCACGTCACCAAAGGATCACACTTGACCACAAAAAAATATCACCGAAAAAAGAAAATCGAGTTGCGTTACAATCGAATGGCCGAATATCGAACGCGGATGTTGTGACAACGAACGCCAGTTTAGTGACAGCGTGCGCGTGCTGCAGCGTAGGTAGACTGCAGGTGACTGGCGAATCGACCGGCCGCAGCACGCAGAATCGTCTCGGCTGCAACGGCGGGTGATAGCAACGCGACCGACGACCGACGGTGCGCTTATCGAACCGATGTCGTCTGCGTCTGGCCTGCTACTTGTCTACTAGGATAGGGCTTAGACTGCGTTTGATGGAAAAAGCATTTTTCATTAACCCACTGGTTCACTGAACCTTTTATCAATCGTAACAGCTTTTACACAATTGTCTAAAACATAAAATCAAACTTTTACAGATTTAAATTTTGATTTCGTGTAGCTTTACTTATCAACTGTAAAACGTGAAACAGCAAAAAGTTTTCACCAAGATTGAGATGAATGCGACATTTTGAAAAGCTCAGCTTAATCTTTAATTTACGACCAGATCTCGCCATTCGTAGAAACCAGGGGTAGTCAATCTGTGACAGCAGGTACTTATTACCTATGAATACATTACAGGTGTAGTCAAGGTCCGAAGTGGGCTTCCATGTCACGGCACAATAGAGAAAATCGTAGAAAACGAGCCACGACCGCTTACCGTTCCTTACTTCGACAGTTTATTTTTATTTGCGCACGCTCGGTGAATGCTGATTGGCTTACTGCTCACCTGTAACAATGATAGCGATCGGTCACATGTGAAATTGTAGCAAGGTACAGGATGCTCGCATGGCTTCAAAGCCATCGTAGACTTAATGGCACCTCAATGTGTGCTGGATTGGGCCTCAATAATGCGCGTTGAATACAAACAAATATCAACAACAAAGAAACCATCATAGCGATAACCCCTTATGAAAACATAACCTTGGGTGTTGATACATTAGCTAGAGCATTTCCTCGATCAATTCTACACAATAAATGTAACATTAATGTTATATTCTTGCGTCCTCAGATTTAGTAAGCTCAACTTCCTTTAGGGCCACTTTGTCACTTTGTGTGCATTAAATATAAATGTAAAAATGAAGGAAGGGAAAATCTAAAATCTATTAATTAGTTAAGTTGACAATATGTTTAAGCAGATTAGCCTAGGATAATAATCATTGAGTTAATAATTTTCACTGGTTGTAATAATTCATTTTATTGCTTTTAACAGTTTACTCTTCCTTTTAGTGGTTATAATTGCAAGAGGACCCACCTCTTGCAATTATAACCACTAAAAGGAAGAGTAAACTGTTTATACTATGCCATGATATGTATCTCAAGCGAGCGATTTCTATCTCAATTACTAAGTACCTAATCAACAAGGAGTTAAATTATTTAAGAGAAGTTAGCTGTCTGCTAGCGCCCTAGATCAGTTTAGTTTAGTTTGGGTTAGTGCAAAATACACATAATTAATAATCCTCCCGCTTATATAATTCTATCTATTGTTAAAAATTACATTTAAATCCGTTACGTCGTTCAAAAGATGCTAAGCAAACAGTCACCGGAAGCGATTCCATTTAAACTAGGTATGTAAAGACAAGCATATAATGTACCCACACAAAATGATGTAATTATTTTTCATGTAATTGTCTGTGTTGTACCGAAATGCATAACTATCAACACAACGAAATAAATATATATATATTTATGTTTTTATTCTGATTTAACTTAATTTCTGACTTGAGTATCTATTTCTGACGACAAATAGGTACCTACAGTCAAAAAAAACGTAAAACGTAGTGATTATATACTCTCTGCCTACAGTATTCAAAGAATTTGACAACATAGAATAGACACAAATTTATTCAGCGAGGCCGCAGCTAGTATATGTAGTCATATCAAACATTTAATAAACAATAGATAAGAAAGGAAGAGAGACTTTCAATCAAGATACCGCGATAACAATGTGTTCTCACGACATGATGTTAGATGATAACAGAATCATGGTCACGGATTTTGCAGGCATTTTGCTGTATTACTTTCATTCTGGGATAGTATGATTTAAAACGGGTAACATACCATGATTTGACGCTGTTGCAAGCGCCATGATCACGGAAACAACTGAATTGTCATTGTCTTTGCGATTTGGGCAGACGGTTATTAAAAGTGTTTAAAAAGTTATTCTGGCATAGAATTTGGTTAGTTACTATCAGGTCAAAGATGTTCTTTATATATGATAGAATTAAACTGCAGGCGTTTATGTATTTCTAGGCAGTATGGCATAGGCTTGGACAAAGAAACTGAAACATTTCATTATTTAATAAGGTTAAGTGCCTGTTTCACCATCTTCATGTAAAGTTAGACAATGGTAAAAATAAAGAGCAATTTGACTGAGTTTACGGCACGGCACATGTGACAAAGCGAGACAGTTTATGACATAACTAAGCATTAACCCGTATTATTGAAATAATTACCCATTGCTTAGTATACTCCGATTTTAGGAAATAAGCTTTATATCCGATATCTTACATGTTATATCTTTCGTCAAGAGAGAAGTTTCTGAGTCCCAGCAGTGGGAACGTAAATATGGGTGCTAATAATGACTAATAAATAAATAAATAAATCCAGATAATTCACACAACAACATCTAGCCCCGTGGTAAGCTCTAAGCTTGTGTTACTGGTACTAGATATCTGATATACTTAATCTAATAGTCATACATTTATAGATATTTTTTATTATACATAGTAAACACCCCTAATATGGAATAGTATATGTAGATTATTATACAATAATTATAATTAAATGGCTTACAGGCTGTTTTAAGAAATATGTAAGAAGTTCCTATATCCGAGAGAACGATTAATACTAACCATTAAAAAAAACATTATTCTACAGTTATTTATTATCGAGTTCATTCAAGTAAATCTGTAAATAAATAAATAAACATTATGGTTGAATGGTACTGAGACAGAGAGCTGCAAGACTTTTGTTATTATAAAACTGAATCCAATCCCTATATACTTATTTAGAATTGACATTAATCGGATCCGCTAATCGGAGACAAACATCTTTCATTCACATTATATCGTGATATAACATCAGCCGTATAACACCCACTGCTGAGAATAGTTCCTCTTTAATACGTCAACTTTTACAGCCCTGTGAGAGCCTCAGCCAATGCCTTTCCATAATAAAATAATAAATAAATAATATTGCTGGACAATCCACACAACATCTAGCAGGTATGCGGTATGCTCTAAGCTTGTGTTAAGGGTGCTAGACCAGCTGTCTATACTTAATATAGTAGACATCGGATATACTTAATATAGTAGAAAAACATACATAGATATTTTTTTATTATACATAGAAAACACCCACACCAAGGAGAAAGCGCTTGCTTGAACATACAAACACTTGACCCCTCGCGCCTCGGCGGGAATCGAAATTTCTTGACGATGTCGTCCTACCTGATAGGCGACCTGCCACGACGACGTTTTACTCCCAGAAATTGTATACGAGATATATTGCACACAATATAATCCAAAAATTACTATTGCTTACAATCAAATCTATTATCAGATCCCATTACCAGGTCATTATCAACGGTGAAACTTCCGACACGGCATCACAATTAATTGCCATTACTCCAAAGACTAAATTACAAGTTATGAGAAGGAGCAATTATTTTGGGATAAAAAACAATTTGTTTAAATTAGCGGATATGCGCTGTCGGTAGCAGTGATTGATTGGATTAGATGGAATTCCGACGGCTGTATTATCGCTATCAGACGTGTCCTTGGGACTAGAGTCTGTATTTGTATCAAATAGAATTGATTTGTCCCTTTCTGTACGAATGCGGATGGGATGGTTCCATAATGGCTTTCGACCAAGGTAAACGGTCGAATAAATCGTTCAGGTTTTACATAATTTCGCGTAAAAGAGCCCCGTGTAACATTTTAATGGCGAAAATAGGTATCTATATTAATATTATTTACAGTTTTAACTAGCACAGGAGGTCTTTACCTCCTAAAGACGTTAATTATGTAATTCCTTCTTTGGTTTTTAAGGAATGATGGAATTAATGATTATAAAGTAGAAGAGTTTGTTTGTTTGAACGCGCAACCATAAAGAATATTAGGTTATAGGCCAATAAAGATAGGTTTCTTTTAAGCTCCGCTGTTTGAGAAACGACCTATACGTTGGAGAGCTTGCGTGGGCAGGCAAATTTTATGTAGATGCCTAATGAGGCCGATGAATAATGAATCTCTAGTGAAATGCTTTCCTTGGTCTGGGTGTTTAATATGTATACTAAAAATATCTAATATATTTCTGTCTATTAAGTATATCAATGTGTAATAACCGAAACACAAGCATAGAGCTTACCACGAGATTAGATGTTATGTTGATTGTCCGGATATTTATTTTATTTTTTATTTAGTTTCACCAGTCCCGATTTTTGTCTGTAATAAAAACTTGTATGTTAAATTTGACAAATTTCCTAGTAACGGTCAATCCAATCAAGTCAATCTGATGACATTACTTATATTTATGATATCACAGAGCTAATTTTATGCAGAAGGCGCTAGGTTGCCAGTGGCTATAGAAAATGAAATATAAAATGACATAGCTCAATCGACATGGGATCAATATCTTATAAGTAACGGCAAGACCCAGATTAAAAAGATAATTGTACAAAACATGTTCTTTTTTTATAAAATTCTCCTACTAATACAATCATCTTAGCAATCTAGGTTCACAATTCCCAACATATGGTATACGTCGATGTTCGCCCTTGAAGCCAGCGAAATACACAGTTTGTGAAACAGATTCACTTGGCTAAGCGAAAACAATAGTGCATTTCAAAACAGATGTTTGTGCTAAAATATTAAAGTAGCTATGTAAGCCCACGGTTGTTTGTTACCGTTTTGAAATAGATACTCACTCATGTGATTGTTTTCTTACTCGTAGTTTATGGCTTTCATGGTGACTAACGTTATATTATTATGGTCAGCAGGACAAAATTACTGGATATCTTTGAGGGAGGCCTATGTAAGAATAAGAATAAGACACATTTATTTCGGACCACAGTAAATATAAAACATACATTAAAATTTAAAAACAAAGAAAAACAAAATAAACTAATACAGACAGACACATAATAATTAAACAAGAATTTAAGAAAACAAGAGAAAAATAAAGACAGTGGTCTATGTCTAGCAGTGATCGTTCTACGCCTGAAATGATGATGATCGTTAAGTATATAGAACAATTTAGCAGATTTCACGTTACCAATAAGTAACAGACAAAAGCAATTTTTCAGATTAGGAGGTTAGTATGAATTTCTTAATTCTCATTTTAGACCGACCTTTTTTTTGATAAAGTGGCCAAAGCAATAACACTTTTCTACAGGCTAAGTGGGAGCGCACTCGACTTTCATTCCAAACGGTTTGGAATCAAAAATCGTCCACACGGTTAACGTGTAGGCAAACATCGTGAGGAAACCGGCATGTTCTGATAACTTTCAAGGGTTTGAAGGACATGTAACATTCACTTCACCAAGTCATACTTGGCCATGGTAAATTAATGCCTTATCTCTCTCGTCAAGAGAGAAATCTATGTGTCCCGGCAGTGGTAACATAAATAGGTGCTTATGATGACCATGGCTTGTTTATCTCGAGCTAGGTGTAACAAGATCATAACGGAACACACCGTGAAAACCTCCTCAACTTGCATCCTACACAGATCTATCGATTACTTTCTCTATCCCGTTATCGGTATCGATATCAGAATGAATGATCCGATCCGATCGATGTCTGATAAGTGGAAGAGCACGTCATTGTGATAAATTGATATCTATTCGCTCGTCCATCAAATAATTCTCATATTTTTTCATTTCTGAAAGGAGATTGGAAAACTGCTTGTCACTTTTTCTAAGTCGGTACTAATTTACATTAATTGACCTTATTTTAAGTACATTGTTGTTGTAGGTACAGCATGGCAGTGTATATATTAGGTCCTTACATATGAAATTGGCGTTTTGTATGGGAGGAACAAAAAGTCGAATATTTTTTAATATAATATATTTAATTAATCAAAGTATGAACCATTATTTTCTATGCACTTTTGCCATCTTATAGGTAGTTCATTGATCCCTTTACTAAAAAAACCAGTCGGACGGGAATCAATAAAATCTTTGAAGGTGATTTGGACTGCCCCATCGGAGTTGAATTTTTTCCCTTGCAAGAAGTTATCCAAATTTCGAAAAAAATGGTAATCTGTTGGAGCAAGGTCCGGGGAGTACGGAGGATGTCTTAGACTTTCCAATTGAAGCTCTTCTAATTTAGTAGCCGTCTGTTGCGCAGTGTGTGGTCTAGCGTTGTCGTGAAGCAGCAGTGGCGTGGAGCGATTGACCAGCCTAGGTTGTTTAGCCGCTAGCTTTTCCATCATGGTTTGCAATTGCTGACAATAGACATCAGCCGTAATAGTCTGGCCAGATTTGAGAAAACTGTAATGAACAATACCGGCACTAGTCCACCAAACGCTTACAAGTAACTTTTTTGGGGTTAATTTTCGCTTGGGGCAGGATTTGGCTGGCTGGCCAGGATCCAACCATTGCGCTGAGCGCTTCCGATTATCGTAAAGAACCCATTTTTCATCACAGGTAATGATTCGGTTTAAAATACCTTCATTATTGTGCCGGTTTAGTAATGTAACGCAGCAGTCGACGCGCGTTTGCCGGTTTGCTTCAGTCAATTCGTGAGGTACCCACCTTTCAAGCTTTTTAATCTTCCCAATTTGCTTCAAGTGAATTAAAACAGTTTTATCACTAACACCGCAGCCTGCAGCTAACTCGGACGTGGTTTGCGATGGATCCGCTTCCACAATAGCCTTCAACTCTTCATTATCAACTTGAGTCTCAGGCCGTCCACGGGGCTTGTTCTGCAAGTCGAAATTTCCAGAACGAAAACGTTGGAACCAAAAACGAACTGTGTTTTCTTTTGCAACACGACCGCCATACACATCATTCACCCTTCGAGTTGTTTCCGCAGCACTAGTGCCACGGCGGAACTCGTACTCGTAAATAATGCGATATTTTAAGTTTTCCATTTTGTAAAATGAGTGACGCAAACAGAAAAAAACAGAAGAAAAAAAACAAATGAATGACGATCATCGAAGCACAAATACATGAGTCTATAGCTGTACAAATTTGAATTTGGAATTCCTTACCAAAGAGGAGAAATTTGTGATTAAAGTGGCCAGTACGAAAAACGCCAATTTCATATGTAAGGACCTAATACATGAGTCTATAGCTGTACAAATTTGAATTTGGAATTCCTTACCAAAGAGGAGAAATTTGTGATTAAAGTGGCCAGTACGAAAAACGCCAATTTCATATGTAAGGACCTAATATTTGTATTTATTTGCGTAACAGAAATTATTTATGCCGGAGGACACTCGACTTTCATTCCGAAGGAAGTGGGTTCAAACCCAGCCACGCACCTCTGGATTTTTCTTCTTGAGAAATTTATGTGCGCTTTATACACGTGCTTTAACGGTGAAGGCAAACATCGTGAGGCAACCGGCATGTTCTGAGAACTTTAAAAGAGTTTGAAGGACATGTGACATTCACCAACCCGCACTTGGCCAGCGTGTTGAATTAAGGCCTAATCTCTCTCGTCAAGAGAGAAGTCCCTGTGTCCCAGCAGTGGGAACGTTAATAGGGTGCTGATGATGATGTATTCGTACCGGATTTTCGGCCCAAATCAATAAAAAATCTTTATTCGCACATTATAGTATTTGTCCGCATTCGTCCAGCATACCAAAGTGATTGAAAGTACAATTAGTGACAAAATCTAAAATATCTTAATTTAGAGACTTTGTTACGAGAAAAATAATTTGGCACTACACTTAGAAAATAAGTATAACTACAGAACAATTTTTATGATACCGTAGGATTACTTTTACCTCTATTAAAATAAACACATAAGTGCGTCATTACTTATGGGATAACACGATGAATAACGAACTACAAAACCCCATGAATCGGCTGACCGAATACCACAAATGGACTTCAAAGTATTCCTTCCTCGTTCTATTTTAATCAGCCTAAAATACTGCGCTCTAAATAAGAAGACAGCTTGCTTTCCGAAACAAAAAAGGACTTAGAACTGGTAGGGATATCACAGAGATTGCAGAATTTACATACAAATATGTAGTCAAAAATCTAAATACTTTACTACCCGACAACTACAAACTACCCCAAGAGTGAATGAATTTAAAAATTTTATGTCACTCCTATTTAAGAAGAAATGCTAAGCCTGTTATTAATGATGTAAAAAAACAAGGCCTGGGTTGTACATTAATTACAGGGTCGGACATTACTTGATCAGCCATTAGGAACACCGATCCTTTAAAAGTGTAATACGCAAATCATAATGCAAAATCAAAATCACATTTATGCCTAGAGAGACCTTGAATCATATGTTTTTTCCTTATTTGCTGCCACAAGCTCTACAAAACATAAAAAACTTTCCGATTTCCGATACGACACAATACATTACATATTTCATGGCTAAATCTCATTAACGTAGCGGCCTAAGCTAGAATTCCTTACGGAACCCCTATTCTGTCACACGAGAGAATTTCATAATAGCCGTGACGAAAGGCATTAAACAAACGACGTGATTGATTCAACAGAGGCAATAAAACTGGATCGCGTTGAGAGGAGACAAATGGGAGCCGCTATTTGGGGAAACTCTTAAGTAATGTTAGCGGAACTGCTTATATTTAAACTTAACGGAATTCAAACATAAACAAATGGAAATCCAAAATGCAAAGTTCAGTAGGGTCAAATTGTTGAACTTTCACCACGAAAGCAATGAAGAGCCTTCGATATGAAAGCGAACAAAAGGCTTCTTGATCGACTATAAAATCAAAATCACACTTTCAGGTTGTATAATAATATTGATATGCCTGCTTATCACATCGAGGTGGGTTCGACAGCTGAGACAAGTCACACCCTGCGCTGTAATTAACAGAGATATTTCCCTCATCATGTCAGATTCTAAACATAGCTATTAAAGAAATAAGAAACAAGATTCCAAATATACGAGTATCACGAATTGCAACAGAAGTTAATTAATTATTTTGTAACTTAATATATTAGCTAAGAATTTGATTTTAGCTCCTTGAAATAAAATGATAGATATATTTCAAAAAAAATATGTTTCTGTGAGTAAAACAAGTTTGTATACAAATGTTTTATGTAATCCCCGTCATAAGTTATGTATAAAACATTTTAGCCTTGATTTTGATACTTTGAAATAAATATTAAATTACTGCATATCCATAACATTTTGCCGCCGATGTTTGAAAATTGACTTATGTATGTATATTATTATATATGAAAATAAATTACACCAGAAGTCCAGCATCCGAAATCAATATTTTTAATTGGCGT
Organism: Gymnoscelis rufifasciata; assembly: GCA_929108375.1. Lineage (NCBI taxonomy): Eukaryota > Metazoa > Arthropoda > Insecta > Lepidoptera > Geometridae > Gymnoscelis > Gymnoscelis rufifasciata. The sequence continues at coordinate 7,248,241 of OV815315.1, read as the reverse complement.
GGTTTGAGCGACTCTACATCTTATTTGGTTTAATGAAGCATAAATAGCACAAAATTCTAGTAATTTCTAAGCGCTTTTATAAGTTATCATATCATCACTAAGGGGGTTTTATAAGTATTTATAACATTGTAGACAAAGCAAGGTGTCGGTAAATGAGGCTTTCACTGCAACTCGCATACAATCGCTCTATGGAAAGTTCAGCTTACTAGTCAATTAATAGTTTAAGCTAGCAACAGCTGTCTGATTTGAAAATAGCTAGACAAACAGCTTTCCATGATAAACCTTCATAATCATCAGTGTAATGCTGCTGAGCTGAGCTGAGTGAAAAGTCACCCCTTCCAGATTCTTGGTCTAGATCTAGGTCTAGATCATTGTGATCCATCCTCGTCCACATCGACACTTACCATCAAGTGAGATTGTGGACAAAAAGGTCTATCGTCCATAAAAGACCATGATTGAATTTACGATGATATCTTACGTTGCGATCGATATACGGATTCATAAGCTTATTGTGTTCCAATAAAAACCACATGTTCTAGGTACGTGCTATGTACGCGACTTCTGCTACAGAACGCGGACGGCGATGCGGAGTGTATGAAAATGCTATTAAAACTAAGATTAAAGAAACAAATTTATGTGTTTCATTAATATAACTGATCTTGTACCGAACTCAGTTAGTAGCTCTGTTTGCATATTTTCCCTTTTTACGTGTTATCTTCTTGGATTAAGTAAAAATTACAATATTTTTTTTACTCATGTTTTGATCTCATAATGAAACCCTAAGCCTAATCCTCTCCATAACTCGTAGAGCTACTCTGACCGTAATCATAACGCCTACATTTATATTATAATAACACTGGTTAAAGACATTTCGTGTTATGTTTTTTGTGAGAACCTTCAGGCGTCCAAAACAAAAATTACAGGAAGAACCGATTAGGACTTAATTAAGCTGAAACATATTACACGTTATAATAATTAATCAAAACAAATAAAACGATTAATATCTAAGGTTTTAGAAGTTATTTACGAGATGTCAATAAAATTCCTAACGCTCAGTTAATTTAAACTTCAATGTGTGAGCAACACATGTCACGTGCCATGTCGACTAATTATTTCCAGATTGCATTAAGCACAAGTACAGACGAGGACAGAAATGTCATTTTAAGGTAAAGTAATCATGAGAAAAAGCAACACGTTCTTATAATTACGAAATTATATAATCCCATCAAAAACAATACTTGTCAAAAAAACCTAGTCGCGCAACTCAGTTGTTCTGCGGTAAAAAGTTGTGAGATCCAAGTAAATCCAAGTCTTCAAATTTCGACTCAAAATTCTTTAATGTTTTATATAAAATAAGACTTGGATTTACTTGGATCTCACAACTTTTTACCGCAGAACAACTGAGTTGCGCGACTTGGTTTTTTTGACAAGTATTGTTTTTGATGGGATCTCATTTCTTTTTGTATTTTGTAGACAGTTCTACTTTTTTCCTTTTCGGTACCTTCTACTTATTGTATATATGTCCATATAATTTTCTTTTTGCCGGTCTAGATTGGATTTATTTATATTTCGCATTGTTATTACTTATGTACATATTTCGTATATACGTGGCGTTGCGACAGCGCCCTCTATACCGGTCTTTTCTAGATTTTTTAGTTTTTCCTTGATTCACACACCAAACACTACTTATATTCCAAATTTGAAGCTTCTAGGTCTGCTAGAAGTGCCTTAGAATTTTGATGATCGATGAGTCAATGAGTGACAAAATTAAGAAATTTGACCCGTTATAATTCTTAAAATACTGGTTCAAATTGAATGAAATTTGAAATATACCGTGTTTTTACAATGCCTGCATGGTTACTGAAAATTTCAGTCTTCTAGTTTTATCCACAACGAAGTTACAGGGGGTCGAAAATGGCCTGAATTGCTTCGAGAAAAGGTACGACAGCGCCCTCTATACCGGTTTTTTTTTAATAAATACAGGTCCCTCAAAAAATCAACACTTATTAAGTTATTAGCAAACACAACAATAATTTAGCAGTAAATTAAATAAGAAAGAAGAAAATGTGTAATAATTTCGAAGTAACAAACAGTAATTAACGTACGCATAGGATTCAGAACTGCCTCCTTTTTTTGAAATCGGTTAAATAGGTCCAGCAGTTGACGCCTTGGGGCTGAAATTATTATCATAACGATCAATATTGTCAAGTCAATTCTACTGGTTATTTAAACATGAATTCATGTCGGCTCACTTCTCTGCTTGACAATACCTTGTTATTTGAAATTCAAGTGATTTACGAGACGCGGCCTTGTTTAGCTTATTTGATAATTGGCTTTAATTTAATCCTCAATTCCTCATTATATTGCATCTATTTATTTTGTCATGTCAGTTTGTTAATAAGCTTTTTGTACTCGTAATTGTCAATGGCATTTATAATAAGTTCATTAAATTATTATTTTATGTATTGTGTTTATTAGGTACTGCATAATTAATTTGAACTTATGAATGTTTGAGATTTCATTCATAATAAAATTACGTTATGTTTCTTTGATAGTATTATTTACGCCTGACGCAAAAAGTTTTCAGCTGCATAAGTTAGTAAGCCATTTATGGTTATGCTAGTATACATATAATGTATATTCCAAATTAAGACATTAACCTACTTAGCAAAAGCACCTCTGTTTACGTTTCCATTGCTGGGACACAGGAAGTTATCTGTTGCCGAAATGAATGTAAGTCAAGTGTGCTCCCACTTAGCTAACACGGCTTTTATATCTTTTTTATTTTTATTATTCTCGATAAGCCTTCATTTGACCACAATTTCACCTGATGTAAAGTGACGATGTGGTCTAAGATGGGACATGACGACCTAGATGGTAGATGGCTACTCCGGACCACATTACGAAACACGTAAAAATCGCTTCACGCACTGGCCCATCCCGGAGGGTGGTGACAAGCCGCGGCCGAAGCCTACCACCAGAGACTGTTCTTAGCACCACCCGGAGGTCACGTGTAAGGATTCAGAGGGTTACCACTTACGGACGTGAACAGACAAAACCTCCAAAAATCTTTACGTATGGCGCATAATCGCTACACCAACATAGATCTGGTGCCTCCTTCCTTAGTGTTAAAAAATATCTTACCATCACTAAATAGTTCTATTTATAACTAATACCAATCACCGATACCACACGCCGAGCATTTCCTACTAGGTGACAACTTGGTAATGACGTCATCAATATAATGATAGTCATGTTAGATTAAACGATCTGTCGATGTAATCTAGGAAATAAGAGCCAATTGCACAACGTAATCGTATTAAGTAACTAGATTATTACTAGACTTTAGTACATTCTATCAAAAATAGTAAGATCTTACGTCGGCTAAAAACCGCAAAAATAAGGAAATATTATATGGCTACTGACACAGCAGCACAACTGTGGGTTAGATAATTAGGGGTAGTACTAAAAGTAACTAATTAATTCCTTCCTTTTTTAACCCCCGACGCAAAAGGACTTGGCATTTTTTTTGAGAATTAAAATGTTGCATAATGTTTTAAAATGACTGGTGTAAATGAGAACTGGCCAAGTCAAATCTAACCAACTTTATGATCATACATTTTTAATTAACAGCAATTGTTATAGGTGTACAATAAAGCAAAGAAATAAAGTATACTACTAAATCATAATGCTATTTTGTTCCTGTAAATACATATTTCGATTTTGCATAGAAATTGGCACTCATTTAGATCACCATTCTTTTTGCGGCGAAGCCCACAGCCAAGCATAATTTTTGTATTGAACTTGCCTCTCCTTTTTAACCCCCGACCAAAAAAAGAGGGGTGTTATAAGCTTGACGTGTCTGTCTGTCTGGGACATCATAGCTCCCGAACGGATGGACCGATTTCAATTTAGTTTTTTTTTGTATGAAACGGGTGTTCTTAGACATCTTTCATGAAAGGTTGAGCCGTTTAAAAATTATGGGGGTGAGGGTGGGGAAGGAAAACCGAAAATCTGCAAATATACTAGTGTGGGGTATCAAATGAAAGCGCATCGCATCCACATTACATAATATTATGTTGTTTTACTTTAAGGAAATTATTGTCATTGAAAAGGGGGGTTTTCTTAAATTTTAAATTTAGATTTATTTATATTTATGTTTGTGGTGGCGCGCAGCGCCAACGTCACACCGTTGGCCAGTTGTTTAGCACAAATTACAAGTTTGTTGTATGGGGGGGACACCGCTTATTTTTTTATTTTTCTGCACTTACACACAATGACCGTGCTGGAGTCCAAATTTCATGCTTCTAGGTCGATTGGAAGTAGGTTAAATTTAGGTACTAGACAAGCTTTTTTTGGATATGGTATATAAAGCGAAAAGCTTGTAAATGGTACACAGCAGGCGTATTTAACGCTTTCGCCCAATTTGTACTAAATTTGTACGTCACAAGCCCTACTCCGGAACTTTGATGCTCTATACCTTGGCACTTTCTTCTTAAATTGATAAAGTGAAAAATACCTGTTCAGTATTTTTAGGCAAACTAACACTAACTGAATATACAAAATACCTTATTTATTTCCCCTCTATTGGAGCGCAGAGTTATGTATTAATGTTTAATGTATATTTTCATATATTTTACGGAACATTCTTTATTAAGATCAGTAGAGCGTCCGCTAAAGGACACAAACCTTCAAAATGTTCAGTTGTTTCTGTTAAAAGCTGCCTGAATCCACCGTGAACCACAATCCAGTAGTATTCAAAGCTAAGTGGGCACACAATAATGAGTCATATTTCCGCCCATTCGCTTAACTCCTGCACTCATTACCTGTACATTACTATGCGAGTCAACTCTTCCGTCACCAGTTTCTAACAATACAAGATTACAACGTGTTACCAATCAGATAACCCGTGTGCTAGATCAAGCTACTAAATTGAGCTATGTCAAGATTTACTTTCATTACCGAGAACAAATTGCTACCATTTAATCGAAACGACATTTACTTTTTATAGCCAGTCGATAGTAGATGGAAAGGACGAATTATCGTTACGCAATTTTTTTCACTTTTAAACGTGATTGGTACAATTATATCTATTACGTGTACCGAAAGATGTGGGCAATAAATGATTAACCATTGTTGTATTTTTAACTGTTCAACTACATTTGCAAATTTTAAAAATATATTTATTATATTATAGTTGATAGTCATATAAAAGCGCTCGCTGATATGCGGTATCTAACAGAGAACTTTTCCGCCCCAACGGCAACCTGATCTACGTGCTATATAGCCTGCCCACTGCCACACCGCACCGATCTAAATCAAGCAATAACCAATCAATTAAGTATCATAATTTCGAAAAAAATATTATGTAACGAGTTCAACAACCTGTCAAAACATCAGAAACCAATGATCATAAAATCAACCGAAATACCAAAATAAAAATGACTGTCATTTTTTAAAGCTAATTAATTATGCAAGAGGCTTAATCGTTGCGTGCAAAGGCGGTGAAACTTTCACAGAAGGGCAGGCCGGCTGATAATGAGGCGATTATTTGAATAATACCTTCTGATTTAATGAGTTCTTATCATATTTCTCGTGTTTCGTAAAATTCTGTCAAGGTGAATGTTGAATTAATTATACTTTAAAATGTTAATCATATTATAATTGTGACCAGAATGCATGAGTGTTTGGACCTCACAGATGAAATAGTCAATCAGGTGGAAGCCCCAGGTTAAGACAAGCCGTGTTGGACCTAAGAACATGGGACTTTAGTACGTAAAGGTGCTCCCTCACCGGTAGAAATCACTTGTAATGTAACGTTACATTATATTACATCAGTAAGGGTGGTGGTATTGTAATATAATGCGCTAAGTCGATATATAATGTTACGTTACACGCGAATTTGTGAATTTGTAGTCCTCTTTTTCTGATTCTCTTGCTGGGGCCGAGATTTCTCGAATGGAGTCTGCGGATCGGTGAGCGCACAGTCAGACGACCAAAAACATGATATTTGGTCAAAAAGAATCCAAAACCCTCCGATCGGAATAATTGATCGTTTTTGACAACGGGAGGCATATGTACCTATGTCCAGTGGGCGTCCTAAAGCTGAAATTATGAAGAAGATGAATCTCTTATCTGTATACTTATCATTACATCTTTTTGATCGCTGTTCGAGTCGGGAAAAATCTGATAAACAGTTAGTAGGTAGATTCTAGGGAATAAAGATAATATGATATTTTTACTTGGGTGATAACTATGAACTAATATCTTGCATTTCCAACACTTTCTGCTCTCCTGAGTGTTTTTATCAGTAGGTATACTTATTTGCATCAAATCCCCAAGCCCAAAATTTTAGCGCAAAATAAAGTTAGTAGCAAATTGTCGTAATTTGCATTTGACTGGAATGTGGATCGAAATTATTGCAAAATTGCACGTTACAGTAAAATATGGTCGATAAAGGGCACGATAACCACTAACAAATTGGATACTTTTGAAAATTTTGCGAATTTTGCTTTGAAAACATTGCACATAATTGTCATTTGAGACGGCATAACTTTGGAAGTTACCAGGTGTCAGGACTAATTATCTTATTTGAACAAAATTTCAAATAAATAACCTACTACTTAAAAATGTTTCCTGGTCTACTATTGAAAATTTCAATGGTTTTTGGGAAGTTAGCCGTTGTCAGGACTAATTATATAACTGGAACTAGATTTCAAATAAAGTAGCATACTAAATACTTAATAATGTTTAGTGCTATAGATAAATTAGCTACTACATCATTTCCAGGCTTGACTTACATCTTATTTGACATTCCACTTTGCAGAGCACTTAACGTATTTCATGGCGGGAATAAGTCGTTTACATAAACAGCTAATACATCAGCATAAAATAAAATAGAAGAACATTTATTATGAACTTTCAACTCCTGCGTTTTCATTTTAGGCTGAGTATTGGCTAAGGAAGCCGTATTGATTAATTGGTGGAACTTGACTTTTATTCGGCAGGTCGTAGGTTCAAACCCTGTGCTTTAAGCACGTGCTTTAACGGTAAGGGCAAAACATCGTGAAGAACCCGGCATGTAAAGGACTTTAATGTGACATTTACGAGGTGAATTAAGGCCTAATCTCTCACGTCAAGAGAAAAGTCCCTGTGTCTCAGCAGTGGGAACGTAAATAGGGGTGCTTATGCTGTAGAACCTAACAATTATCACTTATTTTCTATATACCATTATAAAGAGCAACACCATTTATTATTACCTATACCACACAATACACCTGTATTTTTTTGTGGTAATGATAAAAATCAACATAATAAATATTCCTTAAGAATTAATAATTATTCCATAAGAATCATCAACATCGAGGTTTTAATATTATTAACTAGCGGTCCACCCCGGCGTCGCACGGGTTAAATAAGTTCCCGGCAATTATTCGATTTTTTAAACCTTCCCTAGACCTCCACGAACATTTCAAGACTATGATAAGATAAATCCGTTCAGCCATTCTCGAGCTTTAATCAGACTAACGAACAACAATTCATTTTTATTTATATAGAAGATAGATGTCTACTAAACTGAACTGAACACTGCACATTTAGTTATGCGCCAAACGATTCTAAATAACCATAACAACCCAAATATAATATATGGCACGACTTAGTGGGTGTGCTATCAGGATTCCTTTCAAGTGATAGGTAAGACACAAACCGACAGATCAAACAAGTACACATACAAGGTGATCTAGTACAAAACAATTCAAATAAAAACTTACCATATGTCGCTTCGTATCTTGAGATCAATCTTTGTATGTCATTTTAGTTCACGCTCGACTTATTTTATTAAATGACTCTATATACTCATATTCTTAAGCTGAAGAGATTGTTTAAACGCGCTAAGCTCAGGAAGTAATGGTACGATTCGAAATATGATTTTGTTAGATAGCTCATTTATCGAGGAATGCTGTATGCTGCTTTTTACCGCGGGATATCGCACCTCCAGAATAGAAGTGACTCATCTCAAAAAACATGTTTTGTGGGAAATGCGATAAAATGATTTTACGTTTGCGTTATTTTTACATATTTGTATCATGGCACAACCAAATTACGAATTTTCTATATTATTTACAAATCATAGGATAAATTGGTATTTTACCTATATTTTGTAATTATTTCTGATTGAAAATTTATTTAAATTATATAAGTAATTAACATTTTTAAAAACCCTTCCGAAATTGAGTCAGTTTTGTACTAAAACTAAATCAATACTAATGACTTATTTGAAAATAGGTTTCTTTAATCCGGAACGCTCGGCAAAATATTTGGTTTAAAATCAACTTTTGCATTTTAGTACGATGGGATTAATACACTTATTAGAAAAACACTATAATTAAGAAAAGTTAACTATAATTACTTTCTAATAAAACTTTATAAAAATCGGTAACCAACAGTACAACATTATTCAACATTTTAGGTTTACCATTAATAACAGTCTTGGAAAATCGACCCATTATAATTAAAGAAAATCTAAGAAAAAAACATGAGTTGAGTTATTATGACTTAATTATGACAATGGTATCGATTCTGATGTACGTTTTCTTTAGAATAACTTGGTTGACACTCTTAAATCTATTGCTATGTTTTTCTTATAAATCGAGGTAAGAGGAACAGCTATTATTTTAGCACACATCACATCAGAATCGATACTATTAAACTATCTTAAGGCGCAAATTATGAAAGCTTACTCGGTCGCAGATTTATGTTTTTAGTGACGTTTATTCATCAGAACAGCGTTATAATGAGGTATAGGTGACTATGAAAGCTTTTATAACACAGGCCTAGGACAACAATGAAATAATCGAATGAGAATGATCAAACTTAAAAAACCACTTAAAAATAATCAAACGAAAAACAGTCTCTTAGCAAAAATGTAGTCTTCTCTTACCTTATTAAGTTATCAGTAAATTAATCACTAAATTAACATCACAATGGTAAAACAGTAACTTTATATAGGTATTCAATAATTATACACTGAATCTTAATATTCTAATCATCTCACTAAAAAATCACAGTCTGCGTCAGAATAGCAACATCTTTTATCATAATGGAACGTGCTAAACTAAGCCTCATTTTCAATAATACTATAATTTAATATTAATTCTTACACTCAATCAACTTCTAAAGAGAGTTGTAAAAGTTTGCGTAGTAAGTAGGTATGAGATTTTTCAAGATTAGATCTTTGAGGTCATTTTTCTTATTTTCTTTCAATCCTAATTTTTTTGGATATAATCTCTCCGTTCTTACATCTGCAGCGTTTGTCATCTTCTTTCTTTTATTTCTCGTATCAATTGTTCCATATTCCTTATCTGAATAGGAAGTTTTGTACTTTATTTCAAAATTATTTCCTTTTACAAAATGTAGCACTTTTATCTCATTCCATAGCACTGTCTTCTTTTCTGTGTTTACTTTAAAATTGTAGGTCAAGTTTTCTTGAAGTTTCTTCAAATTAAAAAAAATCATGTTCCTTTACTATGAAGGGCTTACCAGTTTTTCGAGCACTCTTAATCAAGGTTACGTATTGATGGGGTATGTAAATTAGGCCAGCCATCTCGTTTTTTTTTAATTGCCTTTTCTATAAGACAGTGGACGTTGTGAGCTTCGTTCTGCGGATGACCTTTAATGAGATAATTGTGAGTTATACTCTCAATATTTGGAAGATGCAAATCTTACAGCAAATGAGTACAAACTGGCTATGAATTTGTTTTTGTTTTGTCCCGTACAATTATCGGAGTAAAACGTTACTTTTACTTTTTCATTGGGGTGTTTTTGACAAATACAGGAGCCTATCTCATTTGCTCCTCTGTTAACTTCCGATTCGTCCCAGAAGTAACAGAAAACATTGCCGTAAGCAGCTTTATCTTCCTGGTCGTTGTCTTTGTTATTTAACTCGGTTATAGAGAAGTTTAGGCAATTAATTTTACTACAGTAGTAAAAATAAGATGGACTTGGACATAAAATAGCAGATTGTAGATCAAACACACCACAAATTATGTGTTGTGTCGATATTCTCTCGGTTTCTTGTTTTTTGCTGACGGCAAAGCTCTTTTTCCTGGAGATGCTGGTACTAATTTGCTTTAAGGTCCAACTTCTTATCTCGAGGATCAAATTCATTAGCTACACAGATTTCACATCGGTCTTTCTTTGGTTGGAAGAAGCCGATATTAAATTCCATGTTAAACGTGTTCAAATACAGCCAATATAGAATCTCAGGTCTATTTTTCTCCTTTTGGAGTTTGTTGAAATCATTCCAGAGATCTGTAATAGATTTGCTGTCTGTAATGAACTACCCGGTCTGTATTAGACTGTGTTTTCAGGTAGTGTGACTCAATTCTTGGTATAGAATTAATGTGGTCCTTTATGTCCTGTATCAGAGCAGTATTAGTTTTCTTTGGATTTTCGCAATCATGCCTTGATCTGAATATCATCAGGTGGCTCTTCTACAAAAAAATAATAAACATATAAGTAATAAATATAAATAAATAATGTTGTACAATTCACAAAGAATTATCTAGCCCCAAGCAGAGCTTGTGTTATGGGTACTAGATAACTGATATACGTAATGTAATACATTACATAGATATATATTTTTTATTTTACACACAATAGTTCAAAGGCGGGAATCGAACCCGGAACCTTCTGCATCGCAGGCGGACCTTCGCCTACCACGCCACATTAGTCGTCGAGGTCAAGTACATAGTATAAGAGAATGTGATTATTAAATTTTTGAAACTATTACACGGTTATTAATACAAAATTCATTTATAACGGGATACTTACCATGATTTGATTTTTGAGTTTTTCAATATTTCGGCACAGTTTCACGCGCCATCATGATGATTATGATGATGATATTGGAAAACTCAAAAATCAAATCATTGTAAATATCCCGTTTTAAATGATGGGGATTATTACTTCACTATAAAAGAATAGCTGACAAAGTACCTACCTAAGTAGGTACCTATACTTTCATTTTCCTGTTGACTGGTATCCATCATGTTCAGGATTAACTGAGCTCTTTTACTCATAGTGATCGTGACCTAAACAGAATATAATTATAAATTTTAATCAACACCATAAAATATACTGGAAAAGATTTGGCAAGTTAATAATAAATAAACGAAGTCACAAATAAGGCAATAATATTATCCTATCTTTAAAATCAAAACTGACTCTATCTTTAATATTTCTCGAAAATATTTGGAAATTTAATAATAAATAGACAAAATCACAAACAATGCAACAACGTTACTCTCTGTTTAAGATCAAAACTGACCTTAAGTTTAAACGGTCATTAGAATAGGAATAATTATAGTAATAAACATGATATAATTTGATTTAGGTCACATAAATTAACTAGGCTTATTGTAATAAAATGACACAAAACACAAAGAGGTCACTTCATTACTCAAAATTCATAACAATCTTACCTGATAGTTGCGTACTAAAGTGTTGAATTGGGCTTTTGGTCCTTTCAATACTAAACGCGCGACGACTCACTCCAATCTTGGCTGACGCAATACTGAACAAGATCACTATTCCGCGGAAGAGGGATTCGAAACCGCCGGAATGAAAGGGACGCACATATTATGTTTTGCGCATTCTAACAAACAAGTGGCACCTTTTGAATCACTAGCCTATGCAGTTTTTTTTTCTGAGTCTTTCCATATATTTAACTCATTTTCCCTATTTTTCGAGATGAGTCACTTTTATTCTGGAGGTGCGATATGAGCAAGCAATCAAGCTAGTCAATTAATAAAACAACATGGTTTAGAATTTGATGATTTTGTACAAGGAAGTGTTTCATACAAAAATTATACATTAGCTTGAAGACCTCAAACGAGTGTCTTACCCTCGACTGGGAGACGCAATGAAGCCTTCATTCAACTTTACCGTGTTTACGATGTCGTCAGCTGACCGAAGAGATACGTAGATGAAAAACAGAACCGTTCCGGCAGCATTCTCCATTTTTAGGGTTTCGTACCCAAAGGGTAAAACGGGACCCTATTAGTGAGACAGTAACAGAGTGCATATTATAAGTTTTGAAACTATCATGGTTATCAATATTATTTAGATTTATAACGGGATATTTACCATGATAATATCGGGAAACTCGAAAGACAATCAATCATGGTAAATATCCCGTTATAAATCTAAGTAATAGAGTGCATATTTTTGCACTTTTAATAATTTTTGTTTCTTAGTTTTTTTTTTTGCAAAATGTTTGTAAACTGGACAGGGAACCATTGGTGTAATATGAGTCCATCTCATACTTATCAAATTTATGAGACCGATTACTTTTCATGACATGTTTAAATTGAAGCCCAGAGACGGGTTCAATAAATCATCGAAGGGCTATGAATATGCAATACACAAATTGTTGGTCTCACAAAAGATGTTTGTTCAATGTTGCGCAAACAGATATTGTACCTCTATACATGACTAAGTTTCATACAGATTGACCTCAATGATTTAGACAAGACATGAGTAAAGATCATCTACCTGACAATTTACCTTTTGATCAAATTGAATAGTCGTTGTTCGTTGAAAACAATCAATGTTTCCAACTCGTCATCATAATTGGAGCTGGTAATCCGAGAGCTGGTGACAAATTTTGGGAAGGTATTTGAGGCAGCCTGTTAACTTGTCCGTTGCTTGTCCTGACATATCCCAACATGGCACTGCAGACTAGCTACTGGGTAGCGGGGCGATCATTTTTTTATTTTTGTTTATGTGAAAACATTCTTGAGAACCCTTGATGTAATGGCGCATTTTCATTAGTCGATAACTCGTTCGATATACAGCATGCGGGGACTCCCCGCATGCGAGATAACAACCAATGAAAGTTGCAAGTCGATACGCGTTCGTTTCGTTACCAATGAAATTCATCAGTCGATATACACAGCTTGTTTGCGGGTCTTGCGTCAAATATTTCATAATACGTCGTGTGCTCGCACTCCGCATGCGGACCCTATCGACTAATGAAAACGGTTCCCCGAATGCGGGCCCTGTGGCATGCGTTCCAGAAATCTCTTGCACGCCGCATGCGGACCCTATCGACTAGTGAAAACGGTTCCCCGAATGCGGGCCCTGTGGCATGCGTTCCAGAAATCTCCCGCACGCCGCATGCGGACCCTATCGACTAGTGAAATTGCGCCATAATTATTATATGTTGCAGTTGAATTTTTAAAGGTGTATAAAAAAAGCCAGACGATTTAGTCAGGGGTTTTAGATTGAAAAACATGGCCGAACGTTGAAACTTTACCCTTGTTTGGCACTGTCAAAACCTCGACTTAATTAACAAGTTTCTTTTTTATATAATCTTTAAAATTTTAATGTTATGTTTAGTACATATAAAAATTACAAAATAACACGATCAAGAATCTAAAAAAAAAATTGCTGCGCTAACCAGCAGACAGGTTGAGGTATAGCAGGAGAAGCATTAGACAAGTTTGTATACTTTGATAATTTATGAACAACTTTTTAAATAAAACATCAACGAGTAAATGTAATAAGATTATCTACGACATAACATACTGAAGCATTAAAGCTCTATAAGTTATAATTCAACCGCCACTGTGACTAGGTTAGTCGTCTAGAGATTTAATCGAAATGGGTAGAACCAGAAGCTTTGACGTTTAAGTAGGCGTCTAGTGACAATGTAGAGAAAAGCATTCTGTGACGTTGATAGTAAATCTAGCTTACCTCATTTCAAAACGTGTGGTTTGACTTAAGACTGACTTTGATTATGTCGTAAAAGTAACTAAGTACTACTGCACTACTTTCGTCTGTGCCTTGGTTATTCATGCAGAGCATAGAGCTGGATACGAATTCTCGAGGTTTAACACCTTGATTCCCTTCGTTAAATAAACGGTGGGACGCCATTATAATAAACATTGTGTCACAATCATAAAATAAATAAACAAAAAAAAACACATATTACTTAATGTTATTGCAAGAGGTGTTAAAAGAAAACTTAAAACGAATAGGATACATAACTACTTCAGTATAGTTAAATTTATAATTCAAATTCAAATTCAAATTCAAATCTTTATTAACTTTTGGAACATGGTTGTACACTTAGTTTCGTCAAATAATATTATTTACCCACATTTAAAAAAAAAATCAATAATAATCATTAAATAAATACATTAATTCAATTAAAACCAAAAACCAAAAATAAAAAAAAACAATCATTAATAAATATAGCAGCTGTACAGGGGCTTTGTCAACTTACATAATAATAATAATAGCAGCTGTAAAGAGGCCTTGTCAAAGATGTCACACAAAATTATGTCCGAACAATTGTAATACAATAATTAACATTATACACTTATTTGATACAATAACAGACATTTAATACAATCACAGAAACACCATAAGGGTCGAGGGTAAAAACTTAAAAAATTAAGGCTTTAAAAAATAATAATAATAACGTGATGTCAAACAAAATAAAATATTCTACAAATGTCTCAAATTATAATAGTTGCTGCTGTAAATGGGCAATGTCAGGTAAGTAAAATAAATTCAAAATTATAATAGCAGCTGTAAAGGGGCTTTGTCACACTTGTAAATCAATATAACTTAATATGTCAAGCTAATTCAATTAATAAATAACAATAAGTACCTTAAATAAATTAATCTATTTCATCTGTAAAGGGGCTTATTCATCAATTCAATATTTAGTTAATTAAAGATATGGATAAAATTAAATATAAATAAACAAAAATGTAGTAGGTCATTAATAAATTATACCTCAATGAGTTCTATAGACTCCAGTGCTTCACTAAGTGTGTAATAGGATTTCTTAATTAGACTTACCTTAATTGTCTTTTTAAATGGCATTATTTCTAAATCCTTTACCTCTGTTCCAAGTTTGTTGAACAATCTTACACCATTGCATTCAAAGCTCTTGTTTACTTTTGCTAATCTACATGTGGGATGTTTAATGTTATTGCAATGTCTTGTGTTGTAATTGTGGGTTGCCCCCAAAGTCACAAAATTATTCCTATTTTTTCTTACAAACAAAAGGCTTTGTAAAATATATTCTCCGGTAAGAGTCAAAATGCCTAACTTTGAAAACGCATCACGACAGCTATCTCTACTTTTGAGGCCCATTATTGCCCTTATTGCCCTTTTTTGGAGTCTAAATATTCTGAGTGAAGTAGCGGCATTTCCCCATATAAGAATTCCATATGTCAACAAACTATGAAAATAAGCAAAATATACTGACTTAGCTGCATCCATACCACATAATTCTTTGACTTTCTTTATGGCATAGCAGGCAGAGCTTAATCTTCCCGCTAATGCCTCAATATGGCTATTATATGTAAGTTTTGAGTCAATTTGAATACCTAAGAATTTTATGTCATCTGCTGATTTGATTCCAATATTTTTAGTAGTGTCAATTAATTCATTTGCCTTTATTGCATTATTTGATAAATGGAACTCTGTCATATTTGTTTTATTAACGTTCAATAACAGATTGTTTATGTCAAACCAATTAGAAATGTCAGATAAAATATTTGTCAGTTTTAGAGTAATGTCAATATTTTTGTCACAATTAAATAATAGGGAAATGTCATCGGCAAACATAAAGATGTCAATGTTGTCCTGAGTTAAGCAAGCACTAATATCATTAATATATATTATAAATAGGAGAGGACCCAATATAGATCCTTGTGGTACACCAATATTAATTTTTTCCTCCTGAGAGGTAGCTTTATTTATATATACGACCTGCTTTCGCGCTGATAGGTAGGATTTACATAGTAATAAATCGTTTCCATGGATCCCATAACGTTCAAGTTTTGCAAGGAGGATGTCATGGTTAACGCAGTCAAAAGCTTTACTGAGGTCACAGAATATTCCATAGCATTTAAGTTTTTTATCAAGCGCATTTAATATGCTTTTGATTATTCCAGACATGGCGTCTGTCGTCGAAAAACCTTTGCGGAAACCAAATTGCTTATTACTTAGGATCTTATTATTATTCAAATGATTTTCAAGTCTAATGAACATTATTTTTTCAAATACTTTACTAAAAATAGGTAACAATGAAATGGGCCTATAATTTTGGGTATCACGTTTATCCCCTTTTTTGTGAAGCGGAATGACTTTAGCTAACTTAAGAAGATCCGGAAATTTTCCTGAAGCCAGTGAACTATTTATTACATCTGTCAAAGGCAAGGTTATTTCATCATTAACAATCTTTATGATTTTAGAGGATAAATACCAGAAGTCTTTTGATTTTTTTGTTTTCATATCCTTTATTATTTTATTGACTTCAGAATAAGTAGCTTCATAAAAAATGTTAGTTTTAGCATTGATTCCAATATTATGATGTGTCATGAATATATCAACATACTCTAAGGCTTTTATTACATTAGGATGTAGCAATTTTGTAGATTCATTTGCTATGTTTGCAAAAAACTTGTTAAATGAGTTAGCTACTAACATTTTATCACTAGAGATTCTTCCATTCTCCAAAAATATCTCAGTGTCTTCATATTCTCGTTCAACATTTTTACCTGTGGCTTCTTTTATTATTGACCAAGTTGTTTTGATAATATTATTAGAATTTAAAATTTGGTTTCTGAGTGCTATCTGTTTTGCCACTATAGATACCCGCTTAAAAATTTTACTGTAAGATCGTACGTGATCTTTAAGCTTATCGTCGTTGCTGTATTGGAGCAATGAGTACATATCAAAAAGATTTTGTCTTGATACTAATATACCCTTTGTAACCCAATTATTTGATTTATATGGACCGGATTTAGCATTTTTTGATGTCATAGGTAGGTAATTATTAATTTGATTCATAAAGTCATTAAAAAAGTCAGTAAAGTTTGTATGTTGTTTTTCGGTAAATTTATTATTAAGGGAAAATTTAAGGGAATTTATTCTGTCATTAGTAATGTGCCTAAAATTAATAATTGAAGTTGTCTTGGTTAGCTTATTGTTAGTACTTAGTACATGAATAATTTGGGCTTTATGATCAGACTTAATACCATTTATTACCATTGCGTCTTTAGTTATGCCATCAGTGAAGATATTGTCTATACAGGATTTTTTGGTTTCAGTTACTCTAGTGAAGTCAAATATTTTTTGCTTAAGAAGGTAGCTATTCATGAGATCTATCAGAGGATTGGAAGAATCTGAGTTGATATCAATTTCAGATAGTAATTGTATATTGAAATCACCACACACCACTATTGTTTTATTTGACTTTGCTGTGAGTTTAGACAAGCAATCTTCCAGTTTATTGATGAAATCACCTACCTTTGCCGATGGAGATCTGTATACAGCTAAAATAATAATATCATTCAGCTCCACACAACAAACTTCAAAATCCTTGTCTACTGACAGATTTACAATGTCTTGCCTGTTTTTTACCCTTATGGTGTTTCTTGCATAAATAATGGTGCAACCACGTGCAAAAGTTTTGCGATTGCTTGTACTTACAATTTTGTAGTTTTCAATAGTGCATGTATCTATGTTATAATTATTTAACCATGTTTCAGTTCCACAAAAAATGTCAATATTGTTTAAATTTAAGAATATACTAAGATCTAAGGTCTTCTTTTCCAGTCCTTGAACATTTTGATGACATATTACGATATAATTTCTGTTGTTCTTTTTGTCTGTATTACAGCATGCGTTACGTGCTAAGTCGAAGTTGTCTGAAAAAAATTTTTTGAATGCGATACTACGTATTCTGTTATTACAGTTCTGTAGTCCTTCGCATTCAGGTGAGAGCTAAGTGAGCTCAGGTTTATAAGTCCCATATTTTTATCATGTATACAGTAGTTATGTATCCTTAGGTTTTTGCGATAAATAAACTTATTTTCTGCTGTCGAGTACTTCTTGTAGCTTAAATTGGGGCATATAAATCTTACATTTATAGATTTGAGAAACTCATTTAATTTTATTACTTCTTCTACGTATTTATTGCTGGGGTTCCTAGTTACTAGGAACAATGTTGTTGGCTTTTGAGCCAGCGCTATGTTTTTTGCTGCCTCTATTATGTTTCCTACCGGAGCATAAGAGTATACGTGACAACATACTGTTAGATTCAGTTCTTTGTGTTCATTTAATTGTGCGCCCAATCCACGAATACATTCGTCCCCAATTACTATAATTTTATTTTTGTCTTCGTTCTCTGTGTTCGAATAAGTATTTGAGTTATTATTGTTGCTTTTCTCATTTCGGTCTTGCTCATTTAATACATTTTCTAGTTCGTCTATTGTGTTCGCTAGTTCATTTTTTTCATGTTTAGTATTATAGTATTTTAGGCTAATATTATCGTATGAGTGCCGAATGATCGTACATGCACTTTCTAATGATTTTATTTTTTCGTGTAGTTTTCGTTCATTTTCGTTCAGATCTTTTATATATTTTTCTTGTGCTATAAGCGTTTTATCTAAATCTATTTGTAGTGCATCTGACTCTTCGTGATGGTTGCCTATATTTATTTTGTGATGTTTTGTCTTTTTGGATTCTGTGTTTTGTCTATTGCTTTTTTTTCTCAGAGCTTTTATCTCTGCATTTTTAAACTTTAGTTCATTCCTAATTGTTGTCAATTCTTTTGAAATTTCACTTACACTCATCTTGTTACCTCTTATATTCAAACTTAATAGTTTACCGTTTTCGAGTCTTTCATTGGACAGCATCTGTTCTAATTTAACTTTTTCTTTGTTTATGGCATCTATTTCGGTTATATAATCATTGGTTTTGGAAGTCAGTTTTTTTATGTTGGAAGTCAATTTAGCATTTTCATTTATTACCTGTTCATAGTTAGGATAGTCATTTTGTAGCTCAAAAAGTAGCATTTCCTTAGATTTACAGTTTTCTTTCAAAATATCATTTTCATTTTGCATTTTTACCATGTCCATTTTCAATTTTTTATTTGCTTCTAAAATTTTTTTAAAGTCGTGTTCGCTCTCTTTTTGCTCGTCTATTAATTGTTGGTTGAGTTTAAGGGATTTGTTTAAATCGTCCTGGATAGATTTTAAGCTTATGTCATTATTTATTTTAGAAGACATTTTCCTTGTTAGCATTTTTGTTTTTTTCGAGTTGGCAACACTATCAGTTGTTGTGTTATGAAATTTTGAGGATAATGTCAAAATATTTCTAACGTCAGTGTCGTTTAGATGTCAGTTCATCCAAATACGTTTTTTGTCGCCGGTAGCTCGAGAAATTGTTAAAAATGTTTTTGCTTGCTATTGGTCTAATTATATCTCGTTTTATCTCTGATTTTGAAAATGTTCAATGTGTGAGTGTTAAAACAATTATGTTCGTTAACTTGTGCAAACTTTTACAATGAATTTCATGCCAAAAACAGACTTGCCGGCTTAGGAGGTGACTGTCCTGTTTTCCTTATTGTTTTATCTCAGCATTCCATCAACTTCTGGCTGTCCTAGGTTCGTAAAAGCACTTTTACATAATATTAATGCAGGAGAGTTTTAAAAATACTGTTTACAATTTGCACACACACACACACCTTACATTACATTATAAAATCAATTATCCAATCTAACTTTAAGCAAAAGGGACAATCTCAGCTTGATGCCGATCATATCTACCAACACCTTTAATATAGAAAAACAGATTTAATTACATTATAGAGGAGTGACATTAGAGCTCAGCTAAACAAAATTAAAATAGCATAAAAATGAATTAATAAATCTAAATTTAAAATTAAAGAAAAACCCCCGATTCCAATTCCTTAATTTCCTTATAACTAAAACACCATAATATTTAGTAGTTAGGGCACGCGATGCTCTTTCATTTGATACCCCACTCGAGTATATTTCCAGATTTTCGGTTTTCCTTCCCTACTCTAACCCCCATAACTTCTGAACGGCTCAACCGATTTTCATGAAACATGTCTAAGAACACCTAGGCCAAACTCACCTTTCGTACAAAAAAAAACTAAATTGAAATCGCTCCATCCGTTCGGGAGCTATGATGCCACAGACTGACAGACAGACAGACACACGGACAGACACGTCAAACTTATAACACCCCTCTTTTTTGGTCGGGGGTTTAAAATACAACACTACGCAGGTAAAATACAACTGTTTAAAACTTTCGTCGCCGCCTTATTCGCAAAGCACTTAATCATGAGCTTTCAGGACGCACCTATTCACAAAAAATCTCAAACACTTTCTTTGACTAAATGTAAAAGAATGCCAGATTAAGTATGATAATGTCAAATAACGGAGACCACGACATTAAGCGGAGGAACTTGTAAAAGATCATCCGTAAGATGTGTCATGAAGAGATTATCTGATGCTCAGGTAAGAGGGAAAGTTATGGAAGATTAACCTGTTTGTATTTTTAATCTTACCCAATTAGTGTGTTTTCTTGGCTAAGCCAATTTGGAAAAGTCTACAAAGATAAGCATAATGACCGAGCGTGAAGTTCATTCGGCGAACAATTTTTTACAACTATTCTATGGTTTAAATATAGAGCAATCTCGGTTAGTTCAGGCTCACTGACAGTTGTCAGTTGCCTTGATAGCTCTATATTTTAACCATACACTTATTTTATTTTTTAAATTGTGTACGCGTATATTGATATTCATATGGAGTCATTATATACTTTTTTTTTTATTTAATATTGTACACCCCTGCCAACTAATTAATTCATCAAATTTCTTTTGCATCCAAAGGTTGCCTGGAAGAGATCGCTTTTTAGCGATAAGGCCGCCCATTGTACATTTGTTATCCTACGTGTTGTTGTATTTTATTTCCCTGTGTGTACAATAAAGTGTTTTTTGTATTATTTAATTCTGATAGTATCAACACTTAAACCAAGGTTTCGCATACAATGTCTACTAGATAGTGATGCAAAGCCCCTATCATAAAAATGGGTAAAAACTCATATAAAATCGTAAAACAAATAAATAGCAATCGTAGTGTGAGTAATGTAACACATTACCTACAGTTCTACATAAACAGGAAATCGATACCCACTATCAAAATCTAGCAAACCAACGTTCAATTACAATGAGGGCTGTTTTCACTTAATCCGAGTTAACTCAACAATGGCTATTTATGTCAATAAAAAGTGTCAATGGTTAGTTATGACAAGAGCTATCTCGCTTTGTCAGTGTTACTAAGCGAAATAGCTCTTTATTTTAACCACTTTACTCAGAGATAGAGAAATAAGCCCTTACTATGGAGTCACAATACGAGTTGAAACTTCAAATTGATGACAACTGCACCAAAATGAAGGGCCGCTAATGCTTAGGAACCCTCAAAAGTCCTCTAATACGTCAGAAAGGTGAAAAGGGCACGGCAGGTATTTCAATGCCGCAGGGAAAGTTTTCCAGACAGTCATTAATCTGTAAAGTGTCCCCTCATTCACAGAATATATAACAGTTCTACATACCTCGTGTTGAGTTTCCCCTTGCCCTAAGTTTCAGAGTCAAAAGCCCCAGCTTGTGCCAGTAGATTATACTATACTACAGGTGGCGTCTGAAACAAAATTTTATGGAAAAATAAGACTATATGTGGTCTACTTGTGAGTTTGTGTGGTCACAATACCCTTTCTACTCGTATACATATTAAACGTATACATATTACCTGACGTTATTTTCATATGTAGGTACTTACTATTACGACGAGGATAGTCTTTTGAAGTTATTTTCATACTTTTTAGGACTTTAACAGAGAAACTAAGACTTCTAAGGATGGCCGCTCCTGACTACATTACGTAACACGATAATTAGGCTTCCGTGAACAGGCTATAAAAACTGATAAAAATATTTTAGGTAAACTTTAGAAAGACCATCCATGCCAACTGGGTAATCAGGAATAATACAATATACCTTTACATTTGTTGTTACTTTCATACGTTTAAAAACCATACCTTGATAAATCCCTATTAATTCTCTAACTTATCAAAACGACACCGAACCGTTGGATTTCACCAACTTTCCTACGCAAACCGGAACGCGGGCATAAAACTAGCCAGAATAAAGATTACCATTATAATAACTAAACAAGTTGTTATTGAAAGCTGCACTATGAAATGAATGATACCTATTGGATCGAAGGTGGGTTAGTGGTGTCGTAAGTTTCACACCTGACAACCTGAATGGGAGGCGGTGCTGACTGAGAAATTGTATGAAATGAAGACATGGCCATCGCGATCGGTTTGAAGTACAAGTGCGTGATATTTAAGATAAAAGACCTATTTTGCCTAAATAGATGTCAATTGATTCAGCATTGTATTTGAGAACCAGTTGACGTCGTCGTATAAATAAAATAAATTTATATTGCCACAACATTTAGCCCCGTGGTAAGCTTAAAGCTTGTGTACTCGACATCTGATATACGTAATATTAAAGAAGTGCATTAAACACCCAGACCAAGGAGAAACTGATTGCAGAACAAACAAACACTTGACCCTTCGGCGGGAATCCAACCAGCTACCTAATGCGTCGCAAGTGGACCTTCGGCCACCATGCCACTGAGGCAGTATATTTTATTTTACTTCACTTTGGTACAATAGATAATTATTTCTAGATAACAATATCCTCAAATAATCAACTAATGGAAGATTTGTCAAAAATCCTTAGAGTGCAAAATTTATGATCAACATCTTTTCCATCAACCCGCATAGTACAAACGTGATGGGTGTTGTTCTAATTTCCTTATTTTTTGTGGGAAGTCGTCGAGCAGTGTGTCTTTGTACTTATCATAACCGAATGATGATCCACTTTGTGTTCCAATTTACGTAAGGAACACCGCGCATTTTCCGTCTTTTGCTGACTCATCACATGTCTTTATTCTTTCCCTTCTCACACAAGTAATCATTCACACAGTCCATCCATCGTTTCTTTGGTTTAACTCTTCATACAATAGACACATATCTAACGCTCTTTAAGAAGTCCAGATCTATTTCTAGGTTTTCATCGATTTTGACATTTGGTTACCGGATATTTACCCGATACCTAGTAACTATAAGTACCTTAAGTACCGTAAGTCTATACTTACGGTACTTAAGGTACTTACCTCTATAGGTATTTGTGCTCTAAGCCCTCTCACTCCCCCCACCGCTTTTAAGCACTCCACTGAACCGTGAAGAACCTAATCCTTTTCTGCACTTTGAGCATTAGCATACGGGAAGTAAGCCTACAAAGTATTTTTCCAATAGTAGTTTTGACCCGCTGCGAGTAGATTTTTGGTGACAAGTTAAATTACTGTACTGGCCTAGTCGTTAAACTTTATAAAAATCACGTTTGTGTATGGGATCCTCGTTGTAAGAGTATATTTAGCAAAAGAAAACTCCATTCCTCGAAATTTAAATCTATCCGGGTTCTTGAGATACAGCCTTTCGGACATCTTTGTCCACATCAACGTGTGTCTATTTTTATTTTAATAAGTTATTCGTTATGTCCGTATCGCCAGAAAATGAAGGGTTACACAACTTGTGTAACCCAGCAGGTGAACTCCGTAAGGTACTAGGCCCTATTTTTTTACAATCCACACAACAACATCTAGCCCTGTGGTAAGCTCTAAGCTTGTATTACGGATACTCGATATCTGATAAACTTAATATAAAAATATTGCTCATTGGTTAAAAAGCTTTGCTTTTATGACACCACTATAATGATAAGTCGAATGTTCCAGATATTGCCAAGTAACGTCAGTATGAAAACACTATAATGCATTTAATTACTAATTTATTACACAAGGAAAATGCTTCATTGGTTACTGCAAGCGTTTTGTGAAGTTAAACGAAGGCAGCTGCTTTCTAATATTTCATTGGCTTCCTCGCCTAGGGCGGTCACGTTTTTAATAATTTCACTGTTCTAACGGATTTCACTAATACCGCTAAACATGGGTAAACTGTGGTATTTACATTGTCTTACCAGCAATAATGATACGTTTCATTGGTTATTCATATTACTGGAAAGAGATTCAAAACAACATAATCATCGGTGTACTAGCCTATGAGCCGAGAACAGCTAGATCGTCAATATTTTGTAGTCTGTCTGTGTCTCCCAACACAGATAACAACAAACAGTAACATTTGGGTGATAATAACTTCTCGTGATATGAGTCAGTAAAGGTGTCTCAAATTATATATATATTTTTATTATTCTTTTGGGATAACATTATTAATCATGTGATCCGACACATTCTACTTTTAAATAATTCCTCCTCAAATAAATTAAAACTACGTTTAAAAAACCAGACTTCAATTACAAATAAATTTGATAATTATGAGATAGACCCAAACTACAACTAGGGTTCTGTGTGCAGTTTACACACATTTTGCAGGAAAAAAACAAAAATAAATTGCAGAAAGAAGTGAGATCACCCATCCAAGTACTAGCCTCGCGGAAAGTCGCTTCTTGTAATATTGAAAACTTGTAAAAATAACATTTGTTGTGTAGGAGCGCCCGTATATATTTATTTATTGTGTATTTTTTTGTTATAGCGGCAAGTGAAATACATTATCTCATATTTACAACTCTCTATCTATCACGGTTCTTGAGATATAACCCTGGTGACAAACGGACAGACGACGAAGTCTCAGTAATAGGGTCCTTTACGGAAATATACATATAGAGTCTATCTATAAATAATAATAATTTTTGTTTAATGCAGTTTCAACATCTTCTGTTCTGTTAAATAATAATCTTAAATACTGCGTAACATTAAATTGGGTATTGTTTGTTACGAGGCTTTCTCCAAATTTTCAACAAAACATTTGAATCTTTGGAGAAAGGAGAACACTAAAGCGCGCCCATGGAATAACAATTATTTTATATCCTCGTACAATAGGCCAATAAGGGAGCAAACAATAACAAGTGATGTTCCTGACGATATCGATAATATTTTTGAAGGCTGAAAACATAATTCTTAATAATATTCCAATTTGTGTAGAAAAAATTAAGACGAAGTTACGTTGCTTACCAGCGAGATGCGGGATTTGAACCCACGTCTTCCGTATTATGATTTAGAATATTAGTTTCAACCTATAAGTAGGGTTTATCACTATGTAAAAAACATAAAAAGCTTATAATTTTTAATATAACTGATCAATGCTATTTAAAATTATTTAAAACCAGTCGACAATGATTCAGGGTGGACCACACAGTATGTAGGCTGACGAGGCGAGCGCGCGGTGGGCGAAAATTTACGCACCCGAGACATAACCTGAGGCAATTGAGGTGCGAGGTATTTAAACATGCGCTCCGAATAACATAGGCTGAGGCGTACGTGCTCACGCATCCCAACACAGATTAGTCCATTCATACCTCACCCTGAGGCAGAGTTCTCGATCGCAATAGTAATACATAATAACCTAAATAGCTCAATCGATATGCATCGCAAAGTTTTCATGGATTTCAGTCATACGTTTGTTGCTCTGCAAAAAACCTGTGTTTGCATTTGCATTAAATTAATTAAACATTAACTAAACCATCATTTGTATGCACAGAAAGCAAAGGTAAACCCTTTAATATTCTCAGAGGGGTGAAACAAGGAGACCCAATTTCTCCAAACCTTTTCACAGCAATGTTAGAACACATTTTCAGCAAGCTATATGTAAACTGGTCACAAAAAGGTATCAATATCAATGGCGAAATGTTAAACCATCTCCGTTTTGCTGATGACATAATAATAATAAGCGAAAATCATAACGACCTTAAGTATATGATTACAACACTAGACTCAGAAAGTAGAGAATGTGGCCTTCAAATGAATGCTGAAAAAACCTGTATCTTAACAAACAGTGAAAAAATACCTATAGAACTAAATGGTAAAAATATAACATACGTAGAAGAATACATTTACCTCGGGCAAAATATTTGTTTCGAAAATCAAACGCTAATCGAAGTAGAACGCAGAATAAAATTAGCTTGGAACAAGTATTGGTCACTCAAACAAATATTCAAAAGCAAAATGCCCATGTCACTTAAGAAAAAAGCAATGGAAATGGCAGTTATACCAACATTACTATATGGTTGCCAGACCTGGATTCTATCTAAGAAAGTAATTAATAAAATACAGATATTTCAAAGAGCAACAGAACGTAGCATTCTTAACCTAAAACTAAAAGACAAGGTGAGGAATTCAGATATTAGAAATATAACCCAAATAGTTGACGCTGCAACACTAGCTTGCAAACTGAAGTGGAGATGGGCGGGACACGTGGCGCGGACATCAGACGGACGGTGGACGGAGCGCGTCCTGCACTGGTATCCGCGCGACGGCGACGCGCGACGCACGCGCGGGCGGCCACGCCAGCGCTGGAGAGACGACATCGAGGGCGCGGCCGGCGGCGCTACCTGGACACGACTAGCCGGAGATAGGAGCCGGTGGCGACGGATGGAGGAGGCCTTCACCCAGAAATGGGTATCCAAATAATGAACACTGACTGCATGGACGATTAAAAATGAGTGAAGTGTTAAGATTTATAGTGACTGTGTTAATATGGACTCATAATTTGTAACTGAAATTCTGTTAAACTATATTTGGAAATAAATGGCTTAAATAAATAAATAAATAAACCATCATTTGTACGAAGTTCCTTCGGCTAATGTAAAATTGACACAATTTGTAAAAAAAATCGTGCTTTTATTTAGGTTTTCTTAATTGTTCTCTTAAATTTTGCTGATTCGTTTTTTTTAAGTACAGGAAAGTATTTAGGAAGAGAAAGGTATTATACACTACTCGCTTGTGTATACGACTATCGCGCCTGCGCACGTCTCACTTAACGGATTTATTCCACGGAATTTTTAATATAAACCTATACTATGCCCGGTTATTTATACCTTTTTTATTAAAAGATAGATTCAAGAAAGAAATTAATTCCACTAATCGATATCGATGCTTTAATTTTCCCAACACTGTTATCGGCATACGCGCGTTGACTGCATATAAAATAACGCATGGAGGAAGGTCGCTGCGCGCGTGCTTGTTGAATAGGGGTCACGTTCATGTTGGACGACGCGGATATGCGCCGTCTCGTCTGACGTAGTCGTTACTCTATAATATTCTATCGATATAAAAATACATACTGATAACCCCACACTTAAACACACCCACACACTAGTTAGGTAGTATCGATGCTTGTAAAAATTGAACCATTTTTGATATGATCTGTACATACATATAATGTTCTATATTAATATTCCAATGACTCTGCGTAAATTGCAGTTTATAAGGTTTTCCCTCGTTTCCAACCATCCTGTCTGTAGAATGTGATTGCTTTACATTCTCGAGGCCCATTTGAAGTGCAGAATTGCTGGGAAATTAAAATGTGTATAAACGGACGGATGGAAATTGATTCTCTGATAGCTAATTCGCTTTTGCCTTATAGGTGAAATTACTTGTTTAACAACCCACTGCGTCATAAAACGCAGGTTTAAATGCTTAATGCTGGGATATTCATACTGCTTGAAATGTTCCTAGACACTTTAAAGAAGGCATAACCGAAAAGAGAAATCCATTTATGATGGTACTAGCTGTGCCCCGCGGTGTTACCCGCCTTATAATGTATTTTCCCGCGGAATGACGTTTTCCCGCGGTAAAAAGTAGCCTATGTTATTTTTCAGGCTCTAGAGATTCTGTGTACCAAATTTCATTTAAATCGGTTCAGTAGTTTTCGCGTGAAAGAGTAACAAACATCCATACATCCATACTTACAAACTTTCGCCTTTATAATAGTAGTAGGATGGGTGGCAATTTAAGATGAAAAAGTACATACTAGATTTAAAACTATTAACAACTAGCGGTCCGCCCCGGCGTCGCACGGGTAAAATAAGTTCCCGGCAATTATTCGCCTTTTAAACCTTCCCTAGACCTCCACGAACATTTCAAGACTAAGATAAGATATATCCGTTCAGCCGTTCTCGAGTTTTAATCAGACTAACGAACAACAATTCAAACTATACAAACTGTGAATGCATTTTTGGGTAAATTTTAGATGAAAAAAGACTTCTTGATTTAAACCGATGAGCAATTTTAACCATGGCAGTGTTGGTGGCTGGCAGCAGTCGAAGGTATATTATCGCATACCTGACTGCTTAGTTTTGGAACTTAAGCTTTGACTGCCTCAGTGGCGCGATGGGCGAGGGTTTGTTTGCGGCGCAAGAGGCAGCGGGTTCGATTCCCGCCGAGGGTCAAGTGTTTGTATGTTCTGCAAACACTATCTCCTTGGTCTGGGTATTTAATATGTATAATAAAAAATATCTATGTATGTATGTCTATTATATTAAGTATATCAGATGTCTAGTACCCGTAACACAAGCTAAGAGCTTACCACGGGGCTAGATGTTGTTGTGTGGATTGTCCGGAAATGTTTATAATTTATTTATTTATTAAGCAGTTACATATCTTTGTCACACCTACAATCGCCAGATGGAAAGTGCACAACAATAGCTAGTAACGAACAAGCCGTCTTGTCATGTCAGTAATTAATAGATCAGTGTAATTAAGTGCAGTTGTATTTCGTATCTCGTTGCGCAATGGTGACGCAAGAGATTACCGAGGTACATCCTGTTGCATACCTTTTCTTTAAGAACTAAGTGCTTGATTACTACAATCATCGGAACAAATGTTAAATTCTATATTTATTATAAATTTAAGGTGATTTTTAGTGCCTATTTCACCATCTTCGAATAAATGAGCCAATGGTTAAACTATAGAGCAATCTTGGTCCGCCAGTCACTGATACTTGTTAGTTGACTTTATAGCTATGTATTTCAACTATTTACCTCGGAGATGGTGAGACATGCCCTAAGACTGATTTATATATCACACGAATACCACACCCACTAATCCACGTACCATAATTGAGGCGTAAATAATAATAATAATAAAAAAAAATTATAAATCAGGCATATTCTCCGTATCTCAATCAATCCTCAAGGACTAGATCACTTTTACAGGTGGCAGGGACGTCTGGAAGGTATCGGAATCCACAGGCTCTTTTAGTATCTAAGAACTACCGCTATTTGCTTTCAATGAAAAAAAACACACGGTGCATATTTAGGCTATATATTATTACTTTTGAAACTATCATGGGTATTCATATTATTTAGATTTATAACGGGATATTTACCATGATTGATTGTCTTTCGAGTTTCCCGATATTTCGGCACAGTTACATGCGCCATGATCACGGTTGAACTGAAAGCTGCAGCGATTGGAGTAACAGTTTTATTGGCAGACAAATCGATCTACCCTATTTCTCACTCTTTTATTACGAGTCGATGTATCACTAGAGCTGGGACATGTTTCACACCCCACTAACACACTATCGAAAGACAATCAATCATGGTAAATATCCCGTTATAAATCTAAATAATATATATTATTATTCTCTTTATTTCATTTAAAACACGTCAAAAATATATTTTTTGCATTAGATTACATAATAAATTATATAAAACTACCTACTGTAAAAAATATATCAAAACGGAGAATCACTGGTCGCGAAGCTAGACTCAAGCGACCGGTGACTAAGGCTGTAGAGAGAGGAACTTCCTGACAATACGCGCCGAGTCCAGGAGTACTGCCTTCTGAATCTGACCCTTGATCCAGCTTCCCAGCGAGAGCCTCTGAAGGTGTTGGTCGAGACTCTTCGCTATTAGGCCGTTAACGGACACGACTATAGGGACGATAATCGCCGACTCAACATCCCACATGGTGACAATCTCGCGGGCCAAGTCATGATATTTGTTAACCTTATCATTCTCAGCCTTCACGAGATTGGCATCATGCGGGATAGTGACATCAACAAGTATCGCTTTCCGCTTTAACCGATCTATCAGTACAATATCAGGTTTATTCGCTAGAATAGTCCTGTCTGTAATGATAGATCGGTCCCAATAGAGCGTTGCACGGCCGTTTTCGAGAACTGGCGGCGGTGTGTATTTGTAGTACGGAACCTCAGGTCCAGTGAGGTTGTATTGAAGAGCAAGTTGTTGGTGGATAATCTTGGCTACTTGGTTATGCCTGTGCAAGTATTCAGAGTTGGCAAGATGCGAACAACCCGAAAGTATATGCCTCAGGGATTCCCCTGGAAGATGGCACGCTCGACATATGTCGATTGTTTTTTTTTATTGCAATATGCGTATCAACTGTTCACGGAACCCTAGATGTAATATGAATCCATCGCATCATTATAAAATTATATTCGGTACTTTAATCCTTTAAACTTACAATGTTACGTTAAAATGTTACAATAAATGTTCTTCTACTTCTTATTAAAGGTAGCTTAATTAATAAATAAAAAGGAAATGATGCCAACTGCCAAGCCCATCGATATCTTCAATATCGTGGTTTAAGGTCACAAATAATCATACCTTTGCTTAACCTTTCACGTTCACCGATGATCTAATGAAATGAAAGCAAGATAGGAACGAAACGAGACACCTGAGTAAAACTTGAAAGCAATCATGGTTTAAACAGGACGTACATATTGAAATCTTGCGAAATCGTTTGTCGGTTCGAGATTAGAATTATTTTATCTGTAGCTGAGGTAATATGTTTAGTCGTAACCGCTCGTAAATGACTCAGAGGTTGTATTATTGTCAAGATACAATAAATAAATATGGGTATGTTATGAAAAAAAAAACAATTGAGTTTCAGTTCTAAATAGAGGGGGAACCCCAAAATGTATTGTTTTTATTTTCTATATTTTTGTGTAAAAAAGAATACATCTTCTTACCGTAGGTATGTTTTTTTCAAGTATAGTTCTTTTAGTTTCGGAAAAAGTTACTGTGACATAGAGATGGGAATACAGAAAGACATACATGACGAATTAATAAGGGTTCCGTTATTCGCCATTTCACTACGGAACTCTAAAAATGCATAATAGGCCGTAAGCTTATAGGATAAGCTTTACATAAGGAACTATCAACAACGAACTTAGCGTGAACTTCCGTTTGCTAACTGATTAAGATAGAGCGAGGATAACAAGACATTTTGCCCTTCTAAATAAGATTCTATAAGATTCTTGTATAAGAAAATACTTCCATACCATACAAGCACGAAATTATTTAATTAAGTATTTATCAATGATTTTATTAAACGGAACTCATAAGAAGTGACCTATGACTATCAAGAACACTTTCAAATAGTCTAAAGTAAATTAACTAAAGTAACCACTATAGTAAGGTGTTTATTGGCTTGCAATATTCGATCCCAAGAATCTCCAGACAGTATAAGGTATGTTTCCTTTTTTTAAACCTTTTTAAGTAATAACATAAAAAACATCGTATAAACTCGTAAGCAAACAAGTAGTTTTCGGCACCATTCGTTCAGCTAATTATCGATCGGCATTATCGTATTGGCATAGATCACGCGACCACGGCTCAGCGAGCTCTGTAATGAGCGTGTCTCGGACGTCCGATTACCTCGAACTTCCTCGCAGCACAAAAACAACGCGCGAACCGGTGCGTGACTCATGCGCATCGGCCCTACTGCGAAAGTGACTGATGAATTGATGAATAACTAAAGGCCCGTTTTACTGGTGATATTTTTTCTAGCTTAGTAGATAATCTGTGTTAGATCAAATTAAATGGTATTGTCTGTGACTGCATTACTGCTGTTGTATTTGGGTGTTTTCTATGTATCATATGTATGTATTTACAAAAAAATGTATCTATGTAGTATATCAGTCACCTAACACCCATAGTACAACAAACTCTGCTTAGTTTGGGGTAAGGTGATGCTGTGTGAGTAGTCCGGAAATATTAGGTCCTTACATATGAAATTGGCGTTTTGTATGTGTATGTGAGGAACAAAAAGTCGAATATTTTTTAATATAATATATTTAATTAATCAAAGTATGAACCATTATTTTCTATGCACTTTTGCCATCTTATAGGTAGTTCATTGATCCCTTTACTAAAAAAACCAGTCGGACGGGAATCAATAAAATCTTTGAAGGCGATTTGGACTGCCCCATCGGAGTTGAATTTTTTCCCTTGCAAGAAGTTATCCAAATTTCGAAAAAAATGGTAATCTGTTGGAGCAAGGTCCGGGGAGTACGGAGGATGTCTTAGACTTTCCAATTGAAGCTCTTCTAATTTAGTAGCCGTCTGTTGCGCAGTGTGTGGTCTAGCGTTGTCGTGAAGCAGCAGTGGCGTGGAGCGATTGACCAGCCTAGGTTGTTTAGCCGCTAGCTTTTCCATCATGGTTTGCAATTGCTGACAATAGACATCAGCCGTAATAGTCTGGCCAGATTTGAGAAAACTGTAATGAACAATACCGGCACTAGTCCACCAAACGCTTACAAGTAACTTTTTTGGGGTTAATTTTCGCTTGGGGCAGGATTTGGCTGGCTGGCCAGGATCCAACCATTGCGCTGAGCGCTTCCGATTATCGTAAAGAACCCATTTTTCATCACAGGTAATGATTCGGTTTAAAATACCTTCATTATTGTGCCGGTTTAGTAATGTAACGCAGCAGTCGACGCGCGTTTGCCGGTTTGCTTCAGTCAATTCGTGAGGTACCCACCTTTCAAGCTTTTTAATCTTCCCAATTTGCTTCAAGTGAATTAAAACAGTTTTATCACTAACACCGCAGCCTGCAGCTAACTCGGACGTGGTTTGCGATGGATCCGCTTCCACAATAGCCTTCAACTCTTCATTATCAACTTGAGTCTCAGGCCGTCCACGGGGCTTGTTCTGCAAGTCGAAATTTCCAGAACGAAAACGTTGGAACCAAAAACGAACTGTGTTTTCTTTTGCAACACGACCGCCATACACATCATTCACCCTTCGAGTTGTTTCCGCAGCACTAGTGCCACGGCGGAACTCGTACTCGTAAATAATGCGATATTTTAAGTTTTCCATTTTGTAAAATGAGTGACGCAAACAGAAAAAAACAGAAGAAAAAAAACAAATGAATGACGATCATCGAAGCACAAATACATGAGTCTATAGCTGTACAAATTTGAATTTGGAATTCCTTACCAAAGAGGAGAAATTTGTGATTAAAGTGGCCAGTACGAAAAACGCCAATTTCATATGTAAGGACCTAATATTTATTTATTTATTTTTAGTTTCACAATACTTGTATAAGGAAAACGTTATTGTATCACTAGTCCGACTACCCCGAACTTCCTCGCAGTACAAAAACAACTCGCAAACCGGTGTTAAAGTAAGGGTCTGTTTATCTGTGATTTTTTAAGTGAATGCTTCTGCACAAATATAGGATCAATACATATAAATATAAATTAAACTTAACTATTTTTCTATAATTTCAAGAAAGATTAAAAAGTTAAAAGACGAATGTTTATTATTATTAATACTTAGGTACGTAGTAATTTTTCAACACTCGCCCGTTATAATTATTTATTTATTAAATAAATATTTTTTAATAGATGGGGACTTATGTCATTTCACTACCAAAT
Source organism: Gymnoscelis rufifasciata (assembly GCA_929108375.1). Lineage (NCBI taxonomy): Eukaryota > Metazoa > Arthropoda > Insecta > Lepidoptera > Geometridae > Gymnoscelis > Gymnoscelis rufifasciata. The sequence goes on along the minus strand of OV815315.1, from coordinate 7,214,797 downwards.
CATTGCCAAATGTAGTAAATATTTATTATATGTTTTTCGGGAGAACATATTTTATGACGGCAATCATTTAATATAAAATACCTACGTCACACGGATAAAATCTGAACTAAATTTTAGAGAAATATTTTTTCAATTTCATGTTTACGAAAGATTGTAAAATATTTGTACTAAGTCACCTCGAATTCTATGTAATTATATGAACTCATCTTAACTAACTAAAACGATACGTAACCCACAACACTTTCAGAGTAGCCCCAATGGCGCTAACCCTACCTACACCGTAAAGTCATATCTCCAGGGCTCATAAGACCACCTTTATTACACACACCTAGAGTCCACATTCGTTCAACAAACGTAATCCCATTAATGAATCATTTCACTGAATCTAGCTATTACCGTAAAAGGGATAAGGTCGATTATCGCGTTAAAAGCACGTGCTGCAGCTTCCTGCTAGCTTTCAGATATAGCACGTATGGCCGGAGGATAAACAATAGCTCGCCCGGCTCGAGTGGCGAACAATAAGAACGAACAGATTCTAATACATTTCGAATGAGTTATGGGCTGCTTTGATGGCGAAGCAAGAAGGTTTTTAAACAGTTTTCAAGAAAGAAGGTTGGTCTTAAATTTTATGCTTGAAATCTCTTCTGAAGATTATCTTTAAGATGCTAGATGTTGTTGTCTGTATTGTCCGGAACTATTTATTTAAGTTAAAATGTTACCAATATAACTACCACCGCCAGAGATTTAAGGTGGTTGTATGCGCTAACGCGACTTTTTCAAATTGATATATCTACTTTATGAGTGAATAAATATGTATAAAAAAAATATATGTTGCAAAATAGATATTAAATTACAACTTGAACGTTTGAAATTATTGTATCTTCATTATTACTTAATAAAAAAAATATTCAAAGTAAGGCATTTTTTATCCGAAATTTGGATATATCTTTTAAACGGTATTGAGTTTGAGTATTTTTCTTTAACTTCAATATTTGTCAAAGTATTCCACACAAACTGTACGTTTGAAAATTAAAACAAATGATTTATACGACTACAAATAATTATTTTGTGTTTTCGGTATGAAATGGAACGACCGGGTCTGTGCGGGGGCGACGGGCGGCAGTGTGGCTCAGACTATCGGACGGGGAGGTTGTGTCGCGCGTCTTCGTCATCGGTCCAAATGCATTTTTCGATGTAACCGTATAACGATTATTGTTTGCGCATGGACTCTGTTTTTTAGTTTTATATTTTAGAAATAGGTATTTGAGCTCGGACTTTTGTATATTCGTTGGACAAGTTCATTAAGCAATTAGCAGGAATAAAAGTTAGTAATAAATAAGTAATGATTATACTTACTACCTACCAACTAGTGAATTAAGTACCAAGCTAATATAATAAGTACCTACCTATTAATATTTATAAACAAAAAAAAACACTTATGAAAAAGTTGTTTTTTTTTATAAGGGTTACCTAGTTAACTATCTCTGACTCTGAGTGCCTCGTAGGCGCGGTGTGCGAATGTCCGCTTGCAGAGCAAAAGGTAGCGGGTTCGATTCCCGCCGAGGGTAAAAGTGTTTGTATGTTCTGCAAGCACTTTTCTCCTTGGTCTGGGTATTTAATATGTATAATAAAAAATATCTTTAAATGTATGTATATTATATTAAGTATATCAAATATCTAGTACCTACCCGTAACACAAGCTTAGAGCTTACCACGGGACTAAAATGTTGTTGCGTGAATTGTCTGGAAATATTATTTATTTATAACTAGCACAGACTAGTATAAATAATAATTAAAAATTAAATAATGAATTAATTGTTATATATATTTTATGTCACCGCACCGTCCAGTTATTTGCTGTGCATTATCCTCTCCATCCTAAGGTTGTCTGGAAGAAATTGCTCTAAGCAATAAGGCCGCCCATTACGCATTTTTGTATTTAGCTTTAAGTCCCTTTTTGTATTGTGATATGGTGTGTAATAAAGAGTTTTATTATTATTATTATTACTAGGTAGATGATACAAACAAAGTATATACAATGTGTATTTTCGAACCTTGATCAAACTAAATGCGGATACACGACATACATTTATGGATAAATCTATACTATTAATATTATAAAGCTGAAGAGTTTGTTTGTTTGTTTGAACGCGCTAATCTCCGAAACTACTAGTTCGAATTGAAAAATTCTTTTTGTGTTGGATAGTCCAGTTATCGAGGAAGGCTATAGGCTATATAACATCACGCTACGACCAATAGGAGCAAAGATATAGTGGTAAATGTGTAAAAAACGGGAGAAATTGCTCATCTTTGAACGCCTTCACGCCTTCCGTTGCGTGCGCCGTGAAAACGGTTCAAGATACACAAAAAATATGTATTAAAGAATAATAGCTCTTTTAATGATCTAAAAAACAGTCCGCGCTTTAAGTTGTATCAACATAATAATATTAATCTTTATTCAAATAAATATGTTGTTGGTTAAGAGTACTTCATCCGTCATCCATTATAACGCGGGTAGCACCGCAGGGCACAGCTAGTTTAGGATAAAAAAATTATATGTTGGCTATTTAAAAAAAAGCCAATATTTTTTTATGAAAACTACTTCGTATGGTTTTTTATTCGTTTCTGTTTGATTAAATGGTGTATTTTATTCAAAGTAGGCTCATTTGAAAGCTAGATAGTTTACATCATCATCATCATCAGCCCTTATCCCATATTACGTGGGGTCGACGCAAAATCTTTCTTCCTTCCATTTTCCTCTGTCACTCGTCATCTCAACACTCATTCCTTCCTTCAAAGTTCAAAATTAATTTATTGCGTAAATACATGTTACAGCGTTGTTATGGCTTAAATTTTACATGGATCAATGTATTTTACCTGTCCAGGCATGCAATTATAAAATTGGCATTACATTATTGAATAAACTAAAACAATAAAAATCTAACAAAATACAGTACTAAATAAATTTTTATAATTATTAACTTTAAATTAATTTCATCAAACATTTATAACATCAGTAATCATCATAGTAAGCAAAAATTCAAAGTCATAAAACTAATTAATGTACAATTTAAAAAGTCATTATCTTAGAAACATTTTTGTCAGTCATTTTTGTTCTTACGCATGCCATCCTTCAAACAGTCCATCAATATTTTCTTTGACCTACCTCTTCCCACATATCCATCAACACACATATCTAACACTCTAAGCTAGATAGTTTACCTAATTAAGAAAATTCAAAACAATATACAATTTTGGTACAAGAGTCGCTAAATTTTTTTTTGTAGAAATTTACCAAAAATTTTTTTTTTTTATTTTGTTGTTGATCTATAATTTTTAAACTTTTTTGCATTATTTATTAAACTTCATAATATTTTTCAAGGGTTGTCTGGAAGAAATTGCTTTATGCAATAAGGCCGCCCATTATGCATTTTGTATTATGCAAGTCCATTTTTGTATTGTTTTATCTTGGTTTCTAATAAAGAGTTATATTATTATTATTCTACAAATTCTATAAAGAGTATGGGTCTACCTTTTTTCGTTGTCATGTTATTAGCCATTTTAATTAGGTACTTTCTGCCTTGTTGTGCCAAATATCAACAGACAACAAATTATGTATCTTAAGTTGCATTAAAATGATCACGCACGATTGTGGTGAAGTGAGCTGGAGCGTCACCATGAATCACACCAGCGAATGAAATAAGAAACGATCGCGATGTACTAAATAGAACTTGTGAACTGAACGTGGGTTTACTTGCAACGATATGCATTGAGGAAAATGGTTGGCATTTTGAACAATCAATAAATTAATTGATAGTACCTAATAACTTAAAGTGTTGTATTACTTAACCCTTTCCTAACCGCTACTAGAAATACATTAAAATTACGAGTGTTTGCATTAAAATTTCATTAATGGGCATAAAAGGAAACACTAACTTTTTTTTCAGGTTTTTATTAGTATTCTAAGTATTATTTTTAAAACCTGGACTTTTTGGTACCGTCAGAGACTTTGAACTTCCAAAAGTCTAGATTCTAATACAAATATGGAATAATTTTTAACTTTGAACTATATGACTAAACCAAATCTAAACTTATTTATATTCTATTTTATTCAATGTGTACGCCGTGATATTCCAAAAAACAGTTCTTTTTCTCATTCAAGCAAAGGAAAACATTGCAATGGGAGCATTTTGTATGAGGCTTCGATTCTATACTCTTCCTGCTGCAAACTTCAAACAAAAACATGACCTTTATTTTTATCAAAACGCGGCCAATGTATTCCTCTATTCTTCTATTCCCATCCTTACATCTTTCAGGATAGAAAACCCCGATTTACGACATTTCAACATGCTAGGACTTGGAATATGCTCTCTTGATAATCTTTTTTTCTTAGACCTCGGAGGGTCTTTTTGTGACATGAGACCTTGTGCGATTGATCTTCTGAACTATTTTACTGGCATTTTATCCTGTAGAAGTACATGCACAATGTACGCATTTATTATCATTGCAATGCAAAGCTGACAGTATGGCCGCAAGTCGACCTCTGGTTATTGTTTTACTTATAAGTGAATTGTTCAAATCAGGGGCCGAGGAGTAATGGTCTATCCAGGCAGGTCTTGAATTGTAAAAGTTTATTCCTATGAAGGCCATAAGTTCTTCTTTCTTCAAATTGAGGATTTTATACTTGGTCGTAGCATAAAGATTACTTTGATACACCATGTTATCCAATATGGGATCAATGAGGACCAGAAAGGTATCTGTTGGTGTAACGCAATCAGAAAAATGAGATTTCACTACTCCAGTTTCACTAAAATATTCGGGTAAGTTGGTTTGGCTACCGCATTTCTTCCACTTTGGGTTTACTTCAGGTCTGTTTCGTAAAGACAACGGTCTGTCCGATACATCTGTATCTGGTTCATCAAGAATTGATGAACCAGATGCAGATGTATCTAGGTACTATCTCGTCTGGTACGGGTGCGGGTTGGGCAGTAGCATTTCTTCTCTCTCTTTCGAGCTCTCTTTCCAACGCTTCCTCGAAAATTTCATCATAATCGTTCAATGGTGGTGGTTGAATGGTATCATGAATCTCATCATCGGATACTTCAACATCCGATACTGCATCACAATCTGGAAGTTCTTATAGGAGCGACGCATCTATTAGCGCGCTATTTTTTAAAATATCCATCGCAAAAACCTAAAACAATGCCAAAAGAACTTTGTAACTACTTGTGTGTAACAGTTATAATTTATTTAAAAAAAGATACCCTAAGTCACTGACGGTACTTTGCAGTCCAAGTCATATTTTTAGTTTTTTCGTATATAAATGAGTTCAGAAATGTACAACTCTTATAGCAATAATATTACTGATGAAATTATGTAACAAATTCACCAAGAAAAAACTGACTTACCATACAAATTCTATTTATTAGATTTTTCTGCAATTGTCGCTCTTCACTTGTTCCGCCGTCGTCGCAGGTCTCAACTTGCAAGCTCCACTGCTTGGTTGCTATTTGTCATATTTCAAATAAAGCGTTCTGATTGGCTTAGGAAATGGTACTTCTATGGATCGACAGTGCCATTTGTACGTTGCGCGATCCGGTATTTAAAATATGAGGTGGGAAAGTAGGCAGTACGAATTAGTACCGTCAGCTAGGAAAGGGTTAATCTTATCATTATCCACCGTTAATATCCCACTTTTGGGCAAAGGCTTCGTTCCGTTTCATCTTATCTTGCCTTGATTCATTACATAATTTGCTGTCTGTTGATCTCTGTACAAGGCAGAAAGTACCTAATTCGAATAGCTAACATGACAGCAAAAAGAGTTTAATTAACCTTTTTGGTACGTGGGCTACCCACCAACCTTAGAGTATCTATGGATACCAACAGTGTCAGTCGCGTAGTATTTCAAATAATTTTATACTATCTACCTGAAACTTAAAAGGAAAAGCAAAATACCACGAAAACTTAGTGACTGACCAAAACTCTGAAATTGTACTTGTCTTTATGCCCGATTTTCTAATCCTATGACATTATGAATATTGCAGATACTACCTAGATTCTATCAGACGATTGGCCTTCAAGCAAAAACCAGACATTATTCATAAAATTAAAACCCTTACTTTTTAGAAGAGATTTGTTGTATAAATTATGAAGTTTAATATGACATGCAAAAAAGTATACCTCAATAATCCAGTGTAAAAGTTACAGATTAAAAATAAAATATATACCTATTTTTTTTGTTAAATTTCTACAAAAAAAAAGTTTTAATAGGCTTTTGTACCGAAATTGTATTTTCTTTTAATTTTCATAGCTAGGTAAACTATCTAGCTTTTTAATGAGCCTACTTTGAATAAAATACACCGTTTACTCAAACAGAAACGAAGAAAACACCAGATGAAGTACCTAGTTCTCATAAAAAAATATTAAATCGACTTTTTTAAATAGTTTACATAAAAAAAAATCTGATATTTATCGATTAATTTTTGTCATGTATCCGCAAATTCCGCAAATCCGCGTTTGATCAAGCTTCGAAAATACACATTGTATAGGTAACTAGCCTACCCTGGCAGGATTGGCTTAGGATCTTATTATTAGGTTGGTACTTAGTAAGTAAAGAAAACCTAGTTAAAAAAACATACTTATTATTTATTTATTTATTTGTTATATTAGAACCACCAACAAGAAAATACACTAAAATAGTTTAAAAATTAAGGTTCATTAATATCTAATAATAATATATAATTAATTTTAACAATACATTTTATAATATATACATAAATCTCTAGGTAGAATAGTTTTAGCGTAATAATGATGTAGTTGGAAAGTCCTTATTTACGGCGTCGCGACTCGCGAGGAGCCGGCACGCGTGACCGCTTGCCGAGAGCGCAGGCCGCGCTCTGCGTCGTAAAAATGTAGCGGGGAATATGCGGTTGGCGCGGGGAATAATTTTGACTCCGCCCGAATCCTCAAGGCCGTTGGCCCATACAGGCGCCTTAAGTTTTATGCAAAGGTACCTACATATTTAATTTGATTGAATTAATAATAAATGTTAATGGTAAATTTGAATGCTTTGTTATTATGTCTATTTTATGATATGTGCCTATATTTAACCTAATAGTTTGTGGAAAATCATAAAAGCGAGTTCAAACGCCATCACCTTATTACATTTCTACGAACCTCGTTGGTCGTGAATAGACGTCCAAATACAAAGCGAAGGGCTAAAATCCTTGTAAGAAATCTAATCTGTGGTCGTGTGAAATCATCGCTGCTTATTTAGACGGGGTGTTGTGTAGAAGATTAAAACAAGTACTAAGTAAGAATTAGTCATTCGCGGTGATTAGTTTGGAATCTGTTCTTTACATCTACAGTGAGACATCAGACAACTCTTTAGCCTGATCTTTTTGCAACGTGTTATTCATAAGTACGGACATACAACATCATTTAAAAAATGCTTTATTTTCATACATACGATGGGCCAGCTAAATTATTCAAACGATGAAAAGAAAAAGGAGAATTTTCTCAATTCGACGCGTATTTTTTCTTTTATAAAACAAAATAAGTACTTACTTGCTTATTAAATCTATCTACATTAAGTTTGAGAAAACTTCCTTCGAAAAAAAAAAATTTCATTCGGCAACGGAAATAAAAGTTATGTGGTTGCAAATATAATCTAGTAAATGCAAACAAACACTTCCATTATACACTACTTATAATCTGAAAATAATTCATAAATAATATAATTTCATATTAATTTCTAGCAAAAAAATTAATACATGTGGTTAACCATATCCCCTATACTAACATAGATATTTCATTGCAGGGGAAATCTAACCTTCAGCGTTCTATATCCCGTTTACAACAACCGTATTATATTCTTTGCGAAAAAAATGGCAACAAAGTGACGTAATGGTCACAAAATGTTATTAAAGCAGCATTGTCGCATAACACGGCCTAGTTAATAGCGTCTAGCGTGCAATCTATCGACCGGCAGCTGCAGTCAGGAACAATAGACATTGCCAGCAGTTAGTTCTGCATGCAACAACACAAGAGCTACACATGCTAGGTGCCTTTGTGGAAAGCATAATACTTGAGTAAAACCTTTGTGGTTTCAATTTCAACTAGGAGCGTAATCAAACGTATTGTAAATCTTGCGAACCTGGATTGATACAAATAAGTACAACAGATATTATTTGTGGTTTGTTTCACAGAGCTTGAAAATAGGAAAGGTTACTAAAAACTAATACATCAGTAATTTAGATTAAATTGTACCCATATTTTTACTTTTATCTTTCAAACAAACAATCAGGACGTTACAGTGCATTGAAGTTTCGTAACGCTTTCGAGCAAATTTTTTTCAAACAATAGTACTTAACAAAAATCATATTATGAGGCAGAAGTACAAAGGGCGGCCTTATCAAAATATACTAAATGTATTGTATACGTCACAACCCACTCTTCGATCTATGCACACATCTTGGCACTTCAAAACATAGGTGTCCAGTATTTTTGGACGAAATAAACAGAATACCTATTTTTTTTTGTAATCATAATGCCTATCATATGGCAAATTTCGTTTTGGTTTTATAAATAACTAGTGACCAGCCCTGACTTCTAACCGATGCTTCATCTTCACGTGGATCATTCTATGTATTGCAGAAAATTGCATGAGAATACTTTTAGTTGTTCAGACATGGGACAGACAAAAGGCTTGGAAATCAGATGATGTCATAAACAAAATTATCGGATGCCGTTACAGAACCTAAAAGAAGCAACGGATGCTAAGTCCGGACATGCAATTCGTGATTCGATTTACATTACAAAAAAATACATATTCGTCGAATTGAGAACCTCCTTTTTTTTAAAGTCGGTTAGAATACCCCGAAAATTTAAAGCAAATTTGTAAATAGGTTACTTCATTATTACCTAGATAATGTTTTGTAATTTATTATTTTAAATTAACTATGTATAATAATATTTATATGGTATAATTTAAGGTGTGCAATAAATACTTACTTTGTACTAAGATAAGGTAACACAATGTTGAATAACTTCGGGTCGGTTATAAGATTTTAACATTATAGTAATTGAGGGGATAAATTTTAATAGATCATTTTCACCATTAAAACGCATACCTAGGTAATTAATACATATATCCGATAGGCACCACGTAAGGTAAGAATGTATGAAACCAGTAAAATGATATGAGCGCTATGTTGAAACGAGACACCAACGCTTGTGCCACCATAAGGGAAAAACAATACCTCAACGCCATCCAGATTCCAGTAAGGTTTCTTAAATCTGATCCAATAATAAAAACGAATATTACGTACATGAATCTTCATTTAATTAAAAAGTAAATACATATACATAATACAACTTAGACCAGGCTTTCTGGCGCTTCGGCAGACGTGATTTTTCTTATAAAAACATGACCTACTGCATCTTCGTCCATATATATAATTCAACCAATCAGCGTCCACTTATTTTATTTTACGGAGAGTCATCGTTAGTTGATCAATTACCTACCTTAAATTTAAACGTAAAATAATACATTCCAACATTTATTATTAATTTTCCGTAAGTTTATCAATTTAGGTATTATTTTCCGGTGACATAAACAGAAGTAGTAGATAAAAGTGGTATTGACTCACTATTAAAACCGAGAAACTTATTAATAATACTTATTAAATAGCAACCCAAAAAAAGGGACAGATAAGATGAGAATCTGTAATTCCATCGGATCTACACCTTTGTAAATGTCTCATGCCGCAGTATGTGGGATCAGTAAACTGGTTTTTGAATCAAAATTGTCGAATGCATCCTACATGGCATGTCATCCTACCTAAGGAATTTAAGCAAGCTTCTCGCTTCTCCAACAATGCATAGCAAACAAAAGTTGTTTCCACAAAAACTAGATCTCTAGATCAAGATCTGAACAGTCGTTTGTAGCTTTTCAATGCAGAATTTATGACCATTCCTTTTATAGCCAGTATTTTACAAGAACAACTGTGCGTTTTACAAATTGTTTTCCAAGGACGCTGATCCTGGGATAATAAAAAAACAGTTCAACAGCAGACCCTTTTTTAACTAGATTTTATCATCATCATTTAACTGTCAACTCTGTAATTGCATCCAGTAATATCGTTTAGATGCTAGTTTGCTGAGTTGCAGTGAGTCAACAGCTATCTGAGACCCCTCTTGTTGATGAAAATTCACGGCTATCGAATGGGGACCGAGAACCTTTTGGGACCAACGGTCTCCTGTTCTAGATGCTAACATGGCCTACAAACTTCAGCAAACTTAGGCGACGTCATTACATATAATTATATGGCTTGTGTCGGTAATCTTCTATCTCTTAATTATTAAATTATGTTGCGCAAAATTAATTCCACAAATTCCCGTTAGCACTAGGAACAGTAATCCTAGTCGAGCCGCACGCGCCATCCTGCGGCCAAATGTGCAGTTCTAAATATAGCACGATCTGAGGGGAATTTCGGAGGTGAAAGACCTCGCGAACCGGCCACAGTTCCCAGTAAAGTACCGTGTGGGACCGAAGTTCAGGGGCGTCATCGATTTACGAACATACGGATTAGAAAGGGAATGATTGCCCCCGCTGTTCCTGCCCACGCCAAATTTTTATGGTAGGAGCAAATGGGAATAATAGACGATAAAAGCAATACAAGATACAAATTATATCCATTGCTTGTTTTACAAAGCTTGATAACGCAAAATAATAACAAGGTAATATGAATAATGAATCTTTAAGCAGATTTGATAGCAGAGTCGAAGGGGAATATAATCTGTTGCAAGGCATTTTGCGACTCTTGAGAGCAAGTAGCTGTGGTGTTTTGCTAATATTATCTTATAAGGCATTTCAGAAATAACAATTTTGTTTAATACATTTTATCGTAACCTATGAAGGAATTCCTGTAACTTTCTTCATGAATGGACGGACATCATGACTGTGTTGTAACATTTACACGTAGAATTTATTCGGTGTAAAAAGAATATGATTCACTATTTGCTAAAGAAATACCATGAAGCTTCTAATTTAGTCATCGGCATCTGATTCACTCAAGAATGTTTGGTCCATTTCAGGGTTCCGTACTCAAATGGTAAAACGGGGCCCTTATACTGAGACTTCGTCGTCTAGCTGTGACCAGGCTGTATCTCAAGAACCGTAATAGGTGGAGAGTTGTGTTTTGAGGGATGATGTATCTTACCGATATAACAATAAATACTAATAAATCTTAATTTAAAATTTAAGAAAAACCCCCGATACCAACGTTTTAATATCCTTATAAGTAAAACACAATATTTAGTAGTTAGGGCACGCGATGCTCCTTCATTTGATACCCCACTCGAGTATATTTGCAGATTTTCGGTTTTCCTTCCCCACTCTCACCCCCATGACTTTTGAACGGCTCAACCGATTTTCATGAAACATCTCTAAGAACACCCGGGTCCAACTTACCTTTCATACAAAAAAAAACTATATTGAAATCGCTCCATCCGATCGGGAGCTATGATTCCACAGACAAACAGACAGACAGACACGTCAAACTTATAACACCCCTCTTTTTTGGTCGGGGGTTAAAAAACACATAATAATTGTAAGGAAGCTCCCATACAACAAACGTGACTTGTATGGGTAACCGCTCTGGCTGCATCTTTTTGCACTGACATAAAATTTTTGTTTATACCTCTATTTTTGTTTTTTATTGCAAAATGTGTATAAACTGTACACGGAACCCTAGGTGCAGCATGAGTCTATCTCATACTTATCAAATTTATTACTTTAGAGGTAAATTTGAGCCCTAAAAGCGTGTAAAGAATGAGTGCCTTTAGTAGGTACGTAGTATAAAGAATTGTATCTATAAAGGGCAAGTTATTATCGTTGCTAAGAAACCAAGTCTGAGGAAGAATGCGAATATAAATAGAAAATGCGTAATTGAGGTAGAGAGAACTTTATCTAAAGAAATATGTTGGTATAGTCATCATTATCATTATTATTCGTTGTTGTTGTTGACTAGTTCTCGGTCTTCATGTCCCATCTTAGACAACATTGACACTTTACATCTGGTGAGATTGTGGTCAAATGGCTTATCTAGCATAAAAAACCTACCACTGCATATAACCTGTTTTACGTATGTATGAATAGATATTTGATAAATTGGCGATGTTTGTAAAATCAGAGTATTTAGAAATCTATACAGGTACACATATAAGTATGTATATACGTCTGTAAAATCACTTAATTGTATGCACGACTACACAGAAGTCAATTAGATACATCGTAGTAGCATCCAGTTCATAAGTTCAATGTCAACAATTAGAGGAGTTAGAAACGGCACTAGGGTTGTTAAAAAATCGATATTTTTGCTGAGCTCGTATTTTTTTATATTGATTTATCGATACAAAATATTTGATATTAAAATACCAAAATTTTTTTGGTGTACACTTTTATTTTTTTTTACTTGTTGCGCAATAGCACGGTCATATTTCTAGATAATATTACCGCGGTAGATAATGTGCATTACTATGAGTGTGTGGTATTTAAGACTTCGCTTTTACTGAGTCAGACAAGATACAGACTAAGACTTAACCTCTGATTAAATTTAGAATTTCAGCCCCAGAGCAAATCTCTACAATTTTGTGTGCCATTGATTTATCTCTTCGAAATATGGAGGTAATATTGATTGATATCTTTACAAACAACGATAAATAACGATATTAAAAATTCGACATCCCTAAACCGCACTCACATGCCTAACTGAGAAGAACAAACTAAGTAAGTACCTATCTGAAAAACAAGTAGCAAACATGATAAATAGCACTCTAAAAGTAAATTTGTACCTCTACGTTTTATGTTCTTTCACAATCGTTTTATAGCGAATTCTACACGCGATACGCATATCGAGAGAGCTGTTAACTTCAAAGGCCTATAACATTGCAGAAATTATCTCCTCCTCAACCAATTCCTGGCACGTTTGCTTCCAAAACTAAACTCGTTCTCTTGATGTTATGGGCGTGGTAATAACCAAACCAAATATTTCAACAACAACTCAAAATCAATTTAGCAGTTTACCATAACACTAACTTGTGGACAATGGGGCGAAGACCACACAAGTGAGTTTCAGGTTTACAATTGCATATCGTAAGATAATAATATAAATATGCCCTTTTGTCGTAACGTAATATTAGTAATGAATGTACCTACGTTAAAACCTCCGGGTTTATGACTAGGATAGTTTGAGGTAACTTTCATATTCTTGTTAACTAGGTCTAAAAGAAACAAGGACTAGTTGTGAAACTATGCAAAAGTATCGGTATAATAAACTGTTTTGGAATTATCTCTATTTTTTTTGTTATTGAAAACTTGTAGTTTCACATTTATTTTCCTATATTACACACATGTACGTAATTAATTATGTAAAACATGAGGAAGGAAAAGTGATGATTTAAGTAATAATTCCTACGAGCAAAACTGGATATTAACTATCCGATAGATATAGCCTAATAATATTATATTAACCGACATTAAAAGGGAGGCCTCCAAAGGGAACAAAAGTTAATAGATATAATTTATTACTTAATTTTTTTTTGTTTTGTTATGGTTTTATTAAACGTAGTTTTTATTTATTAAAACTCGTAGGTACTTCTTTTGTGCCTTGGATTGGACAACCTTCAGGTCGAGATGACTTCATCCATGGACCCCGTCGACCGTTTATTTTCTTACGTAATTAAAATTTGTTTTGGGAATGGCAGATAATAATTGCGTTTATTATTTCTCTCAGTAATTTGTGGTGCTATAAAATACAATGAGAAGTGGTATTGAAGGGCATATTTAGGACCTCTGTAATTTTATATGAAAACATCGTCCATAATTAAAGGATTATAGTCACTTAGAGGAACTATTGGCTGAAATAAAATTGTCTCCAAAATACGCTTCACTTTTTTGTAAACAATGAGTTAACATCAAATTTCTCATTACCTACTACTTACTCTCAGATTATCGAACGCAAGTTATCCAGCTTATTCACTATAGCTAGAAATAGATCTATAGCCATTGTCCAACTTTTCTCGGAGATGGTATGTAGTGGTGGTATGTAAAAGATTAAGGGCCTATTTTTCTTGGCCCTTAACCTTTTACAGTTGACATTGATTTTATTTGATTGCATTTGCAATTATTTCTTACTTAATTGGGGAGGTCCGTTAATCCGATAAAGAAAACCCAATGAATACCTTATCTTACTCAGACCTAACTTCATTATACCTACTCATGTAACACTCATCAGCCCAGCACATTACAATAATGTTGCATATCGTCGATTCAAAACAACAAAGGTACTCGAGAAACACATAATAATCATCGCACTTGTCGTCAAAGCGCAGAATACCAAGAGAATAATGCTATTTATTAAGCGACAGAATCACGACTGCATTCATCCTAGCATACTAAGTGCTGTTTTGAATTCTCTCGTTCTGACCGTCTGGATACCTGCTACCAGATCGTGCATGAGGTGGCTCGTAAGCACATTGTGATGATCAGGACTGCAAGTACCTACTGAAGGCAAACCGGGCAGTTTGGTAAGGTTTTCGTAAGCTAACTGATAGGTAGTACCTATCAGTTAGTTAGTTATATAGGTACTACCTATCAGTTAGCTTACGAAAACCTTACCAAACTGCCCGGTTTGCCTTCAGTAGGTACTTGCAGTCCTGATCATCACAATGTGCTTACGAGCCACCTCATGCACGATCTGGTAGCAGGTATCCAGACGGTCAGAACGAGAGAATTCAAAACAGCACTTTCTGAATGGAACATACACTACACGGCCAACACAATACAGTGATGTACATACATTTCAGTATTGTTTTAATCCGACTCAACGAAAAAAAGGGTTCTCAACTCGTTGCGTATGTTTTTTTTTATTTTTGTTACTTCAGAATTTAGATCTACGTGGACCGATTTCGATGATTCTTTTTACCAAACTGAGAGGGTTTTTTTTTTATCTACTTGTGTTAAACAGGACACCATTTGTCCTTCCGTGGCATGCCACATGGAGGGAAAGTACCTAGTAAGTTTTTGATTTGGTGGGTTTGATTCCCGTTTCATACAAGCGATTATACAAAGTTTAAATTATTTTAATTATCAAAATGAATTCTTTTTTCAGTAGAATTATCTATATCTATATTTAATGAAGATATGTACTTTTTATCCACGCCATGTGGCATCGCCGTGAGACACCTGTATAGTGTAAGGTGTAACTCGCGTTAATTAACGGACTAACGTGGGTCGGTTAAATTTGGCTAGTTCATGAAAACTGTGGCCTGTAATTTTAACGGCTTAGTGAAAACTCTTGTGTAGGTGTTAAAACAAATGGCTTAGTTTAAATGGCCCACACCCACGCCTACCTACACCTATTTTGCTTTCCTACAACAATAGTTACCTATTTGAGGAAATTATTAACAAAATAATGACTAAAGAAAACGCAGACCGAGGGTTATTCTAAAAGCGGAGTAGGTACACAAATCGAAGCGTATTTTTAACCACCGACCAAAAAAAGAGGGGTGTTATAAGTTTGACGTGATAGTCTGTCTGTGGCACCATAGCTCCCGAACGGATCATGCTATTTAATTATTTTTTTTTGTATGAAACGTGACTTTTGTGCGAGTGTTATTAATTAGACATGTTTCATAAAAGTCGGCTGAGCCACATTAAAAAAAAATTTTTTTTTTACTTGGAAGCTAAAGCTTTGTTCTCGTATTTTTTTTTAAATTTAGTTTTTTATTATTTTTGTTACACTGGACCATTTTCTCCTTGAATGGATTTTGTTGTATTTTTCCTTTAGTTTAGCAAATTGCTATTATTGCTTGCTTGGGAATCGTAGCGTCGGTCGGCGTCGTGACTGAAAGTAGGTAGGTACCATAATTAATTTTTTCACAATGTAGATTATTGCTAAAATTTTACCAAAGTAGGTACCTAGGTTCCCAGGAATAAAACAATATTTTTACTTTTATATGTTAAGTTGAGAATAATTAAAGCATACAGATTTATAAATGGTTTTTACACTTTAATGTGCGTCTTCGTTTTAATACTTCGAGATTAGGTACGTAATAGGTATTTAAATACCTACCTACTTATTGACCGTCCTGTTGTAAATGAGTTTAAATTATTAGCAGGAAGATTGTGTTAGATTATGCATATTCAATGTGTCGCATAGGTATTATAGTTTGCATTAAATAGCCTAGCTAGGTAGGTATTTATATTTAAGTACCTACATTTGCATTTTTGTCTCGTGATTTTGTACAATAAAATTATTGTGTTCTTTTCTGAGTCGGTGTCTAAGACGAACTTGGTGTCACAGACAACAGAAGAATTTCAGGCCTTTTTCGAAAGAAATTACTTTGTAGGTAGGTGAGGTGCTTACTAAATATGGAGAGATTATGGTTAATTATAATTAGTTAGATATATTTGGAATGTACCCTACTTATCAATACCGAATAGGTTAAAGTTCCTACTCACTCTAGAAAGAAACTGAACTGATAAAGATCATGAAAACTCCGTACCTACGGATGGATGGATACCTAGATGGATAGTTAACAACTCTGCCGTGTCAAGCGTATGTCCGTTATCTTAAGTTACATGAGTTGCGCGTAAAAGGTGCAAATCGTATTTTAATGACATTCTAAACCATGGAGTATATTCCTTTAAAGTATATTCTTGTTTAATTCGTTGAAAAAAGCTGTCACCCTATCTCATGCAACTATGATTTTGCCTCTCTCCGTCATGGCAATGTCTAGTATTTTTACATACACCAACTAGGCGTGACAATAATTTTACTTGAAAAAATGGCTATCTCAGTTTACTCTAGTTACATACATGATATAGGCGCGACGGGCGCCCAAAGATACAGGAGTTAGCCCAACCAGACCACGTTTGTGATGAGTGTGATTGCCAGTTTTGTAACACATACAGAGCTCCGAGATACCGTGTTATTTGATATATGATTTGATTCTGTATTTCAAAACATTGATTCAGGTTTTCTTTTTCTGATTGATATTTTATTCAATTCACGATTTTAATGATTTGATTTTTGTGTCAATGACTGAAACCTGAATATTAATGACTCATCAGCATCACTTATTTAGACCTAGAATTTGATCTCGCACTCGTACCTGTTTTAAATATATTTATGTATCCTATGTTAACAAAATTTAAGACTTTTTAGTCTTATTGGAAAAAAAATGTAAGTACTAAAGTATTGAACCAGGTTTGCGTATATTTTAATCATTAACTACTTATTGTATTCTGCATGAGGCTTTGCGGTATATGTGATTCTGATTTTCTGATTGTGATTTTAATTAATTTTACTATTTTGAATTTGTTGTCATTATAATAAGAATTATTTAATTGCTTGTTACTGAGTCAATACTTTTAGATAGGTACATTATTTTAACCTGGTTCTTTAAGTGTGTGTTTTTGAAGAGTTTGTTAATTTGAGATTTGAGAGAGAACAGACTTTATTGTTCAGATAGAAACTGAAGTTCGTAAGGCTGTTATTTTTATTCATAATACAATATTTTAATTCTTAATAAAATTTAGACTTAAAAATTGTTTTTCTTAATTTGTTTTAATTCTTAACCTGGCGTCTTATTCAGAGCTAAATGGTTTTTCCATGGGAAGAAGGTATTATTTCGACGGTAGAAAGGCAAAACGTACCAAACGCCAAAATGACCCATATTGAGTTATATATATCATTGGATTCGATTTTTTTTTCTGCGTCGATTGGTCTCACTTTCGTTCTTCTACGGTGAACTTTTTTGTCGTTTGGTAAATTTAAAATTCCCTACATTCGTCTGTTTTACCTCCACCTAGCGACATCATTTTGGGTAGTTTATGAAAATTTTGTACTTAGGAAGCTCTTTTAAATCGCACCGCGGATTTAGTAAATTTTACCTTACAGACTTTTTCACAATATTAGGATTAAGTAGTTTTTGCTTTCCTCTAAAAACTTGCTCAAAGTTCTATAGTAACCTTTACCAGCCTGAATTATATAAATAGTTTGATTTAGTATTTTATTCCCCGACCAGTTTTCTGAACGGTTGTTATTTGGTCATTTTTACCAGCCTGCAATACCATAAAGAAAGCACATTTAGTACATTTTTACCTTACCAATAAATATGTTCAAATGGCGGATGGTAACATTTTACCTGCCCAAATCATAAATTTTTTTGGTGTTTGGATAAGTTTACACGAAAATAATTAGGTGCTGATTGGCGGTTCGATAACTCGCGTTGTCTTATTTTTGTCGGTTGTCCGGGCTTAGAATTACTCCGGCGTCGTTGCTTGGTAAAAAACAAAGCATCAGGGCGCGACAAGTCATCGCTTAGGACGCACGCGCATTCCGCGAATGGCGAGTGGGACGGCGAGGTAAGTACTAATTTAGTGTTGGCTGATACTTAGATCACGTATTTTGTTAAGTAATTTGATTCTGTTCGTCTGCTAATATTGCTTTTTGTTTTAGTTAACAATGCATAGAAGAAAGCTCTTATCTTCTCTATCTTTTTATACGCGTCGGAAACCTGGACACTGAAGTCTTGAGTGCGAACGAGGATTGATGCGTTCGAAATGTGGTGCTGGCGCAGAATGTTGAGAATATCATGGACGGAGCACCGCACAAACGAGTCAATTCTCAAAGAACTTGGCATTGGAACTCGACTGTCTACAATCTGCATGCAGAGAGTACTAAAATTCTTCGGCCATACTGTCAGGCGTGACCCGAACAGCCTGGAGAGGCTGATAATTACTGGCAGTGTGGAAGGAAAGAGAAGTCGAGGCCGCTCACCCACACGGTGGACCCACACAACACAGGACGCTACAGGTGGCACTCTCCAAGCATCAATACAGTTGGCTCAGGACCGGAGTCGATGGAGAGAAGTGGTGGCGAAGCTGATAAGACGCCATAGTCACGTCCCTCAGTCATGAGGTTACGACTAAGAAGAAGAAGAAGAAGAAAGCGTCTTGATGATATTATCGGTCAAGCGTTGAACAACGCTGGAATTGCTTCAGAGAATTCAGTCCAAACAATTTTGGCGAGTTCAATATCAATTTTTTATTAATTTCTTACTAACAGGGCTTTTGCATTTTAATATAATTCCGTTAATCGTGCAATCGTTAGGTAGTACCTACCTATCTAACTGACTTTCCCTGCCTTTTCTTAGAATCCCCAACCTACAGGCATACTAGGTTACATTATTTGCTAAATATTTGACATTCTATTATTCATATTTTTTTTTCTTTAATTATAATTGACATTGCATGTCAAATCTGAATTGACGAAGTATATAGAACTGTATAAATAACCTGACACCTATGTAAACCATATTTCAAGCAATAAATAAATTTCATTTCATTTCATTTGTTTTTCTTATGAAAATATAATTTATGTTTTTATGAAAATGGAACTAGAAAGGTACACTGTTATTACTGGGATGAAGGTAATGGAAAAAGGGGAGCTAACGAAATTGGCAGAATTTTTCACAAATACATAAAATTGGTTGATCAAAGATAAAAACTTGCTTCTCTACTGTGATTGCTGTCCAGGTCAGAATCGCAACCGCGTGATTATTGCGATGATCCATTCAACTTTACAGGAATGCAAAAATATTGAGACGATCCAAATAAATTATTTACTAACTGGTCACACTTACATGCCCGTCGACAGTGTGCATGCTGTCATAGAGAACAACTTAAAAAATACAATAATATATGCACCATCACAGTGGTATACTGTCTTCAAAACTGCAAGAAACAATCCCTTTCCCTACGAAGTTGAGAGGCTAACTTATGAGGATTTCAACAGGTGGGATGCCGTTTCTGACAAGTACTTTAAGGGTAATCTTACTGGCAAAATAAGTAAACTCCGTATTGTGACATTTAAAAAAAAACAAACCTTCATATATCACTGTCAAGTACTCAATGAACAAATCAGCTAAGTCCACTAATATCGAAGTTCAATCAAAAACAAGAGTGCCATTGATGCCTTGTTACCGATCCCGTCTTCCGATTGCAAAGGATAAATACGACGACCTCGTTAAACTATGCAATGAACATGTAATACCCATTCAATTCCATAGTGAATTTAAAGAAATACCCAAAGAAGCAACTAAAAAAGCCACGCTGCCTGATACTGATATTGATGATGTTGATACTAATTGATTATTTTTATTAATGTATGGAAACAGACTACTAAGAAGTAACTGTATCTACCTACCGGTAGGCCAGTTTTGTCTGTGTCTGTCTATCTTTTTTGATACTTTACCTTTACTTTTGATACTATTTTATGTAAGCAGAAGAATGAAGTGTGTAGCTAATTTAAAATAATGTTTTTTCATAAGCAGACGCTTTTGTTATAGTAGCAATTTTAACTGAGTACGTTTTAAGTAAAAAGAGCCATATACACAGTCGGTAAAGGAACTAATTTGATAATAAATATTTGCTATGTTTAAAAATTTATGTTTGATATGGCTGTTATCTAATTACAAATACTGATTAAATTTTAATTATCTAGATATATACTCATTTTGCTGTTTTATTCTAAGCCTTAAAGGCATATAAGTTGAATTTTTTATGTTATAAAGATAAAGTGCGATATGATTGTTACCTAATTACCTATTAAGAATAATTATAAAGAGTTACAAGACTGATTATGCAACTCATAATACCTACCATTGATTTTATTAAGTGTATAATTTCATTATGACTGTATGGTGTGCTAAATAAAGCCAGATATTCAATAATGAAGAGCTTTTTTTCTTTAATTTATATTAATAAATGAAACAGTAGAGGATCAAAGTAGTCTGGTATCTAAGGTAGGTCATGAAACTGAATAAAAATCATGGGAATACTACTTATTACAACTTTTAACCAACTAAGTATTGGGGAAATATGGGTCAACGTTAGGTCACATTAGGGATATGTTAAAAAATCGTGGGCCATTGCTACATTGACAGCGGAGCATGGTATTATTTGCCCGACGCTGAAAACTGACATTTTATTTTTTAGTTCTTTGTTCCCTTATCCTAAAATAAAACTATTCCTATTTAGTAGTTTTTACCCTACGTCATATTAATTTTCGTTGTCGTTAAGTAATTTTTGCCTGCACATGATATTTGGTAATTCTTTACCAAACGACACTAAATTCTATATTAAAAGAGTAAATGCTTTAATATTTATACAGTTGTATAGGTAAATTAAATACCTTTCCAATGTAGTAACTCATATCTATTTCTGATTAATACTGGATTTTCTATGATTTTTTTTCGAAATTTCAAAACTTTAAATCGCTCTACTCTAAAGTTATGTCAATGGCGTTTGGTACGTTTTGCCTTTCTACCGTCGATTTGTTTCCAAGATTTAAACTTTTTTATTTGCAAAATATAATCAAAATCAGTTCGGTATTATAACAGAATATTAAACGCATTTACAGTATTATTAGGGGGTAGGGAAATATAATAGCAACATTTTATGAAAAAAAATGGTTGGTAGGTAAGCTAATTCTTAAAAAGTTTTATTATCATAGAAATTTTTGCCACAAATAATCACTTCCTGTCAGACCTATTTATGAAATGAAAATATAGGCAACACCTAACGAATTAAGTCAGTTTGGCACAAGTAGTGTATTTTAAGTTACAGAGCGCATAAATCAAGCTTTGTATGGAGACCTTGTTATGCCTATCTTAGTTATCGCTAATAACTCGTAAAATAATTAAGATTTCAATATTTTAATACCTTCCCGTTGTTTAGAAGCTTGCGACTCGTTATATTATGGAAAAAAAATCCAATAAAATTAACATATTTTTTCAAAAAAGGTGAATAACTGAAAAAAACTTTGAACGGCGATTGCTCAAAACAAGGTTTTGCAAGATACACGAAATAGGTGTGACACGGCAGAACTCTATTGCACGCCATTTCTTACGAACTAAATTACAAAAAGTTTATCGAATCGAAAGTCGACTGTGTTCGACAAATTTGTTGAACACATTCGACGATCAACAACAATCGATGTTATGATTAGGGCTTTGTTAAAACTAGATAGGTAGGTACAGTTCGGTAAAATCTCCGATAATAAGTAGTAGGTAGATACTACATTTTCTCCGTCGGTAGCTTCTATCGGTGTAAACGATTTAAATGAGTTGAAAATAACCCGCAAATAAAGGCAAACATAATTTATGTGCCTACAATCCGTACTAAAGCGGTCTAACCCAAACAGTAGGAAGGAGGAAATGTATTGAAATCGCTTCTGAAACTACTCACTAAAACACTCTTACCTTGCTTTATTAAGCACACGCACGCCAGCGATATCCTCACTGCACTTTATTCACAAAATCTCAGTACACAAAGCACACGCGATTTTTTTATTTTGATTGTTTTTACACAGCTGTGTTCCGGGGTTGCGTCCTTGAGGAACGCTCGTCTTGTTTGACGGGCGCGTGGTGACTGCGGCGCGCGCCGGCTGCCTTCCCGCCCCGGCCGGCGCGCATGCGTCACCCTATCCCTAATTTCAAACAAGGATTATTGCTCTGCGTCTAAAGCGTCATTTTTTTTTTAAGACAATTTAATAATTTTTTAAATCGCAGAGTCCATTATGTACATCCATAATATCTATTATGTCATATTGAGAACCTAAAATTATAAATAATTAATTAGTCAGATTAGTCGCTAGTCCTACTAGAGATATTTTATGTAAGATTAGTTAAAAGATATGTTGTAGTGCCCAAAAATGGTCCATGTTCTGTACTCACATATTATAAAAGACCTTAGTGTTACACAATAAAAAGAAATGAAAAAACTATGTAATTATTTACATTTTGCTGTTTATTAAATTTTTTGGTTGGTCAATAATTTATAATACCTACTCATTATTTTAAATATCACGTATGCAGTATAAAATAATACCAATATGCATTTTAGCTAGGTACTTATTCGAAAAGTACTTAACACACACATAATTATCTGACTGAATGAAGGTACCTACTGGATGTAGAGTACCTACTATTATTGTTATAAGTACTGGATAATGCAGAGAAACCCCATGAACGTGTTATCGTGTTAAAACAGACCAGTGTTAGATTCTTGGATTCAGTATTTTTTTAAATTAATAAGCATAACTTTGGAGCCGCATTGCAATGATAAAATTCGTTGCGTATCTATTCAGTATATTTTTTATCGAAAGGGCCTTTCTCCCATCGCACAGCGCAATCATCATCACATCACCAACAACAACAATAGATAGCCAGTGCTCCACAGACAAGGCATTTTTTTAACTTTTTAATTTTTATTTTGCTTACATAATTTAATTGTGAATACACAATGTTCCACAGACTCAGTCAAGCCAGGTGAAGTTGAACTGAAGCTAAAATAGGTTTGGTTGGCTCATTTTATTCAGTCCTCATAGTAAAACTCTGAAACAAAATAAAAACACATAGTATTATCCTACTTAAAAAAATTACTGTTCTTGGATATTAAACTATATTTTAATATTGATTATTATTATTAGTTTATTATACAAGATGTATCACGTACCTATAACGGTTGCAGGGCGATGGGGAACCACAATACCATAGAATAATAAATTACTACGACAATACCTATCAAGCTCTTCTATTGTTAATAAAATTTATAGTTTTGGAGGTATTAAATTTTTTTAGTACCTATTTTTTTTTTGTATTACTGAATTGTTTCACAAAACCTTATTGTTAAAAAAAAACTTACCAAACTTATTAGTCATGATTATTGGCACAAACATAATCTGCAATATTTAAGCCAAAATCAATTTATAATATTGGGTTTTTTTGTGTTCGATAAATGGGCTAGCTTTAAATAAATATTTGAGGATGGATAAAATAACACGTTTTGTCTGTCTGTTTGTTTCGGCTCATCTCAAAAACGGCTTATGAGATTTTGACGAATTTTGCACTTGCTTAAAGAGGCCATTGTTACGAGAAATCGTTTTGTTTTCACAGGAAACTGCATTTATGGCTGTAATAATAATTGACGCTACAATAATACAATGGAAAACAGTGTAGACATTCAATAGTCTTCCAATGTATAGTTTAATTTAAAGGTTCTGGTATGCAGACTACGGATCGGCAAGCGCAGCGTTGGAAGTCCACCCTCGATTATAGAGGTATACATAGATACTCTAAGCCTCTAAGGATGACTTGGTCAAAGTTTCTGGCTCATGATCAGAATAATTGGTCCTCTATGAGGGAGGCCTATATCCAGCTGTGGACTTCAAAAGGTTGACATGATGTTGATATGACCTTTTTGTACACAATTTAACTTTGTGAACTTTGTTTGCAAATTATAGTGTTTAAAATAAATACATTTATTGTAGAAATTGGCATGAAAAACTGTCACGAGTCAAAAACGTAGTGATTTTATACTCTCTGGTCAGAGTCAAAACAAATTGAACTTGACAGATCGTTCTACGTAGTGGTGTTGTGTGGTGGGGATTTGTTTGTTTTGATTTGTTGATTTTGATTGTAAATGTGAAGTTATTGTGGGACGTGAATATTTTTTTCTTTTACGAGTCAATTTATAAAATAAAGAATTGAACATGCCTGAAGATACTAAAAAAACGTACGTAAATTTAGACCACAACGCTACAAAGCTATTTTTTTCTCATTTTGCTAACATTTCAGTGTTCTAAAGAAACATGAACCAAAAGAGCAGAGAAAACCACGTCACTCACGGAACCAGGCTGCAAAATCTGAAAGAAAATCTGAGAATAACGATGTTAATAAAGTTGCACCTAAAGGTAAACTTAAATATATTTAGATATCCATACCAATCCCACAGCATCACCTAACCCCAAACTAAGCTGAGCTTGCATTATGGGTGTAAGGTGGACTGATGTAGTGTTATTATACTACATAGATTATTTATTTTGCTGGCAATATGTTTCCTGAAATAATAAACACATAGATTATTTAATGTGGACATTTAATGTGTTTAATAGTAGACAAGTCATGAAATGGGATGGAAGTCATGAGTGATTTTTATAAATGTGGATGGATATGTGGGAAGGGGAAAGACAAAGAAAAGATGGATGAACTATGTATAAGATTACATGTGTAATAAAGGAGTATATGTTGCGGAAATGGAAGCAAAATACATGTTGTGCCGACCCCGCATAATGTGGAAGTGTGGTCCTGCTAGATGATATTGTAACCTGAAAATGGACATTTAGTTACTGTTATCGGATTTGTTAGTTCAAAGTCATTAAATTATTTTATAAAACGGATCATATTTCAAAAGATAGTAAATAATAAATAAATAAATATTTCTGGACTAATCACACAGCAATAGTGGTTAACTGCTTAGGCTTTTTCTATTTCTAAATAGGTTACATTATATTATTTTAGTAAATTTAAATTTTTACAGTATCTCAACAACCAGTTCTTGAAGAACCAGGGGCCGAGTTCTATAAAAATCTGAAAAGAGAGACTGATGATATAGTTAAAATAACTGAATCTGAAAATGCTAAATATAAAAAGAAAGAAATTCAGAGCAACTGGGCAAAATATGAGATGCCCCTTGAAAATTATGAAGAGTTAGATGATCAAGACGTTGGAGCAGACTATGAGGTTGGTAGTGTATAATTTGCAAATTTTTTTGTAAGTAATTTGAATGATAGTAAGTATTAATTAACAAAAGAAGGGTTATTTCCAAATAACTCTGTTTCAATGTATGTTCAATCATTATCAAAATACTGTAATGGTAATTGTGCCTAAAACTGCCTCTCTGAGAACAAAACATAGGATATAGCAGGCTTAAAATAATTTATCTCAAGAAAGAAATAAAAAAGTAAAATCATCTATTGATGCACGCACACACAATACATAGTAGGTAATCACAAAAAAAAATTGTTCATTGTGTTTGTGTGTCCCAAACTGTTTTGCCTCAGCATGTTCAGGAAAAAACTACCATAAAAATAATTTTAGTATAAATATTAAAAACAGTTTTCTCTTTCCAGAAACTTATCCAAGCTCCTTTAACAGCTGGTGGACACTTCCAATTTAAGCATGAGAAATCTTGGGACACATCTACTGCACCTACTTTATACAACAGATATTTTGATTTTGACATGGACAGTCTTTCCTTAGCTATTTCCACTATTCCATTCTATGAAAGGAATGAAATTGACCAATCAGAATTCAGTGAAACAGATTTGTTAAGTATGAATACCAGGGCTTCAAAATACAAGGCCAAATATTACAATGATGCAACCTTGTCAGTAGAAATGACTGATCAGGAGAAAATCTTGAAAAGTCTAAGAAAGAATACTGGTCTTAACAATGATGCAGTAAATAATGAGAAAACTGTTGAAACCTTGAATGATGAAGATAGCTCTGTCAAATATGAAGTTACCTTAGATTTTAATACACCAAAATCTAGTAACAGTAATTCTATACAAAATGAGAATGTAAAACAAGATAAACCTACTAGTCAAATGTGTGACAAAGGTTTTAAGGATTTTTTTTCTAAAAATTTACCTGGTGTCAAAAACGATGAAGAAGATGCAGCCTGCATAGAAGAGCCTATACTAGTTTCAGTTTCACAGCCTAAAATAATATCTAAAGAATATGCTGAACAAAAGGATAGTGTTCCGAAAGGTATAATGTTAAATTTAATTGCATTTTCCTACTTTACTTATGAATAAGAAGTACAATAACTAAAATTAAAACACGAAATTTAGTTAATTCATTTTATTGTTTCAGAGCCCACGGTGGACCCAAAAGCAAATCCCGTTATTCAATCGCCTGAAGAACTTGAAAAGTGGTTAGATGACTTTTTGGAAAGTTAGCAATGGTATTTTGAGGCAAAAAATAATAGTGTTACATACCTACATTACATATTAGATTTTTATTTTGTGACAATTCTATAATCATTATATTTCTTTAATTTCTATATTTTATAATTTGACATACATAATTTTTACAGATTGAAAAAAATTTTTGATAAAAAGAATAGTAAACCGCAAACGTGCTGTTTTTATTCAAATTACCAATAATGGTTAAAACAAGCAAACTGTACTCATATCAGCCCTTGAACAATATCATGTTGCACACCATAAAATATAAAATGTATATTTCGGCAATTATAAAAGTACAGGGAATAAAAAAATTAATGGTATGCTGGGAAGTACATTCAATGGAACATCAGTTTCCACCCCAAAAGTGAATCAAGTCGACTGTTGTTAGTTGTTGACTTGTTGGAAACATTTCGATCACTAATAGGTACATAATAACCATAATATGGCTTCAAAGAAGTAATATTCTACACTTAGGTTGCGCCCACACCACATGTTACAAGCAAGAGTTCATAACATTTCTTACAGTTAAATGTTTTGATGTATTAAGTACTAATATTTGTAACATGTGGTGTTGACATACAAAAAGGTTATACAATGCTTTATGCTAATAGTTAGTTTATAACTATCTACATGTAAACTGATTGTGATCACGTGTCTTCGTTATTTCCTTGATGCCTTAACAATTGTAACTAAAAAACACAATTCTTAAGATCCTTTACTCCATCTGGAACAGGCACTTCGTAGATGGTGAAGATAACTAACTCGTTGGGATGAAAGTTTGTCGGGCAGTCCAGTATAAAAAAGAAACCCTTAAATTACAGGAAGTAAATAAAACAAACCTATTATATACCTGTTTTATTCATTCTGTGTAAATACATGACCATGCTTTTTTCTACTTTATGACAAATATTAATATCTATAGTTATTATAGTTTTGATACTGTTGGTTTTGGCCTCCTCTGTTCTCGTAATCGTAGTTATAGTCGTTACGCCGGCTATACTGGAGCTGGTTATTCGAAGCAGGTTCCGGGTTCTTCAGAGTCTTAGCACGAGCCGCCAACTGCGATACCAGCTGCGCCGGTGTGAGATGAGCAATCGACATAGAAGCACCTTCTCCAACACTTCCACTAGGATTGAAAATAGACTTCGAACTAACTAGATCTTGCTCCACAACTTGAGTGTGTACTGTAGAACTAATGTGGTCTCGATCAATAGATGTAGCAATATCCTGGGTGGTTGTAGCGTCTCGGATTTCACAAATGTCGCAGAATGGTTTTGAAGTCTGGCATGCTGCATCTTTTGTGTCCTTCTGGGCTTTCTTCACAGGACGTGTGACCACTTTATCCAAACCGAGGGCGGCGATTACGCTGTCTATTAGCACTTTGTTCTGATAAGATTTAGAAGGGCCATTGCTGCTTGTGTACGGGAACTCAATAGGAACTTGTCTCTTGAGTGGGGAACAAAACTTTGGTGCAATATACTTTGGTTCCGCTTCTAACTTCATCCCGTGATTGAAGAGTAGATAGTTGGGGAGCTCCAGAGATTTCAGTTTCAGTAAAGCTGAAGAGCATCGATTCAGTACTGAAAAATATAATTACAATAAGATGTATTAATACTTAATGTGTAGCTTCTTTCTTATATTTAAATGCTTAACTTTAAATTCCTGTATGATATTATGTATAATAATGGTTATTGTTTTGAAGTGGTACCCACCCATAATTCTGTTTTTGTCATTTGCAGAATTACTGTTTGCACCTGCAATGACATAAAATGGATATTAGATTTACATCTACAAAAACATAGGAAAGAAAACAAGTTCGACACATGTTGATCCATACCTTTGCTTGGTGCAAGCTTCAAGTAATCTTCTTTTGATATTTTTCCTTCTGCAACTAACTGAAAAATTTACATATTTTGTGAATAAATACTTATAACCACATACATAAAACAATGATAAAATAATAATTACTCTTGCTAAAGCATCATATGGAGTCCCTGGATTAGCCAAATTGGTTCCTGATATTGTAGGTGCTGGTACCATTGCTGGAATATGGCCTGGTGGAGCTGAGATGGGGTTGGGCACAGGTAAAGGAGCGGGCATTGGGTTTGATACTGGTGCTGGTATAGGATTAATTAAAGCAGAAGGCTGTGATACAGCCATAGCTGAACCTCTGTAATCATAGGGAGCACTGTAACCATAGGCAGGGGCATATGAAGAATAACTACCAGGTGTACCAACTGCATAGTCAGTAGGTGGACCAAATTGATTTGGCATTTGGTATGGTGCATTTGGAGGAAAATTATTAGGTGGTATTTCATGTTCAGGATACAGGAAATTATCTCTGCTTGTTGGAGATCTTGATTGGTGCCCTCTGTATGGTGATCTGGATCTGGACTGATGAGTGTGTTGCGGGCTCCTGTTAGGGCTTCTGTGGAAACTGCGCCTAGGGCTCCGACGAGGGCTGCGACGAGGACTGTGGCGAGGGCTGCGGCGCGGGCTACGACGAGGACTTCCACGGCGTGGACTGCGGCGGGAGTTGAATACAGGGCCTATGTTCTGTCCACGTCCAGGGCTTGGTTGAAATCGACGATTTTGATATTGTGTACTGAAATACTTAAAACGATTATTTCCAAATGTATTCCTTTGAGGGCTATTAGGACGCCAAGTAGGACGAAAACCCATACGCTTTGGGCTGCGGCTGGTTCGACGGCGAAGCGGACTTCTTCTTGGACTCCACTTAGGGGTTCGCCGTAGATACTTTCTAGGTGACTCCCTGCGGCGTTCTCGAGATCGAGAACGGTTCTTCTGCAATGGTCGAACAGAGACTTCCAACGCACCTTGCGATTTCTTCTCTACCTTGCTACCTTCATAATAATCATCCAACTCAGTGCCTGGAGGACGAAGATCATCAGACGACTCAAGTGATTTAGCGAGAAATTCTTTGACTTTTTCTTCTTTATCCTTTTTGATGGCTTCATTAGTTTTATTTGGGTCGCGACGGCTGCCCGGTTTAATGAAGTCGTCCAGTCTGTTTATGCTAGAAGACCGTCTGTGTTTGTAGCGCCCGTCGTCTTGGGAAGGTTCACAGCTGTCTTTCCTAAGCTTGTCACCGTCTGCGAAACTGTCTTCTCGATGTTTCTCATCCGACATTCTTTTGAACTTGCCGTAAGCTTCTATGTGGTTGCCTGGGCGCTCGATATTGGAATTACGTTCTTTATCATCCCAACTATCAATAACACTAAGTCCCTCTATAAATTCATCTTTAGTGAAATCATCAAAAAAATCACTAGGAATATCCTCAGCCTCGGCACCGTCGCCGCCGGCTTCAGGATTCCTTCGGGGTGTTTGGGTCGCCATGCGATACCTACCTATCTACTCAAAATACTAAACTTTTACGATGGAATTCAATTACAATATGAAATAATAGAGCCGTTACGTAAAAAATGTTAGCATTCGCTTAGAACAACAAGTATTTACTAAACGTAGTCATCCAAATACACCAAATAGCACAAAAATATTCACATCACAACTCCGTTTGTTTGACATCAGTCACAGTCAGTCAGAGACAGAGAGTATTAAAATCACTACGTTTTAAGAGACGGGACTAGGAAGGAAATTTTTGATTTAAGCAAAATGTCAAATCGAAGTTTACTATTAATGAAACACCAACATAATAAATAATCTGTTGCAATGGTACCAACGTAAAGATAATTTTAAACCTTAAAGAAGAAGAAGGTTAATATAGGGTTGCACTCGTACAGAATCGAGTTTTATCGATATCGATGATTTAGGTTTCTCTCAATAATAGGTTGGACCTACATACTGAAATTGGGAACAGGGAGGAGGATACTTAGTACAAAATCAAAGTGCAAAACAAAATATTTATTTAAGTATACAATATATTATGTTCATAGTGCGTACCCATTATTTATGGCGAGAAGTAAAACATCATCACATGATCATGATTATAACATGATCTATTGAATTGTATTAAATAATACATAGTATATTATAATGTATTTTGAGTTACTCTATTGCACTAGGAAACATGATGTAAAGAATGAGAAAGTAATTTTGTTGTTGAATAAATAAATAATTAACTTTTGGTATTATGATCAGATAAATCAAAGAAAATGTTCCGCTATTGCAAAGTGTGTTAAAACCGCAAATTATTTTTCAACACATCGAGATGAATCTAAGAATATGATACTCCTCCTATAATGTGTCATTTAAATGAGGTTGACCAAGCATCATCTGAAAAAAAAAATTAATTATATTCGGAAAAACAGCACAACAACAAATTAATTAATATATAGTATTTAAACTCCTGATTATATTGATGGTTTTAGATTCCGAGTGTTGAACTGAGGATGTGGGAGACAAATTCGTTATATTTATGTTCAAATAAAGAAAAAAATAACAGGCCATAGCATATTATCGTGTTATAGATACAATTTTGAAATGAGGCTTATGTCCTATATTAAAAATGGTGATGAATAATTCATATTTAATTTGTAGCATAGAACCATTTAGGTCTGGTGGACTTGCAATTTTGTGGTATGAAAATATATCGATGATAGGCGAGCAAACAAAACGCCTATTGTTTACAGAAGCAATAAATAACATATTGGTAAATGTACTCACCGATCTTCATCCAGGGCAAATATTTGGTATAAGCTTTTTGTCTTCACTTGTCTGCTGTATGAGTTTCTTGCAAATTTCGTATCGAATAGAATTTTTAGGAATTGTTTTGTTCTTCATAATTTTCACAAATTTGCGGTCTTATGTCAATTAAAGGTCAAGTACTAGACTGATAGGTGACAAATTGACAATGATCCATAAAGAATAAAACCTATTTAACAAGAAGTAGAAGAAGAATAATAATACCACTTATCTCAGAAGTAGCAGTTACAAAAAGATTTGCGTACCAATAGAGCGTATTTAATATTTGGAAGTATTATAGTCGCGATTAGTTTTATTAAGTTGGTATTTTTTTTATTAAGGTGGCAATTTTGTCAAAGCAATGCCTTAGCAAAGTTTTATGTCAGATTCTATCATAGACACTTGCACCAGCCTGGTCAGAGAGTATTTATTTCACACTACGTTTATTCATTTCATGTGGATAAAAAAAAAGGTAATTCACCTTCTTTTTTATGGCCTTTAGCTTAGCATCCCTGACTATTTCCCCGTCAACATTATTTTGTTTATGAATTGAAACGGGTCACCAATAAAATCGTTAACAACCCGTTTCAAGTCGTATTATTGTTAAAAACCATGATAATAAAAGAGATAAACAAATCAAAATGTTTGTAAATAAACTAACACATAAAATGATTCTACAACTTAGGACAACGAGAATAATAATGGGTGTAGAAGACAGATTCTCTAAGGTATTATTATTATTTATTATTTCCGCTGCATGGCCGTTGTACGCATTGGACCAAGTATTCGGTCCATCCCATACTTGGCATTGGCATAGGTAAAATTTGTTGTAAACGTAGAATATTCTGTCTATGGACATTATACTAGACCATCTAGACTTAACCGCGGGAAAATCTAAAAGACGTGAACAGACTGTCCGTTCGCTTCTTTTGGATTATCCCGCCTTCTTCCTTCCTTTGGAATACTTCTTTTGGATTGGTGCCAAGTATGGGATGGATAAATTTGTTCAGTTCAGTACAAAGTAGGTACCTAGAGTTAGTGCCCAATGTTAATATTAATTTTACATGTCTTTTTATATCAAATATTAAACTTCCATTAGGAATCACATTGAGGCTAGTTTAGTTTGACAAGTGTAACAGGATTTACATTATTACCAAAATCAAATGGCCTGATCTGCTTGTGATAGGTTTAAATCTAAGTTAGGCACTAAGAATTGAAAAGACCAATATTTCTTTTCAGTTTAAAAAAAAACAAAGATGCTGCGTAAAAAATAAAACTTTCGGTTTTTATTTTTTTTGGGTCAATTATAATAATAATACTTTAGTTATACAGTAGAACCTCGTTATGTCGAACCTCGATAAGTCGAAAACCTCCAAATCTCGAAAAAATGTTTTGTTCCCTTCCCTTCAAACACCAAAACCTCCATTACTTGAAATCTTGACCCTCTGTTAGTCGAAATAATCACCGAGTACCTCCAAGCCATTTTGGTACATATTTTCACTCTATAACTCGAAAAATTAAATTTGACCTCTGTATCTCGAACATAGCAACGTTTTATTTTACAACCTTTACAACTAGATTTGGAATTTATTACCTCTATTTTCGAACAAAAATAAGTTACCGACTTTAAGAACTTGCCGACTATGTGAGTACACTATTGTTTCTTAGACAACATTTTAGGAGTATACGATAATAAATTTATGACTCACGTAAACACGTGTTTGCTTGTTTGGTGTCAGGTGCTAAATTTTGATTTCCTTTGAAATTTAGCTAAGCAAGTCATTTGTTTTCGACTTAAATACTGTCAGATGTAGTTTGGTTCTACTGCAATACACATCAATTAGTACATTAGTTAACATGAGTGCTGTGAAACGTAAACTAAAAACTTTGAGTCTTGCTGAAAAATTAGAAGTTCTCGAAGCTGTGAAGAAGTGTAAAAAAAAGAAAGATGTTGCTAAACAATTTTGCCTGCCAATGAAATCAGACATCATGAGAAAAATACAAAACGGTCAAATAAAAATATGTTTGTCACCTCTGCAAGTTGAATTTTTATTTATTTTACCTCTGTAACTCAAAATTTATAAGAATAAACCTCAAACTCTTTATGTCGAATCAAAATCCGCCTAAGTCGAAATCCTCCATAAGTTGAAAACTCTATAACTCGAAATTTTTGGCGTCTCCCTTGATGTTCGACTTATAGAGGTTCGACTGTATTACTAAAGATCACAGTTTTCACACGTAACTAATAATTTTTACCTAAGTCTCTTAGAAAAAACTGTTTTTTTTTTACACATTGTCACTTCACCCCAAACTAAGCAGAGCTTGTACTATGGGTGTTAGGTGACTGATCTACTATAAAGATACATTTTTTTTACATAGAAATGGTACCTAGAAAAGACCCAGACCCGAAACCAGAATAATTGTAGATCGTACAAAATGTGGTCCTCCGGCGGGAATCGAGCTCGCAACCTCCTGCGCCTCAGGCGGACCTTCGCCCACCGAGCCACAGAGGTCGTCGTATTTAAATCTTTTGAGTAGGTGTACTCACCCAGTCCCAGTTATAGTTGATAAGATGTAAGTACAGACTGACGGCGGAAGCTACTTTATTTTATACTACTTATGTAAAAATATTACTGAATTCTTTGAAAATATTTAAATGTGTATTAATTTTTTAGGGAACAAAGTACCTACCTACCTTCTTATATCTTTTTACAGAGCAAGCAAGGTTAATAACATTTAAGTACAGGTACATATACCTAATCGCGAAACTAATCTTTGCTAGTGATAAGCAATCATTCGAAGCGAACACACGCAATATGTGATCAACGAATTTGTTTGTTTACATTTCATTCTAGTCAGATTATTTTATAGTTAAAAAAATGGGAGTGCCTATGGTGAATAAATGCTGTTTTGCTGCAAGTTTAAATACTGGGACCTTGATTATTGGTTATGTTTATACGGTAGGTGAGTCTTTATTTACGGAAGGCACCAGTATGTGTAGCAGTAGCATGATAGCAATAATAATAATGATAACGTCACGAAGCTAACAAAACGTATCTCCTTAGGCATGTCACTTATAATAGTAATAAATATATTTATGCAAAAATGACGTAATTACAATGCTGTATACAAAGTAGTGTCATTCCATCATGAAACTCACAATCTCGTGTAAAAATACACGGATTGAATACCTTACGACTGTACTATATTCATAATATATGTAATATAATAACATATATAATACATGCACGTGCTTATAACATAACATTGCAAGTAATTTGATATGAATCGGTTCAGTGGTTGTGGAGTTTAAAATAAATCGTAAATTTGGTTGGTTTTTTTTTAAATACTCTTTTTTTTAGATTTGGGCACTTCTTGAACTAGCAGCCTGCAGTCTGCTGGTGACACTTGTACCTTTGGGCAAGGACGGTAAAATCTCCACACATAAGTACGTGCTGTACATCACTGCAGCTGTGGTCAGCGGCATTCACCTAGTTAGCTCTTTACTTTTGGTCGTAGCGGCTTATAAGGTTGGCATTTCTGTTGTATACTTAGGTACCTAAAAAAACCGGAAGGAAATATCCCTTTTTAATACTCGGCTTATAAATTTACTCCCAGCATCATTACAAATTATATAAAATCTTATTTCAGTAATTAACGCAACTAGCAATTGTATGTCCTCATTGATCACTTTGATATAGGTAGGTAGGGACAAAATGTTTGTTATACTGGTTATACTGACAAGTAAAATTTAATTGTAAAGTATTACTTATTAAAAGTGTCTACACTACACTAGCTATGCCATATTTGGTTTAATCGTAGATACTAAATTAAAAATAAAATTTGTTTTTTCTGAAGTTCCTGGTCGGAAAGGGAAAAGGAAATAAATATTTTATTAAATTATAGTTCTCTACCAATTTGACACAAATAGTTATTATAATATTTTATCTACCTACCTGTTTTATCTATTTCAGAAACTAGCATCCCTAACCCTACCATGGACGATAGTGACGGGAATCTTAACGGCTGTGTTCTTCCTCATGTCACTGACTGGCATAAGCCTGGTTCTCCAAGACACAGGAGAGATTCTCCAAGTTGAATCCATCTTTATTTGCGTACATCTCGTCCGGGCTTGTAAGTATCTATGTGTATTCGAGTAGGTAATACCTTTGAATATAAAGGTGCTAACATCTTGTAGACGGGTACAATAGATAACAAAAAACCAAAGATATTTTTTTATAAGATGATTACTTTTTTAATAAAATAAAAGGCAAAGGATATACCCACGGTACTTCGAGTTAAGTACGAGAAGACTTAAAAATATATTTTTAATTAATTACTTCTGACCTCTCTACAACAACCCTTTTTATAACGTATCTAATATGTTATAAAAAAAGCTGTTGTAAAATGTAAAAAAAATATTTAGTTTTTTTTGCCTATTTCCAGTATCTATCTAAAAAACCCTTGATCTCAAGATGATTACAGCCTGTTGTTGTCCACTTTTGCAGACTGAATATGAGATGATAATGTCCCAGTAATTTTTATTTTAAGTAGTTCTGAAATCGAATTTATACCGTCCGACTCTGTTCTCCTTTAGAATTAAGAGGGGCAGGGCAATAAAAATTAAATTGTAACCGTGTTTTACAGGCATCTCTGTCTACTGCATAGTGGTGGTCCACAGTCGACACAAGCAGATAATGTACGAAGAGGATGAAAAGATGTTTCAGCACTCTGCCAGGCTCTACCAGGCAGTCAAAACGAGCGACGATGCGGTTTAGTATTGAAAAAGATACCTACTTATAACAAAACAAACACTCTGGTTTTGTTTTCATCATGCCATGATACCTTATTAAAATTAAACCAGAGCCATCGCTTAGTTTCGCGAATTATGTTTTATTTTCCCCGTTATGAAAATCTTTAAATTTATTTACGTAACTACTTAGCGATTATGTCAAATATATGTCATACCTCACGTATGTCCAAGGAACTTATACCCAACCGTATGTCTATTTATATTCCGCATGTTAAGGAAAATTTATATAATATTTCAGTAAAAATATAATTCAATAATACCTTTCAGCACAACCTGGCAAAAACATTACATTATTTAAATTTAACTACAAAAAGTAAATAATTTGATAACTTTGTTTTCTTTATCACAAGGTTGACAAACTCTAATCAAATTGGAATTTTGTTCCCATAACTTTAGCACTCGGAGTTGGACACCCTGTCAAGTCAACACCTTTTTCTTTCATGTCTGAGTAATTGAGTTCTGCCAAAACTTGGTAGCCACATTTGCCTGCGAGGACTTGGGAGGTAGTAGCTGTGAAGACTGTCGCCGTGGCTGGAATACCTAAAGCTTTGCATAAAGGTTTTCTGAAAAAGAAAACAAAATATATTTACATTGATAATATCATCAACAAAAATTATGTTGATGATAATGATTTCACTGTTGTGTAGCCTAGATTATACTTAACTTAGCTTTTAAGTATAATCTAGGCTAACAGAAAGAAAATAATGTACCGAACACGGGAAAGTACTTCACTGCGGCGGTAAAATTTCTGATACTTTTTAAAAGAGCATCGCATACACCCTATATGTCTACTGAGGATCAACAAGCGAGGTTAATTAATCGATCAATAACAAGTACTTTTGGTTACATCGATGAATAAGCAACCTCTTCCCTACTGTAGAAATACAAGTTCCTTAATTGAAATTAGATTAGATACGGATTGGTTTTATGGTATTTCGTAAAGTAGTATGCTAACCTAACTCTATAATTTCTGGTATTTCGGCAATCTGGTATTTTGTGAATAAATCAATGAAATAAAGTCGTAAAATCTATTCCGTTTCTTACACATATCTACTTAGGCTAATAGATTGTGTAAGTTAAATTCATTTATACAATCACATAAATTTGATTGTCTATGTCTTACGTCCCTACCTATAGTACAGTACAAACCTAGCTTCAAACAGCCTTGCTCCAATATTTTGACCTCTATGCTCCGGTAGAACAGTGAGACCACTGGAAGTGAGGTACCTCTCCACTTCAAAAGTATTAAACACATCTACAAGACCCTCAGCCGTCACCAAAGCCAGGAGTAGTTTCTTCCATGATTTGCCAACAACCTGGAAAACCCATAAAAGTATGAAACTAATCTATTGGCGAACAACAAAGCAACAACTTATTTAAAAATATATCGGTGCAAGATAATCTTAGTGGAAAGATAGCCTATCCTTCTTATTTGATAAAGGTTTTGATTTTTTGGGGAAGATAAACTTGATTGATCATTATTTTGGGTATCAACAGCTCAACGAGCAATGGAGTGGGCTATTAATGATTGGAGTCACTTTGGGAACAAAAATGTTAACATTCAGCTTAATGTATGGCATGTGTGCAACTCTTGTTTTCTTGCACAACCTTCGGACCACAAAAACACGAAAATCATCAACTACTAGAAAATCGACAATAACTAATAGATCGAGAGTGTACCTACCCGTTGAAAAAGAGAATAGTCTGAGCAGAATAAGCGATCGCGAATGGAGTTCGAATTTCTCGAATGGACACTGCTAATCGGCAATGGCAACATTGTACACAGTGAGTACTGTTACCCTTAGCATGAAGGCATCTTTAGATGAGATAAGTTTAAGACTAGTAGGCCCTTCAACGTGTGTATTATGGTTAAAGTTTTAAGAAATATGCCCTGTAGGTGAAACGGGATAAAACCATATTCTGCACTGGTTCAATGCTGGTTGGGTATGTGTGCTAGAACCTAGTTCGTTATTTATCAGAGGACACCACGGACGGGTGAGGTCAGTTTGCGTTTTAAACATCATTTTTGGGTAGTTAAGTAAATATTAATAATAAAAGTTTATTAGTAGGTAAGGTACCTGTTCAATATCCTCCTCTTCATCATCTTTGCTCTTAACCAATATGATGTTGAAGCCGACCAGCTCGTCAGGTTGACCGTCCGTCTCCGTGAAGCAAGCCAGACTTACTCCTTGGGATATATAGTCTTCCCAGTTGGCGACAATTGTGGCTATGGACTCTTTGTCTTGGGGTATACCTGTTGGTCAGTCGGTATTTTGAATTCCCCACTATCATTAGACTACCCGTCAACGCTCAGAAAAATTGTAAGTATCATACTAATAGGGCCGACGCGACGAGTTCGCTAAAAGATATGCCCGTATACATAAAAATATTTAATTTTATAATGAGGGCATATAGAAGGATAGTTAGATAAAATAATATATATATATTATTGTTTTTCTATATATTATATATATAGAAGGATAAGTTTGATAAAAAACGTTAATAAATTCATAAACCTAAATAAATTCATTCATAAACCTTTAATAGGCTTTTCACCCTTGTTTATTTCTATATGTATTATAAGTCGCAAAATATGGCATAATTAGGCTTATGTGTGTCTGTGTAAGTATTAGCTATTTCAGTTATATAAGTCCTAGATTTCTTTCTTTCCACGCAAAACGCTAGAAATAATTAATTTATTTTTATTTTTTAACATAAATTCAAACTTAATCTACGTACCTAAAAAAAAAACTACTCACCTAATATATCGCATAATGGTTCGTCTCTAAGGAAATTTTTTATCATTAGTTCTATGCATTTTTCTCGGTATTTATCTTCCATGTCCCTGATTTGATACCTAAAATAACAAATTATTAATGTACCTAGACAGCACAGAAAATGTGCTGTCTACACAAAAAAATAATATGTAAAATTGCTAGATCTGTGCCACAGATCTAGCAATTTTATAGGAACTAGGTGACTAGGCAAACGTTGTTTTGAAAATATATATTGGCCCATAGAAATAAATGTTGGCTGATTTACACCTACTCGATATTTAAGTACATACAAAAAATATATAAAAATCGACCAAGCCAAAAAAATGATTTTTTTTAATACATAATTATGCTTTAAACAGTTTATTCATTCAATCACTTTATGGAATCATAACAATACAAGCTATTTATGAAAACTTACATTTTCGCCGGCTGACCATTCCTTTCCCTTACTTTGAATCTGCTCCAAACCTGTCCAATAGGCACCGAAGTCGGTCTTTGCCAAGGCATTATTCGATCGACACTAATTAAGGACTTCGAATTTCAAATTATGTATGTGCCTACACTGAATTTCAAACTATTATTAGGTACATTCACATTACAGATTTCAGTCACAGTTAATTTAAGTAATTAGTTACCTATATAATAGTTACTATTTAAAATTACTTTTTATATAAAGGATCTGTTACAAACCGACACGACCGAACATTGAATAACATGAATCTATCCGACTCGATGAAATCACAACACAAACTAAAGTACCTACTTACAATCCAAGATAGTAGGTAAATAGCCGTGCCTCGGGAAATACCGTTCCATTGCTAACAAAATAAAGACCAGTATTAAATATCGGACCGCGGTTTGATTTGTTGAAATTGTAAATACATCGATTTTATATGTGTGTGTGATGATTACGTTACGATTAGATTGTCTTTTTGTGTAGTATGTCTATTGCAGAACAAAATATTGCGAATTTTTTACTTTTACTGCTATTAACTTTACCTACACAGGAAAATATTTGGCCTAAAATGTTATACTATTATGGTATTTTTTAACAAATAACTCCTTTGTAACGAATGTCCAGCAGAATATAACCTCACTTGAAATTATAAAAACAAACTAAAGTTGTTATGTACTAGACCCAAGGTCGCCAAGATAATTTGAATTTACTACTAAACTCGCATTAGAACCAATCGGTTCAGGTAAGATTCCCGCGCTAGTAAATGATTCGTTCGTTCAGCTGGATTAAAAACAGTGTTGGTGGTGTTGCCGTATTCAAAAATTTTAAAACAAGCTACAGATAATCAAGGATTGAATGGTAAATCTGAAACATTACAATTAATTTTAATTTAGACATCATGTTTCACCAAACCGCACTTGCCCAGCGCGTGGAAAAATGAGACCTATTCTCTCTCGTCAAAAGAAGTCCCTGTGACCCAGCAGTGGGATTGACGATGATGAGACATCATGCTTTATATTGAAAAATTCTGCTTGTGACCTATACAATCGATATCCTAATGGAAATAGTGTTTTTTATTTTGCAGAGTTCGAGTTCGATTCCAAGCAAAATACAAGTTTTCTTATAAATTATGTGAAAATGAATTTTGAAATCGATGACATCGTTCCAAGGAATAAATCTTCCTATGTCTAATATTTTCAAACCTTTCCATACAGACCGAAAATATTGTTACATCTGTTTAAGAGATTCGTATTATATTATCCTATTCAATTAATAATTAAAAATTTATGTAGAAACGTCATGCCAATAAGTATTGTAAGTCAAGAAAACTTTCTGTTTAATAAAAAATTAAACGTTAGAGCAGAGCAAAGGAGCTCCCTGGTCTCCAGATGTGAATTATGCAATGGACACGTACTCGAGAGTTGCACAAATATGTTTATGTCTACTTACAGGATTTATTTTTATTTTAGTGCATTTAAGGAAAAGGTTAAAAAAAAACAATTGTACTTGCAAATAAATATTACATTTTATTAATAATTATGTTTGGGAATTATGTTCTTAAAAAAAATATGCAAGAGAGAAGTCCCTGTGTCCCAGTAGTTTCATTGAAAATATTACAAACATCCTTAATAAATTATCTTTAACTAATAACCTTACATAAGTTATTAATATTAGTCATGCTAGCCAAAATTAAACATCGTTCCCATAATTTTAGCACTAGGAGTGAGACAACCTGTCATATCAATTCCTTTATCTTTCATATCGGCGTAATTGAGTTCAGCTAAAACTTTGTAACCGCATTTGCTGGCGAGGATCTGTGAAGCTGTTGCCGTGAAGACAGTGGCCGTGGCTTTTATACCCAGGGCTTGGCATAAAGGCTTCCTGAAATGATGGGCATATTTTATGAATAAATATTCCTGATAATATTAAAAAAAAACAGCACAGAAAATATTACATACCTAGGTAAGACATGTATGAGTAATTATAAACGTCTGTTTTAATAGTATGTACCTATAGGTACGTCCTAGTCGTTTGCTTTGTCAAAAGTAAACTGAAATACTGACCTGGCTTCAAAGAGTCTGGCGCCGATATTCTGCCCTCTATGTCCCGGTAGCACGGTAAGCCCACTGGAACTAAGATATCTCTCGACCCCAAACACACTAAACACATCTACAAGACTCTCAGCAGTCTCTAAAACTTTACTAACTTTCTCCCATGCTTTGCCCTTAACCTAAAAACAAGAACAGAGCTTTAGGAAGAAAACATATCTCATGTTATGTTTTCCTCATAGAGATAATCTTATCTTTATCTTATCAAATTATCAGACTGACTAATATAATATCAACACAAGGAAAAACTTATCATGGATAATATTTTTTAAGTTAAAATATATGATTTTTATTATCTCTTATTGTTTGATGACGTAATTAGTAAAATATCAAACAGGTTATCTAAATAAATCTAATATTTTTCCTGTTATTGTTGTTAAATAATTTATTATAAGTTAAAGATAACACTTATCTATCTACACCAACCCCACAGCCATCAATGTAATTCTTATGTTGCCAACTAATAAATTATTTAAGATAAATCACCCAAATAATTTATTTATTTAAAAAGCTTTGATGATGCAAACCTTAGTTAAAGAGTAACTTTCCCACCTGCTCATTTGCTTCCTTCTCGTCATCCCGTGACTTAACCAGGATGATATTAAACGCAACCAGCTCGTCTGGTTCTCCGTCGTTTTCTGTGAAACATGCTAGGCTCACTCCCTGAGACAAGAATTTTAACCAGTCTGCTTTTATACTTGCTACAGATTCTGGATCCTGTGGTACGCCTGTGGGGTTGTAATTAGTGGATTTATTTATGTACAGCATCATTTTTATACTTGTACTAGCTGACCCCAGCAAACGTTGTTATGCAAAATGAAAAATAGATGCTGACCGATTCTTAGACCTACTCAATAAGCTTACAAAATTTCATCAAAATCGGTCAAGCCGTTTCGGAGGAGTATGGCAACGAAAACTGTGACACGAGAATTTAATATATTAGAAGATATTTGTAGTCTCTATTATACACTAAATAAATTGGTTGTAATGTAACGATTGAAAAAATATTTTAAATGAAATAGAATAAGTATAGAAATAAATAGAATAGAATGCAGATATACCTACATAAATAATATTCAATTTTAAATAAAGCCTGGATAGAATTACAAGTTCTTTCAATGTAAGTTTAAGTCTTGGAGTTCGTAAAATACATAATAAATAATAAGATAGACCTCCTAGTGGAGGGCTATGCTCGGGATTAATCTTTAGAATCGGAATGAATACAAATAAGTAAATACTTCTGTTAACCTTTACAGAGGTCTTTACTTTTTCTACACCATTTTTTCGGCCGGTTAAGCGCTGAGACGTATAGTCCCGTCTCCCAGACCAAAATAATGAATTACTGTGGATCACCTTCAGTTTAATTATTTCCCTACTTACCCAAAAAACTGCTTATAGGCTCATCCTTAAGAAAGCTTTCTTCCATTATGTCTAAGCATATTTCCTTGTATTTATCGTCAATGTCTCTTATTTGATACCTGAAATAAAATACCTACCATTACTTATAATATCGTTATTAACATATATATATATACGCTGTTTCTTTGTAAACTTTAAAATAACTAACATGACACAAACAAAAACTAAATTAAATTCTTATTAAATGACTGATATGGGTCAATGGGCTCCTTGGGATATATTTCCTGTGGGTCGAGTAAATTGAAATACATATATCTGAACATAATAAAAAATGAAATCGCTTACACTGTCTGTCTGCTTAGATCTTTTTATAAAC
Organism: Gymnoscelis rufifasciata; assembly: GCA_929108375.1. Taxonomy (NCBI): domain Eukaryota; kingdom Metazoa; phylum Arthropoda; class Insecta; order Lepidoptera; family Geometridae; genus Gymnoscelis; species Gymnoscelis rufifasciata. The sequence goes on along the minus strand of OV815315.1, from coordinate 7,171,363 downwards.
AGATTTGATACCAGTTTTCTGTAATAGTAGTGTGAAGAAATAAGAATAATGTTAGAAGATAATGTTGCAAGAATAATGTTTCCATGGTATACTTTGCAAGGTATTTTGCTGCCGGACCATAAATAAATTTAATATTCGGGACAATCTATACAACCCCTCGATAAGTCTAATTCTGGGTTTCGGGTAATAGACATAAATATACAATGTGTATTGTCGAACCTTGATCAAACGAAATGTGCGGATACACGACATAAATTTATCGATAATTATCGGATATTTTTTTTGATATGCTAACAATTAAAAAAAAAGGCGATAAAAAAATATTTTAATGAAAACTACTTCTGTTTTTTTCTTCGTTTCTGTTTATTTTAAAGGTAATCAATAATAAGTCAAGATCTACTGGACAGATTTGACGAACATAAAATTACTTACATTATATGACAAATAGAGTTAGAACACTCTCGAATATACTTCAAACTTTCAAACAAACGAAAGAAGTTACGTTCCGGTTGGGAGCTAAGATGCCACAGACAGATGGACAGACAGTCACACATACCCAGACACCCCCACCCCACCACCCCAATTTTCTTAAACGAGGATAATAAATGAATTAATAAATTTCATTTATTAAAATTTTGAAAGTCCGTTGAACAACATAGAATGCCTACTTACTTTTTAATTGGGTGCTCATTTATTGCCTTCCCATTAAATCTACTCCAAACTTGACCCACTGGAATAGAAAATGGTCTTTGCCAAGGCATTATCTTAAATTAAAATATTTTTCTAAGTAACTTAAAAGCAAATTTATTAATTAATATACGTTTTGGTATATTTTACCCGATCTTCAAAAGTTACAAGACTACTCATTGAACCGAAAATCTCGAGTATGCCAAAGAAGTTAATTTCCAACTTTATATAGATGGTTTACAGTATCTATACATAAGATAGATATTATGTTGATAAGAAATAGTATATATTTATCTGCCTTACTAGCATGGTGCGCAATGACAGCGATTACAATTAAGACGGACTTTGAATTTTTAAGTAAACAAACTAATCATTCATTCATTTCATTTACATTAATATTTAGAGATAAATTTGTGGCAAACAATTAGGTTGAATTATTTTCATTTGTGTATAAACATCCTCGGTGAAATCCATTTCGCAATGTGAATGAAATCCATTTCATTCACATTGCGCCATTTTTTAACAGGCGCTACGCAATTAAGTCACTCCGGGTATATTTTCACACTGGTTTGTTAATAAGGATTTAAACTGTATTATTCATTTTTGTTTTACCATATTTGATAAAGTACGATTACGTACGATTCGTAAAAAAAGTAGAAGTAGAACAAAGTCTGCCATCAGAAATATATCTTTTTTAACCCCCGACCAAAAAACAGGGGTGTTATAAGTTTTACGTGTCAGTCTGTCTGTGTGTTTGCTATCTGGGACATCATAACTACCGAACGGAAGGAGTGATTTCAATTTAGTTTTTTTTGTATGAAAGGTGAGCTTGTTTCATGAAACTCTAATAAAAAAAAGTTATGGGGGTGAGAGTGGGGAAGGAAAACCGAAGCTCTGTAAATATACTCGAGTGGGGTATCAATTGAAAGCGCATCGCGTGCACATTACAAAATATTATGGCGTTTTACTTTTAAGTACCTACCTAAATAAGCGCATTGGAATCGGCTGTTTTTCTTAAATTTAAATTTGAGAAATTTAGATTTATTTTAATCAAATTATCGAGATGACCGAATTGAGCCAATTTCATTTTGATATAACCTTTTTGCATACTAAATTTAATGATCATAAAATCATTGGAGCAGTAACCGAAATTCATTATTATACAATAATTGCACTACACTGGTTCCTTATCTTAATATCTTTAAACGTAGTTTAAAGAGGAGGGAGAGCAGTTGCATCTACACGAGAGCTCGGGAGAGTAACTATTCCCCTAAAACTATTTAAAACCTAACTTATATGTCTACGTATATAATTATATAAGAAATTATTTTGTCGAGTGACAACGAACTGAAATTGAATAAGACGTGGTGTGTTCACCACAAATTTATTTTTTGCCAAAGTAAAACCAAATTCAAAACGGAACTAAAGTAAAAAATAAATTAACTTTTACAAATAATTTCGACTTTTTATGTGATTAATTGATGAAAAAACCGTGTTGGCTAAGTGGGAAACACTCGACTTTCATTCCGAAGGTCGTAGGTTCAAACCCCCGCCACGCACCTCTGGATTTTTCTTCTTGAGAAATTTATGTGCGCTTTAAAAACGTGCTTTAACTGTGAAGGCAAACATCGTGAGAAAACCGGCATGTTCTGAGAACTTTAAAAAAAGAGTGTGAAGGGCATGTGATATTCACCAACCCGCACTTGGCCAGCGTGGTGAATTAAGCCCTAATCTCTCTCGTCAGGAGAGAAGTCCCTGTGTCCCAGCAGTGGGAACATTAATAGGAAGATGATGATGATGATGATCCACCACCAACCTTTAATGTGTTCACAGAAAACCGACAACGTTTGGTTTATCGGATAATGTTGCCTGCAACTAAACTACCAACAAACCGTCGCGTCGGTCGTCGGTCGAGTAGGTCTCACCCGTAAGTACAATATGCTGGCAATATTACAAAACGTAGGAAAAATAAGCTACGACCAGAGACACAGATTATGTCTACGATGGATTAATAACATACCACTGATTTGGATTTTTAATGTTCTATTATACATTGTACCAGCTCGTACCCACGATAAATATAAATCAGTACGTTTTACTGGTATGTTCGTAAAGAGAATATAAGCACTACTTTTTTTTTTGCTCGTAATCATAAATCACGTAGGTAGAGTTTTTAATTTACTTTGCATAAATCTATTGAAGAATACAAAAAGAGCATACTTTCATCACATATGCTTAAAGTCTTGAAAGTTAAGAGGTATCTGGAACAAACCGCGACCGTTGCACTCGCTTGGTTCATTTTGATTATTTTTGATTGTTACATTTTTTTATTCTTTCAACTGTCAAATTTTGTGCGCCAATTTTGGTCTAGTTTATTATTTTATTTTTCTGTTGATTTTATTAGATATAGCAGATATTTTGTATTCGAATACAAATACATAAGTTCTAAACTATACGGACAAACCCGGTAAGTCCTGAAAAAGACCTTACAGTGTGAAAAACAGCTCATTTTTATAGAAATTACCTGAGGCATATACCTCAAAGATTTTATTGTAGATTAGGCTTTTCTTGACCAAAAAATACTCTGGTATTCATAGATTAGGCATAAGAATATTTCAATATAGTCATAATATAATATACCTTCGATCCAAATAAGATTTGAGTTCCGTTTCATAGTTTTATAGATACAATACAAAATGGTTTTAATCTCCTTTCATATTTAGAGTAATCGACCATTTTATTCAGATAAATTTTAGAAATATTACTCTCCTTTAGAAATATTACTCTCCTAGAACACGATTACACTTATAAATAGTCTGTTGCTAGTTGAACAGAATAAAAAAAATAACACGTTTGTCTACCCCAGTACTAAAAGTCGTTAATTCACTTCAAAACTATTTCCAGCGACCATGCAGGGCGCGGTAACACCAGAAGGCGGGCGGAGGACCCGTGCCGCGCTGGCCGAGATCCCCGCCCGCCTAGATCGTCTCCGTGTTACTCCGCTTCAAACACTCACCAACACCAGAGAGCTATCTCCCGCCCTGCCGTCAGGGTACCTGAGCCCAGCGCCTTCGCCTGATGAGATGCTGATTCAACAAAGAGGTTATTTGTTCTATTCATAACAGCACTCAGTCTATAAGCAAGTTTATTTATTAAAGATAACACTTGGCAAGGTCTTGGTTATTTGATTTAGTTATTTCAACCAACATTGGTAACATAGCTAACATGCACTGTTATACAAAAGTAACTTATTTTTTTAATGCACCAATAGATGTGCAATTAAATATGTTAGAAAAAGAAATATTTGTTGATTAAATGCATTTATTGGTATTCCAGGTCGCAAGCGTTTGCCAGTAACATGGTCACCAGACATTGAGCTGAAGCGCAACTCACCATTCCACTCCACTGTCCGCACACCACCCAAAGACATTCCTAGCCGTATTTCACCATATAAGCTAAGTGTCACCTTACGGTCTACTCCCAGAAAACGTCTACTACTTGGTGAAGAGAGAATACCTCTCACACCTGAAAAGATAGACTTCAGCGATATAAGCACACCACAGAAATTAAGGCTTACCAGCCCAATCAAATGTACACCACCAATTAAAAGATGTAGAATGGATAGAACTTTTGATGCTGAGTATAAAGGTCCCATAGACTCAGCCCTAAAAGGCCTAAGCCCCACTCAACTGATCCACATGATCAAAAACATCACCTACAAGCATCCGGAAGTTGAACATGAAATTAGACAGAGCATGCCAATGCCAGACATGACACCACTTGAGGAAAAGCTGTGTTACTTGAAATCAAATATCTTCAAAAGTCTGCCCACTTCAAGGCTGACATCTAAAACTGATTCACCAGCTTACTCTCGGGTCTCCACTCATCTAACTGCATTTAAAAAGGCAGTAGTTGATCAGGGGAAAGTTTTAGTGGAATCACAGCATTGGGAGTCTGTAATACAGTATGTTTTTATGGCGTGGGGTTATGTTAAAGCCACTCCTATTTGGGACAACCAACCCCACAATACTCAAAGAAAGCAGTGCTTTAAGGCTTTGACTACCTTTTGCCTAACTGCTTTGAAGAAGGGCTCCTTAGCGAAGGATTTGATAGCAGATGTGGAGGATAAACTGCAGGGTATGTTGACTGATCATGAAGAGATTCAGTCATGTATCAAGTTTGTTCAAGGGAAACTACAATGTGAACTGTAAGTTAGAAATAAGGTGTACATGACTTTGTCCATGTGAAATTTATAAGATAAATTTAATAGCCTATTAAATTATCCCCACAAATAATGAGAAGGATGTGCCCATTAGGTACAATAATACCAGTGACAGTTGCAAAATACTGAAATCATGAAATCATCACCAATCTTATTTTCTTTGAGTTGTTGTTTCATTAGTTCTTCCTTACAATTTGTACTTGTAGTTCTATAGTTTGATTTAATTAATTAACTGGATGCCAAAATTTTAGGTTACTTTTAGAATAAGCATAACATATAGTTTTATGTTATTAATTATTCAATAGGTTATGTACTTTTCATAAGTGACTGTTTATGACACCCATAAAGAATTTATTGTGTGATTAACTATTAGCAATTACTAAATATTGCTAATAAAACTTCCTGTTAAACCTTGTTTGTAGATTTTACAAACCAGGATGAACCTCATTCTTATAATTAATTATGCATGCCTATTTTAGTTGAAATGATTTACCACTATATAATTAACACAAATGTCAAGGAAATTGTTAACCCGCCAACGGTGACGTCGATTTGACTTACATCTTCGGTGACCCCGGTTCCACGCACCGGGGTTTTAAATGAAAGATTTTTCAAAATCTTTTGTTTACTGACTATATTTTTTGTTAATTATTAATTATTTCACATTAAAACAACAATATTTCGTTAATCACGGCTTTGTATAATGACTTTTTCTGATAATTATACAACTTCACATAGAACCCTATAAAAGTAGTTGGTTTTTACATCACGGTTTAATAAAACTTTGAATACATAACAATCAACATATTATCGATTTTTTTTCAGTCTTTACTGTTTCTAGAATATATGAACTTACATAAAATAAACAAAAATGGCATTCTACAAACAAAAAATTCCAAAAAAAAAAGTTTGAAAATAGCTATTTTTCAGTCAAGCAAATCCTGCAATAAGGCACTACGTGCTCAAGACACAAATGTTTTCTAACTTGTGGCAAGTGTAGTGTTGGTCTTTCTATTTTATTTTCATCCAAATTCAAAGCAACGGCCATTTCGTGATGGAACAGCCGTTCCAGGAACGTCATCTATCTTCAAAATTGAATCTTCTAAAAGAAGTGTCTCCATATTCCAAGAGGGTCCTTTTCACTAGATATAGCTCGTTTAGGTCCTGCTAACTGAGTTACTATTTTAAAATTACTAGTACGGACAGATTGACGTTGGGGTCCCTTGCTCCATTTCGTACTTTTATCCTTTCCTAAATAAAAGGCGCTGTTGTAACTTGAAGCTTCTCGATCACTGAGCTCCTTTTCGCTGTCACAACTCTGTATGTAATTTGGTGAAGGATTCGTTTTTTCGATATGACTTCACAGCTTCACTGTCTGAAGACATTGATGGTCTGTCGTCATCAAGCAGTTCGAGAAGAAGCGATTCTAGACGATGCTGCTCCCTTTCGTACGATATGCTGTATCCAAGTTTGTATTTGAAACAACATATAACAAATTTGTGATATTTCGATAAAATTGATAAAATCATGCAATAAACTTACTAATTATAGGATAATGCAATAAAACAATAATAAAAGTAAGTAAAAAATGTACACAAATCAGTCAAAAACGAATACTAAATAATTAAACTCTGCATATTTTACTTACATATTCGGTGACCCCGGTGTACAGCACCGGGTTGGAGCCAAAACTCTAGAACCTGAGCCCGCACAGATTTTCCGCGGTGAACTAGTGGCGGGGGAAGGGAATTGAGGCAGCTACTCGAAATGGAGACAAAAAACGGCGGCCAGGGAAAAAGTTATTCGAATTTTTCAAGTGACCCGGTCCCACAGACATATAAGTCACCGTTCCCGGGTTAAGGACCGGAAACCGGCATTACCTTCATTTTAACTAAAATCGGTTTAGTTTTCAATTGTGCATAAGGGAGTATAGCTCAAGAGGCATTGTCAACAAAACCCCAAGAAACTACAATGTATGTTTAGACTTGAGTATATCATTATCATTAGTAAAATTGTGCCCCATTTTTTTTGTGTTCTATATATAATTTTTAAATAAGCTTTATAAGTAGTATTAATTATTGTTGATGAATTTTTATGTTTTTCATCAATATTTTGAAAAAAAATCTGTGACTTAGCATAATATTACCTAATCTAACATACCGTTTCAAATCTGTCTACCTTAAATTCTATAGAGATACATTCAGCCTAGTAAACTAACATCATTTCGGCTAAATTTCGGGTAAATTCTAACACCAAGGGCTGGCGGGATGACCTAGACAACATCCAGGCCGACTGGTGGCAGGAAGCCATAGATAGAAGGATAGAAAGGATAGCTTGACGGATGAGTGGAGGGATTTGAAAGAGGCTTTTTCCATCACAGGCTAAAAAACACGTTCAAAGTGGATTAATGACAAAAACGCCTTGTCATTCATTCTCTTATTTTAAATTTTAGACATTAACTTTGGGTCCCTATTCTAGAACTTTTAAATCTCATTATCTTTCTGTTATCTAAGTGCTATATTGTGAGCTTATATGCTTATATTGGTGTCCCTCGTTCTTCGACATTGTACAACTTCGATCCAGAAAAGAAACCCCGACCCTGTAGATTGTTGGGCTGCACGGAACACCTATTAAATTTATATGCCTTTCAACCATAAGAAACGCCTTGGGTATTTTTCATTAATATAAGATGGGAATAGCCAGAAGACTAATTGGATCTCTATAAAATTTTGAACTAATCGTATAATTTATGTAGCTATTATTGTATACTATTGTATACTAAATGATACTTAATTTCGTCATAGGGTCCATGCCAATGATTATATATTAACGTTATTAATCATTTAAAATTAGAAAATAATTAGGTAATTATGTAGTCATGGAAATCATAATCAAATATTATTGCCTTATTTTTTAAATATGTTTGGAATTGTAATGTGCCTTACCTCATAATTTATACCTTTATGATTGTTGTGTCAATATAATAATATCAAAAATGTGTGGATGACAAAATATCTATGATATTGTTTTGTAAGCATGATCTAGCTTAATAAATCGTATTTTTTCATACTATTTATTTTAATACTACCTTGAAACACCACGGCGTTGTCCGTCTTTTTGTATTTTCCCGCGGTATAAAACCTCTTAACATTATATTATGTATTTTGGAGGTTTTGTCTGTTCACGTCCGTAAGTGGTAACCCTCTGAACCCTTACACGTGACCTCCGGGTAGTGCTAAGAACAGTCTCTGGTGGTAGGCTTCGGCCGCGGCTTATCACCACCCTCCGGGCTGGGCCAGTGCGTGAACCGATTTTTTCGTGTTTCGTGGCCCGGAGAAGCCACCTTCTAGGTCTTCATGTCCCATCTTAGACCACATCGTCACTTTACATCAGGTGAGATTGTGGTCAAATGAAGGCTTATCGATCACTAGCTGTGCCCTGCGGTGCTACCCGCGTTATAATGGATGAAGTACTCTTAACCAACAACATATTTATTTGAATAAAGATTAATATTATTATGTTGATACAACTTAAACAAATTATTTCGACCTAATTAGGTACCATAGAAACGGTTTTTGTGAGTTAATCTTAAAAGATAGACATATACTATCGCGGACTGTTTTTAGATCATTAAAAGAGCTATTATTCTTTAATACATATTTTTTGTGTATCTTGAACCGTTTTCACGGCGCACGCAACGGAAGGCTTCAAAGATGAACAATTTCTCCCGTTTTTAATATTAGTATACTTAGATAAAAAAAAAACAAAAAACATTCTTCGAAAAATTTGCTATGCTCAATGAAATAATTTTTCAAAACATACTTCCTAAGCGCGTTCATGCAAACAATAAAAAAAACTTAACATTAAAATCCTACTACTATTATAAAGGCGAATTTTTGTAAGTATGGATGTATGGATGTTTGTTACTCTTTCACGTAAAAACTACTGAATGGATTTGAATGAAACTTTACCACAATATAGCTTATACATCAGAATAACATACAGGCTACTTTTTACCGCGGTAAAATATCAGTTTTCGCGGGAAAATCAATTATTGCGAGTGAAGCCCGATTTAGATTAAATTTGGCACGAACATAGCTGCTTTCCCAGTAAATTACAAAGCTGCTTTTTACCGCGACAAAATCCCTTATTACGCGGTTAAAGCAAGTAATAATATAAACTTAAGATGAATCCTATACTATTATAAATGTGAATGTTAGTTTGTTTGTGACGCTTTCACGCGAAAACTACTCAACCGATCATCATGAAACTTTGTACACATATTCTTGGAGGTATTAGAAGTAACATAGGATACTTTTTATCTCGGGAAAATATGTAATTCCGCGGGACAATACATTTAAACGCGGGTAACACCGCGGGGCACTACTAGTGTTAGTATAGATTATTAGATAGAAACCTCATCATCATCATCGTGTATGATTTTATAGAAATGAATAATCAGTTAAAGACATTATTTTCAATACGGCTAGTAATTAGTAAATCACAGGTACCTCACCATTACCCATTACTCACCATTGTATTATTCATTGATGAGAGTAGTAAACAAATTAGTCTAATGAATAGATGAATGGTTTATAGTAATATTCATTATGATAGTAAGCAGCCAAGATTTACTTATATATAAGTGAGTAGCAAGATAATCTTAATCAGAAATAAAGTGAAAACCATCAGTGAAACATCTCAGTCAAGTAAACATGGAATTCAAAAATAATTTTATTGCCACAACCAACCAGATAATATCCCTACACAGCATTGATAGTTTTACTGGTAAGTACTTACATCTACGTTAATTATTTCTGCTAATTAATGTTTAATAAAGTATTTTATGTAGGTATATTCAGACGTTAATTTACTACTAGGGTACTTTCGGCGGTGATTAAATTCTGAAATTATATATTTTAAAAACCTACTTGCAAAAAAACAGTTAATAAATGTAATTAACTTTTTTCGCCTGTTACAACGATATCAACATTTAAAAACTTTTTCAAATCGAGTAGAATTAATTCCATATATTATTAGAGGGGGATAATTTGGGGATTTTTGGACTTATTTCAAAATCTAACTGAGTTGCGACGAGTGTTTGTTTATTTTTTGCCTTCGTGTCTGTGAAATGTTTCTTGGGTTGCCGGTTGCAAAGAAATTAAGTAGAAAATAAAGGCATTTGCACAAATAAAGGCAGGATAGACCAAAAAATTATACCTACTAGCAGAATACTATAATAATAGCGCCTCCCTAACAACAATAAAAAATACAGTTGTGAAAGTCATCATGATAGTAAAAACTTTTTGTTCTCTTTTTGAAAATAGAAAAAATAGGTAAAGACGATCTAAACAAAACATCTAAATGCATTCTAGTTTAGAAATGCTACATTTTGATAAAGTATCCATTAATTCAATTGATAAAGCCAAATAATTGTTTTTATCTACGTGTTGTTCAGCAACTTGCCTTTGCTAATATCCATTTAACACAAACACCACACAAAATAAATTCTAAGGTAGGTACAAACTTACCAATACAAATGAAAAACTTATTTGAAATTAAGAAGGTTTCATAATTATGACAGAATACCACCTGTAGGTTAATAATGCAGTCCTAGAAATCATACTATGTAGAATAAGTTAGTCTAGTCCATTAGTATCTTCATACCTATGGTTACGTAACTTATACACTTCGTATTTTTTCAGTTGACGCAGATACATTTTGGACTCCTGAAAGTATGGCGGCATCACCAGAGATTCGCAAGCAAACGCCTTTCCCGCCAAAGCATAGACAAATAGAAAAAAATCCGGACAGAAATATTGAAATATGCCGCACTCCCTTGATCAGGAAAATAAGAGGAGTCGACATACCCAAGATAAGACGTATCGACTTTGACACACCAGAAGATATTTCAGAAACCAAATAATATAAAACCCCTACGAGAAAGGAAGATTGAATAGAAGGATTTTTTTTAACTTACGATTTGTATCGCTTTCTTCCCGTGAAAGATCAGCCCATAAAAAAACCGCATGCTTCCTTAAACTAATTTAATATTAAGTAGATGATGATCAGTTACTTACTGACACAATAACATATAAAACCTTTTTTTTTTCTTTGTTTAATTGTCTTAGCATGCTCTATCTTGCGCCTTCGCGCCCCTTTTCGGCCTAGCGTCCCTTATTCAAATTCCTTTATTTGCACGAACATATATGTAAAATACAAGGTCCTAAAATACCTAGTTAAAGAAGCATTATATTCTACCACATTTATTTGGCATGCAAAATCTTAACATAAATTGTAAATTATAAGTTAGAAATGTAAAATATTAGATTATAAAATATACGAAACATGTCAATTAAAATATTAGTGAATGAATCATGTAATTTTATTGTAAGTCTAACCTAAACCATGATGTCTCTTAAAATGGTCAAAGCATTCATTAATTGTGTAAAAACAGCTGTCAAGTAACCTATGATGCAACTTTGATTCAAGCTTACTCAAGGGTAGCTCATTAAATCTTTCGGGTAGAGCGTTAAAATTTTAATTGACATGCAAAAGGCATTCTTCCGACTTATCGACAGGTTGAATCCGAGATTATAAAGCAAACTACAAGTTTTATTTTTTAATTGTCTTTCGCTATGCCATAGGCTAATCCGCCTACGCATAAATATATAATCAACTAAAAAATAAAAAAAAAAACCCGTTACCAGATCTTTAGTTCCCTTAAAAGTAAAAAGTCATACTATGTGCACGTGATGCGCTTTCATTTGAGACCCCACTCCAGTATATTTGCAGATTTTCAGTTTTCCTCCCCACTCTAAGAACACTCGCCCGAAAATCGCCTTTCATACAAAAAAACTAAATTAATAATTAATAATAATTTTCCGGTGAAAGATAAGTACATTAATCGAAACATATTTTGTGTTCAGCCGAGTTTCAAGCAAATACATTGTTATCATGACAACGGAGAAACCGCGCGTCAGAAACTTTGTACCTACACCACAAGTTATATAAACAAGGTTCATGGTTTTTTTTACTTCAGTAGAGACTAACTCTATGCGTGTGTTGTCAACTATAGATTAATTAGTCACTAAATAAACTCCCTGCGTCTTAAAAATGTCTAAAATTAAGTTCAAAGTGAATGGAAAGAATACGATCGGTATGGTATTTTGTTTTTATTTATTAAGAAAACCAATAGATATAAGTTTTTTGAATATAAAAAACGTAGGTACTACAAAATAGTAAAAATATTGGAAAAAGGAAGGCGTAGGTGTAAAATATCGAATTTTCTAACTAGTCGCAATCGATATGAAGCAATTAAAGCTTTTTGGAGTAACTTTTTTTTTCAATGCTTTATACCGAACCTACTATAGTTTTGACGTAGGTTTTAGATGATTTTTCTGCGTTTCCGACTTCAAAAACATAGGACTTTGGAAGGAACTTCCAAACCCCCTTTTACCTACTATAGTCTAAGTCTATTTTTCGTATAAGTTGTAATGTTCCAACGGGGCTCATGTAAGGGTATATATAAAACTTAACAACTAAATTGTAACCACATGAAACAACGAATAAATGAATATGAATATGTACAACATTACAGATCTTTGAAAATAAAAATATACCACAAACCAAAACGTAAGAACGTTTTAATTTTACCCGCGCCTGGCAATGTGAAAACCCCGACCAAAATCATCTGGCTTAGTTATAACAAAAGCCATGTTGGCTAAATATGGCATAGGTACTCGACTTATATTCTGAAGGTCGTGGGTTCGACCTCGCCGCGCACCTCTGGATTTTTCTTCAAGAAAAAATGTATAGATAGATAGATAGATAATATCTTTATTGCACACCAATGCTTACAGACTAATTTAAAAATAACAATCAAAAGCCACATTTGTTGTACAATCGGCGGCTAAAAGCGATCTGTTCCAGGCAACCTTTGGATGGATAGGATCTGCTAGGAACACGAAAGACGGTGCACAAAGATCATTACATATACTACATAAATAATATGAAAATGAAATAAAATACATACTTATTATAAGAAAAAACAGGAGAAAATACATTTACAAAGTATAATATTATATAAACGAAAAATGTATTATTAATATACCACTACATGAATAGATAATGTTGATGAACCGTGCCTTTAAAGATGTTTAGGGATTTCGCTTTTCTAATAGAGACAGGAAGAGTGTTCCATAGACATGCTGCCCTCACAGAGAAAGAGTCACCATATAATTGTGTGGAGTGATTGGGAATTTTGAGCAGAAGAGTATGAATGTGCGCTGTAAACACGTGCTTTAACGGCGAAGGCAAACAACGTGAGGAAACCGGCATGTACTGAGAACATTAAAAGAGTTTGAAAGACATGTGACATACACAAACCCGCACTTGGCAAGCGTGGTGAATTAAGGCCTAATCTCAGTCGTCCAGAGATTAGTCCCTGTGTGCAGTAAAAAGGTTAATAGGGTTTGATGATTATCTTAATTGGAGATCATTCATACCTACGTTAGCAATAATACTCTTATTTGTAACACAAAACTTTGGTTTATAGTTAAATATTGATACAGTTGATATGAAATAATTCATATTCATATACATATAATTAAATGCAAAAAATATTTAACATATACCTACGTCCTATAAGTTATGTTACCTATACCTAATTACACAAGTACTTAAATAATGATTAGGTATCTACTTCGTTCATTTCAAAATGATTACTGTAATTTGTCCAGCTGAGGCCTTCTTGTAGTACAAGGTCTTCGCTAAATTGAGATACTTTTCAAGGCATTTGTTAACTTAGAGTTTAGAGGATACCATACTTGCATAATTTAAAATAAAGTAGTTTCTTGCCGTTTGCTTGGATCTCTTAGACTATTTAATGGATTAATGCCGACAAAACACGGGTTAATTAACCCATTAACTTTGTTAGAACTATCTAGGTTATTTTTCTAAAAAGTCGCGCAACTCTATGGTAAATAACTGATAAGAATGTTTGATGCAAATATAGCAGTCACAAAATATTTTGCTTACTTACTTAATTCTTTCTTTTTCATTTTAATAAAATACTTAAATATATTTTTCAAAAAAATATTGAGATTACATAATTTGAGAATAAAATGTATCTACTCTAATGTTCCCAGTTGACGATCGAATACCGCGAGACACAACGCTGAATGCTTACTTGCGATACTATCTCGCGCTCCCCGGCACGAAGGCCATGTGTCGCGAGGGAGGCTGCGGGGCCTGCATCGTGATGGTGCGCGCTAAGAGATACCCCAGCGGGGCCATCGAGACGTTCTCAGTCAACTCTGTGAGTATACTCGCTATAAAACACTGAATGGTAATGGTACCTTATACATACAGTATTCCAACGTATGTACTCGTATTTTGTATGAAACAAACGGTCGAAACGCAAGCTAATATGTACGCGCCTCGGAAGGTTACGCGAGAGATACAGGCAGTTGTGACGTTGTTTTTAAACTCATAACCGTTTTTTTTAAATAGAAGTTTTAATGCTTATTATAATTCATGCGGTCGAGGCCAAACCTATTTTCGTTCACACATTTATAAGACCGATTTGTTATTAAGTTTGAACAGGTTTTATACATTAAATCAACCAATCAAAAATATAAACGACATGCATGTTTACTGATATTCCATTTACAATGCAATTAATTTATTTACCACCACAAACCACCGCCACAAACCTAGGTGGTAACTCAAACTAGGCAGATGTACTCAAAATGCTGTAAGTAAGCCCTACCGCGTGTGTTCAAAAAGTACAGCGCGGCTGTTGGTATTTTTCCAAAACTCTTGGAGTTGGAATACTGTATAAATAATATTCCCGTGCAGCGGGGCTTGCACCGTAATGGTACGCACTCTATATCAGATCTGCAAGTAGTGTCAGAAATAGGACCCAACACCAAGCCTTGTGGGATTTTCTGTACATAGTTATATCATTAAGACTTCTCTTTGTAATCTTTGTCTTGGAAAAAAATATTTAATGATCGGCATGCTATAGGTACTTTATCAAACTGAAATTTCAATTAAGCCTTTTGGGCTTAATTAGACGTTAAACGCACCCCATTTTAGAAACAAAATAATCTCAAGAATAAGAATAAGCAAGCAATATGCCTAACACAACAACATTCTTATAAATATTGTCTGCAGTGTCTAGTTCTCGTGTTCTCCTGCAACGATTGGGAGATAACTACCATCGAAGGGATCGGAAACAGGCTCCAGGGCTATGACGATGTGCAGAAGCGGATGGCAGCCTTCAACGCCACTCAGTGCGGGTACTGCACTCCGGGCTGGGTCATGCAGATGAATAGGTAAGTCTTTTTTATTATCGTAGATAAGCTTTCATTAGACCACAATCTCACCTGATGTAAAGTCACAATGTGGTGTGCGACTTGTAGTAGATATACTGTTTTATGTTTTACTATGGTATTACATAATGTCTTTTAACCAACTGCGCGACGTATAGGAGTTGTAATGTGTTTATCAGTCTATGTATGTTCCTTTGTAGCATTATACCTACAGACCAAACGCCTGGGCCGATTTTTATGATACATACGTCGATAAGCGGAATCTTCTTATTCCGGCGAGTTTCAATGGACGCCATTTAACATTTAAAAAAAAAAAAGTTAACAAACAATGTCAAGTGACATAGTTTGTTAACTAAGTCATGAATAGGTATTTAAAATTCATTCTGAACATTTTCATAATCATTTATAAACAACTCGAGAACTAAATATACACGCCCAATTCAGAATCTCCTCTTTATTAATCTGTTGAAATAAAAATGCCGAAATGATGCGCGAATACTAAAACAAAAAAACAAACACAAATATCAGAATAATTTGAAAACTATAAAAATACACTCTAAATTGAGAAAAACTTTTCTTGAAGTCGTTAAAATTCAAAATGCTCAATACAAATACATACACAATAATAAAACAAAAACAAA
This sequence comes from Gymnoscelis rufifasciata, assembly GCA_929108375.1. NCBI lineage: Eukaryota > Metazoa > Arthropoda > Insecta > Lepidoptera > Geometridae > Gymnoscelis > Gymnoscelis rufifasciata. The sequence goes on along the minus strand of OV815315.1, from coordinate 7,155,476 downwards.
TCACAAAAAGTATTAGAATCTTTTCCCCAGATTCAACCAAATACTGTATGAAATGATGTATTTCTTCAATATAACTCGACAACAATTTCCCATTTATTTCATTCTTCAAAAAAGTATCACCCTTCACGTAGCTCCAAGTTCTGAGATAGCAAACATAAAAAAGCACAAACAAAATAAACAAACGCGTCTTATGAGAACCTCCTTTTTTTTTAATTCGGTTAAAAATAAGATAAAGATGTAAATGTGAACTCCAACATGAAATTTTATTGTAACCGGTTATATGGGAAATTAATGTTGGTTTAATTAATTAAGGGGTTATTTCGATTAACCTACCTATTTGACTTTTTCTTCAATTGTAGAAGTAATAACTAAGTATAATTTTCATTTTTTTTTCATTTTCAACTAAGTCTAAGGGCTGCGCTACGTTCTTGGCCGTGTTGGCTAAGTGGGAGCACACTCAACTTTAATTCCCAAGGTCGTGGGTTCAAACCCCGCCACGCACCTCTGGAATTTTCTTCATGATAAATATAATGTGCGCTTTAAAACACGTGATGTAGCGGTGAAGGCAAACATCTTGTTAAAACCGACATGTTCTAAGAATTTAAGTTTTAAGGACATGTGACTTTAACCAACCCGCACTTGTCAACCGTGGTAAATTAAGGTCTAATCTATGACTGCTTCAGTGGCGCGGTGGGCGAGGGTCCGCTTGCGGGGCCAGAGGTAGCGGGTTCGATTCCCGCCGAGGGTGAAAGTGTTTGTATGTTCTGCAAGCACGATCTCCTTGGTCTGGGTATTTAATATGTATAATAAAAAATATCTATATATGTACGACTATTATATTAAGTATATCATATATCTAGTACCCGTAACACAAGCTTAGAGCTTACCACGGGGCTAGATGTTGTTGTGTGAAATGTCTGGAAATATTTATTTATTTATTTTTATTTTATTTTTATCTCTCTCGCCAAGAGAGATGTCCCTGTGTCCCTGTAGTGGGAACGCTATAGGGTGGTGATGATGATGATGATGATGATGATATTCTTAGCTCTAGTATAATTGTTTCTCCAGTAAGACGTAATGATAACAATAATTGAAGGTAAAATATATAAGCAAATTTTTGATAATTGCCTATGGAAGCATATTTTTCGTGTGGCCGACTAGCACTACAACTATGTTTTTAGAAAAGCAACAGGCTAAATTAATTCAGTACATGTTTATTTCGTAGATAAATAGACTTCAAATACGTTTTACATTGTTGACATAGATGCGGCGCTAAATGTTATCTTATTTGGAAGGAATACATAAGAGTAATTACAAGCGTTGATATGTATATGTATAACGATTAAATGAGATAACGTGTCTAAAGGTAATATATAGTTCGTATAGGTATTTTAACACGGTAAAAAGTAGTTAACTAAACCTTATTGTAAGACAACATGCAGCTAGCATTCGTTTGTCCTTATTAATCACATTGCAATTTGTGTTAGTTAGAAAGAGACGAAATTCATGCTAAAATAGAATATGTTTGCTATCCATTTTGTTTGAAAGTTAAAATTCTTTATTTTCTTGTGCAATACAGTATTTTTAATAATAATAATTAATTACTTAGTATTACTTCTACTACTTAACGGAGATCTACGTTCTCATTTGTATCTTTTACCATTTCCATCCTCCTTTGCCACCTAGACACTAGAATTTCCACCATCAGCAGGAGCACAGATAGCCCCATTCCATAAAGCATCCACAAAAGTACAGGGTGAAAGTCAACCATATTTACCGAGGCGAAGCTTCCTCCTCGCATGTTGCAGACAGGTTTGCGGACGTAGAATACACGGGATATTCGGTCGTTTAAGCCGTGTTCTTGGATTCGGTTTAACCTAGAACAACATTGCAACAAGATTAACATTGCTACTATCTTTCTGTTATCATTTTAGGGCCTAATTAAGATAACAACAGACCTAAAAATTGTTGCCTTGGCCGTAACTAGTCGGAGATTATTCTGTTCTATTCCATCATTATAATTTCGTAATCGTAATGCGTTTGAATAAAGTAAACAGCTAACAGTAGATAATGCCCATCATAATTTCTGCTGAAAGTGACCTGTCTCACACGTAATACTTTGACATTTATCGTTTTAGTTATTTGTGGGTTTTCAATTATTTTTAAATCTCTATGTCATTGTATTGTTGTGTGGTTTGAACAATCCATACTTGTATTAACTCGCGAAAGTAGCTCGGTGTGTCCGTTTCTCTTTTAAGCAAAAACTACTGAACTGATTTAAATTAAATTTGGTACACAAATTCTTTAGAGCCTGAGAAAGGATATAGACTGCTTTTTACAACACCACCGTGGTAACACTGCGGGCACTACTAGTTCCATGAAAACATTTATTGACACAACAGACACATAACCAGTAAAATACAGTTAAATAAAATATTTATATTAAACTAAATTATCTCTAAAAATAAATAATTGAATGTGTTGTGCCAAAAGGTCTCGCCTCAGCGTATGCAGATCCACCATTAGGTGGATTTGCGCTGGTTTTCAGACGAGACTTAATGACATGAATAATCCTGTTTGCCATGAGACAGTTGACCTTAGTTTAATTCATAAATCCTCATTCCTCATTTATGTTCTACTCCTGCTGAAAGCTATTTATAAAAAAAAAATTAAATCCTTACCCAATTTTATATATTTTTCTGAAAGGGGAGGCTTTCCTTGCGCATGTCCATGGAATAGCGTTGGGGTAGTAACTTATCTCAGTAAGGTCACATTTCTCGTGCTCGTGGAACAGCTCCTCGACCACCTTGTACCCCATGCCTAGGTTCATGTGGAACGCGAATGGAGAGTCTTTCTACAAGAACATCACACATACTGTAAAACTTTGATGATTCTCACTACAATATCTTGACACTGATTTCAGTTGAATGTTGAGTGTCATTACAAAAAGCTTCGTCAAAACAGTACGTAAGCTTGGGTGCAAAATAGGACAGACTATATGTCTGTGAAATTATAGGTTCATGATTAAGCCCCAATTTCATCAATTTATGCTACAAATCGATTTACTATGGTCACAACCATTTCGAGAATTTCATCTCAGTTAGTCGGTAAAACGACAAATAAATGGTATTTTATTGTCAGTTTAAAACGACACTGATATCCCCGTCGTAAGTTCTAAGCTTGTGTTACGGTACTAGACTTCCGATATACGGTACTTTGATAATATGTATACATATATCGATATTTTTTTTTAGACATATTAAACTCCCAGACCAATGAGAAAGTGATTGCAGAACGTACAAACCCCCTCGGCGGGAATCGAACCGCTACCTCTTGCGGCGCAAGCGGACCATCTCCCACCGCGCCACTGATGCATCTTGTATCGGCACTACTGATTTCAGTTGATCGATGAGAAAAGTTGTTCAAAACCGTACGCTTGCAGGAATGGGTCAGACTGTATGTCTGTCATATTCTTGCACCCAGCGTGATTAAGTTCATGATTATGTTCAATTTCACCATTTTATGCTATAAATGAAGTTTTACTGAACCAAGTTCAACCATTGAAAATCGAAATTTAAAATTTAAGAAAAACCCCCGATTCTATTGCCTTTATTTCCTTAAAAGTAAAACACCATAATATTTAGTAATGTGCACGCGATGCGCCTTCATTTGATACCCCACTCCAGTATATTAGCTGATTTTCGGTTTTCCTTCCCCACTCTCACCCCCATAACTTTTAAACGACTCAACCGATTTTAATGAAGCATGTCTAAGAAAACCCGCGCCAAGCTCACCTTTCATACAAAACAAAACTAAATTGAAATCGCTCCATCCGATCGGGAGCTATGATGTCCCAGACAGACAGACAGACACGTCAAACTTATAACACCCCTCTTTTTTGGTCGGGGTTAAAAATTGTCAATTTCATGTCAAATTCATCTTAGTTAGGCGGTAAGACGAGTTCGATCGTTTTTTGATAAATGCCTTTTATAATCGGTAGTATCCGAGAACCTACTGATCATTATCATTCTTATAATATATTTTATTTTATGACACTTACGTTTTGTAGTCTTTTAACACCTTCTTCGAGACTCATAAAATTCGGTTTATAGCCAGTCTTTAGCACCTTGTTTTCATATATTGCCTTTCGAACTGGTTCTGTAGCGATCTGGGAAAAAATTATGCAATTTGAAACTGAAGAAAATGATCTTAATTAATTCAGATGTTCACACGAGAACGGGCCCCTTCATTATATTTCCTAGCAGTTATGTTTAATCTACGTTGACTCATAAACTAATTATTAAGATAGGAGAACTTTGTATAGTTGCAGGGCTCTTTTGACAAAAACTTGCAAAACAAGTCTTATGTGATATGTACGAAATAATTACTACTGTTATAGTTAAACTGTTAAAGTTTTATATAAAAATTTTAAATAAATTAATGAATAAATATTTCAGACAATTCACACAACTATATCTATCTTCGTGGTAAACTCCAGGCTTGTGTTACGGGTACTAGACATCTGATATACTCAATATAATAGACATACATATTTTTATTATACATAAAACCCACCCACAGCAAGAAAGTGCTTGCAGAACACACAAACTCTTCGGCGGGTATCGAACCCGCTACCTCTTGAACTAAAAGCGGACCTACGCCCACTGCGACACTGAGGCACTATACTAGCTGTGCTACGCGTTTAATGGATAGTTAATTAATATTAATTAGATAAGTTTCCATGTGTTGTGTTTTTAAGTGTAGTTGTAAACAACATTTTATTTTGATTCCGAAGGCGACCAATTTTTTCGCTAGTTCAATATATAGGAATATTTATAAGGTTTGAGGCCCCTTGGTCCCGCTTAGCCCGCCGATAGTCAAAGTCAAAGTCAAAACGTTTATTTCCTTAGACGCATTGCGCATACATGGCCAGATGGATAGCTACGCCACTGGTGTGTACTTCTGTATTTACTGACCTACTATCTTACCATATAAAAAAGTACCTCATCATTTCTCGCTGTGAAAAAAAAGTCACGGACAAAACAAAATGATTATTTTCTTTTTATAAACTTCGTATATGTTTTGTTTAAACTTACGGGGAAGTAATGGCGGTTGTAAGTTTCATTCTCGACCCCCAAGTCAAGCTTGGAGTTCAGCAGGTCTGCCAGTGTCCGGATTTGATGAGAGTTGGACTGGAGAAGAGCGACAATATTCGCCGCGTATGACGTGTACAGGAACAGAAAGATTAGGAACATAATGAATGTTACCAGGCGCCCGAGGGATCCTGAATTAGAAAATACAAAATCTAAATTTAAAATTTAAGATAAACCCCCGATTCCATTGACATAATTTCCTTAAACGTAAAACAACATAATATTATGTAATGTGGACGCGATGCGATTTCATTTGATACCCCACACTAGTATATTTGCAGATTTTCGGTTTTCCTTACCCACTCTCACCTCCATAACTTTTAAACGGCACAACTGATTTTCATAAAACATGTCTAAGCACACTCGCGCCAGACTCACCTTTCATACAAAAAAAACTAAATTGAAATCGCTTCATCCGTTCGGGAGCTATGGTGCCACAGACAGACAGACAGACAGACAGACAGACACGTCAAACTTATAACACCCCTTCTTTTTTGGTCGGGGGTTAATAACACATCATCAATATAGGAGTATTAACGGCTGAGAGACATCTACTGTTGAACATAGCTTTCTTAAAATTTAAGGGAGTTTTACCATAACCCATCACGCTGGTCTATTGCGGGTTGGTAGGTGTGTAGTCTCCTTCGTTGTTTCGCTAGTTTTGGCGCATTTTGGAATTTATATGATAAACTAGCTGTCGCGCTTATTACATTAGTAGGATATTATGTTTACAGTAATGTCGACTAAAGTACTTGAAATAGGCGCAGGCATGTACATTTTTTGCTATTGTATCCATTAGTTAGGTAGTAAAAATATTTGAATGATTCGAGAAGCAAAAGTAGCTGTGAAATTGCATTTTATTCTGACCTGATCTAACTGAACTGAAATGGAAGCGAGGTAACTATTATTTTGTCATGTATCTATGTTATTGTGCACGTTTTCGTGTCACATATTATGAATAGGACTAACATTTGAATAGTGCTGTGTGAAATAATTTAAATGCAAAACCGTGGTCGCTAAATGGGAGCAAACTCGACATTCATTCCGAAGGTCGGTTTTCTTCTTGAAGCGTGTTTGTGCGCTTAAAAACGTGCCTAAAGGTGAAGGAAAACATCGTGAGGAAACCGGCATGTTCGGAGTACCTATCCCAGCAGTGGGAACGTCAATAGGGGTGCTCATTTATATACAGTGGAACGTTATTTGGTAACAAACGTGGTAAGGTTGGTATGACTATTTTTATAACTCATTTAGAAACAAACGATGCATAATTATGCGTATATTTTCTCGCGGTGAAAAGTAGCTATTGTCCTTTACTGAAAAAACAGTTATTTCCGTGCCAAATTTCATTCAAATCGGGCTTCGCTCGCAGTTATTGATTTTACCGCGAAATGTGGTATTTTACCGCGGTAAAAAGTAGCCTATATGTTATGTAAGCTATGATATTGTAAAGTTTTATCCAAATCCACTCAGTAGTTTTTTTTTTTGGAGGTTCTGTCTGTTCACGTCCGTAAGTGATAACCCACTGAATCCTTACACGTGACCTCCGGGTGGGGCTAAGAACAGTCTCTGGTGTTAGTCTTCGGCCGCGGCTTGGCAGCACCCTCCGGGCTGGGCGTGAAGCGATTTTTGCGTGTTTCGTGATGTGGTCCGGAGAAGCCATCTATCTACCTTCTAGGTCTTCATGTCCCATCTTAGACCACATCGTCACTTTACATCAGGTGAGATTGTGGTCAAATGAAGGCTTATCAATCATAAAAAAAAAACTCAGTAGTTTTTGCGCAAACACACTTACATCCTCACAAACTTTCATGTTAATAATATTAAATTAAAAAAAATATTACATTAATCTATTACCTTTTAATTCGAAGTTAGTATTACCCTGCTGAGTTATAGCACTAATCACCAGCATTCCAACGTCACTGACAACTGGCTTCAGTATAGTGGGCTCTTTCATCACCTGCAAGTATTAAACACCATCAGTACCAGACACGAACCAGATAGGTCAACAAAATAAGTTTGGAAAGTAGGAGATGGATTCATACTACTCCTAGGTTACATACTACTAACTACTTCTACACCTCATACACCTTAAAATATTTATTTATTGTATGTTTTTAGTATTTGTGGTTAAGGCGAAAATAGAAATACACCATCCATCAAAATTTCACATGTCTAGCTATCACAGTTTTTGAGATACAGCCTGGTGACAGACAGACGACGAAGTAATTAAAAAATATATATATTTCCGGCCAATCCACATAAGCCCGGTGGTAAGCTCTAAGCTTGTGTTACGGGTACTAAACATCTAATGCACTTAATATAATAGACATCTCGATTCGCGGCTAAAAGGAAATTGGGCTCTTTTTCTTATATTAGGTCCTTACATATGAAATTGGCGTTTTGTATGGGAGGAACAAAAAGTCGAATATTTTTTAATATAATATATTTAATTAATCAAAGTATGAACCATTATTTTCTATGCACTTTTGCCATCTTATAGGTAGTTCATTGATCCCTTTACTAAAAAAACCAGTCGGACGGGAATCAATAAAATCTTTGAAGGCGATTTGGACTGCCCCATCGGAGTTGAATTTTTTCCCTTGCAAGAAGTTATCCAAATTTCGAAAAAAATGGTAATCTGTTGGAGCAAGGTCCGGGGAGTACGGAGGATGTCTTAGACTTTCCAATTGAAGCTCTTCTAATTTAGTAGCCGTCTGTTGCGCAGTGTGTGGTCTAGCGTTGTCGTGAAGCAGCAGTGGCGTGGAGCGATTGACCAGCCTAGGTTGTTTAGCCGCTAGCTTTTCCATCATGGTTTGCAATTGCTGACAATAGACATCAGCCGTAATAGTCTGGCCAGATTTGAGAAAACTGTAATGAACAATACCGGCACTAGTCCACCAAACGCTTACAAGTAACTTTTTTGGGGTTAATTTTCGCTTGGGGCAGGATTTGGCTGGCTGGCCAGGATCCAACCATTGCGCTGAGCGCTTCCGATTATCGTAAAGAACCCATTTTTCATCACAGGTAATGATTCGGTTTAAAATACCTTCATTATTCTGCCGGTTTAGTAATGTAACGCAGCAGTCGACGCGCGTTTGCCGGTTTGCTTCAGTCAATTCGTGAGGTACCCACCTTTCAAGCTTTTTAATCTTCCCAATTTGCTTCAAGTGAATTAAAACAGTTTTATCACTAACACCGCAGCCTGCAGCTAACTCGGACGTGGTTTGCGATGGATCCGCTTCCACAATAGCCTTCAACTCTTCATTATCAACTTGAGTCTCAGGCCGTCCACGGGGCTTGTTCTGCAAGTCGAAATTTCCAGAACGAAAACGTTGGAACCAAAAACGAACTGTGTTTTCTTTTGCAACACGACCGCCATACACATCATTCACCCTTCGAGTTGTTTCCGCAGCACTAGTGCCACGGCGGAACTCGTACTCGTAAATAATGCGATATTTTAAGTTTTCCATTTTGTAAAATGAGTGACGCAAACAGAAAAAAACAGAAGAAAAAAAACAAATGAATGACGATCATCGAAGCACAAATACATGAGTCTATAGCTGTACAAATTTGAATTTGGAATTCCTTACCAAAGAGGAGAAATTTGTGATTAAAGTGGCCAGTACGAAAAACGCCAATTTCATATGTAAGGACCTAATATAACCATCGAGAACCTATCCTAATAGGAAAGAATGACAACACTACTATCCGGAAAAGGATATGAAAATCATGTAATAAATCTAAATTTAAAATATAAGAAAAACCCCCGATTCTAATGCCTTAATTTCCTTATATAATCTAAATTTAAAATTTAAGAAAAACCTCCGATACCGATGCCTTAATTTCCTTAAAAGTAAAACCCCATAAAATTTTGTAATGTGCACGCGATGCGCTTTCATTTGTTACCCAACTAGAGTATATTTGCAGATTTTCGGTTTTCCTTCCCCACTCTCACGCCCATAACTTTTAAACTACTCAACCGATTTTCATGAAAAATCTCAAAAAAAGAACTAAATTGAAATCGCTCCATCCGATGTCCCAGACAGACAGACAGACACGTCAAACTTTTAACACCCCAGTTTTGGTCGGGGATTAAAAATTCAGCATTAGCATATACTTACCGTTTCTTCATCCTTAACTTTCTCCCACTTTGCATTGACATATATAAGCAAGATCAAGAACAGGACCAGTCCTCCAATACAAGACCAAACGGCCCCTCTAAACGGTAAAATGAACAAGTTGTTTTGGAAAGACAGCGGTGGGTTGCGAAAGAGGAACTTAGGTATAGTGGGCACAGGTTGGGATATGTACTGCAGTATGCCAACGCGACCTGAGCTAATAAACGTTAAGGTTCCTGAAACAGAATATATTTAGTTAATATTAAAACAGTAAATTCATTAAGTCGTTGAATACCTATAGAACGACTGTGTAAATTTTTCATATTGCGGAAAAAGATAAGGATGTGCCGTAATTTTCGGACACAGGATACGAACATGCATCTCTTAGGAAGCGCCCCTTCGTGCTACCAATTACATCAAAGCGTCAATGACGTGATAGGTCGAAATGCTTCTGCATTTTATTATACCGGATGAAGCCACGACTATAAATAAATTGTTAAACCTAAAAAGTGAGGTTCATCACTTATTAAAAAACATTAAGACTGTGTAAATGTATGGTTTTCTTATTATTATATTGTTTGCCATTCAAAAAGTTCAAAGTTCGTTTATTGCGCCATATTAACCATAGTAGGTTACTAAGTATTGTATTATTATGTATCATCATCATCATCATCATATCATATCATGTATATCGTGAGATATTAAACAATAAATTGCACAACTAAACCTACTCGAATAAAAAATGTAGAGACCAACACAAGGTATTTTAATTCAAATCCAAAATCAAATAGAAAGCATAGTAATCTATGCTAACCTCTAATCTGTCTAATTTTAATAAAATCTACTTACCAAATATATCTTAAAAATACCGTATGTCTAACAAATGCTAATGAATGGTGCTCTGTTTAACCGACTTTCAACCAAAAAAGGAGATTCTCAATTCAAATGTTTTTTTTTTATGTTTGTTATTTGAATTTTGATCTCCGTGGACCGATTTAATGGATTCTTGGAATATGGATAAATATAGAAAAGTCTTTGTCAGATTGTTTGTTCGAATTTCACGGCAAACGGCTGAACCGATTAGCCTGAAATTTGGTACATTTGGATGAGGACATAGGCTACTCTAATTCATAGAATTATTTATTCTCATTCATATATCCCAAACTGAAAGTCGGTTGATTTTTGTTAAAAATCTACCTAATTGAATGCATAAAGGTCCAATCATATAATAAAAGTGTTTTTTTACCACAAAGATCCGCTTTTCCGGTCTGTATATCTCCCACCATCCCGTTCCAAGTGTTGTTCACTGCGTAGCCCCATGTGTTCGTGAATAAGAGTCCTTTAGTTGCATTCATAAAGGAATACAGGGGTGCAATAACGTTGTATGAGGTTTTGGCAATGTTGTCTATTTTCAAATCCCTATAAATCCAAGACCAATTAATAATCACATCGAACTCAATTTGATGGTAGCTAAAACCAAATAGCAATAATCTAAATTTTTAAATTATAAAAAAAAAGCCACGATTACATAACTTTAGTTTCCTTAAAAGTAAAAAGTCATACCATATTGTTATGTGCATGTGATGCGCTTTCATTTGAGACCTACTCGAGTATATTCGCAAATTTTCGGTTCTCATTCTCCAATTACCCTCGCGACTTTTAAACGGGTTAACCGATTTTCATCAAAAATGTCTAAGAACACTCGCACATGTTCATGAAGAAACTAAATTGAAATCGCTCCATCCGTTCGGGAGCTATGATGCCACAGTCAGACAGACAGACACAGTCATACACTTATAACACCCCTCTTTTTTTCGCGGTATAAAAAACGGAACCCTTATAGATTTTTCATGTCCGTCCGTATGCCAAAGGCATTATTTTCAATAATAATAACAATAATATTGTTGTCTATTCGTGGGAACCTTAAATTGGCTGGACCTGATATAGAGGTACATACCTACTTAGTAATTTTTTTTATAAATCGATAATTTCAATTTATATTTTAAACACCCAGACCAATAGGACAATATTTTTTTTGTATATACATATGATACATAGAAAACACCCAGACCCGAAACCAGAAATTGTAGATCGTACAAAATCTGGTCCCCCGGCGGGAATCGAACCCGCAACCTCCTGCGCCTCAGGCGGTCGTTCGCCCACCGAGCCACAGAGGTCGTCACATAAATCTTACCTATTCATGACATGTAATTGGGTTCTAGTACTGTTATGTGCAATAACATAGGAAGCTGCGATTTCTTTTCCTCTCAGATTTTTTCGTCTCATCCACTTGGAGGTTTTGATAACATGGTCGGATACAACAAACCCTTTGGAAGTTGACCAAACACCGAATTCTTCCACTATAAATTTTGTGGCCATGTCTATGCGATAAACTAAAAAAAATAATTAACAAAAGATATCACAGGAATAATCACATTATTAATATTAATTCTATTAATAGCCTGTAAAGAATTATTACTTTATAAGAAGAAAAGGAAAAAAAAACTGAAGATCTTCATATATTTTCATGGTATTTTTAAGAATAGTAAGCGGGAACAAGATCATATTAATAATTTAATTACATATAATTTTGTATTAAGTACCTAAAAGAAAATTAATTACAAGTACTGCCCTATATTTAAGTATTTCTTTTAACCAAACCGTAAAGTATGAAAAATAATTGAACAATTATATTATATAATGATATTACTACAAAAATGAACAAAAATTTCGATTTGTATGACCTTTACCTCTTTACTTACCAAGTTTTAGCACAAAATTATTATTTTGTAACATTTCAGCGACAGCGACTTCAGAATTTACCAAAATATTCAAGCCTGTTTGCTCAGCTGAGTAGATAAATTCATTAATATTTGCAATAATGAGCCATCTGTTAGGTTTATTAAAAATATGATGTTTGTTAACCTGTAATGTTGAATAAGTATAAACAGCAATTAAATAATGTTTTTTTTTAAACGGTGTAAAGAAAGAATAAAATTGCTTCTCATAACCGTGGCCTCTCAATTTCGATCCTCGAATATCCTCGAATTTAAGTACTTAAATTCGAGGATACGGGTTCGAGCCCCGGGTGCGGATCTCGTTACGCGTTGCATTTTAATAGCCTTATAGCCTATACGCCTTAGATTTATTAGCCTTCCGCGCCACGACGTACCCGTGTTTTTTTATTTTGCTGCGAGAACAACGTATTTTCCCGCGGTACAAAGCTAGCCTATAGCCTTCCTCGATAAATGGGCTAACACTGAAATTTTTTTTCAAATCGGACAAGTAGTTCCTGAGATTCAATATTCCTGATATTTTTTTATAAAATTAGTAAAGACAATAATATTTTTTTAGTAAAAATATATCATAAAAATAAATTTTGGAAAATTATAAAGCATTAGAATCCAGTTTCAAGACAAGAATTTTATTTACTTTACAATGTACTTACTTGTTCTAAGAATTTCTCACTGTTAGGGCAATTCATATCAACAACAACAAGGTTCGTAATAGCTTCAAATTTGTTAATTTCTTTTGGATCTGATATAAATTTTACCATTGCAGGCGTCTCTGATTTCAATAAACTTGCCATCAGGCTAATTTTTTGTGCTGAAACATATCAACATCATCATCTTCCTGACCGTTCACGAAAAACATGTTGTGTCGATCCCACATTACGTGGGGTCGGCACAAGATGTTTTTGCCTTCCTCTGTCACCCGTCATCTCAACACTCACCCCTTTTTTACACATGCCATGTTACACACAGTCCATCCATCTTTTCTACATTCATATCTAACGCTCTGTTTCTCAGAATATTTCTCAGAGGTAGACCTCTGACCAGATAGGAGAATGAGATAAAGAAGACAGATGGCAGTAAGTGGTACGAAATAGTAAAGGATTGAGAGCAGTGGACATATTTAGAGGAGGGCCTTTACCCAAAACGGGGTTCCTTCGTAAACAACCACATAATTTAAAAACACAAGTTGTATAGTTTTGTAGGAAAAAAAGGCTTTTTTATTTTTATTTAGTTTACATCTAACGCTCTTCGGTGCTGAAACATATGTTAAAACTTATAAAACACATAATCGTATCGTATATAAATCTTAATTAGAAATATCTGTTGGAATCGTTCCTAGAAATTTGATTCTCAAACAGCCCGAATTTAAAAATAAAATGTACAATCTTCGCAACAACATCTCACACCTTGTAAAGCTCTAAGCTTGTGTTACAGGTACTTGACATCTGATATACTTAATATAATAGACAAAAGTACATACATATATATATATATATATATTAAAAACCCAGACCCAGGAGGAAGTGATTCGATGAATCGATCCTGCTACCTACGCCAGCGTCGCTAGCGGTCCTTCGCCCACCCCATAATGACCAAAAAGAACTTACAGGAATCCCAGCAGACATTAACCAGAACAGATGTAGGCTGAACATAATATTTAACCACATCAACTACCATATTAATTTCCTCTCCCGAATCTTTAGAAGCCGAAAGGCCAAAACAAAAAAACAAAACGATTAGGACTTTCTTTGACCACATGATGAATATACATTAAAAAATTAATTTGAATCAAAGATAGTTTTTAGATGTTCGTCATAAAACTTACGTTTATAATAAAGGGATTTCTTAGACGTGTTTCTTATATATTCCAAGGTATTTAAAGTCGAAGTTGTTAGGTCTTAGTTGGGTACAGTTTAAACGGAGGAAATTGTAGGGTTGCGATGATTTGATTCGTTCCTAATTGTTAAGGCTATGTCTGGTTAACTGCTGCCATCATTTTCTTATGAATAACTTAAGTGTTTTGATGCTACGGTACTGTTAATCGATGAGGTATTATAGTCATGGAATAATAAGTTAGGGGAAACGTATTATTTTCTTAACAATGTGTAATTGCAGCTGTGTCAATATTTTATATCATATTTTGTGCATGAGAACTTAATTTTAGATATTTATTTTATTGTTGTAGGTGTAAATTGTGTTAAAACTCCAAAATTTATTTTATACATATGTATAATCAGTATCCTTCTGTAATTAATCCACCCAACAAATGCCAGTTGAAATCATGCTGTAGGTATTTATCTGCAAGTCCCACTACGAGCACAATAATTGAACATAATTTAATTGCAGTCAACACATTTTGTCTTAATTTTTTACTATTCCAAGTGTCAATTCTACGCATATCTCACTTATTTCTGTTTCATTTCCAGTCTTAAACACAAACACTTAACAATGGCAGAGCTGGAGAAATCCTTCGGCTCCAACACCTGCCGATGCACCGGCTTCAGACCTATACTACATACCATGAAGAGCTTCGGATCGGACGCCACCCCTCAGCTCAGACAACAAGTCAAAGACATCGAGGACCTTACATGCAGCAAAAGCTGTCAAAAGAAATGCGGAGAGAAATGTCATCAAAAAACAAACGGGCATTTAGAATCAGAAGATATTGATGAAATGGATATGGATTTTTTTAAAATAGAAACAACGATAGATATTGATTTTGGAAAGAATAAGTTTTTTAAAGTTTATGAGGAAACGGATATATTTGATATCTGGAGCAAATACGGTTCTGATTCTTATATGCTTGTAGATGGAAATACTGGAAAAGGTAGTTAGTTTGTATTCTATCAATAACTAGCTTTACGGCATGGTGATGCTCGTGTTTTATGAATTTTCCGCGGTAAAAGAGTCCCCAATAAATACCCTATATGAAACTATAATAATTTTTCAAATCGGTCCTTAACTAGTACCTGAAATTAGCGCGTTCAAACAAACAAACAACCTTATATAATGTATATTACTTTAGATATTAATATTGGCATGGATTATTATAATTATCCATCATAAATATCACATGAATGAATTACTTATTTAATTTAATATTGAATTTTTATGTTAGTTATATATATACCATTTAGTTATTTCGATAAAGTTATCTCTAACTTTATCGAATAAGTAAATGGCTTTTGTCCAGAAGTCGACTATCTGGCCGAATATTATGATGATCAATCACTAGAGGAACAAATAACAAAACATTAAAATTATCAATGTTTTCAGGTATTTACGAGACCTTTACATACCCTCGTATTCTGATAGACATCAGTGAAGTGCAATCTTTGAAAACCTTTAAAGTGGGCCAGAACCTAACTCTCGGATGTAACCTGTCCCTAGAAGACTGCATTTCTATCTTCCAAGATATATCGAGAACGAATGCTGACTTTTCGTATTTGGCGGAATTCGTGAAACATTTTGAGTTGATTGCTCATATTCCTGTGAGAAAGGTCGAGTACCTTTAAAATATACCTCCTTATATTTCAATTAATTCACATTGATTTACTAGTAGTATTCGTGTAAGTAGCGGCTGTGTAAGGTAAGTGGAGCACACTCGACTTTCATTCCGAAGGTCGTGGGTTCAAACCTCGACGCGCACCTCTGGATTTTTTTGCTAGAAAAATGTATGTGTGCTTTAAACACGTGCGTCAACGGTGAAGGCAACCATCGTGAGAAAACCGGCATGTTCTGAGAACTTTAAAGAGTTTGAAGGACATGTGACATTCACCAACCCGCACTTGGCCAGCGTGGTAAAATAAGGCCTAATCTCTCTCGTCAATAGAGGAGTCCCTGTGTCCAAGCAGAGGAAACGTTTATAGGGTATGCATGAAACGGCAGTGGCAATAATAGATTGTCTAAATATTCAATACATCAAACTAGGGTAGACTAACCAGCAGTTAATATTTAAATTATTGATTTAATTTTCTAAGATAAGATTATTTTCTTATAGATTGGTTCCTTAGCAGGAAATCTCATGCTGAAACATAATAATCCTGCGTATCAATCAGATGTGTTTCTTCTATTTGAAAGTGTGGGTGCATTCATCACTATCAGTAAGTATCACTCATACATAGGTGCACACTATACAATATATAGCACTGCCGAATGCCGTATCATACTACTTCGTAGCACTGCTAGAACTCTACAATCTATCGTAGTGTTCTCAGTTCTCTGTAGCACTACCATAATTTCCATAGCCTTTCTTAGACGTAGCGCTGACTGTAGTTGTTTTTTTCTACAACGTCGCCACGGACGTAGCGTTGGTTGGTTCTGTCGTAGCCTATCTGCTACGCTCTGTTAGGTTTCTACAACAAATGTCGTAGCGCTGTCTGCAAGCGATCTGCTACGTTGTAGCACTGCGAAGATCTATTGACAACGGTTCCTAGCAATTTCGTAGCCTTTTTACGACGTAGCACTGCTTGTGGCTAGTTCTATTCACTACGGGATAGGCGTAATAACGCCGTAGCAGTAACACGTGTGGAAGCGCTGTCTGTTACCGATCAGTTACATTGCACTGGTAAGATCCTATAAATCAACAAATCGTAGCACTTCCGTAGCCTATCTGATACGCCGTACAGAATTGGCAGATACAGGGGCTTTTTGTATGAAACCTGGGAGACTTTGACCGCAATTAAAAAAAATATATCCTTGTTTGACTTGCATTTCATCACAGGCTGCAAAAAATAACGTTTCTCTTAAAATGGCGGACTACCATATGCTAAAATGCTAATTACGGATTAAAACTATTGTTTACCGCAGGAAAATATAAAACTATACGGGCCCAGAGCTGTTGGAAATACATATTTATTTTTATAATAAGTGGGTCATTAATTTTATAATTTCTTTATAGAAACCTCTAGCGGCGCAACTAATACAATGACATTACTTGATTTCCTGAAATATGATATGAAAGAGAGACTTATTATTTATATTTCTATACCGCCGATGGGCGTAGAAAGCGTTTTTAGAAGTTATAAGGTAAGAATCATTGCATATATTTATATTAATTATATGAAGTGTCACTAACCAGAATAAGCTTATGCGTGAGTCCGTTTGCGTATAGGGTCTGTTATTTGAATAAATCAATTAATATTAATTAACTCGGTTTGTCGATTACAGGTCAATTCATTTATTTAACTTTTGGGACATTAAAGATCACTCAGTTACGTCAGTAAATTCATAGATTCACACATTATTATCAAAATCTAATCAAAATAATTCATTAATAGTACAGCTGAACAGTCGCTTCGTCAAAGCAGTTAGCAGCGGCTGTAAAGCGCCCTTGTCAAATTTACAATTTTATTTGTTATACACAATGCTAGAATAAACATTAATAAATTATTTCAACAAAATATAGATATGCAAAGTTTAACTTTTTATACTAAAGAAACATCATAAGCGACCACAGTAAAATTCTAGATCATAAAAATTGTTTGCTGCTATTTAAAGTCGTCAATTCATTCAGTCAATTCTTTCCATAATTTCCTAATAATACATTTAATATTACAGATCATGCCTCGAAACCAAAACGCGCTAGCTATAGTCAACGCAGCTTTTAACTTTCAAATTGAAAACGCCGTTGTAAAGGAAGCAAGAATCGTGTATGGAAACATATCTTCTACATTCGTTCATGCGCAAAGAACAGAAGAATATTTGAAATCGAAGAATATGTATAATAATTCCGTTTTGCAAGCAGCAATACAGATTTTGACCGAAGAAATTGTTCCCGTCTCTCGTCCTCCAGAACCTTCACCGGAATGTCGAAAAAAATTGGCTATTGGACTTTTTTATAGGGTAAAATTATGGTCTTACTTTTCCTTATTAAGTAGAACGAGATCCCGTTCATTCTAGAGGTATTTAGGGATTCGTACCCTAAAATAGATTCCAAACAAAGGGTAAACCGGGACCCTATAACAGAAACTTCATCGTCTGTCTGTTCGTCGTATCTCAAGAACCGTGTTATATAGAGAGTTGAAATTTTGAGAGATGTCACATGTCGCTAAAACTTAAAAGACATGCCAAATAAATACGTGGTAGATATATATCTCAAACTACCTCGTATGCAAAAAAAGAGCATAAAACAAAAGCACCTCCCTCCCACCGCATCCTTGCAAAAAAATATAAATAATGTTTTAATAGTAATAAGAAAAGTATTTTAGACTTATTTTTGTTTTATTGAAAAGTGTTTATAAACTGTACACGGAACGGAACCCTAGGAGTACGACGAGTCCATATCATGCTTATGAAATTCATTTTTATTACAGTTCGTGCTCAATACATCGCCAAAAGGATGTGTTAGAGACATATTTCAATCCGGAGCATCAGGCATAGAACGACCACTCTCGAATGGAAAGCAGGCATGTGCTTTTGATAATTAACGAGAATATAATTTGTTATATCTTCGCACAGTGCTTATGTAACCAATAACCAACGTAAAACCGGTAAAACCATAAATAATAATCCAAATTTTCGTGCAAGTGCCGCTGTCAAGTACTGACTGTCAAATTAATAGTACCTACTAATAAAAGTTTTTAGCATATCTCGAGACTACATGTACATATATGGTTAAATTGTCTATCTTGTATATATATATGGACAAGCTTGATAATTCAAAAAAGCTGCTATATAGCTACGTTCTTAAAAAATAGTTGCGGTTTCAAACTGTACTTCTACTATTACTTTCGTTTTCTTTAATATGGCTAATATGGCAAGATACAAGATACAAAATATTTTTTTCCGTTGTTTGATTGTAAAAATCTTAGAAAAGTTATATAACAAGTGCAAGACAATGCTAAACTAGGCTTTTTAATTTATTTCAAACATTCACTTAACTTGCTTTTCTGAAAACAACTTAAACTGAAAATTAACATGTTAGTTTGAATATTTTCAGGATTTCCAAACTGACAAATCACTATATCCCTTAAACCAACCGGTTCAGAAGCTGGAAGCTCAGATCCAGAGTGCAGGCGAGGCCACATATGCCAACGACCTTCCTCCGTCCAAGCACGACGTGTTTGGAGCCTTCGTGCTAGCCACCGTGGCCAGTGGAGAAGTCGACTGCTTTTATAAAGAAGAAGTTTTGGTAAGTTTAGACAATTTAAAGGTCAATGTTGAAACAGACAGTCAGGATAAGCTCTTATTTAAGGTCTCGTGCATACTTTTTATTTAAATTATGGTCCAAGGTCCCAACCGTACTCAGCTATAATGACTTATCTAAAACACATACTAATAACTACAAACCATTCATATATTTTCGAATATTGAAACTAAATAACTCACTAAAAACAAACAGAACAAAATATAAAAAAAGAAATAAAAAGTGATTTGTGTTTTTTTGAATTATTCAAATGTTTGTATGTCTTTTCAATCACCCAACCCTATAAAATTCATATAAATTAGCACTTTCTAAAGGCAACATGACTTAACAATTCATCCAAATCAAAAAATGACGACCTCTGTGGCTTGGTGGGCGAAAGTCCGCCTGATTCGCAGGAGGTTGCAGGTTAGATCCCTGCCGCGGGACCTGATTTTGTAAAATCCACAATTTCTTGTTTCGGGTCTGGGTGCTTTCTATGTATCATATTATAAGTATTTACAAAAAAAAAGGTGTGTGTGCGATTCACGCACGGTAGAAGTGAAACTTCAGTAAATCGACAAAAGAATGAGATGAATAACAAAAATACTGTGCAAAAATATTTTGTTCGGGCGGTCACCCATCCGAGTACTGGCGTTCCGGAAAGTTGCTTAACCTTGTTAGCGTTTAAGATTGGCTTACCTGACGTATTTCCGTTGCATCCGGTCTGAAATCACAACGATTCTAAAGAAGTTTCACTTCAAATATATCTTTGTAGTATAAGCACTGCTTAGTTTGGGGTAAGGTGATGTCGAGTGATTAGTCTGGAAATATTTATTATTATTACTTATATTAAATCGCATGAGTGGACCTTAAGTAGTTGCTTTATTGTCACGTCATGCTTTTCTTGAACCACGCTATAACTATGGCAATACTCGTAACAAATGTGTTTGTCATCCATCAATCAGGGCTTTGAGCTTTTCTCTCTCTTAGACCTCTATTAGAGGTGTAAAATAATCATAGTGGAGATAAACAAAAGTGATGTGAGCTGACTTTCATTCTCAAGGTCGTGGGTTCAAACCCCGCCAAACAACTCTGGATTTTTCTATTTGAAAAATGTATGTGCGCTTTAAAACACGTGCTTTAACGGTGAAGGCAAACATCGTGAGGAAACCAGCATGTTCTGACAGCTTTGAAGACTTTGAAGGACAGACATACACCAACCCGTACTTGGCCAGCGTGGTGAATTAAGGCCTGATCTCTCTCGTCAAGTGAGAAGTCCCTGTGTTCCAGCTGTGGGAACGTTAATAGGGTGATGATGATGATGAGAGGTGAAAAATAACCAGAGTCGAGATAAACAAAGGTGAATTATATTTTGTTTTTCTTCCAGGCCATAGACGGTGTTTTAGCATTGTACACAGTGGCCGACATACCTGGGCGGAACTCTTTCATATTCCCAGGCTTTCAGTTGCAAACTGAGGATGAAGAGATTCTGGCTACAAAGATCAAGTTCTATGGGCAGCCGATTGCTATTGTGGTTGCTGTGACCGAGGAGTTGGCTTCTAGTGTGGCTAAAGAAGTAAAGGTACGCTGTTCAAAAAAGCTACATTAACATCAAAAAGTCAATGATCCAATTACTAGAGTAATTGGAGAAGAAACAGTTCATATTATGTTAGTAATAGTTTTAATGGAGAAATAATAATTTTATTGTTTAAAAATGTTTCGAGTTAACGCGTCATAAAGTTATAATTAATGTACTTATGTTTAAAATATGTATGAGGAAACTTAAAAAAAAGTATGCTCATATACTCATTCGTACCAGCATAATGTCTTGCTATATATTGAATTTTTACCTATTTTATAATAATTGGCTATACTAATATATGTGTGATTTAGTTATTGATGTAGGTATTTATGCGATTGGCCGGAGGAAAATATTTTTTTTACAAAAGTGTTAATATTTAGAAACCTAAAATTCTATTGACAGTTTCAACATTGTTTTTAACTTATAAAATTTTAATCAAAGGTTCGAAACCAAGCCCAAACATACACACAAAAATCTGAATATTGCCCCAACTTGAGATGTAGAACGCATTCGCTTTGCTCATTTCTTCAATAACAGAAAGCAGTGTAAATGTAGTTTTGTAATAATATTTATGTATAAGGGTATCGCTTTGTATAATTTGTCTTAATCCTTGTTTATGTTGGTTACCTTGCTATTATTTTATGCACAGAGTGGGCAAACTGTTGAGACTTGTTTGTTTAACGACTACACACACTATTTGTACACAGTTTTGACAGTAAATTCCTCCTATTTCATTAGAAATTCGATTCTATTAATGAATAATATTTCAGGTAAAATACAAAAACGTATCTTCAGCAGCTCCTGTGCTGACGATAGAAGCTGCTGAAAAGGATAGTAGCAGATACATTGCCGGAGATGACAAAATTGAACCAAGTAGTAGAGGAAGCGATGTCCACACTGTTATTAAAGGTAATCTATCTTTATAAATAAAAATGAATTGTTGTTCGTTAGTCTGATTAAAACTCGAGAACGGCTGTACGGATTTATCTTATCACAGTCTAGAAATTTTCGTGGAGGTCTAGGGAAGGTTTAAAAGGCGAGAAAAAATCGAATAATTGCCGGGAAAAAAATTGGATAAAAACCCGGGCGAAGCCGGGGCGGGCCACTATTACTTAATAATTATAATAGGCATACCTACATATTCAACACTCAGACCAAGGAGAAAGTGCTTGCAGAACATACAAACACTATACCTCGGCGGGAATTGAACCCGCTACCTCTTGCGCCCTCGCCCAACGCGCCACTGAAGTAATGTATTTAAAAACTATTTTTTTTGCCCACGATCGTACAATTCACGACTTGTCTCAAAAAATATTGCTTATGGACATATGTATACTATCATGCAAAAACGATATTGTAAAAACGATACCCGTATCCTACTAATATAATAAACGCGAAAGTTTGTAAGGATGTAAGTGTGCGTTTGTTGCTCTTTTACGCAAGAACTACTGCAGGGAGTTTGATAAAACTTCACAATAATATAGCTTACTTAACAGAATAACACATAGGCTACTTTTTATCGCGGTAAAATACAAATTTTCGCGGGTAAATACAATTATTACGTTCAACGCCCGATTTGAGTAAACTTGGCATGGACATAGTTGTTTTACCAATTATAGACAAAATCTGCTTTTTACCGCGGGAAAATTTATTATTTCGCAAGTAAAGCCGCGGGCGGGCAGCTAGTTTCTTAAACCTTATTTATGTAAACTTTTCACTACCTAAAATACTATCGTTTTGTAAACTTTTAATAATATTGTTTAAGTATCAAGAAAGAGCGAAATCTCCTACACGTGCTGTATACATACTTAAAAGAGACTCAATACAACTGAATTATTAAATTACTGAAATAAAACATTTATCCTTTTTATGTCACATAGGTACCTATTATGTCAATTTAAAACTAAATGGACATTTGAGGCTAAAGGCAATTCTGCTTTTAGGTGTGTACGAGGCAGAAGCACAATACCACTACTATCTAGAGCCGATCACATGCGTGGTCGTACCGGTGGACAACCGATTTGAAGTGTACGATGCTACGCAATGGATGGACCTCACTCAGATGGCGGTGGCCCAGTGCTTAAATATAAGGGAAAGCGAGTAAGTTTTGAAACTTAAAAAACTTAAACTAAAGAAATCAACTTAAACTGAAAAGCCGTGTTGGCTAAGTTCCCACTCGAATTTCATTCCGAAGGTCGTGGGTACAACCCCGACTTATTTGATACCTGCGTGGGGTATCAAATAAGTCTCTTGATTTTTCTTCTTGAGAAATTGATGAGCGCTTTAAACACGGTGAAGGCATAACATTTAACGGTGAGGAAACCGGCATGTTCTGAGAACTTTGAAGAGTTTGAAAGACAATGACTTTTACTACACCGCCAGCACCCTTTTACTACCTTGGCCAGCATGGTGAAACCAAGATTAATCACTCGTCAAGAGAAAAGCCCCTATGTCCCAGGAAGTGGGAACGTTATTAGTTTGCTTAAAAATAACAAATCGTATTATTTTGTAATGTGCTCGTGATGCGCTTTCATTTGAGCCCACTCGAGTATATTTGCAGATAGTATTTGCGGTTCTTCTTTCCCACTTTCACTCACTATAACTTTGAAACAGCTCAACCGATTTTCATCAAACATATCTAAGAACACTCGCGCAAAAGTGAACTCTCATACAAAAAAAACTAAAGTGAAATCGCTTCATCCGCTAGGGAGCTATGATGCCACAGACAGACAGACACGTCAAACAAAACACACCTCTTTTTTTAGTCGGGGGTTAAAAACGGAATTCTATTCTATTCTATAGGAATATTTGTTCTTGGGAACCATGTCATCGATTTAAGCAAAATAAAAAATTGCATTCACACATTAAAAAAAAACTTATTCTTTCCTTGGAATCGAACCAGGACTTTAAAAAAAGTAAATAAAACACTATTTTTATTTAGATATCGATTGTGAGGGCAAAAGCACAAAGTTTTACTACGAATCATGATGTCTATAATAAATAAAAGGCTTTGTTTTAATTCTTAAATACTTAATGTTTGAAGTTTACGTCTTTTCGGTAGAAGGTATTATTAAAGGTAATTCTACTCATTAATAATTTTTTAGCAGTTTTAGTCAGTCCAGATTTAATCAGTCCAAAGTGCCCCACAGTTACGTACAAGGTGTTTTTATGAGAGAGGGTGTAAGTTATTAAGTGATACAAGACATTTGAACAACATTTTAATTAGGTATTAAAAATGGTTGTTTTTAAGCAAGGTCAGAGCAGTATTTCCATTGAGATTCGATAAAAACGCTCGGAAAATTGTTACAAACAAAGAAACGCATAAATTATGTATGTAAAAGAGTCATAGTAAATACTATACAGGTATATATATATATCTATCCATTGTGCCCTCCTTTCTCGTAGTCATTATATAATATGCCTATGGTCTAATCGCTAATATAGCGGAATAATAATGCCAATAAAAAATAAATTAAATTAAAAAAAACCTGATTCGTGCACTTTTTTTCCTTAAAAGTAAAAAGTCATACTATTTTGTAATGTGCACGTGATGCGCTTTCATTTGAGACCTCACTCGAGTATATTTATTTGCAAATTTTCGGATTTCCTTCTCCACTTTTACCCTCATAACTTTTAAACGGCTCAACCGATTTTCATCAAACATGTCCAAGAAAACTCGAAAAAGTGACCTTTCATACAAAAAAAAGTGAAATCTCTCCATCCGTTCGGGAACTATGATGTCTTAGACGTCAAGCTTTTTGACCCCTCTTTTCTGTCAGGGGTTAAAAATATTTTTTCTACAGTGTCACAGTAATTGTGCGCCGAGTGGGTGGAGGCTTTGGCGGCAAGATATCAAGGAATGCGCAAGTGGCCTCCGCCGCTGCTATCGTGGCCAGCAAACTGAACAAGACTTGCCGGTTCATCCTGCCCATCCAGACCAATCTGACCATCGCCGGGAGGCGTTTACCCACTCAGTGTAAATACGAGGTTAGAGAACAAACAAGTAAAATTTATAAAACAACCGAGTTTTAGTTGGAAATTATAATAAACTAATTTTTATTAATCGTAAAAGACGGACAAAACAACAGACACACACATAGGAAAGTGTCCCATTTATAATATTAGTATGGATTGAGTATAACTCGGGCCGCGGGCACCGGCTTATGAACTATCTAGCCTTCATCTCCTCCCGTGAGTGCAACCATTTTCCAACATTTCCGATACAAATTGAAAACTCGATAACTCAAAATACACGCCAAATTTACAAGCTCCTTATATAAAAAAGTTCGGAGTTGAAAGACTTATTCTTCTACTTATCAGTTTTGTGTATTTGTATGTTTTATTAATCATATTCTTGTAATGCATGTTGGATTGTAATGATTCTTATGTAAAGAGCACTACGTAGTGTTTTAAATAAAATATGATTTTTTGATAGTAAGCAAAAAAAGGGTACAAACTCACTTGTCTGACGGTGTGTTAAATATAAAAAATAACTATATAAAGCAGGTAGGTACCTACTGTAGTTACAATTTAGTGCCAAAGGTCGTGGGTTCACACCTTGGTTCGTGCCCCTACCCAATACGTCCGACTATGTAAGAAATATTGTATCTCATGGTCTTTTTCAGCTTGATTTAAAATAAAATAGCAATAGCTACTACACTATTTTCGACGTTGTTGTATGATGAATGAAATGTTGTATGTACGTACATTGATAGTAATATTTACATGTTATAATGTTCTTTTCTTAGGTTGGAGTAGACATAAACGGTAAAATCCAATACCTCGACGCAACTATAGTGCAGGACGTCGGTTGTTCTAACAACGAAAACATATTGTCCTACGTCGTTGGTGGTTTCCCAAACTGCTACAACACTGAATCATTCAGCTTGAAAAGCGCTGTTGTTCTCACAGATCTTGCTTCTAACACGTTTGCTAGAGCACCAGGTATGCGAATCTACAAAAGACCCTGTTATATAAAATAAATGATAAGGATGACATTCTAAGTTGTTTTACAGGCACAGCTGAAGGAATATCGTCAATCGAGCACATAATGGAACACATCGCTTTCTCCGTGCAAAAAGACCCCACGACAGTGAGACTTAACAACATGCGAACCACAGATAACGACCTTCCCTCGCTAATAGAAGTCCTCAAATCAAAAACAAATTACGATCAACGTCTTCAAGACGTCACGCAGTATAATCAGAACAACCGATGGAAAAAGAAAGCTATCACTATAAGTGTTATGAGTTTCCCAGTAGAGTTCTATGGCAATTATTCGGCACTGGTCTCTATCTATAGAGGTGATGGAACAGTCACAATCACTTGTGGAGGAATAGAGATGGGACAAGGCTTAAACACAAAAGCCGCGCAAGTCTGTGCCTACGAATTAGGTATCTCTCTCGATAAAGTATCGGTCATACCGCATTATTCGTTTACAGCAGCGAATAATGTGTTTTCTGGATCGAGTATCACAAGCGAGAGTGTTTGCTACTCGATTATCAAGGCTTGTGGCATGCTGAATTCAAGGTTGGAACCGATCAAACAAAAAATGCCTGAAGCTACTTGGGAGGAGATCATAAAAGCGGCAGCTGATATGTATGTAAGTAATGTGTAAAATTATTCACATATCAACTACTAAATACACTTTGAAGGAAAAAAAATGTAATTAGCTAAACAGCACTCTTTTTTTTATTTACAGCATCAACAATCACACTTACAACCTCACAAAATTTCGCGTAAACTTTAAAATATAATAGTAGTATTTCATCATTAATGTTCCAGATCGACCTATCAGCCATTTACATGATGTCTGACAAAGAGGAAGACATCAGCTCGTACAGTGCCTTCGCCGTCGTCATTTTAGAAATGACGCTAGACGTGATAACTGGCCGCTTCCAGATGGATAGAGCTGATGTCTTAGAGGACGTGGGATTAAGCGCTAACCCTAACCTGGATGTTGGTCAAGTATGTATATTTATATCATATAATATATGGTATAAATTAGTAAATATTTCCGGACAATCCACACATCAACATCTAGCCTTATGGCTCTAAGCTTGTGTTACGGGTACTAGGCATCTTATAAACTTAAAATAATAGATTTTTTTTTAATATTCATTTTAAACACCAAGATCAAGGAGAAAGTGCTTGCAAAACATACGAACACTTTAAGCCTCGGCGGGAATCGAACCCGCTCGTCAGAAGAAATTAATACAAAAACATTAATTTTGACAATGACCGACAAAAATGTTTTTAGGTTTAGTTTGTTTAACGCATTTATTTACATCACGTTATATAAAAACTCATTTATAACTTGGAAAATACTTCGATATGATTTGGTTTATTTCAGGTTGAAGGAGCCTACATCCAAGGCATAGGCTTATTCACTTGCGAGAAGCTGGTGTACAATATAACCACCGGTAAACTACTCACCAACCGATCCCTGACGTATCATGTCCCGTTGGCACAGGATATACCCGTCGAGTTCAATGTACACCTGAGATACAACTCCAAGAATGTCAAAGGAGTGTTAGGTTCTAAATGTAAGCAGTACCTACCATTGTTATATCTAAATTATATAGAGCGTGAAATCGCACTACCTATCAGTGAAGTTTTATAGTAAACTCTAACGCACATTTAAGGCTAAAATTGGTTTTGCCAGTAATTAAGGGCGCATGCTTTTCAATAAATTTACTTAAATAATGCTTTTTTCCATCAGCCTGTGGAGAAATGGGAATTTGCACCGCCCATAGTATAACGCATGCGTTACGACATTGCATAAACGAGTCAAGAAAAGAATCTGGATATGACACCACGAAATGGATTTACATAGGTAAAGTATACATTTCTGATTTTAACTTCAGTCACAAGCAAGGAACAGATAGTCACACCGTTATTTATTTATCTTCACGAATTTATTTAACACCTTATTTATTGGGTTATGCAACTCAATCCAGTGATTGGAACCAGAGTCCAATAAATGTTGTGCGATTGCAGACTTATGGTTCGGGAGGCTATTGAAATTACTAAATATAGGAACTTCAATCGTGAAGATTGCTTCCAATTGTCAACATTTTATTTATTCGCCATATACATATGTATGTATGTTCGGTAAAATAAGGCGATCTAAAGGCTTCGGTCAAACCTACGCGCCAGCAGCGCGGAAGAGGACTGCGACGCGGGAAATGGTTGTTGGAAAACTTCCACCTTTGTGGTCGGTGTGCAAAGGCCCATATTCCATCAAAATGATCCAAAAATATTTCCATTTAACTTGGAAATATATTTTGTTATTTTTTACTATGGGTCTTTTCAGGTTAGAAAGCTAAGCACATGAGGGAAAAATAGTTTATTTCAATTAGAGGTGTAGTTGGTTAGCGCTGCTAGTGCATTCAACCAAACAATCTCGTTAAATTAAAAAAAACCGTTAAATTTAAATCACTTCAGTAGTTTTTTGCGGAAAAGAGAAACAGACGGACAGAGTTAATTTCAATATTAGTATGGATGGATTGCGCCCAAAGCAAGTACGTACATTATTTTGAAAAAGATTAACAATGTACTTTTTTTTCCAGATATTCCCTACGATACGGAATCAATACTGAAAGCGTTACAAGTTAAATACGAGGAATTTTGTTTAACATAAAAACAGTGAAACGTCGTAAAAATGTTGTATGTAAATATTAGGGACCGATTCGTCAATCGTCAGAAATATAATGTAGTTTTACCTAACAATAAAATAATAATACTATACGCTTTTTGAATAAATTCGTCTCGGCTTTTTCTTGTAGGCAAGTGTTGCATCAGTTAAATTATGTCATACGAGTACCATGAGTATTTGATGGTAATTTTTTACAAGTTAATTTCGGAACATTTTAATAAGAAGCGATTTTGTACCACATGGGAAGCATTACACTTTTTAAGAATAAAAATTTTGTTTTATATTAATGTTAAATATATTTATAAAATTAATGTTATAGTGATGATGATGATAATGTAGAATGCCTTGACGTGTCCGCTTCGCTGACGGCGAAACTATTAAATAATATAACATTTTTATTTTATTTTTGCGTTCTCTATTTCGCTGGTGGCATATTTCAAGAGGGCGGCACCGTACTTAAAAGCATCGTGTACCATTTTTTGAATAGGCATTGTTTCTCCGATGAATGGAATCGCCTATCACAATACAATATTTGCGCAAAATTAAAATACATTTGTAAAGTTCTGGAAAAAAGGCAAAAACAGTTTTCGAAGAAAGAATATCATTCATAAACCATTCTACTACTTATATTTCGCAAGACGGAGCTAAGTAATTAGTCTTTTTGTAGTAATATATGTCTCTACACAAAGTTGAGGGTAGGCAACAAATATATGAGAGCAGCATTGGTATTAACATAAATAAAATTAGGTAATTCGTCATATCCAATCCGAAGGTAAAAACATTTTTCTATTGAGCCTCGGAACAATCGAATTAATGAACCAACCACTGCCTTCTAGCACATTGTATTAGAGGTATTTATAGGTTACTAAGTAATTTTACGTAAGACTGCTCAAAAATATATTAATTACTTTTACACAGTTTATTACAAATAAGTGACTTACCTCAAACAGTCCCCACCAGCACACCACTACAACACTTTTCACTTTTTAGAGGTCTAATCGCTACGAAGCGCAGAAACAGAATGGCGTGCTGGAGTCGTGAGTCGTTAAAGTTAGGTTAGGTTTGACAACCGGAAACGACTCAGTACTACAGCTAACAATTAACGTAGTTTTAATAAATTTAGCAATGCATTTCAAAATTCATTAACCATTGTATAACTAACAACAAAAATTCTGAATATTTATGGTTACATTATATATATTTTATAGCAACAATATCTTTCCAACCTAATTTATTTTTAAATGGTATCGTTTTCAAACTATTTAAAAATTATTTACATTGGATTCATTATAAATTCTGTACATAATTAATAGTTATCCTTACAATTGTTTAATGAAAATTTTTGCTAAATCTAAATTGTTAGATCTAGGAGTAGGTTGATTTTTTACAGATATCGGTCCAACCGCTCGATTTGGGTAGGCCATACCCACTCCGGACGTCATCCGTGGATCGAGCCATTTTAATTATAACCTTAAAACCACAATAAGTATTACCAACAGTGGCTGTACCGAGAAATTAATTTTAAAATTACTTACATTTTTCCTTTGAAATCCAATCACTGCAATCCTTATTCGACGAATCACTGCACTCACCAGAAGAAAGTCTCCTTATCGCGGCACGTGGTAACTTTCGTGATCAATGTTGCGCGTAATCATCAATCGTTCGATTTAAATTTTAAAACGTTCTTATTTTGAATATTTAGCGCGCGCGCCTTTCCTGCCAAAAGTAGGACGTCTGTGGCGACCACTAGCGGCTAGGGGAGGAACTAGCTTGCTGGAGTTAGAAAAGATGGCGCTGCTACTCAATTATGGATGCCAGACATCGAAACGGAATAGATAATAGGGTGACCGAAAAATCGGTCCTTAATCTTTAAAAACGTATGAATATCTCTCTCCCTATCGAAAAAATGTGTTTTATTCAACAAGTTTATTTATGGGCATCTCATAAATAAAAGGGCCAATCAACCAACGTACAAATTACTCAAACAAACATTTATGATTATTGATTACGTATTTAACGGAATTCCTTTATTCTATTTTTGGACCTTGACGTTGAACCAAAAAAGAGGGGTGTTATAAGTTTCACGTCTCTGTCTGTCCGTCTGTCTGGGACATCATAGCTCCCGAACGGATGGAGCGATTTTAATTTAGTTTTTTTTCTATGAAAGGTGAGTCTGGCGCGAGTGTTCTTAGACATGTGACAATGAAAATCGGTTGTGCCGTTTAAAAGTTATGGGAGTTAGAGTGGGGAAGGAAAACCGAAAATCTGCAAATATATCAAATGGAAGCGCATCGTATGCACATAACAAATATTATGGGGTTTTACTTTTAAGGAAATTAAAGCATTGGAATCAGGGGTTTTTCTTAAATTATTAATTGAGATTTATTTATTATGATTACTATTTTTTCGATACACAAGCAATGGTTAAGTTCGGAAAAAGAAAATACATTCTCAATAATACATGTTTATTATCGCTTCGTCAAACAGAAAATATTTTTTAGGCTCACGAGTATTAATTTAGGCCTAACATTAGTTTCTAATCAATCGCAAAAACTTATTGTAAATCAATAAATTAATTAAGTATAAATTACAACTTAATATTTAAGAAATAAAAAATAATAATTATTAATTAGTTAAAAATACCATAATCTATACACAATTATATCAACAGTTTATGTGTTATGCAAAAAGTGCAATTTTTATTACTATTTTAGTACTAATAGCAGACTTTGGGGTCTTCTTCACTTATTCGACACTAAGAGAACTTATTCTTGTATTTTGATGTTGCTTTAAGCCAGGTCGCTTGTGAAAAAGGCCCTAGAAATAAATAAATGGATTGCAACTCCTATTTCACCTACTTGTGCTTTTAGATAGTCGCAAGAACCAGTGACAATTTGAACTCCTTGAAAGTAATATGAAAATATGAGCGGATAAAAGTTGGCCTTAAAGCGATTGGTCGTACAACAATTAAGCCATGTCTAATCTTTCAACTAATTTAGTTTCTACCTCTAGATAATTTTGTAGCTCTTCATGAATGAACCCACGTACAAGCACTAGGATTTTAATTGAATTGATGTAACTAGATTTATATATTGCTCCTATTGCCCGTACGTAAAGTTCGGAATACGTGTACAAAGCTGGTAACAAAAATCTGTTATAAAATATCTATAGATAAAATTTACCCAAAAAGCCAGTGTTGTATAAAATTATATTTATTCCGCTAGGGGTTCGACGCTACTATTGAGTATTAAAAATGCATCAAAAACGATGCTACCAAAAGTGCTAGTGAAGCTTAATATCGACCAACTATATCGAAGAACCCTTTAAAATAATCAAGGCAAAAATATACAAAATATTTTCTATATACATTTCAGTGCATTACTGCAACTCAACTACAATATACAACGATCAAATATCCCATAAATAAACGGGATTTCTATTTCATATAATTGAATTATTTATCTGAAACGCTGAGGTTACCTAAGTCTATATTAATTTGCTGAATCTCTAAACACCTTGAAAAATAATTAAAACTTAAATTCTGTAAGGTATACAATTATAGGCTTGTGATTATTACGTTTAAGTATAAATTACTTATTTTTTAAATGAGCATGGGAACTAGTGTACATAAATAAAAAACCTTACATATCAATTTAGAACATTCAGAGATTCGTTTCGAGATAAATAAGTTAAAATCAGTTCTTTTAGGCACCCTCCGAATTAGAAACTACTTATTTTAAACGTGCCTATGGTAATAAGATGATAGGAAATTATTTAAGTAATAAACGGTACAGCTGAATTTATTGTTAAGATACATTTTATCTATCTGAATATTTATCATTTATATCAAGTTGCTTGTTTTGTTTTATTAACGTGGAACGTATATTAAATTATTACAATTAACGAAATATAGGTTAAATAAATCTAAGTTCGTAATCACGTAATAAGACAATTGACTTAACAGATTTAAAATTATGGCAATATATAATTTTAAGTTATTAATATGAGTAAATTGTGATGATTGGACATGAGACTCATACAAATATACTAGTTTTCACACATGAAAAATAATGTAAAGTAATTCTCCCTCGTTGCTAAGAATACGTAATATGTTCTACCATTAAAAATTGAAATTCTATAAAATATTGACCACCATAAAGTACATATAAATTCGCACACAAATCATTAAAATAGCAACCATTCTTTTAGCTACGTTATTGAATTCATTATAACGGAAAAATTAGGCCATTGTTAATGAGGCTCTAGCTAGTATCTTTGCTTAAAAATAAAACTTATAGGTTATTAATAAGGTTTAATTATGCAGAAACAAACAAGGAAACCATCAATACGTTGTTCAGATAATGACGTCTTTTAAAAACCTTGTTTCAATACGTGAAAAGGATAGTTCGTCAACATTCAATATTTCGTTGTAATGAACTCAAAAACACTGAAATCACTAAACAATCTATTAAAACTCAAGGCTACAGTCAAAAATCTTCCTTGCTACAAAATATGAGGTATATCATAGAATAGGTTCGCTCATTCGCCTTATTTTTGGTGGAATGCTGTATCAAGTCTTTCAGCCATCTTTATTTCTATCCCAAGTGATGTACACGACTGTACATTAAAGAATTATATATTATGTTCACTTGATATTAATTCAAAATATTATTATTACACAAAGAATATGTAAAAAGTTCAAATTAGTCCCGCGCAATCCAAATACTCAGTTTTAAATCTACGAGTATTGTCAAGAGATCTAACAACGAAACCTTAGTGACCAAAAATCCTGTTTCTAGAAATCTACAGAGTCATTGTAAACCACGGACTAAACAAAACAGTCGAGTCATCACTTCTCTTTACCTAGCCCCTTAAACCTAACTCACATCCGATATCACGCGACACCACTGTCTTGCTGACTTCGCTTCTTATCCCTGTGGTGATCTGGCGTGGATTTGAGTATATCTGGTTGCCCGTGGGATATTACTCTAGCCTCGATGTGGTTGAAGGTAGATGTGTGGGAGGATAGGGTGAGGGTCGCGTTTCTGTCAGAGTTTAGGGTCATTGTGGTAGCGTGGGAGTTGAGGGTGTTGTGGCCGGTGGTGTGGTGCGTGTGGTGGGAATGGCTGAGGGGGTGGACGTGGGGGAGGGTGGACGGAGTGGAGTGGGGATGGGTCACCTTGCGGAGGGAGCGGTGGGAACCGTTGCGGGTGAGGGAGTTCATTTGCGGCGTGCCTGGCGCGCCCGGCCGGAGTAACGCGTTCTTGTAGTCCGCTATCAGATGAGTTAGCTCTACCATCTGGAATAAAAAATATATATCTAAGATTTTTATGTTATAAATCTTAATTTAAAATTTAAGTAAACCCCCGATTCCAATGTCTTAATTTCCTTATAAGTAAAACACAATATTTAGTAGTTAGGGCACGCGATGCTCTTTCATTTGATACCCCACTCGAGTATATTTGTAGATTTTCGGTTTTCCTTCCCCACTCTCACCCCCATAACTTTTGAACGGCTCAACCGATTTTCACGAAACATGTCTAAGAACACCCGGGCCATACTCACCTTTCATGCACAAAAAAACTTAATTGAAATCGCTCCATCCGATCGGGAGCTATGATGCCACAGACAGACAGACAGACAGACAGACACGTCAAACAAATAACACCCCTCTTTTTTGGTCGGGGGTTAATTAATAAATGGAGATTAGTGATGATATAAAGTCCGGGAATAGACTGAAAGGTCAAATGTTATGAAAAACGCTCAAACGGCTAGATATATTTGACTCAATTTAGAACATACATAGTTTGAATGTAGATTATTAAATCTAAGTACACCAGTATCTACTGGTGTACTTTACCACGAAGAATCTATATTTAAAATAAGTATACGATAGATTCATTATGGGCAATACCATATTATTTATATTTGAAAGTATTATGTTTCTTACCTTAGGCTTGTTGAGACTGATTAACATCTTGTGGACGGGACTGCCGGCATCCTCGGCGTCTATTAGCATCATGAGGTCATCCTGCGATACAAATCATATAAAAATCATTAAAATAACAATAATTTCTAAAGCTTAAGGCTGATCGAGCTGATAAACGGATACTCATAGGGATGGATTGAAAATTATTGGCAGTCACACAAAACGCCAATCATAATGTCATTATAATAAGCTTCGAAGCTCTTATAAGGGCAATATTTTGCTATTAGATAGATCTTCAACTCTGCAGAAAATAATTTAAAATACATAATACCACAGTAGTTCATTTTCACAGTAGCCAGTTTTTCTACAAAATAATATTGAAATTTTTGAGTATTTACAAGTATTTTTGTTTGCATTATTGTATGGTAGGAAAATAAATATCTTTTTATCTTTTATCTTTATGTTATAAAATTAACGCGAGTAACACTGTTTATTTTAAAAACCAAAGTATATGACAAAATAATATATATTTATAAGACAATAATATTTATAAAATGCGTTCTTGGTTACGTTTAGCGTTGTAACTGAGAACGCGTTAAAACTACTTCTGACTTGTGAAAACGCGTTGTATGAACCGAGTCAGCTAAATCCGAAGACCTGACTTATAATTAAGGCGTTCATTGGGTTTGTCCCTAAGAACACTAAAACTGTATATATTTTTTATATTATCACTTTGCGCTTGTTCGCTAGCCTCCCATGTACAAGCTGGAAAAAGTGATTATATTTCCCTTAATATAATAATATGAAAAGCCAGTAATACCATAGCTAACCCAAGCTTCTAAGGGTTTACCCTAGTTAAAACTAATTTTAGCCAATATTCATTTTGAGCATAGGTTATAACTATTACTAACTAAGACACTTTTTAAAACTTCTCTCTCTGATTATGGAAAACGCGTACTCACTAATATAAATATATATAAAATTTATTCAATACATATATATATATATATATATATATATATATAAATATATAGTTTTTAGATATTATACATTATACCTACTTATGCCAAACTATTTAGGAAGAATTTTTTGACTAAATTTTAAGCAGCAGTTGCTTACCTGTAATCCTCCAAATAATCCAATAGAGTTGAGTGCATACCGCCCTATAACGGACATCGAAGCGAGTTCCAGCACCGTAACACCCTCTTCTGACACCGCTAACCACACCATTGAAAGGTCAGGCTGTTTTATCTGTAATCATATCCCAATATTAGCCTAGTGGCTTGTGTTCTAGTATCAGTGGGCAGGATACAGAGCATAAAAGTAAAAGATAGCCTTGCAGGATATGTAGGCAAATATTCATATTCATTTATTCGTTGCTTCATGTAGTTACAATAAAGGTGTTAACATAATAGATTCAGAGAAATTTGTTTTTTAACTAACATTTAGATGTATCCGTTATGTTACTAAGTTAATTACTTAAATAAACTATCTTTACAATAGAAACAATTGGCATTATTTTGTCATTTTATATATGTAGAATGATATATATAAAATGACAAAATAAAACCAAATTGTCGTTGAAATGACAGCCTATAAAATAACCGAAGAAGATTAAATTAATAAAAAATGTAAAATCTTAACAATTTTAAAAATTACATAGAAGTATGTTTCCTTTTATCCGAATATATGGGCCATTTACCGGATTATTCATTATTTACGACACACCCTGTATAAAAAAACTAAGCAATAACCAGAGCAGTGCTATACTGCTTAGTAGAAATGGCATGAAAAACTTACCCTAGCCTGAAACAGAGTAGCCCCGAAGAAAGGCCACTTTCGCGTACAGTTAAGGTATATTCGAACACAATCGCCGGTGCTGCGACCTTTCAGCGCCATCCACTTCGACCGCAGCTTCTCTTCAATGTCCCTGTAAGCAAGAAATAAATAAAATAAATAAATATTTCCGGACTACTCACACAGCATCACCTAACCCCAAACTAAGCAGAGCTTATACTATGGGTCTTAGGTGACTGATATGATATACTACATTTTTGTAAATACACATGATACATAGAAAACACCCAGACCCAAAACCAGGAATTGTAGATCGTACAAAATCTGGTACCCCGGCGGGAATCGAACCCACAACCTCCTGCGCTTCAAGCGGACGTTCGCCCACACAGCCACAGAGGTCGTCAAAACAAAAATTATTTCAATACCAAAGCTGGATATAGAATACAGCAGTATGCTCCGGAATAAAGAAAAACGCGTCGGCAAAAATATATTCGGATTATTGCCATACAAGTCCGTCGACGTTATAACTACATGATGGTATGTGTGTTACCACA
Source organism: Gymnoscelis rufifasciata (assembly GCA_929108375.1). Lineage (NCBI taxonomy): Eukaryota > Metazoa > Arthropoda > Insecta > Lepidoptera > Geometridae > Gymnoscelis > Gymnoscelis rufifasciata. The sequence continues at coordinate 7,118,765 of OV815315.1, read as the reverse complement.
GACTAGTAAATAACATTGTCTGTGTGTTGGCGCTCGTATAAGTTATGGCGGTGAATTCACCCATATTAAGAAGGACACACGAACAGTCAGCATCTTGTCATACACTGTTAACCTTAACCTTCCCACGTAATTTCAGTCTCGTCATTCGCACCCTTCCGCAATATTCGTTTAAATAGAATGGAAATGGAGGTTCCCACTTCATTGGAAATATTTCACAAGCAAGCTCGTGGGAGTATACTCAGCTTGTAACCAACCCACTTGCACTTGGGCAGCGTGATGAATTAAGTCCTAATCTCTCTCGTCGAAAGAAGTCCCCGTGTCCCGGCAGTGGGAATGTAAATCGCTATTTACGTGCATTGTTTATAAATAAATATATAAAAAAAATGATAATAATAATAACCGGACAATCCACACAACAACATCTAGCCCCGTGGTAAGCGCTAAGCTTGTATTACGGGTACTAGACATCTAATATACATAATACATTCAATATAAATACACAGATAAATATTTGTGTTTGATTGCGTGTTTTCTTGATTTGTTTGTGTTAGGAGGAGGCCTTTGCCGACTAGCAAACAGATCTTCAAGGAATATGCAAGAAGCAAATACCAGATAAAGTTTAGTTAAGTCAGTTTATTTAAGTGTATAGATTTAAGATCTGAAGAAAGGCTATTTTATTTTTATTTTATTTTATTTAGATACATATTTTAAGTAGCCGCCCATGTCTTGATGGGCCAACAGCGCGCCCAGTTCACTCTAAACTCAACTTAACTGAACATTACCTTAGTTCTACGTTAGAGAGCGGCGCCCTGTATCTGTAGGGATAGAAGCGCCGCGCCAGAGGCTGGTTGTGCTGTGAGTTGGACGGTGAGTAGTCGCCCATGTCGAGCTGGGCCATCAGCGCGCCCAGCTCCGCGGCCAGTTCTCGCGTCACTGGGAACCTGCCTGCTACCACTGAAACAATTATGTATAAATTGATGTTCAAATATTTAATATACGGTGGCTCTAGACTAGGAAAGAAGTGTAATTAATGAGTTAATAAAGAGTGGTAACTTTGTAAAAAGTTAAAGTGGAATTGTGTATTTTAGTCTGACCTATCCCATAACTTCGCACATTGTTACTAAATTATTTGATATCGAAAAAGCGAAAAATGGGTGTCCAGTTTTGTTAGAAATGGGCTATCAGTCGGACTAAACAGAACACATATTTTGCATGTAGTCATCATGCCTATTTAACATCATCTATTTAATCTACTAAACACGAACTCACCTTGTTGATTAACTTGATAGCACAGCAGTAATTTCTCTTTATCAGTCTCAGTCCGCACTGAGTTCTTGAAGTACATCCTGTTTCTATATGTGAGCCGAATCACTCGCGAGTTCTCGAACTTCCCGGACCCTTTTTCTCTAAGCGCAGTCTCCCATTTTGATATGACGTCACAAAGCTGTAAACATGAAAAAATAATATATTTTATGATGTATTTTAAAGCGGTTTATTTTTATGAGAGATAGATCTATGGTTGTCCACAATCTCACCTGATGGTAAGTGTCGATGTGGACGAGGATGAATCACATAGATCTAGAAGGTATGTGTGGTAGTATACCTATTCACTTTTGTCTTGAAGACACTCGGATGTATTTATAAGGAAATACAGCAGCATGGAGCGAATTCCAGACCTTAGCCGTGCGAATTATAAAGTAGGATGAGAATCGCTTAGTGCAAGTGCAGGGCATATCCACTAAATAAGAATGGTAATTCGCCGTGCGTCTGCTTGTCCTGGAGTGGAAGATGCGGTGGACTGAAATCTATATACCGGATATGAAATTATTATCACCATAGCGGTAATCATAGTATCAGGTAAACATTTTCATCTGTAAAGTTGTAACAGTGCAAAAGACACACTGCATGGCTATTTTTGAAAAAAGAATAATGACTTTATCTTTTGTTATTTACGTTACTTTTGTTACATATTTCGATTTATTGATCTACTCGACATAATATACGTAAAAAATATCGTAAAGCGGACTATGCCGCTATTTGTTGTCAATTGAAGAGATAATTCAATTTGAAGAAACTTTTGGACTATTCGATATGTATTACTTTTTGCAAATGTATAAAGTGTTTTTGAGTGATGAAGTGTAGATAAAATGTTCTTATTTGTTTTGTTTTTAATAAGGTATGCTCATATGAATAATGGCTCGAAAACAGTGTTGCAGCAAAGCCTATATATATAATTACATTAGTTAATAATTAATTCTTAAATATCAAGTGGTTACGATTTTACGGGCTTTCAAATTTATTTAGTTGCCTGACGTCATGTTTATCAGTTGACATTCCACACTTCGGGACCGGAGGGCCCTCGCGATAATTTTAAAATTAAATATTTCGATAGCGAATGAAAGTTATTTTTCACAAGTATTTTTTATAGCAGATTATACAGAAAGTTTAATTAAAACATAGTGAACATAGCATAGCATAGCTAATGCATATAAATAATTATACCTTTTTATCAGGTTTGATATGATGTTCCAAGTCCTTCTCGATGGGATCGTCGCTAAATAGCGCGAAGCCGCTGGCCGCGGATTCCCTGCACCCGAGTTCAGTGCTGAGCGTCGAGAGGAACTCTTCCACGGTCGTTGAACCATCGAAACTTATTACCTGTGAAGGAAATAATAGGGTAACATTGCCTTTACACATAAATGGGGCAGCCTTTGTTCAGTAGTTCCATAGGGCTCAACAGGCTAAATATAAAATAATACAATGAAGTTGCTTCCGTTATTTGCTCACTTAGATATTTTAAAGTACTTAACGTAATGCAGTTTTCAGCAAAGGAAAAAGTGATTCAGAACATGTAATCATAATTATCTAAATATTTGGTTCCGAATATGTATTTGAAAAGGCAAAGTAACGCCTGAATCTATTAATTATAATTATCTACTTTATATTAAACTAGTTAGACATAGAATCCTTCATCAACCTGAAAAAATCAGAAATATTTTGTCTGAATACCGTGAATAATTCCCTTGAAAATTAGATAAAGGAACCTTCAACCATTTATTTCTGAATACCGCAACAATTTCCCGTTCTTTAAAAAGACTTGTCTTCACAAAATTGAGAGGAATTTTTGAGCAAAAAGGTAATTAGCATAAGGGACTTAAGCAAATTAAGGTATAGACTTACTTGATAAGTGTTATTCAGCATATGCACCGGTATGGCGTGCGGTAGACAATGGTGGTACGGATTCTTGAGCAGTATCGACAGCACTTCCATTCTAGACGGCTTGTCTTCGCGGCCTCCGTTTCGTATCGTCCGTTCTAACGCCCTCGCGCAGTAGGCCGCGTATTTACCGCATTCCGTTCTGAAATAGATTGATGTTTATTAATTGTTCAGATAAATAAATTAAATAAATAAAAATGGATTTTATTGTAAAAAATTACAAAAAGTACATCTTATCGTTAGTACGATGTCTTACAGGCGACCTATGCTACACTAAAACTAAACTAGACTAGGTTTATTTGCACCAAGTATACGAGTCATATTTTGCATACAGTCAAGGCTACGGATCCTTCTGAACTAATCAGTGACTGTATCTCAGCAGAGGATTCGTATCTCGACAGCAGCCCCGATACTGGTGCATTTATGGACATTCATAATGAAAATATTAACAGAAATAAATTACAGATTCAGTCCAAGTAGATATCAGATAGTTTCTAAAATTTCTTCTTCTTTCGTTTGAACTGGCTAGGAGTTCAAACGAAAAAAACAAATTCTTCAGCTTCGTTATATTAGTAGCATTCTTATACTTGCTTGAGCTTGAGAGCTTGAAAGAGGGAACGGGACAGTTATGAATAGCGATTTTATCTAAAACCTTTTAATTGTTTGTAAACTAGCAGATTACGTTCTTATTTAATACTACCTCTATAATAACAAGTCACAAAACTAGTTTCTGATTTCAGTTGATATTTTGGTTTCAGTTTAAAATAATCAGCTTATTATGGGTGACCCCGTAAATATACACATAATGCGGCATATATTATGATTAGTAAAAATCTTTCTTGCATTCCGCTGATTTTATTAAGCCAGTTTAACTGACTGATAAATAAAAGCAATATTGTAAAAATAAGAAAGCACTTACTTTGAATCGGCATGCCTGCTGAGGTGAAGTTTCAAGTACCACAGGAGCCTGTTATTTCTGGGTACGAATAAACTGACGGCCAACGCGAGAAGTTGCCATCCTTGCACAAAACTGTATGTAGGAGGATTGCTCTTGCAGTCCACAGATAAAAGAGGAGCCTGAAACACGACTTATCATTAGTGGACTTATTATTTTATTTTCGTGGTTATAAAATTAGTTGATCCCATTATTAGACCATATTTAGCCATGACCACTGGCGTAAGAATGTGTCCATCTCCTCCGTCCTGTACGACCCTGACACGGGAAATTCACGAGAATTGGGCTGCAGCGTTTTCTATAACCTTAAAACCTAATACTGCGCTTTCGAATCGCCAACCCTCCGGCCAAACGTGACAAACTCAATAAGGGAGTCTTATGACCATATCTGACATTTCACTTTCGGCTTGAATTTTAAAATAAAATGGCGGACGCTCTCATGCGATCTCACTCAGAAAAAAACAATTTTGTGATAGATAGCTCACCTTTTGTGTCTTGTGTTATTTAAAATGTCTTTATCTAAAATGTTAATTGGCACAAATGGGTCGATAGAGCAAAAGTTTAAATACTTATATAACTTAATTTGTTTGATTAGTCATCTGTTTCTCATACATAAAACACATTAGGAACATTTTGCTTAACAATATTTGGCTTCACAAAAAAAATTCATAATCCTTTGGTTACTGGCCAACTTAAGGTGTTACCCTTCCAAATTATCACAAGTCCTTATAATCCAGACACGTGAGTTTCCTAACAATAGTAATGGTGCACGGTTATCCAGATTTGTCTAACCCAATTGCAGAAACGACCTTTAAATATTAAACGTACTAGGAAAGTAATTTTGAAATATCATTTCGCTTGTAACTGAATTAGCCGAATTTACTACCGCAAAATATAAGCGTGGCAACTAATCTGGGATGGGAAATAACGTGTAAGGGAGAAGAACCTATTCGATGTAATAGAGAGAGAGAGAGAGAGAGATAGAGAGTCGTTAAAGATTCGATGTGATGTTATGTCGTCTAAGATATTCGCCAAACTATTTTCTTAAAAAAAATTTTATTTTTTTAATTTTATCTAAATGTCGGACACATTTTTTGTAGTCATCTTATTGAGATTTACATTATTTGGTAATCATAGCTTTTAAAAAAAAATTATTCTTATACTTTATTAAGTATCTAACTTATTTTAAAGATCGTTTCATCAACTGTCTATAAAGTTATTTACTATGATGTAAATAAGACTTCTTGACCTACGATTTCTATCCGATTATGATCACTACGATATATAATCGATACATCCGACATTACCTGTATCGAGCTAGGCGATCCAGCCGAGTTCGGTTGCACATCGCCGCTCTTGTTATCCCCCACGGATGAGGCGCCAGTGTCGCACGTAAACAGGGACTGTGTCGCGCACAGTAGCAGTTGCTGTACAAATGAAATGTTGGTGTTGCTATTCTGCCGGGGTTACCCTCTACTATGTCTTGTGTTTTAAAATTTATCTGAACTAAGCTTTTATATGGGGAATTGAATTGGGAGTATGATTAGATCTGTTATAAAAGTAGATCTGCATCTGTTTATTAGGGGTAACAGGTATAATGAAGAATTGAATACGGAAAATAAGTTATTTTTCATTCTGCGGAGAAATTAGATTAGCGTCTGTTGATTAGGGGTGAATCTATTGTTCTATGAAATAGTATAAAATAACTAATACACATAATTATTTTATATATATATATATATATATATATATATAGTCCTCCACATCGATTTCGATGACGGCGACAAATATTATAACTATTATATTATAACTATATAATATTATAAATATTATATGATATTTTATAACTAGTGCGACAAAGAGATTTGTGTAGTTGGGATTGATGACACTGAAGTACACATTTGTGTAGTGAAAGTGTGTTGATGTTTTTGGGTTTATAGCAGAACTTCAATTTCTATGATTTGATTATAGTTTGTTTGTTTTTTTTAAATAAAAAAGTTACGGATGTGTCTTATTCTTTTTCTGCATAAAATTTATAAATATGTTTGTTTTTTGTTACTTGAAAACTTTATAACTATTTTCGAAGCGAGTTTTTGAATTTATCTTGATTTTTGCAAATTTATAGAATGTGTCGAGACCTTAGACAAGATGTTTGTACATTATTGTAACGTGTTCTTGCCTTGAGCAGATTCTCAGGCAGAATGATAAGTTTATTATTAGTTATTTTAGTATACTAATAGTTAAATTATGAGCCTGAACGTTAACCAAAACATCTTGTTTTTAATTAATTATAGGCAACTCAACATTTATTTAATGTCGTAACAAAAGTCATACATAAAATCGTTTATCAACTCTTAATTTAACCCTTAATTTCTGTATGGAAATATGTCGTCCACATGGAAGATCCATATTTATTATTTAAATTACGAGCTTAGTTCAAACTGTTAGTGCAAGTGAGCTATGATCTGAATCTATGTGCTATTAAAAGTATCCCATATTTTCACCAGTACCTGTTTTTTACACCACCAAAAACCAAGATATTATAATTTGTATGTTTAAAACCAGTTATTTACAGAAAAAAAATGATGTTTGTGGACTGTATAGAGGGAAGTGAGTTGTAAAGTGTTTTCTATTTGTATTCACTATAGTCCAGTAATTTTAGGTTTCATCTGGATAAATTCCTACTAAGCTGAATTTTTGCATACACCTTTATAATGGCGGCGTTCTAATGAGGATGCAAAAATCGATCGGTCAAAATGTCACAAAAATCTGTTTTTCTCAATATCTCGCGACATGTCAGTCGGAGGTCCCAGAGGTCTGTATAAAAATTGTTCACGCAGATCCTCTGCACCCACCCATTTTTCTGTAAAATTTACCGTTTTCGCGCTCAGCGCTTCGCCCCAAAAACGGCTACTTTACAAAAATGTAAGCGGCATTTTTTTTTACGATAAATTCACGACGAACAATTTTTATAAAGACTGCCTCCGACAGGTCGCGAGATAATTGAGCAAAACTGATTTTCAAGACTTTTTCACTTTTTTAGCCAGGACGATTTCGATGTAATTTTTTGTCATCTTGATCACAACGCCGTCAGGAAACATGCAAAAATTTAGCTCTGTACTAATTATTCCGCGAAATGGGCTTAAAAATGCCTAAAATTACTAGATTACTAATCAGTTACGTAAGATGCCTTTAATAATTACATTTTATTTATACCTTAAATTTCTGCAAAACTTTCGAACTACAATATTATGTTTTTTTGAGATTTTAAATTCGTTAGTGCAGAAACACAAGACTTTTATATTTGTACAATTTTATTTTAGGAACACTATTGGTGTTGAAAAAATATTTAGGCAGGCATATTACGCATTTTCTGTATTAACTTACCGATTCAATATAAACTATGATTATATGAATAGAATAAACAGTATCTAAAACTTGCAACATCAACCTTTCACAACAAAATATTCGACAGTGCATGGAAAATAGCTATGAGAATATATAGGTATGAATGATAGATAGGTCATTCCCTAATTCTAAGGGGTGGGGTAAAAACATTCTCAAAAAATATATAAATGTATGAACAAAATCGGGGAAAATGTACACCAACATTCCATTTGAATATATTGCAATTTGCAATGCTACTTAGCATATTATGTTTTGGCAACATTTCCATTTGACAGACTCTCACTCTTAAGTTCCAAAATGTGGTCACTAACCCGTCACCAATGTTGCCATAACTAAGATCAAACTGGAATATTTTTTCCAATGTCGAATTTTTATACAGATTTCAATGAAGCCAATAATGTTTCCACAATAATTCCAAATTGATCAAACACAATACTAAAAGCTTTTTGTTTACGGCAACACTCAAAGCTTACACATATTAACAAAATGGTTTGTTAGTGTATTTCGTATCGCAAATAAATGTTATAGCAGCTATGTGATACTGTGCTCGTATTTTTTAACTTTGATTTGTATATAATAACATTATTAACATTAAGGTATAAAAACTATGTAGTTTTTTATATTGTCGTAGTTTAAAAAGGTAATTGTAATAAAAAATTAAGCTTGTATTTAGGATGTATGATAAAAAAAAATATTTTTAATGAGATAAACGGAGATAGAGAGAGAAAAGAGAAAGAAAGAAGGGTATTTCTACTTGAAAAGCACATAATAAGAAATATATTGAAAGGAGCACAGTATTTGTACCTCTAAAGAGCTACTAGAGAGTGCTAAGCAATACATACACCAAGTGTAAACATATCTAATGTTCTTATGAAAATATATTAAATGTATGAGAGAAGCAGAGAAGCGTCCGCTTTTAAGCTTTGCGTATATAAATTTACAGTGTTATTTATAATTTATTTTTAAATACTTACTGCCGTACACAAATTTCTTACCAAATGAAATACCTTTAGACGTTTTTGTCCCTTTCTATCATATTAAATTCTAATTTGAGTAAAAGAGACAATTGTAGTGATTCACTTTAACAAATGACGATTATGAGTCCAGCAGTAAGGTAGTTTTTCATGTACTTTTTTCTGTGATGGCAACATAATTTGAATTGTGTTATTAGTGTTTAACTTAAGACTTTGCTTGCATAAACTTGTGAATACTTTAAATTATATTATAAAGGTGTATTAAAAAACCCTTATCAAACACGCAAGTAATGTTTGTTTGGACATAGGGTTTTAGCACCATATCCTATTTATTCTAAGAGATATTTAGTGAATTCAAATCCAGGCTTTTTATTATTTCCACAAGTTAATGTTCATCAAAGCACTGTATAAAAAGCTATAGTATTTGCATAAAGACAAGTCATTTAAAGTATAATGTTTTTAAATACTTGTGTTTATACAAAAATTGTGAATAAAAAGGTTAAAGCTAATATGAAATAGTACAATCGAAGAAAGATTATAATAATAATTTGGAGATATCTAAAATAAATTGACTAAAATCTAAAATATCTCATTGATTGATTGAGTAGTCGGTTGATTTATCGATCCAATGATATCGTCTGACTGACAGTCAAACGTATAAAAATAAAGTCATATGAAATGACAGTTGAAATTCAGTCTCATGGTAAGTTTATTTCTTCGATGGTACTATAAAACGTCACAAACCCACACGTTTTATGATAGTCCGGGTTGGGCGTAGGGTTTATTTGAAAGTGGAATATTATAAAAAACCAAACCAAGCAAAGGTACAAATGTTAAACTTATCATAATGAAATTACGTTCTAGAAAACATAAATATTTTTGACTTTATAATCAGATATAAGAACTTTTTCTTAAAGAAAGCTATTAAAGAATTTAATATTGATTTCTCTCTTGTAATCTCTCTCCATTTTCATCATTTCCTGTACGTAAAAAATATGCTTATTTCCTTATAGTTGAGACTAACGGGAAATCGAAGCAATTTTGATAAGCCGATATGTTTTATATTTACAAAAATATTAGTCTTCACACACCCTTAGTAGAAGCTCTGTTTAGTTTAAGGTTAGGTGAAGTGATAATCAGACAGTAATACTTGAATAGTCCAAAAATATATCTAATAAGTATTAATGTTTTCAACGTTACTGAAATTCAATTAAATTTCAATAAAAGCCTATTATAATAACGTGATTAGTTAAACACTTTCAAATAAACCCCGTCCATAATAAAAGCGGCACTTACATTCTTAAGCTTAGCAGCTTTAAGCCTAGGGCGCGTCGGTGTTACCTGCACGCCGTGCTTGGAATGCGTAATAGGCGCGGTCTGCCTGGCCAGCGCGGCCGCCAACTCGTCCTGCAGTTCCGACACTTCCAGGCACTGCTGTAGTGCGTTCTGAGCTAGGACAACATGGTAGTCTATGCCGGCTTGCTCCACGCACACTGACATGAATAGTTGGACGCACTGGAAATAAATAAATAGTCTTAAATTAGCGAGAGACTGTGTGCTAACAGCGATGTTTTATTGACTTTATTGCCTATAGTGACTCAAGTATGTTGACATTGATGTGACTTTCTCATAAGACTGCGATATATTTGCGTCAAATATTTTTTATTTTGGCCTAAATTAGGCGCTGTATAATGCACAAAAAATCCTATGTGAGATGTCATTGTGGATCGCTATTAACGCAGTTAGTGTTGGAACAGTATTTCTTGAATAAATTAAAGAATATCTATTCCTTTACTATTCAATATTTTTACTTATGTACTCATTACTCATGTGACGAGAGCAAACTTGTATTTTTTATTTTATTTTCACAGTTTATAGTTGCTGTTTCTTAAAGTAGTGGTTGTCGCGGGCTCTGGCCGAAAACCAGCGCTCTGTCGCAGTGCTCCTAACGGGAGCTCTGACAGATGCATTATGCTGAGCCAGGGATCTTTTATTACACAAAATAATTTAAGGCTGTTTTAATTATAATTAGTTTAATAAGTATACCCACACCCAAGACGACAGTTTATTTGGGTACGACAGTCACTGCTTGAAGCCCAATCCGACCTCACTATCGGCAGATTTAAAGTTGTTTGTTTATGAAGGCTGTTGATCTTGAGAATGCTTATAAATATAAAATGTTTTAATTGGGTAAAGTATAATAAGGAGTCGTGCCAATTGATAAATAATTTAGTAATAAAGACTCCGTTAAGTATGTTATACTTTCTTTAGTTTTTAATACATCATTGATTGAATTTAACTTAAAAACTAACCTTGAAAAGTTTTAACGCTTCAGCTTGCAGTGCTTCAGAATTCAATGACGTAAGAGGTGAGGTTATGTTCTCTTTTGAATACAGCAAGGATGGATGCCTCCATAGAACGCAGTCTGAAAATAAATACGCATGCTTTAAGATCCATTCTTGAGGAATACGCTATAGGAGTTAATATGTAATTAAAGTAGTTGTAATTTCGCTCAATGTTAAGTTTAATTTAAGATGTGTAAATTGTAATCATTTAAGATATAATTGTGAAGGGTCCTAATGGAGATGTTATAAAAAGAGTAGTGGCCTGTATTTCAGAATGGTGGTTTATATAAACATTTTACTGTTAATTTCGCGATAGGTACTGCTCAACGCGATGTTATATAATCAAAATGGCGGACCACGGTTAGGTGAGACTAGTATGTCTAAACCATGACCCCCTCACCCCCGGCGTGTCTCCTCTCTCTCTCTCTCTCTCTCTCATTAAAACCTGTTCCCGACATACTGGAAGTACAACGAGGGTGAATGGCACGCTTGGCAGGCAGTTAACCTTCCTAAGATACTTACTAGGGTCACCATCTGTCTCCATGAGTTTCTGAATGAGTTGTTCGAAGTGCGTGCCCTGGCTGAGACCACCGCCACTTACTACAGTGAGGTGGTACAGCCAAGAGTCTTTGTCTGCTTTGCTCTCGAATAGTAGGTATGTTGGACCCTAGAATTAGAATCTTTGGTTACTACTGAGATAAGGGTATAAGCATATATATGATTATGATATTGATTACAGTTTTTGGGACATTAGCCGCGCTGTGTATGGAAGGCCGCCACGCAGGCAAGGCAAAAATAGGTTTATTGAGTATTTTAGCCAATTCAGTTAGTCAGTAATTGCAGTTTTTATGACCACGAGTAAAACTTAATATTTACCTGATGTTGTGGATAGATGGCGACAGTGAGGTGGTTTCTAGCGTCATCATTCTTTTCTTCAGAGTCTGAATCAGATACATGCTCAACATCTTCAACTCTTGCATCTCGCATGTTTATTTGCCCGGTCGGATTCTGAAATGCGCCAATTGTAAAAACTCTTTATTTTCGGAAACAACAATTCTGGACAATAAATATATTGGAAAAGATTATGCCTGCATTAGTTCAGTAAGAATTGTGTAACAAACACCAATGCCCGGCTTTAGTTGGTACAATTTGGTTTCTAAAATTCTAAAGCATAACTTTCTTAAGCTACTATCATTTCACCCATATCTATCAATCGTCAAAGATAATTACAAACTGTTTGGTTTGGGTTTCGATGACATTATGTAATTTTCTATATATCATGTGCCACATCTAGTTTTGCTCATGATGCTATTACCTTGATATCTGAACGAAAGTCAGTCAAATAAAAACATTTATAGATGGCCTCATCTACAAAATGTTTGTTTGTATCTGGGTGCAAGATTTTTAAATGTCAGTAATCAATACTAATATTATAATGCTGAAGAATTGTTTGTTTGTTTACTTGAACGATCTTATCCCAGGTTCGATTTAAAAGAATCATTCAGTTCCAAATAGAGTATTTATTAAGGAATGCGCAGGAAAATACGTTGTTTCCGCGTAAAAATCCACATCCATAGTTGACACTTGATTTGAAGGTGAGTGTTTAATAATCGTATTCAAATTAAAGGTATGTTAGGATGTTTTTAAAGAAAATACATAGTATACTTATAAATGTAATAGGAACTTATTTAACTGGACTTCGTTCAAACTTACTATTACCATACTACAAAATTATTATTAGTTACTCAATACAAAAGTGAACCAAATGCCCATAAAATAGCAACATAACGTTAGAACTTTTAATTAGCAACATACCCTTGGTATACAATATAGGCAAGCCATGGATGAGTAAGTAGTTATTATGAGTTAAAATGCGTATTAATACCTCGTTGTGGTCCCATCGTTCCGAATCGGGCCTCTTCTTAGACAGCGAATCCAGCAAGCGGGCCTAGTATGGATTTAATTCATCTTTAGTAATTCCTATCGAGACGATACCGACTTACAGAAAACGTACACCACCTTCTTTTTGTGACTTATGTATCTTGTAAAGACTTCGAATGTTGTTTAACGGGATTCAAATGATTAAAACTTTTTCTTAGATTTATCTTGCTGACTCGACAGACGTTGTCCTGCATTAAACCGGTCCTTTATCTTATTTTTTTCATAAATCATTTTTTAGTAAGTAATTTGAACACAGCGAAAATTCGCAATGCGATGATTAAGTAAAACTGGCGCCTGAGACTTGATAATTATTTTGTCAACAATAGAATATATGTATCAACATAAATAATTAATCTGCGCTTATTGTTACAATCGTTAAAATCTTTAAGTTATTCTGTTAAATCACCTTGGACACTTTGGTTTTTAAAAGTTAAACGGAATCTTAGCACTGCCCTTTGACATAATGTATACGTTTTCGTAAGGTGGTATCCTCAAACAATTTCGAACATTTTATGTCACATATACCGATTAAGCCTGATTGGAAATAAATCCATACGTAACAGTTAGAGCTTATTGCAAAATAATCTTTGCGTTAGGCGATGATTAAAGAAGAGTAGAAACAACCTAAAATAATATGCATATACAAAAATAATTTTCATTAATATCATGCAATACAAAAATTAGTTTAATTATATGACAATTCCCAACTATAATTAGTAGGGTTAAGGGTTAAGGACAATTTTGGTTTAACTTACCTGATCGCCAGGCGATTTGAAGTATAAGAACATCTTTCCGATGAGGACACACCAGCTTTTCTTAGCGTGTCCGTTCTTTACTTTCGTGAGCCAACCTTGAATAGTAGGTTTGTTGTCTTCTTTGCTAAGGAGCAGTTTCGTCGCGTTTCTCCTCTGGACGTTCTAGAAGAAATTGTACATGTGTTTTAAACGCAATCAGGTAGACAGCATTTTTAATAACCTAGTTTCAAACGTGCCTCCTATACAATGTGTTGAGAAACTCAGCAAAGTTAACCACTACGATTGTTGTAAAAAGTCAAAATGCCAAAAAATCAAGATCAATCCTATCACACGGCATATAGATATGTCGAATAGTACTAGTCGACTAGTAAATTTGTATATTTGTATTAGTATTCACGTAGATTCAGATTTAGCCTTGAATTTCCTATAATTTATGTAAATGTGACTGAAAATATAGCAACCAATAAGTGTATTGTAAGTCATAAAATATCTTGGTCGACTCTTACACTCAATACCGTGTGGATTGGTAAAACTAAGACAAAGAAACATTTCAGGAGCCTTTAGTTAAGAATACCGGATGTTTGATCGGTTTGATTAATATATTAATATAAATACAAATCAATATTATATTAAATTAAGATAATCGATATTAAGATTAACATACCTATTATATTTGTATAATTAAATAGTTACCTGTAGAACCCTAATCCAATCTTCCATGGTAGCATTACTATCAGCGGTGAGGTAGTAAGTGCGGCTTCCAGTGAAGATCTCGAAGGTGGCAGCACCGTCGTTCCTGGATATCTTACAGGCTTCCCCTAGTCCGATCTGACCTTGTGGCTTCCTGTTCATTTCTGATTGGCTCTTCCAGTAGGATAAGGTGCCGTTTTTCAACACAAACCTGTGAATGGAAAGGTTATGATGATTATCAGTTGTTTTTTTTTATATCTAAAAGAATCATATTTAGTACACACCTACTTATCTGAAAACCTTACCATTAAATTATCCTATTCCTAAAAATGTATTTCTCCTGCCCCAAGACTCACGCTTGTTTTTCTGACTTGGGGTTTTCTACAAGTTGCCGAGAAAACACTGCACTGGTTATCATTAAGAAGAGATTACGTTGTTGTACTTCAAGATAAGGATAAGATAAATATTCTTGCACTTCTTATTATTGCACTCATCATTTAAACACAAAACAATACATAAACAATTAAGACTATGTGACAACTGTGTACTGTTCAATGCTCTTCCTTCCATCTCTTTCTCCAAGTCATAATTAAACCTCTGGCTAGGCGAAAGGTCTTCTTAAAGGCGTTTTATTATCGTGCTACAACGAACGTTTAGACCCGAGGGATGGTGAACCGAATATTTGGATTCCAACAATTTCGCACCACTGAATACTGATTATTTGGTTCCATTTAGGTATTTAGAATGGATTTCCGCAAAGTAACTCCCGAATCTATCAATTATGGTGTCGCTGATGAACTAAAATAACTGAACAATATTCTTATAATAAGAAAAATATTTTCCATTAATGTTAAGACATCAGTGCAAGGTGAAAGGATAAGTGCTTACCATCTTTTCCTCCAAGTCTTGAGCTTGCCCCCCAGTTTCGCGAGATGACCGCTCTTCTCCAACGCGTCGTGTCGTCTCGGCGAATCGGTGACCGGAGGTGCCCGACAGAGCGACCCGAGGGAGGGCGACGCTGTGCTGTCGCATGATACCGCGTCCGGCGGGATCGCGTAGTCGTCCGACATACCGGACTCGAAGGATGTGTCTGTGGAATAATGCCATAGATGTGAATGGAGCTGAGATTTTAACTATTTACTTATTAATTATGATAGTAAGACGTTACGAAGACCATACGAGAGACTTAAGTCAAGTCATATGGCGCTGATATTTTCTGCAGAACAACGAACAACGCTCTGGCACAACCTCCAATTAAGATTGAACCAGCGTGGTGGGATATGTTCTAACCCTCTTATTTTTTTTCCTAAGACAAGAAAGGCCTATGTCCAGCAGGGGTCAGTCCATGGCCAAAGCAGCAAAATAAAGTAGCATTCCAAAAAATATGTATTGAGCGCTATTACATAAGCACCCCAATTCAATTCAATTCAATTCAAATTCATTTATTCCTTTTTGATAATTTGACCTTTCCCAGTGTACTTTTGACACTGGGAAAGGTCAAATTAGTACAATTTCACTTAAATAATGTTCACATATTAAGTTTACAACTATTCTTATAAATTGAAATTATCAGCTAAAGCCTCGTCAATATTATAATAAGACCTAGATAATAAAAACATTCTTATTCTTATACTGTATTCCTTAAACTCTAGATTCCGGTATTCAAGTGGTAATTTATTATAAAATTTTATGCATAAGCTTATAAAACTGTTTCCCAACTTAGCTAGTCTAATGTTAGGCATATTAACATTTTCTTTAATGCGTGTATTGTAATTATGTAAGTCACTTTTTTTTTTCATAATTATCTACATATAGTTTAGCATAAATTAAATTCTGAAAAATATATTCACAAGCAAATGTCATAATTCCTAATTCCTTAAATCTAGACCTACAAGATTTTATTGATTTGCAATATAAACCTAATCGCTCGCTTCTGCAACAAGAAGACCCTGTTTGATTGTGACGCATTTCCCCAAGCCAGTATACCATACGTCATCAACGAGTGAAAATACGCATGGTACACTGCCTTGGCGCATCGTATATCACTTAGTTGCCTTATAGTTTTAACTGCGTATGCGGCTGATTTTAGTTTATTGACCAGTGATTCAATATGCGCTTGCCAAGTAAGTTTACTGTCAATTTTAATTCCTAAAAATTTTACATCTTTAACAACATTCATGGAATATCTTGTGAACCCCTTTTGACGTCCCCACTGTTGGGACATAGGGACTTCTCTATTGACGATATTTTAGTAATCATTTAGCATGTAGGCTTTATATAACGAATAAATTGTTTTTTATTTTTATTTTATGTATTATTATTTTACCACGCTCGCTAAGTGCGGGTTGGTGAAAGTCACAAATCCAGAGGTGCGCGGCGGTCGGTGTTTGAACCCATGACCTTCGTAATGAAAGTCGAGTGAACTCTCACTCGCCATGTGAACTCGCCAACACTGAATTGCATTTGTAAAATTAATTCTCATTCTTAAAATACTTAACCTATCATTACACGACACCAAAAATATATATAGCTTCTAATTATGACACCAGCTTCAGCGGAGTCTGTCATTAAATAGTTAAATATTCAATATTATGATTACGAATTCAATATGCGTATAGCTGATAAAGTACTAAACTTTGTCATGCATAGTTTAGTGCTGATCAAAAATTATAAATACCAAAACCTTTTTTTATAATCACCAGTATTTCATACACCGTTGCGCTGCAATCAACTTGAGAAAATGAGTTTCGCCAATAAAGTTGTAGTTATAACTGGAGGTAGCGCCGGTATCGGCGCGGCTACAACTATCCTTTTCTCTCAACACAAAGCCAACGTTGTTATCGTCGGACGAAACGAGACAAAACTACAGAAAGTAATAGACCAGTGCCCGAACAAAGCATTAGGAATTACTGCCGATATTACTAACGAAGATGATGTTGAGAGAGTGATTGAAGATGCGATTGAAACGTTTGGCAGGATAGACGTTTTAATCAACAATGCTGGAATCGTAAGGATCAAGACTATTCCAGATGATAGCTTTTTAGAAACTTACGATGAACTCATGGCTACCAACACTCGAGCAGTAGTGAATATGACCAACAAAGCCGCGCCGTATCTGATAGCATCTAAAGGTAATATTGTGAACATAAGTAGCGTCGCTGGAGAGGCACTCCTGGCTCCAAACCTTCTCACTTATGGCATGTCTAAAGCAGCCGTGAACTATTTCACAAGAAGCTTGGCGTTGGGTATGGCTGGCATGGGCGTACGAGTGAACGCTATAAGCCCTGGACCAGTTAGAACCGATATTTGGGAAGCAGCGAAGGAACCTGTAGATTGGACTGCTTGGGAAAGCTCAACTCCCTTGGGAAGGGTTTCCGAAACTGGTGAAATAGCGGAGTTAATACTTTTCCTCGCTAGTGATAGGGCCAAAGGGATTACTGGCGTGAATTACGTGCTTGATAATGGTTTGATGATTAAAGCATAGTTAGTTGATTTATGAAGTACGATTGTTTTTTGATGCACCTATACTGTTATTAAAAGCAATTAATATACGTTTATTAGTACCGCATTGATTTCATTTAATTCCAAGTACATTGTTTTCATATGGACCGAAAGTATAACTATGTTTAAACGCGCTTATCTCTGGTACTACTGGTCCGATTAAAAAACAATATTTCAGTGTTAGCCCATAGCCCATTTATTGAGGAGGGCTATAAAGGCTATATCATTACGCAAATAATAATAATAGTCTGTCCATATGTTCGCGAAGAATTTACTTTTTATACTTTTTACCGCGGTAAAAAAGCAGTTAAGGCAGAAAAATCAATTATTCCGAGTAAAGCCCGATTTGGATGGAATTAGGCACGAACATAGTTGTTTTCCCAATAAATACTTATGAGTTAGAACATAACCTGTAGGTTACGTACCAGTGCCTTTTCATTGTTAGGCAGGGGATACCGCGCGCCGGTGAAATTAGCTTGGGTCTTTAAGATGATGTTCTAAACCCTTTGCCTCCCTTGATCGCTCTAGTATAAAGTGGTACTGTAAATAGAAGTTCACCTCTAGTCTTGCTCTGTTTGCTGGGAGATCCACTGCTGGACCGCTTGGCCGGACTGAGACTGGAGCTCGTCTTGACGCTTTTAGAAGGGCTGCTGGCACTGAGACTGGTGTCGGATGAGCTGCACTGTCCGTTGGCGCTGTTGGTCAGCACTAGCGCGTGCGGGTTCTGTGTGATGGACGCGGGCAGCATGCTGGTGAGATTGACGTTGTTGATCGGCATTTGTGATGTTTGACCTGGAATATATTTATAGTTTCTTGAAAAGTTTCTGATGCGAGATGACATATTTAACTCAAAATATTTATTATAGTTGTTTCTGGTAGTTAAAATGAATGATAGGCGGATAGGCAAAAATGAATAACAAATCAGCCTCATTTTCTATTCAGCTGTATGAAGTCCATTGCCGGACAGGAACCTTACTCAAAGTTTTCAGTTATTGCGGTGGGCTTGTTAACTGCGGCCTGCCTAGTGATTGAACCATCTAGTTGGTGGACGTATAACGCGGAGATTGTCTATCTGCAGTCTCTATTCTAAAACATTTCGCCCCTGTAGCCACCTGTTCTATGTTTTTAATTGTGACAGTCCTCACCATATATATGATTGTTGACCAGCTGGTGATGCGGCGTGTTGTGGACCGTGACCCCCATGGAATCCTCGCCGTCCGAAGAGTCATCTGACGAGTCGCCCGTGAATGGCATGGAGCGTATTTGACTTGCTCGCTGAAATAAACATAAACAATATTGAATATGCTATATTTTAGTTATAACATCATTTGGCGCAAAGCACACAAATGTATTGTAGTGAGGCCTCATTAATCACTGATGATGAGTGTACCCGAGCGAGAAAGATATAGTCGGCTGCTGACAGTATCGTTACGTTTGGATCATTGAAACTTTACAGATTTTATTTATTGCATATTTATTCTAACAAATCAGTTATCTTGTTACAATGTTAGCGCATAGCACAGATCTAAAATGGTCAACAGTAATTACCCCTTTGACAGTTGCGTAGACCGGCACAGATATATCCTGGTAGCTGGTTGACTCGTGCACTTGCCGAGTGCTCGGGGCTGGAGGACTGAGCTCTTCTTCCACGGACTGTTGCAGACCATCATCGGCCACCTGAGAAACAAGTGTCATTATGAAATGTTTCAATCATCTGGTATCATATCATTCCAGCCAAAAAAGGTCTAAAGGTGCTAAAAAGGTCGTTTCATCATAAATGTTAGCCGTAAAACTTCGACAGAGACCTGTGTGGCTTTAAAAACAACTCTTGTTGTGACGGAATAAAGTACAATTCAGCTTGCCAAAAAGCTTTGCCTACCGAGTTATTCACCTAACGTTGCTGTCCTCTTCTTACGCTTAGGACTATGCGTGGATAGTCACGACTTGTGGATTTTCAATTTTTATAATTATTTGATTATAATATTTTTCAAATAATAATAGCCAAGGAAATATTTTCGAAATTATAATAAAATACGTTTTTCACATGGAATCTCTCCCGCTAAATATATATTTTGACGTTAAAGTTGCAATATAACAATAAATACAAAAATCAACGTAAAAAAAACAAATTTGATTCACAGTTCTTAAGATAATTTAATATGATTCTCCGTGATTGAACATATTTTATACAGAATATGCAATAGCGCGTGTATCAGGCGCGCGTGGCTGGGACATCCCTTACAGATTATAATACCTCAGATATCGCGTAGATAATTAATTGCCTAATAGGTATAGGCGACGGATGTGCGTGACGGATGCCTGCCTTAGGACGCTTTCAATTTGAACAACCGCATAAATTTAAGAAATGATGCTCCTTATCAAGGAAGACTCGCCTCGGGCTCGAGCAATGATTACTAAGGTATTACACCAACCTGGTAGATCTTAGCCTCCCAGCTAGGAAACCTGTGAAGCGGTGGGGTCGGTGGCCGCGGCTGCGCCTCTGAAGTGGACGAATCTCCCGTGGAAGAACCGCCTCGGCTGCCGCTTTGCACGATCACGTTCACCGGCCCTTGCCAAGCTGGAGTGCGCTCTGTTGCGATGAAAATAAGACTCAATCTTAATCATGTTTAAGAATCCATACTAATATTATAAATGCGAATATAACTAAGTCTGTTGCCTCTTTAACGCAAACACTACTGAACCGATTTAAATTAAATTTGGTACACAGATTCTCCAGAACCTGAGAAAGGACATAGGCTACTATTCACCGCGGGAAAATGACATTCCGCTAGTATATCTACTATAACGCGGGTAACTACCAGTTAGATTATTAAATCAATCGCTTAGTAGAAAGGAACGACTGCACTGACGAATCCATAAGGGTCCGTTTTTTGCCTTTTGGATACGGATCCTCAAAAAACATACTGGTTCCATCGGTTTTACGATAAACATCTCTACTTATTTATTTCTGAAAGACACGAACGAAGCTGCCGGGTAAGGAATTATAAATGTTTAATAGGAGATTCTTACCTCTGCTAGGTGTATAAATCTCTGCATAGTCATGAGTGGTGTCTCCATCAGTTGACGTGTTTGGAGTTGTTGGTTGCACAACTAAGTTTTCCACTGCAGTCTGTAAAATACAATGTTTTTTGATACAAATAAAATATTATAAAGTATTGTCAACTAACAAAAAGATGATCATACTAAACCGGCCCTCCGGCGGGTCGGCCATTCAGTGATTTAAACCAACATTAAGGCATACAAATGCATCGAAATCCAACATTAAGCAATCCTAATTTCAGAACAATTTTACAGTTATATCGTAAACATCGCAGATTAGTTATTTTAGTGTTAAAATAAGTTGTTTATCAAATATTATCTCCTCATCCATTTATTTGCATATTTCATCGAGAAGAACAATTTACTCTGCACAGCGCTCGCACCGTTACGGAGTTTTTAACTTCGCATTAAGTTTTGGTCTTAAAATGAGTCGAAAAGGAGATATTGCCAACAAAACTGCTTTTAGGCAACATATTTTCAATATGGCACTGACAGCGGCATAAGTACGAGGTGGCAAAGTAGAAATTCGGAAACTGCACATGTGCATGATTGAAGTATTTGGTATCTTTAAAATCTGTGTGTTAAATCCAAAACTCCTGTGAATATTATTCACTACCTTAGATAAAAACAGCCACTTACTGCTAAATCATCAGCTAACAAACTAGCAGCGGTCCGTTCATCCATTGTCCTGTTCATTGTATTGGCAGTACTGGGAATGTTCACGTTGTTTGCCAGGGTTGTAGTGCCAATGGACAGGTTTCTTCTGTGCCTTACTGGGGTACTGTAGTGAGGCTCCGATGACACTATTGGTAGCTGTAAGAAAATTGTTATTAAGTAATGGTGAATTTATATTATATGTAAGTAGTATTTCATTTGGCACATTATTAAATATTCTGATTTTCATGTGGGATTGAAGTTTGCTGAATATTCCCATATTTCCATCAATTAACACCAAGATCATAAATGTCTTGCAAAGTATAACATATTTCCCATATAAAATCTTTTGACAATTTAGATAATTTTTTTTTAACATTTAATATTTTACATTTATATGACATTTATTCATATCTCAGTGCAACAGTAAGCAGAACAACAAATTTCTGTAATAATAATAATGCATAACATAACTAAGCAGTGTTTTAAATAAATAAGTATAGCACATGAATTACACAAGTTGCACATAAAAGGGAAGTATTTGGCATCTCTCAGTTGAATAAACCTAATAAAAATCATGCTATGGGGACAGAAAATAATATAAAATTGATGTGGCTGAGTGGCACCATAAAAAACAAAAGTTTTTATGTGTGAACAGAATTCAAATAGGATATTTTAAGCATTAGCTGACACAGGCAGAAATAGAGTGCAGCTTTGTACATATGAGGCAGCCCTAAAGGCTTTTATCTGCTAGAGATTTCCATAGTAAAGTGACATAAATCATTTTCCATAAGATTAAAAACATAAACATAAATCCATTTTAATACTTAATGTATCCATAAGAAACATTTTCATTTTTTTTCATGATAACAAACATTTAATCAAAGGTATAAACTTTATGCAAACAAGTTATGTGGGTGTAAGAATTGGAATGAAAATCATATTTTTTGTTTTGATTGTCTGAAAGAGGAAGTAGGTCACTTTACTGGAGAATATCTCTACCTGTGGCCCCTCAAGGCTCTCAGATCGGCGCCTGTGTGCGGCCAAGAGGCTGGATGTAGCTCGCTGGGAGCTCTCACTGTTCACTTCAAGGGAAAGACTTGCTCGGGTTGGTAGAAACTGTATAGAATAAATATATATCAAATGGGGCAAAGATTCGAGCTAAATTATATTGCTATCAATTAATTTAGATATTTATCAAAATATATATGTGGTTTGGTTACTTAAGGGTGTATATTAAATTTATGTTAAGATAATGCTGTCAGAACACTTCTTTTAATAAATTTGGGGCACTCGCCTTCTGAGGGATTCTTTTTTAATGTCAATATTACTTGATCTGTTTGTAATTTTAAAATATATATATTATTTAAATAAATTTAAGTGGTTATGACAAATTTAGTTATAAAGTAAATAAAGGTTGCTGCACAATCTAGCAATAGCAATATCTGGGCTGTTGTAAGCTAGAGGTTGTGTTACAGATTCTAGACATTAGATATTATTGTTTGATTCAGTATACATACAACATATAGATAGAACATGCCTAGACCAAATGAAATTCACTGCTAGCTATTGAGATTAAATTTTGAGCCTTGCTCAAAATTTAAGACGGATTGACCCAACACAAAATGCTGGCCTGGCAAAGGTTGGTGGTAGTGTCAGAGCCTTGTTTGAAAATCGGTAGAATTTACCACTGTTCGGTGAGATTGGATTGAGTCTCTGGGATGGTGTTTAAAACTCCTAGTAAATTAAGTAATCAAGTGAAATGACTTACAGTGGAATTCCTGGTCCCCTGCGCTGCAATATGGTTCCGCAGTAGTTCTAACTGCTGATTGCAGCGATCGTTCTGCTCTCGCAGTAATTGATTTTGTTGTTCAAGCTCCTTCAATTTGTTTGTCACCCACTCTTTTATACGGGCTGCCTTCGCTTCTACTTGCTTCGCGTCCTGGAGTCTTAATTGTTTCTAAAACACAAAACAAGGTTTAGTTTTAGAATTTAAATAGGTACGTGCATTACAAGTATTATATTTTATTTTGAATTTAGGATATTAATTTTTATTTGTAGTTGCTGGCCGCAATTTTACCTGCATTATCAAAGTTGGTCACTTTTCTACATCAAATATTCAAATGTAACAAATTCTCTAAAGGTTTATGTATATAAGGTGAAGCTTTTTCCATTAGATAAACAAACATTTTTATTGATAACTATGGAATTTTCAAAGCACCCTCGCTCGACTTGACGACGACACTCGCTCGAACAAAACAAATACCAAAACAAAACAAACTAAACTTTTGTTTGACAGAACAGAAGGAACGGATGTGACGAATGCAAACGTCACTTTTGACATGACATAAACCAGATGCATTTTGAAATTTTTAAAACCGGTCTATAGCTGGAGGTTTTGTCTGTTCACGTCCGTAAGTGGTAACCCTCTGAATCCTTACACGTGACCTCCGGGTGGTGCTAAGAACAGTATCTGGTGGTAGGCTTCGGCCGCGGCTTGTCACCACCCTCCGGGCTGGGCCAGTGCGTGAAGCGATTTTTTCGTGTTTCGTAATGTGGCCCGGAGAAGCCATCTTCTAGGCCTTCATGCTCCATCTTAGACCTCATCGTCACTTTACATCAGGTGAGATTGTGGTCAAATGAAGGCTTATCAATAATAAAAAAAAAAAAATAAAAAAAAATAGCTCTGTTAAAAATGCATTTAGATAGAAATATTGTATTATTCACGAATAAGCTCTGAGTTCTGGTTTAATTAAGGCGAGGTTATCCAAGAACTTTAGGCATTTAGCGCTACCTCAGCCCCCCCATGCTAAGCGCGACGTATTTATTTACGCGCCCGGCAGGCCGTGCGCCATTTGACGATACATGACCGCGTTCGATATCTTAGTGCCACAGTATAGAAAACCAAGCAGTAGGTTCGCATGTTATTTACCTAATGACTTTAGTTAGGTAGTATTGTATATACATAATGTGTGTAGATATAGGTACAGCCACAAAGCTAAGTATATAAAAAATAATAATTTGTCCAACTAAAAAGTACTTTGGTTTCTTGTGGCATATACAAGATACAAAATCATTTATTTCCATTATTTGGTTTTACAAAACTTAGACAACTACAACTATTCCATCCAGCAACGAGAACAGAGGTAAAAAATACGGGTATGTCCCGCTGGTCCCCTCTACGATTGTCCCCTTCGGACCGTGTACAGGTCACTCAGAGGGGACAATGGGCTGTGGAAATTTCCGATGACCCAGATGTCCCCTCTGGAGAAGTTGCAGTTAAATTTTACTTGAAATTGTATATTAAAACTATATATATTATAAAGTTTATTATAACATTGTTTAAATGTATACTAATTCGTTGTATACTACTTGATAATATGATTGATTGGCTACCTCGGTATGTAATAAATAAAAAAAAATATTTTATTTCATAGTTTAAGTTAACATAAACATAGACAGATACTGGCCTGTCCAGAGAGCGATTAATCTAGGTGAAAGGTTCATTCAATTATCACTCTCTCCACAAGAGACCTCCATAGTGGAGAGTTAATGTCATCTCCGAAGGTCTTTAGGATATTGTTTCAACAAATACCGTATTGCCAAAACGAAGAAATTAGCATTTTCTTATCAGTGCACTCCTAACAATGTCAGGGACAAGTGCTTCTTGTAGTAAAATTTTGTGCACTGCGTTGCTCAAGATTATTGTAAGTACAAAATGTTTATTTATATTAAAATCCACCATTCGCATCGAGTAACGAGTTCACGAGTCCCCATAATACAAGCTTTGTTAAACGAAACTCAAAAACTATTGTATAATTTATTGTGTTTAATGTATAAGTGTGATCTATACCTGTGATTTTAATTAATAATTTGAGTGAATTGTATCTAAGATATCTTTAGTATGCTATAATTTTAGTATTTAATTTTTGTAGAAGCCTGCATTAGTTAAATAAATAAATACTATAATGACTATTTAATATTGTTAAAAAGGTAATTTTAATACATAATTATTTTATTTAAGAAATGAAAAGATAGTTTTTTTTTAATTTTATTATTTAACTTAATAAAACGTATAAATATAATAAATGTTTTATTTTACGCAAAAATACTAAGAAAATACCAACCTTCATGCATCAACCAACCAATTTTTGACAAACAATTAAAAATGATAATGTTTTAATATACTAAATAATATAAAAGTATAGTTTTAATATACAATTTCAAGTAAAATTTAACTGCAACTTCTCCAGAGGGGACATCTGGGTCATCGGTAAATTCAACAGCCCACTTGTCCCCTCTGAGTGACCCGTAGAGGGGACCAGCGGGATATCGCTAATACGATGTCCCGCTTGTCCCCTCTACACGGTCCGAAGGGGACAATCCTAGAGGGGACCAGCGGGACATACCCAAAAATACAACTAGTTCAAATAACAATTATATTTATTTTGTAAAACGACACATATTATTATGCTAAAAAAATATAATACCTATATGGATTTTGTATGGCACATAGCATTTTTTTATTGAGCAACGAGAATAATATACAATTTCGTAAATTTTGTGCATCTATATATCTACTAAAATTCATGAAATTGTAGCTGCCTAGGCTTGCATGGACCAAACTGACCGGGAGGTTGGATTGGACTTTGAATTATATCCAACTGTTTACTTGGACCTGGCTGCATAGGTACTTCATTATTTTCGTCATTTTCTTTTAAAATTATATCACGTATTGGCATACCGCGAATTTGTCGCGGGTCTACAATCTCTGGCAAAAGGCATTTCATGTAAAAATCTATAACTTTTTTTTCTATTTCAACCTTCCAAAATTTGTCATCTCTAGGAATGTATTCCATTATGAGTGGATGATTTTCGCCGGACCAAATTCCAAAAATGCATTGGTTTCTCTCGGTAACATGGAGTTGACCCTGCACTTGGTAATACCAATTGCTCTTTTTATTTAGGATTCGCGTACTGTGATTTTTGTCATATTTATATATTTGTATTTTGTTTTATCGCATTTTCTATTCCGGTCTTAAATGCCGTTATTGGACACTACTATTATTTTATCGTGGTCAACTAAACCGTCGGGTGTAGCTCCGATAAATGGGTATTGTTTATCTATGAAAAGTCCACATGGTTCGATGACAATGTTTATTTTTCTTATTACCCATATTGTTTATCTGCACTGAACCAAATCACCAATATAAAACGCGGGGGGAATGTTTGGGAGACAAATGGCGTGCGTCCGACCTCGAAGACGTCTCGACGGGCACTGGCTGGCCGCCCGGCGCGAGCGCCTGAACGAGTACAATTTGAAAGTTTTCTTTCACAGAGATTAATAATAACCGAATTTCACATTGTTTTTTCACAATTCCCTAGTTAATAATAAGCTCTATCTTTTGATATAAATTTGACATGATATCAAGAAAAAACCTCTTAGTAACGACTGTTTAAAAATAAATTTAGTGTCAACTTTACGAATTTTTTTTATCGAGAAAATTATTATTACTTAGGTTTCTATCTTCACAAATATCTAGATTATATGTTTAATTTTAATGAAATATATTCTTTTTGTACAAATTTTACATTTCAGTGGAGATACAGTTGTTCAAAAATCGTGAACTCTCGAAGTTCCTCGCCTTAAGGTCCTAAATGTTTCAGAGGTAAAAGTAAACGTAGTGATTATATTCTCTTTGGGTGCAAGCACTTCTTAAAAACGGGTATGATACCAACCTGTTCTTCAATTTGGCCTTCTAATCGAGTGATGGCTCGGGGTGCACCGTCCGTGCCCGCTGGCCATTCGCATAGCCGTTGCTCCATGGCGCGGACCTATAACAAAAACACATATTTATGAGTAAATAAGTTACACTTAATATAATTAAAACGTGTAAAATATCTTAATTTGACGATTAAAAGCGCCATGAGCGTCGATTTAAGTTCTGTTTGTAGGCATTTGTTAAAAAGCATCATATGTACTTCAAAAAGTTTAAGTACCTAATGTTCCAAAAGAAAATTATAAATATGAAGTTTTTTTTCATCAGTAATCTACAATATTTATTATAGGCTTTATAATACGCACACGCATTACCACTAGGTAAATAATGTTAGGGACCAATTTAGAATTCAAAAATTTACACAGTAAACACAACGAGTACAATGAGATCAAACCGCAGAATCCAGCACGGTAGGTCAACATCAACAATGTGGCGGATTAGTGACAGTCTCTGCTTCGGTTAACCGCAACGAATCTAGCCTGCTCAGGTATGAGGCAACCTGGAGGCAATCCAATTACATCCTGCTTATTACACAACCAGCTGGTCACTTTCCGTAAAACAGCAGATTGGAAACCTTTAACATTTACGATTAAATTGGTTTCTACTAACCCGAGGTCGCTAGATTACTTTATATAAGTAGGTAGGTACCTATGTTCATGCTTGCGTTTAGTTGTCACCCTTTACTGCCAATTTCAATGGTACACTTACTTAGGTGCGTGACGTGGATGTTATAAGATCTTATTGATTGGTAAGTATCATACATTTCGTGAATTTATTTGTGGTAATTTTAGAGACAGGTTGTCAAAGGTAAAGAGATGGACGCATGTTTTCAAACGAACCTATCTATCAAAGAGGTCTTGGTTGTTGTTTAAGTTGAGTTTCAATCTTTATGCCTACGTAGTTAGGTACTTACTGTATTTAGAACTGCAATTTGGACAGTGGTAGGTGACAGTGACGACATAGCGAGTCTAGTAAGTAATCTACCTATGCTCAGCAAATTTTGGACTAATAGGAACTTAAATATTATCCATGTGTTAAAAATAGTAATCAGAATGTAAACCCAATTAATCCACCTACAAGCGGTCCCTTTGTGTTATAACAAATTGGTTAATCCCTGTTCATACGATAAAGGATTACTAAAGCAATACTTTCAATTTGTTACGCCCGTAATCCGGTCCAGCGAGGATTATCGTCTCGCGTGTTGATTGATCACACATTCTCTGCAATTGCTCATCTAGACGAATTGGTAAATCAATAACATTTGTATCAACTAGGGATAAATTATTTTTAAGTCACTTTCGTTGTCTGTTTACTTAGAACTTTACCGATTACTGTTACGATTATTTACATAGCCGATTATAACTAGTTATGTATGAAATTACTATTGGTAATCCTAAATCTAATTGCGAAATGGGGCGGATCGCTAGTATTAAAAATATGATACGTATGAGATGGACTCATACACCAAGGTTTCCGTGTATTTCAACAGTTTATAGACTTAGTTTAATTAATTGTCTACGGAAACTTCCTTAGTTTATGGAATAATAAATCTAAATTTAAGCAAAACTCCCATTACAAAATATTAAATTAAGGCAAAATATTAAATTAAGGCATTGGATGCCTTAATTTAATATTTTGTAACGTGGACGCGATGCGCTTTAATATGATACCCTACTCAAATATATTTTCAGATATACGGTTTTCCTTCCCCACACTCACCCCCATAATTTTTAAACCGCACAACCGATTTTCATGATACAAGTCAAGTACAAAAAATTTAAATCGCTCAATCCGATCAAGAGCTATGATGTCCCAGACACACAGACAGACAAACACGTCAAACTGCTAACACCCCTCTTTTTTGGTCGGGGGTTAAAAAACAACGGATAAAACGTAATCAATATTTTTATAAATTCTAAATTATACGATTACATGCAAAAGTAACTACAGAAACATGAAGTCGGCAAGTAGGTAATAAGAGTAGGTACATAATTAATTAACATTTAAATATTTTGTCAGCTTTGCATGACATATCCTACCATTTAAATTAAACGCTGAGTTCAAGTTACGAGCTTCCCTTACGACATGACATGAAAGCGTATTTTGTCTTTATACGTAGGTAGGTACAAATCAATAGAGAATGCAATAGGGGACTTTAATTGTATGTATGGTGCAATACTATATTAAATATTTTGGCGTTGTAATGTAGGCATTGTACTTATCAATGTTCATTGATTTCGCAAATTGTCACTGATGCGTTTTAAACAGACTCATGATTTTAGTAGGTACGTAATGGTATTAATTTATTAGCAGAGGTATCCTTTTATGGGTAACTTTATAGCTGCATAATAACTAAATTTGAAAAGTTAAATTTCAGGCATTTGTTAACTTACAGCTAACAGACCGTTCACGTGCCATATTGTATGGTTAGCAATGATCTAGGAACTGTTATGTAAGGCTTTTAAAAATTGAATGAACGTTGGTTCTTTTTAATTAAATTACATTTTGCAATAAACCACAGCATAATGCTCAGTTTCATCCCGCATTACAACGCGTGAACAGCATTTATGCAAAGTGCACAGGATTTCAACGACTTCACTTAACAAGGTAATTTATCTTTACTTGCTACTCGCAACTTAACTCAACGCCGCTTTTAAACTAAACTGTATTTATTCTAATTTTGTTTCATCAACTTAGTCATAAAGTTATAACGCCATCCACAACTTCCGTTGTAAACTCGCCATCAACAGATGAGTCTCGAAATTAGGTCGTTCACCTTTACCTATAACTAGTGATTTATATGTTCTGCCTCTAACAGTGAAATTAAATATCATAATTTGAATTTCTTAGTTCTTAGTAAAATTTGGATCTATAAGAAAGAACATTAAAACTACTTTTAGATCTGAGAACACCAAGGAGGTTTTAGGGAAAGAAAGACTCAGTAGACCTGTCACATAGATAAGAGACACATGTAGACGTGATTGAATTCGTTTTGATTGGAGAAGGATTGTATCGGTCCCAAAACAGGTTTTCCATCGAAACCAAAAGATCCCAGACCAGAACAATAAAGTTGAGGTAAGTTCCTATTCGTAACACCAGGAATAGCTCGCATTAATCACGAACTCCGTAATTTGCCTGACTCACGACACGACATGAGGGGACGAAGCACCAATATCGGGAACTTTCTAAATCCAGCACACTCAGACAGCGTGAAGGAAAAACAAACAGAATTTAGCCAAGGGGATAAGCGTAAAGTGTATCAAACAACGCCATTTCTCGGTAAAACAGATGAGTGTTACCTCAAACCCCAAATAGAACAACAATAGTAAAATGTCTACTAAGAAGCATTAGTTAGTATAGGCGTCTGTGGTAAATTATAATTTGTTCCTAAATTGGAATTACAATTATGTACAAATAATAAATTTATAAAAAAAATATGTAATTAGCTAATTGGCTGGGTCGCCTTTTTTGAGCATTTTACAGTTGTAAATTTAAGTAACGCATTTTTCAATTGCATTATTTATCCAACTCCTGAACTTAATCCTTTTAGGCGTTTATTAACTGACTAATTTTATCCTTATTTATGATGCGGAATTTAACTGAACACACGTCCATTTACAGTTACAACGTGTAATTAACTTTGACAGCGATGAATTGTCCGGCTAACAAGCTTCCTCGTTGATGCTAAACCGCAGTTATCGTTGTAATGAGTGTGTTAACTCAAGAAAGGATGCCGAAAACAGACATTATTTATACAATGAGCTTTAGTTGCTGAAAATTTCAGATGTAAGTACCCGTAAGTAGCAAATGTACCTAATTATTAAGTTTTGTGTTTGTGTTCTTCCATGGGAAGCTTAAAATAAATAAAACAGTCATAACTTTAGGTATAATTCCGAGTTAGGCTTTCTTCGACTCGAGACACCATTGTACCCGCAACTACCTATATAATACTGCTTTTATTCTTAACTAGTGGCCCGCCCCGGCTTCGCACAAGTTTTTAATCCATTTTTTTTCCCGGCAGTTATTCCATTTTTTTCTCGCCTTTTAAACCTTCCCTAGACCTCCACGAACATTTCAAGACTATGATAAGATAAATCCGTTCTCGAGTTTTAATCAGACTAACGAACAACAATTCATTTTTATTTATATACATTTTGGTTTGTCGCAAAACAAAACAGATTAAATTATATTCTGAAAAAAAGAGAATTTTACGGAAACCTTTAACGTAAGCTCAATTTCTCATCCAAAACTAAAGCGTGTTACACTATTCATTAACCTAATGTTTGTTGTAATATTTTTCTTGCAATGAAGATGACTTAGCTGATTCTCAAAATTCTCTTCAATTCAGTCTGTTCGTTTGTCACCAGTCTGTATCTCAACCTTAAGAATAGATAGAGAGTTGAAAATTTGTGTCTTTCCATTTAACAACAAAAACTATAAAACACATAATTAATAAATATAATAATATGGCTCATAAACAACAAACGTGATTTTATATAGTTAAGCGACTGCACGAGGCCATAAGGAACGTCTTTTTTTTATTTCAGTTTTTTTTATAACATGTTTAAACTGTACAAGGAACCCTAGGTTTAGTATGATTCCATCTCAAACTTATCAAATTTATTTGTATTTACTTTGTTAAACCCTTTAAGTAAGCTGGATATGAAAAACACAGACCTAGAATGATTTGAAGTTTCAATTTTTATAAATATTCCTATTATTCGAAGACCTCCTTAGTCTTTGACTCGAATAATACCGGCCGGAAATCTCCCATCCAACACTTCGAATTGCGATTCGACAAATGAACGACTTTGATCTATTTTTGGCGGCAAATGGAGCATGTCGCTTGTTTTGGAATTGATGGAGCATCATTCAAGTGGTGTTGGCTTCGACTTCGGGGTTAACAGCGGTTGATCTTAAACAAAGTACAGATGAACTAAACCTGTTCTTTTGGAGTAACGATGTTTTGGTTATGGAAAATAAAAAAGATTAGAAGAAGAAGGTATTTCGGCTAAGTACCTATGATTTGGGAAATATTTTATATATTGATTTGATGCGAATTTATAAATATGTTGATATGGCTAGCTAATAATTTTGCTTTTGGATTAGAATCAGAGAAAAGTTTGAGGGTTGTTAATTTATTTTATGATGTCGCCCCTAACGTTAATCTATTGCCTAAGTAACCACAGTTACTGGAGGAAGGGATTGTCTAAAATTTACAAATATAAACATCTTTAGCTATTCTTAGTGAGGTGTCCTTTGAAGTAAATTCTAAAAAACAATATGGCTCTAGAATGTCTAGAACAATTGCTCTTAGATAGCCAGTATATAAGATACTTTGTTATCTTTCAAAGGAAACTTTACTGAATAGCAGGGATGCTAATTACGTTCCCATTGCTGGGACACGGTCTTACTTTACTGAGACACCACTAAAATGAGAAAATCGTTGAGTACCAATACGAGTCTGTTCACGCGTGCTAAATTGATGCAAACAAAACGGTACGCTCCGATGTTTTAGCGAGCGAAAACCAGTGTAGCGTACTGAACCATCAACACAAACGAGTGGGTTGGGCAGCGGGCACATACGGGTACAAAGGAACATGTACCTAGATATGCACAAGATACGTGCCTTATGTTGATGCCTTCGTTTGAGCTTTTGAAACATTCACAATTTAAACTCTGCAGTTGGTAAAATAGCGTAGATGATATAAAAATAATGATAAGTCCGTTAGTTAGATTATTTTAAAAATGTATCGATTTTTCTTTCTGTTTTCTTGCAAACGAATAATCAAAACGTTACAGTGCATTGAAGTTTCGCGTGACGTAATGCTTTCATGATATTTGTAAGAAATTTTAACGTCGAAAGCCCCACTCCGTAAGTTTATGCTCTATATTCTTTGCACTGTCTTATTAAATTGATAAAGCTATAATTAGGCGTCCA
Source organism: Gymnoscelis rufifasciata (assembly GCA_929108375.1). Taxonomy (NCBI): domain Eukaryota; kingdom Metazoa; phylum Arthropoda; class Insecta; order Lepidoptera; family Geometridae; genus Gymnoscelis; species Gymnoscelis rufifasciata. Next base: position 7,085,545 of record OV815315.1, on the reverse strand, counting down.
CTGTTTTTGAACGGGCTCTCAGACGGGCTAAACAGAATACCTATATATTTTGTGTCATCATGCCTATTTAAACTCTGCAGTTGGTACACAATTTCATCGTTACTTCTTTACATAATAAGTATAAAATAAAATAGAGTCGCCTCAGCTGTATCTTGCCTCAGACCAATTGTAATGAAGTGTTCACTATCTATTTAAAGTGTAAAGTTAATATTTGAATATAACATATTAACTTTACATAGATAGAGGAAGGTTCATAATAAAAAAAAAGTTAATTCCGCGGTTACACGTTAAACATACAACGCGGACCCCGCCGGAACATTGCTAAAGAATTAAGGAGGATATAAATAGTCAATAATAGAATATAAGGACAATGTGGTAAACTATAGCTTATTATTGTAATATTAATTAATCTTACAATACACAAACATTACTGAACACAGAAACAAAACAATAATTACAAAAAACTTAGAGGAGGAAGAAGTAGGTACAAAAGGAAGTATCTTAACAATATGATTTATTTATAGAATAAAATGCATATGCCTTGAAACTGTAAGAATTATAGGTATAACTTGAAACTGTTAGTATATATACTATAGGTAGGTACATTAAACTCCTTGTTTCATCAGTTCTTAAAAACCTATAAAGCGATGCAGTAATAGAAAAACTTTTAGTCAGATTTCCGCCAAACCGCAGAGTTTTCGAACTAGTGTACTTAACTAATTTCAGCGCACTTGGCTAATGCAATGCTCGTCACGGACTTGAACCCGCACCGCTAGTTTCACTTAATTACCCATAACTCCCCTGAGTACCGCACAGGTAAGAATGGAGGAAGTTTAGACTTAGACGACTGCATGCCCAGAGAGAGTTTCTACCTCCGTTCTTCACCAAGTGTGAGAAATTAGACAAAAATTACCAAAACCTCATGGCCATGCGAGAAATTTGACAAACTAAAATTAAACGTCTATTTATAACAACATTATGAAGTTGACAGAACAGTTCGAGCGATCACCCATCCCAGAACGTCGCTTAACTTTATAAAAATCATGTTTGTTGTATGGAAGCGCTCCTACGTATTTATTTATTTATTATGTGTTTTTAGTATTTGCTGTTATAGCGGCACAAAATACATCATCCCTCAAAATGTTTACTCTCTATCTATCACGGTTCTTGGGATACAGCCTGGTGACAGACAGACAGAAAGTCGACGAAGTTTCAATAAGGTACCGTTTTATCCTTTGGGTACGCAACCCTAAAACGGTATATCGTTTATTCTCTCTGTTGCACCGTTATGCTCATTTAATTGCATTTAAAGCTCCAAGGGTAGAGATTATTTGATAAAACAGGAAAAATATAAAAAGGTGTAATCTTTATATACATATAAATATTCTGTGCCTGTGTTAGTCATTGAACTCCTCCTAAACGACTGGACCGATTTTGATAAAAATATTTAAGTGGGTTCGAGAATGGTTTAGATTCACAATACGGTCAACTAGATATTGTTGAAGTGAAACTTCTTTAGAATCGTGATTTGAAACCGGATGCAACGGAAATGGAAACAAGGTTAAGCAACTTTGCGCGACGCCAGTACTTAGATGAGTGACCGCCCGAACAAAATCTTTTTGCATAGTATTTTTTTTTTATTCTTATTCTTTTGTCGATTTACTGAAGTTTCACTTCTATCGTGTTTGAATCGCACACACACCTTTTTTTTTAGACGTGGGACAGGGCAACGCCTATATAATAGCTTTCTGTAATAGCATTTTGCTAGGCCTTACTTATAAATAAATAAATAAAATTTACAGATTAATGGTTTTAAAGAACTTCAATAAAAATTATAAGCAGCTCGTTAGTTTTAAACGAATATATAAGATATCTATAATCCATCCATCCATTTTACCCTGGCATAAGTTTAGTACCTACCTTCTTATGATACCTACTTACTTAAGTTATTTATACCAAATATGTATTAAACGCTTTAACGGATATTTCAAGATGATAATCCTAGGATTAAAGTGCATGTACAATATTCAATACATAGTGGTGATGAGTTCATGGATATTTAATTGTAAAATTAAAATAATATTTTATAGTACCTACCTACAACGGTACATCGGGCCAAAGAACCAAATACTAAGAAAGCTATTCAATTATTAAATTACGTGTAACTTATTCTTTTATATCATGTTGAATAATTTGACAATAGGAAATATCAAATTAATAAATAAAGTATAGAACAATTAGTAAGTATGATCAAAGATTTAATTTATTGAATGAAATAAGCTGGAAAATTGTATGTTTCCTATATATAGGATATCTATTTAGTCATCTATTTCAAATAATGTATATTTAAAATAAATATTGTTGGATTATGCCTTGATTATTCAAGCTTTTACGCCAAAATAAGCCGAGATGTTATTTTAGGTGTAGGATGACTGATTTTATACTAAGTAGGTATCCTTGCGTTTAGCGTTGCTTCGATCCCTCTCCCGGGGAGCGGAGTGGCATTAAGCTGAGACTGCTCCTTTTTTGGTACATGGCAGCACAACCTGGCAGCTAATTATCTGTTTGTGGTTTTTATGTTAATTTTCTTGTGTCTGTTTGTGTATGCTGTCTTCTGTGCTGTTGTTTGTTAATGTACCAAAATAAATGCATTTCATTTCATTTCATTTCATCCTACACTTAAGTAAGGTGTGTATTATATTCCCCTTAACCCGAAACCAGATTAAATCAAAATAAATACTAACATTTTCACAGTTGATTCACGAATGCCTTTTATTTATCCAACCAAAAAACTTCCACAATAAAAAATCAGAATATTTCCAAACAAATGATCGAATATTGAACCCAAGCACTAAACTCCGGAAAATCACCAGTGAACTGTGAATAAATAAAAATAAAGTCCCGTCCACACTATAGAATTCGAAGCTCAATTCGAATTCCCAATGGAATGTCCTTTCACCGATATTATTTTATAATTGGAGGCGCAACGTGCACGCTCGATGCGGCGCGGAAGCGAACTAGCGGGCCGAGGATATCCACCAGGACGTGGCCGTTTTACGTTATGAGGATCGATATTTACATAGAGCTTTTAATATACAACTGCTCAGTACAGTTGTTAACAGCATAATTAATTTGAATAGACACCGATGAATGATAAATGGAGATGCGTGTCGTTCACAGCCGGATTATTGAACGTCAGTTCTTAATTGGAATTCTTCGAATTTCTTAGTAGGTATCTGTTTATGACATGATGGCTTACCGTTTTGGACTTGTGTTTAGTTTATATAAATAAAATTATTATTAAAATTCGTAGGTAAAAATTCTTCCATCCGATATGTTAAATGGAGTTATTAAATCAGCAATAATAAATTTTTTGCTTGTTAAAGCTTATACCTGTATCAATATTATAGCAATATGTAGTTGACGTGTCTATAACGTATAGGCGCCATAGCTGAAAATAACGCTCCCACTCATTCATCTATGTGTCACACTGTCAAGCTTTATTCGCCTATTTTTAGCGTTTATAAATACCATTGACTGATTCAAGCTCAAAGCCGTTCAGCGCATTGAGCGAGCTCTCCATACGAATACCAATATCCCACACAAAGCCGGTTGAATTCTAATTTCGAATTATTGCTGCATTTCTAGAATTTTATTATGTGGATGGAACTTTAAATTTGTAATTTTGCGGGCTACCTGGATTTTTCTGACGTTTTATTTTCTACTGGCATAATTTTACTTTTTTGCTTATTTACATAAATAACTTGAATACAAAGTATAGTATTTAATATTATTATTAAGTCTCTATTTATCTAAATTTCTAAGCATGAAAATGCACGTAAAATGGCGAAATTGGCGCACAGCAAATAAGGTTCGTTGCTCTTGCACTGCACTCATTTTGTATTCAGGTCGAATCACATGAATTAAATAAAACTTAGTTCTAAGTAGTACAGGAATAAGAACAGAATTGTTCTTTGGCCCACAAACTCAACAGAACTTACTCTTGTGGGTAGGTACTGTACAATACATAGTGGTGATAGATATTGTACGTTTATCCAGTCTCTAATATAAAAATAATTGATACCTACAATCAACTTTTCCTAACACAGTAGGAATAAATTAAAATGTAGTCGCTTCTGCCGGTTCTTGGCTTAAATCTTTATGCTGTTTTCAGCAATAGTTTATAGTAGATATGTACAATTTTCCCTTAACGGGTCGGGTCGGGCGGGGTCACTAAATTAAAAAAAGGTATAATAATTTAATTTATAAAGTACCTAAGTGTTAAACTTAAGTTTATTGGAATTATATTCTGATATATCGTTAACAGAAATTAATAAATAATAGTATTTTAGGTTTGTGTAAGAGTTCGAAACTGTGAGGGAGTATCTTTAACAATAAGTCCCTATCTACTATAGAAACACAGTGACCAGCAGTGGTAAGAAATAAGCAGGAATATATCGAAAAAGAGTGCTTACCCGTTCAACCCATGATTTTTCTACCCAATAATATTTTTACCCCTTCAACCCAAAACATATGCCCCGTTCTACCCAAAGCAAAAATCTGAGTCACAGTGTATTCTAAATAGTACAGACACCGTAATTTGTATATCTTTATATATATAATTCTTCTGTGAGTGTGTATGTCACTGAACTTCTCTCAAACTACTGGACCGATTTTGATGAAATTTTTTGTGTGTGTTCAAGGGGATCTGGGAATGGTTTAGATTCACAATTTTGTCCGCTGGACAATGTTTTTTTATTTATTTTCAATTTATTAGTAGTTGTTGATTTTGTATATATGATCCCACGAGATAATCCAAAAACACGGGCAACGCCGTGGCGATTTTTTGTCGAATGTAATGAATGACCCTGCTTCTTTAGTATTTCACTATGACATTTATTTGAATTCAAACAATAGAAATTAGGAATAAGTAGGTGTGGGTAGAACGGGTAACTAGAATCTATTGTTTTGGGTTGAACGGAGCAAAATACCTATTGGGTAGAAAAATCTTGGGTCGAACGGGTAAGCACTCTCGAAAAGAGTGCTTACCCGTTCAACCCATGATTTTTCTACCCAATAATATTTTTACCCCTTCAACCCAAAACATATGCCCCGTTCTACCCAAAGCAAAAATCTGAGTCACAGTGTATTCTAAATAGTACAGACACCGTAATTTGTATATCTTTATATATATAATTCTTCTGTGAGTGTGTATGTCACTGAACTTCTCTCAAACTACTGGACCGATTTTGATGAAATTTTTTGTGTGTGTTCAAGGGGATCTGGGAATGGTTTAGATTCACAATTTTGTCCGCTGGACAATGTTTTTTTATTTATTTTCAATTTATTAGTAGTTGTTGATTTTGTATATATGATCCCACGAGATAATCCAAAAACACGGGCAACGCCGTGGCGATTTTTTGTCGAATGTAATGAATGACCCTGCTTCTTTAGTATTTCACTATGACATTTATTTGAATTCAAACAATAGAAATTAGGAATAAGTAGGTGTGGGTAGAACGGGTAACTAGAATCTATTGTTTTGGGTTGAACGGAGCAAAATACCTATTGGGTAGAAAAATCTTGGGTCGAACGGGTAAGCACTCTCGAAAAGAGTGCTTACCCGTTCAACCCATGATTTTTCTACCCAATAATATTTTTACCCCTTCAACCCAAAACATATGCCCCGTTCTACCCAAAGCAAAAATCTGAGTCACAGTGTATTCTAAATAGTACAGACACCGTAATTTGTATATCTTTATATATATAATTCTTCTGTGAGTGTGTATGTCACTGAACTTCTCTCAAACTACTGGACCGATTTTGATGAAATTTTTTGTGTGTGTTCAAGGGGATCTGGGAATGGTTTAGATTCACAATTTTGTCCGCTGGACAATGTTTTTTTATTTATTTTCAATTTATTAGTAGTTGTTGATTTTGTATATATGATCCCACGAGATAATCCAAAAACACGGGCAACGCCGTGGCGATTTTTTGTCGAATGTAATGAATGACCCTGCTTCTTTAGTATTTCACTATGACATTTATTTGAATTCAAACAATAGAAATTAGGAATAAGTAGGTGTGGGTAGAACGGGTAACTAGAATCTATTGTTTTGGGTTGAACGGAGCAAAATACCTATTGGGTAGAAAAATCTTGGGTCGAACGGGTAAGCACTCTCGAAAAGAGTGCTTACCCGTTCAACCCATGATTTTTCTACCCAATAATATTTTTACCCCTTCAACCCAAAACATATGCCCCGTTCTACCCAAAGCAAAAATCTGAGTCACAGTGTATTCTAAATAGTACAGACACCGTAATTTGTATATCTTTATATATATAATTCTTCTGTGAGTGTGTATGTCACTGAACTTCTCTCAAACTACTGGACCGATTTTGATGAAATTTTTTGTGTGTGTTCAAGGGGATCTGGGAATGGTTTAGATTCACAATTTTGTCCGCTGGACAATGTTTTTTTATTTATTTTCAATTTATTAGTAGTTGTTGATTTTGTATATATGATCCCACGAGATAATCCAAAAACACGGGCAACGCCGTGGCGATTTTTTGTCGAATGTAATGAATGACCCTGCTTCTTTAGTATTTCACTATGACATTTATTTGAATTCAAACAATAGAAATTAGGAATAAGTAGGTGTGGGTAGAACGGGTAACTAGAATCTATTGTTTTGGGTTGAACGGAGCAAAATACCTATTGGGTAGAAAAATCTTGGGTCGAACGGGTAAGCACTCTCGAAAAGAGTGCTTACCCGTTCAACCCATGATTTTTCTACCCAATAATATTTTTACCCCTTCAACCCAAAACATATGCCCCGTTCTACCCAAAGCAAAAATCTGAGTCACAGTGTATTCTAAATAGTACAGACACCGTAATTTGTATATCTTTATATATATAATTCTTCTGTGAGTGTGTATGTCACTGAACTTCTCTCAAACTACTGGACCGATTTTGATGAAATTTTTTGTGTGTGTTCAAGGGGATCTGGGAATGGTTTAGATTCACAATTTTGTCCGCTGGACAATGTTTTTTTATTTATTTTCAATTTATTAGTAGTTGTTGATTTTGTATATATGATCCCACGAGATAATCCAAAAACACGGGCAACGCCGTGGCGATTTTTTGTCGAATGTAATGAATGACCCTGCTTCTTTAGTATTTCACTATGACATTTATTTGAATTCAAACAATAGAAATTAGGAATAAGTAGGTGTGGGTAGAACGGGTAACTAGAATCTATTGTTTTGGGTTGAACGGAGCAAAATACCTATTGGGTAGAAAAATCTTGGGTCGAACGGGTAAGCACTCTCGAAAAGAGTGCTTACCCGTTCAACCCATGATTTTTCTACCCAATAATATTTTTACCCCTTCAACCCAAAACATATGCCCCGTTCTACCCAAAGCAAAAATCTGAGTCACAGTGTATTCTAAATAGTACAGACACCGTAATTTGTATATCTTTATATATATAATTCTTCTGTGAGTGTGTATGTCACTGAACTTCTCTCAAACTACTGGACCGATTTTGATGAAATTTTTTGTGTGTGTTCAAGGGGATCTGGGAATGGTTTAGATTCACAATTTTGTCCGCTGGACAATGTTTTTTTATTTATTTTCAATTTATTAGTAGTTGTTGATTTTGTATATATGATCCCACGAGATAATCCAAAAACACGGGCAACGCCGTGGCGATTTTTTGTCGAATGTAATGAATGACCCTGCTTCTTTAGTATTTCACTATGACATTTATTTGAATTCAAACAATAGAAATTAGGAATAAGTAGGTGTGGGTAGAACGGGTAACTAGAATCTATTGTTTTGGGTTGAACGGAGCAAAATACCTATTGGGTAGAAAAATCTTGGGTCGAACGGGTAAGCACTCTCGAAAAACCAAAGTTTTTATTGCACAGCGTCGCGACTAGAATCTATTTTATAATCTCCGCATATAATATAACCTTTATCGCTGCTAAGACATAAGGTTTATGTGTCTATGCGCATATTGGATCAAGTCCAAGGATAGGTACTTCGCCTTGAAAACAAAGCAGCCGAGAAAAGCCAGCCAACATGGAAAATGAAAGGCTTGATCTATGAGACTCTCAGCGAAATGAAACAGCTAGGTTTTGGCAGACTGCGGCTTTTTTTTGCAATGTCTGCATTTTACGGTTTCATACTTTTAAATGATTATACGATGCTTATATATATACCGATACAGGTACATTTTTATGTATGATGAGTTATCGCTAGGATCTAAAAATATAGAAAATATTTTTTTTGTTTTAATTGCATTGCGTTTGTTTATCTAGCCTGAAATGTCTTTTAGCCTGAGATTCAGGATTAACCTAGTTTAGGATCATGTCTTCCATACCTGTTTTTTATGTTTTCTACCTATTGTTCTAACTAAATATTAAATAAAATATACTTATTATAATATGAATAGGTGGTTTATACAGTCTAAAGAGTATGGTGATAGACAATCATTTTAATAGTTGTTTACAGATAATATATCGATAACGTCTAACCAACTTTCAAATCGATTTTAAAATATTCATATACGATTTATTCTTAAAAACGGAAATAAACATTTAATCGAGCCAGAATATAGTCAGATAATTATAACACCTTCGATTGAAACGTAATAGAGCAAAACAATTCTAGGTATTTTTAAGATCTTATAACTTATCTTCTTTTTCTCAGCGATAGTGTCTAGAGGAAACAGTTATCTGCTTGAGTTGTTGGAAACATTCCAGTACCATCTTAAACACTATTAAAACAACATCCAAACTGCAATAAAATTGTAAACGAGAAATATATTAGGTCCTTACATATGAAATTGGCGTTTTTCGTACTGGCCACTTTAATCACAAATTTCTCCTCTTTGGTAAGGAATTCCAAATTCAAATTTGTACAGCTATAGACTCATGTATTTGTGCTTCGATGATCGTCATTCATTTGTTTTTTTTCTTCTGTTTTTTTCTGTTTGCGTCACTCATTTTACAAAATGGAAAACTTAAAATATCGCATTATTTACGAGTACGAGTTCCGCCGTGGCACTAGTGCTGCGGAAACAACTCGAAGGGTGAATGATGTGTATGGCGGTCGTGTTGCAAAAGAAAACACAGTTCGTTTTTGGTTCCAACGTTTTCGTTCTGGAAATTTCGACTTGCAGAACAAGCCCCGTGGACGGCCTGAGACTCAAGTTGATAATGAAGAGTTGAAGGCTATTGTGGAAGCGGATCCATCGCAAACCACGTCCGAGTTAGCTGCAGGCTGCGGTGTTAGTGATAAAACTGTTTTAATTCACTTGAAGCAAATTGGGAAGATTAAAAAGCTTGAAAGGTGGGTACCTCACGAATTGACTGAAGCAAACCGGCAAACGCGCGTCGACTGCTGCGTTACATTACTAAACCGGCACAATAATGAAGGTATTTTAAACCGAATCATTACCTGTGATGAAAAATGGGTTCTTTACGATAATCGGAAGCGCTCAGCGCAATGGTTGGATCCTGGCCAGCCAGCCAAATCCTGCCCCAAGCGAAAATTAACCCCAAAAAAGTTACTTGTAAGCGTTTGGTGGACTAGTGCCGGTATTGTTCATTACAGTTTTCTCAAATCTGGCCAGACTATTACGGCTGATGTCTATTGTCAGCAATTGCAAACCATGATGGAAAAGCTAGCGGCTAAACAACCTAGGCTGGTCAATCGCTCCACGCCACTGCTGCTTCACGACAACGCTAGACCACACACTGCGCAACAGACGGCTACTAAATTAGAAGAGCTTCAATTGGAAAGTCTAAGACATCCTCCGTACTCCCCGGACCTTGCTCCAACAGATTACCATTTTTTTCGAAATTTGGATAACTTCTTGCAAGGGAAAAAATTCAACTCCGATGGGGCAGTCCAAATCGCCTTCAAAGATTTTATTGATTCCCGTCCGACTGGTTTTTTTAGTAAAGGGATCAATGAACTACCTATAAGATGGCAAAAGTGCATAGAAAATAATGGTTCATACTTTGATTAATTAAATATATTATATTAAAAAATATTCGACTTTTTGTTCCTCCCATACAAAACGCCAATTTCATATGTAAGGACCTAATATATTATAATATACTATCTATCAAGACAACTTTCAACATACAACCCAACTAGCTGCCCGCCGGCGGCTTTGCCATGGTAATAATATAATTTACCGCGGTAAAAATTGCTTTTGTCTTTAACTGGGAAAACAGCTATGTCCAAGTCCAAATCGGACTTTGCTTGCAATAATTGTATTTTCCCGTGAAAAGCGGTATTTACCGTGGTAAAAATTTGCCTGTGTTATTCTGATATGTAACCTATAGTGCACCTAATACTACTACCTACCTATATTAAGTTTCAGCAGGTTTTTTGCGCGAAATATCAACAAACACAGTTACACTTACATCCTCAAAAACTTTCACGTTAATAATATTAATGAATAGTAGGATAGCTGGATAATTTTCCTCCCAAGGTCAAGATTACAGGTTTAAATTAACTTGCATAAAATTGTATCAAAACCGGCATTACTACACCGACCCACTTTCAAAAAATAGTTTAAGGGCAATAATATCGACCAGTGAGCCAAAGTCAACCCTAAATAGGGTAAGCTAAGCACCCCTATTTTGCCCCGCTGACTCATACATTGAAGGGAAACACATCGTTGTAAGAAAATATTAAATTTGCCATTGGATTTTGATTCCTATTAGGTAGTAATAGAGTTCTAAACAATATTTAAGCGATTAATTTTCACGCTGCACATGTTTACGATGCCACGGTGGTCAAATATTTGCCCATTATCGTGATTAGGCAAGCGAATTTAGAAAGGCTTTATTATAAGCATTTTATGAAATTAAGAACGTGCTAGTAACTGAGATGCTTATTATAATAAGTAGCATCTTAATTTATCTTATAAAAAACATTCTTAATACAATTAGACCGCGTTACAATTAACCGACTCTATCACTAAAAAATAATAAAACCAACAACAGTTTTATATGCAATTTAAATAAATTCTAATTAATTTGACAAAACGCTATACTTACCTACCTTACAGTATTAAAAGTATTTAAAAGCACTTAGGGCCTGTTTCACCATTTTCGAGTAAAATTTGATAATGGTTTAAACTGAGAAAAACAGCTCTGTTTTTCTCAGTCACATGTGACAAGTGAGCTAGACATAACTAACCATTGCTTAGTTTATTCTATGAAATAAGCCCTAAGACATTATTCTACTCACACCAAAGATCCGGAAAAAATAACACTTATATTTTATTAATTTTCATACTATTATCATTCGTCCATGATTTTACTATGGAAACAATTTGCTTTTGCATTTTATTTGTCATTTTTATGTCCCGATAAAAGAAGGGTGCTATAAGTTTGACGTGTCTGTTTGTGGCATCATAGCTCCCGATGAAGCGATTAGAATTTAGTTTTTTTTGTTTCAAAGGTGAGTTTAGCGCAAGTGTTCTTAGACATGTCTGATGATAATCAGTTGACCCGTTTAAAAGTTATGCGGGGTCTCAAATGAAAGCGCATCACATGAACATTACAAAATAGTATGACTTTTTACTTTTAAGGGATTACAGGTTATTTTTTTTTTTTTATGATCGATAAGTCTTCGTTTGACCACAATCTCACCTGATGTAAAGTGACGATGTCTAAGATGGGACATGAAGACCTAGAAGGTATGGCTTCTCCGGACCACATTACGAAACACGAAAAAATCGCTTCACGCACTGGCCCAGCCCGGAACAGGCATTACAGGTATTTGAATCAAGGGTTTTATAAATTTTAAATTTAGATCATGACTTTAACATTTACCCAAAAGCTACACCCATAGTTCAAGATGCTGTATTTAGATGGGTTTAGCGATAGGGCGCTGATTGTACTACTAATAATGTTGTTAATTATTGTTATTTAAGGTTGCCTGGAAGAGATCGCTCTTAACTTAACCTAGTTTTGTTTTGGTGTACAATAACGTGTTTTTTTATTGTTATTATTTTAAAGTAAGTTATCGGTGTGCAAATAAGAAATTATCTATACATTTATTCGTTCATACATATGCTATAGTCAAATACGCCAGTGTTTTATTATACAACGACGCCAAAGTGTTTCCAAAGCCGTTCAAATTTATTGTTATTTTTCCCAAATTCATAAATATTGTAGGAGCGTAAATATTACAAGGAAAGCAAGACCCACTCATACCAACATTATAATGTAAGTTTATGAAATAACCCCGGCAGTCGCTACTGGGCTCATATGAAAGCACGGAGTCGCACGATTTAATCTGGCCTAGACGGCTTTTGATACGGAAATTTAGGTCTCACGTGAATATTAAATTCTGTATGCATAATGTAGCTTTTAAGCTGATCGTGTTTATTTATTGCCAGGAATATTATTTGGCTATAATTTGGCGTTATCGGGTTGAGTAATTTTCACTCGTATGATAATGAGCGACTATAAACGTAGAAGGTATCGCCTGTTAAGGTAAAACCCTATCTGATAAGTGTAGGCGTCGGAATGATAGCTAGGTTACCATATGTGCACGTGTGAAGGAGAAATAAAATTGGTAATTATGAGATGGTCTCACACTCCAAGGGTTCCGTGATTTTCAATAAGCTATACTTTTATTATAATCAAAAGAAACATTTACATAAATAAAAATAAGTGCTAAAAATTGCAGTCACAGCAGTCCCAGATCCAACTACTGAAAACGATCAACGACGCTTAAGTTTATAAATGAACGGTGAGCTGACGATTTATGAAGAATTAATAAAATCTACTTACAAGATCTCGTTTGAAGCAATTTTCGGTGGAATTTGCATGGTAAAAGTAAATCATTTTTTTTGACGTATGTATAAAAAGTTTTTGCTTTTCAGTTCGAAGAATGCGGAATCTTTAGTTTATTGTTTCTTTTTTTCCATTTTTATGTGAAAATGTTTATGCTGTTCACAGAATACGTATATTAACAAAGTTTCAACAGTTTACTAAGTTCCTAAAGTTTAGAAAAAAAAATTGGCTATGATGTACAGACGGACATAATGAATCCATAAGGGTTGCGTTTTTTGCCATTTGGCTACAAATGTCTAAAAAAAGGAGGAAATAACAAAAAATCAGTTGTTAATGTCTGAACTGTCCCTTAAATGACTATCAGTAGTTTTATTAGTACCTACGTAAATTTTACTATAATTTTATTGCGTCGAAAACACTGAATTGAGTAATGTTTACGGTTATAGTATGTAATTGAAAATCTTAGATCTAAAATCACAACTTTGTTAAGTTTATAAACGGCTAGAACGCTATCAGATAAGCACTCCCGAGTCCCAAGCTAACTTTCTTAGATATATACTACACTACTATAGGTAGGTATAGATAGGTATACTATGAGTATGAAAATTCATGAAATCTTTATAACTAGGGCTGTCAGTAAGAAGAATTTTATTTCGACTTCTTGCAACAAATCAATTATTTATGAAAACATAAGTTGCAGAACTTTATTTCGACTTCTTGCAACAAATCAATTATTTATGAAAACATAAGTTGCAGAACTTTCAAATTTTCAGAAAATCTTTAGAAATTATGCATTGCAATTTTAAAATTCGATTACGCCCCAATGGAACCCATCTTTCGAGCACTAACGCTTCGCGAATTCGCGCTTTCAGCGCAATCGGAATAATTTGAATTCAAATCAAATCGAACATCGGATTCGAGAAATCTCCTTTGAAGTTATGATAGTTCTAATAAAACTACTGATAGGGGTTTATCAGTAGTTTTATTAGAACTATCAGTAGTAATAGGGCTTCAATACAGACAGCCCTGTAGGAGACATAATGCGAACTTTAACCCTGGAGATGACGACTGGCTTCGACACAGAGAGTATTTTCGCGTTTATAATATTAGTGGGATAGTAGGATTCAAATTAAAGCCAACTAAGAGTTATAAAACACAACTATAAGTAGTAATAGTTTTCCATATTGCCAAAATAGATTCTAATTATTGTATTTTAAAAATCATGTAGTTTATCTTTTAATTAGTATCCCTATTATAAGCTAGTCACTGATAAATTAACTTATAATTCTAAAGATACAAGATACCTACACCATCATTTATTTCCATTGTTTGATTTTACAGAGGTTAGAAACATCGCAAAACCTAAACAAACCATTAAGGGGTTTCAGAATGTTTTAAATTACGATAATAATTGTGTGAACCTTTTAATAAAATATTAATAAATAAATAAATATTGTGGCAGCCCTGTGGGAGTCATAAAGCGAACCTTCACCCTGGAGATGACGACGTGGCGCCGACTCGGCGAGTGTTTATAACAACAGCCTTTGGTGTCTAATAGCCTACTGATGCACGTCTTACGTCAAGTGTGAGTAACTCTAAGAGTTCAAACTATGTTCTGATCTGGGAATCATTTTCTACAACTGAGGACGTAACTCATAGTCACAAATTATCTCTGATAACTTTCAATCAATGGACGCATCTGTAATTGCTAACAATTGACTATAAGCAATTACAGATGTTATCATGAGTCCTGAGAGTGTTATTTCCAAGAAACAGCCTTTGGTCGCATACATGTTCTTAAAATACCAATTTTTATCAAATTAATTATATGACAGGAAGTCTTTGGTAGGTTTTGGATTCAACTTGGTGACACAGGCGAATAAATAAACAGACTTCAATCTTACAAGTTTGGTAACTCAAAATAGTTCAATATTTTTCAATAAATAACAATGAAAGCCGTCCAAAAGTGAAATCTACCGTGCAATTAATTTATTCCAGTTCATAAACCACAAACCGGGATCGCTGGTAGCCATTCCTAGTATATCATTAAACGTTTTATAACCAGCCAGCACTCACAGTTCTCCTACATAGGCACGTGACAGTCGTCGACAGAAACGCCTTAAAATAAAAGTCACTTATTCCCAACATTAAGAACAAAGCCATTTACACCATGATTCATATTACCTAGAGCTAAGGAGTAGGAATAGGTGGTGAAGTTCCAATGCAGTAAAATTTTGCGCCAAACTTACGATTTATGAATCATAACATCAAAGCCACGTTGAGCACAAAACACATTAATTTGAAACTCGTGTTCATCGGTTCACGATAGCACTTATATCTGTGTACTATTCTGGTTTTAGTGTGTACGTGTGTTTGGGTTAAAAATACTGGAAACGATAGGATTAATAATTGAGTCAGCCAATCACTGATCAATTAAATTGAATCTAGTGCGTGAGTTAATCCGGTTTTAAAATGAATAAATTGAATCTAATCATGGCAACATTGTGTCAGGTATGTATTATGTATCTCATAGATATGTGTATAAATTTCATGTAATATTATAAAAATGACGAGGTTTTTTGCTTGAATGATTTTATCTCAGGAACCACTCTCGATTGAATTATTTATCGTGGTTATTAATACAGTCGCCAAAGACAAAAAAAAAATTAACTAGTGGTAGGAAATAGTTGTTTTCTTTTCCGAAATTATACTCGTATACAATAGTTTTATAACTCAAGCCGTTACCACTTCAGTCTAACCGCAATCGAACCTCTAGATCACCTGCTGTAAAACGGCGATAAAAACATTAGTGCTAACTCGCATCTAGTTTCCATATTGTCTGGTAGCTAGACGAAAGTTTTCTTGGAGACATAATGAACTGTAATAATGAAAAGGATCTCAGAAACGATATGACTGAGATAGATGTAGCACATACACTTTAAAACAATAAACAGCAGTTTTATGTTACATATACCATTATATCACTTGACATTTGACCATAATGTGACATGACTATGCCATGCCAAGAATGTGTTCCTGGTATGAAATTGAAATATCTATACCTATAGGTAAGTATTATATTATGTTAAGCCCATATTTTTGTCACGTTTATAATTTAACGGATTATTTAATATGCTACCTATATTTGATCAAAAAAATTATTCTACTCATAGCGGGCTCTTCACAATGCAAGATTAACAATGGATTTTGTAACAAAATAGTCTAAAATTATTAAGACAGCAGACAGCTTACTTCTAAAAAATGTATGTCTTAGGTAATTTTCTTGTAGGTATTTTTTGCTTTCTCAGCACATCTTGGGGGGCAGGAACCGTAAATGAATCCACACGTAAAGGCAGTTACACACCGGCATGACATAAAACACGTGATATGTCAGAGCGCCGCATTTGGACTGCAGCCAGACCGTGGCTCCGGTGGGTTGTTCTGGTCGCCTTTTTGTGCATAGGACATGTTCACAATTCAGATTATCAGATGAGCCATTATACATTACGTAATTAAGCGATCACTGGGAGCTACATAAATCAACAAGTAATTGTCATAGTAGCCAGTAACTGGTATACCATGTCTTTAGAAATTATTCTATTATATTGTTATTGAATGTAAAATTTGTCAAAAATAAAGGTACCCTACACCTATTTTTACTATCTTAAATGAACGAAGAGGTCATAATGAACCAGTAGAAAGCTTATATAAATTATATAAAACCACCGAAGAAACGATACGACTGCGAGGGACTAAGTATTTGAGAAGACAGAACAGACAACGACAGAAATATAAGTTGTGTACTATTGGAGTAACGTGATGACGTCACGTCTTATCCAATATGGCGGATAGCGTTGAAGACACTTGAAAAAGAGATTTACAATTACGATTTTTTTAATTTAATTATAAAATTTAATTGCATTATTGTGGATACTGAATTTTTTACTTTCAATCAATTTATAATAAACATGCATTTTCATATTCTCTTTTATACTCGTATGTGGTAAATAGCTTAAAATACAGGAATCATACCATAAATTCAATAAAGTTTAGGCGTCTTGAGAGCATTGGAGGGTCGAATATTATACCTAGAATGTTTCACTGTATACAGAAATAACCATCAATAAGAGGCGTATGAAGTACTTTTACATAAGCTATTTCAAAACGGGAATTTGTCAACAGTCATTGTTTGGTAAATCTTTAGAATGCTTTTGCTATTTATTAAAAACAATTGTGACAGATTATTTCAGTTACTGGCAAGTATTTAGAAGATAAAATTGTGTAGGTTTTCTACTTTACAAAGCCACTACCAACTAAACTTTTACAAACTGGAACTGGACTTGTTGGAAAACTTTGACAGATATATTAGTAAATTGCTATTTATTAAAATTTGGTTGTAAGAAGTTTTTCATTTATACATCAGTATATAGCATACACCAATATGCGCATTCGCGATTCCTATGAACATAGCGCTATTACTGGTATGTGTCATGGTATTTAGTTGACGCCAGTTCTCTTCGCTGTCGTTTTATTATACGTACTGACTGCGATGTGGGCTTAACAAGCAGTGTGGATATTGCTTTATTTCTATTGCTCAAATACCAGTGGTCCTTTTTCGGTGAGTAATAGTTAGATTGGTTTACTGATTTTTAATACAGCTTACCACTTACCCAATCGCCAAAAACTGCCTGATAGCGAGGAAAAGCTTCTCCAATATTGTTAAACAACATTACGTATATACATTTATTACACAGCATGAGACTAGTTTTTCACACCAAAACTCTGATACTGACTAATTCACTTCACAGGCATAGATTCCAGATCAATTGAATCGGTCTAGCTTAGAAAATGTGAATGGATGACATAAGATCATGACCCTATTCAATGGACTATTATGACAGCATGTAAAACGTTCGTTACCCATTGTTTGTTATTTGTAATTTCAATATATTTTTTATGTTATGGTCCTCAGATTAAGGAGAAAATTTGCCTGATGAGAAAAGTAGATTCACCTAACTGCGAAACGTGTAGTGTCTAACCAGGTGTACATCATCTCCTTGAAGAGTGACATAAGTACAATAAACACAGAGAGGCTATACTAAAAATAAGATATAGATTTGGGTAAATTTATAAATATTTTAACAGATCCAGCAGCGTCGGAAACAGCCATCATTTAATGTATTTATTGCTTAGTGAGTGAAAATTAATTCATGTTTATTGTTTTCATTATATATATAATCCTCTTTAACTATTATTTTAGTGTACGAGTACGTACTTGAGTTGCCAACATAAATAAGGTTGTTTAAGTTAGTTTAGCAATAATGTAATTTAAATAATCGTTTAGGATATGATAGGACTGACATGTCATTGTATGGTACTTTGTGCGGTACAATGCTCGTGATTGTACATTCAATTTGTAATTTCTATTTTATTTTATATATTTATCATAAATATACAGTATCTAGACGATGAATAGCTGATGTAAGTATTCATGTTCAATGCGATTGTTCTTCACGCGATGAAATACAAGTACCTAATACATGCTTTTTACGTTTCACTTTTGAAATTTCACGTACGTAGTTGTTGACAAGTTGTTGGATTATAAAATATAGTTTCGTTGCCTCTGGGTAAACTCATCATAGCATGAAAGCGTAAAAGGCATCTTTATTGCCTTCCTTGCTCAAAGCTCCGCGAATAGGGCTGTCACGTAAATTGGCGTAACACAAACATGGCAGAAACACAAAGTCACTTTGTAAACGCCTCAGGCGATACGGCACGCTCGTTTGGGGACTGTTTCTGCATTGCATGATGTATGGACAGCACTTTGTGCGGTACAATGCTCGTGTCTGTTCATTCAATTCGTCATTTAAATTTGATTTATTTAATATAAATATACAGTATCTAGACGATGAATAGCTGATGTAAATATTAATGTAACAGTTTAATACAGTATTTTTATAATAGAGGTAGTAAATACGTCCTTTTTTATGTGTCATAATTACTAGCGACTCCGCTTTCCTTTCGCGCTTATCTAAATAATAAATCATTAAGCTTTCTTTTGAATCATTCTATAAAATTGCTGTAAACAGTTGGTATTAAAATCGTTCAGTGTTTTTAAAAAGCTAAATCAAAAAGCGGAAGTGACTTTATTCTTAACCGGCGAAAAACCCTGGTCTATCATCTCAAATAAAAAAATATATAATGTAGATGTGAGGGTACTAGACACTTTAAACTTTGGAAAGGTCTATGTATGTATAAATATGCCTGTTTATAAATTTAAATTCACGTACATGGACCCGTTGCATAGGTAATATATCTGTTCACACAATTTTGGTCGATTGGCATCATTGATTTGGTAATACTGTAATGACACGAGTTTTCTGCGGGGGTGTGGGTACAACGTTATTTTATTGTTCTCTTACTGTTTTGTAAGAGGTGAGTGGTCTTACAATTTGTTATATATTTATAATTTACTTTGAAATATATTTATTTAATTTCTGATTTTTTTTATTACTTATTTATTGTTGATTTCTTGGGTTTAAATTGTTTGTCAAGTACTGCTACCACAATTAAGCAATTATTGCAGTACGAGCCTTGATTAATACCGATTCTTGAACTAAAAATCCTTATGAATCCATTGTAAATGCATAAAGTAAGAGTTATAGATAGAGATAGAGATAGAGATTGAATATGACTATAAATAATGTAATGTAATGACTATATAATATATTTAATTTGTTCTATATTAAAATATAGGACAAATTACTTAGGGTGTCAAGAACCCATGCAACCTAATTTTTGGTATGTCTAGTACTGCAGCATCTGGTATTCTGACTTGGATGGAGTATATTTTTAATGCTTACGAATAAAAATATTCATAGTAGTAAAATCCTTATAATACAAGCAATTAGGAATGGGTATACAAACTTTTGCATTATACATATACAATTAAAGACACTTTATGCAGTTCCAAAGTTGCCGGTGCCAACCTAAATTATGTGTCAAGTACTCTACACTTACCTTACCGAAGTATGAAAAGTACATACTTAATACTAGATGTTTTTCAAAATAATGTACGTCCTAACCCATATTTCCATCCTATGCAAAATAGCATTGCAAGGCATATAACTCTCCGGGCGGAATAACATTGAAGTAATGGACATGAGGTTAATATTTTATGGGCAACCCTATAAATACTATCCATAATTCATGAGGTTGCGCTTGTAACGCATTGCGCATATACATAGATTTTGAAAGATTCTACTTTGGGCACAACTGTCTCGTGGAACGTTAGTTTTCTTATTTTTAACAGACTTCGAAAAGGAGGAGGTTCTCAATTATTCTTTCTCCATTCTAAGATTTAATTTCTAAATAAGTATGATAACTAGCTATTATGATACAAAAGAGCTGAAGGCTGAAAATTCTCACAATCACGCTACGTATGAATAAAAGCAATCGCAATCAAAATTATATACCACGAATTTATAATAAATACTAGCTGACCCCGGCAAACGTTGTTTTGCAAAATGAAAAATAGATGTTGGCCGATTCTCAGACCTACTCAATATGCTCACAAAATTTCATGAGCATCGGTCAAGCCGTTTCGGAGGAGTATGGCAACGAAAACTGTGACACAAGAATTTTATATATTAGATTTTCTTATGACTAAATTGCTGATATTGCCTAACACAATGATATGTCTATTGGATGTTGCAACTGCTTCACGCTACATAAAGCAGAGAGCTGAGGAAGTCACGTACGGAAATGTCACAGGAAACGCCCGCGTCACGTTTCTTTAACTATAGCTTTAGCCTAGTTAATATTCAACAATCGTCTGTCCATCTGTCATAAACACTTCCAATCCCGACTTACTTTCAATGACTGGTATAAGACAGAGTTTTTTCTAAGTTAAATCTACTTCGTCCATGATAAAGATTGTAATGATGTTGTAGGTGGCCTTCTTGACGGCAAAAATAGCAAGTTCGAATTAAGGATTTTGCTGGTGTGAACAAAAATGACAAATATAGGAAAATGAAATTCTCGGCACTGTTTATTACGCAGACCAGACTATTGGACATTCTAATGGACTTTTAATAGCGGTCGTATCCTTGAAAACCAAATAAAAAGCTCCCACGTATCTCAAATATTTCATCGGAGATCCCAATCTTTGAATCTGTGCTACGGTTCAGTTTTCGATGGCAAATGATCCGATGTAGCGTATGTTATCAGATTGAACTAACTAAAATATAGCGAGCGCAAAACTTTATCCGCACCGTCTCCAGAGTAATCTTGAACAAGTAGTATAGGAGTAGCAAAGTTGGATAACTACTGCCTGTACAATTTTCAGGGGCACTGATTTCCGAGGACAATTGAGGAAGACTTAAGTTGGACCGATATCCCAACTAATCCAGCGACTGATCGATAACAAACCGTCTAGTCCGGGTTATTGCTCTATGACTCATCCCTCTAGCTGGGAAACTTGTGGAAAACTTACAATGTTTATCTCCTTGTTACAACATTTTGGTTGTTTCTAAGTTTGGCAACCAGTTCACGAACTTCTGAAGCTGATGATGTAAGATTGATAACAAACATTCAGGCCTTTCGAAAAGTTTTAAGATTTTGTACACACTGCGGTGTAGCATAAACAGCGTTGCGGAAAAATTCTGTCCCAGAGGCATCCCAACTTTTAAAGGTCCGTGTGTGATTTTAGAAAGTTGAAGTTTTGGGTGTTTCGCTAGAAAAGTTTGTCTGAAAAATATTTTGTTTCATTTACGGTAAATATAGGAAAAGTAGGTACGTAACCATAACCACTAATATGATGAGTCAGAAGAAGTACCTATTTAATATACCTAGGCAATCACAATCAAAAGCTTTTGGTGACTTCCTGGATTGTAAAGCGAAATGAGATACCTACGTTAATATATAAATTAAATATAGTTAATGCTCTTAACGATTCTCAGGAATAAATCGCAAGTAGGTATGCCTAATGGACTGGCACACTATAGGTTCCCATTCATTCAAAGCAATTTACTGATACTTTTAATGTAAATATTATTAACGCTGATACGCGAGCATACTCGTTTCAGTTCCTAAAATTAAGCCGGTGTAGTAGTAAATTGTCTCAAAGAAAATTACAAAGATGGCGGGAAACATAGCACGCATGCGCACAAAACAGCTGAGTGACAGCGGCGTCCATGTTGAAATAGTAGACGTATTGTCATGACATGTGCTTTGTAGAGTTTGTAGTTTGTACTACCACAATAATTCCATTAATGAAAGCATGACCTAAATTGCAACAACACATTTTTAAAGA
The DNA here is from genome assembly GCA_929108375.1 of Gymnoscelis rufifasciata. Taxonomy (NCBI): domain Eukaryota; kingdom Metazoa; phylum Arthropoda; class Insecta; order Lepidoptera; family Geometridae; genus Gymnoscelis; species Gymnoscelis rufifasciata. The sequence continues at coordinate 7,063,403 of OV815315.1, read as the reverse complement.
CCTTTTACGAGCTGACGAGCGTTTTATTGAGGAATTCTTTAAGCTGTACAATCAACAGTTTTGTAGCCAGTAATTATGGCTATAAATTAAACCCAGAGGGTCATATATTTTTATTTAGCATTTTAGTACAGTTGAATGCTGTAATTTCTATTGTTTTATTACAATACATTTCAAAATATTTTACGTTTTTAATCTAGCTTCATTAGATTTGACAGATGTCCAATATTTACCTATATGTTTTAATCAAATTAATTCGAAGGCTTCGTATGAAAGCGTCACAATTCGAAAGAAGCATCGTCTGAGATATTATTTTAATAACAGTTATACATACAATCTCTACACAGAGGCATCAGTACACAGATATCAACGTCACCCAAGCATATGATTATTTCACTATCAAGCGAGCATTTATTATAGAATTTACTTACGGCTGGTTGCTATGAATTAGTCGGATCTGCTTTCTTCATTGATGCACGTTTCTCAGCAAACTCAGCACTCAGTCTGTGAGCCTTCAGAGTATTGGGCTTCGACATTATCTCTATCAACGACCGATCACACGATTTTCAACAAAAAACGAAGAATCAATCCGATACAAACAGTCTCTTACTTCCTAAACACTTAAAGCGAATTCGTTGTAGCACTAATATTACTATCACAATAGGAATAGAACACAGTATATCAGCGTCAAGCGATGCCTTCTTATCTAGAACACAAATAAATTAATAAAGAGGTCCTATTGATCAAAAATATCCCGACGCGGTTAGGAACCAATCTCACTTTACTGTGCTGCTATCTCGACACGACAGTTGTACGGTTTTTTATAGACGGATTTAATTCACGATTAAGTATATTTATACATTTAAATAAAAGAGAAATAAAATTATATACATATAAAGTTTAGGGACGAAGTTGTAGATTATGGTGGCTTGGTTTTTAGGCGTGAAGTTGGATGCGTTTTGTACGCATGCGCTGAGGGGCATGGCTTTGGCTCTATTGTTGCCAGAGTCAGACTTTTGATATCAGACGAAAAAAAAAGCAATTGATCGGCTTTTGTATTGTTGAATTCAGTTTTATTCGTTGGTGGGTAGAGTTTATATTTGGTTAGGTGCATTTTGAGAGCAAGCAAGGGGTGGCTAGCGACCGTTGGAGAGGGGTTATTATGTCATCGTTCATGTTTGTACAATGCGTATGTTGCGATTTGATTCTACCAGCTTTTTAAATATTTTTTATGTGGTAGTCACCGCACTAAAGGTAAAGAACATTATTTTTTATTATTATAAAAAGCCTTGAAGTCAAAGCTTTAAGGGCTTGGTTTATGTAGAAACGAAATCGAAAATTAAAAAGAAACCTTGTCAAAGTAAACCTAGCCTTTAGGAGTATTCTTCCCTACGAAGTCGAAAAAAAATCTAATCCCACACTCAATGGTTGTCACTCGAATCTCTTGGGGATATAAAAATGTGTAACTCATAAAAGAAGTCTTATGAAAAAATATGAAAAGCAAATGAAATGAATCTTACTTGGAAGTATCTTACGAGAATACGATATATTTGCAAGAGCTTATTTGAACTGCGAGTGATCAATCTATATTACTTTAAGTTCTTACGAAAGCAATGTTGAAAGCTCCTACAAACTCATACGTTTATTCTTTTTAGAGACCTGACAGACAGGTCTCTAAAAAGTATAAACGCATGAGTATTCATAAGCTATGAATAAACTAGGTATTCCTTTGTACATATCAATCAATAATTTATGTATCATAATTATGTATGTATTTACAAACAAAATATGTATCTATGTCGTATATCAGTGACCTAACCTAATAGTACAAGCTCTGCTTAGATTGGTGTTAGATGCTGTTGTGTGAGTAGTCCGGAAAAAAAAATGTCATATTTATTTATGTCGTAAACATACCGAAGTTAGTTTCGTGTATCAAATAATGTTAAAAGTAATGAACTGTTGTCTTAGGCAAGGCGCGGCGCGATTAGGGTCCCTTTTTAAACTATGGGTAGGGAAATCTAAAAACAACTTTCGTTATCAGTTTCAGTTATTCATTTCAAGTCTGGATTTTACGAAGGCGTAATGTTGTAGATGTGAAACAGGATCGGTGGACTTGTTCAAAAATAAGGAAAACAACAAAAGTAAAGACGTACTAAAAACAATAAGAAAACAAAAATGGACCTGGACTGGTCATATAGTGAGAACACTTAAGGGAAAACGGACGAAAGATATAATAGACTGGTATCCCAGAAACGGGAAAAGGCAACAAGGGCGACAAATCAAACGATGGGAGGATGACTTTCCAAAGGGAGAAGGATAGCTCGAGACAGAAGTGAATGGAAGAGACTAACGGAGGCCTATGTCGAAGGACAACCTGTCCAACAAACTGGATGATAAAAAAATATTTTTTTTTGTTTTTTTATTTTATTGCTTAACTTTAACTTTAATGTAAACTTAGATGTTACGTAGCATAAGCAAAAATGTAATATGGTCAGCGAATAGAGGCTTTTATTATTATTAATGTTGTGGGAATCATCTCCACAAATCCATGTCCATTGAAAACATATTTTCAGTTAAATAACAGTGAGTCATAGTCATAATCGTTGAAAAATCAATATACGAGCATCCCCTGCACTTGTGTTCTTACACCATTGTTATGTAGGTACTGTCGGCAAAACAAACTGCCGGTCTGTAAATCATCCTTTAGTGTTTTCCTAGCGCCAGCTATTGCAATGTTTATTTTTAAATGTTCAACATTGCAGCTTTTTCTGACACAATAGTGTCTGAAATATAATGTCAAAATTCGTGTTAAGTATCTCCAGAAGTCCATTGATTAAATACTTTCATTAACAAAACAGTGAGTCATACTCAAAATCGTTGAGAAATCAATATAGGTACGAGAATCCCCTGCACTCGGTTCTCTTCTACCATTGTGATGTACTGACAGCAAAACAAACTGCGGGGCTGCAAATCATCCTTTTGTGTGTTCCTAGCGCCAGGCCATTGTGTTTATTTTTAGACGTTGTTCATATTGTGGCTTTTTACGACACAATGGATACAGAGTCTGAAATTATAGACTGTCGCGATAATTCGTGTTTTAGTTCCTGCTAATGGTTTTTGTAAGAGATTGGTTTATTTGTTCAGGAATAATAGGGTTATCATAAAGCTTACACTACAATAGACAATAAGTAACATTCAGACAGTTTCATTAGTAATATATTTGTAAAGAAAATTTATCTACACGTTGGATGAATGCACAGCGGGAAGCTCAGGGCGTAGTAATCTGTAAGGAAATACTGTCAGCGCTGAGTGGTCGGCGTTATTCTAAAAGGTTTCTATAGTGTCCCTGTCCATAGAAATTGCTAAGCACTGATCTGTCAGCGCCGATTATCAGCGTAACACAAAAATCAACCTTATACGTACTAAAGTTAAACTTTAGTACGTATAAGGTTGATTTTTTCTAGAAACCTTACAATACAAAGGTACTTCAAAAGACTTACAGAAGGCTAAGTGGAATTAATTATCGATAGCGCGCGGTACCTACCGATAACACTTTTGACGTATAAACTGAGCCTAATCGATTTCGTACCGCATCAAAAACTGTCTCGAACTTCTTGACAAACATTGTTAGCAGGTTTCGTAGACAAAAGAAGTCATAAATTGAAAGTACCTAACAATTTACTATCGCTACGTGTAGTGTTCACCCCGCTAATCCCCAGCGACCCTTCTTTGTCGTCGGGGTTGTTTATGACGTGTCCACTTACCAAAACCGACACCTATCTCCATGGTGTTTTACAGTAATTAATAAATTTGTGTCTCAATTAATATTTATACAAGGTATTAACAAGGTAAATCTTTTAAAACCATTAAATAAAATACTTTCAATTTAATGCGAGTTACACTATTCAATTTCGACGTCGGAGGTATTCCTAATATCGTTACAACTTACGTGAGTGAAACCCGTTTTCAAAATGGATATTTAAATATTTTTACTGCTGTTTATAAATGCTGTTTATAAATGTGGGAAAGTTATAAAACCACGTCACCGAACACATAAAATTTTTTAGGAAAGAATGATTTAGGCGCCTATCAACAGCCTAGCAAAGATATAAGTAGCAAAAAAACTTCTCGTTATTTAGTTTATTTTATTTTAGTTCGTTGAAAATGTACCTTATCATTCAAGTAAAAATTAATTTATTTTTGACCTTGTTTTGATATGTTACTGATTTTTAGCAAACGCCATTAGACACCTCTATATCCATTGAACATATTCAACGTATGAGTGCTTGTTAATTTGGGGAAACATGATTCAGCCACTATAAATATTCACACCGCCTAATCTTCAGAGCTCTGACGAAGGTCCTGTCAAACAAGAGGACGATAAATGAACTTTTCTGCTAACCCTCCTGACTTGCAACATTATAGAAACTAAACAGAAAAAGCTTTTTGTGCCAACCGTACAGCTTTTAATTAAAGTTTGACATAGGTTCATTGTTTGACGAGTTTTTTATGGGGGAAATTGAATGTTTTATTCTGTTTTGAAGAGGACTGATCTCTTGAGTTTTATGATCGCATAATCTCGTGTTTATATTTTTGTTTTATCAGAATAAAAGGCGTTTTCACTGTCTGTTTAATTAGCCTTACTCCAACTTAAGGTTTTACTTTTTTTTTAACTGCCATACCCTATTATGTACAGGGTTCTTAAATTTTTTAACATAAAATTAAATGTAATATTTTTGGGCACTAAATGACTGAACTAAACTGTTTGCTAATATATTTATAGCAACTCAACAAATTTTTATGAAGTTTTCACTAGTGATTTAAGTAGATGGCTTTATGTATAATTTTTGCGAGAGTGGTGGCGGGTCACTTTTGAATATTTATTTATTTTTATAATAAGTGGGTATGTATTTTATTAATTGTTACAAATCCAATGGAAATATTATTACCCACATTTAATGGCTTGAGCCATCAAAAATACTTGACTTCATTTATAATTTTCCATATACAGATACATACACATACTTACACGTATGAAATAAAAATAAACAATATTTGTTAAGAAAAAATACATACCTTATCTTCCGCTTCCTCCGCCCTGCCCTCCGCCTCCAGAACCCGCTGTTCGAGTTCCGAAAGCTGAAACAAAAAGAAACACTCCTGTTAAACATTGAACACATTTCAAAGCTTTTATCTTTCCAAAGTACTACTAACGCCATCTATACACATCTATTGGTTCCAATAGGTTCAACCAACCGCGTCCAAAAATTCGCTGTAAAAGTTCACAGAGCTTTCACAAAAGCTCCAAAACCCCGCCACATTACAGCGTAGTTCCGCAACCACCTAATAGATGGCGCTAGCCGAGCAAAGTTTATTGAACCACGTGCTTGCACGCGTATCATGTAGAATAGGTATTATTGTTATGTAAGAGAGTATTCGTGTGGTTTCTAAGGCGGGGTATAGGTATAGCTTCTTGAAAGGGTGTATGGCATGTAAGCAGTGATATGTATGTGGCGGGGAGCATGCTTGAAAGGTTTATTTCAGTGTTGAAGGGAATATTCGTACTGCGGTATCGGATGATAAATTATACGCTGCAGAAAGTGTTACACTGAATTTTGTAAGCAATATTTCATATGTTTTAGAAGTTTGAGTTGTTTGAGTATGAAAACAGCTGTAGCATCGAATTAATATGGAGATTTTCATTATAATTCATAACCTTACGATAAAATATTCGAATTCAGATGGAAACAATGTTTAAATGTACGTAAATCAAAGCTATAAAATTCGCGTGTATCGATGTTTGTAACCTAATCCCACGAAACGGCTGGTCAAATTTAATTATTTGTGTTTTTTGTATTTTATTTCGGGTAAGAATAGAAATCGGGCGACATTCATTGGTTATGGCAAAAATGCCCACTTTTAACAGAAAAACTGAAAAGTTGAAAATAATGAAGTTCTTCTTTAAACTTAGTCCTTATACTAGTGAAAGTATACCAAGAAACATTGATCGGTGCCAATCAGTCCAGGATCAAAGAACACAAATTATCAAATTTTGAAAAAAATAATTATCAAATCTAACATACTTACATAAATATGGTTACTTAAGATTACTTCGTATACATTTATAAGTGTTAGAACTTTTTGATTATGGTTTAGAGAAGAACTTTTAGGAGGTTAAATTTTAATTCAATGTTTATATTGGACACACTTAATAAGGTTTTACAATAAAAAACACAAAATGGGACTCAGTAAAAAGTTTATATATAATATTTATATTATTTATGTATACGCGTCGAATTGAGATCATCCTCAAACAAACAAAGTTTGTCGGGTAAGCAAGGTAATAATGAAAATAAAGAATAATCATCATGCTATTAGAGGGGTACTAAGTAAAATTACGTAAGACCACTCAAAAAATATATGAATCACTTTTACACAGTTTATTACAAATTAGTGTCTAACCTTAAAACAGTCTCCATCAGCACACCACTACAACACTTTTCACTTTTAGAGGTCTAGTCGCTACGACGCGCAGAAAACAGAATGTTGTGCTGAAGTCGCGAGTCGTTATATTAGGTTAGGTTTGACAACCGGAAACGACTCAGTACTACAGCTAACCATTCACTTAGTTTTAATAAATTAAGCGATACATTTAAAATTAATTAACTATTGTATAAATAATAACATAAATACTGAATATTTATGGTTACATTATATACATTTTATTGCAACAAAATCTTTCCAACCTAATTTATTTTTAAATGATATCGTTTTCCAACTATTTAAAATGCTTCATTATCGGAATAAAATAACTTAGTACAATGGATTCATTATAAATTCTGCACTTAATTAATAGTTATCCTTACAATACATAATACTATTTTCATATTTTTATCTGAATACACCTTCTCAAAACAATCTTTATCTAAATAAATCTTGTCTAATCTAGCTATGTTTGAACTTCCAATATAATTATATATTAAACGTTTAAAGTTTAAACTTCGAAGGAATCCGTACGAAATGCAATGAATTAAATTCAAAAGCTTTCGGTTATGCAACTTTGTTCCATTTTAGTTTCAAATTTCCTAAAAGGGAATAAATGTTACGACTTGAATGATACTGTCTGATATTGTGGTATATGTTTGTGTTTTGTATTATTCACAAAAATCTAGTTCAGATGCCGATGCATTACATATTAAGTCACAAAAATTTACTTGAGGAATTCAGGCCTGCTGTATAATTACGCAATGATTAATATGTCAGGCCTTGTTTTGATCATAATTTAAAGTACCTAGTATATACAACAAAAAAAAACAAATGGACGTAACATAAAATTTCGCAAAATAGACGGAACAGTCAACGTGTTAAACAATGTCAGTTACAATTCCCGCTGAGGGATCCGTGGTTGTTGAAGCACGTCAGTGGTCTAGGCAAGTAGAGGTCCGCATTACTACAGCAATGCTAGTATAAAGGTCCAGTATATAATATATTTTTGTGCGTTTTTAGGGTTTTGTACCCAAAGTGTACAACGGGACCCTATTACTAAGACATCGTCGTCTGTCTGTCTGTCACCACGCTGTAGCTTTAGAACCGTGATATATAGAGAGTTTAAATTTTGGGGGATGATGAATGTTTGTGGACACTATGACAAAAACTACTAAAACACAAAAAAAAATAATATACTAGGGGGATCCCATACAAAGACGCGATTTAATAAAGTTAAGCGACGTTGCGCGAGGTACTAGATACCTACTACAGGTACAGGATGGGTGACAGATCTAACGGCTTCTTGTTACACTATAAACAAAAAAACTTATTTTCGGCGTTCTTTTTATTGCAATATACATTATGTATGTAAAAACTGCACACGGAACCCTAGGTGTAGTATGAATCTCATACTTGTTAGATTTTTTTTATATAGATTTCAAATATACTCAGACGATATCCGGGAATTGAAAAACCGACCCATAAATAAAATAAATATTTCCAGACAATTCACACAACAACATCTAGCCCCGTGGTAAGCTCTTAGCTTGTGTTACGGGTACTAGATATCTTAATATAATAGTCATGCATATATAGATATTTTTAACCCCGGACCAAAAAAGAGGGGTGTTATAAGTTTGACGTGTCTGTCTGTCTGTCTGTCTGTTTGTCTGTGGCATCATAGCTCCCGATTGGATGGAGCGATTTCAATTTAATTTTTTTGTATGAAATGTTAGTTTGGCCCGAGTGTTCTTAGACATGTTTCATGAAAATCGGTTGAGCCGTTCAAAAGTTATGGGGGCGAGAGGAAAACCGAAAATCTGCAAATATACTCGAGTGAGGTATCAAATGGAAGAGCATCGCGTGCCCTAACTAAATCCTTGTAAATAATGTTTTCACATTATTTGTTTGTGGTGATTTTAGCAAATTATTATTATTATTATTCAAGGTACAAAGTGCAATTTTATAAAAAAAATCTTGATCAAAATGAGACCCAAGTATCTTTACTTGGGTCTCATTTTGAAGATGATTAAAACCTCTTGGTTTTAACTAGGCCAGTTCGGTTCTAAATCCAAATTAAGACACCAATAAAATCCGACCAATCATAAAGCTTCCCACCTTTTACACGGTCACATATCATATTAAATCGACATAATAGGCCAGCATTACGACCACTTAACGAGACCCCCACATTTCACTCATGATAAAGCTTGTAGTTAGAAAGTAAAGGCCAGGTTATGATGGACGATGTATTTATAGCTCAATAATATGACATTTGGGTCAGGAAGTAGCTAATATAGATATCATCTACACCACTTTATTATGGGGTTGTGGATTGCACTAGCATTTTACGTTTAAACGTAGATTAATAAGAGCTGGATTGAAAAAGTTTTGCTTCAGTAAGTATTATAAAACTGGAATCCTAAAAAAACTGTAGGTAGTAATTATCCACTATCATATATTTACAACAAGCGCAAAAAAAACACCTTCATACATAGCTTTACTCGGTTTTTTTGTGGTGAAGTTTTTAAAGTCATGTGTAAATGAAATAAAAACCTTGAAAATAACTGGTGTATAAAGTAATTGGTCATACAGCTGGCTTAGCACGGCGACTTAATTCTATTCTACCCTGGAAAAGGGCTCAAGAATTATCCCGGCGTGGAAACAGAAAAATCTCATTTACAATTCCTTTACAACGACGATGCACGAAATATTTTTGTCTCGTCATCTTCTATGTTTTTAATTAAATTATTCTACTCACAAATGTCACAACTAACTTTAATTATGGTAGATTTTAAATACTTTTATGATTTTAGCAATAAATTGGCAACTTATACATAAATAAATAATATAAATAGGTCTTGATTGAAATCAAAAAAAACTAACTATTGTGAAAAACGAGGAATATTTAAACCAAATAACTTGATCTTCGTTAATATCATATCAATGCAATTACAATATCCTAACTAATATTATTCCTCCATCCTTACTAACTTACACTTCACATTAAAAGTTTATAAACAGATTTTAATGAATAAATACTGCATCAATTTTGATGTTTCTTTCTTATTTGTGTTCGTTACTTTTAGGTCAAGTTTTGTATAATATTAAATTATTTACAAAGTGTCACAAATACGGGCGAAACGACTTAAAAATAAATTATAATAAGGCGGTACGAAATTCGCCGGGTCAGCTAGTCTTCTATAAAATACATCCAAATAAATCTCCATGGTACGCTCTATGAAGGATCAATTATAATTATCATGTATAAAAAAATGTCTATGTAAGTCAGTAGGTAATCATAATCAGTAACTCAGTAACCCAGCTATCCTTCCCATCCAGCCAGCGAACTCTTGAAGAGTAATGCGAGTTGTATTGCCGAGATGGGCCTACGTCGGCAGTTTTGGATTGTCGATGTTTTATTACGTATAACGTATCTCGGGTATTCTGTGTATGAGTGGCATTTATTATTTGCGAAACGGGAAACATGTCGCGAAAATAAATACCAGAAAAAGGTTGGATCAACGGTTTTTGTTGACTAATGCGCGCTCATCGGTTTGTTGTGTGGATTATGTTCGCAATGTTTGAATTATATTCTGTGGCATTTACTGTATTACATTTTTACAGCAAATTGTAATATAAATATTGTTTTTCATTTAAATAGTCATAATAGTCATTTATTGATAATATAAATTATAAGTCTCACATACCTACGGGTTTTAACGTGTTTCCCCAATGCCACAACTTTTTTAAAATATAATAACTAATATCATAATTATTCTTAAATGTCAAAATCTGAAATACATTAATAATTCAAATGAACAATTAAAATAATGTCTACTTCAATTTCAATTCAATTTATTATAATTGGATCTCAATTTAATATAATGGGAACCTTCAGTTTGCCAGTGTCAAGTTAAATAACATTTTAAGGAAATAGATGTTACTCAGTTAACGCCATTTTGCGTCCTTCTATCATATTGTTATTCAATGACTGTTTCTTGACAATGATAATTTTTACAACTTCATCTCTGGGTATTAAACTAATGTAACCACATGAAACAACGAATAAATTATTATTATTTAATGACTGCCTCTTGATATTGGTTTGTATATACATCATCTATTATATATAGAAAACTAATTATGATCCAATATTGGCAGAAATAAAAATCACATTTCGTTTTAATTCCTTATATGTCTTCATAATATTAATATGTCTCTTGAAATTTTAATAAATAGTACCTTTTAAGTGAGATCCGCAAAAAGTAGTACAGTCAGCAGCAAAAGTAAGTGATCAAAATCAACGTTTCAAAACATCTTCTAGTGTGACGTGCCAGATGTAACAAGTTATACCTAAGTGTCAATTTTAGTTGAAGTTTTAATAAGTCAAAAGAGAACGATCATAATAACACCGAGGATCGAACTAAATGTGAACTCTTACTTATGACACGTCATTTGTTCCTTTACTTCAAACAAAAACAATAGTCAGTAGCTTTTGACTTAATTTAATGTTTATACTATTTTGGAAGCCTATTTCATCAGTTTATTTTTCTATTGACTGCAGCAAAACACCTCGAGAGAAATTAAGTATATTTATCATAAAATATCGACCCACATCAAAAAAATCATAACAAATCAGACATGCATTATTAGTACAAAGTTATTTTATTACATTCGATTACTTTTAAGCTAACCAGTTACTAATAGGACCTCTTACTATAAGCATTTCGAAATTTCTGAACATAATCTGAACAAAGAACCAAGTCAAGTCTTTCATCTCATTCCCATAAATACGTTCACGTAAATCTCATAAGATTCGAATACATCTTAAGCACTTTCTGTAGCAATTTCCCCTTGATATAAGGTATTTGATACTCTAATATTTTGGCATGAATAGTCAAAGGGCATAAAGTAGGTAATTTCTGTCACACGTTATACCAATTTCTTGGTCGAGAGAGTCCAAAAGCGACCTCTTTCGAGTCAAAGCAGGCCCAGTGATGCATCAAATCAAAACTACGAATATTGAGAAATCTGAGAGCAAATATTGTGTCAAAACTTGGAATATGTATCGGGGAATTTGTCTGGGTAAATACGGCTTGAGACGTTCGTTCAGGCACGTCTGGGTGCATTAAAATTGACGAAAAGTAAACATAAGAAGCTTCGTCAGTGCTTTAGCAAAGAACTCGTCTATATAACCTATGACTTGTATCTATGTGAAGTGGAAACAAATTTTTGTATGGGTTTCTCCAGTTTATCGTAGTAGGTCTTAAATTTCCGTCCAGTAAAACCGAACCCGAAATTAGTCAAGTAAATTAGAAGTCTGTAAAGGTTTTTATCGCGGCTAGTTGTTGACGTAACTTAATATGTGTTGGGTATTTCAGTACTTCTGTTTGTTCTCTTATGACAATTACGCGTTGAATTGGAAACAGATGTTTCTATGGGTTTCCCTAGCTTATTTTAGTAGGTTCTAAATTACCTTCCAGTAGAAATGCGTTTCTTAGTTGCTAGTCAAAGTGTAACAATCATTATTTTTTCTATCTTTCTTTCTTTGTAAATGCTTTAGTCGCGGCTAGAGCACTAATTTCTGAAACATGGTGAGTGTGTGAAGCGACAATTCCATGTTCAATAATTTTGCCTGGGGTTGCCGTCCTTCTAAGCCCTTTGGGTATATTTTATTTCTTAGAGTTTTTCTAACCCATCACATAGGTATTGAGTTTTACATGGAATATTATTAGCCCAACACAACACAAAAGAAAGTACCAACCTCAATAAAAACGGACGTATTGAATCGACAGACGGTTATAAACCTTAGTCATATATTGTCACTTGCATCAGCTGCGATAGTGATCAAAGGAGAGAGTATCGAAAGAAAACATCTATATTAACTTGTCAGTACATTACGCACTGTCATTTTTTATCTGTGACGAGCACGGGTTCGCTACGTGGGCTCGTTACTTCCATCTGAAGAATCCTCAAACAGACGCAGCATGTGGAAACTCCACAGTTCCTCAAAATGTTTCCGACTGGAAAATTGAAATGGATTTATACTTTGTGGTTTCGGAGATTGACGGAGCTTACCGCTTCTGAGTTTATTTGAAGTTTGTTATTGATGCTGTGAGTAAGAAGCTTTTTGTTGTGAGTGGGTGCGTTTTTCATAAGATAACTTAAATTGGAGATGAAAAGTGCATTGTCATTGTATCTTTGTTATTCATCTTTGAAGTTCGAAAGTTATTGTTAATTATATCCATACTGATATTATAAATGAGATAGTATATGTGTATCTTTGTTTCGTTTATCCGTTATTCACGGCAACATCGCAGAACTGATTGACCTGAATTTTTTAATGGTGATATATTATAACTTAGAACAGAACATATTTATTTTTCAAAAATTTATTATAAAGCTGGCCACGGTGCGCTGCTAGTTATTTTTTATTTCTTATAGATTTATCGTATCTTATTAACAGACAGTTAACGAATTATTATCCATGGACGCCATTTGCGAGGGAAAATATTTAATCAAGCGTCTTGCATTATTAAGCAATAAATAAACATAAATCTATACTTATTATAAATTAAAGTGGCCCGCCGAGTTCGATTGTCTTTATGTTCATAATAATCTCAAAAAAAAACGATTCAACGGATCTTTATGCGATTTTCAGTAAAGGGTAGAGCAATACAAAAAGAAGGTTTAGCATCCGTGCAAAGCCGGAACGGGAAGGGTAGTAAAAAAATTAAACAGATTACAATAAATCTTCGAATGGTCTCGTTGTTAGGTTAACCTAAAATGTTGCTACAAACATAAATTTTAATCTGTGTCTTGATTTTTATTCCTTTGGTAAGTTAGAGAATGAAGAACGATATACATCGACCGAGCAAACTTCATATTCTCCCATCCCAATTACATTAAAACCACCTGCAATACCCTAATCCGCTTAAACTATAACATTTGTTCACATCATTATGTAAAATTAATTAGCCGAAACAGCGTACTCGCATCCCAGGGCGGGCGGCAGACAGTGATAAAGTGATTATCGCCCACCTCAAATGTAATTATCCTGTCCTGTAACGGACGTGGATTGATCAAAGATATGCCATGTGTATACAAACTATACATATATTGTAAACAGGCCTTTTGTGTACCAGGGGATTGTTAATTACGGCTTCATCTTTGCCATGAGCCGCAATCTCAGGATTTTTAAAGATGTGTGAGTGTATAAGTACTATTTTCTAAGCCTATAAGCCGTGTTGGCTAAGTGGGAGGACACTTGACTTTCATTCCGAAGGTCGTGGGTTCAAAACCCGCCACGCACCTCTGGATTTTTCTTCTTGAGAGATTTATGTGCGCTTTAAACACGTGCTTTAACGGTGAAGGCAAACATCGTGAGGAAACCGGCATGTTCTGAGAACTTTAAAAAGAGTTTGAAGGACATGTGACATTCACCGACCCGCACTTCGCCAGCGTGGTGAATTAAGGCCTAATCTCTCTCGTCAAGAGAGAAGTCCCTGTGTCCCAGCATTAACGTTCCCAGTTAATAGGGTGATGATGAACAATTACATGTAAGTAAAACCCGTTTTTGAAAGGAATATGTTACTAAATTTTAGACCTAAACATTTGTACGGGAATTTCCTTCGAACGTAGCGAGCAAAAGGAAGCTTGAAGAATTCATTGGAAGTTAATAAAAGAGGATAATTTCTTCTGACATCAGCATTATCTTTATTTTAATATGCGATAAAAAAACGCCCAAACAACTTGAGAACCTACCTGTGAGAGACCGAAAAGACCTACGCTGTGCCACCGTTTCTTGATAATCTGTGCATCCAAATTTTTCAACCATAGGTTGCTTAATTAGCCATGATTGACGAGACGGGAATCTTGAAATGAAAAACACCAAGGAAAATTATACAGTTTATTGAGTAATGCAGTGTCCTACTTCTAGCTCTAAACTAATAAAACTGGAATCTGACTTAACAATTCCAAACATCGGTTGAGAAAACTTTCTTACTTATTGAAGTATTTCTTCTTAACAGCAAGAGAAACATTAGCTGTTCAAATAAAGCAACTTACCTTCCAGCTGAAACATTAACCCTATTTCACAGCAGTAAACGTTTGCCACCACGATACGTCCACTCCGCACGGTGTTCGGACGATAAATGACCCCCGCGGAGCAAGGCGACGGTCGCTCTCAAATATTAACAAACTACCCGCAGTAATGGCGATTCAAATGCAGCGGTTTACGGCTACCCGCCTTTTGAGATTTAGCGTTTATGGCTTCTTGGGCTGATTGTAAGTAAAATGCTGTTGAGCACGCGCGCGATCAAATATTTACAAACGCTACACTGGAGACGTGTCTTTTACTTCTGTATGAAAAGTGAGGTGTCCGTGGGTGAATTTCTGTTTGGTAATTGTCTAAACAGCAAGTACCTACTCTTAACACAATAATATTATTAGATAATAACTATACTTATTAAAATGTTGTTTTTTTTTAATAGATGACTAAAAAATATATATTATTCAATAGTATAAAACACCTATTATTATTATTTTTTTACAAACGAAATATCAAGATAAAACATTGCATTGAAGTTTCGCATTTACGCTTTCCTGCAATTTTTACAAAATTTATTCATCTAATGCCCCCACTTTGGAACTTTGATGCTCTTATTGAACTTATTGAATTGATAAAGGGGAAAATATATGTCCAGACGGACTAAACAGAATACCTATTTTTTATGTAGCCATCGTGCTTATTATCAGAAGTACTATGATATTACAAGAGTCTTAATAAGTACTATTACATCATTACCTACTCCTTTATAAAAGGTACTTTAATATATAATATAATATATATATATATATAATATGTAGGACTTTAATATATAAATTAAAGCAACACCTTTTTTTTTGTTGGCGCCACATATAAACAGCTATTTGAAACGTATGTTCTTCTTAAAGGCATTTTAACCTAAAGGGATTTGGTCCAATTACATTTGTTACTCTAGTTCAAAGGAATTTAGGCATATAACGATCAAAGCGAAGGGTCAAAGTTCACTCGAAAAAGGGAAACTACAGTTTCAAATTCCTCCTAGACCGCCTAGATTGCTTTTTGGTTACAAAAGGGACTAAACTTTCCGCGAAATCTCTAGCAACGTTTTGAAAGCTTTTATTTCTATTTTACGAGTTTGCCAAGAGTAAGTTTTACCGGCATTTAAAGTTTGGTAACATCACTGTTGATTAAGTTAGTGTAAGAAATAGATCTATTTACAAAGTACGTTGTACTAGTTGCCAGCAATCTTTTGTGAATGCGTAGTGACGATTATTTACAAAAATTATGAAACTACGAGTATGTAGTTTTTCTTTGAAAATATTTTGTTATCTTTTATCATTATGTATTTTGAGTAACAACACACAAAGGAGCCGCTACTGCGATTTCGTTTAATCTGTCCTAAGTTCTTGAAATACTACAAATACCCACAAATCATAGGAATAGTAATCAGAAAATTAAATAATATGTAGATATCTATCAACGGACCGACATCGCTGCCACAAAGTCAATGGTAAGTGTGTAACAGTTTTATCGATTTTGTATGCATAAATACGCCTCACGCGTTGACGTTGCGACGTGGTTGCGCCGTTTTGTCGTGTGGATGTGGTACGTTTGGGTTGACATTAAGTTATAAATATGGGCTTACTTTAAAGTAGACTACCGCTCCAGTCTGCTTTGTTACGCATTCCACAATATACTATTTTTCATATAAATAATACTAACATAAACGATTTCTGAGCATAACCCAACAGAAGCGAAGCCTTCAAAAGCTGTGCTCATTCCTCAAACCAAGATTAATCACAGATTTCAAGTCTTAATCTTCTGAGCTACTTTCAAACTACAGTCATTACAACTTTGCGAAGCCTTCGAAAGGCTCACGTTTCCACACCTTTTCTACGTAACATCTTATACTCAGATAACGTAGACGTAGAATGAGGTAAGTGTTACTGTGTAACCTAAGGTTAGGTGTACGGTATAAGTAGCTATGTGGAACTTAAGTGATTTTGCAAAGTTGGAATGTGCGACATCCAGGTTATGGCAGCCAATGTCGAGTTAACCTGCTACAGGGATGTATTTAGGGAAGTTAATGCAGTTTTAAGACTATACTGTGATGATCGCTTTGTCTCCTTTTTGAGGTATATAAACCATTGTGTTTGTTATGACCACAATCTCACCTGATTGTAATGGTCTATATGATCACTTCCCTTGAAGATACTCAGGTTTTATTTATTAGGAAATACAGCATCAAGGTGTGCATTCCAAACCTTTGCGGTACGAGCTATGATGTAAATGATCCACTGGATATTAATAACAGTGTCTCCCGTATTATATATATGGCATTTCAAAGAAGCTTTTTTGCAAATAAAAATAAAAAAAATGAATGAAGGATATTTATTTTAATTTATATAATTTGGTTTAAACTTATCGAACACCCTCAAACATTCTATACTTAAACGGCAAATACAAGATCGGTTTCGACCACCAACCAAACACATTGGAACTATAATAATCTTGAAGTTCAATAACACTTAATGTTTCAAGACTCCTTGTGGCTCAGTTCAGTAAGAGTAAAATAAAACGTAATATTAGAAATATGAACAATGGTTAACTAAATTAGGTAATTAATATTGTTTTCACCTTTTAACGCCAGCCCTGCCATAGTACTTTAAAATAATACTAGCACGGCTATAAGCCTTAACGTCAGCAGCTTTAACAAAGTTCTGAAATTGTTTTGTTACTTTTGACCACGAGAGAAGGCTTTGGCGACATTTTATAGTCCCTGCAAAGTTTGTAGATGTCCCAGAAATTTTGGAAAGTAGGAAAATATTTTAAAAATATAGTCTGTTCTGATACTACTACTTGATTTGTTGTGTGTTAGAAATGTTAATAATTAGTAAGGATAAGAACTAGGCAGGTGATAAGGCGTGAGTGCAGATCGCAGTTCCTCTAATTAGATATAGTTTTAGATATAGACAAGGCTTTCAACGCTTTCAAATCGTAAAATGTGTTGCTTAATATGACAAAGAATAGAGTAGATTTTTATTTACACACACCAATGAACACAAATATCATCACTAAACCCTATAATGCGTAATGTGTATATAATGTGGCATACATCTTTATATAGTATTTTGCTTTTCATTTGAGTAGCATTGTACCTCTATAGTAATAAATTTCGCCCATAATTGTCAGTACTACTTACAAATTAACATATAGGGAAAAATTTTTCGTTGCACAAGCGGTGATAAAGAACTCAGATAAAAAAAAACGTACACAACGAATTGAGAACCTCCTTTTTCCGTTGAAAGTCGGTTAAAAACTAAAATGTCTAGACTTCAGTTGTGTCACGTAATTACGAGTAGGACACGACACGTCCGGCTCATTTCCCCCGTGATACGAAACACGAAATTGTTTACCTTTGGACTACAACCCTATTTGTAAGAACTACGTGAAAGTTTTCGAATGGTATGAAATAGTTATGAGGATTTCGACCAATAGGCATGATTGAGTACATAATAAAATGGTCTTCGGTTTAGTCCGTGTGATAGCCCGACTAAAATCCAGGACAACATTTTCTGCTTTCATAATTAAATAAGAAAATGCAAAGATATAGAGCATTAATGTTCCGTAATGGGGGTGACAGCGAAATTTATTTGCAATGCATTGTTACGTCTTAATTTTTCGTAAAATACTGGTATTATTTTTGTTTTTTTTTATGTGAAATGCTGTCGTTTTATTGATGTTGCACGACAAAGCAAATGTACGTGGTCCAAATAATATTATAATCATCGTTACAGCCATGAACATTCACAATTGAACAAAGGCCGCTCTCATGGATTTCCAGTTATTTGCATTGGTAGCAAATTTGCACCCAAAGTCAACCCAGGTTCTCTTTCTAGTGGATGTTTTACTACTACGAGTTTTACTCTGCGTTTGCGATCCGCGGTGTTGATATTTTCGGACCTCACGGCCATTTATTCCACTTAATATTATGATCTGCCTCTGCTTTAGAACAAGCTAAGAACATCACAGTGATTAATTATGAAAACGGGTTTTACTCACGTTAACTGTTAAGATATTATGTATATCTACCGACGTTTCTATTCCGCGCAAGAAGGAATTGTCATCAGAGCCTTGTGATATCGTGCGCGCGTCTTGATCATCATAATATTATAATTATAAATTTTTAGCATCTAGAAAAAAATAGCGCTCAAAGGTTCGAAACGTTTCGAAACTATACAATTTTCATTGCTTATTCTTGTTTCAACATTTTGATATTTCCAGTAACGTAATTTAAAAACTTGTTGATGTTACACAAACCGAAGAGTTCGGTTACTCGCTATATTTATGAGGTTTACATTCGCCATATTTAAAAGTTAAATCTGATTTTGTTTTCTGAAACGGTAGGAAGAGCGAATAATATTTTTGCACGCGAGAAAACTTGATTTAAAACTCGACGAGCGAGATTTATTTGTGCAGTAGATTCACAAAATAAAACTGTTGCTGTCTCAAATACGGAACCCTGTAAATCTATACTAATGTTATAAATCTTTAGGGTTTTCTTTGTATGATTGTTTGGTATTAACCTACTACTTGTGTACTTCAGGACGGATTTAATACGCAATACAGAGATGAGTAGCTCATTTACTGAGAATTATATATTACTTATTACTTATTTATGCCATTCCCGCCATACCCAAAACACCAAAATTATGAAAAATCCAAATTATGCGCGCATTGTCGTTTCATAAAAAGATAATATTAAAATGGCTGGATTACTTTTTACTATGGTTTATGCAAAGGAGACCTATTTTATTAACCTCCGACCAAAAGAGCGCTCGCCAATTTGTCTAATAGTCAAAGTTTTCACTAAACGTATACATAAATAAATATATCCGGATAATCCACACAACAACATCTAGCCCCGAGGTAATAAGCTCTTAGCGTATGGAACGGGTACTAGACATTTGATATACTTATTATAGTAGACATACATTGATAGATATATTTATTATTATACATTTTAAACACCCATAGGCGAATTCAGCTTTTATCAAGCATTTTGTCTACCTTTTAGGTGGTGGTCGGAAATAATTCGTTATCTTTAAGGCGTTTCTGGGAGATTTATGACTTATGTGATCATCCTGCAGCTGAAATATAATTTTAAAAATTGCCTTAATTAAAAGAAAATTACAAATTTTTAACTGTGCTTTAACGTAACATTTTTACATTATTTTAAAATCTTACTAATTAAGATATTTTTCGAGCAGTTCTCATCTGATGATGCTGAAATTACCCGAGATCAATCATGAGTGACAGCAGCTATGATAAATGGGACATCGTGATTGTACCGGATGGGTACAGTCGACTACATATTTAATTAATAAGGGTTTTTAAAAACACATTCATACACCAAATTACGAATAAGACTTGTTCGAATAGTCCGATTATCAAAATTGCTGGTAAAAATATCGATCATAGTACAAAATAAATATGATATCGACTTAACACACCTAGGGTCCCGTGTACAGAGCCCTCTTATTTTTTATAAATGTGTGTTTTTAGTATTTATTGCTATAGCAGCAAAAGAAATCCATACCTCAATATTTCAACTCTATCTATCTATCTATATCACGGTTCTTGAGATAAGGCCTGGTGACAGACACAGGTTTTACCCTTTGGTACAGAACCCTTAAAATGATGACTTAAATGAATTACAGGTTAATTATCAAAAAAGAATTTCTATGATAAGCATACCACTTCTACATACTTATACGTGTTTTATACTTATACATGTTCTTTAATGTTTGTACAATAGAAAAACCGTTTTTTTATCATCAACATAATTCAGTGCAATAATTATGCCAAATTCATATAAAAAAATATTATAATGGTTTTCAATATTCAAACTTTACTCGAAAAGGAGTATCATACTATGATAAAACGGTTTTTTCGAATTCTCCAATATAAAAATATAAATCAACGCTACACGTAATTCATATAAAGAACGTCAAAATCACGGTTTGTTTAACCGTTTTAAGATTTAATATCTTGTTATCAATCGCATTATCGTTAACAAAGAAAAACTCTAAAATTTTTTACTTGAGCGGCAAAAAGAGAATAACATCCTAAAATAAATCACAGACATTTCCAGGTCGAGTGTACACAAAACTAACCATTTTAATTGCTTTATCCCACGTTGAAAGTTTGCATGGAAATAGGAGTTTGTATAGGAGCGGTTGACATTTTGATGGATTGGCCATCTTGTGATTGGCGGTCCAAATTCCATTTGTCCACCGCCGGGAAATGGATTTTTCATATGTCTACAGTTTCGAAATGGATTACAACCTTTGTTCTCCGTCCGCCTAAAAAATGCGAATAGTTTTTCGGTTTCCGTTTTCAATTTTAACATTGCTATTTGTTGCGTGGAATTAATCACATTCTATTTTAAGTATACTAATATGTATTATAATAGGTGAAGAGTTTGTTTGATTGTTTGTTGCGCTAATTTCAGGAAGTACTTGCCCGATTTGAATAATTATTTCAGTTTTGATTGTAAAAAGTGGTTTTTCTTATGTAATGATGATCTAGGGTTCATTACGTGAGTAAATAGTGTGTAATTCACGATAGCTTTGAAGTGAAATTTCAAAGCTATCGTGACTTCACTGTTAAATAGGCTATTTATCGAGGAAGGCTACTTTTTGCTGCTGGAATATACGTTTTTCCCACAGAAAAAAAAGAAATATAAATAAAAATAAATAGTTTAAAAATAAACATATAACACGGGCAACGCCGTGGCATCAATAGCTAGTGTTTTTAAATGTAGGGCCACATTAATTTACTATCGAAAATAATTTTAATATTAGCATTCAAGCACATACTTAATAAAATACCGAAAATCAGATGGATAATATTGTTCTATAATCATGTTTTTCAAAACATTTCTTATACATTGTATACCAAACAGTGACGTTTTGCTTTTTGGCCAAATAACCGTTTTACCTAAAACTCCTTTGTACTTCAAATATTGCATAGAATATGATTTAACTTTTGTTAAAAATGCTTTTTATATAATTCATTCGCATACAAACAAATTTACATACATACATTACAAATAAAAATGAAAAAAAAGATTGTACAATAAATTTGCGGTAAATAAAATAAATGGTGCAAAATTAAAAATGCCCGTTATGAAATCGGATTTAAGAGAGATTTATCACAGAGCCTCCATCATGATTAATCTTACTTTTAAACCCGTTTAAATGACAGTTTCCCACCATTCTCACCCTGTCTATTCAACAGCCATTGAACTTTTGGGAGGGATGAGCGAAAATCCATTTATAATCCCAAGTATTCAGCCGTTTTGCCGATCAAAAATGCGAAAGCTTTGGAATTTTCACCAACATTGAAAGTAAAGGCAGGACTTCTATGAAAAAAGCTCAAAAAATGATAAAAACAATATTCTGAAACAATTAATAAGATTTTTCAAGCTCCTCATAGGATTACGATTGAGAGTTAAGGTTGCTTTTTTTCCAGCTTTATAACTAGACATAAAAAAGGTAGCTGCTTTTAAAAATTATACCCAAACCATAGAACGAACTATTCCATATCATCATACTTTTTGGTAGCTAACCAGAAACTCATGTTAAGAAGCATTCAAAAAACCCTTGCAAGGAATTGTTGTAATAACACTGTTCAAAACAAAAATCTACATCGTACATACATACTTCATGGTTGCAAAAGTTGTGCGTTTCGTATGTATATATATATATATTATATAACATACGAAACGCACAACTTTTACAACCAGACATACATAATATGACTTGTCGCTCATAATATAACAAACAACACAACAACTTTAGCATTGTTCTGGTTGCTAATCTGTCTATAACACGGGAACAGCTTCACAGCTTAGCAGCATCCGTAACATTTCCGTAGCTAGCCAATGAAAGCTGAAGCAGTGTTCCGCAGAATAATTTATTAAAAGCTTTTGAACACCGCAGGGTTGCTAACTTCGACCGCGGAATTCCGACTGAGCATTTCACTTGAATTGTGTTTCAATGAGTTTATGTGTATTTAATAGACCACTTTATTTGCTTGTGAAGATTTAATGTTGATGACCTCTGTAGTTCGGTGGGCGAAGGTCTGCCTGAGGCGCAAAAGGTTGCGCGTTCGATTCCTGCCGGCAGAGCAGATTTTGTACGATTTTTGGTTTTGGTGTTTCATAGGTAAGTATTTACGTAGTAAATCCAGTCACTTAACACCCATAGCACAAACTCTTCTTCAATAATCACACAGCATCACCTAACTGGGGTTAGGGGTTATTATTCTAGGAATATTTATTTTTTATTAAAGTTTCCATAGTGACCCACATTTTTTTTAATTATATAAATTATTCTTATTATTATATAAATTACGCTGGGCGTACATATACAGATATTTTTACGATACGTATTAAACACCCAGACCAAGGAGAAAGTGCTTGCAGAACATACAAACACTTCACCCGTCAGCGGGAATCGAACCCACTACCTCTTGCGCCGCAAGCGTACCCTAGCCCACAGCGCCACTGAGGCTGTGTATGTTATTTGATTTGCATTCATTGCTTACTTGCCAGCGAAATGGAGTACATTTTTATTTCTTCTCACACCAGCCGGTCTGGCAATACTGGCTGTATCAAATTGATTGTCCCATTAACAATCTCATATAACCCATTTTTCCAGGCTTATCAGCCGTAATAATAATTACTCCATAATGGTATACTGGTGATTTTACTGTGGCACCGTGCCAACCCGAGCCTCCGTCATGGACCATCAATCATGCAAAGATGGTGCACTGTGGTTCTCTATACTATGTGCATGTTCAAACGGGGTTAATAATTATGTCGTATTATTTATGAAACATAGTTACATTTTTATTATAACTTAAATAAATTAAGACAATGGACTGTTAACAATAATAGGGGTAAATATGAGCCTATAGTTGAATTCGATCGCATATGGACAAACTTAGGTTGCATAATTAATTACTAATTACTTATTATAAAATAAAGTCTCTCCCATCGCGTCTGGCTGTCCTTATGTTCGCAATTATTTTAAAAACTACTGAACAGATCCTTATGCGGTTTTCTGCAATAAGTTATTAACTTAGAATAACTAGAGGTTATCATAGGCAGGGTGTAAATATAGGTAAATTGCTTAAATACTCAAGTACTAATGTAATAACTATATAGGGCATAATAAGCATGTTTTTAAAAACCTCATTATTTATAAATTTAAAATTTAAGAAAAGCCCCCGTTTCTTAATGTTTCGTACGTTTCGTAATGCTTTCCTTAAAAGTAAAACACCAAAATATTTTGTAATCTGAACGCGATGCGCTTACATTTGAAAGCCCACTTGAGTATATATGCAGATTTTTGTTTTTCTTCCCCACTCTAACATCCATAACTTTTAAACGGCACAACCAATTTTCATGAAACATGTCTATGAACACTCGCGCCAGAGTCACCTTTCATACAAAGAAAACTAAATTAAAATCGCTCCATGCGTTCGGGAGCTATGATGTCCCAGACAGACAGACAGACACGACAAAATTATAATACCCCTCTTTTTTGGTCGGGGGTTAAATTAATCATTTATTTACTATGTTGAACAACTGACCAATTTTTGCTGAGATCAGGTCGTTTGCTCCAGTTTATCTCAGCAGTGATCTTTTGAAAGCTGCAAGGAACTAACATTTTAACTTCAAGGGTCATTGTCACTGTCACTCGCGCATACATCTTCCAAATGAGCCCTTCTATTTGCGATTAAAGTGTCCAACTTGGTGAATTAAACAGTAGAGGAACTATTTTCTTGGGCCAACCTCGTTAACATTTCCAAATTTAATAGTCGTTTGCGTAAATGACTGAAAGCAAGCACTACTTAGAAAATTAGAACGTTCGTATCCTTACCGCTATATTCTTAAAAACTCATATTTCTGGCTCTAACCATATGTCATATATCTGAATTAGCTAAAATACACAATAAGCCTATTTACGTCTTATTTTGCGACTATTCAAGAGATAAACAAGGGAAAGCTTTTATTGAACTGTTATTTAACAGATTTGACACTCAATTAGGTTTATGTATAACGAAAAAAAAAAAATGGTTAAAATATAGAACTTTGAGGCTGTTAAATGAGCGCAACTGTCAATTGACTTGATAACTCCATATTTAAACTAATGCTATAACCAGACCTTTATTATTATAAATGTGAAAATAACTTTGTCCCACTTTCCTGCCAAAACTACTCAACCAATTTGATTTGTAATCAGACTTTCAGGAACCAGAAAATGGCCACTGGCTACTTTTTTTCGCGGGAAAATATAATCTAGTCTAGAAAATTCGAATAACGTTGAGACTTTTTTGACATTTAATATATATTTTTTGACAATTTTGAATCATTTCAAGACTTTAACTTTTAATATATAGTTTGACATGTCTGCCGCAAGAGCGTGAAGATTCAAAGGGCCCTATTTTAGCAATTTCGGATAAATTTAGTCAATAATATTTCCCTCAGTCACATGTAACAAAGCGAGATCTTGACATAGCTAATCATTGACACGATTTATTGACATAACTCATTTTCATCTCGGTTTAATTGTAGATTATGAAACAAGCCCTAAGTTGATTACTATCTAGATCCAAAACAATATAATTAATGATGACGGCTTAGACATCTAACAAGCATTATCAATGGTTGGTAAAATATGTATATGAGCCTGTTTTCAAAATACATTTAATACTAAAATTAACGTTTAAAATTCAGTAAGTTGGTGAAACATTGCTATTCATTAATAAAGTCCTGACTCCTGACTTATTAGCATAACAATGAATCACCTCGTAAACCGAGCACATTATGAAATTTAATAACCATCATATTAAATTTTATAATTACATACCGATACAGTTTCATGACGTGGCTTTACTATGTAAATGTAAAAAGTTTGAGTTTCCATAAATCTTTGATCTATACATTATGTATTTTACATTACAATTGACAATGTTTTAGAACGAACTCCATAAACTTTTGACCACTAAATGTTATTATCACGTAAATGAATTTTTGACTGATAAATAAAATTATAATTCAAAATTGAATTTAATTGAACCTGACATATAGAATGATATTACTTATAATTAATTTTCCGTAATTTTATCTGTTTTTCTAAATATTTTCCTTGATTTATTTACATAAAATATTTGCATGCTCTAAATAAGCAAAACATGTATGGAACTGTAACAACTGAACATCTTTTTGTAATTAAATTGTAACCCATGTTTGCAAATAAACATTATTCTTATTCTTATTATAAAATGAAGTCCCCAGTCGCGGCTGTCTGTCATATTTTCAAAAGCTTCATAACGGTTCTTCATCAGCAATAGGTAGAGTAATTATTATGCCCTAATTCACCACGATGGCCTAGTGTGGGTTGATGTCACATGTCCTTTAAACTCTTCAAAGTTCTGAGATTTTTCCGATTTTCGCACGATGGTTACCTTTATCGTTAAAGCAAGTGGTTTAAATCAAAGAGTACATAAAATTTAAAAAATTAAATAATAGAGGTGCGTGGCGGGGGTTCAACCCCTAGAATGAAAGTAAATTGTGATCCCGCTTAGCCAACAAATTTATACTTTTAACAAGATTCCAAATACTTAATTATTTTAATCCGAAAAAGATGATCCAGGAAATGCCATAGAAATATCTGATGGAAAATATCTAAAAGAATCACTGAGATTCTTTTCTAAGAACATTTCAAAGAGATTTTTCAATAAAATGTTCGTTACAAACCAGTTATTGGCTTTGACTTCGATCTGATCAAGATTATGAGAAAAATATAGATTGCATAAGACAAAAGCTCTTGCGACTTACAGCAAAAGTAAATTAGCTCTGAAGATAAATTCAAGATTAGTTTACCCAAGAACTTGGGTGTTTTATGTTTATTGATATTAGATAAGTTGCTTGCACAGGACATATATGGACATATATGGGCTTTTATTAAAAAACAAACACTTTATTTTGTAAATAGGCATGACAGCATTAACTTAGCCCGTCCACCAAAATTGGACACCTATTTTTTGCTACATTTATTTAATACATAAAGCACTATTTATGTTCCCACTGCTGGGACACAGGGACTTCTCTCTTGACGAGAGAGATTAGAAATAACTTTTAGAGAGAGATTAGGCCTTAATTCACCACGCTGGCCAAGTTCGGGTTGGTGATGCTTTGTTTTGGCTTATGTTATTTAATAAGAAAGTGCAAAGATATAGGACATCATAGTTCCGGGCTTGAGACTTCGAAATTGAGTAAAAATCGCATGTAAGCGCTACGTCACGAAAAACTTTAGTGCGCTCTTACGTCTTGATTTTAATGAATCGTAATATTTTAGCGATGTACTTCTTTTGGCGTCTAAGGAAATAAACGTTTTGACTTTGACTTTGAGCTGTTAAATCGCGGTAGTATCAAGCAGTCTCAATCGATATTACTAGAAATCAATGAGCCTCAGTTTGATACTTGAAACTGTTTCAATAATTTTGATAAGTATGACATAGACTAATCATATACACCTAGAGTTCCGTGTACTGTTTAAAAACATTTTGCAATGAATCAAAAAACAGAAATTAGGATAAAATAAATTTAAAACTACAAAAAATGCAGTCAGTTATCACCCATCCAAGGACTGACCACTTGCTTAGCCTTATGCATCATCCTTTAAACTCTACTGGCTATTGGCTATCTACTGGCGTTTCTTGAGATAAAGCCTGGTGACAGACAGACAGACAGACAAACAGAGAGACAGACGACGAAGTCTCAGTTATAGGGTCCCGCTTGACCCTTTGGGTACAGAACCCAAAAAGCATTATAAAGATTAAACTAGATTATTTCGTGTAACAGTTACCGATACAAAATAACCGTAACGCAGGGCTGAAACTTTCAAAAGAATAATTTCAGTACAACCGTATTAATCTGCAGAATTTTAACCTTATATGCTAAACAACAGCTGTGTGCAATCTACACAAATGCATACTAATGCAGAATTTAGCTGAAAAAGGCCCATTTCAGCGCACATTTATGAAATGTAGGAATTTCCTCTTTAGACTAATTTTACTCACGCTCTTGTGCTTCACTTGATGCATCAGGCGAGGGTTTCAGCATAATTGCTGTCTGTTAGTTAAGCTATTCGTAATTGTTGAGTAGGTATTCATATGTAACATATGCAGCAATTAGGAAACTAATTAATTTTAGACTGTAACTGACAATACAGTTACAATCTTTGATGGGTTAATTTGTGTTCAGAAAAAATTTCATGCCGTATTAGAAAACAATAAAAAATATATGGCAGAAAATAATTTTGAAAGCAAAAACTATGTATTTTATTTTTTGTGCCGTTATACACAAATAAGTCAAAGTTGGACTATATTTTTTATTAATTTTCAAACGAACTTTATGTCTATACAGTGTTTTTTTTAATTTTCATGACATTTGGAATAACGTAGTACGGCAACGACCTTTGTAACAAAAATTAAACATTTCTGAAAATTTTAATGGAATGCATGGGTTGGTCTACTTTCTAAACTAAATTTCTTAATAAAGAAAAAACACATTTAACTCCTCATATTTTCATCTGGTTAAAATATGGAATAAAAAGTGGCTAAAATGTTTTAACAGGCACCCGGTAACCAGATTCACTATAAATCATCTAACATACGTACGCATCGCACATATATATTCAGTGGTTACAGTTGAAGTATAAAACTTTTAAATCAATGGAAAGTTCACTCGTTTTTTGCTTCCTTTTGTTTGCAACGAACGCGATTATTCAACCTCTGTGGTGCAACTTATATCTCGTAGCCGGAAGCCGGTTTAAATCCTATGCGATGCTGATTTGTAGGTGTGGTCCAGTGGACGGGACTCCTTTGTCCATTTTTAGTTTATTTTTTAAAGTTGGCAGAATGTATGTTTTTGCTGTTTCCCAAACAGTTGTCAGTGTGTTACGTTCACTTTTTGAATTGTATTTAAAAGTAACGAGTTTCTCTGGAATAAGTTTTGATAGTGATTTCACTATAATTTCGTTCAATATCATCAAAAAACGTCAAAAGAATGAAGCCTGTGTGAACAATAACAACACTAACTCGACATTGCCTAAATAAGT
This sequence comes from Gymnoscelis rufifasciata, assembly GCA_929108375.1. NCBI lineage: Eukaryota > Metazoa > Arthropoda > Insecta > Lepidoptera > Geometridae > Gymnoscelis > Gymnoscelis rufifasciata. The sequence continues at coordinate 7,034,672 of OV815315.1, read as the reverse complement.
TAAAATTGCTCAGAATATTTAGTTTCACAAAACAAGAACGCCAAAAAGTTATCTCCATCTTGTTGAAATCTTTAGAGTTTTTGTTCCAAGAAATTAGATCTCTGGGAATACCTACTAACTTAATATACAACGTAGTTCAATTATTTTTGTTGTTTACAGCCCTCTCGCTTTTTCACTTTTTCATTTCGTAGAAACAAACCCCGTAAGAAAATCATCAAAAACCAGTTTCAAAGTTAAATAGGTCGATATGCGTAGTAACTTCATGGTAATTAATGTTGGTTTGTTGTTCCCAGCCGGAAGAAAACTATAAACAACTGATTAAAAACAAAAGCATGTCTAATTACGCTGCGATTTATACTTCGCCAAAACATGCAACATTATGACTTGCAATTTATTTTCCTAACGTTAAAACTTAGCATAACGGGTAAAATATTACCATTCGGGCAATCCAAAAACAGCTTTTTCCCATTACCCCCGGCCTCAACATCAAGAGGTCAGCGCATTTCTCTCCCAAATATTCGTTTTGGGGTATTACTCAAAAAAAATCCGGCACGGACCGGTATAATCCGGTATTTTCGGGAAAAGTGCGGACACAGGGTGGGCGTGGCGATCGCAGTGACAAATGGTCAGACGGGATGATGCCATTGACAGTAATGGGGTTGCTGCTATGGGGTGCTTAATAAAACCTCCGGGGTGTATTTAGGTACGCTTGTTGGAAAGTTTACTTGAAATTCTGTACTGAAAATGACGGTTGTTTTGTGAGCATCAGCTGTGCAATAGTTTTTGCTACGAGCTAACTTAGTTTTTGCATTTTCAATATTAAATTTCAAACCTTTTAGGTGGATAATACAGTTGTTTTTCTATTTGCTGTTCACAAACTAATCGAGAATGCTTTTTAACGTTAATAAAACTCGTGGTACGCATTTAAATGTATGAGTAGCATAGAAATACCTATAATAACAAGAACTGCTAGTACAGGAACGCGAAACTTTTATTTTAGAGCATGCCGCAATCTCTGAAAAACTCCCAACTTTAAAGTCACATTACAGGTACACAGATTAGGCACTAGTCACCGAAGCCTCGGGTGTTGTCCTACTTTTTAACTAATTCGTTTCTGGGGGAGTGTTTTGTAAAAACTGTACTTTGCGACACATGTGTTATCTTGTAAATGGCTGGGTAAAAGCCTCAGGTAAATTACCCCGTCCCTAATTTAGGGGTGTTCATCTTTGGCATAGTAAATTAGTTTGTCATACCTATGCTACTTTCTCTGTAACCTTGGAAATGTAAAGTGAGTAGGTATATAATAGTAAATTTATCTTGCACAGGCAATGTAGAGCATTTCACGAGTTAAAGACTTATTGAAGTGTCTATATTGTATACTGAATTTTTATGTTTTTTCACTCAAATATTTTTGTCTTCATTCTGTCTGTCATTCCGAGTGTTAATAATATTCATATATTTTATAAGTTCGTAACATTTAATTGTGATAGGGACAGAAAATGATTACACTTTAAAAAAATTTAAAGGGATTAAGATTTAAAACGGGTAACATACCATGATTTGACGGTTTTTATAGTTTTCGTCAAATCATGGTATGTTACCCGTTTTAAATCATAATATTGTTAAAAACCATGATAATTTAAAAAGTTATAATATAAAAGTAATATTTACTTGTTAATTATTTATATGGGTACAAATAACATACTTATAAAATCAATATTATAGCATTTTATGTAATTTCATAGATTGTATCTAGTAGCAACTACAACCTCATACAAAAAAAATTAAACAATTCATGAAAACGGTTAAAATATTCTCTGAACAAAACATAAAATAACAACAGTTTTCTACGAAATCAATAAATAAAACAAACAAACCATCGCTCGCAACCGGAACCGGAACAATATGGCGGATATGCAAATGGCGTCCGGAAACATAATCTCCAATTAAATATCCCAACGTGAATCTCTCGTTTTCCGTTTGAAGCATTCATTATTTAACTCCAGCATTTCCTATAGCTCGTTACAGAATGCACAAAAACTAACAAATATCCTAATTAAAACAAATATATAATATTTCAAACTAGCTTTACCGCGGCGTTGTCGTGTTTACTGAACTTTACCGCGGGAACGATGAATTTTCAGATGTAGATAAATAGGATATCTAACAGTCAAATAATTATACCAAAAGTTCTTCGGATTAGCGTGTAAACGAACAAACAAACTCTTCAGCTATAGAAATACGATATTTTCTCTTCATAAACGTTTTCTATCGCAGTAGAAGACCGTCTATCATTATCTTCTAAGTTTCTAATAAAATAAAATTGATTATTATGTATACAATACAAACACCTTACTAGTTTTCAGTCAAATCTAACGTCATTGGTAATAATATATTACAGGCCAACTTAAAACCCAAAAGCTTTAAATTAGAACTGTCCATGTATGCCCTGTGATTGTAAGTAAATAATCTTTTTGAATCTGACTAAGTAATTAGCCAAAGTTCATCATCATCATCAGAGAACACAAATAAAAAAAAATCACGTCGAACCACAACCTTATTCCCGAAATCTGTCCAAAATAAATCATACATCTTTAACTTATATTATAAAGCGGAAAGTTTGTTCATTTTATTGACTTATTCTTGTTTTTAAACGCGCTTATTTCGGAAACTACTAGTCCGATTAGAAAAAATATTTTAATGTAAGGTAGCTCATTCATCGAGGTAAGCTATAGGCTTTTTACCCCGGGTAAATACAACAACATGGGCAACGCAACGCCGTGGTGTATAAACCTAGTATTTTATGAATGCGAAAGAATCCGTCTTAACCAGATATTTAAAATCTCTTTGTAATTTCAATTTAAACCGAGATAAAAATTCATTACGCTGCAGAAGCTGCTGTTATGGCTCACGTTTCTAGTATAAATCCACACGTTCTAATTCTTTAGTCGTACGTTGTTCTACGCCAACGGAATAAGAGAATAGCTGTGTTTTTTTATTTTATTTACTTATGTTTTTAAAGTTCACTTGCAAGTGGTTCAATTCTCGCCAAGGGAACACAGAACACTGATTTTTTTTTTGCGTTATGCAAGCACTTTTCTAGGTTAAGGTGTTATCTGTGTTTAGGCTATTGCCTATTTAAATAAAATAAACATCATGCTTTGAACTTTTGTATTTTATTAAATTGTACAGTGATTTAGCGTGTTGGCGCTTTCAGGTTTATGAAGCAATGTATACAATAAAAAAACACTAAACTGCGTTCGGTTATTCGCGACAATCTATGTAACAAAAAATATGTAAATACATTTATGTTGTATATTGTATCAGATGTTTTGTACACAGGCCTGTGTGGGTTGTTTAGCGATATTTTTTTTACTTAGAATCACTAAAACACTAGAAGATAAGAAAAGGGAGTCCGTACCTTTTTTGCTTTGATAATACAAAATTAATAAGGTTATTACAATATTTTTTAAACATGGACATAGCGCTCCTTAACTAAAGAGTAAGGAAACTGATATAAAACATAAATAAATAAATATTTCCGGACAATCCACACAACAACATCTAGCCCCGTGGTAAGCTATTTAAGCTTGTGTAACAGGAAATAGAAATCTGATATACTATACGATGCAACATTTATTTTGTTTATTTAGGGCAATAAATGAATTGAGTATTGAGGGTTTTAATCTTGACTAATAATGGAAAACCAGTAACCAGACATTAGAGGACGCGCTAAAGGAAACAGAGTTTGCAAATTGTGAGAACCGGCTAATATGCTCTTAATCAAACGGAAGTATTTATTTTTATTTATTAACGACGTTTTCGAGTACGGCTTAATGATATTTTAATTTCAACTACTATATTAATCAATAAATATTGCCGGACAATCCACACTACAACATCTAGCCCCGTGGTAAGTCTATTTTATCATCTAAGTAACTACAACGCTGATATTTGTCAAAGGTATCACAATATTTATCCCCGCGCATGCATATGTACGAGAGCCATACATAATACATACAAAATAAATTATGAATTCTGTCATAACATACCGAATTGAACCGTCAGATAATTCCGATGAATATTTCATAGACGCTAGCATGGGACGTAAATATCCCTTTCAAGTTACAAATATGGGGTCAGGTCAGGGATCTTTTACAACTATATCATCTAGAAAATTTTGAGGATAAAACATTAGATATACACAAGGACATAGGCCTCCCTCAAAGATTTCCAGTTATTTCGTCAGTGGTCTAGATCCACCGAGTGCCGTCCAGGTTGTCCGTCCTAGTTTGTGGACATCCTACTCCGCGCTTGCCGCGAAAAGGTAGTCAACGTCAATTTAGTCATTTTCTATTTCGTGAATCCAAAAACCAACAGTTATGATAAATAATATTAACACTATGAAATGTTGATTTAGAGGCTATGTTATAACTACATTAGCATAATATTTATTATTTTGGCAATACTAATGAGTTCCGGAATTGGTAATATTGCGTCACTAATTAGTTTTGTTTGAACACTAGTTAACATAATATGAATATAGGAGAAATAGTCTTAGGATATGATAAAAAATGTGTGCAACAAATAAATAAAATAAATACATAGACAAATGCTTTAAGCCTTGTGATTTATTTTATATGGCTTTATATATATTGCGTATGCATATTTAATGTCTACAAAACCCAGCATTTTGAAAGCGAAAAAAGGGCTACTTATATGAAAACACATGAAAAGCATTATAACTAACCACCGTATTCATTAAAATATTGCAATTTGTAAATCAGACTTATAGGAATTGAATAAAACTTTTGATAAATAAAGTTAAAAAAGGTTAAACAAAAAAGGTTTGGTTAAAAATAGTTATTTATAAACTTACAATAGTGCCAAATCTTTTAACAACTTTAATAACGGTACAATAAGAGCTTTTCACCCTTGTTTTATCTCTATAATAGTCGCAAAATAAGGCATTAATAGGCATATTGTATGCTTTAGATAATCTTATTTCCCTTGTGAAGACGACCGCTAATGTTTTCATCATCAGGTTAGGCTACTGAATATGCCAACAAAAAAAAATCTAATTATAAAAAAGAACTAGAACTGCATTTCTTCAGACCCTACTCTCACTTTTTCGATTAAATTTCTTCACAAAAAAAGCCTCAGCAATTTAAATTAAATTTCTATCAAAGAAAATTTCATAACGTCCCAAATGTTGCTGAAAAGATTTCCATAGCAACCTTTCGAAGCCTTCGGTGTTTTACAGCTCCCGTTTAGTGGTCAAGAATCTCTAAAATCGCCCGTAGAAATCTATACTTTACCGGATAGCACGCAATTTAGGATTTTACTACGCTTTTTACTGGCACTCGTTTATTATAAACTTTATGGAGGCATAAAGCATAAAATAATACCGCAGGTGTCTGTGAACAGCTGGTTCAGTTGTAACTGTAACACGTATGCTGTAAAAGTAAGGGCTAAATGGTTAAAATGTTAAGCATAGTGTTTAAAGTTATGTGCTGTAATTGCCTTGAAATTTTAAACTTTAACATATTTTTTTTTTAATCCATGATAACCAAGTTTTATTTATATATTTAAATTATCTTACCTTATTATTACAGGAAAAATCCCAATGCAATAAGTTTTCTTACACTAGTTAAAACTATACCCAAGGAACCTTGACCCAGCGCCAAGCAACCCATCCCGGGTTGTTGGGTCATAGGACACAGATCTAAATATCATACAATTACTTTTTATCTAATAACTTAAGAACTTGGTTACTTAAGAAAAAAACTTAATTATTTTAAAGATTTAATATGTTTTCATGTTTTATCTCAAATTTTAGTTTTTTTCTCTTATAACTTTTATCTACAGACTCAATAACTGCAAGACATTTACCAAAAAACGTGAACATAAATTTATTTTTAAACGCGTAATGAATTCAGAACCACCACTTTATTTCGTAGGTTTAAATGTGCCTGTCGATTCACAATCGTTTAATCACTGGCATGTTATGCCAGGCTCGAAAAAAACTGTTTGCACCCCTTTCTGTACAGTATTTCGTAGATAGTAATTTTATAAATATATATCTTCACAAAGATGACCAGCTTACCGTCCGCCGCTACATAAATATCGTATTTATATTCCGAGATGCAGTAAAAGTGCTTTCAGGCGGACTTACAGTGTTATAACTGGAATATTGCATTAGCGATAAGCCTGTAAGTTACGTATTATTCTATTAATTCCTATTAGACTAATTATGAAGCTCATTACGGGTCTGATATTAACTTTACACAGCGATATTCCTAATAGCATTTCGCAATAATCTGAAAGTTATTGTTAGCTATCTTTTCACGCTGTTAATGCTGAAACTATTTAGATGGAATTTGTTGTGTTATTGACGTGTAAATTTTGTATTGAGTGAAGTAAATTTTTTTTTTTATACATGATATTTTCCAACGGGCACAGCCACGTGAACGCCATATTTTTTAATATGCAATGGGGCCTTCTTTGGTTTGCCAAGATTGATAAAAGAGATCCAATCAAAGAGTATTTCATAATATATTAATAACTCCAGCACTCCGTCCACATTGCGACATATATACAAATAGTTGTAATATTCCAAATTGAAAAAGCGCTCAAACAATTGATTTTGTTTGTCTTTCATATTTTTGATTGTGTCCCATTAATACAATAATACGCATTTTCTATTTTTTTAATCAATGACATGCTAGTGTTTCCATGCTTGACCTAAATATTTTAAACAATTAAAATAAATAATTTGGGACTAATCAAATCACAGCATCACCTAAACCCAAACTAAGCCGAGCTTGTACTATGTGTGCTAGATAGGTGACTGATATACTACATAAATTCATTTTCTTTTTGTAAATATATACTTATGATATAAAGAAAACACCCAGACCCGCAACTATAAATTGTAGATCGTACAAAATCTGGTCCCGCGGCGGGAATCGAACCCGCAATCTCCTGCGCCTCTGGCAGACTTTCGCCCACCGAGCCACAGAGGTCGTTTTCTAATAAAAGAAATTCCATTTCCTTCCGAAAACGTCCTTAATATCTCGTTGAAAGTATACTCGTTGGAAATAAAGGATTATTCTTTTGTTTCGGAAATGCAATGCAAAGTCTTTGCAAGTACATATCTGTTGTCTGCCCGGTTCATTAGTTCTGTATTCTGTAGACAGCGGAAGAGAAGGTTTCCTACAATATGCAAAAGATAGGCATTCAGCTATTTAGTACAGAAGTGTTTGTAGATGGTTCCATTGTTCGTTAGAATAGTAAATAGTCGCGTTCAGTTATTCGAATGGTAGTTTTAAGATTAACTTCTGCAGTATCTAACGGAGTAACGTTTTAATGAAGCCATTTTTTTTTCTTAATATTTGTCTATTTACACTAGAAGGTTTTATGAATAGATTACAAAATCAATGGATAATTGCCAATTATTATTTTTAGCCTACCTCAATTTGAGTTCGATTTTTATTAAATTGTAATATTTAAGAAAAATCAAGTTTTAACGAACGAATAAGTCATTCGTTCTTTGTCGCACAAGTTTGTTTGCTTGTACTTAAATAAAATAGTGGCATAATCAGATGAAACTTTAATAATCTGCTAAGTATTTCTATGAAAAGCCGTGTTGGCTAAGTGGGAGCACACTCGAATATCATTCCGAAGGTCGTGGGGTCAAACCCCAGCAGATTTAGATTTTCCTCTTAAAAAAAAAAATGTCGACCTGTGACATTTACCAATCCGCACTTGGTCAGCGCGGTGAATTAAGGCCTAATCTCTCTCGTCAAGACAGGAGTCCCTGTGTCCCAGCAGTGGGAACATAAATAAGGGTGCTAATGTAAGTCTTCCTTACCCAAATTTACGAATTAAATTTTCTAAGATCTAAAACTAAAACTCAACAGCAACTAAAATCCCTTTACTATAGTGATAAATTGAATTAGAAGTTCGCATCGATGGCGGCAGATTAGAGCTTAATGTTGTTACGATTCTTGAGATTAAGATGTCTGTAATCTGGCTTCTCAATAATGGAGGTAATAAGTCTATACCCCGTCAAATATCGCAATTTGTTGGCAAGTGATTGGGCAATATCGATAATCTGAATCGATAACATATGAAGCCGATTTACTTACTCAAAAACATATTATTAAAATAACTGGTTCAAACTACATAGACACCTGCCTTAGTGTTGTATTAATAATATCATTTTTAAATATTTCTTATTTTTTTGTTATATAATATAGTAAAAATAACTATTTTTAATATCAAGAAGTCAAAATTAAAGCTTAAAATCCACTTAATCAGTACTGAATAATTAATATCCGTCGTCTCTATATTATTCAATAATTTCGTCGCCCTCCTATCCAATTACATAGCTGAAGTTCATGAGCCGTCTCAAAAGCATTTATAAATACATAAATAAATGTTTCCGGACAATCTACACAACAACATTTAGCCCCGTGGTAAGCTCTAAGCGTGTGTTACGGGTACTAGATATCTGATGTACTTAATATAATGTACATACATATATAGATATTTTTATTATACATATTAAACACCCAGACCAAGGAGAAAAGTGCTTGCAGAACATACAAACAATTTTACCCTCGGCGGGAATCGAACCCGCTACCTCTTGCTCTGCAAGCGGACATTCGCCCACCGCGCCACCGAGGCAGTCAAATTTATTTACGATAAATAATAAATTAATTTTAAATCCAGGTCTGATTCAGAGAAAACTGGCGCGTGTCATCGGCCCTCCCGTCAACCATGAACTAGCTAGAGGAGATATCGAGAAACAATCGTGGTTCGACAGGATATACCACGGGCCTGTGACGTTGCCTTGGATATCTATATGGGGATTGAAACCTTTGTTCTTCCTCATACTTTATATTTTAGGACAATCATATTTAATTATTATATAAGCACTTGACAGGAGTGGTCGTGGTAGTAATGTGTCGGAGGTGTAGGCTAATGATATTTTTGCCTCACAACGCTACTTTTCGCTATTGCAGGGCATCCAGGTTCCATCGTTTAAGAGTACCCATACGGCTTGTTATATAGTCTGGTCATCGTATGGGAGAACTTCCAGGCGGTCTTGTACCCCCTACCTTTCCTATAATATTTAAATATAATTAAATACCATGATATTTTAAAAACTCCATCTGAAACTCGCCGTTTCTATAAAAGTAGAGAGATATCATTCAAACTTCAAGGCATAAGTAGGAGCCTTACAAGGAGTAACTTACTTCCACTCCCAAACTGAAACTCAACTTTAAAGACTCAAACTCGTCTAATAAACCGTTTTAAAATTCCAGTCACCGGCGCAGAGCTTGGAAATTTTCACCCATTTCCCAAGAAAAGATTTCTTTTCGTAGACAAATACGAGTTACGGCGTATTCGAGTCCTATCAAAGTGCTCTCACAGTAGAGAAGAGACTAGATTTGTCTTTAATACTGTTCGTTAAAGGGTTCGTTCTTAGGGTTCCGTACCCTAAGGGTAAAACGTAACCCTATAACTGAGAGTTCATCATCTGTCTGTCTGTCCCCAGGCTATATCTAAAGAACTGTGATAGATAAAGGGTTGATATTTTGACGGATGCTGTATTCATCTTTAATCTATAACAAAACATGCTAAAAACACAATAAAGAAATATTTAAGGGGGCTCCCATAAAATGGTTTATCCTTAATTTATTTTTTTATTGCAAAATGTGTATAAATTGAACATGAAAATAGAAAAAGTAGAAAGGAAAAGGAGTTGAAAAACTTTAGAAGCACTCAATTTTTAATGGAGGAGTAAAATGTAATAAACAAACAAGAATACGAATTGAAAATCTTTCTTCTTCCACCTCAAGTGCCCCAATTTCATTGTGTCGCAGAAAATTGTGTGGGGCAGAGCGACATACACTAACGATCCGTAGTTTAGAGATTAATTGGAGTGCTAGTGCTTAAGAAGTAGTAAATAGAAGAAGAATAGTAATAAAAGTCTAGTTAAATGTTTAGAAATTAATTTTGTTATGAAATTAACTTGCGATGATTTTATGGAACTTGGACCAATTTCACCACTATATGTACAAATCAAGTTTGATTGAACCTAGTTCAACCATTAAAAAATGACAAATTGAATGTCAAATAGATTTCAGTTAGGCGGCGTTTAAATAACGAGTTTACCCAGGTGTAATCGGGGATTAATCTACAAAGTCAAATTAAAATCAATGATATTTTCAAATTCGAGACCTTAAATCTATAAACATATAATGTTTGGTTGTCACCTCTACATAAAAACATTTTTAATATACCCCAACCTTTTTAAACCAATAGCAGAACTTAATTAAATTGTAGTTTTCACCAATAAAGTAGAAAACATTGAACACGAGTTCCCAATTCAATTTGTGACACCACTATCGGGCAAACCACGTTTATTTAATTTGTCCGACGCATGGTAACAGCTTTCGTGAATGGGCACCAGTTTTTTTTATCTGGGACCACTCCACAAAGCTCTCCAAAGAGGTGGTCAAGTAGAAAATTATCGAGGTACTCTGAGCTTTTGTTGGAAAATGAAAGTTTTTATCGAAATATATTGAGTATTCAGGAAGAAGTTGGCAGTTGATATAAACTCCAGAAAAGCGTGAAAATTATAGTCCGAGCGGGAATCATTTGTCACCCTTTCGCATTCAGTTTTTGAATTCAATAAATTTGTGTTTATATAGTTTGCTCGCTCTAATGGATGGGTGATGCGAGTATGTAAAAAGGATTTATCCTATTTATATATAGGAGATAAAATTTTGAACAAAGCTTCTGTATAAATACTGCATATTAAATGCATACATTCGACTGGAAAATATGCTAAGAACAGAAGTTCTGCTTTCAAAGTTTGACTTTGACAGCTACTCTGAAACTAGTCAGCTTTATATCATAATCAAAAATGTCAGGGGAACCTTAAACACCAGAAAAATAGTAGACTAGAGTTGTTTTGTCGCGTGCAAGATAACAAATGCTAGAAGTATTTTTGGGACACTGTGTGTGTTTACTTTGTAACTGTTAGGGGACGTCTCCACGAGCGAGAGAATCTCGGCGTTGTTATCGTATTTATACACACGTGTCGTATTTATATGCACTCTCTTGGCATATGTCTCCGCAAGGAGATGATATCGCGGAAATGCGACAAGTGGTTAAGAACGCGCGAAAAGTCATATCATCGCGGCGAGCCTGTCGCTACTGTAACTAGCAGCGCCCACGCCGCGCACTCGCTGCGGCACATGGCCGAGTTTCCCTTACGAGTCGTGACGGTACGCTGGCAGAATAATCGCTTGCTATTGAAGATTACCCGACGATGTAAACGCGATTCTCTCGCTTGTGGAGACGGCCTTATTTTTAATTGTCTCAAATAATATCTCATATAAATCTTTATTTTTCTTTTTTTAACAGAAAATGAAAGTGTAACAACACTTCTTGTTGTTGTCTGACGCTGCGCTTGCCGATCTGTGGCAAAAACTTATAAATATAAATGGTAGCTACAGCTACCATCGCCACTAGTGAATATATCAGGTTTAAATGATTTTAATTGTGGTTCTATGGTATCTATGGTAAATGTTGAATTTAGGTACTCCAAAATGTACGTACCTTTATACATATAAGAACACCAAATTGTAATAACTACAAAATTGTAAAGACTGATAAAAGTTGAGTTGTTCTATTCGCTTCTCAAATTTTTGTTCCCAAATGTACTTTTGAGGTTTTCCGAGCTCCTATAATCCTACTCAGTGATAAGCTGGTTTTGTCTGAATGTACAACGAATTTCTGAAATGGTTTTTACAGCTCCAGTATTTCAGTAGTAAACAGGAAAAGTGTCTTGATGTTCAAAATAAGGCTCTTTCTAAAAAGTATAGCCCTCTTTTTACTTTTACACCGATAGGTACTATTAACATAATTTAACAGTAAAACATTAGGAGTAGACATATAAAGGTGAATTTAGTTGGAAAAAATGTAAGCAACGCTTAAATAATTATGTTACTGCTTTGTATGTTACTTTATAAAAACCTTTGTAAAGAAATGGTTAAAGACAATAAATAATGGGAATGACGTGATACAGAAAAGTATTTTTATTATACGCAAATTTTAAAACTCGTAGCATTGTATATGATTAGATTGTGTGCTTAGTTTGACTCAATAGCATTTTATAAAATATGTGATTAAACCAATAACCATTAACGTTCAATATTCCAAAAAACAACTCTTACCAAGCAGAAGACCATTTTGATATCCATTTGATTTCGTACCTGTAACAAATGATATAAGTTAGTTTTAAACTAAACTATTTTGCTGTTTACAATGCAATACAAAACACTTGATTGTACACCAAAATAAAAAAAACAATAGTTACAAAAATCACAAACGAAGAATTACAAAGGGCGGCCATTTCACTTAATAGCTATCTCTTCCAGGTAACCTTACTTAAGTTTACCTAAGTTTAGTTTATTACTATATTATTATTTGGGAATAATTCTCATGAAATCGTATTGAAAATTAAACAAGGTTTTGGGCTAAAGAAAATAATGTGCAATAATTATGCACAGTCATATCAAGTAAGTATACTTACATTAGTTAAAATTTAATTGTATTTTTCTAGAAAGCACAATGTTAGAGTGGATTATTCCATATTCTTCTACCCATGGATACTTAACACACAAGTGATTGATGGTGACAAAGTCATGCATAAAACTAGCTGCTAGCTAAAACGGATTAAGTTGATAATCAAACAATTATTTTGGAAAATAGAGTTAATGTTTGGTTACATGTTTACTGAACAAATTTCAGTAACCAAATCTTAAAACAAATAGCACATTAATATACTATCCGTTTAACTGGTTTAAATCAGTGGGAGTATCTATGCACGGTAAAAAAAAATTGTTGACAAAAAAGTATTGACCTTTTTGTCATTTCAGATTCATTACAAAGTGTGGAACGCTAAGACACAAATCAAATATAATGTGCAACGATAGATAACCCAATAACTGAATGCTCGCTGATTGGCTAGTTCATATCACGTGATGTAGTCATGTCCGGTTGTGTCACGTGGTCAATTTCCGCTCCAATTTCCTATGCAGTCGCCCTGTCATTCGAGATGGGGGCTTTGGGGAAGACGGACGTTTTTCGAGGGAACAAGTTTTTGATCCATTGCTAAATGTATGTATGCATGAAGTTTTATATATTTTCTAAACTTTTCCGAACCTATTATATGGTTACTTAATTGTATGGCAATTTATTAAAAGTCATTCTGTTTTACATAAAGATGGCGTTCCTTAATAAGGTAAGTAGGAACTTTAGTTATTTCATCTTATTTTTTTTAATAAATTTAGAATATAAGTTTAAAGTTAAAATTATCCATTAAGCGATATTGTAACCAAGAATTACAAAATAAACGTAGAAAATAAATACGCAAATTATTTATGAAAATGGAAGTCATTGAAGCTTATTCATCCGCGACACAAGATGGCTGCCATTAAAACTTCTTTTACGCGCCATTATTCGCCTTCGATAAATTAATTGAATTTTCAACTTCACGATCTTGGGCTATTTAATAACTTTGCCTAGACGTCATAAATTTTGTATGATTCATTCATTTTTAAGACAAAACTTTAGGTATAAATCAAACTTGATAATATTATTTTCTAAATAAATATTTCCGGACTAATCACACAGCATCACCTAACCCAAAACTAAGCGGAGCTTGTACTATTAGGTGACTGATATACCACTTTTTTTTTTAAACATACATATGACTCATAGAAACACCAGTAACTAAAGTAGACCAAAGAAATCTAACTATCTAAAATAACTCATCATCATTTCAGCTATGGGTCTTTTACTGCTGGTCAAAAGCCTAAGTTAAAAATAAAGAGGTTAGACCATAACCTACCAAATCAATAATAACTACTAACAACATAAATATCATCTCGTCAAACGATATTAAAAGATATTTTTCTGTATTTACATACCAATTATTTAAAGTTGTATAATTCTTACGAATGGCTACTATACTATTACGAATGAATACTTCTTACGAGGGCTTATATAAGTTGCATAAAAGCTGCAAAAATTTATTTATTTATTTATTGATACTTTGTGCACAAAAAAACAATGTACAGAGGAGGACTTAATGCTAGAAGCATTCTCTACCAATCATCCTGGGCGTGCAAGAAAATAAATTAGGCACTATCAATATAAAACTTATTTAAATATATAATTGTTAGCAACACGAGGCGCCCCTGTCGGCGGAAGCTGTCAGAAAAACAAGAAGAGGACGCCAAGAACTAGGGAATAGACGACGGTTGACGGACCGGCGCGGCGATGATTTTTCTAGAATGTGTGAGATGGACATGGGATATATAATTGGAACCTAAGTCGAGTCGTAAATTGATTTATAAAGTAATAAGATACTTTCAGTTCTATGAAAGTTTATCATCAGAAGTGGGATAAGGGCATTTAGTAAGTCCACAAATAATGGGAAAACAAAAGAAGAAACGTACGCGTTCAAGGCGGAGCCCTAGCTCGAGCTCGAGTTCCAGCAGCTCAAGCTGCGAGGAGCGCACGCCCTCGCCTCCTCGAAAAAGACAGAAAGGGAAATCGAAAAAGGCAATGACAGGTACCAGGTTACTGACTTAAGAGGCTGTGAGAGGAGCTCAAAGCGGTACACAGGAAATGCGGCAGCCGAGAACATGAAACCGTGGATTAAGATTCACGACTACAACCTGGATGACAGACCATGTTAGCAAAGTGTGTCTACTGAATTATGCTCTAATAATTAAGGTAGGTATGTATGAAACCAAACCTTGTTATTTATTTTATGTTTACTAAACTTAGTGGAGTGTGTTTAATTTTTTCAATTTCGGTTTTATAAATGTTGACATGAAATACATTTCTTAAGGCTGGCATTGTGTTCAAGTTTGATACCCGGTTTGTTATTTTGGGTTTATGTGAACTAACTACTAGTCGTGCCTAAGACTAAAGGTGCGGTGCTAAAAGTTAGAGTGGGTTATCCTAAGACTAAAGGTGAACCTAGACCTAAAATTACACACATGGGTAATAGTTTCTGTCGTATATTCTCACGAACCTAGGTATAGTCTATGGTGTGTTGATATACGAGAGAAAAACTAAATGCATACATTTGTTGACATGATGACCGAGGCAGTTAATGAGTGACAGTTATGAACTAACATTACAGTAGCATAGTTCATAACCCATAATTTATGTAATGTTATAGAGTTGTCGTGTCTGTGGGCATACACGATGCAGCATGGCCGTGTTAGCAACACGAGGCGCCCCTGTCGGCGGAAGCTGTCAGAAAAACAAGAAGAGGACGCCAAGAACTAGGGAATAGACGACGGTTGACGGACCGGCGCGGCGATGATTTTTCTAGAATGTGTGAGATGGACATGGGATATATAATTGGAACCTAAGTCGAGTCGTAAATTGATTTATAAAGTAATAAGATACTTTCATTTCTATGAAAGTTTATCATAATATACATATAAAATGATTAGGTATTAATACATACATATATATTATATACATAAGGAATATAACATGAAAAATATAACATGAAATTAAGCCATGAACAGCTAGTCTTTATAAAACACCATTTCCTACATTAAAAACTGAGACACGCAATATGGTAGTTAATTAACCCTGTCGGAGCCCGCAGTGCAATATCCGGCCGTCTCTTCGATAACTCGTGCAACCCGGATAATAGCACCCGGGTAAGGCGCATCGTTTCTTCAGCATATGGTGTGGCGTCAGCTAATATCCGTTCCGTGTTAAGAAAATTATAAAATTAGTAATGTAAATTTTGCTGTTTTATCCGGATAGTAACAAGTTCTAACAGTATAACAGGGAGTAGACAACCGATATGGAGTATACATATTTTATTGATATATAGAAAACACCCAGACCAAAGAAATATCGCTTCAGGACCTATAAATACTGATCAGTCGGCGGGAATGGAACCCGCTACCACTTCACCCAATGAGCCAGTTCTCCTGACAAAAGACTTCACGGCAAACGCTATAACAACCAAACAATAACTTAACCTTTCAAAACTTTCGCAAACTCGTCCCCAAAATACCAAGTTTTTGTTTATAATATTTTCCTCAATAACGCAAAATGCTTTAACTTTTACCGTTTCTAGAATCAGGGGTATCAATTGCATGATCAAAGAATTCGCAAGGGGCGCTGAAATTGAGTCGTGTATTCCAGGGAACTTTTATCTTTACTTCATTATATTTTATTCCATTCGCGAAACTTCAAAGGTTCCTCTAGAAAATGTATTTTTAACTCGGAAATTGTATATTTACCACGAGATTGGCGCTATACCACTTACAACTTGAATCCAGTTTGCGAGATGAAAGAATTTAACGTAATTTTGTTAGCTACGCGCTAAAATATTCAGTTTAAATCTTCTTTCCATTTAGCTTTACTCTTTGTGGATTATTAAGAGGTTAAATATTTATGTTGTTTTGATATATAAAATATATACAAAGATTTATTGAGTTTTAGATTAAATGGTAGGTATTAAGTAATAATATTTTTTTCATATTCAAAAATCTTACGATACACAAGTACCTAAAGAAATCAAAGATGAAAAGAGCCACTAGGGCATTACTTATAATAAAAGCACAAAAATACGTAAACGACTACAATCACACCTAAATAAATATTTCCAGCATAATATTTCCGTATTTTCTTTTAAGTAATGAGATTATTCTCCGAACCAAAGAAACCCCGTACCTAGATTAAAGGTGACCGAATTACGTGTAACCAGGAAATGCAGATAATCATGTGCTCGAATAACCGGATAAACCGGTAGAATCTGCTAATATATTCACTTCACGCCCAACGACAACCGGTAAAATCCGGAAAAGTTGAAGATATGCCCCGGTTAATCTTACCGGTCTTTGATTTATGACCAGGTATTTTTGTTGTTTGAATGCAAAGTAACATAAACAGACTTCAGGTTTGTAAAGATTAAGTGTTTCCGCCTACGTTTGTACGAGTGTCTGTTTTATAGACAATAATCTGTGTTTGTTTGTCTGTGATTAGCCTGAAATTCGCTATCGTGATACATTATAGGACATACGCTATGTTAAACGGCGGGAAAATATGTTATGTAATAAAAAAAAAACATTATAACGCGGGTTACACCGCGAGTCACTGCTAGAATTTTTATAATTATAAAGATGAGTATTATATGACAAAACATAATCCTTTATATTCATTTAAATTCTGATAATAATTAAATTCCCTTTAAATACTCCGGTACCATATTGAAATATTACGTCTATTTCAGTAACGTAGACCTGACTTTTCCTGACGTAGAACATAAAGTTTAAAAGTAATTGCACTTTATCTCCGATATTTATTTCAATGTCCGAATGTTTGACCTGGCTGCACTGTAATAAAGGCATGTTGCTGGTTTTTTTTCATTGGGAATCCGGATAAGTCACGCTAAAATTTTGTATCTCAAATACTTTTGCAAAATTTATTACGAATAAAATTGTATTTCTGGATGATAGGAATATATCCTTTTATATATATGTATATTTTTTTAATATTCGGACTTTTATGTAATGCATTATAATCGTTTTTCAGTCGACAAAGTTGTTGTCAATTGTGCTCCATATATGGCTAAAAAGAGTTTTTTCTTAGCTACGAGTTGAGAAAATTTGTTAAGAAAGTGAACAAAAAACATTTTCTTTTTATATTTTTAGTGTAAACAAAATTATGTATATCATAATTGGTTATATTTGCAGTATAACGCACAGTTTTTTGGCATAAAATAATCTTTTATATTTAAGGCAATACTGAGAAGTGAATAAAAATAAAAAAATGTTTTATTTATTTATACTACCGTCTATGCTTGGATGTATAAATAATAACCAAAATATGGAACGCCAAATAGAGATGTATTCGAAGAGTGGCATTTGATCCGGCTTTGTTATAACGCCTCAATTTGCTAGAATATCAGGTAACCCTGTTTAATTGAAACCTTACGCCAAAGTTCATCCATTGTTTCATGGTTTATTACTCGGCTTGGTTAATTGGTTTACCCAAAATTATCCTTTGTATTATAAATGCTTTTTGAATGTGTTATGATAAATTTGGGTTCTTTGAAGTTTATATTTTTACAATACGCATAGGCTTAATACATTGTATATGTTTTGATTAATAGTTTAATATATATAAAGAGATTTTATTTAAAAGTGGCCAGAAATTTATCACTCTGCTGCACATTAAATGAGGCGTACCGCGATTGGCAAATATACATATTTGTTTAATAATTTGTACTGAAACCAAAACCGATGAGACCGCACATATTGCAAATTTGGCGAGCGTGATCTGACTGTGAACCAAGATAAATGCCATCCAATGCTAATATGTACTAAAGAACCCCAGAAAATTAGTGCCTGTTCAATTCTGAAAACCGAAAAATAAATTCCGTTTTAACAAACGTATTGCTATCCGATACTTTGAAAATACTGATCATTATCTTCTTTTACTATTGGTACCTACATAATTACAAATCTTTTTTTCTCCTTGCTCGCCTTTATTGATTACACACAAATTTAAATCAGCTAACAAGTTTGCATATTCATGAGAGCAATAATACGTTATAAACAGAGCTCTGGCTTTCGCTAAGGCTTTAATCCGTATATCCGGGTACTAATAATATGCGCGGCACGGCAGCGCTGGGTGAGGCAGCGCCATAACCCGGTTAAGCTTTACGTTTGATACTTCGATTTAAGCTTTAGTTATTGGCTGTCGTTCGTTCAAGACGTAGTCTGAATAAATGATAAAAAAAAACTTTGACTTTTTTGAAACTTCTAAAAATTACTTTAATGGCTTCATCAATATTTTCAGCATAAAAATATGAGAAAACCAATAATCTGTGATATATATTTAGTGATATTCTGATATTTCGGCGCACGTGCATGCACGCAAATAAAAAAAAAAAAAAGGTGTGTGTGCGATTCACACACGACAGAAGTGAAACTTCAGTAAATCGACAAAAGAATAAGAAGAATAAAAAAAAAAAAATACTATGCAAAAAGATTTTGTTCGGTCGGTCACCCATCCAAGTACTGGCGTCGCGCAAAGTTGCTTAACCTTGTTAGCGTTTATGATTGGCTTACCCGACAGGTAAGCCAATCTTATTTCCACTTCCGTTGCATCCGGTTTCAAATCACAACGATTCTAAAGAACTTTCGTTTCACTTCAAAAAACATGGTAAACAATCCGTTGTTAATCTAAAGAATGTAAAATTCTGATCACTAACAATTAACGAAACACCCGGATAAAAGGGCGAAAAGCATCGAAAAACCGGATGAGAGCGGCTTAGTGTTAATTGGGAATTTCTCGGACTGTTAGTCAAGTTGGAGCAAGCGACAAGCATTCCGTTTGATTCGGACACGACCACCGGGTCTGTCATTTGCACTGATGACCGCTCGAGGGGGACGTCCGGATGAAAGGATTGGTCAACAGTGAGTGGTTAACCATGGATATAAAATGATTTTAGCTGAGCGACTACGTTTTTAGGTTCTATACCTAAAGGGTAAAGGGACATTGATTTTGGCATGATTTTACTTGGACTTTGTTGTCTAATAGATAGAATGTTGAAATGTTGACGGATGATGTATTTCTGTTGCCGCTATAACAACAAATACTTAAACACACAACAATAAAAAATATGATTTTATTTAACAGCTAAGCAAACTTGAACGCGGTCAGTTTTACTATATGACATTTTTTTGTTTCTTTTTATTACAAAAAGTCCCTGAACTGGGACTGGACCCTCGGTCTATGAGTCCATCTCATACTTTTCGAATATATTATTATAATGAGACGTGACAAATACGATTAATTGTGGTTATACCTATTTGGGAAAAAAATACTTAATCTACTGTAAAAAAAAATTAAATTCATTTTTTTAAATAATTTATTGCACACTATTTCTTACGAAATAAATTACAAAAAAAAACAGTATAACGCTACTAGTGGTACAATCGGCGCTTATCACTAAAAGTGATTTCTTTCAGGCAACCTTTGGATGGATAGCATCTATTGGGATATGTAGCAAAAGATCATCACAACTCACAACTTCCTAGAAATTTTGTCACCTTGATTATTTTTCAAAATATGTTATAGAAAAACCAAATGATTAGTAATTTATATGATTAATGAACAAAATAATAAACAGCAACTATATGCCTATAAACCTCAATATAACTTTTTAAATTTCTGTTAGCCGGATAAAATGACATCCAGTGTTCACCATTTTGGGGTTAGCAAAGCAAATACGCTGGTTGGTTTCAAAACGCGCTGTCATTTGCACTACCGCTACCCGCTGGAATGGAGCATAGCTGAATGCTCCTTGGATTCTCTTAGGGGTTGAGTATGAAGCAGAAATTAAACTAGACTGGATCAACATTGTACTGACGTAGTTATTATAAGTCAATGGTTTAGCGCAAACCGTAGTGCAGATTCAAACGTTTAACCAGACGCTCAGAGTAGCGATCGTTACATTTGTGTAGGTGATATATTATTAATATTATATTACTCGCAATAATTTTTATTTCGTGGTTATTTAAATATAAATAGAATCGTAACATAAAGGTGTTATTTAAGGTACATTGGTTATTTTACCAAGTCTTGATGAAAAAGCGGTAACTTTAAGGGTGTTATTTTATTGGTTATCTATTGTTCTTTCGAGATTAGAAAGGTTTCAATGGATTGATTATCAAAAAAATCGGAGAGTTTCCTTATCTTAATCTGCTTCGAGTTTCCGTTGTTGATGATTCTAATATAAATCGCGGCGGGTAACTTTAATTTATAATCTCTACTGCCACTAGATTTTATAAATGAGAATCCCCCGTCGCGTCTGTCTTTATATTCGCGGTTATCCCAAGCTCTGCAGTTTTCAGCAATAAATAGAGTGGGGGGTGGTATAAGAAGGTTTAGCATATAAAGTCGCTAGTAATTAAATGCTTGAAAAAAATACGGCTTTGTAGAAAAAAGTAATTGATAGATTTAACTAACTTACGAGTAGGAGTAGGTAGTACGCACCAACTTTTCCCTGGAAAAATTCTACAAAATTATCATCGCGGCTTCGAGAGGTGCAGTTGCAAGGTAATTTTGAAGAATCTTACCGTGGATAAGTCGGTGCGGAACTTGTACTATATATTTGGTTAAAATGTATTTATAAAAAGCACAAGCTTTCAAGACATCTTGGCTTGTTCCTAAGCCTTTCAAGACATCTTGAAAGGCTTGTTCCCAAGCTCCCAACGGCTGATAATGATGACAACTTATCCTGAAGTATCACAGAAACTCCTGGAAGTACGTGCTTCGTCCTTGGCTGATTCCGAGGGGACAGAGATATGAATGTGTTGAATAAAACTTTGAACGCCGTGATTGTGATAAAGGGATGGATGGTCGAGGTCGGCCCTTACAACCCCAGAAACTTGAGGATTTTGTTGGAGCAAAACGCGAGCTACGATTTGTTGTGTTAAATAAACGTATATGTTTATATGTATGTATATGGATCTATACTTATATTATACAGCTGAAAAGTTTATTTGTTTGATGTTTGAGCTCGATAATTTCAGGAAGTACTGGTCCGATTAAAAAAATATTACAGTGAGTTTAGCCCATATATTTATCGAGGGAAATCTAAAATCACGGGCAACGTAGTGGAGTATAAAGCTAGTGTTAGCTCAGTGCTTATGTAATGTTTAATAAATTGTATTAAATATATCCGATGCTCGATGCCTGTTACACAAGGGCTTGAAGGTTACCACCGGGCCCAGTTTCTATTTTGGGAATGAATGGGAAGTACATGAAACTCCTCACTTCCAAATAATGATTGCCTTACAAAGAAGTACAAATTTTACGATTTTTTTAATATAAGTCTTAATATAAGTAAATTGCTTCGAATTGAAAACCACCTTTTTTATTGAAAGTCGGTAAAAATAAAATGAGCTACGAACGTAGGGGCCTATGGCTCAGTTCTAATTTCAGATTTAATTTGATTTGTTAGCATCAGAAAATAATCATAAGTAAAACGCTTCTTGGCATTATTTTATTGGTAGGAACAATTTTTTCCACTATTTATTTTGGGAAAGAAAACTTTGTCGCTCAAATGTTCTCCGACAACGAGGTTTCGACGTTCCACACAATCCTATCAGTCAAGTCGACAGCTAACACTATAATGGTTTATTTATTGGCTTTTCCTTGTCTATAACTAACGCAAAGTTTTGGCTCTTGAACGCACATCCACCTCAATAGAGATAACCTATAAAAACAACCTGTAATAAAAACAAAAGCAATATCCGTGGAAAAATCACTCCGAACTAACTATAAACGGCTTTCCTCACTTTCAAGTAGCAATCTCAGTTCGGAACTCCCCGTTGTGTTTACCATACGAAACTATGTATTTTATCTAGTTCCAATGGGGCACTAAAACGTTCCAAGTTAAATTTTACACTTGTCGAGTAGTGAACACAAATAAATCGGACGATTTAGACACCGTACTTGTGGAAAAGGACCTTTAGTACGAGGCTTAAGGTGGTTGCAGGTAAATAAAAATAGGGTTGACTAAGCTAAATGTTCGGAAACTTGCAACACCGGCTAGCCACTTGAAATACCATTTTTTTATATATTTGAACTATACTGATAGCCTTGCCCAGTTGTAATTTTATTTTATGCAAATCAAGACATTTAAACACTAAAAACAATCGGTGATATTGTGTCAACGGTACTGAAAATGTTAGAGAAAATTAGAACTAACTTATATTTTATTAATTTTAACAAACACTGTTTTTAGATACTGTTTCATATTATCACATACAACTGGTTGATTAAACAAACAATTACAAAATTCGGTACCAACAATTTTAGACCTAATTATAATGCATCAACGATTAATGTTGCCAGCAATGTTGACATTGCGTAAATGTTTACTATGTTCTATACATCCATGAACATGAATCTGATTTCCGAATAGTTTTCTTTGTCGTGGTCACCCCTGAAAAGCGGAATCCACCAGCTTGCAATATTTCAGCAGCAACGGACGGCGGACGGTAAACGCCCGGCCCTGATTGCAGGCTTTAGACGATAATTTAGATAGAAGAATCGTTGGATTAAGATTTTCAGTGCCTTAGTAAAGGTGGAAACACTTTTATGTTCAAATAAAGAACGGAAGTGGAGTGTTTTATGTACAATTTGTAATATCGGCGAAAAGATTGGCACACAAGACTTGGCGTAACGTGTTTTTATTCAAATACGTTTGCTCTTTATTTATTTATTTATACTGGACAGTATTTTTTGAGCATATGCTTTGGTTAAGTTCTTGATACTTAAAAGTTAACATACTCATCAAGTCGAATCGTGTAAGCACAAGCTCAATGGTGTTTTGTATTTTATAACATATTTTCATTATTCCCCTCCCATGTCCTTCATTAGATCAGCTTATTGTCGTCTCAATACATTTTGTATTATAATGCGAATTACATAAATGCAGATCAGGAAGCTTATATAAAAAGATATAATTCAGGTGTCATCGTTGACAGTTCGCTAACATTTTTGATCCCCAGTTTTTTGTGCGGTCTGCACCCAAAATACGTTATGCAATCTTTAGGGCCTTTAAAATCCAGCGTCGGAATTGAATTTCAGAAACAATGGACTAATCAAGGACTGCGAATGTTAGTGCAGAGGAGACTGAGAGGAACTCTAGTTTAGTTTCACTCTCTTTGTCCTGTCTGATTTTACTTTGATTGCTCCAAATTGAAGAGACGGCGAGGATTGTGTCTTAGTTTGATTTAAATGAAAGGGGATAATAGATTTTTATATCCTTGATAGGTTATATTTGTCTGTGTAAACTTTAGGCAAGTTTAGTAGAGTTGTCACAAGTTTTACGACAAAACCTCATTAATGTGTAAGCTTGTATGTATCCACTGGTTTTAAATACCATATCATTCTTAACTCTCAAATCTTTTACGAAATCGCTTTATTCTTACATGATAATGATATATGTATATACAGCATAATGCTAAGTGGCAACCAATTTACGTCCGAATTTCTTACTCGTGTATACCATTTGACCTTAAGTTAATTTTAAAGTTGCTCTGTATTGTTTTTGTATATTTGACGTATATAAACCTTTTCTATTTATATTCTATTTCTATATAATTTATACATCTTTTACACACTTACTCATGGATTGAGTAGGTAATAAATGCTCAGTAAAATAGCAATCTTGGTAAATAGCTGAGCTCATTGTCTAAGGTTACATTTGACCCACCGTTTAATGTATATTATAGAGGTATAACAGATCTATGAGCAGACAAATACCAAGATAATTAAAAAAAATAGTAATGTTCAGGAATTCAAAAATAAGACCGTCCAAATCGTTTGTAGCAAGCAACAATACTGTCTGCACAGAATGACTGCAGAGTTGGCGTGTACCCCGCGGCTGGGCGGCTTTTATGGCGCTTTGTGACAATGGCCATCACAAATTAAAATAAAGAAATATGCCGGGGGTTGTTCACTTTCCGTAGAGTACAGTTTTATTTTACTGTTTTATTGCGCTTTGATCTAGACTGTGAATGATGAAATGCAAAACATCTTGTGTTACCATCATCATCGCCATGATCACGGAAACAACTGATCACGTGCCATGATCAGTTGTTTTTGTGATCATGGCGCTTGCAACAGATAAACAAGAACAACGCTTGATATATATATCTGACTTAAATTTATAACTACTCTAACTTTGACCAACAGATTTTGTTTTAATATTATATAAATTTAAATGTTTGTGTTTGTGCTAGCTATTATTATTATAAATAAATTATTATTATTTTTTTTAAATTAAATTTGGACATGTAATATACCTAGACTAAATACAATTTTTTTTATGTAAACTTGACTTGCCTTATATAACGCCCCGTGTTATAATTGGTAAATAAATGAATATGAATATGAATATGGGGTCCGCGCAACAATGTATATATTCTCCTTTCTTTTTCCTCTATAAGCCGTCATCTCGACTTTAGTATCGAGAGACGGTTAAAGGCTACGATTTCGTTGTCTAACAAATATCTGAAAATGAGTAACCAGTATTCGACTATTCATCAAACAATTTAGCTAAAGTGGGGATCTAGCATTCCATGGCGTAATGGTGCCAACTCTTGCTTAGCATTTTGAAGCAATATTCATAAACCTCACTTAAATTGCATCTTTTTCCACAACATTTACAGAATCAATTTATATTGTGAATATCTTTTTAACAATCTCCCTTCGCGTCGTCGTTGCGAAGCGAGAGTATTAAAAAGATATTCACGAAATAAACGAAGCAATCACTATGGTCATTCGCAATCCACACTTTCCAAACATTACAAAAAGCGCTTACGTATTTACGAGAGAAACGTTTCATTTTACGGTACCCTAAAACGAGCCATATTACTTAGAATCTAGAGATGGGTGACTGAAAGTCGGAGATACATTATACGAGCGGCCAATTTAACTGTATTTAAGTGTACTTTTGCATAAAAGTCGCCTCGAAAATTCGTCGTTCGAAAATCATATTTGTATCTATTTTATAATTTTTGCTGTTTTTGCATTTGTTACGTACAACGAATATTATATACCTAGTGTTCAGAAAGGTAAAGGTATATGTACACACACACAGAACAAAGGCAAATGTTGGAGTAATTATTGTACTAGCTTTATTTCATCGAAAACCGCATTTATATAAAGTGTGCTCGCCGGTGATAATTATAGATTTTGTTTGACATTTGTTAAAGTAATATTAAATTTATTAGATTTTTTATGTTTTATTTATTGTTACAGATTGATTGTTGTATTTTCATTTAATTGTGAAGAACACTGTACAATCCCGTAACAATAATGTTTGATCGAATCTCAAAACATGAATTTTTATTCATTTGAGATTATAAAGATCTTTAAACCGAATACTCTGCATGTTGTTAAAATGAATTAACAGAAAACAAGGCTAAATTAGTTTCCTTTTTCAGAGAGCCGGAGTCCATCCCTACATCAGTCACGTCTCTTGAAATTAGAAAACGCGTTTTGTTAACGTTACCAACGTTACCGTAACGTAACAGTCACATAAATTGGAACGTCTATTAACTTTTTACGGTTGTGAGATATCTGTGAGGGCTCGCAATATTGGAGGCCAATGATTTGACGGGTAATAGTCGAGTGATAAAATGTTATTGGGAATGGGCGGGTGAAACTGTGCGTTACTTATTTTATATGTATATTTCTTGTACCTATGTCATTTCCTAAGGCCACTTGAGGTCGTCGTCATTTTATGAACGAAACCTGATAAATATATGTACCTACTATCCGCACAGATATATGTGCAGGGTGAAATATCTGTGATGGAATCCTACTTGCTACCAATATTTTAAACTCGAAGTTAGTGTGGTTGTTGCTCTTTCACCCAAAAACTACTGGATGGATTTTAATGAAACGTCCCAATAATAGATTAGATAATATATGTACCAGAAACACACATAGGCTTCTTTTTACCGCGGTTTGTAGCCCGATTTGAGTCAAATTTGGCATTGACATAGACTGTTTCCCAGAAAAGGACAAAGCCTACTTTAAAAAAAAAAGCGGGAAAATTTATTATAACGCGTGCAAAGCCGCGGGCGAGACAGAAAAAGATTTAAGCGAACTAACAGCAGTGTCTACATGAATTTATGTTTAGAAAAAAACTAGTTATAAAATAAATTTATTTTGTCACAGAACTCTTAGGCAACCAAAACCAGGTGTCATTTCTAGCAGTAGGTACAATTTGAGCAGTAATTTGAAACTCATATTATTAAATTGGCACAGAAGCCGCTATCAAGTCCAGCTCCATAACAGTTCTATAAACCAGTAATACGTACTTGCACGAGTAATGTAGAGCGCAGACAGTCCAATGCCGTGATCTCGACGAATATGTTTGAAATGTTCGCAACCTTATAAAACTGCATTAGAAATTCGTTCACAACTAACAAATAACATACAAAAACGATTTATTGTACACAACACAAAAATTAAAAATAACATAAACACTTTTCTGTTCCATTCTATTCTAAACACGTAAAAAAATAAAAAACAATTGGTACAATAGGTATCGTTAAAAATCGTTAATCTTCCAGACAACCTTAGGAACAAATATTATTTTAATAATATGATTATCATTTATTTAAACATACTAGTGGTTGGCTTTAAGGGTTTTGGTAAATTTTCCACGGTAAAAAGTGTACCTAGCTACCTTCCTACTTGAAAGTAGAGCCTCCAAATTGGTGCCACTTTTAATTCACAAGGATAAGCCGAATTTATTTTGAAACAAACAATGTATAGGTGTTATTTCATTAGTCGTTTCGAACCGCTAGCTGATGAATCGAGCACGAGTTTTTTTCAATGGGTTGTGCGTTTCGCACCGCAGAGCCTGTAACGGTGCGAAACGCCCAGGGTATCATAAAGAAGTATATCAATTAAAACGTTCATTTCAAACTCATAAATTATCAGAGGATTGGCAAAGTCTAAATACTTTACTGGTTTTTAGTTTAATTACTATTTCCTACTTAAATTAGTTTCATATCTACGGTTTACGGTTTTGTACTACTTTAATATAAACGGCAGTATACACATAACGCGATGTCGCTAAATCACGTGTGATCACGTACAATAAACTGACCTTTTTCGCTAACTCCAACATGTTGGACAACATGACACTACAGCGTATAGTGTAGAACCACGGTCTGGGACCACATACCTTATATGTACGTATGTATATATAGGATATATACACGTCATTACAGACACTTGGAGTGCGTCCAGAACACGTTGTGCCACATCAAATTGCGTCGATAAGGGACTGCGAATGCACGATATTATAAACTTTATGTTTATAGCCACTTCGAGGCTTTTTTATTGGGTTTTAAGTACCTGTCGAATATCGTTATGGGGTTGGATGTAAGGTGTTAAAATCATTTTAAGGTAACACACCTTAAGAGGAATCTTTTTGTGTTAGAAGTTAACCCTACTTTTTATCTAAGCTTTTTGAATAAAAATTTTACATAGCATAGAAAATATCGATATTAGTGTTACAAACAGTTACAAGATCATTTATTTTCATAGTTTGTTTTAACACAGCATAGAGACGTCAGACTCATTCGTCATTACTGTTATTAACCGTTTTTTTACTCTTGAATATTAGACGGACTTTGGAGAGTTGTCAAATAATCAAACATATTTTTATACTCTATGGTTCATGTCGCAAATATTTTATGTAACTGAATAAACCGATGACCTCTGTAATGAAAGTCGAGTGTACTTTCGAGACCTTAAAAAATAATTATAGATTTTGGGTTTACTATATAAATACAAAAACATATAAATTTTATCAATACACTAGGATCTTACGACTGTCATATATGTCAAGTATGATAAAAAAAACAAATATCATTGAACGGACGAGCTGGTGAACACAAGCTGATACCGAGCAAAGTTACTGGAAGTCTATGAGCGGGCTATGCGCAGCAGTGGACATGCCTGAAATTATGATGATAATGATGATAGATCATTTACAAAGTCATATTTGAGTACCTCTATTTCTATCTGCATTATAATGTGTGTGTAATACCATATACTACGGTTATATGTACGTATATCACATTAAATGGGCTCGCTCATGCATAGAATAGTCCGCATAGCCCAAGCGTAGCTTAATACTAGTAAATAAGATATATTAAGGTTTCAGCTAAACCAACACGTCAGCAACGCGGGAAGCGACTGCGACACGGGAGCGACTGCAACGCGGTAACTTTTTAGCTTAAAAACGTTTCGGTTTGTGGCCGCGTTGGTGTGGAAAGGGCCATAGTAATTCATGGGTTGACATAGGCGGCAGACGTTCCCGCCTTGCAGTCGCTTTCGTCGAGGATAAGTATCATCAAAACCCGAGAGAGTACAGTAAGCAAACGAATGGCGAACGGCAGATACAAATGATGATAAATTTCAAAGTGCATTTCCTAATTTAAACATCTCTTTGGCGAAAATAGAGCTAACAAAAATAATGGCTCATTGCACAACATTCAGATAAGGATACAAAACCCTCCTTCAAAACAATTACTTAAAAGTACCACTTACGTTTAATGTAACCTAACTAAAACTCGTAAAATACTGTGTTTTAATTGTTTAATACTCTGTCGCGAACGTTAATACAAAGTTGCCTTTACTTTTAGGGTTACTCACTTCATTTGCTAAACGGGCGATGTCTTTAAAGAAAATGTTGCGAGTTAAATTCAATTATTTTCGGCTTTCGACTTCAGTGGCATTATTATTAGGCGGGAGTCGCTTCGAGCTTCGAACCGTCATAAAGCTTAGTAACTATTATAGAGGTGGCTTAATGTACTCTTTGCCCATGTTTACAGCTTTTTTTATCTCGATTGGCGAGCCTAAACATAGTGGACTCTACATTTAAAAGACTACTTTACAAGTTGATGAATGGTTACCAAAAGTTTGTAGTAAATATTTTGTGTCACATTTACAAATGTTCTTTCTTAATTTTACTATGCACTATTTTTATTTATTAGTATTTGAATCTATACTAATATTATAAAGCTGAAGAGTTTGTTTGTTTGTTTGTTTGTTTGTTTGTTTGAACGCGCTAATCTCCGAAACTACTGGTTCGAATTGAATAATTCTTTTTGTGTTGGATAGTCCAGTTATCGAGGAAGGCTATAGGCTATATAAGATCACGCTACGACAAATAGGAGCAAAGATATAGTGGTAAATGTGTAAAAAACGGGAGAAATTGTTCATATTTGAAGCCTTCCGTTGCGTGCGCCGTGAAAACGGTTCAAGATACACAAAAAATATGTATTAAAGAATAATAGCTCTTTTAATGATCTAAAAAACAGTCCACGATAGTATATGTCTATCTTTTAAGATTAACTCACAAAAACCGTTTTTATGGTACCTAATTTGGTCGAAATAATTTGTTTAAGTTGTATCAACATAATAATATTAATCTTTATTCAAATAAATATGTTGTTGGTTAAGAGTACTTCATCCATTATAACGCGGGTAGCACCTCAGGGCACAGCTAGTTGTTTATATTTTACTTATGAATCTTTGTGCCCTTTTTTGGAAAAATAAAAAAAATAATTGCTCAAATTACTAGGAATTATAGAAAACTCAAGGTACTTACACAAACTTATTACATTTCCATTTACAATAATATCGTTGGTAAATATTCCAGTTAAACCTACTGTAAAAAAAAACCTTTAATCGATTCAAATAATTTTGTTTATAAAATAAACTAAATAATAAATAATATAAATAGAGACCGGTGGAAGTCTATCGTTTCGGAGGCCAACCCCCTACTTTGGGTCGCTGAGCCATAATAGTTAGTTAAAAAATAAACTAACCTCTGTCAGTTTGTATTATCCCCCCGACTCACTCTTAGCCAGTGTTTAAGGATTCTCTGCAAAGCTGTAAAAACTTAAAGTGTCTCAGCTGCTTAAGAATTTTAAGTTAAGCTTTGGGCCTAAGATATCCCCATCAGCATTTATTTTATTCATAACTAAGCGAGACCATAGATTTATTCTATTGCTCTTTGTACTTTGCCATTTTGAAATTTAAGGAAGGGGATAAAGCTTACAAAGTGTCCGTTGCTCTAAAGTTTCAGAACTTAAGAAGAACAGTTTCATGAACTAAAACTATTATGTTGTTTTTCATAATACTGAAAAATGTTATCACTAAGTTACGTTATCGCACATTTACATTATCTTTAAATTATGGTTTATAACTGAATCAATAAAATTAGTATTATCTCAATTTGATGTGTAATTTATTTTACTTATAATTCATTCAGTTTTTCTCCATGAACAGATTTACATAGTATTTTATGTTTTATTAATCAGACTTAAGTGCCTACCTATATAACTAATTTAGGTCGAATTAAAACAAAGCTATAGCACAGAAACTTTGCAGATTCACATTTACGATATGATCTTTAATGGGTGCTGTGATAAGTAATAGAATGAATAAAATAACTATATAATGTTTCCAAAAAAATTTCAACATTTGATAGTTTTTTGGAAACATGACTTGACTTGAAAATTTACATCGTCTATTATCTATTTGGCCTTAATTAAGGATGAATAACCTGTGTCCCAGCAGTGGGAACGTTGATCAGCCTGCTGATGATCATCATCTATTCAACGTATAATTAATGACATACCAATATACAAGTACCTATGTACATTATTGCACCGCATTGCAGTTCAGAGCTCACTTGGAGCGTTGAAGGCGCGCGGCGCGCACTTTGCGTCGAACCCGATTAATGTTTTTTTGCCACGCAATCTTGCAATAAAGGACGGCTCGGCAGGCCGTGAGCAGACTGTGCTGTGGTGGTTCCGTACAAATATATTAGTTTTTATTGCAGTTACTAATAAAAATGCTGATAAATTTAAAGTTTTGTTGGATTTAGATTGGAGGAACATTCAAGGGTCAACCACTCTTTCGAAAAAGGAATGATTAAAGATGATTTAAAAACTACTTTACGTTCATATTTGTAGGGTGTAATTAAGCGGTAGTAAATTGAATTTCAATCTTACAAAATATAACTTGATACACGTAAACTACGCAGACATATATTCAATAATTATAATTATAATCGTCATTCACAATTATCATGGTAATCAATCATTTTGAAAAACAAAAGATAGAGGGGCACATAATAACAAACTATTAATTAAGTATTCTTTAAGATGAGATTGTTAGTCCAAAAAAATATAACACATCTGTACAGTATGTATAGTTTGAGAAACAATTTAGATTTTCGTGGAAGGTAAGTCACTTATACTATTTTATGCTCCCTAGATTGAATCATGTAAGCTGAAACTCTTAAAACTTCCCGGGCTAGGTTAATTTACCAGATACAGAACCCTAGAAAGTTCACCCTCTAGAGTTTATAGTTATTAGCCGGGCTTATTATTAAATAGTTAGTACCGCGGTGGAGGTTTCAATGAGTTTTTTTCCAATGGAACGAGTTGGAAGTTTGTTTGTAGATCAGCTTGATACCTAGGGTGTATTAACTGGTTGGTTGTTTGCGTAGAAAACAATGAAACCGTAATCAAGCAACTGGTTTTAGGCATAGGCCATAGGCGTTTAAACAATGTTAGCGATTGGCAAGTGGGTGCAAAACACTTCGAGCGGCAGGGTACACCGCTAGTGTAATAACCAAAGTAGCATGAGGGAGTTGACGAGCGATCATTTTGCTTTGTTTGAGCTTTTCACATACACTAACCGGTCCTTTGGAAAATCTAAAGGCAGAGTACACTAGAGTATTTCTTCAAGCATGTCTACAAAATGTATTAATATTCTTTGTTTGATCGACGCTCTGTCCGTTTTTATATTTCGTTGCGCCTTGTAGGAAGCAATCAAAACTTAAAGTTTCGTTGAAACTCATGACGAAATGTAACAACCAAAAGATCTTGCGTTTGTACAATTTGACAAACCAGTGAGCGGCTTGTTACTCTTATAATAATATAAGTAATCGCAAGGAAACTCTTTTAAAACAACTTGTTCTGTTCTGATCCAGCAATTTCATCCGAATACTTTTAAGCTATTTCGATCAAGGATAGCTTCGTTCCAAATACAAATGCAAAAACTCTTTAAAAAACAAAGAATACACTTTTTAACTCACAACAATAAAAAGTGGTACAATGGGTGGCTTTATCGCTAAATAGCGATTTATTCCAGGCAACCCTAATACAAGTTTACCTTTGTCATATAGGATAAGAGTATCTAAAAAAAACCTCGTTTTGACCCAGGCCCATAACTCCTTCACTTTAAAAGTATGAGTACATACACAAAGGCACACAAAGCTACGCGTAATGAACACTCAAAAGCGCCATTAAATATTCAATAGGAAACCTTAAAACATCATAACGCCTAACAGCTAACCGACAGAACGAACGTTTTTGCATGAATAAATAATCAACTTTTAGAATTTGGACCAAATCTTTCGCGTAACGAGTTGCCAGAACAAATAAATGCTAGCGTTGGATGGTTCTCATTATACTGGCCAGTGGATGTATTAAGGTACCATTAAAATTGGCCGTTGGGCTATTGAACTTAGCTCTTGACCGTTACTTATTGTATTTTAGAACAACTTTGTATTGCTTTTTGCTGTAGACTTTTTCCCGCCACGGCATTGCCTGTGTTTTTGGATATTCCCGCGGTTAAAAGCCTAAAGCCTTTCTCGATAAATGGTCTATATAACACTGAAATATTTTTTCTTTATTAGACCAGTAGTTCCTAAGATTATCGCTTTCAAACAAAAAAACTATTCAGCTTAATATAATATTAGTATAGATTTCAAACATGGCGATTCACTATAGGCCTTATGAATAGGGTCAGAGTAGCATAAAGACACCTTCCTCCTTATACGTGACCTCCGGGTGGTGCTAAGAACAGTCTCTGGTGGTAAGCTTCGGCCGCGGCTTATCACCACCCTCCGGGCTGGGCCAGTGCTTGAAGCGATTTTTTCGTGTTTCGTAATGTGGCCCGGAGAAGCCATCTACCTTCTAGGTCTTCATGTCCCATTTTAGACCACATCGTCCCTTTACATCAGGTGAGATTGTGGTCAAATAAAGACTTATCGATCATAAAAAAAAAAGAGCTATGCATGTATGCTATGCTCAAAATTACTTTGTAACAACGAATTAGGAATGAAAAATTATGTAAAAGAACCGAAATGTTTTCAATTGGACATCGCAATTCGACAAGCGACGCTTTGGACGTCTACTAACTAGATGAACGGATGACATGGCAAAACGGGCCGAAACGAGCCATTCTAAAAGAGCCGTTGGCGATTCATACCGTGTTATGAATAGCTCGCGGTATGAAACGCCTATACAATAGGCAGTCAACCCTACAAAATCTCAATGTATATAGAGGTATTTATTTATTTAACGATCACCACAGCCTTAGTACAGGCCTATTTTATGAATTTACTTTACATTATTGAGCTCACAAGTACATTATGATTGTGTAGAAGACAATCGTTTAAGTTACTTAATTATAACTTTATTAATAAGTTATAAGTTACCGATTATTAAGTGACCCTGTTCGATCCTAAGTTCGTATCTGTCACCGGTAATAAATAATAAAGCGCTCAGAAGCCCCTCCACTCAAGTATGCGGTAACTTTTAATACAAACGTTGTATGGCGCTGACAGGCGCGCGCTCTATGAATTACATGTGAATTGTGAAGCTGGGGACCACGCGATCTTTTGTATCGTAGAACATGTGTGTATCTAGTTTTGTGAAACTTGTCTGAAAAATTATTAAATCAGTTATCATTGATTGAACAACTGAACATACAGAGCATTCATAGAACACATTGTACATTGTATTAAGTCTATGTTAAATGTACCTGTACTAAAAGCTCAGAGGTTACCCCGGGGCTAGATGTTGCTGAAAAGAACAATAAAGATTATCCATAAATATTTATTTTAATAAGAATCATAATAAGGGCATGGAACCTGGTTCAATAAATAATTAAAAAAACGTGTAATAAATAGTATTAGTATTACTTCACTGAACTCTCAGCTTGAACATTGCACTTGGACCAGCTAAAAGCTTGCTAAGTAATTAAGCAGAAAAATGTGCTAATTAAAAGTAATATCAGTTTTCTCAGTTCCCGCTTCCCTGAAAGTTTCTTCAGATCTATCATAATTTATCATCTTGAAGATACAGAACAAAGTTTTAATAATATTAAGTTTTAAATGATTGAGAGTATTAAAATTCAGTGTTATGATAAACTTTGTTATTTAAAACGAATTCATCAGCATTCATCAGAACTGCCGTGTTTGCTAAATAGGAGCACACTATACTTTAATT
Source organism: Gymnoscelis rufifasciata (assembly GCA_929108375.1). Lineage (NCBI taxonomy): Eukaryota > Metazoa > Arthropoda > Insecta > Lepidoptera > Geometridae > Gymnoscelis > Gymnoscelis rufifasciata. Next base: position 6,999,678 of record OV815315.1, on the reverse strand, counting down.
GCGAAAATCGTACCTTGGTACTTGGTGCTTTATGTAAGCAGTATAAGTTGAAGTCTCCCGGGTGAATAAAATGTACCAAAAGTGTGCTTGATGCACTTGGGTGAAGAAACCCCGGTTAATTAAATATACTGGCTCTATATTTTCCGTGTGTACAAATGAAAATTTAACATGAATCTCTACTATTATGATTTTTATTATTCTACAATACGTAAAAAAATATACCTATAAGCAAAACTACATATATTTTTTTAAATTAATAAAAATATCCAATACATTTTGCATTGGACTATGTTTGAATGGGTTTAAAAACATTATGCAAATCCATCTGATGACAGGATCACTGGAAGTATCGGAATAAGCTATTTTCCGGTCAAATGAGCACCTGATCTGGCTTAAATTAAAATATTCAATTGAATTTTAAATGGTGCCGTCCCGTCAGAGTTTCACACGTTCATAACGTGTTTACGAAATAAATAGTTACTTTTAACGCGCTTTGAGTTTAACTATTAGAATAGTAAAACTTTTAACCAGACTCAAAAGTAATAAATAATCCTCAGATTCAAAAACAGAAAAGTTAGATTGATAATCTCTGGAAATCGAATTGTAGTGCTACTATGCGTTTTGTAATAAATATTTCCGCTTTCGTCCCAGGTTTTTAAGTAGGCAAATTTTAGCTATTTTGGTACAGTCACCACAAAAAAATCTTAACTTGTCTTAACTGACAAGTCTGAGGTAATTAACGATAAGTTTTGAGTTTCTAAGGAAAATAAATATGTATTATGTAGTATATCAGTCACCTAACACACATAGTACAAGCTCTGCTTAGTTTGTGGTTAGGTGACGCTTTGCGATTAGTCCGGAAATACTTATATTTTATGTTGTAACTTATTGACAATAAATCTAACAATTTTTGAGATTCTTTATAAAAATGCTATACCAGAGCTATACATTTGGTTAGTCATCCTATAGTTTATTATGTCATGGCTACATACAAATTGTAAGGCCTTTGTCCGAGTTTTCAATGCATCGCAGAATCATTAATATAATTATTTACTGTCTGCGTTATAGCCCATTAATAATGCTACTAGGTAATTAATTTTCTACCAATACCTACAGATATCGCAAGCCTCATTATTTAACGTATTCGCTTTGTGCTGTAATTGAATGAGTTTGATGAATTAATGAATAATTTCTGTTTACCCGCAAATTCAGTTGTTTCTAAATTACGTGTAGCTATTATCATTTAAATTTTAGTTAACGTTTGTATGTATATTGAGAAGTTCATTGTTGTAATTATAAGCCGTGTTGGCTAAGCTAAGTGGCCGCAGACTCGACTTTCATTCCGAAGGTCGTAGGTTTAAAAGCCGCCGCACTTTAAACACGTGCTTTAATGGCGACGGCGAACATCGTGAGGACACCGGTATGTTTTTTTTAATTGTTATTATGATGGATTAAATAGAAACTTTAGAGAGGCAAAACATGAAGATAAATTTAAGTAAAGAATAAAATACAAGATAAGAGTGTTAAACAAAAAAAACTTTTTGTGTTATTTGTTAAAACATAAACATAAATCGATACTTAACTGGCAGCAAGGCGTTTATAAAAAAATATAGAATGGTAATCCAATACGACTTTTTCGACTGCACGTTGCAACAGATATGAGGTTCGGCGAAATACAAAAAATAAAAATGTACTCGCCTCTGAAGCAAATATCGTCACCATTTTTGATCGTACGTGGGGCATTATTTCATTTTAACGAGAAAATCGTCGCTTCGTCCGTGTCTTTTATGTACTTTATACCAGTACAATAATTATCCGCAAGTACAAGAATCGTAATATGAGTAGACTATTGAACTCATAAAAATGTTTTCTTTAATGGGCTCTCGCCACGCATGATTTTTAGGGTTCCGTACCCAAAGGGTAAAACGGGAGTTTATTACTGAGACGTCGTCGTCTGTCTGTCTGTCCCCAGGCTGTTTCACAAGAACCTTGATAGACAGAGTTAAAATTTTGAGGCATGATGTTTTTTTCTTCAAGGGGCTCCTATGCAACAAACGTGATTTTAACAAGATTACGCCCCGCGCTTTCATACAAAAAGTTATTTCTCATATTTTTTTCTGCAAAATATGCATAAAATATACACGGAACCTTAGGTGCAGTATGATTCCATCTTCAAATTTATTCATTCGTTGTTTTGCAAAATAAAAAATAGATGTTGGCCGATTCTCAGACCTACTCAATATGCTCACAAAATTTCATGAGAATCGGCCAAGCCGTTTTGGAGGAGTACGGGAACGAAAACTGTGACACGACAATTTTATATATAAGATTAATATAACTTATACTTATTTGTATAAGTATTATATTACTGCTTCGTTCTATAATCCAAACAACCAGCGTCCACTGATCATTGTACGGAGATACGTCGTAAATTGATCAAATACCTGAAATGTAAGCGTAATTGTTTCACATTCCAACAACCGTTGATGATTTTCCGTAAGTTGATTTATTATTATATCTAGAGATCTTTGGGAGATATTTTAATCTAATAAGCCTCCAATGATTTCAAAGCTGGATCTACACTGGGTTCCAAAAATAACCGGTCAGTCACATGAAACCGAATATCTCCCGATTCGAGAATTTAACTATAAAGTTAAATCTAAATTTATAATTTAAGAAAACCCCCCGATTCCAGTGCTTTAATTTCCTTAAAAGTAAAACACCATAATGTTTTGTAATGTGCACGCGATGCGCTTTCATTTGATAGCCCACTCGAGTATATTTGCAGATTTTCGGTTTTCCTGCCGCACTCCAACCCCGATAACTTTTAAGCGGCACAACCGATTTTCATGAAACATGTCTAAGAACACTCGCGCCAGGCTCACCTTTCATACAAAATAAAACTAAATTAAAATCGCTCCATCCGTTCGGGAGCTATGATGTCCCAGACAGACAGATAGACAGACACGTCAAACTTATAACACCCCTCTTTTTTAGTCAGGGGTTAAAAATAAATCTTATGAGCACAATCTTTAGTTTTTCGAACCGAGTGTAGTTTGTACTATGATTACCCAATAGATACTATTAAGATAATACAAGTACAATAAGTACAAGCTCTGCTTAGTTTGGGGTTAGGTGATGCTGTGTGATAAGTCCGGAAATATTTATTTATTTATAGTACACAACAAGATGGACCGATCCATAGTAATTTATCGGGAGTTCAGTTGCGACTAGCACGGGAAGTATTTTATACTTCTCTAACTGTTTAGGTACCGTCAATTTAACTTAAATAATAGCAAAAAGAGTAAAGTAAATATAATATTTTGATACACTACGTGGTATAGATAAGAATAGTGAAATTATATATTAAATTTGTTGTAGTGTTTAAATTATAAAGTTTGTAACAAGAGACTTTAAATATGTTATATTACCTAAGCTATGATTTTATAAAATGGTTAGTAAAAATTATTATTATTTTTATTCTTAAATGAAATTTGTTCCTGGCCATTTTATGGTAATGCAAGTTGGATCTATAGTACAGTTCGTATTTATAGTAGTGAAATCTGCTTTAACTATGTACTTAGACAACTTACTAAGTAACTAAACAAGCTAACTTGCTGATTCGTGTGGGAAGTCTAGGTAGTTTGAACTTAAAACTAGGTAGTTTGTACTTTGAAACGAGATACGAACTTTATAACATGCTGTACCAAAATGATTTAGAATCCTACAAGTTTACCAACTTATAATAATTCTTAATTATTTTCATGTAAATCAGTTGTGCTTGACAAAGAACAGGAGGTATGGGGTTGAATTGAGTCTTGTCTTGTGCTTGATTAAGCTCGACGACCAATCTCAGTATGAAATTATCGCTGAAACTGATAATGTCGTTAAATCCTTGCAGAATTTGTCAATAATATTTTTTTTTATTCTGAGTTTAATACTTATGTATATGGAAGATGCCATCGGATCTCGTGCAAACATATTATGTTAGATCTTAAATGACAAAATTGCAAAATATAGAATCAAAACTTAATTTCCATAACATACCGTAGTACATTCAGGTCGCATTTTGGCAATTCCAAAGACATATCCCTCATAAGGAATGTAATTAGGTTTCTGGGTTATAAAAACATAGATAGCAAAGTTGCCGGCTACCTGTTTAAATCTTGTGATAGGTTACTGCGCGATTAAAATCATTTGAACATACATCGTCTTTCCATTTTAACTGTAAGAATCATACATAAAAGATCACGAAAAATCTAGCCTGCAGTTCCTAACTATAAGTGCATCAAACACCTTTCAAGTTGAAAACTTGCAACTAAGTGTTCTTACTCAAACACAGGGGAACTAGTTTTTAGTTTAGTTCACTAAGTTTTAGCACCTTGAAGTAAATCTTGGGTTTCAGCTTTCCAAATGCTTCGTGTAATATTAAACTTCCAATAAACTTTTGACATTATGGGCAGAGAAAATTGCCTGTATCAAAAATAGGCAACGCGTTAAACTGTCAAGTCATTGTCAGCTATTGTCATCGGATTCATTTGACGCTTTGATGTTTTGTTTATTTTTTGTTCTTTAAATTATCTCAATGATAATAATACTGACCGGGCGGATTTAAAAGCGGGATTTGAATTTGGTGGGTGTGCTGGAGCCTAGTTCGTCGTTCAATTGCACCGCGTGCCGGCGAGTTTGAATAGATACTCTGGTGTACGAAACCCGTGTCCCACTTATATATATGTATATATTTCCTAACCCCAAACTAAGCAGAGCTTGTACTATGGGTGTTAGGTAACTAATATACTACATATATATATATATATATATATATTTGTAAATACATATTTATGATACATAGAAAACACCCAGACCCGAAACCTGAAATTGTAAACCGTACAAAATCTTCCAGCCCCAAAAGTCATAACGCAACATTACGCTGTGATGCTATCTCGCTCAGATTATTATGTATTTGAGCATGATAGCTGCACATGTACTTCTTCTTATATCTAGCATCATTTCTTTGAATAAGTTTATTAGTTTACCTTTCTAAGCATCTCCTCCAGAGACTCCATATCGAGGTCAGCCGAAGCAGGCTCGCCGCCCGCGCCGCCGTTGACTCCGTTGTTGTTGTTCGTCATACCACCGCGCGCCACATGGGAATACCACCACTGCCCACTGACATTCACTTCACTACACCTATCAATTACCAGATATTTTGACTTTTTCACTTCACTACGCAAATATTCTGTTTTTTTACTTGATAGAGAAGTTCAATGTGACTTCACTCACTGCACCATTACACTAATGTTTTGTAATGCGAATTTCAACGCGCAATTTTACTCATTCGTGTCACATTTATAGTTTTTGAATTTGGTATTGGTTTAACAATTATGACTAAATTGACTAGAATAGTTGAGGAAGACTGAATTCACTGCAAATAAGATATTTTCGTGCCAATCACATTAGAAAAATGCAAATTAATGAAATAACGTCAAACTAGAATGTAGCCTACAATCAACTACATAGTCAGCATAATTCTGCTGTCATTGTTTTCTTCAAGGATGCATCAAATCAAGGATTTTTTATTAATAATGTACTGCCGTCAATTTTTATCGGTATAGTTTAAAGGCTGATCGCATTCACGCGAAACCGAGAATGTGGAGTGTGATATCATTCCCCGGTTTTCGTAAGATTTTAACAGCGAAGCCATTTCATACAAAAAGTAAAACATTCGATGCTAGAAATGGAAACCTACACGTTTCTATTATAAGATTTTAAGCTCTGTGATATGACTTGACACCGCTGAAGAAGTCGACTACTCATGTGAATAAAAGCTAAATTTATGTAAAATACAAAATGCTTCCAACTCTCCCGTAGAAGATAAAAAGGCCAATTTTCATTTGAATAGTCCTCGGCAAAACAAGGCCTGGAGTAAATTTATGCACGGTCACACACTGCCAACTGCCACAGACTGGCTAACAGTTAATACTAGTAAAACAAACACTATCTGTGCTTAAACAGGCGAGTCTTGGAAACGTTTCGCATTATTTTAATTTAGGATGGGTTTGTAGCTAAGTAACGGTTTTACTGGTTGTAGCAACGGTTCATAGAAATATCTAAAGTATTACTCGATTGTGTCTCAGATATCTAATTCAGTAATACTTTGTATGGATAATATTATGTTTTTATATAAGATAGTATTTTTCCGTTTGATTGAGTCTGTTAAATATAAATAACTTTAAGAAGTACGAGTAGTTGCGGTACATATGAAAAGCTTGTTAATAAACTGTTTTTGTTTTAATTGAGACTTAATTTAAATTCTGTTGCCAATATATGGCCTTTTCTAACCTCAGAGACTATCTTTTCGGTTTTGAATTATTTCATTCTTTATAAAATACTGTTTTTTAATTCTAAATGCCGAAGCAAGTGGCTATTAACGTGTATTTGTCTGATTTATTCCTGGAACTTGTCACAATTTCTCATGAAACACCTGCGAGCCCAGACCCAAGTCAAATTGATTAGCAAGCTCTTTATTTGATTGAATGGTCCTTCGTCAATAGTCACCCTGTCAACGAAATCGACTTGCCATCCATTACTTAAAATGTTTGCTTTGAGGGCTAAGGACTTTCCTGTTTCTTATTACTTTCGATACAAGAATAACGAATGAGTGTGAGGATATAGTAATTGGATTAAATTATGGATAAGTAGAATTGGAAGACATCTTTGCATTGCTTCACATAATCCGAGCATTGATAAAAATACAAGGTGTTTCAATATTGGTATATAAGGCGAAAATATGCTGCTCTACAACATTTCTATTTGAAGCCTTTTTTTTAAAGGTCCTTTATTCTATTTAGCCTTCTAATCTCTAGGTCATGTTTTGCTTCATATCAGATGACTGAATTTTTTTTAAGTGGAAAAGGTAATAACAACTGTTTTATTCGCGATTATTATGACAATTCTATATGAGATAGGGTATTCTTAATTGATACCTATCAACGTAAAATAAAACAAAATTTAATGCTTTATTTCCCGAAAAGATAGGATTTACAGATTTACACTTCAAACATTTTATTCGACAAATGGGCTTCCAAATTGTAAAATCCTAGAACAATTTACAAATAAGAACTCGACATCCGCCTACCAACCGATTTATATACCATTTTAGGAACACCTTGTATAGACTTTGATTTGAGCTTGCTCTTTACATGGTCGTGTACTTTCTGGTTAGTCTGCGGTTAAGGGTCAAGCCCTTAAATTAAACAAGTAACAAAGTAATGATTGTACTATTTTTAATCAAGCAGGGTCCACCCTATCTTACAAGGGAGCATTGTAACGACTGATAGTACATAGGTACCGTGAATAGCTACTTTACTATGGCTAACGGTATAGATGTGGTCATTAGATGTTAAGGGCAGTTCTTCAGTAGATCTAGCTAGACTAAGGGCGTTTCTCCAATAACAAATGTCACGGACGTTATTTACACATTTTTAATTTCAGGCATTACGGGATAAAATCATTGTGAAATTTAGTCTTATTAGTTTCAGCCATTGTTAGGTTGGGTAGCACCGGAATCAGGTATTTTGATTTGAGTTTCAGTTGTAATGACCAGGAGAGACATAGACGATGTTTGTCTGCCTTATATATGATTATAGATTTGTTGTTGCAACAATAACAAACGTAAAATAACCGGAACGAAACATGAACTACCAGGACACCATAACCCTTAAGGCATAATCTAATCTAAGCTCTCTGAATAGGCTTTCCTTCCGTTATCGTACATCACCCAAACGAGAGTATATAGCGCAAAAGGTACAATGCTCTGAAGTACATTGTACTATACGGGGTCAATAACACTTGGCAGAGATGACAATGTACTGGGCGCCAGACCAAGGCTAGATTGTAAACGGGGAGCTATCTCTATCTATAGATATATGGGAATAGCCTCGTGATACATAATGATAAGAGTTATTTTGATGATTATTGATAATAGATTATCTTGACGCTGTCCTAATATAATGATTGTGAGAACAAATTGAAGGTTAATATAACTAAATCAGTTACTGAATGGATTAACAGTACTTTGAAGGTAAATTACATTGGTAAATTATTAGGGTATTATCAATAAACTTAAGTAGTTACGGATTGTTTCTTTGTAACTAATAGTACGATAATTACACCTTAACATCATTATTATACAAATTAGCTGTCTTTCACTGCAACTGTCAATTGAAAATGCTTATTGACAACTTTCTGTGAAATTTTCTAGTTTGTAAGGTAAGCTGGCTTCCAGTATATAAATATTGCTGAACCACCCACATAGTAACATTTAGCTTCGTGGTAAGCCCTTAGTTTATGTTATGGTACAAGGTAGGCAACTGATATACGAGATACAATATACAGTCAGTGGAGGCTAAATTATAATACAATAGATATGATATTTAAATAATCCTATCCGAGATCCTATTCAAGGTTGGCTGGTAGAGATCGCTATTTTACGATATTACCGTCAATTGTCACAATATGGAATACACAGTAGCTTTGGCCGAAACCTAAGGGTGCTAGTTATCTATGGCCAGCAACGTATACATAGACAAAGCCCCTGTACAGCTGCTATATTTATTAATGATGGATTTTTTTTTATTTTTGGTTTTAATTGAATTAATGTATTTATTTAATGATTATTATTGTTTTTTTTTTAATTGTGGGTAAATAATATTATTTGACGAAACTAAGTGTACAACCATGTTCCAAAAGTTAATAAAGATTTGAATTTGAATACCAATAAACATAAACAAGCAGCTCTCTTTAAGAATTAAATTAAAACACAAAATACACCCAAACAACACCAATTTTCAATAAATCCTACCGTTCTTATTTGTTACACTTGATTTCATCACTCCCTTCGCAGGGCACCGCTCGGTTGGTAGTGCAAACACAATTATCCTACGTACACATCTTGAACGTACCTATCTATGAATACAGGGTACACATCAGAGATTTCTACTCCGCCCTTGTAATATTGTATGGAAGGTATTTGGGAAAGTGCTGATATATACGATGATTTTGGGATTTAATACGTCTTTCACCGTAAAATGGGGAATGATTTACCATAATATTAATAATTCATTTGTAATCCAATTTCAATCTTACATAAAATCGATATAATTGTCAATTATATTTTATACTTCTTACTAGCGTCAACGTCGCGTATGCAGAGCGAGATATTTTTGACACTTTGTGATCGCGGAGGTATGCAAAGAGCTATATGTTAAGAATGGGTAGAGAGAGCAGGTTTGGCCAAAGCACAGATTTAAGCGTTAGAGCGACTTAACAGTAAGTTTGATGCGTAGAATTTAATGTCAACAGTCGTATACATGAGATGTATTTATGACATAACCGAATGAATCAAGTATAAATCACATGTAAACGCACCAATTGTGGTCTGCTTACTAAACAGTGGTCAATTACACGTTACAGGTGTTTAGTAGTCCGAATCACGGGTATCAGTTACATCCGCCAGCCTGCATTATTCAACGGAGACTGGCAACACTAGCCAAGTGGACTGCAAGATCACTAACATATCTACATATAAGTAAACTACAGTAATATACCTACATAGGAGGTTATTTTTCATTGAGCTTTTTCAACGAATTTTTAGGGTTTTTAGATCAACCGACCGACCCTAGATTGCGCTTGTTTTAAAATAAATCTCGCTTGAATATGTTTTGAACTTATAGAAGTAACGCATATAGGTATCTTACTTTTATAACCGGTGCTAAAAATAAATTAATGAAACATCTTTTCTTTTTTTTATGCTAGATATGCCTTCATTTGACCACAATCTCACCTGATGTAAAGTGACGATGAAGCATGAAGGCCTAGAAGATGGCTTCTCCGGACCACATTATGAAACACGAAAAAATCGCTTCACGCACTGGCACAGCCCGGAGGGTGGTGGCAAGCCGCAGCCGAAGCCTACCACCAGAGACTGTTCTTAGCACCACCCGGAGGTCACGTGTAAGGATCGTGAACATACTGATGGTTAATTGATACAGAAACATCTCATCCAATACCCGCAATACAGTTTTTATAACTTCTGTGTGTATTAACGTTCATAGCTACTATTTCTTTATTTCCTGAATAATATATATCTATACTAATATTATAAAGCTGAAGAGTTTGTTTGTTTGATTGTTTGTTTGTTTGTTTGTTTGTTTGTTTGAACGCGCTAATCTCCGAAACTACTGGTTCGAATTGAATAATTCTTTTTGTGTTGGATAGTCCAGTTATCGAGGAAGGTATAACGATATAACATCACGCTACGACCAATAGGAGCAAAGATATAGTGGTAAATGTGTAAAAAACGGGAGAAATTGTTCATCTTTGAAGCCTTCCGTTGCGTGCGCCGTGAAAACGGTTCAAGATACACAAAAAATATGTATTAAAGAATAATATCTCTTTTAATGATCTAAAAAACAGTCCGCGATAGTATATGTCTATCTTTTAAGATTAACTCACAAAAACCGTTTTTATGGTACCTAATTTGGTCGAAATAATTTGTTTAAGTTGTATCAACATAATAATATTAATCTTTATTCAAATAAATATGTTGTTGGTTAAGAGTAGGTACTTCATCCATTATAACGCGGGTAGCACCGCAGGGCACAGCTAGTTATATATATATATATATTGTTTTTAAATGGGAAATGGTGGATTTGTTTGTTTTTTAGGTTAATATTTGTTTTGAATCATAAGAAAACAAACCACCGACCAAAATCTTATTTACGAACGAAAAATCCTTATTAAACTTTATTATTTATATTATTATTTATTAAAATAAGATTAGATGAGCACTAAGTATGCAAATGATGGTTAGGCAATCAAGGTATATCATAAAGACACAGTTTAAATTTAAGTTTAATTCATATGAAAACTAGCTGACCCCAGCAAACGTTGTTTTGCAAAATGAAAAATAGATGTTGGCCGATTCTCAGACCTACTCAATATGCTCACAAAATGTCATGAGAATCGGTCAAGCCGTTTCGGAGGAGTACGTGAACGTACATTGTGACACGAGAATTTTATATATAAGATCAACTTTTAACGGCGTTGATTTAAAAAATAACGACGTAAATTTCAATACCTATAAACTTCACAAAAGGCCAAAGTTTAAGTATGAACACTAATTAGAAAGAAACAAGTTTTAAAATTGAAAGCGCCATAACAAGTTTCAGGTGTAGGTAAAGTTTCATGCAATTAATGTAAGCAAAGAAGTTACAAGAGTTCGTTTGAAACTCGAGAAAAACTAAATAATGCATCTTGTTAAATGTTTTGTGCTGGTAGCTTGTTTGTTTTACTAACTGTTATTTTTTTTATGTTAACTGCATATTTTAAGTGCGAAGCTGAAAATAAATCAACTAGCTTAACATAACCTGGCGATTGGATAAGGCTATAAAAGTAAGATTCGAAAGAAGGCACCTATACTTTGAAATGTTAAAGACCAAAATATGTTAGCTTGGTGCGTGCCTTGTATTGACCGAAGCAGGATAAATCATTTTATTTAAGAGCGGTTGTTTACAGAAATGCCCATTTAAATTTGATATGATAAATTGATGGTAAGATTAGAAACATTTTAGCTACAAACCTTCTCTCTCCCGCGCTATTTCGTCATAGAATGCTCTACTTGATACATATCTTATATATAACATTTCCATGTCACAATGTTAGCTACCGTACTCCTCCGAAAAGGCTTAACCGATTATTATGAAATTTTATATGCATGTTCAGTAGGTCTGAGAATCAGCTACTATCTATTTTTCAATTCGCAAAACAACGTTTGCTGGGCTCAGCTTGTAACTAATATAATTCCTGTATAATAGAAATGACACAAGAAAAAAAATAGGTACATTATCAGTTTCTTTTTATTTCATAACAACCATTAAAAATGACCCAACGATACTAATATAAATTGTCTTCGACTAACTTTCAAGTTCTGTGTTCCGTAGCTCAGAACCAAGTACTTTCCAACAGATTATTTCCAGTCTAGCAACTTTGTAATGCAAGTGATGGAAAAATAAATTAATTTCAAGTTTCAACTTATAAATAGCCCGTACAGCGTAATTGAAGAAGTTGACTTTTTACAAAATCAAGAAGAGATACTCATTTCACAAACGAGGGTAATTAATTGACGTTGAATATAGAGGTACAGTAAGTAAAACAACCATCTTAATTCATGGATAACTTGCTAAAGGCCGCGGATTCACGGTGAATGCAGGCGGCCTCTGACCGAAATATCTGGAAGTCAATGGAGAAGGAAGCTTTCGTACAGCAGTGAACGTCCTACAGCTGATAAGATAATAGATCTTATTACAGATTCACCGAGAAGCCTATAACCGCTATTATTGACAAAACTATAAAGGTTCAATAAGAATTATCGCCAAAAATACATCTGCCTGATAATGATAATGATTATATAAATGGCTTGGATAATCAATTGTCCGCAGTGTTTTGTTTCAGAAACAGATAATTAAATTGGAACTACACTGATTAAAATCGAAAACCAATTGAATGTTAATAATATGTGTAAGCATTTAATGGGCTTTCCCAATAACGATGTAACCGGTTCTACTTAATTGGTGTGAGTGATATTCGAGTAGGTTTGAGGCGGTAGGGATCCAATGTTTTAACCTTAAAGCGGTCGCGCGGCCATTTGTAACGGCAGCAGTCGCGCGTAACTTAAAAGACGTATGTGATAACACTAAACAATACTTTGGTTAGGTTATGATATAATTGGCCGTTATGACATAATTCATTTATAAAATTGAATAAAATAACAGAATTTTTGATCGTCGTATGATACTGACACCACAGGCGCGTAAAGTACTGTAAATGGTGCGCCACAATTATAATAAATCCGATATAGAAAGCAAGGGCAGTGGAGGTAAACAACTTATTTCGTTCAAAACCAATGACGGGCTAAATGGGATGTCAAATGCAAGCGACAAGAAATACTTATATAATGAGCGAAAATGTATCGTGTGCGATCGAAACAACGCCGCGCGACCACTTGAAGGTTAATATGTCAATAGTGAATTCTGCACAAAAAAACAACATAGCACAATAGATATTTATTGGGTCAGTGGGCCGACCATAAAGTACGTAGCCGTACATAGGTGGCCGTTGGGGCTGAATGGTTTTTGAATCCCTAGATTGAGAGAATGTTTACCAACATGGACGGATGTAAACGATGTTCACGAAAACTGCTTACTCTTTCGGCAGAAATTACTGGAAGTAAATAATTATTTGGGCCCATGTCCAGATTTGATCATTCTATTAAATTATGATGATAATGATGAAATTTCTAATATATGTGTATTATTATAAAAAGCTTTAAGATTTTATTTTCAAACAAAAGACGCAATCTTATTCTGCGAAGATAAAAGAAACACCAAAATCCAGTTAAAGGCAAATTCATTTAAAAAGATAAACGAACGAAGAAGGCTTTTGTTCCAACATATTACATTCCTTTCTAGATTACATTAAAAATTCCTGTGAAAATTCGATGATCCGAAACGATGCCCCAAAACTGAAAATGTCAAGGCAAGTCGACGTCTCGTTGTGATGTTGGAGACAGCCCTAGACATCACAAAGGCCATGTTGAAAAGTCGTATTTAGCGATGAAGACGAATGTTGGGAGGACTCCGCTTGTACTTGGGATTCGGGAGTCGAGTGCAAATTGGGCACGACCGAGACGTCTAGAAGTCAAGTCAAAGTCTAGAACTGTGCCCTGGTGATTATTGCATATGGTAATGGAAGGATATTGTTAGTTGGAATATTATGATCATTGTGAATATATTAATGAGAACTTTTTCAGAGACTCTTGATTTTTGAATTGAAACCATTTTAGTAAATGGTACTTTTTTTGTATGAATTTTCACCTGAACTAATACAGGCCCGTGGGTTTGCCGTTTAATAATATGTTTTTCCGCGCAAAAAGTAGCTTTTATTCTTTACTGGGAAATTTGCTATCACCAAGCCAAATCTGACTCCAATCGGGCTTTAATCGCAATAATTATATTTACCCGCGGTATTTTATCGTGTTTCATGAAAATGTATCTCGTAGTTTTTGCGTAAAAAGGCAAGAAACACACTTTCTTTGTTGAAAGTTTGTGTGTATATACACAAACTTTCGCATTTATAATATTAGTAGAATATTAAGCGCGGAGTCCCAATTCAGCTATCAAGGCAAGAATTGAATAAATGGCGTCGGACGAACGAATAATTAAATGAAACATCCCATTGTTATCGTTCTTTTAAATTTAAATCGAGAGACAGGAAAGCGTTGGTTCGCAAAAAACACAGATCAAACGGAGTTTCATTAAACTGACTGAACGTTTTGGAATAAGGTTGGGTAATTGATGCTTTTTTTTATGGTAATTTTTGAGAGTTATGACTATGACTTATGACCAATAGGTTAACTAAAGCAGGCGCAATGTGTACACTGAATTTACATAATATATCAAACGTCTTGATCGCTCATCATAGCTGAAGTTAGAATCTAACATCCGTGTATGAAACTCATGACTTACCTACATATCATATTATAATCTACATTAAAAAGCAGAATAGCTCTAAATTTATTATTAAATCAAAAAAATTAACAATTGTTATTACGGCGCCATAGTTCTTAAGTAGGTAAAATATTACTATAAGCACTTAATTAAAAGGTATTAAATTTTAAGTTTAATATTTTTAGACAATATCGGCAAAGACCGACAACAAAGACTTCTAATATTTTATAATTGATTTATTACTGTCACCTTCGTACGATTATTTTGGATAGGTCTATTGATACCAACCTATTATTTGTTACATTAATAGAGTAATAAAGACAAAGCCGTTGTGACATTGCATTGAATTCGACGCCTACATTTTCCTTGACCTGATATGCCTACTAACACCATACACCTACATAATTGGCGGTATTGTATCATTGCGTCTCAATACAAAGTCACATATGAACAAAGAAGCGTAAATATCCTTATCTAGAGGTATATTATAACTATGGGTCTAAAACTTAACTTTGCATGTAAATGCGAAATGACAAAAATGGAACCTTTTATTTTTGACAATTTCCTTCCCTGGTTGTGTTGATAGGAATAAACCGTATCGCTAAATGTCCATTATAGCTAAATGACATAAAAGCAATATACACTGTGAACATTAAAGCCATTTCAGTTGAGCGTCGTGAAAGCAGAATACTAAGTCTAACTATTAAGTTTACTATGTTATCTTTAAATCTATCTATTTGTACCCATTTATTATATTTTATTACTTCTACAATTTTGTTGTATACGCCACTGCTCCTGTGTGTACAATGATCTCTTTCCATCCAAAGGTTGCCTGGAAGAGATCGCTTTTAGTGATAAGGCCGCCAATTGTCTCACTTTTGCTACACACAATTCTTTTTTTTTTTTTGGTGTTGTAATAAAGAATATTGTATTGTATTGTAAGTCAGCAAAGAGCCAATTCAGCTGGATGACTGAAATCCTACTATATACATACATATATTATATTATAAACGCGAAAGTTTGTGAGGACGTTAGTGTGTTTGTTGCTCTTTCAAGTAAAAGTTACTGAGGGATTTTGTTGAAACTTCACATGTAGCAACATATCAGAATAACACATAGGCTATTTTTTACCGCGGTTAAATACATAATAATTATTGCGAGTAAAGCCCATTTGGATCACATTTGGCACGAACATAGCTGGTTTCCCAGTAAACCTTTGATACCTTCTAGGTCTACATGTTCCATTTTAGACCACATCGTCACTTTACATCAGGTGAGACTGTGGTCAAATGAAGGATTATCTAGCATAAAAAAATATGACAAAAGCTACTTTGAACCGCGCGTGAATGTATTATCACGCGGGTAAAGCCTCGGGTAGACAACTAGTTAAAAATGATATTTCATACATAGAATAGAATAGAAACAATTTATTCAGTACAAATAAACAGACACAGTTATACGTTCTTAACACATTACAAAAGTAATCCACCTCTACCCTGCACCAGTTTTCGCCAGGAAAGTTACTTAATTATGTAAATATTTTTCTTTGATGGGGATATCTAAGATGATACTAATTGCCAATTTGTGAGTACAAACAGCATAATCTCCAATTAAAAATGTGAAATTTATCAATTTAGCCTCATTTTAACATACTCTTTATTTTTAATATTTTTTCTTGGAAATCCTATATTTCATTTTTTATGGCACTATGAAAATGTAGACATCGAGTGCATTTCGCATTTAAATATTGTTTTTAAATATGAACATTGTGAATATGATAACTGAAATATTTAGATGTTACCTATTGTAATCAACAAATAAGTTTCCCCTGCTCTAATTATTTTAATGAGACTTAAATTATTAATAACAGGATAAAATAGTAAGTTAAAATCACAAAACTGCTAAGTATAATGGAGTAGACGACAAATTTACGCAAGATTTGTTAAACCAATTTCTGCAAAACGAATGTTTACAAGCATTGTTGAAAATGACAATTAATTTCATAATTTGATTCTGAATACACTGAAATCACCGCGTATGTCATTCCAAAACATAAAATAACGTGTTTGTAAATTTTACCACTATTATGAAACTCATGAACATAGTTCTGTTTTTATAAAGTACGTTTACATTTACTTTTAATTCCAGGTACTTTAGTTAAATAAACTAATTATGTGTATTAAATATATCTAACATTACTCCAAAAATAATGTTAAGTTAGATAACTGAGATAGAACCTAGTTTTGTAAGTAAACTTTAAACATTGTAGTAACTTGTTTGAATGTTAATGTTGCGTCAATTCAAATACGTAACTAACACTAATATTTCTTTAATAAGTAATTATTTTATGCACTGCTGTTGCAGAAATAATTACTATAGAATCCTATAAATCCTTATTACTTTAAGTAAAAATGTACATTCAACTGTATTCGTCTACACAGACAATATTTTTTTCCTTAGTCTAAATTAGGTATATCTATTAAAAACATTAACTAATTAATCCAAGGTAGGAAATGGCAACATTATTTATTAATTATTCGCAGCTTATCGCCCAATTTACTAGAATTTAAGGATACCGTTGTTAAATTCTTCTAATTTGTTGGCTCCAATAAAACTAAGCAGTAAATTTATTATTTAGTAGATTCAGACACAAAAGTAGCCTTTAACCTTGTCGATAGCAGCTTCAATTTATCCCCGTTAAGACCTTGGGGTCAAAATATGCTACTCATTATTGGCAACTATGTTGTCGAGCAAGATCAATATCATTCTCAGATCACTCGTGAATCCTTCATAACAAGGCGAGATATTCACGTTTTCACAAAACAAACAACGCCCGAATCAACCGATTACTATGTTAACGACGTATCACAGGCTTCACTCACCAAAATAGAAAACTAAGCTGACCTATATCATTGCAAGCGAAAATAATTCCACCAAAATAAAATCCAAAACTAAAAATGCACCATCCAATTTAGTAAATAAACCTCACCAAAAAAACAGCACGTCACAAAATTTCAGAGCACAAAACATGCACCGTTAATTAAAAAAAATCCTTTGAAAAACGTGTTTGCGATTTTGGCGGAGTGTCGCGTAGCGTAGACGCGAGTACGCGGCGCGAGGAGCCCGTGGTAACTGCTCGCGTTTCTATAGCAGCCGTAGCTGTGGCGTAGCTACGTAGTACGGACACGGAACGTAGCGAAAATGACGCGGTGGAAATGTTTTGATTCATTATCCTGGACTTTTTACGGATGCCGTAATTGGGATGGTCCAGGTAATCGTGCATTGCTCTTTGTGTTATGCTTGTAATATTTTATGGCATTGAGGGTGCCTGTCTAACAAGTCCGTTTACTGATATGATGAAAAAATCTTTTTTGTTCGATAATTTTATTAAACTTTTAAAGGAAATAATAATTATTCCATATTAAAGACATTTGAACCTTATCTATGTCCCGTCTTAGGAAATACTTAAAAAACGAAATAAATGTGTAGTTTTGAACTAAGGTTCTTAACCTTAGTTCAAAACTACACATTATTTCGTTTCAGTATTTTTTGCGTGAAAGCGCGAAAGATAGACAGAGCTACTTTCGGATTTAATTATATATACTTATAACATTAGTGAGTATTTATTTGCATGTTGTTGTTTTTCTATACTCATAATAATTTACCACAAAATGTCAGAAGAGCTTTATAATACAAAGCGGAAAGTCTGAGCTTCAGTTTGAAACGTTGAAGCAATCAGTAAAAGTTGACACATTTTTCAGCAGTATAAAGCTACCATCATTTGGCTTTTACTTTTGGTAGGATAATATACTGATGTTGTGACTTTAATGCCGCGGTCTGAGGGGACGATTCTCGCTTTTGTGATATATAATTTCTCGCTTTGGTGATCGTATTCGATTAATATCATTTTTATAGAAATATGCCTCACATTTACCACAAGATTACCATTTAATTGCAGTATATCAAAGTTGATTTAATTTTTTTAATAAAATCTAGAACTACGTAAAAAAAAAACTTTTAGTTCATCAATTCTATTATTATGATACTATATGAGATAATTTGACTATCAATATTATCATTATTGTGATAAAAATATTAACTAAACCTATTCACGAAATAAATGGATTTACAAAATGTAAACATTAAACATTTATATTCGACAAATGGGCTTATAGATCAAATAGATTATAAAACAGAAACACTCGTTATGTCCCACATTTCGAATTCCTTCCGCCCTATAAACATGAAACACCCTGTATAACAATATATCATTATTTAAATCTTAGTTAAAATATTTTCATTTAAATGCATACTATAAATTGTCATATTACTTTTTTTAAATAATTCTCTGATTCTATTAATTAAAGTAACGCATAATTTGTTATAAAGGTACCAGATCAGAAAACTGACAGAGATGCTTCACAGCATCTTCTAGCTCTGTGTTAACTTAAGCTTGTGATACGGGTCCTAGACATCTGATATACTTAACAAAATAGACATATTATATTATAATTTTTTTTTTTATAAACACCCAGACCAAGGTCAAAGTGATTTCAACACATACAATTACTTGACTCCTCGACGGAAAACGAACCATAAATAAAAACATAGAAATACGCAACAGTATTTTAAATTAAACGTCTCAAAAACATTACCAATATTTCATCGATTAAAGTATTCTGCAACTATCGCCAACCAAATAAACAAGATTCCTTGTGAATGGGTAATGTAACTATAGCATTTACTCAAGGTCTTATCAAACCGGCTCTCGTATGCGTGGGCGCATACATCCATTCAAACACTATTCATTCACTAGTCAACCTTTAGGCCAAACTCTATCTTATAAATATGAACTTAGAGTTGATAATTGGCTGGTTTCTCTGTGGCGCCATAGATTGGTTAATAGCATGTAGGTGGATAACTTAAATGCGAGTGACTCACAGATTTAATCTATTACAGTTGTGTAATGTGATAGACGATGCCCTTAAAGGGATAAATACTAAATTAGGCTTATCATTAACCCATCATTAAATAAAGATTATTTTTAATTTGACTCAGTTCCTCAGACTCAGTATTTCCATAACACAAAGTTTATTTTTATGAATACTTTGCGTCTAGTTGAGAGAACTGGAAACAATGAGAAAGGCCCAGATTGTCCAGAAGTAGACGTATTAGGTATACGCTAAAAATATTGATGATGATAACTAGATCCAGCATAATAAATAAGACTCAGAACTCACAAACCCTTAGTTATCTCTTTCCTAGCCAATATATCCTGCTCGCTCTTAAGCCTAGCATTTTAATAATAACTCCGGTAAACAGAAAAATAATTTTTCCTCCGCTTTCATCCGGCTTATGACCGACCTGATAAAAAATAATGAATTACCCGGGTGTTACACAGAATACGGTGATGTTTGTATTGAACAACATCCCCAATTTGTTACACTCAATTTATCGATGAATGATAAAACACCGGCCAATTTTTGGAAAACCCTTGGATGGTTGATCAATCTCTACATGGTTGGATCTTCGGATCGGTTACTTTGGGGTCAATCAATTCTTATTTCGTACGAAAACTAGCCTTTTGCCCGTAAGGACTATTATTGATTATCCGGCTTAGTGCCACTATGCTCGGATTTTTTGGATATTTATTTAAATATTTTATATTAATTGATCATATCTAAAATGAACTAGATACACGCTAATATTTACTATTTTGCAGCATTTATTTACAGACTAGTTAGTGGCTGGTAACATCAGAGATAGCCCAGGTATAATTTTTATGGAATAAAATAAATTCTACATAATCAAATTATGTATTTAATAAATAATTTAATTACCTAATGGTGCTGAATTTGTATGAAATATTTCAAAAAGAAATCAGTGAAATAAACCTTACATTATGTTTTACATTCAAAATTATTTAGAATAAAATTAACTGCAAAAAACCCAAAAAGTTTTAAATAATTATATTGAATTTTAAAACCATATTAACCAAGTTAATAAACTAATGAAAGTATAATAAATTTTCCAAAAAAACGTGATCATACATTTCAAAGTAGTCAATTAACAATACTTATAAACGGTTATCCCCTTGGGATTAAATTTTATTCCAATTTTTTATGGCACCTACTTCGAGGTTTGCTTTTTCTAATAAAAAAAAAATCTAAATCAAAATCAGGCAACAGTCAAACAGTTACTGTTAGTTTTGACTATCAAACTGCGTATTTAGTTCAGTTCAGTTTCTTGTAAATTGGACTCTGCACTTAAAGCTATAGTTTGCCAGTGTCGAGTTAAATAAAATTATAAAATGAATAAATATCTAAATTTAAGAAAAACCCCCGATTTCAATGCCAATAATTTCCTTAAATGTAAAACAACATAATATTATGTAATGTGGACGCGATGCGCTTTCATTTGATACCCCACACTTGTATATTTGCAGATTTTTTGTTTTCCTTCCCCACTCTCACCCCCATAACTTTTAAACGGCTCCATCGATTTTCATGAAACATGTCAAAGAACACTCGGGCTAAACTCACCTTTTATAAAAAAAAACTAAATTGAAATGGCTCCATCCGTTCGGGAGCTATGATGTCCCAGACAGACAAACACTTCAAACTTAAAACACCCCTCTTTTTTGGTCGGTGGTTAAAAAGATGTTGCTGAGTTCAACGGTCAACTGCGTATTCAAAACAAAAGTGTCAAATTGAGTTCCTTCTTTTTTATCGCCGTTTGATAAAGTTATATGGACGGTGTTCCAGTCTTCGTACAAAACATATCAAATAAACTTACTTACTTAAGTTGGTCGAATAAACTTACAGAAGCTGTCACCTACCTGTCGTTTCGATTATAACCAATTTAAACCGTGTATCCTCTATACAACGGTTGCTAAGCAACCGCACGTAAATTCTTCTTATTTTACCCTTTACCACCACCCCTAAAGTAAACAATTTTAATGGAATTTGAAATCGATTACACCTTGGAAAAGGTTTTCAAAACATTTATGCAAAACCAAACCTGTTTGGATTAATTCATAAAATAACATTAAAGAAAATACCTATATTTTAATAATAATTTAAAAAACATTATGTGAAAATGTTCCAATTTAATAACTCTTTAATTCCCCTTAAAATATGATATATTCTATAAAGTATGGCAGGTTTCTAGTAACACAAGCTTAGAGCTTCTCACGAGGCTAGATGTTGTTGTGTAGTGTTGAGCAATTTATTTTATTAATTTATTTATTTAAAGACCTTAGGAAAACTTACAGCTAATACATTAAGATAGTTAAAACAAATATCTGCACATAGGTGCACACTGAAGGCCATCTTGGTGTGTAAACTTTTAACTACTTTAAATCTTTAAATACTACTATATTTGATCATTTTGTTAAAGAACCAAGGAAGAGCGATATCTCCTAGCATATTATACATACTTAAAAGGAGACTCAATGCAACTGAATAAAACGTTATGATTAAGTTGCTGAAATAAAACATTCGATTCATTTTCGAATATTTTTCATTTTAATTCGATCACCGGTAAGAGATCACCGTCTCTTACCGAGGAACAGATAAATTCAGAGGCGAATCCCTGAATCATTTAACAACAAGCCATATCCGTGAAATAAATCTATATAAAAAATTACACACTGTAAGAAAAATAGGTTAGCCTATTCTTTCTAATCTCAACCTCAACACTGAACTAATAGCAGTTTGAATTTAGAAAATAGCCCTAGGTTATCTAACCAATGGCTGTGCCAATGGTTTTCGCTGGCAACCAACCGTTGGCCATTTGAAACACACGTCTAGAATCAGATGGCTGGAAGTAATCACAGGCCATAAAATAAATCACACTGAAAGCGCCAGAAAAGGGTTAGTGAAGTGTTATAATGGATTAGTGGTGCTAACGTATTTAAAGAATTTTTAAACTCGATTTTATTTAGGGAGATTCAATTTTACTTAAATTGGTTGAATAAGAAAACGAATAAAATCATATTTAATGAGTCAAACGTCTAATGACACGCAATCCATATTTCGCATTAATAACTTTATAAGTTTTCGAATTCATAACAAAACAAAAAAGATAAAAATATATAAAAAGCAAAATGATTTCTAGCAGAGCGTGGTTTCGATCCACGGACCTCTGGGTTATGGGCCCAGCACGCTTCCACTGCGCCACTCTGCTCTATGAGAGGGAGCGCGAAATTATCAATCGCCAACTGTGTGGTACGACGTCACATCGCGTAACGTCAGTGCTGCGTCATTCTAGTGATAATGAACAAGTGAAGCTATTTATAACCTAAATATGATTGAACTATTAGAATGTGCTAAATATCACGAACGAGTTGCGTGTTATTATAAGTTTAGTTAGATTCTTAATGAATGTACCTACCTATCTATTTATAGATAACGTATTAACATAAAGTTAATTATTATTATTATTATACTTACAAGGTTAAATGTAAACTTAGCATTATTATAATATAATTATAATTATTTTTTAATTTTATAGATTACTTTACGATGAGTAATGAATAATGACGAAGTACAATTTATAAACTAGTTGGTATGTACCTCTATATAGATTCTGTATTTATGTGGGTAGGTATATCTTATTCAAAAAAATCTAATAACACGAAAAAAATTGATGAACCCGGGGCTTAAAATACTTGTATATATATCAATTATGGTTATTATCTCTTATCTATATCCACTAAAGCAGAAATAAATAAACAAACGAATAATTAAACGTAAAAATACAAAGCTTGTTAAGCTACTATTGAAATCTATTTATTAGAAAACATTTGTAAACTTTAATCAATACAGCACACCACCCGGATACCAACTTGTTGAATTCCTACAATAACTAGGTACTTGTTCAAAGTAATTCCTTAACGTCGAAATGATAACAATACTCAAAAAATCCCCTTAAAATTGTAAAATCCGAACGAGAACTAATAAGGGGATACGGGTATCGTTATAAACGCAAAAGGAAGGGGTTAAGAGCGTGACGTGTCGTTTTATTATGAAACTGGACCGTGCTACGTAATTTTTACCTCTTTTTCATTTTTAGTGGATGGCATTATGCAGTAGTACATATCAATGAATTTGTAGTGTTTCTATTTTGAAATAAGAAAGCGAAATATATCATAGTTCAACAAGTCAAACGTCTAATTAGAGACTGGAGCCTTATTGAGAAAAGGCAGATAGTTTAAGCATTATTTTATAGTATGTTACCCGTTTTAAGTAGTAATATTTATAAAAACATGATTATTAAAAAAGTTATAAGCATTATTTGTTATAGATATATCTTTAGGGAGCTGTTGTTAACCTCCGACGCAAAAAGAGTGGTGTTATAAGTTAGACGTGTCTGGCATCATCATAGCTCCCGATCGAATGATGCGATTTCAATTAAGTTTTTTTGTATGAAAGGTGAATTTTGCGCGCGTGTTCTTAGACACATTTGATAAAAATCGGTTGACCTGTTTAAAAGTTGTGATAATTAAAAATGGTGAAAATGCAAAAATAAAACCGAATATCTGCAAATATACTTGAGTGGGGTATCAAATGAAAGTGAACGAAGCATTTGGAATCAGGGGTAATAATATAAAGTTTCTATTTAAATTATTATACAAATAAGTCGTTGCTTGTAAATTAATTAAACGTTAAATAACACAATAACATGTATCATATGCCATTGCCTTAATTTAAACTGTTGACCTAAATTAATAATGCAATCCCGGTATACCCGCGCCGGGGGCGGTAAAATATAGCATCTGTTCTTACTTGGGTTCCAAGATATTTCTCATCTTATTGACATTCAAACAAGGGTGAAGCATTATGAGAAAAACACCGACACAGAGTGAGTTGACTTCGCATTGATAATATTATAACGGTTGTTAGTAGTATCGCTATTTGCTAATACATAGCATTATCAATTGTAATTTTAGATAATAACTAGCAGACCCCAGCAAACGTTGTTTTGCAAAATGAAAAATAGATACCGATTCTCAGACCTGCTGAATATGCATATAACATTTCATAAAAATCGGTTAAGCCGTTTCGGAGGAGTATGGTAACTGTGACAGGTGAATTTTTTATGAGATAAAAGAGTAATATGTAGTATATATTTTATTGTATTTTCTTAAGATATAATTAGAGATTTATTGCTTGATACATAAATTTCCTAAATTATGTATTAGAGGATTAAATACTAGAATATGCTTGCTCTTACGTTATCCCATCCATGTAATGTGTACGAAATTAAAAAGACCGCCCAATTTCCCGCAACTTCACCTGCCCCTCTTACCCCTGGGGGACGCGGGAGGGGGGAGGTACCCAAAGGTAATGGCGTGAAGATTTATCTCCTGTTACATGGAATTTTAATGTAACTATCTAAAAAACTGAACTGCTTGTCTGCTGAAGTTTTAACGATGTAATGACACTTTTTGGTCACAAAATGGTTTGACTGGGAAACGTAAAAGCGAATGTTTTTGAATGTTCTGCCCGTAAGAGTCTGAGCGGAACTTATTTTATGGAAAAAAGTGTAGCTTTTCGTTAGCTAGCAAATCGATGGAATATAATAGCGTCTGTATGGTAAATATTTTACCATATTTTTCTTACGAAACGTAAAATATTAAAACACATTGAAGACAGGTAAGGTCATTCTTGGTTTGAAAACAAATAAAATAATCTTTATATCTGTAACAAATTTCATACTGTGATTTCTGTTGTAAAGACCCTCATTTAAGCTTAAGAACTTGTGTTAGAGGGTCTCATTAATAGATATTAAAAATAAATAAGGAAAACAATAACTGTTTTAACTCTACAACTGTGTCATTTAAAAACTATAAATATATTTTTGACACTATAATTTCTTTGAACATAATGTAAAGGCCTACTCACTTTAGCAGAATTGCACACAGAATTTCGACCAATTTCTAGTAATGCGTCGCTCTCCTAATTACGCCGTTACGTACAAACGTTCACCAAGGCCTTATCTGACGGACACATAGTGTTGTTTTTGCAATAGTGCAGTGTAAGCATCGTCTACTCGATCAGTGTAATCGATACAATGGAAATGGTAATGAGAGTAGCTTCGAACTGAACAATTAAGCACAGAACAGAAGGTGTCCAATACTGTTGTGCATAATTGTAAATTTTGATAATGAAAATAAACATTTTTTTTAATTATGGGGATAGCAGATACTAATATTTTGTCTAAATTCTTGTCAAAGTTAAACACACGTCAAACTTTATTTTTGCATATAAATAGACGAAACGCTTCGGAATAGGTGCATAGCATAGTCTTGACAGTTCGCTTAAATTAAAATGTTGTTAAGCGAATACCTACTTACATTACATCCATTG
This sequence comes from Gymnoscelis rufifasciata, assembly GCA_929108375.1. Lineage (NCBI taxonomy): Eukaryota > Metazoa > Arthropoda > Insecta > Lepidoptera > Geometridae > Gymnoscelis > Gymnoscelis rufifasciata. Next base: position 6,973,739 of record OV815315.1, on the reverse strand, counting down.
TTTCTAATACCGAGATTGATATTTCCCAACAATAATAACTTACTAGAAAATATATCAAAATCCTTATATTTATTTTCCTGCCAACCCGCGTACCCTACCCTGATAAAATGATTAGAATATCTAAAAAAAACATATCCGGTAAGCAGGAAGATAAAGCAGCTGTGTACGACATACCCAACGAAACTGTCATGCGATAATACCGAAACCGTACGTAATAGTAGAAAGCCATGCCCAATAAATGTATTGGACGGGATAGATACACAAAATGAACATGCAAGGTCCAACGTGACATCGCTCGGTTCATTTCTCACGTCAGTGGCAGCCGTATCCCGGCCAGTTTAATATGAGCCATGGAAATATTCCAATAGCAGATATGGATGGAACTGATCAACGGCCTCGACGCAACAAAAAGAAGTCGCAACTTGAATTGTGAATAGCTGACAGTGAAATGTGATGTGCTTTTGTTACCATATTATTTTTTGAATTGCAGCATATATATATAATTATATATATATTGTACATTAATGATGTGGTGGCAATATTCGTATATGTTTGGGGCCGGGTACATATCGTTGTAACGCAAAGTATTTGAAGGAAGACGATGTTTGAAGTGGGTGTGGCTACAATTACGTCACTTCAGAATCTTGGAGAGAACAACGCGACACAAATATTTGTCCACTAATGTAGACAAGAACATCGCGCATACTCGTTCACGATGATTTTATCTCGCCAACCAGCGCGACATGAATCTTCGCCTGCTGATGTAGCCGTGTGGGTATGGCGTTAAAAACTTTAAGGTTAAGTTCTCGTAACGCCAGTGCGATAGTTAAGCTTAAAATCGGCACTGGGACAAAATGATTAAGCCCTTATTCGTTTATACTTATTTAAAAAGTTGATCATATTAACATGTGACTAATTTAGTACCTACTGAGAGAAAGAGTTTAGTACAGTAGCCCTCTGAGCAGCAGTTCCTTGAATTCCGGTTAATTGAGATCCGAAATACAGATTTCAATTTGAAAATCTAATATATAAAATTTCCATGTCACAATGTTAGTTACCGTACTCATCCGAAACGGCTAAACCGATTATCATGAAATTTTATGTGAATATTCAGTAGGTCTGAGAATCGGTTACGATCTATTTTTCATTTTGCAAAACAACGTTTGCTGGGGTCAGCTTGTAATGATATAAAGTAAGGAACAGAAGACAGGACGTCTTTTGCCGTACTTAATCTGAGAAATTATTAGCAAACTGCAATAACCGATCCAAACCTGAGTCGACTTAATTACACTGGCAAATACCATCGACAGATTCAAGAGTCACCCTTCGCCATTTCGTTGACAGAAAGCAAAGTTGCGCACGTTAGGGAGGTCTTCATAAATTGAACGACAATGGAACTATCCAGCCAACCCAGACCCCCCAGTTACACAACTTTCTTTGACCTCTCAGTCAAAACGGAATTTCCTAGGGTCTTTGCAACTGGTCGTAGTGACCAGTGGTTCGGAAACTCGCGATAATGTAGTTGAATTATGGATTTCAGATGCCTGTTCTTGAAATTAATTTATGTTTGTTCGCTTTAGTTTTATGAAGAGGAAATTCCGGTAGATTTTTGTGGTTATGTGGGTTATGAACAAGGACTTTACGATACTTTTGTTCAGTGAAGTGGGACAGTGTGCTCTTTGTGTCGATCTTTATGTGTCCCAGTTTGGTGGCTGCTGTGAAATCGACAGAGCGCAGTTGAGTGGCACTTTAATGTTTACCATAATAAAGCAAGGTAGAACCGTAAATGTGTATTGTGTTGTTTTGTCTCAAAAGATATGCTTAAGAAATTCCAAATCTCATAAATATTAATACATTACATGTCACTTAACTAGACTTTTAGCCCGTTATTACTCGTGTGGGATGCTTCACACCCCAGAGCATATTTGAACGTTACTATAGTTATTGTAGATTTAAATGTACGGTCCTGATGTTCGTTCTAGCTTCCTTAAACTAGCCAAACTTTATTATTTAAATACAGAAACACTTAATAACATAAGATTAAGGTAAGAGAGCAAGCTACCCCATGCGAGCATTTACGTAGTGTAAAATTTTTAGTCTTTTAATATTTTTTTCATTAATGGCTTAAAGTATTTTTTCTTAAATAAAATTGTTGACATTGACTAAAATATAGCTTATAGTGATATTTTCAGAAGTTCAATGGCTATTTGAAAAATACATATTTGCTTAAAAAGGTAAAGCTGTAATTTTAGTAAAACCACACCAAATATTGAAGAATATCAAAAAGTCAGCCATGACTTTAGCAAAAAAGGCTCAAACGGAATGCTGTAACTGAAGACCCCGAAAAAACCGGGTTGTAAAGCACTCCATGCTAGCAATTATTTAAGTATTCAAACGCGACCAATTACGGGTTTCAACATGGTATACCTATAGTTTTATAGATATTTAAGCAGGTAGCCAGACAAATGGCATGCGCTAAAGCTGTAACTGCCGCTATCCCCAAACACACTGCTAGTGCCTGAAAAAAATATGAATCCAATTCATTTCACTCAACGTTTTCACGTCTCACCCTCATATCCGTACAAATGGCACTGCTGGCAGTCTATTTTATGCAGTTACATCAGTTTAGCATTGGTTATATACGAGTATAAGGCCAGCTAAGACAATAGACTGCATAGTTTCCACTTAGAGGCGAGCGAGCTCCTCGACTTCAAGTTTATCTTTGTTTTAGGGCTACGGTCAAGTCTAATTATTGGTGTGTACTTACGTATATTAGAAAGTGCGGGCCACTAGTCTAAAATATATTCGTTAAAACAGATGTTGAGATTTCAAATGGTCGAAAATTAAACAAATGATTTACAATTTTCAATAGCGCAATGGTAACTTTTTGTAATTATCATGGATTGTAATATGTATAAAAACTTCTAACAGGTAACATACCATGATTTACAACAGCGTCTAAATATCGGTAAACTCAAAAACGGTCAAATCACCGTCATAAGTCTTAAGATTATAGGGGTATTCCTAGGTAGGATATATAAATAAATTTTATTTCATGGTATTAGAATTAACATTTTTAACTAAAGCATTTCCATAAAATATTAGCTTAGGTTATGTATTCAATACTTATAATGTCTAAAGTACCAATCAATTCTATTTTTAGTTTTAAATCAATGCATCAGCTCTTTAACAGCGGCTGTGGCACCGCTGACCGGGAGAAAGCCTACATTTACATAACTCTCAATTACATTTGGATTTAAAATGGCCGCCACGTGCATGAAATAGATATAAAAACGTATATTGGCGCGGTGCGTGCGCGGAACGACGGAACGGCGCGTTTTATGATTTTTGTGCATCGGGTTAAAACTGTTAACTGACGCGTAACTGGTTTAGGCGTTTCACGCAAACGATTTCATGTAAATTGTAAGGCTTAACACACACGAACTACAATAACACGACAACGCAACCACGGCGTGTATTTTGTACTGAAAATTTATAAAACTATTTAATTACCACATATAGAAGTCGTAATCGACTACGTGCTTATACCGGGTTACATTTAAATCGCATATATTTTTTTCTTTATTTACTTCGTAATATTGTATGAATCATAATACATGTATAATAATCATAATGTATTTATTTAACTTTCGCATAGCAATCTATATTGTACATTCAATTCGACTATTGATGGGACGCATATATTAATCTTTACCCATTTTTTATTTTTTCTAACTTTATTTTATCATATAAACACATGGCATTATGTAATATGAAATTAGGCTCAATTTGAATATCCAAACTAATAACAATGTAACATATAAAACAAGGCAAGTAGAATTTCAATTTAAATTTTGAGCTAACGCTTGTAAAAATGCTGTTTTTAGATTAAGGTTATGTTTACATAATAAAAAACTACTAGTGCGGCAGAAAAGAGCGCGAAGTGGCTGCCGAAGCGCCAGAAATCCAGTTATTATAATATAAGCTCTAATTGTTGAATATTATTTTATAATGCAAAGTAACATCTATTACAATGGTATTGTTATGCTTTTCTCAATATGTGCCTCTAAAATTTTTGCCATTATATGGTTCTGCTAGTAAAAATTATGCGAAAACTTTTATGCGTTTTGTTGATATGGTAAATTATCATTAGGCTTAAAAATTTGCTTACTTAAAAGTAACTTACTTAAAGTAGAACAAAAAATGATAAGCTACTAAATAAAGACCCGAGTATACATCTCAACGACAACGCGACCACAAAATGCTGCAGCGACACTATTCGTGATGTCATTTGGCTATGGTACGTGTGCGTTTACCCTAAGTGTTGCAGCGGTTTGGGTATAAGCTGCAGTGTTTCATTTGTATGGATGAATTATTCCGTAAAAACAGTAAGTACACTTTTGTTTATTTACTTACGAGCCGTGTTTTGTTTCACCGCATTGTGGTTTGGAATATTTTACGTGGAAACCAGCTGCAGTATTTTGAGTGGTTATAACAATCAGGAAATTTAAAAATTATACAGAATGAAGCTTTGTTTTAAAAATAATGCATAGATATCTGTTAGATGCATAGATATCTGTTAGATGCATAGATATCATAGATAACTGTTGTCTGATAATTTTCAGAATCATTTAGTCCCGCTATCAAAGAGTTTTTATTGCGTGCTTGTTCACATATGGATTCCTGTTTCACTCTATACTATGGAAATGCTATGTAATATATTCGTTGTTGGTGTTTCAATAAGGAATTTGTATTGTATTGTAAGTACCCATATTTTTGAATGGAGGCCACGGATCGGCGTCGGACGACCACCAACAAGATTGACAGATGACTTGGTCAAACTTGCTGGCTCACGGTGGATGCAAGTAGCGACCGAATCGAATAATTGGTCGTCTTAGAGGGAGGCGTATGTACAGCAATGGACGTCTAATAGCTGAAATGTTGATGATAATGATAGTTTTGAAGCATGTTTCACCAGCCGTCCCATAGAGACGTAGACACTAACTCCCTAAGGGCTCGTGGACACGTCTGTAAACAATCAATATGCAAATCCGCCCCAGGTGGGCTCTGCGACTGGCCAATGTATCGGTTTTACGTAATGATGCGGATTTGGACGGCTGCAATCAGCACTGGTTAGAATTAACGGGAGCCTACAATTATAATAAAGGGAATTTGGTGCTCAGTGAGTGGTGTTGCTGATAGACAAAATATGCATGTGTATACTACATAAATTATCAAGACCGAATATATTCATAATTCCTCAAGAAATACGCTCTTACGTAAAACAAAACATTCGGTGCGTGATGATGATGAAATAATGTGTGAGTGCTGATTATTATTATTTTTATGGCAAACCACCTTCTGTCTGTCATCTTCTGTCCCGCGTAATAATGGATTTAACCGTTGAAAAAGTAGCTTCTTATACCGGGACAACAGCAATGTCTGTGTCAAATTTGATCCACATCGGGCTTCGCTCGCAATAAAGAATTTTACCGCGAAATGTGGTATTTTACCGAGGTAAATAGTAGCCTATGTTATATTCTGATATGTAAGCTCTATACTATGAAGTTTCTGTTTCAGAAAATCCATTTATTAGTTTTTAAGACCAACAAACAAACCTAAAACATATGTACATCTTCACAAACTTTCGCGCTTATTTTTAACATAAAGACGACGTGGCGGGGCTCTAAATTAATAATTATGTATGTAGATGATATTATGTACAGCTTATTTTAAGATGACTGAAACCATAAAAATCAACTGGATGGAAAATTAACTAAATAGCATTGGTCATGCCCTGAGCATTTGCTTACTCTGAAATAGGGTGAAAATTAGATATTAAATAAAATAAATAAATATTTCCAGACAATGCACACAACAACATCCAGCCCCGTGGTAAGCTATAAGCTTGTGTTACGGTATTCTATCTGATAAATATTATTTGAATGGGATAACAACTTAGGTACCTATTGTCCTACCTACTCTATCAGTCGTTTTAAAATTCTGACCTCTGCATAAATTTACCCAAAAATGGCAAAGATAAGAGAAAAAAAAAACAAATTAAACGGAGAGGGCCATAAAACGGGCACCAACGATTGTTTTAACTGTGTCCAATTGAAATGAACATTTGAAGCTATAAACAGTTAAACAGTATGATATCAGGCGAGGAACAAAGCAGCGGTCGCAGCTAAATACAGTATTGTACACACTGTCCCGAGTTATGCACCTGGGGGTGTACTGTGAAACACTGGAAACAAGTGTAATTTAAAAAAAAACACGCATAAAATGTACTTATTTATTTTCAGGGTTCTGTACCCAAAGGGTAAAACGGGACTCAATTACTAAGACTTTATCGTCTGTCCGTCTGTCTCCATCTGATGTATCTCAAGAACCGTGATGGATAAAGATTGAAATTTTGAGGGATGATATATTTCTGTTGCTTCTATAACAACATAAATAAAAACATAACGGGATTCCTTACAACAAACGTGATTTTTAAAAATTTAAGCGACGTTACGTTATTTGGATAAGTAACTTTTTTTTTTGTTTTATAGCAAATCTCATATTTATCTAATTGATTAAAATTAAATGTCTTAATATCATCTAACTGGCTGTAGATAGAGCATAATAGACATCACATCTGAATAAAAAACCAGCTATCTGAATAAAATAAGTTTTTATTTTGAAATTTTAGAAATACCCTTTTCTGAGCGGCGATGTTACGTGTACATGTGTATCCAGTTTTTTTTGTAGCATACTTTCCCATAGTATTCTGCGATATGGATTGTTTTTGTTTTCACAGTAGGACCCTCATAATATTGCAGTTTACCGCTAGCCATTGTGCTGTGGCTGCATTCATGTTTATGTTAATAACGGCTGCCATTGTTGCTGGCTTAGTTTGAAATGTTCAATACTAGGATCTGTCGAGACGAGTTTTATATATTCCGTTCTCATTCAATGCTTAGGAACCTTAAGAAATGTGCTCATTGGTTTTGGTCGCCCTGAAAATTTTACAGGTAAAAGTTTAAAGTAATTACTTAAATGACTTTAAAGTATGTACGTACACATTTTTTTTTAATATCTATTGAATTGATAAATGTATGGATTTGTGTCAGATACACTCTATCGTTAAGAAAATACTAACCGTAGCCGATACACATTTAATTTCCTTTGTCTAAAACACTTTAAAATTGAACACAGAATATAACACAAACTCAACAAAAAGCAACGCGCCAATTCTTATAACAAGGCGAACAAACAGTTCACAATAAAATTGGGCTCTCTACAATTAATACCTAAGAGAAAAGCACTAACGAAGCAGACAATATTGTTCTCCCCACTTCACATAAAAAGGCTTAACTTCCCCATCCGTCCGTTTAACAAACGACCTAATCCTCTTAAATTTAAGGGTGGGTTTCACTTAACAGCTCAACAGGTGATTATGCTGAAATAAGGAGGTACTGAGGATAGGAATCACGGTATGCTTTCAATTGATAGTACAGTTTGCGGTTTGACGTATCAGGTTGTACAAATGAGGGCTTAGTGATTTGAGGGCCAGTTAAATTTGAACTTTATGGGAGTATTACTAGGTTGAAATTTGAATGTGTATTTTATTACGAACTTCATAGGATTGGTTTTAATTTTGGTAACCAAACATTAACTATTTATAGGGGTATTTTGTAATGATTACTGAAGTCATTTTGTACTCGCAGTTATTGCTCAAATTCATGCAAAAAATAGACTCAGATATGAGCATTTGCCTACAACTGCGCTAACCAAGGTTTTTATTATTAATTATATCTTTCGTTAGGCTAAAGTCTAATCGCTTCTATCCTCTAGTGTAAAAAAACCAAGTGACCAAATACGGTAAATTTATTTGTATTTATCTATAAGTATGTTCAATTTCTTTGTGTGATTTGGTATCTTATTTTTCCCATTTCTTAGATTTGTAAAATCAAACATTGGAAATAAATGATTTTGTATGTTTTAAACTATTGCTAGAATAGTTTTAAAGATCGATCGTCGATGCAAGAAGTTATTTTACAAAGAAAACAAAATCGGGGGTGTTTGAATTCTACTAAACCCCACAAAATATCAATGAGGTAATCAATCAACCCCAAAATCCCTGTAAATCCTACACAGAAATACCTCGGAAATACAGTATTAAAAACACATTTTCCCCTTTCTGTACATCGGGTATATCGAATTTTTTTTTTGCTATCGGATAATGTTATTTTTTTTTAACATTTTTACGTATTTAACGACAGAAAGCCAATCATTCGACTTTTGATCCTAATTTTGCGAAAACGAAGATCAATAAACAAAATAAAAATAATATTCTTTTTAATTTTTTACGCAAAAAATAACCGAATTTTTGTATAAAACGGTGTAAAATAAGGATTACTCAAGAGGTTGTATGACAAACAAACATGTATTTACCTACAAATTACATTTAAAATACAAGTGTCGTGCAAAGTTTTTGATTTGTTGATATTATTATAATTTACTAATTATGCTTTTTCTGTTGCAATATACTATAACTTTTACTCTCGTGCTGTTTTATTGCATACTAGCGGCCCGCCCCGGCGTCGCACGGGTAAAAACGTTACCGGCATTTTCCTTATTTGCTCACCGTTTAGAAGACCTACTACGACAAACATTTTAAAACCAAAATCATCCTAATCGGCGCAGCCGTTCTCGAGTTTTAATCAGACTAACGAATAACAATTCATTTTTATTTATATAGATTTTACATAAAATAAACCGATACGCCTGTGCAAATATATCGTACTTTTTATTCGTTAAACATAAACCTCGAACAAAACTAACGGCCCGCTTAGATGGTTATTTTATGGCGTCTACGCACCACCTTTAGATGAGCTTCAGATCTTGCAAACGTTTATGGAACTTCAGTTTATAGGATGGCTTTTTATAGAGTAGTCCATGAGGATGTCTAGAGTCTTTATATTTATTTTTTTATATATCACGGTTCTTGAGGTACAACCTGGTGACATACAGAAATAGGATTTCTACCCGCAGACAAAAGAAACATAAATCTAAATTTAAAATTTAAGAAAAACCCCCGATTCCAATGTCTTCATTTCCTTAAATGTAAAATAACATAATATTATGTAATGTGAACGCGATGGGCTTTCATTTGATACCCCACACTAGTATATTTGCAGATTTTCTGTTTTCCTTCCCCACTCTCACCCCCATAACTTTTAAACAGCTCAACCGATTTTCATGAAACATGTCTAAGAACACCCGGGCCAAACTCACCTTTCATAAAAAAAAAACTAAATTGCAATCGCTCCATCTGTTTGGGAGCTATGATGCCACAGACAGACAGAAATACAGACAGACACGTCAAACTTATAAAAACCCTCTTTTTTGGTCGGGGGTTAAAAAGCGCAGATACATAGGTTACTAGCTGCAAACGCAGGGGTTCCCAAATTTGGTATGTAGTTGCGGTTTTTTGAAGTGTAAAAGAGTGTTTATGTTGCAGCGTTAACGTGATATGTTGTTAGTGTGTGCAGAAACTACAGATGGCGTGGGCCTCTAGAGAAATTTACGTTTTGAATGCGGAAATATTTATAGAACGGTTTGTTATTTGTTTTTTGTTCTAATGTAGCTGATGGTGCAAGTTGCACTGGTGAAGCAAATTGTATGGTAGGTACAAAAATAATAAAAAAAAACTCAAGAAATTTCTCTATCTCTTCTTCTTTCTCTCTCATCTTTTTTTTGATATACCACTTATTTTTTAATAAGATTGCTGTCACAGAGATAGAGCAAAAACGAAATAAGTAGATACATTTTATAGTCCTAACATGATGTTGAGCAAATTTTACTAATAGTGAAACAACTCTTTTTATAACCGACTTCAAAAAAGGAGGATGTTTTTCAATTCGACCGCATATAAATTTTTGTATCATGTTTCTTCGCAGATAACTTCGTCGTTTATGAATCCAGAGAACAATATACATAATAAAAATCGACACCGACCAAACAATAATTGTAACTCCATTAAAGAGTAATTATTAATAGCGAGACTCACTTAATATTTAATACTTTTAAGTTTAAAAAGTTGTTTTTTTTTAAACAGTGTGTATATTTTATTATATTAAATGTCACCATTTATTTATTTCGGGGGTTTCTTCATGCTTGTGACATTTATGAGCTCAAAAGTCAAAAAGCTGAAAACATTTGAAGTAGATCGAAATGAAATTCTAAATTGTCATTCTAAAGAATTTCTATCATTATTTCGACCCAAATCACTAAAGTCAGGTAAAATCAGCGTTATTACAAAACTTGAGCAGTTTGGACTGGATTTATTGAAACGGGCGTTGTTTGACATTTGGCTAAACTTTAAGGAATGCTTAAAAGCTTAATGAACAGCTCCATACTTTTATAACAGGGTATTTATTTATTTCATAGGTATTCCAAAGAAATATATCGAATTAAATTAAATTCTTAATATTCTTAAAAAAAAACATTAGAATTTAATAATCCAAATTACAATTAAAAAAAACCTCTGATTTCAGAACCTTAGTTCCCTTTAAAGTAAAAGTCAACTCCCACTCGAGTATTTTCGGTTTTCTTTTCCCACTTAACTCCTAACTTTTAAATGAGTCAACCTATTTTCATCAAACATGTCTAAGACCACTCGCGCAAATTTCACCTTTCATACAAAAAAAAACTAAATTAAAATCGCGTCATCCGTTTGGGACCAATGATGTCCCAGACAGACCCACAGACAGACAGACGGTCAGGCAGGTCAAACTTATAAGACCCCTGTTTTTTGTAAGGGGTTAAAAATGTAATCGAAAACGCTTTTCAGCGAACAAAAATATTTATTCATTGGCTATTGGTTGGTTATGAATATTATGCAGTCAAGAGCTCCAATAGTTTCAATAGCCAGTTACTAGGACCATTCATTAACATTGTTAGTTTATATTCAATTCTATTAATTAAATCAGTAGGTTTATTTTCCTTTGCAGCAGGGAACAGTAGAAACACAGTAACGTGAAAAAGTATGCAACACATGGTGCTATTACTTTAACTATTGTGCTGTCTCTAACAAACTGGTTGATTTTATGTGCCGGATACTTTTAGCTAGTTAACTGAAGGAGTTTTACTGGTTAAGGCGAAGTTAGACATTGCAAAGCCAATTATACACTATGTTGAGAGATGTCAGTGCAGCTTTTTAGGGTTAAGTTCTCAAACGGTAAAACACCTGTTACTGAAACTTCAGCGTGTGGTTGTCCGTCTGTCATCAGGCTGTATTTCAAGAACCGTGATAGATATACAGTTTGAATTTAGAAGGATGGTGTATTTCTTTTGTCGTCTAAAAACACATAATAAATAAATATATAAGGGGGTTCCCATACAAAAATGAAACTTTAACGGGACTAACACTGACTATATATACCATTTCCAATAAATAAAGTTATTATCAAAATAGAACTACTCAGTACAAAGTTATGCGTTTATGGTCATAATTAAGAAATAAACCAAATAATATATTTATATACGCGACGAAGAACCCCCTTTTTATTTCGTGGGTTCAAATAAAGCTGCTTATCTACTGTTGCTGTATGTATCGCTTGGTCGGATTCTACGGCCTACCAAAACTCGCCTTAGAACTTTAACGCCTGCAGGAAAAGATGGAGGCAACATTATTAAGCCGGTGCCCGCGGCAAACTTCGCTATACCAATAGAAAACCCAACCTAATTATTAATGACGGGCGTTATTTACCGTCATCCGCTTTAGCGAAACCTTTGCTTAAACAAATAGTAGTTGTGTGAACAAACCACAGAGCAAATAAAAGTTGCCTTGCAAAACTAACAAATATGCGATGGCCAATGGCAGCGTTTGTTTTGCTGTTCCATGACATTTAGAACATGGCCACGTCGTTAGCACTGGCCAGATGTAAAAGTGTATTAGAAAGCTATAGTGAACTCTTTAGTCTCTGTGATACTCTTTGGTCTGAGCAAAGCTTTGGTCGGTCAAATAGTATAAGGCCTTTGTTAAAGAACACGCGTAGCTTCAGGCTGTGCGAGCCGCGAAACAAACACACGGTAACGTTCAGGGCGATCAAAGAGAAGCAGATTTTTAAGCGGTTTTTTTTTATTGTAGAGTCGCAAACCGCTACTCATCGCGCGGTTACGCATAATCATATCACTCATTGTCGGACTCCTAATGTGGTTCCTTCACCAGCCAGACAGTCCCAGAATTTTAATAAATTATAATTTGATACTTTCGTTACAATTTCAAGTACCAATTTAAAATTATTTTTTTATTTATAAAGAATATAATAATCATGTCGCCTATTGCCCGACACTTACTTCGGTTCAATCCAATCCAGACACCTCCAAATTTAAAAAATGATGATCATTATGCTTACATTAGACGTTAGGAATGTAGTGAAACAACAGAGCCTTTCATAACTCCATATAGCATGCGCACGCACATATTCTTCAAAATGCAAAACAGCGTCTTTCTATTTTCCATTACCATACTTCTTGAATCGTATGTGAAAACTGCTTAAATAAGATCAAAACTAAGCGATAATACTCGTATCATAATTTCATGATGACCGCAATGACTTTTTTGATAACATTCAAAAAGTGAATTCGTGTTAAAAAAGGGTTATAATTTATCATAATTTCAGCCGTATGCCGATCACTGCTGGACATAGGATTTCGGTTATTTCGGTTGAAAACCTTGCCTTTGATGGCTTATATCTAATAAAAAAAAGACAAAAAATTTAAAGTAGCGAGCCATTAGTCGCATAAATATTCATTTCACCTAAAATATCAACTTCCAACCTCAACCAGTACTCAAATATGAATTCATCAATTGAACAAATTTTTCAACGTTTTACGCATTAAATGCAATTTGCAAAAAAAAAACATTATATTGAAAATTATTTTGACACCGACAACACTATAACTCTAAAACGTTTTAGTATATTTTTTTATATGTGAGAAGTTGTTTTCGATATATTTGAGTAAAAGTATACATTTCGACCTTTTTTTTGCACATGATCCCGTTGGTTCACGATCCTGCATTTTTTAAATGTAAATGCCGGGATCATCAAACAACATTTGCAGTTGTAGCCACTCAGCAAAACTGGTAAAGTTAGCAGTTCGTTTACTGGACTATACAGAAAAGGGAAGTACAAGTATATCCAAACTTATAACAGGCCAGTAGGAAAGAGACCGACCAAACTTAGTAATAAGGTAACCTAAGCTGGCTTACTACAGATGTTTGTAAATATAACTCTTTGAGCACGTTTATTCTTTGCTAGGGTGGTTTGTGTCGGCAAGTCTACGGGAACAAGAGTATTGTTTTAGCTGACTACTTTATTATTACTATTTTTATTTTACAACTGAGATTGTGCTCATTAGGAGGTTCTGGTTATATTTTTAACCCCCGACCAAAAAAGAGGGGTGTTATAAGTTTCACGTGTTTGTCTGTCTGGGACATCATAGCTCTCGGTAACGGATGGAGCGATTTCAATTTAGTTTATTTTGTATGAAGTGAGTTTGGCGCGTGTGTTCTTTAGACATGTTTCATGAAAATCGGTTGAGCCGTTTAAATGTAATGGGGGTGAGTAGGGAAGGAAAACCGAAAATCTGTAAATATATTCGAGTGGGGTATCAATTGAAAGTGCATCGCGTGCACATAACAAAATATGGTTTTTACTTTTTAGGAAATTAAGGCGTTGAATACGAGGGATTTAAAAAAAAAAAATGTTTTTCGTAATGACTTTAACTCAGTAAAATACAGCAGGTATGGTTGCCTGGGAAATAGCTTATTAGTTTGTGGACAGAATTTATTGCAGTGATACGCATCACGGAACGTGCTTATTCATTACCGAGTTTTGCACATTCTCGACAAGGTTTACGGCCATATTTTTATTCCAGTAGCTAATTAAAAGCTAAAGTAGATACAATTCCATTTGCAAAAAGAGGAATACGATTATAAACCTTTGCGGTGCTAATCTCTCTATGGCACAATCGTTTCATAACTTGAAAACATGAAATCACATTTTGATACAAGACTCCACAGAAAATATAAGTATGTCCATTGAACATTTTCAGAAACTCCGCGTTTCCGAATCCCCCGTTATTTAGGCAACAAATCCCCCCGCACCCCTTGCGGTAAATCTCTGTGTTGATTAAGTAGACGCCGCTTGATTCCTTGAAATGTATGAGGGGAGCTAACGACCCCGGAATCCAGAGGATTGAAAAGCGCTTAATATTGATTGAATTGTTCGTGGCAGATGCTCATTATTCTATAGCAAAGACTTTATTATCTGTTTTGATGATGAGTTTTATGTACAATCACAAGATATGTGGATAAGCTGGAAATAACCAACGAGGATATAAATCACTAGATATAACCACAGAACTACGGTGGATTTAAGCCGCTGTGAAGCAATATAATTATAGATCTAATAGGCAGGCTTGTGTCTAACAGTAAGCGCACTATGGCTAAGACGGCTAAATAAATGTAACTCCCTTGTTGTGTGTAATGTATAAACGAGAAATTATTAAAAAACCCAAAACTAAAAACAAAAAAGCAGCGCTTAATACTGATATACCTCGTAGCAACAGAATAGCGAGTACATTTACTGAGTATGTCACATGTACCTACGATTTGAAATTTAGCACTCTGGTAATAAAAAGTTCGCGCTGCCGAAAACGTCTAACCCACACTTACCACCCTTTGAATTTATGAGTATACAATCTTAAAACAACTTAAATCCCCAAAACATGTAAACTTTATAATCGAAACGGTGGCAGACTTCGAACTTTTCTCGAAACGTATCCATTTCGCACAATTTCCCACAAGTGTAATGAAACATAGCCCGAATTAAAATGGAAACTCCAAGAAATGTGTAACTAAAGGCGAAGTTTAGATAATCCCAGAAGTTCCAAGGAAACACGTCGATAAATCACTCGCAGTTTCATCTTTGCAAGTGTCAGAACAAGCCCGCGTCTATCGAGCGACAATGATAAGTGATGGAGATGAGAGATTACAAGGAAACTGATTTTCGAGTGCGTAAATTTGGCGTAAATTCTGTGTTCGACCTGCAGTCGAATTCAGACGAATTGCCGAGTTATTTCTTCAAATCCGATTAACAGTTTTAGAAACTGTTTATGAGGTTTAACATTTCTTGGCAAAACGTCGTTTCAGACTAAAATTGTTCGAACAATTAGGCCCAACAGTCAATTTCAATTTAAATTGTTTGACAAATATGCTTAACGCTTCATACTTCTGTCTAAATTTAGAGGACGATGGATCATGAACGAAAAATAAATTCATTTGAAGCGGAAACTGAATAAAAAAATGTATTTTAATAAAAACAGTAGCTAAAAATACTATTAATATAAATATAAATATTTCCAGACATTTCACACAACAACATCTAGCCGTGGTAAGCTCTAAGCTTGTGTTACGGGTACTAGATATCTGATATACTTAATATAATAGTCATACATATATAGATATTTTTATTATACATATCAAACACCCAGACCAAGGAGATCGTGCTTGCAGAACATACAAACACTTTCACCCTCGGCGGGAATCGAACCCGCTACCTCTTGCGCCGCAAGCGGACCCTTGCCCACCGCGCCACTGAAGCAGTCAAATATAGAATTGGGAGGTCACGTCAGTCACATTTCACGTCACTTCCCGCGACTGAAACGGCAGTGGGTTATTTGGATTTTATGAAAACACAAACTAACAAATACTTTTGTGCGTATTTTTAGTTTATTAATAATAGACGTAATATTTATAATTTAGGTACAAAGTAATTATATAAAAAAAATTATTCAAGTTTAAAAAAAATAATGCACTTGCATTTTGATGCACCCTCAAAGAATATAAGCTGTCGCCATGACCGAAATCGGTCGGACACACACACACACACAAAGTAATTTTAACACAACATAAGAATGGTGTGAATTAGCCTTGTCAAGTATTGTTAATCTGTGTGGTGATAAACCTTAAGGTAACTATAGGCCGGAAGATCTAAATAATCTTCATTTGCTCGTTGTTAGAACCGGGCTATTAATCTCCAACGGAAAGGTCCGAAAACAAAAGATATTGGTAGCACCAACCTAATTAGGACACACCGAAAATGTCACTCTGCAAAAACTTTATAATATAGCTAATACTAGTTTTAAACCAATTTGTAAATTCATGTCTGAAAAAAATTACTAACAACTTTACACATAATTTTTCAAAGTTAAATAAGTAAAACTTTAACGTATTTTTCATCAACTTGACCCTGAAAGCTGTAACGTATTGTATCCTTTATTGATCTTGATTCTTGACACAAAAAGAATAGGATCGGACAGGCCAGACAATCAATTCTGAGCTTCGCGCTCAACATTATTTTATATCAGGGTTTTAAGATAAGATCAAAGTCGTTCACTATATATAACAACGATTTTACACTGGTCCGTACTTTCATCTGTCGTCAATAGGTTAGATGACTAAAAAATAATAATTAGTCCGTCATTTAGATTAGCTATAAAAATTGTACCCATATTTTTTCTTGCAAACGAAAAATCAACACAGTGCATTGAAGTTTCGAGTGACGTAATGCGAGAGCAAAATGTACCAAATATTCGTCACAAGCCCTCTATACATACATACATACTCTATAGGCATCTTCTGATTGAATTGATAAAGCAAGTCTCTCAATTTTGGACGGGCTCCACAGATCACCTATTTTTAATGTAGTCATCGTGCCTATTTTTGTTTGCGTTGTAATGTACAAAGGTACTACATCATCATCCTATTAACGTTCCCACTGCTGGGACTTCTCTCTTGACGAGACAGATTAGGCATTAATTCACCATGATGGCCAAGTGCGTGTTGCTGAATGTGACATGTCTCTTAAACTCTTTATAGTTATCAGAATATGCCGGTTTCCGGATGTTTGCCTTCATCGTTAAAGCACGTGTTTAAAGCAAATAACACAAAGGTTAGGCAAGCAAAACGAGACAAAACAGTTATTATGCACAGAAGTATTACGGTTTTTTTTATCTACATATAACTTGACGTTGCCATCGTCATTCACTATATCCATTGATCAAATCTTGAAAACGATGAACATGATTTTTGACAACAAGTTGTTCCGACCCAAAATATGTGGAACGAATTTCTCTTCCATATTATATTTAGACCACTAACTATTTGTAAATTTACTCAAAATATGTAGTACACAACAATACATAACGGTTTAAATTAGCAATTGAACAAATAATACTACAAGTGTTGGTCTTGGCCAGTGGACTTAAATACGGTAAAAATAAGTCCAGTAAAATCGAAAATATCAAATTCTTTCGACATTATTTTATCAAAAAAAAACCGTTCTCCCCTTACCAGGAAAACGACCTCTTGGTGCTTGTATTTAATATCAGCGTCGATTTTTTGTCAATTTAGTTCACTACATTTGTCATTGTTACATAAAAATAGCATCGACATGAACACACATTTTTATGCCGTGCAAAAATAGTTTTCTATTTTCAACGCGTATTTTCACTTGATTTTTTCTACAGTTAATATTTATTATGAAAAACAATTGTAATTTATAAAAACATATAATCCATCCACGTCAAAAATCATTCGTTTTGATTTTTTGTTGCAATGTCTCAATGATCGTAATCAAATGATGTCGTTCTAAATCGGTTCGGTAGTTACGAGAGGACGACATTTGGGCCAAAAACCATAACCGGGTTATATTTTTCACACCCAGGCAAAATAGCGAAATCTTGAAGTAAGTTAATACCAAATAAACTATGTGTACCTACCTACCAATCCCTTGACTATTTAAAATTTATTTATTTATTTATTTATTTATTTATTGGAAAACCAAAAACTTACAAATACATAGTAAACAAATCAATATAACACTAGAAAGCTTAATTAAGGTTTTCACGGATACAAAACACAATATAAAAACAACAACACTGTGAACAAAAACAAACAAAACCGCATCAAAGTAACAACACACAAATGTATACAACTAACATGATCTTATAAGAAAAACTCTCTGCTCATCCGCCGCCTGACCGTAGTCGCACTTGAACAGAATAGATCGATATCAAATTGCTTACAAATACTATTAAACATATTGCTTGCGCGACACAAAAATGAATTTTGACGATAGTTCGTACCAGCGTATGGAATATACATTAAATTATGAGATCTAGTAGATTTATTGGGAACATTAAGCTTAATCTTCTCAAGTAAATTAGGACAATTAATATTATTAGAGGTAATGTTAAGAAGAAAAGACAGGTCAGCAATTTCACGACGATTGGAAAGAGGAAGAATATGAAATTGTTTGCATAGCTTAATGTAGCATGTGGAGCTATAAGGGATTTTGAGACGGAAACAAAGATACTTGATAAACTTCCTTTGAATACGCTCAATCCTACTAACGAAAGTTTCGTACCTAGGGTTCCAAATAGGTGAGGCATATTCCAAAATACTTCGTACATAGGTACAATATAGGATCTTGAATGTTTTAGCACTGTGAAAACTAGCTGCACTCCTCATAACAAAGCCTAACGCTTTTGATGCTTTGGCAACAATGCTATTAATATGCGTGTCGAAAGTTAACTGTGAGTCATGGAGCACACCAAGATCTCTTACAACGTTAACTTTATTCAAACTTTCTGATTTTAATAAATAAGAATATATGAATGTGATTTTTTTACGGCTAAATGAAACAACTGAACACTTACCAGGGTTTAGGTCGAGCATGTTAACGTCGCAGTAAAGATCAAGCCTAGCAAGGTCAGCCTGCAAGTCCAAAGCATCTTCAGTAGAATTTATAACTTTAAAAATTTTCATATCGTCGGCAAAGCAGAGTAATGAACTATTTTGAAAACAAGTAAAAATATCATTGACAAAAATCAAAAATAGAAGGGGACCAAGCAGGGAACCCTGTGGCACACCGCTAGGTATAGGAACCCAGCTGGAAATGTAATTACTGACTACAACAGCTTGAGACCGATTTGATATATATGAGGAAAACCACCTATGGAGGTCACCATGAATACCAAACTGGTTCATTTTTATCAAGAGCAGTTCATGGTTAATCCTATCAAAAGCCTTACTGTAGTCAGTATAGACAACATCCACCTGGTGACCATTATCCATGGATTCAGTCAAAAAATCATTCAGCAAGGTGAGGTTGGTAGCAGTTGATCGACCTCTAAGGAAACCATGCTGAGATAAATTAAAAGAGTTATGGAGGGCAGTATAAACTTGATCATAAACAACCCTCTCAAAAATCTTAGCTATGATGCACAGCTTTGATATAGGTCTATAGTTAGAAATTTCTGTCTTTGGCCCCTTTTTATGAACCGGTGACACAAAAGCTGATTTCCAGACTCTAGGGAATTCACAAGTCAATAATGATTTCTGAAATAACAGAGTGATAGGAATACAAACAGATTTTGCGCACCCTATCAAAAAGACGGGACTGACTGAATCCGGGCCCGCAGATTTGGACGGATCTAACTGAGTAAGTAGCTTTTCAACATTTGACTCCACAACTTCAATTCTACTTATGTCGTGAGTTAATAGATTGCTAGACACATGGTCAGATAAATTGGCATTTACTGATTGACCTGTAGGAGACAGAAAAGTAGAAAAGAAATAATTGGAAAAGGCTTCACAAATGGCACGACCAGATGTAATAGGTGAATTCGCATAGTTAAGGGTAGTCGGAAAACCATTAGACTTGGTTCGGCTTTTGACAAATGACCAAAATTTCTTCGGGTGTTTAGCAATGTCAATTTCAATAGTTGAAATATAATTATTAAAACAATCTTGTTCCAGAGAAATAACCCGTAGGCGTAGTAATTTAAAGGTGTTAAGGTCCGTCAACATACCATAGGTTTTATATTTCCTAAAATACTTCCACTTTTCCTTCAAAAGCTTTATCAAAGCTGATGAATACCAAGCAGGGTAGGAAGTACAAGAAACTAATTTTGAAGGAATATATTTAGTTTTTAAGTCATCTAGAACAGAGTAAAAGAAACTAACAGCATCCTCAAGTGATCTTGATGAGAATTCAGCAACCCAATCATAATCCAACAATTTTAAATTGATAATATCATAGTTACCTTTATTATATAAAAACTTTGTGTAAGGCTTAGGTTGAAGACAAGATTGATTAACATAAGAGCAATTAATTAATAAAGCTTTATGATGAGGGTCCAGTGGAACAAGTGGATCAAGACATTCGGAGACCGACAGCTCATCATTAGATAAAACTAAGTCTAAAATTCTGCCATAGTTATTTTTGACACCATTGTACTGTTGAAGGTCAGATGTGCTTAACTCATCAACAAGTAATGTTTCATTAAAAGATGAGTAGTTTGACGGCTGAAAATAAGGATAGATGCACGGCAACCACTCAATATTGCTGAGGTTAAAGTCCCCAGCTATTATAAACTTGTCGCTACTAAATGATGGAATTATATTATTAAGTTTATCTAAATAATTCTCTAACTGCTGAGTAAAAGAGAATCCCATATTCTGTTTACATAGATACAAACAACAGATATGAATATTAAGGGGAACCCTATTTTTATATTTCACGGTGATCGTGACCCATAAATCTTCAGCAGTCGATTGGAATGCGGTCTGCGGGACCGCTAGAATATCTTTACGGACTGCTATGAGAATACCTCCCCCTCTTGATTGTGCAGTTGCATCATAATCTCGGTCCCGGCGCCACACTAAATACCTACTATCAAAAATTTCCGCTGAACTTAAACTTTCAATGAGCCATGTTTCAGTTAAAATAATTATGTCATAAAAACATAGACAGACGTTTCGATAGAATGTCACAGTTTTAGACCGAAGCCCCCGGACATTCTGATAATATATAACTAAACCTGAGCTATCCATTATAAAAACTACCACATAAAAACATAGAAAAGTCATTGCATTTATAAAATTCCCGATTATTTGATAATAACCAGTTACCATAAATTACTAACCCTAACGTCAATTGGGAATATTCAACACTAAGGTACAAACTACTTAAATTAAATTTAACGATAATATATCGTAAAATAAATGCGCAGAAATAATTAATGTATTTAACTAATAAGCGGGCCGAGCATCGATTACGAGCGCAAGCAGTGAGTGATAACCGGTATTGCAAAGCATCTACCTGTAATGCGTCAGAACAATAGCGAGCGGAACAAGCAGCGCATGAGTCAGAGTTACATAGTTTAGAGCAGTAAACAAGCATAGTTGTTTGAAAACTAATGCGTTTAATAATTAAATTAATAAAACTAAGTGCAGCAAAGTGATTTAAAAGAGAGTTAGAATTTAAGTTGATAAACAGAAAATAAGATAATTTATCATAAAAACATACTAGGCAATCTTGTTTAAATCATTCTCATCATTAATAATACATACTCTCGAAGTGTCATTTTTACGGACGTGGATTTTACAAAACTTAACCCAGACGTATTTCCATCCTTTTTCTTTCGCATAGGCCTTTGTTTTATTTAATAATGCCTTCGATTCGGTGTTAAGGTGGTCGTTAACGAATATACGGCGGGTAGTGTCGCGAAACCCAATGTCCGAGGCAGATAGAACTTTGCGTGCCCGTGCTGCGGCGATGAACTCCTCCTTCGTGTAGCGGTTAGTGAAACTCACAATCATGGATTTATCATTGGAGCCATGTACGGGGACCCGGTACAGGTAGCTAACTTGATCCTTATTAAAGTTAAAATTTATTTCAGTGCTTATTTTCTCAACTAACTTAAACAGGTTCTCGTCCTTTCGCACCGGGATACCTTTAATCTCGACATTACCGAGTCGAGATCTCTGATCTGCAGCTGACAAATTTGCTTTTAATGCGGTGACATCCTTCTCCAAGGCATCTATAACGGCTTGCATACCATCAATCTGTAAGACCTTTGACTCCACATCAGTTAACTTAGTGGAGAGAGTGTCCATACGGGAGCTCATAAATTCGCAACTCATCTTGAGGTCCGATAACTCACTCTTAATTGATTTTACATCATCGAAGAGGGTAGGAAGGCCAGTAAGCTGACTCTTTATATCTCGGAGCTCCTTAAATATGCCATCCAACAAAGAAGGCTCCGGCGAGGTTGCCGGCGCAGGTGAGGCACAAGGTCTAGGCGAGAGTCCCTTACAGGAAGAACATTTCCAGGCATTTCTTCTTTCATTTCCCAATTTCCTCCATCCGGGTTCGGTAATTTGGGCGCAACCAAAGTCCAGATAAATCTTGCAAGCACTACACTGCACCCCATCATTAAAATTATCACCACACGCTCCACACTGCATTTTATGTAAATACTGAGATTATGGAAGTAAGAATAAATGTATGTCGCACGATCGATACGATACGTGTTGGCTCTACTAGCGCTCACAGGTGACTAAAATGGTCGCTTAAGCTTATTTTGGATCGGAATATTTTATTGTCATAAATCTAAATTTAAAATTTAAGAAATAACCCCGATTCCAATGCCATAATTTCCTTAAACGTAAAACAACATAATATTATGTAATGTGGACGCGATGCGATTTCATTTGATACCCCACACTAGTATATTTGCAGATTTTCGGTTTTCCTTACCAACTCTCACCCCCATAACTTTTAAACGGCACAACCGATTTTCATGAAACATGCCTTAAGAACACTTGCGCCAGAATCACCTTTCATACAAAAAAAAACTAAATTGAAATCGCTCCATCCGTTCGGGAGCTATGGTGCCACAGACAGACAGACAGACACACAGACAGACAGACACGTCAAATTTATAACACCCCTCTTTTTTGGTCGGGGATTAAAAAATCAGGTTCATTCGTTGACTACACTGTGGCACGGTGGGCGAAAGTCTGCCTGAGGCGCAAGAAGTTGCGGATTCGATTCCCGCCGGGGGACCAGTTTTTGTACGATCTACAATATCTAGTTTAGGATCTGGGGGTTTTCAATGTATCATAAGTATGTATTTAGCAAATAAAAATTATCTTTGTAGTATATTAGTAACCTAACACCCAGAGTACAAGCTCTGCTTAGTTTGGGGTTAGGTAATGCTGTGTGATTAGTCCGAAATTATTTATTTATTATTTATTAAAATGCCTTCAAATCCTTGCACTTGTATCAACCCTAGATAACAAGAAATTGTGCATTTTAAGCCTTAATCCTCGACAAAATCGTCTTCTGCTGAACACGCTAAAGTGGCACTTACCACTTTGTAATTGGATATGCCTGACAGGTTGGCGTCTATTACAGGCCGCTTTGTGTAATGGATGTCACTTGCCTCTTGAGAGGTGGTTAAAGGTTAAATGAACGTAGTTATGCTTTGAATTATGAGAGCTGAAATATCTACGTCTACTACTAATGTTGTTACGTTGAAACTCAAGATATAAATTAGATAAGTATTTTGCCAAAATCTTAAAATTTCTTAAGTAAACAGACGCTTCAGCCGTCTGTTTACTTTTAAATTTAAATTAAATTTAAATTAAGAAATAATACCTAAAATATTTATTGATGGAATAACTAAACTGAGATTAGAGTTTCAATTTCTTTGTATATTTATGTGTCTCAAAAGATTCCTAATTTTTATTGTATTTGTTACCATTGACATACACGAACACACAGTTTTTCTTAAGATCGCAAAGCGATAAGAAATGAGTAAACATGTTTTAAGGTTGCCGCATTAATTTCGCAACTATATAGGTATACAAATGAGTTCTCATTTCTTAGTAACAATTTCAAATTCTCTAGGAAGCAGAAAAATGCCGGTTTTCTGGCAACAAATGCGAATGCAAGGCTCCACCACCACTCCGCATAAATCCCTACGTGCAATTTATGAATTCTCATAATTCTGACGATATTTCCTTGGCTTTTCAACGGCGATTCAGTTTTAGAACTTAGTTCAGGAGTTGATTCAAATTTCAAACTTTTACGAGATGATCGATGTTTGTGATTTTATCACAGTATTTTGTAGCTTTATGTTTATGACTTGCGAGCTACTATGCTGCCAATTTGCGAGCGTAGCTATTACTTTAAACCACGACCATAATACTGTGGGACCATTTCAGAAACTTCTACGGCTACCAAAATCTTTACGATATATACTTCAAACATTTTTTACAACAGGTGTCCTTGTGGCAGGATTCCTCTGGAATAACGGCCAAAAATATCGTCGTAATAAGACGCGTTGTATAGTCGCAATAGATTGAAAGTACAGCCGATGGGATCGCCCTCAAATATTCACTCCAAACTAAGATCTAACTGACATTTAATTATAATATTAATTCATTTAAGGAATAAAGTGTGTATTATGTTCTGCAAGCACTTTTTCCTTGGGTGTTAAATATGTATAATAAAAAATATCGAATGTATATATGCCTATTATATTAAATATATTAGATGTCTAGTACCCGTAACACAAGCTTAGAGCTTACCACGGGACTTAATGTTGTTGTGTGGATTGTCTGAAAAAAATATGCATACTAAAAACTCATTTTTCAATGGTTGAACTTGGTGCAGTAAAACTCGATTTGTAGCATAAAATAGTGAAATTGGGTCTAAGTTTAGAAACAACAAATGATAAATTGCAAAACGTAGGAGAACAACATTCGACCTCCCCAGCAGTATATTCTTTTTCGCGAGAAACTTCATTGTTCAAATTGCATGTCGCACGCCATAGCAGGACGTTTTTACAATTAACCTGTGTGTTTACTTTTATAATTTCTTATTTTACGATTGCAGACTGCCATCAAAGACTGTGATGACAGTTTTACTGGTGTTACCAGATTTATCAGGCATTGAACTTTGGGGTAATTCTTGTTTTATTGTTTTTAAGTTGTTTAGCAGATGTTATTGTGTTTTAGCATAACATACACAAATTGCATTCATTTAAATAGTATTATAGCATAATAACAGTATAGAAATAATAAATATTTTAAATTATATTTGTTTTCATTGTTACAATTAAGTTACGGTACTAACGATTGTCTTGTACATTAATCATAAGTGTGTAATGTAAGCTCATTAATGTTAAGTTAAGTTAATTAATAAAGCATGGACATTAAAACTCTGGTAAAAGCTAACAAAATAAAAATAATATAATATTGGATGCATTTAAATTGACATGCTTATTGCACCCATAAAATGTGTCTTGGATATAAGCTTATAATTGTTTGATTAATAAAAATAGTTACTATTGAAAAAAGCGTCTAAGTAACCAATACCTACTCAAGTCATTAATAAATCAGCATTCGAGCCTAAATGTAAATGAGCAAGGCATCTTAATGCATCTAAATCAAGTTTATAACGTTAACTTTGAGGGAATAGAGCTTACTATCAAACAAAGAATAAATTCAAACAAAGCGGTTTCTAATCCACTTTATAATTTAAAATTTGAGCCGTAATTGACTTGAACACTCTATAAAAACAAAGGCGCAGAACCACCTGCCTCAATAAAAGAAAACAGCTCTCAAACATTTACCGAATCGATAATTGGGGTATTTCAAAACTCCCAACAAAGGAAATCGTCGAAAAAACCTAAGCGGGGGAACTTTGCTGTGTTGGTTGGCACGATTAATTTGTGTAAGCGAATAAATTATCGTTTTTGCTACTAATAATTTTAATAATACTAATAATTGGCTTTATGTGGGGTAAAAAGTGTATAACTATGCATATCATTTGTTGAATAAGACAGTAACTATAATAGTGGCGTTGACGCGAATGTTACATTTTGAATAAATACCTATAAAAGTTGCCTGACCATGCATGTCGGTACAAAATAAACTCCGCCCTGAGCTTTGCTGAACTTTGGTCTAGAGTTTGTTTAGACAATCACTGTTATTATTGAAATCTTGAGCTAACACTGGTATAGTCAGTCAGGCGGTAGAGTTTGCATGGTGAAGTTGTCTAAATTACTTAGTAATGCCATATAAAGTATATAATCACATTTAGGTGCTTCGATATGGGCATAATGCAGAGTTAAAACAATTCTCTACGGGATAAAAATAAGCAGCAATGTTACGATCAAAGGTCAATCATACACAGACAAGTGGGTGGTCTCGTATGTCTCAAAAAGTGAGACGTAGGTAAGCGTAATCCATAAAATTTCTACGATAACGTCTAATAGCGACTTTCGTGATAACACCCCATGTTTTCTATTCTCGCGAGACGATAATAATTGGAGCATGATGTATAACTGAGGGAACGGCATTGTTGAGCTAAATTAAAGCCAGTCTGTTTCTATGGAGACGGCTGTAGGCTGGGGGCGACATGGCACTCAGATTTCACGAAATTCCTGCATATTTTTGTCGGGATTTGCGAGACAAGTCTAGAATATTATGAAATTCCAGAGCTACGGTAGTCAGTTAGTTATTTTGTGTGGAAATAGGAGATGGAAGTGGAAGATTAGGAAAACTATTGGTTAAGTGCCATTTAATATTCATAAATTTAACATAAACTGGCTACTCAATAAGCTGCTAAGCACCCAGCTGTCCATTACCCAAAAAGATTGAAGAGACATCAAATTATGGAACTCCATATTTAAGTTACTAATGTATTGCATGCTAGTGTGCTGAGTAAATGCATACTCTCTTAGAGAGTAGCGTTAAGTATTTTTGTGTATTGTCATTAAAAATTGCAGACATTGTATTATATTATACTGTAGTATATCAGATTGCTTATTTTTGATATTATACTGTAGTGTATCAGATTGCTCAAATGTATTTTTTCATGTTTGTTTCAATAAGCGTCCCTGCATATCCAGCTATATATAATACCTTAAATAACCTTTTTTTAGGTATAGTTCAAAACAATTTACATTGCAAGATTTTTCCAAAATCGGTCAGGTAACTTTACATATAAAACATATATTTACTACCGAACATATCTTCATAATAATTGCAATCGAAGCTATTTTCACGTATTTTCCTCTCATTGGCCATGAACTCTCATGTAATACCTATCAAGTTCCAACACATACCTCATTTTTATTACGGTCGTTTATCCACTTGCAAACAGAACTTTCGAACACGTACCTGGAACAGAGAAAAATTATTAGACGGGGAGAATGGACCCCAAAATCCGTAAATAAAAAAACAAATAACGAAACACAAAAGCCTACGTCATCGAAACGGCGCAACTTTTCCCAGTCTACCCTCAATGATTCTTAATTAAAGGTACTATTGTTGCACCTTGCAAACGATTCATAACAAGTGTCGGTCGTTTGGGGTTGTTGCACACGATCGTGGCAGGCAGTGAAACGGCCTAATGATGATAATGCTCCGTGAATTAATAAATATAATTTATTATCACAATTCAAATTAAAATATAAGTCGCAATAGCTGAGAACACATTGAAACATGACTATTAAACTATATGACTATAATTCACGAAATATTAAACTTTGCGAAAATGAAGGCAGAGTTCAAATTTATATTATAAGCAATCTCGAAAGATTACGCTAAGTTTACTTAATATGAAGCACCTTTTCCTTGTGAAATAACAAAAAATAATCAACATCAAAACACGAGCATGCCTTGGTCACGCCACACTATCTTGGAAATAACTGCTACGGATATTTTAACTCTAATTTACTGTAACTGCCAGAGCTATACGAATTACGTTAAAACATTAACAAAATATGCCTTTGAAAGAACTTGTTAAGATTTTTGTTGAGACTTCGGGTCGTTGCGCGCGACGTAGTGTGTACACGCCTAATAGCTCAAGTTGAGGAAAGAAGCTGCGGTACAGCTCCCTTGATAATTGGTTTCCTCTCCCCTCGTGATAATTGAATGAGTTCCTATAATCACTTGCGCTTTCAACCATTCTTATTTTCTACTTGGTTATTGGAAAAATAATTTGTGCATTTTTATTATAAAAAAAAACGAATTTGTGCTCGAATTCACTCATACCACGCAGACAAAGAAAACAATAGACGGAATTACTGGGTAATTCTGTATTGTATTGTATTGTATTTTATTCGTCGTAGGTAACACTGTACACTTGACTTCGTTCACTCTATTTAACTAAATACATATTATATTATCTTAATTCAAACAGTATATTACAAAATAATAATAATAATAAGCACTCTGCAAGTCACAGACAAGACATCAATTACATAAATGTCATTATTATAAAGTTCAAAAATAAAGAGCACATTTTGCTAAAAGTAGCATTGACAAAACATAAAATAAAAGAAGAATGTCATAATAATTAATAAATGGAGCTGCTGTACAGGGGCATTGTCAAATTATGTTAAAATACAAATACATTTTATTAAATAATTTCATTTTTGACATGTCATATGAAGATAACAAGTAATTAATTCAAAACACCATTATTTTGCTGCTGTATAGGGGCATTGTCAGAACTTTAAAATAAAAACAATGGTAGGATGTAAAAAAAATAATAATATTAATAAATAATTTTAATTGTATTTGTAAAAAAGATATCAGATTTTAGCTGTTGTAGGGTGGCTTTGTTTGGTATTTAACGATATAATAATCTATTAAATTTAATGTCAGAGTTGGAAGATAAATGGAATGAAGTCTAAAACTTAAATTAAGTAAACAAACATACCGGTTCTTACATCAGCTGTTTATCCTCCAAAGCCTCGGAAAGCGTGTAGTAGCTCTTTTTTAAAAGCGTTTCTTTAAGTTTGTGTTTGTAAACATCCACATTCAGGTCTTTTAATTCGTCACTGAGTTTATTAAACATTTTTACACCAATACACAAATAACTTTTCGAAACTTTGGACAGTCTACATGTAATATGCCTAATGTTGCTACCATGTCGCGTATTGTAACTGTGGGTTGCCGACATTAATTAATTAAGCTATGGGACATAAAAAAAAGAGATTTTTTAACACCCTAAGATACAACATTGAATGGTCGGGCGCGTAAATCAATTTACAATAACTATATAATCTTTAAAATTTGATTTAGTTTGTCACCACATGAATTTTCTTATCTAAAAATTAATGTGGTCAAACCCATTTGTACGTCAGTACGTCATACTCACTGCGGATTCATCTTAGTTATAGAAACTCTAGAATAAAGACGCTGAACCTCAGCGGCTACATTATTACAATACAATACTCTTTATTGAACACAAAATAATAACACACAAAGAAGATAAAAATGTACAGAAATTGTTAATCAATGGGCGGCCTTATCGCTGATAGCGATCTCTTCCAGGCAACCTTGGGATGGACACAAATCAATAAGCACGAATAAGACGGGAGTAGCAAAATAAAATGGAGATACGAGTATTAATAAATTAAATACAGATTAGATAAATACAATATTACTGGGTTAACTATTTTAGGATTATTATTCTGAGACAAACCGCTATTGTTCGCTTGATAGAATAACTGTTAATTGGTAATGGAACTGAAGCATGGGTGTGTAGAGTGATTGGTCAGATTTATCCAAATGTCGCTTATCCCTGTTACATTGGCCACCGATATAAATAGATAAAACTTACCCGAATGTACGGGTATAAACTGTTAACATACAAATTAAGTTGGTGAATCAAATCCCAATCTACTT
The DNA here is from genome assembly GCA_929108375.1 of Gymnoscelis rufifasciata. Lineage (NCBI taxonomy): Eukaryota > Metazoa > Arthropoda > Insecta > Lepidoptera > Geometridae > Gymnoscelis > Gymnoscelis rufifasciata. The sequence goes on along the minus strand of OV815315.1, from coordinate 6,944,122 downwards.
TAAGCACATTTGCGTAAACTAGTTTTCCATTCAGGGATTGATTACTGTGTTCCCGGGCATCTCATCCACTTTAGGGTATTTTATTCTACTCTGGTTATTTTTCACATGAACACATCCACGATTTGTTAACGGGAAGGAATATGTTTGAAACACGCAAACAATTGTTCGAATAAAGTAAATATAGACGAAAAACATTCAACGCTGTTAGTTCGCACAACACAAATTTGTTTTTTTTTTCTATTATTGCAGCGGCTTTGTATTGTTATTAGGGTTTCTGTCGCAACAAAATCTGTGACAGACTTCGAGTATACAATTTTTCTCAGGAGATGGAACGAAAGATTGTTTAAGATCTAGTTAACTTATGTAAGTAGATGACTAAGAGATGAAAGTGTTTATATTTAATATGTATTTATGCCAGTATTTTTTTTTCGTTTTCGTTGTAATTGCATGAGAAATATTAATTTCAACCTCCTTAAATCCCTAAGTGGAAATATTAAACCACTTTATTAATTCCCTAAGTAGGAATTTCAACCCACTTAAAAACCTGAGTGTGTAAAAATAAATTATAAAAATGTTGGGCTAAATGAAAAGTCGTAAATGAAAAATAAATCGTATTATGTACACAGAAATTTATACTTTTTTTTTATTTCGGAAATTATTTTGTTGTATATTAACAAAAAATATATATTTTAGTACATGAGGTCAGTCCGAGAAACTTTCCTAACAAACATTAAGGCTATTTTACAAACCTTCGAGTCTAAGTACAGAAAAATAAAGCCAAACCGATAAGCGATCTTCATTTATAACACAGAACATAAATCTACTACAGTTAACTCCTATCTCTTAAATTCCTGCACAGGTCAGGCCGGGCCCACCGGTTTGTTGAATTAAATACAGGGGCAATATTTGTATTGCATTATTTCCAACACCATATTCATTTGCATATAACACTGGGCAGCAAGCAAAAGTTAAATGAACTAGATAACTGTGTTCGAGCCATGATACAAATGGAATGGCATGTTAAACTTTAATGCAGTTCTGATGGAATCCATGGTCCTATTCAGATTTGAAATGTTGGTGAGCAAAAGGATTAATACGTTTACTTTTCAACGCAAAAAATTAGGCAGTTCTCAACTCAACGCATATATATTTTTTTATGTAGGATCACGCTTATGTTTCTACTGAATAGTCCGAGTTTGATAATTCTAAAATATGGTTAAAAAAAACTTTATTATTTTCAACTATAATCAACCTCAATTTTTCGCCGATATTTTTTTTAAAGTATTCTTTTATAAATAGAACTTAAGTTTACACAGAGAAAATAATTAAGATTGTGATTAACGAATTTAGAATGAGTAGCAAAAGTAGAACAGCCTTAATAGTTTGTAAGGATATTTACCAATCGATTAATATTTACTTTTTTCGTTTTACATTCTACTTAAACGCCCATAGAAAAGCCAAAATTGGTTTGTTTACAAAAAATGTAGAAAGTTCATTAAGTATGTTCCTCAAATAATATAAATGCAGACTGGTATACAAAAATACCCTTTTCCTAATATATTTGATAAAATCCCCGTATAATCTGAACTAAAAGCTTTAACGCTAAATTGCGTTCTTTTGAAAGCAAGATAAACTGAAAACGAAGGCTTTCAGCCCAAATCGGAAACTAGGTGGCCGGATCTCACTGAAGCGACTGAAGCTTTTCAATCCTCATGACCAGTCTTTGAAAGCCTTTGTTCGGTACCTGAACGCGTAAGTGTGCCGACTTTTGTTCTGTCTTGTCTTGCCGAAGGTTTGTGGCGAAGTAGGGCGGTCTAGTTTCTAAGACAATTGTGTTTTCATATCGGGTTGCCTGACGTAATGAAAGGAAGTATTAAGTGTGAAATATATATTTTTAATGCTATTTGATTATTTCATATATTATGTAAAATTGCGATACTTTACTTCGAAACTATTTTAATAACGGGATATATATATTTTTTATGCTAGATAAGCTTTCAGTTGCCCAAAACCTCACTGATGTAAAATGACGATGTGGTCTAAGATATGGCATGAAGACCTAGATGGCTTCTCCGGACCACACTACGAAACACCATATTTTATAGACCTTATGTACCATGATTGATCTTTTGATTGAATCTAAATAGTATTGATAACCATGATAGTTTCAAAAGTTATTTTTACTTCGACAGTCTAGGTGTAATGCCGAATTCTTAATAATGTGCTAAGCATCTTAGAACAACTGAGTAAACTTTTAGCTATGCCCGAAATAGTCCCGCGTGTGTAATGCGGGTGCAAAATGTGGCTCTATGTGTTTAAAACATATCGATTTCAACTTGAAAGTTTTGCCTCTGCTTGACCAATATTGATTCACAGCTAAAACTTTCGAAGAGAAGCCTTATCGTGTCTAACATTTTCACATTGAAATTGAGAGATAAAGCGAGAAGGAAAGCTAAAAAATCACATTCGCAAATCTCGAGAGTTCTCGGGGCTCGGCCTTTGTCTGTAGCTGTAAGACCAGTTCAAGCAAAACAGAGATTCAAAGTTTCGCGTATCCTCAGACACGCATGAATTAGGCTCCCTTTCAATAAAACATCAGGCTGCACAGAGCAAATAACGCGTCACGCGTACCAACCTAACAGAAACGCATTAATGAGTGCGCGCTGCCAACATTTACATATGAAACGTGACGTGTGCCCACGAGGTAAACGGTGCAGTTTCCATTTTCAAATACAACGCTTCTATTTATTATTCCTCACTAGAACAGCAGCCATACTAACAAAAAATTTCTGTAGTTGCAGTTATAGTGATAAAGCTATCATAATGTTTTATTTGAATATTATTTCAGCTGTACGCCGCTCACTGCGCAAATATAAATAAATAAATATATACTCCAATGACCATGCATAAACAAAAACGCACGTCAGTAATTCAGTGATAACATTCGAGTTATTCCATTTGGAGCGCCAAGCAGAAGTGTCCCACGCCGAGGAGGGCCAAAATTATTCCACAAAGAGCGCCAATGTTAATAATAGGGTTCTTGTGATGGGGCTGTACCTAAAATTAATTATTTTTACAACTTTAACTGTGTCATTTTTTTTTATTTTTTACTTTCACGTAGTCTTTACAAAGGAGTATAACGGGTATTAAGTTTCCGCTTTTTACTTGTGTCTGTGCCAGCATCAAACGGTCAAAACATCCATTAAATTGAATATCTTTCATCAAAAGTTTGAATCCAAAGGCGAATGGAAATAAATATTAGTATGAATCACTTGGCATGCTCGCAGGCTTGCCTGCAGTGGGATCTAGGTTACATCGAACTTTCAGTAATATGATACTTTTCGAGATTTATACTTTGGCTGAAGGCTTGGAGTTTTGTATATCGGTGGCTTGTATTTTTTGCGTGGTGAAGTGAGTTGATTTAAGGCTAACTCTTGTGGCATACCTGTACTGTGATACTGTGATGTGTCTATGACATTAGTTTGGAAGTTGTAAATAAGGTAATTAAACATAGTGAATAAATCAAGTAGTCAATAAATTTCATAAGTATGATATGAACCATACATTTCTCCGTGTATTTCAACAGTTTATACACCCAGACATATATGACCAATTCATAAGGGTTCCGTTTTTTACCATCAGTAAAAAAAAAATTGGGATCTACTATTTTACTATTACTGAATGTATTTTTTTGACTTTTCCGAACGTTTAGCTTTAACGACACTGTAGGCAATTTTACTTATGATTAGCTGCGAGACTTTATCCAGCATTATTTATGAATCATATTTACCCATAAGATACGCTAATTAACCTACCATAACCCCAAGGAACCATATACTTGCCTAACCTTAAATGTGAAAAAGCTCGTTCAAAACTGTAACAACACTAAACTACATAGATTTAGAATTCTAAGTCTAACAGAGTTTCATAAGCGTTTATTTAACGCTCTGCGTCCCAGCACTGGGTCGTATTTACCCAGAATTCATCAGTTGATCGCGTTACGCGCCGTCCGGCTGTTTAAGCACTGTAACTGGATTGGACGTTAACCTGTTTATTCTGAATGCAACGCGGATTGTTCAACGTTATGACAGTTTTTAATGCGTTTTTTTAAGTACCAAATTAGGCTACGCTATTATCATTGAAAGATAATATATGCAAACAAAACATTGTACGATAATTACACTAGAGTCAATCATATTTAAGGCTATATTTAGTTTTTTTTTAGTTTATGTAATTTCTATCTGGGTTGAAAATGATACACAAATGCGGGCATGTTGCTAACAAGCTGAAGTAAGATGGCTAACTGACGAGGGAATCAATGCGAAAAAAAATATTTTCTTAATTGATTTACGAAGTAAAAATAACGAGTTTTAAAATCACTCTCTTTTAGTTTACCTAACCTAGGGAAAGGTAAAACATAAATGTATCTATATCCTAAGCAAAATATTTATTTTGTGCTAAAAATATTATTTAAGCTTCTTTTTTTAAAGTCTTTTTGTTTATAAAATTATACGAGACACATTTCGTTAACCAGACAGCAATTATCTCGCCAGATAGAGATTAATAGAAAACCTTATTAAATGTGATCTGCCTAAATCAGGGTCGGCGACCGCGCTAAACGACTCCAGCGGTTATCACCCTACAGGTTAAATGACCTTATTTCAACCAAGCCATAACAGGATCGCAAATAATTTAGTAAACCGATGGCTTAGGTTGTTATAGATTACCGAATTAGCAAAAGCAAATGCAAATAAGAGAACGATGGAGACTGTTATCCAATTTTCTATTATAAGTCCAAAACTTGCTAATAATATTAAAATTACTATAATTTGCGCCACAAGATGGGATGGAAAAAAATACTTAACAAATACAAATACTATTAACATCTAAGGGGACATATTTTAAAGTTTCCGTAGTTCTCCCAAAATATATTATAACTACGTTTTATATTACTTCTAAAGAAAACGGGTTGGGTAAAGTGAAAACAATAATTTCGGACTTATTTGCCTCGGATTCTCGGGCTCATTTTTCCGCGAATTCAGTTGCAATTTCTGTTCTTTTGTTTAAAAGTAGTAGTACAGTAGCTTTACACTACAGCAACTACTACCTCTATTTAAAGGCGCCCAATAAGAAGTAACACATTTTATCAAATTATCTCTAACAGTCAACTGACATGAAACAAACATCAGTTGACAGTAAAATAGTATTAATTTTACTACTATTCATATGTATTATGTCTCAAATAAATTTATTTTCATTTCATTTCAATTAACAAATTGACAACACCATCAAACCCTTACACAACACATCATACCGTGCTTGCTTCAAATTCTAGTTCAAGATAAATGGGTTGATATTATCTTGAACGGAAACCTTGTTGCCTCAACTAGAAGGATCCGGTATTACTTTCGTAGACAAAGCTAATCTGTTTAGGGGACCAATCTCAACTACCCAAGGCGTAATAGTCCCGACGATGGGTCCTTACCTCATGAAAATGTATCAGAAAAATCAAGTAACCGCCTTCACGTAAGTTGGGTGGTGCAAGAATTAGGCGCAGGCTTCAAAGTCGCTTTTAGCTTTCGGATGCTAAATACTACTTTCTTGATGAGTTTATACACTTTCTGACAGAATCATCTCAAGCTGTATTTGAGCACTCAAAGATTTACATCACTTAGGGTCAGTAGAGGAGGGTAATTTATTAAAAGCAATACAAAATATAACTTTATTAACTTAACAAGAAGATACACTTTTAATTGCAAGCATTCAGCATTCATTGCAGCTTGGCGCCTCGTCGCCGGTTAGAACTGACCCTTAGATAGTTAAATGCAGATCGAACGAGTGTATGCAAGGTGACAGGCCGTAACGCTTCGGTTTGGCTGCAGTAAATTTAGTGGCAGATTAGCGGATATTCGGGTTTTATTTGTTTATATTATTTATTTAAATAGGAACTCCAACAAAGTAAACACAGAACAAGATCTATAGACACAGCTTAGTTAGTATTACATATTTTACTTGTACGTACTCTTAATTATAAAATATCCAGCATGCATTATACTCATATTAATTCAAAGAAGAAGCAAAATCTTCTCTTGTTATATTCTAGGTGCTTACGCATTAGCATCTAGTTATCCAACATTGCGCAAATACGTCGGCGTAAATACGCAAATTGCAGCGACGGAACATTAGCCGTACCACGAATTGCCACTTGTAATCTCCTACAGTCGTAAGTGACAACTCGTGGTACATCTCTCTGATTGTTATCAGCAGTTCTAGGTATCAAATTCCAACATATTCTTGTACCACACCCCACCTGCATAAATATTCAGTGTGGGGCGGAGATCTCTTATTAATGAAAAAGGGTCACAAGGTATTTTAATTCAACTACGTGTTAAGGATTTCGTTGGGCTTTTGGCCGGGTATTTTCTAGCCTAATAAAGGCTTCAGCTAAATGTTTCTAATATAGCGAACTTGTGAAGCGTCTACTTGAAAGGATTTTGCATTCGCATTTTATTTATTTGTTTATTCTACTCAACTGCAAAGAGATTTTAAATTTAATCAGTGTTTTCTCTGTATTTAATTTCAGCACGGGTCTAATGAAAGAGTCTGCATCTCAGCTGGTTTATTAAATGCTCTTAAAACAACTGCAATAACGAGAAAATACATAAAGTATTATTTCTAGCTAGTTTCAACAGTATTAATTTTCTCCTAACAAGCTACAGAATTGCCCGAGCACTTTATTATACAGATCCTCTTATGATGTTCTTTTGAATGGCTGAGAATTTCATATATTGTTCACAATAAATCTGCTGAGGTTGGGTAAATGGGTTCATTATCTGGTATTGTTGCGAATATTAGGTAGATTTAACAACTAACATAGGGGATAATATTTCTGTTTACTGTTCTAAGCCAAGGATGTATCACATAAGTAAGATGGTTTAGGGTGTTAATGTTTATGCTTCGTTTGGTTTAAAGTTTTTTTACGCCATCAATATATATATAAATCAAAAATCAAATTGTAGAGCCTCAATATAGATCAATTTCTTAAAATAATATTCATGATTAAATAACTCATAGCCTCGATTTCACCATTGGCTATAAATGCGATCAGGTACTGCTAAACTCGTATTATAGAATAACTGAGATCAAATTGAATTTTTTCTATGGTTGATCATGGTTCACTAGAACTCGATTTATAGTATAAAATGTTGAAATTGTGGCTCAGATATCATATAGGTGGTAGAGATTTATGAAATCACATTTTGCATTACCAAGATTCCTTACCAAGCATTCACCCGATTACCCACAACAATAAACAAATGATTCACCGTCGTAAGACAAGCTTTATTCTTGAGGACACAGCCTCAGTAATTACCGGGGTTAAGAGGCCAAACCCGAAGCCCTTGTAAGAGGCCTCCGGGGGGCGTTATCACCTATTTATCTGGGGCCCGACTATCAAAATATACACTCGCCTTAGTTGATGTAAGCCTTTTGAGACGATACACAACAGACCACAGAATTGGTTTCTTTTAAGAAGTTATTTTGTTATGGCATTGTGAAGGAGTTAAGATGATGAATGATGATGATCCGCAGTAATCATAAATATCGCATCGGGGGGTAATTCAGGATCGGATGGCTCGGTGTTCATGATTTTTGTTGAAAATAAAACCGTCGCTTGATTCGTTGGTATTTATTCCAACAAACAGAATCACAAAATCCCAATAAACACTTCCAATATGGCGGATCAAAATGGATTTCGAAATGCGGTAGACGCGAACGTGCTAATGGCTTCGTGGTCAACCAACAAGTGAGCAGCCGCCATTCCCCTTCGAATGAACAGCTCTCTTAGACTTCAAATAAGAACGAATGATTGACCGACTCAATCAATACCAGTGTTGCCATTTCGCAAGATCGATTCTACCCAAGCATTCACTTGACATTTCGATATCCTAACAAACTAATTATTTTATCGCAGTAACACCGAAGCGTAGTTCAAGCTTCAGCCACCAGGTGACGTGACTGGATATGCGACACGGCCATACTGACGTCTCACACGTCCTCGTGTGCGTTGTCTGAAAAGAAAATAAATGTCTGCAGTAAAACATCATCGCTTCGGTCATTCCTGACCATGGGGTCTCACTAAAACTACTGACAAACATCCAACCTTTTATTATCAATCAAATTAACCAACAACCATCGAGAAATTATAACATCACATCGAAATCGTCACAACAAATAGGTACACAAATCTTATTCTATGGCCACACATAATCATCGTCTCCATGAGACGGATACACCAACATTACTGTTCTTCGTCTCTATATGACGGATACCCAGATCATTCATTGGCTCCCAGAGGCAATGAGCTTCGTCACTATCTGACGGATACCCAGATCATTCATTGTCTCCCAGAGGCAATGAGCTTCGTCTCTATATGACGGATACCCAGATCATTCATTGTCTCCCAGAGGCAATGAGCTTCGTCTCTATATGACGGATACCCAGATCATTCATTGTCTCCCAGAGGCAATGAGCTTCGTCTCTATATGACGGATAACCAGATCATTCATTGTCTCCCAGAGGCAATGAGCTTCGTCTCTATCTGACGGATACACACAAGATCATCGCCTTCATCTGGCGGATACACACAATTTCATCGCCTCCATCAGGCGGATCCTCTCAACTCAACGTGACACACAACAACAACAAAACACTTTCAATTAAATTCATTGCTCGATCGTTTCATCACTATCATCATCAATGTCTATTACAGGGAAATTAGTTGGCATTTTTCTCAATATCTTTAACAGCGCTGGCTCTAACTTACTCAACCTGTTCGTCATTGTCTGTCAGTAATATGTCAAGGGGTCTTGCAACTCTACCAATCAATAGTTCCAGTGGACTTGCTTTGACGATACGATTTAACGAACAATTTAAAGCTGGTTGCACGTCTGGTAGTGGATTTTTCAAGACTGATTAGTGGTCTCCACGGGAGTGAGCCTATTTTTAAGTGTGCTCATAATACCTCTACCTGTCCATTCGCACGTGAACTGCCGGTAGCTATTAAGTGGAGTTTTATGTTAGATGCGTCACAAAATTACGAAACTATTGGCCAGCAAAATATCTGCCTTGATCTGCGATGAGTCTAGCTGGGGCGCCGAACAACGAGGTGCTGTTTTTTACGGCTTTGATAGTACTTGCAGTATCAATATGGTGAGTATGATATAGGAGTACGTATTTCGTAAACGCGTCGATTAATACGAAAACGTATTTTAAGATTAAGACGATAAGAACGCCTATACACGGTATTACTAGGATCTTTGAGCCTAACTTGCATTGGGGACACACCAGCTCGAGTCGTGGGGATGCCTTTAGTAAAGTGTTGTTTGTATGATTCTAAAATATTAAGTAACTCGGGCTTATATTCGGGTGGTACATCTGTATCAATATAGTCAAACTCAACTGGCGTAGCGTTACTGACGTGACGCCACATACATCCACTGCAATTTTTCTGACAAATTGTAACTTATCAGATAAACCTTGCCCTAACAATTCACGTCCTACCATTACACCGTGACGTAAGCATGAGTCGGGCAAAACATGAAATTAAACCTCTAAGGTGATATTGTCAATAACTGTTAAAGAATCTGCTCAGTGCTATTAATCGAACTCTGACCAATGCCTGTCATTTTAACTACTTTGTTAAAACGTTTACCACTAAATTTAGAGGCTATAGACTCTTTAATTAATGAGCACTCAGCTCCAGAATCATAATAAAAAGGGTACTGCTCACCGGATTACCGAAGAATCCCGATAGGTGCACTCACGGTGCAGACATCCACTCGTTTCTCGCTGGTGCGGGTGTTGTTTGCACTGGCGCTGCTGGCTCCAACTGGTACACCACGCCTGGGGCAGTCTGACGCGTAGTGGCCCGATGCTCGGCAGTGATAGCAGGTCACCAACGGGGGCTTCACTGGAGCGCTTCTAGACTGGCTTGATGCACACTGAGGTTCACTCGATCACGATGTTGACGGTCTACTGTTCCTCTTTTGGCTTGGTAGCTTGTAAGTTTATCAGATGGGCAGCTGCTGTTTCCGGACAATCGTACCTCGCAATAAACAGTTGCTTGAAATCCGACCAGCACATTTCATGATATGACACTTGCGATAACCAAGCAGAGGCCTGTCCTTTAAGTTCGGCACTCAACGCTAACATCAACGGAGCACCGGCAAGCGCAGGATCCGGAACACACATGTCTGCCGTATTAATCCACGCACGCGCGTCCATATTTCCATGATCCGGGTTGAATTCCGGTAATTGCAATTTACTTTCCGTCAAGGTACCTTTCATAGCTTGCAACATCGTCATAAAATTGCGTTGCTGTTGTTCCATAAGCAGGAACCACTTTTCATCTTCAGACGACGTTCTATTTTCATGTTGTTGTGGTTGTGAATTCAATCCCACTTCTGATATCGCATCGGGGGGTAATTCAGGATCGGATGGCTCGGTGTTCATGATTTTTGTTGAAAATAAAACCGTCGCTTGATTCGTTGGTATTTATTCCAACAAACAGAATCACAAAATCCCAATAAACACTTCCAATATGGCGGATCAAAATGGATTTCGAAATGCGGTAGACGCGAACGTGCTAATGGCTTCGTGGTCAACCAACAAGTGAGCAGCCGCCATTCCCCTTCGAATGAACAGCTCTCTTAGACTTCAAATAAGAACGAATGATTGACCGACTCAATCAATACCAGTGTTGCCATTTCGCAAGATCGATTCTACCCAAGCATTCACTTGACATTTCGATATCCTAACAAACTAATTATTTTATCGCAGTAACACCGAAGCGTAGTTCAAGCTTCAGCCACCAGGTGACGTGACTGGATATGCGACATAAAATTGTTGTATTTTAACATTTTTTAGTTATGGGACTACTATAAGGGCAAGTAGAACACTTTTTGGATGGTAATAAAATTATGTAGATCCCTAAGTTCGAGCCAAATCGAATTGTTTACTACTATTTATTTTAAACTTTTTTAATTTCCCAGTGCCGATGTTAGTCTGCTTAGCCGAAAGGCGGGTCGGCACATCTAGTACCTACGTCAATATTGGTTTGGTTGGCAAAGTTTAGTTTTGCTGAGATTTGGCAGACCGGTCGACCATGCAAGGCGGCTTGCCGTTAGATATTTCAAAATGCACAAGTTAGATATTTGGAAATGTTCACTCACGCATACTAAGAATTTAAGGTACCTTATAAAAACATTTATTTACGTCTCACTTATCAACTTGTATTGTATGCGTCGCTAACCGGTAATCACCTTGCAGTAGTGGTTAGTAGAATGGGTTGCCAGTTAGTGCCGCTTACTGTACAAAAATATTCCTGTAAATAGGTCATACCTTGACGCAAAATAAACCCAAAAACAAAAAGCTCTTTACAAACAATCTTTGTTACTCTCCCACTTCACTTCTAAACCGATTGCGAGCTTCACCGAAAGCCCTCTGTTACCGCAACTGGAGGAGATTACCTTGCATTAATACCTCAGTTTAGCGAAGAAACATTACTTTTGGTAGACTTGCGTCTATTTTGTTTAAGCTAGGTCTAAATCTAATCGCCGGCCGTTTACGCTGCGGTTGGCGAGGACCTCCAAAGGGTTAATAATTTAATAGGCGTAAACTAGCCGGCCAGTTTTGCGACTTACTGCGGATATTATACAGAACACTCTGTATTTAAACTGGAAAACTGACTTAACGTTAGGGCTAGGACAGGACCATTTTTTTAAGCTAAATTACTGCTTTAAATGCTAAAGATATTTTAGCGTTTATATCAAGAAAATATTTATGAGAATCAAGAACAGCCGAAAAACATTTGAACTGCATAGACCACCCGAATGACTATTAAAATGTGTGACAGTATGGGGTATTCTCTAAGCACTAGTTCGTACATTCTCCAGTGTTGTAGATCCATTTTAATTGTGGGTAAACTATACTAATAAAATCTAATAAACGGAGAAAGAACAACGAGTGCCTACTAGAGTATGGATATGTAACAAAATGGAAGCAGTTTACATTTTTAAATACATTTACATCTAACGAGCTTTCGTAAGAATTACACAAGTGCAGTGCATTGTTTGTTTTCCAGTACAATCAATGTTCTAAAAAAATCAACCTTATCCTTATTATCACTAAAAGTATAGAGGAAATACTCGTTTAATATAAACCGGCTTTTAGAAATACTTATTAGATGCTAATCTAGATTTTAAGCAAATACAAGGTTGTCGTCGAGTCTACCTTTAACTCGAACGTAAAGCAAATTGCCGTGTTCTACTTATTTAATCAGACAGAAAAAGGACATTATTTATTAAAGGAAAATAATATGACTAAAACATCAAACGATACGACCCTTTTACCGAACCTTTCCCTTTTAAGTCTCAAAACAAAAGTCACCCATTATATAAAACCACTTATAGGAACCATCATTGATTTGTTAATTCTAAAGCCCTTTAAACCCAAAGAAGTAAACCCCCAAACAAAGAGAATATTTTCCCTAAACTTTACTAACCAATAATTCCAAGCATCGCTTACCAAAATTAACCTCTCAGAGGGAATTTCCACGATATTTCGACCGGTACAATAATCTAACAGATGCAAGTCAGCAATATCAAACACCGGTATAGCCTGACCCGTACTCCAGATTCTAACTCGCTTAAAATACTCGTGCAGTAAGATACGGAGGAGGTTGAGTTATGCTGGGCAGTGGAGATTTCGGAATGGCTATTAGTATAGATTTCCGATGGCCCTGTCAATATTTAATGGGTAAATTTTCATAATATTTAGAATAGTTATGGCTAGAGTAAATTCATTTCAGTGAATTAATTTAGTCTTGAACAAGATATTGTATGTATTTTTATGCTGTCTCGGTATGCAAGTTTGTAGAATAAAAAGAAGCGGTCTGAGAGAATGGTGGTGGTTTAATTCTGGCACAAGGAGTAAGAGAAGGCCTTTTATTAGCAATTAGATTCCAAATCATAATCATCATCATGTAATTTTATCCAGCATGTGAATAAAAGGAATACCACAGGATATTAGCTGAATTAACTTAATATGGTTCAGATTTCAGTAGTGAACTTAGAAAGTGTATCGTGTGTAATCGACAGACTGAGCTGGTTCAATTAAATAGAATCCGAGTGAATCTGAAGGTTCGTGTGTAAACCTCTGACCGTATATTTAAGCTTCGCTGAGGGGCAATAATAGTAAAGTGTCTTGAGGGAACTCTCAAATGGGACGGATTTAGGTTTGAAAAGAAATTCAGGTCAATATGTGTGTAGGTACTATCCTTTATACGTGATTGGAAATAAGTTTTCATGATAACAAAAAATCTTTTAAGATACCTAATTATGTTAATGTTAATCTATTTTCAATTAAGTTTTGTTAAAAGATAAAATTTTAACAAAGCTAAAATGTATTAGGCTATTCCTAAAAAATACCAAAGCCGCATACATCCATTGTCCGCGGTAGCCGCATTTTTTTAGGCTGACCGCATGCTTGTCTATCATTTATTAAAAACTAGCGGCCCGCCCCCGCTTCACACCAAGCTGATCGTATTGTTAATCTTAACCATTATCGAACCCACTCAATCACACACAAAAAATTTCATCAAAATCGGTCCAGCCGTTTAGGAGGAGTTCAAAGACTAACACAGTCATGTACAGAAGATTTATATATATAAAGATATTTTTTATACGTAAAAAACTAACCTACAAGAATAAATACGAATTTATTATTACCCAAGAAACATGCAGTGTTTATCTAAAGTACCTATGTAGATTCATAGCTACGAGTGTTGTGTAGCACTAATCGTAGAGTTCGCTACGCCGTAGCACAGCTACGAAGCTTCGCCGCCTAAGCCCGCCCCTGTAGGCGCTACGGACGAGATTTAAGAAGATAGGCAATGCCTGTGCTATCTCTTTACGGCCGCTTTAATGTAGTGACGAGTGCGCTATGTTAATGAAAAACTTTAAGAGGGGTGCTTCTACTTTATATGATGTTTTTGATACTTGCATTTCATTCAAGTGGGTAAGTGTGGCGGTAAACATACGAGATTTAGATCAAATCTTTTAATTTGGGTAATGATAAATTGAAGAATAGTGATTACCAATGCAGAAGACTATAATGTAAATCCTTCAGTGTGCCATTTATTGATAGACTTGAGGAATTAGCTATTTATTTGTTTGTTGGTTTTGAACGCGCTTATCTCAGGAACTGCTAGGCTAGTAGTGAAAAAACAATAAAAAAATGACGACGTCGTGGCGTGAAAAGTCAGTTTACCATAAAAACTGAGAACAAAAAACCTTCATGTTGTTAAGTAAAAGTCTGAAGCTTTCATACAAGTTTTCGAAAAAATATTTTACTATACTACTACTAGGCAAATAACTGTCACGTCTGAACGATCGAATCACATCAATATATCCCTAAACTACAATTTTATTCCTTATAATATATATTGCAAAATAATATAAAACATCTAAAAATACATAAATACCATTAACTTAACGGAATTTTCATTGCCATTGCTACAATGCTTTCGGGGTACTGAAAAAATGCTGCAGTCCATAAAATTCAGCTCTAAGCACTTCCACGATGAAATTCCTCGCTTGACCGATTTCGCTCCCCAGTTCATTGTCCGCTCCCCTCTAAACCATGAAGTAAATAACATAACACTGACACAATCAGATAAATAAGGTTTTGATCGTTCAGACGTGACAGTTACTTGCCTGGAATGGTGCCTATTGTACTATCTTGAAGATGGAACAATCATGTGATATTTTGCTAGACAGCGATGGATCAACAGTCAGTTTTATTTTAGAATATCGGAAAATAAACTCTTAATGCTTTTACAGTAGACATTTTAAGTATATGAGTAATGAACATTTAGGTTCATTCAATAAGAAATTTTCGATAATATATATTTTAACAACATCTCTGTATCTTTTTACAATAAATTAAATGTTATATTGTTAAACAGACATTATATACAAGTAAAAGCTTTTGTACATTTTTGGGTCGTAATGTCAGACCTTAGCTAAGTTTCATCAGGCGGTAAAAGTATGCAATTTTTAATAATTTAACTAAGTAATCATTTAAAATAAAAATTTTGTGGTTGTTAGAACATTGCTACATTGTACCTCTCACTCTCTCTTTTAGTGTGAAATAAACGTAAGTCAACTCGCTCCAGGTTTTTATATTCTAAATATCCCCAAAATAGCTAGCAAACAATTATACCTCTACATTCCAAAGGAACAACGTTTATCATAATTCTAGCTACATACTAGATCAGTGTAAACTGATACACCGAAGTTGCAGACACTACGAAAGCCTTGAAAGCCTTATAAATAGAGTGACATGGCGGATTTGGGAAGACGGTGACGAATAACCGGATGTTTTAATCCGTTTTTACGATAAATACGGATGAGAGCGAGGTGTCAACTATAATCCGGTGATTTTATTTGGATAATGCGGAACTACGGTAGGTATCGTAGAATCTCTTTATTAGTGAATTATGCTCGTTTTCATCAACAGTTCTTAACATTTAATTTTTTCCTGATACGGGAGATATACTAAAAGATTGACAAATTTATTTGGATAAGGAATTCATACATAGATAGCTACATAACTATTTAGGAAACTTTAGTGAATTTGCGCGATCGAAATTTAAGTCGAATTCATCGAATTAGTAAAATATTAACGATCCAAAGTAGGGACGTTAATATTTTACTCATGTGTTGGTTTCTCGATGTTTTTTTTAGGGGAATGTGTGAAATTCAATAGATCATAAACTTAACTGCCCCGGACCAACACTACAGTCGAAATAAATATTGCAGAAAATCAATACAAAAACAATTGGCCTGAGTAATTCGATTTTTATGTAGGAATGTGAAAAGCCTGTCTGAATACGGCATTGTGAGATAAAATCTCCACTCCAAGTATTCCTTTGTGTTTAGATCAAAACACGCCGTTATATGAATAAGAAGCGTTTCTAGACAGTCGACGGACGGCTCAAATACGATTCCAAAGCTTTGCTTTCATACCTGCTTAGCTGTCTTCATACCTGCTTTGAATGCGTTTCTACAGTTACAAATAACTAACCATATAAATCATATTTTTATTGCGATAATTTGTAACGCTTAAGTCCTTTCTGTGGACTTAAGCGTAACAATAATAGGTTTGTCAATTTATTTCTAAAAGATATGTACGACAGTTTTTTATTAATTATAATTCAAGAACGTTTAGAAGTGCTCCCTACCAATGGACTCGTGTATGTTTCTAAAATTCTACATATAATACTTTATTTACGAGTTTTAACTGCCTAACAGTTTTTTTTTGGTTTTACTAATTAAAATTCAACATATTATTTTAAATATTATAACCAAAATTGAACAGCTAAACAGTAATTTGAGTAACCCAGAAAGAATCGTATTTTTTTTTAACAAACGTTATTTTATGTCAAAATTAGAAATTAACACGGAAACTTAGCTAACATACTTAACAATTTCATCGACTTTGTACTTTTCACTTACAGCCACGACTCACACACAGCCCACAAATGACAAACAGGTCTGAAGCACACATCTGCGTGCTTTTCATCTATAAATAAAAAAAATGTCGCAGACGGCGGTTCCGTGCCGGCTGGTCAAGTGAGACATGGTGTATTCTGTTGATTATTTATTTAAAACAGGTATTTTTGGACCATTAAAGTAAAGTATACGTTTGAAATAACGGGAATAACTAAGACACCTTTATGATTGGAGCCGAAATTCACGAATTTAATTATTCATTAATCAATATACCTTTTTAAATTATCATGTTTTATACAACAACGACTTTTGAGTTTTTTTTTGTTGCTGTGATCGTAGAGCTATTTTTTTTATTTTAGTTTTTATGATGCCTTCATTTGACCACAATCTCACTTGATGTAAAGTGACGATGTGGTCTAAGATGGAACATGAAGACCCAGAAGGTAAATGGCTTCTCCGGACCACGCTTGAAACAGCGTCAAAATATCGGAAAACTCAAAGACCGTCATATCATGGTATGTTACCCGATTAAAAATCATCGGGTAACATACCATGATATGACGGTCTTACCATCTGGACCATTTATATCATTACTCAATGTTCAACAGTATCCATGCAGTTGTATCGTCGCGTCGTCAAAGTACACACACAAGTACCCGTATTTTAATGATAAATTGATTGTGCTTCTATAGTTATACATATCTATTTGTATTTCTTCTCTTTAGTAGATATTACTATATGCACGACATTCATTTCTGCAGCAAAAATTACCTCTATATAAAACTTGTGAAACACTCAAGAATAGTTTTATTCGTAGTTGCTTCTTAAAGTTTTATTGACTATGCACGAAAAACAATAAGTTACTTTATGGTGCTTGTTTTATCCGCATACACACAGACGCATATTTTATAAGTCTAGGAGTTAAGTAATAGCAGAAAGTAGAAATTGTCATAAATTAGAGAAACCACACTCGAGGTGAGGTTGGTAGTAATTTTTAATAAGTTTAATCTTGATTTTATAAATTATCGTCCGTAATTAGCATGTTTTTTTTTAATTATTATCAAGTATTAAAGGCACCCGTGGTTGTCGAATGTAAAATGCAAATAAAAAATATATATCTTGTTACCTTCTTAACATAAGGATACAAGATACAAAATCATTTATTTCTATTGTTTGGTTTTACAAAACTAGTGTCTTAGTACTTAGACAAAACTTAAAGGGTATTAAAAATTGCGTATTGCGACTTTCATGGAAAATTCACAAACTTGAATTAAAAATGAAATCAATTGTAGAATCGGTTCTGTAGCCGTTTTAATACAAAACATCCAAAATGATAAATAAAATGGAGCCGATATTATTCACAAATATCACCGAATAATACAAAAGACAAAACAGCTGCTTAACAAAACAAACCTAGTCGAGAAAGCAAATAGGGAATATGTTCCTTTGTTAGATGCCGGCTAAGAGGGAAGTACCACTTAAGCTAGGAAAACTATAACATACATCTCACGTAAGTGCAGCTTACCTAAAACAAAGAAGGATCTTGTTAGTATCATAAACATGAGCACAGGAAATTTCGAACAAAGCCATACATAGAAAAATGGCATAATGTAATGGAAATTCTTTCAATCGTTACTGCAATCAGTTTGAAGTAAAAAAGAAGAATTCAATCGTTACTGCAATCAGTTTGTAGTAAAAAAGTATGCAGACAATTCGACATGTTGCTTATAACGTTATTGAATTATATTTCGGACTAATTTGATGAATTCTACGTGAATTTGGTGCTGAATATTTTTTTCTAAATTTCGTAAACGCAAGTCGTCTAACAAAACTCATCAAAATATTCATATAATCACAATAAAAATAATGAAATAACTGAATAATAGTGCATGTAAAGCGTCACTCTGCCCGCCCCATAAACTAGATTAAATTTAAATTGACAATTCGGTTTTACGAGCTCTGGGCGGTTTCGGCTTTGGCATTCCATATGTGAGCCTTAGCTTTCCTGTCCCTATGCCCAGAGATTAAGGTTCAAAATCCAAATTATTTTCATGATATACATAAGCGCGATAAAATGTGGAATTTTGGAAATTTATCGTGCCCGTATCGCACGTGCGCACAGGTCTTTATTTTATTCGAAACGTAGAAGATTAATTATATAGATCTTAGTGCATGGTTCGAAATCTAAGAACAATGAATACGACGATGTGTTTAGGTTTGTTTTAGGACCCCAGAAGTGGGAATTAAGTAAATATTTAAGGCTTGTTTCACAAAATCCATGTAAATGTTAGCTAGGTCAATAATACGTGTGAATCGTTAGTAATATCGATCTCGCTTTGCCACATGTTAACTATGATTTGTCTTACTTTTCTCGGAGATGGTGAATCAGACTATAAGTATTAGGACCTATTTCACCACCTTCGAGTAAAATAGTCAATGGTTAAAATATAGAGCAATCTTGGTCCGTCAGTCACTAAAAGTTGTCAGTTGACTTGATAGCTCTATATTTTAATTACTACTTATTAACCTCGGAGATGGTCCTTGATGGTCATGTTAAGGCCCTTAGAAATACAAAAAAAATCATATATTAAGCCTTATTTTTAGTAACCCCCGACCAAAAAAGAGGGGTTTTATAAGTTTGACGTGTCTGTCTGTCTGTCTGTTACATCAATTTAGTTTTTTTTGTATGAAAGGTGAGTTTGGCCCGGGTGTTCTTAGACATGTTTCATGAAAATCGGTTGAGCCGTTTAAAAGTTATGGCGGTGAGAGTGGGGAAGGAAAACAGAAAATCTGAAAATATACTAGTGTGGGGTATCAAATGAAAGCGCATCGCGTCCACATTACATAATATTATGTTGGTACATTTAAGGAAATGAAGGATTTAGAAACGGGGTATATATTTTCTTAAATTTTAAATTGACATTTATTAAGATGTGTGTGTGTGTCCGACCGATTTCGAACAGGGCGACAGCTTATATTTCTTCATGCATTCTCTTGCCCTTTTCTCCTTTATTAAGATAACATTGAATGGATTACGAAGATTATCACCGTACTGTTACGAGGCGATTAGTATTCGTTAGGTTACTAACCCTATTTTTAAATTAAATATTTCTTTTAACACAAAAATACTGTTTACCTGAAATATTTTTCCATATTTTCGTAGCCTCACCGTAGGGTGTCACACAAATGGTGGATTGGCGCGGTATACTCATTGGAGGTAATAATTCTCGCTGAGTAAAATGTATCGCTGTGCTATATTAGCATAATAACTCAACACAAATGAGGGGGTGCCATTGGTATCGGTAAATGCATTACGAGTTTCAGTTCTACGGGGTTTATAACCGAGTTATAAATTTACACATTAAGGTAAGTTGTTGATTAAGTTGGATTATAGTTTTTATACAGGACGGATTCAATACACAACGCGGCAAGGCCAAGTAAAATCTCAAGTTCCTAGTCAGTACTTACAGAGAGTTATTCCCATCTGATAATTGATGCGATTTAACAACATTTTTTATTTATTGTTTTCCCATCTGATTTTATATTCTTTCGTTTTATATTTTTTTACAACTTATTTAACTACTCTGTAAAGACGGTCTCCTTGATAATCAGGGTGCGGGGAGGTTAAAACAGCATCCTGAAAACTATTGCTGATAGGTACTCTTCTTTTATGTGTTTTTTTTTTGTAATAAATGAAATTTTATTTATTTAATTTAGCGTACTAACTCTAGTTTTTAAGTTTTCTATTTCCAATATGTACTCACTAACACTATTATGGACCTTTGTTGTTTGAAATAATATATTATAGTTTAATTCATTAATTTAATTTAAATAATAATTAGAAAGCAGCTTTAAACTTTATTTGGAGATGGTGAACGAGGCCATATGATGTCGAATGAGCTGGATGCTTTTGAAAAGAAAATGCTTCAAGGGCTTTACAGCGCTATAGTGTAGTGAAGGGAAACAAACCTTTGCCTTACACGGGACGACATAGGCTGTTCCTCTTCAAAACCGATAAAAGCTGTGTTGATATTCGCTTCTCAAATCAGTGCTTAAAATTGAAACGAACTGTCAAGACAATGTAAGTTCCTTGATAATTTTTACTTAAATAAATTAAGTTTAATGCCAAGAGAGAAGCCCTGTGTCCCAGCAGTGGGAACGTTAATATTGTGATGATGATGATATCTTTAACTTTAACCTGTCTATGTATTACCTGTGCTTCTAAGGAAATTTAAGAGAAAGAGGTTTCTTGTTCTGAGAAAGAAAGAAACGTTTTGACTCTGAGCGGTCGTGTTCGTCATGTGTGTTTAAGTTGCTCTAGAACAGCCTAAACACACACACGCACTAATATTAGGTCCTTACATATGAAATTGGCGTTTTGTATGGGAGGAACAAAAAGTCGAATATTTTTTAATATAATATATTTAATTAATCAAAGTATGAACCATTATTTTCTATGCACTTTTGCCATCTTATAGGTAGTTCATTGATCCCTTTACTAAAAAAACCAGTCGGACGGGAATCAATAAAATCTTTGAAGGCGATTTGGACTGCCCCATCGGAGTTGAATTTTTTCCCTTGCAAGAAGTTATCCAAATTTCGAAAAAAATGGTAATCTGTTGGAGCAAGGTCCGGGGAGTACGGAGGATGTCTTAGACTTTCCAATTGAAGCTCTTCTAATTTAGTAGCCGTCTGTTGCGCAGTGTGTGGTCTAGCGTTGTCGTGAAGCAGCAGTGGCGTGGAGCGATTGACCAGCCTAGGTTGTTTAGCCGCTAGCTTTTCCATCATGGTTTGCAATTGCTGACAATAGACATCAGCCGTAATAGTCTGGCCAGATTTGAGAAAACTGTAATGAACAATACCGGCACTAGTCCACCAAACGCTTACAAGTAACTTTTTTGGGGTTAATTTTCGCTTGGGGCAGGATTTGGCTGGCTGGCCAGGATCCAACCATTGCGCTGAGCGCTTCCGATTATCGTAAAGAACCCATTTTTCATCACAGGTAATGATTCGGTTTAAAATACCTTCATTATTGTGCCGGTTTAGTAATGTAACGCAGCAGTCGACGCGCGTTTGCCGGTTTGCTTCAGTCAATTCGTGAGGTACCCACCTTTCAAGCTTTTTAATCTTCCCAATTTGCTTCAAGTGAATTAAAACAGTTTTATCACTAACACCGAAGCCTGCAGCTAACTCGGACGTGGTTTGCGATGGATCCGCTTCCACAATAGCCTTCAACTCTTCATTATCAACTTGAGTCTCAGGCCGTCCACGGGGCTTGTTCTGCAAGTCGAAATTTCCAGAACGAAAACGTTGGAACCAAAAACGAACTGTGTTTTCTTTTGCAACACGACCGCCATACACATCATTCACCCTTCGAGTTGTTTCCGCAGCACTAGTGCCACGGCGGAACTCGTACTCGTAAATAATGCGATATTTTAAGTTTTCCATTTTGTAAAATGAGTGACGCAAACAGAAAAAAACAGAAGAAAAAAAACAAATGAATGACGATCATCGAAGCACAAATACATGAGTCTATAGCTGTACAAATTTGAATTTGGAATTCCTTACCAAAGAGGAGAAATTTGTGATTAAAGTGGCCAGTACGAAAAACGCCAATTTCATATGTAAGGACCTAATATTATTTACGTAATTACAACAATATAAGAAGTTAAGGTGTTCAAGAAGTCATAGCACACAAGATCTGCTTAGATGGTCTAAGAACAGTCGACAAATATTTTATTATCTGTCTTTTTCATATTCAACTCGCGTACATTCCGTTTCATGTCAATGTAAGTAATTTCTGCTGCAGCTATTGTTAACATGGATCTCGAAGGACCTAGAATGTTCTATATTGCAATACACGAAATGTGAGCGGAAATATTACCTTTAGTCATTGGGGAAACGGGAAATACTTAAATTCTGTTCGGTACTATTGAAGTCAATTTTGTTTGAAAACGTAATGCAATTTTCCTTTCATAAATATGTAGGATTTTTAGTGGGTACTAAAAAGGTTGTGTGTGCAGACTTATAATAAACAGACATCAAGGTGACTTTCTTAAATCGACTGTTAATTGTAATGTATCTAAAAATTTAATAAAAAAGTACTCAAGACAATTTTTGCAAACCCTATCACTTAGGAGATTTGATCATGGAACACTTTTTGTTTGTAATCATATACTCTGTAGATTCACATGAGTTTTATCACTGGCCGCCGAATCACATTTTTGTGTCGCACAATCACAAAATGGTGGTCGAGTAGGTATGCCAACGATGTTCAATGCTCTTTGTTAATATATTTTTTAAGAATGCCAATCATCGCAGTCGCTTGGTTCGAAAACGGTTAAGGCTACAATTAATATATTCTTACAAAATGTGTATGTCACAAGCCCCCAATCCGGAACATTGATACTATATCTTGGTACTTCCTGATCTGTGCAAGTCTGGGGGTATAATTGATAAAGAGAAAGCGTCAAGTATTTTTTGATGGGCTGAACAGAATATCTATTTTTATGTAGTTATCATGCGTATTACAAGTTATAACCAAGCAGTCTCGAGGGCCCCTTGAATGTCAGTACACATTATGACATGTTTGTGTTTGCAGAAGGATGTATGGGGCGTGTAATAGAATTACTGTGTACATACTAATATAACAGTATAAGTTCTAGTTATGAATGTACGGTAAATAAACTAGGCCTCTTGTCGGTATTTTTTTTTTTTAATATTGATAAGTCAACATTACGAAACACGAAAACATATCTTCACGCACTGGCCCAGCCCGGAGGGTGGTGCCAACCCGCGGCCGAAGCCTACCACCAGAGTCTGTTCTTAAACCTCCGTAACTTAACCTCGTAAACCTCCTGGTTCTAGTATTTTATTGGTTTCGCAATTTTTCATTGCCATATACATGTTGACTGCCGCAGAGCCGCGGTGGGCGAATGTAAGCGGGTTCGATTTGCGCCAAAGGGTCAAGTACTTTCTCCTTGGTCTGGCTGTTTTATATGCATTGTAAAAAATATTCATATTTGTATGTCTAATATATTCAGTAATTCAGATATCTTAGTACCCGTAACACAAGCTTAGAGCTTACTACAGGGAAAGTTGTAGTGTGGATTGCCTGAAAATATTTATTTGTGTACTAGTACACATCTTAGTTACAGTTAACTAATTTACTGTCCTTCTACAAACATTTAATTATTATTTAGCCTGCACTGTCCCAATTCAAGACAAAGGTTTTCCTTCTCTCCTCTCTCTGCGCAATTCACATAATAACCGATCAGATATGTCGTGTTTTTGTACTTTTGGTATACGTCCTTAACTCAATGAAAACATATTTTTCCGGGATATAGAAATGCAAAATAATCCTTTACCATCACTATTGAATTTCGATAGATTTCCTATGTATAAACTCCTACCAAAATATCCTCACAAAGCGTCTCGCACATTCCTGATCTTTAGAAACGCTGAAAGAATAACGCCAGAGGCCCCGAGCTAATGGTGTTTGCTTTCAATAAGGCCCCTGTTTGCAACGGGATCTTGGATACAATTACACAATTAACAGAATTCTTGTTATTAAAGTACTGGCTTCCAAGATTTACCAGCGCTTAGGTTTCCTCGTGAGAAAATTTAGACATTATGTTATTAAGGTAAAGTTTATTTTTACCATTCTAACAATTTTGTATTATTAGACAATTTAGTTAAGTACCTAGTGCATCAAACAGCAGAATGTAAAACTTTCACATACAGCTAAAAAATGATCCACTTATTCAGTGCCCAGAAAAGTTTTATTTACTAAATCGTTTATTTTAAATTAATAAAAGTTTTATTTCGTTTTTCCTTATTCTAATAATTTAAAAGTCGCCTCCTATAGCGTCAAATAAATTAAGCTTACTAAACAAATGTATATTATGGTTATTTTTATTAAATTTTAGATAAAAAACTTTACTATAATATTGATTATTCTAAGTTTTCATTGTAAATGCACCCAAGTGTTTGCAACGTGGGAACCAGCAGCGGTTATTTTCAGATATTTCTTCTTGTTTTTGTAGGATTAGGAAAATATGTAGGAAGGACATTGTGACTGCCCTTTGAATTGTAATAGAAATATTTTAACTTAATAAGGACTGTTTCTAATTGAGTATTTTATATAAGATCATTCCTATCTCAAAAAATACGAAAAGCAGTGCTACTTTGACGTGTGTGTTCGTTTTTGTTAACATCACATTATTATTGTAGTAGATTGACGGAAAATTATTCACAAATAAATATTTCCGGACAATCCACACAACTACATCTAGCCCCTTGGTACGCTCTAAGCTTGTGTTACGGGTACATCTGAGACATTCATATAATAAATATATAGAATTTAATTTTATACATTAAACACCCAGACCAAGAAGAAAAAATAAGAACAAAGCAAAATTTTGCTAAGCTTTAGAAACTTTTCTACATAGAACCGCTTCAAAAGAATAGCTTAGCGAGTTTCGAGAAATTTCAAATCTAGTTCGTTATCGCCAAAGCAAGCGATTCTTTAATTAATTCATAATGAAAACAGCGTAATTGCAGCGGATTCGAATTCCCGCCATTTGTGCCTTTCCCCTTCCGACAATCGTCTCATCAACCGACGCGACATATTGCAAACTCGTGAGTTATTGGCTGTTGAGCTTAATTTGTCCACAGGTAGTACAGAACGGCTTATACATAATTAAATAACCAACCGTTTTAGAGTTAGCGTATCTGTAAGTTATTTTGAGACACTATGGTAATAAGTATCTAGACGACTTAGCTACAATTTCACCATTTGATGCTACAGATCGAACCAAGAAAGAACCATAGGATAACAAAAAAAACATAGAAAGATGGCAATTTAATGTAATTTTGATCTCAGTTACGTGGTAATACAAGTCTTGACGGACCCGATCGCGTTTATGGTCAATGGTGAAATCGAGGCTTAATGTTAGTCACTGAACAAGGACTGTTAAAATTTGATGAATGGTAATAAGTTTTTTAAATAAATAAATTATTTAGAAAAATTACTTGCTTTGTCTAAAATATAGCGGTGCCTTCATAATCAAATACCTAATACGCGCCTTCCCCTTGCTGTAACAACATTTATATAAATTCCTTTTAATTTTATTTTGACTCTATCCTGGCTTTGAACGAATCCTAGCGATTAATTAGACTATAGACATTACACTTATAAATAGAAGCAATACATTTACTCGTGTATAGTGCAAATGCCGACATGAATCTATTTTTTTGGACCTATGATCCTTTTATCATGAATTCTGTAGGTTTTTGCACAATGCAGTGAAAGCAAGGTAACAAAACTAAATAGAAAATAGAAACAGTTTCAGGACATGCCACAAACTTGACCAGCTGTCTTCTCTCACAGTGTCTCGGACTTGCTGAAGGGAGGACTTATAGGGCCCTGGGGCATTGGAAATTTGTAGAACTAAGGGTAGGTGCGTTATTTATACGGTTTTAGTTGCGACTTATAAACTTATTAACTTAAATGGGTTACTTGTTACTTCCCAGATTGGGGAGTTGAATTTACATCGCCACTGGGTGAGTTAAAGTTAAGAAAGCGCTTTGATTTAGTTAATGGTGTGGTGTTAGTTTTACTAAGCACTTTTAGTTGAAAACCATGATGTTAATTAGGATGGTTCTTGTTTTACTTTACCTTCTTGAATAACTCATTGTAGCGATTATGCTGAGTAAGGTCCATTTTGCAGTGCTGAAGACAAATTATTTGTTTAACTATGATTATAAGTTGTATAATTTTTATGTTGATTTAATATGTAAACACATATTAAATCAAACAGCTGCAAATAAATGATTTCTATTCTATTCTATTAATCTACACTTTTACACAGTCCATTAAAGATTCGGAAAAACCTGACAGAGACGAAAAATTAAAAACAGGAGCGTCTGCCGCGTTACTTATGCTTTGCTATGGCCTTTTGCACACCTACGCGACCACGAAGCGGGACGTAGTACTCGCGTGTCTAAACTGTCTAACGTGTTTGTTCGGCCGAAGCTATTAAAAACTACTAACTATTATATATTGCATATTTACGATATTAATTTTGAATAAAAGTGCTGTAAGTTGCTGATTCAGCCGGAAAATTACATTTAAAAGGTTTTTTTTTTTTTTTATGATCGATAAGCTTTCATTTGACCACAATCTCACCTGATGTAAAGTGACGATGTGGTCTAAGATGGAGCATGAAGACCTAGAAGGTAGATGGCTTCTCCGGACCACATTACGAAACACGAAAAAATCGCTTCACGCACTGGCCCAGCCCGGAGGGTGGTGATAAGCCGCGGCCGAAGCCTACCACCAGAGACTGTTCTTAGCACCACCCGGAGGTCACGTGTAAGGATTCAGAGGGTTACCACTTACGGACGTGAACAGACAAAACCTCCAAAAAAAAAAAAGGTAAATGTAATGTGTTTATCTTGTAATAAATAAGATTCTTCTAATGCTTCAATACAACAATTTACACACAACCATAGTTGACAAAACACTTTAGTTTAGTTTATAAGATTTATAGTTTTATGTATGGTTAGTCTATAATGTATAAGTTTATATGGGCCTTAGATGCCTGAAATAAATGATTTATTATTATTATAGTCAAATCTATCTTACGAAGCGTGCAATAACTTTGAAAAGACTACGAAAGCTTTTCTTCTGCACTAAAGCCTGTCAAAGCATAAAATACTAAGAGCATGCTAACAAAGTTCCATCGTAATTCCGCTCAAAATATTCAATTAGAACCTGCAAAGTTGACGTCGACGACAAAGGATCACTGGAATCAAAATTTTACGTCGTGCGCCTTTATACTTCCTGCATTTACATCGCAAACGCTGAGACGAGGAGCCAGAATGACATAGGGCTAGAAGAATGGATGTGGCAACATTAAAAATTATTTACTGTACCTAAGCACTCTATTTATAATCCTTTAATAACATTTGCGGGCCCCAACAACGAACGAATTTCGGTTGATTGTGATTATGAAGGCGAGATGAGTAACTTTGCTTTTACAGTAATTTAGATTATTTCAGGTGCTTACCGGGTGCATTTCCAGAATTCTTATAATAAGGTATTTTAGAGTAAATCATATATTATTTTCTAAAACTATACTTAATGCACTCGGGTGAATTAATAAATCCCGATTTTTTGCGCATGGACTGTACGCTAAATGTAGAGTTTTTTTTTTATTTATTGTTTACAAAAAAAAAACATTTCTATTTAACACTTATATAGCAACAAAAAACCAACTAAGGTTTATACTAGTGCTGTTTAAAACTGAGACGCACTGTTACTAGTGAATTAAACAAAATTATTAGATTCACTGTAGTGGTGTACAAATTGCAATTGAATATCAATAAAAAAAGCCGCATCCGTATTCCTACAATGTAATCCCCTTATGTCCGCCTGACACTTTGCAATAAAAATACACTTTGCAGGCTTTGAAGGACGTGTGATTGAAGTCTTATTGCAATTCTAAAGCATGCCGTAGAAGCCTGCAGATAAACCATTCGAAAGGTTGCACTAAATTGAATTTTCTACGCCCGAAGGTAACTGAATAGAGACGTAATTTTATTCCGGTGTGCCGCTTTATTTCATTTTATTATTTGTGAAACTCGCTTGATAAAATGTAAGTCCTTTGCTGAGCGCGGCTTTGATGAGCGTGTTGAAATGTTTGAAAAACTTCAATTTATCAAATGTGGGAATGTTATCTAATTTGGGGAATGTAATGATGGCTATTGCACATGTTTATTACGGTATAGCACTCATAAGGGAAAAAGGATTTATTGGAAGACTTTTTACTACAGTATATATATTATGTAACTTCTAATAGAATACAATTTCCTTTAGACAATACAAAATGATGACACATATTACAAACCTTATAAATCATGCAAGACCATGAGCGGACATATCTTATTGTCTTAACCCTTAATTTGCCCGAACCACTTTTTTTTAATTTATTTGTTTGCTATCGATTTTGGGGTTGCTAAGACATAGCTAAAGACGGATATACCTCTAGTACTAAAAAAAACTCTAATTTAGAAAGGATTTAGATTAGATTTAGAAATATCAATAATATATATTTAATAGTATGCTGGACATTTCTAAATCCCCTAAAAATAATCTAAATCCCCTAAATATGATTTTAATGGGTATGTTTAAATATCACTATAAAATAAATGTTGTTTCTGAATATTTGGACAGACTTCGAAATCGGGAGTTGTTTTCAATTTGACGCCAATTTTTCTATCAATATGTAACATTTGCACTAAAGAATAAATTATACTGTTTTTAAAGTTGTCCATATTGTTTACAGAATAGTAATAAGTACTTAAATGACTCAAAACGTATTTTTTATAATATAACTTTTGTAACTATCATGTTTATCAATACTATTTAGATTCATTACGGGATATTTACCATAATTGATTGTCTTTCGAGTTTCCCGATATTTCGGCACAGTTACATGCGCCATGATCACGGTTGAACAACCGAAATATCGCAATAGCTGTGCCGAAATATCTGGAAACTCGAAAGACAATCAATCATGGTAAATATCCCGTTATAAATCGAAATAGTATATTTTTATAACAAAAAAACAAAAACGCCACATATAACTGCAATTTAAGATATTCCGTCCGCAAAGCAAGTATTTCCTTGGATTTCCTAATGTTTTTCCGCGCCGGCGAAATCAGCGGCATCGCCAGTGACGGGAATGCAATTTGTCGAGATTCGAATCGTGCGGCTTTCAGGGCTAGGACACCCTTACCTAATTTCATTTAAGGTAAACTGATATTTACAAAAGCTTTATCCGAATAAAATGGAATTCGCGCGGGTCCGCTTAATCTGTGCCTGTTTTACTGTGTTACGGAGGCTAAGATTTTTGGGATGAGTAAATTTAATAAAGTAAAATATTTAGACTCGTACATAAAAACAACTTGGACGTTCCTGGACGCCTGGCAGAAGT
The DNA here is from genome assembly GCA_929108375.1 of Gymnoscelis rufifasciata. Lineage (NCBI taxonomy): Eukaryota > Metazoa > Arthropoda > Insecta > Lepidoptera > Geometridae > Gymnoscelis > Gymnoscelis rufifasciata. The sequence continues at coordinate 6,914,547 of OV815315.1, read as the reverse complement.
ATTAACTTACTTAAGGCATCGTTACAAATCGGTTTTCTTATGAAATGATATGACACTAAAATTAAATCTAATAATAAATCTAAATTTAAAATTTAAGAAAAACCCCCAATTCCAATGCTTTTATTTCTTTAAAAGTAAAACGCCATAATATTTAGCAATGTGCACGCGATGCGCTTTTATTTAATACCCCACTCGAAAAAAATACTTGCAAATTTTCGGTTTTCCTTCCCCACTCTCACCCCCATAACTTTTAAACGGCTCAACCGATTTTCATGAAACATATCTATGAACATCCCCGCCAAACTCACCTTACATACAAAAAAAAACTAATTTGAAATCGCTCCATCCGTTCGGGAGCTATGATGTCCCAGACAGACAGACAGATAGCACCCCTCTTTTTTGATCGGGGGTTAAAAATAGATGTGAATTCTTTCATTCTTTTCAAGCTACGAAGGAATATTTTTTACCGTTCCATAATTTGCAATTACTTACCCAAATTATCAAAGATATATAAAGGTATATAGAGATTCAAAATTGCCTGCAAATGGCTGGGTCCTCCTTTCACGGTATTTAAAGCCATTACGAAGGGATAAATGGAGGGAAACATTAAAAAAAAAAGAAATCTAATGGCGTCTGGTCTGACAAAAGCGAAGTGGTTGAGAGATATATGTATTTATATATCCATACAGCACTAAGAACTTTGGACCGTATCGCTTTAAAGTTTTCATGTTCGCGACCGCGTTTAGTCTGGAAATAAGCGTTCTCTGGTGTGACATGGTACTACAGGCGTCTTATTAAACGGAATGTTCTTATCCTTTTCCACAAAAATAAAGCTTGAAGATATTGGACATAGGCAACGCTGATATCATCTTAGGCTCAAGTTTGGTTTAAAAAAAGAAAGGGAAAAAAGGCTTTTGTAATATTTAATATCAAACATATTTTCTATATTATGTTTTTATTCTAAGTAAGCGTTGATGTATAGGGAAATCTGTAGTAAAATAATCTATACTAATATTATAAAGCTGAAGAGTTTGTTTGTTTGATTGTTTGTTTGTTTGTTTGTTTGAACGCGCTAATCTCAGAAACTACAGGTTCGAATTGAATAATTCTTTTTGTGTTGGATAGTCGAGTTAACGAGGAAGGCTATAGGCTATATAACATCACGCTACGACCAATAGGAGCAAAGATATAGTGGTCAATGTGTAAAAAACGGGAGAAATTGTTCATCTTTGAAGCCTTCCGTAGCGTGCGCCGTGAAAACGGTTCAAGATACACAAAAAATATGTATTAAAGAATAATAGCTCTTTAAATGATCTAAAAAACAGTCCGCGATAGTATATGTCTATCTTTTAAGATTAACTCACAAAAACCGTTTTTATGGTACCTAATTTGGTCGAAATAATTTGTTTAAGTTGTATCAACATAATAATATTAATCTTTATTCAAATAAATATGTTGTTGGTTAAGAGTACTTCATCCATTATAACGCGGGTAGCACCGCAGGGCACAGCTAGTAATAAAATAAAATGTCTTTATTTCAGTTTAGTATATGATATTTTTTTAGATTTTGAATCGGAAATTTTGAGCCTGTGTAGCGAGGTTAATTTGAAACTTTTTTTTTAATGAGCCTGTGGTGTTCTATTGCAGTGCAAAGGCTTCCTTCCACGTCCCTATCACCTGTTAAAGTTTTTGAAATTTTAAACTTACTATATTATAATTAAAATAAATCTTGAAATAGGTTTATTTAACCGCGGTAAAAACATAATTCACAAAGGAAAGTCCTACACGCATAGGAAATTAAAATAAGTACCATATACAAAACCAAGTACCAATATAAGTAACCAATATAATCATAGTAGATATTTACAGAATCAAGTGTACTATTCGTTCCTAAGGTGGATGAATAAATTAATTACTTATCCAAAAAAACAACTAAATTCTCCACTAACAAGTCAAACAAAACAAGAATAACAATTGTTGGGTAAAACGGCATTATCATGTACTTGTATTTTGATAGTCACGCTCCCCAACGCTCCCCATTCCATACATCAACGTTCCACCCCATATCCATTGTCATTTAACAATACCTGCACAGATAAAAATAAATTACTATGCTATTCCTCTACACTACTACTGAAAGTGTAAAAGAAAGAAAATCATTTACTAGCAAATTATTCTTTAAAACACCATAATATATGTATTTTAGTAAGAAATTACTTATTTGAATTTCTTTAATCGTTTCAGCCTTTATCTCTACTATTTTCTGTGTTGTGTAAAAGAAAAAACTACATAGAGGAATAAATATGATTTTTTCTTTTCAGAACTTTTGAATTCGAAGTCAAAGCTTTTGTTTTCTTAGAAGCACAGAACATACATGGACAGGACAGGTCAACTTAAAGGAAATTAAACTAAATTTTTTTGTATGAAACATATAAAATTTCAAGGAAATAACATAGTCTTGACTGTATGATTAAATTTTGTAGCACGTAAAAACACGTGTTTAGAGCGGACATATATATTTTAAGAAGAAAAATCCGGAGTAGTTTGGCATGGAATTTTAACCCCTCGACGCGGCTTTTAATGCAGGTAGGCCAGGGATGTCTTTAAGTGTTGGGTTACTTTTAAGTTAAGCGTCACAGCTTTGCATTTTAAAATAATTTATTTTGTACCCTATTTATGGGGAAATGGGGAATAAATTCAGCATCTCAATTTTTTTTAATGATGTATAAGCCTTCATATGACCACAATCTCACCTGATGTAAAGGGACGATGTGGTCTAAGATGGAGCATGAAGACCTAGAAGGTAGATGGCTTCTCCGGACCACATTACAAAACACGAAAAAATCGCTTCGCCCAGCCCGAAGGGTGGTGACAAGCCGCGGCCGAAGCCTGTTCTTAGCACCACCCGGAGGTCACGTGTAAGGATTCAGAGGGAGGGGAGGTTTTGTCTGTTCACTTACGGACGTGAACAGACAAAACCTCCTAAATTGACATATATAATTTGACATAAATTAATTTTAAAGCATTTTGAAACCTAAATCAAATAAAAATAGTTTAGAAAAATCGATGGCGAAAACAAAAATGATGTATCAGAAGATCCTTTTCCTGAACGTTGAATTTTGAAGACAACACCGATCCTTTCTCAAAGTTAATACAAACGTGCTTTATCAAACATCAAACGGTTTAACCTTCATCGTCTAAGCAACCTAGTGTTCTATAAGATCTAAACCTAAAGCGAACACGCTGTGGCATAATATCCGACAGATCTTGATAATGTCACGTTCGACATCGATGTCACATGTAGAATAGGGGCTCAGTTATCGTCTGACGATGCGAATCTCGCAGTCGATATTTAAAAGTGCATTGTAAATCTTTGTTTGTAGAACGTAGACCATTTTGTTATTGACTATCATCGCATATCGTAGCAATTCAGTTTGTATCAGCAACTTTCGATCGTCACCGGGACAGCAAACAGTAAAACTTTGTTTATTTTTTGTTTTTAGGACATTTTTAAGCATATATTTATGAATCAGAGTTTTATAGTTATTAAAGATTTATTTATATGCTCAACGTTATCTTATCCAAAACACGGCAGAACATCGTGCTTCTAAGGGTTAGGTTACTAATACTAGTCTAGTCTACTCAATGTGACCTAATACTAGAACATATTACTACCTACACGTACTAAACGACAAACTAAGTAAACAAGGTAATCATAACATTTTTTTTTAATATTCAATCATAGCGCACCCTACACTTCTCTATAAATGATAGCCACTCAACCTAAATGAAACAAATCGGTAAACAAACATCATTATCTAAACGCTCTATCAATACCCCTCCCCAAGCAAAACCATCCACAGACGCATTACTTTATTAGGTGTGGCAGCGTCTATACCCTGTAGGGTACACGGGTACAATCGGGGACATCAGTCAAAGTCTGTGCACCCGGGGCTACAAGCCATTTTACCGCAATTTGCAGTTGTCCCCAAGAGGGTACGCCTAACTTATAGAAGGCAGCGGGGAAGGTAGCAGAGCGATTTTGCGATATTTATAATTTACAAGAAGTTTAGTAGCCCTACCACGAGTTGCTACTTACGACTGTTGGAGATTATCATACGTTGTTTTTTGTTGTTACCATTTGACCGATACAGATAAAATTGAAAATGCCTGGGATAACAACAGTGACGTGGTAGGGGTACAGGTGACGGGATCTTTAACATCTCTGTTGATGTAAATTACTTCCACTTTACATTAGTTTAGTATAAAATAAAAGTCAAGAATTCAGTCAAGGCTTTAACAATAACAGGTTCGAAGTGAAAAACCTTCGAACCTGTTATTGTTAACAGTTGTTGGTTACATGTAATACTTTGCACGAGTGCTCTTTTAAGCATATCGTCCTCGTCTGACAAAAGTACCAACGTGCCTAAAATGGATTGAAACTAAACTTTTCCTCCATCAACAATTTGTGGTGTTTTCAAATATGTTTAAGTTGTTTAACTTGAAACGGGTATCATACCATGAATCCATAATTTGACGAGTTTTGAGTTATTTTGAGAGCCGAATCAGAAATCCAGATCAGAATAATTCATATTTCGAATTATTCCGATCTGTCACCCTGCTTTGTCCCCATGGGGTGTCAGAACGGACAAAATAGTTTGATCTGTCCCCCTGTTACCGATGAGGGGACAGTTCGAACTTTATTCAGCTCCTTAATGTTTTATCTGTCCCCCTATCGTTATTAGGGGGACAGATCAAACTTTTTGATTCCTGTTTGTCCGCAATAGAATTAAATATATTCTTAAAATCATACAAAAAAATATTATTTATTTTTGATTACGTTCTTAAAAATAATGCAACCTTTTATTAATTAAAAGCCAAAATGGTTTCGATTTATAATCACCTTTATTTATATGAGTTATAAATTCAGTCTATAATAATTATCAGTCTCATAAATCACGAAAGGTACATTTTACACAATCAGTCAGTTATTAAGATACAAATATGTATTCATATTAAAACTTACTAACAGCAAGAAAATATATCTTGCTTTAAATATAAATCACAGTAAATATTGTACATATTACAATATCAGTCTTCTGATTTGACTTCTTACCTAGTTACTATAAAATTAAATGAAAACTGGACTAATAAACTAAAAATTATTAACGTAAATAATTTAAAAACTTAAATAAACGAATCAATTGTCTAACGAATTATAAAACTTATTTTTTTTGTATAACTGTAAACCGTAAACATAAAATATATAAAAATCTTAATTTCTCAAATAAATGACCAACAGTAAGATTTTATGTTGATTGATAAAGATATTTTCGTGGTGTAAGTAAGTTTTAATATGAATATATGTATCTTAATGAGACTGATTGTGTAAAATGTACCTTTCGTGATTTATGAGACTGATAATTATTAGAGACTGAATTTATAACTCATATAAATAAAGGTGATTATAAATCGAAACCATTTTGGCTTTTAATTAATAAAAGGTTGCATTATTTTTAAGAACGTAATCAAATATAAATAATATTTTTTTGTATGATTTTAAGAATATATAATTCTATTGCGGACAAACAGGAATAAAAAAGTTTGATCTGTCCCCCTAATACCGATAGGGGGACAGATAAAACATTAAGGAGCTGAATAAAGTTCGAACTGTCCCCTCATCGGTAACAGGGGGACAGATCAAACTTTTTTGTCCGTTCTGTCACCCCATGGGGACAAAGCAGGGTGACAGATCGGAATAATTCGATATTTCTACGACGCGCTATAATCACGGCATAAAATGAACTCGGAAAACTCAAATCGTCAAACCATGGTACATATGTACCCCGTTTCAAGTTTATATAGTGTTCAAAACCATGGCAATTGAAAAAGAGAATTTTAATAAAGAAAAAAACATTTGAAGTTTGTTACATTTAGTAAATGATGTTAGTAGTTATTTCCAGAAGCCTCTTAAAACAGACTAACCCTCACTATTGAAACCAAAATAATTCCTCCAAACGCTTGCGTCGCTAACTTGGTCCAACAACCAAAGGATCCCCTGAGATTGTCGGTGCAACTGCAGCGGTGATTTGTCTCCCCCTCCGCGATTAAGAAATTGTCTAGTGTTCTTACACTTACATCTTTGTGATAAAGTCTGACAACCCAGCCTTCATAATAAAAATGGTGTCTAGCTTGTCTGATAGACTGCACTACACGTCAAAGAGTCTGTACTGCACTGTTAATGAATTATTTTAATCAGTTTTTAAATAATAATGTATGAATCTGTAATTTATTGACGTAACTAAGTGTTTTTTAATGTCCCAACAGTGCAATAAATGATTGGAATTGAATTAGATATGACACTCTTTCGAAAAATTACATTATGCAGTAGCGAAGTAAGTAAATGCATGTTTTAAAAGCGAAGGTATTGAAACCCGATTGTAGATCTATTATAGACGCTAAAACTATTATTCTAAAATAATAGCAGACGACTTAATTTTTGGGCAGGTTATATCTTTTCGTTTTAATGGTCTTGTTACACTGGCGAAAAAAATGGTAAAGTAGGTACTTACCTAAAATTAGTAGTTATCCAAATGTGATTGTCTCAGTGTACTTGTATGTTTATACATGGCTATGTTCGGGGTTTCTCAACGTGATCGAATCAGGAATGAGGAGATACGTAGAAGAACGCGGGTCACCGACATAGCCAAGCGAATTAGCTCGTTAAAGTGGCAATGTTAAATCTTAATGTGTCAACCAAATGCGTATTTAGATTTTGATGTTATATATATATATATATATATATATTTTTGTTTTGGTTGTTTTAGTTTCGTAAAAATATAATTTTATTTTTCTGTATTTGTGTTGTCGAAATAAATGTCTTTCTTTCTTTCAATGGGCAGGCCATGTAGGACGCCGAACAGATGGCCGTTAGGCCGGAAAGTTCTCGAATGGAGACCACGGATTGGCAAACGCAGTGAAGGACGTCCACTAACTAGATGGACGGACAACCTGGTGAATGTAGCGGGCTCGCGGTGGTTACAAGCTGCTACCGACCAAAGTCACTGGAAGTCTTTGAGGGAGGCCTATGACCAGCAGTGGACGTCCTACGGCTGAAATGATGATGATGATAATTCATGTTTAAATATAACGCAGATGATATATAGTTTTAGAACACAAATTAATCTAATATTTTAGGTTCTATATTTAAGGTCTGCTACACGATTTGTTCTAACCACCAACTGACAGCACATTCGATGATATCTACGAAATTTGGGTCCGGACAGCCGGCTTCCATGCGATCCATTTTCAATTCCCACCATCCGATTATTTATGTTCACATGACCATAGGCAATCGGTCCGATCTTGTATTTTCCGTTTTAATAGAATAGAAACACAAATTAATAGAATGAATGAATAGAAGCATACAAAAAGAACTCAGAAAAGCAAAACAAATACTCCCCTACAAAAACGTTACCAAGCATTTCCATGTCTAATTCTTATCACAACAGTCATAATTCACCGCCGTTTACCCACACCTGGGTCCGGTTCATTTATAAGGGATATCAAACAGTGCGACTGTGACTGTTCTGTATCAGTCAATAAATCCGAGTCGCAAATTGCATCAGTCATCAATCTAAACGGTGTTACGTAGTTACGCCCTACTGCGGGCAGGAAAAATGCTTGGCCGGAGTGGTAGCGAGGGATCCATAAATTTATAGGTAGTTTTTTTAGGTATTTGATAATACTGATTTCTTGCTTAGAATGCTGCTTTAGAATGGTCTTACTCTTGTGAATGTATGATATTTTTTATCTGTACACACGCAAAATGTAGCTTGTAGGTCTAATACCACCAGAATTACACTATTTACAAATGCTATAAATAAGTTTTCTTCAATTGCATTTCTAAACGCGACGATTTTGTGTTTACATAACTATTTTACTAAGTAGAGATAAGAATAAGCGTATTGGCTTTCTTTAATAATGCCACACATTCATATTTACAGTAAAAAAACTACATATTATTAATTGAAAAATTAAACATACACTTGATTCGTATAGCACCTACTTACCTATATATATATAAGAATGGGCACAAAGAACTCACTCGGAAAGAACTTATAATGACTGCTAAAAAATTTGGCTTTTGTTATTTGAAAAGATCGAAAAATAAAACTATCTTTTCAGTATTTTTCATCTCTTAAGACTCGCTACAACTCCAGCCACACCACTGCCCCCCAGCTAAAGACACGCAACGTTTACGCAGTTATTTCTCTTCGTTAGAGGCGATTTGTCATGAATACTTTAGCGATATTGTTTTTAGATTGAGTGCAGGGGCGCTGCGGTTGCAAATTGCCCTCTTTGATGGGGCACATCAATCACCTGGTAGATATGGATATTCTGATGAGAAAGAACACTTGTTCTTGACAAACACTTGTTTGGGGTCCTTGGGTACTTTCCGAAAATATTAACAAATATTTTAATAGACATTTTTAAAGTAAGAAATGATTTTACGAGTATTTAACTTCAAACAGAATTTAAAGGGCTGTGTTTATAGACTGAAGGTCAGGCAATTTTTCAACAAATAACTTTGTAACAAATATTTTCTGAAGACTGTTGTAAAATTGGAAGTAACATAGTCAGATATTCATAGCTTATTTACGCGGGCGACATATCTTGATAAATAGGTATTTCTAAAAATATCCAAGAGATAGCGATTTGAGATTTTAACTAAGTTACCAGTTGTTTATTTATAAAATCGTAGTACTAATACACTGGCTAAACCTCCAAGCGACCGACCACGTATTAAGGGGTGACTACGAACGCACCGATTCTAATGCACTCAACTTTTATATCTGTATTGTTAGGGCGGGTAATAGCGGTAGAATAAAAATGATTTACGAATGGACTTTTCGGGTTTCTGAGAATTTATTTGTAGAATGGTCAGTAAGATATTTCATATGAAGATATAGAAGCAATTGACCGTTGTAGGATGAATTTGTACAATGAAGAAATTTTCAATCGATCGACGAAAAACTGTTAAACACAAGTCGTGTTTATGTTTTTCAATAGTCTAAGAACGCCGGAAATATTCTGAAAGTTATGGCGTTCTTAGATTTTACTCACTTAATTTATAAAATCTAAAAAGGAGATTATCTCCTCAAAAGCTCCGGGGAAATCAGCTCATCAATATTAGGTGCACTTAGCTGCATCTTGTTTATAAATAATTCAGGGTCGGAAGATAGATGGCGCTAATAGGCACATCAGTCACGTGAGAGCAGGAACGTAAATCGTCTGGGACTTTGGAATGGTTTAACGGGGGATCAACAGAAATGGAAAAACGGAATAAAAAAACGCCTTGATTGCAGTTGTAAATCTAGTTGTGCTAATAAATTTCTAGTTATGTATAAATGTTTATAGTGCCAAATGTCCGAATTTTCTCCATACTAACCCACAGCTTGTAGAAGTAGATTTTGACAATTGACATAGACTCAGTTCAGTTCAGTTTCTTATAATTAGACTTTGCGCTTAAAGCGACAATTTGCCAGTGTCGAATAAAATAAAATTATAAAATGAAAAAGATGTTACTCAGTTGAACGCCATTTTGCGTCTCTGACATAGACTACAATATTTTATACATATATTTGTACAACTTATTATAAAAATTTGATAAGTGTTTGCTGACATCACTTTAAATTTGGCTTGTTATTTGAATGAGTGGTAATAAAGTTGAACTTTGTCATTCTGAATCTAAGGACACACAGTCCCATTCCAAAAATTGTAATACGTTTCGTTTCCATTTTATTATAGTTATTGTGAAAATGAAAATCTATTGTAAATAATTTTTGCATATTCTTACGTTCATTCATATTTTTCCTCTAAAAATGTACATTATAGGAGACAATAAGCTTGCCTAGATCCATAAAAGTTATAATCTTTTCATCCGCCATAGCGCGTCCCCTAATCCTTTCTTTATTGAATTTTCATGTCTAGTCCACTATGGAATGCATTTTTATAATCCACCCCCCGGGCCCTAGGGGGTTAATGTGCGTTTGTGCATACCAGACGAAGTTTATGGGGGTATTAAATACAAACTTGAAACTACAAAGCTGTATATTCTCGCTGATGAATATTAAAACGACTATACAGTATCTACGGTATAATCCTATGAGTTTTTAACTGATTTTCTTAAGGAATGAATAATAATGTTTTTTTTTATTTATATCGTGATATTTACCATCATTGTTTGTCTTTCGAGTTTCCCGATATTTTGGAACAGTTACATGCGAAATGATCGGAACTGATAATTCAAAAACTTTATACAGAATGTCATTTTACGGATTTACGGATTCATCATGTCTGTTTGTCAGTATGTCACAGCCATTTTTTTCTGAAACTATAAGAACTTACTTGGAAAGTAGATCTATTATGTGTTATTTTATAATTTTCACACAAGAAATTGATAAAAATACATATGTACAACTTCAACCGCAAAATTGGTTTGAACGAGATTTAGAAGTTTTTTTTAATACGTCATAAATCGTACACCGTAATTTACATTTCTTTCTATCAACTCTAACTACAAGAACTTTTATATCATGTTGAAAGCTGCTACAGAACACTCATAAGCGAGTCGAGCTCTGAGCCGCTTTTAAAATTTTCCAGAAATAAAGATGTTTCACTTGTGAACTTGTTGAGTGAAACATCAAGTTTAATATTAAACTTAATTTGAATGAGCAGTTTCTTTCTCAAAACCCATACCGAGGGTTCCTAAGCTAAATGTGAAGTTATACATATTTTCGATAAGAAAAAAAAACCCACTGGGATATCTTTTAGACACAAGGCAGTTAGTATCAAAAAAAATATTTTTGCAACCAGTTTTTGTCACACTTTTTATCTGCATATTTGTCTTTCCCTTTTTGCTATCTAACGCAGTAAATCACAAAAATGTTAAAAACAAAATGGTCGCTTGTGTACTTAATTACCTACTTAAATTATAATTATCTCTTCTCTAAGATTTTATCACTGATTATATGAGGAACTGCTGTTGTGAAGTGAAAGAATAATAAAGCTTTACTTTGATAATACATTTTACTGATGGTTAAGTTTATTAATTATACGAGTAATAAGAAAAGTTACCGTCTGAGGCACCGCAGAAATTCAGCGCTCTATTAGATATAAGCATCTATGTAGTATAGCACAAAGCTGATTGGTGACCTTTTTCTTACTTTGTAACCTTGCTAATTTTAGGTCAATAATTCTTAAGTTATGAATAAACATATGCATTCAAGGTTTTCTGGTAGAAATCGCTCTTTAGTGATAAGACCGCCATTTGCCACATAGTCTTAATTGCTTATGTATTGTTTTGTGTTTTAATTATGTGTGCCATAAGTAATATTTATCTTATCTTCATATTTTGACTATAATAACGCAACGGTTTGTATCGGCATCAAACAATACAATACTCTTTATTGAAACACAAATATAATACAGCAGAACAATGCTTAAGAACTAAAATACATTAAATAATAGTGTAACAATGGGCGGCCTTATCACTAAAAGTAATCTCTTCCAGACAACCTTTGGATGGACTGGAGAAAAACTAAAAACGACGGATGTTGCAAATTGCTAAAATAATAAAAAGATAAATGTTGATCATACGAACTAGGACGTCCAATACTCGACATAAGCCTCTCTTAAAAATAACCAGCTATTCCGATTGGAAGCTAAGCTCATCCACCATGAGCCGGCTGCTTAGATCAAGTCATCCAGCCATATTGACTGTCACATAACCAACCTATCCGTTGCATTAATATAAGAACTCTTCGGCGCCAACGACAATCCATTCTACGTTGTTTTAGTATAAATATTGTGAGGACTGCGTTTATCGATACAATTTTAAACAGTAGTGAAAATCACAATGATTAAATAAATAAATATTTCCTGACTATTCCTGACACACAGCATCGCCTAACCACAAACTAAGCAGAGCTTGTACTATGGATGTGAGGTGACTGATATACTAAATAGATATTTTTTTTTGTAAATACATACGCATGATACATAGAAAACATGAAATCATTGAATATTTCGATGCATATTTAATCGGAATCCCGTTGAATCTGGCGCGCATTACACAAATCCAATAAAACTAAAAGCCTATTGAATAATGGTATTGAAATACCCGAAACCGTTAACAGCAAATCCGATAAATCAGTTGATTCACAAACCACAGATTGGAGGGAACTATTAACAAGATGTCGTGTGGGGCCGACCGGACCCATCGAAGGATTTCTTTCCCTAATTGACAAGACAAAAACAGAGATTAGGCACGAGCCCATTAACCTTTGTACTCGTAATTGGAATTATCTGATTCGTCAATATTTGAAATGTCTTCACAAAGGAATCCTTGTTGCGGTGGTACGAAGTCGGTTTTTGTTTAGAATGGTTTTTCATTGTCAAGCAACATTAAGTCGTTATAAATAAGAAAAATATAGGTTTTGTTTCCTCCAATGCATTAAATCCTTTTAGAATTAAAAACGGGAAAGTAGCTTTGTCTGCCAGTCTGCTATGTGAATTCAGTAATACTTATTTCACTAGTTTTCCGGTAGCGTATTCAACAATGTGATAAACTTTTTCACGCAGGTAAAGTGCCCAATGTCCTATCACAGAATTTTAGCTATCTATGTGCTAAGTTTCATTAAAATCAGGATTGTATTCATCATATTATGAGAAATCTGCAGATTTATGTTTAATATACGAATCAAATTGGTGTACAATTTTGTAGCAAAACAACATTACTACACAGTCTATGTTTTATTCAGATAAGGGACCGATTACTAAAATCAATTAATCAAAAGTCGTAAATCATTATCACATTCCAACAGAAGCCCAATACCGACCGTCCATTCATCAAAATCCCATACAAACATTTATAATCCGATATAAAGGCCTCCACACACGTTCCTACAAGTAATTATGCGTGCACATAGCCGAATACGCGGGAAAAGCGTGAAGGCATCCATGATATTTGAAATTTGAATGAACGAGTGAACGAACGGTGTTTTATAGTCCATTAATTTAAACAGCTCGGAATGAGGTGAATACAAATGAGTATCTAATCAAGTTGAAAGAAGCAAATTAGTTCTGATGAGTTGCTGGTTATTAATTCATAGTCCTGAATTAATTATACGCCTTTGCGAATACGTCATGAGCTAGGGCGTAGTTGTAGCGAAATGGAAGGCCTTGAAACTCAGACGACTGGAATATGAGAACACTTAATGTCAACTTGTCTTGGTCTTAAAATATTTTTGGCGAAATGTAGGTTGAATATCGTTCTTGAATATTATTCTGAGTGCCTATTACTCAAGTATTCTCGCTTAACAAGGTTTATATCGAATTTTAAGTAAAATTGTATTTAACATCGGTGTGTTAAATCCAATAAGACTAAGATTTGCATAGGTCAATCATTGCTCATTATGACTATACGGCTATATATATAAATACTAAAATGAACTTGTTCCCTTGTTGAGAAACTATATTTTATATTTCTTAAAACGAAAACATAAGTGGAAGTAGAAAGTATTATTGCATTCATTTAAAACAGTACCCTGGATTCTGATGATAAATAAATAATAAATTAATATTTCCAGACAATTCACACAAATGGTATGCTCTAAGCTTGTGTTACGGGTACTATATAGATATCTGATATACTTAATATAATAGTCATACATATATAGATATATTTTTTAAGTATGCATATTAAAACCCAGTCTAAGGAGAAAGTGCTTGCAGAACATACAAACACTTTCACCCTCGGCGGGAATCGAACCCGATACCTCCCCCGGCTATGATCCCTACATTAAAACACAATTCACACTTTGTGTGTGAATTCACACACAAAGTGTGAATTGAATTTAATGTAGGGATCATCACTCACCCACATCACATCACTCACAATTCCTTAGATTTCAGGATCCCTTTGTCAACCATATGGATGGCATCACATGATAGAACATGGCCGCAAACATATATAATACTGGAAATCTGCTTGTGATATTAATTTCAATATCGTTACCACAAAACCAAACCTCCAAAACTCCTATATCTAAATCTCTATATCTTTAATTTCTACAATATTAACGAAATAATATCTTCGAATACCTAGATCCCCTAGACCACCTAACAGCCGTTAACGATAAAACTTTCATCGAATATACATCGGCACGTAATCCGGTACTAATATTCCAATATTGGTAAACAATAACAATTGACAGTGCTTAAACGGACACTTAGGACATGCAAATGGTTGACTCGTTAGACGTTCTCAGACGCAGTGTAGGAGCTAACGGTAGGCTTTATTTCATTTCAAACATTTATGTTTTAATAAATAATATTGCTGGACAATTTATATGAGTATCACCAAAATTATTACTATGACTACAAAATAGTAAAAACTGAAAATCTGCTTAACGCTTAACTCAATGTAAAAAAATTAAGCGAACTCATAAAAGTTTTATTATATGCGAATTCTATAACCTTATTGCTTTTTCTTTTAAAAATGTAAGTTACTATCTTAAAGTTTGACCTGTCCATTATAAATGTATGTGTATGTATGTCGGGACATACATACACATACATATATCCTGTGCTTATAGGGAAATTATCGTTTTGACTTTGACTTAGATAAGAAAACGTATTTACAAATATAGATGTTTAGCTCACGGCAGTTTTCTAAGCAATCTACACAGCAAGACCTAGCCCAGTGGTAAGCTCTAAGCTTGTGTTATGGGTACTAGACATATGTAAGCTCTAAGCTTGTGTTATGGGTACTAGACATAAACATTGTGGGTGGCTTCTAACTAGGTATAAATCGTTAAATTTATGGTAAAGCTCTCGGTGAAATATTAAAACAAAAGTAATTTCAACTCAGAATTTTTACTAGATCTTTTTTTTTATTCTTTCAACTGAAATTCTGTTCTTTTTCATTAGTTTTGTTTTCTGTGTCCATGAAAATTTATTGACAAATGTCTAGTTAGTAATTAAATTCAGGCTCTCGGCTCTCAGTCGGTATAGGGTTGTATAAGTCCGTGCTGGAATGAAATTTTCGATAAACGCCCTAGGGCCTGCATATGGGGTGGCAACTATAGGTTGTGGTTTTGCCATTGCATTTTCATTCTTATTAAAAGTTTGACTGCCTTTTAAGTAGACCGTCTGGATCGCTTTTATGCACGTTCTTGTAACTTAATTTGAATACAAACTATGTGTATGGATTTGTTATTAAGTTACTTTTAACTTAATATAGGTACAAAATGAGAATCAATCTAAATATGTATAATCATTTGAAGGCAATAATAAATAATTATAAGGTTTTATTTTATGCAATTATCGTTTTAATTTCGTAAACACCCGAGTAAAGCCCACTTAAGCCTCAAAAGAAACTCAGTTCTAGGAGTCTAGTTTTGAGATAAATGAGTCTGTGATATTATTCTTTCTACGAAAAAAAAGGAAGAGGTTCTCAATTCGACGCTTATATATGTATTTTTTTGCACATCAGCGTGATATCATAGCCGGTACCTTATTCAAAAAATTTGAACATTAACATTTTAATCACGCATCACTTTCTTTAAAATGAATCAACAAAAGTTGAACCAGTTGCAGAATTTCAGCAGACTATTGTCAACGTCGACGCAGTGACAAAGTAATAAGAAGAGGAGTCAGGAAGCAGGCGCTAACGTAAATCTAGCTCGGAATCAAATAAAGCCTACAGCACGTTAATCTAAACGTGACGCGTTGCGACACAGGGCACTTTACTCCAGCTGGTACAAATTCTATCTCAAATATCGCACATGAATTTAGCAGAATATTAGGCAGATGAGTGAGTTTTGTTACCCACGTTTTTGAATGGGAAATGAGCCAATAACCTATGTTGATGACATTTCGGACGTTAAGCTGATTAAACACGACAACCTCATTTATATAAATAAAGCTATTTATATAATTGCCATTAAAACCTAAAATAAATGACACATAATAAATATATAAATAAATATTTCCGGACTACTCACACAGCATCACCTAACCCCAAACTAAGCAGAGCTTGTACTATGGGTGTTATGTGACTGATATACTACATAGGTACTTTTTTTTTTGTAAATACATACATATGATACATAGAAAACACCCAGACCCGAAACAGGAAATTGTAGATCGTACAAAATCTTGTCCCCGGGCGGGAATCGAACCCGCAACCTCCTGCGCCTCAGGCGGACGTTCGCCCACCGAGCCACAGAGGTCGTCGTATAATGATCAAATGATTCTGTCTACACCACTAGTAAATCAGTTGTTTACACTGAGCTGTCACCATCAAGTCGGGCTTCATGGTTAAGAGCGCAGACTGGCAACAAAGGCCCTGCGCCAAACTCGCAACTCCTTTGATTCAATATCGTAAATTAAGATCGTACGCAAACAGTTTCTCCTCAAATTTAACTTGTGTTTGTTTATGATCACAAATCTAATTCACTCGGTTAAGTTCGCCGACTTATTTAGTTATGAAACAACTTTGCGCTTTCGTCGAAATTTAAAGACTCGTTCTGTTAAGTGGTTCTGCAGCTTTAGCGTTTGGCGAGATATTGTTGTAGGCTATACACATAAAATTACAATGTATAGACATTTTTTTAAGAAAACACAGCCTGTTTTCAATAATTTGGATTTAGACTAGGAAGACAAGAGAAAAGAATATGTCAAACAAATCAGTTCAGTTTCTTGTATTTGGACTCTGCGCTATATGCGACAATTTGCCAGTGTCGAGTTATTTAAAATTATAAAAAAGTGCAAAAAATGTTAGTTTAATAAGTTGAACGCCATTTTGACAATCTCAAACAAATCAGACACCGGCGTAACACGGCCATTTTGTATCTCATATGTCAAAATATTTTACATTACAGAACCATTGTTCTGAAGTTATCTCAGCTGCGAGTTTCCCAGGATATTTTGTTTAAATATCTAAGTTCCCTACCTCGTTATAAAAAAAATATTCAGATCAATTTTTGTAAGGAAAGTTTAGCGAAAACGTAGTAACGGAACATTTCCCTAATTGGAACGTTGATATAACCTGTCGGATTTTCCTAATTTGCCGAATGTATGGGCGCTTGCTGACATAAGTAGAGGATAAAGATTTTATTTGATAGTCATTTCGGCATGGATTTGGAAGCGTGGTTGGTTTGGAACGTGGTGCTATTTTTAAGACATGTACAGAAATAAGCTCTTAATTCCTTTCAAATAAATGAATAATTATTTTGGTAAATATCTAGTAATTATGGTTAGTTTATTGAGTTTTGAGTAAGTAAATATCCCGTTATAAATGGTGTTGATAAGCAAGTTCAAAGTTTTTTATAGTGTTTTCTATGTATCATAAATGTATGTATGTAGTATATCAGTCATTTTGGGGTTAGGTGATGATGTGTGAGTAGTCCGGAAATATTTATTTATTTATTTGTACACTTTTCTGATTTTTTTAAAACATTTCTAACAATTTCAGTTTTTAAAACATTCAACCTTAACTAAACCTTTGCTCGATTACTCAACTCGAAGCAATCAATTCAAGAATCTTGAACTTTGCAAATGGAAAAATTGCTCGATTTCAAGAGTTGAGTGAAGGTTGTATTAGGTACTCAGTTAATTTGAAACTGTTTCAGATTCAATTCCATTTTCAAAAATATTGCTACTATTAATATTGCTATTATACACAAATCCATAAAATAAACGAGATATAATGCGATAGGTACGATTTCATTTGAAAATAATTTGAATTATTTTACTTTAATGAATACTTTTAAGCAACATAATGTAGCCTTTGAAGGTTTTTTTATTGTTATAAAAACTTGAATAAACTTCAATTATTTTAAAAGGTTCAGGCGTTACTTTGCGGTAGTCAAAATACATACATATAATGACCCAAAATAATAATATTTGTTTCCGAGTTGCCAAAATGCATGTAAATGACTGTTTTTTTTTTCGTTATATTCCACAGTAATTTTAACGATATCAGAAGTTTGAATAAAATCGCTCTTAAATTATTAAAAAAATGACAGTTTTAACGACGGATATGAAGAGGTCGGATTTGAAAAATTGACAACCATTACAACCTTATACTTCAAACCCCTTTACCAATACCAGTATAAAATGAGGTTTATTAATTAGAAAAAACTCATACTGTTCTGTTTTTTTAAACCTAGAGTCAATTTTCAACACGGTGTTAGTTTAAAACATTTTAAATTTAGAATTCCGAACTGGCGCTTCAAGCAAGGAGTCCAATAATAAGCTGAACGTAGAACACACAGAGTTAATTTCCAGTAATATTCGTACAGGAGCTCCCAGTAATACACGTCCAGGAGCAACTAAACAAATATTGGAGAGATGGTGTCCACTTTCTGTATCCGAGGACACGAAGCCAGTAATACTCGTACTTACAGACGCGACAAATGAAACAGCTTAAGGTAGTACATAACAGTGCAGCTTCAAAGCTGCAGGGAAACGAATTTTGCTAAATTATTTAGAGAATTGGTTTTATCAACTGTTTATAATACAAATAACTTCAGTGTCGTAAGTTAAATTGTTAAGATATTTTTACTGCAGAGAACTATGGCAGATAGATAGATATATAGATAATATCTTTATTGCACACCAATGCTTACAGACTAACTTAAAAATAACAATCAATAGCCACATACGTTGTACAATCGGCGGCCTTATCGCTTAAAGCGATCTCTTCCAGGCAACCTTTGGATGGATAGGATATGTTAGGAACACGAAAGGCAGATATAAGTCTATTGATATCTGTGTTGTTGATATGTATCTGTATGGTTTTTGGAGGTTTTGTCTGTTCACGTCCGTAAGTGGTAACCCTCTGAATCCTTACACGTGACCTCCGGGTGGTGCTAAGAACAGTCTCTGGTGGTAGGCTTCGGCCGCGGCTTGTCACCACCCTCCGGGCTGGGCCAGTGCGTGAAGCGATTTTTTCGTGTTTCGTAATGTGGCCCGGAGAAGCCATCTTCTAGGCCTTCATGCTCCATCTTAGACCACATCGTCACTTTACATCAGGTGAGATTGTGGTCAAATGAAGGCTTATCAATAATAAAAAAAAAAAAAAAAAATATGTTTGTCAGTGCTATAGATATAGAAAAATTAAAATAAGAGTTTTTACACTATACATTTTTGCTTCGACATTTTATTTATTTAAACTATAGTTTCCCCCGTACCATTCTCGTATTTGGATTGTCCCCCGCGAGTTTTTTGTTTTTCGTTAAGTGATGAATGATGATACCTATAAAAAAGTAAGAATATGAAACTCCATGAGTCCAATTTATTTCTCGAACTCCCACAACACACGTTTACGAAAATAAAACGTTCAAATCCTTACGGAGAATTTTCAAATAAACAAGCAAAATATCTCTCAGACTCATCCCTCCCAGTTCTCGAAGTAACAGGAACTACACGTAAGTTTCCTTATCTGTGGCAGCAGAATCGCGCGTGAGAGCCGACAGGTTATATTCTACTATTGTTGTGTTTGAATAGATGATGTCTTCATTATTTATGTGGTTTGCGGTTTATAGTTTGGAGCGAGCGTGTAACAAGGTCTTGGGCGTTATCTTAAAAACAAGAGTGTGTTTAAGGCGCGTAGTCATCGAAAAGTGAGATTCCATCAAAATTAGAAAATCAATCTGCGTCATCATCATTTTTATAAATGCAACTGGGGAACAAAGATAACTAATCTAACCAATCCTCATCCATATCGACACTTAGTAATAACCTCAAAAATGTTTTCGCATATTTATTACGAAAATAACACGAAATTGCGATCATAGTGACAATAATCGGGGCGTAAAAAGCGAATGGTATTATTTTATTACTGGTGTCACTGTCAGACAACTGACAGTGACAAGTCAGTCATCAGTAGGCAACGTCAAAATAAGGCGCTTTGTCTTTGTTGTATTGGAAAAATACCTGTCACAGGGTGTGAGAGTGCTACCGTGCCGTTGTATAAAAATATTCGTATGTCAAACGTCTCGAAATGTATAGTATGTATGAACTTAATGATTTTTCAAAGTGATAAACCCCACATAGGTTAAGCTAAGCTCAGAATCTGAGTACGTTGTCTAATTTACTTATACTTTATTTCTACATAATGATTACAAAAAGGGCGAGCGTTAAGCTAAAGCTTGTATGTATTAGAGTATATAGTTATAAAACAATTACACATCAACATAACTCAACATACTTCGAACATATCTAGCCTAAATTTATGTAGAAGTTCACAGAATTTTACCTAGCCCGTCTCCGCTCTGTTCGACAATATCATAAAGTTTTGTAACACTAACCCTTCTACGGAGACAAAAAACAGTTCTGCCCGCTACACCCGTTAGCACGTCTTGTGTTCCAGCGTTTGTACAGGGAAGCTAAGAACAGCTGGAGTATTGTTAAATAGATCTTGAATTGGCGTGTGGAGAACTCGCCATGTTTGAAACCATAATGGTGTAGAAAAAGTTAACAGAATGATAGATATAGAGATCATTAACAAGTTATGTAAGTATATGCAGGTTGCCTTGTTTCAGTATGTACTATGCACATAATTCTGATATATTTTCCCTGATAAAAAATAAATAAAAACACCTTGTTGTTTCAATAAAGAATATTGTATTATATTGTTAAAAAAAATAAAAGCTTATACATCAAATATATATTCTTAAGTCTTCACTTATATGAATAAAGACACTGGTCAAGGGGTAGTTTGTCTTGCAATTAAAATTGGATTATTTTAATTCTTGTGGTATCAAACTTTTTTTAAGTTTAACTGCCACCACAAATAGGCGAATAGTTTCAAGTCTCAAGGGCAAGTAGTTTTGTATTGTTAGTTTCTAAATGGCTCCATTTGAACATGATAAGAATCTGACAACTTGAAGTACTTGCCAGAAAGAAGTCGGTGCAGTATTAGTACTAAATATTTAGTTCCATTTAGGCATTTAGAATGGATTTCTATCTATTTTCTTTTTTTATGCTAAATAGGCTTTTATTTGACCACAATCTCACCTGATGTACAGTGACGATGTGGTCTAAGATGGGGCAGGAAGATCTAGAAGGGCTTCTCCGGACCACATTTCGAAATACGAAAAAATCGTTTCACGCACTGGCCCAGCCGGAGGGTGGTGACAAGCCGCGACCGAAGCTTACCACCACCGGAGACTAAGTTGAACACTTGAGATTAACTTAAAGTCGATAAATTTCACTTTCACTCATTCTCGTTTTGCACCAGCTTTGGCAAGTGACCGTTGTACGATAAAATTAAGCTATGTCTAAGACCTCTAGCGCCCCTACTCTTAGGGTCGTCGTGTTGGAATTTTTAATTCAATTATGATAGCGATCTTGTTTAATGACCCTCTTTTTACAGCAAAGATGGCGTTTTTTAATGCCCCACCCGCCATTCGAAGATTTCATTCTGAAGAAATGAAAAAAATATTGTCCTGTTCACTGTTCTTAATGTCTCGGAAAGATTGATAAGGCTGCGTAATTGTGTGTACGAAAATGGAATGAGAAAATACGAATTAGACTTTGTAAGCTTAAACAAACGGAAAGTTAGTTTTGTTCGGAATTAAGGTTTTTTCTCTTGCTTTGTTTTACAAGGACGAAAAATATGTAATTTTCAATAATGTGAAGTGTAGTCTTGTGAAGATTTTTTTCCATCCATATAATAAGATGCAAAATTTCGTGAGTGAACCTCGAGCACTGGATTCTAAACTTTGGGGTATTCATTGCTTTTCATAAGGTCTACAAAAAATATACCGTATTACTGAAGTACTGCAGTTTAGTGTACGGGTAAAGCTGTAAGGAAAGTTAACCTGAGTATAAAAAACTAAATTAATTATAATAGACAAAATAACTATGTTGTACACCAAATATTGTGAAAATAACATCATTAGAGATCAAAGCTGGGTTGTTCTATTCCCTTCTCAACTCAGTGTAAAAAGTTTAAGCGAACTGTCAAGACAATGTAATTTCCTTGATTGTTCTTAGTATTTATTTAAATTAGGTTTAAGTTGACCTGTCCATGTATGCCATGAGCGTCTTAGGAAATAAACGTTTTGACTTTGACTTTGACCTGTCGTGTGGTATAAGATAAAGAACTTTATTTAAAAGCCCTAACTACATATGAATAATGAATATGCAAGAAGTTGCAAATACGAAATGCGCATAAACCACTTCTATATCCTTCTCGAATTCAATTTCAAATTTAAATATCTAAAGGTTAACAACAAAATCTAATTTGCAGGTCAAACATAATTTTTAAGAGGTAAAAGCAAAAATCCTACGGCAATAAATTTATCAGGGAGGCCCAAAAGTTTCATGTTAATTCAATCAAACGCCTTTGCGAGGCTTAAGTTTGATGAAGGGAAACCTTAATGCGATGTTTTTTTTTTATATTCCGACCCGTGTTTAGTAAGAAGCGTCACGATTTTTTGTGCCAACAAGCAGATAATGTTGGTCCTTGTAAAAGTTGTTCTTTTACACCTACTCCAAAACACAATTCTCGATAATAAATAAAAATGGAAAAATATTTTTACTTTTATAAGTGCAAAAAGATGCAGTTGTAACGGTCACCCATTCAAGTACTGGCCTCGCGCAATGTCGTTTAACTTTATGAAATTGTCGTTTGTTATAGGTAGAGGTATGTTTTGTTTGGTCAATATAAACCAGTCCCGTATGAATTCAGATTTGGTACCTTTTACCTACCAACGAAATTATTTAAATATTCAACGTAGTTGAAAATCCCCAAACCTTTTTGGCGTTAAATCCAGACTTTACTCATTTCCAAGGGAATAAAGGTTTAACTTTAGAGCATTATTTGACTTTTAAATACAGATTCAAGGGTATTATTTTCGCGAACAAAGGCATCTTGGAAATATTTGGAAGAAATCTTAATGCTAGGGACAGTTGAGAAAGAGCCATTGAGACAGACTCATTAAAATCGTTTCAGGGCATTCTGAACAAAGGTTTTAATTATCACTTATCAAGAATATAAAGTAATTTTTATACTTATTTAATCTCGTGGCATAGTGGGTTCGGAGTGGACGACGCGACGCCAAGGAAGACAAAAAATTAGTTGGCGAGATAATCGATTGATAGAGTTAGCTGGTGACCCATTTGCGTATCGTATTTTTATTTTTTTTGCATTAAGTACCTACTATATAATTTCTATTCTAATATATGCTATTTGTTAATCTCGTTAGTAAATCTTACTACGCAAATAAATAATTTATATTCCTATTTCTATCCACATAGATTCAAGTGGATATACAAACAAGATCGTGTGGATGATACTGCTACAGACGAAGACATGGTCTAGACTAAACAGTGGGAGGTTAAATAAAAAAATGTAAACGATATTCTAGAGGCAGATTCAATATATAACCCATACACGTGAATCCACTCGGAACCACACTTTACCATGACAAAAAATATCTTCCGATCACTCAAATAAGTCCTTGCCGCCTTCGTTTCTGTATATAAATAGAAAGCATTGCGTACTTTACCCTTAAAAAGGGTAATTTTTCAGGGACCCAATAGGGTTCTCTGAGTCGGGTTCACAGCTTGCACAGAAAATCGCTACAAATCCCATCTCGTCGGCGATTTATAATAGTGCAAAATATACCTTCCGTATAGGTAGAGCATGACAGACGTAGCTTATAAACAGTCAGCTTGTGTATTGTAGCACAAGGCATATGCAGGGATCTTTCAGACAAAGAGACAGGTCAAACATTCAAGTAAGCAGGGACTGCCTCGGTGGCGCGGTGGGCGAATGTCCGTTTGCAGAACAAGAGGTAGCGGGTTCGATTCCCGCCAAGGGTATAATTTTTTGTATGTTCTGCAAGCACTTTTCTACTTGGCCTGGGTGTTTAATATTAAAATAAAAATATCTATATATGTATGTATATTATATTAAGTATATCAGATATCTAGTACCCGTAACACAAGCTTAGAGCTTACCACGGGGCTAGATGTTGTTGTGTAGATTGTCCGGAAATATTTAATATTTATTTAATTTAATATAAGATTTTAACCGACTTTAATCAATATATTTTTGAACACATTTTTATGTATGGTTTGGTAAATTATTTAAGATGAATATTTCAAAGTTCCTGACTAGCATTATGTTTTGTAGTTGTAATATATATATATATATATATATTATTATAACTAAAACTACCGTTACAATATTGTGTTATATTTAAGTTGTCTACAAACTTAACTTTTTTAATTTGGTTTACTTTATTAGCTAATTGAAAATTGGAATTTATTATTATAAAACTAAGAAACATTATTTAATACCTAGATGTTGTTTAACATATATTGTGAAAAAAAAATTGAAAACATCTTGACTCCCAAGGCCTTAGCAGTAAGTATATGAATTCTCAAGGAGCATTACAGCATGAAATGAGCCTAGGTTCATATCTAGTATGAACTCATACTAGATATGAACCTAGGCTGTGCTAGTTCTAAACCAGCTTCTGTACTTTTGAACTGCTCTCACGAGCAATTCCCGCTGCATTAGGGGGACGACCACTGACGGTTGACTAATACCTCCCATTAGCTCCATGCACTGCCTTTATACAGGTGAAGGAGTTCAGACTGAACCTGAAGGAAGCTTAGAGTTAAGTGTATTGTTTAACCGTTGATTGAGCGGAAATTACATTTATTTAGATAGAATCTCAATATAAAATAAACAAGTGAACACACAACTGAAACTGTTACTCCAATCGCTGCAGCTTCAGTTTAACCGTGATCATGGCACATGTAACTATGCCGAAATATCGGGAAACTCGAAAGACAATCAATCATGGTAAATATCCCGTTATAAATCTAAATAATAAGTGAACACACTCCTCTAATGAAAGGGATTGATATTTTTTACCTTCGATGATAAAAAGAGAAATGTTTCAGATTTAACTTTTGGGAAAGCTGGTGGCAAAGGGCGTTTGATAGAGACTGCTAGAGGAAATTTAAGGAGGCCTTTGCAATAGGCTAAATATTTCAGGACTATTCACACAGCATCGTCGAAACCAAACTAGGCAGAGCTTAGATAATCGGTCTAAGGAGACATTCGAGAACAGATATACTTTTTTTTTTGTATGAGGTACATTTAAGTACGCTACATGTTATATAATATGTTGATAACAAAAGCATACGAAAAACGATAACTCTATTCTAACCCCAAAATTATTCCGCTTACAAAAATCCAGCGTACGAAAATTTGTTACCAGAAAATGTACAAAACATTTCGACGGAAACTAACCACCAAAGTACGATAAATTAAAGCAAGCAAAACTTGTAAGTCACGTCACAGTTGATTTATAAACAGTGGTAAGGTATAAAACTCATACTATAATTAGTATTCAAGGGAAGTCACTAGGGAATATTAAACATGCAATGCTAGAACTCGTGAAAGCTTATAACCGACACGCCTATGTAAGTTTTGAATTGAGATAGTTGAAAGTCATACCATGTTCTTTCAAATAAAACTATTCATTTTAAACTGGGTTTAATAGCGTCGTAGATATTGAGATATTTTACGCTAGTAAACCTTGCTAGTAAGAATTAAACTTTTAACGTCTTGGATCTTCAAAGTCGAGAGAAAGCTTATATCGGGAGGATTGAAAGACGGCGTGATCTACGTCTCGCTTATAAATTGTAATGTGTTTTAAGGTTACACAAACGACGCCGACCGTTGTTTATACAATAACATACAGATTTTAAAGAAAAAAACAATAGTATTACAATCTTCAAATACATAGTCATAAAATGTTTTAAATTATCATGGTTTTTAACAATATTATGATTTAAAACGGGTAAACGGGTAGACTCAGAAAGAGGGTAGACCGTTTCGTTTGTGAATAACCGTCTGCCCAAATCGCAAAGACAATGACAATTCAGTTGTTTCCGTGATCATGGCGCTTGCAACAGCGTTGAAATATCGGAAAACTCAAAAACCGTCAAATACCCGTTTATACCCGTATGTTACCCGTTTTAAATCATAACATAGTCATAAGACTAAAACGAAGACTACGTTTTTCACTAAGGAGTACTTATCATGCCAGGAAAACGTAGAGGTTACAGTACAACATTCTTTACCTTCGTTCTAATAATGTACTTGTACCAAATATTATGGATAGTATATTTTCTTGACCTTGACTTGTATGATATTAATAACACTGCAAGACTTTACGGATACACCCTATTTGTAACCGTCCAAACCTCTACGTAACAGAAACAGGTATAAGGCAGCCTACATAAATAAGGCATTTGTCCGAAAACACGCTATATGAAAAACCGGCAAAGTTCCGATAAAGCTCATTTACATCCAAGTGGTATTTCTGTAATTAATGAACTCTGTCCGGAGCCGTTACGTTTTTATTACGGCTGCGATTAGATTTAACCAACTTTTATATAATTTTTGGGGTTCAGTTTTGAAACGAAACAACGCTAGATCGCTAGATTTTATTTTAATAAAAAATCATAAATATTTTGTTCATTTGTCTATGTTAGCATAAGGATAAATTTAATTTAGTATAGGCTAGTTTTAGGTTTAGCATTAGATATTAGGTATTTATATTGTTTAAGCCACCGTCCATAAAATATGTAATCTTTTTTCTCTCCATCCACGGTTGTCTGGAAGAAGTTGCTTTTAGCAATAAGACCGCCCATTACGCATTCTAGGTTTAGTTTTAATTTCATATTGTATTGTTCATTTGGTGTGTAATAAAGTATATTCTATTCTATTCTATTCTAGATTCCTTCAAGTATTAAATTGGTAAGTATTTAATTATAAATTAGCCAGTAACTACGTTTTAATTTTTTTAGAAATTGATCTTTAGTATGTTAATTAAATAGCATATTTAGATTTAATAACCTTAGCTTCAACATATTAAATAAGGGCTTCAGTTGTCTTTAGCTCCAAAAATTAAAAAAAAAGTTTATGTCTAAATAAAATCCTATGATCCTATTTTATCCTATGTGCACGCCATTAAGTATGTTTTAAGTTATTATTTTAAGTTTAAGTTATTATTTATAAAGATTTGAATTTGAATTTTTGTTGCCGTAACACAACTTTGTTGGGTCAAACCCTCTCATAAGCAGTTATCACTTCAAAATTGCTTATTAAGTCTGACTGTCTGTATTAAAGTCTCAAACCAAATAACTTATAAAATTAAGTGGCAATATTTCATAACTACAAGAAGTCTGGAATTTATTTTAGAAGTTATTTAGGTCTTAATAGGTACGTTGTAAATGAGTTCAAACAAAACCTTATTTGTTCGTTTAGTTAGAAACTTCCCGGTGTTACTTTTACATGTTTATGGAGGCTTGTTTCTTTCTTTGTTACCAAAACAATCTTGCGGGTTACCGGTTCCGACCAGAATAAAGTTTCTAATGTGTTTATTTCGTTGCAGAAGAAACAGTATAGCAAATAGTCTAATGCGGACTTGTATTTCGAAGACGGAAAAAGCATTTTGATAGTAAACAGTAGCTAACTTTGTTCTAAACCCTGTTTAAAAATTATAATAGCTTTTTTCAAAGAAAATTCAAGCAATTTTATACCAATCACCTTCTGAAATCTGCATAACATGTCATGTTTCAGACACTACAGTATAAAAATGGCACGGGCAAGTTAAATGAAAAACAGCACAATTTATTTTTAGTTTCTTTTATGGCATATTCATCCTATTAGTCCAGCTATTAATTTATCATAAGATGGTTGATGTACGTTATATTTAATTAAGTCACTTCTAGTCAAGGTTCTAGGATAACTGTTAATAGTTTTCCGTGTAGACTAAACCCTTTATCTTGTCACCAACCTATCAGCATCGGAATCCAATCAATAGGATCACACATTACCTTACCTCGCCGCATTCCCTTCTTCAATTAAGGCGAAGCGGCCATCGAAAAAGCATTAGCAGCACTGTAATTAAGGGCATGCGCTGTGCCACAGGAGGATAAATTTGCGTGCACTGTAGCATACTAGGTCTTACATCATCTGTGGCTGCGGTCAGTAAGCGCACGGTGGTAAATGGTATGCGGTATGAAAGATGGTGAGCGATGTTTGCGAATATATTTTGAAGCACATTTAGCAAGAAAATGTGTATTTTACGAGATTTATGATGGTGAATTTATTTTTGCCCCACGTTGGGCGCCAAATATACAGATATATCTAAATTTTATTGCATACTAGTGGCAAAAAAAAATTCCCGGCAATTATTCGAATTATTCTCGCCTTTTAAACCTTCCCTAGACCTCCACGAACATTTCAAGACTATGATAAGATAAATCCGTTCAGCCGTTCTCGAGTTTTAATCAGACTAACGAACAACGATTCATTTTTATTTATATAGATATTGAGTTAAGAGTTGGATCGTTTAAGAAGTAATTTGTGCCCTCTAGACAAACTGCTGTGCCGCATGTGTATAAATTTGTTATCATTGTAGGTATGTACTAGGTATCATCTGGCTTCGTGTGTGTATCATCAGTAAGCACTCGATGGAAAGTGGTATGCGGTATGAAAGATGGTGAGCGATGTTTGAAAATTTATCTTAAAGTTTATTTTATTCATTCATTTTCATTTTTTTATATGATGGTAACAGCCATATATTCCTACCCCACGCTGGGCGCCAATTATTTATATATTAAAAATTCTATAGCAGTTTTAAATTAGGAGTAAAATCGCTTAAGAGTAAGTTGTCTCTACAAACACATAAAATATAAACAGAACAGTAAGCCAAAAGTGCTAACAGAGTTACGAGAACAAAGAACATTTAACCAGATGTATAAAATGGCTTTATGACAGAACGGGACAAAGTAATATGCAATTGTAGAAGCCAATAAAAAGGCAAACCAATGCGATACGTAATAGTCGCCATAAAACGGAAGTATTCCAGTTATTGTAACAGTAATACACTGTTAAACGACCATGGTCGGTCTCCGTCCGGCACTGAGCGAATTTACAGGGCGCGCCGGGTTTTATATTATATTTTATTTATCTTTCTGCTTTAGAAAATTTCATATCACAGACAAAATGGAGGGTTACGATTATGACTCAGATGCAAAATGGAAAAGAAAATAACATAACTAACTTAAAGATAATTTCGATCTTTGCCATAAGTGCTTAAGCACTTATGGCAAAGATCGATTTTTTTTTAAATGAGAGATAATTGAGTGTAATCATAGTAACACAAAGCTTAAACTAAAATCCCCGGCAAAAATTAAACGCCATGCCATATTGAACGTTATATGCAAAAATAATAACAACGCTTTTCCCCAATTTCGCAGCATCTGGGGTTATTCTCATAACAACAAAGTAAAGAGTATACAATGTTGGGAAATCGCCGTGCCGGATGCGATAGTCTCTGCATTCGCCTGGTCACGTGCATTGGCGCCATCTCTATGCCGTTTCTAGTCCGTTCTATTGCTGCGCCATGATTTTAGCTTTCAAATCCTTTGCATAATTTCGGGGTGATTTTCCAGATTGAAGCATTAGGAAATCCTGTTTGAGTAATCTTTAATATATACAAACCACGATATTATGTATTATAAATGCGAAGTTTTTTAATGTTGTAGGTTTGTAAGTCTTATAATCTGAAAGGGCATAATGGATTTGGATGATAATTACAATAGTACCAATAACTAAATTTAGTTAAAAAAATTTGAAGTATTTCTAAGGAAAAATCCGATCCCTCCCACCTTGCTCAGCTTATTTTTGACCAATTTAACACATAATACATCTGTTGGAATGTACTTCACTAAAGGTACATCACAGTAATACGAATGCCATGCTTTTAGAGTGTGGGTTGGTTGTGATTAGTCCGATACACTCAAAGAGCATAACAGATTTTGGTTGATAATTAGAAACTAAATTACCTACAAACTAAATTCCAATGAAGCAGCTAGCCTGTTTTGATAGCTTTCGCCAAATAAAACACTACAAAAATCTAATAAAATTGAGCAAATTATTTTTTTTAACATGTATGTTATATTTTTATAAAAGCTCAAATCAATAATAAATCATCATGCTTACAAAATAAACATTAATAAAAAAGTTCCCTCAAGGAACTGTACTGACCTAGTCAAAGTATTTTTTTTAACTTGATTTTAATATTTCTCTTTCCTCAAACATCGATAAATTACGATTGCACATGGAAATTCTTTCTTCAATTACCATAACCGTCTTGACATCGATTATAAATTACTCCATGGTGACCTAAGCCAGGGAACCCCTGCTATACATCAGAAATTCAAGTCATATCTCATGAAATAACGTAAAATATTAATACCAAGTCGTAGATCAAAGTTGCCACTACCGGTCATCTTCCCTTAGGTAAAATATCTGTTATAGTTGGCAGCAGTTTTGGCGCGATTGATTTATTCAGGCCTGAAGTGCGTGATGTACGGCTCTATTGAGGATTGAGAGGGTAGTGTACAATCAGAGATATCATTTTAGATGGTTTAATTTTTATATCCTATTCTACTTCCAAATAATATGATAAACGCGAAATTTATGAGGATGTAAGTTTATTTAACTTTCAAGACAATGTTACAGTAACTGAATGCGAACCACTTTCTCTAGTTTATCTATGTATTAGTATCAATATAATATATATATGTATGTGTTTGTATTGTATAAACTTTGTATGCAGTTATAGTATAAAGTAAAAAAAAGTCAATTTATAATACTTTCGTATTTAGCACACAGGTCCCCTTCTTTTTCCCAATAATCCTATCCATTCAAGGTTGTCTGGTAGAGATCGCTCTTTAGTGATAAGACCGCCATTTGTCGCATAGTCTTAAGTGCTTATTTTTAGTTTTGTGTTTTTAATTATGTGTGCAATAAAGAATATTTATCTTATCTCATCTAATAACCTTGATATTTTTTATATATATATTTTTAGTTTATTTAATTTTTAGTTGAACTGTCCATGTATGCCCTATGCTACTAAGGAAATAAAAGATTTTACTCTTCCTTTGTTTGTAGCTCGTTCTCGCAAAAACTACTGAAGAACTTTTGGTTAAAAATCACAATAATGTAGCTTACATGATCAGAATAACTCATAGACCTATGAGTTATAGTAGATTATTAATTAGTAACAGTTCCCGCGTGCAATCAATTATTTCGAGTAAAGTCCGAATTTTGGAATGTGGCACGAAAATTACAACAGCTAGGTACTTTTTACC
Organism: Gymnoscelis rufifasciata; assembly: GCA_929108375.1. Classification (NCBI taxonomy): domain Eukaryota; kingdom Metazoa; phylum Arthropoda; class Insecta; order Lepidoptera; family Geometridae; genus Gymnoscelis; species Gymnoscelis rufifasciata. Next base: position 6,883,275 of record OV815315.1, on the reverse strand, counting down.
TTTTTCCCAGTAAATGACAACAATTAATTTTACCGGTGGAAAATGTATTATTACCCGGGCAAAGACACGAGTGAACATGTAGTATATTACAAAAATCGTTTCCGCTGTATATTCGCTTAGATAATTTTATCTACTCTCTGTACTTGTGAAAAGCCAGGGATGGTCGCAAGTGCTCATTAAATATTTGATGTATACTCATTCGATCATGGATTTTAGATTAATCACGGGATGATCCAATACATATCGATTTGGATCCCAAAATATATTAGAACAACAGCAAAAGCAAATTCAATATCACACAAAAAACAAACATTTCGAAAACGTTTCTCACAAGGTAGATTCTCACAAACTATCGATCTCTAATTATTCCTCGTCAGCACTGCATTAAATATCGCTGCGATATTATCACCTATGGCATCCGGCCCAGCCCATTCGAATAATCTAGAACAATAGGTGCCACGGTCATATTAAATTCCCTGAATCCCATTATTTTGAGCGCATACATGTGCATCCGCGATTTGTAAAGCTTGTGAAGTGCCGAGGGGGCGATCTGACACAATTGGATGCCTTTATCTTAGTGATTTTTTAGGATCTCTGTGCCTTTGTTTTTATTTTAATATGTTTGCTTTTAGGCAAAGCTACGTTTCGGATAATAATGTTTGAAGGATTGGTCCGAATCGGCACTTTAAATTTTAATTATACTTGCATCTCGTTCTCGAAATAAGTATCCTGAAAATAAGAATTATTTGCAACATGTAGTACGCATAAAGGGCCACCGTTCATGCACTAATGTTTAGAGTAAATAAAATAAACTTTTTACTATGACGAATACTCCATCCCGCTCGTCCCTGTCGGCCCGCTCACTCCGGCTTGTCATTCGCATTTTAGTGCTCAACCGTTCATCACGTTATCGCGATTGTTTCGCACCAATATAATTTACGAAATGCCTAAAAGGAAGCACAGTAAAGGAGACATTAGTTATGATAGTGATCAACTAAATAATAGCTAAAGAAGGTGTTAAAACGGGCCTAGAAATATAAAACGATATCTGGTGACATGATGAGGTAAATTTTTTTCATACCATAATTTAATCTATATGTAGATATACTAGCGAAGCAGCGGAACGTGCATTCGAGCCGATCATCGGACGGTCTCACGCACTTGTTATGCCGCGCTACCCTCATTTGTAATAATGACTTTGCCTTTGTTTACAAAAATATGTATGGATAATATACTGGTCGCACAAATGCATTCGAGCTGTTTTTGGACTGTCTCATCGCATGTTGTCTATCCAGATAATAATAATAAGTGTGCTCGAGCTGCTCTTTGGACTGACTCATCGCACTAAAAAATTTATAAGGGAATTTATTTCGAGCTGTTCTTTGGACTGTCTTACGTATTCCCTCTCAAAACCTTGTACCTAGTTTAGAAGTAAACTAGTCCTTACTAATATAAATGTGTTTACCATACTCGGATTAACTTTTGGGTTTATCCTTCACTCTCAATGTCGAAATAAACCATAAAAAACCAAAGTACAAGCTGTACTTATTTCAATAAAAATATTATATGGTTTTACAAGACACATCGTTGCATAAAACAACTAAATTATACATCAGCATGTTTATACATTTAAATATTCCAGACAACAATATATATTGTTGTAGTTGTACCAGTGTACTGGACGACCTTATGCCAGAACCAAAAAATACTAACGAGGTGTTTGTGTTTTGAACCATTCTCACCACAGATTTCAGATGAGAATTTACACCCTGTGCCTATGACTCAAGATAACATGTTCTTAATAACTTCTTAAGCAGATGAAATGTCCAATGACCCCTTAGTTCTGGAAAACCAAAAATATATAATTAAGGGTTAGAAAAAAAAATGGAGATGATTCTGCTAATAAAATCCAGTTCGGATAAAAAATTTATAAAGAATTAGCGAGCCGATTGCAACCTATTACCACTTGTGGGTTAACAAAAGAGGCTAGAAAAGAATTGCAACAATCCTACCTTAAAAATGAACCCTTTTGGGTACACTAGCTTTGAATCCCGAAATAAAAGCTGATTTATCAGAAACTTGATATCGCGGGATAAAGCACTAGAAACTAAACAAAAACGCCTTGGATCGGCGATCTCATGCATAGCATCCGTAACTTCCCAAATGCTGAGCAGTAGGGTAGTAATAATGAACTTCTGAAGAGGCTCATGGATGCGAATCGAATATTATGCGACGTACAACATTCGAATTCTGTCGCAAGGAGGATGTTTAGTACATCTGACCTCAAAAATAATAATTAAACTCTTATGTGGGGAAAAATTATCAGATCTCAAAACTGCAAAGGAGTAAACAAATAAAGTTCTGAAATAAATACCTATAACAACAGTTATGAGAAACCACAGCCCTCAAAGTTTAAAACGATTCTTAAACTTAAAAACTCCGGCGGGTCCAGGAAGGAAACCACCGGCGCCGATAACATCACAGAAAACGCGACCGCCTGCCCATCATCGGAATCAGCACAACAGATCATGAAGGAGGTCATCACAGCAGTTGAAACACACCAGCCATCGCCGAGCCTAATGGAGGTAAACTATGCAGGTCGCTTGTCCAATAATCAATGGACACGTATTACAAACGACAATATTATCCTATCATGGATGTAATATCTGACCATAATCTTATATCATAATCATAATCTATTTAATCAACCTTTTCAAAATTGCCTCCAACTCCTAAGTATTCTTGTAAAGAGTTCTTACAAATGAATGCAGCTGTTGAGGATCTCGGAAAATCGGAGCGATTTCGAATTGCATGCCTTGCAAAGATTAATTAATTTCGGATATGCTCTTAAGACCTAAGTCAAACGGAAAGATGCGTTTTATAATGAATTAAAATATAAATATATATTATTATTAATCCTACTTATCTCAAACTTGAAGACGCCTACTGTTTTATCAAAATGAATGAAAATGACTATATAAACCCTAGATTTATATTTAACAAACATATAAATGAATTTAACGCATTTCCGATCGGCTTAACCGTTATTATTTACGAAGATTATGAAACTGATTGTATAGCTCCTAAGAGCTGAAGCCTACATGTCATCAATATATTTAGATGACCTGTTCCTAATTTTGGATATGTATAACTCCTGCCAAAATAACGTAGAAATCACAACAATATTTCCCACAAGCCTTGGGTTCATTTTGAATGTTAAAACGAGCGTCTTCACTTAGTCTACACAATGCAAATCCCTAGGATTTGTAATAGATATACACAACTTGTACGTTCAGTTACCATGCGACAAAAAAGATAGCATTATCAAAGAAATAAACACTTCATGAAGTTTCAAAAAAGTAAAATCCGACTCCGAGTTTGCCTAACTCGAAGGTTTTTTCGAAGGCATCTATCGAGTATATTCCTTGAGTATATTATTAGGTTTTCATTAAGCAGCAGAGTGAATTCAGTATTTAAATACCATCCTCTATACGGCCGGACTTAGAGTGGTGGCTCCAGGCTATATACCTAATTCTGTCAAAACAATTCCAAACGATAATTATAGCCTTGAGTTGTATTCTGTCGCCTCAACAACGGGGTGGGGATCAGCCTGTGCAGAAGATACCGCTAGTGGTTAGGGATGAGAAAAATCTACACATTATTCAACTAAAGCTAGCTGAATTTTTCACACTCAAATTATTTGCCAAAAATTTCGAAGACTTCACTTTACACATCAATAACACGACCGTTATTAGTTATATTATAGAATGGAATTTCCTATTACGCCGGCCGTAACAATTTTCAAAAAGAATATGGCAGTGTGCATTGTAAATAATCTGTCTTTTGCTACTTATATAGTCATCAGAAAACTGAATTGCTGATTGGAGTCACTGCGTTCACATCCCGATATAGAATGGAAGCTTAAATCAGTTTTTAATAAATTATGTAATACATTTGGCTTTGCCCAAATAGATCGATTAACGAGTCTTATAAATTCAATTGCGACCTTTATATGTACTGGAAAAAATACTCAGACGCATCTGAAGTCGATATTTTTATTTTCTTTGTCTTGGAGTGAAAACTCCTGCGCATTACTCGTACCTCCGTTTTCTATTATCCTGAAAACCCTCAGAAAAAATATTGTTGACTAAACAAAAGGTCAAATAATAGTCGTTCTCAGTTGGCCTACACACCGTGGTTCCTGTTATTTCATAAACTCCTTGTTTACGGAATAGTAATATTTAAACCTAACGAAGACGTTATAATTTCCCATTGCGGCGAAGGGAAAATAAACAAAAACCTTACGCTGGCTGCCGGAATCGGAATCGGCCCTGCTGAGACGAAGGGTGGGGTATACTTCGTCCGTAGGCTGATGCCTGCCTGCTGGCATCATTAAACTTAAATTCTTTTAAACATTACGATAGTTGTCTGTGGAAATGGTATATTTTTTACGTGGAAAATAACTGAAACCTTTTTGAAAGTTAACAAAAATATCAAATTAGGGCGTACAATATGGAACGCTTAACATTTGCAGAGGAGCAATGTCTCTGTTTATTGGTTCTCATATTTAGTCAGACCACAAGGTAATCAGATTTTTAAGGGACTCTACAGACTATGCCCCTGAATGCCAACGTTTCACACCACATGGTACATTTTAAAAGTTCTAGATTTTCTAAGCTCTTGCTTTCATAATGACACCATTAACTTAAACAGCTTAACAAAAAAAAAAAAATATTTATTAGCTCTTGCAACTACTAGAGTGCATACATTTTGAAAGAAAATATAGGTCAAGATATTGATATAAATTTAACTCAAGAATCACAAATAAAATAAAAAAAAAAAAAAAAAAACTTAGATATGTCCAGCTGCCACCCTACTCTTAAATATTAAACATCAACCAAAAGAGTTTAAATTAAATCTAGTTTTAATGTGATATGGATTGACATTATCTGAGATAAATGAATATAATAAGAATAATAAGAAATGGTGAACAGCTATTTATAGTTTTCTAAAAACTATATTAACCCGTAACATCACAAAGCCATTTGACAAAGCTACTCTTAAAGTGTGTGTTATAGACATGAGCACACCTTCACGGCGCACAGCACTCGCCACGCTTCTGCGTCGAGAGCTCATCGCTCAGGTGCAGTGTTGCTGCTATTCGTAACACTGCAGGGTGGTTACAGCACGGCACGTTACAAATTTTTGATAAATTTATTTAAATAAAAAAAAAAAAATAAAAAAAAAAACACCTTTCTGGAAATAGCTGTATTTCAACATTTATAAAATGTCATCAATTGTACATCATAAAATTCATATATTTTAATGGTTCATTGATTATGAACTGATAACATCGAGATTTTTACAAAAAATTATAAATATTCAATCTAAGATCTAAAAATCAACCAGTGATTTGATTTATCCTTCTAATAATATAATTATAATTAAGAGTGTAGTAACTTATGTATGATACTCAGTTATGTGTTTAAATTTTAAATCAAACATGATTTTATTTCCTCAATCAGCTCTGAACGTCTACATGTTGCAAATAATTCTTATTTTCAGGATACTTATTTCGAGAACGAGATGCAAGTATAATTGATGATTAAACGAACGTACTACGTGACGTTCTATCATAATTATACGTAGCATCTCGTTCGAAGAAATAAGTATCATTTACCCACCCAACCCAAAAAACCCACAGATTTCGTCAAAAAAATCATGGAAATGATATACATAAGAGGTATTTCAGATACCTTTTATCTCTAAACGAAATGACAAGCCGGAGTGAGCGGGCCGACAGGGACGAGCGGGATGGAGTATTCGTCATAGTAAAAAGTTTATTTTATCTACTCTAAACATTAGTGCATGAACGGTGGCCCTTTATGCGTACTACATGTTGCAAATAATTCTTATTTTCAGGATACTTATTTCTTCGAACGAGATGCTACGTATAATTATGATAGAACGTCACGTAGTACGTTCGTTTAATCATCAATTATTTAATAGGGCGATTTAAGCAAAAATCATAAACACTGTTTTGTATATTCAGAGACAAACACTAGATATTTTAGTTAAGCAATTCATATTTTGCTCACTATGTTCTGGAATGGAAATAAGAGTACTAAGAATCTTAGGTTAAATAGTAGATTTAGGTCCTGTTTAAAGATCTCAGAATTAAATTAATCAATGGTTAAAATATAGAGCTGTGCAAGACAACTGACAGTCTGATCTGTCATTGAGCGAGTAACCGAGATTGCTCTATAATTCTTTGGGATCAGGGTTTATTTAAATTTTAAATTTAGATTTTTCATACTACATATTTAGATTTATAATGGGATATTTACCATGATTGATTGTCTTTCGAGTTATATATCCCGATATTTCGTCACAGTTACATGCGCCATGATCACGGTTGAACTGAAGCTGCAGCGATTGGAGTAACAGTTTTATTAGCAGACAAATCGGTCTACCCTCTTTCTCACTCTTTTATTACGAGTCGATGCTTCAATAGAAATATAAATCTAAATAGTATTGATAACCATGATAGTTTCAACAGTTATAGATTTTTCATGTACAATTGACATATTATCTTGCTGATTTATTACCATACTACTTTTCTTTTGTTTTAAACACCTAAAGCCGGATATTCAAAGACGTAAAATAAAAAATCACAACGATTACACAACACATACGGTATTCGCTGTAATCACAAACGGTAGCGATACCCATACATTACCCGCCTGCATACTTCACCGACTCAAGGCAAAGAACGTTGTTTTAGGGTAGCTTTAGGGAGGTGACAACCGGATAACCGGATAAACGGGTTTAATCCAATAACGTGTTTTAACACGATTTTAAAGAAAATCCAAAATGAATAAGAAGTTAAAAGAATGTTGAAATAACTTGCATATTGCGCTCTTCCTAAAAACAGCGAATTTTAAAATTTAAATTTTATTTACGTTAGTTTTTTTGTTTGCTTGAAATTAAAACACCCATTGAGGCAATCTTTAAAAATTTAGCTTACACATAATTTTGTTTTTGATCCACACATTCACCACTATGTCATTGAAACGGTTTAACCTATTTAAATAAACATATCTAGGAACTATCACTCGTCCACCATTTAAGAGCTACGAGCCACCGTAGGTAATTGACCGGTTTTAATCGTCGGCATTCTATAGCGTAGGTGACATTTTTGAGATTCATCATCACCCTTTTTGAACGTTCCCACTGCTGGGACTCAGGGACTTCTCTCTGGGCGAGAGAGAATAGGCCTTAATTCACCACGCTGGCCAAGTGCGGGTTGGTGAATGTCACAGGTACTTCAAACTCTTTAAAGTTCTCAGAACATGCCGGTTTCCTCACGATGTTAACCTTCACCGTTAAAGCACGTGTTTAAAGCGCACATAAATTACTCAAGAAGAAAAATCCAGAGGTGCGTGGCGGATTTTTGAGATTGAAATATAATTAATGTTGCTGTTTTTAATTGTATTGTATTGACCTAACTTTAATTCATTTTTTAAAAACGATTTTTATTTGAATTGACATGTTTATTACTTTTGTTTTATTATTGACTTCTAAACTTATATTTGACCAATAAATTGATCATTTGATTATGATTTCAATAATATTTTTTGAGGTAAAATGCGGAAGCGACGTTATTTTATCCGGATAGGAACACATCCCTACACACAGTAAAGAACGGATATAACTGCAGCAGACAACGTATTACCCGGATTGTTTTATACTGAAAGGTATTCTGTTATTACATTTTATGCTCGTGGGATATGTGCATGCGTTCGTGCTGATCTCGTTCGCCATTGTGCTTAACTAAAGAATACGAACAATCGATCTAGTATACAACAGGGCTGAATTCTTATATGACTTAAAGTTGAATCAGGTGCCATTTCAACCCACAGCGAACTAAACTTGAGGGTTAGAAAGAACATTTCTACTTTTTGAAGGGGGCAACTCTTGTCTCAACGGTTCCCTTAGACCTCTCATTAATATGAGTTTTCGAGCAAACATTGGAAGATATAAATGTAAAAGATTTGATGAGTTACCACGAAATTCAGTTAATAATGTTATAGTGCTTTCTAAATTACTGGTTCACACACACACAAGCCACACAAACCACAACGAGCGTTCAACCAAACACATAATAATTGATATTGAATTTACCCTCAACATGTAATTTTATTATCTAAATGCAGGTTTACAATGGGCGCAAACTGTTTTAACCTAAATGTAGTAAGTAAGCAGAACGCTATTAGGTCCCTTATTCACCTCATCGATCGCTTTTCAAACCCAAATTACCAAGAAGATCCTATTCCAACTTCGAACAAGCGCTGATTGAGATAGAGTTTTATAATTGGAAACCCTGTTAGAGATTAGTTATAAGATTCTTCGAGAGTTTTCAGAAAAATAACACAACTTACTTTTTTTTTATTTTGTAATCAGAGCCAGTGTTATTTTTAAATAAAACCCGACAGGCGTATCAAATTTTGTCACCCCACAGCACACATAAAGATCACTCGTCTGTAACACCGATACGATAACCCGAAACAAAAAGGAATCCCAAAAAGATGGATTTCTTTAAGCTAGGATCAAACTTAATAAGCCATGGATAAAAAGATCCAACCATATTTTTCGGACGGTCGTATCTTCAGAAAATGATACAGTGAGCTTGCAAAATCCTTATTTCAGCAGAATTAGTTGTTTTGTTATGTCAGAATTTCACAGAAGTTCCTTATTTCTGTGATATTCTGTAAAGACTTCGACAAAGTAGGACGTTGATATTTGTCGTCTGCGATACTTTTTTGAATAATTTAAATTCGAGTTAATAATTAAGAGTTAGTTTGTTTAAACAAGCTTAACTCAGCAACTACTGCTCCGGTTTGAAAAATTTCACTGTTAATTAACTAACTATTGTGGCTCAGCCAAAGTGGGTCTTGGCCTCCGAAACGAGAGACTTCCACCGGTCTCTATCCTGCGCTAGTTCTGACCAGTTCTCAACCCCGAGATCTCGTAGGTCGGCCTCCACCATGTCCTTCCAGCGATATATGGGACGATCGCTCGGCCACTTGGTCAGAATGGGGGAGGATCGGGCTTTTTATCCAGAAAGTATAAAGGCTATTTTACCGCTGGGAATAACGTGGTTTCCAATCCATTAAACAGGGGTATCGCCATGGCGTGAAAACCGAGTATACCAAATAATTTTAGAACATCATAAAGTTTAAGATAAACATTTACAATATTTTGGATACGTAAGAATTGTTATCTTAACTATGCTTTTAAACATGAAAACAAAGAAAACTATTTTAAATTTTATCATCGAAAATTCAAACAAGCTCCTCGCTAAGTCTTTCTGTTTGAACTCAAAAAATAAGAAACGGTTAATGGTTTGTAGTCGGTGTAGATTCTTAAAAAATATGCCGAGTAAAAGCTATTAAAGTGTCTTTGCCTTAAGAGACTAATAAAGAAACTAGGTAGCATAATTTTAGCATTCGAAACGGAGACAAGTGGGTAACTATACAATTTTATTAAGTGGAATTTATTTGAGTACTCTCTTATTTAAGTATCATTATGATATATTGTACCCATGTTTGGTATCTCATTGTAACCGTGCAGTCAGAAATTTTGTGTGCCTACCCTCTTATATAAATATATAAAAATTAAGAAAAACTTATTACTGTAGGTAATATTGTGCTTTGCTTTCATCGTTTTAATTATGTTCTTGTTATATGTAGTATTTATAAACATCATACTTAGGTGATAAAGTGATTATAAGTGATGCATGGTAAATTAAATCCACACGCTAATGTACGTAAAAATATATAGTTATAAGTTGGTTTCTCATGTAAGCAAATTATTGTTAATCCTCAATGAGAAATAAAGATTTTTAAAACTATACATAGAGGTATATATATGTTATAAAAAAATATATATCATGCTTTATCTCAGTGACAGGTGATACTTATTTGTTTGTTCTTATTCAGACAAATTAAGTATTGTTGTATTATTGACAATATGAGTATTTAGAATCTTCTTGAACTATTAGATGAGTTTTATAAAGAAAAGCTCATTTTCGCAGCGTACTAAATTAACTCAGTTTATTCGAAACTTTCAAAGTAATTGTAGAATTTTCTCATTCGTTTTAATCCTCAATTAACGTTTCCTAATGACTCAAAGTAAACAGATGGAAATGTCAAACCTGCAAACTTTTAATTAGATGAAAAGCAAATTCAGCAGAATGTCGTTAGGGCCAATTTTGGAAGTTCTAACAACGGTTACGTCAACATTGGCTGGCTGTTGACTCGCGAGAGTCGGAAGTACAATTTTGAATTTTTGTTTTAAGTCTTGTACAACTTAGCAGATTTTGTTTTTTTTTTTACACTTTCTTTGTTACTACAAAAATCCATATTATACGTAGATACGACGAAAATGGTTTGCCATATAAAATAACTCTATGTACATATATTTGAGAGTCGGAGGTATAATTTAATAATCTTTGGTTTAAGTATATCTATACTATTATAAAGAGGAAATATCTATACTATTATAATCTATATATATACTATTATAAAGAGGAAAGGTTTGATTTTTTGTTTGTTTGTTTGTCTCGAATAGGCTCTGAAACTACTGCACCGATTTAAAAAATTATTTCACCATTCGAAAGCTACACTATCCCTGAGTGACATAGGCTATTTTTAGTTTTCAAAAATAATATGATTCCTTACCAAACTCCGATAATGTAACCCATGGTGAAAAAAAAGAACCTAAAATCTTTCTTTAATCGCGAATGCTGCGAAAACTATTGAATATATAACAAAGTGATGTATTACAACTTTGTAGAACTTATCATTATCTACAAAAAACGTCGTTCCATCATATCTCTAACTATTATAGTTTTGTGACAACAAGCGAATTAAAAAAAAAAAAAAAACTAAAATCTTTCTTTAATCGCGAATGCTGCGAAAACTATTGAATATAATATAACAAAGTGATGTATTACAACTTTGTAGAACTTATCATTATCTTCAAAAAAACGTCGTTACATCATATCTCTAACTATTATAGTTTTGTGACAATAAGCGGGGTTAAGATCACGAAATAATCTGCCGCGTCGCGTCGTCGGCTCCCTACTGAATGGTCGTGCGGAAATAAAAAAATTGTCGCTTGATAATATTTTGTCGCTTAGTTAGTAGTTAATAATTCGTTAACAGGTAACTAATCCCATTCAAAAAGTTATTTTCAGAACTAAACCCTAGCATATAGCATAGATATTGTAGGTACATATCGTCGGTTGCAGGTTCAATTGGGTTAACCACCAAATCACGTAAAATAAGTTAAGTATACAGTTTTTTTTTAGTTTTTTTCTGCTCTTTTGAATAGCATAATAATAGAATTCTAGCTTTAAAAAAATACAGTTACGCTACACATTTTAACTGTGAATTTTGCAGATTTCCGTCGAAATTATGTTGTAAATGAGTAGGTATGTGATCTATTTACATAAGTCGAATTGTTGTATTCCTATGATCGAAGAAGGTTAAGTTGGTGTATGTATCTTGGCAAACCAGCATTGCTCTTACACTAATTCTTAGCTTGAACGAAAAATTATACACCAATATAAAACCAACTTTCTTCAAAAAACTAACGTTACACCAATTGACCCGAACCAAGTTTATGTTTGTTGTCGGTTACACCAATTTGAACATTGCAATCAATAGTATGTTTTCTCTTACCTTAATCTTCTTATAAATAATAAATCTAAATTTAAAATATAAGTAAAACCCCCGATTTGAATCCTTCAATTTCCGTAAAAGTAAAACACCATAATAATGTGTAATGTGCACGCAATGCGCTTTCATTTGATACCCCACTCGAGATTTTTGCGTTTTCGGTTTTCCTTCTCCACTCTAACCCCCACAATTTTTAAACGGCACAACCGATTTTCATTAAACATGTCTAAGAGCACTCGCGCCAGACTCATCTTTTAAACAAGAAAAACTAAGTTGAAATTGCTTCATCCGTTCGGGAGCTATGATGTCCCAGACAGATAGACACGTCAAACAATGACACCCCTCTTTTTTTGTCGGGGGTTAAAAATGAATCGCAAAATGTGTTGCTAAGCGCATAACTCAATAACGCCTATACCAATTTAGCCAATTTATTTTTTTAAATGTTCATTGGAGTTTAATGATGGTTTTTACGGCGAGAAAAATTCGAATAATATTGAAACAATTTGAATAATTACCCGTGCAAAGCCGGGGCGTGCCGCTAGTTTTTTATAACTTGGCAGATATTGTTTATCACTTTCTTTGTAAATGTATATCCATATAAAGATAAACTCTACATATACAATGCTGTTCGGGAATATTTACCTCCTTTCAATTCCAGATGCTCAGTACCGTGCGGTATTTTAGAAGGGGACAAAAGTGACTATCTGAAATGGGTACACTAAATATTAGGATACCAAAAATAGGAACCATGTTAGGCACATAATGTTTTTTTCATATTATGGATGTAATTTTTTTTCATACATCTGCCATCTGTCATGCGACACATAATTATTCAAGTCAAGCTAAGGTGAAACGATGAAGATGTCCAAACAATATAAGAATGACCGAATTACTATAATAATTTGGGAAATGTGTACATAAAATTTTTATTGAACAAAAAACCGTTACATGTACAAATTCAATCAAATTTATTATGTTCTCCAACGATTTTAAATTAAACGCCAGCAGAGAATAAAATAAAATCGTATTTGTATGCAGTGAACTGCTCCGTATATCATCAGAATCACCAAGAACGTTCAGTTTCACTGCAAAACCAAAAGTTAACCGCTTCAGTATCACGTCATCTGTTCTTTATAGCCGTTATAGCTCACGGATTTAATTTCACAGGACATTATTCAAGAACTCCGTAAGTTTTTGCTTCTTCAGAACGTTGCGGAAAGAGTTTGTGATAGATGGTTGATCCATTTTTCATTGCTGCGCGGTCTGCTATTCGGATTCCGAATGTGTTTGTTATTGGCCAATCAAAAGTTTGGTAACGGAACGTTCTTTTCTTCTTGTTTTTTGGTAGAATGTTTTGCTCGTTCGAGTTTTAAATTATTTTGAATGGAGCATTTTTCGTCCCATGGTTACGAAAGTTTATTTCAAAGGTAGTTCTCCTAAGAAGTTAAGATGAAACTGAACTTTTTTCGTTTTAACATCTCAAACGAAATAATAGGTGTTATGTTTATTATTAAAGAGAGTAAAGCCTTCATGATCTCTAAACACTTTACTTTATTTTCCAATTCAAGCTAGTAAAGTCAAATAAGTGCTACATTTTAAAGAAATTCTTAGTTTCTCAGGTATGTATCCTCCTGGGAAGCCTGCGACAATCTAGCGTTCTAAGCAGGTCTTTATTGATTCAATGCGTTTACACCTCTGTTCCCAGTACGTAAGGCTCACAATGGCGTAGTAGATAACATTTTTCAGACATAAACCATTTTGACATTTGTGGTTTTTCCCACTCCCGCGGAGCAAATACAAACGCCAAAGTTGTTTTATTGTAACTTCTAGGCCCCAAAAAGTTCAAAACGTATACGGTAGATAATACTTTTCATCATCATCATGACCCTATCAACGCACCCACCTCGCCCCGTGTCGTCGACACAGGGCGAGAGAGATTAGGCATTAATTCACCAAGCTGGACAAGTGTGGGTTGGTGAATGACACATGTCCTTCAAACTCTTGCTCAGAGCAAAAGTGCTCAGAGAATGCCGGTTTCCTCACGATGTTTGCCTTCACTGTTGAAGCACGTGTTTTTAAAGCGCACATACATTATTCAAGAAAAATCCAGAGATGCGTGGCGGGGTTTGAACCCATGACCTTCGGAATTAAATTCGAATGTGCCAACACGGCTTTACTTTTATTTAAAAAAATATATTTATAAAGCTAAACGAAATCCGAAACTACTTTATGCTTCAAAAATCAAAATTTTGGTATTTAATAGCAAAATTAAGTGGCATCTCGTGGTAAGGCTGTGTGTACTTTGTAATTTTTTGACTTTATTTATATGAAATCTTTAGTTCATCCACTCTTCGAACGCCATTGAAATAAAAAAAGAAGAATTTCATTTTCTCTGTCATGCGTTATTATTTCTTATTAATAATAATTTTGGATTATACCAGTTGGTACTTAATATTAAGTTATTTATTAAATGTGACTTTTGTCTATGCAATATAAAAATTAATGATTTTGAATACATCTTCCCTGTTAATAGTTTTAACAGTAGTGTTGCTTTAATAATAGTTTTCAATACAGTGTGAAAATGTTTGTAGAGAAACAAACGCTCTTCGTTGCCTTTAAATAAAAGAGCTTACGAGATCTCTCCCAGAGTCCGTTGCAGACAATATGCAAGGAAAGATAACACGTATAATAAAACTTGTTTATTTTTATAACAAGATCGGGTTTAAATTAGAAACGTTTCGTGACAAACAAACTGCATCGCAAGTGACACCGCACCGTTCCGATTGATGTCACAAAAAACCTTTATTTACTATAGTTTCAAGACAAGTTACCATTAAAGACTAAAATATCATGATCATTCAATACACCGACCAGAGAGTGATGACCATTGTATTATACGTGTTATCAGTTCAGTTATCTTCATACGATTGGTTGGTTGGTCATCGAAACATCGTATTTTTGTTCTCAGACAGAGAAATCCGAGGCCTTCTAAGGTGTTGTGTCTGTTTTTGTGCATAGCACTTAAAATAGCTGGCACTATTTACTTGGAACCTGGTACATAAAAAATATCAAACTGCATTTGATTTTAACCTGACTTTCACAAAAAAATAAGGTTCACAGTTCGAGGCGTATATTTTTTCCTTGTATGTAAACTCGAACAATATGAGTATCTAGATACATATTAGTAGTCAAAACAATCAACAAAGTAGTATATATAGCGATAATTTTATATTTATCAATCGAAACCATTCTCGAACCCACTTAAACACACACAAAAAAATATTTTCAAAATCGGTCCAGCCGTTTACGAGGAGTTAAATGACTAACAAAAGATTCATAAAGATATTGTTACATGCCTTCTTCATAAGCCATCAAGGTTCAGCAATGCCAATAGATTAACTATGTTTAGTCGGTGGTGTAATCCAACCGCTTAATCAAGTATAATCGACTAAGTGGTGTATCGACTAACACACAAGTTATCACTTGTCGGATCGAACATGGAGCTTGTGGGACATTAACGTAAATCAATTTAAACTATTAACTGAGACATTAATCGTAATTTACGTTGACAGAAGTACAGCTTAAGTAGATTTGAATACATACTAATATTATAAATGCGAAGGTTACTTTGTCTGTCTGATCCACTTTTACGCAAAAACTACTAAGCCAATTTTCATGAAATTTGGAACACAGTTTCTCTAGTGCCTGAGAATGGTCATATTGTATTTTTAAACGCGGAAAAATGACATTCGAGAAAATCCATAATAATTCTGATTACCAGTCAGCAGTGAGCAGTCGGTAGTTATTTAAAAAGTTTCTATAGCGACCATACATCGCCGATCTGTCAGCGCCGATGGCCAGTGTGACAAGAAAATCAACCTAAAATGCCTAAGATTAGACAGTGGGTTTTTTAACTCTGACTCTTGAGTCTATTATTATATAATACAAGACTCTAGAGTAGAGTAAGTAGAAAATAATTACTTTGTATGATTAAAATAAATAATAAATAAATATTTCCAGAACATACACTATTCATATTCATATACACTCTATTTCACACAACAACATCTAGCCCCGTGGTAAGCTCTAAGCTTGTGTTACGGGTAGTAAATATCTGATATACTTAATATATAGATATTTTTTATTATACATATTAAACAACCAGACCAAGGAGATCGTGCTTGCAGAACATACAAACACTTTCACCCTCGGCGGGAATCGAACCCGCTACCTCTTGCGCCGCAAGCGGACCCTCGCCCACCGCGCCACTGAAGCAGTCAAAATTAATTCAAATATAAGTTGAGAAATAGTTGAGTGAGTGGAATGTAAGGGAAAGATTTGCTTATACCTACAACAAATGCCAAGAATTGAAGACTTCGAAGGACAACAAACAACGTCCGAGTTACATATTTCCTATGTTATAATAGGGTGGATGACTAAAAATTAATTATCAGTCCGTCGATTGGATTACATAAAAAACTGCAATCACGTTTATGTTTTTTTTTCTTGTAAACGTAAACTCAAAGCGATACAGTGCAGAGAAGTTTCGCGTCACGTAATGCTTTCGAGCTAAATTTACTAAATGTATACGTTATAAGCCCTCACTCCGTAACTTTGCTCTACATCTTGGCATATCTATAGGATAACAGACTAACTAAGAGAATACCCTTTTTTAATGTACCTACTTACTCATCATGCCTATTCGAATGTTGCTCTAGCATTGAACCCTTTCTATAATATCCTATAACATTTGGTCCGTAAATTGTTGATCCTTATCTTCATAAAGTTCAATAATGTTCGCTTAGCACACAGCATGGTGACAGCAGTAAATTATAATTTCAGATGCATTTGTCTGATTGGAACTAATAGTGTTTTAGTGAACCACAAATAGAATGGTCATATCAAAGACAACATAACACCACAACATAAATAGTAGGCGGTTATGTATGTAATAATGAGTGAAATTAAAAAAAAAATAGAATTTTCATTCATGGTTTGGCAAGCGCAGTATTTGAGTCTTGTGTTCCAAGAAATGTAGTATCATAGATAAAACGATTCATGTTTTTTTACTTTATATTTATCTTTTCTTTACGATGCTGCTCTTTTGGTGAGTTTTTCGCGGAATTTACCTACGTTTACAGTGGGTGTACATACACTCATTATACACTCGTATATGTTATCTGTATATAATATAATTGTCATACAATACAATACAATACAAAAACGCTTTATTGTACACAATACAGGAACATAAACACGTAAAACAAAATAAATAGAAAAACAAGTGGTACAATGGGCGGCCTTATCGCTAAAAAGCGATCTCTTCCAGGCAACCTTAGTATGGAAAAAACTATAAATGTATAGTTAATATAATTGTCATACCTTGTCTCTCAGCATGTCCCGCACCCTGGTGGCCTGGTTCCTGCTGCGGTGCAGCTCCAGCTGCAGCTCCAGACAGCGCTCCTGCCAGTTCACGGGGCCCAGCTCCGCCGCCACCTCCAACTCCAGCTCCAGACGAGAACTGTGCCCGCCAGGTCTGTACACATACATTCTGTTAGAAACATGCAACTGGATATTTTTGTATCAGTCAAGCCTGTAGTACAAAATTACAGTACAGTAACTAATATATCTAAATTTAAAATTTAAGAAGAACCCCCGATTCCAATGCCATAATTTCCTTAAACGTAAAACAACATAATATTATGTAATGTGGACGCGATGCGATTTAATTTGATACCCCACACTAGTATATTTGCAGATTTTCGGTTTTCCTTACCTACTCTCACCCCCATAACTTTTAAACGGCACAACCGATTTTCATGAAACTTGTCTAAGAACACTCGCGCCAGACTCACCTTTCATACAAAAAAAAACTAAATTGAAATCGCTCCATCCGTTCGGGAGCTATGGTGCCACAGACAGACAGACAGACACACAGACAGACAGACAGACACGTCAAACTTATAACACCCCTCTTTTTTGGTCGGGGGTTAAAAATATATAAGACTTGTTTCTATATACAGACTGAAAATTTAGAAATGATTTTACTTTTATCACCTCAACATTTGTTCAGAACGCTGTTAATAGATACAGAGACTATTCTACATTATTTAAAAAAATATCAGTTCGGTGAAGTTCGTAGAATATTCGGATCATCATGTATATAAAAATCTAGACTTTTAAGTAAAGGCCTCGATCACCCTTTCCAACCAAATCCACACGTATCGACTTTTTCAACAATAGCGAGAACCTATTTCCATCTCAATTCACAAGTCTATTGTATCAGAATCTGCGGTCCACTGCATCTGAAGTGAAGTGACAGGCAAAAAAAGCATTTATCTCTCTTAACGAACTACAATGCTTGATACTATCTACATATAATCACGAGATCACTCCTATATGGTTGATATAGATAGACCAATAGAATACTAAACGGAACGTACGTTGTTTAAATCTATTGATATTGAAGAATCCATTTATTTTTGCCAATCGGTTATGTAAGGCGCTTAAGTTGTAATAATAACATCATCCTTCAATTGGATCTTCTGGCCTAAGTTCATATAAAAATTATTATATATACTTATTTTAACAAAAGACGGCAAACTACGAGTATTATAACGTATTAAAGAAAATATACGCGAAAATGAAATCGTTCAATTCGGCGAAATAGTATTAGTGAGAACTGACATATCGTCTTTGGTTTAGCACTCGATGCTATTTATTAATGCATGACCAATACCAACATCGATTCAGTCCGATTCGGTAAATAAATAAAAGATAAATCAACATCTGATAGACACGAGAGTAATCCTTTTAAAAATGCATTTGCAGGACCGCAGTGTTTACGAACGTAAATATTGCAGGGGCTCATTAATTTAAATGCTCGTTCGCATCGCTAATATCGCGATATTTTATACAGTTCTCTGTGAAATGTGGTTAAAATTGAACGGTGTTGAGCAGATTTGAAAACAATGAGTGGGAACTGAAATCACGTAGTTTTCCTACGTGGGCAATAGGGAAATTGATTTATGCACCTTTACTTTTTATAATGATCACAACAGTGTTGCATGACACTAGATTTCAGATATTTTGTGGACGTTATCTATGTTAATAAAAATGCTGCAATAATCTTGATGCAGCATGAAAATATTCTTGCAATCCCTGTCGCAGCTTAGAGTTTGATGTTAAATGAACTACATATACCTACTAGTGATTTATCCTATGGTAAAACCCTAAAGCACTTAACAACTAAATCATTAGCTAAGAGCTCATAAATATAGATTTCTAAAATTATCCTAAACCTAAGATGACGAGCAAATTACTCGAAGATTTCCAATGATAAATTTCTTTTTGAAAGCCATTTTATTGGCAGTGATTGAGGTATCTTATTTTAATAGCTTAGACTTGTAAGTAATCTTGAGAAATGTGCGTAGGCTAGACGGGTCAATCGGTGTCTGAAGAACTTCTGAATGGTTTTATAGCGAAAAGCCGATTTAAGAGTGGTATTGATGAACGTCTCGAGATAGCACAATCTCTACAGAATAGTAATGGAATATTGATTGCAGAACATTAATACTTTTAATAATATTGGTATGACTTGTTGTGTTTTTATGTGTTCTGAGAAGCGTAATAAGTTTTCTCTTTCATGTTTCCATCTATAAAATAATCAATAAGTGGAAAACAGACATACCTCCTTCAAACACAGATATAAAGAAAAGTTTATGCCATATATCGCGATGTTAGTTACCTTGGTGGTGGAGGCGGCGGCTCCCTGGATCGCCTCGGCAGCAGACGCGGGCTGTTGGGCGTGCTGGCCGAGTGCCCCGCGCCACTGTGGTCCGTGAACCGCGCCAGCGGATCGAAGATCTGCGACAGCCGCCGTGCCCGCTCCTCCCCAGACATATTCATAACACTCACACACAAACAATATCACATCACGGCCCGACACCAACACACTAAATCCACTAATGACTATTTCGAACGGTCAGAATGATTCAAAGCACGGAAGCTAGCGCCCACCACTGACAGATGGCGTCCCCAACGCGCGATTTGGCGCGCAAACATCGCCGCCATCTTGATTCGTCTGATGTTTTTCACAGTTTAATGCGGGTTTGCGCGGATGGAGCTGGATTTAGAACTCTGAAAAAGAAATAAGAGGCGTTAGGTGACGTGATGACGACGTTTGAAAGGTGAGAGATTAGGCAAGGTGCGGTAATTAGCCGTTGGGCGCGGAAGACATTTTGTGTGGCGTCAAATAAAACGTCAACGCTGACATTTGTTTAGATGATTTATAGGTAAGGCAATCGAATTATTGTCACTCAACGCTGTTAGATCTTATTTGCCCTATAATTATTATTTTTAGTACTTTTTTAGTATTTCAGCCATGGGACGTCCACTGCTGGATATAACAATCCGTCAAAGCATAAAGGTGTTACGCGAATTTGGGGTTAACCTTTTATTTAATTATCAGCAAATCTCGTGCGTCATTTCTTAAGTATCTTAAGTGAAAATTCTAATAACATTACTCACACAAAAGTGAAGATAAAACGAATAATGGATTCGTATAAATCACCAGCTTAACGTCATCACTAGGCTGCATAGAATAGAAAACACAACATATGTGTTTTTTTTTTCACAATAACTGGCTGTATATTACAATATAGAATTTCAATTTACCTACCTATTAACTGAACTCCCATAAATCACCTTTTTACAAAAATATATTGATTTCGAAAATCATGTACAATCGAACCAACTGATTCATGACCCACTTGCCTGATAATTCGCTTGAAACTTTCCTTCTTGTAAGATCTATCACGTATAATGCACTTACGACGTTTTAGATACTAATAAAATTACGTCAATACAGGTCGCAGAGCTATGCAATTTTAACCTTTGTTATCATTGTCATAAAACCACATTTCACACATATACAGTCATTGTTTGAATCTCGAGCTAGTTCTCGCTTATTTAACCTAAACTTTTTGATGATGGAAAAAATATATTTAAAAAATGGGGTGTTCTACAAGTGTGTCATATTATGTCAAGTTGTCAGTCAATGTGAAAAAATAGAAACTAAATAGGAAAATGCTTAATATTTTTTTATAATGGCTAATTTAGAGAACAAAGTTCTCGGATTGTAGTCTTAAGGTGGTTGTATGGGCTAACGCGACTTTTTCAAATTGATATATCTACTTTATGAGTGAATAAAAATGTATAAAAAAAATATATGTTGCAAAATAGATATTAAATTACAACTTGAACGTTTGAAATTATTGTATCTTCATTATTACTTAATAAAAAAAATATTCAAAGTAAGGCATTTTTTATCCGAAATTTGGATATATCTTTTAAACGGTATTGAGTTTGAGTATTTTTCTTTAACTTAAATATTTGTCAAAGTATTCCACACAAACTGTACGTTTGAAAATTAAAACAAATGATTTATACGACTACAAATAATTATTTTATGTTTTTGGTATGAAATGGAACGACCGGGTCTGTGCGGGGGCGACGGGCGGCAGTGTGGCTCAGACTATCGGACGGGGAGGTTGTGTCGCGCGTCTTCGTCATCGGTCCAAATGCATTTTTCGATGTAACCGTATAACGATTATTGTTTGCGCATGGACGCTGTTGTTTAGTTTTATATTTTAGAAATAGGTATTTGAGCTCGGACTTTTGTATATTCGTTGGACAAGTTCAGTAAGCAATTAGCAGGAATAAAAGTTAGTAATAATTATGTAATGATTATACTTACTACCTACCAACTAGTGAATTAAGTACCAAGCTAATATAATAAGTACCTACCTATTCATATTTATAAACAAAAAAAAACACTTATGAAAAAGTTGTTTTATTTTTTATAAGGGTTACCTAGTTAACTAACTCTGACTCTGAGTGCCTCGTAGGCGCGGTGTGCGAATGTCCGCTTGCAGAGCAAAAGGTAGCGGGTTCGATTCCCGCCGAGGGTAAAAGTGTTTGTATGTTCTGCAAGCACTTTTCTGCTTGGTCTGGGTGTTTAATATGTATAATAAAAAATATCTTTAAATGTATGTATATTATAATATAATTATTAATATTATTAAGTATATCAAATATCTAGTACCTACCCGTAACACAAGCTTAGAACTTACCACGGGACTAAATGTTGTTGCGTGAATTGTCTGGAAATATTATTTATTTATAACTAGCACAGACTAGTATAAATATAATTAAAAATTAAATAATTAATTAATTGTAATATATATATTTTAATTCGCTTTATTTTTCGAATTAGCTCGCTAAAGTGGCAATGGGCGGGCCATGTGGCACGCAGGTCAGATGGCCGTTGGGGCCGGAAAGTTCTCGAGTGGAGACCACGGATCGGCAAACGTAGAGTAGGACGTCCACCAACTAGATGGACGGACGATCTGGTAAAGGTAGCAGGCTCGCGGTGGTTGCAAGCTGCTACCGAACGAAGTCACTGGAAGTCATTGAGGGAGGCCTATGTCCAGCAGTGGACGTCCTACGGCTGAAATGATGATGATGATATATATTTTATGTCACGGCACCGTCCAGTTATTTGCTGTGCATTATTCTCTCCATCCTAAGGTTGTCTGGAAGAAGTTGCTCTAAGCAATAAGGCCGCCCATTACGCATTTTTGTATTTAGCTTTAAGTCCCTTTTTGTATTGTGATATCCTGGTGTGTAATAAAGAGTTTTATTTTTATTATTATTACTAGGTAGATGATACAAACAAAGTGTATACAATGTGTATTTTCGAACCTTGATCAAACGAAATGCGGATACACGACATAAATTTATGGATAAATATAGGATAATAATTATTATGTTGGCTATTTAAAAAAAAAGCCAATTTTTTTTTTATGAAATCTACTTCGTATTGTTTTTTATTCGTTTCTGTTTGAGTAAATGGTGTATTTTATTCAAAGTAGGCTCATTTGAAAGCTAGATAGTTTACATCATCATCATCATCAGCCCTTATCCCATATTACGTGGGGTCGACGCAACATCTTTCTTCCTTCCATTTTCCTCTGTCACTCGTCATCTCAACACTCATTCCTTCCTTCAAAGTTCAAAATTAATTTATTACGTAAATACATGTTACAGCGTTGTTATGGCTTAAATTTTACATGGATCAATGTATTTTACCTGTCCAGGCATGCAATTATAAAATTGGCATTACATTATTGAATAAACTAAAATAATAATAATAAAAATCTAACAAAATACAGTACTAAATATTTTTTTATAATTAAATTAATTTCATTAAACATTTATAACATCAGTAATCATCATAGTAAGCAAAAATTCAAAGTCATAAAACTAATTATTGTACAATTTAAAAAGTCATTATCTTAGAAACATTTTTGTCAGTCATTTTTGTTCTTACGCATGCCATCCTTCAAACAGTCCATCAATATTTTCTTTGACCTACCTCTTCCCAGATATCCATCAACTCACATATCTAACACTCTAAGCTAGATAGTTTACCTAATTAAGAAAATTCAAAACAAAATACAATTTTGGTACAAGAGCCCGCAAAATTTTTTTTTGCAGAAATTTACAAAAAAATTTTTTTTTTTATTTTGTTGATGATCTATAATTTTTAAACTTTTTTGCATGTTTTATTAAACTTCATAATTTTTTTCAAAGGTTGTCTGGAAGAAATTGCTTTAAGCAATAAGGCCGCCCATTATGCATTTTGTATTTTGCAAGTCCATTTTTGTATTATTTTATCTTGGTTTGTAATAAAGAGTTCATCATCATCATCATCAGCCTATTTTAGTCCACTGCTGGACATAGGCCTCCCCTAATGAGCGCCATAGCGCCCTGTCCTTGGCTTGACGCATCCAGCATCTGCCTTCAGTCTTTCGCAGGTCGTCATCCCACCTGGCCGGAGGGCGTCGTCGTCGTCGGACCAACCCTATCGTAAGTGTCCACGTCTCGGCACCGTACGTCATTACGGGTAGAACGCACTGATTAAAAACTCTCGTTTTCAAGGATTGCGGTATGGATGACGAGAAGACTTGACGTAGTTTACCAAATGCTGCCCAGCCTAACTGAATCCTCCTCTTAGCCTCCTTATCAAAGTTGTTTTTTCCCAGCTGCAGAACCTGCCCGAGGTAGGGGTATTCGGAAACAACTTCGAGAAGGTGCCCATTTACGACGATCGGCCTTGGCTCAATTTGGTCATTAATCATGACTTTGGTTTTATCCAGATTCATGCCAAGTCCGATACGTCGCGAAGACGCAGCAAGGTCGTCTAACATCTGGTTCAGCTCCTCTAACGACTCCGCCATTAAGACTATGTCGTCCGCGAATCGTAGGTGCGAGATGTGGTGGCCGTTTATGTTGATGCCCTTACCTTTCCAGTCCAGAGTCTTAAAAACATCTTCCATCGCGCTTGTGAACAGTTTCGGGGATATGACATCCCTCTGTCTCACACCTCTGCGCAGTTGGATGGGTTTGGACTTCTGATCCTGTACTTGGACACACATTGTAGCGGCGTCATAAAGACTTCTCATCACCTCGATATAACGACAGTCTACTTGGCATCGCTGGAGAGATTCCAGAACAGCCCAGGTTTCGACGGAGTCAAAGGCCTTCTCATAGTCCACAAATGCTAGACACAGGGGCTGATTATACTTCCCAGTCTTCTGTATAATCTGCCGCACTGTGTGAATGTGGTCTATGGTGCCAAATCCTGCGCGAAACCCAGCCTGCTCCAGTGGCTGAAACTCGTCTATAGTCTCCGAGCGAGACGATTCGTGATAACTCTTGAGAACAGCTTATATATGTGGCTCAGGAGTGAAATGGGCCTATAGTTTTTGAGAAGAGCTTTATCTCCCTTCTTAAAAAAGAGCACCACTAAACTTCCGCTCCACGCCTTGGATAAAGAGTTATATTATTATTATTATTCTACAAATTCTACAAAGAGTATGGGTCTTTTTTCGTTGTCATGTTATTAGCCATTTTAATTAGGTACTTTCTGCCTTGTACAAATATCAACAGACAACAAATTATGTATCTTAAGTTGCATTAAAATGATCACGCACGATTGTGGTGAAGTGAGCTGGAGCGTCACCATGAATCACGCCAGCGAATTAAATAAGAAACGATCGCGATGTACTAAAAAGAACTTGTGAACTGAACGTGGCTTTACTTGAACGATATGCATTGAGGAAAATGGTTGGCATTTTGAACAATCAATAAATTAATTGAAAGTAATAACTTAAAATGTTGTATTACTTAATCTTATCATTATCCACCGTTAATATCCCACTTTTGGGCAAAGGCTTCGTTCCGTTTCATCTTATCTTGCCTTGTTTCATTACATAATTTGCTGTCTGTTGATCTCTGTACAAGGCAGAAAGTACCTAATTCGAATGGCTAATAACATGACAACAAAAAGAGTTTAATTAACCTTTTTGGTACGTGGGCTACCCACCAACCTTAGAGTATCTATGGATACCAATAGTGTCAGTCACGTAGCATTTCAAATAATTTTATACTCTCTACCTGAAACTTTAAAGGAAAAGCAAAATACCTCGAAAACTTAGTGACTGACCAAAAATCTGAAATTGTACTCGTCTTTATGCCCGATTTTCTAATCCTATGACATTATGAATATTGCAGATACTACCTAGATTCTATCAGACGATTGGCCTTCAAGCAAAAACCAGACATAATTCATAAAATTAAAACCCTTACTTTTTAAAAGAGATTTGTAGTATAAATTATGAAGTTTAATATGAGATGCAAAAAAGTATACCTCAATAATCCAGTGTAAAAGTTACAGATTAAAAATAAAATTCAAAATCTATTTTTTTTGTTAAATTTCTACAAAAAAAAAGTTTGAATAGGCTTTTGTACCGAAATTGTATTTTTTTTTATTTTCATAGCTAGGTAAACTATCTAGCTTTTTAATGAGCCTACTTTGAATAAAATACACCGTTTACTCAAACAGAAACGAAGAAAACACCAGATGAAGTACCTAGTTCTCATAAAAAAATATTAAATCGGCTTTTTTTAATAGTTTACATAAGAAAAAAACTGATATTTATCGATTAATTTTTGTCATGTATCCGCAAATTGCGTTTGATCAAGGTTCGAAAATACACATTGTATAGGTAACTAGCCTACCCTGGCAGGATTGGCTTAGGATCTTATTATTAGGTTGGTACTTAGTAAGTAAAGAAAACCTAGTTAAAAACATACTTATTATTTATTTATTTATTAGTTATATTAGGACCACCAACAAGAAAATACACTAAAATAGTTTAAAAATTAAGGTTCATTAATATCTAATAATAATATATAGGTACTTAATTTCAACAATACATTTTAAATTAAAAAAAAAATTAAATAGAAAATAACATAAGCACAAACGCATAAATCTCTAGGTAGAATAGTTTTAGCGTAATAATGATGTAGTTGGAAAGTCCTTATTTACGGCAGGCATCGCGACTCGCGAGGACCCGGCACGCGTGACCGCTTGCCGAGAGCGCAGGCCGCGCTCTGCGTCGTAAAAATGTAGCGGGGAGTATGCGGGTGGCGCGGGGAATAATTTTGACTCCGCCCGAATCCTCAAGGCCGTTGGCCCATACAGGCGCCTTAAGTGAGGAAGGCTATGGCATACGGGAAATATCACGGGAATTGAATATTTCTCGGAATACGGTGAGGACCTGGATCAGACGGCACGCCGGAGAGGGCATCCACGAGGACAGACGTCATAACCACGGCGTTCGCCGACTTAAGATCGAACAAAGAGTGGACATGCAACCATTACGAAGAACATCCTTTTACTCCCACCCGATATTTTGCGGCGCAACATGACGTCTGTCTACAAACTATTAGAAATTATTTGCACGGCACTGGATTACAGAATCATATAATTTAAATAAGTTAAATTATAACGATTAAATAAAGTTTTCTTTCCATTTCACAAATGTTATATTACTCTTTTTACTTATATAGCTTGAAAGACCAACAATGACATGTTTCTGTCCTTAAAATACTTATAGGAATGACGTGATTGAAACCTGTTAATTAATTAATCTTAAGTTTATGCTGGCTCTTCACTTGGGCGTATTTTTCCAAACATTACTGCATTATTTTTGATTTTATATTCTAGAGAAACAAATGCGACTAATAGTTGAGCAAATTTAATACGGCCAAGTGAAGTGGCACCATTACGGTCGTAGAAAACTTCCTATACTTACCTACGTAAATACAGATAAAGACAGTAACATCATCTCTTCTGTTTCATATACGAGCTTAGTCGATACTGTCCGATTTATTTAACAGTGCACTCAGTAAATGTCAGTGTCTAATCAAATGATAACAAGTTCGTTACCAAGGAAATAAATTTTCAAGCTAATTTCAACCTACTTGTATTTAAGGTGATAAGCAAAAATAAGCTTATGGTGGGTCATGATTCAGTTGGTTCGATTGTACCTACCTTACATACTTCAACATATTCGTAACTAAAATTTAAAATTATAATAAAACTAGCTGACCCCAGCAAACGTTGTTTTGCAAAATGAAAACCGATTTTCAGAATTAGCCGATTCTCAGACCTACTCAATATGCTCACAAAATTTTCATGAGAATCGGTGAAGCCGTTTCGGAGGAGTAAGGGAACGAACATTGTGACACGAGAATTATACCCTTATATATAAGAAGATAAGGGTAGCTCTCAAATTGCCTGTCAATTAAATTTTATTATAATATATTTTAAATTATAAATCGTCCACAACTCAGTTCAAATACGGTTATTTTAATTTAATTTATACAATACAATAAGTATTTCACTATATTGTTTGGAATAATAAAATTAATTTAGTTATAAAATCTAAATTTAAAATTTAAGAAAAAGCCCCGATTTGTATGCCTTAATTTCCTTAAAAGTTAAATACCATAATATTTTACAATGAGCACGCGTTGCGCTTTAATTTGATACCCCACTCGAGTATATTTGCAGATTTTCGGTTTTCCTTCACTACTCTCAACTTTACCTCCAACTTTTAAACGGCAACCGATTTTCATGAGACCTGTCTAAGAAAACTCACGCCAAGCTCACCTTACATACGAAAAAAACTAAATTGAAATCGCTCCATCCGTTCGGGAGCTATGTTGTCCCAGACAGACAGGCAGGCACGTCAAAATTAAAACACCCCCCGTTTTTGGTCGGGGGTTAAAAATGCATCCACAGAAAGCCTAAAAATATTATCTTTAGCCCATTGGTTAAAATTCATCATGAGATTACCTTAACCGTGTAATCTTTCACGTTCCTCTATTTGCTAAAGTATTCGAGTCGGGTATTCATTTACAGATACTAACAATTCTTTTGTTTCCTCTACTTTTTATGATCAATAAACTATTCCGAAAGTTCATTAAAACTACAGTTTAGGGCCAGCAGTTTAGTTGTCTGTGATATATAGTTAACGGCAAATTAGTCGAGTTTTTACGTTTCCGCTTTTTCGAAGTCATAAAATCTTAAAAGCAGTTCGTTTAGTTCAAAATTTGTGAGAATAATTGAGCGCTGGCCAATTTAGTTAGGAAACAATAAATTAAAGACAGTTGCGTGTTCAGGACGATTTAAGATTTTTCTAATAATGTTTTGTATGATGTGCTACAGTAATATATTTAGATAATACATCCGTTATTTAAAAATGAAACGAGGCTAATACTGTTTGTGATAGTTGCACATGATTTAATAGCAGAAAGAAATAAAATAGTAGTTATTTGTATCGAAATTAAGGTTGAGTATTATTATATTGCGCTTTTCACGGGACTAGGTGTAAAATATATGAGCAGATGAACTTGATGGTGCTATTATGTTAAATCTCAATATGTGTCGTTAATAATAACCAACTACTTCATATACAGATTAGATTCAATAACTAACAATCGCAAACGCTCAAAAAACAGTATATTGCGCGATCGTAGACGGTATATTCCGCATCCTATGATTCATTAAGATGGCTAACAACTCGTTCAAAATAATCCACTATACTCTTTGATACACAAGATGAATCACCGCTACCGTCGCGAAGTGTAGCAGGAAGGGACGGCCGCCAATAACTGACCGTTGAAATCTGTCCCTTTGATATGCAGAATTAGTTCACCTTTCGGCCCAGAGGCTGCCAAACTTTGCTGACCTCGAGGTTTGTTTAATTAGGCCCGGTTTGTATAGTCACATAACTAATAAATTTGATTGTCCGACACGAGTTAAGTTTCTCTACTGTTTCCATCTGTCTTGGTACTGAGTTGAAACAGCCGTTCGTAGACCAAAGCCCAGGATAATCAAACCAATAAAAGTTAATATTGAAAGTAGGCATAATCTTTGTATAGTTATAACATGACTACATATATACCACGTTATAATCTGATGTAAATTAAACATAATATAAGACGCATAATAAAATTTACCGTATAAAATCGGTTCAACCGTTGATAGTTAAGAGAAGAGATAGAAATGGACGTACTCGTAATTCTCGTACATAAACTCGACAAACCCTTTTTCGTAGTCGAGCACAAAGGAAAAGCCTTTTCATGTTCTTGCTTTATAACAATAATTCAGAAAATAAGATGTGAGTGACCTCACAAAGAAATTTTTAATATGTTTAATACTTTATTAAAAATTGATTAAGTTATCAGTTATTTATTTTTACTATGCGAAAAAACTGACCTAATTTTTTTTTACAATTTCGTATACGTAATCCCCG
This sequence comes from Gymnoscelis rufifasciata, assembly GCA_929108375.1. NCBI lineage: Eukaryota > Metazoa > Arthropoda > Insecta > Lepidoptera > Geometridae > Gymnoscelis > Gymnoscelis rufifasciata. Next base: position 6,853,799 of record OV815315.1, on the reverse strand, counting down.
TTTTATACGATCGGTCAGGTTACGGAGATAGAGTACAAAACGTGAAACTAAAAAGCTACTTAACAAATAGTTAAAATGTCTTATTACACCGTATTGACAAATTACGAGTATTCTCTACCTCCAGTGCATTAAGTGGTAAATTTGAGCAGTAGAACCTGAGATAAATGATAAAACTACTTTTGAAAACATTCAGAATAAGTGTTTCATTAAATCGACAATAACTTGTTTATTTTTACTTTAACAATTTTTTAATGAATCCTCACAAATTTTGCAGATCGGAGGTCAGAACACTCGCAGCGCATGCACACAGAATAAGCTACGATTTCTTAAATCAACAGCAAATAGTGTGTAGTAAAAAGTATCGGAAAACTATTTCAAAAAGATAGCAAATAAAATAACAGCGCAATCAGTGTTAAAGCTTTGAGAAACGCTGGTGCATCAAACCGGTAGTTACTCTTTAACGGGCATATTTAAATTGAAAGGGTGCTTCGTTTTATACTGTTTTTATTGAACGTATGAATGGGAACCATGCAGATGTTTCATTCATTCGGCGTTAATTCCCATTTTAATCAAGGCCACCGTTCAATTTATGAGTTTTTTTATTTATTTTGCTTTTGCACTAAAGTTTAGGCCCAAATCATTTAACAAAAATTTAACAAACTAAAAATTTTTTTTTTTTTTTATACCACAAAGGTGGCAGACAAGCATGCGGCCCACCTGATGGGAAGTGGTTACCGCAGCCTATGGACGCCTGCAACATCAGAGATATTACCTGCGCGCTGCCGACCCCGTAAATGCTTCAAGATACCCTTTTTGAAATAACCCATACTATAGTCCAAGGGGAAAACCTCGGGAGGGAGATCATTCCACAACCCGAGAGTTCGCGGAAGAAAGTTCCTCTTAAACCTGACAGTCCGCTAAAGTGATGGTAAATCAATTTAATTTATCAGACTTTCTGAAGTGATTGATACTTATAATGCTGCATTGTACACTTTTTGGGATGAGTAAAAAATTTTATACTCGCGTCAGATCATCGTATCGACACGTGACCTGATTATTCCGTAACCATTCCAACATATTAAAAAAATGTACAATTTCAATATTCAAGTTTTCAATTCTGCTGGCACAAACGTTGTTTGTATTTGTTAATTCATAGGTACAGAAATTGTAGATAGCACAAATTATCGTTTTCTGACTATAATCAAACCAGTACCTAATGCATGGTACTTTTGGCTTATCATAATCATTCCACTACAAAGTTAATAGGAATCAGTTGAACTGAAAAATAGGGTCGCAAACCAAAATTACAAGGGTCCGGCCAGAAAATTTAGCAACCCTTGAGTTATGCCCGCTGATTAGGGTTATCAGCCCTCATCAGTTATCAACTCTTATCAGTTTATGGGCCTTGTTTAATGGGGTCAACCCTTTGTGGATTATTTTTAGGAAGGGTATTTTCACCTCTACTTGTAAAAGGTATCGGGTGTGTTTTTTCTACTTAGGAAATTGGCAAAGACGTAGAACACATTCATCGTGATCTAATCGTGAAAATGTACATCATAGAGATTCGAATTTCCAAAATGGCGGAATTAAATTAAGGTTTAGTGAAGTTGTATGTGTAAAAATGTGATAATATTAAAGAACGTCGTTACCGTTTTTGAGCTTTAGCACCATGTGCTCGCTAAAACCAGAAAGCTTAATACGAAGCCCTAGAATACGTTTTCGTCTAAACCAGTTCTAGAATCCAGCACGATCGTCAGTCAACTTGCTCAAAGTCTGTGTAGACTTAGTGGATTAAGACGTATATGAAATGAAGGTTTCAATCCATTACTGTTCACAGATATTTTCATTTATTGCTATCATGTATACTTATACAAAAAAGTACTGATTAATGACATAGAAATAAGCCTTAAATATTATACAGTTAAGCTTATCCTTGTCAAAAGGTATTATCGATTTAAATCTTTTGGATATAGGGAAATTCTAACAAAAAAATGTATAGAAAAGTATACAAACTTGATAACTGAACTTTCAGCGAAAGAACGTTCATAATTTTTGTTATATTAGTTATTTGCTTTACATTACGTGTGTTGTTCAGTTCATTTTAATTTAAGTTGTTTTCTGGTTCCTTGGTACAATCTTATTCTAGTAAGGGTTTCATAATAATCTGTTAAAACCCAAAGAAAGTATAAATAATTAACTTTATTTTAAGGACTTTACCTGCAGGCAAAAGTCGGGACCGATAACATGTCCTTGTGCTTGGCTAGAACTCTCAGCACAGGGGACGTGAAGCTTGAGATTTGGTGATATTGAGCAAATATTTTAATTATACTTGTTTATTTACTATCCCTATTCCTATTCATTGTGTCCATTGAGTTGTGTTCACTTTTTGATATAAATTATGTGACCTTGCGTGAAAGTATTTAATTAGCTTTCTGTTGCTACTAGGTTAGTTTTTAGTGTTAATATTGGCTGATTTTTCTTATAATAAATAAAGCCTGGCACTAAACAACATTGATACTATTAAAACTTGGAAAAGGAGTGTATGCTCTAATGGACAAGCAGTTTTATCAGTGATATTATAATAGGAGAAGCTCAAAGTACATCTCTGCACAGCTCACCCGCTTATGAAGCGAGTGTTTGCAAGTCTTGAGTACATTCACTTAATCCCCTTGCATTTTGGAATTTGCTACCTCATCACTATTAAACTACAGTTCCTTAGTTTATCACAAAGCCGAATGAGGATTGTCTGGATAGAATGTAGTTATCATTAGACTTGTTTTAGTAAGGGTATTTTTAGAAAGTCCACATAGTCATTATCTATGATCATTGATAAGGATATCCTAGCAAAGTGAGGAGTATTATGACATAATTAGATTGTCGTATTATTACGATTCATAAATTCGTGTTTAGAGATTCGGCTTTTGACAGAGAATGACTTTGTCAAATTTAGACCTTCATGTACCGAACTCTGGTCTTTCACAGTTGACTAACATTAACATTACACAATACATTTTGCCTTATCCTTGAATATAATAAGACCCGAAGAAGAAGTCATGTTAAAAAATGCAAGTGGAAAGAAAATTCTAGTAACAAACGCGGCCAATAGATAGCAATCAATAATAACTTCTTTGAAGGTCCCTATCAGCACTAGGAAAACAAAATTGTAAAAATGGAATGTTCGAGATACGCTGTGGCCTTAATTACAGCATCACTCTTTTCCCTCCAATATCAAAGACATAAAGCCTGATACGAGTACAGAGTTTGTGTCAGAAATGGCGCCACTAATGAGGCCTTCACCCCGTGGACCAGAAGGGATGCTGTTATACAGCATTGGTAATGTAATGCTCTTATTATGAAAGTAATATTCATTTTAGGAAAAAAATGCATCTAATATCTGTAAGGCAACAAACAGTTCTTCAGAGCTTTTTAGCTATTTCGTAAAACGGTAATGGCGTTATGGTTTAAACGATGAACTTTTCAACCGTATCATTATCTAAAATTTTTTTCTTTATATAGCAGTGCCAACTATCGTTCTTCTATTATGATGATACATGATATTTGACTGTATAAATCTACGTTCATTGTTTCTGCTGGTTTCCCTGTTCGAATATTCTTGGTTTTATTTTTTACTGTTTGTAAATTATAGAAATTATCATCATTTCAAGTGATATTGATTTTGCTGCTGAATATACAGAATAAGACGTTGAGGCGAACTTAACACATATTTTTTTCTGATTTGATTTTGTTTTGTGGCAAGGGAATATGTCCTATATTCAACCGTAAAAATAAATATAAATCTGGCTGTATGCGCGGTTTATTTAAGCTAGCAATTATAAAAATATTTCTTTCGGTGATAATTTAAAATATAGCTTTATACATCAAAAACAATACTAATTAAATTTAAAAAACACAATTCTATATTATACTGCTAAGTAGTCGTAAAAATATTATCTTAGCAAAAACCCACCTGAATAATCTTTTCGCTTGTTTGCTTAAGCCACCATTACGCACAAAGGCAGACGCTAATGAGAGCGCGACAAAAACTCCCTCCATCGCGTCAAATGACATATCTAAGGAACAATTAATAGCCGGCTCCAGGAAAAGCGAGGATTTTGAGAGCGAACAGCGACGTGCTAACACAATAATGAGAGAACAAAAACTCTTTCGCTTCTTTGCTCTAGTGTAAAAAAAGCGAAGCGATCAGATACGATAAATTTATTTCCTATCTATCTTGATGCACCAATGTTTATTTTATAAGCTATTGCATAGATTCTATCGCGGGCCTTGAGCGTGGAGACAGAATCCAGAAATTCCGTAACAAAAAAAAACCTAACACCTCCCACTCCGACCGGCACAGCGGTGATACTTTTTTTATTTTATAACTAGATGTCGCTACGCTAAAAAGGGTTACGCTAGCTCTAGATCGCGCTGACTCTATAACATTTTGCGCGGTCTCAACCACAAAGATATATTAGTATTATATGGTTAATATCATTTAATCAGTAAAACACGAATGCATATTCTAGTCAAAATATTAATAATTACGACTAGCACTCTGGCTAAGAGTGAGAGAGGAGGAAGGAGCCGTTACGCCTTAGGAAACGAATCTGTTGAAGTTAGAATAGAATATAAATAAACAAAAAAATATTTTTAGACAATTAACACAACAACATCTAGCCCCGTGGTGAGCTCTAAGATTGTGGTTTTTTAATTACCTATCTTACATAAGCGAACGGTATGCCCGTTTTCACACCCAAAAAGGACTACCTAAAACATTGTAATCTTCAATGGAACACAAGGTTTAACTGCATGTTTAAGGAGTCGGTGAGTAGTGATGTCCCTGTGCTGAGCTGGAGTTAGTGCTAATGTGCTCAACTTATCTTGTAGTCGAGTAAGATTGCGGATTCGTAGGGTCCTTTACAATGTTACATTTATGAGGTCTGCTTACTTTGGTATTGTTGTCTGATGAGCTGTTTCGATTTATGTGTGCGCCGTTTGCGGTTAACAAAGAGTAACCGTTTTCTTCGGTGTATGATTCTGTTTGTGGAGAAATATGTAATAGTTTGGTGTGTATTTGTATCTATGCAAGATTAAGGAAGAAAGAAAGAAAACTCATTTTAAAGTGTCTACTTGTACATGTAGCGACTCCTTTTATGTAAATATTTTGGCTATATTTATCATATTATTAATCGTGTTACTTGCTTACTATGCTTAAATTAAATATATGTCTATGACCTATGAAGCAAAAATGAATACAAAAAAATATTTTAAAGCTGTTGCACGCTGCTTTTAAACAATATAACAGACAGTCAATAAGACAAGCCTAAATTACTTAAAGCAAGAAACTCCAGTCTTTTTATACGTCCCAAGGTATTTCGTACTCATAATCACAGGTGAGCGATACAACTTTTTATTCACCCTCCCATATAAGTTTTCCCTAACATTTCCCACAACAGCGATAAAATTCAAACGATCTTCTTCTAATCCATTCTGTAATAGCACAGCAATATCGTAGACCATTTATTTATAAGGTCAATCACGTTATCGTCAAAACACAGGAAGGTAACGGGCCCCAAGGCGAGGTAAGATACGGCCGGCTCTGATACTGCCTCGAGAGGCGGCCGGGAACAGGTTAACGTTCACTCCGAAATTATTCGGGAAAACCGTTGATTTAAAATCGTAATAAAAACGAAATCGAAACACTCTCGGTCTTAACAAAAATAATACAAACACGACACGTGGTTAACATTTGTTTGAAATATTATCTATCTAATAGGATCACTTTGAATAAACTACAGTTGTTATATTTTTGTGGTAGGTCTTTTTTTAACCTTTAGAAAAATCGCCTATATGTATGATGCTTGAATTCTATGGTTATGCAGGCTTTGCAGACTTTGCTTTGTTAAGACTTGACTGTAACCCGTTTAGGAGAATATAGGAAGTTATATTGATACATAGTTTTATCTAGTCTTTGAGACGGTAAGGCCAATGTTTATGGATTTTCCTGTTATAAACAGTAGCCTTTCTCGATACATGAACTATCGGACACTGAAAGCATTTCAGAAAATTCAATTCAAACCAGTAGTGTGTAAGATAACGCACCAATAAACAATTAATTATTATTTATCAAACTCTTCGGCTTTATAATATAAGTATAGATGAGGGGAAGATATAATTAGCTTCCCCCTGTGTACAAAATACTTTTTATTAATATACATTATGCTACTAGATTTATTTATTTAATTATAACAAATCCTATAACATTCAAAAAACATGTAGAGTAGACTAAAAATAGTAATGCGGAAAATCGGAGTCCGAAAATCAGGTTTCGTATTCAAGTGACGTCACTAGATCGAGCCGTATCGCAGGTTATTTAGCCACCCCTAAAATTAGGGTAATCGATCCTTGGCGAGGAAAGTAAATGAGCTACATTTTTAGGATCTTTCTAGGGGCTCAGTGATAGCTTTATCGTGCATTTTTAAGCTTAATGAACTTTAGGCTGAAGGAGCAATGCACGCTGTTAAAAATAAAAAAGTCTAAGTGACAGAAGACATAAGATTATTTTCTGTTTTTTGATGATACTGAAAATTGTACAGAGAAAAATATCTATCTAATCTAAGTCTGCAGGAAATGAAAAAGCTAATATAGTATTTTACCATCTTAGTAAAGAACCAGTTTCATACAGGAACAGGTGTGAAAAACATTCAATTTACTGAATTTGTGTTCAGCAGCACCAAGAAATAGTAAAGCCGTACTACTTACCTCAATAAAATAGAAAAAATATAATCAAAATCTTTGAAAACAAAACAAATTTCATTCAGGAATTCCATGAATCTCCGTGTTGGCGAGGTTGCCCTACGAAGCAGAGGTGGCCAATGGTTGGCCCGTAATTAAATAATTCAAAGGGATAGAATGTTGGATGAATTAAACATAGGTGGTTGTTCTGGGTGACCGCTCGGGGACGCTGTCTTCGGTTCAAACGTGTGTTTATGATTTCGTTGGGGTTAGTGATGGGACATTTACATTTTGTTAACACCATCTGCGCGCTGTTATAAATCGTCTGGGGGCTTACCACGAAATAGCTATCCAGTATCGATATTCTCTGCGGTCACGATTTATATTCTTGGCAGATTAGGCTTATTCCAATCTAAAGATTCTACGAAATAATAGTTGTTGTAATAGTAATCGGGAAAAGAAATAGCATACCTACTATTGATGATTTTAAAGTTTTGACAAGTATTTGATTTGCAATAAGAATAAATTAGATATTTTGAAAAAAAAATGTTTTTAATTGCACCATCAATAAGTTTTATCACCCATCCAAGTACTGGCCTCGCTTAACTTAATCACGTTTGTTCTATGGGAGCCCCCTTGTACCCTTTTATATAAAGACTGACTTTCTAAATAAATACTTCTGTGTCAAGCCTAAGTCAATGTCTTCTGCTTTAATCCAGACATCTGTAAGCGACACTAGACTTAGAGGGTAAGTACCAAGATCGATTTGGCATACTGCCCAGTGCCCTAGACTCAGATCAGCTGTTATCAAGTTACGGCCCGCGTTATAGAACTAGCAGAAATACTTATGAATAGACAATATTTTTATTATTTTATTTAACTTGACACTGGAAAACTGACGCTTCAAGCGCCGAGTCCAAAAATAAGAAATTGAATTGAATTGACAATATTTGTGTTTCTTAAGATAAAATAGAAAAAAATGTTAATCCCCCCACCAAAAAAGAGGGGTGTTATAAGTTTGACGTATCTGTCTGTCTGTGTGTCTGTCTGTCTGTCTGGGACATCATAGCTCCCGAACGGATGGAGCGATTTCAATTTAGTTTCTTTTGTATGAAAGGTGATTTTGGTCCGGGTGTTCTTAGACATGTTTCATGTAAATCGGTTAAGGCGTTTAAAAGTTCTAGGGGCGAGAGTGGGGTAGGAAAACTGAAAATCTGCAAATATACTCGAGTGGGGTATCAAATGAAAGAGCATCGCGTGCACATTACTATATATTATGGTGTTTTACTTTTAAGGAAACTAAGGCATTGGAATCGGGGGTTTTTCTTAAATTTTAAATTTAGATTTTACTAGCTATCCAATAATGTGAAAGTTTCTGCGACCTCTCAATAAAAACGGTTGACTACCACAGGCCCAGGCTTACCTAGTTCCAGACTGTGTCCATTTTAGGGTAGTAGTGTCCCGGATATTACGCGAAGCAGCTTACCCACATAATTCAACATGTAATTTCACACAACTAATTTTCAACAGTTATTATTCTCGTTAAAGTTGGTTGTTCTCTAACGGGAGTTTTATTACTAATACTTTTCTCAAATATGTATGTGTAGAAAATTAAGTGCTATAAGTTTATGACATTATCTACTCCAATATGATCGTTGAATAATTAATAAACAGTCAAACTAAAAAACCCATTAGAGGTATTCAGAGGTAAATCCATAAAATGATCAAACTCAACCTCGGTTATAGAGATAATACAGGTATATAAAAAAACATTTATACAAAAAAGTTAATGTATATTTATGTATAATTATGTACGTATAATTATGTAAATGTATATTTAAATATGTCTTCTCTATTTGTACGACTGGTACTTGTTCAGTCGACAATATCCAAAAACACCTGTCTGAAGGCAAGTCACTCTCAAAAAATCGTTCATTATTAATGTCACCTTTCGTGTTTAATATAAGCTTAAGCCATGACACATCCCATCCCTAAGCGGACAGTTCAAAAGGCAGATTTTAATTACACAAATACCCCGAAGGCTGTATTGTGTTTCGGCAAATACCCTGTTTCTAGCGAAACCTTAATACGGTGATGTAGATATGGCTATCTTAATTTTTTCCTTATTTCTTTTCACATGTTACCTTATTACGCTCTTATTACATGGTAAAACATAGAACAGAATGGGAAAAAAATGCGTTAATAACATAACTAGAGGCCAGATGATAAAGAAGGTAGGTAAATTTAAAAATGTGATTCTCGGTACGACCGAAAGAAGTGATAACTTAGTAAGAGTATGTCCGAAATATGACAAGCACTGTAGGTTGGACTGACAGTGGAAGAGCACGCCTACCGATGTCAAATGCGTGAGAGAAAAAGAGCCCAGACTAGAGAGAGAAGTTATCACCACAAAATATATTGATTCATAATTTGGCTCTTCAATCACAAAGGTTGTGAAACCAAATTTAGCAAAAGATCTAGAATTGTTATTTTAGGGTTCCAATTTAGTAAATCGGATTTATGCCGGGCCGGAACAGGAAACAAATTAAGGTTAGGAGGACATCGGATGCTAAATGTGCCGAAATGAGAGAAACCTATTTAAAACCTGGACGGAAATATCTCCGAAGATTAATTTATTTTCGGATCTCCGAGTTGCAACTAAGTAGAGTTCGGATGTTTTTATTTTGTTTATTTGTTTTATTTTAGGTATTTAACAAGAGACCGGTCGACTGAACTAACAATTTAATGTGTTATAAATGTGCTGAGTAAATTAAAAGGTAAGATCGTCTGCCAAGTACCTAACAAACAAAATACTGTTATTGGATGGAATATGACAAAATGTTATAACCGTTAATGATGATAGGAATTTGAAAGATACTACGAGATATTATTTATGTATGTGTCGCAGTCGCATCATATTACGCACACGAATGAAGTTTTCAAGAATTTTGCACAAAAGCTCCTCTTAAAATGTCAGGTATTCGATCTGACGGCATTATACACTTTCTAGTTACACAAGAAAATACAGTGAAATTAAAAACTCCTAGCATTCCGGCAGCTTGTATTGTATTTTGTGGAATACTTTGTTGTGTGTTAGTTACTAAAGCCTTACAAAGCCCTAGGCTATAGCCCAAGGGAAATCACAATTATATTTAACGTTCATTTGGCTCAGAGGCAGTCTATTTGAACTGCAAACAGGGATTGTTAGTTTAACTGTAACGTTTCAACTCTATGGCTGTATTCGCGGAACTGTGATAATGTTGGAACGAATCAGTGTATAGAAATATCATACAACATAGAATGAAGAATTTTAAGAAACCATCGACGTTTTGTTTCTTTTTTCTTACTCTGGATGAATTGTGGGAAAATTTCAAAGTAGCATAAGATAATGTCTATTAACATCTAAATGTTTTCCTATTACGAATATGTATGTATGTACATTATAATGTATATAGATGTAGCGTTGTATGGATAGCGTTGCGAAGCAAACACCGTTAGTCAACATTGGCTGTTGTGTTTGCTGATTACCCGGGAATTTGCACTGAATCAAACTAGTACCTACAGGTACTCGACTGTTATAGACGTTGGTACACCTACATACGTATGTCATTGTGGAAGTCAGATTATATGATCCGAAGTTTTCATTAAGGATAGGTGTTTTATTTTGTACGATCTACAATTTCTGGTAACATATCTATGTATTTTCACAAAAAATATGTATCTTTGCAGTATAACAGTCACCTTACACCCATAGTCCAAGCTCTGCTTAGTTTGACGTTAGGTGATGCCGTGTGAGTAAATATTTATTTATTAAATTTACTGTAGGAAATATTAATTTATTAATTTATTTTTTTATGACGACCTCTGTGGCTCGGTGGGCGAACGTCGATTCCCGCCAGGGGACCAGATTTTGTACGATCTACAATTTCTGGTTTCGGGTCGGGGTGTTTTCTATGTATATAAAAAAAATTGTATCTATGTAGTATATCAGTCACCTAACAACCATAGTACAAGCTCTGCTTAGTTTGGGGTTAGGTGATGCTGTGTGAGTTGTCCGGAAATATTTATTTATTTAATTTACTATAGTAAATAATATCACCTAAGCACGTGGCCTGTCACAGCGTTCAATCGCGAAGAGTGGAAGAAGGGTAGGGAGGCCATTGCCCTGCAGTGGGACAGTATGGGCAGCGTGGTATAAAAAGATAAAAGATGGCAATCCGTATTGTATAACCATATGAATTATTCATAATGAACACAAAATTATATTTATGAGGGTGTAACACTTATTAACCCGGTATTGTTTTTATTTTTGTATAGCATCCTTTGTAATCGGTCGCGACGAACCTACCAATACATTCGAATCGTTCGTTTCCCGCGACCGAGAGCCAGTCAACCAGTCATGTACACTAGCCTACAAACTACATGGGTCACCTATTTTTATGTATCGCACAGTTATTTTTAACTGACTTCCAACGAAAAAAGAAGGTTATTTTAATTTTTAAGGTTTAACAAAAATATTCGATATTATTTATTTTATCCAGTCGCTAATGCCCTGTTCACATGATGCTAGTAGATCGCGCAAGTGGCGAAGTTGCAACACGCTCTCTGAGTAATTGCTTAACTGCTAAGCTCCACTCAGACGGGATTAGTGCTCGTCCAGCGTTTTAACAGCGCCTTATTGTGTTACTTCTTTATTTGCTTTTAGTTACAAATTGAAAGGTATTTAGTAGATCTTCGTTCGGAGCTAGTTCAAATTTAGTTCGTGACAGGAAGCTTTAGAGATTTCTTTTGTTTGTTTTGCTTTGAGAAAAATACTAGAGCTCTCAAAGTACATTAATAGCATCTTTTATTTCATAATTTTAGACTTAGAACCATTTCGACAGCACGAACAAAGCTTTTAATACCACTGCAACAAAATGAAATATTTTCCAAAATCGTAACACGTTTTTAACCATCTGGTCAAAACCTCTCCCAAAATGATCTACTTAACTGACACAAGGCACAGAATAATTTTGAAAATAAAAATAGACAACAAAAAATATTAGGTATTCAGTAATACTTCCAAAATAAGAATAATTCCGTATTCCAATTAATGGCAAAGGCCATTCATCAAAAATTCGGGAAACCTTGTTTCGTACATTTTAATTTAGTTCCAGAAGATGTCTCAATCCGGAATTCACGTAACATCAAAAGGAACATTTCAATTAAGTAAATTACGTTGTCAAATTAATTTTCTCGAAGGCTGTCTCTGTTGAGTTCGTTTACCTGGGGCGTGCTCCTTACTTTTGATCTTGTCGGGTAAAGACGGTTCGATTTGAATAAAACCACACGTTATGCGGCTTAGGAAAGTAAATCAGAGTAGTATTAAGGTACTCAGTTAGATAAAAAACAACATTATTGCACACCATTTCTTACGAAATAAATAACGAAAACACAGTAAAACGTTACAAGTGATACAATCTCTTATCATATCTGTCTTGGTTGGTCTTATCGCTAAAAGCTTATCGATAATAAATTAATGACGGTGCAAACAAGTTAATAGATATTAATTTATATCTTATTAATATATTATGCAAATTATCGGCCTATCTCAGTTCTTCCCGTAATGAGTAAAATCTTTGAAAAAATTATTTTAACACAATTAATTAATCACTTTGATCGCAACAGACTTCTGCATAGCAATCAGTTTGGCTTCACCAAAGGTAGATCAACTACTGATGCTGGAACACTATTGATAAAGCACATTTTGGCGGCTTGGGATAGAGCGCAAAATACTATCGGCGTGTTCTGTGATCTCTCCAAGGCTTTTGATTGTGTCTGCCATGCAACACTTATAAATAAATTAAAGCATTACGGCATACACAACAAAGCCCTTGAGCTACTACATTCCTACTTGACCGATAGAATTCAAATGGTTCAAGTAGGTAATGAAAGATCCTCAGGATCAAAAATTGAATTAGGGGTTCCACAAGGATCAATACTTGGGCCTTTTTTGTTTTTAGTATATGTAAATGATCTCCCGTATTTTGCTAAAGACCTTTGTGACATAGTCTTATTTGCTGATGATACTTCTTTATTATTTAAAGTTGATAGGAATAAAAATAATTTTGACGATGTAAATAACTCACTGTCACTAGTACTAAATTGGTTTACGGTTAATAACTTACTGCTAAACGCAAAAAAAACTAAATGTATTAAATTCAAACTCCCTAATGTTAAAGAATTTCCTACAAAAATCATATTAAACGATGAAATTCTCGAGCTCGTTGACTCAACAGTGTTCCTAGGTTTACATATTGATTCTCGTCTACAATGGAAACCCCAAATTACAAACCTTGCAGGTAGACTTAGTTCAGCCGCTTATGCAGTGCGAACAATGAGATATATCACAGATGAGGGTACAGCTAGACTGGTTTATTTTAGTTACTTTCATAGTATTATGTCATATGGTATCCTACTCTGGGGTGCTGCAGCCGATATTCAAACTATATTCGTGCTGCAAAAAAGGGCTGTACGTGCAATATATAAAATGAAACCACGTGACTCCCTCAAAGAAAAATTCAAAGAGATTAACATTCTAACTGTAATCTCACAGTACATTTTTGAGAACTTGATGTTCACCCACAAGAATAAGCACTTGTTTTTAAGAAAAAGTGACGTACATAGTATTAACACGAGAAGTAAAGAAAAATTACTAATTCCTACTTACAGACTAAAAAAACTAGGCAAATCATTTATGGGTAACTCTGTACGTTTTTATAATAAGCTTCCTCATAATGTAACAGAGCTTCCTATTAGAAAATTTAAATCATTTATTAAGAGAAGTCTAATGAAAAAAGCGTATTACTCTATAAATGATTATATAAAGGATGATGCAGCTTGGATAGATGTTGCTTAGTTCCACAGTAACAGGCTCTAATAATTCTGGTTGACCAGGACTGATATGCTCATGTTATAATAGCTTCCTTATAAGTATGACAAACATTTTTTTTTTTATTGTAAATGTTAAACTTATAATAGTTACCTATAAATAAGAACTCCAAAATTGTAATAACTACAAAATTGTAATAACTGATATAGCTGTGTTGTTCTATTCGCTTCTCAACTCAGTATAAAACATTGAAGCGAACTGTCAAGACAATGTTATTTCCTTGATATTTGTTATTTAAGCAATTTAGTATTATTAATTTTAAGTTGACCTGTCCATGTAGGCTATGTGCTTCTAAGGAAATAAACGTTTTGACTTTTTGACTTTTGACTTTTTATGAACAGCGAATATCATATATTAAACTTTAAATTACATACCTAATGCATACATAAGGTTGTAAGGGTAAATAATGCTGATGAATGGTTCATCAGTATACAGCTTTACTGTAAATAAGAAAATGCTTTTCTGAAAATACTTACTACGTATTTTCAGTGCATTCCTATCCCAGAATCATTGTGTATTTGTCGTCGAAAGTTAATAAGTGCAGGTAGTTATAGTTATAATGTTGATTGTACCTAATAAAATAAAACAACTTTTTTTCTTAAAGTACCCTGCCGCTGCTCGAACGGTATTGTTGGAAAAATATTCCAATTATCCCCTTCGGATCGGATATCATTTTTGGAAAAAGCCTACTATTAAAATATTACATATTATACATATTGCCTATTGTTAAAATATTACAAGGAAAATTAATTACTAGAATAAAGAAGTTTGTGGAATAGTTTGTTGGAATGCCGATTGCAAGTTTTACAGTAAAATATAATCTCTCTTGCTCTACTCGTAATCAGTCCGCTACCAACCGAAACATCTGGAAATTTCTATGAAGGAGACATTATTTAGTCACTGAGATTTCAAAGTTAGAATATTCTACAACACTCTAGAATATTCGGTAGAAGAATATAGGTAGAAGGGTGTCTCCAGTGACCATCGGCATGCCATCAGCGTGAAAACGGACACATCTGGAAATTTCTATGAAGGACACATGAATTTATTAGTGGACATGTTACAGACGCTTACCTAAGATTCCACCTAGTTCCAGCTCTAAAAAGTCCGAATATTCTACAACACTCTAGAATATTCGGTCTATGTATCTATCTACTCGTAGCTATATCTATAGCTAGAAGGGTGTCTCTCAATCCAGTGACCATCGGCATGCCATCAGCGTGAAAATGCGGATTTTGTCGGCCATCGCACAAACCTGCGACACGGAATCAATATTGTTACCGCCAGAGGCCAAACGCGCTAGTTGATTTTTTATTGGTTCCGGCTTTGCATTTTGACGAAAATATTTCACCATTTTGGGAATTGAACGGTTTTTTATTTATTTTCTAAAATTAGAAAACTATACAATTGTAGCGTTTGTAAAAATCATTACAAGTATTATTACACTTATTTTAAAACTAATCCGAATTAATATATTCAGTGCCTTAAAAATTCGCTACGCCGTGTCTATCATTAAGTCACGCTGTTTACAACAGTTAAACAGTAATAACTACTAAATTTACTATACATATCATATTATATGTGCCATCATGATCAGTTTAACAATTTTGTTGACCCATTGTCAAATACAACCTACCAGGCTGTTGCAAAAACAGCCTTTAAAAAGTAGTTTTATTCTTGTAAGGAAAATTCGTCTTTCCTCCGTTCAAAAGTTAATAACAATCTGATACATAGTAGAAGACATAAATCCCTTTCACGGGCCACTTAACGAATGAACTGAAAAACTTATCTAAGTGTAGGCCGAGGGCTGAGTACAGTTGCGCACGAAATGCTTAAACTTAGTAACGGCAATTTGTAAGGCAATAAACTTGGATTATTAATTGTGGTTTAAGCTTTAACTGCAGTTTTAAGATTAAACCGGGCGCGTTTTCTGAAAATGCTAAATTTGACAAGAAAATATTTCAAGGCCTACACTTATATTGGGGGTGCTTTCAGCAATATTAGTTGAGGACTAGCCGTAACTAAATAATTTGTAAAATTGAATTTTTCCTAACTGTAAATTGAAAATTCTTTCAGAGATTGAATTCATGCTTAGAAGTGATATTGTTCGAATACATTTTTGATGAGATACAGCTATTTAAATATTTCGTTGATGTATTTTCTGATGGCCGGTTTTGTAGATTATACTGATTCGACGAAAATATTAACAGGCTTTCAAATAATATTTAAGATTTACTTGTAGTGACCAAGAAATATATTAGAAGAAAAAAATTAAAGAGAAAGAAACCGTTTATCTACACACACAACGCCGTAAACTCACACACAACACATATTATAACAATAAACATTTTTGTGTGAGGACAAAAAAGGTTTTTTAGCTCATTTAACGCTTTTTCCAGATTGTTTTTTGGTAAATCTTAGTACCTACTTTGATGTGTAAAGCAAAAAAAGTTTGATTATTAGGTCATGGTTAATGATTTTGATATAGATTTGGATACTAGATTTGATGTTACTTTTTTTAACTCAAACCCCAACTTTAATTTTAATCTACAGCTATTCTGTGAAAAAATATTTATGTTTATTAGTTAAAATCCATAAGACTTTTTTGCATAAAAAAATGAATTCTTCAGTAAGAGACCAACTAATAGACTTTTCTATGCAACTATACCAAGACCGCATATAAAGACCCATCGATCGGGTTATTTCCCCTACACGACATAAATAATCATGTCTAGATCTTATCCCGTGAAAATACGACGCCCTGAAATAGTTTTCCCTCCCTCCAACCCTTGGGGGAATTTTAATTAGGCTTTATGGAAAAATATTGAATAAACTGATGAGAAACATAGTAAAGGATATTACGCGAAACTCAGCCGCAAATGGCGTTACTAGCACAAACAGTGAACATATTTTTTTCACTAGTGTCTATGGCATTTGTCGCTATGGCACTATGATATTGTAAAACATATATTTTCGACGTGTTTGAAATGAAAAGAAGATAATAGTAATTATTTGTTTAATTTGAATAGTTATTTTACAGTTTTGCACCAATTATATTTTAGACTAACTTACAAACTAGACCTATTTATTTTACGTTCAAAATAGAGCAAAGACAAAGAAAGCAAAGAATAAAGGAAAATAAAATAATTACAACAAATAAAAACTCAATAAAAAAGCTATGGTGAAAACTCTTTTCTTCTCTGTTTACTGTCTACGTTAGTGCTACACGCTGGCGCTAGCATATTGCAGTAATATACGAAACAAGACCGCTAATTGAATATTGCTAGAGTGATTGAATTTTTCAAAAGACAGCGCAGAGCTGCAGCTTTATAAAATGATATAACATTTTTAAATGAAAAACTGTGTTATTCATGAGAATACACAAATTACAAATATGAAAAATGCAAAATAATATGGTCGTATTTTCGTTGAGCGTGTGATAAAAATATGAGAAAATCCAGCTGCATTTTACGTATCGAAATAAATAAGATTTTCATTTTAAAATGTTTTCAGCTTAATCAAGTGAATAGGAATTCAATGTTGTTTTACTCGAATTTATAAAATTGGGTGCAAACATATTTAATCAAAATAAATTTGATAAGTATGACATAGACATACTCAACTAGGCTTCCGTGTACACTTTATAATAATAATAATAATAAATCTTTATTGCAGACACATGATCCATATTGTTCTTAAAATTATTTGCAATTAAAAATAGTACAGTAGTAGTATTTATACACATATAATAATAATAATAATATAATGATAATATTTTTTTTATTCTAGACTAGCGGCCCGCCCCGGCTTCGCATGGGTAAAAAAAATCCCGGCAATTATTCGAATGTTTCTCGCCTTTTAAACCTTCCCTAGACCTCCGCGAACATTTTAAAACCAAAATCAGCTCAATCAGCCCAGCCGTTCTCGAGTTTTAATCAGACTAACGAACAACATTTCATTTTAGAGATTTTTTTAGATAGAAGATAAGCCTTCATTTGACCATAATCTCACCTGATGTAAAGTGACGATGAGGTCTAAGATGGGGCATGAAGACCCACGAGGTAGATTGCTTCTCCGGAACACATTACGAACACGAAAAAATCGTCTGATGTATGGGAGCTCCCATACATATTTATTAATTGAGGGCGCGGTGGGCGACGTTCCGCTTGCTGCGCAAGAGATAGCGGGTTCGATTCCCGAAGAGGGGCCAAGTGTTTGTATGTCCTTCAAGCACTTTCTCCATGGTATGGGTGTTTAATATGTAAAATAAAAATTATTTAAATATATATAAATAAATATATTTCCAGACAATTCACACAACAACATATATAAAATACGACCTGGTAAAGGGACCACGGTGGTTACAGGGATGCTACAGACGGAAGTTACTTTTGTCTTTGAGGGAGGCCTATGTCAGTTTACGTATCCGGGCTGGGCCAGTGCGTGAAGCGATTTTTTGTGTTTCGTAATGTGGTCCGGAGAAGCCATCTACCTTCTAAGTCTTCATGTATCATCTTGGACCACATCGTCATTTTTCATCAGGTGAGATTGTGGTCAAATGAACGCTTCGAGCATAAAAAAAAATGTCCTATGGCTAAAATTATGATGTTAATTTCCCAAATATTTTTATAATATATCCAGAAAATCAAGGTCTGCGCAATATCTTCACGATATATACTAGTTAAGCTCCCGTCGTGGATATTGCCATATTTCAGTACATAATAGCCATTACCCAGCGGGATAACCTTAGGAAATAGTCTGCAATATCGCATTGCATCTGCTACCTGCATTCATGCTTTTAACTCGCTTTTCTATGGGTAAAAAGGTGGAATTGTAACTTTATGTCGGCCATAAAAACGTTTTACTAAATCTTAAAATTTATATAATCTTTTACAATAAATTTAGAAACTTCAAATATAAATAACAAGAAACAAAGAAATTGAACAATAAAAATAATTTGTAATTTTCAGCTCATCATTAATAATAAACAAATATTTCCGGAAAACGGAACAACATCTAGCCCCGTGCTAAGCTCTTAGCTTTTGTTACGGGACTAGACATCTGATGTACTGAATATAATAGACATACATATATTATCTATATATTGTTCATCTCGTCCATCTAGTTGGTTGACGTCAGTCGTTGGGAAATTATAGGATACGAAAAGGAAAAAGAGCGAGGTATGCGTAAATAAAGCGATTGGCAAAATATTTGCCATTCTCTATAACTTTTGAAACTTTCACGGTTATCATCAATACGAGTACTTTCGATTTTTATCGAGATATTTACCAAGATGTCACGATCTATGAGTTTTCCGATATTTCGGCACAGTTTCCGTGGTAGGGCTAATAATCATGGCCAATGAATGGCCAATGGCGTTATGAATCTAAATATTGTATTATTTTAGCACGCCAAGTACTCTCTCAGGTTAGCTGGTAGACAAGTAATAATGTATAATAACTTTATAATTATACTTTTAATTATATAGTTTTATGCTCGTCTTTTTGTATCAAAACTGTACAAAGACTGCCTCAGTGGCAAGATGGCAGGGTGTTTGTTTATTTTGTAATCACTTTCTCCTTGGTCGTGATGTTTAACATAAATCCATGTACATGTTTGTCTATAATATTACATATATATCTTAGAGCTTACCACGGGGCCTAGATTTTGTTGTGAGAATTGTCTGGAAATATTTATTTATTTATAATAAAGTGTTTAATAAATAATAAATATTATATTCCCTCGGATCTTTGTAAACTTTTACGTAGCGTGTTAAAACGCGATTAAATATTTAATCCACTTACAAGTTCATTATTTTACTCTTAATCTCAAATTAGATCACAGGAAAACAAAGATAAGCAGCTGAAAAGCCATTAATCCTTTGTGGCAACCCTATCAGGGCCAGGGAAAGCGAAATCGAAGCACTTTCAATTTAGACGATTGAATGTAGATGGATACGTCTGTCTAAGACAGAGAAACCTGCTCTTTCGTTAGTAATGTGTACTTGATTGGAAAACAATTACGTACATTATTTACTGAATATCAATAGTTATTTGTTAAACAAGAGTTCAAAGTTGTTTTTTAATCGAGTGCCCAATTTTGATGCATAGCAAGCAACGGATTCTAATTTTTTTTTATTGGAACCTTGAGTAACATTTGGGAATCAAAAGAGCAGAAGGTGAAAAATCTTTGCACTCGAATGTAACACGTAATTTTTCATCCGGCTTGTAAAGAAAAATCAAGGTTTTTTTTTATTAATCTGTGGGTGAAAATAAATAAAAGCTTTTTAATAAGGTACAAGTAGGTTCCGAGTCTGAGGTATCCAGGAAATAGCAGTAAATATATGTTTAATGATGTTTTGGAATTCAAAACTTAGTGCACACTATGTTCTAAATTGAAAACAGTACTATATCCTTTAGTTAGAGGATAAAAACGGCGCTCAGATATCAAAGCAAAATACACTTTCCGAGATAAGGGATAAAAATATTTCGTGTTTAAGAATTATCTTCGTAAGAATTTCCATTTTTCAACCAATTAAATAACCTTTCTGAATAAATGGCTATCTATTAGTGAAATAATTTAATAGAAGGGCTCGCTACTTTCTGATTAAAAAACTGATAACATTTTTACTTCAAAACAAAACTGGAAAAGAGTAAAAACAAATCCTTAAAAATGCTAAGCATATTAATTACTAAAGGCAACGGCAAAAGACAAAGATCCCGCTAAAATGACTTAATTGCTATCGTCCTATTTTCAACAATCTGGCGTTCAAAGAGAATCCGGTTTTAATATCTCTTTGTTTTCTTCCATAATGTTTACAGTGCCCATAATGTCTTCATTTTACTCCAAGCTACACAAAATTAGTCCATTTCTATACACTCGAAGTAATAAAATGTGGAATTTTAGTGATATACCCTATCCCCTATCTAAACCGGAACACAATAATAAGTAATGGGGTCTATAAAACTTTATTTGTTGATAAATATCGGGTAAATAAATGATATTTTGACAGAGTGCTATGAAATATTGTGTTTCATTTGTTGTTGGTCTTTTTCGGGGACAATAGGTAAAAGATGGCACAGCTTTGTATATTCGATTGGTCGATGTAAGTATTTCTTGAACTTTCTTGCCGAAAGAACTATTATTTTAAGTACTAGTTTTTTTTATTTTCCTGTAGAAAACACGTGTGCCTCTATAAATGGCCAAACTAACACTAAAATAAGTTTTCATATCGGACTCAGCAAAGTCTTCAGCTATATAACATTAGTAAGTATAGATGTGATATTTGCACAAGATCAATCTTATTTTCAAGCCTGCTGCATAACTTGTGTAAAACATTTTAGAATACACCATTTTATCTACTCTTGACACAGATAAAATAATAAGAAGCAATGAAGGAATAACATTTATTTTAGACATTTTACAAGGCAATATTTTTATTTTTCACCAATACTTATTAGGGTGTTGGAAAATATATCCAAAACTAGAAGATATTTATTTTAACTTCTCCTGTAATTATTTTAAATGCGCATTGCCAAAATTACATCAAAAACAGATCAAAAAATTTATCCGTATCATCATTTTGTACTTTTTATCCCCCGACATAAAAGAGGGGTGTTATAAGTTTGACGTGTCTGTCTGTCTGTTTTTTTATGAAAGGCGAGTCTGGCGCGAGTGTTCTTAGACATTATGGGGTCTAAGAACACAAAAGTTATGGGGGTTAGAGGGGGGAAGGAAATCCGAAAATCTGCAAATATACTCGAGTGGGGTATTAAATGAAAGCGCATCGAGTGCACATTACAAAATATTATGGTGTTTTTACTTTTAAGGAAGATAAGGCATTGAAATCGGGGGTTTTTCTTAAATTTTAATTTAGATTTCTAAATAAACAAAGTTGTATAGAAATAAAGCTTTACAATTACTTAGTAGATTTTGCGATTTGTCCAAATAATGTAGTTAGTTAGTAGTTAGTTAGGGGGGCCCTGTTTTTCCGCACTTAGACTCAAAGGTGGTCCATTGTGCGTGGAGTGGTGTAGTTATAGAACGTATTTTCTTATCAGCCCACATGTTTAGTATTCCTGAATGTCACTTTTTTTAACCCCCGACCAAAAAAGAGGGGTGTTATAAGTTTGACGTGTCTGTCTGTCTGTCTGTCTGTCTGTGGCACCATAGCTCCCGAACGGATAGAGCGATTTCAATTTAGTTTTTTGGATGAAAGGTGAGTCTTGCGCGAGTGTTCTTAGACATGTTTCATGTAAATCGGTTGTGCCGTTTAAAAGTTATGGGGGTGAGAGTGGGTAAGGAAAACCGAAAATCTGAAAATATACTAGTGTGGGGTATCAAATGAAAACGCAACGCGTCCACATTACATAATATTATGTTGTTTTACGTTTAAGGAAATTATGGCATTGGAATCGGGGGTTTTTCTTAAATTTTAAATTTATTCATTTAATTTCTTTGTTAACATAAAAAGTTAATTATAAACTTGAAACGGGGTAAAGCTACAGATACACCGTAAAATTATTATCCGAGTATGAAAAAAATACCTCTAAATAAATCCATTACGTTGAAAGTTCACCGTGAAAATAAATAAGCGTTGCGTTTAAAAGTAACCCTATACAATAGCATGACGGCATGACATAAAGTTATTAACACAAAACAATTATCGTAATTCGTGACGATATCTAGATATGGCGCATGTTTTATTGGTTATTCCTGTCCCTGCTGTGCCCTGTAAAACGATGTAGGTGAGAGGGAACAGCTGGTTTCTTTTATGTAAACAAGTATGTTTTAATTATAGATCGCGGCAGTGGTTTTAATAGATTTTGACTCTGGCTAGGCCTACGCGTAAGCAACGCGAAAGCGACTGCGACGCGGGGTATTTTTCCCTGAGAACGTCCTCTTTTTGTATCCGTAGGTGTGCAAAGGGCCATAGTAATGTATGGGTAGCGTTAGCTACGCGGCACTCTTCCGCTTTGCAGAAAAATATTAATATTATTAAAAAATCTGAAATTTAAAAGGAAAAGAAAAGTTGGTTGTAAAAATGTTCTTGTTATTATTACTCGGAATGTGAGAAGACAAAATAGTTAAATTATAGTGCATGAAGAATCTACAACACACTCACAACGTAAATTAATTGCTTTCTCACAGATCCACATCTTTATGAGAAGTCATCTATACCTGCAAAGCTTTTTAAACATGTCCTCATTCACCCAACTTTTCTCATACGCACAGAATCACCTAACCTTAAACTAAGCAGAATTTATACAATGGATTTTAGGATTATACAATATACACAACGTTGTACTCGTAGGTAATAGAAAAAAAACTTATTTAAATGTCGAAACATAAATTGTTGATGGTTCATAATCATAATCCATTAGCCTCGGAACCTCCCCATAGAGCCACTGAATTCTAATTCAGTAATAATTATATCAAAAGTCTACATAACTCAACCACTTTTAATTCAATCAATCCATAGAGTCTATAGACAGACGGCATTTACAATCCATAGAGAGACGGCTCAAAAAGTTACCCAGCTGACTTCCAATACTTACGCCTATCGCATAATTAAACAATTCTTTGCCGGTGGCGTGGATCTAATTGGGTATAAAGGCCCACTCAAATTGATTGAGCTACATTTCGCCTTTTGTACGCGGCTTTTGACGTTCACAAGACATTAGATCCGTAAATCAAAGGTTATGATTTTGTTGTCCCACAAACCTACGTATTTGGAAAAAAAGGGAAAAGTTTTTGATATCACATTTGATAAACTCGGATAATGGTACAGTGTCGTGTAGGCGTACACACGTATCATTACATAGTAATAAAAACATTTTTGAAAGATCTTTTTCCTTGACAGTATTGATAGATTTATTCAAGATCTTAGCTACAGTAGGCGTAGGTATCGAATTTTCTTTGAAGATCACGAACACCAAGCGACTTCTAAGCATCTTCTTATAGCAAAAATATGGAATATTGAAGATAACACGAGCACTACAAGAGTGATACTAGTGAAATTTATAGTGATTGAAAATACAATCTAAGTACTTTAAAAAAAAGAGGTATAACCATAAATGTAGGTGTCAAATTGAAGATCACTTTTTACCTGACTGCGCGACTGGAGTGGTAATTGTTAATCACCCTTACATGAATGTATGAAAAATACAAATGAAATATATGAATGTTCCCTGAAGCACTATACAGACCAAACGCTTGGGCTGATTTTCATTTAGAGATTTTAAAACAACTCAAGGCCGATCAGTGCCCTTCACTTTCGTTATGCTAAATCATAAGCCCATGTTATTAAGACTCATTCTTGCATTTCTGTAAGTCCTTGTCTTCACTTCTATAGCAAAGCGTAATGTCTGGTGTGTCTGTCACGTGACAGTAATTCCTCGCACAATAAGAGTTATCTGACACGTACCTACTTGCGCTGGTCGGATTAGCCAACTGTAATAAGAGATGATCTTGCGTTCATGCATGATATTCACTGTGCAGGGATGTATCTAGGTTAAGGATATACCAAATCAATACATCTTTTTATCATAATTACGGTGACAACAGATTTAAGAGATCTTTTTATGTGGGGTGGGAAACGAGAAATCATATTCAAGTTCAAATTGCAGGTGACAGAAAGAGACCAGTAATAGAAGTACTTGATGTGTATTTATTTATTAATGTTCAGCACAATTAAAAGAAAAATTAATTATTTGTAAATGTACGTATTTATTGGTCACATTGACTTTAGTATTTTTGTTTGTTTTGGTGTTCGGATCACTTATAAAGATCACATCCTAAGAAAATCTATGAAGGTCATCCATGATCAGCAGTCTACGTCCTACGGCTTAAATTACGATAATAACGAATCTGTGTCACAGTGTATGATTAAGCTGAAACGGAACAAATTTGGTGGAAAATAGGAAAATACAGTTTTGAAATTATCATGGTGTATAGTCGGGCGACTAATAATCGTGCAAATTATACTTTTATTATAACAATATTGCCAAAATTACTAACAAACAAAGACTCAAAACTGACGCCAGTTAACACTATTCATTTTGAAATCGGGTTTTACTCACGTGTAGAAAATGTATTTTCAAAATGTACAAATAATGAATTTTTAATATATTTGAAAATTATTCGGTTGCAAATTTTGGTTATTAATGTGGCGGAATGTGTCCGGAACGAGGCGGAAAGACTGTCGTTTTGCATTAAATATAAAATTGATTTATTTGTTCTTGGCATGTGTAACATTATTTTGTCTTCTCCATTGTCGGAGGAAGCAATTAATATGTTAAAATTAGTTAAATTAGGGATTAAACGTAGATAGATAGTGTATAGTATATGTAAGCATAATGTCGAGGGTAACATAATCATGTTGATTAAACCCTCTATAAATAAATAAAGATTAAAAAAAAAAAAAAAAATGTGGTTACTAGACCTAATAATAGTATGGTACCTATAACCGTGTGATCTTAATACGTCCCTTGATACACAGCTACTGTTATGAGCTGTATGCTGAATTTGTGGATTTGCCAACAGAATAACAATGAGTATGCTAATTCGCCCTTTTGCTACTAATTCGAGGCTGATTTACTAGAACAAATGAATTTACATCCGTTAGTGTTGCTAACATGATATCATGTAATGCGATAATTTCAAAGTACGGACGGTGAGACCCATTATTAATTTTGCATTATTATAACTGCATTAGGTTTAAATGTACAGTCTGGTCAAAAAAGAAATGAGAATATTATGAAACGTATAAAATGATGACGGGTTTTCTTTCGGGCGTCTCGCTACGCATATATATATTTTTTTGTTTAAAATAACCATTATACAGGGTTGCCCAGAAATGGTGAATAACCCTCCATGCGCGAGTGCGGGGAAGTGGTTTGGGCATTTATTTTTGACTTTTGCAATTTTGTAATAAAACTCTGCTTTTACAAATTAGTTGCTCAGTTATTGGATTAAATCTGTTCTGTTAAGTCCCCCGGCAGGCATCGAACCCGCAACCTCCTGCGCCTAAGGCGAACCTTCGCCCACCGAGCCACAGAGGTCGTCGGATGTCGGATGTTAAAAACATGAAATAAATCTAAATTTAAAATTTAAGAAAAACCCCCGATTCCAATGCCTTAATTTCCTTAAATGTATAACAACATAATATTATGTAATGTGGACGCGATGCGCTTTCATTTGATACCCCACACTATAGTATATTTGCAGATTTTCGGTTTTCCTTCCCCACTCTCACTCCCATAACTTTTAAACGGCTCAACCGATTTTCATGAAACATGCTAAGAACACCCGAGCCAAACTCACCATTCATACAAAAAAACTAAATTGAAATCGCTCCATCCGTTCGGGAGCTATGATGTCCCAGACAGACTCGTCACTCTAATAACACCCCTCTTTTTTGGTCGGGGGTTAATGAATGAACATCGTACATTGTGACTTCTTATTCATCACTATCTCAACAAGGACATTCAATTCTAAAATAGTTTTTAGTAGTACATTTATAGAAGCCACAAGTATCGAGTATTTACGCAATTTAACTTAAATGCTTTCAAGTGAACTAACTTAAAATAGTTCCTCAGTTCAAACAGAGTGCATAAATCAGTGAGGCGGAGTGAAGTTGTTGGAATGAAGTTTGCGTTAAGACCTATGGCTGCAGCGCTATTATACAAAGTAAATCTCTTTATCATCATAGCCTGGTTAACTTCAAATCACAGATTTTGCAGATACAAAAAACACTTAGCTTATATACCTTTATCCAATTTTAGTCATACTTCTTTATGAGTTTCGGCTTATGTAACAATAGACAAGTGCCCAAATAGACACTGACAATGTTCCAATCAAATCTGCGCCGCAATTAATTTTTCGTTTCGATTGTTTATATGTGTATTTTATTAAAAAAAAACCTCATTTTTAAGTTTTGAAAAATGTGTTAAGTTTAACCTAAGTGATTATGGTGGCTTCATCAAATTCATATGATATCTTGGTCACAATAAGTTTAATATTGTAAATAAACAATTTTCTTAATAAACATAATTTAAGATATAAAAAAAACATTTTTATAAGTAAACCGGCTAAAAAATTTACTTTTCGATCGACTGTTTGTCTACAATACGAGAATTATTTCTCCTTTAAATCAAACCAAATAAATTTAAATGTCATTTATCTTTCAGACATACAGATAAATTAAAATTTTTAACGTCTTTGCCTCACAACTCAACTGGGTCAGGAGTCAACGACAGCCTCGGGTAATGTCCTAGCCTAGCGCCGCCACTGCCATTTTTGTTCTTCAATTGAAACGCATTAAAAAATGAATGGCATGGCATTAATAAATATTAATTTAATTTACTTTGCAACAAAATAAGACAATACATGAACAAAGTAATAGCAGATTAAATATAATGATAACAGGGTAGGTATTATATATTTATTAAGCAGTTTTTCTACGAAGGCTAAGCAGTGGACCCTTGGCCGAAATGTTGATAAATGATGATATCTTTACATACTAGTTGTATAAGTACAATGTATTCGCTTCCACTATCTGTTCGCTTTAATCTTTTAAGCTAGTCATTTAATTTTAATAAATTGTAAAAAGATATGTTTACCTCAATATATTAATAATAAATAAAATAAATAAATGAATATAAATATTTCCAGACAATGCACACAACAACATCTAGCCCCGTGGTAATAATCTTGTGGTATAGTGCTGATAAGCTTGTGTTACGGGTACTTGATATCTGATATACTTAATACAATAGTGATACATATATAGATATTTTTTATTATAAATATTAAACACCCAGACCAAGGAGAAAGTGCTTGCAAAACATACAAACACTTTCACCCTCGGCGGGAATCGAACCCGCTACCTCTTGCGCCGCAAGTGGACCCTCGCCCACCGCGCCACTGAAGCAGTCATAATATATAATTTAATTACAGATAAAGTCCCCCGTCGCGTCTATCTATCCTTATGTTCGCTATATGCTCAAAAACTACTGAACTGATCCTCATGCAGTTATCCATAGTTCGAGTAATTCAAGAAGGAATTTTTATGTAGAAATTGTTATAATTTTTAATTTTTATGTATAAATTGTTGAATATAGTATTTGAGATAATATAATTCGGCCGCGGCTTGTCACCACCCTCCGGGCTGGGCCAGTGCGTGAAGCGATTAATTCGTAATTCGTAATGTGGTCCGGAGAAGCAATCTACCTTCTAGGTCTTCACTTCATGCCCCATCTTAGACCACATCATCACATCAGGTAAGATTGTGGTCGAATAAAGGCTTATCAATTGGCAAAAAAAATATGTTTGACAGAATTATGATGAGAAAAATCAAACATTTTTTGAAAGTATTGTTTATTAATAGGTGTTCATGGTAACTGACAAAAGCAGTCACATTGCCATGCACGTGTTGCAAAACAATTGCCTGAAACGATTTGAATCGCTATATTTATAAACAAAAGCGCGGCGCCAGTTTGCTCCAGAAGAGTCTTGGTCCTGCCCTGAGACAAATGAGTTTCTTTAATAATCTTGTTATTAACATTTGACAAAGAAATCTAAGAATGGATCGCAAACTTAGACAAAAGAAATAAAGGGTTTTGTTCAAAACTTTAATTAGGTTACGGAAGTTCTGTTTATATCTTTTTATCCTATTCATTCTAAGGACATTTTTACGGTGTTAAGAATGGAATAAGATCAAAACACAATTACGTCTTCGAATAAGAAATGGTGCAAGATAAACTGAGATTAAAAGTAGATTATTTACGGCGATCTTTTGTCTCATAGTTTTTATATTTGTTCTATGAAAGGTGAAGCCATTATATTTGCTCTCTTGTTAATTTCGGTTACAAAAAGTCTTGCACATTTCAGTGTATAGTTAATACGACACTTCAGAACTGTAACCCAACCAAGAGTTGCCAATTACGACTGTTGGAGGTTACAACATGTTGTTATCCCATACATTTGACAGATAAAGATAAAATTTTAGAAGTTGAAAATCTTTCAAAGCATGGGATTACAACATGTTGTAATCTCCAACATCTCCAACAGTTTCTTTTTACCCTAATAAGGGGAAGATAAAAAGGAGGGTAATGATTTTGACATGTATGTATGTGGCTATGGATGATCATCTGTTCCCTCATAGCTTTTAAACAAGTAATCATACTTAGACAAATGATGTGTCGTCGGAATCCTCTTAAACAGATACATTATAAAGATAAAGACCACACCTTTTCTTGTTTCGCACTTTTTAGAGCGTGTTTTAGTAGTCAGGTTTCAGTTTTTAAAATTAATTTAAATTTAGTAATGTCGATCGGAAGAGGCTAGCAACCATCATCTATAAAACTAGATTTTTTATTCAAATGCATGTAGTATTTTGTTGGTATTAATTCACAACATTTTTGTCTTCAACTGCAAACTAACTACTTAAACATACCTATTATTTTCTAAGGAGCAAGTACAAGTATTCGCTGTACAAGAAAGCAGAAAACATTATAACTCTCCAACACAAACAGACAAAGAATTGCAGTTAAGAACAAACATATATCGCATTTAAGACTATGGCCCGACAACTCCAGACGAGAGAATGTGATAATGTTCTCGCCTTCTCACCTTAACGTAAGTGCGAATACTGAAGCAGTTAGTTTATATGGCTGTATTAAAAGGATTATGAAAACAAACAGAAGCATAAACAACATTTCACAGCGCCAAGTTCCCAGGCAAAGATTGACACAAAATATAAACTTTTCTACAAGACAAGAGTGAATAGGTACCTTCTAGTTCTTTGTGATCCATCCCCGTCCACATCGACACTAACCATCAGGCGAGATTGTGGTAAAAAATAATGTCTTCCATATTAGTTAATTAGCAATACGATTAATTCGTCAAAGGTTTATTTTTAACCCCCGACCAAAAAAGAGGGGTGTTATAAGTTTGACGTGTCTGTCTGTCTGTGTCTGTCTGTCTGTCGGTTAGGCCGTTTATATTTAAAAGTTATGGGGGTGAGAGTGGGGAAGCATAACCGAAAATCTGCAAATATACTAGTGTGGGGTATCAAATGAAAACGCATCGCGTCCACATTACATAATATAATGTTGTTTTATATTTTTAAGGAAATTAAGGCATTGGAATCGGGGGTTTTTCTTAAATTTTAATCTTAAAGTGGGTCTAATGAAGTATTTCTCGTATTGTTAGCTCAGATGCACTATGCTTTATCTGAGTTTATGCGTACTTTTGAGTGACTTAAGTGCCATCTGCCTTACTAGTCAGAACTATTTTGTCCTTTTTAAAGACGAGAACAAATCTTTGAATTGATTTCTCTTTACCTTCTCAAGTCTAACAGGAACAGATTACAAGTAGCGGCCGAAATAAGCAGCGAAACGATTTCTGTAATGTATTTACGCATAATATAGCATAACATGGTTAAAACATGATTGCATTGTAGGGAACTTCCTTAAATATGTTTGATACTTATGTAGAATAAATTATATTGTAAACTTCTTCAGAAATATCGTCTTCTAATATGGATCCAGTTATAAAAATGTTCACCTATGGATATAATAAACAATACGAGAATTTAAAACAGGGTATGTCGAATAAATTCTTTTTTTTTAATTTTTGTGCACACAACTTTTTGGAATACGTACACTGCAGCAACAAAATTACAATTTTTTGTTTCATTCAGATACAAAAAATACCATTCTATATGAACTTTTTAAATCGTTTACCAGTTTTTTCAATCAACCTTTTTTTTCAGGAGAAAGAAACTGTCGACAAAAAAGGTCTTAGTTTTATCTATGCCAAGGTTCTTTGATAAGACAGACAGACACTGACTGATGCTACCAGACCCCGCGCCGGGCCATCGCAGCTAACATTGGGCATAAAGATAGTGGTTATCAACTCCATTTATTTAAACTTTGACGAATAATATTAGAAAATAAAAAAAAATTAAGATCTTTGACATTGTGACAAGGATTTTCCCCTTCGATTATTAAATTATTCACTAACTCAATTTACATCATTTCAACAATAGGTACAATAAATACTCGGTTAAAATAAACTCGCTCTGCCTAAGACAATTACATAGATAGTAAATTAGGTAAAATTATACTAGATATTTATTTCAAGTTAAGGTATTTTTAATTGTGCCAAGAGAGCTGTGTGAGATAGCTTTCAAATAAAATACAAACATGGTTGATGATTATAAACATTGACAATATTATAACTCAAAATCGACTATTGTGACTTTCTGAAATAAAAATCAATATCCCTTCACGAAGAAAAAAGTTCTGAGCCATTAAAAATACTCATTGAATCTAAAGAAAAAATTTGAACATAAAATACACATTCCGGTTTTAATAGAAAGTGGAAAAGACTTTTAAGAATCCCAGACCAGCAGAAATGAAAATACTCTGTATTCAGTCACTATATTCAAATTAAAAATTGTTTCACAAACAAGAACGGATGAAATATGAAAAAGAATAAAACCTCGGGTTCTAGGAGAAAGTTTAAGAACAGAATAGAATGATAAATACTTGAGAAAGTTTGCTTCAGCTATCATTTTAGAAAGGCATTTGCAGACATGTTGGTGATTAAATATTAATTAATTGTCTCGCATCGTCATTGCAGTAATGATGAATTTTATTGAACAACAAGATAATTGGGTAGATGAATAAAAAAATATTAGTCTGTCATTATCATTATTGAAAAAAAATATACACTTATTTTTTGTTCTTTCTTTCAAACTAAAAATTAAGACGATTCAATGTACTGTATTGAAGTTTCGCGTGACGTAACGTTCGCTAACGCGATTTGTTCTTTTTAACCCCCGACCAAAAAAGAGGGGTGTTATAAGTTTTAAGTTGTAAGATTTATATTCTTGGTGCTCTATATCTTGACACTTTTTATTAAATTGATAAAGCAAAAAATAAGTGCCTTGTGTTTTTTTTGGACGGACTAAACCGAATACATTTTTCTTATGTAGTCATCATGCCTATTGTTTTATAAAATAAACAAAATTCTATACCTAATATAAAAGAACATGCTTCCAAGAACATGTAGATAAGGTTTACATAAGTACACAAATGTAGGTTCACAAAGGTACATAAGTGGAAGTAAAAGTAAACATGAAAGTACACTTATGCATACTTCCAAGTTTTTGTACTAACATCATAATTTCTAAAAATAATTATAAAGTTTGTACGAAACCAAGCAGTTACTTTTGTTCTGGTTTCTAGGCTATCCATAACGCGCCAGCAAATGAAGTAAGTTTCACTATATTTTTTACTTGGGACGTGTTTAGACGAGGTTTTATTTGAGGTGGAAAATATTTCTAAAGTATGTCAGAACAAAAGCAGACAATAGAGCCAACGACGTAAACACAAAAATTACGTTTACAACGTAAATCGGACGGACTCAATTACGGGAGCCAACATTAATTCCGAGCTCTTCAAATTTTACAACCGCCCCCAGTTATTTCGCTTTATTAAAATGCGCTACATTACACCCAAGCCCGAATAATAATAAACAAATAAAAAAAATCCTACACACAAAATCTCCGGTTACCGAGTTTTTTATGACTTTTTATTTTAAACTAAAGCTTTCCGCGCTCCAAATATTCCAATACCAAATATATAAAAGACTATAAAAACAACGAATTTTTTACTGCTCTCGTATTTCTAAAACCATCAGACAGTAAAAAATTTAATTAAAATCTCTAGATAAAAGTAAAAAATAACGGTTAGGCTGTAAAGATTCGGATTTTAAACGTTATCTAATTCCCTTATCTGTTTGTTGTTAAATTTACTTCCGTTTCCGCAAATGTAACGTTCAGTTTTAATTTGGGATCGCTTAGAATTTACGGAAAATGCAAATGGAGTTTTGTTAAAAAGATAACTGTTGTGGAGTTTTGGAGACAATAAAAGGGGCAGAATTGTGTAGCTGAATTTAGCCCAAACAGATAATTCAACGTTAATTGTATTGGCTGAGTTATGTTGACGCCTGTGGCAGGCGAAACAGCATGTCTCGTCTCGACAACACAATCTTAGAAATAGCTATTTCAATTAAATTCAGCTGAAAGCAGACGAAATTATAATGAGAGATTAATTAGTGTCTGCTGCGGCTTAATATGTTTCAGTAATAACTCATTTTACAGGTGAGCTTGTACTGTTTACGTTAAATGCTAATTAATGTTTTAGTCAGTAACAATAAAATGATTTTATGATTCCAATTACGTTTGATTATAATTTCATCATTAAGTATACTTCCCAACATAATGGACTATTTGTGTATGACGAGCCATATTTATTTTTTTATCTTAATCAATGCGGGCACTGGCCTTAAGACGTTGCCTTTACATCTTCCCGTGCACACCCGTCACCCAAACAGTCCGTAGACAAGGGAAACTTAGAAAGAATTACAATAAATAGGAGTAAAAAAAATATTTATTGCTTTCTTAGAAGATGAAGAAAGAAGATTTCTTGGAACGCAACCACTTATGACCAAATATACTGCGCCACCCACCGTCCTTCACGAAGTTCGCAGTATAGTTAGGGACTAGCCCTTTATCTCATCATTTCAGCTATTAGACGCCTACTGCTGGATATAAGCCTCCCTCGAAGACGGCCAATCAACTAACTTAGAGTGAGCCAGTAACTTTGACCAAGTCCTCTGTCCATCTTGTTGGTGGTCGTCCGACGCTGCGCTTACCGATCCGCGGCCTCCATTCGAGAACTTTTCGGCTCTAACGACCAACTTACACACATCACTTTATCACACCTTACCCATAGGTAAAACATACCATAGTATGGTATGGCACTTTATCTATAGTACATGAAAAATTGAGGCTTTAGTCCAATGGATCTTCTAAGACCGAAGAGAGCAACACCCAACAAGTCAATTGTATATTCAAAATAAACCACGGTCAATTAGAGAAAAGGACGTCTCCCAAATTGTTTACCGGCAGAATACTCCGACTAATGAAAAATGTTCGTAGACTTTGTCGCTTGTTTTATGGCGCAAGTTCCCAAGTTGCGGACTTGAATAACACCAGTGCGGCTATTCTGCGCGAGATATAACCCACTGATTAATGCGAGGTGCTGCTGGCGATGGAGACTGCGTTCTGTCATTTGTTAAGTGCTATAATATAGGTATGTATAGGTAGACTAAGCATGAGAATAAAAGAAAGCTGAATTAAGCCTTTATGGTTTCACAAAGTGATAAAAATTTACTGATTTACTTTATTTTTCCTTCGATTTATATTTTATTTATTTATTATTTTATTTAATTCGGAAATCAAACAGTTATAATTCCTTATCTAAAATACACATAATAATAGCTACTAACCATTTATATGTTTTCGCATATTGATCCTAAATAACACACGAAAACTTTATCAATAACCTAGTAACTACTTATGTACTACCCCTGAAATAATCCCCGTTTTCACCTTCGTTACCTAAGTGAGGCCGGAAATATAGTCGCAAATAGTCACACATAAAAAAAAATCGGGATTGATTTACTAGAGTTCACTTTGTTTTTTTTTATCGTTTCGGACTTTGGAAGTCAAGACTTTCAATCAATGGTTACATTTGTAATTGAGAACAATTGAGTATAGGCAATTTAGCCGGTCTGTGAACCCGTTCAATAATACTGGACATAATTTTTTTGCGTTATCAAGTTTCCATCAAAGTTCCGGAGTGAGGTCGAAACTTCAATGCAATGTAACGTCTTGATTTTTCGTTGGAATAATAATAAAATACTGTATACTATAATATTGTTGTCTTTTAACCTATGTAATCATTAAATGAGGGTAATAAAATAGTACTTGTGACTAGGAATTCCGGCCTAAGAATTCCTTATCGAAGGAATTTGACAATGTTTTGCTTTATGTCCTGTTTTAAGAGTTTTAAATTTTAAGGTTATAAGATCAGTAATAACCTTTTATGATATGAAATTAATTAACTTATTCCCTTACTATGGGAGTTCAGCTGCCAGTATATCAAATAACAGGTAGTAATAAAATTTGCAATAATTTTCACACTTACAATAGAAATAAGTACAGCACCAATTGTGATCTGAAACAAAAAACAGATACGTTTTTAAAGCGGTTTAGCATAACAATCGTAACAGAATCAACCAACGGGCGACAGGCGGAATTAATACTAATGAATACAATTTGTGGCTTTCAAACGGTTTCTCGTGACACAGCTTAGTTGAAATAGCACCCCCATTTAAACGCGAAAGTTTGTGGGGATGTAAGGGTGGAATTGTAAAAGTGTGTATAATTTGCACGCAAAAACTACTCGATAGATTTTGATGAAACTTTACTATAATATAATATCATATTAAACACAGGCTCCTTTTTGCCGCGATAAAATACCGTTGTTCGCGGGAAAATAAAGCTACTTTTTACTGTAGAAAATTTATTATTACGCGGAGAAAGCCACGATCGAGCAGCTAGTGTATAAATACACGTAATATGTACAAAAAGGTTAGTATCGAATATCATTTTGTTAAAGCCATAACAAGAGCTCCAAATTTTTATGGAAGCGGCCTGTAAACACCGTGAGCCCGCACCCATTACTAAGACATACATCCATCTAGCAGGGGACGTCTTACGGCTGAAATAATTATGATTATGACGCTGAAAGCAATTTTCCATGTTACAACATTTTTTTAATTTTGTGGAATAACATCGTCTCAAAATAAACGAATAATTAAGTCGTTTTATGCTAATTCGTTCACACGTTGCTGTTAAAAAAAAAGTGTGTGTGTGTCAGCTACGACGCACGATTGGAGTTTACTACTTACGAACTATAATTATGATATATATCGAATAGAAAAAAAGGGTAAATGAACGCATCTGCTAAAATGATAAGAGAAACAAACATATATCTGTAATTATTCGGATTATTTATATTACTTCAATAAAGCGTATTACATAAAGTATGTTACAAAATAATATAAATAAAATACAGCAATACCTCTTTGCGCGATACTTCGTAGTCTCAACTACGAAGTATCGCGCAAAGAGGAGACCCCGAGAATGAGATACGCTGTGTAATGTATGCCATCTCATTCTTTTACACGTTCAATCCTACAGATATATATGTTTGTCTCTTTCTACGTAACGCCTCAACTTTTCGTGTTACACTTTTTGATTTTACTCCTCATAAAATTTCCGTACCGGGCCTTATAACTCAAATCGTTTCTTAAGGAGTAAACTCCAAAAACTGTATTCGACTTACAGCTTCCTTTCTGTCAGTTGATAATATAACAAAGTATCAGTTAGAATACCTTAAAAAAAATCGTTAAATGCTGTTTCGAGTTTACTTTGGAAGCTGTTCCAATTTCACTGTGTAAGTGCTTCGTAGCTCTCAATCTGTTACAATTATTTGCATGTAAATTAGAGGACTTTGCGTCTCTCAATGAAATAACCTCTAGTCAGACAGACATTTCACAGATATTACACTGTAATGCTGTGGAAAACTTCAACTAGCAAATTTATTAGTATGTAAACAAAAACTCTCAATTGTAGGACGAAACACTTTTGTGATTTTAATTTATTTTCTATCGTAATATTTTTCGTTCAATACGAAATACTTTAAATAAAGTCATAATAGTGTTGAAGAGGGCTACTCTCGAGCTGTTTCACTCTGCCTGCCTCAGCGAGTGGGCGGGGGTCCGCTTGTGGCGCAAGATGTAGCGGGCTCGATTCCGCCGAGGGGTCAAGTGTTTGTATGTTCTGCAAGCACTTTCTCCTTGGACTGGGTGATTACACTAAATGATGTTGTGTGGATTGTCCGAAAATATTTATTTATTTTCAGTATCGAAGAGCACTAAAGCCACGGATGATTTTTTTGGGCTGGCAACCCTAGCGAACAGATGTTCTCTGTTTTCATACTAATTTTATAATTAATTATTTCAATAATTAGATAGTATTTCACAGTGTTTTCCAAATTCATCGCATAAATAACGTGAACCTTACATGTTAAAATTATATTTAAGTCCAAAAAGTATTGTAAAAGTGTGTATTGGCCACTCGGATTTCAGTGTATTTCGGTTAGTGATTTCAAAATATCTGGCTGGGTTTTTTACGTTTTTCGAAAGTGTTTGTGGTGTAAATTGTGTTTCGTGGGCCTAGAATACTATTTCAATTTAGTTGAGACCCCGACTGGCACGTAAGTACCTACCTACAGGCATTTTCTTGAACTGAGTAACCTAGACATTGTGCATTTTGAAACTTAGAATCTTTGATTTGTCACAGTATTTAATTATGATGACCCGCAAAGGCTTGTCTCGTCAGGACGAGCAATCTAAACTCCATTTAGTTCTATTGGAACTGCAAAAATCTAAAGATCAGAATGCACAGTTACTTCTTGAAATAGAACAAAATGAAAAAATTGTTTTAGACTCTTTAGAACAAAACAAAAAACTGAAAAATGAACTTTCTGTCTTATATCAATTAAATACGTCCGTAATAGAAGACCGCGATAAACTCCAGACAATAGTTGATAGGTATGACCAAAATTGTGGCATTGAGTATGAGTCAGCACTGAAAAGAACTTCTATTTTGGAGAAGGAGTTGTGTGATGCCCACCATATAATCACACAGTTGGAAGAAACGGCTCAACACTCTGCCATTGCCACCACAAATAGTCTGTACAATGAACTCTTACCTCATAATATCACTGGCCATGTTTCTGTTGAAAGCGCTATCATGAATCCTTCACTATATACTATTGACCTAACTAATGATGACAGTGTTGGTCATGTGGCAGCTTCTAACATAAACAAAATACACATGCCTAGCAAAAATAAGTTAAAAAAATACATAAAAATCAATAAAATCATAAAAAAAACTAAAAAAATGTTAATAATTCATAAAAAAGCTGTTAAAAAATCTATTATTGCTGGATCATTGTTGGATAAGCTACAGTTATGCACAAATGAGCTTAATTGTAGTAGAATTCAATATGAAACAGAAATAGAGAATCTGACATGTAAACTTGGTTCGGCTGAGCGTTCCATGACCCATTACCAAACCATGTATCAAAGGTCAGGTGATGAAATCAGGGAACTCAGTCTAGCCATGGATGCTTTACTGAATAGCCAGGCAAGTCTTGAGACTAGGATATTATCCGGATGTGACTGCAATGTTAGTTTAGGACATGATAATTCTGGTCCGGCTCGTGTTGATGGCCAGGGCTATGGAGAGTCATGTCTGGATAGTATTGCACCAGCATCATTACTAACAGGAAACCTGGATCAATGTACAAAAACTGTAGTGTACTGCGATGAACTTGGAAAAAATGTTGGTAAGTTTTTAAATATTAGTATGAAACATCCAATAGTAAATAATTGTTTTCCCTATTCTGATTTGCATCAAATCATGAAAAACATTAGAAGTGATACTTCAATAAATAAACTCACTAATTTGATAATTTTGATGGGAAATAGAGGAAATGTAAAGAAATCTGACCTAATTAAATATGTAGATGAACTATTTTCACTACAGGTGGGCAATATTGTATTCTATACATTTCCTTATAGCCAAAGTTTGCCACAAAAGGAAAATAACATTAGATATAATCTAAACATGACTTTGCATACAATTTCATGCAATAATCCTGTACATGTGATTGATATTAACTGTATAGTTAATAAAAAATATTACTTGACTAAAGGTAATTATTACCTTTCAAATTTTTACACTAGACAATTAGCTGATTCGCTATGTTATTTTTTAAGTACATCAGCCAATAATTTGGCTCATAAAAATGCTTCTTTTGAGCATTATAATGACACTTCTTGTAAGTCTTTGGAACTTTTTCCAAGTTTTTTAAATTAGATACTAAGACAATAGAGGAAGTCTCTTGCCAAAATTTAATTCAAATCAATAAAAACAAAAATAAATACCTTAAAAAGTCAAATAATATGAATCACCCCAAAAAAATGCTAAAATGTAAACAAAATACAACATCTCCTACTACTACCCTGGTGCATCAAAATATACAAGGAATTAATAGTAAATTATTTGAAATAGAATTGTATTTAAGTTCTTTTAATATTGACATTCTGTGTATTACAGAGCATTGGCTTAAAGATTATGAACTGATGTTTAACTTCCCAAGTCACCAAGTTGGTAGTTCGTTCTGTAGAACACATGCTATTCGAGGCGGTAGTGTTATATTGCTAAATAAGGCAATAAAGTTTAAGAATAGACAAGACATAACATGCTTGTCCGTTGAAAGCCAAATTGAAATAGCATGTGTGGAGTTGGAGCAGAGTTTTGTAGTAAGCGTATACAGACCACCGTCAGCATCATATGAAATATTTGAGAAGGTTATGGATGATGTTTTATTTAAAATGTGTAAAAAAAACAAAAGTATTATTATTTGCGGGGATTTTAATATAGATCTCCTAGAAATCTATTCATTAAATACTAGAATATGCAATTTATTTGGTTCCTATAACTTAATACCTTTATTTATGGAACCAACCAGAATAACAGACACATCAGCAAAATGTTTAGATAATATTTTTACCAGCCTAAATGAAAATGTAATCAGCAAAAATATAATAAGTAACCTAAAATCCGATCATCTAGGGCAATATGTAAAATTTAATATGAGTTCTAGACAAATTATAAAAAAGAAA
Organism: Gymnoscelis rufifasciata; assembly: GCA_929108375.1. Lineage (NCBI taxonomy): Eukaryota > Metazoa > Arthropoda > Insecta > Lepidoptera > Geometridae > Gymnoscelis > Gymnoscelis rufifasciata. Next base: position 6,814,453 of record OV815315.1, on the reverse strand, counting down.
ATTAGCTTTGTACCAGTGACTACAAATCGATTTGAGAGGTTTAAATGTAGTTGGGATCTACAGCTTCCTTTTGATTACTATAACAACAATCCCAATCAACTTTATAGTACATTTTTCAATCAATTTTATAACATTTTTAATGTCATATTTACAACTAAATCAATTGTAGTCTCAGACAAACCTGGTTTTAGTGAGTGGGCAACTGTAGGTATACATAAAAGCAGACAAAAATTGTATGAATTGTATAGCGAAAAGCAATATAACTCCTGTGAAAAGTTCAAAGATAAAGTCAAAATATATTCAAAAATTTTCAAAAATGTCTGCCAATTGTCAAAATCAAATTATCTAAGTTCAAAAATTAAAAACAGTAGAAACATAATTAAAACTACCTGGAAAATAATTAATGATGAGACTGGCAAAACTCAGAACAATAACAATGAATACAAACTTAAAGTAAATGAAACAGTTATTAATAATGATTTAGAGATAGCACAAGCTTTTGAAAGTTTTTTTACAGACATTCCTATGTCAACTACAAGCTCTTTAGACTCTTCACATGATCTTGCCGTGTCATTATTAAAAAACAACGTACCTGATTGTAAAAACATCTTTCATTTTAAACATGTCAACGAACAAGACATTGTTAAAGCCTTCAAAATGATAAATGTAAAAAAAACCCAAGATCTCTGGGGTATTTCTGTACACATTCTTAAACCACTAATAGTTACTCTGGCACCTGATTTGGCTAATATATTCAATGAATGCATAGACTCTGGAGTGTTTCCTGACCTAATGAAACATAGTAAAATTGTACCATTGTTCAAATCGGGCAATACAACGGACCCTACTAACTTTAGACCAATATCAGTTCTGCCTACATTTAGTAAAATATTTGAGAAGCTTATTTTAAGCCAGCTCTCATTACATTTTGATGCAAATAATTTACTACATAACAAGCAATATGGCTTCACTAAATGCAAGTCCACTGCTGATGCTGGTGTTGAGTTACTAACTCATGTTTATGATGCTTGGGAAAAGTCGCAGGATGCAATAGGAATTTTTTGTGATTTATCTAAGGCATTCGATTGCGTGCACCATGAAACATTGATCAGGAAATTGAGCCACTATGGAATTAGGGGCAAATCCTTGGATCTTTTTGCTTCCTATTTAAGCGAAAGAATTCAAAGAGTTGATGTCAACGGGAAACGATCTCCAGGGTCCTTAGTGTCAATGGGTGTACCTCAGGGATCCATATTAGGACCTTACCTTTTTTTGATATACATAAATGACTTGCCACATCTTGTACAGGATCAACATGAAATTGTATTATTTGCTGATGATACTTCACTTCTTTTTAAAATAGATCGTCGCACTAATAACTTTGACAAGGTAAATAATGCAATTTCGAAAGTAGTCCATTGGTTTGAATCCAATAATCTATTATTGAATGAAAATAAAACTAAATGTATTCGATTTTCACTACCTAATGTAAAACAAGGTTCTGTAGATATTAAAATAAAGGGCGACAATTTAGAGCTCGTTGAAAATACTGTATTCCTAGGTATAACTTTAGATAGCAAGCTTCAATGGGACCCTCATATAGATAAATTGTCGAAAAGGCTCAGTTCTGCTGCTTTCGCAGTCAAAAAAATTAGAGTTTTAACTAATATTGCAACATCTAGACTGGTCTACTTTAGTTACTTCCATAGCATTATGTCATACGGTATTTTGCTGTGGGGGAGTGCTGGAGTAGGACGCATAAATACCATATTTGTACTGCAGAAAAGGGCTGTTCGTGCTATCTATAATATGGGTCCCCGAGATTCGCTACGTGATAAATTCAAAGAAATAAACATATTGACCGTCATTTGTCAATATATTTATGAAGCCATTATGTATACGCATAAAAATATTAATTTGTTTACAAAAAATAGTGATAAACACAATGTAAATACAAGAAATAAATATAAACTCGCTTTGCCCACCACTAGGCTGCATAAGGTTAATGTATCATTCAAAGGGCAATGTATACGCTTCTACAACAAGATTTCCAAAGAATTGCAACAGTTGTCAATTACTAAATTTAAGAAAATTGTAAAAAACAATCTTTGTAAAAAAGCTTATTATAATATATCAGATTACCTTGAGGACAAAACTGCTTGGGACGGAATCTGCTCCAACACAAAATCAAAAACAAGACTAACAAACAAATAATGATTGTAAAGTTTCAATACAAAAATGAGCTAGAGTTTCTAATCGCTTCTTTGCTCTAGTGTAAAAAAAGCGAAGCGACCAGATACCATAAATTTATTTCCTACTTATCTTTAAGCACCTATGACCTATATGTTTTTTTTTGTAATCTATTTTGACGTGTCTAAGTTTTGTAAAATCAAACTATGGAAATAAATAATTTTGTATCTTGTATCTTGTAAATATTGATAGTAATTTGAGACAGAGAAAACACCCAATGATCGAAAAAAATATTCTCAGCCATGTTTGTCATCAAGGAGATTTCATTCGTATCTGTGCAGCCCATCTCCCAAACCGATTTCCGATATAAACTCGGTAGCACATTTAAACAAAAATATTGATCATTAGATATTTCCCCCGCCCCAGGAAGGGTCAAACTTCCAACTCGGCACCACATTGTGCCAAAATATTGTAAGTCCCGAATATTTTCCCGATTTTCACGCAATTCCATGCGAAGCGATCATATAAGTTTTATATTTTGCGTATTCCCTGCGTGAACTTTTTATTCGTAGCACCTAATTTACAATTTAAATGGGCCCTCTGAAAAGTATTCGATTTTTTGTGGCAACCTGAATATTTTAAGCTTATCTGACGCTTTAAGTTTTATTAGAACCTTAAATTACTGGATAACCCAGACCACGTGTTTCGCTATTTAAGGACCTTTTTAGGTATTCGCCGTGGGACGAGTTTTTGTACAACCCGTAGTTCCCGATTTAGGTCTACATAACGTAGGTAGGGTTAACAATTGTCCAATTTTTATATGCGATGATCCTACTCTGCCGTAACACAGTTTGTTAACTAGCGCGGAGGGCAGAAGTCATGCAGCTAGCTGTGCATTACTGGTCGCGTTTATAATCTACCGCACTTATTATCTATTATTTGATTCGTAGCTTCATTTCATTATAAGTCAAATATTACCCAGCAAGTGCAGTGAAGTGGTTATATTGTAACTAACAAATTATTGTTATAATGCACGAATTGAATTAGATAAGGTCTCATGAATGTACTAGCTATATACGACTTTTTACTCAATAAAACTTTTTATTATTATTATTTATTATTACATCTAAGTTTCTTTACCGAATTGTATTATATAGGTCACTAGGGCACGTTGTGTTATATACTACGGTACTCTAGGCACCGAATAAACATTGCAGGGTATAATAGTGTCCTTGTAACGAGATAACGGCAACAAAGCCTCTAAGTTCAGAATTTCAGGACGCAACTTGGTGAAACTGCACACAAGAGAATTGAAATAATACGAGCCCTCTCAACAACGCGGTTTTGCTCGCTGGGTACACTAATTAAAATATATCCTACACTGCGATCCCGATTAGTATTATGCTGTGATGTGTTTGTTGAAGTTCTGTGCGAGATTAAATTAATTAAATAAGTTATTAATTAATTAAAGTATTGAATTACGTGTCGAATTCTGAAATACGTACAAGCGTGTTTATAATGACAAAATTGTTAACTTTTGTTTTTATTACAAAGAACAGCTTTGTGTCAAGGTTACTGGAATTAGATAGGTGGCCTACCTATGAAGTATGCAAGGAATGTAGTTTGAGAACAAAAATATAGCAGAGAATCAGATACATTATATGCATTATTATAACACTTGTGCTGCAAAATAACGCTAGCCAATATGAATTGATATTGTGAAGAACTACTATCAGATTTCTTTATTTTGTTTTCGTGAGTCTTAAATGTTAGACGTTTTTAGTTTCCCCAAAGACCGATGTTCCCAAGTTTTTTAATATTTTTTAACAATTCTAGTAAGCATCCATAGTCCATTTCTTATGAAGGCGCGAAGGGTATTTGCGAGTCCAGACGCATGTAACAAAGATATATGATAGCTCTCATTGGTATTCCGTAGGCCGTATGCCTGCGTTTGACCGAAATTTGAGTTATGTCCTAGAACTAGTTATGACCTAGACCCAACTTCTCAGACAAGTCTAGTCCTTGGGTTGAATTGCGAGGGTTTAGGATAACTTAATCCATTTCGCAGACGCATATTCAAATTCTGTTTTGTTGGTTTTTGGATGTTGCTACAAGGCTCAAAATTGGTGCTTATTTGAGGGTATTCATGAAAAGGTATTATTAGTATCTACCAGATAATTATGATTCAATTGTGCAACATACTTCAATAATTCACGGTTTTTTGTTTACCAAAATACTAAAATCAGTTTGATCAAGCTGATGTCAGAACAATATTTGGAACGGAGGTATTTTAGTACTGAAATAATAATTAATCTATCTGAGCCAATCCAACGAAATCGAATAGTATCATATATACTCAACCTTGATTACTATTATTGAAACATTAGTAAGTAACGAAGTAATGGCATATCAGTTTTGTCGCATTACTAATCTATACTAATATTATAAAGCTGAAGAGTTTGTTTGTTTGTTTGAACGCGCTAATCTCCGAAACTACTGGTTAGAATAGGCTATATAACATCACGCTACGACCAATCTTTGCTCCTAGCAAAGATATAGCGGTAAATGTGTAAAAAACGGGAGAAATTATTTCATCTTTGAAGCCTTCCGTTGCGTGCGCCGTGAAAACGGTTCAAGATACACAAAAAATATGTATTAAAGAATAATAGCTCTTTTAATGATCTAAAAAACATTCCGCGATAGTATATGTCTATCTTTTAAGATTAACTCACAAAAACCGTTTTTATGGTACCTAATTTGGTCGAAATAATTTGTTTAAGTTGTATCAACATAATAATATTAATCTTTATTCAAATAAATATGTTGTTGGTTAAGAGTACTTCATCCATTATAACGCGGGTAGCACCGAGGGGCACAGCTAGTCCATAATACATAATCTATAGAATACGAGCTGATCCCGGTAAACGTTGTTTTGCAAATTGAAAAATAGATAGTAGCCGATTCTCAGACCTAATGCATATAAAATTTGGTAAAAATCGGTAAAGCCGTATCGGTGGAGTACGGTAACTAATACATTGAAACATGGAAATTTTATAAATAAGATTTTTTTTTTACATACATATATACATTTATTTGCTGCTTACACATTAAAAAGATTTTGGTACAAATTATTCACAAAGATGCTATAAATTAACTTTAAAATAATTGTTAGATAATAAAAAGTGAACGTATCAGCCACACACGTCTACGACTCACTGAGCACAGATCGCCTGACCGCTCTCCGTCTGACAGATCCCTTATATTCCTAAAATGTCCAACCTACAGTAATGCATGACCCATAGTCACAAAAACACATTCAACCCATGCAAGTGGAGTTCCCAAGTCCCAGCATCCTTCAAGCGACAAGTACATCCGAAGTGTCATTAGTTAAAATTACAGAGCGTCTTATTGCTCCCGGGGACGCAGTTGACAAACTTTCAGGAGGGTCCGAGATGTTGGGCCCCTTGTAACCCTCTTGTAAATACCTGAATTAATACATACACTGGTTTTTATACACGATGCGAAGAGAAATGCTGTTAGAGCTGTTGTAAAGCTGACAAGTTGAGTGCCTAACTCGCACTGTAGCTTTTATGCCCGGTGTCAATAATCAATCGTCATAATATGACGAAACACGAGAACATTATTCCCTTTTCAAAACTTTGCGATCTACTTATAAAATTGTTTCGGGCCGTAGATAAAACGATCCGTTTGTTCTATTCGTATTTCCGTTATGAAACCGCCCGTTAACCAATCCTACTATCCTACTATATACTATTATAAAGGCGAAAGTTTGTAAGTATGGATGTATGGATGTTTGTTACTCTTTCACGCGAAAACTACTGAACCGATTTAAATGAAATTTGGTACACAGAATCTCTAGAGCCTGAAAAATAACATAGGCTACTTTTTACCGCGGGAAAACGTCATTCCGCGGGAAAATACATTATAACGCGGGTAACACCGCGGGGCACAGCTAGTATTCAATACGATTTTTTAGGGTTCTATACCCAAAGGGACCCTTTTAATGTGTCTGTCTGTCTGTCACTACTCTGTATATCAAAATCCGTGATTTTAATGAAGTTAAGCACCATTGCGCGCCGTCTGTACTTGAATGGGAGACCAATCTGACTGCATCTTTTTGTAATATAAAAAAAAATATTAGTTATATTTGTTTTATTAAATTTCAATCGATTACAGTTAAAAGTATTATACTTTGTGATACAATTGACAAAACTTGAATCAATCAATCAAAATCCGAATTCATGGATGTTCTGAGGTATATAATAATACACCACCAAAATAAAAAATACGTTAAATTGAAAAACTCATCCTTTTTTAAGTCGGTTAAAATACGACACAGTGCTTTTATGTTTTCCTTTTACCTTGTACCACTCAGCAACTTAGTCCATATATCTTTATTTTCAGGAATCAATCAAACCGCTTAATACAGGGTGTACCAGAACAGCGGGTTCCCTACGCCCCGGGGTCACTAATGTCCTCCGAGAACATTAAGAAACCTTTGCGGGGTTAATAGAGTCCGGAATAAATGTGTCCCGGGAACTGAAATGGCATGAAACAGTTGGGGAACTTTGAATTCAATGTTCTGAAAGAATGCCTCGATACTTATTGTCAGTTTCATATTTTTATGTGGCTTGCATCTTATAGTTTTCTTGAAAATCCAAAACTAAACAATTTATAACAAACTCAACGTTATCAAGATGTGGTTAAGGTGACTATCAAAAGTCATACCGCTTTCCCACAAAATCATACACACGGCTTAGACACGCGTTAAACAGTTGTTTAGTAAAAGTGATCCATGGATATATTTTATAACAACTGTTTAGATGATTAAAATAAAATATAATATTTTATTAATGATGTTGCAATTAATAGCGACAGTTAACTAATATATTAATAAAATAAAACTTGTTTATGTTTTTTGTGGTAAGACCGATATTGTTTTATGAGATGTTACGGAGTCGCCCAGTGGTAAAATTCAAACATTTATTGGTTCAACCATTATATCAAGAAAACCATAATTATTTGAGAATCTTTCAAAATTATCTAAATTCCTTCCATAGATAATGCATTAACTATCTGACAAAGGTATAGTCTAAGATCCGTCCCTGCAACGACCTTCAGCAATACCTCGATTGTTATTGTCAGTTTCATATTTTATGTGGCCAGAATTTTATAGTTTTTTTTGAGAACTCAAAGTATCATTGAAAGAATCAAAAAATATTTCCGGACAATCCACACAACTACATGTAGCCCCGTGGTAAGCTTGTGTTTCGGGTACAAGACATCTGATTTGGTGTTGATGAAATAAAATAAAATATCCAGTTATTATTTTTTCCAAAGTTAAGAAAAAAACGGTTTATGTATTGCACTTCGTCTTGATTCTTAGTTTTCGTTACTGAGCGTCAAATAATAAATTAAAGCGAAGCGAACAATCTATAATTTTTTACAACAATGACCAGCATTTTCTAGCAAAACATGTTGCACGTCTCGAATAAATATGAAACGTTTCGAGACAGACACAAACTAATCAAGAAAGAACACAAAATTATACAGTACAGTCTGACACAGCGAAGAAACGGTCCTGAAGAAAGCTATTCAGAGCATGAGTGACATTTTCTAAATGGAAGCCGACATTCTCAAGGGCAGAAAATGAAATTGCTACAAATGACTGCAATAATTAGAAAGGACCTTGCAACGTCTGGAGGGTCGTGGGCTTCTTGTTAAATTGAATTTACGATAACAGGAGGGAGGTTTCCTGTTTTACTTCAATTTCTATAATTAGTCTTACGATTATTTAAATTTGAGGACTTCGAAGCCTTAAGAAGTTTACCCCCACCTGTTCTGTTGAGTAGAAGCAGCTTCTTCAAGTATTAGCATGGCGATTTATGTCCAACTATCCTACTTTGGAACATATTTCAAGCAGTGAGGTAGATAGTTGACCAATGGCCCTGGGGCAAAAAAACTGCGCCCGCTGCGGCGCCGCGCCGCAAAGTAAGTTTAATAGCAAAGTCAAGTTGAAAAGTCGGAGCTACTCGGTGGTGGCTCGGCAGCAGACTTTACGGCACGTATCTACAGTAACGGTGCGGTGGCAGCGCGGTGGCGACATCGAGTGCAGGAGCTCATAGCCATATAAGTTATGCGCACATTTTTTTTTATATTCCGGATGGTTAGCGCTCTTAAAAACTATTGAAACGAACATTTCTACATTTTACACAATAAATATTTCATGCTGCTAATATTCATGGCTTCTCGCCATGAATATTAGCAGCTTCTAGATATAAATAACCTGTGCCACTGTACTTTAGTTTTATGATGTTGTTTGAAAGCAACTCATTTATTTAATAATAGGGTTTTAGGACTTTGGGGCCCCCCTAGAGTTGGGGCCACCCCCGAGCCCGCCGGTAGCTACGTTACTGGATTCAACGCTTTCGAGAGCATGACTTTGAATGAAATATATGAATTCGTCTGAAATCAATCTGCATGCATGGCACTGGATAACATGTTTAAACGTTTCTCGTCATAACATGATTCGAGTAAAATGTTATGTACGTCAAAGATATGATGTGTAGCTCTATACTTGTAACCCTTGTAATTTCTGAACCACTTGACACAGTTTTTATTCTTCGCATAGTCAATTATAAAAATTATTAAGAATGTGTTCTAGTTAATTTTATAAAAACTGTCAACTCCATAAAACTAAAAATATTAGAGATTTTTAGATACTTGTCAAGTCGCTTAAGCGATACTACGTAATCTTGCCACTATTCCGTTTTATGACTGTACTACTGAGGCGCGCACTTACCTGAATAAGCACTGAAACCCCTTTAAAGTCCGCACTACTTTTTTATTTCTCTCTAATCTCAAAAGATATGTTAAGCTTTTATTCGTCCACACACAATACTGATAAAACTACTTTAAGTTCAATGTTTTCTTCTTTTTACGATCCATAAGATATCTTCTACGGAATGTTCGTAACATTGTGTTTGGTGTACAAAAGGTTATCGCTAACTGAATGGCCCGGGGTTTTATCTAATGCACTCGGTTATTTATTTTTAAAACCACTATCGCTGTACTGTAGTTTATGTGTAAGTTTGAGACTTACATGTTGCCAACTGCAAACAATTTATAAGAACTTAGGTCTTATTTCTTATAATCCGAGTACACTAAGCCGTAGTGGTTGGCTATGTCTACAATACGTGTTAAGATTAGTTGTCCACAGAGCTTTAAATGTTTTAGGTTATGTCAGGAGTTATCTAGCTTTGTTGACTAAGCGAAATTACGAGTGGTCCCACGCGCCCAAAGAAATAAACAAGAAAAAACTAATCAGGTAACTGGGACCGCGGTCCCAGTTTTGTAGTGGGCACTGTCGCCTGTATCCTCGGTATATAAACCATTATCTAATTTTACTCGGATATGGTGAAACAGGCCTTTAGCGTTATTACGATGTGTTTACGGAAACTATTTTTATTAGAACATTGGGTCTCTCAGTGGTCCAAATTCAAACATAATTATCAACCAAGATGAAACCAACGATTAAGTAACACATAGGTACCCATAATTATTAAGAACATAAAAAAATAATCTAATTTAGTCTACAGCTAATCCTACATGAACTATCTAACAAAGGTATTCCCGCAAAACACAGGTACAAAGTTTAAGCTTCGTATAATAATACACATTGTAATTTTAAGATCAGCTGTATTGATACCTTCTTGTCTTGTTTAAAAACAACATAGTGACTTATTCATGATCTTACTTTCAAAATAAAGCTTTTTTTTCCGAGTTTAAAAGTTTTTCTAAATAGAAAAGTTCCTAATAAGAAGAGATAATGAAGTTGCTAAAGAAAGATAACTTAAAAATTTTGCTTAACGGATAATTTCTTATATAAAAAGTCAAATGAACATGTCTTTTGTTACAAGTGTGACTTTAACTGTTATAAAAAAAATATGCTGTTTACTGATGTAGCTGCTGCAACTGCCTACGATCTAATTAATAATAGGTAGTAGAACATTTTTTTTAACAAAAACAACAGACTTTTCGTTTTGAAAATATGAATAACTAGCGGCCCAGCCCGGGTAAATTATTGCAAATTGTTTTTCTGGCAATCATTCCAACTTTTCTCGCCTTAAAAACCATATAAAACATAAATAAGAAGTTTTGCTATAATTTCCCAACATTTTCTATAAAAATTGAGAACCATATTAAAGATAACTCGAGAACTAATAAAAACCAGCCAAATTCAGTCACTCTCACTTTTTTTAAGTTAGATAAATATAAAATTTAAAACAAGCGCTGTTACTGAACGAAACAATCCCAATAACTCGAGTATAAAAATATAACTTCTCCTTTTGAAGTAGGTTAAAAAATAATAAAAAATATTCTCCCAAAATATTATAAGCCATTCTACTGTAATAAACTCATACATTTAATAATATAATTTTAATCTGCCTAAATTAAATTATTAGCAATAAATTTTTAAAGCCATTTCTCACAAGATCTAAGCTTATTGTATTTACTTAATTTTTCCCGCGTCGCCTTTCTCGCAACAATATATTAAGTGGACCTTTTTCGTAAATCCGTCCAAATTACTTGTAGGCTGTGCGCCTTTCTGAAATTAGAAAGAGCTTTTAATTATGTTCACTGTGGATTTGGCAAATGAGCTTTTGAAAAGTTGGATTTGCTGGTGTGAAGTTATTTTATTTTACATTTTAATTGGAAAACACCCTTCGCGCAAAGTTCGTGTGATTATGATATATTTCGGCATAAACTCATTAGTGATAAAGTACTTAAAGCGGAATGTGAAATGGATTCTCTGGCTATTTTTGAAATGTATGTATAATAATGTATTTTTGAACTGTCTTGTTTTATCACAGCAAAATCATTTTTTTAAAGGTTTGAGAAGACCAAGAGAAACAGAATAGTAGGTAAGCTAAATTTAGGCTTGTTTTTATCACCTAAATTTTCCTTGTTCCATTCCAATCAAAGTACAAGTTTTTTTTCAAATGCGTTAATACAATTTTTCATTTAGCTAAAATCGATGACATTGTTGCTAAGAAATTAAATTTTCCTATGTCTTGTATTTTCCAATCTTGCCATACTGACCGACACTTTAGCAACACCCTATAGACGGATCGCCAGTACCCAGATAAAGGGTTATAGGCCTGCAAAGACCATAATGATACCTTATCTCGGAGAAGCCAAACTGCCGAACTAACGCTCGTAAAGCTCAGTACGGAAATGCAACGAGACCCCAGACCTCAAGACCCCAAGACCCCGGGACCCCGGGACCCCGGCACGCCGACTTTAAGTCTTTTAGTGCGCTGCAGACGAGCCACGTCTTATCTAAGACCATTTCCTGCTTGCTAATGAACCAAGCATTTTTAATGAGGAATTTGATGACTCCGTCGTAAAAAGCAACGTGTTTGATAACCTAGTAATGTTTAAAAATTCCTACTTAATATTAATTTATCAAAGCACAGAAGTGAGGTGGCTTATATGATAATTAATATTTTATATCTCATTAAAATTGGTAAATAAATACACCTACTCATATTATACAGCTGAAGAGTTTGTTTGTTGGTTGTTGAACATGCTTATCACCAGAACTAAGGTCCTTTTATAAAAATATTATCAGTATATTTATTGCGGTAACTTAGGTATAGGTAGGTGGAGGTTTTGTCTGTTCACGTCCGTAAGTGGTAACCCTCTGAATCCTTACACGTGACCTCCGGGTGGTGCCAAGAACAGTCTCTGGTGGGAGGCTTCGGCCGCGGCTTGTCACCACCCTCCGGGCTGGGCCAGTGCGTGAAGCGATTTTTTCGTGTTTCGTAATGTGGCCCGGAGAAGCCATCTTCTAGGCCTTCATGCTCCATCTTAGACCACATCGTCACTTTACATCAGGTGAGATTGTGGTCAAATGAAGGCTTATCAATAATAAAAAAAAAAAAAAAAAAAAAAAAAATTTACGGCAAAAATGAAAATCACGGGCAAAGCTGTGGCGTATAAAGTTAGTACAGTAAATAAAATTATAAAAGATTCACTAAACACGAGTATAAACCGACAACACAACATAAGATAATCTAGTAATTAGAGCATACTTGATACTTGTTATTTTAAAGTCCATTGTAATCTACATTATGATGATGCATATTTGTTTTAATAAACTTTCGCCATAGACAATGCCCATGCCTTTAAATAAACTTACTGAACATTAATGAGCTTACAATGATTACTCACTTATGATTTATGCAAATAATATTAAGGTACTTAAGGTACTTTCCTCGAAAATGGTCATATTAATCTGTAGTTTTTCGGCAAAACGACTTGTGTCCGGTCCAAGCGGTTTTTTTACAACCTTTATCACTCTTTACAACATTCCGACAGCCACCCATCAAACGGCAGGGACCTCTATAAATAAGCTGCAGAACCCAGATTGCCGTTATAAATGAAAGGGTGCAGGAAATTAGGGTTTTTTTTTACAACGGAACCCTAACTCGCGCTGTAGCTATCGCCGTAAACAATTTTTCTAAACGCGTGTAGTAGGCATGTTCCTTATAGAAGTAGAATTCAGAGTTACTGGTTTGTTTTCTTCAAACTGGCCAACGTTGCTGATTATAACGAAAGATCCTGATTTGCATGTAGATAAATCATCATTTCAGCAGTAGGACGTATACTGCTGGTACGAAGTACTGACCACGCTCAACGTTGCTTTACTTTATAAATTAAATGAAATGGCGGTTTACAATTTATGACATATTAAAAATAGTACTCGGTTGAAATTTGTATGGTACCTAATGTACATCTTATATTTATTTTTATATTTATCATTCTCTTATTTCCGGAGTCTATAAGAGTTCCGTTATTTGCCATTTGGCTACGGAACCCTACAAAAACAAGATATTGTCGTTTGACTGGTTAGTATCCCATCCAAAAAACCCATACGACATAAAATCGCCAATATTTTTTTTTCCAGAAAAACTACTAAAAATCGTGATGTGTGTGTGTACCTACCCTACATTGTACACTACACGATTTATGGGTTGGGTCAGGAATAAGCCCGCGTCTACACCGTTCTGAGTAAATAGGGCTTTATTTGGGATGATGGAATATTTTACGGGCACCATAATAACTGATTGCGCAGTTGATGCGGTAGCCTGCTTGTCGTTTTGACGGGTTTTTTAGGTCGGGAGGAACACATTTTGCAGTTATTTATGTAGTTGTAGGCAGGTGTGTAATGTAATGTTTTCACTGTCATGTCTTTGTTAGTATAAATATTTTAACAGATGCTTCTCGGGTTTTATTCAAACATAGTTCAAATAAACTTTACAGATGGCTGTTATGTTATTAGCACAAAGACTGACTCGTTTGGTCCTACAAAATATTTATTAATTTTCAATCCACTACAGATTTTGCTGCGTAATTTGGTTTTTATGGATTCATTTTGATATAATTTTACCATTAATATTTTAAACTTGTGTAGAAATTAAGAAATAAATATAATATATACTTAGAACTTTTGAAATTAAAATTAAGTCTAAGTAACGTAGATATAAGTAGAGTTTATCACTTTGTAAAAAACATAAAAGGCTTAATTTTACCACTATTCGGGGTCGCTTTATTTACATTAAAAAAAAAACAAAATATTTAACCTTACTTTAAAATTAAACATTGTATTTGGAAAGATATCTACTAGAGTCAACACTACTCTTTTCATAACCCAAATGAAATCGAATACTTCGATCCATAGAAGAAAAGCTACCTGGTTCTACAATTTCGTATAGCACTCAAGTCTATAAACCCACCATAATTAATCATATTACAAGGTGCTAAAAAGCAAAGCTTCAGTTCATTAACACGAGACGTACAATATCTCCACATCAAGGGAGTCCTCAACTTGCATCGATGCATTAATTAATTCATTATTAACCGACCCCGCTCCGGTACATAGCTCAGGTAACTTGGCTGAGTAATTTAGTAATTAAGTGCTCTTATGACGAGCAAGATGGCGGATTTTGTGGGGATTTTATTACAGTGACTTAAAAAAATATCGCGTCACTTGTTAAACAGCTCATATTATAGGTGATGTTCCATAGCTGAAGTGATAAAAATTCAACTATTGACATAATGAGACATGCATGACATATGAGTGAGTTAAAAAAAGCTAAGAAATAATTAAGATAACAGCTCCAGCTCCACTATGAAAAAATATTTTATAAAAATAAACCACTAGCTTTCTAAGTACAACTAAAACACTCAAACACCTTGTGTCATTCATAAAATAGATCCAACAATCAACAAAATCACAAAATGATAAGATTATAATAACAGAAACGCAAACATAGAATGAACAGGAGCCAGCTAACATCTACCTGAGCTGGAGAAGGTTCATAAGTTCCGTAGTTCCAAGGTAAATACCAAGCGCAGTGCACCGTGCAGTCATCGGTATTCCGAACTACGCAGACTTGGGCCAAGTTGAACTCCAGATGTTTTGACCTTTGACCGCCTGGATAGGTACGCGAGGTATAATAAAAAGTTGAGTTAAGAAACGTGTTGAAGATCGTTTGGCTAGTGTAACGTCACAAATATAATAAGTAACTTTGTACAAGGGACCTTTTTCTCTCAGTTATCAGTAAATAAATGGGATTTTATTGGCGATACAGCGTCTGCAGTGGCTAAGCCTCTCGTACGTTACTTTCGCGATGCGCTAACTCAAGTCTGTCACAATAAAATAAAATGTAAAAGAAACTCTTTACAGTACTTAAACCTTTTTTGATATCTACTCTACTTCTACCAAAATTCATGGAGTTTTGAATTTGTCAATTCAAATCAGAAGTCATTTTGTTAAGTTTTATTTTTCTATTGATGTTATAGTAAATAATGGATAAAGCTATAGATCAGAAGCCATGTACACCCCCAAAATCACCCATTCCGTCAATTTGCCCTAAAATGGTTGCTGAAGAAGCCATGGATCTATCCTTAGTCCGCGTCCAAGACTCAGGGGCTGACCGCTTGAACACGATAGAGCTTCATTCAAAAGCAATTGAAGTGAACTCTGCTGATGAAGTCAGGTTAAATTTTTTGTAAATCTTCCACTGTAATTTATTTTCTTTGCAAAATAGTGGAACTTTTGCTCATTACCACTATTTGGATAATCAATTAATAACGTAAAATTATAGTTCAGTTACTCTCCATGGCTCTGCGCTTGATGCGACAGTTTGTCAATGTAAAAATATAGATATGATAAACTTTGATAGAAATGAAAATATCTTATTACTTTATAAATCAATTTACGACTCGACTTAGGTTCAAATTATATATCCAATGTCCATCTGACACATTCTAGAAAAATCATCGCCGCGCCGGTCCGTCAACCGTCGTCTATTCCCTAGTTCTTGGCGCCCTCTTCTTGTTTTTCTGACAGCTTCCGCCGACAGGGGCGCCTCGTGTTGCTAACACGGCCATGCTGCATCGTGTATGCCCACAGACACGACAACTCTATAACATTACATAAATTATGGGTTATGAACTATGCTACTGTAATGTTAGTTCATAACTGTCACTCATTAACTGCCTCGGTCATCATGTCAACAAATTTATGCATTTAGTTTTCTCTCGTATATCAACACACCATAGACTATACCTAGGTTCGTGAGAATATACGACAGCAACTATTACCCATGTGTGTAATTTTAGGTCTAGGTTCACCTTTAGTCTTAGGATAACCCACTCTAACTTTTAGCACCGCACCTTTAGTCTTAGGCACGACTAGTAGTTAGTTCACATAAACCCAAAATAACAAACCGGGTATCAAACTTGAACACAATGCCAGCCTTAAGAAATGTATTTCATGTCAACATTTATAAAACCGAAATTGAAAAAATTAAACACGCTCCATTAAGTTTAGTAAACATAAAATAAATAACAAGGTTTGGTTTCATACATACCTACCTTAATTATTAGAGCATAATTCAGTAGGCACACTTTGCTAACATGGTCTGTCATCCAGGTTGTAGTCGTGAATCTTAATCCACGGTTTCATGTTCTCGGCTGCCGCATTTCCTGTGTACCGCTTTGAGCTCCTCTCACAGCCTCTTAAGTCAGTAACCTGGTACCTGTCATTGCCTTTTTCGATTTCCCTTTCTGTCTTTTTCGAGGAGGCGAGGGCGTGCGCTCCTCGCAGCTTGAGCTGCTGGAACTCGAGCTCGAGCTAGGGCTCCGCCTTGAACGCGTACGTTTTTTCTTTTGTTTTCCCATTATTTGTGGACTTACTAAATGCCCTTATCCCACTTCTGATGATAAACTTTGATAGAAATGAAAATATCTTATTACTTTATAAATCAATTTACGACTCGACTTAGGTTCAAATTATATATCCAATGTCCATCTGACACATTCTAGAAAAATCATCGCCGCGCCGGTCCGTCAACCGTCGTCTATTCCCTAGTTCTTGGCGCCCTCTTCTTGTTTTTCTGACAGCTTCCGCCGACAGGGGCGCCTCGTGTTGCTAACAGATACTATGTAGCCTTGCTTCGATGGGTCAGTGCTGTCAGATCTGTCACTAATATGAAGGGTTCCATCACATAATAGTCATCGAATTGCCATTACATAAGATGAACTGATCCGTAATTTTCAACAATACGTAACTATAAATAAATATTTGGGGTACCTAAATACTTTATCAATAGACACTGAACACATAGTAAATATATCGAATTTATAGGTAAGTTTAAGTAGTAAGTAATGAATTTAATAAAACTTTTATGATCCAGCCCCATTAACTTCGAGACATACCATGGGATGAGACTGTGGTCAAAGATATATTTACAATAAAAAAAATATCATCTTTGTTCCAGACAAGCTACAAAAGCGGCACTCGTGAACAAAACACTTCCATTTGGAAACCAACATGTGGCAATCGACAATATCTCAGCGGACTGTAATTTCATGCAAACGAAAGAAGTCCAAGCAAGTGGTGACAAAGAATACCAGCTGAATAGTGATGATCTCGTACCTATAAGGAAAAGACCAGGAAGAACACCAAAACCTGAACCCTCAAAGCGTGCAAAGCGAACTAGAACTAAAACCATTCAAGAATTCTACATAGGAAAGCTGTCCAACCTCGTCCCATTTTCGACAAAGTACAAGGTTTCTCCAAATATATTCACAGAACATTTTTACCCCAAACCCAATTCTGCTCGTATAAACAAGGAGATACGTCACAAATGAAATAAATAAAGTACAGTCCATTTCCGTTTTTGGGTAAATTACTTGGATAATATTGTTGAAAATTTAACATGAAGATTTGTTTCGTCAAAATCCTATCTACAAATTTTCTGGATGTTTGATAAGCAGCTATTGTGATTTTTTATAAAAAATACTAACGCACTGAATAAACGCTATAAATCTAAACTAACTTTTCACTGGGCAAACGATAGGCATAATCTTCTACCTTTAAAATCTAAAACAGTCATATAACTTATTTTTATAAACGCAAGATTTAAATTGAATTGGTCATTAAAATGTTGGGTTGTTCCTCGTGGCCAAAATATTTCGCCTAAATGATTTTTACTGATCTCAATCCTATGTCAAAATTAAAAGAAAAATTATGCGATTAAATTTAACAAATTAAATTGTAGAAGTAGCCTGTTTATAATAATAAGGAAGCTTCCAAACAATACATGTAGGTAATTTACCATTTGCTGTTTGAAAACCTTTAAAAGCAAGCTACGATAGTAACGATGTCACTTTCATAATGAAATCCCAGCGGAGCAATGTTTTCTAATAATGAACTACCCAAGACCTCATCGGCCTACAAGTTTAAATTGCATGGCGTAATTCGAGCACCTCTGTGAAATGGACAACGCATGTTAATCGCCTGCTTAATGGTAGGCTGGAGTCTGACTTCGCCATCAGATGTCGGGAATGTGATTTACTTGTCCGATGCGGGTAGGCAGCAGAGAGTATATAATCACTACGTTTTAAGGCAGGTACAGAACGGTCATTTCACTCGAACGATCCTACATACACTTACCTCTTGTGAGAGTTCTGTAATCTGTTGTTATAATCAACTAGGTAAAATAAAATAAATATTTCTGGACAATTTACACAACATCTAGCCCCGCTCTAAACTACTGGTACTGATGGTACTGATAGGTTATAACCTATCAGATTGATGATAGAACATAATAATTTTTCAATATTCTAAAGTCAATGTCAATACGTTTCATTAGAAGCACAGGGCATACATGGACAGATGAACTTAATGTTAATATCTCTCTCTGTAGTCGGTCCCTCATGTCTGAGGATCGTGGTCAGCATCGGAAAGTTAATAAAACTAAACTTAGAATTTGTCTATGTAAATCAATAAAGAATAAAAATTATAAATAAAAACTGTCAAATAACATTGTCTTGACAGTTCTCTTAATTTTTTTAAAGTTGATAAGAGAATAGAAAACCAGCTTTTATCTTTGTAGTTATTACTATGTAATTTTGGTGTTCTTAGGCACTTTGTTGACATAGGGTTGTTAATAGGATCAATAGGTGTCAATCCTATTTAATTTCGTGGTTTACTTTAAATCCCTCCCTTAGGATTTCCCTAAAAATAAACAAAACAATATAATACTTGCCCGTCGCACACTTATTTTTTGAGTCGGTTTCTTACAAAGTTTCTTTGTAAGGGACTATTTCAACTGAGTATACTTTACTACCACATACTTCACTTAAAACTTTATGTAGATTTGTATTTGTATTAACTAACTTGGAGTAACTAGTACTGCTGGAAGTACTCATTAGCCCAAAAATACCATATAATAGGCAAAGTTACGGGCAGAAAACTTACAATTCATACTCAAAATTATATTCGTTGAAATCTACTGAATACTTTAATCATATAATACTACTAACCGTGTTTCAACTCCAACTAATCCTTTAATTCATTTAAGTAGTGGCAGCACTTTCGCAGCTTTTAAGCTACACGCTTAAATTATAAAGCTTATAAAACATTGTTCCCTTGCGTATCATAACCCGTCTCGGAGTGTTCTGGGGCGAGCACTTGGCATGGGTTACGGAAACTATAGTTTTAAACGAAAAATATTAAATAAATTAATATTTATTTATCGTAGAAGAAGAAAGGAGTTAGACGGAATTTCTTTAAAGATTCTCTGTCTCTCCGTCTGGTCTGTTCGTGGCTATCCAAAACTCATATACAGATGTGAAAGGTTTTGAATAGCGAATATTTAAGAAACTCAATACACCTAAAGCAATTCCTGGTAGGTATTATGACTTCCTTAAAATTTGGTATTTCGTTCCGTGTGTAAAAACACGCCGACCAAAAATACTGGACACCTTTTTTTCACTTCATTAATTTAATAAGAAGGTGCCAAGATAATATAGACCATCAATGTTCGGTAGAGGGGGCTTGGTATAACTTAAGTACAAATCGCCCGATAGCGTTACTTTTACGTTACGCGAAACTTCAAAGAACAGTATTTAATTGATTGTTCATTTTGCTTTAAAAAAAAGAAAATATACAGTATAATTTATATTAATAATTTTAATAACAAATCATTAAATATTTTTTAACCTTTATTGTTATTTGGAATGTAACATTCTTGTGAATGCTAGTCGCATTTTTCGTCGTAATGCTCACCGCGAGCGAGGATTCACCCCTAACATTTCCTTGTATCTTGCGTTGAATTCAATCTTTGTAGAAGTTTCTGGCCTACATGCATCGCTTGTGCTCGCACGAATGCTCGACTAAATGGTACAATCAAAATCACGTTGGTTTATAAAATAAAATAAGGTTGTAACGAATCAAGTTGTTATTTTACAAGAGTCTGTAACCACATTGAGAACGCTGAATAATATTGTAATAGTAATTAAATCAACCATTGAATGCTACTAAACGGTGAACAGCTTATTATGTTTAGTTTTTACTATCCGATCGCATAAAACAACAGTTGTGTATCTGTTACAACTATAAAATTGAAGGAAGTGATGCGGGGCAACATCCTAACTTCCGGTGCCGGCGGTGTCGTGCTAACCGCAGCAAAAAGCATTACGCCAAGTTGCGTCAAGACTTCATTTGTTATGTATTCTACTTAGCTTGTAGTGGCAGCACTAAAGCACCCTCTGGCGGGTTTAATTAATTAATTTTACAAGGTATTTTTTCTTATTTTCTTGCTCTAGGACAAGATTTACATTTTGATTGATACAATCTTAGTTAACGTCAGATAAGAGAATAAAGCAAGAGATAAATGCAAGAGAGCGAAAAATTAAAAAAAACATGACATTTATTTCTATGATATCGTAGAAATCCCCTGGCTGCGTCAGAGGTTAACGTATTATACATTGTTTTAAAGTACGTATAAAAATAGCAGAAATAATCAAATAAATGTAAATAGCCTAATGTAGAAAGTGCTTCACTTTTTTTAACACTAATCTATGATCTATAAATCTAAATTTAAAATTTAAGAAAAACTCCCGATTCCTATGCCTTCATTTCCTTAAATGTAAAACAATATAATATTATGTAATGTGGACGCGATGCGCTTCCATTTGATACCCCACACTAGTATATTTCCAGATTTTCTGTTTTCCTTCCCCACTCTCACCCACATTAATTTTAAACGGCTCAACCGATTTTCATGAAACCTGTCTAAGAACGCCCGTGCCAAACTCACCTTTCATACAAAAAAAAAACTAAATTGAAATCGCTCCATCCGTTCGGGAGTTATGATGTAATAGACAGACAGACAGACAAACACGTCAAACTTATAAAACCCCTCTTTTTTGGTCGGGGGTTCGATCGGGGATATAAAAATGAATCGCAAAATGTGCTATCAATTTGGCCAATCTTTTTTTCAAATATTCGTAGAAGTCTTAGAACGGTTTTAACGGCGAGAATAATTAGAATATGTTTTTTAATTGTGCATAAAAAAAAAACAAAAAAAATGGGTTTAGTCAACAATAGGTTATCACCTTATCATTATCCGGCGGTGTTTATTATTATTTAATGCACAACATGTTTAAGAAATTACATGTAACAATTGTTTTAAATTTTAGGCAGAGAAGACATCCTCCAAGAATTGTAACTGTTGTTATTAATAAATACTATTATGACTATTATAACTATTGTGGATATCTGCTGTAATAATATTGCAAATCATTGAACGTAATACAGTTGTTTCTTGATATATCAACTATCGCGACATGTGTATCTCATTCTAAGAAGTAGGTAGGGTACTAAATGCGAAAATTCCTTGAAATGAGCTGTAACTTGAGGGACAATGATACCTCTAAGAACTTTATAGGCCTATCTTGATGATGAGAGGTTTTATGATGATGAATCTTTTGTATTCAGTCAGGATGTTTGAAGTTATAGGCAATGTGCTTGATTACGGGCACGTTAGATTTGGGACATCGGTTTTAATATCCGTCCGATATTAAACTACAACGGCTTGCAATAACAGGTAGGCTAAATTACAAACGAATTAATTTTGTTCTTTGATAACTGAGCCAGAGTGTATCTATATATTCACGTTTTAATCTGAGAGGAAGAGGGTAGCTTCCCTAACTGACGACGAAAGTGCTCTTGCGAATTATTAGATTTAAAATTTAAAAATGACGCATAAAGTGTTGGAAAGCGCGATACGTGATCTCCACAAGTTAATTGACGTTTTGACCAATAAAGTTGCAGCACTGGAAAGCAAGGTGAGCGACCAAAATCATCTAATTGCAAAACAAAATATATCTATCAATCAGCTCAAAACGCTGGTTGAGGGTAGGACGGTACAGACTTCGCAGACTGTGCAGGCCTCGACTCTGCAATCCCCAACTGCCGCGAAAACACCTCCGACTCTGCCAGCACCACAGCGACACATGCGGCAAGCGCGTATTATAGCGTCTGCAAATATCGCGACGTCGAAGAAAAAGACTACCGCGAAAAAGGAAAGCGAAAAGGATGCGACGTTGACAGCCCATTTAATTGCGGATAGCAAAGCAAATGGAAAACCAACCACTTCAGGAGCTACAGCGGACTTGACGACAGCATCAAATTACGAGTTTGGAGCGACTAATTCTACAGATTGTACGTGGGAACAAGTAACTCACAAGCGTCGTTCAGTGAAGCCACGACCGGTGGTAATTGGCTCTGGAGCCAGTAACGAGCTACAAATAGCAGAACGACTGAAATTTATTCAGGCATGGTCTTTTAGGCCTGAGACTGAGGTTGAACAGGTTAGAAGCTATATAAACAAAATTGTTGCCTGTGACAAATTTATCGTAGAAAAACGAGCTATTAAAACAAATCAACATGCGGCCTTCGTAATTGGTTTTCCGGAGACGCTGTACACACAAATGTGTGCACCAGAATCGTGGCCACAAGGCATCAAAATCTCGGACTGGTTTCGGTACGCCCCCCCGCGCGGAGCGGGGGCGCGCGCGCAGGCAGCCTGCGAGCTCGAGCCCAGTGCATCGGCGGGGCCCCACAGTCACTAAATGCAGCAGAGAACGACGGACGTATGAGGAACCTCAACAAAGCCAATGCGAAAAAATTGTGTTATGCCACCAAAACATCGCGTCGCTTCACAAAAAATCGAATAGGCTCGAAGCTTTGTTGGAAAGTGATTTAAAATGTGATATACTAGCACTAACGGAGCATTGGTTACCTGAATCAAAGTTAAAATGTGTAAATTTACAAAACTATAAACTAGCCTCTTATTATTGTAGAACGCAAATAGTGCATGGCGGCTCTTGCCTGTTCGTTAAAGACGGCTATAAATGTATAGAAAACATTGATCTGACATGCTTATCAGTAGAGAGAAAGTGCGAAATCTCTGCTATTGATTTACTCGACCATAATTTGACAATAGTTTGCGTGTACAGAACAAATTTAATTACAACTAATGAATTTATCGATTGTTTTGAAGGTTTGCTCAACAAGATTAGCGATTTGGGTAATGAATGCGTGATTGTGGGTGATTTCAATATTGACTGTGTGGGAAATTTGAATAACGATTTTTTCAAGTTAAACGATCTGATCTCGGTACACGGTTTATGCAACTTGGTCGACTTCCCGACGCGGGTCACTGCGTATACTTCTACTAGTCTAGATCATTTGTATACCAACCTCGCAATGGGTACGGTAACGGTCACCTCGGTGGTCACTAACATTAGTGATCATTTCGCGATAAAGGGTGAGATAACACGAATAAGGACGAAACCGCAACAAAAGTATTCATATGTTAGGAAGTATAGTAATGCCAATAAGAGTAACTTTGTTGCATCTATAGATAGTGTAGATTGGAACGAACTTTTATTTAAATATAGATCCAATACTTCTGCATTGATAATGTCTGTGATAAATGTTATTAAAAATAAATTTGAAATATGTTTTCCTATAAAAAAAACTTTTCATAAAAATTATGACTCATGTTGGATATCAGCAGACGCTAGAAATTATAAATTATTATTATTCGACATAATAGAAATAAGTAAAGTTGATCAACATAACGAGACAATACAATCATTTCTACTTGACATGCAAAATCATTATGAATTAATTTTAAGAAATAATAAACGTGACTATTATGAGAGGATGCTAGGGTCTTCCAATAATGCCTCCAAAGCTATGTGGGGTATAATAAACAGAGAAAGAGGGAGAGATAACGCACCTCGCATTGATTTCACAGACATAGTCATACAACAAGATGGTACAAAATTTTGTAACAAAAAAGAACTGGTCAATATGATGAATTCTAGGTTCCTGTGTGCGGCAGAGGCCTGCGGTGCGCCTATAGCTAACGCTATCAGTGTGCGCCGAGCCTTAAATTCAGCGCGCATGTGTTCGGACCGGTCATTGAGACTTAAGCTATTTAGTGCTGACGAAGTAGTACGGATTGTATTGACACGCATACCACCAAAGGAATCTAAGGATGTATACGGAATATCCATGAAATTGCTTAGGTACGCCATTATTCCTCTCGCTCCTGTACTAGCACACATCTACAACAGTTGTATAGGAGAGGGTTCATATCCAAGTCACTTGAAATTAAGCAAAGTGTCACCGTTATTTAAAGGAAAGGGGAAAAAAAGCAACATAGATGGATACCGACCGGTTTCGATTATACCAGTATTAGCGAAGGTATTTGAAAACGGCCTTAGTTCCAGGCTTGTTGCTTTCCTTTCAGAAACGGAAGCAATCTCTGACAAACAATACGCCTACCGTGAGGGCCGCTCGACAACGTCACTGGCGCGAGAGGTGATTCGCTGCGTGCTGGCCGCTCGTGAAGAGAAGCAGCAGGTCGCAGTAATCTGCTGCGATCTGTCAAAGGCTTTTGACGTCGCCGACCACACCATACTAGCAACCAAGCTAGAGCACTATGGGATCACAGGAAAGGCCCATGAGTTATGCTGTAACCTTATGCGAAACCGTTCACAAGTAGTGCAGGGTAGCGGTGGGGAGGCAGTATCCGATCCATTGACATCGAGGATGGGAGTCGCTCAAGGATCCTCGGTCTCAAATATATTGTTCTCCTTACTGCTCAATGACTTACCAAAATTTATAACTAGTGCAGAGGTATTCATGTACGCGGACGACGTAGCTGCAATCGTCACAGCACCTAATATAGACCAGTTGGAGGTGTCACTTAATAGGACAGCCTCATTATTATCAGAATGGTTTGGGTTTAATGGGCTAGCTTTAAACTTAAGCAAAACCCATTTTATCCATTTTTTTCTGTCAGGTAGTGCCCCTAGACCCTTGACAGTAACAATAAATGGGAACACTATCAACCAAGTTCAGAATACCTCATTCCTAGGGTTCCAGATAGACAGGGGGCTGCAGTGGGGTAGCCACGTAAACAAATTATGCGGAAAGTTGGCTGGCGCATGCTACGCTCTGAGCCGGGTAGCGCGAGTGGTAAGCACTGAAGTGGTTCGAGCTTGTTTTTTCGCAACGGTGCAGTCGCTATTACAGTACGGTGCAGAGCTTTGGGCGCGTGCAGCCGACTGGGAACGCGCGTTCCGGCTGCAAAAAAGGGCTGTACGGATTATAGCGAAAATACCAAGTGACCACTCGGCGAGACCTTACTTCAAATCCCTAGGAATCTTGACTTTACCTTGCCTGGTTATATACCAAGTAGCTTTGTACGTCCGGCAGAACCAAGAAACCTATGCGACGCTAGGGAACTCGCACGCTTACGCTACGCGCAGCCGAGATAAGCTCGCCGCCGTCTCGCGCTCTCTGCGGAAGTCTTCCAAGCAACTGACCCATGTTATGGGCCCAGCTGTGTACAACAGGATTCCCAGTAATGTGAAGGAAGCCCACAGTCTACCAGAATTTAAACGTAAATTAAAGTGCTGGCTTGTTGAGCGGACCTTCTATAGCTATACAGAATTTTTGACATAAAATTAAATATATTTAAGATGAATTGATAATAGTTAATTATATTATTTAAGAATTTGTGACATGTAACATTTTGTTATCAATAAAATAACTATGAACTATGAACTATGAACTATGAGAGCATAAGCTTTTAAACACTAGAGGTTCAAATTAAATTAAATTTACAACATGTCCACGAAGTTTTTGATTCAAAATTTAAAGGTGCCAAATTTTTTTAGTCCAGTGATGACCACGACTACTCTGGCAAGATTGTACCGATTAAGAAGAAGACATTTTTATAATCAATAATACAACTTTTTTAAATTTATGAAAACCTCTTGGGTTTTATATAAGCATTTATTTAGTTTTATTCACAGACTACGGCCGTTCCCAATATTCAATCTTTGATTATGGATAGATAGCTATCCTCGACGATGAGTAACGATCTATCTATCTTTTGAGGCCGTCCCAATAACTCCTACAAGTGTTATCTATCTCTATTTAACTGTGGATAGGCCGCCTATCCGCAACCTCCTTTGCGTTTCGTTTAACGCAGAATCACAGAGAGGGCCGAGTATTAATCACAACAATATTATTGCTGTTA
The DNA here is from genome assembly GCA_929108375.1 of Gymnoscelis rufifasciata. Taxonomy (NCBI): domain Eukaryota; kingdom Metazoa; phylum Arthropoda; class Insecta; order Lepidoptera; family Geometridae; genus Gymnoscelis; species Gymnoscelis rufifasciata. Next base: position 6,788,255 of record OV815315.1, on the reverse strand, counting down.
TTATCATTATCATAAATAAATTGGTAGGTACAAGATTTTTTTATAGCCAAAATGTTGGAAAAATGTAATCAATTAGGTTCACTGACACGCTGTTGTAACGGAACGTTTTACATGTCATGTCAAATGACAGATTTTTAGCCGTTGTTGTTGTTTATTTTGAATCGAAATCAACACGAATATAAATTCTATTCTCTTTCGATTCGATTTCTCTCTAATAAAATCTACCGACGCCTCGCCTCACCAAGCTTGGTTCTGTGTTTATTTCATTGTGAATTGTGTGTGATTGATTAGTGACTATAAAAAATGAGTGCAGTAAATGCATACCGCCTGCCTTGGTTAAACATATTATGGGAAATAATAATTATTTAATAAGATCTTATGTTTTTTGTGAATAAGCGCTTCATTCATTCATTCAATTGTGTTTAGAATTCAGTAATCAGGTGTTTTGGTTTAGGTTTTGTTTTAATTTATATAATAAAATGGGTATATTTCTGTAAGTAATTAGTCTTATTTAACCTAAACCTATACTCAAACTCATAGTCTTCTTAGTTAACTAAATAATTCACACGTCATTTTCTTGAACATAATCCGAGTCCGATACCCAATCGCTCAATTGTTCCAGAAGCGCCAAATCACTTGAACTCGTACTTGAGTCAGACATTTTTTAACAAATATTCGTAGGTAATCAATGTATTTATCAGAAATATTCACAATTCACTTGATATCTTCCCCTATCCTCAGAAATCGTAGGATCGTGCTTTAGGTTACTAGGGTTTACCAATGTTACTGAAAGACCCTTTGTTATTATTGGGACGCATGAACTGTCATTTTCATACAGGCTGCTATCTGTAGATAGCTATCCGCCCTCTCATCGGTAGATAGCAGCTAGAGATAGGATTGCCTACCGCTAGTATGTTTATTGGGACGGCCAAATTAAAGATAGATAGATGTTTCTATCGTCAGTAAGGCAAAACAAGAGATAGATTGAATATTGGGAACGGCCGTAAGAGTTTCTAGACCTGGGCATGTAAAATTTGACATACTTCCCGATTTCCGATTGCGTCAAATTTTTGACATTTCCGCGTTGAGGTGGGACAAAAAGGTAATTTCTTGTGAGTGTGAATTAAAATACAATCACCTTGACCTCTTATGATTTCCTCACTAAAGCTCAAGATTCTAATATTGAAAATGAATTAGAATCAAAAAAGAGCACGCGATTAAAAAACTTCTTTGCTCTTGTATAACAAATAACTATTGCTTATTTTGTATAAATTCGGTCAGCAAAACGAATGAATCTGGATAGATTCACAGTAAAATAACGCAAGATTTACTTGTCGTTTTATTCACTTTAAATTGACTACACAGAGAGCCATTCACCTACTCAAGATGAATCTTACAAGTACTCACTTAAGTCTGTAATAAATCGAGATCTGCGAACAAAGCTTGGAGATAAGGGATAGTATGTAGGAATGTTACTAAAGAACCATACTATTTGTTTTGGAGATGGAGTTGAAAGCATTGAGAGAAGTAGCTTGGGAGTCCAGAAACTATTTATTACGACGATTATGTTCGTAAGAATGTTTTGAAAGAAAGTCGATAGGTATATATAGAAGGTATCGAGATTTGCGGACTATTTATGCATTCACTATATAGGTATGTATTGTGCTTGTTATAAAAAAATGCTACATATACGCAGTTACTAAAAATTTTTCCTACCTAATTAATTTTGCACTATTTGTTCTTCTCAAAGTATTTGAACTATGAGAGGATCCTAGTCAGTTAACAATACGATACTCATTATTAAACACAACATTACAATAAGACACATACAAAATTAGATTTTTTTTTCAATAATTAGAATTAATGGCCGGCCTTAGCCGCTGAGTTTACTACTTATCTGAACAATGGTTCAGTTTAAACAAATATCAACGGTTTTGAAATTACAATAATAAACAACAATGACCTATTTCGACAAGCAAAATAAGCCAACATTAACAAAACTTGAAAAAAATCTCTTCACATAAAATCACTCCCGGTCTTCGACTACAAGTTCGAACAAAAGTCTGTACGTAGACTGCAAAAGCATAGATTTTATTGAAATTCACAAGAACTGAGGAGTATTCGATATCTATAGCATTATGAAGTGGATATTGAGACGACGATAAAAGAACATCAAAGAGCTGAGCGAATTTCAGTTCTCTGGAATTGTTATATCATTCCCGTCTCGAAAAACATTAGTTCAACCATTCCCGATATAGAATATAGAAATGGAATGTGATATTCTAAAACAGGAATTTTCGAACACCTTTGCGTGATAAGTAACATGGCATTTGGTGTACCTATTTAGAATACGCCTACATATCGACATGAAAGAATCAGATAAAATAATTGGTAATTCTAAATATTAGGTCCTTACATATGAAATTGGCGTTTTTCGTACTGGCCACTTTAATCACAAATTTCTCCTCTTTGGTAAGGAATTCCAAATTCAAATTTGTACAGCTATAGACTCATGTATTTGTGCTTCGATGATCGTCATTCATTTGTTTTTTTTCTTCTGTTTTTTTCTGTTTGCGTCACTCATTTTACAAAATGGAAAACTTAAAATATCGCATTATTTACGAGTACGAGTTCCGCCGTGGCACTAGTGCTGCGGAAACAACTCGAAGGGTGAATGATGTGTATGGCGGTCGTGTTGCAAAAGAAAACACAGTTCGTTTTTGGTTCCAACGTTTTCGTTCTGGAAATTTCGACTTGCAGAACAAGCCCCGTGGACGGCCTGAGACTCAAGTTGATAATGAAGAGTTGAAGGCTATTGTGGAAGCGGATCCATCGCAAACCACGTCCGAGTTAGCTGCAGGCTGCGGTGTTAGTGATAAAACTGTTTTAATTCACTTGAAGCAAATTGGGAAGATTAAAAAGCTTGAAAGGTGGGTACCTCACGAATTGACTGAAGCAAACCGGCAAACGCGCGTCGACTGCTGCGTTACATTACTAAACCGGCACAATAATGAAGGTATTTTAAACCGAATCATTACCTGTGATGAAAAATGGGTTCTTTACGATAATCGGAAGCGCTCAGCGCAATGGTTGGATCCTGGCCAGCCAGCCAAATCCTGCCCCAAGCGAAAATTAACCCCAAAAAAGTTACTTGTAAGCGTTTGGTGGACTAGTGCCGGTATTGTTCATTACAGTTTTCTCAAATCTGGCCAGACTATTACGGCTGATGTCTATTGTCAGCAATTGCAAACCATGATGGAAAAGCTAGCGGCTAAACAACCTAGGCTGGTCAATCGCTCCACGCCACTGCTGCTTCACGACAACGCTAGACCACACACTGCGCAACAGACGGCTACTAAATTAGAAGAGCTTCAATTGGAAAGTCTAAGACATCCTCCGTACTCCCCGGACCTTGCTCCAACAGATTACCATTTTTTTCGAAATTTGGATAATTTCTTGCAAGGGAAAAAATTCAACTCCGATGGGGCAGTCCAAATCGCCTTCAAAGATTTTATTGATTCCCGTCCGACTGGTTTTTTTAGTAAAGGGATCAATGAACTACCTATAAGATGGCAAAAGTGCATAGAAAATAATGGTTCATACTTTGATTAATTAAATATATTATATTAAAAAATATTCGACTTTTTGTTCCTCCCATACAAAACGCCAATTTCATATGTAAGGACCTAATATAACCTCAGCTACCTTTCAATTGGTGCTAAGGACCTATTTTTATTTTAAAAAACCTTTGCTTCACCACAAATTCAGTGGGTGTCGATGTGGGTGAGGATTAGACTAGAATGATTGCCATCTTTGTGATCAAAGATCAAATACTTGTCAAGATACTCAAGAATTAGTTATCTAGAAATACAGCAGCAAGGAGCGTATTATTAGACTTTATAATTATGTACATCGTAACTTTATTGCCATCATAATTATTATAATCGTAGGACTTCTGCTAAATATATTTATGAATAAATATATATTTCCGGACAATCCACACAACAACATCTAGCGTTGTAAGTTGTGTCTCGGGTACAAGGCATCTTATTATAATAGACAAACATACATTATGTAGATAATTTGTATTATACATATAATACACCCAGACTAAGGAAAAAGTGCTAGCAAAACTTAAGTTTTTTTTGTATGAAAGGTGAGTCTTAGACATGTTTCATGAAAATCGATTGTGCCGTTTAAAACTTATGGGGGTGAGAGTGGGGAAGGAAAACCGAAAATCTGCAAATATAGTAGTGTGGGGTATCAAATGAAAGAGCATCGCGTGCACATTACTAAATATTATGGTGTTTTACTTTTAACTAAATCAAATTTAAAATTTAGATTTATTACTGCCAGAAATAGTTTATAACCACTATGAACCAGAAACTTAGACCAACGCTGCGTTTTTCTTCTCCTTGCTATATTTCCTGCCAATGTTATTCCATATGTCACCTTTCTTCTACGTGTCGTATCAATTCTGTCTTTAGTATAAAAATGTAAAATTGCAATTTTCAAGATAACTTCTTGCAAAATTGAATAGATTTATCGGCCCTATTCAATCTTTTCACGCGGTAAGCACTTATGGAGTTATCAAAAGCGATTTTCTATTGAAATATTCACCCCAAATTACCCTAGCAGACGTTCAATTGGCTTGGTCGATGCCTAAATCATATCCCGGGCATAGCCAGCATCACATGGAGCCACAATGCGGGGGCTGAATGGCTCTGATTTCATACGATGCTGCAATTTATAGGGACTACCTGTCTGGACCATGTAACTATGGAACCATAATGTTTGAAACCATTTTGCACTAGTTCTTTGATCAGGTTTTTATGTATGATAACAAAATATCTACTGATTTAACTCCTTGACCCTCACCTCAGGTAATAAGGTCAGGTAAGCGGTAACCGGTTACCGCTTGAGGTAGGAGGTGGGCCTCGAAGACGTTTGGCATCACGATTTTCAAAACTTCTGGTAAAGCTGCAGGCATTTTTTTAGATATAAATTGTTGGAAAGAACGGTAAGTTAATACAATTTGCTACTCTATAATTACATAGGTAATTTTTTTTAAACGTGTGTGTAGGTATATACTCGGTTCCTTTGTAGAAGGCCTTTACTCTCAAAAAAAGAAGGGTTCACGATTATTTAAAATTAAAAATCCATTTACTTCAAATATTTAAAATCTTTAATAATTTCAATGAATTTTTAAAGTTTTTATTCAATGTGTTATTTGTACCAAGTGTGACATTATTTTTTTTACCTAGAAGGACATAATATCCATTGTTGGCTTGACATTGTAAAAATAGCACATCCGCAAAGACGAAAAGAGAAATCGCGATTTATTTGTAACACAATAATTATTGTAACATACATACATAGCTACAAAACAAGAAACAGAATATTTCCTGGACAGTAACGGCGAAGCATCACAGTAAATACGTTCAATCTACAAAACAACGGGGGTTTGCAAAAACTGATGTACGGCACATTTGTTCTGGAGTGTAAGGGGTCCCATATAACAAATTTGTTTCAGTTTAGTAAGATAAACGAGCGTTTAGGCCCGTTACAGCAGTCGAATTCTTACAGACAGACAGACAGGCTAGCTAGTTTTATAGGTAAAAAGGTCCAATGTTTCAAAGACTTAAGTTGTAGCTTTCGAGGGTAAAAATCATTAAGATGCATCTAAATACTGAATATTTTTTTACACTAGACATTGTTTCTACTTGGAACTCGATTTGGTGAAAGAGGGTCTAATTATAAAAGTGTTATTATTGTTTTTTTTTAAACTCGCGTCCAGTTTTAAACTAGCAATGTATTTTTAGGCCTATGTTTAGGGTTCTGTACTTTAAAATAAAGAAACGAATTATTATGATGATTTATGCCGAATTATACATCATATTGGCTTATGTATGTCTTCCGTGTTTAACCTTAAACCACACATTGCAGCGATTTTAAAATCCAACTAAATACGCAGGTCCTTTACCTGTCTACACTAACATTTGGGTTAAAAATACAGATTTTGTCTATAACATCCGCAGAAAGCTGAAAGTCTCAACGATTATAGCAATTGTCTGGGCGACACTCGTAATTCGATTATCTCCGTCCCCTGGGAGGACCCAGGTGCCTCTACTATTGCCTCCATAGCCATTTAGTCTCAAAACAGTCACTCTGTTAGTTTCATATTGTTTTTATTTCGCTTTGGGACTGGGCCAATGGTTTATTGATAAACTGGAACAACTTTAGAAGTACCTAATTTGTACGATACTACGTTTACATTGTATTTTATAAACGAGTAATGCAGAATAGGAGAAACAGGTTTAATAAAAGGAATTTCTCCTTTATTTTTATAAAACGAACGACTCAAGTAACATAGGATTTAGGATACGTGGAATTAAGTTTTAGATTCAAATTTTTTTTTTAATAATTAACACTTTTTTACCGCCACTAACTCAAAATTAAAAGCAGAAAAGTTATAGCAAGAACATAACTCTGAATAAAAGGACATCAAACGAAACGCCAAAACATGATTCCACATTCATGAAACTCGTAAAACGTAATTAACGGGCCACAAGGTGCCCCCGAATATCTCGTCCTATACACTATTTTAGAAGCGAAAAGGTTTTGAGCCGTGTCAAATTACATGACTTTGGTTTGGACTCAATTTTGTTTTCTTTAATTTTATCTGTAAAACATGTTGCATAAAATCATCTTAGTTTAAAAGGAAATATGTTTTTCATAATATAATTGAATTTTAATTATTCCTGAAATATATCTAAGAAATAATATATATTTTGAACGGTGTTCTCAATAATCAATTTATGCGCTGCACAAACCAAACCAACGGTTTTAAGTAGTCTTCTTTGTGAATTCATGGATCACCCTGTAACGGTTTAATATGTACCGCATTTTCAGAAACACAATAAACTTGCCTACTTCGACGCTTCATCCCAGATTATAATGTCTCAATTAATCTTCAGACTTAACTATTATTTACTTAATTACTGATCAAATTTTTTAAGTTAAGTAAAAAATCTGATTTGTTGAAAATAAGTGGTTTAGCTTATATTAACCTTCCGCTCTTCCTGTATTGGTACTAAAACGAGCAGGGGAATATAAATTTTACCCTTCCCAATGCAACTGAGGTCGATATAATGCCGCAACTTCACCGCTAAGCATGACAATTTTATAAGGAAACTTGCAATTTTGAGTTCTGTTGGGGTTTGTTTGGGTAACAGTAGAATATTAAAGTAACCTGGTTTATTGTTGAAACATGCGCTGCAACATCGTGACGTATGTATATGCATATGGCAAGTTCTCTTTTTTCACCCTGTATATAAATTATAATAATGAGAATCTATTGTTTGATATAACGAGATATACGTAACTATTATTATAATAGTCAAATATCTTATGATGTCATAGATTTCACAGTCAGACTGTAGCGGAGTATTGAACTTTCGGCCCTTTGTCAACGGCGAACTAATCGAAGGTATATTTGCATGTCAAATTGTTCCCATAATGTTACGTTTTGAATCCACAAAAAAGCAGTTACCTTTTAAACATATTTTTTTAATGATTCAAACAAACGATTGATAATGATTTGCTATCGTCCCCAGTATGAAAAAATAAAATGTTTTTTACACAGTATTAAAAGACTAACCACGCTAGACATAATAATTCATAATTATTGGTACCTACTAAAAGACAAGATTAAAGATATATCTCCTAAAACGCACATTTAAAAAGAATTTGAGCGTTAACTAAACTACACTACACATATTGTATCAATCCCACTAGTCTCTCGGTAGACGGTGAAACAAAATCACTACGTAGCAGGCGACTCGATCCCAAGGGCTCCGTTTAATTAAATAAGGCTAGCATTGAAACCTTCCGTGAGAAATGCAATATTTCACCTTCTTATTTGCCTCATAGTCTGGGGAATTGATCAGTTTCTACGTAAAGCGGAACTTTTGTGGAACTTAGGTGGAAAATTAATCTTTGATTGTCGTCTTCTCTTATTATCTTTGATATCGAGTTTTTTTCCATCCGTTGGGTAAAGACCAACCTCAATTCCTTCATATAATCACTGACACTCGAAGAAATCCTTTAACAACTTCCCTTCCTTCCCAAAAGTCATGAAAATGTGTGTGTGTATTGTTTATCTATAGTTTAGTTATTTGTGATTTTATCAATATTTTATTGGAATAAATTGTGTTTGTAAAACGTAAATAACCTACAAAAAATAACACCACCCACCCAAAATTATCTATTATCATCAGGTAACACTTCGGGCACGAATACTGACTGTTCTTTGAACAATAAATTCTAAAATATGTAATCAAGAAAGCTCCTCAACTTCCAAATATATTTATCGTTTGCCTAATTAGCCATTAGAAAGTCCCTTTTTTCCTGAGAACGCAATTAATTTACAATTACCGACAAATGGCTGCAGCGTCTTATTAAATAAAATGTTGCGAAGACCACCTCTGCCCATTAATTCAGGCTTATTTCTTTTCGGAATTATTGCGGGGATTTACATAAATGTATATTGAGTAATGTGTACAATTTAGCTTTCTACCTTAACTCCTGCAGTATTTCGACATCTGCTTGAGATGCCAAAATGTTATTTTTCTCTTTATGTGTTAAAATGTATGTTCTTACGTAGGCTAGGTACTATGTTATCGTTCCGAACGTTCACACGAAACAGCTTATTTCAAAGGTCAAGTAGTTCCGTTGTGCCTATAAGGTACACTACATATGCATTGTATTACGAGGCAATGTAAACATTTTCTTTAAATATATTGGAAAAACGTCCTTGTAAGGGGTACATAAAGTCGCTGAGGTAGTTAAGTTGGACTAAAATTTTAATTAATAGATATAGTTCGTACGTTTAATATCGTAACTAAATGTGAATGAGTAACACCGATGCAACACATATAACCGGTTCTTTCAAACGAGAAACTGATTTAAAAGAGGTTTTATAAAATAAAATACCGTGTCACGTAATATAGACTAAAAATACGTAATATCGTAAAAAAAAATATCTATGTAGTATATCAGTCACCTAACACCCATAGTACAAGCTCTGCTTAGTTTGGGGTTAGGTGATGCTGTGTGAGTAGTCCGCAAATATTTATTTATTTATTTATTTATGGACTTTATACACGTAAACCGTAAAATATGAATAATATTGGACCACAACATAATTCTGAATTATTGTCAAAATGTGATGAACCCATTAAAACGTCTCGATATTTTGACATCGATTCCGTAAACTCAGCTAAAAAGCACAGTTAATCCAAATAATACCAACAGCACATTTTAATCCAGTAAAACAAAAAGTGACACCAGTTTCTGCTCCCAGAAGCCCGTTCTTGTTGAAATGTTAAGCAGTTGTTCATAATTCAAGTGGCCGAGAGTGCGGCGATGCGGCTGAATATAAAATGTTCAATCATGATCTCAAACACCGCTTCCTACCCTCATTTCTCACTCAGTATAACTCACTCATCTTACGGGTGGCATTTTAAGTCTTGTATTTGGTTATTTATATTACTCGGTGAAATGGATTATGAGATGAAATGAAACGATCATCAGGAACATGCCTTTGTTGAAGTTTCCAATTCTACGGCTTCCCTTGGTAAGGAATACGGATTCGAGAATAAGCAGGTATTGTCAGAATGCTAAGTCATCATATCAATCTATCAGTTTAAAAGGAACGGTTAATTTTAAGACTTTGTGACATCACTAATTAAATTTTTATTTTGATGCTCGTAAGCAAGCACTGATATTTGGAAAGAAATAAAAAAACAAATATTGTCTTGGCTTTAACCAATACCATACAAAACTTCTTAAACGGATCAAGAACTGATGCGATAATATTGCACTTGCAAAAATATGAACTTTGTCATTTAATTTGTCTGTTCTTTTAATTTGTCATCATTACAAACTAAAAGAAAGTTCATCTTTTCGTCAGTCTGTGTCTGTGTTCTGTTGAATCTCAGATTAAAAGTGCTGACGTTAATAAATTACCGAGACTAAGAATTTGTTCTATAATTCAATCCGATTGGACAACAGACTTGAAACATTAATGGTGTGAAACAGAATAAAACAAAAACAATTAACGGAAGCACCTCGCTGGGCGCCAAGATAGTCCACAGATACCGGATTCCTAGTCCGGCAGAACTTTAATCACCGCTTAATTAAACTCGCTAAAGTCCTACGTGATCGCAGTACCCCACATGTTCCTGATAGTGGAAACCCCACAATATTAGGAAAATATGTTACTTTATCGCGTTAACTTTCTTATTATTACTCAAAGAAAACCTTGGTGATGTCTTTGATGCCTCACCCAGTCAATTTGCAAATGTCACAATGACAAAGAAGTAAAGAGCGACTTGTTATAGGTCATACGCAAATAGGTCATGTAGGAAGCAGAAACATAAAGCACCTAAGTATTATGAAACACGAACGTAAGAAAGTAATGAAAATAGCGTAGCAATGTTAAATGAGAAAAATAAGCGTTGGGGAAATAATAGGCCATAAATGTCTCTATCGCCTGACCTGACCTTTAACCTTCTCTCGTTCAAGGCAAACTGTTTAAAGGTTGCGATAAGGTCACAGCAAGCATATTTATAGTTATAACCTGTTTATTAAATATTTAATTCTACCAAAATAGAATGTTTGCTACAGAAAGTTTGCCGCCAAAATAGCCCCATAATTCACTCCTATCTAAAGCCCCACAAAAAAATATACCAGAATTGAGTCGTACAAATAATATGTGTTTTTTGTGACACGAAACGTATGAAGATAGTTGAGGACAGTAATTTTACGCATTACGTAACCCGTCCCGCAGTAAAAGAGTGGGCATTCGTCATCCAACTTCCTGGAGCAACGGACTCTCCGGCCCCTTATTTTGAAAGGACGAGTAACTCATATCCGCTTACGGATTTATTTTCCGTATAAAATGAAACAGCTTTAACTGAATTTCAGTAGTTGCAGAAACAAGTTCAGGGCAATTACATTTTTTTACCCACTTTCTCTCCAATTAGCCATACGTTGGGCGCCAATTGAATGTAAAGTGTAATAAAGTTTCAGTTAACTCACATGTGGAAATATGACGAGAGTTCCTCCGGCTGCCTAATAAAGTTGCTTTAATTAAAAACGTGACTTTGGAACAGTTGCACTTCTACCAATACTGCTAGCGAGATGCAGTAAGTTAGCTCCGCGCAGACATAAATGGCTTGTAAGTTAACTTGTATAACACAGATATCGTGTAAAACGGAACCATGATTATACACTCCTAGATTCATCATCATCACCCTATTAACGTTCCCACTGCTGGGACACAGGGACTTCTCTCTTGACGAGAGAGATTAGGCCTTAATTCACCACGCTGGCCAAGTGCGGGTTGGTGTATGTCACATTTCCTTCAAACTCTTTTAAAGTTCTCAGAATATGCCGGTTTCCTCACGATGTTTGCCTTCACCGTTAAAGCACGTGTTTAAAGCGCACATAAATTTCTCAAGAAGAAAAGTCCAGAGGTGCGTGGCGGGGTTTGAACCCACGACCTTCGGAATGAAAGTCGAGTGTCCTCCCACTTAGCCAACACGACTCCTAGATTCCGTTAGGTTAAATGCTAAATGAAAAATGAATTCCTAAATTAATTCTACCCCTAAATACTTAAAATCGTGACTAAAATATTAACCAAAACTGCTTTATTATGTATATGTATATACTATTTATACATGATAGAAGATGATGAACCTTTCACGCAATTTAAAATAACACAATATCGAATCAAATTACCTTTATAAAATAGCAAAAAGGCAAAATGATAGAAAACATCAAGTAAAGAAATGGGATTTGCGCCCCGCTGTGGAAAACATCTCGTTATGTCTGTATCAGATCGACACGTGACATAAAACTGAACGTTTACACAAAGCGGGGTCTAGCACGCCCTATTCCCAGAAACTATTTGAATTCCAACCCTAAAATGGAAGTAAGTATCATAACAAACTGCAAAGCCAAGCTTGTGACAGAGGAAAACGATATATTTATGTAACAATATTTATAGCATTGACAAAACACGATATCCTATTCATATTTAAAGTTTTCAAAGGGAGCGCTGCTGAGAATCTATAATAACTTTATTATTCATGAATAAAAAATAAAACGGAACTTTAAATAAATTGATGGGGTGCATAAAAAGCTCTCAGGTTGTTATTGAGAATAAGGTTAACAATCTTCATTATCATCATCATCATTTCAAGCTTCGGACTTCCGATGTTTGACATAGGCTCAAAGGCATCAAAGACTTTCAATAACTTTGGTCGGTAGCAGCCTGTATCTAGCTCGAACCTACTTTCACCAGGTCGTCCGTCCATATGGTTGGTTGACGTCTTACGCTGCGTTTGCCGATTCGTGGTGTGCATATTGAGAACATCACACAACGGCCATCTGTTCCACGTCCTAGGGAAACAGTACTGTAATTTAGTGAGGTGATGATAATATTGACTTAATATATCTGTGTTGTAGATTATGATAAAAAATTACAATGCGTGAAATTGGGGGGCCAGAAATGCAATTTTCTAAAATAGGCAAATCATATTCGTTATGACGGTAACACTCTTGTTTCCCATCCTAATACCAGCTAATACCACCTTCCCGACAAGGGTTTATCGCAAGGGTTGTGCGGCCCTACATCACACACAAATTTGTCCACTGACGAGATATTATCAAAAAAATGGAACCCTCTTGGACAGCGGTCCGATCAAGTGGCTCGTTTATCAAAAATAGGAAAGGTAGGGAGAAATCGGCAGACCCTTAAGCGGCCCTTTCGATGAATTTATTATAATGTGGAAGTGACACCAGCCGGAAACAAATTCGGCAGGAAAAAGGCACCGGTTTTTAGACAAATAAATAAAGAGCCTGAGTCTGAGTCTGTTGCCAAAAACTGAGCGAAGAAAGTAGTTTATTGCAAAGGTAACTCACCTTTGTATCTTATTTTTATATAATTAATTGTATTTATTCACTAAAACAGCAATGACATCACAAAACAATTGTATGCGATAAAGACTGGCAGCATTATTCCCTACGTATAAGAAAACCCAGATAAAACGAAACGACACAGAAAACCTAATAGAATGTAGCGATTGTCACACAAGATAACAATAACAACTCATCTGCAACTACTTACTCGCGCAAGGTGGGCCGACGGGAAGCAGGTGAGAGCCCGAGCAGCAAGAGGGTCGATGTATTACCAGAACAGATGGGATGTGTTCTACGAGCCTTTTAATGGACCGTAAGCTACAAGTGCTTTCTTGAGATATTGGCAAGTGTTGTGTGAAGAAGCTTTATAAATAAATAGCAATCCCGAATTTCACTTTGTGCGACACATAAATAAAATAGTTTATATTTATTTGGTTCCAGTTCATTTTAAAGCCAAGTGAAGTGTTGTTAATGGACTTTAATGACATTCAAAATATCAACAGATTCCCAAAAAGATAAACATAAAACCACACGACATTTTTTATTTATTTAAATTCTTACTTCTCTTCCCTATCCACAATAAATTATAACAATGAAACTTTTAATTAATTAACACACTTGGGATTTCATTACATCCTTCATAAAGGGATATTCTATCGAAACCAGAATCTGTACATCAATCGTAAACTGCAAATCCACAACACCTGTATTGATGTCCATCTTTATGGTCATATCTCCCCCGTTTGCCTCAAATGGCACATAACAATTTCACAAAATGGCCGCAGTAATTCATCTGCATGTAAGTTACACCTAAGATGTCCTTACAGCCCATTCGGCTCGTCAAGTTACTGCTCAACCACTAAATCTAAGGATAATGTGCACACACGACGTGTGAGGGCCATAAGATTCCCTTTCTATGTTTAAAATAAAAATTTAACCCTAAAAGCAGTTCCGTTTTATGATTCTATATGCCGCAAAACTGCGGATGCATTCATTTTATTTATACTTTCAAACTCCAGTTTACACTTCAACGACAAAGTAGATTAAGTTTGAGGGTTCGGTATTAAAACTTGGCTGTTTCCATTTATTACGAGCGAGGATTTGCAAGATTCATCGGGCGCTATCTTTTCAATTCTCTCAAAATATTTTAAAGCGTTATGCGAACTGAGAACGTGGGGAATCCGGTAAAATACTGGCAATGTAGTGGATTATTTCAATGTGAATTAAATCGGGTTGTAGAAACCTAGCATATGCGGTCTTCGAAATTCCAGTGAGTATTTTTTGCTGTAACTTTAACAGCGCTGGAGGAACCCCGATAAAATTCCAATTTAGGACAGAATATCCTCCTAACAACATTTTGAGCCGCTCTCGCAACTTAGTTTTAGAACTGGAACCGAGCCTACGTTTTGAGAAGAAAGTTTCTTTATAAAATCTAACGTTTGCGTAACGGGAGATTAATGTTACTGTTTTTGTGGTAAAGGCTCTGTAATCTGTTACGAAAGTAAGAACATTTTGCACACATATAAATAACATCGATTAGTGTTACTTGTGCAAATATAGATACGAATTGACTGACGTGAATCTTAAACAAATTTACTAAGTATGAGTTGGACTCACCATAATACGAGTACACGTCGGGTTCCATGTACCCATGATAAAAATAACGGGAGCACCCTTATATATATATATATGTATTTTTACGCGGCAATAGAAATGCATCGTGCTCCAAAATTTCTACTCTGTCCTGATTCTTGAGATACAACCACAGACTTTACTTTTGTGTACGGAAACCTAATAATACTGAAAAAAAAAAATTTTTGGTCATCCGTTATTTTAATTTTGCTTATCTACCGCGGCGCAACTAAAGTTTTTTCCTCACAATACAAAACCGTTATTATACTACTTTCTCTACTTGAAATACCTACATGAGTGTTAATACTCAACTTTAAAACTACAAGCTCCAAACATAGAACATAACTTTTGAAGCAGTAAAATGTTGTGCGAGTATTTTATTCAACAATATTTTCTAAACTTAACAATGCAGCTAGGAGCAAAGGATCATATTTCAGAACAAACTGGTAACAAGAAAACATTTGCAAGTTCCAGCGACATTGGTGTCGAGAGACAGTGCTTCCCTGAGTTATGCTGCGACAGAAGTGCTGCAGAAACATGAACGATATATTCACGTCTTATTGAAGTCAGAAGTTTCCTTGCATGACCGATATTGTCAACGCTATCCATACAGAAACTTCCCAAGCAAATGGTATTATAATAATCTTAACAAGTTTTTTAGATTATCAAGTTTTATTCAATATTATTACCACAGCCAAAAATTACAGCAATGTCCGTTGTAAATTATTATTAGGTGCTTTAAAGTTACAAATACACTTAAACCTGTAATCTGTATAATTATCCCTATACTAACTTGCCATATCATTCAGGTCGAATGGGAAAAAATAATTCACCGAATTCGACATTCACTGAAGCACACCAAATATTAGACTTATCATCTTCTGACAGTTTAAATAACCGCATGGTTTCCATTACCCGCTTCCTCTGTTCGTTCAGACGACAGTCGCATTACCAATATGTCTGCTTCACGATTCTAAACTAGATTGGAGACGATATAACCAATCGGGTTAGCGGTGTAGCTGTCAGCAATGTTTTACAGCGGGAGAAACTACAAAATTGTGATGGTTTTGGATGATGAGGGTTTCTTCCTATTAAGTGCATGCTTAAGGGCAGTTACTTAAAATATTTATTCACAAACAGTTATAATATAGTCGGCCTTATCAATTCAACTGGTCCGGGGCTTACGGTCCAGGGCCTAAACTCAATAATAAAATAGCATCGTTTTTAAAACAAACTCGTTTATTTTGCACAAATCCCGGCAAAACGATAAATCATTCGTTATGCCAATTACCAACAGACAGAATTCCTTTAATCCGTAGGTACGATGCAGCTCACCCGTTAGAAAAAGGGGCTAAAACGACCCAACTTATGCTCGGCCATACTTCAAATTGATTTATGCCCAGCGATAAGCAGATCCAAACTTTTCCACAAAAACCACACAACCATTTTCAAGAGGAACTATTGTTTCACTCTTCAGTTACGTAAGTTATTGTAATAAGTTATGGACGGATTTGTGGGCGTAAGTTGGATCGCGCACGATGTCCTGATTTCACAGATATTGATCTTTGAAACTCGGTCGTCGGGAATGGCAAAAAACGGAAACGAGTAACTGCACCGAGATAATCGCAGCGAATTTAAAGGCCGACCTCTAATTGAACATGCGATTACTTATAGTCCAATGATTTTAAGAACAAAAAGATTTATACGACTGCTTCAGTGGCGTGGTGGGCGAGGGTCCGCTTGCGGCGCAAGAGGTAGCGGGTTCGATTCCCGCCGAGGGTGAAAGTGTTTGTATGTTATGTGACTGCTTCAGTGGCGTGGTGGGCGAGGGTCCGCTTGCGGCGCAAGAGGTAGCGGGTTCGATTCCCGCCGAGGGTGAAAGTGTTTGTATGTTCTGCAAGCACGATCTCCTTGGTCTGGGTGTTTAATATGTAAAATAAAAAATATCTATATATGTATGACTATTATATTAAGTATATCAGATATCTAGTACCCGTAACACAAGCTTAGAGCTTACCACGGGGCTAGATGTTGTTGTGTGAAATGTCTGGAAATATTTATTTATTTATTTATTTATACGAAGAACCGAGGTCAGTATCTGTTTTAAGCATGCGTTCTTACAATAGAACCATAGGCCCTATTCTTATTAAGATACTGGCAAAAATACCTAATAAGACAGACGTGTTAGTTACAAATTTTGTGATCAACATTTTGTCATCATTATCAATCCATCGACGGGTCGACACACAATGCCTTCATTGATGTTTTTAGTAACCCAAGTGGTTCTAGTCAGGAATAGGCGAGCACAAATAACCTAAGACGCTGCAGTCGTCTGCCATATTGCAGTTCTGCGAGCCATATTGACTAAAACTTGATTAATATTAGACAGATAAGTGATTTTATGTTTGGGAATAAAAGTTATACCTTTAGGTTGGTAAGTAATAAAAAATATTTATTTGCCACAAGTATTACGGAAACAGTACCTACCTCTGTTTCCGTAATTAATGAAACATTTCCGAAACATTCGTTGGTAACAAAAGAAAACATGGATATTTTGAGAGCTATCGTAGTCGTAGTCATTGCACGTAAATGCTTCATTTTATCAAAGGTAATCGGAAACGATCAATGCAAAAATGAGTATAATTTACAGCGAGCTTCGTATTTTACAGTGGACCCAAATTGCTGCCATTACATGCTACATGACACTGTGGTGTACCATAACGACTGTCCATTTAGTTCGAACTATATTTCATGTTCAATGAACTAACGATTACTGTTTATGTTAAGAGACCCTTCTGGTTTTTTTTATAGGCGGTGAGTAGATCATTCTATCTTCCTGACGACGTTTTTGAGTGGAATTCTTGGGGGGTCCGATGACGATTCTCTCCATAACACGATACTGTTTTTCGGAAAATGGCCTGAGCATTGCGAAGCTGACACCCAACGCCTTTCCCTTCTGCAGATCCTCTTCTAACAGATGATTCTCCACCATGCGAGTTTTGATATACTTCAAAAGCGAGTCAATTTCACTATTGCTAAGTCTGAGTAGAGCAGCGATTGCTATTTTGTCATGGTCCTCGGAATCCTTCATTTCCACTTCTAGTTTGATATCATTGTCATTATCTGAGGGGTAGATAATTTCTTGGAGTTGGAACCTATTAGGACCTGCTCCAACTAACAGAGCACATCTAAAGTCGTTTTGTCTACATACGACATTGTTCAGCCAATTGGAATTCCGCTCTAGAGCATCAAGCATGAAGTTGATGAAATCCGACACTTCTTTTTGTTTCTTGTAAGATGCGACGGCGGCGAGTGCGACCTCAGGGAGTTCCACCGGCTTCTCGGGATGTTCCTTTACCTTCCGCACAGCCTGTTGAGGCAGCTGCTTTGCAGATAATGGATTTGATAATTTCCTCATTTTAAAATATTGATTTCATACTATTCTAAGGCGTAGAAGTACATTCATAGAAGAACAATTTTGTCGAACCTAATTTTCCACGAATAATTTAATTAATATTTTCCAAAGCCATTTTTAGACGTTTGATTGAAGTGTTACGACGTAGTGATTACTGTATACTCCTTGGTGTTACGTAATTTTTGTAAAGTTCCTTACAGAGTAAGAGTATCTATATATATTTAGATACATTTTTGTATTATCTATGATTATATAAAATACCCTAAGACAGGAATAAATAATTATAATTATTAATATTTCCGGACAAACCACACAACAACATCGGGCCCCGTGGTAATTAGGGATTCTCTGCGAATCAGAGAGTATAGAGGTATTTTTTTTATTTACAAACAAAACAATACAAAGGCTTTGTCGCTGAGCGACCACATCGCCTTATCGGGAAACAAAAAATACTTACCTATAATATAATAAAAACAAAAACATAACATATAGAGGTTATTAATTAAAAAGTACGATGAGGTCGAAAAAATAAAAAAGCTGTGTCTCACTTTTGTGACATAAAAGAGATAAGTATACTAAGATAAACCTCAGAACAAGGATTTTTTTTCCTTAATCTGTGAGATAAACCCTCATTTTATGTTCGGATGCAATTTTAATATTTAGATTTTTGTTGTCTCTGAATCTACAAAGGACGTACATTCTTATGTGCCCAGTATTTCTATTTATTTTGATTCAGAACAATTCTGATATATTGTAGAAAACAAAGTAAATTATACCATTTCATTACTTAATACCTTTAAGTAAGGTTGTATCTGCATAAAATTATAACAAGATCACAAATCACTAAAGAATGTTTCGATTGTCCGCCGCTGGTGGAATGTTGCCAGAGTTCTAGATCTCAGATAGTTTATCTCTTGTTTCGCTTAATTTATTGTTGCAGTAAAAATGTACCCGCAACAACACCAAAAGGTTGTTAAATTAACTTTTCACAATTTTAACTTAAGATCATAAGTTTAGACTCCAATTTGGACCTAGTCAAACGCCATATTCGTAAAATACGTAGGTACACGTTTTTAATTTATATTTAACTAGGTATATATTAGAGCGAAGGGACACGGTAATATTAGTGAGATAGTATTACCATGGTAATGATAAATAGGGCTTTTAAAAAGAGTTTAAATTGAATGCCGGCTTTTCAAATATAAACACTTACTTACCTAGAAACCCTTAAAAGTTCTTACACTAATTATAGTACTTATACCCAAAATCGTACTACTCAGTAAAAAAATATACATTCGCGTCGAATTGAGAAGCTCTTTAATTTTTTCGTTGGTTGAAAAATTTGAATAAATCTACTATTATAGCGATGTTACTCAAACCAGACCTCTACGAGTCTTGGAATAAGTACGTAGGTAGGTACCTAACCCTCATTTAAAAAAGTAACAAACAAATTCACCTCAATAATGTATTAAAAACCAACCAATTATTATGTTTAAAACATAAGTTAAAATAGACGTTTAATAGGTAAATCTAAATGTAAAATTTAGGAAAAACCCCCGATTCCAATGCCTTCATTTGCTTAAATGTAAAACAACATAAATTGTGTAATGTGGACGCGATGCGCTTTCATTTGATACCCCACACTAGTATATTTGCAGATTTTCTGTTTTCCTTCCCCACTCTCACCCCCATAACTTTTAAACTTCGCCCCATCCTTTCGGGAGCTAAGATGTAACAGACAGACAGACACGTCAAACTTATAACACCCCTCTTTTTTGGTCGGTGTGGTTAAAAAGATTAACTACCTACCCACTTACCATATGGTCTAACAAATGTAAGAAGGTACCTACCTCCGAGAAACAATAATCACTTATTATTTGGATCGTGAAAAGAGAATTTCGATATTGATGAGAATTGATACATTTATTCTCAACTACAGTTAGCTCAATTGTTTTTAGGTAGGTACCTACCTCCGAGAAACAATAATCACTTATTATTTGGATCGTGAAAAGAGAATTTCGATATTGATGAGAATTGATACATTTATTCTCAACTACAGTTAGCTCAATTGTTTTGTGCTAATAACTGACTTGTTGGACTGTAGGTAAAATCATGTAGTAGGTAGGTAATCATAATCACTTACCAAAATTTGGAATTAGGTAGGTACCAACCAATACCAACTTAGAGTAAGTTATGTATGCAGGCATTTTGCCTCGAAATTACCCGAGTAGGTAATAGTTCTACCTAACTAACGAGTAATTTGCTTTAAAATTGAGTCTAGTTCTAGTGTCTCAGAGATAATGATCGCTAGGTTTTCTAAAGTACAACAAACGGGTCAGAGCACTAAACTTCTAGGAAGATAGCGCCAAGCGTGGGTCAGCTAGGTTAGGTTTATCTCGCATCAAAACAATATAGGTAGGTAACTCACCGAAAACACCATTCACATCTAGCAGTAGCAGTCTGTTCCGTTAAGATTCGCTCCAACGGTCGTCGGCAATGCTGTACTCACGCACACATTCACAATACACCGTAGTAAACGTCATAACCAACGTTTACTTCGCTAATTACACTAGTTATCGACTGTTTTGAGCACTGATATCGATATATCACATGGAGAACACTACTATCAATCACATATAACGGCTGCAAGTCACAAAACGACCCCGAACCATATAAAAAACATTATTTTTTGGCAAAGACAGGCCTAATCACCACTCCTTTTCTCTCACGGATTTCTGTGATAGCGAACAGCTGCGGTGCGTGTTTCGTATCAAAACAAAGCTCCTAACGCCATCTACTGGCGTTTTGACTCAACTTCTTGTAAAATGGCGGCCATGTTGACATTCGTTTTACATTTTTGTTATGAGTTTATCGCATAGATGGCGGTCATCAGGCTTATATCATAGAATAATTAACTTTGATAAAAAAAGAGATTATTAATTCATCAGAATTCAGTGCTTAAATATTTAATTTCAAGCAAATTTGTATCGTATAGATGGTGGTATTCATTCAGGTCATTTTGGTCCATTTTGGTCAAAAATGATTTAATTTTTAATTAATACTAATTCAGTGGTTAAATATTTAATTTCAAAATTATCTATAACAAAGCCAGTAGAAACAGCAAAACTATGCAAAAAGTTATGCTTCGCCGTAACAGTGCTTACACACTGCCGTGACCAGGATTCGAACCTGGGTTACTACGGCCACAACGTAGGGTCCTAACCACTAGACGATCACGGCTATCGAAGCGATGTAAACATAGTTAAAATTACAATCCTTAAACTAAGTCTTTAAAATAGTGAAGCACGCTCTTACCAATAATTTTTATTTCACAGTTCCTAATAATAGTTATTTTTTCCTGTAGTTAAGCAGCTGCTTATGGATCCCAGGAATCAAAAACTGTTTTCTACCTCACCCGTCATAAAATTCAACATACTATGAGTTACTAAAATCTCTGTATTATCGATATTCATAATTTAAAATGTCAATGTAAATGGCTCAAATAAGTAAAGGGGTTCGAAAATAAATGGTAGCTAATGGGAGCTAGCTTAGGCACTGCCATTTTTGTATGTGTACGTGTTTTGTGATATTATCCATCAAAATATACTATAACATTTCATTCCGTTTGGCCACAGGGTACCTGTTTTTAACCCCCGAATGCCCCCGACCAAAAAAGAGGGGTGTTATAAGTTTGATGTGTATGTCTGTCTGTCTGGCTGCCTGTCTGTGTGGCTGTCTGTCTGCCTGGAACATCATAGCTCCCGAACGGATGGAGCGATTTCAATTTAGTTTTTTTTTTTAATAAAAGGTGAGTTTAGCCCGGATGTTCTAAGACATGTTTTATGAAAATCGGTTGAGCCGTTTAAAAATGTTGTGCCGACTCCACATAGTGTGCGACAAGGGCAGGATGATGATGATGATGATGGTTGAGCCGTTTTAAAGTTATGGGGAAGAGAGTGGGGAAGGAAAACCGAAAATCTGCAAATATACTCGTATCGTATCGCATTGTATCAAATGAAAGAGCATCGCGTGCACATTACTAAATATTTACTTTTAAGGAAATTAAGCAATTGGAATCGGGGTTTTTTTTTATTTTTAAATTTAGATTTTACATACTAGGTTCGGACGTTTTCATTGAATGTGATTTGAACTTGTTGGGTCATTTATTTTATGAATAAAATTCTTTGGTAGTCAAATATAATTAAATCTAGTGTATGAATAAGCTAATGATAATAGCTTATGCTTACTTACCTTCCATTGCTCACATGTGCGACCATCCGATCCCTCCATAGAACGATCTTCACCGAGCTTATCTTAGAGTTAATGAATTTAAACTATTTTATTTAGACCTAGCTGACCCGACGATATTCGTGTCGCTTTAGGGTTTCCTATACATGATGCTGCACCGCCTAAGCCGCTCCACTGTAAACTCGCGCCGCCACGCCACCTTGCCGCCGCTTTTCAAACAGAAAAGAACATCTGATTTGATGCAGTACGAAGTAGTTCAGAAGTTATGCGCATACATTTTTTTTTTATCGATAAGCCTTCATTTGACCACAATCTCACCCGATGCAAAGCGACGATGTGGTCTAAGATGGGACATGAAGACCTAGAAGGTAGATGGCTTCTCCGGGCCACATTACGAAACACGAAAAAATCGCTTCACGCACTGGCCCAGGAGGGTGGTCACAAGCCGCGGCCAAGCCTACCACCAGAGACTGTTCTTTGCACCACCCACCCGGAGGTCACGTGTAAGGATTCAGAGGGTCACTTACGGACGTGAACAGACAAAACCTCCAAAACATTCACTATACATGCCATCCATTTTATTGCTGAGATTTCGTCGTTTGTCTGTTTGTCTGAAGGTATACTGAGACTGTTTTGAGGTATCTCAAGAACCGTGCCGTGATAGACGTTGAAATTTTGGGGGTGTTGTAGTCCTGTTGCCGCTATAACAACAAATAATAAAAAAAAATTATAAAAAGTAATTTTACTTTATCATGTTATTTTTTGCAATTAAAAAATATAGGTAATGTGTATAAAATGTACGCGGAACCGAAGATGTTATATGAGTAGTGACTCAAACCTATCAAATATAATTAATTTCTGGTATACCAATATTATTAGTATTTGTTCCTAGGGGATTCAGCATGTATGGATTCATTTTGAGATTTCTTAGACTTTGATAGGTACCTCCCTCTTCGTTAAAATAATCACTGGACGTGATACGCTGCTACGTTTTTCATTTTAAATAATTTGTTCCTGGATCATACTGTTTTCCTGAAAATAGCAATAAAATGTCTTGAGCAGTTAAAAAGTTGTAAGCCAGGGAAAGCGGAAGCTATTTCATTTTATAGTATATGTAAAGATATAATTAATCTTGCCGAGAGTAGGTACTTTTTTTTCTTCCATTTTCGTAGGGTTACTGAAGGCTGAAGGTGAAGGCTGCCTCATATAATATCATCTTTTATTTGTTGTCATAGATCCTCAGCATGAAATAAAATCATCTTAGTAGGTGGACAACAAAGCTGTTAGATCAAGCATATTATGATCATGGGTGGAGCTAAGCTGATGAATGAGGAATAAAACTAAAGAATCATTGCTATCGTTTATTGATTTAAAATACAAAACTTAGTGACATAAAGCTCTATCCTTTTATTGTTACAGTGCCTGCGAACTGACAACTCGATAGGAAATAAACATTAGCTTCGCACCATTACAACATACAATCCATACCGTAAATAAATACATTAGGTATTCTCTACATACATTACATCTAGGGCCATTCTTGAGTAATGTAATTTTTGGTAATTAATTTCTTTTCAAACGCAGTTTTTAAGCGTATTTTGTAAGTGTGTCATACCTTAATCCCTCATTTTTATATTGATGTTTATAATCAGAACTTAGTAGCAAAATGGTTACCATAAAGTGGAACTTAATTAACGCATCATTTTTCTGTTGTCTGATTTGCCAATCATTTTAATATTACAGCAAACATCAAAAAAAGTTCACAGGTCTTTAATTTGCATATTTTAATAAAAGTACATATTGAAATGAACAAGGTCTTTGTACACTTTGTTTTGCAAATAAATATATTAATAATCATTATACCTAGATTATTGAATGCATACGTAATTATAAAAATATTTGCTCCATATAACTATTGGTGTAACTCTTATTATGTATTTAACTCTTTACACACTAAAAAGTGGTTAACAGAAATTGATTTACAAACATCAAACCTTGAGACATAAGCATATCATCAGTCCCTTTAAACAATAGTACAACTCAAAATAACACAAAAACGGCCTTAGATAGTTACAATTTCAGTTGTCAATGTTTTTTTTATAAACATAAAATACAAATTCGCGGCACATACATATTTTTAATAAAAAGGAACTAAAATATTATACTACAGTGAAGTATAAATCTACTACGATAAGGTACATAATTTGAACACAATTAAATAATCATTTGCATAAAGAAGAGAAACCTGCCAGTTTAAAGTTATTGCTCTAATCTTTATAAAATTAAACAAGTTTCTCGTACTACCCCTTACAATGTTCTAACAATCCTTTACCTCATGAAGCAGAAAAGTATTATAGTAAGTATAATACAGATATTTAGAAAATTTATAGTACAGAACAGGCAGATTAGAAATAGATCTACGTACAATCAAATTAAGTGATAGCGCGCATTATATAGAAAACGTAAATTAGTGTGAAAATACTTTAATGCTTCATGTACAACGGCTGTACTATACATTTGCTTTAAAAATAAATTCATTCGATTATTTGTTTATAAAAAATCACAATAACACATCGCATTAAGAAATAATCAGCTATAGTTTGCGTTAAATCGCCGCGACTTTATTCTGTTCACCGCAACACTTCAGTCGTTTCATTAACTAAAATATTTCCAAATAAATTTAGCTAAACATCACTTGGACAGAATAAAGTGGCTAGTTGGTAGGCCTACCACTAACTCGACTGTAGGCAATGGACATGAGCCTTAAGTGTTATGGTCAGTAACCATATCACATTAAGCTTACATATTTACAAATTTGTTTTTTTTTATTATTCGTGTAAATGTCATCTTGAATATCAAGATCTTCGCTAAGAGTTGCATAAGTAACTAAGATTATTGTTACTCTAATGTTAACTGACCATAACTTACAGAAGCATTCACAAAATGTCTTATTATTAAAGGGGTAACCCACAGTTTTAGGTCTGTGAAGGTGAGACAAACTATTAAAGGTCTGTAATTCACCAGAAGCCAGAATCAGTGAGACCGAAAGTTGATTCCAACAGATGATTTTTATCCTATAGTTACATTTGATGTCAAAAAACGGTCTAACTGTTGCGGCGTCCGTGTGAAAGATAGGCCTAAAATTCGTCTCCGTCTGAGTTCTAAAATGTATTGATAGGAACAAATCACCAACAGCTAGTTGGATCATCACAATCTTACTCTTCGCCTGACCACTAACGAGAGCTGACAATCAATTCAATCACAACCACTCAACGCTAAAATAATAACGGCAAAAGTAATGGTTCATCCCAAGAAAAGTATATGTAATAAATAAATTAGTATGAGATGCAATCCTGTTACATTCCGAGTAACGATTTAATCCTAAGGATTTAGATTACACCGCAATAAATTACCAAAGTCAGAATCCAAATGGGATACGACCGAGAAAAGATATCGAAACAAACCATTACTTTCTAAACCACGTTTATACAAATTTCAATTTATAATCACGATGACAAACCGGTCATCATCAAACATCATTTCCCCAGTGGCCATGTAGTAACAAACCTATGAAACTCCCACCAAATAACAATAACAGCTATTTTCTTTAAAACCCAACCTGTATAAAACATTACTCAATTTTGTACATACAAAATAATATCTGGGAGATATATCATCGAGTGATTATTCGTGGAGTCATCTAGCACCTATAGTGTACCGTTTACACTAAAATACGCATAGTATTATTATCTACTTCATTGGTCTGTTCAGTTTTATTTGGTGGAAATTTTGGCAAGCTAGATCCAGTACAAAAAGTGTTACATATACAGACAGTTCTTTAAACAAAATCTATATCTTCTATTCCATAGCAAGTCGAAATTAGTTGCAGGCCCCGTTCGTAAAAAGATCCGGCACAATAAGGCAGTGATTCAGTGTACCTATGCTATACAAAATATCTCCATTACAAAGTTTCAACCAGTCTGTTGCAATGAGGTTATTCTATTGTAGATTCAAATCCAAAACGGTTGAACAAGTCAGTAATCCAATTTTTTATTTAAACTCTTATCGGTATTACCCAATTTTATATTTATTTCAACATTCTCGTAACCTACAAGTACATTGAGATTTAGAATTATACTAGAACTATTATCTGCTTTACACATCGTCCGAATATTTAATGGGTCAATATAAATAAATTTTATGACGCAAAATTTGAGACTCAAAATCGTGTAACCAGGATTCAGAACTGAACGTAAATGATTACAAATTACAAATTGTACGCCAGGCGGATGTTATAACATTGTGAATTTTCAAAATCTTTTCATAACACGCCTGGAGAAATCACATCGATTATGTGCACGGTTTTGAAACTGAAAATTAAAGTCAAGAGTGATATGAATTAATTTGAGCACGAAAAAATAATACTTAGCTATCTATTTCTTTGTTCGTGTATAAACAAATTCTCATTGGCCCTTTGTATTTCAGTCATCAGTTGCCGACACTTTAAATTATTAATAAAGCTTGCTTTAATAACTGAAGAAAGCTTAACTAGCATAGATCATAACTAAACTATAGTTGACCAGTTATGTTGCAGTCTGTATCCATTAGTCGGTTTCCTAACATTATTTACAATATTTATTTTCTACCATATTGCGTCCTTGATATGCATTGCGTAACAATAAAAAAACGTAGCTTTCATGCCCCCCGGATTTGGTGAAATACCTGCGTTCATTCGGTACATTCCGTAAGTACTGTTCGAGTAAAGCAATTAGAACAAATAATACAAATACAGTTACGACGTAACAAAAAAACCATATTTTTTACAGTCAGACTTGTCGCATTAAATAAAATAGAATATAAATATTGGGTTCAGTCCTCGAGTCCTGATCGTGCCGCTCAACACTGCGCGTTGCGTCTGCCTACTAGTGTTAAGATCGGCGTCACTGCACTGAAACAAGTACTATACGAATACTCGTCCGTTCACTGCTCGGATCGCGCACTGTGGTTCATCAATCACTGTAGTGGGCACTGGGCACGCGTCCGCGCTCGCTCGAGCACGGCGGCACAATCGCGTCTCGTTTCACTTAGCTAGTAGTCCTCGTCCGCAGGGCTGGGTTAGTGGATGGCGACGGGGCTGTGCTGCAGCTGGCACACCGTCTGCAGCATGTCGTCGCTCTGGCGCACGCCCTCCACCTCCATGCGCTCGGCGCCCCACAGCCGCGCGCTGCCGCCGGCCCCTACTGCACAACAATACATTATAACCACTGTCTCCGAATCATGCCTAACTACCTAAATATACCAAACTATAGTTATGGTTTGTCTTGCCCTTCCTAAGTGAACACTGTGACTACACAACGGACGCTTTCTATACTAATAAGTTAAAATCCAACATACAATATCAGCCGGGGTGCAGATTTTGTATTTACCTAGCTACAAATTATCATGTTCCAATTAACTTTATTTATAAAAAAATATATTATGTAGTATTTCTTTGCTTACGTAATAAAGGTAATAGCTATGAGGTCACAATGTTCACTTACGAATAAACATAATTTGCATCTAATGATGCGTATCTAGTAATAAGCGTTAGGATAAGCTAAATCGTAATCGCCGCACTTATTACGTATCAACTAACTTCACATGCATCTGCTTTTTTGGGTTTCAACTTTCATCTTATTCTTGTACCGCCATTAACGATCCGATACGGGATTTATTTATCTTCTTACAATAAGGATCTGTGACAAAGTAAGCAAAAATAAGTTTAATTTATCTACTTATTTATTGTGATAGAACCTTTTTGAACCGAAAGAAATCATAAATTTACGTTTTCTTTAATAGAAGTAATCATTTATATAGTGGGATTTCTCAAAATAATTCCTAAAAGCTAGTAGGTTATAATTACAATGAGCTAAACTAATTTAACTAAGTAATGTAAAAATTATCATAATATTAAACTAAAGTGTGATATACGTAAGCCGCCTGTGATATTAGAGGTAAATACTTAACGGACGTAGTTCCAAATCGTAAGGTTTTATGACCGAAACGAAAGGACCATATTCAAGTTACAACTCACAGTATGTATCGTCATGTCCTCGGAAAGGACTGCAGTAGCTAGTAATGGGTTTGACAGAAGCCGCAGAGGATGAATGACGTGACAATACCGCAAGTAGTACAAGTACAAAAGCCATGCATGAACGACACAGACCATGCATCGGATAGTGTTACAGAGGACCTAATATTCGTAGATTGAAGAATTACGAAGCGTTAGATCTACCGTGCTTGGCGCAATGGTAAAACTTTGTAATTCTTGTGGAGTGTCATCTACGGGGGGTTATAAACATTCCATTGGTTTAGAGCAGACCTGGTGATAAGTTAGGCACAATGTCGGTCGGCGTTAGTGACGCGGGCAGGGAGCGCCGGACCGCTCTAGTCATCGCGGTTCCGACGGGCCATCTGACACGGGAATATCGACACGATAAACATACACTCAACGTTCACAAACATAAAGCAGCGTGTGCTCTGGGAATTTCAAAACACCAAGATTACTTTAGTAGGGGATATGTTAGAATACTTGTCATGAAGCTTAATTTTTTTGGTTTGATGATTATGATGAATTGATGACAGATGTATTTATCTACATGTTGATATGTGATATCCTTATGAAATTACTACGCAATTTATTGAATGTAAGAAAATATAATGTAAAATTAATGATTTAAGATTGTTTCTTTCCCAGTTTAATTTAATAGCACAAAAGCCCAAGCTGAACACCGATTTGTTATAGTCTTAGTAGGTAAAATTAAGAAAAAGTTTTCACTGGTTCAATGCTACAACAGGTGCGGCAACCTAAGAATAGACCTGATACTGAATATTGCACACAAATTTGAAGCAGTGATAACTTCAACCTTCGCAATGATCGGATATAATTTAGAGAAAGATCCCGGAACTAGATTAGGATTAGGTTTTACAGGTTGTTAAAATGATAAGGCAATACGGGAAAAACTAATCCATACCGAAATCTTGCTCTATCTGCTTCTTTTTTAAAACTATACATTACACTCTTATTGTTTAAAATAATTATAAGTGAGTCGTCGTTTCCACGTCACATATTAGATGAAACTCGTGATATCAAGAGTTTCCATCCAACGAGGAAAATTAATAAAAGCCACAGCATGTTTTTGTGCCACCAGAGGCGCTGGCATAGCGTGTGGTCCAATATGTCAAATAAGTAAATAAACTCGTGTAAAAATAGGACTGAGCTTTGAGATGACGAGGACAAGAAAATGGTGATGACGTACTCAAATTAATGAATGAATGAACGGAAAAAAAACCTGAGGGCCTCGCCTCAAACTCCTCAAAATAGTGGTCCTCATTAAGATGGTCACGGATAAGGTTATATATACGGTACAGTTGATAATTAAAATATATAATTCCCCGAAATGATATAATAAACAGCTAGTTCAGTAAAATATCTCACCGTGCTGATGATGCGAC
Organism: Gymnoscelis rufifasciata; assembly: GCA_929108375.1. Classification (NCBI taxonomy): domain Eukaryota; kingdom Metazoa; phylum Arthropoda; class Insecta; order Lepidoptera; family Geometridae; genus Gymnoscelis; species Gymnoscelis rufifasciata. The sequence continues at coordinate 6,758,479 of OV815315.1, read as the reverse complement.
TGCGCTTGCTGTGTGTTGGTGGATTCGTCCGCTGTCCGTTTGAAGAAGTTGTGCTGTAGCGCGTAGTAAGGCGTCACGCGCTGTTTAGGATCATATTCGAGCATACGGAGTATAAGATCCTGTAATATAAAAGGATCAGTGTTATATGCAAAATATGCAAGACAGTGTTTGGAATTTCTACAGTTTCATATAATCAGTAGCCTCATGCACCCACTATATATATACTGGATATATCCCACCATTAATCACGTGAGCCTTGAAAGGGGGAGGGTAGGTTAAAAAAAAAATCACGAGGGGTCTAGTACGATATCTCGTGTACCTTATTATCTTTTCGTCAATCGTGCGACTTCTAAACCGAAATGCGGCATGTAACCTTTCTATCTATAATTTATCATTTTCCTTAATTTCAGAATAAAATAAGATAATGCTTTATTAATTGAATATAAAATAATATTCAATATTTTTTTCTTACTTACTCAAAGATTTTGGGTGGAGGACAAGGAGGAGGGGTTAATTTGGATCATTAGGTGCTTAAAACCAACGTTAAAACATCTTCTATCGTTTCGTATCATATGTAACAAGTAATAACAAAGTGTCAGTTCTAAATGAAGTTTTAATAAGTCAATAGTCAATGGTCATAATAAAACTCCTTCCCTGTACATAAATAAACTGCAATCGTCACTAAACTTTGACTTAATTTTTATATTATAATATTACTTTGCGACCCTATTTCATCAGTTCATTTTGCTCTTGGTTGTACAACAAATTACTGACAATTATTACAGTACATTAAACATTAATTTCAAAATATTTAAATTAACATTTTACCAAAATTCAATCGACTTTGAACATTAAAATTGTAGATTACTGAAGATATCTGACTGGACATAGCACTCCCTCAAAAATTAAGGGGGTTACGACAAGTTAACAAGCTACTAAGCTGCTCTAATACATAAACTAATACAACACTGGTTGTGCCTGAGCCACGTACGTTGTTCCTCAGCGGTAATACCTCTTTGGTGTTATCATCGTCATCACCGTTCCCACTCCTGGGACACAGGAACTTCTCTCTTGGCGAGAGAGATTTCTTCACGCCACACGCCTTCACGCCGGCCAAGTGCCAGTTGGTGAATGACACATGCAGTTCAAAATCTTCAAAGTAAGTTTGGTGGTATAATTACCTTGAATTTGAGATAGTCTGACACGGAGTGGCCGGGCTCGCCGCGCCGCCTCGCCGCCGGCCCGCCGCCCTCCACTCCCAAGATGTCGTGAAGCCGTCGCGTACCCGGCGCGCGGTATTTCCTGTACCCACTGGAAAGATAACACTTATAATTAAGATACATTTTTAAATCGATTTAAGGAAAGACTTTGCTATGAATAAATGGAAATGCAAAAGGAGAATCGACGTTTCCATTTCATAATCAGCAATACATGTTAATAAATATCTCCAAGTTATTTCGGTTAGAAAAAACCAAAAACCACCGTGTAAAATTTTCTCGGGTTTAAGTATGACATCCTATTTTGCCCGATAATATGTGGTCTCCATTGTTATTTTTTTTTAATTATTCTCATTTAAGAATTAACAATAAACTTAAATGAATGAGATACTTACATACTAGCTTAGGCACTACACAATTTTGTGTAAGGCAAGCACGCCTTTTACATTTCGTGTGTATTATTTAACTCAAACAAGAAAATCTAAATACAAAAGAAAACTAAAACGCAACAAAACATCATTTTAATTAGGGGAGTCGCGTAAAATATCAACGATGTTTTCGCACTGCGAACGGCGCTGTCCTAAGCAACGAGCAAAGCGACAAGATATAATTTAATTTGTTATTTATTTTAATGTAATTCATGAAAGATTTTACTTTTTTATATATGAGTGGATGAAAATAAAAAGCATAATAAATTCTTGATAGAATGAATTCTTGGATATTCTATCTGGGTAGTTAATAATTTTAAATATGTATTTTATTTTTTTGTGACATACCTGCCATCTTTACCGTTGACTTTCTTTAGTACGTAGCCTCCACCCTCCGACGCCGGTAGCTTGTCGAAGAACTTTCTTGTTTTGTGTGCCTGAAATTGACAAAAATAATTAATTGTGTGTAACTGGACAATCCACACAACCTTAAAAGAATCTTGGTCGTCCGCCAAATCTTATTCTAGATCAACATGAAGAACCTCAGAGGTTTTATGCAGGCGTCAGACCAATTTTAACAACGACAACAGACCATTTTATGTTACAAATCGAGTTTTGTTGAACCTAGTTCAACCATTGAAAAATGACATTTTAATATCAATTTGATCTCAGTTAGTCGGTGAAACGAGTTTAGCCTGTTCTGAGCGCTTTAATAGCCAATGGTGAAATCGGGGCAAAATAATATACTAACCAGATTATCATCATTATGATCAGAAGGCATGCTGAGGATCTCGACTTATTCGTCTGGTCTACTTCGTTGTCGCCGCTGAACAGTAATTCTTCTGGGTGTATTTCTACTAGTATACAGCCGAGTGACCACATGTCTATCACTAGGTGGTAGTGCAAACCTTATTCTAGTTCAACAGAAACCCAACAGGTTTTTTAACAGGCCTGCGACTGAATATTGGACTTACTAACCTGATCAAGTATATGATCGGAAGGCATGCCGAGGACCTCGACGATTTTATTCATTTGGTCCACCTCGTTGGCGCCGCTGAACAAGGGTTCTCCCGTGTGCATCTCCACGAGTATACAGCCTAGTGACCACATGTCTATCGCGAGGTCGTAGGGCACGCCTAGTAAGACTTCCGGCGACCGGTAAAATCTCGATTGGATGTATTGGTATATCTGAAATGTAAAGGAAAATGTCATTTCTTTAGCCCCACCTTGGGGTTGGCACAACATATGTTTTCCATTCATTTTCCTCTATCACTTGCCATCACAAATTTTCTTCAAATGTCATCCTACACTCAGTTCATCGTACTAATTCCACGACTGGACTATTTTACGAATTCTGACAGTATTCAAAGAGTTTCATTTAAACTATGATATCTTAGTGTCATATCGAAAACCAGTATCGCGATTCCCATCATTTTGGGCTAAGGTTCGTCTAAGTAAATAGGAGATTCACCGCTTTTACAGATTTATCCATCCAACTACCAAGTTAGTAAACATCTAACGTCGAGCTCATTAATCCAAATTCACTAAATCGATCTATCACCGACGACATATTAAATTTCACTACAACATTACCACCTCAAATGTTATTAATTAAACACCACACACATTAAATAGATTCGCATTTATGAATGGTTTTATAAACAATTAATTTACAATAACCAGAGTTCAATCAAGGTACCTACATTGTAATTTTATCTGTACGTTAAGTGTTAGTGTAGCTTAATTATCGCCTTGTGTATTTGAAGCGCAATTGAAGATAACCTCACGACTTCGTACTGAATAGATCTGAGCAGATTTATCTGCTCAATTAGCGAGCACTAGTACCCTATAAATCGAGCAGAACTCTCGCGAGCCCCCGCTTGAGTAAGGCTTCTTAGGTACAATAATTGGAAATGCTTTTTTTAAATTATTGGCGGAGGTAAAATTGTTTCAGAGAATTACACAATTCATGTAAGATGATATTTGTTCGTGGATACGTATTTTAGTCTGTAAGATATTTATTTGTATGCCTTACCTTACGTATTATATGTCTGCGTGGTTGCTTCCTGTAACGCAGTTTCTAACTACCACAGGCGTATAGTCCTAAAAACTGCATTAATTATGTAATACTTTCTTTGGTTTTTGTAAAAAACCGGATACAGGACAATTCTTGCAGGTTTAAGCCAATACCACGTATTTTCCATTAGACCAGTAGGTTATGTTATACTTTACAGTAATAGCGTACGTCAGACTTACCCTTTGACCTAGTTGACATGAACTGCCGAAGTCCACGATTTTAATGGCTGACCTCTTCGGGTTGCATAGTAAAATATTCTCGGGTTTAAGATCACAGTGAATTATATTTAGTTCTGAAACAGATGAGAAATGGGTTATTGAACAGATAAATTATCATGAGTTAAATAAGGACTATTTGCACATCATCTAACCCGACAAATAATCACTTGCCTAGTAGTACTTATATAATATTGCGTTACCTCAGAACTTTTAATTTCGCGAACGGATTTTGATGATTTGTTTTCAATGAAAACTGTTGTTTGCACGTTGATCCTATTTAAAATTTTAAACAATAAATAAAGTAGATCTCGAGTTATATTGAAAAATGTCCTCATTTTATACCGAATTTGGTATCTTCAATGTTAATTAATATATTATTCCAAACGAAATATTTAGCATTATAGGGCATAGTTCATCCTCGGCGGGAAAGGAATAAGCCACCCAATGAACCAATAAATTTACTAGTTACAGTATGTAAGCAATTAAAACATCTAACTAATCCAATTATACAAGTAAATGTGAAAGTCTTAACTTTCAAAATAGATGATACATATTTAGTTACCCAGACCGTATGCCAATCTCACGAAAAGATAAACAGCGCAAATAAAACAGACCCGAACGAGCTACATATATTTTAGGATCAATTGTTTGCCATTTATTTTCGTTATAGTAATCGAAATCAGACCTTTCCCAAGCACTTACACCCACGCTCAGGAGAGTATGAATCAGACGGTCGAGAACGAAGCGAGCGAAAAAACTGTCTTCTGTGTTTTTTTACATAGCAGTGAATAACAACTCTGCTCTTCCTTTTGTAGAACATTACTCACCAGGTTGACTTAGGAACAGTAGCGCCGTGCAAAGTTGCTGCGCAAATTTCCGCGTTAGATTCAGCGAAACACCTCTAAAGTTTGTATTGCGCAGCAGATCATACAGGTTGTATGACAGCAGCTCAAACACTAGGCACAGGTGATTCCGCCACATGAAATGGCGTTTCAATTTCACTGTAAAAGAAAAAATAATAAAAAATTACAAACAAGTTATATTTATGCGGTCTAGACAACAAGGTAATATCATTCGCAAGTCAAGGTTTTTAGGAAAGTCTGTCGATAAATCAATTTTTAGTTGCAGTGACCCGCAGTATTATCAATTACTCCCTGAGAATTCCAAGTATTAAGGACGGCTAGACTGACGTCGAGGTTCATGGACTGGAAACCAAACAACGCTGGAATTCAAGTCTGTGCATTCTGTGACAAACCATTGCACTTCGGCTCAATACAAATACACCTTTGTTTTTTTATTCAGCAGCTAGACAGATTCATTTTTATGGTCTAGGTATAATATCTAACCGATTTCTCTCTAAAGTAACATTTCTGCATAAAATTGCAGAATACTATTGAGTTTGTTTTGAGGAAAAGCACTGAACGTATTATGAAAAACATAGTAACTAATAATGTAATTCTTACCTATATAATACTTATTTTCTGCGTCCGCTTTGTTCATCATTTCTAGTAACTTGACTTCTATTTGTGCCTGGTTTAGGAAGGGTTTTTTATTCTTAATTATTTTAATGGCTACTTGACACTGTTCCTCGTGGTCATATGCTTTCACAACCTGTAATAAAAAAAAAAAAACTTTTGAGATTCTTGTCTCTCCTTGCAATCTTGCTCAATTTTCGCTACACTGACGCAAATTTATTGTATTTCACATCATAATGAGTAAAGACGGGTACGGTTAACAAACAACACAAACATGAAAATATGATCAGTATAGAAATGTTACCTGTCCAAAAGAGCCTTTTCCAATGGGCGATGAGATCTCGTACCGATCGAGAAACTTCTCTCCTTGCTTGATGATGTAGTCATGGTTGTCGTCGTCGTACCCATCGTTGTAAAGCTTTCTTTCCTTTTTGTGTGAACCATCCTCGCCGAGGTATGCTTGCGCTCTCCGTTTTTTCTTTGCATAGTATACCTGAAGACAAAACAGATAGGGTTATTTTATTTTACAAATTAAGGACGTGAATCATCGGCAATATGTAGTATTTTTACAGGTGTGCCTGTATCTTTTGCCTGTTACCTCTGTAACATCAGAAGTTGAGTTACAATTACCAATTTTATTTGTATAAGTAATTTGTATGTTGATTGCAGGATATTATTAAAATTCTGCTAATTCCTAAATAGACATCTGTCAAACAACTTCAGATACATTTGACATGCATTCTAATCTTTAATTAAAATTCAGGCTGCAAATCATCTTCGGCGAAACGTATAATAGCTAGGAATGTTGATGTTTTGGACCGAGAAAAAATATTTTCCTTTATTTTATTACATAATTAAACACAAAATTACATTTTTAAAAATTTATTTAGATTCGCTTAAACTTGCATTTCCTTCGAATAAAACTCAGTAAATTACAGCAAATAAAATGGGCCAAAAATAGGGCATATTATTTGCGTGAAAATTGATGATTCGCGTGATATTTTCGTGTTTCGTAATGTGGTCCGGAGAAGCCATCTACGTTCTAGGTCTTCATGCCCCATCTTAGACAACATCGTCGCTTTACATTAGGTGAGATTGTGGTCAAATGAAGGCTTATATAAAATTTAAAAAAAAGTTTTACCGTACCGTTTAAGTAGAATCAAATCCAAAAGTGATTGTATACTCAGTTCAGGGTATGCTCAATACTAGGGTGTTATAGGAAATGGAGAGTAGACCGAACGGCGGAATTCGACTGACGGCCGTTGACCCAAATAATGCGGTTGACATTGATCGACCACAGTCCGCGATATGCTTACATATATGAATCATACACTGCAATTCGCTTGGAGCCTTGTGGCTTCTCTCCGAGAACTGGAAGTTCATTGCTATCGTGTTTTACTAGTCTTATTAGGCTAGTAAGTCTTGTCAGTCAATTATTCTTTGAAGCTACACAATTATTTATAAAGAGGTTATCTATGCATACATTTAATTTAATAGGTATGTATCTTAATGTTATGAAATTATGTTTCATACTTCAGTGTAAGAAGAATGCAATCAATGCACGACAGCAATATAACCAGCGTAGCAACTGATTAGCATTCCCATAGCAGCGGTGCGGAAGTGTCCCGAATCGACGCGACCGAAGTATAACCCCAATTCTGACAGCGACCTACATATTACCTACAGTGTGTTTCACAGTCGAACGGACGCACCGCGCCGAGGCTTCGGTCGGCCACCTATCTTATTTGGATATGTTTGTTGTTTGATCTTTAAGCCGGTGGATTAGGCACTTGGCCGGTTTCTTTCGGGGTGTTGGTTAATTCCGGAGAATTAGACACGCGCCTAAGACAGGGCGATGGTGTGGTGTGGTATATGGTGGTTCAGTGACCGCGGCACGTGGTCGCGAGATGAGCGCAGGGGAGAGACGGCGCGCGGTGGCTGTCATTGATTTTCCCCGTTTCCCCCAACCCCGAGGCTGACTCCCGCCCCACCGCGTCTCACCCACTTCCAGCGCCCGATAACGAGGTTAACGGGCGACGTGAGAGTCTCCTAAACTTTAATTATACCCGTACACCCGTCGTGCATGTTTAACCCGGCCTCTATTCAACGTTTTCTGTACAGCGCACCTGATAGCGAGGTCTGATCCACTGTTTGGTCGCCAACAATCTACTGAAACCGGAGATGGCAAACCAAAGAGCACAATTTGCTTAGTCCGTGGTAAGCTGCATGATGTTCTCCATTTAACTACAGCTCGAACGACACTAACTTCGGAGATTAATTGTAAACAATAGGGTTGCTTCTTGAACCAACGCTAGTCAAATTGAATCGCATGTAACTGAATTATTCAATGCACAACAGGAAATTAGTAAAATGTTACTGAAGTTTAATACTTTGCTTAGTTAGTTGTATGTGGAGTAATTTAAACATGGGTTTTTGTTTCAGTATTATGGCTACGGTCGTAGCGTCGTAGCCCCAACATCGCTACGAAAATGAACGTTTATATGAAGAACTTTTAATGGGTTTTTATGACCATAGAACCGGATTTTACTTTATGATTAACACGCAATTATGAAAATTCTTTATCGCATGATAAAGAATTTTCATATCAACACTTTTTAGAGGTTGAATTTGGAAAAAATTGCTTACTTCAGAAGTTTTGGCTCATCATACCTAAGTCTGACTGTTTTATTGATATATGTACATTTGAATTAACAAATTTAGTAAACACATTAACGTATTTTTGAGCAGAGAACTTGAGACCATAGGGTTGCTTTCGCGTTGCGGGATTCTATGTTTGCATGTTTGTATTTGTTGAATATATTTACTGGCTGATTCTACATAATTAATATCGTGTATTATAAATTTAATGAATTCAAGCAATCAAGATACGAAGCAGCAGAAAGCAGCAATAAACTCAGTACATTGTAAAGTCTACTTGCAATATTACTATGCAACTGTTTACAAAGTTAATTTTCTTTCAAGTTTATGAAACTGATATTCACCAATACTACCCAGTTGCTTGGAGGAAGCCCGCGAGTAACTTATGTAACTCCTAAGTTACCTAGATGTATTCCATATTATGTGAATTTCAAATTGTAAACATGACGATAATTGGACAAGGCAATCATGCCAAAAATGCACTCGGCTTATGGCACTTCACGAAGGCACTTTTATGTGATTTTTATTGCTTTTATTGTCGAGTTTATGGGGATTTGTTGGCATGGCTTTCAACGTCATTTTTTTATGAGTACGCATTGCGCCGTGACGTCATGATGCATGATATCACCGCGTGCAAATATGATGTAAGCCGAACATTCGATCATCAGTTAAGTTACAGTCACTGATTTTGCATCAGAGTTAGCTACAGCGTCAATACTTCGCGATAATAATTTTATTACCTAATATAAAGAAACTATACGTCATGCATGTTTTCAAAGAGTTGTGATTTGAGATTATGGGGCAAGGGACGGTCATTGCATAGGTAAAACATGTCGGTACTGATAGAATAAAGATCTATAATTATGATGATGCTATAAAAACACACAAAAGTACATAAGACTTGTAAAATGTGTTGTTATCACAACAACACATTTTACAAGTCTAATTATTTTTTGATAATAACGGCATGGGCACGGCAGTGATATGCAAATGAGCGTTAATCGCTTCAGTCAGACATTGCTTTACAACTTATCAAGTAGTCGAGTATCAATTAAGGCGGCGGAACTGCGCAAGTTTACATCATTAAGACCATAAAAAGACAGTTATTGCGAGAAAATTTGTGCAATCAATTAAGAGTTTTAAGAGGGGTCCGGGGTGTATGCGTGCAGATTGCAGCGACGACGTGGGGCGGGCGGTGGGGGCGCAGCGCGCGCATCTGTGTGCATTCGGCATATTTACCCCGATAGTGGGCGGGCGGGTTCACTGACCCGACCCAATGCAAGGTCTGCGTACGTAGGCCGCCCGCGCTGCCGACGCACGCCGCACCGGGCCCGTTTCATTAGTGCCACACCGCACCGCTCGCACGCCAAATGCTAACACTAGCTATGCGTCAAGTGGCAACCACGCTTTTTTAATCATCATCAGTCGGAATGCGCTGGGCGGAAATGCCGACATGTGCGGTCTCGCATTACGCGGAATTCCTGGTAATTTCTCTGAGTTACGATGCTGATCACTGTGTGGGCTAAGTTTCGGTCGGATGCATCGTATCGATCTGGTGTTTATTTTAGACTTGTTGTCGGTCTCAATACCTTATTTAAAATTAATAAAATAAAATATCAAGTATGGTATAAAGTTGCAATTGTACTACAAAAAAAAAAGAAGATCAAGATCCGTCATTAATGCTCAAGAACATTTATGTTATGTTTTACCTGTATGTTCATCGAAGCTGTTTAATAATTAATAGTTGCTCGTTTAATTAAACTGTTAAGATGCAATTCATCGCCAAAGAAAAGACGCCTGCTATAAAATACACACAAGATAAAGATAAAACATGAAACGTTTATACAGATATCTGAGCCACATAAACAATAAACGTCATAATTACACCCTTGCATTCATAAATCTACGGGTGTCGGGTGGTGTAAGTAAACATAGGTAAAGTATAGGCACTGCACCTCCCTTGCATTTAGTGGGGATCGCCGAATGCAATGCCATAACCTGCCCCAAGCTTTCCCCTTGTTGTGCTAGGTTGATGCAGCTATGCATTTACATAATGCCGCGAACGGTTAGGTTCCAACTCTTCATTAATAAATACCTTATTGTATTGAGCGTAGGCGCTGTCGATAAAACAGAGACATAATTAGACGAGATTAGAAATATCTTGCAAAGGTTTCAGTTAGATGTAAGGATAGTTTTTGTCAGCAACTCTGTTTACTTTGACTTCGTCAATTTGGGAACATAGACCTGAAATGAAAAACAACATTGATGGCCCTAAACAACATTTTGGTAGGTTAAGATAACATTCACTTCACCCACGCACCTTAACCCACAACATTGGATCAGATTCTGATCACTTATTCAAAATATTAATTTAATGTGTTAAATATTGTCTTTTGTTTTAAATATTCTGAAAGAGTTTTTAATTTTATATGTGCACAGAATATAAAATTCGAGTAGAATAGAATATAGTGTTATACATTTTATATGGAGCTTAATGTATCTCGTCGTATACTAATATAAAAAAAAAATAAGTTTGTTTACTTACTACAAGTTCATGTACCTAATTCTGAACATGAAAACTACTGGTTAGATATTTGATATTTACAGATAAAATTAAAATGGGTACAAGGAAAGCTCCACCGTGGTATATTTAAACGTAATGTTTTTTTTATAGTAAGTACCTACATAATAATTTCAGCGAATACCATTTTCTTGTTTTGGTACTTTTAAGAGGGTGATTTTAACGTAACTTATCTTTAACTTTTTTTGTAGTTATTACATTTGATACATGAAATTATAAATTCTGTCAAATGTCAATGATTTAATAAGCAACAGCTAATAAAAGTTATCTATTTCATTTAATACCCCACTCGACACCTTCAAGTTTTTTTTAAGTCCCTTCGAGGGCGCTGTAGCCATCTTTATTAGACGTCATGGAGCCTATAACCAGCGCAAGATCAAGATACTCCCAACGACACCTCATTTATGTTATGTTAATTTATGTTTTTGTTGTATTATATTGTGACAAAATAAATCTTATTCTTATTTATCTTCTTATAAGAACTAGTTTTAAAGTTATGAATTAACTGATGAACATCCATAACCACCTACATACCAAAATCATAACCCTCCATTTTGCCTCGCTTTTGTCGGGTAAAATCAACAGAAGTTCTGTCAGCAAAAGGAAAGAAGAATGTCCAACACCTAATTTTATCTCATCTGATAATGGTATTATGGATAAATCAGTACTCAAACACAAACACATTATTATTATACAACATACCTACCCTACCTACCTACCCTAGCCTACTGGAAATTAAGAGAAAGATCCGTCAAGAAATGTCAAGAGGCAAGTTGAATCCATCAGCTATTTTTAGTTTCCTATTTGTACCTGACAATATTAAAGTAACAATTTGTATCAAATACGCATTCATTAATTTTATAATAAGAGTAAATCAGCTTATTTGATAATTATTCTAAGTAACGAGGACGTGGGAGATGCTCATTCATGAATGAAAATGATCATCGTCGGATATAAAATTTTAAAAGTAGAATTTTCAAGAATTATTACAGACCAACCGATCCTTCATTAGGTGTCGGTACATCCATAAATCATGTGAATTTAAAAAGCTACCGTTGTCGCGTCTGCACTCGAAAGTTTGACCTCGCAATTACTAAAATTGGTTTGATTTACCATTTTAATTGTAACAAAAAAGCTTATTTTTTCCAACTGCACGGCCAGCCTCTGTGTCAGTGTAAACTCGACCGAGTGACTTTCGGCCGCAGGGTCTATTAGGGATCGGCGGGATCGCGTCGCTGTCGGCTGGCGGACTGGAATTTGAGCTGTGGCGTCATGTTGTTAAGGCGTAGTTTCTGTCGGAGGTGTTCGGTAGGCGCGAGAGGAGAGCACTCGAGGTCGGATGCTGAGAGCGGGGGTGTAGGGGGCCGCGCGGGAGGCGAGTGGGACAAAATCGATATCGTCGGGCGGCGCGCGACGTCTTGCGCCTCGGTCCGCGCGCCCCTCTAATGAATGGTAGAGGCTGAGCGGACTCATCACTGCGGATGGCTCTTCGCGGTACCAGCAGCCGCTACACTACAGTCTCAACTCTGACCCTAGCTACAAAACAGTAGGAGTACTGTATTTACTGACACGGAAGTGTAGTTTTCCTAATGAAAAATTTACCCTTTAATGTCGATTGAAACAAGGATAACATGTTTTTCTATAATATAAAAATGAATCGCAAAATGTGTTGGTAAAAATAGCCAAATTAGTCCAGGCGATGTTTAGTTATAAACATCGCCTGGACTAATTTGGCTAAAATCGTTAAGGAATAGAAGAAGTCAAGATTTACCCAATATTGGCTAGTGTTGCCACCCACTGAGTGTTAACTTTAACTTTTATTCCTTAATGTGGTAAAGGAAGTAGGTGGAAAATTACGCCACAATAAATTTTATTTACATGGTAGGCCTGCTGTTTAGGCTTTGGTTGTTTTCCTTGTCCTACTTAGTTAAAATCGAACCTTACGAAGTTTTTATACATATATTAAAGATAAACGATAAAGACAGTTTTATTTATGTTACATATTGTAATCATACTAATACTAATACAAATAGAATCTTATTAAAATATCAGAAACAGATATTTCTTTTCATATTTACCTTCTGTGAACGATTCAATCATTTAAAAAGAAAAATAACACCTTTTATATACTTTTTGATCACTGAATGAGAAATAAAAATATTGAGATGGATCCTACAAAGCAATGACGACGTGGCACACGTTCTAGATAAGTCCACAATAGGAATAACAGATTAGAGGACAGCAACTAAAGATAAAACCCTCGAGTCTATCACAGCAACTACGATGCGCGAGATTGTTGCCTAAAGTAAGCAACAAACATTTGCAAAGGTATGGGAGCAAAGTGGAGAAGTTTCAAGTGTTGCCCACTTTACTCCATTTGATGAGCATCGCAATAACATCGTTTCCGCAATTTGCGCCATCAAGATTATGAATTATGGAGGAAGCAAATAATAAATTGATTGAAATTCAACTCTTCAAAGATTTCGTATTCTTTCTTAAGCTTTAAAATATATATTTTTTAAACACGCCTAAAACGCCTTTTATGCCTTATAAAGCTAAAATTTTCATCGGTGTGGCTATTAAAATGCTTGTCTAAAATAAACTTGACAATAATTCTATTTTAAAAATTATACGCGTGATCTCAGATCATTGCAGTTTATGATAAGAACAACGTAAGATAAAGTTATATATTCGCAGCTGTTTCGCTGCACATGTCAAACCATCACAACAGGGCACGTACTCGTACGCCAATCAAAACAATATCTCATTATCGCTCATTAATTTTTTTTATCAATCATATATCACAAATTGAGTATTTACGTAGTTATATGAAAAGTTTATTGCGTTCTCAGTAAATAAAAAACTCAGAGGTCAATTTCACATATGGACCGATATTTTATGACAGTACATCTTAAAAAAACTTTTCAAAATCTTATCCCAATATAATAATAAAAGTGCCCATAGTTAAAATATTAGATATTTTCGAGAATTTTATTATATGATCTAAACCTAAAATTAAAATGTTATATTCAACAGATATTATAAATTCTTCAAAAGAAGGTAATTTCAAAATGCTTATCCTGATAACTGCATAGCAACTTCTGGACAAGGTGGAAAACACGCTTAATCACTGAGGCCGTTCAAGCACAACATCATATTATGTCAACATAGATTTGATATTACCAAGGAGGAGGTTCGCAGAGATCTCCAACGGAGCGTGTCGGCCAGCGTCCTGAGGAGGGATCGAGTGGACCCGTCTGTACTGCGCACCATGGTCCCGGCGTTATGCACGGTTGGTGGGTCACTGCACTGAGCTCACACGAAGAATGCACCAGGAATGGTTTGTTTTCACTGTGCACTACGTTAGTGGTCAAGAGCTAAGCAAGCATGTGAATAAATACATTTATGTAGAGCAACCGCGATAATCGGCAGCGAGGACGCGACTGAGTCGTTATCGCTACTCAACGACCTACCTACTATATATTCCAGCAGACAAACTATTCCGTATACATAATTGCTGAATTAAGACCAGCCCAGATGTTTTGGTCAGTTGACGCGCGCTCCAAATAATAAAGAGCACCAACATTAATCATGTCAACACACTTAAGATTTAATAGAGCAGTATGTCCGGGTGTAACCGATCATAATATGTGTAAATTTTACAAGATTTTAAAAATAATGTATCAAAGATTCACTCACTTTAAAAGAATTTTGTATTTAATAAACAACAGTACAAATTTTCATAATGATAAAATCATGGTTTAGGTTTTGAGATTATTATATAGTTACTCACCCCTATTCGTTGGGCGTAAGAAGTCATCGAATTGGAACAATTGGCGCGTCGTTTGCGATAATAAACTAGTTTGTAGTTCCCGAGAGCCTCATTATCGGTATCAAGCGAAGTTGGCGATCAGGCGATTTTATTCCTTGCCGCGCTAAGAATGGGGCTGTTGCATGTAAGAGTGATATAATTAGTCGGAGCGCCCGGATCGTGGCAGGACTCCAGGTCGATCACACGGGCATGTAACGGATCCACCACTTTATCTGGTAGGTCGTTGACAGAGGCATTCTCGCGGACTTAGCAAAACAATGCTAATGTGGGCGGTATGACCACACGCAGAGAAAGTTTGCCACTATATTTAACGCCTGAGCCATTTGAATTTGAAAGTATCTGTTATAATGAGATTAAATGTTGCAATGGGTTTTGCACTGATGCATACTGTGTTTGAGTGCCAAGATAGCGGCTGATAGAGGGAAATGGAAAGAGATGTCATGTTGTACCGAAAAAACACATGTTATGTTGTACCGACCCCTCATAACGTGGGAAATTAACAAAGTTGGTGATGATATTGCTATGCCTTGGCTGTTAGTCTTATTAAATGCAGTTCGTAATTCGCAAAGATTAAAAGTATATCTATATATATATATAAATTAATTGCTGTTCGTTAGTCTCACTAGAACTCGAGAGCGGCTGAACGGATTTATCTTATTTGAGTCTTGAAATGTTCGTGGAGGTCTAGGGAAGGTTTAATCGACGAGAAAAATTCAAAAAATTACCGGGGAAACAATTCCGAATAATTAAATAACCCGTGAGAAGCCGGGGCGGGCTGCTAGTATTTAATAATGTAGAAATAGCATATGTGTTTATATAGTTTTTGTTTGATGTGTTTAAGTATGTATTTATTTATATAATTTGAATTATTTTAACTTTGCCTCTTCCGTCTTTTTTTCATTTATTCCAGTCCATCCAAAGGTTGTCTGGTATAGTTCACTTTTTGTGATAAAGCCGCCCATTGTGCCATTATTATAAGTATATTTCATTTATGTAAATTTTTTAACGCCCGACCAATAAAGAGGGGTGTTATAAGTTTGACGTGTCTGTCTGTCTGCCGGTCGGTCGGTCTAACTGTCTGTCTGTCTGTCTGGGACATCATAGCTCCCGAACGGATGGACCGATTTTAATTTAGTTTTTTTTTTTGTATGAAAGGCGAGTCTGGCGAGTGTTCTTAGATATGTTTCATGAAAATCGGTTGTGCCGTTTAAAAGTTAGAGTTAGAGTGGGGAAGGAAAACCGAAAATCTGCAAATATATTCGAGTGGGGTATCAAATGAAAGCGCATCGCGTGCACATTACAAAATATTATGGGGTTTTACTTTTAAGGAAATTAAGGAATAAAATAAACATCACACTAATCCGCGAGTTCTTTTAAGAGCTCTTTTGATAAGGTTGTGGCGCTAACGTATAACGCAACATTTAAGATGTGTCATTCGTCTTACATTTAATGCAAGTTAATATTTAACAAAAATAAAAAATAAATAAGCAGTAAACATTTTATTGTTCGGGTGTATCTGAAGTTAAGACCATGACACACATTTCCTTAGCAGTATTTCAAAATTACGTACTACAATAATCTTATATAGAAGTTTCATCAAAGACTGGTATAATCCTAACAGCTTCTTGGAGTAAAAGGCAACAATATATTGAGAAGAATATAGTACCTAATTATTTTTAAGGATTAAAATTATAAATATGTAAGCATTTCACAATAAATCGTAGGAAAAGTAAAGTTGGCATAATCTCTCAGCAAATGTGGCCTAAAGAATGTAAACATTATTTAAATTATAATTAATACAACAAAAAAATGCCGTGACGACGGATTCTCTACCTTCTGTCCAAAGCTTCAGAGTATGGTCGGACAGCCTAGTGTCGCAACGAGAAAATCAAATTCCTAGATAAAGCACGCACTTTAGAGAATTTCATTTCATCCTCTTCAGATTAAATGGAATTCAATTTTCACTCGTACCGATTACGTATTGCGAGAATGGCTTTGAAATAATTCAACTTGGCTGTTTTGTGGTCGTGGCACGTATGTATGTATATTACTTTGTTCTGAATTTAGTTTAATAATATAATATTTTTTTGCATTTAATTAAATTTTCAAACTAGTCCTCATATGAAACATACCTATATATAATGAGGTACGAAGACGCTCATCATAACAATTTAAGATTTCCTGCTAAACACATTATGTCAAATAGTACCACAGGTTTAATTCTTTCTGAATAGGTTAGCAACGTATAAGGTCTCAAAGAATTACCACCACGATGAAACGAACAAATCCATAAGTTATTAGTTCTGTACGTGTAAACACCAAAACGCGGGGTATGTCCCGCTGGTCCCCTCTAGGATTGTCCCCTTCGGACCGTGTAGAGGGGACAAGCGGGACTTCGTATTAGCGATATCCCGCTGGTCCCCTCTACGGGTCACTCAGAGGGGACAAGTCAGCTGTGGAATTTTCCGATGACCCAGATGTCCCCTCTGGAGAAGTTGCAGTTAAATTTTACTTGAAATTGTATATTAAAACTATATATATTATTAAGTTTATTAAAACATTGTTTATATGTATACTAATTCGTTGTATACTACTTGGTAATATGATTGATTGGCTACCTCGGTATGTAATAAATAAAAATTAAATCTTTTATTTCATAGTTTAAGTTAGTGCGATCATAAAATAACATAAACATAGACAGATACTGGCCTGTGCAGAGAGCGATTAATCTAGGAAAAAGGTTCATTCAATTATCACTCTCTGCACAAGAGACCTCCATATAGTGGAGAGTTAATGTCATCTCCGAAGGTCTTTAGGATATTGTTTCAACAAACTCCATATTGCCAAAATGAAGAAATTAGCATTTTCTTATCAGTGCATTTCTAACAATGTCAGGGACAAGTGCTTCAATAGACACAATAAATTATACAATAGTTTTTGAGTTTCGTTTAACAAAGCTTGTATTATGGGGACTCGTGAACTCGTCTCTTGTGTAGAGAGTGATAATCGAATGAACCTTTTTCTTAGATTAATCGCTCAATGCACAGGTCAGTATCTGTCTATGTTTATGTTATTTTATGATCGCACTAACTTAAACTATGAAATAAAAGATTTAATTTTTATTTATTACATACCAAGGTAGCCAATCAATCATATTACCAAGTAGTATATAACGAATTAGTATACATATATACAATATTTTAATAAACTTAATAATATATATAGTTTTAATATACAATTTCAAGTAAAATTTAACTGCAACTTCTCCAGAGGGGACATCTGGGTCATCGGAAAATTCCACAGCTGACTTGTCCCCTCTGAGTGACCCGTAGAGGGGACCAGCGGGATATCGCTAATAGGATGTCCCGCTTGTCCCCTCTACACGGTCCGAAGGGGACAATCCTAGAGGGGACCAGCGGGACATACCCAAAACGCGAGCCGGTAGCGTGCTGCGTAATTTGGCGTACATAATTACATGTCAAAATATTAGGGGTTTGATAGCATCGCTTAACGCCGAACAATGCGCGATTGTATGGTAGCTTTACAACACCAGTCCACGCCTATTCGTGTGTTTACTTTTCTGCTGTAGTTGATCAATATTCGTGATCACAAACGCACGTCAAAGTTGTGACATTCATAACACCCGGGGCAAAGTATATTAGCACTTTCAGAAATATTCAAAAGCGAAGTTCTTTAAAATTTTGTAGTCGAATCCGCATTTATTTATTAGCTATTAAAGCAACATAAGCGAAAATCTTAAGAAATTAAAACGATAAAAATTAATAAGAATGTGTCTTTCATGTGGGTAATTGAAAGACGAGAAACAAATACAGAAAATGACTGATTTTCACAAGAATCCAAATTACGCCTCCTTAATACAAAAGCTGTCCAAGATTTAAAGAAGGATTAGACATCATAGACTTCATCTCGGCGAGAGAGAGATAACGTCACGTGACCGCTGGCCGACACAAACACATCACAGTTTTGACGTTCATAACAGGGGGAAAATAGATACATTAAAACTTCCAGATATATTAGGTCCTTACATATGAAATTGGCGTTTTTCGTACTGGCCACTTTAATCACAAATTTCTCCTCTTTGGTAAGGAATTCCAAATTCAAATTTGTACAGCTATAGACTCATGTATTTGTGCTTCGATGATCGTCATTCATTTGTTTTTTTTCTTCTGTTTTTTTCTGTTTGCGTCACTCATTTTACAAAATGGAAAACTTAAAATATCGCATTATTTACGAGTACGAGTTCCGCCGTGGCACTAGTGCTGCGGAAACAACTCGAAGGGTGAATGATGTGTATGGCGGTCGTGTTGCAAAAGAAAACACAGTTCGTTTTTGGTTCCAACGTTTTCGTTCTGGAAATTTCGACTTGCAGAACAAGCCCCGTGGACGGCCTGAGACTCAAGTTGATAATGAAGAGTTGAAGGCTATTGTGGAAGCGGATCCATCGCAAACCACGTCCGAGTTAGCTGCAGGCTGCGGTGTTAGTGATAAAACTGTTTTAATTCACTTGAAGCAAATTGGGAAGATTAAAAAGCTTGAAAGGTGGGTACCTCACGAATTGACTGAAGCAAACCGGCAAACGCGCGTCGACTGCTGCGTTACATTACTAAACCGGCACAATAATGAAGGTATTTTAAACCGAATCATTACCTGTGATGAAAAATGGGTTCTTTACGATAATCGGAAGCGCTCAGCGCAATGGTTGGATCCTGGCCAGCCAGCCAAATCCTGCCCCAAGCGAAAATTAACCCCAAAAAAGTTACTTGTAAGCGTTTGGTGGACTAGTGCCGGTATTGTTCATTACAGTTTTCTCAAATCTGGCCAGACTATTACGGCTGATGTCTATTGTCAGCAATTGCAAAACATGATGGAAAAGCTAGCGGCTAAACAACCTAGGCTGGTCAATCGCTCCACGCCACTGCTGCTTCACGACAACGCTAGACCACACACTGCGCAACAGACGGCTACTAAATTAGAAGAGCTTCAATTGGAAAGTCTAAGACATCCTCCGTACTCCCCGGACCTTGCTCCAACAGATTACCATTTTTTTCGAAATTTGGATAACTTCTTGCAAGGGAAAAAATTCAACTCCGATGGGGCAGTCCAAATCGCCTTCAAAGATTTTATTGATTCCCGTCCGACTGGTTTTTTTAGTAAAGGGATCAATGAACTACCTATAAGATGGCAAAAGTGCATAGAAAATAATGGTTCATACTTTGATTAATTAAATATATTATATTAAAAAATATTCGACTTTTTGTTCCTCCCATACAAAACGCCAATTTCATATGTAAGGACCTAATATTAAAATGCAAAGTATTGAATAAATATGTGGGAAGTTTTTAAAACTAATTTTAACGACCTTGAATCCCAATTAATTAACAAAAATACATGCATATAATAAAATATTCAGAAATATAAACGATGAAAATAAAAGAGGTTTATCATAGTGGAAATGACTGATTTTCAAGAGAATTCCAAACAATTCAAGTTAGAACATTGCTAACCCATGATTATTTAAAACTTTAATTCCAAACAACCAATAATATCCAATATCTTGCCCAAGATTAAAAACAGGATCTGACATCGTAGACGAAATCTTGGTCGAAGGCCGAGAGCGGTACACACATCACAGTGGTGACGCTCATAACAGGGGCAGAGAATATTGACACTTCATGCAATATTAAATTGCAGGAAAAGATGTAGTCATCAATTTATCTTTAGATGCTTTGATTTTTTTTTAACTAAATACAATAAAAGGCTTTGTCGCTGAGCGACCTTGTCGCCTTATTGGGAAACATTTGATTATATACATCAGAAATCCAGATTTAAATACAGGAAATGGATGATATTACGGAAATTTCAAACAACGCCTCCATAATTTCCAAAATCTTGCCCATGATTTGCAGCAGGATCAGGAGACATCGTAGACGAAATCTGGGCGCGGGGTAGGCTGAGAACGATAAAGTCACGTGACAGCGCGTAGATACCATCTCGGCTTTAATAGAGTTCTTCGCTGCACCCAATCATTGCCCCTGTTAGTTTCCAATCAGACTGCCAACGATAGCGCTGCCAGACTGAAATTGATCCCGATCTGGTGTAAAAACACAAGCAGAATAACTTGAATGCTCCACGTGCATATTGTTTAGGTTAAACAAATAGTAGTATTATTGAAAAATGCAAACGGAACCTAAAATCAAAACGAATAATTGTCCCACTAAACAAAATATGTAGCCAGCTAAATTTCAAATTAACTTTTTTTAGTAGAAGTGAGACTCACAAGAAATAAATCTATACCGCCGTTGTGAGAATCAAAAGTCACCCAATAATTTCCAACACATAATATAAGATATAAATTTAGCTGAGAAATAAAGCCCAGACAGTGAGACCTATACATATTTACCCAGCAACTACAACAATCCAATTTAGTCCACGATCAAACTAAACGATTTTTCTTAGAAATGGAACATCAGAGCTACGAGTAGCTAGAGCGTTTTGCCCCGAGACATAAATTATAAAAAAGTTTTATTCTACATTGACTATGACAACAGTGTCTGGGAAAAGTAGTACCCACCTACCTAGCAACCTTTGATCAATTTATTAGGCATAGGTAAATTAGCAGTTCTATTTCGTATTTGGGAATTGGGATATAGAGGTACAAGATTAATACAGATTTTAATACGATAAACACTTATTGGATTTATTTCTTATACTCAAGAGACAACAAGATTATTGGTTTACCCGAAGCATGATACAATTAATTATGTCAATATCACGCCACGTAATGTCTAGAAAACTGACGTGGGTCTAATAGCAATTAAAATTATGTAACTTAGTTTTAGTTCCATAATTAACATGTCTTCGTAACCTAGTTTAATCAGCATAGCACCTCTCAATTCGAGATTTTGATTGAAACACCACATGCCTATGCGACAATCTAGAAATAAACAAGAGTTCAACGAGCATGTAACGCACTAAAACATAAGCGTAGAAGCTGCATAGAAACTGTAAGTGTATCTATGCGAATTCGTGTGAGACCCAAGCACTTAGCGGATTGTGCTAGCCGTCCTATTAAGCAGGCTGTGACGTAGCGAGCCCTCGCCAAGCTCTGATAAAAGGCGTCTGAATGTCAACGCACCCGGCTCGGTCACCTTGAGCCGGCGAGCCACTCAACTGTGTTGCTAGAGAATTTTGGCCAATGTCATACTATCTTATCGTACACATAATTTATCCGTGACGAGGTCAAGCGGCGAATCCGCCGGGAGACAAGTGACTGAGCAAGCCGTTCGGTCGCTGATGAAAACACTGGCGATATTGGTAAAGTAGGAAACGGGAAAATAAAACAATTATACTTGGTGCCAATTAACAAAAGATTTACAAATATAGCTAATTTTTATTGTATTTTTTAGGGTCAAATGCCATAGGTTTCGTAGCCAAATGGTAAAAAACGGATATAAGAACTATTGAAACTTCGTAAATTTCACACAAAAGTAGAAAAACAATAAAATTTGGTGGTTCCCCCCATATCTATGACTAAATCTTTTTTTTTTTTTCATAAAAAGCATACGAAACGAGTTATCTATGAATAGGTCTTGAGGTTTAAAATATTATTTATAAATGTATGTATGTATCTATGTAGTATATCAGTCACCTAACTTCCATAGTACAAGCTCTGCTTAGTTTGGGGTTAGGTGATGCTGTGTAATTAGTCCGGAAATTTATATTTTATTTCTCAACTAAATAGTTGCACCATTTTTATATATTTTATTTAAGTTTTTCTTTTTATTACTGTGTTAAAACTGTTGTAAAGCCCAGAACTCTTGGTGTATGAATCATCTCATACTTATCGAATATATTATATGGAATTATATGGATTATATGGATTATATGGTATGGAATAAGTACGGTCGTTTCTTGAGCTTAGATTTAAACTTAAATAACAAGGTATGATCAATAAGTAAATACTCGTAAATTAGCTTTGCGAATAAAATAAACAAACAAAATGTTACAATATTATTTTTTAAAGTTTGTTTTGGTTATTTGTCAGGGAACATACATATAATCAAATTAACAAGTTTAGCATATTATTTTTGCATGCGGTACTTTCAGAAGACAGGTAACTGAATCTATGCAGCAATTGTGCAGTTCACGTGGCTTTGAGACATCGATCTTGCAATCATTGGCCGCACCGTGACTTGGATACACAGCAGGTGCCAATGAGGTTGCTCCAGTTTTCTCACACTCGGATCGATGTCGAGGCGTCGAAATAGAACTGCCATCCGCTCGGAATATGCCCGCAAGGTCGGTAGACGACCTATGCCCTTTTGCTGACCCGCGCCGTCCGTCGCGCACATTCAAGTCTCACAATCATATCTGGACCTTTGTCATATATACTTGAGGTTTTGTTAAGGACCATGCCATGCCTCGGACTTTATTACGGCGAGTTCCAAATGAAACAACTTACGCATACCGATGGTAAAGAAACTGTTCTATCACAACCAAGTAATGGCTCGAGTAATTTGAATGCATTCTGTGTTAAACGATTGCAGTATAATTGTTATGGTATGTGAAAGTTTCCGTCGATGACATTCAAGTATAACAGCGCATACGAGGGGCCGGAAACTTCAAGTGAATCATGTCAACTGTTTGCAAACTCCACTAACAAGTAACGACTCTTGAACTAGCGCGCTAAGAGTTTCTTTAATTGAGCGACGTCGTCTTCGGAAGTGGGGTCAGCGGCGCTGGGCTATTTGTTATGGTTAGGATTATAATAGCTTTCTGTTGGCTGAAATCGTGAAAAGATGAAAATACCACAGGGTATAAATATATTTTGATAATGCGATAGCCCTGTGAAATCATCAACAGCTAAACCTATTCTGTATGGAGATATGTAGCTTGCTCCCTGGAAGAGGACAAGGCTACCTACCACAGGAAATGGTCATATTCCGTTGGAAGAATAACTTTAGCGCCTACTAAAAACGCTTGTATGCATAACATTGATTAAACAAACAAGCGATGTATGTATTTGATTCATAAATTTGTAGATGTGTTCCTTCTATGCGAAAAATATATGCATTTCCAGTTTTTAACCAACTAACCAAAACAAATAAAATATTATCGTTCAAAATACCAATAAATATACCGACAATTTGCTACGAGGATTTTGCTACACTTAGTTCTAGTAATATTAACTTACAACTTAAATGCACTGCATCATCTTGATTTTTCGTTTGCAAGAAAAAAGTGTAAAATTTTTGTAAATAATTGAAATGCGGGATTTTTTTTTCTTGTCATCTACCCTATTGTACGCAAATTTGGTGGAAGTCTGTTGTAAGTTTATAAAAAAAAACTTGTGTTTCTAGACGTATTTACTTTTAGAAAAGTTTAACAAATTACCATCAGGCATTATATTTATAGCTACTTGCTTTTATTACGCGGGTAACATTCCCTGCGTTACTCGCGTAATAATGGATTTTTCGCCAAACGATATTTTTTTAGGAAGATGTAGCCGTCCTTGCTCGTGCTCTAGAGAATGTGTACAAAGGTGCATTTAAATCGATTCAGTCGTTCTTGAGTGAAAACCGGACAGACCGAGTTACTTTCGCATTTATAATATAAATTATATGGATAACAATAGCACAACACTTGCTAACAAAATAAAAAAAATAAGCCTAAGTAAAATATATGCCTAAAATAGATATCTGTGTCATGTGTTCATGTCACGTGATATATATTTTAAGGATAGCTTAAGTATTTATTTGTCTTACGTTTTTAATGATGGTCAGCATAATTATTTCTGTATGATGTTGTAAATTTTGGGACACGAGTAGAGCAGGAGAACGAAAACTAAAACTGAATCTTTATTTAGATTTGCGAGAAGTGTATGCCATGCGCAAGATTGGTTGTTTAAAACTTAATACTATGTTGTATATATTAAAATTAGATTGATGAATCATGCAAATATATTATTGCGGTTACTATTGATCATATGACAACATTAATCGAATAATGTAGTTAATGTATTTGTAGCACACTGTTATCGAACTGGTTTTACTCGATTGTGACACAGTTAATTGCATAAAATAAATACATAGTTATGGGGAGCTAGAAAGCAAAGCTCTTTTTAACCCCCGACCAAAAAAGAAGGCATAAGTTATAAGTTTGACGTGTCTGTCTGTCTATCTGTGGCACCATAGCTCCCGATCGGATGGAGCGATTTCAATTTAGTTTTTATTGTATGAAAGGTGAGTTTGGCCCGGGTGTTCTTAGACATGTTTCATGAAAATCGGTTGAGCCGTTCAAAAGTTATGGGGGTGAGAGTGGGGAAGGAAAACCGAAAATCTGTAAATATACTCGAGTGGGGTATCAAATGAAAGATCATCGCGTGCCTTAACTACTAAATATTATGGTGTTTTTAGGAAATTAATGCCTTGGAATAGGGGTTTTTGTTAAATTTTAAATTTAGATTTATAACTTTTTATGATTTTGTTTCCGAAGTAAAACCCCATTATAAAAGACATTTCGGTTTGTTTTAAACTTGATCATCTTTCTGTACCAGATCCAATTACTGCTTGCTACCCTCTGATATAATTCGAGTTCCAGGCTATGCAAAACAGCGAACAGTTAACCGTCTGGCAGACAGGCAACTGGAGCGTTTCGGCGCCTCACTGGGCGATGCCGGCCGGCGCGGCGCTAGCGCAGCTTTATTGTTTACCGCTACGATGCCTACTTTGAAATTCAAACAGCTAATATAATTGCAAATAAACGTAATGCACTACGTCCACTGAAAGTACTTCATATAGACGTTAGGGAGCGTGACGCATATTGCTGAAGAAATCATGTTAAATGCCGGGGAACGGCATAATGGCTGAAGATTTTTAATAGTTAATTTATGCTGGACATTATAAAAAGCATAAACCTCAGTAAGCAGAGCATAAATATGCTAGTCCAAATTTTATTATTATATCTAATCGATGCCTAAACATTAAAAGAGATTGTATGGGAAGTTATACCCATAAGTGTTTACATTTTCTATAGTGTGAAAGTGAACTTAGTTAAATTATCTTCATTATCATCAATCGTCTTCACGCCGTTAATATCGTGAAAATGTAAAGGATGATCTTGATCTACGTCATTAAATATGAATTTGCTATTCAATACCGGTTATTTATTGCAGGAAGTATAAAGCTTATAATTATTTATGGTAGGTATAAATTAGTTTTTTTACAAAACTATGATGTCTGGCGCCTGTTATGTCTAGCCTGGTTATTATCTATGATTAATAATCTTGCACTGTTGTACGTTCCTTTGAATTAATACAACAGTAAACAAAATAGCACGCAGTGCAATCGTTTCAGATCGTCAACAGACGGAACTAGTCCAGTTAAAAACGTTCGAGTTCCCGGTAATTGTAACCAGATATCGAGGAATGATAATCATCGTTTTAAAGCGCAATAAAACTATGGAAATTCCTAATTACTCGAAACACTAAATATATAATCAGATTCGCGTCCAACGCATGGGGTGACCTAAACTAGGGATGACAAGAAGGAATCAGAAAAAATATAAACATGAAGTATAAAAACCGCCAAATTAGGTTTTTTCTTAAATCGTATATATAGGTTTGTATTTTTAATTTTAAAACTTTAGAATATTATTTTCTTAAATCAATCGTACTTCAATCTAGGAGTATAAACTTGGTACTGGGTACAACCCTATAGGTAAGCCAGTGCCAGTGGGGTGCCAAGCAACGCCGGTATAACCCGCTAGCGAGTCCATCAAATAGATCGGCCGGGCGATACCGTATCAAAATACTCGTTCGGTCGCCCAGCTCGCGTTTTGCATTACGATATTGGCCTCCCTATCCATTTTATTCGAGCGGGAAAAACGAATTTGTCGCATCGTTTGTATAGATTGGTGGACTAGCTTTTTGTCTTTTAACTAGGCACATAACGATACTGTCTGATAAAGTTTTCATGTGTCAACAAAGCAACGAAGATAATTTATTATTGAAGAAAATTAACCAAATAATAAAATATGATAGGTTTTGTAAATTTGATTAAATTTATTTTGTAAATATGGCACTTCGAATTGACATAGCTAAGCGGATTAACGGCCGAAAAGGTCTCGAATAGAGTCAGAGAGCAGGTAAGCGAGGCGAAGGGCGAAAATTTTTTTTTTGCTTTACTAGTTTCCCTAATAGTTGTAGAGGGTGCAAGTATCTATATATGCCAACAAATCTACATAAAGAGATGGTTAGCCGCCGTATTTGTGTCGGTGGGGCGGGTGTATCGCAATATTGGGCAATCAATCTTCGGCCAAGATAATAGTGACATGGCCGCTGACGATTTTCCTTGACCGCCTGATTGAAACATACACAGTGTTTGGCTTCGGATGGACTTCATTTTTTACGACTAGCTCTTCTGTCATTAGACTAGATGAGCCCCGCCAATTTTGTCAAAAGTGAGTTGTATCTATCGTGTCTATTCTATGATAAATAAATACAATACATAAAATAAATATTCTGTATTTTAATTTTTAGCTATTTTAGTGTTGGTGGTCCTAATAAACAAATAAATAACATATCATAGTACACCAAAACAAAACAGTGGCGACACAATGCACCGAAAAGAGAGTATAGTAATGAGAAATGGCAACTTCTCGTTTAATAAATCTAAATTTAAAATTTAAGAAAAACCCCCGATTCCAATGCCTTCATTTGCTTAAATGTAAAACAACATAATATTATGTAACGTGGACGCGATGCGCTTTCATTTGATACCCCACACTAGTATATTTGCAGATTTTCTGTTATCCTTGTCGGGAGCTATGATGTAACAGACAGACACGTCAAACTAATAACACCCCTCCTTTTTGGTCGGGGGTTAATAAACAAATACTACAGAAAAGCTCCGCAGTCAGATTTACCAACATGCCAGATTAATTCCGAAAAGGTTATTTTTTACACTTTCGATAGGAACCCATAATGTATAGGAAAACATAATGTTTTTATTTCATTAATGGCAGATGAATTTATCTGCGGCGGGAACCGGAACACCTGGCCATCGCGAGTCGAAATAATCTCAATCGACGAAGCGTATTGATGCGCGCGTTTAGAATAAAGGCCGGATTTTAAATGGAGCCTTCGTGGATGCGAACAAGCCTATTTGTTCGGGTAGCTTAAGGCGGCCTCTAAACGGTCAATTATATTGCACAATATTGCGAATTGTGCAATTTAATTGACCGTTTAGGGTTAATATTGAAGATTGCACAATGATTGGCCGAAAGTTTGAGCGAGTTTAATTTTTATTGCACCATGTTTTTCGCACGGTGCACACGGGATCAATACTATTCTCCGACTGAACGCGAAAACATTGTGCTGTTCGTATTGTTGTGCAATATAATTGGTCGTTTGGATCAAAGCGCCTTTCAATCTTATTGTACAATAAAAGTATTGTACAATGTTATTGTAGGTCTAGAGGCCGCCTTAGTAGAAGGGATTCAATACTAGGCACGTAAAAAAGGACACAAAACGTGAAAATTGGTGAATTACAGCGATCCCTTTTCAGTATAATGGGTTTATTGATGCATTCAGTTCCAGTAAACCTAACTGTTACCAAACATTATGTTATTAAACGAACGTATAATTTGTTGTTGATAAAATAAAGTGCTACGTAATATTTCATTCTCAACAATAATTCAACCTACAGTTACGTGTATCCTTAATATAATACCCGAGCCCCAAAATAGTTGTCTTCACAGGCAACAAATAATCGTCCTACACGGGGAATCGATACCAGACGGATGACGTAGTCGTCAACTTGATTACTGATTTATGATAATTGGCCACAATAAAATCGAGTGGCTCCGAGTGGTGCCCGGGTGCTCCGGAAATTCTTTGCGTTAACATTTTTATTGATATCAGATTATACAAGCTGAATAGCAGTAAATTACTACAAAAATGTACTGTTGGGCTTGGGAATATGTGAAATATCATACCACATTTTCATCAGTATCTGCCCCTTTAACTCTTATCCATAATTAACTATAGATTAGCAGTTTTTGTAATTACCTGAAACAAAAACATCGAAATTAGAAAATGTGATTTACATCTGCAATAAGATCAATAAGTAATAAAATTGAAGGTTCGTTCGTGCTTTCAATAAATAGCAAGTCATCTGGGTTCATCAACATTGATGTTTTGGTCATATAACTTAATGTTTTCCTGACGTCACTTATTACCAGTAGTTTGATTTGAGCCGTGTTGGAGTTTGTATGTGTAATTTAAAGCGTTAAGGACAAATCTGAAAAAATAGTTAGTGCCTGTTTATTTATCCATTTTTACATTATGTTCGGCAAGTAATACACTTGTATGGACTTGTTTGTTGTAAGTTACATAAACCGAACGACTACTTTAAATTATTAGCACCGTGCGGCTTTAAAAGTATTCTTAATCTTTTCGCATCGTAACCAACATTACATCACTTTAATGAGAGTTATAAATCGCAAAAGAAAACAGCTGTTTCACACTTCAGAGGAATCTAAATTAAACGTCTGAATGTGTTCCTGTACGTAACCAAAATAATATTGTTCTAAGATGCTTCCGATCAGCAGGCGGCAGCTCAGATTTATTCTACCCAAATTATAAATACGTTCCTAGTTACATAGGTATATAATATAAAGTTACCACGGCAGTATACAAAACGCAAAGATAAATAAGCCGATATTAGTTACGTGAGCTGAAAACTAAATGCAGCATCAAAATTATCCGAAACTAGAGCTCAGAATGCGGTGGTACGTGGCACCCTATGTTATGAATTGTCTAATTTATCAGTGGAGATTTATGTAGGCAATGACGCGCCCGCATCCATGGTGTATTGTGTACACTGGTTTGTAATGGGATTAGGCGATATTGCCAACAGGGGTGCAGGGCTTTGTCGCGTGTAGATACAAATAATTTACCATCAAATATTAACGTAGTGAAGAATAAGTTCAATAAATAAAGATATGTATATCGAAAAAAAGGAGGTACAATTCGTCGGATTCGGAGACTGTTGATCTGACTTAAACTGTTATAGAAAAGGAACCTTATCCTGTAACTCAATCACAGAGTTTCGTAACGATTGAAAATAAACAACTTACAACAGAATCTTGTGTCGGTGCGTTTCGATTGCATTAATTTATACCGACATGGGTTTCTATTAGGTATATTGTTTTAAAATGCTATTAAGCATGAATTAGCACGAACAAAAGCGGGCGCATTGTACACGGAGGGATATGAAGTCTGACAATGAGAAAGTTATTATTAGAATTGTCGTGTAGAATCGTGGACATGGTTTGTTGGTCTCACTATATCTGCTAGTTAATTATGCTAATGTATTAATAGAAGCACGATAAGGCTTCGGCCACATTGTTTTAAGTAACGTCTTTATTAAGCCTGAGGTGGAAGAGACTTGCTTTAATAGTTCAACGAGTTGAAATATTAGAATATGTTTGAAGTATCGGGTTTGTTTATATTAGAGTATTTTCTTGCTTAGATTTACGCATGTAAAAGTCGTGTATCTGAATAAGAAATGTTGGTAGGGATTCATGAGCGGATTACCCCGATGAGCTGAGTAACGGCTGGTCAGCACGCGTCCTAGCAACCGATCAAGTTGATATCTGGCCAATTAGTTAGCAACCAAGATAATGGCCGGACTATGACATGCGTAGATTGGAATGCTATATCTCTGGCTTATTTTGTGGCCTAGTGATACAGAAGCGGTATTGACAGTACAAGGTTATCTTATGCACATTACAAAGTAAGTAATATGAACAAAGTTCAAGTGAATAAAACACATGTTCTGGTATTGTTGATCAATTTCATTAAAGTTCCTAATAAAGTATTGTTGTATAGACTTTTCTTTTTTTTGCAGGTAAGTGTTAAATATTAAAATGTTTCTTCTTAAGAATGTTTCTTATTAAATAAGTTGGAAAAACAATGATAGCACAAAAGAAAACACAATTGGTGAAGAATCGCCGCGAGCGATATGAACTTCGTCCCAACTCCGGAACTGCGATACAAAACGATCGCTAACTGGGGAAACTTGGGAACAACTACTAAATATCAACGTTTTATGACAAGTGCTCTGTGCCCGGGGCTGTGCTGTGCACTATCAGAATCCGAATATAGATTCAGCAGATCTTATTATTCGATTAACTGCAAAACCGATTCGAATAGAACGAAGCTCGATTAAAGAATTATTCGTGATATTTTAACAATTCAACTATGCACCGTCTCTGCGGAACTAATTTTATATTTCTATTAAACTCTAAGCTCAGGAAAGCTTAGCGTAGAGCTTATGAGCCATATCCATGCACTTTATACGTCGGTTGTTTTTTGTTCGTAATTATCAAACAGGGATCGATAATGAGATTCAAATGCAGAAAAAATATTATAGATAGGATTATGTTTATCTAGTGATGTTTTGAATTAGCGTGTTTAATGATACGCAACGCAATGAAAGGTTTTTTTAAGGTTCTGCCATGATCATTAAGTTTTAGCATATACATATTATAATTCAAGTTTAGTACAGTAACGTGTATCTTGTTTTATAAGCGGCATTGGTGTGCAGCTGCCCACGCGCGACTCGGACAGACGACACCGCCGCTGCATTCTGGGCCGATTGAGCAATGCCTGGCGAATTGGTATTAGTACGAACGTTTCATTTCTTAATGAAACGATATAGATTAATCGAACTATAGTGTCGTTTTTACATTTTTTATTATATTCATTTAAAGTGTCTATTCGATAATATCGTTATACATATACATTTGTTAAGTATGAGATGGACTCATACACCGTATTAAAAAGACATACTTAAAAAAAAATAGTGCAGTCGGAGCGGTCACCCATCCAAGTACTGACCACGCTCACCAAAACGCTTATAAATTGAAGATAAATTGCGGTTTACTATTTTTATCGTATAAAAAAACAAGTAACTAGATCTCGTTCAAACCAATTTTCGGTGTAAGTTTGCAAGTTACACATAATTTTTTTTTATTTTATCATTTCACCACTTTGGAACGTATATCTCGCGCAAACTATTCAGTTTAGAAAAAATATGTATAAGAAAACTGAACAGTATAAATTCCTATAGTTTCGGAAATAAATAGCTGTGACATACGGACAGACGGACGGAAAGACAGACTTTTTTTTATTGTCGATAAGCCTTTATTTGACTACAATCTCACGTGATGTAAAGTGACGATGTGGTCTAAGATGGAGCATGAAGACCTAGAAGGTAGATAGCTTCTCCGGGCCACATTACGAAACACGAAAAAATCGTATCACGCACTAGCCCAGCCCGGAGGGTGGTGACAAGCCGCGGCCAAAGCCTACCACCAGAAACTGTTCTTAGCACCACCCGGAGGTCACGTGTAAGGATTCAGAGGCTTAACACTTACGGACGTGAACAGACAAAACCTCCAAAACATGACGAATCCATAAGGGTTCCGTTTATTTATCTACGAAACCCTAAAAAAGGAAGACCTTGTTTTAGAATCTTGGTTAATATTGCAACATCACCCTAACT
The DNA here is from genome assembly GCA_929108375.1 of Gymnoscelis rufifasciata. Lineage (NCBI taxonomy): Eukaryota > Metazoa > Arthropoda > Insecta > Lepidoptera > Geometridae > Gymnoscelis > Gymnoscelis rufifasciata. The sequence continues at coordinate 6,726,402 of OV815315.1, read as the reverse complement.
AAGAGTATATTATAGCATTCATCATTATATTAAATTTACACATACCTTGCAGAGAAAGTTTAATATCCATGGAGGAATAAGGAAAAGTACCTAATACCAGAAATGACGGTATACAACGGTTCGTTAGAACCAGATCGTGCCTAGAGCGAAAGTTGCACAGCCTCAAATCAGATGCAGACAAGAGAAATCCAAAGTATACTCGATTCTAGACAAGGCAACCGAGACAATTAGCACTGCACGAAAACGTCACGCAGGCGATCGTTAAGCTTCCGTCCCAGATCGTCTTCAGCAGAGAACTGAAGACTACAGAATGCATTTTGTTCTTTGGAGAATAAAATTCTTTGTCTATAAAAGTAAGGTTGGCTTTACCGTTTTATTGTAACATCTTGCTAAAGGTAGTTAAGTAGATGATCGTAATTAATTTTGCACAGCAAGTTTCTGGATATCAACTACCTATATACCACATCCCATTTTTACTGGAGATACTAAGCGCACCTGTTGGTCAATTTATTGGGATCGTATCCGTAGGTTGCGTACTTATCGTTAACACCGGTTTGGCATTGTGGATATGAGGGGTTATTTGACTAAGTTTACTTTTTTAAACTTTCTTCTAATTTTGTTCTTAACGCAAAAAAAAAAAATGTAAATAAGAATCGGGTTCAGCCCATTCTTAGCTACATGTTTTCAAACAAATGGAAGGGCATAATGTTTAAGTAAAAGAAGTCGTATAGATATGTTCTTTATTTTAATAAAAATGAATGTACCGAAGTAATGTTCATTTACAACTAAGTTCAGAACTTTGTTTTGTAAATATGATATGATAACAGTGAATGGGTTTCAATTTATATAAAACGTGGTGTGTGCAAAATACTTCAAACTTTAGACACATAAGTAGCAGATTGCGGCTTCTCTAAGTTACCCTTTCAACAACAAACAGCAATATCTCGAATATTTCAGATTTTACAGCGACTTGAGCGTAAATTATAATCAGTTAGGCTTTGCAATAATATATAACATTTCCGTAAGTTAAATGGGAAAATTAGGTATCTGTAGAGTGTACGCGGTATTTTTATGAATTTGGAAAATAAACTTTATGTGATCTTTATGAGAGTAACAAATTACAGATGGTATGCCGAGAGCAGCATCAGCATTTTTTAGCAAATCTTTTGATTTAGTACTTTGATTATGTTTATTTCAAAATCCTTATTTGTCTCGGAATTTATAATGATATTGAAACATGGTTGAATAAACGGGGTACGATAGATAATAACTCTGAAGATTAAATAAACCCTATAGATAGAAGACGGTAACATGCTTTGAATGTAAATAGTCCTTTGAGAAGCTAGCCCCAGGCATAATTTTATAAAATGTGATGCCCGGAGCATGCACGGGTCACTCTGGGTCTATTGACTACATGTTATCAAACGCTTCTCATTCTTTGTACATCGACACATTAAGGTTGCCAGGAGAACCATTTTATGATTTTGTCACAAGAAATTTAGTTTATTACGGGGCTTAGATATATCTGTGTAGATTATAAAATAAAATTATTTTTAAATTTTAATTTAGTTTATTACGCCAATAAGGTTAGTATTTTTGACTAAGGCTGCTTATTTATTTATTATTATTTATATGAGCAGTGATGGTATGTTGACGATGAATAGTTTACTGTCTAATAGAGATTGTTCGTTCGTAGTATTGGTTAGGAATCTTCGGTTTTAACGGGTTAGCTGTATGTGGGTACCATAGAGTATGTATCTACCTATAGAGGTAGATACATAAGCGATGATCACGGGTGCGTTAATTACTCGCTTTATTGGAAAACACAGTTCCGCGTTCCCTAACATACTGTTAGTATTTTATGTGGTAAATTTTGTTTAGGCATTACTTTAACTGCCAAAGAAAATAGGTCTTTATACGTTTTGTATTGGCAATTCAGACGCACGTTCAATTCAAATGTTTGTAACATACCGGTAATGAGTAGAATGTTTTAATATATGCCAGTATAACGCGCCGTAAATTTATGATTAATATTTAAGTTATTAGATCAACTAATAATTTTATTCTAGTATGGGCACAAATTATCTAATTTTATGTATGATTTAGTGTTTAGCTTAGAACTGAGAAATATGCAAAAGCCATAACGGGTTTAAAAGCCTTCATCACAAATGTCAAGCTTTCTGTCAGTCTCATTCTGTTGGAGAAAATTCTGTAGTATGAATAAATAGCCTTTAACTAGTGATATTTATTATTATGTAGCAAAGTACAAAGTAAATACCGATCGGTCTTTACTACAAGAGTCCCATGAATAAATGAATAATGGCGGTCGAACGGGTAGTGCTCGCGGCATACAAATTCGTTCCTGAGATGGTAATAACGCTGTTCGCATTTTTCACCATCTCTAACTACCTGAAAGCGATCTTTCTTAACTTCTCTATTTAGCCCGAAATGTTCATTTTCGTCGTTCATACATTTTGTAATAATATGTGTATTATTTTTTTATCAGAGCGAAGCAATTGAAATCACCCTATTGCCGTCTTTGAACTAGCATGGCAACAGATTAGTTGTTTACCAACAATTGCTAACATCCGTGACATCAAATAGAACGCTCGAGGGCAGCTCGTAATGAGCTACTGAGGAAAACTAGCCATTATTGAGTTCACGCTTTGTGAACAAAACTTACTAAACAATGTCCCCGGCGTATCTACCTACCTTTGCAGTTCCGTATGTATTCCAGTTTACTGCGGTTGTCATTCAATTGGCAAGAACGACGTTGCAACTTTGACTTCATGCAGGAGATAGCAGTATTGTAATGAATGTAATGGTTGCAATTACTAATCTAGATTCGTCATTTCATTATTTATTACATACAGATAAACTACAGGGATGATTTATTACTCAATCATAAGTGAAGAAGAAATAGTAGGAGGTACCACAGATAGGAAATGTTAGCGAAGCACGCAGCACCCTAGATTCCTATTCCATTAGGTGTCTGTGCGGCGCGCAATTTGCAAATGAAAACAACTTATTGAAATTCTTTCCCGGGTCCGCGCCGAGAGCTCAGAGCTAGAAGCATCCACTATATTCAAGATGGCATCAGGTCGGCGTTGAAATTTCCAACCTCTGGCGCCTGCAGTAGATTTAGTTTTGGGTAGGTAATTTCTATTTAGGGATATTATTTCTTAGACTATTTTTTCAGGTAACAAATGAGTAAGGAGCACCTGTGATAACGAGTAGAGGTAGTAATAACTTTTAGCCGGGTCGAAGAAAGCGTCATAACCGTTTTAGCGAACAATAAAACAAGACTGTTACGGTTCTGCGGTCCAATCATGTGCGGTATTTTGCATAAATTACGGACACTGAAGCGAGTTGGATTTTTTTAAAATAAACGGGCTGAAATAAGGCCCGGTCGGTCGGTCGAATGCAAATAACACCATTATATGCTAATGCGATGTGCGTAATCCCTACCGTTTGTTTCATGCTTGTAACAGGGCTTTCCGAATACGCATTCCAGAAATAGAAACACCGCCTCCTAAACCTTTCCGGTTACATATCGGATGGTATAAATTGTTCGTACTTTATCATTGTAAGTGACGATTAGAGTAGATAAATAAGTCTTAAAGGTAGTTGCCGAACTCAAAGTTATTAGTGAGTCTAGACGGTGGTAAGTATAGTATAGTATAGTAAGGTATAGTATAGTATAGTATAGTATAGTAAGGCCGCGTCCTGGGAAAATACTTTAGTAAGTCTAATGTCCGAGTCCAAAATACCAAAACATTTCTACTTCGTTTCACAAAGAACCATAATAACATGGCACAAAATAGTAATTAAGACAATTTTCCTTTTTATTATTATATGTTTATAACGAAAAATCGAACAACAAACATTGTATAATGTCAGGAATTTGATAAATGCTTGAGTTATTTGTGTATGTTGAATTCAATAGGGCTTCTAATAATAAACCTACTAAGTACTTACGACAGCAAAAAATATTCATAATACATATGTAATAACAGTGTGGAGGAGTGAATTATTTTACCTATTTCTGGAGCTGTTATAAATGCTTCTTTTAGGTACATACATATATAACGTATATGATTATCATGTCATATTACGACTTTTGAAATGGGTCACGGAACAAAAAAAAACTATTTTATGGATCATAAAACTCAGTACACACCGACCAACATTGATCAAATATTTCACCTTCAATGCGTTGCGCAGCGCAAAACAATCGAAATATTTATTTATAGAGTAAGTACAAGAAACATCACAGTACGAGAAATCTTGCGCCCGAATACATTTTCACAGTTATCCGTCAACAAAAGTTTCGAATAAGATGAAGTTTTCGAGACAGTCTATAACCGCTGTTATCTTTAATTGTTCTAAGTTTTTCCCGGAAGTTTGAGAGAATCGATAATAAAAGTTGTTTGCATCCATCAAACTTTAAAACTCCGGGAAAACCGACCAACGATGAAAATTTCATAAATATTTTATTGTTCTTTTCATTAAAATCTGTGGCGTATAACTGGCCAAATGAGTTAACTTTGTTCCGAAATGGAAAGTAGATGTATTATGATGGGAGGATATCGGACAGTCGTGTTGTAAAAAATATCAATTTGTATTGAGAAGATCTTATTGTCTGCGTAAGACCACAGTAGCTGAAGATGCGTGAAACTTATTAAGCTAATTTCCTGTGGGAGGAAATTTTCTTCCGGAAATTTTTGGACTTCATAGCGTTACAACTGTACTTGATTTTAAGGGATAATGATATAAAATGTTTAGTATTTTCAGCTTTTAACAAATAAAAAAGGAATAACCATCCAATAGTATTTATTCAGTTAAAAGTCAGTAAAAATAAATACAATGAGTAAGGTTTTTTTTTTTATTTTTTAAAATTACGTTCGGTCTATACAACTAACGGATTGGGAGTATTAGCAAATCATATACTTCTTATCATATATTTCTTTATATAAACATGGATACATTTTACTGTATCATAAACCTTCTATTGCAGGAGGATAGTAAGAAACCTTCTAGGCCTTCATGTCCCATCTTAGACCACATCGTCACTTTACATCAGGTGAGATTGTGGTCAAATAAACGCTTAACCATTCATTAAAAAAAACCTATTATTAAAGTTTAATTATTTGGCTGTGATCAGATTTAAAGCTTGCAAACAAGTAAAATAATATAATAATAGTAATAAGGTAAATCAAACATATTTCACCAGAAAACCACAAGTGAAAAGCTGTCAAAAAAAACTGCGCGCCATAGAGAGCGTCTCTCAGATAAGCGTGTTCGAATTGTCATCAAGTAATACCAATCCCATCAAAAACAATACTTGTCAAAAAAACCAAGTCGCGCAACTCAGTTGTTCTGCGGTAAAAAGTTGTGAGATCCAAGTAAATACAAGTCTTCAAATTTCGTTTCAAAATTCTTTAATGTTTTATACAAATATATTAAGACTTGGCCATCGCCTGAAAACACGCGTTAATTCAATCGCCTGAAAACACGTGTAAATTCAATTATTTAGTGCGATGGCCAAGTCTCAATATATTTGTATAAAACATTAAAGAATTTTGAAACGAAATTTGAAGACTTGTATTTACTTGGATCTCACAACTTTTTACCGCAGAACAACTGAGTTGCGCGACTTGGTTTTTTTGACAAGTATTGTTTTTGATGGGATCTCATTTCTTTTTGTATTTTGTAGACAGTTCTACCTTTTTCCTTTTCGGTACCTTCTACTTATTGTATATTATGTCCATATAATTTTCTTTTTGCCGGTCGAGATTGGATTTATTTATATTTTGCATTGTTATTACTTTAGTACATATTTCGTATATACGTGGCGTTGTGACAGCGCCCTCTATACCGGTATTTTCTAGATTTTTTTGTTTTTCCTTGATTCATACACCAAACACTACTTATATTCCAAATTTGAAGCTTCTAGGTCTGCTAGAAGTGCCCTAGAATTTTGATGATCGGTGAGTCAATGAGTGACAAAATTAAGAAATTTGACCCGTTATAATTCTTAAAATACTGGTTCAAATTAATTGAAATTTAAAATATACCATGTCTTTACAATGCCTGCATGGTTACTGAAAATTTCAGTCTTCTAGTTTGCTCCACAACGAAGTTACAGGGGGTCGAAAATGGCCTGAATTGCTTCGAGAAAAGGTACGACAGCGCCCTCTATACCGGTTTTTTCTAGATTTTTTAGTTTTTCCTTGATTCATACACCAAACACTACTTATATTCCAAATTTGAAGCTTCTAGGTCTGCTAGAAGTGCCTTAGAATTTTGATGATCGGTGAGTCAGTCAGTGAGTGACAAAATTACGAAATTTGACCCGTTATAATTCTTAAAATACTGGTTCAAATTGAATGAAATTTGAAATATACCGTGTCTTTACAATCCTGCATGGTTACTGAAAATTTCAGTCTTCTAGTTTTATCCACAACGAAGTTACAGGGGGTCGAAAATGGCCTGAATTGCTTCGAGAAAAGGATGGTACGGCCGTGCCGCTTTTTTGCTCGACTTGGTGGGGGCACTGCCGTGCCCCCAGATATTAACCCTGCACGAGTTCCTTTGCAAAAAGCTGTGCGAAACAAATGATGTATAGCAAAAGCCTGCGATGCGTGCGATAGAGTGCGTCTCGGATACGCGTGTCCGCAAGCGCCAAAGCACGTCTTGAGCTCCCTCGCGGAGGCAGTCGCGTGTGCATAATGTAGGGCCGAGCGCCTCCCCACGGGCGCCGGCGTCAACGACCCCAGGGAGTCAAGGACGCCGCGCGCCCAGCGACAAAAGACGCGACGCGGCCGAAACGCGATAAAACCGCACCCGCGTGCGCTGAGTGCTTGCGCCCTTACAATGCCCAGTGATAGGGTAAACTGGCTATGTAGCTTGTATCGTTGGCTAATGTGCTAGGTAAATTGTTTACAGTTTGTTTGTATTACTTGACTTTTACTTTTCCATACTAGGTTTTATATTGAAATATTTTATTTTAATGTAGCTCTAATGCAATAAGTATTAAATTTAATGGGAACTTTATTATTGAATTAATGAAATAAAGAATAATAGTTTTATAATTTGTGTTCAATACAGATACCACAGCTCAATAGTTGCCGTTTTAAAAATACATCCGAAAAAAAGGAGTTTCTTGTGCATAGAGGGTTCGCTATCATGAATAATGCAAATAAATATTTTTAAAGGTCTTGATTTTTAATGTAACAACAATAAAAAAAAATCTAATTGCTACCCTACTTGATAGATAGTTCTGGTTGTTTTGATTCTAGGCCAACAGAATTTAGAGTTTTTGATTTATGCGATGTCCTAGGATATTTAGACATGTTGATAGCGTAGATTTAAAACTATGCATAGGTATTCATAAAAATAATTGCGGCTGCAAGATTGAATAAAACCATGTTTTTATAATAACATCTTCGATTTACTGAAAAAAAGAGTATTTTATTTTACTGACAGACTAACAGTAAAGATATAAAGTGTAACTGTGTATAGGGTTATTTTTCCATTTGGCGGCATGGAAGCCCCAATAACCGTTATTGCAATGGTTTCAAAAACAAAGATGATAAAAATACCATTCCTTCAGATAACCTAGACAACAAAAGTTCTTTGACTCGACAAGATGCCGTCAAACTGGTTATGGTATGTGTTTGCACAAATTAAAACGAGAATATTTATCAATTCCAACGTTCTTATACTAATTTAATAAATTTTATTTTGCTGTTGTCTCTTATAAATGCTGTCTTTTGGTGATTTCATTATGAATTATAATCATACAAGTTACCAACTACAGATTAAATTGTGAAAATATTAATTCAGGTTAAAACGACATATTTTGTCAAAAAGAGATTAGATCATTCCAGAAATTATAAAATTAGAAACCTACATTTAATATAAACAATATCACATTCGACATGTCACGCGATTAATTTAACATCAAGTTATGATTAATGTGCATGTTCAAAATAACAAATATTTAGGTGCGATATACTTCCGTCTAAGCCTTCTTCTGCATACATATTTTAAATAACAAATTTAAGTTGGGTGTGATGTAAACTCGGATGATCTTATAAGATCGTAATGATTTTTAATAAGTGATAAACCTCACTTGTAGGACAAACGGATGCCGTCTTAATCATTTTCTGCATACAAATTTAAAATAGATCTTATAAGATTTTAAAATAATCTAAACTAGTGGTGAATTAAAGTTGTATTGTTTAAATAAAGTCAAACAGTAAAATTCAGGACACAGTTTTGCAAGTCACGTGAAAAGTGGGGTCATCTGCCTACTTGTGACAAACGATAGCAATCTAGGTCGTTCGGCCATGTTTACCCAGACAGTGTTTAGTAAATCTGAGATAGCTTTGATATAGTAGAAAATCCGAGCCTGCATCGACCTTCACCGAGCTGATACTAAAATGTAACATATTTCATTATAAATTTCGTATACCTATTTGAAAACGTATTAAGAATGTGTTGTCTAATCCCAGACAATCTTAAAAACATATTGCAACATTAAGATATGAGAAAATATATACCTATCAATGCCTACTAGCTGACCCCAGCAAACGATATTTTGCAAAATGAAAAATAGATAGTAGCTGATTCTCAACCTACTGAATACGCATATAAAATTTGGTAAAAATCGGTAAAGCCGTTTCGGAGGAGTACGGTCACTAACATTGTGACATGGAATTTTTATATATTAGAAGATAAGATAAGATCTGTTTTACTTTCAATAAAATTTTGCAACATCAAGATTTAAGGGTGTGAGTTTCATATTATGTCGTGCGGACCTCAATATGAAATAATAAGTTAAATTAAATATACCGAACATACTTAACTATTCAAAATTTCCATTAAACTTTCAGGATCAGTTGCAACGTTAATATAACGTTCGGAAAAAAGTTTAATTCAGAACGGTGACGGATGCGTTAACTCGGACAAAGACTGGAAGAAGCCCGATATGTTGGACATGTCTGTTTTACTTTCAATAAAATTTTGCAACATCAAGATTTAAGGGTGTGAGTTTCATATTATGTCGTGCGGACCTCAATATGAAATAATAAGTTAAATTAAATATACCGAACATACTTAACTATTCAAAATTTCCATTAAACTTTCAGGATCAGTTGCAACGTTAATATAACGTTCGGAAAAAAGTTTAATTCAGAACGGTGACGGTTGCGTTAACTCGGACAAAGACTGGAAGAAGCCCGATATGTTGGACATGTTATGTGAGAACAATTGACGAAATAGTATATCGATGACAATATCGCGTGTCCCCCGAAACTGATAACTGGCCAGAAAACCTTAAAACCTTAGAATATTGAATCTCAATGATTTTAATAAGTTATAAACCTCAATTTTTGTGTTAAACTATAATATTTCTTAGAATATTGATTATAATCAATGATCAAACAGTAATTTGCTCATGCGAACGGCGGCGTAAGTCTATTATTTGTAAATAACTATAGAAATCGGGATGATGCAACCAGTCGATGACATTGTATCACAGATTTAAAATGCAAAGTAATCGTTATACGTCACTTTATTTTTGTTATGCGTAGATTTAGAGATACTTATTATAGTAACACTTCTATACGTATTATAAACTAGCGATAATTATTCAAAATTATTTTCTCGGCAATTATTAGATTTTTTCTCGCCTTAAAAACCATCATAGGACTTCTCCGAACATTTAAAAAATGAATTGGTCAAATTGGTACAGGCGTAGTTGAGCTTACCAACATATATACAGCTTACCCCGCCGCGTCTGTGTGTTCGGGATAAACTTATAAACTGATCGGATATAATTTATGCGGTTTTCTGTAGGGTAGTAATACAAGTTTCCGATACCTACATAGCTCAGGTTTTCGCATCCTAGCAAAGCCGGAACGGGCTAGCTTGTATATCTATAAATATATCAAAATAGATAATACCCACATGTGGAAAATATACAATCTAATTTGTCAAATTGACTAAGGGCCGATTGTGAACAAGACTCTATGTGACGTAATTAGCCTAAATACAGGAGAACTATATTTATGATTAGTACCATCTCATTAATCAGTTAATACCATAATAAGACAGGAGCGAGCGTGAGAACAGAGAGAACAATAATCAACCACCAGGAAACTGGCAGAGAGTCAATTTGCAGCAGTAACATTAATAAAATGCGTCGCAAGTCGCGACAATACGGCCGGAGCATTTGTCCAGATTGCCCTGCCACAATCGCTTCGCCATAGTAAATAATTGTTGCTACGTGCAAACGTCTGCAAGTGAGTTTTGATTAAATTATTGGTTATAAAATATAAAAGTACTATACGGCAGCCTCATCGACTAAATGCAATGACGGTAGGTAGATGAAGGTAGATATTCTCATACCATGACATTAAATTTATGTCGGTTAAGCTAAATGCGGTATACAGATTTAAAATAAATTTTTTAATGATTCAAGCATTATGTACGCTGTATATAAAGATTTTATGAACTAGACAGTGAAAAATGTCTAGTTAATAAAAGTAAAAAGTTAAAGTTATCGGCTAATAGCAGAGATGGGAGCAAAAATAATATGTGATACAAACAAAATCCATACGAGCCATCATTTGTCAGCATACCCGTCCACAAGTCCACAGCATTATTATTGGTAAAAAGGTCAGTGGAACGATTTTAACACAGATTTGTATAGTTAGAACATAACAGATAATCATCATTAGACAAATTAAATTGATACGAAAAGAGACCAAACATAAAGCTTATCATTGGATACAGAATATTTTTTTTATATATTCATATTTTTTCGTGAAGTCTACGTAAAAATAAGTTTACTGTGGATGTATTTTATTAGCTATTGTATAAAACCGCTACGAATTTCGAAGAAAACAATCTAAATTGCCTGTTTTCCTGTCCACACCAGGTGAACAACGAAACCCTTATTTCTCAGAAACGTACCTATAAAATAAAAATGGAGTGAAATACATTGTTGAGTTTGCAAACATGGGGTGATTGGAGCAATTACAAACAAAGCCCCGCATTCTCTCATATTGGCCCCAAGTTGTTGCAATTAGGCGTAATAGTGGTAATAGGACAAAGTGGTTTAATATTTATTTAAATTTTACAGGCGAAACCGTAGCGTTTCGTGTATGGGTTGAATAGGGCGGTCGTCACGCCAACCTCGACGGCACAGTGGTTATTCCAATAGGTAAGTATTTGGTTGTGTGCACGTGCCTTCTGCACTGTGTTATTTATTGCAATGCAGGAATAATTATAGTAATCATTATCATACTACCGTTTTGCTATGCAGGCAATGTATTGTAAAAGGGGAAAAACATTTTTTAAATGCAATATTGTTATAGTTTATTCTTCTTTATATGAATAACTCACAAAGATAATGAAATAACGGGGTTGATACTACTTTTACACATTTATTTAGACATGAATAAGTTAAATTAAAAAAAAAACTTATACTTTTAGTTAGTGTAAAAAATATTTTATAAAACGCAAATTAGCGAAACTTATAGGCCGGTTAAGTATCTGAAGGCTCGCAGTGTTGTTTTATGATATATTTTAAATAATTGAAATACTCAATAATACTTGTAACATTTATGGTCAAATTACAAAATGCTTCAAGTATTTCGTTTTTAACATTTATATTAAATCAAACATTCAATGCGCTTCCATATTTCAGTATCTCGTTTTACGTTTTAACTTTTTCTAGAATCTTCTTAATACGTATGCAGTGCAAAACAAGTGTCTTGCAAAAATCTTGATAAAAATCGATATAACATGAGTAAACTCATATTGCGGTCGCCTTATCAAGTAAACAAACGCTTGCGCCATAATATTGTGCAATAAATTTTATTTTATCAATGAACATATACGCGATATCAGTGTACTTGTTACCTGGTAACGCGTTCACGTCGCGTCCGCGGCGTTATGAAATAGTTTCCATGGATGATAAGATTAATTTTGGCGCCGAGTTGTATATTAGGCTGAGTCATCGTGTGCATGTGATGCCGTGCACGGATGATTTTTAAGTAGGTCATCCGACACGTCACCTTTTTGTACTTAGACTATCGTAATCTGTTTTGGTTTTAACAAAAACATGAGAAATAAATAAAATGAATCACGTAATTTAGTAGCAAATGCTGGATTCGCACCCACACTTCCGATTAAATGCTTCCACGTGCTATACGTAACTCGCCGTTACTCGTTTAATTTGTTTTACACAAATTTAGAATAATAGTTACATAATAAAAGTGAGGTTTATCACTTTGTTAGAACATAAAAGAAACAATAGATAATGAACTAGGTACTTGTATGCATATTATTGCACCTTGATTGAAATCAAAGCATTTTTATACATTATTAAGTAGTTCATAACTTTTTCAAAACGCTAGCTAGCTTTTTTAGTCATCCGTATTACCATGAAAAAAGGAACATTTTTGGGATCAATCACTCTAGAGACTATATTAAGAATCATCCAAATTTTTTTAACGGAATAAAATTATTTTAACAGCAACCTTTTTCAGGTACTAAGGTAACAAAATGGTTACCATTTAAATTTAATATTCACTATAATATACCTGTTTAGTTAATATAAATTTCATCAAGTTTAGTGGTGATCACAATAGCCACTATCAACGCGATTCATCAGTGTACCGTGCGGCGCGGCGTAACCGTTGGATATAGGTCGATGAGAAAAGATCAATAATCTAAAATAGACACATGCAAGAGAACAGTCTAGCTCACTGAACCACTGCAAAGGACATTCGCGTATTGAAACATTATCATAGTATTTCCTCCCGTATTCGTAGCCAACTAATATAATCGACAAGTGGACGAATTAAGTAAAATAGCTGCTGATACTCAGGTCGCTGCATCCGATTGAAGCAATGATACATGTTTGTTTGTTTTCTTGGTTATGATTTAGTAAAAGTTGATATAATAAAAGAAAATTGAATCAACTAAGCGCTTATCCTTATTCATATGAACGATGATTAGCCCCTCCAAAGTACGCAAGGTGCGGCGTCGACGCGCGACGCGACAGTCACAATTCCGACTAAAAATGATTCATATTGCAGGTGCTATTTGAACAAATAGGGTATTGATTTTTTTTATAAGATGGATTTCGGACGTAGATTCGTATTGCATGCATGCAAACATAAATGTTGAGGCCATGGAAACATAAGGCTCGTAAAAAGGAATTTATATAACCAATACAATGGGCTATATATTTAACCCCCGACCAAAAAAGAGGGGTGTTATAAGTTTGACGTGTCTGTCTGTCTGTCTGGGACATCATAGCTCCCGAACGGATGGAGCGATTTCAATTTAGTTTCTTTTGTATGAAAGGTAAGTTTGGCCCGGTGGGTTTTAGACATGTTTCATGAATCGGTTGTGCCGTTTAAAAGTTATGGGGGTGAGAGTGGGGAAGGAAAACCGAAAATCTTCAAATATACTCGAGTGGGGTATGAAATGAAAGAGCATTGCGTGCACATTACTAAATATTATGGTATTTTACTTTTAAGGAAATAAAGGCATTGGAAACGGGGGTTTTTCTGAAATTTTAAATTAAGATTTATTTATTATTTAAGTATTCACACTGAAAAAACTGTATACCGAATGAAAAGCCGTTGGCGAAGTGCTCGTTGAATATAGTAAAGAAGTAATAAATCATAAAAGAACAAATAAATATAAACAAACAAAACAAAAATATCTATAAAAACTAGTTATTTCAGAGATTATTTTAATGATACACCAGATCCTCAAAGGAATGCGCGATATCAAGTGATACGATAAAGTACTAGCAACAAGTGTGTCGCCTATCAATACTCGATTAATCTTATCCTGATATTAGTTATTTGTCCAAAATACTTATACTTATAGGTCAAAGACCGAAAAATAATTTAAGTACGCAAAATTTATAACAACAGCGTCCAAGCAGCGCAAGCAGTGGTACAATACGGGAACATTAATAATGTATAGTTTGAGGCAAGCCGCCTAAAGGTCAAATCTCCATTAGGGGCCACCGGGGAAAGCGCGCTTTTGGCTTTCGTGGCACATTATTAACGTTACTTAAAAAATACCAGTGAGCACGTTAAAAATGTGGGATCGTGTTCCAGCAAAAACGTAAATGACAATTTCCAATCTAATTTGTACCTTACTTATTTTAAGGTCTGTGAATTGTTTACATTGCGTTACGTAGGTAATATACAGTTTTTAGATAATTTAAAACAACCATGTTAACCAAAAAAATCGTGTTCGCGAGATATATTCTTTCTTGACCTATGCGGTTCGGCATGAACTAGGTAAACAGTTAGGAGATTGCGCTCACAATGTATTTGCATTTCTCGGCTATTGACTTGTCTAGACATTGTTAGAATTAGTGTTCAACGAACTGAGGCATTTCTCATGTTCTAAATAGCTAACAATCGGTAAGACGAATTATCTATTTATTGACTAAAACTGAAAAGTTTGATTTTTCCCACTGGCGGTCATGCTCAAATCTAAATGCTATTAAAAAAAATAATAATAATAAAGCTTATTTTATTAAACCAGACCATTTTGTTCAAACTCTGCCTTTTTATCCTAGCAATATTTAAAACCAAATCAGATTTGAAGGAACGCCTTCATGCTGAGGATCGTGGTCATCACAGGTTGTGGACAACGGTGCTGTGGTGCACCTGGATTAAATAATCTGCCTCCAACGGTGCCTATCCATAGCGTCACGGACAACCGAGATTTGGATGAAAAAGAGGCCTTCACTTGATCGGACCATCTAGTTTGAGACCGACCACGGGCTCTTTTACCCTCCGTGTTTCCAACTACGAACAGCTTCACCTCTCTTTCATCCCCCCTCCTCACTAAGTCCTACTACTAACTACACTAAGAACCAAATCCTACTGCAACCTAATAGTTTACCCAAAAACAATGATTTTCATCAGCTTGAACTTTTAACCCCCGACCTAAAAAGAGGGGGGTTATACGTGGAAGTTTGACGTGTCTGTCTGTCTGGGACATCATAGCTCCCGAACGGATGCGATGCGGAAGCGATTTTAATTTAGTTTTTTTTTTTGTATGAAAGGTGAGTCTGGCGCGTTGTATTCTTAAACATGTTTCTTGAAAATCGGTTGGGCTTATAAGTTATGGGGGTGAGAGTGGGGAAGGAAACCGAAAATCTGCAAATATACTAGTATGGGGTATCAAATGAAAGCGCATCGCGTCCACATTACATAATATTATGTTGCTTTACATTTAAGGAAAGTAGGGCATAGGAATCGGGGTATTTTCTTAAATTTTAAATTTAGATTTATAGGAGTCAAGATGGAAAAAGACATTCCGTGACAATTTATTTTTGAAATTTACGTATCGCCCTAAAACTGTCATCTCAATCGGTGTAAATAGCTCTAGAGTTTTCAAGATAATGTTTTATGAATCACAAGTTCATAAAATCGGTTGTTGTTATCGAAATGTTTATGCTTAAAAACCTTTTAAATTTTATTAAGTAGTTCATTACGATGTTAAAGAAATTATATAGCAGCCAACATCTTTTATTTTAAATTCAGAAGATGTTGAAAAGAATCACAATTTTTTAAATTAACGTCAAAGTCTATGTGGCTATGTTAAACGATTCCCAGAATTGTAATCAAGTTTTCTGTGTACCTACTGTATTAGTGAAGTACAGCAAAGAAAAGGGGTAACATTAATTCACTTTTATAGTGAATCACGGCTTATGTCAACAGTAATCGGAACTGATATGATAAGTCATAGCCGGCGTCGGTATCAACTTCATTAATAAACTGGCCAAGCGCCGGTTTGATAAAGGGGAAGTAAGAGTTCTTTCACCATATTTTATTCGTATCAATCACCACCATCACCATATTTTTGAAATCTTTTGTCATCAATAAATACTAAAAAAAATATTTCAGGGGGCTAAACATGTCTGCATACACACACACGGATATTATTTTTTTGAGGTTAAGTAACCCGACGCGACGTTCTAAATTGTATAGATAACCGAATCTTTTTGTGCATAAATATGTATTTTATTATTCAACTCGCTGACCCCAGCAAAAGACGTTTTGCAAATTTTTTTTTTTTTAATATGAAAAATAGATGTTGGCCGATTCTCAGACCTACTGAATATGCTCACAAAATTTCATGAGAATCGGTCAAGCCGTTTCGGAGGAGTTCGATTACGCACCCCGTGACACGAGAATTTTATATATTAGATTTTATTACAGCAATATTTTAGTGTAAAAGTGTTGGAGGACTCGTACTATTAGATCGAAATGTGGGTCAAATAGCTTTATTTTAATAATTGAAGGTGTATTTTTTAATTACCAAAGAACCCTAATAAGCCGCCCACTCCCCGCGACTTCTCGGTAACGAAACCGCAATATTATCAGAAGCAGTTGGATTTTTCTAACCGATTCCCGGAAGCCATTACCGGAGTGGGCGTCACTTTACAAATGGTAAAAATAGAAAAGTTATTTTTGTTTAATTCACTTCCGTTTCCGTCAATCTATAGAATAAAATTTTCGCAATAAATAGCAACCAATTTGTGAAGTCAGAAAATCATTAGAGGCTTTGTGTATTTTATGTGCTAGGTAATAATTTTAAACACCGTCAGATCGACAAAGAGGCCAAGGGCATTTTGTGCGAAATAAATAATTTCTAACTAACCGTCAAAAATATTTAAGACTGCACAATGTTAATGTTCAAGTTTTAACTTCAGCCCGCAATCTCAGAGTGCAAACCCCGTTGTTCTTTTAATTTCCTAACCACGAAAATAGTTGTATGTCACTTAAATTATATCGTACTCTCCTACCATTATTGCATATCCAAACAGCATCCTACATTTCCGCTATCCTACATTGGCGCCAAACGATTAAATTTCCTACAAAGCATTACTAAGGCAATTTACCTTTCAGACAAGCCCATGAGCAGCAAAGCAACAATATAGGTACGTCACACTCGTCAAGTGACGCACGCGACCCACGTAGAACACTACGCGTTATTCTGTGATGGATATAGCCTTAATTTTAGAACAGCCCACGGCTCACTGGGGTACTTGCTACCCCAGTAAGCCTATGCTGCGTATTTAGATTCTCTCGAAACACGTGATCTCGGATGGATCCAGATTGTTTGACAGGTATAGGTTGGAATATGTATACGCCTTCTTGTAGATTTATTATTATATGTAGGCATGTGTTTAGCCATTAGAAATTATTGAAAACATACAAAACTTTAATAGCGCCATTTAGGGGTCTTAGTGCCATAATTAAGGATGTACATTCAAATATACCTAAGAGTGACGTCACACGATTTTTGAACTTATTGCCGCTTTTTGTGGTTTTTTTTTATACAGACAATCAATATATTTTTATAATCTATAAAAACAAAAATATCGAAATAATATTCTACCCCACAACGAGGTCACATTTATTTAAAGTTTAACTCTTGAAGGAAATATCTAGCTAAATTCATTCAGATTTTATGAATAGAATTTTATTTAAAGGCTGTTTACTCCACCAACACCCACGCATTTATCTCGTCTCGTTTTAAATACTGGTCGCGTATTTTTATAACAGGATTCTAACTAAAGAAAAAGATGAATGGAGTAATAGGAAAATGGGTGACTAAGGCCATGTCATGTTTATTAAGAAAGTAATAAAATTTATAAATTAATATGTATAACATTGTAGACCAATCTCCAATGTTATACATATTAATTTATAAATTTTATTACCCCTTTCTTGGGAAAAGGGGTATTCTAAAGAAAACATGCACGAAAATCGTTTAACTGAATGCAGTTCATGTATTTAAATTTTCTGGGTTAAGTATTTTATTTAAGTTTTGTAGCAGATATCACAACATTACCTACCAACTTAATAAAAACATTCAAAACTTCCAAAAACCACTACGGTATAAAGTCAAAAGAAACTACAAGAAAAACTTAAAATAAAGTTGTATCCCTCTATCAATAAAGTAACTAGTTAACTCAAACAAGAAATTCAAATATTCTGAACAAATTACTAATTTATCTTATGCCCTGACGCATCGGCTCTAATAACAAAGTAAAATTGTACCTTGTAACACTCAGTTTCCTTTGAGCCTTGTTTAGTTACAAAGTGTAGAATAACGAGAAAAATTGCGTCGTTTAGATGAAGATTTACTAGTCAAAGAACCTTTACAAGGGAACAAATTAACTGGCGGTAGCTAGTTACTATTTAATAGCAAAATAAGTGTTATTGACAGAATGCTAACCGCTAATTTATGTTCCAGCCGAGTTAAACGTTGCGAGCATTTTAGATTCGAAGAAACAATAGAGGTAGGGTATTCCATGCGACAGAGATTGAAAACTTTACATCTAGTAACATTCATTGTTTTATTTATTTATTTTTTTAGATAATTGCTTCGCAGTCCTAACCCGTATTCTCAGACACAAAGCTCATTTAAATTAGCAGCACATATAAATTATATTTCGTTCAAAATCAACTTTCTCCTTTTAATATTTCTTAAAGCGTTAAAAATGTGATAAGTTAAACACATTAAAGCGAGCAAGCCTATAAAAACGAAATTGTTATTTTACGTATCCAGTAGTTTTTTCAGTAAGCTAACTGTTTTGCTGTGCACTGATTAAGCCCCTTAATGAAGTTCGCTGTTGCCGTTGTAATTACAAAGTCGGCAAGAATAGAACCCCTGTTAATTTCAAAGAGAACAAAACAGTTCGGCGTATGGAAGGAAAGATGTATCAAATCAATTCTTCCGTTTTACTTAAGACGAAAAATGTATAAAATAGAATGGTGTTCTTGCTTTAACATCATTGAAAACTTAGTTCAGTAGCTATCATTCAATATGAGCAACGCTTTTTGATAGCGGTGTAAAATTTAGCTTTTTCTCGATATTTCGACGTTGCTCTGTTGTGGAAGTTTCAGAGATCATGGCGCTTGCAACAACATTTCTACATATCAACAGAAACATTTATCTATTAACTCGTTGAAATTAGCATAAATTACTTAAGTAATAAGTACCTGTATGAAAATTATATAAAGAACCAGGTAAGCTTTGTCGTGATAAATTCGACGGAGCATGAAACTCGTGACGAAACGCCAGCGCCACACAATATTTTAACTTTCACTGCTTTGAACGTATGACAGAGTTATTTCACTTAGAGTTTGCAACTTAGCACTTAAAATGTTTATGTATAATGCTGAACAATACGGCCTTATAAAGTCACAACTTTGGTAGGAACCCATCAATCATTGATTCACATGAAGCTTACCATAAGTACTTTTTGAACTTAAATTAATGCAAGAGATTCCAAGAGGTAGGTCAGAAACTATAGATATGGTTTAAAAATAAAATAAATTACAGACTGTCATAAACATAACCAATAGGTTAAATTACTAAAATTGTCTTTCATTTATAAATAAAAGTTATAAATATAATATTATAAATAAAAATAAAAATTCTGCACGTAGTAGTGGAAGTGCTTTGAAGTTTCGGGTGAAGTTTTTTTTTTACTCTGGATAAGCCTTTATTTGACCACAATCTCACCTGAAGTAAAGTGACGATGTGGTCTAAGATGGGGCTTGAAGACCTAGAAGATGGCTTTTCCGGACCACATTACGAAACACCAAAAAATCGCTTCACGCACTGGCCCTGCCCGGAGGGTGGTGACAAGCCGCGGCCGAAGCCTACCACCAGAGACCGTTCTTCGCACCACCCGCAGGTCACGTGTAAGGATTCAGAGGGTTACCACTTACGGACGTGAACAGACAACCTCCGAAGTAAGGATTTCGTACGATTTATACTGAATTTATACGACACAAGCCCCCGGAACACCGGAGCTTTGATACAGAGCATATCTTGGCGCTTTTATTAAACTGATATAGCGTATACTATGTGTCCAGTCCAGTATTTTCGAACGGTCGAACAGACGGACTGAACAGAATACCTATTTTATTATGTAGTTATACCTTTTGAACGTAGAAAAATATTTTAATAACAGCTTAAAAGAAAATAACGCAATAAAGAAACCTTAATAGACCTGTCGGTTGTTGGCGGCTGTTTTAACAGCATAGCAACAATTGGCCACGGGCCACTGAGTAACACAACTTGCTTTCATCATCAAAGGCCGAAAGATGAAGGGCCAAAAGTGGGTACGCAGACTGCGTCGCATAAGGCGGTGCCAAGTGGCGACGGATTTCATATGAGTATAACATAAATCACATATAATTAAAAAGCCTCAAATACTTTAGTTAGGATAAAACCTTTGAGATTTTTTTTACGTAGCATTTACAAACATAGGTAACTAAATTAATATCAGTAGTTAAAGCAAATACTTAAATTACAGGTTGTTTTAACGTGAATCTGAAATTGTATAAAAACGAGCGTCCGAATTTCAGCGTGTAAAGATCGGGATTATCGTGCAAACAAACAGGCGAGAGATAAAACTCCCGAAAAATTGTTAACCAACAGGTGGAAAATGCAGTATTCATAAAAAGCGGGCATTGTCGGAAGTGCTTCAATTCCACAGTACGTCGGCGTAGTCCCGAAGCGAAGCCAGGGTTACACCTGGCTACATAATTATCCAAAAAGTGGCCTCGTACGTGCCACTTTCCCCAAATATGTAATTATTGAATGAAAACTTCTTTAGCGGCGTTGTGCACTTGAGAAGTATACAAAATATTAAACTCGCGTCAGGTCCTAAGATCAACACGTCAACTTATCGAAAATTGGTGAGACGGAGGGATTGGGCAATTCCTGCGAAATAATTCCCTAACCATACCAAAATATTCGGAAATGCACAACATTAATGTTAAATTTTTCAGTTCTAAGGGCACTTTCGGAGTTGTTTTTTATTTTATTTTAGCATAATCACATAAACACAGGCCTCATTTGACCAAAAACACTGGTCATAAGTATTCTGTTTCAATGTGCGTCTAAGCGAAATTTCCCCGAACACAAAACCGGGAAGCTGGATCTTCAAATGTACTTTGCGACACACGGTATGACGCCACTCGTCATAAAGGAGTGTCGGCTAATGAGCAAAGTTCGGGAGCCTTTTGGAACCCATTCAGGCGGAAGAATAACTGGAAGCTGTTTACACAACAATATTATATTTGGGGAGCACCTTGTCCGCTTCGGAGTTGTATTTATTGCCCTATTTATATTTAGATATTAAGGTGTAATCTAAATTTAGAATAATATCTGATATCGTTTCATAATAACTTCAATGATACCGTCTTTTTTATAAATACATTTAGGTACCTGATTAGATTAGGGGTAGGAAATGAGGCTATATTAAACGTTAGCGAATTTCCTTTGTGACCAATACCCTGATAAATAATTATATTACTTACTTTTAAATTAAGACATTCATTCAGAAAGGAAATGGAGCCATAGCCATTTCTAATTTAGTATTGTGTTCCAAAAAAACGTCTTTCGAAGATATTATCTAACCATTGTCTCCGTTTCAGTTAAAACAATGAGGAAGTCGAACTGAAACCGGCGCGCACGCATCTATGGAACTAAAGACGCGCATGTCGCGACGCGACCGACCGACGGCCAGCCGACACAGATATTTCGCTAATTTCGCATACTAACAAGGAACCACAGATGAAATCATAGCTGCGTCGATGTTTCACTGGAAAACCAAGTACGAAAATATAGCCAGTATTTGTTAAATGGAACAAAATATTTATTAAAGTCCTAATAACAGATGGCAAATGTATGTAATGTATGTTTAATAGTATTTGTAAGCAATTTTATATAGATCTATTCTGTTCAAGTGCGACTACGGTCAGGCGGCGGATGAGCAGAGAGTTTTTCTTATAAGATAATGTTAGTTGTATATCTTTGTGTGTTGTTACTTTGATGCGGTTTTGTTTGTTTTTGTTCACAGTGTTGTTGTTTTTATATTGTGTTTTGTATCCGTGAAAACCTTAATTAAGCTTTCTAGTGTTATATTGATTTGTTACTATGGATTTGTAAGTTTTTGGTTTTCCAATAAATAAATTAAA
This sequence comes from Gymnoscelis rufifasciata, assembly GCA_929108375.1. NCBI lineage: Eukaryota > Metazoa > Arthropoda > Insecta > Lepidoptera > Geometridae > Gymnoscelis > Gymnoscelis rufifasciata. The sequence goes on along the minus strand of OV815315.1, from coordinate 6,704,338 downwards.
GCAAAATATTGTTTGGTAGGGTATAGAAACAAGAAAAGGGCGCATCATAAATCAGCAGAAGCGATTTCATGGTGAAACTTGCATCTGGCTTGGCAACGGTTCCTTGCGCTTGCGACGCGACGAGGTTACGTCACCGGGAGGCCGAACGACCGAAGCGTTGCGCAATCACCTCACGCGCATGATACTGCCATTCATCCGACGAGCGCTTGGCAACACATCACAAATGTTTCTATTAATCTCCAAGCAGCATATTATTGCTAGAAGTTCCTTAGTAACAAGGGGATCGAGTCGGCGGTCTGATGACTTTAGCCGACTGGCGTCACCTGCGCTACAGGAAAATAACAGAAGCATGCCTTATGAATTACTAATAAGCGGAAACAGAATCATAACGGGCTGTTATACTTATTTGTATGCTTCTCAAGATTTTAAATTCTTTTCAAGCAACCGGAATTGTATGAAGCCAATAAACTTTTGGCAATCAAAATGTTTTATGCGAATTTGAACGTAGCAACAAAAAATTTACAGGAAATGCATTGTCATATCAAAGCAATAAAAGTAACTATAACCATTCACTTACGATTAGTTTAGCATGTGGTGTTTCTATCAAAGTTCGTGCGATAACCGACCGGATGTTTAACTGTGTGTGGCATTGTTCGCAGTAGTCCATCGACTGCACTGAGTAAATAAGAACAATTTGACACATCTCATCATATATTCGTATAAGCAAAAATAACTGTAGGTTAAACACGCAAAAGTCAGAAATAAAGTTACATTTTGTATGGCACTTATCTTAATGTTTACTAAAACCTACCTTTTCGTATTTGCTATGATCATCTGTTATCGTCCATTCACGTGACCGCTGTGCGAATGTGGCTCACATTGAAAATTAATAATATGATTATAATTCCATAATTTACTTAACTTTAAAATTTATTGATAATCATTTGTGATCGAACTAACGTATAATTTAAGTACTCGGCATCCGATAGATGAATTTTGCCAAGCTTAATTTAATTAAGTATATACAATGATCTTTACATCACACGTAGGTATATCAGGTTGGACGTCATAGAGAAAACGAGAGTAGGTGGTTATCGACGCTTGTGCCTACGTCACGTTTCCGCACGTCAAATATACGTTGGGAAAAACAATAGTTTATCTAAACTCTGATAGTGACACAGATTATGTACACAATATAACGCATTCTATTACCTTATATTATACTGTAGAGCTTCCGTGAGATTGCATCGTTATTAAATAAAATTGCATACAATTTCAAATTTTTAACGCGAGGGAAGATTTTTATCTTTAATATGTAACGGATGACTTGAACCAATCATGAACCATTAGAATTCTTGGAAGCGCCACGCTAGACTAGACCAAAGGTCAAATAACGATTAAAAAACCACTTGAATACACATAAAAAGCTTACAGCAAAACGCGAGGCAGGTAAAAATTACAATAGCAAATCGACCTCGGCAAACGATAATATTGCGACTGAAAAAAGGGACGAAGTCTGCAAGCGCACAGGTCCAACAATAATAATAAATAAAAAAATATCTTTTTTGAATGAACGTATTAATTACTTGGATACGATTAATAAAATAAGCTCGTGTTTATTAATTGATAAAGTCATTCATAGTTCGTAAAATACAACATGGCAAGTTAAGTTTACTTTGAGTAGGTAATATAGATAAAAAACACAGATAAAGTCAACAAACCTATTCAATACGAAACCAAATGGTAGAAATAAATTAACTCTCGATTGTAAATAACCCACCATGAGTTGAGACATGAGCTGACTCATTCACAGACGGCGAATGAGAAACAGAAATCTATTGTTTCGTGTGTCCTTAGGTAAGTATAGGCTATGAACACGAAGATAATTGCAATTCATTCAATAATCTGCAGACATTAAATTTAATGTTCTGAATGGCGTTTTCACGATAGCCATGACACAATGAGGTCAAAGTCGCTCTTGGCTAAAATTTATTATTATTACTACTGTAGGTAGAATCAATGTCAATTAAAATTATTTAGCATGTGACGTGAAATAAAGGTAACTTCAGTCAAATTATATATGACAAGTTATAAAATTGCGAAAAGCGTCTGAATTCAGCTTTTTCCGGTTGGGTAAACCCTTGTGGCACATCCGTAATCCCACGCGATTACAGAAGCTAGGTCAAACCTATTTTCGTATTTAACACTGGACATGGAACCGTGTGACTGGCGTTCACAATGGCATTTATATCTGTTCATTTTAACCTCAAGTTGTTTTATCGCTTGTTTTTTTAAGTGGGTATTGTGGGTAAATCCCGAACGTAGCAGGAAAGGGGGGTTTTCCTGTTATATCGTGGTTGGTTCGTTCAAATCTTCGCATCCGTTTTACGAAGTGCATAAACACGAGTTGGTGGTGAATCAGCGGCTGGGATCAGCTGATTCATCCAACGGCCTTGTGCCGACTCGCCGTGAGACCGACACAAGAAACGCTAATCACCTTCTTGTCTGGATAATTTGGCTTTTAGTGAAGAAGCCTACAGTAATGATGTTTTACAAATAGCCGAATTAGTGCTACTGTGGATACTTACAAGCTTTGTGATACTTTGGAAATATCACCGGCAGACATGTAAAATTCTATGAAAATTCTTGTTTTTAACTCCAGACTAAAAAAGGAGTGTTATAAGTATGACGTGTCTGTCTGTCTAGGACATTATAGCTGCCGAACGGATGGCGCGATTTCAATTTCGTTATTTTTGTATCAAAGGCGAGTTTCGCGCGAGTGTTTATTGACATGTTTGATGAAAATCGGTTGACCCGTTTAAAAGTTATTAGGGTAAAAGTGGGGAAAGTGGTTTACTTTCCCCACTTTTACCCTAGAGTCTGCAAATATACTCGAGTTTGGTCTCAAATGAAAGCGCATCACGTGAGCATTACAAAATAGTACTACTACTTACTTTTAAGGGAACTAATCGCGGTTATTTAAATTTTAATTTAGATTATTATATATTTTTAAATATTTACTGGATCTCTATTGCTTGAATACAATACTACTATTGCAATCAAATCAGCTTTCAAACGAACAGAGACGCAAATGAAACAATGATGAATGAAAGTCACTAAGTACCTTACAGACGATAACTGTCGCCGATCAAGTTTCGGAAACAAGGTGACATGGATGACCCCAAGGTGACAGACACCTCGCGTTTACACTAGTTCGACGAACTCGTTTTATTTAGTTCCACATGAGTTATGCTAGGTTAGTCGCGATAATACTTTGTTCTTTGACCATTCAAAGGATTCTGTAATTACGTTACGCTTCGAACATCTTAAGGAAATTTTTGGGTATGAAGTACACATTTGACCGTCAAACACAGTCAGTCACCAATGAGTTCTCATGAAGTGAATGCACAAAAAGCAGTTTTATGCACCATCGTGAGTAAAAACCTCTTTTAATGTAATCTCCCACGGTGCTGGTTACTCAATGACATTGGAGTTAAAAAACACAAACAGAGAGCAGAAGAACTTTAAAAGCAGATATCGAATATAAAAAAATTGATAAGTATGAGATGGACTCATACACTAAGGATTCGGCGTATTTCAACTTATTGAAATAAAAAGAAACACTATCTTAAAACAAAAATACTGCAAAAACTTGCAGTTAAAGCGGTCATCCATCCAACTGATCACGCTCAACGTTGCTTAACTTTATAACGTAACGTATATTGCGGTTACGATTTATGAAGTATAAAAAAAAACTAAGTACTAACTAAACCAATTTACGGTGGAAGTATAAAAATAAAATTTCTGTAAACAATACTGTTTATTTCATTCTCATGTTACCACTTTGGAAAGTGTCTCGCGCAATCTATTCAGTTTAAGAAAATATATATTAAAAACATCAATATATTTTTTGACGACCTATCCATTGATTACGTTCTTATGGTTTCGAAAAAGTGGCTGTGACGGACAGACAGATCGGTAGCCAAGACGAATAAAAATAGTAAATAGCGTTAGAAATTGAGAGGATTAACTGAATAAAATAGAGCCGTGATGTGCTTGTGCCGGCGGTAACCAGGGCGGGCAATAGACGTAGAAGCCGACTAATTGTGAAAAACGAGATTAACGTTCACTGTAGAGGCACTTAACAAGGATAGCTCTGTTTACCACCCCCAGCTTCATTCCCGTCGGTGTCTCTAAAATACTTATTTTATTAGAGAAACTCCGAGGTAACCTTTTTATATTAGCAACTAAGCAATCATCATAAAAACAACACTATAAAAACTCTGCCCGTTTAGCCCGGCCAGATAGTAGTAATATGGTGCCGTAAATTTGTTAAGTGAACTCAACTCATTTATTTTATTGCATTGGTGTTTATTTAATTGCAAACTTTAACATTATACAGTATTGCGGAATGGAATAGCTATGTAATAATAAATCTAAATTTAAAATTTAAGAAAAACCCCCGATTCCAATGCCTTAATTTCCTTAAATGTAAAACAACATTATATTATGTAATGTGGACGCGATGCGTTTTCATTTGATACCCCACACTAGTATATTTGCAGATTTTCGGTTTTGCTTCCCCACTCTCACCCCCATAACTTTTAAACGGCCCAACCGATTTTCATGAAACATGTCTAAGAACACTCGCGCAAAACTCACCTTTCACACAAAAAAAACTAAATTGAAATCGCTCCATCCGTTCGTGAGCTATGGTGACACAGACAGACTGACAGACAGACAGACAGACAGACAGACAGACAGACAGACAGACACGTCAAACTTATAACACCCCTCTTTTTTTGTCGGGGGTTAAAAATTGAGTTACATTGGATGCTAAACTGTTTAAATATTAGAGTCACAAAAAGGTTAAGGCGATGGTCAACAACAGCTTCGGGTTACTAATAATTACTGGTTAACATCAACACATTACACAACTAACGCTATTATTTAATTCAGTAATCGCTGTTCGTATTTTAAAATAATGCAAAGATTAAAAGTCAAGGAATACAACATGTTTTTTTTTGTTTTTAGGGGTATATATTTAAAAATAATGCCTCAAATTGTACGTTTGTTTGATTGCTCTAAACAAATTACACGTAAAATTAATGTTACCAACAGTTCCCCTTTCTAGACAAATTCTAATACAATAATTAACTAAAGCGCCACCGACCATTCCAAACAACTTAAAAATTAATTATGGCACGACAAATTATATTCCACCCAAATTGAATCAAGATATTATTTCAGGGGCGAAATAAAAGCAGCGGGGTTGTTTTGTGATGTTAATTTTGGGGAATGAAACGGTCATAATTCGCTACTACGATTGTGGGGGTGGGTTGGGCCTTTTTATGTGGATCACGGCCTTTCTGAAAGGTTACGCTACTGGACCCTAAATTAAAGTGAGGAAACTCAACTGATTAATAGGAAGGATACTTTCAAGTTGTTTATTGCATTAAAGCGGCGCAAGGAAACAGTGATGGAATAAGAAGCAATAACAATGAAATGTAGGCTAAGGACGTGATATTGTATTTACTCAAAACAACTTCACAATAAGGGATAGTAATGGATTGTCGTGCAAATTGTCGGCTGGCAAATGAGTTTTCCTTCCTACAAAAAGCCTTAAAGTAGTTAAAGTATTAAATACAAATATCCGTGACTAATTAATGGTTTAAACCAAACATTATGTTTAATCGGCAAAGCATGGTTAATTAAACACCTAGCGTACATCTATAATAATCACCCATTGAACTATCTTAACGATGAATCTTTTTTGAAGCAATTTTTATACCCTAAAATAGTGAGTTAAAAGCTGAGTGAAATAGGAAGCGATTATGTCAGGCGTAAAGCATAAAAATGTTGGGCCAGTCATATAATAGCGCAATAAATCGGTCTACACTTGACTGAGATGTAGTGTGTGTGTGTGTTAATACCTGGCTAAGGTATAAAAAATTTGAGTGAGTGAGCTGCAAGTGATTTATAGCTTGATGTTGCATAATGGTCTCCTTGAAATCGTTTGTTATCAACTAGGTTACGGGCGTGACATACATTTTACCTGTAAACATAGTGGAATAAGACTAAATATTTAAAAAATCCGCGCTGAATGCATATATCACTCGATACAAAAAGAACAATAAGATTTTCATGTGATACTGTAGTTTTCATTACTTTGATGAAAAGTTTATATTGTTATTTTATTTCTTAATTGGAATTCTAGTGTACACGAAACTTGCGAGTAGGTATATATATTCTTAAACGTCTTTAAATCCGTAAACAATACCTAAACTGGTACTACATTTATGGAAAACGTGTAAACTTGATTCGCATTAATTATACAGAAATGGTAGTTTCTGTCCTCGTTCTTGTCAAAGTTTCAATGCTTCACTCAGCATTGGGGCTATCGGTGACAAGGTTGAAAGGTGGACCACCTGAGAAACGATTCCAGTGTACCTCGATGACCAGTGAAGCGAGACCTGCGCCGGCATATTGTTCAGCATACAGGCACGCTCTTGCAACAGCTCTTACTGAAACGATGTCAACGTAGGTTGCCTTCAAGTAATTTTAGCATGCAATTAATGCCGGTCAATCTGGTCTGACATCAGAACAAACGCTGTGCTAGTACGCTTCTTCGTTTCTCTCGCTTCAGGAAATGATAGGCAATGAATGCATTTGCATGGCGTCAGAACTAGTTTTCCTGCATATTTTACATTCCACGTTGACTGACAGCGGAAACAATTAGAATTCTAGCGATGCATCGGCGGACGCAGACGAGAACCACATACTGGGCTTTGTCTGACAAACGTAGCTTAAGGTTCCTGTTTGTACCATTATAGGAAATAACGAGGAATTAATAAAGCAATTTGCTTTTTAAATGTTCGGAAGAGCCGATGGTTGTTATAAATAGTTTTATAAACATTGGCTACAATCGGGTGAAAGTCCTGAGCTGTATCCAAGCTATTCGAGATGGAATTGCGAGTTTCCAAGAGTGGGTACTGTGGGTAGACCGCACCCCGCCGCGTTGGCGCCGCCGCCGGCTACAATAATCCGGGTGGCAACAGGGCAACAGCGGGCATGACGTCGCGCACTCACCTTGACTCACTTTAGTTGGCCCGTTTGCATTACACTGTTTGCTAGCTCAGTACAAGTGATTACTCATTGTAGCTAGAGAAAATATAAGCAGATTTTCTTGTGATTGATTGGTAGCTTTAACACAACAATATCAAAGTTACCGACGACGTTCAAAACAATAAAAGCAACGTATTTTCTAACTAGTGGTTTAAAATAAGATCAATTGTGAGGCATACGTTGCCATGCATTGCATTGCAGACGCAGTGCCAAATGATGATTTAATGCAAAATGAATTACGTAACTTTATTAGCTCACCAGTTACACACATAATGTAGACTAAGTAAATACAGTAATAGCGCTATACGCAAACAAAAACAATGAACTGAATAAAATGCTTTCTTGTAAAACCAGTGCTGTTACAGTATTTAGTAGATAGCTTTTAATGTGCTACTGAATTATTTACATTACATTACATAGTTAATGTCCTACTAAAATATATCGGTAATAAGACAAATATGTAATGTAAACGTTTTTAAGGTCTTATTGCATTTACTCAAAGAAAACAAGTAATGATGTGTTTAAATTAGACAGTCATGATAAAAGAAAGCTTCGCATGGTGTAAACAAGTCTAGTTATTGTCTTCAGTGATTGGGTGATATTAATTGCGAACAGATAACTCGAACAGCTGATGCTCCGTCATTCGTGTCGTATCATCACGATAATATTCTTGGAGCGAAAGCGTTGAAGCGTAAACGGCGGCGGGCACTACGGTTTTTATCCAGATTTCTGATAGATTGCTAACAAAAGTATCTGGGAAATAATTATCCATGACAAAAAATAAAATCTTGATCTACCAAGTTACAATACACGGAAGAAAAAGTTATAAATATGTCAACAACTTATGCATCAATCATGCTGAAAAAAATTACTGTACAAAATATTTAGTCAATGTGTAAATTTAATAAAAGAAAAATATTCATATTTCGTACATAAACGTTTTTCTTTTGGAATAACGAAGAAAAATAGTAATAGCTACAAATACAAAACAGACAACACGAGTCAGCCAATCGAACAGTCTAGACTTCAGCAAGGGATGAAAAGAGGGCAACCGCCCGTTAATCGTGGTGTATATCACAGTAGCTCGGATCTGTATCTCCTTGACTCAAATCGTATTGGCATCGATATGTCTGTTGTGAAATTGGCCCACAGCAAGCCAGGCGTTGCTCATTGTCGCCTATTGCGGTTCTCTTTGGTTACTTCACATTGCGTTCAATGCTCTGTAGTCTGTACCGTGCATATATTAGGCCGCTTTAACAAAGCAACACTGTGCTGCAAAGTGAGCAATGCTTTGAGTCATCGTAAACGGTGTCCGGTTTGTTTTGAAATACTCAACCAACTTCTGATTGCGATGAGGGCAAAACTGCGCAGGACAGACTAGAAACACTCACAAAATATAAACGGGTGTGAGTAACACGCTATCGTAAAATAAATTACATTTAGGTAACAATTAGTTAATCGGCACAGCGTTATTGGCGTTTCACTCGCAAATGTACTTATTGTCAGTCAGCGGAATGCAAAAATATGACGCAATTGGGTCATTTGAAACCAATGACTTTGGTCAGCGAAACCGCGTTGTGGTTTTAATAGAGAACTGGCAACATTCATAGAATGAATACACGTGTCAATAGACATAAAATATCAATAGACTAAGAAATCACTGAAGCGTAATAAATTTACTGAGTAGATTTCTGTTCTATCTATCTATTGTACATGCTGAAGTTACAAAAACCTAGATACACAACATATTAAATTAATGTTCAACAAGTTATTCGACGATCGCTAATTATTGAAATATTTTAGTATATTGATCCACTCATTTTGGTTTCAATAATTATTTACAAACTAAAGAAACTGAGAAAATATTGTTATAATGTTAAAAAATTCAACAGAGAAATTTCTAAAACAGATTAATTCAGTTATTTCGGCATAATAACGGGCCGGCATAACGAGTGCTATGTATTGAATACGTGTTTTGGACCACGTTGTTTAAGTACAAATATACGGAAACAATTTGACTATTCTAAAGATGTAGCTGCACGTACTGTTTTAACTCTAATTTACAATTTGGATACAAATAAATGTATTTGGCATATCATGGGATTTCCGTAGCTCTTGATCTCCCCAATGCGTCACCGGCAAGAACTGGCGAAGCGCCATGTAAACACACCACCAAATAGGGCAACGACCACCTTCCAAACGCAAATAGAACTATCTATTTATAATTCGTTCAAAAATAAACTGAAGAGGGGAGTTCCACGTGTTCCGGACAAAGAGATTAATTGCCTAAACTGAGCACACGCACCATTATGTTCTCAACTAAATAATAAGAGTTTATCACAATAAACCCAAAACAAGAATATCTTTAGTGTTTATAAACAAAAGTCAAAGCTTCGAAAGCAAGATGAAAGAGATACTACGTTATAAATAGACTCGACAACAAGACAGCTCGATAATAATTTTAGTAAACAAACGATAGCGATTCCAAAGATAGAATAAACAAATGTATAGGTAAACTTTCCACGTTCCTTGCGGCGTCATTTGCGGCCGGTTTACACAAGGAAAACTGTGACGTTTTATTGCTCGGAGCACCACCAACAGCGCAGTGAAAACTTAACACGTCCACGTGACTCTTAAAGGTCATGCTAGGTTTCCAAGTCTGCGCTCGTAAAGAAGACATTGATGGCTAAAGAAATCAATTACGTAAAGGGAAAACGATTTCTTGGAATCCACGAGACATTAGTACTTACACATTTGTTGCTTTATTGGTGTTTTTAGAAATCAAACATGGACAAAGGTTCGGTTGGAACAAAGGAACATTACTTATATCATTTGCAGCATTGAGTGAACAATCATTAGGTTTTAAGGTCGAGTTATTTTAGTTTAGTGTAGTTTGTTGTCTCAAGTGTAATTTTAAACTCGATAACGATAGTAATCTTAAAGTGATGAGGATGCTGGCTGCATTAGCACTGCTAACAGAGAAATACCTATTCAATTCATAAATCACAAGTCAGAAACATTAATGGCTGATTATTCAACGGTTATTATTGTTTGTCTGATAATAATTGTTAATATGTGACACACACAGCTCTTATGTAGTATTTAGGACAAGTTCAATATCAAAGAAGATTTTGTAAAGGTAAAGTCATTCATATAAAAACTGTATAGTAAATACCAGTAAAGTTGTACAGAAATCGAAACCGAGATGCATACATGTTTTCACTAAATAGAGTCGTATCAGTAGGTCATTGTATCATTCGTACCTACATTTTCCTATTGATGCAATACAGCGCACCCACGCAAACGCCTCCGACCACCCACGATGTATTGAAAGGTCTTTGCGGACTGATAGTTTAGTCTTGTTTGGCTTTTCCTACGGCCTTGTGTGGGAGGGAGGTAACACCAACGTGAAAATATGATATCATAAAATCCTTAACACTTACTTAAATTAGGCTGTATGTCATACATGAGTCACTGTGGTATTTTATATTTTTGAGAACACAGTTCTATGTTCTGTCTTACTATAAAGCTTACCTCGTTTATAAGTTTGTAGGTTTTGATGAGGTCCACGCTGAGTTTTCTTAACGGGGCAGCGGAGGAATCCCGAAAGTGTTGTGGTATTCGGGCCTGCATAGCCTAGGCAAGGAAATACATATTAGTACGGCGTTCATTGCTTCATAAATCAGAAAAAAATGCATACAGACAAACATAGAGAGAAAACTAAACAAGCTTTATTCTTAGCTTTATCAATAAGCAAATTGTTGAAAAGGTCTGAATAAAACCATCAAACAAGCACAGGTATTAAACGAATACACGAGGCCGCTTGAAATTTGGTATTACTGTTTTTTGTTATTTCGCGATAATTATCTTAATTTATAGAACAAGAACGAACCGAGTGGGTGCAAACGGGTTGATTATAATGATCCAATATCTGGTTAAATTGTAAACCACAAGCAAAGCACTACGCCCGCGAATAACATTGGAAAGTATATTAATTAACCTAGTCTAGACGAAGGGCACAATCATGAGTATATCGCAGTGAAATAGAACTTGAAATGTACAACTTGTACAAGGTAATTAGCACTTTATTGGTTAATTTATTTACTTGCGCGTTATGTCTAGACGGGTGAAGGTCCTTTGAAATGGTTAAAACAAATTATAACAGAGTTACCGTTCTTGTAACTTGACTCCAGTAGGACATCCATCTATTACATCTGTACAGATAAAATTATAGCGCCACTAAAGCAACAATTTTGACCTCGTTCGCCCGACAGAAGTAATAACTTCATAAGCGTCGGTCCGAAAAACGCATAGCGTTGTGGGTTACAGTGAGAGTGGAGAACTCTGTGAGTAGGGGAAAGGGAAGCCAGGCACACTGGCTCCGTAGCGCGTTTCGTTTTAGATACATTTGAGGTACAGCGAGGTACATAAGAAATAATCGTTAAAGGTAATGGTTATTAGGAAATTTGCACCCGTTAATACCGTTAGCACCATGATCCTCGGAGCATCACAAACTGCCTCGTGCTCGATTTACCTGGACGGGGGTACGGTAGCAGGCGAAAGCTGGAGGGTTGCGCACAGTTGCGCTCACCTGAATGTCCGACGGCGCCGCCATGGCAGCCAGCTGCTCCTCCGCCACCAGCCTTCCGTAGAGGGGAACATGCCGCCGGTCGCCCGCTGCTGATTCGGGCATACCACCACCAACTGCTCCCACTAGAACAAAACATAAACAATATTACGCCACTATTATACCATTTTCGGCGAACATGGGCATCCGTTCTACTCGCTTTATGGCTAGCCCATTGGCACTTTAATTGGAAACTGTGAATCGGTATAAGCAGCGTAGGTTGTCCACCGACTAGCTAGATGGATGGATCACTTGGTAAGGTACGTAAGTCTTAAGCTAAAACCCACAAACGCCTGAAAAATCTTGGCATTATTATATTTGAATGATCTGTATAATATTACATACACACAGCAGAATCTTGACGTAGGCTTAGCGACCATTCAATAAAGTGCGATACTTATTCATGAATTAGTAGAAAATAAGTTGTTTCACGATAAATTAAGTAATAAAATATCTAGAGTGCTTCACCTGACGTGAGAAATCAAACTGAATCAGCCATTATCATAGTTGCTAGGCTGAATTATCTGTCGACGCTCTCAACCTAAACATGCCAATTAATCAAAATGACATCATAAAATTCTGAGCTGATTTTAACACCTCCACAGTGGTGTAATATTTAATTTAGTACCGGACTTTGTTTTCATTTGTGGTGAAAGTGACAATGATTATTTCGGTCACAGCGGAGAAAAGAAATGCGTTGGTATTTGCATTGTCTTCGCGTGATGCGATGCGCATTGCATTACGTTCTTTGCATCATCCTTACAATGTCAACATTGAACACATATCACATTCATGGCGATTACCTTTTAATGTATTGACGAGGTATTTGGACGTGCTAGCGGCGAAACAGCATGTTAATTTTATGTGTCGCGTTTATTTTAATATTGTGCATAATATTTCCATAATAACAGTACAAATTCACTGTTGGAGAAAGTGTAGTAGTAGATCGTTACAAGACACTCTCAGCGCAACGATGATTAATTTCGCCCATTGTGTTATTCTAGGTGTGAATGTGAACTTTATCGTGTTCAATCCAGAGGTCGCAGACGAGTTAATTCAGTCTTATTTATGTACCGTCTGGCAAAACGTGACATTTCATAATAAAACACCGACGTTTGGCTCAAAAGCTACTTTTGCTTAGCGCAAGTTTGTTGAACGTCTCGAGACTTTATGACATTACTTATTTGAAGGTAGCATCGAATTAGGCTACCTTTTTTGGTACTGTTTTATAAGTTTCAGACTTGTAAGGACCGTATTCATTTTCCATTTGCGAGGTGAATCATCTTGATTAATATATAATTGAGCCTGGGAAGACATGTGTCTGCAGAATAGTAATATTTTTATTTATTTATTTAATATTTCACAAGTATCGCAAAAAATAACTAAGATTCAAACAAATTTTTATTACCTCGCTCAGACTGATAATGAATAAGACTGATGAGGTAGTTACAAACTTAGTATCTTATCTAATAATCGATTTTTAAGTGCGCCAAGCTACAATAAATAGTTTCATGTTCTTCGATTTCCATGTGCTAACCAAGTTGACCACGATAATTTACCTTGAAAAACTCATGTCTGTAGTTATCGCAAGTAGTACAGGTGAAATCACGTGACAACAGTACCAAACCGTCAATATCGAAGCCTATTATCAGTACACCACGCACACAAACGCATCCGTGAGTGCACATGTGCGGTAAGCATGCACATTCACACATGCTCACTTGTACAACTGCGTAGTTTATTGTACAGTGTTATGTGTGCGAAAATCCAGTGTAAAAACTTATCTTGCTTGAAGACTTTAATGTAAACAAGCTTAGGTTACTCGTAATAAATTTAAATTTAATATTTAAGAAAAAATCCCCGATTCCAATGCCTTAATTTCCTTAAATGTAAAATAATATGAAATGTGGATTCGATGCACTTTCATTTGATACCCCACACTAGTATATTTGCAAATTTTCGGTTTTCCTTCCCCACTCTCACACTCATAACTTTAAAACGGCACAACCGATTTTCATGAAACATGTCTAAGAACACTCGCGCCAGACTCACCTTTCATACAATAAAAACTAAATTGAAATCGCTCCATCCGTTCGGGAGCTATGATGTGACAGACAGACAGACAGACACGTCAAACTTATAACACCCCTCTTCTTGGTTGGGGGTTAAAAATCAGCTTAACATTAAGAAATAGCTCTGCATTGCTTAATTAATTTTAGGCCGCACAAACAGGTCACTGGTTTCAGACAACAATAAACTTCGGCAATAGGTATTATTGAACTAGATCTAGGTGTCAGTATCCTGAATCTTCATTATGCAATATTTTTTAAACTTTTTACGGCGACTTTTACTTACAGCAGGCAGATGAAAAATGTGTGGTCAAGCAAAAGCAAAAATTATTACGTCTTAAGTTTGAACTAAACCGCGGACTTAGTTTCTTAGGGACCTTCGCACTTTAACTATTAAAGGGTGCTACAGGGCAAAGGTCTTCCTCCATTCGTGACACACATGCTAGAATTATGAGCATCCGGACGGGTCCGGACACAGCGGATGATTGGTACACGGCACAAGATGCCGCCGCCGCTCGCAACGATTCAAAATCAGGCCGCATCCGCCTATTAGAATTAAACGTTGCTTGTTCGGAGATAGCATACGAATGTAGATAGGTGTTTTTCTTAATTTCGAATTCTAGTTTCCGTTGTTGTCACTAGTAATTTGTGGTGGTTAGGAAACGTAATATTTAAACATTTTAGAGCCAAACATCGACAAAGTTATTTATTTTAATATATGTAGGTTCAGATTGAAGTTTGACGTTTATCTATATATATAAAAATGAATCCCTATTTCCCTTGGTCACGGCATCACGCCCGAACGGCTGGACCGATTTCGCTAATTCTTTTTTTGTTTTGTTCGTTATTATCAGGAGAAGGTTCTTATGAAAGAAAAAATTAAGGAAAATGCGCGGAAAATTAGAAAATTTAAAATTACTTAACCACCATATAAAAAGCTAGCGAATGTAACCTTTTTTAATGTAACCTTAAGACATTTGACATAGAATTGACTGAATGCGTGCTTCAAATATAGTCAAAGAGGATGAAAAAAAAAATGACGTTTAAAACGGATTCTTCTGTCCATCTTATTTTATTGATAAACGATACAAAAATCTGCTCATATATAAGGCGGAACAAAGTTCGCCGGGTCAGCTAGTATTAAATACATTCATCGTGCATCTTTATACAATTTAAAATAGGGTAAATAATGATAGTTGTTTTCCCTAGAATGTCGAGTAAAGCTTTCAAAGTAACTCGGGCAGCAATAATGTCTGCATTACAGCAAAAGCCGGAAATCCCCGGAATTCACTGGCACATGAGACTACACAATACGCCACCATAGGATAACAAACGCCATGCAATGCTGCGCAAACCATAACACTGCTGCGGGTGTTCGCGTTACATTATTATCTAGAATTATCTATTCTCAGAGATCATTTTGTGACCGTATAAGTACATAAAGCAAAATGATTCGTATAATAAAAAATGTCATAGAAAAATAAATGAAGGAACAAGTACTTACAAAAATCAATTTATAATTCAATTCCCTCTCATAGATCAAAGAAACCATATTCAAATATATTTTTTAAAACAATTACTTACCTCATCTTCTTGGCAAACAAGGATAATGGGAGCAAAACACGTGGCAGAGCTCTTAGTATGAATTTATCGACAAAATTGTATTTGTTCCTTTACACAATAACAGGCGTCATGTACGAAAAGACCAATGCAGCGTAGAAAAGCCACGGTCAGATAGCACGCGATGCTCGTGTCTCTACTATACAATAATCTAGAGCGGTGCAGTGACGATACGTAAGCGATGAGATGATGGATGATACAAAGAGATGGCGTTCTGCG
Source organism: Gymnoscelis rufifasciata (assembly GCA_929108375.1). Classification (NCBI taxonomy): domain Eukaryota; kingdom Metazoa; phylum Arthropoda; class Insecta; order Lepidoptera; family Geometridae; genus Gymnoscelis; species Gymnoscelis rufifasciata. Next base: position 6,688,678 of record OV815315.1, on the reverse strand, counting down.
CAGTAGGATCACGATAAACAGACCTCTCAGATAGTCATAGTGATCGAGCAGTATTAGCATTGCATATTAATCACAACCGGCTTTAGTAAACCGTCGCCGATTTCATTTGAAGAGGTTTTATTTCTGTGCAAATTTACCGGCACGTTCCAGGAAAGAGCTAGGTTGTTTTTTTAGCGGACAGTGAACCTTACTTTAAAAAAGTAACAGGAAGGCCGTTATTGTTTTTTTTTGTTTAATGTTGCTTAATCGACTGACAAAGAAACTTGTTACTATGTAGGTAACTGACGGACAAAACAAGGCAAAAGTCTCAAGGTGGTGAAATATATGAATATCAAATAGGATTTATATTTTTATTACGAAGTGGTAAAAATAGCACACCAGTTTTATCACATTAGTTACTAGGTAATCAAGGCGAATAAAATGTTACGTAACAATAATTAAATAATCGACTAATAACCATTTAACATTGGCCACCTAACAATGTTTCGTTAGAACAAACGAACGTAATAAGGTATTTCACACCCTAAAGTATGGTCGTGAAGATTCTGAGGCCGATGTACTCATCACTACGTCACAGCAGAGTCATTCGGAACCGGCCAGCGCCGCCCGACAACCTGCGGTAGGTATGCGAGGAATGCGACTAGCCCGGCAGATTGGCGTGGGAGGTGCAAGCTATCGGCGACAGACGTGTGCTGTTTGCGTTTTCCTGCACGCAGTTTTCACTATTCATTCGATATTTGTGAATTAATGGAGTTCCATTAATTTTAAATTTAAATGAGAACCAGTATTTTCTAAAGGACTAATAAAATGTAAACATTGGATGTTAAGTTTACGAATAATGGTTTTGATGTTGACCTTTTTAATACATCTGTTAGTAAGGTTAGAATTTTTTTTCAGATGAATATTTTAAAGTCCCTTACTTACTTACTAGCATTATATGTTTTGTTTTTTATTATATAATATGTAACACTAAGTGTAATTATAATTAAGTTGTAACTAACTTTTCTTTGCTTTTTTTAATATGTTTAATTTATTAGCGGAAACTAGTAATTGGCCATCAGTCTACATGTGCCTATTTGTTTTGGCACATGTTATTAATAATATAATTTGATACGTTATTAATAACCTAGCTGTTAGTTTTCCAAAAATTGTGTAAATAAATAAATAAATAATGCAAATTGTTGTGGAATTCGTGGGAAGTTTTTAAGCTTTTGTGATGAAAGGAAGAATGTGTGATGAAGGTCAATGAAAGGAGTAATGTAGTAGTGTGTAGGCCTCTTATGAAACTGCGCAGTTTTAGATTCTAAGAATGCACTTAGGCTCTCTTTGGCGCTTTATTGGAAGGGCAGGAGCAGGATCCGATTACTCACCATCAAAGGTTTCGTCTTCCGTATCAACCATTGCACAATTTTATTACACTGAATCCGAATAGTCATCGAACTAAATCCATGTCAACTTGTACCACACATTTTTTTGTCACAAGAAATTATGTTAGACAAAAAATAAGTACGAAAGTTGGATGCATTCTCATTGAAAAAACACTGAGTTTAGACATTATACGGTGGCGATCGGCGATGCGCATTAGAGTGGTTGTTAAACAATCAACCTGCCGCTGGCGGGGCGCATCAGGGCAGTGTCGCCGATGTCGCGTCCTTGCCCACGTCACCCACTTGTTATTGTTGTGAAACAATGTTTATACACGTGGCGGTGTTGATGCGTACTGCGAGTCACTCGATAAGGACGCTATGCCGGCGCGGCCTACTCGAAGCAACTAACGCGCGAAACCAATCTTCGCTAGCAATAACCGATTAGGAGGCCACGTGACACCAGTAGATGACAACCCGGCGGTACACTACGTTGACCGATCGACGCGTTATCGCCGTTGAACGATCCAAGGTTAACTACCTACGACGTTTATGAAACAATACATATATGTATACTATTATAGATCAGGGCACAATGCGATAGTGAGTAAATATCATCTGATCGACACTTCGGGAGAAAGTGTAAGACTTGAATAATAGTCATAAGGCTACATGAATTCCTTTTCCCGGCCACTGACAGACACGCAATTTCGCCGATTGTATGCAAATCCTAAACGCAAACAAAGATTGAAAAAGCACCGTCACAGACGTTCTTTAATCTCTCCTATGCATCCCGGGCTCCGGCCTAAGGAGCAAGCCCACTCGGTAAACAAGGACGATATTATTCCTGAATAGATCACATCTCATTACACATCGACCGCGAACTTGTCGAGCACGTTTTTATTAGCTCGTCTACGGTTAGTGAATTATTCAACGGTTATTCCATTAAGCTCTCAGGTAGGAGAATAATGCATCTATGGAAACTGGGACTAAGTACAGAGCGTCCGGCGTAGACTAATTTATTTTTTACAAAATATAACCTTAATTCTGATAACCTTTATACCTCTATATAATATATACCTAAAGCATTGCTTTTGGCCCGTAAATGAAAATAACCCAATGCAACAATATAAAACAAGGTGTGTTATCTTTATTAGGATGTTACGAGGTGTAATTATTTATATGTTAATAATCATACTGTCTCGTTGCTAGGCGTGTAATCTACAAGGTAAAACATAAATTGTCATCGACTTAGTATTATACTACAGTACTATTGAAGACCTTGCGATTTATTTTATATAGTTTTTTGTAATCGTATTAAAAGTGGACCAAGATTTTTACAAACATTTCAAGCGTGAAATTGTAATTATAAGTAACACTGAGACCTTTAACTTCAGCATATTGACACGCAAAATTTAAATAGCTACATACTAAGATTATTACCTATTGGACGCTATTTATAATTCCGCTACACCAGCAACTCAAGCAATCAAGTAGTCCATTCAATAATGAAGTTACAAGAATTTGGTAGACATAGACAATAATTGCAGTGAGTTGAAGGCCGGCACTTAGCGCCGACGCGTTGGTTGTCGACTGAGGTGTTGCCGTGACGTTACCGTCGAGAGGCCGCGGGTCCGACAGTCTCAGGTTTAACGGCCGGCCGCCCGTCTGTCTGGGCGTTCACCCGGGGCCCGGCGGGGGCGAATCGTGCGCGAAAACCGCGCGCGCGCCGTTATCAGATACTAATAGTAATACCAACACTTCACCTTACATCTCTTTCTATGTGTACGCCGCGGTGAGAGATAGAACGCGGATTGCAATCTATCGTCTTTGTTTATACTTTGCAGACGTCACCGGTGAATACCCACGCCAACAGACAAGCTTTCGCCTTAATTGCGGAGCCTTTTGATGTTAATTACACGAATATTTCAAATATTTTGGCACTATTTTCGAAATGTTTTTCCTTATTTACTTACATTGTTTTGAAACATTTTTTATAAAACTCCTGAACATTACGAGAAGTAGTGGTAGTATTTTCGGACACACTAATATTGCCTTATAAAAGCGCCTTTTTAAATTAAATGGGTAACCAATTAAGTATAAACGTGAAAATCAACAAGTCCAATCAACGAGCACAGGAAGATATATGTTTAATTAAGCACTTAATTGCGTAAGTCTATAAATCAGAGGTTATTATTGTTATTCGATTAACTTCCAGTAATTGTCAGCAATTCATCAAAGAAATCACAACAAGCGATAATGAAAACGTTTATTTTCCTCAATAACATAAGTGACCGATGCATTGTTCAGTTTTTAATACAGCGTTAAAGGTAAGAAAAAAATGGCTGTTTGTATAGTAACTTTCTATTGTCAATTATTGAGTTACCTATGTACCGGAAAATCGGAAACAGTTGTAGATGATGTTGATGAGTTACCACGAGTGTTAAGGCCAAACAACGACTTTCCTAGCAATGTCTGCTCTTGCACACTGTCTCGCTCTGAAAGACGACATGCGCCGAATGTGACTGAGTCCTAAGTAGTGTGTTTGGCAATCTCTATAAACGGCGGGGTAGAGGAGAACATCCTTTTTTTTTTAATTTAACATCACCATCATAATCCATCTATATTCAGATGTTATTAATTGACGCTTGATAAAAAACAATTATATAGTGTTTTTGTATTTAAATAGTTAAATATCTAAAATAAGTAACTTTATTACCTAAGTACTATATATTTTACTACAACACTTGGTTAATAAAAAAACCCTACATAACTTTCGCATTAGTTTGGTATGCCAGCATTAATGACCTGAATGTTGAGTTTGTTACGCTCGGGCGCCTAACTACCTCCCTGCTTCAAGTCATCTTGATTAAGATTTAAGACAAATCTCATGTACCGAAAAAACTAAAACTACAACGGATATTTCATAAAACCGTCTTATTAACTACAACTGATACTAAAGGCCTTAATCGGTTTAAAAGAAAGTTTTTCAAATAGTGTTTGCTGTAGTCCAGTCACCGAAGAAGAGTATTCTTTACCGCGGGAAATTTATCTTATACACACAGGAATGTAAACCTACGGACATTCGTGATACGAATCACGGGCACGAAGCCGCGAGCCGGTGACATAGAACTTTTAAAAGTGCACGGGGGATTAGCGGAAAAACTACCTACCTAAGTTGATTGTACATAGTCTATCTGGTCAAGACTTCGATTTGTGCAAATGGTGCAGGCTAGGAAGGTCCACGTGCAAAATGGCCGGTCAATGACGCTGAGGCCCGATGGGGTTGAGGCACCACCAACAGACCAGTCCGAATTGAGCTTTGTATTAGTCATACATAATAATAGATTGCAAAGCTACCAGGTTAAGATACTGAGGCCAGATTGTTTTCGTCAAAGCCATGTAGAAGAACCAGTTTCAGCAATATATTTCGACGACACGAATATCTGACAGCACTCGATCAAGTTAGAGGCTAGAGCCTAAACTTTGATGTTGTCGTGTCAGTATATGAAAGACAATAAATCAATGTTTTATATAAGAAAAAACGCAATGTCTCGCACGTTATTGCAAAATTATCGAAACTAGTAACACAATAATAAACCACGACCTTATGATTCCGGGCCGAGGCTAAAGTTTGAGACGGCCGTTTTCAGTTATCCATTAAACGTCAACTTAGTTTGGTCTCGAAAGGTCTTAAACAGGAAGTCAGCAAAGGGCAATGAACACCGGTAGTGTGAAGGTCGAAAAATAAATAAGCGTATAGAACTATACCTACATGAATAAATATATTGCAAATGGAATAATGTAGTGTTACTAGGGAAAATTTTAATAATATTTAGCTATAGCAACATTACCTATCTGTAGAATTCTTTTATCAACGATCAACGCTCTAATTTAGGAAAAAAAACAGATCAACTTTCACAACATAGGTACCTACTAAATCAATAAGGTCATCAAACTGAGATGACTAGACAAGCTTACAATTTCATTGGAAACGTCATACATATGATTCGTACGGTTACCGTTAAGCCTTGCTTTCCATAGTCATTCAATTATTAAAATAACAGCACCGTTGTATGGCGCAAAAACCTTACCGGTCGGTCGATGACACTGTGGGGCATTTTAGGGCTGGCTCATTGAAAATTTTTGGGTACAATTTTTTTTTAAATAATAAATGTTGATTGCTAACCTAGCCAATAATAAAATAGCCTGTGAAGTATAAACCTTACACACACATTGTGTTTTAAAATAGTTTTATTGAACAGTTATTCACAAAAATCACCTTATTTACCTACCTAGTTAATATTTTTATCTACGCTGTTTCTGGTTGAGTAAAATATAATTTTTCGAAAGCCTTAGTCAGAGCGTCGACCTCATTCGCGTTGCTTGCTGATTTCATTAATTAGTTCAGACAAGCATGTGCGGTGGAAGGTGTTCTGAAGTGGGGCGACATGAATAGCGGTTCGGAACTTTTCATTAATTAAAATGCTAATTCTCATGCGCGATAAACTTACTATCACCCGACCTGACGAAATAATATAATTACTTGCAGAAAAAACAATGTATCACTATTGTATTATATTATATACACTCTACAGGTAATAAAGATGATCTAAGTAACAGATATATTTGATATCTAGTAGGTGTTGAAAAAAATATTTTTTGGAATAATATAGCTCATTTCATTATGTTATTTAATGAAGGGAACATTATGAAGTGTTAATGATCCATTTGAATGCAACTTGCCCTAGTGCGAACAAGTCGATAGATCATTTACATAGGGCAACAGATACATAAATAAATAATTGTAATGGACACGCATCGTACCCGTGTTGGCATGGCAAACAAGTGCATTGTACTTCGATTTCTTAATGCATTTTATGTATATTGCCAACGTTGTATAAAATATGTATATTGTTAAAAGCACAACATCTGTAATTAATACAATATATCCCCCTACTTAAACAAGGAGTTGGGCTAATTACTTGATACTAAACAATGATCTCGCGTAGAAGTGCCTCAGTACCCCTACTCAAAATAAGAATATAATCTGTCTGTGCTAATATTTTAGTGAAGTGTTTCTTTGTTTGAACATGCTAATCTCCCTACTACTGTTACAATTTGAAAAAATAATTTTGTGATGGATAATTTATCGAAGAAAGGCATAAGCTATTTAAGAAGCATTACCTAGGTACTAAAAAGATGCCGGCAAATTGATGATTCTAAGGGCATATTTTACCATCACCGAGTAAATTACAACAACTGAAAAACTGCAGTAACTGATACCGTACGATACTCTCATGAGCTTGAGAACCAATTAATTCCTGTGCATTTTCACCTCGCAGAATGCGTCCAGAGATTTCGGCGGCGACCGCATAAATTGCTGTTCCGCATTCCAGTGTGAAATTCATTCACGACTGGTAAAGAAGTCGTCTAGACTGTGTGTCGGTGAAAGGTGACCATTCACCGGCCCGCGGGCCGGGCGAGCTGTCTTGGGCCACAATATGCGCCGCTACCACAGATGTCTAAAATACATAATTTGGTATTGGCTTGCATAATGCGGTTATATATCAATCAAACCTTTAATTACAGCGGAATTTCGAACCTTTAAATAAATATAATTAATTAAATAGGTTCACTTTAAATTTTTTACCTGTCATAATTAAGTCATGATATAAAGTTGGTGTACAAACAAGCGGAATGGCGGGGGCGGCTTTAAACTTCGATGTGAGTACTTTCCAAGCACGATATAATCAACATGAGTGCGGTTTGGTTTTAATGACAGCGCATCGCGGTACCGTGAGGCCAGTATCCGCATAGCAACGATATTCAGACACTGAATGAAAGTTGATATCGGCCGCCCGCCTCTGTCGTCCGTCGGATAAAATAAGCGATTGTTCTGATACAAACGGGCGCCCGCAAATATTTGGGTCTCCCCGCGTTAAATACACGGTGAATTGCTGGTTGCTGCCTAATAGAATATTATCCTGTTCTTGGTGCCTGTAAAGGTTCGCTTCCGAGGGGAAAAAACATTTACACTACGTCGTTTATTTTATAGTAATGAATAACGTGGATAGCATGTTTTAATAGAAATTTAAAAATTACACTTATTAGCGTGAAAGATTTTCGTTTGATCCATTGTCTCGCAAAAAATATATTACGATTATTACTTAATATATTATTAAAGATTTTGAGGAAAGCAGCTGGAAATTTCAGACAAACACGCGAGTCAACAAGTTCAGACTAAGAAAACAATAAATGGCCGTGCGGTTTACAAAACCTACAAAGGTGTGAAATTTATCCTTGAACAGACCACCCGAAACATGATTTTGATTGCTACAGATCAAAAACCGGTCATGCCCCGGATTTCTCAGAAACTAGGTATTAAGAGCAGGTACCTTGTTTTATTTTATTTTAGAACCGGGCGATGCACTGAACTCAATCGGAGTGCCAACAGCCAAGAGCGTGGGAGTTAAAAGCTCGCATTGAGGCCAAAAACTTCTGCAGTACTATTATTGTTTTATAGGGTCGAATTCCAATTCACAGAAGGAGCGAAAATCCCTTTTGGTGAATCAATTATCTTTACAATGGTTAATATACTTCTGAAAAAGTCTTTTGTTGCATAAATACTAACAAATATTTAATAGCCATGCATTGTTCATGAAACATAAAAGCTGAGCAAGATCCTTTATCCTTGTTTATCTAATAAAAGCATCAATGCAGGCAGCCATCTGTGAGGGCTGTCATGGAATTAGGTTAAAGGTTGGGGAGGTCACCGGCGGCGGTTGGGGTCGCGGCTCTATGGACCGATCATAATTTGCCAAAAATACATCACAAATAGCCATTTACCATTTTTAATTTTTTTATATAACATATTAAAATGACAATAAAGATACTGTTTCCAATAATGTGGCATACAATGATAGTGTTAAACCACAAATGTTGTGGATGTAATTACCCTGGGTAACATTACAAAAGCATGGTTTTGTTATTAAATTGTATTGTATCTATTTTTCATTTTACATAATAACGTTTGCTGGGGTCAGCTAGTCTGATATATAAAATTTCCATGTCATGTCCGATTTTTATGAAATTTTATATGCATATTCAGTAGGTCTGAGAATCGGCTACTATCTATATTTTGCAAAACAACATTTGCTGGGGTCAGCTAGTAATTTATCTTATAAATAAAAATGAATCGCAATATGTGTTGCTAAGCGCATAACTCAACAACGCCTGGACCAATTTAGACAAATTTTTTTTATATGTGTGTTGGAGTTCATGGATGGTTTTTACGGCGAGAAAAAACAAATTATTGCCGGGAAAATAATTACCCGTACGAAGCCTAGGCGTGCCGCTAGTATAATACATATAAAAATGAATCGCCAAATTTGTTGGTAAGCACATTACTACACCAATTTGGCCAATGTTTTCTTTTTAAATTTAGTAGAAAGTCCAAGGATGGTTTTTTACCATGTGAAATATTATACCTAATAAATGCTCCTTTTTTATTAGCTACACATGTGAAGCCAGGGAGCGCTGCTGGTTTAGGATAATATTAATATTAGGTTTACTTCTTACATTATTTAGATTAAGCCAGTATGACAACAATTTGGACAGCAACATATATCATAGACCTATTAAAAAGTTTTATTTTTATATATTTGAACAATAATTCAAAATTCACCATTACATAATGCTAAACAATACTTAACTATCCAGAAACCAATTTAAACCAGGTCAAATGTATTAAAGCTATTGAACAAAATTACTTCATCATTGGATATTGTTGGTCAAAGCCCTGAAGGGCTGTGTGCATTCAACATTACAACCCTTTGGACATGAACTGTCAGAGGTGGTGAATTGGAAAATTACATTATGACCCAAAGAACCATGCAGTGTTTCATACCTTTGATGAATGTTTGGTACAACGGAGATGTAACATGCATTAATGAATATGGTTCAGCATAGTTTTGTAAATGTTACTACACAAACTTAATATTTATGGGTTTGTGTATAATATTTTATAACTAGGTATTGCAAAGGTTTACGGTGTGCCTGACTCTTGTAGCTATTTATACCTAGTACCTACTTACCTATATTTTGGTAAATGAAATATTATTTAGAAATTTCTTTTTGCCAACTGAAGTGAGTTTATGTAACCAGCACTAATAATTTTGTTGGATTTTAATACATTTAGAGAAGTGCGCTGTTTAAGCCACGGCCTTATCACTCGGGATAATGCGCAATATCCTATATGAGATGTCAGTGCAGATCTTGAATTCCAAATTCCTTGCAATTATATCGCAATAAATATATGCAATTTTTAGTATCTAATTAAATATTATGATGCCATTGTTTTGTTATGATATTTACAATTTAGGATCTAGGCACTAAGAATTTTTATTTTCATATTTATTCAATTGATTATGATTTTTTCCCACACCTTTCAATAAACATTTAAGTATAATTATTGGATTAAGATTCTTACATTTGTTTTTAGCATTTTCATCCATGAGCATGTTGAAGTGGTGGTGTCTATTCCACGCTGCCATTTTGCCTTCGTGAGGAGCACCAAGAAGCACCAGGGCCGCCCCCGCGGGCCCAACCCCGTCTAGGGGCTCCAGTGTCCTCAGTGCACTAAACTTTATCACACACTCATAGCCCAAGCACAATATTATGGTATCACACACTCAAGAGCGCTATGCCTCCTGTGGCGGTGTCATCGGCGGTCGGGCGCGCACATGCCTTGCACTTCCGCTGTCACTGTCCACGCACTTCTGCACACGCAGGTAAACAAGCCAACGGCACCCGCGGTGATTCACCCCGCTCCGCACTCAACCTTTTCTACCCAACTAAACCCAAACACGACACGTAAAGCTCTATGCACTACACGCACATAAGCCGGACGAATATTATTTATACACACAAAAAGAAATAAGCTAATTCACCGATCAAAATAATTCACACGACACGAGCGAGCGAGACGCGCGGCGCGGTCGCCCTGCCTCGATCCAATCCCGACCGCTGCTTGGAATCGAATTCGCGAACAAAATAATAACAAATGTGCATGAGATACTTGCTATATCATGTGCACGTGGGTTGCGTCATTGATCGAAGTTAAGAAATGTTGAGAAATATATTATTTGGCGAAAAAGATACAAACACTGCGATGAAAAATCTTTGATTACACTGTCGTGAGGCAGGAGCGAATATAAAATCCAATGAAATGCGAACTACACCTTAGCACACACCAGTATCAAAAGTGATCGACAACAAATGTCTCAAGTGCTGATTCACTTAGCCACTTCTAAATACACTCTATGTAAACAAAACACGGCCCGTAATGCATTCATGTAGCAACAATTCGGAGCAATAATCGCAAACGCGTCGATCAAGCGCGACAAATAGGACAAAACATGGCAGACTCAAACGAAAAGCACACGAATTTTGTCTATGGTGATCCTAATTTTTTTTCAAGCCGCATAACCACAATTGGAACGTTCCATTGTTGTTACACCAGAGTTACAACTTTTACAATATCTTCCGAAACGCGAAAAATACATAACTTTGTAAAGATGTCTTCATGAAAATTATAACTAAATACTATAAATCAATGGAAATAACTAATAATACAGAGATGAACGCATAGCAATGAAGGCATAGTTATTAATGTTATAATTTGAAATATTTTGGGGAGAATGAAACGTATTAAAGCGTGGGACCATAGACAACTGAAGTAAATGTTGCCCCCGCACTACAATGTCCCCACTTGTGTGAAAATAATCACTAATCTGAGATTACATTAAAAGCACTTTGTAACTCACTTTTAACATGTATATAAATCACTTGGCTTGATCATGCACATAATATTCTACACAGTTCATTGAATTAAACTACAATCTGTAAAGTTGTAACTGTAAGTAAATAATAAAAGCATATATAAAATACAATGCTACTTAAAATAGTGTTTATCTTCCTGGAGCCCCTCAGGAACAACTACGAAAAGTAGCCTAACCATTTGCCATCAACCACCTAGTATTGCACACCGATAGGTGGGCACAACATGGTCTTTGAAGTGAAACTTCTTTAGAATCGTTGTGATTTGAAACCGGATGCAACGGAAGTGGAAATAAGATTGGCTTACCTGTCGGGTATGCCAATCTTAAACGCTAACGAGGTTAAGCAACTTTGCGCGACGCCAGTACTTGGATGGGTGACCGCCCGAACAAAATCTTTTTGCATAGTTTTTTTCTTTGTTTTTATTGAATTCTTCTTATTCTTTTGTCGATTTACTGAAGTTTCACTTCTATCGTGTGTGAATCGCACACACACCTTTTTTATGTATCTGTGCCTATATCATTCGGCTCACTTGCATAGCATGCATATTGCAAGTGTTATTATTGGAAAAAATATTATGAACTTCTACGCATGAAATATTAAACGGATATTTTGTCAAATAGCAAGAAAAACATGTATTAACATATGAAAGTTGGGTTTTGGAAAATATACATCACGCATCAAACGCAAACATACAAGTGTCCGTGCATCCATCCAAACATCAAGCATGCCCTGAGTATTTATGGAAATAAATGTTTTAACTTTCACTTTGACTTTATCCGTCAATGCATCAATCCATCCTACCGTTCATTACATGCATGGATGCATCCATCTAACTATTATAATTACCTAATTAAAATTCAAAGTAAATTTGGGTTAAATTAAGTTTTTAGCCCCCGACCAAAAAAGAGGGGTGTTATAAGTTTGACGTGTCTGTCTGTCTGTCTGTCTGTGTATCTGTCTGTCTGTCTGTCTGTGGCACCATAGCTCCTGAACGGATGGAGCGATTTCAATTTAGTTTTCTTTGTATGAAAGGTGAGTCTGGCGCTAGTGTTCTTAGACATGTTTCATGAAAATCGGTTGAGCCGTTTAAAAGTTATGAGGGTGAGAGTGGGTAAGGAAAATCTGCAAATATAGGTACTATTGTGGGGTATCAAATAAAATCGCATCGCGTCCACATTACATAATATTATTTCGTTTTACGTTTAAGGAAATTATGGCATTGGAATCGGGGGTTTTTCTTTAATTTTAAATTTAGATTTTTTGTAACTACCTTCAATAATAGCTGGTATATATCAGTCGATATTATAATATATTTAATATTATTCTATTATAATATAATAACCTAAAACTTTGTGAACTCAAACTATTTGTTTCAATGTCGACAGTGATAAAATAACAAGTTTTCATTGATTTACTGTCGTTATTAAGTAATAATAACTTGTTTTTAACTTCAAAATAAGCTGTGTTTTTGGGTTGGTTGGTTGTTTTTTTGACTGATAGTGATAACTGATAACGCAATAGTTGCTAGAATATGCATCCGTCATCTCAGCACTCACCCCTTACTTACACATGTCATATTTCACACGGTCCATCCATCTTATAAACGGCCTACCTAATTTGAATCGCAACTTTGCGCCGGCCGCCATAGATGGACGGAAGTATATCAGATGTCTAGTACCTACCCGTAACACAAGCTTAGAGCTTATCTTAATTATCTCTTTTTTTTATGATCGATAAGCCTTCATTTGACCACAATCGCACCTGATGTAAAGTGATGATGTGGTCTAAGTAAGATGGAGCATGAAGACCTAGAAGGTAGATGGCTTCTCCGGACCACATTACGAAACTCGAAAAAATCTCTGTGGAGAGAAACGAGAAACGTTGTAATATCTGCCAAACGTAATGGCCGTCTAGATTATAGTAAATTAATAATGCCTATCATAAACAAAAACGAAACGCCTGTTTTTAACTATTATTTTAGTGTGATTTTTTTGTAATTATATAATAATAGAAATGAAGAGAAGATGAATTAATGTGTTGTGATTTGGTTATTATAATAGTTCATACACTATTTTGCCAAACTAAATTATGAATGGGTAGTTTAAAGCCTCTAATGTGGCATCACGTTATTTAGAACCTTCATTCTAGGGTAGGGTAGAGATAACTTATGTTCGTACGGAAGTCCGAATCGGACCCAGTTATATAGAGCAATCATATTTGTTTTTTGTTTTACAATATAAAATGAGTATAGACAAACCTAGTGTGCTCAGATTGTAATATTTATTTATCCACAAACCAGTTGCCAAAAGTACCTACATAGTCAATTTCTACAAAGTTTCCATATATATGTATTATTATCCTACCTAATCGTCTCGGCAATAGCTACTGCGTCACTGGACAGGCATTTTTAACCAGAAGTCTTTTTTGTTTTGTACTAGGGGTGTATGTCATCTACCCTTTGGTGTGCTCTTAGATGGCTTGAGTACCCGAGTTTATTACTAAAGATTCATGAGCACCTCGGACAGGTCAAGACGCCACCCACATAGTTGTAGTGGGCGGTCAATGGTTGTCAAAACTTTCCATATAACAAGACTGATACCTATGACACTTGCGGATTCGGATACGGAACACAGGCATTATTTCTAAGCATTCGGTCGTTCGAGTCGATCAGTCACCGCACTATTATTACTACTAGTCGTATGTCGTGGAATGGAAAGGTTTTTAGCGTGAACGTGTTGAAGTACAAACAAAATAGATTTTGTCATATTATTTTGGTATTGCTTTTTACAGTGGTAGTTCTATCTATACCGCGTCCGCAAACCACAAAAATTACAGAACATCCACAAGTCATTGTGGTATTTATTCTGGTTCGTTAGTGTGAATTCATTGCTTTCCTTGAATCAAGATCTGCGTCATTCATTTTATAACCTCACTCAACTCCAGCGAAATCAACTGAATTAATTTTACAGTCAACAACTAACTTTAATCTATCAAAGTGGCATTTTCAAGAGGAGCACCAAATAGAATGCCCAAGCGTGGAGGTCGTGCGAAAAATTGGAAAGCTGATGGAGATCATTTTGGTGAGTTTTTCGTTTATTTTTCCCTAATAAAAGATATTAACATCAGCGATACTTCAGTATTGATTATCTGATTTTATTTTTACAGAGCATGATGACAGGGCATTCAACTCCACACGTCGGCGCGTTAGTTTCAAACCTGGAACAAACAAAGGAAAAAATAAGTTTAACAAGGCTTGGAATGATCCTAAACTGCTTCTCGATGATGACATTGATATGGGAGCTCAAGGAGGCCAAGGTCAAGGTGGGGGCAACCGCAGAGGAGCATTCAGAGGCCGAGGGGGCCGCCTTATTTCACCAGCCCCTAGAAATAATGCACCAAGAAAGAAATTTGTTGTTGGCATGCTGCCATGGTATCAAGTGATTGTGCCATATGGAGCCAAGCATGAGAAAGATGTTATACTAAAAACCCTGCTCAGTGTTGTGTCCCCAGATATATTTATTCCTCATTACTACAGAGTCAATGGCAATGCTGCCATTTTCTATGTTGACGATGCTAAGATGGCAGAAAAATTATTCAATGCAGATAGGAAGATAACTATGTCAGATGGCTTCAAACTGGTTGTGATTGTGAGAAATGCTGTCCCAAATGTAGTGGTGGATGAAGATATGAAGGAAAAGATGAAGTTGACCATGGCTAAGAGATATAATGCCACAACAAAAGCTTTGGACTTGACTAAATTCCATGCTGATCCAGGTAAAATGTTTTATCATTATTTTTCACTAATATGGCCCCGTGGTGTTACCCACATTATAATGGATTTTCCCGCAGTAAAAAGTACCCTATGGCCTTTCTCAGGCTTCAGAGAATCTGTATACCAAACTCCATTGAAATAGGTTCAGTAGTTTTTGCATAAAAGGGGAACAGACTGCCAGATTTACTATTAGTATGGATTGGTTAAAATGACGAATTGTTATGGGATTTAACATACTTATCTCTTTAACAGATCTAGTGGACATATTCTGCGCCTTATTCAGGCCTGCAATTATGCTTGAAGCAATCTCCATTATATCGCAAAACATTCCGGACATAGAAGCCCTGAACCTCAATGACAATAAGCTCCATGGAATAGAGCATTTAAAGGCATTAGCAACAAGCTTCAAAAATCTGAAGATTCTATACATGGGTGATAACAGGGTAAGCAATGAGGCCAATGGCTCCAATCAGAGTACCAGAACCTATACTACCTTCTTCTTTAAGTCATTTTACCAGATTTACAATTTAATTCATTTTTGTCTCTAAACAGATTCCATTCCTGGGTTCTTTGGATCCTCTAAAGCAACTCCCTCTGGTCGAGCTGTACCTGACTGGAAACCCATGTGTGAAAAGGTTTAGTGATCACGAAATCTATGTCAGGTAATGTTCTTGTGAGACTAAATGGTTGGACACCAATGTTATCTATACAACTAATTGTATAAACAATTTTATATTCAGCTCCAAGCCAAATTGATGTTGTTCTTGGTTCTGGATACTATTCACAAAATGTAGTTAGAATTGCAAAAAGATGATTGTAATGTTTAAATAATTGATAAATGTTCATGATTTTAACAACAATTTTTGTATTTATATGTATTTTGTTTTGATGAGATTAGTAGTATGTATTTGCTAAAAATAGAATATCTTCAATAGTAAATTAATAATAAACTAATTAATTTTACACAGGTAAGCAATATTAAAAAATATTGTAAAGTGCTTGCTTAACATTTAGAATAATTTGTTTTCCATCCTCAAATGAATATAGTTTAATAATAAAATCTGTATAGAGTACATAATCAATACCAAATCTAAATTGAATCCCTAATATAATAAACCACTCTGGTATTAGTATAAAATGAGGATACATAATTTATTTTATGAGGCTATCATGTTTTATTCAGTTGATATTGCTTAAATAGATCTGGAATTGATTAAGCATGGTGATTATGTTTGTCTGTTATCAAAAATAACAAATAAAATTTCCTTCAATGACATATTTGAACAATCCGAGGATGTTGCTAGTGGTTATGTGATTGAATAATACAAGATGGACAGTAGTTAACAGTATATTTGATCAAATACTTATCTAATCTACAAGATAATTGATTTTCTGAGAGAAAGATAACAGATTTCATGAAAGAAAATTTTGCTTTTAAATGTTTTAATATTTTTGCTTATACATAATACAAGACAATTTCAAAATACTTGTTTAATATTAAGTTTTAATTTCTAGATTATTTTCTAGTTATGCCACATATATAATTTTATTATTCTAACAAATCCTGTTTTTACCAACAGCTAATAGCTCATTATAGTCATAAAATGGAGAAACAGCCTATTGAATGTCAAAAATTTGTAAATGCTCTTAAATGTTGATAAAATTGGGTTTATCAGTATTATACACTTTAAGATTTATAATTCTTAAAGGTGCCACAAATTATGTCTATAATTATTTACTATTTTAAACTCATCCAAGTTCAACATTCAACTGCCCGGTGATAGCAAAATCTCATGATTATTTTATATTTGAGCTATAACAGCCAGCAGTTGAATTTTGGCAACAGATAAGCTATTAAATATAAATAGATAAGTATACATACATACATGTCTATGTATGTATGTATCATATTATGGTATCTATGTATCTGATACATAGATACCATATTAACAGGTTCCCGTGATAGTTTTTTTGTACATGTTTGTGTCATACTAACACATGCATACATAACTAATTTCAACATTAAAGGCTTCGGCAAACCAAACTTGACACATTTCAAAGAATTTCTTGTTGTGAGCTGCATACATCTTGCGCGGGCCGACATACACACAGCGGTGGTTCTATCCTGCCCCAGCTCTTCGTTTTGTGTGCCGAAGTCTTGAAACTAGTATAATCCTGAAACTAACAACCTTTTGAGTTTCAGAGATGTCAGGGATGTGTATTGACATCTGTTGCTATGTTATTTCTTGTCTCCAGCGAGGTCCGGAAGAAGTTTCCTAAACTGTTGAAATTGGTGAGTCATTGTTCTCCTGTATTTAATTTCGTATTGGTATAAGAATGAGGTATGCCATGTTTGTTTTCCACCAATCAGACGTTTTTGAGATGTAGGTATCACCTAGCTGCTATTTGATGGTTGGTGGATGTAAACACAGCTAACTCTCTCAGCACATAAGTATAATGGTAAATAAAATATATTATGTGATATTTGTCTAATTTGAACTCTTAAACAGTCTTTTCACTATTATTTGATCTATCAAAGATTTCAATTATGAAAATCATCTGTGACCCGTAGGTACAGTTTAGTGTCTAAAGACACAAACTTTTAAAATTGCACGCGAGCAATTAGAAAGCGAAAATAGCGCTCGTGTATCACAATTGCTCTGCTCTCAAATCTTAAGGGAAGGCAGTTCTTATTTTAACAGTAATATGAAAGAAAACAGAAAGCTTATGATTAATACTATGACCAATAAAACTATAGGACGGCGTGGAACTCCCCCCAGCGATTGGCTTCGACGTATCTGAGGATGTGGCGCTGCCTCCGCGACAGCAGTCCTTCCTCGTTGATGCTGCTGGACAAAATCTTGTGAGGTGAGTTGTATTTGCAAATAGTGAAAGTTGAAAAATCTGAAAGAGCAAGCTTGAAAATAGTGTTTGAGACGGAAAAAGCAGCAGTGAGAGATGGGTTGACGATTATAGTAAAGTACTCGAGGGCGCGAAGTAATGTATTCCCGTGGTAAATTTGATTTTACGGAACAAATACCACAAAATAAAATATGTTGTCACCAGAAGTTCTTTATCGGGTTTGTTTATTCACTATATTTTTTATTTTTTTATTATGTTCACTTTTTAAACGCTAAACCGAATGCACAAGTAATTTGAATATAGGGTATATGTATTCAAATTATTTGTTCTTCTGGCTTTTCTAACTTGCTCGAAGGTTAAGGTGATTATCCTGATATTAAATATTAATATTTTCAGGGATTTCCTCACACAATACTTCGCGATCTACGATTCGGAATCGCGACAAGCCTTGCTCGAAGCGTACCATGAACACGCATCGCTCTCTATGGCGGCCACATACCTGACCGCGGACCGTGATATGAGGAACAACAGCATAGCCAAGTGAGTCCTAAACCCTGATTATAAAGTAGTCCTCTTTCACAGGCTACCACGGGGCTTATTACCCGACTATGCAACCCAAAAGAATTGTAATGTCAATCAGTCTATCTATGCATGTTCTTTGTAGCACTATACGAACCAAACGCCTGAGCCGATTTTTATGATTAATTCGTCTATCGATTGCTCTAATCTAAATAATGAATCTATTAATCTATGTAAGTACACAGTTTTTTTTTACAATAAATGTTCTTCTTCTTCTTAGTCCGGCGAGTGTCACTAGAAACATGACGTCAGTGACATTTCAATATGGCGAACAGAAAAAAACATTTATGAGATCTTGTTGCTTAGGCTAATGCCGGCTGTACACACGCGCCGAGACCCTCTCGGCGAATGTCTCGGCCGAGAGGGGTCTCGTCGAGAGCATGCCTGTACACACGCGTTCTATCATTTGAACTGAAGACTCACGCGACAATGGACGTAGAAATTGCTGCGGCTATTTGTGTTTGTGCCATGAGCTATTATAATTTTTTTAACATTTACTATAAAAATAAAATTCGTAAACCATGTAGAAACAAGAAAAAAATTAATTTTATTAAATTAAATGAAAATTAAATTAAAAAAAATATGAAATACTATTAGCGAGCAAGTAAATGAACGAGTGTGTACATGCTCGCTCTCGTTTACCTCGCGAGAGCCAACGAGACCCTTTGACTCGGGCGCAAAAAACCGACAAGCCACCGAGAGCGACCGAGACGAGAACGAGACAGCGAGACGAGACGAGAGCGCCCTGTACACACGCGCGCTCGGCCTGTCTCGGGGTGTCTCGGCGCGTGTGTACAGCCAGCATTAAACGATGATGATAATCAATTATATAGTTATAAAGACCAAAGTAAATAGAAGTATAATTTTTCAGGTTAAACAGCTACATCTCACAAAGCCGGAATTTACTGCGGATCACCGAGCGAGAATCCCGACGAAGATACCTCAGGAACGGTCGGCTCCAGGTCGTCTCGTTCCTATCCGACCTGCCGAAGACCACGCACGATCTTATGGGCTTTGCGGTGGATCTTCTAGTATTTACTGTGAGTAACAACTTTGATATTGTGTGTTGCTATTAGACGGATTGGTCCGAAACGTGGAGAGGTCTCGCGGAGGTCTCACGTAGCCTCCACTGCAAGCCCTTGTTATGTCGCGAAGTAAAGCAAAATCTAATATAACTTTGTTTACCTCTAAAAATCTTTAAAAAAATTCTTTAATCCAGAATGTTTCTTGCGAGCTGTTTCACAAATTGTCTAACATTTTGATTGAATAAGTTACGCAAGCAAGCGCGATACGCTCGGTTGCTACCACTAGTTTTCACTGCTCGTTTCTTTTGCGTGATTTTGCTCATGAATACAAAATAACTGAATCTAAAACCCTAAAATGATAATGATAATTTATTTATGATTGTCATTTCAGTAAATAGAATGACGCCTAGTAAGACGCCAGTCTAAAGTGTAAGCGATCACTGTCATCATTGTGTAGTTTCAATTCTAATGCCGGCTGTACACAATTGCCGAGAGCTTCTCGGCCGACTACTAAAGAATCAAGTGTGACATCCTTTGAGAGAGATTGACTCGGGCGCACAACGCAACCGACAAGCGACCGCGACAGAAACGGGAGGCCGCGAGCCGAGACTCCATATACATACTCACTCTCGCCCTGTCCCGGTCTGTCTCGGTGTACACCCTACAGCCGGCATAATATAGCTAGTGATCACCATCTTGTCTGATCTTGCCCATTGCCTCTTCTAAGGACACTCGAGGATATATACATTTTCATTTGCTCTATTCCTTTCAGCCATCAATGATCGTCCTCACAATGAACGGAGTGTTCAAAGAGACTGCGGTAGCGGGGACGCCGACGCGGTCGTTCCACCGCACGTTCGTGATCGTGCCCAACGCGGCCGGCGGCTTCTCCGTCATGAACGATATGCTGTTCATCACCAACACCACAAAGGAACAGGTCAGTTGTTCGTTCAGTGATCGTCCTCACAATGAACAGAGTTGTCGGTCACAAGCGGGCGAACAGAAAGAACAGAAACGAAATAGGTTATTTGAAGAAATTGTGACATATACATATACGTGAATTCGATCAGTATGAGATGGAAGCATACTACACCATTCCATGTACAATTAATACACATTCTGCAAAGAAATTTAATAGGTTACCCATCCAAATATTGGCCTCGTGCAATAAATATAAATAAAATAAATATTTCCGGACAATCCACGCAACAACAACTAGCACCATGGTAAGCTGTTAGCTTGTGTTACGGGTACTAGTCATCTGATATACTTAATATAATAGACATATATACATAGATATATTTTATTATACAAACTAGCTGTGCCCTGCGGTGCTACCCGCGTTATAATGGATGAAGTACTCTAAACCAACAACATATTTATTTGAATAAAGATTAATATTATTATGTTGATACAACTTAAACAAATTATTTCGACCAAATTAGGTACCATAAAAACGGTTTTTGTGAGTTAATCTTAAAAGATAGACATATACTATCGCGGACTGTTTTTTAGATCATTAAAAGAGCTATTTTTCTTTAATACATATTTTTTGTGTATCTTGAACCGTTTTCACGGCGCACGCAACGGAAGGCTTCAAAGATGAACAATTTCTCCCGTTTTTTACACATTTACCACTATATCTTTGCTCCTATTGGTCGTAGCGTGATGTTATATAGCCTATAGCCTTCCTCGATAACTGGACTATCCAACACAAAAATAATTATTCAATTCGAACCAGTAGTTTCGGAGATTAGCGCGTTTAAACAAACAGACAAACTCTTCAGCTTTATAATATTAGTATAGACTAGCTGTGCCCTGCGGTGCTACCCGCGTTATAATGGATGAAGTACTCTTAATCAACAACATATTTATTTGAATATAGATTAATATTATTATGTTGATATAACTTAAACAAATTATTTCGACCAAATTAGGTACCATAAAAACGGTTTTTGTGAGTTAATCTTAAAAGATAGACATATACTATCGCAGACTGTTTTTTAGATCAATAAAAGAGCTATTATTCTTTAATACATATTTTTTGTGTATCTTGAACCGTTTTCACGGCGCACGCAACGGAAGGCTTCAAATATGAACAATTTCTCCCGTTTTTTACACATTTACCACTATATCTTTGCTCCTATTGGTCGTAGCGTGATGTTATATAGCCTATAGCCTTCCTCGATAACTGGACTGTCGAACACAAAAAGAATTATTCAATTCGAACCAGTAGTTTCGGAGATTAGCGCGTTCAAACAAACAAACAAACAAACTCTTCAGCTTTATATATTAGTATAGATTAAACACTCAGACCAAGGAACAATGTCGCTTAACTTCACTTAAATCGCGTTTGTTGTATGGGAGCTCCCTTATGTATTTATTTATTATGTGTTTTAAGTATTTGTTGTTATAGAGGCAACAGAAATACACGATCTTTCAAAATTTCAACTCTATCTATCACGGTTCTTTAAATACAGCCTGGTGACAAAAACTTGCTTCAAACAGAATCCATGTTTTCTCTCTCTAATTTAATTACTTACTACTTACTGCATCCTATATTTTATTATATGTAATTTTTCCTCTACAGGAAGAGAAAGCATTCGCTGCCGGTGCCATCCCGGATCCGACGCCCGCGCCTGCTGCGGCGGCTATCGCGCCGGCTGCCAGTGACGACGAGGCCAAGAAGATGATGTTAGTCATGCTTGCTCAGCAAACTGGCATGAACGAACACTGGAGCATCAAGTAAGTTAACTATATAACCATAAGCATTGACAGCCAACAGAATTTAATAAACTGAATTTAAGAAAAAATAACCTGACTGTGATTCGACTTTTTAAAATTTTTGACCCCCAATTCCAATGCCTGAATTTCCCTAAACGTAAAACAACATAATATTATGTAATGTGGTCGCGATGCGATTTCATTTGATACCCCACACTAGTATATTTGCAGATTTTCGGCACAACCGATTTTCATGAAACATGTCTAAGAACACTCGCGCCAAACTCACCTTTCATACAAAAAAAACTAAATTGAAATCGCTCCATTCATTCGGGAGCACAGACAGACAGACAGACACGTCAAACTTATAACACCCCTCTTTTTTGGTCGGGGGTTAATAAGCCTATTAAGTGAGAATGGTCGTTACGCAACTTTGATTAGATTATAGCTCTTAAACGGTCAGCCGGATCGAAAAATGTTGAAAGAAAACTAAAAATTATTTTCAAATACATATTCAACTATACCCCACATGACATAAGTTGTTGACTTACATTTGTTTAATATTTACAAAATGGCGTCCTGTAGTCGCCACATTGAATTGAAGCTTTGGTGGGAAAGCACTGGTTTAGTAAAAGTCTGTAGCGGCAAACATTTACTGTAGCATGAGGAACCACTTTGGTTGACATTGTGGCTGGAATTGAGGGAGTTACCAAATATCATCCAAATCCTTAAGCTTATGCTTTGATGATTTATATTAAGTTAAGAAACGAATATTTTTGATAGCTAGTAAGTAAGTATTTGAGCTAGGCCTTAACATGACTTATTTATTACAGCTGTCTGCAAGAAACGGGCTGGGATCTCCAGCGGGCGCTCTTCATCTTTAGCCAGCTACAATCAGAAGGGAAAATACCCCCCGAGGCGTTTGTTAAGTGAAACCATGTTTGAGAGAGCATTGAGGCTGTGCCCTGTACATATTAGATAGACAAAAGATACAATGTCAGTGTGTGTGATTGTGAAATAACAAGAATATGAAGGTGTGTTTGAATATGTACTTATGAAGAAATTGAATTTATGAAGAGAATTGAATATTATTACTGAATATGCATCCTGCCAAGAAGCATTTTAGAAGTCATCTCTACAACTAAATCACTGAAAATGTGAAAGCTGGAAATGAAAATATTGTTGATATCTCATTATTTGGTACTAAGGATAATGAGAGGAATGATAAAAGATAGAGGTACTAAATTGAATTTATGAAGAGAATTGAATATTATTGCTGAATATGCATCCTGCCAAGAAGCATTTTAGAAGTCATCTCTACAACTAAATCACTGAAAATGTGAAAGCTGGAAATGAAAATATTGTTGTTATCTCATTATTCGGTACTAAGGATAATGAGAGGAATGATAAAAGATAGAGGTACTATATGACCTGTGCAAATAGATCATATATTTTAGGCACAGCCAAATATTGATGTTGTTTTTCAATACTCTATAAAATTGAGTTGAAGCAATGAAGCTATTGATTTTATGGAATGTTGGTGTATCAACTAGCAGAACTTATGGATTATTAATAAAGATAATAGTTTAAACCTTATACACAATATCTGTAATTAGGAATGTAAATTCCCTATAATAGTTAATTAAATATTTAGCCCTCTTACAAAGTTATATGTTAAAATAATAAAAACCAATAAAGTAATAGTGTACAAGCCATTTCATAAATTGTATAAAAATTTTATAAAATCAAGGTGGTTTTCTGATTGTTATACAATTTCTAATCAACAATGTGTAAATTGTTTTGGTGATTGTAATTTGTAAATTCCATTTGATGATACATTCTATAAGCATGACATCTTTATGGTTTTAGGTTTATTTTTCTTAAATTACTGGTTAACGTTCAGAAATACCCTATTTTAACTGTGAAATTATGCACAAAATTTTTTCATCTTAAAAAGGAGATTTTGATAAACTACTAATAAATCCCGTTTTCGAGATGAATAGTGTAATTTTGAAACTAAACGATTTGTACCACATCATTGTGATTTGATTATTGATTGTTATCGAATTTTTCATATCAATATTCATATTTCAGTTTGTTCTTTACTCATAATGTAAATACCAAATAATAGTCTATAAATTTGGGTTTGACTGGCTCTTGGTAGAAATTTGTATGATATTTTGTTATGTTCTAATATTGGTTACATGATTATAGTTACCACTGAAATATTACACTGATTAAATTATCACAAAAATTCGAATGCGAAATGTATTCGAATTCATTATTTCTATGAACATGCATATTTGCGATGTTTCTCCGTAACTATATTCAGTAATAACTTTAAATATCTGAATATGTTCTGTTTTTGTCCTATTGATGTTACTTTGAATAAGTTCTATTATTTAAGTATTTACTACATAGTTAAGTACCATGAAAAGAAAAAAAAATATGACACATCAAAAGAAAAAAAAGAATACTGAAACTTCAGAAAAAAAATGTAAATATTTTTAGATTCCTTTAATTTTGTCTCTCAGGGTTTGACTTACCACAGCAGAATGGATGGCAATCGTTCTGTAACGTAGCGAAGAAGCTACAGGGTGCATTTTGTATGGATTTTAAAACCAACATGGTAGAATGCCATGGCCTACGGGCGTTAATGCGACGGAACCCTCTCAGTGACCTGTTATGGGCTAGTTGCATGGTTTGGTTTGTGGAACCCCTAACTGTGCCCGTTTTATTTGAACGAAGCTGCTGCCTAGCTGTGGTGGTCGGGAGGGGTCTAGGAATTACATTCTGTAAGCTACGACTTAAGTAATAAATATTTTTTTTATTAAACCAATTATTGTCTTTCTTTATCTTCTTTAGTGTTTAAAGAGCAATTGGTTTACATATCAAGTCGCTTAATAAGTGACTGGTCTAATTAATTATTGAGTGTTGGAAAATGGCCCGCGGGTTAATTCATATAACGCAGCTTAACCCTTTGTAGTGGAAAGTTGGACCTTACATTATTATACCAACCCTTTTTAATTCATTCGTCTGTGGCGTACTGAACTGTGAGAGCAGTAGCTCTTGAGGAGGCTGTGACTCTTTAACATTGGAGCCCCTGTATTTAAATAAATTTTCGGAACATATAAACATTTTGATCATCTGCAAAATGACCAATTTTGTTACTACATATCAAAATAAGAAGATCACGCAGGTGAAAAAGTGCAAGTCGTTACCATTTATAACAACTAGAAATCAACGAAGGTAGGTTTATGTCCAAAAGTGGAGATCTTATGGATGGAATATGTAGTTCTATTGTTGTTAAAATACTTCACAACACGATGCAAAAAACGTGTCCTGAAACTATTATCATCAAGCTTGCGTCAAGAGGTTGCTTGCTTTGTCAATCCTGTTGAAAATTATATTTGTACTTTGATAAGCCCGTGATGGGATTTTGTTTGATAGTGTTATCTTGTAATGTGGGCGTGTAAACAAACCACTGAACCTTGGTTAATTGTTACAGATTTTGTTATTCGGCTTAGCTTCGGAAGTAAAAAGCGGTCAAGGGTATTATTTTAAATTGTGTTTTAAACGCGGTTTTAGACTGCTTCAGTAGAACCTAAATTAAGTCATAATGTTTCTGAAAATCTAGTCATTTCAAGTTATCGTTATGTAGAAGATACATAAGAAGTTGTTTGCTGCCTTGTCACATTAACCTCCATTAGCCATCAGATGCTATTAGTTAGGCATATTATACATTGACTGTGCTTTAACTGATGACGTTAATTAACGCCTTGTATCGAAATGACATTAAAGCAGAACGCCTTATTAATAGAACGACCTGAAAGCTAAACGGCATAATTAGCCACATGACCTAGTAGCAAAATGGGACTAATATCAAAACGACACCTTAGTTGAACGGCCTAGTACCTACAAATTAAAACAAATTAAAATTAAACATAAAATTCATGAATTCAAATCTTTAATTCAATAAATAAATAAATAATTCCGGACTACTCACACAGCATCACCTAACCCCAAACTAAGCAGAGCTTGTACTATGGGTGTTACGGTGTTAGGTGACTGATATACTACATAGATAATGTTTTTTTGTAAATACATACATATGATACACAGAAAACACCCAGACCCGAAACCAGAAATTGTAGATCGTACAAAATCTGGTCTCCCGGCGGGAATCGAAACCCGCAACCTCCTGCGCCTCAGGCGGACCTTCGCCCACCGAGCCACAGAGGTCGTCGTTAATTTTCCAATGTTTTCTTAATTAATTGCCACAATTTTATGTAAGTATATTCTTAGGTGTGCCATGCCATTCATATCTATTCAAAGTTAAATATTTTCTGAAAAATAAAGGAAACGCAAAATGGCGTTCAACTGAGTAACATCTTTTTCAATTTACAATTTGATTTAACTCGACACTGGCAAATGGTCGCTACAAGCGCAGAGTCCAATTACAAGAAACTGAACTGAAATATTTATTGTGGTTTCATGACGTTCAGATTTTGCCTGCAGTGCCTGTGATGACATTAGGTAATTACGTCAATTGTCACAGGCATTTACAGGTACCTAGGTAACATGTGTAATAATAATAAATAACATCTTCAGACTTGGCTTAGATTACACAAAGCATAAAACATACCTACTTACGTACCTATTGGCTAATTACGTTTTTTTCTTGGAATATAATGAAAACAATGGAATATTTTTGTTAGGTGATTTGAGGGTAGCAGCGCTCACTTTTGCAGTTATTTGTTATGGAAGCTGGTGATTGTAGAAATTTTTAATTATACGAATGCCATGCCGATATCGCTAGTCTTCTAAGCACTGACATTAAATGACCTTTCTCCTGCTTTCTTCTGTCTAAGAGCAATATTAGTTAGTACCAACTGAGCTTACAGTCTGCAAATGTAGCCTCTGCCTGAAAAATACACTGCCTTTAAGTACCTACTCGTACGTAGTACTTATATATACTTAAGCAAAGGAAATTTAACTTGATGCCCAATTAATTATAACAATTTTCTAGTTTGAACTCATATCAATCTTCCGATAAGTTAATGCGTACTCGGATAAGGGCAAATAACTAAGTAGGCCGGGGAAACTGTCATATCACCAGCTACAAATTAAAAGGAAATTTTTATTCCCAAGAGAGCGCTCCATCAAAGTCATTTTGCTACCTTACTTTTACCATTATCTGTTTATCTATAGTTACCCACTGCGAATGTGGTAGGAAGCAAAGCATCGCTAGTCGGTAAGCGGTGTGCGGGCAAGCCAGTCGACCTGTGAAATTGTTTTGTGAGAGTGAGTGTGTTCTTCCATTGTTTTGGCGGGCAGTGGACCGAACTTGAGGTGAGAAATTTCTTGTTAAGTAATCAAAAGACCGCGCGCTTATTTTATGGTCTTAAAATATTTGAGATTCGGAATAAATCATTCTGAGGTGGATTATAGGGCAATGCAACGTTGCAAGACTTAGGTTAAATCCCTGGCGTCTACTAGGTAGTACCTACATCAGTTTGAGTGAGATCTCTATAGGATAGATTCAAATCTAAAATCCGTTAGGTATTATTACTAGTTTAATGATAATTATGTATCAGTTTTTCTGACAGTACCGTCGATTTCCCTAACTTCACCTAGTCGCCTAATCTTCGCCTGAATTTATAAAATTCTCAATATCACCGAAATCTTAGAAGTAAGTTACAAAATAAACACCCACATTCAAATTTCTATTTAGTCGTGGCAATATTTTGCTGATAGCAACCCAATAATGCGTTTAGTTTGGCGGTCATTACATCAGAAAGTGTCAGTGGTGTGAGGTGTTTTAAGTGAAGTGCGAAAAACTTCGTTTGTATCCGCTTTCAGAGAACAGGTAATATTATACTATAAAGTGTATCATATAGTAAATTTATCGTAGATTCTTATAATGTAATCAGTTTGTCAATAATCTTTAAGAATAAATTGCTATCATTGAAATTAAGTACGGAGACACATGAGTGGCCATAATGTTCCAAACTTCGCCTACCCATAGGGTTGTCGCAAAGATTATAAGTATTTTCATTGTTAATTTAAATGCAATTAACATTTTAGTAGTAGTAGTATATTTTATATTTACATATTAAACCAATTTCATCCAACGGTTATTTATTATAAAAAATTTGTTAGGTACATTTTTATTGGGTAGGTATCTATACATATGTGTGTACATACATATGTACACAGAAACAAATATTTCAATAAAAAATATGTTTTTGATGTGTATCTAGTAGTAAATCCTTATCCTTAGTATCCTTAGGGATATTACATAATATTCAGGCCTATCAAATAAAAAAATAATTTCGTGAATACCTGATACACAACTTGTTTTATTCCATTTCAACTTTACCACCCACGTTATTGAAGAACCCTAGTACATAGATGGCCTTATGACAGCGATGTTTTTTAGGAAATGTTTTAAGTGATGATTTGTAATTGTCAAGATACATATTTATTTATTTTATTTTTCAGCAAAATGGCCTCAATAAAAAAAAAAGAAAAATCGTATACTGCACATCATGATCAGCAAATGATGGAATAAGCTCTCGATATGATGAGAATAGATAGATAGAGATACTTACTCCTATAGGTAACTGATTTAGGTATCTACTCCTAAAAGTAAATAGATAAATAAGTAAATAAAAGCGTTGTTTTATTTTTACCTACAACTGCGACTCAATGCTCAACGCGAATAATTGTGACAACCCTGGTTGGTTGTTCACATTTGTATGGAAAGCGTAAATTACCGTGCCAAACTTCGCCTACTCGATAGTAATTTAGAAAATTGATCTTTAAGCACTTATTAAAAGATTCTGTTACGTTTCTACTACATCGCTCTATAGCCAAAAAAATACTAGCCATAGACGTCTTAAAAAAAAGCGAGGAAACATAGGTAGGCGAAGTTAGGCCAACGGCCCGATCTTCGCCTACTGGCTTTGGCAAGGTATTTTTATGTCTAAATCGATGATTTTAAGAGTTACTTTAGCTTGTGATTATTAAGAAACCTTAATTGTTCCATAAAATGTTAATAATTTGCCTGCAGTGGTAATATTTAAAAAAGTACGTTAAAAAAAGTGTCAAAACCCAGGCGAAGTTAGGGAAATCGACGGTACAGCTACAGTTGGGAAATTTGCATGGGTTCACTGATCTTCGTACATGCATAAAAATGTAGTACCTAGGTAACTTGAGATAAACGCAGACATGCTGAAAGTTAAACTCTTTCGCGGGAACTACGATGAAATCTCAAAGAAACGTCATAAATTAATCCAATAAAATACTACGCTCATAATTTTGCGTAAAAAGCTTTACACTGCATCTGGTAAGTGCCAATTCGCGTCTTTCAAAGCTGTTACAAATAGACTATTGTTCCGTGAGATATGGCGCGGTCACGGTTAACGCTTTTCTCTTTTCCACGCCCTTATTATCTTAGCCATAGAGTTCCGATTCGGAAGTGAATTAAGTTCCGTTTACCGGAGTTTATTTACCCGTGTTTGAACGTGGTTGAACTGGATTTAGTTAACAAACACACGGCTTAGTACAGCAAACCTATAAATGGGTATATTATTAGGTTTATGATTGTTTACGGTTTAAAACATGTCTGATGGAAAAACCTAAGCACAAGCACATGATAGAAAGATTATTACCACTGGATAATGTAATTATTAGGTATACCTATTTTTATTATGTTATGTAAAAGTGTAAGTATTTTCAGTTGTTTTGCTCAAGGTCCAATTCATTATAATTATCTCACAAGGGAGGACGATTTCGTCCTGTAGGTACATATATAGGTAGGTACCTATATTTTCTGCATAGATTCACTTTTTCGCGTACCTAGGTACCTATGCTGTAAATATATTTAAATTTATTTAAAGACATCGAGTAATATCCCTTAGTAACTGGCCAAAAAACTTCTATGATTGAATTTTATAAAAATCTACTTATAGTTACGAAGTATGGAAACGTGACAGAATCAAACTCATTTCCAACAAAATCTTTTAAGAAGCTCAAGTAATGTGCATTTCGTGACCTCATGCGATTGCAAGCAATCAAAACTTTCAAAGCTCTCGCAGGGGTCAAAAGCCCCTCCCATACAATGGGCCAGTAAACCATAAGCCTAGTTTCGTACAAACAAACACAAATAGGTACCTACCTACTTACTCATACTAATCAATCAAAAAAGAGAGAGATTGATGGCGAATTCTTGGAGGCACGAGTGAGTATTTTATCACTTATGAGGCAACAATATGGTCTCATTTCAACTTTTTTTTTAGTTTGTATGCTTCATGCGCCTACTTTGCCTATTTATTTATGTCGGTAGTTTATTTATTAACCCCCGACCAAAAAAGAGGGGTGTTATAAGTTTGACGTGTCTGTCTGTCTGTCTGTCTGTGTCACCATAGCTCCCGAACGGATGGAGCGATTTCAATTTAGTTTTTTTTTGTATGAAAGGTGAGTTTTGCGCGAGTGTTCTTAGACATGTTTCATTAAAATCGGTTGTATCGTTTAAAAGTCTGCAAATATACTAGTGTGGGGTATCAAATGAAAACGCATCGCGTCCACATTACATAATATTATGTTGTTTTACATTTAAGGAAATTAAGGCATTGGAATCGGGGGTTTTTCTTAAATTTTAAATTTAGATTTATTTAAATATTTATAACCACCGATATTCAGTGATCTTTCACAACGTCCGCTGGTGGGGGTGGTAGGATTCGGCCGCGGCTTGTCACCACCGTCCCGATTTTCCGTGTTTCGTAATGTGGTCCGGAGAATCTATCTTCTAGGTCTTCATGCCCCATCTCAGACCACATCGTCACTTTACAACAGGTAAGATTGTAGCCATATCTAACATAAAAAAACGTTCCGATAGCATTATACGAATAAATATTTTTCTATAACTTATATTGTTAATAAATTGATGCATGTCGCGAAACTTTGCTATACTTACCCCAAAAACTTCTATCAACTTATACCCTTGAGAAAGGCAATAAATAAACTAGGTACCTAACTACTTACCTACTTAATCACTATTTGGACAATACTTTATTCTTGTCGAAAAAACCTTATAACGTAAAAATTACGGTAAAAGTTACTTATCAGTAGGTAAATAAATAACTGTTCCTGTATTTTACAAGGTATTTTACATTTCTGTTTTGTTCTGAATTCTAGGTTATGAACTCAAATAAGGTACGTACTATACATGTATATAAAAATATAACCTAAATTAAAAATAACATAAATACCCCGATAACAAAACACCTTAATTTCTTTAAATATTAAAAATCTGTCTTTTTTTCATTAGCTTTTTTTTTTTTTTTTTTTTTTTTTTTTTTAACAATCCACACAACAACACCTAGCCCCGTGGTAAGCTATAAGCTTGTGTTACAGGTACTAGACATCTGATATACTTAATATAATAGACATACATAGATAGATATTTTTTATTATACATACTAAACACCCAGACCAAGGAGAAAATGCTTGCAGAACATACAAACATTTGACCCTCGGCGGGAATCGAACCCGCTACCTCTTGCACCGCAAGCGGACCTCCGCCCACCGCGCCACTGAGGCAGTCAAAAGTTTTAATGTGAACGTTCAGTAATTCTTCCACACTGTCACCAAATACCTAGGTACTAAATTGAAATCGCTTCGTCCATTCGGGAGCTATGATCCCATAGACAGACACATGAAACTTATGTCACCCCTCTTTTTGTTCGGGGGTTAAAAAGCATAAAAAGTAACAAGTTATTACATAAACGTGTTATCTAATTGTTATCAATTACAGCCTTTTCCTAATGGATGGCGATAAATGCTACCGAACAATTTAGGACAACGTGCTTTTAGCGATGTTGACCTTTCGTTATTTATGTAAGAATGTACTAAACTAGGTTACTGTTATCAGCAGATCCACATTTGAACTATTATTGAAAAAAAGGTGTTCTAATGATATATTAGTTAGTATGCATGTTTTCAATACTTGTTCTTCCTATGAATATGGTCTTACACACCTACTAAGAGTCTTAGACTTAGTCTTAGGGCTTAAGTTATGTCTATAATGCTTGTCGGTGGTTTGTGATGTCAAGATCTATCTTGCTTTGTCTTATATGAGCGAAATGGCTCCATACTTTTAACCATTGTGTAATTTTACTCGGAGACAGTGAAATAGGTCCAATAGTAAAGAGGAAGGTCTCTATCGCTCTATAGGTATTAGGTTACAACAAACTAAGCTTATTATCCCAAATGTATAATTATTTACTTTCTTTAAATTAATGATTTCTTATAAATTTGTTGCTTTTTTATTTGGTTGCCAGCCAACTAGAGAGTATCATTATTAAAACTCATTTGTAACCATTATTATGTGTTGCACGTAAAATGGCGATACATTTGAACTAATTAGCAAAAAATGACAGGTTGTTATCACGACAATCATCGTCACGAATTGTTCTTTAATTGATTGATCATCAACGGTCAAGATAGTTACGTCAATTTTCTTTGCCAGGTTCCGTAAAATGTTAATTGTAATTTATATTTGTTTACAGAGAGTAATTTTAAAAAACCTAAAAAGTACTTAAGAGTGTGACTTATGATTTATATTATCAATAAATGACTATTATGAGTATTAAAGTAACATATGAACTTTACACAAAGTAATATCTTAATTAAAAATTGTGGAAATTTTGCTGTTGCATCGTTTACAATAATTATGATAAGTTCTATCAACACTACACGATACAATAACTTTGGCTTATTTATTTTTATAATTAAAAATGAACAGGATATTTTTTACAATCTACTATATTCACAACATGCAATTATTTTGCAAAAAACAACCTATTTAAGCCTGTAACTACGTTATGCGGGCGCGAAGGCGGTTTCATACAAAATGTGCTTTTTAAAATAATATTAATTGATACTAATTTGTCTAATTAAAACTACTTTTCCATTGAACGATCAAGGTGCAACTGTTCAAAATGGGTCCGTCACTACCACGGAAGAATTAATATACATATAGGTATTAATGGCCGTACGTTTGCGTGTCTGTCCGCGGAAGTGGCGTATAATGGCGAAACTGGTGAAACGTTGTTCCGACTCAAAATGAAATTCAAATTGAATTTAAGCCAATTTTGATTGGGTTCAGCGGAATTTATGATGACTAGGAAGTCGCGCATTGAATGGTTATCGATGCACGCGATAGATGCAGGCAGAAATGATTTAGCATCAATGGTTTGATGTCAGTTTTTCCCAGAGTTTTTCATGTCACACTTGTTCCTAGAACGAAGTTTTATTTGATGCGCTTGATGTTAACTAACATAACATTCAATTTAGTTTTCTTCCAAAAATATACCTACTTATAAAGTTGTTTTTGTTTGTCAACTTTATAACAAATTCTTTATAAGAAAACCGTAAATTTAACAATATTTATAAAAAGTGTGTATATATTATGTGTATATTATAATATGTATATAGTTCGAAATTAGTTCTCATTTCGTTTAATAGGTAATTATTAAATTAGTGCAATTGCACTATCGGGAAAAACGCAGTAATCAAGAACAAGAATGAGAGAAAAATATGAAAATCAACTAAAACATCACGTCAAAGATTCTTCGCGATTTCATAGTAATCACTGGAAAGTCCATGGAAACTTTACTGCTCCTGCGTTGACAAACTATAAAACGTTATCTGACTATAACAACAGTTTCAAGGCGGTACATAAAGTATACTGAATTGTAAATATATGAAAACGAATAATAAGGTTAATGCGAAATTGTTTTATAAAAATTATTTCTAGAATTTGAGTTTAATTTTGTATAATTAGCAAAATGTTAAATAGAAATAGGTACTTGAAATGAATGA
Source organism: Gymnoscelis rufifasciata (assembly GCA_929108375.1). Taxonomy (NCBI): domain Eukaryota; kingdom Metazoa; phylum Arthropoda; class Insecta; order Lepidoptera; family Geometridae; genus Gymnoscelis; species Gymnoscelis rufifasciata. The sequence continues at coordinate 6,654,620 of OV815315.1, read as the reverse complement.
TAATGATCGTATGCATTTAAAAGTAAAAACCAGCGAAGAGGGTAGGTCCGTACATAATCCTTTAGAAATAATGAGAGATGTTATCTATGAAACATTAGATAACATCTCTCATTATTAAATGCAATTGGCCAGAATTCGGAAGAAAATTTAAGTATACAAATTTCTGTTTCTGTAAGGGCCAAGTATTAACACTGCCTTAGCATGATGGGTCTCCACACGACGATGACATCGGTGCAATGCGACAAGGTGGTTGAGAGCGCGCGAGCGCGCGACGCGTTCGTTGTCAAACAGGCGACCGACACTCGGCGATTCCGTTACGAGTCGCGACGATACGCTGGCAGAATAATCGCTCGTTCGTGGAGATTACTCGACGATGTAAGCGCGATTCTCTCGCTTGTGGAGACGGGCCCTTAGTCATCGTACTAATAGAATTCACATAATTAATGCCTCACAGTAGAACCATGAATGCGCTGTGATAACAGGCACAACTCGAGATACAGTAATCTCGAACTCACAGAAAAACGCAATATTTTAATAAGTTATTACTTATTTCCCGCTCAGTTTTTGATAAGTAAGAGGCCTATCTCACCACTTTCACTCCGTGTGATCTTATGCAGTAAAATAAAAAAAATAAAAAATATAACCGGACTAATCACACAGCATCAGCTAACCCCGAACTAAGCAGACTGATATACTACATTGATATATTTTTTTGTTCATATAATACACATCATACACACAACATAGAAAACACCCAGACCCGAAATCAGAAGTTATCATCGTATCGTACAAAAGATCGTGCAAAATCTGTTCCCGTGGCGGGAATCGAACCCACAACCTCCTGCACCTCAGGCGGACTTTCGTCCACTGAGCCACAGAGGTCCTCGGGCTAAATTTTATTCTTAACCTAACTAAACCCGACTTGTGCAAAAGTGAACGTGACTAAAATCTCGCGTTCACAGGTCGCAGGTTATTGTACTTTGTCAAAACCTTTAAAGTTCAAACATCTGTTTATTTATATTGAACGGTTGTTCAGTCAAGGAAAATCGGAGCGATGGGGTTTCCCTCCGATAGAAATATTCTACCATATTGTTGAGGAAAGTACTTACGGAAAGAGCACAGTGCTAATGTAGGTAGTACTTAGGTACCAAAACACAATGGGCTGGCAAATTATATTTTGGTCTCTCTGTGATGCAGAATACGTAAATAAAAGGAGGTACCCTTTTATTTACGTACGTTTTATCATATTTTGAATTATATCCAAATAAGTGCGGAATATTGAAAATAACTCAGAAGGATTTGTTCGGAATGTTTTTTTTCTAATTTACATGAGTTCATTTCATTTTATTTATTTATTAATAATAATAACAATTCAGAGTCCAGTACTCCTGGACTCGGCGCGTATCGTCAGGAAGTTCCTCTCTCTACTATTACAGCCCTAGTCACCGGTCGCTTGAACCTAGCTTCGCGGTCGTTGGTTCTCCGTTTTGATGTATTTTTTTACAGTAGGTTGTTTTAAATGTTTTTTTTACGTTATCTATTGTAAAAAAATATATATCCGACGTGTATAAAAATAAATAAAGAGAATAATAATAATAATATAACTCTTTATCACACACCAAGATAAAACAATACAAAAAGGAAGTTAAAGCCAAATACAAAATGCGTAATGAGCAATGCGTAGGTAATAAATTAATATATGTATTTATGTAAAACAATCTTTTGACGCCTGAGGCTTACAATGTAACCCGCGCTTTATGTTAAAGTAAGATAACATTGTATTTATATTTACTAAGACATAATCATTAAAAGAAATTACTTAAGGATGTTGTGTTTTCTAGTTACGGATAACGGAACTTGAAATTATGGGAACCTTATGAGATCTTAACTTTCTCATCTTTCTTTGTTTGAGATGTCAATTTAACGTGAGATTCTTTTTTGCGTAAAAGTTAAATTAATTTAGATAAGAATTCGTTCATTAAGTAAACAGTTTTGTTTATTTATTTGTAACTTTCTAATGAATCATAAGAATAGCCGTTTTGGCTAAGTGGGAGAACACACGACTTTCATTTCCGTAGGTTCAAACCCCCGCAGCGCATCGCTGGATTTTTCTTCTCGAATGAAGGTCGAACTTTAAACACGTGTCTTAACGGTGAAGGAAAATATGGTGAGTAAACCGGCATTTCCGAAAACTTTGAGCTTGAATAGTGACATTCACCAACCCTACCAGCCAGCGTTTTGAATTAAGGCCCAATCTCTCTCGTGAAGATCGAAGTCCCTATAACCATATTAAGCATACCTATCAATTCTAAGTTAACCAATGATAATAACAATATCATTAAAGATTTTAGTAATTGGCAGCTTAAGGAGAAGGAAATACATTATTCTTTATAAAAAAATATTTTTCTAACATTATTTCATCAGTTTCATCTTTAGTAAATAGTTAAAGGTATCCTCATAATTATTGAGAAACTATTCTTCCTTAAATGGACGGATTTTGACGCGAAAAGGTTTTCTGACTGGAAAAATTAAAGGCCACGAAAGGCCTAATAATAAATGACCTAATATGACTTAGATACTAAGGTGTCTATTTCACTTACCCAATTTCCAGTTACATAAAGTAGTTCGTATGAGCGAGGATTGTGAAATCCGTGAGTTGTCATAAGCCATGACGAAGTATTATGGCATATTCGTGATCAATTTCAATTCGGCTAAATTCTCGGTCTCTTGTTACATTTCAAATAAATGTAATCGTTTTTGACGGTTCGCTTGATCATGATCACTCACATTTTAGTCAATTTATCTAATATATAAAATTCTTCTGTCACGGGGTGCGTAATCGAACTCCTCCGAAACAGCTTGACCGATATTGATGAATTTTTTTGTGCTTATCCGGTATCTATGAAAATCGGCCAACATCTATTTTACATTAAAAAAAAAAAAAATTTTGCAAAACAACGTTTGCTGGGGTCAGCTAGTATTTAATATAAATCTTTTATTGAATATTTTCCGCACAATCAACACAACAACATCTAGCCCCGGTCTAGCTCGTGCTTACCACGGGGCTAGCTTGTTGTGTTACGAACTAGACATCTTTCTTACTAATTTTGACTACAGTCTAACCAGAAGGCAGAGACGAGGTCAACGATGGAACAAGTTTGCCCCGAAAAAGCCTATTTACTCTGGTCTTAAAAGTGACGGGTTTTAAGTAATCGAAAAAACAGACTTCGGCAGACAATTCCACTCCTTAGCGACATATTTAAAATTATAGTCATACTACATTAATACATATTTTTTTACATCCAAGAAGAAAGTGCTTGCTGAACATACAAACACTTCCACTCGGCGGGAAACGAACCCGGCTACCTCTTGCGCCGCAAGCGGACTGTTGCTCACCGCGCCACTGAGACAGTCAGACAAATTTAGGTCAACTTAGTCATGATTTTGGCAATTAGATGTAACTACTCTGATAAAATTTTTGTATGTTTATGTTGAGAGACTTGTATCCACCGATCCCTTCAAAGGGATCCCCTAATCTAATCCTCTTTTTTATCAATTACCAAAATACCTCCTTGCATATTTTGGCATCTGAAATTACACTTTGTAACCATTATAACTTATGAAATTGACGTTCAATTTCATTATTTCACTGATCAATTAAACTAAATTCTCAAATTCCGCCGATGGACTATTAGTGCCATCTATCTAAATAATTACGAGTTAAAAATTAAAACTGTTATCTTAAAATTGAAATCATACGGGGTTCGACCTAGATTCAAGTAACTAAGAATCCTGTTCCGTTCCATAGACTATTATCGCAACCATAACAAGTTTTATTTGTAGGCACTATGCACTAATAGATATCACCATTATCAAACAAGTAGGCGGTAGGCGTATCACATACCTACTGCTGTGTATTCTGCGACTCGTGACGTCAATGCTGATAACTAGCCTTCGGAATAATTAATGACAGGGAAATAAATATAATATCACCATCACCATCGTCATAGGACGTCTACTGCTTGCTGGACATGGCTGAGGCGCAGGAGGTTGCGGGTTCGAGTCCCGCTGTGAGCCCACTTCAGACTTCATCACGTCGTGCGCCCATATAATTGGTGGACGTGCTACGCCTAAATATAATATGATGTAGTTAATCTTGTGGATCTATCTATACCTAATGGCCATAAGCTTATTAAGTAAATTAAATATTTAATTTCGGACGCAAATAATTTAAGGTACCGATGCAATTCTATTAATGATTTGCAGGAACAAAAATACAATATAAAATAATTATTTCAATGGCTCGTAATATGAGTACCTACCTAGATATATTTAAAGTAGAATTATAAGGCATAGGTAACTTATTGATAACATATTTAAATAAAAAGAAGTCCAGCTTTAAGTACAACTGTAGCTTATGAATGCAATAAATACTTATCATATTCTAGAGGAGGCGCTTGAGGCGAAGTTGAGTATGCAAAATATGAGGACCGGTAACAAATATGCTTAAACTATTTTGGGTGAGACACCAGAAAAGGCCTTTTTCCCCCGTCCTTGTTTTCGCTAACGGATGCACTTATTTCGATTCGGTTTATTTTGTTCAAAAGATGCGTTAATCAAAAGTGTTTTTAGCTAAGTTTCTTAAAAACCGGTAATGCAAATTGAAACATAAAATGTGTGAAACATTAGATTCAAAAAAATTCTGTCAATGTATGCCCTGTGCTTGTAAGGAAATCAACATTTTGACTTTTGACATTGTGTATGACATACAATTATGAATATTTAGTTACGTTCCTGTACCTACTTGACATTTATTTAAGGGATGGGTTATAAATCTGCCAACATCCAAAATCATAATCTGTAAACTTCTTTGAGTTTAAAGCCATGTACAGAATGCGGTCCTCGTGACTTGCACACTCAACTTCATCCAGCGCCCGATCTGTTCATAAATTTTTATTATGATGTTTATAATAAGTGTTACGTTTTCAACGATTTAATAATTTAATTAGTGTTACGTTTTCAACGATTTTTCCGTAAAAGTATATTATTTATATAATGTACACGTGATGCGCTTTCATTTGATACCACTCGAGTATATTTTCTGATATTCGGTTTCTTCTTGCCTAGTTTCACCCCCAAAGTCATTTAAAAGATATCAAAAAACACTCTCACAGAACTCACCTTTCATACATAAAACAAACTAAATTGAAATCGGTTAATCCGTTCGGGAGCTAAAATGCCACAGACAGACAGATACGTCAAACTTTTTTTATCTTATTTCTATTTCGGTCGGGGGTTAAAAATAGATTTCCTTGTCACATGTTGACTGCCTCAGTGGCGCGGTGGGCGAGGGTTCGCTTGCGGCGCAAGAGGTAGCGGGTTCGATTCCCGCCGAGGGTCAAGTGTTTGTATATTCTGCAAACACTATCTCCTTGGTCTGGGTATTTAATATGTATAATAAAAAATATCTAAGTATGTATGTCTATTATATTAAGTATATCGGATGTCTAGTACCGTAACACAAGCTAAGAGCTTACCACGGGGCTAGATGTTGTTGTGTGGATTGTCCGGAAATATTTATTTATTTTTATATTTTATTTTACATAGTCTTAAACATTTGTCTATGTAATAATTTTCGTTTCTTTTGTTTTTTTTTCATCTTTTCTTTAAAAGGTATGTGTTTCCATTCCATGTAATATATAGGAAGTGTCAATTGAGTCGCAAAAACGTAGAAGATATAGAGGTACTAGCTGTGCCCCGCGGTGTTACCCGCGTTATAAGGTATTTTCCCGCGGAATGACGTTTTCCCGCGGTAAAAAGTAGCCTATGTTATTTTTCAGGCTCTAGAGATTCTGTGTACCAAATTTCATTTAAATCGGTTCAGTAGTTACGTGAAAGAGTAACAAACATCCATACATCCATACTTACAAACTTTCGCCTTTATAATAGTAGTAGGATATTATAACGGGAAATTGATATGCCCATGATAAATAATTGGTAACCAATACATTAATTACGAAGCTTTTGCGTCACTAAACCACATATAACCACTCATAGATTTCTAATCATACATAAATGTAACAAAATACAATGTAATTAACAAGTCATATTTAAAAATTACCGGCTGTAGCTATAGGAGTGGACCAACAAAACTAGAAATGGAGAAAACCAGAGGATTCCTATACCTCCCCAATCAGGGGTTCCCATCCAAGACAATAGTTAAATGGCAATAATTATAATATTATATTATTAAGGCATAGATAATAAGCCATTTACCTTTATGAATATACATTGTAATACCTAACTGATAGGAAATAAAGGTACTTTATTATTACTATTAAAATTGTTAAATTGAGAAAGGCCTATGATGAAGCTGAGCTATGTTTGTTTGAATGGAAGTCCGATTAGAATAATTCTTTCAGTGTTAGATAGCCCATTGATTTATTTAGTTAATTTGCACGGCAATTAATTTGCCCATTACACAAATTCAAAACCTGTGGAAGGCTATAGGCTGCTTTTAACTGCGGCTACTTTTTACTTATGTTATGCAAGCACTTTTCTCCTTAGTCTGGGTGTTTAATATGTAGGTTTAATAAAAAAAAACAATATTTATATGTACTTACATAATATTATATTAAGTTTATCAGATAACTAGTGCACGTAACACAAGCTTAGAGCTTACCACGGGGCTAGATGTTGTTGTGTAGATTGTCCGGAAATATTTATTTATTTACTTTACTTACTTCTTTAAGAATACGTTGTTCCCGCTAGAAAATCAAATTAATTATGGTAATACTAGCTATGGCTATGGCAATGAAACTGCTGAACAGTTTTTAGAAACTTTTGCAGTCTCATCATTACTCCAGTAACCTGTAAATATGTAGGTACTCTATTCTCAAATATATATTTGTGAATCCCAGCGGAATCGAACCCGCAATCTATTGCGCCTAAGGCGGACCTTCGCCCACCGAGCCACAGAGGTTGATTAGCCAGCCCACAAAGTCAAAACGTTGATTTCCTTAGACTCAAATGCATACGGTCAACTTAAAGCTAATCAAAATAAAAACTAAGAATGATCAAGGAAATAACATTGTCTTGACAGTTCGCTTCAATTTTTAACACTGAGTTGAGAAGCGAATAGAACAACCCAGCTTTCATCTCTTATGTTGTTATTATAACAATATTGGTGTATTACATGGTTGCCACTTATACATTTACTATTAACCACAGATATAAACAAAAGCTTGTATAAAAATAGACAGTGTCTAGGATTAATAATCCCTCGATACTTTTAATGGCTTTAATTATGTTCATATATTTGATATTTATTATATTCTTATAATTTATAAAATATCCATGTCACAATGTTATTAGTTACCGTACTCCTCTGAAACGGCTTTACCGATTTTTACCAAATTTTATATACGTATACGTATTCAGTAGGTCTGACAATCGGCTACTATCTAGTTAGTCTCACTATAAAATACAAAACATGAAAATAAATTGGGTCGTTTTAATTATTCTCTTGTTACTGGAGAAACTATAATTAAAATTTATTTATGAGTTTGCAGGATTGATAAGCCTTATCAAATCGTTATGCCGATTAGTATAAAATAATGATTTCAAAATATAATTATCGAAATAATTAGATACATTGAAGTTTATTTAGAAAATAGAGAGAGATCCTCGAATTTTTTTTATCTTTGTTTTTATGTTAAATATTAACTATCATAAAACCAAATTACTAGTAAATCGTTAGTTTACGTAAACCGCATTTTGATTTGTAAACCGTGAAGGCAGTTGAAAATACTTCCTCTAGCCTTCAAATAGATCACCGGTTAATTAAACTACCGAAATAAATCGAATGTTACCAGCGTAGTTAAAAATAACTGCTTTTTATAAATGCTATTAAATTCTATTTGTAATAATTTGCTACGGTGTGTAGCTACAGTCAACAGCAAAATTAAGTGACCAAAATCAACGTTTCGAAACATCTTCTAAACCAATCATCTTCTAGCAAAGTGTCAATTTTAAATTTAGTGTTAATCGGTCAAAAAATTATCTTAATAACACCGAGAATAGAACTAAATATGACTTAATTTTGACTCGTTATTTGTTTCTTTACTTCTAACAAACTTTATTAGTCTTTTGACTGACTTTATTTTATATATTTGGGACCCAATTTCATCAGTTTATTCCGCTGTTGACTGTACTAGTGGTGAGTAGGTAAAATGAATATAATATTGCTGGATAATCCACGCATCTAAACAAAATCTAGACAGATAGAATGTTCTCAGCTGTACTTCACAATATGATCAACATAATTGAAAAAAATAAACTCTTATTTTTCGTTCTCGAGTACGTCGGTCGTAGTCTACGATCGCCTACCAATACAAAATATATTTGTGTCCTCCGTCAATGGACTATGTTTAACATCAATACAAACAGGGGTAGTAACAATTTTTTTCAACAGATTTACCACCAATTTATCAAATTTATTTAATTTTTATAATCCAAAATTGCCAGCGTCTTCGAATAATAGTAATCCCATCAAAAACAATACTTGTCAAAAAAACCAAGTCGCGCAACTCAGTTGTTCTGCGGTAAAAAGTTGTGAGATCCAAGTAAATCCAAGTCTTCAAATTTCGTCTCAAAATTCTATAATGTTTTGTATAAATATATTAAGACTTGGCCATCGCCTGAAAACACGTGTAAATTCAATTATTTAGTGCGATAGCCAAGTCTCAATATATTTATACAAAACAATAAAGAATTTTGAGACGAAATTTGAAGACTTGGATTTACTTGGATCTCACAACTTTTTACCGCAGAACAACTGAGTTGCGCGACTTGGTTTTTTTGACAAGTATTGTTTTTGATGGGATCTCATTTCTTTTTGTATTTTGTAGACAGTTCTACTTTTTTCCTTTTTGGTACCTTCTACTCATTGTATATATGTCCATATAATTTTCTTTTTGCCGGTCTAGATTAGATTTTTTTATATTTCGCATTGTTATTACTTTAGTACATATTTCGTATATACGTGGCGTTGCGACAGCGCCCTCTATATCGGTCTTTTCTACATTTTTTAGTTTTTCCTTGAATCATACACCAAACACTACTTATATTCCAAATTTGAAGCTTCTAGGTCTGCTAGAAGTGCCTTAGAATTTTGATGATCGGTGAGTCAATGAGTGACAAAATTAAGAAATTTGACCCGTTATAATTCTTAAAACACTGGTTCAAATTGAATGAAATTTTAAATATACCGTGTCTTTACAATGCCTGCATGGTTACTGAAAAATTCAGTCTTCTAGTTTTATCCACAACGAAGTTACAGGGGGTCGAAAATGGCCTGAATTGCTTCGAGAAAAGGTACGACAGCGCCCTCTATACCGGTTTTTTCTAGATTTTTTAGTTTTTCCTTAATTCATACACCAAACACTACTTATATTCCAAATTTGAAGCTTCTAGGTCTGCTAGAAGTGCCTTAGAATTTTGATGATCGGTGAGTCAGTCAGTGAGTGACAAAATTACGAAATTTGACCCGTTATAATTCTTAAAATACTGGTTCAAATTGAATGAAATTTGAAATATACCGTGTCTTTACAATCCTGCATGGTTACTGAAAATTTCAGTCTTCTAGTTTTATCCACAACGAAGTTACAGGGGGTCGAAAATGGCCTGAATTGCTTCGAGAAAAGGATGGTACGGCCGTGCCGCTTTTTTGCTCGACTTGGTGGGGGCACTGCCGTGCCCCCAGATCAAACTTCCAACCCAGTTTCACACCTTACTCTGCGTTCACACGGAGTCGCGTTTTACTCTGTCGAATCAGATTTTTTGTAGGATCGGAGACAGAGGCAACAGTATTTCAATGCTAGAATTCACATTGAATACTTTGTGCAGATAATTACGGCCAAACACAAGAACATTTTCCTTGCTCCCGACTTCAGGCCTGTCGATGTCGTATATCGACGCTTTCATGATATCATTTTCAAAGCATGCTTAATATCGAGCCAATGATAATACAAATTAAGTAATTTATTTACCAACTTATAAAAAATATCATTTACTAGCGGCTAGGACACTAGGATTAGAACCTGTGTCGCGGAATATTAATAAAACTAAATTGCTTAAACAAAAAATATCAAGGAAATAACATAGTCTTGACAGTTCGCTTCAATGTTTTATACTGAGTTGAGAAGCCAATAGAACAACACAGCTTTATCAGTTTTTACAATTTTGTAGTTATTACAATTTTGGAGTTCTTATTCTTAAATCTTCAGTCTTACTGAAACCAAGTGATAAAATGCTTTCGGGGTTTCGTGGTGCCGATTCCTAAGATGAATGTAGTCCGATTAATGAATATGCACGATGGTCACGGTTTCTACACATCTTAATGCTTTCATTATCGCCCGCGTAATCCGTTAGAATATCAATTTCACTGAAATTAATGTGTCGAATTTATCGTCATTCGTTATACTATTATTTAGGGTTCTGCAGTGGTAAGAGAAAAACCAATATAGACTAAATACTGAAAATGCCTATGACGTTATTGTTTAGTACAATACACAATAAGAAGAAGGAATGAAGATGCACGGAAGAAAGAGATCGCTTTTAGCGATAAGGCCGCGGATTGTACAACTAATGTAAATTGATGGTTATTTTTAAGTTAGTCTGTAAGCATTGGTGTGCAATAAACAAATGATCTATCCAATTATCTACTCTTTAATGAACACAACATGACAATAAAACACAAAAAGAGAAAAATGTTTAAAAAAAGCACGATTAACACCCGTTAGACGGTTTAGTAGACTGTTTTGTGTGTTTTACCGAGTTTCAATAACCTAAATAGTTTCGAGGTTACCGTGCAAAATTAAAATGTTATACGCATATAATCGTTATCGTTAATTTTACCGAACTACCGTAAGTATCGAGCCGATTGCTAACGAAAAAGATGATTTTGCAATAGTAGCGATAACGTTCAAAGTTTGTAGAAACAATGTGGTTCCGCTAAAAGTAACGACTTTGTTTCCTTTGCAGTGTTGGATATTTTGTCTCAATGGCGCCGGCGCCGTGAGGAAAGGTCCGCTTGCTTTGATATTAGTTTGATTCCCGACCAGGAACCAGTTTAATATCTTGCTTCTGGGTCGGGGAAATCCCTGACTTATTCTTTTATTTACTCTTTAAACATTGACGTTCGTTTTCTACACACAATATGCCTATTCATGCCTTTTTGCGGCTGTAATAGAGAAAGATTTTTAGAATCTATGTTTTTTTTTTTTCAGGAATAGATGTTTGGTTGTAACACGTCCTTTATTAACGGCGAAGGCAAAAATCTTGAGGAAACCGGCATGTTTTGATAACTTTTTTTTTTATTTATTTATTTTTATGGCACCGCCAACAGCACATATAACAAAAAAAAATTAGTAGACATTTTTTTATACTTATTTACTATGGAATATGTGCCTATAAAAGGCGAGCACAACACTGATATTTAAGAATGCAGCACAAACAACAAAATAATAATTATTATAACACCCCTCTTTTTTGGTTGGGGGTTAAAAATGAAACAATTGAACAGAAATTATTTAATTTTGTTTCATTTTTAAAGACATGTGGCATTCACCAAACCGCACTTGGCCAGCATGGTGATATTAGGCTAAATATCTCTCGGCAAGAGAGTCTGCCTGCGTCCCAGCAGTGGGAACGTTAATAGGATGTTGATGATTGATAGAGATGAACAAGGGTGAAAGGCTTTTATTGAACTGTTATTAAACCGATTTCACACATTTGTTTATAATAAATACCTTTTGAAAAAATTGGTAAATTGATGCCAGCCTTAGGATTATAATTTGTGGCTCATCATCATCATCATCACCCTATTAACGTTCCCACTGCTGGGACACAAGGACTTTTATCTTGGCGACAGAGATTAGGCCTTAATTCACCACGCTGGCCAAGTGCGGGTTGTTGAATGTCACATGTTATTTAAACTCTAAAAAACTGGTAGGCTTCGGCCGCGGCTTGTCACCACCCTCCGGGCTTGGCCAGTGCGTGAAGCGATTTTTTCGTGTTTCGTAATGTGGTCCGGAGAAGCTATCTACCTTCTAGGTCTTCATGTCCCATCTTGGACCACATCGTCACTTTACATCAGGTGAGATTGTGGTCAAATAAAGGCTTATCGAGCATAAAAAAAAAACTCTTTCTTAAAGTTCTTAGAACATGCATGTGTGGCTATTAACATATTATTTACTTCTCTATCTAAAACGATCAAAAAGATGGTTACTGGTTGCATACTGCACTTCAAGCTCTGTTGCTCGTGCGCACCTATCTCCCATCTCATTTTCACAATTTAATTGTACTCTATCCACACATTTCGAAAGCTTATGTTGTGCAATTAGAGGTATTTCAGCGGGTAATTGAGCGTATATCGATAATATCTTAATGGGATAATGTCTTCGAAGGATTGTCTCACGGCTGATAATAATGACAAAGCTATTGCCAAAACAATAAAAAAAATATTGGATTATTAACTCTCCGTATCTATTTTTCTATTTTTATAATTTTTTGTTATTTCTATTTTTAATTTACATGATACAAAACTTAAGACATGATAAGTAATGCCAATGATAGTTTAGATTTTCTTACGATCTAAAGTGATTGGCTTACGTTCATATACTGAGTTTAACCAAAACTGAATAAAGCATTCTGACAAGAAGCGCCTTACCGCAAAAACATAAACCTGCCTTAGTGGCGCGGAAGACGAAGGCCCGCTTGCAACGCATAAGGTAGCGGGTTCGATTCGAGTGTTTGTATGTTCTTCAAGTACTTTCTCATTGGTCTGGGTGTTTAATATTTATTATAAATACGATTACCGCGGGACTAGATGTTGTTGTGTGGATTGCCGGAAAATATATATTTTATAGACACGCGTTCAACAGTTGTATACCAAAAGTGATCCATAGATATATTTTTAAACAACTGATAAAGACGTGTCTAAGTCGTGTTTATGTTTTTGTTGAAGTCCGTAAGAATCTATCATGATATGAGTTTGCTACAACTCATATCATGATAGATTCTTACGGACTTAATGTTGCCATGTAAAATAGACACTCCTTTACATCACAATGGGAAATATGGCTACAAATCAACATTAAAAACCTGCCTCACACGCACCGTACTTGGAGTAGGTGAGGTACCTGTTGACTTGCATCCGCCTACAAATCGATCTAATCGTTTCCTATTTAAAACAAAAACATTAAAAAAACAAGCATGCAAGCTTCTGTATCATGTAATTGATGGGAACGAAATGAAAATGACAGCTATTACGAACGATTAGAGATTGTTTTTGTGTGATCGTGTAATTGACAATGTGGTTATGCTGTAATTTAATTGTTATCGCCATGTTTTGAATAACGTAATATTATTTAAAGGTTGTTGATTTTTCCACGTTTTACAAGTTTCAGTAACCAATTTGACCCTTATAATCTCAATTGAAATTAACCTTTTTTAACCCCCGACCAAAAAAGAGGGGTGTTATAAGTTTGACGTGTCTGTCTGTCTGTGGCACCATAGCTCCCGAACGGATGGAGCGATTTCAATTTTTTATTTTTTTATTTTTTTGTATGGAAGTTGAGTCTGGCGCGAGTGTTCTTAGACATGTTTCATGAAAATCGGGTGTGCCGTTTAAAAGTTATGGGGGTGAGAGTGGGTAAGGAAAACCGAAAATCTGCAAATATACTAGTGTGGGGTATCAAATGAAATCGCATCGCGTCCACATTACATAATATTATGTTGTTTTACGTTTAAGGAAATTATGACATCAAAATCGGGGGTTTTTCATAAATTTTAAATTTAGTTTTATATAAACCCGTCTCTTCTAAAAATAAAACTAAAATTATTTTGTAAAGATCAAGTGATGCGCTTTTATTTGAGATCCCTCTCGAATATATTTTCAGACATTCGGTTGTCCTTTCTAACTTTCACCCCCTTTCCTTTAAACGGCTCAAGCGATTTTCATCAAACACGTCTTCGAACATTCGCACGTAACATACTTTTTATGCGAAAATAATTAGGTAATAAAGCAATTTCTGTTTATTATTTTCGCATTCGGAGGCTATGATGCCACAGACAAACACACAGACACGTCAAATTTATAAGACCCCTCTGCCTCTCCCTTTGCGTCGGGGGTTAAAAATATTTTAATTTATTGGTTAAAATGAACATGAAATAAATTGAGAACTTTACAGAATTATATGATAGTAAATCCGACAGTTAATACTCCATAAGGCCTCAATCAATAATAATAAAATATATTCATTTCAAAAGGAACTTTACGGTAGTTCTTAAAAATTATTACATTGCTCTTTAACTATCCACCCTTAAATATTACAAGGTTCCAAGGCTTCCTTGATCTAAGTAGAAAGCTTAAACTATGTGTGTTACGAGATGCAACCTTCACTAGGATTTGTATATACGAGTATTAATCGGGTCATAATAGTCGATGGGACCAAAAAGTCTTCTAATGGACACCATAACTTTGCAAACGCAGCATTGGACGTGCATTAACAAGATTTTCGGATTTTAGTTAAACCTACGTACCTATATGAACGCCCGCTAAATGCAAAACAAAAGGCTATCATTGAAGGTTATGTATTATATTATATTGACTAAGTACTTGCAAATTTTGACAAAGTAATTGAAATATTTAATTAAAATATTTTTATATCGTCGGCTTATTGCAAGAAGTCATTAACCGACAAATCCAAAAGTGTGGCAAAATCAGTTTTAAACTTTTTAAGACTTTAAGAGCCCATATCATCCAAACTACGGCAGTAATCAATATAATTTAAACGCCAATATATAGTGATATTTAATTATTATATAAACAGCTGAAATCAGTCTAAATTTAATCATGGCAATTTTTTTAAAAGCTAAAAATGCAAAGATAATGATTTCTTGCGATAAAAAGTTTTGACTAAACTGGAGTTAAGTATTTCTGCAACAAAGTTATTAGTGGCCTCTTTCAAGTAATAAAAGACAAAATAATCTTAAAATAACGTCTTTTATTACTAAAAACTTAAGGAATTACCTTGTTTGTTCATAAAAACTTAATAAAATAACTAAAATGGCCACAGAAATCAATCAATCAGGAAATATTGATATTTCGGTAACTGTCACCTCATCGCTTCCTTTTTTCCCATCAACTTCAGACCACAGGTAGGTTCGCTAGGTTTAGGAGCCTTGGGTGGTTGTTCAACTTTTTTGCAACACGTAAACAACATAAATCTTCGATTGCTTTATCGTTAATATTCGTATTAATAAAAATAGAAATACCTACTTAACTATTTAATGTAGAATTTGAAACCAAGATAGATTAGCTCATTTCTCAAATTGTAACGAATTAAACAAGTTGGTATTGAAACTTTAAATAGGTACCTAACTGGGTAGTAACCTAGGTATGTACATTATTTTATGTAATAATCATCTATTAATGAGAAACCAATATTCAATGTAATTATTACTACCAGTTTTGAATTGCATCTCATAGCTCTAAAATCATAAGTGTCTAAGTTTTGTAAAACCAAACTATGGAAATACATAATTGATTTTGTATCTTGTATCTCATAAAACTCGCCGGCAACTTATAAGTAAACAAGCATTACATGTTGGCTTAAATGTATGTGTGCAAAAGTTATTACATGCATTTTCCTGTATAATTTTACAATAACAAAAATCACTAATAAAACAATACATCATTCAGGCGATTTCAGTCTTGTATTAAGTTGTTTGCCATGTTTCGGCAAAAGTAATTAATGTGTATATAATGAATTCTATAAAAACGTTACTCTTTTTGATAGAAATCATTAAAAACCGTTAGTATTTTTTTTCCCAAATAGTATGATACGTCAAAACTAGTTAAGTGCAAATAATGAATTCAAGCAAAACTTAATCCACGGTTTGTAAACGTAAAAGCATTTTTAAAATGTTGATATGTCACATAAATGAATTATGTATGAAAATAAAAATGACAATTGTGTTTTGTTTTCTTTTGGTAAAATATATTAATGTAAGTTAATGAATTTTATGAAACCAGATTGACCAAAAATGCAGTTATTGACTTTATTACCAAGCCATAACTTCTAAGTTTGAAGAGCTACAAATTAGTGAGTTTTACCAAAATGTAGAGCTCATCGAGACGAACTCATTGGTGTATCTAACGCAGTTAGTGACTTCTTGCGACTAATGACTTCTTGCAGTAAGCCGACGATATATAAATTGTATTATAATTATCAGTTATAAAGGCTACCTATTTAAAAAAAAATATTTAAACATTTTTATTTTGAAATATTTATTAAAGGTTCAGTAATAAATCATCGAAAAATAAAATAAATATATCAGGGCAAGATGCCTGTTATGAAATTTATTTGTTTTGACATTATTATTACTAAAAACCAGATGTAATAATTGTGACGTATAATTTTACTATCAATAAATGACTTTTAATGAAGGAATCTATCTAGCTAGAGGTAGTATATTGTTAAAAACCTTAGGGCTGAAATCATGATGTAACAATGAACCATTTATATTTCTGGTTTAATTTATGGCCTGTTAATGGACTGTTTAGTTATTTCACGCGTCAATTTCTAAGAATATTCGCTTTATCCCGTCGTAAGGAATTTATCCTGTTAGGTACCAGTGAAGATGCCTACTCATTGACGTTTGAAGATGAGTCACAGAACACCCAACCACCCTTAAAGACGTCAAGCCACCAACTCAGACGCAGCCATTTCGTCTTTGAACAATAGAGTTGTACGCGTAAGTTCTGAACGATACCTACGCGAGAGCAGTGTCATAGTTGACGTCTGTAGACACAAGTGGTGGAGAACGGAAATTCCATGACTTGGATGAAGTAAGTCGAATGCTGGTTTTTTACATAATTTCCTTTCGTTTCGCGGATTTGCCTGAATTATAAGTAAAAAAAGTAACATTATCCCAAATAATTATAATGCTGATGCGGCCAGCATTGTTTGCCATAAGGGCAACGCTATGACTATTACCGTGGTATTAAACAAAACTATCAAAATTAATGTTTAAATTTTTCCCGAATCCTTCAACAATTATCATCTTAATTCAACTACGAAGTTTCATTACGAGTATTTCATTTCATTTCATTTCATAAAACCGACAGCTATACAGATGTAAATAGATGATTAAAATCAATTCAGCTTAAAATAAATTAAGTTTTTTTTATTTTTTTATCCGATTAAGGGTTGTTTATAATTTATTCAATGTTATGACCGGTTTTCAGGAAAATCACGCCGCTAATTAAATATCTTTATACATCAATATGCCATTATATCAACCTGCCTATCGAATTTATTTTTGAATGCAATAAAGTACTGAATTCTGATTAATAGCATCAAAATTTATTACTTTCTTCTCCTTCAGAGGAATTTCGAAAAAGCTTGTCTTAGTGGGCTATCTTTTAAGGAACTTTTACCATTTCTAGCTGGTTAATAATAATGATAATTCGGTCTGTCAAACTTCCTGGTTTTATAGATATTTATATATTTCTTAGAATGTATGGTAAAGTCCCTAATACAAATAATGGTTTTTGTGTTTGTAAGAGGGACTTTTCTTCAAGCGCTATATGCCATAGTATGTAATATCGTGAGGTAATATTAATAAAAAATACAATTAAGTGGCTCACTCTTGGCTGAAGTCTAGCCCAAAGTAACATATTTTTTTAATTAAAACGAGTTAACGGGTTGTTAAATAATGGATTTGTATGTTCCAAGTCCTTAATTTCATCAAAAAGGTTTATAATAAAAAATAATAGAAAAATCTATGAAATTATCGATGATATGATAATAGATTATCTGTATCACAGTGGCGCGGTGGGCGAAGGTCCGTTTGCGGCGCAAGAGATAGCGGGTTCGATTCCCGCCGATGGGCCAGGTGTTTGTATGTTCTGCTAGCACTTTCTCCTTACTCTGGGTGTTTAAGATGAATACTGAAATTATCTTTATTTGTTATGTCTATTATATTACGTATATCAGATGTTTAGCACTCGTAACACAAGCTTAGAGGACACACAGGACTAAATGTTGTTGTGTGGAATGTCAGGATGTATTTTTTTTATCCTTGTTTATCTCTTAATCGATTTGTTGATACAAAATTAATATTAACATTTTACGAACGATTTTCACCGATATTTGTAAACAATAAAACATTATCAATAAGGGCAACACCAGTCAAGGACTGCAGCATGCCTGCAGACATCGTCAACCACGGGCCGGTTCCACGAGATCGAGTGCTTGTGTAAGAATTCCACTTACACTTCACCGAGTGTACCATCACAGTAGTGTTTCACATCGGCAAAGTGGCACAGTATTATGTGTACCTAGATGGTACCTATACAAGTTGTGCTTTTGTTTTGTTTAACGTAAAAAAAAATCGCGTCGCGAAGTCATACCGTTCTATTTTAGATACTTAGTGGTTTGAATTTTTTTTCTATTTGAAATTGAAATAAGTCATTATCAATGGTAGTGGACCTAAATATCTTAAATAAATGATTTATTGACAACTCTGTGGGCCGTAATTTTTTTGAACATTTTGTTAAATTTTAATTTAAGTTGGTTACGGAAGAATATGGAGAAAAGTTGTAAAATTGGGTATTAAATATTATTTTTTATCTTTGTGATTACGTTTTGTGCCTAAAAACAAATGAAGGAACGTTATTTCTTCTGTTTCAGAAAAACTGCTATGCAAAGGTGGCTGATACCAGTGACGAAATAATTATATAACTTAAACAGGTAAGTAGCTATTTAGATTATAATTATCATAAAACCGTTGAAGCTTTTATATATTTTTTTATATTTAAAAAGTATTATTTTACGGCATGTAAATGACTGAAATTTATGTAGGTACATGACTATTAAATTGGACAAATGATGGACAAAATACTTTAGATATTTAAATGCTATCTAGAGTCGTCAAAGATCTCAATAATGTAACATCGGGAAGAAAATTATCTGCCAGCCGACAGATTAGGTACTGTAAATCACCAGAAAATAAAATATACCACTTTTGATCTGAAAACTAAAACATTATTTAGATGACACCACAATGGAAATCCTACTCTCGCTTATAGCCGAATTTTCAATATTATACATTTGACGATCAGATACGACGATATCAGAATAATAAAAAAAACGATCTTTAGTGATTTTTTAAATCGAAATAACTAGGATATTTCCAGAAATAAAAACGTTGGCTTAAATTTAAGTTTAACGTAACAAAGGCATTCTTTATTTTCAGTAAAAATGCCGCGCTTAGAACAAACAGCCCCCGAGGACTTCCGTCGCGTGCTCCGCGAGAAGGCTCTGTCCCACAGCCTGTTCTACCTGAAGCTAGGCGCGGGATCGGGGGCCGACGCGCAGCCCCGCCGCGCCGCCGGCAGTGCGCCCGCGCGCGCGCCGCACACCGGCCGCGCCGCCCGTCACACGCAGCCGCGCGTCTCTGAACTCCTGCGCCGATTTGAACACTCCCCGATGCAGTACCTACGACCCCCGCGCGCCTCGTCTCCCTGCGAAGACATCTCCTCATCAGACGACGACGACCGAGCAGCTGTCAGACGTCGCAGCCGCGACCTCTCCGACGACTCCGCCGTCGAAGTCGATACGAGACGCAGACATTCGCATCCCAGAGACATAACTCCACCGCCTGATGCGGTCTCACCACGTAGAGAAAGAACACTGATAGAAGCTCATGTGGTGGAACTGGGTAGGAGAGGTAGCGAGGGTTGCGAGACCAGGGGCAGAACTGTGAGAACGCCGAGTGTGGTGGTCAGCGACTACTCTGACGGCATCGCGGTGGGAGCCACGGAGGAGGAGGTGAACTGGCTGCGAGCCAGGTCTCTGTCGGCTGACTCCGCCTGCTCGTCATGCTCGACGCTGTCCAGCCGGGATGAGGAGGAATTCGAGTCTCCAGCACTGCCAAAAAAGGTTAGTAATATTTATAAATTTTATAAGGGAAATCTTCGACGTAAATTTTTAATTTTCGTGAAGTTTGTTTGCGTATGGTCGGAGTTTTATAAAATAATGTAAGTTTAAAACATTGTTTCGTTTGTTTTCGTAAAACAAACAATAATTCAAGGACTTAAATATTGTTTCAATGAAAAGAAATATATTCTACTTGTTAGTTTCTGAAACAATGGGGTAGGTTTTTCTTCGAATTACACGTGGTTAAAAATTTCTGCGTGATATCATCATTCAACTCAGATAATCAAATCATCAATCCTTCATTCAACATCCAAACAATGACCACGGATCAAAACAATCTCAACCATATTGTTATTGATTGATTGATAAACATTAATCATCCAATTGTTTGAATCTTCTTACGTTTGTTTACATTTTTTGTACGTGCCTCACAGGATATACATAATTTGCCAATTTGTTATGTTATATTTAGCCTTCAAGTTTTGAAGCAGCAAAAAAGCTTTAAGTGAAACCCTTAGCGTTTGTTGCTAATTTTGGCTCCGCGAGTTTTGGGGTAATCATTCAGAGTTGAAGGTCTTGACTCTGACGTCAATTTTGGCCCAGAGAAAAACCGGTCCCTGTATCTTCTTGATACAACATTGATTTATTTTCGACATTTTCCTAGATTTTTTTATGAAATATTGGAGCAACCTTTTTTATTTATTATATATAAATAAAAAAGGTTCTGTAGCTTAAAATTTATTAATGCTTATTTATTTATCACTTTATGATTTGCATTTTAAAAGTTGAACTTCGATATCACATCATAATCCTTATCTAATGGCATAGTTGATTTCTGTGATGGTATTAACTTTAAGTTTTCAAAATTAATTTAAAATCTAGTTTGACTATATTATCCCAATAGCCGAATCGAAGATATCCACCGCTCCCAACCCTAACATCTTATATGCTAGGCGTTCTTACTGTGTTGGAGACATACATAGAGAAACTTCAGGTTTTTTAAGATAACGATAGTTTGGCTGTCCTTGGCTATTTATATGTAAGTTAAAACGTTTTTCTATGAATATGTAGAATATTATCTTTGATTATTATAGGAGTTTAATCTGTGGATAATCAGCCGTTTTGGCGATTCGGCTATTGACTGTTGGTAAACACATATTTTTAACAGAAATGGTTGAATAAACTTCAAGAAGACGATTTGTTTTTCATGCAGCGCGAAGAATATTAGTATTCTATTAATGATAATATGTAACCACAAAGGACCTTTTAAGGGTTCCATACCCTAAGGGTTAAACGGGACCCTATTAATGAGACTTTGTCTTCCAGCTGTTTGTCCGTCTGTTACTAGACTGTATCTGAATAACCGAGATAGATAGAGAGAGAGAAATTTTTAGAGATGACGTATTTTTGTTGCTGCTAAAACTTTTAGGTACTTATTTTTTTTATTGTAAAATGTGTATAAACTGTACACTATGTGTAGCCTATGTAAGACTTATATCTTTTTACGATTTCGCATTTTAATCCTTTATGACCTATCAAATTAATAAAGCTAAAAAGATTGAAGTACTTAATAATCAAAACGAATTCATTTTATGTTTATTACTTTTGGGAGAATTCTGCGTTATTTGAAAACTTCCAAAAATTTTAATTTAATAATGATCGGATCATCATTCTTGAGTTTAATTGTGCGAGTCTAGTAGACTTAAGATCGATGCTTTTTGACAAAATTTCGCGTATAAAGTCTATCAAACGTACAGTAGGCTACATTTTATTTCCTGCCTAGATGTATGCTTTCTTCTTTTATGTATGTGTCCATGAGAATTAAAATATTTTATTTTTAGATTTTACACAAAAAGTACATTTAGAGATTAAATTCATAAATTAAGTAAATTAATTTATTGCACCAGAAAGTTACACAATAACAGTTATTATTACATTGGATTTCATGAGTGTAACATAAATTTAATTTCATTAAATTTTAATTTCTTTTATTTGGTAAGATCAAACATAACAGATTAAAAGACCATCACGTATAATTACTCACTATAATGTGAATATATCAGAAGGTCAAATGTGGTAATTGACCAGGTACAAGTACATATTTGTATTATAAATCAGAAGCTGTACAAAAGACAGGCAAAGGGGAGAAAGCAAACAGACCTGGACGATTTCCCTTTACAAAGTGTAAATATGAGTTACTGTTGTAAAGTAGGTGATACACCAGAGTATTTACTTTGTAACAAAGTATCGAGCCGCCCGATAATAAGCCAAGCCACAGCCACAGTGTAGTTATATGTACAGTCGAAAGCAAAATATTCATTATTATAAGTCATTCGCAAGAATGTAATTAAGTTATTCATATAGAGGTATAATATAGTAACACAAGCTTACCACGGGTCTAAATTTTGTTGCATAGATTGTCCGGAAATATAATCATAATTATTTTAATGTTATTAGTTTCATAAAAATACTCGAACTAATGCTCCAGTGCCTCACCACCTTTAGGTTTGCATTGGTGTCAATAACGGACAACAGAATTAATGTGCCGATGATTTAATATAGGCAGAAAAACAATTATTCATTACGCATTATTACTCACCTATTTATTAAATTGACCTTGGATCTCTGCAGGTTTGTTTACTGTAAATAATAGTATTCAAAGTAGGCCGGGACTTCATTGATCAAGGGTTTTTCCATGTCATATCAATCAATGTCAGGATTCCGCGGATTTGTTGTACTTATATACCTAAAGAGAGATTAGTCAGCTTTCTGACTGACTAGTAGTGCCCCGCAGTGTTGCCCGCGAAACAATGGATTTTCATATAAAAAGTAGCCTATGTCCTTTCTTAGGCTCTAGAGCATCTGTTTACCGAATTTCATTTAAATCGTTTCAGTAGTTTTTGACAGAGGAACAGGCAGACAAAGTGACCTTCGCATTTATAATATTAGGATTGCGGCAAAATTCGAAATTCTTTCATAGCTAAAACTTCCACTTGTCCGAAATGAAGCTCCTATTTAAAAATCTGACGATTTGATTGTGACGCAAACCTACGGTCATTAGTCTTTTCATAAAAACATGTTCCATAAAATCGACTATAACGTATAGTTATGCGTGACAATTTTTTTATTTTTTAAATTTTGTTGAATATCTGATTTAGGTTACTCTTTAGAATGGCCATGCACGCGACATTGTGCGGGTTTTATGTATTTAAAAAAAATAGTAAAAAACAAAATCCACCTCAGAACTACCTTTATAAGTATGCTGTTTTTGAGTTTTATTTCTGAAACATATTTCTTTAACTTTGTTACAGAAATAATAAATGTAACAGGCTCTATGGGTAACTAAGAAACTAGGTCTTCATTTCTTATCTTAGACTGCATCGTCACTTACATCAGGTGAGATTGTGGTAAAATGAAGGCTAGATAATAGCATAAAAAAGAACTTTGTCTCGTCCTCACAGATGTCATCTTTTGAATCATCACGCACAGTGATTCAACTGTAAATCCTACATATACATGTTGCATATATCAGTATAGTTATCAATTCGCCAAGTGGAATATTTTATGGAGCACATCCTGGAGGAGATAATGCATGTTATGAGGGCAATGCACATCACCGTTATGTAAGACCGGTTTTGTTTTGTTTTGAGTTAATCCTTATAACATTTACTTGTGATTTTTACTTCGGATTAATCATCAAAGTTCTGATTCTTCATCATCATGTAGGCAATGGCAATTTACTGCTAGATATGGCTGCTTGATTTTCATGCCCAATCTACTTTGAAAAGTAATACTTGAAATGGAAACTTTCGGCAAAACCTCTTTATTTTTATATTGATTATGTAAAAATCTACTTATTGCTCAACTTTTATTCTACACAGTTATTTTTAGATTGATAAGTTCAATCTACTCTTATTTTATTTTCAAGCAATTTTATTTTTAAGGCATGCCACATTACATACACTTAACTTAATCAACTACATCAGACTAAATTATGATAAGTGTACAAATAATAGGCATGCACAGCACTTACAAATTGACAAACAACAGGTCAATAAACTTTAATTAAAAACTAACCTTCTAATGTAAAACAGACAGAAAACTCTTTTTATTTATTAGCACGAATTTCAGTAGTCAAAGTGATGGTCAAGGACAGACGAACGCTTATTCTAATTCTACCCGGAGAAGCCAAAGACCACATCGTCACTTTACATCAGGTGAGATTGTGGTCAAATGAAGGCTTATCCAGCATAAACCTGAAATCAGAATCATAAACCTGAATCAGCGTATACCTGAAATAATCTACACCACAACCATCCTCAACTCACCTGTACCTTTTCACCCATTAAGTACCTTATAGGCTATAAAACCCTAGTTTCTCTGTATCCCCGCCCGCACTCTGGCTTGTAAAACCAGACTCTGTTTCGGTCCAATTGCAATCATACAATTGTCATCGCAGCACGTAGGTAGTGTGACCAATCTGGACACGCTCCAGTTACCATGGACAATGGCAGAGTTTATGACGGAAGCTTACATCCGTTTGTAGAAAATACCTAAACATTGCATTGTCAGTTTGTCATGAAGGCAGGAAGAATGCTGCGGGATGACGACACCGAAGGGCAGCTGCAGTACAATTATTTAAATAGGCATATAGTCAATATATATAAATAGGTAGGTATTCTGTGAAGTACGTCTGTTAGCCCGTCCAAAAATACTGGATATCAATAGAGACCACCAAATTTCATTTTTTGTACAAAAAACACGGAAATCGTTACAATTCAACGAACTGAATCGTCTTGATTTTTCGTTTGCAAAAAAAAGAAAAAATATTTTTAATAATCTAAATGGCGGACTAATATAATATTATAATATAATTAATATACATAATTTAATATATTTTATTAAATTTATTCTAATTTTTGTTTAAAGCTTTTCTACCTATTGCTATTTGTTCTGGAGCTGAATGGTTATTCTTAAAAGCATAAGTACTAAATATATGCCCTGTATCTTCAGAGTTTAGTTAATTAGTGATAATAATTTTAGCCCTTCCAACTCTAATGCGTGGTCCACTCATTGTCTTGCTCAAGATTATTTCTTATTAAATGTTATTTTTGAATTTAAGTCGCAGTAAGAAACCAAGGCTAATAAAATACTATCATTTATATTCCAGTGAATACGGGCGTTGTGGATAAATATTGCAATATACGTCAGAAACATAAAATAATGCAGAAAATATTTACCTTTTCTCATAATGATTTTGTATAATCAATTAACTATATGTATACACACATCATTTATAAACTTTATCCGCCGGTGTTCCTCAAGGCTGCATTCTCGGTCCATTGTTCTTAATGCCAGCTTAAATTGATACCTTCGCGCACGTCACTGCGTTGATCTTTGTGATAATAATAACTTGATTTACCACTTGTTACTCACAATGGGCTTATTCCCATAGGTCTAAGACTCTTTGTTCTTCGCTTCCAATCGGGTCCATAAGTGTTCATTAATTAAACCATATATCTGTTCTCCATAGGCGTTGATCGATGGGACAAAAGCGTGGGCTATTAGTCCAAAATAAAAATTAAAATAAACAACAAATTAATTTTTAGTGTTGTGGACCTGTATGGAAGCGATGTATGAACTTGTTTTGAGTTGTGGACCTATGAGATGTATGATTTTTCCTTACAATGGGTCTGTATGATTCGTATTTAAGCCAAATCAGATTAATTTTAATTGGAGAGGTAGAGTAGAGTTTTCAAATAGGCTTACTTGTTATTTTTTTAGATCAATATTGTAATTGATGCTTGTTTTACATTTGCATATAAATTATTTAAAAATCACTGAGGTAGGTCATCAACCATTAGATAAGATATTAACATAAGTAGTTCTCAATTAATTTGCATATGATTTGATCACAGACAATTTTACGAGTTTTAAATGTAAATCTTACTAGCGGAGCCGCTTGTTGCCCGCGTTTTAATAATTTACCCGCGGTATCACATATTTTACCGCGGTAAAAGTTACCTATGTCACTTCTCAGGCTTTAGAAAATCCCTGTACCAAATTTCATTGAAATCTTTTCAGTAGATCCAGAGATTATCCCCTACAGTATCACACTCTTTACTTCTTTATATTAATATTACTAGCGACCCGCCCCGGCTTCGCACGGATGCATACATCATAATTTCATAGAATATGAGTTGTTTTACGACTTACATTAAAAACAAAAAAAAATGCTACTTATGTTTCGCATTTAGTTTACTTATATACCTTAGGATATAGGTGATGTAGGCTAGAGTACATTCACCGTGATCTCTGATAGAAAGTCAAAATGTAGGGCGTTTCAGATTCAAGTCATGTTTGAATGAACCATTGACGTGAAGATTTCATTGAGAAAGCAACATCCATTATTTATTATCGCAAGCAAACTGTCCATTGTGTTGCATATTGTAAACTACATATTGTCAATGCGATGAAATTACTAATGGGAATTGTGTTATAATTATAAGACAAAATGTCGGATTAGGTCTTTAAATCATTTATACAAATCTATATAATATCGAAGAGCTAAAGTTTGTGAGAATGTTTGTGACGTTAATTGTCTTTTGTTAATCTCTGGATCTACTGAATCGATCTGCATGAAATTTGGCACACAGATTCTCAAAGTTTTTAACACGGGAGATATGTAATACCGCGGGAAATCCATTAAACGCGGGTAACACCACGGGGAACTGTTAGTTTTATATATTTTTAGTTGTAAAACACAATAAAATTAATTTCTCTTTCAAAATTAACGCGATTTACACTTTTTTTGTTACATTTGGAAAATAGCGTCTGAAGATACATACATTATAATACTGTCCCAGTTTACGTGAGTAAAACCCGTTTTTAAAATGATCAATAAAATCGAATCACTTTGTTAACCTTATTACTTTGTTAAATGAAAATGAGGTCTTCAACAGGAGTCTAATGACTGCCGTGCAGATTATAAGCCTTCGTCCATTGATTTATTAATCTCCGCTATAATACATTTATTCTCATTCAAGAATTTATAACTCACTTATAAATGAGACTTACATACTAACTTGGGTACAAGACTATTTAGTGTAAGACAAGCGTGCCTTTTACATTCACTATTTAACATAATCAAGCTAAGAAAAAATCTATAAAAAACTTAAAAAAAAATATTTTAATTTAGGGTAGTCGCGTTCAACTATGGTTGATCTCAACGATGTTTCCGCACCAGCTGAACTTTATCTGAACTCGTTACTGATATTTCTATGATAATGATATATACCTCAGGTGACCAAAACAGAGGCAATAGGATAATGATAGTTATATTATCCGTTTATCCAAAAACGGGCACATAGATTTTTTAATTCTTCTCCACTTTGGTCGAACCGACCTAGTGTCTAGAAACTTCTTTCAGCCTAGACCAATCGATGCCGCTTCCTAGAGGGTACATTAGCTCGTAACTCGTCGTTGGACCGTAATCTTGTAGATGTATTCCAATTGGACCACCAATTTTGAAGAGTACCAAAGAAAGATCTAGTGATGGGGTTGTACGTAACTAGAGGTAGAAACTATTGACCTGAAACTTATAAATAACCATCAACTAATACCGTTAATTTACGTATATAATAACAAATTTATAGTAAACTGCCGTTAGTGGTACTTTAAATTATATTTCACGGACGCTGCTGACGTAAATTTATAGTAAACTGCCGTTAGGTACTTTAAAGTATATTTCACGGACGCTGCTGACGTAAATTTATAGTAAACTGCCGTTAGGTACTTTAAAGTATATTTCACGGACGCTGCTGACGTAAATTTATAGTAAACTGCCGTTAGGTACTTTAAAGTATATTTCACGGACGCTGCTGACGTAAATTTATAGTAAACTGCCGTTAGGTACTTTAAAGTATATTTCACGGACGCTGCTGACGTAAATTTATAGTAAACTGCCGTAAGTGGTACTTTAAAGTATATTTCACGGACGCTGCTGACGTCAAGCCTCGCCTCGGCCACAACGGTTCAAATATTTGAACTGATCAGCCTTTGAAATGCTACTTTTGTGTTGCCACTGCAACCTTTAATGCGCATAATGCGTATAATCTTTGCTAGTGTTCTAAAATACGTGAATCAAGTAATAGTATTTAGGTTTTCACTTATTATCAAGCCGTGTTGGCTGGGAGCACACTTGACTTTCATTTTTATTTCAAACTTAGGGTATTGCTGATTAATCACTTATTATAAGGATACAATATATCACTAGCTATAAGCTATACACGCCCCGGCGTTACCCGCGTTTTTGAATTTTCCCCTGCTTTTGGATCCCCCGGTAAAAAGTAGCATATACCCTTCCTTGATAAATGGGCTCGAAATCTGAAAGATTTTTCAAATCTGACGTTCGAGATTAGCGTGATCAAACGAACAAAATCTTCATAGCTTTATTATATTAGTTAAGATATGAAAATTAAGCAAAAAAATGTATTATTTATAATGAGGTCTGATTAAATTTCACGCAGTAACGCAATAATGTATAAAAAGTACAAAGCATTTTTCTTAAATTTGAAGAAACATTCGTTAATTAGTTAATTTTCTGTTTAATTGCTGATATGAAGTAAGAATGGCTAGATATCATGTACCTTAAGATATAGATAAATACTGTCGGACCTTGTGAATGGTCCGACAGTATTTATCTATGAATACATCTCTTAAGCATCTTAGTTAGAATAAATTCTCGCACACCAGTTAACATTATTCATAAGCAGGGAAGTTCGAATGACTACTAATCAAATTAAATCAGTTAATACGTATGTTAATGACGTGAAAGAATTCATATGATCATGCGAAATCACACATGTCGGTTTCTCTTGATCCTCGCCTTGTCTTAAAATGTAGTGTAATATTAAGTTAAAAAAAGCTTGTATCGGTGTATTTAAGGTTTATTAAAAGAAATTGTCCCCAACGCTGATAAAATAAAGCCCAATAAATAAAGGTTTACTCTAAATTAAAAAAAAAAGGAGTTGCGAAGGTTAAGGTTTTGTTATATTAAATTAATTAATTGTGTATTCGTATGTTTATAAGTGATGTTGTAATGTATGTTATAATGTTAATATTATCTTACTCTTTTGGTAAGGAGCGCTACGTATGTGTTAAAAATATTGTAGGTAATAACTTAATTATGGTGACATTGTAAGCTATAAAAAGGGTACGGACTATCTTGTTTTATTGTTTCTGTATAAAAAAAGGTTATCTCTCGGTAAAATATATATGTATGAGATGAAACTCACACACCGAGGTATTTTGTGTTACTTAATTATTTATACAATTTTTGTTATTAAAAATTAAAACAAATAAAAAATATAATGTGCAAAATGAAAGATTCGAAAGAAAGCAGTCAGCGGTCACCCATCCAGTAGATACTGGCCTCGCGCAACGCCGGAAAATCCATCTACCTTCAAGGTCTTCTTGCTCCATCTTAGACCACATCGTCACTTAACATCAGGTTAGATTGTGGTCAAATGAAAGCTTACTAAGCATATATAAAGAAAACTGCCCTTAACGTTATGAACACCACGTTTGTTGTATGGGGGCCCCCTTATAAATATATTATGTATATTATGTGTGTTTAGTATTATTTTGTTAAAACAGCAAGATAAAAACATCATACCACAATTACCTATACCTTCTAGGTCTTGATGCTCCATCTTAGACCACATCGTCACTTTACATCAGGTGATATTGTGGTCAAATGAAGGCTTATCTATCATAAAAAAAAAAAATTTTTTTTGGTGGCAGTCAGACAATGAAGTCTCTGTGATAGGGACCCGTGTTACCCTTTGCGTATGGAACCCTAAAAAGATCTATTTTGCAAAGAAAATTCGTTCAGCGGTTAGATAACGGTTAGCAGAACCGACAGATTGACAAATCAAGTTGCATTTACTTTTTTTTTTAATTAAGCTTTGTGCGATGTTAACATTTTTAAGGGTAGCTAAAATTATAGATAATTTTACCTATTATTAATTGTTGGCCATTACTAAGATAAGGTCGTACAAAAGCATCGAATAAATATAAAAAATATGTAAAATTGTATGTGGTGACATCCGGTGCGGTTAATGCGGTGTTAAAGTGGAACATTAATTTAAATAATAATGTAGTCATATTTATTCTAGATATTCAAAATTATGACAGTTTACTTAAATTGCGTTTGCAAAAGATTTTGGATGCCAAACAATTTATACAACCCCCTATCAGAGGTATCTATCTAGAGAGACATATATAGAAATCACTCAAAAACAAAAAAAAAGTCCTTATAAAGTAAGTTAAGAATTTAGTTGATTCAAAGAACGCAAAATAATATTTTAAAAAACCTTGAAATGATCCATGGTTCATAAATATCGCAGAACTTCATAAACAATTACAAATTAGCACACTTGCTGAAAAAGGAAAAAAGTTCTCAGCAACATAAAAGACTAAACCGACATCCAAACCCCTTGACTGACTGATTTAACAACAATCAACCACCTTAAAAGACTAAAAAGGTATCACATTATGGAACTTCATAAATAACAGCATTGGATAAAGAAGTTATTGGGATGCCCTATCCTGAAAAGACTGCAGAAGTACCATAGCTCATAGTTTAAGAATTGATTGCAGACACTAATGAAGAAAAAAAAAGTTGATATAAAGTTATAACTTTTGAAACTATCATGGTTATCAATACTATTTAGATTTATAACGGGATATTTGCCATGGGATAGCTCTAGTGGTACATCGACTCGTAATAAAAGAGTGAGAAAGAGGGTAGATCGATTTGTCTGCCAAAAAACTGTTACTCTAATCGCTGCAGCTTCAGTTCAACCGTGATCATGGCGCATGTAACTGTGCCGAAATATCGGGAAACTCGAAAGATAATAATCAATCATGGTAAATATCCCGTTATAGATCTAAATGATATAAAGTTAGTTGAAAAGTGTGAACCCTATGCCTCCGTGAATTGGACGGATAAGTTGTTAGCACTGCGGCATTGGGGCTCCAATAAAGTGAGCCAATTAAACTATTAGCCGACAGCGGCTTATCCTGTGTTCACGCCATAAATACTCGTTGCTTTATCTCACATATTGCTTCGGGAATGTATCCTTCAGAATGGCAAGAATCCACCGATGGGCCTGGTGGTTATTTAAACAAAAGTTACAAATCTTGGGCGCGGGACAACCGAAAATATATAAACTTATTTTTGATCTCCGATAAACATTAGTCTTTTTAATAAAAATATATATTTTTTTACTTAAACGCTTGGGTACCTACAATAATATCAGATTATATCAAACAAAGTAAAATCTATAGAAATTGTCAGAAGCTAAACTTAAATCTGTGGGCCCAAATTGGGTCCAAATTCTTCAAACTTAGTTGGCCGTATCTTACGAATATTTACAATTAAGAAATACACTAGTATTGAATAATTAAAGAGTTATCAGAGATCGAAAGTGGGCACTCCGCTTCTATATCGTCCAGAATCAATCATTCCATTGTTTAATATGCACGTAGTTTTGCCACACAATAAATGGATGTGCTTTTTTGATTGTCCCATGCGATGTAATATAAGCCAAAACGCTTTCGATAAATAACAACTTCTAAACAAATAACTACATCAACGTCAAAAAAATTGTCCGTTATTTAGACTTTTCTTTTTTTTCTTTTGTCTTGCATACGAAAAATCAAGTCGTTGCAGTGCATTGAAGTTTAGCATGAGACGTAGCGCTTAAGTGCTATTAGTACTTAATTTCGCAGTTCCTTTAATGTTAATAAGTAAACTTTAATGCTCTAATGCTCTAGATCTCTTTCTTACAAATTTGATAAAGCAATAGGTGTCCAGTATTTTTGGACGGAGTCACAGATGGACCAAACATAATACCATTTTTTATTTAGTTATCATGCTTAATCTACTATAATACAATAATGCACACGGTCACGAGTCATCACAAAGAAAATAAACAAGTTGAATTTCCAATTTCAACACGTTAGACTGGGCTACCCCGTACACAAAGCGTTCACTTCATTGGTTTAATTTAACAATGCGTAATAATCTGTGGCAAAACAATGGCTTGTTATGGTTGTATCGTTTTCCGTAGTAAGCCGATAGTTTTTTTATAACTCGTACCCACCCATTGACGTCAATCGACCGGTTGCGGGACAGATGCTTGTGTGTGTTGCTGTAGGGTTGACACGTGGACGTGGCATATAAATTATAATTAGCGAGTTGATTGGTGGCTTTTTTTTATTTATATAGTGAAAGGCAAAGGTTATTGTAGCCTTTTTGTGGGATAATATAGGCTGTGTTGGTGATTTTTAATTGAGAATACAAACTTGATTTTATTACCGAGATGTTTTCAAAAAAGTAAAAACCTTTGTTTAGCTTAGGTAATTGGATCGTCAAATTCTGAACAGTTATAGATCCCATCAAAAACAATACTTGTCAAAAAAACCAAGTCGCGCAACTCAGTTGTTCTGCGGTAAAAAGTTGTGAGATCTAAGTAAATCCAAGTCTGCAAATTTCGTCTCAAAATTCTTTAATGTTTTATATAAATATATTGAGACTTGGCCATCGCACTAAATAATTGAATTGAATATCTCACAACTTTTTACCGCAGAACAACTGAGTTGCGCGACTTGGTTTTTTTGACAAGAATTGTTTTTGATGGGATCTCATTTCTTTTTGTATTTTGTAGACAGTTCTACTTTTTCCTTTTCGGTACCTTCTACTTATTGTATATATGTTCATATAATTTTCTTTTTGCCGGTCTAGATTGGATATATTTATATTTCGCATTATTATTACTTTAGTACATATTATTTCGTATATACGTGGCGTTGCGACAGCGCCCTCTATACCGTTTTTTTCTAGATTTTTTGTTTTTCCTTGATTCATACACCAAACACTACTTATATTCCAAATTTGAAGCTTCTAGGTCTGCTAGAAGTGCCTTAGAATTTTAATGATCGGTGAGTCAATGAGTGACAAAATTAAGAAATTTGACCCGTTATAATTCTTAAAATACTGGTTCAACTTGAATGAAATTTAAAATATACCGTGTCTTTACAATGCCTGCATGGTTTCTGAAAATTTCGTTCTTCTAGTTTTAGCCACAACGAAGTTACAGGGGGTCGAAAATGGCCTTAATTGCTTCGAGAAAAGGTACGACAGCGCCCTCTATACCGGTTTTTTCTAGATTTTTTAGTTTTTCCTTGATTCATACACCAAACACTACTTATATTCCAAATTTGAAGCTTCTAGGTCTGCTAGAAGTACCTTAGAATTTTGATGATCGGTGAGTCAGTCAGTCAGTCAGTCAGTCAGTCAGTCAGTGAGTGACAAAATTACGAAATTTGACTAGGGCACTACAGGGCTACAGGTGGCACTCCAAGCATCGATACAGTTGGCTCAGGACCGGAGTTGATGGAAAGAAGTGGTGACAAAGCTGATGAGACGCCATAGTTCAATTATTTATGATTAGTATTTAGTATTATATAAGTATCTTATTTTTTTTTTAGTGTGTTGTGTCAATAAAAGTTTTCTCTCTCTCTCTCTCTCTCATAGTCGCGTCCCTCAGTCATGAGGTTACGACTAAGAAGAAGATCAACTAGGGACAACATAAACTCAAATGTTTTGTATAGGATTTCATGTAAGACAAGAAGCCTTTATATTTTCTTAATATATAAGGATACTTATATCATATATAAGGCATTTTAATAAGGCTCAATTTATTCAGGAAAATAATCCCTAACTGACAGCCCTGGCATTATTGAGCAAGTGTCAAATCGCTTACCCGTGTTACTGTATGTAGGTACAGTTTATATAGTACGAATATGTATGTACATATACAGTAGTGAGTATGAGTGGGTGTGTGACCGTAAATCACTTGTTTTATCGCCATACAACCGCCTGCGGGCTTGTACATTTTGTTAATGAATTATTATCTTTTAAATCAAAAGTAAACGCTTTTTCTTGTTCTAATTTAATAGCATATAGCTTTTATCATTCAAGGACAATAAACTAACAAAAAGTAATCCTTAAGAAAAAGTATCAAAATTAATATACATTTTCTGAAGATAATCCC
This sequence comes from Gymnoscelis rufifasciata, assembly GCA_929108375.1. Taxonomy (NCBI): domain Eukaryota; kingdom Metazoa; phylum Arthropoda; class Insecta; order Lepidoptera; family Geometridae; genus Gymnoscelis; species Gymnoscelis rufifasciata. The sequence goes on along the minus strand of OV815315.1, from coordinate 6,620,488 downwards.
TCAGATATTTCGCGCTTTTCGGGATAAGTTGACTTTTCTTTGAACGTTCATATTATATTACAAAAATTACAAAATATAAATATATAGGTACGAATTTTTCACTCAGAGGTTTAAATCAAGACTGTAAGATACTATCAAGTAAAAATTATTCAAAAACCGTTCGAAATTATTATAGTTGTAATGGTAAATTATCAATAGTCTTAAAAACGTTATACCTACTTAGATTAATACAAAACGTATGCTACCAAATAAATCCATAATATGGCTTTATTTGGTAGCATACGCAGCCTTATATTATAAGGAGCAACACACAAAACACACACAACAGTCAATCTGAGATCACGATCTGCTATATGATCTTAAATTGGTTTAATTGATGTTTGAAGGAAAGGGCATTCGTTCACTACCATTTCTTCTTCTTTTATTTCGATGGCGTCCGTAACTGGCTATATTGCCGTCAACAACCAATGTATGTCACTGCCATTTCGTAATATTTTTGAACCAGATGAGTCATCTTGTCATCGTAATATCTATAAACCTAATTAAGAACATGAGTTAAACAGAGAGCATTTGTTTAATGGTCACCATATACCAATTAACTTTGTTGGGCCTACGGTCCAGACTCGATTTAAATAGAATATAATATATTAGTTTGTGTATACAACATTACAAAAACACTACACAACAAAACTTTTCAATACTATTTAGATTTATAACGGGATATTTACCAAAATAATCTCGTAATGGAAGACTGAGAAAGAGAGTTGATCCTTTTGTTTGTCCATAAAACTGTTACCTAAAGCACTGCAGCTTCAATTCAACCGTGATCATGGCGCATGTCACTGTGCCGACATTTCGGAAAAGATAATCAATCATCGTAAATATCTAGTGATAAATCTAAATACTATACAAGATAGATCAGAGAATGCAAGCCTGCACAATGGAATGCAATTCCTTGAAAATCGAAGAGGCAATACGTTTTTCTTCGATTTTCAAAGAATTGCGCCCATGAATAAAAATACTAAGACCTACGCGTCTGCAACCCGAGAACTTTTTTGCCTGAAAACGTCTCGCTTTGTGGTCGCGCAGTAGGTGTAGAAAGGACCACAATAAAGCATAAAAATATTAAAGTAATTCGACCTGATTATTAAAAAGAAACTCTTTTCTTTGACATTATGTAGGAGGTTTTGTCTGTTCACGTCCGTAAGTGGTAACCCTCTGAATCCTTACACGTGACCTCCGGGTGGTGCTAAGAACAGTCTCTGATGGGAGGCTTCGGCCGCGGCTTGTCACCACCCTCCGGGCTGGGCCAGTGCGTGAAACGATTTTTTCGTCACTCGTAATGTGGTCCGGAAAAGCCATCTACCTTCTAGGTCTTCATGCTACATTTTAGACCACATCGTCACTTATCAGGTGAGATTGTAGTCAAATGAAGGCTTATCTTGCATAAAATATATATATATATTATGTTATTCCGCTATCATTATATTCTTTTTAGGTTAATTATTACACCTTGGGTTACATAATTAAAGATTTTGTTAGGATCGTTATTAATTTTAAACATAAAATATAGCCTATGATACTCAAGGATATTGTAGCTACATAATTTAAAGATACGTTCAGTAGTTTCGGATCATATTCATTACAAACAAATACTTCCTTTTTATTATAATATTACTAGCTGACAACTAAGCCCTGTGAACTTGGCTTGGGTGTCTAAAATGGTGTTTGAAACGAGGGGGATATGTCGTTACAAATTATTTTCATATAAATTAAAAATTGAATATTTTGTTATGGACATATTGATAAAATTTTTCTTGCCTTATTAATTGTTTGAAATCTTTGTATAATATATTTTAATGACATTATGTGATTTATGATCACTCAAACTTTTTGCATGGGTAAAGACCCTAAGGATAGCATAATTGAAACTAGTTATTTTTAACACCTTTGTAATCTTCATTATGCTGATGCAAATAATTATTCTTATTATTGGACTGCTTAGTACCAGCAGTTATTTAAGCAATTTAGTTTTATTAATTTTAAGTTGACCTGTCCATGTAGGCTATGTGCTTCTAAGGAAATAAACGTTTTGAATTTGACTTTGACTTTGAGTACTAATTCATACTAAGAGCCGAGTTCCACTGTGCAACGATATAACGCGCCTTTCGTTTATTAACAAATACAATGAGACGTGTAATGATTGCGATGCGACATTTAAATAAAATTTCAAATTATGTTGCAACACTCTGTGTATGTAGGTATATTGCGTCCCAGAGACAGACTAGACGGCGTTTTTAGATAAATTAAAACTTAATTCAGAATCTCTGAATACTAATTCGAAAAGTGCACCAACTATTTAATGTTATTCTTGTTTTTCTATTTTTTTTCTTTTCAACCCAGGTCGCTCAGGTCCACCCGATAGAAAATATTAACTTTGTGAAATTAAAGAGTAAAATTGCTTGTTCCAGATGATAAATGCTGATTGAGGGTGCGGATGCCTGAGCGACCTGCGGCGATGCGGCTTCGCGTTGCGGCTCTGACTACTTTAGCATAATTTCATAATTTTCAACGCTATAGTATACTAGCATAATTCAGACTTCAAATGACATAGTAGTTTACAGTTAATGCTGCGCGTACTTTTGACACTATTTTGAACGAAAAACCATTCAAGAGCATTTCTTAGAAATGTCAACTTGACATGGAATTCGTACAAGAACATGTTCTATGTAAACGCGGCTTTACTATTAATACTAAAATTATTCGGGATAAATCACAATTTTTGTACTAACATTTACTAATCTCTTGGAAAGGCAGCGTATTTCAAAATATGTAATTGAATCCAAATGAAGTCATATTCTCATAATAATTTCCTATAATAACTTGTGATAAATTAATTAATGAAAAAAATAGCTTATTCTTATGATTTGATCGAACGTAATTTTGTAACTAAGATTTTCTTTTTAAATATATAAATATTTTATTTGGTAAATAATTTTACAGAACTCTTTGATGTAAGAAATTGAATAAGGTTAGTGATTTAAAACATGATCTTATTATTATTTGAGCAATATATTATTTTATATTATTTTACCATAATAGTATTATTTTGTAGAGTAGTATTCTTGCGTAAATTCAGCGCTTAGTTTGTTTTTGTATTGGGTCGATTTTTCAATCCTGATATTGTATAACTGATTGGTAAATGTGTGAAAATAGTCAGATAAACCTATCTGTCGATTGAAAAATCGGTCCTTTAGTTTCAATTTTAGTGATGAAGCTATGGTTGCCTATTTTTATTATGTGTATTTTATCAACCAAGAATAACAAAGAATATAACATATCATTTTATTCTTAGTTAAGTTGACAATAGGTAGTTACTTTGTATATTTTGTAACTCATATTTCATTATACGTTAAATATCACTAAGTAGTCTGGTACCTCTATTTTATAAAAAAAAAACTACTCCAACATTCCTAATGTACTCAAAAAATATTCTCAAAAAAAAAAAAGTTAATTGTTATAAATTATAAACAAAAAATTATGAATAATGTTTCGGATACAATTTAACTATTTATAATGCTATTAAGATTATTTATTATGTTAATTTGTATAAATTAATAATTGAGTTATGTTTTAGAATAAATGTAGATTCGTGACTCAATTTAAATTAGCTTGGTTGTGTTGTTTTTGTAATAATTTAAATAAAGTATGATTTTATCTGTTATTGCGGAGTATTATTGATTATTACTTAATATCCGTTCGTCGTTTGAATATGTTTAATACAAATAGATATAGCCAATTTTTTTTTATCTATGCTTCTATTATAAAGCTAAATACATAGTACTTTTGAAAATCGGTGTATTTTTTTAAATAATCTAAATGACGGACTTATTTTTTTATGTTAGATAAGCCTTTATTTGACCACAATCTCACCGGATGTAAAGTGACGATGTGGTCTAAGATGGGGAATGAAGACCCAAGAAGAAGGTAGATGGCTTCTCCGGACCCCATTACGACACACGAAAAATTCGTTTCACGCCCTGGCCCAGCCGTGGCGACTTATTACTTTCTTTGGACATTTGCCCTATTCTTTGTTTAAATTCGCTAAAAAATCCTTAACCGTTAGATGTTTATCAAGAGCACTGGATGATGGCTACTTTACTTTCTACTTATGAATACTTTAAAAATAAAAAAAGGGGAATATAAAGTTGAAGAGTTTGTATGATTGTTTGTTTGAACACGCATATATCTGAGCAAATGGCCCGATTTAAAAAAAAAACTTTACTGTTAAATAGCCTGTTTATTGAGGAGAAGAAACTATTATTTTTTGTTTATTTTTTTTATGTTTTATGCTAGATAAGCTTTTATTTGACCACAATCTCACCCGATGTGAAGTGACGATGTGGTCTAAGATGGAGCACATAATAATCCCGTGGTAAAATGGTGGTTCTAGGGAAAATATGTTGTTCCCGGAAGATTCATAAACAACGTCGGTGCTTGAAAAGCTAGTTTTACATACATATATTAGACATCAATTAATATCTACATAATAGGTACATATACTGAATTATCTAAGCTCAGATGCTATTTATACCAGGTAGATATATAAAGAAATCATGTTCTTACAAAACGCAATACTCATCTTTGCTTTGCGGAGTCGGGTGAAAAGGGAAAATCTAATTTACCATGTTTATCTAAATTTAAAACTAAAATATTTTGTAATGTGCACGCGATGCGCTTTCGCTTCATGCCCCACTCGAGTATATTTGCAGATTTTCAGTTTTCCTTCCCCACTCTCACCCCCATAACTTTTAAACAGCACAGCCGATTTTCATGAATCATGTCTAAGAACACTCGCGCCAAACTCACCTTTCATAAAAAAACAACTGAAATTGAAATAGCTCCATTCGGGAGCTATGATGTCCCAGACAGACATACAGACAGGACACTGGAGTGAATCTACTCATCCATTATGCTCGGTTTACATGACAGCTAAGCGTTTTGAGTACTCTTCATTATCACTGATAAAGTTTTGAGTACTCTTTATAATCACTGAAAATGTTTTTTGGGTAAAGCTCTGGTGGTTGCAGGTAGGTCATGGGCTGTCTAGAACACGTTTTGACTACTTTTAATTTTTGCTTAGACTAATTGACTACTGCTTATTGGACCCAACACTTTGGTTATTGCATCGTTCATAAACTCTGCAACAAACATACTAAATATTTTTTTTTTTTTTTATGCTCGATAAGCCTTCATTTGACCACAATCTCACCTGATGTAAAGTGACGATGTGGTCTAAGATGGGACATGAAGACCTAGAAGGTAAAAAAAAAGAAAAAAATAAAATAAAAGGAAGATTACGAAATCTAGGTTTAAAAATTCGACGGGGTACACCGCCGCCGTTGGGCAATAAACAATAAGTGTACAAAAAAAAAGCACTTGTACCGCGGTAAACAAAGCATTTGAGGCCATTCTGAAATATACAACTAGATCACTTTGTTGAGGCGGCTTCTGCCTACTGAAATTATTGCAAATCTGCGCAAAAATGAGGGAACTTTACAATTCTACATCCCGAAATGGCCGTCCTACGGCTAATGATGATGCTTCTTACCAACCATTTTTAGAACAAAAAATGTATTTTATGTGAATGGAACGAAAGCACATAATAAAATAATACATGCTTACTAATATTATAAGAAATTTTATTAAATTATTGAAGAAACCTCTTTTTTTCTCTTCTGTTTACTGTATGTGCTTGTGGCGCCACCTGCGCCGAGTTTCGAGTGCCCCCTTTTTAATTTATAAGAGTTGTAACAAAATAAGTAGGTTATATAGTATATAACTGTTATCTGTTTTATTTATACTATAAAAATGTGATATTATAAAGCTGAAGAGTGTTTTTATTTAGGTTAAACGCGCTAGTCTCAGGAACTACTGGACCGATTTAATGTTTATTTTACTGTTAGATATCCCATTTATCGAGAAAGTCCATATGCTGATTCTTAAATAAGCGCAACGCCACCTTTACGCGAAAAGTCAACATAAAATATAAGATTCAATAACGCCTGACATTAAGCGTATATCAATTTTATGCAAATGCTGAATTTATTGTTGCAGGTAAAGATTTTTGATTAGTTTCTCAGTATAAATCAAAGGCTTTTTAGGCTTCGGAAAACTAGTAATAATAATCAGTAATAATCATATATTGTTTGTGAATTAATTACAGTTACATGGAGTCAGGTCGTAAGACTAGTTTGAGTAGAATTAATTCTGCTACAGGAGCATACAAACATTATAAATAACAGTTAATAAAATTAAACATATTAAATAAATTTTTTATTACTTATTAAATGTCATAAAATAATTATTCAATTCAATTAACAATTAATTTAAGTCAAATTCATTCAAAAGTATGGTCATTAATAAAATCATCAATGGAATAATATGCTTTTTTTTAATAATATGCCATTAAGTTTAATTTTGAATTCATTAGTGGACAGATCACGAACAGACTTTGGAACATTATTGTAGATGAGAACTTAGAAGATAGATAGAACTCTACGCATCAACAACGCGGGAAGCGACTGCGATGCGGAAGCGTCTGTAATTGCAACGCGGGAACTGTTCTTGCCTGAAACTTCCCGCTTTGTTAAAAGGGCCATAAAGTGGCCAGCCATGGGCCGCGTCCGCCGCGCGGCACTGCCGCCTCGCAGTCGCTTTAGTGACGCAATATTGTTGGTACCAATTCTGCCATTATCTAAAAGGGTTGGTAAATTTAATTGTGAAATATTGTCTTTGCGTACTACAAGGCAAAATTACATTTCAACCACACTCAAGACTCAATAGTTTATTTCATTCATTATTATCTATTTAATCTATTAATTTATTAGTCCTCTTAAATAATAATGTATTCGTATATCAGCTAAGTATATATTATACACATAACCATGTCGTTTTCCCAGTAAAATCTTTATTATTACTTTGTCGAATAAAATGTAGCCAAAGTATTTAAAAGAATTCTTGTCATAGCTCGTATTATTAAAAATAAAGCTGCACATAGATTGACGTTAATTTAAATTCATTTTATGTTATCATTACTATACCTGTATCCTTTTCAAAGGATTAGTCAAATAATAAATACGAGGAATAAATATAACTATCTATACTAATATTATAAAGCTGAAGAGTTTGTTTGTTTGTTTGAACGCGCTAATCTCCGAAACTACTGGTTCGAATTGAATAATTCTTTTTGTGTTGGATAGTCCAGTTATCGAGGAAGGCTATAATAGGCTATATAACATCACGCTACGACTAATAGGAGCAAAGATATAGTGGTAAATGTGTAAAAAACGGGAGAAATTGTTCATCTTTGAAGCCATCCGTTGCGCGCGCCGTGAAAACGGTTCAAGATACACAAAAAACATGTATTTAAGAATAATAGCTCTTTTAATGATCTAAAAACAGTCCGTGATAGAATATGTCTATCTTTTAAGATTAACTCACAAAAACCTTTTTTATGGTACCTAATTTGGTCGAAATAATTTGTTTAAGTTGTATCAACATAATAATATTAATCTTTATTCAAATAAATATGTTGTTGGTTAAGAGTACTTCATCCATTATAACGCGGGTAGCACCGCAGGGCACAGCTAGTTATGGTATAACGGATCTTATAAAGGCGTTAAATATTTATTTGTATTTAAACGTCAAATCACAAAATTAAACCATTATTTTTGTTCTACTTATAATATGAGTCTTTATTTTTGAGACTTTTTCAAATTAATTAATCAGTGAGCTGTTAAATGAATTCATTTACATGTTAATTCATAAATTGAATAGTTAAAATTAGAACGCGATTCTGTTAAAGTTTTGAAATCCGAACATTTATTGAAGACCTGTAAACGTGCCCTTATGCAATAGAGACAATTATGTATTCTGTGATAGAGATTGACTTCCAAATCCACCCATGATCGATATCTAAAGTATCGATAGAATTTGTCGATAAACCGCGTCGGTAAACAATATTCGCTTTGAGATATATGAGGTGTCAGCGCGTGATTTATTTGCGTAATTCCTGACACGCTAAAAAGGTTTATACAGGTGGATGTTTTTTATTACTTTTTATAGTGTAGGGAAATAAATATTTTATAACAATATTAAAATTAAGGTACTTACTGTGTATATGTAGTAATACTTCTATTTATACAAAATCCATCAGCAATCTACCTTTAGAAGGAAAAAAATTAAATTTAGACAATTCGGCTATAATGTCTTTTAGCTATTAGGGTTAATTTTTAGTGACCCGAATAAAGTTATACCTATCATAAACGTCACACTATATATTACAATTGTTATGGATATTTGAAAACATTAAATTTTTGAATAAAAACAATAAGTTGTTGTTTACTTTAGTAATGGTTCTAAAGTAATGGCATATGTTACGTAATCAGTAGGTACAGGTAATATAATATACAGGTACAGATTATGCGACGAAAGTGTGGTATTAATGAGATATCTTAGAAATCTGCTTGAAATAACTGCTATTTTGCGACTTGTCTTCATAATACCAACATTGTATCTAACTGCTCCGATGATTCCAATAACATCCTGTATGTAGTGATTTTAATGTGAAGTTGCCACTTGTTTGGTGCGAACGCAAGGAGATGGAATTTATTGCGTCGAAGCAATGTGTTAAAAATGCACATTTATTTAAAGAAGATTATGTTAAAATGTGCATAAGAATTACAAACATTTTATGGTTAAAATGAGTAAAAGAAAAATAAATACTAACTAACGCAACTAACAACATTATCATTCATAAATTATGCAAGTAATTTTAATGTTTATTTTATTCAAGGAAGAATTGAACATCAGTAGCCATTTTAACTATTTGTAAATAAATCTTGAATAAATATTTAATAGATTAAGGAGATGCCTTTTTTCATCGGAGCTTCATTGTTTATGTTTGTATTAAAGCCATAAATTATTTATTTACAACGCAGTGGCATTCGACTGACACATCGAATAAGACTAAGACGTCATTTGTTTTTTGATATGACAGCTCTAATTGAGCTATCACTCATGTAGCCCATTGTTTAAACTATCTGATTTGTTACACGTTTTGTTTACTTTAGCATGACTACGCCCCTACGCCAGTACTATTACCGGTAAGACCTGTAAATCTGCAAAATCTTTAATCGCTGTATCGCGAAGTCATATAATTGAATGCGGCAACCGAGCAGTCGCAGCACTAGTTGTCTGCCGCGTAATACTCAGTAGTTGAATGAAGCGTGTGCCGTTTACACGTTCGATAATCGAACACGCGTTTAAATTTTAATCGGTCAAAAATGGAATCGTTAGTGATGTGATTTCCGCGATTCGAATTGTCGATGACATTGTTTATGATTTGGGATAGTGCATGGTGAAGATTCATTGCTTTAAGATAAGCATTGCAAAAAACGGTGCTGGTATTTTGTGTTGGTGCTGTGTATGTTTGCCTTTTACAAATATAAGTTAAATGTTAATCATTAAGTTATTGATGTGATAGGATAAAGTACCGATCAAAGATACGTATTAACTTATATGATAAAATATTATATTCAACTTAAATATTTACCTGCAAAAATAACTCTTTGCCCTTCATTGGAATGAATATCACCGACTTAAACTTAGTTTTTAATTGAAACATATTTTTTAAAGACCTAGAAAGATCTATGTCGCTACGTTTCTAAATTATTTGAAACAACAAGGTAAACTATATATTATAATTGAAAATAATCTGTTCTTTCCTCCATATTTATCCCTTCCTTGTTAAGTATAAAATAAAATTACGAGTAAACAGTTTCTTTGACTCTATAATCGGACGCGCTAGGTGTCAGATCTAAAATATGATCTGGAGTGATTGAAACAATCTCTGATCTTCACGCTGTCCGTGGGCTAATTGCCGCACTGCTTATCGACATCGATTGAATGCTTTATCGATATATTTGAATTTGTTTTTCAATATATTTACTGTCCAATTCATTTTATATTAAGAATGATTAATGAGTACCTATCATCCAAATTATGTGGTGATTTTTGAATGTATTCCATAATGTCTCCAATATTGCTCAAGTTTAATTACAATAAAACTAGTCTCAGACTGCATTATAAAATACTTTGCTATAGTTTCGCTTTGTTTTTGGGGAATTTTCGCCTTTAATATTTACCTATATAGGTCAATTTAGTCTAAAGATCTCAGGACAAAATTGTAAAATAAGTTGCTTTAATAGCGTTGTTGTAGGTATTTATTTGTATTAATTTGTTTTTGGAAAACATACGCAGAAACATAATAAAAGTATACGCAAGACACGTACAGACAAGTCATCAATAAAAAATCTTGACACATTCTCGCGAGAACAAAAAAGTGTTCTAATTAGGCACCTGCCAAGAAAGTTGTTAATACCACGTCATTAACGGTTTTATAGATTAGTTAGCTTATAAAAATGCTAATTTCTTTAGTGTAAAAAGCCTTAACTGGTTATAAAGTTTGTAATTAGGTGCGGGTTTATTTGTAAAGCTAGCTTAGAAAGTTCGGTTAAATGGATAAGGGACTTAGCAGTTTCCTAGACGGCCATCGACATTTAGTGTTGTCGTTAAATAAACTGTTGCTTTTTATAATGTGAGGTATTTATATTTATGTCGTTTATGCCGTGAAAGTTTTATATTCAACGTTATTTTAATTAATTAAGACATATTAAAAGATACTAAACCATCTTAAAATAATTACAGATCTTAACAGAGTCATGGTACAAAAAGTTGAATCCCTACATTAAATTTTATTGAATACATTAGGCCGGGCGCAAACGGGCTATCGACCACAGCGACCGGTGGCTAGCCACATGCACTTCGATTGCGCCTAGCCTTATATAAAGCTATTATATGCATTAAAATTAGCGTATCAAAAATATGATCTTGTCATCACCATAGTACCTACCCTGGAAAAAGGACAAGTATCTATAACGGAATATTTACCATGATTAAAACCGGGATTATTAACGGGATAATTACCGGGATTTTTCTGGACACCTATAGAATTCTAAAGGAATAAATATGAATGCGGAGGAAGCGTATAGATACGTCACAAAACAAACAATACCCCATTGAACGTTGTTTATAAAATTAATGGTAATATGGTCTGCAGATGTCGAGAATTGTTGGCAGCACAGAGGAATTTGTGATTTTGAGACTTTAGTTAGAATCACTTGTGCTTAGATATTTTACATTGATTTTAAATACGCAACGGTCGCTTATGTACGCGGCGATAGTAGCGACATGACACCGACGCGCGTTTAGAGAACAGAAGGGATCTGTTTGTTTTTATCTAAACGAAGGATTGAAAAGTAAAAATAAATTATTATTTACAAACAGTAAAAAAAATATTCGATAAGTATGAGATGGATCAAACACCGAGTGTTCCGTGTAGTACAATTTTTTTTACACTTTTTAAATTTGTTTAATATTTTAAAAAGTTAAAAAAAATTTGAAAACCCACCCAAGTACTGACAAAAAGCCCCCTTAAATATTTATTTATTATTAATTTATATTGAAAAAATGTATAGGCAACAGAAATACATTTTTCTTCCAAATTTCAGCACTCTGACTACAACGGTTGTTGTGATACAGCCTGGTAACATACCTACGGACAGAATAGTTAGTAATGGGGTCCTGCTTAAACTTTGCAGTACGGAACTCCTTAAACACCATCACCCATTCTCCATAGTCTTCATCGACAAATAGGCTACCAAGTGTATTTTGTAATAAGATGAAATCGACGTGTGCATAGACTTCTGAAAAACTAATTAATGACTACAAATATTTAATCATATTAGTTCTTTCCAGTTCGAAGATATTTTATCAAAACAACAGAACAAATCGAAGAAATGTTTTTTTACCATTCCAATCCTTTTTTCTCATAGTCGGCAAACATGAACTGAGAAAAAGCTTTTAAAAATTGATATCAAGTTAATAAACCTGTTGACAGGATAATACGCGTAAGACTTCACCCTCAAGAATACGATATGTTCGTGATGAATGAATGATTGAATTAAAAGTTATCAGTCGTCTTGTTGATTATTAAAATCAATTAATCATTTATTGTGACCAAAGAAAGTATTTCAGAATTAACTATATTATTACTTAATATTTTAGACGGAAAAATAAATCGCGCTTATTTAATAATAAAGTTGTGGCACATCTTTTTAAATAGTATTTATTTGTATAAGAGTTAATGTGAGTTTGACGTTACGAGTCAAGTAGAAAATCTTTAACCTTTGTTGAGCCTATCTTGTTAACAGATAATTTGCAAAATGTTTTCTAGTTTTATTAGGTACTAGTAAATATAATGTCTTAGTAGATTTGAGTTTTGGACTCAATAAGCAGTACCTAGTTACTTTGAGGACTAAGCAATCAAAAGTAAGTCAAAATGTGTTTTAGACAGCTCAAGGCCAACCCATATTACCTGTGAATTAACCAGTCATTAGTACCTTTAATCTTTAAAGCCTAAACGGCATTTCGAATGGAAAGTTCAAAGCGCTTTAAGGTATTTTTCAGTTATGATAAATTAGTTGTAATTTAATTTCAATAAGAGCAAAAAAAAATTTACGGAACCCTAAAAAAGACAGGCGCTAGAAGATTATATGTAGGTAGTGACAGTGATTAAACTTCACAGTGAATAATTCCGACCAAAGCCAGTCGTTGCACATTAAAAACCTTATTTTGAACCGATCTTTGGTCTGCAGCTGGGGCAAAGACGTATTAAATGTTATAAAGCAATGACAGGCCCAGCTCAGGCCGTACCAGACTAGATAAATCATATGCAGAATTAATAGCCCTCCGCTGACCTATCGACGTATTGAATAATGTTTGCCCGAGAGCGTCTAATGAATTTATATTACACATAATCAAGGCTAGATCGAGAGAATTGTGCTGATCCGATATTATTTACTTAATGGGAACTTCTAGATTTCTTTTCTTATAAGCTTAAGTTCTAAGAAGGTGGTATCTACATAGAAATCTTATCCATCCTTTTTAGTGGATATCTCGTCCAATCGCACTAAGCGATTCACATCCACCTTTATAATTCGCCCGGCATAGGTCTGGAGTTCGCTCCCTGCTGCTGTATTTCCTATTAACTACAACCTGAGTGTCTTCAAGACAAGAGTGGATAGGTACCTTCTAGATCTATGTGATCCATCTTTGTCTCATAAAATAGAAAAGAAATTCATCATTATCTTCTTAGACAGCCACGTCGCGCGCCGCCTGCGGGCACCGGTGTGAAAGATGTAGTCCAAATAAGGATAGAGGCCCGTAGGATGAGGGCTACACCCCTGCTGGGTTTTACGCCGTTCACAGTAGGGATAGTCTAGGGAAACTCACCAGAAAATGGGAAATTTCCTTGGAACATAATATTAAGTGCTCGACAACCCGCCTGCCAAGACCGGCGATTATGGCAGTGGCCCAATATGATGCTAAGGATATAATATAAGGTCAAGTCTAGTAGTGGACATTCTAGGACGAAAGAAAGAGAATACATACCTTATTAAATAAAAAAAATAATATTTACATTGTAAAAATTGCTAGACAAAAGGTTTGTCTTGTGGTTAGATACGATGGCTTACAGATGACCTACCCTCAACCCTTATAAATTAAAACTAATCTATATTAAAATTCAAATTCAATACACCAAGTAATAAGTCACAATCAGCCGAGCAGAACAGTTTCAAGATTTTGCCATTATTCTACACACGAAATTATTATTTGGTTAAATACACATTTATTAGGTAGATAATTAAATCACAGATATAGTTTGTGTAAATCAAAATTGCCTGTTTCAGTAAAATTAAAGGTCACTCACTCCCTTTTACCGATTAAAACCGATATTTATATATTTTTTTTATTTATAGCTCGTAAGTGAAGCTGTAGGTACCTACTATAATAATCGAAATCATCTTCTAATGCAGACGACCTGGCTTCACGCATCGATACCTGTAAATAAAATATACTCGAACACCTTTCAACATGTCAAGTGCTTAACTTTCGGCCCGTCTATTCTGTCCGTCTGTATTTCACGGAACAATGCATTCGAGCATATCGCTGTTAGATCTACTGTTAGATGTGAGAGAACTGTCTGCCTACAGGTAGACTAGCGACTTCCCACGGCTTTGCCTGAGTTTCATGGGTTTCCCGCAGAAATAACGTACTCTCCCGCGTTAAAAGTACATAATAATATAAGCCTTCCTCTTGAATCACTAAAGCTATTAAAAATACTTTTAGAAAATCTGTTGCATAGTTTTATTTATTTATTTGTTGCATCATGTGGTTACAATAAAGGTGTTAACATAATAGATTCCCTAACAAGTTTTGAAGATCTAAGCATGTAGAGGTACAGACAGAAAGACAGACAGTGGAAACTAATATGTACCTAATGATTTTGCGGCTATCAGCATTATTTAGATTTATAACGGGATATTAAAATATACCTATAATAAAAAAGGTGTTTCTCAATTGGATGCGATATTTTGTGTTTGTTATGTTATAGTAGGGGAACCAAAACGGAATTTCGGGATTTACTGGAGCGCGGCAGATTTATATACAGAGTCTATTATAATTGTCAGATTAATAGACCGTACGTCCGCTACACAAAGCTCATCTATATGAAAGATGAACGATAATAATATCTTAATTTGAATGTATTATTAGTTTTAACACATTCAATCGATGACCGCATTTATGCGTCACATCAAAATCGTCAGATTATTGGAAATGAGCTTGTTTGAGTTATTCTTAACCCCTCAAAAAATCTGACGCGCTCGATTAAATCCCCATTTAGAATCGTGGGCTACTACTATTTTTAGAATTTTGTCGCTTGATTGGATTTGGATGATAAGTACTTTATATGAAAGCTGTTACTTGACAGTTGCTCTCATTAACATTTTATAAGAATCAGTTTAGTAGGTAAGCTTTCTACAAGATATTTTTACTATACATATTAAACACCCAACCACCACCATATGGATACCTCTATATGGACAGGTCAACTTAAAGCTAATTTAAATAAAAACTAAGAATAATCAAGGAAATAACATTGTCTTGACAGTTCGCTTCATTTTTTTACACGAAGCGTATTAAAACAAACATAACGATTCCTCATAATTTTAATTATTTTCACTAATTTCAAGCAAAATTCATAAGAAAAACCTATAGCGGAAAAAACCATTTAACAAGCAAGTAAAATATCTACTAACCTTAATATCTAAATTATATAATAGTCCCTTAGATACATCATCGGTTCGCAATAACATAAACATTGATATTTCCTGTTTACTTTAAAACTATAAATCTATTTACCATACATATTTTAACATATATGAATGAAACAAAAACAACAACTCAATATTTAGTGCTTAACGGAGTCAATTCAAAAAGGAGTGGGTGTGAAGTTTCACTCCAATAAAATGAAATGGTAGTAATTTTACCAAAATAAGACTTTACTGCCTATTGAGACATCTGTTACAAACAAAACATCATAATTTTATATAAATGAGCGGTGAATATGAATATTCGGGTCATGGGTGGAACGGTGAATACTTATTATATGCTTTTTTAAGTGCGTTTAAACTTGGAAATTAAAGGGTTTAAAGTTAATCTATACTCATATTATAAAGCTTGAGTCAATAACTATTGGACCGATTTCAAAAATTGTTTCACCAATGGATAGCTTAGATCTCTATGAGTGCTATAAGACATGTATTTACCACGGGTGAAGTCGAGGCGGACCGCTAGTTACTTTTAACTTTGATTTTATTTAACCTGATTAACGATTCTATAAAATGTTCATCGTCAAAGCAAATATAATTTATTAGGCACATCAAAACATTTAAAATTAATTATAAGCGACTATGTTATTAATGAATGTGGAATGAAAACAAATATTTCTAAAATCATTTATATATGGAAATAAAGTTGTTTTGACAGTGCGTTACGATTTTTACTACTAATACTTCTTTAAACATAGAAAAAATAAGTTTAAATCTGTCAGTTATTAATTTATTATGTTTTACAAAGAAATAACGGATGCAACGTCTAGAATGTTTTATTATTTCTATTAAAAAAAAATATGGGAAAACATCAATAAGTATTTAAATACCTAAGCACAATATTATTATTTTTTAGGATTTTTTTTTGCACAAGGTTACTTTTTATGTGATAAATAGTTTTAACGGAAAAAACGCGTAGCGTGTCACGCACCGCTCGCGTTACGCGGGCTGGGACGTATCATCGCTGCTTACGCCGAGGGCGCTGGACGTTACAGTGGTTAGGCGTTGGTCGAAAGTGTGTTTCAGATGAATATGTAAATCTATACTAATATTATAAAGCTAAAGAGTTTGTTTGTTTGTTTGAACGCGCTAATCTCCGAAACTACTGGTTCGAATTGAATAATTATTTTTGTGTTAGATAGTCCAGTTATCGAGGAAGGCTATACACTGAGAAAATATTATTTTAACAAAGGACCTTTTTGGCTCGGTTACAATCATATCGGTCATTTTTAAGTAAGACTTATTTAAAAATTTATAAGCGAACTTGGCATAGAGTAGACTTGTGTACATTGTTATATTTTCTCGGCTGATAACAAATAAGACATTAGTAATTTTCAATTAACTTAATTTGTAAATTATAACACTTTCAAACTTGATTCAAAACTACCAAGAGAATTTATTTAAATTTAATAAGCATACTGTTGTTTTTAAACAAGTATTTAAATTGTTTATTTTTACACACCATCTGATGTATTTATACACGAGTTGAAATTTAACTTGAGACAAGCTACTTATTTCCGTTTAAATAAGTAAATTTAATCGGTTGGTCCTAGCAAATGACCATGGTCAATAGCAACCGGCTAGTGTCATTTATATATAATCGAGTACCTCCCGGCTGTTCTGTACCGATTTACTCGGTAGAAAACACCCGAGACAAATGCTTAAAAATAACTGTGCGCTCAGTTACAAATACAAAGATGATTGGTTTCGTTCGGCTCATCACATCACTCTTCCGTCGACTCGCGCCCGTGACGTATGGCGTGGCGTGATCCATGTGGCAGTAAAGTAATATTCGTCTACTACCACATGGGTCACTCCGTACCTGTGTGAAATATTACTGTGATATTTTAAAGTGCAGTGCAGTTTCAAATACGTTGCAAACTAGGTACGGAAAATTATGGATGAGGAGGTCCGAAATTTATTAACTGCTTGGAATCTCGAGTCTTACATCGAAGTGTTTTAAAGGTCAGTACAACTTTCATTGTTTTCTTGTCATAGCCTGCATGATAAGTTTGGTTACATACATCAAAGAATTAACTTCCTTTCTGTGTTGTTGCTCGTACTTTCTTTATTATGTACTTACTGGCGGCTCCACACTCTTGGAAAACAAACGGCATACAGCGAAAATAGCCATAACTGCTGAACGGATCATGCTTCATATTTTGAGTACAGGTACGCCTTGATTAAGTTATAGGCTACTTTTTATTCCATTAATCAGTTCCCATGTGATATAAATAACTGTTAAATGTTTCCGACTGGTATTGGTATCGTTGTGGCTATAGATTGTTTAAATTAATGAATGTACACTTTTATTGCATTTAAGTGCAATAAAAGTGTACATACATAACAAAATAAAACCTTATATCTAAATTTAAAACATGATCAGTACAATAGATGACCTTATCGCTGTTGGTGTAATGTTAGTGGAGCAGAAACAGTTAAATCAAAGTGTTTGTTTAGTAGTTTAAGAAAAAGCACCTCACAGTTATATTGAAGTTATTTTCAGACTAAGATTATGATTTTGTTTTCAGCTGGAAAAGGAGTTTGAAGCTATAATATGCTGGCACATATACAGACATTTATAAGAGCTTTCCTCCTCTAAAAGAAAAAAAAAAATAAACTGGCCAAGAAGAAAAATAGCAGTCACAACAAGGACACAACTTCTAAGTTTGCAAGATTGTAAGTAAAATCCCTTTAAAATCTTGAAATCGTTGCCTGTCCGTCTGTTTGTAACAACTCTGCAGTGCTAAGAAATGCTTTTTGTTTCAGCACCAGAAGAGAGCTCCAACATTGCCTGCATGCTGTTGATCCCGGCACTTCTGGCTATATCAAGTGTGCGTCTGAAAAACGGCCCGAAAAAAGTGTACTACGGCGACACTACCTACTTTTTATTTAATTAATTAGCTGTAGGTATATTCCTTAGGGAGTTATTCAGTTTCTATGGTAGGTATAGGTATATGTTAATTTTTACGCCTTATACTACATAATATTCATGTACTCCGGTGATCATTGATTTTGTTAAAGTTAAAACCAATGCCTAGTTTAATCCTTAACCTGTCCAAAATTGTCTCCACCTAATTTGAACCTTGTGCATAAGATTTGTTTTCATAACTATAGTAGATTTGTATAATTTTGAATACATTGTAATATTATATGAAACTGCTCAATAATAAATCAGTATTAATTAAATAGTTTTTTGATTTGTATTGTAATCAATTTCCAAAGAACCCCACGATCTTTTACAGCAATTCTATTCGGTAACTATAGCCACTTTATAGCAATGCTCTCAGCAACTTTAAATTCTAAACTAATTCAGTAGGTAAGTAAGTATTATTTATTAAATAGTTACAGCAATGTTATTCAGTTCACGTAAACAATTCATTCGTTACATAGACATAAGTACCTACATACTGTATTATTAAAAAAAATATTAATTACTTATTATTATTAGTAAAATATCTGAAAGTACTTGTTTAGGTACTTTTATTATTTTATTAATATCTAATTAAATAATTTTTATTCATAACCACTTGAACGTCCAGTGGTACTGTAGTGCCACAAAACTTTATGCCGACTAACGTCCATGGTACTAGAGTGCCACACGAGTTTTTGGTTTTTTTATTTCGGATTTTCTTTATTTTCTAATAAGACAAGTTGCTAGTGTCAATGTCAGATGTCATTGTCAATAATTATTCTACTAAATTCTAATTAGAAAAACCCATACCTGGCAACAAAAATTATGAAAAAAAAAATATTTTGACAATAAAGTGAGATAAATTTTCCGCCATTTTCCTATTTTTCGCAAGTTAATTTCTTTATGATTTACTTGTGATATCTGTATTAAAATTAAATATGTTATTGAAAAAACTAGACTCCAACCCCGTTAAAACGGTACCAAAATAATAATTAAATGTTCAGAGGAAGTATTTTAAATAAATTTATCAAAATAGGTCTCCAAATCAGTCTAAAAATGCTACCATCCTATTTTTGATAATTTTTTAGTAAATGAAGATGTAGGTACGATGATTCATATTATTATTCAAGTTTATATAATTATAATAAAGAAAATAAATACATTTTTGGTTTTGAAATAGGTTTAGTACTTTTTATGTGATAAATAGTTTTAACGGAAAAATCGCGCAGCGTGTCACTCACCGCTCGCGTAACGCGGGCTGGGACGTTAGTCCCTAGTTACGCCGCGGGCGCTGGACGTTACAGTGGATAATACAGTAAGAATGTATATCTATCTATGTAACAATTGAATTATTTACGAGTACTGAATAACATTGCTGTAACTACCCAATAAACTAGCTGTATTTACCGAGTGACATTGCAGCAGCTACCGAGTGAACGGTTGTAGTTACCCAATAAATTGGCTGAGACAACCGAGTAACATTGCAGCAGCTACCGAGTGAACCGGTTGTAGTTACCCAATAAATTGGCTGAGACAACCGAGTAACATTGCAGCAGCTACCGAGTAAACCGGTTGTAGTTACCCAATAAATTGGCTGAGACAACCGAGTAACATTGCAGCAGCTACCGAGTAAACCGGTTGTAGTTACCCAATAAATTGGCTGAGACAACCGAGTAACATTGCAGCAGCTACCGAGTAAACCGGTTGTAGTTACCGAATAAATTGGCTGATACAACCGAGTAACATTGCAGCAGCTTCCGAGTAAACCGGTTGTAGTTACCCAACTTTACTCTGTTGTTACTAATGTAGGCAACTGTGTTATTATTGCTGAAATATTTTTAACCAACCTTAACGGTTAATATTTAACAAGCAATGATAGCAAAGTTGACGTATTTGTTTTTAAGCTACCAACTTTGCAGGTGCTATATTGACAAACATGCTGGGTTATTTTCTACAGTATTTCGTTTATTTTTAACCCACACGTTTTTTGAGTGTAGGCTATATAACATCACGCTACGACCAATTAAAGATATGTCGAATGTAGATTTCTTCGCTTCGTGTATTATGTACCTACTTCTATGTTTTATCTTGTTCAATTTTGAAGCAAAATTAGATTTCTTTTTTTTATGATAGATAATCCTGAAAAAAATTTGACCACAATCTCACCTGATGTAAAGTGACGATGTGGTCTAAGATGGAGCATGAAGACCTAGAAGGTAGATGGATACGAAATACGAAAAAACAAACAGAAATCACAAATTATCAGGAACTTGTTCTTTGGAATTATATTTTCCACGCGTAAAAAAATTCTTAGGCTGTAGCGAATCTGTGTTATAAGTTTTATATAAATTAGTTCAGAAGTTCATGCGTGAAAGCCGGGCAGACAGAGTTATTTTTGCATTTATAAGATTGCTATTCATAAAATCAAGGTAGAATTAATTCTTCATAATGACTCTTCTTCTACATATAATTAAACAATAAAAATACCTACACATCTTTTTTCTTCCCCAAAATTCAAGCGGCATTCCTTTTAATACTACTTTTGGTCAAAATTACCTTAAAAAAATGTACATTTTTAATTTTTCAAGGAAATATCGGCTATAAAGCCATGTTTGTGTTAATATTAAGAAGTAAATATGGTACGACCAATTTTGTTTTCGCTAATAAAATGCACGCCATCATACAGACAGACATCCAGATGATTATCTTCAAAGTCGGCAGAAAGCTTAGCTTATCGATCGACATAATTAAGAAATAAATGCCTTAATAAGAATTAAACATATCCTGAAAAGTACTTTAGTTTAATTGATTATTCACAAACATTTGAGCAGGAGAAAGGTGTCCACGACTTGTTTTTTTAAAGCTTCTTTTATTTAAATCAGATCGAATGTTTTGAGCTCGTTAAAATGCCTCCAGGAATCCGTGTCGCGCATGCAAATCAGGAAAGTTCAGTTTATCGAAATAACGTAAACAATTCGACATTTGGTAAATGTCGAAAATGTCCTTAGTGGCATTTCCTCCAAGTTGCACAATCAGATTAAAATCACAAGAATATCTTACATTACGAACGTGAAGGCGCTTAAAGTATGGAAGATTAAAAAAATAAGTTCAACATTGAGTGGTAGGTGTTTTCGATCGAAAAAAATGTTTTTTTGCTAAATTTAGATTCATTAAATTCTGTAAAATTTGGCAGAATTTAAGAAAACAGGACAATCCAAACAACAATTTCTAGCACGTGGTAAGCTCTAAGCTTGTGTTACGGGTACTAAAAATCTGATATACTTAATATAATAGACAAACATATAAAGATATTTTTTTTACATATAAAACACAAAGACCATAATCAAAGTGATTGCTGATCAAACAAACACTTGACCCCTCGGCGGGAATCGAACCCTCTACCTCTTGCGCCGCAAACGGACCGTCGCCCACCGCGCCACTGAGGCAGTCGAATAACTTACAACGAACCACCGTTTTAATTTAATAAGGATTGTTCGAGTAGTTTCTGAGTAAACCTAAATCATTTGTACTTATTATAATATAATAGCCAGCTCTTTTTATAATATTAAAACGTGCGTTTCTTAATGGTATCTTTATATTTAAAAAACACACAAGTATAGATACGATTATTGTTAAAAATGTATCATAATTTCATAGAGATTTAATCATCAAAAAGTTACTTTTAATACCCTTTCAAATTTCTAGAACACTATTTATAAAATAGTGGTACCCTGATTATAATGACTCCCTTTTTTAATTTCAAATACTTTGTGGAAAAATGTCGTGTAACAGAGAGTAAGCGCGCCTTATTGGCCGCGTTTAAGTCACGAAAAAATTATAGTTAAATTTATATATTAAAATAATAATAATAAATAATATTTAGGTAAAAATTATATTTTGGATGAGTATTACGTGCATATTTGCTATTGAGTTAATTTAAATGCTCGATGATCATAAACAATCGTACTAGTAAGAAAACGCTTATTTATAAATTATATCACAGAATTCATCTTAAATTATTTTAAGTTATGACCATGCCACCTCAATACTCTGCATACTTACAAGCTTGTTTGTCATAAAAAGCAATAGCTAAAGATTACTGGCAATTACAAATAATTCTCAAGCATTCACGACGAATAACTGTGTGTGGCCCTTTGGATCCCGGGAGCTAGTGCTGCTGGGTTCCGTAGCTTAAAAAAACAAAGCCTTAAGGTTCTATATAATTTATATTAAATGCATTGTGCCCTCTCAAATTTCATGAACATGTAGAACACTTTTTTTTAAACTTACTACCATGTATACACATGTTTTATGCAAATAAATTATTCTTATTCTTATTAAAACTTGAAATGGGTGACACATTGACGGTTTTTTTTTTAATTTCGATTTTTTTGATATTACGACGCCATTGCAAGCGCCATGATCACGGCGTAAGCTGATAGATATCGGAAAACTCAAAAACCGGCAAATCATGGTATGTAACCCATTTCAATATTGTTCAAAACCACGAACGACATTTTAAAAAGTCATATATTTCATATTAAAAAAATGAATATTAATCTTTGTTCAAAATAAGCCTAGAAAAAGAAACAAAACTAACATGTAGATACTTTCCTTATAAGTTTAGATAGATAACAATTTAAAGCGTACCTAAACCTGCTCTAGAGAAGATCAATATACGGGGCTTTCATCAAAAAGTTGATTAATTTTATTGCAAGACAAACCTTCTCTAGAAAAAAAGAAAAAGAATGCGAGCAAAGCGGTTTAAAAAAATTAGTTCTCTATGGTTAACGTTTTGAATTACGGAACCCTAAATCACTGGACAATACTCAGAAGAATCAGTAATCAATTTACGACGCATGCGTGGAATTACAGCGAACTCATAAATACTGACACAAACCGACAGACGAAACGACAAAGTTTTTATGTAGTGAAAGCCTGTCAATTAGCTTATTGAAATCAACTTGTTTATGGTGCCAAATATTTTGTATCGTTTCGGTTTTATAGAATTGTAATTGTATTACAGTATTTATTTTTAAAATATATGTTTACAAAATTGTTCCGATTAAGTTGTTTATTTTATTTGGAAAACAAACAGTTTTACTTACTAACTAAATCACAATACAAACATAACTAAGAACCATTTACATGTTTCCACATAGCGTTAAAAAACAAAAAAAAACACAAATCACTTACTTAGAACTAAATTTGAAAATATACAGAGAGTATTAAATCGTTATTAATCTTCTTATTCTACGGTAATGACAGCTTACGAAGATTCGTGTTGCATTGGCGCGCTGAAATTATCGTAAACGGGTATACACGCGATGTTCTTGTCCGCATAAGCGACAAAGGTTTTTACGTCGCGTTGCCCGCTACAAGATTCTTAGGTGACATAATTGTAGCCACGCCCATACAGTTAGCTAGCCCTAGATCCCTAACTTTATAAAAGTAGCTAAAGCTATTCGATCTCAATTATATCGCATATCACATCAGTAAGCATCGAGTTCTTCCGAGTACTTCGAGTTCGTCCGAGTACTTCGAGTTCGTCCGAGTACTTCGAGTTCGTCCGAGTACTTCGAGTTCGTCCGAGTACTTCGAGTTCGTCCGAGTACTTCGAGTTCGTCCGAGTACTTCGAGTTCGTCCGAGTACTTCGAGTTCGTCCGAGCACTTCGAGTTGTAACGATGTCCCCGGCCACACACATAGCTTTGACACGGATTGTAAATGTAGATAATTTAATTTAATGAAGTAATTGTTAATAAATAAGTTTTTGCTTATTATAAAATTTAGAGCTCGGAGAGAGAGTAAGCTAGAAAGAGACCACTCATTCTTACTCGTTTCATCGTACGGTTGAAAATGATGATGATGTGATTTGATTTTTGATTGATTATGAGACTTTAACATACAAAACCACATTCATATCGGTATTACTCAGTCAAGGGTACTAATAATAATATTTCTCATTAAAGAAACTGGGTTATATCTAAGTTAAATTGAATCAAGATATCTCGTAGCATATTAGTACATACTTTTGTAAAACTATGCGATCTTATCAATCGATCTTTTATCAACCGTAATCGGTCAAACGTCAAATAAAGATATCAGAAAACAAGTTTACTAAGCAACAATCAAATGTAAAATTAGCCTTATATAGGGTGCACCATAAATACTAGCAAGCCACGACAAATCGATAGAGCATGTTTGCATAAATGGGTAAAGTTTGTTTTGGATTGACTGGAATTGGAATTAAAATAAAGTAATGTAATTAAAATAAAGAAGGTAAATATAATAAATAAATAAAGTACCTAAATATATCTCGAAATAAACTTACAATTTAAGTTCTTAATGGAGCAATAACTACAAATTTAAAGTGCGAGCGCGGCAGTCAATACAATCTTTAATTATAAATTACTTATTTATGCAAATTAAATGATCTTAATTAAGCAAACATTTTAAAATCATGTAAGTCCAAAAACGGTACAGCGCTTGGTTTCCAATTGATATTTATATTTTCTTTCTTAAAAGGTAAACAATGATTAAAATACGTATAAGGACCGTTTGTCTTAGATAACGTTTTATGTAGCTCCCTTATAAATACAACATTAAAATATGCAGAGAATGTTAGGAAATATTATTTGTCTCTACTGTAACTACAAGTGGTTTACATCTGTAACATTCAATGGATCCTCCCACCAGCGTCGTAGCTAAGTAGTCAAGGGCCCTGGGACAAAAAACTGGGGCCCCTAAACTGTTAATGAGGGGCACTCTTCACATAGTTTATGTTCGCTACTCCATGTTTTGGAATATTTCGAATTCCAACTTTGCCTCACATTCGTGATCACAACATAATAGGCATGATGACTACTTATAAAATAGATTATCTGTTAGTTAGTTAGTCTGCAAATCAGCAAGAGAAATGAAATTTGCTACATAATTTAAATAGATTTTGTCATATTTGTCGTTAATTCAAGAATAGGATTTCTGTTAAGACATTGGGGGCCCCTAGCCCGCCTACCCATATTCTAATCACTTCAATCTTGCTCTATGAAGAAGATTATCAAAGTACTCTAAGAATAGGTCTAGTTGGATCAAAAATACTCACATTAAACACATGGCTCAAAATGTAAAAACGATTATTATTAGTAATATTCTGGACAAGTAAATTGTATAGCAAATCGAGCAATACAAAGTATTGTACTTGTGGTGCTTAGAATGAACACAGGGCCACATACATTTGTTAAGATTATCTGAATAGTTCAAATCTGCATATCTATGAGCTACCAAAGGTAAGAATTAACATGCACGATCATATTATTTGACACAGATTAAATAACAATGAATAATGCTAATGCAATGTGCTAAAAGCTGTCTGATTCAGTGCTACCTGAGGCGATAAAGTTAAATGAACGTCTTATTCTATATTGTGGGGTTGCAATAAAGATTTTTAGTATTGTATTGTAATAATAATAGTATTGCTGTTAATAGATTAGGGAGTTTAATAATAAATTCAGTAAGCGGGGCCAGTTGACCAAGTCAAAACTTACGTTATGACTTGGTCAACCGGGTCTGAAGGGCCGGTTCAAGCGGGCCCAGTCTATTAAAGAGCCTGCGTTTTATCCGTAGTTGGATTGGGTTACCATTATACACCTAATCACATTTTAATAGCTTTGTTGACGAGATGTTTTTAGTTGTTAACAAAAATAAAAAGATAATAGGACAAAAATAGTTACGCATTTCTAAATTTAGTTGGCCCTACATATTTTTACACAACTGGATTGCTAAGTAATTCTGGGCTAAGTTTTTCTATGTAGCCATACCTTACGTGCACTGGAACGATTAGTTAAGTTGACTTATTGTCCAACAACGTATTAGTTCAGTTTATTGCCGTTGCAATCAGCGAGCCAAACATGGGCAGACAAGAAGTGCGATCTAAATATAATGACAGTTTTGCACTTAACTGTCTACAGGTTACGAAGTTTTGCGTGATGTTTTTGATTCGTGATTCGTGATTTTTGGCCTGGCCTAATAGCTCTTTCAAACGATGCCGTCACCGCGTCGCCGCCGCCAACGCACCGCTCCGCAGTGGCGTACGGGGCGCAATCATGTGTCACACCAAGCAATTTTAGCTGTTTACTGTAAAAACATCTTCATTGAAACGCATATAAAAAAACCAATATGCATTCAATTTAGAACCTCCTGCTTTTTTTTCGTCGATTGAAATTACATTAAATCTTGTTAACCAATCTTTGTAAATATGTTCTTATACAGTTAATAAAATAACCAAAAACAATGTTAAGCAATTTTTTACGATCAATGTTTTATCGGAAACCGTTTGGCAAATATGGAGCATTAAAACACAGCATTAATCACGAATCCTAAAATGGATTCTCAATTAAAATCAGTACCAAGGATTGTTTGTGAAAGGCTGGATTTAAGGGCTGTTCAGTCCATTAATTAATACTTAATTGGAAAATTACTGCGGTACTTTACAAATAATCTGGTCTGGGAAGTTCGGTTGTCAGTTTCAAATTAAAGCCTGTAAGGTTGAACATCGGTGATTTATCTCTGATGGGCGCCTTTTGGGTCGAGGTTTTGGCTATTACACGTAAATTTTGTTTAAATATCTAGTGCCTACGTATTCAATTGCAATGAGTGTAATGAGTAAGTAATTTTTATAATTATTATGAGCGTTTATTTCGGATATGACTGCGGATAATCGGAAACCGGGTTTCAAGATTTGATTAAAGACAATGCTATTGTTTAGTTATTATTATTTTATGTTAGAAAAGCCTTCGTTTGACCATAATCTCACCTGATGTAAAGTGACGATGCGGTCTAAGATACCTAGAATAGACCTAGAATGTACCTATTTAATAACTTCGCGACAGAAAAAACTAATCTATAAAAGCTTATTAGAAGCATGCAATCTTAGTTCAATTTGCAATTTTAGTTAAATTTGATCCCCCTTACGTTGATGGGGTGATGATGATGATGATCCCCCTTTTTTCGTATTATACGAATAAATCTATCTCTCGACTACATATAATGTACCTACAAATAGGGCCTAGCTCCGGATAACTAAGATGCTTGAGATAAAGACATTCAATTAAAATTGATCAGAAGAAAAAGCACCATTTCCTATCTTGCCTAATCATTGTAAAAACATCGGCTTGGTTATGGTGCGTCTACCAACTGGTCGCCAAAAGTAAAAAAATAAATATGGCAAGTGCGAGTAAACGTCAACCGAGAGGGTTCTCGCAAGTTATC
Source organism: Gymnoscelis rufifasciata (assembly GCA_929108375.1). Classification (NCBI taxonomy): domain Eukaryota; kingdom Metazoa; phylum Arthropoda; class Insecta; order Lepidoptera; family Geometridae; genus Gymnoscelis; species Gymnoscelis rufifasciata. Next base: position 6,592,949 of record OV815315.1, on the reverse strand, counting down.
GCAATATTTTTCTGTAATTAGTTATATTTTGTGTCTTAGTTTCTAAATAACTAATATATTAACAACTGATATTATTGAATAATAAAAACATCTTATAAGTATTTAATGTATATTCTGACTACTTATAAATTATTTTACTGTTGGTTCTCTGAGAGGCGCTCAGCGAGCCGCGTTTAATTTTTTTCTAATAAGTTACTTTATATTGTAATTCACTGCTTTTAGGCAAACTTTATCATTAAGAAATATAAAATGACATGAGGTACCTAGATAAGCTTTTTTGATAAACAGCGTTCCTATTTTATCTGTTAAGCCGTTTTGTTTCGAAATGCGGTACCCAAACTCTGGCGGGATGTGAGAAAATTTCAATCCAAGAAAGGAGAAATACATATTTCAATGAAAATGAGCCTCGTAAATATTCGCATATTGATTGAATTATATTGTAAAATTATAGAGTTAGATTTACAAATTAATCTGACATGCTATTTCTGTGGAATAAAAACAATTATGAAAAAATAGAATAGAATACAGAGATTTCATGACACTGGTACAGGTTTAAATATAGATAATATAATAGTAGATTTTTGTGTCTTCCTTAAAAAGACTTGTGTTACCAAAGTTATAATAAGTTCATCGCAAATTTTATTGAGTTATTAACTCTTTATAGATATCTTTTAACCTTCAAAATCATGACTCTTTATGAATCGATATACCTCTTAATTGTTTCTACTATCCTAGTACCTCATGATGATGATATAATCTATCTATAATATAAAAATGTGTTGGTAAGCGCATAAACTCAATTTATATTTGTCGAAGTCCAAGGTTTTTACGGCGAGAAAAATTGGAATAATTACCGGGATAACTATTATGAATAATACCCGTGCGAAACCGGGGCAGGCCGCTCGTATAGGAATATAAAATACTGTGCTTTAAATTATTCGCTTTAATTGCTTATTAAACACCTGGGTGATTAAAGTTTACTAAAATAATGGACTTAATGCTACCGGAAACACCTGGGTGAATAAAATCTACTAAAAGTGTACTTAGCGCACCTGGATCAATAAACACAGGTGAATACCACCCCATCATCTAATCTTAAACCATAATTTAAAGAGATGAATCAATGTCCAGATAAGCTCACCTGTGCTTATTGTCTTGTCAAAATCCAATGAATCACTACAAAATGTATGAGTGGCTATCTACCATCAGTAGCAATCAAATAAATTGACTATTTGCTTTGAGTTACTCTATTTAGCCGTCGCTTTAAATGTCCGTTTGAAATGTGCGTGGGAGTAGCTAAAATTGTGATACCACTATAGATAAGAGCCTTCGTGCGATGTGAAAGAGGCATCGGTATGGGTGCTAGCATGTTTGCTAGCTGCTCGAGTAAATTAAAAAAAACGACATTTAGTATACTAATAATAATATTTCGGGACTACACACACCTATAGTAAAACCCCAAACTAAGCAGAGCAGAATTTATAATTATTTTTTAATTTTTCAAATGACAATGCCACTATACAGCAGCATTAATTTATTTATTAATATTGTTTTTTTACATTATGACATGTCTTTCAATTTAATTATTTAATACCTATTCCAAATTTTAGTAGTTTTTAATTTTACAATGCCACTATACAGCTGTTACAAATTAAATATGTATTTTATGATGAATTTGTATTGGATTTTAATAGAACATTGTTTTAGTTGACAACGCCACTACTCGGCAACTCTATTATTAAGTTACATCTCAAATTGAACGTCTTGTCTATGTCTTTTGCTGTATTTTCTGTGTGTGTTTATAATAATAATTAGAACTTTTTAACGAAATCAAGTGTACAATGTTAGCTATGATGAATAAAGTACTATGAAACTAAGAGCTTGTACTATGGGTGTCAACCTATACCTACTGGGTTGACTGATATACTACATAGATATATTTTTTTCTATATAAATACATATGATACATAGAAAACACCCAGAGCCGAAACCAGAAATTGTAGATCGTACAAAATCTGGTCCCTTGGAATCTTGCGTCTCAGGCGGACCTGCGCCCTCCGAGCCACTAAGGTAGTCACAATATGATTATAAAAATACGAATGATTTAATAAAACTCGAGAACTACTGGACCGTTTCTTATAATATTTACATGGGACCAAATTGCAAGCAACGATTCTTTTTGTAAATGAAAGCTTCATTTACAAAAAGAATCGAAATCCGTTCACGTATTGAAGTAGCAAACATAAAATAAGTAAAATAAAATACGCTTTGAATTGTGAACCTCCTTCTTAGGTCCTTCTTGTCTAACTGCATCTTTTTGCACTTAACATTTTTTTTTAATTATTCATGTGTAAAATGTTTAAAAATTTTACACTCGGTGTATATTTTGAGTACATCTGACACTTATCCAATTTTTTTAATAGTCGGAGGAAAATCGTATAATCTTATACATTTTTGACATAAATTATTGCATATTGTGATATGTGTTTTACAGTAGATAAGAACAACAATATTAAAAATAAATTTCAGTTAATTATAAAAAGTTAAGCTTTTACTTTGCACATAAATAAATCAATTCGTATTTCATTTAATTTCGCAAATAAAATCATTGAAGTTTACGCCGTTTATGTAAAATGACAGTGCTAATTTGATTTTACGATTGTATGAACTTTAAGTGTTCCATACAACTTTCGAATGAGCCTATAAAAAAAGATTTAAGACTCTCTTGTGTGTTTATTGAGTGCTTTTTGTGTTGCCAGCAAGTGTATGTACCGAAGTCAATTATCATAATTTGACGTTAATGTCAAAATTGACACCTGCGTCAATTATGTCAAATTTTGAGAAAATAATAGCAGTTGCGTGAAAATAATTGTATCGAGGTGTTAAATAATAATTGTTGCTACATTCAAGTACCTACAGGTATATTATGTATTTGGTGATAGAAAATATTTCCAATAATCCCTAATTCATTCACGGGGGATACTCGCAGGGATTTCTGGACTAAGACTATTGACAGGGAAAGATTCGTTTAATATTATCCCCATCTCTTCCCCCTTTTTGAAGTAGGTTAAAAACAACTGACTTTGATTGCACAGAAAAGTTAAAATGGGAATAATTAAAAAAGCATCAGCTTTCAAATAAATATTTATCGATAAACGTTTAAAGAGGCGACAATTTGGAAAACATACTTAAACTAAACGTGGAATTGAATTGAATTGAGAGATCATTCATGGAAAACGGTAAAAAAGAGAAAATCTTTCCAAAAAATACCAAAGACTTAACAACATCATTATGTATGTAACATTGTGTCTGCCTGTTTATACCGAGTCTCACTCCGTCCATATCAAAATAATTAAGTGGTAGGTACCAATTTAATAACATCTCTCAAAATTTCCATTTAAATACTCACGTACAAAAACCTATCAAAAAGCAGTTAAAACTATATGTTCCGGTGGCAGAAATTGACACGGGCTATTATTAAATAATTATAAAATAATAATGTTAATCGTAACAAAATTACATCTTATAAAAACGCCCATTATAAATTTTATAAGTCTTGTTTACAATGATGCTGAGATTGATTGATATAATAAATCTTTGTTTAAGAGTTTGAATATATTAAAAACAATTTGTATTTTGTTGTTTTATAGCTGTTGTCTAATAAGGTTTTTTTTATGTTTTTGTTAGATGTTTATAATAAATCGATTATTGTATGATCATTGAATTTTCACTGGTGCGTTAGTTTTTTTAGTACTTTTACCAATATATTGTGTCAAATGAAGGGCAATAAGAAATTTATCAAACAAATGGGTTTGCACCAATGTCGGCAATCCTAATAATATTTTAACGCGAAATTTTGTGTGAATGTATGTCACTTACATACAAATGTTTGCTGCTCTGTTACGCAAAAACTACTGAACGGATTTTAATGAAAGTTCACTGTAATATAGCTTACATATTACATATTAAAATAGCGCATAAGCTCAATTTAACCGTGGAAAATCTGTTATAAGCGTGCAAAAGTTTTTTTTTCTTTCTGTCTAAGTGATCTAGCGTTTTGGTTTATCGACGGTAAGCTTCACTTATTCCAAAAATAATAAAATCCATAGTGGGAAATGACACACTCTTGGTAGGCAGTCCAATACATTTAACATAATATCACTTAATGAACCTGCCATTACTTGTAATTATACGCTCGTCAAATGTTAAACGCAAAAAATAAAATGGCTAATTCATGGTCTTTTCATAATGTAAAGGTGAGTGAACAAAGACTCCAAGTTTCTACACTCAGCAGAAAGTCGAATTCGACATACTGCTATAATGGTGTCTACGATAACAAAAAATATCATTCATGGGCACTTTGAAACTATTAAAGTACTATTTTTCCGAAAAATAAAGTATAAAATAAAATCGAAACGTTAATCTAATAAACATAAGTTTAACATATTTTTAATTATATTATGGCATAAAATAAAACCCTGTAAAATAAAAAAACCTGTACACGTTGTACGAAAACCACAAAACGGACATTCTCACTCTTTTTGAAGATAACTAACAGATAAACAATGATATAATATTTTTGAAAATGTACTACTTTTTATTTCAGTAGATATTTATTGTGTCAGTACCATAAAATTGTGACAAACTTGACTTATAAGGACCCATATCAAAATAAAAATAATACTTTGAGTATTATCAAACATTGTTCTAAAATATACCGAATATATTATGCTGAAATGTCGAAACGCACTGATCCCAATTTTGCTTTTAACTGTCAAATACTTTTGGCCAATAAAACTGACCTACACTATAAAAGACAACCTATTTGCAGTAATATTACTTGTTTATTATCAAATTGTGTCGTTTTAATTTATAGAAATGACATAAAATAGGATTTAATTTATGTAATTAAATGAATGATACTGTCTTGAAATAAACTTTATGAGCAAGTGTGAATTCAACTTAAGAAAACTTGTTTAAATTGTGTCAGTTTTAAAAGAGATTGTGCAAAATTTGCACCTCCTTTTGATTAAGTATTCGCGCGTGTAGACGTTGCTTTACTTTCCCCAAATTTAATAATTAAGTAATTTTTTCGATAAGGAAAACACCTTTTTAATAATTTTACAGTTACGCATACTTAAATTATTTATCATTATATTTTTTTTCACTTTTAATGGTATAATTTATCATCTCATTGTAATACATTAGTAATTATATTTTGTTGATGAGTTACAATTTTTACTTTCTACTTAATACATTATCAAATAGTGAAAGCAATTTATGTTTACTCAAACTGACATACAAAGCATTAAATTCATTAGGTTAAAAAATATTGCTACACATTTCAATCATTTTATTTCTCAACATCAAACACAAAGTATTTCTGATATTTCAATGGTATGTACATAATGTCCTGATGTTTTCTGTTGTAATTGGTACTGATCAATGCGTGGGTGGTCTGTGGGAATTCCTTACTACTTCGATACGATGGAAGCTTCCAATTGACTAAAACTAGGTTAATGGGTAAATATTTCTTATAGTTAAATATTAGGTAGTAGGAAAGATCTATAAGACCTGTCGTAATGTATGGATCTGAGTGTTGGCCAGTAAAAGGGACGGATGAAAGAAGAATACATGCGGCAGAAATGCGAATGTTAAGATGGATGTGTGGAGTGACAAGCATGGATAAATAAGAAATGAGTATATAAGAGGAACCTTGAAAGTAGCACCAGTGACAGAGAAGTTGAGAGGAAATCGGTTGGCATGGTATGGACATATTATGAGAAGGGATGAATGTCATGTTTCGAAAAGAGCGTTAGATATGTGTGTTGATGGATATGTGGGAAGAGGTAGACCAAAGAAAAGATGGATGGACTGTGTGAAGGATGACATGTGTAAGAAAGGAGTGAGTGTTGAGGTGACGTGTGACAGAGGAAAATGGAAGGAAAAACATGGTGTGCCGACCCCGTAATGAGGGATAAGGGCAGGAGAATTGTGATGAGTTAAATATTAAGTAAATATTTCCCTTTGGATACAGCCGAGCCGACTAAGCAGTGAGATTGTGGTCCCCGGCAACCCTACTCTATTTTATTAAAATGAGGCACAGGTACGAGTCACCAGAAGGTCTTGTTTATTTTTTTTGGAGTTTACTCCTTAAGAAACGATTTGAGTTATAAGGCCCGGTACAGAAATTTTATGAGGAGTAAAATGAAAAAGTGTTACACGAAAAGTTGAGGCGTTACGTAGAAAGAGACAAACATTTATATCTGTAGGATTGAACTTGTAAAAGAATGAGATGGAATACATTCGCTTTATTGAAGTATTTATATATTGAATAATTACAGATATATGTTTGTTTCTCTTATCATTTTAGCAGATTCGTTCATTTACCCTTTTTTTCTATTCGATATACATATATCATAATTATCGTTCGTAAGTAGTAAACTCCAATCGTGCGTCGTAGCTGACGCACACACACACTTTTTTTTATACTAATTTGTTATTTAGGACTTTTACCTTAAACGTATGACAGTCCCATCATAACCGTCTAGTTTAGAATGAGTTAATAGTAAACAAACTGATAAAGTCTTATGAATCATTTTATTTTAAAAATGAAAAGAAGATTAAATGTTAAATATAAGAATACGTTTAATTATTAACGTCTTTTCTATTTAAAAGTTAGATTTTTTATAAAAATCGGACTTAACTAAGAAGAACATTTTCCCCTTTTTACTGAGAAAAATATATTTATTCTAAAAAGAACTAATGCACACATAGAATAAACTCAATTTATTAAAAGCTCAGCTTAGTGTCATGTCTCAAAGAATCGAATGCGATGCAAAAATTTTCAAATGACAAAACGAATAGGCATTCAACGCTCTGCTATTTAATTTAAATTGCACTACGGGTATATTTTTATGAATGGATAGGGTTTTTGGGTATGGGCTAGGACTTATGTTGAGGGTCCGTTTTAATAACCACACTTAACCCTTATCTTGAGTGCACAATTTACTAAATGCGCACTCAAGATCAAACTGAGAGTGGTTCATTAACACAGGTCTTAGTAACTTATACATTTGCGCCGCCAAAGATGATTCTCGTCGCTCTTATTAAGAAAAAACAACTAGAACAGCCTAACTATCCATTTGTAGAACCTAACTGCCATCAAATAGCTACTGCTTCGGTTAGTAAATGTTCAAATATTTGTTTGAAATTTGTCATACCATGTACAGCGAAAAACCAAATCAAATGCATTATTAAATGCCTATACGGTGTACAATGCGACATACGCGCATTCATTCGTTACTGTCAACTGGAAACACACAGCGTAGAGTTAAATACAGTAGGTAAACGAACCAAGATAATATAAAACAAATAAATAAATAATACATTTATTTTCTCAACACTTATTACATAACTATGTATCTCTATGTTAACGTTGTAGGAGTGAGCATATTGCTTTCTATCTGTCAATAAATCCGTAAAGATTTAAATCGCGCCGTTAATAAATTAACAATATTATCAAAATGTTTTATCTTTTTTTCATTAAATCCAGTAACATCATGCAATCAATTTTTAAATAGATGTGTGAAATTAATAAAATATTCGTTTGTTTATTTTGTATTTAACTGGGTTTCAGGCAAAGCGCGTGTTATAACATTGAATGGCTGCTTGAAGGTGTTAAAACAGGAATACTTCGTAATAATAGTATGAACATGTTTTATCTCTTAAACATCGTAAACGACGTTGATAAAAACATGAATTCGTCAACAATGAATTCGTCAGTTACCATTGAATTGCAATTTTGCATTTGTGTGAAATCGTAAAAAAAATTGTTAAATTATGAAATGGCATTACAAAACTACAGTATTCCTGTTTATAATTAGCTCGTTTTAAAGTACGTGTAGGTAAGTAGTCGTTGACGAGCTTTTTACTGAGTTCTATGAAATTTTCCTACTGTCAAAAAAATTTTACTGTGACGTTTCTTATTATGTCAAAATATGGCGAATATGTCGTTTAGGTGAGATTGTATCTGTATATGGCTTTAGTATCAAATAAACTCGTGTTGTTGGCTACTGGGCTTTAGTTTCCAAACGGAGTTTGTTATATTGCAAGAGAGAAAAATACATGTACAGACTCACGTTTGAATTTTACATTTGAAATTAATCATTTCGTCATTGAATACTTTGCTTTCATATCGTGTCGAAGATGACTTTCAATTTTCCAATTCAATTACAAAGCTCACGCCTATAGTTAATTGAAATAAGTTAATTAGACAACCACATCAACAGGCATGATAATTACATAAATAATAGGTATTCTGTATAGTCCGTCTAACACCTAATTTCGCTTTATCAATTAAATAAGTATGTATCTGGTTATAGAGCATTAAAGTTCCGAATGAAAAGGGGATTTTGAATTTATTACAAATCGCACGAAAGCGTTACGTCACAAAACTTCAATGCACAGTGAAATGAAGTATCACGTCATATTCTTGATTTATCGTTTGAAAGGAAAAAATAGGTGTATTTTTTTACTTAAACCTAAATGACTTCCTAACTTTTTTTAATCATTTACCCTATTAGGTATATACGAGTACGAACGAAACGTATCTCATATAACACAAATCTTCACTCATCTTTTTAACACAATTGGCACTGAAAGAATGTAACCATAATTTGAGGTGGCTTTATGAACTGTTAAAGGGTTTTAGAGGCCCGTTAAAGGGCCCATAACAGAAGTATGAGAAAACCGACGTAGGTACACTTTTTGAAAATAAAAAAAAAATGATGTAAAGTTTGGCTGTTTTGGCACTTACTTAGATCATGTTGACCGATTCAAACCGTTCCGTATTTTCTTTCGGAAGGGTACCCGAAAGAGATCCTTTTTAGCGATAACACCGTTTATTTCCTTTAATTGTGTTTCACTTATTATGTGTAGGTATATAATATTGTATTGTCACAAATAATTACCATAACGACGTCATTGTGGCATTTGACTGAAAACAAGTTTAAGGCCTGTCGCTGTGTTACCATAGAAATGTGCTATTTTGTGAAATATCACTTTTGTACGTATTTAACTCTAAACCGCGCCCGCGTCCGCTTACCTCAGCGATAGGCCTTATACAATATCCAATAATCTGGGCTCGTTTTTATCTTGCACCATGAAGGTAAATAGCCATGTTCTTCCATTTTAAGAAAGTACGAGGAAGCTGAACTATTTATTTTTTTGTATAAGATGAATCGCTATGCTTAATATTATCCAATAATTATAAGAGTAGGTAGGGTTGATAATCAGTTAAATAAAAGAATTAAAAAAGTTGACAAACAGTAATTAAATATGTTGCTACAGGATCCAATTCTGGATGGTTGCTCATTTTTTTCTGTGTTTAAATTTTATTATTAACCTTTTTAAATTAGCTTGTTTTTAACAACATAAAGACTTATAACGGTAATACACACCATAATCAGACGGTTTATGAGTTTCCCGATATTTCGACACTGTTGCAAGCGCTATAATCACGGCATAAACACCATCAACAGCGTCGAAATATCGGAAAACTCACCATGGTACTGTCGAATCATGATATGCTCAAACTGCCCCAACACTGAGACTTGCACAGGTAACTAATTGAGTCTATATGCCATGCGAGAGACATTAGGTCGAGTTTTGAATCTCGAATCGTTCCTCGAAATAGGAAACGTCTTAAAAAATATGCGAGTTTCATTTCTCACCCACTTTCCGACGCATTTAGCGACTACCGTGAGAAATGACCACTCTCTGCCATTTTAATATAGCAGACACTTTGTGAACTGGCAGCCGTGGCAGCCCTAGAAGGAGACCACCCGCGGGGCATGCTTGTACCGACGCCATATCTGCTGATTTATTGTATTTGTCATTACTGACATAACATTGTGGATTCACCTGTCCCTGGGAATTTTGACAACTTTTGTCACTACCGATTACATGTTAAATTATGTGAAAACTTTTGTAACTAAGGGTTTATTTTACAATTTTATAACAGGCAATTTTAGCGTCATCCATGTATATCTACTAAGGCTACTTGACAAATTTTTAAGAACCATTTAATTTATTTCTCTTTTACTCTTATGTTTATTATAAAACAATCAACAACAAAAAACTCTTCAGAGTTTGTTTTGTTCCTCGCGGGAAAATCCATAAAACACGGGCGTGAAAGTTTTGATAGTTACATTATAAACATATCACATTAATATTTTGGTAGATAAAAAAATGTACCTATTATAATAAATTAAAAGTGCACGAAAAACGGTTGTGAAGATGGCGCTCTTGTGACTTAACTTGTCGGAAATCTGCTATAGACGTTGTAGGGACTTATTTCAGTTTTGTACGTACTCATTACGTCACAGTCCAACATACCAACGCCATTTTGAAAAGGAGTGTTTTGAGAAAATACACACACTCTCTCACATTTTAAAAGTAAGTTTGTTGTTTAGATTTGTTTGATAAATTGGTGCCTTTTTTATTCCATTTACAAAATACAAAGAGTCTTATTGATAGTATTTCTAATGATAGTTCTGGCTGTCAAGTTGTATTATTGAGAAACGAAACAATCTTAATATATATAAATCTCGTGTCACAATGTTTGTCCTCAATGGACTCTTAAACCACTTAACCGATTATAATAAAATTCGCACACCATGTGCAGTTCGATCCAACTTGAGAGATAGGATGGTTTTACGGCGAGAAAAATTCGAATAATTTCCGGGAAAATCTTATACCCGTGCGACGCCGGGGCGGGCCGCTAGTATTATTATAAAACAAGCAAAAGATTTTAACGCGCTTCCTGTTAAAAATTGAGTTACTGGAGTATGGACTCCAAGAAGCAATATTACTACTTAGATATTTTATGATTAACCTATAGAACTAATTGATACATTTATCAAAACTCTTCTATAAAAGCACTTTATAAGATTGTAGATATAGAATTTCATACTGATTCAGACTGTATAAATCACAAGTTTAAATTTAAAAAAAAAACTCCCTCTGCAGCAACAGTTAAAATAATTATGAATTGTCGTTTAACCATTATTCAACCAAACCAACCAAACTCAATCGGGTATATTAGTAAACTTTCGATCCTGATATATTTTAAATAGCTAATCCGTTTTCCATAAAACTTGCTGACTCGTTAAGTGTAACGTATGACCTATGATTTGATAACGACTACGGGTATATTTGTAAACAAACAATTTTTCATTTCCACTTTTAGTCCTCATATCTTTGAAACGGCTAAGGATCATTATGAGACATAGCTTAGAACTCTCCACTTACCTATACTAAGAAATTACCACGAAACAGAATCAAAATCGGTCTCTCCATAACCATCCGTTTGGGAGCTACGATGCCAAAGACAGATGTCTATCACACGTACCTTTTTGCCTCGGAGTAAAAAATAAACAACGTAAATGTTTGCCTAAATATTAGCTTTAGTCTGACTATCACTCATCATCATCATCATCTTCCTGACCTTATCCCACATTACGTGGGATCGGCACAACATGTTTTCTGCTTATCTTTCCTTAGTCTGACTATCACTCAGTGTCGCTTTTTATGTAATATACATATTAGAACATATTCGCATAGCAGGCTTATCTGTACAAATTGCACAGTTCATTCTAGCCCCAGCTATTAGTTCTGCCTTATCTACCTGCAGGTGGCTATTGAAGGCTGTATAAGGTACAGTCAACAGCACAAGGAACTGATGAAATATGGTCCTAAAATAATATTGACAGTAGTATATTTGGCCTAAAGTTACTAACTACTGTAGTTTGCTAGAAGTAAAAGAACAAATAACATGTCTTAAGTAAGTGATCACATTTATTTGGGTACTCGCTCTTATTATGATTATTTTCATGAGAATTATTAAAAGTTCATTTGAAATTGACACTTTGGTATAACTTTTTACATCTGGCACGTCACACTAGATGACAAGTCAAGTTTATATTCGGTGGCGTTGCGCTCGCTTTTTGCAACGACTCCTCCAATGTCAACGTATCAAAATGTCATCAGCATGCTTTATTGTGAGTTTGATCGGTTTTATAATATCTATATCAAATTGATTTAAACAATTATTAATCTAAATAATCTATCTAATTCACACAAATAAATCAACTTTATACTTTTGAAACTAATTGATGACGGGTGATAGAGGGAAATCGAAGCAGAAACATGTTGTGCCGACCCCACGTAATGTGGGATAAGGTCAGAAACTAGGAAGGTGGTTTGAAACTGATTATAATTAAGGAAAGTTAAACAAACATCATAAACTTCTACTTTACAAAAACATACTAGAAGATGTTTTGAAATATTGATTTCGTCTGATGACTGTACCAACCGACAAACTTCAACGTGAAATATTTGATAGGATTGTACATTTTACTGCCTATTCAAGTCAATGTTGGCTACGCGATGTTATTTATAAAGTACGTAGTAATTTATTATTCTATGATAAAGGTTTGGCAAGCATAGGGCAGGGTTGGTAGGTTCTTCAGTTGAGTAACAACTATGCTTTATATAATGGAATAGACATGACGACTATTTATATAAATAAAAATGAATTGTTGTTCGTTAGTCTGATTAAAACTTAAGAACGGCTGAACGGATTCATCTTATCATTGTCTTGAAATGTTCGTGGAGGTCTAGGGAAGGTTTAGAAGGCGAGAAAAAATCGAATACTTGCCGGGAAAAAAAATTGAATAAAAACCCGTGCGAAGCCGGGGCGGGCCACTAGTAAAAAATAATTCTATTTAGTCCATACCGACAAATATTGTTTGGTTTAATAATTTAAAAAGAAACTGCTAATGTATTGAGCATCAAAGTGTATAGTAGTAAAGTGGGATGCTATAGCGTATACATTTTATGCAAATAGCACGAAAGCGCCTAACACGAAACCTAAATAACCATATCGTCATAATTTTTAATTAGCAAAAAAATAAAAAAAAATACGTGTACAATTTATTACAATCATCTAAACGACTAACACAATTTTTTTTTGGTCATCTGCCCTTTTACAGATAATTCTTTAAAGTTCTTTAAGGTTTCACTGCATTCAGTAATGTTAGACATATAAGAGTATTTTATTATTCTGTGTTTCGACTTGATTCATGTAGTAGTAAATTTATGTAAATGCTTTGAGTGAGCAGGTCACTCCTACCATCTTTAAAATCTATCTGAATAAACTAATTTACGATTCGATTTTATTCAGAAATTATGTAAAACTGTTTCATATTTATTAAATAACAGTAAATGTAAAAAATAAATGTAAATTAAATGTAAATGTTGTAATGAAATGTAAATGTATATAAAAATATTTACCTGAAAATTGAGTATTCCATCCTACACAACACGTCAAACACGACCATAGAATTATTTAGAATCTTTAATGTGGACGGGCACACTACAACAGGAACTAAACAATAAAAAAACAAATGCGATTCAACAATGACCACATAATACCTTATGTATAAACAGGAAAAATTCAGTGAAAATTAAATAAGAGCTATCATTCTGTTTGTTCTGCGTCATATGAAGTACAAAAGCGTGTTGTCTGGCTAGAAATATGTATGTACATTATGTAATATATAAACTAAACACGTGAAGAATGGTGGCATTTTTGTATAAATATTTTTGCGACTTTGTATTAAATAAAGTATTACGTATTTTAGTAGTAAGTATTTTAAGTACGTACCTTGAAATAACTATAGTTATATTTCACTGCACCAACGCAAAATCATACATACCTACCTAAAACAAGCATTATTATTGTGACTATTCAGTCAATGTACAAAGCATGCGGGTACTACCACCATTTCTAAGCAACGAACAATGCCATACAACAATGACGTCACAGTATAAACAACATAAATTGAGTGCAAATTAGATAATTGCGAAAATCCTGTGTTCAGTGTTAAATATAGCACAATAACAGTGTATTCCGGTGCAATGAAACCAGCAAAACATCTGAAGAATAGTGTGATAAATGATTACAAAGTTGCATAGGAGTGAGTTTTGGAAAACTGTGTCATATTACATATTACCTTAACAGTGATTCGAGAAATCGAGCTGAGCAATCTGCTGCAGACAAATAAAACATCTCACATACGCGAAAATTCAAAAGCTTCCAAATGCGTGCCACGAAAATGACGTCATCTCACTGTCGTAGTGTGACACCACCGCTCTCCCGGGCATCTTCCAGTGACCTGCCCTTGCCGCTGTGCGTGTCGCCTGACATGGCTCGAAGGGCCATATCACCAGATATTGTAAACTTCAACCGGCGGGCCATATCACCGAGCTTAGAGCCATATCGACCTTTATCACCAGACTTTGCACGGCGATCGAGATCACCTGGCAGACCAAGATCATTGATGGAGTCACTTTTGGTCGCGAAAATGGAAGCTTTGTCGACTGGTAGATTGGTCAGAACAGATTCCATGGACAGCTGCAGCAGTTTTGGATCTATGAGCTCGCTGCCGAGTGACGTGTGCAGGTGTGATGATTGTCTGCTAGGGATTGTGGATTTCTACATGCCAGGGCCTGATGCGAAGACTTTTAAAAAGGTAAGATTTAGATTAAAGATTCCTTTATATATCATATTCATTTATTCGTTGATTCATGTGGTTACAAATGGTGTAAAGTTTTATATATACCCTTACATGAGCCCCTTAAGGTACTATTATGCATCTGTATTTGTAAGTTTCAGACTAGAGAAATTACTGTCAAAGTCTAAATATGAAAAGTATTTTAGTGGTTTAGGCGCAAATTACGCACCTATGTAGCGCAAACTATAATTTACGTATTAACAACTTTATTCCGAGAATTCAATTGAATCAAACATACATAATTTCTACTGCTTATACGTTTATTTCAACCCGTAGTAGCTCGGACTGGATTATTTACGTAACTAGAATAAGCTTCATCTACAAACGTAAACAGTAGGAAATAAAAGAACAATAGAAAAATGTTTGCATGATTCCTTAGCACATCTTAACATTACAAGTTAATTGCTGGAACACGAGTTTAAAATCGCAAGATTTACGTCAAACTAGTGAGATAAGACTTGAAAACATTATCGTAACACATCAGGTTTATTTGTTCATGCAAATAGTTATTACCTGCGTTAATAAGGAAGCCCTACAACGACTTTCGAAAGTGTTTTCTAGTGTATGAAACTGGTCTGAGCTTTTCCGGTAGAGCTAATAAGACAAGTAGCGCCATCTCTGCGTATGTTACCTCACTTTATTGACTCTACGTTCGACCGTAATGGAAGTGGTTTTTATAATCGCGACTGTGTTGTGTGGTTAAAAGGTTTTATAATAGGTGGCGTTACTAGCTATATTATTAGCATGTTTTTGTTTTGACCAGAGACTAAGTATCTCAAGAATTTTATGAAAGTTAAACCGTCTGTTTACGTTACCACTAGGTGTATGTGAATTACGATTTTTATGTTGAGACATAAGGTTGTAGGTTGTAGGAATTAATAAAATTATAAAAGTAAACTGAATTATTGCCACATCAACCACATTTGGTTTTGACAGAAGTTATACTTATATGATACGTGTCTGGTGAAGTTATACTAGGACACGTGTCTGGTGATACCCATAAATGTATATACTCTTCAAAAACATTTTTTGAAAGCATGTAACGGCATAGACAAACTCTCATATAGCATTTCAGTAGATGAACTGAGGCGCATTCTGGAAACGTCGTTTTGGTGAATAAATATTAACAATGTTAATAACTGTTGTTAAAAAACAAAGATATAGATTTAAAAATGGCCATATTCAGTTACTGCAAGAAAAAAAATGATAGCCCCGTTTACCATCCTAAAATTTGGTGACAGCTCTCGGACCATTATTAGATATTTAGATAAAAAATTAAAACCATCATCATACCTCTATTGATCAAAAAAAGGGTCTAAATGGGAAAATTATAATTTATGCTTATTATGTAAATAATAATGTCCATGTACAGATGGCCGTTGGGGCCGAAAAGTTCTCGAACGGAGGCCGTGGATCGGTAAACGCAGCGTCGGACGACCACCAAGATGGGCAGATGGCTTGGTCATGTCCAGCAATGGTCATGTAATGGCTGAAATGATGATGATGATGATGAATAATGTCCATATAATACGTAATACGTAAACGTATTACGTATAATACGTGATAAATAAATAACTATACGCAGTTTAGTAGGTATTTGATATTATTTACAAGGAAGTCTAGCAACTTATAAAGGACTTTAATTAGGTACTTAACTTCTGAACTGAATAAATAATCTATACTAATATATAAAGCTGAAGAGTTTGTTTGTTTGTTTGTTTGAACGCGCTAATCTCCGAAACTACTGGTTCGAATTGAATAATTCTTTTTGTGTTGGATAGTCCAGTTATCGAGGAAGGCTATAGGCTATATAACATCACGCTACGACCAATAGGAGCAAAGATATAGTGGTAAATGTGTAAAAAACGGGAGAAATTGTTCATCTTTGAAGCCTTCCGTTGCGTGCGCCGTGAAAACGGTTCAAGATACACAAAAAATATGTATTAAAGAATAATATAGCTCTTTTAATGATCTAAAAAACAGTCCGCTATATTATATGTCTATCTTTTAAGATTAACTCACAAAAACCGTTTTTATGGTACCTAATTTGGTCGAAATAATTTGTTTAAGTTGTATCAACATAATAATATTAATCTTTATTCAAATAAATATGTTTTTGGTTAAGAGTACTTCATCCATTATAACGCGGGTAGCACCGCAGGGCACAGCTAGTTAATTATAAAAAAAAAGTAATACCTACGTGCTTATAATGTACGTGTTTAAAACTATAAATTGATAGCATAGCAATAAAATAATATAGTACTTAGGTTAGCTTAGCATACCTAGTAAAAAATTTAATTCCTTATGTTAAAAATAATAAGAATATGTAAAAAACCATTTAAATTAATGAATTCTGCAATCAATTTTGCTTTGGTGTTCTATGAATGACAAAGTCAAAGTCAATACGTTTGGACAGGTCTACATAAAATTAAAAAAAAACTATTTTGTAAACATAAATTAATTATCAATGAATTCACATTGACAGTGAAAACTATCACAAGAACATAAAAAAATACATATGTAAATCTCTGTAATTTAATGCATTCTGATCAATACAAATCTTATATATAAAATTCTCGTGTCACAATGTTTCCCGTAAATTCCCGTACTCCGGCTTGACCGATTCTCATGAAATTTTGGAAGCATATTTTGTAGGTCTGAGAATCGGCCAACATCTATTTTTAATTTTGCAAAACAACGTTTGCTGGGGTTAGCTCTTAGCTAGTAATTTACCTCTATATATGTTTAAAATTCTCGTGTCACAGTTTTCGTTGCCATACTCCTCCGAAACGGCTTGACCGATTCTCATGAAATTTTGTGGGCATATTGAGTGGGTCTGTGAATCGGCCAATATCTATTTTTTATTTTGCAAAAAAAACTTTTGCTAGGTCAGCTAGTAATTTATATTTTTTTTATTGTTACTTGAATAAGTAGCTGATGAAAATAATGTATTTTAGGTTTCATCATAAAGTTTAGATGTCACCATAAAAATAGTTCGTAGCGACACTATCTTAAAAATTGTTTTTAAAATAAACCGTTTTCGGAGCAGTGCGCTGACAAAGAAATTAGAATATACTCAAATACGGTCCTGTATACCGTACACCAGCGTGAATCCTTTTGCACCGATCAAACAAAATTGGATGAAATTCGATGAGCATTTTTTATTTTGTCTAATAATACTGGACTATAAGTCCCTTTATAACAGATTACCTACGGCCACTTCCCAACTTCTTTATCAGATCAGCTCCAAATACAAACGCCTATTAATTTTCAGCTCAATCGGAAACTGGGAAACGGGTTACCTTGCAACATTGATAACAGATAAAATCATCGCCACAGGTGAAACTAAACTACCTCTTGACGTGTTTACCTACGTGTTTGACATTGACAGTTTGTATTTTTGCTATTGCCGCCTATGGAGACGCAAAATGGCGTTCAACTGAGTAACATATTTTTCACTTTATAATTTTATTCAACCTTTTCAACCAAAATTTTGGCCAACTGACGCTTCAAGCGGTTACAAGAAATTGAATTTAATTGAATTGTTTACGAGTTAAAAACCAGAGGGCGCTCGCTTTCTCGGGGTGCGCCGTTCGTTGTAAAAGCTGGCTTGTTTGTGGGGCTAAATATTAATAAAACATTATTATAGTTGCTAATAGATTGGTACCTAATTTGTCGGAAACCCAAAAAAAATTGGCTTATTCCACAGTTCCGAGTAAAAT
The DNA here is from genome assembly GCA_929108375.1 of Gymnoscelis rufifasciata. Taxonomy (NCBI): domain Eukaryota; kingdom Metazoa; phylum Arthropoda; class Insecta; order Lepidoptera; family Geometridae; genus Gymnoscelis; species Gymnoscelis rufifasciata. The sequence continues at coordinate 6,574,588 of OV815315.1, read as the reverse complement.
AAGCAATGGTTAGTTAAGTCAATAATACGTGCAATGGTTAGTTATATCAAAAGCTATCTCGCTTTGTCACATGTGACTGAGCGAAATAGCTCTATATTTCAGCCATCGTCTAATTTTACTCGGAGATGGTAAAACGATATGATTTCAAAGAAATAACAGACAAACATCTTATATGTGGAATTAAATAAAAGCTTTTAATTTAGCGTTGTCGTGAAAATGGGGTAAAAAAACCTACTTGAAAACGTTTTTTATCAGACAATAGTTTGTTTAACTACATCTAGTCCAAGGTAACAAAGTAACCAAGACCGTTGGACCTATATCTTTGGGTGATATCTTGTAATTGTTTGACCAATTTAGTCCGAACCAATAAAGATAAATGATAACCCGTGCACTAATTAACTGGCGCTGGCGCTTGGGTAATTGATACATTAGGAGTTATGGTTATTGCCTCGTCTGGGTTAAAAGGTAGTTTTAACTTATAATGTCATATGAATGAATGAATCCTTTATTGAAGACGTAGAGTACAATGTTTCTATATTTATCTTAGTGTAATTACAATGGGCATCTAATCGTTGAATAAGTTGCTTTCAGGCAAAGACACTGTAAAAAAAAAACAGAAAAAAATAAAGGGTAGAAATAGGTTGTGTTCTTATTTGTGGATTCTTATTTAGTGGATATTCCGTCCACTCGTACTAAGTGATTCTCATCCACCTCAATAATTCGCAGGGCAATTTGTCTAGAATTCGCTTCCTGCTGCTGTATTTCCTAATAACTACAACCTGAGTGTTTTCAAGACAAGATTGAATAGGTACCTTCTAGATCTATGTGATCCATCCTCCTCCACATCGTCTCTTACTATAAGGTGGACAAACATCGCTCATAAAAAAGAAAAGTTAGTTAGTGTACGTGTTATGAAAAATAAACAATATGAAATAGACATATTAGTAGTATCATTAGAACACGCCTCAAATGCTTTACCATTTTTAAACTTTTTACTTATTTTATAGCATGAACGAACTAGAAAACTTATGGCAAAATTCAACCCATAAAAGGCTTTAATAAAAATTAAATAGGCGATAAGGGATTAATTCCACCATTTAGCTATATTTTTACAGTTGCTTTGTGTCTAACAAATTCTAGTCTACATTTGCCTATATTCACCATCAAAACAACAAGAGAGAATGTGTGTCACTTGAAAGGTTTAAGTCAAAAAACGTTTATTTTCAACTTAATAGGTAGCGCCAGAATTTATTTTTGCGACCAAACAATAACACGTTTTCACATAATTTATGCAAACCCAAAAAAATATCATTGTCTTGTTAATATATTTATGTTATTCGAAACAATTTTCAAGTCCAAATACCTCATTTGCCTAAAACGTATGACTATGACTAATTTGGATTCGGTCCGATACTTTTAATGACACATGTTCTTGTATTCCACTTAAAGCATTACTAAAATTTGAATTAAACTCTATGTAGTTGACATAAAATAGAAAATTTTATTTCAGGAGTGCATAATGTATGGTTGTTGCAATGTCCAGTGACGTATTAGGATCGCCTCGAATGTTCGAGTAGGCTGTGTGCGTCACAGTGACGTCATAGTGACGTCATAGCTGTCTTTGAAGGCTTTCTTCGCTCTTTGGATGCCATTTTGGAATCCATTGAAACGACTTGTATGGAATTTGAATGGCTGTGGATAGTCTTTATAACATTGTTAAGATGTCTAACCTTGAATTTTATGTACTGTTTAATCTAGTCTATCTATATTAATCAATAATTTTACAGCAATAATATTAAAACACTATATTATATACAACTGTATTATATACAACAGCGTCAAAATATCGGAAAACTCAAAAAACGTCAAATCATGGTATGTTGCCCGTTGTAAGTCATAATATTGTTAAAAAACATGATAATCTAAAAAGTTACTACTTAGTGTTTAATAATTATTGATGTATCATTATGACAGAGGCTTTTAAAAATATATTTCAGTTTCTTTATTTCAAAACACATTACAGTCGTTTATTTCTAAGTATCTACTTGAATGGTTTTGCGTGCAATAAATAAATATTGATGGACAATCCACAAGGTATCATATAGCTGAAGTTTTAAGCAATGTGGAATAGTAATTGAAGCAATAATTTGAAAACGAAAATGATAGGTATACAATTTTGATACAAATTGAGAAACTTTAAAAAGGTTATAGTTTATTTATTGGAGCATGCATACGTACGGCTAGCTTCTTAGATTTAACGAATAAATAAAATAAATAAATAAATATTTCCAGACAATTCACACAACAACATCTAGCCCCGTGGTAAGATCTAAGCTTGTGTTACGGGTACTATATCTGATATACTTAATATAATAGTCATACATATATAGATATTTTTTATTATACATATTAAACACCCAGACCAAGGAGATCGTGCCTGCAGAACATACAAATACTTTCACCCTCGGCGGGAATCGAACCCGCTACCTCATGCGCTGCAAGCGGACCCGCGCCCACCGTGCCACTGAAGCAGTCAAACTCATTCAACTGCTTCATTTCCGGTCAGAAAAACTTAACAAATTAATATTTCCAACTAAAGTTCTGTACATAAATAAGGCCCCACGCCTACGGCGATTTTTTGCAGCGATGCTGTCGGGCGTTCGCATATCACATCGATACAGTAGCGCGTAAATTATAAAAGTGCTGGATAAAAGATCTATTAAGTACATAGATGGTCACATTTGATGAGGATAATTATGCATAACGTCACTGCCATGTTATAAGCCAATAATTCTGACGGCATAGTTATTAATTTGTCCTTAAACCAGTAATTTTCCATTTATTTCGGAATTATTGTTGTACCTACGGTGGATCTCGAATTCCGCTGTAATTGATATTAATGATGTTCAGTGGAATTCGGAGGTAGATGATGACACAGTATTATCATGATAATTTCAAACGCAACATGACCAATACGAACATTACCTTACTTTTTCTGCTTTTTTCGTTTTAAAAGCACCTGAAAACACGGCTTTTAGCAAAATTATGTTGTATGTTGTGTTGATGTTTTTTATATGACAACTTTAGGTAGTTTTAGAAGTTCAGTTTTATACATTCTATTTGTAGGTGATTCTAGAAGTTCAGTTTTATACATTATATTCAGCGATAAATTAACGTCTTTATGTCGTCGGAACGTCAAAGTTCCAATAGGCGCGATGGCATCATAAACATTTTTTTTTTCATAAAACACAAGATTTTTATTTTGGAAAATATGAATTTTGCGCTGTCTGTCCGTTTGCATCATTGTCTGTTGTAAACCCTCTTTCTTCTCGGGAAGTAGCGTACGCTAAGTTGAATGAACTTCTGTCAAATTGAGACAGAGATTCAGAGATAAGCGCCCTTATTTTTCAATAAAACTCGAGAACTGCTTTACCGATTGTCATAAAATTTATATGGGTTCAACTTGTAAGCAACAGTTTTTTCTTAAAATCAACCATCGAAATCGGTTCACGGAGATCAAATTCTGAGGTCACACACATAAAAAAAACCTAGAGAACCTCCTTTTCTAATAATATTAATACCGTAAATAATATCTAAGTAGTACTTATTTTTATTATTTAGTCGTCTCACCTATTTCTTGTAACATGCTTCTGGGCTCCATCGTAGAAAGATAAATAAATAATAAATCAATATTTCCAGACAATTCACACAACAACATCTAGCCCCGTGGTAAGCTCTGAGCTTGTGTTACGGGTACAAGATATCTGATATAATAAATATAATAGTCATACATATATAGATATTTTTATTATACATAAGATAAATGCGCGCATCGCAATACTTCCAATCCTGCACCATTAAGTTACCACAGCAAAGGAAGACCAAAAAGCTTAAAAAAACTAGAATCTAGAAAATAGCCAGACGATTAGATAATACACAAAAATAATCTCTCCTTATAACGACCGCACAGTAGGAGTATCACTGGTTAGGAGAAGCGTAGGATGTCTACAAAAAGTTATTAACTGATGATCTGCAAAGGTCAGTGTTTGAATCATTCAAACATATCTACATAAAACTAAGCATGTTGCTAGTTTGCTCTAGAACAAAATTATGCTGACTAAAAAGGATTTGAATCGCAACTGCCTAAATAACATTTGCGTCACTTTCCCAAAACAATAACACTACGGGGTGTTTCATATAAATATAAATAAATTTATTCAGAACACCAAGTTACATGTCAGATGTAAATTAAGTTATTTTTAAATAACATTAATTAATTAACAAAATTTTTAATTTAATCTATTCATTTTCATTATACAATTCAGTTTGTCTTAATCAAAAATAACAATTTCATAAAAAATATATTTCATTACTTATATTAGACTTATAGTAGGCTTATAGAACGTGTGATACCATACATTATTCATAAACATTAAATAGTGCTAAAGTTCAATAAAAGCTTTTCATCTTTGTTTATCTCTATAATCGTCGCTCTGAATAAGGCATAAATAAGCATAGTGTGTTTTTTAGCCAATTCAGTTATATTAGCCAGAAATAGCGGTTTTCATGAATACGAGCGTAATAAAATAGCTGTGTTGGCTATGGGGAGGACACTCGACTTTCATTCCAAAGGTCGGTTCAAACCCCGCCACACACCTCTGGATTTTTCATCTTAAAACATTTATGTATGCTTTAAACACGTGCTTTAACAATGAAGGCAAACATCGTGATGAAACCGGCATGTTCTGAGACTTTAAAGAGTTTGAAGGACATGTGACATTCACCAACCCGCTCTTGGCCAGCGAATTAAGGCCTAATCTCTCTCGCCTAGGGAGAAGTCCCTGTGTCCCAGCAGTGGGAACGTTAATAGGGTGATGATGAAAATAGGCGAGAGTATGTGTCAGGCCACGCTCTACTTATGTTTCCGTAGTTATAAAACACAAGGTAGAAATTAGCAGCTTCGTACCACGGGGAAAATTCGGACGCCTATAATCTTTTATCGAAATTAATATTTCCGTATAATCCACATACCAACATCTAGCCCCGTGGTAAGCTCTCAGCTTGTGTTACGGGTACTAAATATCTTATATACTTAATTAATAATACAATAGACATGCATTTGTAGATATTTTGCATTATCAGATGTCTAGTACCCGTAACACAAGCTTAGAACTTACCACGGGACTAGATGTTGTTGTGTGGATTGTCCGGATATATATACCTCTATTTATATGTTATACATTTATTTTTATTCTTATTAAACCCAACCAAGGGGGAAAAAGCTTGCAGAATATACAAACACTTGACTCTAGCGGGAATCGAACCCGCTACCTCTTACACCGCAATCGGACCTTCTCCCACTGGGTCAGCCAAATTCGGTATAAGAACTAAATGAGCTATAGTATCTAATCGTTTCTTTGCTCTCGTGTAAAAAAAGCAAAATGACGATACGATATTTTTTTAATATCTATTTAGGTATCTAAAAAATATTTTTGACGTTTCTAAGATTTGTTAAATCAAACAATGGAAATTACTGATTTTGCATCCTGTAATGCTATTCCACTAGTACTAATACTTACAAAGCAAGAAATGAGAACAGTATTGACACATTGTAACTTGTTGAAAGTAAAAAATAAATAAATGCTACTTTCCTCGTAATTCACGAAAGAAGCATAATTGATAATAAGTAATTACTTAAACCACAATTCGTAAATCACCGGAAATTATAAAAGGTTACGATAATCAGTTAAATTATTCATTATTGAATATTTGGTGATAAAACTTCAATAATAAGGCATCCCCAATTACATAAATTAAATGCTTTAACAGAATGTCGTTTTAAATGACAGAGAGGTACTTCCATAAATTACTTTTGGAATTGGATATTAAATACAATTTCTTATAAAATATGCTAGATCTGTTTTTGCATAAGAACACACTTTTCAAAACACTCTAAATTAGTTATTATTAACGACCATTATTCAAATGTTTTTGAAATTTATAGCTAAAAGTTATTTTGGCTCTGTGGTTCGGCGGGCGAAGGTACGCCTGAGGCGCAAGAGGTTGCGGGTTCGATTCCCGCCGGGGGATCAGATTTTGTACGATCTACAATTATTGGTTTGTGTTTTAAGTGTTTTCTATGCATGATAAGTATGTACATAAAAATGTATCTATGTAGTATATCAGTCACCTAACACCCCTAATACAAGCTCTGCTTAGTTTTGGGTTAGGTGATGCTGTGTGACTAGTCCGGAAATATTTATTAATTTATTATTTATTTCTATTATTAATTTATTTATTTATAAGATTTAAAAAATCTCCAGTTTTAAAATATAATTTCTGTACCTACACATCATGGTTTGCTAGAACAACGTGTCTTATTTCATGACATAAGGGCTTTAAATTTATAACTTTCATATTTACAACCTTACAACCACATTTTTTTCAATGACACGGAAATTAAAAGAAAATACTAGCTACCTCAAAAAGCCAACACAAAAACGGTAAGTAAATAAAACGTAAAAGGTATTTCAGTAATTTTTAAAATTTATAACCCGCTACAATGTAGCATGAAATGTGTTATGTGAATGATTATGGGGTATTTGAACTGAGGAATTATTGTTGTCATAAAAACAAACTGCATGTAAGTATACAATGTTTTGAACAAAAGCCGCGAACATTCATTTCATTCATTCACTCATTTCATTCATTTACTCATTTGGATATTGGATTGTAAATTCGATCTGGTTGGAAAATGCATCTAGAATATATTCCTTTATATATATCTATAAATCTTTTTCTATCTTATTTAGCTATAAATCAACTGTTGTTGGAGGAAGTCCAGCTAATAAATCTTCGAATTTATTAGGACTTCTATCTGGACTTCCTCCATCACCAGTTGATGACTATGATTGTTTTGAGGAAGAAGATATATTAGACCATGTGCATGACTTCCTTTTGTGAAGATGTGTAGGATTCGCAAAAGTCCTGCATCGAAGGTCCGAACGGTCGTCGTCAGTATTGTGGGTCGCGATAGTGTGTCATTTGGGTGTGAAACAGGTCCCAAGTCCAGTGATGTATCGGTTCGTACTAAAAGACTAAGAAAGAGGGTAGTCTACCAAAAATTCAATCAAATTCTGTAATTTATTCATATTTTGACAATAACGGGTATTTAGGTTTAACGAACTACTAAGCTAGAGTCATAGCACCATTAATTTATCAACAATAAAATGTTTATCAGCCATAGCTTGGTCAATAGTATAATATAACTTATAAATAAAAACACTTTTAAGATACTTATTTTTATTTTTTTTTAAATTCATAGTTTGTTTTATTTATTATTTCTAAAAATATTTTACAATTTAATTGAGAGGTTAACAAAACTTTTTAGATTTTTTGAAAGTTTAGTTAGTATACGGAACATCAACATTATCCTTATATTTAGTGTTGTGAGAATGAATTTCCTAATTCAATGTTAAACTCATACTGTTACACGACTCGCAGTTTCAGTTCAACCGTGATCATGGAGCATTTAACTGTACCGAAATAGCAGTAAACTCATAAACCAGCATATCATGGTAAAAATCCCGGTATATATCAAATAGTGTTGATAACCATTATAGTTTCAAAAAGTAACACAGAACATGCCAAGGTTGCCTGAAGAGATCGCTATCAGCGATAAGGCCGCCCATTGATTCACAACTTTTTTACATTTTTATCTTTTTTTGTGTTTTATTGTGTTGTGTTCAATAAAGAGTATTGTATTGTATGCCAGAAGGGGCAAGTAAAGATACGGGGTTAAGAATCAGATCGGATTTCCCAATCTTAGAAAGGTTTGAAAAAACTGTTGGAGTTTCTAGAAAAATATAGTAAAATATGATATCCAATGCGCCGTCTGTAATGAAAATATACGATTCTCCCAATATAACCGTAATTATACACAATTGACGGATGCTGTGCGAAAATTAAATACTAACGCTAGGTACTTACTCGTATTTACGGGTAAATAACACCCGTTGGTTATAATACTCGATATCATCTACCGATTTGCCCTGAGTTAACTCTTGAAAAATATCCTCCAACTGTGTTTAAGAGAGTGTTTAAGGTATACAATAATAAGTATTGTTTAACAAAATTATCTGTAACTTATTCTTGTACATCAACACAGTAATATCTAGTCACGTTTTATGCATTGAGCATGTTTATATAATACTTAGAGTACCTATCTATCTGTGGATATAATACTATAGAGCTAAAGAGTTAAGAGAGTTCTTTGCTTGAACGCGCTTATAGAGGCAACTATTGATCCTAATTCAAAAATGATTTCAGTGATGAATAATATGATGAAATAATATGTTAATAACACAAAATATATAAGCCTTCTTCGGTAGAGATTTTAATTTAGGTACCTAATGAAGGCGTACATGATATTTGGGCACTATATCATAGAGAACCACATAATATTTGATCTAATCTTAGTATATTAGCAGTTCGATATTCATCGGCAGTTTGAAATAGAATTCAGATAGATGCAATCGTTTAAATCCGCAACGGATTCGATTTGATATATGTAATTGTACCTATATATCGATATTTTAAGTATCCGAAAAATCGCTGAATCGATACGATACAATCGATTATTTTGAACAACATTAATTATTGTCGTCGATTTTGTAAGAGTCTGTTCACTTTGAACTCTTCATAAAAATAGCTTTTACCGTCACAATTTAGTCTAGTGAATTGTAAGTAATTCACTAGACTAAATTGTGGCGGTAAATAAAGAAAATAAAGATATTTCTAGGCATCTTATTTAAAAGATTGGGCTAAGATTAAGGTCATGGTTCTTATTGCTTGATTACATTAATGAATTAAAAACTGTCAATAGCCAAATGGTAGATACATAATATTAATTATAGCTTTTGGCAATTTAGCTTGTAATTATCAACATAAATTTGTATAATTCTCGTATAACGCGTTCATAATGTCACTAAATCTATGTATTGAGCTGATTATTGTTATTTACGATGAAGGATATTACAAAATAATATTTACTGTATAGTATTTAAAAAAACACCAGATTTCATAAACGGGGTTAGTTTTATTCGTATACGGACGATACTCAACGTCACTGCAACTGTCCATTTTTTTGCAACATATATTCTCTGTATTATATTGTAACTGTTTTATTTTGTATTTCTTTATCTTTGTGTGTATGTAGTGGGAAATAAATGTTTTTATTATTATTAATTTTTTTTTTTATTATTATACACGTTATTCTATCCCGAACGAAATCTCCAATACCAGGGTTTGCAAGTACATACGAGTACGGAAAAACAGGGTCGAAAACCAGGTTCCAAAATACTTGCAAGTATTTAACACAATTGCGTTGAAATGCTAATCAGGTATTTAAAACCGGTAGCCGTATTCGTGAAGAATAAGGAGTAAAACCTTTTATAAAAAAAATACTTCGAAGTAAATATTGTTACTTGCAAGTTTTTTCTCGGCGCCAGCGCCGTACTTCGCAGTGCGAACCTGGTTTTGAAACTTGGTAGCGTAAAGGCGTCTTTAATCGAATGGGAACTCAACACCTATTTCACGTTGATTATGGAGCAAAATCGTATAAATATGTATATAATATTAAAAAAATCTTTGAAGTTAATGGTACTTAAAATTTAAAATCTAAATTATATCTTAGAAACGATGCGACGTATACAAAAAACAATGTCATTTTTAACCCGTCTAATAATCCTAACGACACCAGGGTCAATACCATATGCGATCATAAAAAAAGGCTAAGCGAGTCGACAATTTTATACTACAGAATTTGCAATAAAACTGCGAGGCCCAACTCCATAAAATTTCAGGTAACTCGGCTTTTGTCGGAAATACTAAGGCCCGGCAACCTCATACCCCCGCTTCAGCCCGCAAAGCCCCGCTAAGCCTACTATTTGGAGGTTTTGTCTGTTCACGTCCGTAAGAGGTTACCCTCTGAATCCTTACACGTGACCTCCAGGTGGTGCTAAGAACAGTCTCTGGTGGTAGGCTTCGGGCGCGGCTTGTCACCGCCCTCCGGGCTGGGCCAGTGCGTGAAGCGATTTTTTTGTGTTTCGTAATGTGGTCTGGAGAAGCCATCAACCTTCTAGGTCTTCATGTCCCATCTTAGACCACATCGTCACTTAACATCAGGTGAGATTGTGGTCAAATGAAGGCTTATCGACAATAAAAAAAAAATATATATATATATTATTTTGATTAAGCCCCGCTCCTAGAGTCCCGTACGTACTACTGTGACGCCTTATAAGTATTTTATTGAAGGGAGCCCTAGTTTTGAAACCTAGTACGGTGTGGTGTGTAATATGTAAAAGGATACATCGTGTCAAAAGATATTTTGGTAAACGCAAAAAAAATCTTCATATTTGAGCAAAATAATTACAAAATTATTTTCTTACTGAACTGACTAATTTAGCAATGAATTAATTTGCAAATAAATTGCCAATTGTCACAGCGTTTAACATTCCAAAAATAATGAAGCGCGGATCTTTACCTTCGAAATGCCTTGAGTTCTTTCGTTACCTTGGACGTAACTTGTGTGGAATTCAAAATAACTAAATTCGCTTTGTTTCTTAGGTCACTTGTGTTGAACTTTCAAATGAAGCAATTTATATTTATGCCTGTAGACGTCAACGTTGCAAGGGTTAAACGTAAAACTTTTAATGCATATGCATATATAAAATGCATTTAAGTTTATTTGTAAATATGTAAGTAGTAAGTTAAATATTAATTCACCTGAAATTATAAATGTAAAATTCAGGGCCTTCCTTTTATTTAAGATAGTAGGTCACCCAGAGAAAAAAAAATTACGATTCTGTCTTTTGCAGGTATGCATTTTTTATTTATTTATTGGGTTTGGATATTGTTTCATACATGTAATTTAAAGAAAATCTTTGAAACTACATTCAATGGTAAATTATTTGTTAATAGTGTATAAATTATTTTAATTGACGTAGCTCAGCGCTCTACCATGTTCCAAAATTTAATTTTCAGGAAAAAATATATTAACCTTTTTTTTTGCCATGTTCTTAAACATTTTGATTATTATTTTACCGTAAAAAAATAAAATAGATTGTTTTAATACAATTTTGGTAGTAACATAATTTTTATTTTTATTTTATAAGGGAATGATAACATAATGTGCTTATTGATAATGATAAATCAAATGTTGTATTATGTATACATAACTGACAGTAATTGAGTCCCAGCAAGCAACCAGCTAATATGCCAGGAATAAGCCGTGTTGGCTAAATGGGAAAACCCTCTACTTTCATTTCGAACGTCGTGGGTTCAAACCCCCCGGAACGTAAACAGGGGTGGTAAATGTATAATGATAATAATAATAATGACTAGCTTAGTTAGAAAACCTATTTCCTCTTCGTCTTATTTACTCTATAAAAAAATATTTTACTTAACCGGTAACCTATTTTTATATTACCATAGTTATCGCTAAGAGATAGTCCGTATGTAGGTATATGATATTGTAGGTATGTCAGAACATGTGCATGCGCTTTGCGAGTGTTCTTTGCAAATTGTCTAGATTAAAAGTAATTAAAGACGATGAAAAATATATGAGATCATAGACAAAAATAAGTACATGTTGAATTTTTAAATTTTATTGAATGGCCACTGTATTATTTGAAACAGTCCTCTACTATATATAGTATAAAGTGAATATATTATGTAGTCTAAAGGAAAATTGGAAGGACTTAATTATGACAGATTGTAGATTTTGTTGATAACATTATATTAATTTATGGGAAAAAAATACCACCTGTCCCCTTGGAAATACAATAATAGCTGACCTAAGACAATAAGACTCTATTATCTCATTATCTCACAATTATACCCTCATCAACTAATTCCCTCTGACGTCAGTAAAATACTTAACTTCACTTTTTTAAAGTCACGTACCGTTGGTTCCTCAATAGCGTGGTAGTTACAAATTACAAGATACATTATGCTTGAGTTCATTTCGAAGCAAAAAGCAAACACTGCGGCCCCTGTTGCCCGTGGCTATACAGTCAGAACTTCAGTAGCGATTTTGCGCGCGTCGAATGAACACGTGTTACATCATTCCGTCCATCCCGCGTGGATCAGTGTTCTGTACAATGTCGTTACTCTGTGGATCTGGATACTGCAAGTGAACATGCCCGAGTGGACCGAATTCACTATCCCCATCATACGATACACCATGGATCCCGAGGACAGGGCCGAGGAACGACAGACTTTAACAAAAAAGATGTCTTTAGTGACGACAGTGAAAATTGAAACCCCCGATAACGGTCGCAGGCTTTCGGAGCCGACTAGGTATTACATACCTCCGCAGTGCAACAACAGACTTTCTCCGAGGAGTGCTAGGAAGCGAGATGCGAGGAGGAACTCTAAGTGTACGGAGGAATCGCCTCCTAGGGAGTCTTTGGGGCCTAAGCCATGTAACTGCGAGGAATGTCGGGCGTCGAGCCCGTTGCCGCCGGGGTACGGTCCTCAGACGCTGTCCCCGGGGTACGACCAGATGCAGATGTCGTTGCTGGACGTGGCGTGGAGCGAGGACTACACGGAGGCGTCCAGCGACGACCTCAGCTCGGAGTGGGACTCCGACGTGCCGGAGCCGCCGCCGCCGACGCAAAAGGTATAATAATACAGGATGTCTATTTACCGGTGATCAAGTACCTAGGTAATAAGATCGCTGGAGCTGTTCGTGTGTGACTGATGGCATATCAAATTATGCTGTCGACTATTTACGATGGCTACTTATTCATGATATCATATTATTCAAATTTTATTTCATCACAATTTTAAACCTAGCAATTTTGTAATCAATTTACTTATCTCTGCTAGAGCACGAATTATTTGTAATATTGAAATCTCTCAGGAACATACAGGATTATACTGAGTAGTTTCGACCTAATCTTGACTTGGTAAATGTTACTTAGTCAGAAACAGAAAGTAATCTAACAAATGCAAAAAAAAATACACGACACTTATAAATAGTGAAACTTAGAATTGATTAGTATGTAAAGTAAAAGTAGCGGTAGAGCAGACATAGGGTACCTTCTTGTTTGATTCGTAGTAAAATTTACGTCGGAGAAATTTAAAACTTATTACTATAAAGAGAAAGTCCAATTTCACAGGTCAATGTCAAGATCCACGCCCTCGTCAGTATCGAACAAGCGCGAGCAATGTTTACAAAATCGGTTTCGAAACTCAACAGTGACTCTACTGTCAATTGTGGGACATAAACATGGATTGCAAACTGTTCAAATGTCAACAAACTAAAGTGCCGTTTGATATTATTGGCAAGTTATTGGCTTATAGAAATCAGGTTAGGTTAGGTCGAAGATTGACTGGATACATGGCACCTGTGGACAGATAGCTTTCGAGTATTGGGGTTTAACGAGACTCGGAGACAAGTGAATGAAACGGAAATTCGATTTCATTCTATATTACACCACTAATTCACTTCAAATGTTTTTAGATATAAGGAGTTTATATTTATGTATCTATATTTTTGTACTTATTTAAAAGTTTGAAATTTGACATCAAAATTAATTACAATTTTTTTCACACAACATCTTTATAATCGTCAAATAGCAGGTCTCTATTTTCTTAGACTACACGATTAATTTGCTTTTGAAAGTTGTTCAATAAAACGGTTAATTATTATTAATTAAGGCCACTCAGAAGTTAAAAAAGCCATTTGAAATGATAAAAAACACCTTATCCTTGACACATCGATAAGATTACAACTTAAATTGTCACGAAAATTTTGTGAAATTTATGAGATCAAACTTTTTTTTGTATTAAATATGTCTCAACGAAATAGTCGTTGTAGAATCATCTATCTAAAACAATACAGGCTTTATTTATGATATTTATACAAAATACTGGAGAAGACATTGTCCGTGGCTCGTAACGTAATCAAATTATTTTGTTTTATAATATTTACATAAGCTTTCGCATTCCAAACACACTAAACACATAAACTTAGGAACTATATTACTAGTATATTAAACTCCTTGACCTATTTTTAGAACGAAAAAAAATGTAAAACATTTCGTCATTTAAATATTAAATGTTAGAAGAATATGTATCCAAGGACCAGTGCTATTCATACGAATGTATGTTATGCGATAAAATTGTGAAGGTCATATAAATGTTGGTATTGAATATATATATAAATTTGACATCATAAAACTACATCTCATAATGTAAAGCACAAATAGATGATGATTTGATATGTAAAACCATTAGAATAACTATTAAATAAACATTAGTGTGAACTAAATTAATTTGGCGTGAGTATTTATTTATACAGCGTAATAGATGATCTGTGAAGCGTTGTATTCGATTATATAATAACTCATCAAAATAATATATTTTATAAGTAATAATTTTGTTTTAAATATGGTCACTGTTTTGTATTATCGAGTTAAAAGAATATAAAAACAAACCTTAATAGAAATCGTTACAATTTAATTTAATGGCAATGGTATCATAATACAGACTGATCACGTGTGAGCATTTTGCCGGCATCTATATATTTTTTGCAAAAACTCACAACAAAATATTTGTATAAGTATTTATATCGTGTTTGTACAATGTGTACTTCCAAGATAGAACCTGTGTTTTACCAAAATTACTGCTACCATTTTCTCGCGGTATCTTTGCTAAATAATATAATATTTTAAGGGGTAACCTTCTATTTAGTCCGTGACTTAGATTCTTGTAATGTATTGAGAAATAATTCAATTTTAACGCCAACGGCAAAATGCTAACAAATTGAACGATTAACTTCTAAAAGTGAATATGGAACTCTACTGTAAGGATTGACAACATATTATTCAGTCTCATAGACTAGTCCGTACAATGGTAACTACTAAGTCTGTATTGCTCTCATCCGGGCACGTCCAGCGTGGATGATTTCTATTATATAAAAACGATGAGGTTTCCAAATAAAATTGTATGGTTCAATTTTTTCACAATGATACTCTAAAAACTGGTCTTTAGGCATGCGCCTTATTGTTTTGAATTGCGTCATTCGGATAATCACTTTTTAAATATCAAATATTAAAGATACTGTAGCGTCTGCTGCACAAGATTCTGTTCTTGTTTTTTTTTCTCATAATGGCATGTCCTAAATTCTTTTTATCAACATGTTTGTCTTCTTAATTAAACTAAAAATGCGATGGCAATGCCCCTCATGGAAATATTTAAACAATCCGGTTGGTTCAAAAATTCATTTTAGTATTTTTAAGACTTCTTGTCAATCAACTTTAATCCCATATATTTGCAATAAAAACAAACTTTTGTTTATGAACTAACTAATATCGGTCGGAAATAAAACAGGCCTTTATTGCTGTCTAAACTTAAATAACATGTATGCATAGAGTTTTCAGTAACCTAATCTAAAAAAAATATTCTAAATGTATCTAAGTAACTTGCCTTGTCTTGGTTGTTACTGTTTTCGTAGTCTCATTCAGCTTGTCCTCCTCTAGGGCTTTCCAATTCGGTAAATTTTTGCGATGCGTGTCCATTTAGAGTCTGCTATTATTTTTATATTCTTTTCCTATCTTTTCGATTGCCTACAATTTATCCTTTTACCATTTCTTGAATACCATTCAGATATTTAAGAATAATAATAGGTACTTAATAACAAATTTACTCCCCCGTAAAAATCTACTATTGAAAAGCGGCTGGAAGACACAAAATAAACAATAAACAATTAGAAAAACTAAACAAACATTAAACCATACCACTACTACTGGCATAAACAATGAAAACATATATTTACCAATTCTGAAAGTTTCCTCCCGCGATAGGTAGGTACTATAACCAGCTCCAACCTACAAAGAATAAATTGTTGAGAAAAGTACTATATTTTACGATATGGTCTGACGCGAATTATGTCTTTATATCGAATATCGTTCTTGCTGGCAGATTTATGAGTTCTGGTAACCACAAACAACCCTTTAACAATGTTTACTTTATGTACAGACTCTGTACTACATGTATGTCGATATATTTACTTTATATTTGACACAATTGATGCGACGTTTTACAAATAAAGAAGTCTTTGTTAGCTTTTCACTAGCTTGAGGGTGTAATTTTTGGTAGGTTGGAACTGATCATTGAATAGACGAAGTATATCTCGCCATTATTAAAATAAGCATTTTTTTTAATAGTTTAAAAAGTATTCAGTTTTTCTATATTTTATTAAAATTTTGCAAAAAAAAAATGATGTATCAACTCTATGTAACCCCAAAATATTTTCGCTAAGCTTCCAAGAAAGCGTATTCTACTCTACATTGATAAAATTATCAATCATCGCTTTCTCCGTAGCGACTGGTACAGATTCTGTGTGCTTACCGTTATGTTACTTGTACTTGCAAGTATGAAGACCGGCGACCTCTTTATGGGTTGTATACGCGTATGGCGAATGCATTTTACCATCAGAATAGAGGATTCTTTATTCATTGTATTTCTTCTTTCTATTTCAACTACCATCATTTTTTTTTCTGGATTTTTGGAGTTTACTCCTTAAGAAACGATTTGAGTTATAAGGCCCGGTACGGAAATTTTATGAGGAGTAAAATCAAGTGTAACACGAAAAGTTGAGGCGTTACGTAGAAAGAGACAAACATAATTATATATCTGTAGGATTGAACGTGTAAAAGAATGAGATGGAATACATTACACAGCGTATCTCATTCTCGGGGTCTCCTCTTTGCGCGATACTTCTTAGTCTCACTGTATTTTATTTAAATTATTTTGTAACATACTTTATGTAATACGCTTTATTGAAGTAAAATAAATAATCAGAATAATTATAGATATATGTTTGTTTCTTTTATCATTTAAGCAGATGCGTTCATTTACCCTTTTTTCTATTCGATATATATATATATCATAATTATCGTTCGTAAGGAGTAAACTCCAATCGTGCGTCGTAGCTGACACACACACACTTTTTTTTAAATTGAATTTGTTGTCATATATCAATTTGCCTAAATCAGTCCAGTTTTACTTCGTCTTGGTTGAAGGCGTCTACAACTGGTTATCACAATATTTCTAAAGTTAACTTCAATCCATTTAATCTGCTTATTAAGTATAGTAGCAATAGCAAAGTTGGTAGACGACAGATGTTTTTTTATTTTATTTTTAAATAAAAAGGATCAGGAAGTATTTTGCCAGCCGGTATCATCATACATCAATCTTAACTTGACTTGTAGTCTACATCACCTTTCTTAATGTAATTTTTTTGTCATTACTTTATAGTACTCTGTCTCACTAAACAAAAATGTTCTAATCAAGGGCTTATACCCTATATCAATTTCAAAATGGCGCAAAATGGCGTTCATCTGAGTAACAATCTTTATCACTTAATAATTTTATTTAACTTGACACTGGCAAACTGATGCTTCAAGCGCAGATTCCAATTACAAGAAATTTAATTGAATTGATATACCGATATAAAAAGCCGTGTTGGCTAAGTGGGACACTCGACTTTCATTCCGAAGGTCGTGGGCTCAAACCCCGCCACGCACTTCTGGATTTTTCTTCTTAAGACATTTATGTGCGCTTTAAACACGTGCTTAAACGGTGAAGGCAAACATCGTGAGGAAACCGGCATGGTCTGTGAACTTTGAAGAGTTTGAAGGACATGTGACATTCACCAACCCGCTCTTGGCCAGGGTGTTGAATTAAGGCCTAATCTCTCTCGTCAAGAGAGAAGTCCCTGTGTCCCAGCAGTGGGAACGTTAATAGGGTGATGATGATATACCGATTGTCAAATAAGCTCCAACTGACATAATTTTTACATCATTTGACAGCCAGAGAATTTCTCGTTCTTATCCGTTACGCAAATGACATAGCGGTCATTATTCGTTATTCGTCGTGGAGTGTATTCTGATATGAGAAGAGTGAGAAATCTACCTTCTTCTTATTCCAAGCTCTGCATTCACATCTCGCATAGCATTGTCGGTTAGTCGATGAGGTCGCCATTTTACCAACGCTATGGTTCTTTGCCCCATTTAAACACGTGTCTGGAATACTTATTTAATAAGCACGTGTAAGCATAAGCGACATGCCAAGTCTAAACTTTAAAATTTCTAGTTCTCTAATCGTCTAGTTTTTTTTAATTATAATTGAAGCTGTACAACAGGTTTTGTTTTTTTTTGAGGCTATGGGATGTTAATATTTTTGAATAGGCCCCGACTACAGTTCTCATTAGCACAGCTATAAAATATCTATTTATCCTCTCTCATTGATATCCAGTTAATAATTGACTAAAGCTTTGCTTTGTTTTGAATAGGGGACGTTATTTCTTGTAGTATGGAAAACATATATATATTTTATCTACAAGAAAAATTTTATATTAAAATTTATGCATATTCATAAATTTAAATCTTAAATTGATTCAATGATGACTTGCCCTATTATATTTAAAATAGATCTCAATATTCATAATTAAATGCGCATTCGAAAATATTTTAATTTTGACTCTAATGACAAAACACGTGGAAGACATTTATTAATATTGTACATGGTTTCTTTTTTATCTATTGCAAACAGAATTTTAATAGTTTTTATCACTAAATGGCTGCCGGTGACGTCAAAGAACAATAACATTGACGTTTTCGATATTTTATTTAGGTTATTGTTATGTTTAAGGACCAACTGCTATTTTGATAAAACACTGCCTAAAATATTTTAGGTCAAGGTTCTTAACCTGTCATGAAATTTTAGTTATGTTAAACATTCTTATAAAATATACATTTGCAACAGTATTTTGTTAAAAAAAGTTTTCTTATTTTATTGAACGTAAAGTGTAAAATTTTTAACTGTCATATATTTAAGGTTATGACATTTAACTCAGAAAAAAAACGGTTGCTTTTAGTTATAATTACTCATCATTCGTCACAAATACTAATATTCCCTTTTAAAATTAACTTTCCTTTTCATAATACTCATGGCTCATTTACAAAATGATAATTCCCACTAAAATTTTGTAGCACTTCGTCCAAAGTCTAAAATTATGCAATAAAATTAAGTATGTATCTGTTCTGCACAAGATAACCCTTTCACCTTGTTACATTTATCAAGTCCGGCTAACAAGAACGTACGCACGAACTAAATGGACTCTGTACATATGTTTAAATTATAAATCATTATTAAATAGGCCTTTTGATAATGTGAGGAAATTTACCAGACGATCCGGGACGAGACGCAGACTGCACTTGGCCTTTTTGCCCGATATTGATAATATTTTATAGACATTATGAGATAAGTGTAATTACGTCTATGTTTTGTTTAATTTTTAGGTTATTAGTTGATAGAAAGATTGGACTATTAAATCAATGAAATTTGACTAGTTTTTATAAGTTTCACCTGTCCCGATGATTTTGATAAATCCTTTTTTGTATTTTGGATGGCAAAATAATTTGGTATATGTTTCGCAAATATAACTACATGAATAAATTTGAGCGGTGACCAAAAAGCGTGCTCACACATAACACATTTTGCAAACGCTGAAAAACAGCGTATATTCTATTATGAGCGTTTTGTTCATATTTTGCATAAGGACGTCAAAACTGCTAACTGGACTAACTGTGTTTGTGAACTGATTCTGAACTTCACAAGAGAATGCTAAAAGTTTTGTTTTTAAAGTCGAATTATAAACGGAAATGATTCATTTGGATTTGGAATGTCGAGGGAGGAAACGGGCTGACGTCAAAGGAAGAGAGTTTTTATTCGAATTTGGATACTAAAATGGGCAATGAACCTTTTTAGGGCGTGGTCGACGCAGTTATTTGCATAAGACAATGTAACTTCTTTTTTTATCACTTAATAATAAATATATTTCCTGTAAAGTAATGACATTTTATCTCAATGAATAGAATTGAGTCATGGACATCATAATTTATTTCAAATAGTCTTAATGGTTCTTCTTATTTCTATTTTGATCAATAAAATCTTAGCGCAAGCTACTTTAAGAATGATTATTCTCGTCAGATAGTTTTGTTTTGAGTCTACTGGTAATTAGTCTAGTGTATTTTAACCTGAATGCGAATTTTTCTCACAATTAATCTTGATAAGACATAATCTCCATTCTCTTGGTTCCTTTGTTTGTTAAAAAGCCGTTAATGTTTAAATAATATTCTCAAATCTCATAAGAAATTAATTCTTCGCCACATTTACACTTATTTATGTAACTCTATCTGGGGGCACGGCAGTGCCCCCATCAAGTCGAGCAAAAAAGCGGCACGGCCGTACCATTCTTTTCTCGAAGCAATTCAGGCCATTTTCGACCCCCTGTAACTTCGTTGTGGATAAAACTAGAAGACTGAAATTTTCAGTAACCATGCAGGATTGTAAAGACACGGTATATTTCAAATTTCATTCAATTTGAACCAGTATTTTAAGAATTATAACGGGTCAAATTTCGTAATTTTGTCACTCACTCACTGACTGACTGACTGACTCACCGATCATCAAAATTCTAAGGCACTTCTAGCAGACCTAGAAGCTTCAAATTTGGAATATAAGTAGTGTTTGGTGTATGAATCAAGGAAAAACTAAAAAATCTAGAAAAAAACGGTATAGAGGGCGCTGTCGTACCTTTTCTCGAAGCAATTCAGGCCATTTTCGACCCCCTCTAACTTCGTTGTGGATAAAACTAGAAGACTGAAATTTTCAGTAACCACGCAGGCATTGTAAGGACATGGTATATTTCAAATTTCATTCAATTTGAATCAGTATTTTAAAAATTATAACGGGTCAAATTTCTTAATTTTGTCACTCATTGACTCACCGATCATCAAAATTCTAAGGCACTTCTAGCAGACCTATAAGCTACAAATTTGGAATATAAGTAGTGTTTGGTGTATGAATCAAGGAAAAACTAAAAAATCTAGAAAAGACCGGTATAGAGGGCGCTGTCGCAACGCCACGTATATACGAAATATGTACTAAAGTAATAACAATGCGTTAAATGGACATATATACAATAAGTAGAAGGTGCCGAAAAGGAAATAATAATAATAAATAAATTCGTTTATTTCCTCACACAAACCTTAATGATTATGGATACAAGTAGGAATAAGATAACATTTAGTATAGGTTAGTATAGGAAAAAAGTAGAACTGTCTACAAAATACAAAAAGAAATGAGATCCCATCAAAAACAATACTTGTCAAAAAAACCAAGTCGCGCAACTCAGTTGTTCTGCGGTAAAAAGTTGTGAGATCCAAGTAAATCCAAGTCTTCAAATTTCGTCTCAAAATTCTTTAATGTTTTATATAAATATATTGAGACTTGGCCATTGCACTAAATAATTAACACGTGTTTTCAGTATTTTGAGTCGAAATTTGAAGACTTGGATTTACTTGGATCTCACAACTTTTTACCGCAGAACAACTGAGTTGCGCGACTTGGTTTTTTTGACAAGTATTGTTTTTGATGGGATCATACATTTCAGAAATTAAGCTGTAATTTTGAATAAAGTGCGGATATATAACTTTTAATGATCGTATGTAAACTGAGTGTTAATTAAGTAATTTTTAGAATAATATCAAGAAATAATGCTTGTTAAATAAAATGCTGTTATATACCTTTTGCCAAAAGTCTGCGTACAAGCTTCTAATTATGGCCTTATTAAACGATATCTGTACCTAATTATCGAGTCCTTACTGGGAACTAGATCTTGTCGTGAATAATCATAACACCTGTTATCTGGGATAATTGCCTCATTAAATATCGCATGGCACACGAAGCGAATATTGCTGCAGTGTGCAGTTGAGAAAGGTTGCGATTGAAAGGTTTCGGTGCTTCATTACTGTATTAGGTATCTATCTACCTCTTCGTAAATTCTTTTAATTAGGGTCACGGAAGGTTTTAATCATATTTTAAAAATCTCTGATAAAACATTTGTTTTAAGTTAAATAATTACAAAGCCTACTAATCCTCCTGATAAATAATTGTTACATTAAAAAATCTGCTAATTTCATGTAAGATTCGTATTTAACGTCTCAGTTTAAAACCTCTGAACTGGTCGCAAATTTGACAATACGCTGTTGACTCATTTTTAACACGTAACTAACAAGGCATAAAATTCTACAAATTATTGTATGCTTACAATATTTTTAACAAACTGTCGTAAAATAAAGGTAATATCGCTTCAAAAGTCCATGTCGAAGTGCGGTAACCGCTTATAAATAAATTAAACCAAATATGCAATATCCGATCCAAAACTTTACTATATAGGTACCTCTCGTTAAAATTAATGTTTAAGTTTCACAATTAAGGAGATCGTAGGATTACTCGTATATCCATAATTCAATAGCAATGTTTAATTAGGAAACTTCTATATTTACTGCTTAGTTATTTGGATTAAGAGGGATTCTAGGATTTATCTCTAAAACTAGACTTATTGTTTTTGGCTGTTTTGTGTAATATATAGTTGTAAATTGATAATTATGTCATTGTATAACGAATTTCGATTGACTTTTTTTTGTATCTAAACATATTATTCATTAAATTCCCTTGCCACGTCTGTCTGTCTTTATACAATACAAAACACTTTATTGTACACACAGGGAAACAAAATACAACAACACGTAGGAAACAAAATGTACAATGGGCGGCCTTATCGCTAAAAAGCAACGGCTTAAGGTAAAGGTAAGGCTTTATGTTCGGGATACACTCAAAAACCACAAAATGCATCTTAATGCAGTTTTTAGCAATAGGTAGAGTAATTCATGAAAGTTTTGGTGGTTTGGGTATACATACATAATAAGTTATGGACGCGTGAGAATTCGATGAATAATGATGATGATTGTCGAATGAATCGGGAAAAATCAAGCATATTTTAGTAGTACATAGTTATATTATTCAGTTTGGTGCGGCGTGTAGGTGTGAACGATTCGTTCTGAAGAATATATATTATCATCTATGAGACATTAATTTGATACATTTGACAGTTAAACAATATCGAAGGATTGAATAATAGCTCGGAAATATTTAATCAATTATGGTCATCACAGCATCGAGCGAAGAGTCATGTCGCGTTGGCGCGCTTAAACATAATGTACGGGGCTAACGCGATGTTCTTGTCTACAATGCTTGTGTCGCATTGCTCACTACAACAATTTAAATTGACGTAGGTTTAGCCACGCCTACGCTAAACATTGTCTCTACCCGAATACTTCGCGTTGCAATGATTTACCCGGCCACACACATCGCGTTGATACGAATATTCGCCATAGGCCGCTAATGTAGCAACACCATCAATGAAAATAAGTTAAATATATCATAAATACCTCGAAGTATTACCAGAAGTATACGTACAAGTCTTCTGTTAACTTTTAATATATTATTAACACTTATATGTTAATTATTTGTTTGCCTTGTTAACCTGGGAGTGGCTAATTAATTAAACAATATTTACGTTATGGTTAAGGTAAGGTAATTTAATACCCCAGTTTCTGACACGAGAAGGCAGTTTGTAATAATTAGGGTAATATATGACCATAAGCACATAACTGAAATTATTTTTAACATTTCGTTGCCTATAAAAGAACTCGTTAAGTAAATGTCAAAACAATGAAATTGTGTTTGTGGGTGAAATAAATGTCAGCCTAATAAATACTGTTTTTAATTCTGAAAATTTTACATGTTTGCATTTATTATTTTAAGACTTTAATAAGCCTTTATGAAACCGCCGATAAAGATTTAAAGAAGTTTTCTATTTGTTAACATTCCAATATATTTCGAGGGCTTAGTATGGTATTAATATATCGTAGATTAGCTAGTGTCATTGGATTATCTGTACTAGTTATTAAATAAATATACCTATAAATAAATCGTACCTAATGTGACGTTACGTGAAACATCAATGCATGGTATGGTCTTCAGTTTTCGTTTAAAAGAAAAAAATAATTGATATTTTTGTTATTAATATAAATGACGGACACATTTTACGAGTAGTCGTCTTGTTTATGTTAGAAATATTGTCCATTTCAAACACAAATTTATCGAACGCACGAATTCTACTATGAATTAACACCTACCAAAGTACGTCACGATGGGAAGGTAAAAGAATATTTTTGATGGAGTTCAAAGTCGGGACATAGCCCTAAACATTGTGGAAATACTTCCAACAATAGCCTGGACATAAAACTAACTGCCCTTTGAATCGGACAGACGAATCGGGCGGTCACGTAAAGAGCATTACAGCTCTGAGGTGGTCCCACGCCCAATTCAGAATTATACTGTCATAATTTGTTGTAAAAAATGAGGAGTTTTTAATAAAGCCAAACCTCTTTCTATCGTGTAAAATGTGGGACTCGTTAGTGATCGATAAGGTTCTTATTCTTCTTTATGGTATAAGCACAGATTTAGTAGTATGAAAGAGGTTCCTTGTTCGAAGGGTTTATGCTCAGAACAAGGTACTTTTTTCTCTTGAGGATTAATAGCATTCGTGACTGGCTAGACAACGTTTCTGTGTGATTGATAAGGTATTTTTTCACAAGGAACTTTGTTCATTTCTACCTCTCTTGTTGTCATATTTACAAAATCTTCTTCTTAGTCGGTCACTCTTGACAGAGTGGTCGTGGTTATGGGGGGTCCTTATATTGGGTTGCTGCTTTTGCAATGCGCCGCCATTGTTCCCTGTTAGTTGCGGTGCGGGAGCAGTCGGTAATGGTGGACTGAGTCAATTTTGAGATGAGGTCCGACCACCTTGTTGGAGAGCGACCACGAGACCTCTTTCCCTCCATTCTGCCTTGTACAACTAGGCGCTCCATGGAGTTCTCGTTTCGCGCCACGTGTCCAAAGAACTATAAATTTACAAAATATGTTTGATCAAGATCATCTGATGATATA
This sequence comes from Gymnoscelis rufifasciata, assembly GCA_929108375.1. NCBI lineage: Eukaryota > Metazoa > Arthropoda > Insecta > Lepidoptera > Geometridae > Gymnoscelis > Gymnoscelis rufifasciata. The sequence goes on along the minus strand of OV815315.1, from coordinate 6,549,655 downwards.
TAGATGTTGGCGCGTCCATGTTTGTTTTGATAGTAATGTATTTTGGCGCTATGGCGCTACCTCGATAATTTTAGGCTGATAATTCTTGCTTTTTTATTTTTTTTTATTTTATTTAGTTCAGTATGAAACCACTTTTGCTTTGTGTTACAAGGATTAGTACTTACTCATATAATAGTAAAAAGATGTCGCTTTTATGCGTTACCAGTTCTAATATGGGGAATTTTGTAAATCAGATGACCATTTCAAAAGAATATTTTTGGTAATTCACAGATTTGTCGTTGCAATTTTGAACCACAAACGTCTTTTCAAACCTACCTGGATAGTCCAGGTCAACCAAACTTGATTATTTTTGCAATGCAGAGGCATAATTATCATAAACCACAACTACGAGTATGCAGAACTATACATGGCAGAATGACGTCACTGTTAGACTTTCCGATTACACATTAGCTTAGTCTAGCAACGAAATGGAAAGTAGAAATTAGACGCAGCTGTATCACATACCAGACTGTTGACGTCACATGGTGAAACAATTAGACACCAATTATGGCTGGCTAATGTCAATTGACGATCAGTGTGATCTGCTTGTTTGGTCGGGTGTCCTTGCATCATAGTTTAAAACAATTAATCCAAAATTGAACGCAATAAGAGTAAACATTTTGACTCTTATTGAGTTGAATAGTCAGTTCAATTAAAGTTTTAACCATACTCATAGCCCAGAGCCATAGCTTAGATTTTTAAAAATAATATTTCAAGTTATATATTTCATAGATTCTAGTGCAAAAATGTTTTTGGAATGGACGCCCTGTGACTATCAATTCGTGGCCTTGTACCTATATGTCAAAATGACTCCGAAACGAGTACTGTTTAACAAATTTCCATTCGTATATTGTTACTGCGTAGTAGTTATTTATACAGAAATCGTCCTTTTATAACTATTTTTATACGTTAAATTAATGATATACAGTAGATAAGGATCGTTGGGAAAACTTTGCTAGCGCGAGCTCTTTGAATACAAATTGATAACATTTTGCAAACAGTACCTTTTAGTAAGTACGTAAACAGACCTTTACTAGCAGTTCTCACTCTCACGAAGTCGAACAAATAAAACGCCTTTACGAAAAAAAAAACATTATAATTATTATCTGCATTCATTTAAAAGGCTGAAGAAGTCGTTCATATTCAACACATAATTTTTTTTTTTTAAATAAACTGTCACCTTAAACTTAGATTCATGCAGATTTATTTTAATTTTTCTCTTTCAAAACACATGTTGTTTTTGTAGGTATATTTAATGAACGTTAGCCCGTAGTAGTGTCGTATTTGCTAAAGAAATATCAACATGTTTTTGCAATATACAGGTGCTATAATAACACACAAGAATGCGTTGATAGCAGAGATAATATCTCCAAAGACTAGGTCATATCTTTAGAATGAAGTTTTGATCTAGATTAGAAAATTACACTATACCATTTAAAGACATACTTAGCAATTAGATCTGTCCCATTACTTATAGATAGATGAATAAATGAATATACATTATGAACGCTACATAAAATCTATGTATATAAAAAAGAAATATGAATAAAGAAAGAAAATAATGCATACATAGCCTAGCTTAGCTTAGGGTGGAATAGATAAATCTTTTTTCTTTTTAGTAAATTAATTTCGCTAATTAAAAACGTTTCTTAAGCTTTTACCTTCTTAGCTTGAACTCAAGAAGCGTTTTCAAACAAAATTTAAGTACATTCGCAATGTACAACGAATTTTTTTTAAAATAAATTATGAAAAATTATAGAGATTGCGAGATAATCACATGGTATTAACTTATTATTCAAAATGTCTCAAATGGCAATTGTTTTAGCCGCAAAGGTCGTACATGAAATTATAACCAGCTAAGAGCTATAAAATAATTTTATTCAAAGGGCAATAAATTTTATAATCTAACGTTCACCGACCTTCCTGTTTATTGCCTTGTTGAAACATTAAACGTACCTAATGCAGCTATAATGAGGATAAAATTATAACTATTGTTATTGTAGGAGCACAATGGCTTAATTTAAGTTTGAACTATTTAACAAGATGTCATGACCAATTTGCGGATAATAAAGAAAGGCTTAAGAACGGGTATTATCTATTCATCATGCTTGAATATATGAGTTTCTCTTTAAACTGGCTCTTCACGCTACGGCGTTGCACATGTTTAATGATTTTTTTTCGCGGGTACAAAGTATTTTAACGCGGTAAAATGGCCTATAGCCATCCTTGGTAAAAGGGGTAACGAACACTTAATGAATTTCAACATCGGAACAGTTAGTTCCTGAGATTAGCGCGTTCAAGCAAACGAATAAAATTTTCAGCTTTATAATATTTGTACTCGTTTAGATGGAAAAGTAACTCTTTGCTTTTAGAACATAAAAAGAAGAACATAAAAGAGTAGGTAAACGTTATATAACAAAATGCATGTAAAGTAAAAAAAATATGTTGAAATGACAATGCAATACGTCTTGCTTCGTAGCAGGACGCTTTGAGTCAACAGTGGGCAAAAACTCCCTGAAAATTTAAAATCACATTCAATGAAAAAAAAACTTTTAAATGTTTCCTCTATTTGATCTTATATTTTATATACAACGAAATGTCTAATCGTTCAAATCAATAATTTTCATAGATTATTTTACTACTCATTAAAAAACCTATCTATTGCACACTTAATACTGATTACAATACAACCTCTGGTTAAACAAGATCTAACGGCAAAATAACAATTTTTTGTTATTGAAATCGTGACTTCTCCCACGCAGGTTGTTATAACATGCTAAGGATGACTGAAGAGTGTCGTTGGACCTTAAGGTTTAGTCACACACAACAGTTTCGGCCACGATCCAATGTGAGACGCACCTGTCTGTTAAATTCTGAAACAAACTTATACCTTTACATTTTGAAAACGTTTATTACTCACGTATGTTGTGTCGATATTATGTTATTAAATTTATACCTCGTTTTAAAGAATCCCTTTGATCAAAGAGCTTTTACCAAATGTTATATCAACTTAATTCACTTTTTTATAATAGCAAGTTAGTTCAGTATCGACACGCATTCAAAATATATTGAATTGCAAGCAACAAGTACTGGACGAATAATAAAGTAAACTTTTCAAACTTACCTTTGAAGTTTAGGTAGGTAGAGTAGGCAAATACTTTTTGATGGTTTGATACTTACTACAAATGACTATATTTATATCTAGTGACACAGCTTAGAAATTAATGTCACGACGTGTAATGTCTTTGCACGGGCATTATGTAAAAGATATCATGAAAATAATTTACACACTGTATCAAATAATACTATTATTTTACATTCAAGTTTTTTTTTAAGGCAGTATAAGAATTTTTGCTTTTGTAAAAAGTTTTTGTTCTAATCAGGGCTTACGATACGTAACACCATTTAAGCATTTATAGTTTACTTAGCTACATATCACATGTAATTCAATTCAATTTAAATTAATTGTGGTTAAACCCTTTAGATGCACAAACAAAGATAACCAGAGAGTCAGACGAGCATTTATTTTATTAGATATAAATCGACCTTAAGGACTAAGGCGTTATAATAACAATGGGCTAAATTTATGATGTAATTTAGTGTGATCATTTTAGATTTTTTAAATGATAAGCTGGAGGATAACAAATCTGAATATATTTAGCACATGGTCACCCCTTAATTTTCAAATCAAATTTCTCAATAATTGTATCCGTTAGACGTCCACTGTTGCACATAAGCCTGCCTCATAGTTTTCCAGTCGGTTTTACAGTGAACCAACGGTCTTTCCAAGTCATCTGTCTGCCTATTTGGTGGAAAATATAAGCTGCTATAGCGGACCGGCGGTCTGCATTGGAGAATCTCAATTTTATAAATGAACCGAACGCTGCAGAAACAATTATAGTCACCAGCTACAAGACAGTCGTTCGCGTCCGCAGGCCATGGTGTTTCATTTCGATTTATCACGTTTGTTCACATAATCTGTAGCCCTACCAGGAATTGATACTTACGACAGTTGGAGATTACAACAAATTGTTATCCCAGGGCCCAGTCTACGACAGAAAAGTTATAAACTAAAAGGCGTTAAGTCAACCAGCCCTGCGGGTCCAGTTTTATACGGGCCCGTCTTCTAAAGAAATAAATGAAACTACTGGAAATATATGAGACCTAAGTTCATCAGGGGGCATTGTTTTATGACTCCAATCCAACGCAAGAATATCAAGTTATAAACGAGTGACCTACAAGTAGAAATTTCAGTTCTTTGCGTCAAACAGTAACGTCAGAGCTCTATTTTCATTATACGAGAACAGCCATTGTTGCAGTACAATTGTATGACGTAGATATTCAGGGGCGTGTGATATAGGTACTACTATTTTGGTAACTTTGCTTTGGTAATTTATAAAGTATTATTTCAGGACGGTTAAATTTATTTATTTTAATTTCTTATGAAAACTTACGCATGTGTATTAGCACATTAAGATAGTAAAAACAAATATCTGCACATAGGTGCACTGAAGGCCATTTAAAAGTTTAAGTTACCATAAAAAAAATATGGACGGCATACGTTATATACAATATATTTTGTTGTTACAATATATTGTTGTTTAGCAAACAAAAAGTTTGGTAATGTAAGTATTATAAAGCCGTATCTACGTATAAACTTATGTAGAATTGGTAACAATAAACAATAGGGAGTCCACAGCAACAATTGTTTCTTTTTGACTTCTAGTCTAAAAACACGCGACCAAGTTGTAGATACCAGTAAATGCTAGAAGTAGCTAATATATCTCTGCCAACCCGTTTGGTACCGTCCATTAAACCCATGCAATGTGCTAATATAGAAGCAAATTTGCAAATTGACTCGTTGCAAGCTCAGGACGAGATTGAATTTGATTTGCGATTAAGCAAATTTAACTTCTATTTTGTTAACTTAGAGTTGCAAATACATTAAAGTTTGTGTATAGGTTTTGAATAGTGATTAGTTGTTTTGACTTGATATGGCATATAAATCACTGGCTTGAGATGTTTGGAATTTAACGAAGATTAGTAATAGTGATCGAGCAAACTACTTTTAAAAACTGAGAGTTACCATCTGAATAAATCATAATTCTGAACATGCGACTTTTATACCAAACTTAACATGACAGTTTCTCAAATGTTACTGCGTATGTTATAACATAATACCTACGAAAATACTATATAATATTTTATATAGTTTTGTTTTATGTAGTTAGCGTGGTTTGGGCATGTTATGAAAAGGGATGGAAGGCATATGATACAACATTATGTGTGACAACGGCATGATGATTTATTTATTTTATTTTATTTTATTCGGATTGATGATGATAGTATTGTAATTAAATGGAGGTAATTCGCATTAGTAAATAATTGACTTATTACAAAGTAGGCGAAGACATAATTAAACCACTTGCCCTGCCCCACAAAAATGGACTCGATGTTTTAAGTCCCACTATTGTTTAGCAGTTGCATAATATACCAACCACAGTATAGAAAATTCTTGTATGTATTTTTAATCGTTGAAATAGTTATTTTTAGCTTTAAACAATCTTTCTTTACTTTCCTATATGTTACTTATTTTATATTGAAATCTTTAAAACAAAAAACAGTCCAAAAGTTACAACACAAAGACCATGTATTTGAATAATTATTTTTGTTTCCACAAGAAATTTTTAAATAGAATATTTAACTTAAATTGAATACGTAATGTGTTCAGGCAGTTTACCTTGGCACGCGTATTATACAAGTAGCTTTCAAATTTTATCATATGCGCATCATTATAATACATTAGAATATAACCTCAACAATTTAATATGACTGAAGGAATAAAAGTCAAGTGACGAGAAGAGCGTTAGGTATAAATGTAGATGGATATTTGAGAGAAAATTAGATGCTTCAGAAAGGGGTGAGTGTTGAGATGACGGGTAAAAGAGGAAAATGGAAGCAAAAAACATGTTGTGCCGATCCTACGTAATGTGGGTTAAGGTCAAAAAGATGGTGATAACCTCAAAACTGTCTTTAAACAAATATTTTTCACTTTGCAGGTAATCTTCAAGTTACAGTTCGTGATCTTCGCTTCGTAGCTGTGTAAGTTTGACGTCAATGTTGTTCACACTGTACAAATAGGTATTTATATATGGCACCAAGTGTTGCAGAGTTTCAGTTTAATTACGTATTTTCATACTACATAGAACATTCTATGGAAAATCTATATATTTTAGTAGTCAGTCTGTTTTGTTCTGACAATCAATGTTATTGAAAAGGTAGAATACAGTTATATTATACAATATTATCTTGCCAATTTTAATGATTTTCTGGCAACATATTTTATATGCCATTATAATTCCTTCCCCGAGGCAATTTCTTATCCAGTTAATCGGATACAATATAGAGAGTTATAAGTTAAAAGTAAGAAAATTCATAATTGAGAAAACAGTTACTCTACCGAGTCCATGATTGTGCATAGACCTCAAACAGAAGTCTGAAATTAAAGTTTTTACTTATAATTTTGACATTAAACATTTGGTATAGTTCTACTAATAATTAAGGTACATACGTGATCCGTTAGTAGACTGCAGCACAAAGGTTCATAAGGTTTTGGTAAAAAAAGGTTTATAAGTAATTATATTTATAATTCAGTTCAGGTATAGTGATAAAGACATGCAGAACATTGATCTTTCACACTGAAACTTTGGGATTGTTTACGGTTAATCTATCTGCTGTACACAATCTGCTAACCAAATGAAACACAAATCGAAACAGTAGTTAAAACTTGAAAGTTAGAAAGACAGACAAATTTACTGTAGCATTTATAATATTAGGCATTGGCAATAAATTATGGATGAGAAACCATCAATTAATCATTCAGTGACCTTTCATATTATGAAGGATTATCATTGCGTGCATATTTGTTTGTATTTACATTAAATAAACGGTAGGTAAAGAATAAAAGTTAACAGAGGCTAGATTATGTGTGATATAGCATTTATAATGTACGTCTCCTTAAGATTGTTGGGTCTGGATTAAAAAAAACTTTGATTTCTGATAGAGTTGTGATTGAATGAAAATACATACAAGTACATATTTTAACAGATATGTATGATTATGTTCGTATCTATGTGGACGAGTAAAACGAAAAATAAACTATTTTTAGTCGAAAATATTATAGATCAATTATTGTCATCATCGTCACTCATGTCTGACTTTACCCACTGCTGGGTAATAAGCCATCTCTTGCTCTTCATCAAACGTAACTAGTGACAAATAACGTGTATTGTAAAAATATTACAAATTTATCGTCTCTTGTAAGAGGATCAACTCAAAATGACCCACGATTATTTTCAATGCGTGCAAAAGGTCGACATACGCTGCATTCGTGATACGATAACGGCTTAAAACTCGATAGTGATGAACGACGACCTTGTGCATGAGCGTAACGACATTGCAGCGACCGACGGCGCCGGCGGCTTTATGGAATACGATACGACTAATTTGTTGATACGACACGACAGTTGTAGTTAAGATAAAAAAATAAACATGTCGTTTTCAGTTAAAATAATAAAAAAAATGGCTTTTGGTTCGTAGCTTACCCGCTTTAGATGAGCTTTTTTACTGGAAAACAGACTTTTTTTTAGGATCTATTCAGATTTCCTACTCCTTCTGAGTTAATAAGTTACAAATTTACGTTTAATTTATTAACTAGAATCACATAAATGGTATAAGTACATAATAAAAAAAACATAAAATTTTTGCATACTTTGTGTCTCTTGTTGAGATGTGATTTATATAAAAATAAATTAAAAAGAAAAGTTTTAATTACTCTCCTTCATAGCCATTATACGTTGCTAGACTGTAATAGGTACCTATTAATAATGTGGCCTACCCAGTCAACAGTGATTAGCTAAACTGTCATTAATAAAGAGTCTCGGTATAGGTATGTAAATATACATTAAATATATTGTACAGAACAGATTGAAAGTCTCTTAAAGAAAAAACCGTAAATGATCGTTGTATAATTTTTTGGTGGCCTGTACGGTGTCTGTAATATAAACCCATATTATTTTTTTCATAACGGTTACTATTCACGTAAATTTTGACAACACTATAAACCATATCCGACGTTTCGGTCGCATTCAAGAGGTACGTCAACAGCACAAAGTTTGAGCAAATTGTGTCATGCTCGCGATCCGTTCTATGCAATATAAAGCTCATGTGATCAAATATACAAGGATACAACATATTAGCGACACAAGGACTTCTCTCTTGACGAGAGAGATTAGGCCTTAATTCACCACGCTGGCCAAGTACGAGTTGGTGAATGTCATATGTCCTTCAAACTCTTTTAAGTTCTCAGAATATGCTGGTTTCCTCACGATGTTTTGCCTTAACTGTTAAAGAACGTGTTTAAAGCGCACATAAATTTGTCTAGCAGAAAAACCTAGAGGTGCGCAGCGGGGTTTGAACCTTTAAAAAAAAAGTCGAGTGTCCTCTCACTTAGCCAACATGCCACAAATACATATACAGGGTATATATTCGCAAAACTGTTTTATGTAGTCACCTGAGTGAATAAAAAGTCTTGACGTCAGTTCGTCACGCTCAAATCGAAGGTTATGAAAATTCAGTGGCATTGGCACTTAGGAAGGAGCATTTTCTGCTACCAATATGTAATTTTGAATATAAAAATATAGGTTTGATAGGATTTTGAAATAGATATCGAAACGATAATAGATGTAGTTTTCGATTTATTTTATGAAATAACGGAATAAAACTAGACTATTTACCTGGGTGAATAAAGTCTACTAAAAGTGTATTTAATGCACCTAGATAGACTAGTGGATTAAGTTTACTGTACCTAAACAATTCAACTATTTTGAAAAGTTCCTTATACAATTAAACAGTCAATAACATAAATTTGTAAATAATTGGCTCAGAACCTACCAAAAGATTTCGATTATAATAACTGTTAGGATGCTCTCAACTTACGTCACGAAGCGCATAAATTGATACTACGGTTAGGACAATAATTCAAATAATATAATAATAAATAATAATAATAAATATTTCCGGACTACTCACACAGCATCACTTAACCCCAAAAGCTAATCTAATCTAAGCAGAGCTTGTACTATGGATGTTAGGTGACTGATATACTACATAGATACTTTTTTTTTTGTAAATACATACATATGATACATAGAAATATAGCAAAATATAATTTCCACACTATAACTTATTTTTATTGACAACACTCCAAGTTTTTCTTGTATTCAAGTGCCATTATACAGCTCTAGCTATGCTGTGAAATGAAAACCTATTGTGTATTCAAAGTATTTATTTTTTTGTGTCATTTGCGTCACACTTTGCAAGGTTGCTTTATTATTACCAGACATCTAACTTATTATATGAAGGGTGTGTGTGATGTTGCATAATAAACCACCTGACCTCAGAAACTACATAAAAACAGCCATAATTTACCAATTTTAATAACAATATATTACGAGTTTTTGTGATGTTGCAAAAACTTGCTGAATCTTGGTGCAAATGAACTCGACAATAAGTTTTATTTGCTTTTCTCATTATTGTGTTCATATCTACGTGTTTGTATATGTACGATAATATTACACAATGGTATCTGTTAAATCGATGTATTTTTATGTCAATAGTTATTTATTTACTTTGTCATGTATTGGTTTTAGTAGAATATATATAGGGATTATGAATCAATGCACAAAGTTTAAAATATTTCCGTCTGGCTTCTTTTAGTTTATAAATTACTTATATCTACGTACTATGGCAATACAGAGCGGGCTAGAACACTTTTTGGGAAAAATAAACGCGAAAGGCGCAAAAGTTAAAGTGAGCAATGATCTCCCTCCATATCCAATTCCATGGACAATACAAATCGTAAATAAATGAGTACAATTTAAAAAATTCAATAGCAGTGAAAAAAACTATATTTTACTAAAATTTTTCATTCAGACTCCTACATTAGTTACTCTTGCCTTACATGATTTCTGCCACAACATAAACGGAATCTATTTTTATTAATCGCTTATTAGTCTAAGACAATTTTTTCATAAAAACATCTTAGTACAATTTATATTTAGCTAATCGTACAGATCTTGCAAAAAGCAGGCAGAAAAACTGAGATCATCTAAGCTTCAAGCTCTAGAGTCTAGACCCTTCTAAGGCACCGGCTCGGTTTCAATAAAGATAAGCCGTTTACAAATGTTAATGTTATTGCTTCACTTGAGTTCCTATAGGTTCCACTTATAAGGTATTCTACTTGACGTATCTACACTGTAGAAAGTTTTTTGATTTAATTGAATATATATGGTGCAATCTGTAACGTTTCTTAAATAAAAAGATGGATACTTTGTGTACTTAGAAATTTTGTTCTTATGGTCAAGAATATTTTATAAACACTATCCCTCATATTCATAAAAACTGCTATTTCTGAATGATATATAAGCTAAAACGCACAATAAGCCTTATTTTGCGACTGTTATAGAGATAAACGAGGGTGAATTTAGACAATGATGAATTCATGAATTTGGATCACAACACAACAAAATCATTGGCACTGAACACTGTCTGATTGATAACAGTTTCACGCGAATGGAGCAAAAACGTTTAAGAAAAAATTATAAATTACTTTAATGAATTCAATCAGCAAAATTAAATTGAGCACAAGTTATAATTTATTGCCTGGCCATTTAATTACAGAAAAACTAGAAGCCTCGAATATTCTACAATGACGAACTCTTCTATGTTTTATGGATGTTTTTACATAAAGTACCTACCTATAATACCAATTCGTTGTTAAATTTACTTTTTTAACTTCTGTGTTTAGAAATAATTAATTTAATTATAAAGTTTGTTGGAATATATTTATAATAGCTTCTACCTACGTCATTGTTTGTGAATGTCTTTGAAAGGAATAATTAAGTACTTTCTAATTCGTTTGAATTATATACAATAAATACATTTTGATTCGTTTTATTCAGATCATAATAAAGTTAAGCGATAATATGTAAATACATTATTATACAAAGACACATTTTATAAGGTTCCAAAATTTTGGGATCACCTACTTGTTCGCCATATTGAAAAAAAACATGATTTTGCAGCCAGTAATGAAATCCATGTCAATTGATAGAGTGAATGTTTACAAAGAAAAAGGGTTAAGGAATCAATTCTCTAACTTATACGGTTTCTAAGATATTTCGGTTTAAAAAGTATAAAAAAAATGTTGACCCAAGTAGTCGAGTTAGCGATTTAATTCCGTGGCATGAGTTTCATTACTGTAGGCGCATTCTGTAAACTCACTTCGATCCTCACTAAGCTGAATCCGCGGTGAATCGAGTTTTACTGAATACAAAACTGTTAAATCACCGCGGATTCAGCTTAGTAAGGATCGAAGTGAGTTTACAGAATGCGCCTACTGGACGTGAAATATATATTTTTTAATTGGCGGACTAGCAAGTGTATGCCAGGCTCGATAAAAAAATGTTGGAACCTTCTATAAAAAAACTATAATACAATTTAAGCATTGAAATCGTTAGTTAGTTAACAAAAAAATATGCTCGAATTTAAAACTTTGTTTAGGAGAAACTCAACTGACGTCTGCCCCTAAAGAGAGTACATTGACTCACAATGCAAATTTTAAAACGACTGAAAAACAATAAAAATATCTGCTTAAATTTAAATGAATGGCGTAATAAGAGTATGTAAATTTAAAATGAGTCCAGATAGCGGCAGTGTTTTCTGATGACGTAAGTTTTTTCAACAGAAACGCGCGTAAAACATTATGCAAAATGTGTCCTATAGATTTATGGGCAACACTGTAAGTGATTTTGATATGCAAAAGATACATATAGTAGTTGTTGTGACACTTGATTGAAATATCAAATTTAATCCAAAATAAGTGATTTATTAAAAAAATATGCATGTCTTTTCACCAAAAAATCCTTGGTTCAAAACTATTGCCGTGCCGTATGAATTTTACGCTCTCTTTGATACCTGGGAAACTTTTAATAGTTATAACGAGTGACCTCTCTTTTTTATATTCAACCGACATAAAAAGGATGAGGTTCTCAATTCGACGCGTATTTCTTTTTTATATATGGCCACGCATAACTTTTTACTGAGTAGTCCAATATTGATAATATATTAATTGTAATTAATTAGTTGGACCCATTGAAAATTGGAAAAAAAACAAATTTGAAGGGTGGGAAAACAGATAATAATTATTGTTCATTCACTGGTTTTAAATGTATGATCAGGTTTTTGGTTAAATTAATTATTATTACATATATCAAATCAGTAGATAATAGCCATTATTATGAAAACAAAATTACAGCCAAAATACTGAAAAATATTAAATTAATTAAACTTTGGTATAAATAAATAAACATCATAAATTTAACTTTAAAAATATTCCGTTTTTTTTTAAGTTTTTTTCTACACTTTAAAATCCTGTGTCCAAGCGAAGTTCAATACAGTTAATATTATACAATAACTTCTTATACAAATATTGTGTTTTAGCTTTGATACCTCCTAATGAACTTATCCCATGCCAGTAAGATTAGGCTGCAACTACTCAAACACTTAATGCGTATGTTGTACACAAGTTCTGGTGACCCGAATCTTGTTGCCCGATTTGCAGTAAATATTTGAATACTGCCTAAGTCGGTGCATGCCATGTTTAGTACAAGTACTGCCATACTGTGATTAATGGATTGATCACTGGTGAACACTAGTATATGAAGCAATTTAAGAGCATTGGACCCTGAATACGCATAACCTACATCTATCTTATATATAAAATTCTCGTGTCACAGTTTTCGTTCCCGTACTCCTCCGAAACGGCTTTACCGATTTTTACCAAATTTTATATGCGTATTCAGTAGGTCTGAGAATCGGCTACTATCTATCAGCTAGTACATAAATAAAAAAATAATACCGGACAATCCACATAACAACGTCTACGCTTGTGTAACGGGTACTAGACATTAGAAATACTTTTAATAGTCATTCATATGTTTATATATTTTTATCATACATATTTAAACCCATACCAAGGAGAAAGTGCTTCCAGAACATACAAAGACTCCTCGGCGGGAATAAAACCCGCTTCCTCTTGTGCCGCAAGCGGACTTTTGCACACCGCGCTGCTGAAGCATCACTTACTATAAATTAAAATCCCCTAAGCCTCTGTCTGTCTGTCTATATGTTCGGAATACACTCGAAAACTACTGCACGTATCTATTATGCAGTTTTCTGCAAAAGGTAGAGTGTTCAAGAGTAAGCTTTTCGTTTCCGGCCGGATTTCTTTTTATCATTTTCAGAAATCATATTTGTATTGTTTATCTATTGTATCTAGAGGTGAAAAAAAGCCGCTGCTACCGCTATAAATGGTAATGTTCCTCCAATTACCTAAATAGTACAATATTATCTAATAAGTATATTAAAACGCGAGCCATGTTTGTGTATGAGTGTTTGTTCACTTCCGAAATGGCTCGACCGATCTGTTATTTTTTTAATGTTTAGTTTCAAATGTGTTATAGTCGGTATATTTAATACTACAGTTGTTTTTGTAATAGGGAAAAGTGTCAAGCATTCTCATATTTAACATTATCTATTTCATTCCCGTGACCCTTAAGCATAATTGCATTTCCTGTTTCTAGTGCGCGCTTTATTTATCACGTAATGGTAATCCCTAGTTATAAAATTCCATTAATTTAAAGAACATTGATTTCTAGTAAACCACATGCCATGTATTCCCCCGTAACTAGCTGTGACGCATCAGCTTAGTCTAAACGCAATTGTGTAAACAATTTTCAGCTAATTCTATGATACATTGAATAGTTTTTGGTAACATTTCCTCTGTGTATGACGTTAGGGACTTAACAATAACGAAAGGAAAAATTTAAGGAAAAATTATAAAATATAGTGAAAGTTACAGTTTATTTTAGATTTTTCCTTCCGAAAATGGTTGTTAGTTAGACTTAAAATAGATGAAAGAAATATAAAAAGGAAATAAATAAAAAAATTGTGAGCATTTTGCTCTATTTACGTATAAAGAACTTTTATATTTTACGTCATAACGATGCTTAATACTTATACCTACCTAATATTTAAAATAAGATAAAAAACAATCTTAAAACATATTTTGTACTTTTTAGTACATTCGTATTTTTTTACATTTGTAATATTTGTGAATAAAAGGAGTCAAGACGGGAAAACCACATAGCTTCAGGGGTTAAAACATGCGACATGTGGCATATGAAAACGTCAAAGCGTCAAGGAAATGTCGCATAAGACTTAGCAGGCAAATAATACTTGCGCCATCGGAGACATCACACGTTTTTAAAGCCGTCTCCTACGTCAGTAATGTTCTTGAGATGGTTATACAGGTGTGTGAAATAGGCATGATGATAACATAAAAAATTTTGGTATTCTGTTTAAAAATACTGTACCTACTCCTTTTTTTCTTATTTGTTAAATTACTAAGAAAGTGCAAAAATAAATAGCATCGAAGCTCCGGAGTGGGCTTGTGACTACGAAATGTAGTACAAATCATTTAATTTTTCAAAATATGGGTTATATATTTTTTTAAATAACCTAAATAACAAACTGATATTGCCGGACAATCCACACAACAACATCTAGCCCCGTGGAAAGCTATAAGCTTTATGTTACGGGTACTGGATATATACTTAATATAATAACAAAGATAGATATTTTATTATACACTAGCGGCCCGCCCCGGCGTCGCACGGCTAAAAAAAGTTCCCGGCAATTTTTCCTTATTTGCTCACCGTTTAGACCTACCCTGGACTACGACAAACATTTTAAAACCAAAATCAACTCAATCGTCCCAGCCGTTCTCGAGTTTTAATCAAACTAACGAACAAAAATTCATTTTTATCTAGATAGAATATAGATAATCTCCGCTATTTCACGGACGCTTTTAACAAAAAAATAAAAAAAGTAAACAAATAATAAGTACCTACTTCAAACTCATGTCAGAAAAAAATGATTGAAAACTATGTTGAATATTGAACTTTCGAGACATAGACAATAGCTCAAAGAGTATATAACCACCACGTATGAATAGCTTATCAAGAAAAATCATAGACAACCTTTAAAATGAATATTGAACTTTCGAAACATAGACAATAGCTCAAAGAGTATATAACCACCACGTACACGTATAAATAGCTTATCAAGAAAAATCATAGACAACCTATAAAAAGACATTTATTTTACACTTTTGTTAACCTGTAGATAATAACATACAAATAATTAGCAATAAATTAAAATTGCGACTATAATTTGAGATTTAAACTATAAATCTCGTGTCACAATGTTTGTCCTCAATGGACTCCTAAACCACTTAACCGATTATAGTAAAATTCGCACACCATGTGCAGTTCGATCCAACTTGAGAGATAGGATGGTTTTTACGGCGAGAAAAATTCTAATAATTTCCGGGAAAATTTTATACTTGTGCTACGCCGGGGCGGGCCGCATATATAGGGATTAGGGATTAGGGATACGTAATCGGAAACCACTTCATGGTTTGATTAGTTGGACAAGACTACTCAACTAGTGGTTAGTTCGCCATAAATAAAAAATAGGACATTGTACCCAGATTCGTATTTGTATAGAACCACAAAGAGGTTGTGAATATTTTTACGAGTCTACAAAGTGACCTTTCGATTTGAGTGATGAGTTCATGGGATTGTGACGCCATTTCTCTAACCACAGATTAGAACCACCATTTCAGACGTCATTACAATTTTGTATCATTATAATTATATTTATAATGGTTATTGAAACTGGAATTCGTTGGTAAAACCTCAGAACAAGGTAAAATGGTCCATTATTTAATTAGGAAAATCTACAGTTTGGCCATGCCTGTATTTCGGTGCGTGGATTTTAATTTTAGAAACTTAAATAATTTTCATGATTACATTTTGCAGCGCCTTGTGGCAATTAGCCTATTTATAAATAATTTTAACAATAGGTTTATTTTCTTGCAAAAAGTAGCTTCCATACCTATTTATACACATTAAAAGCAATATGTATGAGTTTCAGATAACGTACAGAGCAATCATCTTTGCAATCACAAATTATCACATTAGTAAGGATAATTCAACTTTTATTCTATTAGACAAAAGAAACGGTCATCACATTATTTGCTGGATTTGCGTACTTTTGTAATTATTTTAATGAGTTGAGAAGAGAAGCTTTTTTATTTTCGATGATGTTCCATCGTTGGAAGGGATTATCGCACCATGTAGCATGTACCTTTGTGTGCCCTCAAAAAAGAATACCAGCACGTTAAGCTTCACGATGATGATGATTCATTGCAGTCACTATCTACGTAGTTTGATCAATACGACACTAATGAAAAACCACAACGTTCACAGAATCATTCCATCTAAGTTACCTATAAAATTATTGCACTGACATGGCTCTGTCCTTCAGAGATTTTCTTGATTTTAACACATTTTCCGGAGGTTTGTGTCTAGCGCAGTATTGCGAAAATATGGCACAATATGCAAGATTCAGAACAGTCTCATGTTTAAACGCTATTTCAAAATCTTAAATAGATCTTAGAGAGATTAGGTGTATTTACTAGGTTTGCTTAAATAAAAAATGTGAACACAATAGTGATAAAATCTAAAATCCAGACCTTCCAAATAAATCTGTAACAAAATAAATCCAAAAATACCATCTGAAATTCCGTTCGTGTGAACCAGTTTTAATGTCTTCGACTTTGATACACTAAGGTGATCGGTCAAATCCCAAGGCCAAACATGCATCACCGCGAAACCCAACATTTGGTGGGACCGGATGAGCATAATCTGAAAATCATTAAACTTTATATATATAGTTAATTTCGAAAGATTTAACTTGAGGTCTCAAAAACAAAACAATTAATTGACCAAAGATTCTTTAGGTTAGGACAATGGCCTATCTAAAACATGTACCTCTGCGTTTTTATTACCTTTAAAATCTCTTACGTTGTAATTTATTTTGTTTTCCTTAATTTTTGGTTATAAATAAAAAATTATGTTAAATTACTCTATCCGCTATGCCGGCTCAAGCAATTACCCATAAAACGCGGATTTCTTAGAAAAACCACGTGTAAGTAATAGTTTTAGGTAAAATAGCTTTTATACTCATCTATCAGTTAAAGGATACACTTTTTCCTAAAGTCATTAAACAATTATTTTATAAACTAATGATAATGTAACAAAAAATACACGTGTAAGTATGATGAAACACGAAACAAGGTTAAAAGGTTTCTTGCTGATACATTCACCTTTAAGTTAAACGTTTTGTAGTAGGTAGGAATAAAATAATAAAGAAAGGAAAACAAAAAAAACAATAGGGAATATGCGCGAGACTTTAAATGGACTGTTTATATATTTTTTGTAATCTTTATTGTTCCAAAAACATTATTATTATTTTTTATTAATCATAATTTCAAAGTGAAACTCAATCATCAAAAAGTGACAATTTTTATATTCCCTCGGAAATATCAAAAACGTATCGCTTGGTCATGTGACGTTTAAATATAGTAGTTTTTATGGTAATAAATTAATTTTATCAAACTTTAGTAACCAAACACTTCGTTACTGTCGTCACATGACACGCTCGACAAAATGGGCGCGTTTAAGTCGCCCGAAATGGATAGTGATATTAACATACATTTTGTAGCTTAATGGTTTATATTTTGGATGTTATGAATATATTTTTGGTAATGCAACAACTAGTATTAATGTATGTAACATTTAAAAAAATACGTGCATATTCTCAATTGGTAAATCTATTTGTATAAACAGCATTAGGATTTAGTATCCTCCTTTGGTTATATTCAGGTTACCTATTAGTGACATATAATCTAAATATCAACATTATGGTACATTTTCAAAATTGATATTTAAGATTGAATGAAGTTAATGCGCCTTATGAATACTCAGGGTCGACATTTAAATTAACTTAGTATGTACTATGCGTTAATAATAAAGATTATCTAAATATATGGTACAGTTGTACACGATGCCGCCACCGCGCCGCGCCGCCGTACTGCTTTTACAATAAACCGGTGCGCGGTGCGATGGTGGCTCGGCCGAATCGTGTGTAGGAGCGCTAGACTCTTAATCGGGATTCAAATGTAGGTACGTAGAAGAACATGGATCAAGAAGAAGTACTTAAGTATTTAGATAAATAAAATTGTTGCTTTTATTAAATTATGGGTTGGTTGATTTAGCACTTAAACAGATGGCCAATTCAACAGCCTTAGATAGAGAAGAAGATTATTATATGTTTTTTTTTTGAGGGCGCCTTATTTTAAATCATTTTATAAATAAATATTTCCGCACAATTCACTCAACAGCATCTACATACAATATACATATATGTATATAGGTATAATAGACATAGACACATGATTTAATTATACATAAACACAAACACTCAGACCCAGGAAAAAGTCTTTGCATAACATACAAACTCGGGAATCGAACCCGCTACCTCAGGCAGTAATTTAAATTCTGATTATTATTTAGTAGTCCTGCTCTATCTAAAATCTGTTGATTCATAGACTCCATTCGAACAAATTTCGGCGGCTTGTTTTAAGTTCAAATCAACCAACTAATAATTTAATAAAGGCACGATTTTTATTTATCTATATCTCTATACGTACTTCTGTCTGATTCAGACAACCTCTTATTAAGATGACGATGATTATGAAAGTATTACTATTTATATACCTAGATGTATGTATATTAATCCTTACTTGGGTGTACAAGTACCTACTAATTGGCTTACGCTCTCTTTGTGCGTACACCACTACGTCATATTAAAATATCTCGATAAGTTAAGAATTCTTAGTTCTATTTATCACATACACATAACCCTTAACCTTCATTATATGTTATCGTCATTTCAAATAAAAAAAAATTATTCATTGATACATTTATAGTTCAAATTGTTTAGTAGAAAACATTTTTAGATATATTTCAAAACTGGAGTGATATTATTATTATCGTAGCTTATAAATAAAAAAAAAGTGTGTGTGTGTCAGCTACGACGCACGATTGGAGTTTACTCCTTACGAACTATAATTATGATTTATATCGAATAGAAAAAAAGGGTAAATGAACGCATCTGCTAAAATGATAAGAGAAACAAACATATATCTGTAATTATTCGGATTATTAATATTACTTCAATAAAGCGTATTACATAAAGTATACAAAATAATATAAATAAAATACAGCAATACCTCTTTGCGCAATACTTCGTAGTCTCAACTACGAAGTATCGCCAACTATTATGTATTCTGTGGTATCGCGCAAAGAGGAGACCCCGAGAATGAGATACGCTGTGTAATGTATTCCATCTCATTCTTTTACACGTTCAATCATACAGCAGGCGTTACGTAGAAAGAGACAAACATATATATATATGTTTGTCTCTTTCTACGTAACGCCTCAACTTTTCATGTTACACTTTTTGATTTTACTCGTACCCGTACCGGGCCTTATAACTCAAATCGTTTCTTAAGGAGTAAACTCCAAAAAAACAATATCGTTAGCTATAAAACATTGCTAACATTTTTCAAGAACTGTAGAGTAATGTAGAGCTTATAAAATGGTAGTTAATTCTGACTATTTAAGTTAAAGTGGCAAGCTTTTTGCACCATTAGAGATTCCAAGCTCTGAGAATTTAAGATAATCGCCAGTCATAAATAAGAGAATACTTTGCGGACCGCTTTTTGTACGCATACTTTCGGACCAGTCATTTCGGATTGATGGTTTCATTATATAACATTGTTTTGTGCTAATTCTTGAATAAGATACTACATAGTATATCTTTCAAATACAGTAAAAATTTTAAAACTGTAAATTTAGTTAATTCTGTTTCCTTGTACTGAAAAGTAAAGATCGGTACTAATTATAAATTAGTAGATACAAAAATGGCATAAAAAGTGATTTAAGATCTTTGTCCTTTGAGTCATTAGAAAATATATTTAGGTTTATTCTATTTTAAATATAGACATCAGAATGTGCAATATTTTCCTGATAAGGCAACTTAACATTTCAAATTCCACTTTTCAGATATACCTACGTAATTTCCAGAAA
The DNA here is from genome assembly GCA_929108375.1 of Gymnoscelis rufifasciata. Lineage (NCBI taxonomy): Eukaryota > Metazoa > Arthropoda > Insecta > Lepidoptera > Geometridae > Gymnoscelis > Gymnoscelis rufifasciata. The sequence goes on along the minus strand of OV815315.1, from coordinate 6,529,436 downwards.
TAAAACGTCATATGTCGTACATAAGTGTAGCAACCATATATGGGAAATATCATATATTCCTCATAATAGATAATATATTTTACTTGTAAATTGAACCTCGTACTTAAAAGTGCGCATGAGTGCAATAACTCCGAAATAACGGGTAACGGCAAGCTATAGCTTTCAAAATGACGTACTGTTCCCTTATACGCCCTCTGTGAGCGGACTTTTGAACCAATCACGTCGATTTATTTCCTGACGTAATACTGACGTCATTGTGCTTTACTGAGTATAACCTGACTCAGAAAATAATATATTATTATGGTAACATAGGCGCGTAGCCCAGTGTGTTTGATACATTGGGTGGGTTAACACCTAAAAAACATAATTTAAAATTTTGGTTATATTTTGGTATAACAGTGTTGTGATTTATTATAGAACTTAGTGCTTTGTAGTGATGTATTCTATGAGTCTTGTGCAAAGTGCAGCCACGTTCAAAATTGAAAATTTTATGGATGTGGTCTTCTGCGCTTATGTAGCCAATACCAATAAGGTGAGACATTAACCCGCAAATTTTCATATTTGTGACATAAAGTTTTTCCTAAATGACAACTCATCCACCCCTTTTTAACAATTTTATTAAAGAAAATATTTTGTGTTTATTTGGCAATTTTGTTTGTGTACGCAAACGTCACGGCCTATCGGCTAAGCTATTTTTGATGAGTCTGCATTATTAAAGATTGCGGTGTAATGCTACACTTGTTTACTGGCCGACACCTATCGTGTCATGTACGTCATTCACTTGGTTCACTTAGTTCGCGGTTTTGTAGGAAGTGTTAACTGTCTAGATAACTTAGACCATTAAATTGCGATTATACTACGAATATTTCAGATAGATATAGGATACCTTATTGTAAGGTTTTTTAATGTGAGTAAAGTTCCAAGCTATATAAGTAAGGATTAATTATAAAGCTCGGTGTCTCCATAACTCCTCCCTTATCTATCTCTTTATGCAGTTCTTTGAATGGTGTTTAAAGAAGATGGTTTTGAGATCTAGTGAAATCATTTTAAAGTTAATTTTATCATTTTAAAGTTAATTTTATCATTTTAAAGCAAAGCCGTGAGGAAGTCTATTTTAATATAAAATGGGGTGTGTTAATCCCAATTTCTTTGAATGTAACCGCTTGTAAATAGACAAATTTCAAAATCTTCGTATTTCTGAAAGTTATTATGTATGTATATTTAGTGGAACTATTTTTGTCTTACATATATGGTTATTCTAAACATATAATTACAAATGGCATTTTAAATTTCCTAGTTAATGTTTAACCTAGTCAATTAGGTATTTGAATCCATACTAATTATAAATGCAAAAGCAACTCTGTCTGTTTATTCCTCTTACACGCAAATCAACAGCTGATTTAAATGAAATTTGGTACACAGATTCTCTAAAGCCTGAGAAAGGACATAGGTTACTTTTTACCGCGGGGAAAAATGTTATTTCGCGGGAAATACCATTAAAACGCGGGTAACAAAGCGGGGCACTATTAGTTTTATATGTATTAGGTCCTTACATATGAAATTGGCGTTTTGTATGGGAGGAACAAAAAGTCGAATATTTTTTAATATAATATATTTAATTAATCAAAGTATGAACCATTATTTTCTATGCACTTTTGCCATCTTATAGGTAGTTCATTGATCCCTTTACTAAAAAAACCAGTCGGACGGGAATCAATAAAATCTTTGAAGGCGATTTGGACTGCCCCATCGGAGTTGAATTTTTTCCCTTGCAAGAAGTTATCCAAATTTCGAAAAAAATGGTAATCTGTTGGAGCAAGGTCCGGGGAGTACGGAGGATGTCTTAGACTTTCCAATTGAAGCTCTTCTAATTTAGTAGCCGTCTGTTGCGCAGTGTGTGGTCTAGCGTTGTCGTGAAGCAGCAGTGGCGTGGAGCGATTGACCAGCCTAGGTTGTTTAGCCGCTAGCTTTTCCATCATGGTTTGCAATTGCTGACAATAGACATCAGCCGTAATAGTCTGGCCAGATTTGAGAAAACTGTAATGAACAATACCGGCACTAGTCCACCAAACGCTTACAAGTAACTTTTTTGGGGTTAATTTTCGCTTGGGGCAGGATTTGGCTGGCTGGCCAGGATCCAAACATTGCGCTGAGCGCTTCCGATTATCGTAAAGAACCCATTTTTCATCACAGGTAATGATTCGGTTTAAAATACCTTCATTATTGTGCCGGTTTAGTAATGTAACGCAGCAGTCGACGCGCGTTTGCCGGTTTGCTTCAGTCAATTCGTGAGGTACCCACCTTTCAAGCTTTTTAATCTTCCCAATTTGCTTCAAGTGAATTAAAACAGTTTTATCACTAACACCGCAGCCTGCAGCTAACTCGGACGTGGTTTGCGATGGATCCGCTTCCACAATAGCCTTCAACTCTTCATTATCAACTTGAGTCTCAGGCCGTCCACGGGGCTTGTTCTGCAAGTCGAAATTTCCAGAACGAAAACGTTGGAACCAAAAACGAACTGTGTTTTCTTTTGCAACACGACCGCCATACACATCATTCACCCTTCGAGTTGTTTCCGCAGCACTAGTGCCACGGCGGAACTCGTACTCGTAAATAATGCGATATTTTAAGTTTTCCATTTTGTAAAATGAGTGACGCAAACAGAAAAAAACAGAAGAAAAAAAACAAATGAATGACGATCATCGAAGCACAAATACATGAGTCTATAGCTGTACAAATTTGAATTTGGAATTCCTTACCAAAGAGGAGAAATTTGTGATTAAAGTGACCAGTACGAAAAACGCCAATTTCATATGTAAGGACCTAATATATGTATAAGCTGCATTGTGAAGTTCTGTTCGATTACCTTTCCCGGACGCCAAAGGTCAAAAATATAGTGAGCATATAAGAAGACGTCAGATGGGTCTTTCCGACTGTAACAATGCAGTTCTAAGTCTCGTCGAGACAACTTCATATGACGTATTGAGCACAGAAGCGATAATAATGCGGTTTTCCTTAATTATTTCTATATTTTCTGAGTTATTTACCCAAGTGGTATTTTATTAATTTGAAATATTAAACTACTGACAGCTAAAAGAAATTTTTTCAATGATTTAAATGTAATTATTTAATTAATTATTTTTGTAATAATAAGTTGAGAGTGTATTGCGTCAATGGGAGCTTAATTTTAACGGAATTGTAGGTTAAAGACCCAAATCCTTTTGTAACGGCATTGCAAAAAAAAACATGTTGCAAATGCTTATTGGTTTGTGTGCGTATCTACGCGGTCAATATTGTCTTAACTAGCATTAAAAGTGATAAACAAGATTACAAGATCTTTGAGGTATACATAAATGCTAGAACTGATTTATCCCTATGTACTTAGAAACATTTCACGTGCGTTTAATAATCACACCGCGTGATGGCTCTAATCTTGGACGTAATAAAAGAGATTTCCTTCGTCAGATCTTGTGTGTGGGAAAAGCTAATGATACATACAAAGATATTTATAAAACAATAAGATGTTCAGTTTGTTCTGCTAGAGGCAATTAAGATTTAAATGGTACATAATGTGAGAAATCACGCTATGAGAATGATGTATATTGTTAGAAACATGTCTTAATATAACTCCATAATTATGATTACTGAACTAAGAAAACTGGTAGTTGAAAAGTTTATATTTCAATACACAATATTTATTTAGATTTCTTAATATATTAAATAGTACCGCAATAAAATGTGTTTAAGAACCTTACCTGAAAGTAAGGGCAATTTGTATGTTTGCAAGCAATTTTATTACCTGAAAAGCGTAAGTAATGTTGTAAATCTATTTTTATCTAATTAACTCGTTTCGCCTTTTCAGCAATCAGAAAGATGGAGGAAACTGCGCAATATTGTGCAATGGACGCCGTTCTTCCAAACGTACAAGAAGCAGCGGTACCCCTGGATCCAGCTGGCGGGACACCAGGGCAACTTCAAGGCTGGCCCTGATCAGGGCACGATATTGAAAAAACTGTGCCCGCAAGAGGAGAAATGCTTTCAGGTAAATTTCTTACACACACTATAATACACTGTTATATTATAATTATTATATTAGGTGACTATGGTTCTCATAAAGCCGCCGTGAAGTGAAGCCGCGTTGGCGAAATGGGAGAACCCTTAACTTTAATTACGACGATGAGTTCAAACCGCGCCGCGCACCTCTAAATTTTTCTTTCTTAAAAAATGTATGTGCGCTTTAAACACGTGTTTTAACGGTTAATGCCATTGTAAGGAAGCCGGAGTGTTTTGAGAACTTGAAAGAGTTTGAAGGACATGTCACATTCACCAACCCGCACTTGGCCAGTGTGGCGAGTTTAAGACGCTGTCTCTCTCGTCAAACAGAGAAGTCCCTGTGTCCCAGCTGTGGGAACGTAAATGAAAAAAAAAACAAAAAAAGGAACAAATTTTCCGTTTTTTTTTACATAAAAACTTACGTATAGGTGAGAATTACTTAAAGCTTTAAAGAACTAAAGACTTACTACTTCTAACTAGTCCATTCATCTAAAGCTTATTACTAATTTTATACTTAGAATTTAGTTTTTGTTTTACTATGTCTCACTAAAATTCCATCATCATACAAATGATTATGAATGGTCAAAATGACTAATTCTTTCAAAGTTTAAGTACGTTCAATTCCATGAAGCTGGTTTTATGGGGAAGCCTTTACCTTCATGAATCATTATAGCGTTAAACAAACAAATTATTTTACTTCGGCGATTACGAAAATAATTTACAAGTTTAGATTACAAATGTTTATAAAAATACACTGTAATTAAATAAACTGTATCTGTAACTAACTGTAACTGTATTTAAATAACCTTCCCAAGAAAAGTGATAAACATAGTTTAAATACAAGAAATAAGGATAAAAATTGCTTTGCCCAATATCCGTTTACGTAAAGTAATATATTGTCTCTTATGGTTTCTGTATTATCTGTAACAACAAAGTTTCCAATTCATTTCATGAACTTACTTTGATATACTTATTTTAATAATGTTGATTAAGACTGACATACATTAGTAATTAACCTCCTTGGGTTTATACTCTAGCGCAGATATTTTACTTTTAGATAAAGTCAATAATGTTTTTCCTTAAATGTATTAAGTTATATGTATTTGTAGGTAAGTATATTTTTACCTACTTATCGCATGGGTACTTTCGGCTACCCAACGTGATATGACGTCAATTAAGTTGGGGTCAATGTTCGATAAATTGAGTATCATAAAATAATTACCTACCTATTCTAAAGATACAGTTCACAGTGAGGCGGTTTTATCACTGTTTAAAATCCCCTAAAGCTTTCTGTATCTATACTAATATTATAGAGCTGAATAGTTTGTTTGTTTGAACGCGATAGTGATATAGATATATATCGCGATAGATAGATTAGTGTCAAAGACTATTTAGAATTTAAATCTTGACTATGTAAATTAATTGACATTTATAATTTTTATGGAATGAACCATGATTGAGTAGCTGTAATTGACATTTAATTTAATCTTGACTTATTATATTTTAATGTACAACATTTTTGCATGCCAATGTTATTGGCAAAGTATGTGAAACGAATTGAAATGTAATATCTTATATGTACCATATTTCATGCAATAAATGATTATTATGATTATGATAATATCAAGAACTACTACTCCAATGTGCAAAATTATTTCAGTGTACCACCCTACCCACCAATATATTTATATATACATATTCACCCTAGATATTAGGTCCTTACATATGAAATTGGCGTTTTGTATGGGAGGAACAAAAAGTCGAATATTTTTTAATATAATATATTTAATTAATCAAAGTATGAACCATTATTTTCTATGCACTTTTGCCATCTTATAGGTAGTTCATTGATCCCTTTACTAAAAAAACCAGTCGGACGGGAATCAATAAAATCTTTGAAGGCGATTTGGACTGCCCCATCGGAGTTGAATTTTTTCCCTTGCAAGAAGTTATCCAAATTTCGAAAAAAATGGTAATCTGTTGGAGCAAGGTCCGGGGAGTACGGAGGATGTCTTAGACTTTCCAATTGAAGCTCTTCTAATTTAGTAGCCGTCTGTTGCGCAGTGTGTGGTCTAGCGTTGTCGTGAAGCAGCAGTGGCGTGGAGCGATTGACCAGCCTAGGTTGTTTAGCCGCTAGCTTTTCCATCATGGTTTGCAATTGCTGACAATAGACATCAGCCGTAATAGTCTGGCCAGATTTGAGAAAACTGTAATGAACAATACCGGCACTAGTCCACCAAACGCTTACAAGTAAGTTTTTTGGGGTTAATTTTCGCTTGGGGCAGGATTTGGCTGGCTGGCCAGGATCCAACCATTGCGCTGAGCGCTTCCGATTATCGTAAAGAACCCATTTTTCATCACAGGTAATGATTCGGTTTAAAATACCTTCATTATTGTGCCGGTTTAGTAATGTAACGCAGCAGTCGACGCGCGTTTGCCGGTTTGCTTCAGTCAATTCGTGAGGTACCCACCTTTCAAGCTTTTTAATCTTCCCAATTTGCTTCAAGTGAATTAAAACAGTTTTATCACTAACACCGCAGCCTGCAGCTAACTCGGACGTGGTTTGCGATGGATCCGCTTCCACAATAGCCTTCAACTCTTCATTATCAACTTGAGTCTCAGGCCGTCCACGGGGCTTGTTCTGCAAGTCGAAATTTCCAGAACGAAAACGTTGGAACCAAAAACGAACTGTGTTTTCTTTTGCAACACGACCGCCATACACATCATTCACCCTTCGAGTTGTTTCCGCAGCACTAGTGCCACGGCGGAACTCGTACTCGTAAATAATGCGATATTTTAAGTTTTCCATTTTGTAAAATGAGTGACGCAAACAGAAAAAAACAGAAGAAAAAAAACAAATGAATGACGATCATCGAAGCACAAATACATGAGTCTATAGCTGTACAAATTTGAATTTGGAATTCCTTACCAAAGAGGAGAAATTTGTGATTAAAGTGGCCAGTACGAAAAACGCCAATTTCATATGTAAGGACCTAATATAATATTTATCGCGAAGGCTACCGCGGGAAAATACGATATTCCAGCGGGAAATCCAAAAACACTGGCAACGCCGTGGCGTGCATAGCTAGTTTATTAATATTAATTACAATTCAGTTAATACTTTTTATTTTTTTACAGATTCTGATGAAGGATATTCTCCGGCCATTTGTTCCAGAATACAAGAGCCAAGTCACCTGTGATGATGGAGAATGTATCCTTTTTCATAACAACTTCGTTAATTATAAATTGACGAGTGCATATATATAATAAAATTGTGCATGCAATAAATTGGTATAACAACACAGAACCTACGGCACAGAATTTAAGTTTTCAAAAAACTAAAATGCCTAAAAATAATGTACTCGTATATGCCGAAACCATAGCCATAAACGAGTTAAGACAGTCCAAATTGTTTCTTGATAAAGATTATATGGGAACGAAGTTTTGAATATTGAATCTAGCCTTTACCGATATTAGCGTATGTTGATACATACACTTAGTTTACATGGAATATTTTACATTTTTCTAAGAAGCTTAATTTCAGTTGGATAAAATGGCAGAAAACTCTTGAAATTCGGCGATTTTAATATCAAAGCGACTATTTTCTTAACCAAGCATTCTAACAGTGTACCTACAACTCCAAGACCTGCTGAGCGATTTCGATAGTCCTTGCGTCATGGACTGCAAGATCGGAGTCAGAACTTATCTTGAAGAGGAGTTAGCCAAAGCTAAAGAGAAGACTAAGCTACGAAAAGTGAGTAACATACTTATTTTTGTATTTATATCAAATACTATATTATATCTATATTATATAATATATATTATAAAGCTGAGCTTATCTATTGAGGTTTGTGTGTTTGTTTATATTTTTAACATTTTTAAAGTTTACCGTGTATTTGTGGATTTTCTCGCAGGAACGTCCTATTTATTATTCTCTTTTTCTATGTATCATTATGTATGTATTTACAACAAAAAAAGTAGTAGTATGTATGTAGTGTATCAGTCACCTATCACCCATAGTACAGGCTCTGCTTAGTTTGGGGTTAGGTGATGCTGTGTGAATAGTCCGGAAAATTATTTATTATTATTATTTATTATTTTCGAGCGGTTAAAAGGATATTGCCTTCCTCAATAGATAGGCTTTCTAACAGTGAAATAATTATTCAGTTTGGACCGGCTGTTACTAAGATTTGCTCTAACGTTACTAACAAACAAACTCCTTAGCTTTTATAATATTATAGTATAGATATACGAGTAGGTATATTGTATTGATGATGTACTAGATGTCGATAGTAAAAAAAAACTGTCTGGCAAAAAAACACTGGTATACTTAATAAATTAACGATATGCAAATGACTGTTTCATTAATTATAGTCATTTGCATATAATTAATACAACGCTCTTTTTATATAGATTAGTGATCTTAAAACGAAAACATGAGACAAAATCACGTGTAAGCCCTCATGACTTTATGTCACATGTTTTAAAAATTATTTTTAACTATCTGCAATTTTTTGTCAATATTGGAAACATATTAATAGATACTACTAATACAATGTAGATGATAGATGTTTTTTTAAATGATGATTTTTCCATACTATATATCTATAAGGATAGATCGTTATAGTGTATATAGCTAATAATAATACGCTAGACCGTATTATTATTGAAGCAATTTGCATAAAAATATTTAGAAATAATTTCAAATTACTATTGGCAATTAAAAGCCGTGTTGGCTAAGTGGGTTGGGTGGACGCTCGACTTTCAATCCGAAGGTCGTGGGTTCAAGCCCCGCCACGCATCTCTGGATTTTTCTTCTTGAGAAATTTATGTGCGTTTTAAACACGTGTTGTAACGGTGAAGGCAAACATCGTGAGGAAACCGGCATGTTCTGAGAACTTTAAACAGTTTGAAGGACATGTGACATTGATCAACCCGCACTTGGCCAGCGTGGTGAATTAAGGCTTCATCTCTCACGTCAAGAGAGAAGTCCCTGTGTCCCAGCAGTGGGAACGTTGATAGGGACGATGTTTGTGATCGGCAATTGCTCATTTTTATATAGAGTACGGTCTAGATATACGATATAGCGATCTATTAGGATAGACATACACTGCCTTTTGTTTATCTATCGAAGTGATTTTAAAACGAAAACAGAAAGCACATTATGACTTTCGTGCCATAACTACAGAATACAGAAAGGTACCTTTTTTATGGGTTTTCTCTACAGTCACGTGTTTCTTAATAATAATGCTTAAATATGTTTGATAGTCGTTTTTTTGTCTGTAATTTGAATAAAATTTTAATGACTTATGATTTAATTACCCATTAACTGACGTCGCTATACGTATCGTAATACGTACCTTTCATAAAAACTTGGAGATATTAACTGACAGGTCAGATTAATAGCTCTAAATATAAATAATATTTTTCTCTTACTTGCTATAATCAAGGAGTTCAACAATGTCAAATAATGTGTATTTATAGATAAACTGGTTTAAATTATCTATCATTACGTCAAAGGTTTAATCTTAAACATTAATGATAGTCATAATAAATCAAGTTGGAGCCGTTCTATTTTCGTCTATAAAGTTAGTAATAATGTTGCGATTATAGAAAACTTAAATTTGTCCTTGTTTCTCATTATATTTTGAACTACATTTTACAAGTTTAAAATATAACTTAAATGTTATACTACAATCTTGATTTACCTTATACTTAGAAACCTTATACTTGGCATAATACGCTTAGATACATGTAACTTTAAAAAATCTCGGAGATACATCACAAGAAAATTATAAAAAAAACTAGCGGTCCGCCCCCGCTTCGCACCTTGTTGACCGTATTGTGAATCTAAACCATTCTCGAACCCACTTAAACACACCCAAAAAATTTCATCAAAATCAGTCCAACCGTTTAGGAGGAGTTTAATGACTAACACACGTACAGAAGATTTATATATATAAAGATTATAAGTATGAGATGGACTCATACTACACATAGAGTCACGCATCCAAGTACAAGCATCGCGCAACGCTGCTTAACCTTGTAAAAATCTAATTTGTTGTATGGGAGTCTTATTTATTTGTTGTATGTTTTTCGTATTGGTTCTTGAGATACAGCCTAGTAACAGACATACAGACGATGAGGTCAAATCAATAGGGTCCCATTTTATACTTTTGGGTACGGAACGCTAAAAAGTATAATATAGATAATGATCAAACCTAGTCATAGCATTTTATTCACAGCCATATATTTTATTTCCAGGACATGTACGAGAAGATGATACAAATAGACCCGAAAGCGCCAACAGAGGAAGAGCACAGGAGTAAAGGAGTCACCAAGCCGCGCTACATGATCTGGAGAGAAACCATAAGCTCCACAGCCACCCTGGGCTTCCGGGTAGATGGCGTGAAGAAGGCTGATGGAACCAGCTCCAAAGACTTCAAGACTACGAAGACGAGGGATCAAATTGTAGAGGCTTTCAAGGATTTCACTATCAACTGCTCTAACAGCGCTGTAAGTAAATTTTAAATTGACTTCATAATAAATCTAAATTTAAAATTTAAGAAAAACCCTCGATTCCAATGCCTTAATTTCCTTAAATGTAAAACAACATAATATTATATAATGTGGACGCGATGCGTTTTCATTTGATACCCCACACTAGTATATTTGCAGATTTTCGGTTTTGCTTCCCCACTCTCACCCCCATAACTTTTAAACGGCCCAACCGATTTTCATGAAACATGTCTAAGAACACTCGCGCAAGACTCACCTTTCATACAAAAAAACTAAATCGAAATCGCTCCATCCGTTCGGGAGCTATGGTGACACAGACAGACAGACACACAGACACACAGACAGACAGACAGACACGTCAAACTTATAACACCCCTCTTTTTTGGTCGGGGGTTAAAAAGAGGATGCGCTCAATTCGACTGAATGTGTTTTTTTTGTATGTTCGTTACGCGGTATCCGTGTGAACCGATTTTGAAAATTCTTTTTTTATTTTAAATTGCATGCTTGCTGGGTCACCATGTCAAAATCATATGATGAGATATCCCAGAGAAATTGAGAAAAACCCTGGAATTTGATTTGCATGTTGGAGTCGGTTATCTAAACGTACTTTATATATTTTCTACTTACAAGTTTTTTGTTCCGAGTCATTTGCTTAGTCAATTATTTAAGAACGAAGTAGTTTACATCCTTTCCTGGGTTTAAAACTATCCAGAGCATGTTCCTATTAAAGTATTATCTGCAAAGTGGTATTCCTTGCAGTGGTTGAAGCGAGCAGGGTAACAAACAGTGAAAAAGACAGTTTTACTTTTGAAATGATAAAATCTGATAATATTTTTGTATTTTTATATCATACATAACTAACATCCCAAGACACGTTGTTTGTTTATTGAAAATATAATTTAAAAGTATTTTTTTAAATGTTGCTTAAGTAGATTATATGCTTTTTAATAACGATTTTTAATATTCCGTTTATAAAATATTACTGGTAATAAATGTTAAATTGACTGCCTGAGTGGTTCGGTGAGCGAAAGTCAGCTGTTATTTAGTAATTATATAAAAAGTTTTATATAGCAGTGTTTATGAAGTACCTATATCAGATGTCTAGTATTCGTAACACAAGCCTAGTGCTTACCACAGGTCTAGATGTTCGTGTGTGGCTTGTCCGGCAATATTTATTTATTAAATTTTTTTTTGTTTACAGGTCAGATACCTAGAGCGTCTAAAGAGCATAAGAGCAACACTGCAAGAGTCTCACTTCTTCAGAACACACGAATTGATCGGGAGCTCGCTGCTCTTCGTCCACGACAAAAGAAAAGCGTCTATTTGGATGATAGATTTCGCAAAAACGGTTCCCGTACCCGACAACGTGAATATAGACCACAGCTCCACTTGGAAAGTCGGCAATCACGAAGACGGCTACTTGATCGGGCTTGATAACATCATATCTATATTTGAGTCATTGGTCAACAATGACAATGGGAACATAAAAGACAACATAGATAGGCAGGATAGCTTAGACACTTGATTTTGACTTAAGTGATTTCTGTGAACAAATGTCGCACTGGAGTGCTTCGCAGTTCGTTCTGCATGGAAGCTATGACGATGTACTTTTGTACTTGTAAATTGATGTATATAGTATTACTAAGCTTTGAATACTCATAGGTTAGACCGTCACTACCGTCGTTTTGTTGCTTATCAGTTTTTAAACGAAGTTTAAAGACTTTTATATACCGTGCAGATCAAATTTACTTTGAAACATTTTAACAACTACCTAAAGTAGTTTTTGACTAATACGTATGTATTGAACTTGAGAGTATAATTGGACTTTTATGTACTGATATTGTATATTAATTAAATTTTCTAATTCAGTCTATACCTTGATTATGGTAATTATCGACTGACTATGTAGTTTATAATAATATCTATATTAATAATTACCTGCCTACACTATATTAGTGTAATGACTAGACACACTAGAGTATATTGATTATTGAGTGCAAAATAATGTAAGGCTAAAAATTTGGAGGTACTGAATAAAAGATAACAAGTAAATATTTTGTTTTTTTCTGAACTCAATCAGTCTGAAATGTCTAGCTATATTGACCTCGTCAAATATCCATATTTAGGAAGCAGACTCAGAAAAAAACCCATTACTATGTCAGATGGTTAATTATAATGATACTCAGATATTACTTGTACGATAGAACACATTTTGATTTCCATTTCAATATCACTATTTCAAGACTAGTAGATCTTTCCATATACTTGCACAAGGATATAAGTAAAGTAAGTAAATATTAAGTAAACTTCAGTAGGCTTTGGACGGCTCTTTATTAAAACTAAATTGACTTCTAAATAAATTAACTATTATTAAATACCTACTACATCTAATTTCACTAAAGGCACTTACGTTTTGTCTTTCATACTATCTATCACCACGTCTGTCAGACTATTTCGTCTCGAACCTCCTTCATCGGTGTTCCCACTATCTCTTCTTATTTTGGAGAAGTAACGGGGCACTGGGCCTGTGCTCGGTCTGTTGTCGCTTGGCGCGGGCGAGTATCTCCTCTGTCTTGGTTTAGTTACTTCTTCATTTTCTGTTTCCGTGTAAGGTGGAGGAGGTTGTGTCAACATTGTCATACGATTTTCTCTCGCAGCAGTAGCTGTTATCTGTAACTCTGCTCCCGCTACCACAGTATCTAAAGTAGGTTTGAATTGCGGAGCAGCAGCTCTTGCTGATACTCTTCTTCGTCTGGGACCAGGAATTTCTTCTTCAACCACAGGAGAAGGCATTGTAAAGTCTGGCCTAATCGAGCCACGACTCTGTGCAGGACGAGAAATTAAGTCCATCAAACCTGGTGGTTCACTCGTATCATTCGATGAACCCGTAGCAGTTTCCAAAACTGCTAAAGCTCTGAGAAGATCAGCTACACTTGTATGTTCAAGAACTTCAACTTGCTCAGATTCTGGTAGAGCAGAAATATTCACGTCTGGGTCAAAGAGGCTAGGTCGTCCTTGTCGAGTTCTGTTTCTATAACTCTCAAGTTCACTTGAAAAACTTCCTCTACCTTTTTCTGTATCATTTATGTAACTATCTACATCGCTAGTGCTACTTCTACCACGATTTTGTTTATTGAATTGTCTGATACTTGCCTCAAGGTCACCTACATTACTATTTGTCGGAGAGCTGTTTTTCCTTTCTTTACCAAAGGAAGGAAACAGACTGCCACGACGCTTCGTTTTACTTTTATAATCTACTAATTCGTCTGAGCTTTCTGGTAAAATTTCGTCATCCTCGTTTTTCTTAGATTTGCCAAAAGTGGGGAATAAACTTAAACGACCCTTTTTGGTTCTGTTTTGGTACTTTTTCACCTCATCTTCATCGACTGTGTCATCATCCTCCTGTTGACCACCAAAATTAAATGTCGGGAAAATACTACGTCGGCCATGTTTTGTACTCTGCTTATATGATTCTCCTTCGTCATCAATATCACTGAAATCGAATGAAGGGAATATACTCTTTCTCCCTGATCTGGTTTTTTCTCTATAAGCTTTTGCCTGGTCTTCTTCATCCTCAGAAAAGTCGAAAGTAGGGAATATACTGTGTCGTTTACTTTTTTGCTGATAAGCTTTGATGGCTGCTGTATCTTCATCTTCAGAGAAGTCGAATGTAGGGAAGATACTGCGTCGACCTTTCTTGGTATTATCCATGTAAGCTCTAGCCATTGCTTCATCATCTTCTTCGTTATTGAAGTCGAATGTTGGGAATATGCTATGTCTTCCTCGTTTTGTTTTCTCTTTGTAGGCTTCAGCATCATTTTTGTCATCTGAACCAAATCCAAAAGTGGGGAAAATACTACCACGTCTAGGTTTTGCAGTCTCACTAACATTTTCATTGGCTGATTGGCTTACTCTACCTTTCATTGTATTTTTCAGATAGTCGGAAGGATTTTCGCTTGTACTTGGTTTTCTGAAGAAAAGTCTAGACAAGATATTTGGTTGGTAAGGTTGAGTATTGTCATCTATTTTAGAAGGCAGAGATATTTTACCGCTTCTCAAATTAGCTTCTTTTCTAAACTTGTCTGCTGATTCTCCATTTGTCCATGTATGGTCATGATCGTTTTTGAGTTCTGTTTCTATTCTATAGTTTGGTACAGCAACACTCATTGCGCGACCTCGTTTTGGAGAGCCTGATATTATTTCCTGTCCTATGCTGAATATTGGGGGTTTTTCGTTAGCTAATATATGTTCATCGTTAAAAAGATGTACGCCTTGTGGTTTTTGCTGTGGCTGATCTAGTCCTCCTAAAACATTGACCAGTCTTGCTAGTAGTTCAGCAGGCTTGACGATAGCTGACGCAGTGAAAGTCTTTTCTTTATCGATACCTAAAAGATCTGTGTCAGATTGGATCCGTAGCATGTCTTTGGCGGTGAGTTGAATGTTTTCTGAGTTAGCTCGCTTGCGTTTGTAAACTGGCCAACGTGGTTCCACGTCATATGTGAGGATGGGACAGCTTTGACTGCGTACGAGGTGTGGAACGTTATCCACGTAGATTGGCTGTAAATAAAAAACAACTATCAATTTAAATGAAGAATATAGATACAGTATTAATTATGAAACTCATGGACATGAAATAGCATGTGTAGGACTTGAAAAAGACGCGTTAGATATTGTTTATTAAGAAATTGTAGATTACCTTAATTTTGATGAGATTAGCTTCATTAATAATTTTCCTAATTGTAGATATATCCTTAGTAAATCCTTGAAGTATCCGATTCTGTGTGTTTTTGAACTGACTTGCGAACTTTTGCTCTAATTTGTGTATTCTCTCAGATCTCATGCCGGTTGTGATGAAACCTAGAAAAGAGAAACATTCAATTAGTGATATATATTTTTATGATTTAGTTTATAAATTCACCAACCCAGGACAAATAATTAATGTATTTTTATGGTAATATTCATAAGTAATTACGCCATAGTTGGCAACATTATATTTTATTTATTGCTGTTTTATTAGCAGTAACGTTTTGTGCAAACCAGCAATAAAATTCAGAGGTGATAAATTGAATTCATAGACACGAAGTCTAAACTTACCTAACAACATGACGATGTAGCCGAGCCCGAACGTGATCCACACTATGAGGAATATCTGATATGTGAAGAAGAAACCAGCCCTGAACCCGTTGTTTACAGTACCTGAAAATACAAACAGACAAAATCTATACATTATAAATAAAAGTCAGGGGACACCGCCGCGTCTGTCGGTCTTCCTGTCTTTAAGTTATGTTGTATGGATAAACTCAAAACTACTGAACATGTCTTTATGCTGATTTCTGCAAAAGGTAGAGTGTAATAAATAGTGTAATAATAAATAAGGACAATTTTCGGTATTTGTACTATATTTCAGTTCATCTTAATATATATAAATCTCGTGTCACAATGTTTGTCCTCAATGTACTCCTAAACCACTAAACCGATTATAATAAAATTCGCACACCATGTGCAGTTCGATCCAACTTGAGAGATAGGATAGTTTAAATCTCAAATTATAGTCGCAATTTTAATTTATTGCTAATTATTTGTCTGTTATTAATTATCTACAGGTTAACAAAAGTGTAAAATAAATGTCTTTTTATAGGTTGTCTATGATTTTTCTTGATAAGCTATTCATACGTGGTGGTAATATACTCTTTGAGCTATTTATTGTCTATGTCTCGAAAGTTCAAGTGCGACGCCGGGGCGGGCCGCTAGTAGTATAGGTAGTAAAATCACCGAAAATTGGAAAATTTTGGAGAAGTATATAACTACGCAAAATATTTATTTCAAATGTGTTGAGATACATTTTTTGTGCCCGCATTATGAGAGTACTTTATACATGAGATATAATTTTCATAAGTATTTAGGTCATTGCCTTTGACTGAGTACCTAGCAGCAAAGATTTTTATTACTATCACGTATGCCCAGTAAGTTTTATTACCTCAGATCTTTACCAAATTAGAAAGGATCCAGGCAACAATTATCAAAAACATAACATTATTTTATAAATAATATTTCTTTTATTAATATATATGTAAAAATAAGTATTATTACTGTATTTGGTTCATTTTATGATATGTATGTAATTAAAAGTGTTTTATATTTATTTATAGTTTTCATGTATGTATCATATAGCTAAAATCCTGTAATATTGTATTTAATTTATTAATACTCGTATCTCCATTTTATTTTGCTACTCCCGTCTTATTCGAGCTTTTTGATTTGTGTCCATCCCAAGGTTGCCTGGAAGAGACCGCTATCAGGGATAAGGCCGCCCATTGATTCACAATTTCTGTACATTTTTATCTTTTTGTGTGAGTTATTATTTTGTGTTCAATAAAGAGTATTGTACTGTATTGCATTTGGATAGTTTGCGATAGTATTTTAATTAGTTAATTACTCAATTACAAAAACATGGAGAACTTCTATGTGCATTCTATGATGACACATACAAAATAAATTTGATATGATCAATTCTTTCTACTCCTAGGTGTAAGGTTTATTCACATATTGCAATAAAAAAATGTCTCTTAAAGTGCAAAAAATTTCAGATCGAGCGGTCACCCATACAAGCACAACTTCTATGTGCATTCTATGAAGACACTAACAAAATAACTTTGATTTGATCAATTCTTTCTACTCCTGGGTGTAAAGTATATTCACATATTGCAATAAAAAAATGTCTCTTAAAGTGCAAAAAAATTCAGATCGACCAGTCACCCATACAAGCACAACTTCTATGTGCATTCTATGATGACACTAATAAAATAATTTTGATATGATCAATTCTTTCTACGGGTGTACAGTTTATTCACATATTGCAATAAAAAATGATGATGATGATGATGAATAAAAAAATGTCTCTAAAAGTGCAAAAAGATGCAGATCGAGCGGTTATCCATACAAGCAAGGGCCTCGCGGAATGTTGAAACTCTATAAAAATCTTTTTTGTTGTGTGGGAGCCCCCTTATGTATATTTTTAATATGGTTTTTAGTATTTGTTGTCATAGCGGCAAGAGAAATACATTATTCCCATTGATTCACAATTTTTGTATTTTTTTATCTTTTTTTGTGTTTTATTGTGTTGTGTTCAATAAAGAGTATCTATTGTATTGTATTGTATCCCTCAAAATTTGAAATCTATCTATCACGGTTTTTGAGATACAGCCTGGTGACAGACAGACGACAAAGTCTTAATTAAAAGGTCCCGTTTTCCCCTTTGGGTACAGAACCCTAAAGCCCAAAATATGAATACTACAGAATATACAGTTGAACATAATCTTACCCGCAACTAAATCACCGAAGCCGATAGTGGTCAACGTAACGAAGGCATAGTATATCGAGGCGACATAGTCCCAGTCCTCAAAGAGGACAAACAGGCAGGCAGGCAGGAATATGAAGAGGAAGAACCCAGGAACCAGGTACAAGAAGATCTGACCCAGCATGCCGAGGTTATTGAAGAAGTAGTTCACTTTATCGGCTCGTTTCTCGTTGCGGCGCTTGTATTTTCTGTAGACTGTTATGAGCTGAAAAATTAAAACGTTTTATTTATTTTATTATTTATTATTTTATTTTATTCGGAAAAGAAACAGTTATAATTCCTTATCTAAATACACATATTAATAGCTACTAACCATTTATATGATTTATGACCATTTATTAAAATAATAATTTAAGCGGGTAGTCCTATATTATAATTTTCATCTTCATTGACATCAATTCAGCCATAGGACATCCACTGCTGGACGATTATAATATATAAACGTTATATCTATTTTTGTTTTATAACTACAATATGCATCCTATGCAATTATCCTAATATTATAGAAACGAAAATTTGTGAAGATGCAAGTGTAAGTAAGTGTGTGTTTGATGCTCTTTTACGCAAATAATTCTGATAATTGATGAAGCTTTATATAGTAATAAAGTTAACATATCAGAATAACACAGGCTTTTTTTGGTATAATACCACATTTCGCGGATAAATCCTTTATTGCGAACGAAGCCCGATTTGAATCAAATTGTTGTTGTAAACCGAAGTAAAAATTTTTACTTTGGAACATTTTATTTTTAGCTAGTATTTCAATATTTGTAATCCCTAGATACTAATATACAAATGTGAATGTACGTTTGTTACGCTTTCACGCGAAAACTACTGAACCGATTTTAATAAAATTTGGTACTTTGAACCGCGGGAAAGTGTCATTCCGCGGGAAAATTTATTATAACGCGTGTAACACCGCGGGGCACTACTAGTTTTTAATATAAGGGGATGAGGTGTTGCAAGCGTAGAGAGTTGTTGGTTACCCCCTTATATTTTGAGGGAGGTTTTTGTCCACAGTGGAAGTTCCATTGTCGAAACGATAAATGATGATGAAGTTTAGTATAAAGCAAGCGGAATAACATGTGTTATTCTGATAACGAAAATTTTCTTGGGTTTATTTATTATTTATTTTAGGTGTTGTTCCACAATCTCCGAGTAAACTTCTTCAATGGATAATAGTATAAAATTTTATAATATTGCAATTTCGGTCAGTCAGTCACTGTCAGTCAGTTGACAGCTCTATATTTAAGCCTTTGACTACTTTTACTCGGAGATAGTAAAGAGGTCCTTATTTAAATAATGGTTTACCTGTCTTCCGAAGTATTCTCCGAGGTTAGCCAGCAGGATACCATTAATGGGGATGCCGAAGAGACCGTAGAATATCATGAGGATTCGCGACAAATGGGTGGTGGGGGCCAAGTTGCCATAACCTGAAACATTAAAAAAATGTATAAGTATTTGTATTAATTATTTTAAATAATTTAGGTATTTTGAGAGAGACGGACGGACGACCTGAAGTTACTGGAAGTCTTTAGAGGACTTTGTCCAACAGTGGACGTCCTACGCTCAATCTTGATCACGGTTGTTTGTGTAGCTACCTAAAAATCATTTCCATAGTGCCTATATCGTCAACAAGGAGTTTCAATCACCATCTTAATAACCCAAGTCAACTTCACTGCCCTGCGAGACTACAAGCGGGACTCTACCAAACGTAAGGGTTTGGAGTCACGTTTATCTTTCTTTGCACCTATGTTTAACAACTAATTCCAGACATTTCTTATGTTTTAATTTACGACACTTATTAAGAAATTAAGAATAATCTTGTATTTATGGATATAATAGTTACAAAATAATATCAGTGTTGCAAATGAGTCATAAATTAGGAATTATGTATTTATCTGCATAAAACTTGAGCATTCACATTATTTTCTCATGCAAATATGGTAAATTATAATTATTAATCTATGTGTTCTGCCAATAACGGCGTGCAAATTAAAGAGACACACTGATTTAATCACAAACGTGATATGTCTATTTTACAGATAAAACTCTACATACCTACTTATAATTAAATTATTTCAAGGTATTTAGGTTATATAATAAAAGTAATAAAATACTATTATAACTATCAGTGTACTAATGGAACTGCTTACCGATAGTACTGACGACAGTGTAAGAGAAGAAGAACGAATGGTAGAAGTCCCATTTGAAGGGAGGCTCTGCGTCCTCCGTGGTGTAGTTGAACATGGACTTGCCGCAGTAGTCGGACAGCTTCTTGAGGATGACGTCCTGCTTCTCGGGATCATCGGGAATGTAGTATTCGTAAAGGAGATCTGAAAGAATAACGTTATTTATAAGATACATAGAAAATAAACCCATATCAAGAGGAGGCTTTAACAGTAAAGGGAAAACATCGTGAGGAAAGCGGCATGTTCTGAGAACTTGGAGGAGATTGAATGCCATGTGACATTCACCAACCCGCACTGAGCCAGCGGGTGAATCAAGGCCTAACAGAAGGCCTAAGGAGAAGTGTGAAGAAATTGTGATTTGATAAATAAAAACTTTCGTCAATTATGAATGTATATCTACCTATTTATAAATAATAAGGTAGGTTAATTTTTATATATATTCATCATTATCATCATCACCCTATTAACTTTCCCACTGCAGGGACACAGGGACTTCTCTATTGACGAGAGAGATTAGGCTTTAATTCACCACGCTGGCTGGCCAAGTGCGGGTTGGTAAATGTCACATGTCCTTCAAACTGTTCAAAGTTTTAAGAACCTGCCGGTTTCCTCACGATTTTTCCTTCGCCGTTAAAACACGTGTTTAAAGCGCACATAAATTTTTCAAGAAGAAAAATCCAGAGGTGCGTTGCGGTGTTTGAACCCACGACCTTCGGAATGAAAGTCGAGTGTCCTCCCACTTAGCCAACACGGATTTTATATATATGAATTACTATATATTAAAAACGAGCCCAGGAATCTGTAATCTGTACAAATAGTGAAATATCTATATCTGGCTTGATACACACTATATAACAGCTGCTGGTACATAATAAACAAAATCTATATTCAATATTTGTCTCCAGATTCTAACAAAATGAATGAGACTACATTTTATAGGTGGATCAACATTTAAAACTACTTAAATAATTCTCAAAATAAACAAAGCCTTCGCAAACATCATTAAGATCGTTTTGTTTCAATTAACATTTCAAACAGTAAGTTAGTTTCCTGACAAAGTTACTGTATCGTGACCATCTTGTTAAAAAGTAATGTCAATATAAAGAAACAATGGTGGAAATTAGTTTTTACTATGTATGTATTTAACTTGACAGTGCTGTAGCGTACTGTATAGTAACAAGCGATATTGTTAACTTATTATTCTCTTACAATACAATACACTTTATTGAACACCAATTTACAAAACAAAAAATCTAAATTTAAAATTTAAGAAAAATCCTTGAGTCCTATGCCTTAATTTAAGTATCACTGTAGTATATTTGCAGATTTCGGTTTCCTACCCCACTCTAACCCCCATAACTTTTAAATGGCACAACCGATTTTTATGAAACATGTCTAAGAACACTCAATTTTCATACAAAAAAAAACTAAATTAAAATCGCTCTATCCGTTCGGGAGCTATGATGTCCCAGACAGACAGACAGACTGACAGACACGTCAAACTTATTACAACCCTCTTTTTTTGTCGGGGGTTAAAAATTAACATAAAATGAAATATACATTATAATAGTTACAATGGGCGCCCTTCCAAATCCTACTAATTCTATCAACGCGAAAGTTTGTGGGAATGATGGTGTGTTTGTTGCTCTTAAACGATAAACCTCTGAATGATATTGAAGAAACCTCACAATAATATATCTAAGACGTCAGAATAACATATAGGCGGTAGCAAAATACCTTTATCGCGGTAAAATACCACATTTCGCGGGAAACCCAATTATTGCGAGCAAAGCCCGATTTGAATGAAATTTGGCACGGAATTAACTGTGTTTAAAACGCAAATAAATTATTCCAGAAGAAAAATCCAGAGGTGCGTGGCGGGGCTTGAACCCACGACCTTCGGAATGAAAGTCAGTGTGCTCCCACTTAGCCAACACGGCTTTTCTATTTTATCTATTGCTGGATCCATTAATTAGTTTAAATGAGGTAAGCCAACAGACTGCGGTGATTTTTTATTATTTAATAATATTATAGGTACGTTTTTGGTAAGAGGAGTACATAATCCAAAACCCTATCACAATAAATGGTTCATCGCGTAAAAAATGCATATCCCTTTATTATTCTCTGATGATAAAAAGCGATTTGCCCAGCAATGAACTCGCTTTTGACCCATGAACATACAAAAACTAAACAAACTTTTTACAATCGTAATCCAAGACAATACAAAACATTACAGCGAGTTCAAACAACCAGATTTTTCTTGTTCACGTAAAATGTGATGTTCCAGTTTTTTCATTGCACCGTAAACAAATAAAAACAAAACAGTAGGTACAATTGTAATTTGTGTTGATTCGTGCATAAAATTCTATCGTAAAAAGTGTTCTCTCTAATTAGTGGCCTATATTTTTTGTTTCTCAACCGGAGCAGAGTTGAAGTTGAGAGCGCGGATATTTACTTGACTTCCTCCATGTCAATACCCAGGAACTAACCAGAGCTTTGAGTTTAACAGAGTTCGATAAGGAAATATTCAGACAGACGTCAACTTGCACATTGCATCGTATTAATGGTTTTGTAGCGTGATGTCTAGTATCGAACTGGACCAACTTTTTAGTTTTTTCGTGTCGTATGTAGCACGATGACAACTTTTTGAAATTTTCATACAACTAATCGCACCATGTCTACTTTTATTATTATTCCAGTAATGTATAACAGAGTGCCGGTTTTTATTAAAAATCATTTCGGAAAAAGAAAACCATCACTTTCATTGCACCGTAAACAAATACAACACAAATTTGTGATTTAAGTGATTTAAACTTGATATTTAAGTGGAATTACTCATTTTTTTAAACTTTATTATTTTATCATAATATGCATGTTCATTTCGTGAAAAAAATTGCGGCTCTTTCCAAATCACAACAATCGAGTTGAACTTTGTCAAAAATTTACTTTAGTTAGAGATTTTATATGAAATTGGTGAACAAATAATGTACATACCTACATATAAAAACCCTTTTGTTTGTTGTAGCTATTGTAGGGTTTTTGATACATTATTAGCTTAACCATTTTAAAATGCTAATTGGTAACAAACAAATGCTAACTGCATTTGGACTAAAATAGGTCTAACAAACAATGTGAGGTCAAGACAGTATTAACTATTCTTGCATAATACAGAATTGGATTTGACATCATTAAACAGCAATTTTCGCACAGTAGCTAATACGATTATATATAATAAATAGAATGCGGTTACGGAAGCTATTAGCGGTTCCGATCCGTTCAATACTCGAATAGAAGGTGGGGCTCTTTGTGAACCCATCAAACGGTCGTAAACTGATGGTAGATTAATTGAATCGCACAAGGCCGGGCCACTGTCAAGAGCAAAGGATAATCCGTCAAGGTATCGTCGGCTAGTTAAAAATGTAGATCGTTGATGTTGAAAATAAATGAGTAATATTTTAAAGTTAGAAATTCTATTATTGGGGCTTAATTATAATATAGTTTAAAATTTGTAAAATGCCCGAAATGCCCGTTTTCATAAACTTCACCACTAACTTTCACCCATACAGGTTTCGCGCAACGACACTTTATTAAAATTTCATATGGGTATTATTCTATAGAGGTATATAATATTTATTATAAAAGATAATGATGTTAGAAATTAACCAACCGCATTGTCCATCCAATAAGGGCATAGTAAAACCTTCAGCAGGGGTTCTACTTACAATTGTTTATATATTTCAATAAGCTATTAAAATAAAAGCCTTACCTTAGACCTTTTGGCACAACACATTCAATCATTTATGTTAAGATATATTTTATTTAACTGTGTTTTACGGGTTATGTATATGTTGTGTCAATAAATGTTTTCTCTCTCTCTCCCTCTCTATCTCTAATAATAACAAATAAAAGTGTGTGTGTGTCAGCTACGACGCACGATTAGAGTTTACTCCTATTGATTTTAATAATATCAGAGTGCTGAACTAAAAATGGCAAGTAAATTTAACCGAATGAACTTGCGCACGTTGCGCACACGCAGTGTGCTTATAGCTTTTGACCGATACATCATAAATATTGATTATATTTATGACCATACTCATAAAATAACGATATTATGCTTAATATGCTCTATGTGTATATATATAAATGTAATGGCTATGGAATATTTTTGCATTTCACTTCAGAAATATAACAGTAGATGAAACTTAATAAAAAGAAACTTAATTAACTTAATATAAATAATTATATTAAGTTAATTATTTCTTAACTTAATAGAAAGTTTCTTTTTATTTGTCATAAGCAGGCAAAAGTCACTTGACCATAAAGCCAAGTGATATTATATTGCATACAGCCTCGTAATCTGTTTTCAAAAAGTGAAAGAACCTTCTTTATTTTTAAATATCGTAAGAACAGCATACAACCTTTTTAGTTTTAAATGCCGTCATGGAACCTTTTTACAAACAATACTTTTTCGAACGCGTATTCGAATGTCAAAAATGGTAACTCGCATTCCAGAGACACAACAAACAACCAATCAAAATGCGTTAAAGTTCTTATTTCGAACGAGACGTTTCGACGGTATTCCATCTCATTCTTTTACACGTTTAATCCTACAGATATATTTGTTTGTCTCTTTCTACGTAACGCCTCAACTTTTGTTAACACTTGATTTTACTCCCTATATAATTTCCGTACCGGGCCTTATAACTCAAATCGTTTCTTAAGGAGTAAACTCCAAAAAAGTAATTTGAAAAAGGTGGTAACGAGCATCGGCATAGATCACCCATACCACCTATAATTTCAGCTACCCACCCGCAGTAGCTGAAATTATTTATAAACATATATGAGAGGATTGAAAAGTCTTTAATATTTTTTAGGTAGGTAAGCATAAACTCCTCACAGGGCCGGAGCTATACATACAACTAAGCAAAGTACATTTCGCATTCGATTGCTGTAAGACCTTGGTATCCATGCCAATCTGTCAAGTACTTTATATACCTAAAGTAGCGCACAAAAGAGTATTTACGCACTATTTACCGACGTAGCGAGAACTTGTCACCAATACCTGAAGGCAACACTGCCAATCCTAATTAGAGGCTAATTTTCAGATCACGAAGCTCATGAAGCTGTTATTATTTGTACAAAAGTGTCGCACGAATGCGTCGGATGTGTTCTAAGTGGTTTTCCTCGAGGGTTTCCGTAGGTTTGGCGAAGGTGTTTCGCGTTTGGAGTGCAAATTGCCCATTTGCATAAGTAGGAAGGAATCGGGAGACATGAGGATTCTCCGTGACTGATTCATCTTCTATCTGATATGTATACATTATATAAATTTAAGTCCCTCGCTGCGTCTGTCTTTCTTTCTGACTTTATGTAAACCCTAAAACTACTTAAAGGATCTTTTGCAGCTATAGGTAGAGTGATAAGGAAGGTCTTCTGTGCAAAGCCAACGATTTATTTTTTAATTACAACTGGAAATAAACAGAGTTCTGAACATTTCAAAATAATCTGAATAGCCATAGCTGTAGGACGTAAACCTTCTAGACTTCCAGTTATTTCGTTTAATCGTTCTGCATACACGTTGTACCTGCGGCCTTTACCAAAACGTCCATCCATCTAGATTCACTAATTGAAGCTGAATAGTATTTTTATCTAATTCCGAGTTCATATTTAAAAAAAATCACATATTTGATAATATTACAACTCCAACGACTATCAGTGATGTATCAACTATTATCTGTTCAAAACCAAAAAAGCATATGTATAGATTCGTAACAATGCCACCACCGCCAATTGTACCACGGTAGGCAAAGCGCTACCCGAAGTATTGATGCTTATAATAGTCGGTAAAGTGATAATAAAATATGATATTGTATCAAAAGTCGTCGATAAGCGATGGATTGTTAAGAAATTTTCAAATGTAAGCTATACTTGATTACTTACTTTATTGATACTACTCTAATTGAATATTGATACTACTACTATTAAATATTGATACTTGTATAGAATATTAAAGTACCTAGAGACCGAGAGTCCCTCCTACTAAATTTATTCTTCGTTCTGGCCATTCTACAAACGTCACATTCGACGAAATTGCCCTACGGTCACATTATGTACATTATCAAATACTACGTGTTTCGCGTCTCATCTGACAGGAAAAAGTCCCATGGAGCGAGTCAACCTGTCGGCGCCTCGGGGACGTTTGTCACTCCGTCTGTATTTTCCTTATGCCTTCCTCGGAACAGTAGGCGCATGCTAATATGAAGATGTAGAACAATCTTCATACTAGATTTGATTTTATTATTTTTCTCTTGGCTACCGAAATATACTACTGGATATAATTTTATATTCTTTGGTTTTAGATTAATCGAAAGATTAAGTTTATTAATCAGTAGGTTAAATTGTTATCACGATTTTTTGTTACGGTTTGATATAATAACAATATTTTCAAAAGTTGAGAAGATTTAGTTTTAAATCCCGCTAGTTCTACCAATATTATTAAAGCGAAAGTTTGAGGGAATGTACATAAGTGTGTAACTTGCTAACACGTAAAAACTACTGAATGGATTTTGATGTAACTTTACAATATTATAGCTAACAGAATAACACATAATTAAAGACTTTTACCTTGATATAATACCATTTTTCGCAGGAAAATCAATGATTGCGAACAAGGCCGGATTTGGATCAGATTTGAAACGGACATAGCTGTTACCTACGCAGTTAACGATAAAATCTACTTCTTACAACGGGAAAATCTATTATTGCGCAAGCAAAGCCGCGGGTGGACACATATTTTGTTTATTAATTCAACATCTATTGAATTTATTAACATAATATGATAGGTTCTATAATCGTTACAAAATTCATTTGTAGACAAATATAATAATTAATTTAAAAGCGCGGTACAACGCACATAATATGTGATCATGTTTTAAACTGTAATTGAAAATAAACAAAAATTGCTTGCATAAAAATATTGAAGTTTTTGCTTATCGTAAGAGGGTAAACATGTTTCTTAGCAATGTCAAACGCTTGGTTAAGATTAGTGAGTAATTAATATATATGTATATTTACCCTTGAAATGAAATCTTAAATCCCCTCTTTAAGAGCTATTGTGATTAAAGTGTTTCAAGAGTTCAACACAATACTCGCCGATTAGCAAGTAGGTAGGTGAGAGTACTAAATCAATTGTTGAAGTCGGCGCTTCTCGGATTTTCACAAGTGTTTATTTTATCAAATACCTACTTTTATACCTACTAGCTGACCCCAGCAAACGCTGTTTTGCAAAATGAAAAACAGATAGTAGCCGATTCTCAGACCTACTGAATATGCATTTAAATTTCATAATAATCGATAAAGCCGTTTCGCAGGAGTGCGGTAACTAATATTGTGACATGAAAATGTTATATATTAGATTAATAAACTAGGTACATCATACCAAAAAAAAATTAATTAGATTCTTTATTACTTCTACAGTAAAATATTTCCAAACATCTTATGCAGAATATATTGGATTAATAAAGATTTTATTGTACGCAACACAAATAAAAATGAACTTAACAAAACTCTAATTAAATGAAAAAGAGGTTTCAAAAGATGGCCTTATAATAACCTTATAAATAGCCATATAATAAAAACATAAGAGATGAAAGCTGAGTTGTTCTATTCGCTTCTCAACTCAGAGTAAAAAATTTAAGCTAACTGTCAAGACTATGTTATTTCCTTTTTTATTCTTAGTTTTTTTTAATTAAATGAGATTATTTAAAGCATTAAGTTAGAGAATTAAGTTGATCCGTCCATGTATGCCCTGTGTGACTAAGGAAATATGCATGAGCGATCTCTTCCAGGCAACGTAGTTAACCTAATTAGCCCTAACCCTTAAACTAATTAATTGGCTAATTTTCTAGTTCTGGTATTTAAGAAAGTTTAATAAACATCTACATACATACTTACAAACTTAAAGTGCCTTGCGGTGTAACACGCGTTTTAATGGATATTCAAACAAAATAACAGTTTAAAAAGTAGCCTATGTCCTTCCTTAAGCTCTAGAGAATCTGTGGGCTAAATTTTATTTAAATCGGTTCACTATATTTTTCGTCTACGAGTAACTGACAGACAGACAGCTTTGTAATTTACAATATTAGTATGGATGAATAGTATTTGTATGAGTAAGATTTTATGCCATTATTTACTTGTAAAAAATGTTCTGGGTCATTATAGGAATAAGGACGGACACATATAAAACGGACGCCATTTTAAGTTTCTCAATGACAAAAAAATAGCGCATTATCTTATGAATACTAGATAAACAATATCTATGTATTTCAAAAGCATTAAAATGAAATGAAGTGAATGCAACAAATATGAAACGTAATTATTGTAAAGTAACTTTAATAGCTCTTCTATTGTCTCTGACTTTTCAAGAATTTCCTCTCTACGTCTACATTACAAAGGTAAATAATTATAACAGCGTAATGTGAACAACTTAAGATTCCTTAGAATGTTTTGTTGATATTTAAGTGACATTATTAGAGATAGTATGTATACTATATTTTCTATCTTTTTATTTATTAATATATTTTAGAGAACCAAGAAAGTTTCAGATTCAGTAAATGCATCCATGAATCTCCAAAATGCAGTTGTAAGTTGAGGAACTTTATGAAATGTTATTGGATGATTTGAAAGTATTAATGACCCTCTAGGCACCAAACTCCTGACAATTAAAAGGTTGACATAAGTCATTACTTTTTTTTTTAAATTATACATCATAATACTTAACAAAGTCCATAGGCTAGATGGAGTAACGATCTAAAAAGCCACCTTCCTAAGATATCTTTGATAGAGATTGTATGCGACATGCCGAAGATAGGACGAAATTACGCGGAGGCATATGTTCACCAGTGGACTACTACGCGCTCATAATGATGACTGTATTTATTAAAATACATAAAAGAGAAGTGCAAATGCAACTAGAGATCCACAAGTCCTTAGTATCTATAGTACTATAGATTCTCTAAGATAAGCTTATGACCAAAGGAAAACCTTGACTAGCTGTCACTTTGACGTTGACATTACAACATAACATTGATTTGGACTTTTCTAATATATTGCGAAACAGATAGGTAATAATTTATAATCAATTTATTACCCAATTATAATTGTTTAGCTGCTTAGATATTTTTAATGTTATTGTCGCCTAAGGAGTTCCTGACCTTAGATAGGCATAGTTCTTCCGCGTCGTAAGGATAACATGAAGATGTTGGCTAATATGTAAATAAAAAACAATGAGGTAAATCAGTGTTTACGGAGGCCGCCATCACTTTTATGCGAATAAATTGACAGTTAAAGAAACATTTGTCATGTTGATTTATATCGAGGGCAGTTTAGGGGTTAATTGGAATTATGTAAAATCCAGACTATCGTGTGATTATGATGGAAAACGACATGTTATAGTGACAGACTGGTTTCGAACAGCATTTTAGACACCCAGGACAGCCAACAGTCCGAGGTATCCCTTGCCATTTCATTTTTTTGATGATAATTATATCTTCCTATATATATAAAAACTCCATGTCACAATGTTAGTTACCGTACGCCTCCGAAACGGCTTAACCGATTATGATGAAATTTTATATGCGAATTCAGTAAGTCTGATAATCGGCTACTATCTATTATTTATTTTGCAAAACAATATTTGCTGGGGTCAGCTAGTCTAATATATAAAATTTCCATGTCACAATGTTAGTTACCGTACTCCTCCGAAACGGCTTTACCTACGAATACGAATATAACAGTAGGTCTGAGAATCGGCTACTATTTATTTTTCATTTTGCAAAACAACGTTTGCTGGGGTCAGCTAGTTTTAATCTAAATTTTGGATAGATTAAATAAAATGAATACCAGCTACCCATATTAGCATTAGAAGCTTTTGTCCAATACTGGGAAAAAAGCTTTGTGCATGCCAAATTTGACTCGAATCGGGCTTTGCTTGTATAAAGCGGTATTTTAACGCGGTAAAAAGTAGCCTAAGTATCAATCTGATATGTAAGCTATTTTATTGAGAAGTTTCTCCATCCAGTAGTTTTTACGTGAAAGAACAACAAACATATACACTCTACCTTACATCCTCAGAAACTTTCGCGTTTATAATATGAGTAGGTAGTGACGCATAATTGTGATTACCATTATATATATGATTCTGGTTCTGGCACACCAAAACGTCTCAGGGTCATTAACAGGACTTGGTACCGTGATAGTTGCAACCCTCTCTTCAAGAAATGAATGATATTTTCCCTGACATATGCATGTAAGTACATTACAGATATACAGTCGTGGTCAACTAATTAGGGACACTCTTTGGTTAAACCGAATTGTGAATTTATTTTTTATTTTCCAACGAGTCTAAAGCATATTCCATATCTCTTACATGTAAGTATAATTAGTAATTTATGTGCCCGATTATACAAACAATAACAACTTCTTAAACATTAAACCTCTTTACAGTATAGCTGATAGATTATCGTAGTGCTATTTGCTCAAATAATGCTGGCTAGCCATTTAATTAGGGACACTGAGATATTGCGTTCTATTTCCAAAATTTGAATCTCAATACTTTTTTACTTCTTCTCTTATTGTTTCGTGGTAGTTTTGGCGGCAATCCCGATATTTATTTTAAGTTTTGAAAAATATTTTGAAGTAAAATGGGTAAAAATAAAAGTTGCGATCCAACACTACGAAAAATTATCATGAAGTTTGTTGTCGAGCATGGTTGGCCATACCGAAGGATAGCAGAACATTTAAATTGTTAAAAAACTATGGTATACAATGCAGTGCAACATGTCAGACGCAATAACACAGATTTAAATGTGCCCAGAACAAAAAGATCGAGAAAAACAACTCCGCAAGAAGATAGAATGATAACCAGGTTAGCTAAGAAAGATCCGTTTCTAGGCTCTATTTTAATTAAACACGAAGTGTTTGGGACAGACGAAAGAGCTGGTGTCTCAGCGAGAACCGTTCGACGACGTCTGGTAGAAGCAGGGTTGTTCGGAAGAGTGGCTCGCAAAGTACCGTTGTTGAAGAAAGAACATAGAAATGCTCGTTTGGCGTTTGCACGTAAATGTGGACATTGGACCTACGCCCAATGGCAACATGTATTATTCTCTGATGAGACCAAGGTTAATTTGATTTCTTCAGATGGAAGGCAATACGTACGGCGTCCAGTAAAAGCGGAAATGAATCCAAGATTCACAAAAAAGCAGGTGAAACATGGCGGTGGAAACATTAAAATGTGGGGTTCATTTTCTGGACGTGGAGTGGGACCTGTGAGGAAAGTTCAGGGTAACTTAGACCAACATCAATACAAGGCAATATTAGAGGAAACGATGCTTCCCTATGCTGAGGAGCATCTCCCTATTATATGGACGTTTCAGCATGATAACGACCCGAAACATACCGCCCGTTCATTCAAATCGTTTCTTACCAGTCAGTCAGTATCGGTGCTAGATTGGCCAGCAAATAGCCCGGACCTTAACCCAATCGAGCACCTTTGGTACGAAATCAAGAAAAAAGTAGCCACTTATCGTACCACAACTTTAGATGAACTTAATGAAGCTTCTTGTGAGGCATGGGCAAACATTCCTGTCGAAACATGCCAGAAACTGATAATGTCTATGCCACATCGGTGTCAAGCGGTAATTACTAACAAAGGTTTTGCTACTGGGTACTGATTTTACACGTAATAAAATGGAGCTGTTAAAGATATTATAATACTGCAGATTATTAGTTTTGTTTAACTCTATTTTTCATTATAGTTTACTGTACTTAATTAAATGTCCAGCTATAGAATTATACCTTAAAATTGAATACATGGTCAACCTTTGATATTAAATACTTTTTTCTATTTATTTATTGTTTTATTTACAGCCATTTAAAGCATAATAATCGGACCAAATTATGCAAATAATAGTTACTGAGAAATCTGGTTTTATATTTGTATGTACATAACCGGTTATTGTTCTTCACTATCTTGCATGTCCCTAATTAGTTGACCACGACTGTATGTCTTTTTGTTAAATTTCACTCTCTACATTGTTGTTAAAACGTAGGTAGTGAGATCACATAACATATAAATAATAAATCTAAATAAAAAATATATAAATATTAAATTTAAAATTTAAGAAAAACCCTCGATTTTAATGTTTTAATATCCTTAAAAAAAACACCATAATATTTTGTAATGTGCACGCGATGCGCTTTGATTTGATACCCCACTCGAATATATGTATTTGTAGATTTTCGGTTTTCCTTCCCCACTTTCACCCCCATAACTTTAAAACAACACAATCGATTTTCAATAAACATGTCTAAGAACACTTGCGTTTAACTCACCTTTCATACAAAATAAACTAAACTAAAATCGCTCCATCCGTTCGGGAGTTATGATGTCCCAGACGGACAGACACTTCAAACTTCTAAAATCCCTCTTTTTTGGTCGGGGGTTAAAAAAAAATGCTTTACGACACAATGCAATAGGGATTATGTATGGAAATTATGTAGTTGGTTGCTGATGTTTTTATAATGTTAACGAATATTTGTATTATGATGACAATTGCTTCATAGAATTTAGATATAATTGTTGCTTGCAGGCTGAATACATTGACATACTATTATGCAAGACCTGGCAGGTTTTAATTGTCTTCTTGCAAATACAATTTCATTCCATTAAATTAATTTAATTCATTTTTTAGTCTGGTTGTTTTCTATGTCTCATATGTATGTATTTACAAAAAAAATGTATCTATGTAGTATATCAGTCACCCATTGTTCAAGCTCTGCTTAGTTTGGGGTTAGATGATGCTGTGTGAATAGTCCGGAAATATTTATTTATTATTAATCATTTCAACCACTAGGTTGGTGGGTAACGCACCCTGCGTTGGACCTCTGTGGTGGGTTATGGGCTAGCCCCCATTTTGCCAGTGACTAATCTCATCAAAAACCGACAATTCTATACACCCTTACGGTCCTGATCAGAAGGTACCAACCAATTAAATAATATAATAATAGTGAGTTCTTAATAAGTCATCACAGGATGCATGATTTAGCTGCATGATTAACTTAATTTATTTGAATATAAATTTTGAGAATAATGTCGTCATATAAACTTCTGTCACGTACGGCTAATGGTCAATGCTGGCCGTTAGCAATATGATTAAAAGAACTCATAATAAGACTGAGCCAGCAAACAATACCAACTATTTTTCTTATTGTATAAAATGTTTTATTTGAGAAAATTTATACAATACCAACTATTTTTCTCATCGTATAATTTTTTTTATTGAGGAAAATATATTTATACAAAGTTTTACAAAATAAGTTTACAGATAGACTTAAAAAAATTACATGGTTTATTTTTCTTTATATAGATTTTTTTCTTTTCTTCCGAAAGAGAAATTAAGACTATACAGTGTATTGCAGTTTCGCGTAACGTAAAGATTTCGTGCGATTTTGACTTAATGTCTACGTAACAAGCACCCATTGCGGATATTTGATGCTCTAAATCAAGGCACATTTATTATAATTATAAAGTGAAAAATCGGTGCCCTGTATTTTATGACGGGCTAAAAAGTGGATTCAACAGAATACCACATAAAATTACAGATTATTTTTTTTAAGTTATCTATCCTACTGGAACTGCACTATATAAAATATATATAAATATACACTCAATACTAACATCACTAATTAATTCAAAATCTTAGGATTTACCGCAATTTGAACATATAAGTAAACTATAAATGGATCCGATTAAATAGTTAACGAAGAAACAGTTCTGGATTTAAATTTTATTTCTGAGGTCTTTGCTGTTAGGTGGGATTACACTTTTTGCACGGGAAAACCCTAAAAACTGAGTGAGCGCTGGCAAGTCACCTAATATTTATAATTCCCATTACGTATGTCTGTACGCCAAAAGTACCGTAAGTTATGTGTGATTTTCAACTACGGGTAGCGTCATAATAAGGAAAGGAGAATAAGTATTTATTATAAATAAATAAATAATAAATATTTCCGGACAACTCACACA
Source organism: Gymnoscelis rufifasciata (assembly GCA_929108375.1). Lineage (NCBI taxonomy): Eukaryota > Metazoa > Arthropoda > Insecta > Lepidoptera > Geometridae > Gymnoscelis > Gymnoscelis rufifasciata. The sequence continues at coordinate 6,495,235 of OV815315.1, read as the reverse complement.
GCATCACCTAATCCCAAACTAAGCAGAGCTTAAACTATGGGTGTTAGGTGACTGATATACTACATAGATACATTTTTTTTGTACACCCGAAACCAGAAATTGTAGATCGTACAAAATCTAGTTCGTAGTAGTTAGTTAATCTTGTTACAAAATCTAGTTACTGTCTTCAATTGATAATTAATTTTACACACTTTTAAGAATAAGCTTACAAAAAGATTGTTTTATCTCTGTGGCTCGGTGGGCGAAGGAGGCGCAAATCGTTGTGGACTCGATTCCCGCCGGGGAACCAGCTTTTGTACGATCTACAATTTCGGGATTTACAAAAAAAAATGTCTATGTAGTATCTAATAATCACCTAACGCCCATAGTAAGTAGCTCGTACTACGTAGATTCTGAACGTTTAGTCCGGAAATATTATTTATTTCCAAAAGCAACTACTTTCTTAAGCTACATAAAATATGTAACTATACCGAAAAATATAAAACATCTTTAATTTTTATATCGCGAATTTACTTATCCGTGGTATCGTGATGGGATGCGGAATTTTATTATTCATAAATATTTGTTTGTATTTATGTCAATATCATTAGAATGACAACTAAAGGTGTTTTAGAAATTATCATTTTCCTTTAAAATCTTATTTATTCAATTATTATTTTTATTTCACCCAGTCTTGACGATTTAGCTTCCAATTCAAGGTTAAAAAGTTGTAAGCCAGTTGAATCCGTGGTGTATAACTAGTTCCTCAACAATATAAAGAATTACAGCGGTGTGTATATTACTAGTAAAATTATACTACAACGACGGAAAACTCTGAATATTTGGTAGATGCGAGCAATTAAACATTTACAACTTCTGTATCTGGTGCGCGTGGAATTTACTGTTCCCTGAAATAATTTTTCGTATAAGATTCGTTTGTAACCTATGTAGTATATTTAGCTTAAGTTTTCATTCAGACAACGGTTACGGCTTACGGTGGACTCATAGTCAAATGATTTCCGAATCTTTGATCTATCTTTCAACTCTAGTTATTTACGTTTGTCATTCTAGTTATTTAAATCAATAAAAAAAGTTATTGTAGGTTATTGTGAGGTTTTTTTGTATAATCCTCATAATCAACATAGGTCCCTAGGCTAATATCGGCTAGACGTCTTTCAAACTCCTCAATAAAGAAAAATAAATAAGAAAATCAGCCCCTAATCGAATAAGTTATTAAAGTGCAATGTAAACCGTATCTGGAATTTTCAAATCACCTACCTACTAAACATAAATGTAAAACTAAATTAAGTGAACAATTAATACGTATTTATATAAGTTATAACTCCGTATCATATTAATATTCGTATATATTCTATTTCCCCACAATAGTAATAAAATAAATGCAAGCCAAAGGTCCTTCTGATTATTATTTATCTAAGACAATAATGCAATTGCTCAAGTGAGTTAAGTTCAAAGACAAAATTGTGGGATACTGCTGACGGTTGATCTGCTGTTGAAAGAATAACAAATACAGATTTTATGAAAGTCTATAAAACCACTCTCGAAAGTATTATTCAAAGAAATATATGATATAGGCAAGAGTAGAGGTAATTAATTTTCATCACCTTTTCCGGGTAGCTTTTAACGTCGAACACATTGTGAAATATCAGGCATGCGCTCTATAATTCTGTATTCGCATCAAACTCCCACAGTGTGCAATCGAAGGTCTTCGCTCGATGCATTGAAACTCCCGTTTTTTATTGAGTATAGGTAAACAATAGAATGACACACAGTTTAATTGCTAGCGTCATGAACGGTCTCTCAGGCTGATGAACGCGCTATCAATCAACTACTCGATGTATGGATACAGAGCGAGAATTGGAAACAACTATTGGTTTTTATAACTGTGTACGATAATACTATGGTATCCATATGATCACAGTTACTAGATATGGGAGAAAATGAGAGTACATTAAAACATCTTAGTTGTGGCATTTGATTTATATTTGAAGTCATGGTGCTGTCATTAAAGGGAGTTATGTACTTTGTACATGGATACACGTTAAGTGATGACCTAGCTTATCTATTTATTATACGAGTAGCGGCCTCCGATGTTCCCCGTGTTATATTGATTTTTAAATTGTCCTTCGAAAAGACACAACACTTTTTCCATTACACAATTAATAAACATATACAAATTATTTAGGTAGGTACTGAAGATATAGCAGGCACGCCAAAATGTTACCAACCATTACAGGTTGCCCTGTAGAAAATGCCACGGCATTAAGCTCAGTAAAATTGTGTACAAAAGTACACAATTTTACGTTGTGCTTAAAGTGTTTTAAATAAACGTTATACGGCGTGATTCAAACTCTTGCTATAGACGTTTGTGCATCTTAAAAACTTAATAGCGTCCACACTAACAGAAGTATTGATGTTCAAGCAGAATGTCTGTCACCATCGCAAACCTAAAAAAAGAAGGTATATTTATCCAAATAACGTATCAAATATTTGTTCAAAATTCACATTTCAAATGAACCTCATCACACAATTAACTTACATGTGATAAATAAATGTAATGGTATCCAAGAGACGAGTTAAATTCAACAAAGGCCGCATTTTTCACGACAGTGAAATCGTCACCAATTCAAAATCACTTAACACTTATCAAACCTTGGAATCTGTCACATCTTTCGTGAGAAATCAATTATGATATCAATTAGAACTGAAAAACGAATGTGCTGTGGATGGTGATAATATATTGAAAGCTTCAATTCAAGGTTTCTGTACTCAACTGAAGTTCAATATTAGTCTACATCTGAAGTTCTTTTGTCCTCATTTATATTTGAACGAAGATTTAAATTACCCAATCGTTCATAACTGACTTTAATAAAATTTTATCAAGACTGTTTGAGGACTTTTTTTTTTAACCTTAGTTTGGCTTAATCTGAAAAATCGCCTCTAAACATTTTCTTTGTTCGTTTCCGCAGTGTTGGAGGTTAGGCGGTCATAGGCCTCCCTCAGTCACAATGAAAAGGTTTTTAAATATTCAATGTTATAATTAAAAGTACTAGTTTTCTTATTGTAAGCCAAAAACGACTATTTAATTAGTCTTCGGTCACTATCAAACATATAATCGCTAAGAAGCAAGGCGATATGACAATTCCTATGACTTTTTTTTTTCAAAGCTACACAGATCATTTTAATCGTCAAAAAAAATTTACAAAGCCAGGACCCTGCAAATACCAAAAAAATGTTGACTATCTTTAATTATACTTTAGAAAAATATATTCTTAGGTAGAAGGCATGTAATATAAATTTTTTCCCGTTTACCTATTTGTCTGTGTCAAGTTCTAGTTTTAACAAAAGAAATGTAAACATTTTTTATATTAAAATTTTGTGAGCTTAGATGAAAAATTAAAAAAAAAATACAATTGTTTTTTAATTATACAAACTTTGGTTTCTATCCAGGATAATTAAGTAAATATAATTTCATCCTCTAGATGATAAAATAAGTTTGAATTTAGCACAAAGTGTGTGAAATAATAAAACAATAAATCATTAAACCTATTAACTACTATTACCTCTACGGTGCCAAATTAATCACAGAACTTTTTAAAATTCTAAAAACCTCAGACTTCGAACCTACTTGGGTTTTTTTCACCCACAGATTAATTAAAAAAGTTTTTTGATCTGAGGTTTCTATAACACACTTTCCGATTTCAAATATTAAAATTTTTCGCGGTGTGGAGGATGAAAAATTACGTGTTGAACTCGAGTGCTATAATTTTCCACCTTGTGCTCTTCAAAAATCCTTTCCTTGCTTGGTCATCAAAATTGGGGACTCGGTTAGAAAGCAACTTTGCACTCTTGTATAATAAATAACTATTCTTTAGGCAGTAAACAGTAAAGCAAAGTATCACATATAGTTTTTCCTAGATTGGATTTAGTGATTCTGTGTAAATCGATAGTTAGCCAGTAATTTACGACATTCCAGTATCTAATATAGGAGCCGCACTCATTACTATTAATAGTTTTTTAAATGTATGAATTACCATAATTGCATCATTAATTGTAGAGATGATAATAAGGGCCAACGTGGTTTTAATGTGTCCACTGTATGTATCTCATGTTATTATGGTTATTTTATTGAACTCTCTACTGCACAAATACTGGGTGAAGGTGAGATACTATCATGATAACCAATATATCTAGAAATGGAAGGATTTGATGAAACTTCACAATAATATAGCTTACCTATCCGAATTACACATATGATACTATTTACCGCAAAAATACAGTTATTATGAGCATAACTGTTTTTCCAGAAATAAACATATGCTACTTTTTAAAACTTTTTAAAACTTATTTAAACTTGTACAAAGCTCCTGTTACCAATACACGTCAAGAACTAAATTTATGTTTTTTTTTATTTCTTACAGGTGATCAAAGGCCCAAGAAATATAAATAATTTATTTACATACTTTAGTTGGATAAAAAAATACGTATTGCACTCGAGTGTAACTGAACACAGAGTTAACTTTGTGCTCAGTTGATTCCCTCGCTGACGCTCAGGATTTTAATTTTGAAATTGTAATACTAGGAGTACAATCGGCGGCCTAACCGCTAACAGCGGTCTATTCCAGGCTACCCATATATTTCCCTGATTGTCCAGACTAAGTTATCAATGCATAAAGATTTTACCTTGTAAGTACTCTGTTATCCTAGACTTACGCAAAACGAACACATGTTTACATTTGCAAGTGGGTCGATAGTAAATATGAAGTGCACGCTGGTATCATTGAAAAAAGCATTTTATACACTTATCTTTGATAGGCTTCTACAAAACGGCTTTACAATAACAAGATCGGAGTAATCAATAATTATAGTTAATTAAAATTGAAACTATCGAAAATGTAACATATTATTAAGATATTCAATACACATTTATTTATTTCTTGCTGATGTTGTATGGTGCCTTAATAAATAAATGAATATACATATTTATTTTGTTTCCATCAACAAAACGTTTCTACGTCAAAACGAACTACATGTAAGTATAATAAAGTAGTTAGTAGGCACATACTCGTATGTACCAACATTGAAAATATTAATTCATATATCGAGGAAACACCATATTATGGGACATGTTGAATTATTACTATATGTAGGACAGAAACCCAGATTAGCAATAAATGTATCCATAACATTATTTTTTTTCAGAATGTCACCTAACCCCAAAAAGCAGAGCTTGTACTATGAGTTTTTTGTGACTGATAAATTACATAGAGATTTTTTTTTTGTAAATATATATATATGATACATAGAAAACACCCATAATACTCAATAATTGTAGCTGCTGTAAAGGGGCATTGTCGGAAATGTACTTAGATGTTTTAGTTACAAATTTTAATTCCAAACTTGTTTATTAAATAATTTTCTAATATTTCTTTATGTTTGCATAAATTTTACTACTTTGCTTGAATTTTATCCTTAGCTTATTGCTTCGTTTTTTGTTTTAATTTTTTTAAAGGTTTTTGCGTGAAACTGTAATTATCCTTAATAATAAAAAGTAATTGTGTAAGTAAAATGATTTTGTAACTGCTGTTTATTATCTACTTCTGTTTTCCTTTAGAAATATTATTGTGAGTCAATAGCTAAACCAAAAGCCTTAATTTAATTCAATTTTTGTTTTATGTTACAAAAGCCTTCATTTGACCACAATCTCACCTGATGTAAAGTGACGATGTGGTCTTAGATGAGGCATGGAGACCTAGAGGCTACTCCGGGCCACATTACGGAATACGAATAAATCGCTTCACGCACTGGTCCAGCCCGGAGGGTGGTGACAAGCCGCGGCCGAAGCCTACCAGAGACTGTGGAATCATCCATTGGGAGAAAACCTTTACTAAAAAATAACCGATTTGAGAAATAACCGTCTAAAAATAAGTTGGTTATTTATTTGCTTTGTGTTCTTTACAGTTTTTCCGTGTTAAGATATTAAGGTTTAGGTACAAATAGCGTACAATTAGTATATTTACATCTAATATATTCGGGAAAAAGGGTCACGTAAAATGTATTCTTTGTAAATAGGTACCTACTCTACATATTCTGATGTAGAGTTCGATTTCTACAATTTTTAAAGGCACTTGCTCTTAGAACGTAGAGTCATATTTTCAAAATTATGATCATAAAATTAAATTAAAAAAAAAAGATTGACTTGAAATATTCAAACCAGATAAATTCTACTGGTCGAACTGCAACACGAGAATAAACACCTTATTTTAATAAATAAAATAACTAACCAAGCATTTGAATTCCAAGCAGCATTATAGCTAAGGTCAGTTGTAGTTTATAACATTACTTACTTTGGATTTCAAGTCTTTCAAGTTTATCTTCCGCTCTCTGCTGCACCTCCAATGGACTCTCGATATGGTAGAATATGCTCGCACCGACCAACAAATACATAATATGCAACGCCAGCATGCAAGCCAGCTGCTTTTTGGACATCATCTTGACAGCACAGTTTATAGCACAACGGTCACATCACAAAAAAAATATTTTTATATGCCATAGCTCTTGAGGCTATCGCTTGGGGTATCAAACTGAAGTGGTGACAAATTGTGTTCTTATTTTTGTACAACATGATAAACTTTGCATGAGGATGTCGCGGCGGTCGGCTGTGTGAGACGATAGCTCGGAGTGATGGCCGGCGCGCGCGCTTGCCGCTGTTGTCCTTTTTATCCGCGAGTGACGATTCTACTCGTAAGGATAAGGTGTACAAATGTGTAAGCACTGACGCAGTCTGGTTGGTGAGATTTTACGAGGGGGATTAGCGGATTTCGTGTGATAATGTGAAGATAGCGTTACATCATTTTTCTTCTGATAGGTAAGTTTGCCGACTCTATTTGGCTAGATATTTTGTGGTACGTTATATGCATGAAATATTATCTTACATTTAAAAATTAATTGATGCCTTAAGTAAAATACATTTTGGAAATATGACTCTACCACGGTGCTCTAGGTAGGTTCTTTAATGCAATAAAAAATATTATTTTGCTATTAGACTACTTAATAACACTCAATTACGTCAGTTAAATAAAATGTAGTCATGATTATACAAGATATTTCAAAATTTATAAAAGAACATTAAAAAATACATTTTTAAAAGAGCAGCTGAAAAGTGGCTCAGTTTTTTTAGACGCTGTTGATAAGATATCTTTTTAATTTGATACACAGACGTGTTTCAATGCCAGAATAAATATTAATATATTATGATCACAAAATGTATAAAAATATGCAAACATGTTATTTTTCTTTAAGGAACATCAAAAATGACCAAAGTAAATTTTCTTTTCTACTTAAAAATACCGGTAAATAGAAAGACGGTACCAATTTTTATTCGTTAAAAATAAATAAATAATTTTAAAATTTTCTGCTGACATTTACCAACCCGCACTTGGCCAGCGTGGTGAATGAATCTTATGCCTAATGTGCCTAAGATCGCTCGCTAAAAGAGAAGTCCCTATGCCCCAGCAGTGAGAACGTTAATAGGGTGATGATGATTTCCTGTTGGATATAGGCATTGTCAAATTATAAAAAGTCGCAGCAGTTACTATTTTACTGCAGTAAAGGGACATTCAATTTATTTAGATGAAACTCTTTAAAATATTTTGATGAGAAGTATGCATATCTACTTCGACACTTTATCTATACTATAATATATAAAGAGGAAAGGTTTGATTTTTTGTTTGTTTGTTTGTTTGTTTGTTTGTTTGTCTCGAATAGGCTCTGAAACTACTGCACCGATTTAAAAAATTCTTTCACCATTCGAAAGCTACACTATCCCTAAGTGACATAGGCTATATTTAGTTTTCAAAAATAATATGATTTCTTACCAAACTCCGATAATGTAACCCATGGTGAAAAAAAAGAACCTAAAATCTTTCTTTAATCGCAAATGCTGCGAAAATTATTGAATATATAACAAAGTGATGTATTACAACTTTGTAGAACTTATCATTATCTACAAAAATCGTCGTTCCATCATATCTCTAACTATTATAGTTTTGAAACAATAAGCGATTTAAAAAAAAAAAAACCTGAAATCTGTCTTTAATCGCGAATGCTGGAAAAACTATTGAATATATAACAAAGTGCTGTATTACAACTTTGTAGAACTTATCATTATCTACAAAAATTGTCGTTACATTATATCTCTAACTATTATAGTTTTATGACAATAAGCGATTTAAAAAAAAAATAAACCTAAAATCTTTCTTTAATCGCGAATGCTGGAAAAACTATTGAATATATAACAAAGTGATGTATTACAACTTTGTAGAACTTATCATTATCTACAAAAATCGTCGTTACATCATATCTCTAACTATTATAGTTTTGTGACAATTTTTTTGAAAAAATAAACCTAAAATATTTCTTTAATCGCGAATGCTGGGAAAACTATTGAATATATAACAAAGTGATGTATTACAACTTTGTAGAACTTATCACTATCTACAAAAAACGTCGTTACATCATATCTCTAACTATTATAGTTTTGTGACAGTAAGCGTTTAAAAAAAAAAAAAACCTAAAATCTTTCTTTAATCGCGAATGCTGGAAAAACTATTGAATATATAACAAAGTGATGTATTACAACTTTGTATAACTTATCATTATCTACAAAAATCATCTTTACATCATATCTCTAACTATTATAGTTTTGTGCCAATAAGCGATTTTTTATATTAAAAAATTAATATACCACTGTTTGAAAAGGCTCTTTATTTGTATCTTGGTATTAATCCTTAACAAAATAAATAATTTATTATGTAAGATTGCTTTAAAACCTTTATATAACTTTTTGAATTATTAGATTACCGCTCGGCGGCTAACTATGCGTTGTGGAGTGTCACGGAGGTACGGGAGGGGGGTTAAGATCACGAAATAATCTGCCGCCCGGGGTCGGCTCCCTACTGAATGGTCGAGTGCGGAAATAAAAAAAAATGTCGCATGATAATATTTTGTCGCTTAGTTAGTAGTTAATAATTCGTTAACAGGTAACTAATTCCATCCAAAAAGTTATTTTCAGAACTAAACCCTAGCATATAGCATAGATATTGTAAATTATCGTCGGTTGCAGATTCAATTGGGTTAACCACCAAAACACGTAAAATAAGTTGAGTTTACAGTTTTTTTAGTTTTTTTCTGCTCTTTCGAATAGCATAATAAAATAATTCTAGCATTAAAAAAAAAAAATAAACGCTACACATTTTAACTGTGAATTTGCAGACTTCCGTCGTAATTATGTTGTAACTGAGTAGGTATGTGATCCATTTACATAAGTCGAATTGTTGTATTCCTATCCTATGACCAAAGAAGGTTAAGTTGGTGTATGTATCTTGGCAAACCAGCATTGCTCTTACACTAATTCTTAGCTTGAACGAAAAATTATAACCACACATACACCAATATAAAACAAAAAACTAACGTTTCACCAATTGACCCGAACCAAGTTTATGTTTGTTATCGGTTACACCAATTTGAGCATTGCATAGTATGTTTTCTCTTACCTTAATCTTCTTAAAAATAATAAATCTAAATCTATACTAATATTATAAAGCTGAAGAGTGTGTTTGTTTGTTTGTTTGAACGCGCTAATCTCCGAAACTACTGGTTCGAATTGAATAATTCTTTTTGTGTTGGATAGTCCAGTTATCGAGGAAGGCTATAGGCTATATAACATCACGCTATGACCAATAGGAGCAAATATATAATGGTAAATGTGTAAAAAACGGGAGAAATTATTTCATCTTTGAAGCCTTCCGTTGCGTGCGCCGTGAAAACGGTTCAAGATACACAAAAAATATGTATTAAAGAATAATAGCTCTTTTAATGATCTATAAACAGTTTGTGATAGTATATGTCTATCTTTTAAGATTAACTCACAAAAACCGTTTTTATGGTACCTAATTTGATGGAAATAATTTGTTTAAGTTGTATCAACATAATAATATTAATCTTTATTCAAATAAATATGTTGTTGGTTAATAGTACTTCATTGTTAATAAAATTGTCTTTGACATAACTTAATTTCAACAAAAAACTTTTAAAATTACCGGGAAGTTTTTTTTACCCGTGCGACGCCGGGGCGGGCTGCTAGTTTACAATAAATCGAAATCACCATCAATAGACATTAGACGTATGCGCCCTGTATAATCCGGTCTAGACACTTCAACCTGTATAGCAAAGATGGTAATTTCATAAACGTTTTATGAGGAGAGCCTAATATCGCGATAGTGAAGACATCAATGTTTTTTTGTCAGTTATATAGCTTTGCACAAGATTTTTACGAAAAATTGCAAAATTCCAAAAAATCGTATATTATTTTCATCATTAAAGACCTACAATCTGGAAATGTATGAGGTGGCTCATACATTTCCAGATTTTAGGTTAAAATAGGCATTTCAAATTGTGTGAACTCCAATCCAAAAGATATTTAAATAGTCTAGTTGGTGGACATCCTACGCTTTAATATGTCGTTGTCCACTTGTTTTGTAATTTTTAGGGTCCCGTACCTAAAGGGTACAACGGGACCCAATTACTTCGTTGTCTGACTTTCCGTCGTTCCAGGTCAGGTCAGCTCCAGTCACGAGCCGTGATAGATTTTAAGGGAGAGCTGAAATTTTAAGGGAGATGCATATCTGTTGCTGTTATCACAACAAATATAAACAAGTATTAAATAAATAATTTAGGGGGCTCTCATACAACAAAAAAAAACAATAATATCCTATTAGATCCTATCTTATTTCTCTTCTTCATACATATATCGACTTGTTTGATACAAAAGTCAGCAGAGTCAGTAGCTTATTGACAAAACGCTGGTTTAATTGTTAGTAATTTCTTAATCTGCCAATATTTTTTTTCTCTTATTATTTGTTTTCTGGTTTCTCCGTTTTTATTACTCTCTAGATATTTTCAAATTTAGCTATTAGTAAGTAATTTGTGTTTTTTTTAGTTACGCTATGTGGAAACATAGCGTACCTAAAAAAATGGAATAGTTTTGAGTTATGTTTGTATTGTGATTTAGTTAGTAAGTTAAACTGTTTGTTTTCCGAATAAAATAAAATAAATAATTAAATAAACTTAGGTATATTGTATGGTATGTGGTGCCTACGTAATTACAAGAGTTTTCCCTTACGATGCCATCATGTATCAAAGTTACCAAGATAATAATTAAATTTAACTTCTCTTTATCTATATATAATTACTGTATGAATAATATCTGATCTCGAATCACTTAAGACAAACTAAGTCAAGACATTTTTCTTTAACAGTGCAAAAGATGCAGAAGCGGTCACTTAGCTTGTCGCTTGGCTTTATAAAAATCACGTTTGTTGAGCCCCTTATATTTTTGTTTATTATGTGTTCTTAGTATTTATTGTTATAGCGGCAAGTGAAATACATCATCCCTCAGAATTTCAACTCTCTTTCTATGAGATTCAGGTTCTAGAGGTACAGCCTGGTTACAGACGACGATGTCTCAGTCATAAGTCTCGTTTTATTCTTTGGGTACAGAACCCTAAAAATGAGATAGGTATAAGTTTTTGCGCGCAGGTAAGTAATATATATGTATGGTTTATTCGTCAAATGCCTGACTAACAAGCGTGTGACCGTATGGTTTTACCCTATATATTGAACGTTGAACAATGTTAAACGTCTATAATTCAAATAAATTAGTAATAAACTTGTGATTTTGCATCACGTCACAAAATTTAACAAATTGCAAAGCCTATTGTTATTGAATGACTAATTTATCACTATCTACATTAGTACAGGTAGGTATATCAATAAATTATGCAATAACAGTATTCGTTCAAGCATTGTGATAAAATAAAATCTTTTCACCCTTGTTTATAACTTTTAGAGTCGCTAAAAAGGCATAAATAGGCTTATTACGTGATCTGACATTCTGGCGCGAGTTTAACGTATTTACCTATCCCAAAGTGCACAACACCGCTAAAGAAGATTTCACTTCTTAAATATTTTAAATTTGATTCCATACCCAAATAAAGTTACACGCGTTTCTGAAGTGTATGTTATAATCTAGGAATTAAGTTAAATTTTATTGTTATGTTGGTACCTAAACAAAAATAGGCATCAATTACTGTTGGTTGTAATTATGTATGTAAGAAAGTCTTCTAAAATGTAAGCAACGATTTATTGGTTTGGTTTGATTAGGTATTTGCAGCTTCCACATAGAATAAAACTTCGGCACCAAACCTAAAAATCAATTACTTTATAACATAAGTTAAAAATTCGATTTAAAAAAAACTAGTCAAGAAATAAATAAATATTGCCGGTCCATACCCGTGTTATTATTATTAAAAAAAAATATGCTATAGTTATGCCTTTATTTGACCACAATCTCACCTGATGTAAACTGACGATGTGGTCTAAGATGGAGCATGAAGACATAAAAAGTAGGTGGCTTCTCCGGACCACATTACGAAACACGAAAAATCCTTAGTTTAACTAAGAAAACTTTAAGAAAAACGCATGATCGATGTGACTCATATTTTAAAACATTTTCTTTAATATATAAATCATAAACAATATGAACGAATTAAAAATGTTAAAGTAATAGGCATTTACTTTTACGAAAATCGCATTATCTAAGAGTCTCACATTTTAAACATTTTCTCTTCAGTAATCTTTGCTAACTAGGTAATTCCTTCTTCAGCTCGTCTCAGCTTATCTTTATTAGCTACATTGCATTATCTAAAAATAAATTATAACCTACCTACAAGATTATTGACATTAAGTATTAATTGACGTGTCTTAGAAAACGTGGAGAAAACCAAGATTTACAGCTTAAGTAGGTACCTAACTACAAAATATATTTGCGAGAAAGAGAACAAATTATATTAGGATGGTGGTTTTAGATTTAATACGGTTTCTGGTCTATATATCATGAAACTAGCGAAGCATTACTTATTTTAAGGTGAATGTGACAGTAAACAGTTTCCGAGATATCACGTCTCCTGCCTATTAACTCCTCTTTTCAACGAAATCACTATCAAACTCTGCTCCTGTACTCGGACTGGCATCGTGGCGTTATTAGAAAACCACTTCAACACTTAACACAAACCTAGCGATAGTCAATGCGTGCGGCTTTCGCGTAGATCACAAATGATAAACAAAGTGGCATGTTATAATTCTTCGGTCTTCTGTGTAATCTGTCACAGCGTATGGATAATAATATGGTCTTCGGTACTGTCGCCTTTTTTAAACCAGCAACTTCCAGGCTCCTGAACAACATGAAGAGTCGCCGAGCCTGCGTTCGAGTCGAGTGCGAGAACCACACATAATAAAATACGGCGGTATATATATTAAATTGAAACTGGTGCATCAATATTCAAAAATCGGCTTTACTTCAAATACTAACTACCTAAATAGGCTAGGTGACTCATTTTGGAAAAAAACTACTCTAATTGTTTTCTCATTACATTAAAAACATACCGCATTAATATTTCGGTAAAAAAAACAATGTATTTATTATATTCAAAAAAGGTTGCCTTCTAAATGGCGTGCGTGTAACATCACAGCTTATAAATCGGTTTTGTACTAATCTGTTACGTCAAAGCACTTTCAACCAACTCCATTTTGAAGAATTGCGCTTTGAGTCACGGGATCAAAGACGAAAATATTACAAATTTATAAAGATAGTTTTTTTTTAAATGCAATGTAACTTAAAACTAGGTCTAATGTATTACGTCCTTGATCACTTCTTTTTAAAGATCTTAAGTACTGAAGCTCGGAAACACAACAATGTCTTTTTACCGGGAAAAACACATAATCCGTTCTTGGATGAAATAAGTTAGCATTACACCAAGGAATACGACACCTTGCGGTCATTCAAATCCAGCAAAGCTAATAAATAAGCACTTGGTAAATAAAATTAGGTGTTAGCCAAAACTGGCACAAATACAGTTAAGGTAAGTAGGTCAATATGTATATAGGTATTAAAACATGAATATCTTTATATATATAATTCTTCTGTGAGTGTGTATGTCACTGAACTTCTCTCAAACGACTGGACCGATTTTGATGAAATTTTTTGTGTGTGTTCAAGGTAACAAAATATTGAATAAAAACCCGTGCGAAGCCGGGGCGGGCCACTAGTATAAATAATAATAGTAGCTGGATGTGATTTTGCATCTATACATTTGGTAGAATTTATAATTATCTAATCTATAAATAAACTTCATATTAAAACAAACCCCCGATTCCAAAACATTAGTTTAAATACTTTGAAACTAAATTCACGAATCATATTATTTTGTAATGTGCACGTAATGAACTTTCATTAGATAACCCACTCGAGTATATTTGCACTCATTCGGTTATTCTTCCCCAAAATAAACAATTTTTATTAAATAATAATAATAATAAATCTTTATTTGCATGAAACGCTAAACGACTTAATCGATTTTCATCAATTATGTGTAAGAACACACGCGCGTAATTTACCTAAACAAACTAAATTGAAATCAATTTATCCATTCGACAGATATGGTGCCACAGACAGACAGACACGTTAAACTTAAAACACACCTCTATTTTGGTAAGGGGTAAAAAAGCCCTTTCTACGTGCTTTTCTAAAACCCTTATTGATACATCAATTTAGTAGGTACTAAATGGAATCATCTAAGCCATTCGATTTTCTAATAACATACTGAAATAATTTAATGTCCTAAAATCTTTAATTTCTTAAACTAATTTATATATTTTTAACTTATTTAGGTACTTGCATCACTTTTCTAATTTTAGTTTTTTGACTATAAATCAAATTATTCTAGGACTGGACCCGAAATCATGAGTTGGTCGAGGCAACTACTGGGTGGTTTATTAGGTATGTAATAAAGGAGACAGAAAATAATTTGATAATATCTAATATGTATTTTTAACACTCTGAAATAAGTTTACAGATAGATGGCCAACTCATGCAAGTAAATTTAATAGTTAGAATTAAGCACATGCTGAGATAGAACCATTTTTCCTGGCAAGTGTTTTTTTGTGCTTGTAGGTACCTTTTTTCCTATTAATTGTGAAGTGAATAGTTGTTCTAAGTTTTCAAAGTGTTCATTATTTGTTGGAAAATAAAATTATTTTGTTTGTTTTTTGATAAACTAAACATAGGCAAGGTGCTTGGCTTAGTGAATCACCAATTGACATTGCTGTGCAGTCCAATTTCAAAGGCGATACCAGAATGC
Source organism: Gymnoscelis rufifasciata (assembly GCA_929108375.1). Classification (NCBI taxonomy): domain Eukaryota; kingdom Metazoa; phylum Arthropoda; class Insecta; order Lepidoptera; family Geometridae; genus Gymnoscelis; species Gymnoscelis rufifasciata. The sequence continues at coordinate 6,479,978 of OV815315.1, read as the reverse complement.
TAATCCCTTTCTAATGATGGCAGATAGTATGCCGACACGATTATCCACTTCCTCGTCATAATCTCTTAAAGACAATTGCATCCAATAAACCTTGGGCATACAATTCAACCCTCTAGTAACCAGAGACGCAGTCATACGGTCAGCGATATTACGACGTTATTTACGTCATCATCATCACCCTATTAACATTTCCACTGCTGGGAGACAGGAACTTTCCTCTTGACAAGAGTGATTAGGCCTTAATTTTTGACTGCCTCAGTGGCGCGGTGGGCGGAGGTCCGCTTGCGGTGCAAGAGGTAGCGGGTTCGATTCCCGCCGAGGGGTCAAGTGTTTGGATGTTCTGCAAGCATTTTCTCCTAGGTCTGGGTGTTTAGTATGTATAACAAAAATATCTATCTATGTATGTCTATTATATTAAGTATATCAAATGTCTAGTACCCGTAACACAAGCTTATAGCTTACCACGGGGCTAGATGTTGTTGTGTGGATTGTTCGGCAATATTTATATTTATTTATTTATTAATTCACCACGCTGGCCAAGTGCGGGTTGGTGAATGTCACATGTCTTTCAAACTCTTCAAAGTTCTCAGAACATACCAGTTTTTTTTAATGTATTTATTTACATGTCACCCTTATAACATGCCGGTTTCATTACGATGTTTGCCTTCACCGTTAAAGCATGTATTTTAAAGAGCACATATTGTTTCTAGAAGGAAAGTCCAGAGGTGCGCGGCGAGGTGTGAACCCACGACCTTTGGAATGAAAGTTGAGTGTGCTCCCACTTAGCCAACACGACTTCCTTGTCCACAAAATAACAAACTCTTTATGTAAGTCTAGTTTTAAACGTTACGGCGTTGCCCATGTTTTTAAATTTTTCATACGGAAACATCGTATTTTTCCGCGGTAATAGTAACCTCGATAAATGGGCTATCTAACACTGAAATATTTATTCAAATCGGATTAGTTGTTCCTGAGATCAGCGCGTTCAAACAGACAAACAAACTCTTCAGTCTTATCACTTTAGTGTAGATGGCTAATGTCGCCAAAAATATATTTCAATTCAATTCTGATGCACAGGTAATACCGAGCATGCAAATTTAATTATTTATTGAGTTTGGCTCTTTCGAACAGGCGGAAATTTCTGATTGATCCTCTAGGGACAAATTAATGCTTACTGTATGCGATTTATTAGGTTTTGTTCTGCGGTTTGGTGTTAGGTAGGTACTGTGTGAAAAGTCCAGTAGTATTTTATGATTTCTACATAATTACTGGCTATGGACTAATTAAAATATGGAAGCTACGTGATAAATAGTACGCCTTGTAGGTAATTATACAGTATTGGAAATAAAATTTTAAATAATGCGTTTTTATACATAGCTATAAAAACTATTAATAAATCTAAATTTAAAATTTAAGAAAACCCCTTAATTCCAATGCATTAATTTCCTTTTAAGTAAAACACCATAATATTTAGTAATGTGCACGCGATGTGCTTCCATTTGATACTCGAGTATATTTGCAGATTTTCGGTTTTCCTTCCCCAATCTCACCCCCATAACTTTTAAACGGCTCAACTGATTTTCATGAAACATGTCAAACTTATAACACCCCTCTTTTTTGAACGGGGGCTAAAAAGTGATTCATAGAGGGCCACGATACGTAGCACATTGGTATGAAAACGCGCTCGCGCCCGCCCTGAGGTAAAATTTTAAGATTCGTAAATCGAAGTATGAATACCTTAATAAAAATAACTTTTTTTAATTAACATTTTTAATTTAAAAATCTATGATATTCTTTGTAGGACTACCGCCGCGCTTACATTTCTATGTCACTAACGCGGCGGTAGTCCCGCTCCTGCTCACAGTGCACTCGTTGACTTTAGCACACTTTAGTGACGTGCTTTCACAATATCTCGTAAGCCGGGAATTACTCGGATTAGCCGTGTTTGCGACGTGACAGTGACGATGTTTGACCGGTATGCGGCATTTCAAGGTGATTGAACGGGGAATTATGGGTTTAAGCCTTGTGGTCATCTGAAGAAAACTACCCAGGTATTAAAACTATATTTTTGTATTTTATTTTTAATGTTTCTAAGATTTGTAATATCGAACAATAGAAATTAATGGTTTTGTATCATGTATCCTGACTTACTTTAAATACTAACTACGTAGGATAAACTTAAATACCTACCAACGTAGTATACAATATTTAACCAGTATACAAATTTAAAAGTACCTAATCGAGCAGGACAAACGAAAGCTAATTGACTTTTGAGCGAAACCAAGTATTTTTTTATGATGAAATACAACTTTTCAATTTTTTGATTTATAATAACATTTTAACTTTATTTCCAGTGGGCGCAACCATTTCCGAATGTTTTCTTTTCAATTAATGGAAGTAAACTCGACATTTTAGTTGTCGAGTTTACTTCAATCTTAACTTCAATACACACCAAATTTGAAATATTTATTTTGCAATAAAAAAAGAGAAAACATTTGTTTCTTTATGTGCAAAAAGTTGCTGTCAGAGCGGTCACCCATCCAAGTACCCTACTGGCTGCGAGCAAAGTAGTATCGTAGGTAAATATTCATTAAAGAGAAAGAGATAGAGAGAGAAATCTTTTTAAATTTGTAAACTACAAAAACATTAAAAAAACATTTCGAAACTTAAAATGAGACATAGGGATATTAAAAATTATTATTATTTATTATTATAAACTATTTACTATAAAAGTGAAGAAATATAATATAATTAGAATGTATGTATCTAGTGTATGTTTTTCGGAATAAATATTTCAATAAATATAATAATTGAATATTGTTTACAACTGTTATTACATCATCCCTCAAAATTTCAACTCTCTAGCTATCACGGTTCTTGGGATTCAGGTCTGTGACAGGCTGGCAGACAAACGACGAAGTCTCAGCAATGAGGCCCCTTTTTAATTTTACCTTTTTTGGACCCGTAAAACAAATCTAATTAAATATAGAGCTAAAAATAAAGGTCGTCTGAGAAGCTTCTTCTTTTTTTAAGACCGAGGTCAACCAAATTCTGTATAAAATGCGGACCTTTTCCAAATACAGCCCGACAACTAAATTTCCGATTGTTATAAAATTTAAATGGGATCGCTTTGCAAACAACAGCTTTTATATAAAGATAATCATCGAAATATTATTATTCATTGTTGGACAATGCCATACAGTTTTTAGACCCGCTGTGGTACCTAAGCCCGACCGATGGAAAAGTGTTATAGGCAAAATATTCATGGACTACATAATATTTTTTTCAATATTTTAACCTTACGTAATTATAAATAAATAAATATTTCCGTAATAATCACACAGCATCATCTAGGGGAAACAGTTATCTATGAGGTTTTCAGCAAATAGGTAATGATTTAAGAAGAAGGATTTTGTTTCGGTGCAAAGCCGAAACGGACAGCTAGCTAATAATATGAGTACATATGGGATTAAACGAAATTCGTTTAGCATTTTTTTTTATTTCTTAGCTGCGAGCATTTTACCTACTTTCGACAAAAATCATTGTGTTGTTTTTTTTATGTCACCTGAGATTTTTTCGACAGTGACATAGAAATTAAGTGACCTTTCAATGTTACCTGACATTGCCTTGACGTTACATTTCTATGTCACTTAATTTCAAAAGTGTCTATTCAGTGATGCCATCTGCATGATCATTGTGGCCTAATCTGCCGGTTTATTTTTGAAATAAAAGACACTCAGAATCAAAATTGTATTGCAAAGAAATATATACTGAGTAGACATATTGAGTAAATTGATAAATCTTTAATTGATGGAAAGAATCCCGTTGTAAATAAAAAAACGGAATAATCAAAAATAACTTACTTTATTGTTCTCTCTGTAATTTTTTTTATACAGGCACATTTATTTATGGGTACAAAGTTTCAAGAGTTCATATTTGGACCAATATGACCCTTTATCTTTGACAGGTAGAATGTGCTATAACAATCCACTGAGTTTAATTAGGTCTTCAAAGTACATAAAATATAGTGAACGGGTCCACTACCTACCCCATTATGCCATAGTAAGTATTATTATGACCGAACCAGTTATTTATTATGTGCGCCAATACATTAATGGTAGTACTTAACTGCCGTGCTACTGAAGCCATGTTGGCTAAGTGGGAGAACACTCGACTTTCATTCCGAAGGTAGTGGGTTCAAACCCCACCACGCACCTCTGGATTTTTCTTCTTGCGAAATTTATGTGCGCTTTAAACACGTGCTTTAACGGTGAAGGGAAACATCGTGAGGAAGCCGGCCTGTTCTGATAACTTTATAGAGATTGAAGGACATTGTGGCATTCACCAACCCGCACTTAGCCAGCGTGGTGAATTAAGGCCTAATCTCCATCACTAAGAGAGAAGTCCCGGTGCCCCAGCAGTGGGAACGTTAATAGGGTGATGAGTAATTAGCTGACTAATAACTCTGTAAGAACCACATTCAGATACACATGTATAATTTGAAAATTAATGCATTATTACTCTCTTGGTAGGTTCAAGTCTAGATTCCCAAATACTCATTATTGTGTCTTATAGACGGCTTTGGGCATCAATTTACAAATATACCCAAACACGTAAAAACAGGCAAACAGCCGTCACCATTTTCGTGATTGTCGCTGAGTGAGGGAGGAGCCCGCTAGATATCGGATGGATCCAAGAGGTTTTATAATTGTCTGGCATTTTAAAGCAGGTGTTCGTAATACGTACTTAAATTGAATTCGGCTGGCCCTGAGTAGGCAGCAAAAAAACATTCAGGTTACAGGTACTTAAACCATATCGATACCATACCACAACATAACGACCAAATTATATGAGTGAAAAAAAAGTGCACGTCCTACTGCGTTTTAGACAATGTAAAGAGTGAGTGGTAAATAATGTAAAATAATATTTAATCAGGGAATATTTAGAGAAAAATCAGTTATTTACATTACCACCTTTTAGCATTTTCCTAACTCCCTATGTGGCAACATTAGTTTGCGCTGCGTTTAACCACACCACCTAAAATTATTATATTTTCATAGAATCACATAATATTCTGAAATTATTATCATGGACCACGAAAGCAGACAGCTGGCTCAAGATTTATTTCTTAGAGAACCAGTAGACGCTAGAATAAGGTACCAAATTACTCTATAACCAAATAACTTGAGAACATACCACTTATTTTGCGGCAAGTTCATTTAAAAATATTATTTTTTAGGAAACAGAAAGAAGAACCTCAGGAAGATGAGCATCCAACGCTTCGAGTGGAGTTGCAGACCGTCCGATTAAATTCCGACGCGCAGAAACTTGTATTAGATACTTTGAGATTCATACATGGTCCTGACTTCAAACTTGGCAGTGCTAGTGGATATAAGGCAAGTTACTCACTGTTTTCCATTAAAATTACTCATAAAAAATAAATATAGAGTTCTTGTTAGCATTTTACAACTCAAAATTTGTGTAATATGTTTGTTACTCAATTATTTTTGTACAATATTGCCAAGACAATTTATGCGCAAATTAAAAAAATTATTTTGTCTTGTAAGAATTCATAAATTATAGAATAACAGAATAGCTTAAGGATAGCTTCGAAGGAAAGCACTTAATAGCAGTCTAAGATTGTTATAATTTGTCCCCTAGCTGTAAAATAACTATTTAAATTAAATAAATTATTATTATTATTTTACCAGGATAGCTTAAGGAACCATAATACCCTGATTAAGCTTATTTAGTAATTTATTTTTAATTAATTTATTTTTTACAGGACAAAGGCACTAAGCTCCATAATAAATACTGGATGGAGAGAGGCAACTTAGTTGTTCAAGGTGGTTGTGATTACTCCATTATAGCAAAACCAGAAATACAGACTTCAGAGGCTCGGCTTAGAGCTTTTGCACTTGCTAAATTAGAAAAGTAGGTTTTAATGTCTCTAAACAAGACTTAGTTAAAGAAAACATCCACAATACATTATAATGATAATTATGATTTTTGTTGTTTTTAGGTATAATTTTCACAAGGTACATTGTGCAGAAGCCTTAGATGTGGCTGCGGAAAGTGTTGAGAAGGGACTAGAAATATTATTTAGCAAATACCACCAAGTAAATGCTCAGGAGAAACCTAGTGAAGTTCCCACTTTACCGGAATTACTAGAAATGAGAACTGATGAAATTGCTGTTCTTGAATCTATTTATGAAAAAAGCTTTCAAGTTAAGGAAAACAATGTATGGTGTGTAAAGATCAAACTTGACTATTTGATTAAAATGTATGAAAACAAAGAGGAGGTTAAGAAGAAAGATAATATTAATTACAATCAGAGAAATCATCGTACAAAGCCCAAGGAAGTTTGCAAGCTCTTTCAAAAAGGGCATTGTAGATTTGGTGCTAAATGTAAGTTTCTACATGCAGTGCCAACTGAGGAGAAACAAACAAATGATACAGAAAGCTCTGAAACGGACCATACTTCTTTTGAATTGGAAGTCAGGCTCCCTGAAGAAAGTGTGTATCCCTACCAGCCACCTCTCATTTTCTTAAAAGTTGACAGAAAGAATGTTATACCTGAGTTAACTTGTCTAAAAGTAGCTACTAGACTTCTTGATGAAGCTAAAACATTGGCACAAGATGGAATACCTAGTATGTATTCTCTTGTTGAGCTACTGAAAAATGAAGAAGATATTGTCAATTTTATACAATTTGATACTAGAACTTTTATAGAACCATCTGAAGCATTATTCCCACAATTGATAGAAGAAACAAGTAGGAAAGATAAGCCTTCTCATTACAAAAAGGGTGCAGCTCAAGATAAGAGATTAAAAGTAAACTTTGAAGAGATTTTGAGAGAAAACAAGGAGATTGCTAAAAGGTATCGGGAAAAGCCTGAAAATAGTAGGTATAATAAGATGATGTCCAGTAGAAAGAAATTGCCAGCTTGGCAGAAGAAAAACGATATTTTGAATGCTTTACAAAAATCACAGGTGAGTTCTATATTTTATTTATTACATCCATGTGTGTTTTATAGTTTTAATTCAAAACCCATTGGACAGAGAGTAACGGAGGTACTCAGACTTAGTTTTTTAGTTAATTTAGAACCTCAGGCTACACCAATGTCTCTTGCTACAAATTCACAGTACTAAAATCCAGTAGCATATGCGTTAGGTTTGGGCACTTAGCTGCCAGCTACTGCAGTGTGCATGATTTGTAAAATTAAACAATGTAAATAAAAGGCAGCAAAGGCCCAAAGCGGATTCTAGTTAAAAATAACATAATTTTTTTAAATGTAATTGATTAGGCACTTTAGCCTTCATATGTGTTTCAAATGTATACAACAAATAATGTCTTTTATTATTACAGGTAGTAGTTATAAGCGGAGAAACAGGTTGTGGGAAGAGTACGCAAGTGCCTCAGTTTATACTAGATAATTGGTTGGAGAACTTCTCAAAAGGTGGCGCTGATCACGCAGAGATCGTTTGCACGCAGCCACGAAGGATATCCGCCATTGGTGTGGCTGATAGAGTGGCTGATGAGAGGGTGGAGAAAACGGGACAAGTCGTTGGTTATCAGGTGAGCTTAAACTTGATGGGTGGGGAGGTTTATTTATCCACGCCACAATAGTTCTTACTTAAATGTAAGTATATCTTTTTTTTTATTTAAAAAAGAATACACACTACTCACATAATTCCCTCGCTCGTGGAGACGGTCCCTTATTAACAACATAAAAATTAAACACACTCCATATTAAAGAAGTACTCAACTTATATAATAAACATATAAGCTTGTGGAAGTGAATTTGCTGCTATTTCACGCAGAAACGGCTGAACTGGTTTGACTGAAAGATTTAAATAATATCCGAATCTGAATCAAATCCATTGTAACATGAGTAACACAGGATTCTTATTCTTCATAAATAAGTAAAAAATGACTAGAATGTAATCTTCATTAAAAATTATAACTAACAAGTAATATTTTACCAGATCAAAATGAGCTGAAAAACTCTGATTCACAAAATCACAAAACAATAATTTAAATCATAAATTTGCAACCATTTTGTAATTTTGTTTGTTTGGTCTTATAAATATGTGAGAACAGAAACATGGACCCTGTTCGGGCGCTACATACATCTTAAAACTAATCTTAGTGTACTACTTTAACTATAATTTGTTTTATTTTATAATTACTATTGACCATTATATACATTATGTACATAAGAGGTAAATATAATCTTTATATTGTTATGAATTTGGATTATTTTATATTATACCTAATTATTTTTGTATTTTAAATTATTATCTTATCTAAATTTGACATGTAATTATGAATTATTACCAATAAAATGACTATCTGACTATTAGCGTAGGTACAAAAAATATCACTTGTAGAAGCAATTACTAATATCATGTACACCTAATAATTCAAAATTTATGTACACCTTAATTCTAACTTACAGTTACTTTGCAGTTTCACTTTGAGAGTTCGAGTTCACTTTGTAGTTTCCCTTGAAAAAACTTGATGCGAGACTGAATCTCTTCATGATCAGTAAACATACCCTGCAGTTTAACCTTCACATCTGCTATTAAATCCTTTGCTAAGGACCCTTTCTTCAAAGCAGCTAGGCAAAAGGTATTCAAAGCCTTAAAGCATTGCTTTCTTTGAGTATTGTGGGGTTGTGACAAACAACCAAGGAATTTATAACCACAGGAAGCGAAATGAGCTGAAGATACTATGAAAACTCGTTCGACCAACATTGGCGGGGGGTGAGGTTATTATCCGACCAAATACGAACGAATTGTGTGTCTCGCTCTCTTTCGTATTGAAAATATTTCGCTATCTATTTTCCAAGGAACACTGATGACCTTCTTTATTTTATCGAGTGATATTGCTGTCAAAACTAGTCAAAACTAGGGATGCCCTTATTTGATTATCGATATGAACGAACTAATGAATGAATTAAATTTTCAAGGACAGCGATTTAGTGAAGAAGAAGTAATTAACTAAGTAAATCACTTGTAAAACTTGTCCAAATTATGCTTATTTGGACAAGTTTTACAAGTGATTATATACCTACCTAATAAGTTTAATACTTTCTAGGTTTTTACCTACTTGTATATTTTACGTGGATCCGTAGAGGGTATCATTTGTAACTACTTTTGTTTTTGTTTTGAAATAAAACAAGAACATATCTAAGTTGTTTATTTATTTTTCTTACCATTCATCTAAAAAGCGAAGATTTTAGTACTAACTAGCAGTGCCCCGCGGTTTCATCCGCGTAGTTCCCGTTCCCGTGGGAATACCGGTAGAAAAAGTTGCCTATGTAGGAATAGCATCTTTGTGTAGTTTTCTTTGTTTAGTGGCATTAAAACAATTTATCGTGAAATGCAGACTGCATATTCTATGATGCTTTGTTGGGATCCATGTTTGGTGTCTCCGAACCGCTTTTACCCACTTTCTTTTTCTTGCTGGATCGGTCGGGTCGATCTACAAAAGTTATAAATAAAACGTTTGATTTCGTACAGTCAATACTACAAAAATAAAAAGTACTTAAATAATAATTATACCGAATATTTCCTTATAATATTGAATATCACAGGTAGCTTAAATTATCAAGTTATATAAAATACGAAACAAAAACTGTCCTAGATATTTACAACATTACCCCCAATACAAAATTTCATCCAATTCGGTTCTGTGGTTTAGGCTCTAGTGCGAACGAAGGAAAACAGGCGCACGCACATACAGAAAGTTAAGCATTTGATTTTTTCGGACTCGTTTTACCATAGAGAATCAATCCTCAATCTCATTTTGTTACGATTACAATACTTCCATACTCACTCCGTTCGCTCGAAAGTAAACAGTTTCCTACACTCTTGGTACCTCTTACGTGATACTTTTTACCCCCTTATCTTTGTATGAAGAATTTCTTTCATATCGATATTGTTAATCGATAAGGCCCCGTCAATATTGAACGAAGAACGAAGTAAAATGGCGTGAGTGAATGGCATAATCCGTCAGATTTAAGTAGGACAGGTTTACTGTAAAATATTCATTAAAATGTAAGTCTTTTCATTTTAGGCGTATTATTTTTCAAATTTGTTATTATTTTATTGATTTAACATAAAATAAAGCGCTAATACATTATAAATTCGTACTTACGGGTGAAAGGAAACAGCAGTTGTTCGATTGCTGTAGTTTTTACACATTAGCACTGCACATTTCGGCATTTTTCGAAGTTGTGAATTCTTCGAATCGTCGATTGCAACTGAGACATATGCATCGTTTACCGAGGTCAAATTTCCCGGTTATCGGCTAGAGGGGTAAGGGCGAGAATGACAGTATATCGCTTCCTGTGGTTATAAATTCCTTGCAAACAACCCAACAAATAGGAGTGGCTTTAACATAACCCCATGCCATAAAAATCATAAATCATAAATATTTATCGTTTATATTATTGTTTTGTTGACAAACCTAAAATTTACAGATGAGGTATTGTTTATTTAGGTACAGATACTAGGTAATTTACCCAGAATGTTTCTTTCCAAGATACTAAATCAATCAATATAGCTGGACGAGCCACACAACATCAATCCAACCCCGTGTTAAGCTCAAAGCTTGTGTCACGGGTACTAGACATCTGATATACTTAAAAGTAATAGCATACATACATAGATATTTAACAAAATCTAATTTTTTCTTTTATTTTCAGATTCGATTGGAAAGTAAAATATCATCAAAAACTCGACTGTCATTTTGTACAACCGGTATATTACTACGAAGGCTAGAATACGACCCTCAGTTGAAGTCTGTGACTCACGTTATCGTAGACGAAGTGCACGAGAGATCTGAAGAGAGCGACTTTCTGCTGCTCATCCTGAGAGACCTTATCAAAGTAAGGAAAGACTTGAGGATAATACTTATGAGTGCAACGCTGAACGCCGATTTATTTTCGGATTACTTCGAAAAGGTTCCAGTTTTGGAGATACCAGGTATGCTTGTGTTGCGAGTTGGAAATAACCAATCGTTCTAAAAAGGAAAACTACAGATAAAACCAATTTCCCCTTTTGTAAAAATATATTATCATTATTAACTAGAGGTATAGTAAGTATAATTATTATTAATGTTTAAAATTTCAGGTCGAACGTTCCCTGTAGAACAATTTTTCTTGGAAGAAATCATGGAGAGGACTAATTATGTTTTAGAAGAAAATGGTCCGTTTGCAAGAAAAGTAAAAAAAGGTTTGTAATGTTGAATTAAAACATCTTGCAATGGCTTCGGCTAACTACCGAGGCACCTACGCTATGCTGACTCTCCTCACGTGTGGTTTATTATATACAAACAATATCTAAACAAGTTTCGACCACTTAAGTTATAATATTTATTCTATCGTACAGGAGATAAAAAGCAAGATCTGGAGTTGGAATTAGAAACATGTGACGTAAGATCAGAATCGAATGAGCCGCCTAAAGAGTCGATACGAGACGAAAACCTCACGATCGCTCAGATGATAGCGAGGTATCCTAAATGCAGTAAAATTACTTGCAAGAATATGTACCTTATGGATACGGAAAAGGTATGTGTAGTTATTTATAATCTGCTTATACAATATAACACAAATATGGCCAGTATTTTTTAATAGAAGAAATTACTGACTGCCTTGATTAATAGGAAAAAAATTTTCAAACAGTTCATGTTATTTCTGATCATTTCTGATTTGCCTTTGTAAAAAGGTTATCATTGAAATAATTATTCAAATCAGACTAGTATACAAAGTACGTGCCTCAAGCGAAGCGTTCTTCGGCTCATAGGGTTATTATCTCATACTATTTGTAATTTTCAGATAAACTTCGACTTAATAGAACACGTGCTGGACTTCGTAGTGAATGGTGAGCACAAGTGGCCGACAGAGGGCGCTATACTAATATTCCTGCCGGGTATAGCGGAGATTATGGCCGTGCACGATCAATTGGCTGAAAGTCGTACATTTAGTCCTAAGTAAGTTAATGCCAAAAGTGTTTTTTGGTTCTTTTAGATAGTGGTATTTTCATCACCACAATCGTTCAAAACAATAACGTCTTAAAGTGTTAAGTCTGCATAAAGACTTTCTTATGCACATCTTATCTAATATACCATTGTGGCAATAGTCTGTATATGGTCTATAAATAATCATTATAATATATTGTGAAAGTCATAAAACAGTTCTTTTAAACATGTAGTTTGTCTTCTTCTATTTTATAATACTTACACTGGCAGTGTAACTTAGCTAATTTTACTGCAGAAATATGATGCACATCTTATCTAATATACCGTTGTGGAAATAGTCTGTATATGGTCTATAAATAATAATTATAATATATTGTGAAAGTAATAAAAAAGTTCTTTTAAAATTGTAGTTTGTCTTCTTCTATTCTATAATACCTTTCACTGGCACTGTTACTTAGCTAATTTTACTGCAGAAATATGACGAATTTCATCATAGAAATCTGTAAACGGCGGGCCTTTGATGAGACGAAAGCTTAAATATATAATTGTTATTACAGAACAGGCAATTACGTACTAGTGCCGCTCCACTCCACGCTCTCGAGCGAGGAACAAGCTCTGGTGTTCAAGAAACCCCGACCTGGTGCTAGGAAGATAGTGCTCTCTACTAACATAGCAGAGACGTCCGTCACTATCGACGACTGCGTGTTCGTCATCGACTGCGGGAGGATGAAGGAAAAGAGGTACAGCTCCTAACTCTTTACTATATAAGTTTTATAAGTTTAAGAAACCGCGACCATGTAAAATTCTTATCTCCCAAGTATAAAAGTCTCAGTTACTTTACAGATTATTGTGCTAAATCTGGACAACGCCTATAGCATCCAAAGGCGCGATGTTATTGAGTTTTGGATGATTTTGCTTCTTTAATATTACACAAAGTATGTTCCAATCACATTATGTGTTGTGTACACCCGGCCACATACCGGGACCTTTTAAGACAAAAATGCACCGCTCATGCTTCGCGTCCCGCATCCTCCTCAACTATTATACACTTTGTTTTTTTAATGTGATTGAAACACCAACACTAAGTAGTAAGATTTGCGTCTTAAGTGCTGCATAACTTACCTATTTATAAATCTAAATTTAAAATTTAAGAAAAACCCCCAATTCCGATGCCTTCATTTTCTTAAATGTTAAACAACATAATATTATGTAATGTGGACGCGATGCGCTTTCATTTGATACCCCACACTAGTATATTGGCAGATTTTCTGTTTTCCTTCCCCACTCTCACCCCCCTTAACTTTTAAACGTCTCAACCGATTTCATGAAACATGTCTAAAAACACCCGGGCCAAACTCACCTTTCATACAAAAAAAAACTAAATTGAAATCGCTCCATCCGTTCGGGAGCTATGATGCCACAGACAGACACGTCAAACTTATAACACCCCTCTTTTTTGGTCGGAGGTTAAAAATAAAGAATACCACACACACACGACAGCTAATTCCTTCTTTAATTTTTTTCTAGGTTCGACTCGAACCGCAACATGGAATCTCTGGACCTAGTATGGGTGTCCCGGGCGAACGCGAAACAGCGCAAAGGACGCGCCGGCCGCGTCATGCCCGGTGTCTGCATTCACCTCTACACGTCTCATAGGCACAACCACCACTTCCTGGACCAGCCTGTGCCCGAGATACACAGAGTGCCGCTAGAACAGCTCTTACTGAAGCTGAAGATACTGCCGCTATTCCAGCATATGAGTGTGCACGAGGTTTTAGGTGAGGTTTCGCTATATAAAGGCCTTTACGAGTTTGGAGTGCTCGGAATACTTCACAATGGATGTAGTCCAAAATACAATGACATCAATCCATTTAGACGTGCACGCTTTCATTTATTTTCGATAGGATTGATAAATTAAAAATAACATAATACACGCCGAATCTTCTATTTTTGACTGCAAAAATACTTCGTTAAAAAGATAATACATAATAACTTATCAATTTTACAGGTAAAACGATAGAACCGCCGCTAAAGTCCAACATAGACGGCGCCCTAACCCGCCTACAAGACGTAGGGGCGTTAGACAAGCGGCACGCTCTAACTGCGTTAGGCAAGCACTTAGCAGCGCTACCCGTAGACGTGAGAATAGGAAAACTGATGCTGTTCGGAGCTATATTCTGCTGCGTGGACTCAGCGCTTACTGTCGCCGCTTGTCTCAGTCACAAGAGCCCGTTTGTCGCGCCTTTTGGGAAGAAAGTGAGTATACTAACTATTTAAATAAGGAACTGTTTGCTTGAATAAAAATAAAACATCAAATCGTGAATAGAAACGACAGAACCGCTGCAAAAATCCAGTATAGATGAGAGAATTCATCTTTATAGTAGGTAAACATTATGATAGTTTATTAGTTCCATAATGTGTATAACCCTTCTTGCTTCAGTAGATGTTGCTATATAGCGTAGAAACGCTGGTTTTCTTACTAAAACTTCGAGCTCTAATCTAATAGATGGCGCTCTAGGTGTTTTGGTACACCTTTAAGAAGTAGGGGTGAAAAGCGACACTGACAGCATTAGGACTAAATACTATTTATTTATTCAAACCACCATTAGTAATTAATGACACTTAAATAACTAAGCGTATTCCTAATTATAGGTGACCAGTTACCTAGCACCCAGAGTACAAGCTCTGCTTAGTTTGGAGTTAGGTGATGCTGTGTGATGATTAGTCCGGAAATATTTATTTATATTTAATATATAATTTTCCATTGATATATATAATACCTGTTGTTGCTCGCCTCATTTATAAATTCAAGTCTAGTTATGCAAAATTATTGTGGCAATTTTTGAATTCTTTTTTGTATTTTCAGTCAGAAGCGGACGCTAAAAGAAGAGAGTTTGCATGTGCAAACAGCGACCAACTGACAACATTGAGGGCTTATAGAGTAAGTAAATAACGCAAGTAAATACTAAAATTACTAGCAACCTGTCTCTGTTTCTTCTCCGTTAATATATAACCATCTCGCACGAATATTGCATTTGTTAAAGCATGAATGCCATATACATACAATATAAATAATATATTCTTTGTATGCGGTATCAACAGACAAAAGTTTAAGTAATATTTCTGCTCTGCGATATTTCTGTATGTATATTTTCTGTAATATTGTATTCATACACTTGGCCAGCGTGGTAAATTAAGGCCTTATCTCTCTTCAAGAGAGAAGTCCCTGTGTCCCAGCAGTGGGAATTATATATGGTGATGATGAAACTCTTTAATAGGAAATAACTATAATGGCCTATGATTATGATAACGAGTCCTAGACGAAAATATTTGAAATTTCATTGTTATAAATTATATGAGAAATATTAGTCGTAAGCTATGGATATAGATGGTAATATGGAAAATAAAATCAATGAAGATACGTTTGAATAATATATAACCGAACAAGAGGGCTTCTCGCCACTACTCTACAAAGTCAATATTCAGTGCCAAATATAATTTCATGCTTAACAATTATTTTGCTATTTTAATTTTTTTTATGATTTTAAGCTTAGAGCTTACCACGGGGCAAGATGTTGATTGGAATGCCCGAAAATATTTATGATAGTTTTTTATTTTATGCTTGTATATAACTTTTGAAACTATCATGGTTATCAACACTATTTAGATTTAGACCGTGATCATGAATAGAATAGAATAGAAAATGTATTCATTATACAAAACACATACTTAATATTATATTATAATGGTAAGCCAGTGAATTAATATAACATTGTCAAGTTAACATTGTAGAAGAAATCAAAATAAAGTATTTTAATTCAATTATCAGATAAAATATTGAATAAAGAAAATAATAATGAGTATTATATAAATATTAAAATATTACAATTAAGTACTGTATTAATGTAACATAACTAATTGATATAATGCTGTATGGGGGCACTATTAATAGGCTCTAATATATTTTTGTCCAGCCTGAGGTGGCTATAGTCATTTTCAATAAATTCTTTAATGCTGTACAGAGTTTTATCTAATAAAAGAGTTTTAACATGGCGTTCGAAACAGGGTTCACTTGTTACAGATTTTATAAATTCGGGCAATTTATTAAAAAGTTTATGACCCATAGCAAACGGTAACTTTTTTGATCCTTTTAGGCGATGTTGGGTTGGTTGTATGATGATCTTTTGCCTTGTATATCTTTGGCTGCTAGGTATTCTAAATTCATACTTTACTTACAGGGTTTTTTCTAACAAGCTTAAGTATTTAAAAAATATATGGGGAGACCGGTGTCAGGATTTGCATTCTTTTAAAATGCTCGTACATGGCGCATGTAACTGTGCCGAAATATCGGGAAACTCGGCATATTCACCATGATTGATTGTCTTTCGAATCAATCATGGTGAATATCCCGTTATAAATATAAATAGTTATGCTTGTATGTTCTTAGAAATGGCAGCAAGCGATGTCCCGTAGCACCCACGCGGCGCTCGCGTTCGCCAGCGAGAACTTCCTGTCGCACAAGACCCTGCTGATGTTGGCGGATATAAAGCACCAGCTGCTGGGGCTGCTGGCCTCCATCGGCTTCGTGCCTGACATGCCGGCTCTGAGGCGCAACATGAGGAAGGACTCTGTACTCAGCTTAACGGGAGAAGAAGTGAGTTTATATCACTAATCTCTTCTTCTTAGTCGGTCACTCTTGACAGAGTGGTCGTGGTTATGGGGGTCCTTATATTGGGTTGCTGCTTTTGCAATGCGCCGCCATTGTTCCCTGTTAGTTGCGGTGCGGGAGCAGTCGGTAATGGTGGACTGAGTCGATTTTGAGATGAGGTCCGACCACCTTGTTGTTGTTTATCACTAATAACATATGTATATTTATATTTATTTCATCATCATTCTCCTGCCCTTATCCCACATTACGTGGGGTCCGCACAGCATGTTTTTTCCTTCCATTTTCCTCTGTCACTCGTCATCTCAACACTCACTCCTTTCTTACACCTATTTACCCTTATTTTTCCTTACACCTTATTAGTATCTTTTTTGTGCAGAATAAATGAATAATTATATCCAAACAATACACACAACAACATCTAGCCCCGTGGTTAGCTCATAGCTTGTGTTAAGAGTACTAGATATCTTATAAACTTAATATAATAGGCATACACATAAAGACATTTTTATTGTGCATATAAAACACCCAGACCAAGGAGAAAGTGCTTGCAGAACATTAAATACTTTCAACGTCGGCGGGAATCGAACCCGCTACCTCTTGCGCCGCAAGCGGACTTTCGCCCACCGCACCACTGAAGCAGTCAAATAAGTATAAACTGTACACGGTTCTATCAAATCAAACTCTATCAAATTAATTTTTAGTTCTTCCTATCGCACAAGTCTTTGCTGATGTTTGATAATAAGCTTAACAGTTTAAGTCCCCTATGTTGACCGCGTTTTACATTCCCTTACGGTGACAGTAGTTCTTCCGTCCATCATCAGCTCTCAGACAGTGAAAACCCGTTCAAAACAAGGTGGACGCTAGCTGATCTGTTATATGCTATCTGTCTGTTTGATCCGACTTATCTCTAAAATATTTAAATCAATTTTAACAAATCTCTCACTGGGTTAATAGGTTTTGATATAAAGAGTAACTTAGCTATGTACATTTACCGGGGAAAATGTGAAATTTTTGCAAGGAAACCCTTTGAAACGTAGGGAAGATCGCGATTAACCGCTGTTTTATCAATAAATTTATTTATTTAAGCATTCAACTTAAATTAATTTAACTCCTTTGTTTCAGCTTAATGCTAATGGGAATAATGATCGACTATTGACCGCCATATTGTGCGCTGCGCTGTACCCGAATGTCGTCAAGGTAAAGTTATAACTTAATTAAAAAAAGTTTATATGGTATACTTAGACCAAAATACTTCTATCATAATTAGTTAAAACTTTAATTCAGTAATTTTGATCTTTTAGCGCATGTTTTGGGGTGTGCTAATTAAACATACCTCTCGAATCCCTCTATCTACTTATACATATATATTTAAACTCACATTTAAATCCGATAGTTAGTATAAAAGATCTAAGCTTATTTTATTTGTAGTATGTTGGTGACATAACATATTGTATTATATTCAGTATTGTGTTATGCATCGGACCGACAATACGACTCAATTGATCTAAGCTACATGAAAAAAAAAAAAATTAAAATATAATTAAAAAATTAATTGTAAATTTTAAGAATTTACAATAAACCTAAATAATAAATAGGCATAATGACTACATAAACATATTGGTATTAAGCTTAGTCCGTCTGTTGGCCCGTCCAAAAATAAGTATCAAAGTTCCGAGGCTAATGACTGCGAAACTGAGTACAAATTGCAAGTGGTAAGCTCTAAGCTTGTGTTACGGGTACTAGATATCTGATATACTTAATATAATATACATACATATATAGATATTTTTATTATACATATTAAACACCCAGACCAAGGAGAAAAGTGCTTGCAGAACATACAAACAATTTTACCCTCGGCGGGAATCGAACCCGCTACCTCTTGCTCTGCAAGCGGACATTCGCCCACCGCGCCACCGAGGCAGTCAATTATTCTTTTTACTGTTCTACCGTATTGTTTACAGGTCTTAACCCCAGAGAAGTCGTTCCACATGCAAGCCGGCGGGGCGATACCACGGCAACCGACGCCGGACGAGCTGAAGTTCAAGACCAAAACCGATGGCTACGTGGCGCTGCACCCTTCATCGGTGAACTCCCAAGTGGGGTACTACCCCAGCCCCTATCTAGTGTACCAGGAGAAGGTGAAAACTTCCAGGGTTTTCATCAGGGAGTGTTCCATGGTGCCGCAGCTGCCTTTGGTTCTTTTCTCTGGTGAGTTATATTGTTAAGGAGGCTGACATCTATATAAATAAAAATGAATTGTTGTTCGTTAGTCTGATTAAAACTCGAGAACGGCTGAACGGATTTATCTTATCATAGTCTTGAAATGTTCGTGGAGGTCTAAGGAAGGTTTAAAAGGCGAGAAAAAATCGAATAATAGCCGGGAAAAATTGAATAAAAACCCGTGCGAAGCCGGGGCGGGCCACTAGTTTTAAATATAAAAAGCAGTTAAATAGCCTATGATGTCATGCTGTTTCGTTATTATGATCATCAACTCCCTATTAAACGTTCCCACCGCTGGGACACAGGGACTTCTATCTTGACGAGAGAGACTAGGCCTTAATTAACCACGCTGGCCAAGTGCGGGTTGGGGAATGTCTCATGTCTTTCAAATACACTTCAAAGTTCTCAGAACATGCCGGTTTCCTCACGATGTTTGCCTTCACCGTTAAAGCACGTGTTTAAAGCATACATTTTTCTAGAAGAAAAATCCAGAAGTGCGCGTCGGGGTTAGAACCTTGACCATTAGATTGAAAGTCGAGTGTTCTCTCACTTAGCCAACACGGTTTTTGTATTATGATAAGTTAACAATAATATGATCCTGGTTTAATATATATATATGCCATTATTTTAATCCTAAAGGTTGACTGATGTACTCATATTAGTGAAGCGTATGAATTAAAGCTTTACACACATGACGATCAAATTTAAACAACCATTTCCCTATACAGTAGTCTATATGATTTGATTTTAAATTTTAATTTCTTCTTCTTTTCCGTTACGCTCTTGACAGAGCGGTCGTGGTCGTCATGTGTCGGCGGTGTGGGCAGATGATATTCGCCTCACGACAGCGCGCCACTTTTCTCTGTTGGAGGTCATCCTGCTGCAATCGTTTAACAGTCCCCCTACGGTAGTTTTTATTTGGTCTGTCCATCGTATGGGAGACCTTCCACGCGGCCTTGTGCCCTCTACCTTTCCTTGAACAACAAGACGTTCGATGGACTGATTGTCGCGTCGAGAGACGTGTCCGAAGAACGTAAGTATGCGAGACTGTACTACTGAAAATAGACGCTGCCCAATGCCGAGTTCTTGGAGAATAGAAATGTTGGTGCGAAACTCTGTCCATGATATTCCAAGCATTTTTCTCCAACACCACATCTCTAAGGCATCTATTTTCTTCTTTTCCACTTCTCGCAATGTCCACGTCTCTGCAGCGTATAGGAATATGGAAATTTTAATTTAGGTTGTTTGAAATATTCTTGTGTATTTATTCAGGTTGCAGTTTGGCAGTGGAGCTACACAACGGAACATTTATTGTTTCCTTAGAAGATGGGTGGATCATGTTCCAAGTGGAAAAACACGAGGTAAATTACAAAATTTTGTAATCATCGGAATATTTTAAAATTAATAATGATTAAAACATCGGGATATCTGACAAAATTGATGGGGTACCAGTTTTATTCGAAAGAGTAGGGGTTTATAAGGAAACAAATAACCTCTTCATCATTATCGCCCTATTATTGTTCCCACTGCTGGGACAAAGGGAATTCTCTCTTGGCGAGAGAGGATAGGCCTTAATTCACGACGCTGGCGAAGTGCGGGTTGGTGAATATAACCTCCTACTGTTTATTAACCCCCGACCAAAAAAGAGGGGTGTTATAAGTTTGACGTGTCTGTCTGTCTGTCTGGGACATCCTAGCTCCTAGCTAGGATAGAGAGATTTCAATTTAGTTTTTTTTTTGTTTGAAAGGTGAGTTTGGCGCGGGTGTTCTTAGACATGTTTCATGAGAATCGGTTGAGCCGTTTAAAAGTAATGGGGGTGAGAGTGGGGAAGGAAACCCGAAAATCTGCAAATATACTTGAGCGGAATATCATATAAAAGCGCATCGCGTGCACACTACTAAATATTATGGTGTTTTACTTTTAAGGAAATTAAGGCATTGAAACCGGGGGTTTTTCTTAACTTTTAAATTTAGTTGTATTTATTAATAAAATTACGAAAATTGTATGAAATTGCATTTTTACATTAAATGAAAAATTGTAATTTTTCTTTCACAGGTAGCAGAAATGCTCAAAACGATACGAGTGGAACTAATTAACTTATTGGAAGAGAAAATCAACGATCCCAGCTTAAATCTCCTCCATCACGACAAAGGCAACAGAATTATAAACACAATAGTTCAAATAATCACTAAAGATTAAAATTGTCTTTGAAAGCACAATGTAGAGCATTGTAAAAACTAAGTGCTAGATGGCGCTAGAATCGCTATTCATAATTATTTGTAAAAAAATTATAAATATAAATATCAGCTCAAAAACCGAACTTACTATCTTAGTTCAGTTGCATATTGAACTCTTGGACTTCAAAATGTCGCTTCAAGCGCACTTTTCACGTTAGTATAAAATTACGAATTTTATACGAATGTAACTTAACAAACGCCATTTTGACAGAAATTATCTAAATCTTTACTTTTATTATTATTTATTATTATTTTCTAAATCCCTGATAAATCTAGACTTTTGTATGTTTGTTTAGAGCCGAAAAGTGTCCAATCTGTAAGTTGCAAGTAAAAAAGAATTAGTGTATTTTTATATAAATTCCGATTGGTTCATTTAAGAAAGTTACTATTTCACTCTGTTTAAATATCAAATATATTATAGGTATATATTATGCTCCTGAAAGCTCCTGAAAACAGTATATAAGTATTTAATTATATTTCGTAAATAACAAAGTAAATATACAGTTGGTAATCGTAAGCCCTGTCGAGCACGAGCATCTAACACGTAAGGTATTGGTGATCGGTTTATGAGTTGATATGTGTACATCGTGCCTATTTATTTATTTATTTATTAATTTATACTTTGTGCACAAAAAACAATGTACAGAGGAGGACTTAATGCTAGAAGCATTCTCTACCAGTCATCCTGGGCATGCAAGTAAACAAATCAGGCACTATAAATATTAAAAAATCCTATTATTGAACTAAAAGTTGACAAATAATAAATATTAGGTAACTTTAATTTGTTTTGTATTAAACTGAGATATTTATTTGTTTAATTTATTATTTTGTGATTCCGTTGTACGTCCTTATGGTTTAACCAGTATTTTAAAACGTAAAATATGTGATTTTGTACTATGTGGTTACCTAGATTTTGTACAAATTATTTTAACTTTACTTTCAATAAATTAATTATTAACGTGTCTATTTTGTTTTAATTTCATTTCAACAAGCATGCGTTTATAAATGTCTTATGTAAATTAAAAGGTTCATACCATATTCTTTTAGACAAATTAAAACATTTACCTATGTATATACATTTATTTCTTTTTAAATGTGCCGAATCTTCAACATGGTAATTTTGGAGAAAAGAGAATGAATCGGTTCTTTAAGAACTTAATGATATATCATCGACCACATCGATATCAAATGAGGTTTTGGTGAAGTCAAGGTCTATTTAAGGATAAAAACAAATTTCTTTCATTGGCTCTTAGATAAATTCTAAGAGCCAAAGCACCATTCAGATGGAGTCATAGCCTGAAAGAAATTTGTTTTTGTGATCCTTTTATTACTTTGTATTTCGTAGGTTGCCAGCTCTATGCTGTTATTTAGTTATTTTTCAAACACAGACCTTAGTTTTCAAGCTCTAAAGAAACATTTAGAACATGTATCACAGCACAAGCTAAGAGCTTACCACTCTAATGCCCGCTTTCCACTGCAAGCGGAACGGACCCATTACGGACTCCGCTATACTCGTAACGATGGTTTTCATACATCTTAGTGGAAGGGCAAAACTATTTATCATTTCAAACTACGTTCCGGTTGACTATTTCTCGCTTATTTCACTTACGCAGTGGAAAGCGGGCATTAATGTTGTTGTGTTGATTGTCCAGCAATATTTTTATTATATTTTATTATAAAAATTGTTTATAGTATACCCACCTGTCCCCCGATTGTCATTTTAATCTGTCAGCAAGAATACCAACGACCCACTGAACTGTAGATCTCGAGATACAATTCAACGTTTCTTATCCATAAATCATATCTGCCTACCTTTCCTCTCGCCACAGAATACAGAAAGGCTCTCGCCTACACGGATGAAATATGGACGCATCAATCACGCGAATGGACAGAGCTGGTGCGGACGTAACGACCACCAGTGATGTATTGCGGTACTGAGGTACCAAGACGGTAAGAATTAAACTTATACCTAGGTAGGTAACTCGCTGGTTCTTGAAAAAGGGGCAAAGCGACAACTCGGAGACAAAACACTCAGATAATTTCTCCGAGTTGTCAGTTTTAATTAATATTTTTGCGACAACTCGGAGAATATAAATGAATGTTGTTTTGTACATTCAGAGACAAAAACAGCTATTGCAAATATGCATAAAAAGTACAATGATTTGATGTGATGTTGATTTTTGTATGCCTGGCCTGCGGATACTTAACTGCAAGTCCGTAGCAGCCTGTAAGCGAGTCATTATATAAGAGCACCGGAACTGAGCTACTAAACTGACTGAAAGGGTGATTTCATCCAAAGTGAAAGGAGTTTTTTCGTTCGATCTTTTATAGGTAGGTACTTATTATAAATTAAAGTACCTCTCTTAAAAAGGCTCTCTGTCCCCATGTTCGCGATAAACCAAAAACTAAAAAACGCATCTTTAAGCGGAGTTCAGCAATAGGTATAGTGAGTCAAAAAGTGCAAACGGTGTGGTCCAGAACGGGCCAGCTAGTTACCTAATAAGTTATGAATAATTATTGAAGTGGAATCGTAAAATAGCGAATAACTATTAAAATAAACTAAGGTTAACTAAGAATTTCACCTTTATTATATTATTAACGTTATGAAGATACACTCTTCTTCTGTACCTAACTCTCAAAAAGCTAACGAAACTTGTTCACCCAGCTTATTATTACAATCCAACTTATTGACCCTTATCGAACAAAAACCTCAAAAATAAACCCCCCTACAAAAAATTTAAACAGAAAACATTCACATTAAATCACCATACTGCCGTTATTGCCAATACCGGACCGAAGGGATGAAAGGGCACTAGGAACTAGTAGAAACTACTAGTTATTCTGTGTGGCCCAGAATAGGCGATAGTACAGCCAATAGTGTGGACCCTTGGTCGTAAAACGCACATGTTTTGGTCTTGCTACATGTGTACTTTAAAGGAGAACTTTTGGGTTAGGACCGTCCGAACAGTTGCGAGATAGGAAAGTAAGGATAAGATTGGAATTTTGAGATAAAACTTCTGAGCATTTGCGGAACAGTCATTAGCGAGTTGCTTCGTGATTGCCGGTTTGTATTTTTTAGAATAAAAATAACCAGATTTTTTTCTGCTACTGATGCGTGCCTAACTTAAGGCATCAGCCTTAAGTTAGGCGTGCATTATTAATGTACGTAAATAGGTACAATCTCTCAGCCAAGAGGTAATCCTTCTACGTATCGCCTCATTTCTCATTCGATCTGAGATAAAGCTTAATCTTTTTCAATAAAATAAAAATATTTGTTTTGCTTGCGGGGCGTTAAATTGTAACCACGATAATTTCATTATTATTGGTAAAAAAAAGACGCATTCACTCACATGAAGAAAGACATTATTACACAAGGATTTATAGATAGATATATTTATTTTTTTATAAAAACTAATTATGCGTTTCTGACCTTAACACACATTTATATTGGTCGATTCATTATCAATAATAAAAATGTACCAGCTACTTATATTTTAAAACAAAACAACGCCACCTATGGCTGAGTAGCGGCAATCCCACAAGAAACCATTAAATAAAAAAATTCAGTCTCACAGATGGCGCTGCTTGTACGAGTCATTCATCAGAATAGATTCTAATTAGTTTATTTACCTTCTTTTTGACAATTTATTAGAAGTTATTGCTTTCCCAATAGATAAGATAAATACTTTGTAGGTTGTAGAATTTATTATAGTTTATTGAAAAGTGATAATGATCAAGAATAAATTCGTCGAAAAGTTTGTATAAATTTGTGTTAGCTTTTATTAATTAATTTTCTTAGGAAAGCGGCTTACAAAAACAATTTAATGTAGGTATACTGAATACTAAAAATAACAAAAACTAAAATCTAATAAATGGCCTTCACGGCTAAGCAACTAATTGTTCTTTACAAAGGTAAAAGCAGTTTGCATAGTCATAAAACATTTTTAAAAGCTAAACATTATAGTAATTAATACCTATATAATTCCACGGTTTCATCTTAACTTATCCAGGATAAGGCAAAATCTAAGTCGTCAAGAGAGAGAAGTCCACGTGTCCCAGCTGTGGGAACGTTAATAGGGTGATGATGATAGAATTTCACCAGGTTGGTATTCAACCATAATCTTATTGGAGTTGAATTAAAACTATTGATAACTCACAAGAACAAAACTACTCGACTCTCCAACAAGAAAAATAATCCATGCGCGTATCCATATTAACCTGTCGAACGACAACGTGGGTCCATTTGAACCCGCGGCACGTACGGGCCAGGCGTAATTGGTGCCATTTACCGTCCAGACTCGTTACTTTGCAATATGTGACGCAGCGCACCGTGGAAAAACTATTGGTAAAAGTGGAAATTGCTGTTTATAAGAAAGAGTACGGTTTGTTACACTGTTCTTATAAAATTATATTATAAGAATAAATTATGTATATTATGACAATGTGACTGTCCGCGAAAATATTAAATTAGCTTAGTTTAGCGATAACCATAGCGGTCGATTTTCCTTTAAATAATATATGTATTTGATTACGAGTATAATAAAATTAATGTTGTTATTTTAGTTATTACTGTTGACCTATTTATTTACTTGTCTTTACATCTACTTTCTGTTTTATTTTTCATATCGAAGCGTTTATGTGGTAGGTTAACCTTATCTTATATATAAAATTCTCGTGTCACAGTTTTCGTTCCCGTACTCCTCCGAAACGGCTTGACCGATTCTCATAAAATTTTGTGAGCATATTGAGTATGTCTGAGAATCGGCAAACATCTTTTTTTCATTTTGCAAAACAACGTTTGCCGGGGTCAGCTAGTCTTATATATATAATTCTCGTGTCACAATGTTCGTTCTCGTACTCCTCCGAAACGGCTCGACCGATTCTCATGATAAAACAACGTTTGCTGGGGTTTATATATCTTATAATATGATTTCTTTGTTAGCATTCTAACTATATATTTTATTTAAAGTACTCAGCTAACTGTGTAAGAAGTGGATTTTTTTAAGATAGATAGATGTTCACATTCGTTAAGCTGTGTCCCGCGCCTTTGCTCGAGTTATTATAGATTTTCCTAGTTTTTTGTTCATAGTATTAATAAGTAGTTTAGTTCCTGGGAAAACAAATGGCTATGTCCGTGCCAAATTTGAACCAAATCGAGCTTTGTTCGCAATAATACCTACAGTTTTGCCGTGAAAGAGCAACAAACACTAGCACTAAACAACAAATAGTTAGTAGGTACCTTTAATAATAATATTTATTCAGAAAATCACTAAAAGCTAAAAGTTGTCAAAAATCCTTAAAATTTAATTAGAACTATGCTGTATTTATTTGGCCTGAACTAGGACAATCCTGTTTTTCAGGCATAAATTATTTCTTATTAGTTTATTTTATAAAACAATGTTCTTAACTAATTTAATGCACATGTTGCTCTAACATAGTTGTTGTATTAGTACAATTACATATCTTAAGTAAGTAAGAAAGTCTCATTTATAAATGAATTGTAAATTCTTAAAAGAGACTAAAGGTTATTAAACCAAAAAGGTTTTACCAATCAAAAATAAATACTTGAAAAGCAAAAAATAATTTGACCCATTTTCCACGCGCTCAAATATTATGCTAACTATAATTATGTAGGTATGCCTCTGAAACCTTCCCGATCCCAAGATCCCTAACGAAACACAATCCCTGCAAAATACCTATCATCTAGCAACATTATCAACGTTCCGTTGGTCCCTCTGAATAAATCAGAGGGAAAGGCGAAATCCGGCGATAAATCGTCCCAATCCTGGTCATCTCGACCCAGAAGGCGTTTCGGCGTTAACCCGGGTGGACCTTTCCGCTAAATAAATCCCTTATCTGCATACGGCAACCTTGCTAGGGTCCGGCTTAATAAATTCAGGTTGGGTTTTGCGAAGTTTGGCAGATGAAGTTTATAGAGATGTAAATTAAGTTGTTAAAAAATTGTAGCAGATAATTTAAGACCTATTTTCTATTTTCCACAAATCTACTGATTTCAAAAATAGAAGCAAATTGAAAATGTTGTACTGATTACACATAATGTCGGACAAGAGCCGGATTGGATGATGATTTACTTTTTGGTAATATTATTTTTAATGAGTATGATACCAAGCATGATAATAAAATTATAGTGTTTGCTAAAATACCTATTAAACTTGGTTTTTACGAAAACGTTTTCAGTGCCAAAAACGACAAACTAAGTACCTACCTACTAAAAAGACGAGACATATTGACTGTTGATCACTTTTATTCTATATCTTCTTCACATTATACCTACCGATTTATTAAAAAGTTTTATATTTTTTGCGATTTGATTTTAAATCGAAAACATTCGATTTTTATAATTCAAACTATACATATGAGTAAATGCAATTTTAGATCCGTAGCCGACCCGTATGCAAATAGTTTTTGTAAATAAAATTAATAGTTATTTTATTTCCCTGTTCCGTATAATATGAATTCATCTCATATACTTAGTGCTTTATAGATTCTAATATAATTAAATTTAAACAAATATCCAACGCCTATGTTGTATCACCTCTATAGACATATCAAGGGTCTGCTCATTTGAAAGGCGGTCGAGCGGTTGAGTTTCCAAATCAATAGTAATTCCCTTAGTAATGCCACAATTCTAGCGGAAAAGTACTTGTAATTTTTTTTTGTTAGTTTATTATTAATATGGGCAGTTTATATCTCCATACAGTTAGGTACATTATAGTCCCGTAGTTATCTCTACTAGTTAACTTTATTATTAACTGACTTTAAAAAGGAGGAGGTGCTCAAGTTGGCCACGGAAGTGCTCAATTACTACTCCTTTTCGTCACTCAGTCGGTCGGGTAAAAAGAAGCAGGCCGGTTTTATAAATTAAAAGAATTATATTACAGTTTAAGGACAATGCCAATTTTTTTTATTATTAAGTTTGTATGAATTTACTTTGTTTGAAGTATAAGAATAAGAATTTGTGTTTAAAATTAAGTTTGAATCTACCATTATTAAATTAATAATCTACAATAAAAAAGTATATTGGTCATAGGCATAGGTACGAGTAGTTTAAATCGGCCTATAAGACTTATCATTTAGCTTTTCATTTCAATTCTTAAAATACCTATTTAAGGAAAGTTGTTTCACACGAAAATAAAAGCTATTCTGCGACTCTATACTGCTAAAAGTGTAATATACCCCTTACTATTGTGAAAGGGTTTGCCACCCTAACTTAGCGTCTCGCTCTAACATAACAATAATTATATTTCCTATCTCGTACTCCCCTGACCGCTTGACCATTGGACTACGAGGGATTGGCACGCACTATTGGTTTTGTATGTGTGTGTGTGGGCGGGGTGTGGCAGATTTTTCGCCATGTTTTTGCCTTTCTTTCTTTACCTCTAATATAAAATGCTTACCGTCTAAAAGTCGTTCCAATGTTCTATAAATCGTTTTTTTTTAATATTTAACTTTCAAGATTTGTATCTACTTACTTCCTTATGGATCTCCATCATTATCACTTAAGGACGTCCACTGCTGAACACATACCTCATTTATTCCTAACTAGCGGCCCGCCCCGGCGTCGCACGGGTAAAAAAAGGTCCCGGCAATTTTTCCTTATTTGCTCACCGTTTAGACCTACTCCTGGACTACGACAAACATTTTAAAACCAAAATCAGCTCAATCGGCCCAGCCGTTCTCGAGTTTTAATCAGACTAACGAACAAAAATTCATTTTTATTTATATAGAAGATTTCGGTTGGCAGCGGCCTGCAACCACCGTGAGCCTTCACCATGTCGTCCGTCCATCTAGTTGGTGGACGTCCAACGCTGCGCTTGCTCATAGTCTCCATTCTAGAACATTTCGGCCTCATCGACCATCTGTTCTGCGCGCTATATGGTCTGCGAGCTAATCCGCTTAGCTATGTCGGTGACTCGCGTTCTTCTACGTATTTCCTCATTTGAGAGAGAGAGAGAGAGATTAATTTCTCATTTAAGCCTAATATGATGTATAGAGAATATACCTTATAGACCGTTAGGTTTTAGATTTTAAGGACATTTCTGTAATCATTTTAAAAACTGGTATTACTCACGTATAACTAGAGTTTACTTCTCCTTGTTTCAACGCTTCGGACTTCGGAAGTTAAGAGAAGTTCTTTTTCGGCAAGATTGAGCGGCGCGAGCTCCGTGTCCTCCCAGTGCGGGGGATTTCTGTAATCATTTGTGAAATTACTCTTTATAATAATTTAATAGTAAAAACTATTCTAGGCCTGTACCTACCGCTTTTGCTCTAATAATTATTGTTAAAAGAATTTTATTAAAATAAAGAGTACCTATTTTGATGTTATTTTTAATACTTATTTACACTGCAAGCTCACTGAACCAGGCCAATAACTGGTGAGTACCAACTTACGAAAATGTGTGTTTAAATTATCTAAGCATACAGGTGACCTAAATACCTATCGATTTAACCCCCATGCATGTGAGTACCCCTAATTTTTCAGTTTTGGTCATATTCAACTAATTCTTTTTTTGTATCACCGACTGCGTTCACAAAAACTGATATATTACGAAAAATCTTCATACTAGAGTGTTTGGTATATTTAGTTTTTGGCACAAGCTGAATAGTGGCCGGTACTAGCACTTAAATTATAACTTTGAGCTTTAATAAAACGACTAACTAAAATATTATGAATGCTGGCGAATTCACGCAGAATCTAAGGTTAATCTAAGTTACTCCGTATATGATACTTGACTTGATTAAAAAAAAATATAAGGCTTCGGCCAAACCTGGGCGTCATCAACGCAAAAGCTCCAGCAACTTTTAGCCTAAAATTTTTTTTAACACCAAAAAAGAGGAATAACCACTTGCAGAACCTAAAAACTCATAGTATCTCATAGTATCATAGCTGGAACTAGGAACCCCATGCGTCAGAGTCAGTCAACATTTGAGTTGTAGACTAAGAAACACGTGACAGTGTAGTTATTTATGAAGTTACAGCTAAAACCACGATAACCGAACATATATTACATAATGTTTTCATTGTTATCAGATAAGTACGGATAGATAGGTCGACCCGTGGCCATAGACGTCCCAAAACTTTTGGGTAAGGGATGGATGTATAAAGTGATATAACAGATTTTGTCCCAAGACTAAGTTTAACTGTTATGTGATTTTAATGTTATATGTTGGACCTAAGTGTAGGTTGTTGTGGAGGCAACATTTGATGGGTGAATGTCTGAATTGTACTGTATTATGTACATTTAATGAATGCGAGTTTATTAATAGGTGTATGACATAATTTTATTATTATACTGAAGTTTTTAATACGAGCACATGTGCTGTTTTGTAAAACATTGGAAACAAAAGATGTTCCATTTTATATTTTTGCATTTATTTAATTAAATGCGTAGGACGGACGCGTGTGCCAGTCATAGTAAAAGTCAAAATGTTTATTTCCTTATAAGCTCATATCGTGCGAAGAAAAGATAACCGATGAAATGTTCTATCCTCATTATACAAAGATGTATGTAATTTAAATCCTTCGTGCAGCTTATAAACCTATGTATATTGTCTGACAAACCTGCTCCCCTATCTCATGACCAAAACCCGAACTTATTTTTTATTTATCCGGAAACTGACAGTGCCAATAAATTGGGATCCACATGCCGATATCTCAAGATCATGAATCTTAAACAAGGGCGAGGCAAATAAAAAGTGTATCGTGTCCCCGCTGAATTATGAAAACATCGATAAATATAAAAAGCCCTTTCGTGGGCTTGGGCCATAGAGAATATGCTTTGTCTTAGGCTTTATTAGGTCCGCAGCAGCATATAATATGTATTTCCGGACAATCTACACAACAGCATCTAGCTCTGTGGTAAGCTCTTAGCTTGTGTGATAACGTTTTATTTTAGTTGGCCCATTTATAACAAGAAATAATGTGCATTATGTGAAATGCGCTGAGAAGACAGTAATTTCAGAATATTTGTAAAAGAGTAAATACTAATTTTAATTTTATCCCTAGTTCGCTCGTCAATCCACAAGGCATAACTTATTCGTCTTTAATGATATGCATCACAAATTAGATTGTGATTTGAATCTTACATTTTAGGCAAATTGCAATAACAAATTAAATCATTGAACTGTTTTCAGACATCGCATCGATGCAGCATCCGGTAGAAAATGTGCTCAGGTTAGCTGATAGATAATGCTGTAGCATTTAGCTCACCTTTTTGTACCAAACTGTACAAATAAATTGTTGATTAAATAAATAAATAAACCGACAGTAACTTTCAAAGCGTTTTATTTTACCTTTGCCTTGAAAAATTCTAAGCACTTGATATGAAATGAGGTCGACACAAGCACGGCTACGGGTAACAACTAGTCTGTACGAAGTACACAGCTACACAAAGCACAAACGTAGACATTTTATAGGGTATGTAAACGATAGCCTTCGAAGGTTGGGGTTAGTGAGGGCCTGAAATATCGCCCGGTCGGCTTACGGCGATTTACCCATTAATTTGAAAACCCGGATCGCTTGCACGTTTCTATTTATAACTAGCAACTGTCTACAACTTTACCTGTTTGATAAATTATGGCTATTCATTATCTGCGGTTTTGATTTCTGGACTGGACTGGATACTTATGTGACTGCCTCAGTGGCGCGGTGGGCGGAGGTACGCTTGCGGTGCAGAGGTAGTGGGTTCGATACCCGCCGAGGGGTCAAGTGTTTGTATGTTCTGCAGGCACTTTCTCCTTGGTCTGGGTGTTTAAATCTAATGGTCTAATATGTAAAGTAAAATATCTATATAATTATGTATATTATATTAAGTATATCAGATGTCTAGTACCCGTAACACAAGATAAGAGCTTACCATGGGGCTGGCTGTGTGGATTGTCCTGAAATATTTATTTATTTTATTTAGTTATTTATCTACTATTTTTGTACATTATTGATGTTAAGAACCTGTTGGGGTAGTTAAGAGCGTTAGGATGAGACGGCGCATATTTTAACGATAAGCAAATCTCAAGCATGCGACAATTTTTAGGATAATATTATGTAGTAATTTTGAAATACTTATATCACTTTACCCATATCGTTTTCAATTATTTTTTTATCTTATCCAGAAATTCATTGCAATGGCAGATATTATTATACTGTCTAGGTAAGTATAGGCTACGTAATAATTTACTATTTAGTGGTTAGGTAAGTCCTAATTACACTTTATTAAATATAGGTAAAAATTAAGGAGCTCCCGTCTTTTTAATCTGGCGATCATTTTATCTTAAAATCAACATTACATTTGAACGGCATGCAAGACTTTTCAGGATACTTTAGTTCAGTTCAATTCTTATTATTGGCAACGCGCTTGCCATAATTATGCTACGACTTGCCAGTGTCATGTGTTTTATAAGCTAAACAAAAAAAAATAGAATGAAGAGCATGATATGATTACTGTTACTGTCATGAGACGTGTCAAGTTAAACTTAGACGCCTTATTTAGTGACTAATTTAGTGACAGAGAGTAAATGTGGGGCCATTTGCCTGACGGGTCGCCATGATCCCGCGTGCTTAAGCCGGCTATACATGTTGGCCGAGCGTCACCGATCGAAGGCCAATAGCAGCGTACAGTCAGCATATTTGCATTGTTTGACTGCGTAAGTGGCGGGGTGGGCGTAATTCTGCTAACACACACTGGTCTGGTTTGACAAATCATAGAAACGTCAAAAATAAAATACAAGCATATACAAGCAATAGCGGCGCAAGTGTTTGAATGTTCTGCAAGCACTTTCTAATTGATCTGGGTGTTTAATATGTATAATAAAAATATACATACATGTATGTATGTCTATTATATTAATTAGGTAAATCAGATGTCTAGTACCAGTAACAAAAGTTTAGAGCATACCACGGGGCTAGATGTTATTGTGTGGATTGGCCGGAAATAGTTATTTTAATTATTTAGCCATCGCTCGGGGTCGCATAGTTAGTCGAGTAAAGACTAGCTTGTTTTGTATTGACTTGCTAGTCAACTTGTATAGAACACATTTTGTGTAGTTTGTCACAGCTTACGGTCGCTAGCGATCAAATGCCGCACTTCGGCGTGTTGTCGGTATATCTGCACAAATCTAAGGTGCTCGCGCGTACTCGATTAGCCGAGCGGGTTGGCAGTAGCAAGTGCTTTGTATTAATTTGCCTACGCTCGCGTTGGCCTAAACTCGACCAACGTGTACTACAGGCTTTAGATTCGTGGCAAATGTAGAGGGCATTGTCTATTGGACAGCTAGTGGTATGGAGAAGGTAGTAAGAATTAAAAGTTGGTTTATAAATTTGCTGTTAAAATAGTCTTTCTTATTTTGAAATTGATCGACTGCTTTAATTTTTAATATTAGTTGGTATTTAAGGGTTTGTGGGTAATGAACTGTCATTGTATTTTTTTAATACTTAATACGGTGTACATCATCATCACCCTATTAACGTTCCCACTACTGGGACACAGGGACTTCTCTCTTGACGAGAGAGATTAGGCCTTAATTCACCACGCTGGCCAGGTGCGGGTTGGTGAATGTCACATACGGTGTACAAAGGTCGGCAATTCTTAGATAGAATATGAAATGAAAGCTAAGACAGTGGCGTAAAATAAATATGAGAAAAACCATTAGAACTAAACAGAATATTATAATTATCTTAGTAATAACTAAGTTTCAAGGTGGTTAAAAAAACTGGGTTAAAGTTGCGAGTCGATAAATATAATGTAAAACGAAACAAAGAATAACATAATATAAGCAAGAAGATCAAATCAGTTGTAGGTATATTATGTTACAATGTTGGACTGCGCGACTCTATATAGTCCTCTGTTCCGTTTCCGTGAGTCCGGACGCGGTGGCGGGTGTTTGGTCACTGCCTGAAATATACATATTGCACGTTTACTGGAAATCTAAGGGTTGTCAACTAGCGATATAAAGACCTTTTTTCCGATGGGAAAATACTACTTACGCATTGCCACCAGCCTGAGGAGGACTGGAGGGGGATGTTGGGCTCTTTGCAGAGTTAGTAACTAGTGGTATACCAACTAAAAACCCATCGACCTTCCCTCTTTCACCTTAATGCTAGAGCGTCGTCAAACTTCTCGTCACCAGACGATTCACTTGACGGCGCTCCAGCACTTGACAGAGTTAGCGATTTATTGACCTAATAATAAAATTAATCCGGCATGATCTGATGACCAGAGTGTTTCAGATATTCAATGAATCATATGGAAGACTTTATGCGCATAAAATAAATATGCTCTCTCTTCAATGTTAGATGTTACTAGTAATGTAGATTCTATGCATCTTTACAAGTAGTAGGTACCTACTCACTACATACACTCTACACTTAAATACATTTCGCTTTCTTTAGCATTAAATTTGAATTTATACCTCAAATTCAAGAAAAACATATAGATATATTTTGATCGAAAAGTTTGTTTTAATATCGTAGGCATTAACTTAAATACCTAAACCAAGATAAAACAATTGGTAGGTATTCTAACCTGTTAAAAAAAGACAATAAATACTTTTGCATATTAGCATAAACTAATACTATTTATATCTCAAATACTTCCCCTATCTCAACACATCACATAAAAAAAACTGGTTCGATCCACAAACCTGTCGTCCAACTGGTCAGTAGGGATGCTGGGGTCAAAGAACAAGATCAAATCTAGAGCAAGGTCACGTACCCTCGTGCCAACAAAACCACACCTGACTGAGAAGATAGGTCGCACCAGATCAAAACCGGACCATCCAAAACATGGTCCAGTTTTGATCTCGTTTGACCCAAATAATGATGTTAAACTTGTTTGGGTACTGGGACTGATTGATTCGGTCAAATGTCAATTGAATTTAAATAAGAATGCAAAGGAGAGAATTGTGTCAAGTTTTTATAAATGGATTTATGTATTAGGTACTTAATTTTAAAGTGTAAAGGATGATGGTTGGATGCTGGGGTCAGAGATCAGGATTTGAATGTAAGATTAAAAGTGTATCAAGGGAGCCGATATGTCAACCTGTTTTGTTTGGTACGTACTAGTAACGTTTTAGGGGATTTTAATTGATGATACTGATTTTTTAAAAGTTTATTCAAACATTAATCGTTTATTTCATTTGAT
Source organism: Gymnoscelis rufifasciata (assembly GCA_929108375.1). Lineage (NCBI taxonomy): Eukaryota > Metazoa > Arthropoda > Insecta > Lepidoptera > Geometridae > Gymnoscelis > Gymnoscelis rufifasciata. The sequence goes on along the minus strand of OV815315.1, from coordinate 6,444,705 downwards.
ATATTCATACTTAGTCCTGCAGAAACAGTAAACATTGTTAATTTAAAAATAACAACATAATATAAAAAAACTTAAAAACTTTAAAATGTTTAAAAATAAATCTAATCAAAAAATATTATACACATACAATACAAAACATACATATATTAAACGCGTTGGCAACCCTAAAAGCCCGTCGAGATCTCGTTACATCCTGACGTAACACATTTGTAACGTCGATGTAAACAAGATTCGACGTAACGGAGTGCCAACCGCCGGCCACCAATCTCCGCGTCGCAACGCATCGCAAATGCTTGCGATATTTTCACCTGATAGGGTTAGGAAGCACCTATTGTTTATGGAGTTGTGATGTATTCTGTGCACGTTGTGGGATGAATAATAAGTATAACACCACCCTCGAAAATACCTAAAACAATTTGCGTCATTTATAAATTAGGTACCCTACGCTTTACTTATGTATCAGATAAGATAATTAGGGTTCCGTAGATAGTAGTACCTAATTATGACAAAAAACGGATTCGTCATGTCTGTCTTTTCTTCCATATTTTAAAGCCACTTTTTCCGACACTAAAAGAAGTATACTGTTGAAACTTGGTAAGTAAATGTAGTCTGTAAACTGTAAAACGCATTAAGATTTACAGAATAGAAAATAAACAATGAATTTTGGAGTTACCCATACTTAAAACTGAAAGTCAAGCAATTATTTTCTACAATCTTGTGGGACGGCTATGAATAGGTCTTTGAAAATGATGTCGAGGTTTCTTATATTTTTTTCATAACAGAATAGTTTGCGCGAGATACACTTTCAAACTGATAAATTGTGACTATAAAATAGGTATTAAGGTTGCAAATTTCAACTTTAAACAAGGAGGAATAATATTGCCACAATGGCCACATAATTATGACATTTTCTCATAGTGAGTGGGTAACATTCTGAATCGAACGAACTGAAGTGAATGCATTTATCTTGAAAAAGATTATAAAGATTGTCCTACGATTTAGGTTGAGTTTCTAAAGAATAAAAAAAAACAAGTTAAACCTATTTCACATTATTATCTTATAGCGTAATATTAATTTTGGAGACAGGAAAAGTCCTAAAGTATTTAACAAAAAAAAATCTGAATTAGTGTCATAACAGTGTATTTGTTGTAAGTTTTTCATAAATATCTGTCTGTTGTCGCTTTAACCACAAATACTAAAAACACATAAAAAAATTATATATAAGGGTAAGGGGGTTCGCATACAACAAACGTGATTTTATAAGGCTAATGTTGCTTGTGGTCAGTACTTTCATGAATTATTTAATATAAACATTACCTATTTGAAACTCGGGAAAAGCCAATGGGAAAAATAAGACAGACAGCTCGATTTGAATTTACGAAGTTCAACAATACATTTATTAGATACTATAATTATGTAACTTTTACTATCCCGGCCAAAAAATCTAATAATGTTACGTCTCAACTTTCGTCCAAGCGAACTTTTTTAATATGGCCGCCGGAGAAAAACTTAGAACAAAAACATATAAAGTACCATAAAGGAGCTTTTATATGTGCCGTAGGAATAACCAAGATGGAGTAATCGGGCATTTTACATAAGAAAATAATATATTATTCAAAATCCACACGCCGGCTCACCGTCCCATATACTTATCGGTAATAATGCCTTCTTTCCATTGCTGCGGGGGAGAAGCGAGTAACCCAGATAGTTGTGATTTTGAAATTATTACGAGAAACATAAAAATAAACTAAATAAAGTTGTTGGTGACCGAATAGTAACGAGTACCTACTTAGATAGTACGTGTTGAAACTTACAATATTAACCCACTCAATAGCGCCAAATCGTAAATTTTACTGATTTTTCGTTCTTACAAACTTTCAACAAATATTATATTAAGATACTAGTCGACCCGACAGACGTTGTCCTGTCCCACGTCTCAAAAAACAATATCCAGTTGACCGTATTGTGAATCTAAACCATTCCCAGATCCCCTTGAACACTCACAACAAATTTTATAAAAATCAGTCCAGTCGTTTGAGAAAAGTTCAGTGACATACACACTCACAGAAAAGTTATATATAATAAAGATGTTCAATGGTTTGTTTTTATTTAGATTATTATGGAGCTGAGTTGAGTTCCGCGAAAGGACGTAAACTTATGTTTGCCATTAAATACATGATTTGTATTTCATGCACATAGAATGGCCTTAATATAAATGTATTATAATTAATTTGAACGAACTAAACCAACAGAGGATAGATTTTTCAATTGAATTAATTGAAAAGCTATTTTGAAAATTAATTCGAGATACAATCTGTGATTTTTGGTTTACAATGAGTATATCAAGAATAGAACCTTAATTATTTGCCTAGCAGTCTAGTACAGTATACTTATTGTAATTATAATTCATAATACAGTTATAGTGAATTATAATCTCCCAAGTTATAATAATATAAAATGTTAAAACCCTTAAGACTCACCTTACACTTTTGTCAAATAGGTATGTTAAAGTATTATTTTATACGGGAGCATAATGAGACACTTGTGTGGTAGCAATGAACTGGTTTATTCATCTACCTGCATATGCATTAATTATAATAAAACTACCCACAACCTCCTTTTTATAAAAATAACAAATACAGTGTAGATACTTATATAACTATTTTATCATTCATAAGAATACAATACTATGAATACCTATTTTAATTTACATAACATTTCTTATCTAATAAAAGACCTGGTAGGCATCATTAACTAATCAATAAACATATTTAAATACTATTGCGTGAATTCATATAAAACTCTTCAGGACACTAACAGCCACGCTAAGTATTTTTCATTCAATATTCAATCCACATAACACCCCTGTTTAACAAAAGACATGAATGAATTACTAATAATTTCAAAATTACAAAATCTTAACAATTACAATTTTATTCCATTAACTCATGCTTAATTAACAAAACAAAACTAATACATGATACCTATACTAGCATGCAATCTAACTTAATAACTACTAAATAAACCGGGATAAAATTATCCCAAATACATAATTTCATTTACTATTTATATTCATACTTAAAATTTATCATTTAACAAATACAGTGTCTCAATTTAAATTATTATTATTATCTTTTAAATTCTTATATTTAAATTAATTTATCATTTACTATAACAAATACTTAGGTAAAATGTCTTAATTTAAATTATTTTGCATATAATCTTACAGTTGCATTAGTTAACTATCAAAGTAGGTATCACCTTTATGTATCACTTATTTATTTGTTATGTACGTGTGCCGCGGCGAGCGTCCACTGGGTAGGTCCACCGATCAGGAGGTATCACTGTCCTGCCAGAACGAGTAGTATAATGATTAATTGTTTGACTTCCGGACGGAATACTAGAACTAGATGTGACTTGAGGAGATTGACCATAGTTTTCTAAAATATCATCATAATATGTTGAATGAGGTTGTATCGGATCAACTCGATTTACAGAATCTAATATTATGTGTTTCCGATTACGTCTTAATACGCGCCCTGTTAACATCCTAATCAAATACGACCTAGGGTCTATTTTTGCATTGATTACTCCAGGTTCCCATTTGTTATTATTTCTCACCTTCACCTTTTGGCCTATCGTCAGCTGTTTTAATTCACGAGACTGTTTATCATAGTGTAACTTTTGAGACAATTGTCGGTCTTTCAACTTGCATAATACATCAGAGTGAATTCTTGGTCTTAAAAACATTGGTGCCCTTGGTAATATACTCCTTAATTTTCTACTATATAATAACTCGGCCGGAGAAGGTATATCTGTACTTATTGGTGTATTTAAATATTCCAAGTAACCCAAAAAAAATGATGAGTTATTGTTTACAGACTTTCTCAGTAAGTTCTTTATTGTTTGTATCGACCGTTCAACCTGTCCGTTTGACTGGGCATAACCAGGTGAAGAATTTTTATGCTTAAAATTCCACTGTAACGCAAAATTTCTAAATTCATTTGATGAAAATTCTGGACCATTATCACTCATGACTGTCTGTGGAATGCCGTGCCTAACAAATATACGTTTAAGTTTTTCTATAATTTCTTCAGAATGCTGCGAGCGTACCTCATCAATCTCTATAAATTTACTAAAATAATCTACAACTAATATATAAACCTTATCACCAAAATGAAATAAATCTGTGCCAACTTTATTCCACGGCAATTCCGGTATTTCGTGACTTATTAGTGGCTCTTTTGAGTTCTGTTTTCTATGCGATAAACATATCTGACAATTACTTATATAATCATTTAATTGTGTATTCATATTTGGCCAAAATATACTTTCACGGGCTCTCAATCTACACTTTTCTAAACCCATATGCCCCGTGTGAATGACTCCTAACATTTCTAGTCGTAAGGATTTCGGAATAACAATTCTAGAACCTTTCCAAACAATACCAAATTCTACAGTTAATTCATCTCTGTAACCCCAATAAGGGCATAAAATATGATCTAGGTTATTTTTATGGACAGGCCAACCCGATTTAATAATTTTTGTCAATAACTGCATTTCATTATCCTCTTTAGTGCATTTTTGTATCTTTATAAGATGTGAATCTGTTAGCTCATTAGCAGCTGATAACGCACACACCTGCGCTTTGAAGTGTAGGTAATCTCGTGGCTGTGACTCATTCTCACGGCACTGATTTAAACTATTTGGAGCCACAGCCCGTGACAATGTATCAGCAATAAATAAATATTTTCCTGGCTTGTAAACAAGTTTGAATGTGTAAGGCTGTAATCTCATTAACATTCTTTGTAAACGTGGAGGCGCGCTCGCTAAAGGTTTTTTAATAATGCTGACTAAAGGCTTATGATCTGTTTCTATTGTTATATCGGACCGACCATATATATACATATAAAATCTTTCACACGCAAACACACAGGCATACAGTTCTTTCTCTATTTGTGCATATGCTTGCTCGGTTTTTGTAAGTGACTTTGATGCGTATGATACTGGCAAATTATTCTGTAATAAACAAGCTCCAAGTCCGTTCTTACTCGCATCTACAGATATAGTTATCGGTTTATCTAAAGAATAATATTGTAAAACTGGAGGACTAGATAATATATTTTTAATATTCTCAAAACATTTCTGATGCCTGTCATCCCAGTGCCATTCTACTTCTTTTTTCAATAGTTCCCGGATAAGCGCGGTTTTTTCTGACAAATTAGGAATGAAACTGCTAACATAAGTAACTAACCCTAAAAATCTCTCCACATCTTTAACATTTAATGGAACCGGCATGTTTTTTATTGCCATTACATGTGATTCATCAGGTAAAATTCCATTTTTTGATATCTTATGCCCCAAATATGTAATCTCCGATAAACCAAATTTACATTTTTGTTTGTTTAATTTAATATTAATTTCCCTACACCTCTGTAAAACTTTCCTTAACCTTTGATCATGCACTTCTTTATTAGGGCCAAAAATCAAGATATCATCAATAAACTGAATCACCCCCTCCAAATCATCTAAGTGTTCGTATAATTTTTTATGAAATACCTCAGAAGCTGATGAAATTCCAAACGGCATTCTCAAAAATTTATACCTGCCAAAAATTGTATTAAATGTACATAAATCAGTATCTGTTAATTTCACTTGCCAAAATGAATGTTTTGCATCTAATGTACTAAAGACTGCTGCCCCTGATAACTGACTTGTTACTTCCTCAAAAGTAGGTAATTTAAAATGCTCTCTTTTTATTGCATTATTTAAATCACGTGGATCCAAACAGATTCTAATATCGCCATTAGGTTTTTTCACTACAGTCATGCTATTTACCCAATCTGTAGGTCCTTCTACCTTTGATATAATACCTTGTGATTGCATTTCAATTAATTTATTTTTTACTTGGTCTCTAAGAGCAATAGGCAATTTTCTAGGTGGATGTATCACAGGTTGGCTGTTATCTTTCAACTGTATTTTATACTCCCCTGGCAAGCAACCCACACCCTCAAAAACATCTTTATACTCCTTCAAAAAATTGTCGTTATTATTACTAACAGACATAACGCGTTTTATTACCATTAGTTCTTCACATGCATGTTTTCCTAAAATAGGAACAGAATCAACGTCCGCAATAATAAATTTCAAAAAATAGCAGTTTAATTTATATTTAACTTTCATGTAACATTTTCCTATCACCCTAATTGTACTTCCTGAATAACCATGTAATTTTATAGAAGTTTTTGATAAATCGGACTCGGAAACACATAATAAATTCAAAAACTTTTTCGGAATAATATTCACATCAGCCCCTGTATCCAGTTTAAATTTTAGGGCAAAATTATTTATCGTTAATTGAGCAAACCATTTATCCGAATAATTAACATTTATTACCTGATCAATGGCCTCCCCATGACGTTCCTCCTGTACCGCATATACCGCTTTGCACATCCTCGCGAAATGGTTCATTTTATGGCACTTATAACACTCCACACCAAACGCTGGGCATCTGTATCTATTATGCCTAACACCGCACTTCTGACAAACACCATCTTGAGATCGACCTTTTTGAGTGTAAGTAACATTTCTTTGTTGAACGGAACGCGACGCAATGGAACTATCTTTCACACCAGATCCGTTACTCCGACTGTCCCGCGCTGATCCACGCCGAGACTGCAACTGAGATCCACCTCTCCCATTCTTTCGAACCCAATGTACCTCTTTAGCTTGAGGATCGATTTCTCCTTTCGAAGCGTCCACTCGGTGAACATCACAATCCGAAATTTCTGTTTTTATTTTTCCTGCTTGCGCGCGTGACAATTCCGCTAATCGGCAAATATCCACTGCCTTAGCTAACTTTAAATTAACTTCCCGCAATAATCTTTCACGCAAGCTGCTGTCTCGTATTCCACAAATCAGACGATCTCGTACCAAGTCACTGCATAAATCTCCAAACTCACATTTATTCGCCATTTTGTTCAATTCAAATACATATTGTTCCAATGACTCCAATTCACCTTGATCGCGTGTAAAAAATATATGACGTTCAATTGTTAAATTTTTCTTAGGCAAAAATACCAAATCAAAACATTTTATCAATGCATCAACTGACTTTATTTCTTCTTTGTTCTTGAATTGATCATAGACTTCTCTGCATCGATCACCAATTATGTGTAATAATATATTCAATTGCACTTTCTCTTCTTTTTTAGATAGTTCACACGCCTCGTAATATATTATAAATGATTTTTTCCATGTCTCCCATTTCTTACTCAAATTTCCAGAAGTTACATTGGCTAAATTATTCTCGAACAAAAATGGCTGCGGCGGCTTCAACAAGGACTCCATTGTGACGCGTAACACTTTCTTTAATTTCTTCAAATTTCTTGTACATAGGTATTTGTCTTCATGTGTGCTGCCCCTTTATCACTTCAGCTCAACATTTTATATATTTTCGGTAATTTTTACCCGGCTGCGCCATGTTAAAGTATTATTTTATACGGGAGCATAATGAGACACTTGTGTGGTAGCAATGAACTGGTTTATTCATCTACCTGCATATGCATTAATTATAATAAAACTACCCACAAGGTATATTAAGGTAAACACACTCCGCATTTAAGTATTTTTGCAATCACCTTTAAAGTGGTAATACATCTACGCCCACAGCATAGAAACTATGGATAGGATTAGCGACCCTGAGCCTCATCCAACATATATACACACAAAAACCCTTAAACTTAGTTTTTAAGTAACTTGAAAATAATAAAACTTGAGTTACCACACTTTGCCATTCCCAGCAAGTCTACCTTCAGGCTCCTTGAAAATAAAAATAGAAGCAAAACTCGAGCAAATCCTCTCCGCGCCCTATTATGATATTTCTTGATTCGGAACCCCTTTTACTGGGACTTATAACTTGCGGACTCAGACAGAAATGATTCACAAATATAATATTGTATTCACATTAAAACACGGTCATTGTTAGTGGATCCTCTAAAGGTATATTGTACTGAAAAGGATTTATTAAAGTATCTTCCAACGTCTTGTCTACATTATGGTTAAACTGTTTTGAAATATGTACTTACTTTAAAGTTATACCAAATTTGCTACTATTTGCCATTTCCAGTTAGTGTATTTTTGCCATTTTTTGACATTTTAGAAGAGCTTTCAGGACATGACGGGCTACGGACTGCTGTATGATTATAACTACATCATTTTTATTTAATATACTACAAATGTGTAGGTTCGTCCGAAAGTACCCTAGTGTTTGCAGACACTCACACTCACAGTAGAAATAAAATCGTTCAACCATCATCAAACCTGCGCATACACAGTTCCGGTCCTTACAAAATGTCTATCAAAATATTGAATAAATTACCAAACGAAATAAAAACATCCAATCAGATTAATTATTCGCCAAAAAATTAAAATTATTTCTTATTGACAATTGTCATTATGAATTAAATGAATTTCTTATGACCTAATTAAAGACACATGTTATTTATATTAATTGATTCAATATCATCATCATCATCACCCTATTAACGTTCCCACTGCTGGGACACAGGGACTTCTCTCTTGACGAGAGAGATTAGGCCTTAATTCACCACGCTGGCCAAGTGCGGGTTGGTGAATGTCACATGTCCTTCAAACTATTTTCTAAAGTTCTCAGAACATGCCGGTTTCCTCACGATGTTTATCTTCACCGTTAAAGCACGTGTTTAAAGCGCACATAAATCTCTCAAGAAGAAAAATCCAGAGGTGCGTGGCGGGGCTTGAACCCACGACCTTCGGATTCAATATACATATATATATAATATATATTTATTTTAATTAAATTTTAATTTTGACTTTATTTAAATTTCATTAATATTACATTTTGTTTTAAAATAAATTTGAATTTATTTACATGATTTTTATGTGATTGTAATTTTGATTTGATTTAAATTTTTGATATGATTTATAACTAATGAATATCTTGACATGTAGGTACCAATTCTTTAAAAAAAAACAACATAATAAAAGCCTCGGTCTGCCACCCACTTGCTGTAACGCCCAACAGGGTCCACATTGTGAAACATGTATACACAATCCAATAACTATGTCTTATATTTAAGTCAACCAATGTGTAAACAGCAATAAATGAATCGAGTATTAGGTATACTTACCATACCATACATATACCTACTCGTTTATATTTTATATATTTTAACTTAGAGACGTTCATTTAACAATGTGTTGGTTAACATAACGCTAGCGCATACTTTCCTTAAGACTACAGTCTTACGTTCTGTACAGGTAGTTACCATTTAGTGGGTAATGTTCTACTTCTTCTTGATTGTATGGCTTGCACCGTTCGCTGGTTGCTACAATTCTGCTAGTGTCGTCAGTTACTTGGTATTATCTTGAACATAAGAATGCAGCAAGTGGGTAATGTATGGACTAAATTACGCACTAAGATTTTTCTAGTGTCTCTCAAACATCCGACCTCACGGAATCCTCGATAAGATTCGGAAGAGCTCGCTCAGCTCAGTAAATCCAATGACCCAGCCTCAGATCACCTCAGACCCGATGACGTCATAAACAAACGTAAGCCACCCGAAGAGTCTCGTAAACTGGTTCCCAATAATCCGACGTCAGCGGAAAAAATAGCCATAGTAAAAACTCCTATCCTACCTAATAACCCGAGAATATTATCACAGAGTCGTCGGGTCATAACCCGAAATTGGTTTCGGGGTCCGTAAGTCCCCAGTTTTATATGTAGCATTATGAAGGCCGTCAAACGAATTCACGTAGAAAATCGAATCTATATACGGTGCTATTACCGTCTCTGGCTGGCTTCTGATAATAAAATAATATACCTCTTTTTACGGTACCTCGGTGGTTCGGCTTTCGGTGACCTGTGTTTTATGAATTGAGTATCGCGTGTTCTTGCCTGGTGTCTTCATGATAATCTTTGTATAAAAATTAAATAGAGTCGGCAGTGTGCAAAAGTCGTCGATAAGCGATGAATTGTATAGAAAGTACCAAAAGTAGGTATCGATAATCGTGCAGTCTTATCGCCAAGGTTTTTTTGTAAATTATAAAATTTTTAGTAACTATCCACACAACAATATCTAGGGTTGAAGTTTTATATCGTTGTTGTATTCGAATTCGGTTATGTTTGTTTTCTGTTTAAATTCATAAGATTAATATGTTAAATGTTTGAACACCTTAATATGGTAGAGTTTTGTAGGCGTATTATCTATAGCTTTAAGACCTGGCAATTATGTACCCAAAATTCTTACAAATAAATGAATTATTATTATTATACTTACAATACACTTACAGAGGTATTTAACTATACCAAATAAATACATGTTTGTACAGTGTACGAACACTAAAAACTGATAGTCATTTATTGTAAATAAAATTATACAAAGTCAATTACACTTGTCAAAATACGTTTTCAAGTCATGTTTTTAAATAATAAATCAATTTCTGAGTGGCGGGAAATGAACTCGGAACCCATCGCAACGCAAGTGCCCTTACTGTAATAACACTGAGGCAGTTATCCTACTACTATTATAAAGGCGAAAGTTTGTAAGCATGGATGTATGGATGTTTGTTACTCTTTCACGTAAAAACTACTGAATGGATTTGAATGAAACTTTACCACAATATAGCTTATACATCAGAATAACATATAGGCTACAATTTTTGAGGTTTCTAATGTGAGGTCGTAAAAAACACATTTTTTGCGCTTACATTGCAAACGCTGACTGAATCCTACAAGATAGATCAAAACAATGTACTACAGTATTGTACAACTTAAAAAGGTCTCCAAAAAAGTCCGTGATGGTATATGTTTATCTCTTAGGAATAACCCACAATAACCATTTCTTATCCTTTACTTTGTACGAGAAATAATGGCTTATTTACGAAGCGATTATAAGCAATACAGTATTAATCCTTATCCAATTAAGTATCTTAAATACATTGTGCATTTAATAAAGATCAATATGGCTTTTTACAGCATGTAAATTAAATAAATATTTTCGAAGATATCACAGATTTAAAATGCAGAGTCATAGCAATTTCGGCGATAAATACCGTTTCGGTGATTATATATATGTGCATCACCGAAACGGTATATTATATATATTTATATATATATATTTATATTATATAATATTACAAATGCGAATGTAAGTTTGTGTCTTGCGCTTTCACGCGAAAACTACTGAACCGATTTAAATGAAACTTTTTACCGCGGGAAAACGTCATTTCGCGGGAAAATCCATTATAACGCGGGTAACACCGCGGGGCACAGCTAGTAACTTAATACTGAAGGTGTCATAAGTTTTTATGAGTAGGTAATAAAACTACTTTTTTATAACTTTACGTTTATAATATACCTACATATTTATATCTTTATATAACTATGTATATAAAGATATAAATATGTGTTATAAAGCGATAATGCGAAAGGGTTGAAATAACGCAATAGTTTTTTGTTCATCTAAAACAAAATATGCTCTCGTACCAATAACCGTAAAAAGTGTTTTCTCAATCCAACATGTACAACGGGTATTCAAGTTTAGCACAATATCAATGCTAAGTCACGTAACATTCCAATGGCGTTCAACAATGATAGCCGATTTGATCGTAAAGAATATAAGCTTTTAGGTGTATCAGTTGTACGTGACGTGAGAACTAAATGGAAAGATGATAATACCTACTCGTAGATCCCTGTATCAAACAATATAAATGTCCTCATTCACAAAAATCTCCTAATCTTAGCAGACACAGACAAGGATTCCGGAGGGTTCCGTAAATTAGCCACTCAAAATGCGCCCGAAATCAAAGAACAAAAACATAAACAGAACGAACTACTTTATTAAAACACCCTATATATTCATAACGCGTCAGCGACACTATCACAAATAATATCACCCCCGAAGATGCATTGGCAAAGAAATGTATCAGAAAATGTATAAAAAGCAGCAATGTGGACGTTCCTGCTACGTAGATAAATAGTACTGGAAGAGACAGGAATAAAAAGTTTGATTGTTACTCTCCACCCATAGATATATAATTTCACAAGAAATTAATGAACTTTTTCTTCTTTATTCGAGTCTGTCAATCTTAAATGGAAATCATAGTCAAAGTCAAAAAGTTTATTTCCTTCAATGCACAGGGCATACATGGACAAGTCAACTTATGTTCATTTAAATAAAAAAACTATAGAATATATAGATATATCCAAGATTTCCATACTATACTATATTTTAAAACGTCGTTAAAATAAATGTCGTCGTTTAGGCCAAGCAAATTAGCTCATGTGAAGTAAGAATGAGCAAGACAGAGTTGCCTTGACAACTTGTTTAAACAAGATGACATTATGTATTGTATACACAACTTGATCAAGTGTGTCCATCAGTAAGAGGCGTACGGCCCATTTTTTTAATTAAAAATTACAACAACTTTCTGTCGCATCCAGTACATATACAACAGAACAGAATATAATGTAGGCGTGTGCGGGCGCCCGTGTGATTCTTGTAGGGAGATACGGGATTTTCCGAGATATAGCCTCCTAGACTGGACGAGCGGGTCGCATTCAGCAGAATTCTTCAACCGTTCATAATGTAGAGGCAATATGCGATGGAAACGTTATTAGATACATATTTGGGGCTTACCGAGGCTGTGATGCGAGATAAGAGTTTATCACGAGAGATTTTTTTAAAGAGCCACTCTTGGGTACAGCAGACCGACACAATGATGAAAGTACGGTTGGTAAACGTCTGTAAACTCTCTAGACATACTGTATTATCCAAAGTCTTAACCTAAAATATGATTAACCGTAACTATGATAACTTATTTATCATAATTATTAAATAAATTCCTACTAAGTTTGAATAGCTAGAATGGTATACGAAGTTGCCACAATAAGCTTAGTAACGTTACACTACACAATAACTGCATCAATAATGCAGCTTAAGGATACGTAACGAATGGCAACATTAGAACCCAACGTATGCTGCACATTTAATATTAAAATTATATGACCATCGCACCCCAACTGTGCCCCGAGTTGGGCGCCAACACTATTTGTACCCCAGTTTGGGCGCCAAAAGAACTATTTTTTACATTCAATTATAAGTGACCCTCCTTATAAATTGGTGCGCTTTCCCCTAATAAATGGTATCTGGATAACATGGTGTGGGTGGATCGTGATGGATAGTTGCTATTGGCGAATCAGGCTTGACCCTCCTGCCATTTTGAAAATCACGGCGGCGGTGAACGAAAAAAATAATAGATCATCGAATTATACAGTGCTCGCTGCTCGCGGAATCGTATAGTTTTACTACATCCACCTATTGCATTTAGAACGAATTTCACCTGCGCGCTAAATTTCTTTCAACGCCACGAAATCGGGGTCTTTGTCAAATATGACTTTCTAAATCCTCCCAGAGGGCTCGATTTCGAAGCTGCCATACGGTTTGTGACTTCAAAATATTATTGAGATTATTTAAAATAGTGGTAGTTTTTGGAAGTGAGAATATAAAACTTTATAATATCATTATAAAGAAATATCTTATGGCGATATTTAATAATTATCTTCAAAATTAAATATTTATGATTCATTTTAGAACAACTATGTATAATATAAATACTCGTCCCGTCTGAATTGATTGAGTCTATTAAACTTGTTTTGTTCGGTTGGACATAAAGCTTATTGTCATCTAGAGAAATAGGTGTCAAATTAATTGGTCATTATACTCACTCAGTACTATTTAGTACTTACTGAGATTGGACCAATTTGCAATTTAAGGACACTTATAAATTGGGCAGGGTACCAGTTTTGTTCAACGTATGCTTCGATCCCGATCTCCTGCAAAGGTGGATTATGGAATGAGCTTTGCAGAATGGGATCCACTCGCCATAGTCAATCCCTTATGGCGAAAACAGAGTTACTGTGGGTGTATCAAAAATCAACACACTACCAGAAATTGAGATAATACGAGTACCTGCGATGATTGCATAGGTACATAAAATAGGTATTTTGTTTAGTCCGTCTATTAACCCGTCCAAAAATACTGCAAGTTCACATATTTTTCGATTGGGCAGTGTATATACAGCATTAAAGTTTCTGAAAGGGGGCTTCTGATTGTCACTCATCAGTATAAATTGTAGGAAATGGTGAAGTCTACTGTACTGTCACTGTAAAAACTAAATTTCTCGATAACAGAAAACAATCGAGTACAATTTTATGAAATAAAAAAAATACAGACTATTTAGATTTTTCAGCATTCTCGTTACTTCTCTATTGGGCACAGAACCACTTTTATTCTCCGTGTTTCGTTGCCGATCCCCTGCAGTGGTGGATTATAGCATGAGCTTGCAGGATGGGATCCACTCGCCGATGTCAATCCCATATGGCGAAAACAGAGTTACTGTGAGTATGTAAGTTAAATATTCATGGGCCGATGCTATCGGGCTTCGAAAAGATCGGTGTCCGGAGAAAACTATTTTTTTTATTATTCTAACAATAAGTTTTACTTTAGTGTTTTCCGAACTGATAGATTAAAGAGAAATCCCGAAAACTTTTTTTTTTAATTAGACCATTATATTGCGCACAATTAGTAATTATAATAAATAGGGAGGTATAGTATCTTCTTCTAATATATAAAATTCTCGTGTCACAGTTTTCTTTGCCATACACCTCCGAAACGGCTTGACCGATTCTCATGAAATTTTGTGAGCATATTGAGTAGGTCTGAGAATCGGCCAACATCTATTTTTAACAACGTTTGCTGGGGTCATTGCAGCTAGTTATTTATAAATAATAAACTTAAAAATTGAACAATGACGGCACAGTGTAGAACACATCTGCATTGGCGAATGCTAATAGATAATGCACCTTTAACGTTGATACCACACACTCGTCCCGCATCGACCATCTATGGCAGATTTTTTTATTCAAAACAGTTGAAAAAGCTGAGCCACCCCAGAAGCCAAATGGCCCAGAATTTGTTTAAATTGTCACGTACAGACACCGCGTTACACACTCCTGTGGCACAGGCTGCCAAAGTTTTCGATTAATTTTGAGTATAGTTTATTTTTTATAGTGCAGAAGTTTTCCAATAACAATATCATATTTAATAAGGAACTTAAGTTTATACATTAAACTAATTTATTCACTGTATGAACTTAAGTTGATCGTTTTATATTCTGTGTAATATTTTACCCATAATGGAGTTTATTAAAATAATTGAAAAATAATAACATGTATTCGTTTGAAATAATACTTATTAATTGTAAACATTAAAAAATTCTATGTATATATATATTTTTATATGTAATTATACTACCGTACCATTGTAAGATTTGAAGATGACCCTACAATGAGTTTGAGCACCACTGCCATAGACATACGGTGAAGGGTTAAAAATGCATCGTAGTTGCATAAAAAACCCTATACAGATATCGGATTTTAAATTTTAAAGTGCATTGTATTGAGCTGCAGGGATCGGAAATCGATTGGGTCCGTAACGAACAAAGGGTTAACCATTAATAATAAAAACCCATTGATTTTAGATACGACAGCTTGCGTGTTAGACGTTTTTTATGTAAATTGATAATGATGATACTTACTTCTATGATAATTATCATTATTGGACAATTTCATAAAAATACAATTGCTTTTACGTTTTAATTATTACTATACTTAACTCTTTTTATCACTCAAATAAATATAATGCACCTCGGGCATAGTGCTTAATGATGATATCGACTATGATGATTATTATTTAATAGTAAATAAAATAACATTCGTTTCTTCCACAAATTTATTTCAACCTATAAAATTTGTTTCTGCAATCACCTACTGTGACGTAATTTGGCACTCCGGGAAGGTGATGGACTCCAACTGAGAGTCTACACACAAAAGGGGTTAAACTTAAAAAACACAAAATTGTTTAATTTTTTTATTCTTGTGTTATTACCGGAAAAACCAATATTCAAGTAAAACAGCAGGATATTGTCAAATAAATGTAGCGAACCGCTGATGTGAATAAAAAAAGACTTTCTGATATATCTTATATTTCTAGAAACTCTGAGAACATCAGTTTATCGTTAAGAAAATGATTATAGCATTTTTTGATGAACTGCCTTGGACTTTACGCATAATCGAATCATCGATGTGTATAATCAATACAGAATATAGAATCTAATATTCGGATCTCTGTAATGTTATATTGATGGTACTAGCACAGACTGATTAATGGTTTGCCGAGGCTGGATACAAAGAAGACTCATGACCCTGAGTTTTTAGGGTTAAAAGTCCCCTGATCTATCGCAACGCTTATCGTCCATTGCTCTTTTATCAAAGGATACATGGTAAACTATAATATAAAACCGGCGATGTAATGCGTACTGGCCTTAAATGTTCGTTCATTATGACGTTTTTGTACAAAGGTGGAATGTAGGGTTGTCGCCAGAATGGTGACTTGTGTTTCTGATTTGTATATTATGGTGTAGCAAAAATGTATGGAAAAATTTACTTGGCAAGGTTTATTTTTTGAAGAAAGTGTTAAGAAAGAGTATGTTTATTATGATTTATTTTAATAATTACACTTCTGCTTACAAAATCAATTGGTATACGCCATTTTGGGGTAATGTAAGTTTGAATTTCGGGGGAATTTTAGCAAGTTAAGTAGTTCAAGTGAGTGCCTCAAGTACGTCCTTTTTATAATTCATTTTTCGTTAACGCCACTAAATTCTGCTTGTGTTAAGGTTTTTTTCCGCTGGTAACTTCTAACAGAATAAAGATATAACATAAAAATATTTAAAGAACGGCTATTCGTTCTTATGATAAGCACGTTCAAGGAAACAAAATCTTCAGCTATGCAATATTAGTTACAAGATAAAATTGATAATCAAAAAAAAAAACTAAAAAAGCTGTACAAATATTTATATGTATGATTATACCTCTGTTTTTTTTACTACGTCAAAGTTTCATATTAATAATGATAGATAATCTAAGAAGAAAGGAAAATCTAATCCTACCTCTATCTTCATAATCTCTATCTAACATCATAATTCAATTTTCTTTATCAATTTATTTCCAGTTTAAAGCCATATCTGAGGCCATATCAAAGTAAGAAGGCTTTGTACGAAGTACAAAGTATCGTCTTTTCATTTTTCATGCAAATTTATGAAGAAAATGCCTTTTATCGTGTAGCTGATATTAGTTTTTTTTATATTGTTACCATACCAACTTGGTATTTAGTACTATTTCGTATATTGAATATCTTAGAAAATAAAATTGATCTACTTAGATAGTTATCATTAAAAGTAATAATTAAAGATAATCGTTTATATTAAACTATAGTTTATTATGTTAATTCTTTCTTAACCTAGAAACTATTATCTATAACAAATCATTGTCATTTTGTCTCATGTAGTGTCAAAATGTCTATTTGAAAATAAATGATAAAATTCGATTTTACTAGAGAGCATTATGAATTATTGCATTTTATTAAAAGTTTCCTTCTTTAGGTATTTTATTATGTATAGAAAAATGTTTATTTCCTCTCAGTGGTACTCACGTTATTGGTTTCATATCACGGTCAATATATCCACTGATTCCTTAGAGCAGAGAGTTTGAAATACGGACAACATTAGTCATCCTACACCAAATAATTAGTTTTTAAGTTTTCATATCTAAATGGGAAAAACTTAACACTTATGGATTCATGTTGTTTAACCTCGGTAAGTATATTTATTTATTGAACCGCATTTATATTTTTGACACAAAACTAGAATAAAATGTTTTATGGGGTTTCCCATACCTAGAACATAAACTCAAATTTATGTTAATGTAATAATTTTTTTTATAAAATGTATCTTTTTATAACTATTTAAGTGTACATATAAATGTTTTTACTTTTGATAAATAAATAAATATATATTTCCGGACAATTCACACAACAACATCTATCCCCGTGGTAAGTTCTAAGCTATTCAAACGTCCAGTGATACTTAAGTATCACAAAAATGTATGCCTTTATACGTCCGTGGCCCAAAACGGTCACAAGAGGTTTAGCTCTTTTAGCAATCGATTTATTTAATATTTGTGGCGCCAACGCCTTATCCGTCCTACTAGATATCACTGTCAATGTTATTTCTAACAATTAACTAAAATTCCCCTTCAACCTTGCTAACGAAAATTGACGCCACGCTACCCTGTGGGGCTGGACTTTTGAGTGGTTTTACATAATATTTGTTTTTCATGTTGGTAAAGAATTCTAAAACCTGAATTTAGTTAAAGAGAAACATTACAAAACTAACTCACAGTTTCACCCGCAAACCAAACAAGATGAAGCAACAGAAAATTCTTAGCAACATTTACACCGGAAGCTGGAATGGGTCAAAATTAAGCTGACCCTGGTTTAAACTCATATTATAATGGTTGAGTTGTACGTACGTAAATGTGATATGGTATGTTATTTTCAAGGATTTTCGACAAACGAAGGTTTATTTAAGAATAACTTAAGACAAGCGAGTAAATTTTTTTCTGTATAAAGTAAATAGTACTTGAAGAAGAACATAAAAAATATGCGGTTTACACACTAGGTTTCGTATGCCGAAAAAATATTCTTCATTAACCTGTATCGAACAAAGAAGTTTTTCTTCGTAACCAGTGACGAACTTGTGGTTTCGTGTGCGACCGCAAGTGTAAATAGTTTAGGTGGTTTTATATTTAAAAAAGCATCGGAATTTTTAACATGATGTTTTTCAACAATTTCTGGTGTAGCCTAGATATTGTAGCTGGTACAGTTCTCGCCTGGTTTCCATGTAGCTGTTCTTTTAGAGCAGCGGTTGCAAATGCCGTAATTTCCCTCAGGATACCTCTCAACAAGGATGACTGATGTCCGCTTGCTTCAGCGTGTGTTTGTTTTTATAAAATGAAACGGTTTTGAGGCTATGGACTAATGATATTCTACTTTAAATACGATAAAGTGGAGAAAGGCTGATTACGAAATACTGTTTCGTGGTTTAAATAAATAGAGACAAAAATATTATATAATTAAAAGATCAAAACTATACCTAGAATGCGTAAGGGGCGGTTTTATTTTTCTATTTTGTACTATCTATATCATACTACAAGCTCTGCTTAGTTTGGGGTTAGGTGATGCTGTGTGAGTAGTCCGGAAATTTTATTTATTTATCTACAATTTTTGGTTTCGGGTCTGGGTGTTTTCTATGTATCATATTATGTATGTACCTATTTACAAAAAAAAAATGTATTATGTGTAGTATATCAGTCACCTAACACCCATAGTACAAGCTCTGCTTAGTTTTGGGTTAGGTGATGCTGTGTGTCCGGTGTGTGATTAGTCTGGAGATATTGATTTATTTATTTTTTGGTTAAAGAAATTTCTTCCAATTAACCGAGACAACACATTATAATGGAATCCAAGTACTAAAATCTTGCTACCAATGAAACTTTAGGAAAAACTTTTTGAATGCATTCCGCAGCAGTACTTGTTGTCAGTTAAGATAATTTACAAATATTAGGATAATTTGGATGTATTTGGTATAAGACTTTTTTAGATGGCACAAACTCGGGAAGGCCCAGCAGTGGGCAAAAATAAGCTACCTATGATGATGACTAAACCCAGTGCGCCTAAATTAGTTAATTTTGAAAATTAGAGAATAACTATTAACACTTTTTTTGGGTTATATATAATTAATATCTAACATTGCCAATTTTTCATCTTATCGTAACGTTAGCGTCTATCCACGAAACAAATAAAGGTGTTAAGCCACATGTACAGCTATCTCCACTCGATTCCCACACTAAAGGGTTAAAAGACCGTATTGTAAGAGGATATCTAATTTCCTTGAAAGCAAAATTGGCGTAACATTGCTAAGGCATTTTTTGTACTAACCCTTTTTACCGATGCTTTTGTTTTTTTTTTGAGCGTAAAGAAAAGGCGGTAAGTTTATATCCGCATCTTTGAGGGTTAACGGATGGGGTCTCAATGTGTATTAATTATTTGAAGGACCCTTGAATTGAGCGACGTGAATTGTGGGTGGTTTATACCCGTTTTTCTAATTGAATTACCTTCGTTGTTAATTAATTGGTAATTTTATTTCGATGACTAATTTATTTGGTTCTTGAAGGTATTCTGAAGTAACTATAGAGTTCTAATATAAATAAATAAATTACACATCAACATCTAACCCTAAACTAAAATTGTGCCGTGGTTGTGAGGTGTCCCTCTCTGAAATAATATTCATGTTAAATGAATAATGAGAAACAATTTTATGTTCTTACTTTAACCTTAAAAGCTCTACGTTAACGCGGTCATCATAATAATGGATACCGTAGTTATGAATAGTAGTTGAGAAAATAATAAACGCGGACTTGCTTTATACCATAAAATTTAACGATTTTACCTTAAGCTACGAAAGTTATAGAAACTTTTAACTGAAGAAATAAAATAATCAATAAAAAAATCTTAGTGCTGCCGTAGGTATAATAAATATAAAGCTTAATCGCCAACCAAATTGAAAAGAAACCATTAATTTTAACACCTCACTAGACAACGTGGGATCACAAATATGGCGCCTATTAAAGAAAGATAATTTCACGCGAATCAGGAAGCATCTGCCGGCACCTGCTTTTAAGGGTTAAAAAACTCGGGTCTTCTCGACCCAGCATCAAAGGGTTTGCAAGACCCGCTACGTTACGGTTTATCACCAGGTGTTAGGGGTTAAGTCTTAGTTCTCACGAATATTGCAAACTTGGAGGGTAAGAGTGACACTGCAACTGTGTTTATTTTGCGTTTGAAGGGTTAATCAGTTCCTTTCTAAAACGTTCTTAGAACAGTTGTTGAGTCTAAGAGGGAATTTGGAAACGGTTACCGCCGCGTATTCATAAAAATATTTAGATTTTAATAGGTACCAGACTTTTTAAGAAGTTTTATTAAAAAACGCTATCTATAAACCTATTGCGAGTTTTAGCCAAGTCAATTCCATGTTACTCCTAATTACATAGTGAGTGATCCTTCTTCTTCTTGTTTTATATCTAGGCACAGAAAATTTGATGCTTTTCTACTATAATTTATGTTCTTATCTTACCTTCTAGGTCTTCATGTCCCATTTTAGACCAAATCATCACTTTACATCAGGTGTGATTGTGGTCAAATGAAGACTTATAGAGCATAAAAAAAAATGGAAATCGCGATTCAACAAGCGCAGCGTAAGTTTCCATCACCTCATAGCGAATGATTTCTTTAAAGTTCATTTGTTTTAAAAATGGATGCAAGTTGCTTTAAACCTATGCTTGCTTAGGCCTATGCGTATAAAACAAGATCAGACTAAAACCAAATTATTTTATATAAAACATATATATACATAATATATCATTCAAATCTAAAGTCATACAAAGTCATCCATAGAGTTAGAGTTAAGTAACGCGATAGCCGCAGCGAGATGTTTGCAGCACAAATGTTATTTGCGTTGCCGAATCCGTGGACCAGTGCCGGTGTCACGTTGCTTGCCCAAATAAACTAGAGTTGGATATATTTTAATATATTCGGCTTTGATTCGGCTTTACTCATTTTAAGACCTGCATTGTTCAATGTTTTGAAGTATTCGGTTTCAGTTCGGTTTACTCATTTTTATATCTGCTTTCAATGTTTGGAAATTAGTTTATTACTATATTTTTTATAAATTTCTGACATAATAATGAATTTTTGCATTTTACTTGAGTAGAACATAATTGCAAACTCAAAACTTACTTTACTAAAAGATCGCTCAACGCTCTGCGTGTACAGTACAATAACGCCTTCAGGATGTTGTTGGGATTGCCCCGCTTCTGCAGTGCATCAGCCATGTTTGCTGAAGCCCAGGTTGATGGCTTTCACGCCATCATCCGCAAGAAAACAGCTTCGCTGCTGCGCAGAACATGGAGCAGTACCAACTCCATCCTGCAGGTTGTGGGCAGCAAGTTTGCCTCGCCCATCATGCAGACTTTCAACAGAGTCCTCACTCACTAGACTGGGAGTCTGTTGAATGACTGCTGCAATTTAATTTTAATTTTATTTTAATTTAATTTTGATTCTTTTTAATTTAATTTTAATTTAATGTCTTGTATTTTTATTTTTGAAACTTGTATGTGTGTGGACAACCTGTCTGATTAAAGAAACTTTTTATTTTTTTATTTTATTTATTTATTTAAAACTCAAACTCATTAAACTCATTTAATACTAAGATATTTTCTAAAAAACATTATGTTGATGCAAATAAATGATGATTATGATTATGAAATTTTTGTTTTCAGTTCGGCTTTACTCATTTTTTGTCTTGGATTGTAACAAACGCTTGCTTGTGTTGTGTGTTGTTCTTTTATTCGGATTTATGAATTTTTGGCTATGGCCAGAATCCTATTTATAGGGTATTTGTTTACTCTTGGCAGGTTTAAAATCATTTAAGTATATAAAACATAGATTGACTAGAATATTTTCATAAACAGTTTTTATAATAAACTATATAGATGGTAATACTTATGCCAAAAAATGTTTAAGTTCTAATTCGGCCAAAATAAAGAAGCCGAATTTAGATGTCGTCTTCATTTTCCACTCTAGTTAACTTAATGTTTGTTTGTATAAAGCCACTGGCGACGACATTCTATTGGAGAATAAGTACTTTTAGTATGGAAAATAGATGAGGGTGGGATACTTAGTTACATAATATTAGGTCCTTACATATGAAATTGGCGTTTTGTATGGGAGGAACAAAAAGTCGAATATTTTTTAATATAATATATTTAATTAATCAAAGTATGAACCATTATTTTCTATGCACTTTTGCCATCTTATAGGTAGTTCATTGATCCCTTTACTAAAAAAACCAGTCGGACGGGAATCAATAAAATCTTTGAAGGCGATTTGGACTGCCCCATCGGAGTTGAATTTTTTCCCTTGCAAGAAGTTATCCAAATTTCGAAAAAAATGGTAATCTGTTGGAGCAAGGTCCGGGGAGTACGGAGGATGTCTTAGACTTTCCAATTGAAGCTCTTCTAATTTAGTAGCCGTCTGTTGCGCAGTGTGTGGTCTAGCGTTGTCGTGAAGCAGCAGTGGCGTGGAGCGATTGACCAGCCTAGGTTGTTTAGCCGCTAGCTTTTCCATCATGGTTTGCAATTGCTGACAATAGACATCAGCCGTAATAGTCTGGCCAGATTTGAGAAAACTGTAATGAACAATACCGGCACTAGTCCACCAAACGCTTACAATTACCTTTTTTGGGGTTAATTTTCGCTTGGGGCAGGATTTGGCTGGCTGGCCAGGATCCAACCATTGCGCTGAGCGCTTCCGATTATCGTAAAGAACCCATTTTTCATCACAGGTAATGATTCGGTTTAAAATACCTTCATTATTGTGCCGGTTTAGTAATGTAACGCAGCAGTCGACGCGCGTTTGCCGGTTTGCTTCAGTCAATTCGTGAGGTACCCACCTTTCAAGCTTTTTAATCTTCCCAATTTGCTTCAAGTGAATTAAAACAGTTTTATCACTAACACCGCAGCCTGCAGCTAACTCGGACGTGGTTTGCGATGGATCCGCTTCCACAATAGCCTTCAACTCTTCATTATCAACTTGAGTCTCAGGCCGTCCACGGGGCTTGTTCTGCAAGTCGAAATTTCCAGAACGAAAACGTTGGAACCAAAAACGAACTGTGTTTTCTTTTGCAACACGACCGCCATACACATCATTCACCCTTCGAGTTGTTTCCGCAGCACTAGTGCCACGGCGGAACTCGTACTCGTAAATAATGCGATATTTTAAGTTTTCCATTTTGTAAAATGAGTGACGCAAACAGAAAAAAACAGAAGAAAAAAAACAAATGAATGACGATCATCGAAGCACAAATACATGAGTCTATTATAGCTGTACAAATTTGAATTTGGAATTCCTTACCAAAGAGGAGAAATTTGTGATTAAAGTGGCCAGTACGAAAAACGCCAATTTCATATGTAAGGACCTAATATTATATTTTTACCTTGTAAAATGTCGTAGAAAAATATATCTTTTTAAGTACCAAGTGAAAATAATACTGTATAAATCAACTAACGTCTGCAGGAAAAGATTTTTAACATTTGAAAAAAGGAGGTTGTTCTCAACTCGACGCGCATAGATTTTTACTGAGTAGTCCAATTTTGATAATTATATTTTAATGCATATTTACGTCAAAGTCCCGTAAAAAATTTAAAAAATACTTTTCCTCAAGGGAATACAAGTAATTAGGATTGCGACATAATTACATGGTATGATCACGTTTTTTGGTAAATGAATTTCAGATATCGAACCAGTAGATTATAGCCTACCATACTTTTAGTCAAATAAGTAGGTACCTACTTAGTTCAATTTTATTTCCGTGGAAGATTTCCCATACCAAACTAACCAAATACAAATAAAATATTCACAAACCAAACAAAATCCGAATAGGAAGCCATATTTTCCGTTACCCACCCCGGTAGCCATGCGTCCGAAAAATAGAAGATAATCTAACTTTTTGCTCCCTACTTCCACCGCCAAAATATCCTGACCCACACTTCACTTATGTAATCTAGTTGCCTCAGTTCAACTTATTTTGGAACTCTGACATCCTCGTCCAGAATATCTTGGCCAGAGTTTAACTTTTGTAATTTAGTTAGCTTAGTTCAAGTTATGTCGGTTGGAAGTTGTGGGCGTAGATAGGGAAACGCAGCAAATCATTACTGACAGTTGACCAAAGGGTTCGCGCCCCTGAAATATGTATGAGGATATGCGACTATGGTGTCCGAATGTTGATAAGCCAAGCAAGGGGCATGATTATGGTGGATTGAACCTTGGGATTGCTTTGAATTTTTTATGGTGACTTTATTTTTTATGCTGTTTGGTTGATGCTTTTTTTAAGGATTTTCAATTAGGAATTTTAAATGTAAAATGGAATTTTTGTAAGTCAGTTCAATAAATAATAACAAGTCCGTCATTTAGATTACTTAAAAAAATGTACCGCTATTTATTATTTTTTCTTGCAAGCTTAAAATCTAGACGATACAGTGCATTGAAGTTTCGCGTGGGGTGTAATGTTTTTGAGCAAAATGTACTAAATGTCATACGTTACAAGCCCACACTCCGGATTTTATTTATTGCTCAATGTTTTGGCACTTGATAAAGCAAAAAATAAGTTTCTAGTATTTTTGGAAGTGGTCGCAGACGGACTAAATAGAATTCAATTTTTTATTTTTATTTTTTAATTATGGTCATTAGACGGTCAATACCAAACCAATATCTAACGCTTTTAGTGTAAAGCAATATATACCGATAGCTATGGATTATTAAAGAAACCTAGATAGCTACTAGACCGAACCCCATCAAATTGAAATGTGACCAATTTTAAGCATCACATTTTTTTTAATATTCCCTATTTTCAATCCATTTCTGCTTTCGTGCTTCGTGTTCTTCCAGTTTCTCCTCGTCTTTTATTATAAAACTATACTAAACTTAATATAAATTTTGAGAAAATACGTTTTTAAGATTAAATAGATCACGGCTACTTAAGCCACGGATATTGGCTGATACGACTTCATTCGACAGCACCACCCCAAAAATGTTTATATACCTACCTAAATATAAATAACTTTCTACTAATCAAATTCAACGTATAAAAATCAAGAAACTAGAAACATAAATCGAAAATCGTGGGAATTTCAAAACGGCGCTAAATCAAAACAAATATCCTTCTCCACAAACGTCATTGTTGCCACAACAAAGTGTCTAAATCCCTTTAAATCCGAAAAATAGGATTTCAAAAATACAAAAAAATGTGCTCGTTGACTTTGCGAAGCGATACAATGGCTGGGTGCAGTGCAAAAAATGTTACAGAATCGCAATGTGATTGTAATACTAATAATAGTTATAATGCTTTGTAGTTGGAATATGAACCGTAAGCAAAATAGCAGTAATTGTTGCAGATATATCGATTTAAATAATCAAATTAAAATATTTACGAGTTAAATAAAATGTCGGATTATTCTTCTGGCTCCTGAAATACAGGTTTGAACTAATTCGGGAGCCTAATCGAATAAGGTTGGGAATAAAATAAAATATTTACTATAGAAACAGGCTTTTATATTTGTTTTATGTTTAATATTAAATACTTTACATTACAAAAGATTTTTATTGTGCGCGTTGCTAAAGAGTTTGTTTCCCTTCGAATCCCTTTACGAAACCATGAATACGCCTCTTCCCTCCCTAGGCGTAGACTCGCTCTATTTAAAAACAAACTACAAAAGAAAAGATTCCACTTTTCAACAACAATCTAAAAAATAGTTTTTTTCTCAATTTCTCCTGGAAAAATGTTTTATAATTTTAATTGATTGCAAGCGATAAATTTAAATTTAACAGCTTAATATAGCTTAATTTTTATATTACGCGATGGCCTATAGTTAGAAAAAAATACTCTCATAAATCCAACAGTGGTAAATGTAAGCTACCGAAATACTGATACAATTGCTTGTTACATTTTTTTCATTCTTCATGTGAAAGGATTATAAAGTAGTAGGGTTACATTTTTTTTCCTTTTACCCAACACTTAGTAGGTACTTAGATTATTAGAGGTATTGAACATTTTTACATTACTTGAATTTTAGGAACATTTGTCTGAAAATTGGTTGGTTTTACGCTTGATTTTAGGATTGATTCTGTAAAAATTTGGTGGAACCAACTTTGTGTTGAACCTAACATCTTTTACAAAATAAAAAAATAAAATTTAGATTTTTATTTTGCATTTTTTGATTATAATAAAACGAATGTGCGCTAAAACGACTTCAGACTTTAATTTATCAGTAACAAAAATCAGTTACAGTTCCCACAGAACATGACAATAAATAAATGTCATTAGTACTGTCAATAAACGTTTCAAATACAAACACCCTGTCACTAAACTAAAAAAAAACACTCCACCCATAAAAAGCACAATCCATACAAATATAATTAGTTTTGTATACAATAATATATCACTCGATTTTACCCCAAAACACGGCGATTTAACCCCGTTTCCCTGATTGGGGTATTTTTTGCGCAATCGACTATAATGCAATGTTGATGGTGTCAAGAGTCGAGTTGTGTGAAATTTTTCGTAATTATCGTGACCCGAATAAAAATAGGTACATACTTAGTAGATTATTAAGCTTATTTAGATATTTTCGTCTGGGAAAAAGCCTATTGGTACGTTTAAATTATCAAAATATGCTGAATTTTACAATGAACTGTAATAGATTATATATTTTCAAATAATCATAAAATAAACCATCCAAATAGAGTTAAAAATCTAGATACAGGTTATGTAAAAACCAAACAATGACATAAAATCATCAAAAATGCTTAAAATTCAACGTATAAAATTCAAATATTCGCAAACTATTCAAATTTGAATTAGGAAGACCGTTAGAGCATAGACATAACCCCATTCCAAACAACAATGGCCGACTTAACCCTTGCATAGATCACGGACGAGTTTTAATTTGAATGTTGCAATTTTGCGTACCTGATATACAATAGTCAGATCCTATTCAATTTTTGCATAAGGGGCGCATAATACTTAACTGCATCGCATTGAAATGAATGCGGTGAGCAGATGCTACGTATCGTCAGAAGTTTTATTCACAATTTTACATTAGATGTCTGCAAAACTCTACTGATTTGAGTATGTACTTTCTCGGATTCGATTTGTATTTGGTAAAAAACAATAATCAGGAATAAGAAATAGAGTTATATTAAGTCAAAAAATACTTTTTTTTAAATCACTTTTAAACCAAATTTCGTATACAACTACTTCTATCCAATGAAAAAATTGCATTAACAATGAGAATATAGTGTAGAATTTTGTGTTTGCTATAGTTTGTATGGCCTGTCGGCCATTTTTTATCTGTGCCGTGGATCAGAGCTCAAAATTACTTATTTAAATACTAGGTAATACCCATACTTTGGATAGCTAAACTTACGAATTATCAATATCTACTTTTATCAACGGCTTACCTTAAGGGTATGTGTTGACAACCTCCAACTTTCGCCCAAAGTCAACCTGCATGTAATAATACAATTATTTGTCACTTCAAAAATATCTAAGACTATATCTATAGGGGGGCACGGAATGCCCGTATACATTAATTTTCTAATAAAAGCAGTTGAAGTACCTCTTTCCTTATCTAAATATCAGTAATCTGCATAATGGGAGTAAATTGAGCGAATAACTTGCCTTTACAAATTGCGGCACATGTCAAGGACAAAATTAGCTTTCAATATTATCTTAGATCTTGAGAGAAGTGCTCTTGACGATTATTGTTGACTTAGTGTAAAAAAAACTACTACTTTAGGGATATTATCTGATACATAACTATGCCAATAACATTGTGTATATAGTTTTAGAGTAGGTACCAAATTTTTAGTAGCTATGTAAATTATTCAATTTTATCGCCTTTTTATTTAATTTCAGTTAATGATTTACTGATAAAGTGCGTTTTTTAGTAAAATCATTTGCAAAGTTTCATATAAAATATAAAAAAATAAGAAGCTTAGTTTTTAACCGACTTTCAACGAAAAAAGGGGGTTCTCAATTAGACGCGTATGTTTTTTTAACCCATATGAGCTATCGTTTACGCTTCATTTCAAATATCGAACGTATAACTGCAACGTTTTGTTCCAATTGAACTGATTTATGGCCAGAGACAAAGTTTAAAAATCGACTGCAGTTTTTTTAATATTTGTGTTTGGAACGGGTGTTTTATTTGTGCCAAAAATTCGCAAGGGTCGCACAGACAACAGGATTTCGAAAGGGTTATTATTACTAAAAGTACACTAACTTTTTGGCATTGTTCCGTAATGAATTATTGGGTCGGAAGCTTCAGGTACATTTTGCAATATGAAGGGTTGGTTTTGATAGTAAAAGATGACAGTACAAAAGTTCACACGTGAAAGTGCAGTCAGGTATTGCAAATTTTGTGCGACATTCGATTGAAATTTAACTTAAAATTCGAAAAAAAAAGAAATAATTGGAGTGATTCGTTCGGTATAGGACAAAATATGTTAATGCATAGTGTTCTAATAAAGGAAACTGAAAGTAATTCGACTGGAAAATGTGAGTTCACTCTATTTACTTAATAATATTTTAATACCTATATTTTTATTATTATTATAGTTTAACCGTTTTACTAATTAAAATAAAATTAGGCCCAACTATATATATATTTTTTAGATGTTATACAATAATAACGTTCTTATATCTTTGTTTCTAGTTATTGAACCATATAATAATTTAAAAAAATAAAATAATTTATGTATATTCATTGTATCTTATGCTTATTAATTAAACTATAATAATAATAATAAGATATTTATTTTCTCACCACTTATTACATAATTATCTCTAGGGTATACATTGTAGGAGTGAGCAGTGAATTATTGAGCAATAAGAGTGAGACTGGTGCCCGCGGTGGGTTTAATAGAACCTGTGTTGCGGGTCACCAGGCTCTCCAATTTGCGGCAATAATTACAACTTTCTAGAGTAATGGAGAAAAAAATAAAAAGGAAAAACTAAGCTTAATATAAAATAAGAAAAAAACTAAGTTAAACTATTTTGCTAATAGCGTTAGGTATACTTTACAACGTTAATAAGATTTTAAACATTTCATTAATTACTTGAACTCACCTAACACACACGCGTTCAACCTCAAAGTAACCCGAAACACGTCTCAGGATCATCTTTTGTTCGCTCCTTAACCCTATAATAATAATTACACCTTTTGTGCGTTAACCCTATAACGCACCGGTAATTCTTAAGCTTGCTACCTGACCCCACCGGTCCTACCTTACTTCCTGATTCATTCCTTTTTTGAACTCTATCTGAGGTGCGTGTGCGCAAGTTGTGCAATGTGAATTGTGAAAGTGGAGTTTGTGTTTCGATATTATCAACGTAAGTGATCAGATTTTTTATTACCATATCCGAGTCAACGCTTTTATGCATATAGGACGCTTACTTTTAGTGATGATCGCAAAAACCTACAATTTTCCTTATGACTCCCCGTCGTAATAAAGCCGTAACATAATTTTATTCATGTGAGACGAAATAACAAACATGAAATCGTTACGTCAGCAGTTTCCTTAGACAATAAAACGGCCGGACTCGTCAGTATACGAATGTCCTCGTACGGTATCCATGGAAAAGATGATACGCTGTTATTTCCAACATATTCCAATATATTATTTTTTATTGCCTTCCCCCGGTGGGAGGGGAGGGAGGGGGGGAGTCGCGTCATGCGTGATATTTGGTATAAAGTCGGAACTCAACTTCGTTATGCGATATTCTTTTTTCAAAGGACAATGGTTCGACGGAGACGTAACATATTTTTGAGGAGATTGTGCGCTATTTTTTCTTGGAGCTCGCTGCTCGGATAGGTCCAATTATTCTCGACATGGGAATGTTTACGAAGTTAGTTTGTTAGAAGTTGCTTGAGATGGTCTTTTGGAAATAAATTACCTTGTTAGGGTGAGAGGACATAGTTTTGTTTATTTTTACTGTACGCTAACAATGTTATATGTTGAAATGTAGACATATGATCTACTTCAGAATGTTTCCTTAAACCTCTTTAGTTTCTGACTTCAACAATAGAAACTGTATTAAAACTTAAAACGGCTAGCAAACTACTTGGAAGGTTTTTGAGTTTCCCGATATTTTGACGCTATTGCAAGTGCCATGATCACGGCACAAACCTTAGTTTAAATATTGTTAAAAACCATGAATATTTAAAAATAATAAAAACTTGTGTTTGAATTATACCGGTTTCTATTCTTGATGAAAAATTAATTAATTATGCAAATGTTACTCAATCGATTCATGACCTATCACAGAATAAATTTCCTTGCCTATACGAGTAATAAAGTCAGACATATAATAAAATAAAATGTAGTGAAATCCCAGCGGCCATGTCGTAATAAAATCCGCAGTAAATAGCAGTGGGGTGGGGTGGCGGTCAGTCCCGCCCGCTGAACCGGACAGGGAGGGGTTAACGGGGGCTTTTTGCAAATTATCTGGAGCATGCTTTTAAGGGTTAAACGTAATCGTAAAGTTGCTAGAGCGGTGAGTATTCGTAATTACATTTATTTGGTATTAGTTACATTTCAATATGATAGTTGTAGAACAGAAAGCAATTTTGATCTATGGAGAAATAACAATGTATGTTTTTGCGAAAAAAAAAGCATATTTTGGTGTAATTATGCAACAAATTATGACCTCAACTTAATTTAAGCATATAAAAATGTATATAAATGTCATTTTGTCCCTTTTTACGTTTGCAAAGTCCGTTTAAATTGAAAATAAAAATGTATTTCGAGTTAAAATCCTCAAATTTATAAAGCATCAGTATGTACTCTTACGAGTAGTTACTACTAAAACTGATGCTTGCAGTTACTGGCAAGTCTTCTAAACAATCCCATCCCATCTTTAATATGTTCAAATTACTCTGTATGTCCCTTCTATTTTCGTTTAAAAGCGTACATAATGAAAAAGACATGGGTTAGCAACCTACTAAGAGATATACTCGTAAATAACCTTGTTCTAAATTTAAAAAACATAACTACAACAATTAGTCTGTGAAGTAGCAATTCTGCATTCAAAACAAAACAATTACATTGATCCCACCTTTAATAGCGGGCTGAACCAACCACGCACACATATTCAGTCACATTAAATCGCCGAGACAGCGGGCGACGGCTACAAATGTCGCGGTCAGTGCCCCCCCCACCCCAACTCCCACTACCTCACAGAGTAAGGCGTAGTTTGACGTAGCTGTTTTGCTTGGAAAACAAAAATACAATTTCAGTTTAAACGCACGGACATTTAAAAATAGAATGAATTGTGGTCGATTAAAATTTTCCGTGCTACGTCACAGATTAAAGTTTTAGAGTAGCTATCTTGTTTGGTCATAACGTATTTATATTTTTATCTTGAATGTTCCTTTATAATTATTATTATTTATCAAAACTGTTCGATTTTAATCGATGGTTCCTTTTATCGACTCTTCATAATACTCTATAACTAACGATAAAAAAAATATTATTTCAACATAAAAATTGCGGAACTATAGTTATTACATTTTTAATAACGCAAATTCAAATATTGGCATAGTTTCTCATAAATAAACGAATACCTTTCAAATACATGCGAGAATTTTCATAAAAGTAACTGAATTGCTTGCTAGTGATATAAGCCACCCGTAGCCACTCTACGACGTAGCGCTCGGCTACGAGGCGTAGCGCCCACAGAGCTACTGATAAGAAATTATATCATCTTGCAAGATTACATTTTACCTGTAAATTTTACAATGATATTATCTATATTAACCACGGTGTTGATCTGTAGGATTTTCCCGTAAAACTAACCTAATTTTCGTCTTATAACGGGATCTATGTGCCATGGGAAGGGATTACTCAGAACAAACAAGTAGGTAGACAAAAATATATAATTTGTAATAACGCACCTTGAATATATCCATTATGAATTTAAGTAAAGGTTATTAAAGCTAACCGACGTGGATGACTAAAAATTAATAATAAAACATTTAGGTAATTTAAATAAAATTACACCAATTTATTTTGTAAATGTAAAATCAAGACTTTACATTGCATTGACGTTTTACGTGATGTAACGCTTTCGAGCGATTTGTACTAAATTTATAAGTCAATAGTCCCCACTCCGGAACTTTGATTCTCTATATCTTGGCAGTTACTTATTATAATATACTAATTAAACTGATATAGCGCAAAATAGCGCGCGGAGGTTTTGTCTGTTCACGTCCGTAATTGGTAACCCTCTGAATCCTTACACGTGACCTCCAGGTGGTGCTAAGAACAGTCTCTGGTGGTAGGCTTCGGCCGCGGCTTGTCACCGCACCCTCCGGGCTGGGCCAGTGCGTGAAGCGATTTTTTCGTGTTTCGTAATGTGGTCCGGAGAAGCCATCTTCTAGGCCTTCATGCTCCATCTTAGACCACATCTTCACTTTCTCATAAAAAAAAATGTTTTATATTTTTGGGTGGGCTACCAGACGGAACAAAGGCATACATGAACAGGTGAACTTATAATTATATATTTTTTTTAAATAAAAATTATCAAGTTAATAGCATTGCTTTGAAAGTTCGCTTAAATTTTATTTATACTGATTTCAGAAGAGAATAGAACAACACATTTTTATCAGACCAAACATAATACCTATGTATTTATGCAGTCATCATGCCTACTACATATATTCGATTCATATGTTATGTATGTTATATGTTGGAGAAACAAATAAAGATTTTCTATTCTATTCTACCGTATATATACACCTTTGTTCATTCCTTAGATATATGTTTATGTATGTATTTTTAGTATTTAACTATAGAGTGAATGAAGAAAATGAAGCACCATGTTTCAGATCCATAGGTCATTACTAACAACACACAATAGTTCAAAACTTAACCTACCCAACATCAATTCCACTATAATTAATCACAATCCCTATAAATTAACTTCAACAATAGTTGACAAGCCTTTTAGAAGATGGAATAAAGCAATTTATTAGGAAAGAGGGTGAAATCAATTAGGGAGAACAGATTTGAGACGACAGTAACTGGCCAAATAGCCGATAAAGGGAAATGGTCCGAGCTCGCATTTAGACTTGTCCAGATTATCTTGAACCGTAGAAACATCGCATCAACACGCAGTGCTGTGCTCTAGGAACGTGGAGTTAAATACAAGTTTAAAAACTTTGTTTTAACAGGTCTGAAAGCAGCTCCAAAATAAGTCATTAGGTATATTTAGGCCATTCATTATAGAGGTTTCACATAGGAATGAAAGATAATAAGTTGTAAATTGGTATAAACCTTTGTTTAGTCATTTTAAATGTTATCTCAAAGGTTACCAAAGCTATGGTCTCCGCGTCTTAAGATATTGAATGTTAAAGGTCATAAAAATATATTTGTAGCGAATATCTTATTCTATTTAATGCGATTCGCTTAGATACGTACATACATAATAATATAAGTTGTAAAGTACAAAATTATCTACAACTTTGTGATAACTTTTCTCATATTTTATATAAGTACGCTGGATCAATTAATAAATACTCTTTTTCATTTTTGACTCTACAAGACTGATATTTAACATAGACACAAGTAATAAGCATGATGACTACATAATAAAAAATCCAAATTTAAAATTTAAGAAAAACCCCCGATTCCAATGCCTTAATTTCCAACAGTATAATATTTAGTAATTTGCACGCGATGCTCTTTCATTTGTTACCCCACTCGAGTATATTTGCAGTTTTTCGGTTTTCCTTCCCCACTCTTACCCCCATAACTTTTAAACGGCTCAACCGATTTTCATGAAACATGTCTATGAACACCCGGGTCAAACTCACCTTTCATACAAAGAAAACTAAATTGAAATCGCTCCATCCGTTCGGGAGCTATAATGTCCCAGACAGACAGACACGTAACACTTAAAACACCCCTCTTTTTTGGTCGGGGGTTAAAAAGGGTTTTTATTCTGTTTAGTCCGTCTGTTAGCCCGTCCAAAAATACTGGAAACATATTTTTCGTTTATTAATTTACTAAAACAGTTCCAAGATAAGTATCAAAGTTCCGGAGAGCTCGGGACTTACAAATTTAGAAAATAAAAAAATACGTGTACTTTTGTTGAGTTTTTGAATGATCTAAATGTCAGACTAATTTTTTTAGTTATCTACCTTATTATCCTCATATTTTTCTCTTCTTCCTACAAGTATTACATTATTTGTAATACATTTCCATAATAAAAACACCCAACAAATAATAAACTCAATAAGAGCATCACTGTACAATAAATACTCAAATATTCAAACAGCAAAGAGATCGCCTTAGGACGAAATTATCAATCAAATTTATTGTAATTTTGAACTCTATGCCTCTAGTAATAAGATGCAATTTTTTCATTCTGAGCACGATGATCGGTCACCATCGTTACCATAGCTTAGCAACGCCGTATTAGCCTTATAGCTATGGCCATAGAGCATGATTTCCCCTGACAAAAGTGCCGTTATAAATAGCCAGACATTCTGCATGGATGTCGGAAAAGTTGGAAGAGGCTTTTGTTTTTACATAGAATTAGTGAATCTATTGATAAGTATTATAATAATAATAAAGGCCAATTATTTCCAATCTCCAAATAAATATTATAACATTAACGTATAATGCTAAGTTTTGAATGAATATCTATAAAAGTATGTAAAGTGTATAAGAACACCAACTATCGCTTATTTTTTCTGTAGGTAATTAATAATTATATAATGAAATAATTCGGATCAGAATAAACAACGAGTTTAAGTATATATTTTTTTTATAATTTCTGACTTAAGTTCTTATTAGTTATCACACAAACATATTAACTGCAATTTCTTTGATACACAATCAACTTTTTCATAAGTTCCAAATGGTATATTAGACGGTAACTACAATTTCTAGGCTACAAAAAGTGTACAAAACGTGTGTGAAATCGTGCACATAACCACAAGTAGGGTTTACTTTTAAGTTTTAAACTTTTATTGTTCTTAAAACCGACTTATTAATTACTATACTTTTCTATGTTCCATATAGCTTTCGTATCCGAAAAGTATAAAAACTTTTATATTCTTTATTATCGACAGTATGTGAAAGTTGTCGTTAACCAATGAATTTGAAATTTCTAAAAGTTGGCAAAACGGTAATACCTCTATTCAATACCTAAAAGTAGGCAGATAGTGTAAGGCGGCACTCCGCTACTAAATCAAATCGATTTGTCAAAACAATTCAATATTCTGTATCAAAACACTAAAAACAAGGAAAATATTTCACTTTCAAAGTTATCGTGACACTATTCATTTAAAAAACCCGGATTTACTCTGATTATGATTTTTTCTTCCCGATGAAGGTGTTCTCATTATCATGTTGCCCGAAACGTTGAAAAGTTAAATTATATTTATTCGGGAGTTTTTTAAAATGAATAAGGAAAACATAGATATGTGCATAATGTGATAGAGTAAAACAATAGGCGGCCTTATTACTAAAATCTCTTCCAGGCAACCTTTGAATGGATAGAAATCCTTGTACACAGAAGCAGTGGCGTCTGCAACTTTTACGTCTTTGTAAAAGTCATTTATCTTTTGAAAATTTATCTCCTACAGAAATTTCACTTCGCAATAGTCGCAATTTATCTTCTACAGATATTTCACTACGTAGAAGCCGCATCCAGTAGTTTTAATTCGTCGAGAAGGTAGCGGGACAGTTAATATATTTGAAGTAAGGTAGAAAAAGGGTTTCAGTAGTACCTTTGTGTGGGGCTGCCCTTTAGTGGGATCTAATAAAACCTTGTTACAGGCAAAGGGATACCATCCCAATATTGAATGTGTTCTTTTACATGATACGGAGTTTAGTAACTTGTGTTTTATTAAATCGCGGATCTTTTTAGTAATATTTTGTGATGTTATATGGTTTATTGTTTTTGCTATCGGGTGTATGTGATTTGGGATGGATTTTAGTTATTAATCGACTGACAAAAGCTTTTTTTTACTAAGTAACATTAAAACACTACAGACAAATGAGTCCGTACCATTTTTAGTTTACATAATACTCCGTACGAAAAGAGTTAGGAAACATTAAAATTTTAACATTCATTACAAGAACATAACTTAGATTATCTAATTGAGATCTAATTTGTTTATTATCTAAGGGTTGAAAACTTGTGTTTCTTCGTTTAGATGTTTTCAAATCGATTGTATTTTTCAAATTTATATATTTTTTTAGAAGTTATTATTTCTTATTACATAAAAAAATGGTGTTCTGTTTTATCCGTCTGTTAGCCCGACCAAAAATAATGAACACTTTTTCTCGCTTTATCAATTTATTAAGTGCCGAGATATATGTATGTATATCATCAAGGTTCCGGAGTGGGAAGCTTGTCATCTCTTCGACTCTCAATAAAGGTAGAGAGATTCTAAATTGAGCTTATCAACATTAGGTAGGTACCATATCATGTTACATACATTTCAGGAACAATCAAAATCGGCCTCGGTGATTTTTTTTGTATAACCTAGAAAAACACCCAGACATAGATAAAAAATTCTGTATTTCCATTATTTTGAAGAATTCACTGGTTCCGCTGGCTCTGTAAGAAGAGGTGGGATGTCCAGAGTTCCAAATCAAATAATGGTAAGTTAAGTAAGTAAGTACTCGTTTCAAGTGTATAGACTTAAAACGAGTAACTTATCATGATTTTTTTAAATCTTAATTTTATCAAAAAAACCTTATTTTCAAAATATTTATAAACTTATTTGCCACATTACAGCGGTTTATTAGCGATTTTTCATTTATTCACACAATATACAACGCCATTGTAGCAACATAATAAGTACAATTTACAAAAAATGTGAAACTACTGCTACTGCTCCGAAATGAAACAAAAGACTTACGACGCATTTGATTTTAATCGAAAAACGCTGTAAATTATGTGGACCGGCTATATAAGTTCCATTTTCAAAAATTACATAAACCCAAATCGCCAACAGTTCCTTCCATTTTCAAACATTTCATTACCCTCTAATAGCCATATGTTTACAGTTGGTTACGTGCGCATGCGCCAATGGCCGAGACTACCTGACCGCGGCTGGACACTGATCAATATTAAAGTCCGAGGGAGGACGCTTGGGATGTCTGTTTGTCTGTTGTAATTGTATAGAGCGGATACAATATTAAAATAGGTTTATTTATATCATTTATTTTTGCTGGACAAGCCACACAACAACTTACCAGATGGGGCTATCTTATAATGGTAATCTCTATGCATGTGTTGCTGGATGTCCGATTCATATACGCCAAATACAGCTAGCTAGCTTGATTTTGAATGTTGATTTCTCACAGTTTTAATATAATCAATTTGCAAAAAATATATAAGGTATTACTCCTCTTCATTTTAGTTGGTATTAAACTTAAAATGCATACCTACCGGATATTGTTACTTATGTAAATAATTTTGGAGAAATGGCCATTTTATTATTCTTAATGTATTTATTGAATCTATAATTTATATCAAAATACTTGAGATTTTAAATGCTATTACACCATAGCTGTAAAATTATGATTTAGGTTATCAACGGTTAATATTTTGCCATATAAAAACACCATAGAAAGTGGTATCAACACCTCTCTTAAATTATATCTTAACTCACCTTTCTGCGGACAGTACGGGGGAGGGTCCAAGAGAAATGACGACCCTTAACTAAAACACACACATACACACGCACGGCCATTCCACCCACACACACCCACTTTCCTTTCACCCACACAGTGTATCTGTGTGCGGGTGTGTCTGTGAAGAGGGGTTTTACGGCTGTGTGCGTGTCCAGTTTCCGGGCTCCTGGGTTTTGTTAATTTAATTAGAGGTACAAAAAGATTAAGGCTTTCGAGGACGCAGGCATTAGGGTACTGCTTTTGTTGAGGTTTCTCTTTGGAAGTTTGCGTGTAGTTATGGTTGTAAATGCTGCTTGCTGAAATGCAAGGAGGTGGAAAGCTTAGAAACTCCTTGGGATATTCAAATCTATTTTTGATTATAGACTGATATTTTTTTTTCGAGATTTAGGAATTATCATAAGATCATAGTAATTTTACGTATTTGTGTTGTCAACGCTAAGTTAAATAGTTGTAATTGAATAGCCATAGAACAAAAATATTAGGTAGAATATAAACATGTAAAGTAAATATTTAAAAATAAATTAGAAAAACTTTTTTTACATTTCCATTAATTGCCATCAGAATCAATCTTTCAGAAATAACTTTATGAGTTTATATTATAACTAGTTCCAGGAAATTCATTTTATTTTAAACAAATTTAAAACGTATTTTGTAAGTACCTATTTAATAAAACTGGCTATTCTAAGAACTTTGGCGAGTTTGAAGGACATCTAACATCGTGGTGAATAAGACCTAATCTCTCTCGTCAAGTGAGAGGTCAGGGACCTGTATACTATGTAAAAAGGATTTTTTAGAGATTTACGCCATCGTAAGCATTTCACATTCAACCTTCACACATAACCACTGAAGATAATCCACCACCTGTCTACCCACATTTTCATAACTTAGTATGATATTTTATTCGAATAAGATTAGGCTCACCGCACGTAACAGAGATTTCCCGAAAGCCGCTGTTTTCGACGCCATAACCAATGTTTGTCTTCAAAACAGTGGACTATTCTACCACGATTCCTTTCGAATATAAAAAGTAAGTCGATAGCTTACCGGCGAAATTTATACTTTCAGATATTCGAAATATGTTCTTACAGCCACCGTAACTTGATACGTCTGCGCGTGTCTAGTTGAAGTATTTGTGTTTTTGTATGTCGTATGAGGGGTCTTTGTATGATGGTTGACTGAATGTAGAGTATATCGTATAAATTCAGCCCACGGGTGAATATAACCGTGGTAGTATCTGGTTGTTTTCACATAATAGAGCCATTTTCTTTTGTTTTTGTTACGTTGCGCGTCTCTCGTTATAGGTACGCAGACAATGAAAACAAAAGACGGTTTCTTATTTCTGCCTTTTTACTTTCGCTTTTATAGTGTATTTTATGATTGTGAGGTTTTTGATACGGAGTTCTGAAAGAGATATTTTAGAGGTAAGATATAGTTTAAAGTACTACCTACTTTAAGCTACAACTACTTTGTAACATAAATCATGACTTCAATCATTCTTGATACAAGTTGGAGAATTTAGATTATTTTTCTTAAGAGAATAGGCATGATGACTACATAAAAATAGCTATGTTAATCCGTCTGTTAGTCCGTCCATTTTCCTATTTTTTGCTTTGTAATTTAATAATAAAGTGACAAGATATAGAGCATCAAAGTTCCGTGGTGAGGGATTTGTAAATTTAGTACAAATTGAAAGAATTACAATTTTTCACTTACTTTCAACTCTTTAGATTCCTACTTATACTAAGTCATTTATAATACATAATTAAAATAATATTCATACAAGTGTTTACAAAAATGTACTTGATTTTAATATTTTATTTCCAATTTCATGTATCAATTAGTGCCATTACAATATTGATATATTGGAGTGACTACAAACAGCATTCCTGCTAGTCCAGTGACCACTATCAGCCATTGAAAATGCCTGGAATTTAGTTCAATT
Source organism: Gymnoscelis rufifasciata (assembly GCA_929108375.1). NCBI lineage: Eukaryota > Metazoa > Arthropoda > Insecta > Lepidoptera > Geometridae > Gymnoscelis > Gymnoscelis rufifasciata. The sequence continues at coordinate 6,404,430 of OV815315.1, read as the reverse complement.
TAGTTGCAATTTACTGTACGGCTGATGTATTGGAAACTGATCAATGAGCTCTTAGTGCTAGTGAGTACAAACACATTCCTGCTAGTCCGGTGACCACTATCGGCGTTGGAAACGTCTGGAATTTAACTACAATTTACTGTACGGTTGATGTATTGGAAGCTGATCTATGAGCTCTTAGTACAAGTGAGTACAAACACACTCCTGCTAGTCCGGTGAACACTATCAGCCATTGAAAATGCCTGGAATTTAGTTCAATTTAGTTGCAATTTACTGTACGGCTGATGTATTGGAAACTGATCAATGAGCTCTTAGTGCTAGTGAGTACAAACACATTCCTGCTAGTACGGTGAACACTATCAGCATGAGACACGTCTAGAATTTAGATCAATTCATTTACAATGTACTGTACGACTGATGTATTGGAATCTAATCCATGAACTCTTAGTCCAAGTAACTACAAGTGAGTACAAACACATTCCTGCTAGTCCGGCGAATAGTAGCAGCCATTGGAAACGTCTGGAATTTAGTTCCATTCAGTTACCGCTTCCTCTAGCCTTTGGCAGCTGGTTTGGGACCGTAGCCATGATTTTCCTTTTTTACGGACAATGCATATTTAATAGGCACGATAATGACTTAGAACTTTGGTATTCTGTTTAGTCCGGCTGTTAGGATGTCCAAAAATAACGGACTCCTATTTGCTAGATCAATTAAATGAGGAAGTGCAAAGATATAGACAATCAAAGTTCCGAAGTGGGGGCTTGTGACTACAAAATTTAGTACAATTTAAACGAAAGCGTTACTTTAATGAATTATTTTAAATAATAAATTACGGACTAATTTATTATTTTATATGATTATGTAACTAACTGAATAGTATTAAACGCCATCATTTATCCGCTTACGATAAAGAAGAATTTTTCATTCCGACGCGCTTAATATATACTTTTGTTACACCCGAAAATTAACCTCCGTGAACCGCTTTGCAGAATTTAAAGTTTTATGTTTGAAAGTTAATGTGTGGTGAGAAACTTTCAATTTAAATGGAAAAAAATCTATTTCTATTGATAATGTTTTGACCCCTGACCATATAATATATAATTAATTGATTTGACTATATTGGTTTTGTTTGTTAGTATAGAATGACTTAGTAAAAATTTTATTATTCTATTAACAAAAAAAAATTTGAATTTATTGAATCCACTTTACTTTGCCTGAATTCATGTACAATCACATTCAATTACTCATACAACAAATAATTAAGAATATATTTATCCCAAAAAATACTAAATCGTGTTCAACCTAGCGATTGGAAACTTGCTAAAATACGGCAGAACTCGTTACCGGTTGGTTTCAGTACAAATTCGTACCGCCGTTCCGCCTCAAATAATTGTTGGCTAGTGTGTACTCTCTTTTCAATTGGCTTTATAATACAACTTAAAAAAAAAAACAATTTTTACTGTTGATATAACTTCAAATAGAATTCGACTTTTTAAATTTGGAATCAGAAACTAACAAAATCTTCTGTTCTTATTGAAACGAGAGAAGTGTGTGCTTTATTTGTAAACCTTACGTTCGAACGAATTTACGAAATAGGTTCCTCAAATACAAAAACATAAACCTTGCCTGAATATCGCTAAAATATTGTTACTTCTATGTAGTAGTCCCGCACTATGTAAACTTGGAAAAGGTTTATCAAACCCAACCTTCAAATCTTTCAGAAGTAACCAACAAAAAGGTTGTCAGATAAGCGAAAATAGCAAAGTACCAACCTCCTTGGTCAGACCGCTGTCATCCTCTATGTGTCCAATGATAGCACTGAGGAGGGTCACAGAAAGAAAGTTATTATTTTGCTTTTAAATGTTTGTATTTGAAGACGGTCTTACCTAAATCAAGTAGACAGATTTGGGTTGGGATGATTGTGGCGCAAAACTTTGACATTAGCAACCCGAATTTTTTGCTGATGTATTTAATTTAATTTACAAAAGTCATTTTATTATTCAGCAGAAAACATGCTCCGTGCCTGTACGTGATAGCAAGGAAAAATAACATGACGAGTTATGAAAACAAACTTTTTAATAAAAGTAAAGTAAAATTTAAACGAAACTCAAACGAAATACTTTTTCTAACAAAACGGTCCCATGCATTCGGACTTCGCACGGGCTCACGCAAAAAATGCAACAATAAAATACAAAAAAGGGGTGTTGGGTGGACCGCGCCACCCACCTCCCCATATCTGTGCACTCACCAACGCTAATCTCCCTATCTAACAAACGTAATTTGTAACACGGCAACACCAACGCAAAGTATACTCAAACTTATAGGAATAAAACACATTTTCGGAAGTAACGTCGCCGGATTTGTCCATACAGGACGACCAAAACAGACAAGGGGAGTGAGTTCCACCAAAAAATGTGGAAACACTGATGAATGTTCCCCATTAGATGTTATTTATTCGACTGCGGCTAAAAGGGCCCAGTTTAAGTTCAGCTAAAGTTTATTTAGGACGCAGTGTATTAGGTTAACTGAAGACATTTTCAGCAAAGGATATATTACAGTCAGTTATAGGGGTCCAGTTTTTTGGTTTTCGACTTATGATGGTATTTGTCACTGGGAGTTGGGTTTGCTTTACTTTAAGAAGGACAAATTGAGGTTGTTTTCATAAATGTGTTGGGGAAATGTTGGGTACCTTTAAACCAACGAACGATGTAGTTGAATAAAAATATATTTAATACTTGGTTAAAATGTAGTTTGATCTTTACTAAATTCGGGTGTATAAGAAAATGTATGGTAAAATAAAATGCGCTGGCTATCTGTTAGTTCCACTGAAACTCTAAACCGCATTTATCTTATCGAATGTTCGAGTTAGTCTCCTACTGACTGTTTTCGATTGCTAATAAGATTTAATCTAATAAGATTAAAAAAAATATGAATGTTTTATTTTTTAGAGAGCTTGTTGTCTTTGGTTTTAAACAACTCCAATAATAAGTAGTTAACTTATTATGATTATGCGATATATGATACAAGTAATTCAATTACAACATAGTCGTAGTTATTTTGGTGATTGGTTAGATGAAATTGCTTTTTTTTTAATATAACTTTCATTAAAACAACAATTCTATATAATCTAGTCATGTCTTATTTAGGCATGTTGAATTTTATAAAAATGAATAATGACTTTGATTTCGATTTTATAGGGGAGAATCTTCTTCCCTATAAATTGTTAGCACCTTTTTTTAACATGAAACGAAAACGCATACTTTCTAAATAAAATTCTGAATGCGACCAGCATTCAGAATTTCCATGCTCCGTTCCAGTTTAACTCAAATACTGCACTTACTAACCAGTCTGCTTAACTCACCACGCTGGACAAGTGCGGGTTCGTGAATGTCACATGTCCTTCAAACTCTTCAAAGTTCTCAGAATAAGTCTGCTTTCTCACGATGTTGGTGCCTTCACCTTTATAGGACATGTTTAAAGCGCATATCATTTTTTCAAGAAGAAAAGAAGGTGCGCGGCTGAATTTGACCCACGACCTTCGGAATGAAAGTCGAGTTTTTTTTTAATAATTCTCATCAAAAAGTTAAAACTCGAGTTAGACCTACAGTAGGGGTTACAGGACCAGCGGCACGTACCGATCTGTCTGTCGGTATGTCAATAGCTGACTAATGGATGCCCGCGACTGATGGTCTCGGCTGACGGATGTCCCTATAAAATTCTTTACCTTTAGTGCTGGTATTGTACGAATCTCGAAATGTATATCATTGCATTATAACGAGAAAAGGAATTATCATATTTTGTAAGTTGAAAAATAGTTTTAGAAACATATTATAATCTAGTAACAATGTTCTTCTAGTGACCTGAAGATAGAATTATTTATCGTTATGAGAAAGTAACATTTATGGTCTGGTCAACCCTATATCTATTTATCAACTAGCGGCCCACCCCGGCGTCGCACGGGTAAAAAAAGTTCCCGGCAATTTTTCCTTATTTGCTCACCGTTTAGACCTACCATGGACTACGACAAACATTTTAAAACCAAAATCAGCTCAATCGTCCCAGCCGTTCTCGAGTTTTAATCAGACTAACGAACAACAATTCATTTTTATTTAAATAGATAGCTTATTCTGTATACATAATATGATTTGTTAATTTGCTTAATAATAATAATGCTCTGGATTGCGGAAGCCATACAACTATGGCTTCCGCAATCCAGATCATTATTTTTGCATTCTAGAAATACACGGAAGTGTATAATTTTCTCAATTAGACGATAGTGATATTAAATCTAATAAGGGGTAACATCATTACCATAACTTGATGGTTTTTGAGTATTCCAATATATCGACGCTGTTGCAAGCGCTATGATCACGACAAATACAAATATCCAGAAACTTAAAAATCCTCAAATTTTATGGTATGGTATGTTACCTGTTATAAGTCTTGTTAAAAGCTATGATTATTTAAAATGTTATATAGGCGATAGTGGTCATTAATTTTGGGATTGAGTACTATAGTGTTTTTTTTTTATTTTTAGAAATTGTAGTTAACAATCAATTATATTTATTAATAGCTTTTACCCCTCGGTTAGATTAACCCACGGTAAAAAGTAGCCTTTGTCCTTAACTGGGACTGCAGATACATTTATGTCTTTAACAAATTTCATCTAAATTATTGATTTTAATGCGTAAAATGTTATTTAAACGAGATAAAAAGCGGAAGTGTTATTATGAAGTTTCATCAAAATCCATTCTGAAGATTTTGCGTGTAATAGCAATAAAACATGCTTTGCATTTCTTACATGCTCCACCAATCCACCATCCTCACAAACTTTCGGGTTTATAATATTGGGATTATAAGTATATCTAGAAGTACACCTACATAATACAATTATATACGAATTACGAAGCCCTTAAAATGTTCTTTTCTTTCAACCCACTGAACACAATAACATTTTTAAATACTTGCCCATCTGGTAATTGTGACGTAATCTCTCCCACTTCTAGTTAATAAAATAAAATAGAGCTCACATGCGATATCACGTCGTATTTCAGTCTAATGTATACTATTTTTTAATACATCTACCTATCAACTCGCATTATGGACGAGTGAACAGGTACGACTCGCAGAAAAATAGTATTCACACTTATGTTGAAGCTTGACGCAAATAGGCCATAGACCACAGCCACCGGTGGCCAACTGTTCACACGATAGCGAGTGGTCGCCACTGACCACACGTGTGCGCCGCGTTTAAAGTAAAAATTGTTTATGCCGAGCCTTAAATACGCAAAAAATAAAGTAAGAATACTTTGAATTACCTACCCTAACATTTGTGTAGGTACATGTACTTTACAAGTTACATTAATTGAAAATGAATTATTTTATTTTTTACATGTTCTCTGGTTGCTTAATGCAAGGGAAGAACGATATCCTAATAATAAACTGGCCATCCTGTGGAACATCTCTGTAAAACTCCGCCAAACGCTTTAATCCAACGAGAAGGGAGGGAGGTCAAAGATTAATATTATAACTACTATAAGTCCTTCTAGATTTTAACAAAAATAACATTTTCTTTGGGTTTCGTTCAAATACACCGGGTTATTAAATTTGAATATTAAAGTAATTATGATCACTATTTATCACGATCGTTTCAATTGCTTTTAGTCAATCAATAAAATAAATTGCCTGCATATGTATTGTTAAATTTCAAGAATAACAAGCTGTTTTAATTATTTAACTATTTCTAATACGCAATAACCACACTTTCAAATTTGTAGTGCAACCTGTTTTGTCATCAGTACCAGACTTACGCGTCCCCAGCAAATGTTGTGGTGAATTTCATATTTTTGTAAGTATCTACTTCGGCTGTTTATTCTACATGTGTTTCGGTTCACATGAAAATTTTCTTGATTTTTTACGCTTTCGTAGGCTTTATGTGCGCTGTCGAGAGCTCTTTGCGTTACGAATATCATATATTACACCACTTTGAGCTGAATCATTTACTTCTTATTTTATTAGCTCTCTGTTATTTTACCATTTTCAAAAGGAATACATTTATGGAAGTTGTAATAGATAAGTGAGTAAGTATTTGTTTTTTTCTTATCTGCTGACTTTAATTCTTTATTGATATTTATGGTAATTTATTAAGCGAGACAAACATATTTTTTGATAAAATTTAAGAAAAATATAAATAACATGTAATTTTAAATAATTTAAATAATTATGTGAATAAATTTAAATGGTTATATATCAGATATGTTTATGTAATCATTAGTAATAAGTTTTTTAAAAACTGTGTGTTTTCCGTATTAAATAAAAATTTACCGACTTCTTATGTAGAATAGAAAGTAAGTACCTATATACAAACTTATTTTTCCAATAGGTTAGAACGTTATGAAGTCAATACTATAGACACCATTAGAGCTTATCTCGGGTGAATGGGATACTTTAGTTGAAAAATGACGATTCAAATACAGATCCCCGGACTTACAATAATCCTAAATGTCATTTCACCCCTTCATAACAGAATCTGGCTCTGAAACGTACGGATTGGCGCGCACATTGTCTCAGCAAATTCTTAGGTGATCACTCAATTCTAAACAGTGCCATAAATATTCTTAGTAACTTTCAAATCTAAGTCATAAATAGCTTGAAATAAAAGTTAAATTCAACTAAATTTTGAATAAAAATTCTTACATTGCGGCTACATTATCTTCCAAACTCGCTTCGATAAATAAATTTGTGTACACTCAGTCAGAGTTCAAAATAGTCTGCGGATTTCTATTTCGGCATGTCCAGAGACGCAATATTTTAGGTCTGTTTACAAATGAACGATTCGCCATTTCTTCTCTTTCCAAATTTGAATTGTATTCCAAAGGAAGACGACTTGATTTCGAGCTGACTTATTTTGGCGGAATTGACGTTTCAGTTAAGGGAAAAGTGCTAGTAGTCGGTCCATAACAAAACACATAAATTAAGTGCTCAATAATAAATGGAAATGTCCCTTGCAGAGGACAGGGCATTAGGGCGGGATTATGAGGAATGTGGCCCTCGCACTTCTGCTTCGCTCGAACTTTCTATTTGGAAATAATTGCTAACTGTATTGTTTTATAAGCCAATAGGAAATAAAATTTGTATTAAATTTTTTAATCATTTGTGTTTTATTTCAATGAGATGATTTGTAAATTATTATTACTTCTCTTTTTCAAAAATACGTTATTATAAACTTGTTAACTCGTTTTCGAACACTATCAATTGACGCAGACAAGTAAACATAAAAACAGTCAATAAATCTCTCACAATCCCATTCATCCCATTATTTACAAACCACTATCATCCTTAAACAGGTCCGCACGCTTCATATCAACAAAAAACAAACGTGTTTGGGGAGAGAAATCTGTAAAACCTCCTGTCAACTTCTGGCCACTAAGTGGCCGATATATAGCCCGTGTCAAACTTCTTTTGTCACACAAGTACCTGTCTCGAATGGACAAAAGGCGAATGTTTACCTGATCCTTTGAAAGTCACACCAACATCCGAGGTCCATAGTTTATACGCTGTGAAAATGATACAAAGTTGCATTTATCGAGCGATGTCACGCGTGCCGGGGGATGGGGTGTCTGTGTCTACCCTATTGTGCCGGACAACTGGACAGGGCACGCGCCGTGGGGAGTTACAAACCGGTCGGCCATTGGTCAGTTGGGGGATTTGAATTAGGAATGGCTAGCGAGGCAGGCATTGGCTCTTTTGCCAGGTGCGAATAACCGTTTGAAATGTGATTTGAGTCGTATTTAGAATGAGCAGAATAATCAATCATTTAAATATAAAATTATAAAAATGAATCTACGAAATGTATTACGCGTATAACTTCAGAGTTTTTGCATCAAATTAGATGATTTTTTAGGACAAGGTCTGTATATATAAATACAAGGTGTCACAAAAATAGGTAAAATAATTTAAGGTAATAGTTTCTAGACTCTTTGATCGATTTATCTCAATCAAGCTTGATTAGTTATGAAATCCCTTTAAGCGAGGTAATAATACTTAAAAAGTTTTACAAAAATATATGCTAATGCCGTTAAAAAGTCAAAGATAAAATCGAACAGTATGGAATTAGAATATCAAAGCCATAAAACTTTAAAATCGATAAGATGAAATTGGCAGGGGTGAATCGGGACATGTTACGGCCACACGCGTCTCTTTGAAATATAATATGCCCTTGAAAATAATGCAATCACTTGCGTTACGTACAGTAAGTTCTTACCAGATCTACTGGAATCAAGTTTTCTTATTTGGTTATTTATAAAGTTTAAAGTAAAAGTATTTCAAGATAAATTTAGTTATTTTGGAATTATAAGGTTTATCTAATAATAAACAGGCATATCGTTCGTGAAATTTGGTTAACTATTTAAGATTTGTATTTGTATATTGCTTCTTAAATCATTTCAGTTCAGTAGAACGAGTCAGATAACACTTAGTAAATTACATAATGACCAATTAACTTCGCATTACCTCAAATACATAAGGACTTTAAAACAATTTATAAAAAATTCAAAACTTTATTAAATTTAGTAACCACTTGTTATAAATTATATTTCTAAATATAAACTATATATGTATAAGTACCAATCTCAAAACGTTATCTGCGAAGACAAAAAGACAAAACGATACAACAACAAATTCTTCCTCTTTCACACCCGATACACCTTTAAGCTCTAAAGCAGTAAAACCCCTATTACATCTCTACATGGAACCATCTCATTTGGCCACAACACTAAATTACAATACTGGGTGTTTTGGGAAAACAAAAAACATTTATATCAATGGCAGGCCTGTTCTAAATTTTACTAGTCATTGACAGGCCGTAGCGAGGTGAGCCCAGGAGACTCGTTTGAAGAGGCAAGTAGATAAGAAAACTGGAGGTACTACTGTCCCCAGTTAGAATATGACCATCATATATCTCTAGAGCTGATGCTTGCTTAATATTATTAACGTGATATTGTAATGTTATTGAAGTTGTTGAATTGTAATAGTGTACGGGTTGAAAGTGATAACTACATAAAACAAAAGATATTCTGTTTAGTTCATCTGTTAACCCGCCTAAAAATACTAAACACCTATTTTTCACTTTTTCAATTTAATTGGAATGAGCAAAGATAATCAAAGTTCCGGAGTGGGGTTTACGTTACCTAACTCGAAACTTCATTGCACTGTATCGTCTTGATATTTTGTTTGCAGGAATAAAGAAATAATGCGGGTAATTTTTTTTTAAATAATGTACTAAGTAATTTAAATATTTTGTTAGATGACATACCTATTAGGTATATTTTACGATACTTTTTTTGTTCTTTTTAATCATTTTTGCTTAGCAATCCAACTACTAATAAATGTTTGCAGAGAAAAATAGAATACCTACGCGATATATTGCACCTCAACACCTCTCACAAACTATCCAAAGGTACTATTTCTCAGATTGTATGTGTAAAATAAAAGGCATTCTTCTCTTGAGAAATATAATATTCACTACTGGACTTTAGTCTCCCTTATAGACATCATCATAATTATCATGTGGAAATCGCTAACGCTTTGCCGGCCGGTTGTCGAGCGCAGAACTCCAAGAACACGCTGGCCGTCTTCTGGGTAGTTTTATTTGGCTAGGTTCTACAGCACCAACGGGAGAAGGAGGTTTTATCATTGTAATACCCGCGGCTATTTAACACCACCCGGTATTCGCGCCTCATACGAGAGTGGTTATATCACCTCTATACCTAACCTCACAGGGTCAGAGGTAAAGTTTTCGGACGGTGGTTACCCAGGGGACGACCCGTTCGAACCCCGGATAAAACTCGGGGTAATTCTCACGTAGTACCCCGCATTTGTCAGAACCCCACGCTGTTTATTCGAAGATATTATTTGTTTTTGCTGTTTTAAAATGTCTTTATGACTTTGCGATACGTTGTGTTTTACGATGTTGTTTTTAGCGGCGGCTGGAAATAGTAGTTTTTGATAGTATTTTAATAACTATGTTTTAATGTAGCTTTACTCCTTAACTTTTCTTACTAGGTACATGATAAATGAACGGAATAATGAAAGATAGTATTCATAATTGAAAATGATAAGAAGCTGCATACCTAAACCTTTGACCTTATTTCTACTCTAGTCTCATCGTTTCAGCTGCACACTTTGTAAATAGGTAAATTATGTTAGTAAATAATGTATCTCGTCACATTTTTAGTTCATCTAAGTATTAAAAAAATTATATTTCACGAAAAATAACGCTCAAAAGTCGGTAACTAAAGTATAATAATTTTTTTTACTGACAACTCAAATTACAACACTCATATAAGCACCGACCCACCAATTCACATTACCCATTCAAAAAGCACTAAAACATAAGGTTATTTAAAACTACAGGTAAGGCAAAGTTAGGCTGTTCAAATATTTATATTGACTTAGGTTAACCCTTGCTGGAGTCCGTCTATCAGACCCTGAAGCCTCGCGGGACCTGCAGGCCAGGTACAGATAGATGTAGCGATATTTAGAACTGATTATGAGTAACAATTTTTCAAATTTTTTTTAATTGTTTTTTGTAAAGATGGCTGCCTCAATATAGACAAACTGATGTTTCTTGGTTTAATTATAGATCTCTGTAGAAAAATTATCAATAAAATTTATTTGTCCTTCAACGTTTCCTATTTATTTAAAGGAAAAAAAAACAATAAAATTTTAATGAGTACCCCGCGTTAATTGTATTTACGTGTTTATACTTAGTGTTATTTTTTATACTAATACTAGCTGACCCCAGTAAACGTTGTTTTGCAAAATGAAAAATAGATATTAGCCGATTCTCAGACGTACTGAATAGGCATTTAAAATTTTATTAAAAATCGGTATAGCCGTTTCGGAGGAGTACGGTAACTAATATAGTGACATGGAAATTTAATAATATACTAGCGGCCCGCCCCGGCGTGTGCGACGCCGGGGTATAAAATTGTCCCGGAAATTATTCGATTTTTTCTCGCCGTAAAAACCATCCTATCTCTCAAGTTGGATCGAACTGCACATGGTGTGCGAATTTTATTATAATCGGTTAAGTGGTTTAGGAGTCCATTGAGGACAAACATTGTGACACGAGATTTATATATATTAAGATTAGAAGATTATAAAGCTGAAAAGTTTGTTTATATGTTTGAACGCGCTGATAATCTCATTAACTACTGAACCAATTTCAAAAATTCTTCAGAGTTAGATAGCCCATTTATCGAAGAAGGCCATAGGCATTTTTACCTCGAAAATGCAAAAAACAAGGGCAACGCTGTGTCTAGTCTGAAAATATAAGATCGATGAATGAAAATTTCATCGTAAACAAACCTCTAAGGGTTTTCAGAATGTTTTATTATAATATATGTTAGTGGAAACTTTTAAATCATGACAAGATCGGTATTTAAGTTATCTCTTTTAAATGTGTCCCACTAATAAGTGAGCGAAGCATGCATATTTGATCTATAATTTAAATTGTTTTAGGCACTACACCGTAAATCACATCCCAATTTTTCTAACTGACATTTCTTTTGTTTCAGACAAGATGACAATTTATTTGAAAGACATAGAAATGGTCACTGTTACTGTGAGAGACCTTCCAGAAACGTCCAAAAGATATCACGTGACTTGATATGAGCAGAGTTTCAATAACAGGAGCAAATAAACATTGGTAATGGATTATACAATTTTAATTTATAGATATGAAATAAAAATAAAAATAATAATAATTAAAGGTATTTTCTACTGAATCAGTGATATGGGTATCATCATCACCACTCTATTAACACGTTGACTTTGCCGTCTATTTTGAGAAATTTTCTGGTACGTCCATCTGTTTCAATAAAGCCATTAAAGACCTCATTTGTGATTTCTGACGTCCATAAACAATAAACAAATACGATGGGACATTTTCATTTTATCTCGCCAATTCATTTATTTGTTCATTCAGACGCCCCTAGAAAATCAAAGTTCTAACTCTCAAGTCCAGCCCAGGAAACGCGATTCAGTTATCTTCGCAGAGGCCACCTTGTTTCGAAGATTTAGGCATTTTACTCGCCCAGTCGACTTGCATGCGCGTTACGCGGGAGCCGACTTGATATGAACTCCGGCGAACTTTGTCGGCAGCAAGAACGCCACAATACAGCATAATGCAGTAGCTACGGTGATTTTAATTTTATTGACCGTATTTTTTTTGGTATATTGATTATTTTATTGACTATATTCTTTTATTTGATTGAAATGAAAGTTTATTGTAGTAGGTATGTAGGTATTGAATGTATACATAATTTTTCTTACTAAACTTTTTGAATTAGTGAGGTGATAATTATGATTGAAGCATTTGTGGTAAAGAATACAAACAACAAAATGAAAACAAACAATTGTTATGTACAATATTTATTCTCATTTATAAAAAAAATACATTTTATATGAGGAATAAAATGCTTTTTTATTTCATTGTAATTTAGAGTTTTAGTGCTAGGTAGGTAAAAAAATCTCTTTTTCTTTATTTTCGGATTTTGATTTTGCGAATCCACCGGGATTCGCATTCAAGTGTCAGATTCCGTATAGATGCAACCAAGAGTGTGTCTGGGGTTGACGATTTCTGGCAGCAGACATTGGACAGGTGGTAAAAGTGTGATAATTTTGATTCCATCTTTGATTTCCAAAATTCATCATCTTTTTCGATTCGTTCGATATGTACTGTTATTATACAATGTTATTATACAGTTGCCGAATATTTAAATGACAAAACCATTGGTAAATAAATGTAATGTGTAATTATTTTTAATCATTAACTAATATTTTATTTTATTTAATCTGATTTATAAAATTATTGACATGTTTATTTTTTAATTATATACAATTATTATTTAAAATTTCTTATTATTAAATGGTTGTTAATCAAAATGTGGCACGCTCCAATGGGCAAATTACATTGATACAAAACCTTATATAATACCTACCATTTAAACTACATGTAATAATGCAATAAAGATACTTTGACTTTGACTAGTTCTTTTTCCCGGCCCAAATACTAAATAGACATTGCCGTCGCGACGGCAATGTCGCGCAGTTGTCCTTGTACTTGTAAAACCAATTACGGTTTTTATTAATTGTTGTAGTTTCACTTCTGTCGTGTGTGAATCGCACACACACCTTTTTTTCACGTCGCACGTCGCTCGTCGGGCGGGAAGAGCACTGGCACAGGTCCGTCGTCGGTAAGCGCCACCGCGCGACTGACGAAGCCCGCGGGCGTCCCGCCGCTCGCGGGTTTGTAGGTATTTAGGCATAATTAATAGGAAAATAACACTAAAACACGCACCTCAGCGATTTGCACTAGAAAAATGATTTATCTAAAGATTGGTGTAAAAATAAGGTCAATAAATTTATTTTTTTAGGCACAGTATTGAAAATGTTTTTTAAAAAGAGGCAACTTTGGTATTTTTTTCTATCGAGCGAAGTTCATCTTATTGTGTAAATGTAAGCGAATTGCACTCTGTAAGATCCTCAACTGAAACATATATTTTTATCAAAATTTTACGTCAATTTTTGACTGATTCATATTGATTTTAAAAACAGCATTTGCGGTACAAGGGGCCCTTCGTTGCCACTGCTGGGAAACAGGGACTTCTCTCTTGGTGACAGAGATAAGGCCTTAATTCACCACGCTTGCCAAGTGCTAGTTGGAGAATGTCACAGGTCCTTCAAACTAGGGTATATGTATACATTGATTCAATAGAAATGTTTAAGAGTAAATACCTGTAGTACGTAAACCAAATGTAAATTTACGGCCCTGTTTAAAAAAAAAACAGTTTCTTTTTGCATTTTATCAGTTTTATCTATATGTTTCTAACTCTGCCGAGATCCAAGGGTCATTCGTACAGTCAGCAATAAAATATGCGCGCGGACGACGGGACGTAAAAATGTTGTTTTTAGAACCCTCAATAATGTATGTTGAGGTAATGTTAAGTGCTCTTTAAGCATACATAATTTTAATAATTTTGCACAAAGTGATGCCATAGAGTCTTAGGAATAGGAACTTTGTTCTTGACAACGTATCAATTGATTGTAATGTGTTATGTATAACTTTGAAGAGTTTAAAAGACATGTGACATTCACCAACCCGCACTTGGTCAGCGTGGTGAATTAAGGCCTAATCCCTCTCTTCAAGAGAGAAGTGTGCCCAGCAGTGGGAACGTTAATAGGGTGTTAATGATGATCAATACGTGGCAACGGCCGCCATAGCGCCAGAAAGCCTGGTCGAAGTTTTATTTCTATTATAACGTTAAAATTTAATAAAGATGTGATTAATAAATATTTGATATCCACCATCAGATAGAAGTATTATTTTACGGTGCCATATTTACGTAAAATAATACACTTGGCAGGGATTGGACCATTTATGTGTATGATTTTACATAAAGCAAAATCTGTAGTCGCAAGGAGCAACCGATCTTTTTTTTTTATGTTAGAAAAGCCTTCATTTGACCACAATCTCACCTGATGTAAAGTAACTATGTGATCTAAGATGGTAATGAAGTCTTAGAAGGTAGATGGCTTCTCCAGATCACATTACGAAACACGAAAAAATAGATCGGAATAATTGGTCGACTGAAATGATGATGATGATGAAAGTCTTTAGTAGATTAATTTACGTCTTGGCATCGTCAGATGATCAATTAACTAAAAGTTCTTGCGTTAAATAATACATTCCTACAAACGTTGATGATTTTCTGTAAGTTATCTTTTTTTTTTTTTTTTATGATCGATAAGCCTTCATTTGACCACCATCTCACCTGATGTAAAGTGACGATGTGGTCTAAGATGGGACATGAAGACCTAGAAAATTGGTCAATTACGATTTGTATTATTTTCCGGCGACCCTTACCTATAAATACTTTACTTACCTAGTTTGGTGAATATCTTCTACTTAGTATATGACCATCATAGTCAAAGTTTTATTTTCGTGATAAATAGAGAGTTGAAATTTTGAGAGATGTTTCTGTTTCCGCAAATAGTAAAAACACATATTCTTATATATAAAATTCTCGTGTCACAGTTTTCGTTCCCTTACTCCTCCGAAACGGCTTGACCGATTCTCATGAAATTTTGTGAGCATATTGAGTAGGTCTGAGAATCGGCCAACATCTATTTTTCATTTTGCAAAACATCGTTTGCTGGGGTCAGCTAGTAATACATAAATATATAGGCGGGCTCACATACAACAAAGTGTTTTTATAAAGTTAACCAACGATGGGTCCAGGTCAGTTACTATGATGGGTGACAGATCTGACTTCATCTTTTTGCACTTAAAAAAAAAGTTTTACATATTTTTGTATTTTTATTGCAAAATATGTATCAAATGAAGAAGAAACTCCTGGGTATTGTATGGGTATATCTCATACTTTTAAATTTTTTTTAAGTCATACCAATCCTAGGTTTCCGTGACAGTTTATAATTATCTTGTTTTCATTAAAGTCAAAGTCAAAACATTTATTTCCTTAGAAACGCAGGGCTTACATGGACAAGTCAACTTAAAGTTAATGAATCTAAAAAAATATCAAGGAAATAACATTGATTTGACAGTTCGCTTAAATGTTTTTAAACTGAGTTGAGAAGCCAATAGAACAACACAGCTTCAGTGAAGCAACATTGCAAGTGAAAAATAATATTGTGACTTCCATATCTACATGCATACGTTTCATAATCCCAAATAAATACAATTTGAAAGCCCTACATACACGTCACCTTCCATCAAAGAAGGCAGACGTAGTTTGTACGCAATTAATACTTCCTTAATCCCCAGCAAGGGCCCAGTGGGATGACCCTTGCTTAACCAACTGTTAACTATACGTTAATGGATATCTTTAAATATAGGACACTCGCATTGTGAAGATGAGTTAAGGTCGGATGATATTTACATTAATCTTGAGCAACCATGTAATAAGTATGTAAAAATATATATTCAGATTTCTATAATAAGATGGAAAGGTCACGTTGCTTTTCTAACCAATAAGGTATTATTATTTTATTTTATTTCAATACTTAGATTTATAACACGGCGACCCGGAACCAGAAATTGTAGATCTATACTAATATATGTATAAAGCTGAAGAGTTTGTTTGTTTGTTTGTTTGAACGCGCTAATCTCCGAAACTACTGGTTCGAATTGAATAATTCTTTTTGTGTTGGATAGTCCAGTTATCGAGGAAGGCTATAGGCTATATAACATCACGCTACGACCAATAGGAGCAAAGATATAGTGGTAAATGTGTAGAAAACGGGAGAAATTGTTCATCTTTGAAGCCTTTCGTTGCGTGCGCCGTGAAAACGGTTCAAGATACACAAAAAATATGTATTAAAGAATAATAGCTCTTTTAATGATCTAAAAAACAGTCCGCGATAGTATATGTCTATCTTTTAAGATTAACTCACAAAAACCGTTTTTATGGTACCTAATTTGGTCGAAATAATTTGTTTAAGTTGTATCAACATAATAATATTAATCTTTATTCAAATAAATATGTTGTTGGTTAAGAGTACTTCATCCATTACAACGCGGGTAGCACCGCAGGGCACAGCTAGTAATTAAATAAAAAAATATAAAATCTTGTCAGCCGGGGGGACTCAAACGTATCAGTCATCCAGTAATCCTGCGTATCTGGTGTAGATACCTGTTTCCATCGAGCCATTGAAGTTGTAAATATGAAAAAAACATTTATTGCTAAGAAAGTGCCAAGACATAGATCAAAGTTTCGGAGTCGAGGCTTGTGTCGTATACATTTAGTACATTTTGCTCGTAAGCAGTACGTCACATAAAACTTCAATGCACTGTATAGCCTAGATTTTCCTTTGCGAGTAAAAGAAAAGTATGAGTACTTTTTTTAAGTAATCTAAATGACGAAAAAATATTTTTATTTTTAAACCTTATTCTTAACAACTATCAAACTGACTTTTGTCAAGCTTATATTTTATTATTATATGTATATTAGGTATATACATTTATTCATAATTATCATATTAAGGAAAAAAACGTTTTGTCGTTGACTTTGATTCTTAGTTGATCTAATAGAATAAGTAGAAATTCGGAAATTAACGGGAAAACTTCCTTTAATATTAAAATTTGATCTGCACTCCATCTTAAATAGATTACATTAAAGTCAGTGTTTTATTAATTTAAATCCATGTGCGGATATTATGGATTACGAAGGAAAGCAGGAAATTAATTTTCCCATAACGATTAACCCATACGGATTATAATGATCTATAACTTTGGTGTACTATTATTATACTCGTATTACCTAGATCTCATACCGTAACGGAAATATTATAATATGCGTGTAATTAATACTCTAAGCTCTAATTTTCCTTCAAACTAAACTTCGTTTTACCTATACTAGGTTCAGTCGACAGCAACAACGTAAGCGGTCAAAATCAACGCCGTCATCATAATTTCTTTACTTCTAACAAACTACAATAGTCCTTAAAACCGTAACGTCCGTAACTTTGACTCAGTTTACTGTTATAAATTAATGCTGTGTGAGTAGTCCGGAAATATTTATTATTTATTAAGTTATTTATTGTACATATTATTTTGAGACCCTATTTCATTAGTGTATTTTGCTGTTGACTGTACATAAAATAAATGAAACCGAGAAATTAAAAGCTCATTCATTATTCAATTATCATAGTTCAAAACCAATAGTTTTCATATATAACATCTAAAAAAATAGATGTGACACTCGAATTAGCCTGAGACACAATGTTGCCACATACTCCAAAACATAGTGATCACAACTTTAAGCGGCCTAACCTGGCAGGTAAATAGTGGTAGGTTTAGCCTCCAGAGGCTCTCAAACGTTCAATCAAAATGATAGGTAATTCAGTTACGCAACCACTGGACTCCCTCCTGTCTGGGATAGTGCCGTGCACAAGTGCTTCGTGGTGTTATTTTGTTATATTCAATTAGCTGGCCAGTTCTGGATTCAAGCAAAAACTTGGATGCGAAGCCCTCCTCTTGAATCATTCTACTTATGCATAAAACCACATAAAGATCCATTTAATTGTTTTTGAGTTAATCCCGAAAATAAAAACAGGAAGACAGATTGACCACGAATATTTATTTATAAGTGTATCTGTTTAACCATGATATGATACATATTTGAAATCGTAATATGTTTAAAATCAATAAACATTTGTTTCATGAGTGTAATCATATTTTATATATATATGGATATTTTATTATTGAATATATATCACGAGACCGACGACGAAGGTCTGTCTAGTATTATAAAAAAATAGATTTTCGAAATCACGGAATCTACATTGTTTTCTAAGTGTGTGTAAATAATCTGCTTTGTACCTTGTATCTGCTACTAATAATCTGCTTTGTTCCTACCTTGTGCTTGTATCTTGTATCTTGTATCTTGCATTCTAAATTCGTATAATGATGATTTCTGGGGCGTTCAATCGTGCAAGGCATGGCCTTTACGCGACTCTATTCAAATGTTGATGCTTCGCTTCCAGCCATTGTGCGATCGCCTGTACCCAGCAGCGCAGACCACCCCATCCCTAATTAATCCTGTATCGCTCGGAATCTCCAGAGTTTTGCTCGAGATGACCTCGCCTTAACTCGTTTATCTCAACTCTGTTTACTTTAACTGACAGATCAAAGTAGTTGATGGCAATTTGTCAATGACTGTACCAGAGGGAGATTTGATAAGATGTGCTGGGTAAATAAGTGATTGGTGTTGTACATAATGATGACGCGTATGTAACTTTCAGTTATTATCGAATCTGGAACATATTATTTATAATGTAGTGTAAATCGAAATGGATTGATAAATTGAGGATACCTATTTGTAATATACGAACTAATTTACTTTCACCGATTCACTGTAACCGATTCGGAATAACACTAATCTAGCCGGGTTTCATACATTTTGTGTGCCAAAAAGCTACTCTAACGTAAGTAATTTGCATGCCATGCTTAATAGGGTGGATAGCTAAATTAAGTAAGTAATATAAAATAAACTAAAATAAAAGTATTAAGTCCGTCAATTAGATGAATAAAAAAATATATACAATTATTTTTGCTTTTTTACTTATCAAGACGATACATAACTTTCGCATAACGTTTCACTCTTGTGAAATTTGTACTTACTTTATACGTTTAAAGCTAGAACTTTCATGCTGTATATCTTCGGACTTTCTTATTAAATTGATATAGCGTAAAATAAATGTCCAGAATTTTTGAACGGGCTATCAGATGGACTTAACAAAATACCTTTTTATGTAGTAATCTTGCCTATTATAATAATAATCATTTATTTCAGGCATCTAAGGCCCATATAAACATATACCTTATAGACATAAAAATATAAATCTTATAAACTAAAGTGTCAGAATCGTGGATCATCTTGACTGCCTGAATGACTGACTTTGACTGCCTCGGTGGCGCGGTGGGCGAATGACCGCTTGCAGAGCAAGAGGTAGCGGGTTCGATTCCCGCCGAGGGTAACATTGTTTGTATGTTCTGCAAGCACTTTTCTCCTTGGTCTGGGTGTTTAATATGTATAATAAAAATATCTATATATTATGTATGTATATTATATTAAGTATATCAGATATCTAGTGCCCGTAACACAAGCTTAGAGCTTACCACGGGGCTAGATGCTGTTGTGTAGATTGTCTGGAAATATTTATTTATTTATTTTATCTCTTACGGCGGTGTCGCCTTGCAGTGTAGGCGACCGATGAACCGTCGAAACTTGAGCCCTTGCGGCCAAAAATGCTCATATATCTGCGCCTAACAATTTCGCAAAGTAAAAGTTAAGTCTCGCAAGGCCCACTGGCGAACTATCAATAAACTAGATGGGCTAGAGCCGTGATCGATGATACTCCTAATTCATACAACCCCTAGAGTCGGATCGATTACAAACTTTGGGAGTTGGCTTTTTGCAAAATTTCATGTCTCCCGGGAAAATGTGGGTTAAATTTTAATGCGTGGGAATGGACGATTGAAAATCAATGGTTAGAAATTGATTTGGTATTACGATTATCGGTCATAAGTATGTTATAAGTTATAGGTACTAGTCATATGCGTGATGACTACATAAAAAGCTAATAGCCACTCACGCGCCCATGCAACTGTAGTAATTTATTGATAAAATTAAATTATACATTTGATCATCCTATTTCCAAAAGAATGATTTATGCTCATTATTTTGTCTTTCTTGCCACACTGGTTTTCCTAATTCTATTTTACATATACGAGTATATCTCGCTTTGTTTATTTGTTTAACTTTAATGAACTTTTTATTTTGTATACTATTTAGGTTTATAATATGAGTTCTTTATGTATTTTTTTTAAATGTTTTTCTTATATTTGTTTTATACCTGGCCATCCCAAGGTTGCCTGGAAGAGATCGCTCATAGCGATAAGGCCGCCCTTTGTACTCTGTTATAATTTAATTAAGGTTTCTGTGAAGTTTTTCTTATTTGTATGGTGTACAATAAAGTGTTTTCTATTCTATTCTACAATTGGTTTTTATGGTAGTTACCAGTGCTACATAATCCGAAAAAATACAAAATAATAATATAAGTAGGTCTGTCTAATATAGCCATCGAGCATGTCACAAAGGAATCAAATATAGGAAAATGTCTCCAAAATTTTACAATTAACATACAACAAAAATGTCACGAATTTAGAATTAATGAATGTTAAGTAACATAATAATACTGTTAGTAATAATTAGTCAAATCATTTTAAAATGTTTAGTCCATCTGTTCACACATCCAAAAAAACGCTTTCACCCGAAACAATAATGCACTGCACCGTCTAGATTTTACGTTTTTATGAAAAAAAAATTTATCTGACTAACGGATTATTTTTTTTTACAATCTTGCCTTATAAATCCTGGATGAAGAAGCTTTGCTTGTTATAATTTATTTTATGTAGTAGGTAAAACGACGTCTAGGCAACAAACACTTGATCTATGTAACATAAAAGTAATAGGTATTGGTTTTTTGATTTCCTTATCCTTACCATTAATAAAAGATATTGCATATTTTGTGCTACGAGATAAAAATAGCATAATTCTAGAACTGATTTAGTAAATTTTCTGCTATAATTTTCTGATTTAAATTAGACCTTTCAAATTCAACAAATTACTTCTAAATTGATGCCTAAATCAAAGTAATGCCTACCTGTTATAGGTGTTTATTATTGGCACTAAGATTATTTTAGTTTTAGTCGTAGCTGACAGGTTTAAAATTAGTCAACAGGCGTAGAAATTGACTAATTATTGTTTAGTGAAATTCTAAATATTTTGATAACGAAACAAGAAGTTATTGAAACGATAGACAGACGATGACGAAGTAAAATTTATAAGATTTAGGATTTATATCTCCATCTCCGAGGTAAATTAGTCAATGATTAAACAGAGCATCGAGGTTTTGTCTGTTCACGTCCGTAAGTGGTAACCCTCTGAATCCTTACACGTGACCTCCGGGTGGTGCTCAGAACAGTCTCTGGTGGGAGGCTTCGGCCGCGGCTTGTCACCACCCTCCGGGCTGGGCCAGTGCGTGAAACGATTTAATCGTGTTTCGTAATGTGGGCCGGAGAAGCCATTTACCTTTTAGGTCTTCATGAAGACCACATCGCCACTTTACATCAGGTGAGATTGTGGTCAAATGAAGACTTATCGAGAATAGAAAATAGAAAAAATGATATTTATCAGTTGATTAGATAGCTCTATTATATGTTTTAACCTTGGTCTAGTTAATCCCGGAGATGGTAAAATTATAATAGGCTCTTAATTAGTATTAATAAAATGACACCCGACGCAATTAAATAAATACTTACATTTAAATTTAGAACCTTTATTATTTTTGTCTATATAGTCAAAACAATTAAAAGTCTACCCATAATAACTTATTCATTCCAAAATTACAAATTTTAGGGCTTTGAGCCGTTTAAAAAAAGCCGTGTTGGCTAAGTGGGAGGACACTCGACTTTCATTCCGAAGGTTGTGGGTTCAAACCCCGCCACGCACCTCTGGATTTTTCTTCTTGAGAAATTTATGTGCGCTTTAAACACGTGCTTTAACGGTGAAGGCAAACATCGTGAGGAAACCGGCATGTTCTGATAACTTTAAAAAAAGAGTTTGAAGGAAATGTGACATTCACCAACCCGCACTTAGCCAGCGTGGTGAATTAAGGCCTAATCTCTCTCGTCAAGAGAGAAGTCCCTGTGTCCCAGCAGTGGGAACGTTAATAGGGTGATGATGATGAGCCGTTTACCGGCTACGACAGCTCTGTGACAACCATTCATTCTTATACATAATACAAGCTATGAAATAATATTACACGATAAAATTAATAGAGAAATAGAAGTGTATTCTGAAACATAGAACCTCGACTATTTTTATCTCTGGTCAAAAACTTGGCTCCGTCTAAATGTCAACCAAACAAAGGCTATACCTTCCGGTACTCCCTGTTATCCAATATCCAAATGTGCAGTAAAATAAGGGTATTCGGGTACAATACACGTCTTAAACAAATATAAGAAGGCTCTGGCCGGTGACCTTTGTCCCTTTGTGCGTGTGTGGGTAAGGGACAGCTGTACCCACGCACTAACACTTCCGACACGGTGTATTTGCAAATGTTCCTTGCAGTGTTAGGAATTCGGAGAAAGTGACATGATAATTTTACTTTGACTGATTTTGAAAGGTTTTCTTTATTTTTTTTTGATTTCTGGACTACTCACACAGAACTAAGCAGATAGCTGGTACTATGGGTGTTAGGTGACTGATACATTTTTTTTTTGTAAATACGTACTTATGATACATATAAAACACCCAGACCAGAAACCAGAAATTCGTAGATCTAACAAAATCTGGTCTCCCGGCGGGAATCGAACCCCCAACCTTCTGCGCCTCAGGAGGACCTACGCCCACCGAGCCACAGAGGTCGTCAAAACTCGGCTAGCTTAGGTCCGTATTTAAGATTATGTGGTGCATTTAGATAGATAGAAAATACTTCATTACACACAACAAACAAAGAAACAATACAATAAGAAAATAAAAACTAAACCAAAAATGCGTAATGAACGATATTATTGCTCAAAGCTATTTCTAGACAACCGTTGATGCAGAGAAAATTAAAGATGTATTACTATTGCGCCAAATTTTGGGGCTTCCTGCGTTCAAAAGAGTTCAAAACCAAACGTGCAGTAAAATAATGCTATTCAGGGACAATACACATCTTAAATAAGTTTAAGAAAGGTAAGGTGTTTTAGCTTCTCCGAGTAAAATTAGACTAGAATGATTAAAATAAAGAGATATTTGTTCAGTCACTTGTGACTAAGCGAGATAGCTCAAAGATAAAAATAAGTCCTTATAGTGAGTGACCTAGAGATATGTGTATATGTTATGTTTAAAATAAGAATAAATAAATAATTTTATTATTAAATATACGTAGCAATAAATTTACTTATGTGTTGTGCAGGCATGAAGTTTCAAATATTTCAGCTGCGTGTAGTCCACCGACTCCGCAGTCAACAGATCTCCTACAGATTTCTTGTTATTTAGGTTGGAAGTAGCTTAAAGAAAAGTCTACTAATGATAAGATAATGTTAAAATGTCGTGCAAAATAAATGTAATAATCCAAAATACAAAACAAACTTTATGCATGCCCTGACTTGCTAGGCCGCCCTCAGTCCACCCGTCAAACTCGGCACCTTCCGATACAATATTATGTAGTAACAACTTGTAGTAGTAGTATTATTATTAAAGCCCCTGAAATGGCATGTCTACGCATTGCTAGGCCGCCCTAGAGTCCACCCGCTAAGCCCGGCACCTTCCGATACAATAACAGAACCTACGAACCCTTTCTTCTACCCGGCCCGCTTATAAATTGCGGTGTCCGACGCCAAAAGTGTATTTGTACAACGGGATATTGTTATTTGTTTAAAATAAGCTAGAGTCAAGATGGCTACACTATTCGATTTTCAAGATTCTACGCAAATCTTTCATCGTTAATTTCATAACAGTTCAAATTTAGAACTTTTTAACATTTTTTGTATTTTCTGTTTAATCTGTGGAATTATTTGAGTATACGACTAGTAGACTCTGTACGATTTATTCGAAATTTAAACATTTTTCTCGTTTCTTACTTTTGATAGATACGTTATTATTAAACATAAGTTAGTTCTAAGATTGTTTAATAAAAGTTCAATAAAAACTGTTTACCCTTGTTTATCTCCATTAAAGTCGCAAAATAAAAAAATATATATTGTGTGTCTTAGCCAGTTCCGTTAAATACGCCACAAAAAAAGCCTGTTTTTATAATAACGAGAGTTAGTAAATAGTTTTAGAAAGATTTGTGCCTTTTAAGGTTATAAAATGCGACAAAATCGAATGCACGTGTGAAGTCTAGCATTTAAATAATGTTGCCACTGACCCGGATCCTACAAAAAATCTAATTAGACCAGAGTAAAACACGACTACGTATGAACGCAGCACAGCTAACAAAGATATAAATAAATATATATTATTTATATCTGTGCGAAGGTATTCAATTATAGATATATTCAATTCATATAAAAAATTAATAAGAATGATGTTTTTTATATGAGACATAGATCTATGTTAGTTTACAATCTCACCTGACGCTAAGTGTCGATGTGGTCGAAGATTAATTACATACATATATCTAGAAGGTACCTATTAACTCTTCTCTTGAAGACACTCAGGTTGTAGTTATAAGGAAATACAGCAGCATAGAGCGAATTCTAGATCTTTATCGTGTGTATGTTTTTATATAGACGAAGTTTTCACTATCATCATCAATGTACAACATTTACGTATGCTTTTTTTTATTTTTTTATTGAACAAGCAGTAATAACCGAATTCTAGAACAAATTTCACAAACTTCAAGAAACTTCAAAACAATAGGTAAATATTTAAAGAAGTTACGTATAGGCAGGTATGAGTATTTCAGCAAAATATTAATATCAGCATATTTTCTGCAGACGGTAGAGAATGCGCGGAATTTTCATATAAACGTCGATATTACCTGCATTGTTGTATGTCAGATGACCAAAATATGTTAATAAATAACCTATATAAAAGTTAGTATGAAGTTTCATTTTCTTAAAGATATACGTATCTAAAAAAAGATAGCAATGATTTTACAAAAAAAAGCCATCTTTCACTTTGCCATTGTATTTTAACTATAAGTTTTAACATGAAAAATAATATTTCTAAAAATTCTAATTATTACGTTTATAAAACAATTTGTTCAATGTTACATAATTATTATTGCTCTAAAGAAAAACACTTTTTACCTATTTTACCTTTAAAAATCTCTACTTATTTCAAATGTAGTTAGATACATTTTACGGGTAAATTATTTTAGAGCTCATAGTGATTACTGCTTATTGGGTCAAACACTCAAATCTATTAAGACACAAATTGACAAATAGGTACATATTTTTATTACATAGCCTAATGAAATTATCCCAAATTGTCCCAAAAATAAGGCTTAGTTACACGTAAAAGATTTTTTTTTATTTTACCTATTTTTTTCTACACTTTGAATTATTCACAGAACACGCAAAAACAAATAAAGCCTGGTAGTCATATGGTTCAGCAATGTCCGTTTCCATTCCGCCCCGGAGACGCAATATTGGTACATCACTCCTCTATATGCAATAAAAAACGGCCTCTACATCGAATACACTACCCATTGTATCTCTTTGGGAAAATATTAAAGTGTACGTACCTGTTTGGGCCAAGATAATAAATAATTACAATATTGTCCGACAATCCATATAGTAACACTAGCTGTAGCCCGCCGCTTTGCTCGCGTAGTAATCGATTTTTCTGTAAAAATAACAAAATCAATTTGAGCAAAATACCATTTTACCGCGGTATATAGTTGTCTGTGTTATTCGGATATGTTAGGTATGTTATTGTGAAGTTTCATCAAAATCCATCCAGTATTTTTTAACAAATATTGTTAATTACAAAAATACATTTTAGAAGTTATGTAATTTGAAATTTCATAATTAAATAAAACAAAACAAATAAACAAAATAAGGATATATTCACTTACAATTCTTATGAAGATTTATGGAATCTTCATAAATTAATTAAAATGGAATAATTTTGGAGGTTTTGTCTGTTCACGTCCGTAAGTGGTAACCCTCTGAATCCTTACACGTGACCTCCGGGTGGTGCTAAGAACAGTCTCTGGTGGTAGGCTTCGGCCGCGGCTTGTCACCACCCTCCGGGCTGGGCCAGTGCGTAAAGCGATTTTTTCGTGTTTCGTAATGTGGTCCGGTGAAGCCACCTTCTAGGTCTTCATGTCCCATCTTAGACCACATCGTCACTTTACATCAGGTGAGATTGTGGTCAAATGAAGGCTTATCGACCATAAAAAAAAAAAAAAAAAATTGTAAAGCTTTATACTATTTATGAAAATATCAGTAGAATTTGAATGTAGGTACTTATTAATCAAAATGAATAATTGGTAAAACTTTGTATTAAACGATCTATAGAATCTGGATATACTTATTAATTATAATGAAATAAATGGTAATACAGTTTGATCTGGGCTAACAGTTGGTCCACAGTTTGGGCCAGGGCCGGCCCAACTTAACTAATTTAATCCTACCGAAAAGCTTAACGATATCTGGGCCTAATGTATGCACACCGGATGTACCCTTGAAGCCTTGTTTACACTGGCTTTAGTTTAGTGCAAATTATTTAGCACTGGAAAATTGCTTCCAATGAATGTACAGTCATCATCATCATCATCTCAGTCGTAAGACGTCCACTGCTGGATATAGGCCTCCCTAAAAGATCTCCAGTTATCTCGCTTGCATCCACCGTGAGCTCGCAGCCTTAACCAGATAGATATTCTGTCCATCTAGTTGGTGGATGTCGTACGCTGCGAAAAAGCCGTGTTGGCTAAGTGGGAGGACACTCGACTTTCATTCCGAAGGTCGTGGGTTCGAACCCCGCCTTGCACCTCTGGATTTTTCTTCTCGAGAAATTTATGTGCGATTTAAACACGTGCTTTAACGGTGAAGGCAAACATCGTGAGGAAACCGGCATGTTCTGAGAACTTTAAAGAGTATGAAGGACATGTGACATTCACCAACCCGCACTTGGCCAGCGTGGTGAATTAAGGCCTAATCTCTCTCGTCAAGAGAGAAGTCCCCGTGTCCCAGCAGTGGGAACGTTAATAAGGGTGATGATGATGTACGCTGCGAATGTACAGTATCCATCTATAACTGGTAACCTCCTTGCAGTTATGGTTTGCATGCAAAAAGGGTGACCAGTTAGCAACACATACTGTAATTAATTGAAATAGTTGAGAGACACAACTTAAATTTATATAATTTTAAGAGACACTAAGAGTTTTCGTAACCTTAATACCTAGACTGAAATGCCTAGACTGTTTTAGTTGAATTTCAAATATTGTTAAAATTGATTCTCGACCTATTAAACCCAATAGGAAGTTGGATTAAAAAAATTTTTTGAACTAGAAACACACAAAACATATGAGACTTCAGCTACAAAACGAGTAATTATAATTGTCTTTTATAAAATCAGTGGAAAATCTAATAATATTTTATGTCCCAACTGGTCAGTTACATTATCACAAAACAATACTCAAACGCTATGCCACTAAACTCATCCAAACGCAGCACCGAAGACCCTTTGCGGGCAGTTCTCCCTACCGACCACTACCCTCCCCACCCTTCTAACAAAAAACAATACAACAACCATCACACTACACACAAATCACAACCTTACAACCCTCAAATAAAGTTTAAATTCGTTAAACGTGATCTCTGTGGGCAGTAAAGGAGGGCGGCCGAGATCGACCCATGGCTAGTCCCGTGTAGTTTTGATTTCTGTATTGGCTCAGTTATGATAAAATATCTTTGCAATTCAGTGGGCTTTGCGATAGGGATTGGAATGACTTACGGATTTATCATACGCGTTATTTGAACCGGGGATATGGGGTCATGCTGAAATTGCTTCTGAAAACATTAGTATTTTTTTATACTATAAGGAGATTAAAATTCTACATGATTTTTTGATACCAATTAATTACTACCTTCCCTTTCAATAATTACCAGAATAAACCAAGACAAACCACCTCTTGCTGTGGCGGCTTTAGTGGGCCGGCTGCGAAACGCAACGAACAAATCTAAAATACTCGGTCAGGCTGGATAATTTTATGTCATAAATAATTCACCGACATCTAGTGGTTTTTATTACATTACTTTTCATGACTTTTTTCAATATTATCAAGTCCATTAAGCTGTATTGTATTGTATTAAAAATAAAATAAATTGTGTTCTATACAAAACACAAGTTTTGTTGCTGTGTAACTTTGGAATGAGCTTAGAGCGCTTATAGACTTCCGTTTTTGACGGACAACGGACAGTTTTTCAGTTTCATGTTCACGTCAAGGACTGGTATCCGATACTAGCCCACACGCTACCGTAAGTCCAGCGAAAAAAACAATCCGTTGTCTGGTGTAAAAAATGGACGTCTACAAGCACTCTTATCCAAGCCCATGTTAATGATTGATTGATTATTATGTTACTAGTTAGAATATAAGCTTAGCAACCACTACGAGCTGAGTAGTTTTTATGATACCCATTTTTTTTCTTTTTTTTATTATTATTGATAAGCCTTCATTTGACCACAATCTCACCTGATGTAAAGTGACGATGTGGTCTAAGATGGAGCATGAAGACCTAGAAGATGGCAGATTATATCTTTTTAATGGAAATTATCATTTTCAATTTTAATGATTTTCTGCCATATTTGAAACTGTTTAAATTAAATAGGCTCAGAGTCACTTAAACTTAGGTATATCTCTGCGGTATTGAATTTGGACTCTGGAGCTGAATGTCGGTAAAGAGCAATGGGTAAGCTGCATCCGAGGAGGCATATTTTGATCAGTGGATATCTCAAAATTAATGACTGATGTTAAAATTATGATGAACTTACTAATAAATTTAGGATACTGAAACTTGCGTTTTTTGTCCAATATGTACATGGTCTTATTAGACTTATTGCTAACAAGCAATATTACCTCATTTTTGTATAGAACACAACTATAAATTTAGCTACAGTATGTTGGTTTAACAAAACAATCTCCGACTATCATATGGTTAAAATATTGAGTAATCTCGGTCAGTCAGTCACTGACAGTTATCAGTTACTTTGATAGAAAGAGCTATCAACGCAACTGAACGCAACGCAACATTCTGAATTAATATAACTAAACTAATAAATCTTTATATATATAATTCTTCTGTGAGTGTGTATGTCACTGAACTTCTCTCAAACGACTGGACCGATTTTGATGAAATTTTTTGTGTGTGTTAACTTATATAATTTAACTAGTCGACCCGACAGACGTTGTCCTGTCCCACGTCTCAAAAAACAATATCCAGTTGACTGTATTGTGAATCTAAACCATTCTCATATCCCCTTGAACACACACAAAAAATTTCATCAAAATCGGTCCAGTCGTTTGAGAGAAGTTCAGTGACATACACACTCACAGAAGAATTATATATATATAAAAGATGAGCAATTTTGGTTAACGGATTCTAATACAAACCAATGCCCACTAGAAAATAGTACACACACAAACCAATGTCCTCTAGAAAAATGGCAAACAAAACAGAAACAAATTAAACAAGAGAAAGTTGAAATAGCTCGGGCATTTTTCCAAACGTGACATTGACAGTGTTTACACGTTACACCCTCGCGTGTCTACGACGTGAAGAAATACCCCCGTGTGGAGACGTTAACTTTAGCTACACTAGGCTGGTATGGTACAAGATTTAAGCAGAGCGTCTATTAAACCGTCCTTATTTATTCTTAAAACATAAAGAGGTAAAGTTTGTGAATTTGTAAGTTCGATATGTAAGGGGTAATCTCAGGATCTACCGATTTGAATTAAATTTGATACCCTGATTTTTAAGGCTAATGTGCTATAAACCGACAAAGAAACAACATGACATTGACAGTGACTTTACGCCCTTGCATGTCTGTGACGTGAAGAAATACCCCATTTAATTTAGCTACAACTAAAAATTTTGCTACAGTATGCTTGTTTAGTACAAGGTTGTTGAGCAGAGTTCCTTCTAAATAATAAGCGAAAAGTCGCTAAGAGTAGTCTTTTTAACATATGACCCTAACTGGAATTTTAATTCATGGATCATTAGGATCATTTAATCCATTCAGAACGAAAAATTTCAGAATGGATAATTGTAAAACCACAACTAGATGAATTTTAGACCGAAATAATACATAAATAGACTCTTTGTCTTTCACTTTGACGCTTATATTATATTTGTTACCTTAGCATTTTTTTCGTAAAGCATTCACAAGCAAGTTTTTCAAACTGAGGTTTTTCGAGGATACTGAAGCACTAGTTCATTGTTCTGAGTTAATTCTATGTTATAATATTAACCGTAATACGAGTTGTTTGGATTGTACTTAAGTATCGTATCAATATACATATACAACAGTCAGCGTAATCATTTTTTTGCTAAAAGTGTCGCTTCTCTAGACATTGGCAAACTTGACCTCTTATGCAAAATAGATAGCAACACCTTTCATAAGTAAGCAAGAATTTTGTATCGTTCTAAAAAAGACAAATATCAATTTAAACGACGACAGTAAACGAATGCTAAGGGCATATTATCTCAAATAAGTTTAGTGGATACTTTCGAATTAGGAGGTAATTTACTAACATAACGTGTGGCTTTTATTTTGTGGCCATTGTTCTTCATGTTTCTAAACGTAAGTACGCCATTTTCCTTTCCAACCGCTATCTCCTATGACCTATAGTGTTTGTCCCGTGACAAGCTGACGCGGGTCCGGCGCGGTCCGAAACACATATCGCCTGAGTGTCGCTCCTCCAGACATTTGCAAACTCATTTACTTACATGACGTGTGGTTTTTGTTGCCAGTGTTGTTTTTGTTACTTTATGTTGTGTTTTCGTATATTTAGTTAGATAATTTTAACTTTAATATTAAGCTTATACTTAGCATTGAAATTTAAGGTGAAAATAGCTACTACAGAAAGAACTGAAATTTAACCAGACATTCAAGATATAAAAGTAAAAATTATAAATGTATAAGAAAATTATTCGATTGAATATGACTCTAATAAATACATTTTACATTTCTAATAAGAATTTAATTTAATCTGACTACACACACACTATTTGGATACACTATTAGAAAGCAGAAAGTTAACTAGACTTGAGTCCAGTTAGTGTGTTGGTTGGTTCCTATCCGATTCCAACAAGAAAATTAGTACAAGAGCTAGCGCCATCTATCGTTGAGTAGAATACACTAACAAAGAATGAAAAACTTTGTTGCTCATTTCCACCGCGGTTGGCGCTTGGCGCTTACGTGCAAATAAAACATTGGTATAATAAAAGTTTTTGTGAGCAAGGTTCCTGTTCAAAATTTTAACAGTATGAGATGGACTCTTACTTCAGCTATGGTTCCGTGAACAGTGGATACACATTTTGCAATAAAAAAACACATAATGTTATGTTTTTAAAGGTGCAAAAAGATGCAGTTGTAGCGTTCACCCATCTAAGTACTGACCTAACGCAACATCGCTTAATTCTGAATTGATTACTACATACTACATATAATTAATTTATTAAAGATATTAAGGCTTGGAATCAATAACCATATAAAAAAAAATTACATTATTATTATTATTGAAATTAAAATGTCATTATAGTCTTACAATTACGCACACATAGAAAAAATAATAAAAAAAATATATATAATCATACAGACCCTATTATTTTTATGTAACGAACTAAAAGTTTCCTTGAGTTCTTGTCACTTTTAAACGGTACTGAAGTCTTAAGTTGCCTTTAAACTTAAGACTACAGAATGATATTCCATCTGTGTAACGTTCATGAAACTTCCTAGTGAAAGTGACAAGCGACAAGAAAAATGCCAACTTCTTGTAAAGAGTGAAAGCGGAACTGCAGCACTTTTAAAACACTTTGAACTTAATGAGCTTGAAGTTTTAAACAAACTTGGTTGACGATGTTGAAATTGGATTTAAACTTACAAATCAGGAACTATTTTAGCTACGCCTAAATAATTATTTATTACAATAAGTAGGTATTATTGTAATACCTACTTATATAGTTTATCTCTTTCCATGGCCCTTCTAAGTTATCAAAACACACAAAACGTTAATGTTATAATAAAAAAATATAATTATTAATTTTAATTCTACACAATTTTTTTTTTAATTTTATTCCTCTCTAAGCTCAACAATAATTTTGAATATGAATGTTGAAAAAATCAATACTATTTTCATACTGCTAAATAATTATTTAAAATAATTCTACGCAAACTTTTCTTTATTTTACTCAATTTAATTTTATCTCTTATTACACTCAAATCTCAATAAATCATTTCAATGCCTTAGGCACTAAGAGACATAAATCTGTGTGTTACAGATATTTGAATATATTAGAAATTGTAGTATTGGTATTTTAGAATAACACATAATGCTACTTTTTACCATGTAAAATACCAGTTTCCGTCCGAAAATCAAGTATTGCGAGTAAAGCCTGAATCATAAATTTTACTCGAACATAGCTGTTTTCCCAGTATATTACAAAATCTACTGTTCACCGCGGTAAAATCTATATACAATAATATTGTGCACAATGAACACTGTTCAATTCATTTTGCACATTAATTTCCTGTTTGTTAAAATAGATTAACATCTAAAGTCATTCGCGAGGGTGTGGAAGGGTATTTATAAAGTTCAACCTCCTTGTTTAATTTAGATGAAAGTGCATCTCTACATTTTAATATGTATAATGTATTTGACTTTGGCTGAAAATTGTCGAGATTTTGGGCTTATTTCACAAAATCCGAGAAAACAATGCAATGGTTAGTTTCGTCAATCATACGTGTCAATGGTTATATAATGTTAAGAGCTATCTCGCTTTGTCACATGACATGTGTTCAGTCACATTGTGACTGAACGAAATAGCTCTATATTTTAAGTATAGTCTAATTTAATAGTATAGTCTAGTTGGTGTAATAGTCAATTGTTATGTTTGTATTATAATAAAATTGTGTGCGCAATAAAGAATTATTATTATTATAATAGGCCCCTAAAGTACTAAATATTATCCTAAACGTACTAGTCAAAAGCTTCTAATACCGCCAAATATAAGAATAAGAATAAAATACATTTAATTTTGTTTATGTTGAAAAGATTAACCTACCTACAAAGAGATTATGTACCTATACCTGATTACATGTATTAAAAATAATGAAACTTTATGCAAAAAGGTATAATCTCTAACTAATTATTACTCCAAATTATTACATTTGACGTTACCATTCCATCCGTTAGGTGACTGTAGAATGCCCGTTAAAAATATTTATATTAAACTTATTTTATGCATTGTTTTGTTCAATAAATTTCTATTATATTAATAAAATAAACTATATTTGTTGAAAAAGACATGTTTTGCTTATGAGAAACTTGTCAGAAAAAAATAACAAAACAAAACTTACTGTCTTATAGGAGTGTTTCAATGAGAATGTGTACTCATGCTTTTAAGCGATAAACCGAGATGACTGGACATGGATTCTTATAAGAGAAACACTTTGGTCAAACCTGCGCGACCAATGCGACTGCAAAGTCGGAGCGTCTACCGCTCGTTGCACGCTACCCATATTTAGGTACTATGGCTCTTTGCACACCTAGACGACCACAAAGTAGCAGCAAAAATACAAAATGGCGTTACCGACGCTCAGTATGGCCGAAGCCTAAACGGAATAATAAATAATACAGATATAGCTAGATTGACTCAAACATACTTTTTAAGCTAAAAATCATACAATGATGTATTTTTTGTAACATGTAACAAAACACAGGTTCAAATCTAACTCATACTTATCTGTATCTTTATTCCTTCCAAATCGAGATTTTATCCTTGTTTATACAGGCGCTTTTTGTCACGCGCTTTCAAATAAATGTATGACTTTTGTTAAACGTTACCACAGTTACCTTTTAAATTCAAGACAAATCAAGGTCTCAATTAAAAAAACCTAAAATAATCTTATAACTAGGTACCACTAAATCAATGAATAATTTATTTAAAAAATATACAAAAGAAAATCTAACATAATTAACGTAATTTTAGAACTTTAACTCCCGTGCTAGTTAAAAATTGTGTTCCAGCAAGGTAATGCCATTGCAAGAAACGCTTACTTATGAAAATACATAACAAAGGCTATAAATACCAGACTTACATAAGATATGATATTTAAATTAAAACTACCTAAGGACCAAAAGTTAAGCCAAGGCCAAAAGTCGGAAGCGAGGAAAATGTATTTAAAAAATAGTTTGTTTAAATCTTATTCTCAATTATGTAGACGGTCAACGGATTTCAACGTTTATTTTGTTCATAATTAGTTACCAGACTAAGTTTATTTTGTTTATATTTACTTATCAAATTTACTAAGTCAGCCCGTTTGCCTAAGAAAAGTCTAAATAGAAATAGGTCACAGTTCAAGATCAAGTCAATCTAGTTACCCCCTCAATTGCCGACCAAACTAACTTCCGAACTAACAGCAACGCATTCAATCAGTTTTCATAACCCGCCATGTTGATTGATCAATCAATCCCGGATATGGCCGTCGCCGCAGACGCCCATTTTAACTAACAGATAATCAGGTTTAAGAGGAAATGGGACAGTTGGTCTATCGAGGGGATTGAGATTTCCTTGACGTTATGGGGGTTTGTTTTTTTTGCGATGAGTTACGTGATAAATCTCGGTGTGTGTTAGCTATAGTAAGCCTGGAGTTAATAGTCGCACATAATATCTGATTACTCTCAGGATTGTGTTTCTTGTGACGTATAAATATTTGTTGTCTTGGGTTTTTGTTTGCAAGAAAAAATAAAAAAAAAGGTTTTTAAATAATTGAAATGACGGACTAATTATTTTTTTTAATTACCTACCCCATTGCCAATTGTTATCAATTGGTGGTATTATCAATAATTAAAAGTAATCAGAGATTGTATGTGACTATGAACTCCATAAACTTTTGACCACTGAATGCTATTATCAAGTAAATGATTTTTTGACTGATAGATTAGTATAATTGAATCTGACATTTTACTTCTTTTCGTTGAATTATATACATGCATAAAAAATATTTGCTTGCTCTAGATAAGCAAAACATGTATGGAACTGTAACTAATGTACATCTTTTTGTTATTATATTGTAACCCAATGTTTGCAAATATTCTAATTCTTATGAATTCCTTTCTCACTCTCTACGCTCATCATTAGAATTAGACTTATCTAACAGACAAAATATAAACTAAATCACATCTTAAATATTTACTCAATTTATTTGACGCATTTATTGGAGAAAACGTAAGCTACTGAAATAAAAAATAAATTATAACTTTCTTTTACACAATATTACTTAAGTTCAAGTCTTCCGCCGCGTCTGTTTGTCTGTTTCTATGTATTTTTGCGATAATCTCAGAATCGAATGAACAGATTTTCATGCGGCTTAAATCTTTAGTTAATAGATTAGCAATGGAAGCTTAGATGATACGCAAGGACCTAATGCTTAAAAAAATTAGGGCTGGGTTTTAATTCATAAGAATTAACATGACATTTAAAAAAGATGTTTTCATAAAACATTTACATTTTTATATAAAATTATAATAAATAAAATAAAAAAAATAAAATAATTAAATGAAAAAATATATATTTTGTTTCCAATTTATATTCCTATTCATCTAGCTATACGATAACTAAACAAAAGCAAGTCAAGCAACCAATTGGTAAAATACCAAGTTTCGTCTACTTTACCCGAATTCCTCAATATATAGGTAGGTACCACTTCCAGCGCCACCTACAAATTGCCAACTAACATAATAAACGAACTAGCGAAGTTTCCAGAATTTTCTCAGCGAACAGATAACTTGAAAGTGGGAGTCTTACACACGAGGGCGCAGGAATAATGAGCAAACTACTTTCAAAGGACCTTCTTGGACATAGCCCCTGAATTTTAACTTGTTTTGTGTTTTCGCACTTTGTAGGTTTAGTTTTGCACGGGATGTATTTTATGAAGGCATCACGCTGGAGTACCTTTGTTCGGAAAAAGCTGCAGCGTTTCTCCGTAGTAATACCTAATGTAAACACAATGCTTTTAGAATTAAATTTCAAAGGAAAAATTATTGTTTTACAAAAATATTGAGTTTTTTTCTGAGGCGTGAAGGGTAGGGAACTAAAAATTACATATCATCAACATAATAATTCATATTTTTTTATGGTTGATAAGCCTTCATTTGACCACAATCTCACCTGATGTAAAGTGACGATGTGGTCTAAGATGGGACATGAAGACCTAGAAGATGGCTTCTCCGGACCACATTACGAAACACGAAAAAATCGCTTCACGCACTGGCCCAGCCCGGAGGGTGGTGACAAGCCGCGGCCGAAGCCTACCACCAGAGACTGTTCTTAGCACCACCCGGAGGTCACGTGTAAGGATTCAGAGGGTTACCACTTACGGACGTGAACAGACAAAACCTCCAAAATATCATCTATTTATGTCCCCACAGCTGGGATACAAGAACTTCAAGGATTGGGAGATTAGGACCTCATTCACCACACTGGCCAAGTGCTGGGTGTCAGATGTCTTTCAAAGTATTTAAAGCAAACAAAACATTCCGGTTTCCTCAAAAAAAATAATTAAACAAGTGTTTTCACAGTGACGGCAAACATCGTGACATTTTCCATGATCTATCATTTTTGGTTCCAGGTCTGAGTCATCGACACTGGACATCAGCCCATTGCTAGAAGCTAGAAGCTCATGTATTTCTGGTTGTTGCGGTTTGAGGCATGCGGCCACATGAACACGCGGGCCGCGGCGTTCACCAAGTCATCCTTCTGTCTATTTGGTGGAAAAGTATATTAGGTATCTAACACAATACAATACATTTTATTGAACACCAAATTACAAAACAAAAAATTAAATATACATATTATAATAGTGTCACAATGGGCGGCCATATTTTTTTTTTAAACTTTCAATTTTTTTGATTATACCCCCAATTGGTATCAATTGGCTATTGGCAGGGCAGATGACTAAAAATAATTAGTCCGTCATTTCGATTATTTACAAAGCTGTATTTTTAATTCATTTTTCTCGCAAACAAAAACCCAAGACGACAAATTAATTTATACGTCACAAGTGATATAAGCCTTGGCTTACTTTGGGTTTAGATAATATGTTAAAAATCCTTAAAGTATATTTTTTTAATTATATAACATATAAGATCCATTCTGTAGTTTTTGAGTTTATCCCGAACATAAAAGACGCGATGTCTGTCTGACGTGGCGGAGCGTTTAATTTATGTATAGAAATACATACTACATACATATTTTTATTTTAAATCAAATTTTTACAATATTCTTAAAATTGTAAAAAAATTGATTTTGAATGAGAATTTGACTTGCAAAGGGTAAACCGTTATTTAATTATTGTTCAGTTTTCCGATATTTCAACGCTGTCGCAAGCGCCATGCTCACGATCGAAAAATCATCAGATCATGGTACTTCAACCGTTTCAAGCCTTGAAATCTTTAAAATGCTAAGGATTTAAATAGACATCAATATTAACTTAATTAAATTTATAATTTGGGTTTAAGGAACGCGCCCGCTGGGTGCATATTACCATTATAATTTTTAGTACATACTTAGCCATTTGAGGATATAAGATATAGCTATCGATACAAAAAATTTAAGCGATCTATCATTTATGACGATTTATGTCTGTTATTTATGACGATGATAAATTTTATTTAAAACATTTAGTTTTATAAATTTTAAGTTGACCTGTCTATGTATGCCCTGTGCTTCGAAGGAAATAAGCGTTTTGACTTTGAATCTGATAATGTAGTTAAATATTATAATGATATTATGACGAAACTTTATAAAGTGAAAGTCCACTAATATTTCACGTTACTGTATCTACCTAACCCCTTTCCAGAATATCTCCAAAATAATTAGTAACCTAACCGTAACCTTATCTGCTATCAATAGAAGCACCTCATTTTGGAATGAAACAAGAAATCTCACTTGCTAAATCACACCCCAAATAATAAGAGGGTCCTAAAATTCATACCGTAGACACCTAATGCAAATAATAATAGCCCTTTTTCGACCCCCATCGGGGTGTGGGTGGTGCGAGCGAGAGGGAAGAGACAGAGATGCAACATACTAATGGATGGACATCTTGGACGGGACAAATGGCGTCATACTATTGTTAAAACTATAGGATGCGGGGATTGTACATATTCTGATAACTATCTCATATTTGACGTTTGTGGTCTGTAAGTACATTGAAATAGAAATAATAGAATATTAATTACATTAATATTTTGTACCAATTAGAATTTAAACGTTGTTATTGGATAAATACTAGACTTTTAGTATATAACTTTACCGTCTTTAATACACAAAATATAACAAAAAAAAATCTAAAGAAAATAAAAATAGCTGTGCCTAAATACCCTGTAAAATATTTTGATAGAGAATGTTATATTTTATTTTAAAATTTCATAAATTGAACGGATACAAAAGTCAAGTGTGCTCCCACTAAGCCAACACGGCTTCCGTGTCCGTTCAGTACTTTTTGAGATTATCCTGAACTTAAAAACAGACAGACTGATGTGGCGGGGACTTAAATATATAATAATTATATAAAATACCGTAAATATTCAACAAAAAACTACACGCATATTTTTCACAAACTTTCCACAACATTTTTGTCGGGATCTGCCAATAAAGGCACGTCTACACGGACGTGATACAAATAGTAGCAATGATTAATGTAGCCTCCATGATGGAGGTGTTGAGTCTACATGATTTTATTTCCGTTGCAAAACTTGACTGATGGCCTTTAGTTGGCTGGCACATACAAAATAGTAAAATATCATTACCTATTATGTTAGTAGGAAACCTTTTTTATTTCAATACTAACAGTGCACCGCGGTGTTATCCGCGTTCAAATGTAATTTCCCGCGGAACTACATATTTTCAGTCTTTTCACTTTATTAAGGATGATTACAGTAAAAAGTATCTTTTCTATACCTTATCCAATGTATAACCTAATCACCATACCAAGTTTCAGGCTGATCGATTCAGCTGACGCAAATAGACACACACACACTTTAACATTTTTAACAATATTAATGAAAAAGCTATATAAAACCCATCCTTCAATAACAACAACAAAACAAGCATTGATATCTTAAAATTAAGTGAGAAGATTTACATTCACAAAAACATGTACAAAAAATGTCACGATTTAAACTATAATAAAATAGTTTTAATTATTACTGAATAAGTTTAGAACTTTTTTTCATATTATACCCCTAAATGTTTTATACCTACTTGTCTTGAAAACATTCCTTCCATTAATGTAAGTATTGGAAGAAGTTTCTTCTTCAAACCTCTCAGTAAACATCCCTAGCCAACAAGTAAAACCAGGCGTTCAGTCATCCTCACAACACAAGCACATAGTATACCTACAACAGTAACGCACAATGCTACGTATTAATCATGCGATACAGGAACGGTCGCTCGTTAATCATTGGCGGTCCGCCCGCCCGCAATCTGAACGCAGCGTGTACCAGCCCTTTTTGTTAATTAATCTGCTTGTGTGTTTGTTATGTACTGTTTGGGTTGTACTATGTGTAATTTTATAAAAAAATAAAATAACAAATTTATTGATAATGTAGTATGAAGGTATCACTTCCATTTTTTTTAGAATTACGCGGACATTTTATATTTCTTAATCCTTCATCAATAACTTATCATACAACTTAGTCCCTAATTAAATCACTAAACCACAAAAAAAAAATGGAAATAATGTTTCTGTTTTTATGACTCCAACACCGTCACAAACTTACATTTCAGTTACGTTCCCGCAAAATATGAATAGGAATGGTATATTCATTTATGTATTGTCGACTTACTAACGGTACTTACAAACTCTACCCATTAACGCTTACAAAAACTTAAAACACATACCCCGCCATGTACAAAATTATGAGCGGGATGACCAAGCGGAATGTCAACCATTCCCCAGGGAGGAACACCCTATGGGGGGAAGGTATGTACGAATTAGGAATGCAATCGTAGTGCGATGCTCTGAGGCGGTTTTAAATGGGTACGTTTTGTTTCTAACGGTTAAAATGTTTTTAGAGTAAAGTTGCAATAATATATATTTTTAGGATTGAATATAAGGGATTGGGTTAAGTGTTTTTTTTCATCCGATCTAATAAGATCATTTAGAATAATTTAAACTTGAAATTGTATAACACTGATCGTTTAAATTCTTATAAGACAGCATAATTTCAAATATACTTCTGTCCAAATAAAAAAAAACTAGTAAGAATTGTATATCTCCGTTGAATCAAACCTAACGCATAACGACATATTACAAACGAATTACGTAAACATTTTTCTAAAAAAAAGTGAAATGGCTGCTCTTAAAATGAAATACTCGTATGACAACACATTTTAAACTTTATACAAAACATCTCATCATAGTTTTTATACAAAATGTTTTTAAAAGTGATAAGCGAAATTGAAATGAAATAAAATATTTTTATTTGTAATTCTCAAATTAAAATCATAACAAAAATAAAACTAGCTTTTGCTTTTTATGTTGTCAGTGTAAAATAAATTGAAATTGTGAAAACTGTTGTAGGTAACTGATAATAAATAATATAACAATCTAAACAGAACAAACACACAATCGAACAGTGAAGAGCAGCTGTGATAAACTCGTTGGCCCCGATTTTACCCGAATAAGCCTTTCACGTCATAGCGTGACGTATCAGCATCACTAACAATAAAAAAAAATGCATGCAAAGCGCAAATATAAGTTTTCCTTCAAAACTATCTCAGACGTTACCAAATAACAAAAGCTGAAGCAACATTTCCACCTAAAACATTGACCAATAAGAATTTCTATCTGCGTTAGTTAAATGTAGCGAGCCACCTTCTAATGGCACAATTCTCTTGGAATTTTGATGTGCACTATTTCGCATGGTCATTGCCCGTTTTCACAATTTCGCCTGTACCGACAAAGGCAGGTTGCCTTGTGTGGAGGAGAACTTTTCTTAGAAAATATTTTGTTATAGTGATAATAAATATTAATCTGATAATATTGTCGAACAATGACAATCTGTATGGTAATTAATTGATAGAACAATGAATTAAATTTAAAAATAAAATACCGAAGAAAAATCCCCGGGCTAGGGACATTCGTAGGTAAATTATGTTTTAGCCTTTGTTTAACAATGAGTCATCAGCTTTTTAATAGCAAATTACCATTGATAAGACACTGCTATTGATATACCTATTCACCAGTATAGAGATTAGCTCGTATTTTGAATTGTTTGTGCCAAGATTTTTCTGATACATATATCAAACCTCACACAAGCTACAATCTTAGTAGTAGTATGTAGTTCTGATGAAAAAGCCGACTCCACATTTCCAAATGGAGATATTTGCAGAATGTGGGTGTTCACTTGATATTTTACGCGACTCGTTTTAATAGGCACTAACACTAAAATGAATAATTAAACAATGTTGTTCTGTAAGTTTGCATACGAGGAAATAACATTTTAATT
Source organism: Gymnoscelis rufifasciata (assembly GCA_929108375.1). NCBI lineage: Eukaryota > Metazoa > Arthropoda > Insecta > Lepidoptera > Geometridae > Gymnoscelis > Gymnoscelis rufifasciata. Next base: position 6,362,607 of record OV815315.1, on the reverse strand, counting down.
GACAGTGCTTAATGGACGGCGCGTAGTATATATCTTTAAAATTTATTAGATACAATAAACTTAACAACATATACCCCCTTATTTACGTTCCCACTGCTGGGACACAGGGACTTCTCTCTTGAGGAGAGAGACTTAATAAAACGTTCTCATATTTGAAATATGTAACTATTACTTACTTAAATAATTTTTGACAAGGAAAGTGATCGCGAGACGATATCCAGGTCTTTTAAGAAGGTGCTTTTTAGAGATTTATGAAAAGAATTAAAAATATAAAAGTACCAACTTATTGTGTAAAGAAGAGGCCAATATTTTATTTTAAAATTAAGCAACCTCCAGTTCCTGCTTGCCATTTTTAGATAGAGAAAAATAGTTTCATTGCGGAACCAAAAATATATTTGCTACTATATTTGAAATAATGTAAAAGCTCTTTCAATAGCTTTACTCCAAGACTATTCTAAAATTCCTCGCAACAAAACCCCAATCTCCAATTCGCTGCGTTTTCCCAAATTAGTGCGAAGCGCGGAACATTCGTCCAGACTAATTACATTAAAATCACCGACACTCGCACTAAATCACAGTACCTATTACCTACCAGCCTCATCCTCACCTACAAATGTATAAATATTCTTAATATACAGAAATTTCTGCGCAAATTTGATTCAGTAACCACCGTTGGAGTTTACGCGAAATTTTGCCATGTTCCTTAAAGGACGATGATCGTAGGGGCTATTTTGGGGTGATAGCGGTTGGTTGTAGGCTGTTCTGGTGCGGGGAGGGTGCTCACAATCCTTTCTGTTAAACTATTCTCTTTGAATAATTGCTGCATGGTCCTGAAGGGTAGGGTATTCATGGTGCCCGCTGTGGTTGGGTTGGGTAGTACATGGCGGTCAATATGCATTTTGAGCGGGCAATGTGCCTTGTTTCGTCGGAAATACTAGTTCTATAAAAGTCGTTTAAAATTAAACTTTCAAAAGTTTATTCTTGTTTTAATTTGCAAATTGACCATTAATCAGTCAGCTACTTTTTTAGTAACTTCGTTGGTAATAACATTTTTTCGAAAATCTCAAAAGATTTTCATCTCAGAATCTCTTTTTTCAGAGAATCTTGTCCCTTGTCCGTATAAGAAAAGAAAATGTTGAGATCTAATAACCCTTTTAAACATGCATCGTCTATAAAAAAGTATAAACGGACTGTGGCTGTAAAGCTCCTGTGTGCTGTGTGGCTTCGTCATCCAAATAAAAAAAAGTGGCAGACTCAAAATCTGTCGTTGAATATCCGCCATTTTGATTTTTCAAGAACATGCCACTCGCGTCAACAAAACTTCAATGACGTATCAATCATCCAGTCGGGTAAAATCTTGATCATGTTCTCTCTTACATCAATAAGTAACTAGTAAAGTATCTACATCTTTAAGTACTTATCAAAAACTTACAATAGCCTGTAACATGAGTTTGCCATTAGTCTAGAAGCCAGACAGAACTTCTAAGCCTCGGGGTATGCATTATGAACTCGTATGTACAATAAATTAAATGGATGGCCGTTTAATTAATGCATTCGAATTTCGAACGTAGATTATTCATTGTCTATGGTTTATACACGATTATGTTTTATTTAATTTGGAGTACCTATATGTAAAGAATGTATTAAATTTATAAATTTGTTTGTGTGTAAAGGTGATTCTACACTGCTATTAATGCTTATATAAATTTCCTATCATTTATTTTATGTTGTTGACGCCTTGGATCCTTAAAAATAAGGTTTTAGTCTGATATATTAAAAAATCACTTAGAATTTTAGTAGTTTGGTGTTTTAAAAAACAAAAATAACAGTTCTTATCTTAATTTTTTTTTAAATACTTTTAATTAATAAAGTAATTAAATTTCACTGTTTTTTAATAAATTATAGTCTTTTTTTTCATAAAATATGGCTCAACTCATACTAATATGTAACGAATATCCCTTTCATTCAATCATTATTATGTATATGTAACCCATTATCCCAAATGATACCATACCAAAATGAGGTCATGACATCTCACTGAGATGAACTCAAAACCAGTTAGGTCCGGGTGTGGTCAAGTGATGAAAGGTCAGCTTAGGGATGCTGCATTGTACTGAGATAAAGGTTAATAGCAGGTTAAAAAGGGTTATGTTGTAATATATTAATTTTAAAAAGCCCGGTAAAAAACATAGGCATGTTTTTTTCATTTGGCATAATAATATATTATGTATATATTATGGAGGGGTGGAAAAAGTTGGTTGGATTCTCATCGTAGGTAAATCGTGCAATAACAGGCAATTTACAGGTTTTTTTTAGACAAATACTATATGATTATAAATATGTTATTAGGTGATGTAGATTTTATTTTATTGTAATAATTAGATTAGTGAACAGAAAAATAAATATTTTCATTAATTTTGACAAGATAAGAAATCAAAAGCTGTAAAAATGCAAATGGTTTTTTTTAAATTTAAATACAACATTGATAGTTGTGCCCTGGAGTAGATATAAAGTAATACCTTGACTATTACTAAGTAGGTACCTAGCTAAGAATACATCCTCAAAGTTGTCGGAAAGATTAAAAATGTCTGGGCATTTTTCATGGCGCAACAACGTACCAGTCTGGCAATACAGAGTCGAACTTAATTTTTCACCGTTATCTATGACTTTTGCATAGTAATTATTTTGTTACCTTTATTGATAAAATATTGTTTTATATAATTTGCTAACAGTCTTAAAGTCTTAAATTTTCAAATAAATAGTTTATCATTGCTAATTATAAATTAAGGTAAAATCTACATGCATAAAAAAACACTGAGAATTATTCTTCATTTTATATTTGTTAATTTAGGTTCTTAGTTAAAATAACTTTATTTTATCACCTCATTTTATTCACACTTCATTAAAGATGTTAAAGAATAATCAGAAGCTACTAAACTAACTAACAAAAATCATGATTCCCTCGCCAACAAAAAAAAAACAAAATCCCCAACAGCAAAAAAAACTCTTGAAACAAAATGCAATCACATCTTTCCTTTGTCCAAACTATCCCCGGAATCGGAACAAAACTTCAAAACACTAACGACCGCCAAACCAAAGTTGGAAACTAAGTTCGTCCCTGCGCGTTGGTCGAGGCTCCCTCCCCCTACGAATTAATTGCAATCAAAAGGAAGGACACGACTGTAGTGTGTCCACCCCTTAACTTCGCGAGCCATGTTGAAAATTTGCACGGTGGTGTGAGTGAGTAGGTACGCATTTTGCGATTCGCGTCTGTGTGTGTGATAGTGATAACTATTTGATACCTATGTAATAAGTACTAGGTTTCCGTTTTACGGTTTTGCACGTATTATAATTTTAATACATAATAATAAGTTAATATTATCACTTACCAACTAACGCCTAGAGGAATCATTAATGAACTAGTTGTTAGACATTTATGTATCTCGTTGTAATTGAACTTTGATAAGTTTTTATGAGAAATGAAGCTTCTTAAAGCTAGATGTTGCTGTGTAGATTGTCCAGTAATATAATTACAGTCTGTGGTGGTGGCTTCGGCCGTGGCTTGTCACCACCCTCCGGCTGGGCCAGTGCGTAAAACGATTTTTTCGTGTTTCGTAATTTGGCCCGGAGAAGCCATTAACCTTCTAGGTCTTCATGCTCCATCTTAGACGACATCGTCACTTAACATCAGGTGAGATTGTGGTAAAATGATGGCTGATCTAGCATAAAAAAAAAACAATAAAAATATTTAAACCCAAAATACGGTAAAATAATATCTCCTGCCCAGCAATAAAACCCACATAAAACACAACCGAAGCATTCAACAACAATTGCAAAGCCAAAAACTTTGAAAACATCCCAAGTGCGCCGTGAAGGCAAATGAACCGTGCAGATTTGGACAACACAAACACCATTTATTATCAAAAAGTACAAACTAACAAACTTAAGATAAGGCCCACCCCCATCCTCACAAAGTAATCTTTACCCTGCCCCAGAGGAACTCCAACTTGGAATAACTTTGGAAGACCAAGGGCTGTTTAGAAAGGACCCCAAGTTTCACCCAACTCTGAAATATTAATTTAGTTTCGTAGAATTGTGTATGAGAGGTGTGCTTTCTAGATATTTGCTAATGGGCCCGAATCTGCCTTTATTGGCAACTTGTATTGAAACTCAACTCAAATATCTCTGATTGGTTTGGTGTTCTGTAAAAAACGGAGTTAGATGGGAACTTGATGATTTCTTTTCAGAAATTAAGAACACAAATTTGCTTATGTTTAGGCCGTCGAGTTCCTTCATAATTTATGTTATTCATTTATATTATTTAGGTATTATTTATTTGTGCAGGTATACGTCTGATGCTGCGTTTGTGTGATAGTGATAACGTTTTGCGTTTGCTAATCCGCGGTCGCCATTCAAGAAGCTTTCGGCCACAACTGCGACCTGTGTTATACGTTTTATATTGAAACTTGCGACTCATTCCTTCATCCATCGTAGACCCTCTGCCTTTACTTAATTATTCTTTACTCCATTTCAGTGGTAAATTTATATCTATTTTTTTTAATTTAAGTAGTAATTTCGCAGTAAGACTAACTTTATAATTTACCAAAGTACTCAATCAAATCAAACTACTTCAGATAAATAATTCAATAGTTATCTAACAACAATAATGACTATGGAGTACACTCGACGTCAAAAGTGATAAATCAGTACAGTCACGTACATAAACAAATAGGTGTAATCTGGTTCGGCATATTGTTAGTTACGATATTATCTTTCTACCCGCTTAACATGAACTGATGCGGTTGTGTTTAATAGTAGGGTGACTATAAATTATGTCAACCCCCTAAAATATAGTTATTTAAATTAACAATATGCAACTTTGAATTTTTATATTATATTTATATAACTATTAAATACTTTGTTCTATCATTTATTAAAACAGAAAACGCTTAAAACTATGTGACAACGGCGATCTTATCGCTTATGAGCGATATCTACCAGACAACCTTAAATTGAACCTTGAACTGTGATTATAAGAAATAATCTCAATAAGTACTAAGTCGTTTTTTAATATTCCTTAAGGATATCACATTAGTTGAGAAATTATATACCTATTTATAAAACGCCGTTTTACAGTAAAATAAAAAAATAAAAAATATAAAAATCTAAATCAAACCAAATCATCATTAGAAAATAGTGATAGAACGCTCGATTCTAATGCTTTTTTTTAATTTGTTTTTGGTAATTGGTAACAAGTTCGTTGATAAGTATTTAAATAATAATTTACTTGGTAAAAATTAATCAACATTTATATAGCTATTACCTAGGTAACTATAGCTATTTTGCATTTATCCACAAAAATGTAAACAAACAGTCACCCTCCTCCACATACTAGGCAAAGTCAAGCAACCAGCGAGATTTTGACCAATTTATAGTGTGCCAAGTGGAAAGATAAGATAATACAGCTTAGGCGGGGGATTGGATTGGCGAACTAATTTTGCATACTGAAGTACACTATATTCAAGTGCACTTGACTGTACCTTAATTCAGGTAGATGTCTCGTTGTGATGAGTGATGGCATTTATATGAGGGGATTAATAAATAGATACTGGGTATAGTTTAGTTAATGTTTATGTTGGTGAGTGTACCTTTCATTTGAATATTAATTTATGCAGGATAAACACAATTAAATTTTGTTACCGGTCAGTTACTGATGATTTTATATGTACAGAACAATGTTAAAATGTTTAAATTTCCGAGTGGTGTACAGGGAATTATGAATAAATTATTTGTCGTGTTTGTGCGTAGTTAGTATTTTATTTTTTATTTTTTGACGGACAAATTGTTATTTTTTAGTCTTCTGCCCTAATGTTAGCAATAATCTAATCAAAGATTGAAATGAAAGTTATCAATGATTATGTACCACTATGTATTCTGGCCTGAGAACATCGTAATAATCTCTAACCAGCTATATGTATGTATATTAATAACACAGTCAGAATTTATAAATATTCCAATAAATTTCAAACCATCTTTTCCACATTCAAAAATTCTAGTTAAATTGCAAGCCTCCATAAAAAGCGATTAGCATACAAACATCCAGAGTAATTAAAGCGAGCCTTTCAACATACCTGTTTATATAGCACCCTAATGACTAAGCCTTGGCCGAAGGGTGTCCAGCGAGGGACGAACATTTCCTAAAGGGTTTTGGGTTTGCCCCAAAACGGGGCTAGGCGATAATTAATGTCTTAAAACGACTGTACTTTCAACCCACCACGCGAAGGAATTCAAACTGTATGGCATGAGACTAAGGACGAATTTGGGTATGGTTTTGTATTCCCGTTTGGTCCAATTTTATAGTCTGGGGTGGGAAATAATAAGAGGACCAAACATACAAAGTTGGCTGATGAATGACACTCTGAGGGCCCATTGCCCTTCGGAGGTTTTAAGTGGGTTGGGATAAGAAATGTCGGATATCCAGTGAAATATTTCGCGTTAGTTTGTTTGTTTATGGTGATTATGTGAGTAATTAAAGTTTCTATGGGCGGTTTGAGAGCTATTGGATTTGTGATTATGAATTATTATTATATTACTGTTTAGGATTTGTAAATTAATAATCTATGATGCTCTGGTGGATAATTTTGATATTATATGTTGTAATGTAGGAGAAACATTTAAATGAGTATATATTGGATCATCATCGTCATCATTAGCACCCCTATTTACGTTCCCACTGCTGGAACACAAGCCTTCTCTTTTGATGATAGCGATTTCCTTAATTCTCCACGCTGGCCAAACATTTATTTTTCTGTGAATTTACAGGTAGCCTACCTGTAACCTGCCAACCTGCCTAACCTAAATACAATTATTAGTAAAAAAAAAAAACTTCAATATTTTTTTTTGCGATTGAATAAGTTTCATTGTGAAAATTTCTATGCATGGTTTAGTAATCAATAATGTCACAAAACCTTAAAACCAATTATTTTAGCCGTTAGACGTCGACTGAGCTGGGGCAGCTGACATAAAAGACTGCGTCATAATTATTAAGTAAATTCGGTAATAAGCGAACCTGTCGCGAACCTGCTTTAACCAAATTATTCTTCCATCTGAAATGGATCGTCCTTTCGCATACATTTTGTCAAAACTAGCCATCAATATGTTCTTTAAGCTATTATGCCACTTCCAAACAATATAAAGCTTCGGCCAATCCTGCAAAACAAAAGAGATTGCGAAGCGAGAGCGTCTGCTGCGCGGCAGACTCTACCCATGGATACTACAAACCTACGCGACCACAAAACGGACGTTTTAACGCTAAAAAGTCCCGCGTTACAGACGCTGCAGCGCCGCAGTTACTTCCCGCGTTACCGACGCGTAGTTTAAAATATATGGGTTTGACTTTTACGAGTATCTAAGCAAATGTCGTTTTTAGGTGCGAAAAATGAGCATCAGCCTTCACTAGTTGCCACTAACGACTGTTGGATATTGCAACATGTTGTTATCCCATGCATTTGACAGATTTTTAACAACTAACATTTTATTTTTATCTGTCAAATGTATGGGACAATAACATGTTGCAATATCCATCAGTCGTTAGTGGCCACTCGTGGTAGGGCTACACGACACGTATAGATAGATACATGTAACGTAGGCATAAGTTTGAGTTTCGTCACTTCACACATCAGCGTGAAGAATAAATGATTCATCTCACCCCCATCAGCGGGATGACTTGCAGCATCACGCCATGTGCTAAGGGTGCGGATTAGAGACGCTAATTATCTTTACTAGGGGTGGGATGGGACGCCGAAAGTTATACTAGAGTAGGCCACCGAACTGACTTGAAATTAAGTTACTATTCCAGAATAAGTCGGATAAGTCGGGTAAAAATGTGTGTTTCATGTTTTTGTAAGTCTATGAACTAGATCTCATTGGTAATGGAAAATCATTGCTATGTTTCTAAAAAAACAAATACCAAATTATTTTTAGTTACATACTATTTTGTTCATAGAAATAAAACGGATAACGTTTATAAAATAATGAGACTTACGAGTACCTACAAATGACATTTAAGTTAAAATATTCGTTTTAGTAAATAATTCGAATTTACAGTTTCTATTGCCTTCGCTGGTATTAATATAATTTGGTATTTATAGCTTATAAAACTGAAGTGGCTAAAAGACAATGAGACTACCTATTTATGCCTTTTTTTTGCGACTATTATAAACAAGGGTGAAAAGCTACTAAAACTTTTATTAAACTGTTATGTAAACTACAAATATAACGCCCTAGGTTTCCACTAAAACTTAACGATGTTTAATACGTGTAAAAGTCAAAGTCAAATGTTTATTTCCTTAGAAGCATACTTATATACAAGTAAAAAATTATTTTTTTAATCAAAATTATTAAGGTAATAACATTGTCTTGACAGTTAGCCTCAATTGGTTAAACTGAGTTGAGAAGCAAATAGAATAACACAACTTTATCAGTTTTATAATATTGTAGTGATTACAATCGTAAATGTAATCCCTGTAATCCTAAATAACTTTTTAAATCGATTTTCTCCAATCAAAAAGGCTTTATAAAACTTCGGCAGTTCATAGTTTAGTTTAATCATCAACTATTATTATTTTAATCTGACTGATTTATAAAATTATTGTCATGTTTATTTTTGATTTCTATACAATAATTCATTCAAATTTCTTATTGTTAAATTGTTGTTAATCATCAAAATGTTGCACGCTCCAATGGGCAAATTACATTGATACAAAATCTTATGTAATACCTACCATTTAAACTCCATGCAATTATGCAATAAAGATACTTTGACTTAGTTCCCTAAGAACTGCCGAAGTTTTATAAACGTGTCCCAGCCCTACTCTATCAGCCCTTTGATTATTATGTAAGTTTTACTAATGGCTTGTTACTGCGCCGTAATATGGAATATGACACCGAAAGGGCTAACATATACGACATCTTTAATAGATTCGTGTCTTTTACAAAAATCGCTTGGCAACTTTTTTTGTATGTGAAATATAGAATATACCTAACTCGTGAACTACGGGCTCGATTTTATTCAATTTGAATGAGATCAACTTGAAACTAGTACAAGAAAAGATAGATTGTGTTTTCTTGTCTTTTCATAAGATTTGATTTCAAACTATAGACATAAATGAATTTATATCGTGAAGGAAAGAAAGATAGAAACATGAGCAAAATGTTGTCATTACTTTTTACATAATTCCGTAGTTAAGACCATTTTTTCATTTAATTATATTGAAACTGAAGCTACTTTTTTTTAAACTTCTATAATGAGATTTCTATAAAATTTAATATATAAGGTAAGTGTAAATCAAGTTATCAATTGATATTCTACTAATAAAATATGTAAATAATTTACCCTTATAAAGCTAAAATTTCGGCAAATATTAATATTGAATGGAAATATCTTAGCATTCACTAATGAGTGTACCCTTTGAAACTGATAATCTTGTAACACTTAGTGAATAAACGTAATCACGATATAATAGTTCATGAAAATAATTTGAAACACAAAACATTATACAGAATAACATTCATAAAATATGTATATTTAAATACTCATGTTTTAAAGAAATCGGGCTGTGATAAGAATTTTGTATACTATAAAGTAATGCCTCTTATTTTTAGGTTTCCGTACCCAAATGGTCAAAAAGCTGTGTTGGCTAAGTGGAATCACACTCGACTTTCATTCCAAAGATCGTGGGTTCAAACCTCGCCGCGCTACTCTGGATTTTTCTTTTAGAAAAAGAGAGTCTCGTCAAGAGAGAAGTCCCTGTGTCCCAGCAGTGGGAACGTTAATTATCCTATGACTGAGACGTCGTCGTATCTCAAGAACCGTGACAGATAGAGAATTGAAAGTTTGAGGGATGATGTATATCTGGTGCCGCTATAAAAACTAAAAAACAAATACTAAACACACAATAAATAAATCTCAGTACTTTGATGGGTGACCGCTCCTACTGCATCTGTTTGCACTTTTAAATACATATTTATTTACTTATGTTTTGAGTTTTTTTTTTATAGCAAAGTGTGTTTAAACTATACACAGAACCTAGAAGGTGTGTGTCTGTGTAGTATGAGTCTATGCCATACTTATCAAATTGATTTCAAAATTGCGAAAAAATTGATTTGTATAACCCAATCACTACACATTCGAATTTTAACTCTACACTTTGCGTTGCGGGTAGATTAACAAATCCCAATCACGGGAGATTCGCACATTCATACCAAAGTTTTCCGCCCCAGAACGAGACGCACATACAACTCCACAACTGGAGAGAGAGAGACGGCTGCTTACAAGGGGGGGTAGCCTACATGGGTCTGACATAATGATATATTAATTTCTGTCGCGGGCTCCCATTGTTTTGTTAGGTATTTACGTCGTGACATATGGTCATTACGTTTTCATAGTTTCATAAAGATGTATGGAGCTTTGTGCGTTTAATGTTCCAAGTAATGGCTGAGAGATAATTTAGGTACGTTGTTTATTGGCGGCTTTGTTGAGTCATTTTTGGATGAAATTATCTTTTGAGCTGTTATAGCTTTAGAATCTAACGGGCATTCATGTTTGCAAGCGATTCTCGACCATGTTGATCGCATCCATCAAATATTAGTCATTAGCAATAGTTTTTTAAATAACGCAAGACACATTTTTAAAAGTATTTAGATTGTGGCGTTTCGAACCACAAAAACAAATAAATTGAGGAAAAACACAAAAACCGTTAAATCACGTTAAAAATTTTTAAGAAAATTTCATAACAAAGGGCAAATAATAGTTACACACTATTCAAAAAATATTTAAGAGCTATTCAAAAAACTCAACCTTTAACCTCAATGGTATAAAATGTTTATTACAAAACACATACATTTTTACTCCCACCTACAAACCAGAAGTCTCTAGCCATCGTCAAAGGCTCAAATATTAGTGAGCAGCAATTTTTTTTCATATAATGTAAGGATATAAAATTTCTAATTAAATTAATACAAGCAACAATGTATCGACCCATTTTAACAGCCCTTGGGCTATTCACACCACGGTTTGAACAGCTCGCGGTATGAAACGACTAAAGACCCGTCAAAATGTGGAAAAACACAAAAGCCGTCCAATCACGTTAATCGTTTTTAAAAAAATTTAAAAACGTAAAGCCAATAATTAATAGCCAAACACACATACACCTATTTTATAAACTCTACCTTTAACCTCAATGGTAAAAAAATGTTTATTAAAAAACACATACACTTTTACTCTCACCTACTAAACCAGAAGTCTCTAGCAGTCTTCAAAGGCTATCATTGGCCACACAACTATTGTGCAGACGTTGCACTTCACATCCGAGGCTAATTTACGCGGCTTCTGACGGTACAAAGAAAAACGCGCTTTTTCTGACGCTACAAAGAAAAATATGCTAATTAAAAAGTGACTCGTCACAAAGTGTCGCGGGCTCGCTTTGTGCTTTTCGTTTGGAGTTAGAGATGTGGCTATGACGGTTTGTGGGAGGTAATTGGATGGTTTCCTATACGTCTGACATTTCATTGGACGTTGTTGCGAGTCAAGAAAACATTTACGCAAACATAAACTGATTATTTTTAACCTTTTTAATTCATATTAAAAGAAGACTATAACTGACCGAGGAAGACACAAAATATACAAGGAGGACATAGAATAATTTAAATCACATTTCAATTTTATGTGGTTTCTCATCTTACGTCACAATAGGGTAAAAATAATTGGACGGATGTTTTTTTTCTATTAAAATTATTTAAAAAAATGTAGTAACCTTGTTTTTATTTTTTTTTACAGACTAATCGAATATATAAATCCTGACGTTACAGTGAATTGTAGTATCGCGAGAGATAACGCTTGCGTGCGATTTGTAAAAAAATTCGCAGTCGCAGCAACTTTGATGCTCTATATCTTTGCTCTCTCTTACTAAATTAATATAGCAAGAAATACCATTATTTACCTATCTAAAAGTCCAGTATTTTTGAACGGGATAACAGACAGAATAAACCATTTTTTATGTATCATGCCTAATGGGCAGCCCCTAAATTAGTAATAGAATAACCAACTATTTTTACAGCATGCAAAGCTTCCTCACATACAATAAAATCACATTTCAATCATTCACATTTTACCTAAACTCTCAACGTAGAAGCATACGTTTCATTCCTTATAAAACATATAATTCTCCTTTTCCATACATTCATCTAACATAATACATTGACGTAAACAAGCTACAATAAAATAGACTTGATAAAACACGGGTCTGAAGGAAATGATGCAAGACTTAATGAGCTGATTCGAGTGCATTGAAAGGCTCATGTCAATGCTACCAGCAACAAAAGCCTTTACATTATGATTTTCAAAGGAAAAAATGGAACGTAGTTGCCTTTTTGCTTATAAAGTTGAGAGGCGTTCTAATTTTAAATAGTTGTCATTTTAAAATGCTGGTTGGTTTTTGTGTTTTAGTTTTATAAAAGAAGGCGACGCGGAGAGGTTTACTTTCGACATAATCTTTCTAGTTTTAGCAACTATTTATTAAGATTTTGAAAGTTGAGTTTTCATTTAAGCATTTTACGAGCTTTTGTTGATATGGTTTTAAGGTAACTTATAATAATAAGTGAGCTCACCGCATATTCTCCTTTTTGTCGTAATTATGGCTTTTCTGTAAACGGTTGCCTGGAAAGACCACTTATTTAGTGAAAAGGCCTCTCACAGTTATTGTCTTATAATGTGTTTTTGTATATTGTGCTTAAATTGATTTGTATTAGTATACTAACAATAAGGTGTTTTAAAAATACTAAATTATAAATTATAAATAACGGCAACAATATTAACGATTTTCTGAAAATGAAATGCTTTATTTCAATAAATGGCAGAAAGTATTAAATACTTTACGGTTGTTTCAGGTCCATACCGTGAACGTGAACTGTATCAAGAATTAAAAGGCTTTTAATGACGCGAGCGACCCGTGCCTTCGACTTTGGATGGAGTTATACAATACAGCTGCATTATACAATGAACTCATTTTACGAGATAATGTCCTCATAATGTGAATGTATAATGATGATTATTTCTTATCTGTGATTTAAAAATGATGAACACATCTATGCATTATGCACAGTATGCTCCTTGTCTTTATTGTAGCATTGTTGTTAGTAAATGTGTTCGCTTGGAAAACAAATATTTCAAATTATAACTTTTTAAATTATCATGGTTTTTAACAATATTATGATTTAAAACGGGTAACATACCATGATTTGACGGAAAACAAATCAAAACTTACCGTCAATTCATGGTATGTTACCCGTTTTAAATCATAAAATATATCAAATATGCGCATACCTAAAACCTGTCAATTTAGAAATTTCGAATAATGCCTAAATCTGAATTTATGTAATGTAACAGTGTTGGAAATGAGGGAATCTAAAGTCATACCGGCGATAAGATTTAATTTTAATTGCTTATTTCAAAATTTAGCTATTGTTTGCTGAAATTTTCTGAAATAATGTATTAATGGTAAACTTTAATATATAAATATATATATATTTTGTTTAAATATATTAAACATCGCTTTTTTAATACAAACTATCCTGATACCTCATTTAATTTAAAACATTTCATAAGGTAATTTGTATAAAATGTCTTACGTAAAATACTTTTGTTTAGTTAGTGCGCTATTGAATAAAAAGGATTTTACATCATCTTGGTTCACCTATACAGACGTATGGTAAGATGGATAAGCAAGTACAATACTCGTTTTAGGTGTCAAGAATTTTAAAACGTATTTTACAATTTAACTTGTTTTATTAGATAATACAAATTGATGTACCCAAGCATTATTTATAGGGTTGTGCTCGCCTTTGTACATGACCATTGTTACTAAACCTTAATGTATCCTTTTTGTGTACAATAAAGAATTTATGAATTTATGTACCTAATATGGGATTACAATACTTTTAACCTGTAAAAAAATATCTTACAATACACTTACAACACAATACACTTTATTGAACACGAATATACAAAACAAAAAAATAACAAACAATGGAAAATACATATAATAGTGTCACAATGGGCGGCCTTATCACTAAAAGTAATCTCTACCAGACAACCTTTGGATGGACTGGAATAAATGATACAAGACGGAAGAGACAAAATTGGTAATTAAAAAAGTCAAGAAATAAGAAAGAAAATAATTTAAATTCTATAAATAAATATTTATACATATTTCTACATAAGTAAATATATACATATACATATAATAAATATATACATACATAAAAAAAACAATCTTGTATTATAAAATAATCATAATTGGTTTTTGGCCAGTATTGTGGTACCTGATTATTTAAGGTCTCCGTAACTATAGTGTTGAAACATCGTAATGTGTAAAATTATTTTCTATGATCCACTTTAAGATTTTAATACAAAAACAGAACAAAAAAATGTGGGTTACCCCATACTTTGAACTATAACTCATTTTCATATTACCCATTCGTGTGTAATATCGAGATACTGTATTTTATGTTATAAAATGTAAACTTCTTAATTATTTTTGTTATTACAACTTAAGAAACATTCTGATTGAATTGCATTTTGTATTTCCTAAATAAATATATTAAGTTCTCAGTGATAGCTTAGGTGCAACAGGAGAACGAGGTTTTTTTCCAAAAAAGTTACGTTTCAACATAAATTTAGTATTTTTATAAGCAATGCGACATGTAATTTAATAATTATATTTATTGTATAAGAAAGTTACATATTGCATGACACCATCCCCTTTAAGTGCTGTTCTTAAAACCATACGTGGTTTTATCGACGAGGAGCGTTCAACCGAACAGAATGGAACACTTTCCGATGACTGTTGTTAAATATTCAAACGTGGAACGTGCTAGGAAACACAATATTTTTCATAAATGTGAGTGTATCTTTGAGACGCATGAAAAAAAAGGCAAAAAAAACAAACTGAAATGAATCGTAGTTTAGTCTAAATTTGCATTTAGTTGCAGTTTAGACTCTAGTTTTGCCTAAATGCTAAACGGATAAATAAATATGGTGGGGACATTATATATTATATAGATGTATATATTTATTTTGCTCTGTTATATCATCAATAAAAATATTTTTATAATAATGAAAGTTCATTTTGTAAATTATACAAAAAAATATTTTCTGCCTCCAACAAAATTTAAGCCCGAGGGTGAATCACAAACGTAACTATGAGATGCTTTCTATGTACATTTACAATATTACAGTCCGTGTGACAACATCAACATAAAATAGTTTAAAAGTTCCGTATTTTCAGTCACCCTAGCAGACACGAATGGTAATAATTAGTTCCCCTTTATCCCATCAGAACGCACTAGAACAATGCGACACTAGCACACCTAGCGTCACTCGTCGTAAATTGTCACTTTATTTTTATAAGTATATTATCTGACCCCAAAAAAACGTTGTTATGCAAAATGAAAATTAATAGTAGCCGATTCTCAGACCTACTGAATACGCATATAGAATTTGGTAAAAATCGGTAAAGCCGTTTCGGAGGAGTATGGTAACTTACATTTTATCAATTTTATAACTTAAGATGTATAACTTGTTAGAAAATCATTTTCAAAAGATTAAAAATAAAAGCTATGTATGTACATTGTGCCGAAGAATAGGTACCAATTGCTTTAGCTATCTGTTAAATTTTAGAAAATATTTTCATTAATATTAGTACTAATTTAATAAAACATATACATATACTAATATTATAAAGGAAAAGGTAAGGTTTTGACTGCCTCAGTGGCGCTGGGCGAGAGTTCGATTCCCGCCGAGGGCTGAAGTGTTTGTATGTTCTGCAAGCACTTGGTTCGGGTGTTTAAATGTATAATAAAAAATATCTATGTATGTATGTCTATTATATTAAGTATATCAGATGTCTAGTACCCGTAACACAAGCTAAGAGCTTACCACGGGGCTATCTGTTGTTGTGTGGATTGTCCGGAAATATATATGTATATATTTTTTTTAATGAGTATGTTTGTTTGCTGGAACGAGCTAATATAAGGAACTACTAGTCCGATGTCAAAAGTCATTTCAGTGTTGGATTGCCTGATTATAGCCTTATACTAAGAATAAAGTAGAAGTCAAAACTTTTATTTCCTTAAAAGCACAAGGCATACATGGACAGGTCAACTTAAAATTAATAAAACTAAATTGTTTAGTTTTAAATTTTGACATTTGTTTGAATCTTGACAGTTCGCTATAATATTTTATGAGTTGAGAAGTGAATAGAACAACACAGCTTTATCAGTTTTTACAATTTTAGAGTTCTTATTTAATAATCGAGAGAATTTAATTGACGCTGTGGCGATCGTCACTCTACCGCGAGTCTAAAATACAGGTAGAATAATGATGTTTGTGGATTACAAACAGGGTATGTAAAATTAAATTCACTATTACAAAATAAATAAATATTTGAACCCCAACGCAAATCGAAATTTATACGTTGGCAACACGATTGCTTTTTCGTCACCACCCATCATAATTGACGCCAGAATATTCCGTAATTGGCATCGGTGTGATCCCACAACTGAGGGCTCGCGATAAAAACGTACAATCGGTGAAAAGTGGCCACTTGTGGCACTCGATGTTGCCAGCGCTAATTAGGGGTTGATTCCAATTATAGTTTTGTCACTAGCACCTATGTAAGTGTACCTATTGCGCTTAATAAATTGCTGCTATGGAGAGTTATACAGATTATGTATGATTTCGTAGTAAATAAATTCGTTCAATTAATGAGCGTAAGTGCCTATTTCACCATAGCCAAGGCACAGAATAATAAATTACTACGTAACAGAAGCGTCATCCCATTCAACGAAACTCGACTTGCTAGCGAACAGGATTTTGCGAACAGGAGTTTTAGTCAACACCCTGATTAAATAATACCAACACGTATCGCTAGATGGAATAGATCTGTATTACTGGCTACTCCATACTAGGTGCCGCTGCTAGTATAAATCGAACGTAATTAATGTAATTTTATAGAATTCAAAACAGCGACCTCTAGTAGTGAGTGAAGTAGTTAATTATTGTTAATAAAATATCAGTAGATGGCGTTTGTATAAACTAAGTAGTGTAGTTAAAATATAACTCTTACTAACTTTCATGTAGCGCAAATAGGGTACATGACTAAAATAATAATAATTAGTCTCACTTCTCTCACTATACCAATTCTCTGTAATATTTTCATATTGTTGGTGTTTCAATAAAGAATATTGTATTGTATTGTACGCGGAAAAATAAGTACCGCGAAATAGGTACATATTTTCTCGCGGTTAAAATAGGTATCTTTTGTTCTTTTTGGGGATTAGAGAATTTGTGTATCAAATGTCAGTGCCCTAAATATTTTGCGTTAGAATTATTAGTATTACCATAAAGCTATAATTAACATAAATATATATCAACTTAATTTAAGTCGGTTATATTAAGAAATTTCACCAGATCTTATTATTTTAGACTGTTTTATAGTCACTATGTTTAGTTTTCCATCTATTTAAATGTGTGAATGTAAGTTCTTAATAAGATTTTCTTATGGAAGTTGCAGATAACAAAGTCAGGCTTTAGAGATACAGATACCTAATTAAAAAACAACAAAAAGGAGTGCTAACAGTTAAGTGCAGATTGATTGGAATCTGGTGCTTAATTGTTATTTTCTTTTGAGACTCTCGAGTAGGTATATATGCAGATTTTCGGTTTTCCTTCCCCACTTTTACCCTCATAAGTACTCATAACTTATAAACAGGTCAACCGATTTTCATCAAACATGTCAAAGAACACTCGCGCGAAACTCATCTTTCATGTAACTATCCGTTCGGGAGCTATGATGTCCCAGGCAGACAGACAGACGCAGACATACAGAGGTTTGTCTGTCCCCCTTTTGTGTCGGGGGTTATAAAATGTTGCAAAAAACAAAACTTAATTACTACATTAATGACAGGAATGGACAGGCCTTATACCGACGTAACTAAACATTTTATATGTAGGGAAATAAAAAAACGATATCAAAGTTATAAAACATCGAATATATTATACGCAAAATAAGGTCAACCAAACCACAATGAACCCTCCAAAACAATCGCATTGTAAAAAGTAGGTAGTTAAAGAGTTTTAAAAAATTGTTCTGTCATGTTTTTGCATAAATTAAATAAACAGTGAGGCTAAATAATATCATAGATTGTAAGCGGCAAGACTTAATATCCCCGGGCTAGCAGTCCATGGAGTTACTTCATTTTCGTGTTAAGATAATGAACATAGAATCTCAAGTACTGTTAGGGACGCTTTTGCACTGTGATACATTCATCGCAGGCCAGCTAAGGTACTAAATCAGCAACGTTCCTTCTAAGCAAGCAGTGTATAACATTGCCTTGTTTTCATTCGAATTCAATGAAATACTTTTGCATCATTTCACAAAATACTAAATATCTTCAAAACTAAAAAAGGCCGTAAGGTACTTTTTCGCGTGCACCGTCATATTTTTTAAACCAGTTATGCAATGCTCACTAACACCGAAATATCTTTCAGTAAAACAACAGAGGAGTTCTTTTCAGACCTCATGGCCGAAACAGCATTTGAATTTTATTACTTTGTACGAATGTCGGCTGAATGCGGATAGGAGCGTGCGTGCCTATTGCGTGCGTCACAGCAACTTCAGTCTCGGTGCCTACGGACATCGGGCGCGATCGGGCAGCCTCGGCTTAAGTCGTGAATCGCAACGGCCGCGGCGAGGCACGGCGCGGCGCGGCGCGGCGCGCCCGGGCGCCCGCGCCCCGCGCGCCCCTACCAGATTCCGGCGCTCGAGCCGAGCACACGAGTCCCTTGCTTAACGCAATACAAGTTCATATCATATTCAGCGCTTTTTTATTTAAAACTACTTCACTTAGTAGGTAGGTACGTACTACTAACTTTGGGAATATTACTAATACATATTTTTTATTGATTCGTTCGTATAGATAATCGTTTGTAGTTGATTGTTATGATTTATTTTTGGTTTGTAGTAAATCCAAAAAAGAATACCTAGGGCGAGTTTGAAGAATTGTATCCTATTAATCTTTGGAGAATATTATTTGGCACTGGATTATGTATGATTTTCTAGAAAGTGCTCTAGGTACCTGTAGTACCTAGAGAAAATTACTTAGGAACTAAAAAGTCAGTAAGTATGAAAGAAAAAAAAATTAGGAAGAAAATAAAATTACCTTACCGCTAGGTAGTGTAGAAAATTCGGGGCGAATAATAAAATACTGCTAGAATTGTAGGTATAAAGTATATTTTTGTACGCATCAGTCAAGCCGGTTACAATCACTCGTGAGGGTTCCGTAACATATTTTAAGCTTATTTTTGTTTTTTATATTTACATTACAATAGGTACAATTCAATCCTAGCAGAAAGCTAGAATAGAATATTCTTTATTGCACACTTAAATATACAGGGGGTAGGTCACCTCGTTACGCATCCATTCAGGCTAGCTATTACCTTAGTCCAATGTCGACGAATTCCGAGTTATCATAATATCCATGATTTTTTAAAAATTTACCAAAATCATATGCTTATTCATTTATAGTAATCAAACAGACAGTTATTTAGCCTATGAATTGCCTATGAGTGCCTATGAATTTGTTTGCGTCCCAGCATAATGTGTATTCAATCGATAAACACCAAAACAATCATCCGTATCCAAATAACTGACTAAATGGGAGGTATTTAATAAAGAAAAAAAATTCAAAAATTAAAATTACTTTTTGAAATAGGTAGTTCTTTTTTAGATAGAGAAGTCTAAAACATTCGAACATTTTTAAAAACATTAAGTATTATTGCCCTTTCGATTTCGATTGGTGTATCATACTCGTTGATGCTTGCCTGTTTCTCAGAAATAGAGTAGGTACATAAACCCAACTTAAGTCCGGTTACAACAAAGAATTTAAAAAAGTCCTAATTATAGAGGTTAATTAAACATTTTATTAATATTCAAATCGTTTATAATTAATTTTCAAAATGTGAACCTTGGTTTCTTATACATTTTCGGGCCCTATTTCGCACTTCAGTGGTTGTTGTTTTTAATAACATTTCGTGTTTTTTATTGTTTATATACTTATAAACAAATATAATCGTGTTTTCGAAAAGATGGAATCCAAGATAAAAGTTCGAATTATAATTTACCTAAATATGTAGGTGATAGCTTCACAGATTCTGAGATAAATAACGATTTCTAACTATAAAATTACATAAGGTACTCAGGAGACATTATTAAGTAGTTTAAATAAGCATTTAAGTCTCATTTAATTGTGTTAATGTTAACTTTGATTGATTCAACTAATAAATGGAATGGTGGACACTTTGAGTAATTTATTTCAACAGCACTTACAATTCTGTGACATGTGTTAGATTTATTATAAAAACAAAACAAAATAGGAGAGAAATGAGGAGGCAACATAAGTGCGCAGGAGGTGTTCACCGGATACTACTTGTACTATTTTGTATTCTGTGCCGATACACAAAGCCAGCTATCTACGTGAGTCCATTCAAATGAGGAGCGTCTCCTCATTCATTCAAAATACTCAGAACTCCGGTTCAATTTCAACTTCAAATCTGTCTAAAAATGCTACCATCCTATGTTTGATATTTTTTTAGTATATGAAGATGTAGGTACGATGATTCATATTATTATTCAAGTTTATTTATTTATAATAAAGAACATAAATACATTTTTGGTTTTGAAATAGGTTTAGTACTTTTTAGGTGATAAATAGTTTTATCGGGAAGATCGCGCAGCGTGTTACGCAATGCTTGCGTAACGCTGGCTGGGAAGTTACGTGACTAGTTACGCTGAGGGCGCTGGACGTTACAGTGGTTATGTTATGATGTTATTATAACAATATTAATGTGGTTACCACATATAGATTTAACATTAACAAACAAATGCTTGTCAAACATGCACATAACAGAAAAAAAAACTAAATTCAGCTATTTTGCCCATTCTTTGATAAAGTCTTCTGTAGAATAAAAAGCTTTTTTCAGAAAACATTTTTTTTTAAAAACCTTAAGCTTTCGATTGGGTCAGCTCAGTTATAAACTGCGGAAGCTTATTACAAAAACGGACACAATTTTCCCTAAAAGAGTTCCCAACCTTACGTAATCTAAACGTAGGGATTTTATCGAAGGCAGATCCAAAGTCCAGTGTGAGTTGTATGCAATTGGTCAATCGAGTATAGCGGTATCGGAGTCCATAAACGTAGCAAGGGTCAAACAATAAAGCAGGTAATCGTCCAATATACAATCCGAGGTCAAAAGAATTAAATGAATTTCAAGAAAAACACTCAACAAACAGCGCAGCAAAGAAGTAGGTAACTACAACCTTACTGTACCTACTCGGCAATAGCAACCGCAACCGGCGAGCTGTGCTGCCAGCTATATTTTTACGAATACGTAAACTAACAGAAATCCAGGCAAATTATTTTTGGCATTATAACAAATATTGTAATTTTCATATATATTTATTGTAATGCAAGTACCTAGTTCTTGTATTGTTATGCCTGCCTCGCGTAATGTAAGATAAGGGCAAGAAAATTATGATGAATAATTAATTTATGTTCTCTATTAGATAGTAAATTGATCATCTGTTATAAATCTATAGCTGCTGCCATTTTAGATTTTGCACACTTTCAACTATATAGCTATGTAGCTTATTATCGATATTTAGAGAACAAGATATTTAGTTACGTTAAATTAATATTCAAATTTAACCCCTTAAATTAATATTAGATAAATAGTTTCAATTATTACAATAATTAGCTATAATAACATGCATAAACATGTTTTACATGCATAAAAATAATGTATGTAACTAACAAATAAGTTAATGTATTATGTGTAAAAAATAAATTATTGCAAAAATTTGAAAGACCTAGCGCATTTGTCGTAACACTTGTTGGAAGCACCGGAAGCACCATATCAAAATTATGATTGTTCAAATGTTTCATATTTTGTTATCAAAAGGGTTAAACGGCTGAAATTTGGAGTAACTTTAAATTCTGAAATCTATCCTTTGTTTTTAACAATATTTAAAGCAAATTTTCTGCATTGCGGACCTGTGTAATGAATTTATTAAATACTTTGTTTGACGTTCTTTGAGTCATTTAGCACAGATTGGTTAAAGTTTGAACCAATCTGCTACAGTTTAATTCAGCTACTTGGCAACAGATTACGTGACTAACGTTGCACGCCATCTGTGATCGAGTAGCTCTTTTTATAACTTTAAAAAATCCGACACTGGTAACAATAATAGTAAGCCTAATGAGTAACTAGTTCCACAGTTCACCGCTAGAGTGCATTGCATGCTTTGCACAACGCGGCATTTCTTCTGGATAACACCCCATGGCCAAGGTAAATAAGTCAATGTTTAAAACAAATAGCTGTCAAGATAACTGTCAATTGTCAAATTCCAATTAAAAAATAATTTACTATAATGGTGCACTTAGAATAGCCATTAAATACCTAATAAAATAAATTAATTTACACAAAATAATATAAACAGAATAATTGTATATTACAATATTTGTTACACTTTAGTACTGTCAGTCACTAATTGACCGAGACTGCTTTATATTTAAACCATTGACGAAGAAAGTGAAATAAGCCTTACCTGTGTTATATTAGAAAATAATATGTTTCACTGATTTTGTACAGTATGCGATGCTACCTAGTAAACCCATTGTAGTCATAGTTTCATAGTAGTTTCTTCAGCATAGGCAACATTGTACACTTGATTTCGTATTCTATTCACACACAGAAAATACAGCAAAAGACACAGACAAGACGTTCAATATGAGATTTAACATAATAATTGAGCTGCCGAGTAGTGGCATTGTCAACTAAAACTATGTTTAATGTACAAATCATTATATTAAATCCAATATGTTACACATCCGTTATAAATTAATAAAAATTATACAGAATTGTTACTGCTGTATAGTCGTGGTTTGTTTGCAGAAAGGGGTACCGGTTTGCGACACTTACTGTACCTATTTGTAAAATAATATTAATATTGGGAGTGTTTATGGTGTGTCGTATGTTTGTTATTTTTATTAGTCTTCCATACCCAATACAAAATAAATGAAAATGGCTGTCATAATTAATATAATCATACCTCAACCGATCAAAAACATGACTGACACTTACATACTTCAATTAAGTATGCCTCTTGTAAAAACGAATCTTTTACTTTAAATAACTTACATATGAAAGTTTTTTGGAACATCGTTTGAGTTAATGCAGCTTTTCTCGTTAATCTGCATAAATTAAAATACTATCTAGAACCAGGCTGTTGTGCACATTAAGTACAAATTTAGATTACACAGCTACGTCTTTGCCAAATGTTTTAACTCAAATCCTACGGCTTAGTCTAGGAGGACACTCAACTATTTTATGACGTGGTATAAAGTTATTTTTTAACCCCCGACCAAAAAAGAGGGGTGTTATAAGTTTGACGTGTCTGTCTGTCTGTCTGTTCCATCATAGCTCCTGAACAGATTGATCGATTTCAATTTAGTTTTTTTTGTATGAAAGGTGTGTTTGGCCTGGGTGTTTTTAGACATGTTTCATGAAAATCGGTTGAGCCGTTTTAAAGTTATGGGGGTGAGAGTGGGGAAGGAAAACAGAAAATCTGCAAATACACTAGTGTGGGGTATCAAATGAAAGCGCATCGCGTCCACATTACATAATATTATGTTGTTTTACATTTAAGGAAATGAAGGCAATGGAATCGGGAGTTTTTCTTAAATTTTAAATTTAGATTTTTATAAAATGCACTATAAATTTCCATGATTCGTAGATTATAAGACGGATTTAAGTTTTTAAATGTATTGTCAGTGGTAAATTTTTTTTTCATTAAAGTTACGTCCGTGCGTAATTTTTTGTGCAGCACCAAATTACAAACATAAAATACTTAAAATAAAGGCCTATTGCATGATCTCACAATTACATTAGGCAATGGTTAAATATAGAGCTATCAAGTCAACTGACAACTGTTAGTGACTGACTGACCGAGATTGCTCGAAATGTTAACTACAGAATAGTTACTCGGATATTGTAAAGCAGACTGCTAGTGTACTTAAACATGCTCAAGAATTAACTAACCATATTCACTAACTATAGTTTCATTTGAAAACGTATAAACAGTGATCGATTTCGACTAAAATAAAAAAAAACTTAAAATTAAAGAGTTTGTTTGTTAGGTAATTAATTTATTAAATAAATTAATAGGCTATTTTCTACTTATCCAAATCCATGAAACATGATCAACGGCATCAACTCCGAAAGTATTTTATTTTATGAAGTAATTCTACTTCAGCTAACTCTTTCACCTCGAATGGTAAGCTAAGCTCGTATCTAAGTAACGGCGGAGCGTCCGTTGGCCAATAGCGCCGCGAATGCCCGTTTGTATGTTAATGCCGATTCCTGCACTGTTTACAGCCCGGAATAATTGTCCTTAAATAATGAGAATGTACAGGAATTATTGTCCCGACTTCCCGACTGATATTGTGAATGAGGAAGTAATCTCCGTCGGTCTCAGCTCTACCTCTACACTCAACCACCGGTTAGATGAATTATGATAGGTATAGCTCAAATTCTATCATTAAGGAATTATATTGTATTGTCCTAGCTGATTAAGAATTTCTGAATTTATGAAAAATGATCAAATAACGTATGATAATATACATAGATATCGTTTAAAGTCATAAGTAGGTAAGTGATCACATTTATTTCGATCCTTGGTGGATATCATCATTTTCTTTTGACCTATAAAAACTTCATTTGAAATTGACACATTGGTATAAATTGTTACATCTGGCAATGACGTGACCACGCGAAGGAACATAAAGATGTTTTGAAACGTTGATTTTGATCACTTACTTTCGCTGTTGACTGTAGGAACATACCTATATTTTTAAATAAAAAAAGTTACTTAGTTAATAAATTCTTGTAACATCAATATGCAGACAAAGCGACAACTCGGAGCATAGAAAGGTTTCCTGAGGATTAAGCATCAGCTGAGACTATCTATCCCTCAAATGGACAAAGAGCGACCAAATCGGATAAATTACATTGCAAATTTAGTTAATGGTAGTTCTCGGGACGCTTTGCTGTGCTGCTGAGCGGAAGGGCTTCTGATTAGGTGGTAGTGCGTAAAATAATGCGTTTTGTTTGTATGATGATGTAAATTTAAATAATATTTGAAATCAGTATCTTTTTTAATCGCTGGGAGCACCCTTATCTGATTTTTAAATAAATAATTAATTTTGTTGCGACATTTTGCAAGACGTAAGTATTTTATGTTTTAAATTGAGTAAACTGCTGAAATGACTATTCATTATAATGTAGTCCATACGATTGAAACACGGACGAAAAAATGGTTACCTATTCTGTACAGAATTACCGTTTGTATTTCTGGAAGACGTCAAAGTTTTAATTATGACTCACATACAAAATGAAAATTTAATTAGAAAAATAAAGTGCTGAATTAGAATTCACTTAATTAAATTATCGTGTAAGCATAATATTGATGTTAGTTCAAAATGGTTGTAAACTATACATTAATAGGTTTGTATATACATTTATAAACATCAAACACATTCAAAACGTCATCATAAATTACGATTTCCCTAAATCTCACCATCAAAAACTCAACACATTTGTCAACACATCAATGATAATTTGTCAATATTAACCCTCCAAAGCCCATCGTCGGTCGCGCCTACTGTTTACAAAACTTTATTACCGAATGGACAATATTACCCGAAAACGGGCAATAGTTTTTTTGTAACCCACCGCGCAGTTGGTCTATTATTCAAAACTGATCTAGTTCTGTGACCCCAAAATACGGCTCAGAGGTGACAATGGAACTTGATATACTGGTTTTTTGGATTTACACCGTTTTTATTAAACTTTATAGTTGTGTTCATATTATTTTAATAGTATTTGGCGTGTGCACGCGGTAAGTATACTATTTATAGCGCGTGTGTACTTTATATTTTTATGTGTATAAGTACTTGCTTATCCAGAGAAAATAACTCAAAGTAAGTAAGCCCCAATTTCAGCATTTTACATGAAAAGGCACATCGAGATTTATTAAACCAAGTGCAACCATTGAAAAATGACTAATTAATGTCAATTTGAACTCAGGTAGGCGGTAAAACGAGTTTATACGGATTTGATCTCGTTTATAGGCAATAGAGAAATCAGGGCTAAGGTATGTTTTAAAATAAAACTAACTACGAAAAAAATGTAATGTAATACTGTAATTATCATGAAATATGAATATGTCTAAACATAATATGTTTAATTTCTAAAATGTTCCCTGAAACATAAAAGCCCCAAATTATAGGTAGAATAAAAATAAATTCAGTTATCGCGATCCTTAAAATCCTTATAAGCAAATCAATTCAATCAATCAATTAACGCAGTCAAAGCAGGGTTTTGTTTGTAATAATTCCTACCTCTGATTTTTTTATAATAATGTCACTATCTTTATTATTCGATGCTCGAAGTTGTTGACGCATATGTCTACCTAGGACAAACAGTCCAATTAGGTAGGTCCAACTTCGAGAAAGAGGTCAATCGCCGAATCCAGCTCGGATGGGCAGCGTTCGGGAAACTTCATAACGTCTTTTCATCCAATATACCTCAGTGCCTAAAGACGAAGGTGTTTAACCAGTGTGTGTTGCCAGTGATGACATATGGCTCCGAAACGTGGTGCTTCACCATAGGCCTCATGAATAGGCTCAGAGTTGCACACCGAGCTATGGAAAGGGCTATGCTCGGGGTTTCTCTACGTGATCGAATCAGGAATGAGGAGATACGTAGAAGAACGCGGGTCACCGACATAGCCAAGCGAATTAGCTCGCTAAAGTGGCAATGGGCGGGCCATGTGGCGCAGGACAGATGGCCGTTGGGGCCGGAAAGTTCTCGAGTGGAGACCACGGATCGGCAAACGTAGAGTAGGACGTCCACCAACTAGATGGACGGACGATCTGGTAAAGGTAGCAGGCTCGCGGTGGTTGCAAGCTGCTACCGAACGAAGTCACTGGAAGTCATTGAGGGAGGCCTATGTCCAGCAGTGGACGTCCTACGGCTGAAATGATGATGA
The DNA here is from genome assembly GCA_929108375.1 of Gymnoscelis rufifasciata. Classification (NCBI taxonomy): domain Eukaryota; kingdom Metazoa; phylum Arthropoda; class Insecta; order Lepidoptera; family Geometridae; genus Gymnoscelis; species Gymnoscelis rufifasciata. The sequence goes on along the minus strand of OV815315.1, from coordinate 6,335,383 downwards.
TGATAATTATATATCTCCTATAACAGTGAAAAATACTATATACTCTTTAAATCTAATTTAAAAATGAAGACCGGTATAATCATTATTCATTTGACAAATATACATAAATCCACAGGTTGCCTGAAAGATATCAATTCAGCTAGACACAGTACCGTTTTGTTTTCTTGTAAACTATTAACTTTGGTGTACATTTTTTCATTATGTATTGTACTTATTATATAGTTAGCTATTAGTTGATTACCTCTATGAAACAAAATACTTTAACTTTATCCTCAAAAATCATTCTCTTACTTCCGACTAAACAACAACTTGCAATGTATGTTTCTCATCACTCACAAGCGTCCTTCAGCTTGCACTACGAGTTCACCTGCAACAAAAAATTTGGACCTCCGAAACAAAAGCGGGCTTTCGTTTTGCAACGCTTCAGTCCGTCTCCGAACAATAGGTCACCATTGTTACCACCGTCCATTTTAAATGAACAAAATGGCGCCCGTTCCGAATTCAAACAGAAACTCCGCGATTTGAAACAATGCTCTCTAATCCTGAGAAGGGTTAAATGCATGCGATTGGTCAACTGTACCCTCCCGAGTGAGTGGTGTGGTGTGGGTTGAAAGTTTTCGCGTTAATGGCTTATTTGCATGATTCGGTCGGTAGTGTGAGAAATATTGTATAATCGAATATTTAAAATTGCTTATGGACGGAGGCGTCTTTCAACCGAAATACGTCGAAATCTTTGAAGGAAGCTTTTGTACATATAGCGGCGATTACCTACTGCTGATTTGATTTTTAAATGTTTAATTCGTTGAAACAGCTTATTTTGTACGCAATGCGTAGTTACTAAGCATAATACCTGGCACTACGATACGTGCTTTGAATATTATTCTGTAGAATTTGATCCTAGTTTATGTGGGTTAAGGTAGGGACCTAGCTACTATCAAAATCGACTCAAACAATAGCAAAACTCTTGTCAGTTATTCCGACCAATCATCACTAGAACAATATTCAAACTGAAACTTCCATCCAAATCAGAGCAACTAGTCCAAACTAGTAACTACTATCATAAAAACAAACAGTCCAAAACTCGAAGACAATTCATCGAAGCCGTCAACCGCGACACGGGAATCGCAATCAAAACTTCCCTCCGCGGGTACAATGTACCCCACGGCCCACTTTTCTCCCAAAGACCATTATTTGAATGTCTTTCAACCCGTGAGAAGGGTCTAAAACACCCGACGCGTGTGCGACTCTGATAATGTAATTAAAACAACACCTTTATTCGGCACGGAGTTTTAGTTCAGTGAATCGTGTTCGGCTAATTTGAATTTTACCCGAAACCTCGCATTTAGGGATAAATTGTTGTTTGAATAAGTTTTAGGTAGACTTTTTAAGCTTTTTCGCTTACAATTTCATTACAAATGTTAAAAAGTTTTCTACAAATCTTGCAAAATATCTTTAATAATATACCGTTTAAATTGGAATATATTTCATCCAAGCACCAGTGATTATGATATATTTCCGATTTTATCAACATGTTGTTAAGAACATTTAAGAACCTTGCATTTCTAGGTCTATTCCAACAAAACAATATCTCATCTTACACAAATAATTATATCCCCAAGAAAAACATTCACCTTCACAAAGAATAATTTAAACACTCGAAACAAAACCGCGCGTTAACCCCACAAATACCTAAAACAAAAGACTCTTTCGCATTAACCCGAGAGATTTTGAAACTGAGTTTTCGCAAAATTCGGGGCATTTCGGTAACATTATACCCGTACATTAGGGCTAAGTGATACCGTCACATTTGTTGGATTAATTCATCATCTGAATTGCTGTGGCCAGACTGATGGCCCGGAACGCCCCCACCCCCTTTAGGGGGGAAACTTTCCCGACCGTTACGTATGGGGTTTTAATTATGCGATGTTTTTGCTGTCTTTGAGGTGTGAGAGCTTCAAACGTTACGGATATTATTTTTGAAATAATTTTCATTCTTATTTAGGGGTTTTAAAATTAGAACGCATTGTTTGGTTTGTGTTTCAGATGGCATTGTAGTTATTTAATATGAAAATGAATTTAGAATACGACAGTGAATATGTTAAATAAGTTCTAGATGTGCGTTAACGGTCTTCGGTAGGTAACTAAAAAAAACAGAGTTCGTGGTACCTAGATCCCCATCTCATGACTATTACAGTTCTGAGTAAAAAAAAGAGTATAACTCAGACGTCGTTTAAGGTCATTTTAATGTTTGATACATCAGCACTTTTTTTCTGTTATTTAAATATTTAGAATTTCACTTCGGTTGATTTTTGTTATAATTAGCATAATTCATGCTAAATATTTATATGACTTATATGTGGATACATTGACCTGTTTCAAATGACATATTCGAAAAAAGAACAATAGTCACATTTTCAACACATAGGTGGTACAATTCAAACCCGTGAATAAGTGAGCGCGCGCCATTGCCCTATGTCCCGAATTAGCGCCCACCACCCAGCGGCCCCCCGGACAGCAAGTGTAAGGATAAATGGGAGGGCTGGCTCTTCTGGTTAAGTGTAGATTTTCCGAATGCGGTGTTGATGACGGCTTCTAGGGCTTGCAAGAGTCGTTTAATGTTATCGATGTTTAATTTTATCGATATTTCGATTTCTACTTTATTGTATCGAGTTTTATTTGTTCCGTGAGAAGTTTTGTGAGAAAATCTGAATTGAATAACTTTAAACGAGCTATTCCGCTACATTAATTATTAAGTCCCAACCGCGTCTGTCGCTCTGTCTACCCATTATTTTCGCAAAAAACTTAAATAAAAAATAGAAAACTAGAGTGTTGAGTCGAATGCCCTCTTCGCAGCTTCCAGCAGCTGGGTACATTGCAACGGACATTAGATTCCGTTTAGCAGATAGTGCCTACTCTTAATACACTTTGTTTTTTACGTAGGTACTTTTAAAGTCAGCCTCAACTACTTTCTAATTTCCTTGTGTTATAATATTAGTTTTGATTTTATTTCTTCCAAAAAAAAAATTGATAGTAACAAAGAAGCATATGGGTTTAAAAATAGTTGATTTGAATATCACTTACTACAACAAACAAGCAGTTTTCATTGACACTTAACTTGGTCAAAGTAGCTGGGTCACGATGGATGCAGTAACGTAGGCGTGATAATATTCACCATTATAATGATATAATGGTGAAAAAAACAAGGTAATGTAACAAGTAGACCGACTGAGATCTAGCGATGGTGGTCTTGAGCAAGCAGTAAATATTTTTAATAGGAAAAAGGGGCTCTAAATAGATATAATTCAAATATAAAATTAAATAAGCGCAAAAAGAAATATGCAGTTAGCGATCACCCATTAAAGTAGTGAACAAGCGCGACCCATAATGCTTTCCTCTTTAATAAAATCACGTTTGTGTTGAGGTTACATTATTTATTTATAATATTTTATTATTTGTTATATCGGAAACAGAAATACATCCTCCCTGAATTTTGCGAGTCTATATCTTACTCGTGACAGGCGCCTGCCTGCATGTTGCCTGGTGACAGACATGCACACAGATCCCGTTTTATCCTTTGGGTACGAAGCCCCTTAAAATGTTACTTTTACGATAACACGACGCTATAGGGATGCCTTCACGAAGAAAAATCTCTAATTAGTCTTAAGTTATATCTCATACCACCCACCCCACCCCGGCTTTGCACGGGTTTTTATTTGATTTTTTTCTCGCCTTTTCAACCTTCAATAAATCTCCACAAATATTTAAAGACTAAGATATGTAATATAAATCCGTTCAGCCGTTTCAAGTTTTAGTGAGACTAACGAACAGTATGTCATTTTTATATTATGTATAGATTACATGTTAGTCTGTAAGGTATTTATTTATATGCCTTTATAAGGTATTTTATAGGTATACGTGGTTTGCGGAATATTACCTTGCTGTAACACAGTTTCTAACTAGTAGAACACTCACAGGTGGTAAAGTAAAAGGTAATACTTTCTTTGGTTTTTATAATTGCAACTTAAATGATTGACACAGCATATTTTTCTTTTTTTTTTTTTTCAAAATTCAAAATATCTTTATGTTATTGGTAATTATTAGTTTTGTGGAAGTATATTTTAAAGACGTTAATAAACCCGTAGTTCGTAAGTTCAATTGTGATTAAATAAATTAAAATATTTTAGGTTTTAAAGGTATTCCTCGTATTTTCATCGACATCGACAGCACCACGCGCACATCACTAATGGCGGCAATTTCCCTAGACCGTTGGACAGCGAGGTTGTAAATACTCGTGTAAAATTGTCCACATTCCCCCCGCCTTTGTGTTATATATTTCTTTGTTTACCCCGGGCGTTGTGGCGTAGGTTACCTACCTGCTTTTTATGTGTTTTGAAACTCTTTGCTAATGGATGTTCGAGTATGTCCTTTGTTTTTCTGAGGCATTGAGAGAGTGCAGTGTTACTTATCTAAATAATGCGAAGGATGTTTCGAAGAGCTGTTTTTTTTTCTATTCTTTGTTTGTATCTTTTACTGATATGACGCGACACTTGAGATGAGTGCTGTTTATGAAATTAAATATAAAGTACAAAATTAACAGTCTATGGATCTTGTTGTCTCGCCAGAGAAAAGTGTGCGCGGAATTAGTACTAAATATTTGGATCCATATGAGTAGGTGTAAATCAACGATTGAATCTGTCAATTATATACGTGAGAAGAGGTTTCACTGTCTTATTATTTTACGATATTGATGGATTGTTAATTTTTATAATAGATTTATATATTAATTTATTTGCTATGTACGCATGTTTTTTAATTCATAAAGAAAAAACTTTAAAGAACTTTTCGATTTTTATTGTTTAAAAATTAATATAATAGCGTCGTAATATAAGTATTTTTATTATAACTACTTTTATTTTGTAAGTCATTCGTTTACAAAACGCAAGTGAGTTCTACAATGGCATTCATACAAATCTATACTTAAAATATTAAATTGCCCAACCGATCAGCTACAAAAATAATAGATCGTCTTTTTTTGACCCAAAACCAAATAGTATTGTAATATTAGAACATTTAGTAGTAAAAAGCCCTGTAGGTATCGCAATAAAAGCCGATACCTTGGCTAGGCAGCTCACGGATTCCCCTGGTTAATTGCTAAGCACAAATGAGCGAGTTACCCTGGTTATTGCCGGCCGACCGACACCTGACGTAAAGGTATTCGCACACTCAACATTTATGGTAAAAACAAGGTAAAATATGTGGGTACTGAAATAAATCTAATATCCAAGATATTAGATTTATTTCAGTACCCTAGTAGACCCTAGTATTGTAAGATTTCTTCGATTCTAAGATTTGTAAAATCGACTTATAGAAATAAATTATATCTCATCTTGTATCACGGATTCCCTTAGTTAATTGCTAAGCACAAATGAACGAGTTACCCTGGTTATTGTTGGCTGTCCAACACCGGATGTAAAATTATCTGCACAAAATTTCACACACACTGCAACATTTATAGTAAAAATAAGTTAACATTCTCAGAAATGTCAAACCATTGTAATGGCATCCTCTATAAGGGAATATAACGGCCAATTTGCATAGGACAATTTAAATTAGACGTTTTAAAATTGATCGCGGGATAAATAGGATTATGTTTTTATAAGTAGGTACAAACATTTCCGAATAAATTTGAGTTAATTTTAATTTAAAAGTGATATAGCCTAGATACCTTATTAATATGATCCAAGTGAAAAAATTGTGCTTCATTTTTAAACAAAAATGGCGAAAATATAAACTAAGGAGAAGAAGAACTTTCAAGCTTATTGGCGAGGCTATAAATCTATCTGTTGTTAGTTAATTCTATTAAAAGTTTTATCAAGGTTTTTTTGGTAGATTTTTTGGTAGGTTTGGTGGTTATGATGAAGTCGGTTAAAAAGAGATAATGTTTCACTTTAGTGTAATGTTTTACTTAATAAAATAGGAGCGGTGTACAAAACCCAAAACGCCAGAACCGAGAGCTCACCTTGTCAGGTAAACTTCTAATGTACGTCGCGTCTTATAACAGAATGTCTCCCTTTCACCTTCTACTTTCGCTTGGATAATCTTATTTCTGCCTCCGCCAAGGTGTTTTAATACATTCCACCTCCAAATAAGGTTTAAAATCGCTTAGCAGCCGTGCAAGAGTTAAAATGTATTACCTTTTATTGTGATCCTCAACGGATTAAGAGAGAGCGCGGTTTTGAATTTTGATTCGGATTGTAGCTCTCAACTTGGCCGTTTAAATTAGACCTCTCGCGGATTATGTGTTCTCCTGACTTTAGTTGGAATTGTTGTCCGGTAGAGGGGGGTGGGAGGTCGGGTTAGGCTGGTTCTTTTGTAACTATGCACACCTATTTTGCCTATTGCTTTGATTACATTCTACAGAATGGTCTTTAATGAAGATTTTGAGCGGCGGAGGCGTGGATTGTGATGTTTAGGGACTTAAGCAGGTATTGTTATTTTGAAAGTTTCTTACAGTTGGTGACTTTTATGCCACTAATTATTGGAGTTATAGAAAACACGCCGCCTGCTATGCTAAATAGATTAAACAGCAATTGGGGAAAACAACCGAATGCTGCGGATTTAAAGATACCTCTGAGAGGGGCAGTAAATAGATTAGTAAGTAGTATCTTGTTTTTATGGACTAGAAGAAAAAGTTTACTGGTAAGTAGGTAACCTGCAGTAACCATTATGGTTTTCGGCAAGATATACAATCAAAACTTTACGAAACAGAAAGTTTGATAATTAAATAATTTTAATACATTTCATTTTCTATACTTCCCCACGAGCCTTTAATTATATTTTTTAAAGCTTTACAAGTTTTAAACCAGTTTAACGTCTAAAACGAGAATGCATTTCTCCATGTGGCCAGTTATTTGGGCGTTTTAACCCTTCGGCTAATAGTGACCTCTCTGACCCATTTCCCCATTTTTGTTAAAAATAACCCCACGCGTGCTTATTGTGGGGTAAAAATGTAATTTCCGATAATATTCCTTCTATTATTTATTTTGGAACACTGTCCTCGACCGTTAGTGGATGTGTTGACGGATTGTTATTTATGAGTTTCGTAACTTAGTAATTTTTTATAAACGCGTCAATGTTATGGAGTACAAAATAAAAATTAATGATAATAATCTTTTTAATGTTATAATTTTCATATGAAAAGTTATAGAAGTATATAGTATCTACCCGTAGACACGTAAAAATTCTAGAGCGGCAAATCTACGCATGACCGTTATAAAAACATGAAACTTGTTTGCAAAAATATTATTTTTAGCATACATGCAATAATTACTTATTGGGTCTCTTCCAATATACTTGTTATGAATGCAAGCGAAAAACCAGTTTTTCCTGTCCAACCCTTTCGCAAAATGCAACTGGCAAAAAAAATTGCATTGTCCGATGTAGCAGATGGGAGAAATTATAATGGCGACTAAAATCAATAGACAAGGGAGGGTGCTTGTTTCTGCCCACTGAGTATTGAGTTTCACCACCCTGTATGGTTAACAAGTTAAATTTTAACTGTAACTCGCAAAATTAAGGTTTTTTTGCGAACTATTTTAGACAAACTTCTAAGTACTCTAAACAAAAATATGATAAACCATCAGAAAAAGGAATAAAAGTCATTTATTAAGAAAAGTTTTTTCTTCAATATTATAACCTGAAAAAAAATAGTTTTAAAACAGGATTTAAATGATTTATAAGTTGAATAATAGACTTATAATATTGCAAAATCTGTCTTACAAATCCTGATTTTTTTGTTTGCCTTACTAAAACTACTTCTTTATATTTATTTTACCAAGTATCTTTATTTTATGTTAAGGAAATAAGAAAACTTTCTTAATGAAGTTATTTGACGATAATTTATAGTACTTCATATTCCTACGATTACATTACCTATAACCAGTCTATTTTTGGTCAAAATGTATTAAAGTTAAAATTGACTACCAAATAAAAAAAAACTCTTACCTAAAACTTTGCTCAGGTTAAGGCACAATACTCACGTATTAATTAAATCAATACCCCATTACACCCCTATCCACTTCCACATGACCACTGTCCACTTGTGGGCGTGGCCTAAATGACCCAAACTTCATTGGTCCATAAAAATGATCGAAATGCCCATTGGTCAAATAAAAATGCTGCTAGCTTGGTAAGGTTGAGAGTTGAATGTCCAATACAGTCCGATAAGAAAGACACGAATGCGTAGGGGAACGAATTTGGTAATACTTGTTGGAAAAAAAATCAAATCTTGTTTGATTTGTTTTTTTCTGGTTTAATAGTATAAGGTTTCATTAAGATAATCAAATTTAGAGCAGGTATTACCGTAGATTAAAATTGCCTAATAAGAGTAGCTATTAATTCTACTAAGAGGACTATTGTTAGGAAATAATAAAAATAATAATAAGTAGGTACTTACATTTATTATAGGTCATAACTGTGAGCTTTTCTGAACACCGTGTTGGCTCGGTGGGCTCAAATGGTTGAAGGCTCGATTCCTGCCGGAACATGTGTTTGTATGGTTAATGAATTCTGATAGGTGTGTTCATTAAATTATTTATGAAATATATATTTATTTCCGGACAGAAATAAATATATTTTTTACTAGTGGCCCGCACCGGCTTCGCACGGGTTTTTAATAAAAAAAAAATCCCGGCAATTATTCCATTTTTTTCGCCTTTTAAACCTTCCCTAGACCTCCACGAACATTTCAAGACTATGATAAGATAAATCCGTTCAGCCGTTCTCGAGTTTTAATCAGACTAACGAACAACAATTCATTTTTATTTATATAGATTTCACACATCAACATCTTGTCCCGTGGTAAGCTCCAAGCTTGTGTTACGGGTACTAAACATCTGATATACTCAATATACTCGTAAAACATTTTAGTAAACATATTAAACAACCAGACTAAAGAGAAAGTGCTTGCAGAACATACAAATACTTGACCCCTTGGCAGTAATCGAACCCGCTACCTCTTGTGCCGCAAGCGGATCTTCGCCCACAGCGACACTAATGCAGTTAAATTATACTTAATTTCAAACAATTATGTTTAGATAAAATGTTTAAAGTTTTTAATTGTAGGTAATAAAACATTTGTTTAAAAAAACATATATCTAAAAATTTTAAAAAGTGTTTTGTTTTTTTTTGCTTCTCAACTCAGTATAAAACATTGAAGCGAACTGTCGAGACAATGTAATTTCCTTGATAAGTTTTGTTCAAAAAATTTTTTTTATAAATTTTTTGTTGATCTGTCCATGTATACCCTGTGCTCGGTAGAATCCATGAAATATGTTACCAACTATCTAGTCACAATCTCTACCCTTTTGCATATTAACCGCTACTGCAACGCCACCTTGTGGTATTTTATCGATCCATCGATTTTTAGTCGTTGGTAGCGCCATCTATTATACGCCCAAAGCACTTCTTCACACTTAGGGGTCTTGAATCTAAGCTTAAAAATCTTATTGGAGTAATTTTTGCGAGAAATCTATTACAATAATCAAGTTGGACTTGCCGAGAATAGCCCCCTTGAATTATAATTATGAAAAATCTTTATTTTTAAAAACTTATAGAAATATTGAAAAAATAATAGATAGGAAAATAAAAATCTAGATTATAATAGTAATTATTTACTATCTATGTTTTTTTTCATAAAAAAAGCCTATGGAAATTATTTAAAATCTATCCGTAAACTGAGCTAAAGATTTACCATAACCAAAAATAGGAATTGATATAAATTGTTTATTTTACAATTTATAACTTCTGTAAAGAATTTCTGTAAAAACAGTTTTTTATTTTCAACTGAGGCCTGAAAATGGTAGAGAATTGAATTAATAAGTATTTTTTTTAACAAAATAGCAATGTTTCTATTTTCTATCAAAACAAATAATTATGTAATTAAAAAAAGGAAGGAGAAGCCCAGACAATAACAATAAATTCAAAGCTCAAAGTTTCACTCTAGTTCTGCTACTCACTACTAGATGGCGCTCAACGTTACACGTAGCGTTTCGTAGCACGTTCGTAGCATCGAATGAAGAGAAAGCGATGAGTTAGTGTGGAACTTTTATGTGTAATAAAATTTTGTGGATTATTATGCGCATAGTACTAAAATGGCGGTAGTTTCTTCGTTCCATAACTAATGTAGTTATGATTTTAATGTTTACCTGCCTTATTGTAAAATTTACTTAAGATGTCAAAAATTGTTATTATTGGTTGTGGTAGGAAAAGCTAACATCACCACACAACCGATTACGATTTTTTTTTGTATTTTGATTGTTAGAAAAACTAAAACAATAACTAAAATTTATATTATTGTTTTTTTTTAAGGATTTCATATATAAATTTTATATCAATGTACTAAGTACCCTTATATTAAGTACCAACTAAATTGTGTCTAGCACATTTATCATATTTTAATTACCAGTGGTGGATTTACCAGCAGGCTGAGTAGGCTCGAGCCTAGGGCGGCAGATTTTGGGGGCGGCAAATTTGGGGAACGATTTTTTTTTACCACATAGAAATCAAAGACATTTTTCTATCACAGTTTTCTGATGTCTTACAGATTAACAGACAGTCTGCAACATATTATGTCGATGACTTTTCTCTCTCACTTGTCATTGCAGATTCGATTAGCTCAGAAATATGAAAAACATTTAAGGTGCAATTTCAAAGAAATTGTTGCATTGTAAAAACAATGTATGATATGACAATGGTTGAGGCAAGGGCGGCAAAAATTATTCAGCCTTTACCTTGTACAAAGGATAGGTAGTGATTACTTCGTGGTTTTGCTTGATTTAAACATTAAAGAACTGGAATTTTAAATACTGGTTGATAAGTGAATTTTCTCTTGTAACATAACATAAATGTGGCCTGAGTATATTCCAGGTTTATGCTGAATAACAATATTATGGCTTCTAAAAAAGTTTGAAAAAAAAATTGATTAATGACGATTCCATATATGATTTCCGTTCATATAAGTAACTATTATAAATACTGATACATTTTCGAATTATAACCTATTAGGGGAAAACCCAATAAGGCAGATTACCTCTTAGTAAAAAAGGTGTCGGCGGAGCCCCACCAGGGCTGGCATCTCAAGATTTAGATCGTTTTTAAATATATTAACAACAATATACAGAATGTCCAGCAAGAATATTGGCGGATAATAGACACATAAATTCCATAGATTACGGTTAGAGCTATAATTGGGTCAAAGTTAAAGTCACGTTTTATAAAGAAAATAGATGAAATATACTTGCACTGCTATAGTTTTTTAAGCATTTGTTAGCGCAAATAAATTTAACTTGAATTTTTGCAATTATTTTCATTTTATAGGGTTGATACGACCTAGTAAGCTCCTAACTGTATACCGGTAACAATAAACAAATAAAATAAAAAATTGCCAGACAATCCACACAACAACATCTAGCACAGTGGTAAGCGCTGATAAACTTAATAAATTATAATATTATAAGCATAAATAATACCCAGACCAAAATGAAAGTGCTTGCAGAACATACAAACACTCGACCCCGTGGGAATCGAACCCGCCATCTCTTGCACCGCAACCGAATCTTCGCCCACCGCGTCACTAAGAATAAGAATAATAATAATAGAGAGGAATAATCCATTTCGAACTTTAGTTTACTTTTTAAACTTCAAAGCTTAGGCCTTTTTAAACCAACCAGTTGGTAAAACTTGTTCGCATGCTAGGTCATAGTTAATATCTCTTATATAGAGTAGGAAGTAGTATTCCAAATGTCTAATCACAATTAAGACGAATAATATGGTCAAAGTCATATGGAAGGAGGTTCCCATAAGGCTTTGCCTAGTTTGGGAACCATTGTGGTATTGTAACCTATGTATTAAGTTTATTTGGAAAATAAAATTATTATTAAAATAAAATTATTATTATTATTAAAGTAAACATGGTGTGGGACGCCCTCCAGCCAGGTGGGATGACGACCGGCGAAAGACTGCAGGCAGATGCTGGATGCGTCATTAGGGGGATTTTCATTAGGGGAGGCCTATGTCCAGCAGTGGACTAATATAGGAAAGAAAGAAATGTTTATTTGACACAGAATCAAAATCAAATATACCTTAAAGTAAACAAAAAACAATAATTAATGTAACAAAAAGGTGATCGTTCAGCATTATGCTGTGATATAGGCTGATGATGATGATGAATATGGTCAAAAACGTAAGTTCATATTTTAGTATGTAGTTTTTGATTTTTTTTTTAAGTTTTCGTACCTTATACTGATATTTAAGAAAAAAATTCTACAACTATTTTTGGCACAAACATATCTGAATAGTTGCTGGTACTAACACTCAAGTCAATTTATAACTTCAAAAAAATTTCTATAATAAAAAAACTTACAAATTTGAAATTTTTGAGAATTTTAAAATAAATAAAATAACACGGAATATTTTATTCCTCTGAGTATGTTAAAACTGTATTAATGATTTGGGTAATACATACAATATTTCATATAATTAGAACGCCCTCGTTCTAATTGACGTTGACATGAAAAAAACCTTTTATTAGTTTCTAAGAAAGCCCTTAGTATGTACCAAAACCTCGTTTTGAATAAACTATTATTAGTTTTTGCGGCTAAACCCAAAAAAAAAACAGTTTAATCGACTTTTCAAAACGGAGATTAGCAGGGAAAGGAAAGTAACGTTGCGAGCGGCCAGTAGGTAGGTACTGTTATTTTTTTTAAATGTAATTAGTCTATCAGTGCTTATCTACAGATATATAAGATAAGAAATATAAGACGTATTAGATAAAAAAATATACTAATGTAATATAAAAAAAATAAAGGTATATTTCTCATCATCTCATCCATCTGTTGGCTTTAAGTAATTTAATTTATCTAATCATAACTATGGATTGGAGTCAAATAAGTTAAATAGTTCTCAATGTAGGTATCTTTATATCTATATCAAAACTTGAAACGGGTAACATATACCATGATTGTCTTTATACAGACGGTTATTCACAAACGAACCGGTCTACCCTCTTTCTGAGTCTTTTATTGCGAGGTTGACAAACGCTAGTGTTGTTACGTGTGCAACAAAAACGCAAACCGATCACGACATACAACACTATCCGTGTCCTTGCGGGTGACCATTGATACACTTTTTGACTTGCCTTTAATAAGTATGAGACATACTTATTCTACATCAATGGTTCCGTGTACATATACACATTTGCAATAAAAAAAAGTTATATTTATAATATCGTAACATGAAACCGAAATGAATCGTTTATCTGCCTGATAATTATATTGGAATAATGTTGGATTAATCAATACTCAATGTTTAAAGTTTGTTTTTTAGGCATTAAGTATCATCTACCAATTCTGCCCTCCGATAGCTAAAACATCGCTAAGCCACAAGTGGTCGATTTTGAGTTTTTGATGCTATTCTACATAGAAAAAAATCTCTATAGATCTGTTCTAGAAACATTCTTGTAGTGCTTTTAGATCAGGAGATAGATCTAGAAAAAACAGCGTTAACTACGGCAAAATATATATTTTACACGACTTAAACTACGTTAACCATCAATACTAAGCTAAATAGTCACTTGGAGCCTTTAACGTTGTCAGAATACAAACAATATTCCGTTTTTTGCTTAGGTAGCTAAAAATAATCTATTCATTTTAATTATTAATAAAAAGTGGTTTCGTACTACAATTGAATACGTAAGATTAGGCCCATATTTTCACGGCTTCGTATCTGATTCGGATCGGACGAAGTGCAAAATGGCTCTTACTGGACGGGTTACGCTAATAATAAATAAATAAAAATATCCGGACAATCCACGCAACATATAGCCCCATGGTAAGCTCTAAGCTTGTTTTACGGGTACTAGACCTCTAATATACTTAATATTAGGTCCTTACATATGAAATTGGCGTTTTTCGTACTGGCCACTTTAATCACAAATTTCTCCTCTTTGGTAAGGAATTCCAAATTCAAATTTGTACAGCTATAGACTCATGTATTTGTGCTTCGATGATCGTCATTCATTTGTTTTTTTTCTTCTGTTTTTTTCTGTTTGCGTCACTCATTTTACAAAATGGAAAACTTAAAATATCGCATTATTTACGAGTACGAGTTCCGCCGTGGCACTAGTGCTGCGGAAACAACTCGAAGGGTGAATGATGTGTATGGCGGTCGTGTTGCAAAAGAAAACACAGTTCGTTTTTGGTTCCAACGTTTTCGTTCTGGAAATTTCGACTTGCAGAACAAGCCCCGTGGACGGCCTGAGACTCAAGTTGATAATGAAGAGTTGAAGGCTATTGTGGAAGCGGATCCATCGCAAACCACGTCCGAGTTAGCTGCAGGCTGCGGTGTTAGTGATAAAACTGTTTTAATTCACTTGAAGCAAATTGGGAAGATTAAAAAGCTTGAAAGGTGGGTACCTCACGAATTGACTGAAGCAAACCGGCAAACGCGCGTCGACTGCTGCGTTACATTACTAAACCGGCACAATAATGAAGGTATTTTAAACCGAATCATTACCTGTGATGAAAAATGGGTTCTTTACGATAATCGGAAGCGCTCAGCGCAATGGTTGGATCCTGGCCAGCCAGCCAAATCCTGCCCCAAGCGAAAATTAACCCCAAAAAAGTTACTTGTAAGCGTTTGGTGGACTAGTGCCGGTATTGTTCATTACAGTTTTCTCAAATCTGGCCAGACTATTACGGCTGATGTCTATTGTCAGCAATTGCAAACCATGATGGAAAAGCTAGCGGCTAAACAACCTAGGCTGGTCAATCGCTCCACGCCACTGCTGCTTCACGACAACGCTAGACCACACACTGCGCAACAGACGGCTACTAAATTAGAAGAGCTTCAATTGGAAAGTCTAAGACATCCTCCGTACTCCCCGGACCTTGCTCCAACAGATTACCATTTTTTTCGAAATTTGGATAACTTCTTGCAAGGGAAAAAATTCAACTCCGATGGGGCAGTCCAAATCGCCTTCAAAGATTTTATTGATTCCCGTCCGACTGGTTTTTTTAGTAAAGGGATCAATGAACTACCTATAAGATGGCAAAAGTGCATAGAAAATAATGGTTCATACTTTGATTAATTAAATATATTATATTAAAAAATATTCGACTTTTTGTTCCTCCCATACAAAACGCCAATTTCATATGTAAGGACCTAATATAATAGACATACATAGATAGATATATTTTTTACTATACCTACATAAGCACCCAAGACCAAGGAGAAAGTGCTTGCAGAACATACAAACACTTGACCCTTCGACGGGAATCGAACCCGCTACCTCTTTCACCGTAAGCGGACCTCCGCCCACTAAGGCTGACTCTCAAATTGCCATAAGGGATCTACTATCTGTCTTAGATCATTAGGTATTAATGATATCTTCATATATCTTGGTAAGGTATATTTCACTTATCTAGAAAAATTTGTCAAACAAATCTTATTTATCAATAGGTTGGTTATTAGGGCACCATCGCAGAGTTTGTTTGCTCATGACAAAAAAAAATCTCTCGTATAAATAGAGAAAGTTTTGAGTATTTCTTACAACAATTTTCAATGGCCAAATGATAAACAGGAAAGGTAGAAATACTCACTGGGTTATCTAATCACACATAAAGTACTTGCCAGTACAACCTTGGAGACTTAACATGTAAAGTTTTTTGACAACGATTGAAGTGTCATGTTATGTTTTATTAATAATAGTTTATCAGTTTAAGTTTTTAATGGATTAAACTATCTTTAGCTAAGAATGCTTTCTTTATTTTTGGGGAAATACGAATAAATTAAACAGCTTTTTTGATTAACAAATCATGGATATTTATTGAAATAAAAATAATAAAAATGAAAAATAATAAAAACAGTTCATCTTTCACATATTTACTTACATACACGATAAAATTTGTCTTAATTTTTTATTTATTTTGTGTCTTTTCAGCGCATCCGTAGGTAATTTTATTCATTTAGAAAAACAACCGTAGTTGAAGTTTTAAATATTTCCTTGTATTTTTATCGAAATATTTATAAAATTATCTAAGTTCTTCTTAATTGAAAAATATTTCGATAAAAATCAAAGGTTAGTTTAAGCATAGGGCGTGTCTAAGTAAAATTAAGTTTTGAGCTAATAATTGCTCTGGGAAATTTTCCTTAGAGATGACCTAAGCTTTCCGCACAGATAAGACTTTAGGACGACAAAATATATCTATAATTTACTTAAATTATCTAATATAAATTCTATTTAAATTTACATTTAAGTACGTATACTGAAAGATTTTACTTGGACTAAATTTAGGTACGAGAATTCCAAAACAGGATCAAATACACGAATCACTTCAATAAGAATTAAAGAAATAAAAGTGGAATAGTGGGTCAGTCTTAAGAAACAATAACTACCTCTTTACAACAATACGGAATTTTAAATTAGAGATCTTTTCCTACTAAAATTATCAAATAAAACGTAAATAATTTGAAAGAAAACGAGACAATGTGGTTTCTCTACAAACTAGTTAAACATACATACGCATATGTAACATCTACGCTTAAATCGATTCCAATTTCCCTTTCTACAATTCTTAAATAACTTTACTGATTACAGGAATCTGACCGTTTTATCCGAACCTTGGTTATAACTCGTTATAACTTTCAAAACGCATTTTATAAATATGAACATCAATAGGTACTCGATTTACACAATACACTTAACCGACTACATAAATATTTACATTTATCTATGATAGGAAACATTTTATTTATTGTACAAGAGACACGAAAATTACTCCGTGTTAACTACCTCAATAATGAAAATCCTAGGAAATACTGAAAAATCTATTTTAATTGACACTGTACAGCTTAACTAAATCATAGGTAAAAATCAACAAAGCTAACTTTGGCATTGGTTTTCACATTTTTTTTTCATAAATAAAAATATGACGAAACAATCGAATAGCACGAAATAAAGCAACAGTATCGAAACAAAACCGTGGCAGCAACAACAAACAAAAGCTACTCGTAATTCACTGGATATGTCACTTACAAGTTAGCTACCTAATAATGCCCATATTTCCACAACTTTGGGCCGAACCTCATCTAATTCAATTCTTAAGACTAGAAATTGAAAAGAGTCCGAATATGTACAAGTACGCGATAGCGTTTTATCTAAGATCTCGGCGTAGTTTCATGCTACGTCTTAGAAGATCTGGCTGAGGGGCGCGGGCGGCGGCAGTCTCAGGCCACCCCACGGGTAGAGTCACGAGGCCTCGTCTCGACACGCGTTAGAGTCGTCGGACAGGGCCAGGGCAGCACCTCCATTACTTTGATTCACAACACACTTGCGCATATGCTTCTCCAAGGTCGACGGAACTGAGAACGGCATCTCGCAAAATCGGCAGCGGTAAACATCCTTCCCCAGCCGACCGTGCGTCTTCATGTGCCGCGTCAGTTTCGAACTCTGTGCACAAGCGTACGAGCACAGTTCACATTTGTACGGTTTCTCTCCGGTGTGCGACCTCCGGTGAACAGTCAGGTTTGAGCAGTTCTTGAATACTTTGCCGCAATATTCGCAAGTATCGTTCCGCCTCGATTCCTTTGATTTTAAAAGAGGATTTTGGAGGAGACCGTTTGTGCTGTTTTTGAGGCCGTCGAAGATATTTTCTGGCGGCCTCTGTGGGTGCAAGGTTGGAAGCCACCAGCCTTCGCCTCGTTCCATATCGAGTTTCATGCGCTTAGACGCCTCAAAAGGGTTCTCGAAGGGGTTGAAGAGAGGGTGTGGCTGCGGTGGCATTTTCGCGAATTCCTCTTTCAGCCGTAAAGCAGCAGGTGGCATGCCGTTTGGCTTATCACCGGGAAGACTGTTATTGTTGTCGCGATCTTTGGCTAGTTGCCAGTTCATGTTTTTGCCAGATTCTTGGAGGGCTTGTTTGAAAGCTTCGCTATATTGAGCAATATTCGAGAGCCCGAATTTATCCATAAGCTCTCCGACTACAGATGCCGAAGGCGGATGAGCGGGCATAATAGGAGCCTGTTTCCTGGTAGGGGCCGAAGGAGCGCTACTGTTCGAGACTGTCAAATCTTCAGCCTCCTCCACATCCTCACCGTCCTCATTTTCTTCCTCTTCCTCACCATCCAACTCCTCATCGTCCAACTCATCATCTGTATCATCATCAGCGGTATCATTACCAGATTCACCATCATCGTTATTGGCGGACCGATGAACCTTCATGTGCTTTTTGAGTTTCGATGCTTTTTCAAAAGATTCATCGCATTCAGTGCATTTGAATGGTTTTTCGCCTGTGTGTGAGCGGCGGTGGACGATTAAATTGCTTTCCAATCTGAACTTTTTACCGCAGAACTCACAGGAATGGATTGCGTCATCGCTGTTGCGCTTCACGGGAGGGGTGCAGGAAGACCTCTCGGGCGGCGGCGCGTCGGCCGCCCGCGGCTCGATGCGGCGCTCCGGTGACGTGGAGCTGTGCGGCCTCGACGCGTCGCGGGGCGCGTCCACCGTCCCAGGGCCGGCGCCCACCGGGGGAGTCAGGCCGACTCGGGAGGGCGACGGGGAAGCGAACGGAGGAGAATGCTTCCGGGGGCTAGGAGAGCTGGAATTGCCTGTGGCCGCCCCTGGACTGGTCGTACCGGCCAGTTGCCGCAAGCGCTGCGAGTAAAAATCCAGCTGGGGTTCGAGTGAGAGGGGTTGAGATACTGGTGGCTGTCTCTCGCGACCCGACATGGAAGTGGGAACGACCGGGGGTCGGTCGGCTGGAGACGGGAATGCTTGGTGAGGTGGCAATGAGTTCGCCGCTACAGCCGCCGCTGCCGCTGCCAGATTGAGACCGTGATGGCGGAACTGCTCGGAGACGAGCTGCTCCATCCTAAAACGGTGGTCGTGATGATTTGGCCGCGCGAACAGGGGCGCGGGGGGGACCGACGGATGAGCGAGCGGTGGCAAGCTGCCAGGCAGCGGCATTCTGAGCAAGCCACCAACCCCAAAAGGGGAGTGCATATCCGGCGGGGGCAGGAGCGGGTGATGTCGCATCGAGGGCGGCGGGAGCGGCGCCCCGGTCGACGAGCAGCCCGAGCTCGACGACGAGGAGCTGGAGGACGAATGGTTCTGCTTCGGGTGGTTCTGCGGCAACGTCTCCTGGTAGATCTTCACTCCATGAACATGCTGAACGTGTTGTAGTAGGCGCCAGGCAGAATGAACCCGTGCCTTGCACGTCGAGCACACGTAGTTGCTCGGCTCTGCGGACAAAGAAACGATGCGTCAGTTCAATTGCTTTCAAAAGCAATATTAACAGGAGCAAAGTGTCTAGTAATAGCTCTCACATATCGTTGTAGGGTCTAGGGTGTGCGCGCGGGGCGCATGCTAAGCAGAAGGTCCGAGGGTCGGGCGGTGAGTGATCGCCTCTGCGTGTTCCGCGTGATTCATGTACCTCGGAAATCTTATGAAATATACGCGGGCCCGGATCACGTACGCACGCGCGGGTTAAGACTGTTGATATTGAAATCTATAGGTAACGTTACACCGGTAAGAGAAAAATTATAGCGGTTAAAAAGATGTTGGTTTCGTTTACTTGGCGAGGCACGATTTTACGTAAACACGTACGCTGGTGAAACCCCAACACCCATCTCTTGTTCCATATTACCTAACGTATACTTTCGCGCCTTACACATAGGTTAAACTAAAACCTCTTTTTACATTCGAACGTATTTGAATTTCATTTGCGTGTTCTAAGATTAAATTATTTAAAAATAGAATATGAATGAAATCAATTTGTATACATGATGATACAAGATAAGGTTACGTGGTCAAGGCGCAGCCGCCAGATTTGACAGTAATTTGATTGCTCATTGTGAACTCGAGACACATTTTATTGAAGCAATCGCTACTCAGATCTTGTAGAGATGGGAATCGTATCGAATATATACATACATATACTCGTATAAATTCAGAGAAATTATTATTTATGTTGAAATTTAGGACTACTTATAATGAAAAATTTGCCTCAGCCTAAAAAGTAATCTAATTACTTCTTTGATTGTTTTTTTAAATATATTATGATAAATGAGAAAGTAATTATTTTGCTTGTTGCTTTTGGACTAATTTGGGTTGAGAAGGTATTGGAGACAGTTAAAATCCACTGAAAAATTAACTTTTTCAGTAAATTTTATCAAAAAACAATTTACCGCTAAATAAAGATACGATTTCTATCTATACTTAATAAAAATAAATGCGGGATAAATTATATCGACACGGGAAAAGCTAGAAAGCGGTAAATTTCTTGGTCTACCAATAACCTTATAATCCTACACAAACTGCTAAGTTTAAAGTCTAGTCGATGTAAAATCCATGTTTTTAAATTAGTCGAGTGAATCACATCACTATTAAGGCGCGGCTCGATAAACATCTCGACTGTTAAGATGATTATTGAAATGTAACGGTCAGATTGTGACCGACCGGAAAGAAGTAAGATACAGGGTGCTTTTCTGTATCAGCTAACGTTGATAATTATACTAAAAAAATGTGAAGTTGGCAAGGCTAGTTAATTTTTATAAGTTTATTTGACTTAACTTTCACAGGATAATTAGACTGTAAAAAAAACCAGAAGCACCCCTATTTAAGTTTCCACTGCAGGGACAAAGGGACTTCTCTCTTGTGAAAAATAATATGAAACTTAAATACAATAAGGTTTAGCCATATTTTACGGTAACAAGATAAAAGTGATGATGGATCCTGCAATAATTTATTTTGCTTAAAAATAACAGAGAACTCAACTCAGATTAAGTATAATGTGAAAAAAAATGTGATGATAAGCAATACCATAAATATTGCTTAAAATCAAGTTTTTTTATTGGTTATATTTCTTTGATTATTCTTAACAGTAATGAGAACCTTGGAGATCTAAAACATCCTGTATTGAGGTTTATCGTCATATCAATATTGTGACCTTTTTGTCCGCGCCATTGTTCATTGTGTTACGGTTTGGTCATCATCTTGTACTGCACGAAGAAAAAAGTATTTTATATGAAAATTTAATTGATATTGTTTTATTCTGCAGACACTAATAAAATGTTATATTTTAAATAACAATGAAATTTTTAATTAGCTTCTTAAAAAAATATTTTAAATATTCTAATTCCAAATTACTTAACACGTTTAATTCAGGATTTTATGCAATTTGACAAAAACATGGATGCAGATTGAAATAATAACAACCAAAACCACAATTTTCTTTTTTTTTAATAGATTAAACTTATTTTACTAACCTTACAAAATCTGAATACCGACAACAAAAAACGCTAAATCGAAGAGCTTACAGATTTAGTTGGTAGCACCGATAGCATCTGGTCAATCGGATTGTAAGTATTGGTGTTAATTAAATAATGGGCCGCAAGGATTACCTTGGGTGGTCTTTGCCAAACAAAAAATACATATATCAGATTATAATATTCAAATTGAAGACCTTAGTGGTTATGTGTAAGGTCCGCTGAGACGCGGATGTAGCTAGTTTGTTTTGGAAAATCAGATATGGCACAATTTAAATATATATATATATTTTTTGAAAAATGAAAATTTTATAAATATTTAAAAAAAACTCAAAGTGGTTACTTTAGGTTTTTTTTATAGATATCTTACATACAGAATGTGTAGTTAGTTTATGATTCGTAGGTTGTATGATAATAGTTAACAAACGAATTGAATCACAACATACCAAAAACTGTAGTATTGGGCTTTCTTTGATGACTCTTATCAAGTAACAAGTATAAAGGGTTAAATTAACCCAGAACTAGTTGGACAAAACCCAGACCACACGAGCCCGGAAAATTCCAACCATAAAAATATGCTTAATAACCGTTTCGATTTCAAAAGGCAATCGGTGATTACCGTCCATTGTGACTCAGTGGGGGTGAAATTTTTAAACGGGGGTGGGGAGGTCCAGACGACCCCCTTCTACCCTAGGGGGGCGTTTAGAGCGGGCATTCTGAGCGTATCCGGTTATATTTGCTTAGACGGGTGTATAGACTTATATGTGCCTAGGCTAGGACGACTTTGATATTAGTATTTCTGTTGGGCTTCAGAATTAAATTGTTGTTTTATATATGTACGTAGTAAGTAGAATTCATTTGGATGTAATAGCTATTAGTTTCCCGATATTTTTTCAAATCAAGGTTTAATTTTTGTACACAAACAAATATTCTTCTTTCTTTCTTTCTTTCTTATAAGAAATGGGGTTAAAAAATTACTTGTGATTTATTGAGTTGATCCGGAGTTTTCGCGTTGAGCAATATTTACTTATTATTAAGCATAATGTAGATAGTACATCAATCTATAGTTTAAATGTATGTATTATCAAGCATATTCATTTAGTTTGCTTATAAAATAGTTTCATTATCATAGGTAAGTAGCAGTTATGTAAGTATGTGAAAAAATCACTTTCTTAAATATTATTATTTAGATTTATCAGTCTTCAGGTTCGAATTCTGAGGTAATTTTTTTTACATTTAAACAGAAAATATGTTTTTAATACCATACATTAATATCTGACCATTACTAAGTCAAGGCTCAATAAAATTCAAACTAAGAACTGAAACGCCCGCCACGGCTCATATAGAGCGTTCGTGGACCGGAAGCCGACGCCGCTGCTTCCGGCGACGACAACAGTTGTTCGCACCCCAGCGCCTCTAGCGGACTAAGCCAAGTGTTTTGCATAGAATGCAATGTTTTACTTTTAATAAAAATGTCTCATGAAAATGTGGTGGAAATAAGCGTTTACGATTTAAATAAATAGTCTAATGAATATTAGTATGTTATTAGTAATTATAGTATCATCATCATCATCATCATCATCATCATCTCAGCCATAAGACGTCCACTGCTGGACATAGGCCTCCCTCAAAGATCTCCAGTGGTTTCGGCTGGCAGCGGCCTGCATCCACCGTGAGCCAGCAGCCTTCACCAGATCGTCCGTCCATCTAGTTGGTGGACGTCCTACGCTGCGCTTGCCGATCCGTGGTCTCCATTCGAGAACCTTTCGGCCCCAACGACCATCTGTTCTTCGTGCTATATGGCCTGCCCACTGCCACTTCAAAGAACTAATCCGTTTGGCTATGTCGGTGACCCGCGTTCTTCTACGAATCTCCTCATTTCTGATTCATCATTCATCATGTATCATCATCATCACCCTATTAACGTTTCCACTGCTGGGACACAGGGACTTCTTCTTTAGGCCTATTCACCACGCTGGCCAAGTGCGGGTTGGTGTATGTCACATGTGCTTCAAACTCACTAAAGTTCTCAAAACATGCCGGTTTCCTCTCGATGTTTGCCTTCACCGTTAAAGCACGTGTTTTAAAGCTCATACACATTTTCAAGAACAAAAATCCAGAGGTGCGTGGTGGATATAGTCTATTTACATATTATTTGTTTGTCTACGAAATACTATTATTATGCAAAATTACCTATAAATAAAAAAATATAGATAACGAAAATCTACTTTTTTAATTATGTTTAAATTTTTATTTTTATTATAGTTTACATAAAACTATATAATTTACCACAATTTTAAAATAATCAATTGAAAACCCCTTCAATATGTTAAAATTAGAAAGTTTATGTAAAAGTTGATAAAAATAATGCCCATTTATTTTTCAGTAATAAACAAATCAATATTATTTATGAAAGTCTATTTATAAAACTGCAGAATTTGAAAATTCGTAATAAGAACGAGACTCGCCATCGACTTGTTATGCGGCGGATGTCCGTCGCGCCGCTGCGCTGAATGACCGCCTTCCCCTTCCGCCCGCGCGCCCCCTTTAGCCTATGTTTATAGTTAGAGCCGTTAGCGGAAAACAGAGCCTTGAGTTGCTCAAGCTTAGACAATATTTTCCTTAATCTCGCTTTCTATTGAGTTTCGATGATTTTTCAGATATTAAGTTATATTCTATAATAACTTTAGTACCGAGTTTTATATCAGTACAATTTTTTGTAAGATCAATAAATTAATCTTGTTCAATATAAAACTAAATACTTTTATAGTCAGCCCTACGATGTTAATTACTAATAAATAATAACGCTGATACAAATGATCCTCAAATATTGTATAGAAAGCTAGCTTAGATAAGCTTCTAATAATTTATTTAAGATTATTTAAAACTATGATATCTTTCTATAAAAAAAATTGCTAAATAAGAGCTCTGTTTATAACTATAAAACGCTACAGCTTATTACTTAAATGCCACCGTTTATAGTGGTGCGAAGTTATAACCCGAATGGTGCAAATTGTGACCCATAACTGCGAGACATGTTGCTGGCTGGAGAGAAAAATAAAATTTGAAAATAGAACGCCATTCGAGCTAGCCGGTAACGTGATATTGGAATTGAACCAAAGAGAACGGCAGATTTGAAAAACAATGGCGGCAATTTTACGTGTTTTTGTTTTATTTTGTATCATTTCAAGAACTTACTAGCATTGCGAACTTGCATTATTGTTTTATTGACGATCATTTAGTAACTCAGTTTCAACTCTAACACCAAATAAATACACAATCTATATTCTTTAGAAAAATAATTTTTTTTATTACTCTTGTTGTAATAGGTGTTAATTTGACCCATTCGCAATGTCAAAGCCAATATTAATATACAAAGAAGCAACTGAAAAAATAATTCCAATATTATTTCTCATTGTTATGCCTCAAGACTTGTCCGATTCGACCGTTTCTTCATACACATGTGTTACAACAAAAGGAATAAATACGATATGACACATTTTGTGTGACAAAAAGTGACCCCGACTCATAAGTCATGTTAAGTACTTTTATTTTGTATGTAATGTGTATCTACATGAATTTATAGAGGATATTTTGTTGTTTTCTTGGCATGTATTGTTACTGGGAAATTAATATTATGAATGTGTTTTGTTTGTATTTCATATAGCTATTACCTACGTTATTAACTCACTTACTTAATTGTTTGTTACTTTGTTTTTTTTTTCACGGCATAAATATGAATTCAGATAATTTTTATTCTGTTAATTCAGGGCTATAAAAGCTTCAAGCGACGTCAACGTACCTATCTATCTACTAATAGTTAAACTTATGTGTACAAAATACAAATCATTACTATCTACATATATTGTGTATTATTCAAGTTTCGCAAAAGTTGTTCCGGCGAATAAATTCACGTTGTAAAACCTCTTCGCCGGTTGGGGTATTACGCGTCCCAAACAAGACACCAAAGTGATGTTCAAAATTGGTCCACAAGATGTGCGGGGGCTATTTTAAACTCATAACCCAACGACACATGTGGCGAACATTATCACATATTACAAAAAATGTAGGAAAAACAATAAAACGCCTGGGGTGGACGGTTTTAAAATTGATTTCTGCCGACCGATGCTTTCAAGTGTCTTGTTTTGATCTTGTTTGGATGCTGGGACCGTTTTATTTGTTCCTGTTACTGTTTTACTGGCCAGTGTGCAAATGTTTTGGGTTTTATGTTTTTGTTAAGCTTGTATCAAGTTATAAAGTTTATGGTCTGGTAAATAGTTAAAGACATGCTATTTCGAAACGACCCATTTTAAAAGAGCCCTTGTGTGATTCATACCGTGGTATGAAACGACTAAAGATCTATATAAATGATACACAAAATAACATTGTTAAAACCGTGTGGTATATCATTGGTATTTTTTTTAATGATTGAACAGTACTCTTATTTAATTAAAATGAATTTACTTATATGTATAACGCTACAAGCGTTATACATGTACAGTAAGGTAGGAATGTAGTAACCCTTATCTAATAAAGCTAAGATCAATCAAAACATTTTAATCAACGAATTCCCGGTTCGGTCAACCAACCCCTTGTTACCCCACAAAGCAACCATGACAGCTATTCAATGCAACCGGTCACGTATGAAATTCCTGACCTACACGCCAAATCAATAAATTCACCACATTGTCCAACGTCCAAGCTTCTCAAGCAATACATCAAAATAAGTCCATGATATATTTACATTGCGCACTTTATCACTCTTCCTAAATCAACTATCAACTCTTTTCACTAAAAGGGTGAGGTTCACTGTTCACTATAGAAAGGTTGACCCCTCATAAAGACTTATCACCTCATATACAAAATAAGGCTCTTCTAATCCTGAAAAACGCAACTGATATCGGAGTTTAAGACCGTAGTGATAAGGGCGAAGTTCCATTGCGCTCACCCGTGCAGATGGGATGACAAAGTTAGCGGTAGTTTTTTTCACAACAATCTCCTCTCGGACTTAACTTACGTTATCTCACACAAGGAATAGAAACCCGCACGTACATAATAAGGACGATATTTCTAAAGAAATTTAAATTTGCCCGCAAAGGTCCCGAGATAGGATTAAAGATTGGGCGAGGAGATGGCCCTTTTGTGGCCGACCCTTAAGAAAACATGTCTTGATATGGAAATATCTCAGCCCTAATCGAGGAATCATTCGCGGGGGCGATCATTTATCAAGAAAACGGTCTGTGAATGCATAATTAGCTTGTAAATAGAAAAGATTTCTTCAGGTTGGCGTTTATCTTACATGACTGGAGACGAAAATACCCTTTGTTGAATATGACCATCCATTTTGAAGGGTGTTCGACTTAGTAAAGTTTTGTACAGGTTCGCTTACGCTCGCAATATATGTATTGTAATTGTATGTGTATACATATTTTAAAGAGCATTTAAAACAAGCTTGTCTCTTTTAAATGGTACACGGAATTTAAACACTGTACGACAATCCTTCATTAAATCATAAGACTAACAAAGACGACCAAATGGACCCGACACACACTTGTACCAATATTAGTTTTTACACATACGACGACCAATGGTTCACTATCTCATTGTGATGGTAACATATTGTGGACTTTCCATGTTAGCGATATAAATAGGAAATTCCAAGCAATAACATACAATGCTTTAAAAGTATCTCTTCTATAAATATTCAAAGGACTTGATGGGCACGGGACAATCTCCCCTCACCTTTAGCGTCAGAGTTAAAATTAAATCCCACTTAAACGAACCCGCTACTTAGCCATTCCTTACAAAAACTAAAAATACCATTGTGTGACAAAGAAGTTTCATAGGTCACGATGCAAGCGTTCCACGTGTCAGGAACACGCTAAACATTTTTTATCTCTCAAAAATTATAAAAGACTGTACAATGGGGCATCGGTAGCATCTTTGACAATTATAATCTCTACCGTCAGCAGCAAAAGGTAATAAAAGCCACGGTGAATATTTTTATAGGCTTTAGTCAGACGATTTAAAGGTGTAAGTTGCATGACTTGAAGCAGCCATGGTCGTTCCAGAGTAGTACGTCGGTTAACACAAGGGTCATCACAAAAGCAGATAACAATACGCACACGTCAATCGCGAGCTCATGCAAATAACTTTTTTGGTGAAACATCCCCTATCTATCTTAAAAGGATGGGGTTAATTATGACGTTTGGAATACAATTAAAACCGAGATTTTTTATAGTTTTAGGCACGAGGTCACGACTCTATGTCACCATTGGAGATATTAATCCTGTTTTGATGCAAAAAAAGTGCGGTTGTTAAAATAGATTTATGGATAAGCATCTTTTGTTTATAAAATATCAATTTATGTGATATTTTATTGCATCGGGGTGGTATTGAATTGGTTTGACAGGTCGAAGGGGTTAATATTAACGTTTAGGATGGCTCAATAAGTAGAAACAACTGTGTTGGCAAAACCTGGTAGTGACGGGAATCATATTGCGCCATCGAGTGACGGGTTTGAAACTATTATTGTCTATAGTTTTTGGATATTTCTATGAGTTAATCGCTTATAAGGGCAATTTAATTCAAGTTTCCATACCCACTAACATAATAATGCTTTTAAATGTTTTTGCGAAAAGTGTTTTGAATAACAGTTGCAGTTTTAGATGCATGTAATTATTTAAACGAGACTGACCCGTTATTTTTGGAACCGAGTGCACATTGATTCTGTAAGTCATTTTTAACCCCCGGCCAAAAAAGAGAGGTGTTATAAGTTTGACGTGTCTGTCTGTCTGTCTGGGACATAATAGCTCCCGAACGGATGGAGCGATTTCAATTTAGTTTTTTGTATGACACTGGGGTATCAAATGAAAGAGCATCGTGTCCACATTACTAAATATTATGTTGTTTTACTTTTAAGGAAATAGAGACATTAGGATCAGGTTTTTTTCTTAAATTTTAAATTTGTTTTATTTATCTACTTAATAGTAAGAAAAAATCGTTTTATTTTCATGAGAGTCCTTTTATCTGTATAAAGTTTGATATCCGTTGATAAATAAAAGCTGTCCAGCTTTTTGGAAAACGTTTTGAGAACAAAGCAATGCGGGTCCAAAGCTCAGCATTCGGTAAGCGCTATTGTGCAAGCTTAATACAAAAGTGTCGAATGACAGCGCATCTGTTCAAAGGGTTGCAATAGATTATTTCTACGGGGGTGGTTAAGATTGTCAAGTCGCTATACAGATGTTCTTGACTTTGGATATTTTAAAAGCTTTACGGGAAATTATGTTGTATTTATGGATCACGTAATTTTCTGCTTGATGCTTGAATTAATATCCAGTCCATCCATCTCATGATCAGTAAGTTGTACATAATAGGCATAAAATTTTTAAATCAAGTTCCCATTTCTATCATTAGCTAAAAATTTAATGTTCAAGAATAACTTAACCTTTAAATAATGTGAAATTTATTGTCTTTTTGATTTTGAAATTTATTGTCTTTTTGATTTTGAAATTTATTCAGTAGGGTATTTAGAAATATGTATATTTTAATGATAGACAAAATAAGGAATCTTTTTGAGACAACCTCGAATAGGATCAATAAGACAAAACTAGCCATATCAAATTGAACAAGAAAAGAGACACCCTGTACTGTCAAATTTTAAGGATTAGGTCCAAATCTGGAATGTATGGACGCGCCCTGACACAGCACATTTGGTCATTGTTGCACAACATCTTGCAACAACAACACAAAAGCAACAAGGGAGAGATAAAAATGTCTTATAAATCGTTGGTCGAATCATTAATTATAGATTAATATTGGCATGTGTCAGTAAACCCATTCTCGCGTAAAGTGACCAGAATTATCGACGAAAATGGTCACAAGCTCAAATATCCTAATATTGCGCTTACATTGAACAAAAATGTACCTATTTAAAATATGTTATCTCACGGGGTCTTGGGACAAAATTATTGCTTATTGATACCATTAGATTATTTTGATTTTTATAAAACAGTACATTTCTCTATAGATATATGTAGATTCATAAATATATTTTTGATAAGCCAGTGGGCATGACGTTAATCATGTAAACATGCCATATCAAATTGTTTAGGTAACTGATGAAGACAATTCTGAGAATTTTTTAATCACCATAATCTTGGTCATTTTTTTACAGGTAAAACTCGCTGACTAAACACTGATAGACTAAATACTTACCGCTATGCATTGTGTTGGATTCAGCGTCCGCGCATGTCCTCTTCTTGACGTCATCAGGCGAGCTTGACGTGTCCATGTGCTCTTGCTTGATCTTCGGCTTGATGTCTTCATCAGGGGAGCTTGACATGGGGGAGTTTGAGGCTCTTCGCTTTGGAGTGATGGTTTCTCTTTCTGCTTCTATTTTAGAAACACGGTCATTAGAAGGATGGTAGTTTTATTGTATAAAGAATTAAGAATCGTGTAGTGGTTAGTTTTGCTAACTCTCATTTACTCTGTCTTCTAAGAAACCGCCGAAATTCTTCCTTCTATTACTTTTCTGGCTTCCAAGATCAGTCGTATAAAGAATCATCCATTTTCTTATTTAATTTTTACTAATAATAAAATAAGCCTTTATTGCTGACTAAACTTAAATAACATTATATGCATAGTTTTTCAGTAACCTAATCTAAAATTTATATTCTAACTTTGTTTTAGTAACTTGCTTAGGTCTTGGAAACTTTTTTCGTAGTCTCATTAAGCGTGTCCTTCGAATAAGGCCTTCTCTAATTTTTTCTATTACTGATATCTGAACAACTGAAACAACTGATGTAAGAGAGATCATTGAACTTACCATCCAAAAGCCTTTTTGGTGTACTAGAAGCGCCCCCATCTTCCAGAAGATCTGGGTGTGCTATTGAAGGACTGGCAAGGGGTGGGGTGTGTATTCTACTGCTAGGTGGTCTTCTAGCAGTGAGCAGGGAAGGTCTTCTAGCACTGCCAGTGGATACTTGACCTGGACGGGAGCCATCTTCAGGGTCTGAGTTGGGACCTGCAAGAAACATATACACGTTTTAAAATTGTCAACTACTTTTTATAAATCATTGCTAGTTTATTTAGTTGAGGATCTGGTCTTGTCTTTAAAAGTTCCGCCATCAGAAAAACATAATTAAAATGTTCTGAACGTGCACCACCTGAACGCCTCTCCTACTCTCCGTCTTTCATAATCCATAGCATATTCGACTACCAAAAAAGTAGCTTTCTACATTTTCTCCGGCCAGCTTCTTTACTCAGTCCATGACAGTTTGAACATAATCTCCTTGCTGATACCTTGTACTCACCAGTACTATAACAGTGGTATGAGCTCAGGTCCTTATCGCAGCTGGAGACCTTGTGCTGGATGAACCGCACGATGTCCGCCAGCGCGAAGGCTCGCCTGCAAGCTCCACAGGTCAAGGTGTCTGCTGGCACCCCAGGAGTTGGAGAACCGCCACCCTCTGCCGCGCTGTCCGCATCTGCTGGGGGGAAAAGGGGGATTTCAAAATAGTTTGTATCCAGAAAGTATTCTAGATAAAAATATTTTTTTGGTATGGATTGTGTTGGACACATTGATATAGCGCGGAACAGTTGTACTGCTATCGGGCAAGAGCGCCGAAATGGCATGCTTTATCGCGTTTGATGAAGGTTGACTTTTTCGAAATAATAACCTAACTGCGGATTTGAATGAAGCAGAATGATTTGAGCCATGTCCTCGCTGGACCAGCATGCTTTGAGCGTATGTGTGTTTACCAAAAGCATAAGCCCAGTATCTCAGTGTCACAACTTCAGAAAAAATACAAAGCATAACTTTAGCACCAAAGTAGTTATAACAAGATTATTGTTCCTGCATTGCCACATGTTACTTTACATGTAGCACTGTGAACTTATTTATGCTGCATAAAAACCAATTGTTTTGTATTTCTTTTATCTCGATCCTTGTATAACAGGTGCCAATGGATCATAACATTTGGACACCAGTATACAATAATGACATTCAGCCCTTAAGTGTAAAATTGCAGTTAATTATATGATGTACAGTCACGGTTTGAAGTGTCAGATGTAGGATTGTCCACTTAAGGGGATAATTGGGCGCCTTGTTGCGGTCTTGCATTGAAAGGGTTATCTTTTGAACACAGGAAAGTTAATTGGCCGTTTTTGCCAGCCGCGACAGATGGGTTAAGACTTTGTATGTTTTAATGGAAGTTATTGAAGTTTTGAGAATCTTTTGATGACATTTCATTGTAGTTATTATTTTAATTTTAGAAACTCTGTTGAAAATGTTTACTTTAATTTGGGAATTTAAAAATATAAATATAATAAATTTATTTAATTATTAGTGTTTCTAAATTTTTACGTGTAACTACTAATAAGTGGTGGTTTTTTTTTTCGATTTCATATAGCGTTTTTAAAACTTATATATTACTTTAAAACATTAACTTTCAAAAAATGTTTACTTAAATAACAGTAACTATAGTTCAAAGTAGCCTGATAAACAGCCCATAGCGTCGCCTTCGTATTACCGCCGCTCACATTGAGATCGGCACAATCGCCTTAGCACATCAAAGAACCTCGCGAGCTAATTTCACATAAGTACGAAGCAGACGCCCTTACAGCATACTATTATTATTTCTCCTTCAATTTCTTTGTAAAGAAAGTAGGCCGTACTTCTACAATGTACACAGGGGTTCGGTGAAACCGGAGTACTAAATTAATATAGCAAAAAACTACGCGATTCGGTCGTTTTGTTTACAATGCCGTACCTAGTTTGCGTTAGGGTATATTATGTAAATGTTGTAGACATTTTTTTACAGATTTGTTCAGTCAACTATGATGGCTCGTGGCAAATGGATTTGTTTTTTGTTGAGGGAGCGTCCGTTGCTTCATTGGCTTCCTTTTTAATTTAATTGAAGGTTCACTATGAATTTTTTATTAGTGACATCATATGTAACTAAACATTGGGTTCTACTTTCTGTACAAACATTTTGTAGTATAATAAACATTAGTAATTATAACAATTTCATACTATTCCATCACTCATTCCGTAAACGAGAGCGCAAAGGAGTTTATGACAAGCCTACGGAAACATTTAACCCGTTTACGGTTTAAATAAATCTCATGTAACCTTAACCCGCCCGTCACGGCCAATCGTCCACGTTTACCTAAACAAATCGAACCAAATCCATTTACGTGGGTCAGACGGCCACACCCCCGCACATAACTGGACATTGGTCAGCGGACATGCGCACCCACGCTTTCCACAATTGTGTAAAGTTGTGACAAAGGGATGATTGTAGGTGTGATTTAGGGTCGTTTATGTCCTGTTGGGTGTAAAGTGTTATTTAATCACTTGAGTTTCTATTGGTTATGTTTTGAAACGTTTTGTACGGGTTAGAAATGTATTCTCCTGTTATATCAACAAAATAATCAAAATATTCAGAAATTAAAATCAGCGGCTTAAACTGGTTATTGCAACTACTGTAAAATTTGATTATCAGTTTGGAATATTTAAAATTGATCGTAGATTTTTTCCCGGGGTCTAGCAGTAATCAGACGATTCTTGCTTAGGTTGGCGTTGAGCTAAGACAAGTATTATTATTTTTTTAATTCTAGGCCTTATCGAATTAGACAGTTCGGATATGAGTCAGTTGACACGTGTAACAAATCAATGCCCACACGTGTGATTTAGAGCCGCGTTGAAAGCCAAGCCACAAAGATTCCTCGCCTCAGGTATGAGGTGCCACCCTCAAAAGGACAGAGGACCGAAAAGTTTAAATTAGCTCGTTACACACGGTAACGTGTCAGAGTTTTGTGTCAGTTTCGACTTGTTTTTTTTTTCAAAAGGTCGTGCTAGAACTAACAAACAACTTCTGTGTTACCAACTTCCAACTTGGTTCCATGAATTTATAATTACGATTTGTTCGCTAATTGTTATTGTTGACTTAAATTTCATTGGAAATTCGAAGATTGATAACCGACATCCATATTCCGATTTGGTCGCAAAAAATATGTCTGTCTGACATGATTTTGACCACCGTATCAAATATTAATTGGCAGGGGATCAGGCTCACCCTAAATACGGTTATAGAAATCAAACGTTTTCCAACACAATGCTTTGGGAGTAAAAATAATAAGAATTGCCAATGAATGCGCGGGGGTGTATTGTGCACGAATTTATTGTAATTCTTATATTTGATGGGAGGTCCAGATTCAACACTAATTTTGACGCAAAACGATTTATTCATAGCTTTTATAACGAGTGTTTATTACTTAAAAACAATTTTACCGTAACTTAATAACTGTGTCGTTAAAAACTTGAAATACCACATCGCAAAAAAAATAATACTTTGGTTATAAGTTATAACGTGTTAAAAGCGAATCGTACCTCAACGTGTACCGTATATATGTACCGATAATTAATAGACTATTGGGCTATTTGTATTTAATATGATATCTGTTAATAATTCAATATTTTTAAATCAGAACACTTAGATAGATTCAAATGAAGTTCAATACTTTTACATTTTATTTCAAAAGGATTGAAATGACCAAGCAGGAGTTTTGGCAGCGGCGTCTTTGACAGTTTATAAAAGACTTAGTCGGAAACGGACTTTGGCACAAAAGCGTTTGAATAGCCTATGTCGGCAAATTGCGATTTGCCGCCATTATGATTTCGTATAATAAAGTTCAATGAAAGATGGTTTTGCATAATATTTGCGAACTCGGTACTTACAGAGGAAGAAACATGTTGCAAATACATTTTAATAATTCTGTTTATGAAAAGAGAAAAACAATGTGTGAAAGTGTACCTAATTGTTTTTGGTACTTAGAGGTATTATGCTTTGGTTAAAATTGGTTGAAAAAACATCAAGAATAATTTTGGCAAATACATACAAAATATTGTTACTATCGTACCTTATTGCATGTTAAACAAATAAAAATATTGCTTTTTGGTAATAGGATACGAATTCGAGTTTGATTAAAAATTACTTAGGCAAAAGATCAAGAGAATAGCAGCGCTACGTTCTGCAGTGGACTTTTATGAAGTTTATGTAATAATATTGTTCAAAACTAAGAATATTTATTTTATTCAATATTCATTCTTGATAGGTAAGTATATAAATTCATCAATATGTTATTTGGAACCTACTACCTATAGCTTAGCAGCTCACAATGTGTGATGATATGTAATTTAAAACTAAAACCAAATTCAAAAACTGTATCCACACAAAAAGTACAGAGACCGATCGCAAACCTCATTTGATTCTATTTCGGAACCATTTTGCCACAATTCACTCGGACCTAAAAGTTTCACAGTCCACGTTCACCCGGTCAAAACACACCACGCCCAGCATTCAGCTCGAAGGCGGTCTGAGCAAACACACTGCTAATGACGTCATACTGCTCGACATGGCCACTCTACTTCCACCCTTTTGCACTTATAATTACTTTCAAAGGTTTATGTATCGCGGAAGTGGGTTATGTGTGACATTATGGTTTTATTTACTACACATAGCGCGCCAATTTCGAAAATGGAGTTGTTACATCCTTGTAGAAAAAGAACAAAATTTAAATTGACATTCGATTTGAAATGACGATTCAAATATTTATTCTAGGTACGGTAGGTACTAGTTTGAATATAGAACAGAGACTTATTCGCGTATATAAATTATTTTCGAATAAGTTACGTTGTTCGAATAGTTTTGTTTCAAAATATCAAGTATTCATTTTATCATCTGTAATAATCAGTCTGGGTTACCAGTTACCTATTATAATTGTATTTAATATATTTAATGTATTTTAATGAAGCTTATTTCTTACGGCCAAATCGATCGTGTTACCAGTTTTTTTAGTAAAGGTTTACAATTACTTAGTCCAATCAATAAGTTTACGCATAACACCATTCCTCAGATTAAGGGGCATACCTATAAAACAGGATTACCTCTTAAGGGGACGTTTTCGCCCACCGATAGCTAATCAAATTATCCGGAGTAATTCCTTGCGACAAAAAAGGCTGATTATCTTCTTGTTTTTTTTTGTCCGTCGGGCAAAAGGGTCTGGGTTGAATGGTGTTTATGTAGTTTTATTGGATTCTTAATTTGGCGTTATTTTTATTTTATGTTAAAATTATTATGTTTAATATTTTTTGATACCTTGTGCACACGCCTATATATAAATTTAATCCAATTTTCAGAGTATGAAGACATAACAAAATTTTGTGTACTTATCATAAAGTGTTTTTGTTAATTTTCTATGATACAATTTTAATTCTAAGAATTATATTTTTTTACATAAAACATGAAGATCTTCAATTGAGTATTTACAATTTTGTCTACTTCGACTAAGAGTAAGATCGGAATATTTTTATTAGGTTAAGGATAATTTAAGTTTTTAAGACCTTATTGATACCGTTATTATTTATTTTGTCCAATTTTACAGCACTGTCTATATTATTATTTGCATCAAAAAGTAGCCTGAAAGAGTGCTTATATTTTCAACCATACCAGATTTTATTTAATATTTTTATTAATTTATAGTATCATTTAAAACTAAATATGCTAGAATTATCTAACCAATTACCATCATAAGTTTCATGATAATCTATATAAATAAAAATGAATTGTTGTTCGTTAGTCTGATTAAAACTCGAGAACGGCTGGGCGGATTGAGCTGATTTTGGTTTTAAAATGTTTGTCGTAGTCCAGGGTAGGTCTAAACGGTGAGCAAATGAGGAAAAATTGCCGGGAACTTTTTTTACCCGTGCGACGCCGGGGCAGGTTGCTAGTGTTTCATAAAAACTTACGAACTACATATAATTCCATTTCAGTGAAATCCTTAATCCATCAAGCCTCATCAAAATTAAGAATACCATTTCCATACATTTACAAACAAAACCCACCATCACAAACCAGGTAAATATAATTTCCCCAGAGAAAACAAAAAAACATCGACCACGACGGCGCTGATCAAATTAAGGCTAGGTCAGTAATCATGTTACCGATACCCAACACTGGGCGAAATTCGCAATAAAGGAACAAAAACACGAACCTCTGGTGTATAGAAAAACCTTCGTTAGGGAGATCCATTTTTCCATCTTTTTAGGTAACTCGATACCTATCTGGGGAAATGGACAGCCCTAATAGAAAAAAACCGGTTATAAAAATTGAGAATGAAAATTTATATTGTCAATTTTTCGGTGGTGTCAATATCTAAGCGGATTATAATATCTGATCGGCTGCGCAAAATTAAACCCACTTACAATGAAGCTAGGTTGATTTTTCTACACGATGAAATAATACGTGAAATTGATAACTCTTATTGAGGAATACTTTACAAAAATAACTTTTGATTAACTAATTAGATTCTTACTAAGGTAAATCAAAAAAGGTCATAGTACTCGTATTAAATCAATACGAAAATCGCTTAGATTGAAGTCCCAGTGCCCCAGGAGTGGGAACGTTAATAGGGTGATGATGATGATGAATACAAAAATAAGTAACCAGGTCGTGGTAACCTTTTACGTTTGCAGATGAAATAGGTGGGTTCTCGAAAGCAAGACACTTGAATGATACATAATTAGATTTATACAGCTGGTTCCCTCATATAATAGTGACGTTTCCTTAAGATATTTGTCACGGTACAAGTGTCAATAAAAATGCCACGCCGGACTGCCAACCTCTACACTACACATCCTAGTGATGGGAAAAAGATTTTTTGGTTTAATTCTATCGATAATTTAGAATTGATGGGAAATAAGTAGAGTATATTGTCGATAATTTAGAACTGATGGAATAAATAAATATTAGTGGTATATTTTATGAATTTGTATTGAAACTAAAATAAAATGTGAAACACTTTCGTGGTTCGAGAATACTTATTATTATACTAAATGCAATGCTTACGTATCTATAATAACGTTTAAAAATCCCGACAGTTGTAGGTATACTTAGGTATGATTATGGCACTTTAATAAGAACTTCAAATTGCTTATCAGAAAAAAATAATAATATACTGAATCCACAAAGTCAAAGCAAAGTAAAAGCTCTACTTGCATCTAGATATTTTCACACAACATCATTTTTCTTCTTCTCAAACCATGCCAAGATTAAAGATTTTTATAATTTTGTTGAAAGACAAGCTGATTCTACCATCTATCATAAATCAAATCATAAATATTTTATTCGCAGGAATGTATGTACAAATGAGGTCTTAAAATTATGATGTATCAATACAAACTGCCTCACAGTTTGCACAAAATATTGTGCTTACATCTTTTTTCATCTTTTTACTATTAGGTATCATATCGACTTACTATCGATAGAATTAATCGATATTGCTCACCACTAGAGCACCCGTTAAAGCGGACACTTAACCCCTAATCCTGCCGGCAGTTTCGTCTCTTGCCAGCATTTATGGCAAAAATCTTAATTCCTACGCTGTCGTTAACTGCCCGCCTGTAATTATCGCCAGGAGCTGTATTTATTACTGGCAGTGCCTTTTATTTATACTTAACATCTATAAAAAGACCGTTTATGAGACTATGATGTTCTTTGTGATGGCATAAGTCACAAAAAAGGAAAAAACACTGGAATATGCCTACGGAATTCTTTGTCAACGTCAAAGTCGAAACGTTTATTTCCTTAGAAGCATAGGGTACACATGGACAACATAAAATTAATAAAACATTTTTTTTATAATTATCAATTAAAAAACATTGTCTTGACAGTTTGCTTCGAGGTTAAATTTAATATTACAAGAATTCGTATTATAACGCAATAATTATTATAACGTAAAAAAAATTTTGATTTGTCAAATTTTGCAATATTAAGTATAAACTAAATTTGGCAATATTTAAAGAGTCACACTTTAGATAAAAAAAATATTTTACACATAAAACGAAGACAACTGCAGAAACGGTGCGAAAACGCATAAAACATTTCTTTTCAAAGCTCAAACAAAGGCGTTCTAAAATTCCATACAAGCTTAAAACATTGCATTGTTTTCCGCAGGACACGAAAATGGAAGATATGGTTTTTCCCGAGGCAATAAAAGTGAGGTCATAAACCTACGTCCGGCGTGGATAGATGCCAGCTACAGACATCCTGCATTTTGTTATAGAACTAGTCTGTAGAAAATAACATATTATTAGCTCGGAAAGAAAAACAAATACTGAGGTTTTAAACTTCCTATTTATGTTTGTTTCTACTCTACATAACTCACATTATCTTCTCAAAATACTTGTAAGAATCGCTAACGTATCTGAATACCAAAAATAATTTCGCCTTATAATAAATTACCTTAAGTTCAAAATACCTACGTAAAATCAATAATTGCCTAATGTTTTTAAACATTGAAATGTCTAAGATTAAAATACTGATAGGACTTATTATCTCATGTTTAATTCAAAACAAACAAAAAATACGAAATAATATATTCAAAAATAAAAAGAATCACAAAAGTTCCAATAGGATTCCAATTTTAAATTCTGTGCACTATTATATTTTTCAGGCAGAAAGGCAATGCCCTGAGTCATGGAGCCACAAATTCTAGCTCTCAGCTACGCGGTCATTATTTTGACAAACAACCTCTGTGGTGAGAATTTGCGGTCAATGCAGACATGTGTATATTGGATTTATTAGAAAAATAATTTTAATATTTCTCCGCATAGCCTCAGATTGAGAAACATAATAATCACAATATTATAAATGCGTAGGGGAGTTTATGTTTTTTATACAGGCAATTTGAAAACACAGTTAATAGATTTAAAAGATATTTATGATAATTATATATTACAGTACTAAAGAACAAGTTTATAATTTTTACAAAAAAATTAAAAAAGCGTGAGGAAATTTAATATGAGTTGACTAAAGCCGCGGCAGAATCAGAAAGTTTGGAAGTCGTAACCATCAATTATTTGGAAAATTAAAACTTAGATAAACCTACCAATCAAGACATTGTTCTACAAAAAAATTACTTACAAGGATTCGGTTGAACAAAATACCATCTTAATTAACGAAACAGAGTTATTGTTGATAATAATATTTTCCTCTAGATTCTCTTTAGCTGTATCAATCACCCATCTTACGTAACGTATATTTACGACATATATTACTTCAGTCCAATCTATAGAAAAGCATAAATAAACTATAACGTCCCGTCCACTTACTCACTCATTTATATGTTAATGCAAACGGCAAATATACCCTCAGATTCATGTACAGATATCTGTAGGGCCAGATATCATTTTCACTGCCTTATTACTTTCCAATTTGTCTACAATATTGGTTATTGCCTCGTTTATGACTCGGCCGACCCATTACCAAAATATACCAAGAAATACTTGTGATATAAATGTATAAAGAGAAATTTCCTATAGAAATACCTTTACGTCTCAAGAAGATGCCGGAGTCAAAAAATCTTGACTTACTACGCGATGATAGATCCATTTTGCACTAGTGCTTATTTATTCACAATAGTAGTCCAAATGCACTTTGCTTGAATAAAACTTCAAACTTCTAAGTCCCAAACAACACTAAAAATGTTCCAAGTCCAAAAGTCAGGGACCTTTTCAAATTCAATGCCTTGGAACTGAGTCCAGAGCTCTTGAAATTTTCAAAGTCCAAAAGACCAATGGCTAGTTTGCAAGACGGCAATGCATGTGATCATCTTCGCAGATGAACACAGACTGACTGGCTACCTTGATAGAATTCGGGACCGAATTAAAAAAGGGACCCCCACAAGACCCAGGTAAAAAATCCCGTATGAAAACCGCCGTTTCCTAGTGACCCCGATCGCTCTTCCATCTCTTTGTTGAGCTCCTTTTATTTATAATAGTATATTTTTTTCTCACACGGCACCCCTAATAATGTGTGAGCGAAAATATGCGTAATAGTCTACGATCTAAAGTATGGGTGCGACAGACCAAAAGTCTCTATAGAAAAAATGCGACTGTCCCCTATTTGAATGGCAAAAAGTGCATGTCACTGCGAAAATGGTATTAGTGGATGAATATGATTCTGCATAGATCTCAATGGATGACTTATAATTGTACCGCGTTATATTTAGCATGAATTATTGGTTTGACGTGGTTTTTGTGCTTTGTCCCTCGTAAATTCATGATGGGATCGGACCATGACACTATAGTACTCTACAAATATCACAACGTATCATGATTATGGAAGAGATTAATATACACCAAAACTATGATTATTCTATAGCGTAACCGAATAAAACGACCTATGGAAGAGTCTGTACCATTATGATTAAGTTACGAAATTGCCTCCGAGATTTGCCGGGAAACTGCTCATAATAAAATTATGACAATCAAATTTGACGACCAAAATATAGCGTAGTGACCCCTGGAAGCAAAATGTTTGCTATTTCTGCGTAAACAAACAGAAAGATTGACATTGAGTGTACATCTGGGCTGACGCAAATAATCGGGGGTAAACACTATAATTCGATTTTTACTCACAACCATCGACAAATTGCGTGACGCTTAACAAAAATACAAAATGGTTTTATTTGCCATCATTTCCATTGTTACAATACAACAAATAATTGTTACAATCTGACCAAAAACGGATATTTGGCTCAATTCTGTAGAGAACGATTATAACGTTATAATTAAAACTAAAACTTTCAAAATTCAAGACCCTATTATTATTTGATTCTCTGATACATACAGTGCTTCATTAGCCGTCAATGCAAAATTGGTATGTAGATAAAATAAATCAGGGAATAACCATAGCATTTGTAATTTATTTTTATAGTTTATCAACTGTGTTTACAAATAAAATTAACCAAAAATGCTTTTGAATAATTTTCTTTACACCAGGAAGTAAAACAATTTATTGAAGAAATTTCATTGTATACAGGAATTGATCGTGACCCAGGAACAAAACGGATCCCGTTGTCCAGATCCGTTTACCTGTGCCGTAGCGTGTGAAAACGAAACAGGTGTGGGGCCGTAATTATAGATGGACAATACGCGTGATGCGCGAGAGTCGAGAACCGCGATCTTGTTTCACGTTTTGAGGAACACGAGATTTTGGGAGCGTTTTTTTTGATGCGATATTGTTTTTTTATGTAAAAAAATATCATAATATAGATTTTACTGTGTTAGCGCGTCTCTTAATACTAATGCAATGACCATCGTTTTGAGGTGTGGGCTGTAGTTAAATGGACAATACATTTGATGCGCGGGAGTTGCGAGAACTTTTTTCGCGATATTGTTTCACGTTTTGAGGGTGGAATATGAGATTTTGATAGCGTTGTATTGATGTGATATTGTGTTTTTTGTGCATGTATTTTTTGCACTATTGACTGTCTGTGTTGACGCTTCTTCTTACTAATGATATGGCCACCGTTTTCAGCTGTAGTTTACTTATCTATATTTTCTACGAAAATGGTTGAAAATCGAGTTGGTGGTTTGAAGAATTCACCCATGAAAATGAAGATGCTTTACTAATATCACGAAAATAATATTTTGGTAGGTGTATTTAATAGTTCACTTTCGCTCAAAGTAAAAGTCGATTTATTTAAATAAATTATGTTCGCAATATTTTGACCCATAAAATTAAATAAAATTTGAGCCAAAGGCTAATCTTTTGTAAGTTGAATTAAAAGTATAAAAAACCCCATATTAATTTAATTATTAGTTACGTTAATTTGAAAAACAGGATATCAATAAAAAAAAAGGACTTCTTTTTCCAAAATTAAATGTATAACATCCGTATAAATCCATAACCTGCTATCCCCGGAAGTCCCAAGTTATAATTTGGTAGCACCATGACCGATCTAATTTCTTAAATTCTCTAGGAAACGCACAAAATGTGCTCAGATTCTGGTCAAGTCACCCATTGTGCGCACTTTTGTGCGCATTGAGTTTGTGACCAAAGGGTTTGAATGGCACCTTTCGCGAAAAAACACTTGACAGAGCGTGGGAGAGATATAGAAATATGAGAATACGTTGAAAAATAGGTAAAGTTTTTGGTGTTATAGCAATGATTGACTAAGATTTTTACTATTGGAACAGGAACTGTTCGAAAGATTATACCTCTAAGATTGCAGACTTATGTTTTTTTTAAGAAGCATATAATTTTAATTCTGCTAATGTGTACACCTTCGAGACAATTAATTAGTGTCGCATAGCTTTTAATATAAATACGTTAAATATACTCCAAACTAAAAACTTAGCACCTACTAATT
Source organism: Gymnoscelis rufifasciata (assembly GCA_929108375.1). Classification (NCBI taxonomy): domain Eukaryota; kingdom Metazoa; phylum Arthropoda; class Insecta; order Lepidoptera; family Geometridae; genus Gymnoscelis; species Gymnoscelis rufifasciata. Next base: position 6,292,843 of record OV815315.1, on the reverse strand, counting down.
CTGAGCTTATTCCCATAACTATACAATACCAGTATTTCTTGATCTAAGTCTTCTCAGAAACGTTGATAGTTGGATACTCGCTATGAGAGGCCTATTACGTTGGTTTCTTGGTACGTTGATGAAACCAATTATCTGTGGCGTGAATTAAGTCGCACAGTTTAATGGTTTATGCCACTCTTAGCGTGATGTATAAAAGTTTAGAGGCGGCACTTTAAGTTAAAATTGAGTGCGATTTGAGCATTTGCCAAAACTAAAATGGTTGGACCGTAAATAAAACAGCTATTATATGAGTATGTATAGCTGGTTTTGGTACAACTTAAACATAAATAAATGCCTATCCTACTGGTGACATACACTTCGGATTATTTTGAGATAATAATACAAACAAAGAATCTTTATTCAATAATTACTTATTCTAATTCTAATAATATAATTTCTAATTATTCAAATTTCTAATATTTTTGGTTGAGATTCTATACAAGTGAAATTCATTAGTGAGTTGAAAATGGTAACTGTTGAAAAAAAAAATACTTTCAATATATTAGGCAACCCAAATAATATCTACAATGCTTTGTGCAATAGGTAAAATAATTAATTACAAGATTAGAGCCTAGATGTTGTTGTTTGGAGTGTCGGAAATATTTATTATTATTATCATTCAAAAGAAAGGTTTAGAGCGGAGCAAAGCCGGAACGGGCTCGCTAGTATAATTATAAACCACAAGATGCACAGTATCTTACACAAAACCTAATTCCAATACTAATAAAGCTAACTATAACCTTTAGGATGTACGTTTGAACCGTCTCCGCAGACAATGGCTCGCACGGGTCAGTTCGCGGTTATCTAGCGATCGCAAAGACGATCTGTGGCCGCGCTCGAATTTATCGCAGCGCCTCTACGTTTACTGTTATTCGTATGTCTATGGGAATTTTGCGTGCACGCATATTACGGTGTTGGTTTTGATTTAGTTCAATGTAGTGCCGTTTTGAGAAGAAAATTTGTTTCTAATGTAAAAGTTTTGAAAAAAACTTTATTTTAAATTTTGACCAAGGCGATTGGCATAATCTAGAACTTATTGTAAAAAAAGAAATTTTATTGAATATTGAATCATAGCAACATGAGTAGATAACTAAAAAATAAATTAGTCCTATATTTAGATTAAAAAAAAATTAAAACGTATATTTCCAATTTTCTGCATACGAAAAATTAAAACGTTATAGTGATTATTTTACATATAAAGATTATTTGTGACGCAACTCTTTCCAGTGGTTTTTTATTAAAATGATAAAGCAAAAAACAGGTGTTTGGTATTTTTGGGCGGGCTAACAGACGGACTAAACCAATTTTTACGTAGTCATCATGCCTATTTGCATTAGGAAATATTTAACGTGTTGAAAGAATATATTTTTATTATTCTATTACAGAAATAAGGCAGCATTCTCAAACAACAGGATGATATAGACAGTAACCGTACAAACAATTAATTAAAACGGCAAGTTTAGAAAATCCTACCGGTTAAGTTTTACTTTTATACAGCTACTCACCAATCAAACACATTATGCTAACAATCCAAATTAATATATTAATCATTCAACAACTAGAACAATAGCTCAGCAATCACTGTCCGTACGTAGGTGTGAGCGAGGCTCCAGCGCGAGAAGGGCGTACATCCATTTCTATGCTGGGAGCATTCCCATACCGGGCACTTCGTGACCGCTCGCCTTGTTAGCGATGACCCGGCCATAGATATGTAGCAGAACACGCTGCAAACTTTCACTGTTGTTAATTATAAATTTAAATATAAAAGTATATATGTAATTTTTGCAGACAGCTTTATAAGAGACTGACAGACAGACTAATAGTTTTATGAGGACCCAACATCGTGACAGTTTTGTTCTAATATAGTTGTGAAAAGCCAATAAAATTGATTGGTTCAGCCATTGGATAAAATGAAAAGCTTTCTTAATTTGACATATCAGATTTTTATCTCATTAAAAAAGGAACACCAATTATTAAATATGCATTTTTTTTAATAAATTGATATTTATAATGAAATGATATTATAAGTTTGTAACAAGTGACACAGGTCTAACTAGATTATGCACCAACATCCGTTTGAAAGATGACTGCTTAATTGAGGTTATGTGAAGTTGTAAACAAAGCTCGCTTTTTTCGCGTGAACCGTTTCTTTGCAAATATGCCTGCGTCGCGTGATCTTTATTTGCTGGATATGGGTTAATTAATGGTTAGCTGGCTTCCGTGTATACTTCACGACTGTATAGGATTTTAATGCCTATTATTTTAAATGTTCTTTTTTCGAAGTGCACCTACAACTTTTTTATGAGAGGCTATGAGAATGAAAGGTAAAAACCGGGTAGCAGGCTTACTATTCTAAAATATAAAATAGTTAAATAAATTTGGTATTGATGAGATAGACTCACTGAGGGTTCTTAGTTTTAAAAAGACACACACTAAAAATGAAAAACATTTTTTTTTTAGTGCACGTTGCATTAGCACAGCAATCCATCCAATTACTGGCACCGCGCTACGTTGCTTAACCTCATAAAAATCACGTTTGTTGTATGAGAGCCCCATATATTAATTATGTAGTATATTCTTTGGTTATTAATAAATTATTGATTGATTTAAGTATATAAATGTATTGTGTGTTTGAATATTTTGTTGTTATAGCACCAAAAAATTGCACACGACGAATGAACAGTTAAAAATGAGTAGGTAGTTGTAAAAAGTAATAAAGACGATGAAACCATGACAAATTATCGAAAGAGTAATAATGCGGTCTTTAATATGTTAAATAATAAATCATTCCCATTCATATCATCAAAAAACAAAGACCGTTTAGTCATATTGTATCTATAATAAATCTACGGACGCCCACATTGTAGACTCAGCGGACAATACACGACGTATTAACACGCTGTATATCATAAGACTGTCGTTTTTGATCCCTTGTCTTTAAATAACATGTAGGTACTAGATGGTATTTATTGATTCCAGAAACTAAGTTTCTAAGAAAATACAGTGATGATTGGAAAACAGTATTTAAATATTTTTTTTTCTAAAGTTAAAAATATTTGACTACCTCTGTGGCTCGGTGGGCGAAAGTCAGCCTGAGGCGCAGTGATGATTTGAAAACAGTATTTAAATATATTTTTTTCTAAAGTTAAAAATATTTGACTACCTTCTGTGGCTCGGTGGGCGAAAGTCAGCCTGAGGCGCAGTAGCTAGCGGTTTCAATTCCCGCCGCGGAACCAAATTTTGTACGATCTACAGTTTCTGGTTTCGGGTATAGGTGTTTTCTATGTATTATAAGTATATATTTAGAAAAAAAAAATGTATCTGTGTAGTACGAGTATATCAGTTACCTAACCCATAGTACAAACTCTGCTTAGTTCGGGGTTAGCTTAGTAATATGTATATATATTTATTTTATTTATAATATGTATAATAAAACATATCTATGTATGTATGTATATTATATTAAGTATATCAGATGTCTAGTACCCGTAACTCAAGCTAAGAGCTTGCCACGGGGCTAGATGTTGATTGTGATGATTTAGCAGACGTAGTAGATCCATACAATAATATTATAAATTCAAAAGTAACGCTGCCTGTATGTTGCTCTTTCAACCGATTTAAATGAAATTTAGTACACGGACTTGCTAGAGCCTAAGAAATGATATAGGCTACTTTTTACCGAGGAAAAATCCATTTTAACGCGGGTAACACCACGGGGTACTAATAATGAAATGTAAAATTGTGTTTAATTATGATTTCGTTATTTCAGATCGTACGTACGATGATGATGACGTACCTTAATCCATTTATAAACATAAAAATGTTTTCAATTATGAATTTACTTATAATATTTTAATCTTAGTTGATTTCCATTTTATCGACAAAATAAGATTGTAAATAATATTTTTTCATGAAATCCTATCAATCAGAACGTTTGGAAACTCGAATAATCCTTGTCAGATATCAACCACTCGACCTCAGCTAGAAAAAAAAACGTATAATACGAGGGTCTATCAAAGAACATGTATGTATGGCAACCGCTAAAAAAAAGAATTAAATACGGAATTCAAACGCGAATCAAAAGATGTTGGACAATGGTCACGAAGGAATTTGACAGATGAGATGTGTAATGGACGATTTAAAGATCAGGTAGATTTGACACGTTGCAATCATCTCTTCAATGCCGAGCCTAAATAATTATCAGTTTGGCCATTTCATAGAGGTTAATACCTTGAAATATTTTTGACAAAAAAAAACAGTGTGTTCTTATTTTAATATTATGAAATAGAAATTATATTTTTTAAGACGAAAAGATTTGTATTTGTCATTAAATGTCCCTCACAAATTTTATTAATTTTTGCATTATTTCTAAATATGTATTAACAACTCGGTGATTAAAATACAAGTCCAGAACTTATATGCCTCGAACCAACTTCTTAATTAATTAAATGAAACGTATAACGGAAAACTATTTTGGTTAGATCCGTGGACTTCAGTCCAGAACGTTTCAGTCCCGACGACATCAAAAAAAAAATGTAATAGAAAATCTAAAATCCGTATAGCAATCGCATGCAATAAGAGGCGAAGAAAGCATTGAATAGATCTAAGGGGTAGTGACACTCCTAAGCCCTTTTCTACTAAAATTGATGAAAGGGTGTCTGATAATGACGCTCAATACATTATTTTCGGTAACCAACCCTATGCCGCATTGTTAAAATATTATAGATTCTTCATATGGAAGCGGATTTCTGAGCCTGTTTTGCCAAAAAAAATCTTTTGACCAACTGTTTGTCAAAGGAGGCTGCATTATTTTTTGTCGGGTGTTTATCGAAGTTTGACCATGGGAAAATATCGGAGATTCAGGTGCCTATTGTCAACCTGTTGTTTGGTTCTATGTTGATATTTGATAAAATCTCGGCAGTGTTTGTGTTTTTTTGAATTTAGTAATTTTTTGTTGGTAATGATTGTGGGGTAGTGAAAAATTTATTCAAGACCAATACTTATAAACTCGATGGAAGTAACCATCCCAAGTATTTGTCGTTTAATCCAAAGTAGGTCAACACCTACCAAACTTTAAATCGTCTACGTTGAAAGGCCGACAATAACAAATTGGTATCAAAGCCTGACAAAGATGGACTCTTGAGAAACTGTCCACCCACCTCCTTTCTATTGATCGAGGCTGCTCAGTCCTCACAATAAATTAATTCCTGTTATGAGCATTTTTTATCCCATTGTATTATACTTCTATTTATTTAACCCGTTATTAGATGTTAATGGGCGGTCATTGGTCAAAGAGACTTAGGATCAAAGATTTGAATAACCTGAATAGGCTCTTTGTGAAGCTTGTCAGTTAGATCTCGTTAATTTATTGAGAATCGTATCTAACCTCAATGTCTCTACTAACAGCTGTTATTTTAAACCGTTTTCTTGTTTCTATAGATTTTGGATGTTAATCATTTACGTGAATTTTGATGACACAATGGGCATTATCGATTTTCAATAAAACAGATCTAATCTCTTAGTTTCATCTCAAGCCTTTACAAAAAAGTGCTTAGCTACTGATTTTGTGGTAACACGATTTGTATTGTTATTCAGCTAATCCTTTTCTTAGGGAATTGATTGTTTACTGTAAACAAGTTGTTCAAAGGACTGTCCTCAAACCCCAAGTGTTTTTTTTAGCTTTCTCCCGAGTTTTATTGTTTGAATTGAACTCGTTAAGTATCATTTTAATAATGCCTCCAACGTTGACGCAGGCGGACTAATAAATCCAATTTAAATGTTACCCGGACCTCCTTGACATAACATATGTTAATCCATACGTCTTTATCTTCGGAATCACAAATGCCGATGCGATCTAAAAAAAGTCGCCAGTCCAGTCGGCCGGCGTCGGGTGGCCGGTGCGCAAGTCCTAAATAAGCGAAATTAACTTTATTCCCATAATTTGAATAATCCATTCCTTGTGTTCGGAACTCCTTTGCATCGATTCTTCGGTAATGGGACATTGAATGTCGATTGGTAAATTTATATGTTCTCTATTGACGAATTCAATTTATTGCTTCTTTGGGTATGCTCTGATTTGCTCTCACGACTGTCTGTATTTGTTGCTTATTGTTCTACTTGTACCATTAAATACTTACAACAGATTATAAAATAAAAAAAAGTCCAGTTTGTACTTTATATTTGAATTTGCAAAATAATTAACAAACTGTTAAATTTATCGTTTTATTTTATAATCCCAGTAGCAATTGTTAAAGAAAGCTTTGATTCATATTTGATATTGAAGCTGAACCGTTAAATTTATTATAAAACCGTATGCAAGCTCCAATAACTCTTGACCAAAGAGTAAGATTGAAGGCTCCCGAGCGATGCTTCGTTCACTAATGAAGACATATTGAATCGCAAAGCGGCGAAGGACAAGATATAGGCAATGGTTAAATTGACATGCTGTGCTATACAACATCCGCTGTGACGAAACAAATAAAACGACATTCTGATAACAACTTATTTGAATAACTGGTTTCAATTTAAATGTTCAATGTACGCGATAATTAAAAATTAAAGCGAAAAAAAGAATCACTCTCGAATTAAAAGCTGTTAAGGCATGAAACCCATATCAATTAGTGACAAACATGACAAAGTCGGAGAGGAACGGCGGTTGCTAATGTTTTATTTAGCGAGCCGGCGCACGGAGCAAAAGTTAACTTGGATTTTTAAAAGTTTGGCCGAAAGTTAGGTCTGCGGTGTCCCCGTCCGTCTGCCCTCGCACCTGATAAAGTAATTTTACAATCCCCTAATTCACACTTTTGTAGAGTTTTAAAAAGCCAGAAGGTTTTCTGTCCTTACACGTAATTGGGTTCGCGGTAAGCTTCACGACCTTTTTAATTTTTAACTCGCTGTACTCCGACTCCTGTCCCGAACTCAACATTGTTGCAACTTTTGTTTTGACTGTCGCTTATATTTTTCTGACTGTATACTAGTAATTTTGATCGCAGGCTATAATTACGGGCCCTGTAGCTGCGCATATGTTGGCGACCACATACAGGCGTCCAATTTCATGTACGTCGGTAGCATGAGGGTTCCTTTGTTCGCGACAACAAAAACCGGGTACCTCGAACTTCTTGAGTACAAAATAAGAACAAACGTGTCATCGATGAAATGACGCGTGTCGACCAATCAGGCGCGACGGCCGCAGACGACGGTGACGTCACCGAAGCGGCGGCCAATGGGATCGACCCGTCGCCTCCGGTCACTTTGGACTAATTGCCCATGTGTGCTGTAACGCTGGTTTTGAGAGAAATCCATGCGCGTGAGTTGACGGAGCACACATACAATCAAAGCCTGCGCCGTTTGATAGACCAGGTGACTACGGCAAAATTGACTACAAAGAAATGAGAAATTAAAAATCTTGATGATATCAACATCTCGAGATTTAAACTTTCATTACAATTATTTGGCGCAGGCTTAACAGTTCTGACCAACGCATTGTTCTTAAGTGAAGCATGAGAAAAATTCAACTTACACTTTTGCTTATAATTAATTTTATATTTTACTGCGGACAATGGGAAATGAACTTAGTTAAACAATGGAGGTTTCATAAAATAGTTTCTAAAGTTGGTAGTTAACATTAATGGCATTGCAGTCATAGAGATCTAATTATAGAGGGTCATTCTGAGATAGGAATTACGACAATTATCATGGGTCACTGTGATAATAACTGCGCACCCTTCAATTTCATACTTTGTATGGTATATAATGTTTTAATGGTTATTAATTACAACATATACTCGGTATTTCATATATGGTAACCTAATGTTTACAAATTACTACTGCTTATGTACCTAAGTCAAGTTTTATCATAGAATCTATTTCCTTAAAGTTATGTTATAAAAATAAATTAAATATACGAAATATTTTGACGTGCATTTAACAATTTTATAATTAAATTATTTTCATTAAACATGATTTTTTTATTTTCCTGAAATAAGAAATGATGTAACATTAGAATTTACTTTTTTAATGTTTTATTTATAAAAAAAAATACTTATAATATTTCTGTGTTCAGTGGTAGAGGATAGATAAAATTTATTATTATGATTTTTGTTTTTATTTTAAGTACTCCAATAAAATGAGGTGACCGTTACTTATGTTTATTATTAAATTACAAAAACGTGAGTAACGCGCATTGCTTATCTTTCTTTAAATTGCTTTTACAGTTTTGTTATTTCATTTTGTTTAAAATTTTCAAGAACTTTATTTCATACAAAAAGTTGTAATCCTTATGAATTACTAATTTAAAATATGGTAGGTATTCTTATTAAATCAGACTACCTATGATAAAAACTTTTGAGACATAATCAAACACATAAAATCCAGGTAAATTATAAATAATTTATTCTATACGTGGCGCTTGTAAAAATTTTCAAAATATTTTGTAGATGACAGTCGTGAGTATATTGTAACTTGAAATGAATTAGTAAGTATAGATTTTTTTTACAAATTCGTATCTGCAATTTCTTCCAAAAAAGTTCGATTCCCAGAAGCATAACAAAAAACCAACTGCCATAAAACTAGAATTAAGATCATTTAGTTGACCCCCTGACAATAATTTCGCAGTTCTCGTTATTCTCAAACTTTTCACATCAAGGCGAACCTTTTTACATATTTTAGTGTGGCTAGTCGTTTCTTTTCATGTTCCCTCGGACAAGATGACCAGCGGCCGTCAATATTTGCTCAGCATTAAGTAGCTCGTTGGCGTTGAATAGCGAGCTTAGACGGGGGTTGTTTGCTTATGTCATGTTTTGTTGAGAAACTGACGTGACGTTCTGGATAAAAAAATGCTAGGATTTTTTTGCAATGCTACTGCATCAATCGAAGACGTCGGAAAGAAAAAATTAAGTAAAATAATATTTTTACCATATTTTTTTTTGCTATTAAATAAATTTCTTAGCTTTAATGTCTGTAATGTTTATTAAGTTACTTTTAAATTATACAAAATAAACATACCTTGCGCGATGCGTACAGCTGGCATTTTGATTCTCATCTTGATTTGGTCACCTATTTTTGGATCTTCAACAACGTCGTTATCGTCAGAAAATTTTTATCTCGATTACTCTATATCTGGTGACAGTTTGTTGGTTCGCTTCACTCGCGCCGTCGGCGGTCCAGCCGCTTATCTTCTCACTCCTAAACCTCCGATAACGATATATCTATCAAAAATCCCTCATACAGCAAGCGACGGTAGATTTCCAGTCATCTTCTGAATTTCCTCATCTTGGACTTTGATCTACCACAGTTATTACTTTTTTCTTTTCATGTTGTTCTGATTAAGAAAACACATCACCGCAATATTTATTCGCCGAATCAACTGGTCATAAACACTTTATCAGTACTTGAATGAACGTCTTAGTGTTTTATCTAATCTGTCCGCACCTAGTGGCTATCCTGCGATTTGGCGATAAAGTTCGGTCACACTTAATATCAGCATCTGCCGGTATCTTTCACTTTTCAGTTCGCAAAAATGTCCACAAAATAAACTCGAAAAAAGTCCAATAAGAAAGAAAATTTTACTGACACGCTGGAGAAATTTTCGCGAAATAATTTTAGAGTTGGAAATTTATTAGTGTTTACTATGTTTCGTTCTCGCGTTTGTCGCGCGTGGAGCGGTAAGCAGGTGCGCGGCCGGCCGCCCGCTCTCGCCCGTTGTCCGAGAGCGTCTGTCCTGTGTCCCTTCGCGCGAGGGCTCCGGGCCTCCGCATGTCCACGACTCGCGCCGTCTCGCTCCGCCGGCCGACGACGGCGCGTGCGAGTCCACACGAAGTGGCCAGGGGTTACTCGCGGTCGCCACTGCCTCGGCTGAACGACTGAGACCGCACAGCCGCCCCGCGCCGCCGCCCTCGCATGTGCGACCGGGACGGATATACGTCGAAAGCGCCGTGCGTCGGTGTGCGTGTGCGGGTGGGGCGAAGATGCAGCGTATACAAAAGAAAAGGGATAATATTTGCTTGCATATTTTATGACTCGATTAGGAGATGGAATTTTTAATTGATTTGACAAAAGTATGGTCAGTCTCATGTAAAAAAAAATCAAAAGTTTTGTCATCGTAAAACTTTTAATGTTATAAATTCAAGAGGCAGCTACTTATCAAATAAAGAAATGAATAGGCTAATTCATTGTTATAAGAAGTAAATGAGTTCAAATATTTTTTTTATGCAGTAATATTTTTATGAGATTGTATTATTATTGCTCGACTTTGATAGAGATTTATAAAACAATCGTCTACGCGTAGCAGTAAGCTACGTATGCTACGAAGCTCGTAGCACTTAACTTTTTATTTTTATTTTTTACGTAGGCGTGGCTTTAAGATTTGCAACTTTTTTTAAATTTTATTCAACCTAAGACACTCGCCTTGGTGAAAAACTAGTTTATTCAAAAAGTTTGCATATCATTTTGAATCCGTTCTATTTACAAAATAAAGTCAATACGCGAAAGAACGGCAAAAGTACGCGGATAAACAAAAAGCCAAGAGCGCAACACGTTGACGGCAAGATCTTCACTCTCACTACCAACTTTTCCTCGTTTTTTCCCGACGTTATTTTACTTAAGACGAGGAACTTATCTCGGTCGGTCCTTGACTTTAATAAGTTTTATGAGTGTCAGTTGAGACTTGAGACTTAACTGGTGCGCGAACTGGCGAAAAACGAACTTTTTCGTAATTGTTTCCAAACTGCTGGGAACTTTAGAGTCCTTCGGTTATTGAAATTTCAAATTTGTTCTATTTGATTGATTGTTTATTGATTTTGTTTTGTTGTTTTTGTTAACTTTGGACTGACATAAGGATTTAATGACGCGTGAGCCATAACTAGACCATTTACGTATTGATCTTATACTTAACATTTTAGTTACGTTACTATTTTGTTAACATAAGAACTATAATTTAGGAAAAAAAAAATTTTATTTAAATATTCATTTGTCTCTATGAGACTTACACCTTAAGCAAGCTTAAATCAAACATCCCGGGATAGGCCGTAAAAAAACTTTTACAGTGGTCATCTTGTGTCCAGTGAAATGAAAACCCCACGTCTACCCATCCCTCTCAGATTATCACATGTGTGTGCTGAAAACAGAGACAGATAAAGGGTTGTCCGTTTTCGCGAGAGGAAATCACGGGATAGTGTCCAATACTCTGCTGTCTCCCTCATGTGTAGGGGTGTGTGGGAGTGTGGAAAGGGATGGTGTAGGGATATGAGTTTTCACGACGCTACTCACCGCTAGGCGGCGTTGGAAAATGCTGGGTTCGAGGGTTCGGATTTTGAAGAACCATTTTGTTGAAGGTTGTTATTTTAGAGATTAGACTTTTATAAAAAATACTGTACTATACATTGTTAAGCATAACTAACTCATTTACATATTTTTGTGTGCCTAATAATTTGTGGAATTTATACGAGAAAAGAATGAACAAATTATTTGGTAATGTTATATTCGTTATTTTAGTCCTAAATATAAAATTAAACATCATACAATAATAATTATACACATATAAATTAAGCTAAGAAAAAAAGCAGAAGTTGTAAGTGCCATATATATTATAATGGAAGATCCAGGAGAAGATATCTATTAAATTATAAATAAATTAAAATCTTTCGGTAATTGGATGACGGTTTCATATTGTTTAATGTTTTGAAACCGCGCAGACTGGTCATGGTCAGCTTAATGTTTCAGATAACATTGTATCAATACACTGTACTATATACTATATTACAAATATTTCTGTCAGAACATCTATTGAATTCTGAAGCAAAGCAATTATAGTATTTCGCCTACGATCAAGATTTCATATTATTTCACATTTTTAAATCTTGCGGCAGTTTGCAAAGTTTCATATAACATAGATTATTTTAAATCTGACAACACTATTGCACACCACGCAAAACATACAAAAAACACAAACAAAGACTGAATATATGGGCGGCCTTATCACTGTGAGCGATCTCTTCCAGGTAGCCTTTGGATATACTAGATCAAGAGTAACGAGAAAGACAATTGTGTTAATGTGAATTTATTACTATATTAGTGATATATCTAATAGCTAATTATAATAAAGATTGTATGTACTTACACTTGTGAAATGTGAATAACTGTAACGGAAAGTTTTTTCAAGCATCCTGCGAGACAGATGTGGGACAGGATATAGAAAATTGCTCAATTTGAGACGAACCCGCTACATCTGAGAAAGTATCAAATTCGTGTTGACGTGTCGCTTTGCCGAATGGATATTATTTATTATTGTACATAATTGCTGTCTTTCCTGTTCAATAGTTTTTGATACTACATTTGAAAAATAGGATTTATGATCTTTTTTTCTATGTATTTTTTTAATTTTAGTAATTCGGGTTTTCTTATCGGTGTTAAACACTCTGAGAAAAAATCTTTAATACAATGGCTAGGAAATATTTTTTGCTTAAGAGGTGCATAATAATTTTATTTATTCTTTGGGGGTTAAAAAACAATTACTTTTAAATATTTACTCTTCATCCCAAATAATTGTTGGTTCCAGTCACATGATACTTTTTTTCTATGTTAATAATAAATGAACTCGACTTTTATGGAATTCATATACCTACTACCAGAGAAAGGTAATTCAGAATATCAGCTTTCTAGCTTCAGCTGTTAAATCTAGTCGATAATAAGTCATTGGCTTAAGTTATCATTATATTTATCTCATATAACATTTATAAAAATAACCGTTTTATCAAAAATAATTAATTTTAATAAACAATATCTTAAAATAAAGATTTAAGCTAAACCAGAGTAAAGCGATAATTTTAGTTCAGTCGCCTATTACCTATCCCAAGTAATTCCAAAGTGTCCATTACGTGATTTTTGGCTTCGGCATGAGACAGAAATAGTTTTGTTGGGGTGGGTCGTGCCGTTTATATTTAAAGTCACGACCACGACTTCTGATGGGTGATAATTGGACATAAGATAGTTTAAAAAAAAGTATCGGTTTGAAACATACTAGCCCAAATAAAAAATATATGAATACAGTAACTTAATTTTAAGATATGGTGTTGATGAAATAATATGGCTAGGATTACGACGTTTGGAATAATTTATTCAAATCATTATGAAGGTGTTAATATTCTAGTAATAACAATTCAATCTAATTATGCAGGCAATGTTTGTTTTTGGAGTTTACTCCTTAAGGAACGATTTGAGTTATACAGCCCGGTACGGAAATTTTAAGAGGAGTAAAATCAAGTGTAACACGAAAAGTTGAGGCGTTACGTAGAAAGAGACAAACATATATATCTGTAGGATTGAACGTGTAAAAGAATGAGATGGAATACATTACACAGCGTATCTCATTCTCGGGGGTCTCCTCTTTGCGCGATACTTCGTAGTCTCGCTGTATTTTATTTATATTATTTTGTAACATACTTTATGTAATACGCTTTATTGAAGTAATATAAATAATCCGAATAATTACAGATATATGTTTGTTTCTCTTATCATTTTAGCAGATGCGTTCATTTACCCTTTTTTTCTATTCGATATATATCATAATTAGTATGATTATTAAATTTTATATACATTTTATAACACTAAGAGATGTTAAATGTATATGTGGTAACCATGTTTTACACCAATATTGTTATAACAACAACATAAGAGATGAAAGCTGGGTTGTTCTATTCGCTTCTAGACTTAGTTTAAAAAATTGAAGCGAACTGTCAAGACAATGTTATTCCTCGATTATTCTTACTTTTATTACAATTAGCTTTAAGTTGACCTGTCCATGTACGCACACGCGTCTAAGGAATTAAACGTTTTGACTTTGACTTCGAAGTAGATCACATCAGCAGATTAGATATAAAATACGTATACTTCCTTATTTTTAAAAGTGCATAAAATGGAAATTGTGGAAGCCTCTTATACAAACTGACATAGGTTAATTTTAATTGAACTAACTAATTATTTATTCGATTATTTTCCGATATTTATTCCATTAAAATTACATAATATTCACTGCGATTATTATAAAAATTTTAAATTAATATAAACAAGTCACAATAACTTCGACAAGACACCATTTTTTATAAAAATTAAATAAATATGTATTAACCTGAAAATTATTGGAAATTACTGGAAATTATTATCAATCAAATAAAGTAATAAACCAACTCCGCTGGGTGCTGTTTATTAATTTATAATGTATCGATAATTTCAAACACTACTTTCACATATCGCGCACGAAATCCCAACACTAATTAGGATGGATGTAGAATCCGCCAGTGATTCAGAGTGGCAGCGCCTACGTCGCCCTAATCATGCGCTGCCGTGCCAAATAAGTCTACAGATTTGCATAGTGATGAGACGAGAGTGCTCGTTGAATATGTCGATGATTGGAGGTTTGATATGAATGAATTAGTAAATTTTAGTGAAACAATGATTTATCCAAAGCTTTATAAAAAATATTAAAGTCAAAGTAAAAGCGGTCAACTTAATATCTAAAAAACATTCTATTTTATTAAAAAATTCTTAAGGTACCTCTTATCGTTATTTATGACGTTTTACATTTGACCGTACAGTGTTTTGACCTTAGTAGCCACACGACATTCTACATTATTAGCTTAGCTTTTTTCTATTTTGTGTTGTATTGCCATTTAATTATTATAAAGGACTATATAAGAAATATATATATTATCATCATATAAATACTTCGGATTAAATAAGCATAAATAAACTGTTAGTATAAATGTGACTACTAAGGTAATTATCACTCAGAATAGTATAATAATTGTATAGATATATAAAAAATATAACAATATATTTAGCATAAGAGGATTCAATTTTTTTTATTCACACAGCGTTACCTAACCCCAAACTAAGCATAGTTTGTAGTATGGGTGTTAGGTTTTTTTTTGTAAATACATACTTTTTATACATAGAAAACACCCAGACCCAAACCAGAAATTGTAGATCGTACAAAATCTGGTCCCCCGGCAGGAATCAAACCCGCAACCTCTTGCGCCTCAAGCGGACCTTCGCCCACCGAGCCACAGAGGTCGTCAAAACTCGTCGTCTGGTCTTATATAACTGAACATAAAAAACGACTTATTAGAACGTAAGTATTTATGCAAACACACAGTTCTACTATTTGGTTACAAAGTACTATGACATGTTATGTTTGCGAAAGAACGATGTCACAGATGTCAAAAACAAAATAAACAATTCGAAATTTATCGATATCGATATTTTATCTACAAACAGCACTAGTAACAAATCCCTAGCTAATAGCTCGGTAGCTAAGCGCTAAACGCAATGCCCGCCAACGTAAACAATAAATTGTGAAGAGGCTGCATAAATTTCAAAAGCCTTGTTAGTGACCTGATGGGATTTATAAGACACTAGCTTCTGGCGCGTAGCTCTACTTGTAATTCAAAATTATAATCTTCAGAGACTGTTAATGTTTTGAGATCCATCCTCGTCTTCACACCTTCATCTGCTGAAAATGTGGACAAACAAAGATCTATCGCCCATAAAAAAAATGTTTTACCAAGCATTTATAAGAGCTTTTTGGGACAAGGGTCAACGAGTTTTATTTAAATTTTAATGAACAATACACAAGTAGCGTGTATCCTAGAAAGTAGATTATGGGTATCCCAAAGAACAACACAACTCTAACTTGGTATAAATATATACAATAGGACTTAAAACAATACTTTTTTTTAGTAAAATAACAGACATGTTTTTCTATGCATGATATCACAATTTATTTTTCTTTAGGTTCCGAAAATTTAAACATGGTGCAAATCCATGTCCAATATTCTTAATTATGAACTAAACGAATAAAAATATACATCTGGCATTAATATTCCCTATTCAACTCAGTTTGTAATAAAAGTTTGTTTGTAAATGTAAGTATTATAATTTATTGCGTGCTTGCGTAATGCAGTGTCTATTTTACCTGTTTGCTTGTTATCGAATTATTGATCAAATGTCAGTCGTGTCCTGGCAGTCGATAAGTAAACTTCAATAATATGTCGGTGTCGGGTAAATTGAATAGGTTATGAGGTCCTTAGAATACCTTCACCTAAGCATAAGGTATGAGATGCAAGTAGGTAGGTACTATAAGGTATAATACAATGTACTTTTTATTTTTATGAAGTAATAGTTTAATAAAGGCGTTACAGAATAGTTAAATGTCTTCGAACTTAATTAATATAAAACCACCTATTATAAATATATATTATGTTTTTTTATTAAACTGTACTTAATCTTTTATATTATTAAAATATTATAGTACTAAGTAACATAAAATCATATGGTTAAGAGCCTATTTCGCCAACTCCGAGTAAATTTGTTTATGGTTAAAATATACAGCAATCTTCGTATGTCAGACACTTGTTCGCTAACCATTGACTAATTACCTTAACAATGATTTGTCTGTCTTCTTCTTCAAATTAAATTCAACCACGCATTATTCCGTAGAAAAACATAGCTTTCTATGCATGTATAATCTATATCTAGTACTTAACATCTATCTATGTATGTCTATTATATTAAGTATATCAGATGTCTAGTACCCGTAACACAAGCTTATAGCTTACCACAGGGCTAGGAGTTGTTGTGTGGATTGTCCGGAAATATTTATTTTATTTATTTAAATCATAGAGAATCAAAAACGGTACCACTCATCAAAACGAAACAAATGGCGTTACCAATAGTTCTAATAAGGCATACGATTGTAATCCAAGGATGTACCCACTAATTAATAACATTGCGCAACAGCCCTGGGCGAAGCCCGAGCTCGCAACGGGGCGCCCACGCCTGTTCTCACAGCGTTACTCATCAATTGCAAAACTGTTACCTTCAGACAATGAATTTGTCTAAGAGTGAAACAGATGTGACGTCAGAGCTGCCACATCCTTACAGCATTGGTAATAAATACTTGGATGATCGAGATTTTAGTAAATCAACGTTTAATAAAAACGAATCGTAGCTTGATTGATAATTCGCCCCAAAACCCCGAAACTAAATTATAAGCAAATAAGATATAATCTAAATTCAAAATTTGCAAAAGATTTTTCGGATTTTGCATTATATTTTGTGTATAAAGAGTTGCTCGTTAAAAGGTAGGTCAGATAAGAACACCTCAGCTTCAGGCTTCAGATTGCTTATGAGGAGAGGTAAACTTCATGTCCGTAAGTACTAATTGGATTTAGTGAGCTACAATTGGTAAGTCTCTATTAAAATGCTAGGATTCAACCGCGGCTGACAGAACAGGGTCTAAGACAACTTTAAGTTTTATAATGTGGTCTGGAGTAATCATTTGAGCTCTGTTCAATATTACTTACACCGTTATTTTGTTTCATGTGAGATCAAATAAATAAGTACCTATCTTTATTATGTCCCCCTAACGCATATGACAGTGGGACATTATCACATGTGTGACAAAATAGCACTGTACCCTCTCTTATTTTCAGGCCGGTATTGGCAAAATGAGATTAATTAAATAAACCATTGCCCGTGCCTTAATTTACAGCCACATCACATAAAAGTATAAATGCTTCAGTAAAAACAAAGGTACGAATCAATTACACAAGGCGTGTCCTACTAATCAGTCATAGTATTGTATTGTACCACAATAATCCCTTAGCACAACTTAGAATTATGTGGTAACTGAACGCCTATAACTAAGCATGAATATATTAAAGAGGAATTCGCTATTCAAACACTTGAACTTTGATTTAACTAGTTAAATTTGAAATGGCTAGCAATATGTTAGACATAAAGGCCACGGGTTACCTTAAAAGATGATGTCTTTATTTGTACTTGCTAATAGCTCGTTGGAATCAGCTTGTTATGAATGGACTCGTTTGCATTTAGATGTTTTATGAAAGGTACCTTTGGAATAAATGACCGACGAATCTCGGAATATTGTCAATGTGTTTGTTGTTAAATATCCTATCAGGTGTGTTGGTTTACTATACGAGTAATCTGTAATGTAGTTAAAATTAATTGATTTTAAATTAAATAACTTTATAAGAATCGTAGAAAACTTGATTTTAATAAATACATTTTAAATATTTCCACACTAATCACACATCATCACCTAACCATAAACTAAGCAGAGCTTGTAATTATGGGTGTTATAGTTAGGTGACTGAAATACTACATCGAATTTTTCTGTAAATACATTAATATGAGACAAAGAAAACACCTACAACCGAAACTAGAAATTGTAGATTATATGAAATCTGGTACCCCGGCGGGAGTCGAAACCGAAAATGATTGGCAGGAAATATTAACTCAACAACAACATTGAGGGAAGCCGAGAAAACGTTGGTGTCGCGACCTGAGTCCTTACTCTGAGTTTTACGTACAACTGTTTAAGAATACAATAATTTATACAATTGACAGAAATGTATGGGAATACAACAATTTGTATTCTACAATAGTCGTAAGTAGTACTTAAAGTAAGGAAACTGGAAGCTTTGAATACACGTAGTAGAACACTGCAGCAGATCGTAGGTGTAGGCATTAAAAAGAAGCCTTTACCCAACAGTGAAAATTGGGAGTACCGGTATCAATAAAACGTTACGTATTTGTTAAGTTACTTTTTGAATTACCATGACTAGGCTGAATTATGAATGAAGGATGAATGTACGATGAATGAATGAATGAGTGATTAAATTTCAAGAAACGGGTGTTTGTATTGCCGGTGTTTTGCAAAATTGTTTAAAAATATTTAAAAAGAATAACAACTCAGTTTTGTGAATATTATATCTTTGTGCATACGCAATTTTTCTTTTGAAGCAGGTATTTCAAGATTTTTTCTTATCAGCAGTACTTGTGAAACAATGCAAATTTGACAATAGAAAGGGTCCGATTTTACAAAAGGTGGGCGCGTGCCGTACTTGCGATACGCATTGCACGATAACATCAGTCGGTTGTACCCTTTACTTTGAATTATAAAATTAAATGTGGGGCTTATTGTGGTTTGTGGTCATTGAATGTCAAGGGATATTGTGATTTAGGTGTAGAATTTAAATTTTTAAGATTAATTAATATATTTTTATTGATCAGCATTTTTTTGGAGAACATTAACACAGTATATTTTGTAAACATTTTAGTTTAAATCCGTTTTCCCTTCATATTTGTGGAGCTTTAACAAAAGTTTAAGAATAATATCGAAAAAACGCTTATTTGATATTCGTCTTGAACTAAGAATATAAATTTTTCTCAACAATTAAAGGTACTAATTTCATTCGAAGCCCTTAAGCTAATTCAAAGCTATATAAAAACTTTTAAAGCAAGCATTTTAAATGCTATCTGATGCATAATGTTTGCTTAAAACACCAATCATAAAAATTCCAAATACATGAACCCAAAGAAATATATACAATCCCAGCATAATAAACTCTACAAAACAATATCAAATCGAAAAATAAAACTCCAACATTACGCCAATTATAAAACTCTTTCTTTATAATCGGGGCTGGGTATATTTTGAAATATTTTTAATCTAATCACGGAATCAGTGGCCTCAATGCGGGGTGGTGGCTGGCACCAGTTATTGACCGACGGCCGAAGCCACAATAGCGCACGTTAGTGTTGGTCTTATTTGACGAAAAATTATCGATAATTATTTCGAGTTGTCTATTGATGGTTCCAAGCGTAGAACCTAGAATACTTTATAAAAATCTCAATGGAGGCGGCGGATAAGCAAGCTTGGCAGGCTGCCTCCAATATAAATGTCTGGAAATTTATGAGGAAGGCTTAAGCAGTGGAGCAGTGGACGTCTTACAGCTGAAATGATGATAACAATTAGTACACTGGTTACAAAGACCTAGATAGTCTATGACAACTATGCTTAAAAAAATCGACTTTAAATGCGTCGCAAACCGACGCAAACGCAGTCAGTCATGTTTCATACGTGATCATGGTGTATTTCCGCGTTTTGATCTGTGTACAAAGATATGAAATAAGGTCGGCCATAGATTAAATAAAATAAATACATAAGCTTAAACAAAAGGTAGTACTTTAGTAGAAATATTGTAATATTATCTGCTAGTAAATTAGGACAAGCTTAGCTCAACTTAAATAGAGCTTTTATTTACTACATAAAGGTATAAGTACTTTGATTTCTGTTGATGAAACTAACACCATATTTGGCAAATTTATCGACGTTTTCGCTAACTCATCGATATTTTCGCAAGTCCTATGAGTCACGGGTCAGTCGGCTCAGGTGGCACGTTTTATGAATAACCAACAAGAGCCTTTCAATTTCAATAATGGAATTTTTGTTTTGTCAGGTGAATAGGTTTTTAAGATGAAATAGCCCGATATGCAAAAATATGTTAGTTTTTATTGAACTTAATCTCAATTATTCAGAAATGAATTTTTGAATCTTCAATATCATCATCATCAGCTCAGTTATAGATATTCACTAGCCGCATACACGAATAGGTCTCGCTTAGTCTTTAAGTTGGGTTGGTTGGTAAGGTGGTTTATATTTATTTATATGGATTTTTCTACTCAGATTTATATCAGGGTTTTTATTTATCATTGTTTATTGCCTTCTATTCTATTTTAAATAAATAATTGTTTTGCTATTATATAAGAATTATAATAATAATTTATTTAATGTGAATAGTTATTTAACACTTTTTCTTTTGTTGGCATGGCGCGTTCTAGTCGTAGGAGTGTCAAACAGACGACGGACGACGTACTCCTCTAACATAAGAATACATATGGTTAATGTATGTTAATGTATGTTGTGGTTATGGAATGTGTATTCTTATAAATGGTTAATTGTCGCAATAAATATTGAAGTATCAACAACAATACATTTTACATGCCATATTACTACTCATAAGAAAATTTCAATAATTTGAATATCTGTATAGCAATTGATTTTTATAAATATACTGTCAAAAAAATTCTCAAAATTCTCCCTGCAGCTGTATGAATCATCAACAAAACAAAAAACAGAAGCAGCAATGTCGTGATAGCTAGTGATCCATGAAATTAGGGCTAAGGGTGGCCATCGCAACCCCAAAAAACTGGGTGTATGGCACAAACCGGCACCGTGTATTGACCGCCTAAGCAGAGACAGGTGCCTTACTAAATATTCTCACAAGGTTTAAGACCATTTTAGTATTCAAAGTATGATAATAATACAATACAAAAAATCTTTATTGCAACACCACAATATAGGAACATATTGTAGTAATAATAGTTTGAAAAATACTAACGATCAACTTTTTAAATTATCATGGTTTTTTCTTTATTATTGATAAGCCTTCATTTGACCACAATCTTACCTGATTTAAAGTGAAGATGTGGTCTAAGATGGAGCATGAAGGCCTAGAAGATGGCTTCTCCGGACCACATTACGAAACACGAAAAAATCGCTTCACGCACTGGCCCAGCCCAGATTCTTACAAAATAAGACTTAAACGGGTAATATTCTATTTAGACGGTCGGAAAACTCAAGAACCGTCAAATTATGATACCCGTTACAAATCTGAAAGCTCTCTAAAATACTCGGTAGGTGGGTATCTGAAAGGCGATTTAATATTATAATGCTTATTTTGAAGCTCACTAAAAATTAAATTAACTTAGGCAATTATTATTTTCCTGAGTAGTTAATCATTGGTAGGTAAGACTTTACTTGCCTTAGTTGACCTTTCTATATGAATAAAAAAAATGTTTTAACAATCATTTCCTGACGCTATAGATTTTTAATTACTCTTGTCATCTATTGATTACAAATAGAAACGGAATATAAATGAAATCTTTGGACACGAAACACAACAAGGCATTTATCACCAAGAGAAATTATTTTTTTATTTAGATTTCAGTAATGGAAGTGCCAAGAATTGGTTTTGATTAGAAATATTGAGGTTCATCTTAACCATTTCTCGTTTTTCTTTCAAAAACTTAGTAGTATTAAACTATTTTTTAAAGCAAAAACAGTATCACGATTTATTATTGTGGGTTGCTTTTCTTGATGATTTGAAAGAAACTTGCATTAAAAACGTACTTCTATTTAAGCAATAAAGTCTCTTTACAGATTAACCATTAGGTGATATTTGGTCAACTTAATTAGTTTCTAGAAAGTTTTTACAAAACAACCATCATAGATTGTCAAGTCTAGACAACACACTACAAAATGTCGCATAGTTTAAATGCCAGCCAAAACACCAATCAGTAAATCATGAGGTAATCATATTTACGGAAACAAAAAGGATCGTTAACGTCACCAGTCTGTCAATCAACCATCACCTTTAAACCCGTGGTCAAGTTCGCCTCCTAATTCATTCCTGATGACTCCAGGTTCAGGGTCAAACGATGATGCCGAGAATTTACATACAAACACATCACTTGAATAATGACCATTTTCGAGCGAGGGTCACTTTTTGTCTACAGCTTATTAATACGTCGATAACGTTGCGTCTTTGAAAGACACTTTAAATTCTATTGTTTGGCCGGTGAAGTCTAATGTTCAAACATCTAAGATTTAATACAAGTTAAAGGAAAATTAAGAACGCAATGCATTCAATAGATGATTTTTTCCTCGACTATGGCAGATAATAAGCTGAGTGTCAAATTAAAAGAATCCTGCAGCAATATGATCTAAATGTGTTATCTTAAGATCAATCGCGAGTATTCGATCGTCAATCGATAGCTCCATTCAAATAAGGCTTTTAAAGTAAGAAATTAAAATGACAATCACTTGCCTTTACAAATCTGAATGGGCCAAATGGCATTATTAGCGTTAAGAGGCCTATTGTCAAAACGCCGGGTAGAGTAAATATTTTGACAAAAGTCCGTTGCGCTATATTGAGTTGCTTAAAGGACAATAGTAGCAACAAGACGGGCCACTGAAAAAACAACACAAAAAACACTGCCATTGGAAGTGACATCGAAAGTAATTGCCAAACTGACAGTTCTTTGGCAATTCATTGAAACGAAACTCCTGATCAAGTGCCAAAAATGAGAACAATGATGCGTAGAAAGTACAAATAACTGACCACAATAATAAACTGCAGCTTTTATAACTTGAACTAGATGTTCTCTGAGTTGGAATGAGTGCAGGGGTCTGGATAAATTTGGCGTTGCATCTGACAGGCCTTCAAAATGTCGAAACGGGGTTTGGGAGTTTAAAAGTAAAACAATAGGCACGCGGCCCGAATCGCAAATCGACTGTAGGCTGTCATGTGGGCCGGAGGTCAGGCGAGGTGCATTTCAAATGTTATTGCGTCAGTTATCTCATCAGCGATGTGATCAAGGATTGATGATGCTAGTTATCTGTTTTGTGGGATCGATTTGTTTACTTTCAAATGTACTTGTATTTAGGAATTTAGACTCTGCTAAACTTGTAAACGCGATTTTATTAGTTACGTTGGATTTTAACTGTCTTGATTATTAGAAACATACCGTACTTAATAGATAATAAACTCTATTTAGCTTCATTGATTTAAACATTTCACAATGTAAGAAAAAACGTGAAATAGTGTAAGATTATGAATAATAATAACACACAGCAATAATAATATTCAAAGAACACATAATAATATGTAGGTAAAGAAAACCTTAAAAATAAAAAGAATGTTGACCACAAACAATTATCCGAATTGAATGACCTGACCGTAAAAATATTTAATGACTCCATACCACTGAATAGTGTCTTTACAATAAAGTTATTACAAAATTGACTTTTACTCCGTATCTCAATATAATAAAAGGCATACAATGACTCTTTTATGTTTTATTTAGTATTTTTGTGCCATGCAATTACTGTGAGCTCCACTTTCGCGTTTTGCCAAATGTCATTTCAACCTGTGGTCAGGGAAATAAAGAAATTCAATACTTACAAGTCTGGTTTCGATTTTTCCTAGAAATTAATATAATTCTTCATATTTACATTAATCCTCAGACTCGCACAGTACTCGTTCCGTGATCGGCACTCGTACCTGAGTAGCTTATAATATTTATTTATATTTTAATTTAATATTCACATAACTTTTTTTCGTGTGTGTATTTTTCAATACACGCTACATTGTAATGACAAGCCATCTTGTTTTTTTTTAAATATTATAGTTTTGGCGATTATCGACGATCTAAAGGGACATTTGAATTGTTTGAAGATATTTTTGGATAAAAGTTTTATATACGTACTTCAATTATCTCTTTAGAATTTACTGAAAAGATTGAACCCGTATTGAAGTAGGTATTATCTCGCGGTAACCTGGCATCGTCCTATAGTAAAAAAAGGCTTCATCTATTGCAAATTGATCCACATAGAATGAGCGATTACATAGTGATTTGACTTTTATTTTTATACTCAACAGATTCCATTGAATAGTACTATCAACAAAAAATATTATTATTTATTTTGGGCCTCAAAAGTAAAGTTCTCACCCACTTACGCAATAAGCCATATGGATTATGCCGCTGCGGTCTGGCGATAATACTAATAATTTTCCGATTGTTGCGGTCATGCATGTCGATTGAGTATTTAGGTGGTCAAGCTTTCACCTGCCTTTGTGAGTGACAGCTGGAGAT
The DNA here is from genome assembly GCA_929108375.1 of Gymnoscelis rufifasciata. Taxonomy (NCBI): domain Eukaryota; kingdom Metazoa; phylum Arthropoda; class Insecta; order Lepidoptera; family Geometridae; genus Gymnoscelis; species Gymnoscelis rufifasciata. The sequence goes on along the minus strand of OV815315.1, from coordinate 6,268,228 downwards.
AAATATTTGATGATTATCGAGTTTGTTTTAAACGGGTTCAAACAATTCTTAAAGCCAGTCAATAAGTGAAGTAAGTTTGGAGGTTTTGTCTGTTCACGTCCGTAAGTGGTAACCCTCTGAATCCTTACACGTGACCTCCGGGTGGTGCTAAGAACAGTCTCTGGTGGTAGGCTTCGGCCGCGGCTTGTCACCACCCTCCGGGCTGGGCCAGTGCGTGAAGCGATTTTTCGTGTTTCGTAATGTGGCCCGGAGAAGCCATCTTCTAGGCCTTCATGCTCCATCTTAGACCACATCGTCACTTTACATCAGGTGAGATTGTGGTCAAATGATGGCTTATCAATAATTAAAAATATAAAATAAAAATTTAGGGTTTGCAGCAGGTCAAAGTCACGTTTATTTCTATAGACGTACAGGGCATAAATGGATAGGACAAAGACAAGGTAACACATAGATTGAACGATTAACAAAAATATAGTTTAAAAATCTAATTTTACAAACAAATATCCTCCTATCTCCTATCTGTTCCTAGACTTAAGTTCGACTTTACCCATGATATAATTTAAATTGTTAATTATAAATTGGCATACCTTTAGAAGACGCTTTTAAACTCCTAGAATGGAAAGGGCTAGGCATCAACATAAATGGCGAGTACTTCACTCACCTTCGATTCGCAGATGATATCGTTGTCATGGCGAAAACGATGGAAGAACTCAGCACAATGCTTGAAGACCTCAATCGAGTCTCCCAACGGGTGGGCCCTGAGGCCCACCCGTTCATCCTGAGATGAACATGGACAAGACGAAAGTCATGTCTAATGTCCATGTTGTGCCCGCCCCCGTTATGGTTGAGAATTCGGTTCTCGAAGTTCTTGACGCATATGTATACCTAGGACAAACAGTCCAATTAGGTAGGTCCAATTTCGAGAAAGAGGTCAGTCGCCGAATCCAACTCGGATGGGCAGCGTTCGGGAAACTAAGACACGTCTTTTCATCTAATATACCGCAGTGCCTCAAGACAAAAGTCTTCAATCAATGTGTGTTGCCAGTGATGACATACGGATCCGAAACGTGGTGCTTCACTATTGGTCTTATAAACAGGCTCAGAGTCGCTCAAAGAGCTATGGAGAGGGCTATGCTCGGGGTTTCTCTACGGGATCGAATCAGAAATGAGGAGATTCGTAGAAGAACGCGGGTCACCGACATTGCCAAACGGATTAGTTCTTTGAAGTGGCAGTGGGCAGGCCACATAGCACGAAGAACATATGGTCGTTGGGGCCGAAAGGTTCTCGAATGGAGACCACGGATCGGCAAGCGCAGCGTAGGACGTCCACCAACTAGATGGACGTACGATCTGGTGAAGGCTGCGGGCTCACGGTGGATGCAGGCCGCTGCCAGCCGAAACCACTGGAGATCTTTGAGGGAGGCCTATGTCCAGCAGTGGACGTCTTACGGCTGAGATGATGATAATGATACCTTTAAAAGAAAATTATTCAATTTGACTCAAACTCTTTGCAGTGCCCCAACGGAGTGCATGTACATGTTAACTTAAGCTAGTAATAAGACCAATGCTGTATAAATGTATGTGTAAACAAAAATAAATAAATAATAGTTTATTAAGTTACTGTTCCCACCCGACAGTGAAAGTAAATAAATATTTCCGGACAATCCACAGAACAACATCTAGCCCCGTGGTAAGCTCTAAGCGGGTACTAGGACATCTGATTCTTAATAAGACAAACATTATATAGATATATATATTTTTTATTATTATACATATTAAACAACCAGACCAAAGATAAAGTGCTTGCAGAACATACAAACACTTGACCCCTCGGCGGGAATCGAACCCGCTAACCTCTTGCGCTGCAAGTCTCAAGCTCAAAAAATATCTATATACATGTACTATGTATATTATATCAAGTATTTCAGATATCTAGTCTCCGTATTACGAACAATTAGCTTTACACGCGGCTCAATGTTGTTGTGTAGATTGTCGAGAAAATATGATTTATTATCAATAAACGACTTTTAATGACTACTATAGAAATAACTAAATGATAATAAATATTTCCGGACTATCCACACCGCAACATAATTATAACCCCGTGGTGGGCGACCGTGGGCTCTCAACTTGTGTTATGGGTACTAGACATTTGTTGTATTTATATAGTTATTGAGATTTCAAGCGCTGATGATCACAATAATAATGCCTATGAGTAAATCCAAGGCAACTGCTGTCAAATTTCAGACAAATTATTTGTTCTACTATTATGTAATTGAGGAAAACTTTGGGCAGTTTACGAACCACGTTAGCTATTAAGATTGTATCACTTATGATGATGATATCACTTTCCACACTTCACGTCAAAGTAAATCCCAAAAACAAAGGACACTTTCAATTATGAATCATTTGTTACGCAAAGCTCACTTCAAGTACAGACGCGCACAAAAAAGCTAAATTAATCATTGGTATGTTTGACTGGGTTGTGAAATGTTGTAATTGGTTTCGCCTATTTATAACGGGTAAGTAGCGTTTAATTAATGACAGCGCGGTGAAATAAGCTAGAGGTGAGATGTAGCTGGGTCGAAAGCTTTTCTAAGTAGTGTTTTTAACCCCCGACCGAAAAAGAGAGGTGTTATAAGTTTGACGTGTATGTCTGTCTGCCTAAAATTTACCATGTATTGTGACAAATTTGTGAAATTTCATAAAATACATTAAAGATATGGTTACTGTTATTCATAGTCTCTAATCTGTTTTGTAGAGTTGAGAATAGCTGGATAATGATTATGGGATTTGTTGAGTGCTCACCTGCAATGCGTAGGTTAGCTTTATTTTGGAAGTATCGAATTGAAAATTATATTTATAAGAGACAAACGCATAAAAGAAAAACATATTTAAATATCATAAAACTATATTAATAATGTATATTACATTTCACCGATATAGTTAATTAGATTAGCTCATTAAAGTGGCATTATCGCAAACTTTTTAATATTATATAAATCGTTAAATAAAGACCATAATTAAGCGCAGAGAAATCTTAATAGTTATGACACTGAACTGTCATATCATAAGGGAAGTGACAAACAAAAACGAAAGTAAGATTAACAAAATAAAAATGTCCCGCTTAAATCATGAATGAATAAGTCTATGAATGATGAGCCATTCAAAGCAGTTTATAAATGGGAGTGTCCACGAAAATGTACAATCATCAACACAACGGGTTGAGGAGTTTTGACATTTCGTTTTATGCTTATTAGCATACTGGCCAGTGACTCGTGACTCGCCCCTGGTTTGTCCCAATATTTACACACGTCCTTTTAGTGGTAACTTAACAGTTCCTTGAGTGACTAATATTTGTTTGTGATAATAGCTGTGTTATTTTTGTAATATTCAACTTGTTAAGGGTTCGCGAAACTGTTCTTTGATGTAAAAAATCCACCTGTTTTAAACAAATAATCCATGTTCTTCAAACAAAGGTGATAAAATATGGACGATGTTAACCGGCGGGTTTTAAGTTTTATAATTCGATGCTAATCGACATAATGAGATGCGTAGTTAAAAAATAAAATACAACTGTGAAATGTTCGGACAACAAAACGTCGGCCCACTCATAACGACCGAGTAAAAAATTGTTTCGTGCATATATGAATGAAAGCCAAGATTAGGGATGTGTGCGTACTCCGATTTTCGTCTAATAAAATCTAGGACGAAAGAAAAAAGGAACTAGGCTTTCGACGTTGATCTTATTATATTAAGTTCTAACCCTATGTGGTATTATTGTAAAGTTAACTCAATTTAGTTTACTTGTTTTACTTATATTAAATTTACTACCTTTGACTTTATTTTACATTTATTAGAGAGAGGGAGAGAGAGAGAGAGAGAGAGAGAGAAAGTTACTAAAATTTGCAAGCAATATCCACGAGACACTTTATTCGTCATAAGTTTATGGTAGGTTCTGTTACTTAATGACAATACAAACATACGCATACGCAATCACATCGGCACTTGCAAAATTTTATGTCATAATCATATACTTACAAGAATAACGTTGTTGTGCGTCAAGTCCGGTTATTATTTCTTTCATTTAGCATGCAATCACATCAGCTATCTCAAAATACGTCTAATCACATATACATACCTACAAGAAGGGTGTGCGCCTAGATCGAGATAGGTGTGAATAAGCTATTTATTAGGTATGTATTACACAAATACCACGACAATTGCTATTAGTACATTGATTATGGTAATAGTTATGTATACAAACGCAATCAACTCAGTACTCGCAAAACATAAGTCTGTTCTTATAAAGGTACAGTCCGGCCCATAATTGTATTTCTAGTCCGGCCCTTATTTTTTCCTGTTGACCCTCAAAGATCGAGATAGGTGTGATTACGAGCGCGTGGGCTGGCCTGTCGTCGCGGGTCATTGTAGCTGGCACATTGCAGCTTTATAGAGGAGTCGTGCGTTGTGATGGGAAGATTCTAATCCATTCTGATCCAGGAGCGAGATTATCACATCTAGAACGACATAATAATCCTGAGGTTTTATGAATGAAAATATTTTATGGTACGTTTTGTCATAGCTAGAGAATGTTTTTAACGATGTAAATTACTGTATTATTTTTAATTATAGCGGCGAAAGCTGAAAATTCATTAAATTTACAATAATTTGATTTCAGAAATCAATTGATAGTTCATCCATGATTCATAAGAAAGTTTTAGCTGTGGTGTACACACAAAGTATGCACCCATACAAAGTCGGGACGGGTCGCTTCTGATGTAGTTATGACTGTTTATTTATAAAACAATTGATCAAAACTACTTAAAATAATACATTTGCAGAAAAAAACAATCATCATTATCTTATATTTGATAAACATCTTAAGCTAGTACGTTTATAAAATAAAAACAAATTAAAAATGAATCTCATATTCTACGGACGTCGCGTCGGCTAACTAATAATTATTTCATTGCACAATGAAAACAACATTGATCTTTCAATATGCCATGTCTAACAATTCATAAGCTCGGTTCGATTTGCATTCAATGAGCGGGCCGGACACACGAGCATCGCGGCCTGTCATTACCGGACGCGCAATACTCCACCCTGTTCGAAATTCAAATTATTGTGTTTGGTTCGCTCTCGCTTGATTGTGACACGCGCCGCGTCGCATAAAATAGGTGTCAATTGTGTGCGGGACTGTACTATGGTTGTAAAAGCTTTGTTTCTTGTGTTTGGAAACACGTATCTTTTTATTATAGGAGAAAATACGGAAGTATTTAAATCATCTTGGTCGCATACACACAGAATCTTCTTAAACATCCTAAGCTGTAAAGGAGAGACATATATTATGTAAAAGTTTGTAGAGTTCACGATTATTCTTAGGAACGGTTATAAGCGACTAGCTAGTTTTTACCGCGGAAAAAGTCATGATATACGGTGAAAGCTGTACTAACACAAAAACTGTTTTTTTTTTTTAATTTATAAATGGGGCTTACTTTTGACTACAGTCTAGTCAAAAGGCTGAGACGAGCTCAATTATAGAACATTATATAAGTTAAAAATATAGCATAGCTTACCTGAGATAAAACATTTATTGTGAAGTTCAGGAAAATTTTGTGCTTAGGAAATCCTTCTCAAAGTTATTCGAAGGGCTCTCCTTACAGGTATAGTAGGTTTAAATCTAACATCCATAAAAAGCAACGTATTAAAACCTCCTTGCACATTGGCCTTCGTCCATTTTTTACTACCCCTATGAACTTTTTTCGCGTAGAAAAAAGGTTTTATGAAATCTCAAAGGAAACGATGCGAATAATTCCTCGTTTCATGTTTCTTAGTTTTTTATCGTGTATTCTGAACTCCCACAGCTATTGTGGACCGAGATCTAATCTCTTTTTGATAGACTTTACCTTCTGGACCAGGGTCTTATTGTCCGGTGAAAAGAATAGGTTTTTTTTAGTAATTGAAAGGATTTGATTGATAGAATTTGAACCGTGCGGGCTTGATTAAATACTTATCTGATCATTGTCCTATTAATCTTTGTTGGTAGGTTTAGACAGTTTTTGGATATATTGCTATCGACTGAGAGCGAAGATATATATATACAACTATGCATCTAACTATATACAACTATTAATCTTCCTATAAACATATTATGTTTATTTTTAGACATGTACCTAAATTGCCAAATTTTACCTCAATTGCATGTTTTGTCATTGAATGTCCCATAGCGATAGGTCCAGCCGTTTAATAGATCAACTTGAACAAACAGACACAAAAGTTGTTAAAGATTATTTGTACACTGATAATGCAACTAAAAACTATCATTTTGAAATTACAAACAACATACGCTAAAATTGTACATATTTGTAAGAATTAATTTTATCATATTAAATTTTATTATACCTACATATTGAACTTACCTCTCAAGAAAGTCTCTGAGTAACGAAACCCTGTTGTTCTTCTTCGGTTACAGCATACAATTTGTTTTATTTATCCCAAAACATGTCCAAAACACCATGAAATATTGTTTTCAATTACCATTACTCACAAAAGGTAGCGATCACTGCGGTCATCTTATTTTTTCATAGACAAGCGCCCTTCTATAAACATTGTTTTTAATCGCTTTCTCGATGGTATCTCCTTGTCTCTGGTTCGCAACACATGTTCCGCAAACTAATGAGTTTGAGGACATCTCGTAAATGTTACTACCTCCTTTCTGAAGTAAAAAATCGGGGAGCTTTGATGCTTGTTTATGTGTTTACGGTAATTTTACTTTTGTTTGTAATGACGGTTTTATGTTTGATGGCAATCGGTGACCAGTTTTACGTTTTTAAACACAAAGACAGCACGGAAAAAATATATTATTTTTTTCTGGCTTGGAAACATAGTATTAAAATTTGACACACATAATCAGAGTTTCTTATTTCAATGGTAAACAAGTATACAACCTATGCACTTTTAATTGCAATATTTAATTTTTATTTATTGTTGTCAATCATTAAATGCACTCAGAAAAATTAGTGATTCAATCTACACTAATATTATAAAGAGGAAAGATTTGTACCTATTTTTGTATGTTTGTAATGAATAGGCTCAAAAAGTACTGGGCCGATTTAAAAAATTCTTTCACCATTATAATGCTACATTCTTCCAATTTGACATAGGCTACAATTCATTTTGAAAAAAATTAGGGATCCTTGGTAAAATTTGAACAATGTAACCGAAGGTGTAGAAATATGAGTCTTAAAATGTCTTTCGTCGAATGCGCTGCCGAAACTATTAGCGATAGAACAAAATAATGTAGAACAATATTGAAGAACATCATAATGTCTACATAAAACTCCTCGGTAGCATATGTCCAACTATTGTAGTTATGTCACTACAACAACTTTTTAAATTTTAAACATTAATGAAAATGCTAACCAAATTCAAACCATGCTATTTATGTGTTTATATTAATCCTTATCCAAATAAATTATTTACGGTCAAGAACATTTAACTGCCTATAAAATAGTTTTTAAATTATTTTAATTAAATAATATATTTTTTAATAAATAAAAATATTTGTGAAAAAAAGTGTTTTATATCCAAATTTCCAAAAATAAATAATTGTCTACCCCGTGCGAAGCCGGGAGGGGCTGCTAGTATTTTATATTTACCTACGAAAATTGAGAAATTAAATGTTGTTAATACCATTTAAAATTTCCCAATTATAATGATGAAATAAAATGTTTTAGTTTCCTAAGATTATGTTATAAAATAATTGTTCCCCAAACTCAACCCTAAACGCAATCATAAAAACAACCACTCGAGATGATTTATGCAAAACGTGTTGGTCTGTTGTAACGGGACATTTTTTTGAGTTCACAAGAAGTTGGGACAAGAAAGTAAAAAAAAAGGGCGGTCTCATGTGGCACCGACCACGACGTCAAGTGAATCCTACTGGATTCCATTTCGAAATTTTATGATTCGAAATTCAAAATGCCGGTTTCATGTTTATAACATTTCTCCTTATGAAGGAAAGGAAATTGCTACCAAACTCATGTCAGATTCAAACTTATTGAACTCAAAAACAGCTGCACGGATTTTAATCAATTTTTAGGAATAGATACATACCTATATGCAAGAATAAATATAATTTGTAGCCTTGAAATGGAACAGATAGGTAGCTATTAGCTTTCAGTTACATACAAGAGCATTTCTACGAGTCTGACTAAACCATAATGACAGGTAGAGAATGCTTCTAGCATTATGTTCTCCTCTGGTTGGTGTCCTCCATTGGTATTTGTGCACAAAGTATGAATAAATAAACTACGAGCTTTCTTAAGTGAGGTTATTCTTCATCGCGAACAGTAACAAGTAAAAGTACATAGTTATAAGGCCCATAAGATTATTTATACCAGAACAATAATCCAGAGGTATAGATATAGATATATATGGTATAGGTATAGATAGAATATAAGTCCACATTTTTTCTTTACGCATATACATAATCATTTGGTCATCAGCTTTTTCTACGTCTATTCATACAATTTTATCTTTTCCAAAACGTGCGTCAAATTTGGGTTGTTCTCACAAAGATGGCCATGATTTATGAGTATATCTGTTTTTTTTTATTTAAGGTCTTTTGTTGACATATAAAAAGTGAAACTTATTTTCTGCTTGTTCACATATTAAATTCACAGTAATTGAATTGAAAATCAAGTTTCTTTGTTTCAGCGAAGTCTATTTTGGGTGTTTATGTAATCGGTAAGTAGTTTAATGGTTCTTAAGCCACGACACCAGTGACCCATCTGGTCAGGCCTAATAAAACATACTTTGTTTTTACGACAGTACAGTCACCTTAATTTTTAAGATTTTTCAATATTTATATTTTCAATTTTAAAACAGAACTAGATTGTCAGACGCACTTGAAGTTTGGTAAACAATTTTTTTTCGTAACAAATTATTTAGGTATAAGTTTATAAGGACCGCATCTTCACTTATCATCAGGTGGGATTAAATATAAAAAATAAATAAATATTTCCAGACATTTCACACAACAACATCTAGCCCCGTGGTAAGCTCTAAGCTTGTGTTACGGGTACTAGATATCTGATATACTTAATATAATAGTCATACATATATAGATATTTTTTTTTTATTATACATATTAAATACCCAGACCAAGGAGATCGTGCTTGCAGAACATACAAACACTTTCACCCTCGGCGGGAATCGAACCCGCTACCTCTTGCGCCGTAAGCGGACCCTCGCCCACCGCGCCACTGAAGCAGTCCAAATTAACACTATCCTATACTTATTTTATAAATGTGAAGAGTTTGTTATTAGTTTGAACCTACTTATCTCGGGTACTACTGGTCCGAAATCTTTGTTTGTTAGATTGACCATTTCTCGAGGAAGGCTATAAGCTTTTTACTTTATACATCGGGAAAATGCGTTGATCCTACGAGAAAATTTAATCACACAGGCAACGCCAACGCCGTGGCGTGTAAAGCTTGTCATTCTTATATAAGAAAAAATCTGTTTTAAAATTATAATTACCTATGGTCCATGTTTTTAAATCTTTTAACATCTAACTAGCCATCAAATTAATGTTTTAGGGTTAGTCCCTAAGCATCTCGTTCCTTGCCAGAAAGAGAGAAAAACTGATTCTTGGCCAAAACTTATCTCATACTAGCTTCAACATTCCGACTGTCCATCAAACAGAATCATACATACGTTCTCATAGACTGGACGACATGCGGCGGCCGCACATGTGGGACCACGTGTCATCTGATAAATGAGGTAAGGTCAGGATCTTGACGGATATAGCAACGCTGTTCGAGGGTTAGGGTAAGAAAATATGCTTGAAGTTCTACCAAGCTTACGCAAGAAACGCTTCCTCCATTAGGTAACGCGTTACGGCGTCTGACTGGCTTCTCTCTCTGTCATGCATAATAAAACAAGTTAAAGTCGTATTAAAACAAACTTTAAGTTTAATATAGAAAATTGAGTATGATGACTCATTGCTACAGTAATAAACAGCTTCATCACAATCATAATTTCATACATGGACATAAACCGCCCATAGTAAAACTGGTTTATCTTTTATCTCTTGACTCTCTTAAAAAATCAATAAGAAATTGGGCCCTTTTTTAACTGATCCTCCAGAAAAATCTATACAACTCTTTGTGTTAGGCGTTTTGATGGGTCAAGTGTTTGTATGTTTTGCAAGCAATATCTATGTATGTATGTTTATTATATTATTACGTATACTATATATCTGGTACTCGTAACACAAGCTTAGAGCTTACCATTGGGCTGGATGTTGTTGTGTGGATTGTCCGGATTTTTTTAACAAGATATCAAAACAAGGCTCTAGAGAGAGAGAGAGAGAGAGAGAAATCTTTATTTGTAAGCTACTCTAAGAACCCAATCAAAATTTGTATCCAAATAAAGTAGAGGGTCTCATCAGGCCTTTATTGACGTTTCCCACAAACCGCACGTTGCGTGTGCTCCGTAGAAATAGAGCAAAAAATCACGGTGAAATACCGCTAGGACGCGCATCTGGATGGCATTTCTTTTACAAATGGACTATAATACTCAATACTGTGTCTAACGATAGCAGGATTGTCGAATCTTTTTAACTTTTAATATTGACTTCTGTAAGGCGAATTATTAAATATAAAGGCTAAACTTATTTTGGAGGTTACCGCTGTGTTCAAAATTATTTCGACGATTTAATTCTTATCCGTCCCGTGAAAGTTCAGCCTATAAAAACCCGCTTTCGTCCCAGTTTCTATTTCACATTCGCCATAAAATAATTTTTGAGTTGAATGCCTGTAACTATCAAATAGTTGACAAATAAATTTACAATTAGATCGATTCAGATCAAATATAATTTGAACATTTTTTAATCAGATACCTCGTTATCCCAAGTATTATCTTATTCGCAAAGGCACTTACGAAAACTTAAATAAAACCTGCTGATAAAACTACCTTTTATACAACAATTAAAGTATCGCCAGCAAATGTTACAGAAATGGAACATAATACACCACAGTAATAATTTACATTGAAACTAGAAAATTATCTCCCTCGTAATTATCGGAGTAGCATAGCATAGTATTAAACAAACACCTAGACAATCATTGCATTGTAGTCCCATCTCACCGTTATCAATCTGACCCGGACGGGCTCAAAAAAACGTGTGTAGGCTCCAATAATGGAACCACTCATTAATGGTTATTATCTTTCTTTCTGGGAGAAATGACACGGAACCGCGGAGCTGTTTGCAGTGCATAACCTTTTTTTGAAGCTCATTGTTTGTGCGTGGTTCCGCATTTGAACTGATTTACTGCTATGCCGGAAAGACCTGGCCTTTTAGCTGTGTTACATGCGTGTAGCATTAGTTTTTTTTAATGTAGTTTTTATCAGAGGCTCGAAACTTTATTTAAAAACATAACTAATCACAGTCAAAAAGTTTATTTCCATTGAAGCACAGGGCATACATAATTTATCATTTTATTTAACTTGACTCTAGCAAAACTGATTCTTCAAGTACAGAGTCCAATTATAAGAAATTAAGCTACAGGGCACACATGGACTGGTGAACTTAAAGTAAATTGAAATAAAAACTAAAAATTATCAAGGAAATTACATTGTATTGACAGTTCGCACTAAGCATGGGTATAATATAATTAATTTTGTTTTGTCCTCAAACTTTTTAAGTACAACAGCATGTAACCCAGAAGAAAGTCAAACGATTTGACGAGGACTTCTGGCAATGCTGGTAGCAACGGCTTTTGATAGAGATTGTTAAAAGGAACATCGAGGAAGGCCTTTGCACAGCATTGCGACATGGCATGTTAAATAAAAAAAAATCTCGGTTATAGGTACTTTACCCAACTTGCACAAACATTTTATCTGGTTTAATCATTCACTAGTTTAAGCTATATCTAAATCCTTGGCGGGCACTATTTCCATAAAGATTTTTTTGATTTCATAGTAACTTTGTTTTTACTAACAGTTACCGTTAATATTCCATCCTGTGTGATCCGTTAATGTTTTTCAGAAATATCCCATTGGATTCTCATATGTCAGTAATAAAATAAATATCCGCCAGCTCTAGGTCAGAAACCACATTGCGCAGTGTCACCACATGAGCGCACGACATTTTTTGTCGGTCTTTCCTATTTATAACTGTGTCGATGGGGCCCTGCAAACCGTAACGCTTGGTATAATCTTTGCGGCTCAGTTTTGAGACAGGTGTTTAGTTTTGATAAGAGCTTTGTTTTGGATTTACGCAGAACTAGCGTATGATAATGCCGTAATATAGTAATCTTATTTGTAACTCAGATATAAAGCAATGAATTTGCCGTCTATTAGTTTTATGTTCGCGAAAATCTCAACATTACTCAAAATATTTTCATGTTGACTTAACAGATACAGCTTAGTGATTCAAGATCAAGATTTATATGTAAAATTATCACCTATAGCTACGGAGACCTACCCGTAATTTGAGGGTTCCGTATTGAACAAATGAATCGGGAAACTATTACTGAGACTTCGTAGTCCGTCGTCTGTCCGTCTGTCACGAGACTTTATCTCAAGAACCTTTATAGATATTGAATTTAATTTAATTTTGATGGACGATGTATTTTTCATGCCGCTATAACAACAAATACTAAAACACGTAATAAATAAATATTTAAGACGGCTCCCATACAACGAACGTGATTTTGATGTGACCAGAACTTTGATGGGTAATGCTGTAACTGCATATTTTTGCACGAATTTTTTTGTAATATTTTTTTGTATACAGTATAATTGTACACAGACTCCTGGGGAGTTCTATGATTCCATCTCATGGAATTATAGAACACCTAGGTTCTGTGTACATTACATATCAAATTTATCTAATTACCCTTTTAACAGAAATCTTCGGAAGTTCCAGCTTAAAAAGCTGTTATGAACATCTTAACCAAAATCATTATTATTATTATAAAAAATATCTATATATGTACGCGTATTATATTAAGTATATCAGATATCTAGTACCCGTAACACAACTCAGAGCTTACCACGGGTCTAGATGTTGTTGTGTGAATTGTCTGTAAATGTTTATTTATTTATTATACATATTTGTAATCTACAGTACCCTAACTCACTTCCTTGATCCACTTCCCACAACCCCCGTAGGACCAAACAAATACTACAACCCACAAAAACAATGACTTCCTTTATCTCTCTGCACTTTGAGAAACGTTATTCGTTTATTTTGGCACCAAAGTTCCGTTACCCATTGCACCTTGTGACTGTATAACCTGCGACCTACATCCAAAAAACACCTAGGCAGAAACCAAAAATGTTTACCACCCCTGCAAAAAATTACGCAAACCTCAACCTTATCATCTACAGAATAAGACTCGGGATAATATTCATGTTAGAAAAGATTGTGGTTAGAAAACCACATGTGGGAGAGATTGGTGGTTTTTTGTGAGGTCCTAAGTTTGTCCCCAACGGATGTTTGGCCCTCTAATAATTAAATTTTGCTTTCTTGTTAACATATTTAGTAAAACAGTTTGCGTTCTCACTCGAATGATAATTTTGTTGACTTAAAAATTAACTGTGTGATTTTTAGATCCGCGTTAAGCAGTATGTTGTGGATTTCGAAAGGGATTTAAAGCTTTTGTTTATAAATTTAATGTGATTCAATTGAATCATTTCAGTATTTAAATAATGTATTTCAAGTAAGTTATATATATGTATATACTTTTATAAAAATAGATATTTTTTATAACCGGTGCATCGTTATCGTTTTGATTTTACCCTTTTCCTATAAATTTAATATGTAATTCGTTTTTTCAATTGTCGCTTGTCACTCCACTTAACTTAATAAATAATATAAAAACACAGTTATTCTCGCTGTTTATGTAACGTAAATGCCGCAGAACACACACAATAATCACATAGGAATTTTCTTTTTTTCTGTTGGCCGTTTATTGGACTTAATTCTGTATTTTATTTGTTCTTGGAATCTGAAAAAAAAATGAAAATCCAGGAATAATTTTTTTAGCAATGTCAGGTGGCAACCATCAGCTCACGTCGGCTCGGTCACGTATCGGCCTCTCGTAAAGCAGGACCGATTTATTGCACTGCCAGGCTTGAATCGTGTCCCACTGAATTATAGTGGAAAGTGACGTTACGTGTGTTTGGAGAATGCAACTGTATTATGAAGTGGGCTTAGTAAAATATTTGTCTCAATTTAGTGCAACCGCTTAGTATAAATTATGTTGAATGCTCAAAATTTGTTATTTATTTAATATTGAATACCAGATTTATAGTTCAGTTAATTCAAGCTCTACAATATCCTTAACGACATTGGCAATAAATACATTTACTGATTCTACAAAAAAAAGTCAGTTTTTTACATTATTTCAATAAATTGTACCTGTAAAATCAAGACATAAAAGTGTATTTTTGGACGAACTAAACAGAATACCAATTTTGTCAGCATTTTTATGTTGTGTAAGGGAATTAAAATTTGCGTTGATGTTACTGTTAAACCTAAGCCATCTATTTTACATAACATATTGGTATAATATACCGAAATAGAATTGTACATAAGTGACGTTGAGTAATCTCTAATGATAAAAGTTTTCTGCTTCTAATTCTGAATAAGGTTTGTACAGACATCTCACCTAGGAATGTATTATGTGTTCTCCCACTTAGCCCTAGCCCAATAACCAGACCAACTCCATAATATACAGAAGTAAGGTTTGTACCTAACGTTGAGTCATCTCAAACAGGTTTAAACATCTTACCACGAACGCAGGTCCAGTGCATCCCCCTAGTAGGTGTGTTTGCGCAGCCTCCGATCAATCTCCATCAACCAGCACTATCTCAGTATCCGCCTTCAAGAGAAAACGGCCTCAGAAAATATAGAGGCGGCAAAATTAATAATGACAGATCTGAAAATGATTCATAAATATATTATAAATGCGTAACAAACGCAAAAAATACGGAAAAGATTTAAATAAAATTTGGTATTTTTTACCGCGGGAAGATGTCATTGAAAAAGCCGTGTTGGCTAAGTGGGAGGAAACTCGACTTTCATTCCGAAAGTCGTGGGTTCTAACCCCGCCACGCGCCTCTGGATTTTTCTTAATCTTGAGAAATTTATGTGCGCTTTAAACACGTGCTTTAACGGTGATGGCAAACATCGTGAGGAAACCGGCATGTTCTGAGAACTTTAAAAGAGTTTGAAGGACATGTGACATTCACCAACCCGCACTTGGCCAGCGTGGTGAATTAAGGCCTAATCTCTCTCGTCAAGAGTGAAGTCCCTGTGTCCCAGCAGTGGGAACGTTAATAGGGTGATGATGATGAGATGTCATTCCGAGGGAAATGCACAATATATTGCAAGTTTTTTAACGAGTCTCATTCGTGAATTATGATAATCTGATTGGCTTTTTGTTTTGTTTATAGGCCGGGCTTTTGTGCTATGTATTTGTTTCTTTTTATTTGTTACTCATAACCGTTACCGTTTAAGTAGATCCATTTTTTATCAACTTTCTTATTTCAGCTGTAAGACGTTTACTGCTGGACATAGGCCCTCCTCCTAGACCCACAGTTATTTCAGTTAAAGGCGGCCTTCTTCCACCGTGAATATAATATAAGTCAAGTTGAAATGCTGTACTTATAACTGCTACTGTAAAAGTCTAGATTATTTAGCATACGTGTCAAGTTTTTATCACATTTAACTGGTAAAATCTAAATCATAATCGTTTATTCGTTGTTTCATGTGGTTACATGAAGGTGTTAAAATGATTTAATTACTAAGCAATCCAACTTTGTTTTGTAAGTTACTTATAGGTATATAACTTATTGAATGCCAATACTGTTACTTGTAATAATGATAAATCTTTAAAATAAAACATTTTATATATTATTACATTACCATATAATTTTTAACATTAATTCATAATGTGAACCTAATGTAAGTTTTTTCTATTAGAAATGATTTATTATAATTCGAAAATGTTTAAGGAGTCCTATACTCCTTTTTAGTTATTTAGTAGTTGTATATTCAAGACAAGAGTTGCTCATTGTAAATATAAACGGCATTTCAGTAACATAAGAATTCAAACTTGCGTAAGTTATGTTTGTATTTCAAGAATTTTCCTGCCAGTTCTAAAACGTAGAAGTGCATCGTGAGAACAGTTTGACGAGATCGTTCATCAAACGGTTATCAAGCTGGCGCTTATCTGCTGAGATGGAGGCGACGAAAACTAGAGACTACTTGTATTGTTTCTAATTAATAAGCTATATAAAAATCACAAATCAAGAAAATACGATGCAATTTAAAAATAGATAAATAACAGTAGGTATAAATAGTTTTATTTTTAACCTTGCTAATACCATTTTTTTTATTTTTATCTTCATCGTTTTTGAAAATATGAAATACTAGCATTTAATAATAAATATTTCTGGACTATTCACACAGAATCACCTAACCCCAAACAAAACAGAGCTTGTTCTTATTGTGTAAGGTGACTGAAATACTACACAAATCTATTTTTTTTGTATAGTCATACCGACATTTCCACCACCAGAAATTGTAGAAAATTTGTATATAAAATCTGGTCTCCCGGCGGGAAATGGGAATTTAACCCCGTTCCCTCCTGCGCCTGATTTTGTAAGCATTTTGCTTGCACGCTTCATCATCACCATTTCAGCCGTAGTACTTCCGCTTCTGGACATTGGAAGGACAAAGGGCTCAAATATATCCGTTATTTCGTCCTCAGCTATTTCTGTTGGATGCTGCCTGCATCCACCGTGAACCCACAGACTTTACCAAGTCATCCGTCAATCTAGTTAAACCACCTACTGGTGGACGTCCTACGCTGCACATGCCAATTCACGCATTTTTTTTCATTTCTTGCGTGCACGTTTATGTTTCGAAAGGGATAACAGAACAGACAAGGAAATAATAATAAAGTAAATTGAATAATTCTTAATCAAAATTATGTCGTTTATAAATCAGTTTAAATTCCATTTAACGACGACGTTACCTGAAGGTAATATTTATACTATTTTCCCTACATTTTTATGAAATTTTATTTCCTGGTAGTAACAAAGGTTAAATTTTTTACAGGTTTCTGTTCTTTTTTTTCCTGTTTCTAAATGATGAAGATAGTTTTGAGAGATCACTCTTTTAGGTAGGTATTGTGTACAGTTATTTTTAGTATATCATTGTTAATAGTATTTTTTTTAAGTATCAATTTAATAAAATAAGGAAATAACTTTAAAATACTCCTTGCTTCTAAATTTAGTATACACGGGTTTTGAGGGCTGACTAAGTATATTCAAGCAAGATTAATAAAAAAATAAATAAAACCTTACTGACTTAAAACCTGAAATAATTTATATTTCAAACGGCTTAACTAATTTCCTTAAAACTTGCTGTCTCGTATATGGTATTAGTTTTGTATGGCCTTTCATTTGGTAACAACACAGGTATATTTGAAAACATTAGATTTAACATTGCAACTTTGTCTCCTGAGATATAAAAAGTTAACGTTGCAAAGTTAAAACGCAAAAAGCAATTTTTGTGAAACATAGCTAAGAACACTTTCCGGTAACCTATTTTTCAAACGACATAAACAGAATTGAAATCGGTTCATGTACTTAGGAGCCACAATGCCACAGACAGATAGACATACATACCTATTAAAACAGTTAAACTAACACCCAGTTTTCCGTCGAGGGTTACAAATATTGATCGAAACTTGGTCATCTAAGTACTTACCAATATTATATTATTAATTTAAAATAAGCATAATACAACTTTTAAGTTTAGCAAATTAATTTCCTGAACATTTCAACATCGTCAGTCCGTCAGTTTCACCGCACTACAAAAAAGCTCTCATATTAATCTACCATTCAGCTGGAGACAAGTATATACAGCCATAATTCATCCTAATGTGTCATTTGATTAGAAACGTGTGCTTATAGACTGACAAAAGAGCTAACTGTATGTTGAAGGCTATTCTACTATGATTTATAATGTTTAATTCGGATTTCGTGCTTGTAGAGCACTTGGTACAGAGGACACTTTTTATTAGGTACTCGTCTATTTTTAAAGTAATATTTTTAGCGTAAGGGCTTTTCAACATCATCATCTCTTGATGAAAAAGATTAGGATATAATTCACCACGCTCTGGCCAAGTGCGGGTTATTGAATGTCACATTATGTCCTTCAAACTCTTTTATAGTTCTCAGAGCATGCGGTTAAATCACGATGTTTGCCTTCTCCGTTAAAGCACGTGTTTTAAAGCGCACATCAATTTTCATTAAAAAATCCAGAGGTTCGTGGTGGGGTTTGAACCCACGACCTTCGGAATGAAAGTCGAGTGTGCTCTCACTTAGCCAACACGGCTTTTTTTAAAGGTTAGGGTTTGTATATAAGGCTAAACGCACCTAGTTACGACACTGAGGGTCCCCTTCTCCGCTACATCAGGGAGTTGAGCTGGTTGGAGCCTGGTGAGGCTGGGGGATAATGCACAAAACACTCCTTAGGCGAGATGTCAGTTCAGATCTCAGTTTCCAATAATAGTCATAATAGTTATAAGTTTTAGTTTAAGATTGTTTTCCTCATTTTGTGACGCAAAATAAAAATTATTTTATTTTATTTTATTTTATTTTTTTTCCCCAATTAGAATTAGATTAAGCTAAGCGCGTTAAATTTAGAAGAATACTGTACCGATTTTGTTTATTCCATTAACTATGGTCAGTTTCTAGCTTCACCGAAGTATCAGAAAAATGTATCTTAATAGAAGATGATTATTTACCATTGCGCGATAATTTGCAACAGCTTTACCTAGCTTAGAAATACTGACCCCAACAAAATACCAGCGCCCCGGTTGCAAAACCTGAGCTGGGGCCATTTTGTAACAGAATTATATATTATTAATTTAATTTATCAGTTAATCATGTGACATAATTATAAAATTTTATATGTATAATGTTATCTTTTTTTTCATTTATTATTCTGATATTTTATGTCTTTTAGTTAAAAATCAACTATTTCAATTCATTTAAAATAACGGCTTGTTAAACTAAATATATATAAATATAATATGTATATCTATCTATAGTTTAACAATTAAAAACAAGATAGTATACATTCAAAACATATATTTTTCCTATTTCTTTGAAACTTTTTAATATTCCAACGTTGCTACAACAGTTGTAAATTCTCAGAATGACCGCAAAGATTTCCCTGATAAAAAGGGACACGAAATTTTGCTATAACATGGCACCGTAATAAACTACACTGAGATATGGTCAGGGTTGAATTTTGACATGGCTTTTTGACAGACGGTCGTGATGAGGCGAATTTTGAAAATGTTGTCCACCTGTTATGAACCCTGTTAGATCAAAACACCGTGTTTTTGGTTCATTAATTATAGAGAAATTTATATGTTGAGACAAATTTATACAAATTTGTATGGTTAGCAAAATAAAACAGAATGTGTTAAACACTACATCTTTTAAAAAAAATATAAATATAACATTCACTCACAATTAAAAAATACATAATACTTGTACCTAAAAAAAGTAAACCTTACCAGTTACTTCATAAATTAAAGTAAATTTTCTTCACTCATATTTTAATGCCAACCATTTCAACACAGTTATTAAAAGTACTTTTTATGTTAAACAATAAAGATAATAAGGTTAAGTCCAATAATTATGTCCAAAAGGTTAACACGTAACCTTCGCTAAACGATAATAATAATGAAGTCTATTATCATAGTCACGAGATTTTAAAATACATATTTTTACGTAACACGACACAATGTTATTAATACCAATTATTCTAAAAAAACATTGCATGAATCAGTTTAGAATAAAAATTGATTTTTCGTCCTTTTTGTTTCACTTATTGTTTATATTTCTTGCTCTTTAATTGGTTAAGTTGTCACTGTCCTTATATGTAGCTGATTTTTTTCATTGATGGGTGTTGAATTTAAGTTTCATTCAATATACTTGTAGTGTCCGAGCTACATCCGACAGACTATGCAATAAATAATAGTAGAATCATTATCTCCAACCAACCGTCATACAAAAATGTCACACCTCATTTCAATTACAATGTATTTCATAATTCGAATAATACACAATTAATAAACTTTTTAATATTATTACATAATTAATCATATATATATGAATAACTTTCAATATTCAATATTGAGTTACGCTCTAGCTTAGGTACATGTATTTTGCTGACGTTACTTACGCGAACTAGCATTTTTTTACCTCTAAACGCTGGGCCATCTGGCAAAGCTTTTTTAAACGAAAAAACAGTTGCCTGACCCTTTCTTACCTACAAAGCTGGCCCTCGTTTTTTTCTAAAGAAATAGACCCCTTACAATATGTTGAATTACCGTATTAGTGAATTTCTAAAGACCCGATGAAAATTTTGATTGAACCAGCAAACGGATTGTCCTAACGGTCTGTTGTTTTGTTTGTAAGTTTTTTGTTGGTGTAATAAGTTTATTGTATCCTAGCCTTTAATTAAATAACTTACAATGAAAGTAGGTAAGTCTAATTTGCATTCCACCAAATTTTTTGTAAAATTTGGAATTGACATACATTTACTATTTTAACACATGATAAAAGGATCTTAATTTTATCTGTGATCGCAAAAATCGTACCATCTGTATTCGATTTTCAAGTTCAAAGAAGCCGGCTTTAGCCAATGAGTGCTTGAGAACGAATGAATGAACGAAAAGATAGCGGATCTCTCTGTTTATCGTTCAAATTGCATTCACAATGGCTTTCGGCGATGCGGGGGTTGGAATGCGTTTATGATTTTTGCTTTGGAATCTGAAGAGCATGATTTTCTTTCACATTGATTGCGATTCGAAATGAAATTATTATTTCATAAGCAAACGCACCACATTTCGATAAAGGTACTGTTAATTTAAATAATAGTTCACTCGACACAAGTTATTTAGGTGACCTCAAATCTTGTCAAATTTGTATGCTGCTCATCGTCTGCAAATCATCGAATGGGAAAGATTTCTCAATCTTTTTTCATAGATATTCTTGTCCTTGTTGAATTGTCATCAAGTAGTTTGTTAAACGCAGATTGGCTTGAGACTGACAGAGATTCAGATTTCTGTACCGTGCGGCTACATGACCGGGCGAAGATTAAAATCACGTTGGAGCGCTAAAGTCACATATGCGATGTTCTTGCCTACATTACGGTTAAATATTTCTTACTTTGCGCTGCAACGATGTACCTAGCAACATAGATTGAAAAGATGTAGCCACAACAACACAAAACAAAATGAATATCAATCGTCTAACATACACAATAATTATTTTTTCGCATTACATCAGATATACAGCTTTCATATCTTCCTGGGATTTTTAATGGTTTATCTTAATCATCCTTTCATTCGTAGAGTGTCACTGCTTAATAGACCTCAATAATTAATTTTGATGAATATGCATCATTAAATTGCTTTTATCTCATTTAAAATCCACCTGAACTATCCACGTCATAAAGTCATCCGTCCATCTAGTTGTGGTCCTTCATTGCGCTTTACATTCAAGAACTTTTTCCGAAGGTATGACTAGTACATGGATGGTTTGTTCTTGTTTTGCCACAGAAAAAAAAACATTAGGAATGAATCGTTTGAAAGGTAACAGTTCGGACCAGTACCTATAGCCTTCGTGACTTTGTTGGTAGTTTAGAAAGAGACACGACGGTATGGATGGCACGACTGATGAAGTTGCGACAATAGGTACATAATAAAAACTTACAATAAACTGTAATTATTATTAGTATGGATAAAGTTTGCTACAACATGTCATATTATATATATAAAACTGGAATATATTCGATATCAAATGTATTAGAAATACGATGTATGACCTACACTCAGTAGTTTTTTTTCGGTTTTCTTATTACAAATACGATGTATAACCTACACTCAGTAGTTTTTTTTCGGTTTTCTTGCGAATCGTTTTAATCGACAATTGCCCTTCTGAGAGCCAATTGTTAAACAATTACAGACAACGTAATTTTTTTTTGCTCTATGTTATCTATATCGTATTCGTTATAATATCATGATTTCAAGAATTGCCGTCCTGATTATTAGTAGGTACCATCGATCACAGAATAATACTAGGTACCTACAACTACATCTTATATTTCAAATTATTTAATTAAAAAGGTATTAATTCTCAATCAAATGTCTCCATCATTTTACTATTGCGTGATGGTAAACAATAGTCACTCGTTTGCAATAATAACATAAATTGCGTTGTATTAACTAATTATAATCATTGTTATTGAATCTTAACGCTTCTGATAGTGTCAAACAATTATCAGACTAAGCATTCGGCCAACCATAACGTTACAGGTTCAACGTTTGCATACTTCTTAATGTATCTTCAATTATTAGCTAGCAACTGTACGAATGTTCTTCTGAAAGCAAAGGTTGGTACGTGGCCAACCAATTCAGAATATAATAAAATCTATGAAAATTTCTGGAATATACCATCATCATCATCACTATTAACGTGCCTACATCACTATTAAGCTGGGACACAGAGACTTCTCTCTTGACAAGAGAGATTAGGCCTTAATTCACCACGCTGGCCAAGTACGGGTTGGTGAATGTCACATGTCCTTCAAACTCTTTAAAGTTATTGGAACATGCCGGTTTCACGCTGTTTGCCTTTACCGTTAAAGCACGTGTTTTAAAGCTAAATACATTTTTCAAGAAGAAAAATCCAGAGGTGCGTGTCGGGGTTTGAATCCATGACCTTGGGAATGAAAGTTGAGTATGCTCCCACTTAGCCAACACGGCACGGTAGATATGTGGCCAACCAATCCAGAATATTTCAAAAACTATGGAACTTTCTGGAATAAACCATGTTGTACCTTTACCAAGCAGTACCGCTGGGCAAGGATAGGCCACAGGTCACACGTCATGGCACGGAGATCGCCGCCCCACCCTCGGACCAGGTTCTCCCTCCTCGTGATAGCCAGTTTGATCAATACCGAACAGTGGGCGATGAATCTTTAATGGACATTATTGTGTTTTATATTTAGCAAAGGCGACGGTATCGCAAAAACATGGTATCTGAAATACATTTTCTATATTTCGGTAATCTATATTTGGGAATTATAAAGGTCATTTGTGAGTTATTTTAGGATGAAAAATTTAAACAAGAATTGTTAACTCGTAATCGCTACTAATAGTATCAATTGACTACAAAAATGCAAACATACCTTAAAAATAATTTCCTATTGGCTTTTACGAAGTGGCTATTTAAAAGAAATTTTAATTTGGTTACTAAGGGCCTGTTTCCTATCTCACTTTGGATGTAACTGAGCGAAATAGCTCTTTATTTGAACCATTGTCTAATTTTACTTGGAGACGGAAAAGCAGGCCCTTAAAGCAATAAAGTATAGTACCTAAGTACCTATTTAAAAATTAAGCGAATTCAAAATAAAGAACGTTGCAAGGTGACTTGCCAATATCTGAAGCCTGAAACAATAATTTGTCAGCTTGTTTTTCCAAGTTTTGGTCACATAAAGCCCAGTATTGCCAGCTAACCTTGAATCCCCACAAGTCCGCATAGGGCGGCGATGTCCGTACCAAGCATACAACCTGACCTCCGCATGACTCTATTCAAGTACTTGTTGGTTATGCAAATGTGATATCATTAATCCATAGTTCTGCATAACGTATTTAATTGCTAATGTTCGGTTTAGCTATTATTTTGTACGTGTATTCGGTTCTGCGACAAATAGCTTTGTTTCCCCGGTATCTTAGGCATAAGGTTCTCTGTAACAAAGTTGGTGAACAATTGGAGTGCGACGGGGTAATCGGCAGATAGAGGCGTACAGTCAAATTAAGTTTCTATAGCTTTTATAATAATATAATAGCTGAGAAGTGAAGAACAAGAGGAAGAAGGGATTAAATGTTCCTTACCCATAGAATCCGTTTCAGAATCAAATGAACTTAATGTTTGTACGTAATGTCTTTAATGACGAATTGTTTTAGTGAACGTGGTATACAAATTTGAGCTGGACATGTACGGTACACTTTGATTAACAGTTCATTTTCACTAAAAATAATAATAATAAATGCATGTATTCAGACAAAAAGCGATCCGTAATACATACAAAATCAAATTACACATTAAAAAAAACAATATTATTCAGAAACAAAAATTAAATAAAATGACAACTCCCATTAAATATTATACAACTAACATAAGCAGGCAAAATTTTATGAATTAGAAAATGAAATAGCTAATTATAAAATTTATCCTATGAGACCACCACATTTAGTATGGACTCAGATTGCTTGCGCCATATAGCGACGAAAGTGTCGGACTAAGTACTGTCTACTCCATAATTCATAATCCTCGCAAGACACAACCGGACTTGTAACATATTCATAGCAGTTCCACCCCTTGTCCACATGCTCAGTTCAAATAACCCCAACTATCCCCCGTAGGGCGGGGCGGAGATGGCACGACCGCGCGTGACCCGTGGCTATTCCCGCCCAGCCGCCCGCCCACGCCCATACAGCCTTATGCAGACTGGCAACTTTGCTTTTATTTATAATATACTAAGCTATTAGGCTGGAAGGTTCTTTAATGCAGGACGAGGTATTAGGCTTAGGTGTAAGACTCCTTCCAACTGGATGGACGAATTGATGGATTATTCGGATCAGAATAGATGCAGGCACTTCCCAGCGCTAAACTGGAACTGATTTAAAGCACTATGCAGACCGTACACGGTACACTTACCGTACACTTTTTGTACGATTATGAATTATTGCGCAATAAGCAAGTATTTAATGTTATAACAATAAATCTACATTCTAATTTCCTTAAAAGTTAAATCCCATAATATTTTGTAATGTGCACGCGATGCGCTTTCATTTGATACCCCACTCGAGTATATTTGCAGATTTTCGGTTTTCCTTACCCATAACTCTAGCTCCCATAACTTTTAAACGGCTCAACCGATGTTCATGAAACATGTCTAAGAACACCCGCGCCAGACTCACCTTGAATCGCTCTATTCGTTCGGGGGCTAGGATGTCCCAGACAGACAAACAGACAGACAGACACGTCAAACTTATAACACCCCTTTTTGGTCGGGGGTAAAAAACAAACCATTTCAAATAAGCACTTTTTATATAGCACGATATGGTTTTCTTTTTCCTACCTTCGAGAGAACCCTCATTATGAAAGCACACAATTTTCCACCACTGGATCATTTTTTTGTTTTTCTTTCAATACTTTTTCTCCGAATTATCATTTTGGTCTATAAATAAAAGACTGTTGTTTGCAAGTCAGTCCCATTTTAATTTTTATCGAGTCGAGTTGCATGAAATATAAAATCAAAATTCTAGTATTTTGTTGCCAGTTTGCGTAGTACCGCTACCGGATACACTGGCATTGTTCTAAGTTTAGAAGTTTTCGCGTGATGCCCAAGTACGACGCTCGTGGATTTGTTTTTCATTTTGCAAGGAACTACGGACTTAAAAAATATTAGATGAATTTAAAAAACTCAAGTAAGCACATAAAAAAATAAATAAAAAAATTATATTGCTGGACAACCTACACAGCAACATCTAGCCCCGTGGTAAGCACTAAGCATATGTTAGGGGTACTAGATATCTGATACTTAATATAATAGGCATAGATATATAGATATTTTTTATTATACATATGAAACACCCTGACCAAGGAGAAAATGCTTACAAAACATACAAACACTTTAACCCTCGGCGGGAATCGAACCCGCTACCTCTGGCGTCGCAAGCAGACCCTCGCCCACCGCGCCACTGAGGCAGTCAAACGGATAATACTAACTGAATGATAAATATTTCGATATTTTGAACGGCAAAATAAAGATGAGGTTTTTAAACAAGTTTTTGAAAAACTTTAATTTTAATTTAGGTTTTAGATTAAACTTTACATAAAAGATGTTTCCAAATAATATTCTTTGATCAAAACTTATTAAACATTTATAATGTTTTATAAAAACCTTTTTTTTATTATCTACTTCTATTCTTGTTTTTTCTGTATAACCTATTAAACACTTTTATAATTTGAATAAGCATAAAAATTTTTATACAGTTTAATAAAAAAAAAACTATGATTGTAAGAGTTTCAAAAAACCTATGGCCCTAACCATCCCCACAACCGAGTCTCGAGAAACCCGTTATTTTTTTAACTACTTCTAAATTACACGCTAATGCAGAATAACAAAAGGGTTCAATAAAAAACAACGTAAAAAAACAAAGACCTTACGATGTGCAAATGAGCTGTTTTTCAAAACCTTTGATACCGAGATAAAAGACTTGTTATATGGTAATTTATAACTTTTTTTTTGCAAAAAAAAATAACATTTGGAACCAGTATCGCTAAATTTTCTAACGGTCTTTCAAGACAAGATCTATCATAAAACTCTTTTATGTATAGGTTTTCGAATGAAAACCACGGTTGAGTGCAGCGAAGAATATCCACCAACTAGGACGGACAGACGGTTTGATAAAGGCCGCAGGTACAAGGTGGATGCAGGCCGCCTCTATTCGAAATAACTGGAAGTTTATCAAAAAGCTTATGTCCAGCAGTGCCACCCCTACAGCTGATACACACACAATATGGAATCACACGGGTACGCAAAATAATTACCTATTGCTAGAGAAAACACATCCAACCCCGTGGTAAGCTGTAAAGTTAACAGTGTTTCAGGTATTAGACATTTCATGGTACAAATCCATTAGTATCAGATGAATTGACCAGCTGTTTAGGTTAAATTAACACACATCCTGTTATTCAACCCTTTAAGGTAATAAAATGAACTGCCACGTGCCACCCATAGATTTTTTTTATATCTATACTAATATTATAAAGAGGAAAGGTTTGATTTTTTGTTTGTTTGTTTGTTTGTCTCGAATAGGCTCTGAAACTACTGCACCGATTTAAAAAATTCTTTCACCATTCGAAAGCTACACTATCCCTGAGTGACATAGGCTATATTTAGTTATCAAAAATAATATGATTCCTTACCAAACTCCGATAATGTAACCCATGGTGAAAAAAAAAGAACCTAAAATCTTTCTTTAATCGCGAATGCTGCGAAAACTATTGAATATAAAACAAAGTGATGTATTACTACTTTGTAGAACTTATCATTATCTACAAAAAACGTCCTAACATCATATCTCTAACTATTATAGTTTTGTGACAAAAAGTGATTTTTTTGAAAAATTAAACCTTAAATCTTTCTTTAATCGCGAATGCTGCGAAAACTATTGAATAAATAACAAAGTGATGTATTACAACTTTGTAGAACTTATCATTATCTACAAAAAAACGTCCTAAAATTATATCTCTAACTATTATAGTTTTGTGACAATAAGCGGGGTTAAGATCACGAAATAATCTGCCGCGTCGCGTCGTCGGCTCCCTACTGAATGGTCGTGTGCGGAAATAAAAAAATTGTCGCTTGATAATATTTTGTCGCTTAGTTAGTAGTTAATAATTCGGTAACAGGTAACTAATCCTATTCAAAAAGTTATTTTCAGAACTAAACCCTAGCATATAGCATAGATATTGTACATATCGTCGGTTGCAGGTTCAATTGGGTTAACCACCAAAACACGTAAAATAAGTTGAGTTTACAGTTTTTTTAGTTTTTTTCTGCTCTTTCGAATAGCTAGCTTTAAAAAAATACAGTTACGCTACACATTTTAACTGTGAATTTTGCAGACTTCCGTCGAAATTATGTTGTAACCGAGTAGGTATGTGATCCATTTACATAAGTCGAATTGTTGTATTCATATGACCGAAGAAGGTTAAGTTGGTGTATGTATCTTGGCAAACCAGCATTGCTCCTACACTAATTCTTAGCTTCAACGAAAAATTATAACCACACATACACCAATATATAACCAACTTTCTTCAAAAAACTAACGTTACACCAATTGACCCAAACCAAGTTTATGTTTGTTGTAGGTTACACCAATTTGAGCATTGCAATCAATAGTATGTTTTCTCTTACCTTAATCTTCTTATAAATAATAAATCTAAATTTAAAATATAAAAAAAAAAAAAAAAAAAAAAATCGGGGGTTTTAGAAAAACCCCCGATTCGAATCCTTCAATTTCCTTAAAAGTAAAACACCATAATAATGTGTAATGTTCATGCAATGCGCTTTTATTTGATACCCCACTCGAGATTTTTGCAGATTTTCGGTTTTCCTTCCCCACTCTAACCCCCACAATTTTTAAACGGCACAACCGATTTTCATGAAACATGTCTAAGAGCATTCGCGCCAGACTCACCCTTTAAAAAAACTAAGTTGAAATCGCTTCATCCGTTCGGGAGCTATGATGTCCCAGACTGATAGACACGTCAAACAATGACACCCCTCTTTTTTTGTCGGGGGTTAAAAATGAATCGCAAAATGTATTGCTAAGCGCATAACTCAACAACGCCTATACCAATTTAGCCAATTTATTTTTTTAAATATTCGTTGGAGTTTAAGGATGGTTTTTACGGCGAGAAAAATTCGAATAATTTGGAAACAATTTTGAATAATTACCCGTGCAAAGCCGGGGCGTGCCGCTAGTCTAACATAAATGACTCCGTAGTGGGTCGGAAACCTAAATTATGGCATTCATATGTTTAAAATAAGTAATAGAACAGCTTTTTATATAATGCCATAGAATACATAATAGTACAAGTACAGAAGACGCACTCCGAAAAATAAATTCAAAGAATAGCGACCCTTTCTACAAAATAATTAAGTTCAATTCAAATAGCACAGCGCTAGTTACCTACAGTTATATTCACCTAGAAGTTGCCTCTCTTTCTATCGCGTAACCCTTACCTTTTCTGACGACATCAGGGTTGTCATTACAAGAATATTTTAATCTGACTATTGAATTACCAGCTAGGGGTGTTTTACTCTATTTTTGTAAACAAATGACGTTTCAAATAAACCTAGGCTAGGTCTTAGTAGAAAGTGGTAGATTATAGAACTATTTAACTTTTTAATTTAGCTGCATAGGCACTTTTATCTAAGAAGATTCGTTAGTGGTATGTACCTTGTTTATGAAGTAAATATTTTGTTTTGGTGTGTAGGTATGTGTAGGTATATGTATATATATATTATACGCGAATAAAATTAGAATGACATACGACGCGAACAAGATAGCCCAGGAGCCAGTACTTTAAAATCATAAAGTTTATTCTCTTTTATTTTCAGTAAAGCAAACTAGGTACCTACCTACCACTAACGATATTATTTTAATTCAGATTATGGTAAAGGTACAGTACCTATAGGAGCTGACCAGGTGATTTGTATTAATATAAACAAACACAGTAATGTAATATGTGCCCGGATTTACTAATCCGAATAAATAAAAATACATAGTTCATAATTGATTATCTGTTATTTGACTGACTTGCATACAAAGTATTACCTAATGTAATGACATATGGGTACACAATAATCAATAAGAAAATTATGAATGGCTAACTTTATTATATTTTTTATGCCTTTTTAATAAAAACTAAAAAAAGCTTGCGAAAGGCGCGCGCGTTGAGATAACACACGCGTGACTCCCTACCGGCTATCTGCCAACTGTCCGCAGCGCGTCGTAGGTATGTTTTGACGCTTTAGCGCGGAGTGCGCCAGGCCTGATAATGCTGAAATTATTTTTCATTATTTAAAACTATAAAACTTAGGGTAGTTTTTCAAGAAATATAATAAAAAAACCTGCGAAGTTATTGCTTGTTGTAAGTATAAATTGTATAAAAAAAACAATGAGTAAAAAAAATATTTTTAATCTTGATGAAAAAGGTATCAGCTAAGTGCATAAAATTCAGGTTTATCCTAGGTGAGACAAAATGCCAAATGGATTTAGTTCAGGTACTAAATAGCCGCAAGTAGAAAATATCACTGAAAAAACTGTCAACTAGCAACAATACCTATAAGGTGTCTATGAGGTCATGTAAAATCAAAACAAAAAAACTCTGTAATCACCAATGGGAGGAATAATGATTAAAATCAGCATACCTACAAGCTGCTTTGCACAGGAAACATTACGAAGGAAGCATTAGCACTGTAATTGACGTTCAGCATCTTGATATATTAAAATAGATAATAATAATAATAATAATAAATATTTCCGGACAATCCACACAACAACATCTAGTCCCGTGGTAAGCTCTTAGCTTGTGTTACGGGTACTAGACATCTGATATACCTAATATTATAGACATACGTACATAGATATTTTTTATTATACATATTAAACACCCAGACCAAGGAGAGTGTGCTTGCAGAACATACAAACACTTGATTCCTCGGCGGGAATCGAACCCGCTACCTCTTGCGCCGCAAGCGGACCCTCGCCCACCGCGCCACTGAGGCAGAGCAGATGATGATGATGCTCTAAATTATTATCATTACTATCAAGATGCAGTGTTTGGGCACAACCAGTGACCAAGACGCCACCACCGTCACGGTTGGCAATAATCAGTCACCAACGGTCATACAGTCATTGTTGTCTCATCATTGTATCACCGTACATATGATGTACCTACAAGAAATACAGGGTCACACACTTGTGCAATAACAGGTTAACTATTAGAGCATAATAAATTTGGTTCAAAGTTTTGTAGTAATTTTCAGAAAATTTCTGTGCTTTGGTCGGAGTTAGGCTGGTTACACAGGCGTCCCAATACACACACACATTACATGGACCACCTTTGAGTCTATGTGAGGAAAAACAGAGCCCCCCCTACTAATTATCTGTGACGTCACCTATAAATAAAGTTGTGACCTATAATAATAAACTACGGACTATGAAGGTTGCTTATCCGTAATCTATTACGAAATACGACCATGAAACAGTCAAGCCTTTGTTATAAAAAAAATTATGTTCTTTTTTGCTAACCCTAAGACCACTGAAATTTTCTGTGTCACAATAATACAACCTACACATAAATCAACTAGAACAAACTATTTTCTTCGATTGTTAACGGTGAAGCTCAATCGACGATCATCCATTTCAAAAGAAAACTGTATATCATAAAAAATCGATAGTTTTTTGTGTCCGGTGGCAAAACTATAGATTAGGAATTGAAGAGAAATCTCGGATTTTGTGATGACTTGTAGATGGTCTCCATTTGAGAACTGTAATAGTCACTAAAGTAAATTTTTACGTGTCATAAGGCCCACTGTCCTTTTAAACAATGGCACAGAGATATTTAAGTAAAATCTTCGAAGTCCAGTTATCCCCAGTCGCGCTTGAGCCCCCACACATGTCCAAATGACAAGATGTAACGATCTGCACGCTTTGCTGCCCCTCAAATTATCCAGAGACCATTGCTCCGTGCTCATGACACATGACAGTTTACGGTGCTCTATGTCCGATTCTTCCGTGTTCACTCATATCGGCGGGTGGAAGGTATGTTTGTTTGCAAAAAGTAAAAACTTCTGTAGGATTCGTTATACGGTGTAAGCGCTCACGCGCACGATGCCATCATAGCGCTGCCACGCAAACCCCGCTCCACCTGTTTTTCCCGCGTAGCAGCTTAATTAGCTAATTCTAACTCCTTTAATAATTTATTTAATGTAAATTGTAATGTTTGTCATAACTAGCAATGTTTAACTAACAGCCGTATTAAACCCGGTAAAATTAGGCTTTGATGGCGCAGTGGCGGCTCGGCAGCGGCGGGGCTACAATGGAACAGTGCCGGGGTGAGGGAGTACTACTTGGTAAGTTTTTGTAGAGAAAATTTAAAATTTTAATCGTTATTTGAGGACTTTTTTAAGGCATTTTTTTTAATATTTTATAGGATTATTGATAATCATCTCATCCGTAAGATGTCCACTGTTGCTGGTCATAGACCTCCTTCTAAGACTTCCACATATTGCGGTCTGCAGCTTTTACTAAATCCTGAGATGATAGTATTTATAACAAAATTTATCTAAGCAAAGGCTTCGTATCCAATCAAGTAAGCAGAATAATTATTTTTTTCAACGGAACTTTACTACCAATTTTTAGCAGTGAACGTTTTTACTCATTTACAACAAAAGCACAGGCAAACCCACTTGCCTTCCATAGTTTGTATATTTTTATGCCAAGATGCGGGCAGTAATTGAGATGACTGTACCGTGGACAGTTATGAGAATAATGTCTCGTAGACCACAAGATCTGCTGTCTGTGGTAAGTTATTTGTAATTAGAAGACCTTTGTACAAATTATGGTGAATTGTTTATGAATATTCATAGACCGGGAAGGACGAGATGCTGGAGCACTCTTCATGGGGTTCTGATGGAGGAGTTATTGATTCGACAGAACAAAAGATCAAATTAACCCATGGTTTATGAAATAATGGAAATTATAAATAGAATAATATAAAATACATATTTATTTATATATAAAATATTTATATGATTACTAAGGTTGAATTTTTGAAGTTTGTGAGATTTCAAAGGATTATAATCGAAGTTGGTTTGAATGAGTATGGCTTTTATTACTGGAACTGGTTTTTTCCACACGACAAACCAAAGTCTATCGAAGGTGATACGCAACTAATGTCGAGAGAGATTAAGCCTTAATTCACCACCCTGGCCAAGTGCGGGTCGGTGAATGTCACATGTCTCTCAAACACTTCCAAGTTCTCAGAACACGTCGGTTAGCATTCACGATGCTTTGCATTCACCGTTAACGCACGCCTTAAAACGTAGATACATTTTTGAAGAAGAAAAATCCAGTCTTGTTAGTAATGGTAAAGTATGGTAAGTTTAAAAGTAAGCAAGTAAAAGGACAAGATAATACAGGTGAGTTCTGCGAATCAGTTATGAGGCCGCATGTAATAAAGCTAATGTGTCTGCAAGATCAATAATGATAAAATCTGAGCTATCATTATGTACATCTACATACCATTCGCGATTCTGCAAGGCCCATCTAATTCCTCTGTAAATAACATGTGTATCTACCTGTTGTGATAAGGTGACGAACAATCGCGTCTTGTTTGAAGATTGTCTTGATAATATTAATATGGTCAAAGGTAACGCCGGTGTTGGTTTTGTGATGTTTGTTTTATCCTTGTTTCCTGTGTGACAGTTTGGGTGGCTTATCAACTATTAATCCCTAATTAATTGTTATAGTACTTTTCAATTTGGTATTATTAATATAAACTTAATACCACCTACACGTTATTATAATGAAACTATTTATAATTATTACTAGCTGAGACCTGCGGTGTTACCCGCGCTTAAATGTATTGTCCCACTGAATTACAAATTTTCCCGGGATAAAAAGTATCCTATGTTACTTCTAATACCTTCAAGAGTATTATGTGCAAAGTTTCATGATGATCGGTTAAGTAGTTTTTGCGTGAAAGCGTAACAAACAAACTTACATTCGCATTTATAATATTATAATAATAAATAATATATATATATATATATATATATATTAGGATATTATAGTATAGTATAGTATGAAGTATGATAGTATAAATACAGAACTAAACCAGCGTCAACGATTTGGAGAATCAAGTGGTAGCAATACGACGGCCTATGTGGCTTGGTGGGCGAAGATCCAGATCAGGCCAGATTTTGTACGATATACAATTTTGGGTTTCGAGTCTGGGTATTTTATATGTATCATATGTATGTATGTATGTTGTACAAAAAAAAATATCTATGTAGTATATCTGTCACCTAACACCATAGTACAAGCTCTGCTTAGTTTGGGGTTAGGTGATGGTGTGTGAGTAGTCCGGAAATAATTATTTATTAAATATTATTTAATAAATAAATAGCTGATAAACCCGTTTTGGCTGAGTGGGCGCACACTTGACTTTAATTGCGAAGGTCGTGGGTTAAAACCCCGCCACGCACCTCTGGATATTTCTTCTTAAAAAATGTATGTGCGCTTTGAAAACACGAGCTTCAAATGTGAAGGCAAACATCGTGAAAAAAACCGGCATTTTCTGAAAACTTGAAAGAGTTTGAAGGACATGTGAAATTCACCAACCCACACTTGGCCAGCGTGGTGAATGAAGGCCTAATCTCTCTCGCCAAGAGAGAAGTCCCTGTGGCCCAGCAGTGGGAATGTTAATAGGGTGATGATGATGATGATGATTATTTAATACCAGTGATAGTTGAACTCGTAATCAGAGGTGCCTTTGAGTATTTTATTTGCGACCGTTTCGTTGGTCGATCACAGAATTGTATGGCATAAATGGCTCTTGAAATCACAAATATAAAAATAATAAACCTTTTGAGATAGCACGTTTTGAAACAATTTTCAACATTTATGGGTTCCGCACCTCAAAAAAATAATGTTTAATTTTCTTTTACTTCATTATAGCATTATGTACATAACATACATATAACCCTCAGAGTGAGCGTACGACTCGCACATAGCCGCTTTATTTTAAAATAAAAGTTTTCGAGCAGTCAGTCAATATATAAATTAAACAATTTCTAGGATTTTGGTAGCTTGTGACTTTCGTAAGCCATTGGCTAATAAATTATGATTTATAGGTAAAATATGATTAAATCTTTTGCTAAAAGGTATTTGCGAGTTTTCAGAGCTTCTTAATTTGGTTAGACCATTGATGATTTTTTGCAAAAAAGCAAGAAATCATAATTAATATATAAGGTATTTAATTACTTTCAGTCTTTTTTTTTGTATTTTTTCTCCGACATTAACTTTGACCTACCACGAAATAACGTTAAAATATTTTATCACACACGGACTATGTCCGTTCTGATTACGTCTTCTTAGATAACAGATTGTGGTATTTAATTTTCATTCCGTTGTTTGTCAGATAACAAGATAATTTATAGAGGACAGTAAAGGCTTTCATTTTACGATTATTTAGTTCTTGATTGTGGAGACGTGTGTTTTATTTGCACTGTCTTAGTGGCCACAGAGTATGAAGGATTTAGTAGTTCTGTTGTACATTATGTCACTGGTAATATTCTATTTACTCTGGTCTGTAACCATTGATTTTTATGGGTATCTCGCGGCCTGCCCTTGCTTCACACGGGTTATACATAATTGTTTTCCCGGCAATGAATCGGGTTTTCGTCTTTGGACTTTTAAGAACATTAAAAAAAAGGATTGGTTGGACCAATCCTTTTTGAAAAAAAGGATTATAATAATAAAAATAATAAATAAATAAAATAAAATTTTTATTGCGTTTCACATTCTTATGTAGTAGGTACAGGGTTGATTTCTTGGTCCAACCAATCCTTTTTCTCCAATCCAATTCTCCAGTCCAATCAATCTTTTTGGTCCAAGCTTTGTTGAATGCGCTTACCAACACATTTTGCGATTAATTTTTATTTAATAGACACCGCAATGCCTCAAGACGAAAGTCTTCAATCAGAGTGCTGAGTCTAAGTTCCACAAACGTTTTCGAATGACTTTACTATCTCGTTAATCGAGCTAACGAAATTCGAATCGAAAAGCAATGGCATGCAAGTTGGAGTTCCTATCGACAAAAACTATACGAAAGCGTTCACTCACCGTGAGCATAGTTAAATATTTTTGTTAGGGTGGTAGCATGACGTCATCAAATCATTAACCGGCCAAATTCAGAATGATATTTTTACTAGTATTTTGTCAAGAAGCAGCTGTCTATCAAAAATGTTATGATTATTCTGTGTTTTGTTTACGTTTGAAATGAAAACTTTCGTTCGAGTAGGAAGAAGTGGCCGACCGATAAATTAATAATAAATTGAAACTATGAGTTAAACAGTCTAAAAATGAAGACAAGTTCATGGAGCAGTGAGTGTTTGATAATTTATTTGATGTTTAGATCTATTTATGTGAAGTTGTTTCATCGACGAAGAAAAAACTAAGTTTATTTTGTTTCTAGGCATGGAGACCTCAGACAAGTCAGACATTGGGATGAACCTGTGCCATCAAAATCATATGTTGCCCCAGTCCTAAGCCCCAGTCAAAGAATTACTGTAACAACCCCAGTTCACAATATTGTCACAATATTGGATTTGTTTTTGAGATTTATTTCACAACATTGGAAGCACTGGAAGGTAAGACTTAACTTTTTTAAGGATAACATAATTATAATGTTAATAAGATTATAATAACATTAATGTATTTTTACAGATGCCCATGCACTCTCTCCTATAAGGCTCTGTGAGAGCAATCTGATTCGGCCTGAGCCTGTTTGCTTTGGGCAAACACCACCTTGCCATGCAAGAATTCCTTGAAGAATTTTGAGGCTAGCACATAATTTTCTACAAGCTGAAGAGTTTTGGAGAAAGTTTATAATAGAGTAACATAAGCTTGAGGAGAGAGCAAAATATGATTAGGGAGATGGAAGCGCAGAGCCAGAGATTGGCAAGCAATAGGAATAAGAGTTTAAGATAAGTTAGTTAATAGACTCTGTAATGATTAGTTTATATTTTTGTAAATATAAGTATATAAGTTTATAAATTTAACTTGTCAATTCTGACTGTCTAATTAGGTAAAAAAATAAAGTTCATCTTATATAATTTTGTTTATTTATTCATTGTCACAATACAATATCCTTAACCTTATAATCCTAAGCACACTTCTATAAATAGCAATAGTACATTAACACAATATATAACTGAGAACTACATACATATATATATCACACACTATTTATCAGTCTTCTTACTAAAATTGGTCCGCTGGCGCTGGTAGCTCCAGCTCCTTCCACATAGTCATTGTAACCCGGTTCACTATTTAAGTTTCCTGGAACTAGATATGATTAATTGTAACATAAATAGGTATTTTGTTATAATATCATATGAAATATTTTACCTTAACTAGACCCACCTAAATCTTACTCTGACACCGAGTAAGATTTAGATCAATGCCAAGATTGATAACTATGTTATGCAATACTGAGTATGCTATAATAATAGAAGCATATTTGAGTGGCTTGAAGTGGATGGAGTGAACTCCATCCTTGTCTAAGCACTACCATCTGTTTTTCAGCATTTTAAAATGTATTTTCTATTATTACTCTAGCCCGCCCTTGCTTGTTATTATAATTGGCCTCTGGTGTACCAGTATTTGCATCTAAAATTGGAGTCATTAGCCTGGGCGCTGAGGGTATCCAGAGTCTCCTAAAAATAAATAATTATGTAAAAGATAGAATAGTGAAAGGGATCAAAACATAATGCATTTTAATAAATCAAGTACCTAAAGATACTTTACCTATATAGAAGCCAGACCATTTCTCTATTTTGGTGCAGAGATTGAATTTATGTATTCAAGTCACTGTTTTCCCATACAAAGAATCATGCTTTGCACCTCCAAACTTAGGGTTAACTTTTAAAATGTAGTATTGATCATCACATAGGTAACTGAAAAAAAAATCATTGCATTGTTTTGCTACTCAAATTGGCTTTTGTATGAACCAGAAGCAAAAAAGAAGAGAGCCGTGAACACCTGCGAAGAACAAATTAATTAGGTGTCGAAACTATAGCTAGGTACTTTTCAATATTTTAATTAATAAATAACAAAAAGTACATAATATAAGTTCCAACAAAACGAGTTGAGAGGATCTTAAATTCGTCAATTGTTTTAATTCTCTGCACAAAAACTTAAAAGCTGTCTTTGTAAGACGATATCCAAGCGAAAAAGAAACGTCCGGCCATAATTTATTTGTAAATATTAATGATTTTACTGAATAACTTTGCACTCTCACCTCTACTCACTGAGAAATTCTAAGTGAATGCTAGACGAATACTTTTTCGAGCGCGTTTACTATTCGAATGTCAAAAATGGTAACACGAACTCGGGAAAATTTTCAAACAACCAATCAAATGCGTTAACGTTCTCACTTTCGAACGTGAGCGTAAACGAGTCGACGATCGACGGTCGATAGTGAATCTCAAACTAGCAAATTATGTTTCTCAAGTTTGCCACAAGAGGCGCTGTTTCGATCCCATACAAATTATAGTTAACGTTCTCACGATCGAGAAAGTTAACTACAATTTGTAAACTCAGACTCAGCACCCAGGCTGATTTCAGTTTAGCTGACCATCGGCCCTGGGAGGAGTTTAGCCATATTCCCATCTAGATATTAAACATACTATCTCATCCCATTTATCAAATCAACCTATAATTTTATTCCAAACTCGAGTATGGCAATAACGTATAGAGCTCGAAACGTAAGGTCTCTATAGGACCTTTTGGATAACGCCAACCGACATCTACTGACAGTATTTCCATACAGATTGCTCAGCGCCGATATATACATCAGCCTTAGTTTAAGATGCCTGTGATGACTTAAGAATCATCCGAAACGTGATACTTCACTATTATGAATAGGCTCAGAGACGCCCAAATTGTTATAAAAAGGGCTCGGAGTTTCTCTACGGGATCGAATCATCAGTAGTAATGAGGAGGACGCGGGTCACCGACATAAACGTTTTAGCTCTTTGTCGTGCCGTCACATAGCACGTAAAACAAATGGTCGTTGGGGCTGAAAAGTTCTCGAATAGAGGCCACGGATCGGTAGGCTCCGACTACTAACGAGATTGATAGATGACTTGGTCAAAGTTGCTGGCCCTCGTTGGATGCAATTACCGTCCGATCGGCGTCATCTTTGAGTTAGGCCTATGTGTAGCCTAGCCTACGGCACTGGATGATGACTGATTTACCTAACTTTTCTCATATTTTAATGGGTCTGGGTGATTCAAGATACAAAATTATTTATTTCCATAGTTTGGTTTTACAAAACTTAGACACGTCAAAATAGATTACAAAAAAAACATATAGGTCATAGGTGCTTAAAGATAAGTAGGAAATAAATTTATGGTATCTGGTCGCTTCGCTTTTTTTACACTAGAGCAAAGAAGCGATTAGAAACTCTAGCTCATTTTTGTATTGAAACTTTACAATCATTATTTGTGAAGTTTTAAATATGTACATAGTTTCTATGACTATCTTCAATGTCAATGCTAGGTATAAATATAGGTATATCCTTAAAGAATACTAACAAGATATTTTGCAAGTGGAAATTACAAAAAGTCTTATTATCTTCACCGATCTTAATTCTTTTTTTATACATTTTTATACATTTTTACAAGACTTTTAAGAATGCAGCGTCGGACATCCTTCGTAAATATATTTCGTGTAAAAATTAGATAGCTTATTAAAATATTAAGGTGGAACAAGTCTCCTATCTTATAATAGGTAAACGTCCATCATATTGCGCAACGAATGTACACAACCTCTAGGTGTCGTGAAGCGTCTGTGCAATCCGTAATAATACTGAGATATGCGCAAATACTAGGTAGGTAGGTAGGAACGTATTTTTTTTTTGTGTTATTGATAAGCCTTCATTTGACCACAATCTCACCTGATGTAAAGTGACGATGTGATCTAAGATGGAGCATGAAGGCCTAGAAGATGGCTTCTCCGGGCCACATTACGAAACACGAAAAAATCGCTTCACGCACTGGCCCAGCCCGGAGGGTTGTGACAAGCCGCGGCCGAAGCCAGAGACCAGACCAGAGACCAGAGACTGTTCTTAGCACCACCCGGAGGTCACGTGTAAGGATTCAGAGGGTTACCACTTACGGACGTGAACAGACAAAACCTCCATAATATCCATAATAGTATCTGTGTTTCAAACCGACAAAAAAGAGGGGTGTTATAAGTTTAACATGTCTGTCTGGGACATCATAGCTCCTGAACAGATGGAGCGTTTTCAAATTATTTTTATTGCACGAAAGGTGAGTTTCGCCCGAGTGACATGTTTGATGAAACGGAACATAGATGACATAGATCCTACAAATCCAAAAATCTGTTTAGAATTTTTATAAAAATAGTTTTCTGAACCTGAAAAGTAACTTTGGACATTTCTATTTTATCATAGTGACCGGAATAATATCGAAAGAACAAAAATATGTTTGTATAACTAACGCGGAAACATTGTATTAGCACAATATAATTTATGTGGTCCATTGTCGTACGGAAACGGTAGGCCCGATCCGTTAATCACTTCGGAAAAAATGCAATAAATCCGACCCTAGTTTACTACCACAGAAATAAATCAGATATAGGGTGATGTATTAATATTAAAAAATCTCGTTCAACTACTGCACTATCTTATTTATTAAAATATTAATAATGATGGAAGTTTGGGTGGTCAGCTTATTTATCCATTCCTAGTTTTTTGATACAATTTCTAGGTATATTGATCTTTCTTA
Organism: Gymnoscelis rufifasciata; assembly: GCA_929108375.1. Classification (NCBI taxonomy): domain Eukaryota; kingdom Metazoa; phylum Arthropoda; class Insecta; order Lepidoptera; family Geometridae; genus Gymnoscelis; species Gymnoscelis rufifasciata. Next base: position 6,227,925 of record OV815315.1, on the reverse strand, counting down.
GTGAACTGATTTTGATTGATTTGAAAAAGAAACAATGTTTACCCGAACATAATGAATTTACTCGTCAGTGGATGAATAAGCGTATACAATATCCAAGTAATATAAGATCCATGCACCCAGTAGTTTATTTAAAAATTTTAAAAAGATTAGCAAATCTTTGGTAAAAATGTATCAATGAAAAAAATTACCCTAAACTGAGATAAGCGTTTCTGTTCAAACAAAAGCAGAAACTTAGTGAAAACTGAAAAAGTGCTTTATTTCATTAAATCAAATAATTTAGGTCGATTCGTAGGCATCGTATTTGTATAAACCCCGATATTTTCTTACGTAATCTTATAGCATTCTTCTATTTGTCTCCTCGTTCTTGTTTCCAGATAGACCTTTTCATAGCAGGCTTAACGACTGAGCCAATACATTAGGCCTTATACATACGGTTTTTAATTACATAAAATTGAGAACAAGCTAGACAAACAAGCCGACAGCATAACTTTCATTCGTTTTCATTCTTAACTTTCTAAAATAGGTGTTATAAATAATTCAGTATGTACTAAAAATTTCATAACATGAAGGCGACGTGGAAGGCCTAGGATGGCGGGACGAGCTCGACGCCCACCTAACGTCTTGGCCTGAAGTAGCAAGTAATAGAGAGGAATGGAAAGAATAAAGAGAGGCCTTTGCCCTGCAGTAGGACGGAACGGTTAATAAATAAAAACTCAAGAAATGTATTTGTAACAAATATGCTTACTAAATTACTTAATTTTTTGCTCACCATTTGTATTCCATCTCAAATGGTCAGTTACTGTTACGCACAGAGATTTGCAATAAAACGTAATAGTATTCACAGTATTTTTTGCACAGAACGACCGCTGGTTCATTTATCAATGCTGTAATCTATGATACTTATTCATATTCGACCCGATTTATAGGAACAAGAGCTGCTGCGAGTAGGTTAACATAATAATTATATATTTTTTTAATGATATAATATTTCAATAGAATAAATAAAATAATGTCAGTATGACAGTCATGTAGTGCAGTATACTGTATTTTTACTAAGTACTATAAAAGAAACAGAGGCTTATGTAACAATTATTATTAAAAAAAAAAAATATCTATAATACTTTCACAAATCCAAACTTCTTGCAAAATGTGATGATGAATCTTGCATCAGCATTTTAGAAATCGATTACAATCAAAATACCATAAAGCTTCGGCGAAACAATTGCAGATCAGGAGCGTCTGCCAAAAGAAAAAGAAACGTTTGGGTTCACCACATTGGGTATAAAATAAGAAAATTTTAGAATATCTCTAGCTATATATAATATCAGAAAAAAAAGATGTGAGTGCGATTCACGCACGATACAAGTGAAACTTCAGTAAATCGACAAAAGAATGAGATGAATAAAAAAAACATATAAAAATACTGTGCAAAAAGATTTTGTTTGGGAGGTCACCCATCCAAGTACTGGCGTCGTGCAACGTTGTTTAACCTTGTTAGCGTTTAAGATTGGCTTACCTGTCGTTTTTTCCGTTGCATCCGGTTTGAAATCACAACGATTCAAAAGAAGTTTCACGTCAAGAATATGTATTATCAAATTATCAATTAGTTTTTATTAATTCACACCATTCAGAATATTCTTCTTAGTAAGTCTTTTAGCATAAATCGACTCCATTATTCCCTGTCCCGACCCTAAGGTGAAAGGTCGCACAAGGCACACGACGGTCAGTGAATGGTACCGACTGGTCCTGCGATTCTAATGCATCACTACACCCCAATTGACCATCCATTGCTGCGCTCCAATCACGGCTCTAAACAAAATAAAGTCAGAACCAGCAATGGATTTAAACTATAGGGATTAAATGTTTATTCCGATCGTTTTACAATTACGGTTGGGCTTCGAGTATTTTATCGATATCTCTATCGGACAGATGTCCAGATAATTTTAAACAGTAGTAGTTTTATTCTTGTAAAGGGGTAGTTAATTGTAGTGAGTATGCTTCGTTTGATTATAGTATTTTAGTTCCTAATTTCTGGACCTTAGGGTGGATAATGCCTATTCTCTTTCAATAACAATGCATGCATATTTTATTGTATTATTATTAAGTCTGTTTTGAACCGACTTCTAAAAAATATTTTAAGTTAAAATAATAAACCAACATACATGGTCGCCCTGATTGGACCGTTTTTTTTGCGTATTAAATACGTCTGGTACGTTAGTATTTCGGTAAAATATTCACATTAACATAATCATCATGATCATATTAACATTCCCACTGCTGGGCTAGAGGGACTTCTCTCTTGGGAAGAGAGATAAGGCTTTAATTCACCACTAAGTCACGTGTGCTCCCACTTCGCCACCACGGCTGTAACAAAACATATTGTTGAGATAATTATATAATCAGCTGAAATTAGAAATGTTTTCTTCCAAATACTATTACAATGTTTTTCAACTTAGAAAACCTGTCATTGGCGCATACATTATCGTTTCAAGAGCTCCACTTCGCTTAAATACAACATGTTCCTTACCATTAATTTGCAACGTTATCAATAACCTCGAATAACCTTTTACAGTTAATTTAAACAGGCTTATCTTGCTGGTGACCACTCATCCACACAATTTACATGCGTATCGGAAACTAGTTGCCCATTGTCGCTAACACCATAACATTACAGGCAAAGAAAACACATACACATTTTAAATTAGCCGTTATATCGACTGTTCTAAGGTTCTCTTTAGAGAGATTACAGTGATGGGAAAACTTATGAAAAACATCGATAAAGTGCGATTGATTTTGGAATTCATTGTAACGGTTTTAAAGTCCGTTTTTCTTCGATGCTTCGAAAGATGGTTTGCAACAATGGCAGCCTATATACCGCCCGCACGTCCTCTTTAGATAAGATAAGGCTACCTGTAATAAACGACACCAATACACTAATGATACGGATACAGGTATTGGACCGGTATACAATTGGGCTGATAAAAACCGGTTTGCGCGATAGCCGTACTGGTAATTTTGTGCCCGTTTTCTGAAACTTCATGTTGGCTAAGATATCAATTTTTAAAATAAGTAATTGAAGTAATTCCACTTTTAGATATCTATACATTTAAGTTTTGTAAACTTTTTTTTTATCATAAATTTGACTTGAATAACATAATTGAATGTTTACCCCCATGCATTGTCACAAAGGAATATTTTTTTCTATCATCAATAATTTTATTACAAATTATATTTGAGTCTAGATAATTATAATAACTTACTTTGAGTATTTATCTACTCTCAAATAAAATAAATATAATTTTATTTAGAATTTTCTATTTATGTATTTAAAAACCTGTTTGTAAATTAACTAAATCGCTCTGCCATGGCAATAACTTATTTAAAAATATCCTGGCTTATACAAAATTAAGAATTTAATTATATTTATGGGTCAACCGTCCAAGAATGCGTTCGAATGTTGCCCCCCATGTTCTACCGTGGGCGCCGTAGAATCCTGCCAAGAAACTTACCAGAATATTAACAGTACCTAGCGCATTTTTGGACCAAAACACTTTTTGAATAATACGAGGCTCGCCAACCCGCCTGCCAACGGTGACGAATATTATCTACCCCCCTAATTCACAAAAGGCGTATGTCCTGCATTGGACTTGCTACGGTCGAAACGAATGAACCTTTTTTATGTCTTGATACTATAAGCAATCATTCAAGAAGATTGCATAAACGTTGTTTCTACAAATAATGTTATCATTTTATAATATTTACTTTGTTTTACAATGCTATTTTCTGACATTAAGTCTACTGAGGAGACTTTATGATTATTTATTCATATTAAGTTATTCTGGGAAAACCGTTTGTTATACGGGCAATAACCACCATAATAGTGGTCATCAATAGAAATATTTATACCTATAGATTCATACATAAAACTTTAAATATAATAATTGAGTAGGTGTTTACCCCCGACGCAAAAGAAGGGTGCTATAAGTTTGACGTGTATATCTGTCTGTTTGTCGGTATGTCCGTCTGCCTGTGGCATCATAGCTCCCGAACGGATGAATGGATTTAAATTTAGTTTTTTTATATGAAAGATGACGTTCACGTGAGTGTCTAACATGTATAATTGTATAAAAATCTGTTATTGTTTGATTACAAGTTATCTGAAAATATACTCGAGTGGGGTCTCAAATTCAAGCACATTACAAAATAATAATGACATTTTACTTTTAGGGGAACTAACATTTAAATGACTCTAATGTCATTTTAGTGTTAGCTTTATAAATAATCTTGTTGTGAATTACCACCATTATATAAAAAAGTGTTTATGTTAGATAAAAATAATACCTCTTGACATAAAATTATTCGTACATCCCAACCCTACCTTTGACCATGCGACTACGATATTTCCGTAGCTAATTGCAAATTGTGGCTGTCAACAGCATAGAGCGTTAATGTGTCATAATATGACACGAGCGGCCATACTCTCGCGCTGGGTTCCGTGAGGTTCCGTGTGATTACTGGGCCCGCTGACCCCTAATTCAACGGGTGCCAGCAGATGAATCTGGGAAAATCTTCCAACGGCTATTTTGCCGTTACTCTTGCATATTTTGCTAATAATCTAAACAGAGTTGCGTGTCATGCATTTATAATATTTATATCGTGTATTTCTGTAGAATATTCGTGATTTGCCAATTAATTGTCTTTTTTTTAATTCAGTTAATTCTACATATAAATCATACAAATCATAAATGCGGTAGGTTAATAAAACTGCACTTGTGAAATGAAATGTATCTTATTATAAAACCTTAGCAGTGTGCAAACTTTAAATCAAAATCCAGTCAACCAAACTTGGACCATATAATTAAAAGCATGTATTAAGAGTTCAATATAGTCTGAAACTTTATTGTCGAATAAATAAATGAGTGGTAAAATTCTTGAACGTTCTTCTATCTCCTGTATGGAATTTGTACCTAATTATTGAAAGTCCCAAAGTGCACCGATGCAAACCTTACTGAATAGCTACTTGAAATAACCGCGCAAATATGATCGATCAAACTTCAAAGGCAGCGTAATCATCCAAAGAATCTATAAGATGTGGTGCAAATAAAAAGCAACAAAGAAATTCGCCGACAGATTCATCATGTGAAATATATCTACGAAACTTAACACTATTATGCCATATCGCGGCGATTCAGCTAGGAATTGTATTTTGTGCGTTTATGAAATTCCATAATTTTGAGCGATGTCCGCTGGGTAAACACTGGGTCGCTATGGCCAAGAACTTTGCGCTTCGTTTATCTTTTTCAATATGTCTTTGTTAAAATCACAATCCTAACCTACCTCAATTGATCTATTCATCATTCTATTTTCAACCTAACAGCGCAGAGACAAGGTCTTGGCAGCTTCAGGCAAGGGCAAAACTTTTATGAGTTTCTCAAAAAATCATAATCATGTTATGGCTCTACGGTAGCCAAATCATTTGTGGGTTTGCTTTGAATTTATGATTTGAAGATACAAAGAATTGTTCTCGGTGTTTGGTTAAAATTTGATAGAGTCCATTGCACGTGTTAGCGTGTTTTATCAGCTGATCTCACATTGCAAGTTTTGAAAAAAAGCTGGAAAATAGAGATAGAGATTAAAAGAGTACTTGTACAACTGGTATTCAGACAATTTACATAAATTAAGATATTTTTGATTGCTAATAGTGGAATCTAACATCCCATACAACGCAAATATACCATCCCCGAAAACAACAAGAATATATCAGAATTTACTAAATTTACAAAGAATTTGCGAAAAACGAGATTCATAGTGCGTAATATATCTTAGGCAGCTTACTCGGCCAAGAATTGCACATAACATTATCACATCCAAGTACGTAAAAGCACTTGAATGCAAAACGCACACGTGTCGATACTATAATCCCGAGCTTTGCGTTATAATCCGACCACCCAGCCCGTGGCTATTATACTAAACACACTGCCCATACACCCATTATTATAGCATAGACACAAGACCATAGGTGCCCTTATTACACTGAATAAAACCAGGACCACCAAGGTGAGGTAAATCTCGTGAAATGCGAATGTAATGAGCCGTTCGTGATTTTTTGGCGGTTTAAGTGTATTTAGTTTCAATGCAGGTATTGTAATTGCGATGTTACTTTTTTTGCTGGCATAAATCTGGTTGACGGGTGTGGGAGTTGCAAAAATTGGTCTAACTTTGGCAAATTATGAAAGTTTGGGGAAATTGTTGGGTTTAATAAAACTTTTGTTAGAGCAAAAAGTTGCAGCATTTGTATTTACAGGAATGTATTGTTTTTCTTTATGAAATATGATATTATATATTATTACTTTATTGGTTTCCATAATTTCATAATCGATAACACATCATGTCATAAGTCTTTTTTTAAGATTGTTATTTTTATTTTCAAAGCAAATCGCGCACCTATACCAAAAAAACTCAGCTGGAAGAAATAGTCTGCCTACATAAATTATTTCTAGTACACATTCCAAAATTATATTAACTACAAGTCAACCATAAAGCAAATATTTCATAACACAATGAAAACTAATAACTATAAGATAATTTAGGGAGCTGTTTGTTACGTCACAGTCGATATATCAATCGACTAATGATGGTCCGAACCTATGTTAACAATTATTGTACAGTTGTGAACAAAGGTGTTATGAAATATGAATTTCTTGTAGTTTAAGGTATGAAACCGGCAACAAATATAATCTGAGATGCGTTAAGTTGTATGACAATAAATCAAATATTTTATTCAGGTCTAAATCTACTATTGAATTCAGAACTGAAAACAAAATTATCCAAATAATTATGACAAATAGGTTCTATATAATGTTATTTTTTTTGTATGAAAGTTGGTATTTAACAGTCAGTCAGACGATAGCCCTCTGATAGGTTACCGTTCTGTGTTATCCCCAAGTATGCATATATTGTATACTTCTTAATTTAATATTTCACACTTTCGCTCAGAACAGTACTTAATTATGACTGCTCATTCGGACGTACAGCAATGTGTATTAATGATGTACGGACAGACATACGATTAGCGACCTTCTGTCCCACTGTCCCAGGACGATTGATCTAAGTGATGATTCCTACATCTGAATCATCTAACTTATTTGATTTGATCATCTAAATTGTTTATTTGAATTCGATAACTGAAGGGGAATCGTGTTGGGATTTAATTATCTATTTATATTTGATCAGAATTTCAAATGTCTTCTTTTTAATGCTTAGTTATATCTTCATTTAGTAAAAATATAAATAAAATAATTACTTCCGGACAATCCACACAACAACATCTTGCCCCGTGTAAGCTCTAAAAATATGAATTTTATGCTCCCTGATATGACAAGCATTTTTTTGTTAATGTATAATTTATTTACAAAAGCAAGAACTAATAATTTCAATAACTACACAATTGTAAAAATTTTAAAAAGGGATTTTGGTCTATTCGCTTCTCAACACAACATAAAAGTAAACTGTCAATTTTTGTTTAAAAAATTTTGTTTTATTAATTTAAAGTTGACCTGTCCCATGCTTTTAGAGAAATTAACGTTTTGACTTTGACTCTGAAGTCACTTTCGTTTTCCACTCATAATTGTAACTCAAACTACTAAAGGGTAGGGTAGTATTCAGCTTCAGTGTAGGGCAGTTTCCATTTTTGCGAATTTCGAGAACAGGAAACGTTGAAAACCGTATTAAATACCTAAATATTCAGTAAACAATACAAACTGACTTATTGTATTACTATAGGTATAAATAGCACCCTTTGACGTTCCCACTGCTGGGACACAGGGACTTCTCTTGACGAGAGAGAGTAGCCTTAATTCACCACGGCGCGGCCAAGACCGGATTGGGGAATATCACACATGTCCTTTAAAGTATAGGTATACATATAGGTACTTTTAATATTACACTGACAATATTGCAATGTATGTCTATCGTAATAGCATTGAGCTGGTGTTGTTGAAAGTTGGTAAACGGCCAAAAACGGCCGTCACCACATTATCTTTGTACTGAATCCATACATTAGTAACAAAGACGTAATGTCTAAAGATAATGTTTTATATTTATGTAATTAGGACTTTAAGCAATAAGCAGACTCTGTGAGTTTTGGAATCTTAAATTTTAATTTAGATTTATTCTTAAAATAATAATAATAATTCTATATTGCTTACACAATTATAACACAAACATAACAATAATATTCTAAACACTATGAGACAATTGGCGGTCTTATCGCTCAAGAGTGATCTCTACCAGACAACCTTGATTGGATAGGATCATTTAGACATTAAAGGGGATCTGCGTGCAAATATGAATTAATTATAGATACTTACAGGAATATATATAACAAAAGTGACTAAAATAAATATAATAAACCTACATATATGTAAATATACTATAATGTACATAATATCCAACCTAATAAACATAAATATGTATATAAACTATAAAATTATAATGTTTTATTAGGGAAAAATGTACACTTTCATGTGGCTACATGACAAAAGTGTTCTTTGACCATGTTTTTGAATATGGGTAGTGACTTAGCATGCCGGACCGGGACTGGTAATCCATTCCACATTTGGAATTCCCGCACAGTAAAAGATTGGGCATAATATATACATACAATACCATCAAGTTCCATGGAATACTGTATTTTCTAAGCCCGCTAGCTATGTGGCTTGCTTCTAGTCCTTTCTTTGTGATTTGCGGCAGTTTAGTAATTTCAGTTTAAATATGATGTAACGGCGAGGCATGGCACAACATAATTCAAGTGTTGCAAGCCACCGCAAGCTAATTACGTCCATCCTATCTCCAGATATTGCTGTAAGGAGCTTTACAGACTTGTTTAATGTACCTATTATAATGAAAAAGTTCGCGGATTACACTCACACAGTTATAATTTGGAGCCTATATTTATGGAGGGAAAATGTGTTTTTGTGAAAGCTTAGGGTTCTTTCATGCATTTGGCAGACAGTTATACGACACTATGAGAGGATTGAAGAATTGACGTTTGACGCCCCATTGCTTAAAATCACTGTGGGACTGCTGTAATTTTGATAAACAATGTCGTTTATCAAAAATCTGTGAATCTCCTTGAGTGTGTACGGTACAAAAACATAACATAGGTCGAAACGATGAATTTTTATCAAGTTGAACTGAAGTTTAAGCTTAACACTGGAGGCAAAGCTGCTAAATTACGGTTTTGTCTAAATCGAGATTTAAAGAAATTGTTCAAACCGCCCTAAGGTAGAGGGTCTATAATCTAGTGTCGTGTCTGGACACAGACGCAAATTAAAATAAATGCAGAATACAGTCACATTGCGTACAGCACGAATAATGCAAAATATTGAAATGTTGACGGATAAACTTTAATAAAAATAATCATTATGGCTGCTAAAAATATATAGAATTAGCTGACCCGGTAATCGTTGTTTTTTACCCATACGTGAAATGCAATGTGACTGCTTCTGTCAGTTTCCATGGATACCTAAAGAATATAAATAAAGAAAACTTTCGAAGTAAATGCTTGATTTTTTCCCGACTCTTTTAACAATTATCATCGTAATTCAACGAATTCTTACAAATCCTCAATAAATTATTTGGATTAATCTTTTCTCTTGAATTACTTAATCCTTTCTCTTGAATTACTCTTCTTATTGCTGAAAATTCTATAAAGATCAGTCTTGTTGCTTTTAAGTATAACCAGAATATACTAAACATTTATCACAACATTATTTTTTTATATGAACAACATGTTATTATCTCCAACAGTCGTTAGTGGCAACTCGTAGGGCTACTAGTCTTTTTAAAAAGACAGTTCTTTATTTTTAGATTGTAATGTCGCAAAACAGTTTTACAAAAGTACCTACTTAAGCTGAAAAGACAATACGGAAAATGAGGAGGCAAGGATTATGTCATTGACGTATCATAGCAATATAATGCGACCGTGAAAACAAAGCAAGAATAGAATGATGATAACCAGAAACGAGCGATAAGAAATGCGAATTTTATATTAGATGGGTTCAGTACTTGGTTCATAATATGACAACATGTCCATGAAAAAGTAAAAACCTCGTCTTTGTAAAAACTTTAAAAACGGGGTTTACTTAAAATGTGTCTCGTATTTAGCAGTAAAATAACGAAATTTAATCAAAATCTAACTACAGAATGTTACTTTGCTACTTATTTTGGCATTTTACTTTTTTTTTATTGGATCAACTTAAGTAGTTGAGGTTAGAAAAACAAAAACCTTATTGATTTGTTATGTTGATATTATAACGAATACGATTTGTAACCTAAATTTTGTGTAGTTTTTCATTATATTTCTATATTAAATCATTTTGTCTCTTATTGTTCAACAATTTACCTTCAAAAAAACATAGATTATTTTCATAGAAAACCCGATAAAATGTACAGATAGGTTAAATACCGAATTCGTTATAATTTTCACGCGGAAATTACCATCCTGATATGTGAAAACATTCTTGTTTTTGAAACAAAATTAAAATAACAGAAATCACCAACGCATTGCAATCGGTCGGAGGAAGGTTTCGGTTGGCACTCAAAGCGCCATTTACTAACTTTAAATTTAGTTTATTTATTCATTTATTTTTTTTGTTGCTTGTTGTGTTTACAATTAATTTAACCTGAACAAAGCGACCTATCCACTGTAACGTCCAGCGCCCGCGGCGTAACTAGGGACTAACGTCCCAGCCCGCGTTACGCGAGCGGTGCGTGCCACGCTGCGCGATTTTTCCGTTAAAACTATTTATCACATAAAAAGTACTAAACCTATTTCAAAACCAAAAATGTATTTATGTTCTTTATTATAATTATATAAACTTGAATAATAATATGAATCATCGTACCTACATCTTCATTTACTAAAAAAATATCAAAAATAGGATGGTAGCATTTTTAGACTGATTTGGAGACCTATTTTGATAAATTTATTTAAAATACTTCCTCTGAACATTTAATTATTATTTTGGTACCGTTTTAACGGGGTTGGAGTCTAGTTTTTTCAATAACATATTTAATTTTAATACAGATATCACAAGTAAATCATAAAGAAATTAACTTGCGAAAAATAGGAAAATGGCGGAAAATTTATCTCACTTTATTGTCAAAATAATTTTTTTTTCATAATGTTTGTTGCCAGGTATTGGTTTTTCTAATTAGAATTTAGTAGAATAATTATTGACAATGACATCTGACATTGACACTAGCAACTTGTCTTATTAGAAAATAAAGAAAATCCGAAATAAAAAAACCAAAAACTCGTGTGGCACTCTAGTACCATGGACGTTAGTCGGCATAAAGTTTTGTGGCACTACAGAGTGCTGAGTCTGAGTTTACAATTTGTAGTTAACTTTCTCGATCGTGAGAACGTTAACTATAATTTGTATGGGATCGAAACAGCGCCTCTTGTGGCAAACTTGAGAAACATAATTTGCTAGTTTGAGATTCACTATCGACCGTCGATCGTCGACTCGTTTACGCTCACGTTCGAAAGTGAGAACGTTAACGCATTTGATTGGTTGTTTGAAAATTTTCCCGAGTTCGTGTTACCATTTTTGACATTCGAATAGTAAACGCGCTCGAAAAAGTATTCGTCTAGCATTCACTTAGAATTTCTCAGTGAGTAGAGGTGAGAGTGCAAAGTTATTCAGTAAAATCATTAATATTTACAAATAAATTATGGCCGGACGTTTCTTTTTCGCTTGGATATCGTCTTACAAAGACAGCTTTTAAGTTTTTGTGCAGAGAATTAAAACAATTGACGAATTTAAGGTCCTCTCAACTCGTTTTGTTGGAACTTATATTATGTACTTTTTGTTATTTATTAATTAAAATATTAAAAAGTACCTAGCTATAGTTTCGACACCTAATTAATTTGTTCTTTGCAGGTGTTCACGGCTCTCTTCTTTTTTGCTTCTGGTTCATACAAAAGCCAATTTGAGTAGCAAAACAATGCAATGAAATTTTTTTCAGTTATGTGATGATCAATACTACATTTTAAATGTTAACCCTAAGTTTGGAGGTGCAAAGCATGATTCTTTGTATGGGAAAACAGTGACTTGAATACATAAATTCAATCTCTGCACCAAAATAGAGAAATGGTCTGGCTTCTATATAGGTAAAGTATCTTTAGGTAGGTACTTGATTTATTAAAATGCATTATGTTTTGATCCCTTTAACTATTCTAAATAATCAAATAATAATAATAATCAAATAATCAATTTATTGGTAAAATATACGTTTACAAGTCAAAAATCGAATATAAATAATACATTTCAATTCAAATATAAAATCATATTTAAAAAATAAATTAAAGTTATGTCAATGCAATACAAATAGAACAGCAACATTAATTATATTTGAATGTCGAAAATGTCATCTACGCTATAGAATGCCCGCTCGATAAGCCAGACCTTAAGTTTGTGCTTAAATGAGGCTAAGCTAGGCGCGGTGACTACATGCTCAGGAAGTTCTGCAGAAGGAAGCTCTATCTTTTACATAATTATTTATTTTTTAGGAGACTCTGGATACCCTCAGCGCCCAGGCTAATGACTCCAATTTTAGATGCAAATACTGGTACACCAGAGGCCAATTATAATTACAAGCAAATGAGGGCTAGAGTAATAATAGAAAATACATTTTCAAATGCTGAAAAACAGATGGTAGTTCTTAGAGAAGGATGGAGTTCACTCCATCCACTTCAAGCCACTCAAATATGCTTCTATTATTATAGCATACTCAGTATTGCATAACATAGTTATCAATCTTGGCATTGATCTAAATCTTACTCGGTGTCCGAGTAAGATTTAGGTGGGTCTAGTTAAGGTAAAATATTTCATATGATATTATAACAAAATACCTATTTATGTTACAATTAATCATATCTAGTTCCAGGAAACTTAAATAGTGAACCGGGTTACAATGACTATGTGGAAGGAGCTGGAGCTACCAGCGGACCAATTTTAGTAAGAAGACTGATAAATAGTGTGTGATATATATATGTATGTAGTTCTCAGTTATATATTGTGTTAATGTACTATTGCTATTTATAGAAGTGTGCTTAGGATTATAAGGTTAAGGATATTGTATTGTGACAATGAATAAATAAACAAAATTATATAAGATGAACTTTATTTTTTTACCTAATTAGACAGTCAGAATTGACAAGTTAAATTTATAAACTTATATACTTATATTTACAAAAATATAAACTAATCATTACAGAGTCTATTAACTAACTTATCTTAAACTCTTATTCCTATTGCTTGCCAATCTCTGGCTCTGCGCTTCCATCTCCCTAATCATATTTTGCTCTCTCCTCAAGCTTATGTTACTCTATTATACACTTTCTCCAAAACTCTTCAGCTTGTAGAAAATTTTGTGCTAGCCTCAAAATTCTTCAAGGAATTCTTGCATGGCAAGGTGGTGTTTGCCCAAAGCAAGCAGGCTCAGGCCGAATCAGATTGCTCTCACAGAGCCTTATAGGAGAGAGTGCATGGGCATCTGTAAAAATACATTAATGTTATTATAATCTTAGTAACATTATAATTATGTTATCCTTAAAAAAGTTAAGTCTTACCTTCCAGTGCTTCCAATGTTGTGAAATAAATCTTAAAAACAAATCCAATATTGTGACAATATTGTGAACTGGGGTTGTTACAGTAATTCTTTGACTGGGGCAACATATGATGTTGATGGCCCAGGTTCATCCCAATGTCTGAGGTCTCCATGCCTAGAAACAACAATAAACTTAGTTTTTTCTTCGTCGATGAAACAACTTCACATAAATAGATCTAAACATCAAATAAATTATCAAACACTCACTGCTTCATTTTTAGACTTTTTAACTCATAGTTTCAATTTATTATTAATTTATCGGCCGGCCACTTCTTCCTACTCGAACGAAAGTTTTTATTTCAAACGTAAACAAAACACAGAATAATCATAACATTTTTGATAGACAGCTGCTTCTATACAAAATACTAGTAAAAATATCATTCTGAATTTGGCCGGTTAATGATTTGATGACGTCATGCTACCACCCTAACAAAAATATTTAACTATGCTCACGGTGAGTGAACGCTTTCGTATAGTTTTTGTCGATAGGCACTCGCACTTGCATGCCATTGCTTTTCGATTCGAATTTCGTTAGCTCGACTAACGAGATAGTAAAGTCATTCGAAAACGTTTGTGGAACTCCAACTCGGCACTCAGTACCACTGGACGTTCAAGTGGCTATGCGAGACTGGGCCCGATAGACCGGCCCTCTACTTGCGGCGCAAAGGATAGGGCGACTCGGCGCTTGCCCTTGGGTTTTCTGGGTTTGGCTTTTCTATGTATGTATGTAGGTTTATAATCTATTGTTACCTATTGCTAAGAATTATATTTGTGAGAGTGAGGGCTCAAATGTTTCCACAGTGCAAGATACTGTTGTGTGGATCCAGCGAAAGGTAACCGATATTGGTATTTTAAAACACACTATTAGATTTTAACAAAAGACAACCGTTTTTATCCGACTTTTTTTGGAAAATATGTATGAATTAATGAGTATACAAGTAACTCGGGCCGCGGGCTTCGGCATAAGAATGTTGCCCAATCTCCTATCGTGGGTGCAGCCATTTCCGAAGATTTTCGATATTAGTAAATTTAATGAAGACGAAAAATTGAGACGCTTCTCATTTTTTTGAGTCGGTTAAAATAATCGCGAGCCCTACATAAAACGACAAATCGCATTATCTTATAAACTAAAAATACACAAATAATAACTCTTAACGATTACGCCATTAAATTCATAGCTGAATCGTCACAACTTTTTTAAATAATATATACATTTATATAGTTTATCATACCATTCTAATGACATTGACATAATAACTTTTGATAAAAAAATAATCATCAATATCACGGACATCAAAGTTCTAATAAAAATACGAGTCGAATTGAGAACTTCCATATTTCGTTAGATTGGAAGTCGGTTTAAAATGTCTCATATAGAGGTATGATATAAGCTGTATAGAAGATAGCCTGTATAGAAGAGGAACCTTAAATCTACGCAACAGCTCTTCAAACAGCCTTATCACTGGACGTAGGTATGTAATGTGGTTGTAATAATGAATGTTATTTACTGTAGGATTTGGTGACCGCCAAGCGTTGCCATGATCAAAGCCTGCTTGTAAATTTATCTCGGTTTGTGACAGTTGGGGTAAGGATTCATTAATATAAGGAAGCGGTTTAATAATGTGGCAAAACATTAAAAAAAAATCACATTAAAGACATTCACTTTTGGACAAAGGCCTCCTTTATAGCTTTTCAGTCTTATGTCATTAAGACGGCCTTATGCCAGTTAGTTTGTGGACGTGTTACGTAGCGCTTGTCTCCATTAAAAACGTTTCACCCACACAAAGAGCATCTTTGAGAGTATCACGCTTGGAATAAAACCTTTGCAACGTAAATAATCATTAAAATCGATTAATTAGCGATAAAAAAACCATTATAAGTTATTGTATATTCGTAAACAATTTGTCAATAAAATTTGAGTTCAGATAAACAAGAAGCTGATAATTTCTTCCATAGAAAACATTATTTTCTAATTAACATACTGTACATATTTTACTAATTACTTACGCAGCTAATACTTTTTTTATATCCAGAAGTTTCCGCTCCGCTTGTCACTATGTTGATACCTCCGTGGTAGATTCCATCTAATTATCTCTCTAAGCAAATATAAGTTGACAGCATCACCCTTGGACCACACACAACTGTCGTGCAGCATTACTCAGGTATTTTGTATTACTTTGATTGCAATATTTATGCAATTAACTGATTACATATATAAAGGTAGACTTACTTGTTTTTTACAACTCTATTCAACATGGGTACTTTTGCTCGTAGTTCGAATGAACCCATACTTCAAGATACAAGATACAAAATCATTTATTTCCATTGTTTGGTTTTACAAAAATTAGACCGTCCAATGTATAATATTTAGTTTTTTAAGACCTTAAGATGAATTAAGAATTATTATTATTATTATCTCTATACTTCATTTTAAACACGTCAAAAATCTATTTTTTATATTAGATTATTATTATCTCTTTATTTCATTTTAAACACGTCAAAAATATATTTGTTACATTAGATTACAAAAAAAATCATATAAAACTACCTACTGTAAAAAATATATCAAAACGGAGAATCACCGGTCGCGAAGCTAGGCTCAAGCGACCGGTGACTAGGGCTGTAGAGAGAGGAACTTCCTGACGATACGCGCCGAGTCCAGGAGTACTGCCTTCTGAATCTAACCCTTGATCCAGCTTCCCAGCGAGAGCCTCTGAAGGTGTTGGTCGAGACTCTTCGCTATTAGGCCGTTAACGGACACGACCATCGGGACGATAATCGCCGACTCCACGTTCCACATGGTGACAATCTCGCGGGCCAAGTCATGATATTTGTTATTACATATTATTATTATTATAGGGCTCAAAAATATTTGTAAGATTTTTTGATAATGTTTTAAATCAGTTATAATCAATCCTACGCTAAGCTTGCCGATTTGTGTTTTTTTGCAGTAGATAATATAACATTCGACCGACATCTTTGACCACACAAACTTTGAATTACGATGCATAATCTCACAAATTAATCCCACTTTTAAAATATGGAGTGGCTGCGTAAAGCTTTAAAAAAAGGAATATGTATAGATGTATTACGTTACGTTTTAGATAATGACTCTATGAAATATCAGAATGATTAATTGTTTATGTATTTGCAAATTGCAATAAGATTACAGATTCGCTAAATCTTTAAATTTTAATGATGGGGTTCCGTAATTTTTGTGTAGAGTCTGGAATACCAAATGAATTAGTAGCGTGATTTCAAGTATCACACTAAGCCAAATTTTTTGTTTTTAACTTGTAAATTCTACGTATGTAGCATTGACAACTTTTTGAAATTTCCATACAAGTATTTCGCACCATGCCCACTTTTATTATTTGTATACTAATGTAAAAATCCATTAAGGATCAAATATCTCATACACCGTTTACGTTAGACATTAGGTTCCCTAACAATTTTTGTATGCCAGCATTTTTTTCTATCAATAGTGAATAAACGAGTAGGTGTCCCAAAATGTTGGAACCGCTTTTAAAGATATTCTTGTATTTCTTACTGATTCTTGTTTGAAGAGAAAACAACCGCAGACCAATAATACGCTGTAACGCATTGTACTCTTTATTTATTTGTAAATTGCTAGAAACAAACACTTTATAGTATTTTGTGGTGAAGATGAGAAAGCATGAAATGAGATGGTTTGTAGGAAATATCCAGACAAAATCGGGATCAGATAATAAACATCTATTATATTTTTTGGTAAGGTAATAATTATGTAGTAATAACTATGTAAGGCATAAGATTCGTAAAATATGTAGTTCTATGAATAAAGTGGCGTAAACTTATTAACAACTTTAATCATATCGTAAGTAGTTTATAGTAGGTGAATATATATATATATATATATATATGAAGTGGCGTGAACATATTTATAAAGTACTAGCTGGTCGCCCGCGTATTTTTTTTAATAACAATAGCTTTTTTACTTTACTAAGGAAACAGCTATGTCAGCTATGACAAATTTAACAAAAATCGGGCTTTCGTCAATTGTAAACGAAAACCGGTACTTTACCGCGGGAAAAGAAACCCTTGTGCTATTCTGATAGTACGCATTTATTTTCAAACTGTATTAGTATTGTGAAGTTTCTTCAAAATCCATTCAGTAGTTTTTGCGTTTAAGAGCAACAAACACACACACTTACTTACATCCTCGCAAACTTTCACGTTTATAATATTTAGGACAATATTATGTTATGTCCTGTGAGATATTCATTTAAATTTGGTACAACATCTTACCGTTCTATTATCATTTCTTTATGGCATTGGCGTTATAGTGTAAATAACAGTTCAACACTATCGAATAACAAGTATTAGCGTAATGATACTATGGTTTCTAAAAAACAAAACAATACATTGCATTAACACTTACCAATTTCTAGTTCCTCTTTTCCGTTGAAAACTGTACGGTTAAGTAACTGTCATCCGGCTAAAAAGTCACAAGTGACGTAAGGTTATTGACGTTGACATTTCAGAAACGCGTCAACAAAATTGATGTCTGAATAAGCCAAAGATGATTTAACCACAGGTTTCTATCTCGGAACACGTACTAGTACAGTTTGACCCATAATTGGTCTTGCGGCAAACCACAAGGTGCGGTCTCGGTTTGACCAAAGGGTAAACCTGTGAATCGCTCGCATCTTTCGAAATCATTTCTTAGGTGCCTATAGAAATAGTTTTATCATAGAAACAACTATAAAAAACTAACTAGATGTGTCGCATATAAATATTTTTTATTACTTATAGGTAATAATTATATTATATATTTTATATAGATCATTTATATCGGTATAGCTTTGCATATCAACAAAACAACTGTTTTTACATCATTTTATTGTCATTACAAATAAAGTTTTAAATATATAAACAGCATTAAGGTACACAGTAAAAAAATTGTTAAATTAGGAATATTGAAAAAATAAATCTTAGCTTTAAATTAATAAGTACAAGAAATAAAAATGTAGGTCATAATGGGAGAATTGTGCTTTTTATAAAAACAAAAAAAAATGTTAAGATCTGCACAAGAAGGGTAGCAAAAAAAGGTAACGATGTCCAAACATATCGACAATTGCATTGTTCTATTGTTCCATTTTCAAAACGTTTACAAACGTAATAATTGAAATGACCAACGCCTACAATGCATTCTACATTCAAACTCAGAGTTGTTTCTTTTTCTTAATTGAGTAGCAAAACCTGGCAAAAGTCGTAAAGATTTTTTAAAAGATTTTGTTTTCTATTTGTCGAACATTGTTTTGTTCTAATTGTAATTAGGTGGAACTAAAAAAGGTTTATAAGACTCGTTCGAGTTTGGACCAACACCTACATTGTCCATTTTTTGCCGCCTTTACGACAACAGTAGTTGTACCGACCGCAAATTTGTCAGACCACCTTGCAGCTAAATGATATTTATGGCCTCAAAGCCAGGAAGACGGTAAGCCGTGCTGTTGCATAATCTTTGCAATTTATGACTGCTTTTATTGTATGCGGTTGTTTTTATGTAATGTGATTATTATAATTGTTTGTTTTATGGTAAATTTGGAGACTTAGGATTTTTGGACTCATTCTATTAATTAAATTATTATAAAATTATTTTAAATAATGGTGATCTTAAGAATGTTAAATTGGAATAATGTTTGTTTTTATGTGTATATTTCAATAAGTATATACCTACTAATACTAGCTAAGAATTTTATGAATCGGGAAAAAATATACAGAGAATACAGCATAGTCGATTGCGTTTTCGACAATCGACATCCAATATTTTAATTTCATCTGTCGGAAATTGTTCCGCCCAAATCAACGGAATGAAGAATCAAGTTTATCTCAAAATCAATCACGCCCATGAAAAATCCGGCCCTGAGATTCTGCACGTGAGGCAAAGGTCGGTGCTTGTATTAAAGGGAGGAAATCCGGCGTCCATTGTTGTATCCAACACTTATGCACTTTACCTGACCGGCAGATAAAAGAGCTCGGAAGAATAGCCTCCCTTACCGTGCCGCTTTCTAAAAAAGTATAACGAAAAAAATAATTTAAATATCGAACGCATAAAAACTGAAGATGCAAATGATGCAACGGTCGCGATATTGTGCAGAATCCAGTTTGAAAAAAGAGCTTCTAATTTTCTCACGTTAGAGGCGGTTTTTTCTAGAAATTTCTAATGACGGTTTAATTTGAAGAACTCTTTGGGGTTTGATTTCGTGGGTTTTTTTGTTGTTTGCAAAAACAAAGTCTCGTAACACGGATGTCGCAAAAAATAATTGCGAAATGAATTATGCGTTTTCGGTTGCATAAATTTTGTTTGAAAATGGCATTGTCTTTTTCAGCTTTTTATAAAAAACACTTGCATTTTAATATTATTATGTTGCCATGCATAATGCTTGACAGCTTTTTTCGGTTGTTTTATTTTTTGATAAAAAAAAGCAGTGATACCAGAATCTATAAAACGGTAGGTACTTACTAATGTATAATTGTTAAATTAAAATGCCTATGCAAAAACGGAAAAAACACCGATAATTCAAAAAATCCAACAGTAGTTTCATTCCCACGATAAAAAATAAATCAATCAATACCAAAAAGAAATCGCCAACATTTTTTATGTTTGAAGCGTGACATCAGAACAAAACGAAGACCGCATCCACGTCCTGAATCTAAAGATATAAATTAAACTATCCTTAGGGGAGATTTTACCGTTATCTGAACTATTAAAATGGAGATAAAAAAATGATGCGTGTGGGAATCTTAAAAAACTAAGGGCAGGAAGCTACGGTAAGTGTAAATATGAGTCTATGAGGTGACATAAAGAAAGATGAACGGAAACTCATTTATTAAATTTATGGCACTTCTTGCGAGGTCTTGATTTACTTGATAAGACATGTTTTTTTTTATAAATGCATATAAAAAAAATACTGTAGTAAACACCAATGTTACTCTAATATCAACCGTAACTAACAGTGTGTGCGTAGGTGTGTACCTATAAACAAAAATAAATACGAAACTTTGCAGTTTTTTACAATTTCATAAAATGCCTTTATTAGAAGCATATTAATATAAAACTTTTTTGCCAAAAATTAAACCAACTTCAAACGAGAAACTGAAAAGTACAAAATAAATTAACTTTACAAATCATTTCGACATTATAAGTGATAATTAAAAGAAACATAAACAATTAAATATATAATTGCCTGGAAGAGATCGCTCATAGCGATAAGGCCGCCCTTTGTACCCTGTTTTTAATAAGTTAAGGTTTTTGTAAATTTTATTATTAATTTGTGTGGTGTACAATAAAGCGTTTTCTATTCTATTCTATTCTATTAAATAATTAAGTATTTACTAATTTTGAAGTCGGTGCCAAGTAAAACAATAACTAGATATAATATAGGTACCTAACATCAATCTTTTTCACAACTCAAGCCATAAGGTATTAGCAGGAAATTAACTCTAAATATCAGTCCATTCGCGGTATATCCGCGCACGCATTTCTATTTGGGTCCTAAATGCTGTTAATTAGTATGTTATTTTGACATATATATATCTATTGATATTGTGTTTAGTGTAGGTAAAAATGCATTTGTTACTGCATTAAGTTTTTTGTAGTATTTACTTCGCACCGACCTCAAAATTATTAAATACTTAATTATTTAATTGTTTATGTTTCTTTTAATTATCACTTATAATGTCGAAATGATTTGTAAAGTTAATTTATTTTGTACTTTTCAGTTTCTCGTTTGAAGTTGGTTTAATTTTTGGCAAAAAAGTTTTATTTCACGATTTTTAGTTATTACTCTACTAAAATATACCTTATAGAGTTCCTTTGACTGTCCTTCATTTTCATCATCAGACCCCTAATATCAGTCAAAACCCATTTAGATGAACGGTCTCAGTAATATAAGTTAATCAAGCCCAAACACAAAGTACTTGCTGTAAATCGTTGAGGAGTTCCGTTGACCGCCTTTCCCTCCATCATCATAAAACGGCTTTAAAATTCATTATATTGAATAATATTAAGTAACACACAAGTCGGAAAGACGATATTTTCAAGAGTTTCCCTCAATTTCTTCAGGATTCCACCACCAGATCCAGGTTTCCTTACAATGGGACCCCCTTTGGGATACTCCCTTTCCAACAAAAAAAGAATAATCAAAATCGATTCATAAACGACAAAGTTATCCGCGGACATACATAAAAAAAAAAAAAAAAAAAAAATATACGGTCGAATTGAGAAACCTCCTTTTTTTTGAAGTCGGTTAAAAAGAAGACATTTTATTAAAAAAAAATCCAATCTACAGATTATTCATAAAACCAGTAAACCCCAATCGGCCGTGGGTTGGTCAAAAAGGTTCTAATTTTACAACCGTTACGGCACAATAAAATACGAATTAAAAAATCTACCGGAAGCTGAACTGTTTACTTCCGCCTCAAGCCTGAATCTCGCCGGAGGAGGCTCATCAAAACGATTCGTTTCATTGGTGCCGATATTATGAGGCAATGTTTCTCAAAGTTTAGTCAATGTGTTAATAATTTTGATAAAAAATAAAGCGTATTATTAGGTTTAACCCTATTTAGGTTTTATTTAGGTTTAACACCTTAAAAACAGTGATCAACTTTATACTGAAAATCAAGCTGTTAGATTTAAGCGCATTTATATTTAAACATGTTTTTTTTTTAATAGAATTCACTGAGGACAAATAATAACTCTCATACTCCACATAAATTGTAGGCAATTGTAGTAACATTTATTATTACAAGTAACAAAGTTTTGTTTATACTAGGTCTTAAGTAATTTTTTTTATCATAAGCATACTCAGCTTACACAAGTAAAAAAAAGCTTGTCCGTAAAGATTGACGGCCGCTGACCCTCGCGACTAGCGACCCAGACAATGCACCCCATGTTTTTGCCCGCGTTTATAAAAACATATGCACATTTTTTAAGCGCATCTCGTATCAAGGTGCAAGCATTGTACAAGGGACATCTTCGAGAGTTTTAATAATTTTTGTAAGTGCGTTTTTTTATGTGCGAGTGTGTTTTTTAAGTTTTCTCACGCAGAGATCCATTCAGGACGAGATCTGTGGGTAGATACATCCTGTATTGTTGAAACACGTATGACTGCGTATTGATGATAATTTTTATCATTGATTCAATTGGGTTTGGAACACACCTTGTGAGATTCGATTGGACATTGTGGACTGGTTTTTGATTGAACATTTTTGCGTTGTTTGGTAGTCGCTTTAAGTGAAATATTCAAGATAATTTATTTTCATTGTTTGTTTTCACAAATCTAAGAAACGTCAAAATTATAATACAAAAACAAATTGAACATACTTATAGGTAAATAGGAAATAAATTTATCGTTTCTGGTTACTTCGTTTTTTTTACCCTAGAGCAAAGAAGTGATTGGAAACTGTACCTCATTTTTGTTCTGATATTTTACAATCATTATTGAATATTCTTTTTTTTATTAGTGGTTGGAGCAGATTACTTCCCCATCCTTTACCAAAAAATAATATTTAAGATGGTTAATCTTTGTAGGAATCCTACAATTACATACAATATGTATAATTATGTCAAGTATATTATATTTTCCATAAGAATTTGACAGAGTATTGTCAAAGTTTTACAATCGAACTATTTTTACGCATATAAAAAAAAATGCGTATGAAATAAATAGTTTAATTACAAACATGAACAATATAATTTATCAATCCCTCCAAAACAAGACACACTTTAAAAAATCCCAGCGATAATGCTCTCCCGTTATCGTCACACACAAATAATTGCATATGCTAATGGCTCCCGCATATTCATTACTGTTACAAAAAATACAGTAATTTAATATAAACTAGACGACAAAACCCGGCCAATGATGTAAAAAGTGGCTGAAAAACACAGGGGGAGCTACCGAGTGAAAACGGTAAAAAATAAAGGGGTACCTAGTAAAACAAAGGACAAAAACTGTGAGCCATTATCGTGAGCTAACTGGGCTTCGCGACAAGCGGTTAATTTTGTTTAAAACAGATTTATGGGTTGTAACTAAAAATGGCGGATTTTACAAGGTTGTTTCATTAAATTATGACAATTATTTTATTAAACATTTTATTATTGATTATTGCAATTTTATACCAAAAGTAGTACAAAATAAAAATATATTTATAGTTAGTGTTAGAGGTAGGTTGGCTTTGCAGCTTTTTGTGTATAAAGAAGGTGTTAGATAATTGTTGTTAGCCTTTTCGTGTGTAAGTAAATAAAGTGTTAGATAAATTAATACATTAAGTTTATGAAACCAGTTAAACATAGAAGTATATAAAATCCTTTCAGAAAAGCACTTTTAGAACTCTGGATTCCTTGACGGCCGTAGTCGCATTTATGTTTAAAATATATGATTTAACCCATTAAATGCCACGGTAGTGTCAAGGCTACTAACGCCAATTGTCGACCGCCGGGCGGACCTAAAGATGCATTTCGACATCAGAAAACAAAAATATATCATCAGACGGACAGAATTGGAACTAAAATATTCCTAGCATAGTTACTCTCAGATCAAAGTACACTAGCGCCAACGTAAAATGCTTGCATAAAGTGGCATTTGTACTGAGAATGACACGATCTTTAGAGCAAATCGACAATCAGCGAACAATGGAGTTCATCCCTTTCACTTTCGATCTATGTGTCAATTAAGATGTCTATTGTTTTATGCTAATTCATTTTAGGCAATCAGCGCTAGTTTCTTGTCATTCTAAATGTCAAGTAGTAGCTTTTTTTAGTTATTTATGACAGTACGCTGTCGATAGTAAAATAAGAATTATACAAAAAAATTAAAATTAATTCTTGTATGAGTGCACTGCCTAATAATATGATTTCATAAGAATTGTACCTGAAAACTTCAAAATACGAGTGTACATCACATTAAATTTCACTCTCTCTAGACTTGTGCGTGTTTGGCAGACAGTGCTAAAACTTTCTGAATTCAAATCTTTATTTCACTTCAGAGCGAAGTTGAATACATAGTGACATCAATTAAAATTACCTTTACACACTTAACAAAAACATATAATTAATTTATTATTAAACATAAAAATGTTTGTTAATAATTTAAATATTATGTATGTATAACGATTGTAAAGAGGCATTGTGGAAGAATTATTCGTTCATTATTGAATAGTCCATTGCGAACACAATAAAGGCATCAGAGATTTGCTAGGTTGCTTTAGTTGACCAAATCATACATATACTGTAGCTTTTCACTTTATCAGTACACGGGATTCTATTCCCGGACTACTAATAAATAGCTTTTTGCCAAATTAAAAACATTTTTGAATTTGCTCCGTCGTTTTTCGTTCAACTCACGGGTGCTTTACGATTTTCGGGATGGAAGGTAGCCTATGCCGTTCTCCGTACCTACTCCCATTACAGTTGAGCAGAAAGCTTGAATAAAACAAAAAAAAATACATTCACTTGTATACTATTAGTTAGGATGTCTATTGATACAAAACCGTTGGTGTTTTTTAATACTCATGCCGCAGATGCAAAATCACAGACCACTATAGAACATAAATTATTTAAATTTGACTAGTAATAGTGTACGGGTGACACAGGATATGCATAAAGGGGTAAAAAAAACCCCGGGGTAAGATTTTTTATGCGTCGTGAGGGGTCAAAGTTACCATGACTTGTTTGGCCAGCGTTCGTTATGCTATTGACTAAACGAAGTATTGAATATTTAAATTGCTTGAATATTTTTCTCACAGTGATTATGTAGTTGAACGTTATACAATACGTTACGTTTGGAATCTCATATGGGTGACATTGAATATGAGGAAAGATTTTATTGATAAGATTAGATGATTTATTCTTATATATAAAATGATAAAAGTCATATAAAAAAATTCAAAACCAGTTCTATAACATACCTACTTTAATTATATTAACCCAGTTTATTTTTTTTTGATTCTATACAATGTGTTTGTGTGCCTAAAAAACTTATAAAATATACATTCACGGTACCTATATTTTTTTCAATTTATAAAGAACACTTCATAAATTTAAAAATCATAATAAGACCTTATCTCCAACTCCACAAATCAAAATCGGCGACCATTATCTCCCAAATTCAATTCACCCTTTGCAAGCTCACCCTTTTCGGACCTGATGCAACTTCTATCTCATGACCACGCAAAAAAGACACCTGGTGATTTTTTTAATAAAAAAATTGCAGATTTTTTTCTTAGAAAAATTCGTATAATCCTTTCTGGTGTCTTCAAAGATATGTGTAACGCATGGGCTAGCCTATTGTAGGTTGTTGAATAGGATGTAAAAAGCAGATAAAGTTTTGCCTCGGGTCGGTTCTGATTCCATACCGTAATTTTTTTTGAGAGTATTGACGGTTAAAAACACAATAGATGGAAAAGGCTAGATGACTTCAAAAAAAATAGGTATACGGTTTGGTCCATCTGATAGGCAAAAATAATGGGCACCTATTTTTCGCTTTATCAGTTTTATGAGATAGTTTTGGAATTATAGATAAGTTCCGAAGTTTACTTTTGACCTATAAATTCAGTACAAACACTTAAAAGCGTTACGTAACGCGAAACTGTTTGTTCTTGATTTTTACAACTAATATTATTAACGCGAAAGTTGTTAGAATGTAAGTTTGTGTGTTTGTTGCTTATTCACGCAAAAACTAGTGATGGATGGATTTTGATGAAACTTCACAATAACTTACATAATCTGAATATCATATGGGCTACTTAATACCGAGGTAAAATGCCGCTTTTCGCCGGAAAATACAATTATTACGAGCACAGCCCGATTTGAGTCAAATTTGGCATGACCATAGCTGTTTTCACAGCTTTGGTACTTTTTTCTGAGGGAAAATTATTTTTACGCAGCTAGTAGGTCCTTTTTACTGCGAAGAAGAGGGCGTACTACGTTCAGGACTACCCCTTTGATTTTCTATTTATTCTGAAGTGGTTTTCAACTACTGTAAACAAGTAGCATTGACCTTTTGATCAAATCGTCTCTGTATCTCATTGCTGGACACTGGAAAACCACTATTCCGGAACGCAGTCTCCATTCTTCTACAATGGTTATTAAAATCTGCCCCAAATGCTATCCATTCCTTTTTTTTATTTGTCTTCTCCATTGCTGAGCCATATCAACAGAAACAAAGAGTAACCTAATTTTTGTTTCTATTCAGTAACTCTACTACCCTAAGCATAGCCCTATCCGGAACTCACTGAACAATTGTAAGCAAAGCAAAAGTATTAACGTAGGTAGGTAAAAATTAACTAAAATTCTACAAGAGTATAAAGACAATAAATACCTTTGAATCAGAACCTAGATTTAACCCTTCCAACGTAAGTTAAATTAAAATATATCTTTTATACAAAGTTTGCTCGGTCGTCCGAAAAACAAAAACGCATCGTCGCATACGCGATAACTCATTACCCGCATGCCGAAAGAGGACAATGCAATCGATAATGCTAAGCGAACACGTGTGCTGGCCCTTTGTTTTACGTGGACCGGAGTTCAGTTTTATATTTAGAAGAGTGTATTGTCTATTGCCCGTATGTCCATAGATAACCGTAAATTACGAACGATATAAAATAAAATTATGACAGGAGTTTGTTTTTTAGTTTGAATGATTCCAAGTTTGAATCAGTGAATTGGATTCATTTCATTAAGTTATCAAGGTTTCTACTTTTAAATATAGGGCAAAAGAAATTTAAGGCTTGAAGTCAGCTATATAATATTGTAAAGTCATGAATAATACATTTTAAATTACGTCTTTTTTGTAATCATACGATTTATTTTAGTTAATAAAAATAGAGTATGATGATGACGGACGCGGGCATAGTTTTCTGATAAATGTATAAACATGAGATAACGTAATTTTCTTATAAAAAAATATATCCCTTACGATATCAAAAAATAGAAAGACACATTATATTAGAATAGTGTAAATAATAGGGTTCAATTTTATTACTTTTAAGGTTCGGAATCCTAAAAATAAAAGCAAAAACTGTAACCTTCGTCGTTTATTTTTCTTCTATAGATTTTTCCGTAAATTGTGAGTCAGTCTATGAATGGCAACTCTTTGTTTTGTCGCTGTTCCGCTTTTATTCAAGAAACAAAGACTACGTGATCGTCTTCTTTTATAAAGAAATGCAACTGTAAGATTTTTTCAGAACAAAATTAAAACTCACTTACAATAAAGAAGCATTTTTATACTGTTAAAACTTAGGTACTAAAAGTCTATGTTTTAGTAATAAAATGATTCCAGCTTTTCTCCATAATATCCGTTTCTATGTAAAAGTTTTAAAAAAATGTCTAGATATTCGTTTCTACTTTTACCGAGTACCTATTTTATCGGCTGTGAAAGCTGGATGCGCTAGTGCGTAAATAACGCTTCCAAAATAAATATAAAGTTAGTGAATGTAAAACAAGCCGAGTTTGCTAAGTGGGAGCCCACTCTCGGCTTTCATTCCGAAAGTCGTGGCTTCAAACCCAGCCACAAACCTTGGGATTTTCTTCCTGAAAAAAAAATTTGAAATTTGAAGAGTTTGAAGGATATGTAACATTCACCAGCCCGCACTTGGCCTGCATGGTGAGCTCAGGCCTAAAATGTCTTGTCAAGCTTCTTCTTGACTTCTCTCCCTGTGTCCCAGCAGTGGGATCGCAAATAGGTGTGCGTATTTATGTGTGTACTGTGATAGTCGTCTATATCGAGCAACTGAAATGATGATATCTACTATTATGCCGTTACATACATACAATTGATGAAAAAGTTTATAATTACTTCTCAGTTACGGACAGGCCGATTAAAAAGCTTATTAAAAAACATCCCGAAAATTCCCACGAAGACATCACAGCAGACACTAGCTAGCAGATGTACCAAAAAAACATGAGAACTATCCTCACCTCTGACCCTGGGCTATTCGCAAACTTAGACCGTTAAAAAAGGAATTACAGTCAAGGCATAAAGAAAGAAACCATTGTTACTTAAAAAACTGTGGGGTACAATTTGAATAAGAAAAAAACTGAGGGGTGCACACAAAACAGTCTGGGTGCTATTTTTTTGAGGATATGCATAGTTACTTATTGCAAATTGGTCTCGGTCAATATTCTCACGAGTATTTTAAGCTAATAAAGAAGCAGATGCAAATGGTATTGAAGTTTGAATTAAAGATTTATAGTTTGAAGACCATTTAATTTTTTAAGGTAGGTCTTCTTAATCTTAAGATCAAAGCATGAAATATTTTGATAATATCAAAATATAATCAAATGATATTATCATTGTTCATATTTTTTGTAGCGTTCTAAATTTCTGTTTGTTTGAAATAAATAATCACTTTCACTCATTAATTAATCGCAACAAACTATATATGTACCTGACGAGTACGGCGAATAATTTGCCAATAACGTTTTTGCAACGTCGCTTTTTATTATATTCGCATAATTTTCCATTTATTTTGTCTATAGCATATTTATGCTAGTTTTGTATGTAGAAAGTTATAGACAAGATAATCCACGATCCATGACATAGACTACATGCAGCATTGATACTACCAGTGATAAAGTTTACCTTTATGTTATGTTACTAAGATGGTCAAATGCGGGTGTGCTAGAGACTCGTTCGTTGTTTGGCAGTGAATACCACGTGTTGGCGAGGTTGGCTATAATAGTGGTGGTGTTGTGATGGGTGGTCTACGTCTTAATCGCCTTTAAAGTCAAACTCAAAGTCGTCGTCAAACGTTTATTTCCTAAAAAGCACAGGGCATACATGGACAGGTCAACTTGAAATTAAAAAACTACTTTTATTTACAAAAATTATCAAGGAAATATCATTGTCTTGATAGTTCGCTTCAATGTTTATACTGAGTTGAGAAGCGAATAGAACAACACAGCTTTATCAGTTTTTACAATTTTGAATTTATTAAGTTTATTTATTTTTAAAGCGAGTTCTATTTTCTAGCAGTCTATGTTCTATTATCGGAATACATACAGTATTACGCTACAAAGATGTTCAGAAAAGACATATGAAACGATGCAATATTGAACCATCTCGTTGGGAAATCTCTGCAGAAAACGGCCTGAGTGGGCACGGAATGTGCAAGAAAAGGTATATGTTTTCGAAGAAGCAAGAAGACGATAACTGGACCTTAAGCGTATCTTCTCAATGCCAAACAATCCTCAAACATAAACAATGTTAATGGTTTAACGTAAGTTGGGCTGGTTGGGGCCTGGTAGGGGGTGGCCAGGGGGACAATGCACAAAACACTCCTAGGCGAGATGTCAGTGCAGATCTCAGTTCCTCCACTTAGAATTAGAATTAGAATGGTTTAACGTTCGCATTTTGCGATCGCATGTTTGTTGCTAAAATTGGGTATATAAGCCACATTAGAGTCACACAGTCGACGTTTTAGTTTTTGTATTACAAAAGGTCTAAGGGTACTAAGGTCACTCAAATCGTCTAGGTGTATTATTATTATGGCCTACTTCATACCATGTACTAAATTTACGCACCGTAGCGGAAGAAAAAGCGAGTTGATAATCAGTAACGTATCGGCTGTTATCAGTACGTGTGACATGTGAATTTGGATGATGCGGGCTAACAATGCGTTTATATGCACGCCGTGTTTGGTCACACATTTGTGGACTCTATTGGTACCACTGTATTTGAATATTTTCGTAAACAAACTGTGCAATGCTAGAAAAAATCTCGCCTTTGTACATGATCTATGTTATATTATAACTAAAAAAAAAGCCGTGTTAGCTAAACACTGAGCCAAGTGGTAGCACACTCGATTTTCATCCGAAGGTAGATTTTTTTATTTTTTATTAGGTAATCATATAGGTACATTAATCTTAAATACTTCTATTGTTTCTTTTTACGTTTTATTGCTACACTATTCATTTTAATAAACGGGATTAACTCAGAATCAGTCTTTACGTGAGTAAATCCCGATTTTTTAAACGCATAATGTAAGATAATTCAGTTAAGGAATGTTTTTTTTTTATTATTTGGTACATTGAAATACATTTTAAATTATGTTATTGTTTTGATTTAACAAGAAGAATTGAGATATTGAAAATATCTAAATATCTAAGATCTATCTCAATATTCCTGCATCAAAGCAAACCTAACCTATTTGTTTATATAAAAATATTTTTTACCGCATTCCGCCATTTTATAGAGCATAAAAGGACGTCATTTGATCGCGTGGTAGTCATGTTACCATTATTGCCGTAAAAAATGTTTTTGAATATCGAACTGTGCACACGCAGATGTTTTGTCCACTTTTTATGGACCTTATTGAAATGATCGTGAGTTCCGTTAGGTATTTGCTTTGATAAATCAAGTTGTTGACAGCTGTAGAATAAGTTTGTGAGTGATTAGATTTTTTGTAAAAAATTGATGATTTATAACAATAAATAACTTAAATGTTCTGAATTATTTCAAAATTCAAATTTATTACAATATTTTGACTTTAATTTAATTATTTTTCTCTCTAGACAAGTCAATCAAATATAATTTGGTCAGAATTGTAAGACAACCTTAAATAAATAAATTCATTGTATTTATCAGTAGAAGGTGGTAGAAAATGCCAACAAAATCATCAGAAAAAATAATTAAAGAGAAATAATAAAATAGTCAGTCTAGACCTTAGTTAGACCTTCTAGGCCTAGGCCATAATAGGTAGGTACCATCGTAACGTACATATGCGTCGGTAACAGGTAACCATCTTCTGCATACAAACCACTACTGCAAGAGGATTACCATTTATCGACGCATACTATTATGTCCGAGAGGATTAATTAGACTGTAACTATTTAATTATTTCACTTTTAATATTTTTGCTGCATATCAGAATATAGTAACTTCTACTGATAAATACAGTGCAACGTTATCTTAAAGAGTTTTTCACCTGACGAGATTTGTTTTATTTGTCCAAAATGAAAAATAATGAAGAAGAATGTTGAACATATCATTTTAACTAAAGTAGAACTGTGGTTTTAGCAGAGGAATATGCAAATTTTTTAGATAATTATTATATTGACCTATATTTTCACAAACAGGTCAAATCTAATCATAATAGACGATACTAGACAAACCAATAAGACTGAAAAGGCAATACTATTTTTATAATCCTTGACGTTCCGCTCCACGCAGTCTGCGATGGCGCGTGGGTCGCTACAGCGAGGTACAACACTGGAAATACAAACAGATATAACGTTTGAAACTATCGTAAACATTAAAAAATAGCTTTAAAACGGGATTAGTATTTTTTTTTTGGGTTACGTACCTCAAAAGGTATAAACAGAACCCTTATTTGATCACTTTGTTGTCCGTCTTTCCAACAGTGTCTCTGTCATACAAGACTCTTTTTCTCAGGAACGCTTGGAGGTATTAGGCTGAAAATCATAACAAATACTCTTTTAAATTGTCATTGTGTAGTTGTTGTAGCTATCATTTTATGTAATAATAAACTTCTACGTCAATGCAATCTGAAGAAACAGCAAACAAAGAGGAAAGGCATTTTTTATCATAATTACTAGCAAGGAAATCAGAACCTAACCTATCTAATGGGCATTTCCTGACTACCTAGAATCTTAAAATTTGATAATAAACCCTATAATTATATGTTTACCGATAAGACGAGCTGTATCCCTCGGCCAGAACTGCTGTACCAGTGCGTCCTGGAATATTTATTTATCTAATTTCACATAATTTTTGCACTTTTTAAACATTGATGTATCCAAGTCGTTTTTTAGTTTAATTAAATCATTGGTCTTGAAATTTATGAATTTTGATTAAAAACTATAATTTCCAAAATTATAATGTATTATTTCTTTGAAATCATAAAACTTATAATCTCATTAATTATTATACTATTTATTTTGTAAAATAATTATTGTTTATTTTATAATTGTATTTATAAAAATCACGAGACAAACACAAAAGGGATATAAAGCAATTTCTTCCAGAGCCCCTTAGAATGGTAAGAAAATTGCACACATGTACAGTGCGATTTTTATTTTTAAATATGTATTTCTTCATTTATTTGTCCTGCTTGCATTGTTTTGCCTGCTATACCTAAATACCTACCTAATAAATAACGTTTGGCTTGCATTGCTAAAATAATGCACAAAAAGTCCTAGAAAGCCTCTTCCATAATTTCCCGCTCATATTCTCCAAAGGCTGACTCACCCAAGATCTATCAAAGCTAATAGATGTGTTTCACAAGACGTGGGCTGTGTATTTATTTATAGTATCGAAGCCTCTTCAATGTTTCAATGAACTTCGAACACCTTTATTAGCGCCGTAAATTGTGTAGTCATAATTATACAACGGAATTATTAAATTTTACTGTTCCCGATATATACAGTTTCTGGATACGAATAGAAATCGGTAGCTGATACTTGTACTGAACTGAAGTGACTAGTTTTTAATTTCTCAAATAATGTGTGAATATTAATTATTATTTATTTTTCGAAAATATTAAGATTTCGGACAAGATTAAAAAAAAATATTTAATCATAAAATAAAAGTATCTCTTGATTATTCAACGTGCTTTTCCAATTGGAGAACTTGTTTGTGCCTAATCCTTAATATTTATCGATATTAATATGAATTTTAAAATAACAATCTCAACAACTCCTTAGAATTTACTGAAGTAAGTAAATTTAAGACAATCCCATTTTTGATTCGGGAACTTCAAATAAGAATTTAATTGCGATACTATTACTTTTTTTTATTACAACAAAACGAAAATGATGAATGATTTTTAATAGCAATCACTTCAGCAAGATCATTGAAATGCCCATCTCATAAATAAATTATCATCATCAGTAAATCGTCGATCGCATCTCTGTGACGCCTAAACTTTCATAACTCATGCAAATTCGTTTGTCTCACAATGAGCGCATTTGTACACTGCAGACCAAATTATTTGCCGCTCAATTTCTCGTCCAATATATTTTCAACTCTATATCAAAGAATCAAGAGTTTATTTTTGAAAGTGTGTTTTGGGTAGTGGTAATATAAATGGTAAGCAATATTCACATTAAAATATACGCTATTACAGACGGACGGACGGACATAGAACAATGCAGGGCGTGGGCAGGATTAACTCATTATGCCTGGACGCCTTGACCGATATCCATGCTGATTTGAACGAAGGTTGATGTATTAAATTGTAATTAAGGTTGCTTTTTGCGATATGTAATTAGGTACCGAAGTTTAGTGTTATGTAGGTGTCATTGTGTTTTTGTTCTATCGAGATGATGAACCAACGATTTAATTTGCGAAACTAAAAGTAGGATCCATAATGATTTATAGACCGTTAGGAATATTTAACGTATATTATACTGATACTACACAGCCAGCATTTAACGTAGGTACCTATATTTAACGAGATTGATTTTATTAATTTAATCAGACGAATCCTGAGAGGAAACTTTAGAGGATACCTGCTGCTTATACCTGCTTAAAAAAACAAAAAAATAACACTTTATTGTGGTAGAACAGCATATTATAGTTGTGTATGTGATGTTTCACTAAACTGTATAGTAAGATATAATATGTATATGTATATATAACTGTATGGTAAGATTTTAAGACAACACATTTGAAATAATTTTATAACCCGATGCAAAATTGGGAATTTAGCAGATGCACCTTATTATTTTGGAAGTTTTTAATAAAGATTGTTTTTTTTCTGTGGGAAACTCAATAAATAAATAAATAAATCAAAGAACACGATTTTTATGAATCTGCGTGAACGGGTGATCGTGAAATTTGACATAGTAAATGTTCATCATCAACCTATTAACGTTTCCACTGCTGGGACATAGGAACTTCTCTCATAGACAGTAATCAATGTTATATCTCAGAAAAAAAATGTATTAAATGGATTAGATTATAGTTATTTTATGGACAAAATTTAATTCATTAATTGATTGCTATTTGACCTAAATAGGACAAAACAGCTAGTTAAAATCAGTAACGCGAGATGTCCGTTTGGTATGAGTTATGATACGTGACACGATTACAGGTTGCCGGTGCACCCGATACGAGCCGGTTCCGACGGGACATCCTGATAACTCGTGCCCGCGTCCATGCTACACTGCAGGACGGAATAAATTGACCGATCATTAGTTGAAGGGCGAAATATTCCATCCTTTGATATTAACTATAATTATGTCGGTTTGACCTATCTGACAAATTAAAACATGAAAATGTTTGTTATCACATTGTTTTCAAAAGTTCGCTTTAAAATCTTTGGTAACACGGCTTGAAGAGAAGTCACAGACTTCATTGTCAATAAACAAATAAATTGTTACGTTTGTTTTACGTAACTTTTTTATAGCACCGTTTTTTTCTAATAATGATCTTGTAAGAACAGATTCTCATTCCTTAACACCTATAAATTTATTCTTTAAGATTAATGTATCTGACTCTACCAGAAGTTGCCTGTAAATTTGAATTTTAAAATAAAAGAATTACCTTATACGTTTAAAACTATGATTAAATAAAATAAAATGCAACATCCGCCTGGGTTGCAGACGGATCGCTTTTAGCCCAAGCGCTTTGTCCAGCAGTGTACCGATATAATGGTGCGACCATTGGCGCGCGGACGGCCGCCAATTACCCTATTGTCGGCAATTGTTGTGCGACAGTGGCCCGTCTGTTTGTATCGCTATCTGTTTACACGTGCCCATGAACGACACACGATTTTTATTCTTAATCTTGGCACTGTGTGGTCAGTTGGAGCGAAATCACTTAGTACAGGGCCTTTATGAAAATAGTAGAAAGTGGATTTAATTCTTATAAGACTTACAATTAGTAAATTCAAATTAGAGAATGCAGGCGTTAGATCACTCATAGTCAATAAGGAATAAATGACGGCAAAATGTATTAAAACGACGCCACAAACGTGAAACCATTCTGGACATAAAAACATTCCGCCCTATCAAAACGCTCGCTGAAAAACAACACGAAACTTCTAGAATACTTTTATTAGAACTAAGAGACTACATTGACTTACCAGCAGGTGAAATAGAAGTAAACAATTGGGAATTTAATTATTCATCGTCACAAACAACAAATGTGATTTATTCTCATTTGTCACCAGTGGAAACGGAGAGGTTGGGAACAACTGGAAATAAGATATCAAAGGTCTATTTATTTAATATAATTTTATTTTGATTTGACTAATTTAGAAAAAAATTTAGTAAATAAACATTGCAAATAACTAAAATATTACATCACCTTCATGTCTTCATCTGCCATAGGAAGTCTTATGCCAACACAGAGGCGTGCATCGCGAATACTACGTCACGTTTGCCTCAGGCTGTGTGGTCGTGAGCACTCACTGTTTGAATTTGTTGTAAACACAGGGTTTATGCTCCTGGGCAAAAGTTTGTATTTTGCTTAGTATGTTATCATTCGAGGTACAGTATGCGTCGCTAACTGGTAACCCCTTTTACATAGAAGCTACTACTGCAAGAGGGCTACCAGTTAGAGACGCATACTGTACATAGGTTTTACATCTCAGGCTGAGATGTGACACAACGTATAGTTTGCAGGTTTTCGTGATATTGTCACAAATCCAACCGTATATCTGAAACAATTGGTCTAGTAATTTTTCAAAGAGATATTTAGATATTTCAATCTACAAAGTATTTAAATATATAATAGTATATTATTTAAAGCAATTAAAATACTACTGAATTTGATTGACGTTTGTTGTGGATCTACTAAACTCAAAACGTCGCCACAGGAACACTACAAAAATGTTTTTTTCCCAGGCATAATAATTCTAAGTAAGCTAAACAAAGCAGCAAAAACAATCAAATTAACTGAACGTAGACGTGCATAAAGCAGCTTCACGTAGATTAGGCCGGGGGCATTTGTATTGTTGCCCTTTTGCCCCTCATTGGGGTCATTTGTCAGGGGCATTGGTTTTAGCTGCTATTAACTTATTGGAGGAGGATAATTCTTATTCCAATAAGAAGGAATTGAAAACGATCCCTAGTATCTGATATGCTTTATGGTATAATGGTATATTGTATTACCGATGGACGTTACAAGTGGTTATATCGGGCTTCAATATGCTGTGTGCTATTACAGCGTTGCCATTTTTTTGCCTTGTTAGGTTTTTGAGTTTTATTATAATTTTGACAAAATATTTGCACGCCTGCTTGCAGGCTGAATACAGTGACATAAACTACTATTTAAGATCTGACATGTATTATTAATTATGTATTCTAGCAAATAAACGATTTCATTTCATTTCATTTCATTTATAAGTGAAAGAAGCGAAGAAAGCGTTACATGATAAAAATTACGAATAAAATAATTAAAAATATATATTTTTATGTTTATTTGAGTCCAAATTAAGTTTGTTATATACATAGGTATAGCAATAACAGTAATATGCATTATTTAAAAAAATATGTATATGGCCTTTCGAACGATATTCCGAAGAGACAAATTGCACCAAAAGAATTAATTTAATTTAATTTATCATACATAAAATATTTCTGCATCCATAGTTAAACTCTTGCTCAGTTTACGTGTTAGATAATAGTCGAAAATTAGCCAGTTATTTACTTGCCTGTGCTTTCCTAAGAGCGATATATTAAGATTCTCTCGAGAGATTCATTATTAATATCACTGTAGCCTGATAAGTCTTCTGAAGTTTTTTATTATAATTCTATAATAACAATATGTGCCCATGCCACAAAGGATATCCTACGACTGATCCTGATGTAAAATGACGATGTGGCTTAAGATGATACATGAAGACCTAGAATATATGGTAGATGGCTTCTAGGTCTAGGCCGGACCACATTAATCGTTTCACGCACTGGCCCAGCCCGGAGCGAATAAATAAATATTTCCGGACAATCCACACTCTATCTAGCCACGTGGTATAAGCTTATGTTACTAAACTTGTAGTAGACATCTGATAGTTTTACTACTTATTGTAATTTTATCATACGGTCAACAACAGAAATTCAATATCAATGCTCGTTGAGGCCTAAAGTCCTACATAATCCTGTAATCGGTCTGTCCGGCCATCCGTCACCATTATTATCCAATTGCGATATCCATTATCCATTCTAATTAGATAATTCTCATTGTCCATGAACATGTGCAATCTAAATTTTTGTAAAGCTTGTCGTCCCATGTGGCCAGGTGTTTTAGGGTTCCGTACCTTAGCAGGTAAAAAGAACCCTTATAGGATCACTTTGTTGTCCGTCTTTCCGTCTGTCTATCATGACCCTTTTTCTCAAGAACGCCTGGAGGATCCAAGTGGTTACAATAAAGCTTGTTCTTTGATACAATCGTAAGAAATACAGACTGAAGCTAGAGTTTGTTTCTTTATTTGATTAAAGGTTGATTTTTAAATCAGAGATTTAGATTTTAATTATTTTTAATAAGTGAACGCACCAGAAAAAGATTAAGGCACATCCGTAACCTTCGCGCTCACAGGATTTAGATAAAGATAAGATAAGATAAATATTCTTTATTGCGCACATAATTAAAATCACAAAACTAAAAATAAGCACTTAAGACTATGCGACAAATGGCGGTCTTATCGCCCAATATGAACGTCTTATCGTTATTAGAACCCAAATTAAATCGTGTGACTGATTGACAATTGTTTTCAAAATAATGTGAGATAATGTCATATTTCAATTATTAGTAAGCGTTTGCTATCATGTTTCAGAATACAGAATACAGAATACAGATCATTTATTTGCACACATGGGTTACATACAGGGTCTTGTTTATCAATATAATAAGCACCATACATGTATTGCCTTAGTCTAGGGCATGCAAATTACATAAATGCAAGGTTTTACTGAGTTAAAAAAAAACATTTATATTATATATCTATTAAATCAATCTTTGTTATCTAAGTCATCAGGTATTTTTTACATAAATTCAAATATTATAATATAAAATGTCAATGTGAAATTAGAGATAAAACATATTATATAATTTTTAACCAATTACTCCATTTTAATGTCCTTATCAAATAAAAAGTCATTTACATTATAATAGCATTTTTTGGTTAATAGTTTATAAAGTTTGTTTTTAAACATTGTCAATGGGAGGCACTTTAATTCGTTAGGCAATTTATTAAAAATTTTTGGTGCCATGCCACAAAAACTTTTCCTTAACAATGCTGTATTGGCGTTTGTTAAACACAAGCGATGTTGATCGCGTCTACTACGTGTGTTAATAGATTTCTCAAACAAATTATGGTTATTCCTAACAAAAACTGCCATTTCATAAATGTAGAGAGCTGGCAGAGTTAATACTTCTAAGCATAGAAAATATGGCTTACAGCTATCAGTGGTTTTCAGTCCATACATAGCTCTTAGGCAGCGTTTTTGCGCCTTGAAAATTCTTTCCCTTTCGCTGCAATTTCCCCAGAATATAATGCCGTATCGCAATTTAGAAGAGACGTAACTGTGATAAACTGTTTTAAGTACATCCAAGCTAACAATTTTTCGAAGTTTATAAATCATATAAGAATATTTACTGAGTGCATTGCATACTTCTTCGGCCTGAAACTGCCATGTTAGTTGTTTATCAATTACAAGACCCAAAAATGATGTAGCGGATGTATTTTCTATTATCTGATTCTGGTAAGTGGTTTTTATACTAGGTAGCGGCGAGCGTTGTGAAAAATGCATAACTTTCGTTTTCTCTAGATTAACGCATAAGTTATTACAGTCTAGCCAGTTAATAATTTTTTTAAGAGTGTCATTTATCTCCATTTCGTATGTGTCAGGTGATGTGCATTTAATAATAACAGTGCTATCATCGGCGAAAAGTACCATGGGATGATTGGTAACTAAGGGGAGGTCATTTATGTAGCATAAAAATAACAATGGTCCTAATACACTTCCCTGTGGTACGCCGTATTTAACCACTCTGTCCTGAGAAATATATTTGGTTTCTTCTTTTGTTATTGCGTCTATTCTTTTAATCTCTGTGACCTGAGTTCTAGTTTCAAGGTAAGATTTTAAGAGTTTATTAGCATTCCCTCTGATTCCATAACTAAATAGTTTGTCCAAGAGTATAGAGTGGTCTACATAGTCGAACGCTTTAGTCATGTCCATATAAATGGCACATATAGGAGTCCGCTTATCCATACCTCGAATAATTTCACTCAATAAATTATATATTGCTAAATTTATAGACTTACCTTTTCTAAAACCGTTTTGTTCATTAACTAATATATTATTATTTTCTAGATAACAGTTTAATGCGTTATAAATGACTTTTTCATATATTTTTGAGAATGCAGAAGTTAGTGCTATTGGACGATAATTCTTCATATCACTTTTTGAACCCTTGTTCTTATAAAGGGGCTTTACTACCACGGGCTTTAAAGCTTCGGGGAAAATACCTTCAGTTATTCCAAGGTTAAAAATGTAACTGAGATGAGGAGAAATAGCTTTGCTAACAGATTTAATTACAGAAATAACTATGTCATCATACCCAGTGCTTTTTTTATTTTTAAGCGATCTTATGATCTTGTCTACTTCAGGGGGGACAGTTGGAGAAATATAAATAGAATTAAGATTAGAATTAATTTTTAAATTACTTGAAGATTTATTCTTACATGTCACATCTATTTGATCAATATAGTAATCGTTAAACAGTGTAGCTATGTCAGTTGGGTCGCAATAAGCGACATCATTACAGATGATACTTGTTATATTTTCGCGAGGTAGGTTTTGTTTATTATTATTTATTATCTGCCAGATTGTCTTAGATTTATTTACTGATTTTTGGACATTATGGTTATTTTGGGCTAATTGAGTTAGTTTTATTACCCTTTTCAGTCTCTTTGAATATTCTTTAAGGTTTAACTTATTTGATAAGTTCGGTTTTCGTCGATACGCCCATAGCTGTTCCCTTTGTTTTTTACTACATAATCTTATTCCTTTTGATAACCATTTTGGTTTTCTTTTTACTTTTATTTTGGATTTCACAATTGGAAAACAAAGATCATAATAAAGCTTAAATGTTTCGAAAAAAGTATCATAGGCACTGTTCGTATTCTTAGCATGATATATTTCTGAGAAAGAGAGGTTTTCAATGCAGTGTTTAAATTTTGTCACATTTTCAAAACAGAGATCTCTTCTATATACGGTCCAGCTATTTATTTTACAAACTCTACCCACTGAATATTTTAAAAGTTGAGCTGTATGATCTGATAAACCGTTGTCTAATACTTGGCATTTACAATAACGTTTAGTACTAATAGCAAAGTTATCAATGCAGCTACCACTCGATAGCCGAGTGGGTACTCTAAGTTTTAAATTTAGATTATAAGACAACAAAATGTTTTCAAACTCTAGGGATACACGACTATTTTTTAAAATATCGATATTGAAGTCGCCGCATAGGATAACAGTACTTTTTGTTTTTCATTCGTTTAATTTTCTCAAATTATGCTCTTTTTTGTACCAACAACAACAATCCAACGCTGAAACAAAACACAAGCTTTATCAAATTAGCTCAACAATCACATTATTTGCTATTCCACACAAATGACAAACAAAACTCACATTTAAGCCCTATTACAATCCGAGGGTATTCATAATTCTTACGCAAGCGTTGTAAGTCTGGGTAATGAAAACGTACGACTCTTTGATAGCCCGTTTTGGTCCTAGGCCCTTAGCAGCACCACATTGGTAGAGCGCAAAATTACGGATTTAATGGTTACTCCTGTTTCTCAAAGTAAACTATTTTTATGAATGCTATTTAGATTACATGCGCCATGATCACGGTTGAACTCATGGCGCATGTAACTTGCTGAAATATTGGGAAACTAGAAAGACAATTAACTCAGTCATCAGTATTTGGCGAGCGTGTCATGTGACGTCGGGAAAGAAGAACTTGTGGCATCTTTGGTCAAACATCAAGTGTTCAATTGTCAAGATTTTGCAATTGATTTAGTCGGTAAGATGGTTCGATTATTCGATTGGTTTTTTGGGTCTCGCCCTACAGTGATAGCTAGGCACCCTAGTTAGATTAGACCCCAAAAGGAAGTCGAATTTGTAAAATGAGCTCAAATACGCAGTTTAGCTGAGACACCAGAGAAATTTTTAAACTATGTTTCCGGCGACAGTTCTGGTCCCTTTTCCCTCCCCCTTTTCTCTCAGATTTATTTATTTAATATTTATGTTTCATAAAAACCGGTTAAGCCATTAAAAGA
Source organism: Gymnoscelis rufifasciata (assembly GCA_929108375.1). Classification (NCBI taxonomy): domain Eukaryota; kingdom Metazoa; phylum Arthropoda; class Insecta; order Lepidoptera; family Geometridae; genus Gymnoscelis; species Gymnoscelis rufifasciata. The sequence continues at coordinate 6,185,952 of OV815315.1, read as the reverse complement.
GAAGAGGAGTAGAACTTTAGCTTTAAGATTCATTCATGGCAATGAAAAATCTAATTTTAATTCAATATTTTTTTCTGGTGGCTCAGGTAAACGAATTTGGACATATTGTCACATTTTGCAAACTCAAGTTCTTCTAAGTGGAATGACCAGGTTAGGAATAGACACAAAGCCTATAGCAACGAATGACCTGTGTGTGTGACCTGATTGTTATTGCTAGAATCAAAGCGGCTATCCTTTGCACTCTCAGCGGGCCTTTGACACCTGCGCCTCTGAGTATTATATAGAGTGCTATAATACTGATTTAATTTTACTGGAAAAATTACGGTATTTATAAAAATTAGCTAAAAAAACAATAACCAAAGAATTATAAGAATTGTAATTTTCGCCTTTTAAGTTGTTTTGTATTGTATTCACGTTTACTTAATATGCAATAATACAACTAGGTAGGTCACCAAAATGTAATATAAGCATGTTCGTGCGATTATGAGCTAACACAATAAATCAATATAAATTTGAATTGAAATTAGCCTTACTTAAACATGGTAGTAATGTCCGTTTATCCTTAAAGGACCTCATTAATTGCCCTATATGTGGCTTGCAGTATCAGAATATTAAGGCACTACAAAATTGGCTAAAAGCCACTGTTTGAATTCCTATAAATGGCTTTAACCCCATTCTTTATTGTAATTAATGCATAATTTTTTTTACCAATTTCAATGTTATATTGTGTTTTGAACTAATTAAGTTTCACCTATAAAGTAAGGAGACTGGTAGCCATTAAGCTTAAAAATGCGTATATAAAACCTTTATTAAATAATGTTCAAAGAGATTTAGTGAATCTATTATCAAAATTCCACAGTGTCTGTTTCCAGATTCAGTACTTTTAAGTGTAATAATAAAATAAAAATAGTGTACTGTGTGCAACTGACATAATGTTAGTATAATAATGATTTTAAACAATGAAATATGTAGATATTCTGTAAATTTAATTATAAGGAAATTATTTTTTCAATATCTAACTACAGATAATTAAGTACCTAATATTAGATAGACAATAATGTTACTAAAGAATGCTTCAAGAAAATGCTTTGAAGGCGTCTTGATTTTCTCGGAGTTTGACTTGCCGTCTTAATTTGAAAGCTATCGCCATATTTCAAAGAAATAATTTGTCATTTACGTAAAAAAAGATCGTCTGTATCATCAGGGTTGTACTAAACAAGAGACATCTTAAACAACGCAACTATATCGCAACGACAACTGAGGGTTGGGTTGTCACTAATGTTTTAAAAATGCAGTCAAACAGAACCTACCTACTTGTTGAATTCGTATTGACTCGGACTAGATTGAGACGTTTCTATGTGGGTACCCATTGACAGTAAAATGGGAAATAGACGTACTCACGAGGCGCCGCGCCGGAGTGAAAATTGTCCCGTTATGGGATGCGCAGACGGGCAGGGTTTTGGTCGAGGATAGCGCCCATTGTATAATATATAATCGTATTCCCCGAGTGAAACCGTTTCTGTTATATTATTATTATTACTACCAGATATTCCACCAACTCGATTTTGATTATTACGTGTTGTTTCGTTTCCATAAAATTGTAGTTCTAAATTCAAAATTCCCACTCTCTATTATTTTGGTTCATTCATCGTGTATCGACAAATCAGGCATCGAAACGTCATGAACGACGTGCATAGGTTATATATAAATAAATAAAATAAAATATTTCCGGACAATCTTCACAACAACATCTAGCCCCGTGGTAAGCTCCAAGCTTGTGTTACAGGTACTAGATATCTGATATACTTAAAATAATATACATACATATATAGATATTTTTATTATACATATAATGTCAAGAGACAGGAGCGCGCTAGCAGCGACAAGAACACAAGAAGAAGAAATAAATCTCATCTTACAAGAACCGCGCGCGCGCACCGCTAAATCTATAATCCTATCAAAATCCACTACAAAATAGCCTGGCCAGATTGTGAAAAGTATCGTGCGTGTTGTGTTAACAAAGGACAGTGTTTTCGATGCAAGGCGGAGTAGGCAGTCCTGGATATTTAAACTGTATCTTTGTCTGTATGCTCTGCTCGCCTCACGTTATATGAACCAAACCTTTCCTAAACCATCGTTGACCATAACCTGGTCCCCCAAAGTGTTGCTGTGCCTATTCTATTGGAATCCAACACGTGTTTTATATATAAGTCTTGTAAGAGATTTCTCTGACAAGTTATCCTACTACTATTATAAAGGCGAAAGTTTGTAAGTATGTATGTATGGATGTTTGTTACTCTTTCACGTAAAAACTACTGAATGGATTTGAATGAAACTTTACCACAATATAGCTTATACATCAGAATAACATATAGGCTACTTTTTACCGCGGTAAAATATCAGTTTTCGCGGAAAAATCAATTATTGCGAGTGAAGCCCGATTTAGATTAAATTTGGCACGAACATAGCTGCTTTCCCAGTAAATTACAAAGCTGCTTTTTACCGCGACAAAATCCCTTATTACGCGGTTAAAGCAAGTAATAATTTAAACTTAAGATGAATCCTATACTATTATAAATGTGAATGTTTAGTTTGTTTGTGACGCTTTCACGCGAAAACTACTCAACCGATCATCTTGAAACTTTGTACACATATTCTTGGAGGTATAAGAAGTAACATAGGATACCTTTTATCCCGGGAAAATATGTAATTCCGCGGGACAATACATTTAAACGCGGGTAACACCGCGGGGCACTACTAGTATAAAATAAGGGCGACACATTAGCTCTTTGCATGAACTGAAATCAGTTGATTTAATTCAAATTGTTTTGTGAAGACATAGTTGTTACGGTGCTTCTCAAAGTATCGGTCTTTAAGACGATTCCATTATTATTATTACCAACTGCTGATAAAATTTAAGTCTCTTCTAAGTAGTAATAGAAATAAATCTAAATTTAAAATTTAGGAAAAACCCCCGATTCCAATGGCTTTATTTCCTTAACGTAAAACAACATAATAAGATGTAATGTGGACGCGATGCGATTTCATTTGATACCCCACACTAGTATATTTGCAGATTTGGTTTTCCTTACCCACTCTCACCCCCATAACTTTTAAACGGCACAACCGATTTTCATGAAACATGTCTAAGAACACTCGCGCCTGACTCACCTTACATACAAAAAAAACTAAATTGAAATCGCTCTATCCGTTCGAGAGCTATGGTGCCACAGACAGACAGACATACAGACACACAGACAGACAGACAGACACGTCAAACTTATAACACCCCTCTTTTTTGGTCGGGGGTTAAAAATGAGTTTCAAATGACGTTAGATAAGGAATTGTTTACGTATTATGAAATAATTGTGAAAACAGTTTCATAAAACTACATAAAATAAGGCCCATTGTCGCCCGTCTACACCAACCATGATCCGATGCGACACAGCGCCCACTGACGCCTGATTTATTGCAAATGGCGCGAAAGCGAAAACGCTCGTAAAACGCGCGTTTATGGCACGTTGTTCGGCCGCGGTTACAACTGCCCTGCGAACGGCTGGCGATGATTGTATGGTGATTGGCTGCGATGGCGTGATGAAGATGTGAATCAACACCGTTATGCTTTTACATGTGGTTTTCCGAGAAATGTATGATTTAGTGAAATTCTTAAGTTCGCATTTAAGGAGATTTGAAATGGTCCCACTGATTTCATATTTTCCAATCTATGTTTACGAACTTATTAACTTAGAAGGTACACACCTAAGTCTAGTATTACATATAATAAACTTTGCTAGACAACGACGATTACAAGTTATTTTAAAAACACCGTCCATAACATTTTGTATTTTTTCCCTACATCTACGGTTGTCTGGAAGAAATTGCTTTGAACAATACGAATTTTATTAATTTAATATTACGAATTCTAGGTTGAGTTTATATTTTCTTATTGTACTGTAGTAACAGTAGTCGTTTGGTCTAGACAATCCACGCAAAAACAGCACGCATAACCCAAACTTAAAATAATTTAAGTTAAATAAATAAATAATTAATTTTTAACCGACTTCAAAAAAAAAGGAGGTTTCTCAATTCGACCGTATATTTTTTACTTAAACATAATGGATTCGATATTGGTACATATTAAGTTCATACCTCTATATAGATACTATCTTGTAAGCCTCGTTTTGCTTTAGAAGTAGGTTTATCGAACACATTACTAATATACCTCTAGGTATAACATGTTAATTTTTGCGTCACATTTATTTTGAGCATTATTTTATAGATAATTTCATGAAATAATCCAAGTTAGTCACAGTCGTCGGTCTGTGCAAATGTACAGTAAGAAGTATTATATAAAGATTAAGGTAATGTCCATAGCAGTACAACATTAATTAACTCAAAGACTACATTATCGAAACCTATTCAGTTTTCAGCTGACTTACAGATTTCCTGACAAAGACTGCCTTTAGTGGAATGTCCATGATTTCAATTACACGAAATTATTTACCTGAGCGCTTCATTTACTCCGCTTGTTCTTAGACAGTTCAATTCTCATAGAAACGTTAACCTTTCGACATTGCGAGGAACTTAACCTGAATTGTAGATCTTCTGCAGAATTCTGACGTAACATGGACCTAACAATGGGTGCAGGATTGATCCTATACCAAATGATCTCTCGCAACAACTATGGCCATATGAAGAGGCTCGCATTATCGTGGTCAAACATCGACGTTGGGTTCCCACCACGAATGTAGGTTAAGCCCTAGAAACTATTGGATCTTCTCGGGTTCTTTCATACTATGTTCTAGGTCATCTGTGGCTCGGTTGGGTTCGGTCGTGAATTCGTGACGTCCGTCAGCTTGCAGTATTCTAATACTCTAATGATATTGATAATGTTATATCCTAGGTCGTATGTGTTCCCACAGTATTTATGTGTCGATACTCAAAAGTGGGGTTGGGTTGTTATTATACGCTTACAGTTATAAATACATATCATACAATACGTATTTTGCATAGTTATTTTACCAAATTAAATTACTTCTCGATATACTTTGTCACTTATATGTTGACTTTGAGACGTCTTATTTTTATTAAACGGTTTTCGAAATTGTCAGGCTCTTGACCATGTAGTTCATATAAACAATTTTGGCACCAGATGTCTGTTAAAATATGGCAAAATATCAAAATATTAGTCTTCTATTAGTCTAATATTCTTAATATACCCTGAACAACATTAACTCATGGAATGTAAAGGGACGTCAAAGGACGTATTGCAATAGAACAGTAACTTACACAAGAGTCCATCCCATAGATCACGTTTAGCATTAGCGCCCGGCCCTCCCCGTGGGCCATTGACAAACACTTTTAGTCAAACGGCCGCATGCAATAGTGAAACAAGAAGAACAAAGTTAATACCTAAATTATGAAAAAAATGTTTTTGTGTTTCGGTGTCGTAGGATCAGTGTGGCTTACAAATAAGATTGCATGCAGCTATAAATAAATAATTACTGCGATATTCCTTAACAATTCATATAAAACATAACCCCAAAGATACAAAATTTATAATTGCCACAAATTATAAACTGTCCCGCCACGTCTGTATTTTTGATAAGATCTCAAAAACAGATTTATGGATTTTCACGAGTTTTTTCAGGTAAAGTCTGAGAAGTTTAATGTATTGAATTATATTTTTTTACTAAATCAGTTATCATGTAAGCATATTTTTTATAAACTTGTTTTTGTATTATGTAATATTGAATTTATTAGGACGTATTAAAATTCTTGGTTCTTGGTTTATTCTTGCATAACGCAACCTAATTCGACCAAAGATCTGAATGTTTTACATAATTTGATTGACAGACAAGCACAATAAACGGCGAACAAATTATAACAGTTGTAGACCGCGGCTATTCGTGTGTTATAAAAAAGGTAGATTTATTTAAACAGTAACAAAAATAAATTGCATAAAATTATATGTCACACAGTCTAATTATGACCATGATAAATATTGTGTTATAATATAAAAAAAAATTTTGTTTATCTTTGATAATTAGTTTTGCCATTTCTTTAAGTATGCGTCGTTAACAGGTATTCCGTTTCTGTATACAACCACCAAAAGAAAGTTACCAGTTAAAGAAAAGTTAAAAAAATACAACAGTTTAATTTTAATATGGTAAAACTTTGAAAAATGTTAAAAGTGTTAAAATAGTGCTTGTAAAACTTCAAACATAACTGTGATTTTTCTTTTGTATGCGGATTTCAATATTACCATATTAGATCTCGCAATCCACAAACCCAAAGGTCGCAAACTATGACATTGTTTTGATGCCATTGTTAGATAGGTGCGCTTGCGCCACCTCTGCTCTAAATAGTTATGGTTATTGAATTTTACTTTCAAATTGTGGCGCTGTAAAATTTTATCAATGAGATGCTTTGAATAAATTTCGAAACTTGAGGATTTTCAGAAAGTTTAACGATATTATAATCCGAGTTTTTAGCTTGAAGTGAGTTAGTTGTTCGACCAATATCATTATAAATAAATATTTCCAGACAATTGACACAACACCATCTAGCCCCGTGGTAAGCTCAAGCTTTTGTTACGGGTACTAGATATCTGATATACTTAATATAATAGTCATACACATATAGATATTTTTTATTATTCATATTAAACACCCAGACCAAGGAGAAAGTGCTTGCAGAACATACAAACACTTTCACCCTCGGCGGGAATCGAAACCGCTACCTCTGGCGTCGCAAGCAGACCCTCGCCCATCGCGCCACTGAAGCAGTCAAATACCAACATTATTGTACATATTTCTTTTTAAATCTTGTCTCGATATTTTCTATTGATATTCTGAGAACCGAGAGAACCCCACCAAAATGCCGCTGCAATATAATAAATTCTTAGACTAATTATTTTGATTATACATTCAAGAAATCTTGTCTTCGCCCAGTTTTGACAAGAGTACAAATTATACAAACAACAATACTATTCAATGCTAAGTATGTAAAGTATGTGTTGTTTGATAATATATTTGCTAATACTTTTACACTATATAAAAGTGCTACATAAATCAACATTTTCATAACAATAACCACGTTAGTAAAGTGCAACTGAATCTCAGGTTGAGTCTGATTGATTGATTGGTAATTACGACGTAAGTCTACCAAGTCTTACATTACCGATAATTATTTGATTAAAAGTCTTGTTTATCAACAGTTACGTTGGAATCTGAGCATCACAAGATTCCTGCATAAATCAATTCTGTACCTTTAACGCTTACACCAACAATTATTACCTCTGACCTTATTTTGGCATTTGATTGTGTCGCAAGAAGCCGTGACTATAGATGCAGGATATCTTTCATGTACATCTGGGAAAAGGTTTGAAAAATAACGGTTTGTTTCAATAAATTATTCTCAGTATCGCCATCATCAATGTTAGTTACCATCATCCATTGGACATACAAACGCTTGACCCCTGGGCGGGAATCGGGACCTTCTTTTTTTATGCTAGATAAGCCTTCATTTGACCACAATCTCATCTTATTTTAAGTAATTATGTGGACTAAGATGGAGCATGAAGACCTAGAAGATAGATGGCTTCTCCATGCCACATTACGTAACACGAAAAAATCGTTTCACGCCTCTGGCCCAGCCCGGAGGGTGGTGACAAACCGCGGCAGAAGACTAGACCAGAAACTGTTCTTAGCACCACCCGGAGGTCACTTGTAAGGATTCAGAGGGTTAAAACTTACGGACGTGAACAGACAAAACCTCCACTCAAAAAGCAGTCAAAAATAGTTAAGTCAGTGAGGATTTCTAGTTGTTTCGACGTATTACAACTTCTTCGAACTTGCGTGCCTATAGCCTAATTGACAGACACATTGAAATTGAGGACATTATCTAATTTGTTGACGTATTAGCTCCGCTTGGCCATCTGCGGTCTCCATTCATACTCCTTAACTCCATCCACTTCTTGCAACGTGTTCAGAAAAACTCAAAAGGGAGCAAAAATTTATGAGCAGTCCGCTCATGTACCTACGTCATGGATTTATATACTGAGTTTATTTTTACTTACGTTTTCACAATTGTGTTAAACTAGTATATATAACTCTTCAAAAAGGTTAATATTTATTTTTTCTTCTCAAAACTAGTTATTATCCCTAATAAACAGTACCGGGTTTATATTCCTATCTACCTATAATTATTTAAAATTTCCACTTCCAAAGTAAAGTTGATCGAACATTATGTAAGCTCAACACACATATAAGTACATATAAAGTTGCAAATGAAGGTGGCAGAGGCAATGGGTCAGTGAGTCGTGCCGCTTCCTACGGGAAAGGGCAGGCGGCCACGTGTCGTTCACCACCTATAGAGACGATAATACCACCGTTAGTTTCTTTACCGAGCTACTTGTTCCATGATACTGATCTGAGTAAGTTAATCTTGTTAAAAAAGAGGTTATACAAGGTGCTACACTGCAGCCATTTCTATTCATGATGTATAGGAAAGATTTGAGGGATAAATTAGTTATTACCTTTTTTGGTTGTATTGTTTTTTCTACGAGTACATAAACAAATGAAATTAAAATATGAAACTAATATAAAAGTAGATGGTAACATTTTAAGATTAACATCAACTTCTGCAAGAATATCGAAATATAAATACAGCATATATCTTAATTAATTATGCTATTCAATTAAAAGTCAGCAAAGCCAAGCTTAAGACAAACATGAGATTGAACCTTGACACCTAAAATATGATCAATCAAGGTAAATTCATTATGCTCACCAATATTCGCAATAATCAAATCATGTCTCACCAAACGCATATCATAAACTGCTACTAATGATGCGCTACTGGAAATAACCTCAATTCAAGTAAAGCGATGACACTTAACAGATTTACACTTATTAAGACGGAAGACTGCGGCAAAAGCCTTTAGCTTCCTTTAATTTAAATATTCTATAACCTTAAACTCTGATTCTTTGACATAGGGACTAAATTCATTTAAATAACGCCTGGAATAAGTTAGCAAGCTCTCCGGTCGGCAGTCCACGCGCTGTCCGCACGTTCATTGAGCTCTTCCCATGACATTATCCACGCAGTTTGTAAATTCTAGTCCTAAGCGAATGTTCTACTCATTGCAATTTCCGCTCTAAATGTAGACATTTAAAGCTTGTTTTAGTAAAGCGTTGTAATTAAGTTACGTCATTTCGTATATGCCAGTTAAATAGCGCATCTGAGGCACCGATGGCCCTAGAGATGGACCTCGCGTTTTATTTCCACCGAGGAAGACACGACTTAGTGCAATGCATGGGGAAAATATGGCCCCAAGTCCGTTCAACCGTATTTCACTCGGGTCGGCGGGTCGGAGGCGCGGACATTATTAAACTGTTACTCCTCCAGAATCGTGAGACGTGACTTATGCAGATGTTTAAGTAGTTTGACTGATAGTTTCACGTGCACAGTGGTCGTTTCTCATGTGAATCCTCGTGGCACGATTTGTTGAAATTAGTTGGAAAGCTGCGACCGTATTTGGTGGCCAGTATTGATAATGGGTGTAAAAAAGGTGCCGCTTTTATAAGCTACTTGCGGCCCCTGCACGGGCAAATATTCAAAATTGTTCTCCCGGCAATTATTTCACCGTAAAAACCAACCTTGGACTTCTACGAACATTTAAAAAAAGAATTGGCCACACTGGTCCATGCGTTGTTGAGTTATGCGATTTAACACAATGTCACGAAGTAAATGCAAAACTACTGATTTCAATCTGCACAAAAATACATTATAAGGCTCAAAGAAGTTGTACTAATACATAAATAAGTAGTTTTTCCGACAAAGAACACTGTAATCACCGAGTTATATGAAGAATTTAATTTATTCGCTTTTTGCCAGCGAATCAGGAAGTTTGTAACAGTAAAAGGCGAAATGTGGGAAAATTGGCGGGAACAATAAGAGAGATGCCAGTTTTTTCGGTTGAAAGAGCGCTCGTCGATCGTAATTAACCGTGGCTCGTAACGCCGTGGGCCACTTCCACCATGGAAGCCTTGACCAGGGTTAGTTATATAATAAGTAAATATAGTTTCAAGAATTAATATTTTAATTACTCCGTTGATGGAAGACGAAGATATTTTATTAATCAATGTAAAGACATTGTGTAAACATCTAAGGTTGCAATTTATTTGTGATCTCTTAATTAAAGTTTACCTCATCATGGGTTTGTCAGTTTCCATCAACAAATAAATTGTGTTCATTGATTTAACTCTATGATAATATCAACTATGAACTAGTAAAGCCATTTTAATAAGCCACATTTGAAATTTCACAATATCAATTATTGATATTTGCATGTTAAACAGGCGACCTTATCCCTGAAAGTTATTTTCTCCAGGCAACTAAGCAGTAAAATAATGGAGACTAAAAAAAGGTTGAGCACATTTACAAAAAAAAGTCTTTAAAATAATAATATTATAATTAACAACATTTAATGGATATCAAATACTCAGAACCATGCCCATTATAATTTAATATTAGACACACAAAAACCTTCTGAATCCATCGCTATCAATGAGGGCAGACAACATTGACGACAGTGGTAGGACAATGAAATAGAAACTGACTCAATTTTTTTTTTGTGTTAAGTCATAATTTCTTATACTATAGAAAATAATAATGATACATAGATTTGCTTTTTCTTTACTTTACTTTATGTACCTACATAGATTAATTTGGAATTGATATGCCATTGTTTAATAATCAAAAAAAGTTTACTAAATGAAATAGGAACCTAAAGCTTTTTTTTATAAGGTTAAATATTAAAATAATTCAACTAGTCGGAGAAATATATTTAACTTTTTAAATTATCATGTTTTTAACAAATAATAAAACTTGAAATTTAGTGAATCAATAATGAATTACGATAACCTATCTACACTCCTCTCTAGTAAATCACACATGACTAGATTTTTATCTTATTTCATTGACCACTGAACCACAGAAATGGTTCTTACGGAAGACCAGCGTGGGTTGTACTGCATACTTCCCGCTTATGCTGAGTAAGGTCCATTTTGCAGTGCTGAAGACAAATTATTTGTTTAACTATGATTATAAGTTGTATAATTTTTATGTTGATGTAATTTGTGTTTAGCTGCAAATAAATGATTTCTATTTCTACTGTCGTAGGTTATATAAACCTCCGGTTAAACCACCGGTGGATCCCGGCCGGTTTTCACGGGGAAAAGCACATACAATGGCCGGCAAGAAGCTGAGAAACGGCTGGACAGTTATTGTTCAGTGATCACACCATTATGCGCTGTTCCTCATTCCTGCTTAATTGAGTTGTGTTTGATCGGGTCGCTTTGTTCTGTCTTCCCGTCTTTATGTTTCTTTTGTGGGATAAGTGGATAGTCGGGACTTATATACGAGGATTTCTGAAACTATGTAATTAAATTGGTTTAAAGGAATTAGGAGTGGACCGCCAAAGTTCCGCTTGCGGTGCAAGAGTCCGCTAGAGTTAAGTTTACAGTTACTGTGTAGTGACCGGAAGAGCGTTATGCGATAGCGATTTAATAAATGGTGCGTAGTCTCTCTTTGATAAGACGCCGAACGAAGAACTATGGAGTGAGTTATACTCATGGTGCCTCTCAAGAATTAAATAAAAATTAACATCCTTACCCTACAAAATTACTTTATCTTTGGACAGCGAGCAAAGCCGAGGAAAAATATAAGCTGTTCTCAGCGTTAAAAAATCGCAAACTATAACTTATTTGTACATGTCAAATTCGGTATGTCTGTCTTGACTTAAAAAATTACATAAGATAGTCGTATTTTCATAATTTTTTTTAGTGCGTTGTCCTGTCTAAACGTCCTATTTTTTTAAATCGAATGAAAATTAGGATATATAAGATTTTTTAAGCTACAAACTCTAATTTCCATTGCCGTAATGGTATCAGACCTTTTACCTTTTGTTACGTAATGATTTATTACACTAAACTTAAAGCAAAATGTCTTAACGACATTGACACAGATGTGGCTGTTGATAGTCGCATTGCAGTGGGCTAGTCCTGACCTTTCGTTTTTTTTCGTTTCGCTGACAGATGAACGGGATTATTTATTAGACTGTTCCAATGAACTAAACTAAACTGGACCTGTATCTTAAAACGAATCCTACTTATAAACGCAAAAGTTTGTGAGGACGTAATTTAAGTGTGTATGTTGCTCTTTTTCGCAAAAACTAAATTGATTTCGATGTTACTTGACAATAATATAGCTTACGAGCTTAGAAAATTATGATTGCGAGCAAAGCCCAATTTTATCAAATCTTCTTAGAGTTTTTGATTAGTAAACATATTTCGACTACACAAAATATCATAATTTACTTATCTACGTTTTCACAATAATTTGACGATTATTAATCATTTAAAAGCTGAAAATCGAAATGAATCGGAGTAATACTAAAAGCATCAAATATACATAATATTAACGAGTACAAAGTGAAATGATTTATAGTAGATACCTATTAACTTAGTGGTTATAGAAGATATTTATCTATAACTCTACTAAACTGGCCAAGGGTATCTCACCAGAGGATGGTTAGCAGTGTATTCTTGGGCCATTGTATGGAATGTATTATGTTATTATAAGTATTATGTATTGGAAAAAAAAAGAAACTATTTTTACCCATCCAAGTACTAGCCTCGCGCAACGTCGCTTAACCTGCTAAAATTGACGTTTGTTGTATGGGAGCCTCTATTTTGTTGTATAGACAACAAATATTTATTTATTATGTGCTCTTAGTATTTTTTGTTACAGGAGCAACGGAAATACATCATCCCTCAAAATTTTTTTTTTTTTTTCTATCACGTTTCCTGAGATACATTCTGGTGACAGACGGACAGATGACTAAGTCTCAGTAATAGGGCCCCGTTTGACCCTTTAGGTACGGATCCCCAAAAACTAACTACTTTTAAGTTAAGTTATGAACAGGTACATGGAAAATATGGCGTTTGGCACGACCTTGTGCATATTTCAAAGTTTTTTTTTATATTTGGTAAGCCTTTATTTGACCACAATATCACCTGATGTAAAGTGACGATGTGGACTAACCTGGGGCATGACGGTAAGAAGGTAGATTCTTCTTCGGGCCACATTACGAAACACGAAAGAATCGCTTCACGCACTGGGTCCAGACCAGAGGGTGGTGCCAAGCCGCGGCTGAAGCCTTTCACCAGAGACTGTTCTTAGCACCACCCGGAGGTCACGTGTATTCAGAGGGTTACCACTTACGGACGTGAACAGACAAAACCTCCAAAATATGTTGAAAAAAAAAATTAAAAATAAACTACAACAATTATACAACAGTATAATAACAATGGAGTTCCTGGATAACTAATTTAATATCGTCACTTAGCAAAGTTCTTACATAAACAATTTCTTACACCATATTACACATTTAGTATCTTCAAAGTAAAAGTTGTTAGCACTAGGTTATGAAATAGGACAATATATTGCTGTATGCTTGTAAGACGGACCGGCGAAGTCACGATGTAACGTTCGTAACGGGCGGTAATGGTGAGAACGCTTCAGCTGTAGCTTCGACTGTGACAATATAAGCACCTTAATTACGATATTAGGACGAAATCGTTTGTTAAATAAAAAGACAACCGCTTGTTTATCCTGAAAGTCTAATTTCCGGGATATCTTGAAAGTAAAATGCCTTAATATCATGTCTGTCATGCCCCATCTTAGACCACATCGTCACTTTACATCAGGTGATTGTGGTCAAATGAAGGCGTTTCTAACATAAAAAAAACCTAAAAAAAACATTTTAGAGAATTGAGTGTTGAGTTGCTAAAATCCTGATAATACAACAAATTCGCCGGTCGCTAAGGTGTACATCGGCGTGGCTGTCAAAATAATCGAGCTAAGACAAAATACGCCGACAAACCAACGACCGCGTGATTAAAGATATGAATTCGACATCCAAACTGTAGAATAAACTTTGACAACACGACACTTTTCTAGCGCATTCAGCATATAAGTTACTAGTAGTGCACCGCGGTGCTACCCGCGATGTAATGGATTTTCCCGCGAAATCACATTTTCCCGAGGTAAAAAGTAGCATATGTCCTTTCTTACGCTCTAGAAAATCTGTGTACCATACATATTTCATTTAAATCGGGTTTGTTGTTTTTGCGTGAAACAGGACAGACAGCGTTACTTTCGCATATATAATTTTAGCATAGATTAATAAATTACTACTATTAGTATGGATTTATAAGAAAAATTCATATTTTGAAAAATATTCAAAGTCAAAGTCAAAACGTTTATTTCCTTAGAAGCACATAGCCTACATGGACAGGTCAACTTAAAATTCCGGACATTCGCTAATCAATGCAAAATAATAAATAAATACATAGGGCTATATAGAAGTTTTCGCGAATAGAAATATGCTAACAAGATGCATAGCTAAATTATGAAAAAATTAAAAACAATACTTAAAGAATAAAAATACGGAGTATTTAAGTTACCGACAAATTCTAACGGATCAGCCCGTTAAGGTTACTGTGGCTTATAGTACGTAGAACTGATAACTGTTGGGGCTTAAAGTTCTCTATGGAGACCGTAGATTGGTCCACGCATCGTAGGATACCCTCCAACGAAAACGACGGATGTCTTAGGATGACGAACTCTGTTCAGCATTGCTCCGTCCTACGTCTGAGATAATAAAAATAAAATAAATAAATATTTCCGGACTAGTCACACAGCATCACCTAACCCCAAACTAAGCAGAGTACTATGGGTGTTAGGTGACTGATATACTACATAGATACATGGAAAAACATTATTGCTGTTTGTTTGAGATTTTGTGAGAATGAAGAGTGAATGTGAATTGTTTTAATGTATGAATGTACTTTATATGTTCTACTTGTAATTGATTATTATTATTTATTGTTATTATGTTATTTAATTAAATTGTCAAGAATTAAATTTCATCTTTTTTTCTTCTTTTTTTTTCTTTATTTATTTTTTTTTTTTTTATTTC
The DNA here is from genome assembly GCA_929108375.1 of Gymnoscelis rufifasciata. NCBI lineage: Eukaryota > Metazoa > Arthropoda > Insecta > Lepidoptera > Geometridae > Gymnoscelis > Gymnoscelis rufifasciata. The sequence continues at coordinate 6,170,903 of OV815315.1, read as the reverse complement.
ATTTGTATAAATATATTAATAAGTGTAAATTGATTTTTAGGTCGTGCTAATTAATTGAATAAATAAATAAATAAATGATGATGATGATATAATTGGCTCTAAAGCCGTCGGCACCTGCTAAAGATCTGAAGCATAAATCATTATTATTCAACACGTTTTATCGAGGCTATTTTATTTATTACTCGGGTACCGGAACGGCACTTCATGGGTGTAGATTTGAAAGGGTTAAATATTATGGAGGCATATTATTGAACTTTATACAGAAGATACAATGAAAGCTTTTATGAAATTTAATTCCTTAGATACTAGTTTCATGAACTAGTAAGATTGGTTTTTCTGAAACTTTGTATGCTCTGCAAGCACTTTCTCCTTGGTCTGGTTGTTTAATATCTATCTATATAAATAAAAATGAATTGTTGTTCGTTAGTCTGATTAAAACTCGAGAACGGCTGAACGGATTTATGTTATCATAGTCTTGAAATGTTCGTGGAGGTCTTGGGAAGGTTTAAAAGGCGAGAAAAAATCTAATAATTGCCAGGAAAAAAAATTGAATAAAAACCCGTGCGAAGTCGGGGCGGGCTACTAGTGTATAATAAAAATCTCTATATATGTATGACTATTATATTACCTAAGTATATCAGATGTCTGGTACCCGTAACACAAGCTTAGAGTTTACCACGGGGCTAGATGTAGTTGTGTGAATTATCTGGAAAAAAAAAAATATGTCTATTAATTATTATCAATTAAAATTATATCATAGGTCATGGCGAACTACACCTGTAAGATACCTGTTGTGATAGATTTTTTTTCTGAACAGTCATGAGCTGTAATATTGTACCGGAACGGAAACCTTGTACCACATTGGCATTAAATTTTTAATGTTTTTAATAAGTGCTAAACCTCACTTTGCAAGTTAAACCATTGTTCAATTTTATGCAGATAAATAAAAAAAAATAAAAAAATGATGATGCAGGTTCGAATCCTGTGCGCGAAGGTTACGGATGTGTCTTAATTTTTTCTGCATAAAATTTAAAAATTGGCATTAAATCTTGTTAAATACTTCAAAATGTATCATTGACAGAGGAAATGCGCCTATGCGAAGTAGTTCATCCATCTAGTTGGTGGATATTCTTATCTTCGCTTGTCTCGGCTTACATTTAAGCGATGGTCATAATGTTGTATCAACTTCTTGTTACTTAAAAAGTAGAAACAAAACACACTAAAGTGATACAAAACATACCTGTTCTCTCAAACGAATCGTGCAATGAAGACGCAATAGTCCAAAGCAAATATTAATTCATTGCGTTGGTCTCCGGACAGCTCTAGTAACAGTTAAGCAAACCGATGCTCCATCGGATACCTAGAAGGCAGGAACTTTATACATGGTCTAAATTTTTACCCAACCTCAATCAAGCTGCAAACTCTAGCAAGGTGCTTATTTTGTTTATTAAATTCCTTATTCTTATGCTTATTTTCAAAGATAATTTATTAAAAAAAAAAAATTCCTTTTTAAAAAACAGGTTTCAATAAAAAGTTCGAAGAAACTAAAGCTACATAAAAATAGATACAGTGGGTGTTTAAATATTTTTTCACAAAATTTATTAATTACTTGCAGTATTTTATCCCAAGAATTTTTCCTGTTAAAAATAAAGAACAACATTCACGAATAAAGAACGACATCAAACTCTATTATTTAAAAAGGTTTGGCTTTAAATATTATACAAATTTTCAGCCAGTCCTTCAGCTGTTTTAATGATCAACATTCTTTTTTTTTAATGAATTCAAAAATCACATATACTCGTATGTATCTATATAAGTATTGTTAAACGCGATAGTTTCTGAGTATCATAAATAGTTAAACCTTACTAGACTGCCTCAGTGGCGCGGTGGGCGAAGGTCCGCTTGCGGAGCAGGAGGTAGCGGGTTCGATTCCCGCCGAGGGATCAAGTGTTTGTATGTTCTGTAAGTAGCAGCTTTTTCCTTGGTCTGGGTGTTTAATATGCATAATAAAACATTTATAAGTGTCTATTATATTAAGTATAGTTGTCTAGAATGTAGATGTCAAATCTCTAGTTCCCGAAACACAAGCTTACCTCTTATGCGAAATAGTCAACTAAACCTATAATATAAAAAATATCGATAACATTCGTTTGTCCTTGTCACTCACTTTGACATTTGTGTTTGTTAGAAAGAAACGAAATTCATGCTAACTTAGACAGTTTTGCTATCCATTTAGCATAAGAAAGTTAGAGCTTACCACGGGGCTATTTGTTGTTGTGTGGATTGTCCGGTAATATTTAATTAGTAATATTTATTATTTATTTATTTTAATTTACTGGGTTGACAAAAACAACCCAGTACGTTATTCAGCGCACCGAACACGCCGTCGGTCACTATCAGACTGCGTGTTCAGAATTCCAGACACCCTGTAGCAGTTCGCACGGTTGTTCCGCGCTTAATTAACTTCAGATTGTTATAGTGTGAAACGTCTAGCAGTGTCCTTTTGTAGTATGGAAATATATTTTATAATTAAACTATAACATTTCACGGAAGCTGTACTTTGAATTGTTATCACTGATTTTATATCCGAAAACAAACATTTTGTTGGTGTAATGTTCAAGTTGCAATTTTTTTCTAAGATTAATTAACAAATAAATAAAATAAGTTTCACCGAACAATTCATACAGCAACATTTAGTCCCATGGTAAGCTCTAAGGTGGTTTTACGGGTACCTAATACTTATCTGATATGCCTAATGCTTAACCTATGATCGTGGTCAGCATCGGAGTAACATCTGGAGCGGATAATCTGCCTCTACCGGGTTCTATCCATCGCATCTCTGACAGTGTCGTAGAATTTGAATGAAGAGGGAACCTTCAGCTGATCTGTCCATCGATTTGGCGAAGGTCCTCGGGATCGTTTCCCTTCGGTGCTAAAAACGACAATCACTTTCTCCTGACTCTCATCGTCTCTTCGTTTATGCCCGATATATGCATAAAATGTAATTTTTTTTATATATGAAACGCCCATAGCAACGAAAAACTCCGTGCAGAACATTCAAACACTTTACCCCTCGAATATGACTAATTAGGTCCTTGAAATAATTAAGAAGATAACCTTAATGCATTGGTAGGCAAAAACTAACGACTGGAACTGGCGTTAATGAGTATATTTTATTTAAAAAAAATGTATCTATGTAGTATATCAGTCACCTTACACCCATAGTACAAGCTCTGCTTAGTTTGGGGTTAGGTGATGCTGTGTGAGTAGTCCGGAAATATTTATATATTTTATTTTTTATTTTATTTTATTCAAGTTTATTTATCACAATGCGCTTCAACTTCAAAATGCAAGTCCATAGTTGCAATTGTCATGACTGCTTCAAATTATACCCATTAGATTCTACGCAGAGCTTAGAGTGTAAAGCCTATGTAATATTCAATTTAGGTCCATTTTCAGATTCTATCCGTACAAATTACGGTCATCTAGTGTAGTAAAAGGTATTTCACTTAAAGCTACCAATCAATCAGATTACACGGACATTCGCACTTAGCCCCAGGTCCTTCTCTCACGACTCTTATATTCGCCATAAACATGTAAACGGTCCGATTACGGATTAAATGTAAAATATTAATTCTGGGGAGGAATAAAATATTGCTAACAAAAATGCAGTAGATTGTAGATACTGGATTATTATTTGTGTTAATTAAATCTAATTATGAAAGGTGTACAACACAGGTCGTCTCTGACACTTGTTTCGGCAACTTTGACAGAACTTTATACAATGTGTATTTTCGAACCTTGATGAAAAGAAATGTGCCGATACACTACATAAATATATCTATAAATATCGAATAAAAAAAATTATATATTGGCAATTTAAAAAAAAGCTTGTATAATTTTTTTTCTGAAAACTTCTTCATCTGGTTTTTACTTCGTTTCTGTTTGAGTAAACGGTATTATTTTTTTGTAGAAATATTACAAAAAAAATCGTTTTTCATTTTATTTTTGATCTGTAACTTTAAAACTGGATTATTGAGGTGTACTTTTTGGTTAGGGTCTACCTCTTTTCGTTGTCATGTTATAAGCCATTTGAATTAGGTATCTACTTTCTGCCTTGTACAAATATCAACAAACAAATTATGTAATAAATAAAACAAGGCAAGATAAGATGAAACGGAACGAAGCCTTTGTCCAACAGTGGGATATTAACGGTGGATAAAGATAAGATTAAGTAATACAAAATTTTAAGTTATAACTATCAATTCATTTATTGATTCTTCAAAATGTCTACCATTTTTCTCAATGGATATCGTTGCACGTTAAGCCATAGGTATTCTGTTTATTCCGTCTGTTAGCCGATCAAAATCGATCTGCTGCTACCTAGTTTTACTTTTTAAATTTAATAAGAAAGTGTTGAAAGATGCACTAATCAAAGTTCCGAAATTGAGGCTTGTGACGTATACATCCAGTATATTTTTCTCGAAAGCATTACCTGACGCGAAACTTAAATGCACTGTATCGGCTTGATTTTATTTTGATAGTATTCTAAATGATGTTTTTTTTTTGTATAATAAGTATTTTTTTTATTTACCTATTAATTTTACTTTGTGAGTTAATAATTAATTTGAAGGGAACTCGATAAATGAACAGTGTGTAGTGACTATATTTTACCCATTGTACTTTAGACACTCAACTGATCTACGCGTATGACGTAAATACAACTGACTCAGTTTTCGTATGATTTCCTGTTTCTCATTGAAATTGAGTGGTTTGTACACGTTATTAAGTACATTATTGTGTAGACTTAGACAATGTATCAACAAGTGTTTTCATAGTTTAAAATCATATTATTGACCTAGTGACAAATTATTGTAAAATAACAAGGTTTAACTTAAACCCATGTAGACACAATCTTGGGCTTGGAGCGGTTCAGCTTGGCGCTCCAAGTGGAATAGCTCAATAAATCCCTACTAATATTCATTCAAATTCATTCGGTCTATCTAACTCACCAGTAATTTCATATTTACACATTATGATTATGCTTTGAGTCTCGGAAAAAAAGACAAGACAGAGAAAGGAGTTACTTTTAACTATAGAAATTATCGTACTATTTCCGCAATACTCTTTTATACCTTGTCCTTTAATTGTATTCAGATAATAATCGGCGTTTTGAAAATTACTAAAGCTGAGAAAAAATATTATGTAAAACACATTTTTTCATTTCAACACAGGTTTTCATTTTGACTGTATCGAGATACACATATCTATCGATATCATAGATCAAAAATCAAATAAAATAAAAAAAACCTTATACTCATCCATTCTCAGCCAAATGGAGAAATAAATAAAAGCTGATTGATTTATCTTCCCCGTGCGTGTGTAGGTCTATACACAATAATTTTCAATAAACACGCGTCTATTAAATTAATCATCTTCGAGATATCGGGGGTATCGGTGAAGAGAAAGTCTTTGCAAATGTATGTTGTTTTAGCAAAGTACTGTAATTTCTACTTCAAACACTAATTATGTTTTGTGTAGTGTGTAACGGCAATTTCTACAGGCGCCTTCCATGTTGAATATTGGCAATGGTGTAATATTTTCCACTATGTGAATTTCAGATTCGAAATATAACACTTCGTCATTGTTTAATATAGACATTAATCGCCTTACTCATAAAATATATCTTCGTATATTCCAATTCTTCCAATTTTATTTTGCAAAACACAGTTTAGTAAATAGTCGGTGAAGATACAATGCAGAATATTTTTATAAATCTTAAAAATAAAATTGGTGGAGGAACCAAAGTCGGAATTGTTTTTTTTATAGTTTATAATAGCCTCTATGGGAGGAACAGGATACACATGTGGAACACCATAATTCTTACATTTTATTTTTTACTAAAGTAATACGAACATAAGGAAATTTTAAGATTAATATGAAAACTCAAAAGATGTCAGGGACTTTAGTATCTATCATCATATTATAAAGCTGAAAAATTTGTTTGTTAGCTAGACCGCGCTAATGTCAGGAACCACTAACCCGATTTCAGAAATTCTCTTAGTATAAAGATAGGCCATTGTGTAAAATAATTGCGTGCATTGAAACGGCGGTAATCTTTTTTGAAGCATTTTATTGCGATTTGTTCGTAAACCTCGTGATATAGCGACATCTATTATTTAATAAATAATACAAACAAAAGCTTAGTAAGTACGTAACATAACATCAATTTATGAATTTTACCGCGTAAAAATTCATTGTTTCTAAAAATATTGAAAAGCTAGTCTATCTTAAATAATTAAGCAAAGCCCATGTTACATTTTAACTGATACTTTGTTGCAAATTGGCGGAGCTACACCATCAAATAATTATTAACTGAGTTGCAGGCACACTATTAATAATAATTACGAACTGTAACTTTGACAAATATGTTGCACAGATATAGTGTGATACCTTCCTTACGTATATAAATACATATATCTAGAGGTAATAAAATTATGTCACATTCGCTGAATTCATCGGAAATACAATTCGCTAAAAAAGAAAAATGGCTTTAAAAGGGTAGGGTATACTGATTAACAAATTGCTCAAATAAAGGTGAGAAATTTTTGAGTAGGTTCTTATGGAAATAGTTATTAGATTAGTTTTACAGAGAGAAAATCGGTACCTTTGATGGATTTTTAAAGGGATTTATATATTGGTATAGCAAGGGTGCTGATAGTGGCAAAATATATTTTAAAAATACACACAAATCATTTCAGCTGGTGTGGTGGTAGCCAGAGGATCGTAAGATTTTATGGTCATTTTAAAGTCTTCAATTTTTCATACTTTTGGGATTATAAATTGCAGATTAGAATAATCAGATCAATTTCACTAAAATAATACAAGACGTGATAGAAGATAACGTGTTATAGTAGAAATATAGTTACGAAAATATCAAAGCTTTTATTTGTCGAGCTGGACTCTCAGTTGACCGCATGGCCCGATGCCGCGATGAACCGCGTAGAGTGGAAGAAGGGAAGGGAGGCTTTGCCCTGCAGTTGGACCATAGAGGCTAAATAATAATTATTATTATTTGTCGCAATTGAGTAAGTGCTCGTCGTACGTTAGACGAATGTCCTGGCGTGCGAGCGCTCACGCGCCGACCTCGCGCTCGCAGCCAATTTGTAGGCGAATTCACGACGGTTTGGTAACTCGCTCATATTTGCTAACTAGCTGATTGAGGAACCACTTGACTTTTGTACTCAACTTGCAAAGCTAAGTCTATATATATAACTGTAACTTTGAAAGTTAAGTGTGTCCGTTTAATCTCTTCTTTTATACAAATAGATACAGATAATTAAGAAAAAGAAAGATAAGATAGAGTGCGCATAATGTTGGATTGTTCACGAAATAAGTTTAAATTACATTTGAAAACCAATCTTTAAAATCTATCAATCTTATCTGTTTAGGAGTTTATATATGTTTAAATTTTACACATTCAAAGGTTGCCTGGAAGAGATCGCTTTAAACGATAAGGCCGCCGATTGTACAACAAATGTGGCTATTGATTGTTATTTTTAAGTTAGTCTGTAAGCATTGGTGTGCAATAAAGACATTATCTATCTATCTATACATTAAAAAATATTATATAAGCTTAATTAGTTTTCACCAATCAATATCATATTTTACAACCGATCCTTTGCACGCGTCAATGGGATTGCTCTATGGACATGCACATAATTATAATCTCTCAATTAAAATAATAATAAATAAATAGGAGTCTGTTTCTACACTGTGCGATAGTGCATTGGATCGGGGAGCTATTCTTAATGCAAACCAGGAATACTAGCAATTTCGGTGGGGGGTTGCTCATTCTTAGTTCGTTGGCGTCAAGCCACACTCATGAAGCCCTCGCAAAATCCGTCAGTTCTGCGTCAAAGGCTCGTTCATGATGAATTCGATCCCAGTCTTCTCTACGATGCGCGCAATCAAGTCTCAATTCATAATTTATACATATATACTTTAATTACCGAAAAATATTTCTATGCCAATCTTCCATACTGGTTTCGAAGGATAGAAGTTGGTTTAGATGCCTGTAAAGGTAGGCAGAAACACATAGAGTTGTGCAACTTATTTCGCTCATTATCGGGGTCAAAGGCTACAAAAAAAAACACATCGGAACCTATGAATCACTTCCGTTGGAAAAAGTACCTTTTCATGTACGAAACAAAGGCGATTGCACACCCACGCTCAAGTAATCGCTAGTCGATGAATGCTGTGTGGGTGATGCGCATGCCGACGATGGGCTTTTACTCTTACATGACCAAAAAGACTATAATAAATCTATTTTTAAATTTTAATAATAGTTTAACCTGCAAAGTGAGGTTTATCACTTATTAAAAAACATTAAAAAATTTATAATTAATCTATAGGGTATCATATATTTGATTGTCGCTCAAAGCTAATAACTAAATTTAAAACTTTAGTTCCCTTAGAGTCTTACTATTTTGTGATGCGCTTGCATTTGAGACCCTACTTGAGTATTAATAGTCATTAATAGTCATTTATTGATAATATTATTATACGTCACAATTACATTTTGTTTACACTGGTTTTTCAGTACTAATAATGACAAACCAAACAAATCATCAAATTCAATTACTTAATAAATATGTCAAATTGCAAATACTTAGTCCAACACATTATGTCAAGTTTTATATAAGTATAGATACCTGCTCTAGTGCAGATTTTCGGTTCTTTTACCCGCATAACTTTTAAATGGGTCAATCGAAATCAAACATATCTCAGAACACTAGCGCAAAACTCACATTTAATACGAAGAAAAACTAAATTGAAATTGCTTAATCCGTTCGGAAGCTATGATGGCACAGACAGACAGACTCAAAACACTCCTCTTTTAGGGTCGGGAGTAATAAAGATATTCATTTAGCTAATGAGATTAAATTCTGAGACCTCATTCGTTTTAGAGCGTGAAGGATAGTATAACAGTTTTTAACTAACACCCGATGAACATGTTTTGTTTAGTGATAGGTATATGAATTAGTGAGAATAGTTCTGAAACATTTATTTAGTCAAATTTACTGAATTCTACTATAGATGACCATCTATGGTAGAATCCTGTAATCACGAGGCTTTTTAGTGCACAGTTTCAAATAATATTTTTGATAATAACAACCGGTTTCCTTGGAGATATATCAATATCAGTAGGTATCCAGCTAGTTGCAATTACTTCTGTAAATATTCACAGCTTGCATATCTCTGATTTTGCTTTACCAAGATTTCGATATAATAACAATTGCAAAATACCTCTAATGATCTGAAAGTTGCAAAACAATAAGAAATAACCGAATAATAACACCTATTAGAGCAATACAGTAATATCTCTAAAATTAAACAGAGTGCTGACATTTTTCTGTTCTTACAAAACGACTCCTACGCATTCATTGTTATCTAGCTTCGGTACTTTTGCATTTAAAATGATAAATGCAGGGGCATATTCAACCTTAAGATAATTTAAATACGGTGCGTAAGTATAAATATAATGAATGCTTAGTTCTACGGACTTGGCTAAGCTATTCCGAGTGATTTTCTAGATGAATGGTAATTTGTATGAGTCATGGCCGTAGGTTGAGTTGTGATAGATGGAATCAATTAATTTATCACTTTGCAGTGTAATTATGCCACTAAATTTAGTAAGATGCTTCTCAGGTTTAGGTCAAGTAGGCAAGGTAATCATTATCATCAGTGTTGGATTTAGGCTTGAACCGTACAAGTAATAAAGTTAAAGGTTTAGTGATACGAATGACATATAATAATATAAATAAATAAAAATAAATATTTCCGGACTACTCACACAGCATCACCTAACCCCAAACTAAGCAGAGCTTGTACTATGGGTGTTAGGTGACTGATATACTACATAGATATATATTTTTTAAATACATACATATGATACATAGAAAACACCCAGACCCGAAATTAGAAATTTTAGATCGTACAAAATCTGGTCCCCCGGCGGGAATCGAACCCGCAACTTCCTGCGCCTCAAGCGGACGTTCGCCCACCGAGCCACAGAGGTCGTCATGTAAATACCACTCTTTATTACACACCAAGATAAAACAATACAAAAAGGGACTTAAAGCTTAATACAAAATACGATAGGGGCGGCCTTAATGCTTCAAGAAATTTCTTCCATAATAAGAATAAAAAGTAATAGTGTTAGTATTCATATAAAGTGTTACCTAGCTAAAAGTTTCTTATGTACGTAAGTTTTTTAAGACTTTTGTTTTTTTGAAGATTCTTTGAACTGAAACCTTTAACAAATAATTTGTCTATTCTATACTATTTCGTATCTTACTTTTAGTTAGTTAGCGATATATTATATACAACATTTATTAATATATATATTATCATAACTGGGATTGCTAGTCTGTATAAGGTGCCTGAGGACACAATTTCAATTCATCATCATTATATATTTTCAATAAATAATGATGATGACGGAGAAGCCATCTTCTAGACCTTCATGCTCCATCTTAAACCACATCTTCACTTTACATCAGGTGAGATTGTGGTCAAATGAAAGCTTATCAATAATAAAAAAATAAAAAAAAAAAAAAATTATTCAGAAAAATTTTGTTTATAATATCCTGTTCGGGTTTACCGACGTATTTTCCCGCACATTTTGAAGAGTACCTACTTCGATAAGTCCAGTTGGCACTTCTCAGTTTACGTCAGTGTGACGCGCAAAATCAGTTTCAGCGAAGTTCATTAGGTCATTTTTGTTTTGGATGTAGTATAATGAGTACTTTCGGTTAAGTTTGGATGAATACGATTTTTAAATCGATTTGCTATGGCTTTTGTATTGTTTCTGTGTCATTTTTTAAAGGAGAGAAAACGTTAAATTAAATCGTTAGTCGATTATGTATTATTGAAGATTTTATAAAAATCGAGCTTATTGATTTGATATTAAGCGATCATAATTTTATTACATTATTTTAAGACCTTGGGAAACGTAAGCGAGAGCGTACAACAGTATTTTATTCAGAATGGGTCTCTAGCTCCGGTTACTCTTTTCGGAAATTAGATAACAATATTTACTATTCTTCCAAATTCTGCAGCGTACAATTTGTTAAATTTTTTTTGTAGATATAAAAATTAGATTATTTTGTATTTTTTTTTTTGTAAATACGGCGTTATCAACATCTCAATGTTATGAACATAAACTCAATAAATCTTTACTGGTCTTTATAGGTCTTCGATTTAGTTTACGCAGATTGACTTTTAGTAAAATAAATAGGTGTTTATTTTCAGTTCGTTAAAATTCCTAGTTTGAATGGCTATTTGATTTGGTGTCTAAGTTTTGTAAAACCAAACTATGGAAATAAATGATTTTGTATCTTGTATCTGGTGTCAATAAAAGAGCGTCGATGTGTTCGGAATTCTATTGCCTCAGAATATGGTAACAAACTGGAAAAAAAAGAAAACCAAAAAAAATATATACTATTTTATATGTACACTAGCTTTGCAATATATATATATCTAAACTATGCATCCCCTTTAAAAAAAATCATACGATTAAAAAGTCTTTATTCAAAGAGCCATTTTGTGTTTTGTGTGCCAAAGTGTTTATGGCGTGTGCCATCCACAATCTTTCCGTTTTATAAACACCAATTCTGTAATACCTTGTATAGATATTTAAAAAGTATAGATACACACTTTAATACCCTTTATTTCCAATTTTAATTATAAATTCATACTCTTTATTGACCGTGAACCACAAAAAGGTTTTCTTATAAATGAAGCAGAAAAGTTCTATAAAAAGAATAAATTTGAATCTAACCAAAGAGGTTTTTAAACTCCTTTCTAACCTATGGGTAGTTCTATATTCAAAGTTTTTAACCTATGGGTAGTTCTATATTCAAAGTTTCATTCGCAGTCTGAAATCGAGAAAAAGTACACACGGTCGAAATTAGGTAATGAATACTCCAAGCACACTCAAAAGTGATAACACGGTGGTAAGTAACGAAGTTAGTACAGACGGTACGTGCGATGCTGTATCTTACAGTTCCCATGACCGGAATAGATGACCGGGGGTCGTCTTCTGATGGTCATCTGCAGACGTGATACCCTCGACTAAACAAGTGCTGGGCGATTTATATCTTTGTTTTTATTCGTTGTGGTATGGTCAGAAATTGAGAATATTTCGCTAGTTTTCTTTACGAAGTTTTTTTTGTCTACTATTGTTACAGTATGGATGCTATGTTAAAATATTTTGTCTTTATAATAAAGTTATTAGTGGAAATCGTTTATTTTGAACAGTATCTTATAAATCTTAATAAATATAAATCTCGTGTCACAATGTTTGTCCTCAATGGACTCCTAAACCAGTTAACCGATTATAATAATATTCGCACACCATGTGCAGTTCGATCCAACTAGAGAGATAGGATGGTTTTTACGGCGAGAATACGTGCGACGCCGGGGCGGGCCGCTAGTACTTATATAAGATAAAAAAATCGCAATGCGGTGACCCAACCACTTTTGGTTATTAGTGTTTCGTAACCAACGAGTAGAACGGGACCCTATTGTTGAGTTTTCGTCGTCTGTCTGTCTGTCACCAGGCTGTATCTCGAGAACCGTGATAGCTAGAGAGTTGAAATTTTGAGGTATGATGTATTTGTTTGTATGTCACCGTTGTCGCTATAACAAAAAATGCATTAAAATCATGCAATTCATAAATTTTTAAGAGGGCTCTTATACAACAAACTTAATTTTTACACTGTTAAGCTACTTTGCGCGAGGCCAATACTTGGAAGGGTGACCACAATAACTGCATTTTAAAAATGTATATTGTTATGCATGCATGCATTATAAAAATGTATCTATGTTTAGTTTTTTTTTGGAAAAAGTATATTCTGTTCACATAGCCCTAGGTGTAGTATGAGTACATCTCATAATTTTTAAGTTTATTGAAATGTGTTTGTAATAATTATTAATAATATTTTTTTTACTAGTTAAGATATATATTAAGGGCTGTGGATTTTGTTTGATAAATAAATAAATAAATAAATAAAAATATATTTATGATACTTAGCCCATCATGAAAATAGTATCTAACAATACCGCCTATCTAAATTGTATAAAAAAACTCTGGCTAATTAATCAGACATTTTTCACCGTATAACAAGTCATAGAGTTTTAAACTCAGAATTAATAGTGGACATTGTGTCTATTCCCTAAAATTTATTGCATTGACATTTAATTTGGACTTCATATTAACACCATAAAAACCAGTTATGACTTATAATTATCAATAAATTAATATTAGACTATTATAACGCAAAAAACTTTATTTGGTGCTGCTGAGACGCATGACAAATATGTTATCTATGAGTATAAATTCTGATATCTAAGTATTACTTTAAATATTACAATATTACATAACTGATATATTCATATGAACTAATACTGATAGATTCATATTAACTAATACTGATAAAATCGGTATTATTGAAGATGGGTTATCTTCAATGGTATTACATTTGCAAATGTATCTAACGAAGGCGTACACAAAACAGTTTCAAATAACACCACAGACCTTACATTCAGACAATCGCTCAGTAAATCCAGTATCAAGGAAGACAGATTCGGAAGTAGAGCCAGACCCTGGGAACAGATGCTATCGTCGTCTCGCTCGCACGTGAGATCTCCCAGATAAAGTCGACCGTCGATTCTGCTCGCCTGTAGAGTTGTCAATCTGTTATACAGAATAGGGTACTATTTTCTGAGGAAGTATGCTTAACTCTTGAAACTATAGCTATCGACACTTTTGGAGTTTCGATAGCTACAGTTTAGGAGTGTGAAGTATGCTTAACTCTTGAAACTATAGCTATCGACACTTTTGGAGCTAGAAATTTAGTAATTTTTGTTTTTTTGTAAATCATATCTCCTCCGAATGCCATGACTCAGGACGTACACTTCAGGAAACGCTTTATAAGAGAATAAGAATGATTTAATTTGTCACAATCACAACATAATACATAAAATACATAAATTATCATAAGGTTAGAACTATATAAAAAATAACAACAACATGTTGCGACAAAAAATGTAACCATTCAGCATAAGCTGCGGCAGAATGGGTCCAACCACAGCGCTGGTGTTCCATGGTTATCTGAGTTGCTTTATGAGTGTTTGATTTTCTGGTTAATTTAAAAGGCAGAATCTTAGGATGAGGGAATGGGAATGGATGTAATAGGATACGTTTTGTTTATTTTACATGGCATATAAATGTTATAATTGGTAAATAAATAAATGAATGAATTAATTAATGAATCATAGATTCAGTGAGACCTCCCACAATGAATAGACCACCCTTAGAACTGAAAACCAATTTTCACATTCAAGCTAATTTTTCTTTAAACTATTAATTCTTAGCCTCCAGCGGAAACTAATCGCCATTAACTTAAAGCAACTCTCACACGAAAATAATAGTGCACAAAATGTGAGCGAATCATCGTTTATAGCTCGTATAAGGTAACCCCGGGACAAATCGTCGTAAAACGCAAATCTACACTTTCCCTATTGGGGTTTATACCGCCGTTTTATTTGTTAGTTTTCACCATCACCTCACTTTCTTGGAGACTTCCGTGTGGCAATCTTGGCGCATCCTACGAATAAAGTTACAAACGCCAATATCTTTGTATTTATGGAATCTCCTTCGTCATTTACATGTCCTCAATTTGGAAAAAAATAATTAGGTGATAGTTAATTAAATGAAATGAAATGAAATTTATTTATTGCTTGAAATATGGTTTACATAGGTGTCAGGTTATTTATACAGTTCTACATACTTCGTCAATTCAGATTTGACATGCAATGTCAATTATAATTAAAGAAAAAAAAATATATAAATAATAGAATGTCAAATATTTAGGAAGTTAATTTAAATTACAATTTAATATTATGTCTAATGTCTAGTATTTAAATAATCTTTTACATTTATTTTTTTTTTATTTTTTTTTATTTTGTTATTAAAATAGCGCTTAGCAACTTGAAAAAAAACATGTTTAGAGAGTTTCCTTTGTCAAATGCAAACCAATTCGCGTATTTTTCGGCGAATATGGTCACAAACTCCATAGTGACCCTCCAACGTGTACAAACTGTGGAGGATATGGTGCAAATAGTAAATATGACTGCGAATTTAATAAAAAAAAAACGTGAATTAAATTCTATCAAACCTATATAAGAATTGAGATAGAAACCTAACAAATAAATATGCACCTGTCATACAAAAAATTGCAAATAATAAGAAAAAACTGTCTCCTGTAAAGCTTTCGTTTGCAAGGATATTTCATTGTACGATACGACAATCTGATTGTATTTATAATGATGTAAATAAAAAATATTGTAGAGTAACTTGAATACGCTTAAAGGACAAAAAACCTTCTTCTGAATTGTTAAATGGTGTCTACGAAGGTTATTTTATCACGACGCCGACGTTTAGAAATTTAGAGATTATGTCATATCAACAAATGACTGTATTATTTTAAAGATGCAGGCAGGTTAATAAAATTTAATTTTAAATAATAATCCAGCAGATTATGTAGTTACAAAAAGAATAATTCGATAGATCATGAAGTTTAAACAGATTATTCTATCAGTCAAATCCCAAATATTAATAGAGACACACAGTTCAATAAAATGAAAATGGCAATCCGATACGCGGTGTAATTGCTGCACAGATTGACGCAGACCTAAGGGCGAAGGGCGAGATGCATCCATAACTCCCGAACAAGTCAAACAATATTACCATTCGTAGAGTATAGTTCCGATGCATGTGCATAGAACGGAAGTTAGACTTAGAACTTCCCGGCAGAGTTTATTTAAATATCGATTTAGAACTAATCATAGTTTATCTACTTAGGTAATAATTGTTTTTCTTTTTAAACAATACACACCTACAGACAAAGGAGTCCGTAGCCTTATTGCGTATTTATAAAAATTAATTAATTTATAACAATAATTTTCAAAACAGGTACGCAGTGTTCCTTACAAAATAAGTCAAGAAAATCATTACAATTTAACATACAATACAAGAATGTTAAAAATAGTTTAATCAAGAGGTAGATTAGAATCGGGTCAGAAATTCTGTAAGCAGCAAGCTTAAAATCACTAATGGATTAATTACATTTATTTACAAATAATTTTATTTGATTGGATATGCGGTTCAGATAATTCAAACAAGAGAATTATTTGCCTTTGTTTTACATTTTGGATTAAAAAATAAATATATGTTTAATCTAATATGGTACTGAGGTATCTATTTTCAATGTTTGAAAATTTAAATAACTGTAATAAAATTTGCTGTGGCCATGGGGATGCAAATTACGTGTAATATATAAATACTCTTTTATAGTTAATTTGAAATAAATTTGATAACACTCTTAAAGTGACATTTTCAAATTAGATGCTAAATACGCGCGTTTCTGATAGTTTACTACATATAATTCTGAATAGAAAAAAATGAAATAAATTGAAATTGTAATACGTTAAGTAATAAATTCTCTAGTTATAACATCAACTTTGCTCTACGGCCGAGTTAGATTTAAGGTCGTACGCTAACACACGTCCCATAGACTCGATAGGTCATCAAGGTGTGGGGCAGGGGTCAACTTGACTGGGGTCAATGTTATTGTCGTGTTTACTATGACTTTTTGTCAATGATCGCTGTGTATTGACATTATTTGATAAACAGTCTTTTATAAGTGATGTTAATTATTGTTTTTATTCTAGTTTGTAATGTACGCAGTTGACTAAAAAAGTTATAAATGAAATGCATTAGGTCAACTGGCCCCCCATTGCCATAAGTTTGTTTTAGGGCCAGTTGACTAACAAGTTTTTTTTTTCTTTGGATTATAGACATCGCGTAAAACTAAAAGCTATAACTCTAGGTACTTCGTAATTTAACTCCTGTAGTAAATTAAATAAGCGTAGTTCCTATTCTAAACCTAGGATGCAGATTAAAAGACGAATCTAGGGTTCTCAAGCAATTTGTCACATTATACAATGAGTTGAACAATTTAAAGAATAATTTTGTACATTGTAAATTGTAGGCGTTAGCGGGTATTGAAATAGTTGATCTTTATGTGGTATTGATACTTGTTATCTTTTTGTTGTTATTTTTGTAATACTTAGAATTTTATTTACATTTTAGCACTTTACAGTTTTTTTTTTATGTTTAACCATGAATTTGTTTATTAATTTATAAAGTTTTATTAAGTTTTTTTTTTTTGTTTTTTTTATTTATTTCCATAGTTTGGTTTTACAAAACTTAGACACGTCAAAGTTAATAAGTTTATTTGTTATGCTAGTTTTAAATTTTGAGATTTATTTTATATTGTAACTCCACTTACTCCACAAATATCAGTACAAAATATTAATAGTAGTAATTAATATTTAGTCCTGAATTTAAATAAAATACTTATTCAATCGCTATCAATAAATTTAATTTTCACATAGTAGAAAAACTCTGCTTCCCTGAAATATAAGCTAGATATTGTAGCCGCAATTAAGTTACAATTTTTTAAACCATGCTTAGCAAAAAAAAACAACATTCAAATTGTTTAACCTAGTTTATCTTTTAGATAGAATAAAAATAATATGAAATATGATGGCTTTCATAATTTGCTTCTAAGGATAGAATATAGGATAGGAGGACACTCAACATTTCTTTTAATTTGGTTCGGAGGAATATAATTTACAATAAGACACCTCTTTATTTCTAATCATAATTTCATGGAACTGTTACATGGAGTTTCATGGCTTAAAAGAGCACTCTGAAATAAAGCTCCATTTAAAGCCTAACCTTTAATTTGACAGGGAAGTTCAAATCACACAATCGAGAATACCAATTTAGCGTCATTTTCAGCGTAGTGATTTGCGAGATGAAAATGAACAATTTGTATACTGATCTGTTAGCACCTTAGGGCAAGATTCCTATGCAAGCTGCCTAGTTATAAAATGAAAATCAGTTGATGTCGAATTTTCGTTCTTAAATCGCTCTTCGCTCATAAAATGCACCAGCACTGATAACGCTGTCACGTTAAGCTGCTGACATCGTGAAAGTCGATTGTTTGTCTGTCAGACGTGGCAGCTACAAGTTAATGATATGAATGCATAGGATGCTGAACTTTCCTAGTGCTTCCGACTTATCTAGACAGACATCTGGAATACCTAACTAAACCAGAGACAGTCTTATGTGCATGATGAAGATGATCTGAGGATAATTATTTTACGAAAGCTATTTCATCTTTTCATCATCATTTCTGTCGTAGGACGTCCACTGGACATAGGCCTCCCTCAAAGACTTCTAGTAACTTCGGTCGGTAGCCTGTAACCACCGTGAGCTCGCAACCTTCACCAGGTCATCCGTCCATCTGTCCTACGCCGTCGTTTGCCGATTTGTGGTCTCTATTCGATTACTTTCGGGCCTCAACAGCTATTTAGTTTTAAATAATATAGTTATTAACTATGATTTTGTTCATTAATATTTTATAGTGGAAAACAGATTTAAATACTTAATTATCTCAATATACTAGCATAGAATTACTAGCATAGAATAATGCTTACTAGATGCTTTTTTCTTTTAAGAGCATTTAACAATGAACTAAAAAAATAATAATATGGTAAATAAATAAATTTAATTGATAAGTTATTGACTTTTTTTATAAAATTATAATTTATGAAATACTTAGGACGTTTTAAGTTTCCAACAACAGCATTACAATAAAGCGAACATCTATTTATCTATGTTTATACAATAGAGGAAAATTATTACCTTTCAAAATGTTTATGTATGAAAGTGTCAAAATACACCGCTAAGCACAAATTGTCGACGGCCGACTAAGGGCATTCATTTAAATAGCATTTGGACCATCCTTAGAGCAGCGTTCCAAAATTGCGTCGACTAGTGCAGAATGAACTTTTTAAATGTATTACCTTAGAGCCTATCACTATATATGAGGTTAATTAGTGAAACACATTTTAAAGGCTTAAAACAAAGTTATCAAGTCAACTGGCCGAGATTGCTTGATTTTGATTTATTGGGTCCCGCATGTCTGAACAAGCCTTTAGGACTATCAACATACTTACTTTGATTTAACTGTTTTTGAGTTTACTAATATTTGACTGCCTCAGTGGACAGGTGGGCGAAGGTGGAAAAGGTAGTGAGTTTGATTCCCATCGAGGGGCCAAGTGTTTGTATTTACTGGAAGCGCTTTCTCCTTAGTCTGGGTATTTAATAAGTATAATTTTAAAAAAAAAGGTGTGTGTGCGATTCACACACGATAGAAGTAAATCGACAAAAGAATAAGAAGAATAAAAAAAAACAAAAAAAAATACTATGCAAAAAAATTTTGTTCGGGCGGTCACCCATCCAAGTACTGGCGTCGCGCAAAGTTGCTTAACCTTGTTAGCGTTTAAGATTGGTTTACCCGACAGGTAAGCCAATCTTATTTCCATTTCCGTTGCATCCGGTTTCAAATCACAACGATTCTAAAGAAGTTTCACTTCAATATCTATAAATGTATGTATATTATATTAAGTATATCAGATGTCTAGTACCTGTAACACAAGTTTAGAGCTTACCTCGGGGCTTGATGTTGTTATGTGGATTGACGGAAATATTTATTTAGACATTATTGCACGCGTTGTGATGATCATGCCTAAACAAACGCAAATTATAAGGAGTTAACGAAACAAATATAATTTTGATTTAGAGATAACCTGAAAACAACATTATCTAAAACGGTTAACGTACCATGATTTGACGGATTTAGACTCCGTCTGCCTAAATCGCTAAGAAAAAGACAATTCAGTTATTGCCGTGATCATGGCGCTTGCAACAGCGTCGAAATATCGGAAAACTCAAAAACTGTCTAATCATGGTATATCAGTATCACCGTTTCAAGTCATAATATTGTTACACTATAATAATATGATAATTGCTCGCCTAAAATTACATCCTACATTAAATAAATACACGTGAATAAATAGGTATCCGAGATGTTTATAATTACTTAAATTAACCGGAAAAAAAATGATATTGTAAAGAGCTTCACGCGGCTGACACAACATGTTATCCATCTTTAACTGAAAATTACTTAACCTTAACCTATCCTAGTGCTTCCTACTATTTTCCGCCCTCTACAATATAGCGGTGGCCGCTACAAAGAAACCAGCTCTTACCATTATGCTCATACAATGGCATAGGAACGGACCATCCGCATCAAAGAGTTCCTGTTCTGATAGCCTTTTATAAGGATTTATTGCGGGCACATTCAATTTAAATATATCTATTGTCTCAATAACACAACTGGGTACTTGTTTTAATCGTATGGGACTTTAGTTTGGCATTTAGTATCAGCGTTTACTAACTCTGTGGTAGCTTTGTAGGGAGAACTGTTTGACTTTCATTTCTAAAATCATGGGAACTCTGCACAAGTCTTAATCCCCCCGATTCGACGGATTTTCATCAGATTTAAATAGGGTCATTGATTAAATTGATTCATTGATATCCTGTTGATGTGACGGGGTTAAATAGCTTTCAAATACCGTGAAACAACTTTTACCTAATATTTGCTCATAGTGTTTGTTCTTATGTGGCCTAGATACACAATTTTAGCAAATAACGTGGGATCGCAAAATGTTCCATTTTTTCTTTTTTTTTTTGTTACGAAAACTCTGGTTTCTTTAGCCGGAATAGGCCAGTTGTATAAATATACATTATAGTGTTGGTGGACTTCTGATATCTGAGTGACAGGTTACGGTAATTCGAACATTTTTAGGACCAACGGGCCTCCAGTGGTATAAATATTATGGCCTTTGCACTGATTGACTTGTGAGTTGCTTACACCAATTTTTTACCATCGAAATAAACTAGCCACATATTTCTAAATCGTCCTAGAAACGGTAGAAGTAATAGGTTATGAAATACTTAAAGAAGAATTGCTCTTGTGGCATATTCGTGTCTATAGCTTCAACGGGTGTCTATAACGCTTTGAAGATTACTATTGTGAGAATTTCCAAAGGTTACTCGTGATTCCACTTTTATTGAAACCGTTTTAGGAACATAGTTTTAGCTATTAGATTTTCTATTGAACATTATTACTGTTGATTTGCAATTATCTGGTATTTTGCCAGATCATTGCAATAACAAGTCCTAAAAGTAATTTAATGTAGACACAAAAATTATCTTTTTTCTATTAAATACAGGTAACTATAATATTATAAACATAGCTTTCGAAGTAAATGCTTAATTTTTTCCCTACTAACTTCCACGATCGAACAGCTACCACGGAGAAAGAGTTGCCTAGATATGAAGTGTTATGTAAAGGGATAGAAAGAAGAAGAACGGAGAGTTTTGTTGTGATTATCAGAGAGGAAGTGGAATTGGTCTTTTAAATATTTAGGGGCATCATTTTAAAACAGTGAAAAGGAGACATAAAATCCTACGATATGTTCTCTTCCGGATGGTCAGCCATTTGAGCGAGGCGCGACATTTACTTATATGTTCTTAAATAATGAACTCCAACAAACTATTTTCTTAGTCAATTATACATGTATAAGTAGTTTCTTTCTACCGATATATTTGCATGATCAAGCATATTTTAGCGATACGGACACCCAATGTACCTACTTGTGCTTAAGTATACGAATTTAGCAATTTTGTAATCTAGGCGGTGTACAAATGTACACATAATGGATTACAAAGTAGGTATATAAAATTATTGCAACGTACAAAGTAGGTATTTAGTATAACACTTCAAAATAGTATAAATTGTCACAAAACTCAAACTTTTTTGAATTGAAATGAAAACTTGCAAAGTGAAGTAGATTTAAGCGGCTCTACTGATTGTAAGTAAATTGGAGGCAGAAAAATAAAACCTTATAGTCTTAAAATCAAATATAAAATTCTATAAAGTGATTTGTTTCCGAAATCGACAGATTCCTTGTAATAAGTCGTCATTAGCTTAAACATCCGGTGATGGTGCAACGGCCGCATTCGGAGTCGTTATCGGTCAGGCGCCGACCTTTGCGAAGATGAAACGGGATGGGGTGCAACAACAGTAAAGTATTACAGATATTTTTACACAATTGTCTTGAACAGAAGAGAACACTTAGATATAACGATGGTCAACTTCGCAACGTCTTTTCGTTGAAAATACCGCAGTGCCTGAAGACGAAAGTCAAATGCTTGTCCACTACAACAAGTGTGTGTTACTAGTGATTACTCATGTAGCCGAAAGGTTGTGCCTCACCATGGGCCTTATGAATAGCGCCGCTTAAAGAGCTATGGAGAGGGCTTTGCTTGGGCTTATCGATTCAGAAATTAGGAGATACGTATAAAAGCGCGGGTCATGGCGCCGACATGGCTCTTCAAAGTGGCAGTGGGTAGGCATAGCACAGAACAGATGGTCATTTTGCTCGAAAGGTTCTAAAAAGGGGACAACGGATCGGACTTGGTAAAGGCCACGGGCTCACGGTGAATGACGGCTGCTGCCAGCCGAAATAAGTGTAAGTCTTTGAGGCCGTAGTCCAACCGGGGAATCTCAAAATTGTTTTCTCGTAATTCAGAATAGTGAAAAACAAAATTACATAAAATGTACAATGTATTGGATAAATAATTTTCATAGTGCTCCCACGTTAATTTGAGTAGTATTGATGTGAGCTCACGATGCATGCGACACACAAAAGCTCCTTAAATCCCAAATATCAATTTATAAAGATGACTACACTTGGCATAATGCCATCCGAGCCATGCAAAGGTTGCCATGGTGACATTTCGCAGTACTCTATACCAGGCGAGTCCGCTTGACCTAACACCTATGTTTGACTAACCTAGTAAGGATAAAATTTGTTGAGTTTATTATAGAGGCTATCTTAGAAGATAATTATAAGATTGGAGTGCACGGAATAATGACAAATTCCAAAAGCCCGGCTTAATGAATTTCTTTAATAATTGTATTCCAAGTAATAAATAGTCCAGGAGTTGATTGGCTGAAACCGGCAATCTCATTATGAAGCAACAATATCACGAAGACTATAAGACTATTTCGTAAAAGCGATAAAATGCATCCTATATTTGCTCAAAGTGGAAAACTGCTGACACTTGTATATCTATTCTAATAACTGCTTTAATCAGATTTTAATAAACATTTCATCTTTATCATAGTTATGGTATCTTTTGTAACAATTTCATCTACATTCGCAAACATTCTTGAATATTCATGAATGGGCACAGCCCAGGTCCTACGTACAGGACAATCGTTGACGTGGGCGACTCCAATAATATGGACGCCTTATGGAGATGAGAGAAAGGCGTTCGGAAATACTTGTTGACACGTTTGAGTCCGATGTCCATTAGGTACTGGAGGAGAAAAGTAGAGCCGTTTGCGCCAAGATTAGATTAGAAATTTACTTAGTTTGCAAAAGCTTCTATTATTTAGTAGATATAAAATAGCTTTGCTGCCAATTTCTTATTAAAATACGTAGGGTATTTAGTAAAATATTTTTCGGGTGCCAAGTTTAATTGATGAGATTTGGAACTTAAAACGTAGGAAATTGAAAACGGTGATTTCCGATCTGCTGTCTAGAAAATTGAAATGTATATAGTAATAGTACCTATTAGTAAAGCTCCTAACTCATTCTCATTATCTAAATCATAGATTATATCAAAAGTTTTTATTTTCTTGATATAAAGCCGCAGAGAATTAAAAAAAAACAGTAAAACATAACCATTTTACTACTTTGAATTTGACTTGCACTTGAACGTAGTTAGTAGCTTAGGAATATTTCCTAAGCCCCAATTTCACCATTGTATGCTACAAATTGAGTTTAGTTAAACCTAGTTCAACTAATGAGAAATAACAATTTGATCTTAGCCAGGCTTGGGTAAAACGAGTTTAGCCTGATAGATTCGGGTTTATAGCCAAAGGTTTAGTCGGGGCTAAGATAAATTAAAAATAAATTTTACATCACGAATTTTCCTGATCGTTCTATAGAAACAAAAAAAGTGGTCAAACAAAATCATATATTTAGTACCTACATGAATGAACACCTACAAACAAGTTAGGTACCTACCGTGAATCGAATAACCAGATCTGTTACTATAGCGATTTTGTATACCTATCTTCTAGGAAAATACATAATCTTGGGTTTTCCTTGACATTATGTTGCGTTGTTTGATACAAACATTCCTGCACTCGGCACTTGCTACTTATTAATTACATACCTTTAAGTGTTTGTAAGCAAACATTGCATAAGTTGCATACCTTTAGGAGTTACTTAGCAGTTTTCATATCCGAAAAAGGTTGATTTTTGTGATAAACTAAGGTACTGCTGGAGGACGCTCTATACACACACACACACACACACACACACACACACACACACACACACACACACACACACACATAAACAGGTAAATAATAATAAATATTTCCAGACAATTCACACAACAACATCTAGCCCCGTGGTAAGCTCTCGGCTTGTGTTACTGGTACTAGATATCTGATATACTTAATTTAATAGTCATACATATTATACAGATATTTTTTATTATAAATATTACCTCATTCGGTACCTCATTAAACAAGTTTTTCTTTTATTGTTGATAGAGATCAGTGTAATATGCTGATCGAGATATATTTTGAACAATGCAATACTCGTAAAAGGCCTCCCTCAAAGACTTCCAGTAACTTGGGTCGGCAGCAGCTTGTAACCACCGCAACCCGCTGCATTCACCAGCAGACGCATTCTGTAAAAAATCGAATCCGAACTCGAAATCACTCAAGTGACCGAGCTCACTTCGAACGCTCGTCACTGAGGCGCTACAGGCGCTATCGAGTTTTACAGATTACAAAACTTTAAACTCACCGCGGATTCAGCTTCGTAAGGATCGAAATGAGTTTACAGAATGCGTCTACAGGTCGTCCATCCATCTAGTTGGTGGCGTCCTACTCTGCGTTTGCCTGCGTACCCTAATTTGGTTTTATTACATTAATCATCATCACCCTATTAACGTTCCCACTGCTGGGACACAGGGACTTCTCTCTTGGCGAGAGAGATTGTGCCTTAATTCACCACGCTGGCTAAGTGCGGGTTGGTGAATGTCACAATTCCTTCAAACTCTTTTAAAGTTTTCAGAACATGCCGGTTTCCTCACGATGTTTATCATAACCGTTAAAGCACGTGTTAAAAGCGCACATAATTTGTCAAGAAGAAAAATCCAAAGGTGCGTGGCGGGATTCGAACCCACGACCTTCGGAATGAAAGTCGAATGTCCTCCCACTTAGCCAACACGGCTTTATTTATTACATTATCTATGATTTATAGATATCTTTATATATAATAATTATTCTGTGAGTGTGTATGTCACTGAACATCTCTCAAACGACTGGACCGATTTTGATGAAATTTTTGTGTGTGTTCAAGGGGATCTGGGAATGGTTTAGAAAAAATTAAAAACCCGTGCGAAGCCGGGGCGGGCCACTAGTAGATTTATATAATTTGTCATATACATTTTGTATACAATTACTAGCTAGATAATTCATACACTGGGCTAAACCAATAGTGCCCAAAGCCTATGATTTAGTACTGGCTAATACGTATACGCTGGGACTTTATTAACATTTATTATGGTAATAGTCCTATTGAATATTATAGAATGTGTCGACGCACTGTGTGGTACGTTGACATGTTGTTGTATTTGTGATTTGTTGTTTGTAATTTGTACATAAATCTGATAGTTAAAAATAATTATGCCTTTAAAAAAAGAAAAAAAAAGATTTGGGGTATACAATCAATCAATCAATCATTGATTGGAAACCAAAGAACCAAAGATTGATTGATTGATTTATACGTAATTCGCCTTAGATAATAATTCATCGAAGTACATTATGGCCCGGAATTCATAGTCGCAAATAATCTCTGATTACTTTCAATTTATGATTAAATACATAATTTATGATTAAATAAATAATATTACATTGTTCCATAGACCAGACCACCTGATTGTTGTAGGCGACTGTTTGTGTATTTATTTATTTGTTTGGCAATATATTTAAATCAACATCAGGATTCGCTCAGACTATCTGCTGCTAAAGGTTTTTTATAGTGACTAGCGGTCTGCCCCCGCTTCGCACCTAGTTGACCGTATTGTACCTAAATCTAAACCATTCTCGAACCCACTTAAACAAACACAAACAATTTCATCAAAATCTGTCTAGCCGTTTAGGAGGAGTTCAATGACTAACACACGTACAGAATATTTATATATAAACGAGTTATTTGTGAAACGAGTTACATACCATGATTGACGGTTTTTTAGTTTTCCAATATTTGTATATAGGTATATCTCAAAAACCGTCAAATCATTGTAGGGTAATATACAATAATTTGACGTTTCAAGTTTTTATATTGTTAAAAACACGATAATTAAAAAAAAGTTTATTTTTTTTAATAAGTTTATCTTCTATTTTTCAGAAACAGGTTTAAACAACAAAAATGTACTTAACATTTTTTAAATCCGTTATTTACTTTCACTAATAAGAAATTAATAAGTAGCTTATTAATTTCTATTTCAGCCTTTCTTGATTAAAATTTTGAGCCTAGGAACCTTTATAGGATGATATTACATATTATAGAATTTATATGCACATAACATTAAAATGTATTGTTTCTTTATTTTCGTAATCTTTATTGTATGAAAAACATACGTTTATCATTATTAATATTGAAACTTAATAATCAAAAGTGACTATATTTATATTCCCTCGCAAATTTCCAAAACTTAACCCTTGGTCGAAACATAATGACATCAATTCCAATTGGTTTCAATAATGATAACCTGTTTTATCAAACTTTTTCAACTTTTGAACCGAACACGTATAGCCTGACGTCACAGAATAGGCGCTCGAAAAGAATTTGTGGTTCATAGAAGTATTTATAATTCGATAATTCGTATATAAAATCCTCACTTGTGGTCCCATTAACAGCTCAAAAACTGGCACCATGTAAAAAAGGCCGAGGGACGTTGTTAGTGAGGTTAAATCCAAGAAAAATAATAATTGATGCATACAAAATGTCTGTAGCTTTTAAGTTACTTATCGGTTATTTAAACAACAAACTGATGTCATAAATCCAAGATTTGATTCATTGTTTGAGAACAGGTTCGCAGTGTGTGTTGGCTGGTCATTTAAATTGACTATGATTTGTGCGCCTACTTGCTGGTTATGACATTTCGACAAATTTAAGGGCCCCACAATATATCTTATTAGTTTGGACCTGTTTATGGATTTTATATAGGTATTACACATTTAAAGTTCTCTTTAGATTTGTTTTGTTTAATTTCTTTTAAGTAAGAAGCAAATTTCATTGCTAAACTGACATGTGCCTACCTATAAGAAGAAATCTAATCAAGTGTCGTCCTGTATTATTATAGCGATAGAATATAATGTACATAAGGTGTTAGTTGTAGCGGTTTATAGTTAAAACGTACATAGCCAAGTATCATTATTTCTACAAAAAAATGTTTAGTGTCCTGGTTTAATTTATTGATTTTAACCTATCGTATCATAATAGGTACAGTAGGTTAAACATTGACCAATTGTTGGTCAAGGCTATTAATGAAAAACTGTCACTAAATTTCACTAGGTACATCAAATATCTCAGGAGGTAATATAAATGTAAATGCATGCATTGTCCCGTTCTGCACAAGCTACAATTAGTGTATCCTGGGGCCTTGAATTATATTAAACTTGATGTATAGCGTGTTTAGTGCTTTAAATTATATTACATTGTTCCATAGACCAGACCAACTGATTGTTGTAGGCGACTGTTTGTGTACGATAATTTGCATCGAGACAAACAACATTTTTAGTAGTTTTATTATCATTATTCTTGACCGGTCTCAGGCTAGTTCATCAATCAACACATGCAATACACAACACTAGTTTGATAGTTATAAATCCCACATCCTTCACATTTAAAATAGACATACCTACAGGCCTAATATGATCTCTTGATCCATAAAAAAAACAATTGAGGAGGAGTACCTTCTTCAATAAGTTCAAATCTGAGGATTATCATAACCTTAAAATCTTTATTCTATTTTCAAGTAAAGAAAAGGGCTTATTATAAAAAAATAATTTACCTGCAATACATTTTGTTAAAGTTGACCCGATATTTTTGAATAGTTTAAGCGCCTAAATTCACACCATTGATTCAACAGCCAGTGGTAAAACCAGTTATAATGAATTAAATTAGTAAAATATGTAAGGAAATACCAACCTAGTCGTAAAAAAAATAAGATTTATAATTTAAAAATGATTGATGCTTCAAATAGAGGATGATGGTAACAGAATTTAACTTGATAAGACAACAAATATGTTTTCTTCTTGTTTAATAAATGATTTGCTTATAGATGTCTTTTTTGAATTCCAAGTATATTTAACTTATAACTCGAGCAGCATGGGTAGGTCCAAAGTACCTAGTTGGTCAAAGTTTATAGTTTTTCTAAAATCTCAACTCTTTCGGCGAGATACGATGTCTCTGATTCTGTTTGTTACATTTTTTATTAATTATATCATATTTTTAGCAGTCTTGTTATATTAAGCTTATGTGTATTCAATCTCATTTGAATTAAAAAGTTGTTTATCAACTTTTCGATCCGCTAACATAAGAAAAGCTATAATTCCAAACAAAACAATAATAATTTATTAACTCCGAATTGTTGCAAAAATATTAATTTAAATAAGAAGTGGAAACATGTAGAAATTCTGCGAGACTTTCCGATTGTTGCTTTACCTATATTTAACATGATGATTATTGCCCATCTCAGGTTACGAATATGATCCCACATCCTAGGCTTTTCCTTTAGACTGTATGGTTTAAATAAACATATATTATAGATTTTCATAGACTCTCAGATGAGCCGCATGCTTTTCTGCTAACATAGTAGTTTAAAAAAAGAATCTTTCGATCTTATCCGGTAGAGACTCCAAACGAAACAAATAACAAAGATTTTCACACTCCTTTTAGAAATTATTGCGATAGGTCATCTGTAATTACCGTAAGGCCATCCACCCCGGAATTACCCCAATATGCAAAAACTTGAAAAACCAGTACCAGCCCCGTAGCATTGCTTATAATGTGGTCAAACAGCAAACACACACTAGCCACAGAATAAAAACCCGCCTAGTTAGTGTTAATAAATATTCTTTTAAGCTTCGCGTCGAGAAAACCGCTCATTCGTCAGGAGCCTGTGCTGCAGATTCACGTGTTGTGTCTATAATCTATGCAAATTGATTTGCACTGGGGAATAAAATATAGATCATTGAACTCTAGTTGAAAGACTCTATACGAGTGCCTCGTCGCTATGGAGGTGCAACTTCCCGATACCACAAGCAAAGTATTATGGCTCGGGGGCATATGTGCGTCGAGTGTTTGCCTTCTCCTTCAAATATTCCTCTACATCGTGTTACCTTCAAGCAGAAAGATAGACCAGAAGATCCTCACGCAACTGACGATTGCGAGAATGGGGAAAGACATTGACAACTACGTGGCGGCGCATTTGCAGATAACTGATCCGATGGTTCTTTGTGCTCATGTGACGCTCGGGCTGAATCTCCTGACTGATGCTGCGATCACGTTCTGGATGTTCATTTTCACGAAGAATCTATATGAAAAAGTGGTACAAGTGTTCACCATAAAAGACACTAACTTTGCTGTGCTTTCTGTGTGTGTGTGGCTGGTGACCGTACCTATCGGTGTTGTGTGTCCAGTGTTTTTGAGCGTGGATTTTGCATACTGCAGTATATTTTATATAGCGTTTGTGGTGATAAAATTTTGCATATTGGCGATCAACTTTGGACTTTTCTGTAAAATTTTCTGGGTTATTATGAATCTAAAGAAAGATAGAGATTTAGTGAGAATATTTAAGACTTGTGTTGTAGCTCTGATATTGTTGTTGATATCAAGTTTACAAGCAATTGTTGAGCTCGTGTTTGATGATGTGAGCACATACCTTTTGGTTTTGATGAAGTATAAAGACTTGGGGCATACGTTTAAAATTTTTGATTCTTATCAAGTTATAGCTATAACTGCCATTTTTATGGTGTTATCCAGAGATCCTCAAGACGATTCGATTTGTAAAACATTGGTTTCGAAAATAAAGAGAATAATGAATGTGAATTCTGATTTGCCTGTATAATGTTTCTGATGATGACTGTTTTGATTGATAATAAAGAACATATAGACCGCTATTTTATACTTTAATAATATATAAATAATAGCTGACCACAGCAAACGTTGTCTTGCAAAATGAAAAATAGATAGGAGCCGATTCTCAGACCTACTGAATATGCATATAAAACTTCATAGTAATCGGTTAAGCCGTTTCGGCGGATTATGATAACTGCCACTGTGACAGGTGAATTTTATATATAAGATGTAAACGCTATAGTTTTGTAAGACATTTACATTAAATTTTTAATGATTTTTATTAAGTGATAAACCTCACTTTGTCTATTTTTAAATTTTATGCCGATAAAATTTAAGACACAAAACAAAACAAGACAAGTCAAAAACAAGACTAACAAATTATGATTGTAAAGTTTCAATACAAAAATGAGCTAGAGATTCTAATCGCTTCTTTGCTCTAGTGTAAAAAAAAGCGAAGCGACCAGATACCATACATTTATTTCCTACTAATCTTTAAGCACCTTTTGTTTTTTTTTGTTTTTTATTTTGACGTGTCTAAGTTTTGTAAAACCAAACAATGGAAATAAATGATTTTGTAACCTTCGCGCGCACAGGATTACTCGGGGCTTCACTCGATAATATTAAGTGCAGAAAAATTTCGACTTATCACGTAATGGCGCGTTGGTGTAATTGGAAGCACGCCGGGGCGCTATCCCGGAGATACAGATCCTGTGCGCGCGGAGGATACGGATGTGTCTTAATCATTTTAATTAATAATAAGATTCTTATAAATAATTATTTTATATAATAGGTACTTTCATTTTAAACTTTTAACGTTAATTTGTATCAAATTAAATGATTAATATAGTAAACTTTTCTGCAAGTTGTGTTTAATTGTTCATTCATTTCATCATTAGTTTTATGGCCTATACCACAATAATTCTATTTACCAGTATTCCATCTACATATTATGTATACATATTATCTACATAGATATTTTAAAGATGGAATACTGGTAGGTATATAAAATTATTGTGGTATAGGCCTTAAAACTAATGATGAAAATAATTGTCGGCCGAAACGCGATCTAGGCGGTTTTTATAAATTTATACACAAAGCTGGAGTGTATCCAGCTAAGCGCTCTGCCATCTGCTTCTAAAATCGATTTCTGAAATCGGTTATAGATCTCGATTTGAAAATTAGAAATCGAATTAGTATCGGTTTGTGTATAAATCCGAAAACGCCTATCTTTTCACGACCTTCGGAATGAGAGTCGAGTGTGCTCTCACTTAGCCAACAAGCTTTTCACACACAACAAATACTAAAAACACATAATAAATAAATAATACATACAACAAAGGTATTTTTATAATGTTAAGCAACGCTACGCAAGGCCAATACTTTATAGGTGACCGCTCTGACTGGACCCTGGTTTTTTTTTGGCACATTTAAAATAGTTTTTTGTCTTTTTATCATTGCAAAATGTGTTAAAACTGTACACGGAACCCTAAGTACATAATGAATGTATATAATACTTTCTTAATCAAATTATTTTTTGAATAAATAATAATAAATTACTGCCAACATTTTGGGGTATATCCCGCTGGTCCCCTCTAGGATTGTCCCC
Source organism: Gymnoscelis rufifasciata (assembly GCA_929108375.1). NCBI lineage: Eukaryota > Metazoa > Arthropoda > Insecta > Lepidoptera > Geometridae > Gymnoscelis > Gymnoscelis rufifasciata. Next base: position 6,139,009 of record OV815315.1, on the reverse strand, counting down.
TTCGGACCTTGTAGAGGGGACAAGCGGGACATCGTATTAGCGATATCCCGCTAGTCCCCTCTACTGGCCACTCAGAGGGGACAAGTGGGCTGTTGAATTTTTCGATGACCCAATTGTCCCCTCTGGAGAATTTGCAGTTAAAATTTGCTTGAAATAGCTTAGAACTTTAAACTATAAATAATATTGATTATATTGTTTAGTATATTAAACTATTATCATATTATATTGTGTGACAAAAATTGATGAACGGGCAAAAAATTACAAGATTATACCAAAATATTAGGACTTTTATTTGACTAAGTTAACGTGGAAATTTGCTACTTTTTTACACTCTACAATTATGTTTATGACCATAGGTTCCCATGAACCGTTTTGCGTATTGTTGTGCAGTTGCTAATTTGCTATCCTTTTGTTTTAGCGGATTAACTCATCAGCTTTCCTTTTGTCATATATTTTTTTATGACTGCAAGACTTTTTGGGTTATTTTGTTTTTTTGTCGTGTTTTAAACTAACGGCCTTTAATGTTTTATATTTTACCTTACTACCTATGCACCGTTTTGCATATTTTTGTGCAGTTGCTAATTTGCTAACCTTTTGTTTTACCGGATTAACTCGTCAGCTTTTCTTTTATGTCCTATATTTTTTTATGACTGCAAGAATTTTTGGGTTATTTTATTTTTTGTCGTGTAACTTACGGCCTTTAATGTTTTATATTTTACCTACTAGCTAGTCTTTTGTTTCAACGTAAACGTACCCCTTTGCTGTGCGCCGAAACGAAGAAATTTTGCATTTTTTATCAGTGTATTCCTAACAATGTCAGGGACAAGTGCTTCATGCAGTACAATTTTTCACTCAATAGTTTATATAAAAAGAAGAAATGGAACAATTTTACTTAGAGGAGGTCACCAGTACTACATAAAAAAAAATATAAAACTGGGCTAACAGTATGGGAATGTGCCCAGCGAAGAAAAAAGTGCACTGCGTCGCTCAAGATTATTGTAAGTAATATAAAGCATAATGTTTATTTATATTAAAATCCACCATTCCAATCGAATATCGAGTGCCCATAATACAAGCTTTGTTGAATGAAACTCGTGATACATTCACTATTCTATTCTGTAATCACAACTAAATAAAAAATAAAAATAAATAAATATTTCCTGACAATCCACACAACATCTAGCCCTGTGGTAAGCTCTTATAGCTTGTGTTACGGGTACTAGACATTTGATATACTTAATATAATAGACATACATACATAGATATTTTTATTATACATATTAAATACCCAGACCAAGGAGAAAGTGCTTGCAGAACATACAAACACTTGACCCTCGGCGGGAATCTATGTATAATGTAATCACAACCATGTATGTATAAGGCTATTGTAAGTTATATACCTTTAAATATATTCTTTTATTAATTTGCAGAACGAAAATATAGAAAATGAAACTATACACTCGTGTACACCAGATTTTTTTAAAAATGAAATTGAAGAAACGAAACAAGAAGTAGGGAAAAAGAATCCAAATATCATGCATTTATTGGCAGTATTGAAAAAAGGTGCTGACTACTTCAGTGTATGTAATACAATGATAAAATTGGAAAACCTATGAAAAAAAGGCAAAAGAAATATGTTCTCACTGACGAGTTTATTTCAGAAACGTAATCAGAATTGTTCTGTGGCAACATAACAGTGGGGCACTTTTTAGAAACTCTGAGACACTAATATAATAATCAATAATAATAATATAATAATTTACTTTTAACTTATGACATAATAAACGTTTTTATCTTTATCTTTATCTTTAATCTACTGAACTGATGTATAATGTTGGAAATCCGGGAGAGCAAACTAGTGTTATATAGATACAAGGTTGATTTTTTTTATTTTAAATATGTTTAATAAGGCTTTGAACTTCAAAATCTATTATGTCATTTATTGTGTTTATTGTATAAGTGTGATCTATACCTGTGATTTTAATTAATAATTTTAGTATCTAAGATATTTTTATTTATTTTTACTTTGCTATGTTTTACATCCTTATTTACAGTTATTAGAAGCATAGTAGAAGCCTGAATTAGTTTTATAAATAAATACTATAATGACTGTTTTAGCTGTATTTTATATTGGTCTTTTATATTGTTAAAAAGGTAATTTGAATACATTATATTTTATTAAAGATATGCAAAGAAAGTTTCTTTGAAATTTGTTTATTTAACTGAATAAAACGTATCCATATAAAAATGTTTTATTTTACACAAAATACTAAGAAAATACCAACCTTCATGCATCCACCAACCAATTTTTGTAAAACAATAACAAACAATATAAAATGATAATGTTTTAATTTACTAAACAATATAATAAATATTATTTAAAGTTTTAAGCTATTTCAAGCAAAATTTAACTGCAAATTCTCCAGAGGGGACAATTGGGTCATCGAAAAATTAAACAGCCCACTTCGGACCGTGTAGAGGGGACAAGCGGGACATCGTATTAGCGATATCCCGCTAGTCCCCTCTACTGGCCACTCAGAGGGGACAATCCTAGAGGGGACCAGCGGGATATACCCACATTTTGCTCACATAAAAAAATTAACTACAACTTATAACTCGAGCAGCATGCGCACCTAGTGGAATAATTTATATTATTAAGCAGCAACTTGAAGGACCAGGTGGTATTGCTAATAATGTGGTCAAACGGGAGACACACACACTAGCTTCTTACTAAAAACCCGCCTAGTAAGTGTTTATTTATTCTTCGAAGCCTCGTCATCGAGGAAACGAATCATTCTCACAGAGCCCGTACAACAGATTCACGTGTTGTGTCTAAAATCTATGCAAATTGAATTGCACTAGGGAAAATAAATTTAGATCATTGAACTCTGAGTGCAAGAGTGTATACGGGTGCCGCGTCACTATGGAGGTGCTACCTCTCGATACCACAAGCATAGTATTATGGCTTGGTGGTATCTTTGCGTCGAGTATTTGCCTTCTTTTCCAACTATTCCTGTACATCGTGCTACCTTCAAGCCGGAAGGTAGACCAGATGATCCTAACTCAGCTGACGATCGCAAGAATGGGGAAAGATATCGACAACTACGTGATGATGTATTTGCAGATAAATGATTTGATGGTTCTTTGTGCTCATGTGACGCTCGGGCTGAATCTCCTGACTGATGCTGCGATCACGTTCTGGATGTTCATCTTCACGAAGAATCTGTATGACAAAGTGGTACAAGTGTTCACCATAAGAGACACCAACTTTGCTGTGCTTTCTGTGTGTGTGTGGCTGGTGACCGTTCCTATCGGTGTTGTGTGCCCAGTGTTTTTGAGTGTGAATTATGCATATTGCAATATATTTTATTTATCATTTGTGGTGATAAAATTTTTAATATTGGCCATCAACTTTGGACTATTCTGCAGAATTTTCTGGGTTATTATGAATCTTAAGAAAGATAGAGATTTGATGAGAATATTCAAGACTTGTGTTGTAGCCCTGATACTGTTGTTAATTTCCAGTTTGCAAGCAATTGTTGAACTCATGTTTGTTGATGTAAGCACATACTTTTTGGTTTTGTTGCAGTATAAAGACTTGGGGCATACGTTTAAAATTATTGATTCTTATCAAGTTGTAGCTATTACTGCCATTTTTATGGTGTTATCCAGAGATCCTCAAGACGATTCGATTTGGAAAACATTGGTTTCGAAATTAAAGAGAATTATGAATGTGAATTCTGACTTACCTACTTAATATAATTGATGAAGACTGTGTTGACTGATTAATGAAATTAGAGGCAGCCATTTTATTCTTTACTTTCTTAAAAATATGTGGATTTATTTATTTGATTGTTTTTAATATGATTATTACATAATAAAAAAAAATTGTTTAAGAAATTGGAGAATTATTAAAAAAATTATCTGATAAGTATTTTTTTTTCTAAACCTTACTTTTATGTTGCACTTTCAGTATATATTTCCATGCATCGATATGAATGATAAAATGCAACTAGTGTAACACGTTTCTGCAATTTATGGAATTTCCACCATGGCTCATTCAAGGACTAATTCATTATTATTTAGTTTTTATTGCTACACCTACATATAGGTACATATTCTTTAAACATACGTCATTAGGTTTATCCTCAAATAATATTTAGCAAGCATTCTGCTGTACTGATTTGGTTACCTTCTAATTTAATAAACCTATAATTCTGTAAGTTTTGAATAACAATTTGATACGATTGATGTTGTTTTATTTTTTCAAAATTATTACATTAAAATATATTTTAATGGTCAAGTGGTGAAGAACTACGGTAACATTTTTTTAATTGCCAGATCTTGAAAACGTTCTTTTGATTTTATTCTAACATGTGTGTAATAAATCAAATGAAATTCAAATTATACGTTGTCAATTAAAAAAATATTCGATTGATTATACATTGCAATTTAACATAACCTAATATTGAGTCGATCGCTATGTCGTTTTTTGTCCTTGATGAAAGTAAAAGTTGTAGGTAGGTGATACAAAGGAAAAAAAAATCTTTTGGCGTAGAATGCATAATTTTCTCGCTGTACCAGTGCTATTTATAAATTTATAAGTACTGGTAATTTCTCGTGAGTCATACGAAAAATTACCTATTCTTATAAATAGATATTTCTTTCGTCAGTGATGCAGAAATGAAAAAACCTTATGCATCTTCGAATAATACTGATACCCATCAGTATTATTCGAAGATGCATGATTTTGTATCAGTCCTCATCATCATCATCACCATATCAGCTGTAGGATGTCCACTGCTGGACATAAGCATCCCTCATAGACTTCCAGTTTTTTCGATTAGAGGCGGCCTGCATCCACCTTATGCCTGCATTAGCTCTGCTGATATAAAAACCCGGCTTAGCACGGCGATTGTTGCCTATGTAGAGAAAAAACGCTGTCTAGGTAAAATACTTTTTGTAAATATAATGTACGTATTGTCCCGTGACAATTTGTATAATGTCTACTGAATTAATTTTAGTAAGAAATAAAACTGACATTCGCGTTGAAAGAAGATAGTTTTGAATTTTGCCCTGGTGAGAAGTCAACATGTTACAAGGCCGAATGCCATTTTATTTAATTTTAGAGTAGGTTTATACATGATTCGAGATTTTTTGGTGCAGAGTAGTTGCGCGAAGAGGTCTATAGTGTACTTGTATCTTTCTCTGCCAAGGCAAAAGTCGTATCAGAACGCGTATCTACTTTGGTCAGGGTGTTATTTATGTAGGTATGTATAATAAAATATATATAATAAGAATGAGATGGACAGTTACGATCTAGTGTTCCGTGTACTGATTAAATACAACGTCGTATAACTTTGTATGGGACCCCCGTTATATATTTATTTATTGTGCGTTTTACGTAACTTTTGTTATAGCGGCAAGAGAAATACGTCTTCGTCACACGACGAAGTCTCAGTAATAGTGTCCCGTTACCCTCTGGGTACGAAAACCTAACAAGCAACACTTGAGGGATGTTTTTCATTTTGCATTTAAAGAGTTTTGTAAGTACATTATAACATGTTACTTGAGCATAGTAAGAGTTAAGATCGAGGATATTCTTTACTTCTTGTAGATTTGAAATAATGACCATAATCATAACATTAAACAAATACATTTTCAAATGACAATTTGAAAAATGCATATTTTATTAACTTTTTTTAATAAATGAGGTATAATGTGAAGTTAAAGTATATCTACCTCTATAGGTACAAAACTGATTAAAATAAATATTATCTGTGGTATAAATAAGTTACCACGGGTCATACTACAAAATAACATCTTGAACTGATAAAATATTGATAAATTCAATGCAATTTTATTGATTCTCACCACCACTCAATCAGATAAAAACGAGGAGAGATTTCTAAAGGAACTCTTATATTTCAGCGTCGGTCGTTCCAATTTTTTTATTGATTCAAATATAGAGTCCCTAGTTTTATAAGTTTCCATTATGGAAGTTAGCCGACATCTAACCCAGTCTTATCTTACTATGTTTCACAAGTTTAGTTTTTCAACTTGTGGTTTCATAAAGGTAGGTAAGTATGAAATCTACTTTATGATTATCCATAAAACGAATAACACCCCTCTTTTTTTGTCAGGGGTTAAAAATAGATCTATGTCAAATTAAAAAATTGAAATACTATTAAACCTTTTGCCTACGTGCCACAAAAACGAATTTTGACGATAATTCGTACCAGCGCAGCGTATGGAACATCTATTGACTTATGAGATCAAGTAGATTTAATGAGAAAATTAAGTTTTATCGTATGGCGTTGATTGATGTTTTATACTACATCAAATAGTTTTGTCATAATGGATCATCGTACCATACTAATGATAGGCGTAAAAAATATCCTAATGAGTCATTTAATAGAACAGAAAGTTTATATAGATAATAATAATTATAAACTCAAAATTGTTAAATTCTGTATAATTAAAACCACAAGCTAATTTTAAATAAACCAATATAATTATTTTAGTAATTTAAAACTCTTTTAATAAAATAATAAACAACTTAACTAAAAATTTAAAAAAAATTAAGAAATTCAACAAGGTCGCTTATACTATACACAAATACATTGAATAACATGTTATCAGGCAAAGGAGAACACAATAATTTCAAAAACGGGGAAGTCCAACGAACCTTTACCAATAAGAAAAAAAAACTAAAAACCACAGGTCATCGGTCGGTGGATTTTACCGCTCATAATTTTAATACTTGGTCTCCGCCAAAGGTGGAAAATTTATTATTATATTAACAAGCAGAAATTAAGAAAAAATATAACAAGTTATATTTATTTTTTGGAAAGTAAGTATTTATTATCTGTAAGTAGGAAAATAGCTGTTACGCAACTTTTAACCGATATAGATCCTAAACCGACAGTTAGATTGAAAAATATGGTAAAAAAATGAAAAAAAAAAAAAAAAAAACATGACTAAAACTCATTTTTAATACCTATTCAACAATACCCAACAGGTCATAGTTTGTTGGCTTAATTTTTTTTATGTTTATAAAAGCATACATACATAGACTGATAAACACATTACCACTTGCGTCGCGCAATCGGGTAGAGAATAGACAAAGTTTATTCAATCAAAAGTCCTTTCGAGATGTTTTTGAAGTAAAAAGCTTCAAATACACAGGATAGAGAGAAGAAACAGATCCTGCGGCTTACCGTATCATCATCATCACTCTATTAACGTTCCCACTGCTGGGACACAGGGACTTCTCTCTTGACGAGGCACAAAATAAATTATACAGTAAGGCGCCGTCACGCGTTACGTAACGAACATAAGAACTTATCATTATTCAAAACCTTGACACATACGCAAATCGTTCTAAATGTTATGTTGCTTATGATTGTCGTTATCCATATTTATGAAACCCAAAAGGGCAGTATCTAATAAGTTATGAACAGATATAACTACTTCAAAATTGCCTTCAATTCTAATGCACGAGACGATCTCATACGGGCTTGAAAGTATCTGCTCTCTAAAAGTTTCCGTCCCATCCATAGTCTTGGAAAGTCCAATGGCATTGAATTTTAAGTTTGTTTGAAGAGCCGGGTGAGTAGTGTACGCATCTCAAAGGAAAGTTAATTTATGGAATTATTTCGTAATAAAAATAAAGTTTTTACGACATCCTGTTGTATAATAAAGTCGGTAAAATATTATAAAAAATATACTATTATACTATATACTAAAAAATATAATATTATAAAAAATATACTACACAGTATTATATTTAAATTCTTGCCCTCTTCAGTGCAACAAAATAGGTAATGTTGTATATATTAATATTTTATACACCAAAGACACCTACTTTGTTCGATGATTACGTTTCACTTATGGTAAACATTGATCATGAGCTCATTATAAATTCCAGTAGTAATAATATTAATAACAACTGGTATTAAAAAGCTCTTCTATAATAAAACTGGGGTCCATACCAATTTTCATAAAAATTACATAAAACTGTATCTGTTCATACAGTTATATTTAATTTAGCAAGTATTTTCTTCTTCATAGATTGCGTATCAGGATCTCGTGACAAAATAATAAAAATTGCCGTCATAGCTAAAACTTGGTACGCATTTACAACATTAAATAAATACCCGTAGTCCTTATACTTCAACCACAGTAAAAAGTAAGTGCTCAAATCCACAGTTACCACTTCCAAAATCGCTTGTAAACTTGTTATCAACAACAATATCAATGATATAACACAAGTCTTAAATAATCTCAGTAAATCTCTATCTGCCTTCAGATTTATAATGACCCAAAATATGCGGCAGAAGAGCAGAAAATTCACGAACAGAATAGAAAGTTTTACTATCACAAATGTCAAATAGAATGCATTGCAGTATTTGAAGTCGATACTCAAAAACACGGGGCACACAACACCAATGGGTATAGTCACTAGCCAAACACACACAGAGAGAACAGTAAAGTTGGTCTCTTTCAAGGTAAACACTTGCACCAATTTATCGTACAGGTTCTTGGTGAAGATGAACATCCAGAAAGTAATCGCAGCGTCAGTCAGGAGATTCAGCCCGAGCGTCACATGAGAACAGATAACTTTCAAATCTGTGAGCTCCAGGGTTATCATCACATAATTGTCGAGTTCCTTCCCGATTCTCGCAACAGCCAGCTGCGTTAAAATCATCTGATCTGGTTTTCTTGTGGAAGGCAGAACGATGTATAACAGTAACTGAATGATGACACATAGTGTTGAGGAGACAATTCCGCCGAGCCACAACACTTTGCTAGGTAGATCTAGCAGGTTTATGTCCACGTCCATATTAAAACACTTTCGAGTATCAACTTCTCTTTATCAATTGATTTCTAGTCATTTTCCTGTTGACTTAAATACAAGCTGTCTTGAAGCCCACGAGAGTACGGTCCACGATCCTTTGATGAATGAAGTATTTTCCTTAATGTCGCCGGTTTTATAGGTAGTGTTGTTTATAGTAAAATTATGCAAAAAGTACCGGGCCGGCATCATCACATATTAAGTAGGTGCATAGTTAGAGGAATGATGATGATGATGATGAAAGTCTACGTCTAAATAACAATTTGCCTACATACAGTTTTAGGAATCTTTAAATGGATCCGTTTATACAAGAGAATGAATTTCAACCGACATAATAGGAGAAGACTTTCTTTTCGACTCATATTATAAACCGCCTTCAAAATAAGTGCATTAACTATTATGTTTTAACAAGAGTAGGTACTTCATGACACTATTCTTAAATTCGCTTAAGCATTGGTATAATAAAACTTTTGAGATATCTTCATTAATTTGTATTTGGTAGAATGAGTTGGAATGTGTGTGTCGTTTAGAGTAACAGCGACTGGCGATGTCCAAATTTATTTATTGCCAGTTTAAAAATACATACGATTTTCGAGCGAGTAATGCACTTTGCAGACCAATGCACTGATGTACAGCGTGATAGAAAAATATTTCCCATAATTATTGTTTGTTGTGCGATTACTCCGGTAATATTTATTTATTAAAAAAAATCTGATCTGTTAATTTCAATATTGATCTCCACGATACAGGCTTCGCCTAGTGTAGGAGATCGCTGGTTAATCTGTATGAACTGTCATTTTTCTGTTATATAAACATTTTTCATTTTTTTTTCTTTTTTTTTTCTTTTTTTCAAAAATTAATTACCTGATTTGTGTTAATTATACTGAAACCCTAAGTGAGCAAATTTTCATTTTAAGCAATCAATTATTAGTATAATTACTATAATACTGTAACCACAGACATATGTACATCTTCCTAAATAACGCAAATATCACGATTTGTTTTGAAACCATGCGTGCTTACTTTTGCCTGTGTTATGAAGTCGAAGTGATGCGCGATAGTATCGCTTGTTCCGATATATATCGTCTCCTAACACACAAAGTCAGATCAAACGTCCAAAGCAAACGCGGCAACGTAATGAGAATGAAATTTATTATTTTTTACGGCTGTCCGGCAGCAACGAGGACGGCGCGGCGGTTAAATTGTCAGCGGTGTACAACCCCGACGCTTGGACGTTGGTTCGGACACTCGAAGTGACGTAAAGTGAGACATGCATTTGCGTTATCTAGGTAGATATATCGCTGGTTCCCTGCGACACAGCCGCATTCCAAAATTTCTGTTTTTTCAGTAGAGCCTGTCAAAGTTTTTGCAACAGGTTTTTTTAATTTTTCGGATGGTTATGGTTTTAAAGTATAACGTTACCTGCGTCTTTTGCCCCTTAACCAGTATGTATTTTTAATTTAAGAGTAGCTTTAACACAAACACGTATAAAGCAAGATAAGTCCGTTTAGAATATAAAAAATATTAAGATTTGTTGATGAAATTATTGAATAAAACGGCGCAACTGACGAAATCTATATAGTTTATTTAAAAAAATAAACATTATATACTGAAAAATTAAAAAGTAATCAAAGAAAGGAATAGCATGCTACACTATGAAATACTCTTATCATTAAATTTTTACTTCTAAGTCATTTAGACATTATTTTCTAATAACGACTTTTCAAACTTTAATTAAATTATACTTTTAAGATCATAAATTACGATTAGAGATCTTGTTTAAATACTTATCAGAAAAGAAACATTATACTCAATAAAATGAGATAGAAATTACTAAAAAACTTGGCTTAGCCAACCAACCAGTCTTAATAACAAGTCTTATTTCTTATGTATAATTATAAAATACTTCTTACTTTGAGAATGAGTATTCTTACCTAACCATTAGTTAAAAGATATGAATCAACTTTATTTTCAAATGCTTAGCAATTATACAAAAATTAAATTATCTGTGTTACAATTAATATTTTATAACTTAAATACTTAGAGACAAAGATAATAACTCTAAACTGCGTACTTATTCTTGTACTCGTAATTGTAATGATAGAGCAATGTGACCATCTTTTTAGTGCCTATGTCAGTCATGTTATTATTTTAAGTTACGTAAGTTATTATTACAAACTATTTTAGGAACTAAGTCAGATTTATATTAAAATTAGCTATGTACTTATTGAATATATTTTTATATTTTCTATTTTTCGACACTGAAATGTATCATCTTGCTTTACGTTTTTCTTTTTCGTGATATCCGGGGCACAACCTCATCAATAGTTATCGATTCCACACTAGGTAAATCAACGCTAGGGGTGCAGAATCAATAATGGCAGCCGGAGAATCGAAGCTAAGAGTATGGTTATTAATATCAGATGTCAGTATTAGGGTATGTGGGTTCTTCTTGAATACTGCTGTGTTGCTGAGAATTAACACTGAGTAGCTGGGGCATATTGCTGAGCGTTAGTTTCCGACCTTCGGTGGCTTTTTTGTTTTAGTTGGTAATGTTGGAGCTCTTGATAGGCCCATCCAGATCCAGGATAGGATAGGATCCAGACCGGTTTTGGTAAAATAGCTACATCAGAGATTGATTCATATATTTTATTCCTTGAAATTAACTGGAAATTGGGATCTTTGACGCTATCATCTGATGAAAAATCTGTTGCACTTGAATCATTTTCGCAAACGCTTTCTTCCACAACAAAGTTAGGTATGTTGATGATGAGTGCAAAGCTTGGTTTTCTGCTACCATGTTAAGGATTCTTTGAGTTCTTCTTTCCATTCTGTAAAATATTATACAAATAAAGAAACCACCAACACCCTACTTAAACCACAAAGTCTAAGGTCGTAGTTTCTATCTATAATTTCCTATCTAGGCATTATTTTACATCTTTACATTGTGATAAAAAAGCTATGAAGAAAAGTTAAAACGTGAAAGCCTAACAACAGCCAATCCCACTGATTTAAAAAATAATAATAAGTATTTTGGATTTATGGGATGTTTGTCACCTATTCAAAGCAATAAACACCGAGTAGTGATCAGGCATTAACTTCGCTTATTATAGATATAGACCAGGATAATCACATTGGCTGCTTGTTGTCCAAGAACAACGTGTACAAAGCTGCCGGTAGAAGCTAGTTTTTGAAATAGCCATTTTAGCTTTAAAAGTTATTCCTCATATGACAGTAATATTATATAAAACACAGTCGCATTTCAAAAACAGCTCTTTTGATTAGAAGAACAGAAAAGACTTTGCCTTGTTATTTATATTCAAAGCGGTCACATTCAAAAATATCACTACATACTTAATAAAATTTATAATTAAAGCGGTCGCAAAACAAAATAAGGCCCCTTAGTTTATAAAATATTCTGGTACTCACCTGAATTTTTAGATCAAAGCAGCCATAACTCAAAATACGGCACTTTCGATTATAATTTTCATTACAAAACCTTGAAATTGTTCGGAAGTCCTGGTTGCAACTAAAAAAACGGCCGTATCGCTCCGAACTAACAGACTAAATTAGGTAAAACCGAAAGGGCGCTTGTGTGTTTTTGTGAAAACTATGGATAAAAGCATGGGTGTCTTCGCTGCAACGCATAAACCGGTCAATTTTAGGAGCATTTATGCAATAAAAACGATTTTAGACATTTTTGGATTGCGGCTGTGTCGCAGGGAACCAACGATATGTCTGTGCCTGTAACCCTTGTTCTTACAAAACTTAGTAATTTATCACGCATATAATACAAATGTGAAAAAACAAGCATTTAGGTGTACCAGCATTACTTTTACACTTTCGGTACAAGTACAGTAGCAAAAATAATCTGAAAAGCATCAAATCACATTGATATCAGTAGTTACTTTGCACCCGGACCCTTTTTATCCACTTTTTTACAAAACAGATATGAGGACTTGTATTGACTTGACTGTTATAACGGCCCAATTATTGAAATAATATTTATGAGACGTGGGTCAAACCAATGTCTATTGGACAGTCTGGGACTGAAACAACCTAATAAGGACCCTGTATTATTAAATTCCTGTATTATTAGTATTGTTTGTTTCTAATTACTAAGGTATAAATGTTTTGTTGCAATTAATATTTTTTTTATGTCTTTGTGATTTTGTATGAATAATGGTTATGTGTAATTTTATTGTTATTATGTTATTTTTAATGTGCAATAGTTTAATTATAAATTTCCGACACAATGTAAAAATTGTTTGCGAATAAATGAAATGAAAATGAAAATATTAATTGTTAAAAAGTTATTTGTGAATTGTGTTTAATTTGAACTTGGCCAGCGCGTGGTGAATTAAGGCATAATCTCTCTAGCCAAGAGAGAAGTCTTTGTCCCAGCAGTTAACGTTAATTGGGTGATGATGTCAGTTAGATCTCTGCATGTCCTATGTCTTAAGGTGGGATTTAATACTCGCGACACAGTTATTAACGGCTGCGTGTATTATCGTTCCCTATTTTATGTGCTAATCTGTAATCGTGTTCCAAATAAACTTTATTTTATTTTAATTTAATTTAATGGGTTTTCTTACACTCTGTAGCTTCGGCCAGACTTAACACCGCTATCCTCGGTCATTTGGCGCGGATCCAACAAAAAACGTACGCAAAAATAGTCCGTTTGTCCACTGCACTTGCATTATGAACAAAAAACTGTATCAATGCTAAAATAATCGTGCGATTCAATAGAGTTTATTGATATAGTGATGATGGTAATGATTTAAAGGCTACTGCTTTGCTTTGCACGGGGTGCCATTTATGAGCCTTTAATATTATAATAACAAATTCGATATATAACCAAAAATAGAAACATTTTTTTTTCGGTATATTTATGTTTTCTTCTTCTTCTTGAATTTGTTTTAAACATAAACACGAGAAATTCCCTTAAAGGACAATTGTTAAACAATCACATACAAAATTAGTGATTAAAAAAAACATAAAAATATCTGCTTACTTTTCGATATTTCCGAATTCGTTCTAATATATCATAGTCGCAAGAATTGCCACCCTGTATGTGAGAAAAGTCACCTTAAGATGGGTAACAATTCAAAACTGTGGGGGTTCAGCTAAGTGTTTGTAGTATAAGTATTTTGTAAAGCTAGTAGGGTATAGGTACACCGGCTCTTCTAGTTTGTGTACCTATGTCATCCATCCAGGAATAGTATTCTTTTAGTTAAATAACCTGTTTGTTACTTAACTAAAGGAATTCTATATAATAAGCTGAGTGATGTTTGTAGTTCAAGTTGAAGCTAACATAAATAATTAAGACAATTAACGATTTATAATTTATTAGCAAAATATAAAAATCGTATTGGACACAGAATCCGTTTTGACAATATTTTTAGAGTGATATAAGGTACCGATCACAGAAGTATGAAAGTAAAACCAGCTACACACTCACTTCTCACAGGGACATTCTACGATACAATATAGGTAATATATGTATGTATGTCTATTATATTAAGTATATCAGATGTGTAGTACCCGTAACACAAGTTTAGAGCTTACCACGGTGCTAGATATCGTTGTGTGGATGGTCCGAATATATATATTATTTTTGTTATTTTTAATAGGGAGAAGGGCCCATATTTAACACCTTATTCGCGTGGTGTTTTTTTTATGTTAGTTGTTACTTCATGTGTACTAGATGTGTGCTATTCATCCCTAGATTTTCCATGGAGTAGGCATGTAAATAAATATATTAATATTTAATCAATAAATACTCTGTCTGGAACAATCCTCAGCTTTATAATATTAGTATAAATAATAATACCCAAGACTTTTATTTGAAGATTTTCTCGGTTAAAAAACGTTTTACAAAAAATAACGGTAACACAAAACGATACCATCACAATATTATATAATACATGGCAGGTACGCTTACTTATCGTAACATTAAATTATACATTAGAAATATTACTTATTATTAATAACCTTTTACATCTGAAAACTATTGTTTGGAACAAAGTATCACCGCAGGATGCTTTAGTTAGAAAAACAAATATCACCGTAACTGCAATAGCATGGTATGTACCTATAACGCTAAAGATAATCTCAACATTAACATCACTTAAATTAAAATATGAATTTGTATCTGTGAGTAACATTTGCAAGCTTGTTACGGTTAATAACAGAAACGCAACAGCAGAGGTTTTAAAAGCACTTTTCATAGAATCATCCTTTTTCTTGCTAAACGCAACCCACACTACAATACTTATAAAAACAACGTTTGTACCCAAAACAAAGAACTTCAATATCCCGTAAACACGAAAATATGTTGTAAAATATTCTGTTATTATACCCTTCATTTCATTAAGATAATCGATGTGCATTGACGCCGTTCCAATAGATCCGAAAACAGTCACTGACACCCACACCACTACAGACACTAGAAATAAATGAGTTTTTTTCAAGATAAAGATATCTCTTAACACTCTGTCAAATATGTTCTTTGTAAATATGTACATCCAGACCAGCAGCGCCCAATCCATTGTAAAATAAATATCAACGATTGCAATCCTGAGCACTGTAGAACTGATAAAGTTGTCGTATATATAAACATATTCTACGATTGAGTAGATGATTCTCGCCACAGTGAGCTGTGTTAGTATTTTTTGCTGGATTTTCCTGCTTATGGGCAGTATGATAAACAAGAACACTTGTATTAATAGACACACACATGATAAAGTTGTCCCAGTATACCAGAAGAACAATTCATATTTATTTAACTTAGACATTTCCACTCAGTTTCGCGTTGGAAAGATACTGAATAATATAATAGCAAAAGTTGTCCAGTGTGAATAAAGGATTGAGTAATGGAGGGATAGGGAAAAACTGCATACCTACTTATGTGATGAGCATTGACCATTTACACATACCATATATTATGTTGTTTATATTATGATGCTGCATATATGATTATTCATTCACCAACCCGCACTTGGCCAGGGTGGTAAATTAAGGCCTAATCTTTCTCGACAAGAGAGAAGCCCCTGTGTCCCAGCTGTGGGAACGTTAGTAGGGTGTTGGTGATAATTCATGATGATGATGATATCTAATATTATAACATTCACGCAAAAAGTACTGAAACGATTTAAATGAATTTTTGTACACAGATTCTCTAGAGCCTGATAAAGGGTTTTATTTATTTATATTATTTATATTTATTTAATTTCTCAGGAAAATCCATTATTACGCGGGCGGAGCACTACTAGTTGTTAATAATTGCGATATTTACATAGTGGGAGTACCTATTATCAAGACAAACGCTTATATTTTCAAGCCAGCATGGAATCTGCATGGATCTGGAATTTGTAAATAAATTTGATAAGTATGAGATGGCCTCAAACAGAGTTCCTTGTAATCATCAATTTTAAACTATTTTAAATAGTGTAGTCTAAAACATAATATCCAAAGATCTTCTTGATCTTTCAATCCAAAACTCAAATATAAAAAGAATTTATTATTTCCTGAGTGCAGTCAACCCCGCCACGGTCATCTGGCGAGTTGCCAACTATTCCGCAAATATTTTTACTGTCCGATCGTCTGGACAAACAAACAAACCAAAAGTCATGAGATTGTGAGCGATTGTCTGGGGAGTGACGAAGTTTCAAACACCGTAGAGAACATCGCGAGCACGTAGTATTCGCTGTAGAAAAACGAGGGTCCGGTGCACGTACCTGCATTGAACCAGCTACATGATTTGTAGTGGTCTAACGAACTTTTGTGGCTCAGCGATACAAAGTGGGTCTTGGCCTCTGAAACGTGAGACTTCCATCCTGTGCATCCTCCGACTTGACTTCAACCCAGAGCTCACGCAGGTCAGCCTCCACAATGACCTTCCAGCGATATCTGGGATGACTGAATAGGCTCTGTCCACTCTGTTGTCCAAGATTTGCTCTCAATGCCCCATTCTGACCAAGTGGCCGAGCCCTCGGAGGCGATGGGCCACTACCGTTGGTTGTTGTATAAGTTTCTATGTCCAGCAATGGACGACACACTGACCAAGTTATGATGATTTGACAGTTAACAAACAGTTTTCGACTCACTTGATAGGGTTGACCAGCATGTAATCGTTTTGAACACTTCATCTATAGTTACGGTAATATCTATCTATAGAAAGCGTTAATGGTTAATTAATTATGTGTAAGCATAACTGTTCAACTGTTCATTGTTCAACACATGTATAACACAAGCTTAAAACAGTCAGTTGTCCGTAAAATTAATTTTATAAAGAATAGCTATGCAAATAAAACGGGAACCAAAATCACTCATTTCAATATAATCTTGTTTATTAATCAGATTAAAATGTATTTTATAAAGGTAATGAAAATAACAAATAAAATAAAGGAATTCATTTTACCCAAGTACATCTAAAAAATATCTACAAACCATTTTGAGCATGATATAGCATAATAAAATCATATTAACGCATTTTTCTGTAATCCCTAAATAAAGTTACGGTCAATGCTGGATAGTGACAATACCCAAGATGAGTTTGCATAATATTATTGATCCAAATATCCGTGGATCATTGATCATAGGATCGCATAATAAGCATTAAACATGTCAGGATCAAACGTGATGAGAAAAAAGCCATCGATATCGATATGCGCGAAACTAATGTACGCTTATTAGTATATGTTTCAATATTTAATAATTTTGTCTAAGATTGCTTAACTAATTGGTCTTCAGAGCGCAATTTTGGCGAATACGATTCGTAAGAAAACCGATAAAATCTATCAACTTTAGGCGTTATAAGTGAACCTAATTCGTTATAACATCAGACTATTAGAATAAAAGCAAGAAAAGTTTTTGAAAGAATATAAAATAAGTATAATATGTTTGCAGGCAAAATATTTGTAAATTCATAAATAAAATAAATTGAATACCATTAAAAATATGCACAGTTTTCGTTAAAAATATGACTTATTGGACATACAACATATATGTTTTTTTTCAAATTTATTTCCCTTTTACGCATTTTTATCTTTTTGGAGTTCCATAAAAATATTTCATCGTTCACGTTCTATTACTTGATACTTGGTAAGTGTTCTTGTAAACGATACCTTGTTATCGATGCTTTATAAATCGTTGCAATATCGATAGTCAATATATCCCATCACTAGAATCAATGTTTTGCACACCGATGTTGACCGATGGACCATGGCAAATGATTCCATCGATCATTGCGCATGCGCATTGTGTGACATCACCAGGTGTGGACGCCGCTAAATATCGGGATTTCTGGATATATACCACGTGCGCAATTTTATGCTTGCTTATGTTAGAATAGTAAAAAAGGTAAACGGTTTCACTGTGAATTAACGTCTTTAGATGTTTGATTTTTTAGACAGCAGAGGCGCATTACATGATGTATGGATAGATCATAATCTGAGCATTGAATCATCGACCAACACCTTACTTTTAATATGTACTATCCGCATAGTTTAAACTTTATAGGATTTCCTGGAAAAAATGATCTACTCGTATTACAAGTAGATTTTTAACGAAAAAAAAACAACCAACTTTTAGTTTTGTATATTCATATATACAAAACTATTCAACTTACATGTCTAATTCATATTAGACATGTAAGTTGAAATATAATAGCCTATGTCCTAATCCCATGTATAACCCATTCCCTTACCAAATTTCAGGATAATCGGTTCAGCCGTTTTGCCGACAAACAAACAGACATAGATACACTTTCCCATTTATAATATTAGTATATGGATTGAGTATAATTAAGACGCGAGCACTGGCATAAGAACTTTGCCTCTATCTTCTCCCGTGGTGGGTGTAACCATTTCCCAACTATTTCGATAGACATTAAACGACTGCCTCGGTGGCGCGGTGGGCGAATGTCCGCTTGCAGAGCAAGAGGTAGCGGTTCGATTCCCGCCGAGGGTAAAATTGTTTGTATGTTCTGCAAGCACTTATCTCCTTGGTCTGGGTATTTAATATGTATAATAAAAATATCTATATATGTATGTATATTATATTAAGTATATCAGATATCTAGTCCCCGTAACACAAGCTTACATCTTACCACGGTTCTAGATGTTGTTGTGTAGGTTGTCCGGTAATATATTAAACGACCCAATCCTTTGTCTAATGTAGACAAGAATATCACGTAAACCACCACGATGATTTGAGGGGGCCAACGCGACACGAATGTTCGCCCGCTGATGAAGCCGCACCAATAAATCGAAAAAGTAAAATAAACCATCAAACATGTAAAAAGTTCAATCAAAACAAACTTGACAAATATTCCACCCCTAACATTGTTGACCGATCCCAAATCTCGGTTACACCAGAACCCTTGTTATACCAATAAAACCGCTAGTCCGGTCAGGAAATCGGGAATTTTCCATCCACAAATATTTCACACGCCTTGTAAAGAACTAGCCACGGTATTACAACTCCTATTGTAAGGTAAAAGAGTTCATATGGCGTGTAGTAAGTTCCCCTTATCCGTCGCATATGTTGATAACAAGTGGACGGCTCGCTAACGTACTGGACACCCCGATTGGGGTCCGAGGGTGTAAAACGTGTGAATTTGGGCTTATTGGAATTTCCCGAGTTGATTTTCGCACATTTAAGAATGCGAGGGGAACGTGAGGTTGTTGAGAAATATTGATGCAATGTTTAGCGGTAAATTTATTTGTAAGACAAGTTTTTTTAATTTACTCTTTTGATTTACTTTTTAATCAATTTCACGGTTGAAGGAGGTTGAGGCTCTTGTACACATTAATATTTATCATCATAATCTTTAGAACGTCTACTAATGCACTTAGAGGTGGTCTTTAAAGAACTTTGGTCAGACATGGGGTTGGTAGATGTCCTCAGCTGCGCAAGTTTAGGACCCAAAGGCGTTCATCACGCTGTAGGCCAAACTATTGCACTTTAACGAACTAATGTTCTAATATCGTTAATAACCATTATCAATTTATATTTAAAGCAATATAAAATTTTCAAGGAAAAGGATTCACTTTCATAAAATTCTGTACAGAATTAGACTTAAAAAGGCTAATAAAAATATTTCCGTCATAAATCCTCAATAATACATCCCCACATCCGCCCGCCCTAGCCAATTGGGCGGAAGGTGACTTGACCTCACTCAATTCAAGTGACCCTTCCCTTTACATCAACAAGGTTTAGGGAACATTTCAAGGGCTTCCTTTGATTTCTTGTAGCTTTAGGACAAAGGGCCATATTTAGCTAAGAATAAAAAACGAAACAGTTAAAAATGCAACCGCATTTATTTGAAAAACATAACAAAACAAATCATTTTGACTAGCACATTTTGATAAAATTAATTTCGATAAACTCTAGACTTATTCCTGCTTTCGACACCTCGGTAGTCATGACACAGCAACTTTGACGACGGTTTGGAGAACTAGGAGGACGGTTACGAAGAAGAGGACCGTAGGTGGCGAGGACTTGGTGGCTTTGTTCCCCCTGTCTTCAAACTTGTCTGCTCCTCCTCCAGCGTCCACGAGATGTGTTCTTGGCACTGGCACCGGCAAGGCATACGCTTGGCTGTTGCAGCGGTTTAGCTGAGGAATAAAATAAATAAATAAATATTTCAGGACTAATCACACAGAATGAATGTTTTGTTAACAAATTTCTTTTATACACTGGCCTTCGCCTACCGCGCCATATATATATACAAGCGGCACGCCCCGGCTTCGCATGGGTAATTATTGATCCCGGCAATCATTTGTTTTTTTCTTGCCATAAAAACCATCCTAGGACTTCTACAAATATGAAAAGAAAAGAATTGGCCAAATTAGTCCAGTCGTTGTTGAGTTATACGCTTACCAACACAGTTTGCTATTCATCTTCTTCTAATATATAAAATTCTCGTGTCACGGGGTGCGTAATCGAACTCCTCCGAAACGGCTTGACCGATTTTGATGAAATTTTTTGTGCTTATCCGGTATCTATGAGAATCGGCCAAAATCTATTTTTCATTCCCATAATGTTAGGGGTAGTCCACCCCTAAATTTTTTTTAAATTTTTTTGACAGATTTTTTTTTTATGATACAACATACAAAAATATATACAATTCTCAATTTTCACCCTTCTACGATCAACCCTATTTTTTAATAGCCATTTTAGTATGGCAAAACAACGTTTGCCGGATCAGCTAGTTTTATATATAAGATGAAAAAAGTTGTTGTAGTGACATAACTACAATAGTTGGACATATGCTACCCAGGAGTTTTTTGTAGGCATTATGATGTTCTTCAATATTGTTGTACATTATTTTGTACCATCGCTAATAGTTTCGGCAGCGCATTCGACGAAAGACATTTTAAGACTCATTTTTCTACACCTTCAGTTACATTGTTCATATTTTACCAAAAATCCCTAATTTTTTTCAAAATGAAATGTAGCCTATGTCAAATTGGAAAAATGTAGTATTCTATTGGTGAAAGATTTTTTTAAATCGGCCTAGTACTTTTTGATCCTATTCATTACAAACATACAAAAATAGGTACAAATCTTTCCTCTTTATAATATTAGTGTATCATCTTCATCCGCTTGCGGCGCAAACGGTTACGGGTTCAATTCCCGCCATGGGGTCAAGTGTTTGTCAGTCCGTCAGTCTGTCAGTCCGTCAGTCCGGTTATATTTTAGACAACACAATAGTCTTAATAGTAATTATGTCGTTTCTAGCTATTAGGTCTATTGATAGGCCGTTCCGCTATAATGTCCTTTCGATACAAAGCGATATTTGATTAAATATTCTAAATTTGAAATACCTCCCGAATACATAGCCGTGGTCCCTTGAAAAGTAAATAAACATAAATTTCGAAATGCGAGTTATTTTTAATACAAGATGAAAACCCGACTGCGACTTACCTTATTGGGGAATTTTTACTGTCCATAAGCCTAGTGAAAATGGTTGCTACGCAATTTTAAATCAATATAGATCCTCAACAGCCAGCTGGATCAAAAAATGTTGAAAGAAAACTAACAAATATTTTTAAATAGTACATATTCAACGATTCCTTAAATGACATAATAGGTTTTTTTTTTTAGAATTCGCTATTATGTAGTTTTCATATTGGTCATGTCTTGTGTTTAATGACACCAATCGACGTATGAATCGGTTGATCTATATCTTGTTTTCATCAAACATTGTCTAAGAACTCTCTCACGTAATTCACCTTTATTATAAAAAAATTTACTAAATTGCAATCGATCATCAATTCGGGAGCTATGATTTCACACAGACAGATTGTAAATACACGTAAAATATACAGAAAATATAAAATATACAGACACGTAAAATATAAACAACCCTGTTTAATCCATTTTTCCTTGGGGGGTTCAAAATGGATATTTATTTACCTCACAACAAGTAACTTCTGCTGTGCTGTTGCAAGACGAGCGACAACCGCGCATCACCGCCTCGTAATTGTTGCTGCCCTTCGTAATCACTGACGTGAAGCATTTCTCGTCCACATTGTGACAGGTCATAGTGTGAACTCTGGAAAACAAGACTGACCCTTAAAAATCTTTCCAAAATGTTAAAATATCTATATATAATTCCTAAACAAAATTAAAAAAAAATATCAACATAGATATTTTAAGTAAGCTAAATCTATATTTCAAATATAACCTAAATACTACTAGCCTGATTCTCATCAAGTTTATAAGGAATCTATTTGTAAGCAATAGGTTTAATGTATGAAATAATCATTATAATCTGTTCACGGAGATAAAAGTTCTTACGGAACTAACAAAAAAATTAAGAACAGAATAGAATAGAATAATTTTTTAGAATAGAATAATTTATTTGCCTAAAAACATGTGTATACAGGATATTGTTTGTTTTTTTTATACAGTTTCAACATGTTTCACCAGTTGGTGTGCAAAGTTTTAATTACCTAGAAACAGTCAGAATTATAATTAAAAATATAACATTAGACTACACCCTTACATTTAATTATTATTAATTATTATTAAAATCTCTAACTCCACTGGTGCACAGATTTGTTGAAATTGAAACTCTTCAAAAACACTACCTACTTGTTTCATACAGGACAGTAACAGTGTCTCAGCTCTGTAAGCTCAGAGGTCGAACTCGCATGCCCGCTGCGGCACGGACGGATCTCGTCTCCCGATGAGGACAGGCCACTCACCTGTGCTTGTTAGGATCCAGACAGGACTTCATCAGTGTGTCAGCCTTGTAAGCGCACACGAAGCACTCCAGAGGTCGCCGCGGCACGGTCCTGGTGGCAACTGTCTGGGCCACCGGGACCTCCGCGGACGGCGCTCGCCTCCCGATGACAACGGGTTCCTTGGATTCTACCTTCTCCTTTTCGTCCATGTCATCATCGGCGTCATCGGGGTCATTGTCTTCATCGGCATCGTCGCTTCTGAAGATAAATAGTATGTTAACATAGTTTAAAATGAAGTCGCTTCCGCTGTCTGTTCGTTTACACCTTTTAAACTTCTGAACGGTAATCTGATATAATAAATACAGAAAAGCGTTTCAAACTATTTTGATAAAAACTGTAATTTTGCGGCCAGAGATGAAACGAATGTCAATCGACAGAGTAAATGCTTGCAAACAAAAAGTGTTACGAAACCAAATCTCTAATTTAATGAGATACTTGAGTGTAAAAAGTACAAAAAAAAACTGATATATTATGCGTTTTGCGCTCTTGGTAAAGCGCATTCAAAAGGTATTTTACGTTAAGTTCAAATGAAACAAGTACTCGTATTCTTAATTTTTAATAAGATTTAATAAAAATTTAAAAATCACAAAACTTATATTTAATGCCTTCATTAGACAAATCTCCATAATACTTTTAATGAATGCTGAATCAACATTTTTCAAACAGACCTCAGGAGAAATAATTTAATAATCAGTTCATTACACTTCATTTAGGTATAATATTTATGCATTATACCTAAATGATGCATTATACCTATAATATTACCTTGCATATTTACGAACTTTATCTACATATAACCTGATGTAGCAGTTGCAGCAGAAACAATCATGTTTACACGCCACGGCTGTTCCCGTGTTTTTTTTATTTTTCCGCGGGAACAAAATAGCCTATAGCTTTTCTCGATAAATAGACTAACTGACAGTGAAAGAATTATTAAAATCGGACCAGTAAGTAGTTCCTCAGGCGCCACGCTTAGAGATACAAACTGTTCTGCTTTATAATATTATTATGGTATAGATTTACATTATCATGTACCTATATTTCTTTTGCTAACTATCGGATTTGCGGGGTCTATTATCAATAATCCCTGACTTCATTTTTTTAGGAAATAAATATTTTCTGGGTTAATATTAAATCAACTATCATTTGTCCCCCTAATGATATTAATGATTCGTCCCCATTGGCGGGACGAACTTGACAACCATTTAACATCTTGGCATGAGGAAACATTGGATTGAGACGAGTGGAAACTGAGAAGGGAGGCCTTTGCCCAGCAGTGGATATGACTATAATATAATATAACAAATAATTAAAAACTGTAATTCCATTCCCATTGGTCGTAGATAGCTACTCGGTGCTTAGTTCGGATTGGTTTTAAACAGCTGATATATAGCAAAGGTGCCATGTCGTTAGTAATATGTTGGACAAACACATAAGTACAAGACGACAATGTACGACAAGTAATACTGGGTTTCAAAACTTACTCATCAGCGTCATCGTCTTCAGTAGCTGTCAGTGGGAATAGTAGCAACATCACCAGCACCAGGCAAAGTCTCCATCGAACCATTGTAGCACAGTTGTACCACCCCAAATTTACATACGGTACTCGCGATTTCTCATTTTATTTCCAAAAATATTTATTTCTTGTGCATTTGGTGATTTTTGCACTTGAAAGATCTGTCACAGGATTTCATTATTTGAATTTGTTCTTTGTTTTATTCTAGAGGTATAGACAAAAGTATTGTAAACTTTTTGCGTGAAAGAAGAATGTCTTTATTATTTTTACTCTACGACTCAATAAAATCGTAATATTGGTAATATTGTAGAAAATTACAAAACACTCCAAGAAAAATAGTTTTATGTATGTAAGTATTTTTATAAATGAATGTTCGAGCATACTTTAATATTGCTTTCATATAGGTAGGTACCTACCTAAGACATACTTCTTTTCATTTTCAACTAAAAAAAACCTATCGTAAGTGAACGTACCTATTTTTACTGCATAGTTAGTTTTGAAAATAGATAATTCTTCAAAGTACAGTACTGCTACAATTTTACATAATAACCATGGAACAAATATTTTTTTAAAGACTTACTATGAAATAAATGTTGCAGCTAGAGACATCTAGTGACGTAAATTAAAACAAGCTACTCGCCAACAGATGGCACTGTTCAAAATGTTTTCTACAGAACCTTCATGATTCTGAAGTTTGTTTTTAGTGGTATAGTTAAATAAATAATCATTTATATCCAATTTGTATCATTCAATAATAAGTATACTGTATTATAGGTTTATCAGAAAATAATTGGTACCCTTACTATCACTGTGGGTCTCCTAAAACATCTTATTAGATTTAATGGAATGGAGATATGTAATGATAGTAGTTAAGAAAAAATATGTCTAAAATTGCACGATTCATAATTCAATGTGAATAAACTAAACTTTGGATGGAATTAAAATATTTTATTGAATTTGGGTATACTATAATCCGCTGAAATTGTTTCTATACCTCTTATTTATCTAGCTATTTTAATTTGTTTTCTATTTATTGTAACACATTTTTTTGCGAAAGATCAATAAATTTATAACGTTTAGTGTGTAAATAAATCCTGAATAATATGCAATCTTGTCCGTAGCAAAAATGTGCTCTTTTTGTTATTATGGCTACAATAATAAAATAAACATACTTAATATTGACATGAAAATTATATTTAAGATCTTTTTCGCCGACGCTTAACGAAAAAAGGAGGCTCTCAATTATAATTATTTTTTAATCTTAATTTTGAACGAGTTGTATCGTTTTCGTTCTTTATCACGATTTATTATAACTAAAACTAAACACTGTCCTCGAACATTATTTCATAAAAATACTGTTAGTATCTTCTGTTGGGTCTTGTTTAATAATTTTATAATAATTGTATCGTTGTTTACCGAATAGTTTTCCACGTTAATGACGAGTGTCCGTGACAATCACAATCAAAAAATTATTTGGCTTAGAAATTTGGGCCCTGTCATATCTCTAGCGGATGAAGGCTGCCATGATGTGTAGGGTAAGCACTCATTTAAAAAAAAGTGATATGATTGTTTTTGTCTGTTACATAGATTTAAATAATTATGTGTTTTATAAATTTTACTAAAATCTATTAGAGTGATATTATTAGTAGCTTAAGTATTGTAGTTTCTTAGCATTTATTAGATTGGGTAGCTAAACATGTACGAATTCTTATAATACTTATTTTAGGGCTTTAAGACAGGCACCGTAATTGCACTTTCATGTACTTTGACTTTTAATTTAGAAAGAATTGTATTGGAATTGAAGCATTGTTATGTAGACATACAAAGAAAAAAACCATCTCAGTACAAAAAATCTAATAAAAACTGGAAGGTAATAGTTTTTTTAAGCGGCATAAATCATATTTCTCAGGTTATACCTATCTACGTAGTTTCCTAAGAAAAAATATAGCAACTTATAAGGCAGGTATAGAAAATATACCTACTTAATAGAATATTCTTAGATTTACGGCAAATTTGAAATTAAAAATCTGGTCTATAAAACTGAGTGTAGGTAACTAATAATGAGTGTAAGTAACCTAGGGAACGAATACATAGAGATTCAAATACTATTAGGAGTATAAAGTTTTCATTGAAATATTAATTTCGAAAAATAACAGCACTTCGCTTCTTTGTTGTGGAGATTTATTTTGTGATAATAAAGCCTTCACAACAGTAAAGATAAGCACATGCCTTCGTTATTAGCTCTTTGAAACGCAATGAATAAGTGAACAGCAAACGTAACTCTTTCAGAGCCCACGAATGGGGTCTTTTGCGTGGCTCACGCTTAACCAGGCCGCCGCTTATCGGGCACAAAGCGGGCGGACGCAATACCGCCCTCAAACTCGAATACACGACCTCATTAAAAAATGAAACACGTCATAAGCCCACAAAAAACGTCACAGTCAAAGCGCACACCGCCTCCTACCGGAGAGTAGCGGAACTACACCACTCGCGAAACCAACCTCTGTACTTTTTTAATTAGCCTCATACACAGAGTGAATGCGTGGAATACGTACGTTAGATTTTTTTACGTACGCGGTTAGTTTGGTAGCTTTGAGTAAAGTATGTTAATTCACAAGTAGCCGTGCACTTGTGTGCTTTCAACTGTTTATAAAAAGGGGCGTTTTGCGTTTTGATATTGTGAAGTAGGCATAGGCCACCTAGGTGGCATTGGTAATTAGGTAACAAACTGAACGAACTTAGCCAATTCGTAGCGATGAATGGGCGAGTTCCTCGGGAAGTCTCAAAACTTCTTTTATCTCAGTCTAGGTTGTCTCAAAAAGTGCAAACTCTGTACAAAGTTCACTTTCGCCGTGAACTAATTTTTCGCTCGGTGTCAAGTTCATGGCTGCTCGGGGGAGCGCTATGATAAAATAAAATATTCATTATGATTGCTTGAAGCGGCAAAAGCGCGAAAGCGAGATTGTTCGATTCTCAAGTATTGGCTGATTTTAAGAGACGAGTTACTCTATAGTATATGTACAATATTTAAACTGTAAAATATTGTTAAAGTGTGTATAATTTTAGGAAACTATAAGAATAATGTAGTAGAGAGCATGTCTTGTTAGAATTGTAATAGTTTTGCATTTCCCCAAACAAATTCTCACTTGAATATGATTAGAAATATCTATTTTTTTGTTTTCTGATAAGAATCTGTTTATAATATCTCTACTTATAGTACTAGATCTAATGCTATAGGTATTTGTATTGCTTCATTGTTTTAAAAGAACAAAATTAATAACTAAGCATAATGAATTGTGGCTTGTACTCTAAAAATATTGATTTAGGTACTTTAAAAATACTGTAAAAGTTCATCAGTATTCATTGCACCATCGTTTTTAAAAGAATTAAGTTTGAAGGGTTTAAGTAGTTGAGATTTAATTTAAATCAATTCTTGGCTTTAAAAAAAAAATATCATACAAAATTTTGTAGATTAAATTTAATTACCAAAATCAGCTAAAACATTACATTTTGTAATATATTACAAAATCGACGGGCTCTGGAGGGAAACTACTTTAAATACTTTAACTAGCTCGATGAACTAAAGAAAACCTTTACTTTTTAAAAAAAAAGAAATAAAATAGCATTCAATATTTAAAAAACAATTGTCACACCCGGGAATCGAATCATATTTTTTTTTTTAAATCCCTGGCTGTTGTATTATGCAAATCCAATTTCTTTGAAAAAAAAGGTCTGATTTGTATATTAATTTATCATTTGTCAAAAACTCCAATAAACACAAAACAAAAACTCGTAAAAGTATCCTAAACACAGCAACCGCCAATTCTGCCCACGCTGACAATTCGCAAGACAGCTGAAAACTGACGTAAAAATCGTCCGCGACCTACCGCAACTTCCCGCTTCTTTTCGCGACTGTAATTAGTCGATTTACGACTCGAGTAACTTTGCCGGTGATTCGATTAACTTTGCCGGTGACTGGAGTGGATCTTTCCTGATAATTTCAAATTTAAATTCAATATTTGGTACTGGTTTTTAATTGTTCTTCTAGTTGATAAACATTTCTAGAACTATTATAGAGTTATGTGATTTAATTAATTTTATAGCTATTGCAAAACGCGGATTATGAAACTTTGTAATTTGACTATTATTATAAATTTAATATGGGACAAAAGTAATAAATATCAGTGTTGTTATTTTTATGGTTACAAACCAAAATTTCCTAATTTTTGATGTCATGAACAATGTTCCATATTGTTCATGACATCAAATTCTATTTACACGTATTGTTTTTCAAAATACTATAAACAGAAATGATTATCTAGAGTCCTTAAATAATACAAGACAACTGTATAAAAATATTATGATTTAAAACTTGTAATATACCATGATTTGACGGTCTTTGAGTTTTCCGATATTTCGACGCTGTAAAAAAATTATATTATAAAGTAGATTGTAGCTGCGGGAGCTCATATATAGGGCAGACCAAGAGAACTATCGCGTGTCGTGTAGGTGAACATATTAAGGCAGTGAAGAACGTAGATGTCCATAAGTCTGCAATTGCACAACATTTACTGGAGTCTGGTTCCAATCACTGGATTGAGTTGTTGATAACCCACGGGTAATTTCAACAGAGCGGCACTATATACCTAGATTGGTTCGGGAGGCTATTGAAATTACTAAATATAGGAACTTTAATCGTGAAGATGGCTTCCAATTGTCAGGAGCATGGAATCCTATAGTGCGGTTATGCAAAACTCAAACATATGTAACACCGGTTATTCGCCAAGACACGGTCAGTGTAGTGTGTCGTGATCGAGTTGCGTTCGAGAATGAAACAAGTGGTAGTAGCACTAGTGAGTGTCAACCTCGCAATAAAAGACTCAGAAAGAGGGTAGACCGGTTTGTTTGTGAATAACCGTCTGCCCAAATCGCAAAGACAATGACATTTCAGTTGTTTCCGTGATCATGGCGCTTGCAACAGCGTCGAAATATCGGAAAACTCAAAAACCGTCAAATCATGGTATGTTACCCGTTTTAAATCATAATATTGTTAAAAACCATGATAATTTAAAAAGTTATAACTGTTTAAAATACTTAATTTATGTACATAAATTAGGTGAAAACCTTACAGTGCTTTATATAGTAACATATTTTTACACCATTTAAATTTACTCTTAGATGATGAAACAGGCCCTCCGGATTTGATTTCATAACATAAGCATTAAGCTTGTCGATTAACACGGCAAAAATCACGTGTTATTAAAAAAACACTTTAACTTATTATTTCACAAGTCATAATAGAACTTACAACGATATATTTGAATTTATTATATCAAACCCTCTTAAAAAAACTTTTTTTTATTATTTGTGATATCTGTGTTTATCTGTACGGCAGCAGGTATTTTATTTTTAATATGCAAATAATTTTTGATTTTGTTGAATCATAAATGATATATTCAATAGTTAGTTTCCGGAAATCCGTTTTTAAAAATCATATGGAGCTAAATATTTAATAATTCCGCACATTGAAACACCATATGGTTCCATTTGAGTATCTAATGAATGTCACCATATAACTTAGGTATTAATAACCACAAATTTAGAAAAATTAACGTTGTTTACATAAGCTACAAAGGCATCTATGTTTGGTTTATACCAAAAAAAAATCTAATGTTTCTACTATTATAATGACAAAACAGAAAATGAATTAAGTGTTTTCATATCGATAGCATATTTATCGATATCTTCAGTTAAATCCTTCCCAACCCTACTCTAACCGCGATGCTAGCAGGGCAAAACCGAATTTCCGAAACGTCTAATAAGTTGGATGTTAAGCCGACAGCCATGTACCACTATATACAACTTTATACACTATATACAATGTACATGACAACACCACACAGAGAAGAGCCCTCCCGTCCCATACCCCGACTACTTCACGAGGTCGATGAGATGTTGCGGTGGTGAACGATGGATCTTGTTAAACTGGACGGTTGCTACCAGCCAGTCTCATTTGCCTGCGCTAGTTGCGTCGTGTGTAGAATTAGAAGTTGGTTAGTTTGATGCAGAGATTGCGGAGATTCTGTTACATAAGTTGCCGAAATAGGAGAAAGATAGGTCGTATACCAAGGTTCCATATAAATAAAAAAATCCAATAAAAAACTATTGAACCTGCACTAATCGTACAAACAAGAACACAAAAATAAAAAAAAACTTGAAAAAAAGATTTACTCATCCAATGTCAGTCAATCCCTTACGAGGCCATCCTCGTAGGGATTGCCTAATCTTATAAAATAAGGTTGCTTATTTATATAAGTATTTGTTGCTATAGCAGCAACATAAAATGCACCAACTGTCAAAACTTCAAGTGTCTATTTATGACGGTTCATGAGATAAAGCTCGGTGACAGACGGACCGACAGATAGCTAGGTTCTGTTATATTTTTTAGGAGACGCAAAATGGCGTTCAACTGAGTAGCATATTTTTCACTTTTTAATTTTATTTAACTCGACACTGGCAAATTGTCGCTTCAAGCGCAAAGTCCAATTACAAGAAACTGAACTATATTCTTTAGTTATGGATTTCTGAAAAGATAAATCTATAGGTACTAATTTTATAAAGCTGAAGAGTTTGTTTGTTTGAACACAATAATCTCACAAGAACTACTGGTCCGATTTGAATAATTCTTTCACGGTTCGCTCATGTATCGAGGAAGGCAATAGGCTTTTTTTGCTGCGGGAAAATACGTCGTTCCCGCGGGAGAATCCATACATTTAAAACACGAGCAACGCCGTGGCGGCAGGCTAGTAAGTTAGATAATTAAAATTATTTGATAACTCGCTCGATAAAAGTAACCGCTTCGCAATCAGCTAAGACATACGAAGAAATCACCATCATCATCATAAAGATCTGCGTCCCTGATGCGCCGTGTTCGCGTCAGCTCCAACAGCTACCTATTGCTAGAAGGCTGGACACTGACTGTCTTTTTATGAAGCACTGGACAGCAATTTGGATGGATTAATTAGTGTTTAATGTATTTTATTATTATTATTATTCTTAATGTTAAAAGTATTTTATTATTTTCTTTAGTTATTCTTAATGTGTTTTAATTTAATATGGACATTTAATTTGTATTCCCACTCAATTAATGTTGTCTGAAATAAAATGATTTGAATAATACAAGTACCTATACGAATAGTATGGTACAGCATATTTTACCTCCTTAACATAATGAAGGTACACTCACAATAAGATCCAAGATCAGAGGAGCGACACAGGCATGCAGTGGACGGAATGCGAAACTCCTCCGTTTGTTTGTGGGAGGGCAATGCCGAAATTCCTCCTTTGTTACCCGTCTGCAGAGGCAGTGGTTCAAGTTATAAGCGACGCTTTCTAATATAAAATATCTACCTACTTGATATATAAGAAATACCACAGTGACTCAAAACGTTTGCAATTACTGTCCGATGTGAGATTTATCAAAACAACTTATCTATATAAATAAATATGAATTGTTGTTCGTTAGTCTGATTAAAACTCGAGAACGGCCGGATTTATCTTATCATAGTCTTGAAATGTTCGTGGAGGTCTAGAGCAGGTTTAAAAGGCGAGTAAAAATCGAATAATTGCCGGGAAAAAAATATAATAAAAACCCGTGCGAAGCCGGGGCGGGCCACTAGTGTATAATAAATAAATAATATCCGGACAATCCACACATCAACATCTAGCCCCGTGGTAAGCTCCAAGCTTGTGTTTTGGTTACTAGACATCTGGTATACTTAATATAATAGACATACTTACATGGATGGATGTATTTTGTTAGTATACATATTAAGTTCTTCTTTTCTCTTTTATGCAACTGACATCATTATTATACTATGCGCCTTAAAAAAACCTACTGTAACATTTTCTCTCGTATTTACTATAGAATAAAAAACATGAAATATATAATGTATCCTGATATGACCAAACGGGAAATCAATTACTAAAACACCAAAAAAATATACACTCAAAAGAGTATTATTAAGTAAATTGAGTTTAAAGTATAGTTTTAATTTTAAATTTCATAAAACTCAAACTATAAATATAATTATTATTAAATAATACTCAGCAGTGGGTGCAAACATGCTAATGATAATCATGAGACACAAATATAAGGTTGGACGTTGCTCAACCATAAAAATCCAAACATTGTTATTATTTCACTTATTTTGTTGTGTCTTTTATGACTTGGACCTAAGAAAATGTTAGAATTCGGTGGGCAATAGTAACGAACGGCTGTTCTACATTATGTGTTCCGTACATTCCGTACATGTAATGTACTGCTTTATACGAGCAGCTGAAGGGTTCTCGTAAATTTATATACTGTGCCTCTAGTTTATATTAGGCTGCGAATTTGCGATACAATAAGCAACAACCTTCTAGTTATTATTTCAGGGAAAATTATGTAGGGTGAGAGTTTTAGAATTCCTAAACTTATTAGCGAAGAGTCTTCCATTGGAAGGTATTTACGCAAAGGTATGTGATACCTAAATATAAGTCGTAA
Organism: Gymnoscelis rufifasciata; assembly: GCA_929108375.1. NCBI lineage: Eukaryota > Metazoa > Arthropoda > Insecta > Lepidoptera > Geometridae > Gymnoscelis > Gymnoscelis rufifasciata. The sequence continues at coordinate 6,105,833 of OV815315.1, read as the reverse complement.
ATTCCCTAAACTATTTTTTTAAATCTCGTACGCTTGTTGTCAACCTAGTGATTGAACTATCAATCAATCCAGTGCCGTGGTTAACCGTTTCATACCGGGAGCTGTTAATACCACGGTATGAATCGCCCAAGGGCTCGTTTAGGATGGGTCGATTTGCACCGAAAAATTGCAGCGGTGAAAAGGCCATCTTTTCCACTCATCTCGAGTATTCTAGCGTAAGGAGACGACGCTAGGACGAACGATAGGAATACAGTGTAGACAACATATCGGTAATTTCTAAATCAAATAAAAATTTTACATTTTGTCTTGATGACCGAAAACAACTCTATCTCTCTCTTTATCAGCAAAGAGCAAACCAATATTACTTTATACTAACAATTCTTGAAATAAGGTCCTGATTTCCCTGTTCGGATATTTTAACCCTGCACGCTGGCTGTCAACCTGGTGTTATTGGAGGCGGTACGTTGACAGGATTTCGCCGGATTAATTAAATTCCGTCATAGCAAATGCCCAATCTCCCCATAATTACAACCAGTCACAGTCTCTTAATTATGGCTGGAACAATTGTTTTGTAGTTAAAATTCTTTGACTGCAACTATGAGAGAGAACCTGAAAGTGGCGGTCTCAATAGGCCATAATGACAAATAAATAGTTGATAGTAGACATTTTTTGAACACTTTTTTTTTAACACATAATTTGAACAGTTTGTAATATACCTCCGAATCGTGGTTGAATGTTATGATTTTTCCGACCTCTATATATTTATATTTCCTTACACAATTTAATAACACAAGTTTCATCCTCATCGTTATCATTCAAACAGGACGTGATTATAAGGAGAGTCCTATGTCCAGCCGTGGATGCTGGACAATGGCCTCTTTAATGATTTCCAGTTACCAGTTCCACCGTGTATCAGCATCTTTCACTCAAATCATCTTTCCATCTTGTTGGTAGATCTCCGACGCTGCGTTTCCCGATACGCGGTTTCAATTCAATACTTTCATTTGTTTTTATAGTTATATAATTTCACAAATGCTTGTGCAAACTAGACCTATTGGTCCTATTGAGACGCTTCTTGAACTATTGTTAAAGAAGCGTCTCAAAATCGAATATGACATAGCTGTTCCCAAGAAGCTGTTCGCAGGCGGGTACCAAAGTTCCCTCATCAAGATACGCCTGCGTTAGTTTGGTCTTAGTTTAATGTATGCACATTATCTAAGCAAGTTTTACCCCCCTCCCCAGCCTCCCCCTTCGTTACGTGCTCAATTTAGTTGCCTCTATGTACGAGACATATGCTTAGATCGATTTAAATTGGTTAGTATATGGCTTCGTATAATGCCTTCTGAGAGCTTTCAATCTAGTTGCAAAGGTTTCAGTGCTGAATACGTTATGTGGTTGATCGAAGTAGATTTTTAATAAAATATAAAGGCTCCGTTTTCGCCATTTGGCTAAGGAATCCCAATAACGGTTTTTAGTTTGTCAATTGTTTCATTAATTATTGAGTATGTCTCGGGACGGGATAATTGAATACTATCTAAACGTCAATCGGTCGGCGTTACTCTAGATCTTAAATTCATGGATCTAATGCACCTACATATTTCCCTTTTAAAATGTTCTAGGGACTTAAAATAATTAAAATTACTCGCGTAATTACCAGAAATAATGAACCTCTTTGATTAATAGACTAACATTTATATATAATGTATTATAGAAAGGGATTTCCTCAATATACATAGATTACGTCTGAATTCGCTGAAAACTAATCCGTTTCCACTCGGCACTTAGCAACATATGCGATTGAATAGCATCATAACTAGTAGAAACTGCGCCGTCAAAGTTCTTTGGAATCCAATAATACTAATAGTATATACATATAATGTAGGTACGGCATCATTATCATCGGCATGTTATATAAAAATCTACCTAAAACTTCCCATTAGCAAAATTATCTATATATATATATATATATAGATAATTTTGCTATATATAAATTAAAAGGAAAATACTCACGAAGATGTTGTGACATTTTCATTCAAAAGAAATTTTTGGGAAGAATATTGAGTAATAGCGTGCGCATGGATTGAAACTTGAAAGCAGTCGAACCTCGCCGGTCACAACTCTTCCCAAGTCTTCCAATTAAGAATGAATAAACGTTGCCTTCATAAACTTTAGTACCTGTTTATGAGAGTAATTACCATTTATAGAAAAGGAGTTCATCACTCTAGTGAAGGCTAATCTATAGATTAGTTTAAACTCTTGCTAAACCGTTCCATTCGGCACTTTGCAACATGTGCGATTGAATTGCGTCTCAACTAGAAACAGCACAGTCAAAGATCCATTGGAATCCAATTACCTACATTCGGTTTGCGAAGCACTAAGCTTTGTAATGAGCGTTAGAGTTCGTGTAGATTGTACCTAATGAGAATTCGCTAGAGATTAAATGTTAGGTACTCGCGAATAAATCGAATTAATATTATATTTCTAGGGACTTATTGACTTAATATAAAAATATAGTGAATATCGGTTTATGAAACCAATAGAACAACTTCTTTTAGAAAGTTAGAAATATTAAATTCTACGGTTAATGATTTTATTTACGATTTGAATTTGTTTATTGAAGTTATGCAAAAAAAAGTTTAACCTAAACAGTTAGGTAAATTTATCACTTATTAGAAAAAAAACATTTGTGTTTTTTTAATATTGAGCTCAAATGCGATGCCGTTGAAAAGAGGAGTCAGAGAGATGTTATGTCTCCGAAACTGTTTACAGCCACTTTAGAAGACGATTTCAAACTCGTAGAATGGAAAGGGTCGGGCATCAACATGTTCAGAAAATAACTTATACATAAATTATTAGTTATAATTAACTAGTTTTAAGATTATTCAATATGAAATTTAATTTAATTACTAAAAAAAAGAAGCTAGCGGTTTTATGTTTTTGTTTACTTTTTCTTTTCTTTTTAACCCCCGACCAAAAAAGAGGGCTGTTATAAGTTTATCGTGTCTGTCTGTCTGTTATATCATAGCTCCCGAACGGATGGAGCGATTTCAATTTAATTTTTTATGTAAGGTGAGTTTGGCCTGGGTGTACTTAGACATGTTTCATGAAAATCGGTTGAGCCGTTTAAAAGCTATGGGGGTGAGAGTGGGGAAGGAAAACAGAAAATCTGCAAATATACTAGTGTGGGGTATCAAATGAAAGCGCATCGCGTCCACATTACATAATAGAAATAGAATTTTAAATTTAGATTTATATAATTAAATGTACCTATCGGCGGAAACTTCTAATGGCCCTTACTTTAGTGTATGTACATTGTGCCGACCTGTTGGTGCATGTTATTGTTATGTTTACTTAGGTTATAAAAAGTAGCTGTAAGTATTCGTTATAATATGATAATAAAATAAAAGGAACATTATATTTTGCTAACTTCTCTTTTTTTTATGTTTATCATTTAGTCGTCGCTCCTGATGTTTTGTGTTCCAAGGTCTCGTCTGAAAATCAGCGCACCTCCGCGCTCTAAGTGTGGGGTTGCATTATGCTGAGACGGGGCCTTTTGACACATCACAAAATTATGTTGTTATTTGTTGTTTTTCTTTGTGTTATTGTATTTTGTGTTGTGATGTGTCAATAAATGATTCTCTCTCTCTCTCTCTAACATTTCCCACTGTCATCCGTCGCCCATAACTTCTTAGATATGTTGTCATCTACCACATTACATATTTTTCTAAAACTGACATTATTAAAATATTTGCATAGCTATTTCTCGTAACCAATATGGCAGTAGAGTCCAAAATCCAATCAGTTCGGAGCAGATATCAGGCTCTGTACACAAGAACGTTTACAGAATTTACCGAGGGACCAGATTACCTAAGGATGCGTTCACTATGAATGCAGGTAAAATATATATTTATTTATTTATTTATTGGAAAAACAAAAACTTACAAACACATAGTAACAAATCGATATAACACTAGAAAGTTTAATTAAGGTCAACATGAAGGTTAAGCTTAATTTAAGTTCCTAAGCTTAATTAAGGCTTAATTTCTTGACTATTCATCATCTAACCCAATTACATTTGTGCTATGGATGTCGATTTTTGAGCCGTAGCACGCCCAGAATATGACCATTTATTTTAAGTGAAAGCGTATTACATCCACCGAAAGTACGCTGCATTGACCAATTCGTCCATATTTTTGGAGTTTACTCCTTAAGAAACGATTTGAGTTATAAGGCCCGGTATGGAAATTTTATGAAGAGTAAATCAAGTGTTAACAAAAGTTGAGGCGTTACGTAGAAAGAGACAAACATATATATCTGTAGGATTAAACGTGTAAAAGAATGAGATGGAATACCGTCGAAACGTCACGTTCGAAATAAGAACTTTAACGCATTTTGATTGGTTGTTTGTTGTGTCTCTGGAATGCGAGTTACCATTTTTGACATTCGAATACGCGTTCGAAAAAGTATTCGTCTATCATTCAATTAGAATTTCTCAGTGAGAAGAGGTGAGAGTGCAAAGTTATTCAGTAAAATCATCAATATTTACAAAAAATTTTTGGCCGGACGTTTCTTTTTTAGTTGGATATCGTCTTACAAAGATAGCTTTTACGTTTTTGTGTAGGGAACTAAAACAATTGACGAAATTATGGTCCTCTCAACGCGTTTCGTTGGAACATATATTATGTACCTTCTGTTATTTATTAATTAAAATATTAAAAAAAAGCTATAGTTTCGACACCTAATTAATTTGTTCTTTGCAGTATTTAGGAATGATATTATAATTCAAAGTGAAAGAAATAAATCATCCTAAAATTGGATTTGTATAAATTGAACACAATTATTATTATTTTGTAACATACTTTATGTAATACGCTTTATTGAAGTAATATAAACAATCCGAATAATTACAGATATTGTTTGTTTCTCTTATCATTTTAGCAGATGCGTTCATGTACCCTTTTTTTCTATTCGATGTACATATATCATAATATCGTTCGTAATTAGTAAACTCCAATCGTGCGTCGTAGCTGACACACACACACTTTTTTTTTAATGGTAGTTCGATACTGCGATTGCAGATCTGCGGCCTCCAGTCGAGAACTTTTCGGTCCAAACGCCCACCAATTGGGCCACCCACCGTTGGGGCCGAAAGGTTCTTGAATGGAGGCCGCGGATTGGTAAGCGCAGCGTCGGGCGCCCACCAACAAGATGGACAGATGACTTGGTAAAACTTGCTGGCTCACGGTGGATGCAAGTGGTCACCAATCGGAATAATTGGTCGTCTTTGAGGGAGGCTTATGTGTGTATATTTACAGTGGGCGTCTAATGGCTGAAATGATGATGATGATGATGCCCACCAATTCTACGCGCTGTAAGGCAGGTGAGCATAAAAATATAAGTTTGTTATTTAGATTCATTAAAAAAATTTCAACCGTAGGTTTTTAGTTTAAACGAAAAATCAAGATATTACAGTGCATTAAAGTTGACGTAACGCTTTCGTACGACGTCATGTCACAGTCACAAGCCCCCCCTCCGGGCCTTTCTTGGTAGGTATATTATATCTGTGTACTTTCTTATTCAATTGATAAAGCAATAAAAGTTGTCCAGTAGTTTAAGGGCTAAAAGACGAACTAAACAGAATGCCTATTTTTTTATGTAGTCTTCTTGCCTATAAAGAGCTTATCCTCAAGGGTCATTGGGGACTTAAGTGTCACGCTAACCAGTAATAATGATTTATAAGCATCCCTTTTTTTTTATTTGATATTGAAGTAGATTTGTCGTCAAAGTAATCCGATATTTTATAATATAGTCAGATGACTAGTCAGATGTCTATAGAGATGAACTAATAGAGAGATAGAAGAGAGATACTAATAATCATTGTAAAGTTTCTGAACAAAAATGAGCTAAAGTTTTAATGGTTTGTTTGCTTTAGTGTATAAAAAGCGAAGCGACCACATACGATAAATATACCTATGCTTCATTTGTGTGTGTTTTTTGTATTAAATTTTAGACTTTCTTATAATTTAGGTAACTGTTGTAAATTCAAACAATTGAAATAAATGATCTTGTATCATAGGAGCTGAGAGCTCGGCGCAAAGTACCGGCGCTACAGAAACATTGTCTTGCCAGGGATGCATCTTCCATTACTGATGTTTCTTTGAATTTGGAATATTCAACCTAAATCAAACTTAGATCTAATTTTAAATATTTTGCAGCTAAAAGAACCATGCCATGAACCATGGTATATTGCTATATTTTAGCAAATGACGTAATACCAGCCCGCTTTCAGTGCAAAAGCGGCCTGTTTGCTCGGGCTCCGTCGGTTCGTACCAGGTGAACTGTCAAGCGGGGGTGGGGCTCTATTTGTCTTGCCAGGGACATGCATCGCTGCTGTTTGTTCGAAATTGGAATATTCAAGTTGGATTGAATAACGATCGGGTGGTTGTAGGTTGCATCGCAATTTTTGACCAATAAGAATCGTCTTGGAATTGTAGGTACTCACAAGTTTAGAATAGGTACTAGTCGTAATTATTTATATCTATTATGGCAGAAAATATTTATTGACTAGGAAAAAGTACTGTTTTACTAGAAATTCGCTGTGTTGCTGTGCTGTGTGAGACGAGTACCTATCTAAAAAAAGACAAAAAACAAATACCTTAATAAAGAAAGGCTATATTATGAATTACTCATAGTGTCCCTAATAAGTTACAAGCGCATCAAACAATACATAAAAATAAAATACATTTTTAATTTTTCGTCCCTACCATTCTAATAACTGATTTCTAATTGGACTTCTGACTTCAAATCTCGAAGGGCTAGAAAGTAAAAGTTATCTTTAGGTACTCCCAATATAATGTAACTAAACGATATACGGTAACTGCTAAAGTTACTTCACGCATAAATTGGACTGTTCATTTCAGTTATTACGATAAAGTCAGTTAATTTTGCTTTACAATTCAGGCATAAGAAAATAATGTACTCACTCCGTAATGGCTAATCTTAGACAAGTCACTGTGTTTAAAGGAGCGTTTATTTATTTAATTAATGACTACTTACAAAGATTTTAGTTGACCATGTAGGCTGCAGGCGAGCTGTTACTTAGACGAATTAATTGATACTTTCCCAATAACAGTTTATCTTAAAATCTTTTGTCAAAAGTATTGTTTATCAGAAAACAACATTATTGAAACTGGTAGTTTTATTTTAACATTAGATTAGTAAAGGATTCCTTACGATTTCCAATTAGATTACGTTTAAAGCCATCTAGCGGCGAATAGCTGCTATAAGATTCAGATCGAATATTATATTGGAAATAGATAGATGGCAGCAGCTACGCATTACGGTCAACTTGCTGCTACTATCAAGAAAGTTTCATAAATTTCATCAATGTCTGTAATAAACCAGAGCTTAATTTAAGCGTTAACGTAGCGTGTGACACAAACATATTTTTTTAATAAAATCTATAAAATACTAATTAAAGAAGGTATTCTCATTAAAAAATACAGTAAGCAAAAGACATAAACGCAATCCCTAAGATCATTCAGTTACTCCTAGGCAACCCAGGTAAATAAATAGGAATGCTACAATTAACATAGTTACAGTTGGTAATAAATCGAGTTCACATCCACCAAAGCTTACCTCCTAACATTATTGATGACTGAACCTCCCTTACGGACCCGAAATACGAGTGGGGTCAAACGCTAACGTTTACCTACGACTTTAACGGCCAACGTGAACCCAACCCGAACTAAACTGTATTTCTTACCCTTAAGATTGAAAGTAAACTGTGGGTTTTTATCAGGAGGGGGTGGTAAGTGGGTTACACCCAGGTGGTCGGCAATTTTACCACGTTAGGCTTGACGGTCGTCAGTAATTCTGGGGCCTAATGCGACTATTCCTATTTCAACCCTCGGTTTAAGTATGGCCTGACGCGAGAGATAAGGGAGGGTGGTAAGGGTTGTTTGAAATAGTATGTAGATGTGTGGAGTAGTGATTTGGGCAGGATGAAGTTGGAATTCCTTTGAGCGCTGGCAAATATTTGGAGGCGCGTGAGATGTGTTGAACTTTCTCGGTTTATGAAGCTCAATGTGGTATCTTGCTAATATTGTAAAAGCGAGATTCCTTATGCGAAATAGTCAACTCTACCTAAATTAGATATAATATCGTTATCCTATGTGAGAGGAGAAAGAAATTTAGACAGCTTTGGTAGCTATTTTGTAGTTCAACTATATATGTACCTAAGCTAAAAGAAGCATGGTCTCTTGTTGTCTTCATATGCCTGTCAGTCAATTATTTTATAGTCTAGGTATCTATCAATATATTAAGCTACCTGAACATTGATAAAAACTTAGCTGTATATTTTACCTAAGCATTAGAATATAGGAGTGGTTATGTCGCATTGCATTACGTTACAATAAATTATCGCACAAAAATAGGTACCTATTCACATGCCCGTATCACCTATTCCATACGCGCTTTATCTTTTAGACAGAGACGTATAATACGAAATACACCCCCACATTGATACCTATAGGTACTTCTAGTTTGTGTCGCCTGATCCCCTCAGAGGACGAGGGACGGAGAGCCTTATCAATCAACGCAATGGGAGGGTGCACTTCGAGCGGCTTGGATCAACGAACAACCGATCGTTACAAGTGTGGTCTATCTTATTTAAGGCATCTGCAAGTTTGAAAAACACCAATATTTTTGGTAAAATCTGTTGGTCAGTAGAGCTGTGATTTTTTTATAGGTTTGTTTTATGATAATAGTCGGCTGACTATTGTCATAAAACAAATGCGGCTGCATAATTATGACATAACATGGTAGGTATAAGATAAATGTGTTTCCCATTTCAGGACGTGAACTTATAATAATCTCAGGTTATTTTCTGGAGATGTAAAGATATAATTGTGCACGGATCTGTTAGCTCTCAAAAATACTCTTGACCTTATATTCAGAGAATAGTAAACGATACTTAAGATACCTACTATACTAAACGATTAATTTTTGGATAAAAAACACAACAATCAAAACAGTCCGGCTATAATCTACTTCTTTATAATTGTCCAAGAGTCTTGTTTTACATAATGATAGGCTTTTTAATTATAAAAATAAAAGTTAAAAATAGCATAAAAAAGAGCTTCCAAATAATACAGCTAACTCATCAGAATAACACAAAGGCTACTTTTTACCCTAGTAAAATATCACTTTTCGCGGGAAAATCAATTTTTGCCAGGAAAGCCCAATTTGCGTCATATTTGGCCTGGATAATATCTCGGGTGAAAGCTAGTACATAATAAAAATAAAAATAAATAATTTAATTCTAGCTCACATCCACGCGAACATTAAAACGAACGTTATTATCTACGTTCCACGCTCGTCAAATTACAGTAGCCCTGAAACGTACCGTAATTCCCAGGGCCTCAGAACAATAAACCTACGTCTACACAAAGCCAAAGCCACAACCACGAGATAAAGCCCCCGCCACACCTGCACACGGCGCGAATATAAATCGTAGCTGTAAGTTTATTAATTGCGTTTAGATTGCGAGTTGTTTTCGAGCCGTCGCGTCTGCTCTGACGGGTTGTTTTGTATGAATATTCTAGGTATTGGACCGGATTCTGTGGATTCACTAAAAGATCTATAGGTAGTTGATATAACTACAAGTTATTTTCATCGATCTATCACTCTGGTTATGTTGGAATTGAAACCCGGGCTTTGCAAATTGGCTTTCCTGGGTACGTACTTTTGAGATTTTTGAGAGGTTGTTTGAGATACAAGTATTTAGCTATGAAACATGACAGAATAATATCGTCTTATGTAGGTAGAATTTTAGTTAGATATAGATCATACAAATCAGAAACAATATTGTAATAAAAAAAAATTGTTGTAAGAATAAACATAACATGTTTAATAGTATAAGCATTTTTATATTGGTTCACATATGGGTTAATACAGTTCAGGCAGTCTGGAAATCTAGAAATACTAGATAATTTTTAGAACCCTAGTCATCTCAGAAATTCAAATATTATTATGATTGGTTAAGGCTTTTACAATATTTTGTAGCATAAGTTGAATAGCATTAAAAAAAGCCACAGAATTACATTTTAATCAACTAGACCTAATCGATTGCTCTATGTCCGACTCACAGTCAGTCAAAAACCAAAAATTAAACAGACTCCTTTGTTGGACGAAAACGCTAAATTGAGGAAATTTCCATCTATTCTCCAACCAGGCGTCATCCGCCTAAACCCCGCTTCAATAGCACCCTACACACTCCCTACACCCTTTAGGACGCCACCACCCACAGCTTTCTCCCTCACTCTTGTAGATTTTGTAGACTGCAGAGCGAGAGGGGCTTCCTAGGGCCGGTCCGAAACTTAGACATATATTATTGTATTATACCGTAGGTGGCGGGGGTGAAGATTGATGCCGCGCGGGGGGTAGTTCAACCCTATGGCAACGTAACGAAATTTGCGTCACGCATAAGTGAGAGTACTAACGTAGCCTCATATTTCAGCCGGATTAATTTTCCAAGTTTTTTATTATGGAATTGGTTTTGTATGAGGCTTCAGAAAATTAAATGGCTTCGTTTTGGTGGAATGATTGATAGATTTTGCTTGGATATCGGATCAAGGAATCATATGTAAATAAATAATTAGATAAGAATAGCTAGCTGGAGCTGCAGTTGCAGAATGTTGTTCTGACAAATACAACTGATAGGTAAAATTTTCAAATAATTATTGTAATGAGTTTGTTTTAATTTTTTTTATATTAAATTTAGATATTAATAAGTAAAGTACTTTGTAAGTAAAAGTAAAAGTACTTTGAGGTAAGAAATATTTTTTTATTGCTCTACATGATATCTACTAAAATAACTACACTACCTATTTTCGGACAGCTTTATTTGTAACAAGTATTGCCGTAATTGTAATACGTCACTATGCTTATCTTTTTTTGCAACAATCAATAAATAGAACACTAAAATTGTTAATTTGTCATTTGGTATAGAAATTAAAGGCGATCGAAATCAACAAGCCAATATTTCAAACATTTCTAAATGTCTTATGATGTTTAATAAATTAACACTTTATTGTTTGTACACAGCATAGATCGTAAAGTAGCTGTGTTGTACAAGTACAAAAGTGGCCAAAACGTTACATGCGATTTCTTCCAGGCAACCAAAGCGTTAAAATATTTATGGTGCTTAGTGAATGTACATTATCTAAGTACCTAAGCTTATAGAATATAAAAACCAAGTCTCTCAATGAAACATTTTTCACCAAAAACCATCAAAGCTTACGCTTACGCTTCACAAAACAGAATTTACTAAAATGTGCCCTTAAGTTTTATAGCAGTGCCTTACGCCGCTCTAGGGGTCCATAAAAGCGATATTCCAATATGACGATACACGAAATTCTCGGTACATGCGCGATTACGTTCCAGATATGCGCAAACGATCCAGACTAGACGATTCCATCACGATACCTAGCTGTTACCTCAGTGCTTGTGTGTTTTTATGTCCGTGTAACCTTGTATCAAAGAGGTACAACATTTTTTCTATATTGGATATAGAATATAGAATTACTTATATATTTTTATTTTTATTTTGGGTATAATTTTAGATGATATGAATATTATGTCTTAAAATGGGTAACATTCCATGATTTTACGGTTTTTGAGTTTTCCGATATTTCGACGCTTGCGTGGACGCAAGCATTGACTGGAATGGATTTCATGACATAATTCCTTCCAGAATCAATCAAAACGTACTTAAATAGGTCAATACACTAGTATATTGAACCAAAATTCTAAAGTGAATTAATTTTATGTAAATTCTTTAATTTACGGCTTTGAACTCTGTTTTATTATTAAGCATGTTTTGTATTTTTAAGATTCCGTACCCAAAGTATAAAACGGGACCCTATTACTAAAACTACATCGTACTTATCTATATATTTTTTTGCGTAATATGTAGAAACTGATTTTGTAACTGTTTGTGTAGTATGAGTCTATTTCATACTTATCAAATTTATTTTAAAATTATCAGCATTATTTGTAAATAATACGATTCAGTTCTCAATTATAGTGGAATAAATGAATCTTATTCAAAAAAATCAACGATGTAACCGAACCGAAGCCATGGCGATGCAAATAAATCCAAACTCACAGTGTATTATTTAGGGTGTTCTAGCATTCGCCACATAATGTTTAAAAATATCTCACAATACGTCGTAATATACCTATGTATTCTATTCAGGCATTATAAGTCCTAGGAACTAGGTAGGTAGGTCATTATATACCTAGGTGAATAGTTGGTTTGTAAGTTTTCTTGGACGCGCTATTGCATGCTATGCCGAAAACACCGTGCTACGCCGTGATATGTGACATGACATAAGTCATACCAGTGAATACACAATCTAACCCACAGCCTACGAACTTAAGCTAACCATAAAAAACAGACGTCTTTCCTTCTAAAAAGAGGTCGTTCCATAATTTCCTGGTTAATTTTTGCGGATGAACAGAACGATTGAAAAGTTCAAAGTCAGGAAACACCATTGTACTAATTACGAGGCAGACGGCGCGCTTTCGCTTTCGTCGTCGGCGGTCGTTTTAATTATTTTTTGCCGAGCGTCTCGCCGTCTACTGGGGAGGGAAAAATACGAGTCGGCTAAGTGAGGATACGACACTTCACATTCCTATATTTTTATACTAAAATAACTTTATTCAAATCATTATTTTTCGTAGAATCAGTTGAATTAATGCGTCACATTCTTTGAGAGATTATCACATGGGAATTTGAATAGAGAAGTCGATTCGTAATTCTAATTGTCGAAGATAAAATAATAAGGCGAATCCCGTAACAATTTATCTGTTCGTTCATTTGGTTTCGTATTTATCTTTTTCAATGCAAATTTAAAAAGTTTACTACTTCGAAAAATCCTTAAGGTTTTTTAATTCATTTATACAAATAGAAACAAATCCATGAAATGATTACCTACTTTTGGTGAAACATTTTGTACATTGAGGAAATTTTATTCTAATTAAATCACATTCTCTTTATTTAGGGGATCTAAGGCATTCAATAACTATTTTATTGTTGACTCGAGAATGTTATACTTATAACTGTATAAAAATATGGATTGTTATCGATAAGTAATGTTATACAGTTTTATTTTATGAGACACGCAATACTTAATACTATGAAAAAACGCTTGCAGAACATACACTAACATTACAAACCACAACATGATTGCAGAGACATCAACGGCTCACAATACATAATATATTCAGTATGTAGTACCATTAAATTATCATAGTTGGTATTGATTTATTAAGAATTATCGTAAATGGTTATATATAGATAGATAGCTAACAACTTTATTGCACACCATATCTTAAGTACTAAAAAAAAAAAAAAAAAGTAAAACGTTACAAATTATACAATCGGCGGTCTTATCGCTAAAAGCGATTTATTCCAGGTAATTTATGTGAGAATTTCTATTGAACTTTCGTCTGAATTATTTCTCATCATCTCAAATCAATTTAAACCAAGGCATATCCACAAGATCCTATCGACAGCTGTTCGCGAAGTTCGCGCTCGCTCAATCTTTGATACTTTCTTCGTGCATTTTTTTAGCTCGCCTTATTAATGAAAAGTAGGTTACTAACTTGGTACGTTTTAAGAATGAAAGTTACGCTACGTTGGCGTAGGTCGATGAACTTTATCAGCTGTCTTTTGTTTTCGTCTGCTTATCAACGGTTCGGACTTTTCTTTTTTCTTTTGTTTTGCGACGCTACGGGCGGTAAATTAATTAGGACGACAGTAAAGCTGATTGAATACAATAAAAATAAATATTTCCGGACAATTCACACAACAACATTTAGCCCTATGATAAACTTTATGCATATGTTATGGGTCTGATATAGTTAATGTAATAGACATAGGTACATATATAGATTGTTTACTATACGTATGAAAAAAAAATTAAAATGAAACATTCCCTCTCTCACTCGTATTCTACCCAATTTGTTTTTTTGATTACTCATAATAATACTGCTAAATACGAGCTATAGGGTGACAAAAGATCCAACAATTTGATAATATATAATTATGATTTTGCCAGAGACTGACAGTTTAATTTTAAATCAAAAAGTATATTTATAAAATTTCTTATTTTTATAACCATTACCTACCAGACCATAGTTTTAAGAAATTTTGCGAGAAATTAATAAGCATCGTCAAATTACGCTCTTTCACAATATCAATACGCGAAAAATCAAATATAAACAGTCTAACCAAACCATGACAGCAGCAACATCATTAATTATCTATTAAAAAATAATCCTTTTATACGTCAAAACCCATTCAAATAGTGAGAGGACACAAGGATTACCTGGACTTAACCCTATAAAGGGTTATAAAAAACTATACAAACAACCACAGTTACCCCACGGGGTAAAAAAACGTGACGGTCGATTCTAGTTTGGTGCTTCTGCTTTGAATTGCGGAAAGTTGATGGCTTTTAATGATCTACCCAAAATTAAGGTATTGATATATTTAAATTGAATACATTTTACGGAGAGCTCATAGTTTACGCCTTAAATTTGATTATTAGGTGATGCTCAATCAGCTATTAATAAAATTTACATCACTAATTAAAAAAAAATTATAAAATTATTTTTAGTAAGAGTTTGTAGTTTTTCTATATAACATGTAAAGATTATATATTAAACTAGCGGCCCGCCCCGGCATCACACGGGTAAAAAAAATCCCGGCAATTATTCTATTTTTCTCGCCTTTATAAACTTTCCCTAGACCTCCACGAAAACATTTCAAGACTAAGATAAGATAAATCCGTTCAGCCGTTTTCGAGTTTTAGTGAGACTAACGAACAACAATTCATTTTTATTTATATAGATATGCTGGTCTTTAAGATCTATCTGTATTTTGTGCATTATGTAAGGTTGACACAAGATGTTTTGTTCCACATTGCTTCGTATTGTTTCTTGATTCTTTTTCTAACTCATTCAGGTGTTTCTTTTTTATCTCATATATTTCATATATTTAAATGAATTGTTATTTGTATGTAAGAAAAGTTTTAAGTTTGGTTAGTCCGCAAAATCTGATCTGATAATTTTAATATTGATATCCACGATACAGGCTTCGCCTAGTGTAGGAGATCGCTGGTTAATCTGTATGAACTGTAATTTTTCTGTTAAATAAACATTTTTTTCAATTTTTTGTTTCATTCTTTCACTTCTTTTTGTAAGCCGCCATCTTGACACACTATTTTATATTCCATAAATACACAATTAAAATGCTTGTGTTTGTATTATTTATAATAAAATTTATTATAAAATAAGTTTAATTAAAGTTACGTGATATATTATAGAAAATTTAAACTAAGAAAAAAAGTGCATTCTAAAATTAATTGTAAAATATTTAGCATGAAAATAATAATATGGAGCGTACTTGAAATTGAATTTCGATAACCGTCACTTCAATTCCAATACCAATAATTTTAACCCTAAATAACGTTTTGCTTGAGGCATTCTGTCCAATCCTCCTGAGAACCATGCATAATAAACATCTTAAAAATTCTAATATAATCATCTCGTGTTACCCTTATCAAAAAAACCCTTGGGGTGACCCTTTTCTACCTGAGGGTGACATTTTTTATTCACACTTCCGTAAAACGCATATGCAAAAAGGATTGTTATTTTCTTTGATAAAGTATCGGAAATAATAATTATATGCATTATAGCACGGATTAGGGTATTCTGGGTGACGTATTAACCCTGTCACCTTTCCTGCTCAGATGTTTTGTATTTTTTTACCTATTCAATTTTTTAATAATATGCAACTGATGCAAGCTGTAGCTTTCCAATACTAATTGATAATCTCGGTTCGATTCATTGTAAGTTCGGCAGGATGTATTGAAAAAGTCTTTTGTTACGCTAAATATATGCAAAGCTAGGATATTCAATACTGTGATTTGAATATTGCGAATTGTTACCTTTAACATCGATTGTATTCACTATCGAATCGAAGCGTTTGCGTAAGCAATGATCGATTTTATAAATTAAAAATTCGAATTATTTAGCCATTGTACGCTGTAGGTGCGAATACGGCATACCGTAGTTCTTATAAAACACTCAAGCCCACTTGAAACCCGTGGAGGGAACAATGCCGCCCGGTTGGTATCTCGGCATGCAACCTCTTGACTCCAATCAAATAATTACTGCCCCACGGTCGAATACACCCTCGGTTCTCGAAATATTCAAAATGGCGGACTTGCGTCCCGTTTAATTTATGCACAAGATAAGATCTGCATACGGTGAATGTAAATGGGCGTATGTGTAAGCGATGACACACCTTTACTCTGAAATCTCCGCACTGAAAATGTTTCTCATGTTTTACGGTCATAGTTTTATTGAATTCTTTATTACTGAGTTTGAAATTGAACTGCATTGAAGTTGCACAGTGGCATAAAACATTACACCCTTGACACACCGCACATCCCGAATAACAATAGGATGCAGATTCAGATTGTCTATAGATAAATAATACATTTTGATTTATAATAGAAGTAAAAAAATACTCTTCATTTATTGAGAATGCATAAATAGACCCTATTATTCGATATCGGAAGTGCAAAATATGGGTGTAACTTTTTTATGCGCAGTGAATACGTGTCAGTGAACGGGTTGACTTACGAGGGACACTTTTTATGGCATTCAAAATAGTTCGAAAATATTTTACGGATGCATTCAAAAGTGATTTGATTTATTCCAATGACATGCAGATGTGAAAGCTCGTTAGATTTATTTGACTGCTGTTTTCCCATTGATTTGTGTTACGCATGATTGGTCATGTCGATTGCCAGTTAGTGTCTATTATTTGATGATTGTCGTTGTGAGGGTGATTCCAAATTCAAATGGCGCCCGCATCAAACACTATATAAAAAAAAATATGGTAAAATTATAATAAAAGTGTTTATTTCTCTTAGTACCCTAGAATATATTTAAATCTGTAGAGTTTTATTAATCCTTTAGCAAATTAACATAACAATAAGAAGACCCGGATACACAAAAGTAACGCGGTCGCTAGTCGTAGAGAACGTCACGAAGGGTTAACTATTGTCTGTGAGACTTCAAATTAATGAGCGAATGCAAAAAATGTTGCACAATCGCGTCATTTGATCTCTTTCGTGGATTCTCAAACTATATGAAACAAGAAGAAAATCAAACAAAGAAAGTAATTGTTAAATTTTACGCTTTTTATTTGAATGTTCACTAATATATTTAAAATGATATAAGATATATTTATTAATATTTTTTTTTATTATTTTATTATTATAATATTTGTTTGTTAATTGCATAAGAAATACGTAGTTTTAGTTTAATAAAACCTGTTTATTAAAAAATAATATTCTTTTAAGTACCATAAATAAAAATCTTACCCAGGCCTTAGTTTAAATTGATACAAACAAAAGTTTGACATCCACTGTCCCTACCTACTGATCTAATTTCCATGCGCGCACGCACAGAGGTATAAAGGGTTATTCTATCAATGGGTTTGCATTTATTAACTTTGAGACTCGAACAAAGATTAGTGTGTTACTGATTTTTGAGTAGAAAGGTTGTGGTGATGTGAATAGTGACGAAGAATAAGAAAAAGGAAGAAATGGATTTCAAAAATATAGAAATGGGGAAAATGGTATTAAAACTTTTCATCGAAATTTTCTCTATCAAAAGCTTCAACTCAGACTTTGGTTCGATTTAGTAGAAGTAATTAATCAGTTAGGTAACTAATGTATTGTTCGTTTTATTGGTTTTTCAAGCATTTTTAGTCTTATTACGCATGCGTGGTTAAGTTTACTCAAGGCGTAGAGTCTTCCATCTCTCTCTCTCTCTCTCTCGCTCTAAGCATTTAAGTTTTTTGATCAACAAATGAGTTTCATTTATGTTACATTTTTATTATTAAACTTTAATAAGTAGTTTGCATATGTACCTACCTATCTTGAAAATGTAATGAAATGAGTTCCTTTTATTCTCTCAGTTCATTTGGCTCACGTGTTGCACCCGAATGGCATCAGCGTCATTCACGTCATCACTTTAGAGTCATTGAGCTTACCGCACCGTATGCACTTAGGCACATAGCATCAGGAGTAGTGGGCGAAATGGTAGTAGTCGGCGAAATGGCTGCTGCTAAATTTGATTTATTTCATGTAATGTTTTATTTGTTTTAATAAATATTTACGGCTTCACGGCAAAACCGTACCAAGCACTTATTTAAAACAAGATGTCTAAAACAAATAAGATAATAATTTATTAGACATCGTGTTTCGTAGTAGATTTGTGCTTAAGACCTAACACTATTTTTAACCCCCGTCCAAAAAAGAGGGGTGTTGTAAGTTTGACGTGTCTGTCTGTCAGTCTGGGACATCATAGCTCCCGAACGGACGGAGCGTTTTCAATTTAGTTTTTTTTTTGTTTGAAAGGTGAGTTTGGTTCGGGTGTTCTTAGATATATTTCATGAAAATCGGTTGAGCCGTTTAAAAGTTATGGGGGTGAGAGTGGGGAAGGAAAACCGAGTGGGGAATCAAATGAAAGAGCATCGCGTGCACATTACCAAATATTATGGTGTTTTACTTTTAAGGAAATAAAGGCATTGGAATCGGGGGTTTTTCTGAAATTTTTAAATTTAGATTTATTATTTAGATATCTATTCTAAATAAAAATAGTGTTTTTTCCTTTTTACAAAGTCCGGGTTAGAATAATTCCTTTTTTTAAATTGCGCGATTGTAATTATTCATTTTGATAAAATCTGGGACATAGTTTCTAAGAAAAATCTTCCTATGTGTTATATATTCAACCTCATCTCATACTGACCAAAGCATTTGTTACACCGTGTATACTTTTTGTAAACAATAATTGATAATCTCTAAAGAAATTGACAAACCGTTAAAATCCATACCAAACAAATAAATTATTAAAGCTTAATTATTATTTTGAAATTACTAATTAGAAAACATTTTTTTTGTTATTGTCTCGTAGACGTAGTGTCTGAAAAAATGTATAGTAGTTCTTATCGCGTCCATGTGTTCAATTTTTTTTCCGATTTTCCGGTAACCCTTAAAAGTTAACGGTAGCTAGCTCTACATATAAGTTTTATGACGCATACACGGGTTAGCTTTAGGCTATTCGGGGCAAAAGAGGCTTTAAAAACTGACGCCTAAGGCGGCGAGGGTTGTCTTCCGGAGGTAGAGTATTCAGTTTACCGGATTTTATTGGCGATAAAAATCAAATTTCAATCTTTAATTTTTTTGTGACGACTTAAGTTATTTTCCGAATTTAGTTCGGGGCTTTAGGTTACTAGACTCATGTTGATAGATATGTATTTCTATTAAATAACTAGTATACTCATATGTTGAATTATCATCTGCGCCCATTTAAGATGGGCATTGTTATTAACTTGTATAAAAAAAAATTAGATCCTTGAATTTGCATGACCGGTTAAATTTATTATTTATTTATTTATACTTTGTGCACAAAAAACAATGTACAGAGGAAGACTTAATGCTAGAAGCATTCTCTACCAGTCATCCTGGGCGTGCAAGAAAACAAATCAGGCACTATAAATATAAAACTTAACTTAACTTACTTATTAGTAACTAAACGATTTCTTGGCCAAATTTCCGAGTGAAGAAAAGATTATAAAGATTTTTAATGCCGGAATTCATAGTCGCAAATATCTCTGAATATACTTTCAATCAAAAATTGCAACTGTAATTGCTAACATTTGATTATAGGCAATTGAATATTTCGTTGAAATTAATTAAACGTGCAAATATTTAATATGAAAATCGCATGAATCGCGTTCCGATTTAATTTTCTGTATACAAAATATTAAAATCTAATAGAAACTTTGATCTAACAAAAATAGAGTGGAAATTCCTTAGCATCTTCGAAACAAGGAAGCATTTAGCTAGAACATCCAGAATACACGAACTCTTTATTCATATCATATGATAACCAAGCAAACGCCTCATGTTTTTCAGTTAAACATACAAAATCATCCTACAACAGCAGATTCTACCGCGAATTAATATTCGATCAAGGCATATGTGCCATATAGGCACGTGTATGAATGGTACAGTCGCCTACGAAATGGGGTTTGGCAATATAAATGCGGTTTGACTAAATAAATTAAATAATAAATGAAAATTTCCGGACAATCCACACAACAACATCTAGCTCTAAGCTTGTGTTACGGTAACTAGACATCTGATATACTTAATATAATAGACTTAAATATACCTATAGTTTTTTTTATTATACAAATTACATTTGAAACACCCAGACCAAGGAAAAAGTGCTTGCAGAACATACCCGCTACCTCTTGCGCCAGCCTTGGCCCAGCGCGATACTGAGGCATTCAAATTCAAAAAAACAAATTATTATAACGGTAATAAAACTCATGTAGAGATTAGATATATTTTTTTATTAAAAAACAACACAATGTTATTCAACAGGATCAACATTTCGGACAAAATTGACTTGGTACTGTTCGTTCAGCAATTAAGAATAAGCAATGTAAGTGAAGTAGCTTCTCGATACAGAAGCATAGCCAAAAATTAACTCTGGCAATTATCTTGTCTTGTTTCAAATTAATAAATGCAGTTTCTTATCCAATATAATCTTTTTAAAAACCCAAACTTGAACTTGCAATGGCCGACATCAACACAACCTGACTTGTCAAAACATATTGTTCATAACATTTATATTTAGTTCCAACTAGAAGCTTCAACTAAATCTAGTAGCATTATCTTACGGATAAAATTAATGTTTGTGATTTTGTCGGTGACCGTACATATGACGTACAAACGTATACGGGATACATAAGCCGTATCAGGCTTAGAATGCTATTTCGCGGGGCACTTCCTGTTAACATAAATCCACCCCATTTAGGGTGAGCGGCAAACTGAAAGTTGTGAAGATGATTTTTCAATTTTTCTTGGGGTTATTGTTTGGTATTTGTGAAAAGAACTCTGAATTTTGAGATAAAAGATGTTATGCCAATATTATGATTTACAAAACAAGCGTGCAGTGAAGTATTATTTGCTTTTGGATTATTTTACTTACCTCAAGTATGTAACTACTTATATTTAAATGTACGTAGTACGTACTAGCTATATAGCTCAATACTATGCTTACTTAATAGTAAGTTGAAACAAGACTACTATTATTACAGAGGCTGAGTTGAAATAAGAATTATTTTAGCCAAGAAAAGACGAATTTGAGAGTTCTTATTCTAGGTGGATTAACTTATTCTACAAATAAATCAAAAACACTTTTACTATATCACATAATTCTGTAGTTATTTCAAGTATGGTTTGGTTACTTATCACGTTCAAAACATTAAATACCCTTACAAAAAGTACATAAATAAGCAAAAGTAACTTTTGTAGCCAATTTCCAAAGTGTCCGAACTAAGAGGAAACATTTCCCAGAAATTATTCCTTCAGCAATATTAAATTCCACCCTTGTCCCAGATCTTCACCCCTCATCTGGATGGCGTTATGTCCAAAATAACCAATAACCATAGTTTCAGAGGGGACCTGTATGGAAAATCGATTGCCACCCGCTCTGATGGATTACTCCCCCTGATGGAATAAAAAGAAAACATCAGCCACCGGCTCTCAAGGGAAGGCCTTTAAGATATTTTTCGTGGGGCGCGTCAAGACTGATTTTTGTTTAGACGTTAATCTTTAATATGTGTTGTATGGAATATTTTTGGGCTTTATTTTTAGGGTTTCGTAGCAAAATGGCAAAAAACGGAACCCTTATGGATTCGTCTGTCCGTGCGTATGTCACTTTTTTCCGAATCTAAAGAAAACTGTCCTATTTAAACTTTGTAAATAGTTGTATTCTGTAAACGCGTTAAGATTTTCACACACAAATAAAAATAAAATATTTTTCGTTCCCCATAATTATAACTCAAACATAATACTTTTCATCAAACCCATATGTGTGTTGTATCTATGGATGGGTCTTCAAAATATATTAAGTTTTCTTATATGTTTTTTTCTAAACTTAATAGTTTGTGCGAGAAACACTTTTTTTAAAACTTTTTTTTACTAAACAAAGTCGATTTTTTTTTGTCGTAACCTCAAGAACTACCACTACTTTTTACAAAGTAACGGAGTTACTAGAACAATAAAAACTAAATTCAACCTGAAAACCGAATAGAGAGAGAACCATGAGAAAAAAGTCTCACACAAAACTTGTGGTTTTATGTTCTCAACAAATGTTCATCTTATTGATGTAATCTGCTCATAAGAATATCCTTAAACTCGAAGGTATTATTTTATAGAAAATACTTTGGTTTTTATACACGAAATCTAAGCGACTCTACATTTTTCGTTTAACACTCTACTTTACAAAATCCATTTGCAAAACAAAATCTAAGAACCATCCACCATCAACCTTCCACAATTTCCCCAAACTACCCTCCCATTAAGAAAGTCCATTCAACACGGGAAAATCCTAATCTTATGTCCAAGAGGGATACATAAGGGCTATATACACCACCCTACCGGTCGTCAAGGGCCCAGATACGGGGAGATTTACCGAGGGTCTCTCAGCCCTTATCAGCGTCGTTATGACCATGTGAGGGTGGGCGTAATGGAGGTTGGCGTAATATGTTATTTTAAGATGTTTGCTTTCGATTTTCTTTGTTCAAGAAGGAGTTTGTTATGAAGATTTTTATCTTCACTTGTAAAATAGATATAGAAGCTGTCTAGGTTAGCTTGAATTTTGTATCTTTCTAACATACACAAATGTCAAAGTGAGACGGACAAACGAATGCTAA
Source organism: Gymnoscelis rufifasciata (assembly GCA_929108375.1). Taxonomy (NCBI): domain Eukaryota; kingdom Metazoa; phylum Arthropoda; class Insecta; order Lepidoptera; family Geometridae; genus Gymnoscelis; species Gymnoscelis rufifasciata. The sequence goes on along the minus strand of OV815315.1, from coordinate 6,082,954 downwards.
TGACTTTTTATTTTATCTAGGTTTGTCTAATATAGGTTGAGTCTATTTCGCATAAGTTAGTAATATTTGAAATGGTTAAATAAACACGAAAGTTTGATTATAGATGCATCGTGATTGATTAATTCAGTTTTTGTTCGTAATATCGTATATATCTATCTCGTAATAAACCTTTCTACGCTGAACAACCTTTACAGCTTTCTTGAATTTATTAATAGATAGATCAAAATTTATATATTCGGCAAAGTAAGTTTATTTTTATATCTAGATAGTATTGACACTATGCATAAGTATCACACTTTTTAGGAAAACTATCAATAATTATTTAGTTTTTTAGTCTCTCAAATTCAAACTGCTGAACTTATTTGAAACTGTCTATCTTATAAATATAATACAAATTATTAACAGTGGCTACTACTAGAGCAGTATCATCCATTATAACGCAGGTAACTAAAAACTTAATCCGCTTCCTTTATTTGCCTATGAAACTTTACAACGGATTATTGTATTTCTCGATCGAGTGATTTAAAGTGATTTTAATGTTTCTTAGTGTAGTAGAGCTATGATGTCCCAGACAGACAGACACACAGACAGACAGACACGTCAAACTTATAACACCCTTTTCCTTGGTCGGGGGCTAAAAACCAAATTCAACCTACGTTATTTTGAGTCGAAACGTGTTTATGTATAATATTAAATTAAATTTTAAAGTGAACAGATGCAATACACAATATTAAAAATAATTCTAAATCAAAACAAAACAATTGTCTATGCAAACCATTGGTCCCGTCATAAAATTATATACGCCTACCGAATAAAACGAACCCTGCGACATTCTGCATGCGAAATTAAATTTTAGAATCGGCCCCGCTTCGATATAGGTAATATTAGAAATTTATGTTCCATGAATGCGGATGTCCCTTTTCTATATTTTAGGGATACGATATGAAATTCGAAAGATGAATCACGTTTTGTGAGTTGTACCTTATTTTCAATGTTTAGGATGCTTTTTTTATTTGTGAGTATCCGTTCTAATTCACACAATTACGTAAATTTACTATCATTTTTATTACAATCATACAGAATGTGATATCATAGATACTTATTTGTTAAGCTAAAATAATGTTCAATTTTATTATAAGAATTTAAAATTCTTCTTTTTTTTATGAACCAATAAAGTATCTTTTGTAGACCCGCCTTATTAAAAACCCCAAAAAATATGTCTAACCCTCGAATTAGCATAAGCAAAATAAACATGAAGACATAAACGCTCCCGCAAACACAAAATCATATTAAAAACGCATCAAATTCCTTAATTAATACAATTATGATTCTTGAAGAGGGAAAACACTGCGTTAAACTCCCGTTAAATGGCAAAGTAACACAATTTTCCCGCCTTTTTCTCCCCCGCCTAATTACAACTCATTCTATTAATAAAGAAGATCGTTAGAATTAGGGCGATACGGCGCGAAAAAATTTTACAACTCCGCAAAAATATCGGCGAATAAATCAAAGAATAAAACGAAACATTTTTCCTTCCAATTTACAAGTCATAAATAACGTCCGGCGGTCGGTGTTGCCCACTGAAAATATTTAACCAGCAAATGGTCGCGTGGGCTCGCGGGTCATCCATTCAACGAAAAATATTTGAATAACGAATGATATACGGTTTGTTTATTGGCGGGCCTGTTCGTTCCTTTTTTGAATTCCATTATTTGGAGTTGACCGACGCGCGCAGGGGTCAGCGATGGTCATTCAGAGGGGAGCCATTGGCCAGACTGACCTTTGTTCGTTACATAATATACAAGTTTATAATATTTTCGCAGCTTGGGTGTGGACCGGTTTGAATAAGGGTTAGGTTATTGGAAATTTTACGTTTAATTTGGGATTTTGTGACGCACGTGTGTTCTGTTAAAAGGTCAAATTCGGGTCGCCGGTTCAAGATTCTTTGCTTAGCTATCAACAAATTAAATTCTATTCAATCCAAGAATAACCTGTTTTTGTTACAGTTCAATGTTTTTTTCCTTCTCAGAAACATATTTTTGTGTTTTACCAAGGACTAAATTCTTCAGAACAGATACTCGCATCGTTTCGCATTATACATTCAAATTTATTATTTTTAATTGAAAGCTGGTTGTTTTGTGAAATACATAAAGATAGTGATAGATTTTACAAAATTCGACGTTTAGAAAAAATTGGAAGACGTGGCTGTATGTTCAAGTGACTTTTTCCCGGGCCATGAGCATATTTAAAATATACCTAGATTAATTAGAAGGAATTTTAACAAAATCATTTTCTATTTGATATTTTATTTTAAACAAACCTTTACTAAAAACTACAAGCACAAAAAATAAATCCAATTTGGTGTTTCGGAAATTATGAGTTTTGGTCAGTATGGGAAGGTCTAAAATTATAAGAAATTCGAAGATCTGATCTTAGTAAGCATGCCATCGATTTTAGCAAAATTAAGAAACTGTATTCGTCCACTATTTCTTAGCTCGGGAATCGAACTCTGACTCTTTGTTAAATAAAACTAACACTATTATTATTAATAAGTATATAGATTGTGTTGGTCATGAACACAAAAATGTACTGTAAGGATTGATGACTAAAATAAATAAAATGCATTGTTTTTATATCCAGGAATTGATTTACAGCTTGTATACACACACCTATACGGTTACAAAACGACATAAACATTAATCTAAATTTAAAAATTAAGAAAACCCTAGATTCCAATGCCTTAATTTCCTTAAAAGTAAAACACCATAATATTTTATAATGTGAACGCGATGCGCTTACATTTGATAATCCCACTCGAGTATATTTGCAGATTTCCGATTTTCCTTCCCCACTCTCACCAACACACACACACAGACAGACAGACAGACTGACACGTCAAACTTATAACACCCCTCTTTTTTGGTCGGGGGTTAAAAATGACCAAAATTCAAAAAACTCAAAACATAAGATACACACATGAATTACGCTATGTTAATAAATTTACGTTCTTCATTTAAAAACTGATTGATCCCAACGGCCATCTAACATACGAAATCCACTTTTCAAACCGATCCCCTGCAGATGCCAAGTCATTTTTTTCCGATCCATAAGCGATATAGGATTAGAATTACATCTAAGACCATTACACGTTGGAAATTCGACCCCCCGTGGGGTCTCGGGGGATGAAAAACGAGAAAACTTTCCCTCTCGACATCACTTTGTTTACTTTTGCACTATTTATGTTAAAATGTTGGGGCTCGAAACAATTTCTTAGGCGTGACGTGGAAAGAACTTTAATGTGTGGTTTATTTTTGTATTTTGCGCGTTCGCTCGCGCTTACCTATGTGGAATCCCAGAGGCGTTATTTTATTTTGTGAAAGGTGGAACGCGCTTTTTGCATTTGATGGAGTTGCATGGATTTTTCTTGTAGAATAACTTTGTTGGGGTTACTTCACAATGCTTTCATTCGGTTTTCAAGCATATTGCTTATGTTTTAGATCAAGTTTAAATTGCGATAACGCTCGTTTATTTTTTAAATTATTTTAATAAAAAGGTCGAATTAGTTCCTATTATTAGTATTTATGTATTATTATATTTACTGCATATTAGTATGTAATGATAATTAACAATAATCGAAGTATATAGAAGGCGTCCATCTTCTTCCTCTTGAATCACTCTTAATATAATTTTCGTCGTAAATAGTTTCAATCGGAGATTATTTGTCACTAAGAATTCCGTCCGCAGAGCTAGCTTAGATTTTTTGGAGCTACTATAATTTCATGGTATTTATAGTCACATCCGAATTTAGAACACATGGAACTTCGAATTACAAATTGAATTCCGTTCTAATCCCCTGCATCTAATTGACATAGCTACATTAGTATTCCATCCATGGGATTGGATCTACGTCATTTGGTATGCTGGTACAGCGCGATTTAATTAGCATCAAATGGCGGCTGAATGTTTCCTAGAATCACATAAAGGTTATGTATGACGAACGTCACTTATGATAAGGGTTATATATAAGTATTAAAGAGTATAATTTCATAAGGGTATAGAGCATATTTTTTAATACCGTTCGAATACTTGATATTCGAATAATATAATAATCAAATAATATTTTTTTAAGATGAGAGGACGTTGCTATTGGTAAAAATTAATTAAAGGAACTGTACTACCTTTACAAATAACCCTAAACTATTCATATATTTTCACATAGCGAATCTAATTAAACAAGCACAAAAACTTACTCAATGCTGTCTTGTATTCTTAAATGCAAGGCAATGCATTACTTCAGGAACGTTTTAAGATCATAAAATGTTCTCGTTATTTTAGACTTTGACAGTTTATTTTGACAAGTTCTTAGTTTTTCGAACCTCAAATTAATGTTCTTTCTTTCTCTAAGAAATCAAAATATGTGATAGAAACGAAATGTGATCCTTAAATGAAAAACACAGACTCTGCATATAATACTTTTACGACACAACAAGGAGGTGAGTGTTATTTAATCCTGCTTGTACTGTCCATGTCCATTTAAATAAATTAATCGAAATATTTCGTATATTAGTACGTTTAACAAGCCTAGTTAGCCTTACAACAAAACTTTCATTTTTGAATAAAATTATAATGATCTGCAGTTAACTTTTGTTACCAAATTTTTCACTGTTACATTTATATGCTATTAGAAAATAGCAAAAGTTAATTAGTAAGTTAGGAAGTTAGTTAGATTAGGTATTTGATTACTTTACTCAGTTTTATAAAAAAAAATTGCTTAACATAATAATATTCTGGTACATGTTTTCTCTCTAAGCCCCTACAGCGTTTTAGTACTAAATGGATACGTAAAATCCTGCTATCAAAGTATCCACACAACATAGAAGGAAAACCAGTGCCGAAAACTCCGTACATAATGTTCGGACCCCCACAAACACAAACAAAGGCACATAGTAATCTACGCACACTCGCATACTCACATACGGCGTATATGCCCACGTGAGAGGGAAGAAGAGCGGGATGGCAGATAGTGGCTGGACTGCGTGGGAGGGAGAGGGTGACTGCAGGACGAACGATACAACAAATCAATACGAGCGGTGGTGACCGGTAGCCTGTGTCACCCCCGCCCCCTCAGACCGCAACCCCCCTCTGTCAACTGCCACAGAGTTGTTAGAACTCCCGAAACTGCTTTAATGCAGATGTATAATGTTGTATGTAAGGCTTTGATTGTTCCAAGTTCGGTCATAATGGTAAGCTTGTAGCAATTTAGTTTACTATCGAAACTCTTGAGTTTTCAACTTCTATCTAATTGGCAAATAATGACGCTTCGTAGCGTTGGCTACGAATTGTTATTTTCAAGATTATATGGAGTAACATACATGCTTATCTAAATTAATTATCTATTAGTACCTACTTGTACTTACCCATCGCCTCTACAACATTAATTATTTATTGAGTACTTTTATTATATCACATACCTTCTAAGAAAAAGATAATAATACCCTATCAATAGAATCATAAAACCTTTTGGTACACTTTTGATGTAATAAAAACTATTACATTATTTTATCGATTTTTCAGGCAATTCTTGTCGTTTCGTAGCTCTACGAAACAAAATCCGCTTGACCGCGTATGGAAGGCAAGACGCAACCGCGACTGAGAAAACTTGATACTTTGCACTTTTCTCCAGGAAATTTGATACTTTTAGAGGTTCCACCTCAACTTTATACTATCTTTAGACTTTAATACTACAAAGTTGCAACATACTTACTTTATAACGGTGCCTCGTAACTTAATAGTTGGAATAATATTATTTTATCTATAGATTTATTTGCCAAAGTACAACTATTATGACGTACATAATACAACATCTTTTAAGTTGATATTTCTTTATCTCTTGTCTACTCATGGTTTTCAACAAACCATTTTTAGATTCATTATATATTTCATAGGCAAAATTATTTCGTCGCTCTCTAGTCACATTTTGGCGCAACGCCAAAAACACGTCTTCCGCTTGAAAAGCCTTCTGAAACTTAGCTATCTGACCACTACTTCACTAAAGTTTCTTCTTTATATCTAGATTTGTTATTCTCTATAAAAACGGTGTTTGTACTGTTTATTGAGGATATAGATCACTTCACTTAAAAGGTATCTACTGTAAAGTATCTTGATTTAGGAAGGCCGACTAAGCTTTATTATTATAAAGTCATCTTCCTTCTAGGTCTTCATGCTCCATTATAGACCACATGGTCACTTTACATCAGGTGAGATTGTGGTCAAATGAAGTCTTATCTTTCATAAAATAAATAAAATAAGTAATTACCTTACTAAGTGTTTTTTTTTTGCTTTATACGTTTGTTTTTAGCATTAATTATGATATTATGTGAATTCGGATAAGGTGCCTACTGAACTGTCTTTATATTTCAAAAGAGCTCTACGTATAAATCTTTTCATATTATTTTCAAAATATTACGTAAATATCCAATATATCAAGTAGGTACCTATATTATTCCCTTTTTAAAATGGAATTATGTAGGATCGTCATTAACAAATTATAGCTCAAAGAAATAACAGATGGATAAACAATGAAAATGAACGCGACAAACGATTCACGTTACTCCCAATAGTTATAAGAGCCGAATCTATCGAGATCTCGATTTAAGCCTAGGCTCCGCTACACTCGATTCCCAAAATCGATTTTCAAAACGACTTACCATAGGCCTCGCCAAGGGTACATTCCGCTGAGTAACGGCCCAGTAATTCAGAGCCCTCCGAAGGGCTCATACGGAGGGACGATAAACTGCAAAACCACGGGAGGGGGAACCTCCGATAAACAGAGCGGTAATTTATGGCCCTACCGAACCCTTTTCGGACGATTCGCTTGTTTATAAGGAATTTAAACTGAAACTGGCAACCCAGTTTTGGAGTGGACGTTTCGTAATCAGAAAGCTCTTGATTGTATATTTTCGAATCGCTGTGAAGCAACATAAATTAATTAAATCTTATCTTTCAAGTCCTGAATTTCTAAATTTAAAGAATATAAATTCTTTGAGACACTAAGAATAGCATTAGTAAGCTTAGTTATTAGACTAATCGAATAGATTTAGGATAGCAAAAAGTATTGTAGATCTGTGATTAATCATTTTTTTTTTCGAAAGTATATCTATTCCAATAATTAAATATGCCATGATTAGTTGTCATAAGTTCGCTCTATCAAGTTATTGTACAAACAAGGCTACAAAGACTCGTATTCAAATACAAGCATAAACATAACCCAAGTTTATCATCTAGAAACAACCCACTCCTAAACACAGACTCCCACCTTCAGATCAATAGAGCCCTGACCGATACAAACATATAAATATAATCTCCTATTTTACCCTTATGGCCGGCACAGTCCGCAGCCATCTTGGAATCCCCCTGCCACCCCCGCTTTACCCCAAACGTGCCCCCTCAATCTAAGGGGCTCTCAAAGGCCGAAACCCGCTAATACTAATGTCCTCGTATGTATGTGTGTGTTACACGGGTAACCGTTCGACTTTCATTTGTTTTTGGGGGTTAATATCGTTAGGTACTGAAATGAGATGTTACTAGTGAATATTACCCTACTTTTAGGGTAAACTTATTGGTTTGGTAAGTTTGGTATAATGCTTGTGTGTGTATTATTCTTATTTCGTGTTTAAGTTATATTGGCGAAGTTAGTCAGAAACTGTTGAGTAAGTATTGTAGAGACACTATATTAAAGATAACTAAGGAGTGCGGCATTCATGATCTTCGAAACTGATTTATATTAGGTAGATAAGTTAAGGCTTATTTTTGTTAAGTTGTCAGAATAAAAATAAGGTGGCTAATATTCTTACTTCTGAACAATTTCCATATTTTTTTTAAATTGTAGTATAAATTGTATCTTACTTATCTATAAATATGACCAATAATGTTTGCAATTGGTAAATAGTCAAGGGTATAATAGCGACGTTAAACACAGTTTCATATATTATTAAATATTAGAAAATTAAACAAGTTTTCGTACAATTTTTAATTGCTTAAAAATCTTCATAAGGTTTTATATAACAATATAACATATGCTTATGTAAATATTTATAATTTGGCGGCAGCATATTTTACGACGGAAGTTTATGGCCAAGCTTTATGACATGTTACGAACATAAAAGTCGAGATTTCCTCTTAAAAGGTTCAGTTTTGAATAACTTATGACATTCTTCAAGTTTCTTAGAAAAAATACTAAAAATCTAGCGTTACATCTTGTCTGTAAGCTCTTTTATTGCGGTTTAGAGGTTCTTTTTAGAGTTTATTAAAATTTATCAGTTTCATTCTCAGTTGTTTATACGATGATGTTATTAGAGGCTGGAAATATATATATTCTACGTAAAATGTACATAGGTATATTTGACTCAATTCTAGAGCAAACGCTTGAAGTTCTTACTAACATGGAACTATTTAAATTTAACTGACGCGGCTGATTCTTATTTCAAGAAAAAGCATCGTAGCTTTATAGTTGAGCTTTGGGTTTTACCTGCGTGCTTCAATTTAATAAGTGAGCATATACTTATAGAAAATAACAATTATCTAAAGTAGCTATGATTAAAATCATTGTAGCAACCAAAACGATCGTTTGCATTTCAAAAATAACAAAGCGCTGAAAGCTTTTCCGTCAAAAGATAAAAGCACAAAAAACACTAAACCGCTAAAAGCAATCCACGTGATCCAATCAGCTTCAAAGCTCGAATAATTGGCGTCCCCACGCACCGCAATGCATTACCGAAAAAAAATCACGTCAATTTCCGAGAGAGATTTCCATCAAGCGATACGGTGCCTCACACAATCTCACACACACATGCACACATGAAATATTCAGTCGCCACTCCGATACATCATTCATTCGTCCGCAGAGAACGGTTCGACACCAATCTTCCATTTGGCAAGAAAATCGATACACGTCGTGGCCATATAAGCATTCCGGGGGAGGTAGACGGGTGTCTTAAGGGGGAGTTAAGGTTTAGTCCCGAATATTGAATTTCCCTTGGGACAAACCCGTTTCGCTTTGTCCCTTGGCCGGGGTCGTGTGGGCCGCGTTGCCCGGGCCTTAGGTACCCACACAGACGCACGCACTGCGTAAGTGTGTAATAACATTGTGAGGCCAGGCATACGTGACTTTGGAGCCGTTTGACGGGCCCCGAGGCTATATTCTCATCTCACTTGTATGTGTGGAGTGGGCGTTCTGCCCTATATGTTATATGTTATACAGAGACCTCCCTTCAAAGCCTTCAAATTGGGTCTCTTTAAATAAAATGAACGCACGCTTGTACAAATAATTTTAACTCTATTTTAATTTCAGCTGCTTATGCTCTCAAAGCAAATATAAAAGCACTTGAACCACGACTACGTTTTTGCTAACTGGAAACAAAAATGTCGTCAATGGTTTCAACTAAATTGGAATGAAACATTATACATAAGTTATTTCCAAAACATAAAATGTTTCAATAACAATGTGGATACAACGTAAGTGTGCGATGCAAGCGCAATATATTGAAAAGTGAGATCTTTATTTTTTTAAAGGGATCCCAAAAAGTAAAAACAGAACCATTATAGGGTAACTTTGTTTTTATGTCCGTATGTCTGTCTGTCAAGACGTATTTTCTCAGGAACGCTTTAAGTTAATTAGCTGAATTTCACATCAAATCAAATACTCAGATCTAATGTCCCTTATTGCTGTAAAATAATCAAATTTCTAAGCTACAAAATCAATTTTGATTGGCTTACTACGGTCATGAACGTGTAGTGGTATTAAAATGATATTCAAAGCAAATACTCATGTCTACTATTACTTGTAGCTGTAAAAATATCTGACTTGATTCAATGCAAACAAAATAAACCGCAATTAAAGACTCATTCTTTGATCGAAATTACCCGCTATGGAATCATAACCTTGGGAATTTTCTGATATCCTAGTTTCTTGAAAATTCGTACCAAATTTAACAATATCAAAAAAAAAGATTAAAGCCTTTTTGGTCTAAAATATGAATCCTAGAAATATATAGTTACTTCTTTATACGGAACCCTCGGTGCCCGTAAGACTTGTACGACCACTTTTATTTAATAACGCAAAAAATGACAGAAAATTGCTTCAAACGTAAATGTAACTTTAACTTTAACTTTAACTTTTTTTATACGAGTAACTTAGAAGTTATAAACTCCTCGATCAGGTAATGAATAATAAAATGTTTAAAACTAAATAAAACAATTAGTGGAGTGATGCATGGTATTGTACCCTCCGGGGAGGAAGGGGGAAGGTGGCAGCGACCACTATAAATCTCTGTCACAAAGAGATAGAGACAAATACCTTGGCGTACTTTCGCTCAAATAAAAATAAGATATTTTGTTGGAATCCAGTTTCTTTTGCATTCAGTTCGAAATATTTAACAATTAACTGATACATAAAATTATTAAAAGTTACGCTTTAACTTTTAAAATAAGGTAAGATTTCGTTACTTACTTTTAAACATAATTTTCATATTTTCTTCGAGATTAATCCACAATTTTTTTACTAATACCAGCATATTTTATCTGATTGGAAGATTCAAATAATTTAATAGACTAATTATGTAAGATGCATGAGATATATACCTACTGCTGGATACAAGTTTTACTTTTCTGATTTAAGCAGTAAGCATCCATCGCGAATCATAATTTTAACTAGAAAAAACTTCTAATTTGATCCAGAAATAGCCTAAGCAAATACTTCACAAGTCTTCTAATCCATGTGAACCTACTTATACAACTTGCCCAAAAATTACAACTCTTTTACTTATAATATAATTCTCGTAATTCCAAACGCAAACTTAGATTTCTAGTTCTAACTTAAACTAAAATGCACATTATGCACAACACAGTATGAAAGGTACATCTGAAATTCACGAGAATTCCGCATCTACATCACCCATTGATACAAAGTAATTTCTCAAGTCTGGAGTACGTGCCCGCGTTTCCAATCAACCCCTTTGTGGGGTATCGACAGACATATGGCCTATGCATCCAGGTAGCTTTAATCTTTGTGAGCACTCAGAGACGTGAAACTTGAAAAGAGTGGTTAACAGAGCAGTTATTTATTATTTAGACTTCTTTTACCCTGCATATCGAGGCAGTGATAATACCCAATTAGTGTGCAAAATAAGTTTACGTTAACTGTTAACATCACTATAAAGAGCAAATAATTCTGATTCTAGTGGGCTTTAAAACGTATTGAAGATTTATTTGTATTTAGCGGGTTTTAACTCTGCACCCTCAATATATTAAATTTACTTAAATACATCCACAAATATACGTAATTTACATCACACATCTATTTATTTAACTAATATTCTAAATTTGTGTAGAAAAAATTAAAACGAAGTAACGTCAAAATAGCTTAAAAATATTTATATTTTGTCATTTAATAATTCTAATTTAATGTATAATAGTGGTAAGTCATCTTTCTTCAAGATTTAAACGGAACTTAGCTACAAATAACCATAAGTTACAACTAACATTACTATTACAACCCACCCTCATCTTGATTTGAAATATAATGTCGAATTTCCCCGACGTACCCCGAGGCGACTTGTTAGGGCATCATCGGTCGAGTCGAGATCACGTTCGCTGGAACACGTCCTTTGATGCGCTGTCGTTGTTCTAATGTAGCCAACTCACGGGAAATCTGCTAGATTCAGGCTACAGTAGCACCATTCTGAAATGGTTTTAACACATTTTTCGCATTTTTAAACTAATTAGATACTATAAGTACAATAAAATATTAAATATTAAGTTAAATATTTTGAAATTCAAATAATATTACATTACATTAAACCATAGTAAATGAAGAAATTAATCAAATTTTAAATGAAAAAGTCGGTATTAACCAGTCTATAAATGCACGTTAAGGTATAAAAACCATTTCATTAATACACTATTGGTCATTTTTTTTACTACAGCCTATTCTAGTGATAGGTATATTGATAGTTTAATGATAAAGAATATTTTAATAGATCATGAAGACCAGAAGTTACTAAAAGTACAAAAATACGTTAACAATATTGAAATTCAATATTAATTATACATAAGTACACAAAACTATCCATGTAAATCCTGGGTCGATTTTTCAACCTACTGAAATCGTCTACTGAATCAACCTACAGAATTTGAAATTTACCTAAGACGGCAATGGAAAATTCGGCCCCTTACTTACATTATGTTCGAGAGAAGTAGCATAAAAAAGAAAAATCTAGACGGCAACACAGCTTGTTACCATCGTAACAACTACCTATCACGTGTATCAAACCTTCAACTCTTTAGCATGTGTCAAGCGTTTCTGAATCTTATTCACTTGTGATAAGAGTTACAGCTTCTTAATAAATAAAATAATTTCGAGTGGAACTACGTCCTTGGGAGCAGAGTTTATAGAATTGTGAGCTAGGCAACGGTTGGTTGGTTGCTTTGTCATCACCTTTAGAATACCTTTGTTTCAATATATTTGTCTAAGCAAGGTACAGTGAGCGTCAAATTGATGTGGGTACCTAAATGCCTTGAGTAGTCAACATAATCAGAAAAACATAAAATACAAACTAAATTTTTATAAGTAGTTAAAATAATCGTAATATCTATCTATGCGCCCAAAGTGGTCAAAATGTCTCACTTTTATTGTTTCATAATTTATCTAAGCGGACAAGGTCTTTAAAATGATCGGTGCAAACAAAGCTATCATAAGTAGTAGCAATGAAACTATTTAAGTCGATAAATTTGATAGGATTGTTTGCAATCTGTTCCACATAATCTTTGCCACAAATTCTTAACAATATTTGATTAATAAATTAAATACCTAGTTTGAGACCTAAATTAAGTATAGCATTTATTACCCATCCCAAAAAGCGCACAAAGACCGATACTTAAGAAGTTTTCCCTTCTCAAATATTCATTAGGTACCTACGTTTTGTTATTTTTTTATAAATAAAAGTTACCTAGTAACAGTTGTAAGACTTAAATAAAAAAAGGCATAATTTCTAAGTCACATGCCCGCTTTGGAAATGTATCCTACGTTTCTTTTGTCGTGATGAAAAACATCCAGCTACGAATTTCAATCAATCCTACCTATACGCACGTTGTTTCACATTGAACGAGTGAAGGCCTCATACCGAGCCCTGTGATTTTTGAACCATGACGTATAATACCTCCCTTCTGATTACCATTTGACGAACTGAGTATTACGCTCCGATGGACTTTTTGAAGGCAGCCTGTCTGCAATTTCGCCACAGAAAAAAAAGATTGCCAGTTTACAGCTAGCTTTATTTTGCGCTCTGTTTACTGGTACTGATTGATCTGATACGAAACAGATATTTCGTTTACATTTTTTTGTCAAACATTAAACGAAAAGAAAAGTTAGCAATCGATATAAAAAAGTATATAGCTATACATACCTACTTGCTTTCATATTAAGATGCGAACTATGTCGGTTAATGGCCAAATTAATTGAAATCAATGCAAATGTCACAGGATTTCTCTAAAACAACAGGATCAAACAAATTCCACACACAGAATTAATTTATGCCATTGTCCTTTACAATCGTGAACAATAAGTTTCAGTCACATGCAGAGTAAGACAAAACTCTGTCGCCCTTTGTAATAAACCCTTATTTAACCCTTCCATTGTTTTAGGGGGGCTAAATTAATCTCAGTATATTTCTTTGATCGTCACTCGCAGGATAAAGGGAGTCGGCTGACAGGTCAAATTTGACATATAAACGCGTGACATTTGTATTTTGACCGTTGGGCTTTTGTCTTACCGCTCGCTTTACCCGACCCGGTATGAATAATAAATCAAAAATAATATAAGTTATATACGAGTAGGTTTGGAATGCTATTTTCTTGTTTCAACCATATTGGAAAAATGGCGTCTAAAGCTGTTTTTTGGCAATATTTCCTTTCTGACTCATATAACGATAAAAACAATAAGGTATATACATAATAGAACTACAGACAATTTCCTTCCCTCAGAGAACTCAGGGCAGAAAATCTGCAAGAGTAGAGACTTATAGTGCGTACGTTTGCGCTTTTGAGGACGACCACAGGAGAGAACTAGACACCAAACGTGATCATCTCAAAACTAAACCGCCAGCAAATGTGCAGTACAACTACATTGATAGCGTTTTAACTTGTTCTATATGCGCGCGCACATTTAAGGGCTTAAATTGGTTTCAAAGAATCATGTCGCCGTAGCCAAAATAGGCTACGAGGACATCATCACAGATCATTTTTATTTTTAATTTTTTTGGTGAAGTGTGTGTGTGTACTTGATTTATATTTTAATATTTTGTATGTTTTTACCATATTTCATGCAATAAATAAATAAATTACCTAAAATTTATGTATTATCCTTTTTCATAAATGTTTCAATAGTTATGCCGCACTAGAGCCGCAAAGTATACTTAAACATAAATTATGTTATAAAAAATATTTTTTACCACCCCCCAAAACCCTTGGTACACACATCGAGTATCCAAGATACCAGATACAAAATCATTTATTTCCATTGTTTTATTTTACAAGTCTTAACGTGGGAGCACACTTGACTTTAATTCCGATGGTCGTGTGTTCAAACCTCGCCGCGCAACTCTGGATTTTTATTCTTGAATAAAGCGCACATCTTTAAACACGTGCTTTAACGGGGTGAAGGCAAACACCGTGGGAAAACCGGCATGTTCTGAGAACTTTAAAGAGTTTGCAGGACATGTGACATTCAGCAACCCGCACTTGCCCAGCGTGGTGAATTAAGGCCTAATCTCTCTCGTCAAGAGAGAAGTCCCTATGTCCAAGCAGTGGGAACTTTAATAGGGTGTTGATGATGAATTGCAAGAAGAATAATGAGTAATGACCAAAACGCGTAATGGAGTACTCTTCGGCGCTTGTACACCAAAACTATTGACTGTACTTTTTAATTTTTTTGAAAAAAATAATAACAAATAAATTGTAGGTAATTGTCCGAGGACATTCACCAACTCGATGGACAGATCAAATGAAGGTTCCATCGTCGTCCAAATTCTACGACACTGTCAGAGATGCGATGGACAGAACCCGATGGAGACAAATTATCCGCTCCCGATGTAACTCCGATGCTGACCACGATCCTCAGACATGATGGACCGACTACAGAGAGAGAATTGTCTAAAGTTTAATTTTGTATAAAACTATTTTATTGTAAAACCAATAGAAGATAGATAGAAAGAAGATATTGCTTTTAGGCACTATTTCTCCAATATGGCGATGCGAGCGACAAAAATACGAAGTGTTGAAGTTGAAATTAGGAAACAGAACCTACATCAAATGATATCAATCACATTTATTTATGAAATAGCCAATTTGCAAAACTCCCGGAAATCTTTCCATTGATCACTATTTATCGAACCAAATGACTGTACTGTAATTGCTGAGTTTTGAAAAAAATATGAACCTTCAAATAGAGAGAAGTTGAGATCAACTTTCTTTCCAAAAACAAATATCCATGCTCCTAGTTTCAGAAGTATATTACCTTATGCGACTCCACCCATTCAAAGAATGCGGACAAGTCAGTATTTCACGCCTCGTTGCGTATATTCAGTGTATTCCTTTGTCCTCCAAACTTCCATTCCCGTTTCCTCAGTGAATAAATTACGGGCTGGGCCGAGGCAATACTGTATCTCCATGTCATGTCACTTTGTATAAACATGAGAGATTTGGGGAAGCGAAATGAAATGAGGTTGGGCGATTGGCTTATTCAGGTCAACATATTCCGAGATTCAAACTCAAGCTAAGATATTTTGGTACATAAAGTTTAGAAAGTTTTCTAGGGAACGTAGCAGCGTAGCTTCATAAGGTAACTTAGTGTGGGAGGTGGTATTGAGTTTCCCATCACATAATCAACAAACATTCTCGTCTAATTTATACCTTCTAATTCAAACCTTAACAAGATCCTATCCGTAAACTTATGTAGGTACGACACCCACACAAGCTCTCGTATATATCAGTTAAGCCTTTTCGAAGTAGCTTCGTATTCCTCGCACACATCGAAAGCAAAGCCGCAAGGCACGTAACATAAGGAGCTTTGAAATTAATTTAGCTCGGAACTAGCTGGCAAATGGATAGACGTGTGAGCCGAGAGGGTCTCCCCCCAACCCCCTGGGAGGGGGTGGCGTATGTCGGCAAAATTCGGCGTTTAGAACCTTTGTGGCGAGACCGGTTGCGCTTAGCAGTAATTGCGTATACCTACCATCTACGGCTCTCATTTCGTAGGCGTTTGTAATTAATGTTTGTTGTACAAATTAAAGTGAATAGATCTAATTGGTCGATAGTTTTAGAAATTTTAGCATTTGATTACCTAGTAGGTACTGTTTTGATTATCTATTCTAAGATCTATCAGTTCTAAGACTTAGGCAGACAAAGTCACAGGTACACGGCGTAAGGTTAAAAGCAATGTCATGCTTGGCGACTTTAGATAGATAAACTCGTTATTCTATCTTTATAAATATAAAATTTCATAAAATAATAATCGCTGCGAATAACATCATTTTCATTTTTTATGAGATACTAATTCAGTTTCAGGGCTGCCTCCTCAATTATGAGTACAACCCTACTCAACATACATGTAATATCCTCCGCCAAAGGCCGTACAATATCCGCCTCGTCCTCCAAAGCCTATATGACATGACATAGATTATATATCCTGGGGCCATTACCGGAAACTGTGTTAGCAATATCCGCTGAAAATACTTTGATTCGTTGACGCACGTTATTTTCTAGAGGATATTAAAAGTATGGGGTACTGTTTGAGACATGTGTCAAGTATCTCTTCTTGTTATTAGTTTTGATATTTTTGAATACTTTCTGTGTGTTCAGTTATGTTAAGATTAATGGATGAAGCAATTGGCTTTCTTTCAAAGAGGTTTTTGAAAATTTCTGGACGCATATTTAAAAGAGGCGAAATTTATAATTTTAGGTTTGTTATCACAGTACTTATATTTTGACCACAAACAATAGAGCAACAACCTTAAATAAATCTAATTTTACAATTTAAGAAAACCCGCGATTCCAATGCCTTAATTTCCTTAAACGTAAAACATCAGATTATTTTGTATATTACACGCGATGCGCTTTCATTTGATACCCCACTCGAGTATATTTTCAGATTTTCGGTTTTCCTTCCCCACTAATATAATAACTATAACTTTTAAACGGCACAACCGGTTTTCATGAAATATGTCTATGAACACTCACGCCAAACTCACCTTTCATACAAAAAAAAACTAAATTCAAATAGCTCCCGCTATGATGTCCTAGACAGACAGACAGACACGTCAAACTTATAACACCCCTCTTTTTTGGTGGGGGGTTAAAAAGGGTACGAACACTTTTTTGCTTTATGATTATGACAATACATACTTTTAATTGTTCTTTGATTAGGTATACAGTTATGATGAAAGGTTCAAATTTAATTTATATACCTTCTAGCATTTGTCAATCCATGATTTTCATACAAATAAGTCGGTCCATTTTTGTTAAAGAAACTTAGTTTAAGAAATTTCGCCGCGTCCCATGGGTTTTAACGAGATAAATCTAATAGCCATAATCATAAGTCCATTACAGCCACCGTGTGCTGTGGAGTGTATCTTTAGTTATGGCCTGCAATAACTTCTAACCTTAGCTTTTAGCCCTCACGTCATTTAGGCACCCCACAATGTAATGTTTTATGTCCGCATAAACTTTATATCTTAATTTAACGTCAAGCTATTTGGATTTGGGTCTTTATTAGATCTCTTTTTGACCTACATTCTGGGTTTTACTTATTAAAAAAGGATTACCTTTTTTATGTCATATTAAGATCATAAATTAGTTTGACTGTGCATATAACCATTAAATTTCCACTGGAACTTTCTTGGGCTATTTAGTAGATGTAAATTATACGTAACCGTCTTATCCGATAGGTTTCATGTTACGGTTTTCCGAAAAGGCATTCCTTGACTTATTATAGTGATGTACGAATAGTCACATTTTGAGTAATAGTTTCGTTGTTGTCACAAAAATGATTTAAAATACTGATACCAAAGATACTTAAAAATATTGTTGTGACTCAGGAGGCTTAAAATGTTAATCTATATCTACTAATATTATAAATAGGGTAATATTGTGTGATTGTTTGTGACTTTAGGGGTTAACCACTTTATCTTCTGAACCGATTTAAATGAACTTTAGTAACTGCCTGAGCTATGTCATGGCATAGGCTACATTTTACCGGTAATATATTTCATTCCGCAGGAAATCCATTACAACGTGTAACCCCGCAAGGCCTGCTATGCTACTAATTTATATAGTAGTGATAAGTTTGTAGGCACTAAAATAGACACCTATTAATAGGCGCATGAGTATTTAGTAGTCACACGAGACCCAGTAAGGTGCTCTGACGAGTATAAGATAGGAGCGTTCGCAACACTTATCTAAGAAGCTCTTATTAAATCCTCCTTAACTAATCCTTCAGCGCGAGGGTACGGATTGCAGACAAAATCTTAAGCTTTCTGTTTTATTACTATTTTTAAAGGTTAATAATGAAATAAAACTGAAGAAGTAAGGTTTTTATAGAACTAGGAACAAACATTAGAAAAACACAAAACACATATACATATATTTTTGTTTCAGTTTCAAAACCAAATGGATCCAGGATGAAAATTAAAGTTAAAAATACAGAAAATAACAATTGCAGCAACTATTAGGGCTATTATTCTATACAGAGCCTACAATGAAGCCACACGAGTCACAATGACGATCTTCAGTCGACGATCTACACAGATACTTTTAATGTGCTACTTTATTGAGGTTGAGAAACTGGCAATTACTATATTAACGCAAGACTTTACATTTTCTCCGCAATCATTATATTTTCCTCAACTTATCACTTAGATCAAATTAGAAGTTAAATGTTAGAATACTAAATACATTGCTAATGCTAGCTAGCTATACAGTGTACAAGCAAGCATGACAAACTGCAGCGTCTATAACAGAATCAGCTGCGGCCGCCTGGGTACCAGTTAGACAAGCAAAGTCGAATACACCATATTCTACCAATTTCTAGAACTTCCACTCGAGCCATTGATATTGCTAGCTGTACAGTGTGCAAGCAAGCATGACAAACTGCAGCGTCTAGAACAGAATCAGCTGCGGCCGCCGCCACACTTGTACGTACAGTTGGATGAGCAACGTCCAATACAGAACATTCTAATATCTTCTGGAACATTCCATTCTAGCCTTTTTGACACCTAACAACACAAATTAATATATGAGAAAAGGCGTGTATTAGCCACGTTAAAAATATTTTATAAAATACTATCGGACATTTAATTCTTACATTCGCTTGAAAATTAATTGAATTTTGGCTCTCCATGTTTTGTGTGTTCAGATCTAATCAACAAAATGGTAAACGATATGAATAAATACATACCTACCTAAAATAAGTTTTAGTTATATTATTTCTGGATGCTAAAAGCTATCAGTGACAATATTCTTCTTCTTTTTGGTCATGATCCCGAAAGTATCGTCTCATCCGTCTAGATTTTATAATAAATGGTAAGCATTAAAATAATTTGCTTACAAAGCAACCAAAATTATTTATAGAAGGGTAAGTACAGGCTTTGCTTAGTTTCGTAAAAATACAAAAGTATAATAATATACTTACATCAAACTACCTACATACGAGTACTTATCTAAATCTTGAGCGTTTTGCTAACCAAAACCAAGCATAGTTTTCTGCTGTCGCTACCAGTAATTAGTAGGACGTACATAGCTAGCGTACATAATGTAATTATGCACATATACGAGCCCGGTCTAAAATACTCGAGGAACAATTTGGAACTAGAGCCGAAGTTGGAAACCACAGACGGGCGCCATCTTGCCGTTGCCATGGCAACTGCCGCGAATTGTCTGTTATACCTGCAGTGTAAATATCTTCGCGATGTTGTTTACTGGAATAGTTTGGTTTGAAATTTTAGTGATTTATTTGAGAAATTGTGACCCCTTGATCTTTATGAAAATTATAAATAAACTAGCTGACCCCAGCAACCGTTGTTTTTCAGACCTAATGAATTATATGCACAAAAAAAATTATAATAATCGGTTAAGCCGTTTCGGAGGAGTACGGTAACTAACATTGTGACATGGACATTCTATATATTAGATGCTTAGAGTATCTATCTATGGATTCTTATTACCTACCTAGTTGCTTTGTACACTATAATTATATAATAACAATTATTTTATTTTAACAGATGATGTGTTTTGTATCTATAAAAAATAGCTTGTTCAAACGCAAGCTCCTATTGTAAAAGTGTTTTTTTTTTACTTTATTTATGAGTAAATATTACTATGTATTATCCAAATTTTAATAATTTAATTTTTCACACAAAATAAATTAAATAATTTATACAGTTTATGCACCATTATTCATAAATGAATTCATAATTTTTACTGAAAATAAAATAAATTGCAGAAAATATTTAATATTAAAGTTATAAATTCGCCCCTTTTATCCATACTTAGCAATCACTAAACTTTATGCGCAGTTTGTGCTAAACGCCCATCCATCAGTGCATTCCTCCCTAATTGACCGACACCCACTTCGCATTCTGCACTCGGATCAACCATACACAAAACTGCATTATTAAATCATAAATACCAGGGGTTATTGTAAATTCCTTATGTCTACCACGAGCTTCCACAGCTTTCGATGAGACGAATAGTTGTTGTTATGATCTGGTGTGGTGTTTGAATATGGATAAACCTTTTTTACTTTAAAATGTAATTTCGTCACAAAAATCACTAAGGTTTAAACATGTACGATTAAATTTTATCGTGTTTTTTTCATGTCACTTAAATTACTTATATGTCCAGATTTCTCGGTACAATGAAGTATTTTCTCGGGCATTGCTATAGAGGTATAAGTTCTTGGAAATGCTCGGTCAACTAATGTCAATGTCAAATGACAAATGTTGTGTCCAATGTTGTGGGTTGAAATGTCGGACATAGGCGGGAAATGTTAAGGACATAATACCTAATTACGGTAGTTGGTATATACAGAAATACCTATTTTGGAATTCGTATACTGCTTGCGAACTACTTCATGATCTAATAAGTCAATTTACGCTAGGCCACTGTAGTGTTCAAGTCCTTTCTATCGACAACCGTCAAATAAGTCCAATATTACGCGAAACTCAGCGAAAATGGCGCCACAGGCACATACAGAAAACATCTCCTTTTTTGAGGCGTAATTTAACCTCTTTGATCAAAAAACTCATTTTTGTATCTTTATTCGATGAGTTTTTTTGACTAGTCATGGTCTTTACTGTCATCGTTATAATAGTGCTGCTTGCTCTCTGGCGCAAGCGCATTACAGAAACAAGTCCTTTTCTTTAAAATAAATATTCTAAAATGACAAATAGAAATAATAATAATAATAATAATAGAAATTAATCGGATACCGAAAATCGGATCTAGAGTGTAATCTTTATCTACCATTTAAGTAGTTCTACGACTACTCAGGACTTTCTTAACTATTTTTTCTGGGCTCGGATTTAGATCGGTCGTGGTGCGAAACCGTTTCTAGACTAACCATCCAGCGACTCGCTGTCCTGTTACAAGTATTTATTAAATCTCTATTTTTATCACCACCTTAAAACACTGTGTACAAAATATTCCGTCAGCATATAAATACCGACATAAGGCAGTGCACCACAATTCCAAGGCTGGCATAGCTCCCACATCTGTGGATGGAGTATTTCAATAAAATGCTGGTCCGCCATTAGCGATGTGTTGCACTACCCTCACGGCGTGGTTGGGTTAGTGTGGATAGCACTATTTTTTAAAACATATCCCCGTATCCCTAAAATTCCTTTATAAATATATTTTACTTTTTATTTCAGGGTTATATGAGTCGAATAGAACGCTATAACTCTTTTAATTATCGTGGTTTTTTAACAATAATAAACTTAAAACGTCAAATCATGGTATGTTACTCGTTGTAAGTCATGAAATAGAACGTTTGCTAAAAAACGTTTTTCATAAACTTAAATGAGATGAGTGGTCTGTTTAATAACAGTTCGAAAAAAGTTTTTTATCTTTGTTTATCACTATATTAGTCGTAAAATAACACATAAATATTTGGGGTTATTGTGTGTTTTAACTTATTCAGTGATTTAAGCCAGAAATATGAGTTTGTATAAACACGAGCGATATTTTAAACTTACATTTGTATAGCCAAAGTCCATCTCCAGAGGACAGACGTACTTGTGGAGCAATCTTCATTTAAATACCTTTCCACGCGTCCCTCTCCCCCGACAGAAGAAATGTGCGAGGTGGCAACCAAAAGGAGACGAGGAGATAATTTATTCTCGGTTAAAGCCCACAAAGTCCATCTCCTTAGTTTTTCACAACAGAGGGCAGACGTAGTTGTCGAGCACTATTCGTTTCGAATGCCTATCTTCGCATCCTATCGCTATTTATCATTTTAAAGAAACAGAAGACAACTAAAAGATAAGATATAAATAGTTTTAAAATATATATTAGTCCGTCATTTGGAATAAAAACACAAAGTACTACGCGTACTTTGTGTTTGAGTTTTTCTTGGAAACAAAAATCTAGAAGCACATGCAGTGCACTGAAGTCTCTAGTGACGTTACGCTTTCATACTATTTGTAATGAGTTTATACGCCACAAATCCCCACTTCGGAACTTTGATGCTCTACATCTTAGCACTTCTCTATTAAATTGGTGAAACGAAAAATATGTGTCCAGTATTTTTTTACGATCTAACAGACAGACTAAACAGACTTCCTTATTTGTATGTAATCGTCATTTCTATTTCTCATAGTAAACACAAAGTCCACATAGTCCATCTCCGTAGTTTTCCACAACAGAGGGCAGACGTAGTTGTGGAGCACTCTTCATTTCGAATGCCTGTCCACGCGCCTCCCCTCCCCGCTCGATGTTACCCTGACTGTAGAAACCGGCGAGGTGGCAACTAAAAAACAAGTGAATTTTTTATTTAGTGAGATTTGAATATGGAAAATTGAGGACAAGTAGTAACAAGTAGCTTTTATCCGCATGCCCGGATGAAATTCAGGGTCGTTTATCATAAATCCTACTTAAATGGTACGTTTTTCCGGTATGAATGGTGGTTATTTACTTTACCGCAAAATTTCAAGAAGATTGACAATCATTAAGAGGTTACCAATGAAATAAATAAAATTAATGAAATAAGTTGGGATATAATGTAGAGAACCGTCTCTACGTTATTATATCATTGTGGCCATTCATCTCAATAATTCACTCACTCATTCATTAAATCTGTATCGCATCACCAGTTATCAAGTTGGCCAGAAATACCAATAATCATCATCATTACCTTATTAATGTTGATTAATAGGGTAATTATTGTGTTGCAGCACTACTGGGACACAGTGACTTATTTCTAGACGATAGAGATTAGGTCTTAATTCGTTGGTGAATGATACACGTCCTTAAAACTCTTCAAAGTTCTCAGAACATGACGGTTTCGTAACGGCGTTTGCTTTAATTTAAAGAAATATAAATACTGAGCTTAATTTCTGATAATATATATATATGTAGATTTCGAAGAGTATCATATCCACGAAATCAGAATCTTCTCTGTCCCTCTCTCACAATGTTAAGTGATAAAAGCACGTGTGGTGCGTTGGTATAGGTACTAACTAGTACTTATTGTGAGAGCCTCACTGTCCGCCATTAGAGGATGTCACCTGCCGTCAAATGGAGCAGACATACAAATACCAGGCTTAATTTCTGACAATATGGATTCCCAAATGTGTCATATCCTCCAGAGCAAAATCTTCTCGGCCTTCGCTCAGAATCATAAGTGATAAAAGCACGTATGGTGCATACTAGTACCTATTGTGACAGCCTCCCTGTCCGCCATTAGAGGATGTCACCTGCCGTCAAATGGAGCAGACATACAAATACCAGGCTTAATTTCTGGCAATATGGAATCCCAAATGTGTCATATCCACCAGAGCAGGATCTTCTCGGCCTTCGCTCACAATCACAAGTGATGAAAGCACGTGTGGTGCGTAGGTATACTATAGTACCTATTGTGACAGCCTCCCTGTCCGCCATTAGAGGATGTCACCTGCCGTCAAATGGAGCAGAAATACAAATACCAGGCTTCAAGCACTCTCTACGATAGTCTTCAGTTGCTGATAAAAAAACAACTGCTTAATGCTATTGCATTAGCTCTCAGTTGATTTGTTGATAGTAAAGCTTTGTAAAACAAAGAACGGAATTAAATTATTTTGTATTGTACCTTAATGGAATAGCGCATGCTATCGGATCATTTTCTTTTTATGTAGCTTAGTTGCATTTTACTGAGAATAACTTGGTTTTGTTCTTTTTCCCTAATGTTAATTATTTTATTTCGATACCAATGAAAGCTTATCTCTAGTCTATATCGAATTTGTCTACTTATTTACTAGTACCTTTGTCCTCGTCTATAACTTCTTATGTACATTCTTAATCAGTGGAAACCATTCATTTCACATTTTAAATTAAAATCGAAGTACAAACGAAAATCTAACAATCAGAATTTTAAATGTCATAAAATCAGCTACCTATAAGTATTTTTGTATATAAACACTTCGAAATACTAAGACAAGAGACATTAATAGTATTATATATAGTCTGTGGTAATACTAAGACAAGAGATTAAACACATATATTTTCATCAATAACATAAAGCATCTGCACTATCATTCTCCTCACGTAATTACTTAAAAAGCAATATTACTACGCTATAGACTATCCGAGATTGAATTATGTATCCACGTAATATATCAAAAGGTAATCCGTTTAGTTTAAGGAGCACGGTATATCATGCGATGTATATACCCCCCGGTTTGGTCGTCTAAGCAGGGTGGTGCGACGCATGTTTAGATTGTGTGGTCTAAGTCAGAAGCTATAGCGTGATATACTTAGGTATATCACGCATAGAATAAATAATAATAATATGAAATCATTTATTTTCTCTTACAAAATATTACATTGATTTGTGCTAAAAAAATATCCAGATGTCTAGTATCCGTAACAGAAGCATAGAGCTTACCACGGGGCTTGATGTTGTTGTGTGAATTGTCCAGAAATATTTATTTTATTTTAACCTTATAAGAATAATAAATTAATACGTAAGTAAGTAAGCCTAAAGTTAAGTAACATGTAGGTACAAGGTTTCGAAGTAACCTACAAGGTTCTTTTTATATTTTACCACATACTTAATGTCCATGCCTATTCTATGAGTACTCCATGCTACTGAGCTTACAATGCACTTTTGATTTATTTATAACTCAATCTTTAGTACCTTATCTTATTTTAATAATGGATCAAAAGTTTAATTTTAATTATTAATTCTATAATATCATCAAATAAATATCATCTGCCCACACCGCCGACACATGACGACCACGACCGCTCTGTCAAGAGCGTAACGGAAAAGAAGAAGAAGAAGATTAATTCTATACTATTATAACATTTATAAAACTCACTTACAACTATTTTCTTATTATTAAAAGTCTACACTGTAAACAAAAATTTTATATTTTTAATCCTCAAACATCTGCTGTGTCATTTTCCCAATCACCTGTAAACCTTGCACCAATGTAAAGGTTTTATTCTACTGCTGTTAAATAACAACATTAAAAATAAAATCTGTTGTTTATCCATGTCGAAAGTAACCATTATGTCGAAAGTTTCGAAATAAAGTATGGAAGATAACTTATGTAAGTGTTAAACGGGTGATAATAAAATGAAATAGAAAACATGATGTGCTGACCCCGAGTAATTTTGGTACAAGATACCTTAACAAGTCATAGACAAGAAGATGATTGCAATGGGACGTTGTTGAACATTTAATTTTGTCTATAGAATTTTAAAAGCTCACCTCATCTGTTCGCTTATATCTTCTAAACTACTGGGCGGATTTTCAAGCAATTTTTAGCAATAGATAGAGTAATTAAAGTGAAAGGCCTATATGCTTAATTTCTACCCATGATATGTCCGAGCTTGTAACTAGTGTGGTATATAAACCAAATATATTTCACCCGCTACAATCTCCCCTCTTGTCCCAAACCCGGCCTGTTCGTCAACTAAGCAGAGGGTGGGTAGGGGTAACATTTTCCTGTTTGAAGGCTCACGTCGCGGAGGGAAATCCTGTACAGGACAGGGCTCTAAAATTGCCCGTTTGATAAGGATACGTGTGTAGGGTATGTTAGATTAAATTAGTAGCCATGGGTTCAATATTTTGGGTATAATTTTGAAGTTTTATTTAGAACCGAAATCTTTAAGTAAATTAGCCTATATTTATGGGTTTTTCAACAATTGGACTTTTACAAAAAGTGAGATAGGAAAAAAAAAGATGTCAAAGGTATAATCAATTAAACTCAAATATAACTTAATGATCGCGTACGAATTGAAAAAACACAGCTTTTTTCCTATCTAGAGACAGGAAATATTTTTAATTTAGTATTTTTAGCATAACAAATATTTAGAATTAGAATGCTTACTAGAAGAAACTCAGTGTGACATACTGTGCTTGACGGAGACATGGGCATATGACCATCAAGTTCATAATATGATGATAAGCGGATATGAACTTGCTACTTTTTTCAATAGAATAGTGTTTGAACATGGGGGGACTGCGATATATACAAAAATAGGCTTAGACTTTAAGGTTAGAAAGGATATAAATAGACTATCATTCGAAATGAACTGCGAAATTGCAGCAATAGAGCTACGAAAACATAAAATTATAGTTGTATGTGTATATAGAGCTGGACGAGATATATCGTTATTTTTTGACATTATGACAAAACTGCTTCATAAAATATGTAGAGAAGGTAAAAAAATGATTATAGCTGGCGATTACAATATTGACATTTTGGTAGACACGAGTAATTCTAAAAAGTTTTTGGACATTTTAGCCAATTTCAAATGTAATTTTGCTATAAATAAACCAACACGTACAAAAACCACCAAAAAAGGAACTAGTACTACTTGCATTGATAATTTTATTGTCAACTTCGATGACGTGATAGGTAAGGTTCTCACAACTAAAATTTCAGAGCATAATGTTATTCAATTATCAATAAAAAATCTCTGTAAACTAAAACCAAAGTCGACTTATCAATATTTCAGAAAATTTACGAATCAGAACACTGAATACTTCCACTTTTTATTTAATCAAGATTATACAAAGTTAATAACTGAAATAGATCATACTGAAGATGCTAATATGAAAATGACAATATTGATGAATGGAATAATATTTTATTTTAATGTAGCTTACCCGAAAATTCGTCAAATAAACAATTTTACCCATAAGTCTAAAAAATGGACAACAAAAGGAATAGAAGTTTCGAAAGAAACACTTAAAAAAATGGAGTTGTTGGAAGAAATACAACCTTGCACAGAAATGAGGAATAAAATTAAATTTTATAGAAAAGTGTTTAGAAAAGTATTAAAAACAGCAAAAAAAATAAAATACACACATAGAATAGCTCATTCACAAAATAAAATTAAAGAAACTTGGAAAATAATAAACGAACAATGTAATAAGAGGAGTAAAGGAAACAAAGCAGTTAGTAAGATTAAGAACGACATCAATAAAGATAATATATCAGACCCTGTAGCTATAGCAAATGCGTTCAACAACTTTTTCTTAAATATAACCAAAAATTTGACATGTAATTGTAATATTAATATTGACAAATGTAAAGAATATTTATTTAATACAAATAAGCCAACGACTACAATAAAATTTGACTTATTAGGATACTCTGAATTTAGACTAATTATAAAAAGCATCAAAAATACGACAACTGTGGATATTTATGACATGAGCGCTAAATTACTGAAGCAGCTATTACTAAAAAATATGAGATTATTAAAACTATTCTGTGACGTTTTCAATTGTTGCATTATAAAAGGTGTTTTCCCTGATGTACTAAAACATGGAAGAGTGATACCATTATTTAAAAAGGGAGAACGAGAAGAACTTAATAATTATCGGCCAGTATGTATTCTTCCAGCTATTTCGAAACTATTAGAATTGATATTAAAAAAAAAAATTGTAGATTATTTTGAAAACAACGACATGTTTACAGTCGCTCAGTTTGGTTTTAGAAAGAATAAATCAACCGAATTGGCTATTCGGAATGTAACTTATTACGTTCTTAAGTCATTGGACGAATCATATAACTGCGCAAGTTTATTTTGTGACTTATCTAAAGCCTTTGACTGTCTTAGACATGATATTCTTATTGAAAAATTGAAATTCTACGGCTTTGAAGGTAAAGAATTAAGCATTATGACGACTTACTTAAAAAATAGGACCCAAATTGTAAATATTAACGGAGTAAACTCATTGACGGGAGATATTAAAGTAGGAGTACCACAGGGGTCAATTTTAGGACCAGTATTATTCCTCATTTATGTAAATGATTTACCCAAATGTGTGCCAGATTGGGCGTTTGTAAATCTATTTGCAGATGATACACACATAGGGGTTAAAGACAAAAATGAACATAAGTTAGAACAGAAAATTGAAAATGCTATGACATTGCTGACAAGCTGGTTTGGAGCAAATGGGATTGTACTTAATGCTAATAAAAGTATTGTGCTAAAATATAAAACAAGGAAAACTCGACAAACTGATCAAAATATGTCCCATGTCTTCCTTGGGTACACTATTGATAATACATTGAGTCATAAATTGCACACTGAACAAATATGTAAAAAGCTAGCTAGTGCAAATTACGCTATACTAAAATTAAAATCTTTTGTTTCTCTAAAAACCTTATTATCGGTCTACTACGCTTATATCCATTCTATTTTAAGCTATGCGGTAACAGT
Source organism: Gymnoscelis rufifasciata (assembly GCA_929108375.1). Lineage (NCBI taxonomy): Eukaryota > Metazoa > Arthropoda > Insecta > Lepidoptera > Geometridae > Gymnoscelis > Gymnoscelis rufifasciata. The sequence goes on along the minus strand of OV815315.1, from coordinate 6,053,968 downwards.
ATGGGGCAATAGTGCTACTGTTAATAACGTCTTGATATATCAGAAAAGAGCGATAAGGATAATTTGTGGATTACATAGGAAGACGTCTGTAAAAAAATATTTTGAGAAATATAAAGTAATGACTGTGGTATCAATCTTCATTTACAAAAGTCTGTTAGAAATCCATAGCAACAAAAAACTTTACCTCAAAAAGAAAGACACCCATAATTATAACTTACGTAATAAAGAAAAACTAGTTATACCTAGCGTAAATCTTGTAAAGGTACGTAAACAGGGAGAGAATATCAAATTGCAATTATATAACCATCTACCAATTGACATAACAAATATTGATAACTTACAACATTTTAAAAATGTAATTAAAAAATTATTAGAGAGTCATGCTTTTTATAATATTAATGAATTTATGAATTTTAATTTTTCACTACTTTCTTTTATTACTCAAACTTGACATTATTATATTTTATTGAACGATTTTATTAGAATAACAAATTGACATTATTTAAAAAATTTTTTTATTAATGAATGATTTAGCTGTAACTCTTTTTAAATTTAATTGAATGAATGTACATACATGAATTTGTAAAAATATGACGTACCTTGAATAATATTCACTGTTATTATATGGTTAATAAATAAATAAATAAATAAATAAATAAAACATAGTTTTGTAATGCAGATGTATCATGAATAAAACTTTCATTATCTTTATCTTTAAATATTGTCTAAAAACGAGCTGCAATAAATGTTCGCAGTGCGCACAATACCCAGACAGGCTGCACTTAAAACCAACGATGTGTCTAAATTCGCGCTGATTGTCGACCCATATGTGTACAATAATCGAAGTTTATACCCATATGCTTTTATAATTTTCTCTGGAATATATTCGTTCAAAAATATATATATATTTTTTCGTTTTTTAAATAATAATATCCCACAACACATCAGAATCATAGACACCCGTTAACCCGTCTGATTGTAGAGGCATCGCATCGTCCCCATCCGAGTCGTATTTGTCTTTACTTAGCCGAGCTCCTTCTAATCTCGCTCTGCAAATAACTACACCCTGTTTGGTTTCAGATGCTGGATACGCGATGTAGATGAAGAAACTGGATCTATTGCAATCCCTAATGATTTCTTGATGTCTTTCCCAGTAACTTATGAGTAAATAAGAGTAAATTTTTAGTTACGATTTGCTTCAAAGTGTTCGTTTATGAAAAATGAAAAATGTAAAGTTATACTGAAAGTAGTTAAATAACAACACTCTATTGAAATGTTTACTGATTAGTGTTAATTGATTAAGTTATTCAACATATTATTCAAAGATTTCGGAATTTAAAACCCTTAGGTGTCTTTGAATATGAATATTTTTTCTTATATTTTTCAAAATATCTAAACATGCAATGTTTATAATATTATAAAAAAAAAACAAACATATTTGTTCTAATGTCTTAAAAACTGAAACACATATGAAAAATGTATAATTTTTGTTGTTACCATGGGTCAAATTGGAAAATGAAATTTATTTGCAAAATCTCCTGCAGAAATTAATTCAATATTACATTCTATAAATGATTAGCTACCTTTAAGTTGGCATCCTTCATACCTCTAATGGCGCCTTCAATAATTCAGAGCCTGAATAGCAAATAATCCATAGGTACTCGTACATAAAGGGCTAATTAATATTTACGTACACAGTAAGTCTCAATGATTAATTAATTGACGACTATGGAGAAGGTAGGTCTTGTAGTAGGTATGGCATTTAACCTACTTTATTTCTTGGGTAAGTAATCTGTAGGTATTAATATTATAAAGCTAAAGACTTTGTTTGATTGTTTGTTTAACGAGCTAATCTCAGGAACTACTGGTCCGATTTGTATAATTATATAACTGTTAGATAGCCTTTTAATATAAATTAATTTATTTGGTCCTTATATCCGTGGAATAATATAATAATACCAGGGTAATCCCATCCTCTATTAAAAACATTTAAAAAAATCTTTTGTACGGCTAAAAAGCATATGGATTTTATGCATTGCTTCACACAGAAGTGTCAAAAACTTTACTTACGGAAAATTTCAACGAATAATCAAACGAAATTTTTAAACACGCGCGTTAATACCGAATTTTTGAAACAACTTCAAATACTTTATGCGGCTTTTTGTACGAGTTGGAATACTCCAACGGCTCATTTTACCAAAAAAAATAAGCAACTTTATGAGCACGTAGAAACTACTAGTTTTGTTAAGTCGTAAGTCGTTGGGCAGGTACGTTTTGTTTTATTGAAACCTGGTATTAAACGATGCTATTACCAAAGCATTTTTGAATACTTAAACATTCTTATTTTACATAAAACACCAACAACCAACGTCCAGTTATTTGCTGTGCATTTTCCTCTCAAATTGCTTTAAGCAATAAGGCCGGCCATTTCGCATTTTGTATTTATGTATTTAAGTCCCTTTTGTATTGTTTTATCTTGGTGTGTAATAAAGAGTTATATTACTATTATTATTAAAACACCTCATTCTATACAAACTTCGTAGCGTTTCTAATCGATCATGAGAAATGAGCAGGTATCAACAAAGGTCAATATTATTAATCAGATCGACACATCACCGTCAAACACGGCCATCTATAGAAACCATTGAACGTATGGGAAAAAATAACGTGCTCTCCCAACCCTTTGACTTTTTATCTATAGAACTCATTTAAATCTCTGTGCGCATCATCCCCTATTTTGCCTATACACCTTGTTGCAAATTAAGGATTCGGAGTTATAAAAAACTAACCCCAAAGATCGTGGGTAAAAGTTTTATGTTCTAGGGTTCCTTAACTAGAGGGTAAAACGGGAGACTAATGCAGAGACTTTGTCGTATGTCTGTCGCTAGGCTGTATCTAAATCACAGTGATAGATAGGGAGTTTAAATTTTGAGGGATGATGTATTTCTCTTCAAGCTATAGCGGGCTTGTTATAACAAGAAATACTAAAACCACATAATAAATAAATACTTAAGGGGGCTCGCGTAACTTCGCTTAACTAGGGTTAGGCAAAGTTACGCGAGGTTAGTCCTTTTATGGAAGAATCCATCATAAAAGCTTTTCACTTTTAAAAAAAAATTCTAATTTTTTTTTGTTTTTTTTTTATTCCGAAATGTGTATTAAACTGTACACGGAACCCTACTTGTGGAGTGAGTCATACTCTGATCTCATACTTATCAATTTTTTTACTATGCAGTATTGAAATGAGACACCGGTGGTAGTACATACAAAATTGGTCTTTTTGTGTGTTGTGTGTCAGTGAAAGGGTTAGGCGTCGGGTAATTTTTTTATGGGGACTTAACCCTGTGCTACTGTGGTTCGGATAGTTCGTTATTATGGTGCTTAAAAAAGGATTTGCATTTGTGTTTTTTTTTTGCATTTGAAACTTTTTTTTGATTTTAAGATAAACGAGATCTTATCCGAAAAAATTAAAACAATGATTTTTGACTAATTAAAAATATGTATATTACTAAAGAATCTTACCATCAATCAATAAGTTAAAAGTACGGTCTTGCCCCATAAAACATAAACTTAGATACGTGTTTAACAGTTTTTTATAAAATATATCTTTTGATCACTTTTACTAAACAACTGTTGAACGAGTTTCTAACCGTGTTTATATTATTGCGTAAAATAACGGCCGACATGTCAATCGTTCGATAAATATATTTCATCTGAAAATACAAATTATTAGACAGATATATCAGACAGATCGAAAATTTCAGATTTCAGAACAGTTATTTAAATACTCGCAAGTTTTTTTTTTTGCATTCTGATTCTATACCTAGTCTCGAGTCGAGTTAAGCATAAGCACCCCTATTTACGTTCCCACTGCTGGGGCAAAGGGACTTCTCTCTAGACGAGAGGGTAGGTATACGCGAAGAGAATTTTTTTTTAACTATTAATAATGAGTAGATAGATAAAGTTTTGTAGAATCATCTTAGTAGATAGAATTTTATATAAATTAAAACGTTCGTTCGTTCTCGAATTTAAAAAAGTGAAAGTTCTTTTGATTTTTTATAATACAATTTTGCAATGATTCCAAATAATGTACATCGCCAGGCACATTTCAATTACTATCGTTCCATTTTCGTTTAGATTATTTGGTACGAACTATTGTCAAAAATATGAATAAAAATGTATGATTTTCTATTTTTAAAATGTTTTCATAAACTCAATAATACGTGGCCAGATACAAAATTTAAAATAATATCGTGCCATTTTCGATTTGGAAACTATTCAAACTATTGTCCACATACAAAAGTACAGATAGGATCACCGATTTCACACTTGGCGCTTGTTGCTTTCAATTTGACAGGAGTGTTTTATACCGATAAGTATCGCTGGATCTGATATCATTATGTTGAGAGCTCTCCAACTCGTTGACTTTTTTGATGATTGATAATTATGTTGTCTGAGGATGTTTTGGGATTAGAAATTGTTTATGTACGTTTAACGATGTTTGTGGAACATGGAAATGTACGGTAGAGTTCATTTTGGCAATGAATTTTTACCAAATTTCAACGATGGATCTATCTAAGTTCAGGACGTGTCTATTAAAAAAACCCTCTTAGGTTTCCATCACCACGTTTTATTATGCATTTTATATTTTTCCGAGGTAAAAGTACATAAGTTCCGATGTTTTTTCTCAATTTTAAAAAAATAACTTTTATAACTGAAGTTTGAATAAGTAGGTATTAATTTACGAGTAGTAATCAATTAATAATAAATTCAACCAAAACTTCTTAATGAATACAATTTTTGCACAAACTAGATCTATCAGCAATATCTAGTTTAAAAAATCTCGTCCAAAAAATATTTCGACTCTACGCAGTTCCGCGATATGTACCTACATTATATTCCCTTTTCAAATTATCAGCGGGAAAAGTGACAGCTTGCAGGAAAATCGCTGACTATTTACCCTCATCGGGAGAAGGAGGAGCTCTCACCCACACGGAAAACTACCCCAAAAACACATAAATCCATTCCATCCCGTCACTTCCGACATGTTGCCCGACAGTCGACCACGTCACTCCCCAACTAACTATTTACTGACCCCTCACTGACCCTTCACCCGTCTACCTAAATATGACCTCTTGGACCTACCCATTCATTGTCCACATTAAACGGGTGGTATTCTATTGTGCGATGTCCAAGTATACAGCCCAACGTATTGTGTTCGTATTAGAAAATTTAAGTGTTGCTAGTGAAGGGACGAAACCGGTTTGCGAATTTTGGCAGCGGTCAAACTTGTTTTGCGTTTTGCAGTTTCAGCTGTTATTTTTTTTGTGCAAAATTCTCGGGTTTAGGACAAAAAGTACAACATATTGTCAGAAAGGTAACATAATTTTATAAAAACAATGAGGCTTTTTTTTAGTTAAAATTTTCGAAAGTTGTTCGACTTGATTTGTTATAGAAATTAAATCTTTGCACATTACTATAGAAATATATATTTAAAAAATATAATAGTTAATCTTGCACATCTAGTGCCCATGAAATGTTAACCGTTGTTAAATCTACTTAATTGGAGGCTACATAAATTAATGTTTCAACAATACAGATTACAAACACATGTTAACATCCCAGTTATAAAATTAACAGAACATAAATCAAAGAAATAAATCATCTATTAACAGTGTCCTAAACATACTTTGTAGCTATATTCTAGTATGAAAGTTTACACCGCATAGAGACCAGGGTAAATGTGACTATTTTGCTGCTACATTTCATTTCCAAACTATTTTGCATACAACGCACCCCTTTAGTATGTTATTATTTACACACCGGAAATGGTACCCTGCGGCAGATGTATCTAAATTTTAAGTTATGCAAATTAATCAGGCAGAAATTTCTAGAAAAATTGAATAACTTGAGGTAGGTTCACCTGGAGGTGAAAATAAATATTTAGCAAAATAATCTCTTCTATGTGCATAGGTCTGCATTATAATTAAACATTATCTAATAGGCAACTATGTACTACCTACAAATTCATAAAGAACATAAGCTACGTTACTTAGTCTAAATTTTTCTACACAAATTTAGAATATTTACTATCTATAATATCCTTTAAAGAGATAGATAGATGGGTGATAACTTTAATGACAAACAATTTCTTAAAGATAAATTTACTAATTTTTTAACGACATGTTTTTGATGATAAGAACGTCTAATTTGATGAATTTATTGGTACAACCTATTGGGTAAAACCTATTGAATTTATTGGTTTACTGTTTTTCTGTGTAATCATTTTTAATAAAGACCTATTTTTAACTGAATTTGATTCTCGAGCAGATGTTCTACATTCAAAGTTGCTAAAAAATCTATTGTGGCCATTTTTTTAAATAGAACTCTTTAACAATGCACCATGCAAATTAGGAAGCAGTGCATTTCATAAACGGCCTAATAACGCCGAATTCAATTTTATAACTCAACTTTACCCCACACTGCAGAAAAGTTATTTTACAATGGCAACAATTTTGTATGCAAATATTATTTTTATTACTACACCTCAGTGAGAATTTGCACTTTATTTGCAGTGGTGTTAAGCTGAATTTGGGGTGAATTAGGACACATTGATTAGGAATAAAATTTGCATAAAGAGCACACCTTTAGCTTTGATCCGCTGAATGCGATTTTGACTGACAGCTCGTATTGAATAGTTTTTTTAAGCAGCGCTTAGAGTTACTCATTTTCTTATTTATATGTTAGAAGGTAATCCAGTATACATATAGGGTAAAATATTGGCACACATAAACTAAAGTGTGTTTGTATGTATATTATAATTGTATTGTTTATTCTTTAAATTACATGTTTTTAATTAATGTTGTATTCTTAATTTTGAAAAACTTTATAATGTGTGTGTGTGTTTGTTTCTGTATTTTTTTTAATGTGCTTTTGTGTCGTAAATAAAGTTTTTTCATTTCTAATTCCAAAGCTAAATTACTTTTAAAATAGATAAAGCACATGATGTATCTCTTTAAGTACTAAACAAAAATATAATGACTTAAGAGATAAAGAGACAATAAATACATTACAGATGCTTGCTACTAGTCTATTAACTGCATAAAAACAATTCCCTCGTATTTTAAATAACTCCTATTTCAGGCTTTTAACTGAAATAATACACACAATAAGCCTAATTATGCCTTGTTTTGTGACTATTAGAGAGATAAACAAGGGTGAAAAGCTTTTATTAACATGTTATTAAACAGATAAGGCACTAATTTAGGTTTATAATTAACGGTTTTATAAAACATTATATTCCTACTATAGGTACTAAGTTAAATATTTTAATAAATAGGGGAGGGGATTTAAAAATAGAAAAAAAAAAGGTGTGTGTGCGATTCACACACGATAGAAGTGAAACTTCAGTAAATCGACGAAAGAATAATAAGAAGAATAAAAAAAAAGTGTGTGTGTGTCAGCTACGACGCACGATTGGAGTCTACTACTTATGAACTATAATTATGATATATATCGAATAGAAAAAAAGGGTAAATGAACGCATCTGCTAAAATGATAAGAGAAACAAACATATATCTACAGATATTATTCGGATTATTTATATTACTTCAATAAAGCGTATTACATAAAGTATGTTACAAAATAATATAAATAAAATACAGCAATACCTCTACGAAGTATCGCGCAAAGAAATTTAAATAAAGCATTGTATTTGTCTCTTACATCATTTCCGTTTCATCTTTTTGCATCCGGTTTGAAATCACTACGATTCTATAGAAGTTTCACTTCAATAATAACTATACAAGAGCTTATTTTAAAAGTATAAGTATATAATATATCATAGAACAAAAAATTAAAAGTAGCTCTCAAAACACAAAACAGTTTTTTTTTCTTACAAACCAAAGTAGATGTACAAGTTTTCTTATTCTATGGTAATCATATCTCCAGACAAAGACCATATTTGATTGATTACTTTTTCTTTCAAATTATATGCCCAATTTCACCATTTCGGAGTTATAATAGAAAACGCGTGTAGTTGCGAATAAAATAATTAAATCTTTTTTATTTTCACGCAAACTAGTTCAAATAATAGACTCCATTCAAAATCACCATGTTTGGCAAATCCACGCAAAAATCTAAACCGGATTAAACTGGAAATTCTAGTTGATTTACCGATAACTGGTTCTACACGCGCCTCTTTATAATTTGCGAATTCCTAAATGAATGGGGTAAAAAAATTTGGGGTATGGCAACACCGTACCGGACCTTATTGTCCGGAATGACCTGCAATGTTAACGAATTATTGAATTAGCTAATAATTGTGCATTTGTAAATTATTACCTTGTATGACCATATATCACAAATTTATAAGCATGATTTCATTATTAGAGAAACATTTTTAATATAGATTATTTTTATTACTTATGTCGTTTTAAATTACCAGAATATTGACAAAGTTGTAGGTTGGTTAGCAGTTACTTACTAGGAGTTTTCCTAAAGAGTGTTACAAACTTTTTTCTCCACCTCTATCAACTAAACAGGTCTATTATTGTAATAATAATATGCCAATTTAGTTGTATTTGTATGCCTAATGTAGACAAAATGTTATATTTTATTTTTATTTCAGTAACTTAATATGAAAAAGAAAATGAAAAAATATTCTTATTCATAATCTTATATTGATTAAAGTCAGTGCTACACTATGGACTAAATTAGGCCGCTACCTCTCTCTCCCACTCACTTCAGCTGTAGCATGTCCACAGCTGCACCGGGCGTAGCCATATCCCTATTGAGTTGGCCGTTGGCGAGTGCAGTATTTGCTGTTGTGGACCAAGAAGACGATTCTACCCAAATTCCGCTGGCTTGACTGGCCAAGGAAAACTCTTGGCTCGTCGGTGCCTATGGGAAGCGATGCAGATACAATTGTAACGCGATACCTACGGACTATGGGCCTGTCTTACCATCTCCAACTAAAACTAAACAAAACAATGGTTAAAATATGGAGCAAATCTGACATTCAGTCAGAGACAGTTGTCAGTTGACTTGATAGCTCTAATATTTCCGGACTACTCACACAGCATCACCTTACCCCAAACTAAGCAGAACTTGTACTATGGGTGGTAGGTGACTGATATACTACATAGATACATTTTTTTTTTGTAAATACATTATGATAGTTAGAAAACACCCAGACTCGAAACCAGAAATTGTAGATCGTACAAAATATGGTCCCCCGGCGGGAATCGAACCCGCAACCTCCTGCGCCTCAGGCGGAAGTTCGCCCACCGAGCCACAGAGTTCGTCATTATTTTAATTAACTATTTTAACCATTGGCTATTTTACGCCGATAGTGTCAAGTCAAAGGATAAAATATATACCAATCTTTGTCAGTCAGTCACAGACATAATTTGTCAGTTGACTTGATAACTCCATATTTTAACTATTGGCTATTTTACCACGATATTGTCAAGTCAAGGGATAAAATATAGAGCAATCTCAGTCAGTCAGTGACTGACAGTTGTCAGTTTACCTGATATCTCTTTAATTTGACCATTAGCTATTTTACCACGATATTAGTGCACGTGTGTCCTTGTTAGCGTCAAGCGTTTTTTTGTGTTTCGTAATGTGGTCCGGAGAAGCCATCTACCTTCTAGGTCTTCATGCCCCATCTTAGACCACATCGTCACTTTACATAGCATAATGTTGGTATGCCTGAAGTTTTGCTAGAGTGATGAATGAATGGAAGAATGTCTCCTTAATTTGTTATTATAGTTTGAACCCTATTCATTTAATTCATGATAATATTATTTAATTAATGTATCAAATATACCAAATCTTTTTTATAATAATATTATTAATTCTAATAAATTTTATTTAATCATTTGTGACTTATATTTAAAAATAATGTGTATTATTCTATGATAATTAATTATGTGTAACTAATTCAATTGGTTGTTTAATCGTGTTATTGTACCTACTTCAATAAATAAATAAATACATCAGGTGAGATTGTGGTCAAATGAAGGCTTATATAATATAGCATAAAAAAATACAAAAAACATTAGTAGGTATTAAAGTTAGGTACTTATATGAAAGATTATGAATAAATAGGTTACAGTAACAAAATGTCGGTTTACCCCATGACCTCTACTCTACCTGCACATACAACATCTAAACAAAACGAAAAACTTAAAATTTAAGCACCATATAGATAAGTATCTACTAAAAAGTAGGTAGGTATTAAGCTAAAGTCGACAGTTCGACACACCGAAGACCTTCACATTGCCTTCAGTCCACTTAATTTGAATAAAGAACATTGCCCAATTTCGCGCCAAAAGGTGACGTGTGACGCGCCGCCTCACACACACAGCCACGCCCCCACACGCCGGCCAATCAGAGCGCTTAAACGGGCAACACGCATATTGATCTGCGTTACATTTCGACATATCACATGCTAAACACCGACAAACAATAACATATGCTATTTTTACAGAGCAATGTGAACTCTATTGGGCTGATTTAAGGTACAAAACGCCTTGGCTGATGGGAAGGCGTTTGCGTTAATTTGGGGATAAGTCTTGAAAGTAATTTATAATTTTGATAAACCAACCTGATATTAACACTGAACCAGAGTTAGAGTTTAGTATAATTACATAATAGCGTCGTTAGTGTAGTGACCTTGACCTCAAAGTCCTCAACCTATTATAGTAAACTGAAGGTGACCAGCTGGTCTTTACCTACTCACTTTTTTTGATTATTTTTATTATGCAGGAGAGGTTTTTACCTACTTAGGGTTTATCTATTTTAGTAGGTAGATCCTATCTACTAGGTACCGACTTGAAATATATGCAATAACATTCTAGTTTCTACTGAGAAAGACCATGTTTAAAAACGTATGATAAGACGGCCTTCTAAAGTTTATACCTAATGGTTAAAATAAAGGCCAGCTGTACTTGAAATAACTAATGTATTTTATAAATAATATTTTGTTTTCTATTCTTTATAATATTTTTGGAAAATTTATTTCCAAAAACTATTAATATTTTTGGAAATAAATTTTCCTAAAGTAGCGACATCTCCAACTCACGTACCACACTTTAGACAGAATGGCGTTCACAGAATAATAAAGCTACTCGTCAATAGATGGCGTTGTCTTAAATAAAACTTTCTAACTAGGTGTTACAATGTCTTGTCTAGTATAATTTACCTTTGTTTCTAACTTTTTGGTTAAGGCAAAATGTTCCAATTCCTCAATTCCACTCATTGCCATGGATGCTTCTATATATATTTTCATTTGTAATAATTTCTAAACTGTATAAAAAAAAAGTTGTTTCTGCTGTGTATGCTGCTGTGCTATCTTTAGAACTATGTAACGGATTTTGATGCGGTTTTTTAATAGATAGAGTGATTCAAGAGGAAGTTTTATAAATGTATGTACTTTCACTGCAGGAAAGGATGCAAGGGAAAAACGAGAACAACACCGAAGGGCGTCACCAGTTTTGTTAAAAAAATACAAATTTCAATTGCTAATAAAGAAAACAATAAATATTAGAAACAAAAACATTCTTGTTTGCATGTTTTAATGCACAAGTACCAATCTCCTTCTTACTCTCTAATATATTACATAAATAAGTGCATTAATATTATAGTTAGGTACAAAACAAAACATTTAAATTCTAAATCAACTTATGAACATTTAAAGTTATTCATAGATACTAAATTTTACATACATTTTTAATAGCACCATCACTCATCATCATACAAGCACTATGTATCAATAATAAAATATACATACATTATTATATAGTTAGTATTATGCTAAGTAAACTATAGTATTTAATATCAGAGATATGCTGAGTTAATCACAAATAATGTAACACAAGACTAGTTATTAAGAACAAAACATTAATTATTGCGAAATTTCTATTCAGTGGGTGATTTCTGTTCTGCAATGTGTTCCAAACTTGTAATTGGTTCATTTAATACCAGTGGGATATCTCCTCCTACATTCTTAGGCACCCAGCCGGCAGATTCTTCTTCCATCTGGCGTTTTTCCTCTTTAATTCTCTCATATTCACTGATTTCCAGTTGATATTTTGGTGTGGTGATTCCGAAAAAACCAGCTAAAGATTCTCCAGCGTAATCAACCGCATTGAGGACTGAGTTCCCAGATTTCCAAGCATAATGTGAAAACCAGGGGCCCCATGTAAGAGATTTCTAAAAGAAAGAACAAGTATTACAATGTAGGCCTTGTAGAACAATTCATTGTAAATTATTTCATGCAAGTGATTGGTGAGAACTACAATTTCATTATGATAATTAATAGAAATTTAAATTGTACATTGTACTGTGTTAGAACCTTTCTATATTATTTTTCTAAATAATAAAACAAGAACTTTGATAGATATAATCAAAGTTTTGATGAGTACCTACAATAAAAAAAATTATAAGATATTTTTAGATTTGAAAGTGAAGTTAAGAATGTACCACTACATCATAATAATTTATGGGCACATAATGATATCATTGAATGACTCAGAGGTATGAATAGAACCACTGAATTACTCCAAACATATAAACAATGTAAATACTTCATAATGATTCTTGAATAAGGTATTTTCCGCCTACAGTTTCGAGAAACTTCAGCTATTAATCTAGTTATTTTTACGAACAGGGTCAACAGTTTCACTGCTATCTGGGACACTGTGTTGCTCTTCAAGGTTTTTCTCTTCCATAACTTCTTCTACTCCGTCACTGAAGTAGATTACTTTAGCAGGTTTGTTAATAGTCACATTTACAGAGTCTTGGCTTTCCATTTCTGTTGTGTTCTTACTTTAATTTGAACAAAATATTTTAATGACAAATTCACAAGCAATAAAAACAAACAAAACAAACTTCTTCTTTTATTTCGATTCGATGGCCTGCGATTCTTCTTCTTCTTGGTTTTATGGCTTGACCGTTCGCTGGTTGCTACGATTCTGCCAGTGTCGTCAGTTACTTGATAGTATCGTGTAAAACGTAGTGATTATATACTCTCTGGTATCGTGAACATAATGCAGCAAAAGATGGGATATTATTTACAACACCAAACTGATTAAGCTAAAAAGAAAGGACAACACATAAGTTATTTATATCGACACCACATGTCATCAATGACACTAATAAAACGTCAAAGCCTTAAAATCAACGGGAAATATTGAATGTACAAAAGGAGTTCGACTACATATTTTTGGGTTCCGTACCCTATGGGTACGTTGTACATTGTCTGTCTGTCCGTCTGTCACCAGGCTGTATCTCTATTACCGTGATAGATAGAAAGCTAATATTTTGAGAGCAGATGAATTTCTGTTTCCGCTTTAACAAAAACCAAAGCGGTATTCTTAATTCTCCGTATTCTGTATACTTTCAGTAGACTTTATTAACTCAGATGTTTAAAGTTATTGCCCCTAATATTTGAATAAAGGTGCTTTTAAACGGGCAATATTTTTCGGCAATTTGTGGCTGCAACACAGTGGCTGGCAACATTGCTAGCAATACCAGCCAGACTAAGCAATATTGCAGTAATATCCCAGCCATATAGCCACACATGTTTGGTATGGCCATGTATGGCCGATATTGTTTTTTAGGTTCCGGATCGCTGAGCGATCCATATTTCTGCAATATTGCCCAGCGAGTTCTATTGCTGTTTCCGTCGCTCTCTATTATTATTCTATAGTGCGTCCTTTTCAACGCGACATGAAGTTTATGAGTGACGCTGTGATTAATTGCTATTGGTAACCGGTATTGCTTTCCTCATGTTTGTATCATTTCTTTTTATTTTTGGTTGGTAACCAGTATTGCTTTCCTCATGTTTGTATCATTTCTTTTTATTTTTGGTCCGAAACGTCCAAGCTACTATTGTCGCATAAGAAAATGATGCGTGAAACGTCCAAGCTAACCGCTAAACTGTACCTGGCAACAAAAACTTTAAAAAAAAAAGGTGTGAGTGCAATTCACACACGATAGAAGTGAAGCTTCAGTAAATCGACGAAAGAATAAGATGAATAAAAAAAAGTGTGTGTGTGTCAGCAACGACGCACGATTGGAGTCTACTACGAACTATAATTATGATATAATATCGAATAGAATAAAAGGGTAAATGAACGCATCTGCTAAAATGATAAGAGAAACAAACATATATCTGTAATTATTTATACAACTTCAATAAAGCGTATTACAGTCATAAAGTATGTTACAAAATAATATAAATAACATACAGCAATACCTCTTTGCTCTTTGTGTTTTAAATAAAGCATTGTATTTGTGTCTCTTACCATTTCCGTTTCATCTTTTTGCATCCGGTTTGAAATCACTACGATTCTATAGAAGTTTCACTTCAAAAAAATTGTTATCTTTGGATTTGTTTGTATAAATTGTGAGTCGCGCGCGTGTTTTTTATAATGTAGGTAATTATTATTGTTGTATTTGCCCTATTTACTTAGGATTAACTCGAAGTCACTCTTTGACATTCTTGAAAAGTTGTCAAATATTTTTTTTATCAAGACATATTTCTTGACATATATTATCTAAAGTTTCACGCCTATTTAAATAAGGTCTAATCCACATTCTCTCCTTTTTATTTTTTGATTTTTCCTTTAAAACAATTTATGCCGCTGCGACGAGAGAGTTCGTCAGCCATTGTTGTCGGTTTGTGTAGCTCGTTTAGGAGTCCGTAACATGAGCCATACTATTGCAGACATATTGCAGCACATATCTCGGCCATAGATTGCTCAGCCATCAAATATTTTTGTGATAGCCGGCAATAAGTAAGCCAATGGTGCAGCTACAAATTGCCGAAAAATATTGCCCATTTAGAAGCACCTTATTATGTTATTATTATTCTTTATGGTTAGAAGTAAAAAAAGACACATGCTTTATAGCAAAGTATCTATGGTAAGAACTTTATAGCTTCTAATTCTAATTGCTCGCGCACGCTCATATTCTGCGTCTACCTAAGTCTAATGTCCTGTGTGTCTGAGTATCAACAAGTCTTGACTCTGGCTTTAAATAATATCAAATTACAATATATATTACAGTCGAACCTCTATAAGTCGAACATCAAGGGAGACGCCAAAAATTTCGAGTTATAGAGTTTTCAACTTATGGAGGATTTCGACTTAGGCGGATTTTGATTCGACATAAAGAGTTTGAGGTTTATTCTTATAAATTTTGAGTTACAGAGGTAAAATAAATAAAAATTCAACTTGCAGAGGTGACAAACATATTTTTATTTGACCGTTTTGTATTTTTCTCATGATGTCTGATTTCATTGGCAGGCAAAATTGTTTAGCAACATCTTTCTTTTTTTTACACTTCTTCACAGCTTCGAGAACTTCTAATTTTTCAGCAAGACTCAAAGTTTTTAGTTTACGTTTCACAGCACTCATGTTAACTAATGTACTAATTGATGTGTATTGCAGTAGAACCAAACTACATCTGACAGTATTTAAGTCGAAAACAAATGACTTGCTTAGCTAAATTTCAAAGGAAATCAAAATTTAGCACCTGACACCAAACAAGCAAACACGTGTTTACGTGAGTCATAAATTTATTATCGTATACTCCTAAAATGTTGTCTAAGAAACAATAGTGTACTCACATAGTCGGCAAGTTCTTAAAGTCGGTAACTTATTTTTGTTCGAACAATAGAGGTAATAAATTCCAAATGATCTAGTTGTAAAGGTTGTAAAATAAAACGTTGCTATGTTCGAGATACAGAGGTCAAATTTAATTTTTCGAGTTATAGTGTAAATATGTACCAAAATGGCTTGGAGGTACTCGGTGATTATTTCGACTAACAGAGGGTCAAGATTTCAAGTAATGGAGGTTTTGGTGTTTGAAGGGAAGGGAACAAAACATTTTTTCGAGATTTGGAGGTTTTCGACTTATCGAGGTTCGACTTAACGAGGTTCTACTGTATTAATAACAATTTCGAATATGTAATAGTTAGATTGATTGTTGCCGGTGAAACAGCCAGCCAGCCGCACAGTGGGCTAACCGTAGGCTAACCGTAATAAAACTCTTTTCTTTTGCAGTGGGCAACACAAACGCAACACATGAACACAAGCAAGACAAAGACACGGAAATTTCGTTTGTATTGTAGTGATTTTGAAAGAGATAATATTGATTAGCAAATTTAAATCATACCGATTATGATAGTACTGGATTAACATTGTTTGATTCTTATATTCAACATGGAAGGTTTCTGCAGAGGATGTTTGCTGCAATACAATCCTTCAGACCTATTACAATATACTGAAAAAAACAGAAGGCTATTCATCTATTCAACAGGACTTCAGGTACTTTTTAAAACATATTCCTGAGAACCTTAAAAATATTTTTAAACTTGGGTTTTTACAATTATAGGTAATGTAAATGAGAACAACTGATTCCTCATAACTCATAATCCATCTATCTATAAGAATTTATTTGTGGTAATAGAATATTATAATATGCGAAAAATTATCCTAATGTCTTTTAGCAAGAGTCTAGCTCAATATTGAGATGTTACATAAATATACAATATTGTATTTATATAATATACAATACAAGCTAACCCATTCTGGGCTTGCATGGATACAAAACCTTCCTACCCACTTAAAGGCAGGCAGATGTGGCAGAAGACTTGAATTTATCTTACTAAAATATTCACCTGTCCCAGTGTTAGATACCATACTCCTCCAAAATGGTTTAACCAATTATTATGAAAATTTATATGCATATTCAGTAGGTCTGTGAATCAGCTACTATCTATTCTTCATTTTGCAAAACAATGTTTGCTGGGGTCTGCTAGTATTATAGATAATTATTAGATAATCCTCTTTGTGTGTTACTGTGACAACTTAAATTTTTTTTTAAATTTATTTTTTAACGACATTATTAGTTATCTAGATTAAATTAACCTTTTAATCTGAATGTTGAATGTTTATCTGTATCTCTTAAAAAGCTCTTTACCTCTTTTGTATTTAAAAAATATTTTGTAGGTAAAGCGGAATGACATATTTACTTTTCAACTTTGCAAGCAATGTAATTACTGCATGAAACAATCCTGCAAGTTCAAAAAACAGTGCCGGGCTTCAGACATGAAATTCAGGAATTTTGTAATGCTTAAAGAAGATGGAGATGATTTTGGGAGTTTTCTAAAAAATATGGAAGAACACTTATCCATGAGGTATATATTTTTCAACTATTGCTGCTGTATTTTTTGTCAACTGCAAATCAAATTTGCATACCTAATTTAAAAATAAACACTGATTTAGTAAGTTTAATCAATTGAAACCAATTGGTTAAACATATTTACTAATTTCATTTTTTCATACGCCGTAAAGGCATACTTATTTCAATGTGACTAAAATATTTTTTATAACTTTGTACCAACCTGAATTTCTATGAATATGAAGATTATTATTAAATATTAATATTTCACAGATTCCCCTCATTCTGGAAAGAATGGGGGAAGGCCTTTGCCCAGCAGTCGGATGATACCGGCTCATAATAATAATAATAATAATTTATTAGTAATAATAATAATAATAAAATAAATATATTTAATAAATAATAATAATATTTATTAAATATATTTTTTACAGTAGGTAGTTTTATATAATTTATTATGTAATCTTATGGAAAAATATATTTTTAATGTGTTTAAAATGAAATAAAGAGAATAATAATAATTTCACAGATACTCATCACCTAGTTTCCAAAAAATGACTACAGTAGTTAATAGATTCCCTGGTAGCTGGTTGATGATCATGTTAATAATTGTTTATTATTATGTATACTCAGGATAGACATATTAAATAGATTAAAATGTGATGCTATTATTAAAAATTATATTATTATATGTTTCAAATAATTGTCTCCCTTTTAGGCTACCAATGACCCTGGGCCATAGCACTCCATCATACAAAAAGGAGAAAGATGATGATAATGGTATGTTATATAGCATGTTACACTTTTTCAAACATGGTTATTATATAAAAGCTTTTACGCCACGGCGCTATTCGTGTTTTTTTGTTTTTCCCGCGGGATGAAGGTCTTTTTATTTTTTTGTGGTAAAATAGCCTTCCTCGATAAATAGGCAATCTAGCACTGAAATCATTTTTCAATCCAGACCAGTAGTTTCTGAGATTAGCGCATTCAAACAAACAAACTCTTCACCATTATAATATATGTATATATATTATTACTCATACTCTGTAAGCTTATAGGTTGATTTTAACGCCCAAACTCTTGAATTATAATAATATAATCAAAAATTATAAAATGTATATATTTTTATATTTTTCATTACCTATTACAAGAACAATTACAAGAAATTACAAGAAATCCTACAGGATAACACCGCTTAAGAGTTAAATAAAAAAAAAACTTATAACAGGTACCATCACACCCCCTCAACCCTTAAGCTTCATAAGATGGATAAGGGCCATCAGTACATTTAGTATGTTGTTTCAGAAACCATTCTTTTTCCTTCGTCGAGTGGGCTATTATGCACCGTAGACGTACGTTTCGAACCGCCTAATTTGAAATCACTGTAAGGCAATCTGTTTTTAATTTCAGAATCAACATGTACCAGCATTCGTAACTTCATGACTGAAATTCTGGACGGTGAGGAGATGGCGCCAACTGAAGCGCGGATAATTAGAGAAGTTATTGAAGAAGAGGCTGATATTCTTGATGATTCACTGGATTCTCATTGGCTGGATGATGACAAGTCTATGGGAAGTGATATTGAGATAGAGTTTGGGTAAATTGATTAAATATTCATTTATATATTCTATCTACTCCATGGATTGAGGATGGAGTTGATGGTTGGTTTGATGATTCCATGAAACTTATTTCAAGTTATAAAAATCCATCCCTAATATAAGGGTGGGAAATAGGGAGATGTTGTTCATACAATGGTTTGAAATGTATGATGACCACGTTTTTTGGAATATAAATGTTAGATATGAAATCAGTAGATAAAAATGAGAAAAAAATAAATATGTTTCACTGAAAAGTTTAAAATAATTAAGTTTTTATTTAAACCACATTAACCAAGTTCTTTCAAGATTTGATAATAAATTCCTTTGATCCTTGATTGTTTTGCGCTGGGTCAAGGTTTCTTGGGTGTATTTTAATTAATTATTTTAAAAGCGTAAGAACTTGGTTAATATAGTTTAAAGAATATCTTCATTATTTTCAACTAAGTATTAAGATTTCTATTTTTATTTTATTTGAAGAGTTTCTCAAATTGTATATATAGCTAGCGCAGGATAGAGACCGGTGGAAGTCTCTCGTTTCGGAGGCCAAGGCCTACTTTGGCTCCCTGAGCCATAATAGTCTAGTCTAGTCAAATTGTATGGATTACGGTACCATCTTGTAACATTAATTTGTATATTTTAGAAGCAGTCCTTTCGCTACACCACGCGTAGACCGCAATGATCACAACAACACCCCCAAAAAACTAGAACCAGCTAAACAAAAAGATTTAAATTTCCTATCTGCAAAAAAAATTATTGAGGAAATTAATAAACCAAGAATTCCTCGAAAATACGACATGCCTATACTTGAAGATATGAATAGTAATATGGAATTTGAAATTGCTTACATAAATCAAAACGAAATTGATGATAATGATGATAAATCGCTCATTGATTTTAATAATTCTATACCAAGTGAGGTAGAGGATATGGTAACAGAAAACAGTATATCAAGCACACATCAGTATTTCAAAACAGAATTACTAGAAAACTTGGCTGTCAAAGAACAGATGGAAATTTTAGACAATGATTCTAACTTGTTTGGCGATGCGTCTAAAGATAGCTCCAATGTAAAAACATCAAACATAGAAAATGATGTATGCATCGTTATAAACCAAGGAGTTGCTGTAAAGAAAGAACCTTCTAATGAAATTGAATATTACTTGAGCAAAGCGGAGTTCAAAAGGCAGATTTTGTCTTCGAAGAAGTCGTCTAAAGATTACCATTGTACTATTGATAGGCATTTAGACATAGCTTTAAAAAATAAAGAAAATGTTCAGTTTTCTTTGGACCAACTAATAACATCCCCAGCAGGTAGGTACTATTTTTATTCGCATTTTATTGTAAAACTAGTTTGTAAGACTCAAACTTAACTTTTTTCAGTTAGTTCACGCTCAGGTGGATCTACGCCAAACATAAATAACTTACTATTTGGAGAAAAAGATAACGGGAAAGTAAACAATGCATCAACGCCAGTGATTGAAAATATTCTGTTCGGAGATAAACTTGATTTAAACACACCACCAAGATATTTCCCACAAATTGGCCAAAATTTTAATGAAAACAATATTTTGGGCAAAATACTTTCAAATGAAGACAATGAAGATGATATGTTACAAAATAAATTAAGTCAAACAGAGATATATAATAAAATGGTTGGAATTAAGATGAAGAAAGAAATAAAGAATAAAGAGAATCAGAACGAACATATGGATGTTCTAGAAGAATTTTTACAAGAACCAATTGGAACTCCAAATATAGATTCAGAAATTATCGATCAAATCATAGATCCCGATGAAATTAAAGATCAATATGTATTCAAAAGGCCTATGACGCCGCCTTACGACAAAATTGACTTAGATAAATGTTTTTGTAAAATTTGTAATAAAACTTTCGGTAGTGCAAAAGCCATTAAAATTCACTTTGCCAAGATACACAAATATAAGTTTCCTAGAGATCCTCATGGAAATAAACTTCAGAATAGTAGATTTATAATTTGCAGTGTATGTGGGAAGGGCATCAAGGGTGCAACACATTTTAGTAGACATATGAAGACTCATGATATGGAAGTAAGTAAATTTAATTAGTTTTTCACTCGAGAACATAAAATCGCGGGAATATGTGTTATTACTGCAATCTGCGTGCACTTGCGTGACAGTGATGAAAATAGTATCTTGATTTTAGGTAAACAGTTTGCCTATGACGAGTTCTTAAACACTAGGTTCGAGAAAAGAGTTTCTTCGTTATAGAGGTTACCAGCCTGTCACAAATGCCATAAACCCTAAAAATTAAATCTAGTAAAAAAATATACAACGACAGAAATATACGTTGTGTGAGTGACGTCACGTGACGCAAAATGGCGTTCAACTGAGTAACATCTTTTTTACTTTATAATTTTATTTAACTCTGGCACTGGCAAATTGTCGCAAGCGCAGAGTCCAATTACAAGAAATTGAATTGAATTGAGTGACGTCACTTCACGTTAAAATTTATTTTAATGTATTTTTAATAAGTGATAAACCTCACTTTGCTGGTTAAACATTTTTAACTTTAACTATAGCGCCCTGACTATCCCGAACTATACCGAAGATGCAGGTTCGAATGCTGTGATCGAAGGTTACGGATGTGTCTTAATTTTTTCTGAATAAAATTCAAAAATTAAATTTTAATTATGAAATTACCATCGAATTTTTATGGATAAATACTGACGTTTCTCATTTAGGTCCTTTTTTGCGCAATCTATCTCTGACATGCTTATTTAATGTTTTTCTTACATAGGGTAAAAACCAATTGTTGCGTCTACCACAATAAGGGTCCCCGTTTTTGTGCTTCATCAAGCGCCAATTTAGAGTGAGGAACTGACAATCGATTCTGAATTAACTCAATAAATCGACTTTCGATCATGAATTAATATTTCGCTAAATATTATTTTATTTCACGACTAATATTTGTTTTTATTTCAGGACAAAAGAGTCCGATGTCAGTGTGACTACTGCAAGCAGTACTTTGATGGCAAAATTGGCGTACAAACGCATATCCTAAAAATTCACATGAAAGTTAAGACGAAAAAGGTAGGTAATAGGCCAATTGCTTACCATTTGTGAAGACTAAACGTCTTCAATCTATTTAAATATAAAAGCGAAACCACTTTTTAGCACTCGCTGGTTAATCACGAAATCTCAGTCAGAAACTACCTAGAAACTTGAAATTGGGCAGGTCGATTTCTTAAAGGGTGTATTTTACGAAAATCACGTGATCTTTTTATCAACATTTTTTAGAGGGTGCCCCCCTCTAAAAATGTTGATAAAAATTCATTTCCTTTGGTGTTAATGTGGTGAGGTTTATAATAACCCCCCCGTCCCCCATCCAACATCACGTTTATTTTTAGTAGTACATAAAAGTCGTCGGTTGTCGGTCTAACTAATTCGCGCGCTTGACGATAAAATAAATACACGTGATATTTATTTTATTTATTTATCTTACTTACCACCAAAATCCAGGATTGGCGAATAAAGTTTCGTACAATATTTTAAATTTATTACTAAATCTAGGTACGAAGTATCTAAGATCTCCGACGAATATATTTGAATTCCAGAGATTCGTGTGCCCGACTTGCGGTAAACGAAGCAGCAGTAGTTCACACAACAAGATTCACCAAAGAAGGCATTTGAAGGAGTTTTCACTATTTTGTAAAATTTGTGGCAAAGGATTCTATGAGAACTTTGCATTGAAAAAACATATGAGGTAAATGTGTTTCTTTGTATAGAATATACTTTTTTAATAACTGAAACATACCATAAGTTTTATAAAACACAAACATAATAATTATACTTTTGGCGCCGGGTCCTTAAAGATACTATGCCAAAATGTACTGACGGTCCAAAGGAACAAACGACAAAATGTGCAACCGCCAAAACTTTCAGTTGGGACTATTGTCAAAACTAGAAAAAGCTCAAATCTTCTAGCGTCAAAATGTGCAATGACTAAAATGTAACGGTAACAAAAAGTCTAAACGCGCCATAGAAAGAACTTGCCAATGACAAAATGTGCAATAGCAAATATAACAACACCTACTTGCATTGTTATTTATTTTATTAATTATTTAAATTGTATGGGAAAACAAACTTTTACTTCCTAGAAATGAATAAGTAGATATCTAATACTAGCTGTGCCCTGCGGTGCTACCCGCGTTATAATGGATGAAGTACTCTTAACCAACAACATATTTATTTGAATAAAGATTAATATTATTATGTTGATACAACTTAAACAAATTATTTTGACCAAATTAGGTACCATAAAAACGGTTTTTTTGAGTTAATCTTAAAAGATAGACCTATACTATTGCGGACTGTTTTTTAGATCATTAAAAGAGCTATTATTCTTTAATACATATTTTTTGTGTATCTTGAACCGTTTTCACGGCGCACACAACGGAAGGCTTCAAAGATGAAATATTTTCTCCCGTTTTTTACACATTTACCACTATATCTTTGCTCCTATTGGTCGTAGCGTGATGTTATATAGCCTATAGCCTTCCTCGATAACTGGACTATCCAACACAAAAAGAAATATTCAATTCGAACCAGTAGTTTCGGAGATTAGCGCGTTCAAACAAACAAACAAACAAACAAACTCTTCAGCTTTATAATATTAGTATAGATATAAAATTCTCGTGTCACAGTTTTCGTTGCCATACTCCTCCGAAACGGCTTGACCGATTTCGATGAAATTTTATATACGTATTCAGTAGGTCTGAGAATCGGCTACTATCTATTTTTCATTTTGCAAAAAAAAGGTTTGCCGGGGTCAGCTAGTAGTTATATAATATTATATCTCATCTGTAACACGGATGATTAGCGAAGCAACATGGACTCCAGGTGGTGGCAAAATGATGCTTGTTGTACACAAAGCGTACCTATATATATATATTTTTTTTTTTATAGTAAGAAAACACTTCCAAACATCATCCTAGGTAATTTATTTATAAAAAGACTGTACTGTATTAAATTTTCTAGTTGCTTCAGTTCAAATATTTGTCCATTGCAGTTTCCGTCACATTACTTTTCAAACCTTGCACATCAAGCCCATGAAACATTATAGTGTAATGATAATTCCAACATTTGCTCTTTATGCAAAATGCACATTCTGACGCAGGAGCATTTCATCGCAGATACATTCATGGCATTTGCTCATTTTGTCGTTGAGAATTACACATTTTGTCGTTTGTTCCTTTGGACCGTCAGTACATTTTGGCATAGTATCTTTAAGGACCCGGCGCCATACTTTTGAAGTGTTTTTTTTTTTTTTGTTATATTTGTTACTATAGTATTTAACGACATACATTAGCACCCCTACGTTCTCACTCACACAGACACAGGGCAGTGCAGCAGCGGGAGGGGGGAATGTCACATGTACTCCAAACTCGCCAAAGTTCTCAGAACATGACGGTTTCCGCACGATATTGTCTGCCTTCCCCGTAAAGCACGTGTTTTATATTTAACTGGCTAAATAAATTCAATTAAATATTATACTTGTATACAAACTTTAAAAAGTTACTGGAAGTAGGTCGATCAAACATTATATGGACTATGAAATTCATAGTTTTTTTGTGATTATAATTTGTTAGATGCCCTAGTTATTAAACATTATAATTAACAAAACTCTCAAATATTATTTTAATAGTACTTTGAAGGTTAAATGTAGCTTTTTATATTTCTTCATTCTGCAATGTACATACTTATAAGAAGGACCTTCATATTGATTAGTAATATATGATCTACATAATCTTAATCTAATCTGAATGTAGTAATCTTAATCTAGGTCCTTCTTTTTAACCCCCGACCAAAAAAGACGGGTGTTTGACGTTTGACGTATCTGTCTGTCTGGGACATCATAGCTACCGAACGGACGGAGCGATTTCAATTTAGTTTTTTTTGTGAATAAAAGATGAGTTTGGCGCGAGTGTTCATAGATGTTTCATGAAAATCAATTGTGCCGTTTCAAAGTTATGGGGGTGAGAGTGGGGAAGGCAAACCGAAAATCTGCAAATATACTCGGTACTCGGGTATCAAATGAAAGAGCAACGCGTGCACATTACAAAATATTATAGTGTTTTACTTTTAAGGAAATTAAGGCATTGGAATCGGAGGTTTTACTTGAATTTTAAATTAAGATTTGACCTATATCTGGTTATACCTGTTTTCAGAACTCACGATGGGGACAGTAGGTTTACTTGCGACTACTGCCCAGCGGTATTTAGATGCAGAGAAGGATTGTCTCAGCACATGAAACGACATTTAGGTAATGTCCTTGATTTGCGATATTGATGCATTTAACGCAAAAAGCAGACGTAGATAATTATAGAAATATTGATCCCTAGGCGCGAAATAGTGATTAAACACTTATTCCGAGCTGTAGGCAACTTTTTTCTCGTCTGTGTAACTTTATAGGGATTTAATGATGTTATTTCCTATCTAAATTCTCTGTCTATGGTAAAATAATATAGAGATATAAAGTGCACTCATGGGGAGAAGATCTTGCGGAGCAAGGAGATTGATTCGATCTATCGTATGTTCTTCAAGCCATTGTTCTTGATCATAAAAAATATCTTTTAAATTGTGTCTATTTTATAAAACACTGTTGTAAAGCTGCAACAAGTAGTTGTGAAAGTAGCTGTGTCTAACCGGCTTCCACGCAGAATTTTTAAGGAAGCTTTTATAACTTGTTAAAAGTTATTTTTTAAGGAAGGTTTGAGGTCTGTCTTTCTTAAAAGACAAACCTTCCTAAAATTGGTGTATAAACTTTTATAGCCCCGCTACCCAGAAGCCAGGTTATTAGCGCCGTGTTTGTGTATAGTAAGAGAATTATGAGCCAGCTCTCGGATTACTTCTTTGCCTCGATTAGCGACATACACGTAGCATAACTAGATCTGATTGGTAGGCATTCGGATAATAATCAAGCAACTCCTTAGAGGGCTCGAAAGTCTGTATGATGATGACGATACTTTGTATAGGTAACTCTTTTATTACCTATTACCGCTAACACCTTATTAATAATATTATCCATTTCCAGGTCAAACCTACTACAAATGCGAGGTATGCAATATAGAGTTCATAGCGAAGCATCATCTAAACAAGCACTATTCTTCATCAAAATGTTTAGCAAATAGAAAAAAAGCAAGTCAACAACTGTCAGCTGAAAAAGTTACTGTGAGTTTAGGCAAAGGATCCATTGATAAAATAAAGAAATTTATGAATACTCAGCCGGAACATTTTGAATCTGATAGCGATACTGAATATTTGAATTCTACGGATATTGATGTAAAAGAATCGATAGAGGCCATTCACGTAGATAAAGAATCAATAGAGAAGGAACAATGCAATGAAGATCTAGAGATGGAAAAAACGTGATGTCAGCATTTTCAGCTGTCAAAAGAACTCCAGAACTGATAAATGGTGGCGTTCAACCGAGTAACATCTTTACCTTTTTCACTTTATATTTTATTTTAACTTGAGAATGGCACACTGACGCTTCAAGCGGTGAAACATTATAAGAAATTGAATTGAATTTATGTGTGGAAGTAAGATCAACACGTCGTTTTACATAGACAATTAGCTGTTTTATACAATTAGCCTGGTTTTTCATTTCGGCAGCTTGCGCCGAAGCGCCAGAAGATCATGGTTTTATACACTATAGAAATTACATAATCAAGACCTTCGCCGCGCCACAAGAGTTGAGTATCGAAACTAAAACTCTGTCTGATTACATTATGGGTAGCAGTGTTTTGCAAACCTGCAGATTCTGCGAGGCGGATGAAACGCCATTCCATCTGCTAGGAGAATGTGGAGCGATGATGCAGAAACGTAGCACACACCTGGGCAAGCATCTGCTCTGTCCAGATGAACTACAAAACTTCCCCCCCTTAAGAAAATCCTTCGGTTCCTAACAGCTGCAAGGATAAGTGGCGAACTGTAACGCTACTACTTTAAGGAGAACCGAGGACAAGCGGCGATCACAATAGGCCTATTAGGCCGCAGTGATACAATAGCCACAGACAAATAATAATAATAGACGTGTTTTATAACGTATTTAAATCCGGCTAATCGTTGAATCGGTTCTGTTGTGTAATCAGCTAGAGGTTATGTAAAATAGCGGATTATTATTATCCGACTACGACATATACACTGGGTTTACAAGGGTCGAAAGTTAAACTTTATTTTTACCAAATTATATGAATTATGCTTTTATATCTTTTGCATAGCCAGGTAGTGTACCTGCAATATAGCTCATGTTGTGATATTGATATTCATAATTAAAGATTGTGATTGAAACAAAGGTTGTGGTTATTTATAGACGGAAACAGAAGGTGTTATAAGTTTGACGTGTCTGTCTGAGGCATCATAGCCTGAACGGATAAAGCGATTTTCAGTTTTTTTTTTGGTATGAAAGGTGATTAATGAAATTTGGTTGAGCAGTTATAAAGTTATGGAGGGTGAAAGTAGGGAAGAAGAACCGAATATCTGCAAATATACTCGAGCGGAATATACACATTATAAAATAATATGTTCTTTTAAATTTTACATCAATATGAGTAAACTTAGTCCTGGGATGGGTGGGTACAAAAACAAGCTGTTCAACAACACTGTTATATTGCAATACAACAACTAATAAAAAAATAAAAAATTGATTCACAGAAATAAAATAGGTTCCTATGTTGTTAAATAAAATAGTGCTGGAAGTTAAGAAGACATACAAAATCCGTAAATTAGAGGTTTAGGAAAGATAAATGAGATTTAGAGACTGTCTCCACGAGCGAGGAAATCGCGAAGAATTCAATCCTTCCTCGTCGGGTAATCTTCAATAACGAGCGAGTATTCCGCCAGCGTTATTATTTTGTTTTCTGTGCCAGTCGCCAGCGTTCGAGAACGTCTCGTCATCTCGTGCTCGCTGCGAGGACGCCACATTCCGGAACGTGTCCGCAGCGAGGCGACAGGTTCGCCACAATATAATGACGATTCATTCAACCACTTGTCGCTTGCCGCGATATCATTCGTGTGGAGACACGTGCTATGACAATGTAAAGAAATACGTGGCACGACGATGACATCGTCGCGATTCCTCGTTTGTGGAGACTGTCCCTTATTGACAGCTAATAAGATTTGTTTATGAGTCCTAACATGTTTTAAATGCAGATAATAAGTCATTTTTAACAAATTAACGATCACCCATTAAAAAGAAAACTTAGATATAGGATGGTATTCTAACTAAACTAATCTTAAAATATTTATACATCACCCGGGATATGTGAACAGACATATTGTTACTATTCTTACATGTCCCATCCACTATTCAATTAGCTAAATCGTCGAATTCGTTCGCTTTCACAAGTCTGACAAAGTTCTAACCCTGCAAAGCCCATTCTAGACCGAAAACTCCTTTAAGACCTCACAATACAATCCCTTTTTAACAATATAGTACTACAATAACAAATTTTTATAACCACTCTCACTCTATTAAACCAGTAAAGGTTTGGACCCCATTTACACATCATCAAATTATCTACAGTTCATTTCTACATACTATTAAAATAGTGCAAATGGGTGTCTGTCAGTGTAACTAAGTTGTGTAAAAGGTCATTGTTATTAGAAGTAACAAATATGAACTCAAAATAAACAAATCAAATGATCTGAATGAATAACTATAATCTATATTTTGAGAAGTACTGAATATCGGCTTATGGTTTTCAGTTTTCACAGTTCAAAAATGTTAACACAACTGTTTTTCCATCTTCATTGAAATTCAAGACCAGATGTATGTATTTAACCGATTCGTTGCGATGTCTTATTTTGAAAACTTCTAACTGTGGCGGTGAACAAAATTGCCGTGACACGGCTGCCGTGCCAAGCGCCATACGATTAAATGACACGGCTCCTGTGTCTTCAGCCATGCCGAAAAGCAAACAGTGTTTTTACCATTTTTACGACGTTCTAACCATAAAACTTTTAGTTTACAATCGAAATCTAACGTGAGCGGTCAGGAACGGTAGTTTCAAGTGATAATAAGTGCAAAAATAAGTGTATTTTTGGAAATGGATGGTAAGTGGTTTTTTTAATAAAGGTGTGATCAACCTTTTCTACTGAAAGTAGTTCTAAAAACATTGTTTTGGTTTTCCTGATAAGAAATTTAAGTATTTTAAAGTAAATGATTGCCTTTTTATTGTTTAAGAATTACGGCGTAAAAGAAAGTATATTCCCGAGACAGAAATTGAAACTCAATGCGACGACGATGACCAAATACTAGAGCAGAATTCGCAAACATATTCACAACACTGGGAAAACTGCGTTTATACGGCTAACACTGTGTGCCTTGCACTCACTATCGCGATCCATACAAATTGACTGCAGTATTACCAGGTGCTGGCCACGCAACTGTGTCAATTATCCTGATCTGTTGACTACATCTTACTTCGGTAGCGGTAATTGTCTTTTGCGGTAAGATTCTCCTAAAATGTAAAAAAAAATTTCTCTCCAATCGTTCACATTTCTGATACAAAAATAAGCGATTTTTTAGT
This sequence comes from Gymnoscelis rufifasciata, assembly GCA_929108375.1. Classification (NCBI taxonomy): domain Eukaryota; kingdom Metazoa; phylum Arthropoda; class Insecta; order Lepidoptera; family Geometridae; genus Gymnoscelis; species Gymnoscelis rufifasciata. Next base: position 6,024,604 of record OV815315.1, on the reverse strand, counting down.
ATTATCTATTTCAATTATATTATTATACAAAAATCCTCATCATTAAAAATTTCAAAAAGGTTGGTGACCCCTATTTTTTAAAAAACAATACAATATCCAGAAACGAATGCTACAAGCTTGATGAACGTTAAAAATAAAAAAGTTTTGTTCTAGGGTAGTTTTCCCTAAATCTTAAATTGAAGGAATTACCATCGATTTAAAAATGGCACGGCTCACGTGCCTAACGCCACACGCAAAAGAAAATGATGACACGGCTGCCATGCCATCCGCAACGAATCGGTTAATTCTAATTCTATGGCCCAAATGTAAGCTATATAGGCAAATTTACAATCAAGTTAGTCTCTCAAAATTAACGCGACAATATGCTTATTATATTTCCCGTAGTGCCCTGACACTACTGCAATTCTTTCGTGCAATGCGAATTAAATCAGTAGATATACAATGGGGTCCCAATTGATTATGTTCAGTGAACATTAACTATCACATAGAAATCGTGTATAATGAAAAAATATGTGCTAACATTCAAAGTGAAAGGCCATTCTGTGACCATAGCCATAATAATAACGCCAATATTTATAAGATTAACTAAAATACTTAAACAAAGCAGATAACATACTTTAGGTAACAAAATAAACATCAATTTTAATCAAAATTTTTATGAAAGATTCCCTCTATAATTTAAAATTCAAGAGATATAAATATATCACTCATTTGCTGTAGTATTTATTATCATCGTTACAATTTGTAGAAATAGATTTTGGTATCCATAAAAAGTATTGTCGCTCTATCGAATATTTGCAGAATAGAATCAACAAGTGCTTTGTTAACATGTTCTTTAAAGCCAACGGTAAAATGTTATTAGAAATTGACCTTTCAATGACAACTAACACAAACCTTTGACGTAATTTATCTACATTGTCACAGTCGTGTGTTCGGTCTCGGGAGGTGTTTGTTAATCATTGTTTTAGCTTCGCATTGACATATTGTAAAGCGCATTAAAACAGCACCTTATCAGTTCTGTTTAAATATAATCTACTGTACATGTTCATTAAAAACTAGGATTTCTCCCCTTTATTTCTAGGATATACTATACAGTTATCGGCCATTTGGTTGCGCATTGATGAATTTTCCTTCCGTACTTCAGATAGTTCTTGATTCAATCTTAGTACTTCTAATACAAGCTTCTCGTTTTCGACTTCGAGTTTTTCTAACCTGAAAACACAATTAATTAATAGTAATATCAGTTATTAAAAAGTTTTATAAACTTAGCTAACATATAAAAATACGTTTTAAATGTTAGCTAAGTTTGTCTTTAAAATTCAAAACTATAAAATCTAGGTAATAACTACAAAAATGTTAATGTATAGATACCAATGTTTACTATAATTATATGTATATTATATTGGTGCCCGTGGACCGAGTCTGAGTCCCGAGTCAGATTCAATTCATACTAATATTATAAATAAATATATGAAAGTGTATGTGTAGGTCTGTTAGTCTTTCACAGCAAAGCCGCTGAACCAATAAGCCTGAAATTTACTAGCTAATTCCATTCTATTTCATTTATATTTCGTATTAATTAAAAGAAACATAAACTATCAAATAATTATGTATTTAATAATTTTAATGTCAGTGCATTAACATTAAAAAGGTCCATTGTGCATGAAAAGAGGATTATGTCACTGACCTCTTTTGTTTCTCTGTGAGCTCTGTGATATGGTCGCAGGCCTTCGCTAGTATGCCCCCCTTGCTCGCCGAGTCGGGCATGCCAGAGTTTGGCACTAGAGCAGCTAGTTTCATAATCCAACTGTTAATTTTGTCCCGCCTCCGCCTTTCGACTTCATTGTGAGTCGCTCTTCTTTTGTCATCACGCTAGAAAAATGAAAAAAAATCAACATGGTGTGAACAAATAAGAAAATGGTGGTGAAGTCTAGATTATTTTATGATTTCTAATTAAATATTCTTCATTTAAAAATGGACCTCCCTTAGAGCTTTACATCCCCTGTGATAAGTGTTGATTTTCGCGCAGTTAAAATAATATAGCGTTTCTCGATAATTGTAGCATTTAACACAGAATGAATTTTCCTATTCAACCAGTATACTTAAGAATTTTAGATGGGTGACATGTTCACAAAACCCTGTATAAATAAATAAATGATTTAAAAAAAAAACAGTATACCAACTACTATTCCTCATATTATGGCTTTTAATATTTCTGAAAAAAAGTATATAATTTCTTCAACCAGATCTATAGAATACTGTATATAAATCTGGTTGAAGAAATTCTATACCTTACTTAATTTTTACTGCTCGAAAATCAACACAAAATTATGTCATAACACTCATAACACAGGGAATGTAAAGGTCCTTTTTTTAATTGAATATTTCATTAAAAAAATTATCTCTTCTGTCCAGATTCAACAGGTTCGCGAAGACGAGCTCAAGGTAAATCAATATTTTCCAGTAGTATTGGAAGCTTTCAAATATCGCAATTGATTAAACCTTTAATTTCCGTGCGGACTTTCATTTTTGTCTAAAATCGGAACTGTCGTGTTTTTTTTTCTCGTGTTTTGATAACGGGTTCCCGTCCAGCGCGGGATGAAGAGGACGTACGCCTGGACTACATGGGGTATTCGTGTATCAAAAATAATATTTTGCTGGTTTGTAATTTATCATTCTTTGCATTTTATATAAGAGTTTTGAATAAATATATAAACATAAATGTATGAGTCAATCTAGTTTATTCAGAACCTGAGTTAGTAGTAATTCGCTCAAACTAAATCTATTAAAAAAACGAAATGGAAAAATATCTAGAAAATACTGTATGAACCAGCAGCCTAAAAATGAAGACAATATCCTATACTTGTGCAATAAGAAACTAGTATTCTTGGAATAAAGACATATTTTCAGTGTGCAACTAAATAAACTGAACTGAAAACAATTGACTCATCATCATCACCCTATTAACGTTCCCACTGCTGGGACACAGGGACTTCTCTCTTGACGAGAGAGATTAGGCCTTAATTCACCACGCTGGCCAAGTGCGGGTTGGTGAATGTCACATGTCCTTCAAACTCTTTTAAAGTTCTCAGAACATGCCGGTTTCCTCACGATGTTTGCCTTCACCGTTAAAGCACGTGTTTAAAGCGCACATAAATTTCTCAAGAAGAAAAATCCAGAGGTGCGTGGCGGGGTTTGAACCCACGGCCTTCGGAATGAAAGTCGAGTGTCCTTTCACTTAGCCAACACGGCTCTTCAATCAATTTTATTTTATAGATGATTGCTGACATGACATTATTTCCCTTGACATTTGTAATCAAATTTTAATTAAACTTAATTTCAATTCAATTTAAGTGTTTAGTTATTTTAATATATCATTGTTATATTTCAAATACGATTATAAAATTGTTTTATAATAAATGAATATGAGTATTATGAATACTAAGTAAAAACTGCTGCACATCAGGTGTTTTTGTATTAACTTATTATAATAATATTGTAGGAAATAGTTTAAAATAATGATGCATTGTCTTAAACTGCTTGAGCACGAAGTTTGAATTTATTTTTGAGTAGTTATTGCTTAATCTATTAGGTTTATCAATTATCAGTTGTCAAGAAGACTATTAAAAATTAAATTTGATATTAAAAGCATTTTGATGTTATTTTGTTAAGAAGCATAAACCATTTTGGAGATAAAATTTTGCATTTATTTTGTCCAAATCTATGAATTTAACTCAAGGAGTCCCATGAACTGGACTCTATGGAGATCCTTGTCCAGCAGTGTCTGAATGTGCATCATACCGCAAACAAACTTTTTTGAAAGGTATCTTAACCTGTTTCAAAATTATAAAAATTAAATGTGTGATTTATTTACCTTTTTAGCATTAGTTATTGCTTTAACTTGCGCTGGCTCTCTCTTGTAGGATTTCTTAGTTGTTGTAACTGCACTGTGTGTGCCAAAAACTTCTGCTGGGTTACTGATCACATAGTATGTGGCATCTGGAAATTATAAGAACATTAGTATAGCAGATAAATTCTAATTTTAAGAAAATTATCAAATAAAACTATTTTCTTGTTGCAGAGATTGCAACCTGCAGTAACTTCAGGATTGATATTTATCAAAACCAGTATATAAACCAAATGTTTAACAATTTCATAAGCCAACATGTAACAATTAAAGTTTGTTGAAAATCATTACTATTTAATTTCTATGTTATTTAAAAAAAAATGTATTGCAAAATGTGTTGGTAAGTGCATAACTCAACAAAGCTTGGACTAACTTGCCAATTCCCTTTCTATGTTTGTAGAAGTCTAAGGTTGGTTTATACAATGAGAAAAATTCAAATGATTGTCGGGAAAATAATTTTTAATTACCCATGTGAAGCCGGGGTGGGCCGCTAGTATTAAATAAAATGTGTTTAATAATAATTAGTTTCTTGTACCCTTATCTTCCGAAATTGCACTGTCAAAGATCCTGAACTATAATAATTATCCATAATTTTTTTCCAACTTCCTAGGTTCATAGAATAGCTGCTTACCATGAGCTGGTGAGTTTTGCATATTAGTGCCACTTTCATCTCCCGCCATTGGTATCAATTTGTATGTCACTCCAGTGCCTGTAAACAACAAAGTTGATTTATTAATTAAATTATATTCTCAACCTTCAGATATTCTTTTACACATTTACATTAATAGAAATTCATTTGTTATACTTATCCCATATTGGGTCTGAAACAGTTTCAATTTAGACAGTATTATTAATTGCCAGGTCAAGCGGAAGTTTTGTGTTCCAGATGCTTGATATCTGATAAATTTATTGAGTAGCTAGAATTAATACAGCTAACTTGGTTTAAAAGAAGCAAACACAACAATAATGTTATTTGAATTAGATTATTGAATTAGTTCCCCTGGTCTTTAACTCGTTAATCCCCAAGCGGTAACCGGTTACCGCTTACCTGACCTTATTACCTGAGGTGAGGGTCAATGGGTTAAACACAATTATGAGAAAATTACCAAGCATCAATAAATATTTATTGTACTAAGTAATCATTATAATTACGTATGAAGATAGTCTACAGCTGAATTGTGTACAAAACACTATTAGTACATTTGACTTACTAATTTCTTTATAATTTTCAGTGCTCTCTAATCCGCGCCAACTGTGAGGCACCAGGAGTGATTTTTCATCAGCTGAAACATAATCATAATTAAATTTAACCTTAATTGAATAAAAACCATCCTTTAGTAAATTTAATAATATTGTATGTGTAAAGAAAATTGTAGGAAAGTGTGACGAATTTAATTTCAGATTGTATGGGACATTGTTGTTTTTTTTAAGTACCTACATACATAATTATATTTGTTGCTATCGATATTTTTTTAGTAGTTACTTACCAAAACCTTCGTCTTTTATCAGGTTCATGTATTCGCCGTCAGCACTGTGAATAAATAAATAATTTGAAAAACAAACACTACGATTGTTCGTTTCAAATTCATCGAATTCTTTGCCAACTTGCACTGCAAAATTACGATGGCCATCACAGCCACCGATCTTGACATTATGTAACCCAACACTAGTAAATAATCTATTCACTTTATTTACCTGTTTTCGAGTGAAGTTTCAAGAGTATCGTCAATGTCCTCTTTTGCTTTGGACATTGTGCGTAAATTATTTTTGAATTTTCACAATAATGATCACGGGGACAAATAAAGAGGTCATGTGACGAGACCATAGACAAGATAACAAAAATGTCAACTATGTTATTGTCATTTTGACGTTTTAGGGTTCCGACAATTTGTCTATGGTTTGTCTTTCAAGCGCCATCTAGTGGAATGTTTGTACACAGTTAGTTTAGTTTATTTAAACTGATAATAGATGGCGCAGACTTCACGAATTTGGGCAAAACAAAGAAAACTTTGTTCGTCTTGCACATCTTATTTTAAACCCCCGACCAAAAAAAAGAGGAGACAGACAGACACGTTAACTTAACTTAACTTAACTTAACGTTAACTTATAACAAAGTTTGACGTGTCTGTCTGTCTGTCTAGGACATCATTGGATTTTTTTGTATGAAAGGTGAGTTTGGCCCGGGTGTTCTTAAAAGAGGGGAAGAAAAACCGAAAATCTACAAATTTACTCGAGTGGGGTATCAAATGAAAGAGCTTTGCTTGCACATTAGGTACTTACTAAATATTATGGTGTTTTACTTATAAGGAAATTCATATTCATATTCATTTATTCGTTGTTTCATGTGGTTACAATTTAGGTGTTAAGTATAATATTATATCTACCCTTACAATGTAAGGGTAGATATAATATTATACTATATATATATATACTATATATAATATAATAATATAATAATATATAATATATAATATATAATATATAATATATAATATAATATTATAAAGAGGAAAGGTTTGATTTTTTGTTTGTTTGTTTGTTTGTCTCGAATAGGCTCTGAAACTAATGCACCGATTTAAAAAATTCTTTCACCATTCGAAAGCTACACTATCCCTGAGTGTCATAGGCTATATTTAGTTTTCAAAAATAATATGATTCCTTACCAAACTCCGATAATGTAACCCATGGTGAAAAAAAAGAACCTAAAATCTTTCTTGATTCGCGAATGCTGCGAAAACTATTGAATATATAACAAAGTGATGTATTACAACTTTGTAGAACTTATCATTATCTACAAAAAACGTCGTTACATCATATCTCTAACTATTATAGTTTGTGACAATAAGCGATTTTTTTGAAAAATTAAACCTTAAATCTTTCTTTAATCGCGAATGCTGCGAAAACTATTGAATAAATAACAAAGTGATGTATTACAACTTTGTAGAACTTATCATTATCTACAAAAAACGTCCTAACGTCATATCTCTAACTATTATAGTTTTGTGACAATAAGCGGGGTTAAGATCACGAAATAATCTGCCGCGTCGCGTCGTCGGCTCCCTACTGAATGGTCGTGTGCGGAAATAAAAAAATTGTCGCTTGATAATAATTCGTTAACAGGTAACTAATCCCATTCAAAAAGTTATTTTCAGAACTAAACCCTAGCATATAGCATAGATATTGTACATATCGTCGGTTGCAGGTTCAATTGGGTTAACCACCAAAACACGTAAAATAAGTTGAGTATACAGTTTTTCTTTTTGAGTATATAGTTTTTCTGCTCTTTCAAATAGTATAATAATAGAATTCTAGCTTTAAAAAATACAGTTACGCTACACATTTTAACTGTGATTTTGCAGACTTCCGTCGAAATTATGTTGAAACTGAGTAGGTATGTGATCCATTTACATAAGTCGAATTGTTGTATTCCTATCCTATGACCAAAGAAGGTTAAGTTGATGTATGTATCTTGGCAAACCAGCATTGCTCTTACACTTATTCTTAGCTTGAACGAAAAATTATAACCACATATACACCAATATAAAACCAACTTTCTTCAAAAAACTAACGTTACACCAATTGACCCAAACCAAGTTTATGTTTGTTGTCGGTTACACATACAATTTGAGCATTGCAATCAATAGTATGTTTTCTCTTACCTTAATCTTCTTATAAATAATAAATCTAAATTTAAAATATAAGAAAAACCCCCGATTCGAGTCCTTCAATTTCCTTAAAAGTAAAACACCATAATAATGTGTAATGTGCACGCAATGCGCTTTCATTTGATACCCCACTCGAGATTTTTGCAGATTATCGGTTTTCCTTCCCCACTCTAACCCCCACAATTATTAAACGGCGCAACCGATTTTCATGAAACATGCCTAAGAGCACTCGCGCCAAACTCACCTTTTAAACAAAAAAAACTAAGTTGAAATCGCTTCATCCGTTCGGGAGCTATGATGTCCCAGACAGATAGACACGTCAAACAATGGCACCCCTCTTTTTTTGTCGGGGGTTAAAAATGAATCGCAAAATGTGTTGCTAAGCGCATAACTCAACAACGCCTATACCAATTTAGCCAATTTATTTTTTTAAATATTCGTTGTTGTTTAAGGATGGTTTTTACGGCGAGAAAAAATCGAATATTTTTGAAACAATTTTGAATAATTACCCGTGCAAAGCCGGGGCGTGCCGCTATATATGATATATTCTAATATATAAAATTCTTCTGTCACGGGGTGCGTAATCGAACTCCTCCGAAACGGCTTGACCGATTCTCATGAAATTTTATTATTCAGTAGGTCTGATAAACGGCCAACATCTATTTAAAAAAAATTTTTTTTTTGCAAAACAACGTTTGCTGGGGTCAGCTAGTATATAATATTATACTATATACTATATATGTAAGGCTTACATGAGCCCATTGATTCGAGGGATTTTCTTTTAAATTTTAAATTTAGATTTATAGAAGTAGGTACTTACATACTATACGACAGGTTTGTTGAAAATGTAGTAAAGTGTGAATAATTGTGAACAGTTAGTACTTAAATGTATTATAACTGCCTCAGTGGCGCGGTGGGCGAGAGTCCGCTTGTAGCGCAAGAGGTAGCGGGTTCGATTCCCGCCGAGGGGTCAAGTGTTTGTATGTTCTGCAAGCACTTTCTCCTTGGTCTGGGTGTTTAATATGTATAATAAAAAATATCTATGTACGTATGTATATTATATTAAGTATATCAGATGTCTAGTACCCGTAACACAAGCTAAGAGCTTACCACGGGGCTAGATGTTGTTGTGTGGATTGTCAGGAAATATTTATTTATTTATTATTAAAATTGTTCCAGCTGTTCCTGAATTGATACCTAATAATACCCCTTACAATCTCACAAACTTCATAATATTTGGAGTAAAATAACATTATCTTCTTATTTTGCGGTGACATCATCATGATATAATAAGTGACATAAATTAAGTTGATAATATTATTTAACTACATAAAGGAGTTTGTGGGATTGTAAGGGGTAATGGGTATCCTCCAGCTTTTCATAATGAGCACTGTTCTGAAACAACACGCATCTATTCAACCGGATATTACTATTAAAAGAAGAAATGATAGTGTTTGTCCAAAGCTTTTAGGCAAAAGGCATGTTTTTTCTCACAGATTTTACAGTTTTCTAGGACCTTTTTTTTACAATAAATTAAATAGAGCATTACACATGCATTCGTGTAATTTATATAAATGCACAAAAATAGTTTAAGGTTAGGTATCTACAAAGTTTGTCATACAATGACACTGAAAACCTCTTATCCGTTATAAAATAAGTAGTTTTTTGTAACTCAGCAATTTGTTTTTGTAATCTAGGTTAAGATAATTATGTAAGTGTACTAATCCAACAACTGTGGTAGAGCAACGTGTGCATTAAATTAGTTATAAACATTGTTATCTATACTAATATTATAAAGCTGAAGAGTTTGTTTGTTTGATTGTTTGTTTGTTTGTTTGAACGCGCTAATCTCCGAAACTACTGGTTCGAATTTAATAATTCTTTTTGTGTTGGATAGTCCAGTTATCGAGGAAGGCTATAGGCTATATAACATCACGCTACGACCAATAGGAGCAAAGATATAGTGGTAAATGTGTAAAAAACGGGAGAAATTGTTCATCTTTGAAGCCTTCCGTTGCGTGCGCCGTGAAAACGGTTCAAGATACACAAAAAATATGTATTAAAGAATAATAGCTCTTTTAATGATCTAAAAAACAATCCGCGATAGTATATGTCTATCTTTTAAGATTAACTCACAAAAAGCGTTTTTATGGTACCTAATTTGGTCGAAAAATTTGTTTAAGTTGTATCAACATAATAATATTAATCTTTATTCAAATAAATATGTTGTTGGTTAAGAGTACTTCATCCATTATAACGCGGGTAGCACCGCAGGGCACAGCTAGTATAGAATAAACTTAGGAAATAATGTATGCCTGAAAAGCAGGATCATCCTAGTTCAGGCACAATAAATACAGCATAGTTCTAATTAAATTTAAAGGATTTTTGTCAACTTTAGCTTTAAGTGATTTTCTAAATAATAATAATAATTATTATTATTATTATAGGTAGGGATTAGAAGGGGTTACAAAGTAAGTACAAAAAATGAGGGGTGTTATAAGTTTGACGCGTCTGTCTGTGTGTATGTCTGTCAGTCTGTCTGTCTGGGACATCATAGCTCCCGAACCTGAAAATCAAGTGTTTTACTTTTAAGGAAATTAAGGGATTAGAATCGGGGATTTTTCTTAAATTAAAAATTTAGATTTATTTATTATTCAGTGGTAGGGATAGTTATGTCCTAGTAAATGATTAATGATTAATTTACGATTCGTCGACGGCTATTAGATTAATTTCATCAAATTGATTAATTAACGAAGTCTTTCTGTGAAATAATCAGTGGACGCTGATCGGTAGAATTAAAGAGCCAAAAAGTATGGTCAATGTTTTTTTTTCTATCAAACCTTATGTTAAAGTTCAATAAAGATGTGATGAATGCAAACAGTTACCATTCACCAATTAAATAACAGTGTAGGTATTATTTTATGCTATTTAACGTAAAATAATACACTTAGCAGCGATTGGTCCAGGCAGACTAGGAGTTCTTATAAAAAAATAAAGCTCCCCGCCGCGTACCTATGTCTGTCTTCCTTCCTTTATAGAGATAAAATTACAAACAAACATTATAATTTTTTATGCACATTATATATATTATTATTTTTAGCACATTATATTTACGTACCTAGTACCTAGTGATTGAAGTGAAGGGTTTTTGCATCCGAGAAAATCCGAAACGGGCCAGCCACTGATTGAACATAAATCAAATGTATTACTATATTATATTTCAGTGAAGGAGATAACACATAGAAGCGGTACCTTATTGTTCATTCCATCGTTCATTCATTTCAGCCGCAACGAATCCAATGCAGGACATAGGTAGGCATCCTTTAATCACAATGAGGGGGTTTGTGTTTAAGGTGTTGTAATACATGATACTTTTTTTAATTACTTACATACTTAACAGGGATTAACGTTCTGCTGTAGGTACCTAACAAACACTCTCCCTGTGTAACCGACATGAATAAAAAAATATAAAGGTATGAGATGAACTGATACTAGGTACATCTAGGGTACAGTGTACACTGACACAAAAACACTGCAAAATGTGTGTTTCCAATAGAAAAATAACTTAATTAAACAGTTAAAATTTTAAAAGTGCATTAAGGTGTAATTATAGTGGTCACTCATCCAAGTATTGGCCTCGCACAACGTAGCTTAACTTGATAAAACACGTTTGTTGTATGGTAGTAAATATGTATACCCTTATATATTCATTTATTGTATTGTTAGTATTTGTTTTTATAGCGGCAAGTGAAATAACTACATCATCCCATAAAATATAAAATCTTCGGTTCTTATCTTGAGATACAGCCTGGTGACAGACAAATGACGAAGTCTCGGTAATAGTGTCCCGTTTTACCCTTTGGGCACGGAACCCTAACAAATAAATACACGTTCTCAGAGGAATTATTCCCAGTTGGTCTTAATAGAGCTATTGAGCTCTCAGCATAATTTTATAGAAGTTCCTCTCGGACGGCGGTATCCCTGCAACATTAAGCCACGTGGCCCAAGGGCCGTGCATTATTCATGTATCGTGTCTTCCGATGCGATTGCTTAACGCGATGCTGGTTTTCTTTTCTTCTAAGATTGGACAACATAACTGTACTATAATCGACGATTATTCAGAGAAGGTTCTTTATTAGTTATGTTTATTTATCTCTGCTTGTTTACGGGTTTGATGTAGAAATATGTTACCTACAATCTGTATTTTCTGGTATTGTGTACAATGCCTAGGCATGTTATTCACCGATTTCGATGACGGCGACCTTTGCTTCAATTTCTGTTATGGGCTCTTATGTGACTGGCTATATTAAAAACTTTGATTTACATACACTGTGGCAGTATAGCTGACCAGCGGAGTTGTAGATGTTCGTGTAGGAGAGGTCTATTATTGCTTAGTAGACACGTTACTGCATGTAATTTTGACCCGGAGTTATGGGAGGAGCTCGTTTTCCAAAGGCCTTCTTGGCGCTCTACCATCTATACCAAGTCTTTTGAAGATGATCGTCTACAAAGGCTTGACGAAAACCGTCAACTTCGTAAAAATAGACGTGTAGGTAATGTATGAAGTTATATTTATGATTACCTATTCTATACAATAGGTATTGAATTCTCGTCCGGTAATGTACGGAAAAAATAGAAAACTAAATCGGCCGCTGCCAATTGCTATAGCAATAAGAAAGAAAGAAAGAATAAAAATGTTTATTTGTGTACAAAAATATAACAAAGGACATTATCATGCGAAGCTTATGAACATAAACTTAGATTATTGTACACAAACGGGTCGACACTCAGCATGTGCAGTATTTGCACAAATGAAGACACAGCGCTGGTTTCAGTGCCGCCCGTCTGGGTGTTGAGCACAGCACTGACAACACACATTTACAAAAATCAAACACAAATTAAACATGTCTAGGTATCTAATTATCATCAACAACTCTCATGTTTCTTAAATTCAACATGCGACAGGATTGAGGTTATATTTGTATATGAAAATCCATTCGTGGTAGCGCCACGAAAGTTAGGAATTGGAACTCAAGCTGTCAAATCAAATCAATCATTTATTTGCCAAATACATTTCAATTCAAGTACATGCCACGATATTATTATAGTACAAGTAGTATATTGTATTTAACCCGCAAGCGGGTATGCAAATGTTAAAAAATATAATAAGATAGCAGCCCGCCCCGGCGTCGCACGGGTAAAAAAAAAAATTCCGATAATTTTTAAAGTTTTTTGTTGAAATTAAGTTACGTCAAAGACAATTTTATTCACAATGAAGTACTCTTAACCAACAGCATATTTATTTGAATAAAGATTAATATTATTATGTTGATACAACTTAAACAAATTATTTCGACCAAATTAGGTACCATAAAAACGGTTTTTGTGAGTTAATCCTAAAAGATAGACATATACTATCGCGGACTGTTTTTTAGATCATTAAAAGAGCTATTATTCTTTAATACATATTTTTTGTGTATCTTGAACCGTTTTCACGGCGCACGCAACGGAAGGCTTGAAAGATGATATAATTTCTCCCGTTTTTTACACATTTACCACTATATATTTGCTCCTATTGGTCGTAGCGTGATGTTATATAGCCTATAGCCTTCCTCGATAACTGGACTATCCAATACAAAAAGAATTATTCAATTCGAACCAGTAGTTTCGGAGATTAGCGCGTTCAAACAAACAAACAATCAAACAAACAAACTCTTCAGCTTTATTATATTAGTATAGATAAAATAATCAAAACCAATTGTAACTTAATAATTAAATGAAAAATGAAAAATTAAATAAAAAAAGTTGTGTGTGCGATTCACACACGAGAGAAGTGAAACTTCAGTAAATCGACGAAAGAATAATAAGATGGATAAAAAAAAAGTGTGTGTGTGTCAGCTACGACGCACGATTGGAGTCTACTACTTATGAACTATAATTATGATATATATCGAATAGAAAAAAAAGGTAAATGAACGCATCTACTAAAATGTTAAGAGGAACAAACATATATCTGTAATTATTCGGATTATTTATATTACTTCAATAAAGCGTATTACATAAAGTATGTTACAAAATAATATAAATAAAATACAGCAATACCTCTTTGCGCGATACTTCGTAAATTCGTCGAAATTTAAATAAAGCATTGTATTTGTGTCTCTTACATCATTTCCGTTTCATCTTTTTGCATCCGGTTTGAAATCACTACGATTCTATAGAAGTTTCACTTCAAAAATTAAACATAATATAAGTCAACGACAAAAAAGAGGCCTTGTCTCGCTGTTTTTCAATGTTATTAGGGGAAGGTGGGGGAATTGCGGACGCTTAAGCAGAATCACAAATAAAACTCAAACTATTAATAATAATCAGTCTGTCTTTATTAATTTTTAAACTATAGTTATTTACCTATCAAATCAACTTTAATAATTATATGAGATCAATCAACATGTATTAAATTTTAATGAAAAACAAAAACATTGATGTCCGTAATTACCCTTAGCTCGAGGGGTAAATACGGACCAGTGCTGGGTTAATTGCGGACAACATGGGGTATTTACGGACGAGGTCTCATTTCATTTGCAGAATTCACAATCGTAGCCTCTTGAAGAAGACCCAGCATTGCAATTCTCATGTGCCCAATTGTTGCATTTGGAACACATAATCCAGTCTTCTGCGGGCGGAACACAATACTTTTCTTGGCAATAAATGCAGAAATATTCATCATTTTCTTTATCGCATTCAAAATTGTTTATGTTTCTTAAGCCTTTTGGTCGTTTTTCTTCGGTATTTTTTGGTTTCTTATTTGGAGTTTTAGTCTTTTCTTGTTTTAGATTCTTTCCCTTTCTTTCTATTTTTCTTTTGTTCTTTTTGGTATAGGTTTGCTTTTTCCGGTGTGCTGGTGAAAATAATAGAATATTTTTTTTAACAAATCGTGATGTAAGAGTAGTTTTTATAGTTGGTATATGAACTATAATACTAAGTGGTACTAAGGGAGATGGACAAGATTGGCTTGCTTTATTTCGATTTACACCAGCTTCACTAATGTCACTCACTAAACCCCTGTCGAAAAAGAGTCTTTTTCTCATTAATTTCTTGCACAGCTCTTTGTAAAGTTTCAATGGTGTAAGCTGCTTCTTTTTTCTTAATATATTTTCGATGCATCTGGAACAAAGAACTATTATCGCGGGGGCAGGGATGGAGCAATTACAAAAATAATGTAAAATTAATATTTTGATAAATAATGGGGTGATTACGGACGTCCGAATTTACCCCAGGTCATTTGTCCGCAATTGACCCAAAATAGTTTGAAAAAGTCCAACATCATAATTTTTAGGTTAATCAAAATTTATCAAGCCCAACGGTCGTACTATTTACTCGTCATTAACATCGCAATCGATAGAAAATAGGGCTTTTAAACTGACACTTAGTCTTTTTGAAAGACACTGAAAATAGTAAATACGAATATTACATCAAAACCACAAAAAAAATAAAATTTCAATTAGTAAAGTAAAGTAAGTAAAGTAAAAAATGTTTATTTGCGTATTTAAATAATTACAAATAAATGTTGCATGATACATAGTTGTGACATAATAAAACTTAATTAAACTTAACCTAGTAAAAACGCAAATAGGACACCGGCTCAGCATAAGAGCTGTATCAGAAGGGGTCTTCTGACACAGCGCTGGTTTTCAGCGGCGCCTGAGAATTACCTTGAAACGCGTGCGCAGCAGTCTGTTAGCAGTGTTTGGTGGGCACTAAAGATGGCCGAACGAAACGCGTGATCGTGGTAGCTGGACGCGGGGGGCTGGGATGGAGTAGATATATGTTAGTCCGTATTTACCCCGCGTCCGTAATTCCCCCATCGTCCCCCTACACCTTAACTTTCGCCAGCATTTTATTAATTATGTGCAAGAGTGCCAATAGAACCTTGGATTACAACGAAAGTTTGCGAGGAACGTGTTTAAGCGTACCTCTGGCTACCACCCGCATCTCTTTCCTCTCACTACGTGTCTGGAATGTTAGGCCTGGATACATTAGAGCTGAGGCGGTGGAGTTGACAGGTTCTGGGCAGAATTAATTAGTATGTCCCCGATAACTACTGCAGAACAGGACGCTGGATTCACCGACGGTTTGCTCGTCCCACACTAAGAGCCTTCCGACATGTCGACATATTTAACGACTTAGCTTAATCTATTTGCACTTCTGCACTGCACTGATCCCTAAGTTCAAATAAATTTTCTAGATTTAAATTTATTGTTCTAATATTCCGTAAATTAATAATAAGATGAAAGAGAAGTGAAGGTAGAAAAGACCTTTACTTCTCTTTCTTCTTATAAAATTTTGTTTAGTTATTGCCCTGGGTTCTCGTATAAACCAACTTTACAATACGTGGGTAAATAAATAAATACGTAAATTAGGGCTAGCCGTATTGAATAACGTATAGCGGGAATACATTCAGGTTTTCCATTCGACTCAAAAAAAAAATTGATTATTATTTATGTGTGAGGATGCAGTTGTGTTTTATAGTTTAAGAAAAAGCACTTACTAATTTTTTTTCAATATAGTTACTGAATCCAATCTAAACTTAAATACGTATAAACGTGCCTACTCAAATTGTGTAGATACGTGCGTGTTGACTCAAATAATAAATTACAAGATCCCTTCTTATCCGCACAGGGAATAAGGTACCTACAACATAATGATGTAAAGCTATGTGATGATGATTAATGTTGTGAAGTGTCATGTGCCGAGTTTCCTGTGACACGCTTTTCTCGTAAATATCGCAGCGTTGATATCGTATGATTTAAACTGAAGCGTATCATTTAAACTGAATCGAGTGAATAAGAGAATGGAAGTAGCGAAAAAATTATCTTTTACCAAAAACTGGCATCCTGTATAATATGTAGAAAAAAAACCTACTTATTTTATCTATTGTGTCTGAATTACTAAGCCTTGTCATTGAGGGTTACCCCTGCTTACCAGTACTGCCTGCTGAGAGTACGGCACCGTCATGATTGTGGAGACTTGCAAAGCTATCGTGATACAGAGGGAGAAGACCAGACTTTACACAGGAGTGGATATTCATTTGCTGATATTTATCACCAATGGATCAAGAGATAAAGATATATCTTAAATATAATACCAAGCTAGAGTATCTTACAGATATATTATATATTTATATTAAGGTATATTTTCTTCCTGTCCGAGATATCTATAATATAGAATAGAGCGTTTGTCGGTGATATCAGACCTATTTCGAAAAATAATTTACTGTATCGAAAGGCCGACATTATGAAGCCTCAAATAATAAGAACAAAATATTAAATATGGATTAAATCTATGTAGTTATAGTTCGTTAGTTATTATTTCAGGCAGACTATGCAAATGTTTCGTTCTTCACTTTTACACACTGGTTGCAAGCTTTGAGAAACCAATTTCAACACACAGAACCTTTGGGTTACAATTTTCTTGGTTACACAAGAAACTATGAAGGCTTTGTTGTTATAACCCTGTGAATTACTATGGTTTAATTAGACTGTTGATCGTTGGAGCCGGTTTAATCATGCAAGCCTGCGGTCGCCTGCATAATGTCATGCTTTTGACATTCCCACCAGAAGTCACTTAGCTACAGTCAACAGCAACAGTAAGTGATCAAAATCTACGTTTCAAAATATCTTCGAGGGTGACGTGCCAGATGTAACAAGTTATACCAATGTGTCAATTTTAAATGTATGTATCTAGTTTTAATTAGTCAAAACAAAATGATCATAATATCACCATGGATCGAAATAAATGTGACCACTTACTATGTTTCAGTCAGTGTGTTTTGAGTAAAATTACTGTATATATATTATTTTGGTACCCTATTTCATCAGTTTCTTTTACAGCAAAAGAAACTTTGCTGTTGACTGTACCTAATCGATTATGGTGGTTTAGGTATACTCTGTCTTTAACACAGAACTAGATCGAGATAGAAGCAACGAGTGTATGTACCACGCGTGGCGAAAAGACGCCTCGACAGCTCCATTGCTCGCCGCGAACTTCAGTCTGCTCCCGACCGCGATCTGCGTGCGACGTCAGATTTTAACAACAAAATGACTCGTTGTTCGATAATAAACTGTTCTAACACCACCGATAAAGTAGGAGCTGTAAATCGAGGTATTTCCTTTCATCGTTAAGTACTATTTATCTGTTTTTCATTAAAAAACAATTTATTTTATTATTTTCATCAAAACAGTACCGGGCCGGGCGATTGTATGTCCAACGCTAGTTTTCTATTGCGGCTTTAATTTGACTAGCCAGACATGTCGTGCGTTCAAAACCAGCGATGTAAAAATAAGCTATTCAAAATGTCGAGTTGCGTTAAAAGTCGATTTTTATTTTTTTCTGTCAAAAGTAAAAATAGAGCTGCGATTTTCTTACTCGATTAAAATTGATTCTGAAAGCAGAGGAAATGTTAATTACGTTTTTATTTATACATACATATATTATTATTTAGCTAAAATAAACGTAGTGAAAAGCAAAATTATTGTTAACAAACAGGTTATGGTTACTTTCTATATTGCAAATTTATTTCAGTTTTCCAAATGATCCTCATATTAAAAAGAAATGGATTGAAGCAACGGGTCGTAAAAAATGGTTTTCTACAAAAAACAGCCGGATAAGCTCTGTACATTTCCGTGTAGATACCTTTCCTGGACCATCAAAGTACCGACGAGTAATCAGTACAGCTTATCCATGCAATGTATGGTGTATGAGACAAAACTGTCTAAAAAAATCTAAATCACCACCAATGCTTGTACTAAATACATTCTTTCAATGATACTCTGTAAAATAGTACCGGCTTGGTTTAATTAATTATGCTTGTGATCGCCGGAACTGGTTGAATCATGCAAACTTGCGGTCGGTCGCCAGCGTAATGCTATGCTTTTGACATTCTCACGGGGTCGCATAGGTAATTGATTTTGGTTGGTTTAGCTATAGCCGGTCTCACTATTGCAGTTATTACTTGCAGCATACTGTTCTATAGTACTTAATAACGTAATATACTAAATTGGTAATCAGGTACTTGGATGAGTGAAAGGGAATTTAAAACACAAAGTGCAAATACATATTATGTATATTAATATAATATATTTCATTACAAATTTGACTCTTTGGCTCCATAAAATATGTATGTAATCTTGGTATGATATGAGTTCTCAAATACTGTTTACTATTACACTTTATTTTTCTTTACTTGGATTGGTAATTGTAGATAAATTCAACATTGGTAATAATTAGTATCGGCATAGATTTTAAATATTATTAATAAGAATTGGTACATTTTTATTTTATTTTATATGACATATTAAGGAAGTCATGATTATAAAATATGATATAATACTCGTATATGAAATAGATAACTACCGAACTATTCATATAAATAAATAAATAAATATTTCCGGACTACTCTCACAGCATCACCCCAAACTAAGCAAAAATTGGATGTATTATGTATTTACGGAAGTCTTCATTTATGCAATGAAGATGATCACAATTTCTAATCAGAAATCACCGATCTAATCAGAATGCCCGTCCACAATTAAGTGAGAACAGCAACCCAAGTATAAAATGAAGGTGTCCTATAAATCCTTGAAACAAGTTGATACCATTTATACCCCGAGTTGTATCGCGTCTATTCCCGTCGTTTATTCCCAAGGGAATAAAGCTTTTAACCAGACATGCACTAACTGCTTACTAGAATCTAGAATTTGTTGGGTATGTGGCTCGGTGGGCGAAGGTCCGCCTGAGGCGCAGGAGGTTGCGGGTTCGAATCCCGCCGGGGGACCAGAATTGGTACGGTCTACAATTTCTGGTTTCGGGTCTGGGTGTTTTCTATGTATCATATGTATGTATTTACAACAAAAAAAATCTATGTAGTATATCAGTAGTACAAGCCATAGTACAAGCTCTGCTTATTTGGGGCTAGGTGATGCTGTGTGAGTAGTCCGGAAATATTTATTTATTTATTTATGCCATCCGAAAGAAAAATATAGGATAGGAAGGAATGCTGTAGAAAACTTCAATTCACTTGATTTTCGTGTGTAAGGAAAAATACGTGTACATTTTTTTTATAATTCATATGCCGGACTTTTTTTATCTTTATCTTTCTACCCTATTGATGTGTACAAGCCCTAAGAATAAGATAATCTGATCGTAAACATTTTATCCGCCTAACATATAGATTCTCACGTTTATTTTATAAGGAAATTCTTTTCATCTTATCTATCCAAGGTTTCTTTGTTCGCAAGATATCGCGAGGCGCGGGGTGACACAGGTAGCTTCCACAAGATTTATGATAACACCAAGGATCCTGCAGAAATAGGGAGATTCTTTAATATCTGGCGGTAGTGGGTTCGGAGACAAAAAACGGCTTATATTCTTGAATATATTCAAGGAATAAGATGCCGTTCTTATTTGTGGCCGCCATTTTGAATGCATTTTGCATGTCGGTAAGCCCTTGTCTGTGACGTGCCTGCGCGGTGTCGGTGTGTGTGATTATAATGGAAATTTGAGTTGGATGAACTATGTGAAACAGATGCCGTTGGAATCGTAAATAATAATAAGTAATGTAATACAAATAATATGAGTTTAGACCTGAATTCAATTATTGCGATGTAAAATATGTTTTTAATAATTTGATTAGACCGCGATTCAATGATGTGTACAAATTGCTTTTATTATATGAACAATGATATAAATAACAGATGAAAGGTTATAAAAGCTTATAAGAGTTTGCACACTGCCAGTAATTATCAGCCTCTCCAGGCTGTTCGGGTCACGCCTGACAGTGTGGCCGAAGAATTTTAGTACTCTCTGCATGCAGATTGTAGACAGTCGAGTTCCAATGCCAAGTTCTTTGAGAATTGACTCGTTTGTGCGGTGCTCCGTCCATGTTATTCTCAACATTCTGCGCCAGCACCACATTTCGAACGCATCAATCCTCGTTCGCACTCGAGACTTCAGTGTCCAGGTTTCCGACGCATATAAAAAGATAGAGAAGATAAGAGTCTGGATCAATTTCCTCTTGGTGTTACGGCTAATGCTCCTGTTCCGCCATATCCTCTCCAGTCTTCTCACCGCAGATTTTGCCATTTGCACTCTCCTGACCACTTCCTGCTCACAGTCTCCGTCATCACTTATTTGCGATCCTAAGTACACAAACTTATGTACTACTTCCAGATCGCGCAGCTCGTGAGTTCTCTGCAGGGTACCGGCTCTGTCCACGAACATGAGCTTGGTCTTGGAGCGGTTGATAAGCAACCCATATTCGCGGCTTATAGAGCTAATTCTGGACAAGAGTTCCACGAGTTCGGCCTCGGATAAACCTATTATTGTTGTATCATCGGCGAATCGCAAGTTGCTCAGTGTGTAACCTCCTATGCGAATGCCACCTTCCCAGTTCTCCAGGACCCTTCTCATTATATGTTCACCAATGAAATTGAAAAGTTGCGGGGAGAGTATACAACCTTGTCGGACTCCTCTCTCGGAATGAAAAGGGCGTGATAGGTCATCTTCAAGCCTTACTCGAGACTTGCTGCTGGTATAGAGATTTTGAACCAAAAAAGTGAGATGATCAGGGATACCCATCTCTCCCATGACGCTGAACATCCTAGCCCAACTGATGCAGTCAAACGCCTTCGCGTAGTCAATGAAGCATAAGGCGGCGTTGATGTTATGCTCTCTGCACTTTTCAATTAAGAGTCTGATGTTCAGGATTTGCTCTCTCGTGCCTCTGCCTTTCACAAATCACGCTTGTTCTTTGGGTATCAGCTGCGAAATGTAGGCTTCTAGTCTTCTATTTAAAATTCTGAGCAGGATCTTGCTCGCATGGGAAATTAGGGAAATAGTGCGATAGTTTTCACATTTGCGTGTAGAACCTTTTTTGTGCAAGGGAACTACAATGGAGTCTGTCCAGTCCTCTGGCCAGTGGCCAGTTCTCCAGATTTTTTGGCAGATGGTGATCATGATTGTGATTCCCTCATCACCCATGTTCTTAAGCATTTGGGCTGTAACCCCATCTCCGCCACATGACTTGGGTTTGAGCTTGCTCAAAGCCTCCTCAACTTCCCGCCGAAGGATGTCCGGTTCCTTATCCACGAAATCAAGAACGCACTCTTCTGCGTTATTTTCTCTATACAGCTGATGGCAGTATGATCTCCATCTATCCAATACCGCCTCTTTGTCAGACAGCAAGGTGCCCGCGTCATTTTCAACCAAAGTTTCGGTTTAAACTCCTTGGATAGGCACTTCACTTTTTGGAACATCAACAAACTTTTAGGCCGCTCACCCGGTGGACCCACACAACACAGGACGCTACAGGTGGCACTCTCCAAGCATCAATACAGTTGGCTCAGGACCGGAGTCGATGGAGAGAAGTGGTGGCGAAGCTGATAAGACGCCATAGTCACGTCCCTCAGTCATGAGGTTACGACTAAGAAGAAGAAGAGTTTTGAATAAAAACACGGAACTAATGTTGTTATTATAGGAAATCTGTAGCAGGGTTAATTAATGACTAAAAATGTATTTTGTTACACACAATCCTTTAAGGCAAATCACATTTTTTTTTAATTTTGATAGAAGTTTTGACTTGGCATGTTTTCTGTATGTAGTGTAAGGTGCTTTTATTATAATATTTGTCGGCTCTGCTGTCTGCCCACTCATTCTCTTACAGATTTAAGTGCAAAACAAACAACAAAGCCCCTTTTCTGGAATACATCACGTCTTAATCATAATTCGAGTCCTCTAATTTCAGTCATATTGATTGGAAGGGAAACTGCGAGATAAAATTCATATTTATGGGAACCTAAGCGCACATGGTATGAATAATAATCGGCTTGTACAGGGTTCCATTTTACTAAACTTTGCTGGATATTGGATTTACGTGATGTTTTGAGAATCGATTGGTCTGAAAGAATCCTGATCCTTTCAGGACAGGGTTTGGTCATTACAGTATATATCATTTAACGAATAGTCTATAGAATAGACTGCCTCAGTGGGGCGGTGGGCGGAGGTCCGCTTGCGGCGTAAAAGGTAGCGGGTTCGTATAGGCTAGATGTTGTGTTGTCCGAAGTTGAAGAAATATAAAAAAAATTGTCCGTTGACGTTTGGAGAAAAAGTGTCAAATCAAATCCAATGTTTTATTTTTTCTCCGTTAACCGATATTGATAATAATTTAATAGGTTTTAAATTAGCCCCTTAACTCTAATAGGAATTGATTCAGTAGTTCTCGAGTTATGTTTAATCTAATAGGAGTACAACAATAGCACAGTAGTTACCGGTGTTTGTTACGAAACTCTAGACTTTGTTAAACCACAGACTTGACAGGTTGGACTGTAGACATCCACGAACAAGGTGCTTCTACTAAATGTTACGAGTAAAATACTCACTCATAGGTCTTATTTCAGAAAACCTGAGTAAACTAACCAATGGTTAGTTTTGTCAAGAGCTTAGTCCTATGTGTCTGAGCGAAATACCTATATCTTAACCGATGCCGATGTCTAATTTTACTCGGAGACGGTGAAAATGGCCCTTTAGTATCTAAGTAATAGTGACCTACGACTACCAGAGCGCCGAGCATTCGTAAGATTATTATGTGACATAGAAAATACAGAAAACATTATGTAAGTAAATCTTATTGGAGTACTCACAGAACAACATTACGAGGTACAACAAGAACACACATATTCAATAAGAAGATTATGCGGCTTTGCGTTGAAAAGATTATCTACCCAGAGAATCTCAGCAAATATCTTTAACATTTTATTTCAAGAACCTTTCTTTTTCACAGGTTTCTATTAGGGTTTATTTGCCTCTTAGGCCTTTGTACCTTTTACTTAGGCGAATGGAAAGATGTGTAAAAGTGCAATTGATTACTTTTGGAATTATAATAGATTTCACCGCTGAAATATAAGAGAAAAATATGTTGTAGGTGCAAATCGTGCGAAAGCGTTACGTCACGAGTAATTTCAAAGGACTAGGCTTGATTTTTTGAAATAAGGAAAAATACGGGTACAATTTTTTTAATAATAGTAGGCCGAATCTGAATCATAGATTATGTACGACTATGAATGCCGGCCTTAAGAGCAGAAAAAATATTATTTAAGTCATCTAGCCGATAGGCCTCCTCAGTCAAGATTACCAAATTATAATAATGGTTTACAAATGTATAATTATTGTGCTATTAAATAATTTGGCGTTATTTATTATTCTATGATGTGGCCAATATAATAGGCCACTTTTATCATTTGCTCAAAGTGAGGGGGTAACATTTTGTTCGAATGAACTGTTAGAGAATCTACGTTTTTCAAATGAACTGAATTAAAAAAATAATCATATTATCATTTATTGTGAAAAAGTATTTACTACAATTTTAATTGAGTTTCACGGAAAATAAAAACTTTTTTTTTTCTATCGAAATATGGATAATGAAAACAAATAAAAACTCCTACATAATTTGACTAATAATATTTATTCTCAATCAGCATTAAGGATTTGGCTTTACTTTAGTTACAGTTGTTGCTGAAGATAGTTTTCACATTGAACTCTAAAAACCTAAAAGTTGATTACAAAATATCCCAATGAAAGCTCGCTATTTTCTACACGATCACGTTGGGTTGGGTCAGAACCATCGCAAAGTCTCAGCATTTATCTATTTGAATAGCGAGTAGCTAGTTTTATTATTTATTTATTAATATAGACAGATAAA
Organism: Gymnoscelis rufifasciata; assembly: GCA_929108375.1. NCBI lineage: Eukaryota > Metazoa > Arthropoda > Insecta > Lepidoptera > Geometridae > Gymnoscelis > Gymnoscelis rufifasciata. Next base: position 6,000,279 of record OV815315.1, on the reverse strand, counting down.
TTACATGATTATTTTAATTACTAGTAGCTGTAAGCGGGTTAACGTTTTATGTAGGTACTCAATATTCAAACATTCCTGCAAAAAAGGAATTATTCCACTTTCCCCCACTAAGGCAATTTCACTAGTGGGGCATCGTCTATAGCAGAAAAAGTGCAGTGTATTCTGCTACTTGGACGTACTCAACTCAATACTAGTTAAGTAAAACCATGATTAGCATCATCATCACCCTATTAACGTTCCCACTTCTGGGACACACGGACTTCTCTCATGACGAGAGAGATTAGGCCTTAATTCACCACGCTGGCCAAGTGCGGTTTGGTGAATGTCACATGTCCTTCAAACCTTTTTAAAGTTCTCAGAACATGCCGGTTTCCTCACGATGTTTGCCTTCACCGTTAAAGTACGTATTTAAAGCGCACATAACTCTCTCAAGAAGAAAAATCCAGAGGTGCGTGGCGGGGTTTGAACCCACGACCTTCGGAATGAAAGTCGAGTGTCCTCCCACTTAGCCAACACGGCTTTTTTGAATATGATTAGCATAAGCACCCATATTCAAGTTCCCACTACTGGGACACATGGACTTTTTCCTGGACGAGATATATTAGGCCTTAATTTACCACGCTGGTCAAGTGCAGGTTGGTGAATACGATGATTGAATAGTCAAAATATCCATTATTTACCCAAAATGTTGACTAAGAAAACACCACAACAGAACATTAAAGTCACCGCAATTAAAGCTGGTTACAAACTTGTACCTAGGGTCTGACCAAACTCAAACACTGCATTTGGTATGCGTATGTAAATGTGTACGTGACCCGTTCGCGTCTCGCGCCGAGGTAACCTTTTTATCACGTTCCGTTCTACCCACATCGGCTTGGGATAAATTAATGTTGTTTATTTTCGTTTTTCACAATTTTTTGATTAAATTCGTAAACGCTTTGTTTGCGCGCCCCATTTCGTGATAAAATAATCAGGATTATTCATATTTATGGATGTTTGGCGTTTTTTTGATGTTTTGGGCGATGGTATGATTGAAATAGGTAATCTATTAGATTATTTTTCTATTGGCCTTAGAAGAAGACTTCTGTTGTGTAAATAGATATTAACTCTACAACCGTGCCTTGGGATACATTGGTAGAAAATGTTTAGGTATATTTTTTTATTTTGCATTTCAAAGAAAATAAAAGTTAAAACTATACATAAAACTATCAAGGCTGTACAAATAACAGAAAAAAAACTCTTTCTAAACATATCAAATATTTGATAAAGTAAATTGGCAGCTTACAATTACATATGCTTTTTCAACAAAGTCAGAATTCTAACAGATGTTTGATTTTACCGGAGATGTAGACCATAGATGTAGGTTAGAATTTTCATACAGTTTATCGTAGTAACAAAACCAAAGAACACAAGGATTGAATTTCATAAATTTCAAGACCTAGAATTTGTCGTAAAAGCATCGAAGCGCCGGCAACCCTTCTCCCTTGTTTAGGCTTGTTTACACAATGTTATTTCCCTTGACGGTTGAGCCCTTAAATTGGGCTTTGTATCTACCAACACAATGAAAGGTAAAAGCCTTCCGATTTCAGGTTGAGTTATTTATTGGGTAAATTCATAAAAAAGCTAATACTTCACCTGAATAATTGACTAGAGGACGTTATTGTACACAGAGGATTTTAAACGAAAAGAGACATTACTAAAAATAAATTACGAATTATGATTATGCTAAGTCTATGTTTTTTTTTTGTGTGTTTTGTGTGGTGTGCAATAAAGTGTTATCTATCTATCTACGAAATAGCGACGCATAACGACTTTACACTTGCGTGCAAATCATTCTTTTAAAAGTATTATCTTGAATCATTATATTTATTGGTGAAATTTGCATTAAAATATGTTGGAGTAGGTAGATTAAAATATTAAAATATGTAAACAAACAGACAGTGGAAACGAAAATAAATTTTGTGGGTAAAAAAGATAAAAAATTGCATATCTTTTGTACCACCTGATGGTAGGAGTCAATTAAGACAATGAAATCAAAATAATATAGTCAAAAAGACAATCTCACATAACTGCCTCGGTGGGCTGTGGGCGAATGTCCGCTTGCAGAGCAAGAGGTAGAGGGTTCGATTCCCTCCGAGGGTTAAAGATTTTGTAAGATTTTGTGTATTTGTGTTTGTGTTCTGCAAGCACTTTTCGCCTTGGTCTGAGTGTTTAATATGTTTAATTCATCATCATCATTTCAGCTTTTAGACGTCCACTGCTGGGCATAAGCCTATCTCAAAGACGACTAATTCCGATCGGTCGCCACTTGCATCCACCGTGTGCCAGCAAGTTTGACTAGGTCATCTGTCCATCTTGTTGGTGGTCGTCCGACGCTGCGCTTACCAATCCGCGGCCCCCATTCGAGAACCTTCCGGCCCCAACGTCACGTCTTTTCGTCAAAAATACCGCAGTGCCTCAAAACAAAAGTCTTCAATAAGTGTGTGTTGCCAGTGATGACTTACGGATTACGGATCCGAAACGTGGTGATTTACTATTGGCCTTATGAATAGGCTCAGAGTCGCTCAAAGAGCTATGGAAAGGGCTATGCTCGGGGTTTCTCTACGGGAATGAGGAGATACGTAGAAGAACGCGGGTCACCGACATAGCCAAACGGATTAGCTCTTTGAAGTGGCAGTGGGCAGGCCACATAGCACGTAGAACAGATGTATAATTAAAAATGTCTATATGTGTATGTATATCATATTAAGTATATCAGATGTCCGTTACTAAAGCTTATAGAGCTTACCACGGGGCTAGATGTTGTTGTGTAGATTGATGCGGAAATATTTATTTATTTATTATTTCATAAATAAAAACTATGTTTGTTATTCATTATGATACCTGTACGAATTTCGCTACACTGCTACGAAATGCTACGCCGTAGCACTCTTTTATCCGATTAACAAGTTTTTGTTTTTCGTTATTTTGCTAATGCAGACCGTTGGTACGGTAATATTGCATTGAAATTGTTCCGTATGTTAAAAAACTAGATCAAATATATATTCACGTCTGTCTATTATATGAAGTTTATCAGAAGTTACAGGTAATAGAAAATTGTTATCTGATAAGCTTGAGTTTTAGTGCTCACCACGGGGCTAAGTGTTGTTGTGTAGATTGTCCGAATATATTTATTTAATTTATCCAGTGAATTTCCGGAGGAATTTCACAATAACAACACAATTTATTGTGAAAAATTTCCTTTCCCTAGTTTATCTTATCATTATATCAGCTATAGATACACACTGTTAGACATAAGCCAACCAATTATTCGGCTACTGCGGTATTTTCGACTAAAGTCGCTATTTCAATAACAAATTTCGTCCAACTCATTCCAGTCCGAGGTCGTTCCAGACATATACGAGTACATACTTACTCAAGCAAAACATAACATATTATTAGACTTTTTCGTGATTTTTAGGTTTTTAATAATCAATAAAGCTGCGTGCAAACACACAGTTTGTGCGTTTAAGGGTTCCGTAGCCAAATGGCAAAAATAGAGCTCTTATAGTGTCTGCCTGTCTGTAACAGCCACTTTTATTCGAAACTATGAGAACTATACTGTTGAAACGTGGTAAGTTAATGAATTCTGAAAACCGCATTAAGATTAAATTTTTGGGAATTTCCCATACTAAGATATAAAACAAAAAAAAATTTTTTTCATAAAACCCATACGTATGGGGTATAAAAGGTCATTAAATATTATGGGTCTTTAAGATAATATCGAGGTTTCTATCATCATTTTTATTCTAAATTGAAAAGTTTGCGCAAGATACAATTTAAAAGTGGTAAAATAAGTTTCCCTGTCCCTGTAACTTCTAAAATAAGAGAATGATGAAACTATATTGCAAACTTCCACTGAAAATTTATTTAAACAAGCTCTTCATGATTGTATTTATTTATTATGAACGACATGACTTGTGACATGCGAAATCTACCAATCTGAACGCTCGACTTCTTATTTTTTCTATACACGGTATTTAATAGTGTGTATTTTTCACATTGTACAATTTGTTACACTTAACAGCATAAAAGTAGGTTAGTACTAATATTTTGACCCGCATTCTAACCTCCAAACGACTTTATTTGTCGGAACATAACCTTGAGCCTTATCCCCATTTTCTCAATAAACGACATAACACTATTTTATAAGATACCTGATATTCCGAGTATTCTTCTGTATCGGAGCTCAAATGTTGTTGGTTAGATAGCATAGGAAGTTGGCAAGATGCGAAGTGACGTAATCATGGTACCATGACGGGTGCCAAAGCCTCTCGGGGCTTGTCGAGGGGAAAAAAGCCTTATAGCTATGAGATAGGGGTTCTGTTGGGTTGGGGAATGTTGGTGTATTTGTTTGTAGACAGTGAGACGCCAAGGCGCCGGTCTGGCGGTATAAGATGAAGTCATTTGTGTGTGGTTAATCGATATTGAGATTTGTTCAATGTTAAGGCCTACTTTGTGAGGCTTTTTTGAGCTATTTTGTGTAGCAGCACTATAAAAAGAAAGTGTCAATTGAGACAGTTGATGAAATAATAGGTAGCTAAATGGATATGGTTTAATATGACCCGTGTTCTTATCCTAATTGTTATTAATATCATTTATTTTGTCACAATCACAATAAAATACAACAAATACATAAATAAACACAATGCTATTAAAAAAAAAATTATGACAACAACATATTGCGATAAAAAAGGTAACCATTCAGCATAAGCTACAGCAGAACGGGTCCAACCACAGCGCTGGTCTGCCATGGTTACCTGAGTTGTGTTGGTTATATGTTATTAGCATACAGTATATTACAAAAAAAAAACAATAAAAAGGGAAACTTTAATAACTTAACAGTAAACATTACAACAAGAAATTTCAATAAATTACAAGGTACAACTATAAACTTATTTCCGAAAAACGGGAGGCCCAATAAGGAAGGCCCATGTCTGTAAACGAAGGCTGAAATAAGGAAAATATAATATTAAAACGCAAAAACAATAGTAAAACATTTATATGACATGATATTTTTATTAACAACATTTATAAGAACCACAGGTAGGTATTACAAATTATGTGTTCTGTGATAAAAACCATAAAATATAATGTTTTAGTTTTTTTCTCATAAGAATCTTCCGTCTTGATATTTAACTTTAATAATTTACAAAATGAATTTCAAAGTTAACTACCTGTTTAATAAACATAGAAGCAATTTATTTACTACTTTAGGATTAAATATTTTTTATTTTAATACAACATCATTATGTGCCTACAGTTTTCAGTGGCGGTGTAGATTAGTTGGTTATGTGGAGTAAAAGGTAGTGAATACAAAACCCGCAAAATTCCTTAGGCATCCTATTGTTTTATATATTACAAATATAAAATCATATATCTAGATCACATAATAGTGTTAGTAAGAATAATTCTTATGTAAGTGAATATTATTGTCTTTTTGAAAGTGAATTATATAAAACGTAGATCACATAGTACCTACAAGCTTAGCACTTACCTACCACAGGGCTTAGGGTGCAAAAATCGATGGGCTCTAAGGAAACATACCTTTAAAAAAACAATCTGCATATAAAGATATTCGATAAATATATCACAATAACCACTTTTTTAGTCCCTATTCACTGACGAATGACGAAATCTCCTAAATTTTTTAACCCTAGAACCTTGAAATTGGGAAGATATGTATCTTATAGGGTGTAGAGTTCCGATTTCACGAAACTTCACCTCTAAGCTAGTGAATCAGGGGTTGGAAGTTTGTATGAAGGTGTTCATTTACGGGTACCCACTTGTTAAATACATCGATTAAATTGATTTATAAAAGTTTCGTAACAAGTTACATAAGAACAGTGCTGTATTCGATTATAAATTACTGAATTCCAAAATAACAAAAAAATGTTGTCATTGCTTCTAATAAAATCAGATCTGCATACTTCTCAAAACATTTCCTATCGGTACGTTCAAATTATCCCAGTTTTGTGACAACTTATCTGAAGTTCAGTTAAAAATGTAAAGTACTTTTTAACAACAGACATAAAAGGCATAGCGTTATACAAACTGTAGTTAAACCCCCGTGATATTATGTACAGGGTTTCATAAAAACCGCCTCATGACACACCACTTTATGTAATATTCATAAACGCGACACCCCCCGCCTTTGATGGCGTAATCTCAACTAACTACATGAATTAAACATGACAAGTGGAATCAGGAATCACGTCAACTTCATACAAAACAAAAGCTTTGTAGGTGAAAAATTAAAGAAATCTAATCGGATCGTTTCCTAATGTTAACATACAAAAACATTTTCAAATATCAATTGATTTTTTCAGGTATTTTTGTTTGTAACTAGAAAGTTACAAAACATTGTTACAATACAATAAATATTAAACAAAAATAAGTTAAAAGGTGACTACTTAAAAAAATAGGGTTTCTGTTGAGTTTGTGACGTATACGATTAGATAGTAGATTTTGCGCGAAAGCATTTCACGAGAAACTTCAATTAACAGTATAGTCATGACTTTTCGTTTGCAAGAAAAAAATAGAAATATGTCTACAATTCTTTAAAGTAATCTAAATGACCAACCAATTATCTACCCTAATGTAGTAAAAACATTAGTTAATTAAAGGCTACCATCAAAATATTACAACCAACGCTAAATGCGTACCCTATACAAATACCTCCATGTCATTTTATCGCAAGATTAAACCCCATGATTATACAGAACACACATTACATAGCCGACCTCGAACGACGTAATTAGGATATGACCTCGCCACCGAAATACTTTCCGAAACTCATGACTACATACATATATTAAAAACAGTCTTTCCGCTTTACGCGGCGTAGTCCGCGTTAAAGTCATTACGTGATAGATAGGTACTGGACATAAACAGAAAATTATTGAATATATTAAGGCAGCGTTTAAAATCACAATAATTTACTTAATTGGTATCACTATCATTACATTGCGCAAATTTGGCAAAATTCCGGGTCCAGCTCCAATTACGAGGCGCACCATATAAAATTTCATTTCAGATTTCTACACAAATCACAAGAGAATTCTTGTGATTTAAATTCTTATGTATTGATTACATCAGAAAATTTTCGTCTCCAAGCGATCCGTGGCTATAAATATCTGCCTATCGGGAATTTTGGATACATTTGTTTACTTCTACTGAACAAAACGAATAACTCGTACGGAGACCAATAGTGTAAAGAATAGGAGCATTATAGATAAGTATTTTCCCAAAATAACAAGTTTTCGACAATCTGTAACATGTTTTTATATAAAAATAGTTTGTTTTTTAATAGGTTCATAATTTTATTAGACTAACGATAAAAAATAAAACATTTTCGGTGAGGTGGACTAAAGCCGCTATGGCCAAAGTAATGTAAAATGATTATCAAAACAAAGTTTCCACACAAAACCCGATTAAATATAATTATAAATTTAGTATCCAAAAACAGTAGAATGGATGGCGGTTTTAATTTAGACCATTAACAAGAAGCGTATCTGCAGATCAAAGGGACCTCAACAGTTTCTTAGAAACATTTATTAGGAGGCCTTTCCAACAAAACGGGCTTCCGGCAAGACGATAAATAAACAAGTATTTATCAAAAAACAAACGACTTAAAGTTTGGAATTTGTGAGTTAGAAATTGAAATTAATAGAAATAGAATAAAAGTGGTCTAGTAGTATTAAATTCAAACAAATAGTGTGTTTCATTAGCATGTCATTAATTTATCGATTCATTCTTTCGGCGTTTTGTCAAGTCCTCATTAGACAATTGATTTATATTATTCTCTTTGGTCTAGATGGCTGTAGAGTGTAGGTAATGTTTTGACCTTGATGAAATTCCGGTGGTACTTAGGACATTTTTAAAGTCTTGTTAAAGATTTGTTCAAGGAAACATGGAGCCATTTCGGGGCCTCCCAAGAAGACTATAGGCCCGGGCGGGGCGCTTCTTCCAACCCCGGTTAGTCCGCCACTGATTAGGACATAGGCTACTGTAATTCTATTTCCATATCTGATTCATATATTCCACCTTTAGAGGCGGTTGTTTTTAGTTAAAAATATACACGTACTTATTAAAATTCATACATTTCAACAATTGTGTTGAAATGTGTGAATGTAGTCTTACGGCAAATTTATCGAAATTTGTGTAAACAAACAAAGACTTTATTATGTGACGTTGTTATAAAAATTAATATTTTGTTCGTACCGAAATTAACGATAAAATCGAAAAAATAGTATACCTACGAACACCGAATGAATATTTAGTATTTTATGAATTCTGAGAGACATTCCGGTTGCTCACACAACCATATCTAAATAACGAAGCTTACAGTGTTAGGTACATTGTAACGTGGTTACATATTAATACGCAAATATCTACACAGGCTAAAGCGAATTACGCAATATGTACATTGAGAGTTAGGAGCATAAATTTGAAATTAATATAAATAATCATAAATCAAATCCGTAATTTCACGTTAGTGTGATTGGTATAACTATATATATGACGATTAATAAAATAAGAGGTAGTTTAAAGGTGCCATTTGTAACAAAAATGTGTTACGGAAAAAATATAAAGCAACATTTCTGGTAACGCCTCACTTGATTACGGTAATTTAACGTTGTAATTGCCATAACTATATGTCGCGTAATAAAAAAAGAGTAGTCACAATAAAGTGTTACGGCAAAATTAAGACGTGAAATTGCTGGTAACACCTCGCTTGCCTAATTTACGAAACCAAATATTGTATTTTAACGTGGTTACAATTCATACGCAAATCTCTACACAGGCGAATTACGCTTCCAGATACGCAGAATGTAGATTTAAGACCATAAATACAAAATGATAGATATCCAAACATGAAACTGTATTCACAGTAACTGAAATAAACATTAGGGTGAAGATGTAAATCATCTCCGTTCAAAGGGCGGTTATTTAGGGCGCTGAATTAAATTCCACTTCCAAATTGTTTTAATCTGGTTTGTGATAATTTTGCCTTTTGCTTTGGATGGGGTAACGGGTAAATGGTCTATTCAGGGCTTGGGACAGTTATTAAGTTATCATTCGATGTTTCTGTACATCTTTTCTATGTTAACATAACTCAAGAATTTTATACTTACGAGTTATTTAACAGGAGTTAATACGACGGACTTAAGACGGGTTAAGTTGGCAAAATGATTGTTCATGAATATGTGGGAAGAAGATGGATCGACTGTGTGAAGGATGATATTTATTTATTTATTAATATTAATTAACACGGTTAGATACCAATTACATTAATTAATAAATAATATGTGTATGAAAGCTTAATAAGGAAAGTACTTTATTGGTACCAATGATATGGATAATATTTTTTGTTACACAAGAATGAAATAAATGAAATTATAAAAACATTTTTATCAACAGAAAATATTTTGTTCCCACGGATAAAATCACATCGCAGTTGCAAACTAGTCTTGATATGCCTCAATATAACCCATAATTACATTCCCGCTGCTGGTACACAGGGAATTCTCTCCTGGCGAGGAAAATGAGTCCTTGAATAACATTGTGGGTTGGTGAATGTAGCATGTCCTTCAAACTCTTTAAAGTTCTCAGGAAACCGAATGTTTCCTCACATCATTTGCCTTCACCGTTAAATCACTTGTTTAAAGTGCAAATTCATAATACAACAAAATCAAGAGGTGCATTACGGGATTTGAACCCACTACTTACGGAATTAAAGTCGAGTGTGCTCCCATTTAGCCAACACGGCTTTATTGATATTATCTTAATATATATAAATCTCGTGTCACAATGTTTGTCCTCAATGGACTCCTAAACCACTTAACCGATTATAATAAAATTCGCACACCATGTGCAGTTCGATCCAACTTGAGAGAAAAGATGGTTTTTACGGCGAGAAAAATTCGAATAATTTCCGGGAAAATTTTATACCCGTGCGACGCCGGGGCGGGCCGCTAGTTACTATATAGATTCTACAAAGATCTAAGACCCTATCTGTTAGCACAAATCACAATGACGAGGTTTGCTGTCAGAAAACTCTTTTAGGGCTAAGCTCGCCTTTTGTACATTTTGATTATTGTATGACCCTTTTGTATTACTGTGTTTTTGTGTACAATAAAGAATCTAAAACCTTATTATACCTTATTATCTTATTATTACCCTTATTATAGTGCAACGAAGTTGAGCTCTCCACGTGTAATATTCACCATGAAGTCAGCACGAGTCGATTCTAACTTTGTTAGTAGGGCCAACGAGCGTAATTAAAGGCAAACATAGACACAGATTGTAACTTAGTAGATGGGTTAGAAGGTTAGATACTTGATTTGTCAACTTCACTAACTGTGTCTCATGTATGTATATTCATGCTATAGCCTTAAGATACTATCATAAGGCTTCGGCCAAATCTTCTATAAACTTTTTTGCCAAAATAGTAAAAAGTAGTATATAAAATAGTAGAGAAGAAGCAGTTGCTCCCGCTTTCGCATCAGTCGCATCTGCCGTGCTTCTTTTTGAATCTTTACTAATATAATAAATAGGATAATGTATGTATGTATATTATTCTTCACACCCCTGTTGTCGGTACGAACCATTGCTGTCTTGGATCTGTTTACTTCGGGAGTCAACTCGATCAGGCAGCGACTAGCTAATAGTTATTTAATTGATAGTATATAGGTAGTTTTATAGGTTTTTGTTATTTTTTGTATATTGTAATGTTCATTGTGTACATCTAGGTGTGTTCACTTTTTAATGTTTAATATGCGACCATCCGTGAAGATCTGTAATTAGCTTTCTGTTACTACTAGGTTAGTTATAGTGATAATCTTGGCTGTTGATTTTCCTTACAAATAAATAAATGTATGTGTGTGTTTGTCTATCTTACATAGCGAAACGGCTGAACCGAAGCCAGAAATTTGGTATGGGAAAAGGTTAAACTTTGAATTAGGACACAGGCTACTTTAGCTGCAGGAAAATGACTTGTTCCACTCTGCTAGTAGGTAATTCATAGATTTCTTACTGAAAGTCGGTTGTTTTTTGTTGAAAATACATAATAACTGTAAAACGTTTAAAAACCGGCAGCAAATAACCAGCTATTGGTTCATGAAGTAAAACCTTGACTGCCTTGACAAAAGCAGCGGGTTCGATTCCTGTCGTGTAGTCAAGTGTTTGTATGTTCTGCAGTTTCGCCTGGGTCTGGGTATTTAATATGTATAATTAAATATACCTCTATGTATAAAGAAATTTTTAATTATACATATTTAACACCCACTCTCACTCTAATATATAAAATTTCCAATTTACCGTACTCCCCCGAAACGGCTTAATTATGAAATTTTATATGCGTATTCAGAGGTATGTGAATCGGCTATTATCTATTTTTCATTTTGCAAAACAACGTTTGCTGGGGTCAGCTAGTATACAATAATAATTAATAAGTCTTAATGAACTTTTCATTATAAACAAACCCGTAAAGGTTTTCAGAATGTTTTATAATAAAATGTATTTGTGTGAACATTGTAATAAATAAATAAAATTGTATCTAAAGTAACGAACACATTATTAATATATTTACATAATTAATTTAAGAGTTAAGCTTCGGCCAAACTGCTATGCGGCGGAAGCTACCAATGGCTACTGATAAAGTATGCTTACGTAGTAGTTTATTATTCTATGGCTATACTATGGCTCTTTGCACACCTACGCACCACAATGCGCCACTTGTGGTGCGTAGGTCAGGCAAAAATGTCCCGTGTTGCTGGCGCCCCCGCGTTGCAGGTGCCCCCGCGTTGCAGGTGCCCCCGCGTTGCAGGCGCCCCCGCGTCGTTGCAGGTGCCCCCGCGTTGCAGGCGCCCCCGCGTCGTTGCTGACCCGTTCGGTTTTGGCCGAATCTTTAAGCTAGTATTTCATCACTTGTCCTAGTATGTCAATGTAATTTCGTTCCATTTACAGTACCTATTTTCTCTTTCTTTCTTTACTATCAAATAAAAACTCTGTAACAATATTAAACTAAATTAATTATGCCCTCGTTTTTAAATTAAATTTTTTGGAGGGTATTTGAGCAAGTTAAAATTAAACGCAGCTAAATCATTAAGTTGGGAATCTGCCTTTTTAACAAGAGACTTTACGGCCTCCAATTAAAGTCGAGTTCGTGAAATTCGAGCCTAAGTTGTTCTTAACTTTAATAAAGGTATGTAGGTACTGACTGTCGGAATTTTACAAGTTATTTTTTTGGTTTTAAAGATTTTGTCTTCAGTTTTAATTGGATTATTTAAACTTGAATGTTCAAAAGTTTAGCAAAAGATTTTAACGATAAATTTTTAATTTCTGTTATAAGAAATGAAATATGTACAAATATGGCTAAGGTACCAAGTGTAACATGGTGTTTCTTAATTGCGATATTTATTGCAATGGTGATTTAAGTTATTTTGAACCAAATAAGAAGATGGTAATAAGCAATGTACCATTAATATGTATAAAAACATTATGATAAAAATATTTTTTTACTAAATCTTAATTTTTCACGTATACATACTTGTAAAATAATACGCAAGAGCGTGTCTTAGCTGAAATTCACTGGTGATTTGATGGATCGCATCGGTCTAAAAGTATCTTTTGAAACAACAGTTTATGTAACTATTTCTATAATACTGTTTTCCTGTAAATCATTAAATAGGAATTATGAAAATAAAAAAAAAAATGGTTTTCGGTTTAGTCCGTCTGTTAGCCACCTATTTTATTTTACTAGAAACACTGTTTCAATTTTGTAAGAAAGTGCTAAGATATGGAAAAGACCATCAACCAAGTACCGGAGTGAGGGCTTGCGATGTAAAAATTATGTTGTTTTGTTGTGTATAATTTTGTTGTGTTATGTAATATAGCGTTATGGTAAATAAATAAATTGAATTGAATTTATTTTTCGTTTAAAAAAAATAAGAATTATTTCTTATATTTTCTTGAAAACGAATAATCAAGACGTTATAGTGCATTGAAGTAAGTGATAAGGAGAATTGGAATATTTTATTTTAATAATCAATATAACGGACTTTATTTTTCTTTCTGGTAATCTACCAAACCTCCGTTTAAATTTCCTTCTGTTCGTAACACAATTTTATTTGCAGACATTCGCATATACCAAACCCAACCGCAAACCTTCAAAGGGCATCTTTGCTGAAAAAAATGATGTTCATTTGCGAATGTTGTTAAGCGGTTATTCGCATTTCGTTATGGCATGAAGGCAAGCTCTCCACAATGTACAAAAAGCCTTCTGTAGGCAAATTGCCTGCGGGCTCGCTTTGTGGCGAGTGCTTTTACAGAATTTCTGGCAGTATACCCAGTAATAGTATTTTCAAAACCGAAGACTTATTTATTTAAATCTCTTTGAAATAATGGCCGCGATTTCTAAACGCGTTGGATTTTTTAAAACAGAGAAGTGATTATATTTAGACTTTCATCATCATCGTCCTATTAACGTTAGAACTGCTGGGACACAGGTTTATCAGGGATTGACAAGAGAGATTATGCCTTAATTCATCAAGCTGGCCAAGTGCAGGTTGGTGAATGTCACATGTCTTTCAAACTCTTCAAAGTTCTCTGAGCATGCCGGTTTCCGCACGATGTTTGCCTTCACTATTAAAGCACAGTCATGTTTAAACCGCACATTATTTTTATAGCAGATAAATCCAGAGGAGTGTGACGATGTTCAAACCCACGACCTTCTGAATTAAATTCAAGTCTGCTCCCGCTTAGCCAACACGGTTATTGTTTAGAATTTGGGAGAATAAAAATTATTAACATAGAAGTCATTTTGGCCACGGTGATGAGCTCTCGCGTTGCCTAAGTATCAAATTTTGGCTACAACAGCTATATTGTTAAAAAAATAATACTTTTCGTACAGTCATGGCACGACCGTTTTACTACGATTTATACAGTAATGAGAACTATTCGTGCAGAATGATCATAGGTTTTAACAATATTATGACTTTAAACGGGTAACATACCATGATTGACGGTTTTTGAGTTTTCCGATAATTCGACGCTGATGCAAGCGCCATGTTTGCCGTTGTTTCCGTGATCATGGCGCTTGCAACAGCGTCGAAATAACGGAAAACTCAAAACCTTCAAATCCTATTACCCGTTTTAAGTCATAATATTCGTACATAAATTTTACTTTGACTGAAAACTCCGTCCCATTCTAACATTATGTGTAATTTGGTTACCTACTACCAACTAGGTTTACTGAAATAGCTTTCCCATCTAGTTAAAATAATCAGTCAAACCAACCTCCAAACCGTCTTCTGAGCCAAGTTAAAAAGAGCCCAAGGGCCCAGGGGCATACTCGCTTTCTCTGAAAATAATTATACAACCAATTTTTGCTCTCATTTTACTTTAAACTTGGTAACAAATTAACTTAAATTTTCTAGTCCCGTAGGCCAGGTTATCGTCGTATCCCAATAAGTTATACCTAGAGAAAATTAGGGCATTTTTGATAAAATGCTGTAACTGCATTATTACGTTACTGCTGATTGACTGCAATGAACCTGTCGGTTTAGGTTTGTGTTCAGTGGTCCCTTGTAAGCACTACTGGGTCGCCCACATATTATACGGTGTTGGTACTAACTGCTATAACATTTTAATAGAGAATGAAACTGAATTTTATGTTTGTTTATTGTTATAAATTACCGAGATTAGGTTAAAAGATATTTTTTTCACAGATGAACAATACAGTTCACTAAACAGAGAATTATTTTTTCTAATTAAGTAGCGAACGCTTACTTACTTAAAATATACAAAGCAAAACTTATACAAGTAATTATCTAGCTTATCTAAAGAAACAACAAAACAACTCATATACGCTCTAAAGATATTTTTAATAAATTTCTATAATAATCTTATAACATAGTTTAAATAATAAAACATAAATTGGGTAGTTGTGAAATTTGCGCATTGCATTCAATTATAGAATTAAAATACTCGTTTCTACAATACTAAACAAGTCTAGTCTAGGTTTTGTTTTTAAATATTGCGTTGTATTTTGTACGCGCTTGTAGCGTAAGATCATCTAGATGACTGATATTTAGTTAACTAATATAGTACTTCCTAAAAACAAAAACGTTTCATACAAAAAAAACAAAATTTTAAATTTCTGTAACTGTGTTGTTGTATCACTGCTACTACATTGCAGTCACTCACTGCAATGTACCCAAGTTATTAATCTAACATTGTAGCACTGTATTTTATCTCAACATTGGTCCATTCGAGCTCAGTGGTCCCTCACAGGGCACTACTGAGATGTTAATAATAAGATAACGGATGAGTCGCCCACACATACGGTGTCAGTACAAACTGTTATAAAATGAATAGCGGTTAGAACTGAATTTAATTTATATTAATCTTGTTTACGAAGATTTTACGCGTACTCAAGTGCATCAGAAAATCATATCTATACTAATATTATAAAGAGGAAAGGTTTGATTTTTTGTTTGTTTGTTTGTTTGTCTCGAATAGGCTCTGAAACTACTGCACCGATTTAAAAAATTCTTTCACCATTCGAAAGCTACACTATCCCTGAGTGACATAGGCTATATTTAGTTTTCAAAAATAATATGATTCCTTACCAAACTCCGATAATGTAACCCATGGTGAAAAAAAAGAACCCAAAATCTTTCTTTAATCGCGAATGCTGCGAAAACTATTGAATATATAACAAAGTGATGTATTACAACTTTGTAGAACATATCATTATCTACAAAAAACGTTGTTACATCATATCTCTAACTATTATAGTTTTGTGACAATAACCGATTTTTATGAAAAAATAAACCTAAAATCTTTCTTTAATCGCGAATGCTGCGAAAACTATTGAATATATAACAAAGTGATGTATTACAACTTTGTAGACCTTATCATTATCTACAATAAACGTAGTTACATCATATCTCTAACTATTATAGTTTTGTGACAATAACCGATTTTTATAAAACAAATAAACCTAAAATCTTTCTTTAATCGCGAATGCTGCGAAAACGATTGAATATATAACTAAGTGATGTATTACAACTTTGTAGAACTTATCATCATCTACAAAAAACGTCGTTGCATCATATCTCTAACTATTATAGTTTTGTGACACTATGCGTTGTGGAGTGGCAGGCGTCACTCGGGCACGAAGGTACGGGAGGGGGGTTAAGATCACGAAATAATCTGCCGCGCGATCGGCTCCCCACTGAATGGTCGTGTGCGGAAATAAAAAAATTGTCGCTTGATAATATTTTGTCGCTTAGTTAGTAGTTAATAATACGTTAACAGGTAACTAATCCCATTCAAAAAGTCATTTTCAGAACTAAACCCTACCATTATAGCATAGATATTGTACATATCGTCGGTTGGCAGTTCAATTGGGTTAACCACCAAAACACGTAAAATAAGTTGAGTATACAGTTTTTTTAGTTTTTTTCTGCTCTTTCGAATAGCATAATAATATAATTCTAACTTTATAAAAATACAGTTACGCTACACATTTTAACTGTAAATTTTGCAGACTTCCGTCGAAATTATGTTGTAACTGAGTAGGTATGTGATCCATTCACATAAGTCGAATTGTTGTATTCCTATGACCGAAGAAGGTTAAGTTGGTGTATGTATCTTGGCAAACCAGCATTGCTCTTACACTAATTCTTAGCTTGAACGAAAAATTATACACCAATTATAAAACCAACTTTCTTCAAAAAACTAACGTTACACAAATTGACCCGAACCAAGTTTATGTTTGTTGTCGGTTACACCAAATTGAAGATTGCAATCAATAGTATGTTTTCTCTTACCTTAATCTTCTTATAAATAATAAATCTAAATTTAAAATATAAGAAAAACCCCCGATTCGAATCCTTCAATTTCCTTAAAAGTAAAACACCATAATAATGTGTAATGTGCACGCAATGCGCTTTCATTTGATACTCGAGTTTTTGCAGATTTTCGGTTTTCCTTCCCCAATCTAACCCCCACAATTTTTAAACCGCACAACCGATTTTCATGAAACATGTCTAAGAGCACTCGCGCCAGACTCACCTTTTAAACAAAAAAAACTAAGTTGAAATCGCTTCATCCGTTCGGGAGCTATGATGTCCCAGACAGACAGACACGTCAAACATATGACACCCCTCTTTTTTGTCGGGGGTTAAAAATGAATCGCAAAATGTGTTGCTAAGCGCATAACTCAACAACGCCTATACCAATTTAGCCAATTTATTTTTTTAAATGTTCGTTGGAGTTTAAGGATGGTTTTTACGGCGAGAAAAATTCGAATAATTTTGAAACAATTTTGAATAATTACCCGTGCAAAGCCGGGGCGTGCCGCTAGTACTTAGATAAAAGAGAAAGAAACGTTTGTTCACGATCCAGATGTCATCAACTATTTTGAGACACTTTTGAAGGTGTAGGGAACGCCTCGCTCTTCTTATATAAACATAACAATTTCGATTTACAAATATCATGATGCGTGATTCCAGATTTATTACATTTCTGTTACAAAGAGACAATAGAGCATTTCGGGGTACCTTCAATACTCTTTGCTTGCTTACATGTCTAACATTTACATGTTTTATAATAAGCTTCCTCATAATGTAACAGAGCTTCCTATTAGAAAATTTAAATCATTTATTAAGAGAAGTCTAATGAAAAAAGCGTATTACTCTATAAATGATTATATAAAGGATGATGCAGCTTGGATAGATGTTGATTAGTTCCACATTGACAGGCTCTAATAATTCTGGTTGACCAGGACTGATATGCTCTTGTTATAATAGCTACCTTATTTGACAAGATTTTTTTTTATAATAAATTTTAAACTTATAATGGTTACCTATAATTAAGAATTCCAAAATTGTAATAACTACAAAATTGTAATAACTGATAAAGCTGTGTTGTTCTATTCGCTTTTCAATTCAGTATAAAACATTGAAGCGAACTGTCAAGACAATGTTATTTCCTTGATATTTTTTGTTTAAGCAAATTAGTTTTATTAATTTTAAGTTGACCAGTCCATGTAGGCTATGTGCTTCTAAGGAAATAAAGGTTTCGACTTTGACTTTGAACGCGCTAGAGTAGGTAATAAAAAATAATAAGATAAATCTCCGAACTAATCGCTGTAATCACACAGCATAACCTAATAACATAATATTTTTTTTTTGTAAATATGTACATACACATGTTACAACGTATTACACTAAATTGTTTTTTGTTTGTTCTATAATTTGTATTGTAATTTAATATGTAATTTGTTATAGTTATTTAGTTCATATTTTCACATCTATAACCATTCTCTCGTTTGATAGCGGAGCCACACAGACGCGACCCTAAGGCGCCACCTATACTTGTTACCCTTTATGATGTCTTTGCGAAATTGTATGGGGTCGTTAATATAACCTTCACAATATTATAGACTCTAGACTAGCTACTGTTTTGCAAGCATTCAATGAAACTTTTTATATACTAGATTTGATTTAGTCAACGTTTTTTTATGGTACATCAAAACTCGTTACGTTTAATTTAAAAAAAAACTTATGTTTGGATCAAATTACCTACCTTATAGATTTTATAGTTATGTGTTTACTAAGAAGTTTTCAAAAATAAAGTTTATTAAAACATTTGGACCTGCTCAATAAACATTCAACATTTGGTGGTGAAAGGGCTAATTCTATTTGTAATTTAGATCGCTTATCCGTGGTTTAAATTAGATACGCAAAAGGTTTCTGCACGATAGTTCTCTAGAAATACAAAAATCTAAAAGATATTTCAGAATGAGGGTTTATTAATTTGATGTAATGAATTTTTTAACTAGCACAGGAGGTGAAAACTGCATTAATTATGTAATACTTATTATTAAATAAATGATTGATTGATTGTTTGAATTAAGGTGTTATCTTCTAATGTGATTACTTCGTTGAAATTTTAGAGGAAAGACTTGACTTGCCAATTATGTTGATGAATGAAATGTAAATCTTTCATTTCAAAATGTAATTTTACATTTGTCTTTCAAAGAAATTCTCAGATATACAAATTAGTTTGTTCAACCAAATATTTTTAATTCGTACCAAAATTCAGAATATACTACATAATGAATGTATTCCTATATATATTTTTCGTAACAGAACAGAAGTAATGTCAGCCGAAACATATTATTTTACAAATATTAGGTCCTTACATATGAAATTGGCGTTTTTCGTACTGGCCACTTTAATCACAAATTTCTCCTCTTTGGTAAGGAATTCCAAATTCAAATTTGTACAGCTATAGACTCATGTATTTGTGCTTCGATGATCGTCATTCATTTGTTTTTTTTCTTCTGTTTTTTTCTGTTTGCGTCACTCATTTTACAAAATGGAAAACTTAAAATATCGCATTATTTACGAGTACGAGTTCCGCCGTGGCACTAGTGCTGCGGAAACAACTCGAAGGGTGAATGATGTGTATGGCGGTCGTGTTGCAAAAGAAAACACAGTTCGTTTTTGGTTCCAACGTTTTCGTTCTGGAAATTTCGACTTGCAGAACAAGCCCCGTGGACGGCCTGAGACTCAAGTTGATAATGAAGAGTTGAAGGCTATTGTGGAAGCGGATCCATCGCAAACCACGTCCGAGTTAGCTGCAGGCTGCGGTGTTAGTGATAAAACTGTTTTAATTCACTTGAAGCAAATTGGGAAGATTAAAAAGCTTGAAAGGTGGGTACCTCACGAATTGACTGAAGCAAACCGGCAAACGCGCGTCGACTGCTGCGTTACATTACTAAACCGGCACAATAATGAAGGTATTTTAAACCGAATCATTACCTGTGATGAAAAATGGGTTCTTTACGATAATCGGAAGCGCTCAGCGCAATGGTTGGATCCTGGCCAGCCAGCCAAATCCTGCCCCAAGCGAAAATTAACCCCAAAAAAGTTACTTGTAAGCGTTTGGTGGACTAGTGCCGGTATTGTTCATTACAGTTTTCTCAAATCTGGCCAGACTATTACGGCTGATGTCTATTGTCAGCAATTGCAAACCATGATGGAAAAGCTAGCGGCTAAACAACCTAGGCTGGTCAATCGCTCCACGCCACTGCTGCTTCACGACAACGCTAGACCACACACTGCGCAACAGACGGCTACTAAATTAGAAGAGCTTCAATTGGAAAGTCTAAGACATCCTCCGTACTCCCCGGACCTTGCTCCAACAGATTACCATTTTTTTCGAAATTTGGATAACTTCTTGCAAGGGAAAAAATTCAACTCCGATGGGGCAGTCCAAATCGCCTTCAAAGATTTTATTGATTCCCGTCCGACTGGTTTTTTTAGTAAAGGGATCAATGAACTACCTATAAGATGGCAAAAGTGCATAGAAAATAATGGTTCATACTTTGATTAATTAAATATATTATATTAAAAAATATTCGACTTTTTGTTCCTCCCATACAAAACGCCAATTTCATATGTAAGGACCTAATATATTTGTTAAAACATACAAAAAGCTCCCATATCACACAAGTAACCGACTCGTAATGAAAGCGTTACGGCGTTACGTATTAAATTCTCACTCCGAAGTTACGAGGAATTTACCTCATTATCTTTGATTCACTTTCGCGGATTTCCCCTCGTAATAAGATTTTATAGCATTCGCTTTGTTTTATAAGAGGCGTCTATTAGCAAAACCCGCTATAACGATTCTTTCTGTTTTGCCGCAAATTAAAAAAAACGATTGAGGCATTTAAGACTAAAGAATTATGACTGAATTTAGTTTTAAAATCATCGTAAAAGGATAGGCAAACATAATCTAAAAATATATAGACAATATTAAACACTAATATAAAGCTGTAGACAAAAATTAAATCACTTTAGCGGGTTTTGCAGCTAACCTGTCATTATAGAGGGTTTTGTTATTGACAGATGGCATTTTAGCGGATTTTGCATCTAAAATTATTTATGATATCTTTGTTGTGTGGATAGCGTTATGCAATAAGTGAAAGTGTAAAATTAAATAAGTAGGTGCTTGTAAATTATGCTAAGGAAGAGGTAAAATATCTGAAATGAAATAAAAAAAACATACACATGGTCAAAAGTTATATTATAATACAAAATAAATATAAATTCCTGATATCTTGGGATGTCACTGTACTGCAGCGAAACGCCTTTTGGTTGTGATTACATTTTGGGAATTGAGGTAATCCGGGAGCCGTGTACCTAGAAAAAAACATTAAGTAAGTACCTAACTAAATTAAAACAATAATTGGAGTGGGGTTAAAAATTTAAAAATTAAAAATCATACCTACCTATTGAAATAATTACCTATGTCAGTATATACAACAAGCAAGCCATCAAAATAAACCAAAAAGTAGGTATTTCAATCTGACTTCCCGCGTTTTTATAATTTCTTGCAGCATATTGCATAACAACTTTTTTGAACTGTTTACGTTAGTTTAGAGGTAACTTTTTACTCACCGTTTCTCGCGAGCCACTTCACGCTTCCACAAAGCTTTATTAACTGGTCGTTTCCTTGAATGTTTATAGTCACATTTTGTCACCAACTGCTTCAATTCATCCATTATCTTTTTTAAAATAAGTTAAAACGTAATCACACAACTTCAATGTTTATCACAAAACACCTCAGTCTGCCATACTGTTTTCCCAGTCGCGCGGTGCGAACCAAGCGCTCTGATTGGTCGATTCTGTTATAGAGGATTTTGCAATTCACCCTTACCGTTTTAGCGGATTCTGCTACTAAGCATGGTGTTGAAGTCTTAATTTAACACTGTTATAGAGGGATATGCTTGGAAATTATATGTTCAGTTAGTAGAGAAATCAAACGGCTTTACAGCGGCATAAATAACATGATATGGATGAAAAACCGTTTTAGCGGGATTTGCTCCTATACGCCTCTATTAGCGGCCGATCTTTTGATCATAAGTTACCTAGTAAAAGTTTCGCGTCTTTGTCCGGCTGGTTTTAAATGGAATGTAATGTACGCACCAGGATATTAAATAATAAACCAATTGGATTTGTGTATATACATCAAAATATTAAATAGGAAATTAATTAAATGACTTAACGCCACAGCGCGAAGTAGAGAATGTATTTTTCTGCGGTTTACCCCCCAATGGCAATAGCTCCGTCTAACACAGGGCGGCACATTAAAGGAAGGCTTGCCTTTGATCTCGCCGCGGTTCGCCGCCACGGGCCCACCTGCTATCGATCCTTCAATAGAAACATTGTGGACTATGTTTGTTTGAGGTAAACGTGATTAATCTGTTTCGGTTGGTTAATTTATAACTAATAGTTAAATTTACCTTGGTGCGATTACATCTAGGGAGGTTTTATTTATTTATTACTAGGACCACCAACAAGAAAATACACTTTAAAAGCCTAATAATAAATATAAGTAATAATGTTATAATTCTATCGAAATTAATTATACGCTATATATATTTAGGCGCCTAATCGGAATTAATTGGTTAAAAAGTAGGTACCAAAACAAAACTTGGCAAGATCTAAAGAGTGCTGCGAAGCGAACAAACTAGAATGAAATTACTCGCTAAAGCAAGTCTCATTACCCGCTACATTTTCCAGAACAGTTTGTTTTACTTTCAAAGTTTCCTTCATAAACATAGTTTCGCTAGCTGAGGTGAGTAACTAATGCGCTTGCTCATTACAATTTCAAATTTAATGAACTGAAGTTAATTTTAATTTAAAGTTTATGCACAACGCTTTACAAAAACACAAACTTTAAACATTTATTTTATTACTTAAAGGTAATTTCTGACTCATTTAAACGAAATCTTAAAAACAACAAGTGCAAGGAGAATCAATGAGGAATATTCATTTTAGAACATAGGTGTTGACCAAAACGGGAGTTTCCAATATTCGATGACAAGTTAATGAAAGTGTGTCACTGTTTAAATTAAAATTGATGCTAGGTACAAGTACACGCATTGTTTTTACATTTTTGCAATGTTTATGCAAGAGTATTAACTTTGTTGAGTGTCTGTAAGTTATATGTTTCCTAATTGAGTTGTTCCTCTTGATTTAATAATAATTTTATCTCTTAATGATTTATTTTAAATTGGGCTTACTTTGGACTACAACCGGATTCAATCGACGAGGTCAACGATGGAACCAGTTTGTGCAGAAAAAGCCTTTAGATTCACTCGAGTCTTAAAAGAAGTCAAGTTGTATGTATATCGGATAAACATAGGTACTACGGGAGAGAATTCCACTCCTTAGCGGTGCGCACTTTATAAGAATTTGAGAAGCGTTTCGTGCATGTTGAAGGTAGATCACTAAAAGCACTAAGCGAGCATGAAAATCAGCCGTGCGTATGTGCGAACGATGATAAAATGGAGACGGTGGGTGGGGTGGATCAGGTCGTTAGGGATGAATAATTAAATTTATCCATTACAAATATACAGGGTGTAACAAAAGCTTCGGTCAGTATGGGATGGTCTGAAAATATAGGACATAGGAAATTTGTTCTTAGAAACCATGTCATCGATTTTAGCAAATAAAAAATTGCATTTACTAAAAGAAAATAAAAGGTGTGTGTGCGATTCACACACGATAGAAGTGAAACTTCAGTAAATCGACAAAAGAATGTTATTAATTAAAAAAAACCCAAAATAAATACTGTGCAAAAAAATTTTGTTCGGGCGGTCACGCATCCAAGTACTGTCGTCGCGCAAAGTTGCTTAACCTTGTTAGCGTTTAAGATTGGCTTACCCGACAGGTAAGCCAATCTTATTTCCATTTTCGTTGCATCCGGTTTCAAATCACAACGATTCTTAATAAGTTTCACTTCAAAAACTTTGTTGATTGCTTTTAATGGAACCGGAATTAAAAAAATATATAAAAACAAGTTTTATTTAAATATCGATCGAAAATTTTACTACGAAACATGATGTCTAAAATAAACAAACTGAATTGTATTCGTATCCTATACTTCATTTTTGTTATCATAGTTTTATTTTATTTTTTAAAAAGGTGGAAAGTAAAAGTTTATTTTAAATGTATGAATGGAATTTTTTATTTTGCTAAAATTGATGACATTGTTCCAAAGAACAAATCTTCCTGTCTTATATTTTCTGACCTTTCCGTACTGACCGAAACTTTTGATACACCGTGTATGAAAAGTTATATAGTTATCCTACGTATTAAAATAAAAAATAAGACAATAATTAAAATGGGTGGATCGTGAAAACAGAAAGTTATCCAATTCGCACAACAGGTATCCAGTAGGTATAACAGTTAATTACTTCCTGTTCCGAGAACTACGATAATCCTCACCTTCCAGATCCGCTTCTGCACTTGATTAAAAAAAGGTTCGCTGAAGTAATATATAAATATACTTTCATTCACCTTTTTCAAAAATATCTCGAAAGTAACAAATAATTTAACTTTTTAATTTCACTTGATAAAGATTTAAGGGGTAGATATTAGTTAGGGTTTGGTTACAACATAACACTCGACTATTATTCTGTTGGTTGTGGGTTCAAACAACCACGAACCTCGGCTTAAAACACTACCCTGACGGGGAAGTCAAACATTGTGAGGAAACTGGCATGTGTCGCAACAGTAAGAACGTAAATCCCCTTATTTCATTAATTCAAATTCACTAATTTTAATAATTGCTTATGCCGATGCGTATGATTACACAAAAAAAAGGGAAACAGTCCAATAGAACGCTTACTTTTACCATTGACCAGTTAATTGTTCAATGCTTTTACCTAATAATATTGTTAGTTTTAACCATTAAATATAATGAAAAGAAACCATGTTTTATGTTTAATATTCTGTTCGATCACTTTATTTTATAAATCAATGTTTATTTCAAGTTTCTTCTTTGTGTTATTGTAGTTACAAAAATATTACTCAACTTATTTGTTTTTCGCTCGTTCCGAAACTTTGAAAAGATTGATTTCGATTCCCAACCCTATCAAACAAGGGATAAAATATAGAATATTATTCATTTTTGAAGCCGTTATAGCCATACTTTGATTGAAGTTGGAAAGAACTTTTCACCTTAAATGGATCATTAGTAGTCCCCCAATGAGCCCTTAATTAGCAATTCTAAAAGGGTCTTTTATTTAGAACCTTATTTTGCCTATCGTAAGGCTGTTTTTAATGGTTCTCTTATAAACTTGCAGCATCTTATCCATATTACTAATTACTTAGGAGCGAATTTGAGACGTGACTGTGTACACGTTTATCAAAACACGGCGTGTGTAATAAATAAACTTGGAGCTACTTTATAACGAATTTTCAAAGTAAATGAAGAAAATTTGTTTAATTGCTTATTCTCCTTCGGAATTTCTGATTACGTAGATACCGAGTTATTAAAAATTTTCCTGGGATTTCCGCAGCAGGTTGTTGTACTTCATACTGGTTTACTGTGCTTAATAAATTGAAGGCCTGAAGCAAACTGAGTGTCTCCTATTGCTCCTACCACCTACATATTGCTATGCATCATAATCAGCCAAATCTTTTCAGCCATTTTTGCTACACAACTTTTGCACAATATTTATAAATAAATAAATAATACCTGCTTAAACTTTTAGGTGTTTGAAGGACATGTGACATTCACTAACCTGAACTTGGACAGCGTGGCGAATTAAGCCTAATTTCTCGTCCAGAGCGAAGTCCTGAGTGGGAGCAGTAGGAACCAGCAGTGGGAACGTAAATTGTGGTGCTTATGTGCATATATACTTTAAGTAAGGAAACATTCTTCTCGAAAAATAAGTATTTTCACAATACTTATGTCAAATTCTTGAAGACAGGCCTCGAAATACCAATCCGAATTCCGAGTTTTTGATTTGAACTAAAGACGAGTCATCCATGGAAAGGATAAAGGGTACCAACTAATAGGATTGTAGATGACGAGCAAATAAAATACAAATGCTTGAACGTGTGGGTTGGGTGCGGGTAAACATATGCATAATCCAGTGCGTGTCCTTTTAAAACTCTCAAAGGTAAGGCTATATATAACAGGTATATGAAAATGGGCTAGGGTATTGTATTGTATTATATTGCTGAATAGTGGATTAAAATTAGTTCCGAAGTTTAAATGTAATAAAGTTAAAAGTTTACAAGTCATAAAGTTAAAAGCTTAGTAGTGATACGAACGACATACAAAATGTAAACTGAAATGACCTAATATAATAGGAAAGACCGGAAGAAAAAATACATTTTACAAAGAGGCCGGATGAAGTTACCGAAAATTACCGATGGGTGAAGTTTAGAATTAATATTATTATGTAAATGCATTTCAAAAGTAACTATCTGAGGTAAAATAATTAATCGCAAAGGTTGGAGAAATAACTTTCTTATACTGAAATCTTTAAGCATTTTTGAATGTAATTCACTTATTTATTATTGAAATATGCTCCTAGGGTCACAGTTATAGTTAGTCGGTGACATATTTTGACTGCCCCAGTGGCGCGGTGGGCGTAGCTCCGCTTGCGGTGCAATAGATAGCGGGTTCGATTCCCGATTAGGAGTCAAGTGTTTGTGAAACGTTCTGCAAGCACTATCCACTTGGACTGGGTGGGTAATATGTATAATAAAAATATATATACATGTATATCTATTATATTAAGTATATCAGATGTCTAGTACCCGTAAGACAAGCTTAAGCACGGAGCTAAATATCGTTGTGTGAATTATCCGGATATATTTATAAATTTTTTGAAGTGTAACTTCTTTAGAATCGTTGTGATTTCAAACCGGATGCAACGGAAAAAACGACAGGTAAGAGACATACAAATACAATAGTCGCCTGTAATTAGTGAGCCAGAGCGAGAGAGCAGATGTCGGTGTGTATGTATATTCACACTGTTTAATACTTGCTTGTATTTGAGCATTTAACGTGTGTTAGTGTATGTGAAAACTACGTGAGCTAATGCTACTGTACACTGTATGCGGCTGCGTATTACAGCTTTTAAGTAAGATGTCAGCGTGGTGTGTTATTATCTAACAGTGTGTTTATGACTATTTTTATACCTTGTTGTGCTTCATAATAAATTTTATAATATGCCGAAAACTAATGCCGAAATGTGTCGTCAATATCGACACAATTTTTTTTTTTATCAAAAATGAAAAAAAATCCAGGAACTTAAAATATGGAACTTGAGCAATAGATTATGTAACATAAGAGCTTAGGGCTCATTTGCTCAGACTCAAATCATAATTTAGTTTCAGGGTTAAAACATTCAGGGCAACAATGTATAGTTTAGTTTTTCCTTGTTGAAGGGATTTGGTCACTAACCCTTCAACCCAGCAATAGACATAGAAGAACGTAAATAAAAAAATATAACTATAAAAAGTAAAAGTTCCGCAGAAATTCATTAAATGGAAGCAACGCCACGGTATGGAAAGCTTGGCATAGGACTTTGAAGATATTAATATAATCTTTGCGTGACTGTGACAGTTTAAAAATCAATTTATAAACTATGTCACCATACAAAAGTTTGTACTTTGGTAGACCCAATCCGGTGCGGGTTACAGAAACTACTCACAAGTAACGGAGGGTTTCAATCAATCAATTTCGTATTCCATTTTGCGGTCCACCGGGCTCGATTTCCATGATAAATCATACTTAAGCTTTTGCACCGCGTATTTTCAATGTATCCTTTTTTACAAATGATGAAAGTTTGTATAACTTTTCAACCATTCTACCCCATTTATATTCCAACAATTTTACCTTCAAAAATATTTGTAGTGGTAAAAGAAGTCTATATCATTTTATAAAATACGAGCTTTACACACCATGGTGGCGTATCCCGTGTCTTTAGATTTGCCCGCGGGAACAACGTTATTTAACGCGGTAAAAAGTAGCCTATAGCCTTCCTCGTAGAATTAGCTATTTAACAGTATATTCATTACTGAAATCGAACCTTTAGTTTCAGATATTAGTGCGTTCAAACAAACAAAAGAACAAATATAATCTTCAGCTTTTTAATATTATTATAAATATAATATGCCTCTAAATTGGTGATCTCTGCAAAAAGCCTAGTAGTAAGTCATGTTTTTCTACCAAATTTTATAAAGCGCATATGTATCTCTTTGGGTGGCTTGTATTAAACATAGTCCCAAAGCAGTAAGTTTACCTAAATAAATAATCGATTAGGTTTAAATTGAGATTCACCGCTATTACTTTAAATATACAAATACATACCCAAATATTGCAAAATGGCATCTTACGGGCTAGACCATTAATTACAAGTAGCCTCGTGATTTAATCAAATTCAACCAAGCTCAAGCTAAGTCAAGACCCGAAACCAAAAAGCGGAATTGCTCAATGGTGCGAAACGGCCTCCCGAGAAAATAAACTTGTGAATTATTCAGACTGCTCATCGTCCCATGAAATCAAATATACACCAACAGAATCAGGACCAACGTTTAGGCCAGCGAGTTATTTTTAAAATTAAATTATGTTTGCCTTAGAATCTTTTTCTGCAATTTTACATCTAAACAGAACCAAAGAACATTTTTGAGAAAATTTAACAAAATTAGAAGCGGTTAAGCTAATAATTTTGTTACATATTTATTATGTGTAACATGCTCAATAGTTAGCATGCTACTAGTAAAAAGAAGCTACCTATATTGGGGCTTGTTTATTGAAATTTTGTCAATAACAAGGGTTAACATGGCCTAGAGATTATAAATATAAAGTTAAAAAAAACCGCCAAATCGAATTCGGAATTTCGGAATCGTGACCTCCGGGTAGTGCTAGGAACAGTCTCTGGTGGTAGGCTTCGGCCGCGGCTTGTCACCACCCTCCGGGCTGGGCCAGTGCGTGAAGCGATTTTTTCGTGTTTCGTAATGTGGCCCGGAGAAGCCATCTTCTAGGCCTTCATGCTCCATCTTAGACCACTTCGTCACTTTACATCAGGTGAGATTGTGGTCAAAAGAAAGCATATCAATAATAATAAAAAAAAAAAACTATCTCAAAATTGTGTATTCTTGATAAAGACAGGTTGCTCACTTACACAAATAAAGCAAATAAAATGCTACGCTACGGAATAATTAGGACGTATGTTATAAGGAATCGAAACCAAAAAAAATATTGTTTTTATTTATTTTATGTACCTTAACATAAGAACAGATAGGATTACTGTTCACATTAAAATGTCTCTAAATAAGTGTTCTTTTCGAGAAAACATAGGAAATATAATTACGAATGCCTGTTCTTTTGTTTATTTTTGTAACTCTTCATTTCGTAATTGTGTAAAATAGCCCTACCACGATGTGCCACTTACGACTGTTGGAGATCACAAAACGTTGTAATCCCACATTTGACAGATAAAGATGAAATTTTAGTTGTTTAAAATCTGTCAAATGCATGGGATTACAACATGCTGTAATTCCATCAGTCGTAAGTGGCAACTCGTGGTACGGCTGCAGAAGGCTTATACTGTTAGTGTTTTAGAAGCTTTTAACAAAATGTGAAATTTAGCAGTGTCGACAGCCGCGATACTTCTAAATTACAATAAGATGTTATACTTCAAACAAATGCTTACAAATACGCCCTGAACATTTCCCTATATTTGTGTGTTAGTTTTTAAGACCTTAACCTTACTATATACGTTGCATGCCAGCTGCGTAATATACTATTGTACTCAGTGATCCTGGTTCTAGCAAACATTTACCAAAACGAAATACACTCAGCCCAACATTATTGGTTGTAAGTACTGTCGAGTTCAAACAACGTGAACACTTTGATATTTGAGTATGCGTCGAACGTGTTTTCTGCAGAATTGTACCTACGAACATTTGGGTAGTCGGCTTGTCTACTCAAAGCCAAAACCACGTTCGATTGGAACTTATAAGTGGATTGTACTTTCTGTAAGCAATTCTATCAGATTACATACCTAGTCAACTTAAGTCCATGTTTGCCTTGTTCTTATAATAAAATAGAAGTTTTTTTGACTTAGAGACATGAATAAAAAGGAAATAACTGTGTAAATAGGATTACCGAAATAAATGTGTTTTAACTGTGTCAAATATAGGAAAGGGAAATGTTAAAAAACACAAACGTTCATAAGTAACACAGTTTATTTAAATAATCATCTCAAATATGCATTTTCATAAAATGTACATATTATATTTTTACAATAACTTAATATACAATACATATTTTTACAGACATCAAAAGCTTATACGGTTAATAGTTATTACTATCTACAAAGCGTCAAGTAAGTAAACGCTATAATAAATATTTTAATTTTATAATCAAATGCGCAAATGCTATTTAAAGGGGTAAACGTTTTTATTATTTTTTAGTTACAATTAATATGCTAAAAAAAAATTAAACACAACAATTATTGTTAAAAAAACCTATTACACTTATGCTACAAGCAATCGGTTAGTGCGTTATTTTTATTCTCTACTTGTATCTATCTGTATCTATTTCATACACTTCTTGGCACTTTATTTTATTTAGTTTATTTAATATCAGCAATAAAACATTATGTACAAGCTCCCTTACCTATTTACATTTAATCATATGGAATATAAGTTATTTGAGGCACACGACAATGCTCTTAATATTACGAGATTTACCTTGGACGGGTTTAAATGTTTTATAAAAAACAATTAATGACAAGATTGAAAAAATAGCATAAAAATTATATATGAAAACTAGCAGTGCCCCGCGATGTTACCCCTGTTTATTGGATTTTCCCACGGTATAAAGTAGCCTACGTTATTTCCCATGGTTTAGGGAATACTTGTACCAAAGAGGTTCCGACATTTTAAATATGGAGCCTAGCAAAACCTACTTATCCGCCATATTGATCAAAAAAATAGAATGCGTGGCCAGTCATTAAATGTATAATCTACAGAGTAATTGCTAACAAACTAAAAGTTTAGAAGAATTAATCTCTAACATATACGGTTTCTGAGATATGTGGGTCTTAAATATGTTTTCATATTATTGAAACCGAAATATCTCAGAATACTACTAGACTTTTTTGAAAAGCATTTACTCTGTAGATTGACTTACGTTTCATCACTGCCATCAAATTTATATTATTTAAAATGTCGGAACCCATTTCATTTTAAGTCGGTTCATTAGACCCCAGATATTACCAAAACCATAACATTCTCACAAACATTCTTACAATCTTTACCTCTTTATAACATATACAGATATGAAATTTCAGGCTCTGCGAATAAAGTTTGCTTGAAGAAGTATACGGATTAATGTTCACAGTTGTACGGTTATAATTAATTTATATCGAAAGATAAATTGTTTAAATAGTACTGAAATAATGAGGAAGTATTACAAAAATAGCTCAAAGTATTATTAAAAGGGAAGTTTTACAATGTTGAATAACTTATCGTTCAATCGATAAAAATAGCACTCCAATTGAATATATTAATTGGTTCCTTTGAACAGCCATGTTAATTGAAACTCGAACGCTTTATAATTACTTACAATAGTATCACTTTTTAGTGAAATACCGATTCACTCTTATATATAAATTTATACAATTATACGAACGACGCAAATCTGCTTTAACAGTGCTTGTATATTTTTTTTAAGAAGTATTTTCTTTGGTTTTAAATAAAGGTGTGTATTTCAATTTGCGTTGTATACAAAAAAATCTGTAACATAAGGATCATCAATTGGATTTTAGTATTGATTACAGTCGATCTGTGTCCTAAATTCTATTTTTAGTTTACTATAAATATAGCATTAAAAAAATTAATATATTTAGCATTAAAAAAAAATTAAAGCAATATGCTTAGTAGCTAATCAGTGATCATTAAAAAAATTAATATATTTAGCATTAAAAAAAAATTAAAGCAATATGCTTAGTAATGGCCTCTCTCACCTCCGAGCAAAGATCCAAGTAGCTAATCAGTGATCATATACAAGGTGATGCAAAATTGGTGCGAGTGAACATATTTTGTTCTACAACATTTCGATTTGGAGGCCTCTTTTCGTTTAGCCTAATCTTATCTCTAGGCCACGTTTAGCCTCATATCAGTTATATTTATTTTATTTTCCCCTGAAAGAAGTTAAAAAGTCCGAGTAAACTAAGCAATGTCAATAATACGAGTCAAATTTTATTTATTTCATGAGGTATGTTGTCTTATCACATGATGACTGAGCGAAATAGCTTTTTATTTGAAGCATTGTCAGAGATGTTGAAACAAGCCCTAAATAAGATAGGTTTAACAAAAATATATTATACCTCTCAAGGTATCAAACAAAATAATAAATAAAATTTGAAGCTGTCACACTTTAAAAGTTTTTTTCGACAAATGGGCTTCCAAATCGATTAATCGTAGAATAAAAAAAATCGTCAAAGCCCTTTCGAATCTCTCCGCTTTATATACCAATTTTGTAGAACCATGTATAACGCAGTCCCCAGAGCAAGAGCAAAAGCCATTGTGTAAGTAAGAGCTTACATAATGGTCTTAGTCAGACAGCACGCTCTTTAAGTGCTGTCTAGCTACTTGGCTCTTTATTTGGACAAGGGGGAAAAATGCCCTTAATGTAGTAAAACTATCTATTTTTCATATTGTTTTTAACATTAATCGTATCATCTGTTCTACATTTTTAATATTTTGCTTGGTATAACCTACTGAGTTCCTCAAGAAACCTTACAAAAGTACGCAAAAAAATATTATAATTGGCCGACAAAGTTAGTACTGAAATAATACTTCTGCCTAAAAGTACTTAGTAAATTGTGCTTTGCTTGTTTTTACTTACCTGTACAAAAACAGGATACAAGGCACAGCCTCATACCTACATCTAATTAGCATACATTACACGTATAATTTTATCTTTACTACAATGTCTTTTACAACCAGTCTCAGCAGCATAGATACTTGCCTAATTGTGCAATGCTTATATAATGTTTGCTGACAAATGTATATTTCTACTTATTTTTTTGTGCTGCTTATCTTATACTAACTCCTTTATATTAATCTGTATTCGTGAAAATAAACGTTCATATGATACAGGAATGTAAATTTGGTAAAATATACTCACAATAAATTAATAGTTCCGGACTACGATTAATCACACAACATTAAAAGACGAATTATTTTCTTCAATTATGTTTTAAAACTATTGAATGTTCTTTGGATTACTAACTCATTTCACAAATTATTAAGGAAACTTAACTTAACCATATACCATCACTTTTTTACAGGTTGACCCCAATCCAATTATAGCGCAAGCTTTATCAAAGGCAGTTTGAACACGTGTTCCGAACCACCCTTATCCAATTCCAAGCGTAAACACATTACATAGAGTAGGTAAGTATAAACGGTATAACTATCAGCTTTCAAACCTAATTTATTTCACCATAGAGTCTACAATTGAACGAAGCGCTATAGTGGAGTTTCCTCACCAGATTGACTACGCGGTAATCTAACTACTTTCGCCCCCGACAGGACCCCTACTCCTTCGAGACATGACCTTCTATTTGTGACTACATCTCTTAGGAACGCCCGTCTAGGGTTAGCTAAATCAGTCCCTGTTATAGACCTTGTTAATCTCCGCAACGCTGGGAGTTTTAAGGCCTCCTCGTAGGAAGGAGGTTCGTCAGTCGGAGTAGTGACATTCCTACCCTGGAAGGGATCCCTGGAGCACGTAGCTTCTAGCTCGCTTGAGTAAAACAGTGTAGCTTCGTTACTTCTACTTGTTTGTGGTTCTGGGACCGCTTCGTAGGAGGTGGATGATCTGAAATCTTCTAGAATCTGTCTCGCACCTCTCGTGGTTAGAACGCCGGTCCAGGAGCGCCTGTTCTGTTTAACTTCCTCTCTCCTTTGATTAGCTCCGATGTTGTAGCTGGAATGTGCGCTGGCTATGCTTACCTTGGGCCTTCTGGTTGGCTCGTCGAAGGAGGCAGCTTTGATGGCAGATCTGGGTCTTTCTGGTTCAATTTGAATGACGTGTTCCGGTTCTGTTTCAGGTTGGCGCAGAGCTGCATCGATGCGCATAGCTTCTGAGTAGGAGGGTACTAAAGCGCAGTTGCCTCTGATAGCTGCAAAGAGTTCGAGGCTGTCTACGGTTGATGCGTGAGAGAGAGGTAGGGTGCGAGTGGGACGGATGTTGGAGGTGGTGATGGCGGGTGCTTCCTCGGGGAGAGCCCAGGCGTAGTTGGTGGCGGTGACGGGAGGCAGCGTATCTGAGAGATGCGTGTCAAGGTCCAGTTGACGACTTGGATCGAGCTCGTAGTTTGTGCCGAAGATTTTAGTTATCTGCAACAAACAGTAAATAATAGTCGACAAATTTTTGGGCAGCTGTTTCCAAATATATGTATGTATGTAATATCGTTATAGGCGGCAAGTAAAAGGTTAAATGTGTTATTTTCATATAGTTTCTCTTACTGTGTAATGAACGTAGGCGGTGTTGCACTCAATGAGTATCCTGAGGGGCCACGAGAGCAGAAGGCAGGAGAGAGTCCAGAACAATATTTGTGACGAGTACCAGGGGCATCGGTCTGCATCTCTGTAATACATATATCGTTATTCTAAATGTTACTGTTGTGTTAGTGTGCTGAGAGACATTTCTTTAATTTACTGTACATCATTTATAATTCAATATTTAAAGAAACCATATAACACGAATCATTTTTAACATTTAACTACCTGGGATGTTTTATTCTATTCATATTATGGCAATAATAAAAGTGGCCAAAATTAAATAAGTGATGTTCTTCACGGTTCTCTAAATATCATTGTTTTTAAAGGAACCTTTTAAATTTTTAGAAACACCTTTTTATAAAGTTTATTTCATTTGAATTAAATGATAAGACTACTGAAAGAAATCAGAAGCTTTTGATTCCATTTTTTCATTAAAGATTTTATTTAGCTATTTGGCATATAGATGTTAAGATGATAAAAATGAAAATACAGTAGGTGTAAAAATTCAAAGCCAAAGTCAAAAAGTTTATTTCCTTAGACGCACATGGCAAACATAGACAGGACAATTCAAAGCTAATTTAAATTAAAACAAAGAATTATCAAAGAAATAACATTGTCTTGACAGTTCGCTTCAATTTTTTACACTGAGTTGAGAAGCGAATAGAACAACCCAGCTTTCATCTCTTATGGTTATTAGAACAATATTGGTGTACAACAAAGTTACCACATATAAATTTAACATTTACAAACAAATGCTAGTTCACGGAGAGCTTGCATAAAAATACACTCTTTTTATGAAAAATCTGACTTCATGTAGTGAAAAAAAAGACAGATGTAACATGTTCAAATCCTTAGCGGTGCGAATAAAAAACGTGAAAGAAAACAGCTTAGTCTAAATCTGAATCTCAAAGAAAATTACCTGTAAGCAACCATGTACTCCTTAAAAGAACTGACTCCTATCAGGTCTAGTCCTTCGCGCATTTCCATGAAGTCATCAAACCGCTCGTGCTCTGCGAAGAACCGGGACCTTTGGTCTTCAAATTCTGTAGAATAAAATATATTTTATTATCTGTTCCCCCGCCAAGACGAGCAAGCGAAGCGTGTGGGCACTACCTTCCCTTTTTTGAAAATATTTGTCGGTTTTTTAGGCCCACATAACCGGGTTTGGAATATACGATATGTACCAAATTCACAGGATGTTATGTCCTTGTCTTAAAAATTATAGTATCAATTGCTCTTATAGTTTAGTATTAATTGATACCTTTTTCTCCGAATTCTACACTCTTTGCAAATGAAGATGCTTGTAGAGTTGGAGGCGTGTAGTTTTACAATAAGCTTGGCGCTACATGACATCTGATAACTTTTTGACACTGCACACAATGTAGTCTCTCTCTCGTCATGGCTACATATAACATGAAAATATTTTTGGGGGGAATATATTTTAAAAACATGGCAACACTTTAACATCAGAAAAATCGAAGAAGAATGAATGAATGAAGTGGACCTTCGTAATAGGTACTTTATTGCGGGAATATTTTGGCACAGCTTTTGGGAATGGTTTATTTATGTTAATAACAGTGATATAACCAGTTTGTTGTAATTAACTTGTAAGTTATCAACGGCTACGTGGGTTTTTGTCGTTTCAATGTAAACAAGTTAGTAAAATTGGAAATGTTTGGTAGTTCTGCTGTCTCGTAATTTACACAATCTTGTCCTTTCATTTGAAAATCGCTTGGTAAATTTTAAGAGATGCAGTTGTTTGTCTCAACCCCTAAATATTTTAAACGACTGAGGAAATTCCTAGTTGTATGTTTTGTAATTAACAGATGATTCTATTTGATACTTCACTCGCCACATTATGTATCTTTTAAAACTTTTTATAACCTAAATCATAAAAAGAAAACCTATTTTAGTTGCCTTTCTCACAACCACTAGAGGTCAAACATATAACACCTCTTTTTCTCGGGGATTATAAAAGTTTATTTTAGAACTTTAAACAACTAGCTCAACAATTTGTCTGAGCACGAACCAACAATTTATCTATAACTTGGCACCCTTTTTACGTTTACCAGTATTTTTTATCAAAATATGTCTGGGGATTGAATAAAACTGTTCGAGGGCGTTGACCATAGGTGCGTCGGGCACTGAATGGCTTTGAACTTGAACGCTATACCGTGTCCCATAATCTACACATTGCTGATGTGTGGATTATCCTAGAGGCCCCTTGGTAAACACTGGACTTGTTTTACTGTTACCAGACTTGTGACCCACTCACACTTAAAAATAGAATACCTGTACTTCTAGGTCTTCATGTCCCATCTTAGACCACATCGTCACTTTACATCAGGTGAGATTGTGGTCAAATGAAGGCTTATCTATCATAAAAAAAAAAAAAAAAAAAAACTCGTATTTAGATAATTATTCTGTACCCAAAGTGTAAAACGGGACTCTTTTACTCAGTTTGTCTGTCACCAGGCTGTATCTCAAGAACCATGATAGACAGAGTTGAAATTTTGATGGATGATGTATTTCTGTATTTGCCGTTATAACAACAATTATTAAAACCCCATAATAAATATATATAAGGAGCTCCCATACAACAATCGTGATTTTCAAAAGGTTCAGCAACGTTGGTTGTAGTCCGTACTTGGATGGGTATATTATATACTTTAGTTACTTTTTGCACTTTTTATCATATTGATTTTTTTTGTGTTATGTACTTTGCAAAATATGTATAAACTGTACACGGAACCCTCGGTGTTAACAAGTGTTTATCAATGGATAAACCTGAAACACAGCAGCTTAGAGCGTTTTCCACCTGCTAACCTATTCGGCCGGCGAGAAAAATGAATATGGATGAATACCGCTTATTGCGGGACTATAAAACATTTAATAGGTCATGTGCTGTTCGACTGCTTAGCCTGTAGTGGAAGGGAAATATTGGAATCAGTTAAGGGCAACATTAGACACCACTCACCACTAGCTGCCTCAATATTAGCGAACGCGAAGCCCTTGCTGAAGCGGACCTTCGTGATAGGAGTCTTGGTGTCCAGCACCAGGTTCCTGGAGGCATCCCGCTGGCCGCAGCACGCATGTGCGAATGATGTGCTGGCGCTATGCGTGTTCACTCGCTCGTAGTACACCTGATGGGCCAGTAGAATAAACAGGTCTTCAAAAGGTATCTTGCAATAAATATGATGTGGAGGAGACCGAGACCAAGGAAAAAGTGCTTGAAGAACATAAAAATTCTATAATTCTTCGGTAAGAATTAAAACAACTATAGTGTTTTGAAAGCACACAAATACAAAAATATGTTTTTGGAGTTTAAAATACTTATATTTAGCACATTCATAGTAATATCAAAATCAAAATATTTATTTGTTAACATGGATCACAGATTGTTAACAATTGTAAAAAAGAATACAGTACCTAGAGCTATGTTTTACCTAGAGCTAAGCAGGCAATGTTATATAACGTAAATTCAGAAATATTTTTGCATATTGTTTAAATTTATATATGCAGTTAACTGATAAAGCACAAAATTGACAATTAAATTCTAGAACAAGGAATAGTTCTAGAATTTAATTGCTGTTTCATGCAAATATCTGTTAGCTAACACAAACTGCCATCAGAATGAATCGGGCCGGGTATATTGGGAACAAATTCCTATCACGTATCGGAAACGTGAAGCCATTCTAACCTCAGTGAAATTCTTCGAATGCATTGCACTCGGGCGTTCACTGTGTGTCAAACTTTACCCTAAAAGCAGTGGTCTAGAGCTGGGCCAACTTTTTAAATCCTTACTCTTCATAATATGACTGTATTTTAAAGTGACACAATTTGTTTTATGAATTTTTTATAGTCAATAGACCTTTGACTAATAAGCTTCGACCAAAAACTTGCATAATCGAAGTTCCCTCATCGCAGTCGCTTCCCGCTTTACTGACGCCTCAGATATTTGATTTGAATTTGAGCAATGCTACTAGGTATGCAAAAGTTAGTTGTCTACTATGTACACTAAATTCCTAAAAAAAGGTTACACAGTACGGTAACACAATTTGTTAAAATGAATAAAATGTAATAGATTTGTTACAATCAATCCTAATTTGTAGCAGATACAAAACAGTTTCAGTTTCTGAAATTTAAAATGTTACGTATTGGGTAACATGAAGAAGCAAGCAAAGTTTTTTCCAAACTTCAGAATGGTTTTTGTCAGATATAAAGTAAAATTTAAATAACCTAATTGAAATGTACACAACATTTTAATTCGGTGTTTTTTATTAAAAACTCGCTTAACTTCTTTTAGTTTTGCCCCTTAACTGATTTCATTTATTTAATAAAACAAGCTGAAATTAAGAAATAATATAACCCCACAGCGACTCAACCTTTATTGTATTTTTTTGGGATTTTTACAGTTCATAATCCTATGCGAGAATGTTTTTTTTTCCACCATCAATATAGCTGTTAAACCGTCAGTTGCATCATAAAATGTCGCAAGAAAACTAAAAATGTTTTTTAAATACCTATTAAACAATATTCCACAAGACATACATAGTTTGTTGACTATTTTTTTTTAATTTTAATAAAATGGCGACTTGCAATCATCATGTTGAATTTTCACTAACTTCATGTCAATACACTCGTCGTACTAAGAGGAATCGATTGACATGTGAATCATAGATATCGTTCCAGGCGTTTGAACTGTATAGTGGGACAAAGGAACATACATAGATACATACGTTGTCTGTTCACGTCCGTAAGTGGTAACCCTCTGAATCCTTACACGTGACCTCCGGGTGGTGCTAAGAACAGTCTCTGGTGGTAGGCTTCGGCCGCGGCTTGTCACCACCCTCCGGGCTGGGCCAGTGCGTGAAGCGATTTTTCGTGTTTCATAATGTGGCCCGGAGAAACCATCTACCTTCTAGGTCTTCATGCTCCATCTTAGACCACATCGTCTCTTTACATCAGGTGAGATTGTGGTCAAATGAAGGCTTACCAATAATAAAAAAAAAAAAACATAAGTATGTATATACATAACACATAGACTGATAAACACATTACCACTACTTTGCGTTGCGCAGTCGGGTAATAACATAATTTTCTAATATTTCTCAAAATAAAAACCGTCGAGGCTAGTTATTGAATAAATAAAGTCCCAAATCCGCGCACACGGAACAAACTCTCAACTCCACTCCCGGAAGTTTGATCTGAAGAATCCTCGAAACAGGCTTGGGCGGGACAGCCTATTCAACACACGGCTACTGAACTTTTGAGTGCACAGGAAATACAGTTGTAAGAAACTTCATGTTTGGAAGTGATAATGAAAAACTTGGAATTAATTATGCGCGATACGAATCGATATATTGCTGTATCTATACAAAGCTTATTACTTGTATACTACTGAAACGGAGAGGGCGTTAATATGCGCGACACAGTTATAATAAGTAAATGCGTATGTTTTCGTATTATTTGTACTTTGTTACCCTATGTTTAAGTTTTCCAAATAAATACATTTTTATTATTTATTTTTATTATATTATAATTGTAATGCATAAATCGTAATATGCGTCACTAAATCGTATCTTTAGGTAAAAAATATCGAATCCAGGTTTATCTTATTTTCTATTTTAAATTACGGCTGCAACAAAGGACGCGCGCGGTCCGAAGTTAGCGGCGACCAACCACGACGCTTGGTCGGGGTTTGGACACGCCAAGTACATTTTCGTTATCTATGTAGGTAAATTTATGTCTGTGTTTATAGAGGATCATAGCCTTTTTTACAGTAAAATATGGCATTCCCTCTGCCAAATCCATAAACAATGAGAAATGCAATTAACTCCAAGAAAAATATTATAAAATAAATAAAATTGTCCTCTATGGCACTTTCATATCACTAACGAGTTGTCATAAATATAAGCAACTCTTGACATAACGGCGCAAAAGTTTTTAACTTCCCGGAGCATACAATCTAGTCCGCAAGGAAACCTTTGCTGGAAACTTTTAACATCAATATGCATGCACCGCCGGTCGATTCTCTAAGGTCAGTGCCGTGTGCCTTCCCTACACAAAGCAAGTATTCGTGTACAAGGTTTTGTTGCATTACCTACTGATAGAGTGGCATTTTTCATTTTAAAGAAGAATCAGAACCTCTCCATAGCTTTACCTTTATTAAAATCATAATCATTTATTTATAGGATTTCGGGTTGGGACAAAGTTCTTAAAAATATTTTAGTCACACTGAAATCTGCCTTTACGGCGTATGAACATTACAAAAATAAAACATTATTCGATAATTCATCATTACTTAGAATCAATTAAATTAATCACAACATAAAAAAAATCTTATATGTCAAACACGAATTTGGGTTATTAAGTAAAGTAATACCTAGTATATATTATTAGTATGTATAGTATACGTATATTATATTTCTTCAGTCGTGAAATGTGCATCTGCTACTAGGCATGAGCAATCTGTGATTTAATTCCATAATTTTTCGGAGTTGGCAAAGGGTTGGGTAGTATTTTCTACTGTCTTTTTGTAAGTTGGCCTTGACCAGTTTCTACAGTGACCTCGGGAGGAAATGAAGTCCAACATTCTAACGCCAGTGCAATATATAACAATATATATTAATTATAACAATATACCCAATGTGTATCTAATAATGTATATCATATAAAGATACAAGTCATTTAAGTTTCCAAAAACAAACAGTTGGCAGATCTACTTCTGAACTTATAATTCAAATCACTCTTCGAGTAATGGAGAATATAAGAAGCTAAAGTATTTCTGTCAGCGACAGTTGAAGAATATAAAATACTGAACAACAGAGTTAATTCGTAGCACGTGTCTCATTGCTGCTGACTTTCTTAGGCCAAACTAATGTTATTTAACTTAAAACGAGTTTGAGCTAAGAAGTATTTTTACCGGCTTCCAGAACTTGGAGGTTTTTAATTGGATGCTTATTTGAGGATAAAACTTTTTATACCAAATTGCCAATATGCTCAAATGATGAAAAGCCGTGTTGGCTAAGTGGGAGGACACTCAACTTTTTTTCCGAAGATCATAGGTTCAACACCACTTTTTTCAAGATATAACTTTGTTTTTTTTTTAATGTAAATATATGCGTTTAGGAAACCGGCATGTTCTGGAAATTTTAAGAGCTTTGACATGTGACATTCACTAACCTGCATTTGGCCAGCGTGATGCATTGAGGTCCTATCTCTCTTGTCAAGAAAGAAGTCCCTATTTCCCAGCAGTGGGAACGCAAATAGGGGTGCTTATGCAAATGATGACAATGATGACTGCTGCTCAAGAATACTGATTAGTATTCTTGAACAGCAAATTAAACTATGCCCAGATAACATCTATCTGTCTGTATATACAGTCTATCTATGTCTATTAATTTATAAAGGAGCCTTATATCTCTTAATAAAGTTGGTATATTCAGAAAGTACTCTAACAAGTTTGTCTCAAGTAATCATCCGAAGGATCTCGTTAATTTGGACTTGTACAATTGTTTTCGACTTATTTCTGTTTTAGTAAACACAATTATGGATTTTCTCAACCTTTCCAAAGACAAATTAATTACAGAAATGAAATGATCGAAATAGGTAACATGAACAATATAAATATATCTGGACATTCCACACAACAACATCTAGCCCTGTGGTGTTGGTAGATCTATCTGGGGTTTGGTCATGTTATATAATTAAGTATATGTAAGTATCATATACTTTTAGCTTTCAAAACTACTTAATAGCACGCCAATAACAAGTAATTTTTGAATAATGAATCAAATAATGTATAATAATAATTATTGATTATAACCTGAGAACTGCTGGACCGGTTCTTATTAAATTAAAATAAATAAGTATTTCCGGACAATCCACACAGGAAAATTTAGCTCCGTGGTAAGCTCTAAGCTTGCGTTACGGGTCCTAGACATCTGATATCTATACTAATATTATAAAGCTGAAGAGTTTGTTTGATTGTTTGTTTGTTTGTTTGTTTGAACGCGCTAATCTCAGAAACTACTGGTTCGAATTGAATAATTCTTTTTGTGTTGGATAGTGGAGTAATCGAGGAAGGCTATAGGCTATATAACATCACGCTACGACCAATAGGAGCAAAGATATAGTGGTAAATGTGTAAAAAACGGGAGAAATTGTTCATCTTTGAAGCCTTCCGTTGCGTGCGCCGTGAAAACGGTTCAAGATACACAAAAAATATGTATTAAAGAATAATAGCTCTTTTAATGATCTAAA
This sequence comes from Gymnoscelis rufifasciata, assembly GCA_929108375.1. Classification (NCBI taxonomy): domain Eukaryota; kingdom Metazoa; phylum Arthropoda; class Insecta; order Lepidoptera; family Geometridae; genus Gymnoscelis; species Gymnoscelis rufifasciata. The sequence continues at coordinate 5,957,557 of OV815315.1, read as the reverse complement.
AAATAGTCCGCGATAGTAAATGTGTATCTTTTAAGATTAACTCACAAAAACCGTTTTTATGGTACCTAATTTGGTCGAAATAATTTGTTTAAGTTGTATCAACATAATAATATTAATCTTTATTCAAATAAATATGTTGTTGGTACTTCATCCATTATAACGCGGGTAGCACCGCAGGGCACAGCTAGTACTTAATATACAGGTACAATATATAAATATATATATACAGTATAATATATAGGACAAGACACAAGAAACACACAAGCTTTTTATAAGGCAATTTATTTTGTAGTAAATTGATCGCGGCGTTTTGGTTTTGTTAAATACGGCGAAGGCTTTATCAAATTGATTATATTTAGCTGATTGCCAGTAAGGCTGGGCGTGCCGGGACGTCGGGTTGTTGTCATTAATCACGGGAAAAGTATCAAGGCTGTCTCAAACAAATACTGAGATTCTTGATAACAGAGTTGAGATTTAGGCTTTCGTCACGGAAGTTTGGGAACTTGATCGATTAGGGATATTAAAATAGCTTATACGAAACATAATCAACTTGATAGATGATATCACAACCATGCCTGCCATCTAACTGTTCTCCTAGATTATCTACTTAATGGACAATAGACTAGGCAACCCTTATTGATCCTAATTCTATTTAGAGGTTTCGCCAATCTTGTTACTACAAAAAAATCTTAGTAATTTGTATTTAATACATTTTTCCCTGGAAATTTGTTATACGTCCTACACTTTCCGTCAGATTAGATTGCAATCAAACAAAGGTATAAAAAACAATTTTAACAAGACTTGTGACCTCTTTCACCATTCCCAAATAATGTGTCAATTAGCTTATATAGTACTTACCTATAGATAATCCTGTTTTGTTCAGATTATTTTGTAACTGAGTAAAGTCCCATATCTGTATGTACCTACTTGATAAGCTTTTTGGGACTTAACTCGGAGATAATGAAGACCCTAGTTCACTATCTCCTTAAAATGTTTTTTTTTGTTTAAATTGCTGCCTAAAATTTGGCTTTTAAAGACTTGAGACTTGACGTAGAGAATAGAGACGATTGGAGTGATTTGGGAAAGCCTTTGTCCAGTGGGACACCTTAGGCTAAATAAATAAAAAAGTGATATTGTTAAAGATCACTTCTGAGCTTGTCAGGCTTCAGAGGTATTTATAGGCAAATTCCCTAGACCCACTAAATTCAGAGTGCCCAGACATTATTACCTGCAATATAACCTGACACTAATTAATCCATTCCAGTTCAATGGTAATGGAGGTTCGGATCAAAGTTATTTCGATAAATCGTTACTAATATTGTAAACACGAACTCTCTGCGTCTCTGTCTGTCTGTAATCCCTTGGGCGCATTTTCATTATTCACCCCCATAACTACCTTAACCCATTCGCATGTAAAATAATCTAAGGGCGCTCTCAATTTGGTTGTTCATGTTGCGCGTATGTTGTTCGGCTAGTGGACTGTCATTTGTTTTCATACAGATACGTAGGTACCGACGTGTTTGCATGAAAACAAACGCCTAAATTGATAGAACCCTGACCTTAGCGTTGCTAAGTAAGCCCAGGCTTTGCACGGGTTTTTATTAAAAAAAAATCCCGGCAATTATTCGATTCTTTCTCGCCTTTTAAACCTTCCCTAGACCTCTACGAACATTTCAAGACTATGATAAGATAAATCCGTTCAGCCGTTCTCGAGTTTTAATCAGACTAACGAACAACAATTCATTTTTATTTATATAGATTGTAGCCAATAAATCGTTCATATATTGTAGCCAATAAATCGTTCATATATAGGGCATAGGTATTATCGTTGATCGCTACACTTAATTAATACGGTGAGCTTATTGAATACTGGGTCTATTGTCTTATAATAATATATTAATGCCTTTTATTCAAATCATATCTAATACAATATTTTCTTAAAATGTTAGAATTAAACTTAGAAACTTATTAAGTTTTCGTAAAAAAATAATAGTGAAAATTAATAGTTCACTTGACTATTCAATAGTAATTCTGGAAGGATAGCCTATATAAATAAGTACCACCCTATTAAATTCAGACTGCCCAGACTTTATTACCCATATAAATCCATTAATGATCTATTCCATTCCATACACAGATTTGGTTGTAGCAGATGCACTGTTGGATTCTTTTGATAGTGATTCGCCTGTTTCATATTTGAATCATCTTTATACAAGGTGTTTCAAAATCTATATCTATAGTAATATTATAAAGCTGTTAAGTTTGTTGGTAGAACGCGCTAATTTCAGGAACTTCTTGTCCGGTTTGAAAAAGCGTTAGATAGCATTTATTGAGGAAGGATATACACAATATCATTATACATTCATACATAATTAATAATGCTGTCGCTTCCGCTACTTGCGCTGAGTAATCAGTTAGTCTCGGAAAAATCATGAATGACATTATTGTTCACCCTAAAAATATCTTTAAAAAAGTCTGCGACATCATATATCTATTAAGGTTGGCTGACCATAATCTTTTTTATGGTCCGTCACTTACAAAATAATGCACTACGTACGAGTTTTTATTACCAACTAGTGGCCCGCCCCGGCTTCGCACGGGTTTTTATTCAATTTATTTTTCCCGGCAATTATTCGATTTTTTCTCGCCTTTTAAACCTTCCCTAGACCATTTCAAGGCTATGATAAGATAAATCCGTTCAGCCGTTCTCGAGTTTTAATCAGACTAACGAACAACAATTCATTTTTATTTATCTAGATATATTCATCCTTATCGAAATAAATACGTTATTTGATTTAAAACACAATTGTCCGTCATTTTAATTCAATTAATATCTTTGGAGATATCGCAGATTTAAAATAACATCGCAGCAAAATATGATCAATGCATAGCGCGCGCATTTGTGTTGTCAGGGCGCGGGCAGTGAGGCACAGTTACTCTACGAGTTACACAGCGCGCAAAGATTACAGTTAGCAATCTACTTTAAAAACATATTTATCCAAATAATAGAGCCGTGTTAATACGTTTTTTAATGACAAATAAAATACCCCCGTGATTAGAAACAAAATGTATTGTAATAATTTAATTAAGTTTGTAAATAAGCTTGAAGGAGTGCGAACTTTCATGTCATCAGACATGTAATTATTTAAAAAAAAACTTCTCTCTTTACGAGAGAGATTAGGCATGAATTTACCACGCTGCTGATGTCTGGCTATTTACAACAAAATAGTGGACTGTAAAAAGAAAGAAAGAAAAATATTTATTTGTGTACAAAAATATAACAGAGAACATTATTAAATTAAACTTAGATTAAAGTACACAATTGGGTCGACACTCTGCATGTGCTGCATCTAAACGAATGTAGACACAGCGCTGGTTTTCAGTGCCGCCCGTCTGTTATAACTTTAGTAATAATAATGAAAATAGTGGACATTAGTAATGATAATGATTAATCTCGAGGCTGGTAGGTACCTGTGTGGTGGTGTAGGCGTCCCCGTTCCTGTATCGCGTGACCTGCCGTTTGCGCCGCACGTAATGATAGCAGATCGCCTTCCACCTGCAACCATTACACTTTACTACGGGAAATTACATAGCCATACTTTATACAAGGGTATTAGAATGGAAAAGATTGTGTTAGAATTGGGTCGGGCATGCAAACGTAATCATTTAAGTTCAACATCATCATTTGAACTCCTGAACGTAGTGTTACGCTCATTGAGAATATCTACCAATATGTAAGTACATATAAGCACACCAAAATTGTAATAGTAAAAAGTGTAAAAACTGATAAAGCTGTGTTGTTCTATTCGCTTCTCAACTCATTGTAAACAATTTAAGCGAACTGTCATGGCAACGTCATTTCCTTGATATTTTGTATTTAATAAAAAAAATAGTATAATTTACTTAAAGTTGATCTATCCATGTATGCCCCGTGCTTCTAAGGAAATAAAAGTTTTGACTGTTGACTTGAAAGTTGTTTTTGACAAGTTATATTAAAACAAAATATACTATTGACTCAATTTATTCATTAATTTATTAAATTTATTCGTGTTAATTTATTTGTGTGTATTCATGTAAGGTCTTAAATGTTTGACACGGATCGGCAAACAAGTAAGAATGTTGGGCATAGTTACACAAACTATAATATGATATGGCGGTTTCCATTTCAGTAAACTAATCCGTATCGGCAATATTCATGACCCTCGATCTTTGTGTTAAATCATTCTTGATTGACCTTCATTTTACATTACAATAGGGTATATCACTATTTAAATATAAAATTTATCATTACAAAAGGGTATTTTACTATCATAAAATTACAAAACTTTTGTTACTAGGTTACAGGTAAATACTTTTTAAAACCGAAATAACTAACACAATATTTTTTAAATGTAGACGATTTTTATAAAATATCTTTATTAAAATTGTAATATTTTCATGTTTGATCATGTGACTAAATACGCAATTTTTCAACATGGCGTTGGCCGTTGGTATGCCTGCGTATGACGTCACTGATTAGTCAAAATGTGTCCTACATCGTGTGTAACGGTTTACTGGCAAGTGACGTCACACTTTGGCAATTTGAAATTCATTATTGAATTTTTCAAATAAAATAATGAACAAAGTTTACTACCAAAATAATTGTATGTAATGTAATAACAAAATGATTATAATGTAATAAGGAATTGCTAAAAATGGGTTTCTATTCTTTTGATAAAACTAAATTGAAAATTTAAGAAAAACCCCCGAGTTCAATGCCTTAATTTCCTTAAAAGTAAAACACCATAAAAATTAGTAATGTGAACGCGATGCTCTTTCATTTTATACTCCACACGAGTATATTTGCAGATTTTCGGTTTTCCTTCCCCACTCTCACCCCTTTAACTTTTAAACAGCTCAACCGATTTTCATGAATCATATCTAAGAACACCACTACTTATTTCTCATAAAAACTATTAACAGTTCATTTATAATGAGATTACATATTTTCACTTATTCTATAGAGTTTAGCCCCTAAACCTAATATGTATATGTACTGCTAATCTTTTCATTAAATTTTAATAATATACTTTAAAGAGTGATTATGTTTTCTAAAGTATATTCTACATTTTATAAGGTTCTGCCCTTCCATACAAAAAAAAAACCATTTCATAAATTGAAATCGCACCATCCGTTCGTGAGCTATGATGTTCCAGACAGACAAGCAGACACGTCAAACTTATAACAACACCACTTTTTGGTCGGGGGTTAAAATAGCTATTATTGAAGTTTGAGTCTGGAGGTTCATAAATTTATTTATTGTGATGTCCCTGGCAACTTGGATGTGAAACGGGCCTTAAAGTACTCACTTATAAAATAAGTTCAAAGAAATTATCCTCAAATTCCATATTCAGAGGAAAAAATAAGTTGGTCAAACCGAATTGCCCGTGCCACAGAAATAGCCATCGTAAAGATTAACGACGTGATTTTATAACGCCAGTTATTAGGGGGCTGTATTTAGGGCCAGCCCATGTAACGAACTGAAAGTTGCTTCCAGGGCTCGTTAAGTTTTATGAAACATCCTAATGTCAGCGTAAGAAAATATTTTGCTTCAAAACTTTTAGGACTGTTCGGAAACTAACTCCAATAGATACGTGGTGAAGTTTTTATTTCAATTGAAATGTTATTCATTGGTTTGTTTTTATGTGATAAAAATCTTTCTTTTGCGATTTTTTATGAAACAAAACAGACTTAAACTATACCAACAGTTAAAAAAAACTTATTTTATTATTTTGTTTCTTACAATCATTTTAAATAATCACTTTAAAAATTTCTTCAGACATTTATTTAAAAGTATCTTAAACTACTTAGTACTTTCTTTGGTAAGTTTTACTTACTATGCAATTATTTCATTCAATTTGTATAAGCTAGGTATCTTATGCCACAGAACTAACTAAACGGAGAGCTTGTTACGAATACACCAATACCATTAGTAGCAAATTATATGTATAAGCTACCATGATACCATATTATATAACAATTAAATTAATTACAAAGACATGTAATTATGGAACGCCCCAATGATCATCAGTCATGATGTCTACGTCAACATTCTACAGTCGTTTGAATAAATAATATCAGAAACAAATATAGAATTAAGCTTCGGCCAAATCTGCGCGACCCTTTGCACACCTACTCGACTACTAAACTATCAAGCATAAATAATCCCGCGTTGCAGACGCTCCCGCATCGCAGTCGCTTCCCGCGTAATAAACGCGTAGGTTTGGCTGAAGCTGAAGTCGTTAACATATTATATAGGCGTAGGTCCGTAGCTTCCTTAATTCGTAGCACCGTAGCACGTCTACGCCGTAGCTTCTTAACTACTTCAGAAAGTGGATCCGTTACTCAGAGACAGAACCGTAGATATTAAAAACTAGAACTACGCCACTCTTGTAGTTAATGAGAATTTGCCAGCTTTGCAGATAAAAGGGTCTCTCCTCGCAGGTATTCCACGAATTCGCTCACAAAGTGAGCGAAATAATTTGTTCCCGAGCGTTTTCTTTCAAGTCTGTAATGCTCAGAGGACGTATTTTAGTTTTAATATATTTTCTACAAAGTGGTTCGTTTATTTGATTCCATACAAAGTTGTTTGTCTTTTATAGCTAGATTTTGGCAAAATCATGTAAAGTGGAATATAGGAAGTTTTGTAGTCCTAACAGATGTAACTTACACTACTGGGCTAAAAATAGTGAAACCCATGCGGTTCACCCCTTGTTATTCCAACAACATCATAACATGATGCTGAGATAGATGGTTGTAATGATTTAGTTAGAACAAAAAACAGTGTTTAAGAATACAGTTAATTATACTGCTATGTATCATTCAACAAGACGGTACGAATAGAGACAGGAAAGTGTCAATGTAAGGATATTTTTTCTCACTAGATAAATAATAAACTAAGGAAGGAGCTATCTCTATAATAGAAAGTAATTATTTATCGTCACAGTTTACTAGTGCTGATATCCTTAGCTCGCATCGCTACCTGTATCCTCGCGGTGCTGTGCTAGCACTAAACTGATTCACGAGGTACAGAGTATGGATAGTAAGAAGGTTCCCACCAGACGCGAGGTTCTGCAGCTCTCATATAATTGACCCTGACGATGACGGCAGTAACATCCACGCGACTTGCGAGCCCTACCGAGCAGTGCTGTGGAGCAATCCACTTGATACACCAAGTATGAAAGTAGTAATCATCATCATCACCCTATTAACGTTCCCACTGCTGGGACACAGGGACTTCTCTCTTGACGAGAGAGATTAGGCCTTAATTCACCACGCTGGCCAAGTGCGCGTTGGTGAATGTCACATGCTCTTCACACTATTTTTTAAAGTTCTCAGAACATGCCGGTTTCCTCACGATGTTTGCCTTCACCGTTAAAGCACGTGTTTAAAGCGCACATTAATTTCTCAAGAAGAAAAATCCAGAGGTGCGTGGCGGGGTTTGAACCCACGACCTTCGGCATGAAAGTCTAGTGTCCTACCACTTAGTCAACACGAATTTTTTTTTAAAAGTAGGAATAGTAAGGAGGTTCTCACCAGACGCGAGGTTCCGCAGTCCTCATAGCATTGACCCTGGCGCTGACAGCAGCCACATCCGCGCGCCGTGCTAGCTGTATCCTAGCGGTGCTGTGGTAGCACTCCACCAGATACACGAGGTACAGCAGCAGCACGAAGGCTATGGGGATGTAGGCGTATCCGACGTCACACGGAGACTCACGGACGGTGCGTTTGATGGGGTGCCTGAGGGAGTAGAAACTGTTATATGTTAGAAGTATCAAGTTCGTAATGCTTGTTAGTCAATAAGCTTTAGAAATGCAGCAACCTGACTGACTCAGTGGCACGATAGGGGAAGGTCCACTTGAGGTATTGGATTCGATTCCCGTCGAGGGGTCAAGTGTATGTATGTTTTGTCAGCACTTTCTCCGTGGTCTGGGTGTTTATCATGTAAATTTTAAAAAATCTATAAATTTATGACTATTATATTAAGTTTATCAGATATCAAGTACCCGTAACTTAATATTGTTGTGTGGATTGTCCGTAAATATTTATTTATTTAAACTACGCATCAAAGCAATCATCTGCATGATGGAAAGTAGTGATTCAAATCATTATATCCCAAAACCTTGATTACGCTTAGTTTCGGAGTTATTGAAAATGCGCCTTGCCAAGGATTTTATAGAACGTAGACAGTTTCAGATGAAATCGCTTATGAAATCTTTAATCAAGTGAAACGACCGCCGAGTTCCGATCCTTGAGTTGAAACGTACGGGGAGTTTTGCATATGCATTTATGCTACATTTGTATTCATATCCACCGTTTTGTATACCATATTCAGAGCCCAAACCAAATAGCGCGGAAACTTTATAAACACAATATAGAAATGGAAAACTGGATGTTTTTTCCAGGGATGCTTTTATATGTTTGCGCATTCGTAAAGGTTTCCCGTTTAAATGTAAGTGATTATTTGGATGGGGGCCATTAGTCACAAACCTCACAGCAGTGGCTACAATATTTTGCTTAATATTTTGCATCTGAAAATTATTACATGTTTTTATTTAAAAAAAATTAAGAGATTTTAAATTTCGACGTAGAAAAGACACAGTAATCAACATTTTAAACGTGGAATGGATATTTCTCTGTTTATTGCTGGCGATAGATTATTTTATTTATAAGTGATTTTGTACCAGCACGCCAACTTACATCTCAATACCTGAAATGGTTGGCAGGTAGAGAATACATTGGCATTAAGTAGGGATACTAGTTTGACCCTTGTTTGTTTTGCTGTAATACTCACTTGCTAAAGTCGATGAGGTCGCGGTCTATCTCGGCCGTGTTGCACCACACCACGGAGCCGAGGCAGCCGGTGATCATCAGCGTCAGCGTGAAGCACTTCCAGTTGCCTTCCCTCCTTAGCACACCTCCTAGGCTCTGCTGGCGTGGGTGCTGCAACGGACAACATCTTCAATTTAACTATTACACTGACTAGACTAGAGCTTAACGAGATTGCACAATATCGAGTCACGTGCGGAATCCTTCGATGAGTCTCTACATGACTCTATGTCTCTACATAGGGTCTTATACCTCTAGATAAAATACGCATTACGCTAATAATAATGGGAGCGGAGCTCCAATGATGAATGTTTCGAAATAGGGTTGTTTTATTACTTCGCAATAGCTTCATCTGCGTGCGCTGCGAGGTCTCGCAAAAATTATGTATGACAGAATTGTTTCTCCTAAAAAGATCTTTAAAAGTCAACAACAGCATATACCTATATTTTAAGGTTGGCTCACTAAAACCTTTTTTATGGTAAACAAATCTCTAAAATATTGCACTAGGAACTTGTAAAAGTGTTTTTTTAATCATGATAATTCCTTATTGAAATAAAGTGCTTTATATCATTTGAATTCCATGAATATCTTAGGAGATATCGCAGTTTTAGAATATCATCACAGCAAAATAGGATTAATGTACAGCGCGCATATTCGTGATGTCAAGGCGCGGCACGGTAGTCGGTCGGTGATCACAATTACTCTACACTCGGCTCAGACGCTTGGTCGGCTCCTAACGGACAAAAACACTCAATAATCTACTTTTAAAATTGTTTTTTTTTTTTCATATAAATATAATTGTATTTACACTTTTTTTTATATATAAATAAAATTACCCCACCGCGTCTGTCTTTCAAAAACTTCTGAAATATACGTTATGTAGTTTTCAGGAATAAATCGAATAATTCAAGAGGAAAGTTTTTATGTATAAATGAAATGAAATGAAAATATTTATTAAAAGTGAAAGACACAAATAACAATGGCTAATAAGCTAATGTTCAGTGTTATCAAATTCTCGTCAAATACAATGCAATAGGTACATAATTTGTAAACAATTATTATTCCTATATCTACCTATCTATTTATTTAGGCATGTAACGATCAGGTAGGTTCGTTTTAGGATAAATTTTAAATTTACTATAATCATTTGCTAGGAATTCACTTACAGAGTATATGGTTGTATCTAGCAACAGAATTTTCACGTTAAATAAAAACGATCGTTCACAATTCATGAGTCTAATGCATACCGGAAGCTTGTTAAATAGCTTGGGGCCGATAACATGGGGTTGTTTCTTAGACATATATCTTAGTCTATGGGCAGTTGATTCTAAATACATGTGTCTATTTGTATATTTGCTCTGACTTCCCCTTACTATAAATTGTGAGAAATTTTGTTTTACAAACTTTAATATTTCGTAAATATATAAAGCAGCCGATGTCAATATCTTTTGATCCTTAAAATGATCCCTACAGGATTCTTTGTATTGAGCATTCACAAGTACTCTTATCGCTCTTTTCTGCATTTTTAATACTTTTTCACAGTCAGTAGAGTTTCCCCATATTATTATTCCATAACTCAATATAGAGTGTATATATGAGTAATAAATGTCTTTCAGATTTGGCTGGGATGTGATAGGCTTCAGTTGTTTTAGAGCATAAATGCCTTTAGCCATCTTCGTACAAGTGGTGTCAATATGTTTTTTCCATGTTAAAGCCGGATCCAGTTCAAATCCTAACAATTTCGTCTAATTTGTACTTTCTATTGATTTATCACTCTTCATGGGAATACTTACACTTGGTACTCTGTTAGAAGTGGCGTTGAAGATCATAATGTTAGTTTTTTCTTCATTTAAGGTTAGGCCATTCATCTCAAACCACCTTCCCAAGACGCTAATTGTGTCACTCACAGTTATTAACAGTTCATCTAAGGTATCTGTTGAAACCACTATAGTTGTGTCATCTGCATATTGTATAATGTCTCCAGTGATATCCACCTGTGCCACATCGTTTAAAAAAGTAACAAACAATGTATTTCCTAGCGCTGAACCCTGCGGAACTCCTATTCGAGTGCATCGCGGGCCTGATCTTATACATCTATCATCCGTTTTAATTTCTACAGTTTGTTCCCTGTCTTCCAGAAACGATTTTATCAGATTGTGACTATGGCCCATATATGAATACCATAAATTTTTAGTTTCTCCAGTAATAGTTGATGGTTAACAGAATCAAATGCCTTTGAAAGATCTAAAAATATACCGGCTACTACTCTTTTATTTTCTAAACTTTTGTTAATGGCATCTAGGACCTTTAAAGTTGCCGATGTTGTCGATTTTCCGGGTCTGTAGGCATGTTGACAATCCGATAGTAGTTTATTTTTAAGTAAATGTTTTGTAATTGATTCGGACATAATTGACTCTATCAATTTGGATAACGTTGGCACAATGGTAATAGGTCGGTAACTTTTTACATCTGATATGTCTCCCTTACCCTTATAAAGTGGTGTTATTCTTGATTTTTTTAACATTTTTGGGTAGGAATTGGATATAAGAACAGCGTTAATAAGAAACACTAAATGATCTGACAGAAAATTTATCATTTCAAACATTAAAGATCCCGATATGTCAAATAGATCTTTTGTGATGGAACCTTTAATTTTGTTGCTTGCAACATTCAATAATTTTTCGTTTGATATTGTGCCGAATTCGAAACTAGTACGTTTAATTCTAACGTTATTGAGGAAACTAAGGGCTTCACTAAGGTCGGGTCGGCATGTAATACGAAGGTTTTCACCTATTCCTATAAAATAATCATTGATGTAGTTAGGCAGGATATTATGTTCAATAGGAACATTAGTGATGGGATCCACCAAGGCCCATTTCGATTCATTCACCATTTTATTGGTTTCCTCTTTAATTACAGCCCATACCTCTCTTTTAGGATTTTTAGCATTATTTATTCTTTGCTCTACATATTCTTTCTTTTTCATTTCTATGATTCTATTTCTATTGTCTATCTTTTTGCTTAAAATGGAATTAATATCAGGAATGTCAGGATATTGTCGTTTTAATTGGTGTAAATCATGTATGTCTTGTTGCGCTTTAATTATTATATCACATAACCATGGACTCTCCCTCTTTGCTTTTACTTTTGTTATTTTTTTTTTGGGAAATGTATGTTCATATTCCATATTATTTTGTTAACAAAACTATCAAATGTTTTTTTATCATATTCATCCAGTAATTTATCCCAGTCATAACTTAGCATAGAGTTGCAGAACTCAAATACATTATCCCTGTTAAATAATCGTTTTTCTATATATTTATATTTTGGGGTCCTCGGTATATTTACTCTAATTGTGCAAATTTGTGCGTCATGGTCCGAAAGTGCAGTAGCAAGAGGTTCTACGTTTATAACAGATTTATCTACATTTGTAACCAAACAGTCAATGGATGTTTTTGATGAATTTTCTATTCTTGTTGCAAAGTTAATAATATTACAATAATTATGTGGAATCATGATGTCATTGAGTATATCTTTTTTTAGGCGAGTCAATTAAAAAGTCAATATTCCAATCCCCTAATAAAACTGTGCAAGTGTGAGAAATCTTATCCAAATAGTCAAATAACTTTGTAAGTGTTTTCGTCAGAATTTTAAAATCCCCTTTTCCTGTTCTATACATGCCTATTACAAGTAGTTTAGCGTTAGTACAGTTAATTTCTATTGCTGACAGTTCACAATCATATTCATGTGACAAGGCATCAATTTCTAGACATTTTTTATATGTAAATTTATTCTGTATAAAAATAGATACACCACCGTGTATACGTTTATTTCTTATAAAATTATTTGCGTGTTTGTACCCTGGTAGCGTTACAGTACACACATTATTTTTGTTTAACCAAGTTTCCGATAACACTAATATTTCCGGTTTATGCTCTGCTACAAGAGCCTGCACTAGTGTCAATTTGTTACACAAACTTCTACAATTTTGATGAATTATTTTAAGCCTTTTCGGAGCTATGTTAATATTTGACTTGTCACAAATTTGTCTAAAAAAGTTGTAGAATTCGTTATATTTTGCAATATCGAAGTATTTTCATTTAACCTCACTTTTGTCAAATTTGATACTATATTAACTATGGTAGCCGTTTTGCCAATAGGCGCGTCAATGTTATACAATATTAATTTACTTATAGTATTCCTTACTCTAATATATGAATTATATTTATATGAGTCAATTATATTATTTATGTCTATTAAATTTATATTTTCATTAGAGCATGTCATATTATAACAAATCATATTTAATTTATATACATAGTCATTATAATTATGGTGCTTTCTCGAGCGATAGGGTAGAGTGAACATAAGTATCTTGTTGCTTTTACTGATTTCATTAAGTAAGTTCATACAATATATAAAATCATCAGGAGTTTCGTTAACCTCTTCGCCAGCTAATAATACAAATTCCGCACCTGATAGTTTTTGATCATTGATATATTTTGTTAGGGATGTGTGAGAATAAGTATAATGGAAGTTTTTTTCTGTTCACGTTCGCGGCTTGTCACCACCCTCCGGGCTGGGCAGTGCGTGAAACGTTTTTTTCGTGTTTCGTTATGTGGTCCGGAGAAGCCAATTACCTTCTAGGTCTTCATGCTCCATCTCAGACCACATCGTCACTTTACATCAGGTGAGATTGTGGTCAAATGAAGGCTTATCTATCACAAAAAAATAACGACCGTAAGCGGTAACCCTCTGAATCCTTACACGTGACCTCCGGGTAGTGCTAAGAACAGTTTCTGTTCAGTTTCATAACGTAAGTCAGTCATAAAACCAGACGCTGCTTGCTAATTAATTATATAAATGCAAATACAAGATGTTTTTATTTATATTGTTTTCTAAGGCTCCTTAAAGAATGATAGAGAATAGCTAAAGTATCTAAACTACCATGATTGTCTCGATGCACAACATAGTTTTTAAGAACTTTTCGTGCAATCCATTTGATATTGTGGATGTTGCACTCAGAGTGATGTAGAATTGATGGCATCACAAGACAATGGGCATTTATCGTACTTGCATTGTGCACCGCGCTCGCTTTGTGCCAGATAACGGGAAATGCGGAGTTCTAGAGCTTTCTGACAAAACAGACCGTATGTATTTATGTGTGCTTTTCACGATACGGTTGCCCGTGTTTATTTTACTTTCCCGCGTTAGCATATATATAACTATATTATAGTTATATTTGAAGAGTTTGCTGTTCACAGTGAAATTATTAAAGAGATTAGGTACTTCTTATGGGTGGATGGACTAGTCTGCCTAACATTCCTTTCCGTCACTCATACGGCTATACGGATACCACTAGCCCAAATCGTGAGGGAGAAACAGGCCTCTTCAGGGTTATCACATCTATCAGGTGTCCCAAGACGCAAACTATTTTTATTATTAATCCGATTTTAATAATAATAACTGGTTTTGGTAACTACTGTTCTCATTTATTAAAAAATGTTGCTAACATTTTCAGGAACAGCTAAGATAAACGCGAGCTACCAAAAATATCTTCAACTATAAAGTATGTATTTAAGGATGTCACTATATCCCGTTTAGGATGGTTTTTTCTAGAATATTCCGTCCAATCCATTTGACATGTAGAATATATGTTGCATTGAAAGCGATGTAGAATTGATGGCGTCACGAGACAATAGGCATTTGTCAGACTCGCATTGTGCCGGATCGGATGACGAGGAAATGCGTGTTCTAGGACTTTCAGGCAAAAATACTATTATGCATATTATGTTATGAGATGACTAGTTTATCACGTCATGATATTTATGTATTGTCTAAGTCTAAGTGTCTAAGTTTTGTAAAACCAAACTATGGAAATAAATAACTTTGTATCTTGTATCTTGTATTGGTTGTTTTATTGATTTAGCCTCGGTTAAAATTTTGTGATAAATGGATTACACAGGACACTAGAGTTATTTATTAAAATCGGTTTAGTAGTACTTTAGAGGTTGCTTAGAAGATAAGGCCGCCCATTGTACTTCAACATTATGATTATATATTAAGTCGATGTTTAGTGTGGTGTGTTATCTAATCTAAGATTAACACTTACAACCGAACAATTAAAATTAAACTAACAACCTATTTTCACCTTAACTGAATTGGATAAAGTTTAGTACAGAGATTGCTTGAGTCTCAGGGATGGACATTTCAATCGTTACATCGATTTGGACGCAGGGGTAAAAGGAAATGACGCAATCTTTTCTGACTCTACATACAATTCACTATATCAAAATCAGAATATAGATGTTAACAGAGCCCTTGAATATTTTCAGACACCTTATCCCGAATATCACATAATTATATATCCCTGGCACATTAAATCAAAGAGCAGGAGCCTACTCATATTTCATGAATGTGTCGGAATATACAACAAACCCAACCCAAGTATCCACCCGCTCTATTTACATTGACCTAATAACTTTACCCAGGAAACCCTTTGAGGTTCGATCAAATATTTTTTCGGGCGAATGAAAGGTTTTGTCGAGGATAAAACGTTTTATTTCGAAGTTGACGCGAGAATCGTGAATAGTATACAGATGTGAAACTGTTGGATTTTAGTAGCCCAGTCTACTCAGTCATACAGTCTAGCAAAAATAACTGGTTGACCTTTTATTTATTAATTTTCTTTAGGCGTCTGGGCCTAATATTAAATGTTTTTTGGAAATTTTCCTCATCCATAAGGAGAACGTAAAAAATCATATTGTACAATATTCATGATAAGCTCAAAGGAATATCTCAAGCTGATATTAAATGGGAGCGTAGTAATATAACTGATGTTTGAGATGAAATATTAAAATATGAATCCAATAAATTGAGAAAAGTTTTAGTATTTGGCATAGGTATATTTGAAGAATATTCTTTGGAATGCAGATTCTTGGTAATATAATAAATTTGAAAGTTACTCTGTCTGTCAGTCGCTTCTGCGAAAAAACTACAAATTAGGATCCCTTTATACCTAATCAGCATAGTATTCTATAAACAAATAACAGCAAATGTGAATCCCGAGTGGCTTCAAAGCTCGGATTAGGTCTATGCCAATCAAACTTGCGATCTAATTGTTTGGGAACACTGGCCTGTGCACTGATAGCAGTGATTGTGTTACAAAGGCTTTCTCGTCTACGGAGAATCTATTTAACTCAATATTGAACACATTGTTAAAGTGTTGCTAGTACAAAGTAGACACAGTTTTGCTTCAAAGAATGTAATTTTTTCCATATTTTTGAAAATGCAATGAAAAGTTATGCGCTGGTCAAGTTTTATAATTGTAAATATTAAGAATAATCGGTAGGCGAAGGTCCGCTTTTTTTGCTATTTACGAATGAAACAAATATTAAATTCAAAAAATAAAAACAAAAAAACTCAATAAAGTTTGATGAATATTATATGTATTAAAAAACACAGATTGCCAATACATAAACGTGAACCAACGATAATCTATATAAATAAAAATGAATTGTTGTTCGTTAGTCTGATTAAAGCTCGAGAACGGCTGAACGGATTTATCTTATCTTGAAATGTTCGTGGAGGTCTAGGGAAAAAAAAGGAAAGAAAAGGAAGGTTTAAAAGGCGAGAAAAAATCGAATACCTCTAATTGCCGGGAAAAAAAATTGAATAAAAACCCGTGCGAAGCCTGGGCGGGCCACTAGTAAATAATAATAATTTATTTAAAATAAATAGTTATTTTACAGCTTGGGGCCAATTATAACTTTCTTAGACTTAGAAACTAGACTTTATTACACACATATATACAAATTAACAAATAATTAAAAGCAAATGTGAGTCCCTGCTCTCAAAGCTAATCAAAGTAGCGATCTAATTGCTTGCAAACACTGGCCTATACAACGATAGCATTGATTGTGTTAAAAATTATTTTTCGTCCACAGAGGATCCATTTAATTTAATATTCAACATATTGATAAATAGGTAGTTGCTAGTGCAATATTTATTATGAGACGCAGTTTAGCTTTTAAGTGTGTTTTTTAACGAGACTTTGAGCCCTCATTGAGAGAATATAGGGGGTTTTCTAGTAAGCCAACACAACGGTGTAATATTTTAAATTGAAACACCAGTGTAATTAATAGTTGATACAATTGATTTTATTGCCTAACGATTGTTAACCTAATTTTTTTTCTATAAGAAACATTTATGCACAGAAGTCCTCTGTTTACAAAATAAGGCATTTTGCTAATCAGTAATAAACAAATAAGCAAATGTATGTTCTATGATGTATTCTAAGATTTGTAAAACTAAACAAAGTAAAAAATGGTTTTGTATCTTGTATGTCCCACAAAGCTCGGCTTAGGCAATGCCTGTCAAAGTAGCGTTCTAATTGTTTGGGTACAGTGGCCTGCACACTGTTAGCAGTGATTGTGTTACAAGTGCTTTCTCGTGTACAAAGGATCAATTTCACTCAATATTCAACACTTTGATAAACATTTGCTAGTGCATAATTACTTCAACATTTTCAGTAATATTTTTTGGTGCAAAGTTTATTAATGACGCAGTAGAGCATTTGAGTAGATTGTAACTAGGAGAATCGTTCATCATTTGATCCGTAGGCTTTTCTCATTTATTTTTTAAAAGGGCCATATTAGGCATATTACTAGATATTTAAGTCTTCTGGTTCCCTTGCGTCTTCTGGTTCCCATACATAAGGCTCACGGGAGTAGATGGGTGCAACATTTTAACGCCAGTGCCCGCGATGGTACAGCGGCGGCAATAAAATTACATTGGAAGAGCGAACTCCATGTATCATCAACCATATTAAAATCTGAGCCCAGAGAGTTTATTTTCTTGGATTATTTCTCAGTATGTATTTTTTATCATTCATCAGGTCAAGGTAAGTAAGAATAATGTTATGGGGTTAGTCTGTTCATCGTAACAGATTGAAATCTTTATGACAGTATTGCGAATAGAGAGTATTTGGGCAAAAAAGTTGCTATTGAGCTGCGAACAACGTAAACACGTTTACATCGTGTGCTTCGTTGTGAATGTTTTGTTATTGTAAATTACTTTAAGTATTTTAAACATATATATTATTTTGTGAAACTGGACAGATTATAATATAATATATTTCGAAATAATTGCTGAAGAATCTATAAAATACTAAATCCTCCAACTTGAAATAAAATAAAAACCATAATAATTTAAAAAGTACCAAGTTTTGCTACAAAAGTAGATGAAAAAAAAAAGATCGTAGCTAAAATAATTTTGCATAGGTATAATTACCGAATATAAATGGAATGTAAAAGTGCATTCGTGTTTGAAGACAAATATAAATTTTTATTTAACGTGTTGATAATTAAAACGGAAAATTGTACCTTATGTTTATCACTCCAGGCTTGTTTTTTTGTTTTATTCGAGTGAAACGTACCCCCTATCGAAAGAGCAGTTTGGATCTTGTTTATTTTAGAACGGTTTTTAATTGGAGAGGGCGGCCGAACAACATTGTGTATCGACGTTATTGTTGGAACCATTTTATTTACGAACCTAGCAGCGTGGACGAAATACTTGTAGCAAAGTTAATAAAAAACTATTATTATAATATCACAGAAATTAACTTATAACGTTACGTAAAAGTTTATTAATTAATGTTTTACTAATACAAAATATTACAAAATACAAAAACATTTATCCATCAACATAATGTACTAATACACAGTAACAAGGTTTGAGATCCTCTTTTAAGTAAAATAAAATATAATGTGTTGGAGAAAATGTATACATTCTGCTCTTGCAGATAAGCTCACAAAGATGTGAATAATTTATAACTTCAAATTATAGGGTAGGGCGGGGCTCGTTAATCATTCTAATTATCTGGAAGATTAACAATTACTACATTGAAAACAGATAGTAATTGACTAATTTAGACAAAAACAGTATAAACTACTTTTCTATTTGGTCGAAAAATTAACAAAATGCACAGACGCATAGATCACTTGTCGTTGCTCGAGATGACTAGTGAGTTATCGCGTGGTGATTATCCCACCCGTGACCTCTAAAGGGCCATAGGACGCATATGCGTACGGTGAATAGATTACGTATAGCTTCCCCTATGCTCAACTAGTCCCACTCTACCTATTGAAGAGTATGTATATGTTACTTATAACTAATGTGTCCGCATAAAATAAATAGGAACATACTTTTTTTTTTTATTATTGATAAGCCTTCATTTGACCACAATCTCACCTGATGTAAAGTGAAGATGTGGTCTAAGATGGAGCATGAAGGCCTAGAAGATGGCTTCTCCGGACCACATTACGAAACACGAAAAAATCGCTTCACGCACTGGCCCAGCCCGGAGGGTGGTGACAAGCCGCGGCCGAAGCCTACCACCAGAGACTGTTCTTAGCACCACCCGGAGGTCACGTGTAAGGATACAGAGGGTTACCACTTACGGACGTGAACAGGCAAAACCTCCAAATCACAATAGTGTTCACAATCACAATCACAATACTTCTAGCACAATAGTGTTAGGATTTTTGTATCATTAACGTACGGTGAATACCTCATATCTTTTTAATCCCTTGCCTTACACAAGAAAAAGGAAACATCAGGAAAGGGGAAAATAACAACCTAAGTACCAAGTACAATAGCAACAAAAATTTTGTAAACATTTCAGTTGTTATTTCGTTTACTGTTGATGACTGAATGGCTCTTTATTAGAATAGACAGCAAAATTCTGGTTTTCAATTATAATATGAATAGGTACAGACCTAAAATCAAATTGTTTTAAATCCGATAAAAATTAACGATGAAACATAAAATCCCAAAATAAACTTTACGTTCCAATGTAGTAAACATTGGTCAGAGCCTAGAATTTATTTCCGGGTTTCCAAACGTAGTAACCAATTAAATTACACGAACGCGACCGAGTACGGGGTACCTGCACTCTAATTAGTCCGAAACATAATTACTCAATGAAAATGCGCTTCACACATTGAAAATATAAGGAAAATTATATGGTATTAATAATAATCTTTATTTCGTTTGAAGGCTTAAGAGTAGGTAGGTAAATAGTTATGGTAGCCACTCTCCATCAGGTTAGCCGCATACTTGTCTGACACAATATTGAAGCGAACTGTCAAGACAATGTTATTTCCTTGATATTTTTTGTTTATGCAATTTAGTTTTATTAATTTTAAGTTCACCTGTCCATGTAGGCTATGTGCTTCTAAGGAAATAAACGTAAAAGTGTAAAAAAGATAATGTGCTTATAATTATTAGAACTGTAAACAAATATTTTGTGAGTTAGTTAGATGTTTTGCGTCAAAAGTTGTCACTTGTATATTCATATTACTTTATTCATAAAATAATTTTACATTAGTATTTGAAATATTATCTTCTATTTAGATAAAAATGAATTGCTGTTCGTTAGTCTCACTAAAACTCGAGAACGGCTGAACAGATTTATCTTATCTTAGTCTTTAAATGTTCGTGGAGGTCTAGGGACGGCTTAAAAGGCGAGAAAAATAGAATAATTGCATAAGATACATTTTTAACAAAATAAAAATAAATTTTTAGCCGTAACACAAGCTAAGAGCTTACCACGGGGCTAGATGTTGTCGTGTGGATTGTCCGGAAATATTTATTTATTTAATAAAATCCGTGCGAAGCCGGGGTGGGCCACTAGTAATTATATATTAACTTAATTAAACACTTAAATTGGATAAAGCGAATAATTAAATAATTAAAAAATAATAATTTATAAAGCAAACATTATTTAAAGCTTCGTTTTACTTGACTGTCAATATCTTCCCTAAGGCCTTCGCTGATCGGGCGCGGGCGCGGTTTTATGTCAAACACGTACAAAAGTAGACATAGTGCATTTTTGAAAACGCTGCCTGCATAACGCAGCGTCAGGTCCTAAGGGTTGATAAATTTATTGACTGTCCTACTTAAATAACTATTTAAGTATGATGATCAGTTGCAAACGCTCTGACCCTCGCAAAATGTAGATGTTTTAAGTTCCGCAATGCGCAGCAGCCAGAGCACTTTGTAAATTATTGTGTTATATTATTACATAGCCTAGTATTAGGTATAGCAATTACTTTTATTGATTGGGATTAATAAGGCTGTCATAGCCGGTAAACGGCTCAAAGCCCCATAATTTGTAATTTTGATATAAATAAATAATAATAACTTCATGAACACGCCTCAATTGGCAATTTCAAGCCAGACTACGGTTATTGCTGGGCTTGTCAATGTGGTTTCCGAATCATCTCGATTGTAGGTAGCATTGATACAATACTTAGAAACAAAGTTTTGATTAAAGCATTAAGCGATAAGGGTTTTAATTATTTATAATATGAAAAAATAATGTATGATAATTTATTTGTTTTATTTAGATATTGTGTAATGAATCATGTTTTTGTTGGATAGCATTTAGCATCCCAATCATCATTGTCATCTTCTATCTAGGACTTCTATCTTTTTTTCCCCCTTTTGCATCTACGATCAGTTATTTTATATATTTATAGAGACACACATACTCTTAAACAAAACATGATTAATTCTTAACTATTTTTTACAGTGCGGACTGGTATTTAAGTTATTGTAATTCGAGTACCTCTTTATTATTGAGCGAAAAGTATTGTTTGACTTTGTAATGAAATTAATTAAATAAAAGGCTAAATTATATATTATCTATATTTTTACGTCTAATTCCATATGCATTTAATCATCAATCAATAGACAGTTGAATAATTAATTGATAGGAAGCGACGATCATAGAAATTATCGCAATTATCTCTAGACAAAAGCAGCTGGCATCCAACTATTCAACGTTGTAATCCAATTCACTTCGGCAGGCTCTGATGGTTGAGCTAAAGCTGAAATTGATGTTATCCGCGCTATAATGCGTTTATGGACTCAGCATAATGATAAACATCGCTTAAGGTATTAGTAAGTTTTTACAATTGGTTTATCTTTAATCAGGCCCATTTTTTGTTATGCCTTAATTTGACTACAATCTCACCTGAAGTGACGATGTGGTCTAAGATGGGGCATGAAGGACTAGAAGGTAGATGGCTTCTCCGGGCCACATAACGAAACACGAAAAAATCGCTTCACGCACTGGTTCAGCCCGGTGGGCGGTGACAAGCCGCGGCCGAAGCCTACCACCAGAGACTGTTCTTAGCACTACCCGGAGGTCACGTGTAAGGATTGAGAGGGTTACCACTTACGGACATGTACAGAAAAACCTCCAAAAAGAAAAAAAACTCCCATACTAGATAGAGTTCTTTAACATCAGGTTTCAAATGTGTCTTAAATTACGATTACATTTGAAAAACGGTATAGGTAGTGACGTTTTAACGCCGATCAAGTCTCTTGACGAAGCTTAAGACACAACTTCATAAGTACGTCTCTTCATAACACATTAATCCTTATTTATTGAATCATCTAGTAATGGAATGAATTTATAAGAAGTTACCATCCTAGAAATATCGCAATCTCTGGATAACAGCAGCTGGCATCCAACTATGCAACGTTGAAATCCAATTCACTCGGGCGGCCTCTGATGGAGCGAGCTTAAGCTAAAATTGATGGAATCCGCGGGCAAACTGCAGCTATGGTCTCAGCAAATTGATAAGAATCGCAGGAAGGTTGGAATTAGTGGATTTTTACGAGTGGTTTATCTTAAATTAGACAAATGGAAATATTAGGTCCTTACATATGAAATTGGCGTTTTGTATGGGAGGAACAAAAAGTCGAATATTTTTTAATATAATATATTTAATTAATCAAAGTATGAACCATTATTTTCTATGCACTTTTGCCATCTTATAGGTAGTTCATTGATCCCTTTACTAAAAAAACCAGTCGGACGGGAATCAATAAAATCTTTGAAGGCGATTTGGACTGCCCCATCGGAGTTGAATTTTTTCCCTTGCAAGAAGTTATCCAAATTTCGAAAAAAATGGTAATCTGTTGGAGCAAGGTCCGGGGAGTACGGAGGATGTCTTAGACTTTCCAATTGAAGCTCTTCTAATTTAGTAGCCGTCTGTTGCGCAGTGTGTGGTCTAGCGTTGTCGTGAAGCAGCAGTGGCGTGGAGCGATTGACCAGCCTAGGTTGTTTAGCCGCTAGCTTTTCCATCATGGTTTGCAATTGCTGACAATAGACATCAGCCGTAATAGTCTGGCCAGATTTGAGAAAACTGTAATGAACAATACCGGCACTAGTCCACCAAACGCTTACAAGTAACTTTTTTGGGGTTAATTTTCGCTTGGGGCAGGATTTGGCTGGCTGGCCAGGATCCAACCATTGCGCTGAGCGCTTCCGATTATCGTAAAGAACCCATTTTTCATCACAGGTAATGATTCGGTTTAAAATACCTTCATTATTGTGCCAGTTTAGTAATGTAACGCAGCAGTCGACGCGCGTTTGCCGGTTTGCTTCAGTCAATTCGTGAGGTACCCACCTTTCAAGCTTTTTAATCTTCCCAATTTGCTTCAAGTGAATTAAAACAGTTTTATCACTAACACCGCAGCCTGCAGCTAACTCGGACGTGGTTTGCGATGGATCCGCTTCCACAATAGCCTTCAACTCTTCATTATCAACTTGAGTCTCAGGCCGTCCACGGGGCTTGTTCTGCAAGTCGAAATTTCCAGAACGAAAACGTTGGAACCAAAAACGAACTGTGTTTTCTTTTGCAACACGACCGCCATACACATCATTCACCCTTCGAGTTGTTTCCGCAGCACTAGTGCCACGGCGGAACTCGTACTCGTAAATAATGCGATATTTTAAGTTTTCCATTTTGTAAAATGAGTGACGCAAACAGAAAAAAAACAAATGAATGACGATCATCGAAGCACAAATACATGAGTCTATAGCTGTACAAATTTGAATTTGGAATTCCTTACCAAAGAGGAGAAATTTGTGATTAAAGTGGCCAGTACGAAAAACGCCAATTTCATATGTAAGGAGTATAAGAGTTCTTGTTTGCCATCAGAATTCTAAGGTACCTAAGTAAGGTAAAGAACCCTATCGAATTTTTATCATAGAAGTACTTAAGATTTTTAAATAAAACCTAATACGTATGGGGTATGCATGGATAGGTCTTCAAAATTATATTGAGGTTTCCACTATCTTTTTTTTTTAACTGAATAGTTTGGCCGAGAGACACTTCCAAAAAATCAAATATTTATTTTGCCAATTGTACTGCGCTTGCTTAGTTTTGGAAACGGTGCAATGGTTCAAATTGATTTAAATATAAACGTCAAATATTATGCCAGTTCCTAAAATAAGTCTTGTTAACTAAGCCGTGCATCAATATAATACGTTATAAAATTACATGCTAGTGTTAAAATGAAATCAATTTGGGGGCTTAAATTTATGAAAAACACACAAAAAAAAAACATTGTAGCAGCAATGCTTTCATTTCAATTTACGTCTCTGTTTGCGTAAAAGTCCGAGTCGTAGGAATCCTAAAAGTTTCCCTTTTGTTCCCCTGTCATAAGAAATAAGACTTTCGTGTTAACAAATCAGGTTACGGATTAGATTCCCAAAGCGCGCAGGATAAATAATATTGTAAGGCATTCGTAGGATCACAAATAGAATATGCCTTTTAGATACCCATTCCGTTATTTGTACGGCATCTTTGAGTGCCTTGAACAAATACATTGTCTATTCCATTCGCATTTTGTTTTCGATGAATAGTTTTAAGTAGATTGGAAAGTAACCTAATTTAGCGTCCAAACATATCGAAGAAAAACGTTTATTTTGTTATTTCAGAAATCTTATTTTAGCCGATTGTACAACGCAAAGGAGTATCATATGTAAGTATCATATGTATGTATCACACGTCAATCTATACCTCTTAATACGGCGAGTTCACTAAAGACATGACGTTACGTAAAATTTAACATAAGGACGCCATAATTGTTTAAATAAAAAAAAGTCAGCAAACTATGTCATATGAAGTATAGTTAAATAGGTAGTTAAATCATTTTTAGTTTTCTATCAACATTTTTCGATTCGGCTGACCGCTTAGGATCTATATCGAATCATAGTTGCGTAAAAACCATGCGCAATGAATAATTTAGGCTTATAGACAACAAAATCCCAAAATCCCGTTAAGTCGCAGTCTGGTTACATTTTTTCTTAATTTTAGCTTGCTTATTACTTTAATCACCCGTATTTATGAGAGACGACATGACGAGAGAGATTAAGCTTCAATTCATCGGTAATTTATTAGTAAATTTTATTTAAATTATAAGGTACAATTTCAATGATTTGCTTTGCTAGACTAGTTTCAAGTTCGATTCAATGTCCACTCACCAACTTTTGCTTCATATTTGTCCTATCTAAAAGCATGAAAGAGCTACTAATAATAGTAGTGGAGGTTTTTTCTGTTCTCGTCCGTAAGTCACCACCCTCCGGGCTGGGCCAGTGCGTGAAACGATTTTTTCGTGTTTCGTAATGTGGTCCGGAGATCCATCCACCTGCTAGGTCTTCATGCCCCATCTTGGACCGCATCGTCACTTTACAACAGGTGAGATTGCGGTAAAATGAAGGCTTATCTAGCATAAAAAAGATGGCAACGAACATCATTTTCAGATTTTGTGCAGGGCGTAGTATTTATTACAAACTAGTAGTCATTTACATCGGTTCAGTAGTTTCTGGTTCATGAAGAATAGACAGAAGAGGTACATTCATATTTTTAATATTAGTATGGATATGTGTTGCTTCACAATATATTTATGAGAATTTGCTGTACACACACAAAAATAAGCAAGATTTTCTTAAAAAGAGTGATTTCCATAATGTTAATACTAGAAATAAGAATAAACTACATATCCCTACATTTAGATTACGTAAGGTGGGGAAATCTTTTATGGGCAATTGTGTCCGTTTTTATAATAAACTTCCGCAGTTTATAACTGACCTACCCATTCGAAAGTTTACGTTTTTAATTAAAAAATGTCTTTTGAAAAAAGCCTATTATTCTACAGAGGACTATATCAAAGACGATAATGCTTGGTCAGATGTAGCTCGGTTCCACTAGGATGGACAAAATAGCTAAATTTAGTTTTTTTTTCTGTTATGTGCATGTTTGACTAGCATTTGTTTGTAAATGTTAAATGTATAAGTAACCATGTTGTACACCAATATTGTTATAATAACAACATAAGAGATGGAAGCTGAGTTGTTCTATTCGCTTCTCAACTCAGTGTAAAAAATTGAAGCGAACTGTCAAGACTTTGTTATTTCCTTGATTATTCTTAGTTTTTATTTAAATTAGATTTAAGTTGACCTGTCCATGTAAGCATAGGCTTCTAAGGAAATAAACGTTTTGACTTTGACTTTGACTTTGACTTTGACTTTGACTTTGTTTAAAGGATATATTCAGAGATGGTGAAGTAGATTGCTTTATTTTATTTTGTCTTGTACATATTGCCTTTGTCGCACGGACTAAAACAATAAATTTATAATAAGGGTTTCAATGAATTTTTCATCACACTGCGAAGAATAAGAAATAAGTTAGTTTCATTTCAGAATTTGGTGAATTTATGATTGAACTATTCGGATTTAATTTTAAAGTTTTATCTAGAAACTCTTGAGCTTATTTTTTTTATAATTTATACGCAGATTTAGTCACAAGTTGGGTTAAAGTTATAGTTTATACTAATATAATAAATAAGAATAATATGAAATTAATGTATTTGGTACATAAAAACAGCACAGTACACAACAGAGACAATTGGAGGAAAGACAATATAAACAACACACTTTTACAGCTGCCAGGCTATGCTGCCATGTACCAAAAAGTCTGTGCGTGTACCAAAAAGAGCTCAAGTTTGTTAGTTTGTACCGAATCGATTTTAATGAAATACTGCTGCAAAATATGTGATGCCGCGGGATAATCCATTATAACGCGGGTAGCACTGCGGGGTACTGCTAGTTGGAAATAAATTGACAAAATATTAATACCGGTAATATTTTAAAACCTATCGATCATATTTCGAGAATATGTTGTAGGATCTTACTGACTGTTAAGAACCAAGGAAGAATGATTTATTACAAAATAATAGAAGAGAATCATGATCTCTTAAAGTGCTAAAATAATGAACTAAAGCGCTTAAAATAAGCAGCTTTTATGCTTCATTGTTTCTTAAATTGGCGAGACAATAAAATGGGTTGGATTCGTGTTGGATCAAACAATGGAACAAAGAGAAGACTAAACAATATCTTTTATAAACCAACTCATTGTTTTAAGGTCATGAAACATTTCTTTGTAGGTACAGATATGAGGGTCATATTTTTAGAAATCGGAGGGGAATATATAGTTCAATAGATATAAAGTTTCTGAATTTGTTATATATAATATAAGGATATTATTATTTATGAACAAAAAGTTCATCTAAGATCAAGTAACGGACCTTGCTATGGTCGATAATCGAGGGGTTCCAACATTTTAGTATAAAGCCTAGCATACATACTAGTCCGCCATTTTGTTAAAAACGTGATTTCAGGGCCAGTGATGAAACGCATGTCACATGTAAATGCTAACACAAAAAGTGTTAAGGGGCCAAACAAAGTTGTATTGTTCTTGTTCTGAGATATTTCTGGGGTTTAAATATTTTTTGTGACTTAACTTTTTGTTCGTAAACATTTACTCTGACGAGTGACATGAGTTTCATCACTGGCCGTGGATTAACGTTTTACAAGGTTGGCAGGTGCAGATTTTTTATAGTTTTAAAATATCTCAGAAACCGAACCCATTTGTTAGATGTTTGGTTCCTAAACACTTTTTATTCGTTAGTATGTCGATTGTGATACATTTCATCTCTGGCCTTGACGGGCAGAATCCGTTTTTTTTCCAAAATGGCGGACTATTAGGTTATGACAAGAAGTTATTAAATTATAGCAGTATCCTAACATAATATATTTTGATTTATAATATCTTTTCCATATAAGCAAGACATATTCCTTTCCAAATTATCTCAAAACTTTTCAAATTTAAATCAAATCCCGAAATGAAAACCGTACAAAGTTGGAGTTCACATCTCGAAACATAAACCCAATTATAAATTCAATTCAGATCAGTCGGAACAGAAGTTCATATTTTCCAAGACGCGAGCACTCAGAAAAAGTTAGATCCTCAACTCATCGGATTATGAGGCAATCTGGGGCAGCTTGTCACTAACTTTAATTACCCGGCCATTTGAAAACAGGCTTATGGAAATGACATGCGACTCCGCATTAACCACAAGCTTCCTTATTTTAACATGGTTTTTATGGCACGAAAGAAGGGTCATCTTTTCGAACATAAATATGCTAAACTTTTTGATGCCCATTAAGAAAAATCTGCAATTGGTATTAAAAATGAAAAGGGGGTGTTATAGCACATACTATGTATGTTCTGAAACATTTGATTTGGAGCATTTTTATTAGCTTCACTTGTATGTTTGTAACCGACTTCTTTGGGCGCGATTTTAACCTACTTTAAAAGGCCAGATTTCGTTCAAATTTTGTAGATTTATCGAGGACCGATGACAATACACTATTTAGAAAAAAAAAACAAAAAAAATAATAGGTTAAAAAAACTAAAAAAACGCTTTTTATAGAAACCGAACTAAAAAATAGAAAATAAATAATAGTTAAAAAAAACTAAACAACACGCTTTTTATAAAAACCGAACTAAAAATAGAAAATTAATTTTAATAAATTTAATTTAAATGTTAAAAATTTCAATAAATATAAATTAATAATATTGTGAATAAAAAAAAATATTGAAATGATAATCACTCTACTCATATCTGACAATAAAATATTTATAACTACTGACAACATGCACCCCACGCTTTTTTTTATCGAAAAGTATTATAAAAGACCACGCAGTTCTTTAATGGAAAATTGTTCTCACAAATTACAAATAACATACAGTATTGTAGTTACGTGTACGCAAAACGATTTGATTCATTACTTGAACATAATGAGGTATTAAAAGTAACGAGTAACGTAACGATACGAAAGTAACGAGTACTAAATGATGCAGTAACGAATACATACGGGTACGCTTTTTATCGTAACTTTTACACCTTTAAAGATGGCGGTCAAATGAAGGTTTATTTCTTTTGTATAAAATGTGTATGGAAGTTTATAATTTGGATCTCCAAGTTTGCAGATCTCTAAATCGTCGGATTATGAGGCTATCTGGGGCGGCTTGTCACTAACTTTAATTGGCCCCGCCATCTGATACAAGCTTATGGAAATGACATACGACTCCGCATTATCCACCACTTGTTTTAACAAGGTAAAATGGTCGAAGAAGCAGGTTTCTTTAAATTTTACTATTTTATCTATAAATAGTAAAATTTAAAGAAAAATGTTTATGGAACCCTAGGGTTCCATAAAAAAACAGTAGCCTATTATTGAGACTTCAATATTAAATATATATATAAAGATCTCTCATTCAACAAACGGGTTTTTATAAAGTTTACTGCATCTTTTTAAAAAAAAATTTTCTTACGTATTTTCATTCCATTTTTATGTACAAAATGTGAATAAACTGCTTACCTCACAACTGTTACTTATCAAATTGTGTATTTTGTATGTTTAAACCGATTTTGGAGAGAGCATTTTTTTAAGTCGGTAAGCAAATATCCTACCACGATATCAATTTTGGGGGACCTTCGGCAATCATAGAGGCGGCTAGTGTGCAAGTAAAGTCTCTCATAAATTATATAAAAGCACTATTATTTCCTTGAAGATTACAGTCTATTCCCGTTAATATTTTTGCCAATTTTTAACAACGTAATTTCAGGCAATATGATTGAAGCGTGAAGGGGTAACAGACATACAGAGAGAGTTCTAGATAAACTGACAGTAAGTTTTGATTAATATAATTTGTGGGGATTAAATAGTCCCTTTAAAATTGTTTATATATATATATATAAAACTAAATTTTAACATTTTAGTTGATTTAATTTCCTTAAAAGTAGAAAACCTTTGCTTTAAGTTCCTTAAAAGTAAAACACCGTAATATATTGTAATGTGCTCGAGTATATTTGCAGATTTTCGGTGATGCCTCCCACTCTAACCCCCATAACTTTTAAATGGCTTAACCGATTTTCATAAAACATGTCTAAGAACACTCGCGCTAGGTTACTTTCTTACAAAATAAAAAATTTAAATCGCTCCATCCGTTCGAGAGCTATGATGTCCCAGACAGACAGACAGACAGACACACAGACAGACAAACAGGCACGTCAAACTTATAACACCCCTCTTTTTTGGTCAGGGGTTAAAAAGGCTGAGAGACTATATTTTGATACTAGATCTATTGTTTTGAGATGAATAAGGGATCGGGGATTCACAAGCTGATATTTCCGGGAAGGATAGGAGCTTATAGCTTCAATCTGAGACCATTTTAGATTTAGCTAACTTTGTGGAGCTGTATCGCGACTTACTGCGCAGTTTTGTAACAAGGGAATTAATCATAAATGTTTTTAGAATAGAATAGAAAGAGTTTTATTTACGTCATAAACACACAATACAATTACAATTAAAATTAACATAAAAGCAGTTTAACAAAAATAGTATAGTAAAAATATTTAAACGTAAATCGGTTTCCACTCAGCATAATGCTGTAGCAGCTAGGTGAGCTGGCTACAGCGCTGGTTTTCAGTGGTACCGTACAGCGCAAGGCGGCCCTAAAGCGCGGCAATAAATCAATCAATTTATAATAAAAGTTATAATAAAATGTGTTACTTAAAATCTATTGTATCGTTTACATTTATATCGTCTAATATACATAAAGAACAAAATAATATTTTTGTAGTAATGATGATATAATGAAAATCTAAAGGCTTATTTCACAAATTCCGAGTGTATTTATTAAGATTATTACATTTAATCAATGTTAAATATTATAATTTCTGTTCTTAGCACCACCCGGAGGTCGCGTGTAAGGATTCAAAGGGTTACCACTTACGGACGTGGACAGACAAAACCTCCTCCTGATTTTATTCAAATAATTTTAATAAAATAACTAAACAATGGTTTGTTATATCAAGAACTTTTGCTTTGTCACATGCGACTGAACGAAATAGCTCCATATTTTAACCATTTTATAATTTAATCGAAGATGGCAATAGTCCCTTTTTTATTGTTATTAGCTTGAACAAAGTATCGCTGTTGAATGCGCCAATATTAAAATCACTCGGATATGTGGTACAATTACTTAATTTAGAATTTAAAATAACGTAGTAATATTAACATAGTAACCAAAGACTAAATTAATTGCACTTTTCATCAAAATATAAACTCTTAAACACACAATACCTAAACATAAATACACAATGTTCAATCTTTGTAACATAAACAGGCCCTTATAATAAGAACCTTATAACATATGCCTACAGATTGCCAGTTAAAAGTAAATGATTACGTTTGAAGACCCTTGGGATACAAGAACTCTGGGCCGTCAGAATGACTCATAAACATTGCATGGAAAACGGGATTCACAACCACCCCCTCTGGCATTTTCCTTATTTTTCTGCGCATTTTGCTGGAATCAACCTTTATAACCCATCGCAATATAAAGTACCCAAATAACAGATCATAAAGGTGAATTTACCGAGCAAACCTGAGCTGCCTAACGTGAAATGGCTGAAGCTTATAACCACCCAGAAGGGTTGCTTCAATCACGCTGTATTTTCTCTTAGCTGAGTCCAAAGCTAATGAATAAAGAGTGTTATTTCGATCGAAGAGATTGACAGAACATGTCAATGAGCTTATGTTTTCGTATGTTATAGAAAAACTAGCTGACCCGGTGAACTTCGTATCACTTAGATGCGAAAATTTAGAGTTGTATGTATTTTGAATGATGTATCATAAAAAAATACCCAAAAAGAAAAAAAATTGGGGTGGACCAATTAACATTTAGGGGGATGAAAAAAAATGTCCCATTCTCCACCTTGCCGCTATGCATGCGAGACAGATTACAAAAACCGATCAAAAAATATTGTGTTCATTGGGAAAACAGATTCATACAAGCACGGCGATGCCGATAGAAACCTTAATACTAATCGATTTAACCCCCAAGCATGTTACGCGATTTTTGATAATTTTGGAGATATTAAACTTTTGAATATTGGATCATATAAAATATTTTTTGAAAAAAAGAAAATCATACTAGAGTCGTGATTTTTGGCACAAATATGGTGTGTAGTAGCCGATTCTTACACTAAAAACATTAGGGTTTATTGATAACACATAAGAAAATATTTTTTATTTTTATTTATTTATAACTATTTTATTTTAGACTTTAACTAATTCAAAACAATATGCTTAAATACATTCACATAGGTTAGTATAATTTTATTAAAAAGTCAAGTTTAGTAAAAAAATTGTGAAACAAGCTGAAGTTTACCTACTGATTGTAGTAATTCCGTGGAGCTAATGCCGCTTAAATGGCAGGGTTCTGAGGCTCGTGGGTCCAAATAGATGAACAAGCCCGGCTAGGTTAATGTGGGGACTAATTTTCATTGTTATTTTATTGCCTTTACTTCGCTAGTTCGGGGCGGGACCGCAAACAACAAGGCTAGATGACGTAGATCAAATTCCTTCGTGTTTGCAATGTGGAGGAAATAGCTTGTTGGTTGAACACTTGATTGGATGAGAGTGGAGCACTCTATATTGTTTACCTTTTCTCGTTATTTGGTTATTATGGAAGAGGTAATTTATTGTTTTATGATAATCCCATCACATTTGTAGTTCTCGTACGTAGTGCATGATTGTGTGTGAATATTATCAAAAGCAAGCATTCACACGCTGTCTAAATGAGTATAAATGAACGAGTTGAAAGAACAGTTTTGACTATTAAGTAATCAAATAAATTTATTACTTGCTCTACCTCTACCAGACATTTATAGATATTATATAAACTAATTAATATTATAATTTAATAACTATATATACTTAATATTTATATATAATTTATGTACTTCATAAATAGGTATCACCAAAGATTAAAATTACTTATTTAATTTCCTACATTACCAAGAAAATTACAAGTCATAAATCATTTCCATTCTTTCTCTACTATTCTTTTGGGTCTTTTGAATTTTCAGCTCAATTTACAAAGTTAAGTTCGTGATAAGTTATTCAAACAAGGCCCCAGGAAAGATAAATAGTGCTTCCACTGAAGGCAAATAATTACCCGTTATAAATGAGTTCTGTGAGGTTCAGTTGTACATTTTCGTCACGTCTTTGAAGCCTAATCGATTTTAGGGAACCGGGTACTTAGCGGTAACTGTTGATAAAATTAAACAAATGAAGTTGTTGAGATTTTGGGAATTCTTGATGTAGGTAGGTACTTCATAACTATTATATCTTTTATTTAATTTAATTAATTAACCCTCGCCACAAATAGAGGGGTGTTTTGAATTTGACGCGTCTGTCAGTATGTGGCGTCATAGCTGTCGAATGGATGAAGCGATTTCAATTAAGTTCTTTTATAAGAAAGGTGAGTTTTGTGCTAGTGTTCTTAGACATGTTTGATGAAAATCGTTTGACCTGTTTAGGGGTAAAATGGTGCAAGAAAAACTAATATTAAAAATTTCAATCGCCATATTCTTGAAGCTCAAAGATTTTCCGCATCTATTTGAAGTTTTTTTGTATCGGCTCGTAAATATAATTCCAAAGGTCGTGGGCTCAAACCCCGTCGCGCACTTCTAGATTTTTCTACTTGAAAATGTATGTGCGCTTTAAAACACGCGCTTTAACGGTGAAGGTAAACATCGTGAGGAAACCGGCATGTTCTGAGAACTTCAATGAGTTGGAAGGACATGTGACATTCACCAACCCGTACTTGGCCAGCGCGGTGAATTAAGGCCTAATGTCTCGCCTAGAGAGAAGTCCAAGCAGTGTGAACGTTAATAGGGTGATGATGATGAAACACCAACAATTTGAGATACATTAGTACAAAGAAATAGCCATAATATTTATCTACTTAGCTGTGACTTTGTAATACGAGGTCACATTCAATCACGTTTATCATCAATCACAATTCCTTTGTAATCCGAGGGGATCGAAGGTTCTCCATTCAATCGATAAGGTTATATGGCTTATTAAAAAGTTTAGTGACCTACTTTGAAAATGCTTGATTATTTATTGCTCTCATAAAAAAAATACAGAGATAAAACAGAGAAGATAAAAGTAAAAATATAGACGACCTCTGTCGCTCGGTGGACGCAGGTCCGCCTGAGACGCAAGAGGTTCGATTCCCGCCGGGGGACAAGATTTTGTACTATTTACAATTTCTGGTTTCGTTCTCTATGTATCATATGAAAGTATTTAACGTTTTCATCGGTACAAATAGTAATTAGTCTGATTCCGATTCCTGTACACAGAGCTGACATGAAAAAAGCTTATCCTATGAAAGCTTTCCCCAGAGTAACTTTATCCGACATAATTGCAAAGGATTTTCCGCAAGGTGACTTTGTTTATGGGTAGAGACGAGAGACGACGAAATTTTCGTGCTCGATTGGTTTTTCTTTATGGATCAATAACTGTTGAATAATATAGGATAGCCGTAAAACCGTTTTATTACTGGCTAGGCTAGGCTTACATATATCACGTATCATAAATATTAGGTACATAATTATCCTAAGTTTTGATAGCCTCAGTAGCTAAATATCCCCTAAGATACAGGAGATTGCGGGTGTGACTCCAACTTGAGGACCAGTTCTAATGCCGGTCTTTTGGTCCAGATCTCTAGCATTATAAATATATTCACAAAATAACATGCTAGCTACTTGTAAAATCTGTCATTTAACGAGAATGAGATTCAATATACTAATATTTAGCATTGAATTTCCTATACATACTCGCATTTATAGTCCCGTAGTCTTCTGACAAGAGCTACAGCAAAACGACAAGTTAACTTTTTTAAACAAAATTATCTTCTTTAAATCATAATCTCTCCGTAAAACATTGTTATTGTTCTTTACGTACGTGAGCCTTTTTGTTACCCAAATTTAACTGCAGTACTCCTCTTCCAATTTTATGGGTATTAATCTCCAAGAATGCTATACAAGAGCCATCGGGGACGAATTGAGACGAAAGTGGGAAATGGTAAGTGGGAAGTACAGTCATGTTTTCCGCGGTCTTCAAATCGTGTTACGAAAATAGAATTATGTAAACGTGTTTTATCTTTCATCCTATTAGGTTCCTCAAAATGCTTCCCCCTTGAAATCTTTTTTGTAACTTTGAGTTTGTCGTTTGGTTTCGAAACTACGTTTTACGGATTAAAAAGCCGATTACAAAAGTCGAAGTGACGCGTTTTAAATAGATAAATAATTTTCTTATCACAATGAAAAACATTGTAATCCATTTCATTTTGCCTCAATTCCTAATTTCTTATCTAAGCAAAGGAAAAATAACAAAAGTTCTTAAACTTAATAAATGCTCCTTAAAAATGTTTTAAGAATTACGCCAAGAAAACCGTCGAATATTTTTTTTAGCTTGTTTCCTCAAATAGAAATAGGTACTTTTACAGAAAGAAAGTATGACTCCATTCTGTTTTTTGGAGAAGAGGTTTACATTTTAGTATGGACATACCACTAATTAGGCATTTTAAAAAAAACGTGATTTTGAGGCCAATGAAACTTATGGTTATAATGAATGATAAGAGAGTGCAAAGATATAGAGATTCAACGTTCCGGAGTGACGTAAACGTTAAGTACAACTTTCTCGTAAGCATTACGACACGCGATTGTATCTATTTTTCGTTGAAAGTTATTGAAATTGCTTTAGCCAATAAGACCGCCCATTACGCATGCTAGCTTTAATTTTCCTATTAATTATTTTGTATTTTTGTTTATTGGTGTGTCACTCTAACGTCCAGCGCCCGCGGCGTAACTACGGACTAACGTCCCAGCGCGCGTTACGCGCGCCGAGCGTGAAAAACGCCGCGTTTTTTCCGTTAAAACTATTTATCACATAAAAAGTACTAAACCTATTTCAAAACCAAAAATGTATTTATTTTCTTTATTATAATTATATAAACTTGAATAATAATATGAATCATCGTACCTACATCTTCATTTACTAAAAAATTATCAAACATAGGATGGTAGCATTTTTAGACTGATTTGGAGACCTATTTTGATAAATTTATTTAAAATACTTCCTCTGAACATTTAATTATTATTTTGGTACCGTTTTAACTGGCTTGGAGTCTAGTTTTTTCAATAATATATTTAATTTTAATACAGATATCACAAGTAAATCATAAAGAAATTAACTTGCGAAAAATAGGAAAATGGCGGAAAATTTCTCTCACTTTATTGTCAAAATAATTTTTTTTCCATAATTTTTGTTGCCAGGTATGGGTTTTTCTAATTAGAATTTAGTAGAATAATTATTGACAATGACATCTGACATTGACACTAGCAACTTGTCTTATTAGAAAATAAAGAAAATCCGAAATAAAAAAACCAAAAACTTTAGTGGCACTCTAGTACCATGGACGTTAGTCGGCATAAAGTTTTGTGGCACTACAGTACCACTGGACGTTCAAGTGGATAAAGAATTTTCTATCTATCTTATGTCAATTGACATAGTTTGACATGACGATGCTTACGAGTAAAAAGTGTTTTAGAAACCGTATTGAATACACTTTATAATTTTATTTAACTCGACACTGGCAAATTGTCGCTTCAAGCGCAAAGTCCAATTAAAAGAAACTGAAAGCGTATTACTAAGAGTAAGAGTTTGATTTCTTTACATATTTTGTGTGTTAGCATTTACTCTGCCGATTAACGTGTGTTTCATCACTAGCCGCAATGTCACCTTTTATTTAAAAACTGCGTTAAGTATTTTCTTATGACTTTTGTCACTTCGATTTTGATGGAATCCCTGTACAACAGGTACCTGTATATTGAATAAATAATATACTAGGTAGGTGCTATTTAAGAAAACTACAGTCTATTATTATGAAACGAGATTTTTCACAAATTAAAATCAAAACAGTATGAAAACTAATTAACTGGAAATAATAATTATAACATATGTTATTACATTATGTGACAATTAACGCACTGGGTTACCAGCTCAAAGGTTAATTAAAGAACGAAACGTCACCAAATATAATTCACTGAAATAGGCACAGTCGAACGCCTAAACTCAAAAGAGCCGGGTCGTTTCCCCCGACACATTAAACCGCGTACGTACAAACACACGTTCTTGCATACACAAAATAATTAGCACAGAATCAAAGGACAGAATTCCTTTGTGCGTAATGTTCCCTTTATCGCGATGCTGGCTTGTCCCGACTTTATGAGGTTGAATAAATTCAATCGGAAAAACAAGCAGAAGTATTGAATTAATATAATTTTTAATTTTAAGCAGAAAATAAGGATGTGATTAGTTTTAATCCGTCAAAGGGTAAAACGGGACTCTATTACTGAGACATTGTTGCCTGTCTGTCGCCAGGCTGTATCTTAAGAACTGTGATAGATAGAAATTTGAAATGTTGAGGGATGATGTGTTTTGGTTGCCGCTATAACAACAGCTACTAAAAACACATCTATACTAATATTATAAAGCTGAAGAGTTTGTTTGTTTGTTTGAACGCGCTAATCTCCGAAACTACTGGTTCGAATTGAATAATTCTTTTTGTGTTGGGTAGTCCAATTATCGAGGAAGGCTATAAGCCATATAACATCACGCTACAACCAATAGGAGCAAAGATATAGTGGTAAATGTGTAAAAAACGGGAGAAATTGTTCATCTTTGATGCCTTCCGTTGCGTGCGTATTAAAGAATAATAGCTCTTTTAATGATCTAAAAACAGTCCGTGATAGTATATGTCTATCTTTTAAGATTAACTCACAAAAACCGTTTTTACCTGGTACCTAATTTGGTCGAAATAATTTGTTTAAGTTGTATCAACATAATAATATTAATCTTTATTAAAATAAATATGTTGTTGGTTAAGAGTACTTCATCCATTATAACGCGGGTAGCACCGCAGGGCACAGCTAGTAATAAATAAATATATGAGTAGGTTGTATGGTAATAACAAACGTGATTTTTGTGAGCGACGTTGCGCGAGCAGTACTTGGATGGGGACCGCTCTGACTTCATCATATTAAACTCAAAACAAAAAGTTTTCTTTTTTTGTTTATTGCAAAATGTTTTTAAACTGTACACGGAACCAATAATTATGAGCGGCTTATGTGTGAGTTAACAAAGCGGACACTCAGATTTGAACGCCTAATGGAGAGTGAATGGGTTAAATCTTTTAAGTAAATATAACATATTTCATTAACGTATTATGATTTCAATTAAGGGATTTTCAAGAAATATATATTCTCTACATTTAATGAATGCTAAAAACAAACCCGAAATTATCACAATAACCCTTGTCGGTAAAATGAAGTGTCCTAGTTTGTATGAGAACTTTATAACTGGTTGTGAAATTGAGTTTGTATTTAGTTTGGATTATTGAAAATACTTTTTGTATAGGAAGCATTTAAATGGGTACTAACCTAAAAGTGTAAATGCAAGTAAAGTCGTTTGCGGCCATGTAGTCATTAAATCTTGCCAGATTTTGTCGAATTAGTAGGTAAAATTCTTAATAATATGTTATGTCATAGGTTAAGTTTTGAACAAAATATTATGTTGATTTGGGAAATGGGTTGAGATTTACCAAATTCAACCACATTACAGGGATAATTTCACAATCTCCGAGTAATCTAGTAATTTCGTACGGTACGAGTAAAATGTAGAGCAATCTCCGTCAGTCAGTCACTGACTGATAACTTGACAACTCTTTATTTTAACATTGAGTAATTTACCAGGATCGTAAAATAGGCCCGTATACTAAACAACATAACTCATCTTCGCTAGTAAATAAATAAATAAGAAATTAGTAAATAATCCACACAACAACATCTAGCCCCGGGGTAAGCTCTCAGCTTATGTTACGGGTACTAGACATCAGATATACTTAATATAATAGACATACATATTTATAAAAAAAAATATTTAAACATATAAAACACCCAAACGAAGGCGAAAGTACTTACAGAACATACAAACACTTTTACCCTCGGTTGGAATCGAACCCGCTACTTCCTGCGCCGCGAGAGGACCCACGCCCCTTCTCGCCAGTTCATTAGCAAGTAAATGATAGAGATACAAATATAAAATGTAGAAATGAATAATACATTGAGTTAACCGCATATCCCAAGCAAAATCTCGAAAGCAATTTAGATAAGTATCTAACTGACTATTCGCGTTCAAACAGACAGCCAGATCATTATTACTTCAGAGTTAGAAAATCTAATCCCACATCTTGTCGTGGCATTAATAGAGTTACTGAATCGGAATAAACATCACTTTGAGTTGAGCAAAGTTTTACCTTTGAACGCTGTCGGTGGAGAAGTAAGACTTCCAGCGCTGTATACTATTGTTTCTGTAGTCTCGGTACAACTGAATAGGCAACTACTGAACTCAATGCAATGGAGAGCTAAGCTACTCGTATAATGAAGCTAGATGAAGGTTCGTTAGTTGTAAACGCGCCAAGTAATTTTGGGAAGTTAGTAGCTCATCCCTAGTCGATTTATTTGTAAGTTCTATAAGTGGAAAGCCTATACATTTTTACAAATGTTTTCACTTTTTAAGCCATCATGGTTTTGAACTATATTGAAACTTGCATACCAATATATAATATTAATATATTACCAATACCAATATTATTTAAACATACCAATGTATACCGTTATCATATCCGTTATTATACCCAATCATGGTTGAATTGTCAGTTTTTTAATTTTCCGATATTTCGACGAAGCCATGGTCACAGCATAAACTGGTGTTACCATCTTTCGGAGTCTTTTATTACGAACTCGACTAGCTCTTACTAGTATTAGAATTATGTAGTCAATCATGCTATGTTAACCATTTCAAGATTAAATAATGCTTAACACTTATTGATTAGATCATCTTTTAATACTTATAAAAAATTCACCACAGAAAAACTGAAAAGTTTGATATAATATAGTTGTTTTTTTAACCATATTTACCATGTTCTTATACTTATTAAAGTATACCCAAGAATCCTCGACCCTGCGCCAACCAATCAAGGGTCCAATATTGCAAAGGAAAATAATTATACTTGACGCCTGGGTTGCGAAAGGGTGAAAAATACTTTTAAAAAATATGCATTTTTCACGCAAACAATTACATAAACGCTGTACGTCAATGAAAGTTATATTTTTGCAGAGGGTCCATTGTCTGAAATTTTAATCACGTATCGTCCCATTCATTTCGCTATGTGCAACTTTCGGGAAAATTTAAATTGCTTTTTTGTTCAAATAAATTGAAAATTATATTAGAGGTACGACCAGCGTCCTACTATTATTTTTCAGTTCCGTGTTTTTAATATCCATATTCATTTTACTAGAATGTTGCGCTTTTACATAGATTATTAGTAATTTATTTTAAGAAAATATAAAAAAATAATAGGAACGATACTACACACTACTAAAATTATAAAAAATGGCGGCGTGTAGCAATACGTTTCATGTTAATTTCTGGGTTTAAATAGCTATTATAGTATATACCAATACTTATTCAAAATTAAAGTGTCCCGCTGCATCTGCCAGTCTTTATGTTCAGGATAAACTCAAACATTTCTGAACGGATCCTTAAGCGGTTTTCTGGAATTTATAATAGATAGAGTGATTAGAAAGTGGAAAGTTTTTGCTTCCATGCAAATCAGGCACAGGCCATCTAGAGGTAGTAATAATAAATAAATAAATATTCAAATCATAATTATTACATTGTATCTGAATATCTATTACAATGGGTTCGTTTCCCGCCGAAGAGTGAAGGTTTAGTACCCGCAACACAAGCTTAGAGCTTACCACGGGGCTAGATGTTGCTGTGTGGATTGTCCAGATATATTTATTTTAAATGTAAAATATAATGAATCAATTACCATTCTTTATAACTTCCTTAATAATTATTAAATAAATAAAACCCTTACAATAAAATAACTGAACCATATTATAAAAATAGTTCGAACAATTTGATAGTAACATCAAACGGGCCTATTAATTTCCTTTCAGGAATCTAACCCGTTCCGAAGCCCTGAAGCAAAATAATGATAAAAACTTGTTCTGAATAAAACGCCTACAGAATGTAACTGGCCTATTTATTTGAGCACTACATTTATAATACAAGGCTGTACTTCAGCGTGACCTTGGTACTGACACAGCAATGGAAACATTTCTATTTTCAGTAAGAATGCATAGTTTCGACGATGGCATGAAATTGAAGAAATGTTTTATGGTTTTACTGTAACATTGTTGCGGGGAAGTGGACTGTAGGGAATTTGGTTTTGAGGTCGATTGTGTATTGGATTTTTATCGTCGTTCTTTATTTAATTTTGTTTGACAATTTATTTATACACATGGTACGATACGGCGAGTAGTTATTGCTATAAAGTATTATCTACCAGCTAACCTACAGAATGTGGGATAAATATGTAGTTAATTTAGTAATGTTCTGTAGGTAGTATGAAATCATTATGCTGTTCGTTGGCTTAGTACTTTAAAAGTTATCTATAGTAATTAAGTTTTAAGCAAATACATAGAATGGAGCAATAATTAATCATCAGCACCCTATTAACTTCTCTGTTGACTAGAGAGATTAGGCCTTAATTCGCCACGCTGGCCAAGTGCGAGTTGGTGAATGTCACATGTCCTTAAAATTCTTCAAAGTTCCCAGAACATGCCGGTTTCCTCACGATGTTTGCCATCACCGTTACACACACACAGACGGCGGAAACTTCTGTTACTTACCTTACAATAATTATACGATATAAATCGCTGGGAAAATATGCATTCAGCAGGAAAATCTTTTAAGCCCAAGCCGTGCGTGCAAGCTTCTAACACGTGGTGTGGAAACGTAGTTTAAATTATAGATTTAAAGTCAAATTAATTATAACTCGGTTGGATTGTAATATAAATTATAGATTATTACGGTTGTTTTCATGTTTGTTTGATCGAATCATATTATAAAGTTTCTAATCGCTTCTTAGCTCTAGTGTAAAAAAGCGAAGTGATATTATTA
The DNA here is from genome assembly GCA_929108375.1 of Gymnoscelis rufifasciata. NCBI lineage: Eukaryota > Metazoa > Arthropoda > Insecta > Lepidoptera > Geometridae > Gymnoscelis > Gymnoscelis rufifasciata. The sequence goes on along the minus strand of OV815315.1, from coordinate 5,915,529 downwards.
TAATCTATAAGTATGTATAATAAGTTGTGTTTTCTTGACTTATTCTAATTTTTTTGTAATTTATCTATGAAAGTAAATGATTTCATATTTGTATCTCGAATCCTCTTCCTTGGTCGGACTTTGAGAGCATTGCTATCATTAATATTTATTATTTTACGCTCTATTGAACTTATTATAAAGTTCTGCCATGACAAAAGTCAAGATACCCAAGCCTAGATCTCGAGTTAACGCGACCCAAAATAGTTTGAAACACGTACTTCCAAAGGTTTTGAATAAGAGCGGTCCTACTTGGCGACCGCTTACGCTTAAAGTTTCCACTTTGAAATCCGCATTACGTCGTTTCAGTTCAACTCTTCACTTTGGTTTAGCCGAGAAAGAAATACCTACAATGTTCATTTTCCAAATAAATTCAAATCATTTTTTTAGACAACATTAATTGTTTGGGAATACAAATTAAGATATTTATTTATTTCAAAACAAAACCCACAGCCCTTAATTAAATTGTTTATACATATTCTGTTATAGCTTAAGGCCAAATAACGGGTTTATATTATAAAATTTTCTTTTTTTTTCACACAGTCTCAATTTACTATAAACTTAGGTAATGAAATTAATAAATTATAATAACTAATCAATACTTTATAAAACTAAAATAAATCAACTACAATGCACAATTAAAACCGCTGGCTGTCCAGCGCCACATAGGTAAAATTAGTAATTACTTTTATAACGGGTTATTTATCATGATTGATTTCGAGTTTCCCGATATTTCGTTGATGTTAATTATGTTGATAACCATTATAGTTTCAAAAGTAAAAGACAAAAGGTTATCTCTAATATATAAAATTTCCATGTCACAATGTTAGTTACCGTACTCCTCCGAAACGGCTTTACCGATTCTTACCAAATTTTATATGCGTATTCAATAGGTCTGAGAATCGGCTACTATCTATTTTTCATTTTGCAAAACGACGTTTGCTAGGGCTAGACAGTTATTTTATATAAGTTTACTATTATTCGGAAATGGAATAAAATAAAACTTAGATATTTGTATGATTTGATTTATTTTTTTATTTTCTAATGTCGTTAACGTACAAATCATTTAGAATATTAGTTTCAAGCTATAAATGGCGTATATCACTTTGTAAAAACATAAAAAGATTGATAGACGATGGGTTTTAAACCAGCTGCTTATTCCTCATATTATTTGATTTTGATCTATTTCTTTATAGGCAAGTATTATTTAGACATTAAACTCTTACAAGTAACTTTGCTAGAAATATGTTTCTACAAGCTGAATATATTGCTTGTCTGATCTCGCTATTCTCAAATAAATAATAATAAATAAATAGTTTTCATAATAATAACAACTACTTAATCAGGACTACAATACAATGCAATACAAAAACAGTTTATTGCACACACAGGGAAACAAAATACAACAACACGTAGGAAACACAATGTACAATGGGCGGCCTTATCACTAAAAAGCGATCTCTTCCAGGCAACCTTTGGATGGAAAAATAACTTTAATAAGATAATTAGTAGGCAGGGTGTACAATATTAAATAAAACTTCTGTTCCGATATGAAAAAAATCTTACTCAGTGGTACAACTACAACATTTAAATATTACCCACGAAACAAAAAGGCATAAAATTGTACTTATGCTGCGATCAATTTAAGTGCCCAGTTGTTAAACGACAAAAAGTTCCATAAAGCTTAACTTTACTATGAAGCTTTTTTATCGAGTAATGCTATGAGCTATTCTTTTTACCGTAAGTAAGTACGTTGATCCCGCGGGAGAAATGCAAAAACATGGGAAACACCGTGGTGTGTAAAGTTATTATGATATTATGAGGGTATTTAAGTCCCTATAACAATTAAAATATTTTTCCCTTAAGTATTTTCATTCTTATTCCATAATTCGAATAATGGGATAAGTTAGTTAAAGTAGGTTGTCAACAAGCCACCATGTTTTCCGCATTATTAAAAGTAAATCTCCCCCAGTCTCAAACCGAAGAGGGAAGTAAAATAACTGCGATAACGCAAAAACATGTTCAGTTTTCGAGGTACAATTATTTCGAAACAACGTAAGCAGGAAAGCTACGTACTTACCGACATAATATAATACAGCGCAGGTTGTATGAACAACTTAAGGCCATTGTCTGTGAAAGCTGACTTGGATTTATGAATAAGTCACCTTTTAATGGAATACTTTACTTATGATATATGTCAGTTGTCGTGTATGTGTTCAAGTTTGGTAAAATTATTAAAAAACCGAGAAATAAAGATTTTTCGAAACCGGTTTTCTTGATTTCAAAAATGCACTAGGTTTAAGGTTATTTAATCGAAGCTAACCGATTTCTATGATATTTTTTTTAATGAAAGCTGTTGCTCGCTAGTTGATCCCATTTAATTTTTATAACAATCGGTAAAGTAACTATCGAGTTATATTGATATATGCCCTAATTTCACATTTAAACCGACTTGAAAAATAGAAGGATTCTGTATTTGGCGAGTACTTTTAGTTCTCCAGTATCTTCAATTTTGATTTAAATTTTAACGAAAATGTTGTGAAATGGTTGCACCCTCGGGAGGAGATGGAGGCAACATTTTTATACCGGTGCCCGCTGTCCGAGTCATCCTTAACTATACTAATATCATAAGAGAAAGTTATGTGTGAATCTATTTTTTCACTCAAATCAGCTAAACCGATTAGCCTTAAGTTTGTTATGTTATTCATTGGATTAGGACGTAGGCTATTTTAACGGAAATATCCATTATAACGCGCGTTACACCGGCACCGTGGGGTGCTAGTAATTCATGACGTGCCAAACTAAAAGTCAGTTGTTTTTTGTTAAAAATCTCATCATCGTCACCCTATTAACGTTCCCACTGCTAGGTCACAGGGACTTCTCTCTTGGCGAGAGAGATTGGGCCTTAATTCACCACGCTAGTCAAGTGCGGGTTGGTGAACGTCACATGTCCTTCAAACTCTTTAAAGTTCTCAAAACATGTCCGTTTCCTCACGAAGTTTTGCCATAACCGTTAAAGCACAAATACATTTTTCAAGAAGACTTAGACAACAAGGGTTTTTTAAAAAAATATAATTATTTAAAAAAAAATACTTTTCATAAACAAACTTTGAAGAACACAAGGCATTGGCATATTGTTTTATCAGGCAAAACGACCCTGAACCCTCAGCCAAAAAGGTATCATTACCTTGCAAAGTTCGCAAAACGTTCTGGTTCTCTCGATAAAATACACTCGGTTCCAAAAATAACGGGAGTAATGAAATATCCCAGGAACTGTAAAAGTTAGATCAATTAAATAAAATCACAATAAAGACGTGTTAGTTGCGTATCTAGTAACACATTATTCAAACTGTTTGAAAAAGAGGTTGGTGGAGGAATGGGAAGGTAAGGCTCCTAAGTTTAGTGTAATCGCCTGGAAGCTGTCAGAAGAGCTCGTGAAGGCAAAGTACATCATCATCACCCTATTAACGTTCCCACTGCTGGGACACAGGGACTTCTCTCTTGGCGAGAGAGATTAGGCCTTAATTCACCACGCTGGCCAAGTGCGGGTTGGTGAATGTCACATGTCCTTCAAACTCTTTAAAGTTCTCAGAACATGCCGGTTTCCTCACGATGTTTGCCTTCACCGTTAAAGCACGTGTTTAAAGCGCACATAAATTTCTCAAGAAGAAAATTCCAGAGGTGCGTGGCGGGGTTTGAACCCACGACCTTCGGAATGAAAGTCAAGTGTCCTCCCACTAAGCCAACAGGCAAAGTACATAGTTCTGAAATTAAGAAAGTGATAAAAACACACAATCATTAAAATATATAAATTTTCAGAAAAATAACCTTTTTTTTCTTTTTTAATTAATTCTCAATTGAATAATCTTTGTTTTATTCATTATGATAGCATATGTTATTCGGTAAATATTCTGGAATCCCGTCATTTTCGGAACCGAGTGTATTAAGGTAGATATGTCAAGATTACCAAGGTTTTCATTTGTCAAGGTTTGGGTCTACTAGCATTTAAACATAGTTATATCTTACAAAATATAGATAAAACAATTCTACTTTACTTCTTTTCTGAATTCTTGGCAATAAAATCATTATGAAGATAAAATTAATTACTTAATTAATTTTAGTAAACAAACAGTAAAATACCATTTCTAAAATTTAAGCTAAATAAATCCGCAATGCAAGGAAAACTTGAAATTCGTTCCCATAACTTTCGCTTCACTGCATAATTCTGTCAATAACATTTTTTTTATATACCTACTTAACTGTGCTTCGTTTACCTATCCGGGGACTTAATAGTTTTAGAAGTCGTTCTAAACATTTGTTTAGACGCTCAGGGCTTGTTTAACAATCTCCGAGTAAACTTAGTCAATGGTTAAAATATGTAGCTAACTCGCTCAGTCAGTTATAAGTCGACTTGATAGCTTTGTATTTTAACCGTTGAATAATTTTACTGTGAGATTGTGAAACAGGACCAAAATGTTATTTTACACTCTCGTAGTAATATTGTACTCGTATTTGGGTTGAAACAACATACAGAAAACTAACGAACCAACGAAATATCTTTTAGAATCCAACATGGCGTGTGTATGCCTTTTGTCATATGTAGATGGCAGAAAGCTCCCTGGCGCAGGTAATCCTTGGCTGGCAAGGGGCGAACAATGCAGCCACGAGGGCTCCTCATTGTACCGTTTCGTTTATGCCGACGTCATGCCTCCAAGACGGCCAACTTTCAAATTGGAACGTGCTGAAAAGCATGAAGGTTGGGACGGAAAAGTATCGAATGTTTTGAAAAGAGAAACTCTCTGTTATGAACTCTTGTTGTTTGATGGTAGCAAAAAACATTATTTATTTAAGTAAGTGTCGTGAATATCAAATATTTTATACGTATAAGTGTTAATATTCTAATCTATTTTGTATTGCGAATTTTATTCGAACTTCAAATAAATTGCCAATAGCCACAAAGCCATCAATTAATTGTTACGTGGTATCGCATTGTCGGATCGTATTACGCTGTATCCCTAAAGGGTAACATTAAACTATATTCCACGCGAACACGCAAACCAATAAAATATTACCTGCATCCTTATAACTATATTATTAGGATGCAGGTAACATATTTAAACAATGTCAGGGTGGAACATACTTTTTCTGATTTGGTAATATCTTATTGAATTACATGTAATAACTATCCCATCAAAAACAATACTTGTCAAAAAAACCAAGTCGCGCAACTCAGTTGTTCTGCGGTAATAAGTTGCCTGAAAACACGTGTTAATTCAATTGCCTGAAAACACGTATAAATTTAATTATTTAGTGCCATGGCCAAGTCTCAATATATTTATATAAAACATTAAAGAATTTTGAGACGAAATTTGAAGACTTGGATTTACTTGGATCTCACAACTTTTTACCGCAGAACAACTGAGTTGCGCGACTTGGTTTTTTTGACAAGTATTGTTTTTGATGGGATCTCATTTCTTTTTGTATTTTGTAGACAGTTCTACTTTTTTCCTTTTCGGTACCTTCTATTTATTGTATATATAATTTTCTTTTTGCCGGTCTAGATTGGATTTATTTATATTTCGCATTGTTATTACTTTAGTACATATCACGCAACGTCACGTATATACGAAATATACGTGACGTTGCGACAGCGCCCTCTATACCGGTCTTTTCTAGATTTTTTAGTTTTTCCCTGATTCATACACCAAACACTACATAAATTCCAAATTTGAAGCTTTTAGGTCTGCTAGAAGTGCCTTAGAATTTTGATGATCGGTGAGTCAATGAGTGATAAAATTAAGAAATTTGACCCGTTATAATTCTTAAAATACTGGTTCAAATTGAATGAAATTTGAAATATACCGTGTCTTTACAATGCCTGCACGGTTACTGAAAATTTCAGTCTTCTAGTTTTATCCACAACGAAGTTACAGGGGGTCGAAAATGGCCTGAATTGCTTCGAGAAAAGGTACGACAGCGCCCTCTATACCGGTTTTTTCTAGATTTTTTAGTTTTTCCTTGATTCATACACCAAACACTACTTATATTCCAAATTTGAAGCTTCTAGGTCTGCTAGAAGTGCCTTAGAATTTTGATGATCGGTGAGTCAGTCAGTCAGTCAGTCAGTCAGTCAGTGAGTGAGTGACAAAATTACGAAATTTGACCCGTTATAATTCTTAAAATACTGGTTCAAATTGAATGAAATTTGAAATATACCGTGTCTTTACAATCCTGCATGGTTACTGAAAATTTCAGTCTTCTAGTTTTATCCACAACGAAGTTACAGGGGGTCGAAAATGGCCTGAATTGCTTCGAGAAAAGGATGGTACGGCCGTGCCGCTTTTTTGCTCGACTTGGTGGGGGCACTGCCGTGCCCCCAGATTTGTCTTTACATTATACTATCTCTACATTGTAAATATGTCATGTTGGCTATGTTTTAAAATGAGAAACTTTCAGTTATGTTATTTTATAAACTTTGGTTGAGACAATCGTATGATTTGACCGTAGCAAAAAATATTTTTGTTTATTATTATATTTATTTAGAAAAAATTTCGTTACATGGAACCGAATTAATAATTTTAAATTGCAAAATCTGAGAACATGAAATGAAAGTGTCAATATTCAAGTCTATTTTGTATGGCGAATCCTGTTCGAACTTCAAATAAATTGCCAATAGCCACAAAGCCATCACATAAATTGTTACGTGGTATCGCATTGTCGGATCGTATTACGCTGTATCCCTAAAGAGTAACATTAAACTATATTCCACGCGAACACGCCAACCAATAAAATATTACCTACATCCTAATAATAATAAAGATAAACAATGTAAGGGTGGAACTGTTTCTGTTTTCGTAATATATCATTGAATCATAGTTAGGTAATAACTGTATTTTGATAAATCTCTTATTATTCGTCTTAACACTATACAGGATAGATTTTTGTGAAGGAACCATAAGGGCTAAACTTTTTTAAATATTTTTTTTTGTATAGATAGGATTGATTGGGATATTTTTTATGGGATATTTGCTATATTAACATTTTTTTAACTGACTGTGAGTTTTTCCAAAATTTGTTATTTTAATTTCTTTCGTGGTTAAGATATCTTTAAAATTCATAGATTCCTAAAAACGTTCCTTCGTAACTACAACGGTTAATGTACCTGCCCTTAAGGTCCTTCTATAGCTCAAAAACCAGACTGTATTTGTTAGCTAATATGTAAAACATGGATTAACCAAACCAATGAATTAATTTCTTTCTAAAGGAAACTTTTATTCATCATTTTACTCCAACTTACATACTTGTCTAGAAATTATATAAAATGCAAGAGTTTCATAAAAAAAAGTTTCTTGTAGGACATTAATGACAGGATTTTAATGACAAACCTAGATAGATAAAACGTTAATAATTACTACAATTTACTTGCACTAGAAAAGAGTTATGTTAGCTGACTCACTTAACTACTACACACAAGTTTTAAAGTGAATTGAGAGAAACAAAAGGTAATAACATTTTCACTAGTACTAAATTTTTTCGTTACGTCACTATTGTAAGAATTGAGCAAACACGTTGGAGGTGGTACAGAATGGAGCAAATCTTTGAAAGCTCTCAGTGTAAGAGTTATGTATCTATATTTTACCCAAAAACTAATTTATTTAGTTCTCTTGTAAATAAATATAAGGTAGCAACAGAAGGTAAATAGTAAAGGTAGTAAAGTACCGAAACTGGTTTTTATCCTATAAAAAAAAAAGAAAATTTCTCAATTCAAGACATTATTGAATGTTTTTTTTTCAGCTATATTAGGTCCTATGTGGCGAATAAGTATTTTACTTATTCATGCAATCCGAAAACATTAATTTTGTATTCACAAACCAAAGGTTTGGAAGCGTTTGGGAAATTGGGTAACATTGTAATATATTTTCCAACATTGAACTCAAATTGGATTGCCATCATCATATTTAACGTCAATGCAACTCTTTATTTTTACATATCTTCGTTAACTTATGGTTAGTATGCATGTAGTAATAAACGATAGTAACTGTATGTAATGGTCTCAATATTATGAGGATAATATCAATATGTGCATTTTCATGTAATTATACTTAAATAGCCCATACTCAAACCAGAGTTCTTACCGATAAGGAATTTATAGTGCTAGTGTAGGTATTTTCTAACATAATTATTATAAGCATTTATAATAACAACATAATTACAACTAAAAAAATCTTAATAATAATAATTTGTAAGCTTTGTATCAAGAAAGCAATAAAGAGGCTTTATTAATTAATTTAATGGAAAAATAGAATTGGCATTTTTTTATTGAAATATCTTATTTCCTTGCAACTCCCGACCCGCAGGAGAAACTTTATATAACATCCCAACTTATTACTGGCAACGGGCCAAGCTACTCTAAACTTCTCGTTATATAACCATACCAGGTCCTCGTCATCATCAGTTAGGATATCAGCAGCTCGCTCTTGCGATGCCATTTCACTATGATTATCCGATCAAGTAAACATTTATCCATGGCTCACAAACACATCACACTATGCACTGCTATCACCAACTGCATCCAATTTCGTCTTTGACATTGACATCCAATAATCATTATAAAATCACTGGCAGGAAATCAAAATAATAAATTGTCGATGTTTATTCATAAATCGTATTTGAAAAACAAAGCGAGTTTGAATTAGGAATGTCCGCGCGTGCCGAGCTTCAAACGCTTACTGCGGCGGGGCGCGGGAACACTGCTGCGTCTCGTAGTCATGGCAACGCGTGGCTTTTCGCGTCACTTGCTGCGGGTAGGGCTGCATTTTCTCCCAGGGCGCTTGAAAGCTGCGAAAAGGTACAACCACACTAAACTTGTATAAACAACAATTATTATGAATATCTAGTAACTCTGTATGACGATATTTCTAAGAATTGAGGTATGTTAGTGATGTAATATTTTCACTTAAGGTTGGTTAGTAATAATTAATAATGTACTTACTTTTTATTGGGCTTGATAGCATCGAATAACATGTAATGGTATGACCATAATATTTTATAGTTGTTTCTACTCCATGGTAAAACTGATAAAAATTTATTATTTTTTCCTTGGTACTATACACAGAATATTCGTGTGTAGCTAACATAATTTACATTTTATATACCGTGCCCACTTTCATAATTAAGGTACAATTTTTTTACAGTACCTAATGTTTCCGCAAACTAATTGCTTTTAATTTTATTACCATGTAATTTGGTTTCCATCGCTTATTATTTATTTTAGTAAATTGCATAATTCTTAACATTGCGTAGTAATAGTGTTTACTCATAGTTCATTAAGATTTATTTATCTATTGAACACAATTATTGAAAATCAGGGTTTAATTTATACGAAACAAAACAAAAAAAACAAAATTCTGTGCAAAGGACCGTTTTACCATTAAGCTAAGCAGAAATCCGTTAAGCAAATCAAATTCATCTCGATTCTTTTCTTTCAAAGAGATTAGAAACATTTCGGTGACTAAACGGAATCCATTAATTTAAAGGCATTGGATCGTGAATGGTCGACAAATAAACGGGTCTCGCTTAGTGCTAATGGACGCTAAGTACACCTTAAGTAGGTACCTACCTCCTTATCTTTTATATTTCATCTGAAGATGAAGGAGGTTTTATGGAATTTTCTTCTAACAGGCTTAAAAGAATTTTCATATTAAAAAAAAAACAATTTAAAAAAAGTAACATTATAATATTACAATTCTCCTGCACCCGCCCCGGCTTCATGCGGGATATTATTTTAAAAAATAAATTACTATAAATCAATTTTTTAACACAAAAAGAAATCAATTTTTTTACACGTTATTTATATTTTAATTGTATTTTTTATCAGTCGGACGGATAATGGAGTCTTAGTGTTAGAACCCTAATAATATCCCGTTTTCCCTTTTCGAGTAGGTACTAAATCCGAAAAGCATTAGTATACAATACTTCCCTCCGCTCGCTTCATCCTCGGCGGGAATCGAACCCGCTACCTCTAGCGCCGCAAGCAGACCCTCGCCCACCGCGCCACTGAAGCAGTCAACATACAACTTATGATCTATTAGCCTTCAATTATAGATTTAATAAAAGATTAAAATAATTTTAAAAGTGCTAGATATTGTCATTTGGGACTTTTAGGAACACGAGTAAACCATTTTTAAAATTTTGCCACTACTGAAGAGTGCGGCTAACAATACAATAGGGTAGATTGGATAGTAGATAACAAAAAAAAAATTGTTATGATTTAAAACGGGTAACATAAATATGGTATGATTGAATGATGAGTTGTTTCCGTGATCATGGCGCTTGCAACAGCGTCGAAATATCGGAAAACTCAAAAACCGTCAAATCATGGTATGTTACCCGTTTTAAATCATAATATTGTTAAAAACCATGATAATATGAAAAAGTTTAAAATTAATTAGTCCGTCATTGAGATAACTTAAATAAATATTACCCATATTTTCTCTTTATTCTTGCAAATAAATGAAAAATCAAGACGATAATGTGCATTAAAGTTTCGCGTGACGTAATGCTTTCGCGAAAAATGTACTAAATGTGCGGTAAAGGTACGTTACAAGCCTCCACTCCGGAAGTTTGATGTTCTATATCTTAGCACTTTCTTATTTAATTAATAAATCAAATATAGGTGTCTAGTATTTTTGAGCAGACTAACAGACGAACTAAACAGAGTAGCTACTTTAATATGTAGTCTTTATGCCTATTAGGATGGTACGTAGTAACATACCTACCTAATTATATTATAGTTTTGTCACCATATAATTAATAACAATACGAATGAACAATTTTAATCACCGTGGATTGTATTAACAAACTGAGATACAGAAATAATTGATTTCAATTATTTCTGTATATTTTTAGAAGCTTTCCTTGATAATTAACTTGCCAACTTAATTATTCTCCACCACAATATACCTTTGTTTCAACGAAAAATAAACCATTAAACATCCTTGATTCAAAGCTAAAATAAAATATTTCAGTGAAATTTTATTTTCTGAATAAGGGTGAAACAAAATCGGGCCTGTGGAACTCATTTTCTCACTCAAATTGTGCTGACAAGAGCAAGCCTCGTTTTTATTTGGAGCCCACGTGACCTTTCCTAGGCACGAGACCTTTTATCGGAAATAACAATATTCTCTTGTTTCAAATACAAACGTTTTTACTTTAAGATATAAGAATATTGTTTATTTTAAGCATATTTTAGACATGGGTAGATTTTTAAGTTAGAAAACAGCATCAGGTCATTATTATCAATGAATGACAGGTGACCAGACCTATACACACATACATTTAATTTATCATACCCCGTTTTGACTTTGGGGTTAAAAACACTTGGATATCTTTTTAAACTTCAAAAATATTGTTATGTTAAAATTAGACTCTATAAGTACAATAAAAGGATTTAAAAATATCGTCGCCTTCACAACGAAACTTATTGGCCAAAAACAATGTCAAACACCAGTGTGCCTAAATTTAACTCTCTGATCCTACAGATTTCTCCATATTAGGGCCAAGGCCTATCTAATTGTAGGATTTATAATCGTTGCTTTCCTTATTTTTTTTAAGCATATTCCGTGGTGAGGCCCAAAAGCTTAAAGATCCAACGAGCAACGCCTCGTGTAGACGACATAGCAGTCACAAAGACATTACATAATTCGCCGAAGACGTGCTTTGTTACCAAACAGACCCGGGTCGCTAGCAGAATCTGGAAGAGAGGGCGCCGCTCTGACGCGCCAGCCCGGCGTCGGCGGAAACATTTAGACTAGGACTAGCCAATACCTATTGGTGACTCATTGCAGATATTCCTTTGTTTATGGTCCAAAACGTATGGTACAATTAAATGAGCTGATATATAAAAATCTGCTGGTGTGCGTTCGTGGTTGGATATTGAATTTTGAATGTTCTTAGGCTGATTACCGTGTCACGCTGACCATCGGCGATGACGGATCGGCGTGTATCATTCTGTATTGTCGCTATAGAAACCTTTTAGAATAAGGCCGACCGGCTCAGCGCCGACACTTTTTCCATACAATCTGTATGCTACGCTACGCACTGAGCCGTCAGCGCCGATGGTGAGCGCGACACTAAAATCAGCCTATATTGTCTAACTACTGTCAAGACTGTCAGATAGCGCATAACTCGAATCAAACCAAACCGCCCAAAATATATACTATTATAAAGGCGAAAGTTTGTAAGTATGGATGTATGGATGTTTGTTACTCTTTCACGTAAAAACTACTGAATGGATTTGAATGATATTTGGTACACAGAATCTCTAGAGCCTGAAAAATAACATAGGCTACTTTTTACCGCGGGAAAACGTCATTCCGCGGGAAAATCCATTATAACGCGGGTAACACCGCGGGGCACAGCTAGTAACTAATAACTGGTTTAAGAATACTAAAGCTTTTGGCAGCTAATTTAAATGCCAATGCTTAGGTCATGTCACGCTCTGTTTTCTGTGTCAGTAAAAACCTTTAGCATACATTGTTTGTGTGATGAATATGTTTGTATAATTGAAATAGGTACAATAAGTATTTACTTGTAGGTAAGTATAGATATTAAAGTAAGTATAGAATCATATAACACACCAAGACCATTCAAAACTGTTCGAAGGCATGCAAACCCCTATTATTGAATCTCAATGGGAATAGAATCTGTAATCGGTTATCGTCGGCAGTAAATTATGACATAATTCATTATTGATTAATAAATCTTCTAAAACTCATCTTCCAAAACCACTTGTGAAAACAAAATATAATAAGTTAAAATGCTCCTCAGATATCAACCCTGAAAATCTTTTCCTCATTGCGTCATTGAAAAATCCGGGGCAAACTTCAGAAGCATGAGTCACAAACGCAGGGCATTTCGGGTCTCCGGGCTCGGGCTGCCAAACGGTGTAGCCAAGGTCAACCCATGCTATGCAGCATTTTAAACATTTCGCGTAATCTTGGCGCAATATCAATTTAATCCAAATATTTTTAAAGCTGCCTTGGACTGGTTTTGTTTTTAATGTTGGTGGTGATTACCTACTATGGTACCTCCGGGTACCATAGTAGGTAATCACCTCCGGGTGGTGCTAAGAACAGTCTCTGGTAGGCTTCGGCCGCGGCTTGTCACCACCCTCCGGGCTGGGCCAGTGCGTTGCGTGAAGCGATTTTTTCGTGTTTCGTAATGTGGTCCGGAGAAGCCATCTTCTAGGTCTTCATGTCCCATCTTAGACCACATCGTCACTTTACATCAGGTGAGATTGTAATCAAATGAAGGCTTATCAATCATAAAAAAAAAAAAAAAAAAAATTGTTAGTTTGGAAGTCACTCAAAATATGTGTGATTACGATTTTTTAAATAGATTTAAAAATATGTGGAAATGATGATGATGATGATATTGGTGATTTACCAATGCACGATGTAATCAAAATGTTCGATTTTATGAACAATATTTATTAGTTTAGTTATTGCTAAACCTATTTTGTCGTAAGAAGTGTTTCTAAAAAACTACAGCCACAAGTGAAAGTTTTCCTCAAAAATAAGTAAAAAGTAGTAAATAAGTTAGAATAAGTGGGGAGGAAGAGGGAATGGCGTTCAATTAACGGAAAAATAATGTAGTTTTTTAATTTAGTTTTGAATTTGTATCAAAATAAGAGCCATTATAGATGTCTATGTGTAATGTTTGTAAAAATTATAGATGTGTATGTATGAATGTCTATGTAATGCATTCAAAAGAATGTATGTATCTTGACCAACTATTTGTAATGAAACCTAAAAAAAACATGACTTATTGTGTGTTATAATATACACTTTAGTTATATTAGCCAGAAATAACTAACGCTCGAATTCCGAGCACATAAATAAATAAATAAATATAAATAAATATTTCCAGACAATGCACACAACAACATCTAGCCCCGTGGTAAGCTATAAGCTTGTGTTACGGGTACTAGATATCGGATATACTTAATATAATAGTAATAGTCATACATATATAGATATTTTTTAATTATAAATATTAAACACCCAGACCAAGGAGAAAGTGCTTGCAGAACATACAAACACTTTCACCCTCGGCGGGAATCGAACCCGCTACCTCTTGCGCCGCAAGCGGACCCTCGCCCACCGCGCCACTGAAGCAGTCAAACATACTAAAACTACGTTCAAAGATATTGTTTCTCAATAATTAATCCATTCCAATCCAATATTATATAGTTCCTCTAAGAGTCCCCTACCTACAAAGCGTCATTACTAGTAATAGCTGTCATAATATCTCGATCAGTGGAATCCAGGTGATACGTAGGGGTTCGATCAATCTAAACTCCCTTGAATCGATTACCGCTGTCGGGGCTCGATCGACTCCATCGATTCAATAGTGCGTCGGGATATTGCAGATGAGTATCATCAATCTAACGTGTACTTCCGAGCATACAGTAGTTAACACTTGGGAGTTGCTCTAGTTTAGTAATACAGTGTCCATAGACTTACTTGTGTTCTCTTTTGCCTCTACGGTATTTGGTATATTGGGATTCAATAGCGATAATATTGTGTTATGAAATTAGTACTATACCTACTAAGGTAAAACTCTGGATTTTTTTACTTTTTAAGCGTGGTTATGACATTTGATGTTCTTCCTACGGTGTTTATTATCACTCCCTTTTACGTTTTGGAACCGATATTTCAGCCGCTTCATATTATGGGACGCTATCAGGTGGGGTTAACTGACAAAAAATTTAACTAGCCCGTCATTTAGATTATTTAAAATAATTATACATGTATTTTTATTTTTTCTTACAAATGAAAAATCAAGTCGATACATTGAAGTTTTGAATAAAGTAACTTGCGTTTCGTGCAATTTCTAGTAAATTTTAAGGTCCCATGCCCCCACTCCGGAACTTTGATGCTCTATATCTCGGGCACTTTCTTATTGAATTGATAAAGCAAAAAAAAAACGTATGCGTCCAATAGAGAACCTCTTATTTTAGTTGAAAGTCAGTAAAAAAAAGGTGTCCATAGATTTTGGATAGGCTTTTAGAAGGACTGCCGATTTTTTTAAGTAGTCAACATGCCTATTGACCATATTATTAAAACACAAAAAGTAACACAACCAGACAATAAAGCTTAATTGTCTGGTTGTGTTACATCTTTAATTACGTAGGACGCATACAACATCGTATATTTCAGTATTGCTCGGAAGTTCACCTAAACCCAACACGTGTTTGGCGAAGTAGTTTACTGTATGTATTGTACGTATAGTCAAAATTAAGGAAACCTGACCTAGTTCTCTACAGTTTATTTATTTATGGAATCCACACCAACAAAATATGTAAGGCTGATAAAAAAGCCATTAAGAATTTAGGTAAAAGTTGTCGGTAATATGTTCGCTTCGTCACCCCTCCAGCCCAACTTCGCTTAAAAGGAAATGACTCTAACCAACTCTCCCCATAAGCAATTAAAAGTCTACGCGCTTACAGCAGTGGTCAATTAAGTATAAGCTTCTAACTAACTCTCTGTGTATTATGTCTCGATGGGAGCTGGGTCCTACAAGAGTCCTTACGAGTTACTTTCTGTCATTCACACTTTACTACATATTCACAAAGTTTGGCTCATCCAAACTACACAACAAGTTTTCTTAGGTTAAGTTTAGGGTTACAACTTTGCACTTCCACTTTCCGGCAAATGAAAATACTTTCGGGTGGTTCAAAACTTTCATCTTAGACTAGTTTCCCAAGAAATCATAACAATGCAATAATTCCTTGTGGGTTACGTGTTTGACGGATGGCTTCACTAGCCCCAAGACAAATTAGCCGGAAAGATAAAGGATTCCCGACGCCAAAATCCAAAGACGTGCCAAGCGAGCGAGCGCTTTGCCTAATCAAGCGAAAAATAAAACCGCTGCGTAGATTTGTCTACGCTTTGAAGTCTATCGCTGGGCTGGATATTATGACGTGGTTAATGAGATGGAAGAGGGACTGATGGGTATCTGGAGGAAGGAAGCACGAGGCAAATGATAGGGCTCCGCCATTCAGGGCCTTTTAAATACTCTACAAAAAGCTTTACTATTCTTATCGTGAAACGGAAGATATCGCAAAAAGTTCTTTGAAATTTATTTAAAGGTTATACAGATCTTTTCAACATTCATGCGTTTTGTAAAGTGTTTTTTTGAAATATTTAATATGATTCTCATCTCTAGATAGACAAATTTAAAGAAAAAAGAAACTTTTGAAACTATTATGATTATCAATACTATTAGATTTATAACGGGATATTTACCATGATTGATAGAGTTCAACCGTGATCATGGCGCATGTTACTGTGCCGAAATATCCGGAAACTCGAAAGACAATCAATCTTGGTAAATATTCCGTTATAAATCTAAATAGTAAAAAAAAAATTAAGTCACTTCTGTTATTCCAATCAATGGTGCAAACAAAAATGAAAAAAAATATTTAATTAATAAAATGTATTACCTAAACTTAATTTTCATTCCATCGTGTCCCTTACAAAACGGACTCCGCAAACACCCGCAAGACTTGCTCCTCGTAATTTTGAGCAAACTGGTGGCAGAGCAATGTAAACGAGAATCAGGAAAAATGTCTGAAATAATGGGAAATCAATACCTTGTCACGGCTAAATAGGAAAGTATTCCATTTCCGAGAGAGTGGGGCTGACGGTACGATGATTTCGCTTAATGTAGCGATAGCATAAACATTTTGCGGAGAATTTATAACATGACTTTAACTTTATTTCAATGCTATTATGGATTAAAATCTTTGGCTTTAAATATTATTTCATATTACTTACAAGTAATATTTTAAGTTTTTTTACTAACTTATAGGTACGTGTGTGAACATTATTAAATAAATAAACAAATATTTCCGGACAATCCACACAAAATCATCTAGCCCCATGGTCAGCTCTCAGCTAGTACCCGTAACACAACGGGTACTAGACATGTGATAAACTTAATATAATAGGCATACATACATAAATATAGATATTTTTATTATGTATTATGTGTACTAATTTAAAAGTACATAATATTCTTAAGTATTACTACAATCAGAAAAAAATATGAGTTAGTAAGTGTTTGAAGTTTTAGTAGGAAATCTCTTGATATACTGAAGCGATTCAAATAAAATTTGGTACAGAGATTTTCTTAAGCCTGAGAAATGACAAAGGCTACTTTTTACCCCGGGAAAATATTGTAATGCGAGAAAATGTACTATAGCACAGGTAACACCGTGATGCACTGCTAGTGCAAAATAAGAAATTGAGTTATACACTTAGTGAAGACACACTTGTAGTTAAGTTGATAGTACCTACTTAATTTCATGTATCTTAAAAACGGGTTATACAAGAGTACAGTTAGCACAGCACAAGCGCTAGAACTGACAACATTTTTCATCTCAATCAGTAAGACAATTTCCCCTAAATTCTGAAATATGAACATTTCTGCTTCATTTCACTTGCCTCAGAAGGGAAACTGGCGCCATTAAAGTATAAGAATTTGAATTAAGAAATTTCATCACGAAGATGATTTTATGAAAATCGCTTTGAATTTGAAACAGATTATCGGAAATTTATTATTTAAAAGAGATAAAAAAATTTACTTCAATACATATTATAACGCTTTTAGCGATAAGGCCACCGATTGTACTACTAGTAGCGTTATTCTGTTTATTTTTGTATTTTAGTTCTTAAGAAATTGTGTGCAATAACGTGGTTATGTATCTATCTATGTAAAGTTATACCACACGACACGTCACAACTACTTAACCTTGTCCAACATCGATTACAGTTACTTTAAAAAAAAATAGTAGTTTCAAATCGGAACTGCTGTCAAAAGTCAAAACTAGCAATTTAAATGAGCCTTAATTATGTAGGTACAGGGTACTCACTCGCCTTTTAGACTCGTCAAAATAAATGCACTCCTGTGTTTGGTATATTATTATTGTTTATGACCTTATTAGGCAGCCGTTCACACCGCTCGCTATCTTAATTATTATTGTTATACATTACGTATCTATCAAGTAATGTGTTTGTGTACATCTTAGCAAATTTTTAAATAATGTACTTGTTTATTTATTATTCGGAACAATAAGTACGCAATAAAACTCAGATGCACATTATTCCACAAATCTTCAGACAAACGAATATTTTTAAGACGATCTTGAGATTTTAATCTACAGCGAAATCTAGATAGCTGTTTACAAAGCAGAAACTAGATATAAAGTGACTTTCTAAGTGGAGAGTTCTCGAGGTAGGCATGAGGGCCTGTGAAGAGATGAACGATGCTCAGAAGTTGAGATGAGGGTTCTTATTTATTGTATAACAGTCACAGAAAGCTTCGCAAGATGGTTTCTTCATTGAGATTTATAACTCTCTGGGTAAGGAAATTAAATCTACGTATGTATGTATCTTTATTTATTATAATTTAAAGTATCCTGCCGCGTCTGTCTGTCCCAATGTTCGCGATCAAGAATTCGTATAGTTTTTTTTTTATAAAACTCAAAAACTACTGAACGGATATTTATATTGAGCAATAGTGATTCAGAGAGTGGTTTTTGCATCTGTGTAAAGCGGGAACGGGCCTTATAGTTAATTTATAAATTTACCTAGCTTGAACCTGTACTTACCCATTGAGATAATGATATAATATATCAGCTAATGCCAATAAGGCAAGAAAGGAAGAAAAATAGAGCATTCATATATTGGCAACCAATTGAGCAAATTAGTTTTACTATTGAAGTTGGGGCAAAATTCCGTTTTTTTAGTATGTAGAGGTATGATTGTAATCCAAGAACTTTTGAACAATAATTGTTCAAAAGTTCTTGGATTACAATCATAATAAATAATAATATCATAATACAATCATACTTTCTTAATTTCAATCAATTATTGATTGAAATTAAGAAAGTATGTAGAAATTGTCAATAGAACTTTTAAGTCCGTTAGTCAACAAAGTGGTTAAGAAGTTTTCAAAATGTTAACATTTATGTTATAAATTTTAACGAGATGAGAAAGAGACGGTTCATAGATAAGCCAATTATTACAAAAGAGGTAAAAATTGAGTTCTTTTTTAAGGTGAACAACTAGTGAAAATAATTCAGATTCTTCAAATCCCAGGCAGCCCCACTAATCTTACCTTCGTCCACGGGCAATGCGCATCAGACGCATGGTTACCAATATATCAACTGACAATTGGTGGTGGCAATCCCTAGAAGTGATTTATATTCTCTTTGGTGGGAATATTGAACATCCGCTTCAAGAAACTGGGGAAAATAAAATTAAGTTGGATGAGTAATTGAGCAACGTTTGGCGTAATATTTTGGGATTGGCTGAAGTCTGTGGCAAGGAACAGCCAACGAACGTGAGTTGCCAGCAATTATTGATATTACCAAAATAAGTTTCTTTACAGGGTCGTAAAAAATCCTCAGCGACTCATCGCTGAGGATTTTTAAGCTCTGCGTATTACGTCCTGCAATTATGTTAATGGACGAATGATTTTATAAAGTGCCGCTTCTAGCCAAAAAAGTGGAAACCGGAAATCTATGAGAAAGGCGTGTGAGACCTACGGATGAAATTTAACAAACTGAGACTCAGTTAAAAAGTTACGAAAAATATCCTGTCACTACATTGTGTACCTATAAATTGAGGTTGTCCTTCAAGGAAGCGCCATGCTGAAGAGTTACAAGTCGAAAATCGCGAAAGTTATTCCACAAATAGCGCCAATGCACGAGAAAGGTCTAGAGACCTTCACAGTACTATAAATAAATAAAGATTTCCGGACAATCCACACAACAACATCTAGCCCCGTGGTAAGCTCTAAGCTTATTAACGGGTACCTACTAAACATCTGATATACTTAATTTGATAAATATACTTTTATTATACATATTAAACACCCAAACCAAGAAGAAAGTGCTTGCAGAACATACAGACACTGGACCCCTTGGCGGGAATCGAACCCTCTACCTCAAGCAACGCAAGCGGATCTCCGCCCACAGCGCCACTGAGGCAGTCCGTACATACATAGTACTGAACTGAAAATACGGAAAAAGTAAAACCCCATCAAACAAATTACGTGGAAATGTAATTCTCACAGCCTCTTTATAGTGCCATAATGCCGGCTCCACAATATGAGTTTTATGATACCATTATCATCTTTATGAGGCTTTTGCGAAAATAGAGATTCGCATTATCATGACACTCGCAGATTTGGAACTTTGGAATACAAGGTTTCACGAAACATATTTAATAAATAAAAGTAAATATGCCATACGATTAACTAATTCTACATATTTTAACAATACATTTTTATAAATAAAATAATTTATATTTTATAAAAAAATATATATTTATACAGTAAGAACCCCTCCGCAGGGGTCAGAAGTCCGCAGTCACGAAACATTCATACAATAACAGTAGCAATGCGGTAGAGTCCTTAGCAGTAGTATACGTTAATAATATATATTTCTCTGTGACAAACCTTAAACACGTCACGAAGCCGTGTTGGCTAAGTGGGAGGACACTCGACTTTCATTCCGAAGGCCGTGGGTTCAAACCCCGCCACGAACCTCTAGATTTTTCTTCTTGAGAAATTTATGTGCGCTTTAAACACGTGCTTTAACGGTGAAGGCAAACATCGTGAGGAAACCGGCATGTTCTGAGAACTTTAAAAGAGTTTGAAGGACATGTGACATTCACCAACCCGCACTTGGCCAGCGTGGTGAATTAAGGCCTAATCTCTCTCGTCAAGAGAGAAGTCCCTGTGTCCCAGCAGTGTGAACGTTAATAGGGTGATGATGAACCCTTAAACACGTACTTAAACAATTTATACATATTATGTATGTCGAGGGTATATAATATTTATGATATTGTAGTACTAAAGTTATTATAAATCAAAAACTCTAAAATACTTTACTCTTGCTCTACCCTCAAATATCATGTTAATAAAAATAATATTTCCGGACACACAACAACACCTAGCCCCGTGGTAAGCTCTAATCTTGTGTTACGGGTACATTTGAGATACTTAATATATGTATTAGACATACATGAACATATTAAACACCCAGACCAAAAGAACGTGCTTGCAGAACATACAAACACTTAACCCCTCGGCGGTAATCGAACCCATTACCTCTTACGCCGCAAGCGGACCCACCGCGCCACTGCGGCAGAGTTGAATAACGTAATACTCACAAAATCATGGAATGTATACCACCCACACAATATGGCCACCTACCTACACGAAAAGATAGTTTTAAAAAGCCTTAGCCTATGCGTTTTGAATAATCTTTACCAAAAGCGATATATATTGAGAAACTCGGAAAAATGTAAAGTAATAAAATACCAGGCTTTGGTCAATACTTACATAACGTATGAGGCTGTGGGCGTATGAAACGGCATTAGTTAGCCAAGTGAATGTGAAAATTAATTTTAAGATCAGAATGATTGGGCATATGAATATGAATAAGAAAAAAAATATACGGTCGAATTGAGAAACCCCTTTTTTTTGAAGACGGTTAAAAATATTTATTATTAGAACTGTGTTCAATGGTAAAGTTGAGAAACAATAGTTTGGATTTTGGATTACATAATAAATTCATTGCGTACCTACGTAGGTACTCCACCAAAGATCAAATTAAACCATTGCAAGACAGGCATTGTTGATTCTTAGAATGTTTTTTCTCTCTTTCTATGTACCTACATAGTATGTATTTACTAAAGATGTCTACGTAGGTACCTACATAATAATGTGAGCAGTTTGAAATTACCTACATTTTATATATTTTAAGTACGAGTAGGTAACAAATTTTACAACACTTCTCTTGGTAAACAAATTCATACAGATAACGAGTAGTAAATACAAATTTTGATTAGTGCATGAGGTAGGTTTTTATTTTCAAAAAATCACTACTAAGGCCACTTTATTAAGACTAAGGACTCAGTTATTGCATTGTTTGATTCGATTTTTGACAGCTAATCTAAGTTTGAAACATTAATACAACTAACATTGTTTATTTAGTTAATAACTAGGCGACCCGAATGCGAAAACCTTCGTCTTTAATTTATTACAGAAAACCGCGTAAAGATTTCCGTTCTGTAGTTTTTCATTATCCCAACCAAAAAGACAGGCGCGGCGGTGGATTTTAATTTATAATATAAACCATTACAATTATAGCTGTCTTGGTCACAGATTTAAGTTCCTTGATCTGAGGAATAGACGTCTGACGAGTATTTTAAACTTCCTTGGTCAATATCTTTTACCAGAGACTAAATGTTAATCTATGACAAGTAAATAATCAAATTTATAGAATACTTTTAAGTGTTATTAAAATTATTTTTTTAGCTAATCTTTTTGAGTTACATAAATCAGCTTAATAATAATGATATTACTAATCTAGACTTATTGATTTGAAATAGTTTAATAACTTATAGTTGTTTAATTAGTTAGTTATTACTTTGAATTCCGGAAAACCGAAAATGTGAGAAAAGGTTTGGGAACCCATCATGAAAAATGACAGTCGACGGTGATTTCTTAAGTGTAAATATTGTTAATGTTTGATTAAGAATAATAACAACAACTGTACTGTACAACAATGACCGAAAGTTTAATTATTTTAAAAGATGAGGATTTAGTCTAGTTATAGATACCACCACCAGAAATAACAATGCTCAGAGATAATAAAGAAATTAAGTAATTATTGATCAATTATTTCTTTATTATTTGTAAAACCAAGGGATAAAAGCATTATCATGAAAGCGCTTTCTTAAACGGTATTACAATAATAATAATTATAATAATTGTTTTCTCATCTTTCCATCATTGTAACAGAATTTAAATAGCAAACAAACTGTCATACCATTTTCATTGACCTTGAGATTAATCCCGAAGTCAACTGGTAAGGTTGCCACGGCCAAGCCGGCCTTGTTATGACGTAACAAGTTGACGAGGTTCGCGCCGAACGGCCCGAGACATCGAACGTGTGCCCGCGCCTTCTTATTTCAAACTTTAAAATAATCCTCCTTTCTGTTCCGGACGTTCTTTCAGAAGAGTTCGAGTTTCAATCCAAAAAGTTTAATTGAAGAGGCTTGAATCAGGTTTATTGAGTAATAGAATAATGGAAGCCAAGTGATTAGTGCAACTGTAAACAAGTCTTGTATGGGATAACATTGACAACGGATCTACGGAAAATTGTTATGAGAAGGTTTTGAACTGGGTGCTTGTGATAGGTAAGTAATTAAATGATGGTAGAGCATTGGTCAAATTACTTATTCAAGCATGTCTCTGAAAACCAAAAAATCTACTAAGTATTATTAAAATATATTTGTATCTCAACATTTGTTCAATTTATTTTTCCATGGTGAAAAAGTCTCTAAAGTATTTTACGCTCAATAAAAATATCATCCATGTAACTACACATACACTTATAACAGTCAGCTGCAGTAGCATCAGATATTAATATAACTTAGTAACTTCTGCATTCTCCAACACTTCATCTCAACTAAAATAGACCGTAGCATCATCCAACAGGTTTTACGATAAGATGCTCTTGAATTTACAAATTATAGTGATATTTAGATCCTGTTCGAGATGGGCAAGGCCGTTGACCCTTAGATTTAAAATATGGAGTTTATTTACCGTGGAGAATGCATCTTTTAAACTGTTTCACATCATGAGATCACATCACAATAGTAGGTATGTAAATACAATGCGTTTTCGCACAGTGAGTCATGTATTCGTTGTTGGTACCTACTTAGTAAAAATGTACTGATTATATTGATACAATACAATACAAAAGGATGTAATTATACTGATTATATATATATCTTTTCGAATGGTATGCCGGTATTGAAGTACCTAACAAGAAGTTGTTTGCATTTAAATGCTTTAAACAAGCCGTTTTGTACAATCCTGTCACTTACATCGCCTTGGATTAAAAAAAAAGAAGAATAAGAATAAAAAACATTTAATGCTTAAAGTTTTTACGCGAGTTGTTATACAGAGCCTAAAGATAATACGTTACATAGCTATTTGGGTACAATTCAATTTATAAAATAAATTATCCAATGTTACTTCAAAAGCGCTTGGACCCAAAATAAGTTTTTTTTTGCTTAAAGTCCTTTAGTGAGCCTACCTATATTGAATGGTTGGGCTATGTTTAAACGCGATAATCTCAATTACGAACAAACACCACTAAAAAAATCATTAGCAATTTTTATCAGGGAATTTTAATAAATATTCATCACTTCTTTTTTAGGGGAATGGACAGTTATTTCAGTGCCAACACGGAACTAAATGCTTGTGGTTAGATACTGGTCGCTATAAGAAAGTAAAACCAGAAAACTTAAGATGGAGAAAACTGGTCCACAACTATTATACACTCCTTTTATTACTGTGCATTTAATCAATCAATGCTATAATGAATAAATATAGGTACTAACCTACATGATTAATATGAATTTTATGAAATGGGAATTGATGGTAAATGGGAATCTAGGACGCTATTTACCTTGACTAGACGACTTAGAACCTTGGATTTGAAAAAAAAGCCAAGGATTCAAAGTCAAAACGTTTATTTCCTTAGAAGCACATAGCCTACATTCGATTTAGAATGGATGCCATCCCATTCAAACAGCTGAGCTGATCCTGATGATGATGATTAAACTTAGTGTGGAGAAGAGAAGTACATAAAACTTTTTTGAACGAATTATTTTACACTAAAAGTGCCCCGCAGTGTTACCCCCGTTTTAATGGACTTTCCCGCATAAAAACCCAGAAAAAGTTGCCTTTCTCAGGCTCTAGAGAATCTGTGTTCCAAATGTCATTTAAATCGGTTTAGTTGTTTTTGCAATAGGAACAGACAGACGAGTTACTCTCGCATTTGTAATATTAATAAGCTTATATTGAGGCCACGTTAGTAACTTCTGACATGATTAGAGTCAATAGTAATTAGTTAACACAGGATCGTGCGTATTACTCAATCAGGCCGGTCGTAATCAGAGAGTATCTTCTCAATACTATCTATGTTTGATGAAAATCGGTTGAGCAGTTTAAAAGTAATAGGAGATCTGCAATTGTACTATTCGAGTGTCTCAAATGAAAGCGGATCACGTGCACATCACAAAATTATAATATTATATACTATTGAGGGAACTGAAGTTTTACGGGTATTTTTTATGATGCACATCTAATATAAATAGGATAGTAGCTTAACTAGTACATAAATCTTTTTAAAATAAACTACTTGATCGCGCTCGTCATCGTAAGCTGTGGGAGTGAGTGAAGCGAGGCGTCAAAACGGTAATTTACCGTTTTATGGCTTAATCTTACTTAATACAGTCATAAAGAATTGTATCGGTATTTTACGTCATACTATTTTTAAGCGTTCATAGCTATTCATGTGTTCTACAAATTTAAAGTAAACTCATTAATTAATCCTATCTTATTACTAACTTTGTAATAAAAATCGAATAACCTTAGGATTATGTTTTGATCACATACCTACCTCGGTTTCGGAATCTTCATTGTTTTAGATAATTTTATATCATCATCTATAATATAAAAACTCAAAAACGCCTGGACCAATTTAGACGATTCTTTTTTTTTAAATGTTCAAAAATGTCCCAGAAGGTTTTAACGGCGAGGAAAAATTCAAATAATTGATGGGAAATCATTTTTGAATGAGGTTTTGAACCCGTGCGAAGCCGGGAAGGGCCGCTAGTTATTAATAAATTTTAAAGTGACATGGTTACCATATCTAAATTAATAGTTTTGTGACTGGAACACAGACATAATAATAAGAAAAATAATAACATAACATAACATAACATTTTATAACATGCACTGTTCTAACCTTATGTTAATTTATGTATTTTATTGTGATTGTGACAAATGATGATTCTTATTCTTACATACTTTGATAAATAAAAGTAGAGCGTTGTTAAACGGCTAATTGAAATTATCTTACGTTCGTCATTTCTATTTTCCCTATTGCTAAATATATATATAACTTGTATTATGGGAACTAAATGACACAACATTACAATACATACAATACAATACAATACACTTTATTGAACACCAATTTACAAAACAAAAAATTAACAAAAAATTAAATATACATATAATAGTGTCACAATGGGCGGCCTTATCACTAAAAGTGATCTCTACCAGACAACCTTTGGATGGACTGGAATAAATGATAAAAGACGGAAGAGGCAAAATTGGTAATTACAAAAGTCAAGAAATAAGAAAGAAAATAATACAAATTATATAAATAAATATATAAACATATCTAATAAAAAAAATATATAAAATAACACATATGCGATTTCTACATAAATAAATATATATAAATAAAGTAAATATATACATACAATAAACAAGGGATAGTTTATCAGTCAGAAGAAAGGAAATGCTTATGGACAAGGCTTTTAAATATTGGAACAGATTTGGCTTTCCTGATATCGATTGGAAGACTATTCCATAAGTGTATGGCACGCACGGTAAAAGAGCAGTTGAAGGAATGGAAAGAGAACATTAGTATGTTAACTTCTAATGCAAACATAGCAACAGGGTCGCAGGCCATACGCCTACAATGTTCCAGGCGCAATGCATTGATGCCATGCCATACGATTCATTCGAGAATGTCGCTTCATCGCTTGCAAACTAATTAGTAATTATTACACACCTGCGAACGTACGCTAACTAAACACCCGGTTGTACTAACTTGTTCACTAGATTAACTAGACACGATTCTATAGAATACTTCGTTTGATAGATAGATACAATAAGTATCTATCTAGTAGAAAAATAATGAGAAAATGTAGAATGCGTAGGGTGGCCTTATTATTTATTGCAAAGCAATTTCTTCCAGATAACCGTGGATAAAGAAAAAATAAAAGTGTGTGTGTGTCAGCTACAACGCACGATTGGAGTTTACTCCTTACGAACGATAATTATGATATATATCGAATAGAAAAAAAGGGTAAATTAACGCATCTGCTAAAATGTGAGAGAAACAAACATATATCTGTAATTATTCGGATTATTTATATTACTTCAATAAAGCGTATTACATAAAGTATGTTACAAAATAATATAAATAAAATACAGTGAGACTACGAAGTATCGCGCAAAGAGGAGACCCCGAGAATGAGATACGCTGTGTAATGTATTCCATCTCATTCTTTTACACGTTCAATCCTACAGATATATATGTTTGTCTCTTTCTACGTAACGCCTCAACTTTTCGTGTTACACTTGATTTTACTCCTCATAATATTTCCGTACCGGGCCTTATAACTCAAATAGTTTCTTAAGGAGTAAACTACAAAAATAAAAAAATACATATGTGTATTTCACGCAGAGTCTTTTTAAGCAGACATTAAAAACAAATTGTAAACAAGCGAGGACAAAACATTCCTATCTTAATATATATAAATCTCGTGTCACAATGTTTGTCCTCAATGGACTCCTAAACCACTTAACCGATTATAATGAAATTCGCACACCATGTGCAGTTCAATCCAACTTGAGAGATAGGATGGTTTTTACGGCGAGAAAAATGCGAATAATTTTTGGGAAAATTTTATACCCGTGCGACGCCGGGGCGGGCCGCTAGTATTCTTATAAAAACTTAGATCCAAAAAAGAATAAATTGAATTTTATTTTTACTTAGACATAAAAGTTATATTACGTGAAGTTTAGTTAACAAAGTTCAAGCTATGTGTATATCTTATGCCATGTCAAGTAGCCAATTTGCTGACATGTGACGAAAATCAAAAGAATTGTTATCGTATATTGGTCAATGGTAGTAGGTACCGCGGTGAGGTCGGTGATTGACAGCAACACCTTTTATCTTGTTCCTTGAACAATTTTACAAGTTTGTACGTAAATATTGTAGCGAAAACGAAAACCGCTGCTATGAATTACAAACACTACCAAAGTTTACTATTCACTCCATTGTGTGATCCTCCTAAAGCATCAAGCACCTTATCTATATTTGATTTATAGAACTTCAGATACTCTTCAAGACATGAGTTGCAAAGATTTAGTAAATTCAACCAGTGCACTGATATTTCTGACCTTCAATGTCCACATTACTATACAAACAATGACACAGAATTTATTGCAAGCAGAGTAGAGTATTTACTAGAGTAAAGACTTGACTAACCGAACTCACTAAGCATTCGCATCGTATGTTATAAAGCCCGTGTTTTACAAGTTCACGGCTGGCGTGCTACCTGCAGTCCTGCAGTTACGAGTATAGAGCGCATCACCGCGCGCACTGCGAGTTCGCTCGAGCATTGTCTAACGGAACTGCGTCCTTGGCCCGTCCATTCAGCCCTCTCCCTACTCTAACCTTTACAGCTGCTCGCCGAACCAAGACGCGACGCTTCGCCTAAACCACCTTAAACAGATCCTCGTCAATTTCACTCAACCCTGTCTATCACGGCCTGATTATATTGGACGTTCCCATGCCAATTACCTATCTATAGTATGGTACCTGGTAATAAAGGTAGCTATAGGGATAACCGAAAATAGCAGACAGTGTTTTGATCGCGGTTGTAACGGCTGTGCTAAGTGTTACGAATACTCTAACAATAATATTGACGAGAGTCTTGTTTACATGTGAACTTTATGTTGATCTGAGTGGAAGTTTTTCTAGTTTATTTTATTTCTTCTAGTTCAGTAAGGTAGCTATATATTTTTATAATTACCCATATGAAAATAGTTATGATTTCAGAAAAACACAACAAATTAAAAAAAAGAATTGAAAAAATAAATGCATATTTTTGTTAGTTTAGATTCTGAAAAAGCTCTTTGTTTCAGATGTACAAATGATATCAAGATGCAGAGGAAATTTCTATGTTGCTTCCCCTTGAGGATAGGAAATGTTTTATTCGGATACACTGTGATTGTAAGTAGAGCTCGACTACTTCTACATTTCTGTATTCTGTACTAGTACCCAGTAAAATAATTAATTCATAGTGAGATGTCAGTACAGATCGCATATCCCTCATAATCTATACTTCTATACTAATGTTACAAAGCTGAAGTGTTTGTTCGATTGTTTGTTTGAACGGGATCATCTCAGGAACTGCTGATTCCATTTTAAAGTTATATCAGTGTTCATTTATCGAGGAAATAGTATTATAATATAATAATCAAGGCGGACCAAAAAAGAGGGGTGTTATAAAGTTTGACGTGTCAGTCTGTCTGTCTGGGACATCATAGCTCCCGAACGGATGGAGCGATTTCAACTTAGTTTTTTTTTTGTATGAAAGTTGAGTTTAACGCGAGTATTCTTAGACATGTTTCATGAAAATCGGTTGTGCCGTTTATGGTGAGAATGGGGAAGGAACACCGAAAACCTGAAAATATACTCGAGATGGGTATCTAATGAAAGCGCATCGCGTGCACATTGCAAAACATTATGGTGTTTTACTTATAAGGAAATTAAGACATTGGAATTTGAGGTTTTTCTTAATTTTGATATTTAGATTTTACCTGCCAAAATGTTTATACATATTTTATAGAATTTTACTAGTTAAATAGGACATAGTATAATTCAGTACGCGGGGCCAGTTGTCCGATTCAAAACTCACATTACGTCAACCGGACCCAAAAGGCCGGTTCGCGCGGGCCCACTCTAATAAAGAGCCAGTAATCCGTAGGGGTAGGTGTCCGGTTAAGTTGAGCTGAAATTTTACATGCATTATGTTTTTGAGTGACAATGCAAGATTATGTTCGGAGTTGGAAAATGGCCATAAAAACTTTGTTTAAAAATTATATTACTCCCGGCAGGCTCGCATAGGTATTTTTAAGAAATTATTTTGTAATCAATGTTCTATTGAATTTAAGATATGCGTGTGCCAAGTCATGATTTTAAAGTAGCTAGAAGGAAGGAAATATTCGTTTATTAGAAGCTTCATATTTTTACCCTTTGATTATAAAAATTGGGAGTAGGACCGCGAGTCGTTTTGGTATTTTACAAATAAATAAACATTTCGAATTAGAACTAAGTTATAACTCAATAGTATTAATACGTAGTTTTTCATAATAATATCAGTACAGAAACATAGCCTTAATTCTTCTTGTATTAGAAGCTTTGTCATGTAGAGCTTCTTTGGTAGAGCAGCCTAGGATGTGATATTATGAATATATTGTAACCGAAGGAATGTTGAACTTTAAGGATATATTTTAAGTAAATAAAAAAAGGGCCTTCGTTAATGATATAATTTATTTATGGTATTTTTTACCATATATCAAATCATTATAATGTTTCAAACTAATAAACCTCTTTACCGTTTATGCATCTAGGTTCTAATATTAGGCAAAGTTTAATTTGCGGTTTTAGATTGATTATTTTTCTACACATACATCATTAATCCAAAGAGAAAACTGGGGTGTTCAATTTTGGAAAACTTTAATCTAAGTCCGGACTTAAACTATGTCTTTAGTTTTCTACATTCAAACATCCCAGCTTTAACACGCTATTTGTAAACCTAAAATCATCCAGCTTTATGTAACATTATTCTAAAGAAGTTAGCATGACGAGCAACAGGTCTTGAGTCGCAAACGTTCTCAAATGGGTGGAAGAGCTTAGCAGGATTTACTAAACGCCTGGCAAAACATTTGCGTGTTCGTTTATGCGTGCTGTGACAATTTATTCAGGCGCCTCTGCCTGCACGTATGGTACCTAAGGTTCGATTCATATTTTCTAAAAATATATTATATAGCCGTAAATAATATTAATAATTAAAAAAAAGTATTATCATAATCATCATCACCCTATTAACGTTCCCACTGCTGGGACACAGGGACTTCTCTCTTGACGAGAGAGATTGAAAAAAATATGTTTTGTTTTACTATGTAGTTTTACAACAATATTAACTGGTAGGGTTTTTTCGTAGATATTGTTTAATTTTTTGAAGTGAAACTTCTTTAGAATCGTTGTGATTTGAAACCGGATGCAACGGAAAAGCCAATCTTAAACGCTAACAAGGTTAAGCAACTTTGCGCGACGCCAGTACTTGGATGGGTGAAAGCCCGAACAAAGTCTTTTTGTATAGTATTTTTTTTTGTTTTTTTTTATTCTTCTTATTTTTTGTCGATTTACTTCAACAAGTTTCACTTCTATCGTGTGTGAATCGCACACACACCTTTTTTTATTCTTGTTTTTTTGTTTTTTTATTTACGATAGATCTTTGTCTGTCCACAATCTCACCTGATGGTAAGTGTCAATGTGGACGAGGATGGATCACAAAGATTATTACATTATACGTTATTACGTATTTATAAGTGGGTTTAAAATAATGTCTTTAATATATATTCATCTTTGTTTCAGCTGATATCGATTGCTGTTGTCACATATCACTTGCTGGAACTCGGTCTATCCTTAGTGTCGAGCCGAGAACAAGATGTCAAAAACCGCGAGAGATTCAAAAACTTCGATAAACTTGAAGACATCTTCGGGAAGAATATTTCCCTGCAGGGTCACGACGACTTCCACTTGGTGGATCTGGTCATCTTCACGTATTACCTGAGCTACGTCATCATTGGACTCCTTTTGTTGTTATTTGGGATCATGTTGACATGTGGAGCACATAGGGTAAGAGTTTTGAAATTAAATGAAATGAAATGATTTATTTGCAAGCATAATAGGCGTGCAAATATTAAGTCAAAATATAATATTTTTTTTGTACATGTCATAATTAAATTGACGATATAAATTTACTGCTTGCACATGTTTGTCAAAGCTTATGGAACTTAAACATACGATTGAGCCAAATGTTAGTTTAAATTATGAAACTGAACTTTCTGAATTTCAAATAGGAAAAATTACTTACCAGCAAATATTTTAATAAGAAACACCAACGGAAAGCTATTTCAACTACAGACAAAGTCAAGATATTTATTTCCATAAAATACTATAATACAACCTTATGTATAACGGTTTTAAGTTTGTTAATGTGAACTCTTCTAACATAACACGAACAAAACTAATCAAGTAAAATTGATGAATGTAATTAAAGTAGGTTTAAAATGTCAGAGCTTGTGTGAGTATTTCTAAAATTCAGCACGTCATGATGTTGATATGAGATAGCTGCATCGTGTATGAATTTAACTCAACATCTGTATTCTGTATTCATCACTGCACTCGCAAATTCATTCGAAAATTGACGAATGTATTATGTAGGAGGTACCTCCTACATCACAGTCGGTAGGGTAATTCCGTGCAGCAGTCAATAAACGTCAATCTGACAGCTGAGTGTGATTCGATGACGTAACGTCATCGAGAATGGCGCTAATAGTCGAGAAGGTTACATTTTATGTTTTATTTCCTTTGTAATTACAGTGTTATCTAAGTCTAT
Organism: Gymnoscelis rufifasciata; assembly: GCA_929108375.1. NCBI lineage: Eukaryota > Metazoa > Arthropoda > Insecta > Lepidoptera > Geometridae > Gymnoscelis > Gymnoscelis rufifasciata. The sequence goes on along the minus strand of OV815315.1, from coordinate 5,883,064 downwards.
CGACGGTTATATGGCTTCACCTACTTTCTTTCCGTAATTTTCTCAGCTGCTAAATGTTTCGGTTAGTAAACAAGTAGATACGTACTTTGATTCGGTGTATTACTACTCAGAAACGATTCAGAAGCATAAAAATATGTTTTAGCCAAAGTAAAATATATTTTTTATTGAAGGGTATCTTTTTATTTGTGAATAAACTATTAAAATACAGGGAACCCTTGATGTGTGAGATCATCTTTTTAAATTTATTTATCTATACTTTTGATCATGAGCCGGCTTTTTAGAGCTTCCACTAATAATATGTAAACTTTGTGATAAATTTATATCCTTTCTAGGTTCTCATTTAAAATATGTTTATACTTATTGAGCAAATTTTGAGAGATTACATTTAAAAGTTGCCGGTTGTTCTTAAATTATGCTTATTTAAAATCTAAGCCGCGAAAAATAATCGTGAATTGTGGAGCGTTCTTTAATCTCTCTTTAACTTTTTTTCATATTATGATAAAATTAATTTTGCTTGTATTGACTCAGATCTTTTAAACTATTCTGTATAAATGCAGTTTTCATTAAAAGATCAGGAGAAGAAACGATAAACCAAGATGAAGGATTTATGCATAATTCACACTTTGAATCAGGCACTTAATAATAATTTGACATCGAAAATCATTAGTTTCCGTCTAACCTGTGACTTCTCATTTCCTTCCCAGGCCAACCACTGCCTCGTGTCTACGTTCTTCGTGTACAGTTTCATCCACCTGTTCTTCAGTCTGGAGCTCATCATCTTCGAGGCTCTCTCGGCTGGCTGGATACAACTGGGGTTGATACTGCTCTCTGACGGTATGATCTTAGTTACTCATAGATAAAAATAAGATAAGATAATAATTATTTACATATATGTTACATACACAACATAAACATTAACATAACGTAAATATTCTACAGACTGAGCGATCTCTACTAGACAACTTTGAATGTATAAGATTTTTAAGACATAAAATAGTAACCATCTGAATGGCAAGATGGACTAAAAAATTGTAAATACTACTTTTATGGTTCTGTCAGTCTGAGCGCAGTCATAACGTCAACTGGGCCCGAGGGGCCGGTTTGAGCGGGCCCGGTCTGCTAAGGAACCAGTCAGATAATGGATTCAAGCGTTCCGTGTTTAAAAATAAACAAAAACCTACAAGACAAAAAAATATTTAAAGGCCCCGATTTGGGATCTTCACATACACTCGCGTCAGAATGGCTCTATTTGAGATTAATCATTTATCATACATTGAACATTCAGTTATAGAATATCAGAGGATTGAAAATCGAACTTATCACGAAAATTTATAAATTTCAATATCATGGATTAAATAAAACCAACTAGTGAAAAAACTAACAATGGACAGCATGATAAATGAATAAATTATCGTGGAAAGCAATTAATGTGCTCAGTAAAGAGATATTAAAATAGTCAAAAGGTTTATTATAACATATTACTCAACTGTGGTTTATAAGTTCTAATGCAAGCTTGAGAAAGGAGTGTGAGAATTTCTCAAAGTTGTTGTGGTTCGCTTTCATTTTCTTAATTGCTTGTATTTATAGTCAGTTCAATGACACAGGCTAAGCAACTTAACCTCTTAAAGCAAGGATATCTTACTTGGATAACGTAGAGCTGCTAAGAAAATTGTTTCAGTGCTTTTCTGTTGAGTTTATTATAAGAGCTCTATGAGGTTATTACAAGATGGAAAAACGTAAAGATTGGCGAAATACGGAGCTCACATATCCTCAGTAACAGATGAATTTAAAGCTTAAAATATAATTAAATATACTTTATTACATTACTTTAGTACCTTATTAAAACCTTAAATGCTGTATGTTAGCCTTCTTATTAATCGTTTGTATTGTATAAAAAAACCCTCATTACTTTTGAAGCCTGTTGATAAAAATAACAATTCCAACGTATCTCTTTGGCATTCGACTGCCTCAGTGGCGCGATGGACAAAGGTCAGCTGACGGCGCAAGAGGGTTCCATTTCCGCCCAGAGGTCTCGTGTTTGTATGTTGTGCACTTCCTCCTTAGTTGGGGTGTTTGATATGTATAGAAATGAAATCGATATATGTATTTCTATTATATTAAATAATAAATAAATAAATAAATATTTTCGGACTTCACACAGCATCAGCTAACCCCAAACTAAGCAGAGCTTGTACAATGGGTGTTAGGTGACTGATATTATGTACTACATAGATACATTTTTTTTTAAATACATACTTATGATACATAGAAAACACCCAGACCCGAAACCAGAAATTGTAGATTTTACAAAATCTGGTCCCCCGGCGGGAATCGAGCCCGCAACCTCCTGCGCCTCAGACGGACATCCGCCCACCGAGCCACAGAAATCGTCATTACATAATCTGTTTTTTCAAAAACAGAAGCATCGACGTTCAATCTGATTCCGGAGATTAAAATTTGTCTAAGCAGACGTTTTACATTTTGTTGATAGGTTCTGTAGAACGTTTGACTCCGTTAATAATATTTTTATATAATTGTAGCTGTCATATCCAAAATGTTCTTTTTAGTCAAACTAGGAAACTAAGATGTATTAGCTTTCTATATTGCTTTGGATCCTAAAATACGTTCAAATATTATATTGGTATTAACTAATTCCTTAAACGATATAACTTTTGACTATCATGGTTATGAATACTAATTAGATTTATAACGCCATGATGACGCCATGATCACGGTTCAATCGTAATAATGGCGCATGTAACTGTGCCGAAATATCGGGAAACTCGAATGACAATCAATCATGGTAAATATCCCGTTATAAATCTTAATAGTTTAACAATTGTGAAGTCTGTTATAATAATTTAAGTAATGAGTTACTGACATCAGTTACTGTTAAATTATGAAGTCAGTGACAATAATTTCAGTAATGAGTTACATCCGTTAATGTAAAATTAATTATATATGGCATTGCTCAATAATTGAGTGTTTGATTTCATAATAAATAAAATAAATTGATTTCATATACAACAAATACATAGCGTCGTAGGTATCACGAAGCTAAAAATATCGCAATAATAATAGATTTTCGATGACATGAAAATGAAACAAATTAATTCCATTGTATTGTAAGAATCTCTTAGATATTTTATTTAATAGAACTTCTTCAAAAACCTCCAGGAATGTAAGAAAGGTAGGTAGACAATTTCAGTAAAATTACAAATTATGATTTTCGGTTTTTCGATATTTAATGCCGTGGGAAATAATTTTCCTGTTCTCTATTGAATTAGATTTTATGATGAATAATAATGACAAGGAAAGATTTATTAAAGTAAAATTTTTCTCTATTGACAAATATTTATTTTTATATTCCATATAAAACCTTGTATTTTAATTTGAGTATTGTGCACGACGAATTTCACTAATTCCTTACTTTAAAAGAGATAAAATGTATCATCATAGGTTTATTGAAATACCTAAGTTGAAATTTCAAAAAATATATAAAAAATAATTTTGATGAGTGTAAGTTATATGAAACTCCACCCCTTTGTACTATAGGTTCTTAAAAGGATATTAAAAATGATAGAGAAAAATCCTATTTTAATATTTAAGTACTTATTTAAAAAAAAAACTTTTATATGTCTCTTGTTTCAGTTCTTCTGATAATTTGCCTGTTCAGCGTGAAATACCTCATGGAAGCTATTCGCACTGGCAACATGTACACGAGACCGGGCCACATCTACAACAAATATTAATCTAATACATTAATTACTTAATTATTTATGTAAATGAAGATAACTTAGCGACTATTAGGAATTGTGTCTATAATTTTTGTACTTCATAGTAACAATATTTTAGCAGTTATTATACCTACTTCTCTTAATTGTTAATAGGGTGAAGTGCGATTTGCATATATGCCTGTTTAAGGGATCAATAAGATAAAAATGGACAAATATTATGCTCAGTGCTTGTGTGAAGCTCATATGGTTGTAAAAAGTTAAGGATAATATCACAATAAATTATGCACATGTTGTTATTTTTATTATTATAAGATTATAACTATAAATTTTTAAATAAAACTATTTAAATAGAAAATCTTTTGTTTATTAAAAAAATAACATTGTTTTTATGTTTTCAGTCGGACAGAGTCACTCATAAATTCATAACACTAATTTAAAACTATCTATGAACAGTAAAAATAAATAAATTAAATAATGAAGCATTATCCTTCCATCTCAGATCAGAATAATTTAACAATCACAGTTACCGCAAGTATTCAAAGCTCTCGGTTAATAGTATCGAATAATATTATCTAAATTAACTTCCGGTGTCTCCCGGATATCCCGTCTCCGTCGTCTCCTGCCCAGCATCATGGGTACCACCATCGCCATGGTGGCTGGAACCATCCCCGCGCCAACTGCGGTTAATAACGTAGAACTATCTGGGGTAACTTTAGATACAAACTTGCGTCTCACCACTCTATTAGTAACCGGTCTATTCACGGAAGCAGATACACTTAGATCATGCCTCTTATCCATATCTCGCTTTGACTCCTCCACAGTTTGGAAACTCTTCTCGACCTCAAGCATACCTCCGTGAGAGGTAGTCATATTCTTGCGAGAGTTGTCTGCTGGTAATACAGTTAAGGCTACTGCTTGGTGCGATGTTACTGTGGATACATCAGTGCGGTCGTCAGGTGGAGGGTTCAATGATCTCTGGCGTTTCTTGTTTCGGTATCCTTTGGTTGTTGAAAGTAGTACCCATTGACCGTCCCCGTATGGAGGTCTTGATGGTCTGTCATCCTCGTACTCAGTACCAGCGTAGACCACTTGAGTTGGGCGTCTAAGAGGTCGTTTGGATGCTGAGGCTTGGTGGAGAGCTTCGTATTCGTAGGGGAAGTTTGATGGCCTATTGTCGGTTACGACTGAGTCTGAGATGCCGTAGTAGACAGATTCGTCGCTCGGGTAGTGGTCGTCGTGGTCGCAATTTGGTTTGTGTGGTCGACGTCCTTCATCCGGAGACCATGGCAGGGGGTTCGTTTGCTGCTGTGGTTTAGTCCAGGATGGTCGTGATGGAAGCTCGCTATCGTACTCCTGAGGCAAATGCAGTTTGTTGTTTAAAAAAGTCGGACGAGATACAACGGGTTTTTTCTGAGTATAACTGAACCTGTTGCCTTGATTAGAGTTAAAACTATCATTATCGTCATTAGGAAACCTGTCTTCATCTTCGTGCCAGTGGTTTGGTTTTTGTTTTTTTACATTGGGTTTCCATTTGGATATTTTACTGGTGGACCATGCGACTGGTTCTAAAGATACCCACCCATCTTTATCATCATATGGGTGCTTGTGTTGTTTAACTTTGAGCCTGTTCCATGATGTCATAACCTTATCGCTGTTATCATCATCGTCATCATTATGAATTTGAATTTGCGGATATCGATTTTTAAGTTTTTCCTTCTTTAATTTGGCAGCTAGAGCTGTTATAGCTTGGAGGCGATCTTTTGGAAATTCGTTGTAGTCTTTAAGTTTTTCAGCTGCCAGCATGTAGTCCTCGAAGTCTTCAATCCCTTCGTCGCTCTCTCTAAAACCCTCGTCAATATACCCTTGTTGGCAAGATGGTCCATAGCACCGGGGCTTGTTTCCATTTATATCATGTATAATATGTGTCATGAGGTTTTTAATTTCCAACGGTTTATCTTTTTGATCAATCGCGATATCTTTCCACCTGTTGCCATCGTGCGTTTCTATTATTGTGATAGGATCTTTTCCTGGAACGTCCAATTTGTAGGTTTTGATTTTGTCTTCATATTTCTCAAGCTGCGTCGGGTCATTTGCGTTTGTTGGCACGAGAGCAATCACGAAAACTAAAAGTCGCACTGTCATTTTCTTGCGGTTCATTTCACTTTCTTCGGTCGCGTGTGGAGCGCGCGGGCGGGCGCGCGGACTGAGCCCGGCGGCTGCAGACGCGCGCTGATATACTTGTGAATAGTGGATGCACAAGAACCCCCCTGTGCTCTAATGCAATGGTAATTCTCTGGTCGGTCACGACGAATGAGCAAGATAATTACGTGGCGATTGTCGTTTACCGGGGAGTATCTTAATTCGCCATCGCGACTCTCACAGGGCCGTGACCCGCACTCGGGTGAAACCGTTTTTCATTTTATGGGATGTTTTCTCCGTAGATAATGGTAAGAAAGTTTCGCAGGCATTTCTAATAAAATAGATATTCGTAGATCGACTGTGGAAGCAAATCGCATTCACAAACAAATGTAATTATATCGTTCGTTGTGACAGTTGAAGCGTGGAGTTGGAATATCTGTATCAGTCACGTCAAGCGGTTATTCGTATTTTGTGTGCTACCATGAAATTTAATTAATTAATCATAATTAATGTTATCAAATATCAAGTGTACTGTTTCACAGTTAATTAATAGCTAACTATTAAAAGGTACTGCAAATATTCTATTTATAAAAAAAACTACTATGGTATGACACAATTTGTCTTAATTGGGTGTTACGCATGTAGTTCTTAATTAGAGAATCTATCATAAATCCGATATCAGTAGATATGATTGCCCACACTATTACGTAAAAAGTAATTTACATTTATATGTAATTTCTTGGAAGTGGTTGATTGATTGACCAAGCATCTCAGAATAATTCAAATAAAAAAGTTACGCTTAGCTTTGGAGGGAGACCCAGTGTTGGATTTCTTGTCGGGTAGGAAGTAATGATTATAGAATCTGTTGATATATAACAAGCTAAGAGCTCTGCTTAAGATCGACTATGTTAGAGACGATTCTAGATAGGGATAGATAGGGGCTAGATGTTGTGTGTGGATTGTCCAGAAATATTTTTTATTTTATTATTTATTTATTCTGCAACTACGTTCTTATGTGTGTATTTTTTTTACCTTAGCTAGCCCGCGGCTTTGCCCGCGTAATAATATTTTTATTTGCGTTGAAAAGTAGCTTTTGTACATAACTGGGAAAACAGCTAGAAATAATTACAAATATTTTCCCGCAAAAACCGGGAAAAAGTTATTTTATTAAGAAAGGACACCCAACACAAGGTGACACAAAATAAACATGACTAAGAGGATGTAATGCGATTTTTTAGATTTAAAAGTTATTGATGATAATAAAGCTTAATCATAATAACCTACGTGTTTTTACAGTACATCGCTTTTTAGTGGGGACTTGAGCAAAAAAGTTTGTAGTGATATAAATATCGCAGCAGATTCACCTGGAATAAAGCTTACAGCTTTTTGCTTGTGAAATTTCATAAAAATCAGTAGACTTTGGGTAAAAGGGCAACCAACACACTTACATCCTCACAAACTTTTGCGTTTATAATAAACTAGTAGTGCCCCGCGGTAGTAGTTACCCGCGTTATTATAATGGATCCTCCCGCAGAATGACATTTCCGCGGTAAAAAGGCTATGTCCTTGCTCGAACTCTAGAGAATCTGTGTACCAAATTTCATTAAAATCTGTTCAGTCATTTTTGCTGAAGAGGGAGAGATAGACTCTAGAGATAGATAGAGTTAGTTTCGCATTTATAATATTATAGAATGGAGGAGTAGGATTAATAAGATAAATAATATCTATACTTAATTAATAATTACCTACTCTGGTATTCTGCGTATCGAGACACTTGGAAGGGTATGGGGGAGACTTTGTACCTGCAACGGGATAATCATCATTAAGGCTATGGGACGTTCTCTGGTGGATTAATGTCTTCCTTATCTAATATATAAAATTCTCATGTCACAGTTTTCGTTGCCATACTCCTCCGAAACGGCTTGACCGATTCTCATGAAATGTTCTGAGCATATTGAGTAGGTATGAGAATCGACCAACATCTATTTTCATTTTGCAAAACAACGTTTGTTGGGGTCAGCTAGTAATATATAAATATAAGAGGTAGTTAACACGAGTGTGTTTTTATATGTCCATAAACCACCACGGTGGTCCAATGTGGGTTGGTCGTTATTTGTACCTACATATTATTATGTTACTAACTGCTCAACACTGCGTTCACGAAGTGATCTTATTGCTTAGATATTTCACCAGATTAAACGAAAAACTTTTCTTCGAAAACTGAGTCAAAACTTAAACATAATTCTATTACCATCCGAGAATAAACATGACCCAAAAAAGCCTGTGTTAGCTCTCTCCATAATAACATCAGCATTCAAATTCTGTCTATCAGTGAATCAACCCGCTCTGATGGCTTAAAGACTCGCTATTATCAAACTCATACAAACTGTCTATCTCATACAAATTCACAACTAAAATGACGTCATATGACTAACATCACAGAAAATGTATGACTCTTATGTAATTTAGGCATAGCATTAAGTTTAAGCAAGTTGTGAATTGCCACTTTTGTTTATTTAGCAACAATGTTTAAATGTCCATTGACGAGATGAAATACAAAAATACAGTAACTTTTATTGTAAACTGTTGTAGAAAAGATTTTGAAGGATAACATGTTTCTACTGTTTTCACTCGAGGGGATGTTCAATAGTTTAAAAATTAAAAATTTGTTCGCTTACTATAATTTTAAAACTTTCATTTTGTGTAACACATTTTAAGAACTTTAATTTATATTTATTATATTCACAGTCTGATTCATTATATATTTTTTATTGTAAAATGCTTTGGCTGAGTAAATGACAGAAAACATTTTTATTTATTGACATCATGACAGGTTATTATTTGGACCATAATGCGCTGTACATGTCTTTAAAATTCTAAGAGCATCGCTCTCTATCTCCAAGTAACATCCCAAGTTTATCAGTGGTTATTTAAAGCACTGCCCTGCTCTATTACACAAGAGCTTTAGTAAGACATCATAATCTTTAAGTACTAATTAGCAACTCAGAGGTAGTGAAAGGTCCGTAATAATCGTTTTCTAATGGTCTTATGAAAAGCATTGGCATTTATTTCAATTTCGTTATTTCTTTTTTCTTTAAGATGGAACTTTTTTTTTTTTAAATTGGAACAACGCGCCGTCACATCTTTATTTGACCAGTCCACTATATCTTTAGTACATAATGTAGCTCTAGTAGTACATAAATAGAAATACTTTGCTAGTTACGAAGAAAAGTATACGTTAAAATTGCTAGTTACGAATAGCTAAGTAAACAGTTTGTATAAGCTTAATAAACAGTTTGATTATATATTCAGTTTTGTACTCAATTTGATTATACCTAACAATGATTTTATCTTATTTTTGCATTTTATTATAGAATAAATTCATAAATTAAGTTCAGAACTAATTAAAAATATATGTATTGTTAAATTTATTTAATATGTAGTATATATATAAATTATTAAATGCTGGAGATAATAGACTGTCGACTGTGCATGAGTGTGAATAGTTTTGTAACGGATTTTTATTGTAAAAAGCAAGAATTAAAGGACTTTTATTTATTTAAGTAAACAGGGACTCGGAAAAGCGTCAGAGACGAAGTGTCAGCGCGGTGGCAGCGTCGTGGGAGCGCTACTACTGAAGTACCCGCTCGCAGATCCCAAGTACAAACTTAATCAACGTTATTTATTTCAATGTGTGTACTGTGTCTGTTTATACAAAAGTTCCACGCAAAAGTTTCTCGTGAAATTCGCATAGCACAAATTGGGATATTACGTAATACCATTTTTGTTTTGTTGTATAACTTGCGAATGTTTTGAACAGAGGTCTGACGCAGACAAACGTATTACAGTTGGTGTACATACCTACTAAAACCAATTATTTAGGTACCTTCATTCAATTATATTTCGGATTCGATTACTTAGTTAGTTGTTTTGATATTGTTTTAATAAGAGCGCTTGTTCCACCAGATTCAAATGAATCTACGAGTAAATAGCAATCACCATTTCAGTCGTGTGACGTCCATTAACACAGAGGTTTTCCTTTATGATTTTAAGTTATTTCGGAAAGGAAGAACCTGGCAACTACAGAAAACCAGAAATAAATAACATATTCATGCCCTACGCTGCGTTCTCTGCAGTCTTCAAGGGTTCAAGAACATTTCGCATTTCGGCGATATGTTAAACTTAATATATAGCCTGCCCCCTGCCACTTAAACGAGCTAGCCCGATGGGTTATCGGTCAGCGTTCTTCTGTGTATAACCTTATACATGATTTGATTTAGTAATAAAAATCCCTTAACTATCGTTTAACTAGTCTGATATTATATACAAGACTTGTACCAGTAACTTTCGGACCCATATGGCACTCTGTAAACCTTCAGAAACATGGTGCATTACATTAATTAAGCAAACTGCTTCAGACACATATGTGTGTCATTATGTCACACATACTCGTCACTTTAAGTACAGTTAGAGATTTCCTTTATAGGTATCCTTTAGACACAAAAATCACCGATGAAGTTATGTTATGTAAACGCAAGGTTTCGGTTAAATTAAATAAACATTGCCTGACATTAAAAACACAACAAATCACCCAGCATCAAGCAATCACGGATTGCACAATCTTGCACTACAGCCGAGGAAAGTGCAAAACGATTTATTTAGAAACTGTCAACAGATTTGTTAGTTAGAAAGCATTGAGAGCAGCGGCCGTTAAATGAGGAAGGAAACAGCGTGACGGTGCGACCGCTCCTGCCTCTGCCGTTTTAAATGGCACAGAGATTACTCACTAAGAAATTAATAAGATTAGCCATTGAATAAATGATTGGATTTTCAAAGTTGATGTATGTAATTGACGCTCAGTAATTATATCTATCCCTAATATTTAGGCATGAGCATGCAGACCTAGGTAATATGAATAAATAAATCTTCCGGACATCCACACAACACCATCTCGCCCCGTGGTAAGCTCTAAGCTTGTGTTACTGGTACTAGACTTCTGATGTAGGTACCATAAATAGACATTTTTTTATATTAAACTAAGTGGAAAGTGCTTGCAGAACATACAAACACTTGACCACTCGGCGGGAATCGAACCCTCCTCTTGCGCCGCAGACGGACCTTCGCCTACCATGCCACTGAGATGGTCAGCATATTGTAGAACTTTAAAACCATTATACTTTCCTATAGTATAAAACCTCATATTATGACAAACTGAACAGATGTATATAATAGTTATTTCAAAATCTATGTTCAAATTGTAGTGAATAAAATTACATGGGCTGGTGTTTTTTATGACTCAAACTATGTTTTTTAAAGTATTATATTAGTTATATATTCACAATATTATTTATTTTGTTATTTTATCACTTTTTATTTAGATGTTTAGTAATTGTTTAAATTATTTAATAGATAAAAACGTGTCGTATGAGTATTCAATTTAATTTAATATAACTTTTATGGTTTTGCTTTGCTATTTTTTATATTTAGTCATCATTTTGATAACTTTTTAAAAAATCATCACAAATTTTGGTAAAGATGGTGGAACACTCAGTCAGTATTATATAGTATTTGTATTTATTGTTTAAGTGTGTATTTTGATTAACTATTAGTGGTAATTTATTTTCCTTCTCTAAGGAAGCTACTTAAATATAAGGAAGGAAACAGATCCATACATTTTAGGAGTGGTTTAAAATAGTACCAGAATGTTGCAACCGGTCATTGTTTATCAAGCTCAGGGCACAATGCACAATACCATAATCATCTACTTAAGATAATATCATACACATGCCTTTAAAAAGGTACGGTCAGCGTCCGATTTATTTAACCAAAATAATCTTAGTTTTAATTCAAATTAATCTAAGAAACAATAAACCAAAATTTTATAAGCAATTCGAATCATACACATAGTCTTGTATGAGGCCAAAGTGTTTAAAATATCTCACTACTCACTGTATCATACTTATAAGTGCTGACAGGATGATCAAAATTATCAAATCAATCTAAAAACTAGATATATTTAATAGGTTTTAGCCCATATAATTGTGAACTCCGGACAGCACATATAAATATGAAACAAATTGTGATATATGGTGAACACCTTCGGCGCTTACAACAAGATGATGATTCAAAATGCTTTTATTTTTTTTAGTTTTAATTTGACTACTCTTGGCGCTCATGATTTTGACGCTGTCTGTACATATTACACATTCTTGAGTACCTATTAGTTTAATTGTAGTTAGAGAAATTGCCTGTATGTAATTCGTTCGGACGCAGCGCTGGCGTCGTCATAATGTTGCCCCCAATCTCCCGTGGTGGTTGCCAATAGAGCTGGCGTCGTCATAATGTTGCCCCCAATCTCCCGTGGTGGTTGCCAATAGAGCTGGCGTCGTCATAATGTTGCCACCAATCTCCCGTGGTGGTTGCCAATAGATCCAACCAAAGTAAACTCAATAGGAGTTGAGCAGGAGCAGCTTTTTGGTGATCAAATAGTGCTCTACTTTTAAGTCTATAAATAGTCAAGATGGACATTCTACGGCTTCAGAGATAAATTAGTTACAGTCTCAATTTCATCTGCATAATGTCTTCACGCTTCTTTAAATGAGATGAAGAGCACTGTGTCAGTAAATTAGTGTCAATGGCTGAATGAAACCTTAATGTGCTATGTGAAGATTGTGCTCTTGAACTTCTTCAGGTTTTTGTATAAAAAAAATATCGGTACATAACACCAAACAAAGAAACATTAAAATAAAAGTAAACCTAGATTGCGCAATGGGCGGTCTTATTGCTCAAAGCAATTTCTTCAAGTCAACCAAAATTACAAAAGTTTATGGACCTAACAACCAATTTGGTTATAAATAAAATATATATATGTAATATAATAAATATATAATAAAATATATACCAAGAAAGAGTTGATAATTTTAGTTTGTTGCTTTAGTCCTACCAGAGAGAATAATGTTTTAATAGTCAGAAACACTAACAAAAACATTAAATGTAAATATACAATTAAGTAGGTACAAGCATACATACTACATTTGTAGTATGTACCGACAAACGCAATAAGAAGCAGTCAACATAGGCATTATTCTAAAGTGTTCTGTAATCTCCTAAACATAATTTCACTTTGCTTCAGTCAGATGCGCAACCCATTCCATTTAGTACAACCACGTCCAAAAACACCAAAACAACCGCACGTTTTGTTTTATAACCCAACATAACATTACCGAAACCATTCTCTTAGAGAATTGCGTAAGCATTTTCTCCGTCACGATTACCCTGCAACAATCGAGTGAAAGTACTAACAGCGGCAACACTGTGAACTTACCGTTTCACGGTCAATGCAGCTGTCATAATGGTGGCTGGTGACGAGCTTGAGTTATTGAGTCTGTCGTTCTATCCAAATATGTAAATTATAAAATCATTCGTGGGTGATCTGCAAGCTTAATAAAATAAGAGCTAGCGACCGAGTTCGAAGTATTAAAGACATAGTACCATGTACCGATTGTATTATTCCTTCATGCTAATAGGTATCTAATACCTTAAATTAAATAAAGCTTCAACAAAATAAGAAAGTACCTATTGTAGCTAGGTAAAAAATGCGAATAAAGTAATATAAAACTAAACCTAGCATGGGCTCCTAGCCGTTGCTTAAAGCAATTTATTCCAGACAACCTTGGAATGGAATAAATACCGGCAGTTGAGTGGTGTGTAAATACAGAACTCAATTTTAATCCTATTAGCATCACGCAAAACGAAAACGGTCGAATTTCAATCCTCTGGGAACTTCTAACTAAAGCTTATCTCAGAATTGTAAAAGTGACCCATAATATAACTTTCTTCTTGAGCTACTTAGCTCAGTACTGATATTTTTGTTTCCTTGTCTATAATAAAAGCTCGTTATTGGAATTGCCCTTAATTTGAAATGTTATACCTATTCTGAATTTAATGATTAGGTTAATATTTATTTAGTCTTTTGTAGTATAATTATTTTAAGTTTTATAGGTTTTCTTTTATTCTTAAGCTTATTATGTTATTGTTAGTAAATTTAACAAAGGTACTCTACCACGGTCACGGGAAAATTAAAGCGAGAGCTGACGCTGCGAGAGAAAATGATTGTATCTATTTTGTATAGGAAAGTGAAATGCAGCCTTGAACTTCATAATATAAACTTTATCTTAAAAAGGGAAAATGTAAGGAAGAAGGTTCTTCCATGAACTTATAATAATTTTAATACAGTCGCGGTCCAAAGTTTATCAGAATTTGAAACAGTCATAATAAAGTTTTTGTATAAAAGCTTCAGTTCCTTTTTGAATAATGTAAATTTTGTTCGCTATAAAACGACGAGTTCGTGTGATTCTTCTTCATTGAGTAGGTAATTTTAAAATTATTGTTATAATGTGAACAGATTAAAATAGTAAATACCTTCATCATTTAGTTTTAAAACATAAAGCAGTAGAAAGCAAAATTTTGGATAATAATTTTATAAGGGTAAATTTGTCTGATTTAATACCGTAAATGGTAAATATCCCTTATCACCTTATCAGTCTGTTTATCTGTCTGTCTGTCAAGACTCTTCTTCTCAAGAGATCGTGGAGGTATGAGACTGTAATTTATATCAAATACTGATATTTAGTGTCCCTTGTAGCTGTTAAAATAAACAAACTGCTAAGCCAATGCAATCAAAAGATACAGCTGTAATAAAGCTGTGCTAAATCCGCAAATTCATAACACTCAAAGAGGAAACTAAAAAGGTTTTGTCACATCAGACAGAAATAATATTTAAATTTTTTGCTCAATACTTCTTTGGTCATGAACGCGTTAAAAGAGAATGATAAAACTAAAAAAAATCCTCAGAAATTTGGGTTGAACCAGATCTAGAATAGTTTTTTTAATCCATATTCATTCCATACTATATCAATGCGAAAGTAACTCTGTCTGTCTTTTCCTCTTTCACGTAAAAACAGAACCGATTAAAATTAAATTTAGTACACAGATTTTCAAGAGCCTAATGAATAAATAAATAAAAAATATTTCCGGACAACTCACACAGCATCACCTAACCCCAAACTAAGCAAAGCTTGTACTATGGGTCTTAGGTGACTGATATACTGAATAGATATATATTTTTTGTAATTAGATATTATGATACATAGAAAACACCCAGACCCGAATCCAGAAATTGTAGATCGTACAAAATCTGGTCGCCCGGCCACAGAGGTCGTCTAACAAAAGGGCAAAGGCTTCTTTTTACCGTGGGAAATGTAATTTTGTGGAAAAATCTATTATAACAGGGTAAAACCGCGGGGCACTACTAATACCTAACCGCTATTACCTATTACCTGTCATTTATAAAGTAAGGCAACTTTGAGCGAAAACCGCTCTGACAGATTCTGCAAATTTTTACACTAGTTATTCAATATAAAATATATTTGTAATACACGGAATCCTTGGTGTATAAGTCCATCTCCTACTTTTTAATTAACAGTTTTTTCATCATTCGTTGTTTCTTATAAATTTAATAAGGTTGGGTCTACTGGTTAGTTAATGAAATAAATTAGAGGTTTTCTGTTTTTTATTAGGTTCTTTTTAATTATATTATCTATGGTTATAATATGTCTGTAAAATTACAATTTAATAAATATAGCATTCAATTCTATTCACTATTAGGACACCGATTATATTTTGATCCGAAAATTATTAATTTCTTCCATATTAAATCCAATATCCAACTAAGCGTATTCAAACTTTCTACCTATCATCTTGAAATTCAATAACAAACCTTTAGGTTATATACAAAAATATATATTAATAAACAAAAAAATAATATTTTTATTATAATAAACAAAAAAATGTTTACTTCTAGTCCGGTCAATTTAGACATTCGAAGTTACATAAAGTCCCAACAAGCTGAATTACAGTGAAATTGTTTAAAACATAATTATAAACAATGTCTAGAAGTTCCCCATCAATCCCATGTAAGGATTTTTTTTTATTCAAGGTCAAAGGTTACAATTATGAGTTTATCGCGATTTTCAGCAAAACGGTAAGTTTTATCATAAAAGTACCTGAAACAAAATTATAGATCATAAAATGATCTATAAAAAATGTATGATTACTTTTTTTCTTACGAGCCACCGTTTCTGAGATAATAACGATTCAATAAGTATAAAATTTTAGAAAATCTCCCGATTCCAATATTTTATTTTCCTTAAAAGTAAAACACCATAATATTCAGTAATGTTCACGCGATGCTCTTTCTTTTGATACCCCACTCGAGTATATGTGCAGATTTTCGGTATTCCTTCCCCACTCTCACCCCCATAACTTTTAAACGGCACAACCGATTTTAATAAAACATGTCTAAGAAGACCCAGGCCAAACTCACCTTTCATACAAAAAAATTTAAATCGCTCCATCCGTTGAAAATAGGTTGAGCCGTTTAAAAGTTATGGGGGATTGAAGGAAGGAAAACCGAAAATCTGCAAATATACTCGAGTGGGGTATCAAATGAAAGAGCATCGCATGAACATTACTAAATATTATGGTGTTTTACTTATAAGGAAAACTAGCTGTGCCCTGCGGTGCTACCCGCGTTATAATGGATGAGTACTCTTAACCAACAACATATTTATTTGAATAGAGATTAATATTATTATGTTGATACAACTTAAACAAATCATTTCGACCAAATTAGGTACCATAAAAACGGTTTTTGTGAGTTAATCTTAAAAGATAGACATATACTATCGCGGACTGTTTTTTAGATCATTTAAAGAGCTATTATTCTTTAATACATATTTTTTGTGTATCTTGAACCGTTTTCACAGCGCACGCAACGGAAGGCTTCAAAAATGAACAATTTCTCCCGTTTTTACACATTTACCACTATATCTTTGCTCCTATTGGTCGTAGCGTGATGTTATATAGCCTTCCTCGATAACTGGACTATCCAACACAAAAAGAATTATTCAATTCGAACCAGTAGTTTCGGAGATTAGCGCATTCAAACAAACAAACAAACAAACTCATCAGCTTTATATATTAGTATAGATAAATAGATAAAACATTGGAATCAGGGGATTTTCTAAAATACATATTAAATTTAGATTTATACTTATTGAATCGTTATTATGTCAGAAACGGTGGCTCGTAAGAAAAAAAGTATGCATACATTTTTTATAGATCATTTTATGATCTATAATTTTGTCTAAGGTACTTTTATGATAAAACTTACCGTTTTGCTGAAAATCGCGATAAACTCAAAATTGTAACCTTTGACCTTGAATAAAAAAATTTCCTTACATGGGAATGATGGGGAACTTCTAGACATTGTTTATAATTATGTTTTAAACAATTTTACTGAAATTCAGCTTGTTGGAACTTTATGTAACTTCACTCTCATTTTTTGGTCTAAATTGACCGGACTATTCATTATACCTATAGGTTTGTACGGAACCCTCGGTGAGCGAGTAGACTCGCACTTGGCCTACTTAATTACATTATAACAAAGTACCAGGATCATGGAAATTTGCTCGGGAATATTTTAAATGACATCTTGGTGAAGCATTGTATCCAAAATCCCCTGATTTTTTGTTTTCCTGATATATCGTAATGTCATGCGAAACGGTAGAACTGAAGGAGAAACTAAAACAAACAAACAAAATATATTTATTTTCCTAACAAATAATTTATATCTATTACATTTAGAAAATCAACATTCGCTTAAGATTAATACAAAAAAAAATAGATACCAATACACAAAATGAGAAGAAAACAAAAACATTAGCCAGGAAAAATGGTTACGTCTCAGCATGTGCTTGATAACTAGAAAACTAGTATCAACGCTGGTCTTCCGACGGAACCACTTGTTGGCGTTACGGACAACAACACGAACAACAAACATACGATTACACAAAAACAAAACAAAATATGCTGAATAAAACACAAAACAAAAAAAAACTATTTAATACATTTTTTGAATGCGAAAAGGACCACTCCTGGTTCTACACACAATAAGTTAAAGCTGTAAGTTATTTGTATCTATAAAACACTAGTGTCGTGCCTTTGACTTTCCTGCCCCTTCTGGTGGTTGAAAATAAATATCTTCAGTTTAATTCTAAATGAAAGCAAGCTTTGCAGGGTCTTTATTCATTAACTAGGTTTATTGGCTTTTTTTTTAATAAACTTTCATGTCGTCTTGCAGTGAAAGACGGACAAACAAACAGAATTACACATACACATTCGCATTTATAATAAAAGTATGGATATATTGAAAAAAATATCAGAAGCTTCTTAGGTAAGAATACAATTCATGCTACTAAAAGTCCAATAACATCTTTTGAATTTTGAATCACGATTTGATAATCGCGAAAGTTTCATCCGAAGTATTGGAAGTAGTCATAACATTTTATTGCCCCAATTACATACCACTTTTCAATGACGCAATATTTAATAACGATTAAGCATTATGATTTTATGTAAAGCAGTAAAAGGAAGGTTTAACCCGGAAAGAACGGATATGTTTATAAAATAAGTTCCAAACAAATTTAAAAGATGTCTCACGGTGTCAAAAACTGTTTTAACACCCCCAATATAAGTTTTAAAAGATTCAATAAGATATCCTGTTGCTGTATGATATTTAACTCAAAACAAAACTAATAGAAAATTAATACTAAAAGAAAAATACTAATGCATAAACTGCCTAAATTCCGCGGGCTTAAATCGAAGAAAACTTCGGCGGGAAACTTCTTAAGGGTCCCAATCAGAACCATATTTATGTATAATATTGAAGCTATCTCTAAATTCAGGCTTGAGCTTAGTGAGACCAGCATTACCATTTAAATTTCTTCTTTTTCCTAGTATTTATGTCACTTTTTCAAGGTCCCTAATTAAGATAATATCGGAGAGCCGGCCGGTAGTACTAAAGTACAGTAAACTGAACTTCATTATTTTCAATGAATTAGACAATTGGGGTTTTAAAAAAATTTTTTTGGTGTATTTGGAAACTTTATTATTGATAATATCGATGTTTAATGCCGAAAACTCATAAAAATTGTTTTCAATTAATTATAAACAATTATATATAAAAAAAAACCACGTTACTATGAACGCGCCACGATTTTCCACTATGGATATGACGTCATAATGTTAAAGCTATTTCATAACAAAACATTTAATTGCTTACGTACGGCTATTACATGTGACTTGACAATAATATTTACTGCTAAAAAACAATTATTTAGTTAATTTCGATTAGCTATGTTTGATAAAGGATTTATAAAGGCAAAATCTGATAATATTTCTGATGTTGATATATTTATGATAACTACTTTTTTTTTAAATGACGCTCGGTTCAATTCTGCTGAAGTTCGAGGCGCCAAGGCATCAAGGAAAGTTTGTTAAAATATAATATTGTAAAAGAAAATATTTAAGTGTTTAATCTCCGTTGTATTAAATATATTTAATTATTGCGTTAATTGTAGGGCATCACGAGAGAGTTACGGCGACAAAGCTATAGGTTATGTTCCACTTAGTCGTAACAATGGTATTTGTATTGTCAAAGGACGTGTTTGCCCAGAACATCGAGTTCGGAGTAAAGCTTATTCTGCTATGTTAACTTTTAATGAAATATCAAGGAAAATTCAGGATATGCAATGCCATGATTGTGCAGCTTCAGCAGGTAATTTATACTCGAATCAAACTTGAGTTATTTGATATTACAAACAATAATCATATTTTATATTGTGTGTACAGGTTGTTGTAAATATGCATTAGCATTACTCATGTGGACCCGTCGTAGAAGTGAAGATCCGACACCAACTGAAGTAGCTTGCTATTGAAAAAAAGCGTGTTTATCATGCATTGGTACAGTTATAAAAAATATTGAAGCTGAAAAACTGACCAAGAAAACTTCTGCTACTTCTGCTGAAAATTTACCGGAAAACAGTACATTTACATTAAAATGATCTACACAACAAAAAAAAAATTGATTTTGTTCTGGGATTATCACGGTGCACTGCTTGAAACCATTTGTTTCGACGTTTTTCATCTTGAGGAACATTTAAAAACATTTTGTTTGGAGTAGATTTTGTAGTTTTTGTACATAATGGTACAAATCAAGAACGATAACTTTTAATGTTTGACATTTTCAATATAATTATATTTGATTATTTAAGAAAGACAACATAATAAAACAGATCCAAACACTGTACTTATTATCTCTGTATACTTATTCTGCATTGAGTAAAAACTAACATTATGACGTCACATGCGCTCGGGTTTATTCGCGAGCTGTCGGCGTGTCTTCGGTACTTGATTCAAAAATTAATTTATATTTTGAAATAACTTTAGAAATATTGCAAAAAAAAAATTACAAAGAACAAATTGTTATGATAAGTACTTATTTATAACCTTTCTATTAAACACAAAAATTTTTTTTCAAAAACTTGAATTAACCCAATTCCCAAAGTAATATATAGTAAATAATGTCGTTTTCGGTGTTTTCAAAATAAATGTTTAAGAAAGTTGTTTTAACTATAAATACCTATACATTGTTAGGTTGCCAAAAGAACATTTTGGAAGTTTTGTCTGTTCACGTCCGTAAGTGATAACCCTCTGAATCACTGAGCCAGTGCGTGAAGCGATTTTTTCGTGTTTCGTTATTTGGTCCGGAGAAGCCATCTATCTACCTTCTAGGTCTACATTTCCCATCTTAGACCACATCGTCACTTTACATTAATTGAGATTTTGGTCAAATGAAGGCTTATCCAGCATAAAAAAATGCTTTAACCTAATAATTACCCTACTTATACCTACGTTCATAATGACTTAAATGAGAAATTATTTTAAGGCTCCAATGTCATAATATTTTATCAATCCTATTTAAATTCAAAAATATTTATAGTAATCATGTTGTTTAATATGTTCTTTAAATTATAGGTACATTTCCAAACATGGACCCGGATTGGGTGTTACAATTATGACTTAATAACTATTTATATAATTCTCATAGTAGGTACATTTATTCATTTTATTTATTTAGGTTTATTATTGCTTTACATCCTTATTTTCTACTTTATAGAGTTCGTTCGTGGTTCGTGTTGTAAAATTATGAAGAGATGCTACAAAAGATCCACAGCAACGCCATCTATAATCGTATAGAGGAAATAAAAAGTATCACGGAGAACGAGAATCCCAGAACGAACAGTTCAACATGGTACCACCATAAATAACAGACGGGGTTCTGCGATAGAAAGGGGCTTGATTAAGCACTTTCCGTTGCGCCGCATAGATGGCTCTGGCACAAACACGTTAGCATGGTTTTGTGAGTGAAATGTGTTGGAAAAAAGTAAACCAAGCACAGAGAAAAGTATTGGTTATCATAAATAAAATTAATAAGTATGACATAGTTTATACACATTTTGTAAAAAAAAATAAAAAAAACTTTTTTGCAAAAAGATTCAGCCTAAACGGTCACCCATTAAAGTACCTGGCGCAACGTTGCTCTATAAAAATCACTTTTGTTGTAAGATTAAATTAATATTGATTATGTGTTAGTTGTTATAGCGATATCAGAAATACTCTCTACCTATAACAGTTCTTGAGATACAGCCTGGTGGCAGACTGACAGAAGTCTCAGTTATAGAGTCCTGTTTAGCCTTTGGGTATGGAACCCTAAAAATCATAAGAACAGCAGCCCATGTTAGGGTCTGTTCTCCAATCTTCGAATAAAATAAGAAAATGGTATAAAGCCATTTAAGCGAAAGTCGTTGACAAAACGGAATAACACTTTGACTTAACTTCTATAGAAATAACTAATCGGGCTTATTTACAAACTCACAGTTAATGGTAATTGATAAGTTTCACTTGAACATTCAGTTCAGATTTGTTTTTTTTTAACAATCTTACCAACCAAGGAACTATTCTCACAATTTCTAATTTAAGAGCTTTTCAAGTATATCAGATAGGCGAGACTTTTTGGACTACTTTAAGCTTATTAATCCGAGAGCTGGTACCAAATTTTGTGAAGGTATTTGAGGCAGCCTGTAAACTGGTCTAATGATTCTTCTGCTACAACACGGCGCGGCGCTGCAGACCTGGCAACTAAAACACCTAGCTATTAACCACGACTAAAACACCTAGCTATTAACCACGACTAAAACACCTAGCTTTTATTATCAACTCTTTAAACCTCAAACTTAAACATATAACATTTGCAAATATCCTTGATCTTGTTTTTTTTTTAAATATATATAAATTATAGCTACTAAGCGGCCAGGGCCCTTGTTGATTTATGGTAAGAATGCCTTGGAAAAGTTTGCAGGCTCCTTAAATACCATCCCAAAATTTGTAAACAGGATTATAATTTTCAATCCTTTAAAATCGCTTGAATGAATCAGACGATACTAGGGAATTGAAATAACAGCGTAATGGCGATATACCGTGCTCTTAAACGGAGACCACAGATCAGTACAGTGACCAGTACATTCACCTATCAGCATCGTCAAAATAAATCTAAATAATTTTGAGATTTTATTCAAGCACTTTAATTAGGTAAATGGTGCCCAAAATGTTAGTGCCAAATTGAGATGGTCGTGGTAAATGAAAATGGTTGAAAAGCTTTTTGAACTTTACTACGGATTGTATATTTCAATTATGCTATTATAATTTAATTTTAGGGCTTATTGTTTTAACTACATTCTATAAACATTGATACAATAAAAGTATTTATATAAGTCCTACTTTTAGTATGATTTTTCAGGTCATAACCTTTCCTTGTTCATTATTTCTAGTACCTAGAGCAATCTTTTTATGCGAAATCGTTTCAAAAGGCCATTGAATCGATGGATAGAATGAAAAGTGAAATGTTCATTCAACAG
This sequence comes from Gymnoscelis rufifasciata, assembly GCA_929108375.1. NCBI lineage: Eukaryota > Metazoa > Arthropoda > Insecta > Lepidoptera > Geometridae > Gymnoscelis > Gymnoscelis rufifasciata. The sequence goes on along the minus strand of OV815315.1, from coordinate 5,860,311 downwards.
AACTATATGAATGCATAATCTTCATGAGCAATTGTACTCGATGACAAAGGAAAAACTTCATGTTAAAGTAGTTGAGAGATGGAAAAGTTTACATTTCGGTTTCATAAAGGAAAGCACTTATATTATATTCTTATATCTTATATATTTTTTTTAATATACATAGGGGTCACCCCTATTTATATTTAAAAAAAAAACAATTAAAAGTTCCTATCACCACAGCTGTCACCTAGTAGGCCTTTTATGTGTATTAAGTAAAAACAATATACTATTTTCAAAAGGTACTTAGATTTCAATATAATTTAGAAGTATCGACTAACTTATTTTGTTTTTGACTTATCGTTTATATTTATCGACCTGGAATTAATTATGGAAATGATCAGAAATTTAACAAACCAATTAAGGACGACGATTGTTTGCAATTATCTATCAGACATTGAAGTGAGACAACTTTCATCTGCCTTCCTGAGAAGGCTAAGCTCTAAGAAGCATGATTTGTTAACTTTATTTTGACGTTGGACAAACCGGCCCTAAGTATTTTGCTAAAAATATGTTTTAGGTAATTTAAGGTTTCCTTTGATGGAAGTAATAAAATAAACAACTTAACTTCATTCTTATAGAGGAAGAAACTCTGAAAAAGCAAGAAATACTTCATTCGTTTATTTTGTATGTCACACACGACTCTTGCAACAAGTAGAGCTGCAAAACAGTGTCAATAGCATCATCATTATTACATCACACGAAAATCGTCCCAGTTTTCCATGTAAGTGTTACGGTAAGTAATCGTCACAACTCTGAGGTAAGCACCGTTCCGGAGGGCTAGGCTTATGACTATATAGCATTAGGTAGTATGTTTCGTTTCTTGTGTGAAGATTGATATATCAAAAATTGGTTGATAATTGTTAGTGGCTTACATAATTTTTTCTCGTAACAATGCCACTATGTTTGCATTTAACATTAACATTGAATACAACTACCTACCTATGTGATAACATTTAGATACAAGATACTAAATCATTTATTTCCATTGTTTGGTTTTACAAAAGTTTGTCTAAGACCAGACTTTTAAAGTTTACCACTGACTGAGTTATAAGTTATTTAAATAAAGAAAATCAATAAAGTATTTAATTTTTTGTGGTATTTATAAGTAGTATCTAGGAACTATTAAATTATATATACCCGGGAATGGATATTTTTATTATATCGATTATAAACGGCGATATTTTATGTAGCTCGAAAGGCAGGAGTCTTTGGAAACTTTCTCTGACTTAAAGATTCGATAACGCATAACTGTTAAAGTATGTTTAAAGGATGTGACACAAATTAGAACTAAAGCATTTGTTGCAATAATGTTAAAATACAAACGTCAAAATTGTCTAGACAAAATAATATACTTATATTATTGCATCAATAGATGACCAGTTAAACATTCCCAAAACTCACCCTTTTAGCTATCTAAACCGGTAAATACTTATTATTTACGCAAAAAACTACCTTACGACACCGGACTATAACGTAGCGAGTTACAAAAACAAATACCTGCACAACAATAGTACCATTAGGAGATGTCATCGTGCGTGCAACAAACAAAAGCAAAGGAAGAGATAAAACCACTGCAATATCTACGGCGGCCTCAAACGGTATCTGCCCCTATTGTAGGCTACCTGCTCCAGAGAACCCTCAGTTGTTTCTCAAAATTCCAACAAAATGGCTGTGTTTCTTATCCTCCTAGCCTGTGTCTTGATCACCACCGCAGAAAATCATTCCGGGGCGTACTCATCACCACAGTATGCCAAAAAAATGCACCCAATATATAACACGGATTTCGACAACGATGTTCTACTACCGCGGGAGAAACCTCCCACACCCTTCAAGAGTGGAGATGAATCAGCAAGATACAATAGTGGATACGGATACAATGATACAGAGCAGTATGGAAGATCTTCGTTGCTGGAGGCTGCTGGTAGCTTCATGAGTGGAGCGGGAGGTCAGGTCGTGACGAGCTTGGCCAAGGACTTCATTGCGAGGTCCGCCGGCACCAGCCAGGTTGGTTTTGACTGCGTTTCGCAGGTTCGTATCGCACCTTTATTCAATTTGCACGCTTGCATGACTAACGCCAAGGAATTTGAAAAAAAAAACTAGAGAAAACGTTACAAATATTTATGACTCATTCTTTGGTTCACGGGGGTTGAACCGGCGTGATTCATGGAAGACCGGTAGATTATTAGCTGTCAGAAGTAATGTTGTTTTGTTTCACAGGTATTGAGTCTCAACTTAACGAATCTAGTGATCTTGATCGTTTTAAAAGCGTTGATTTTGGCCGCTGGCTTCTTCGGAGCTGGAGCGTGGAAAGGCGGACACCAGTATGGGAGAAGTTTTGAAGGTTAGTTTCTCAATATCTTTGTCTCGTGATTTTGTAATGACATCATTGTTTACGTACCAGTGCGTTATTTGTGTAACTTGCCAAACATTCTAAGGGATACTATGAATTTAATATAGTTTTGTCTTTGGTGATTAAATTTGGAATAAGAGATATTTAAGTCACAATCATCGATCGAATTTTCATTTAACATCGGGTGAGATTGTGGTCAAATAAAAGCTTATCAGAAATAAAAAAAATCTATAAAAACATCAGAGATATCAACAGAAAGGGCATTATAACAATAACATTGAACGAGTTAATAATGGCATATAGCCTATATCAACCCTCCAAATCACTTCTAATCCCTTTACTAAACCAGGAAGTAGGTACATCACCATCTGCCTTTTTGTGTTGGCACGTGTACTGCTGGTCATCTTAATCCAATAGTGCGTATGCGTTTCTCGTGTCCGGTCGTAATCCTATTGGGAAAGGATTATCTGTACCGGTGTCCGAGCCTCGGACCACTCTAGAATTGGCTTAGTTCGCAGGCTGGTATTTTCCGTTATTTTACCAAGCCTTGCTGTTATTATATCATCCGTGATTTATTAAATATTATAGGTTATACAGATAAATTACGATATTTCAAATATAGTTTATAGACAAGCTTTTACCCACGAGTTCGTTTGCCATTAAATTTCGATAGAATATAACAGACTGTTGCCTTGAATTTAAGACCTAACAATTATGTATTATATTTTGGCAAATAAAGATTTTTGATTTGATTTGCAGTGTTGCTTGTAGAAAATGTCACTAGAATAGTTAGTTTTTTCTTAACAATAAAATGTTGAATGTCCTTTTCTAGGCTTAAATAAATAACAAACTACTTTCTTTACTTATAATTACGAGTAATTTCAGTGGGTCAATTATTTACTTCAATGGCGCTAAATTTACTAGACGAAACACTGTGGCGTGGTTCGATTCCCTTTGAAGGATTAATAATAATAATAAATAATAAATCATTTATTTCAGGCATTTAAGGCCCATATAAACATATACCTTATAGCCTAACATACATAAAAAATATAATTAAAGATTTAATGTTCCGCAAGATTACTTCCTACACATTTTAATTCACGATTTTTGTTCTTCAAAGATAAACCATATAGTAAACGCATCGAATTGAGAATCTCCTCCTGTTTTTTCGTTGGTTGTAAAATACTTTTCTTGTACTAAGCAAAAGCACATGAACAGTATGCGTTGCTAAATGGTAACCCCTTTTGCATTCAAACCACCAACCATTGCGCCGGAGATAACAGATAGCCATGCATACTGTACCTACCCAGAAGAAAACAATGAAATAGGAACAGGAAAATAGACACAACACTGATGAACATCTTAGGTAGGAAATCTATTTTTCCGCGTCTAAAGCGTTAAGTATTACTAATGACTTCCATGACTATCTATTTAGCTCATCGCCAAACGTTGTATAAACAAAAGGTAAATGGCGATTACTATTCAGGATAATATGTTTAGACTTTTAATAATATTTCCAGGTCAGTATTTCGTAAGGGAGGATATTGGATGAAACCCGTGATATTTATTATGTTGACTTATGTAAAACTATGAAGAACTTAATTGGACATCATTGGTTACATTCTAAATGACAAATATTTAAATATACTTAGATAAAGTTGGAATATACTTTATAATTAAATTTAATTCGATAATATCAGGATCACTATGAATACTAATTAGTTTTGCAGTTCAAGAGCTAATAAATCTAAATTTAAAATTTAAGAAAAACCCCCGATTCTAATGTCTTAATTTCCTTAAAAGTTAAACAGCATAATATTTAGTAATGTGCACGCGATGCGCTTACATTTGATACCACACTCGAGTATATTTGCAGATTTTCGGTTATCCTTCCCCACTCTTGTTAGGATTCCACTCTTGAGGTTGTAGGGTTTTTAACACGCTATTTCCGATACGATTTGAATAAATTATTACATTACAGAACTTATAAATTGCGTGGTGCCGGCATTCCGATCACGAAAACAAAAAAGGAGGTTCGAATCGAAGTTCAAACTGAAACGAGTTGCAAATCAACAGCAGCTATTTTGCCGTTAAAACTATATTAAACATAATTCATTAGGAAACGAACTGGCCAGATCTATTTACAAACAAAGCTTGCATGTGTAAATTTCAAAGTCAATTCTGTGCCTGACATTGTAGCCTTTTATGCAACAGTTCCATTTCAAAGCCATAAGTTTGGAGTTTACTCCTTAAGAAACGATTTGAGTTATAAGGCCCGGTACGGAAATTTTATGGGGAGTAAAATCAAGTGTTAACAAAAGTTGAGGCGTTACGTAGAAAGAGACAAACAAATATATCTGTAGGATTCAACGTGTAAAAGAATGAGATGGAATACCGTCGAAACGTCTCGTTCGAAATAAGAACTTTAACGCATTTTGATTGGTTGTTTGTTGTGTCTCTGGAATGCGAGTTACCATTTTTGACATTCGAATACGCGTTCGAAAAAGTATTGCTTGTAAAAAGGTTCCATGACGGCATTTAAAACTAAAAAGGTTGTATGCTGTTCTTACGATATTTAAAAATAAAGAAGGTTCTTTCACTTTTTGAAAACAGATCACGAGGCTGTATGCAATATAATATCACTTGGCTTTATGGTCAAGTGACTTTTGCCTGCTTATGACAAATAAAAAGAAACTTTCTATTAAGTTAAGAAATAATTAACTTAATATAATTATTTATATTAAGTTAATTAAGTTTCTTTTTATTAAGTTTCATCTTCTGTTATATTTCTGAAGTGAAATGCAAAAATATTCCATAGCCATTACATTTATATATATACACATAGAGCATATTAAGCATAATATCGTTATTTTACGAGTATGGTCGGTTATAAATATAATCAATATTTATGATGTATCGGTCAAAAGCTATAAGCACACTGCGTGTGCGCAACGTGCGCAAGTTCATTCGGTTAAATATACTTGACATTTTTAGTTCAGCACTCTGATATTATTAAAATCAATAGGAGTAAACTCCAAGCTGACACACACACACTTTTTTCACTTTACAATATACAAGATACAAAATCATTTACTTAATTACGTCAAAAAAAAAACAAAAAACATTTTTTTTTATTTTTTAAACTTGACACTGTAAAATAGACGCTTCAAGCTCAAAGTCCAATTATACAATACATTCTATAATTGTTATTTTCCATTGAAGAATATTCGGTTAATTTATTAATCGAGTTGCGTTTTAAAAAAAAAGTGTAACGCCCGAAAAACCGGCGATATTAATTATCAATTACTTGGGTACGTTGGGGAAGATTACTTGGGTTACGTAGTAATTTATTATTCTATGACTTGGGTAAACTTTCATTAATGTTAGTAATGTGTTGTCGTGTATTTCGTGTATTTATAATTTCATTGTTGTATTTACTTGAAGGAAGAGTTCGCGTTTAGTGTTTTTTTTTATGTTAGATATGTCCTCATTTGACCACAATCTCACCTGATGTAAAGTGACGATGTGGTCTAAGATGGAAGCATGAAGACCTAGAAGGTAGATGGCTTCTCGGGACCACATTACGAAACACGAATAAATCGCTTCACGCACTGGCCCAGCCCGGAGGGCTAATGATAGGGCCGCCCATTGTTTCACTATATTAGGCACATTACTCTGTAATATTTTCCTATAGGTTTTTTATTAAAGAATATTGTATTATTGTAATGTAAGTACTTGGTAAATTTGGTTTATAGAAAAACTTCATTATTTTCAACTTTTCAGTTTTTTTGCGCATACATTTTTTTTAAGTATTTTTCGTCGGTTCATAAATACTAGAACACGGAGTAAAACACATTTATTGAGACCGCTCGTCAATACATTTTCAATCAAGTCAAGTTACCTTGTTTTGTTTAGATAACAGCAATGCATCCTACATCACTGAAGACGAGATCATGCTGTATCTGAGCTACCTCTCCGGCCAGCAGACGAAGAACTTCAACTGCCTCTACCTGCTCTCCTGTAAGAGGCCTGAACAGTCTGGTCTTTACGCCTCCGGGGCGGACTTACTGCTTCAAGGAGCTAAGCTGATGCAAGGGTATGAGTTTATTAATAATGTATATTAACTGTTACAGCCTAACTAGGCGTTTTTCTAAAAAAAACACTTTTCATGAGTAGCAGTTGTTTTTTGTAAATCGAATTGTAGGTACTTTTTGGGATGAAAGGTCCATGTGATTCTCAGTAACCTTCCAAACAAACTAACACTGTCTTTTTTAATATAAGTTGGTATATAATTATGATAGTTTGAGATCCTGTTATATCGTAATATGTATATACCTAAAAATAACGCGATAGACGAAGAAAAATTCGCTTTGAGTTCGACGTCCCCCGCGAATAATCCGGTAATGACCTATTACGGGGTTTTTCATGTTATGCGTTTTTCGGCATCTAGAAGTCAAAATACACCATGTGAATTTTTTTCAGAATGTTTCTATCTTTATTTACGAAGATATGAAAAACTACGCGTATATTCCATAAAAAATAATTAAAAATTATTTTAAACGAATAATATGGTTTTAGATCTTTACGAAACAAAATATCAATATGATTTGACAGTATACATTGTTACGATATTATTCGGGTAAAAAGTTTTCTTCGTTATTTAAGTAAGTGCTAGTACAGGTTTATTCGGGGTTTTATTTAGAAAACGATATCCAGCCATATTCATTATCGAGTGGCTCCTTACTTCGGTTATGCCTATTGCAACGGATTCTATGCAAAGATTAAAAATATACAAAAGAGGATTTATGAAGAATTCTCTACAATCCTTTACAACGAAAGATGGAATTCCATCAGGACCATACGACAACTTCGGCTTAAGCACTTTCAATGCAAATTTGACATCGGAGTATGTCAAGCGCTCTACTACCACGCGTTGAGCGCTGCTTCCTACCGCCGCGCGCATAGCCTCTGCAACATCAGGTCTAGGAGGTTTATCGTTGTAGACTGAATGGAAATAGCTCGCAAATTCTTGACTACATTCTGACGGAGACAGCTCATTTCCCTCTTTAATGATACAAGAGCGGCGTAATTTAGACTTTTTAGATTTTATAAAAGTCCAAAACGACTTCGGATCTTTAGAAAAACGACTTTGTAACGTATATATATATGCATCGTAAGCCTCTTTAGTCATTGTTTTTACAAGCGCTCTCTTATTTGAGAAATCATGGTAATCATTTATATTCTTACTAATTTTATATATTTTGTGCAGTTCACTCTTAGATTTTATCTCGTATTTAATATCACGGGTATACCAATCTGGATAACAGGGACGTTTTTTATGACTATAGTTATCCTTGCGCGGCACCGACCTATCGATAGCATTATTTATTAATGAATAAAAGTATGGTACAGCTCTATTTATATCTTTCATGCTATATAACATCGACCAGTCTATAGTACCGATTTCAGTATAAAGACTTAGCATGTCCCCCCTCTTATAATCCCATTGACATCTTTGATTCCCAGACTGAACATAAGTATGGCAGGGTTCACCACTCAGCCGGTGACTATCAAAATATCTAAAGTTTACAACAAGTGGAGGATGTTGATTGTCAATTGGTACAATCGGGTTATTACAAACATTTACCTCTATATCAAAATCATCTAAGTTGGACAAAACTAAATCTAAAACTCGATCGTTACAATTCATTATATTATTAGCCTGATGAAATCCACAGTCAGCAACAAAATACTCGTAGTAATTATTTATATCAGTTGAGGCCGAGTATAAATTAAAATCCCCTACAACTAGCATTTTACGATAACGAGAGCATAACTTCTCGATTTCTTTAAACAATGATACATATTCTTGTTCTTTACTACCAGGAGGTATGTATACAACGCAAAATACAAAAAGGTTTTTACTCTTTCCTGTTATCATAGAGCATACAAGTTCAAATACGAAATCATTTACATTAATGGATAGTGCAATATTTCTCAAGTCTAGGCGGGACGGGGCCGCGGCTAGTAAAGCGCCTCCTTGTTTCCGTCCATCCGCACGATCACAACGATGAACAGTGAAGCCCGGAGGTATAAGCTCGCCATCGCTGAACGAGTCATTCAAACCCGTTTCAGTAATCGCGAATAGGTCTTCTGACGATGCCAGCATGCCCTGGGTAAACACGTCTAGTTTTGTCCTTAATCCTCGTACATTCTGGTAGTATATACTCGCATATTGGGGGCGAGGCTTAGAGCGAAGGTGGTTTTTGTGCTTTGACGGCGTTGCGATTTGCTGTGTGTTTTCGAAACCACTGCCATTCAGAGAACGCAGCATTCACAGGCCATACGGAACCATTAGACAACAGCTCGTAAGCGCTTTCAGGAACACCTATTACGAACGATGAGTAATCACCTCAGAGGTTTTGCACACAGATTGAACGTGATCTGTCAAGGTTTCCACGGTAGTTTCAGGGTGTAAGAACCAGACATGAAGGTGTTTTTTCCTTTCTACAGCCACGATGGTGTTTAACAAGTTATTCTCCCCTTTTTTTATTTCGGAGAGCCTCTTATTTGAAGTCCAACCTCGAACAGTCATAGAAGTAGTCATCTCGGTTTCATCGCCCTTTCCATTATTGTTTGTCACCAACAAAGTATTGTTTGCCGATATAGGAAACTTAGACACCGCAGAGCTCTTTGCTCTTCGTATACTATGGTTATTTGTAAGCGGCTGCATAGTAAGTGGCAACACCGGGAACTCGTCGGACGACAACGGAGTCTCAACTAGTTGTATTGGAGCGACCAACGTTTAGTTACCGTCAGATGACCCAAGCGGAGGTTGAAAATACCGGCTTTCTGATTCTATAACCTTATTATGTATAAATTGTACATGATCGGCATACTTTTCCAGTTTGGACTCATAAGAGACGATGGTCTTAACGGCCAATGCTAGGTGTTGTTTAAGATCTGCAATTTCCTCTCTCAGGATACGTAAATCACCTGATTAATCCATCTGTTCCACTTTTAACTCCTCATCTCGTTTAGGTTTGGATGCAGGATATTGAATTGGATTACGATGCAGGCAGAAGTAGACAGCGACGGCAGAAACAGGTGTCCAAATCAATTGAATTGAATTAAAGCCAGCATACGACAAGCCCCTCCCTATTAAGAAAGCTCTGTATAACGATCTCCTAAGCCTGTGTAACTCCCAAGCAATTCCCCACCATTATCAACAATTTTATAGGAACTTAAGCTTTTGTGATACTGAATCAGGTCACGATGAGGATTCTGATTAAGAATTTTAACTGTAATAGGACCTTATTATAATTTTCATGATTGTGTAATCAAGTGTAATAGTCGTGTCTTCAGTGCAGTGTCATTTTTTATAATAATAATAACTATCGTGCTTTCTCAAACTAACCAAAGTTGTTTCGTTTACTAGAATGCCCTTTATTTTTATAGTATATTTCATGAAATTAAGGCTTTATTTCATAAAATATACTATAAAAATCACCAAATAATACTTTAGTAAACTATTCGAATAAACAGTAAAAGTCATAACAATTAAATGTACGTTACTCTCAAACAATCGAATAACCACATAATTGGCTTTTACAAATGTTCAGCATACAAAACAAATTACACGAATAATAGCGTTACACGATTTTGCCATTGCCATCGAAAATATAAATTTACACGAATAATATCGCAAGAAGATTTTACTGTTGCCGTCGAAAATATAAACTTACACGAACAATATCGTAAGTGACATTACTGACCAGACCTTCACGTACACTAATATAGTAAAATGCATCCAGCTTAATTATAAGGAAGCCCATGGGCCTAGTTAAATTTTGTTGAAATAACCAGATAACTGAAAAAATTAGCTTCCTTATGCGATATAAAAAGTCTCTGATACTTGTTGTTAAATGGAGTTATTAAGGAAAAATGTTTTTTTATTTTTCCTGAACATTTACACTTTTACGATTACCGGATTATTCGCGGGGGGCGTCGAGTTATGCTCACGAAAGCACGCATCGGCGTTATTTCGCGGGTAAAAATAATTACAAAAACAATATAAAATTAATTTTAATTTCAGCAACAGCAACGAATTAGATGCATATGAGAACATCACCGACGGACTGAAACAAGCTTCGGAATGGGGCGAGAAAGGCATGAACTGCGAAACTCGGTACAAATGCGGACAGTAAACACACGACCCATTCTAACTATTTTATTAATAATATTGAGCAGTTGAGTGAAATTTATTATCTAGGTAAATAATCATGGTATATGTAAAAGTATTTTAGTCAATATCATGTGTAAATACAGTCATACAACTTATTAATTAATTGTGCTATTTTTTATTATAGCAATATTAAACTTTTACTTGTTTTATTGCACTTTATTCACTACCTACAAATTATTGTTTCATTGAGTCAGTTTGCTGAGAGCCACTTCATTTTGTTATAGAACTTTTACGAATATAACATACGTGTAGTATATTGAAATACCTGAAATCATTTCATTTTATGATTGAACTAAAATCAGAATGTCTTATGAAAATCAAGTAAAACAAAAACAAATACAATTACAAAATCTACCAAAAGCATAACAATGTGTTTCTCAACATTATATATCGTTTTGATTTTCATAGTTGCGTTAGTTGTCTGTTCCACTCACAAGATATCCAATCTGCCTTTAGTTTAGTCATTGAATGTTTAGCCTTTAGGCCACAGCCACAGCTGCAGTTATGACAGTTGCCTTGAACATATTATACTTGATTTTATTCAATATTGTCATTCTAAGGCATTGTAATCATCATTAAAATCAACAACGGTCTCCTCTGTCGCTGGCTTTGCAGTAGTAGTACTGGTAGTAGTAGTGGTACTAGTCGCGTTTCTCTCTTTCGTTTTATCTAAATGAGCGCGCATATTCATGAAGCTCAGACCGATTTCTGCCAAGTAGTTGTTCATTTTGTGATAATCTCTGGTATACGGTGCGTTGGTTTTTGTACTGAATAGGCTGACAACAAACTTCATTCTCGTGTACTATGGGTGTGTGGAGGCGATGACTCTGGGAGTTCGTTCCACGGGCTGCTTTTCTCTGGCGGCGCGATATTCTGAGTAGGAGACATAGCCGTCTCCGTCCGTGTCGTCGGTTTCGAGGGTTTTGTCGACCAATGCTGGAAAGTTTATTAAATTAGTTTAAAATATTTAGCTTTGAAGCCTTTAAAATATTTATCGTTCCAACTACTCGTACTAAAAGTATAATTAAGTACTTATACATATTATTACGGAACAATTCACGAATATCGAACACACGGGTAACCTTGTCAACTAATCCAACTAGTCGACTCATCCTATTTTGATGAGATGCCGCCAGCCTACATATATGTTTGTGAGTGTACACTAAGAAGTAATAGTGATTTAAAAAAATAAGGGTCGTTAAAAATCGTATTGTCGTCAAAACCTTGATGACATTATCGTCAGGTACCAAGTGCCTTAATAATAGCTTATAAATAAATATTTCGGGTCAAAATGTAAGATCAGAGAACCTACCCGTGACAAAAGTTTAGAGTTATGTTTATAAAATAGAACAACAAGAAGAAGAAAACACTTTGTCCGTTATTTTAATTATTAAAAAAAAAATACTCGTTTTTTTCATCTTTTTAAAATAATATCGTTGCAGTGCATTACAGTTTCGCGTGACGTACTGCTTTTGTGCGATTTGAACTAAATTTCGCAGTCACAAGCCTCCACTCCTGAACTTTCATGCTCTATATCTTTGCACTTTCTTATTAAATTGATAAAGAAAAAAAAATGCTGTCCGGTATTTTTGGACAGACTAACTAACGGACTTAACAGAACACCATTTTGTACGAAGGCATCATGCCAATGGAAATGTAATATAATGCCTTGCAATAAGTGTATTTATTTCTACTCTCACCAATATATCCTTCGAATTCATCAGGCTCGGGTTCTATTTCAGACTTCTCCACAGCGTCGTCAGTTTCATGTTCCATTGTATGATATATTGCCTGGAAATAACAAAACATATTAAAACAGGGTTAATTTATTGGGTTCCACAAAATATCTAAGAGTAGGTATTATATGAATGGTTTAACCTTTAACAATTCTAGGCCATCTAGTTTGGAGTTTCTGTCGAAATCATGGGCAGAGAAATAGTGGAACTCCAATTCTTCAGGTGACATTTTGGAAATGTCTTCTGCTGATAAAATTTTAGAGTCTTCTTCTATGTGTCTGAAAAAAAAACAACATTACGTTACGTTTTACCTTTAAGCCTTATTGAATTCTGTCAATTTATTTACATGCCCGTTTCAACACCAACAATGTATATCGGATATTTACTTACACGCGTAAAGACACTTTTAGACATTAATTTAGAGACCGTTTCTTTTTCACATACGTTGACAATAGCGTAGTTATTCATTAATATCTTCACTCTGAATAATACCTAGACTCACTTGGTATCGTGCAACAGCTGACTATCATCCATGATGGAGCTGGAGCCAGTCGGCTTGTAATGGTGATGATGCTGCTCCACGGGGCTCTGGCCTGAAGGGTGGTGCGGTCCTCGCCTCATGCCTTGTGCCATGGTGTTGATGACCAGCACTAGGAATGCTGGATTGGAATATACTGGATTACATAAAAGCCTTGGAAAGTTTTATTTTGTGGAAATTGCTCTAGAATTGCCTATATTGCTGCAATTGCATCATCATCATCATCATCATCAGCACCCTATTAACGTTCCCACTGCTGGGACACAGGGACTTCTCTCTTGACGAGAGAGATTAGGCCTTAATTCACCACGCTGGCCAAGTGCGGGTTGGTGAATGTCACATGTCTTTCAAACTAAAAGCATTGGAAAGTTTTATTTTGTGGAAATTGCTCTAGAATTGCCTATATTGGTGCAATCAAATTTTGTCTCTTCCTAACAAATACTAATATGGTAGTGATCGAGGCGGAGAAAGGAATGCTTTCTACATTTCAGCAAATAGAGATAAGATGACAATTATGCGAAAAAGGGATATAAGCATATTAGACCCTTTAAATATTGCAGGGTATCTTGTTGAAACCTATTTTAATTTGTGCAAAAAAAGAGAAATACGTTTCCTTAATCTTCGCACGCAGGACTCGAACCTGTATCACCGACTTTTATATTTCACGCTTGAGACCTGTTTTTAATTAAATTTTCTGTTTTTTCGAACCTCTTCTATTTCCGACGGTGTTGCTATTATCATTTTATGTTTCTACCGAATATTCGAAATCATTTTTTTTTTTTATTTAATTTAATAATTTAGTTTATTCGCTGATAATAGCACAGATACTTTATTATTATTTGGACAAATTGTCAAAATTACTATTCATATACATACTTCGGTGAGTAAACTTGACTGGATGATTTTATATAGGTAACTTTTATTTATATAAAAAATCTTGAAAATTATTAAACGGGGCTTCAGTGTGTTTTAACAATTATTTAAAACCAATAAGATTGTTGAATCCTTTATATAGGACGACGACTCAAAATACCACGCTACCCTGCACTATCAATGCTTGTTTTTTCATTGAAAATAAATTTTGTGTTTGTCGAATATTTTATGATGCCAATGAATTAATATCATTAATTATTATGGAAATTAAATAGTAACATTCAAGTGCTGACTATACAAATGTCTGATAGGTACCTACTATCAGTTGTTGGTTTCATACTAATGATATGAAACCAACAGTTATACAATATCTGACGATAAAAAAATCGGTCCTTATACGAACAAACGCCATCCAGTCAAGCATAGGTGCTGCTTGACTGGATGGCGTTTACTACATACAAATAAAGTCACTTCAAAATAATCGCCAAATAACAAATCAAATACAAAACTAACATTTCAATACCTGCCATGCCAGTACTAAAGAGTTGACAGCTGGAGCCCCACAGGGCGCAGCCCCCGCCGGGCGCCCCGCCGAGACAATATTCACACCTCATTTGACAGCCGCCCATTTGTCATTCGGTAAAAAGCAAGCCAAAAAGATTTGTCCGAAATTGGCTCGGTTTTTATTGTGATTTGAATTTTTAATTTTAGGTGTACGAATTTTAATTGGCTAAGAAACTGTAGTGACACATTGCCAGTCAAATAATTTGAATAATGGTAGAAGAGGTGCATTAGTTTAATTAGGAGCATTTTAAATATAGCAATGAAAATCTAAAGCGGTATACAAACTTCAAACGAATTCATAATGTCTTATTATCATGTTTTACCTACTGAAAACATACCTATATTAACTAAAAAACAACAAAAACAATCAAACATCATTATTAACATCAAAATTATAATATGGAACTACTACTATTAAATTTAATTGATTACTTAAATAATACTCAATATTCTTAGAAACTAAGTAATCATTGTTAACACTTGTTATTATTATTAATATTATTATTATTATTATTATTATTATATTATTATTATTATTATTATTATTATTATTATTATTAACACTTGGTTCAATAAGTCTCGGTGTGGACAACCAAAACGTATTTTTGTTGAATAGTTTAGCACAAATAAATAAGCAACAAGAAAACAAGAGCCCAAAATATATTGACTACATTTATTTGAAAATGGAATTTAAAAGCAAATGACAGTAACATGATCAGCCAAACTACAAAGGATTTGCAACATCAAAACAAAGGAATCAGGTGGCCAAACCACCCTTTTACAAAAAACTATTACAAAGAACTTTCAATAGATCGAATGCATAATTTATTTCCGTCCCCTATTTGGAACATTTGGTCCGACGGAAAGACGAGACCGCTCTTTAATCGGACCCCACTTTATTACAGTGTATGAAGTAATGGAGGACAAATTATGCGCTCATATTGTACCTACTCTGTGACAAGTGCGTGCTGCATATGTCGACGTGTCTGCAGAAAGCGGTATCAGGACACACGGGTGGGGACTTTGTAAAACATTAGCGCATTTATAAAGGTCTTAATTTCAATAAATGATATAAAATAATTGTCATGTTACATGAATTTATTTTTTTATGATTTTTGATGCAAAACATGTTTTTCTCGTGTAAGCTAAGTCTACATGTCAAACATAATGAAAATAACATCTCTAAATCATCGAAAAGCATGTATTTGATAGTATTTAACTGATGAGCTGATCTCGCTGCATTCAATGATTTAAAATAAGCTGGTAGGTACTTAACCTTTTACTTTCTCATTTATTATTCGTTTATTCATTTTGTCAAGCTGAAATAATATTTTTATAATTAGTTGATAAAAAATACCATAGTTTATAATGCAAATGTGTATCTTTTAACAAATATTATCGATCACTGTTTATGACTTTTATTTTTACCTCCAATGAAAATTGTTCTCAGACTGATAATCCTAGAGCTTTAATTAGTTGAGGTATAGTTTTTTTTTATCTAAGTATATTAACGTCTAATTCTAATTATGTCATATAATGAATGCAACACATCATATCATGGCAAACGTCAGTAGGTCTTTTTTCGTTAAAAGTGTTTGACATTCTTAGTAAAAAATTCTCGTCTTATTGAAATTTCGAGTGTACCTACTTGTACCATGCTACTTTATATTCGCAAACATTTATAACCGTATGTCCTGTTGCAAGAATAAGCCCCCACGCACTGCCCACCATATCAGGCGCTAACACCCTAATCCCATGCGATTACAATGCCATGAATAGACTCCTTTTGTATCAGTCTTGGTTACATTTTGGTTTTACAGTAATTTTATTTAAAGTATTAATGGAGATAAAATGAGAGATCACATTAGTAATCATTCAGAATGGTTATTTGAACTTAAGATTGGTTCCAGTAGACAATTGCACTCGGAGTGTGAAGGTCGCGCGCATTATTTACGCAAATAAAATAAATTCTTATCTTTTGTTTAGTGCGCGGCGGCTGCAGGCTCGATATCGGGCCGCGTAGTCGAGCGCTTAATTACAATGAACATTCAACCTAATGCAATGGACAATTTGACTCATTATGTCGTAACAGAAAATAATTCAAGTAGTGAAGTAGTGGAATGTGTCACGACTAATTCATTAAATTTCGGTATGAATCAGAAAGAGATGGAGGCAGAGGAAATAAACACAACGGGACTAAGAAAAAGACAAATGGAGTGTCAACTTGGAGAAGAGCCGAATTCTTCGGAGGATGCAGATTGCTGGAGTGAGGTTAGGAGGGGGAAAAAAATTATTAGACGCCAAAATGAAAACACAGAAACAGAGGAAGTAGTTCAGATATGTGTAATGAGTAAAAATGATTTACCGAAACAATTTGCGCTTGCGAGATTATTACAAGAACATAATATTGATGATATTTCAAAGGTGAAATATGTTAACAAAGGCAAGATTTTGATTACTTTTGATAAAGCGTCTAGCGCAGATAAATTTTTAGGAACAAAAGCATTTTCCGACATGGAGTGGAGATGCTCAAAGACGACTGAAGTTGGTATATCTTATGGGGTAATAAAAAATGTAGAGATAGATATAGAAGAAAAAGAAATATTAGAACAAATATCATCATCAATTGAAATTATTTCCGCAAAACGGCTAAATAAAAGAAATATGGACGAAGGAGGCAATCCATGGATAATGAGCGAATGTGTCAGACTAGGATTTAAAGGAACGTCGGTCCCACCATGTGTCTTCATTCATAAAATACGCATAAAAGTTGAACACTATATTTTTCCAGTGACACAGTGTGGAAGGTGTTGGAAGTATGGGCATTTGTCCAGATTTTGCCCTAGTAAGAAAATTATTTGCCCAAAATGCACTAAAAAGCATGAAAATTGCGAGAACACATCTTTTACGTGTGTAAATTGTCATGGACCACACATGGCTATGAATAAGAAATGTCCTGTTTTTATAAAAGAAAGACGGATTCGCGAACTTATGGCTGAATTTAATGTAACATACAAGAAAGCAAAAGATATGTATGTACCTGCAACTCCAATATCAGAAAGATTACAAAGGAATGCCCAAAGCGATAAAGATTATGATGAGTTCCGTCCGGATCTATTGACACGTGAACCTACAACTGTAACTAAACCAGTCGCTAGTTTCTCCTATGCTACTATTGCTAAATCTAAGCAAAAGAAGTTAAAACCAACTCATATTACGATACAAACAGAAAAAGATTTTAGTCAAGAAGAAATGGAAATTGAAGAACATCAAAGCCACAAAGAAGACACTAGCACAGAAGTAAGACAGACACAAAAAAAACAACAGAAGAAACGAAAGCAAGTTCCCCAGCCTTCCACGCCCTGGGATGAGGAAAGTTCAGTGTGTTCTGAGAACAGGTATGAACAAACACCCACGGAAACATTTACAGCGAAAGATAGTGACGATAAAAAGAATGACACAATTTCACATTTACTTAGACGATTAAAAGACATTATATTTAACTCTAGATTGGAATTAGTAAAGAAAATAGAAATGATCGTTAAAATTAGTATAGAATGGATTATAACAAAATCTGTAGGTTATATTACGGCCGGAACCTTTTTAAGTTCTGCCTATCAATATGGATTATAGTCATCATAACAGTTTTGCTATGAATATAATACAATGGAATTGCCAAAGTGTAAAGTCCAAATACTTATCATTAGAGGCATTTCTTGTTCAAGAAAAGGTACATATAGCTGTATTAAGCGAAACATGGCTGGAACCTGAGAGCAATTTCAATATCTGTAATTATAATTGCTATAGAGTTGATAGGGATGATTCATATGGTGGTGTCGCTATCCTTACTCATAAAAGTGTTAAGACAATTGAATACCCCACCCGAAGTTTGAATTCCGGTATTGAATTACTACATGTAAAAATACTAAATTGTCAACATATTGAAAACATTATTTCAATTTACTGTCCTTCCTCCGTTCGGACTAACCAAAGTGACTGGGACCATGTCTTTTCAATTAGCAACAACAAAACACTCCTATTGGGGGATTTCAATGGTCATCATAATAACTGGTCTTATAAAACAGATAGTAGGGGCCTCCAAATTAATGAGGCGATGATGGAATCCAATTTTACTTATATGAATGACGGCAGCCCTACTAGAATAAGGCTATCAAATGGTGTTTTGCAGCAATCATCTCCAGATATATCATTCGTATCTACGGAGTCAGTAATTAACTTTAAATGGAAAACTACAAATGAATCTCTTGGTAGTGACCATCTTATTATTAAAATTTCATTTAGTCAAAATGACTTTAAACAATTTAAAAAAAAAAGAAACTACAACAATTGTAATTGGACCGAATATTCGTTATTAATAGAAGAGCTTCTTTCAAATTTTAATCCCCCGGATGAACACCAATCCTTTTATGACCAGTTTATAGATATTATAGAAATAGCTGCAAACACATGGATCCCCTATATTAAAATACCTACTCATATAACTAATAGATTTGTTCCGAAACCTTATTGGAATCCCGAGCTGTCAAAGGCGGTAGCCATACGTAGATTAGCTCTGGCTACATTCAGACGTTGCCCGTCACCTCGTAATTATGATAATTTAAAAAACAAAATAGCGGAAGCTCAGAAATGTATTCGTAATGCTAAATGCAAGGCATGGCAGGAATTTTGTACTTCGATTGATGAAACTTCGAATGCGACAGAAATGTGGCGCAAAATGAGATGGATTAAGGGTCGTTTCACACCAAGACAAAGCGTAGATAAAAAAATGGCTACTGAATTGTTAACAAACCTAGCACCTGATTTTGTTACCCCAAAAAAAACATGTTTTTACTCAGATAATGTCAAGTTAGATGCAAATATTTCTCTTAATGAACTTCAAAACTGTTTAAAAAAAAAAGACACAGCCCCCGGGTGCGACGAGGTTTCATACTCGATGATATATAATCTCCCACTTACTGGTAAAATAATATTGCTAAATTTGTATAACCGCTGTTTTTTAGATGGATTCGTTCCTCTACAATGGCGCAAAATCAAGGTCATCCCTATACCTAAACCCGGTGCACCCTCATCTTTACGCCCTATTGCACTAATTTCGTGTATGTGCAAAATTTTACATTCAATTATTAATAAACGTCTCGAATGGTACTTTGAAAAGGAAACCTTATTCCCAGAATCCATGATAGGGTTTCGAAAAGCGAGATCCTCTTTAGATAACCTATCATCGCTCGTATCTCATATTCAAAACGGATTTTCAAATGATTTAATTACTGTTGGTTGCTTTATTGATATAAAAAACGCCTATAACAATGTAAATATCACATCTCTTATCAAAATTCTTGATGAGTTTAATGTAGGTCAAAAAATCTGTAATTATATATGGTCTTACCTTAATTTAAGAATTTTAATAATCCAAACTGATGATAATGTTTTGTCTAGATGGACATGTCAAGGATTAGCTCAAGGTGACCCCTTATCCCCCCTACTTTTTAATATAATAACCATAAAAATATGTCAATCAATATATAATGTGCAGATATCCCAGTACGCGGATGACTTTGTTATCTATTGTACAAAACGCCACGTGGCTGATGCTATTAAAGAATTACAACCTGCTTTAGGTAAAATTAGTAACATGTTAGATAATATCGGCTTAGAAATTTCACCGGTTAAAAGCAAAATTTGCGTATTTAAAAAAGGACGTTTTAGGGGATCGATTGAATTTACTCATGATTGTTACTCATTGCAGGTGTGTGACAACGTTAAGTATCTTGGACTATGGCTAGACAGTTCTTTAAGGTGGGGAAAACATATAAAAGAAACGGTTTATAAGGTACAGAAATTTATAAATGTAATTAAGATATTAGCCGGGTCGGGGTGGGGGGTACACCAAAAACACTTAAGACGACTGTACATGTCTATAATTCGCAGTAGGATTGATTACGCTAGTTTCTTGTATGATAACAGCTGTCAAAGCAATACAATAAAATTGGATAAGGTGCAAAATCAAGTTATGCGCGTAGTTGGTGGTTATATACGTAGCACTCCTATACACGTTATGGAAGCTGACTTGAGTTTGCCCCCTTTGTTTATACGTCGCAGATTTTTAGCGTCGAAATTTTGGCTTAGATCTAAAAGTTTCACTAACAATAAAACTATAAAAGTAATAAATCAACTAGCTTCTCGAAGCAATTGTAATTATTGGACACGTAAAAAGCTACCGGTTTTAGTAACTGTAAATTCACATTTTAACCTACTTCCTATTCATTCAAGCGACAAACTTGAAATGTTTTCGTTACACACATGGATGAATAATATTTATCTTAATGACATAATAATTGATAAAATTCCTACAATTGATCGATCAAAGCGTACATATAATTCTAATGTTATAAAAAATCTATGTTTAGACTATATTAAAGAAAAATATCAAGCTTTTTATCAAATTTTTACGGATGGATCCAAGGACGGGACAAAAGGAGGGGCAGCCTTTTTTGATCCTTTTTCAGAAAGCTATATTAAATTTCAAATTGAATCAAATATCTCAATTATGCATTTGGAGCTAATAGCTTTGTCTGAGGCTATATCTTATGTAGATTCTATAGATTGCAACAAATTTGTTATCTTTTGCGATTCAAAGAGCGCGTTGCAACATTTAGCTCGGAGTACCTCGCATACGCGAGGTCACCCGATTGCTTATACTATAATTGAATCAATTATGAAGCTCCAATCAAAAAATAAATCAATAATCTTACAATGGATTCCATCGCACATTAATTTGGAGGAAAATGATGTAGTTGATCAATTAGCAAAACAAGCCATCTTAGATGGCATACCTTTAATTAAAGTCCCTTTATACTCGGAATATATAAGTAATGCTAAGACTCAATGTATCGAGCTATGGCAGGAATACTTTGATAAAAGATCAACGGAAAAGGGAATTTGGTACCGTACGATACAGCCGCGAATTAAGTCACAACCCTGGATCGATGACTGTACCTATGTTAGAAATGTACTTGTAATTGCTCTCAGGCTCCGTTCTGGTCACATTCCAACCAATAAGTTTGCATTCCTAATGAAAAAAGTTGATTCTCCTAATTGTATTGAATGTGGTACTGTTGAAGATGCATATCACGTGATAATGGAATGTAAGCGTATTGCGAACGAAAGGAAACAAATATTTAAAAATTGTACAGTTAATAATGTTGGTCATTGTAATTCTATTTTGTCATCTCCTCTATCCAAAGAAGCTGAAAAACTGTATGAATTAGTTAGTAAGTGTTTATTTTTAAGAAGTTAGACTGTTTTTGTCTGTTAATATTACTTGTTTGGTATATTAGATTAATGTTTATTTACAAGGCGGTATGGTCGCTAAGCGACAAAGCCTTTTTCTTTAAATAAAAAAAAAAAAAAAAAAAAAAAAAGATTGGTTCAAAAACCGGGTAGGTACCTAATACATACCTGTAATTGCTGGTAAAGTTACGCAGGATTTTGAAAATAATAATATAAAAAGACTTTAGGCTTACACCTAAACTACAATATTCTACATCGATTAAAATCCATTTGTAAATAGTTTCTTAACGGTTTTGTTCCACCTGCCGTAATCTTGGCAATGATATGACTTTACTATTAGCGTAAAAATAAAAGCTAACCTACTAACTCATAAATGCTCTATTCTAACCTATTCATGCATATTTCTAGACGGGTATCTAAGAGTGTAATCCACAATTGATACACCAAGAGCAATATCTGAGTGAAAATAACTTACCCTGTAATCGCATAACTAGTTTTCCACTGATTTTCATTTGTTTTGTTTACAAAAAAAATTACTACAAGAAACGCGTTGACATTTGTATCGTCTTTGTAAATGTCAGTCCGCAATCGATTGTCTGGCGCAGGCGCGTGAAGCGCTTCGATGTGAACCTTATTTTTAGAGCAAAAAGGTTTACAATAGTGCAAGCTTGTCAATGGTTTGCGCAAGGCATTTGAAGTATTTTGAAGGGTATTCAAGTGTCTTGAGTTTTCAGATGAAAATAAGAGATGTCGCAAGCTGTGAAATAGAACGCGTCTATAATGGGTATCGCCTTAATATCGCGGTGGGCTAGGGTCCGCTTGCGGCGCAAGTGGTAGCGGGTTCGATTCCCGCCGAGGGGTCTACTGTTTGTAAGTTCTGCAAGCACTTTCTCCTTGATCTGGGTGATCAATATTTATGATAAAAAATATCTATATATGTATGTCTATTATATTAAGTATTTCAGATGTCTAGAACCCGTAACACAAGCTTAGAGCTTACCAAGGGGCTAAAGATTGTTGTGGATTGTCTGGATATATTTATATTTATTTATTATTCAGTTGTCTGTTTGCTAGTATTTAATCAGGAAAACTACTTTTATCTAACGAGCGAACGAAATTCAAAATATATTATTTCTCTTGTTGGTTTGGCGGTTTGTACATGCCTTGAGAAATGATAACAACTAGCGGGGCCCTGGGGTGTGCCTGAGTTATATGGATTTTACTTTACTTTTTCAACTTTTAAAGTTAAAGTAGGTCGTGCCGTTTCGAAAATTAGCCGAAACAAACAGACAGACAGAAAAAATATGTTATATTAGTATCGTGTAGATACACACAAATCATCTGGAATTTATAAGGCACCTTAAAAACTCTGCGTCTCGATTTCTTATTTCGAAATCGTCGAAAACTCCTTGACCTGGTTTTCGTATACATAATAGTTAATTATATGTTTGGTTATAGTAGCTTAATAAACAGAATCTCTTAAACAATTCCGTTTAGCAATCCTAGAAAGTATTTTCTCCACTCATCTCGGTCATAACGCTCCTTTAACTAGAATTTGTAATAAGTAAATTACCCAATCACGATATATATTTTTCGATAAATTGCTTTATTTCAAAAGCTAAATTATCAAAAGCATCTATTGATAAGTAAACCCATTTAACGCCATTCCCGTTAAAATCATACATTATTTTTATGTATATTAAGTACGTACCTACATTTTAAAGTGTATATCATAATACTTTTGTTTAAACCTTACCTTACTTTTGTTTTAAATAAGCTATTGTTTCTAAAATGTATAAGTGCTATGCAACCCTGCTATTTGATATTATATAATTCGACATATTGATTTCTATAACATTAATGCCCATGATTGTTACCAGTGCTGTTGGATCTCATTAAATAAAGAAAAGATAAATTTAGTGTAGGTAGCTACGTACTTACCTACATTATGCATTCAAAAGCGATTATTTTGATATAACACACACTTAAATATAATTTAATTGTACAAGTTTCAATTCTTTTCACATTCGCTTGAGGCGCATGAGGTTTTTTTTAAGACAGTTAGTCACTATCCAGGTGGACGAACGACGGTTGATGCAGGCCGCTGCCATCCAAATTACTGAGAATCTAAAATATAATCTTTGAGGGAGGTCTATACCCAGCAGTGGACGTCTTACGGCTGATGATGACGATACAAGTAGATCCTTGCTTGTCCACAATCTAACCTTATGTGTATTATGTTCAATTGTGTAAACACTTAAGAACTTATGTAATTATAAACTTTTAAGGACATAATTTCACTATTTGTAAAACCTTATTTTTTCTTTGTGAATAAATACATTTTTTATTTTTATTTTATTTATTTATTATTTATGGAAAGTGGCAATGTGGACGTGGATGGATCACGGTTTTGGTGGGTTTCCGTCTGGATACCAGTAATTTTATTTATGTTTTCTATGTAAAATATCAGCTACCAAGTAGCTTTCTGAAATTTGATATTGAGATAGTACAACAATATTTTTTTACCCGTCTATTATATCAAGACATACTAAATTATTATGAACTAGCGGCCCGCCCCGGCGTCGCACGGGTAAAAAAAGTTCCCGGCATTTTTTCCTTATTTGCTAAAGGGTGATGATAAAGTCCCACGCCGCGTTTGTTTGACTTTGTACGATGAACTTAACAACTGAAAGATCTTTATGCAGTTTTTAGCAGTAGGTAGAGTTACTCAATGATTTATGTGTATTTACTACATGATTTGATACGTAGAAAGACCACTGAAAGAGGCTCTCTCTTTCACAATGAGGCGGTTTGCCAATGCTCGCCACGATTTGCAGGCGAGTTGACGAGCGCACTACCTATTGTTGCCAAGTGAAGATTTATTTGATTTTTGATTTGAAGTGTTGTGATCCAAGAGCCAAGTGTTGTGGTCCAAGAGCCAAGTGTTGTGGTCCAAGAGCCAAGTGTTGTGGTCCAAGAGCCAAGTGTTGTGGTCCAAGAGCCAAGTGTTGTGGTCCAAGAGCCAAGTGTTGTGGTCCAAGAGAACTCTGCTGCCCCTCTCCTGGTGTGTTTCCCTTGCTTTGATTCTACGGCGCCAACTGTAGGAGATGGGTGCCCACATTCTTACGCCGGTGCTCGCGGCTTAAAAATATATACGACTTAAGAAATATTTTTGCTATGATATGAAGTCGCTTCCATTGAGGGTTTGCTGATATTTTCTTAAGTCATAGAAAGAGTCCTCCAAGAAGAAGAACTTAAGCATTTATTTTAATTTAACGTAATAATAATATAATATAAATAGGTCAAAATAATAAGTGACCTGACCAAGTATGTATGTGGTATATTTTTTAGTATAACTGTTTAGCAATAACTGGTATTACAAAACCAATTCATTTATTTAATAGTTGCAAGGGGAAAGCCCACAGTAGACATCTTTTTTAACCCCCGACCAAAAAAGAGGGGTGTTATAAGTTTTTAACCCCCGACCAAAAAAGAGGGGTGTTATAAGTTTGACGTGTCTGTCTGTCTGTCTGTCTGTCTGTCTGTCTGTCTGTCTGTGTGTCTGTCTGTCTGTCTGTGTCACCATAGCTCCCGAACGGATGGAGCGATTTCAATTAAGTTTTTTTGTATGAAAGGTGAGTCTGGCGCTAGTGTTCTTAGACATGTTTCATGAAAATCGGTTGTGCCGTTTAAAAGTTATGGGGGTGAGAGTGGGGAAGGAAAACCGAAAATCTGCAAATATGTGTGTGGGGTATCAAATGAAAACGCATGGCGTCAACATTACATATTAATATTATGTTGTTTTACATTTAAGGAAATTAATACATTGGAATCGGGGGTTTTTCTTAAATTTTAAATTTAGATTTATTGACATCTTTGATTTGCAAGTTTTTCGTAGAATTAAGAGAATGAGGTTATGCATTTTTATGCAGTTTTACTTTTATAAAACTATATGCTCGTTAGGGTAATTAAACTACTGGTGAAGTTTGTATTTCGTTCCTCCTTAAATTTTAGATTGCCAATATCTTAATATATATAAATCTCGTGTCACAATGTTTGTCCTCAATGGACTTCTAAACCACTTAACCGATTATAATAAAATTCGCACACCATGTGCAGTTCGATCCAACTTGAGAGATAGGATGGTTTTTACGGCGAGAAAAATTCGAATAATTTCCGGGAAAATTTTATACCCGTGCGACGCCGGGGCGGGCCGCTAGTTTTTTTATATTTTTCATTGATTTTTTATTTTTATTTTTATTCCATGTCACAATGTTACTTACCGTACTCCTCCGAAACGGCTTAACCGATTATTGTAAAATTTTATATGCATATTCTGTGGGTCTGAGAATCGGCTACTACCTTTATAGATTTTTTTATACATATAAAACACCGAGACCAAGGGAAAAGTACCCTCAGAACATACAAACTCTGATCCCTCAGCACGAATCAAACTCGCTATCGCTTGCACTATAATTTTTTTTTTTTTTTTATTATCATATTGTTTTTTTTTAATTTTATTTGTGTTTGTATTGCATTGTTACGTGTATAATTTAGTTTAATTTAATTAAATTATATTTTTTTATGTTTTATTTGCCGTTCTGTTCTGTTTGTCGCCCGTGAGGTTGTTTGTCATTAGGTCTCGTCTGAAAACCAGCGCAAATCCACCTAATGTGGATCTGCTTATGCTGAGGCGAGACCTTTTGGCACAATACATGCAATTATTTATGTCTAGTATTAAGTATTATATAAATATCTTATTTTTTTTAATTGTATTTAACTGTATTTTACTGTTTATGTGTGTGTTGCGTCAATAAATGTTTTCTCTCTCTCTCTCTCTCTCTATAAGCGGACTTTCGCCCGCCGCGCCACTGCGTCGAATATTAATATAACGACATAATTATAGTGTTACATTTAAAAATTACATAGATATAAGAAACAAAGAAGTCGCTGCAACCTTGTTGTTGATAGAATCTTGTTACTTACAATATATTGGACGTAGGGCCTGTTCCACCAACTCCTAGTAAAATTAGACAATGTCACATGTGACAAAGCGAGATAGACAATATTGAGACGTATTATTGTAAGAAATAGCTTTAAGCAATAAGGCCGCCCATTACGCATATACTTGCTATATAAGGCCTTTTTGTATAGTTTTATGTTGGTATGTAATAAAGAGTTATATTATTCTTATTGCCATATCATTGCTTAGTTTACTCGGATTATGTGAAATAAGCCGTACCTACCACGCGAAGGTGTAAAACATACATACGAGTATAAACTTTCACCTTGAATCACTCTATCAATTGATGAAATATCAGAAAATCTAGATAAAAAACCGTCTTTCATCAGGTATTTCTAGTTTTATCAATACCATCTGAGAATCATATTGTAATTGTATTTATCCATGTTTTTCAGAACGCAAAACGAAACATTCTCGAAAGATTCCTGAAAAAGTTAACTTAAATCAGAAAGCCGAGCAGAGGTTTCAATATACCTAACCATTATAAAAAGCCAAACTCATCGCGATGTTTACAACCCTCTCTCAGCCCGACATAGCTGCGAGCCCGTCAACAACTGAAACTGCCTGTACCCTGATCCTTCGATAATAGTCTCTCGAATATCTAAATAGAATTCATTTTCTCTCAGCTCAGCATTGAAATAGATCTTTATTCCTTTAAACGTAGGTACTGAATTTGCTAGCACAACAAGGACTTCGCTTTCGGTTAGAAGGCTGTAACGGGTTCTGAGATGTACTACTGAAATTTCGACTGTAAAGCTAAGGATTAAAGGTTATTTTGGGATATGGAAAGTGGTAAGGAAGGCTTTTTGGTATGAAAATGTTTATGTTTATAGTGATCTGTTGTGGGGAAGTTAAAAAGAGATGGGTGTATGTAAGTGTGTGAGGGATGTATGATCAATACGTGGCGCGCACGAAGGCAGATCTAATGGTCGTTTTCTTACATTTGCATTCTAATTGACTTCACTCGATGCCTTCCTTTTGTGTCGTGTGTGACGCAAATTGAGAGGAATTACTGTCTTGCGGGGGCAAGTTCGCAGAATTTGCATTTCTCTGTACGAAAGATAAAGAGTCAACTTCTTTATTATTTCAGTTCAGTCAACTCGAATTAAATTTAGCTCGTTGACTCACTATAAGTTTTTCTTTTGCAACATATGTTCACATGATCACAATAACCACTTTTAATACCTACATTTTTAAGGAAGGAATAACATAGAATCAAATACAAATTGGAATACTCGTAGCTACGCATACTTCAAAATACACCTATCATTAAGGTATATCCTTTACAAAAACATAACTTAAAATCTAAACTACCTGCTCTATACATAAATGAAACACAAATCCGTACGTTACGAACAATAAATTGTCGGTTTTCTGTTTCAAACGGAGATTTGGGCGCAGGGCGGGCGGGTTGGTTGCCTAGCAACGGCCGCCCGCCCCCACTTGCCGGGGGCGGCCCTCGGATCACTTTTAAACTTTCATGTCGGAAAGTTTTTAAGGTTTGCTTGTGGCTCTCAGATTCGCCATCTTTTTGTTTTAAGCCTCTTTACGAGGAAACCGGTATGGAGGATGCTCTCACAACTTTTTATTATACTTACCTACCTGACGAGCGCCGAGATTCAGGGTACGCACCGTCTATCCTATATTCAATTTAAAACATGAACCTTTTTTATAAATAAGTGCAATTTATATCTTGTTTAGTTCTATGTTTTGTAGGTGACTTTTTATTTAATTTCATTTGATAAGAAATACATACCTACATATATACAATGACATATTATAATGACTACTCGTATTACAAAAAGTTAAATCTTTTTTAACATAAGGAGTACATGCATAACATAACATAGGTCGGTACCGATCTTCACCGAGGGATAATCGGTAGCAGTTGAGAAGAATAAATATTTTAATCAGCCTATGTCAAAAAAATGTCTTAGATCATTTCTTTCTTCTTCTTACAGTCTTCTCCATTGCTAAAATAAGCAGATCATCGTCTTTAATTTATCATTATCTAGGTCTAACCCAAAGAAGTACATCTGCTTACTCCATGACCGTCTATTTTACAATACAATACAAAAACGCTTTATTGTTCACAACACAGGAACATAAACAAGTAAAACAAAATAATAAAACAAGTGATACAATGGGCGGCCTTATCAATATCTTCCTAGCAACCTTAGGATGGAAAATACTTTACTTGAAATATAAAGGAGGCAAGGTATTTTCTTATAACTATACTTATAGTAAAAATCTGAAGAGTTATATATCTCAGGCACTAGGTAACTGGTCCAATTTCAAATAATTCACTGTTAGATAACCTATTTTTTCGAGGTAGGCTATGGGCTATTTTACCGCGGGAAAATACTTTGTTCCGGGAATTTCCATAAAACAATTAGTTACCAATAAAAGGAATATAATCTAAAAGAAACGTATCACAAAGTTCTACAACTAGGTACTGTATATTAGTAATCTGTTACAATTGTAGACAAACAAAACAAAAGCTCTCTACTCTAATAAAACATTAAAAATACCTTACATCAAAATCTCATTTCAATGTTTTAAAAACTCAAAGTATCACGATACCTCCCACTCAATTATTAGAAACCTCGAGCTCTCAGAAAGTTGTGTATTTTTTATACAGCGCAAAGTTTACCGAGAGCGCTTACAACATTGATGAGAGTTCAGCCGAGCCAAGCGACCCCGAAGGTGCTTTTAGTGCCTAATTGGTGAGCTTTTAAGAATACCTCGCTTTCATTCCACCGCGATACTCGGGAACCACCAGAAAAAGGAACGACAAACCGCAGAATTGTATTTTATATAAGTCAAAAGTGCGATGAGTATATAAAGAAAACCAAATTTCAGACCAATAATTTTTATTTTCAATTCCATTGTTTAAGAATTCAGTAGTTTTTTCTCTGATTACATAAGTACATCTTTTAATCTAGTCGACGAATTTTACTCCAGTTATCAGCAATAGGTATATAGATTATAATTTTGATTGTTTCCGCAGCAAGTCGTGGAGGGAGTCGCACAGGAAATTTGAACATTTTGAGTTTTAGTATTCAGAAAATTAAAAAAAAATTCATAAAAGAAAACAATGGATATGGTTGTATTTTTAAATAGTTTGCATGTTTGGAAACATCTAAATCCAGCTTTGGGATTGCTGTACCCCTTGCCACGTGACAACAATAAAAAATAAGAGCTATAATTCCCAATGACGATGGGCGTACCCAGCGCGCGCTCTCTATTAGGCTACAATTCAACAAGGGACAATATAGAATTTTCCTGTCAAAATATTTTTACAAACAATTAACACACACAATCAAGCACACGCTTCAGCACCCGCATTATAAAAGTAACAAAACAAAACCACAATTAGCATAATAGCTACTTGCCGACTCCATTGAAATCGCACAAAGAGTTTTTTATCAGGGGCGACGCCTTTCCACGCTATTTTGCTAAAATATAACGTTCTAAATGTTCTAATTTAAGTAATTATTTCAATTGGACCACTCAAATCCAGAGCGATATATAAATATTTGATCAAGGAAAATGGTTCAAAAAGGATATGAATTATAAAGTTACCTCTCAAACGGTTTCGTGGCGGCTGGAAGGGTGTGCTTTTTAAGGGCCATGCACACGGGACGGTTACCTTAGATGTGAGTTGGCGCCATTTTCATGGGTTTATGGAATACGGAATGGTCCCTTATTTGGTGTAGACTGGACCCTTTCAGTGTCTTAAATACCCTTGAGAAGAGCCATAATGGTGTTTTAAATAATGTACATGTATTGTACCTACGAACCCTTATCCTTATCTGTGAAAGTTACGGTTTTCCGTTTGTTTCTAAGTTAACTTCAGAATTATTTTTCATGGTAAGAACATACTAATTATTTATTTATTTTTCATTTTGAACTTAATAATATAATTAATACATTAATAAAAGTTGTAATGATGGACTTTTAGATTAAATCTACAACGTTTTGTACAGCATCCATAACTTTTAAGTTTAATATTTCCAGCGTCAAATTATATCTTTCAAGTACTTTTTTTTTAATATACAAGTAAATTACAATCTAGCAACAGAACATTACATATATTGTATCTGGTATGTATAATGTATTTTCTTCTCTGTATTGTTCTTCTTGAGAAATGTATGTGCGCTTTAAACACGTGCTTTAACGGTGAATACAAACATCGTGAGGAAACCGGCATGTTCTGTGAACTTTAAAAAAAAAGAGTTTGAAGGGCACATGCCCTTCAAACTCTTTTTTTTCATTCACCAACCCACACTTGGCCAGCGTGGTGAATTAAGGCCTAATCTCTGTCGTCAAAAGAGAGAAGTCCCTGTGTCCCAGCAGTGGGAACATTCATAGGGTGATGATGATGATGATGTATAATGCATCTGTATTACGTAGGTACACAGAAATTTGGATATTTGACATCGTCAGTGAGAAGGGTGAGGAACCTACTGGGGTCGGGCCGAGGGGGTAGGGGGCGGTAATTGCTCGAGATGATGTTTAATAAGTTTTTAATGGCCACAACGGCCCATCGTTTAAGCGGGCCTGACTATATACCATTCCTTTTCGATTTCACAACCATATTGCGTGTTATCAATATTAGGTAGATAAATTTTTATATCTACATAAAAATCACGAAATAGATTAAGTGTTCGAAGTAGAAGTAGCCTTGAATTAAATATAGTTACAGACGTTTCCTACAGACCATGTTTTCCATGTACTTGTAGATACAACTGCGAAGATAAAAATTTAATTCAAACGCTAACTGAACCCGTTGCAGTGTATTAAGAATAACAACAAACCCAACATTTTATTTGGTTTTGATATACTGATATTATAAAGCTAAATATTATGTTTGTTTGCTTGAAAGCGCTAATATCAGGAACTACTAATCAGATTTCAAAATTTAATTAGCTTAAAAAATAGATAGCATAATCCTACAATTTTAAGGACAACTTTTCGTGTTTCGTAATGTGGTCCGGAGAAGCCATCTTCTAGGCCTTCATGCTCCTTCTTAGACCACATCGTCACTTTACATCACGTGAGATTGTGGTCAAATGAAGGCTTATTAATAATAACAAAAAAATAACTTAATAGTACTCCAACGTTCTGCGGCAGAGACGATAATGAACCACCTATCTCAGTCAAAGTCAAAGTTAAAACGTTTATTTCCTTAGAAGCCTTTGCTTACATGGACAGGTCAACTTAAATCTAATTTAAATAGAAACTAAGAATAATCAAGGAAATAACATAGTCTTGACAGTTCGCTTCAATTTTTTACACTGAGTTGAGAAGCGAATAGAACAACTCAGCTTCCATCTCTTATGTTGTTATTAGAAAAATATCGGTGTACAACATGGTTATCACTTATACATTTAACATTTACAAACAAATGCTAGCATTTTACTCGTAACCACTTTAATCTAATAGCGAATATGCACGAGACTTTAAAACGGACTGTTTCTATTTTCTTGTATTCTTTATTGTTTCAAAAGCATACTTTAACTATTTTTAACTTTATCATAATTCATAGTGAAACTTAATCATCAATAAATCAAATTTCAAATTTAAGAAAAACCTCCCATTCCAATGCCTTAACTTACTCAAAAGTAAAACAACATAATAGTTTGTAATGTGCACGCGATGCGCTTTCATTTGATACCCCACTCGAGTACCTACATTTGCAGATTTTCGGCTTTCCTTCCCCACTCTCACCCCCATTACTTTTAAACGGCATAATCGATTTTCATGAAACATGTCTAAGAAAACTCGCGCTTAACTCACCTTTTGTACTAAAAAAAACTTAATTGATATCGCTCTATCCGTTCGGGAGCTAAGATGTCCTAGACAGACATGCATTCAGACACGTCAAACTTCAACACCCCTCGTTTTTGGTCGGGGGTTAAAAAGTGACTATTTTATATGCCCTCGCATCGCTTGACCGACATAGCATGTGACGTCGAAGTCTTATAGTTTCCGTGGTAATAAGCTAATATTTATCAACTTTCATAATGTTTGTGAATCAAACACTTCGCTACGGATATTGAATTTATGAGTTTTTTAGCAAATTGATTTATATTTTGAATGTGTTGTTTATATTTTTGGTAATGTAACAACTAGAAGAAACGTCTAAGGCAGTAAAAAAATACGTGCATATTGCCTATTCCCCCAATAAAACGTTTATGTCTAAAAAACAAATTCAATTTCTCGCATCCCTGCTTCTTTATCTGTTACAATTTTCCGGCAATAAAATGAAGTGCAGAGCTGGAATGCGCTGGTAGTGAGCGTCGACGCAGACGCGACTGCTTCCTGCGGACACCGCAGCCGCCGCTTCCGGCCTGCTCGCCGACTGATGGATCTGTTACTATAATTCTGGACATAAGTATCGATATCGATAAATTATTAGAAAAGTGATGTGAGTTTTTACAAGATATATGCGACGATAGAGCGTTAGATATGAATGTGGATGGATGTGGGAGGGATTCCAAGGAAAAGATGGATAATATTTATTTATACCAATATTTTTTACCGACTTTAAAAAAGGAGGAGGTATTTCAATTCGACCATACGGTCGGTATATTTTGTACGGTACTTTCAGAATCTTTCATATTTGTATTCATACTATTTTATTATAATAGCATATAATTTATCTACCTATATTTATTTTATTGTTTGTATTTATAATTTGTTAATTTTGATTGTATGTAAAATAATTTGAATAAAAATATTTAAATATACTTAATAACATAACACGCCAATAATGTTAGCAACCAATATGTCCGTATTATGACCGTCTCTTCGCATAAAAATTTTGTTCAAAGAAAGACTAATAAAAATTACGAGTATTTTTTTTGTAAATCTATTTATAATCTAAATAAAAAATATTATTTAGATTTGAAATATTAAATAATTATGAAATACTTTTAGATTGATTTATTTGTCTTCTACCCTTGTATTATATATCTACCTACTTTCTAAGATGTTTGTATAATAAAGTATTAAAACATGACACGTGCCGACAATCAAAGTATGAAAGCTTATAATTTAGTTGCATGTTGCTTTCTATGTGACGTATTATTAGTTTATTACGAGCGCCCCAACTCCGAATTACATCGAGAGGGCGGGTGCACACATGCCCAAAACAAATGTCAATAAATTGCAAAAATATTTCATAACAAAGCCGATCTTGTATGAAGATACGTGAAGCCTTAAAAATTAATCAGTTTTTTTTTTATATAACCCGACTTAACTTTTTTGGAGAATGGTAGTTTCGCAACTTTAAATCGGTATAGATCCTTTACGGTTAGTTGGATCGAAAAATAATGAAAGAAAATAACATTTTTTTTCAATTTTAACAAAAATGCCACCTGTAGTTACCATACTGCGTCTAGACTCGATGTATGAATCATAAAAATCGGCCCAGGTCTGTATAGTGCATCTGTTCACGTCCGTAAGTGGTAACTCTCTGAATCCTTACACGTGACCTCCGGGTGGTGCTAAGAACAGTCTCTGGTGGTAGGCTTCGGCCGCGGCTTGTCACCACCCTCCGGGCTGGGCCAGTGCGTGAAGCGATTTTTTCGTGTTTCGTAATGTGGTCCGGAGAAGCCATACCAGGGGCGTAGCTACCGCCGTATTTGCCGTATCAATTATACGGGGCCCCCGGGCCACGGGGGCCCCCAAAGTGTGTAAGGAAAAAGAATAAAAACTTTCTAATTTATTTTATTTTACAAATGACAAAATTCTATAAAGCAATTCCTTTTTTTTTCCGCCTTAAGCGTGCGTTCAAAAGTTGGCAGCACTACATCGTTATGGCGGGCTGCGGGACTTCCCCGTTTTACTTACTTCATCTTCAACTCAGCGGGGAATCCTTCATCGATATCGCGATGAACGTGTACGTTGTTGTACTTTTCATTTCATTGGATGTTAAACCACGGAGTGCAGTGCACTGTTTATTTACGCGCTTTATATAAATGTGTGACGGCGTGACGTCCTGGTTCTTCATTGTAGTGCGTTTGTAGTAGCATAGAATCAACTTAAAATGTCCGATGGCGTGAGCGGGGCGCTCACGCCACTCGATCGCGCGATGTTTACCTGCGGCCGGTACCGGTCTGTGCCAGCCGACCGGTCTAACAGCCAATCGGGTGGCCGCAGGTAGAGGGGTTGTTTACGAGTTGCACTGCTATTTAAAGTACCGGGGGGCATTCTTTCTTTGGATTCTGCTCTGTGCAAACGCTGTCGGAGTTACTTATTGACTTTATCTATATCTCTGTTAAACTGAGCCTCAGATATTTGTGTGATTGATATTGTTCGATTAATCCCGTAATTAATTATTATTCAATGATATAATCTGTTTAAATCACTATGTCAAACCTTTCACCTACATGTGCATTACATTGTAATTCGGTACAAACAATATTGTTCTTCTGGTTTAGCAGTATTAGTAACGATTTGTAAAATAAATGAGTGAAAGGAAAAGAGATTATCCCAGCGGCGCTGAGAAAAGAAAAATTGAACAGAAAAGGGACGAGCTGTACTATTGCTGTTTAGATATATTAATTTCTCAAACTAAAGAAAGATTTCAGAGCCTTTGCCTGAGTAGTATATTCGAAATATTACAACCGGAGAAACTCCTATCTTCTTCAAGCGAAGAGATATTAAACGCTTCCGGAAAACTGTCTGCTAAATACAGTAAAGACATCTCACTTAATCTTTGTGACCAATTAAAGGCTCTAAAAACATGCTTAAATTCTGAAATTTAAAAAATTTATTCCATTAAAGAACTCATTGAATTATTGCTAGTAAAATTCAATAGTCTTGCATCCAGTTTTCCCGAGGTAATCACAGCATGCTTTTTATTCTTGACCCTTCCAGTTACAACCGCAACGGCAGAAAGAAGTTTTTCAAAATTAAAACTTATAAAAAAAAATTATTTTTTTTATTATTGATAAGCCTTCATTTGACCACAATCTCACCTGATGTAAAGTGACGATGTGGTCTAAGATGGGACATGAAGGCCTAGAAGATGGCTTCTCCGGGCCACATTACGAAACACGAAAAAATCGCTTCACGCACTGGCCCAGCCCGGAGGGTGGTGACAAGCCGCGGCCGAAGCCTACCACCAGAGACTTAAGAACTTCGGTGAGACAAGAACGGCTGTCAGACATCTCACTATTGTCCATAGAGGCAGAAACTTTAGAAAAACTAAAATCATCATCAGCCATAAATGATTTAATAAATCAGTTTGCCGATAAAAAGGCAAGGAGAGTGAATATTTAAAATTCGATTTTGATTTGTAAAATGGGTAAATTATGTGATAAATAAATATTACTTCTCACAATGTTTTTTTTCTTTTGTGAAAAATCTTAGCCTCCATATAAGGGCCTCCAAAAAAACTTTTATACGGGGCCCCGTCAAGGCACGCTACGCCACTGAGCCATACCGTCTAGGTCTTCATGTCCCATCTTGGACCACATCGTCGCTTTGCATCGGGTGAGATTGTGGTAAATGAAGACTTATCGATAATAAAAAAAAAAAAAAATACAATACATACATAGACTGATAAACACATTCACCTCCTCTGTGCGTCTCTAAGTCGGGTAAAAAGGACCAAATAACAAAACTAGGTTTCGTGGCTTGGTTTTTTATTTAAATAAAACATTATTTAAATAAAATAAAACATCTAGCCCCGTAGTAAGCTCTAAGCTTGTGTTACGGGTACTAGACATCTGATATCTATATATATATATATATATAACGAAAAGCTCACGAGTATACTTGTTATAATAGACTTACATATATAGATATATTTTTGATATACATATTAAACACCTAGACCAAGGAGAAAGTGCTTGCAGAACATACAAACACTTGACCCTCGGCGGGAATCGAATCCTGCTACCTCTTGCGCCGCAAACGGATCTTCGCCCACCGCGCCTCTGAAGTAGTCAATTATTAATAATATCTAAACCAAAGAAGAAGAAAAGATAAGATAAGATAAGATACCTCTTCTAACCTTAGAAGAGGTAGGCCGAAGAAAAGATGGATGGACTGTGTGAAAGATGATAATGTGTAAGAAAGAGGTGAGTGTTGAGATGACGGGTGATAGAGGGAAATGGAAGGAGAAAACATGTTGTGCCGACCCCACTTAATGTGGGATAAGGTCAGGAAGATGATGATGATGATGATCTAAACCTTTCCTTCCACTCCAGGACAGCATACGCACGGCGTATTACCATCAGCATTTAGTGGATGTTCCATCTACTCGCACTAAGCTTTTCTTCCTCATCCCCCTTCATAATTAGAACCGCAAATGTTTGGAATACTGCTGCTATATTTCCTGATAACTACAACCTGAGTATCTTCAAGAAAATATTATATAGGTCACTTCTAGATCATTCTAATAATGTTAAGGCTATAACGGGTACCATGGTTAAACGGATTTGAGTTTTCCGATATTTCGACGCTGTTGCAAACACCCCGTTATGAATCATAATTAAAAAAAAAAATGTTCCTCACTTCCCACTTGGCCAGTAGGAGTCGCATACCGACGCTTTAGAGATGCGTTTACAAAGAAAAAAAATATGTTATACATACATATATCATAGGATATGTTAGTCTGTAAGGTTTTTTTAGGTTTTTGGTAAGGTTTTTTGTAAGGGTTTGCGGCGCATTACCTTGCTGTAACACAGTTTCTAACTATTATAAGAAGACGTAAAGTCTTAAAGACTGCGGTAACTATGTAAAATCTTACTTGGTTTTAGTAAATTATTGATTGATTGAAATGGTAGTACTTTTATTGGAAAACGTTAACAACAAGTTTCTACTACATAGTTTATACTACGATAATCTACGCATTTAGTCCGCGAACTGTGTCGCATATATTAACGCCCTCTCCGAAGTAAAATTGTTGAAATGAGCGCGAGCGCTCTTGTGTGTGTGTGTGTGTGTGAGTGTAGTATAAGTGTTTGTGAGTGTCTGTGTGTGTGTATTTGTTTTCATTAGTTTAATATAGGAACATATGTATATTATAGCTACAACTATATATATATTTACCTATGTAATATATAAATACTTAATATAATCTCTACATAAACTGATTACAATACACTAATAATATTTTATATAATATATATATACCTATTTAAACTATTTATTCAACACATTTTTAGTTGCGACTTCTTATTTAGATTTTTTGAAAAGTACTTCTGTCTCATCATCATATCAAAGTCAAAATAGCCAGTTCTGGCAAGCCTCCTTGCATGTCAGCGGGTAAATATTGATCATGTTAATTATCCTATTAAAACTATTTTAATAAGCAACTCATCAATATCAAACTCCCTCAAACATCCTGCAGAGAGTCATCAAGTTCTTCGGGCACACAGGGGTCAGGCGTGGCCCAAATAGCCTAGAGAGATTAATTATTATTATTACTGGCAGTTTCTAAGCAAAGAGAGGTAGAGGACGCACGCGATGGACCCACATGACGCAGGACACTACGGGTGGCGCGCTCCAAGCATCAATACAGCTGGAGTTGATGGAGAGAATGGTGACAAAGGTGATTCGATACCACCAGGTGGACTGTAGATCCATAGGTCGCAGGTTCAATCCGGCTCGAAGGACCATAAAGATGTAAGGTTTCCGCCCTACACCTTTAAATGATATGATATGTATGATACGGGATGATAATTGATAGAGGTTAAACTGAAAATTATGATTTAATGATAGTGTGAATAAAAGGGACGACCGCGGTGGTCGAACGCGTACTGATGCTTTGTAAGTAAAATGCACCGCTTGCAAAGGTGCAAATGTGCGGTTTATACTTAAATCGTACAATGGTTATTATTCATATTTATCCTATTTTACAGAACCGAGCTATTTATAAAGCGTAATACTAAACGACAATTTTAATGAACACTCAGAATTAGTTTTTAACCGTTATTAAGCCTGGGACGATGATGCCCCGGCGGAGGTTTATTAAAATATGGACATAGGTTGTCCACATAGAATACATTTTCCGGCTTGTTAAGGATGAATGAAAAGTTACATGTTCTGAAAGAAATATAATAAATAATAACTTAGGAAAATGAGATTGTTAGATCTATAGATATATAGATCTGTCAAGTATCAGATGTATCTCTAAAATTACAAAGGAAACAAGATTAAGTCAGAGAGGTTACCCAAGCAAATACTTTTCGGGCAAACGTTACTTCAATTTACAAAATTTGTTATATTTACCTATTTTTAAATGGGTAAAGCGGCAACAGAAAAACATTACCGTAACCATAACTGTTAAGGCTTACTTAGTACTAAAATGCTAACACGTGGAAGTCTTCTGTGTAAGTTTCTTGCATTAAAACTTCCGCTTATAGGTGAATCTTAAAGTTTAGCACCTGCTAATGTTTCATAAACTTTAAACCACAATACAAGTATCCATTCATCGCAGCGATGGATATGGATGCTATGAGGCACGAGGGCCAGGATATGTATGCCTAATTTCACGATTTTATGCTGCAAATCGAGTTTTATTGAACCAACTTCAACCATTGCAAAATGACAATTTGATCTCAGTTGATTAGATTAGCCCATCAGATTGCGTTTACAGCCACTGGTGAAATCGGGCCTTAGTATTCCTCTGAATTGACTCTCTTGTAGACATTTGCAAAGACAAATAAAGGGGTTGGTCCACTTTCTTAACAAAATTTCTTGAATAGTTAGGAAATAAATCAATAAGTATGGGTTGGACTCGTACAACCCCTACATTTAATAAAAAAAAAACCAATGAGACGCCAGTCAAGCGGTCACCCATTCGACTAGCCTCGCGCTATTATGTGGTTTAGCATTCGTTGTAAGAGTAATGTATAAATTTTAAGTTACCTCAAATTTTTAAATCCCTATCTATCACGGTTCTTAAAATACAGCCTGGTGACAGACAGACAGACTATCAGACAGACGACAATTTTCAGTAATTCTTAACAGCACCTTACAAACCTTAAGAAACGCTTTTTTTTACAAGAATAATCTTGCATTTTTAATTGCAAATTTTTGCTAACTTGCTTAAATGTACCTATGTAAATCTTTGCATATTTTTGTGATATGAATTTGCATTTTTTGCAAACCTATGGATTTGTATTTACAAGTATATGAGTAACTGTTTGTTATTATTTCCAAATGTATTTCCAGATGTTCAGGAAAATTATTTGAAAGTCTTTGCATATCTTTGCAATATTTTGCGCAAATGTTTGTCGATCCTTCGCAGACGTTAAATGTTAATGTATGTCAATCTTTTCCGATTCATAACTAATACGAGTCGTACTATTCATTTTAAACGGGTTTTACTGGCGATATTCTGTTTACCAATCATCCGATGTAACGATTCTCCTCAAAAAGGAATCGTCATCAGGGAAGCGGGAGAGGTACTCTCCTGTCAGCACGCTCGAGTCTCTGTCTGCGGGCTTCGTAACCCTCGGTGCGGCCGATGGGAGTTTGATTTGAAAATTCTTGCATATGTGTTCAAGATTATAGGTACATTTTTTTTTCAATCATTGCAAACGCTTGCAAACAAATGTGAAAACGTTAGTCTATACAAATCTTTACAAATCTTTACAAATCTTTACAAATCTTGACAAACATTATTTTACGAACAAATTATAACCAATATTTGCAAATGTTTGTAAAATGTATCGATTTGTTATTATATAGCGAACTTTTTTTAAATTCTGCTTACGACTCACGCATGCAGAGGCGGAGGTGGCTAGTCAGTAAGTCGTAGGGTCGGGTACGTCTATACAAACTATGAAGATAAGCGCACCTACTTTATCTTACATGAAACCTTACAAGCAAGTTTCAAGAACTTGGCTAAAGCCCGTTATTTCTGGAGAGCGGGGAATCAATTAAAACTACTAATAAAGTTCTACTCTAAGAGGAATATCACACAACGCAGCTCCCGTATTAAATAAATAAATAATATTTCCGGACTAAGTATTTTTGAAAGCCGTGTTGGCTAAAGTGGGAGAACCCTCGACTTTCATTCCGAAGGTCGTGGGTTCAAACCCCGCCACGCACCTCTAGATTTTTCTTCTTGAGAAATTTATGTGCGCTTTAAACACGTGCTTTAACGGTGAAGGCAAACATCGTGAGGAAACCGGCATGTTCTGAGAACTTTAAAAGTGTTTGAAGGGAATGTGACATTCACCAACCCGCACTTGGCCAGCGTGGTGAATTAAGGCCTAATCTCTCTCGTCAAGAGAGAAGTCCCTGTGTCCCAGCAGTGGGAACGTTAATAGGGTGATGATGATGAAGTATTTTTCTTTTTAATCATCTATTATGATCATTATTTGTTGATTTACCAAAAGCTAGCTAGCAAAGCTGTCTCTAAAAGAAAAATAAACTTTGAGATACATACGTTAATTAACGTGGGTTATCGTTAGTTAAAACGGGCAAAACAATTTGAAGTTTTACACCGAGATAAATTTCTCAATATTGCAGTTTTCTTAAATAATATCTTAAATAGATAAAGGCGGATCGCTTGTTATAAAATAAAGCAAATAAATTAATTTTACGAAATTAGAGATAGCAATTTTCTGCTATTCGTACCAAATCGAAAAAACTGAAAGGGATGGGAACTGTCATAAAGAAACTTAGATGTGGTAACAGAGAATAAATAGTACTTACTATAAAGAGTAATATATCTTAAAATGATATACGTTTTGGTGCATTAGATCCAGACTACAACAATGTTCATACTTGAATGCTACAGTTTCCTGTTACCACTTCAAAGTTCTAAGACATTTCACTTCTCCCTCTTCACTTACACACCCGAAACTTTGCTTTAGTTTATTTTAGATGGATTCTATTTTGCTTTGCCTTCCGCTAAATTAGTTTGAAAAGTTTTAAAAGGCCAATTAAAAATGTATACGGAAAGGTTTTAAGTTGAGGACCTTAGTTTGCTCAACATATAAAATTTAAGGCAAAGTTATGTTTCGTTTAAAATAAACTTTTTTGTTCATCATCATCATTTTTAAGAC
Organism: Gymnoscelis rufifasciata; assembly: GCA_929108375.1. NCBI lineage: Eukaryota > Metazoa > Arthropoda > Insecta > Lepidoptera > Geometridae > Gymnoscelis > Gymnoscelis rufifasciata. Next base: position 5,818,588 of record OV815315.1, on the reverse strand, counting down.
GACATGTTCATAGAGGTTCATGAGCACAAATAAAATGGGGTTATTTTCTTTTATGACGGAGTTCCTGTGTCGACCTTCCGGATGATAATCTTGCATTGTTTTGGGATACATCATGTGAGCAAATATTCAATAAAATTGGAAACCGGTCAAAAAGTAAGTAGGACTCTTTCACAGAATTGGAGCAAAATAAGCATTGGTTAGTAAGGTAAGTGGCAGTGGTTCGTAATGTCAAGAGCTATCCCGCTTTGTTTCATTTGACTGAGCGAAATAGCTCTATATTTTGACCATTGTCTAATTTTACTCGGAGATGGTGAAACATACTCCAGTATATCAAATTGTATTTGCAAGATATAATGTATATTGTAAAAACAAACAATTTTTTTTCTATTCTACATTCGCTTAATCCTATTAACCCTAAATAATATACATAAAGGTGCTTTTAGTTTACCATAACAATACCTACAACCATACTACCTAATACTATATAAATAAAGTTCAATTTAAAACTCTAATGGTTGAAGTATTATAATATAAAATTGTTTATAATCTTTCATACTATTTAAAAATGTAATCTCTTATTGCATCCTATCATTCATATCAAAACACACTGTACAACATGGCTCGAACTTGATACGACTAATGATATTCATAACCATTGATGGGGTCGCAAGATTCCGCCGCATGTTCCGCAAAGGGTTCAGTGATCTTATCTTTGGCGTGGCAATTGTCAGTGTATCACATAACACAGGACGAATTATTAGTTTCTAGTTGATTGAAGATAGCTATTAAAATGTAAAATCATTTACATTGACATACATTTAAAAACCAAGAGAAAGCTTCACTATGATTTCTATGAATGCTACGAAAACATCGCCATACTTTTACGGCATTTCAACGACAGTCAGGACGCAGAGTGATACACTGACACAGCCACAACACAACTATCATTCGAATCGAACGCTGGAATGAATGTCGCGTTTCGTCAACTATTCCATACATGATTTTACGTTTTGTGAAACAAAATATGGTGCAATGCATAAACTTTAAACGCAAGATCGGCGAGGAGCCATGGGGACAATAAAACAAAGAAAACCGAATCTCGCCCGGAGCGGTCGAGCGACGCGCGGCGGGCGGCGGCCAATGAGCGCGCTCCGCCCGCCCACGGCCCGCCCACCGCGCGCCGCATCGATCTCGGGGGTGAGCGCGCGGTGGGCGGCGCGCGAGCCATCCCGCGCAGTCGCGAACAATTAGCGCGCGGGGCGGCATGCTCGCTGGATCGCGACGCGCGACGTCACTATAATGTGGTTAGTCAGTGAGCGTCGGGGCCGAGCCGACGGCGACGGCGACGCCGGCACGGAGCACGATCTGCGGAGCGCGGGAGAGCGCTGGGCGCTGAGCCAGCGCGCGGCGCACGGCACGGTGGACTTCAAGAGCTCAGCGTGCGCCGGCTCCGCGGAGCCGGGGCCGCTTCCGGCGCTGCCGGACCCGCAGCAGTTCAACATCTTCCCGGCGTTCTTCAGCCGCCAGCTGAACTTCACGGGCGGCGGGACGTGCGCACAGGGCTCCAAAATCATGGAGGAGCTGCGGCCGAACCTCGTGGGCGGGCTGTTGGGCGTGCCAGGGCTGCTGGACGAGCACCAGGGCGACGCCAAGTTCCTGCCGAGCGCGGGCGAAAGCAAGTACACGCCGGACAAGGGCCGCAAGTGCAGCAACGCGTCGTCGTCCTCGGCGGAGGAGTTCGGCGGGCTCTACGGCGCGGAGCACGCCGCCACGCCGCCCGCGCCGCTCACTCGCTCCTTGCAGGATCATTCAGGTAACATTCAATCCTCTATGACTTACATTATTTGTGTGTCAGATAATTCCATAAAATGGATAACAAATACCCGATAACCCTACCCTGTTCATTATATGCTAGAGTTCAATCTTATTTATGTCCATTAAGTAAAACTAACAAAAAGCCCATTTTGAGCTAAGCAATGTTTTAAGGGCCAGTTTTTCTATCCTCTTACATAGAGTAGGTAGATGTGCGTCTGGTAGGACAAATCAACCTGAGGTTTAATAACAAGCAACAAATCGCCTCAGCCTATAACTTAGACTGTCTTACGAAAACCTATTAAATATTGGATCTGAGCTTTACATATTATATACACATTAGATAACCCTATTAAAAACCTTATGCGTAAATATATTTTGAGAAGTAACAGCACTTTTACAGGACGAACGTGCGATGGTTATCTTGAGACAAAGGATATCTCATCCTTGATCCAAACTACACATATGTACACATTTTGGTTGAGTTTCTGTTATTTTTCTAAGAAATAAAAATGTAATCATATTAACATCAAACATTGCCGGTGAAATGGATCCGGTATTATATTTATTTATTTATTACATTTAATTTCATAAGAACATCCTGGTAATAACGACAAAAAATACTTACGCCAAATTTACCAAAATGATTTTCTTAATTTTTATGAATGCCGTACCGTACTGAAATAAATTACATTATATCGATTCCTCAGATTCCATACTACACAAAATCAACACTCTAAATTTAAGGACAATCAGACAACCTATTTTTATAATTTAAACTTATATATTTAATTGACTTAAGGTTACTGGTTATTCAGGTGGAATAGTTTAAACTTTCTAAGTCTCGACTTTATTTTAAAGTTTAAAGGACCAGTTTGCATTCATGAGTAAATTTTTGTTCCAGTTTGTATTTTAAGGCAAAAATGGGAAGCGTCTTAGAATGCGTCCATAAATCTTATTTACAGTGTAAGCTTCATGTTGCAATCTTTAAAAAGTTCATGTACAGTTTTTGATCATTTTAAATTATAGAACAGCCTGTAACAAAATCATAGCTGACAGATTTGTTATTCCCTATTAGTCAGGAAAAAAATTGTATCAATGCATCATTAAATACTATTTAAGCTTTCAGACAAAGAGGGGACGCATTTTTTTTTTTGTAGAATTGTTCGTATTTTAGAACCCTAGACAACCTGACCGCTCTCTGTCTTATAAATCCCCTAAGCTCGCTGTATAGAATAACATAAAGCCTCATATCACTGGCCTTATTCCGGTCACAGCCACAGAATTACTGTTGATTAATCAACAAAAGACGGAACTATGCACTACAATCACGTAGCCCACAGGTAGCGGACGCGGTATGTGCGCATAATTACAATTCCAATTAGAGTAATATTGCAAACAATCGGGGTGCCGGTGACGTCATGAATACGAAATGTCACTAACGACCTTTCCCCCCGCCCGCCTCCCCGGAGCGAAGCCTGAATTTTCAAGCGGTATGCTGAACAAGTTCGGTGGTACGTGTTGTACCTAGGTAATGTTCGCTCAATGACAGTTTTTTGTTCAAGCCGAATTCTCGTACGTTTATTATGCCAATTTGCAATTTAACTGTCTTGATGAAGAGTGGCTTGGCACTCTCTTTTGTTGAGGCACAGCTTGATTATCGTCGAGTGTCGTTAATAGGATCCGTAGTTCATATGATTCTCAGTATAACTCATGTTCGGCTTCGGCTGCGATCACAAAACAATGACCCGCGTAGGTACATTTTTACTTACTTAGTTATTTAATACTCTACCTCTAGTTAATTAATACTCTACCTCTAGTTAATTAATACTCTACCTCTAGTATTATTGTTTAATTGAGAAAAAAATAATAGATGTTCCGTGATATTCATAGCTTTGTTTCATTTTTTATAATATCTACCACGTAAAAATCGTGCTGGAAACACGCCGACAAATCTATTAAAAATATCAGTAAAAAAAACAAAGAGAGAGCGGAGAGGTAAGTAGGTCTACACATAAAAAATTCTATGTCATCATTTTATAATATGGTACATTTTACATGTCAACATAATAGACAGTTTCATCAAAATCCTTTCTCTCATTGTCAGGAACCACAGGCTGAACTTGGTGATAAAACTTATCCTTCTTCAGTGGCTTCAAGACATTTTCTTTGATCTCCGGTTTTGAAGTAACATCTTCACTTTCAATATTATTAATAGGTTCATTTGAAGTGCTCGTGGGAGTACCACTGTTACCAGACAGTTTGCCTTCTTCTTTTAATTTGTTCAGTTCTTGCAGTTTGTTAAGTAGGTTGACCCCTTGTGGGAATAACTGAGCTATTCTATCCTCAACTGGCGTTGTTATTTGTATGTTGGTGTTAGCTAGGAAAGGCCTCGTGAGCGGATTTTTCCAAAGGCTTTTCTCCTCGATATTTTGATTATTAATTTTGCCTTGATCGTCTATGATGTCAGAAGCTTTGTTGAGCTGGTATAACGGGTTCAGCTCTTTGAGCGGGTTTTCACTTATAGGTTTTACAAAAGTATCTATTAAACCCGATTGTATTGGTGACATGAAATCTGAAATTATTAAATACATTTGTATACAACACAGACAATGCAATATTACGAGTTACCTAAAAATACATTTTACTTTAAATATTTTGTTATTATAAGGGTTACGTACAATTTTTGGTACAAAAATGTGTGTAGTCGTAAAAATTACAAAGTTTGAACACCATTTTAGATAATATCGCTTTAAAATACAAGGATTACTTACCCATTAGAAAAAATATTAAAATATAACAATACTTTTCCATTTTACACGTCAATATACTCTCACGAAATAAAACCAATTAAATAAACGAATCGATTAACGCAATAGAGTTACTAAGGTCATAAAAAAATAATTATGTGGTTAAAGAAATGATTACCAACATCAACATTTGGTTCACTAAACGAATAGTTTTTTAAAACAACGTTTTAACAACGAAGTCACCTTTAATTTTTTATTTGAGTCATACTTCACTGTAATTTATTCTGGGCTCATTGTGGCATCATGTCTTATTCAAAAATATCTTATTGGATTAAGTAAAAATCAAAGAGGTTTAAACGCATTTGACAGATATTGTTTCAGTCGAGATGATTTCAACGTGGCTGACCAAGTAAGTATTACTATTTAGAAGAGAAAAATAAGGTTCCTTGTTCTGAGATAAAAACAATGAAACTAAATGACGAATGCAAGTTCTATGGCAAAAGACATATTATAAGATGCACATTTCAATCATACCTTCTTAATAACAAAGAGGTCTGCCACCATTTGCCGGCTTTTATCGTCAAATTAATTTTTATACAGCTGTTCAGAAGTAATCATTACAAAAACTACCACCAACCACCAAAACTTCCAAAGGATTAAGGTGCAAATCGCATACTCCATAATGTATGTTCACGCTACTAATACTACCCTAATTCGTGTCGCGTGGCCGGCGCAGCGGCGCGTGCGCCTCTCACCTGTCCATGTCCATAGACTAGTGTGAACCCTTCTTGGAGCCCTTCTTAAATAAAAATGAATTGTTGTTCGTTAGTCTGATTAAAACTCGAGAACGGCTGGGCCGATTGAGCTGATTTTGGGTTTAAAATGTTTGTCGTAGTCCAGGGTAGGTCTAAACGGTGAGCAAATAAGGAAAAATTGCCGGGAACTTTTTTTACCCGTGCGACGCCGGGCGGGCCGCTAGTAATTAATAATCTTATTGTTTTTTTTTAATAAGTAATAAATCTAACTATTAAGGTTAAACTATTTTTAAATTTTATGCAGAAAAAGATTAAGACACCTCCTTATCCTGTGTGCGAAGGTTACGGATGTGTCGGGGGACATTAACTTATAATTTGTAGTAGCTGACCCGTTTCGGCTTTGCAAGGACCCAAAAACCTTCCTTTTGAATCACTCTACCTATTGCTGAATACCGCATAAATAACCGTTCAGTAGTTTTTTGAGTTTATCGCGAACATAGGGACAGATATACGTGGCTGGGGATTTTAATTTAAAATAAATATAGACAAATGTTGATCATATTTGCGTTTTAAAGCTTACAAACAACCAAATGTTAAAATGAAACATGAAGTAAAATTTGTACAAAAATATTTGTTTGCTTCGTTTCCTGAAAGCTGGGTTTCCAATCCCACTGTTAAAAATACATAGATTACGAGTAATCACTTTTAAAGAAGAAGAAAAGTAAACAGAAAAGTAAAATGTTTAAAAACGTAACTAAACCATTCCCCCAAAGCTAATGCGCATAATAATCTCTCGAGTACTCGACATAATGGAGAGGCATTGTGCGCGCGCGTTGCAAATCCGCTAAACCTATTGTAATTACGCGCCCTTTGCGATCAGCTGTCACTTCTGCATGTAAAAAGAATGTGATGACTTGTTACGGGTCGGTGATATTTTATTTAATGTTGACCTATAGAGAGTTGATTACTGAAATTACATTCAGTCTAAAATAGTTGAATTTACTAAATAAGAAATTAGGTACTCGAATTGTGAATTTGGATTTAGATGTTTTTTTTTACTAATTAGTAGGTACATAATAGAGTTTTTCACTTGTTTATTATAGCAGTAAAATTAAGTTAATAATCAAACGATATAATTACGATATAAATTACTCATAAAAATTAGATAGATATTTATTAAATAAAAGTTTCACGAGAGCTAAAATATCTTTACTTCTTACAAAAATCACGTTAGAAAGTTATGATTTATTTAATGAAATTGTTGAAATAACATAAGATTTTAAGCCTAGTTTTTCGTGATATTAATTAATTTTTAACTGTCATAATATGAAAGTTATAAATTAATGCTTACACGCAAATAACAAAAATATATTTTATACATATTATAATATAATACGTATAAAACATTGTGGAGACACCATCAACTTTTCAACTCAAACCAACAACGGAAGGCATTTTTGTCCTATATTTTTGTTATTTGCGTGTAAGCATTATTTTCGTGTAATTCCACTACAAAGCACAATCAAAGATGGCAATCTGTCGGCTTTGCGGCACTTGCACACCAGCCCGATTACAAATCTATTAGAGAGAGCATATGGACGCGGCTCGAGGGCGAAGCACCCCGGGGTACCAGGGGCACACCGGAGGAGGTCGCGCTATTCAAGTGTTTTGAGAGCTTTACTTTCATATTGACATTTATTTCTAGTTATTTTTAGAAGTCGTGTAAAAACATTTCACTATTAAAGTGTTTTGAGAGCTTAACTCTGATTCTTGATTGATTTATTCTGATTCTGTCCGTTAAATCACACAGATTACGTGGACCCGTCATCATTATCAAAATCCTAGTTATTTCTAGTTAAATCGTGTGATTGTTTGTGGTTTTAAAATTTTGTTTCAAATTTGATCGCTGTTCCGAAGTTTGATAAAAGTTTTAAATTAAAAAAATCCAACGCTTCAACTTTAATGTAATCTAAAACTATTTCAAGGGATATTTTTCTGCCCATTTTCATTTTAATTCCACAATTGCTGTGTGAGTAGTCAGGGGGGAAATATAAATTACATATAATATAAAATGCTTAATTATATTTACTACACAATAACTTTTGACAAATTGTGATCAATACGATCAACCTTAACATGACCATCAAATCCAAGGCTAAACAAAAGACGCTGAGCGTATATCGTATCGTCTATTTCCACAAGGGTTATATCAATTGTAGCAGAGTCCTGTCGGCACGTCATCTGACACCTCCCGACCGCTACAGATGGTGCTTTTATGTCAATTGTCATAATTAGAGGATTAGAGAGTGTAGGGGCCGTAATGACATGTTACATTGAATCTCTGTTACGCCCCGAACAAATGTTACTGAAGTGTAAATACTCGCTGACTTTACTAGTTTTGTTTGCGATTTTGGGGTAGATATTGCGAGGTATTTTGATAGTAAAAGTATTTGTTATGCAATGGATAAAAGCATTTAAATGTACCTTCCACAAACTACGGGAATAATATTTCGCAACCTTAAATGCTACTGTTTAGTTTCTGAAGAAGCTCCACCCTTGTAGTGACAATGATATAAAAATATACCTGTCTGCACGATAGGAATTTATATCAATTAATTTGATATAAATTCCTATTTCGATGAATTTACATCATCATGTGCTACAAGAATTAAAAAAAAAATAGCGGTGTTTGAAAACTTTGTTGTGACACTGTAGCTTTTGAACGGTTGGACAAATCGCGTTTATTTGTTTTTTATTAATGATGGGCCTGGGATAAACGTTTTATGTAGGAAAAAAGTGAGAAGAGCAAAATGTAACATTACAATAAAAATAGAAGTTGAAAGAATTTTAATAGTCTGAAGTAGAGACAAGAAACTTGTAATTTTTAGAAAAATGTTTATTAAATAAGTATCCAGTTCACACTTTCATACATATACGTACTCGTATATTACAAGAACTCATGCATACTAGCCTGCACTAGCACTATATTAAAATTGCATCAAACTCTTTCACAAAACAAACGCCGAGCAAAATAAACGGACCGTTTGAAAGCTTCCATCTAATGGAGGAGGTAATCGCATCTCGGAAAATGTCAGGTAAAAAGCGAAACCAATATATTCGCCATCAAAGCCCCAAAAACATAGAAGCAAGCAAAAAAATACAACCTTTTAAACGTTAAAAGGCTCCGTTTACCGCGGACGCAAACACTTAGCTCCATGTTAATTAGTAAGTAGCTGGCAACATCGTCAAAGGGAATGCATGAATACTTACCAAACCGACCTCTGACGTCGCTTTTAAAATCTCCCCCACTTAATTCAAGCTCAGAAACCGAAGGTAAACTGATTATGTCGCCAATATGAGAATTTTTCAGGAAACTTCATTACGCTTTAACATTTGAGATATGCCTGTTGGTAGCGGTTTTGTATGTAGGAGAGTCAAAAGAACGAATAAATGAAATAAATATTTCTGTAATATTCATCCTATAGTGCCTTATCCCAAATTAGACAGAGTTTCTACTGTGTACACCTCACTCATTGTGGGGTTCGAAGATGCAGTAGGTACTTATATACAGTAATATACAGGGTGTCTCCATGCCACATGGAGGAAAGCAACTCAAATATTAAAGGTCCAAAAATTCGATTTTTATGAAATATGTACAGGTATTTTTTCTTGCAAACGAATTAAGACAATGCAGTGCAGTGAAGTTTCGCGTGTCGTAAGGCTGTCCGTTTCTTGGCATTTTCTTATTAAATTGATAAGTAAAAAATAGGAGTCCAGTACTTTTGGTCAGCATGCCTTTTAATCTAGTTAATTAAAGAAAGAAAGAAAGATTTCAGCCGTAAGAAGTCTATTGCAGGACATAGGCCCCTCTTTGACAGAAGTTTCGCTATTTTGGTTTAATATGAAATTCATAATAGTGATTTTGCTCAAAATATCCGCTTTCAAAATATGTCGAAAAACTGAAAATGGTCTGCTGGACTTTAATAAATGGTTAAATTATTAATCTCAGAAACTACACGAACTTACAGGCTACTCAGAAAGCATACATTTGCCTATTGAAATCCACACAGACTTGTACAAAAAGCCAGTTCCAAGAGATCAAATTAAAAACAGGTAAAAAAGATTCCCAAACGTTTCCAGAAACTGTGGGGAGAGGACGAGAATCATTACATAACAGCGTTAGTTAAAACGTAATTACAATTACTGCGAACTTGACCTACGGTAAGGGTCGATGCGCTACACCTACTATGCAAATAAGAAAGCTTCTTTGGCCGACCTGACGACCTGCTTTTGAGGGACGCAACGTGAGCTAACTATACAGGGTGTGCCATTAATAATGGATAATCCGTTAAGTTGCCTTAGCCTAGATATCAGTCTACAATAAAATTATATTTTTAATTTTAACTAACATTGTAAAAACGGTGATTGAAATTTTAGAAATACAATTTAAACAAGTATGAACAGTATAAAACAGTATTTAGAAATCACGAAAATGATAACATTACTTGATAAGTTGCAATCCCGTTATTTTGCTTGTTTAGGTATTTAATAAAATAAATTTCAGAATTAGAAGACAATGCATTTTATTTATTTAGACACCATGTTTTGTAGTAAAATTTCTTGCTTATAACCTACACAACTACTAAATAAAAGAAGTGATTTTATTATATTGCTAAAAGTTCCCGAACTTTTAGCTAACCTAACCAAGCAAAGTGCAAGTCATTTTTTATGTGAATGCGATTTTTTGTGTTGTTTAATTCGATGACATGATTCCTAAGAACTAATCTTCCTATGTATTATATTTTCAGACCTTCCCAACACCATTTGTTACAACCTGTATTTATCTTATCGTAAAACTTTAAGCTACATAATTGTTTGTAGTTATTACCTTATATTTAGCTAGTAGTTTTTATTAAAACCTAAATTAACAATACTTTTTAAAACTTAACTTAAGCATAAAATAACCGTAGGACCTAGTTTAATAGGAATTCTTGGATATAACTAGTACTGTGGACTTCTAGACTTCTGAACAGATTTTTAGAAAATTGATATGGGCCAACCAACCATACAATCATCCATTTTTAACTAAAATCATCTAAATCTATTTTCATTTAACTCTCTGAATCGTGGAAACAAATTATTCAATTTACCTATTTAAAATAAACCACTTTCAGATTTAATCACCATTTTCTGTTTATCGCCAGTACCGAGAGACATAAGATTGACTTTATTATGACTGACTAGACATGTGAACGCAATTCTTAATAAGCAAAGAGATTTGCTTTGTTATGCCAAGAAAGTTCCTGGGCAAGATTGATTGAAGAGATCCGTCCAAAGAGTATTTAATAACTCGAAGACAAAATTACTGTAGAGTTATTTATAGCATTCAAAATTCAAAAATCGCGCCTGCAAGATTTGTTTTTCTCTATCCGTAAATTTAAAAAACCGTGTTTTGTTTTATTCGAAATAATAAAATCTTTCATGTTTTAGAAAACAATTACGTTTTATGTAACTAATGAGAATTTTTTCACTTGTTATTTACTTGATAAGCCTTTCAGTTCAGCACTTGTCAATTGAAACAGAAGATGGAGAAAAGGTATAAATAATAATAGTTATATGACAACTTCTTTTACCCTATTTTATATGAAAAAAACAGATAATACTCAATTTCAATGTATATATATTTATATTGAGTATATCAGATGTCTAGTACAAGTATCACAGTCTAGTATCAGTAGCTGAGTTACCACAGGTCTAGATGTTGTTGTGTGGATTGTCCGGAAATATTAATTTAATATCACTTAAAATACTATAAAGAGATTACGAACTGCCTTGCCTTGTAGTAGGAATTATGCATAGAATCGAATGACTTGCAATAATAATTGATTAGTTATATGTTAAGAGAGAAATAAGGTTACTCGTGTGTCAAAGTCAAAGTCAAAAACGTTTATTTCCTTAGAAGTACATAGCCTAATGGACAGGTCAATTTAAAATTAATAAAACTAAATTGCTTAAACAAAAAATATCAAGGAAATAACATTGTCTTGACAGTTCGCTTCAATGTTTTATACTAATTCGTGATACCGTCGTGATAGGTCCGTGTGCCAAACACAAAGTATCCTGCAGTGATCATTTAAAAACAGTAAATACTGAAACCAGTAAATACTTAAGTATGTTAAACGAAAAATATCATTGTTAACGGTAAGGGTTAGTCAAAGCAAATACATTAATCCGCGGCATGATAGATGTTCCTGATCTGCTCAACCTTTTGATTAGACTTTTTGTACCCAACAGTTATATTCGCCACCGACGTCTTCGACTCTTCTCTGTTCCGTCAAGTAGGACGGTTGCGCGTGCCAGATCTCCTCTTCCTCGCACCCTTCAAGCCCTTAACACACTTCTTGACCAAAACATAGAGACCGATTTATTTGCCGATGATTGGGAGGACATTATTACTGTTTGTTTGAGATTTTGTGAGAATGAAGAGTGAATGTGAATTGTTTTAATGAATGAATGGATTTTAATATGTTTAACTTGTGAAAATTTATATATTGTTATTTAATTTTATTTTTAAGAATTCAATTTTATCTTTATTAATTTATTTCATATGTATATATATTAATTAGTGTAATTGATGTGTAAGTCGTGCTAATTTATTAATTAAAAAAAAAAAATATATCCACATAACATGTATCTCAAATCAACGGCTCATAGATTAAATTACATGCCTAAAAAACAAGCCCAAGTAATCGGACCAAAGCCATATAATAAACTGCCATAGTCCATTAGAATAATCACCAATGAACGATCGTATTTAACTCCTATTGCTACCTTATACTCAGTAAGTAAATTTTTTGTAAATGACTACAAAAACCTAATTTCTCCAAAAACGAACCTCATTTGATCTCATTTCTTATAAAATATTAAATTTTGTTTTACGTATTACTCAATGTAAGTATTATTTTTGAATTTTTGACGAGAATCTGATAACTAATGTATAGTAGTGCTCTAGCAAGAACCATTGTTGTTGCGTCTTTAATTTTTAATAAATTCATTTAATTTCATATAAGTACGAATTTTTTTATCACGGATTTTTATTTTAGTTTTCTCTAGATGTTTGTATGGAAAATCTGGTCAACTAAATTTGTCAATTTCCCGGTTTTCTGAACTGAGACCGTAACGAATATGAACATCGCTTGGCAATGTAATACAGACACACACAGACATCTGATAAAGGAGCTTGAGGCAGAGATCGTACTATCGATGGTGCGATGCGTTCTCGTCGTGCGCGGAGTACAGTCATCAGCAGAATAAAATGTTGAAATAAGGTCGCAAAATAATATATTGCAAGCCACATTAATAAATTATTTAATTATTGTAAGTAGATAACTTACAATAAATTAAGTCAAAATTAAATGTCTAATGTAGTTTACTAGAAGTAAAGGAACAAATAACTTGTCATAGGTAAGTGATTACTTTTATTTCGAAAGTCGGAGTTAATATTATCATTAACTTTTGACTTATTAAAACTTAATTTAGACCCGACACATTGGTATAACTTGTTACATCTGACCGTCATTGTAGAAGATGCTTTGAAACGGTGATTTTGATCACCTATTTTTGTTGTTGACTGTACGTAAATACTTGGTTCAAACATAGTCAATACGTGTTGTATGAGTCATAACACGAGTCATAACTTATGACTCTACTAAGACACTCTTATGAAATCTGTATGTTTGAAAACAGATTTCATAAGTGTATAAGTTCTATTTGAAATCGTAAGTAATACTGGGTGCGGTGCACATAGTAGGTATGTTTGAACTCTGCGCACGACGAAAACGCATCGTGTTATCGTACGATCGAGGCCAATTAGGACGACGCCCGAGGGTTAGCCATAGAAACTTTGATATAAATTACCTAGCCCCATCGTGTTTGAGCTGGAATAATTCGTCTCTTGAGCATGTCGTCATATTGGTATAATTACTTACGAAAGCGTAAATAACTTTTGTAAAATATCATTTAATTATCATCAATGGTCAAATTAAAATTCACCCACTCTCTAATACTGACTCTGACATAAAATTGTAACTACTTATATCATATTTCAAGTTATATTTGTTATAAGAATGTTTTATTAATCTTGAGACCAAAGTACCATTAGAACTAACACTTAAAAAGGGTTCCCTAAATTATTTATTTTGTTATCTTCTAATTAAATAAAAACTTAAATAAGTGAATTTACAATAAAAAATAATTAAAATTGTTTATCTTCAGGTAGGCGTCTATCTGACGAAATTATTACGGATATTATCATATACTAATTAGATAATCAGTAAGACGAAATCAAAATATGAAAACTTAGGAGTCAAGGACTGAAATCTCTGTTTTATATAACTATGTTTGTCTGTTTGACTGTTTGATACTATTGTAAATTTTTGAAAATCTTTGTACGTTATGTTGCAAATAAAGGACTTAGAACTTTTTAAAGGAAGTTACCCTCCTTTCCTAATATTTGTAATTGTAAATATATGTCACATGGTCTATCTGGTCTTATCCTCATTAATGGCATTCATTAACGGGTTGTCACATTCGCACTCTTTTCTCAAGTCCAAATGTAAAAAGCCCTTAAGTTGCCAAATATATATTCAAACAAATGGTATAAACTCCCTTCTGGCACATAACGGTATAAAATCTAAATTTAAAATTTAAGAAAAGCCCCCGATTCCAATGCCCTAATTTCTTTATAAGTAAAACACCATAATATTTAGTAGTTAGGGCACGCGATGATCTTTCATTTGATACCCCACTCGAGTATAGATATTTGCAGATTTTCGGTTTTCCTGCCACACTCTCACCCCCTTAACTTTTGAACGGCTCAACCGATTTTCATTAAACATGTCTAAGAACACCCGGGCCAAACTCACCTTTCATACAAAAAAAACTAAATTGAAATCGCTCCATCCGATCGGGAGCTATGATGCCACAGACAGACAGACAGACACGTCAAACTTATAACACCAAGAGGGGTGTTATAAGTTTGACGTGGACGTGGATTTGGTCAGGGGTTAAAATAATATGATAATCTATAAAAACAAGCAAATTTTTTTTTATTTCTGCCATTTAATTTAAAACGGTGGTTTTACCGACATAGCGACAATAATGCCACAACCCATTATTGCACTGAATTTCTTAATTTCCTATCTTGATATGACTTCTCTCAATAACAGAAGGCGCCTTCAAGAAATTAAAACCTGAGCCGGGCGGGACGAGTAGTGCCACGAGTGGCAGCTCAGCTCTCTCACCAGCACTAGGCCCACAACATGCCGGCCACACGCCCACCACCGCCTCCTGTCCCACTCCTGCGCGGCGGAGGCACAGGACCACCTTCACGCAGGTAACTGAAACGTTCCTAACAGTGCACTAGTGACAGTACTCTCACAATGAGCCCACAACACGCCGGCCACTCTCCCATCACTGCATCCTCTCCTCCTCCAGACCATAATCCACTGATATCTAAAACGATCTCTAAGAGCAAAACTATTAGTGCCTACGCAACTAGTTAGTTGGCAACAGAACGCGGGCCATCACACTCACCCTAACCGGTAACTTTTAACTGAACTGGAAACTAGCAGGTAATTGCAGCTTTGCGCTATCACTAACCATTAAAAATAAATCACGCCAGTGAGTCAGCCCACTAGTCTTATGCCCTTCGCATAATCGAAGGACGCAGCTTCAGACAGGTAAGAGAAACCATCCCTATTCCCACAAGATGAGTAAAACTAAAGCAAGTTGAGATGGTACCAGACCTACGTTACCAATCAGTGTACCCCTATACAGTATAGGAAACTTAGGTTTTTTAAGACTTGAAACGGGTATCATACCATGATTTTATTAAAAAAAGCACTTGCAAAAATATTTAGTTGTATTATAATAGTCGTCGACGCGCTTTTAGGTTACAATGCGAGATCGATGATGTTTTCCACCCGAAAATACAGACACTCTGTCAGAATGTAATAAACACTCTTCCATGATATGTCACTATACAATATAAAAAATGGCACTATCTTAGTAAAATGGTGTCAGTCTAACCATACAATTACGTCAACACGACAAAACGTCCATGTTTCTCAAGTTTTTTTATTCTTGAGACTTGTTAATAATCACATTTTTCTGTGACAGGAACAATTAGCAGAATTAGAAGCGGCATTCGCAAAATCACATTATCCTGATATCTACTGTAGAGAAGAGCTGGCGAGGACGACGAAACTCAACGAGGCTAGGATACAGGTCAGTCTTATCAAACCAATCTTTGTACACTTACAATTTGAAACCGACGAAAAAAAAGGATATGTATACTTTTTACTGCGTAGCCTCATTTTCATAAGTGTAAGAACTTGTTTATATGGGTTTAAAAACAACTTCATTATTTTAAATTATTCAGTTTTTCGGAGTTTTTCTTCATTAAAAGTTATTATTATTATTTTTTTATTTGAAAACTATCTCCAATATTGTTTCAATATACGTAATAAAGGTGTTAATGAATCCCTTTGTGTTTCTAAAATGTAGATACGGTGAAATACAAAAAAAAGATATTGCATAAAAATAGAGCAGTAGGTAGTTTCGCGCCACCATTCGTCTCCACTGGAATTGTCGAAATATCAATGATGCGCGAATACTGGATAATGCAATTTGGAGCGTAGGCCCGAGGCGGATTGAATTAAAGCGCCATCTGTCGTCGGTCGTATGAATACGAAATGCTTACAGTTACTCGCGATCTTTATCTCAGTTTTAAAATTGCTCAACCCTCGGGACCCTCGATATTGATTTGTCCCCGGAGCACCTAATTTGTTGCTTCAGATATTTTATTCACGACATGACTTTTACCATCCTTTAATTCGGACTTTTTGCGTAGGTAGCTTTCAGGTCACACATTCATTAGTCTCGTGCGAGCTCTTAAAGAAATATTTTATTCATTGTCGCATCAAGTTATGAATCAATTTTCTTACCAGTCTTTTTCGCGCGTATGATGTCGCTTCAGAAAATGAAAGGTTCTTTCAAACGTTATTACATACATCGAAGGTGGCTCGCTAAAAGCTCGTAAGAGACGCGTAGGTGAGTGTGCAGTGCACATACACATACATAGCGTATAAACGTCGATACGCCGTCAGATGTGTGGAGTTTCTGCACGCGCTCCGTAGGAGACTATTAGCGTTTAGGCGACGCTACGTAAGAATGTAAACGTTAAAGACGACAGCAACGTCGCTTCCCTCCCTCTAGAGAAAATTTCGATATAAAAATACAGCGTTGTCGGGTGGGCGGTGGGGGCGCCCCCGAGGCATTGCAATCCCATCAAATGGATCCGTAACGAAGTTAGCCGCTCATCCTCCCCGCGCGCCCCGACATTGTCTCTGCCCTCAAATGAATTCTACAATTGGAAATAAGAAAATGTTTTGTTGGATCCCGTGCTTTTTCAGTTTAAACGCGACCGTTTTCTTCGGATAACTCACTCTACAAATGAAAGTCTATAGAGATAAATTTACAAGAGGGTGAATTACGCTTTTCTTGAGTAAGTCTGCTCATTGATTATTAACGACCTTCTAAATGCGAAGCCAACATTTATTTGCATTTCGTTAATAAGGAAATATATAATCAAGACTTTTCCAGAGCTTATTCACCTATCATGTTTTATTTGTACTTACAGGAAATATGTCGGAGATGACAAACTCGGCGCTAAAAAGTTGTTATACATCATATCCCATTAAAGTTTGCTCCCTCTATCTATGGTATATATGCGTAGCTACAGAGCTATAGTACCTACTGGAGAATATAGGAAGCGTTTCCCAAACTTTATCAATCGATATCACATCAAAATTTAACGAGAGTTGCTCCACTATGGTTTTACTATTATAGGTACTATACGACTATGATTATAGTGTTTCATTATACAGAAAGCCTTGTAACACTAAACCTTGCAAAAATATATATTATCCTTAAACGAACGATCATTGTATTAAGAACAACAAAAAGAGATAAAAGCTGTGTTGTTCTAATCGCTTCTCAAATAGAAGACAATCGTAATTCCATGTTTTGATTTTCAGCTTAGTTTATTTACTATTGTTTCAAGACAATTAATTTTAATTATCTTAATATCTATAAGCATACCCTTTGTATTTATGGAAATAAATGTTTGGACATTGACATTGAATTGATTAAATTAAACAAACTAATTACAATTGTGGAAAGGAACTAGTTAGTTTCTGCAACAAAAATGCCTTTGAAAAGTTTCGTAAGTTATCGCGAAAATCCAACGCTGTACACGTCCCTTGTACGTTACACACGTCTGTGCTTGCATTGTACGTGCTTCAATATTGTTTTATTTTTATTCCGCGCCGTGCTTAGGAGCAAATAAGGTTGGGAAACGTTGGAAATACTAAATAGTACCCACATGTATTTTGGATAGGGTGAGAGTAGAGGTATATATCGGTCTATTTATATGGAGAGTGCGTAGGGAGCGGCCCGCCCACCGCGGGGGCGAGAGGGTGGCCCCCTCTAATCAGCTCTAATCACCATATCAAACGACGCACGCTCTCATTCCCGTTGACAACACACAGATTAAGGTCTCGCCTGTTTTTCAACTTACTTTTATATCTTATTTCAATGGTAAATATTTGATAGCTTGCACGTAATTCATGTAGGTACATATTTCTCTGTGATATTTAGTATATTCAAATTTTATAATATTAAATTAGTATACTCCAGAAGCGGTTTTTTTAACATGGATATTAGTTTTTTTTGGTCGTGCGACTTTTTTAGATATAGGTTAATAAAGTTAAAGCGTGGAATGGTAATTACGTACTTCAACTACCTACAAAATCTTTCGATCTAGTTATTATTTTCATAATAACTAGATCGAAAGATTTTCTTTCTAATTATTTAATAAATACACCCAGCATTCAAAAGAAAGCCGTTGTACAAAATTTTAACAGTGTTGTTTAATGCGCCACATTACTTTAACATATAAAATATAAAAATGATTTCTACGAAAAATAGTGAAACGAGAAGTTGAGCTGATATTTAATATATCTGAACGATTGAATTTGTTGTCGAGTTAATTAACATCCTTAAAAAAATAACAGTTTTACTGTTAAATGTTTTTCGTGTTTGACACATCCATATCATAATTTGATGAGAGGTAAACTAAAATTGTTTGCGATACATTTAACTAATTAATGTAAATTTTACAAACATTAAATTGTCTAATTGATTATTAAATCTACGAAAATAACTTTCGATAGAGCCAAACAATTTAAAAATCGGTTCTTAAGGAACAGTGATCTAATTTATCATATTCCTCACCAAACAGGTCTGGTTTCAAAATCGTCGAGCCAAATACCGTAAGCAAGAGAAGCAGCTTCAGAAGGCTTTAGCACCAGCAGTGTTGCCAGGCTGCAACGGCATGATGCGCAACATCCAGGGCTACCGGGGCTACCAGCCCTACCCTCACCCGAACACCATCAACCGGTATCCACAGGTAAACTTTCTATGCTTTTATATATTGTATCTTGTGTGAAGAGCTTGTAGATCACAACGGAACAGCTTGTAGATCACAACCACCAAAACCAAATCTACACATACATACAATTTTACATCTTTGCACATGATGCAGCTACATCAGCAGGCGAAGATTTGTGTCGCGCTGGCTCGCTAAAATCATCGTCAACGAGATGTTCTTGTCTACATAAGATGACATCGTCTTTGCCCGAATACTTCGCGTTGCAACGACACCTACCCATAAACATAACGTTGACATGAATATTCGCCGCAGTAAGCCGCACCAACAGGAAGCCAGTGGCCAACAAGATAATCAATTTAAAAAATGTTATTCAGCTTTATAGCAAGCTTATTTGAACACATTTGATACCTTAGAGAGAACCCTGGCTCCATAAAAATACCTTGGGCAGTCCGCTTATTGATAAAGGCAATAGGCTCCTTTCATTGCACACAATCTCAAATTCTCGATACGTATCTACGCTACAAAATGCAGTACATAAAATAATGTTACCTTCTCTAATCTATTTGCATTATTTGAACAATCGTGCATTGGATCTAAATCATTTTGCCGCACAATCACGGAATTGATTAGTCCTACAGACTAATGAAGCTTGCTTTGTTTAGATGTCATTTAGTACTGAATATGTACGAAGTTTATGTAATTGTCTATTGTTTCTAATAAAGCAATGTTTAGTTAGAAACTGTATTCTACAGAGGACACAAGATAGATAATATGTATATTGATTGTATTAATTGTAATATCTTTGAAATTATTTTATTTTATTTTTAAGTGAAAATGTAATTAAGAAATTTGCATACCAAATGGTGAAACATGTTAGAACGAAATGATTTTATAACAACCAAATGTACACATGTGTTATGGCAAATATAAGTTATATTCTATTCTATTCTATTGAGTAATAAATTAATAGATACTTAAATAACGATAATTGATTACTTGGGCAAAGCGCTTAGAAATTTCAAGGATTTTTCATAAAAGTATAATGAGTAAACTAGACATTTAAAAATATAGTTTAAATTCGTTACCCACACATTAAATACCTTCTTTGCAGTTTTAATTCCATAAAGTTTGATTCACTGCACCACTAAAGAGCATAACGCTATTAAATGAGCAGTCCCAAACGATATTAAACCCCGTTGAACGGTTATTTCCAGCCGCCATTGGCGCGTTTTGGTGATTTTTCAGTTCCATCCGATGTGGCCGCGGCTTTATGCTCATTAACACCTCGGTTGTGCCATGGTTGAGCTTGCGTCATAATTACACGCGAAATTATGAGGTTTTCCTACTTAAAATCTGATTGAGCTGGCACTTTTGCTTTTAGGTTCTGAAGTTCAGTTATTGAAATTCAACTAGGAACTTTTAAGCAGGAAATGGTGATTATTATCATTTATTAATGACGAATGAAAACAGCCACCGTCCAAATATTTATACGGGTTTCGAGTATTCAAACTATTGTTATTCTTATAATGCGGGGCTTATTAGTAACTAGTAGGCCGGCTCCAGCATGTTATTTTGCTGTCACGATTAGTGACAGCAAAATAATAAAATGTGAGAACAGCAAATACCCACGAACGACATCACAGTTGAAACACAACACATTTATAAAAAAATTAACATAACAATTCATAATACCTATGTCTATGTTTTTGTCAGAATAAACACACAAAGTACCTTTTCTCGCCTGGGATTAGGGTAGAGCTTCAGGATTAATTAATTAGCTACAAAGTGCTACGCCGTAGACAGTGCTACAAGAAAAGTGCTACGCTCCTATACTTTTAACTTTCAAAATATTATAATTACTTAGCAGCATCTGTAAAGTGTTTATTTTATGCAATTAAGAATGTATCATAGCCATCGATTTTATATTTTTGACAAACTTGCAATTGAAAACAACCAGAATACAGACAAACACGTATTGTGGCAGCAAAAATATTAATATGATATGGATTCTTTTCAATCGTACAACGGCAGCATGCATACAGCCTTTTAACACCTTATTATTTGACAGTACAGGTACCTGTAATGTGTGTAGTTTTTAGCAATGCTAGGTGACGGTGACATTATATATAACATTATATTATTGTGCACAGCATCACGGCAGCTACGAGGAGCTGCAGAAAGACATCTTCTCGCTGTCCCAGATGGGCGGCGGATCCTACCCCATGCCGCAGGGCTTCTCCATGGGCCACAGCGCTAACATGAGCGCGGTCGGCATGCGACAGGACACTATGGGTATGTGACTGTAACTGTTTGGTAAGGACATATTAACTGTCCCGGGGGGTTGTCTCAGATAAACGCGGAAGTATGTCATGCCACGTACGAGTCGCTTCTTTATGGCCACGGCGCGAACTTTAACGTGGATCCATGCCACACGACTTCATCATAGATGATGATCTGAATCAGAGCGCAGTCGACGACAGGGCGCACTTCGGGTATGTAACTGTGTAGCAAAAACATATTCTTGCTCTCACACGTAAGCGCGGACTACATAGCTTTTTCATGGGAAACGCATGATCATGAGCAGAAAATTATAATAGAGAAAAGGACTAATTTTTATCATAACATTTGTCCATGCTATTGAAATGATTACCTTAATTCATATAATTCTTTAACTATTTTCATTTAAACAGTATTATTAACGTATAGGAAATTTAGTCAGTTGTGCTAAATAATCTGAATTCAATTTAAAAACATCTTTATTTAAAACCGTTCCCCAAAATTGAACACAACATTAAACATCAAAGTTGATCCAGTTATTAGTTGAACGACGAACACTGTCTATGTTTCCGCAGAAATCTCCCGTAACCAATCTAACTTTAACCGCCCCAAACAAATTATTCATCGTAATACCAGTAAGAACTAAAATGTAAGTTTGTACCGTGAAACAAAAAGCGGTAGAGTGCGCGGAGGCAGCTTTCATCAAGTTTCTATTAGAGCCGTCAAGGCAATTATAAAGTTGGAGCGTCGTCGCCCGGCTATCGAGGCCTTTCGTTTTTATACAAATATCCCTCGTGATAATGGGAAAACTTCCCGCCAGCACTGCGGCTAAGTTTCAACAGATGATCTTGAAAACGAGAAAAACTTGATTACAATTTATTATATCGCCGGCAGTCCTTTCTTTTCAAAGCTTTTTAGCAATTAACGATCTGATGGGAACTTTCTGATGGATTTGGTAGATGTTCAGAGTCGACTAGCGATTCAACTTTCGGATTAATGAGAATACTCAGTAAACATGAGTGGGCTGAGATTTAATACCCGGATATTATTAATTTAAACCTACTCCTCAAGACGAACGCCAAGGTTTCTGAGTAGCTTCTAGCTGAGTAGTATCCCGAGTCGTTCGAGTATTTTATATTTACTTTTATTTTTTTGACAGTTGCCTTTATTGTTATCATAGTATTAAGTTAATATCCAAAATACGAGTGCTCAGTCATTCATTACACATTTTGGACAAAGGGCAACAAATATATCAAGGAAAAAAAACGTAACCTAATTTTATCTGAGTTGAGACCCCTCGCGGAAATGGATTTCTTTCCCTATCCGCAATTCCTCACCATACAACTGTTATCTAGTTGGCGAAAAAACAGAAACTACAAAAAATACGAAGGCGGCAAACCATGAAACGCAATGCCGCCGGCGAGATTCCTGCGTAACAAAAAACGAGCCAGTAATCGAGGCGAGGCATCGTAGCGTAGATATTCTAATAAGAAAATTTCCACTACATTTACTTTGGCGGGCGTCCTCGCGGCGTCTTGGCAAATATCTTATTTCCTGCGGCGAGATTGCATCTTGAGAAAACGCGAGGGTAGATCTACTTCACTATTCGCTACCCTACCCTCGGCACCTATATACAACCTCCATATCTATGTGACTTCGTAGCTCGTCGTAGAGGGATGTCGTAACGCCCTGTGGAGACGCTACGAGTTTCGCAGAGCTTTCGTATCGCAATTATTTTGGGGAGACGATGTGATGGTTTGTTACGTTTTGATTTTAGTGGTGTTTCTGAAATTGCTGCTTATTTCTTGATAGCAAAGTTAATAAGTAGGTAGCTATTTTGTTTGAAGGGGCTGACAAATTACGCACAATACTGTTTTGCGAATATATTCAAAAAAGACAAAAACGCACTCGTTGAAAAAATTAATAAAAATATCCTTTCATCTTCGTTCATTCGTCAAGACTTTGCATTGAAAAATAAAAGAAATTCGGATGAGCGGTCGACCACAATACATAATAGTGAAATATGAGCATGCCTAAAGTAGATCCTTAAATGCTTTAAGCGTACCTAAAACTTTTGTGTTATAACTACAAGTTTTAAAACACTTTTACTTTTTACTACATATCTATATGACAGTTTTTATTATATTCTTTATCGCAAAAAAACATTTCCTAAGAGTCCATTTGGCATCCCTTTGTCTCACGCTTACGGCAGGAGTTATAGGCAGGCTCCTCTTCTCTCATTCTAACCCGTGGGTTAGAAAGAGGCTAGCTTAAAGTATCTAAACTTATGACTTATGTCAGGCGTTCTGAGACACACGCACACATTAAAAAGAGACTTTCAAAACCACGCCCACTGAAACTCCATTTTCCCCCAGGTATGACAGCAGAAGACGAATGGTACAACAAATCCCTGTCCGCGCTGAGAATGAACAGCGGGCATCACGCGAACTTGGCCGCCACGCCGATGCTGCAGTACCAGACCTAATCGCTGCTGCACGGCGCCGACTGGTCCCCGGCGCCGCCCGACTACGCCCCGCCGTAGCGTGACTGCGGTAATCATGATGATTTTTAAGGCAACATGTTGTATTCAGCCGTTCACTCTATGCCCGATCTTTTTTTCATTTGACGGATGTTATCTTGTTTTACCAAAGTTACCAGGTTCATGAAAGATGTTGATTCTCGAATTTTTTTAATGTGACAAGTTTCATCGTGTCCAAAGTTGGCAGGTCCAAAAGAGATCCTGGCCTTGACGATATCACGTTCTTAAAAAAGTATAGGAAATGTCTTGTGTCATATTTAGATAGTTATCAAATGCACCTAACTTGGCCGCTACGCCTATGCTGCAGTACCAGACCTAATCGCTGCTGCACGGCACTGACTGGTCAACGAGGCCGCCCGGCTACGCCCCGCCCCGTACCGTGACTTCAGTTACAACATGTTACTACATAACCGTTATGATATTAAACATGTTGCTTATGGCAACGTAAACAACCGTTAAGTGAATCTGTGCTTGTTGCAGCTATCTTGGACCCCATTTTATGTGGTATTTTTAAAGTTTAATTACTCTTGTCTAAAGTTGCATTATGTATACATTCGTTCAGTAGATTGTTCTCGGTTTAGAGATCTTTTGAGAAAATCATAGTGTGAAAGTCATATTTTAATAGTTACTGCGATTACCAATAAATTCCATTGAGTTCTAAAATGCTCCACGTCATCCAATTTAGATGAACTTTCAAACGAATTAAACTCTACTATCTGACTTGTCGAACTTTGTACAGACTCAATTTTTTTCAATTTTGGTATCACTTGATATATCTATTTTATTCTAAACAAATCTTGTTCAAACAGATAACAAAAACAAAACGGAAAAATTTATCGAATTTGATGCAGTAGTTCGGAGTAGTTATGCGCGTACATTTCGGCGATCCATTTCTATATGTCTGATTATAGACACATGACAAAAGCTTAGTTTTCCTTCATTGACAACAGTCACTAACACGGCATGAACACGGCATAGGTGTAAATATGACAATTTTACACGTTGTTGCAGGTTTTTTAACTGAGTTGCAAATCACAATTGGTATTTTTTGTGTATCATGTATGTTGTATTATATAAATGTTTTTCATTTTTGTTATTATTTAAATGAATATTTATGTTTTTTTCTTTCAACTTTGCCGTTTTCCTACTACTATTCAAATTCTGCCTGATTTTTGATGGTCCTCTTGTTTTTCTTAAATTCGATAATAACTATTTTTGTTATTATGACGTTTGATATTAATTAGTCATGGGCTAAATATATCAATTGAATAACGCAAATAGAGAATTTGTATTTAGTTTAAGCTAGTCCTTAACTAATTGACAGCTTAAACTTTATAACTATTTTTACCAAGATATACAAAAATGTATCTCGTGACAATATGACCAAATTATGTATAACAGAAAATATTCCGTCAAAAATCAGCATAACTCGCCGACGGCAAAAGTTTCGTTATCGGGGCGAGATCGATTTTGCATGAATTATTGTAACTCGTTGCATTTTCAAATATAAAATTCAATAATAATATAAAGTAACAGATGGAATCACATTAACGTGAATTATACTATTTAAATATGAGTCTCACTTCAATGCAAAGTATAATAAGAAACAAATTGAGTTTGATAATCGTGTTTATATTCGTAAATAGATAGATTATAGTTTAATTATAAGGGTCGTTTTCACGATATGCGTAAAGTGTATGCTAGTCATAATGTACAGATTTTAAATTAACTAGTTAAGTAACTTTACTTGTTTGTTGTATTTACAATCTTGCTCGGTGTTCCTTTATTAGGTCCAGAATCAAAAAAATCAGACTATTTTCAATGTGAGAAATTTAACGTAATGTTTGCCGCCGGTCGGCCGGCGGCGGCAGCGGCGGGCGCCGTTCAAATAGGCAGCTTGTCATTTTGCCAACGGAAATATTAAAGTGGTGTCTTTCATCCAACATTTTTACAAAGCCTTATTATGTTTTATGAAAAACAAGTGTTGAAATTTTAAAACTACTTAAAACTTTGTAAAAGTGTATGATAGCTGTATCATTTGTTTTCATCGAATAAATTATGAATTTGATGAAGTGTACTCCTAACGCACGATTTTTCAACACGCGTTTAAAAAACTCCTCAACGCAATAAATGGTTTCAGTATTTCGAAAGGAAAGGCACTAATGCCTAATTCCAATCATAACGATCCTTCGTTAGGATCAGTACGCAAAACGATTCGTTTTGTTTTACCGAAACCAGAGAAAAGGAATTTTTCAACCAATCCTACCTAAAGCTTTCATGTGTTAATACATAATTCTCACCAACAATAAAAGTTCCTGAGTGATTTTCAAGCACAAAAGATATTATAAGCTATCATAAAGTGCCGTTGTACGTTACCTACCGTGTAAATAAATTATGGGTTTTGCATGATAACAATAAGGTGTTAACAGCTCAACGATAAATGTATGTTAACTATTAATATTAGTCCATTTAAAATAAGCCATGGTTCATATCAATTACTTAATTCAAGGATTCTAGTCATTCCAATTAATAAATAATTTCGATATTTGATCTCATAGTATAAGTAATTCCTGGCAAATAATTTGGCTTCTGTACAGACTTGCAATCATAAAGATTATCCGGATACATTATTGTTTTCCAAATACAGTCAGCACATTTTGAGCATTTCATGTAAATATAGTCTAAGAAAACTCGTCTTTATAAACATGTGTAAAATGAAATAAATTGTCTAAAATGTAAAATATATTTTTTATTTAGATATCATAATAACAACAACGCTGTAATTTTTTTACAGGCTCGAGTGAGGCAAATAAAATGTGGTTACTAAACGTAATCTGTATTATGATTTTAGAACAAAAAATCTTCATCAATAATAAATTCGACAGTCTCCTGACTATCGATTCATTGAAACCTTTTTGATATCTCAGAACGTAAACGTATTAATTACAACCATTAAAATAAATATTATACCTTCCTTTACCTACTCAAAATGATAATGTCAAGCAAAGTATTAAATTTTACCACATTCCTGATGAGGTATTAGATTGTACTTTCTGTCGTACGAGCAATAAAAGCATCCTCAATATTTTTTTCTGAGATATTATCTCAGATATAATCGCAATTAATCTTACTTAAGGTTCTCCACGTTCGGCGTGGCATAGTGAGGGTTGATAACGCCATTCCTTCTGAGATATTTGGCCAAGTGAGATATTACTATGCGCTCGCCGGCGACTTTTTCCCAGTAGGACATCGCTTCGTCGCGGATATCCTGACTTTGTCCGCATTCCTGAAAACAATGTCAATATAATTTTTACGATGGGTCGTTTACGAAAGATCAAAACAAATGAAATTAATAATATAAAAAAAACTTTTTAGGGCTCCGTATCCAAATGGCAAAACGGGACCCTATTAATGAGACTGCGTCATCTGTCTGTCTGTCTGTCACCAGGCTGTATCTCAAGAACCATGATAGAAAGAGATTTGGAATTTTGAAGGATGATGTATTTCTTTTGCCGCTATAACAACAAACACTAAAAACACACAAATAAATATGAAAGAGGGTTCCCATCCAAGAAGGTGATTTTTATAAAGTGAAGCGACATTGTGCGAGGCCAGTAATTGTATGTTTGTTCCAATTACTCTCCAAGCTCAAACGCATCAATATAATCAGCTCAATTGCACTTTATTAACATTTTTTTCATTGCAAAATGTGCATAAACTGTACACGGAACCATAGCTGCAGTATGAGTCCATCTCATAGTTACAAAATTTATTCAATACAATTATTATATTCACATTTTAACTCACCGATGGTATGTCAACCTTGCTGTATACCTTGGCCTAAAAAACAAACAAAATTTTAATACTTATTTAAATATCAACCCATTAATAAGAGTTTTAATTTATTATTCTGAGATAAGTGCCCGTATCTCCGAGTACAGCACCCAATATCAAAACAGCTACAAAATAGTCTAAACGAAACTTAATGAAGCGAAAGTACTGATTAGCTACTCGAATACTTTACTTAAGGGTGGTGACACATCATAATCTGGAATTAATCCAGTAAATAAGCAAGTTCTTCAATTCTTCAAGGAATAATTTCAAACACGGAGCGCTCAAATACTTGAATAGTAGCTAGGTAATAGTTATTTTGAACTTACCATTTGAACCACACTATTTCTCTTCCCGTAAGACACGAAACGATCCATCATGCCGCTGGTATTTGCTGCATCCTAAAATACAGTTATTGTTGTATCGCCCGTCTGGGTGACTAAGAACGGCTACCAATAACTCTTATATTCTCAGATTAAATTTAAAAAACAGAGGGTTCATATGGAACTGTCTCTGTCTGTCGCACTTTCTCTCTAAAACCACAAAGCCGATTTAAATTAAATTTAGTGGTTTTTACAGGTTATCTAGAGCTTGAGTAAGGACAGACTTTTATATATTTTTGACTGCCTCGGTGGGCGTATTACCTATCTATGTCATTATTAAATCCTGGAACATACCATGATTTGACTGTGTTTTCCGTAGGTCTATTACGCAAAAATTCGCAGTTTGCAGAAAAAAAAACATTTATTCAGGTCAATATAAACAGTGAACTTAAATAATAGGATGGTATCGAAGCTTTACAACTGTGGGATAGTGTCAATACAAGTAACTACTTGTAACTACTTGTGTCATTCTGGATCGCAACTCGGTCACGACACACTACACTAGCCGAACCGTGCACTGACGAATGATATGCAATTTATCAAACAAAAACTTTGATTTTTGCATAACCGCAACACAATATTCCACTTCCAACAATTGGAAACCATTTTCCCGATTAAAATTCCTGTGTTTGAACAGTTCAAGAACAGTCAAATCATGGTATGATACCCGTTTTAAGATTTATTATTGTTAAAAACCATGATAATTCAAAAAGTTAAATCAAAGTAATTGAGTAGGTACCTATCTAGGGAAAATCATTAGAATCTTTAGATCCAGATCGAAAGATTCTAAAGCGGTGTCTTGGAAAATAATCAAATGTATTCTCGTATAAATTCACTGTGGAGGTATTCTTTATCTATGATACTTTATTGTATGGCGGATCTATTTCACTCACCTTTTTATCTTTCAGAGACGGAACCCTTGGTCTAAACTTGGGCTCATCTTCTGCAAATCTTGATATTTTTATCATCTCATAAACCTGAAATACAGTCACGAAATAGAATACGGGAGTAGACGTCATTCTAAGGGATTATTTCGCAAAATCCGAGTAAAACAAGCAATGGTTTGTCAAGTCAATAGTACGTTAATGGTTATTTATGTCGGTTATGTCAAGTGCTATCTCGCTTTGTTATATGTGACTGAGTGAAAAAGCTCTGTATTTTAACCATTGCTTAACTTTATTCGGAGATGGTGAAACTTTTCAACAATATATAGTGACTCACAGTGCCGGCGTTAGAGGGACTGACACCCTGGCAAGAATATTTTGGCGGCCACTTAAGGAAAACAAATAAATAAAAAAATATTTCCGGACAATCCACACAACACCATCTAGCCCCGTGGTAAGCTCTAAGCTTGTGTTACGGGTGCTAGACATCGGATAAACTTAATATAACAAAAAGGAAAACAAAATTGAGTGTTAATTTTTTTCAGAACCAATGTGAACGTGTAATAAGAATTCTATCTTTCCTTTAGCGTGACCCATAGCTTGACGACGTGACATACCACTAAAGAGGTATCACAAAGAGTTGTGCCTCTGTAGCATGGAAAAGTTAAAATATTAAGTAGACGGTCGTAGCCGTCAGTAGACTCGGTTTTCTTGCTTGGTTTTCCGACCAAGACGAGAGACCAAAGACCAAGTACACAAATCGGCGACCTCGCGCCATGCTATCCCCACCATGAACCACGCGTCCCAGTTTGGTGGGGGAAGTATCCCACCTCCACCAATCGCCCCCACCCCCAATTTGGCGCACTGGACCGTCGCCCCATCGCACACCCCCCCTAACGCCGGCACTGGTGACTCATATCATAAGGAAGGTTTATATGTAATTTGCACCATTACGAATTGCATAGATCGTTAGTCTATTATAACCACATCGTAACATGCCATTAGACGTGATGAGGTCAAACTTAGACACTATCAGCCACTATCCATCTTGTCTATGAAAATATAAAAAAGTTGGGATGTTCATGTATACTTATTTATAAAGCTGAATGGTTTGTTTGTTTGAAACGAGCTTATATCAGAAACAATAAATTATCTGATATATCGCCTTATTATCGTGGATAATGCAATAATTTAAATATAAGCATATAATTTTCCGCAGTCCCGGATAAAACTTTGTATGGATATTTTTTTATGAGTTTTGGCAGGAACAAACAAGTGTTTAATGCCGAACGCTAGGCAAATGGATGGCTAGGATAATGGTGAGCACAGCCTTAGAGTGGACGGGTATTAGACAAATAAAATACAATTTATCAAAAAATATGTTAGGCTTACTTACAATACAAATTAAACTCTTAATAAATAACGATAGAGATTCAAAAATATTTTGTGAATACTTAAAACCTTGCGCGAAGAATCTGACTCAGAATATACGACTAGATTCTTCCCACTACAAAGAATTTCAAAATACTTGTGCCGGTGCATTTAATAATCTACCGTTTAGCTCAACACTTTACTATAATATGCTAATAAAATTAAAAAAAACATCAACATTACTTCGTGCACTTCATCTTCGTTGATCTCTCGCAACAAATCATCGAATGGTTCCTGATACATAGCCGACATCCACGGTTGAATGAAGTAATCGTACAAATCTTCCACTTGTTTGAACTGGAAGTGATGTGAACATAATATAACGACCGTATAAACACAAAATGTTAGTAAGGTATGGAATAACACCCGGTTTCACATATTGTAAATGCAAATTTTTATTAATTGACTTAGACTTAGCTTATCTCAGTTAGATTGTTAAAGAAAATGCAACAATATTCGTCGTGCAACAATGACAGGCGTCATTCGATTTCAAATTTAAATTTGAATTCCCGTACGCAGCATCAGGTCAAAATTATCAATGAATGGGTAGACATTTTACCTTTATACAACCACACTCGGTAATATTTGTAAATATTAACACCACATATCTTTCAAATGAAGCCGTGTTGGCTTAGTGGGAGGACACTTGACTTTCATTCCGAAGGTCGTGGGTTCAAACCCCGCCACGCACCTCTGGATTTTTCTTCTTGAGAAATTTATGTGCGCTTAAAACACGTGCTTTAACGGTGAAGGCAAACATCGTGAGGAAACCGGCATGTTCTGAGAACTTTAAAGAGTTTGAAGGACATGTGACATTCACCAACCCGCACTTGGCCAGCGTGGTGAATTAAGGCCTAATCTCTCTCGCCAAGAGAAAAGTCCCTGTGTCCCAGCAGTGGGAACGTTAATAGGGTGATGATGATGATGATCTTACAAATGGATAAATCAATTTCCATATAATTATAATTAAACAGTATAATTTGCTTCTTCGTGACATTTAAGTTATGAGCTTTAA
This sequence comes from Gymnoscelis rufifasciata, assembly GCA_929108375.1. Lineage (NCBI taxonomy): Eukaryota > Metazoa > Arthropoda > Insecta > Lepidoptera > Geometridae > Gymnoscelis > Gymnoscelis rufifasciata. The sequence continues at coordinate 5,787,398 of OV815315.1, read as the reverse complement.
TGTGGTATACAACACGGGTATATATGTAAACATTCGATTTTTGATTGCCACTTTAACTCCTCATATCTTTAAAACGGGGAAACAGTTTTATATGAAACACGGATAAGAGCACACTCCTAACCTAGGCATCTTTCAAGCAAAGGAATCTAAACCGGTTCATCCCATAAGGAGCTACTATGCCACAGACAATTGACAGACCTATACACACGTTAAAGTTATAACATCCCGTTTTGCGTCGGGGGTTAAAGTAGATAAATAGATCTTACCTTGAACCTAGTAAGAAGTCTATTGAAGAACGCCTCGTGTTTTCCATACAGCTGCGTCATTATTTCAGACGAGAACGTCTTGCTAGATAGACACGTGATCGAAGTAACGACATGCAGATTATTTAGTTGCAGTCGAAAGTAGTTACTGTTCTTGTCGGTAAGAAGAGTGTGACCCTGTAGAAGTTAATACCAAATTTATTACTGTGAATCTACAATACAATTTTGTTGCGTCACAGCAACTCCAGTCTCGGTGCCTACGGACTTCAGGCGCGATCGGGCAGCCTCGGCTTAAGTCGTGAATCGCAACGGTCGTGGCGCGGCGCCCGCGCGCCCCTACCAATCCTTCTCAGCACACGTCCCTTGTTTTTTTTTTTATTATGATTTTTTTTTACGCCTTTATTTGACCACAATCGCACCTGATGTAAAGTGATGATGTGGTAGCATGAAGACCTAGAAGGTAGATGGCTTCTCCGGGCTACATTACGAAACACGAAAAAATTGCTTCTCGCACTGGCCCAGCCCGGAGGGTGGTGGGTGACAAGCCGCGGCCGAAGCCTACCACCAGTTTCACATAATACAAGTTATAATCATAATCTTTCCTTCATCAATCCTTTTTATTTAACATCTACTTCACGCCACTTTGTTTGGTGTGTAATAAAATACTTTATTACACACCAAACAAAGAAACTTAAACAAAACCTAGAATGCCTAATGGGCGGTATTCAAGAACTCATTAAGCTACCTCAATTAGCATGTTTCAAATACAACACCGCTAATATACTGTAGTTTAATTTTCTATTATGCTTGTAGTTTAAAGAAGGTAAGCGTATCAGTATTACCTATCACATGACTGATATAAAAAAATGTTTAAAACTAACAGTTTGGGTCAAACAATTGTGAACCGCCATAGGTATTTCTCTGCCGGGCTGGCGTACTCTCAAATAGTACAGTGGGCCCGGAAACGTGACGCATTGCACGATCGGTGACTCAAATCTCATCACTGGATGCCACCTTTCAAATAAATAGCAGTTAATATTCGTCATCAAACACCCTATAAAGTTCCCACTGCTTGGACACAGGGACTTCTCTCTTGGCGAGAGAGATTAGGCTTTAATTCACCACGCTGGCCAAGTTCGGGCTAGTGAATGTCACAAGTCTTTGAAACTCTTCAATGTTCCCAGAACAAGCCGGTTTCCTCAAGATGTTTACCTGCACCGTTAAAGCACGTGTTAGAAGCGTAATAATTTTATCTAGAAGAAAAATCCAGATGTGCGCGTTGTGTTTTAAACCAATGACATTCGGAATTAAAGTCGAGTGTGCTCCGCCTTGGCCAACACGACTGCCTTTTCGACATTTATATTAATAGTATTTTTTTTTGTTACATTAAAAGCTATTATACGGTTTGTGTTTATGCCTTCTTATTATTATTTCATAAAAATAAAGCCCCATTTTTTTTTGATAACTTTTATACTGCCTCAGTGGCGCGGTGGGCGAAGGTCCGCTTGCGGCGCAATATGTAGAGGGTTCTATTCCCACCGAGGAATAAAGTATGTTGTTGCAAATATTAAAACGAATTATGGACAAGCATACTTACTCATTTCCAGTAGGTATCAGGTTCACTCGTGAAGGTGATAAACCAAAACTCGATACTGACATGGAACAACTGTAACATTTAAAGAATTATATAGAAGTAACAGGCCCGTTCCGGTATAGCTCGATGCAAAAAATATCGCGTGCTAAACATACTATGCGAGTGGTTCTACAAAAAAATGAATGACAAAAATATGATAAAACTGTACCTAAACATTGAAGAATCATATCGGGGCAAGAGATCATTTACTTGTTCTGATCTGACCATGAAAGGGTCTAGCCTCTTAAGGAACTGATGTGCCAACTGTTAATAAAAAATAACCAAATAAACAAATCGCCGAAACGAGTTTTTAGTGAGGTAATTTTCGCTAGGCGTAAAAAGGATGCTTAATTATTTTGTAAACTATAATCTGAACTGTCAGTGTAATGAAACAGCAACATTACTAATTGCTTATTTCACCATCGAGGTTAATAAGTCAATGGTTAAAATATAGAGCAATCTAAGTCAGATAGTTACTGATAGTTGTAGGTTGATGATAGATCTCTGTTTTACCATTGACTAAGGTTGGGTAAGGAGAAATAGGCCCGTATTGTGAGTAATCCAGTGCAAGGACATCACTGTGCATCGTTTGTACGGCCGCAAAAATCCCCGTCTCTTCGGGTCGGTTGTGCGGCTGTACAAGCTGTATAAGCTTTGATTAAAATATGCTTCAAACTGATTACATGAAAAATCTTCTTATTTTAAGTCAATTTCGTCTCGCACAAGTATTTGATTTTTAATGTCAATCAGAAAGATTAAATTAAAAATGTTTTTAATAAAATTGACCGGATATTCAACAGTATAGAGTTTGAATATAAAGCCAGGTGAATTAAGTCTTCCGGATTCGAGGTTACTCTTTTATTGATAGTTGCGTGTATCAACCATTTAAGCTGTGTGCATTAAGTCTACCGTGCGTAGCACTTAAGGTGCAAGGTGGTTAAGTCTTCCAGACCATAAAAACAGATCACAAGTAAATTATAGATATGACTGATTAATTTTATTAGTGGATAAGGAACCAGGCATAATTTTGGTTAATTATTTGGTTGGAGACAAAAGTTTTTCTAGCTCTGTAAGTTGAGTTATACAAATAAGTAATATAGTTAAGTATATAGTGATATGGTGTTAAGTCTATTATTATTATTCGACGGCTGAATAGAAAACGATTCAATACTTCCGCGGACCTTGAAAAACAGTCGCTAAAAGTATCATTATCGTATTTTTAGCCGTAAGACATCTCTCTGGACTCTAGACATAAGCCTGCCTCAAAGATGACCAGTAATTTCGATCAGAAGCTAATTGCATCTACCTCTATAATCTGTCCTTGTTGAAGGTCATCCGACGGTGCGCTTCCGTCTCTACCATAACATAGTACAATCCAAACAGTACATAAACACACAAGCAGATTAAATAACAAAAATGGCTGGTACAAGCTGCGTTCTGATTGCGGTAGGGCGGACTGCCAATGATTAAGCACAATAAATATCAACCAACCGCTTCACCAACATCCTCAGAAGAATAATGGCGATGGGAGCGACAGTTATCCGCGTACAGTTTGCGCGAGTATTTGACGCAGGTCCCGGCGCCGAACACGAAGGGATCGTTGGTCTCGAACGCGGCGCTCACCACCAACCCGCCGTCGTATACCAGGCCACAGTCGTTTATAGCTGTTCAAATGATTTACGTTAGTGTCGTGCGTTTTTACTATAGAAGTTAAAATTTTTGATGGTTACGTGGCTAAACAACCAATGATATTTTAGCGATGGGCAATAACATGTTTTGCCAATACTTTAACAGGAGCAGCTTTTCAACACGAATAACTGCTTTTCAAAGCTGTTTTTTTTTCAATACTAGCTATTTCAATGTTTTTGTTCTCTTATAGGTACAAAAATTCGTATTACTTTTGCTATTACAAGTGTAATAAATCAAAAATCCATGTTGAATCACACCTTACATTTGAGTTTAGGTAAAAAATTCTTCCATCAATATTTAATAATAATAATAAAAACATTTATTTTGTGCCACAATAGAAAAACTTAAAACTAGAAATGGGTAAAATTAACACAATTAGGCAACAAAAAAGGTAGACGCTCAGCATTTGATCCAGCAGCTCAGAGCTGCCGATATTTCATCCATCCATGCATGATGCATGGTTCATGATCCATTAAACCATCCATACATCTACCCAACAATCCATCCACACATCTATACATCCACCGCCCGTACATCCATACATCCATCCATACAGACATCTATGCACCCATACATCCATTCGATACACAATATTATGCATCTATTCAGGGTGTGTCGTTAATAATGTATAACCCGTTAAGGGCCCAACTATGAGGCTACAATAAAATCATATTTTTTCGTCATTTTAACTAACAGCGTATAAATGGTGATGCATAAAGTTTTTTTTTATGGCGTTTTTTGCTATACATTCAGCTGCCATTTCAACAAAATTGGGTATTATTGTGAAGTTTTTCATAATCTATGCGTGTTATCATTCTCAATTATTTCCTTAACTTTCAGTCAGTAGAACCAGTTGTCTCATGCTTTGTCGGTGAAAGAAAAAAATCATAAACAAACTTTGAATGGGTGCACATCAATGGGCTTCAGTCCAATTCAGGAAATTCTTCAAAGTAGAACGTATAGTTATAATGTTTTAATGGGCGGTGAGACACCAAAGATGTTGGAGGTTTTGTCTGTTCACGTCCGTAAGTGGTAACCCTCTGAATCCTTACACGTGACCTCCGGGTGGTGCTAAGAACAGTCTCTGGTGGTAGGCTTCGGCCGCGGCTTGTCACCACCCTCCGGGCTGGGCCAGTGCGTGAAGCGATTTTTTCGTGTTTCGTAATGTGGTCCGGAGAAGCCATCTTCTAGGTCTTCATGTCCCATCTTAGACCACATCGTCACTTTACATCAGGTGAGATTGTGGTCAAATTAAGGCTTATCGATCATAAAAAAAAAAAGATTCCACAAGCAAAATACTTAGTTAAGCTAGAAACTATAAGCTAACCTTTAAAAGCATGCACATCGATGGCTTTCAGTCCGTAGTAGAACAATGCAAAGCAAGGCTGGTTGATGACGTGCAGCTGGTGCGACATCAGCCTCAAGGACTCCACGTGCATTCTGCGCAGCCGCCAGCTCATGAGGTACGTCTTCTGAAGCGTGCGGATACCCAGGCTTCCAATTTTCTTTTGTACTCTTTCATCAATCTAAAACATTTAATGTCCATTATTTAATTACCATTTTAAATAAAGTTAAAGTCATTACATTTATTTCCTTAGAAGCACAGGGCATACATGGATGAATTAATTAAACTAAATTTCAGTAACTAAATTTTTTAAGGATAAGTTAACCAAGATCTGATAATAGCATATCCAAAAACCAATTTTACTTTGGCATTGTTACCTTAAAGCCGGGCATAGGCTTGTCCGAATTTGGCATCTATGGCCCTGTCCTAACAGCATCCACGCGTAAAAATAGAGGAAATAGTACCATGGTATTGTTGAAGCAGTTAACCCGCAACTGCACTGGGTCCTCCGAGGGAAAGGGCTCCACGAACACGATATGGGTGGGAGAAATACCCAGTTCCAGTAACGCTGCCATGCAGCTGTATACCTCAATGCAACTCCCGTAGACTACTACTGGATTTTTCTCGCTAAGGCATATCGAGTGGCCCTCTGCAAAACATATTATAAAGTTTAAAAGAAATTGACATGGTTGTTGTTACGGTGCCCCAGACAGACACACAAACAAACACTTACATGAATAAAGTCCTGAAGCTTATGCCACCTTGGCTATGTTTCGTGTGCAAAAAAACAGTATTTCATTATTGAACTTGGAGATACGATTCCCAGACATTCAAACAAACGCATACACACGCTCACATAGTGCTCAATTTTATGAAAACTCTTTGTCTGGGGCTATATTTGATTTGTTTGTTTGCAATGAACCGTATTCCTTATCTCTTTCTATTCTACCGTATAATGTTCACCACATTTGGCAGGTGAGCACAGTGTATAAACTTATGCTTTAAGAAGAGGTTTCTCTTGACCAAGTTCTCAACGCCCATGGGGGGACATTCTAACGACATTGCCCTCGATGTAAGGTATTATTGTATTCGATAAAAAAAAACTCACTGTATTCAGAGACCATGATCATAATCTTCTTGAGACAGCGGTTGGCCTCGTGCAGACTGTTGATGATCATGACGTTGTAGGGCGTATCCGGGGGTGTGGCCACTTTGTCCGGTTGGTAATCCGGCGTGTCCATCAGCGTTCTGTCGCAGGGCTTGCCGCACCTGAACGCAAAGTAAGTATAGAATTACTGTAAGGCATGGAACAGTGAGCGTCACTATCTGGTATCTCTCACCATTAGTGGATTGTACACAGGGTTACCTATCAGTTCGCGACACTAATAGGCAACCCCTTCTGCACATTGTACTTTTTAAAAACTATGAGTTTTCCTGACAATAGCTTCGAGCGTAGTACGACTTCAGTCAATGAAACAAGTCTGAGGGGACGTAAATTCTGATCTGTGTATTTTAGTATACGGTTGTATTAGTACGATCTGTTTGTATTAAACATATAAACTGTCCTATTGAATCACTCTATGTATATGTCTAAACGACAGAATATTCACTAATTTTGGTTATCTAGCAGCGTTATTGCGACGCTCTGTGGCAAGCATAATGATTTATTAAATTATATATTTTTTAAATACTTCATAAATTACCCCCTTGTTACCCTCAGCCTTATCTTGCCATGTCGACATGTTTGATACAAAAGCCAGCAGAGTCAGTAGCTTATTGACAAAACGCTGGTTTGATTCTGTTAATTGTTAGTAATTTCTTATTCTGCCAATTTTGTTTTTCTTTTTCTCTTATAATTTGTTTTCTCAGTTCTCCGTTTTTTCAAATTTAGCTATAAGTAAGTGATTTGTCGAGTGTCCTCCAAGCCGTGTTGGCTAAGACACTCTACTTTCATTCCGAAGGTCGTGGGTTCAAACCCCGCCACGCACCTCTGGATTTTTCTTCTTGAGCAATTTATGTGCGCCTTTAAACACGTGCTTTAACGGTGAAGGCAAACATCGTGAGGAAACCGGCATGTTCTGAGGACTTTAAAGAGTTTGAAGGACATGTGACATTCACCAACCCGCACTTGGCCAGCGTGGTGAATTAAGGCCTAATCTCTCTCGTCAAGAGAGAAGTCCCTGGGTCCCAGCAGTGAGAACGTGGGATGATGAAGTGATTTGTGTTTTTTTTTAGTCACGCTTTGTGGAATCATGTTAATTGTTCTGAGCTATGCTTGCATTGTGATTTAGTTAGAAAGTAAAACTGTTTGTTTATCGAATAAAAAAAATAAAAATATTAGGTATAAAATAAAATGTGTTCTGCCATACTAAGCTAAAACAAGAACTTTTAGATAATACTAACTCCACTTCCTTGAGGATCGCTAGAGGTTCGCTCAAGTACTCAGGATGTTGGAACTGCTGGCCGCATGTCAGCACTAGCTCATCATAATGCTTACTAGAACCGTCTTTCAAATAAACCAGTTTCTTTTTCCTGTGGAATAATTTTGATATAATAATAGTTTAAGAACATAAATTACGACTTCTTTCAATATTAATGACAATATTATTTAATTCAGTGTTTTAATAACAGTAAGATAAACTTCAATAATCAATAAAAATGTACTACTGGACTGATCCATAACAAACTAAATAGGAACCATTTTAATGCATCATCTTTACACATATTTATGATTATGATAGGTAAGTATATAAATCTACATAGTTTCTAACTACAGGAGGAAATTTCTTTAAACTTCAACAGTCATTAATACTTTCTTTGGTGTTAATAAATGATAATGATAGCTACTGATCTACATTATAACTTGTACTTTCAAACTTCAACCAAATAATGGATTTCGGATATTATGCATGTTATAGCAAAACTGAGACGACCTCTGTGGCTCGGTGGGCGAAGGTCCGCCTGAGGCGCAGGAGGTTGCGGGTTCGATTCCCGCCGGGGGACCAGATTTTGTACGATCTACAATTTCAGGTTTCGGGTCTGGGTGTTTTCTATGTATCATATGTATGTATTTACAAAAAAAAATGTATCTATGTAGTATATCAGTCACCTAACACCCATAGTACAAGCTCTGCTTAGTTTTGGGTTAGGTGATGCTGTGTACTCACACTCACTACTCAGTTCGGAAATATTTATTTATTTATTTTAAATTTATTTTAATTATTTTAAATTTTGTGGATGCGATACACTTTCATTTGATACCCCACACTAGTATATTTGCAAATTTTCGGTTTTCCTTCCCCACTCTCACCACCATAACTTTAAACGGCACAACCGATTTTCATGAAACATGTCTAACAACAATAGCGCCAGACTCACCGTTCATACAAAAAAAAACTAAATTGAAATCGCTCCATCCGTTCGGGAGCTATGATGTAACAGACAGACCGACAGACACGTCAAACTGAGGGGTGTTATACCCCTCTTCTTTGGTCGGGGGTTAAAAATTAAAACAATACAAACCTATTAATGCCAACCATAGTAGTAGGTATAACATCTATATAGAAGCTGAAGGGTACGCTTTTGAGGTATCTGTCGGTGTAGCGACCACCCCGAGGAATGCACGTGTCAGCGGCTTTCAGGCATTCCACCACCATGGGGATTCCATATTCTGATACCAAGGTCACGTTTGTGAACGTTAGGTACTGGGAGGTAGGTCTGAAAGTAACAGCCATGATACAGAGTGAAACAAACGTTTCGATCATTATGGGAAAGGTCTGTAAACATAAGATATAGGAAGATTAGTTTTTAGGATAGTCATCGATTTTGGCAAAACTGAAAAATTGCATTCACACATCAAAACAAATATGTACTAGTTTTTTTAAGTTAATCTGTTGGTCGCGAACCCGGACTTTTTGAACAATTAAAATTGCACTATTTTATTTAGATATCGATTGTGTAGTTCATACAGTACAAAATTTTAATACGAAACGTGATGTTGAAGTTTATCTGCGGGCACGGCAGTGCCCCCACCAAGTCGAGCAAAAAAGCGGCACGGCCGTACCATCCTTTTCTCGAAGCAATTCAGGCCATTTTCGACCCCCTGTAACTTCGTTGTGGATAAAGCTAGAAGACTGAAATTTTCAGTAACCATGCAGGATTGTAAAGACACGGTATATTTCAAATTTTATTCAATTTGAACCAGTATTTTAAGAATTATAACGGATCAAATTTCGTAATTTTGACACTCACTGACTGACTGACTGACTGACTCACCGATCATCAAAATTCTAAGGCACTTCTAGCAGACCTAGAAGCTTCAAATTTGGAATGTAAGTAGTGTTTGGTGTATAAATCAACGAAAAACTAAAAAATCTAGAAAAAAACCGGTATAGAGGGCGCTGTCGTACCTTTTCTCGAAGCCATTCAGGCCATTTTCAACCCCCTGTAACTTCGTTGTGGATAAAACTAGAAGACTGAAATTTTCAGTAACCATGCAGGCATTGTAAAGACACGGTATATTTTAAATTTCATTCAATTTGAACCAGTATTTTAAGAATTATAACGGGTCAAATTTCTTAATTTTGTCACTCATTGACTCACCGATCATCAAAATTCTAAGGCACTTCTAGCAGACCTAGAACCTTCAAATTTGGAATATAAGTAGTGTTTGGTGTATGAATCAAGGAAAAACTAAAAAATCTAGAAAAGACCGGTATAGAGGGCGCTGTCGCAACGCCACGTATATACGAAATATGTACTAAAGTAATAACAATGCGAAATATAAATAAATCCAATCTAGACCGACAAAAAGAAAATTATATGGACATATATACAATAAGTAGAAGGTACCGAAAAGGAAAAAAGTAGAACTGTCTACAAAATACAAAAAGAAATGAGATCCCATCAAAAACAATACTTGTCAAAAAAAACCAAGTCGCGCAACCCAGTTGTTCTGCGGTAATAAGTTGTGAGATCCAAGTAAATCCAAGTCTTCAAATCTCGTCTCTAAATTCTTTAATGTTTTATATAAATATATTGCGACTTGGCCATCGCACTAAATAATTGAATTTACACGTGTTTTCAGACGATTGAATTAACACGTGTTTTCAGGCGATGGCCAAGTCTTAATATATTTATATAAAACATTAAAGAATTTTGAGACGAAATTTGAAGACTTGGATTTACTTGGATCTCACATCTTTTTACCGCAGAACAACTGAGTTGCGCGACTTGGTTTTTTTGACAAGTATTGTTTTTGATGGAATTTTATTTTATTATTTAGACAGACGGTACGTATATGTCATCATAACGGTTAATGTAACTGTCCTTAGTCTCTGATACTGGCTATATCCCTACTGACCTACCTTCTAGGTCTTCATCACATAGTCACTATACATCAGGTGAAATTGTGAAATTATATATATATATATAGTAACTTACCCCAGCAGTAAAGATTCTAGGAAGGCGAGCCCGGTGCAGCTGGCGCCCACCACCACGATGCCGGTGTTCACGTACACTTTTTGCATGCTCGTCAGTGGACGCTCTATGATCCACAGCGCGAAGGGGCTTGTCCTGAAATATGCATATTGCATAAGCAGCTTCTATATACTTAATAAAATTAAAGTAATTTTTTCTTATTAGTTGTAAGTTCTAATATTGAAAATACAAAATAATTTAAAATAAAATGTATCTTAAATGTATCAGATCGGGCACTCGCCATCGTCACATCCAGCAATAAGTACCTATTTTTATTTTATTTAGGTTTTTTTTATTATAATGGCTGCAGACCTGGCTGGTGGGAAGCGAGGCTATAAAGAATTGGTACCCGCTCTCGGATTCGCAGGTAAGCAAACATAAACAAATTATTAAAAAGTTTTACAGCTCTTTGTAGATCTTGTCCAGATTCTTGTCCCCGCTGATGTTGGGGACAGCGCGACGGGGGTGCACGGGTGTCATGTGTCCAGCCAAGGACATCAGGTTACGCTTTGGACACTACAATCAAGGACAGAAACATGGTTGGACCGTTATCCACAAATATCTGTTTGAGATTTCAAAGTATAACGATATTATGCATTATGTACAATTTTATGAGCCAACATATATAGTCCCTCTACACACGACTTTCATTCGTCGTGGGTCGTGAAAAAATGTATGTGCGATTTAACACACGTGCTTTAACGGTGAAGGCAAACAAACATCGTGAGTAAACCGGCATGTCCTGAGAACTTACCCGGTTTCCTCAGGATGTTGAATTAAGGTCTAATCTCTCTCGTCAAGAGAGAAGTCCCTGTGTCCCAGCAGTGGGAACGTTAATAGGGTGATGATGATGTCCCTCTACCTGGCTGAGGCCTTTTCCATATCCGTCCAAAGTGTCCAGGTCCAGTGCGATATTCGTCAATTCACAAATTTAGAAAATTGAAACCAAAAAATATAATTTTTTTAAATCGACTAAGCTAAAGATTGCCTACATCCAATGTGAACCCCTTTACAATGGGCGTTACGTTTGACGTTACGTTTATAATGATCTGACGACTGTCCTCTCATCTTGTTGGTGGATCTCCTAAGCTGCACCTTCCGATCCACGGTCTCCATTCCAAAAACTTCCTTCCAATGAATAAATCCTGTTGCTAACTGTAATTAACATTCTTGATGCAATAAAAGGATAGATACAAGTCAATAAATCTAAATTTAAGATTTAAGAAAACGCCCGATGCCAATTTTTTTATTTCCTTAAAAGTAAAACACCATAATATTTAGTAATGTGCACGCGACGTGCTATCATTTGATACCCCACTCGAGTATATTTGCAGATTTTCGGTTTTCCTTCCCCACTCTCACCCCCATAACTTTTAAACGGCATAACCGATTTTCATGAAACATATCTAAGAGCAATCGCGCCAAACTCACATTTCACACAAAAAAAAAAAAAAATCGCTCCAATCTGTTCTATGATGTCCCAGACAGACAGAAACATAGACAGACACGTAAAACTTATAACACTCCTCTTTTTTGGTCGGGGGTTAATAATAAGAATTGCGTTATCATATTTTCTAAATTACAGTAGTAAATTACACTGCTACTCCGAGGTTTGCTGTAAGAAAACGAATAGTTTAAGCTCGCGTTTGTAAAGAACTTTGTTAAGTAATATGATTTGTATTTGTTTCTGTGTACAATAACTAATGTATGAAGACTTAGGAGCCAAACTTCTCACTCAAACTTCTAATTACAACTGATCAACATACCGACTCTCCTTTACAAAATAGCTTGCAGAGCCAAAACAGCGTTGAGAATTGAGACTGACGGAGCAACTCTCTCATGAACCAGCGGTAGTGAGGCTCCATCGTCGGCGTCACAATGCCAGCAAGGATCTACATGAAAGATCACAAATATTTCCCATAGAAAATAAATAATCCTAATTAGAAAACTGCCGATGTCGGAATATTTAAAGTATCAATTTAAAAAAAAAAATCCTGTTTTTATTATTAGTATCTAATTTGTTTGTAGGCTGAGTGATGTTAGTCCGTCATTAAATAATGCAAATTCATGTTTATTTAGAATTAAATCTACTCTATGTATCTCGTTATTTCTAGCATGCATACCAACTGCCATTTTGTAAACTGCACTCTGAAGGCTCAAGATACAAGCATAATTGCTTAGTTTGAGCTTCGCTGACATTTGTATTTTTAACCGACTTCAAAAAAAAGGAGGTTTATCAATTCGACCGTATATTTTTTTTTTTTTTTTTTTTTTTTTGTGTATGTCCGCGGATAACTTTGTCGGTTATGAACCGATTTTGATTATTCTTTTTTTGTTGGAAAGGGAGTATCCCAAAGGGGGTCCCATTGTAAGGAAACCTAGATCTGGTGGTGGAATCCTGAAGAAATTGAGGGAAACTCTTGAAAATATCGTCTTTCCGACTTGTGTGTTACTTAATATTATTCAATATAATGAATTTTAAAGCCGTTTTATGAATGAGGGTCTGGTGTTGATCTGATGATGGAGGGAAAGGCGGTCAACGGAACTCCTCAACGATTTACAGCAAGTACTTTGTGTTTGGGCTTGATTAACTTATATTACTGAGACCGTTCATCTAAATGGGTTTTGACTGATATTAGGGGTCTGATGATGAAAATGAAGGACAGTCAAAGGAACTCTATAGGGTATATTTTAGTAGAGTAATAACTAAAAATCGTGAAATAAAACTTTTTTGCCAAAAATTAAACCAACTTCAAACGAGAAACTGAAAAGTACAAAATAAATTAACTTTACAAATCATTTCGACATTATAAGTGATAATTAAAAGAAACATAAACAATTAAATAATTAAGTATTTAATAATTTTGAGGTCGGTGCGAAGTAAATACTACAAAAAACTTAATGCAGTAACAAATGCATTTTTACCTACACTAAACACAATATCAATAGATATATATATGTCAAAATAACATACTAATTAACAGCATTTAGGACCCAAATAGAAATGCGTGCGCGGATATACCGTGAATGGACTGATATTTAGAGTTAATTTCCTGCTAATACCTTATGGCTTGAGTTGTGAAAAAGATTGATGTTAGGTACCTATATTATATCTAGTTATTGTTTTACTTGGCACCGACTTCAAAATTATTAAATACTTAATTATTTAATTGTTTATGTTTCTTTAAATTATCACTTATAATGTCGAAATGATTTGTAAAGTTAATTTATTTTGTACTTTTCAGTTTCTCGTTTGAAGTTGGTTTAATTTTTGGCAAAAAAGTTTTATCTTGTATGTTCTGCTTTGGTAAATAAATCCATTCTATTCATTATTTATACCATGAGGTAAGAGGCTTTTGGGGGAACTTGGGAGCGCCGAATGTTTAAGCATGTGTCAGCGAACTCTTATTACGTTTGTTACCTTGAAGCGTTTTCTGTGTTAATTAATTATTTTTTTAAATAAAAGTTGATGCTTTTAAGGTGGTCCCAGTTAAATCTTATTAGAACTAATACATTAGTTCAAAGAGTTATACAAAAATAAATACTTTTAGTTCGTATATAATGTTTACATATAATTATTATAAATGTAAGTCCCCCGCCACGTCCGTCTGTCTTTATGTTCGGGATAAACTCAAAAACTACTGAATCGATTATTAAGCGGTTTTCAGAATGATTCAAGAAGAAGATCTTCGCAATCGAGAAAAGTCGAAACGGATTAGCTAGTTAAAAATATTTTTGCAGAATGTAACATCACTGACCTTTCCATCCGTTCCAGGTCGACGGGGCTCTGCTTCTAAATCAAACTGGGTCCTCAAAGACACACCGTCTTCCAATTGCCTAAAACAAACTTATCTCATATATGAGGGTCCTATGAGACAGACAGCGGCCAGGGGTTCCACGTCAGAACAACATAAAAACAAAACAAAAAAAAAATCTTATGATTTTTCCCAGACTGCTCGCCGTCTGACAAGACCCTAACTCGCACTGCGTGATGATGGATTGTTAAATACTAAGTAATAAGAAAAAGCCGTGTTGGCTAAGTGGGAGGACACACGACTTATATTCCGAAGGTCGTGGGATTAAACCCGCCACGCACCTCTGGATTTTCTTCATGAGAAATTTATGTGCGCTTTAAAAACGCGCTTTGACCTTTAACCTACTGAACCGATTTACATGAATTTAGTACACAGATTTTCTAGTGCCTGAGAAAGAACATAGGCTATAGGTAACACCGCGGGGCACTACCAGCAATTACATAAATACAAAGGTTGCCTGGAAGAGATCGCAATTAGTGATAAGGTCGCCCATTGTGTCACTGTATTAAATATGTATCTCCTATGTATGTTCCTGTATAGTGGTGTTGCAATAAATAATTTTTGTATTGTATAAATACATCGTAACTGGTGTAACTAATGTAAATGTATGTATGATGTATTTTAACATTACCCGACAACACACATTCCCATAGGTTGGTTTTCGCTCAAGAACACGTATCCCTGAAGCGACGAGGTGGATGATATGGAGCTCACGAACAGGTCTCTCACGTCTCGTGCATGAGGCGCGTGCTCTATGATGTCGCTCAGACGGCGCAAGTCGTGGGCCTCCGCTGGTCGCACTTTTAAATTCCTGTGGAATAATATAGTTTAATATTTTAATATATTCTATCATATGTTTTTACATTTATATTTATATGCGTTGCGAACAATGATTTTTATACAGTCGTGGTCAACTAATTAGGGACATGCAAGATAGTGAAGAACAATAACCGGTTATGTACATACAAATATAAAACCCTATTGATTTCTCAGTAACTATTATTTGCATAATTTGGTCCGATTATTATGCTTTAAATGGCTGTAAATAAAAGAATAAATAAATAGAAAAAAGTATTTAATATCAAAGGTTGACCATGTATTCAATTTTAAGGTATAATTCTGTAGCTGGACATTTAATTAAGGACAGTAAACTATAATGAAAAATAGAGTTAAACAAAACTAATAATCTGCAGTATTATAAAATCTTTAACAGCTCCATTTTATTACGTGTAAAATCAGTACCCAGTAGCAAAACCTTTGTTAGTAATTACCGCTTGACACCGATGTGGCATAGACATTATCAGTTTCTGGCATGTTTCGACAGGAATGTTTGCCCATGCCTCACAAAAAGCTTCATTAAGTTCATCTAAAGTTGTGGTACGATAAGTGGCTACTTTTTTCTTGATTTCGTACCAAAAGTGCTCGATTGGGTTAAGGTCCGGGCTATTTGCTGGCCAATCTAGCACCGATACTGACTGACTGGTAAGAAACGATTTGACTGAACGGGCGGTATGTTTCGGGTCGTTATCATGCTGAAACGTCCATATAATAGGGAGATGCTCCTCAGCATAGGGAAGCATCGTTTCCTCTAATATTGCCTTGTATTGATGTTGGTCTAAGTTACCCTGAACTTTCCTCACAGGTCCCACTCCACGTCCAGAAAATGAACCCCACATTTTAATGTTTCCACCGCCATGTTTCACCTGCTTTTTGTGAATCTTTGATTCATTTCCGCTTTTACTGGACGCCGTACGTATTGCCTTCCATCTGAAGAAATCAAATTAACCTTGGTCTCATCAGAGAATAATACATGTTGCCATTGGGCGTAGGTCCAATGTCCATATTTACGTGCAAACGCCAAACGAGCATTTCTATGTTCTTTCTTCAACAACGGTACTTTGCGAGCCACTCTTCCGAACAACCCTGCTTCTACCAGACGTCGTCGAACGGTTCTCGCTGAGACACCAGCTCTTTCGTCTGTCCCAAACACTTCGTGTTTAATTAAAATAGAGCCTAGAAACTGATCTTTCTTAGCTAACCTGGTTATCATTCTATCTTCTTGCGGAGTTGTTTTTCTCGATCTTTTTGTTCTGGGCACATTTAAATCTGTGTTATTGCGTCTGACATGTTGCACTGCATTGTATACCATAGTTTTTAAACAATTTAAATGTTCTGCTATCCTTCGGTATGGCCAACCATGCTCGACAACAAACTTCATGATAATTTTTCGTAGTGTTGGATCGCAACTTTTATTTTTACCCATTTTTCTTCAAAATATTTTTCAAAACTTAAAATAAATATCGGGATTGCCGCCAAAACTACCACGAAACAATAAGAGAAGAAGTAAAAAAGTATTGAGATTCAAATTTTGGAAATAGAACGCAATATCTCAGTGTCCCTAATTAAATGGCCAGCCAGCATTATTTGAACAAATAGCACTACGATAATCTATCAGCTATACTGTAAAGAGGTTTAATGTTTAAGAAGTTGTTATTGTTTGTATAATCGGGCACATAAATTACTAATTATACTTACATGTAAGAGATATGGAATATGCTTTAGACTCGTTGGAAAATAAAAAATAAATTCACAATTCGGTTTAACCAAAGAGTGTCCCTAATTAGTTGACCACGACTGTATATAAATCTAAATTTAAAATTTAAGAAAAACCCCCGATTCCAATGCCTTAAATGTAAAACAACATACTATTATGTAATGTGGACGCGATGCGCTTTCATTTGATACCCCACACTAGTGTATTTGCAGATTTTTTGTTTTCCTTTCCCACTCTCACCCCCATAACTTTTAAACGTCTCAACCGATCTTCATGAAACATCTCTAAGAACACCCGGGCCAAACTCACCTTTCATACAAAAAAAACTAAATTGAAATCGCTCCATCCGTTCGGGAGCTATGATGCCACAGACAGACAGACAGACACACAGACAGACAGACAAACTTATAAAACCCTTTTTTTTTTTTTGGTCGGGGGTATAAAATAATACGATCCAATCCAATCGATGTGAATTAGCGGGAATAAGGCGTGATTCATTAATTCTGTTGGTCTCTCTCTCTCTCTCTCTCTCTCTATCTCTCTCTCTCTCTCTTCAGCGGTAAAATGTCCACTGCTGGACATAGGCCTCCCTTAATGATTTACAGTTATATCGGTCGGATTCGGCTTGCAACCATCGCGAACCAACTGATTTCACTTAATTATCTATGTTGGTGGTCTGACGCTGCGTTTCTCGATACCGTTACATTAAAGTGTTTGAAGGACATGTGACAGTCACCAAAATCTCTCGTCAAGAGATAAGTCCCTGTGTCCCAGCAGTGGGAACGTTAATAGGGTGATGATGATGATTATACTCTTGTCCTCCTGCGTATCCCATTTCTGATTCGATCCCGCAGACTCTGAGCAGTAACATACTTACATAAAATAAAGACTTTTATCATATACAAGAGCTTTGTCATACTCACCAAGCTTGGCAGGCGTGTTGGCAAACACGGTATTTTATTTAGTGTTCCAAAAAGACGCTCCTTCTTGTAAGTCTGATACCTTTGAATAGCATCCATTAAAACGTTAAGGGAGGAAAACTCACCCTTTTACTGAATTAACATGGGCTACATAGAGCGTATCTTTCTTGAACTTGCTTTGAAACGCTCTTGGTGTAACGAGCTAGAAAGTTAAAGGATTATAAATACTGAAATAAATAAATATTGCTGGACAATTCGCACAACAACATCTAGCCGTGGTAAGCTCAAAGCTTGTGCCTTGGGTCCAAAACATCTGATATACTTAATAATAATAGACATGAGCAAGTGCTTGTAGAACATAGAAACACACATAACCCGCTACCTCCTTCTTTTTTTTTTATCATTGTTTCATTAGCCTATAGTGCCCCACTGCAGGGCAAAGGCCTCATATCCCTCCAAGTAAATAATTAATTAATTATTTAATGCGACGGTGTGAATACACTGTTGTTGTCATTACTGGTAAAGGTATACTGGTAAAGATAGAAGGGATGAATCATTAAATTTTTATACTTACCTTTCAATTTAAATAGATTTTTTATTTTTATTTAGTAGATTAAAAGGTCATGTCGTGAGCCAATTCACATATTTACCGTAAAATGTTCCAACAGCGGAAACGGCGATTGGTTAGAAGGAACACATAGGATACAATAATCCCTATTAGGGAATAATTCAAATGCTGCTTCCAACATATCGAAGCCGTATCTGAAACAAACAAATAAAAGAGGCGCCTTCATATACATCATCAATATCTTTCACACCTGAAAACTTTAAAAATATTTATTGCCTTATACGTTGTGTACAAAATCTTAAAATTGGTTAATAAAGTCTTCAAGATGCGCCAGTTTTCAAAACACAATCAAAACTGGCCTGCCCTGTTATTGCCGATACCTATTTTCGTTTCATATTTTACTCGCATTAGCGAAGTCCCATCGAGATGACGATTTATTTACCTATACGAGAGCAATGGACATAGGCAACAATAGGGCAGCATACATTTTTTTCTCCGCTTCGTGATCCTGTTCTGAGACAAAATTATAAAAAGCTTTTTAATTAAATATTAAGGCATATTCTTACAAACCTCTCGTCGTAATGCTGATCCATAGCAAAAATCTCGATAAGGAAAGCGTTTGAGGTTCCTATAAATCTCCTTGGTTCTGGAGGTACGCACGCTGAAGCTAGAACAGAAAAATAAATGAATAAGCCTGACCTTCCTAGCTATGATTGCAATAAAGTGTGCATTCATAAATGATGAATGCACACTTTATTGCAATCATCATCAATTACAAAATAGTTCTAAATAATAAATTGCATGTTCTTCGATAATCGAACGTATCACTGTGAGCGATTTCTACCAGAGAATCGGAAATAGGAAAAATAATGGCGACTAAAAGTAGCTAGTGGACATTTACAAAAGAATACATAAACAAAATAATGATTTACTTAATTAAAAATAGATTTTGATAACTCCCAAAAATACCATAATAATTAATACTTAGCACGCAAAAACCTTTATAAATTACACGTTCAAAAGGCTTAATGGTTTTTCAAATAGCATAGCATCTTAGATAAAAAAACAACAATTTTAACTTATTTTTTGTATATTTTGTGTGGTGTGCGATAAAGTATTGTGTAATCGAATCTAACTGCTATGATTATTATTAATGTATTTTTAAATAATTACGTTTCTCTCACCATTGTGCCATTTTAACGGGTTAGTTATATTATTTCAATTATACGGGTTCGACTACCGGTTTAGACATACACAAAAATCTTTGAATGGAGTTTAAAATGTTTTTAAAATTAATATAAAGTCTTCTTTCTGTAAAATTTTCTATCTTCAAAACTTATAGTAAGTACCATCCAAGTGACATGACCGTGGGACACCCTGTCTATTGAAAGTTATAATGGGAGTTAAAATTATATCAGATAGGTACTAACATTTACTTTCTTCCTTCTTGCTTCTGTCATATGAACTTGCAGGGCTTTGCAAAGCGTTGTTGAATTTTTTAAAGGGGTCGGGCCTGAAAATTGATTTCAATGAAATTGAGTATCTCGACAAGTTCAAGAATATTTATATAAAAAAGTGGTGAATATAATCATATAAAAAAAAATGTTTTTATAAATGTGGTCCGTCCTTGATCCCACAGCTCAATCTAGAACGTAAATAAATTGCGAAGGGGTTAGAGTGTGGTTATTATAATTATGTAATGTCATCCACTTTGGACATTTCCAACTATACCGAAAAATTACATAATGAACAATATATTTTGTGATTGGGCCAATCATCAAATGGAGTCTAGACAATATGACGCATTAATTTTCAAAAACCTGTATTGATGTAAAATAGTTGCATTGTATTGTAAAAACTGCTGTGTAAAATCACTACGGCGTATTTCCGTAGCAAACAAAAGACTTCAACGCGCAACTTTCCTTCTTCTTCTTCAAGACCATAGTTTTTAGCACGTCATTTTTCGCTTTGTACATAGGTGGACGGTAGGGGGTTAAGTTTTAAAATAAGTGACAAAATAGTAACTATGCAGGCAAATAGATTTAAGGCTAGTGTGAGTCATCATTCCCTACATTAGGTATTACTATACTCGTATTCATGATTCGATTCGATGGGCGGGCCACTTAAATTCCAAATGTATTTTGGCATCATGAAGATATTTCTGCTTCTTTACAGCCGTAGAATATGCACTACTGGATTTCGGTTTTGTCCAGATCTACACGCTATCAACGCGGGAATGTATTAGCCTGAAAACTTCCCGGTTTCTGGTCGCGTAGGTGTGCAAAGGGTCATAGTAAAGTATGGGTAGCATCCGGTACGCAGCAGGTGCTTCCGCTTTGCAGTCAATTTGGTCGCACAGGTTTGGCATCAAGGCTAATATGCTGCTGATGAAAGTTGAACTCATGACATAATAGGTAGGTACTTTATATAATCAATCAAAATCCATACTATTATATAACTAACTAACTAGTCTAGACTAGGCTCAGCGACCCAAAGTGGGTCTTGGCCTCCGAAACGAGAGACTTCCACCGGTCTCGATCCTGCGCTAGTTCTGACCAGTTCTCGATCCCGAGCTCTCGTATGTCGGCCTCCACCATGTCCTTCCAGCGATATCTGGGACGACCTACTGGGCGCTGTCCAATCTGTTGTCCAAGGTATGCTCTCCATACTCCCCGATCCTCCCCCATTCTGACCAAGAATATACTATTATATACGCATTTATAATATATGCGAAAGTAACTCTATCTGTCTGTTCCTCTTTCAAGCAAAAACTACTGAACCGATTGAAATTAAATTCGGTACACAGATTTTAAAGAGCCTGAAAAAGGACATAGAATATTTTATACCGTGGGAAAATTCTATAATAACTTACCCTTCTGCCAAAATGGTGTCATAGGACAAGAACTTCGGCACGCTTAAAAGCCCGGTCTCGATATTGACGATATCGAACTCTATCTCGTCTTCGTCCTCCAGCATGTTGATGACCTGGTAATGCGCCTCGGAAGGACACACGTGGAATGGATTCAACATCTCCAAACTCTCCTCTTGTGATCTTCTTTCCCTTATGTCGTCCTGTTTAAATGATGTATAGTTATTTAATTAAGTAGCTTAAGTTAGCTTTCCGGGAAAAAGAAAAAGAAATATAATCTAAAATAAATTCTCAAACTTTAGTTTCCAAGGATTATGGATTACTATCATCTTGTGTTGAGAAGAAGGTCAGGAATAACTTGAGGTTTTATTAAACATACTTTATATTTCCTCTTGATTACAATATTAACTCATGAGTGCACCTAACGAGCGGAGACGACTGATGACACCGTGCACTAAACCTACGCGTCAGAGCCTTCATTTGACCACAATCTCACCTGATGTAAAGTGACGATGTGGTCTAAGATGGGACATGAAGACCTAGAAGGTGGCTTCTCCGGGCCACATTACGAAACACGAAAAAAAGGAGAGTCTTTTAAAGGAAGAAATCACTCCTTTTCAGCGAAAACTTTCAACACAGTGCCCCAGAACTATAATGTAATTTTAACGGTATATCTTTTGTGGTACGAAAACATTTTCTGATTACAATAAAAGCTTCAGAGTAGAAGATCCATAGGTATAGTCTAGTAAAGTAAGACCACTTTTCTCACCCCAACTTTAGTTTGTTCCTTCTGATCAGGCACCAAAACACTTAAGTCGATCTGACTCGATTTCGATCTAAAACAAATTGATTTCATTTCATTCTTAAACTTAATAAACATTTAGTTAGTACCAACATCACGAACAATAATTAAGATAAAACTTTTTTGCCAAAAATTAAACCAACTTCAACTGAAAAGTAAAAAATAAATTAACTTTACAAATCATTTCGACATTATAAGTGATAATTAAAAGAATCATAAACAATTAAATAATTAAGTATTTAATAATTTTGAAATCGGTGCCAAGTCAATCAATAACTAGATATAATATAGGTAGGTACCTAACATCAATCTTTTTCACAACTCAAGCCATAAGGTATTAGTAGGAAATTAACTCTAAATATCGGTCCATTCGCGGATATAGGCATTTCTATTTGGGTCCTAAATGCTGTTAATTAGTATGTTATTTTGACAAATTTATTGATATTGTGTATAGTGTAGGTAAAAATTTATTTGTTACTGCATTAAGTTTTTTGTAGTATTTACTTGGCACCGACCTCAAAATTATTAAATACTTAATTATTTAATTGTTTATGATTCTTTTAATTATCACTTATAATGTCGAAATGATTTGTAAAGTTAATTTATTTTTTACTTTTCAGTTGAAGTTGGTTTAATTTTTTTCAAAATGTTTTATTTCACGATTTTTAGTGATTACTCTACTAAAATATACTTTATAGAGTTCCTTTGACTGTCCTTCATTGTCATCATCAGACCCCTAATATCAGTCAAAACCCATTTTGATGAACGGTCTCAGTAATATAAGTTAATCAAGCCCAAACACAAAGTACTTGCTGTAAATCGTTGAGGAGTTCCCTCGACCGCCTTTCCCTCCATCATCAGATCAACACCAGACCCTCATTAATAAAAGGGCTTTAAAATTCATTATATTGAATAATATTAAGGAACACACAGTCGGAAAGACAATTTTTTCAAGAGTTTCCCTCAATTTCTTCAGGATTCCACCATCAGATCCAGGTTTCCTTACCATGGGACCACCCTTAGGATCCTCCCTTTCCAACAAAAAAAGAATAATCAAAATCGGTTCATAAACGACAAAGCTATCCGCGGACATACAGAAAAAATATATATATATATATATATACGGTCGAATTGAGAAACCTCCTTTTTTTGAAGTCGGTTAAAAAGTAATAAACTTACGTGTTACTTGGTACAGCTAGATCATCAGGTTTATCCACGGGTTGACTCAATTTGCGCAAACCAACATAAGGACCAAGCTCATAGTCCTCTTCCAATGCTTCAAAGTTAATCTGAGTGTTCAAACACATCACACCCACTGCTAGTTCTTTTGACTGAAATCAAAGCACAATTTGATTTTTTACAAAAAAATGGGACTTTCAGACCGATGTTTAGAATATAATAATAATAATAAAGCCATTTATTCCAATATTCAAACTTATCAAACATCTTTTGCAATTAAATTCTAATTATGATATAATATATAAATTTTATTATGAATCATGCATTAAATTATTTTATATTTATATTTATTTAATAAGAATTAACATTCACCAACTCTCACTTGGCTTGAGATAGATTAGGCCTTAATTCACCACGCTGGCCAAGTGCGGGTTGGTGAATTTCACATGTCCTTCAAACTCTTTTTAAGTTCTCAGAACATGCTGGTTTCCTCACGATGTTTGCCTTCACCGTTAAAGCACGTGTTTAAAGCGCACATAAATTTCTCAAGAAGAAAAAACCCAAGACCTTCGGAATGAAAGTCGAGTGTCCTCCCACTTAGCCAACACGGCTTTTTCGTGATATACTCTATGTTTAAGTACTAAAATCTATCTCACAACAAATGTTAAAATCGCTCCATCCGTTCGGGAGCTATGTTGTTCCAGACAGACACGTCAAAGTTATAACAACCCTCTTTTTTATCGGGGTTTAAAAATCCTTGGCGTTGAATTATATGTAGGTCTGAACTTATAAACAGAAACTTTAGAAAGACTTACCTCACAAACCAGTAAAACTCTTTCAGACTCAGGATGCCTCGCTATAAGTTCGCTGATATAAAAGTCCCCGTAGATCTCTCGCAGTCTCTCAGAATGTCGTTCTAATATTGGAACTAAATCATCGTTGTCTTCTTCACTAGAAAGCAATTAACCATTATTGTTTAATCAAGCGAATTTACATACATTAATTACCTTGTCGATACGTCAAAAATTTAACGTTTATTAACTGTGCCCGTTTCAGTGTTTAAGAATGTAGTCTTTTCTTACTACTTACATGTCAGATAGGCTATATCTGCCATTATTTCAGTACAGTGGTCGTACAGTGGTCGTACAGATAGGCAATATAAAAAAGATATCTACATAGAAACAACGAACTAGTAACGGCTATGTTGGAGTTCTACAAGATATGTAAAACGTTGGAAGGACGTATTTTTCCTCCAATATTATAACTTGCGAGGTTAGGCAAATAGAAGGTAAGTGTTTCTATAGATTTCGCCCACGTTCATCTGTGGTGGAAATTTAGTCTGAAAAGGACATACACAGCTCGACGAATCCTCAGTCTAGGGCTGACCTCGCTTCGGTCCGCTAAGTAGAGCCCTGGGAGCAGATCAGGCTGGACCCCCTTCTCCATAGCTTGAACCCTTTTGAACGAGGCCTCGGCTCGGGACTGGCAGGGGACGAGCACTGAAATAAAGTGCATTGTTGAAAAGGTATAATTTTTAGGTACAACGCTACGTTAAAACGCAGTGGATTTTTATCACAACTGATAACGTCAGTTGTAATTTTTAAAATCCACTACGATTCGGATTCCGTAGGACAGTAAACGTCCTCATGATAGATCAAAGCGACAGAGAAGAGATGAAAATGATACCTTGAGGTATCAAGGACTTGGTCGCTTTAACATACAGGGAATTAAAACTAACGCGATCTGGCAGGATATGCTCTCACGCTTCCATGATGACGATTCCTCTTGAATGTAACGGAAACGTCAGATATATTATACATATTCCGTGTATTTAAACCCCAAGCTCTTAGAAATATATACTTTGACTGCCCTAGCCTAGTGGCGCGGTGCCTTGCACTTCATTTTATGAACAAAGGAATTTTAAACTTTAGCGTACAAGCCTACTTAGACTATAAAACTTTTGACGGCACGGAAACAGAGAAGTCTCTTGGCGGAGATGTTGTTTACTCGGTGACGGTTCCTAAAAAAAAAGGTCTCTTGTTCTCATTCTCAACCGAACTCTATTTAACCACCTCCCGCCAAGGGCCATGTCCAAGAGAGGGGGAAAAGCTGTTCGCCAAATGCTTGCGTTTACAGTGTACCAACTAAATAAATGAAATTACAACCAAACACAAAATAGAAAGAACGCATTGCGTACCAACTAAATAAATTAAATTACAACCAATCACAAAATAGAACGAACGCTTGCGTTTCCAGTGTTATATAGTTAATATAAAGTACACCCAATCAATAAACAGAACAAATGAGAAAAATCAAAACTCGGTGATACCAGAATAATAAAAAATTAACAATAATAAAAAATAATAAATCGTTGCCGACGGGTGGCGCCTCCCTCACAATTCGACATGATAAAATAATGTATGTCTATTATATTACGTATATCACGAGCTTTAGAGCTTATTGTGTGGATTGTCGCTATATTGGATAAGTAGAAATATGAACATTGAAATTGATACGAGAGTTAAAACGAATAAATAGGGAAAAACACATACTTACATTGATGCTTGCGAATGCCCTTCACCATTCCGATTTGCATAACGTAAGGATCATGCATAAACACTGATTTAAGCATAAGATCGACGACTTCGCGGGAATATTCCGGGTTCCAAGCTAGTAGATGTAAAAACAATGTGTTTCGCGCGTTCAGGTCTATGGTTCTGTAAATGAAATAAAAAAAATGTAGGTACTATTAAAAAAAATAGGTTACAATAATAAAATAAATACAATATTTTTCTAAATAAGTTCATAATAAGAATAAGTTTAATGGTCTAAAAAAGTACACATACCTACATAGTTTCCTTAGATCTATGTGGCCTCCAAACTAGGAAAAACCTGTATCTTGGACACCTCCTTCCATTGATACCAAACATAGTATGAAATACAATTAAGTGTACATATAAATCAATCAATAAAGTTAAATTGACAAAGAATATAAAACAAACATTTAAGAAAATAAAATATTAACAAGGTGATAGATTAAATTTAAAAAAAAAATTAAGTGAGCTAGTGAACCTATATATTGAGTGCGCGTATGGCCGTGTGTGCGTGTATGTTTGTTTGTGTGTGTGTCTGTGTGTGTGTGAATAGTTAAGAAGACAAAGACTCGTAATACTCCAGGCAGCAGAATTATTGCATTTAATATGTATAAATGTATAAATTTATCAGAGTTATTATAAAAAAGGAAATTAATTATGTGTAACCTCTGATGCCATTAGGTAGTAAAATTTATATTTAGACCCAAATGGTCTGTAATAAATAAAATAAAATAAAATATTAACTTTGACTGACTTTTGATAAGAGTTTTGAAAGTGATATCAGTAAGACTGCAACACCTTACCTGTTCCATCCCAAGTTCAGTTTATAACAGACGACAGAGACTTATCGAAAAAAATAAATATTAGTTCCCATGCCCATCAATTTACAAAAAACGGAGCCTTTATTTTAATATTATATAATTTATTATTTTTCTATTTAGTAAAAATACGACATAGTTCAGTTTCATCAACAGTATAGTTCAGTTTCGGAAAAAAGTGGCTGTGACATACGGATGGACAGACAGCAGACAGACAAACCTGACGAATCCATAAGAGTGTTTTGCCATTTGGCTACGGAACCCTAAAAACAAAATATTCTGTTATTTATTTGTGTGTTTACATTATACTTACTTGTACTTAGTCCAGACATATTCTTCCCAGGCATCGGGGTGAACAGATGGTATCTGCGGGTAATCTCTAGCTGATAAGAAACCAATTATGTCTTCATTGACGTCAAGTGCACAAATTGACAAAATTGCATTTTCACTAAAACAATCAACCAGATATTTTAGCACTGCGGTTAAGCCACAGCGCAGCACGAGATAAGACTTTTCTAGGACCAACAGATGTATCAGAAAGAAGCAGACGATGATGTAAAGCTGTACTTACCTTACCTACACTGTAAAATTGAATTTATAAATACCTATGTAATCAAAGGTACACAACAATGTACTTTCTATTCATGCAATTTAAAGTCTCAACTTCTGTACCAACAGATGTATCAGAAAGAAGCAGACGATGATGTAAAGCTGTAGTTCTTACCTTACCTACACTGTAAAATTGAATTTATAAATACCTATGTAATCAAAGGTACAACACAACAATGTACTTTCTATTCATGCCATTTAAAGTCTCAACCTCTACGTTTGATATCAACTAATTAGCAACTAACAGCTAATGATACTTACATAGTGCTTGACGTACGACTTTGAACGGCACCCGAAAACTAAAAATATACTCACACTAAGTATGTAACATCACGAGAATCTTCGATGCGAAAGTTAAGCTTCATGGAATGTGTTAGCAGTTTCATTATTAGGGGAACATCAGAATTCGATGCTAAGCGGAGCCGTCCAAGCGCCGGTGGTTTACATGCTCGGGAAACCATGTGGATAGAGGCTACATATATTTTTAAAGCCGTATAATTCAAAATATAACTGGTCAGAGATTATATAATCACTACGTTTTAATAGTAATGAGAAACTATTAGTGAGCATGAAGATTATTTAGACCTATTATTAGGAAAAACTCTCTTCTTGTCATGTTCTTGTCTTGAACCAAAGTGACAATAAAAATATAACATAGACATTCGTGGATCCTTTTAAACGTAGTGATTTATATTCTCTTTGGATCCATTCTCGGATCAAAGATTCTTCTTTTTTTTTAAATAAGGTACCTCTAATTTTTTGACTGTTCAGTGGCGCAGTGGGCGAGGGTCCGCTTGCGGCGCAAGAGGTAGCGGGTTCGATTCCCGCCGAGGGTGGAAGTGTTTGTATGTTCTGCAAGCACTTTCTCCTTGGTCTGGGTGTTTAATATTTATAATAAAAAATATCTATATATGTATGACTATTATATTAAGTATATCAGATATCTAGTACCCGTAACACAAGCTTAGAGCTTACCACGGGGCTAGATGTTGTTGTGTGAATTGTCTGGGAATATTATTATTATTATAATTCATAGATTGGACTCCCTCCCACAGCACTTGTCAATCTGAAACCGCCAATCCAAAACCGTTATTTAATAAAAACAATTAAAATGTTTATAAATTAAGCCCCTATTTACGTTCCCACTGCTAGGACACAGGTACTATCTTGAGGACAGACAAGGCCTTTAAACAAAAACTGAATATGTCAAGGAAGAAACACAAGCAGATTTCTTTGCACTTTCTTATTTAATTGATTTTATTTATAGCAAAAATAGGTGTCCAGTATTTCTGGACAGGCCAACAGACGGACTACATATTGTAAACAAAATACCATTTTCGTAGTCATCATACCTATCCATAGTTTAAAATTTAATTGAGACAATGTTTGATTAGACATAAAATATTTTTCTTCTGACTCAGTAGTATGCAAAAGGCATATGCAGTCGTAATGAAATTTGAAATGAAATGAAATTTATTTATTGCTTGAATTGAAATATGGTTTACATAGGTGTCAGGTTATTTATACAGTTCTACATAGATACTTCGTCAATTCAGATTTGATATGCAATGTCAATTTATAGGTAATTAAAGAAAAAATAATAATAAATCTAAATTTAAAATTTAAGAAAAACCCCCGATTCCAACGCCATAATTTTCTTAAACGTAAAACAACATAATATTATGTAATGTGGACGCGATGCGATTTCATTTGATACCCCACACTAGTATATTTGCAGATTTTCGGTTTTCCTTACCCACTCTCACCCCCATTACTTTTAAACGGCACAACCGATTTTCATGAAACATGTCTAAGAACACACGCGCCAGACCCACCTTTCATACAAAAAAAACTAAATTGAAATCGCTCCATCCGTTCGGGAGCTATGGTGCCACAGACAGACAGACACACAGACAGACAGACAGACAACCAGACAGACAGACACGTCAAACTTATAACACCCCTCTTTTTTGGTCGGGGGTTAATAATAATAAATAGAATGTTAAATATTTAGGAAGTAAATTTAAATTACAATTTAATATTATGTATAATGTCTAGTATTTAAATGATCTTTTACATTGTAATACGATTTGTCAATAAGCCATTTCTTAATTTTTGGTACAAATTTGTTTATTGGCAATTCTTTTATATCAATAGGGATATTATTAAAAATTGCCAGACAGTTTTTTTGGTATAGTGCCGTCTTTGGTGTTCTGGATAAGACAATTCTGTCTGGGTTTCTTACCGTTCTTGGATAAAATATCGCTCGCTTTTTTAAAAAAATCCGAATGTTCTTTGACAAATTTCGCACATTCAAAAATGTACATACTAGGCAAAGTCAACAATTTAAGCCTCAAAAATACAGGACGACATGATTCCCATGGCTTTATACCTACAACTTACCTACAACCTACGGCTTACGTGTATCGGCCGGCCTACCTGTATCAATTTACCGCTGTGCGATATTGTTATACGCAGCATAGTTATTATTATTATTAATACCACTTACTTGAATTTCCTGGAAATGTACTGGTTTTGTACACTTTTTAACAGTGCTTCTTCCAAAGTCCAGCTTACAATGAATGTATTTATTTTATATATCATATAAAAATATTTAAAAAAAACCATTGTTTGTTAATGCACTACAATCCGAATCCAAGGATAGATCATTTTATCAACCATTAATCATTACAGTATTTAAAAAAGAAATCACTGAACTTCCACGTTCAAATTTCTACAAAAGAAAATCAATTATTAAATGTATCACATAATAATACACATATTAATAACAATCATCTAAATATAACATTTAAGAAAAATTCCCGATTCCTAAACCTTAATTTCCTTTAAAGTAAAAAATCATATTATTTTGTAATATTTACGTAATGCGCTTTCATTTGATACCCCACTTGAGTAGGTATATTTGCAGATTTTCGGTTTTCCTTCCCCACTCTCACCCTCATAACTTTTAAACGGCACAATTTATATATATGTCTAGGAAAACACGCGCCACTCACC
Source organism: Gymnoscelis rufifasciata (assembly GCA_929108375.1). Classification (NCBI taxonomy): domain Eukaryota; kingdom Metazoa; phylum Arthropoda; class Insecta; order Lepidoptera; family Geometridae; genus Gymnoscelis; species Gymnoscelis rufifasciata. Next base: position 5,757,244 of record OV815315.1, on the reverse strand, counting down.
TTTCATACAAAAAAAAACTAAATTAATACCGCTTCATCCGTTCGGGAGCTATGATGTCCCAGACAGACTACAGACAGATAGAGAGACACACAGCAGACGGACACGTCAAACTTATAACACCCCTCTTTTTTGGTTGGGGGTTGAAAATAGAAACAGATATAAAATTTTCTAATAAATGCGCAGTGTGCCATATTTAAACCACACCTGAAAAACATTATTTTCCAGTTTTTTTATTAAAATGAAATTTCCCAAGAAACGTGTCTTTTTAACCCCCGACCAAAAAAGAGGGGTGTTATAAGTTTGACGTGTCTGTCTGTCTGTCTGTGGCACCATAGCTCCTGAACGGATGGAGCGATTTCAATTTTGTGTATGAAAGGTGAGTCTGGCGCGAGTGTTCTTAGACATGTTTCATGAAAATCGGTTGTGCCGTTTAAAAGTTATGGGGGTGAGAGTGGGGAAGGAAAACCGAAAATCTGCAAATATACTAGTGTGGGGTATCATATGAAATCGCATCGCGTCCACATTACATAATTATGTAAAAATGTTGTTTTACGTTTAAGGAAATTATGGCATTGGAATCGGGAGATTTTCTTAAATTTAAAATTTAGTTTTATTATTTATGTTGTTACACATTTTATATTTTTTTGGCGTAAAAATAAAAAATTATGCAGTAAGGAATTCATTTCAATAATACAAAACTTCATACTTACAGTCATTTATTACTTAAAAACAAAGCTCCAGATATTCTTAGAACAGAAACCGTTTACAATGCCTAAAAGGTGAGGAAATAAAAATCTGTTTGAGCTTTCAAATAAAACTGTAGAGCAGAAAATTGATACATAAATGATTAAAACCCTAAATATACACAGAACACAATTCGCTAGATTTTAATAATAATTTAGTAACAATATTTCCACTAGCTCTTATCAACATCGATATAAGAGACTTCATTTCGTGGGCCTATTTGATGTTGTTTTGGCAAAGAAGATTATGAATTAGGTGTATTGCATACGTTTCAAAGTTATTGAACTATACAATCAGGCCCAATAAATATGTGTATGAGAAGAGACTTCGCTGCCTAAGCCAATATACGCTATATTAAAACAAGACGCTTTCATCTTTTTGGAACACGAAAACAAGCTTACATTGATGTTTTACCTAACAGCGGCCCTGCGCTGTTAGCCCAAATTTCGTCCAAAACTAGTCAATTATGTAACCACAGATTAAAATAAATACATACATTTTAATCAGTGATATTAATTTTATATAACTTTTTAGATTATATTTATGTAGATTTTGAGTACAGTGTGCTTTTGTTTAGAAAACCAAATAAAATGACCTCTTACTATTTCTAGTCTAAATTATGTACGTGAGACAAGTCATATTAAATTATCTAGAATGTTGATTGCGATTTAAAAAAAAACTATATTATTTACATTTACTTAAATACGTGTCTAAATTAAACCCATAACCCAAGTAAATTAAATTCATTTTCATGTTATAGACAGGATTGGTATGTATTATTATATTAAACTAGTAAACTAAAATTAAATAAGTATTGCTTACGTAAATGTCAGGCGGATGTTACTGTTAATACAGTAACAGATTTATATTCAAAAATATAGTAAACAAATATTGAATTAGCGTCAAAGATACGATTTTTTTACATACAGTAATGACATTAAGTTAGTATGTATTAACTTTATTACCTAGGTAATGAATGATTTACTTTATTAAATTGTATAATAATTATCTAGGGGCCAAATGTTTCAATGTTTAGAAAAGTCAGTTAACAAATCTACACTATAACAACAAATTGAAGTTGTCTAGTATCTCACTGCAATGTTTAAAAAGTAAGGGAAAATCTTCTCCTTTACTGGTTTGTTACTTTTATTCTGATGTTGGTAAATCGGCCCTAAATAATATAACGGAATTCCTACTTAAATTCGAAATGGATATCATTGGAAAGTGAAAATCTTTACCTTTGTTTTGCTAATTTTATTCTGATGTTGGAAAAATCGCCCATAAACAGTAAAACGGAATTCCTCCTTGAATTCGAAATGGATAACATTCGATTTTTGTTTTTGTAAAGTTTTCAACGAAATCTCTTTTATTTTTGATGAATAACTTTTTAACTAACAAATTACAAAAATAAAACTGACATAATAAAATTTAAACGACGAACAATACTTTAAACGACGAAAACCAAGTACATGGATACAAAACAATAGCCAGTCTCTTAACATAACTCGAATAGCTAATTATATGTCCCTGCTGTATATATGTATACAAAATTCGATGATATCCACTTAGTACCAATTCTGAATAATATAATGAAGCTTTGTTATAGGACAATCACCGGTAACATTATTTTAGGTCCCATATGTATGTATCGCATTTATTAGTGATGCACAAGAAAATTATTTACTAATAGAGTATGCTACGACATAAATAAATAAAACTATCTAGAAATTATAGTTAAAACCTATTCTATAATAATTGATCTAATATCCATTTTATATAAATCTGAATTACGATCGAAAAGTTACAGTAAGAATAAATTTTGTGAAAAAATTTAAACCAGTAAAAGACCTTTAAAGCATTTTAAGCAAATCATATACTTAACTTACGCTATTTTATCACTTATAAATACCGTATGGAATGGTATTGTATTGTAGTAATTGGTATAAAAATATTGTTAATATACTTTGTTTACATCTGGTTTTTCAATGGCGTTTATTATGTTCGTACTAATTAATATTAAAAATACTAGACAGGAAAAATTCCACACATGAAACATTCATAAAATGCCAAGTGAATGAAGCACCAGCTCTAATTTTAACAGTATGTATGTGTATCAAGTTTGTATTATGGTCACTGCATGATTTTAAAGCGTTTAGTTATTTTTAATGGCAATTCTTATCTCTATTGCTAGCAACCATTTCGGAATTATTGTAGGTTTTGTGACTTACAAAGGTATAATAGTTATTTAGGATAATTACTGACTAATGTATTAAAATCTTATAAATACACTTAATTATTTTTTTAACTGTCATTAACTCATATTTTCACAATGAACATGTGATTGTGAATATTATTTCAAACCTATGCAAGGATTTGTGTTTCGACACTTACCTAATTACCTATACACATCACTTAATTGATATATGAAACTATTTTATTAATTTAGCAAGCGTTTCTTATCTAGTCTATGGTATGGTATTAATAATGAAGCATTTGAGTATATGAGAGGAGTAATTACTACTATCAATATAAGGCATTAACATATTTTCTATTTTATATTAATTATCTATCACACACAATTCAGCGTAAATATAGAAAACCGAGAAGTTGCAATCTGAAGAGCACAACTAATTGTCATATTTGAACTGATTTAAGAGCATTCTCCAAAATATATGTGGTTCTGTGTGAGTCATTTATAATAATCTAAAATAGCTTATTTATAATGAATGCCACTCCAATATTAACTAGATAAATGTTACGGAGATATTTTGCTTCTTGTTGTTTTTAAGGCTCATGTGCCCCATATACTCACATTTAAATAACATTTTCTTTGCTACTTGTTTTTTTTAAATTTATGATTAAGCGAAAAGCTATATATCCTTTTCTGCTAATATAGTTAATGCTTAAGACGTATACCAGTTCTTAGATGTAATAATCACTTCATTTACAAAACAACCAATCAATCACACCACAATACTTTCTATATTACCTACCTTTAGCTTCTAAAGAATATTTCTATAATCCATGTTATAAATGTGCTTAAATAAAAACCATTATTTCATAAAAATAATGTCAGTTGCGAAATTAATAATAAATACGAAAGTAAATAGTTAAAACTTGTGTGCTAGGGTGCACGAAGTTAAACAAACCATCACATTTTTATACCCCCACGATATTCTCATCCTGTCATGAATATAAAGATGCCATAAAAGTGCATAATTGCAATATAACATCTACTATTCCAAATTTTGATAAGGTGGGTATAGTCAATCAGATATATTTTTTAACTTATTTTTCTTCTCCGGCATTGAACGAATATATCGGAGGGTAGTTCATTTAAAAATAACATAATTTTACGTCAAGTTTATATTCACTTAGCAGCCACCTTATGTTTAGGAGGTGTGGTCGGAGGCCCTCCCTGCTCCGCTTGGGCGCCGATGGCGACACCTTCACTATCAATTTCCATCTGAAACAATTTAATCTGCTTAGTACCACATCATTTTTTTTCCACGCACAATGGACCACCTTTGAGTCTAAGTGCGGAAAAACAGGGCCCCCCAAAATTATTTTGAAAATGATGTGGTTACATCATTTTCAAAATAATTTTAGGGATTCGGAAATAATGCAAATATAGCACATGACATGTTTTCTAAATCTGAGTAGAAAGAATTAAGAGCGAGATGCGGGACACACTGTGGTATGACAGTTAAGGGTTGGAAAACTGGGCCTTATCACAGTATTTTATGGTCTTACATGATTTCTTAAATTTCCATAAAATTAAAAAAATATATAGAGATTGTCCCCATTAAGTTTATTTTAAATCTACACTATTAAAAACACGGGATGTTTATTAATATTTTAAGATATAAGGTTTCTATAATAAAATAGGTATCATTTAGGTAGCTAAGAAACTACGTATTGCTTACCTTTTCATCCTTAGTTGAAGATTGAGAGGATCCGGTACCATTGTTAGCAGATGCACTATCTACCGCACTTTCACTTGTGTCTGTACTTGAGGCACCTGAAATGAAATATGAATAAAACTTTATTAAATTAAATTAATAATGAACACACAAGTATACCAATTTGCTCGAATATAAACTTTTAAAATACTAGCTGACCCGGCAATTGTTATTTTGTCGTACGCGCAACGTGACTGTTTCTGTCAGTTGCCATGGATAGATAAACAATACTTTCTAAGCAAATGCTTGATTTTTTTCTCGACCCAACCAGTCATCATAATTTAAACATCCCTCACAATTTAATAATTTGGTTACCTCAAACGATATAATACTATCGAGGACTTTTTTCTCTTTCTAAGAGGAACAATTCTGTCATACATATTTTTTTGCGAACATAACTGATTTTGCAGGGCATAAAAATACTACCCGATTTTGAAACATAAGTACATCATTGGTGCTCTGCTCATATTATTCGCGTAATGATATTTATAGCGAATATCTTTCCTCAATAAATGGGCTATTAACACAGATTTTTTCAAATCGGTTCAGGTCAGCGCGTTCAAACAAACAAACTCTTTAGCTTTATAATATTAGTATAGATAGTCCGGCGGTTGTTAGTGTTGTCGCGGCGGACTCCGCTTGGCAGCCGTTATGTAATATCACTGTTATTGAAATCGTATATCTTCGGGGCAAAATATCACTTACAACATTTTTATCTATGTTAGTTTGTGTATTTTTTGAGTTCGCTGCAAAGTACTTCGTATCGGTCAGCACATCATGCATCAGCAGTTTAGTTGTCGTTAAGCTGCTCAAAATATGTAAATTTAGGATAACTACATTTATCTGCGTAATAACTCAAGCTACAGCGCATCTATATCTAGCAATAAGCAAGTTAGCAATACGAATGTATGGTGTAAAAACCTGTATTTATTGGGTAATATTTCAAGTGGCCTTTAATGTGTCAGAAACGAGTGTTAGAGGGAAATGGAAGCACAATACAAATCATGAAAACGATGATTTCAAAGTCATGTCTGTCATGATTGCATTGGTCGCTGTGTTAATTAAATATGAAACTTTGGTCTGATATAGGGGTGTCCTTTTAAGAAAAAAAACTTTGATGCAAGTTGTATTTGCTTCGCAAATAATTTTAAACTTACCAGCCTGAATATGATGTGATTTTCCACTTTCCGCTTCGTGTTCGCGAACAACAGCATCCAAATTATAGCGGCGGCGATACGAGATAAAGAAGGACCGAACATGAGCCTCAGTTTTCGTGCCGAGTGTTTCCGCAATAGCTTGGAAATTCCTCCCTAAAAATTTACTGTATATGGTAATCCTGTACTTAGCATGTCAGTCAATTTAAGAAACAAAAATAAATATACTTTACCGTATTTCCTAACGGCAGTAACAGCCATAAGTAATTCGTCGTTTGTCCAACGAGAGTTGATCTTCGCGGGTGGTTCCCCAGGCCTTAACTCTTCCACTCCACTGTCTCCAACTTTCCGTTTCATCGCACTCAGCTGTTGTTTGTTTTGTTGCACCTAGCCAAAATAATAAATAAGTCGAGGTACAAAAAAAAATAGATTTATGAAATAATTTTGTTTGGGAAAATGTGCATTACATATCTGGATTATCCAATGCTACATAACTGAAACGTACAGCGAATGAAGCATGATTGTTTGAGGGTAAGCGAAAAATAAAACGAAATGTGTGCAGAATACATTTTCCTGTAAGTACTGTAACGTTGATAATTGATTTGATTATCACTTTCATCACTCATATTCTCACATAACCAGGTTAAAAGTTCGGAGCAGTAGGAGTCAACATAAGAATGAACATGTTAGGCACTACAACATAGCGACGATTGTGTAGCGGTTTGTTCTTACTTGTCTTTTGAGCGATATGATCTCTCTGTCCATGGCTTTGAGCATGGCATCTCCCTGATTGACAAGGCCGGGCGGGGTGGGGTCGCCGGGCTGCGGGCCGGTGGCCATGGCGACGAGATCGTCATGATTGATGTAAATGCCGCGCGGCAGACGGTGCTTGTAGCGCTGGTGCTTGGAGCCGGGCGCGCGACGCCCCGCGGGCCCGCATAGCGGCCTCATCGTCCCCGTTCGTCTGCCACATTACCGCCAACGTTCAAAATCCGTGGACTACTCTAATCGATCACACTCTAATTCTATGCGATCATGCAATCGATGTATCTTAATATAAAGTGTGAATCGTTACCGACCTGGCGTGCATGAGGCATGCCTGGCACAATTTCTGCGAGTTGTAGGGAGTGGTCTGGTTGCACAGAATGCCGCAAACGGTGCACGTCTTCCCCGCATCGCCGCTGCCCTCGCCCTAAACCCCAATTAACAGTTTACTATACTGCCGTAAAGGCATTCGTAATCAAAATATTGTATTATGATGTAACTATAAAGTTATCTCTCACACACTTCATTTAAAAACCCATAAGTTTAATCAAATGATATTCTGCACACATTGATAGTTAACACTTTCTGCATGGGGCTGTTAAAGGAAGCATGCGGGATCACTGAAAGGAAATAGGAGTAGGGAGAGGGGTGGATATGAACAGTGCTGTAATATAGTTTAAACAAATAAACAGCATATATATTATGTAAGTCAACAATAATATAGATACACTTTTGAGATGACCACAGCTAAGCTTGATATATGTATGTATAAATAAATACAAAAGACATCCACAAGGCAGAAAACCTAAGACATTGGTGAAGAGTGAATTAGATCAAAGGAATTAAGATAGTAATAAGAAAAAAGCTATTACTTTTTATTATTCATGATATGAGTTATCGAAGTTATAAGTATGCAGTTTACTATACATTAAAGTTAAAATGCAGAGTGGCTGGATTGTACAAATAGTAATTATAATACAAATACAACAAACAGCATTGACACAGAATTAATTTTCTATGATTGTGATTTAACAGTATAATGTGATTTGTGAGCAATCAAACCATTGACAAAGTTCCATGAAATAAATATTATGATGAAGAAAACAACTAGAAATGTTTTGTTCTGATGCAGTGCATGATTATGGTACCACCAGACAAGATCACATCACAAGATAGTAGTTTTGTTACTTTTTACAGAAAAACTGCAGGGAAAGGTGAACTACCCAAAAAAATGGGAAGCATAAGATGGTTCACACACCTGCTCATTATGACAGCCCAGCAGTTGTTTCCTCCCTGTTGCTTTCTCTCCACGAACAATACCTCGGTGGAAAGTCCACTTCTGTCATGATTCCATATTAATGTCAAAATAAAACAATATAATATCATCCATCCTCAGTCTTAAAAACAATAATTGATTTGCAGAGTATGTACAATTACATGATTACCTTTAAATTGCTCTATAAGGCCAAGTTGGGGACAATTTACCACTCTGCATTTTAAATTAAATATAGAAATACATATCATAAAAGATTGACATTGGACAATCCAGATAAGTTATGTTAATATTCAAATAATAAGTATGGCAACAATCATAAATACCTTCTCATCATTATCAGATTGCTCTTTGTCTGAGCCACCAGGTTCAGAACCTGCTCCAGATTCTCTTTTACCAGTTCCTGAGCCTGTAGCATTGCGGCTTTCACTCACAACATCCATCAAGGAAGCTCTGGCTTTCGTTTTTTTCCAAGAATAATAATATTTTACCAGAGATGCTATTGATTTGTCAGGTAACTGTAAAAAATCGTTTATATTTTTAATTATTTAAATATCATATGTAACATGGACTTTGTAGCTATAGATGTCAAATCTGAAATAAATCAGTTCAAATTGTTAGTATTGTTTTTATTTCAACATACCATTTGTCGTATTCTGTGAAAGCTCTTTCCATGAAATTGAAATGCTTGTTCAAACAACACCTTATCTTCAACTGTCCACTCATCAGGAAATGGTGTAAAGTTAGCCAGGTCCAGTGAAGCTCTACTTAAATCATGTTTATGCCAAAACAACATTCCAAGTGCCTGTTCTCCATTATATCCATATTTCTCTTTAGCAGTTGTAATATATTCATCCACTAAAATTATTTAAGAATATATTAAATATTATTAATATTATTTAAAATTATCTTTCACAGCTGCATCGAAAGAAGCTGTTCACGTAATTATGATCAATGCTTTATTTATGTGTACCTACCTATAAGATTGTAAATATTGTATGTCCTAGCAGATAATTATTGTTGATACCATTTTTTAACTATGTAAGATCTCTATGTACACAATTTAACAATTAAGTTTTCTCTAACAAACTTCACATGAGTTTAAGTTTGTTGGATCATCAAATAGTGATGACAACTTTTTTCATTTAACTAAAACTAGTTTTCCAGCACAAGACTCCCTTATTTTGCAGATTTTCCCATGGAAACTTGAAATATTACCATTGACATAATCTAACATTGAATGTTCCATAGGAATTGGTTCAACTGTTTCAGGTAATAATTGTAACAAACAGATACAAAAAACTTTTATAATAAAATATTGGTTAAGTACCATGTAAACATCCAAATGCATGGAATGAAATGTGGTTAAGTATTTTTTATATGACAAAGAGAGACAATTTTATTTATTTGTTTTGATTTAAATAATCCGTTAGCTTTTATGAAAATGAATACATACATTTTATGTCAGAAATATCAGCAGTTGGTGACCAAACCAAAAGAGCTCGGTCATTGATAGTTTCTGGTTTCCGAGCTTCCACAGGTTCCAATTCTGGACATACAGCTTGATAATCACGCCCCACTCTAATTTTCTCAGCTGCAAATGGTACCACTGCTTGGTTTTCATGTAACGTTGGGTGATGAGATGAGCAGCATGATGGTGTTATTGCATAAAAATAAAGCATGAAATGAGTAAGATGATATAATTAATTTAGCTTATGTTTAACACAATCAATAAGAGTCGTCAGAAAGATACTGATCAAAACTTGAAGAGTAGGTATACGGACTGTGCGTGAACAAAACTGGCCAAGCTGGTAGGTGTGAACACAAGTAAATTGAAATTTCAAGAAGTAGGACCGCAAGGGTTTTTTTATAAGTCGCACATATTTTAGACCCTACCGTTCTCATCTTCGGAACTGGAATCAGGACTTCCATGGCCATTGGGGCTTGGCCCCCTTGACCGCTTCCCGTTTCGAACATCACTATTCCTTTCGGCCAAAACCATTTTTGGCACTAGTGTACACAATGAAATGCTTTACGGTTTCTATAAATTAATAAAAGATATGTGTTAAGGCTAATAAGGCAGCAACTAGTAATTTAAAATTATTTTACGAAGATTTATCACACAATTTCAAACGTGATTCAAACCACCGCATCAATTATCTGACAGACAGATATTATGGTTACATTACATTAGTTAACGTCTGTACTTGAGACATTTTGCGTTTTTATTTCGATATCAATAAACGTGGTGCTAAAAATTACTTTTCTTTTATGTTACTTTATTATTACTTTCAGAGGTTTATTGTATGCAATTCAAGGGTTTTTATCACAAGCATTTACAGAATAATTATAGATATACATTATGATAATGGCAACCCTAATAATACAGACGCTATGAAATGGGTCAATAAACATGTTTATCTTATTTCTCCCATTTCTACAACAAAATGAATCCACAATGTAACATATATCCTTCTTTAAATAAAAACATCGTTAATAAATTGTACTTTTAAAGAATATGCTAAGTAAAACTGTTTTTAATTTGTGAGTAATTTCAATCTTAAACTATTACTTCAAACTACGGATGCCTATTAGTCTACTAGATGGCGCTTTACATTACAAAAAATGACACGAAAAAAATCAAAGATCAAGATCAGTCACAATCTTCGATCCGAACAAAATTATATCACCCTAGTTCAGTTTACACTTTAATTTTTTTTTTTCAAATAATAGATTTCCATATCTAAAAATCTTTGAAAAAAAAGTTTGTCTGCCTGGTTCCTGCCATTCACAACCTTTCCGCTTTATATACCACTAGCGGACGCCGGCGACTTCGTACACGTAGAGTTAGTTATTTTCACATACTTTTTTACAAGCTAACGTAGGTCTTTAATGTAAACTTCTTACCCCCGTTTTCTGCCTAAAAGGGGTAATGATTGAGCATACATTTATAAAGTCTCTTTTAAAACATTGGTCTTAGATAAGAAAGAAAATCCAACTCTACTTTTATCCCCTCGAGTGGGGTTTCGTTAATTCTGTTCTTAGCAAATGTTGACACTCTATAGAAAAACCTCCCTGCCAAATATCACTTCACGAGTGTACTACAAAAACACAGGGCTTTTTTAGAAAGTTCTTACCCCGTTTTAACCCAAGAAGTAGCTTACTCCCTGAAGATAAAGTTTGAGCACACCACTCTATCTATGTAACATAATTAGGTACCTAATAATATTAATACTATTTAACTAGCGGTCCGCCCCCGCACCTAGTTGACCGTATTGTGCATCTAAACCATTCCCAACCCACACACACACATAAAAAAAATTCATCAAAATCGGTCCAGCCGTTTAGGAGGAGTTCAATGACTAACACACGCACATTTATTTTGTATATAAAGATATGTCTTGTTCTAAAGTCATGGGATTTCCATACAAAATTTTAACCCCCTTTTTGCCATTATTATTGGTTCCATTATTTTTATTGAAGAACATTCTTACTGAATTTCGTTAGAATAACTTTAGAAACGACAAAGTTTCGTACTAACTTTGCACCCCCATTTTACCCCCTTAAGCCCTAGGAAAAATTGCACCAATATGTTAAGTCTACCCCTTTCATAACCCTTTCATAATTTCCTATTATATTCCTACTCGTACAAAAGCAATTACGTTAAACACAACAGAATGAGCATATCTTTCTACCATTAGCTTGCGGCGCAAGCGGTAGTGGGTTCGATCCCGCCGACGATGAGTCAACTGTTTGAGTACCTATGTTAATGCTTGCTGTTGGCACGGGGCTAGATGTTATTTTGTAGATTATCCGGAAATATTGGAACGAAGTTCCTTATCGCGCGATGTGAAAGGGGGCTAGACGGAAAACAAAGTTGTCACGACACGCGACACGACACTTTTTGAATCACAACATCTTTTGATAAGCTGTTTCTTAATTTCGACTCCGTGGCGCAACGGTAGCGCGTCTGACTCCAGAACAGAAGGTTGCAAGTTCAAATTCCGTCGGGGTCAATTCTTTTTGTGTTTCCAAAATTTAGTTTTGGGTAAAATTCAGTTTTATTTGTAAGTTATTTTTAGTTCAAATTACATTTGAAAAAAAAAATTTATTACAATTCCTTATTTTTGCAGATTAGTCGAAAGGCGTTAGGTTAACTTAAAAAAAAAGGTGTGTGTGCGATTCACACACGATAGAAGTGAAACTTCAGTAAATCGACGAAAGAATAATAAGAAGAATAAAAAAAAAGTGTGTGTGTGTCAGCTACGACGCACGATTGGAGTCTACTAATTATGAACTATAATTATGATATATATCGAATAGAAAAAAAGGGTAAATGAACGCATCTGCTAAAATGTTAAGAGAAACAAACATATATCTGTAATTATTCGGATTATTTATATAACTTCAATAAAGCGTATTACATAAAGTATGTTACAAAATAATTTATAAAATACAACAATACCACTTTGCGCGATACTTCGTAGTCTCAACTACGAAGTATCGCGCAAATAAATTTAAATAAAGCATTGTATTTGTCTCTTACATCATTTCCGTTTCATCTTTTTGCATCCGGTTTGAAATCACTACGATTCTATAGAAGTTTCACTTCAAAAAAATTTTGCTAATTGATAAACCTCACTTTGCAAGTTAAACTATTTTTAATAAACAAAAATTATATGCAGAATTTTATTGTAGCCTCATACCTGGGCTACCACCCTTTAACGGATTATCCATTATTAAGAACACAGCCTGTATATATTTTCCTCCACATCAATTTCGACGAAGAAGACCTATGAATTACTTTCAGCTATGGGCTCTTACATAACTGGCCAGACCAAATTTGAATTTAAACACTGCTTGTGTGAATAGACATCAACAGGTAGGTATACCTACACCTACAATACAATTTCGCGGGCCAGCTCAACTGCCCCACATGCCACATGCCGCAGAGTGGATGACTAATACATCATCCATAATGACATTAAATGTAGTAGGTATTTATATTTATTAAAACCAACAACAGAAATTACACATAATAAAGAGTCGAATAATACCTTATTTAACTTATGCCAATTGTATTCCCTAGGCATGCCATATTGTTCAATTGGATACGTACACACACCACTGTTTGTTATAGGACTAAAGATTAGTATTATTCTATGGATTCATGGATTAGTAATGCGACAATGCATTATTTTTAGCATAGGTATCACTTGAATTATAAAAATTTAGTAAATATGGTTGAATATAGCAAACACTAGTAAATTTATGTAATAAATCGACAAAAATATTCTCATTTTGACTGTTTATTAAGTACAAAGAACGTGATTACAATTTCAATTACAAATGTATATAATCACTAATATCTAAATATAATAATATTACTAAACTGACATATTCTTAATAACTAATACTCTTAAATATCAGTATTAACCCATCTTCCAGTTCAAGTTCCATTGGTTGCTCAGAATTCATTTTCGATTTTTGAATAGTAACAAAATAGTGTTGTACATTCTTGGTAATCGGTTGGTGTAATATATTATTATTACTAATATATGTTTTGTAGGTGTAACTAATAGTTCTAATATCTATAGGGATCTGAATGTTAAAGAAAATAACATATTGTATACAAGACGCAACAGATTTGATAACGAAATTTACAGGATGCTTCTTTTGTCAACATAAATATTTCTCGTTTAGCACATTGTAAGCATTAAGATTTTTAATAACTATCTGAATAGGTACCTGATAATGTACTTGATAACAATACACATAAATTATTATGATATCTATATTTTAAAGCTTAAGAGTTTGTTTGTTTGAACGTTCTAATCACATTAACCACTATATGGACGTTTTTCTGTTCACGTCCGTAAGTGGTAACCCTCTGAATCCTTACATGTGACCTCTGGGCGGTGCTAAAAATAGTCTCTGGTGGTAGGCTTGTCACCACCCTCCGGGCTGGGCCAGTGCGTGGAGCGATTTTTTCGTTTTTCCTAATGTGGCCTGGAGAAGCCATCTACCTTCTAGGTATTCATGCCCCATCTAAGACTACATCGTCACTTTACATCAGCTGAGATTGTGGTCAAATGAAAGCTTAACTAACTTATAGAAATAAAAAATAGCCGCGTTAGATTTATCAAGCTCATTTATCGAGGAAGGCTATAGGCTACTCTTTACAGTGAAAAATTACTTTGTTTTCTTGGAAAAATAAAAAAAAACAGACGACCGACGCCGTGGATTGTAAAGGTAGTCATTTATAACATACGTTTAAACATCATCATCGTCATCTGACTTCACCTGCTGCTGGGTACCTATAGGCCTCCTCTTGCTCTCGCCACTTATTTCGGTCCTGTGCTTATTGCATCCAGGTGCGTCCTGCGAATTTAGAGATGATGATGATACATATATGTATGTATATTTTTATTATATTTTATTTTTGATATTTTAATTATATATACTCAATACCCAGACCAAGGAGAAAAGTGCTTGCAGAACATACAAACACATTAACCCACGGCGGGAATCGAACCCGCTACCTCTTGTTCTGCAAGCGGACATTCGCCCACCGTGATTCTCGTAATTTTATTATTATCATTTAAAAATGATATTAAAAGGGATAGGGGGAAAAGTCATGGGAGTGAAGCATGCTATGTATGTATATCTTAGGCTAAGTACCTAAATGGAATATGATAAACGTTTTCTACACGATATAAATAATTCGTAACCAATTGTCAATATTGACAATAATGCTACATAAATCAAAGCATCACAATAAATGTTACAGCTTAAAAAACGAAACACCGATAATAAAAAAATAAACAGCAATGTGCTCGACTCTACTCTTACTCTACCATCCGCGCGCGACCCCCAGCCCCAGCCCTATTTTATAAAACGAGTCCGACAATCAAAATCGTCAAATTCACAACCAGTTCTGTCTGGCTCCTATATAAAAATATTTATAATTTTAACTCGTGTTTCCAGAAGAATTACTACGAGAAAATATTTGAATGTGACAAAATAAAAGTTTAGGATCTTGAGCATTTCTAACACCGCCCATTGCATTTTTCAGTACATTTTATCACGTTTTACTGTATCCTTCTGGTTTTTTACTCTTACAAGTATATAGTAGACACAATTTACATTTATTAATTTCTAAACGAACGATAATGTTTTTCATCGATTCATCTTAGATTAAACCTCAGTGCGCCGCTCTAGTCGCTTCTTATCATTGCTACACAAGTCGTCATACGGAATGGCATTATCGTAGCGAAGTCGTGGTATTGTTTTGCTGAAAGTTCCTACAAAATACTATGATTGTTATGTAATGGTTCGTGTTGAGTTCTAAGTGCATTTCGCTTGTGAAGATGAGGACGGTGGCGTTGATCAGTGGTGGCAAAGACAGCTGCTACAATATGTTGCAGTGCGTTGGCGCCGGGCACACGATCGTAGCGCTGGCCAACCTCCAACCGCTTCATAAAGGTATGTGTTGATAAGGAACCAATTTAGATACCCTCGCGTCATTCTGTTCCCACGCTAATCACCTATTTTGAAAATTTTATTGACTTTTCAATTGTATTAATCCTAGTAATCATTCTAGAAAACTTTATAGATTAGTCCAAAGGTTCAAGTTCAGGGGAGAGGAATAAATGTAACAATAACTTATAAAGATCTTGCTTTGTGGTTCTTTTTTATAATTCTTTGTTTATTTTTATTCTGTTGGGTTTGCACTAAGAAATTTTTCAAGCCTTGTACAGGGCAGTCAAATTGTTGTAATAAATTTTAAGTGTAGAGCTCAATCATGATTTGTTTATATCAAATCAAGTTATTGTAATTAACCTGTTAGTTTCTTCTCTAATATATAAAATTCTTCTGTCACCGGGTGCGTAATCGAACTCCTCCGAAACGGCTTGACCGATTCTCTTGAAATTTTGTGAGCATATTCATTAGGTCTGAGAATCGGCCAACATCTATTTTCCATTTTGAAAAAAATAATTTTTTTTGCAAAACAACGTTTGCTGGGGTCAGCTAGTAATTTTATAGATTTCATTGTTTGCAGATGAACTTGATAGTTACATGTACCAAACAGTGGGACACCAAGGCATAGATTTGTATGCGGAAGCAATGGAACTACCCTTATACAGAGAGGCCATCTCAGGCACAGCTGTGGATCAGGGGAGAAACTATGTCCCAACAAATGATGATGAGGTAGAAGACTTATACCGCCTACTGTCCCGAATTAAGGTCAGTAAGAAATTATTAAACTGAGTCCTAAACAAACTGCTGACTTGGCAAAAAAAACAAGATGATACACAATAATGTTAATATAATTTATTAATTCTCTTATAATTTTTATTAATTCTCATAATTTGGTTACTAAATAGCATGCCTGTTAAAAGAGAGGTGACATCAGATTTGTGACAAACATTGTAGTTGTAACAACCAGATTGTGAGAATGAGGAAATTTATCTAGAAGCACAATATTTGTCAGTGATATGCAATTTAAACAATAAATTCTAACATTGAAGTTGATACTATCACTAACAATCATTTGACACACAAATTCTTTAGACACTTATCTAAAATATATATGTTTTTTTAGGCCGAAATGGATATTGAAGCTGTAGCAGTGGGTGCCATTTTATCAGATTACCAAAGAATAAGAGTTGAGAATGTGTAAGTAAAAATTAAATTAAAACACATTTTCATAATTTTCTTTAGTATTGATATTGTTGCATTTTGTTGTTGATAGTTCTATTAAATTTATTCATTTTAATGAGAACAATATTTTTACACCAAATTTTATCATAACATAATTTTCAGGTGTCGTCGGCTAGGCTTAGTTTCTCTTGCATACCTGTGGAGGCGCAACCAAAAGGAGCTACTTAAAGAGATGATTGATAGTGGTATTGAAGCTATAATTATAAAGGTTAATATAATTTTAATGCTTAATTGATTTTGGTCACAATCACACAAATAAAATATACTGATTTGGTTAATCAATTTTAAAGTTATGAACAAGAGATTAATGTGGCAATTCTTACAAACTGCAAAATACAGAAACTTATTTTATAATGTAAGTACTAACAAAATAAAGTGTCTTAACAATTTATGATATTTATTTTTAAGGTGCTCCCTCATCGGGAGTGTTCAGGTGTAATGTAACTTTAATGATCCAAGCATTACATCAGTAAGGAAGGTAATATGAAAATGTAATGTGCATCTATAATGTTACATTACATGTGTATGCTCCCGGTGAGGACGCTCCTTTATGGCAGCAATCACAATTAACTTCAGTTGCCAGCCAATTATTAAAGTTTTGTAATTGTGATTAGTTCTTTATTATTTCCATAAACATAAATTAGTCCTAATTGATAGATTTTTAAATAAATCTAAAAGTACTAAGTTGCTGCAACCAAGTAAAATCCATTTTATCTGGGCAATTTAATACTTGTGATAAAATATATATTTATGTTTATTGGTAGATAATAATTAATGAAACATAATAATTTCTCTCCCTTTATCAAACATCTCATGATTCTAATGTGTGATCGTTAATTCAGTCTGTATTTATTAGTTTTAAATTCAATATTTTGTTTCATTATTCATGCATAGGTATAGTATATACCTACATAAATAAGTTTTGCAATAGTCATAATCGAATCAAATGAGCTGAATAGTCTTATTACGTTAACAGACAAAGTGGTCTTGTGGTAGGTAATAACATATCATTTTCATTTCTGTAATCCTATATATGTGGAATAAAATGAGTAATGGTACACTTGTCGTATTGTAAGGATTATTTTTTCTGGTTCTACATCATGAAATTTGACCCATGCGCTATTCCAGTTAAACATATAAAAAAAAATATTTACTGATTTCACAAAATTTTCAAAAAAAAAAAAAGAAACATTTCAAGTTAAGTACTTGTATTAAGAGGAATCGCTCTTCCTAAATGCATTAACGCCTAAACTTACCTTAAAAGGTAAATAAATAAACTAATCAACATTTTATGCCGATTTTAACAATACACAAAACAAAATATATGCCCCGCGAACTAAAAACCTCGTTGAGGAGCTATAGGATCCCAAAGTGGACAGTTTTTTTAATAGTATTTCCCACTATCCATGTACATCAGGCAGGTTTCGGCATACCTGAGCAATCACAAACCTGCCGCGGCAGTCTAGCTGACTATGGCGCAAAATGACCAAGTAATTGTCAGCAAATTTCAGTTCCTTTCCTGTGTGTTCGAGCCACTTCCAATCCAGGCTAAACGTTGCCAACTCCTAATCGACAGTTCACCTCCATACATTCATACCTAAGAGAATACAGAATTTATTCATCATATCATTATTACATGTAAAAAATTATAAATAAAATTATACCACGATGTGGTTATAATATTTTATGAAAATCTAAAAAAAACACTGATATTATAAAATATCATTTCGGCCACTTTCTCAGTTAATTTAAAAAAATAGGCGTAGAAGCTGCTATATGAATACAATGTGGTAATCTGTTGTATATTGAAAGACCGATTGTATAACAGACCTCTTAGATTTCTGTAACTTGCGAAAAGGTGTAACCAAGCGGTAGTAGTGTTTGTTACTCCGCAGGGCTACAAAATAGAAGTGACATGATGTTTAAAAGTGTTACATTTTTAGGTGGCAGCCCTCGGCTTAGACCCGCGGATACACCTCGGCATGGCCCTCGCAGACATCCAGCCCCATCTTCTGGTGATGAATGAGAAATATGGACTGAATGTCTGTGGGGAAGGCGGCGAGTATGAAACCTTCACCTTGGATTGCCCATTGTTCAAGAAGAAATTAGTTTTGTAAGTACATAATCATATAAATCTAAATTTAAATTTTAAGAAAAACCCCCGATTCCAATGCCTTCATTTCCTTAAATGTAAAACAACATAATATTATGTAATGTGGACGCGATGCGCTTTCATTTGATACCCCACACTAGTATATTTGTAGATTTTCTGTTTTCCTTCCCCACTCTCACCCCCATAACTTTTAAGCGGCTCAACCGATTTTCATGAAACATGTCTAAGAACACCCGGGCCAAACTCACCTTTCATACAAAAAAAACTAAATTGAAATCGCTCCATCTCCGTTCGGGAGCTTATGATGCCACAGACAGACAGACACGTCAAACTTATAACACCCCTCTTTTTTGGTCGGGGGTTAAAAATTAAAATACTTTTTTCCTTATTTTTGTTTTCACAACTTGTAGTTGTGTTTTTAACACCTGTAATATCACAATTACAGGTGAGAAAAATATGCTTTAGATTAGGTCGGTTTATGAGATATAACATGGTTACAGCAGAAGCACGAACGAACGGACAGCGAAGTCTTAATAATAGGGACCCTAATAAGCAAATGCACGAACAAGCAGAATTTAATTCGAGTTTAAAATATTTTTGCTTTCTGTGCCTATTTTTTTTCGCGTTTTTATTATTAAGGATTAACAAGATGCTGAGCAAAGAAAAATATTTATTTTGAGCTCACGTTTTCTTACCTACGTCAGCACCTGGTAGCAATTATTTACAAAACAACACGATTATGATGACTTTAACTCCAATAAACACTTCTCTGCTATTGGGTAGAAGGTCAAATACATTTATTGTGCAATAATAACATTAGATAATGATTATGATAATATGAGGTTTCAACCGACTTCTTAAAGTAGGAAGTTCTCAATTCGGACTGTTTTTTTAAATATGTATTCGTTCGAATATCAAACGCAGTATTAAATTTTGTAAACATGTACATATTTATTTAAGTATAATTATGTTAAAATGAAAACTATATTATTGTATTTTTTATGTTAAAATGGAAGATATTTTTAACAATTTTTTGATGCGTAGGCTATCCACTTTCAAATAACTTTTGTATTTTGTAAAGGTATTTACTAAATACTTGTACAAAAGTTATTTGAAAGTGGATAGCCTACGCATCAAAAAATTGTTTTGAAATTATATTGGTAAATACTATTTACCAATATAATTCCGATACCATTATTTGTATAAAAAGGCTACCGGCTGCTGATGGTAGTAACATATCTCTGACTTGTCTTTATGATTTGTGCGGAATACAACCTTTTTGTTACAGAAATAATAAAGAACTGATAATGCACACAGACGACCCTGTAGCGCCAGTCGGCTACCTCAACCTGCAACTACACTTAGAAGCAAAAGACAACCTGACCACACTACCTCCCGTCAAAACAGCCCTAGACTACATCAACGACCTAAGCGACCACGTATTCAGTGACATAAGCGATATTGAACTCAGCGAAACGGAACTAGAATCCATCGAGAAGTTAGAAAAAGAGGAAAAGAAAAAACAAAAGGAACTAAACCCGTCGCTCACATATCCCGGCGATAAAGTTGACAATATCAATGATTTAGACAGTCAAAACGATAGTTTAGAAAGTATAGAGGAAGGTTTTACGTATGAAACTCACGATGAGAGCGAGAGGCAACCGGTTTTGGACCACAGGTCTATTTATGGGAACAAACAGGGATGGTACTTCATTGGGGGTATTGTCGGAGAGGGCACCGATACTAGGATAGCTACCGAAGACGCTATGAAGAAACTTATTAGTAGGTAAACTTGTTCGGGAGCTTTATTTATGTTAGTTTAGTTGCTTGCATTTGGCTGCTTTTAATATGAATAAAGACAAACAACAAACATATGATCATTCATTTTGTGATATAATGATATTGGACATATAAGATTTTCAGTCAAAAGCGTATAAAATAACCACTAAATTAATGATATATTGAAGACTTGTTTAGATTTTTGACAGAAGTTATATATGTTTCCGAATATACACTCAAAATAGCTAACTTCTTCAGCCCAGTATTTATAAGAATAAGTATTTATCTCTCATGGTAAATTTTTCTATTCTTTGATTTTTCTTTTAAAGTCAGATTGATACTCTATACAATAGAGGCCACCATTTTTTGTGCTCGCAGTGGGCACCACTTTAGAATGTTAACCTAGGGCAAAGTTGTCTATGAGAAAATTAAACTCTGGAATGGGAAGTTATGTTGTTGGGGTGTTTATTTATTGATACGCTAGATTATTTATAAATCTGATATTTCGCAGTTTACTCTAACCAGATCCTCTGGTGGCGCATTCACTTCCTTGGCCTAATTGAGATATCGACCCTAATAACATGTTAAACCAATAACCACACACAACCAGACAGCATCAAATCCCGTAACAAGCGAACTATTTCAGATCTCCTCGACTCACAGAACCTGCGCTTGCCGGACGTCTGCTCGGTGAACATTTACATGCGCGACATGAACGAGTATGCTCAATTGAATGACGTCTACGTCAGCACGTTTAGTTACCCCAATCCGCCCACGAGAGTTTGCGTGCAGTGCCCTCTACCGGCTGATGTTGGACTGATCCTTGATGCTGTGAGTAATGTGATTTTTCTGATTTTCTGTATAGTCTTCTGGGCATAGGTTTATTTATTTATCTATTTGATATCCAATTATTTCGATCGATCGCGTTCTCCATTCGAGAAACCATTCGGCCCCTATTATAGGCACGCTACCAAAGGTTGAGGACCTTACGCATTGAGGTCTTTTAGACAAAAAGTCGTTCCAAAGTTTACCGAACAATATCCATCTGAGTTGGCTTTGGCGATTGGCCTCCTTCTCAAAGTAGGGCTTTCCAAATGGGCCTATGCCTCGACAGATAGCTAATAATAAAGCATTATTGATGATTCTACGAGTATATTTAACATTTATGGAAGTTCATAATAATAGTTCCTGAAAGTTATATAAGGAACATCTGGCAAGTTAAATTTAAATAGGTTAAACATGTCATTTAACATTTTATTACACCGTCCCTGTCACATCAAATCAAAGAATAGTAATAACTATTTACTACTTGGCAGTAGAAATATTACTATTCCGGAAATACACCACTTCCGCGAGTTATGTACTACTTCTAGTATCTATAATTTTAGTTATTTTGTATTTAGCTTTAAGTCCATTTTTGTTTTGTTTTATCTTGGTGTGTAATAAAGAGTTATATTATTATTATTTACCTTGCCAATATAGCTGTTGATGTTAATTTCGTAAATAGTACGTATAAAGGGTATTTGACTATCATTAAAATTTATGTAACGAATTGTTACTAGATTTATAGTACTAAAATGTTTTTTTGACAGTATTTTAAAAATATATTTTATAGGATATCATTATTAAAATTTGAATAATTTTGTCTTTGTTCACGTTACTCATAACCCTATTTTTCAAAACAGCCATTTTGGAGGCAACCAGTTTTTGGCGACTTTTGGCGATTTGAAATTCAAACATTGTCTTTTTAACGAAACATGAATGTGGTACCATGTTTATGTTGTAATATGGAATCAAATACAATGTTTTTACTAAAAAGCATCGAACATCGTTGGCATACCTACTCGACCGCCATTTTGAAAAAATTGTGATTCGGCGGCCAGTGATGAAACCTCTTCTTTTTTCTGACCCTAATATCTCAGAAACCGTATCACTTAGAAGACTTGATCATATAACACTTTTTGTTTGTAATCATTTACTCTGTCGGTTGACATGAGTTTCATCACTGGCCGCCGAATCACTTTTTTTTTCAAAAGGGCGGAATAGTAGGTATGCCAGGCTCCATACAAAAATGTTCGAACCCTTTTGTCAAATAGCTTATTATTAACTTACATTTGATTTATAATCATAATCAATATGTCAATATTGATATCGTATCTTATTTGTTCTGCTCTTTAAATCATGTATATTTGTTAAGGTTGCACATAAACCCAATGCAATCAGCGAGACGGAGAACAAAGAGCGATTGACGATGCATGTACAAGGGATATCGCACTGGGCGCCGGCAAATATTGGCCCGTATAGTCAGGCATTTAAGGTGAGTAAAAACAAACATTGCAGGAAAAACAATTCTAGTCATAAAAATATAAATATGCACTATCAGGTACGGTAGGGTTGGTAACCAATTATAATTTGAAATTTTATTTATTTTATTTTGCTGGTTAAGCCTTTATTTGGCTACAATCTCACCTGATGTAAAGTAACGATGTGGTCTAAGATGGGGCATGAAGACCTAGAAGGTAGATGGCTTCTCCGGGCCACATTACGAAATACGAAAAAAAATCGCTTCATGCACTGGCCCTGCCCGGAAACTGCCGGGCGGGCGGCTTGTCACCACCCGGTGACAAGCCGCGGCCGAAGCCTACCACCAGAGACTACAAAAAAAAACCACCAAATGTTACCAGTTCGACTAATACCTACTGTCGAGTGGTTTTTATTGTACATTTGAACGATCTATCTACTTTGGTGGTCGATCTACACAGGCGTTGCGTTGTCGCCACGGATACAATAGATGACTAAAAAAAAAATTAGTCCGTAATTCAGATAATTTAAACAAATTGTACACGTATTTATTCTCGCTAAAGAAATACAAGACGAAACAGTGCTTTGACGTTTGGCGGGGAAATTTATGCGTCGCAACTTCCGGAATTTCGACGCTCTATATCGTAGCACTTTCCTACTAAATAGAACAAGAGAAAATTGGTGTCCAGTATTAGTATTATTAGTAAATAAGACTAAAGCAAAATACCTATTTATCTATGTAGCCATTAGCCTATAAGAGAACATTTTTGTCCCTGTTCTCATACCGGACGGAGGTCCTGTATGCCCCGCAGTGGAAATCCTTGAACTATAAATCTAAATATAAAATTTAAGATAAACCCTCGATTTTAATGTCAATAATTTCCTTAAATGTAAAACAACATAATAATATGTAATGTGGACGCGACGCGCTTTCATTTGATACCCCACACTAGTATATTTGCATATTTTCGGTTTTCCTTCCCCACTCTCACCACCATAACTTTTAAACGGCTCAACCGATTTTCATGAATCATGTCTAAGAACACTCACGTCAGACACACTTTTCATACAAAAAAAAAACTAAATTTAAATCGCTCCATCCGTTCGGGAGCTATGGTGTCCCAGACAGACAGACAGACAGAAAGACACGTCAAACTTATAACACCCCTCTTTTTTGGCCGGGGATAAAAATGATGAATCAATGATAACTCTTCCAATCAAATTGTTCCTGTTTTGACATGTTATTACTCCTAGATTGGCGAGGTGATCGGTACATGCGGGCAGATCGCACTAGTACCGGGCAGCATGACGCTGGCGGGCGGCGGGCCGCGGCGGCAGTGCGCGCTCTCGCTGCGACACCTCACGCGCGTCATCCGCGCCGTGGAGCCGCGCGCGCACATACGCACCGTCGTACAGGTACCCACTACATCACAATGCGCGAACTGATGGCCTCCTTGACGTCTCCGTCAACGGCGAAAGAGACAAAGACTTTTATTTATTTGAATTTTCCTATTGATTAATTTTGACTACTTCGCTGGTGTGCGCGAATATGGCTTGCAAGCCCAAATTTAGTTTTGAATACTCGATTGCAGTTGTCCTGCAGAATTGTGCGTACAAATGTATACAGCCTTAGGCTTAGCTTGAGCCTGGCGCTTGGCATAGAGGTGTTCCAAGCGAGCGTCCTCAAAAAGAGCGCATGATTTGGGCACAGTGTTGCGCCAGTCATTGCGGCGAAGTGCAAGTCGTGAATGCGCGAACTAGTCACTACATAACAACTACCGGTGTACACTGTACAAGCTGTTCATTACGA
Organism: Gymnoscelis rufifasciata; assembly: GCA_929108375.1. Lineage (NCBI taxonomy): Eukaryota > Metazoa > Arthropoda > Insecta > Lepidoptera > Geometridae > Gymnoscelis > Gymnoscelis rufifasciata. Next base: position 5,732,619 of record OV815315.1, on the reverse strand, counting down.
CAACCTCTGTGGCTCGGTTGGCGAAGGTCTGCGTCATTGCTATGGCATAAAGATTTATACAGATACAGCATTATCTAAAATGTTAAATAGATATACTACGTTGAAACTCGAAAATGAGTACCACTTTTATGTACTCACACAGGCCCGTATCAGGGCCAGGTTTGTCTGATTCCCAGGTATAGAATTGTAAAACAACCAATGAAAATTTTGCCGTTTTAAACCTCATTTAAACTGTAAAACTGTTTATAAACCGTTAAAAACACTGTCGAAAACTCGCCTACTAAAATATAAGATTTGTGTTTTATACTCCCATTGATCCCAGAATTCCCAGATGACCCTTCATCTGACGTATTTCTATATTAGTTAAAAATTCAATAGAAAGTACCTACATTGCCAAGCAGGTACAATACAAAAACAGGTACCGAAACCAATCGGGTTTCTTCGTTTTAAAAGAATTGGTTTTAAGCCTGCCTTACATATATAGTCCCAGACACCGATTCTTGAATTGTGTAAATAGAACTTAAATCTGGAGTTTAAATATCTGGTGCCTAAATAACATGTTAATTTCAGAGTGTTTGCTACGTGACGAACGGCTGCGCAGTGAACGAGGCGCGGAGACAACTGGAGAGGCGGACGGCCGGCGCCATAGTACAGTACGCGGTGGTACAAGCTCTTCCCAGGCAGGCCGCGGTGGAGTGGCACGCCTGGGCGCACTCGCATAACACTAGGTTTGAATGTAAGTGCGATAAGATGACACTAAAATTATAGGTTTCATGCTGTAAAAGGGTTCGCACATTTATGTATGGAGCCTGGCATACATTCAAGTCCGCCATTTAAAAAAAAATGTGATTCGGCGGCCAGTGATGAAACTCATGTCAATCGACAGAGTAAATGATGACAAACAAAAAGTGTTCTATGATCAAATCTCCTAAGTGATACGGTTTCTGAGATATTATCTGAGATATGTATGTATATCTATTATATTACCTAAGTCCAGAAATATTCTAGTGCTGTTTAGTTTGAACTTGACAACGCAGATAATGTATAAAAAACGACGGACGTACGTCCTGTAGCGTCTACAAGCGCTTAATACGTTGGCATAAGCGACCGCTCATCCTTACGCCGGCGGCGAGGAGCGGGTGCATCCGGCGTAAATTTATCACCGCACCGGACCGGTGTCCGTTGCCAGCAAAAACGGTTTGTTGTCCGGTGTAAAAACGGACTTCTGCAAGCGCTCTTATTAGTTTAGAACGTTGTTAGAGTAGAGTCGAGTGCTAATCCTGTATTCTCGGTGGGGTATGACAATTGCGTGTGGCCAAATTCAGCCTAACTGAGAAAGGGTGTCTCCAATGCGCTTCAGACTGGATACTAAAAACAGAGTATTGTTCGAGTCATTTTCACAATTCGGTTTTTATGTCTTAGGCACGTATAATCTTAATTCGTTTAGAATCATGTGAGTATTACATGATTCTAAACGAATTAAGATTAATGATGATTGATCCCATACATAATAAATATTTTTTCCAGATGAAGAGACTGGTTGCAATGTTGGTGAATACAAGGTGGCGATCACCAGAAGGTGGAATTATGAAAATTCCGTTGCAGCTTTTGTTTGTTATGTAGCCACAGGTAAGGAAATATGTTTAATTATGAAATAATATTACTGACGATTCTGTGTGAGAAAAAAAACTATCCTAACATTTTTAGGGCTCCATAGCCAAATGACAAAAAACGGAACATTATAGATTCGACTTGTCTGTCTGTCTGTGTATGTCAGAGCCAGTTTTTCCAGAAATTATAAGAACAATACTGTTGAAACTTGGTAAGCAGATATATTCTATGGACAGCATTATGATTTTAACAAAAAATAAGAAAAAATCTATAATTTTTGTGGTTCTGCATACATACTTATAAATTAAATAAATAAAAAAATTCAACATTCCCATAATGTGGGGTACCCATGCATAAGTCTTCAAATATTATATTGAGGTTTACAACATATTTTTTTCTAAACTGAATAGTTTGGCGGGCCAGTAACTTCTAAAATAAGAGAAAGATAAATCGGAAACAAAATATATACATACATTACCATGAAAACTTCCAACGAAATTAGTTTAAAAAGATATCTAGGAAGTAGTTTTTTTCCATTAGTCTTAAACCACAATTTACCTTTTGCACCTATAAAATTAAGCACCTTAAGTGAGGTACATACATGGATAGGTGACCACTCTGACTGAAACTTTATGCACTACCTTTTTTTTTTTTTGTTATTTTTAAACCCCCGACTTAAAATAGGGGTGTTATTAGTTTGACGTGCCTGTCTGTCTGGGACATCATAGCTCCCAAACGGATGAAGCGATTTCAATTTAGTTTTTATTTTGTATGAAAGGTGAGTTTCGCGCGAGTATTCATAGACATGTTTGATGAAAATCGGTTGACCCTTTTAAAAGAAGTTAAGAGGGTATAAAGTAAGGAAGGAAAAACGAAAATATACAAATATACACTCGAGTGGGGTCTCAAATGAAATCCCATCACGTGCACCTTACAAAATAGTATGACTTTTTAATTTTAAGGGAACTAAGGTTCTGGATTTGTTTTTTTTTTAATTGTAAATTTAGATTTTTATAAGTGTTACTTTTTAAACCCGCCAGTTGCATATACATTTTCAAAATGTTGCCACTTGCTTAAATGTTGTGTTTTTCCAGGTTCATCTCCCTCAACGTGCCAACTTTCCTTCCCCAACGAGGAGGCGTGCTCCACGCACCGCACTCTCGCCTCCCAAATGAGTCGCGAGGACTTAGAGGAGGTTCTGGAGTACGCGCTCAGGAAACTAGTCAACAGCAAGGAGCCGGTACATACGGCTGTCAAGTGCAGAATATTTTACCAGGTTTGTTAATTGATACATTTCGAAAGGTGCCAATTTTCCTTCCCCGACGCTCGGCTCGCAGATGAGTCGCGAGGACTTGTAGAAGGCTTGGATACATATGGTTGTCAAGTGCTTTGCAGTAATATCCACATAAATAGTAACCTACAGACCGAAATTGATGGAACCAACAAGACATTATATCTACCTAGATAACGCAAGTATCACGATTTGTATTGAAACCAAGCGTACCGACTTTTGTCTGTATTATGAAGTCGAAGTGATGCGAGATAGTATTGTTTGTTCCGATATTTATCGTCTCTTAACACACAAAGGTCAGATTAAACCTCCAAATCAAACGTTATATCAGACAGCCATCCGATTTCTCGCCGCAGGGGCCCCCCGCCCCAGCCGTCCAAACTTATTAATAATTCAGGCGTACATTTACTAAGAAAATATGGAATGTTTCTGTAGTCATTCCTGATTTAGATTCATGTCGCATAGTTCTCGGACTCCTGGTATACTCTCTGCTGACTTCAACGTTCTTTTATATTCCAGGTGTGGAGCGCGCCGTCCGCGGCTACAATCGCCTCGGCCGTGTCCGCAGTGAGCGCGCGCACGGGCATCATGGCGGCCGCCACGGCAGTGCCCGTACTAGCTCTGCACAACGCCTTCACCTTCCTCTCCATCAGCGGTCTGCGGCTCGACGAGTGACGCGCTAAATTTCGGTAACTAAATCGTATTTTTGGATCTTCGCCGCAGGCATTGGCGTTACAAAATAATCAACTACTACTTAAACAAAAAATACTAAATTTTGTTTCAAGGCAAATAATTTTGTTGAACAACTTTCCTGATAATTTATGCACTAATAAGAAAAACAAGGTGATTAACCCAAATTATTGGACGCAGCTTTGGTTTCCGATTATAGACAGTTTTTTTGTTACAACAATTATCCAATCTACTACTTTAAAAATTACTTTACTAAAAAGATTTTTTTTAAATTACTTTTTTTATTATGTTGCCTCCATTACCTCCCATGGACCCTGGTAAAGCGGGAGAAATCTTACCTGAATATTAGCGTCTTCTTGATACACAAATTATATAGGTACAGCCACTTGAGGTCTGACAAACGCAGTGAGGAAAAATATTTGATTTCGAATGAGACTGATGAAAAAAAAGACAAAAACGCTTTAAACGCTAACGCCAATAATTTGGTTGTCCCGTTAGCGCGTGCATAGTTCACTTCAAATACATCATAATGGTAATTTAAAAAGTATTTAGATAGTGGTTCTAAAAATAATCGAACTCCAATGAATAGAACCACAAATACAATCTATCCTCCAAAGATGAAGAAAGCATATTTGTCAATGTTGAATAAATACTAATTCTAATGTAAAAAAGCAAATAGTCGAGGCAGTATTTGTAAAACTGTGAAATAGCTTTCCTTAATATTGTTCAATATATAAGTATTGTCTGCATGTTTTAATTAGAATTTTTGTTTGTCCACAGATTTCCTCAGTACCTATGGATACAGATATGCTTTATTGCCAGTTTATAAAATATATTTGCTGAATATTTTCAGTGTTAATTATAAAATTTTGTTAATTATGCTACCGAGTTTACCATACTATAAGTCAAATTATATACATTATTTTTTATTGCAATATGTGTTTAAATCTCCCGAAAAAAAAACGAAAATTGAAATTAAATTTAATTTATTTTATACAAAATTGACCGAACAGTGCGAGATTTCTAGAACGTTTACACTTGCATTAAGTAGACATAAAGTTATAATAATCCTCTTACAATTAAGTCTCAATAATTCACCTGTGTCAGTAAAGCAATGTGAATAGATTTAAAACAGTCTAGTCAGTTGTTTGTATAAAAATCATGATTTATGAAACTGATATAATTTTTTATCCCTGAAAAAAGGTTACTTTGACGATTGCTTATTCAAACTAATAATAAAGTAAGACATGATACATTTAAATCAGTATTTGATTCACTGACCGTTCTGCACTTAAGTCTAAATAATTTATAATACACAACACTATGGGGTCAATTGCACACAGCAGTGGTTAAAAGACAGCAGAGATTTAATAAGTACAGCAAGCAATGCGCACAACGCGACCTATCGTTACGTATTCCGGTAACGTCAGTCCCTTCCCTATGCAAATGAAAATACTCTTCCTAACCAAGCCTTGATACTATCCAAATAATATATACTAATTAAAATACCGAAATAATAAACTTGTATACTCTTGAATAATTTGATCATTCATGTTAATTTTATATCCTTTGGGTATTTAGTTTTCAAATAAAAGAATAGGTAGCCTATGTGATTTGTACTTTGAAAATAAGTAAGTAAACAATTTGACATCAAGGCAGAGCTGCTGAATTTTATTCGTTAACATTAAACTACAAAACGCAATATACTCTGAGAGATTCACATAACTCGGCAACGACAGTGAAACAAGTTAATAGAATTCCACTGACCGCAAGAAAAAGTTTCGTAAATACAAAATAACTCAAAACGTTATTTTATCAGTATTGCTGTGCTGACAGTAGCTTTCATAATTTTGTTTGGTTTGCCTCTAAGGTATGTGAATCTGCCAGTTCGTGCTTATAATATAAAACCTTAAAATATTATATCAACAATATTAATAGTGCACATTAGGGGGAAACCATAACTCTAGTTTTCATAAGTGGATTTATTGTTTTATACTATGTTAATTTGTTGATTAGAGAAGTGAGGGATATTTTGTATACAGTCGTATCCGTAATCAAGTACAACTAAAATAAATACCTTAGTATGCAAAATTAATGATAAATCTTAAATTAAACTAAACGAAATAGAAAACAAAATGCGCACTGTTTTTACTTGTTGTGCACTTTGTAAATAAAACAGTGACAACCGAAAATAAAACAGCCAAATGCATTAAAAAGGCATATTTTATATCATATACGTTTATTATACTTTTGAAAGTATTCATAGAGACAATTCAAAAGACATTTTATATTCTTCTATTTTATAGATAGTAGGTACATGATATTTTAACACACTCAAAAATTACCATACAGGGGAAAATATGAAATCTCTATATTCCATGATACTGCAACTACTCACAATCTCTTACATTGCCTACGCGCCGTCGTTACAAAACCATACAATCTGGACGAATACACAATACATGATTCTCTTGTAGGATGCATTTAAACAAAATCTACGAATATTAAAAATAGTATGATTGCCCAGCTACCCATAAAGTGAAGTTAGTAGGTATATAATTATGTTACTGTACATTATAAATGTTAGTGTCTTGCAATCTACAGCTATCAATCTAACCACTTTACGATGTTTTTCTCCATCGAAACGAAATCGATCTCCCTCTAGGGATTAATTTACACAATATTTCGAATACACCGCCGCATCGAAGTTTCCAATGCATAGAAAATTAAAAATATGCAACGATAAACACAAAGAGACATACAGCTAGTATCTCCACTATCCGTTAACTTATACTACCAGTTATATTAATCAGATTTATGCAACAGTTTACCTTACAACCGTATTACCGAAGCGAAAGTACACGTAAACTAATAACAGCTAGATATATTACATAGTCCGTATTTTACACAAGGCGCGTTATTCGCTCATTCTGGAGTCGGCGCCGTCGAGGGGGTCGCTGGCGTCGCAGGTCTCGGGGTCGGAGGGCTCTGCGTCCTCCGGGCGCTCCGAGGCGGCCCCGGCGTCCTTCATGCGGCTCTGCATGTACTGCCGGTGCGCGTACTTGTTGAACCGCCGCTTGGCCATGAACAGCGTGGCGATGGTCCGCGGCGCGGCGCGCACGGCGCCCGCACGCGACGTGATGCCGCCGCGGCGGCACTCCGCGCACGTATAGTCCATCACGTTCAGCGTCGCCACCGTCGGTCTAACGCACTCTGTCAACCGATATCCCATATGTAATCTAACATTCATACAAGAATATAAAATGCGATTTGTAACTTGGCTGAAGTGAAATATGCGTTCCGAAAACTTCTATTTTCCTGCCGTTTTATCCATAAGATACTTCACTAGCGATTCATGCAACTTCAAGTGAGAGCCAAGTTACATAAATCGTATTATGTTGGACTATGTAACTCACAAAGGCAGACTGAGCATGTAAGCGTAGCAGCCTGGTGGAAGCGAGTTACATTTATACCAATTCCATCAGCATCCATTCGATGCGGGGATTAATCGCATCATGAAGGAGGTGAAAGAGGTAAGATATCAGAATTTACGCTCGAGCTTACAGCCAATCTGCAAGGTAACTGTAATCATTGGAGAATATTAGTATTTATTATTTGTCAAACTATTTAATTTTGTGAAATCATCTTGCTGAAGGACTGTAAATAACTATATCTAAACCTAGTACCTAAGACACAACAATGCAAACACAAATTTAACATTCGACGCCCGTCCCGTTTCCATATGCGACCATCTCACTACCGTACCGTCTAAAGCAAATCATTGCTCATTGTGTATTTATAACACCATGCTTACCTACATGAACACTTATCTCTAATAAAAGCTTTCTAAATTATCAATCATCTGTATAAACTTCAATCACCAAGTTCTTCATAATTTTTACACAGTTTTCCGGAGTGTTGAAATGTCATTCCAATTGTTTTATGTAGTAATGGAAAGTAGCATGCCATTCAATATTGCACTAGACAATCAACTTTATGATATGGATAGAATATAATAAAAAAGCATAAATGGTAATAACAGCAACAAGTGAGAATAACAATCTTGGGACAAGGAAACGTGCGACTATAATTATATGCATTCTCACTTTACGCAATGCAAGCGACATTCAAAACAGGCAAGCGTTGGTGTAAAACACAGGTGTATACTAGATCTCATACAATTTTAGTACAAATCACAATGTGACATCATACTTCGGTGTAGTACAAAACTATAAATATAGTTTAACTTTCAAATGCACCTGGTTTTATTCCAGACAGTGTAGTGTGGGGGAGATAAGCTTTACTCTATGCGTGCGTCCGTGTGCGATCGCGTAATGATAACAACGCTTATACAATCGACAATCACAAAAATTAAGATAATGAGTCATTGAACTTTCAGAATTATCATTATTTTCAGGGTCAAACGCTAACTAAATAATCTTGTTGCATAGTAGGAATTACGCTTAAGTTAAACCAGTTTGAAGAGTTTTAAAAAAGTTTTATGTAACTTATTGACCATTTGCAGATAAGTAAGAGCAATTCAGCAGTTCGAACTTGAGTAGTTGAGCTTATATGAAAGACTAGAGTCCCATCAGACATAGAACAGTCAGACTTTCAAGCGTTCCACGTTCAGAACAACATAAAAATAAATGTTCTGAACGCCGAATGCTTGAATGCCTGACCACTGTGTGTCAACACCCTTCAACTCCTCGATAGCTTTCACGACACCTGCAATAGGTAAATAATTTTCTAGCTGTAAATTCGTGATTGAGTCGTTTGCATAGGGGTGTATCCGCCGCGCTCGGTATGACATACCTTGATGCAGTTGCCTATCGCAGAGCTTACAAATGACCAGCTGCATTGTCCCCTTGGGCCCGATGAAGGAGCGCTCGCATAATGGGCAGTAGCGACCGATGCGATACGCCCTATACGTACGCACACACACATACGCGCAACCACCGGAACAGAAACACGCAATTAGTACAACATCGAACACACGATGTACTCCAACGCTTTTAGTTACTTATCTTCGGGGCTCTCGTATGTCTGTGTGTTTATCGATATCAGAAGAACAGTTCCATTGTGTCATATGATCAGACCTTTTTGATAGCTTTGTAATTAATTTAGTAAGTGTTTGTATGTAAGTATTTTTATACCAATATGACTCATAAAGACTCATAAAATTATTCTTCGAATATGAATAAACGATGAGTTTGTGCAAGTTTTTATGTTAAGTGCACTCAAACTAACATAAAATATTTTTAAGTAAAGAAACCATTACAAAGTTGAAAAATAAAATAGACAAAGATACTTCGTGTTGTGTAGAGCCCGAAGAAAAGTAACATTATTATGTCAAGTTAGTAATTGCATTGGGAAAACGGGTATGAAATGATAGCTCATCTGCCTTGTTAGTGATGATTACTGACATACTAAATGAAAAAGAGTGTAATGGATGAATAAATATTGAAGACACACATTGTTTAAATTTAATGGAAACAATACCTTATTTATATGCTTTTAAAGATATAAACGTTATACACTTTAATGATTAATGAATCTGTCTTAAATTCTGCAAAAGCTATTACAAGGTATTATTTCAATTATGTTCAGTGATGTTTTTTTCTGTTTAAATTAGAAAAGAACAGGAAAGTGATAATTTTTCTACCAATGATCAAGAGTTTGATACACAAATGATACAGATACAGTCACACAATAATTTTGACACGGTATTTCACCATGTAATTAACTTTTCTGTTCATTTATTTGTCCAGTAGGTATCTGCGAATATGTCATAGTGTAATTAATGTCTTAATGAATTATAATGGTAAAAAAGCGAAAAGGATTCATGAGTAAAAATATATGGAAGGGCATGCAACTTATGAAGTATAGAAAAGTGCGCTGAGTTAATAACGCTGCGATTAGGGGAAAGAGATCATTCTGCGGGGACAAATGCTACGATATACCATAATCAAAGCGGATATCCACAGAGCAGAATTCCAGACGATACACAAAATGAACCAGCCTGTGTTAGTTCACATCAAACGCATGAAAATGACGTGAGAAACACATAACTACCATGACCAGTTAACTTAAAAACAAATTACACATAATGTAAATTTTGTATTGAAAACTGTGTACTTTATCTGGATCCTCGATATAATATTCTTCTTGTAAATGGTACGCTATTGTTCACGTATTGATGGTGCCCCTCTTGGTTTTACTTGAAACACAACACGGAACTGTTTTATTGTTTCGGTAGCTTCCGTTGTCATGGACAGTGAATTTAAAACACAAATATGTATAAAAATTACATGAAACAATCGATTTTTCACGACACGCTTTTAAATTTCATAAGCGTGTTGAGAATGATTTGAAATTATATATATAATTTAAGTAACCTAGGGTGAAACATCGATTCGGTTATAGATAAGTTTCATATCAGTACAGCACGACAGCAGCGACTTTTTATAAAAAAAACGTTAAAATATGAAAGTCAATTGCACTAATAATGATAGGAATTTAGGTGGTAGTTAAACAATTTTTCGTAAAGAATCGTAACACGGTGTTAAATTAATTTTATCAGCAGTTTTAGCTGACCCAAAACCTCATCAGTTACAGAATTACACATTTATTATTATACAAGACAGGGGCAACAATCTAGGAATTATACTGAAACCCAAATTACATTAAATAACATTTTTTATGCCTGTTTTTATTAACATTATGTATTAACTAGGTTGTTACCACTTCGTTTTTTAAACAGTTAACATTTACTAAAGATTGATAAAGGACAGGTATTGTAACAAGTAGTAATTGTTAAAAATAATTGAATTAACATTGCATTGTTAAGTAATTATATGACTGACCATGATGGTAATCAACTTTATAATTGTAGGACGTCAACTGCTGGTTATAAGCCTGCCTCATAGATTTCTAGTTATTTCCTTAGCGACCTACATCAAATATTCGTGTCAGAGCTATGTATGTGCACGGTTACATCGCTGCAATACGCAGTATTCGGGCGTAGACGATGTTTGGCGTGAGCGTGTCTACAATTACGTCACTTCAGAACCTTGAAGCGCGCAACGCGACCCATATCCTTGTCAAGCAACAGCACCGTAGACAAGAACATCGCGTATACGCGTTCACGTTCACGATGATTTAAGCGCTGAATTCGCCCGCTGATGTAGCCGCGCCATCAACAAATCATCCGTCTATGTTGTTGGTCTGATAATATCGCTGACAATGCCAATTGCCAACACGCTATGCCCATAGAGCAATGCTTTTTTATTCCATTTGCCATAATTTTCATAATATTGCTGCTAATATATACCGGGTACCACTGTCATTTACCAATCTTACTAAATACATTTTATCAAACGTAAAACTGAAAAGGTGAGATCTATCATCCAGTCATACAATTTCAATGTTAAAGAATCCTTTGCTTAATGTTTTTGAGTCCCAATTTAGCAAGAAATATATCAAACTGAACATTATAATTTGAATTAAATTTACCTTTGTCAAAAACAGATATACCGCGTGAAAACCTCTTTTCCCAAGAACAGCCGTAACAACGCGAGTACGGCCGATGATGTTAGTTTAACAAATGAATTGATCTGCAAACTCTGAATGTAAGCAACGATCTCACCCAGTTTTACGGTACACCACCTTACATCTGTATATTACCTGGCGCAAGGCGTGCAGAGCGAATGCGAGTAGACCTTATGGCCGCCGGGGCCGCGCTTGGTCTGGTGGTGCCACTCCGCCGGCTCGCCGCTCGCGGCCGCGGCGGGCAGCCCGCACGGCTCGCGGGCGCCGCACGACTTGCACACCGAGCATTCCACGCAGTGCCAGCGACCTGCAAATTAATAAGGTCTTTATGCCTTGTTGCTAGATGAAATTATGAATATGGGAAGGTGGTATTGTGATAAGTGGCTTTTCCTGCGAAATTTAATTAGTTACCGCACTGGAATACCACTGGCGATGTCGCTGACCGTCATATTTATCTGACGACCTCTGTGGCTCGGTGGGCGAACGTCCGCTTGAGGCGCAGGAGGTTGCGGGTTCGATTCCCGCCGGGGCACCAGATTTTGTACGATCTACAATTTCTGGTTTCGGGTCTGGGTGTTTTCTATGAATCATATGTATGTAATTTCCAAAAAAAATAAATGTATCTATGTAGTATATCAGACACCAAACACCCATAGTACAAGCTCTGCTTAGTTTGGGGTTAAGTGATGCTGTGTGAGTAGTCCGGAAATATTTATTTTATTTATTTAGCTAGTATTGGTACTTCCTTACATAATCCCGACCCATGATATCTCAGTCATCGCACATTCAGTCGGAAAAGCTCACTGGTGTAGTCACAATGAAAACTGATATGATGCGATGATTTAAGGCAGAAACAGATTTGAAGATGTCGGCCCCTAGCTCTAAGTAGATGCACCATAAATTGTCTAGTTCTGTCAATTGCCTTGCTCACCATCTCTGGAGGTGGTGAGCACGGTCGCAGACTTCTTAGAACAGAGCGTTGTCCTTCTCGACCAGCTTCGAACTTCTACTGCATACTTTAAAGAAGCGGGTACATCTGCCTCGTTCTGTCAGTTACCTTGCGGCGGCTGCGTGAGAGAGACGCATTGGAGGTGATGAGCGCGATCGCAGAGCTCGCAGAACAGCGCGTTGTCCTTTTCAGCCGGCTTCGAACAACTGCTGCACACTTTGCACTCCGAGCACTGCCACGGGTACTCGCGACATTTGCGGATCGTGTCCGCGCCTAGCTCCGAGCAGCCGGGGTGCACTGAAATGTATGGGCTAGTTTAGAACAGGCCTCGTTCAAAAAGATGCTATACGTTCATAATCATCATCTTTTGTAGTTGTATTTATTCATAGAAATATTCATAATTATTTATTCAGATGGCCGTTGGGACCGAAAGGCTCTCGAATAGAGGCCGCGGATGTGTAAGCGCAGCGTCGGACGACCACCAAGATGGACAGATGACTTGGTCAAACTTGCTGGCTCACGGTGGATGCAAGTAGCGACCGATCGGAATAATTGGTCGTCTTTAAGGGAGGCTTATGTCCAGCATTGGGCGTCTAATGGCTGAAATGATGATGATGATGATTTATAGAAATTCAGGTATAGTCCTAAAAAATATTTTAGCCACACTGAAATCTGCCTTTACGGCGCGGCGTATGAATATTACAATACAAAAGTATAATATTAATAAATTATTTCTTTATTAGATTTCAGTGTACACAAAGTAAAAAAAAAATCCTCAATTTTCATACCGCAATACATGTATTATAACATATTATTTGTATTAATACATGTATTGCATGAATTAGAAATTGTAAGTTAGCGGCTATGTTGAACAAACTGTGTCTTTTTTTACTGCGCTTTACATCTGTTAGGTGTAATAATTCATATTAGGGTTTTCTGTAACATTTAAGGAGTGTATCTAATGTTACACAAAACTCTTATAAGAATTATCACATATACTGTTTTCAAAATCATCTTAAGCTTTTAAAAGTAAATCTATGTGTACTGGTGATTCCTATTTTATAGTATAGTTTCAAACCAGGTCAGTGTGGAATACCAGGAAATGTTGCTAGTTCTAAAAGTAGTACAATGACATTTCCTACTACTAAAAAGGTGATGATAAATAATTTATCAAACATTACAATGAATTACACTAATTAGTCAAGTGAAAGTAACTCACATTTAGCATTGCACTGCGCGCAGACAAGGAAACGCTCGTGCGTATACTTTCTATTGGCTTCGAGGCGCAGCTTGCACACGCGGCAGAGGTCGACGACCTCCTCGGTCGGCCCTCGCGAGTCTTCCTTGTCCTTATCTAGGTGGCTCGTGCGTTTCACTTTTGTTAGTTTTTTACGCTGAAATAAGAAAGAATACTCAATAGTGACTCCTCAGTGGGGTACTGGACGAAGGTCCGCTGCGCAGGACAACGGGTTCTATTCCCGCGGCTCAAACTTGGTCTGCCGTGTATTATTTGTTTATAAATATTAAACGCCTTACATTACTATTTTGCATTTTAGCATTGTGAATGAACAGGATTCATTAGTAAATCTTTACTGCCGCTTATTGGAAAGGTATACATGAGGTCAATAATAGACCGTTATGTCCAAAGGAAAAAGACGCTTACACTCGTCAAACGATCTTCAGTCGGAAGAGATAGGCCAAAGAAAAGATGGATAGACTGTGTAATTGTAGACATATGAAAGAAATGGAAGAGTGTTGAGAAGATGGGTAACATAGAGAAATCTAAGGAAAATACATCATGTTGTGGCGACCCCCCGTGATGAGGGAACAGAAACTGATTATTTATATTTACCTTAGCAGAATGGTGCGGTCCATGAGAATCATCACTGGAGGAGGAGGAATCAGCCCAGGACCCTTCAGACTCAGAGCTCGATTCAACAGGGGACGGCGGCGCGGGCGGTGCCGCTATCACCGTGTTTAGAGGGAAATACCTAGAAAACATTTAATAATATAATTTTGCTTGTCTTTTAGGATACTAGTCTATAAGCTGTAAGTAATCTTATGAGCTTTATAAGCCACGGCGTTGCTTGTGTTTTTGGATTTTATATAGATCCGGTTTAAGAACGTTTATTAATCTCAAAAGAATTTACAAAATATTTACTTAATGCGAGAAAACTTTATACATTAGAATGGATTATAATCAAACATTCGGGACAGTTCATTTTAGATAATATAAACTTGTACCTCCAAGAGGCTCTTAGGACCTCTTGCACAATTTCCGAATAAAATTTTCAATGATTAAAATATACAGCTATCAAGTCCAGTTGACTTGATAGCTGTATATTTTAATCATTGAAAATTTTCGACAACAGTCAGTTACTGACTGAGATAGACATCACTACCATTGACTATTTTAATCAGAGATGGTGAAACAAGCCCTTTATGCCCTTTATTCACATGGTTTAATCTCAAAATCAACATTGCCACTGTAGTTCAGTATAAAGCTGATATTAGAGCCATAAGGTACAAACTACATATTTTTGCTACTTCCTAAAATTGATAATTAACTATTTTAATATGATGTCTTTTATTTAATTTGTATTGTTTGTTGTTACTGCAAAGAGTATTGTTGAAATAAATGTATTGTTATATGTTTTCCAATTGTTGAATTGAAGTGGAAATAAGATTGGCTTACCTGCCGGGTAAGCCAATCTTAAACGCTAACAAGGTTAAGCAACTTTGCGCGTCGCCAGTACTTGGATGGGTGACCGCCCGAACAAAATCTTTTTACATAGTATTTTTTTTATTTTTTTATTCTTCTTATTCTTATGTCGATTTACTGAAGTTTCACTTCTATCGTGTGTGAATCGCACACACACCTTTTTTTGTTTGTGTCCAATATATTTATAACATTAACTTACCGCAACTGCTCCGGCGTATAGGTCCTATAATGGTGCTGGAACTGCCCCGGCAGGATGGCGTGCGGGTAGAATCCCATGGGCGGCTGGCAGTGGATCGGCGCAGACGCGGGCGGCGCGCGCCGGCGGTGGATCGTGTTGGACTGGAGATCCACGCAGGCCGGCCGTCGCCACGCATTCGCCATGGTGTTCCATTCAGCTGCTGACGCGATCGCTGCTGCTGCCATATCCTGATAGTACATATTAGGTTAATGATACAAGAATAATAAATCAATGCCTAATTATGGGTATGCTGTATGGCTGTATAGTGGAAAGACATTCCATTAGTGGACAGACGGAAAATAGCTGACCGTTAATAGTTGATAGCTGATCGTTTTTGTGTAAGATTGCTCAAAGTGATGTTGACTCATCGGAACTTTAAAATAAAATTAAATTGAGGATCCCTAATAGACCGGTTAGACATCCTATTGAATTGGAACCCCCTTTTGCTGTACAAATTATAGACAAAACTCGCATTTTTGCAGAGCCATAAAAATGCTTTGACTGACATACCCAATATCGACTTGTTTGATACAAAAGCCAGCAGAGTCAGGGTTAAATTCTGTTAATTGTTAGTCATTTCTTATTCTGTGAATTGAAAATTTGAAAATATTCTAATTTTAAAATTTAGCTATAAGTAAGTGATTTGTTTTTTTAGTCACGCTATTTTAAATTTAAAGAAACCCTCGATTCCATTGCCTTAATTTCCTTAAAAGTAAAACCACCATGATATTTTGTAATGTGCACGCGAAGCGCTTTCTTTAGATACCCCACTCGAGTATATTTGCGGATTTTTGATTTCCTTCCCCACTAAAAACAAAAAAAGAGGGGTGTTATAAGTTTGACGTGTCTGTCTGGGACATGATGATGAATTTTAGTTTGGCTCGAGTGTTCTTAGACATGTTTCATGAAAATCGGTTGATCATCACCTTTCATACAAAAAAAAACTAAACTGAAATCGCTCTATCCGTTCGGGAGCTATGATGTAACAGACAGACAGACACGTCAAACTTATAACACCCCTCTTTTTTGGTCGGGGGTTAAAAAATAATATAATTTGTTCCATCTAATCAATCTATACTGTAAATGCCTTGTACTCATAATAATATATATTAATAAACATTATATCGAAATTTTGTCTATTCGCGATAAATTTACTTTTATTATCAATTCAGCTGAATAACATCCACAGCTGGACGTCAGAGATTTCTAGTAACTCTATTAAATTAATATTTTACCTGTCTCGTTTTTTCTGGATCAACTTTAGGCGGTTCAGGTTTATCCGATTTTTCTACCTTCATTTCAATTTTGGTGGGTTTCTCTTCTAGTTTAGCTTGAGCTTCTTCTAGAGATTCGGTCAGCTGTTTTTCCCTCTGGTACGATCGGTATTCTTCGTATTTATGAGGGTAGTCCGACAGCATAATGTCCAAAACGTCGCTAGCATCCACGGCGGTAGCACCTGCAACAATTTTCATTTAATTATATAGACTAATATTAGAATGGTAAATGATATGTGCATGATACCCTATCGTGAATAATGGCATACTACAAAAAAATACAAAATACAAAAATATTTATTGACAATATTACAAGTTCAAATATACAATATACTGTCGCGCTTAAAGCGTAGAGCCATGAAAGAGAAACTAAACTGCAAAAATCAAACATTAATATAATAATAATCAAAGTTTTTATTTTTAAAATGTTTGTTGCATCAAGTGGTTATTACACAACCATAATATTAGATATTTTTTTTGTTTAAAAATCAGATACTAGGTTATGTGTTCGAAAAAAGGTCCCAAGAATAAATAATATTTTTTTTGTACCAATCGATACCTTTTGAATAGTAGATATTGATATTGAATACCATATTCGTTCAAGTCTGTATGAGGCAGTTACACACTTATGCATAGTGAGAGTCAATATGTGTCTAGATAAATGCTCGGAAAAATATGAGCATAATTTCATATTATGAACTCAATGCCTTTACTTTATTGACTTTGCGTATAAAGTATATAGTGTATAAGAAAAGCTTATCGATATCTGGTCTAACGAACGAAAGGGTATTTCAAATATCTTTATATTCTTTTATGTTACCCAGATCACAAAGCGCCTCAGTGACGATGCCTTTACTTAGGCAATAATCCTTTTCTTCGCCCGCAACGGTGCGCCGTCTCAGTTCTGGATACCGCCGTTTGAAGCCCTTAACTCCGAGAAACATAGCCACTTGTTCTTGAATCATCATTACCTTAAAAAAATAAAAATAAGTTCAATAATTTTGCTGACACAAGGTGATGGTGAATATTTCTTCGCATAACTGAATCAGTTTTTAAAATCAAAATAATAGTTACACAATGTAGTATTCAGAACTACTCATAAAGTAACACATAAAGATGGTTTTCGAAGTATTGAGCTACAAACCTGATGATCTACGTTAGGGACGTCCCGAGGAGGCCAAGTATATTCTTTTACATCCGCCGCGTACCATACTTTATTGCTATAAAGAAAATAATATCAGGAATTAGTATTCAAATGTAATGTACATATAATTTAATGAGGGATAAAACAATGACATTTGCACTTTTTTGGTAAAAAGGGCCGGACGAAAGACTTAAAAATTTTGCTGTAATTACTTGTCAAACAAATCAGCAAACTTCGATTTCTTCATCTTGCTGCTGCTTTCGTTTGTTGAGCTCTTTACTGAGCTTTGGGAGTCTTCGTCTAATAAATGTGATGGTCTGAAAAAAAAAAGTTAATTTAGCTAACCCAACATAAGTGGTTACACAACATACTATATTAATACAATGCTACCATACTCACTTAGGAGTGGCATTGTCATCCATCATACAGGTTTCTTCCTCGAATAATTCTACTGTGGTTGTAGCTGGACCACAGACGCGGCCGTAGATACCCATTGTTTCCTGAAATTTACAGTTTTATTTACTTTGCTTGTGAGACAATATCTACGTGCGCATTTATGTTAAAAGATTCAGTCACATATCTAGATGATGTGTTCAACTTACTTTCATATACGTAGCACCTTTCCCTCCGCCCCGCCCCCTGCCTCTGCCCCTCGGCGTTCGCCCTCTCGGAGTCCCGCGGCCACGTACACCCCTACCCCGTATTCCCTTTACTTCCGGAGACTTCATATAATCTGTCATGGAACTCTCTAGGCTCACGGAGTTTTCACCGAAAAGTTTCATCTCCGAGGAACTCCGTCTTCGACTGGACAACGGAGTCAGGCAGGCTGAAGATTTATCGAGGGCCTCTGTCATACGAGGGAGTTTTATTCGCGAGCTAGTAGGGTCTTCTGGGGTAGGCGGCCGCTGGGGCGTGCCGGACCGAAGCGGTTCTTCGTCCTCTATCGTCTCGATGACTATCATGGTTTCCGAAGAGTCGTCATCGCTAGCGCCTCGCGGCGTTGCCACAGAATTGGCGATTCGGCGCGCGCCTCGACCGCGTCCTCTCCCTCGAGGTTTCACTGATATTGCTGGCCTTTCCCTGAAACGAAGCAAGGAATAATTTAAGCCCGATTTGAATGGATCAAACCTAGCCAAACACATAACTAACTAAACAACTTACCGCATTAATCTTAGTGAACGTTGCGGGCGTTCTTCCAGAGCGGTCACGGGTAAGGCTGGCGGTGTAGGTGGTTTAGAACCCTCGGGAAGCGGTATTTTTCGAGGACGACCTCGTTTTCGCGGCGTTGGCGTAACTTCCACGGCTTTTATACTCGGTGGTTCGGGCACTTCTACAGTCTTCAACGCGTCTACTTCCAAAGGGTCCTGTGACGCTTCGTCGTGTGTAGACATATCTCGTAAATCTGAATTTTCATTTATTATCATCTCTTGCACATCCATGTGACAGTTTTCTATCCTTGAAATTTCTACGATCACTTCCGAGCTACCTGTCGATGTGTTAGATTCAGCATCGGGTAATATTGTCTCTTTAGTGATCGACGTTTCGCTCAATTGTAAGGTCTGCATCTGCTTAGCTTGAAGATTCGACAGTATGTTGTGTAATTTTGAATTACCATTTTTAGAATTATCATTATTTACCAGAGTATGATTCTTCAATTCAGTCTGTTTATTTTCTGTCTTGGGTTTAGGAGATGTCTGTGTACAGTTTGGTGCAACAGGTGTTATCGTGAGACCCGTGTTTACAGACAGAAGCTGTTCTAATTTTAATCTTTTAGGATCAATGGATAAATCACTTTCTTTATTTGAGTTGGGGCTTGTTTCCGAAACTGACGTTCTTTTACCTGCTGTTCTTTTTACTGCAGGAGGACTTTTTTCTGGAGTGTCGACAACTCTAGAACTCCTCAATCTTTTACCCAGTGTGAGACTCTTTGCTTCTTCCGCGGCTAATAATTTTCTGGCAGCTGTGTTGTAATGCTTTTTTGGACTGGGCTTTTCTGATATTTCCGGTTCATGAGTATTATCAATATGATTTTGGGGAGGTGAATCTACATGTTTATGAACTTCTTCAGTAATAATTTTAGCTGAAGGTCCATGATCAGTCTTATTAATTTTTAAAATTATACGCGGCGAGTCTTGCCCAGAGCTTTGATTTGATATTTTATCAGTTATAATTTCCAAGGGCTTTGTTACACTTTCATTAACCTCTTTTCGTAATTCTTGAATTGTTCGCATCTTTACAGGTTTCGAACTCCTTGATTCATTTCCAACTTCTTGGCCTTTATTTGTAAGCTCTATTGATAAATCAGAGTTATGTGACTTTACACCGTCAAATAAACCCCTTATGCTTGTTGTAGTATTGCAATTCACAATAGGAGAATCCGATTTATCGGAATGAGGTATGCAGTTGCTGATGCTCATATCGCGACTTTTTTCAGCGTCATCTTTTGTATTTGACAAAAGTTGTTTCAATAATGTACAATTTTGAAGAGATTTCTTCTGCCTTGTTGTTCCTGGCGAAACAGGCGACGAATTTGTCTGTTGCTCTGATTTCCTATCGTGAATTTCATTAACTTGTAATGTACTTTTGTAGCTGGTATTTTGTTCAGTGGAACATTGATTTTCTTTAGTTTTTTCGCTGATTTGAGACAGACAGTTAGTAAATGAAACAGCTGCTTGTAAATTTGGACTTTCAGGTCTTGTATCCAAATTTCTACGAGGTTGGTCTCTGTCTGGTGTTAGATTCGACTTCTTAATTTTTGGTGACATAGGTTGTCTAGGGGATTTTGTTCCATCGAGATTGTTGTTATACTTTTGATCTGATAAATTTTCACACACATTCTTCATGTTTATTTTCATGACCAAAGGAGGGTTTTTGGATTTGTCACCCTCATCCTGAGACCTATTCTCATTGATGCCTTCAGGTTTTACAAGGGGTTTGATATTCAGTTTTGTTACTGTTGGAATACTTGAACTCCCTGGACTTTTCAGAGAATCTTTCTTCGGCGATTGTGGTAAACAATGGTCATCTGGCTTGATTATTGGTTTAATGTTCAGTTTCGTTATAACAGGAATAATCTGTTCACCAGGAACATCTTTTACCATTTCTTCTGTATCACCAGGTTTTAAAATAGGCTTAATATTCAACTTTGTAACAATGGGTATGTGATCAGAATTATCATCACTTGATGTGCCAGTCTCTGATGATTGATTCTCAGAATCTTTCAATGCATCATCCTCTTCAGGCTTAACAATAGGCTTAATATTAAGTTTAGTAACAACAGGTATACTTTTATCCTTGTCATCTACAATTTCATCACAGTCTTTTTCTTCTGAAGAATTTTCCTCAGGATTTTTAAGGGGTTTAATATTTATTTTTTTAATTTTAGGTACATTCTCTATACTAGAATCTACTTCGTTATCTATAGGCTTCACAATTGGTTTAATATTTAATTTTGAAACAACAGGAACTTTGTCCACCATATCTTCTGAACTTTCCCCACTCTCTGAGGGTTTTACAACTGGTTTGATATTCAACTTTGTAACTGTAGGAATGTGGTCAGAGCTGTCACATATTAATTGTGTTGATTTTTTAGGAGTTCTAGTTCCAGCATCTGATTCTGATACTGGTACAGCTTTTATAGTGATTTTAGGCACATGCATATTTTCTTTTATGTCTGAACTAGGGGCCAGCATATCACTTGTGATTTTCAGTTTAGGGATTTCATTTTCTGCTTTTATTGGTTTGATTGTCAACTTAGGACTAAGTGGCTGGTTTTCTATTTTCGTTTTTGTTTTTATGGTGAGCTTAGGTACTTTTTCTACCATTGTGTCCTCAGACTGAGTTATAACTAATTTTAATTTAGCATCTTTTTCATCATTTTCATTTTGTTGGATGCCTTTTATGGTAAGTTTAGGGATATTTTTCTCTGTATAAAATTTACCTTCACTTTCAGTACCTGGTCGGCCCAGCTTGATTGTTACTTTTGGCACAGTATCTGATAATCCTTGTTCTGAAGCAGACGCTTGATCAGATGTACTTGTCTCATCATTCTCAGAGTACTCTGATTCTGATATTTCGCTGCTACTAGATTTCCTATGCATATCATTTATCCTCTCAGCTGGTTTAGGAATAGGTTTAATATTTAACTTGGTGATGCTTGGTGTATGTTCTACTTTCCCATCATTGACATTTTTGCTACTCTGGCTTTCAGTTCCTGCTATTGGTTTTACTATGGGTTTTATATTTAACTTTGTTACATTCGGAATCTGCTGGTTATTTTCTAATTTATCCTCTATATTTTGATCAGGTGGTGGTAGTATTGGTTTAATTGTAAGCTTAGGTACAGGAGATTTCATTTCTTCAGAATGTTTGTTTCCTATTTTGATGGTCAATTTGGGTACTTGCTTAGTTGATTCTGAATCTGTATCTATTGCATTATTCTTTTGT
This sequence comes from Gymnoscelis rufifasciata, assembly GCA_929108375.1. Classification (NCBI taxonomy): domain Eukaryota; kingdom Metazoa; phylum Arthropoda; class Insecta; order Lepidoptera; family Geometridae; genus Gymnoscelis; species Gymnoscelis rufifasciata. Next base: position 5,710,703 of record OV815315.1, on the reverse strand, counting down.
GGACTCAATAAGCAACTATTATGATCGGAAGAGGACAGGCTCAGTTTTATAGGAGGAACTTTCTTCTGGTCCACATGAATTTCACTGACATCATTTTTTGTTGAGCTGTCACAAGCCATGTTAGTATCAACTTTCAAAAGTTCAGTTTTTGGTGGTATAGAAGTATCCGAAGAATTATCTTTTTTACTAATACTCAAATCATTTGTTTTCTTTTCAGGTTTTGAAACTTTCATCAGGGTAAGCTTAATAGGAGGTAGTTTTTTCTCAACTTCTATTGATTGCACACCACTTATATCTATTCCTGGTTCATTCTTTCTTAGATCTGCTTTTTTAGTTATAGTGTCCACCTCCATTGGTTCGGCATGATGAGAATCTTTTGATAGGCTTACTGAACTTGATTCTACATCATTTACTACATTTGAGTGTGATTGTATATTGGATTCACTTTGTTTACCTAGTTTTTCTAAGGAATTAGGTAAAGGTAATACAGAAACAACCTCCAATGATTTATTTTCTTCAGTTTGAACTGTCAGTTCATTAATTTTCTCGGATTCAGGTAGTACTTCCGATGTCTGTTTGAGTTTCTCATCAGAATCTGAGATTTGAATATCAATATAAGTCTTTTTAAGTGGAGTTTCAACTTTTACAGATTGATCCGTAGTTAATGCTTGTTCCAAAACATTTACAGTATCTTCTGAATGTATTGGCACCTTGGATAATGAATTCAAGTGACTTTGTTCCGTCTTTGTGTTTTCTGTAGAAGCTTCTGATGCAGAAGTTTCTGTTATTGTGCTACTATCAGTTATATTAAATACTTTTGATGTAACATCCTTTAATTCTTGTGTTAAATCTGTTACTTGCTTAGGTTTTTCCGTCTCTATAGGAACAACCTGGGATAAACCAGATTCAATTGTTTCACTTTGTTTTGATATATCATTTTCTGATTGGGACTCAATTGGTTTTGTTTCCTTCTGTTCAGTTGCTGTTGGATGAATTAGCTTGGTTGATTTTGCACTGATTTGTTCACTTGAATGAATCTCAAGAGACTTAATTAATTTGTCTGATTGGATATTGTCTGGTTCAGATTTACTGGCAAGTTCAGGTTCTTTTGAATTATCCGCATGTGTAATTTTCTCTGTAGTTAAACTTGATCCTCCTGTCAATGCTCTGGATTGTTTGTCTATACTGGTTGATGATTTACTTGGAATACTATTTACCATAACATTTGGTATTTGAGAGTCAGTTTTGGTGTCTAGGGATTCTTTCTGAGCACCATCAACTAAGGTAGATGTGTGTGTCACAGTGAATACAGGTGCCACATGTTCGTCAGAAGATGTGGACTGACATTGTTCTTTTTCTGGGGTTACAACAGCTTGTGAACCTACACTCAATGCAGGATTCACTTTAGGTCTTACAAGTCTAATTTTTCTAGGAGATGTTGAGGTTTCCGCTTTGCAGATATTAATTTCACTTACATTGCTAATCTCATCAGGCTTATCATTACTATGTTGCAGGGTTACCGCATCAGAGGAGCTAGACACATCCTTAACAATGACATCACAAGTTGTTGACGGAGATGGTTGCACAATGCGAGTTTGAGAGTCCACTGTAGAAGACACAGTTGAATCAGGCCGCTTATCCCCAGGCCCTGGCCTGACAAGTCGTCTTTTGAGTGGCAACTTACTTGATGCTTCTACAGAAATGTCTTTACTTTCACTTACACTACACTCACTAGAAGTAGATTCTGCTCTTTCAACAGTCACACAGTCTCTATTATCACTGGATGTCACACACTTTAGTGTCCTATTTGATTGTTTTGATTCATCACACTCACTAATGTTTGTTGTATTTTGCACATTTTGTATACTGCTGGAGGGAGAGTCGGTCACAATTTGTACAGATAGGGTTTCTGGTTCTGTATTTATCACTGCACAATTGTTTTCAGTCTCTTCTTGGTTTGAAGATTTTTCTGTTATGTCAACACAAACTGGACTCTTCTGTGGCGATGTTATAGAACTGCTTGTATTTACATCTATTGAATCATTGAGGGGTTCACACACAGGGGACTTTACAGAGAAGCTTTCGTCAGATATTTCCACTTTATTACTACAGGAAGGAGGTGGTGTTGGATGCCGTTTTACGACGACGTTCGGTTGTTTTGTTTCAGTATCACTAATTGAGTCAAATGCCTCCTCTAACAACCGATCGTTATCTATCGGGAGCGGCAGACGCTTTGGAGCACCAGGGCCGTCGACAAATTCGTCAATCATGTCGAGTATCGCTTCCGTGCTCGTGTTGACATCTTGCGCCGACGGCGACGGAATGCTGTCGCCGTCGAAGTTGTCTTCCGACATCGTGGGGGTTCGGACCGACGCGCTGGCTTTGAGGGGCTCGAGCTGGGTATCGCTAGTCGGGTCGTCGTTCTCCACCAGCCCCACGTCTTTTTCCCGCGCCGATGCTCGGCAGGACGCGCTCGTCGCGTTGCCCGCATCATCTTCCGAACTCTCCATTATCTACTGTTTTGCAATGCTGTCATATCTGAAAGATAAAACGCTCGCTAGGTGATATTTACGTTACGAACGGGTAACCTGACGACGTGCGAGATTGACAAGCCACAGGCACCATTCTAATTCACCATAACGCTACAGAAATTCTTTCACGGGGTCCACAGTGACGATTTATACCCACACATGTACTTTAGTTTCATATTCACGTCGTTTTCGTCTCGCAAGAGGACGCCCGAGGTCCTTGAAACTGTTTAACAGCGTAAACCGGCAAACAAAAAGCTTGTATACGCCATTTTTAAAACCAAAGACATGGCAGATTGGGATGTATGGGCCAATAAAAAATATCCTTTCCTACAATTCGGCCATTGTCGTGTTGGTAAACTGCAAGAACATAGATCGCTTTCCTTGAGCTTGTAAAAGAGTGATAAATATACTTTGGACGTGTGATAGAGCGAGTCAGCTAATAAATCAGTTTGAATAGCTTTTTTTTTGATATGGCAAGTTTTTGGATGGACTTGGTTTCTTTCAAAAAACATCAATAAGTTGAAGCTTGATCATGTAACAAACCCATAAATGAATTTAGTTCTGTCAATGTCAATTTTGTGTGCACTAGTTATTCCCTAGACCAGAGACTATAAAATTACTACCTACTTTAACCAGGCTGGTGCAAGTGTCTATGATAGAATCTGACATAAAACTTTGCTAAGGCATTGCTTTGACAAAATTGCAACCTTAATAAAAAAAAGTGCCAACTTAATAAAACTAATCGCGATTATAATACTTTCAAAATAAAGTTAAGAAATAATTATTTATATTAAGTTAATTAAGTTTCTTTTTATTATGTTTCATCTACTGTTATATTTCTGAAGTGAAATGCAAAAATATTCCATAGCCATTACATTTATATATATACACATAGAGCATATTAAGCATAATATCGTTATTTTACGAGTATGGTCGGTTATAAATATAATCAATATTTATGATGTATCGGTCAAAAGCTATAAGCACACTGCGTGTGCGCAACGTGCGCAAGTTCATTCGGTTAAATTTACTTGCCATTTTTAGTTCAGCACTCTGATATTATTAAAATCAATAGGAGTAAACTCCAATCGTGCGTCGTAGCTGACAAACACACACTTTTTTTTTTCTTTATTTGAACATAAATATAACGAATTTGTCTCCCACATCCTCAGTTCAACACTCGGAATGTAAAACCATTAACCATCAATATGATAAGGAGTTTAAATACTATATATATTAATTAATTTGTTGTTGTGCTGTTTTTCCGAATATAATTAAACTTTTTTTTCAGATGATGCTTGGTTAACCTCGTTTAAATGACACATTATAGGAGGAGTATCATATTCTTAGATTCATCTCGATGTGTTGAAAAATAATTTGCGGTTTTAACACACTTTGCAATAGCGGAACATTTTGTTTGATTTATCTGATCATAATACCAAAAGTTAATTATTTATTTATTCAACAACAAAATAACTTTCTCATTCTTTACATCATGTTTCCTAATGCAATAGAGTAACTCAAAATACATTATAAACTATGTATTATTTAATTAAATTCAATAGATCATGTTATCATCATGATCATGTGATGATGTTTTACATCTCGCCATAAATAATGGGTACGCACTATGAACATAATATATTGTATAAATAAATATTTTGTATTGCACTTTGTTTTTGTACTAAGTATCCTCCTCCCTGTTCCCAATTTCGGTATGTAGGTCCAACCTATTATTGAGAGAAACCTAAATCATCGATATCGATAAAACTCGATTCTGTACGAGTGCAACCCTATATTAACCTTCTTCTTCTTTAAGGTTTAAAATTATCGTTATGTTGGTACCATTGCTTTTAAACTTCTAACAGATTATTTATTATGTTGGTGTTCCATTTATAGTAAACTTCTATTATAGATCAAAAATTTCCTTCCTAGTCCCGTCTCTTAAAACGTAGTTTACGTAGTGATTATTAAACTCTCTGACTTTAACTTTTATTTCTTTCTATTTCCTTGCCTATCTCTTGCTCTTGCAGTCGATTTCTATCATTTGCAAATTTACTAAACCAAGAGCAAGAGAATACCTATTAATTTTAGCATGACTACTATTCGGCCATTTACTTGTGAAGATATGCTAAAATTTAACAATGTGTAAGTTCAGATATTTAATCCTCTGCACTTAAGTACTCTGCGGCATTAATTTCTGCATGTTGAATGTTATTTAATACTGTTTTTTTCTAGGAATTTGGATCCATTGACCGAGACCTATGGTTTATCATTTTACACTCAATACTTGACACATTGGCCAGAATATTTTCAAGTATTAGAAGCTCCTAATGGGGAAATTATGGGATACAGTGAGTAAACCTGGCTGCTACCTAGCAATACTTAAGCAATAATTTATGCAACCAAATGTATTATTTATTATTGTAGTTATGGGGAAAGCTGAAGGACATTGTGAGACATGGCATGGACATGTAACGGCTTTAACTGTTAGCCCTGACTATCGGAGACTAGGATTAGCTGGCATTCTAATAAACATTCTGGAAGAAGTATCTGAGAAGTAAGTTAATGTACAAGGTTCTATATTTGAAACCATGTATAGCATATAATAACAATACTTAAAATTTGTGTATTTGTTGCAGAAAAAATGCATATTTCGTAGACCTGTTTGTCCGAGTCAGTAACAAGGTGGCTATAAAAATGTACAAGAATTTGGGATATATTGTGTACCGGACAGTTTTAGAATATTATTCAGGGGATCCAGATGAAGATGCCTTTGGTAAGCAATTAGTACAAAAATATTGAACAAATGAATTATTGTACTTCCTACTACATATTAAAAAAACATGAAAGTTTGTGAAGATGTGTGTAAATGTGTTTCTTGCTATTTCACACAACAATTACTGAATTGATTTTAGATAAATCACAATAATTTAGCTAACATGTCAGCATAACACATTTCCAGGCCACTCTTTACTGTGGTGGTTTCCACAGGATAACAAATTTGGAAATTTTGATCAAATTTGACACAAAGCTGTAGTCCCAATAAAGAACAAAATTTCTTTTTACCACGGGATAATCTATAAATACGCGGGCGAAAAGCTACGAAAGTTATAAAAATTACATGTTTTATACTGACAAAGCCAACTTTTTCAATCTCCCTCTTTATTAAAATTTATTATTTCATTTTGAAGAATGATGAGAGAAAGGCTTTTTATCAAGATTGATAAAAAGCCTTGTTGGCTCAGTGGGAGCACACACGACTTTCATTCCAGTCGTGGGATCGAACCCCGACATGCACCGCTACATTTTTTTTTCTTGAAAAATGTATTTCTGCATAGAGGTGAAGGTAAACATCGTGGGGAAACCGGCATGTTCTTTTGAACTTTAAAGAGTTTGAAGGACATGTGACATTCACCAACACACACTTGGCCAGCGTGGTGAATTATGACCTAATCTCTCTCACCAAAAGAGAAATCCCTGTGTCCCAGCTGTAATAATGTTTATAGTGTCAGGGTGTAAATGATATTTATTTTTATTTCAGATATGAGAAAAGCTTGCTCCAGAGATGTAAATAAAAAGTCAGTAATTCCTTTATCACATCCTGTTAGGACAGAAGAAGTTGAATGAAAGTACTTTGCCTATTTAGAACTACCATGGAGTATATTCAACTATTGATAGATGCTATTGCCTCTAAATAGCGCATATAATTCTTATTTTAGCTTGACTGCACCTAATTTTGCAAAATTATTTATCAAAAATTCATCAGTTTTACTCCTAAAAAGATTTAAATGGGCAACATTTTACTAAATAAATAAACATGTTTTTAAAGATAAAAGATGAAATAAAGTGATAATGATTAAAAAGTTTATTTTTTTTATTTAATACTAGTAATATTTTATCAGCTATCATTCCCTGCATTTGGGGTAGGTGGCGTGTGTCCATCCTCTTCTTCAACATTCTCTTGAAGCTCTGATGGTTCTGCTGTGTCAGTAACTTCCTTTTGTTTACGCCAATTTTTAGCTGCTGCAAGCAACTTCAAGTTGGGTCTGACCATCTCATCTTCAGGGAATATATAATCAAACACTTCTTCCCAACCCTCTTCTACACCAGTTTCATTAATTATCTTCTGCCTCTTTTTAACCCTTCTGGGCATTTTGGATAATACCTTTTCTAGTTTGACATCTTCACCTATTTCTGTCTCAAAGTCTTTCCAAGCTTCAAGTAGAAGAACTCTGGATTCTTTCTCACCTGCACTTCTGAGGTTATCATTGGCTCTCTCATAAACACGACGTGCCAGTTCTACATTGATATTATCAACATTTTCTGCATTTAGTTCAAACTTAGCATAGGACAGCCATACTTTTACATGAACAGTCCTTTCCAGAAGTCTTTCATAAAGTTGTCTTGCTTTTTCTGTTTCACCCTGAGATACTTCAAAATCAATATAGCTCTTCCACAAAAGCTCAGGCATGTCTAATCTAGGTTGTCCTACAGCTATTTCATAAATGGCTCTAGCCCTGTCAATATCCCCCAACAGAGTTTCTAATTCAGCAAATTTTATCCATGTGATACAGTTTTCTGGGCCATATTCCAGAAACTTTTGATACAGAATGCGACATCTATCAAACTCTCTGAGTTGGATTTCTAAATCTATGTACCCTCTATACATTTTGTCTCTGGGACACATACCTAGAGCCAGTCCTAGTGTTTTTCTAGCTTGTTTCAAGTTCTTACATCTTACTTCAAATTGAGCATACATCAACCATATCTTTGAGAAAGTAAATATTTTATGAGGGATTAGTTCTAAGCAGGTTCTGTAAACTTGTCTTGTTCTTTCAATATCCTCAGCCTCAAGTTCCTCATATAGGGCGTAATTAATCCATAGATAGATGTATCGCCGCCAAAATTGCTTATCTTTGGAAGGTGGTACATTTGCAATAGCCCTTTCATATGTGTCTCTGACATCATCAACATTTCCTTCATTTTCAACAAGTCTGATGTAGTCAAACCAAGCATCATAATTAGTTGGATTCTCAATCACCTCTTGCTCGTACATGTATTTCCTTTTGTTCACAATGACATCTTCAATGCCTGACCTATCTCCATACTTCTTCTCATGTATTGTGTAAGCTTTATACAGCTCCTTATTCCTGTCTTTAGGAATGTGATCTAAGGCATACTTATAAATGACTCTGGCTCTATCATGTTCTTTTTGATTTTCTTCAAACTTAGCAAATGCTATAAATAATCTCTCATCAAGATCTTCATCTCCAAAAAACTCAACAGCTCTTTCAAATACCTTTCTTGAACCATTGATAAATCCATGGTTTTCCTCAAACTTTGCATACTTAATCCAATTTTTGACATCTGGGTGTACCATTACAAACCTTTCATAAATTTGTCTGCCCCTGTCAAGTTCTTTGTATCTTAGTTCAAAGTTGATGTATGTTTGCCAGGCTTGTTCATCAGGTTGCCATTCCATCCATCTTTCAAATACCTGAAACATACAAGAATTATAAGAAATTGCTTTTAATCCCTATGGATTGGAGGTGAACCACACCTGTCAGACAAACAAGATAATCCCTAAGACATGCTTGAGCTAGTATAGAAGTCAATGACTAAAGTAAAAATAAAATCTTACTTGTCTAGCACCCGCAACATTTTCCAACATTTCCTCCATGTATGTGTACTTGTACCAGAACTGTGATACTCTTGGCAGTATAGTAACAGCCCTATCCCAAAGGTTTCGAGCATGATTAACTTGTCTGTTTCGCATTTCCAATTCTGTGTATTTTAACCTGCAAGGAACATACATTATGTCATTAAAGTAATAAAAGTTGGATTTAATTACTACAGGTAAATAAATGTCATAAAGATGTTTACCATAGGGTGATGTTTCTGTGATCCACATCCAATGCTCTCTCGTATATGGAGCGAGCTCTTTGCACCTGCTTTTGAGATTCTTCCCATTGTGCATATTTGAGCCAGTTGCCAATGACCTGGAAGAAAACAATAGGTTTAACAAATGTTTTAGGTTAGTAAATGAAAGGTAGGGAATTTTGACATTCTATATCAAGTACTATTTACCATGCGATTCTTCCTGATGTTGTCTTCAAAAGCTTTTCTTTTACGGTGCTGGTATTCCCTCAATTCCTCTGGATCGGAGATTTTTTGCTTTGGCGGGGGAGGTAATATTTCCAAATCCCTCTCTTTGGCTTCTCTCAGCAATTGTTCAGCTGTTATTTGAATTTCAGCTGGTGCTTTATTTTTGACCTAAAATAATAATTTGTTGATTAAGTAGTTGATACTGGTTAGTATGTTTGAAAAACAAGACTCGTCAAAATACACCTACCTTGGCCACTTTGGGCATTTTGGTGGGTTTCGCGTCCATAATCGACAATAAATTTGAGTAGCTGCTATGTGCAGCTATACGGAATTAAATACAGAATTCTCAATCGGTCACAGAAATAAGAAAATACAAGCAAAGAAACGCAACAACACACACATCACATCAAAAGTCAAACAGAACAGCACAGAGTATATAATCACTACGTTTCAGAACAGACACATCCACAGACAGACGGAACGGAACACAGGCACAGATCATTTATGATGAAAACAACATGTTTGCTGTTTGGTTTGCGTTGCGTAGATGTGAGCACAAAAAGTTCTGTGTAAACCTACCATGTAACTAAAAAAACTACCAATATTTACCAAAATATACCAAAATTAAATGAAAGTATTTATTCATTTATTCGTTGTTTCATGTGGTTACAATTTAGGTGTTAAGTTTTATATATACCAAGATTTGTGCATCATCGTATACATTTAGTAGGTACATTTTGCTCGAAAGCAGCAAAATGTGTATAAAATAGACACAAATACTTTATAATATATTGAAATAAAATTAAATCCTATAAGTGTGATGGACTCATACACCGAAGTTTCCGTGTAATTCAATAGCTTAAGCACATTTTGTAAAAATAAATCTAAATTAAAAATATAAGAAAAACCCCCGATTCCAATGCCTTAATTTCCTTAAGTAAAACACCATAATATTTAGAAATGTGCACGTGATGCTCTTTCATTTGATACCCCACTCGAGTATATTTGCAGATTTTCGGTTTTCCTACCCCATAACTTTTAAACAGCTCAACCGATTTTCATGGAACATGTCTAAGAACACCAGGGCAAAACTCACCTTTCATACAAAAAAAACTTAATAGAAATCTCTCCATCCGTTCGGGAGCTATGATGTCCCAGACAGACAGACAGACACACACACACCAGACAGACAGACATGTCAAACTTATAACACCCCTCTTTTTGGTCGGGGGTTAAAAATAAACAATTTCTACTTTATTAACCACGGCTCTTGAGATAAAACCTGGTGAAAATCGGGCAGACAGAGTAAATACAATTTTAATAATAGAGCCCTGATTTACAGACAGTCTAAAAATAACTATCTAATAATTAGTTTGGAGTTTTGTTCTGATATATTTTATTAATTATATATTAAATAAATAAAGTAAATTTATTTTTCTGCCTCAGCGGCGCGGTAGGCAAAGGTTTGATCCCGCCGCAGGGGTCTAGTGTTTGTATGTTTTTCAAGCACTTTCTCTTTGGTCTGGGTGTTTATTAACATATCGTATCGACAACAATTTTCTACCTCACTAACAGAAGAGAAAAAAAACCTTGTTCTGTCTGAGACTGCTCCTCACCTCACTGGTCAGGTCATAGACAAACTTATTCTTTTAGCGCCAACATAGTAAAACAAATAAAAGTATTTTTACACCATCAAGCCAAACAGTAAAGTCGACGTCATGCAAAGTGATTGTCTTCATTTCACTTCACTGTTTACAATTGAATAAAAAAATCGTAAACATTTTCATAACCTTATAAAGAAGTTCTTGTTCTCATCTCAATCTCAGCAGTTCGGGAACAAGATCAGCAGCAGTAGACTATGCACGGAAAAATGCTTTCCATCTTATCACGATCTTTAGCAATAAAATGTCCATGTAAGTAACAAATCTGCATTGGTTTTCATGTGTTCGTGTAAGGATAGTGACTAATAGTACTATTAATTACTATAATTTCAGTGAAAAGATACAGCACTGGAGTTAACTTCTTGGCTCCTAGTTTCCGGCATAGATCAGAAGAGCAATTGTCTTACCTTGAGTCTGTTCTAAATAATTCAAACTCTGATGTAGACTGGTCTTCAATCAAGAGTAGAATTCTTACTCAACATGGTAGTATGAATGAGAAAAACTATGAAGGCGTTCTACTGAAGGTATTAGTGAATCGGAACAAGCTAGACACTGCTTTGTCATTTGTTAAATATCTCAGAAATAGTAGCGAGGAGATGACTTTAGGTTCAATAAATGGAGTGTTAGGCTTGTATTATAGTATCGGACTTAAAAGGAAGTTGTCTGATGAAGAAAAGACCTTTATTATGGAGTCATATAAGAATCTGTATGATAAGTACAAAGTTTTGGATTTTGCGACATGTGAGAGACTGGTTAGGGCACTTTGTGTTGTTGATGAGTGGGAAAAAGCTCTATGGGTGCTAGAAGATATTCATCTGAGTAGTGTTCCTTCACATGGAGCTTTTAGCATCCTCATAGGAACTCTATTTAGAAATAATAAAAAGAAAAAAGCACTGGAATTCATAGATGAAAGTATAAAACACAAGAGACCACTGCAATTTGAAGCATTTGATGAATGGATCAAATTTATATTGAGAAAGTACAAAGATAGAAGAACTATTTTAAAGAATTTAACTGAAATACATGATCATATTTTAAAGAATTATGCTGTGATAGATGAAAATACTGCATATAAATTAAAAGAAACCTTTTGTGATCTAGGATGGGATGCTGATTTTACTAAAATACAGAAAACAAAGTAAGCATTTTTTTAAGCCACATAATTTAGGATTTCTTGTAAGAAAACAGAATTTATCAGCATGGCTTGTGCCCTAAAAATTATATAAAAGAATAAGTTGTCCATATCCTTATCTAATAGGTCAAATAAATAATAATTAAGGAGTGTGGAATTTTTGGTTTTGCAGTCATTTTAGATTTTTTTTTGTTGCAGCGGGGAATGTACCACGTGTCATGATAGATTGGAGAATCTAAAGATATCTGATGAAGACTTTGCAGACCTACAACAAAATGTAAAAAATAAATTGATAGTGGGTTCAGACTTATTTCTGAAATCATCACCGCAAGAATTACAGAGGTTCACTAGCTTCTTACAAGAAACAACTCCTTATGATATTGTCATAGATGCGCTGAATGTAGCTTTTGCATTGGGAAGAAGTTCTAAATCTGTCAAAATGGAGTTTCTAATGAAAACTGTTAATTATTTTAATGATAGAAATAAGCAGGTATTAATTATTGGAAGAAAACATATGCTCAGATGGGATAAAAGCAGCATTGATAGACTGAGTAAAAGAGCTAGAATTTTCTTTACAGATGACTTGTAAGTATTTATTTATAAACTAAAATACCATTTAAGGTGTAACCTTTCGTTCGTGGCCTTTTCTATTCAAACTCTCCAGATACACCATGTGTTTCTGCTTTGGTTCTGCAAGTTAAATAAGATTTTCCATTACCGCCAAATAGAAAAAAAAATAGATTTTGCGGCCAGTGATGAAACCTATGTCAATTAATAAAGTAAATGCTTACAAACAAAAAATGTAAAGAACCAAATCTTTATCATATAAGGTTTCCTAGATATTTCGGTTTAAAAAGTATAAAAAAAATGTGAAGACCCAAATATCTCAGAAACCATATAAGTTAGAGATTTGTTTCCTTTACACATGTTGCTTGTAAACATTTACTCTGTTGATTTACCTGGGTTTCATCACTGGCCGCAAAAGCACGTTTTATTCAAAATGGCGGACTAGTAGGTATGTCAGGCTCTATAAATAAAATGTTGGAACCCCCTTTCTCCTACCTAGCTCAAACTATGTCCATTGGTTGAAATGTAAAGTCGACACAGAAACTTTCACATAGATAACCAAAAACCATTTGTTATCAAACTTAAAATACCTACTACTGATGAGCACATAAATATAACTTCTTAATTGTATGCAGGACTTTACAGATCTCAAGATGATCCATACTTCATAACAGCAGCAATCCTGAGTGGACCTAACACTGACATAGTGTCGAAAGATTTACTTCGAGGACACCAATTCAACCTGCAAAACGAACACCTCAAATATGTGTTCAAGATTTGGCAGTGGAAACATCAATGGATGGTATTTGCTGGGCCTAATAGAGGAGTTAGGATACAGGTAAGCTATATAAATATTTAGACACATCAAAATTACGCATAAACTGCTTTATAAACCGCAAATTCTTGAATTAGAAAACAATATCTGATTTATCAAATTTTAAGTAATAAAAACTAACATGAGTAGAAAAATATCATGTTTAGTACTTAGAATATTCACATTTTCAGCACTTTAAATTACGAAAATCGACTCGATATGCAGGACTCTTGTAGATGTCGGCGACTAGTTCCAAGTTCTTAATTTCCCACGTGTGAAATTTTGCTAATTATTATTGGGACGAATTCTTTTTAATGAAAAGTCTTAATTTTACCATTTCTTAATTTTCCGAATGCCTCATTTTCCTAATTATAGTTAGTTTCAATTCGGTTTTTTTTCGGATGATAGTACAGTTGAACATAAAAAGCACAACAACTATGAACTACTATGAACTATTCGCTGAGAGCCTAATAATTTATAATACCTATTTAGGAAACTCATTGCGTTTAGTGTTAATAGGCAATAGATAAAGTGTGAAGGATAATGTCAAGTGTCAATTCAAGATCTTCGATATCGTGTCAATTTTGTTGCATGTAATATTTCTAATATTTTAAACTAAATCATAGTCGTTGGTGGAATCATCGTTTAGTCGATGGCGATAAGCTCTTAAAATTGAATTGAATTATGGCTTCTTCGAGTGCGGCAGTCGTTGATTTAAATTTTGTTAGCATCGGACAAAACGACAAGAAAAAGTTGGTACGTACATCAATACTATTTTCAATCAAAAAATTTAAGAGGAACACAGATTTAGCGTTGTTCTAATAAAGGAGTACGCTGCAATGCGTCTGTAACACTAAATTCAGCATTGAACTCTGTAATACGGGAAAGTAGTCATACATGTAAATCTGATTTTTCGAAAAATAAAATAGCACTTTCTGTTGATGCATTAAAAGATCGTTGTCGCACAGAATGGAAACCCGTGCCAGTGTTATACGAAGAGTGCATGAAAGGTTTAGACAGCGATTCTGATTCTAGCGAAAACTCAGAACCACCGCCAGCCATTCAGCTCGGTTAAAGACGCATGCTATTCCGCCCGTAAGGCTGTTTTAAACGTCTCCAAATTGAAGTTTACAAATGTGCAAGAAGTTAAGTTTCCGGAACTACTAACTAATAATTTCCTTTTGTATCAAGGAGAAAGAGTAGACAAATTTTTGAAGTGAAACTTCTATAATCGTAGTGATTTCAAACCGGAAGCAAAAAGATGAAACGGAAATGGTAAGAGACACAAATACAATGCTTTATTTAAATTTCTTTGAGCGATACTTCGTAGTTGAGACTACGAAGTATCGCGCAAAGATTGCTGTATTTTATTTATATTATTTTGTAACATACTTTATGTAATACGCTTTATTGAACTAATATAAATAATCCGAATAATTACAGATATATGTTTGTTTCTCTTATCATTTTAGCAGACGCGTTCATTTACCCTTTTTTTCTATTCGATATAATATCATAATCTTGCTGCTATCAAGGCAACCAGTGGTGGTCGCTCGGTAATTATTTTTTCTGTGTACATGCCGACATGTAAATCAGATAATTTGCCTTGTTTCACCGAGGTGTTAAGTGAGATAGGAGCAATAGTTGAAAGTTGCAATGTTGAATCCGTTTTCGTTCTGGGGGATTTTAATGCTCACCCACAGGAAGCCTTTTATAGAGAGCTCGCGAATTTCTGCTCAGATCAGTCGTGGCTGTGTGCGGATGTAGAAAGATTAGGATGCACGTCGGACACATACACATTTATCTGTCAAAAATCCGGAAGTAGAAGATGGTTGGACCACTGTATTGTTTCCCTCTCGGCCTGGCATACAGTTATCAAAATAGGCGTATATGAGGATGTATACACGTCCGACCATCTACCTATTTATGTTGAATGCGATCTGTGCGCAGTCAGACCAAGACTAGAAATGATTGAACCGACTTGTAATAGCGATGTGTTATGGGGTGATCGAAGTATTGAACAAACGGAAAAATATACTAAATTATGTAATGCATCGTTTTGCGATATTGATTTCCCTACAGAATTTTTAGTTTGTGGTCATGGGCAGTGTGGTCTGGCTGAACACAGGAACACTTTGGATAGGCTGTATAGCATTATAGTGGATACTATGACTGGTGCGGCGGCGCAGACAAAGCGAAATGACTGTGTGAGACCTAAGAAACATAAAAGTGTCTGTGGCTGGAATAAATATATACGCGCTGCACACGAGGAGGCCAGGCTTACCTTCAAATGCTGGGTTCTGAGTGGCAGACCCTCTTCAGGCGTAACCTATGAAAGAATGTGTGAAACACGCAAAATCTTTAAGAGCCGCCTGAAGTGGTGTATGAAAAACCAGGACCAGCTAATTATGGATAAGATAGCAAAAGAGCGTGCTGCTAAAGATTTTAAGTCCTTCTGGAAGTCCACAAACAAACTTAATATTAGATCTGGCCCCCCCGTAAGTGTAGAGGGTAAAAGCAATCAAAGAGAGATAGCGCAGGTTTTCATGGAGCATTTTAAGGTCCGTTCTCCACTATGTCCTTCTACAGGGACAATCGATGATGAGCTCACTGAGCGTGGTGATGAACCATCTTTGCAATTTTCTGCCGATCAAGTACGTGCTATAATAAAAAGAATGACGCGAGGTAAGTCACCAGGGCACGATGGGCTCAGCATCGAGCACCTTAGATATGCGGGGGTTCATTTGCCGGGCGTTCTCTCAATGTTCTTCACAATGTGTCTTAGTCATGCGTATCTTCCAGCTGACCTCATGAAAACTATAGTGGTACCGATTGTGAAGAACAGAACGGGGGACATATCGGACAAGGGGAACTACCGACCTATCTCTCTTGCCACTATCATAGCCAAAGTGTTGGACAGTATGCTCGATTCAATGCTACAGAAATACTTACACTTACATGACGCACAGTTCGGGTTCAGACCCGGACTTTCCACAGAAAGCGCAATATTAGCACTCAAGCATACTGTCCAATATTACACTAGTCGCAGAACGGCGGTATACGCCTGTTTTCTCGACCTATCCAAGGCATTTGATCTCGTTTCCTATGATGTGCTTTGGAAAAAGTTGAGAGGCAGGGGTGTCCCGCCGGGAATGCTGAAACTATTTAGGTATTGGTACGGGCATCAAAGTAATACCATTAAGTGGTCAAATGCCTTTTCTGATGCATATAGGTTGGAGTGCGGGGTGAGACAGGGTGGGGTGAGCTCTCCCTCGCTCTTTAACCTGTATGTGAACGATCTCATTGTGGGGCTCAGTAGCATGCGTGTCGGCTGTAGGGTTGATGGTGTCTGTATAAACAACATTAGCTACGCGGACGACATGGTGTTGCTGGGTCCGACAGCGAGATCAGTGGAGGAAATGCTTGGGGTCTGTGCGGAGTACGCTGCATCGCATGGTCTCCGCTATAATGAAAAGAAGTGCGAGTACATTGTCTTTAAGGCCGCCGGAAATAATCTGAAGGTGTTTCCTGAGATAACCCTAAATGGTGTTAACGTAAAGAGGGTTACCTCTTTTAAATACCTTGGTCATTATATCACTGACGACCTTAAGGACAATGAAGACATTGAAAGGGAACGTAGGGCTTTGGCGGTTAGGGGAAATATGCTGATCCGTAGGTTCTCCAGGTGTTCTGAAGATGTAAAAGTAACGCTTTTTAAAGCCTATTGTCAGAGCTTTTACACCGGGAACCTATGGATCAGACATGCAAAACAGCCTTTAGAGGCCCTACGTGTCCAGTACAATAATATATTTAGGATGATGTTGGGGCTGCCCCGATTCTGCAGTGCGTCGGGAATGTTTGCAGAGTACGAGACGGATGGTTTTGCCGCCATCCTTCGTAAAAAGACTGCATCCCTGATGCACAGGGTGCGTGGCAGTACCAACACCATCCTACAAACAATAGCCGGAAGGATCACTTCTCCCATCTGAAAGGGTTTTGTTATGAAAATAATTTAATTTTGTAATTTGTATTGATTTAATTTAATTTGATTTGATTTAATTTAATTTGATTTAATTTAATTTAATTTAATTTGATTTAATTTGATTTAATTTAGTTTGATTTAATTTGATTTCATTTAATTCTATTTGATTAATTTATATTTAATTTTGTTGTAATGTATGTTCATTTGATTTAATTTAATTTGTTTTAATTTTAATTTAATGTAATATAATTTGAATTGATTTTGTTTAATTTAATTTAAATTTGATTTGGTTTAATTTGGTTTTTATTTAATTGAATGTGATTTGATTGAGTTTAGTTTAATTTGATTTAGTAAGATTTGGTTTAAATTCATTTAATTAAACTTAGATTAATTTTAATTTAATAGAATATGATCTGATTTATTTTACTAACCCTATTCATTAAGTTTACTAACAAAGTATGGATTATTGTTGTCCGAAATAAAAGATTTTTATTTTTTATTTTATTTTTATTTATAATAATAGTTCGTAAGTAGTAGACTCCAATCGTGCGCCGTAGCTGACACACACACACTTTTTTTTATTCTTCTTATTCTTTCGTCGATTTACTGAAGTTTCACTTCTATCGTGTGTGAATTGCACACACACCTTTTTTTATTTATTTTTGGGAGCCCAGGGTGCATGAAATTAATTAAAAACCGACTTGTATTTAGCTGATGGAACATTTAGGAGCGTACCAAAACCTTTCGAACAATTATTTACGGTTCATGTAGACATTGGCAGTACAAGAGAGGTAACTACAATAATACCAATATTTTTCTGCTTGTTACCTAACAAGAAGGAAACAACTTATTCAGAAGTGTTTCGTGTTTTGAAAGAGAAGTTTCAAGTGTCGATTTCCTTTTTCAAAAGTGACTGGGAAACTGCCATAATGAATGCAGTCAGAACCGTACATCCCGATGTACATATAAAAGGATGTTTTTATCATTTTTCAAATGCGATTTGGAAGAACGCTGAGAAATTAGGAATGACGATGGATAAACAACACAGAAGGATTGTAGACTAACATCCAACTTAGCTCTTCTGCCTGTTGAATATGTCCCAGAAAGTTGGTTATTCATTATGAACGAAGCACCGGACGATACCGCAACAGCAAATTTTACGTCATATTTTCAGAAACAGTGGATGGTAAAATTAGGTGCAAATATGTGGAGCCTGTTGTCATGAGCGTCACAGGACTACGAACGCCCTAGAAGGATGGCACTACCGCCTAAATAAAAAGATTGGGAAGACAGATCTTTTCTCATATGTCAACTTTCTGAAGAAAGAAGCAACATATTATGAAAAAATGACTAGACAAAATAAAGTGTACACTGAGCCAAGGAAAAGACGGTCAAAATATATGATAAAAGACGCAAAAATTAGCGCAAATATAGAAGACCTGATTAAAGGAAAAGTCACACCCGAACAATGTCTGACAAATTTATGTCGGTTTAAGTAAGCAAATAAGTAATATTGCGTTTTATTTTTTAATTTATAGGTAGGCATTTGATCCAATTCGCTTAAACAATTTAAAGCAACGTTGTTTCATATATTAAATGTTTGTAAGCAATACTAATACTTGTGTGTTTTATTTTAGTCGCTGTTGACTGTACTTAATTTAAAAAAACCGAATTGAAACTAACTATAATTAGGAAAATGAGGCATTCGGAAAATTAAGAAATGGTAAAATTAAGACTTCATTAAAAAGAATTCGTCCCAATAATAATTAGCAAAATTTCACACGTGGGAAATTAAGAACTTGGAACTAGTCGCCAACACCCTCTTGTAGGGCTTTCTGTATTCTGTGCTCTAATTTCATATTCATACAAAGAACATTAAAATTAAAGACGCGCCGAATATTCATATTCGAATAAAATCGATTATTGTGTTAATAGAATAATCTTTATTGGTAATAATGTTGTTACAGGCTCCACTAAAATTCACCCCGTGTGCCCAAAAGAGAGAAAACAGCGGTGGTTGGCACCTGCCGTTCATACGAGAAGACGTGAAAGTATTAGGACAAGTCAATGATGGCACGCCAGATCTGTCAACGTGGCTCTGCATTAGGCGGAAAGAGAATAAATGATTTAGATATCAAACATGTTTATTTCAATTACCACTTCATATTTATGTTGTTATATTGGTACTTATAATATAACTAAGCCGTGTTGTGGTAGCATAGAGGTGAAATATTCAGATTATGAATTCAGAGAGCCATTTCGGTTGTAGGTATAATGCCGGTCTTAAAGTGTTAACCATCTAGGTAAACACTAACATACACCTTATAAAAAGAAGAAAGTTTGTTTGTTGTGGTTTTGAACTTGACCGGAATATGTGCGTTATCTTTAGTTTTCATATATTTAAATCTTTGTTTAGCAAGCGGATATTTCAGTTTCGTCTTTCTAATTTCAAGATATTTTTATTTCTTGCTGGCACTGCTATGGGAAATAAAAGTATAATTTCTTTATAAAATTTATTATTTCCTGGTTAGCCACGTCGCGCGATGGAAAGTAAAGACGCTTTTTTTTAGAAAATAAAAATACAAGCACGATGTCTTGCAGATGAATTCCTATGGCGGCGCGGTTTACCAAGTCACTGGTGCTCAACTGGTGGACTATTGGTGCTAAAACGTAGTGATTATTATACTCTCTGCTCAAGTCTAATGTTACATTAGGGCAATTTTGTGTTATGCGCACTTTACAATAAAGATTTTCTTTCTTCCTTACTTGATCATGCACACGGGATGGACCCACATGTATAGTACCTGCAAAGAGTAGGTAATTTCCGCTACTTCCTCGTTCTCCTACTAATATCTCCTACTGGTAGGAGCACCGGGACACCCATGTCCTGATGCTCCTACTGAACATTAAAACCACGGGGAATAATGTGATATTCTAAATTTAATTCCTCCTGCTCCTATCACATAACATGTTGAACAGTCAACTACAAAATACTCTATGCAACTAATAAACAAATAATAACAACTTGTACCTAAACACTAAAGTTTTCCGTTTACTCCCACCTGTTCTGTTGAGTAGTTCTGTTGACAAAACTACTGGTAATTTCTCTGCATTCGTTCTGTGATTAAAAAAAAACTCGCGAGTTTTCGCGAGGTCCCTTTTGTGCAACTCAATGGCGCATTTCTGTTCAAATTGTGGGTCCCAGTGCTTTCTTTATCAAACTATTTGGTCCTATTTGCGAAACTCAATTTGCGAAAATCAACAAGGTATAAATTATAAAATATTGTAAATATTTTTTGAAAATTACAATTAAACTAGTCGACCCGACAGACTTTGTCCTGTCCCACGTCTCAAAAAACAATATCTAGTTGACCGTATTCAGTTCAGTTTCTTGTAATTGGACTTTGCGCTTGAAGCGACAATTTTCCAGAGTTAAGTAAAATTAAAAAGTGAAAAAGATGTAACTCAGTTGAACGCCATTTTTCTAATAATACTTTGGTAAAAACAAGAGTAATTTCACTATGTTGTGTATTGGACTGACGCGCAATTCCAATATCCGGCCCAATTACAGAGTATTTTGGCCAATCCCACGTAGACACGGGAGCAGATTCGCGTGACATAGGTACTTCTAGTAATAAATCATAATCATCATCATTTCGGCTGTAAATCTTCTATTGCTGGAGATGAGCCTCCCTCATTAACTTTTGTATGTCAGAGAATATATACCTAATCACTACGTGTTGTATGTCAAAAATCCTACTACTATTTAAAGGCGAAAGTTTGTAAGTATGGATGTATGGATGTATAGATGTTTGTTACTCTTTCACGCGAAAACTACTGAACTGATTTAAATGAAATTTGGTACACAGAATCTCTAGAGCCTGAAAAATAACATAGGCTACTTTTTACCGCGGGAAAACGTCATTCCGCGGGAAAATCCATTATAACGCGGGTAACACCGCGGGACACAAATAAATATAATTAATAGTAATAAATAAAAACGTAGTGATTAGATACTCTCTGTTGTATGTCAGCGCTGGCAATATTCCCGAACCAGAGAGTATATAATCACTACGTGTCCCGAACGGGCAGCGTTCTGGTTGGATCTCAGAACAAGGAACTCTACTAAATCTATGGGTTGATTCTATGTAATAAAATAAAAGTGGGTACACGAGCGAAACTTCCTTATCTATGTACGCTTCGATCTTCGAGTATTTATTCTAGAAGTGTCTCTGTGGCTTAGTAATACTTTGTACAATACACCTCCTTGCACACAAGTCAATCTTCACGTCACGTCATCAGAAAACAACAATGGTTATGTAAATTTTCAGTTCAAAATTTTCAGTTATAAAATAGAAGCTAATTTATTTTAGGCATGCCGAACGCGGGGCAGAGTAATTCGAGGCTCTCGTCAAAAATTAACCTATCTACACAATCTGACCAAAATGTTAAAGTTTTAGATTCTGGTAAGATATCTTCTAACTCTAGTTACCCATGCGATTTTTTCTTTTAAACAAAGTTAACAAAAGATATTGCCTACACTTAGATACTTCTATGATAAACTTTAATAGAATAATGAATAAATAAAACCTTAAATATCAATGAGTGTTTCCACATCCGAGTCACTCGAAAAAAACAAGCTAATAATTTTAAAGGGATCTTAACTGATAGCTGTAGAGCATATTTGCGACATAATATATGTATAATGAACTCACAATTGAAATTTGATATGCATATTTTAAATATGGTGAACAAATCATATAAAGTATTGGGTTTGTTATCCTTGACTAGACTACAAAGACCTAGCCTTGCTTAGCTGTAAATTACTGATCTATATAATGTAGCTTGACACTTCATTAAAATGCTACAAGTTGTTACGTATTGACACATCCGTTTACTTAGTAACACGGTGTTTAGTTATTCTTAGCTTTGCTGTTATTTTTTTAAATAAAATGACAAAGGAAATTAGGTACCTAACAAATTTCAACTAGAACGTAGAGGGCGTAATCTATATTAATAAGTATTTTAAAGTTGAAGTGTTTCTGAGTTTGCTTGTATGCGCTAATATAAGGATATACGGGTCCCATGTAAAACAATATTTCAATGCCAGATTGCCAATGAATCAAGGGCAGTATTAGGCATTTTCGAGGAATCATAAAAAACATGCGCATTGCTATGGCTTGAGGAGCTAAAATACAAAATAAAAGGAGTGCGCTTAGACACCCGACAGAAGCACTAACTTAGTAAGCCGGCCGGGTAGAGCTGGCGCTCTACCGCTTTACGTTACGAAAACCCTATCATAAGCAGTTATAAGACAGACGTGAATAATTCGACATATATACTACCTTCTCTTTAGTGTCACCGGAACGCAAACAGAGGCTATGCCCACGCGTGCGCAGGAATATGGAGCGGGTTGAGATGCTGGCTCGCCCGACGGCCCGCCGTCTTCGCTCGCTCTGGGATGAGAAATGCGCTATCCTGCCTCGGGAGAGACGCGATAAGATCAAGAGCGCCCTAGAAGAGGATTACTTCTTGAGCCCCGAGTAAAAAACTAATCATATGATTTGTTAATCTTCGTCTATAAATAAAATAAAATAAATATTTCCGCTATAAATACTCACACAGCATCACCTAACCTAACCCCAAACTAAGCAGAGCTTGTACTATGGGTGTTAGTTAGGTGACTGATATACTCACAGAACTTGTGGATATACTACATAGATAAATTTTTATTTTTTGTAAATACATACATGAGATACTTTTAAACCCAGACCCGAAACCAGAAATTGTAGATCGTACAAAATCTGGTCCACCGGCGGGAATCGAACCCGCAACCTCCTGCACCGTTGCACCGGACGTTTGCCCACCGAGCCACAGAGGTCGTCTATATGTGCAATCCCCATCCTTGACGCTAAGAAGAGTCTGATGAAACTTTAAAATAACTTTATGTATATTTTTCCCACAAGGAACCTATATATTCTAGAATCTAGATCATCACGAAGCACCTCTTTGTGCCTCGTTAATGTGACTTATAGTAAAATCATCAAGCCTGACTAAAGTGGCTAAGTTCTTATGAGACAGATAATAGATAATGTGTTGTCACGTGATTGAACTAAGCGTGCATAATTTTAGATTAATCTGAAAAATCAACAACATTCCTGTTTGCCTTGGTTTGATGAAACAAAATCACAGCTTGCTAAGAATAGTAGTTTTAGCTAATCTATTTTGTGTTGTAGACAAACTGAGCAGTACTTCCAAGCCCTGTTCGAGTCTCCGAAGCGCTGGTCGGGCCCGGGCGGGATGGGCGGCCGCAAGGAGCAACAGGATAGGAGCAAGGAGCTCAAGCAACGCCAGAAGTGGCTTGTCAACTTTAGTGCGCAGGTAAATAAAATCTTTATCTTTATCTTCATCATCATTTCAACCGTAGGACGTCCACTGTTGGACATAGGCCTCCCTCAAAGAACTCCAGTTATTTCGGTTGGAAGCGTGCTGCATCCACCGATAACCCGCAGACTTTACCAAATCATCCGTAGGTGCCTACGCTGCGGTTGCCGATTCGTGGTCTCCAGTTGAAAACTTTTCGGCCCCAAGGGCCATCCCCAACGGTTCTACGTGATATATGGCCCTTAGGTACTTTCCTGTATTATATTATGATTTAAAACGGGTAACATACCATGATTTGACTCATAATATTGTTAAAAACCATGATAATTTAAAAAGTTATTCCTGTATTAGTTGTTAAAAGTAAATAGATAAAGTCATAGCTACGAAATAAGTTGAAAAATTGTTTCTCAGGTAGCCTACCGTCTTTGCGACTACATAGCTAAAGGGAACAAAGAAATGCTGGTGTCCAACAGGCTGCGCAGCATTGCTGACGTGGTTCTTGAAAGAGTTGCAGAAATATTAGGTTGGTACTTTTATGTATACCTATGTGTCCCATGTGTCCCCTAAACATGTGTAGTTCAGCAGGCACTGATAATCATAGTTGATCAACAGGGATTCATGCGTATCATTAATATAAAAGCATTGAAACTGTTGCTTTGAATAAGCGATTTTATGAACCATAAAAAAACTAAGAAATTAATTATGTAGAGCGATGCGTTCGAGGCAGCGATAAAAACGAAATAATACCTTTTGCTCAATCAACACATCGTTAAATTCTAAATTAATGAAGCTTTTAAAAAAATTTTAATTGTTTATCTAATCCAAAACGTACTTGTTATGCTGAAAAATGCATAACTATCTTTTCAGTAGTTTAAAAAGATCTAAACTACAACACGGAAGGGCAGCGACTTCCTTTTATACTTTACTAGCGGCCCGCCCCGGCGTCGCACGGGTAAAAAAAGTTCCTGGCAATTTTTCCTTATTTGCTCACCGTTTAGACCTACCCTGGACTACGACAAACATTTTAAAACCAAAATCAGCTCAATCGTCCCAGCCGTTCTCGAGTTTTAATCAGACTAACGAACAACAATTAATTTTTATTTATATAGATAAGAAAACGCCTCATAATACGAGTTAGAGGTACTAATATGATACGTGTTTTAAATTATTTTAAGTTATCATTATCACGTAAGTGCTAACCTACTACCTTCTTTGTTCAAGTTTTGCAAGTTTAGTTTCTTGTATTTCGAGTTTATAAATGTATATTAAACTTACTGAAAAGTTGGTACCTACTTATCGTTTGACATGTTACTGCTTGTTTAAGTTTTGCAACATTTATTATAAACATGCCCAGGTACCTATTTTATTGAAAAGCCAGCCAGGTGACATTTATTATATGCATGCTGATGTATTGTACCTACCTAATAACATAAACGTAGAAGCTTTTAGCAAAAAAACACGATATTCACTGATGACTGAAAAATCTCATCTCATTTTGGGGACCCTCCGCTTTAAAATTTGCTCTTTTGTTTTAAGATATTTATAATTTTTTTAGGTGAGCCTAAACCCTCGCGCACCCACCCCGGCCGTCTCCCCCGCTTCATGGTGGCCATCTCGGACCGCATCGCCGTGTGGATCGAGAACGCCGTGTACCGCGCCGACGCGGCCGAGCCCTGCGAGTCCAGCTCAACTCATGTGCACATGAGGCTGGACCAGGAGAAACCGCTCATCTGTCCCTAACTCAGCCAGGTACGACCTTACCTCGTACACGCTAGCTGGTCTCTCGGACCGTATCACCGCGTACCGCGCCGACGCGGCCGAGCCCAGCGAGTCCAGCTCAACTCATGTGCACATGAGGCTGGACCAGGAGAAACCGCTCATCTGTCCCTAACTCAGCCAGGTACGACCTTACCTCGTACACGCTAGCTGGTCTCTCGGACCGTATCACCGCACCTTGTACATAGAGAATGCCGTATAGTTGCCAAGTCCAGTTCTGAAAGTTGCACCCTATGTGTAACATTTCAAGAAAATATTATTATCTCTGACACGTAAGCTGGTCCCGTAACGACCCTAATCATAATTTTATACCACACTTCCTAATTTACACACCCACTTAGGTCTGTTGCTAAGTGCCTTACTAACTTACAATGTAGTTCTACAGCCTTATCTAAACGAGCCTGATTAGTTAAGGCCGCCGGTTCACGGTTAACGCAGGGTGCTTCCAACTAGAATCTTGAGTTACCTTTATGAGCAACAAAAAGTCTTCAGCCGTTTCTTAGCCATGTTCTTTGGACTACCTTAAAATAAGCACACCTATAAAGTGCGAATACTTTATTCAGCAACAGAATAATACCACAGAATAGTAAATTCCTATAATAGAGAGCAAATAATACAAAGCAGATATTTATCTACATTGTTTCAAGTTACTTTTAAAGGATACGATTTAATAAACGCTTAGCAGATATAAATCTGAATAACTAAATGAAACGCCTACATTTCCATCTCATCAGTGCTAGGTAGCCAGGTACCTACCAATCGAGTACCTGACCTGGTATTCTAATTATTAATAATCGACTTTGATTGTTTAAAAGATAAGTATTTAGTGCTACCAACAACTATTTACGATCATCCTACTGTTTGAGATAAGCTTTTATTTAGTTTCACCTGTCCCAGTCTTTAATTAAATCTGCTCAGCACCAATTGTTTTACAATAATTTATCCGTCTCCAAGAAATGCTCATTTGTTTAATAAGTAGGTAAGTCCAAATTTCGAAAAGGTGTTCTATTACGAATTTTGGGACATCATTTACATCCAACATAAGCTTTAACATCCCAGTCCATTTCCGAGCATTGTATTTATTGTAATACAAGGCAAATCATATTTTGCCTTCTGTGCCCAAACTATGGATCTGGATACATTGTATTGGCATAGCTAGCCTAGGCGGTACTATTGCGGAAATCACGCAATAACCACCACATCTTACTAAGCCATCCATTATTAATACAAACTTTACAATAAGCTACGAACCTATCTAGGTATGCGACAGCGAGTCATAACATTATGCGCAGCCCATATCTAGAGCGCAAACTAATTCTTTTTCCTAGACAGGTATTTTCATTAGATATTCAGATCTGAGGTGACCTTAGGAAGTTCTAGTTACTTTGATCTAGGCCCTTGATGGCCTTCTGGGGACCTATATATGCCGTTGGCTTCCTCAGTTCGGCACAGTTTGCTTGAAGGCTCGACAGCAGTTCTTGTAACCGTAAACATGAAATCCGCTGTGAGTATAAAAAGCTCAATGAAAGTTGATGCTTTCTTGTTTTGGATTAAAAAATAAATTAAATAAGTGACTTCTACTTCAGAATTCAATTTTATACTAATAAGAGCATTGCATATTGTGACTTAAAATCTACTAGCGACCCGCCCCGGCTTCGCACGGGTGCAATGCTGATACTAAATAAATAAATATTTCCGGACTACTCACACAGCATCACCTAACCACAAACTAAGCAGAGCTTGTATTTTGATAAAACTCGTAGGGTTCAGTCTGAGTTTGCAATGTAAAGTGACGACATCACATTAGAAACCTCAAAAATAACAGTACTTCTCCACTATTTAATGGATGTTATTATACATATAAACCTTCCTCTTGAATCACTATATCTATTAAAAAAACCGCATCAAAATCCGTTGCGTAGTTTCAAATATTTAAGCATACAAAGGGACATAAGGGCAGAGAAAGCGACTTTGTTTTATACTATGTAGTGATATGATCAATAAATGACTATTTTTATTATTATGGCATAATTAAGCTTATTTAGAGAGTAATTGGAAAATGTTATGCTATTGAACTTCATGTTTTAAATTTCACTCGCCTTGCACTGAAACGCAAATAGGCGCCTTTATTTGCAAAAATGTTACGCTTTCTTTATCCTCGCCAGCCAACAGAAAGATTCTTTAAATGAAATTTATTCGGAGTAATTTTGATTACGGTGAAAAAAATTAACACTAAAAGAAAGTTTTAAATATCCACCAATTCTATCAAAGGGAAAAAGTACATAAATAATTTTAATACCTATCAATCTATACTTTCGTTAATTACCTTCTTATTTTCGAACTTATAAACCAATTTTTTGTATCGTTATTCAGCCACGTACTATTTATTCTACGTATTATACGTACTTTCTATTGAACGAGCCTCCGATATTACGTAACAGGGCGTTGGTAAAAAAGCAGGTTTAAAGCTAAAATTGGGTAATTTGAAAAAGGAAGGAGGTTTCTATTCGACACCTATTTATCTATGTTTATTTTTAACTCAGATCATAACTTTTTCTGCGTCAACGGATTTTTTATAAATTTGAAACTGATACTTTCTGAAAGTTTTTAATAAAATTTCATAAAGACCGACCGACCTACTCTGACTTATATTCACACTTTTTCTTATAAATATCTTATCTCTCAGATCCTGTTCCTCGTTGTGGTGGCGACGGCGGCGGCGGCCCCGCAGTGGGTAGTGCCCGGGTGCTACGGCGTTAACTGCCTCGGCATCGCGGGAGTGCCCGGCATTACCGGCCTCACTGGGGTCCCCGGTATAACCGGACTCACCGGATACACTGGCTTGACTGGAATCACCACTACAGGAATTGTCAACCCAATCGTTCCTAGGGTGAGTGTATTATGATTTCCTTTTGTTCCTAGGGTGAGTGAATTAATATTCCTATCGTTCCTAGGATAAATGCATTATGAGTTATGTGAGTACGAGTGTAATAAATAAATAATAAATAATAATTTTCCTAGTGTGAGTGTAAATTATGATGTAATGGTGATGAAGATACAATTCAATACAAAAACTCTTAACAGCTAATTGTAATTAGTACAATTGCCCCCTTATGGCTGAAAAGCAAAATAATTATTAGTATAATTTAAGAAGAAACACAACGAAGCTGCGACTTTATTTGTTTAAGATGTGTTTTAGCTCAAAAATCCGTTTGTTGTTTTTTTTTAATTTGATTTACCCAGTGTCACTCTCACGATTAATACCGACTAACGATACAACGCTCGAGAACTCAAATAGCTGACGTCGGTCAGAAGGCTGGAAGCCTAAAGTGGAACTGGGCTGGACACGTGTGTCGCATGTCTAATGACAAATGGGCAAAGAGTAACACGGAACAGATTGGGCCCCACAGACGAGACGACCTCGTGGAAGGCCCAGGATGAGATGGCGGGACGAGCTGGACTCTCACATGACCGCATGGCCCGATGCCGCGATGAACCGCGAAGAGTGGAAGAAGGGTAGGGAGGCTTTTGCCCTGCTGTGGGACAATAGAGGCTAAATAATAATAACGATACATTGCAAGCTGAATCTATTAAGCAGTTCGGTCGTACTTTAGAAAAACATAAACCATCTAGAGCAGTCAAGATTTTTTTTATGTGAGTCCACAATCTCATCTGATGGATGTCGTAGTTGGATAACATGCACTCTAGGTTGTAGTTATTAGGAAATGCAGCAGGGACCGAATTCCAAATCTTTGCCGTGCGAAATATAAACCTTGAGCTTACCACGGGGCCAGATGTTGTAGTGTGGATTGCCCGGAAATATTTATTTATTTATTTTAATTAATATTTGGATGATTATGTTTTCCAGACCGTGGTAGCCGGGCCCACCGTGGTGAACACGCTGGGCGGCCGCCTGGTCGCGCCCGGCGTCGTCGGCCCCGTCTACTAGGCACCTCCGCGCACTGCACTACACATCGCTTCTGTACATAATCGCTAAATAAATTCATGCTTTTTTCACGCTTGTGTTTACTTTTACCGGAAATATCTTCAGTGGACGCTTAATCTAGTACAAGACATAAATAAACAAATATTTTCGAACAATCCACTCAACGTCTAGTCCCGTGGTAAGCTCTAAGCTTGTGTGTCGGTTAATAGATATGTGATAAACTTAATATAATAGACAAAGATATTTTATATTATACTCGAAAGAGCTAGAAAGTGCTTGCAGAACATACATAGTCTTGACCCCTTGGTGGGAATCGAATCCGCTACCTCTTGTTATCCAAAATAAAAAAAAACTTTATACTCTTTAGGAAGTAATAATGTTTTTAAAGACTCCTTTACCCTTTACTGACTCTTATCTCCAAAATTTACCGCTAACTCCAAATATAGGTATATAGTTTTAGGCATTTTCTCATTTTCTAAGTTAGACAGTTACAATTCATTGCGATACATTGAGCCTAACATGTTTATAACATTATTAAATAATGTCGATGTTTACTTTTAATCTTGCGATTTAGCTATGAGAGTGTACGAGTATGTTTTATTTGATTCCGGTATGTAGTTCCACGATTGCAAATTCATGTTATCCGTCTCGCTTCACATACGCAAACGACAGCTGACATAAGAACAGTCACGAATTTATACTAGCTAGCGAGAACTCGCATTATAAATTATAATACAACTAGCGGCCCGCCCCGGCGTCGCACGGGTATAAAATTTTCCCGGAAATTATTCGAATTGTTCTCGCCGTAAAAACCATCTTATCTCTCAAGTTGGATCGAACTGCACATGGTGTGCGAATTTTATTATAATCGGTTAAATGGTTTAGGAGTCCATTGAGGACAAACATTGTGACACGAGATTTATATGTATTAAGATTATGTATAAACGCTCAGGATCCGTATGGCAAGTTTCATAAAAGTTGTAACCTGGTTTTGTGTAAAAACATGTAGAACCAGCCAAACATGGCTAATTTCTCATTGGTTCTTAATTTAAAAGATTAAAAGATGTTTATTATGCCAGACTATACTTACCAGATTTTTCTAATACGTTATGCCTGGAACTTAAATTCATTTAATTCGTCCGTTTCCGAGGTTCAACTTCGAACCACGATTCTCTCTCGCTCCAAACACACTTACACCAATGGGTTATGGCATCGACCTACCCAATATACGTCTGTTAAAGGGCGAAATCAGATCAATGAGAGATTGTAATAAAACAAGCCCAAATTACAAAGAGACCATAGACATATAAATTTACTTTTACTTTACTTAAAATTACAATAGCCAATGGTAAAATATAGAGTTATCAAGTCAACTGACAACTGTCAGAGACTGCCTGCCCGTGATTGGTCTATATTTTAACCATTAACTATTTTGCTTATAGATGGGGAAACAGGCCTAAGGCTATGGTCTGGGGAGGCTAAAGTCAAGTCCTCAATTCTACGGCTAAAGCGAGAGATGAGGTTCTAATACTGGTGCAAGTGTTACAAATCTAGGCTACGTGAGTAATTTATTGTGTTGTGATGATGGTAAAAACATTTATTTATTTTAAAAATAAGATAAATTAAGGAAGGATACGTAGGAATATCCTAAAGAATTTGATATGTATTTCCTGTAGTTCTAAGCATAGAGCTAATGCGACTTTGGGTACGGAACATTTAAGATCCTTTTTAGGGTTTATTACCCAACGTGCAAAACGAAACTCTATTGCTGAGACTTTATCGTCAGTCTGTCTGTCTGTCACAAGGCTCTCAAGAACCGTGATAGTCAGAGAGTTGAAATTTTGAGGGATGATGTATTGCCACTATAATAAGAAATACTAAAAATGAATACATATATGTATTTATGGAGGCTCCCATATATCGAACGTGATTTTTTAATATTGACCAAAGTTGCGCGATGCCAGTACTTGGATGAGTGACCGCTCATGCTAAACCCTTTTACATATAAAAAAAACTTTTTATTTTTATTTTTTATAGCAAAAGCTTTGTAAACTATACGGGGCTCCCAACGTGTAGTTAGTGTCCATCTCATACTTTAAAATTTTATTTTATGACTAAATAATAAAAGTCTTACAGTAGTGGTACAATTATGTCTGGCAAAAGAATACCACCTTTTTGTAGCGAAAGGCTCTAAAGGCAATTAAATCACAGAATACAATCTATAAACTCACAAATAAAACTAATAATGTTACGTAACACCTTGCAGAAACTTATGAGAAAGTATTATTTTGTTAAAAATGTTGTTATTGTAATGTATTTTGTGGGTAAACACCATAATATTTTTATGTTAGTACCCGCGGATCAATAAATGTCAGTCTCGTATAAATGGCCTTTCATTTTGCTACGCATATTCTACATTGGCGACGATTGTGGTTTTTATCATGCCTTTCGGTAAAATATCAGAGTTTGACCTCGAAGAGGGCAAGAACTGGACGTCCTACGTTCGTTTAGTGAAGCAGTTCATCCTATTAAACGACGTAAAGGACAATCTACGTGTTGCTACATTGGTGACACACGTAGGTGCGCGCACCTACCAATTGATGTGCGACCTGTGTTCACCTCAGCATCCAGAGGATAAGACCTTCGATGAACTCGTCAGACTCGTAAGCGGCCATCTGGAACCCAAGCGATCGGAGATAGCAGAAAGACATACGTTTCGCCAGCGACGCCAAGCGGACGGCGAATCGGTGACAATTTTTCTTCAAACCCTCAAACATCTCGCTACTCATTGCAACTTCGAATCTCAACTAGAAGTAAACCTACGAGATCAATTCGTGTCGGGGTTACGTAACGAAGATATGCGTTCGCGTCTATTTGCGGAGTCGTCGTTGGACTACAAGAAGGCGGTGGAGCTGGCGCTTGCGCTGGAGGCGGCGGAGCGGCACGCGGCGGAGGCCGCGGCCGGCGGCGCCGCGCTGTCGGCGAGCGTCGGCGCTGCGGGACTCGGGCAGGGTGCTGCCGGGGCCGCGGCCGGGCTGCATCGGGTGGCGCAGAAGTCCCCCGCCGCGGCCGGCGAGCGCGGGCCGAGGAGCACTTGCTGGCGTTGTGGAAAAAGTGCTCACGCGTCTAATAAGTGTAGATATAAGTCATACATTTGTGATAAGTGCAACGTCAAAGGTCATCTCGCGGCTGTGTGTAAAGTGAAGAAAGATGTACAGAAGTCAAGGTACCAAAACTATATAAACTCTAGTTCCAATTCTGATGGTAGTGATGGACTATATCAAGTGATTACTATGAAGAGTGACTCAAAAGATGGACCTTATTTTTATACATTGTTAGTGGAAGGTATGAGAGTAGGGTTTGAGATCGATACGGGCAGCAGGATTTCGGCGGTCAGTAAGTCGTTTTATGATAATTTCCTGTCTCATCTGCCTATAACTAAAGACTGTAATAAATTTCATTCTTACACCGGCGAAGCTATCGTTCCGCTGGGCCAAGTTTTAGTTAACGTTCAGTGTGGAAATAATAAGTTGTCATTGCCGTTGTTTATCATAAATAAGGGCGGGCCTCCACTACTGGGACGTCGTTGGTTGCGTAAATTAAAGCTAAATTCATTTAGTTTGCATAATTTATCTGGTGGTAATTATATGGAAATTGAAAAATTGAAATCAGAGTTTCCAAATGTTTTCAAATCAGGGTTAGGTTGTTGTAAGACTAAATTGAAATTGTTTTTAAAGGATGACACGCCCATTTTCTGTAAAGCCCGCCCATTACCGTTAGCATTACGCGATTCTGTAGAAAAAGAATTAGATCGTTTGCAGCGTGAACAGGTGATTTTCAAGGTAGATAGAAGTGATTATGGGACGCCTATTGTTCCTGTTATCAAACGCGATGGGTCAATCAGGTTGTGCGGTGATTACAAAATCACCATAAACAAAGTACTCAAAGACTTCCATTATCCCTTACCCAGAATAGAACAATTATTTGCCGCCCTAAGCGGAGGTGAGCAATATAGTAAAATTGACTTGAAACATGCATATTTGCAGTGCATGCTTGAGGACAGCTCACAACCCCTTACGGCTATCACAACCCATATGGGTACGTTTGTGTATAAACGGGCCCCGTTCGGGTTAAAATGTCTTCCGGAAATGTTTCAAAAGCTTATTGAAGAAACACTGAGCGGCCTAAATTGTGTAGCGTTTCTTGATGATATTTGTGTAACTGGGGCAAATAGAGCAATACATTTGTCTAATTTAAGGGCAGTGTTATCACGGTTACAGACAGCGGGATTAAGAGTTAGGTTTGAAAAATGTGAATTTTTTAAAGATGAAGTTTGTTATCTTGGGTACAAAATCAATAAGCATGGTTTACATACGGATATCAACAAAGTAGAAGCTATTGCACGGGCGCCAAATCCTCAAAATGTATCGCAACTACGAGCGGCTTTAGGACTAGTAAATTATTACGCTAGATTTATCCCTAACATGAGCACTATTCTACAGCCACTTTACTCTCTACTCAGAAAGGGAACCAGGTGGCAATGGACGCAGGATTGTGAAGCGGCGTTTCGTTCAATAAAAGAGATGTTGTCTCGGTCGCCCATGCTGGCGCACTACGACGCGTCACTGCCGCTGGTGCTGGCCGTGGACAGCAGCTCCTACGGGCTGGGCGCGGTGCTCTCGCACGTGTACCCGGACGGCGCCGAGCGCGTCGTGTGCTGCTGCTCGCGCACGCTGTCCGACACCGAGACCAGGTATAGTCAAATAGACAAGGAAGCGCTAGCCATTGTGTACGGGGTTAGCCGCCACCATCAATACCTATACGGCCGCCGATTCACCTTGAAGACCGATCATATGGCCCTCAGCTACATATTCGGTCCAAAGAAAGGGATCCCACAGACTGCGGCCAGCAGGCTGCAAAGATACGCGGTGAGGTTGGCTGCCTACGAATTCGACATAAAGTTCGTGCCGACGGAGCGGAACGGTAATGCCGACGCATCGCGTCGCGTCTGCCACTACAGCAGCAGCAGCATAAAGATGGACGTGAACATGATGACGCGGCATACTTACACTTCTTGGAAGAAAGTTTCCCGATTAGTCACAAGGACGTGGCTAAAGAAACTAAGAAAGACTTAGTTTTACGCGAGATATATGGCTACGTTATGAGTGGATGGCCATCCAATATAGATTTAGAGAACGAAAGACCTTATTTTTACAGAAAGGACGATCTTCACGTCGACCATGGTTGTATAGTGTGGGGCTATCGGGTGGTGATACCGGCTTCGCTGCGAGCACAGGTACTAGACGAGGTGCACGCGGGGCACCCCGGCGTAGTGCGCATGAAGCAGATCGCGCGGAACTACGTATGGTGGCCGCAGCTGGACGCGGACATTGAGGCGCGCGCGCGGGCTTGCGCCGCCTGCGCCGCGG
This sequence comes from Gymnoscelis rufifasciata, assembly GCA_929108375.1. Taxonomy (NCBI): domain Eukaryota; kingdom Metazoa; phylum Arthropoda; class Insecta; order Lepidoptera; family Geometridae; genus Gymnoscelis; species Gymnoscelis rufifasciata. Next base: position 5,676,373 of record OV815315.1, on the reverse strand, counting down.
TGCGCGACGCGCCGCCGCACGCGCCGCCCGTGCCCTACTCCTGGCCGGCGGAACCCTGGTTCAGGCTGCACGCTGACTTCTTACATGTCGCCGGTAAAACATTTTTTTTGTTAATTGATTCGCACTCAAAATGGATTGAAGTCGTCAATATGTCCAGCGGTACTACGGCCTCAAAAGTCACAACTGTGCTTCGTTCTTGTTTCGCTAGATTTGGTTTACCGAAACAAATAGTAACCGATGGGGGACCGCCGTTCACATCGGATGATTTTAAGAAGTTTTTGGACTGTAACTGTGTCAAACATATTTTGACAGCGGCCTACCATCCTTCCAGCAACGGAGCAGCTGAAAACGCTGTTAAAACTGTTAAGAAGGCTTTAAAAAGGGCATTAGTAGAAGGTGAGGATTTAGAACGCGCATTGTACAAGTTTCTATTTCAGTATCGCAACACTGAACATACCAGTACCAAACGTTCGCCTGCAATGGCACTGCTGGGACGCAGGCTGCGATCGCGGCTCGACGCGCTGCGGCCCAGCGCGGCGGAGCACGTGGCGGGCGCGCAGCAAGCCCAAGTTCGTAACGCGGGAGGTACTTATCGTGAGGTACGAGAAGGTGAAGAAGTTTTGGTCAAAGAATTTCGCCCAAACCATGTTACAAAGTGGAAGCCTGGCGTCGTCACAGAACGCACCGGCGCTGTCACTTACAAGGTTAGTTCTGACAATGTCATTAAAACTAAACATATAGACCAAATAATGCCCGTCCGCAAAAGTAATCGACTTTCAATGTCCAGAGCGGTAGGTACAGACCATGGGGAGGTCGCGCCTTCCGCTGAGGAACTCAGCACTACCCAGGGCAGTAACGAACAACGCTTCTTAGAGCATGAGCTTTTGGAGCCCACGGAACCCGATTTCCACGATGCCGAGGTACATCCTAACGCTCAAATATGCTCACCTTTGCCACCTAGTTCACCTAGCGCCCACGCAGGAACCGGCGCCGGCGCCGCCGTCGGGCGCTCGATGCGCCCTCGTACAACTAAACCAAATTATAAAATTTAAAGAAGTAGGTATGTACCTACAGGAGGTCGCCCCTATAAGTACCTACATATCTTATATTATTATTTTTTTTTTGTGCATAACATTTACATATTTAAGTTATTGAATAATATTGTAAAGAAACCTACCACATTTAGATAAGACATTAAAACCTAAAATATTTGGTTACCTACTTACGTTAGTACTAAAACATTTTTTTTGTTACGGAGAGAAAAAGGAAATGTATAGTTATGGTTAAAATATATAACCTTGACATTAGGTATATTTTTATGTGCTAGTTATTAGTGATATTTAATTGTGAACTATTTCCCTACGTTTTATAAACAGAGTGTTGTACCGACTCATTTGTCTTTCAACAAACATGCATCATAATATAACCATTATGGTTATGAAGGTATTTAGTTTGTGGTCAAACAAACATTATTATGTAAAATGCTACTTTTCAAGTTGGTTAAAATTATAATGCTTATCATTTGTTATGATAGCGCACTTTTATAATATAATAAGGTTAATTTCATTATGTCTAAATTTAGTCTTTACTATTCATACCTAACTATATTGTTTTAGATTAAGATATATAATGTGTATGAATAAGAATAGTTTTACTATGTAAGCCTTAGCTGTTTAAGAGGGGAAAATTGTAATGTATTTTGTGGGTAAACACCATAATATTTTTATGTTAGTACCCGCGGATCAATAAATGTCAGTCTCGTATAAATGGCCTTTCATTTTGCTACGCATATTCTACAGTTATTATATAATGCATAATCTAGAAATTTAGTACCTAATTGAATTACTAATAGATGTCGTGAAATTGATGTGAAATTTTGCTGTTTATTAATTATTTGGAACTCTAGAAATTAAAATATTAGACTGACAAAATTATGAGGTTGTTAGATCTTGACAGGGCTTGCCTGTAATCAATTAAATTTCTTATTCATGTAATTGATTGGCAGTGTCAAGTTAAAAAAAAATATTTAAAAGATCTTACTCAATTGTTAAAAATCTGACTGATTACATACATTTAGCCAGATCTTTTGAAAGGACTAAGTTAATGTAGTTAAATACTTATATGGGAGTTAAGTAATGATATAGCATCTACTATTTTATTTTTCTAATATTAGGAAATTACCAAAGTTTGTTGTTTGTCCTAGATAATATCTCAGTAGATTTGTTCAGTAACTGAAATGTATTAAGAAAACCTGTACAGTTGGGCAGGTATTGTTATAACTATCATTCTCTCAAGTATGAAATATTAATTTAGCAATTTATCAAGCCAATGCAAGTTATTTTATTTTGACACCCCTCAAAATAAAATAACTTGCACAATAGCTAATTAATTATGAAAAAAATATTGTAATGTCAATTAACATACTGTGAAAACAAAGGGCAGGTTTCGAGATAAACGTTGAGAGAAAAAAGGCTATATTATTACGGCAGTCTAGTCAAGTGTGACTTTCGACGTTACGTGCGCATACGTAAGTCGACAGTCGAACCATCAAGCCTTATTTGGACGTGAGGCTACCAATCCAGATCAATTCTTAATGTGGTTTCCATCGAGAGAATGCTCTACATTCAACTCTACCTTTATTATTGTGAATGAGTTTTAGTTACACATAACGTTACGAAATAGAAATTTAATCCATTATATTATCTACAGACAATGTGATCGCAGTTAAAAGTATCGCAATCTCCGATGTTAACTTTTAAACTCTTCTTACAGCTAAAATTCTTACGGCTTATATCATTAATACACCTTCACAATGTTTCCATGACTTAAGTTTAAATATATAGCTATATCACTCAGTCACATGTCCTTGTTCTCAGCATATGACGAAGCCAGGTAGAAGTAACCATTGACAGGTATATTATTGAAATAACTAATCATTGCTTATTTTTCACGGATTTTGCGAATAAGGCTGTAAAAGTACTCGTAACTATTAAAGTTATTTCTTAACTAGTTTAATACCAAGCCTCTTACTGTAATATTATTATTCAATTTAAACGAATACGTAACAGAAGAACAGCAAAAAGTATATTGCGATAAACCTAGACTAGAATTTTTGCATCACTATCAAATCGTTTTCTGGAGCACATAGGCGTTGGCCCGCATTAAAATGCTAACCTGACATCATCTTTACATAACTTAACGTAAACTAGACATTCTACAACAGTAAAAGTGGTCAGTCTGGAAAAAAACTAAAACTCTCCGACACCGGACAACATAACGGCCTTGTCTCGACAACTTACTTTAACCACTGCTGAAGAAAGCTCGTTGGATTTTCATCTCTATTCGTATCATTTTAAGAGCTTTCGATGTGCAATCGATGTAATCTGAAAAAGGTTTTGTTGGATATCCAGTTATATAATAATGATCGCAGAAGATTTGGGCCGGCCTACTTTGAAAGGCTTCAAAGGGAAAGACTCGGAAGTACCGATTACTTCCGACTTACGGTAATCATAGCTATTTATGTAACAGTAGGAATTTATGTATCAGATCTATAACATACTTGCTATTTATCTGTGTACAGAGTATCTTTTACAAATCTTGTACTATGGATTTTTGTTTGACTGGCTAAATCGGTAGAAAATGCCTTGTATGAGTAGGTGTCCAGTTTGCCGTATCAATACAATCAGTGCCATAAGTTTGGACATCTCAAAGTAAAATTAAACAACTAGGTACGTAAAATAAATATTAGAAAAATATTTAGCTGGGCACTTATATGTATTTTAATTACTAGCAGTGCATTTTTTCTTCTCGCGGTTAAAAGTAACGTAATTCAATGTATAATCCATCACCATACCATAGAATAATAAATTAGACCATACCAAAATTCAGGTTATCGGTTTAGCCGTTTTGCCATGAAAAACGGACAAACAAGCACACACATACACTTTCCCATATACAATGTTACTATGAATGTATGACAGATTCTAGTTCATTTTAATAAAGTACTTTCTCAGAAATAGAACCTGTAATTGATGTCAGCTGCTGCGAGCCGGGTAATTTTATGCTGCTGCAGTAAATAGGTAATTTTATAGCAAGTACAAAAAAGACGTGTTGACTAAGTACGTGTACACACTCGACTTTCATTCCGAAGGTTGTGGGTACAAACCCAGCCCCGCACCTTTGGATTTTTCTTCTTTAAATTTGTGCGCTTCTAATACGTGCTAAAACGGTGGCATGTTATGTGAACTTTGAAGAGTTTGAAGAAAATGTGACATTCACCAACCCGCAATTCGCCAGCGTGGTGAATAAAGGCCTTATCTCTGTTTTAGGTGCCTTCTAGGTCTTCATGCCCCATCTTAGACCACATCGTCACTTTACATTAGCTGAGATTGTGGGCAAATGAAGGCAAGAGAGAAGTCCCTGCTTAAGCATAGCCTATGCGAGGTGCATAGGCTATGCTTAGTATATAACACATCGCACATGTACAATGGCATAGGTTATTTCAACTCATTTTAGTGGCTCAGTTGTCTAGTTGCATATAAAATGACGTAATATAAAAAGGTCGCAAGTTTGTGTCTCAAGAGAGTTGATTTTTCTTGTCTTAAAAATCTTATTAAACTAAATATTTCCCAGATGTTTTACCTCATTACCTAATTTTGCAAGAACATAATGTTTGGCGATAAGATCTAAACGATATCCTTTTTAAATTTATAGGTACGAAATTAGCGACATTTTGTCGCTAATTTATAAAAAAAAGCAGCTGAGAATATCCGGTGCAGGACCAAAAAATGTTGACATTTCAGTGCGTATTTAAACACGTCCATTGATTGAAATAAAAAGCAGAGTTATGATCGCTAAATGAGAATTAAGTGGCTATTAGCCACCATAGCGACAGATGAAAGCTTAAAATTATCTTGAACTCAATCATGTTCGTATCTGTCAATGGAAGTAATGAAATTGTATGGAAATTGTTAACAAAAGTGCAGTAGAGCTAAAATTTTATAATGATTGATTGGTGATAGGGTTTGGTTTTTTTTCAGGCTTCTGAGGGCTTCCGAGGAGATGAAGACAAGAACAACGCGTATGCCCGTTCACTTTGATTTTAGCGCGCCATCGCGACACGATTTATTGCTATTGAGGTAAGAACGAGTAAAGCACCCATCTCCCTACTCTTAACCCAACGTTAGACCAATTACGTTGTTTGTAGCTTACCTATTAGTACAAGGGATAATTAACCGCCAATAATCCTATAACTAGTAATTCATACCAAAACTAGCAGCGCCCCGCGGTGTTACCAGCGTTATAATAAATTTAACCACGGAATAACTTATTTTCCCGAGGTATGCCTATTTCTATCCCTAGTAATAATCTATCACCATATCAAATTTCAGGCAAATCGATTTGGCCATTTTGTCTTGAAAGACGTACAAACAAACAGGTACAGGAACTGTATGTGTGTAACACACATACAATTCTCCATTTATAATAGTTCATTTATTAATCTATTATTATGGATTTCAGAATTAGCTGAGCTAAAGAACGAAAGGCGCTAATTAATCGTTTTAAAGTGGATAATGAATGAGGTTTCGTAACGTGTTACGGATGTTATGATAATCACGATTGTCTAATATTCATAAATTTAAGGATCCTAAACATATATTCTAGACTAGAAATCTGTTATGTTAGCTTGTTTATTTTGTTTACATAATCTGATACAATAAAATTAGGAGAATTAGTGCCGGTTTATTGGGCAGTCAGATGGAAAGTAGGTTGTGAATTCCATGAACCACATTCAGACGACTGTTATAACACCATAACAGACTCGGAGTGATGAATCGAGAGTTTCTTCTAACGGGTAAAATATATACGCATGCAAATTAGGTACCTACACCTAGTTTTTATAGTAGATTCTGGCACATTCATACTCGTGTAAATCCGATAAAAAGGCGAGTTGCGATACTTCACCATTTTGTAATCGGTTCAATTACTACTAAAGATATTTAACAAATATCTTAAGAATTGTTTTTGTGGTTATTACTGACATAAAAAAAAATAGATCTAGTTAGCGGCCTGTAAGCTAAATAGTAAAAAGCGTGGATGTGCTCTTCAATAAACTATTCATAAATTATAAGTCATGTTGAAAGTTTTATCTCAGAGCTTCCGACTCATGAGCGATGATTTTCTTAGATAACCCAAAGATTAAATCTTCTCACCACAAAAACTTCGAACCAGCTGTCTGATGACTAAGCTCTGGCATAACAGTTTAACAGTGAAAATGATCGCAAAAGTTTCCGTGAGAGTTACATAACGGATCCAAAAAAACAGACAACGTTGTAGGACGCTCTACTTTTAACAAATGGTGCCAAAAATTAGAAGCAAATAAACAGAAAGATGTAGGTGGTACAATTAAACTTTTGTCACGCTATAGGAGTTGAGCTAACCAGGTGAAACCATGGTTGAATTGATTTGAATATAACGTAATTTATCTTTATACGTAAGACGCCTATGTCTGTTTCTAAAACAAGCCTGACTAATCGTAGGTATGTGTTGCTAACTGCTGGTAGTGTTTTAAGTTGTGTAAGTTTTATATTAAGGATATTGCCAAATATTTTGGTAGGCATTTTGTAGGTAACCGATGATGTTTCTTTAGATATGTCAGCTTTATCTTTAACTAGCGGCCCGCCCATCCTTCGCACGGGTTATTATTCAAAATTAATATCACGGCAATTATTCGATTTATTCTCGACTTTTAAACCTTCCCTAGACCTCCACGAACATTTCAAGACTAAGATAAGATAAATCCGTTCAGCCGTTTTCGAGTTTTAATCAGACTAACGAACAACAATTCATTTTTATTTATATCTTTAAATACAGATAAAGCAAGGAGGTATTCGGTATTAAATCCTCTGTGCAAACTAACAAGTGAGCAAATACACACGATAGTAAAATTACCATCGTGTGTATTTATTGGTAACACAATTTATAGAATACGCTTCAATTTAACATGCTTTCTCTCTTGATATCATAAACAATCAATAATTCAAACATAAAAACCATTAAAAGTAATCATCCGTCCGAAGTCATCCGTTGATGGTTAATATTTTCCGGAGACGTAACATACCATAAGATTAGAATTACTTAACTTAGCCCGGAAATCGTTGCTCATACATACAGGCATGTAGAGATTGGAACATAAATAAATATTTCCGATCAATACACACAGCATCATCAAACCCCCAAATTAAGCAGAGCATGTACTATGAGTGACTGATCATCATCATCACCCTATTAACGTTCGCATTGCTGGGAAAACAGGGACCTTTCCCTTGACGAATGAGATTAGGCCTTAATTCACCACGCTGGCCAAGTGCGGGTTGGTGAATGACATATGTCCTACAAACTCTTTTAAAGTTATCAGAACATGCTGGTTTCCCCACGATGTTTTGCCTTCACCGTTAAAGCAAGAAAAAAGATCCACAGGTGCTTTGCGTGGTTTGAACCCGCGACCTTCGGAATGAAAGTCGAGTGTACTCTTACTTAGCCAACACGGCTTTTACTGAGTGGCTGGTATAAGTACGAAATATTTCTTATCTTTTTTTTTGTAAAATCTTACATATGATAAAAATGGCACCAGGAAGTAACAAGATCCGCTTATTTATAAATTTCCTAGGAAATTTAATAATCTTTTGTGGGATTCTATACGGAAGAAAACGTTTATTATTTTTCGTCCACATTATCGGAAATTTATATATTTTCTAACTCTATATCACGTGGTAGTTAATAAAGTAAAGGTAATTCAAATGATTTAAAAGTTTCGGTTTTTGGCATAATTAGTATTTAATTTTATTGACATACTAGCGGCCCGCCCCGGCGTCGCACGGGTAAAAAAAGATCCCGGTAATTATTCGATTTTTTCTCGCCTTTTAAACCTTCCCTAGACCTCTACGAACATTTCAAGACTAAGATAAGATAAATCCGTTCAGCCGTTCTCAAGTTTTAATCAGACTAACGAACAACAATTCATTTTTATTTATATAGATATTAGATGTATGTATATTCATTTTCTATTTTAAATGACATAACCATGTCATTTTACGTATAAAGCTTTATCTGAGCTGTAACTGTAAGTTTACGGATCTTGTTATTTCCGGTGACATAGGTATATAAAACACACAGGCACGAAACCAGAAATTGAAGATTGTACAAAATCTGCCCCCTGGCCTGAATTGGATCATGTTATGCATAAAAGATCAAACCCACAAGTAATGAAGCGTTGCTTGGATCTATTCTGCCTAACAGGCTCCAATTGAACCCCCAACCTCTTGCGTCTCAAGAGGGCTAAAAGCCCTAAGCTAAGTAGCTAAGTATTATGTGAATATAGATTAGGCGAAAAGAATCCATTATATCCTTTATAACGTAAGCAGCTTTACAGGTATGAAGATAAATAAATCAACGTATGTGTTATGAAATAGGGTAATCAGCGTCTGTTATACTTCACTCATAGCGATAAGCGTTACTGCATAACTTCAGCTACCAGATGGTATAACTTGATAACTTCTGAAGTACCTACAAAATATACTTATTAAAAGACTAATTTGACGCCACGTTGACGTTTTTGCATTCGTGCAAAGCCGAAATTGCCAACTAGTGGGTAGGTATATATAAAGTAATACAAATAAAAATAAGAAAAAGCCGTGTTCGCTAAGTGGGAGGACACTCGAATTTCATTCCGAAGGTCGTGGGTTCAAACCCCGCCACGCACCCCTGGATGTTTCTTCTTGAGTAATTTATGTGCGCTTCAAAACACGTGCTTTAACGTTGAAGGCAAACATCGAGAGGAAACCGGCATGTTCTGAGAACTTCAAAAGAGTTTGAAGGGCATGTGACATTCACAAACCCGCACTTGGCCAGCGTGGTGAATCAAGGTCTTATCTCCCTCGTCAAGAGAGAAGTCCCTGTGTCCCAGCAGTGGGAACATTAATAGGGTGATGATGATGACTAATTATAATAAGCCTCTTTAATTCCACTTTAAAACACGATTTTAAATAAATTAGATACTAATTATAATCTAACATTGAACCCCAATCTGGGTAGGCCTCTTCTAAGTTATATAAGTACACCCCCTGAAATTATAGTTGGTAAAATTAAACTGTAGAATTGAATTGACTAGCTGACTTATTGCTAGACAATCTTAAATCAGCCAATCGGTTCCGCAAAAGGTTTTCTCTAATTTTATAAGCAGCGGAATAATTTGTACTTTTAAGTAAAAAATATGAAATAAGTATTCAACGCCTTGTTCTTCCTAGTTGTTTGACCCAATAATGTCTTAATTATCTATAGTAGTATACGCCAGATTTTTCTTTATGTAGTTGGTATATTCTATAATAAATTATGTATTTTTTGTTTTAATAAAATGTTTAGAAAAAATAAACGGTGTTATGAGAAATAATGCCAACGCACTTTGGTACGGCGATTAAAGATGATTACATTATGTGTGTGATTCTCTTAATCCTATTGCATTATACTCGTAAACATTAAAACTATATTTTTTTATGAGTGTTAAGTGAATTTATGTAATTTATATTTATTATATCATCTGTGTAAAAATTCAATTAAACACTACTGGACTAACTTTAAAAAATACCGGCATAGAATCGAAGTTATTTTACTTTTAATGTTTTCGCTCTAAGATTGTAAAGATTTTAAATAAAATGAGTGTTTAAACACATCGTCCTATGTACCCAAGTATTAACAATGCTTTTATTGTAATCTATTTATTATAAGAGAGGTAATAATCCTTTGTTGGTAATCCTAAACAAATAAATCGAAGAGTCGAACCAGGGTGTAGACAAACCGCAGTGGACCAGCGTGGTGTGTTACAATCTATGGATAGATATCCATATATATAGATAGAGGTCTATAGATATAGATAGAGGTCTATGTCCAGTAGTGGACATCCTGAGTCTGTAACAATGATGATGATTCTGAATTGGAAGGTTAAAGGCCGTATGAAATTAAAATCAATTTCCTGCTCTACAAAAAGAATCAATGTTAGATCAAAATCACAATAGATTTATGTAAGAGAGTGTAATATTTGATATCGAAAAACTTCAGGCGAATTGTAACAATGGTGCTATTAAATGTTATTGTCAGGATTATACAACAAAGTAATCAAAAAGTTGATGTAAGATTGTTTGCAAGTGAAGTGTTGATATATTTTATCATATAAAAATATACTTGACAAAATCTCTTGTTTAGATTTGGATATTTCTGGATAATCTTGGATCGCTCTTTCCCTTTATGAACGAATACCGACTATGTCAGAATATAATAAATATTTAAGGATTTTCTACACTATATAATATATATATATATGTATATAAGAATACACTCAAAGAAAAAACCCTATTAAAATCTGTTTTTGAAGAAGTTTCTCATGCATTTGGATAACCCGTCTCTTTGACTTTTTTCCACGAAACTATTAATAGAACTCAACTGAATCACAAAGATACTCATGACTTGTAAAGTGTAGTGTCGTATGCGACTCTTGTCACGTTTGTTAATAAAAGCAATGAAAGTGCGAGTGTTAGGGATTCCAGCCGCATTGGATTTTATGTCTTGATTATGGCGATTAGCCAGATTATTCCACATCGGAAGTCACTTTGGCATTCTTTTAAATAAACAATAAGAAGTTTTGATACGCAATTTGATTACTCACACATACATATTTATTCTATGTTTATTTACGTTTTACGTTGGGAATGAGCGGGAAATATTTAAACTTTTATTTAATATTTTTTTCTATTATAACTAAAAGCATTTATTTTTAAAGGACACGTAATAATCTTGGGACAAATAATAAACAGATCAAAATTCACTAGGAAATAAAGAACACTAGGAATTAACTCTAGGCACACCATCAATGACCCCAAGTGAAGAGAGCAAGGTTTAGAGGAGCCGTCCGTCCCAGGTGGCACCTGCGCCAATAACTGCATCAGCCGTGATCGATCTGACGTAATGCTTCCGGCACTATTGCCTCATTGGGTTCGGAAGCCCGGTCCGCTCCCATTCTTTCAGCGAGTGAAAGGGTCCTCCGATACACTTTTACCCTTCCGAGCGCCCGCAATCCGCGCGGACGCCTGTGATCCGCACCTCTCTTATAAAGACGGTGAAAACTCTGCGACACCACATTACGAATTCGGCGGCTGTACAAAGCAGTCGACCGATCGAATATTTCATTACAACTGTGTATCTACATATATTGTGAGGTGATTTAGTTTCACATCAGGACGAACATACAAAATAAGCATCTCAAAATGAAATTCACGGTGAGTGCGTGCTCGTGATCATTGAATTGTAACAAGTGCAGTGTTGTGATAAGCGTTTATTGGATTTAATCAGCGAAAACCATTGTTGGATTATATTGTGATGAGCCTTAAGAACGAGAGTTACTAGAAACCACTTGTTTCTTACATTGACAATATCATTAAGTTAAACAATGTAAACACGCATTAAACATGCTCGTAGCTATTATTATTTAATTACTTGGACTTAATACGGCGATAAGAACTGACTAATTGCATATAGAGTAAAAGTGGAAAAAGTGAAAACAAATTAAATATGAGGGCTTTAATCTTGATTGGAGCATGCGGGTCGGCATTAAACTTGGCACTCGCCATGCCAATACTTCCGTTTATAAGAACTGGTTTGAGATCTTTGCCTTAACAGCATATATAGAATGAATGAACTGGTAATTTAATAACATTTTTTTATTTTCAGATTCTCTTCATTACTCTTTTGAGTATATCATCAGCATTCACCAAAAGAGTGGACGATGCTAAAGATAAAAGGGAAGCTCTACCCAGCTATCCTTCAACTTCTGGCCACTATCCTTCGTCAGGTGCCTCTTCATCCAGCTTCCAAGCCACAGGCTATCAGCCTCAACAATCCATCAGTCACGGCGATGCTGCAAGCTCAATCAATGTGGGAGCTGGATACAGCATCGGAGGAGCTCAACCAAGCTATAGTGCAAGTGCTCAACCAAGCTACAGTGGAAGTGCCCTACAAAGCTACATCGGAAGTGCCCAGCCAACCTACAGTGGAAGTGCTCAACACAGTTACAGCACGGTTGGCCAACCCAGCTTCAGTGCTGGTCCTCAACAAAGCTACAGCTTCCCTCAAGGTCTTGTAGGTCTTCAGTCTGGGGCCCCTTCCATCAAGCTTTCCCCCATCAAACTGCAACCCAACCAGGGAATCGTCGGCACTGACCTCTCACAGATCATGAGCCAATTAGAACAAAGCCTTAACTCTGGAGCGCTTACCATACAGCCCTCAAACAGTGTAGGTGAATTGCATGTAGGACAAGGCCTTCCTGAGGCTCATGGACACCTCAACTACGCAACTCCGAACTTCCAGCAATATGTCTTAGCTAATCCCATACAGAGTGGTCCATCATATTCATCTGGAACTAAAGGACTAAGTTCATACGGTTCCACTGGTCCTGTTTTGTTCAACCCTTCTACATCCGAAAATCAAGGTAACCATGCCGATCTGTCATTGCAATTGCAATCACACGGTACCGGTCAGCCGCATGCCGAATCCGGCTCTCAAGGCGAAGCTGCTCTAGGAAATGGATACTCGTTCCCCGGTCTGTCTCTAGGTGGATCTGCTGAGGGACTATCATACGGTGGGTCATCGGGACTTTCTCTGGGTAACGTAGGACACTCTTTCGGAGCACCGCCATCTCATTTATCTGGTCTTTCTTTGGGAAGCGGTGGTCATTCTCTGGGTTCAATATCATTAGGAGGTTCGGCAGGTCATTCTTTCAGTGGTCCTCTCAGTAGCTCTGGGTCTCATGGCTTAGGCCATCTAGGCTCTAAGGGTGCCATTTACAAGGTTTCCAGCGGAAAGTATGGACATGGCCCACACATCAAATCTACTTTTAAGCCTTCAAGCTACCTCGGTTCAGTGTCTGGTGAGTCTAGCCTATCTGGAATGTCACATAGCGCACCTTCATTCTTGCCAAGCTCCCTTTCAACTCACGGAGGCCACTTTGGAGGATTTGGTTCCCTGAGTGGCCCGTCAAAAGCTCTTTCTCCACTGTTCACAAGGTCTGAAGGTTCTGTAGATTCAAGTGCTGGTGCTAGTCACTATGCATCTCCTCCTGCTACCACCTATGGTTTTCCCTCTGGCTCCTACTCCGGTGGCAGTGTACAATCTGCGGCTGCTTCTGGACCCCAATACTACACTGCCAAGTTCCCCAGCTTCGGCAAAGGCAGCTTCTCTTACAAAGTCCCCGGAGGCGCATCCCTGAGTGCTCACTCCTCCATACCTAAGTACAGCTTGAGTTCCCAGTCTCATGGTCCCAGTGGCCGTTACGCTGCTCCTGAAGACGCTAGCGGTGCCTACAGTGAGACTGTATACAACACCATCAAGTACAGCGAGGAACTCAAACCTAGAGCCTAAATACCTGGCAATTAAGTGATGAGATTTTGTAAATAGTGAATATGTTTGTCTGGGATGTTGATAGTTCGAGAAGCATTTGTCACTGCGAAAGTGAGTGTTATTTATTTGCATATTTAATGATATGCAAGTGAGTGCTTTGATTCATGTTGTTATTTCTTTTCGACACGTGCACGATTATGTAGCTCGTAGAACAGGTTTTAACGAATATAGTTACGAGACGTGAATTTCTGTAAATATTTAAGTTTAAGTCTGCTATTTATTATTTGTTACTATAGCTCTAAATATTTTTAAATAAACGTTTTACAAAATACAATTATTTTATTACTATACAATTCTTACCTTAATAATCCATTACAAGATTCAAAAAATCGTATGGAACTTATTAGCGGTGTTATTTTTTTAAATGGTCCTATTAACATAATATTATGGTACAAAAATAATAAGATGTGATACTATCAATTGATTCCATCAACCTCATAATTCGTAGGTCAATATTTCATCGGAAATGAGTCAGACAACTTTTATTAATTTCACAACGGAAAAAGTTTCTCCGTTACGTAAAACTTCAAAACAAATTTATGTTTTTAATATTTCACACGTGTGAACTTATGTTGAATAATAGTAGTTTGTTTGAGTTAACTTAAAATAGATGACAACTTTCAGGAGTTTTACCGATTACCTTAGCCATAGAATAATAAATGACTACGTAACGCCTTAGCTTATTCGTACACCTTATTAGTCCTAGATATATTTTTTTAGTTTTAATAAAGTAAATTAGTAGATGATAAAGAACCACCCGTCACCCACCAGTCATTCTAATTGGATAAGAAACTTTCGTAGATATACTGTGACCTAGTCTAAAAACTTCCCAGAAGACATACTAGTGTTATATAGGGAAGATAATTCCAAGTGATTTCACCCTGTGTGACTTATCGGTAACAGTACTATTTGTAGTCCAAGGAGCTACGGTGTTGATGATGTGGGCAGTTACGTCGGAAGGAAACATAATACCTTGATTACATTACCTAGTGCTTGGGTAATCGACGCCATAAGCAGGGGCGTAGCTACCTTCGGGCTAGGAGGGGCAACGCCTCGGTGCCCCAAAAGTCCTTTCAGAACACTTATTATTAATGAAAACTCTACCTACTTCGGAATCTAGTTAAAATAAGTAACTTAAGATGAACAGTATAACAATTCAAGTTCAAATTCAAAATTTTATTTATTCCAGGTACAAACATAATGGTGCACTTCACTAATTACTTTATAACAAATTATCTTTATAAGTTATTTCACTGCTAATGATGAAAAGTATCAACAAATGAATGTAGCGCGTAAACTTCAGACGCACGTAAATGTAGAAAATAAGTTTTTCAAATACGAATATTTTTGAATACTACGAAATTGAGAACTTAAAGATGAGTAGATTTTTATAAAAACAAAATTTTCAAGTTTCTATCCATTATATTATTTATAATATGCATAATAAAAATATATCTATATACGTATGTCTATTATATGAAGTGAAGTAAATCAGATGTCTAGTACCCGTAACACAAGCTTAGAGTTTACCACGGGGCTAGATGTTGTTTGATGCCTTGTGACAATCAGTAAAACCCCCTGGGCCCTATTTTTTTTGCCAGAGCCCCAGAGCCCTTGGTCACCTAGCTACACCACTGGCCATATAAGTATCTTGATCGCAAGTTTCACTAAGAAAGTGTTTACCGAGGAAATTGCGGCATCCAACTAGATGCGTCGGTCAAGTTCTACTATTTTCTGCTTATGACATTTTTGATTCCGGTATAACCTACCTAGGGTAATTATATTTTTAGAGTTACATGTATAATATATATAAATAAATATTATAAAAATAAATATTTTTTTTTTCAAATAACCTTTTTGGAAAATATTTTACTATTGGAAAGCTGCACTATATAGCCGAGTGACATAGTAGGCTTATACATTTTGCAAACAATTAGAGTTCATTACCAAAACTCCGATTACGTAACCCAAGGAGAAAATAGCTCGTGTAACACAGCGGTGCGCAGGCGCAGCTTCTATAACCATAACATAGAATAATAAATTACTAAACCATAATAATGTAGTCAAGCTTATAAAAGTCAAAAGATAATTAATCACTCTCTTTGTTAGAATAATCTAACCTTTCATCTAGAATAGCTAAGATCCCGCTAATTCTTTTATGCACTAAAATTTTTTCTAGTCAAAAATTAAGATTCAATGGACCTTCACTTATTATAAATTAAAGTCCCCCGCCATGTTTGTCTGTCTTTATGTTCGGTATAAACACAAAAACTGAACGGATCTTTATTTAATTTTTAGCGATAGCTATTTAAGGGGAACGTTTTCTGAGCGATAGGTAGAGCTATTCAAGGGAAAACCGGAACGGGCCAGGTAGTAGATCTATATTTTTAAAGGTTAGACCTAGCGGTAGATATCTCAATTAATGTCGAGTATTTTTTAACTTTCTTTCACATGTCTGACAATAACAGACGAAAACTTATCAATGCCTCGGTGGAGTTTAAAAAATAGAATAATGTACTGCTATAAAGACTATTGTCTAAAACAGAGAAATGCATTGGGAACTAACAGACAATGTCCGTAATGCGACGACAGTACACATACAGTAACATACTATCACTCTCCTTTATGTACCAACGTACACATGATAGGTATTTCATTAATAAACAGAGCGCACCTCAGTGAGATGAAAGTCTTCTATGTGTTGCCAGTGGTGACAGATGAATCCGATACGTGGTGCTTAGCTATAGACTCTAATAGGCTAAAGGCCTGTTTCGCCGACTACGCGAACAATTAGACAATGTTTAAAATATAGATCTGCTTTGCTCAGTCACATGTGACAAAGCGAGATAGTTCTTGACATAACTAACCACTGAGACGTATTATTGACAAAACTAACTGAACTCTGAAATGAGCCCTAAGGGTAATCAAATACAGTAGCATTTACCAGTAGGTAAATAGTAATCGTAAAGATATAGTAAAATATCAATCAAGATGTTTTACAGAAAACTGTTTCAAAATACTTATTTCACTACACTACCAAGAAGATAACATTAGACACTAATACATTTTAAGAAATCATAGCTTCTAACTTCAATTAAAACTTATAAATGAATGTCTATTATATTAACACATACATATTTACATATTTACCCTTAACACAAGCTTAGAGCTTACCACGGGGCTAGTTGTTGTTGTGTGGAATGTCCGGAATTTATTATTTATAATTATTATCATAGGTTTTTAGAGATCGGAGATCATAGATTTTTTTTAGCAGCTTTACAATTGAAAACTACGACTTATCTTAAAAAAGTGAAAAACAAGATGAGATGAGCTTAAACATGGAATTAACAGTGTTCAAAATAGAAATATTTCGAGATGGTCAATAAGTCATAATTACTGTAACATCTTAATCGTGTAAAGATTAAGAGTTTGATTCCGGTTCAGGATTATATCAAATACTATTAGGTACCACTCATTACATACACCTTCCAGATCTAGCTAATCATAACAAAACTCTTTTGTACAGGAGTGCAGTGTAACAATATTGTGTAATGTAAACAGTTACTTAATAACTTCATGGTCGCTGATTGTTCGAAACAAGTGACTTCCGAAACTGAAGTTCGCGTTACGTAATTTTGTGAATCAAGTACGAGTAGGCACATTGTTTGTGTGTTGCATGTTTTGATTACTCGTTTAGCAACAAATCTGGAATGTCCAATGTTTTCTCACAAATACTTTCTATTGTCAAATCTGTAAACAAGTTGAGATAATTGAATCTAGGATTTCCGACTAGTGGTTTGACAACGCTGAAGGTGAAAGAAAGGAATTGAATTGATTTTGACGATATGATACAGATTGCTATCACTTTAAGAAGACTCGTGAATAGTCCAAAATACTCCCCAGCCCTCTTCAGTTAGGTACGAAAACTTATCTCAAAAACTTTATTTATTTCTTAACAAACGATGCTTCAAACAAAATATACATAAGATAATAGTAAATATAAGCCATTTTTCACGAATAGGTACATGGAAGTAAAAAGGGCTTTTACATATTTATGCGTTTTCAATAAACTTCCATTGCAGATTTGGTAGTTGAAGCTACAAGTGACTCGGGTTTCAAGGCTCTATTGAAACGATGGTTAATTAATTACACATATAAAGAGCTCATAGAGTTTTAAATATTTATAAATAAAAGAAATAATTTCTTAAAATAAATACATTTGAGATTCAATTTGGACTGTAAGTTACTGAATTTTTTAATTATTATGTAACTTAACACAACATTCATAATTATGACATCTTGACATTGTTGTTGTTTGTTATATTTTGTAGATTCTTTGGAGAGCCAACCGCACCAATGCTTCGATACTGTCACAGATTCGGGTCCAAACACGCCTCTCAACTGCCAGCAGAGAATACTCTCGTATTTCTGCCACATAATGAGAAAAGGGGATAAAAGTGTAGAAAACTTGATCGTGGTTGGACACACGGAGGGCAAAAGGGCCCGTGGTTGGACTCCAACCAGATGGTCCGATCAATTAAAGGCATATATACATCTAAATTTTACTGGGTTGTCAGATACGCTATGGACAGGCACAGTTGGAGGCAGATCATCAAATCTTGGTATACCACAGCACCCGATGTCCACATACTGTGAAGACCATGATCCTCAGCCATGAGGATGTGTATTTAAAAAAAAAAATAGAATACATAGATAATAATGAAACACATTGATTAGGTATATTATATCTTTTCAATAAATATAAATGAATACTAAAGAACTCAGACGAGAGTAATATTTATAACTTGTTTTAAAGCACTTAAAATATGAGGTTTCACTTTCATAAAGATAAGTAAGTAATGTAATAAAATATATATTTGAAATTCTATAATCATAAAATCTATACCAAGAATATAAAATTGAAGATTCCTGTCAAGAAAGTCATCTTCATCTATACTTAAAATGAATAATGCGACTTTTAGATTGGTCTTGGTCTGGGTGTTTAATATGTATAATAAAAATATCTATAAATGTATGTGTCTATTATATTAAGTATATTAGATGTCTAGTACCCGTAACACAAGCTAAGAGCTTACCACGAGGCTAAATGTTGCTATGTGGATTGTCTGGAAATAATGATTTAATGATTTATTTATTTAGATAGATTTTAATTAATATGTTTGGGTATGCAAGGACCCTTTTGAGTTCAAACTTGTCGAAATACCAAAACAAAAATAATTGTTTGGACTCGTCAACCTTTTAACACCCCTCTATTTGTATCGAGGGTAGTTATAAATAAACTTTTTATTCTTCTTTATCAACTTCAACTAAGACTTGTCAACGGATCGACAAAGGCTCCATCTATTAAAGTAGGTTGAAACCACACCGCGCCTGAGCATGTAGGCAAGAACTGAGTTTACTTTCACACCAGTCAGCTTCTAATTGAGTTTGATCTAACGACGTGCTAGATGGCGCTGTAAATCAAATAGGACTTATACATTTTTAACCCCCGACCAAAAGAGAGGGGTGTTATAAGTTTGACGTGTCTGTCTGTCTGTCTGTCTGTCTGTGTCACCATAGCTCCCGAACGGATGGAGCGATTTCAATTTAGTTTTTTTTGTATGAAAGGTGAGTCTTGCGCGAGTGTTCTTAGACATGTTTCATGAAATTTTTTTTCATGAAATTTTGATTCCAATGCTTTAATTTCCTTAAAATTAAACACCATAATATTTAGTAATGTGCACGCGATGCTCTTTCATTTGACACCCCACTCGAGTATATTTGCAGATTTTCCTAACTCTCACCCCCATAAGTTTTAAACGGCACAACCGATTTTCATGAATACCTGTCTAAGAACACTCACGACAAACTCACCGTTCATACAAAGCTCCATCCGTTCGGGTGCTATGATGTCCCAGACAGACAGACACTTCAAACTTATAACACCCCTCTTTTTTGGCCGGGGGTTAAAAATGAAGTTACGTCCGCTATTTGTTCGTATTGATTTCTTAAACTATTTGCTAGTGCTTGTAGCCAAACTACTATCCTGATATATTGAATTTTTTGGATGAAACTAAAATATTTTGCCTTAAACCCGATATTTAATTTATTAAACAGAATTTCTTGAAATATTATAGTATAGTTCTTCTGTATATAAACATTTTCTTTTTATTCCTTTTGCATCCACGATCAGTTATTTTATTTATTTATTTTAACTATGAGCAGAATTTTCGTAGTTTTTATTTTTAATAATTTATCAGGGGAAGTACCTTATTTGAATGTCTTCACATTTTGCAAACTATTTAACCTGATGAATCCTAATGGTTTTGAATAAGTGATAAAACTCTCTTTTAAGTTAAACAATTTTCGGTGTTTTTAGGAACAGGCTTTATCAACGTGTATGTTAAATTTAATCGATAAAAAACCATACAACTGGGGGTCGCACCCCTCACCCCTCTAAATGGGAGCAATTTGATAATTCATTTTTCTTATTTATACGATTTTATTGAAACTTGTTTATTTATAATTTTATGCTGTCTTCATACACAAAAGTAACCTTATCTTAAAGCTGTTGAAATGTGCTCGTATTTAAAATGGAATTCGTTAGGAAGTTACTAAAAATAAAAAACAAACACCTTTGATCCCGACCAAAAACTTGTTAAAATTTTGTGGTTGTAATTTTTAGTTATTGTGTTCTACATAAAGAACCATCCGTTTTTTTTTCGTTTTTTATTTGTTGGCAAAAGGGTGCGCTAACTAGATAACTTAAATTAATTACCGCTAATCACGCCACGCCAATTATCCAGGTAAATTTATGTCGGTGCCTTTTTTTGTAACAATCTAAGATTTAATAGTTAATATATAATATTTAGATAATTTGTGTTCTTCGATACTGGGTTGTTTGGCGCCGGGTCTCTTGGGTAAGAATACTTTCATTAAAAAAATAACATTTTTTAATTTCTTGATAGGCAAATGTTACATAATGTTGGGAGATATCTTAGCAGGCACATAAATGCACAGTAAACGCCTTTATTACCTTGGTCAATGGCTATCTAACAGCGCTATTACTGCTCGTGGGCTACCCAGCAATTATTATTGGCTCCGCACAATAGAAAGCTTTAGATCAGCGATTGGAAGCTGAGCCCTTTCTTAATATAATAGCATAGCTTGTCTTTGGTGTTGGGATATTGACATAATTATTGAATTGTATGACTATCTCATGTTATGTTATGATGGTTCATTAATATAAGAATTGCATTTTTTTGCTGAATTCCATCAGTCCTCTTGTTTTGCAGCAATTCGCTTTATCTAATTAATTCTGAATATACTATTGCTGTAATTAGATATTTCTCAAAAGCAAAAGTGTGTAAGGGATTAAATGTTGTTGGATTTTCAAATTGTGACGACATTATTATTTTCAACTCCTATATGCACTATGACGTTTATAGACATCACTTTATTGTTTAAATTAAATTAATTTTCATACATTGTAAGGTTAGTCATTACTAATGTGCATAAGCAAATCAATTAAACTATATTTATACTTTTTAATAAAGAAATGTTTATTTCGGTTTATGTTCGTAAGTACATATTCCTATTGAGGTACAGAGTCCTCTTAATTAAATCAACAAGAAAAAATGTTGTCATGCATGTTGTCACAACAAGTTATTAGAGAAAATATTGAGTAGCTCAACCACCTTGTTACATCTCACAAAAACCACAGACATATTTGTGGTACAAAACTTCTACCTCTGCTAATGATAATGATGTGGCGCTCTCGTTACGTGTGTGTTCTTCCGGCTCGACCGGCCGGTAGGAAGGCGGTAATCTCGTGAACTGGATATGTTCCGATAAGGGACAAAGACCTATCGAGCGGTCATTCCCTCGTGCGAGCTCTGGAGCTAGGAAAGTTGTCCATGGCCGCTCATATAAATACATGAACTTGATACCGTCTTACACTTTTCCGTGCGCCCCCGAGTAAAGCACTTTTCCTTTCGCACTCTCGCGTAAATAATGTGATTAGTATTTCGCATGCGAAACACAATGGCGAGAAAAGAGCTTTTGGTGAGTACACTTCGCGTGATTCAATTGCAGTCATCAATTTCTTTGAGCAATTTGCTTTGTGCTATGTAAATGTACCGGACGCTGATCGATTGTTTTACACGCCTTTTTGCATTATCTATGATTGATTACCTCGTTACATCGGTTTCAGGTCATCATCGCTTTCGTTGCGCTCGTCTGTGCCAACGATGTTGACGATAATGAACAGAAGAAGCGAGGCGTGGGGAAGACCAGCCTGAACACAATACCGACCGGTGCACAGAAGCAGGACTACACTTACAGTATCTACCCACAGAGCCCTAGCCCGCAGATTTCAAGTGCTGCGTCATACCAGCCTTCCGTCTCAAACTCCTTCTACCCGTCTCAGGCAAGCAGCCAGTACTACTCAGCACAGGTTCCACAAGCTGACCAATCATATGCTCAGCCTCCGATAAACTTACTCCCTCCGCAGTCTTCTCATCCCTTCGTTCCAATAAATTTCGTGCCAAGTCCTGGGTACCAATCAAAATATCAGCTCGTGCCATCTAAACAAGCGGGTAATATTCAATTAGCGTTGCTGCAGCAGTCTCCGACTTACCCTAGTCAATCGTTGGTTCAGTACCCCCAAACTTTGTTTTCACCTCAGCACTCTAGCCCGATTGGACCACAACAGAATCTCTACAATCCAGTATCACAGGGGCAATACAATGTTGGCCCTAATTTACCTTTCCAAATTGGAAACTCGTATTTAGGGCAGCCATCAACCATGCTATTATTGGCTCAACCAAACCCTTCTTTATACAATAATGTCTTATATCCTAATCAGTATTCAAACCCTCTGCAGAGTCTTTACAACAACTATGTGCCTCAGAATTCACAGACACGGTACAGCCAGCAGGTGCAATATTCATCTCCACCTTCAACCGACAGCCAGGTGTCCTTAGCGTCGAGTCTGCCGAAGGAAGACAACGATATTAGCACCCACTCTGGTGACTACGCATCAGCACCCTCTGAGACGAGCTCAAGTTACAAAAGTGCTTACGCCACATCCAGATCCTCATATTCGAAACTTTGATTCTCGGATAATCGGATAATCATCCCAAATATAAACGAATGAGCTTATTTACTATATCTTGTTTAGGCCATTATATCGCCATTATATTTATTTTCGGTTAAGCCAATTATATATTATCACTTGTTACTTGTTTATTGATGTTAAATAAATGGACACCTGTTGAGTTTGAAAAGTTTTTTGATGGACTTGAAAGGGAACGGCCCCGCCTTCTATATTGCCTCGTTCAAAAGCACCTACTTAATCTTAATTGAAATCGCTTCTAAATCCTCTCACTTTTGCCTTTAATCCAGTGCTCATTAGCAAAAATAACATAAATAGAAGATACTCGCAAGATTCGCACCTGCGAAGGCTTTTGTACTCGTAAAACTAGAATGTATTGCTACATATGTTAAATGGATAACTTTTTTGATGGACGTGAGAATGGAAAATCGTGTAATATTACATATTATTATGTAAGTGTAATAGATTTTACAGATAGTTAACTAGTATGAGTACTAGGCGGGCCAGTGAAAGGAGCACGTATTAATTGATGGGATTTATATTTGTATCACTGCACACGCAATCCTACGCACCTGCTTCACAAATCTACATCAAATTAATGTGAAGGTTGGTGTGAGGTAGGCTGTGTAGGTCATTATAGCAGTTTCTGGTCTTATTTTTTATAATTCCAGTTACGATTTCGTTTCCTTTCTTGACTATGATTGGCAGATGCTTTATCCAATTAGATAAGGGTATTTCGAAATGTACTCGTATATAGATATCCTAACTCTGTGCCTATTACAGTTTTGCTAGAATGTAATATATACTACTGCACGCAATATGTGAATTTACTGACACATGATGAAAAAGTGGCAATGAAAGATATGACAAAATATTTTTTCATTCATTCAAACCTTATAATGGGAACAATCACCATTTGAAAATAAATAGATAGATAACACTTTATTGCACACCACACAAAACACACCAAAAAAAAACAAACAGATTTAGCATAATCATAATGTTGGAGTACAATGGGCAAAAAATATTAGGTTCAAGTCTCTAATTCTTTAAATTTTATAGAAAATTTTTAATTTATATAAAAATGTTAATCTGGCAGATATAATATCTAGTATACCTTTTAGCACTTTCTAAGAATATTGTACACATGAACTAGTGCATAAAATCTGACCTTATTTCATATTTTTTCACTTTGGCTATTGCTATTTGAACAGTATTGTATGTTAATATGAAATGCAATGATGGTTGTGTACGTAACTGACCGCTGATGTGGGTTTCACTGTTATCAGATAGATCTGCTTATGCTTATCTTTATGCTGTCATATTGGATTTATAGTTTTCTGGAACAAACGAACATCTGTCAAAATTAAGAATGAATTTTTAACGGACGTTTAACATTTGATAATGTTTTTAATTTGAGGAATTTAATATTTTTATGTACACTTATTACTTTTTGCAGAATACGTTTTGTGAATACGAGTACGAAAAGCGGACTTTGTTTGTTTTAATATCCCAAATTTGGTCCCATATAATGTGAATCAAAATGAGTATCTGGTATTGGGTATTTAAAATAATTGAAATTACGTTAATTGACAATTTCATACTTTTCAGTTTTTTCGGCGATTAAACATTTCTTACAGTTATTTTTCTTTACAATACTAAAAAGGAAATCTCAAAAAACCTATGGAACCTTGCATAATAATTTTATTTTTTATTATATAGCATTTTAATTAAATAACTTTATTCTGTTTATGCAAACATTACAGACAGGCAGATTAAACTTGGAGAGCCGGAGAGGCGAAAATCGGACTAGCGCCCCGTACATATAAAAATTTAGATTAAGATTTACAGTTATTTCCGTCGGTTTTGTCCAAAGCTGTGCTTGCCAATTCGAGTTTAAACTTTAGAGGTTTTCGGCCCAACAGCCATATCTTCTACGCGCTATATGGCTTGCGCTAAGCCACTTTAACGAACTAATTCCACTTTCCGCTTATATTCAACACTAGTGGCCCGCCCCGGCTTCACACGGGTTTTTATTCAATTTTTTTTCTCGGCAATTATTCGATTTTTTCTCGCCTTTTAAACCTTCCCTAGACCTCCACGAACATTTCAAGACTATGATAAGATAAATCCGTTCAGCCGTTCTCGAGTTTTAATCAGAATAACGAATAACAATTCATTTTTATTTATATAGATTATTATAGAATAATTAAATTAAATGCCACCACTTCTTGAAGTTCTATAGCATGATGTGAGCAACTCTACAAAAAGGCCACTACATAATACCTAATATTAAAAGACAAGTTGAGTTTGAACTATAAACAAACCAACGAATATTGCGTTTTTTTTATTATTTTTTTATTTTAAAAGTCTTCTAGTTAATATGCCTAATATCCAGTGACGCTGTCGCCATAGCCGAAATCGGCTAGGATGTTATTATTATTATTATTATTTGAGGGGGGCCAAAACAATATTGCGACTCGCCTCCCGTGGGTGAAATTTCCGATACTAATTGAGAACAAATTTATACGAACGATATCGTGAGAAACTAAAAATACACACCGGAACCTTCCCCTTTTTTAAAGTTGGTTATTATGAAAAAAACCCTGAAAAAAGTCCTCTGCCGTGCCGTGTCTTTACGATCAGGATACTCGAAAACTACTGAAAACTTTATGCGGTTTTAATAGAGGTAGAGTGATTCAAGATTAAGGTTTTCGTACGTGCAAAGCCGGAACGGGTCAGCTAGTATATAATATTTTTAATTCTCTGAGTAGCATGTATTTAGGTGAGAGCTTACTGACATAATTAAAACCAACATTTTTTTTTCCTAGGCGTCCCTTTGTGGCCTCGCGCTCTAGACACATGTCTAGTTTGCCTTTAGAGTAATCCACCTCTCATTTTAGATAACTATAAAAAATTGCTAAATAATAAAGTTCATGCATTCACAAGGAAAGGAACATTTCATATATTTTTTAAATATTTATGAGACATCTCTGTCTCTTTACACACATGAAAAGAAGTAATATTTTGCCAAACTGTACCTAACCAAGGAGTCCTATGTGCAGCAGTAGATTTCCCATAACCGCATTGATGATGATGAAACACTCACTAGCACCCTATATTTAATTCTGATGAAAGGTCTGAATATAATATAACACGCGAAACCAGTTTATATTCATCAAACCAGCTGATCATCTTTTTATAACTACCGATATCAAACCTCTATTAATAACATGGTAATAACTATTCAATTCCCATTTATTGCCTCATACCAATCGAGAGTGTTACTTCTAAATATGAAGACGAGTGGAGCGGAGAAAACAACATATTAATTAAATTTTACACAGACCGAGGCACTACATCAAAACATTACATTTTAAAAATACTTTTAGGGAATCGAATTTTTAGTTCTAATTTGGCAAACGGTCTGGTTTGGAAGTTTAGAGGTATAATGGATTTCCGCAAAGTAACGCCCGAATCTATCAATTACATTACACCGTTATTGCAATCCGAAATCATTAATATTACATACAAAATATTTATTACCAACAAAAAAAGTAAAAGTGTGAGTTATTATAATTTAGTCTTAGGTCTTCCATTGGCTTCATTGATATTTTAGCCTCTGATGACTAAAAAAACGGATTAAAACCAAGCAAGAAACTTAATAGGCACGATGACTACATAAAAAATAGGTATTCTCTTTAGTCCATCTGTTAGCCTGTCCAAAAAGACTGGACACTTATTTTTATTTTTCGCTTTAACAATTAATTAAGTGCCAAGCTATAGATTTAACTCAAGCAAAACTACAATGAGAAATATTAAAAAAAATAAAAATCATGAAAAAATACAGTGCAGAAAAAATACAGACAATGTTTTAACAAATTTAATTTTATTTATAATTTTCCCGTGCAATTTTTAAATATCAATTACCAAGTCTTCTATTTTATTACATGCCCAGTGCGAAGTCGTGCTGCAGTGACAATGTCGCTCCTGCCCAGGCCGGCCCTCAGCACGGGGAACGAAGAAGTGATGGTTGTACCATGTTTTGATGGAACGTGCCTGGGGCGAGGAATTTAGAAAATGGAAGGAGGCATTCCTCTCAGAGCCCACCTCGTACTATGAACCTTGTGCGCTTATACCGTGTAGTATGTAATGACTGTAAGCGCAGTATTTATGTCATATTTATAAATTTTGTACTTTAATTAAGAATAAGTATATAAAGGTGACATGTTCACGAAACCCTGTATAAATAAATAAATGATTTAAAAAAAAATATCAAGTCTCGGAATTAGAAGAAATGCAGCCAGCGCTTTTCTTAAAAAGCTTAATTTCTGAAATATTCAACACAGCTACGAGTATTACAATCATTACCATCTTTTCCTACAAAACAAGACAAAGTAATATATTTAATAATAAAGACCATCTGAATACTTCAAAGACCTACAAAACAACTTTCTCATAATTTAGATTTATGGGTCTGGTTTAGGCACTAAGTAATGGGACGGTAATATAATTGTGCAATATTAATAAAACCTAGTATGTTGAGAAAGATGTGCTTGATTAGCCTGGAGCTACACTAATTACGTAAGTACAGCGTGTTTTAAGAAATCTCCAGTTTTTTATTAATATCGGTACTTTATTCAAATTGTGATGACTGAATGTAAATTAAATATAACTACTTATTTCGTAAATTAATGCCGATCCAGGCTACGAGTAATTTTTACAGTTAGGCAAAATTAAAAAACTTATGGATTAAAGATTAAAACTTAAAAACCCATGCTCGGGATTTTTACTTTTTGATCTAATCTAATATATAAAATTTCCATGTCACAATGTTAGTTACCGCACTCCTCCGAACCGGCTTTTATTATGCGTATTAAGTAGGTCTGAGAATCGGCTACTATATATTTTTCAGTTTGCTACACAATGTTTGCTGGGGTGAGCTAGTTATTTATTCATAAATATAAAATATATTTAAGGTTCTCCATAAAGTATTTAATGATATTTAAAAAAAATAGGCAAAAAATATATAGCAACAAAACATTTTATCAATGTTTTTATGATGATGATTATATTTTCCCAGCTGACTTTGGGTCTAGGATTCGGCTATCATGACTGCAACTATTATAATATGTATATGATTATTCAAATAAAGGTAGGTAAGAAGTAAAGAGATTAAATTTCTGAATAATATTGACGAACAAGTGACACGTTTATTAAAAAACGACAACCTGTATTTATAATTAGTTTCCTTATAGGTATACAGGTAGGTGGCTAGACTATTATAGCATGGAGTATTATTACTCAAGATAACTAAACATTTTTATGATGGTTTTATTTTCGCACGATCGACTTACATAAGTACGTCAGAATATTATACGAAGTATCTTTTTATAGTATTTGGGGTTTTACCAAACTCTACGTTTCAAAAATTATTTTGTGAAATTTGCCCTTAGTCACATCTTAAATCAAATGATAGTTAATTTCAAGCTTATATGCGACAAATTATAGCTTCCCGCCGACAAACAGTTTAATCATACATTAAACTTACGACAAAGTACCAACCAACAAAGTTGTCTGCATGGAACGAAAGCAAACCATAGTTATATGAGTGAAACATTAACTCTACCAATAATTGTAAACCCATAAATCGTGTTGCGTCGTGCTGAAACAAGCTAAACTGAATGAAGTTGTTATATTTATGAGATAATAGCTCCTTAGCATGGATTATCTCTAGGATTTATAAGGTAATAAATACTCATATCTAAAATAGCCCTGGCCAGCATGCGCGGTAGATGATTAATGGTTTTAATATAGAAATATCGAATACATGACAAATCATCAGATTCATGGGGTCAGGTCTATGTCAGCAACATAAGACAAATATTGGTAAGATTGTTGGCAAACATAGATCTATCTCTAATAAAAAAACGAAACTGCTGAAGCGAAGTAAAAGATTTTGTACATATGTATTAGAAAGAGAGAAAGAAAGAAAAATATTTATTACTACACAAAACAATTACAAAAACAATAACAACAAACTTAAACTAATAACAAATTAAATATAAGTACCTACCTTAAAACTATTGAATTTTTGTGTAATAAAGGGTCCCTGGCTCAGCATAATGCATCTGCCACAGGGCCCGTAGGAGCACTATGACAGGGCGCTGGTTTTCAGCCAGGGCCCGTGGGAGTGGCAACACCACAACTTAAAATTAAAACAAATATCAAATATCCACAGTAGTATCATAGGTACAGGTACAGTATCCATAAAGGAGTTATTAAGGGATCAGAGAAGAGTTATTAAAGTTTATAACAGTGACGGTAACGTAAGATGTATGTTTTTTCTGTTCTTTGATTACCGGCGCATAAAGTTTTCACTTAGCAATGTTCATTGGCATAATTTATGCAGAATATAATAATTAAGGATTTATCTTGCATTATGTTATTGATGTCTCTGTGATAGAGTAGTTAGATAAAGGAAGGAGTAAATGACGCAACGAATACTCATTATGTGTTATTATAGTGGCACGGAACGGGCCCTTTCCTGTGAAAGTGGGCTATTTGAACCTGATTGATGTACAACACGTAAATAAGTAAATGTTCTAACATAAGTAAACACAAAATAACTATAAGTAAACTTGCCTGCTTTCGAAGTTGCAACGGTCTTCAAGCGTTATTTAGCATCGCATCTGGATAAGAGGACCCTTTATCAAACCGCTTTAGAAATAATGTGAGGTTGCAGGTTTTCGTATTGCACTTTAGATTTGCTAACAACTGTGCTCTTCAATGGTGTACTTCATTTTGCATGTTAATAGTGAAAACTTTTGTTGTAGAATACATCAATTTGCAATTGAATCATAAATTCTTCTATGTACATAGGATCTCGGTCTTTTTTACGTTACGTAATTTTTCGTAGTTTCTTCAAACCTTATGAAGATGACACATACTTTAAGTTTTAGTGAATTTATTGAAAAAAAACCCTTCACAAACTGATACCCATATCCTCTCCTCCTTCATACCAAAGCTTATATTTATGGTTAAAAAGGTTAGAAGATCAATGGCGATGTGTAAGGAAATTACTGCGCTTCGGAAACTCACCTGACAAATCACCTGACAGGACTTTATTATATTCTGGAGATTTTCTTTAAAGCATATAAAAAAGTTGTTTTCCATCCAAAGGTTGCCTGGAAGACATCGCTTTTTAGCGATAAGTCCGCCCATTGTACATTTGTTTTCCTACGTGTTTTTCCTGTGTGCACAATAATTATTTATTTTTGTATTATATATAATTAGCTGTGTGTTTTGCAAAATGCTCATGTTTTGAATGTTCAACAGACTATCTTAAACATCTTTGCCACGTTTTGTCTTACCAACATTGAATCGTTATCACAATTAAATACACGTCGGCGTAACGATTCGTTTTATTCTATCGTAAACAGGGAAAAGCCAGCCGCAATCAACATTGTATACCTATTAGTAATACTAGTTGTTACTAAATATCCCATTAAAGTTTACCTGAAGAACATTTGTTTATGGCCTATTAACTGTGATGAAGTGAACGTAACAAGATAAAAGCAACATAAATAAATGCTCGAGATCTCTTTACTTAACTATAGCCTTTTGCGTCAAAGCTTTAAAGGACGATTCACACATATCAGTGAGCCCACAGTTCCGGCACAGTACCGTATCAGTGATAATTATTCTTTCAAACATTTTCTATGGACTGACACTGACGGTACTGAGACAACACTGACACGGACAAGTGTGAATACATCCATAGAAAATGTTTGAAAGAACAATTATCACTGATACGGTACTGTGCCGGAACTGTGGGCTCACTGATATGTGTGAATCGTCCTTAAAGCGTAAAGTTTTCTGTAGGTGTAAAAAAACACTGTATTTGACACTAATGCCACTGGATCTATAGTGTTGTCTTACACCTACAGCTTTAATCTAAACATCACGCTTCACCTGTCATGACCTGACTGGTGTTACCTGCGGTGTTAACCAAAATACGTGAACCATGAAACAAGCTGTCAGGTGGAACATGGTGTAACAATACGTGTTATATAATGAATTACTGTAGCTCAATTCTTGACACTCTCGCCGTCGATTCTTTTTATATTATCCCTTGTTGATATGGTGGAAAAATATGAATGTACGGAAAATTTGTGGAAATTCACGGAAAAGTACTAGAAATTTTACATTTTGGGGAACGGGTAGTTCTATAACTTAAGAATATCCGCCATACGAGTCTATAAACTGTTGAGGGAGGCTCCACGTACAAAGAAACTGAGTGAAGCAATTATTTGGTGTTTCGGGATGTGATCTTGTGTGGCCAAATTCTAAATTTTCTTGCTCTATATACAAACAAACATATTACCATTGTTATATGAATGTATTACATCAAAAAGTGTAGCATGATTTGTTGTATTGAAGTATTGAATTCTAAATAGGTACCTACGCCAATGACATAGCGCTAGCCAACACATGCTACAGAACTTAAACATGCGAACTTACTAAAATTCGAACTTACCAGAATAGTTTCATCAATGAGGTGTAATAGCTGCATGGTGTTAATTTCGAAACTGTATCATTTCTCAATGTTACACTAATTTAGACACAGATATACTTATAGAACAGAGTCTCAAAAACAATGCACAATTACACATACGAAAGGTTGGTAAGTTTTATGCTTTGTTAGGTTAGTTTAGAAACTATTATGAAATAATTCATAAATTACAAAATTGTTTTAAAGTTATTGGTACAAATCGCTACAACGCAAACTAATATAATGCCACTTTAATTTATACAAGTTTCTATATACATACATTTCTAAATCAATTGTCAGATAATCGTAAAAAAATATAGGAATAGTAGACAGTCTCAGTGGCGCGGTGGGCCAAAGCCCGCTTGCGGCGTAAAAGGTAGTGGCTTTGATTCCCGCGGGGGGATTACGTGATTGTATGTTCTGCAAGCACTTTCTCGTTGGTCTAGGTACCGTAACAAGAGCTGAGAGCTTACCACAGGGCTAAATGTTGTTATGTGGACTGTCCGAAAAAAATATAATTTATTTTTTTATTTAGAGATCATACCGATTATATCTGTGTACGAATGTACTTATTAAGGATTGCACAACTCTTAAGTACGAATGTAAACTGTCAGAATTCTCACATGAATCCCAATTGATAATAACATGCAGATGGACAAGTGTTTGTGTAACGAATCACAACATTCGTAACCTTCTTTGTAATACGATTTAGGAGTCTATAAAGAGTTCTTATTAAATTTCAGCCTTGGATACGATTAAGTAGGTTTTTTTTTAAAAGACTTAAAAATCGATGCTCAATTCACTGCAGTAAGGTTTATACTTAACTTAATACGGATTTTGATGATTCCTCTAACCTTATCTTAACTTGTTGTTCATAGATAAATAATAGCTTTATAAAAATAAACAACAAGAAAACAAAAGCATCTTCTTTCAAGTATTGTTACTTAACAAAGTACTTATAATAATCAATAAAGTACCTACCTAGTCTTGAAGATATCTTCAAAATAACATATTTATTTTATACCTGAAATAGGTAGATTTGAAATTTTCAATCTTAAGCCAATAAAGTCATATAAAAAGGTGTTTAATCGTCTTTTGATAGGTTTAATCTTAAAAGTTATTCTTTTCCAATATACACCGAATCAAAACCACATTGACTGATTAACATTATAAAACAAGAAAATACATATAAAAATTGCTAGCTTATCAATACTGGACACATATTTAATTACGCTTTATCAATTTAATAAGCAAGTGCCAGGATGTGTAGCATCAAAGTTTCGGAGTGGTTGCTTGTGACGTATAAATTTAGTACAAATCGCAGGAAAGGATTTGGGAGTTTTTTCTGTTCACGTCCGTAAGTGGTAACCCTCTGAATCCTTACACGTGACCTCCGGGTGGTGCTAAGAACAGTCTCTGGTGGTAGGCTTCGGCCGCGGCTTGTCACCACCCTCCTGGCTGGGCCAGTGCGTGAAGCGATTTTTTCGTGTTTCGCTATCTGGCCCGGAGAAGCCATCTACCTTCTAGGTCTTCATGCCCCATCTTCTAGGACCACATCGTCACTTTACATCAGGTGAGATTGTGGTCAAATGAAGGCTAATCTAACATTTAAAAAATCGTTTAGTCACACGAAACTTCAATGCGCTGTATTTTAGTATAAGTTACCCTATTAGAGGAACATTGTAGAAATATCATTAAAACTATTTCACACATACCTCTCCGCTAAGTATCTAATAAACGTTTAAGTGTAACCTATTATAAGTAATTTTGTACTTAAACATTAATTTTACTTAATGACTAAAGAATCTAACTCGAATGGAATTGGTTAGTTATGTCAATTAGGTGTTTGCCTTAGGCATTGAAAGGTAAGAGACAAATGATAAATTTATGGTAATTTGACACAACATTAAGTTGTAGGTTACCTTACTGAGCAAACACCAAATGGTCTCTCAATTCTTATTCCACTTGAGTGAAGAAAATCTAGAAAATATAAAAAATTAGGTAGATATCCAAAAAAAATTATGTAGGTATCATATTATTGTATAAAATATTTTTTTGTAGATAAGAATGTCTAATCTTTCCTTTTACTTCGGTTCTAATCAGATTGGTTTTCAAATGCAAAAAAACTTATAAATCAATGTGTTTTATAGATTCTATCATATGTAACATTTCGGCCCAAAGCGCAACAGAAGCACAATAAATTATGAATTAATTAATATTTTATAGCATCAGATCCATCCCATGATTTAACTTATTTACTGGGTCAAGCTTTCGATATAATTGCATAGTTCATGTGTTACAAAATTGTTGGCAGTTCGCATTGTTGACTTATCATCATATGATCTGAAGATGACATATGGAGTAGTTTAAATTTGCGAAAGAGATTGCATCTATTGTTTAATTTGAATTGAAAGCATATAATTAATTGTTCTGAGCAAAAAGACTTTGATATGTCACGAATAATTTGTCCTAATCAAAGATTATATTTTGGTATAATTTTTTTTAAAGACATTCTAAAGTTTCAAACTCGTGAAACGCTAGAGCAATAGACTTGCTTTTCGGTGTCCGTAAATAAAATTATTAGCGTACCTATTTCCTTCCAAGCATGTTCAAGACAATGTTTTCTATACGTAATAAGCAAAGAGGCATAATTTGGTATGCGAAGATTGATAAAAGAGATCCAATCAAAAAGTATTGCACGCCTTTTCATACAACATTCCTGGAGCGTTTTAATGTTCCTAATTAAAAAAAGTTCTCAATTTTTTTTATTTTAGTAGTGTTTTTTTTATTTCGATAAAATAATTCTCAATTCTATACTACTCCTATTCTTTCCTTGTGAAAAACTAACCTGCTATTTACAGGAGTTACACAAAATGCCGTAAAGAGTGAGAATTGGAAAGTGTATCAATTACAGTAGGGTCGGTGCATATGACAGGGTGTTGCTCCACGTACGTAGAAAGTCTAAGTGAAACCGATCCAGCAAGGAGTTTCCCTTACATACACAGATATATTTTTCCACTTTGGAACCTTAACATAAACAGGTAATATGTAATCTTGATGCTATGCAGATAGAAATACCGATAAAATTTAAACGGTGATCTCAGGCGTTTAATGTTGGGCAGGTTCGCGTTGGCAGTTGCTGGTTTCATTCCCGCCTGTAGATCAGATTTTGTATGACGTAACAAATTCAGGTCAGGGTGTCATACATGTCTGCATTTTCAAAATGTTATAAATATATGAATCTACCAGCTTTCCACGGTAAAAAGTAGCCTATGTGGCATTTATTTTATTTTATTTTTATTTATTATGAAATGTAAGCTATATAATTGTGAAGTTTCATCAAAATATATTCAGTAGTTTTGCGTCAAAGAACGAAAGAGGGACAAACACACATAATTACACACTTACATCATCACAAGCTTTCGCTTTTATAAAATTAGAAGAATCAATATTAATCCTACTACCAACAAGGTATCTAGTAGGTACATGGATGACCGAGCCTAGCTAGGTTTTTTTATGAACGTTGTAAGATGGGTTGAATTTTCCAAAACTGTATATTTTGTGAATAATCCATTTTTGTTAAGACAATGAACTAGAAGTTTTCCTACTAATTAATTACTTCATACAGTACATCTTTAACAGGTATAAAACCCAACGCCTGGGAAATTATTTATTTCTATAGATAATAAATAATACGAACTTCACAGCTTGTGAGAATGCAAAAACAAAACTAAGTAAAAAAGGTTTATGTACAAGAATTGTTTTAATTATCAAAAGTATAACGATATGTACGTATGTGTTAGTATGGTTTAGTTTTTAATAAAATACTATTTGAAGTAAAATTATTGTATTTTAATTTGTTTAGAATAGTTCAACTAACTTAACTTGACTAACTTAGGTTTATCACTTATTAAAATTCATTAAGATTTACAATTATTGTAATTTCCTTTAAAGGCCTTGGTTATTAATACTTACAAAAGCACCCCTAATGACAGTTCCTACTGGGACTTCTTTCTTGACGAAAGAGATTAGACCTTAATTCACCACGCCCAAGTCAAACCCACGACCTTCCACGACAATCCCATAACTCCCACTATTAGATAAAAATATAATATTTCCGGACAAATCCCGCAGCATCTCCTAAACCCAAACTAAGCAGTGCTTGTACTATGGGTAATAGGTGATATACTACATAGATACATTTTTTTTCTAAATACATGCATAGGAAACAACCAGACCCGAAAACAGAAATTGTAGATCGCACAAAATCTGTTCCCCCGGCGGGAATCAAACCCGCAACCTCTTGCGCCTCAGGCAGTCCTTCGCCCACCGAGCCACAGAGGTCGTCTTAAAACGTATAATCCAAGATTGTAATATGTTTCGTACTTTTCTAATATGTACTTAGTTATTAGTATCTAAGTTAATGTTTAATTTTGCCATGTCCTATATCCAGGGTCCTTAAATAAAATTATTAAGTAAAATTACCCACGCATCAATGTTAATGATTGCAATAATGAAACTGTAACTGTATACAAAATACACCATTAATACGCAAATAGTTTCTATAGAACCAAATTTAGCTTTGTCGGCTTTATATTGCCTTATTAATTAATTAACTCAGTAAAATTACGTTAACAAGGAAATATCATAACGTAATATGTAGAAACAGAATATGTCCAATTCAGACGTAATAGGAAGTCTGCAAATTATTCACATGGACAAGAAGAAAGCTAAAATTCATTTAAATACACCAATTGTTTCATGTAAGCTGTAATTTGATAACTGTAATTGCAGAATAATAGGATCTTAATATAAGACAAGACTACTCGTGATTTTTTCTTATGTTTAATTCCATATTGAGAAGAAAATAAGGTTTAAATTCCTGTGAAGTTTTGAAGTAAACTTGAGCAAAAGCGCGGTGTTATAATGACACAGATTACATGCTTCGACAACGGATTTTAAATGCATTTCGTCACACCATTATGCATTATTATGTTAAGAATCCATTATTGCTAATTTTAAGTCAAATTGAAATTAAATTACTTTTATGGTGTTAAACCAGCTTGATATGTCTGTTGGGCTTTTAAAGTGAATGTTATATGACTGATTAGGACAGCTTGGGGCTTTACTTAGATTTCTATTTACACGGTAAAGTTTTTTGAGAAATAGCACTATTGTTATCAGATTTTTTAAATTTCTGAACTTCATCATCATTTTATTTCGCGGCCCAAAGATTTTCACCAAGTTGTCCGTATATCTAGTTGGAGGAAGTGCGATGCTGCCTTTGGCCATTTGGTATCTAATCGAGTAAATACTTTCCGGTCATAGCGGCCATATTTATGGTCCACGGTTTATTTGGCCTGACCAATTCCACTTTACTAAGTTAATTCTCTTATATGTCGGCTAAGACTCTATGGGGTCATTTTACCAACTTCTTTTAGAAATTAACTAACCAATATAGGTTAATTTTGCTAAATAAAATTGTCAACCCGTCAAATATTGAAGTGAGAGGTTAGACAACTTCAATCAGCCGTCTTATAGTTTATCGATTTATTAACTTCATGATTGCGTTGGAAAAATTGGCCCTAAATTTATAACTATTAATCGAATCTATTCCAAACCGCCATTAAATCTTTGTTTCCTTTTTAAGATATAATGTTAAATCCTACTAGTTTGTGAGGGTGTAAGTATGTAAGTGTATTTGTTGCTCTATCACGCAAAAAATATTGAATGGATTTTGATGAAACTTTACAATAATATAGTTTACATATCAGAATACCACTTTTTGCTGGAAAATCTATTAATGCGAGCAAAGCCCGATTTAAATGTGGCACAGACATAACTGATTTCCCAGTAAAAGACATAAGCTACAATTTTTTTTTATATATATTACGAAATGAGTACCTATATTGCACAAAATTTTGACTACCAAAGAAATAAATGATAAGGCATCAAGGTTGTTCAATTTTACAAACAAATGACTTGAGAAAAATACATTCCAATGTTTGCATCATACAAAATTAGAGCATGGATGGATATCAAAAATCTGAGGCAATTAAACTAATAACCTCACCATTATAAAGAAATCGATTGGTATATGTAATTGCTAATTTCACAATAAAACATGAACTAAAGAGCTTTTATGCAGATGGTTTTGTGAATGTTTTATAACTACGTATAACGATAGGTAATTCTGCAAAATTACCTATAGGTATTTAGGTGATCTTGTGCAATTGTTTCGGTCAGTGATAGGGTCTGGTACCTAAAGTATCTTTAATTTATTAGTAAAGAGATGAGAATGAGATGGGCGCGTAAACTCACGGTTCAGTGTAATAAAAGAAAAAGAAAAATTGAATAAAAAAAGTGCAGAAAGAGAGGTGCCGACAGCGGTCACCCCGTTTAACCGTTTCTTAACTTCTATACTAATGAAATTATCATGAAAACAACATTAAGAATCATACGTTTATGAAAATACGCCTTTAATACTCATCCTTTCGACAACACATGGCATCACGTTTCTTGCTAATTGGATCATCACGGATCGCCTTAGGATCGCTTGAAGCGTATTTTTAGGATCGCAAGTTTCCAAAACTGGATCAATCTAACATCATCCATGATCCACGCTCCGTAATCCTGGATCGCGGATCGCGAGATCGTCGGTCAAAAATGGATCGTCTGGTGTAGACCCGGCTAATGGGATTATGTTCTTATATAATAAAGCCTCTATTGACACTTTCAAACTCTATCATCAGATCAGTTCGATGTCATCATATTATTACTTTGTCCAAGTTTGACATGCGTGCAAAATAATATCTCAATCGGAAAGCGGGAGGTGTAGATAGATAGAGAAATCTTGATTGTCCTACACCACAAAAAAATAATACAAACAGTAAACAGTAACAAGATAAAACATCGGCTTACAAAGGGCGGCCTTATCGCTGTGAGTGAAGTGTGTCAGATTCAGATTTAATATTTAATTACATTATAAATATAGACAGTTGACACAACTAAATAAAAGCTTGTACCTACTAGCTTGAAAAAGTGACGGAAACCTATTCCGAACATTATTCTTACGTTTTTCTTTGAATTTCTTTTGTAAACGATTAGCAATCTGCAGTCGTCTGAATTTTTCGCAATACATGATGTATTTTTATAATTATTAATTAGATTGCTCAGTAGTTATAATTCAGTTTAATACCAATTAAATGTTTCATAATATAGCATGTAAGTACTTAAAAGCTTTTATACATATTCTTCTATAATTGCTGTATAGCAATCGTAATGCTGTGAAATGCAAAATTGCATGATCGTTTTCTAAAGTCCGCAGTCGAGCCCTAAAATCTATAATCTCAGGAGATTATGTTACTAATTTATGTCTGAGTTCTGCCATTACTATCTATTTGTTATCTTTCTATCTATTATGGATTTAACACTTAAGCCTGAGAATTATGGTAGGCATGGTAAAATGATACAAAAATGGCAGATAGTTTTTAACCGACTTCAAAAAAAGGAGGTTTCTCAATTCGACCGTATATATATATGTATTTTTTTTATGTATGTCCGCGGATAACTTTGTCGTTTATGAACCGATTTTGATAATTCTTTTTTAAAAAATGTATTTGTTACTGCATTGAGTTTTTTGTAGTATGTATTTACTTGGCACCGACTTCAAAATTATTAATTACTTAATTATTTAATTGTTTATGTTTCTTTTAATTATCACTTATAATGTCGAAATTATTTGTAAAGTTTATTTATTTTTAACTTTTCAGTTTCCGTTTTGAAGTTGGTTTAATTTTTGGCAAAAAGTTTTATAATTGCAACATATCTTCAGCAGCCCTCTTATCGCAAAAGAGTTTTTAATGCCTTGTTCCCCCGGGAAAATCCATATTAAATTGAAAAAGCTGTGCTGTAATAAGCTAGTTATATAAAACCGACAACCTTTAGTTTTAGTGTCATTTCAATTAGTTTCGTCCGTATGAACTTTATGGCAAAGAGAATATTACCACTATGTTAGTTTGGGACGGCGTCTTTGAAGTCAATTTTCGTTATTTTGCACGCTTATATAGAACTGTTGACATTTTATTTTTATAGTATTTTGACGTAGGTCTACTACGCTTAACTATGAGTTAATTAAATTTTATTAAACTATTTTATGATACATTTTAAGGAATGCTCCCAAGAACATTTAAGTAAAGTATAGCTTATTGAATTTTGAATTATTGACCCTCGACAATTTTGTTGAATTAAATAATAGGATAGTTAAAGACAGTTTATGAAATTTATTGGGAACTTCATAAAAAATATTAATGCCTCAGTGGCGCGGTGGGAAGGTCCGTTGCGGCGCAAGAGGTATCGGGTTCAATTCCCGCCGAGGGAGACAAGTGTTTGTTCCTTGGTCTGGGTGTTTCATATGTATGTATAAAAGAATATAAAATAATGTATGTAATTTATAATGAGTATATTAGATGTCTAGTATCTGAAACGCAAGCTTAGAGCTTACCATGGGGCTAGATGTTGTTGTGTGGATTGTATGTAAATATTTATTTTAAATTTGATTAACCTTCGAAAGACAATTTAACTTAATGTAATTAAATAATTGACAACACAAATCTTATTTCTAGTATTTATACCTGTTTTCCCATATCTTAATATAATTTATATAGATGAATTAATATGCAATCTCCTGGATTATAGGGCACATAGAAGTGTGAGTGTGACTCACACCTCTGCAGTGACGCAATGCGACGTAACAGCAGAGCGCTATTGTCTAAGGAACCATTCCAAAAATGTAATACGGAACGGAATGCGATTAAAAGATATCCAGTTGCATAATGTTTTGATGTGTTTATAACCTACATAGATTTATTTAATTTTATAGGTATTTATTAGAAGGAAACATTTATTGTTTTTTTGACAGCTTCAGCCCGCTATAATACAGCTTGCGTTGCAAGAGGTAGCGGGTTCGATTCCCGTCGAGGGGCAAGTGTTAGTATGTTCTGCAAGCACTTTCTACTTGGTCTGAGTGTTTAATATGTATATTAAAAAAAAACTATTTTTGTATGTCTATTATATTAAGTAGGTATATCAGATCTCTATACACAAGCTAAGAGCTTACCATGGGGCTAGATGTTGTTGTGTTGATTGTCCGGAATGTTTTTTTATTTATTTAAATGGTTTCCAAGCTCAAATGTGATCGCGATAATTTAATTAAGACGAGAAAAAGTCTGAGTGAGTATATTACCATTAAATTTGATACAGCTGTAGCTTTACACTCAGTGTTTTTGCATTATCCCGCATCATAGTATTTTCCCGCGGTATAGCCTTCCTCGATAAGTGGGCTGTCTAACACTCAAAGAATCCTTCAAATCGGACCAGTGGTTCCTGAGATTAGCGCATTCAAACAAACTCTTCAGGTTTATAATTTTATAAGTATAGATGAATCAATTAGGTATTTACATCAGATTAAAATTCAAGGACAGTCGATAAAATTATTAAAACCGATCTGCAAAATGTGCTAGATAAATAGGTAAAACAAAATTTTTTAACAAAAAACAACCATATTTTAATTTGCAAAATATGAATCAATAACTGAGTATAACACGGGCTGCCAGCATCGGCATAAGAATGTTGCCCCATCTCCTTCCACTATACATGGGCACATGCAATTGGCATATTTTTGATTTTGTTAATTGATATAACTCAGAAAACTAAAAATACACGCTGATTCACAATTCGTCCCCGGGGACAACCAAATTCGGTATAAAATTAGGATATTTATCAATAATACTCGAGAAATACTATGCCGATAATTATAAAATGTAAACTGTCCAACTTGTAAACAACTTTCACTTAAAAAAATCATCAAAATCTCAAAATTAAAAAAAAATTACGCTATAATTGTTTTTGTTGTAATTTAAACCAGACCATAATAAGAAACTCGGAAGGAAATTTAAGCCTAAGCTTTAGTATCGTGGTGTTAGAACATAAACTTTGATGACCTGTCAATTTCTATCAGCTGTCTAGGTTCATTGAGCAAACCTCGAGGCTTTCCGTACCATCTCGAATATGTAGAGTAGTGCGGTATTTAACAACACAACGGCCGATCCGCGCGACCACTTTCCGTCTAGGCTGCCCGTCGAGCGCATTCGTCCGACCCATGCATTAAAAAGTTAGTAACCTTAAAATCTATAACCTTCTTGTAACAATAAAAAGTATGATTGACATAAAAAAAGTAAATTTGAAATTGGAAGATTCCCGCGCGTCGATGACGTTCGATAATTTGTCTATGGAAATTGTCGTTCAATTATCGTGTGTAGTGAGTGGTGTAAGTTTCTTTTCAATGGATAATTTGTTTGAATTGTAGGGTTTCCTTCTTCGGTTGCCTGGGCAGTGGACAGCAGTGCAACACCGGATATGAGGACAGACCACCGGCGACGGCGGGGCAAGATGTTGTGATTCCTAATTCAAGTGACTGTCAACAAGTGTGTTGTGCTTTTTGGACATTGTGATTCACTAAAGATGGTTCTCCTGAAGGTAAAAAAAGTGCTTAAATTATTATATTGTTTATTAGCAGGTTCACTTAAGATTCAAGAAATCATGGGGCATTATCAAGTGTAATTCAATTTTGTATAGATACAGTAATGATAAATATCTAATATCTTCTAGTTGGCCCGTTTCGGCTTTATATGGATAAAAAAAACAACGACAACCTTCTTCCTGAATCACCCTACATATTACAGAAACCCAATTTCAGATCCATTAAGTAGTTTTTGAGTTTATCCCAAACAGACAGACAAGCGCAGCCTGTAAGTGGGCCGATTCGACAAAAACTTGATTAAAGTATTATATTTTTTTGTTTTTTATTAGACTGAAAGGTTAAAAGTTTACAAGCTTCCAATTCCAAATCCAATAACCATAAATATTGATGACTTTCAAATTATAGTCCGTTGTTTCATCACATAAAAATCTGCGAATCTTGCGATAGTGGCATTTTTGCCTATAAAATTTGGTCTACTTTCCGAGTATGGCAGTGGGCGTTGTTACTACAATACTATTGTTGTGGTTCTAACTAAAGTTAGCCAGTGACGCTATCTACCATAAGAAGAACGTGCGTAGAACATAAATTCCCACATTCCAAGTTAATTAAGGGTATAGAGCAGAGCGCAAGACTACTCAAGTCTGATACATTAATTAAGATACATACTATATCAAAATGGTGAAATTCATAAAAATACGAATAACAAACTATGTAGGTATTACAAAAGTAATAAATTATGTACATTATGTCAGTTGAAGGGGTCCGTGGTTATAGCTTTACGGCCTTTTAAGATCATGGTCTAGGTTTTTGAGGTAGACTACTATATTCGGCCGTTCAACCGTGATCATTGCGCATGTAACTGTGGCGAAATATCGGGAATCTCGAAAGACAATCAATCATGGTAAATATCCCGTTATAAATATATATAGTACTATATTCTTATCTTCACTACATATAAATCTTAGGAAAACTTTCTTATACGTGGCCGATACGTCGCCGTTTATTCTCTACATTATAAAGAGGTACACTTTAACAACTATAAAATTTATAATTAACCTTAAACGCGTTCATCGCTTAAAACCAATTTGTAATTGCGATCCAGGTGATTCATTTGCCATGCATGTTCCGGTACATCACCTCGTAACCAATAAATATGTAGAATGGTTGTAAAGACAAATATTCACAGTTGATGCAACACATCACTTTTGGCAAATAAAAGAAACACATCACGAAGGATTGAGTCATGAGGTTCCATGTTACAGTTCGGACACGCAATAGAAAAGTTACTGGACCTGTTTTGATATCTTTATTATCTTAATTGTTTTGTAAGTGTAATGTTATTAAATATACGACATTATGTGTCAAAAGCGTTTCACGAGCCATAGTACGTTATGCGAGTGTGTTAATGTTTTAATCATAAAATGTACCTATTTGCAGAAAATTTAAAAAAAAAACCGATACACATTTGCTACTGCTAACTATCTGGCCAACATTTGTAATAATGCTTTGATGCATTTTATAGCGGAGAAGTCCTTGATATATTAAAATATCAAAATCATAAATTAGTCAACTGGACATTGATCCGATAGTTCATTAATTTTCTTAAATAGTGATTAAATTATCACGATGGATGCAAAACCCTCATCAATTAATCTAATTTCGTAACGAAAATCGTGTCATCAAGTAAACTACTTATGTTACTTCATAGGTACCGGTATACTTAAAGTTGACTTTAAGTTATAATTTATGTGTAACACAGGTATAAAGATTTTACAAAATTAACAAAACAAAGACGCATCTTACTTAACTGGCACTTAACAAACCAAATTAAAACAAAGATGTGTAATCAAGTAGAGTAGCTTTTGCCAAAACAAAATGCGACGACCAAAAGTAGGTTGATTATGATTAGCATGCCATTTTGATGAGTTTGGTTTGCGTTTCAAAAGCTTGTATAAATTATGTTTAAGATATATAGGGCTTGTTTCGTCATCTCCGAGTAAGTTAGTCAATGGTTAAAATATAGAGCAATCATTGCCAGTCCGTCACGGCAGTTGTCAGTTGACTTCATACCTGTATAGTAGAACCATTGGCATATTTTATATGCAGATTGTGAAAAAGGCCCTTAATGTTTTGCTACTCGTTTCAACCAAAAAAACGAAAACTCCAATAAGTATAA
The DNA here is from genome assembly GCA_929108375.1 of Gymnoscelis rufifasciata. Lineage (NCBI taxonomy): Eukaryota > Metazoa > Arthropoda > Insecta > Lepidoptera > Geometridae > Gymnoscelis > Gymnoscelis rufifasciata. The sequence goes on along the minus strand of OV815315.1, from coordinate 5,632,485 downwards.
AGTTCGAATCGAACATACAGCGGTAGCGTCATTACTTTATATAGATACTAGCTATGCCCCGCGGTGTTACCCGCGTTATAATGGATTTTCCCGCGGAATAACGTTTTCCCGCGGTAAAAAGTAGCCTATGTTATTTTTCAGGCTCTAGAGATTCTGTGTACCAAATTTCATTTAAATCGGTTCAGTAGTTTTTACGTGAAAGAGTAACAAACATCCATACATCCATACTTACAAACTTTCGCCTTTATAATAGTAGTAGGATTGCTGATGGAACAATCTTCACAGCTACGTCCAGCCCCGGGGTTAGCTAAATGCTTGTGTTACGCGTACATAACATATCGACAGTAAATTGTAAGGACCTACAAAATGAAAATTTTACAGGAGACAAAAAAAACCTTAATTTTTTTTATAGTTTGTATATTGATTTTAATAGGATACTTTATGGTAGGTCAATGTAAGAAAATGTTATGAAATACGAAAAAAAATTACTAAGGTTATTATGTTGTTTATGGACACGGATTGTTGGAGGTAGTTGGGGGAGGCATTTGCCCAGCAGTTGTACAACATAGGCTAAAAAACATTGTAACGTTTTAAGATTATTGTAATTTAACGTTAGTTAGGAGGTATTTCTCCTATAATTTAATTTTCTAGGGTTTGCGATGTAAAGAAATTCTCAAATTTACTTAGAACTATGTACATTTTAGAATATTTGACCAAATATTGGGAAATAACTGATCGTCTTACCAGTACACGCGAAATCATATTTTAAATCTATTTATTCAATAATCCCAAAATGGTCAAAATCTAAGGAGGTCATTACACTTCATCTTCCATATTTTCTTACACAGGTGTTCAAAATATGCATCAATCATGTTATGTTTATGATGTAATATTATGACACATAAATTACACTTATTTTATAAAGTGCATGTATTTTATCTGTTTTCAGTTACATAACCATCAATTTTATAGAGTGCTTGCAATGATGACCAGTAGATCTAATTTATAAACTTGTTAAAATATGTTTCGGTGTTTAAAATAAGTATCCTAAACTAAATTGAAATTACTGCAAAGTTTTTCTTAAATTATGTTATTTCAAACTCTTTTAAATTCTATTAAATATTTACGTGTTTGTTTTTTATTACCACTAAACGAACCATTCGTAATTTAATAAAGGTATTTTGATCGAAATAAATTGAAAATTAAGGGATTATTATCATATTAACGTCTAGTAATTACAGTAAAACATACCATCAACGCTGAAACCTTTATTAATTAGGTAGTCATAATCATGTCTCCGTCATCAGTAATTACATTTAATTCAGACTGACAGCCCGAAGTTGGAACGTACCAAGTAGATAAGCTATCGTGAAGAAGTTATGTGAGAAAGATAAATGATGCCTTATTATTTAGTTGAGCTGTCATATTTTGGGCTTTATAATCTATGTTTAAGAATGAATGGCGTAAATTCTCTGTTCCAATGGTTTTTATGGTTGGTTAAAGTCGTATTTTTTTATAATTATTATAAATTAAAAATATATTACAATATATTTTTATGGGAGATAGATCTGTGTTTATCTAAAATTTAACCGTAATAAATGTACAAAAAAATACTACCTACTTATGGCTACTTATTCCAGTCACAGACAGAGTGGCACACTTTTAAACTGAATTATATTAATGTTGAAATTAAGTATTACTACTACGCAATAACTCAAAAGACATAATTTATTAAAATATATGAGAATTACGATGTTCTATTCCACAATTGCGATATATGTAGAGCGATAAATCAAAGCCATCTAAATGATGTGATCTCACGTAACAACAAGCAAATAAATGAAAGTGTTGGAATTCTTTAACCACATAAATTACCGAGTAAAAGCTAGCACTCCCGTTTCTGCGTACCTTCGCCGTGAACCGGTTTCATAATAGGTTCTAGTCTATTTTTTGCCGTTCACCTGTTTGCCGTAACGCGAGCGTTGCGCCTGGTCCACCATCTGGCGGGGGCGTCCACCTCACATCTCACTTTTCCGCTTTTACTTTCAGGTTGCACCCATTTTTCTCCTCGTTCTGATCGCGAGAGCAGAAAAGAAAATAGAACTACAAGACATCGAAGACGACAACCTCAAGAGCGAGAAAGATACCGATTACGATAAGGACCATCAATCACAAATTTCTAGCCCAGCTTCGGGGCCCGGGTTGGCATCCCTAGACTTTCTTAAGAATGGCTTCCTGCGATACTTTGAGGGGGGTCAGGCTCAACCGCCACAGCAGTCGCGGTACGTTCATCAGTACGCGGTGACGGAGCCACCGGAACGGCCTCCAACCGCTACGCCTAAAACAGGTTACGGTCCACCTGCGCATCCTCAGCTGCACAATCATCAAGCTCAGCCTCAGCAAGCAATGGTCGGCTATTTATCCAATGTGCCGATGCAGATCTATCTAGTCCCTCAGTATTACAACGAAGCGGAGCACGGCGCTCAGTCACAGCCTCCCACTCAGTACGTGCCGTCCGGAAGCGGTCGCGTGCCCGGCTACCCGACTGCGCCCGAGGTTCTTCAGACGCAAAGCAATTACATCGAAGTTCCGTCTTATGTTACACCGACGCAGAAGACCTACTTACCGCAGTACACTCAGCCCGTCACTTACGTCAGCATCGCGGCGCCCACAGCCGCGCCGACCATAGCACCTGTGCTTACTTACCAGCTACCTGTAGTACTCGCTCCACAAAATGGACATAAGAATTACTACCCTAGCCACTACACCGAAAGTAACTCGGTAGAAGAGGGTCAAGAAGAATCAAAACCGTATTCGCACGATGTTTCGTTCGCCAAATCACCGACCAATGAATATCGATACTACAGTAATAGGCCGCCTCCTCGCGATGACTTAAGACATAGCCATATAACAGAACTACCACACCCAAATTCTTTGCTTTTAAAACCTTCTCCGCCTCACTTGTCGCATATTCCCAAAGCTTTGCCTATGTTCAGGCCTTTGAGTAAACCGTATGGGGCAAGCTTGACTCATCCGCCACCTTTCCCGAGGCCGAGCGAGCCCTATGGCCCTCCTTCTACATACAAGCGTCGCCCGGCCTCCTTACTGGACTCATATGTACCTTCTAGTGTGCAAATTGACTATATGAAAAGAGGTTTTACGAACGATCCTCTGGTAGCTTATGAAGCTCTGTCAACTGGTCGTCATTTTGGCGCACATCATGGTCCGGCTCCTAGACACTACGAACGAGGGTTTCTACCAAATCAAATGTACCATACGGCCCATGGAGGAGTTACTTTCGGCCATTACAAAAGAACGCCTAAGATAGATAAAGTAACTCAATAATAAAACTCACCTGTATCATATATCTGTTAATAGGTACTCATAATTACGGAAAAATGTTATTTTACAATGATAAGAGCTTGGTAGGTTTAAGTCTTTTATGTTTGTACATTTCATATTTATAAGTTTAATCCAAAAATTACTTGACTACTTTCTTTGTAACTTATCGCCCTAGATGTTGTAGTATATTTAAGGTCAGTACTGTTGACGTTATTATTGTACCTAATTAGTCGTAAGTAAATTATACATACATTTAAAATGAGTTTAATTTTGTTTACCACCTCACCCATTCCACTACAATGGATTATCTTATATTGTACAACAAAGATATAAAAAATAAACAATAGGTTAGTTACCCTTAAAAATACAAGTAGCTTATAAACTGAAAGATATTATAAATAATCATAATAGGGATCATTTTGAAAACAGGTACCTATTGCTCACATATAATGTTACGATATTATATGTATATCATCCGACGTTTCAGTTCCTATCGGGAAGGAACCGTCCTCAGGGAAGCGTGACAGTCTCTCCTGTCAGGCTGCGCACGTATGGTAACAATATACTTGAGTAATTAATACCCGTTTTTTAATGAATAGTGTAACTCGCATTAGTTTTAAAAGCATAATAGGGTTGTAGCTCATTAGTATAGTCCGCGGATAACTTTTAAAAATACAAGTCATTTTGTATTCCTAGTAAAATAAACGCATACGAATTTTTTATACAATCATGACTTATATAGGTACGGTTCTGTTTCAGTAAAAAAAGTGTTTTTGAATGCAAAGTAGCTTCTTATATCATAAAATCAATTAATGTATGTTACAATGAAGTCGAATTGAAAATGCCGTGACAGAGATTAGAAGAAACGCTTTCATGACATCTTATACTCAGCCGTACCCGCTTAAACGGGGCCCTATTACTGAGACTTCATTGACTGTCTGTCTCAATAACCGTGATAGGTATCTCAATAACCGTGATAGGTATCTCAATAACCGTGATAGGTATCTCAATAACCGTGATAGGTATCTCAATAACCGCGATAGGTATCTCAATAACCGTGATAGGTACAGAGTTAATATTTTGAGGGATAATGTATATCTGTTGCCGCTATAGGTACTTACGCACACAACATATAAATACACCCTTGTATACGGCCTCCTGGGCTCCCATACTTGTGTATTTGTGTTTTTTTTTTATTGCAAAACATGTTAAAGCCTTACACGGAACCCTAGGTGTAGTATAGGTTTATCTCATCCGTATAAAATGTATTAAAAATATAGTAATTGTGGATAAAACTTAGGGAGCTCTTAACCCAGAAGTGGGACACAATTAGCAAAAGTTACTAAACTCTGTTCTGTAGACTCAACTTAGGCTTTCTAGTACCTTGTAGTACTAGAAAGCCTAAGTTTTGAGTGTGTAGAGTGTGTAGGTAGGTTTTATTAATTGAAGGTTCTGAAAATGCATAATAAAGCAATTTGTTCTTTCGTACACCCGCAGACCAAGCCAGTAAAAAAAACGTAAACGAAGAATTTCAGCACTAGTGAATACTCATACCTATATACATATATATGTATATGCAAAGCGGATGTTGCAAAAGGTTTTGCTCGTTAAGTGAATAATTGACAAGCTATTAAATATAAAAACAAACATTTTTCTTCGCGACAATTCCTGCACAAGCAAAAACTCTAAAAGGGTCAGTTCCGATCGTTACCTAAATTTTAAGCGTTTTAAATGGAAAAGTTATTTAAAGAATCAATTCTAGCATTTATCGCTATTGATAAAAGTATAGTACAGAGGAAAATACTTTATTAAGCGTATTTGAAGCTGTATTTACATTTATAAAAAATAAAGAAGGTTGCCAAGTGGCTAGGGACAACCCAATCAATGGATTTCAAATGAAAAATTATCCATAAATAGGGCACAAGCATGGCACCCAGTTCTGTATATTTATTGTTATTTACGTTTAAATCATTTAAATTTTTGGGAAAGTTGGTGGCAAACAGCTCTGGATATAGATTGTAAGAGGGAGTTGGGGGAGGCTTTTGCCTAGCAAGTGTAGCAACATAGCCTATGTAATGTTGTAAAAAAAAATTTAATGTCAAGATTTTTCATACAAATCCATCTAAAAACTGCAAAAAATAGTGTGATTATATATAGTGTTGATTTATAATCTAGTCACAGCACAAATTATATTATTAGTATAGTCTTTTAGAAATTTTATGCATAAAAAGATTACTACACATCCGTAACCTGCGCGCGCATAGGATTATCATGTGAGGTTTATCTCTTATTAAAAATTATTAAATATAATAGTATAATAATAATAATAATAATATAATAATATAGCCTTTTATTCAGATCATTCTTAGTACAAAAGTTTCTTAAAATGTTCTTTACTTAAAACTAAAACTTAAATATTTTATCCTAGAATTTGTTGTTTGCTTGTTGCCTGTAGATCTGTTTGCCAGTCGGCAAAGGCCTCCTCCAATCTTTTCCACTCTGACCTTTCTTGTGCTACTCTATTCCACGTCACTCCTGCCACTTCTCTTATATCCCCATCCCATCTTTTCTGTGGTCTTCCTCTCTTTCTTTTTCCTCTCCTGTAAATATAATAGTATAGTTGTTATAATTTATTGCTTTCTAATGTTGTAAAAAAAAAATATAAATTCGTTTAATTTGATCAGTAGTCCTAGTAAAATGGCGCCATCTGTATCACTAACAGTAAATTGCTAAGAACTATACCAAGCTACAACAATTTCTAAAAGTGAAAGGAAAATTACATTTGCAAGAAACGTGCTCAAGTTATAACTGTACCGCAGCAGTAAGCATTTTAGTATTAGATGGGCAAACTAGATGGCAGCAGTGCAGCGGTTGTTTTAAAATAAAGAACGATAACATTCGAACAGTCAATCAAACGTTCTTTGGGGCATAATAAAACCTCTGACCACAAAAGTTAAATAGTAAACTAACAGAGGTCCATGTTAAAAAAATATATATAACGAAAAAAAAACAAATACAATTGGGGCAAATACCCCTATTAGCGACTTAGTGGCATGTTTAGTGCACTAAGCTAGCATGAAATCAAATCTGCGTGAAATTTCAAGAGCGTTTCTTTCGTGCATATGCAGACTAAAACTTACGTAACCGTGAATGTAGTGTGAAGAATTCATCTTTCGTGCGACAAAGAAAAGTGAAACTGGGTGGATAATAGAATTATTGCTGCAAAATTAAGCATTGTTCAGTTTTAATACTTTTTGCTACAAGATTTATCTTCTAATTTAATAATAAGATAATAAAATTGTCACCTTTCTTCATTATATGCGGAATTTTATATGTGTGATTTCTCTTTCAATGATTCGTAATTCCTTTTTCTCATAACCGAGAATAGGATATTGTAATATATAAATATGCTGACTTGATCGACTTTAATCTGTACATTTTATAAATTAACGCGATATTAGGACGCGACTTTATGTTCGGGATTAACTCGAAAACTACTGAACGGATCTTTAGGCAGCTTTCTGCAAAAGGTGGAGAGGTTCAAGAAGAGGATTTTCGTAAGGGCCCGCTAGTTATAATAATGAGGATATTATTATCCAAGAATGTGACGAATTTGTAGAAGAGGCAATAATTATTCTTTACATTTTAACACATAATAAATTTACAACCGTGTTTCTATACAAATAACTTCAACGCGCTCGTACAGAATATCCAAAGTTACCAATATTAATTAGGATAAAGTTTAATTCATCAAAATTAAATACATCGCTCTTTTAAGCTTTTGAAACTATGATGGATAAACATATACCATTATAATACCTATCTTAATAATCATTAATTTTTTTAAACAACTTTTTCAGATAATAATCAGTGCTTTAGATAAGTAATTTTATAATGAAATAATGATCAGCCGTGATCATGAAAGTGCATTGATTGAGCGGTTAATTTATTACATCACAACAAACCATTACAGGTTGGCAGGCAGAAAATGCCTAGCAATTAAGCCACAGGTCTGTTCTAAGTTTTTGCTCAAATAAGGTATTTAGAAATAAATTTGATAAGAATGAGATGGACTCATACGAGGGTTCCGTGAACTGTTTATACACTTTTTGCAATGAAACTGTGAGACCGGTCACCCATCCAAGTACTGGCTGCGCACTACTGGCACTACGTTGCTTTAAGCCTGGCTTACACAGTGAGAGCTGCTGCCTGGCCAGTAGACAGCTACTCGGTTTGTCTACTCGTACGCCAGTAGCTCAGCTTGCCTTTGCTGTTTACACGACACCTGCTACTGCCCAGCCCGAGTCGAGTCGCGATGTCCAGTGAACTTGTTTTAATTAAAAAAACGGTATGGCGAGCTACTGCCGAATGCGTCCAAACGATACGAGCGACGGCCGAGCCGCTGTCAACGAGTTACTCGTTAGTTACGTCCAAATAGTGCGAGTTACTGCAGTAAAGCTACTCGGAAGGCTAACTCGTACGCTAGCTCGCACTGTGTAAACCAGCCATTACTTTGTAAAAATCACGTTTGTTGTATGGGAGTTCCTCTAAATATATAATCATTGTATGTCTTCATACAATGTAAATATATACAATACAATGCAAGTAGGTATATTTTGTTGTTGTAGCAGCAACAGAAAAATATCATCTTTAAAAATGTTCACTCTTTAGTGATTACTGTTCTTGAGATGATAGATAGACAGACAGATGACGAAGTCTCAGCAATATGGTTAATTTGATGCGCAATGTTTACAATCTTAAATGTATCGTCGTCTTCGCAAATATCATACATAATGCAACATTATTCTAAGGTTTTTACACTCCAACGTGAATTGAAGACACTTCATCCGCTGAAAGTGAAAATAGCGGAATAATAAATGTTTGTGCCAATTTATTTACACTAATACTAGTAGTGCCCCGCGGTTCTTCCCGCATTATAATGGTTTTTCCCTCGGAACGACATTTATCCGCGGTAAACAGTCACCTATGTCCTTTCTCAGGCTCTACAAAATCTGTGTACCAAATTTCATTTAAATCGGTTCAGTAGTTCTTGCGTGACAGAGGAACAGACAGTTACTTTCGCATTTATAATATACATAAGTATGGATAGTAAGCTACTCATATCATACTATATGCTTAAAAGATTTGATAATACATAGTATGAAGTATTTAGAACTCATTAGCTTTATTAAAGAATGAATGTATAAATAATGATGAATAAATGGAAATTTTGTTTTTATATTTAAATAATTCACTTAGCAGTGAACTCGTTACGAAATTTGTGAATGAGTAGTTTAGATTATAGTTGTTAGTTTTTTTTAATATAATATACTGTTTCTGACATAAATGTAATAATAAATCACTAGGACGTGTTAACTCAATTTATGACAAGAGGTAGCGGGTTCTGTTCCCGCCGAGGGTGAAAGTGTTTGTATGTTCTGCAAGCACTTTCTCCTTCGTTTGAGTGTTGTATATGTACAATAAAAATATCTATACATGTATGCCTATTATATTAAGTATATCAGATGTCTAGTACCCGTAACACAAGCTTAGAGCTTATCACGAGGCTAGATGTTGTTGTGTGAATTGTCTAGAAATATAAATATAGAAATATAAAAAATATAATATCACGGATGCTCACTTATGCACTAATAGCAACCAAAAATAGTTATCAAACAAAATCTCACTCCTTTTTCTCACGTTATGAATGTATTACTTACCAAGAAAAATACCTTTCTTCGGGAACTCCTCACAAGAAATTTTTGCGCACATGTCAAGTATGCGATTACACACACCACACCACAGAAAAAGATAGTAAATATATGTTCGTAAAATGCGTTCCCTAATCCCTAAAAAATAGGTATGAGTTTTACAATAATTTGAATTAAAATAAAGTATTCTTATGCAATCAATTTATCGTTGCCATTAGATAGTTATATATGTGGTACATTTCTTGGTCACTATATTTAACAGTCAAGCCTGAATAAATTCATGACAATTCAACTGCCTACATGCATATTATTATGTAACCATTACAAAATAGTGGCCATCTCTATACCTTTATCGTTCATCATATCTGTATAACTGACAATACGCTTGAAGTTTGACAAATTGTAAAAAAAATGTAAATTACCTGTGTAATAGGCTCAAGAGGTCGTATCTCGAATTACGTAGGCGTGAAGTAAACCACTACTAGGTCTTATATCATCAAACGATTTATAAAATTTAATGGAAAATCGTGTTATAATTATAATTTACGAAAACACTTATGTACCTAAGTAATAAAGAGTTCGTGAGAAAACTAGCGTTTGTCCCCAATTTTAAAACGTTAGTTCAGTGTAACTTCTTTAAAGCTAAAGTTAACATCTTTCTTTAAAACTTATAACCGTTGTATCATCATCTTAATTTCTACCTAGTGTCGCCCTCGACTGGACAAATGCCTATCATTGATTCTAATTATTAAATACTCGCCAAGCTAGGCAGGCGGTTTCGAGCGCAACATAATAATAATCAGAACAACATGGAGTTGGTTAACTTTAAGAAAAATAAACTGTCTATCTAGTTTACTTTCTATGGCAGGGGTCCTAACAGATACTCCTTAATAAATTAAGGTTTTCGAGGGATACCTCTCAAAATCCCTTTGCCAATGAGACTCGACCATTCGTCTTAGAACATAAAGTTATGAATTCTATTGATACCGGCGTCGCATGGTTTGCCCTCACTAAATATGCATTGATAAATACAAATAATTTAATTTTAAAACCGCCTAGTAAGTAATTCTGTAAAAGAGCTACTAAACATTTTTGAAACGATAGTCATCTACTATAGCAATCAGTTGTTGAAACTATGTCAAGCATTACCATAAGCTATTAGGATTACAAATAATATGAAATACAAGCAAATAGATAGCTTCATAAACATTCTGTTAAGTCATGTTATTGCTTAGCGTAAACCAGCCCTCTTAAAAGGCATTCCTCAAATGTATACGAAATAATAGTAAAACGAATGTGAAATAGTGCGTTTGAAAACAAATGCTATCATAAAAGTCGCTATCGTGTAAAAGTAAAACGGAAAATTAGCGACTATTGAAAATAGATTAATTCAGTGCAACTGTTTGGGAAACTCACTTATCATTAGCCTTACCACGAGTTGTTACTTACGACCGTTGGAGATTACAACTGATTTTACACGACTTAAATTTTTATTTTATCTTATTTTTTTTAATATACTATGTATGTTTTTATATTTACTGTGGTCCGAAATAAATGAGTCTTATTCTTATCTGTCAAATGTATGGGATTACAACATGTTGTAATATCCAAGAGTCATAAGTGGCAACGCGTGGTAAGGCTACATATCACTTTTAGAACAAAATAAAACAATATTTGATTTCACATCATACATTATTGATTATAACCCAATAAAGCTTCGTAAGCTATGAATGATCATCATTGACTAAAATGTTGAATCTTGAGTAACCTGTAATGTTTACTCGAATTTTTGTTTTATTTAAGTAAGTCTTATTTATTCAAACATGTTTAAAATTTGTCTATGACGGATAAAATAAAGACCTTGCTAATACTTGCTGCCTGTCTGCATAAAAATCTCTATATTCATTCCATTTTTTTGTCATCTACCCTATGGCATAAAAAAAATTAAGAGTAACTTAATTGTGGTCAAATTTCGAGGCGACCATTAGTTTAAGTGAAAATAATCTATGAATTATGTGTTGTACATTATTGATACTGCTCTATATCCCCTTAAATCTTGCGTAAGTTCCTCTATTATTGAACCTGTATTGTTTTGGTGTGTGCAAAAGGTATAATTACGACTTATTGGTTCATTTCGATAAGATCTATAGATAGATGATACTGCATCTATACAATTATGGTGAGTAGTAGTGATGGGACAAAAGTGTCGACAATTCGCGTCGAAAACCGACCATTATATTACTGTTGAATATGAAATATAAGGTAATTTGAGTCTTTAGACATTTTGTGTATGTACTAAAGTACCTAAACGTCCGTCCGCCGCGCAGAAGCCTTGGTCGCGCGCGGTTGGCAGTAGGTACTAAGTAGCTCAATCACTTCTCTACATTAACTAGGTATTAGTTTTACGTAAGTACGTAGAGTGTAGATACAGTTTCAGCTCTAGTATTAATTAAATATGTAGTAAATTATGTATGTAATGTAGTTAAAAACTAGCTCGCTGCTCTTTGCATGAGTGTACATTATAAATATAAAAAATGCTCATGTACATAAGTATATGGTCTGGGTGTCTAATGTTTATAATTAAACATATCTTTATATGTATGCCTATTATATTAAGTATATCGGATATCTAGTACCTGTAACACAAGCTAAGAGCTTACAACGGGGCTAGATGTTGTGTGAATTGTCTGGAAATAGAATAGAATAGAAAATACTTTATTACACACCAGATAAACAATACAATAAGAAATTAAAACTAAACCTAGAATGCGTATTGGGCGGTCTTATTGCTAAAAGCAATTTCTTCCAGACAACCGTGGATGTAGAGAAAAAAATTACATGTTTTATGGACGGTGGCTTAAACAATATAAATACCATTAAAAATAAAATATTCATTTTTATTTATTTTATATTTGTAAAAAAAACACATATCGGAAATAATTTCATTTTGATGAAGATTTAAAATACCGGAGCTAAATCTAGGACGTTACATTATTTCTGCTGACTATTTTAATCAAACATTGCTATGCTACCATAAAATAATAATTACCGTTCACTACAGTGTTCAAATGTATAAACCTATTATTTTCTTACGTTATACAATTTCCTCTTGATAACGAATTAATAATAATAAAAATAATTAATTTATAATTTTATTGGTTCATAACGTAAATTATTAATTTTACGTGCCAATATAAATGAGGCGCCAAAAGTCTACGTAATCGTTGACTACGGATGTTTAGATGCAATATTGTCTATTTATCAAAGTCGTTAAAAATAAATGAGTTAAAGAATGTGTGTACAGCATTAACATAAAATGTATTTATGGTTTACATAATTTATATATTAAGAAGGTAGTATTCGTTTTATTAACTTTACTAATTTTCCACACCGCGGTATTGCCTACTTTTATGGATTTCCTGCAAAAATAAAACTAAACATCACAAAACAACTATATTATATATAATCAGAAGCTTAAGTTTCTAAGACTAGCACACTATCCTATCTTATCTTTGTAACTTAGAAAATGTATGAATTTCCTCACGCTTACAACGTACCAACTAATAACAATAACCAATATTTATTAATCCACTAAATTTGCATTTGAGACCACTTGGCTTGCTTTAAAGTCTCTAAGACTTTGATTCGAGTACACTGAGAAATAATGGTATCTCTGAGGGATATCTTATTTTTTCATAAATCAGCCAATTCACTTCTCAACTTCTCATACTGCATATAACACAATTTGTGATATTCAACTAGAATTAAACCACTAAAAAAATAGGACGCTTTGTAATATTAAAAAAATAATAATTAGAAAAATGTCTGATATAAATGATTCCACACATATCCGTGATATTTAAAGTGTACAATGACAGATTACACACATTTCTGTTGGCATATACATCATTTTGAAATAATTTCTAACACGGCCACAACTCTATTCGCCATTGAATAGTTCATTAGCATTGCTTCATATCATTTGTCTATGAAATAGATCAGTAACTGATGTTATGTTTTTACGCAACGGAGATGATAGGTGCTACTTCAATGTATTATGCAAATGCCTAAGATATAAAAACGTAGATATGTGGATTACTACTTTCTGATTGGTCTATATGTGAGTGTAGACTATATTGCAATTGAAAACAAAGTTATAATACTGACATTGATTTAAAAATATTTTTGGAGTTTACTCCTTAAGAAACGATTTGAGTTATAAGGCCCGGTATGGAAATTTTATGGGGAGTAAAATCAAGTGTTAACAAAAGTTGAGGCGTTACGTAGAAAGAGACAAACATATATATCTGTAGGATTCAACGTGTAAAAGAATGAGATAGAATACCGTCGAAACGTCACGTTCGAAATAAGAACTTTAACGCATTTTGATTGGTTGTTTGTTGTGTCTCTGGAATGCGAGTTACCATTTTTGACATTCGAATACGCGTTCGAAAAAGTATTCGTCTAGCATTCACTTAGAATTTCTCAGTGAGTAGAGGTGAGAGTGCAAAGTTATTTAATAAAAAAAACATAATATCCCTTCTTAGACATTTCCATAATACGTTGAAGCCTACAAATAAGCACCCTTATTATAGTACTGTTCTCAGAACATGCTGGTTTCCTCACGATGTTTACCTTTACCGTTAAGCACGTGTTTGAATGATATTATTAGTATGATATAACATATTATAATAATTTCGTGTGTGACTGAAGCTGTGTGATTATTCCGAATATTTTACTTATTTTATTTAAGTCTAGAATTTAAAAATAATTATATTGACAACGGGAATGGTTGTCGTGCTTACGCCCCACTGCGGCGACAGTGCCGTGCACAACAACGCAGCCGTAAGTCTCTAAATGCGTAAATTGAAAGCACCCTTAAACTCTCTCTCTCTGGGGTCGTTCCCTCATGGCTGAGGATCGTGGTCATCATAGGTTGTGGACAACGGTGCTGTGGTGCACCTGGATTTAATAATCTGCCTCCAACGGTGCCTATCCATGGCGTCACGGACAACCGAGCAGAATTTAGATGAGGAAGAGGCCTTCACTTGATCGGACCATCTGGTTGGAGACCGACCACGGGCTCTTTTACCCTCCGTGTTTCCAACTACGATCAGCTTCTCCAGGCTTTCGTCCCCCCTTCTCACTAAGTGGCCGAAATACGTGAGTATTCTCTGCTGACAGATAGTTGAGAGGCGTGTCTGGACCCGTAGCTGTGTCAGAATCGATGCATTGGTGCGCTTGGCTGTCCACGGAATCCGTAACATACGCCTCCAGCACCACATCTCGAATGCTTCGATTCTTTGCCTTTCACGGGCGCGTATAGTCCATGTTTCCACCCCATACAGGAATATTGGGAATATTAAAGCATGTATCAACCGGATCTTGGTGGCATTGGTAATTCCCCTTCTCTTCCAAATGTTGTTAAGTCGGGTCATGGCGTCCTTAGCTATTCCAATACGCCTCTTTATTTCCGGTGCGCAGCTACCATCACTGTGTATCAATGCGCCTAAATACACATAGTGGTCTACTACGTCAACTCCTGGGATGATGTTGGTGGTGGGGGTTAGTTTTCCGGCACGGTCTATCACCATGATCTTCGTCTTGCTCCTGTTTACTGCGAGACCCATGCAGTTGCTCTCGGTCTCGAGCCTCTGAAACAGTACCTGGATATCATCTACAGACGTTGCAAGAAGGACTGTATCATCTGCGTATCTCAGGTTTGATATCCGTTTCCCGCCTATCGGAAATCCCTTATCCCAGTTTTCGAGTACCTTCCGGACAATAAATTCCCCGTAGATGTTGAATAAACCGGGGGACAGGATGCATCCTTGACGAACTCCCATTTTTGTTTCGAACACATTGGAACAATCGGTGCCGAGTCTGACAAAAGAGCGGTTTTCAGCATAGAGGTTTTGGATTAAGTTGATGAGATGCTCAGGAGTCCCCATCTCGCGTAATACAGTCCACAACTTGTCCCACTGTACACAGTCAAATGCTTTAGTGTAGTCTATAAAACACAAGACAACCGGGCTATTAAACTCCCTGCTCTTCTCAACGACTTGACGGATGTTAAGCAACTGTTCCCTTGTGCCTTTACCTTTCACGAAACCTGCCTGCTCCTCCGGTATTTGGCTCCTTAGAAAGTGCTGGAGCCGTTTGTTGATGATATGAAGCATAATTTTACTGGCATGTGAAATTAATGCAATGGTTCTGTAGTTATCACACATTCTGGTGGAGCCTTTTTTGTGTAATGGGATGAACACAGATTCCGTCCAATCCTCAGGCCACTTTGCAGTTTTCCAGACATCATTGCATATTTCTACCATGATCGATGTTCCTTCAGCTCCCATATTTTTCAACAACTCGGCAGGAATTCCGTCTTTTCCAGGCGACTTGCCACATTTGAGTGCCTTGATGGCGTTTTCCACTTCCGAACGCAGAATGTCGGGCTCATCAGGTACCCATCGTGTGCTCCGTCCAATGGAATCTCCAGTGTCATAGAGCGCTGCACAATACCGTCTCCAACGTTCCAGAACTTGTGATGTGTCTGTCAAGAGGTTTCCACTTTCATCTTCGATTACACATGTCCTGGTTTTACGCGAACCAGCCAGCTCTTTCACTTTGCGAAACAGATCTTTCGTTTCGCTCCGAACGCTATGCTGCTCGAGTTCTGAACATATGGTTCTGATGTGAGCGTTATAGTCTTGGCGGCACCTTTTTTGGACATCGCGACTTAGCTCTGCGTACCTTGCCTGATCTTCAGCGGAGCTAGTTCCTTTCTCTTTCAACTCTCGGCGTTCCAGAATTACGCGGCTTGTCGCTGGTGTTATGAAATCCTTCATGGACTCCTTTTTGATCAAATGCTTTTTGGCTACTTCGCTTATCACCGAATTTAGGAGACCCCATTTGACAGATCCTGATCCTTTAAAAGATTCGTTTGCGATCCTCTGAGTCATGCTTTGCTTGTATCTTGACAGATCCACTTGCTGTAGTTTCGGGTTCACTTTTATTTTGACCAGGCTCTTCAGTCGGATCCGCAGCGTTGTGACCAGTAACTGGTGGTCAGAGCCACAATCTGCACCGGGATATGTGATCGTGTTCATAACTGATGTACGCCACCGTGAACCAATCAAGATGTAGTCTATCTGGTTTCTGTATCTGTCACCAGGAGAAATCCACGTATACAGCCGTCGAATATGGTGTCTAAAACAGGTATTAGTCAGGCAGAGACTCTCTTCGCTACAAAATTGCAACAGGCGCTCGCCTCGCTCATTCCGTTCTCCAATACCATATCTACCGACTATACGACGAAGGTGGTTGTCATCCGTAGTTTTGCCAACTTTAGCGTTAAAATCCCCTAGTATGACAGTTATTTCCCTCTTCGGTATTTCTTTTAAAGTAGCTGCAAGCTTGCCATAAAAGGTTTCCACTTCCTCCTCACTGGACTGAGATGTTGGCGCATATATCTGCACGATATTTAGCGTGCATGGTTTGGTGTTCAACCTTATGGTAATTATACGGTCACTGACCGGTTTGTATCCCAACACGCATTTTTCTACTTGAGGTGGAACAAGGAAGGCAACTCCCTTACTGCTTTCATCATCTGGTCCTGAAAAATAACACTTAAACATGTGAAGCTAATTATTAACACAAAATTTACTTCATGTGACACTTTGGTAACACTGTTACAAAATTGGTGCTTCCTATGCAAGATCATAACGGTTAATATAAACATTACACAAACCATCCTTACAAAATTGGATCATCTCATTTTGTTTTTTTTTTACATTACGAGAACGAGATCATTTGATCATTTCGCATGAACTGTGCCGATCTCATTATTCATCACTTGGCTACTTAATTGAGTGTTTATGTTTTTTTTACTCTCATCTTGATCAGTCTTGTAACATGCGTGACCTCAAACTGTTCATCATCTTAATATTTATTTGGATGATTTCATCATCATCATCAGCACCCTATTAACGTTCCCACTGCTTGGACACAGATACTTCTTTCTTGACGAGAGATAGAAGACTAAGTTAATGTTTTTTTTTATTTTGAGATGTATTGTAGCCTTTTGTAAAATAGTTAACTTAAATAGCTTATTTGTGTAGTAACATTATGTTTTAGAATATAAACCTTTAGCTTAAAAGTCATTTCTAGTGTTCCGTACTCTCAGGGTAAAACGGGACCCTATAACTGTAACTTTGTCGTCTGTCTGTCTGACTTTTGTATTTCAAGAACCTTTGTATCCGTAAGTTCATTTAAATAAATAGATATTTCAACAAACCCTACACCAACATCTCAGCACCGTGATAAGCTCTAAAGCGTATGTTACGTATACCTAGACATCTGTAATAATATAGATATTTAATTATTATGTACATCACCACCCAGACCAAGGAGAGAGTTCTTTCAAAGCATACAAACACTTAACCGCTCTCGGCGGGAAAGAACCCGCTACCTCTTGCGCCGCAAATGGACCTACGCCCACCGAGCCACTGAGGCATTCAAAGTTGTTTGCAAATTAAGCTAATTAATGTGACACCTCTGAGTTAGTTTTCTCGAACACAATCGCTTTATTAAAAGATTTTGGGTACGTTCATTATTAAGTAATTTTCTTTCATACAAATTCATAAAATTATTAGTTAAACTTTATCTTTTAGACAAATAGCACAATCTTAACCTAATTATTAGAGTTAAATGTTCTCTCGAAAATGAATTAATGCATCCGCTTTGTAAAAGCAATTATTGTTTATATAACTCATAATTAGCGGAAATAACTGTCTCTTTTCATTCGCGAACTAATAAAGCTCACTTTACACAAGGCAAATGAACTACAACATACCAAGCCAAATAAAAAATAAAGGTTTAAGAATCTGATAAGTTAGTTCCATATAGATTTATTAATTGGCTTTGTACAAAGGCTGCTGCGATGCGAATTAAAGTTGCGTACTTACGTACGCATGTGTGTATTATTATAAGAGAATCAGAAGTCATTTTGAATCGACGCCGCGACAAAAAGTGGGTTGACGAGTGAGACTTTTACGGTAGCACTGTATTAATTGAATTTGGTTGCACAAGTTCTTTGTTTTTATATTTTTCACCGAATGTCGACGCATAGTATTAGTTTTATGCATAATACCAAAGTAAACTGATTTTTCCACTGGTTGAACGAGTTGAACTTTGCGCCATCGGCAGAATTTTCATGAAAGCAAAGCGTCATTCACGTCATATTCCATTCATGAGTGCAGTGGCACGGGGTTTGTACATACGTTCATTCTTTCGTGTTTTTTTTTACTTTTTTCCGATCGGGTGACTAAAGTGTCAACTTCTTCTTCTTTTTGTTGGGAAAACTGGTTGATTCGTGTGTAAGAAGTGTATTTATATAAGTTTTGTTTTGTTTTCTCTATTTATTGCATATTTTGTTTAAAATATTTATAACACTAGTTATTACATTTTAGTCCGTTTTGTTTGTTTTTGTTTATCAAATTATTCGTGTCCTTTCTTTTGCTAAGTAATGCAATTATTCATAATACAAGGTGTTTTAAAATTGGTATATAAAGCAGAAAGTATGTGAATTGCACGCACCAGGCGAATATACTTTGTTTTACAACATTGATTTTGAGGCGTTTCGTCAAAATTGCCTCATATTTTTGTAGCCTAATATAATCTTTAGCTCATGTATGGCTTCATATCAATTGATTAAATTTTTTCAACCCTGGAATAATTTAAACTTATACCACTCTTTAATGAGTTATTCCCACCAGATCATATGATCAAAGAAAAAGTTCCTTAAGAATAAGTTTAAATCTGATCAAAGAACTGATTTTTAAAATTATTTTTGCGTTTAATTTAAAGAATTATTATTATTACCCCGCGCGCCCGGCAACAACACCCTCTCACCTCCTCAAACTTGTATTTTTTTAACGTCGTTTGTCGGCCAATTACAAACAAGGGACATCTTGTCTATATTATTGTTTGCAGTACGAGTGTCAGCTACAATGGACTTTTAAATAATGAATAAACTGGAGCTTGAGATGAACGGAGTATTTCGATCACACTTTCGACCATAGTAAAAGCACCACAAGTCAGTAAGTACTGCTTGTCAACAAGTTAAATGATTACCCAATTACGGTATATTTTTATAAAATAATTTGTCCGTCATAAATAAATATAGATCATTTAATACAGTGTACTGATACAGTGGTATTAGGTTCACGTTGACTGGAAAATAAAATACCTAATCCGTTCATTCCAATTTAAAACATTCACCCGTTCGATCATGACTTCAACCATTCGATCACGGTATCAACCATAGTAAAAGCACCGTAAGTCTGCAAGCACTTTTAGTGTACTAGCTAAATGTTTCCCGCAATTGTTTCCAAATTTACATTAGTGAGTATGTAACGGCGCGCGGCGTTACGTCACGTGATGGATGCGATCATCTGCATCTGATGGCGCGTATTAGGGTCGCGTTGAGCGGAAATTCCGCGTGCCCGGCTTTTTACGACGGTTTGTTTTATGGAAACTGTTGGAATATGTATATAAAAATGAATGTTTGTCTGTATGTTCTTCATGTATTTGATCATGTGATAATGAGCCACATATGGTTTATAAAACACAATTGGACCCGATGCTGTCGGCATATCGCTTTAATTGCCTTTCTATTATTATATCCTTTTATGAATACTTTGTTTAGAGTAAGGTTTTCCATGTAAATAAATAAATAAAGCTTCGGCCATACCTGCGCGAACAAAGCCGCGCGGCGGACGCCCCTCACACTTTTACTATGGCTCTTTGCACACCTATGGACTACGAGGGACGTTTACAGGTAAAAGTTTCCCGCGTTGCAGAAACTCCCGCGTCGCGTCGCGTCCCGCTTCCCGCGTAGCTGAGGTTTAGATTTGTCCGAGGCCTTTAGCTTCTGCCGTGACAGCTAGTTATTCCTATAAATGTTAGTTACTTTTTATAAATCCATCCTTTACCAAATTGCAATGTTACAATGTCACCGCTTACATAAACCGTTGTTTCTTTTATGTTTAAGTTTAACTTCATTTACATAATTGCCTAACAGGTCATAATTTGCAAGCTTTTACGCTCAAATTAATTTGCCTTTAGTTATAATATAGAAAGATGACAGCTATTAATTACATTACAGCGCTTGCAATAGATGACTTTGTAACTTTGTTTATGATAGAGAGTTGCTATTAACACACAGCCTAATTGATATCCATATGTCGTTAAGAATATAGGTAATAAGCTTGGTTTATTATTTTAGCAGTATGTGTGCTAAGTGGTTGACTTTCCCAGTGTCACTTTTTGAACCAACGATAATGAAAAAGCGGTTGATCCCGATATAGAACGACCTTCACCAAATTGCTTACTTGATAAAACATATTAAACATTATAATTAAAATATCGATTAGTAAATTAAAAATGGGTTGCCTAGCAAAACTCAGTTCAAGATATAAATTAAAAAAAAATACTTTTTAATTATTATTCAAAAACCATACTAATTTAACTGGGACCGCGGTCCTAGTTATGTATAAGTTAGTTAGGTTGCCTATTCTATTAAAGTCTAACATTAACAGGTAAATCTGTAGTAGCATTTGAAAATAAAGATTATTTTATTATGAACTTGATCGTGTACCTGCGTATACATGCGTCCTATCTCAAAATGCGTTCAGTTTAATAATTTAAATAGAATATTAAATATGTTTTATCAAATAAGCATTTCAGTGAAGGTCGTTTTATAACGGATCCTATGCTATGTATGCTGATAAATATATTATGAACGCACCTGTCACTTGCTGATGTTTGTTTGGTTGCATATAATATAATGTAATTAAAACAATCGATCTCGATCTTATTAAAAGGTAAGTAGCGATGCGGTTTATTATGAAGTCCCTTAAAATAATTTCTTTGGTAAAATAATTATATAAAAAATATATACGGCCAATACACAAAACGACATTTAGCCCCGTATATAACAGAGATCAGATAAACCTAATAAAATAGACTGAAATTTAAAGATATCCCTTTAATTATACATTATTATACATAGGTTGTGGGATCACAACAAAAATTGGCAAAGATCTCTAAAGGAACTTAACTTTGATTTAATATTAATTGTTGATTCCGACCATACCGTATAATATAACATAAATATTTAATCCGTATTCATTTAAAAAACGGGATTTACTCTCTTAGTCTTGAAATCTTTTCAATGATTCTGACTCAACGCGCGGGCGAACTCCTCCCGAAGCTGACTGCTCTTGACTTTCGAAGTCCGAAACGTTGAAAGGTTTTCAACACTATATACGTGAGTAGATCCTGTTTTTAAAATGAATAATGTCTCACGATAATTTTGCAACAAAACCCTTATATAATATTTTTTGGGAATATTAGAAAGCTCCTCAAACACATCTCCGTCGCTACATAAATGATCGCTGACTGCAGCTATTGTAGCATATTTCCTCAATTTATTCTTACTGCTTGTTAAATGATATGTAACTCCTTGCGTATGCTGGCGGAAACGTTGCTGTGATCATTTGAATGCTCATAAGACGCGCTCTAATACATATTTGAATATAACACCTCGTTATTATTAATAATTCTTCATAAAATTGTATCATCTATTTCAAAAGGAGAATGATACTGTATGGATACATATACAGGGTGATTCTTAAACATTTATTTTAAAAGTAGGGTTAACCATGATCGGTGGGATTTAGTATACGTATTTATATCTTTTATATGTTTAATTTAGTTTAACCTATTCTGACCTTTGCCTGTATTCAAATTTTAATAATGTGTCTGCCGTGATAAAATTCCAGCTTAATTAGAGCTGAAATGAATGTGTGTTGGTAACGCAAAATATACTAAAATTAAATTAGCCTAACATACTATACATTTACATTTTTTTGCAGTCTATTTGCATTAACATTATATGACAAGGCTTTTAAAATTTTAAATTTAAACTCAAATGCACGAATGATTTATAATGTAGGTCAAGTCGATTTATTTTACTTTTAACAAACAAACTTTATTCAATTACAATTATTTTGAAATAATAGATTGCGGATTGCTCTCTAACGAGCTGTATAAAATTTGCATAAATTACAATAAGTCTAAATATGTGCATAATCGCTTTCTGCATTATACAACTATTACATACAAAAATTTTACTGTAATTATATTTATATTCTTATATCATGATGATGCTCGTCTACCAAAACTGCCCTTTGATACATAAGAAGAGAGCCAGATATTTTATAATTACATATCTAATTAAATGTTTTATTTAATATATAAATATTAAATATTATTATTATTATATTCCGCCGCATTACCAGATTTTATACGATTTACAAAATAATCTGGTCTGGTGTTTGTTTGTATTGACAGTCGCAGTGGCGCGATGTGCGAAGGTCCACTTGCGGCGTAAGTGATACCTGGTTCGATTCCTGCTAAGGGGTCAAGTTTTTGTATGCTCTGCAAGCACTTTCTCATGTATAATAGTAACATATTTATATATGTTTGTCTATTGGATGAAGTATATATATTTATATATATAATTCTTCTGTGAGTGTGTATGTCACTGAACTTCTCTCAAACGACTGGACCGATTTTGATGAAATTTTTTGTGTGTGTTCAAGGTGATCTGGGAATGGTTTAGATTCACAATTTTGGAAAAAAATTGAATAAAAACCCGGGCGAAGCCGGGGCAGGCCACTAGTATATATATATATCTCTCTCAGATACTAAACACCCGTAACACAAAGCTTAGTACTTACCACGGGGATAGATGTCGTGTGGATTGTACGGAAATATTTATTTATTGGTTATAATGTTGATACCTTTTTGGACTCGACTGTGTTCGTGTTATTTTAAAGCGGTATATTTACACGGGGCCACAAAATTGATGTAGAAAATCGAAAGCCCTGGAAACTGGGAATCTTGCAAGATTTTTTTTTAAGCATGCACATGCACATTCCTGTATTCGAAGTTTTTCATTGAAAGAAACGTATTGTTGTATAGTTCCATCTTCGATTGTGGTCAAATGAAGGCTTATCAATAACAAGCAACAAAAAAAAGTTTGTTTAGTTCATTTTCAAAATATAAAAATGGTTGTGGCATTATTAGGTCAAAAATGTTTAAGTAGTTGATTACAGGGATGTCAATTAGCTGAAAATTCAACTGTTTTTTTTATAAAAATCTTTATAACCAAGACCGTACTGCAAACAATTTACTCACAAAAGGCCTAGTTTTCTAAGGCTTTGGGATTACTACTCCTGTTACTGGATATATAAACTTATACACACAAATTTTATCTTATAAATATTATCTTGGTTGTCAACAAATCGAAATCATAAATATTTTCACAATCACACCAGCACAAAACAAACTTACTATAAATTAATGTTGTTTGCGAAGTTACTATCATATTGTAAAGATAAACTGCAATGTTCATTTGCCGAAATCTCTTTACTATGCCGGTATGTAAATTAGCATCGAAAGTGGCGGCTGCGCACTATACGATAAATAGTGCTACGACAGTTATTATATTTTTGATGTTAAAACTTAAGGCGCACTGCACACAAATTTGTGGCTGTGAGTGAGGGTGATGGAGGCATCGACATGACGACACTTTGAGGTAAAATGATCAATGGGGTAAATTCGGGAGCCCCGAATGTACCCGAGAAAAAATTCCGTCATTTTCCGAAGTGAGTGAAGGTGACACGTCACGCTCTGAGATGCAAGGCCCCGGGACCCGAGCGACAAAAATACAGTCAACTGCTCTTCACTGCTGCGATATAATATTAATTTCTTATCAATAATTTTTAAAACTTCTGCCGTGCGGACTTTAGTTTTGTGTGTACATTTGTATTTTCTCAGAGATATCTCAAGATATGCGACTGCGTTGAGATGAATCTGCTCCTGGGAAAGCCTAATCCGTCTTACAATGGTTAGGACAATAACAGTTGTTGGTTGTATAAGTTGGTTTATAAAAATAATAATCTTATACAGACGCAGACGTAGAGGTACCTAATGCTACGCACAGTTCTATTTTGTTTGGAAAGTACCTGACGTGTCAAAATCTGAAAGATATATTAGTATTATATAATTCAGAAATTTGATCGGGAACTATTTTTTTAGTAATAGCCGTGGTAATTTTTTTTTTATGATCTTTTAACACGTCAATTTTTAATTTTTTATAATGAAGAATGTGGTAATATTATTTATCAATTTCAATTTAATCATTACTCGTAAAACAGACATATTGTTGGATGTTAATCAAATAACGTGTTTTTTTTTATTTAGTTTTTTAAACTGCAGTTAAGTAAATGGTCCCTATTTTTTTTACTATCTATATAAGGTCAGTGTATTTGTTTATTTACTAGTAGAACCTATGTATGATCTGTTGAAAAATTGTCATATAAAAATATTACCTCATACCCGAAAGATACATTTGAAACATACATACATTTTAGCCCCTAAACATCCCACGGGACAACACATAACTCAACCGCATCAGACACAGCAAAAAATCACACTGCATTTTACAAATCTCCAATACCTGTGAAAGTTTGAAGTAGCAAAATCCAAAAATATATCGATCTTCTGTTACGGGGAGAAAGCGCAGTGGTTTCGATCGTGCGACACCTTACCACCTCACCTCTTCTGAGACGGGGCATTCGGTCAAGCATAGAGCCAAGAGCGTCTTGTGAGAACGTTTCCGAGGTATAAAAGAACGTAACAAAGTGCTTCGACGAACCATTGCTTTGCATACTCGCTATTAGTACACAAAGGTACCTGCGTGCGTATATTATATTAGTCTTCTTCTTCTTCTTTTATTTGATGGCGTCCATTATATTAGTCATATCGTGAACACGTGCTGTGAAGTGTTGTGACAGTGAAGTGCATTCATTGATTTGTTTTTCTTTTGGCAGGCGGAGCGACGGGACAAGATGCGGTTGTTTACTCTGGTAACTATCCTAGTTTATTATTAAAACCTTATTTGAAATTAGCTTTTGCACGCAAAGTAAGACAATAACAAAAACATTTTGAGCTTTTTATGACTTAAAATTTTTGAAATAAAGGTAATTTTAACGGGATTTTAGAACACAACCAAAATTTACTGTTTGAAATTATACTTTAAGAATTCAGCTGGCATGGCTGAATGTGAATTTGAACGCAGCTTCTGTTGAAGTATAAATATATATATAAGGTTTTAAGGAATGTAAAACATATGTGTAAATATAATAAACTAATACATTTCTAACCAGATTATAAATAGTGTGTCGTTATAATGTTTGTAGGCAAGGTAAGTTATTATATTTAACAAACAGTTTATGGAAATAATTATGGGGTTGGATTCTAATTGTTTATGCGTAAATATTAGTTATAAGTAGGTTTATTGAAAAATTAATGATCTTATCTAGCATCTTAAATCATCATCATTTTCCAGCCCTTATCCCACATAACAAAGGGCCGGCATAAAATATTTCTTCCTTCCATTTTCCTTTGCCACCAAACATCATCAACAGTCTAAAATCATCTTCAAAATAAATATTTCACTCAGACTTAGGCCTGTTTCACAATATCCGAGTAAAGTTAGACAATGATTAAAATATAGAACTATTCGCTCGCTCACTCACGTGCCAAAGCGAGATACCTCTTGATATAGCTAATTTGACCGTATAATTGACCTAATAACCATTGGTTAGTTTACAAGGACTTTGAAAAACAAAAAAAAATCAAAAGGGTAAAATAGTACATTTTTACGACGCAGTTGTAGCATAGAAAAATAACTATAGTAAATATATATATCAATTTTAAAATCTATTATTTATTTTTTTGTTTCAACTGGCAGCTGTCAAATTTGACAGTATACTCATGATGATGATGAAGATAGTATATGCATAGAGTAGAGATAAAAAATCAACTGTTTATGTGTTTCTCTTCCAAACCACAAATTCTTGCATAAATTAGATATCTTATGCAACACAATTTCTTTTGCATAATTCATGACATTTTCACGAAATTTCCAATACAACGGCTAATATAAGAGGGCTCAATGACCTTGAGTTA
Organism: Gymnoscelis rufifasciata; assembly: GCA_929108375.1. Classification (NCBI taxonomy): domain Eukaryota; kingdom Metazoa; phylum Arthropoda; class Insecta; order Lepidoptera; family Geometridae; genus Gymnoscelis; species Gymnoscelis rufifasciata. The sequence continues at coordinate 5,606,332 of OV815315.1, read as the reverse complement.
TGTAAGATACATAAATAACCAAATTAAGTATTTTATTGAGTATATTTTAAAAGGTTCGATTAACGATTAGACTACTTGGTTAAATTATCGTAATGTCATTTTAATAGGATTTTAAATAGTTATCGAATTTCTTTAAGATAAGCCGGTATATGTTATAAATAATATTTATATTCAAACTTTCTAGTTGATAATTTGCTTATTTTATGACGTTACTATAAAATGGCATTTTTCTGAATCAGGTTGAAAGTTAAGAGAACATTTCTCTTAATTTTTCTTTAATCCATTTTTGTTATTTGTTGAAACTTCAGAATAGTGCGGAAAACCCCTTTTAATAGTATATGCCTATGAAGAATAAAAGTTGTATAGAGGGTGGGTATCCTTCCTAATAACTAATAGCTTAAATCAATAAATAGGCTATATAGCAGTGAAATCATTTTACAAACTTAAAAATCTAAAATATGTATCAGTTCCTAATGTGTCCAGAGTGCGTGTTTAATCAAAAAATGAAATAAACTCTGTAGCTTTATAATATTAGTATAGATCAGGTTAATAAAATACGGATGTTATATCTTAATTCAGTATTATAATGATCATCATCATCCTGCCCTTGTCCCACACTATATGGGGTCGGCACAACATGTGTTTTTCTTCCATTTCTTCTCGTAACATGACTTTCGTACCTTCTCATAACATGCCCAAACCAAGCTTACCTATTATCTCTCAACTTATCATACATACTTGAAATGAAATGAAATACATTTATTTTGGTACAAACAAATAACAGTACAGTAGACAGCAAACAAACAGACACAAGAAAAAAAACCATAAACAGAAAATTAGCTGCCAGGCTGTGCTGCCATGTACCAAAAAATACTTCAGTATGTATTCAAATATCTAAATTATAACTTTCTTATCATTGGATTCTACCTTTATAATCGATATCTCAGAAATTAATAGGTATCACATCTTTCCGCTCTTTATTAAAATGGATAAATAAACACATTCATCATAAAGAAAACAAACATTTGCTAGTACTTTCTATGTCATCGGAGATGATGGCGTAACTTCGAAGTGGGACAAGGTCACGGCTGTTGAAGATGAAACAAACTTCGCTTTCATCTTCCGTGGTTGCAGAGATTGTGCGTTCGGACAAACAAACATAATGTCTAGAATAATCTATATGTGTAGTAATACACTGCATATCATAGATATGAATAGGGAGACGAGTTTTTGAGACGAGTCATTAACGAAACATGGAAATTTCGGATGACGTAATGCTTTCGAGCGAAATATACCTTGCATGATGAAATGCTCTATATCTTTGCACTTTCCTCTTAAATTCGTAAAGCAAAAAATAGGTGTCCATTATTATATGACAGGCTAATAGACTAAACAGAATATCTATTTTTAGGTATTAAAAACAGGACCCTATTGCTTATCAGTAATAGGGTATTTTACCCATCGTCGCCTGTCTGTATGTCGCCAGGTTGTATCTCAAGAACCGTGTTAGCTAAAGAGTTGAAATTATGTGGGAAATTACAACGAAATACTAAAAATATACAATAAATAAATATTTAAGGGGGCTCCGATACAATAAACGTAATTTTTAAAAGGTTAAGCAGGTTAAGTACTTGGATGGGTGACCGCTTCTTCTTGTAATGATAAAGATAGTCAACTATTACTATACAATTTTAATAAATGTACCTTACTCAATTCATTCGTGTGCGTGCCAAGTGGGTATTCCTACCTCCTTCACCAAAATTTAGGAGGATTTTGACAAAAAATCCTCGTTAAGGCTCTTAACGTAAAGGAGTTACTTTTTTACTGCTGAGTAAGCTAAAGGCTTACATCGAGTATTGGGCAAATTCATTATCCCGTGCGTTGGATCCTACCACAATAGCATCTGGATTTAGGAAACAGCTCCAATAATTTAAAATAAAAATTTGTAAGGTGTTTTGCTTTGGAGTAAACAAGGATAAGAAAAGCGAGTCAATTGTGTTGAGTTGTGTAAATAATAATAACATTTACCATCTTTTTAAAAGTCTGAAATGAAAACGTCAACAGTTAAGATTTAAATCGTCCAAAATTTCGTAGAGCAGTTTAGAGTATACGGTATCCACAATTACCAAAATTAAGAGCACATGAGTGCGAATTCGCAAGTAATTAGAATAAATTAGGCATAACCGTTATTACATAACGCATAATGTGTTATAACATTGCGAAATGACATTATAACCCAGTCACGGAAATACACCGGTTCACGGAGAATTATTCACACATAAACTATTCAGTGAACTAACAATAATATAACTTGAAGTATCTATAAAAACGCATAGTTGGCCCCCGTGACGTGACTGCTAGATTTATTATATAAAGCCTTTAGGCTTAAAGCCGGTTAAGTGGATATATGCCCGGGACTTTATGTGGTAATTGAAGTTTGTAGCTAAATAAATATTTCTGGACTACTCACACAGCTTCACCTAACCCCAAACTAAGCAGAGCTTGTACTATGGTTTAGGTGACTGATATTCTACTTAAATAATTTTTTTGTTGTAAATACAGACATATGATACATAGAAAAAACCCAGACCCGAAATAAGAACTTGTAGATAGCACAAAATCTGGTCCCCCGGCAGGAAACGAACCCGCAGCCTCCTGCACCTCAGGCGACTTTCGCCCACTGAGCCACAGAGGTCGTTAGCTTGTGTAATAGATAATTAATACCACAGTAATACTTATTATTGTAGATGGTGAATTTATTGACATCGTGATCATGCTCAATATTAGTTGATCGACCGTAAAATAGATGCATTTTTACCGCACTAGAATCACTTTGTTTACATTATGATATGTACATACTTGGAGCTATCAATACGGCGATGTCAAAGTACTCTACTCTTAAATTTTATTTGTATGTTAATGCAGTATTTCTGATTCATTTCTTCTATCTCGTTTTTTCATTGTTTTTCAGGTACAAAAACCTTTAATAACATATCTACTTTATCTATTAAAAAGGCTCAAACGCGGCGATACGCACTTTGAGCAAGTCTAACCGTAAACCTACAGAGGTGTCTCAAATGGCAATGATTCTATAATTTATCAGACATCAACTTTGACCCGCGCCAAGTCAAGTTAAAATAATCGAGGTATGAGTTAATCTATTGCGAAATATATTATTACGAATAGTGCCATTAACACGTAAGGTTTATTAAGTAGGCTTATGGAATATTCATTGGATTGCCATTAGAGATGTAGGAAATTGTAGAAATTCCTAACTAGCTGGATTAATGGTCGTAAAATGAAGCCGATTATGTTACTATCATCCATTACTTAGGTAATACAGGAGTTTTCTAATGGAGTTAATATTATATTCGTTGACTTTTCTATAGGAAAAGCTGTGAAATAGTGGTATTAAGTCGGTTAATAGATAAGAAGGTTAATTGATAAAGTAACTTCATGTCGTAATCTAAACGGAAATTACGTCTGCCAAACATACGATCTGACATTTTTTCTATAATTTATTTGTAACAGTTTAAAAGTTACTCTTAAGTATATATATATAATGATATACTAAGAATATACTAAGAAATTCAAAAAAGTTGTCAATAACTTATATGAATTTGAGTTCTTACTTTCTATTACGATGAACAAAGAATCAACTTAGTTCATTATATATTTTTAATATAAATATATCATATACTAGAGTGTTCTTATTATTTTACCTATTTTAATCTCCGAATATTAGGGATACCATTATGTACGGTTCATCATAAACCTGAGCACCCTTATTTAATTTCCCACTATTGGAACACAGGGAATTCTCTCTTTGACGAGAAAGATAAGGCCTTAATTCACCACGCTGGCCAAGTGCGGTTTGGTAAATGTCATATGTCCTTTAAAAGTCCTCAGTACAAGCCGGTTTCCTCTCGATGTTTTGCCTTTACCATTAAAGCAAATTCATTTTTCAAGAATGAACGAAATTTTATATGCTCTATATGTAACAGTAGTTAATTCGAACGATTTTTTATGAAAACGCCTATTACGTAGTCAATTTTGACAATCAACTGACATATTTTCTTATGACCTTTCATACATTTGTGCGCATCTGTCCATAACCGGGCCTCAATTACCGTCCATATTTCACGTAACGTCAATTTATTTTGGCATTATGTCAGTCGTTATCCATATCATCACGTTAACGAGACGAGTCCGTAACGAATAACACGTTCCGTTATGAAAGTGCAAATCAACTGCTATTTGGAATCAATTTAATGACTTTTATACAACACTTAAGTAACGAATTTTACATGTATATGTAATAATGCGTACGTTTGATGTGTCTTTATGAAAAGTATAGTAAGAAGTGGATGATATGTAATTAAGTTCAAAGTAGTTTTTCATGTTTTCTTAAGTTTTTTATTTGTTATTATATGGTTAACTTACCAAAATATTTGGCTAAACGACAACTCGGACAGAAAAACTCAAATTTTTTAACATACTTATAACACATAAAATAATATTTCTGGACGCTGTTTGTTTGTTGTTGTTTCCATAATTGTAGCATATTGTCTAGACTTTTTCTATCGACAGACTTACGTAACAGAACAGTTTATCAACATTACTGGAGGGAAGGTTTGTTTTTAAACCTTCCCTCCAGACGACCTCTGTGGCTCGGTGGGCGAAGGTACGCCTGAGGCGCAGGAGGTTGCGGGTTCGATTCCCGCCGGGGTCCAGATTTTGTACGATCTACAATATCTGGTTTCGGATCTGTGTGTTTCTTATGTATCATATGCATGTATTTACAAAAAAAAATGTATCTATATAGTATATCAGTCACCTAACACCCATAGTACTAGCTCTGCTTAGTTTGGGGTTAGGTGATGCTGTGTGAGTAGTCCGGAAATATTTATTTATTTAAAGTCTTGTAAAAAGTCATACTTTTATACGAGTAAGTCTCTGAACTAATAATTGTTAAATACCTGTAGTTCTGCAGACAGAAGTACTTAATAGAACAGGTGAACGCAGATTAATGCCATTCTAATTGTAGACTTGGTGAAGCAATTTAAAATTGATTGAATGATCAATGATAGAGATCGATGGTGTGAAATTATTCACTACATACATTAAAATGATTGGCGAGAATGCGCTTAATAAGTATTCAACAACGCGTAAATGTTATTTGATTTATGTGATGAGTTTATTACATCAGCACTAGCACTAGTTTGGTACGAGAAAAAAAATGGATTGTTTCAAAAATATTCCCTCCTTATCTTCATAACATCCATTCCTAATAGACTTTGATATATATCCTTCTAGTCATACTTAATGTGAAACTGTATTATAATATAAAAGTCAATGTTGAAAAAGAAAACATAACACGTAATCGAAAACACTAATACACCAAGTATGTATAAGTATTTTCTAGAGCTTAAATTAATAACTAAAATATCCTTAGCCCTAATATAAATAGCCCTTTGTGCTCCGATACTCCGATGTATTGTCTTGTTACAGTTTACTGTTTGTATATTTACGAAATATTTTGTTATATTTTGTTATCAAATTTTTTTTATGTTGCCTTTGAGTTATTAAAATCTCACTAGGACGGTCCGCTTTTCGATCCCCGCCGAGGGGTCAAGTGTTTGTATGATCTGCAATCACTTTCTTCTTAGTCTGGGTGTTTTATATACATCGTAAAAAAACATCCATATAAGTATGTCTATTATATTAAGTATATCAGATGTCTAGTACCCGTAAAACAAGTTTACAACTCACCACGGGGCTAGATGTTGTAGTGTAGATTGTCCAGAAATATTTATTTCATTAACAAAAACTTATCTTAAAACTTTGTTGCAAAGGCGCGATTGTTGTTAGCGAAATGCATCAAGGAAAGATGTAAGTACGTAGCAGCATTAGTAGGTAAGTTGCCCACTTACCGTTACCTTTGGCAGGACTGAATCGAGACCAGGAAACGTTTGGTATTCTGTTGCAATCCTCACTTGGCTCACTTTCTCTTATTGGTAGCACATCTTACTGTTTCATCTCATTTAGGTTCAACGTCTCATCTATTTCAGTTATAGAGGTACATTTGGATCGCGTGATTTTTAACTATTTTTATTATATTTCGTACGCGCGAATGATTTTACGAGTTTTCTATAAGACAAAGTATTATTGTACGAGTATTATAAAGCGGGAAGAGTTTGGTGATATTAACCCCAAATGCAGAATGTTCAACAACACCTACATATTTTGGCAAATTTTTACGTCGTATTTGTTTGTTCTACCAGATAATTTCGAAATTTGTGTTTATTTACTTTTTTGTGTTCGTTAAATGGGATAAAATTAGTTTTAACTAATATTGGCATGCTTAAGTAATTTGCACGATTGGGTAAGTCGGTAGGGGAAGGATAGTGGAAGAGTTTTAGAACAAGCCGGTTTTTCATTAAATTAGGAAATTTAAAAGGTAATAGAGTGAAATGTATTCATCTTCGTTTTAGCAAGCAATAACGACAAAATTATCTTGAAATGAACATTATCGCAATGCATAGAACATTGGCGCCGCGCGGCAAATTTATCATTACAGTTTGACATCGCGCGATTTATGATTGACAGCCATTCGCATGAATTGACTCAAAGATTTACGCAAATTTTAATGAAATCATATAAAAATTTGTAATTATTTTACATTTATCAAAATTTATGATTTATAATAGGGTCAGCACTCTTCTTCCATTTCCCGCAATCACTAGTGATTTAGTAGGTATAGGTGTTCGCTTCTTTTCGGGTAACAGATATACCCTAAAACAAGTTGACGACAGGTTAAGCTTTAGAAACACACAATTTCTAAATTAAAGGTAATTTAAGCTTCAAAAAATATAATTGAAATTAAGCTTTTAATATTGTATTAACACACTATTGATATATTCGTATAACATTTCATTGGAAACCAGGAAGTGACTCAAATTTAACTTGCAATATTAAATTGCACACACACATCGGGGCAGGTGAAACTAAATAGAAGCTTATAAAATAAACTGAAGTTCATTTTCGTGACTAAAATGTAATGAAGAATAATAAAATGTTGTACCGTATTAATTTCCTTTATCAGCTATAAAGATCCGAGCTCAGGGTCGTGGAAAGCTGCGGGTCGGGGAGTCACGAGAAAATGGTTATGTAACCGGACATTAGGAGCTACGTAACCTGCGCGCGCGTTTGACTCTACCTCTACAATCTTTGCTGAATTTGCTTGAGAAAATTAATGATAATTCGATTTATAGTGTAAAATTCATGTTGATTTTTTTATATACATGTAACAATAGTTTATTGAAAATGGCTATTTCTATTAGATATTTATGTGTGTAATATTTTTGTAACAAACTAACGTCCTCAAAACTTACCTAAGAGGTATCGAAGGTGGCAATCGGATGCATAAATGTTAAAAAAATGGAAATTAATAACTACTACAGTACTTTTAATTTAATATTACTAAAGTACATGTCATGTTAATGTTTTTCAGTACAGAACTGCATAAAGATGTAGAAAAGTCTTTAAAACCGCTTTGGTCATACCCAGAGAGAATAGTGTATCATCTATTTGGTCGTAAAGAATAAAAAATCTATAAAACCTCTTTGGTCGTAAAGTAAAAGAATAAAGGAGACCTGCTGCATCATTCCGCAACATTAGGCTTAGTTTCCCAACATTGAGGTGATGGAATACTGAGAAGTAGATAATGTTATGTTACCTAATTGCAGGCCTCCGTAGGGAGTGTACTGTACAGATGCACGCAATATCTTAATGAGATGTGTAGACGCGATTGTTTTTGGTATGCTTACTTCCCCTGCATTATGTTGCTAAAATTTTTTTAATATTTTTTATTATAAATTTCATGTTCTTTATTGTACCTGTAAAAATATAAGTTTTTATGTATCTACAAGCCGTAAGCCAGGTACCAGGTTTTTAGTTTATAATAAGCTACTCATACTATCAAATTCAGTATGATAAGAGAAACTATTCTTTTAACAAAATTATAAAATAAGGGTTTAACCTTAACCACGACGAGACAGGAATTTGTGTAATTAAACAGTTTATATAATTTCTGTGTCTTTTTTTAAAGTAGTATAGTATAGTAGTATAAAGGTTTAATAATTCAGAAGTAAATTAAATGGGTGAAATAATCTTTCTTTCACCATTCTCATACATTCTTCCAGGCTATTAATTTCAAATATCCCATATGAAATATCATTTCCTTTTTCGATATTATTTATTTATTTATTTAAGTATACTAACACGATTACGAAACCAATTACAAAATTAATAAAAAAAAAATAATTAATAATTAATTAATTATATCATTACTTATTCGATATTTCTCATATTATTGCTAGATACAAATCATGTGATAAATTTCTTGACTTTTGACCTAAACAGCTTCCAAGATTATGTAGCTATGATACTCTATGAGCTAGATACTCGATAGTTAACAACTTCAAGTTATTATGAGACAAACACTAATATGTATTTTTCTTCTTTTTCAGGCGATATGTTGTGCAGTTCTCGTGACCTCATTTGCGGATCCAGACCCAAAAAAGTACAAGTCAAATGTAAAGAAAAATAAAACCAACAATACCTTAACAGCAGAGGAACGGGAATTCTTACGGGATGTTGAAGCTAAGTTTGGTATTAAGCCCGATGTAAAAGACAACGACAATACAGAATCAAAACCTACGATACTGGAAACTAAAACAACGCTTAAAGATTTGAAACCTCCTTTTCCAGCTGTTATAGCCATTGAAATTGTTAATGATACAGATACAAATACTCAAGGAAAAGGAAAGAGAACAATCGACGCCAACCTTGGCTATGGCTACAAAACAAATTCTGGGTACAGCTACACATATTTTGGAAAGCCTACACAAAATAAAGGAAAGTTTATGATATATCCATACTCACAGGAAGATATTCCACCCTCAAATCAACATGCTCATATCACTGATGTTCAAATAACGCCATCTAGAGCTTATGAATTAATTCCTGAACAGAAAGAAGCTTATCATTACCCAAAGCCTGCTACAGAATTCAAAACAGAAGTAGTTTCAGCTCCATCTTATTCCAGCAATGGACACTCACAAGCATCACAAGGTTATATTCCTTCAACTCTATACACTACATATAATGGTCATGAACTTTCTGGTCTTAGTGGACAATTTCCAACAGTTATGCCAAACTACTTTGTCGAACCTTCTCAACTGCTGCGAAACCCAGAATATCAAAATGTGGGTTTGACCGATGATCATTTAAGACCCCATGAAGCAAAGATCGCTGATCAAAGAGTAGTACCCGTGCTAGTATTAAGAATACCAAGCTCTTCTTTGAAGAACCCAACAGCAGAACTTTTCGCTAATTTACCATCAAACTATCCTCTCTCTACATACCTGAACAATGTAAACTTGCAAGGCTTGGTTAATCAATACTTCAAAAAACAAGGCTTTTCATTCGCCCCACAAGTGAAACACTACACTAGCCCCATGCTAAGTCACGCTGGGAACTACCATGGACACAATTACGCAACCTCCCAAGTACAACCATCATACACACAATCTCATAATTCTGGAGTGCAATATTCAGCGGTGCAACCTGTAATGGCCAAATATCCTTCGAGCTATCCTCATCACTTGACCCTATCTCATGGTCATAAGTTGTACCATCAGCCTCTTCAACAGCAAAAGTACGAATACCGCTATCAATATGTTCCCCAACAAGCACATACGACTCGCCAGGAAGAGCCTCAGTCTTACTATATTCAGCCCCAGCAGCACCAGCAGACACAAGAAGTGGAAGCTGTACCCGAAACCAACCAACATGAATCTTCCGCTGAAGTTTCTTATGGACAACAACCTCATGTAGTCACACAAGGACACTATGAGGTTCCAGCACAGCAGGTTCATCAAACTGAGCAGGAACATCTTCAGAGCCCAGAAGCAAATAAAGCGGCATATGCATACTTTCAACAACAACAACAAGAACAAATCCAGACTTCATCACCATCGTACGAGTATCTAAGGGGAGCGCAAGTTTCTCAGCAATACTACACTCAAGAAGCTCCCAAGGACAAAGAAACAAAAGCCGTGTTCCATTCTCAGATTAATCAAGAAAGTTTGGCACCCAGTCATGTAGAGACAGGCTTACAATATCCGACGGCCAGTCATGGCGAGTCTGGTATACAATATCAGACCCCCAATCATGCAGAAACAAGTATACAATATCAGGCACCAAGCCATGTTGAGGCTAACCCTGGTGGACAGTATCAATACCAGCAGCAAAGCAGCGATGACGCAAGCGACTTGGTTCTGACTGAAAACTACCCAAGCAAAGACCACACAATTGCAACAGTGCTACCAGTGAGTTACACTGCAAAACAACCAAGCGTAGTCGGTGTCCAGACAGTCAGTTATGTGACTCCAATGCCGTACTCATCAAAGTACCAATCTCCTTACAGGATCATGGTACCGCAAACTTTCCTCGCTAATCCTTCCACTGAGAGAGTCACCTACGTAGATTCACACTCAGTTTCTGCCTTTACACACCCTAGCCAGCAAGAGCATAATCTTGAAGCGGAATACACACTAGGACCTCAGCATGTTCCTCCTATAGGCAAACAAACAGCCCCATCATACCCCAGAAACTATCATTCTCACCCGAAGCGAATGACCAAACCAGAAATGAAACATGGACACCCAACGCACTCAAGGAAACACGGTGACAGGAATGAAAAGAGAAAATTATAATTTATCAGTCGTTTCATCTAATCAACTGTAAATATCTTTGGCAGATCCTGCTGAGTTAAGGTCTCCATTAGTTTGTAAATATAAGTATAAGTTTACAAGTTAGTATTTAATATAATATAAAATATTTAGCAATTTCTTTTTAAAATTCATGTGGATATATTTTTGTAAATAAGGTTCGGATATTGTTTTGTATTTTGGTGAAGCGAGAGCAAGAAGGTCGTCTTGAAGTTGCTTATTTTCTTCGAAAATATCCCTTGCTCTTACTACAATTCAAAATACAAAATTGTTTTTTACTTATTTATTCCTATTCTCCTGAATTCCATGTGCAATACTACGCCTACGTTAATCTTAATAAAAGTTTTATAAGACATAATTGGTCTGCATTCTTTGTTTTATTTTTGAGAATTAATCAAACGTCTAACACAAACCCCTTTTTGCCGAAAAAAACGGAAGATAATAATGTTATTTATTAGGTAACTAGTAATTTTTACTAGAATATGATCATAACATTATCTCCTTATGCACAATAATATGCTATGCAAAGGTGATTAAGAACATTTGAAATTAATATCAGAATAAGAACTATAATAATGTTATGGTTCTTATTGCAAATTAACAATATTAATTAGAGTACATATTTAGTTTTAGACAACGATTAAGGTTAACATGATCCATCAATCTTTCAGTTATAACACAATTCAGAACTATTATAAAAAAAGTTAGTAAATTTCAAGCTACTCTGGTTTTATAGCCGCAGTAAATCTGGATTAAGACTTAAAAACAAATTCGAAATGAAACCGATTTGGACATTAATGTGTAAATAGAGCAGTGTAATGATATGCAGTCTAATTATACCAGAATGATGAGGCACGCATCCTAATTATAAACCAATAAATATGTGTCTTATGTCATACTATGTAATTGAAGAGATTGGTATGATCCATGCATCAAAAACAGAAGTTAATGTTTCGTGTGGTTTATATATATAAACGATACAGATGAAACTGCTGCATTTCTACAATATTTTCTGTAATTTCACGGTAACTTAATAATATCGGCCGTAGCATTCGAACTGTAATGTACTTCATTAACTACAAATACAAAATGTTTAAATATTGATTTAAGGCGCTTTGCGGGCCCAGCCTACTATCCAGATGAATTTTGGCTTTATTACTATAGGAGCCTATCTGGTAATTTATAATAATTACTATTAACTTATTACGTTAGGTCAACTGGGCCCATTAATAATATGAAAAAAATATATATTCAAAGCTGAGGACAGATATTCCAGCACAGATGGTCGCAGCTTATTTACATAATATACCGTGAACCCGCATCTTTACCTAAACAATTGTTTTATCTAACAAACCATTAGAAACTGGGTAATACATAAATAAACAATTAAAAATTCGCTTGCTGTTTCACAGACTTTATTTAAAAACCACCATTTTACATGCTAAATACCTTTAGTGATTTCAACGATTTAATTCGTATCCTTTATACAAAATTGTTCTGTAGCGAAAATATTTGCTCATCTTTTAACTGCTGTTTCTATAGCCGCACAGAAGCTTCATAGCTAAGATTTTACCTTAAGGCGTTTAGCATATTAATGGGCAGCCTTAATTCTGCCTCCAATGAGCGACTTACCTAAAGCAAACATTAAAGTAGTATTAGCCCGTACGTGAAACTAAAACGCTTATTGTCTGATTAGTAAATTCCGTACAATGCGTTAGGTCTAATTAGCAAAATGTGCGTAGGGTCAAAGAGGAGGATGAAAGGCGATTTGTTGTTTCGGTATTCGATGTTATTGGTGGGCTGCAGAGCAAGGAGGCTAAATTTTACAATTTTTTTGACTAAATTTTGTGCAATTTAGAGCACAATTTTCCAAATAATTCTGGGATTTATCAAAATATATACCTAGCGCAATACATACATAGACACGGAATACTACTAATCCCATATCTCTTATTAATTTAAAATAGCCTTAAAGTGCATTAAGACGATCATTTTAAATAATTAAATAAATATATATACACACTGGCTGACCCCAGCAAACGTTGTTTTGCAGAATAAAAAATATATAGTAGCCGATTCTCAGACCTACTGAATACGCATATAAAATTTGGTAAAAAAACGGTAAAGCCGTTTCGAAGGAGTACGATAACTAACATTGTGTCATGGAAATTTGATATATTAGATATATTATTACCAAGAAACTAAAAAATATATATGTTGGAGCGCCATCTAACGGCAGTAGCAAGTACTACTACATAGTGTACACAGAAGCCGCGTGATCACCAACCAATAAGAGCGCTTTAAATGACAGGTGGTGAACGCGGATTGGTTAATTGTTCCCTCACCCCACTATCCATGATTTTTGTAATTTTTATTCAATATACTCGCAAATTTCCTTATGAACTGACTTATTTTTTCTCTCCACATAATTTAAGTTCCTTCACATCATTTTTCATTGTCCTCAACAATATATGTTGTTAAAAATTACATTTTCATAATTATTTGTCCGATCATAATAAATCCATTTCTAAAGTAAAATAAAATTATCCTTCTGATTATTTCTACACTATGTCGCCGCGTCCCCACTACTGCGCGGGCCCAGTACAGCACTAATGCTTGGGACCGGGCAACATCCTCGCCTTAAGTAGCGACATCCGTACAAGGATTTGCGATGAGGTGGCTGTCAGGCAAGTCTTCCACCAACAGGTAAAACGATGACAGGCTCCATGTCTTAAATAACCCTTTCTACCTTCCACTTTCACCTCACATGACAAGACAACCAGTCATAATTACCTGCTTTCAAACTTGATTATGTTTGTATCCTAAAATGCGTGAATGTTACGTTTAACTTAACCTCAGAAGGTATAATTACTCACGCCTTGGATTAAGTTCGCTTCACGCATAGACGGTACAAATTGAGGTCTTAGAAAATTTATTATATCAAGACTTATAATCAGTGATCGGAATTAGGTGAGCTAATTTACCTAAAGTTCAAAGAACAGAGTCAAAAAAAATGGAGACTTCCTTACCATTAACATTTTTTTCCGGGAAATCTTTCCCGGAAATTGGGAATTTGTTCCAAGTTTTAGGATATCAGTTAAGTACATTTAATATTAATGTTATTCATACAGAAAACTAACTGAATTAATTTTCCTTTTTAACAAACTTCAATAAGATTTATTTTGTTATTAACTCAGGTAAAAAACTGGATTCGCCTATGTTTTCGCCTATATTTTTAAATTTCCGAGCCTGCCATTGCCACCTGAACCTGTCATAACAAGGTGGGGTACATGGCTAGAAGCAGCTTCGTATTATGCTGAATATTACGAAGAAATAAAAACTATTGTAAGACTTCTAAGAAGTTCTGATTCTTTGTCTATCAGGCATGCTAAAACTGTCCTAGGAAAAGAAAGTTTAAAAACTGATTTAGATTACATTGACGAATATTTTAAAATAATTCAAATTTCATAAAAAAAATTGCAAAAGTCTAACTTATTGTTGACGGAAACTTTCCATATTTTTGATGAAGCAAGAATTGTTCTAAGCTGGTGTTCTTCTGAACCAGTAAAACAAAAATTAGAAAACGTTATGGACAGAAATCCCGATCTAGATGCATTAAGAGACATTTGTGAAAATATAGATAAAGGATTAGATAATGAAAATGAATTATTGTCATTCTATAAATATGTACCTGTAACTTCAGTTGATGTTGAAAGGTCCTTCTCTACGTATAAATGGATTTTAAGTACAAAAAGAAATCGTTTGAAAATAGATAATATGGAAAAACTCCTAATGATTTTCTTTAATTCTCCGGACGAAGATATTTCTTTATACTCCGTCCATGATGAAAACGTTAGCGATTCAGATTAAGGGACAAATTCAACATCAATGGAAATAATGTTTAGAGTTCCGACTGTGTATCTTAGGTAGGACTGGTTACTTTCTTAATTATTGATTTTGAGTTCCATTATCTGTACAAAAAGAATAAATGGTACAAAAAATATAAAATGGCTTTTTTATTCCCTTGCTTAAATAAATGTTTTTATTACTATAGCTATTTACTAATGCTGGTTTATAAATCACATTAGCTTCCGCGCTTACTTACATCGTTCATTTTATTTGTTGAAAACAATAAAAATCGTGCTTACCGTTTTTTACAACAATCGAATTCGTTTCCTCTTCTTGTTATCAATAATAAGAAGAGGAAATTAATTCGATTGTTATTTTACTGTATTAATTTTAGATGGACCTAAGTAATTTCTCGAAACCCGGGAAAATTTTCCCGGAAAAATATTTAGTCGCAAGGCGTCTCCACTTAGTCTCTGTTATTTTTCGAACTTTAGGTATTTTAGCTCACCTAATTCCGATCACTGCTTATAATACTCGTAACATATAGTTTTGAATAAATATCTATAATAATATATATGCTAACTAAAAGCTAATTATAAATAACTATCTGGCCCGGCTTTGCACGGATACAAACCCTTCCTCTTTAATAACTCAATTGAATACTGGTAATCACATTAAGATCCGTTCAGTAGATTTTGAGTTAATCGCAAACATAGGCTGCGAGGGACTTTAATCTTCTTATATATTAAAATAAATCGCAAAATGTGTTGCTAAGCGCATAACTCAACAATGCCTGGACCAATTTGGCCAATTTTTTTTTAAATGTTGTCTTTGTTCAAGAATGTTTTTTACGGCGAGAAAAAATTGAATAAATACCAGGAAAACTTATTTGAATAATTACCCGCGCGAAGCCGAGGCGGGCTGCTAGTTTATAATAAGAATAGATAGATAACCCTACTCTTGAATTACTTTAGTTAATGCTTAAAACTGCATTAATTAAGTGAGCAGTTTAAATGAACCAAGAGGTACTCGAGGACCACGTTGTACCATTTGCGGGATACATAAGTGAAAACTTTATATTCATGCGAGGCCGCATACGGCTCGTATTGTGTTTCAGTACCTTGAAGAGGTTGCTGGCCACTCCATGACAGGCACCATGGAGTGGCCAGCTTGCAGCTCGAACCTTAATCCGATCGAACATTTATGGGACGAGCTAAATAGAAGAGCCAGAGAATCTGCTCCAATGAATCTCCAGGGAAGATTTTTTTACAATACCTATTTAAATATATCCTGCAACGGTCGAAACTATGATTAGCTATGATAAAACTGCCATTATTTGAATAATAATATATATAAAATAATTCTAGAGACTTATGCCAACCTCTCAGGCTAGTCGCATCTCTTGCCAAATACAATAAACACCAGACACCAGTGACGTGGGTCACCCTTTTGTATTTAGAGGAATAAATTCATATGTTTACCAGCCTAACATTTTTAACACCAATCTATTTTTATCCTCATTAATACAGCATTCTGACAAGTAAAAGAAGCCCGATCAGGAAAATCGACTAATTGCCACCGGTCAAGCCGGCAGCGACTGGGTTGGACCGAGTGTTTCACTCTCGTTTCCAGAGAGTTTCCGCATTTTCCACCACCGTTTAGAGATGGGCAAGGAAAAATATCGATAATTGATAATCGTTAAAAATAATTGTAGGTTGCATATACATAGTAGGATAGACGGGAACGGTATTATAACTGTTTGTTTGTATATTTAACTAACTATTTGTTTATTATTATAATTAAGCATTTCGTTTTTATTTGTTTTTTCATAGATTACTTAGATAGTACAACCAATAAAGCTTATAGTGAATTATAATAATAAATATACTGTTTATTATAATACGCTTTAGGGCTAAAGGTTGGCTAACAATTTGGACAAGTATCTTGGTGAATATTTTTGTCGATAACAGAGGGACGTCCTTATGTATAGATTCAGCTACTTCCATATTCAAATCTGAATATAAACAGAATAAAGTCTGTCTATTGGTTCTGTCGTTAAAAGAACAGATTCGTGCTTAGCTACCTCGCACATCTATTTTGAAAAAGCAGCCTCATATATGTATTTATTTTTAACATACATAAAAGCATCGATTATAGCTATCAAATAACAATGTAAGTACCTAATTATAAAAAATCACTATTGCCGATAAACATTTCCTGAAATTCATCGATAAAATGATTTACTTGATTTTTTACCCAAGCCTATTTAGCCTGATTATGAGGAACTAGGAAAGACCTACTGGGTTGTGCCTACGACCGATCGTTAAATGTTACACATGGATGAAAGATTTACGTTTATGCAGGTCCGTGCTTGTAACCAATGGATTAAAGTCGTTAACGATATAATAATTTGTGTTTTATAGGATATTAAATATTACGGTAATTAACATGACGTGAAGTTAATATTTGATATTATCAAAAGGTAAAGTTTATTCGGTATGGGGAGTAATATTTTACTGTGTAATATTTTTGGGTTGGAAATATATATATATAAAAAAAGGCTGTAAATTTCTTTTTACCACAGGTACATACGTTATTTTTGCATAAACATTCACAAAAGGCGGGCAACACCGTTGGTTGAATATATAGTGTAAGTATAATTTAGTTTCGGAGGTATATACTCTTACGAATGTCGACATCTTTTTTAATTTAACTATGATTTACTTATGGTGAGAATCATCATCATCACCCTATTAACGTTCCCACTGCTGGGACACAGGGACTTCTCTCTTGACGAGAGAGATTAGGCCTTAATTCACCACGCTGGCCAAGTGCGGGTTAGTGAATGTCACATGTCCTTCAAACTCTTTTTTGAAGTTCTCAGAACATGCCGGTTTCCTCACGATGTTTGCCTTCACCGTTAAAGCAAGTGTTTAAAGCGCACATAAATTTCTCAAGAAAAATCCAGAGATGCGTGGCGGGGTTTGAACCCACGACCTTCGGAATGAAAGTCGAGTGTCCTCCCACTTAGCCAACACGGCTGGTGAGAATCAATTAATGTGAATTGTGTAGATTATTTTGGTATGTTTTTCTGCATACGTCTTCCAACTCACTGTGGTCCAAAATCTCAGAGCAACTCAAACATCTTGCGGTTCCCAAAAACAGAGCTCCAAAAGACACTTCCAAAATACTTATCTCATGCTATGTTGGTTAGCCCAGGCACCCGTGTGTCACGTATAGCCCAGTCTAGTTAAGAGAATCGGGAAAACTGTTGTGTAATCGATACAGGATGTAAAATGTAAGTGCATTGGATAATGGGTTACCTGCAACTTACTAGTAAACTGGAATACCAGCACTTTTTGTGGATGCAGCGCGTTTATGTCTTTTGTTAGATGAATGCAAGTCAAAAATTTTGCTTTTGTGATTTGAAAGGGATTTTTATGATATACAAGGCGTTTCAAAATTGTTATATAAAGCGGGAAGGAGTTGAAAGTAACGAGTATTTTTTGTTGTACGATTTTTCGATTTGTAAACCATAATGTTGAAAATTTTTTGAAGTGTATTCCAACCTGTAAATCCAATGATTTAGAGATTAGATATGGCTAAAAGACCTCCAAATCGAAACGTTGTACAACTAAATATGCGGAGTGTGCTATACACAACCTTTCCGCCTTATAAATTTCTGCAAAAAAATTACAAATTATTGTAAGATATGTATATGGAAAGGAAATCTATTCATGTATGGATTTCATTTCCTCAGATATGCATAGTACATTAATATTTTACTAATGATAAATAGATTTATAACTTAAGAAATGGCTTATCGAGCAATGTTGCAATGTTGCAATGTTGCAATTGCTATGATGAATTTTTATTATAATCTATTTTTTTAATAATGAAACTTAATCTATTTTTTATGTCAATTTTTTTTTACAGTTTTTATAAATTTACTGACATTGTATGACTTATTTAATAATCAATATTTTATGTCGTTTCCATTTTATTTGTTATTTTATTGAAAAAAACGTATTTATAATTGAAAATATGTATGTCAATTTTGAGAACATACCTTTATACAAACCTGACCAGAAATCTATGTTCTTCATGAAGAATCTTATAATGATAAACATTTTCGGTTTTTCATATGAGTATTACTATTATACAACTATACCAGTAAGATACTGATAAAATTGAAATAAAATTCAGTAACTCCGTAATGATTGCCGTTATATATACATTTTATAGACCT
The DNA here is from genome assembly GCA_929108375.1 of Gymnoscelis rufifasciata. Lineage (NCBI taxonomy): Eukaryota > Metazoa > Arthropoda > Insecta > Lepidoptera > Geometridae > Gymnoscelis > Gymnoscelis rufifasciata. The sequence continues at coordinate 5,587,438 of OV815315.1, read as the reverse complement.
GCGTAGATATAGATGGTGATTTGGTACGAGTTACCACACAGTGAACATAGAGCGTAATTGTAAAATCAGGTTAATAGCCTGAAAAGATCACTTGAAGAAAATGTTATGTATTGTATACACTACATATACATATAAAACAGAGGGTTATTTTCCTTATAAAGCAGAACACAATGTGATTTATTTAAAATATAAATTTATTCATTAATATTTACATATAACTAAATGGAACTCTCACCTTAAATTAGAAAAACGACAATTAAATGCTTTACTATTTATCTAGCGTAACACTTTAAAGAAAAAAAAAATCTTATTTTCTTCTTTTATTTCAATGGCGTCCATGTATGTTTTATAAAATACAATGAGTTTCAACACGATCTTATTGGTATTCTAATGCCAGTGTCAACACAAAGCTAACATATCTACGCTAACAGTGTCTGAATCTGGAAATTGTATGAAATAGAGACAATGAATTACACACACTTAATTAGTTAGTCACAATAGCCAGCATGTACGTCCTCATTGTCAAGCACTTTGTAGATTATAACAATCCTTCCTCGTCCGTTTCCCGCATAGACAATGGGTCGGGATCAACACTCTGAAATTACCGTAATAAATTCGGTTATGCAACTTCCGAGGTTCGCCAGGGCCGAAGGCGTGGAAATGGCAGATCTCTGAAACCTGCCCGCAAGAGGATCTCAAACTTTAATGAAATTATATGAGCGTGATCAAACGCATTGAATCTCAGTTTTATTATGATATGTCTAGGTGTAAAATTAACATATGTACTGTGTAGTGGTGGAGCACTTAAGACTAAATTATAAAAGTTATTATTTGAATTTATATTGTTAGATGTGAGTGTGGGTACGATTATACCTGCTACGATTATAAGTCCATACTGAATAGTTTGGTTTTTGTTAAAAATAAGCAAATATGAGGCATTAAGTACTCAATTCTTTATTGCACAATAAGACAATTTACTGAATGTTATGTATTGTGCTTAACCCAAGGCATTTTCTACCTGTCAACCCAAGCATAATTCTTTCGCAAGGAAGTTGTGAGTCTATCAAATCTTCACAAATTCTGATGAAGATTGGAGCACATAACACTACTGAAAACTATAAATGCGAGTAAGTGCATAAAGTTTGAGCACCGCAACATGCCGCTGTGTGCATCTAGTGTTGCACCGCACACAGACGCAGTGCAACACTCCTCCACCCCCGTATATAAGCGTCTCGCTGACTCACCTTGAACTTCACTTCGCCACGGCGGCTCAGCGCACACGTGTGAACCCACCCTAAGGACATGTTGTTTGTGATGTGTGTGTGATTGGTGTATTTCAATTACATGTGAAAATGAATGCCGTACAGCAAACCGTAAGTAACGGAGTAACCTAGAATTCATGAAAATATACTCACGTAGGGTGATTTTTCAATTCCCTTTAATCACCTTGTTTATGGGAAATTAACAAAGAGTTATAATTCATCCCATCATACAATACAAAAATCGGCTTTTTTTTTCAAATAAAATAATCTAATACATTAGTTAAAGGGCATTCCAAACAGAGAATTGGAAAACATTCACAAGTATAATGTTATTACTTAGTTGGTATTATGTCGATGTGTTCCCCCAATTATAGGATATCCAGCATCTACGTAATCACAAGATAAATACAAACTTTATGGCAAAACATAGTAACTTATTGAGCTTGATCCGTTTAATATGACTAATTAGATGATTAACATTTTCTTATTTATATAAAAGTAATCAAATTCACTTTCCAATTTCATCATAATTAATGATGACAGCTCAGTTTAAATAAATGAAACGGATATAATTAAGTATTAGTTTTATTTGCGGAACACAAAGCGAAAGAAATCATAAATTTAAATAATATATAATTTAAAAAATATATTTAATTTAACCTAACTTACTAATACAAAGGTATATATCTAAATAATTTTTATTTACAAAGTTTTCAGTTTTTTAGTACAGAACGGGAGTAAATCCTACATACATTGCGAGTCCGATTGTTAATTATATTTTTTTGTAAAATCGAGTATTATGCCCACTAGATTTATTTTATAAGTCGTATCAATGTTATAGATAGATAACTCTTTATTGTAAAATACAAACAGCAAACAATAACAAGACAATACATTGGAGAACAAAGGCCAAAGGGTTATGTGTTACATAGTTCACTATATATGTTTATTATAGGTATGTAGTTATTAGCCGTAGAACTACTTTCACTTTAATATATTTTTCAGAATAGAAAAATGATTTAGAATGGAATATTAATTTATTAACATTTTATTAAAAAATCTACTATGTCTATTACATTACGTATACCAGATGTCTAGTACCAGAACACTAGGTGTTGTAGTGGGGATTGTCCGAAAATATTTTCTTTAATTATCTATTTAAAAATGAAAGTTCTTTAAAATCGAATATTATTTGAGCTAGATACAATATCAACATAAAATATGTTGAAACTACTTTTAAAACCCAGTATTTTATCAAAATTTCATAATTAAATCCATTAAATTAGCCTAGACCAGACTACATTAGACTAGTTTAAATGATAACAGATTATTATATCATTGAAAATGCAAAATAGTTTTTTAATGAACGATGCAGATAAAAAAATCAACATAATTGAAACGAATCACATGATCACGCTCACTTTTCTCATGAATATATCAATTAATTATAATTAAGTTCATTACGACGCAATTATAATGATTTCTGCATGCACATTGCTGGTATATTCTAAAAGAAAACAAGTGTTTAACGTGCTTTTGCTGAAAACCACGTATGTAAGGAACTGAAAATAATTGAAGTAAATATTGAGTAATCCAATAATCACCATCACCGAAATCCCCTTGACGACGGCAGATTGTGGAAATAGAGTTTTTTTTTTTGATTTTTTTTCTGAGATAAGAAATATTAGTGATTAATTGTAATTTGACACTGGTAAAATTTATAGGTATCTTTTCCTTAAATCTTTATATTTATTGATTATTTAGCTTCTAATTTGTTTTGTCATAATTATGTTAGTATTAAAAGCCAACTTAGCCAAGTAATTGAAACGTATTATTTTAATATCAATAAATGACCATTAAATTTTATACTATTGTAATTCAATGTTTAGTCTCTTAGAAGTAGGTAACTTTCTTAAAGAGTTCCTAAGTAAGAGAGAGAAGAGATAATTCAAACGTTATGTATGAAGTTTTCCTCCTTAAAATTAGCTACAAGTTGCCTCTTTGGTGGTGTGAAAAACATCGGCATAAAAACGTGAAATCATAATCATTACGCTATAGTGGAACTAAAATACCAATAATTAAATAAAAAATATATATCTATCGTTTATTTTTTTTGAGGGATTGTATTGGGGAACGCTTATCAAAGGGGATTGGCCAAAATATTTCTGCTGTTTTTTCATACTTTACAATAAATACACAATCCCAATAAATTGCTTTTACTTGTAATAAAACTTCCTTTCCCAACGTATTTTTTCTTCCATTAGATTAATATTTACCTTATGTAATTATATCATTCACAATACAAGCTCATTAACCTCTGCACGTGCCGTGAAGTCCAACGCACTCAATCGTGATCATGTATCGATCAGTAGCGATTACTATAAAAAGTTAATATCGATTATAGATCCAGTTTGATCCTAACATGTAATCTCGATATGATCTTCGAATCTCCGAGCCCAACGCAAAACAACGTGACATAATGCAGCACGCAATGTGTACAGAGTTGTCGACACGCGACCAAAACGTTATGATATGCCGATCAATAATAGATAGTTATAGATACCAAGATTTTATAAGTAGGTTTATTTTGAACACGACTTATATTCTTAGGGTTCCGTACCCAAAGGGTAAAACGGAACCTTATTACTGAAACTTCATCGTATTTCTGTCACCAAGCTGTATCTCAAGAAACGTGATAGACAGAGTGTTGAAATTTCGTATTTCTGTTCCCACTATAACAACAAATACTAAAAACACATAAAAAATAGATATATATAAGGGTACATAGAATACAACAAACGTGATTTTTGTGAGGTTTAGCAACGTTGCCAGTACTTAGAGAAGTGAACTAGATGTTTTTTAACAAAAAAAAAATCTTATTGTTTTTGTGATTTCCTTTATAACAAAGTGAGAATAAACTGTATACGGAGGTGCAGTATAAGTATATCTCATATTTATCATATTTATTTTGTTAGTGGAGTAGTAGTACTTGAAAAAATTACAAAATAACTTCTGCTTTTCACAAAGTAAAATTATAAATTACATGTAACAACATGATTACATTAAACAATGCCTTACGATTGCATTTTTTATAAGTCTATTCTAACTGCGAGCTGTTCTTTTAAAATAAAAAACAATTTATTTACGTTTAAGTGTGCGCTTATGTCGAATTCGATATTCGAAAAATAATACAGTTTTATTTATTAAAACGACTTTATTTGCACAAAACAAAATTATGTGCAAAAAAAAAATTGTCTATTTATGTAAATTGTATATTTTTTCATGTGAATTGTTATTTAATTTTTTGTTTTTATGATATTGTGAATTTTATTTTTTTGTGTATTTTGAATTTGTTTGTATTACGGATCCCTGTTGTCTGAATAAATGAATTATATTATTATTATTTATTTAAAATAAATAAAAATGAATTGTTGTTCGTTAGTCTGGTTAAAACTCGAGAACGGCTGGGCCGATTGAGCTGATTTTGGTTTTAAAATGTTTGTCGTAGTCCAGGGTAGGTCTAAACGGTGAGCAAATAAGGAAAAATTGCCGGGAACTTTTTTTACCCGTGCGACGCCGGGGCGGGCCGCTTGTTTAAAATTAAGTCTTTTCCTTTTTAAAATTAAGGTTATTTTTCTATCTTCATTATTTAAGGTGGTATTCCCCTCCATGTGGCATGGCTGTGGGACACCTTTTAAATAAGCTCAAATATTATCAAAATTAGTGTAAAAAGAAAGTTGGCTAAAAATCCGCTGTCTGTTTGATTAGATAAATAAATAAATATTCCCGGACAATATACACAATAACATCTAGCCCCGGCGTAAGCAATAATTGCTTAAGCTTGTGTTACGGGCACTATACAATACGATGCGATAAGGCCGCCCTTTGTACTCCAATGTATTGTCTTGTTATTGTTTGCAGTTTGTATTTTATTTGTGGTGTACAATAAAGAGTTATCTATCTATCTATCTATACATCTGATATACTTAATATAATAGACACACATATAAAGATATTATTTATTATATAGGATGTTTAAAAACGCCCAAGATATATATTTTATACTTCAGCGTTTCAATATACAAAAATGTTTTAATATAATTTACTCCCGTGCAAAGCCATCGCCAGCTTTTAATTTATAAAAATTAAAAAGTCAACAAAACCTCGCCGACGGCCAGCAAAATACCAAATTCTGCTTAAACACAAACTTTTTATATTATATCCATATCTAAAACCATAACTTGACCTTTCACCATCTTGCGAAGTGTCCCTCTAAGCATTTACAAATCACTAAAACGACCCACTAAATATAACCATAAATCTTCCTAATATGGAGACCATTATGTAACATTCTAGGCCAACGAAATTTTTATAGCACCATTAGCATAAACCAGTAAATCAGGTGGCAAGCTTTAATATATAACATGTGTTTCTTTCTATTTGTTTCCGTCGAGGTTTTGCAAGCGATGTTACAAGAAACCAAGCGATGGTTATTTCCATGAAAAATAATATTTGAGCAATCTTATAGACGAAATAATGATATAGGTATATGATTTAAATAAAAACAAAATTTGAAATGCAAATCTGAGTCTGTATATGAAATTTTATTTAACTACTTAGAAACAAAACATTTAAGCAAGAAATACCATTGAATAAAATATACCTTGAGCTTCAGAATATTTACATATTTTTTCATAATTTGAAAGCGTACAATCAGGAAACAGAGTTATTATCATAACTTGTACAAAGCTTTGGATAAAATTCTAACTCCAATTTCATTGCACCATTCAATAAGATATTTATCATACACACATAACGGCTTATTACATTCAGGAAACTGCGTTTACTTTCATTGCAGTTCAACTGCAGTTAGTTAAACTGCATTCCATAAAAGTACATATCATATATATATAACCAACATCGGGATGCCCTGTACAAAAGAAAGGGTGCTAAAAGTGGTTTCTCTTATTTTTTCTTTACTTGCAGACAATATAATCGCTTTAGTTTTTATATTAGAGGTAGATTAAAATTAAGGATCATTGCCGACTAATTAGGAGGCATTTTAGTATGTCGAAACGCGACGATATATTTGACACTGTATGCGTTATTCATTTTCGTGTTACCAGATATGTCATAGCATCACCATTATACGTAATCATTAAAAAAAAATAACCTAATGTAGTATCACAGGTTATTCGAGGCTAAATTGGTAAGGTCCCAGGTAGCTAAAAGTTGTCCATCAACAAGCTTACTGAAGAAAGTGAAACGATGGAAAGCAAAAAGGTAGATAAAACTATAAATACGTTATGTTCACCATATTGGTTACCTAAAGGGCCATCATTTCCCACGAATCGATGTACTAAGTACTGGTACACGTCTATACAGGTAGTGTGACCATGTTCAAACGTTTACTTTCGCCAGAGAAACCGCAAAGGGCAGAGAAAGAGCATCCTGGTGATGTCGTTGTGAACTTTGACATCGCTCCTTAGCAACTTTGTAAATCGGGTGGATTAATTGAATGTGGTATGGATATCTTTATGTTGCATATCCACCGCAGATGAATTTGTAATGTGTTTGCGGTTGCTTTTCACCAATCAAGGTGTTTTTTCATGCCACCAGTATGCGGGAATAAATAAATGAAATTGCTTGACAATTCTATTATAGCCCACTCGCCATTCGGTGAGCTTGAGTTTTGGGTGTTTACATTGGATTATTGATATAAAACACTTGTCAAAAGCTTTAAGCTATACGTGAAAAGCTTCTATAAACTGTTTTTAGCATATACTAGTACTAGTTAATGTGTGCTAAATGCACACCCGTTCTTGGAGTTTTGAATTAAAATATGTTTCCGCTAATTATATCACTAGTATTTTCATAAATAATACTTATATAAACATTGCAGAATTTAAAGAACGCTTATTCCAGAGGTTATAGTGATAATGTTGATAATGAAGATTTATTATTATTACTTACTAGTGGCCAGCCCGGCTTCGCACGGGTTTTTATTAAATTTTTTTCCCGGCAATTATTAGATTTTTTCTCACCTTTTAAACCTTCCCTGGACCTCCACAAACATTTCAAGACTATGATAAGATAAATCCGTTCAGCCGTTCTCGAGTTTTAATCAGACTAACGAACAACAATTCATTTTTATTTATATATATAGATAGATGTGTTCTGTACACAATAATAATGAATTTAAAAATGTCTGTTATTAAATTGGTTCCTGTATGGGACTGTAAAATTGGTTGCTTTGTGTTAAATTTGCAACTTACAAATCTTCTGTGTAATTAGACTTGTACAGTATGTACATAGATACATAACAACATCTTATTTCATAAGCTAAGAGTAATAAAAGCCTTTAATTACAGATTTGTATATGGTAAGAGGTTTACTACGAGTAGCAGAATTATTTGAATAATTTATAAGCCATAGCTTTGCTGCAGTACATTTTAATTGACTAGGAACGATTAAATTCTTGTTCCTGCATTATAAAGTACATACAGGTTATTTACAAAGGAAAGTAAAGTGAACTTGTGTAATAACATTTTCTATATTTAACCCCCGACCAAAAAAGAGGGGTCTATAAGTTTGACGTGTCTGTCTGTCTGTGTGTCAGTCTGTCTGTCTGGGACATCATAGTTCCCGAACGGATGGAGCGATGTCGATTTTTTTTTGTGTGAATTGTGAGTTTTTGCGCGAGTGTTCTTAGACATGTTTCATGAAAATCGGTTGCGCCTTTTTAATGTTATAAGGAAATCGAAAAGGGGAAGGATCGAGTGAAAGCGCATCGCGGGCACAATAAAAAATATTTTATGTGTTGGTGTTATGGTGTTTTACTTTTAAGGATATTAAGGCATTAGAATCGGGGGTTTTTCTTAAATTTTAAATTTAGATTTATATTAAATACTACATGAATGCTTTGTAATTAAGCATTGAATCAATCACAGTTCTTAAATTAAAATAAAATAAATCATTCATTTTACACCCGTAGCTCCGATCCGATAACAGATATTTTACAGGTATATCATTCAAAGTGAATTATACACCTGTTAAATATCTGATCTCTATCTCAGCTAAGACATTAAACTACTTTACTTCCTTTGTACGACTCAAATATTTTCTAGGAAAGCTTATTTGAAGACTTTCGTTTATGAAACAGTTGTTGAGTTTTGTATCGTCTTCACACAATGTTATCTCAGTCGTGTATTGCGTACCTATTTATGTATATAATAGACACGCGCGGTACAAAAAGTTGGCGATAAGCGTTTAATTGGATAGAAATTTCCAAATGACGACTCTCCGCTTATACTTGTATTGAATACTGAAAATGTCGGCAGAGAGCGAAAGTCGGAACTCGGCTACTAATCCTAATAATATCGTAGATTCTAATAGTGCACGGGCCACTTCGGTTATCTAAATTTACTGTTAGTAATGGCAAGTTCTGTAGACTGTAATAAAATATACCATTACATTATTATATTGTAGATAAAAAGTCCCACGGATTCTCTTACGTAAATCAAATTGAATAATCGAGAGTAGGCGTAGCGAGATAAAAATGTTTGCAGTCACACGATAACATCATTTAATTTTTATATATAATTAATGTGAAGAGCATCCAATCCAGCATTGATAAATGGTGCAAGGTTTTTACGTGTGAAATCAAGTCATACAAACTTGAAAATGAGATTTCTAGCTCATCGTTCTTCTTCATTTGCCAAAACTTAGGTATTTAATGGATATGTTAATTTGTAGGCTTTCATTTCATAAACAGGATTTTAAGTTATTTATTGAATTCGATAAGATTGATCAATGTTAACACAGTCACACCCATGCAAATTAATCTTTATAATGAGGTAGAATGTTGTAAAATATCAGGTAGGATAGACGCATAAAGTGTTTTTTTTTATCTTTCGTAATATATTTAAATACAATATCTAAGTTTCACATACATCCTGTTTTACTTATAAATATTCGTGTTCTCCGATCGTGCCGATCCCAGGCTCATAAAACTCTGAAATACAGAAGGTAGTCATATTTCATCCATGTTCCTACAACTATCGTAAATATTAGTTTCGATAAAGCCATAATATTATTTCATCGCTTCAGCACGCAATTCTCATCTTTAGTTATTACTGCTCTAGACGTAAGATTACGTGGCTCGAATAGCCATGCTTTGCTCTTTCGACCCTTGGATAAGATTCGCATAAATGCATAATGCTTCAATTGAAACCAGATTTCACTTTCTATTGTGTAGGTAGTTCTCTGCACGATTTTCCGGAAACACATGACCTGTGCCATAATGTCGTAGGTTATACTGACTTCAGGATATGACGTCATGTCTAACACTAGCAGTTTGAAAAGCCTGTCATTGAGCTTGATAATCTAATTTCTATTAGCAGCTACAAGATCCATTTTAATAAAATTACATATAATTTGCACGACATTTATGGCTCATCTCTGCTATAATTATGTCCAGTTGTTCAATGTGTCACTGTCAAAAAGAAATTCATCTTGTTTTTATCAATTCGCAAGTAAATGCATATAAAAAACGCATTCACGGCTGGCGCACTTATTGTGAACGCAGTGCGTGAATTCCTTGCGGTCAGCGTCCAAGAGCAGCGATGCATGTTGTATAATTAGAGGTAATGAACTTGGGTGTAATAACCGACTTCAAAAAAGGTTGTCAATGTGATGATGACATTTTATAAGCTCTTATTTAGTTTCACCTGTCCCGATGTTTGCCTGTTATGAAATCTTGTAAGTTGAATATACACGATGAAGTTTTGCACGCAGATGTGAATGGCGTGTTATTGACATATTTTGATCATAACTGATTTAATTAAGGAGGTGGATGGTGGCCATAGGAACTTCGTTGTGTTATTACTTAGATATATAGACCAATAGGTCTGATTGTGTGTGTATGAGTTTTTTATTATTATTAAAATAATATAAAAATATATAAATAAATGCATGGATTTTACTATTTTCAATAGAGTAGGTAAAAACCCTCACTTATTAAGAAGCAATATCGTAACATACGACCATTTCATAAAACTATGGATTTGTGCCGTATGGAAAGTTTTGGGCCATAATCAAATCATATTACCTCATAGTTGATCTTTATAACAAAGGTTTACGACCTGTGCCCTTCTCATTAATTAGTATACATAAGTTTTCCTCATAAACACCTACATTCCGACTATCCGATTGCGTAATTCTAATCACGTCTGGTAAAAGTTTGTGCTGATAGACTTTATGGCAGACTTCAGCGTAGACTTCACGTTTAGATAGTCTTGATATTCATCTGTTTGTTTATAACATCCTCAACATACATACTAATGTTATAAATGGGAAAGTGTCTGTGTTTGGTTATTCATTTTTCACGGCAAAACGGCAGAACCGATAAGCCTAATAGTCATTAAAAGTAATTAATAATTATATTTATTGATAATATTATTCCGTCACAATTACATCTGGGTTTTAAGTACTAATAATGTAAAAGAAATAAATCATCAAAAAATTCAATTAAAAGTATAATAACAAGATAGGGTATCTTGCTCTTAATCAAATTCAATTGATAAATGTGTCAAATTATAAATAGAAAATTAAGATAATTAGAATTTAATTAAAATTTTGTATGGAGATAGGATTTAGATTCGATTGGGACATTGGCTACTTTAAACCGCGGGAAAATAATTATATCGTTCTGTGGGTAAATTTACTATAGCGCGGGTAACACCGCAGGACACTGCTAGACACAAATTGTTTTTTTGATTGATTGAAATTGATTAATGAAACAAATTTTGCATAAATATTTATGAACATGCTAATTAACAAATATTTTTTTTTCATAAATATCAGGTCTGATCAACAATTTAGATACCCACGTAATTGGTTTTTATGTATCACTGTTTCTAGAGAAATAGTGATCCATGAATCGTTAGTAGTGCTCGCACCGCTCATTATGGCGAGAAAGCTAGTATTGTGAATTTCTCACATCAAAATCACTGAGCACCGCTCGCTAACAACCATGGACGAATCTGACTTTACGGGGAAACTTAATGAAAGGGAAAATCCTCGAAACATGCATTAGCTAAATGGTTAACAGTCAGCTTTAACTAGTTATCGCTCAAGTTATATCACATTACATAGTCAACCATATTTACATTTAGTACTTCCTCATATGACTTCAAATAAATAAATACTTCTGGATAATCCAAACAACAACACTTAGCACGTGGTAAGATTGGGTTATGGGTTACGCCGCTAGCAAACCTTTTGCCACCGCGGCATTGAGGCAGTCAATAAAAAATAATTATAAAATTTCCTTTAAAGTTGTTTGTATTTTTGTGAGAAAGGCGATGAAAGTAACTTAAGAGAAGCGATCAGTATACCTAGATCAATTAATAATAGAGAAATCTTTCATTCAAGTTTCTATTTCGTATAAATACTAAAAAGTGGTTCTTATTTGCATTACAGATACGGATACTAGTCGTAATACTACTGGTCGGACGTGTCCACTCACAGGATGGGTACAGCGAGCGCGATCTGCTGCGATACCAGCATCTGGCGGCCGAGGGCCAGCTCTTCAACGCCAACATCCTGCGCGAGCCCTTGAACCAACCCAGCCCCGTCAACCTGTATCACGTCACAGAAGACACAAACAACGATGACTACCACAGAGCGGACAGAACCCGCACACGTAAAGTCTACAGAATTAAAAACCCATTCCAGAACCAAGTGGACGAGAACAACCAGGTTGGCACCGTCGATCCGCGTGACAGTAGCACCGGAGCTAGTAACCAGTATGGGTCAATGCAGTACTCCCTACCACCGGAAGAATTCCTTCAGCAGATGAGAGCGGAGAGCCAGTACTATCAGCAGAGCACGCCTGCTCCTAATTTAGGATATACGGCAACGCCACAGCCGCAATATCAGTACTCAACCATCTCCCCAGTACATTACGATAGCGCCAGCCAAGCCAGTCAAAATCAACAGTACGAAGCCAAGTCACAACAACAGTACCTTACAAATGCCTATCAATTCAACCCACCAAACTCCTTTCCTTACGACAGTGTTCAGAGCACTCCTTCTCCCGTTACTTCGTATATTTCAACGGCTCTTCCAAGTGGGCAGTTCGTTAGTACTCAGAGTAATTCGTACGTTTCTAGCCCTTCTTCCCTCTTCCTTTCTAGCCCGCCGAATTTGAATTACGTATCGTCACCCTTATCGTCTATTCAAGCTGGAACATCAGACTATGGGAACAATAGAGTAACGACTACAATAGGAAGTAACGCTCTCAGCTATGATAACAGTGATCAAAACAAAAAGCTGCAAATTGACCACTATGACAACTCAGCAAACGGAATTAGATACCCGATCAGTATGCAAAGACAATATCAAAATGAATACGGATCTTCAACCGTGTCACCTATACCTTCTTCCGATCCTAGAGTCCAATGGCAAAGTAACATAAACTCTGTGACCGCGGCACCAAAGTCAATTCATGATGTCACTTACACACAATATCAGAGCGCGCCTTACAGTGAACAAGAAAATAGGGGTAATAATAATGTAGAAAATATGAATACGGAAACACACAGGATAGGCAACATGCACCCGGGAGGCAACATTTATATGAATTACATGCAGCCTGACTATCAAACTCAAAATAACATAAAAGCCAAAACGAGGGACTTGGAACAACAGATTGGACGGACGGATTTCTATTCGGGTGGGGACTATGGTTGGAAGGTTGATGATAAAAAACCTGTGACCAATAATGATGCATTCTCAGCAAATGGATATAGGTATCAGGTTAATGGACTGCAATCGGATACTGGTGAAGCAGTTAGTCAAATGAGCTTCCACATGGACACGAGTAAACAATATCCAAAGTATGATCAAACACCCAAGTCCACTTCTGAGAGCATCCATGCTCAAGAATTTGCTAAAGCAGCAGCTCGAGCTCAAGAAAATATGAAACTTCAACATTTCTACGACACTAATTATGATAACGGAAATTATTATAATGTCAACAATAATAATCCGAACATATCACCAAACAGTCAAGTTAATAATTTTTATGAAAAGCAAAAGTATAAATATGAAACCCCAAATCAAAACACCTATTACAATCAACAAGAGTTAGTAACAGCTTCGCCTTATTTGTATAATAGAGATATAAATATCGAAAATAAACCAAAACCTTCTTTTGACCACGCAAAAGCTTTAAAAAACATTGTTCCGATAGATGTTTCAAATGTCGTACCTTCTGACTCACAAAAAGTTACCACCACAGATATAAATAGGTATACGATACAAAACTATGATAGAGAATCACCGGAACGACAGCAGTACCGCCAGCTAGCAGACGCTTATTTTAAAGATAAAAACGCAATTTATGGTTTTAATATAAAAACTAAAGCTGACGAATTTCAAGGACCTGAAAAATTATATGATCCAAACATTGCGTATTATAGCAAACAGCAACAGATACAAGAACCAAATTATAATCAAGGTTATTCTCCACCACAAAGATTAAATTATGTTTCACACTTGCCAAACAACGTACAAGATAGTTTACAATCACCTGCCAGTGTACAACCGCAGGGACTACAACACCCGACTTCATTATCATCTGACTTGAATAATATTCTGAAACTTAATGATGTACCGTACCATCTAACACAAAACATTTCCCCCGATGCTTTGAAATTTAACAATCTGAATTTCGATCGTGGAAACATCCCATCACAGTTACCAATAAGGCTAAATCAAGATGTAGGTACCCATCATTTGGATGTTCAATCTAATCTACTAAACAAACTATTATCAAAACAATCTGACCATAGACCTGATCTGGAAACTCAACCAGGCAATTTAGTATCAACTATCAATGGATTCAAAGTAGCAAATCCTTTTAACGTTGATTTGAAACTTGTGGCAGACGTTTTGAAGGGAAAGAACTCTGTCGATGATCATTTTCTATTCAGAGACCAGTACAGTAAACCATCGCCATTAAAACTTGACTTGGCACAGCTACAACTGATGTTGAAGAATGACAATATTGGATTATCACCACTAAGTGACCAAATTAGCATGCTTTCGGGTCCTTTTTTAGAAATTTACAGTGGCGGCCGACCATCATATCCTTATCAAAAATATTCGCGTAGTCAGGAGGAAGAGGAGCCTTTGATACCAATTGCAGATGCATCCAATAACCACCCGATTGGTGCAGTGATGGAGCAAGAAGATCCAACTAGTGCACGAGAAAGCAACACAGGACCCGAGGCAAATGTCATCAACGAAGGAAACCATAATGAAGATGGGCCTAAAAAACAATACCATTCTCATAGATCAATTATTGATAAACAAAGACATCCAAATGCTATACTTCCAAGTCGTTATCAAAGGAAATATCCAAAATCTGATATCGATGAGCCATATCCACTGTTGAAGCCACCGCCTCGCTCGGGTAGGGCAAGGGGAAGTCATATGAAGCACAATCGCAGGAGACGACTGAACAAGTCGCCGAAAATACTTAGAATATTAAAAACCGAGCCGCTGTACGAGGCTGATACTGAAGATGTAAGCTACGAGAACCCAGAACCAGTCCTGAGGCCTCCAGCGCCGGTACTCGAGCCCAAGTCAGATATAATTGAAGAAGACAATCAAGGAAACAGTTCTTAATGTATCTTTGATCTTAAGTCAGCTTTTAAGTTAGTATTATCCTAGTAGTTATGTTCTTTAAATATCAAAAACTTGAAATATTCTTCGTTTCTTGTACCTGATCGTTGATAATTACAAATTATAAAATTTGGCATTTACTATAGATATTTTTAGTTTAGTTTATTAATTTTTAACTTATTGTAACGTCTCTATTATACTCTTTCAAGTATTATAATTTTTTTAATTGTAGATATTGTAAATATTAGAATTAATTATTCTATACATATATTTAACTTACCCCTTACTAATTTTAATATTTGTACCTAATCGTTGTGATAAGTTGTTTTTTTTATATGATTGTTATCGATTTAAAGTTGATTTATTCATACAAATTAAACGAGTAATTAATTTTTTGTTTCATTTAATATTTACTTGTGCCACAAACACAACTAATGCCACTCTTTAGTTGGCCATCGAGTTCATATAAAGATAAGCTAAATTTAGTAGGTTTTAGCTCAAACCGATCATCTTTGAATTCATCTTTGCACTAAAGACTCACAAAATAAAAATAAATAAATAAATATTGATTAAAAAGCCGTGTTGGCTAAGTGGGAGGACACTCGACTTTAATTCCGAAGTCGTGGGTTCAAACCCCGCCACGCACCTCTGGATTTTTCTTCTTGAGAAATTTATGCGCGCTTTAAACACATGCTTTAACGGTGAAGGAAACATCGTGAGGAAACCGGCATGTTCTGAGAACTTTAAGCAGTTTGAAGGACATGTGACATTCACCAACCCGCACTTGGCCAGTGTGGTGAATTAAGGCCTAATCTCTCTGGTCAAGAGAGAAGTCCCTGTGTCCCAGCAGTGGGAACGTTAATAGGCATTAAATGTAGGTGTTGTACCAATAAACATAGGTTTTGCAATGGCGAGCAAGAAAACGAAACGTTCGCGCGAGCCGTCGTCATGCACACTTCCCCTCCCGCGTACCTCACCGATCGTCGCCCCGCGCGCCACAGCATACATCTTTATTTATGTTTTTTAAATTACAGATAAAAAATAAGGTTTGTTTCTTAACATAAACTAAAGAAATAAAAATCAAATTAAAACTTAAAACTATGAAAACACTACGCGTCGCCTACATTGATGATGATGAAATAAATATTTGCGGACAATTAACACAACAACATCTAGCACCGTGGGTAAGATCCTCTAAAGCTTGTTGTACGGGTACTAGACATCTGATATATTAGACATACATTATAAAAACCTAGAACGAGTAGAAAGTGATCGTGGTAATGGGCACAATATAAAAATATTTATTGGCTATGTAGCTGTAGTATCCTTTCATGTGCTCTGTTTTTGTTATTCACTTTTATGTTTTCTAGAAAACATAGTTTAAAATAAATTTATAACACTACAAAATAAGAATCATTTACTGCAATGCGTTCTCGTGATGTAACCCTCACATACCTGGATCTATTTCATGTCAAAAATCTACAAACACTTGGCTCCTCGGCGGGAATCGAACTCGCAACCTCTTGCGCCGCAAGCGGACCTTCGCCCACAGCGCCACAGAGGCAGCAACTTATTTTAAAAGTATTAGAAATATTCTGATTTTCTCATTCGTTTCAATAAACATGCGAATGTCATGGATACATGACATAACATCACGTAAGAATGCGATAAAGAAAACTGATTTCACTATTTATTAATCTTGATTGGAATTCAATTTACTTAATGATATAAGACAACTAAGACCATCTAAGTATATTTATTTTAAATAGGGTCAATTTAACCATCGTCAGAATAAAGTTATCAAAAAATTATAAAGGCTTCGGCCAAACCTACGCGTCAGCAACGAGGGAAGCGACTGCGACGCGGGCGCGTCAGCAATACGGGAAATAAACGTGCACACCTGCGCGACTATGGTGCGAACTTCATTTGCTAGTGAACAGTTTCTAAAGCTGTGCTGTGTTGTTGTCTTTATTGGGTGCTAAAGGAAGTTGAGTAGGTATGCAAAATAAGAGTTTCGCACTCAGTTCGTAGTTTTCTACTCAGAAAAGCTTACAGATTATGATTCTGGATGCTTCCAGGGGGTTGTTGGTCCATTTTTTATACCCCTTTCCTATCGCAAATGACCCAATTTAAGTACCTATATATATTAGGTATGATTAAATATACCATCATCATCATCATAATCATATTGGCCGTAGGGCGACTAATATAATTGATATGGTGGCCCATATCAATTATATTCTCTAAGATTTCCAGGTACTTCCGTTGGTAGGTAAAAAATAACCGAAGCTTGCTGAAGTCTGACATCAATGTTTGATGTTTAAGTTAAAATGTTATTCCGTATACCCATTATAGGTTGCTTAATTTTGTTTTGCTGTGATGCATGGGGACGAATTTAAGAACATCAACGACTAAGATGACGATGACCTGGTAAATCGGTCATGATTAAATATCTCAATAAAGAAAGAAAAAATTAGTTATTTTATATCTCTGTCTAATTAGGTAAGTCAGTGTAAAAGTTTGTGTTGACTGGTCTAGCAATATTTAAATTTAATTCATAGTTCACGGTTTTGCACCTATAGTTATTAATTACATAGGAGTTATAAGTTGCTTCTAAAAAATTTCAAATAGCTCAATTATCTAAAATTGTTTTGTTGCTGTTATTTACTTTAGACAGTCTTAATTGGCATGAGCTATGGAATAACGGAAGTGGCCAAGAACAAAACTGGTGCCTAGGAAAGCATTTACCCATAACTTATAGATACATTCCAGGTTTTACTGGCGTCTCTAAAACAAATGACGGAACCTGAGAATGAAATAAATTCTCACTCGATGGATTATGGCTATTGCTTGAAATTTTTAAGAGAGATGATTAGGTAGTCTACTGAACAATTATGGACTTTTCCATTGAAATAAAATGTAGCGAACCTACATATGTAATTTATCCAGTTATATGACTCATAATAATATGAGTCATATTATATTTTAAAATTTATTATTGTTTAATGTTTCTGCGAGTAACGCAGCAGCCGCTTTTCGCAATTTTTGTCTTCAATGGAAGACCAGCGCTATGACAGGACCTAGTTCTATCATAGCACATGTTGACTGGTTACCATTTATGCCATTAAGAATGACTATGTAACATCTGTACAATATTTAATTGACTTTTATTTTGATGGCGTAATAAACGTTTTCATATTTATTTAATCTACCTTCTCAAAAATCCACCCTGCATATTTCTAGTCGTGAACGTCCCCGGCCAAGCTGAGCAATCATAATGATAAAGATGCTGTAATATTCCGAAAACATAAAATATTCTCATTTGATGTTCGATTTATACTTTGACAATAAATCAAATTAGTACAACTGTTTGACGCTGACTGCGAGCCCAATGAATGCGTTGAACCACAACCCACCAGAAAAACAAGCACGCGATCCGTTAATAAAGCACTCAGAAAAGCGAAACAGACGCTGATAATTAATTTGAATTAATTATAAAGATTTAATAGCTTGATAGTTAAAACACACGACTATAACAATGATACATATAAACAATTGCAACAGTTGTAAGATGGACGTGATGTATCAAGCGCCATCAGTTGCTTGCGTGCGTCTCGCTTTCTACTCCCGAGGCCCCTTGCCGATCGCCCAAGAAATTACTGGCTGGCTCATTTGTAACAGGGATTTCATCTAATTGATCTGTACTTTTAATTGATTCTGTGATTCAAACGTTTATTAACTGTAGATTATGGTGTGAGTAATTTTAAGCTCTTTGCACATCGCATGCGTCGTTATCCGCACTGTCGAGCGCAGCTCAAATTAATAAATAAATATTGCTGAAATTCTTACAGCAGTTACAGCACTGTAGTAGGCTTTGAACTTTTTGCTGATGTATTTAAAGCAATTTTCTAAAGTTAAATTAAAAAGCTGAAGAGTTTTTCTGACTAATCATAGTAATCTATGGAACAACTTGTTATATATAAATATTCAAGCGTTTGGTATACGACAGCTCATTTAATGAGGAAGGCTATTTTAATTATTATAGGTATAGGCTACTTGTTACTGCGGAAAATATGAAGGTTGTTCCTCCGGTTGAAAATGCAAAAACACGGACAACGCCGTGGCGTGTAAAGCTAGTTATGTATAAGACGTTAAACGTATGCTTTACTTATTTTAATGATAAAAACCCAGACCTGAGAAACAATGCTTTCAAAAGTCGTATTTTTTTATTAAAATAGACTACAATGCTATCGAACACTTGCACTACTGGCGGAACTTCGGCCAACCCAATGTGTCACTATGGCTGATTTTAGTGTCAAGATGACCATCGGCGCTGACGCTGAAAAACTGTCAGCGCTGACCGCAGTCTATTCTAAGAGGTTTCTACAGCGTCCATACAGATTGGCACCGATCCGTCAGCGCCAATGCTCGTCGTTATGTAAAAGTGTAATCGGGAATCGTAACACAAGAAGATCGTTTCTGAAATTGATCGTCTATAAAATGCGTTTTTGGGAAGTATACTCGTTTTAGACATTTTTTTTGATAAAATTACTTTGTTTTTACGTCATCTGTACGAAAGAATATATAATGAAAGATATCCTTTTAACCTTATTCAATAACACCCCTTATAGAGTGTTAAATAAACTGAGTTTTTTATTTTTTAGGAAATGCTTCAAAATAACCGACGAAATGAAAGATCAAACAATAGGCGAATGATGGTATATGTAATAATATTCTAGAAGAGAGGAAATCTGAATTTGATTTCGACAGAAAAACGTATATTCCTTAAGTTCAACATCAAGGTAACCACTGAATTATTTCAAATATAACGATATAACTAAATGAATTACAAAACAGACTTGAGAAACATTCATCTCCACTTATATGTATAAAAAAATCGGCGTAAGGTTTGTATCATGCGCAAGTCCTTATACTTGTTTTTACTTGTTAGCACAAAGGTACATTTTACATGGGAATAATAATTATGTACCATTTAAGAACAATAAATTACATGAACATCAGTCATAACTCAGTCAGTAAATTTACTCTAGTCCCAAATAACTATGTAACTTAATTTCTCCTGAACCAGTATTTTTTTGACCAGTTATTTAAAGTAAGTCTGGGTTACCTACTTATTAAAGTTATTTTGGAAAAGCAAAATTACGTCAACGATAGAAGAGCCGTAATCAGCATAGCGGTCTCAAGGAAGCAGTTACAAATGAATGATGCGTATGATTTGAATATCGGGACAGTTGAATACAGCTCAGAAATTTCTATTTAATAATGTCCTCAATAGAAATCCACGGTTATAATAATGCCATAGAAACAGTACATTTTACGGCAGAGATAATAAATAATTGGTGTAAAGGCTATTTCTATTAGTCTTCATAAATTCAGAACACTTACTCGTAGTGAGACTTACTGCGTGTTTACAAATTCTAATAAGAGTTTGACTATTTCGAATAAAGGTACTTCTTGTCGAATGTAACTGAGTGCTTAGCTACTCTATACGTTTCAGGATAAGTAAGAAGGATGATAGTTTTATAATTATAACGCTCTTACTAATTATAACAATAATATACATGGGGATAGATTACTTGCAATCATATGTATACCGCTTTCTATGAAATTTAATAAGCAACTGAGAATTAGGAAATCGCGAATAAATGATGCGCTCATATGGCCGAAGCTCTATGCCTATTAAGTAATATAATTTATTCCGCATAGTTCCGATAGAAAAGGAGAGAGAATGCCAAAACCAGTATTTTGCTCTCGTTCTGGTTATCGCGACAGAGCCCGGCCCATACAAACATCATCAATATAAATATGGAAACATAGCTACCCAAATCATACAAGCGTCGGTATTTGAAGCAGATACTACTTCACCTGTGCAGCCAGCGATTAGCTAGACACAATGGCTGCTTTTGTAAGTATCTCAATCAATACCGATGTTCAACCCTTTTCGTAACCCTTAATCTATTATTAAGGGTTAAGAAAAGGAAAAATATAGTTTCTTTAAAGGCTAAAATAAATTCCTACAAATAAACAATAATAAAAATGTTTTGACCTATTAATAAAACAAATACTGTATATGTATAATTCAAACATTTTTAACAAAAATTAATCCTTTGCAGATGAAATTATCGGTCTTAGCCATCCTAGTGAGCAGCAGTTATGCAGGCCTCTTGCATGGATCCAGCCACGGTCACGGCGAGCTGATCCACTCCTCCCACGACGAGCACCTCTCAGCAGGACTCGGCGCCCCATCCCTGGCCCTGTCTGCGCCCTCTGCCATCTCCAGCTTCTCACCGAGCAGCTTCCCGGCTGGATCTCTGCCCTCCGCGTCCTACTCCGGAGCTGGCCTGATCGAAGGAGGCGCCTTTGGCGCCGGACCTCTCGCCAACTCCGGCATCCCTGGCCCCAAGAGCCCCGTCATCGACGAGATCCACGGCCTTGCTAACACCCACGGCGCTCCTACCCAATACCGTGTCCGCGATGAGCCCTACGAGGTCCACCGTGAGGTCACCCACCAGGTGCCCCAGCCCTACCCCGTGCCCCAGCCCTACCCCGTCAAGGTCCCCGTTGCGCAGCCCTACCCCGTCCAGGTCCCAGTCATCAGGAAGGTGCCCGTGCCCGTCGTCAAGATCCAGCACGTAAAGGTTGACAAGCCCGTGCCCTACCCCGTGGAGAAGATCATCCAGATCCCCGTAGAGAGGGTCGTGCAGGTGCCCGTCGACCACCCCGTGCCAGTCGAGCGCATCGTCCAGTACCCAGTTGAGCACATCGTGAAGATCCCCGTGCCCATCGTGAAGACCTACCCCGTGCCGGTCGTGAAGACCGTCCACCACAAGGCCATCCAGCACCACGGCTGGTCCCACGGACAATCCTCCCACGGCTGGTCCCAGGGCTGGTAATTCCTCACCTTACCTAGTCCGGTCTGTTGTAAATATATTTCGTGACATAGCTCATCGAGAGGCTGCAATCTAGGGTGATAACTAAGTCATTAATTTAGGTGAATACACCTCTGGTGTACTTGTATGATTTGTGTAAATAGCAATTAGAATAATTACAATAAAAAATCCAAAGAATAACGTCTTTTACCGTTTACTTACCCACCCTATTTAATTTATCAGATAATGGCCTGTTTCAACCTGAGTGAAGTTAGACAATGGTTAAAATATAAAACTATCTCGCTCAGTCACATGAGACAAAGCGATATACCTATTGACATAAGTAACTGTTGACACGTTTAATTGACATAATCAACAATTTCTTAGTTTACTCGGATTTTCTGAAACAAGCCCCAAGACTCTAAGCTAATCTTTATGTAATTGGGTAACATAGATGATCACTATATTATCATGTACATACGTACACCAACAAATTTTGATAAAAATGTGGTGGAATCATACAGTTTATAAAAAATTTTTTTACAAAAAGATGCTTTATTAGCGTTGTTCCATCCAATTACTGGCCTTGCACACGTTGCTTAACTTGATTAAAAACACGTTTGTTGTATGGCAGTTCCATATAATATTTATTTAGTATGTGTTTTTAGTAATTTTTGTTATAGCGACAAGAGAGATACATCATCCCTCAAAATTTCAAATCTATTCACGGTTCTTGTATACAGTCTGGTGACAAACAAGCAGATTCACTGAGAACAAAGTCACTGTAATTTTGTCCCTTTTTACCCTTTGGGTACAAAACCCTAAAAAGCTATAATTTTTAAGTGCCTATTTTTGATTGAGAGATATTGTTGAGTGTTCTTACCTCAAATCTTCACAAAATTTTACTGTTCAAGTAAAATATTTATTACTACTGACGATAATAACGATGAATGGACAGCGGGTGATATTTCTCCTTAACAGGTCATATGTTGGGATGAATAAAAACACTATACGCCCAATAAAATAAAAATAAGTAACTCAATTTAAATTATCTGCTCTGTCAAATAAACATACTGGGTTGATCTAACTTTGTGTTTATATTTTCGTATAGACATTTAAAATAAATATTATTTCAGTAATACATAGTTCATAGGCTATAATAAATACATAGTCCATAGGCTTAGTTCCAATTCCAAGCCACATGATATTACTGTAGATACATTATAGGAATAACAATTTGCAATCTAGAAAGAAAATATTATATTCATACTCATGTATGTGTTGCTTCATGTGGTTACAATAAAGGTGTTAAGATAATAGACATCTGAATCTTAGTAAATTTGTGATTGGTAGGTATGGTTAATTGGAAGGTTTACTTTTTCGTTTTTACTTGTACTTTTTTACTTGTTTTTATGTATGCCAACTTTTATAAAAAAATATTTAATTAATCGTTTCGAAAATAGTTTGATGCCTTTTAGATGCAACTTCAAAAACACGTTAACAACATTTTTATTGAGTTTATCTCCAACATTTAACTTTTTATTTTTTAGGCCTTCATGCTCCAGCTTAGACCACATCGTCACTTTACATCAGGTGAGATTGTGGTCAAATGAAGGCTTAACAATAATAAAAAAAAATACATTACCGCCTACGTTTATCATAACACCAGCCCATCAGTTTGTTTACGAGTATAATAAAAAAATAAGTGTGTGAGGAAAAATTTAACATGTACAAATATTACTTTAAGTGAGAAAATCATACGTACTTTATAAAATTAAGAAAATTTAATATAATTTAGAAATTTCATAATGGCCCTTTTAAAGTTTTAGATTAAAATAGGATAATAAGATTAGAAAACTATTTGTTAGGATGACATATAATTTTATGAGTCCAAAGGAGGAACTGTTTAAATTAAGTAAAACATTTTGTAATCTCATTGTAAATAAACTGTTTGTTGTTTTTATGAAAAAAATAATATCTTAGAACCTAAATAATATTAATGGAACTAATTCGTACTCATATTGTAACAAATTTTTTTTTGAGTTTTTAATACATATTTTAAATTTATTGTGATTAAATATAGTTCGAAAAGCCGTGTTGGCTAAGTGGGAGGACACTCGACTTTCATTCCGAAGGTCGTGGGTTCAAACCCCGCCACGCACCTCTGGATTATTCTTGAGAGATTTATGTGCGCTTTAAACACGTGCTTTAACGGTGAAGGCAAACATCGTGAGGAAACCGGCATGTTATGAGAACTTTAAAAGAGTTTGAAGGACATGTGACATTCACCAACCCGCACTTGGCCAGCGTGGTGAATTAAGGCCTAATCTCTCTCGTCAAGAGAGAAGTCCCTGTGTCCCAGCAGTGGGAACGTTAATAGGGTGATGATGATGATGATGAAATATAGTTCTATAAAACTAAAATAGTAGGATGTAGAGCGATGTTAAAAATCCATAGATATTCGTACTTTGTAATGTTAGCCTTCTTTACACACCGGTCTTTTGAAATCCTTAATTTGATTATTCAAATGAAAGTGGGCAGCAAGCAAGACTACTCTAAATAAAATATCAATAAAATAAGAATTATGACAAAAAAAAATCTCTCTTTGGCAACATTTTCTTAATAATGGTGCATTCTTCAAATGATTCAAGGTGATCTCAGCTGTAAATATGCATTTTGAAACTTTCCTAATTTGGAATCTTGTTGTCAATCCGTTACTGCTCTGGAAAATTTCGATGTCGAAAATATTTTGTAACGTAAAGTGAATTTGAAATCTGCTTTACCGATATAATACTATTCTTATATTTGTTGGCTAAAGGGCCTAGGCAAAGTGGTCTAGTACCGTTCGAATACTATATCCCTTTTAATTTTAAAAGTTATATATGAATAAAAAAGAAACCTCTAAGTTTTCATTTAATAGAGTACGAAATTAAAATAACACAAGTAATTCAAGTAACTCTTGTCATGTGTAATAAGTGGACCACCAAATTAGACGTTGACAACATGTCGATAAAATTGATTATAAGTATAAAATATTTAATCTATGAAAAGTAAGAAAAGGAAATAAATTATGGAGAGTCCTGCAGTGGACGCCCTACGGCTCAAAAAATAATGATGATTTATATTATAGCGTCACCTATTCCAGAGGCAGATCTATGCCCTTAGCTGAGTGGAGTGTATCTTAGTAGAGACTGTACCTAAACGATTAGACCGGATTCTTATCTATCAAATACAACTTGATGCATAACAACGACTTATATGTATATCATACGATAACAGAAAGCCAACTAATCAAAAATAATACATAGGCTTAGATTATGAACTTATTTTATTAATTATACTTAAATAAGGATACAAATCCAAAAGTATTATTATTATTTATATCAAAATTACAAATATAGCACTTTGAGCCGTTTGTCGGCTTTGATTACAACCATTCAATAAAAGTAATTATTATCCTAATACTATCTATGAAATAATATTATACAATAATTTATAAGAACAAATACAAAAGTATTAAGAAAGTAGGTTTACTGCAACCTACTTTGAATGAAGGTACACCGGAAATAGTTTTGCGATTAGTAAGATTCGGGTATTCCCATAATGATGTTATACGAATATTTTGTAATGCTAATTTCCCACGGATATGAAATGCGATGGAGAAACTTATTACAAACCCATTATAATAACAAATTTATGTTGATCAATACATATTTTAACGCACTTTTATTTTACACCGAACGCTGGCTACCTATTTCGTCGGGCGTCTTACGATGATCTAGTAGCGGTGTGCCGACTTTGGCTCTCTGCCTACTTTTCTTTCTCTTCAGTATTCATTACAAGTATTAGCGGAGTGCCGACTTTTGAAAATTTCTATACGATTCATCGCTTATCGACGACTTTCGCATTCTACCGATTATTTAAAGCTTTAATGCTATGATTAGGTTTTGTCGACTATTTCATTAGGTCTAGTATATTTTCGCAGATTGCTGATGGTCAAAATAACAATTTATGTTCATTGCAGTCGCTAAAGTGTGAAAGTCAACAATAATGTTTATTGGTATTGAAATTATTAATTTATTTAAAGTTTTGAGCTATAACAGACTTTGTCTTCAGCTAAATATAAAGCTTTGAACAAAATTGTTGGTTAGAATGATAATATTTTCTAATAGTGATACTTTATATAAGTTATAATTTGTACGTTTTTCAAAAATAAAATGTCAATAAGTATGCACTTTATGTTGTTATGATGTCTAATGTTTAAGCAAAGTAGTACCTACTTGAACAAAATAGTCGCTCAAACTAAAAGCTATTGAATTGTTAAAGACCGCCGATTGGTCAGTTCAGTAAAAGAAGAACATTGATTTATGTAGATTGCATAGTAGGTGCATTTATATATTTATTTTTAATAACGTTTATTTGTCGCATAAAACACTGAAAAACTCAATTGCATACCAGCTCTGTAACATACAAGTTCTGAGCGCTGCCACCATGTTTCTGTGTAAATAAGAACCATGTTATAGGGACGCTTCTGTGACCCCTTACGCAATTATTACCCAAACGATAGATGGTCATAAACTTATACCCAATGACAAGATTAGGACAGATGACTATAATTATTATACCCAGGAAGACAAGAAAGCATCAAAATTAATAACGAAATGTGTAACTTTTATTTTATCTTTCAGCTATAATTGTATGTAGATAACATAGTATAATGATGTTATCCATAGTCTAACTTTACCCACAGCTGCTGAGCGTAGGCCTCTTCTTGCTATGTAGGTAATTAATAATGCTTTCTAAGAATAAAACTAACAGTTCATCCATAATAATGTCTCATTGAATAGGTACCTACTCTATATATATAACTAGCTGACCCCAGCAAACGTTGTTTTGCAAAATGAGAAATAGATAGCAGTCGATTCTCAGACCTACTGAATATCCTACTACTATTATAAAGGCGGAAGTTTGTAAGTATGGATGTATGGATGTTTGTTACTCTTTCACGCGAAAACTACTGAACCGATTTAAATGAAATTTGGTACACAGAATCTCTAGAGCCTGAAAAATAATATAGGCTACTTTTTACCGCGGGAAAACGTCATTCCGCGGGAAAATCCATTATAACGCGGGTAACACCGCGGGACACAGCAAGTATATATATAAAAAATTTCATAATAATCGGTTAAGCCGTTTCGGAGGAGTACGGTAACTAACATTGTGACATGAACATTTTATATATAAGAAGATATGGCGTTAAATAGGCTAGATGATTACATAAAAACATTGATATATTTGGTTGAGAATGTCTGTTAGCCCGTGCAAAAACACTGGACATTTTGTCTAAACTTCAATGCACTATAACGTATGTAAGAAAATATTAAAATATAAGGGTACGGTAACCTCCGGGTGGTGCTTAGAACAGACTCTGGTGGTAGGCTTCGGCCGCGGCTTGTCACCACCCTCCGGGCTGGGCCAGTGCGTGAAGCGTTTTTTTCGTGTTGCGTAAAGTGGCCCGGAGAAACCATCTCCATGCCCCATCTTAGACCACATCGTCACTTTACATCAGGTGAGATTGTGGTCAAATGAAAGCTCATCAAACATAAAATTCTGCAAGCAATTTTCTCCTTGGTCTGGATGTTTTATAAAAAATATATCTATAAATAAGTTAAATATATCTAAGTACTGTATTAAGTATATCAGATGTCTAGTACCCGTAACACAAGCTTAGAGCTTACAACTTGACTAAATGTCTTGTGTGGGTTGTCCGAAATTAATTTATGTAACTGTACTCAACACTTGTCTGTCTGACTATCTTATCTACAAATACATTAAAAATCCTATTGTCCCCAATCCGGGATTATGAAATACATTATTCCAAGCTGTTACACTTGAATAGAAAGTGTCAAAAGAGGAATTGGCTTAGATAATTTAGACAAGTTTTTTATTGCCTACTAAGTTCAACTGGTTCTGAGATTAGGCCAACTTCGCAAAAATGTGGATGTAATACTTAAGGCTTAGTATTTTAGAAAGCATTATATAAACATAAAATCACAAATAAATAATGGAAAACCGATTTGAATACGTAAATGGCAAAGGTATTATCTAGACAATCGATAGAGAAATGGGAAAACAGGCGAGCTTTTGAACCTATGCCCTTTAGTAAAAGATTAATGACTTCGATACCATAACAATAGGATACCATAACAAGACTAACATTACAGAGATGCTTCTGACTGTAAATACCTACGCATAACTTTTGTAACAATCTATTATAATAAATATTTCCGGACAATCAACACAACAACATCTGGCACCGTGGTAAGGTCAAAAGCTTGTGTTATGGGCACTAGACTTCTGATATACATATATAATAAACATACATAAATAGATATTTTTTTATAAATGAAGAGATATTTTCTTATTAAATAGATATTTACATATTAAAAACCAAGAAGAAAATGATTGCAGAACATAAAATCATTTGAACCCTCGGCTGGAATCGAGCCCGCTACCACTTGCGCCGCAAGCGGACCATAATTAATATATATAAAATTTCCATGTCACAATGGTAGTTACCGTACTCCTCTAAAACGGCTTTACCGATTTTTACCAAATTGTATTATGCGTATTCAGTAGGTCAGAGAATTGGCTACAAGGTATCTATTTTTCATTTGGAAAACAAAGTTTGCTGGGATCAGCTAGTTATCTTATAAATATCTTTAAAAATCTTATTTTGTGGTGAAAATCACGATTCAAGATTCAATCATAAAAATGCTACAAAATCATATATTTCCATAGTTTGCTTTAACAAATCTTATACAAAAATCATACTAAGAGATATATTATTATAAACTTATCGTCACCCAGTTGTCTAAGTTTGACGATAATTCGATTGTTGTCTCCATATTAATATTAACTGAGTAAATATTAACGTTCATTCAATTTTCCAGAGTCCCTATTGGCAGGAAAATGACATATACAATGTAATTAAACTATTAACCGGATTGGATACCATCTAGTATTGGGCCCATTTTCCAATCCATCGATATGTTCTATCAGTCTGTTAAAATTATATGAAAAAGACAGAGCTAAAACTAAGAAAACTCACCAAGGGATTTTACCATAAAGCTTAAAGTACATACAGTTTTACTCCTAATTAATAGAAATCAATTAAATAAAATCGAAGCTAGAAAACTTGCAAGACTTAAGTCTAGTTATCCATCATCTTGCATAACGGCAGAAAACTGCAGAAATGAAACAGATCCTCATTAGCATATTATATCGTTTTGGGCGTGACGTCACGGATTGAGCGAGCGAACTTTACGCATAATGTATTCATGGGTGTCGGTCGAAACAGCGACTTGTATAAATATCTGGGGTCGGACGGTTATCATATCACACAACAGCTTCACTCGGAAGACACAACAACACTTTTCTTCTGCTGGCTCAAAGCGATTAGCTAACAGCCATGGCATTTGTTGTAAGTTCATGAGAAAAATATGCTTATAAAACATACTTTTCAATTTTTAGATTTGCTTTTTGGTTCTTACTAACACATATCTCATTTTTTCAGGTAAAAGTAGTCTTCTTGTTCGGGTTAGTGTACGGCTCCAATGCCGGAATCCTATCTGGTCAACACGGTGGCCACGACTCCATCCTGTCCTCAGCTCTACAGGCTTCCTCCGCGAACTTCGGAGCACCCTCACAGTCATATGGGCCACCTGCCCACACCATCGCTGAGTACGGCGGGCACGCTCATGCTGAAATTATCGATGAACACGCCAGCCATGGTGCTCTTTTGAGCGGCCCATCCCACGCTGAAGGCGCTCTCCTCTCCGGACCTGGCCAGCTCGGTCTCAGTGGACCTGGCCAGCTCGGTCTCAGTGGACCTAGTGACTACGAAGGTGCTGCTTATGCTGATGCCTCTCTCAGCAGCGGTCTTGAAGGAGCAGCTCTCGGTAACGCCGGTCTTGAGGGTGGTCTCGCCGGTGCTGGCCCAATCTTAGACACTGGTCTCGCCGGTCCCTCCTCCTTGGACGCCGGTCTCGCCGGACCCGGCCCTCTCGCCGCCGGCCCTGAAGGCCCCAGAATCCTCGGAACCTCCGTCACCGTGAACCGCGGCCAGCCCACCGCCTCCAGATACGAACTTGCCTCTGTTGTGCAGAACGTCGTCCGCCGTATCCCCGTGGAAGTGACCCGCCACGTTAAGGTTGGCGTGCCCCAGGTTGTGCCCGTGCCCGTTCCCCAGGAAGTCAAGGTGTCCGTTCCCCAGCCCTACCCCGTGCACGTCGATGTCGTGAAGCACATTCCCTACCCCGTGTACAAGACCCAGCACGTCGAAGTAGAGAGGCCCGTCCCCGTTGAGGTTGTCAAACACGTGCCCGTCGAAGTTATCAGGAAGGTGCTCGTCCCCGTCGAGAGGCCCTACGAGGTGATCAAGAAGGTCGCCGTGCCCGTAGAGAAGCATGTCGAGGTCCACGTCCCGGTCTGGAAGCCTGTGCCCCTCCACATCATCAAGCACGTCACCCACTACAAGAAGAAGAGCTTGTGGTAAATGGTGAACTAAGCCATGTGCTAAGCTGAAAGCTACCGTGATTGTACCAAATAGTCAATAGAATTGTAAATAATAGTCATTAGATGTACTGTACATATACCTAGAATAAAAAATCTTGTAAAAAAACATGTTCTTAATTATTTATCATGTCGGAGATGTCAAAAAGATGTCTACATAAATATAAGTAGGTATCTTACATGTTGCTTTAAAATAGGACATTTAATAATCAGAAGAAACATAAAATAATAAAAAGGTTTTCTGCCTAGGTTTTTGAAATAAATTTATAGGAACGAAGGACTGTAGGAAATCGAGATAAGGCCCTATTACACTACGGCGACAATTGTCAAGGACATAATTATGTCGGGTGACAATTGTCAAGCTTCAGGTGACATATTACAAGTTTATAAAATATTTTCTATAGAAATACTGACAATTACATACAAATATGAATGGCATTCTATTACAATTGTATAGATGACAATTATGTTGTGAAACAATAATTATTATTTCAAGTATTTTATTGTGGGAATCTTGACATGAGATTGAAGCTGTGTCGATGTACATACGCGTAGCTCAAAATGCATTACCAACATTTTCACTTCATCAATATTTTTCTGCTAACAAAATTCTCAATATTTATGTTTCTTTTTCCATGAATTTTAAATAACATCAATTCAAGTAAACTTACGGTGGTTGTAGGCCGCGATTGAGCTACATAACTA
This sequence comes from Gymnoscelis rufifasciata, assembly GCA_929108375.1. Classification (NCBI taxonomy): domain Eukaryota; kingdom Metazoa; phylum Arthropoda; class Insecta; order Lepidoptera; family Geometridae; genus Gymnoscelis; species Gymnoscelis rufifasciata. The sequence goes on along the minus strand of OV815315.1, from coordinate 5,556,315 downwards.
GAATTGTAGAAAATTCTAGTTATGTAGCTCAATCGCGGCCTACAGGGCCTCTGATTTTTAGTAGATAAAAAAAGTAGTCGTCTACATTTCTTTATTCCTGTGTCTGACCAAATTTTTATAAACTACATGTTTAAGAACTGAATAGTATACTATCTTAAAATATTATTTAAAAAAATGAATCAGCTATTAACGTACATAATGTCTTGTTCGGCCTCACCTTTGCCTGGCAGATTTTGCAGTCCGACCAATTAAAACTTGGGCAGACTGCTGATTTGATCTGATTACTTACTTTTATCGACGCAAAAATAAGAATGCTATAAATTTGAAGTGTCTGTCTGTCTGTCTGTGGCATCATACCTCCGGAACGGATGAAGCGATTTAAATTTAGTTTTGTATAAAGTGTGAGTTTTGCGCGAGTGCTCTAAGACATGTTTAATGAAAATCGGATGACCCGATTAAAAGTTATGAGGGGCGGAAGTGGGGCTGTGGGGAAGTTAAACCGAAAATCAGCAAATATACTCGAGTGGGGTTTCAAATAAAAGTGAATCACGTGCACATTACCAAATAGTTTAATTTTAACTAAATTGTTGGAGTCAGGTTTTTTTATATTAAACTAGTGGCCCGCCCCGGCTTCGCACGGGTTTTTATTCATTCATTTTTTTTTCGGCAATTTCTCGATTTTTTCTCTAGACCTCCACGAATATTTCAAGACTATGATAAGATAAATCCGTTGAGCCGTTCTCGAGTTTTAATCAGACTAACGAACAACAATTAATTTTTATTTATATAGATTTAGATTATTATATGTAGCTTGGTTTTAGTAGTCAGGCTTTAGTTTATACACTTTATTTTAATTTGAATAAATGTTTGTTTTATATTACGTGTAGTAAAGATAGATCGGAGACTCGAAAACAAAATACAAAAATATTTATTTACCAACATACGTTACAATTTCACTTAGCAGCGGTCCCCGCACGAGGTAAGCCTGTATTACGGGAGACCTGTTACAAATTGGTTTAACCGGGTATAGAAAAAGTGCATGAAAACAAAGGAAGTGACAAAATAGGACAATTATAAAATAAACCTAAGATTACATTTATTGCAATAACATCAAGACGTAATGTTGAATGTATCTTGTATGTTGACTTGCTAACCTCTCTGCTGTTCGCGCCTAAATATATATCACAGCAAAATCTTTAAAAAATGCATTTATACTATTAGGTGACTAATTTATTGTATCTTTTTTGTATAAAACGTCTAACGGTAACTAGGATGAGCCGTAGTACTCATAGTATTAAGGTATTAGTTTAATAATTAAATATATTACACATAGTGTTTATGTATTCTCCCGCGGGAACGTCATATTTATTGTAAAGCCTTTGGCGATAAATAGGCTATTTAACACTTAAATAATTTGCCAAATCGGATTAGCAGTTAATGATAAGATAAGATAAGATAATCATTCTTTATTGCGCACACAATTATAAAACAAACATAACAATAATTTTCTTAAAACTATGCGACAATTGGCGGTCTTATTGCTCAAGAGCGATCTCTACCAGACAACCTTGAATGGATAGGATCATTGAGACATTAAAGGGGATCTTTGTGCAAATATGAATTAATTATAGATACTTACAGGATTATATATAACAAAACTGACTAAAATAAATAAAATAAACCTACATATTATATGTAAATATACGTTAATGAGATTGGAGCGTTCAAACAAACAAACAAACTCTACCACTTTAAAATATTAGTATAAATAGTAAAGATAAATATATTTCGCATCAAAATCTTGAATTAAATACTATACTAATATTATATTCTTAACTTTATTATACCATAATTTATAATAACTTTTTTATAACGCGTTTACCGGTAACCAGGATGAGTCCGTAGTCTTTATAGTACGAAGGCTAAAATATGATCATATATTAAATATCCGTGGTAAATAGGTACCTAACTAATTATATTTAAATATCCTACCACACTGCATTGGACCATGGGGTAATGGTCGAACGCCCTTAATTTATGAAGGCTATGCCCAGCGCTTTACGTCTCAGGCTGAAATAACGATGAATTGTCATTTAGACGTTTAATTTACATTAATTCATTGAAAGAATGAATAAATAAGTCAAAGTCAAAAAGTTTATTTTCTTAGGAGCCTATGCTTACATGGACAGGTCAACTTAATTAAAGCTAATTTAAAACAATAAAATTAAACAATATGCACCAAAAATTGGTGTTTGAACTGTCCACTTGACTTTTAGCCTATTGATAGCATGTAGGATTATACTTAAGGTACTTGCTAGATAACAATTACTTATGTAGGTATTTATAACATACCTAAATAATTATAACAGACTTTACTTATGCCAGTTTTCACCAACCAGTTGTCACTTTTTAGGGGTCCGTACCCAAAGGGTAAAACGGTACTGTTTTACTACAACTTCGTCATCTGTCCGTCGGTAATTGACTGGGTGACACCGTGCTGCATCTTTATGGAGTAGTCCATCTCTTACTTAACTAATGTTTTTATTCTATGTCCCGTCTTAGGGGGATTGAAACAAAACTTGGGTGTTTACTAAGTATCATATGTATGTATTTACAAAAAAATATATGTATTTATGTAGTATAGCTGTATTACCCATAGTACAAACTCTGCATAGTTTGGGGTTAGGAGAAGCAAAAAAAAAAAACAAAGCTATATCGCACAGTCAGTTGATAGTTTTAACCATTGACTAATTTTGGTCTTGACCAACACGAATACTTTTAAGTTTGGATCTTTGTTGATTCTACACAGAAAATGACCAAACCAATTAGTCTGGAATTATTTTGATTGATTCAATATACAAATTCATTTATTTCCATTGTTTGGATTTAAAAACCTAAAGACACGTCAAAAAAAAACAAATAATAAACATAGCTATATAGAAAATAAAGTTGTCGTATCTGTTCGCTTCGCTTTTTTTTTTTTTTATTATTGATAAGATTTCATTTGACCACAATCTCACCTGATGTAAAGTGACGATGTGGTCACTTTACATCAGGAATGGAGCATGAAGGCCTAGAATATGGCTTCTCCGGGCCACATTACGAAACACGAAAAAATCGCTTCACGCACTGGCCCAGCCCGGAGGGTGGTGACAAGCCGCGGCCGAAGCCTACCACCAGAGACTGTTCTTAGCACCACCCGGAGGTCACGTGTAAGGATTCAGAGGGTTACCACTTACGGACGTGAACAGACAAAACCTCCAAAACCTCCTTTTTTTTACACCAGAGCAAAAAAGCGATATGAAAGACATAATATTTTATTCCACATGAATCAGAGTTCCCGCGGGACTTCCGATTTGACGTCCACATGGGTGAAGTCGCGGAGAACAGCTAGTTTTAATATACATATAAAACACTAACTAAGTATCATAATTAATGAATGTTTTCAGAAAGTACACACATTCGAATCGAACCCGTTGCTCAGCTTAGGAAAACCAAAAACAATTTGCAAAACTGGACCAAAATTTAGCCATTCGAATTTATAATTAAGTCTGATTAAGTCAATGTTTTGTATAAATTGAAAATCAAAATATTTCGAAAAATCATGGCGCAACATTACATTTTATGCAAAATCTTATCGAAATAGTGTTGGCAACCGCCTTATAAGTTTCGATAGTTTCGATATTTTCATCCATTTATGAGAAATTGTTTATAATAAAATATTAATAATTAGAAATTTTAACCTAATAAATTGATAACTTTATTATTATAATTAGTTACCTGTTGTTTTATAACAACCTATCGCTAACCGCATAAGACTACATAATATATGAATATAAATTTATGCTTACTTATATTAATTAATGGTACCTAGTATGGTAAAAAAATAAATCTATTTTTCGTATAATATAACATGAATTATCGTAATTACAGTGAATCTTATTGATTCTTAATTAGTGTGTTGTCGATAGTCACTTTGTTTGTCACATGACTAGTGCTATGGACTAGTTTCCAAAGAGCTTATCATTTTGAACACCAATATCAATATAAAATAGGTGCAAATTTTTGTATTCGCACAGACAAACAACACCAGTCAACCAGTCCACAGGCTGCACAGATCTTCAAGTTAGCAGCCATGGCATCCAACGTCAGTAACTTTATATATAATAAAGAGGATTAGATATATTGTTCCAATGACTTGAAGTGTTAACATACCAGTTTTATTTTTCAGATATGGGTTATCTTCGCAACTGTTCTCCTCGTCACAGTAGGAGCAAGCCGTTACGACCAGGGACCTCAGCAGTTCTACGATATCTCCTATGATTCTGAGACTGCAGAACAGAATGAAAACAAAGAAATTATTCTGTATCTTACACCTGAACAGGTCAAGGCTTTGGAAGCTGAAGGAGCAGTTGTACAATCAGATAATGACTCAAACGAAGAAACCAATGACGATGATCCTGAAATTCCTGCAGCACCAGTAACTGAGGAACAGGAAGAAGACGAATTAGAAGAGGAAACTAGTGCTCAAGATGATGATTCACAGCAAGGAGAAGTAGAAAGAGAAGAAGTAAACCTGGACAACCAGAACCAAGGTGTTGATTTTGAAGCTATTCTAAGACTGCTCAATGAAGAACAAGTGAATGATGAAGCAACAGAAGAAGAACCTGTTGAACCAGAAAATGAGGAGATCACAGAAAACCCTAGGAAATTTTCTCCAAAAGTAACTTTAAAACAACCAGAACAGCCACAAAAAGAACAGACAACAGTGGTGGCGAAAAAGGATCAAGTTCTCAAAACCTACTCTTACATTCGTTACCAGCCTAATGAACAACCTCAAAGAATTAATATCCAACTGCTACAAGGTACTGAACCTGTAGTTCAAGAACTGGAAAAATCACTTGAATCAACTCCTGCTTCTATCCAAGAGAAAAGGAAATACAAACTTGTTCCTGCCGAACTTGAAGTGACTTCTGAAGAAACTCCGCAAGAGGAAAATGTACAACAGCAGACACCTGAACCTGAAGTTGCTGAACCGGTTGTCACAGATAGTAAAGTTTTAAGCAATGACCTCAGAAATTTACTGAAAGAACTGAAAGCTTCGCCTAAATATAACAACCAGAAATATGCTATTGAAGTGGCAAGGCTTAAAAGCTTACAAAAGGTAAAAGCTTTAGCAAAAGCTAACGAAATTGCTAAGACTGTCCCTGTCCTGATCCAACAGCAAGTGAACAAGAAACGTTTGAATATAAAGAAGCAGAGAAAGGTATCCACTGCTGATACTAAGGAAACAAAACTTCAGCAGTCAAGCGCACAGAGAACCTCCGTAGAAAATCAGGAAACTATTGCTGTACCAGTAATGGATATTGCTAACCCAAACGGTGAGAAGCCGATTGCTGTCCCAGTAGAAGTCCCAAGAGTCATCAGCGTTAAAAACGTCTACGTTAAAACAAGGACTGACAAACCATACATTGTAAACCGTAGAATTCCTTTGAACCAGAAGTTGAACCCATCTGACGCTCCCAAAAGTAAACCTGAGAAAATAACCATTCTTAGGCACATTTGGGAACAGTAAAATGTTTAGCTAGGATTTAAGAATTGTTGTTGAAATAGTTTTCTAATTTTGTTATTTTGTTAGCACTATGCTACTTGTTGATTAATTGTAAAATGTTGTATTCTAATAAATATTTTTGTAACTACATAGTTTTTTAGTAAAATATGGTTTAACTTACCTTAATTTTTCATAAGTTCTAGTACCTATTTATTTTCCTTAATTTGTCATAATATCAAACTCCTTATTTTGCTTTACAATGAGTTCAGGCGTTCAAAATAACACAGTTCATTAAGATTCATGATAGCAGACTGTTTTCTAGTTTGCTGACAAAAGTAGTAGGTATTCTATCCCACTGCAAAAGGAGAGTACTCTATAACCTAAAGCGCTCCCGAGGCGAAGGGCTAACATAATCCACTTCACCAGTCGTTTCTGTCCTGAATATTATTTAACGGATGATAAAGTGAAGTTTATAAAGTTAACTTATTTTTTTAATCCTATCAAATTAATAAAAGAAAATGATCATTCAATGCACGTAGTCTGTCTTAATTTCAATTATTTTAATTATTTGCCTGGATTATTTATAATCATCACATTAGTGGGAGAAATATAATAGGTACGTACCCTTGTAGTACAGAGTATACAAAAATATTAAAAAACTTTTTCGATAGGTACAATAACTTAAAGACAATTTAATCTGTAACTTATAAAACAATTATAATTATTATCATATTTTCAAACAATTAAAAAGCAAGCAGTGGCACAAGACGTATTTCCCTCAGACATTACCTACAGAAAATCAATCATTTAAAGTTACCAATTTAATTACCAAAGCCACATTCAGAGAAAATTGTAGCAATCAATCACATTGAATTGCAAAAGTCATCGAGAGTTTGTTAGTAGAAAGTCGCCTACTTGAATACGAAATCATCTATAAGGAAGCAGAGATGTCGTTAAATTCACGAGATTCGTATACGACGCTTGCGCAAGCTGCTTGCGGTGCCCTACATCGCGCTTCGTGCTGTGATTGAATCCATCATACCCATAATTCTCATCATCATCAGCCCGTTTGCAACCTCGGCTGAGTGTACTTTCGGCTCCATAGTACGGTCAAAGGCCAAATAGGGCCAAATAATAACAACAATAAGTTATTTTAAAAAAACCTGACTATTGTAGGTAGTTTATTAGAAGTAAAGGAACAAATAACGTATTTTATGGTACTTATCATACCTACCTTGTGATCACTTGATTAAATTTATTTTGATTCTCGTAATTTCTAGGATAATGTTATGACATAATGAAACTTCATTTGAAACTGACACTTTGGTAGACTGACTGTTTTGGAACGTTAATTTTGATATTTTACTTTTGCTGTTGACTATACCATAATTAATAAATTAATTAATCCTGTAAAATTACATGTCAAATAACTTGACCTTCCTCAAGCTTTACAAAATCTGTTTAGGTACAAATTTTATTTAGATCGGTTCTCTGTATCATCAACAACTTGTGTGTGCAACTTTGCAACTGTGCAACTTTTTATTGCACTGAATTTTTTTCCAAGAATAAAGATTTATTATTATTACTACTAGATCCAGAGTTTACCCCCTACAACGGCACAAACTCACAATCTCTGAAACTTGCCTCTTTGTAGCATTTATTTATACTACTACTAGCAGACCCCAGCAAACGTTGTTTAGCAAAATAAAAAATAGATGTTTGCCGATTCCTAATATTAAGACCTACTTAATATGCTCACAAAATTTCATGAGAATCGGTCAAGCCGTTTCGGAGGAGTATGGCAACGAAAACTGTCACACGAGAATTTTATATATAATAAGATAGATAAACGGGACAAGTTCTCTATTAATTATCTATTCTTCTTGAAGTTAGGTAATTATTTCTTTCGTTAATTTATAAGATTATTTTACTGTATTAGTTGCTTCTAAATTACTAGAATTTATGTGTAATATGTGTTTTTGTAACCAAATTAAACATTATTGTTATTATTACAAATACACCAAAATCGAGCAGTAAATTATTTGTTTTGTTTTCTCAACGAAACAATTTCTCTCGTGACTTTTGCAATATGAAAGCGAAAGTTTATTGGAGACATTTTATGAAATCCTATAAAATATTGTTGCTTGCAAAATTGCTTCTGTCTCAACACAGCACTCAACGTACCGTTAGGTAATTATGCCCGTAAGCAAACTTCAATACAGTAGGTACAGTGTTTCACGGTACTAAACGTTATCGTAACTAAAAGTAAAGAAATATAGTTATTTCTAAGTAAAAGTAGTCCTCATAGTGCCTCGTGCTATTACCCGCGTTTTAATGGATTTATTCGCGGAATGACATTTTCTCGCGGTAAAAAGCAGCTAATGTCCTTTCTCACGATTCTAGAGAATATGTGTACCAAATTTCATTTATATCGGTTCAGTAGTTTTTGTGTAAAAGAGGAGCAGACAGACAAACAGAGTTACTTGCGCATTAATAATATTAGTAATATAATTAATAATGTTATTTTTGTGACCATCAAGAAGTAAATAATATGAATAACACTTTGTGTGAATACTGGTTTATTTAGACAGAATATTTAAGTTTTCAAACACGATACTATTTTTTAATAGGAATCAAGAACATTAGAAGAAAGATGTAGCCTGAGTTGGACAACGAAAAAGCAAAGAATAACTGTATTAAGAATAAAGTGTTTATCTGAATAAACTGTTTAAGAGAAATAAGAGGTTCCTTGTTCTTAGATATCATCAGAAAGTGTCTTTTTAAAATCTATTGTTTATCCATAAACTCGTTATAAAAAAAGGTAAGATTGACAAGTGTATGATCAATCATCGATTTATGTTAATTATTACATGTAATGTGTTACATGATTGCATTCTTAATCAAAGTTATGAAGATTACATTACAAAATCAAGAACTAGTACATAATAGACCTGTCGCTATTACAACAAAGCATAATTGAAGCACACAGGGTGTTCTTATGTGTTATTCAATGGGTAATTTACTCTGTTGAAATCGTAGGAACTTAATGCACTTCTTGACCATGATAAGGCAGATATATTAACCCAAATAAATACCCAATGCTTAAATGCAAAGTTTCAATGTGCCGCCTTTTTCTAAAATGCTAAATGGGAAATAAAACTGGACTACTTCATTTAGTAACAAACATTTAATATCACATTTTAACTGGGACTCCAACACATCATAATGTTGCCAAACACACAAAAACTATCAACATTCAGGAAAAATATTCTCTGACGTAATTTATAGCTAAACACACTGGAGCTAAGGAGTAATTTTTTTCGCAAAAAAACAACATATACATTTCGAAATTACAACTAAATCAGGTACGTTGTGAGTCGTATTGCCAGTTCACGGCATTTATATTAACTTAGAACGTATTTAACAGCAGGCGAGAAATCATCGCCCACCCTTAATGAGATTCGAGTAATACAACTAGTAGCTCTCGTATTTGTAAGAGCCTTCCCCAACCTGACCGTAGTATTCATGAGGTTCAGATTGAATCTGAGCGTATTCTTTTAAACCTTCACCTCCTTCGTAGCCTTCGAAACCTCCAAGATGTTCATAGCCTCCTTGTTCTAGGCCTCCGTGCTGCAAGCCATGACCTAGGCTGGCCAGATATTGCTCGGTGTCGTGTCTGTCATCTTCGAGGACCAGACCGCCACCGTGGCTGTGATGATGCTCAGGATGGATCAGTTTCAAGTTCTGCTCAGACTTGCCTTTCTCCAACGGGTGATGCAACAAATGACTGTGCTCTTTCTTGACGTAGACGGGAACAGGGTGGAAGTGCTCAAACTTGATCGACTGATGTGACTTTGCATGTTCGTGTTCGACATGATGATGATGGCCTGTCTCACCGATTAGGGCCTGGTGGTCGTATTTTTCTTCTAGTTGGGGTATTTCGTCGTGGATTATGCCGGGGTAGGCGGTGACCACTGCCACGAATCCCAGGAAAATCTGTAAAATATAAAATAAAAGTTAAATTACATCAATATAACATCTTGCTCACTTTTAACTGTTGTTTGTTGCCCTGTCGCACTGCCAAATTTGTATCCGCGGTTTCGCCTAAAATCATACGTAATTTTGAGTAGGTATGAACTGTTATATAATTGTGATAGAAGAAAACTGTAATTATTCAATGCAGTGGTGGTTAAACGGTAAAGTAAACATCGCCGTAAAACCAGTTTCGCCCGAAGGCACTGTTTTCAAAGCTTTACGCAAGACGAAAGACTTCCTAGTCGTATCACTAATCTGGCAGGCGCTGGCGGTAATTTGAACTTTAATGTGTGGTCATTAACTATTGTAACACAGCACAATTTGACACAGTCACGAACGTGTTTGTACATCACACGAGTTACGCACATAATACTTCATATTTCTGCTGTCGGGCTCCGTACTCCACGAGAGGGTGGTGGGTAATGGCTACACTCGTAATTTGCATTGCTTTTATACTCGGTTTCACTTAAGCTGCAAGTTACTTTTGCAGTTACGTTTACTTCCATTGTCAGTCTATCGGCGTCTCAATTAGAACAATAGATAGAAATTGTTGGGAGATGCATGTAAAAAGCGTTCGGCGACAACGTTTTGCCATCATTATCACGTAAAGCGTATAAAGTTGGTGGCGATGGACCTATTAGCATAATTTGATGCATTTTTGTTCCAACACAGAACTTTTACCGTCACAAATTGAATTAACCATTTTATGGAGACATAAAAAAGTTATTGCAGTGCTCGGTATTGCAAAAATGCAATCTCAATTATTTTAATCATCAGTAAGCAAGGTAAGCGGTTTTTATTTAAAAAAATCGTTTGATCATTTACTATTTTTTTTATTGGACCAGTAATCATTATTTAGATTAGCACGATCACACAAATAATCAATCAAACAAAAAAATTATTGAACTGTATATTATTAGTATGGAAGAGGGAGGGTGTGAATGGTTGAAAACATAATTGATTAATTATGTTTTCAAGAGCTCTGACTCCACTAATATTAAGGTTGAATTCGTAATTGTCAGAGTCACATGAAGTTGTTGTTTTAGCTACAATACTTAATAATAATATCGTCAATAAAACAAATTTGTATCTTACAAGCATTTGAAAAACAAATTTAAAATTATTTACTGCACATAATCACTACACAATATAATATAATATAATACAATATAATGGGGGTACAATCTTTGGTTGACAACATTATTACAAAAAAATTTAGTAGCTTATATAGGGTTGTCACTAAGATAACAATTAACTGAAAGAGTAAGTAGCTAAGTAATAACAGCAAACAGATAAACATTTTTATATATATATATCTGCAAATTTGGGAAAATTTTAGAACAAAAATACTCGCGAGAGGTCCTCTGGCATTGGGCCATAATATGATATAGGTAATGATGTTAATTCAAACAATTAAATAAAAGTAAACCTATAAAGAAAGAATGGTACTACTTTATTGTGCCTATCATATCTCCAAAAGTAACCACTACAACATTGGGGACATGAACAGACAAACTTTCAGCCTTTATAAAATAACGAAGGCCAGGCTGTTCCGGGCTCTTAGGCTAGTATGCTTCATAAGAATCTATTTATTTCAACCAAGAAGCTAAGGTTAAACTTTTAAAGGTCAGTGAGTTCATAATAATCCGATAGGTAAAACAAAAATGGAGAGCCGCTTAACCTGAGTACCAGAATCAAAAATATTAGACTAGTACTACAATAATACGAATGATATAATGTACCTAAGCCAGTTAGATCATGTCAGCAACATTTAAGTAGTTCTGTGGTTTTTACTAATGGTTGTTTATTCATAATCTTGTGATGGTCCAATTCTTTTCGACCTTCTTATCTTCATTACGCTGTTAAACGGAGCTCTTAAGAGTGCAATTAAGTTCATTTACTTACAAAAACCCGAGTTATGCATGTAGACCAAGGCTGAAGCAACATTTGTAAAAGGGATTTTATTTGGCAAAATGGCTGGCTTATTAAATTTCAAATTAAATCTGTGTGTGACTCTAAGGCTACGGCCGGCGATTCGACAGAAAAAAATAGAATAGAATAGAATAGAAAAACATTTATTTTGTGCCACAATAGAAAAACTTAAAACTAGAAATGGGTAAAATTAATACAATTAGGCAACAAAAAAGGTAGACGCTCAGCATTTGATCCAGCAGCTCAGAGCTGCCGATCACTGATATTCTGTATTTATACCTCTATAACCTAGAGGTACCTAAATGTCAGCTTATAAGTTATCTAGTAGTGCCCACGGTGTTACCCGCGTTTTAATGGGGTTTCCCGCGGAATGACATTCTCACATAAAATATAGCCTTTGTGTTATTCTGATATGTAAGCTAAGTATATTATTGTAAAGTTTCTAAGAAATCCAATTAGTAGTTTTTGCGTGAAAGAGCAACAAACACACACACTTACCCACTTACTAATTACTAGACTAATCATCGGTATCGGTAAGGTATTAAAAATAACCTACCGACCGTTACTGGAGAAGATACTGGAACACTATTTAGATTTACGGGTATAACGGGATATTTACCATGATTGATTGAAAAAACTTGATTTATAGATTTTTTGATGATTGATCGTTATAAATCTAAATGGTATTGATAACCATGATAGTTACAAAAGTCATGAAGACTCTGAGGGTGTCCTATGCCCAGCTGTATACGTCCTACGGCTGAAATGATGATGATGATCAAAAGTAATCACACGTTTATTGATACTGATCAGTAAGTAATAATTAGGATTTGTATTTCAAATAGATTGTTTATACATTACAAACTCGTTGAACTACATGCATTCGGTATTCGTTCCAAATTAACTTGCATTAGAGCGTAAACAAAGTGTTAAGATATAAAAACTTAATTACCAACTAGGTTCAGTTAATCGTTAAAATAATAAATTGTTAGGTTCTTCAACCCAATAGACAGAAGTAGAAGGAATTAGGTATTATGTGCTTATTACGATAACGAGGGCTTATAGCAAGCAATGGTTGGTTATGTCAAGAACTATCTAATTTTTGACACGTAATGACTGCGCGAAACAGCTCTTTATTTAAATTTGTTAAATTGTCAAATTTTAGTCGATGATGGTGAAACAGGCCCTAAGACTACCTTAATTATACTTTAGGTACCTAAAGATATTTGTAATAATATTATATAATATGTGCTATAGTTTAGGCTTGAATGTAATCGTTGGGTAGTACCTAGCACTTTTTTTGAATAAACTTTATTTTATAATTAAAAAAACGTAACCCCTAAAATATACATGCATTGAATTATTTTAAACCCCTGACACAAGAAGAAAGGATAAAAAAATAAATTTCAGGATATGAAAACAAAGCATTTTATTTATTTTATATATCACGTTTCGCAGAAAATTTAATTGCTTCTGACATACACAATCGATATTTACCTAAATAAAAAATAGTATTTTTTTTATTTTTCTTAAAATCCGGGTTCGATTCTAAACTTAAACGTAACAAGATTTTTTTGAAATGTGTGAATGCAATTTTTATTTTTGTTTAAATTGATGACATGGTACCTAAGCACAAATCTTCCTATATCTTGTATTTTCAGACCTTCCCATACGGACTTTTGTTACACACATTCGCGTTTGTTCTTCGTCGGGTCAAACTTATAACTATACATTCTATGACTATACTATTTTTGCGACTTATATTTGCGAGTTAGAATGGTCAACCACAATCGTCATGTAAGAAGATTGAAGTTTGGTCTTCCAAAATCGTTTCGTGAATGTGAAAAACGTATGCAATTTGTAAAACAACTGGAAAATAGTTTTTCAGTCCTTTGCTGCCATTAAAAAAACATAATACGGGCCCAACCTACCCTTTTTTTTAAGTCGGCTTAAATTTTTTTTTCTTATCGAAAACAAATGACGGCGCTTACAACCAATTGGAATGTTGTTTATGTGCCTCTATTTAGGAGTAATATCCACTACGAATTTTTCTATTCAGAAGCATTCCAAACGGATGCATCGTGAATGGGCATCTTTACGGCCTCATACCACAGGCCATTATCTGTCCTAGCCAAATAGACAGCCCATCGCGATTTTAACTTTGCTATTTTCTTACTCTCACATCTTCGACATTTGTGTGAGGACTGCGTATTATTATTATTATTTTTTTAGGTACTCTGTTTTGTGCATAATTTTTCCATTGTAAGCGACCATGTCTCAGACAGATTAAAATAATAATTTATACCTAATAGAATATATGATATTTTTTATTCTAGAGTATGTTTAAATTTTTCGTTTTTTTTATTCTTGTTTTAATTTCAGTGAGGGTTTTGTCCATAGATAAAGTTAGAGAAAGCAGTTCCTTGTTATGAGGTTTTGAAAGACATATTTTAGTTTAAAAGCCTCTTTTCAGGTACTGGATTTATTTGGATTACTATCATTTGATAAACGATGTGTAGTGAATCTAATAGATAGTGAAACAAATTAAACTACATAATGCTAGAAATTTTAACCCATCACAATTAAGTTTCATTACATTACTTCATTTAACAAGTGTGCTAATTAGCACCAGAAACTCAGGAAATGCGTAGGTCGGTAACAAGTAATCAGAGTTACATAAGTTCTATCTAAATAGATTATAGTTGAACAAACAATTTCAATTTAAATAAAATGTGGATCAAGACTGAAAGGCGGCAATTTTCTACTGACTTTAGTGATTGGAAATATCAATCTGACGGAAAGCAATTTCTGCAGCAATTAAAATGTTGAAAGTGTTGCTGTAATCCCCTGATAAAATCCTTTTTGGAGGCTTTGACGAAGATTGCATAAAGACCAATGTAGGTACCTACCTCAACGACTTTTCAGCCTCACCTATATAATATTTAAATATAGGTAATGATTTACCAAAATAATATTTTTTTTAAATGATTAGCAAGAAATTTGCAGACGAAATTCCAGTTTTTGCGTACATTCAATTCAATGGAACCCGTGACATACAAATTTAACTCAAGCTTATTTCCCGTCGCTTTGAATTTTTGTAATTACATGATAACTCGAAGGGTAGAAACACAAACAAAATGTAAACGCCATTATTGAATGACAACTACAATGCCGACTCTACCAAGATGGTAACTAGAGGCAGATACGAGTACTCCACTTTTTCCACATGTCTTACTTTTATGATATATTTAGTACTAGCTGACCCGGCGAACTTTGTTCCGCCTTAGGCGCCATAAATGAGCAGATTTTTGATTTTATATTAGGCCTGATGGCTCTTAAGTACCCGTCATGTGAACTAAGAAAATCAGGTTTCTTGGATCCTTTAAATTAATTATTTTAATTACTTTAAATAATATTTTATTGTTTATCAATAAAATAAGATTGACAGAAGAATCCGTTTTAAACGTAATTTTTTTTTCATCCTCTTTGACTATATTTGCAGCACGCATTCAGTCAATTCTATGTCAAATGGTATTAAGGTTACATTAAAAAATCTTAATAATTTTATATGATGGTTAAGTTATTTTAAATTTTCTTATTTTCTGCGCAAATTCCTTAATTTTTCTTTCATAAGAACCTTCTCCTGATAATAACGAACAGAACAAAGAAAGAATTAGCGAAATCGGTCCAGCCGTTCAGGCGTGATGCCGTGACCAAGGGAAATAGGGATTCATTTTTATAAATATAGATAGATGTACGAGCACAGATTACATAATATAGTACAAGCTACGAACTGAAATGCTTTCTTACAACAACAAACTACTATTAAAACCAGATAGCATACATAGTTTTAAGTATCTCATCAACAAAATATAGAAATTCACAATTAATTTCAGTACCTCGATATATCATATATCCACTTTTCATGAAATTGCTAGTCAAAAATAATTACTACTTAAAATGCATTGTTTTCTGTCATTTATTACTGTTAATAATCTAAGCTGCATTTATCTTCGTTGCACTTGGTTGAAGCTAAGTTGTTTAATTAATTGAACCAGTGTTCGCTGCACGCAGCTATACTTTAGGTACCTAACTGGTTTAAGAGATTCTTCTTCTAATTTGATGGCGTCCGTGGCTGGATATTGGCGATGCAAAGATTCTAACTAGCGCATCTAGTGTCAAAATTGTGAAGCTGTCTAAGAACGACACTTTGACAGTTTTCGTTACAATGAACGTCAGGGAAAAACAAATAATAAATACAAATCAGATATAACTTGAACAAATAAACAAAGTGTCGTTCTTAGACAGTTTCTAAATTTTGCCGCTAGTGGCGTTCGCATAATCTTTGCACCACCAATATGGCCGTCAATAGCCAATGTCCGTATGCAAGAGGTTCTTAAAAATAAAATCAAAGCATATGTGATAGTGTATGACATTTCACTGGAAAACATCCTACTACTATTATAAAGGCGAAAGTTTGTAAGTATGGATGTATGGATGTTTGTTACTCTTTCACGTAAAAATACTGAACCGATTTAAATGAAATTAGGTACACAGAATCTCTAGAGCCTGAAAAATAACATAGGCTACTTTTTACCGCGGGAAAACGTCATTCCGCGGGAAAATCCATTATAACGCGGGTAACACCGCGGGGCACAGCTAGTTTAAAATATTCAGAAGTCTACAGTTAATTTACTTGGAAACAGATACATAGAGTATTTTATTTGTTATTTCTAACCCCCGACCATAAAAGACGGGTGTAATAAGTTTGACGTGTCTGTCTGTCTGTCTGCGACATCATAGCTCCCGAACGGATGGAGCGATTTCAGTTTAGTTTTTATGTATGAAAAGTGAGTTTGGAGCCAGTTTTCTTAGACATGTTTTATGAAAATTAGTTGTGCCCTTTAAAAGTTATGGGGTATGTATGAGTGGGAAAGGAAAACTGAAAATCTGCAAATATACTCGAGTGGGGTATCAAATGAAAGCGCATCGCGTGCACATTACAAAAGATTATGGTGTTCTACTTTTAAGGAAATTAAGGCATTAGTATCGGGGTTTTTTTTAATAAAAATTTAGATTTATTACCATGTCATTCGTCCATTTTGTTAGCTTTAGATATTTATGTTATTTTATGTAGAGACACCTCAATTATTTCCATTACTAAGAGAGAACGCAATCAATAACACAACTTAGACATTGCAATCCTGCATTAGGTATTTTTATTTCTTTGAAACCACAGCCAGTCATCCAACACTTGCAAAATATTTCTTATGCACTTTTAATCTCAGTAATTTATGCACTTTATGCCTTGGTATATAATTTAGTTTTCCTCACATTATATTCTTACGGCATAATATAATATCCCCACCGGACTATTATCACTTTCACTGAAACAGCGAAATGTGTCTATCGCAACATCTCATGTTCCAATCCAATGAATGAACTAAACACGGTGTATTTACTCGTACTGCGACAAGAATCTATCTAAATGTCACAGGCTTCTAACTCTTGAACCTGGGTCAGTTCAGGACTCTCTCACGGTACCTACATACTTTCGTTGCATGTCAATCCAATCCTACCTGTTTTGGATTATGGAAGCTATGTAGAATGCTAGTTATGTATTACCTTATTATCTTGATCAATGATGTCGAACAATGTGAGCCGCCTCTTGACCGAGCGGCGGCAGGTTCTCCGTGAGCTCAATATAGATGTTTTATATATGTGGGCTCAATTCAACATATTATCATACCCTAATAGTAAAGAGGTAGCTTTGTTGTATGATTTAGTTTATATTAATAAGGTAGTAGTTATTTAATGTTGAGGTATATTTTAGGAAAGTTGTTTTAATTTTTGTTCAATAAAATTTCCTTTAGGTTAACGTAGTATTCGTTTACGTAAGTCAACCGACATAAACTCTGTTAATGAAGAAGCTGAAATTTTAAAAAATTACATACCACTATTTTTTTTTTGAGAAAATAAATCCTAAACGGTCAGTCTAATCGAAAATTATTTCAACTGAACTGGACATGATTTTTAAATATCTATTCAACGATACCCCACGTGACATAGTTTCTTGACTTTTTTTTTATTTTTTCAAAATGGCGTCTAGTAGTTGCCATATTGTATTTCCACGTTATGTCTGACACATGAAATAAATTTCAGGATATGGAAACAAAGGATTTTATTTATTTAAGACATCATGGTTTCGTAGTAAAATTATGTGCTCATGACCTACATAATCGATATGTAAATAAAAATAATGTTTTTTAATTTATCAGAAAGTTTTTTTTAAATGTGTGGATGCAATTTTTTATTTGCCTAAATCGATAACATGGTTCATAACAACAATTTTTCAGACCTGCCCATATTGACCGAAACTTTTGTTACACCCTGTATAATAAATAACCTAGTTAGGATGCACAATTACTAGTCAAATAATATAAGTTAGTTACATCCCAGTCAGTTCCAGCATATGGTGCGGTGTTGGGAGCACAGTGGGGTTTAGCCGGTAAGAGTCCGACCGCACTGCTACTTTGCCCGGTAGAGGGAGCAATATCCATGAATGAAGGTTTCGCCCACTAAAAAAAAGGTACTAGTCCCCATTTGGCTGCCCAGAGTGGCGCGGTGGGCGAAGCTCTGCTTGCGGCGCGAGAGGTAGCGGGTTCGATTCTCGGGGCCAAGTGTTTGCATGATCTTTCTCCTTGGTCTGGATGTTTAATACCTATATATTATACAGATATCTTTATATGCATGTCTATTATATTAACTATGTCTATTACCCGTAATACAAGCTTAGAGCTTTTACCACGGGGCTAGGTGTTGTTGTGTGGATTGTCCGGAAATATTTATTTATTTATTTAATACTTATTAGGATCACATGTAATAGTCACTACTTACATATTATCTTCAGCGAGTAAAATTACGACACATCTGTCTCAGGCTCTGACTTACGAGGGCATGGATCACCCAGTAGCCTTTATATCTCAGATTGTACCTACTGATTACGACAATGTTTGAGTGAAAATCTCACAGTTGTGTCAAAACGTCATAGATCATCCAGATTTATCGTTTTTACTTCGCTACTCGATGTCATGTTATGTATTTATGTAACCTAGATAGACAAGATAAAATAAGCTATAGAAAGTGTATTTTAAGAGGGTCATTTTGAATTGGATATTTCTATTTATATGCTATTTATTATATAGGTCACTCAGCAAAATCCAGGTCAGAGTTAAGCACTACCACGGCTCTACCTTAGTATGTGTTACGGGTACTTACTATATATGTATATGATACATTTCTTTCAATGAATTATCTATATAAATAAAAATGAATTGTTGTTCGTTAGTCTGATTAAAACTCGAGAACGGCTGGGCCGATTGAGCTGATTTTGGTTTTAAAATGTTTGTCGTAGTCCAGGGTAGGTCTAAACGGAACAAAAAAGAAAAAAATGCTGGGAACTTCTTTACCCGTGCGACGCCTGGGCGGGCCGCTAGTAATAGATAAAGAAAAAAAGCATAAAGGGTTTCAAGTTTATTTACTTTTTAGGTTGAGTCTTGAGTTGATGATGAGTTTATAGATGCCGTGACTTTATACTTTGTCAAAACACTGTATTTCTATAAATTTTAATACACAATATGAAAGATCATTTAAAATATGTTACAATAATATGAGTTAGGTTTTGTTTTGATTTATCGACTTTAAACTGGGCGACTGTTTTGTGTTTTTTTTTCTGTAAGAGGTTAAGAATATCTCATTTTTACGAATCAATTTGACGTTTTATGGGTATGAAAAATTACAATGTACTTTGGAGAGAATCTTCTATACAATGTAGGTACTTATGCATAACTTTCTACCACTGTCATACAAAATGTTTGAGTAAAAAATAGTTAACTTAGTAACATTTTCGAGAAAACGAGCAACGAATAGATTTTAATTTTGGAAACTTAAAACACTAGTTCATAAAATCAAAACCACAGAAATAAACTTCAGTTCAAGATTTGTTCAATTACTGAAAATGCTGAAAATAAAAAAAAAACAATTAAATACCACCATAATTATAATATATAATATATGTTGGTAGGTACCTGTAACACCTGTATAGGTGGAGTCGTGGCAGTGCTTAACTCGTACTTAGATTTTGTTAAATGGATAGTCTAGCAATACATAAAATCAATATAAGTTATTTTTTTTAATCAGTGAGAATAGAAGTGATAAGCCCCTGTCAGTATTTCGGCGTCCTTAATTTATGTTAATTAAAACAAACTGCATGTTAATTATTTCAGATACTTAACACTATTTGAGCCTGCACTGCAACACTGCTTCTCTTATTATTGTTTCATAATCCCTTGAGTGTATTTCCTGTCACATTGAGTTAAGTACTCCCTTCCTCTGGAATTGTCATCCAAGGAAGCTGCACACAATGCAATATCCTACATAGGTAACGTTATGTACTAACACTATACATAAATAGAAGGTAGGTAATAAACGCATATTATAGTAACTAATGTGACTTGCGATATTGTTTGAAATAGTGCTTTAGTATTTTTTATTTAAATGTGACACATTTTTAAATAATAAATATATCCGAGCCATTTATTTATTCATTTCAGCCGCAGGACGTCCACAGCTGGACATAGGCCTACCTTAATAATGTCCTGTTATATCGGTCGGAAGCGAGAACCTGCAGCTATCACTTAATCATCTGTCTATCTTATTGGTGTCCTATAATGCGTTTCGTGATACTTGGTTTCCTTTCGATAACCTTTCAGTCCCATCGGCCATCGGTTCTTAGAGCTACAAAGCCTGCCCACTGCCACTTTAACGTGCTTATCCGGGTGACTATGGCGGCGACCGTCGTTCTCCTGCGTATCCCTTATTCCTGATTAGATCCGGCAGAGAACCCCCGAGCATAGCCCTCCCCACAGCTCGATGGGCGTCTCTGAATCTATTCATAAGGCCTGCAGTAAAGCACCGCGTCTCGGATCCATATAAGGATACTGGCAACACTCATATTTGTTGAAAACTTTCGTCTCCAGGTAGGTACTGAGGTATTCTGAAAAAAATTAAATCACACAGCATCACCAAACCCCATACCAAAACTGTGACCAAACTAAGCAGACTTTGTACTGTTTGTTCGGTAACTGAGTAAAAAATGTATCAATTTAGTACCTACCTATATATATACTAAATCGAAACATTTTTTTAATAAGATAATAAGTACGGTAAGCTTCGCTAACTAGTAACCCCCTTGCAGTTGTAGATTGTATGTAGAAGGGGTTACCAGTTACCGACGCAAACTGCGTCCAACCATAGTAAATACCCGGACCTGAAATCATAATAAGTATTGTTATTATAAAACCTGGTTAACAGCGAGAATCAAACCCGCAAAATCCTGAGCCTCTGTCGACCTTCGCCCACCGAGCGATAGAGGTCGTATGTACTTACTTTTGTAGGTGAACATGTTTTTCATTGTATCTATGATAGATAATAGTCTTCCAAGTCAACAATTGTATAAAATATAAAATAACTGCATATTTTCTTAGATAGGTTTCTATTTAAGAAAATTATGCAGTTATTTTATATAGGTAGGCGATATGACCAAGAGGCATAAGTTACCAGAAAGTATATAATCACTACGTTTTAAGTACCTTTCATTATGTACTGTTAAGTATATTAAGTAGTGTCGGCATTAAAATATGTATTTTATCATAGCATTATTAAAATTAATGTCAATGTCAATATAGTAACAACGCCATCTACAAGATCTGAAAATGTTAAAAGGAAACTAAGTAGTTATTTTTATCTCTTTGGACACTGAATTGTAAATTACGCTTTGTATTAAACCAAATGGAATATAACCACTACCTTGGGTGAAACCTCAATTTAAAATGTTCTGAACGCCATCTGCAGATACAATGAAAAACATGTTCAAATCGAACCACAGACAATAAATTAAAGAAGAAACAAATTCAAATTATGTATTTTTCCATTCCAAAATGAATGATTAAGATGTTATCTGTAATTTATGCGCATTCGGAGAAAATATTGAGTAAAGATAATTTTTAACCTTTGAAAAGCGAATCAGTATTTTTTGTTAATTATTTGGCGCCATGGCTCAAGATTTCATAATTTTATACTTTCATGCTAGTTTTTCGTTCGATTCTCCGGTGATACAATTGCTTTTTGGAGTTTACTCCTTAAGAAACGATTTCAGTTATAAGGCCCGGTATGGAAATTTTATGGGGAGTAAAATCAAGTGTTAACAAAAGTTGAGGCGTTACGTAGAAAGAGACAAACATATATATCTGTAGGATTCAACGCGTAAAAGAATGAGATGGAATACCGTCGAAACGTCACGTTCGAAATAAGAACTTTAACGCATTTTGATTGGTTGCTTGTTGTGTCTCTGGAATGCGAGTTACCATTTTTGACATTCGAATACGCGTTCGAAAAAGTATTCGTCTAGCATTCACTCACTTAGAATTTCTCAGTGAGTAGAGGTGAGAGTGCAAACTTATTCAGTAAAATCATCAATATTACAAAAAATTTTGGCCGGACGTTTCTTTTTCACTTGGATATCGTCTTACAAAGATAGTTTTTACGTTTTTGTGCAGGGAACTAAAACAATTGACGAATTTATGGTCCTCTCAACGCGTTTCGTTGGAACATATAATAAGTACCTTCTGTTATTTATTAATTAAAATATTAAAAAGGAGCTATAGTTTCGACACCTAATTAATTTGTTCTTTGCAGTATTTAAGAATAATATTATAATTCAAAGTGAAAGAAATCAATCATCCTAAAATTGGATTTGTATAAATTGAACACAATTATTATTATTTTGTAACATACTTTAGGTAATACGCTTTATTGAAGTAATATAAATAATCCGAATAATTACAGATATATGTTTGTTTTTCTATCATTTTAGCAGATGCGTTCATTTACCATTTTTTTCTATTCGATATATTTATCATAATTATAGTTCGTAAGTAGTAAACTCCAATCGTGCGTCGTAGCTGACACACACACACTTATTTAAGCCATAGAACTATGGCATTTCGGGGATCTTTCAGGTACTCTGCATCTCGTTGTTGGAATAACTTGCCTCCTCCAATTCGCGTTCTTAAAACAGTTAGCACCTTTAGATTACATGTTCGGAAAATTTTGTTAGCTTTGCAAAAGCAAGGTACTTGTGAGAAATTTTAATTTTAATAATTCATAAATTATTTTATTGTAATAGATGCCTGTATAGCTTTTTTGTTTTATTTTTTTTATTGTATTATTTTTTTTTTTAATGTAATTTGCCGCGTTTACGCTATTCTACAATTTTGTTTGTTATATATTATTACATATTTCTTTTTTTGTTTTATCCGTCTTGCCCAGGTCAGGTTCTGATCACTTTGAGTGAACAAACGAAAATCTTTTTTTTCTAATTATTCTACCTTTTATTACCTTTTGTTGTTAATGTGTATTAGTATAGCTTTAGTTTTAATTTGTGTAATTCCGTGCCTACACTCACCAAAGGGTTTGTCTGAAAACCAGCGTTGCTACGCATCGCGTATCGTAGCAACATAAAGCTGAGGCAAAACCTTTTGGTCCACACACGCAATGTACAAGTTATTTTGTGATTACCTACTGTATAATGTGTGTGAACCAATAAATGTTTTTTCTTTCTTTCTTTTCTATTTTTTTTCTAATCGATATAATTATATCATAATAAAATTATCGTTCGTAAAGAGTAAACTCCAATCGTGCGTCGTAGCTGACACACACACACTTTTTTTTCTACCGTGATTATGATATTATAAATATTATAATCTAACCCAATTGCATACTGCAATGCTTTGAGATACTAAAAATGTAGTGGTTTTTCTAATAAAACCATAAAATATGAATTATAATAATACCACGTCTAGTAGCCATCATCAAGGACATAAAACATTATTTTCATGCGTTGGAAAAACATTTTTGTCACCAGTGTCACTGTATCATATTTTTTAATTATAATTAATTTTCTAACCATATCTTTAAAAGAAAATGAGACCTTAAAAATAAATAAAATAATATCCAAAGAGCCATTCTGGCTACAGTACTCTCAAAAATATATAACTCGCATTCTGGCGTAGTCGGGTAAAAACTACAATATTACGTATGTACGCATACACATTATTAATTACCACTCTTAGCCTAGATAAATACCAAAAAACAAGTGTTTGGTTTTTAAAGATAATTCAAATAATTGGTGCTGGTGGTGGTGGCAGCTCAGAATAATAGCTGGCAACATTATTGAACGAGTGAACAAATATGTTCCAGCCAATCACAGGGCAAAGTCTTTTAATCAATTCTCAACGACATCAATCAAATTTGAAAATTTTGAAAACAAACGTACGTCCTTTCACTTCAATCGTATTGCCGTAATTTTGAAAAATTTTCGGAAAGCATAACTGTTATTTTTGTGTTTGTGCAAGTGATTATTTGGTTATCGAAAAAATAAATAACAAAATGATAACTCTTGGTGAGGAAGATGTAAACAAACTTTTGTAAGTAAAATTATCTTCAACGTCTATATTTTGTGGTAGCAGCGTATGTGAACAATAATAATGTTTCACGATCCTATGCATTTATAAAATTATTAGGCTTGCGCATTTATGAAACTTAAGATAAGATAACTCTCGACGAGACGATCTATTTATACAAAGAAAATGTGTGAACATCATCCTGAGCTGGGCGTTGTTCTGTCCCTTCAAATTTCGAATAGTCGGTACTGTAATAAACAAGCACTACCAGTAGAATAGGTATTCAAAATGTTTTTCATCTTGAGATTGCTTGTATGCTATTTTACAGGAAATAAACTTTTGCTATATATTGTGTACCTACTTCTGATCACAGAAAAATATATAATCTTTTATATTAATTAATAATAATACATAATATATTAGTTTAGGTGGCTAACCAATAACTTAGATACTTAAGTGACTTATTCATGTTATAGCAATGAAGTAAACCAAGAAATATCTCAAAATGCCCGTAAAATGATGGAGGAATTATGGCTGAATTGGTCTCATCTTGGTGTCGATGACAATACCAAGGTCACAAACATGCACAAATTAGTGCAGATTGAAAAAGAACTCCACCGAGATGTAATTTCTGAGACACGGCAGAAACTAAAGATTATGCAGGGGCAGGTTGACAGTAAGTTTGTATTAATATTTACATAAAACATATTTTAATGTGGTTTACATTATCGAATCTATATGCATAGCTTGCACCATTAAATGTGTCCCTCATTTATGTGTCTTGTCCCATATAAATAAGGTACATTTGAGAAGTCCCTGTGTCCCCGCAGTGGGAATGTTAATAGGGTGTTGTTAATGAAGGAACAGTTTCTCTCTTTGTTACTAATATACTAAAACTGGTTTAGCTGGTTTGAAAATGATACCATACCTACTATACAGACTATTACTTGATTCACTAGATGTAAAATAAAATAATGGTATATTGTTTTTGATATTATACAATTTTTAAATGTGAATGCTGCATCAACCTAACATAATCATTAAAGCTATCCTAAATTAGCTAGTTTGCTGTGATATTTAGGATGTTACATGTTCATATTGATAAATAAATTTTCGAACCCCTCGTTAATAAAATATTAGAAGTTAGTATCAACATAACACAATAATAGCTAAATACTATGAAGTACTTATAACATGTGCAAGTAAAATTTGTAGAACATATTTTGATTTCTGTTTTGATTACAGAGTTAAAAGATGAAACAGAAGAACTGAGCAAATGCTTGTCTGTTGACATCACAATTCTAGATTTCAAAGATGAAATGATGCTGGTTGAATATAAAAGAGAATTAGAAGATCAGATTGCAGGGTAAGTATTGAATCTTTCTTGTGCGCCTACTAATACTTACAACTCTACTATTGTTGTAAGATTTAAACCTTAATAACATTTATAATCTATGTATATTATGACAAACTTTTAATATTCATCAACATAGAGAAATATGATTAAATGTTTTCATGAATGTAATAGAAAAGAATAACCTGTGTAACATTTAAAATAACAATATACAAATGGACTAATTATGTGTGAATATGTGGGTTAGCCTATTTATGCATAAAATACATAAAATGTGCATTATATGTACTAAGGAAACCTCAGGCAAAGTTCTGAACAGCAATGCTGAATAATATTGATGAATAAACTACCTATTTACACCATTTGATTTCAGTTCTTGATGAGTGATGACAATGATGTAAGGTTTTCTTGTGATATATTAAATGTAGCATACCACTGAAAAAATAATTTCTATAACATATTAAACAACAGGGAGATGTTCCATCAAAAATCCTTAGTCCATTACATAAAAAAATTGGGCCAGTTAGGTCCAGGTTAATAGGCAGACATATAATGTAAAATATGTAATCTACCTGAGAAGTCAGTGTAGATCTCAGTTACTCCCAACCCAGAATTAGAATAAGGTGTTTCATATGTGTGTATCTCATTTCACAGGTACAGGGAACAAGTGGAACAGCGTCGCACGAAGATGGAACGCCTCCTCGAATGGCAGCGCGACCTTGCTGAGAAGCTGGGCGTCACTATCCAGGAGTTACAGGAAGTGCCTCTGCCTTCCGAGGAGGAGCTGGACCGGCTGAAAGATCACCTCGAGGTTATGCAGGCTGAGAGGGACAAGCGTGCAGAGATATTCTTAAATGTGCAAGTTGAGATCAAGGATATCATGGGTGAGAAAAGTTTACTTCTTGTTTGTAAATTTTTGTTCTGTTGTTAGATAAATCTGTGCATTTAGCAGCATATAAATTAGAGTAACAAGAAACTATACTTTTTGCATTAATTGTATAAAGGTGGTTAAATAATGTACTATACTATACCTACCTGCTAGTAGAAGATAGACGAAAGCTATGGATAGATGGATACTCAATGGTTAGACCTTACTAAGTAATCCATAAATAGGTAATGCTGGGTATAGTGTAAAGTGGCCCTGCTATTCTGTGCCACATTGAATTAATAAACTTATTTAGTGATTATGTGGGGAATACAATCCCGACTCGACATTGCAAATTCGGGATCCCGCGGGATTAGAAATATCAATCCCGCGGGATCCCGGAATTTTCGGGATCCCGTCTTATTAAAAAAAATAATTGAATTCAGATCACTGAAAAAGCTAATAACTGCTTGTTTGTGATAGTGAGGTTAACTAAAATAACATATTACTCGAAAGAAAATAAAAACCTTTATTCTTTAATCTTACCAACTAATAATAATCAGGTTGTAAGGAAATTAACGTAGGTAAATTAGGTAATCAATACAATAAGCTTATTTCAAGGGAATTATGAAAAAGAGTGATTTTGAAAATGACGCCTTAAAAAACAAAGGGTATTAATGTATATGGGTAAGGGGAAGAAAATAAAAACCTTTATTCTTTAATCTTACCAACTAATAATAATCAGGTTGTAAGGAAATTAACGTAGGTAAATTAGGTAATCAATACAATAAGCTTATTTCAAGGGAATTATGAAAAAGAGTGATTTTGAAAATGACGCCTTAAAAAACAAAGGGTATTAATAGTTTCATCTGCTAAACGGCATCTAATGTCCGTTGAATGAAATGTACCCCGCTGCTGAGAATGCCCTCCCCGACTCAACGCTGGTTGGCAACAGCGTGGCGAAGCAATTATATGCAAACTGCAAAAATCGCCCCCTTGTTCCTCCACACTCAAACAAATCCATTTCTTTTTTAATGGTAGATTCTAATTTGTCTAAACTCGTGGATATACGTGAAAAAGGACTTTTAGAAGCTCGCAGAGTTTCTTCTAATTCCTCTTGAAGTCGCTGACCACTGCCGCCCAATCCCGTCAATCTCGAACGGGATCTCGTCATATGTTGCGTCGGGATTGATCCCTAAAAATTACACGAGATCTCGCGAGGTCGGGATCCCGCGGGATCGGGATTGCATTCCCTAGTGATATGACAATTTTATGTAATTTCAGAAAAACTGCAGATTAAACCTCAGAACAAGTTTGAACATTTAGTGGTGACCAACTTGTCTGTAGATTTCAAAGTTACTGATCTCAACATGGACAGACTCGCGAAACTGCATCAAGAACTGCAGGAGAAATATGAGCAAACCAATAATAGAGTAAGTTTAACTGAAATAAAGTGATACCTCTGAGGTAGGTACTTATTACTTCTCCCTTACATACAAAATACTTTCAGTATATTCGATCACTAAATGTATGTAATAGCAGGCCTGTCGCACTCCGCGCTAAAGCGTCAAAACATACCTACGACGCGCTGCGGACAGTTGGCGGATAGCCGTTCAGGGAGTCGCGTGTGTTATCTTAATAACAAATATTATTCTTAACGCGCGCGCCTTTCGCAAGCTTTTTTTAGTTTTTAATAAAAGGTGTAAAAGGTACCATGGCGACAAAAAAGCATTTGGGTGTTCAAACACTGATAATAGTAAAGATTTATAATTTTTTGCTCTTCCGAAGGATATCGAAAGTATTTATATTTTAGATCCAGGTTGATATTTAAGAACCGAAAAAAATAATTTAATTAAGTATTCAATGAGTGATGCGACCGCTATAATATTCACAATGTTATAGGTATTGTTTATTTTTTTATTTTGGCGGAAAAGTTCAAACTCCGTATAAATCGTTCACTGTATGTAGACCTCTCAATACTAGTCACTACTTTCTAATATTATTTAGTCAGATAAAAATATTCTTGTAATGACAACCCTGATGTCGACAGAAAAGGTAAGGGCTACGCGATAGAAAGAGAGGAAACTTCTAGGTGAACATAACTGTAGGTAACTAGCGCTGTGCGATTTGAATTGAACATAAGTGTGTTGTAGAAAAGGTCGCTATTCCTTTAATTGATTTTTTGGAGTGCTTCTTCTGTACTTATTATGTGGTAATAGTCAGATATTTATGAAAGCAATATTTTTTTATTAAAGCTCAAATGGGTACCTGTTATTATTATTACAACTAGATAAGAAAAAGTGACTAGGTATATAAAAAAAAGTCTTTCAGATAGATCTATAATATAAAAATGAACCGAAAAATATGTTGGTAAGTGCATAACTCAACAACGCCTGCATCAGGATTCTTTTAACGGAAGAAAAAATATCTGAAATATCTCTAAGAAAAAACCCTAAACACATGCCTTTTAACCAACAATTACTAAATGAAACATTTTTGAATTCAAGGTGTTAGAGCTACGCGAGCGACTCTCAAAACTTTGGGAATGTTTAGATGAAGATCTAATATATCGCGACAATTTCTTGCACGCTCATCCCGGATGCCACCCGCAAACAGAAGCCGCCATCAAAGAAGAGATCAAACGCTGCGACCAAATCAAACGCCAGAAAATTGCGGTAAGTTCTAGAAGCAGAACTATTTCTGTGTATTCAGCCTTTAATCGGCACTTAATACTAGTAAGTGAAACGAATTATTTAAATGATTTGTTTCATAACCAATACTTCTGGTCTGGGTGTTTAATATGTATAATAAAAAATATCTATGTATGTTATGTATGTATATTATATTAAGTATATCAGATGTCTAGTACCCGTAACACAAGCTAAGAGCTTACCACGGGGCTAGATGTTGTTGTGTGGATTGTCCGGAAATATTTATTTTATTTTTTATTTTATTTATTTACTTTTTTATTCCATAGGTATTTGTGGCGAACATTCGCACAAAGATTAAGCTAATGTGGGACAACATAATGTATTCGACCCGCGAACGCGAAGAGTTCCTGCATTACTACCAAGATGTGTTCTCTGAAGACACCCTGGCATTGCATGAGATGTATCTGGAGAAGATCACTAAATACTACACTGAGAACAAGTAAGTATATCTTATATATAAAATTCTCGTGTCACAGTTTTCGTTCCCGTATTCCTCCGAAACGGCTTGACCGATTCTCATGAAATTTTGGGGGCATATTGAGTAGGTCTGAGAATCGGCCAACATCTTTTTTTCATTTTGAAAAACGACGTTTGCTGGGGTCAGCTATTTAATTATAATATTCTGAGTAGTTATTTTCTTTGATTAACTGTAGATTATGTCCTTGATTTAGCAATGCAGACCGGCTTCGAGCTAGGTTTACAAATCTCAAAACGATTGTTTTTAGCCACTTTTATCATGGTTAAAGTCGCAGCCCAAAAATTGCAAAGCATAATATCCTTGTTGGTTTGTGCGATTAGGCTGTAATAAATCTTAAAGCAGCTTGTGTTTCTGTAACCTTTTAATTATTAAGCTAGGAAGAATATATGCTACCTAAATAGTTATCTATATAAATAAAAATGAATTGTTGTTCATTAGTCTGATTAAAACTCGAGAACGGCTAAACGGATTTATCTTATCATAGTCTTGATTATCATGGTTAAAGTCGCAGCCCAAAAATTGCAAAGCATAATATCCTTGTTGGTTTGTGCGATTAGGCTGTAATAAATCTTAAAGCAGCTTGTGTTTCTGTAACCTTTTAATTATTAAGCTAGGAAGAATATATGCTACCTAAATAGTTATCTATATAAATAAAAATGAATTGTTGTTCATTAGTCTGATTAAAACTCGAGAACGGCTAAACGGATTTATCTTATCATAGTCTTGAAATGTTTCCGGGAAAAAAAAATTGAATAAAAACCCGTGCGATGCCGGGGCGGGCCACTAGTTATCAATAAATTTTACTAATTGGAGATTTATCTTAACTTTTCAGACACATTTTCGATCTGATACTGAACCGCAAGAACTTATGGCTAAAAATGACGGAGCTTGAAGCACGCGCGTCTGAGCCAGGCCGCTACCACAACCGCGGAGGACAGCTGTTGAAAGAAGAGAAGGAACGGAAGGCGATTGCTAGTAATGTGAGTATGGGACTTGTCTCTTCATTGTATCCATTACTGGACATGAGCCTACCTTAAAGACTTAACATGATGAGCTAAGATGTTACCATATTACCACGCTTGGCGAACGCAAACACTTTTATAACAATGAAAAAAAATTATGTATTATCTTATTATATTTTGTGCAAACGACTTGCCCCATTAGGGTTTCAATGAAGAATACTCATAAGAAGAAATATATGGGTAAAATAAATATTAATACGTTTTCAAGATATTTTAATACAAAATAAGCGCTCGATTAGAGATTCATTTAGGCCGGCGCCTCGTCGCCGCCCGTACTTTTTACAATTACGGCTTAAAAATGTTAAGTCAGAAAATCTTGAGTTGTGTTAAAAATGTACAAACACAACAGCCTTGAAAATTAGTTTTTTCATGTTCCTTAGCGGGCTTTAGAAACCAACAGAACGCGAAATTTACGAGAAAAGGCTATAAATTCATTTATCATCTTTGTCAATAAAACAAAAATTCATACAAGCCCTATTTATCCGGTAACTGAAAACGGGTTATGAGAACTTTGAAAGCCTGTTACCATTTGGTATTTTTAACCCCCGACCAAAAAAGAGAGGTGTTATAAGGTTGACGTGTCTGTCTGTCTGTCTGTTCGGACGAGAGCCTCCCGAACGGATGGAGCGATTTCAATTTAGTTTTTTTTTGTATGAAAGGTGAGTTTGGCTCGGGTGTTTTTAGACATGTTTCATGAAAAAATCGGTTGAGCCGTTTAAAAGTTATGGGGGTGAGAGTGGGGAAGGAAAACAGAAAATCTGCAAATATACTAGTGTGGGCTATCAAATGAAAGCGCATCGCGTCCACATTACATAAAATTTTGTTGTTTTACATTTAAGGAAATGAAGGCTGTTGGAATTGGGGGTTTTTCTTAAATTTTAAATTTAGATTTATTAATTAAGTAAAAAGGAATGTACATAAAGGCTTTGCAGTAAAAGAAAGCTAATTAATTTTGTTAAACATTATAAAGTTCTCAACTACTAAGTGCTGCTATCTTTCAACAAAAAGCAATTAAGAAGTTGTAATGGACGTTCAATATTGATTTGTCACAAATCCCTAACTTTAAGGTTTACTTTAATTGTTAATTTAGTGTAACTCATTGTGTTCTTTACAGCTTCCGAAAATAGAGGAGCAAATCCGCGAACTAGTGAAAGAGATTGAAGCTAAAACTGGCAAAACTTTCACGGTAGATGGAAAACCGCTATTGACTGTCATGGATAATGATTGGGAAATAAGGAAAGCTGTAAGTAGTTTTATAGACAAGTCAAGTGTCAAGGTATCAATTGAAAGTAGATACAGAGATGGTATTCGATATGCATAAGTTATAACATGTCTGTTTCGTAATTCAATGCAAATAATTTTGATAAACAGAAAATGATGGTTTTTGACAATATTAAACTTGAAACTAATACCATGATTTAAAAACTCAAAAACCGTTAAATCATGGTATGTGACCGTTTCAAGTCTTAATAGGATTAATATCTCCTAGAGTTCGAGTTAAATAAATAATAATATAATCCTTTCATTGTTGCATTCAGAAAACAAACAAATGCTAACGACATGCTGCCAGGCATCGTAGTAACAGGCGAACGGTTCCAATAAAAAAAAAAAACAATACAGTTTCTGTAAATTAGTGCCTTAAATTGCTTATTAAATGGAATGCGCGATTTATTTTTCATTATTAAGTTTGTCTAAGTTTTAATGTTTTGTATAATGAATAAAGTTAATAGTCTATTCTGTTGTAATACACAACCGATGTCTAACTGAGGATTATTGCAGGAACGCCATAACAAACTGTCAGCGCGCAAACAGGCCCTCACTCCAACGACGACGCCACTACTACGCTCACTCGCCACTTCACCGCTCGGTAAACGCAATCGCACCGCGGCAGGGTTAGCAGCTACCTGTGAGAAAAGGTAAGTTTCCATTCTATTCTCAGTAGGTCATATACATTCTTATTTTATTCTTTTAATTTGTATGCTGAATAAGGCTTCATTTGACCACAATCACACCTGATGTAAAGTAAAGATGTGGTCTAAGATATGGCATGAAGACCTAGAAGGTAGATGGCTTCTCCGGACCACATTACGAAACACGAAAAAATCGCTTCACGCACTGGCCCAGCCCGGAGGTTGGTGACAAGCCGCGGCCGAAGCCTACCACCAGAGACTGTTCTTAGCACCACCCGGAGGTCACGTGTAAGGATTCAGAGGGTTACCACTTACGGACGTGAACAGACAAAACCTCCCAAATACATTGGAGATCTCCTAAAAAGAATCACTCACATATTTATCTCTCTCAAGATGTTTTGAATATCCATGTTCAACTACAATCACACAACAGTTACATGGATATTCAATTTCAAGATACACAGACTTCGCCACTAGCACAGAGAGTAAAGGCATTCGTGACTGGCTAGTTACCTCTATGATCAAGAAACTCTACCCAAGCAGCAAAACAGTCTCAGAACACGCAATTTCTAAGAGTGGTAGGCTTTAAGCGCTCTTATAATTGTTTTGGAACATGCCTCGATCCTATATTACTTTTAGACAAGCCGATATGGCCTCAAAAACGCTCAGTCTCATAACCAAGTCTTATATATTTATATAAGAGTATATTACTATGCTATTGTAAGCCACTTACTCCTATAAGAGGATTTACTAAGACTGATTGCACTTGAGAAACCATGCTCTTAAATTCATATTTTATAAGCTCGTTTGATTTTATAATAGACTTGCTAAATGCTATTGTGAGAATTTCAGACTAATATAAGCATTGCATAAGAGCACTATGAGTATGTGCATTTCTGTTCTTATTTGAAACTATTATCAGATCAATAGCGCTGGATGAGTATACTATTAGAGTGATTTTGGATTAACATATTTACAATACAAAAGACAAGATGGTTATAAGAGCGTTTGATCTTAGATCGATTTTGGGAATACTAATTTTAACGATTTGAAGAGTAAAATTTTGCTGGCCATATATATGTTATTTTAATAGTAGTAAATAATGGATTACAAAACCTGGAATAGATTTAAGAAAACTGGTGGCTACAGGAAAGTTGTTAAGAAGTACTATGAAATGTTAAAAAGAAAAACAAATATACCACTGCCAGGACAAGGTAGTGTAGAGAAAAATATCAGTGAGGGTTCTGCAGGTTTTGCTTTTGTACAAGAAGTCGATACGTATTTTTTGTATTGGTCTACAAAATGGGCAGAAAATATCGTGCTACTTTTTTTTGGCATCCAGTCATGCTCTCTTCTTTCTGCCCGTACTTTGCTGACCCATTTATGCCTTATAAGCTCTTCACTCGGGAATCTGTAAAATATAATATTAGCAGAGAAGCTTATGATGTACTGATGATAAATAAAAGAAGCAGTTACCATGTTGGTTAAGTTAGTTTTTTTTTCTCCCTGTCGATTTAAGGTTTTATGTATAATTGCGAGGATCCCTAATTTGTTTAAATATGGAGTTTGCTTTAGTATTCCGAATGCTAAAATTAGAGTAAACAATCTTACAATAGTCTTAGAGTGCGCTTGTAAAATGCAGCTATACATATGGCGACACTATCAATACAAAAAAACAAATAATATATCAAAACGAGAACTGGAAATACCATATTTAATAAGGCGCATGAATTTTGAATCGTAAAACGAGGTCTACTTTACAGTAAATAATAAATTCCAATAGGAATACTTACCGTAAAACTCAAATACACGCACTTGATAATAACGGCACTTTAGTATAAACAACTTCACAGCAACTTTATTTGTTTTCATTAATTATTTTTTTTTTCTTCCGTGTAACTTTGAAACCAACACCCATACAACTTTCAGGCAACTTGCAGGCTTACAAGATACTTATGTAAAAACAATATTATCCTAAGTCGGCTTATATTAATTTTGGCTAGATTTCTGTAAGCTCAAACAGCATTAAATTAGACTGATATTAAAAGGATATTAAACTAACTATGCTTATAATTGGTGCCCAAACACGGGCTTATACGATTATATAGAAGTGATATAAGAGCCAAAAACAGTAGTCTTGAAATTGCTGTAAGCCTAGTTTTTGCTAGTTGGGTAATCTTGTAACCTCGTTTTCTTAGGACTGGGTACACATAATATAAAACTGTTTAACTAAAATCAAAAAATTCTTTTCGTCATTTCCCTTTTTAACCCCCGACCAAAAAAGAGGGGTGTTATACGTTTGACGTGTCTGTCTGTCTAGGACATCATAGCTCTCGAACGGATGAAGCGAGTTTATTTTGTATGAAAGGTGAGTTTGGCGCGAGTATTCTTAGACATGTTTTATGAAAATCGGTTGTGCCGTTTAAAAGTTGTGGGGGTTAGAGTGGGGAAGGATAACCGATAAATTACAAAATATTGTGTTGTTTAACTTTTAAGGAAATTAAGGCATAGGAGTCGGGGGTTTTTCTTAAATTTTAAATTTAGGTTTATAGCATAGTATCATTCGCAGCCGGCCAACAAAGCCGTAAATGTAATGTTATACATTTATTTATGTCAAGGTAAAAATGAGGTTGTTATCTTCCTATATTCATAAGGTATCAACATTGACATGAAACAGAATTTCTTTCTCATAGACTACCGCCGAAGCGTCAACTGATTACTGGAAGCGCTCAGAAGGCAGGCACCACCTTCTCCAACAACTTCTCCGCGCTGAAGAGATCAGCTATTTCTACTGTCAAGAGGTAAGAACGTTCTTCAAATCTTAATATCATTTCACGTTAAAACAAACGCGAGACACTTATTTTGATAAGGGCAGAGAGCTCTTATAAATATTAATCTTCTGATAAATCAGCCTCATGTTAAGGTAATGGTCAATGTATTTTCTTAAAATACATTGGCCGACATCAATAAGCTATGGTTTTTGTTGTTATGTAATGTATGTGCCGTTATTATATTTAACCCCATTATTATTATTAACTGATTGTTTTAAATGACTAACAGCGATACTATCAGATATTAAAGTACAAAATATTTTAATTTTTTTAAATCTCTTTTTAACAGAAGGTTTTATCACATCTTTTTAGCTCATCATTTCATCTTTTTTGTCATTTTGTGACAAGTGAGAATGTATCACAATGAAATGCTCTAATACGTTTCGTTTTACTCGTTTCATTTACTTTCTATTGGATAACACCTAGATGTCATAAAATACAATTTACTATTTCCCTCTTGTAGTATATGTGTTGTAGGAGCATGTTGATTGATATTTTTCATTCCTTATAATTTCAGCGCTCGCTAATAGCATTGCATCATTGCTTGTAAGTCAATTTAATGAATCGAAGCACACATTATCATAAACAATTTTTCAAACTTAATGAGCTAGATGAGTGTAATTATTTTATAATGTATAAAAATCAAAAATACAATCTCAGAAATATAAGTGAAAGAATTTTTTTGATATCTTAAAAACTGAATTTTCTATGAATATTCAAAGTTGGATGTTATTAAAATCCGCGCGAACTCGACCGCTCAGCGCGTGACGTCACATCGCCGGTTAGGTCCGCCGCGCGCTAACAAATAGTGCAGTAATTTTGAGATTTCATTGATATTTTTGGAATTATGGAGTAAAAAATTCCATACAGATATTGTATAGTACCCTTATGTACGAATACAGCGGTTAGCACTCCAGAAAAATACTTTTATGATGTGCCCAACGACAAAAAGCTGAGAAATAAGTGTTGTAAACTGATGAGAAGGGGGAAAGTGTTCTGCAAAACCAGTCGACATTGTTGATGAAGATCATTTTAATGCGAGCACCTAAATATGAAATACCTACCTATATATCTTTTTACATTAATAAATGTTTTGTTTATGTCAAAAATTAATTAACCTTTATATAAGGACGTCATTTTTTCATAACAATACTGTGGACGTGGAGTCTCACAGGCTTCTATATGCACAAACATTTTTTTTGGAATTTTGATATAATAAAACTGATTTAATATTAAAGTTATGTGATTTAGCAATAAAATAACGTGCTTATATAATCAACTTTTTTCAAGAATAATAGAAATTTAAAAAATTAAAAATTATGGCACTTTTCTGTTTAAATCTATTTAATTTATATTTTTAACCCCCGACCAAAAAAGAGGGGTGTTATAAGTTTGACGTGTCTGTCTGTCTGTCTGTCTGTGTGTCTGTCTGTCTGTCTGTGTCACCATAGCTCCCGAACGGATGGAGCGATTTCAATTTAGTTTTTTTTGTATGAAAGGTGAGTCTGGCGCGAGTGTTCTTAGACATGTTTCATGAAAATCGGTTGTGCAGTTTAAAAGTTATGGGGGTGAGAGTGGGTAAGGAAAACCGAAAATCTGCAAA
The DNA here is from genome assembly GCA_929108375.1 of Gymnoscelis rufifasciata. Lineage (NCBI taxonomy): Eukaryota > Metazoa > Arthropoda > Insecta > Lepidoptera > Geometridae > Gymnoscelis > Gymnoscelis rufifasciata. The sequence continues at coordinate 5,519,502 of OV815315.1, read as the reverse complement.
TATACTAGTGTGGGGTATCAAATGAAATCGCATCGCGTCCACATTACAAAATATTATGTTGTTTTACGTTTAAGGAAATTAAGGCACGGGAATCGGGGGTTTTTCTTAAATTTTAAATTTAGATTTATTATCTACCTACATCTGCAGTTGGACGAAAGTAGGTCATAATCTGAGAATCTATACCCAGCTCCATTGTTTTTTTATTACTGACTGTACTGGAAAACGTTCGTTGGGTGTGTCATTATGCGTCAAAGGTGCTGTTGAGGAACGGGGCAGCGTCGTATTTCTCATATCTATACAAAAAAATTATTAAAGCCAAATTTAATAAATTTTTTGTTGCGATCCAACTAGCGATAGTTTTGGTTTCATCCAAGAACAGGAACAAACACGCTACTTCTGTACAAGCGGGCTCCTCACTACGTCTATGTAACCACATAACCAACGCCATTGTATGTTTGCATCCTCCTTTGCTTGCTGCATAACCTTCACATTCCATTTTAAATTTTATTCGTAACTTCATTCAGAGATATAGAGGCCTATATTTATTATAGGTATTATTTTTTATCGATAACCCACAGCAATCTGACAGCACTAATAGACTAGTGTAGGAACTGACACTGACTAAACTATGACTGTGCCTACCTTTGCATAAAATATCAATATACACGTAACCTTATCCTAGACTAAACCAGGTTTTTTGATAAGTCCTACTCGTACTTAAGTGTACGTGTATTTCATTGCCATAAGTCCTATCACTCCATTATTAGAAAACCAAAACTTATACTTAACGATAGGTACTTACGAATACCTAAGTAATTACTTAAGAAATAAGTATCATTTGGTCTCAAATGAAATAAAGGCCCTAAGGTAGGTAGGTAGGTACCTACTTTACCTAGATCCCTTCTCACTTTTATAATATTATTAACCTACCTCCTACAAATAACGTAATGCAGAGTTAACTACTTAGATTAATATCTCGTTATAGGTATATTTACACTTACTTTGCAAGTTTTTGCCCTTGGATTTCTGCCATAATATACTTAGCATGGTTTGTGAAATAATCCGCAACCATAAGTAAATCGACTTTCGGAAGATTATTTGATTGTCCACGTGAAAATCCTGGTTCCATGTTGGGTGGTTGGTTGGTATACCATTCATAAAAAAATTACAAATGTATCGAAATGAACAAAAGTAAGTTTACAGAGATAAGCAACCGCCCGCGCGCCGGCGCCGTTCGTCGGCTACAACACAACCGGCGATGTGACGTCACAGCCATTACTCGACGGGCGCAATCAGTTTTCGCGCGTTCCCATATTGATTTGCTTATAAATAATTCAATTTTTGAGATATCAACACAATTTTTTCACAGTTAGTCTTATTATTGCTTAAAGTTTTAGTTAGGGCTGAAAAAGGGGAATAAAATTTGATTTACATCTTCCTCATTGCATTATGTAAGTAGAGGGAATGGGAAATATTGTATTAGCGACTTACGCAAGTTGATTGTTGTAGATAGAAAATCGAATGTAGCGTTTATTGTAGGTTGTAATTATGATTGTAACTGTAACGATTGTTTTGTAATTAAATATCGAGTGTTGTTGGTGGGATAAAATTAATGCAATATTGTGATACATGTGATAATACTTTCACGACTCTTTTATGCTGTCGAATGTTTCAATTGGGTAACGCCATTATTTGATGTAAGACTAGTATGCATATGTTTTTGTCTGTTTGTAAGTACTTAATCCATAAAGTTTTACTCTTAAGACCTATTTCACTGTCTCTGAGTAAAATTAGACGTTGGGTATAATAAAGAGGTCAGTCACATTTGACAAAGCGAGATAGCTCAGATATTGTCATAACTAACTTATGTTCATTTTACTCGGATTTTATGAATCAAACCCTTAATGTCTTGAATGCTTTCCCTAAATCACACCTTTCTGGGAATCCCATAATATTCCAAATCTCTGGGGATTTAAAGTCAATAAAACTCCATATTTTAAGCTTATGCACTCTCACTTGTAGGTAGGTACGCACTAGAAAACAATAACATCGACATATTCATTAGATTTGATTTCGTAGCAATGCCGTAAATAAGGTTAAAAGTTGGTACTTTAAGATCATTTTAAAATTTAGTTTTATTTAATTAGAAAAATATTCTTCATTTTAAGATGTTGAATGTAGGTTTTATAACTTTTTGTAGGCGTATTAGCGGACGGTTGGTGGCGAGAGCAGTCGCCGAGTCTAAAAGCGATGCTAAGAGGAAGCTGGACTATGGAGGCGATTGCGGCGGTGCGAAGAAAACTCCTAAAGTCAACGGCAGTATCCTGAAACACAAGCGTACGGTAAGAAAATGAATAGATCACTAAGTACTCTTGTTACTGAAATTTGTTTTTGAGTTCATATCAATGTTATTGGCAGATTGTATTCCCAAGCATAATTATTACGATTTAAGTTTCCTTTTGTAAACGTACTAGTGTTGGAAAGTACCAACTTTTTTAAGATCTTGTCGTTCAGTAGGTGTCTTTGTCCATAATGATTTTCTTAGAAGCTTTAATAAAAAAACTAAATATTATAACAAACTTTATCATACAATTTTGAGTCATCTATAGCTATTGTGCATTTTCATATCTGTCTTGGTGATTGAATAATCATAATTAATATTAATCCAATGGCGTACCGAAATATTTTTATCAAATAAAACCGACACGCGCCGGCTCGATCTATTTAAGTATAAAAAACGTCATTGTGTTGTGTTTGCTTGCAGTCTCACGGCAAGCGCAAGAGCAACAGCCGCAAGTCAATCAACGCGACGCGCTCTTCCGCCTCGGAGGGACAAAAAGACCCGCTCATGGAGACCACGCTGCTCACCACTTACACGGATTTCAAGGTAATATTTGGATATTACCTAGCATAACGACCTCTGTGGCTCGGTGAGTGAAGGTCCCCCTGAGACGCAAGAGGTTGCGGGATTGATTCCCGCCGGGGACCAGATTTCTTATTTACCACAACTTCTGGTTTCGGGTGTGGGTGTTTTCTATATAACATATTATTATGTATGTAGTTATTTAGTATATCAGTCACTTAGCACCCATAGTAAAAGCTCTGCTTAGTTTGTGGTTAGGTGATGCTGTGCAATTAGTCCGGAGATTTTTATATTATTTTTTTATTTATATTATGTAAGCTGTTGTCGAGTCTTTCAATATCAGATAAAAAAAATTTTTTTTATTTATTTTATAGAACTTATCTAATCAAAGTGAAAGAATTTTGAAATCGGACCAGTATTTTTGGTGTGCACATGTGCTTCAGCTTCCGTGATGATAACCCATAACATTTTTATATCTCTTCAATCTTTTAAAACCAGAATTTTTTAGTTAGAAAGAAAAGATGGGTGATCTTACAATGAAAGCGTTTAGCCTTTTTTGTAAGATGAGTAATACTACTACACTACATTTTACTGGCATTTGTTTGACATAAACCGATTTCTTATTTTCCGAATTTTTGTGCAATAAACACAAAAATGTAAATAAACCTAAATAAGCATATCGCGTTCTGACGAGACATGTATTATATTCGGTATCCATATAACATAAAGTTTTAATTACAGGATTGCATAAACGACAACAAAATCGGCCGCAGCTCAATGGCTGTCGCACCCATGGTCCCCGTAGTCCTCTGCGAAAGGTACATTACCCCGCCAAAAAAAACTCCGAGGACCAAAACGCCACTGACTCCTAAAGTAGGCAAGGAAAATATACAGCACGTGAATCCTGTCATGACTCCGAAGAGTAATCTCTTGTACACGCCAACTCGTCTCACGCGGTCCGCCTTGAAGTTAAACAACGACGGGTTCGCTACGCCCCGCGCTCCCCTCAGCGCCACCAAGGTGAACCTTCAAAGACAAAACACGGAATCTCGCATTACCCTCAAAACAACACCCAATAATGTCAGCAGGTCGAAATCCCACACCCATTTAGCTAGAGTTAAAAATCTACCTCCCCTTATTTGAATACTTCCTATTTTCGATCTGTTAGTGCTCACTTGCATACATAATTTTTGTGTGCACCGCCTTATGCAAATGAGATTTCTGTTTAAACACACTGTTTTAGCGTAACGCATAACTAGGTTAGTTCTTAATAATATCTACAAATTAGTATAAAATAAGATTGCCACTAAAGTAAATACTCACTTAAAGCAGTTATTGTAGTGGCATTTTTATTTTCAGATGTTTATTTGCTGCAAGTTACTTTATTTTAGTTTGGACATATAGATTTTTTTGCTATTGAATATAATGATTTTTTAATGTAATTTAGTAATTTAATTCTAGTTTTTTAATTTATGACATTTAAAGTTTTACAAAAAGACAATTATGTAACAATTTAGTGATGTTTCATTTTAGATTACGTTTTAATTTAATGATTACTATATTTTAATAACAAATGTTTTCAATCAGCATGGTTAAACATTGAACGTATTACATAGAGATTACATAACGAGCTTTGCTGACAATGGTTCATGGCAGCTTACGTTGCTATTATAGGCGCGTGTGTACTTAACAATATCAGTATTTTATTAAAGTTATCCTATCTAACGTGTTATCTAACGTGTGCGCAATATGTTTAATTTTTATTCTCTACTTGTAGATAAATTATGTTTGTAATATATTTTCTTAAATATAAAAACTAGTTTTTCTCATAGCCTATTAGATTTTAGTTGCAAGATGGTTGGAGGTGTGTAAAGATGTCGATATTTTATGATTTTGATGTGGGGCCTACGGGTAGGAGGTTTAGAAGAGCGGTAGAGGGTGATAAAGCTGATATTGAAGTGTTTATTGATAAAGAACATACAGAGAAAATTTTCAAACCTGTTGATATTGGAAGTTTGATGTGAGTATTATTTTTCAGTTTTCTGATACCTGACCAAACTTAAATTAAATATTTTACTTTCAAAAACTCGAAGGTTTTTTTATCAGTAAATCTTCTATGTACGACTTTTTGTTAATGTTAATGAAATGAGCGGTTCTACAGGTAGTTTTGTAGATAACAAATTTCTAACGTTTGAGTTTAATTTAAATGTCATTAAATAAATATCTTCAATATTGACCAACCACAAACTATTGACTTGACAATTCGAATTTTTCGTGATATGTAAATCTATCATTTCTGCAGTGAACTATCTACTCTTTCAATATGCATGATAAACGATGAAAAAGAAGTGGTAGGCTTTATGGCATTGAACGATTATCCCAACGTGGATGGTGTCGATCCCGCCGATTGGGAGCTTTGGATACGGAATATGTATCAGTTAGTACAAACACACGTTAAATTAAACCTATTGTTTTCTATACACTCTTTTTATTTAAGCAACTACGGGCCGACCACGACCGACTCACCCAAAAAATTCAGAAACTTGATTATCCGTTGGGTATAGAGTTTGTATGATCTAACAGTTGTTTTTGATTTATATTCCTTTACATGATTTTAAAGTTATTTTGAACAATTTTTAGGCGTTATTACTTATCAAGAAACACGCTTTTCATTCATTTCATGTGTTGCATGGAATCAATGTTACACTGTTTTTTGGATGAAGCTTTAGTGTCCGTGTTTGAGAACGACGTGTATCTGACCCATATTGTTTTACTTGTGACTCCTGCTTGTACTCAAGGTAAGTGTATACAATTACATATAATAATAAATATTTCCGGACCATCCACACAACATCATCTAGCAGCCTTGTTCGCTTTATGACAGATTCTCTTTATGGCAGATTAGCATTAGGCCAGATTCGTTTTAGGACAGATTCGCTCTAAGGCAGAAATTGTACAGTCAATGGCAGATTCGATAAAAGTTTTCTATTTTCTTTCGTTTATGAGTGAATTTTAACTAACTACAATAAATATGAAAATGACTCGTAAACATAAGGTTTCCAAGCATTAAAAACTCCTTCAGTTTATCTTTCAATTCTCCTTCCTATCTTTCTATCATGTTAATGGCCACTTTAATTTAGAGTACATTGTTATGTAACTTCTGTCACTTTTGTCATCGCAACTACGATTGATTTGTTTGTGAATTGAACTGATTTCTTAGACAATAAAATAAGTTTATTAGTATTTATCTATGAAATAAGGTATTACATATTGAGAAACTTTTGAGAAAGGATTAAATAAATATAATGGATCTGCCCAGTGGCAGCGGAATTAAACTTATATCTAGCCGAAAAGGTAAGCCCGTTTTACTACATGCTGGTTTTCGGTATAATTATGTTAAAAAAAAAACAAAATGGTACTACTAATTGGAGATGTTACAATAAAACGGATTGCAATACTTCTATTACTATAAACAGTGAAAATGAAATAGTCAAGGAAGCGAAGCACTTGTGTACTCCAGATGAAATTAATAATGTAGTAGACGGCAGAGAGTAATAATCACTACGTTTTAAGAGACGGGACTAGGAAGGAAATTTTTGATCTAGGCAAAATGTCAAATCGAAGTTTACTATAATTGAAACACCAACATAATAAATAATCTGTTAGAAGTTTAAAAGCAATGGTACCAACATAAAGATAATTTTAAACCTTAAAGAAGAAGAAGGTATAAAGGGTTGCACTCGTAAAGAATCGAGTTTTATCGATATCGATGATTTAGGTTTCTCTCAATAATAGGTTGGACCTACATACTGAAATTGGGAACAGGGAGGAGGATACTTAGTACAAAAACAAAGTGTAATACAAAATATTTATTTATACAATATATTAGGTACCCATTATTTATGGCGAGATGTAAAACATCATCACATGATCATGATGATAACATGATCTATTGAATTGAATTAAATAATACATAGTATATTATAATGTATTTTGAGTTACTCTATTGCACTAGGAAACATGATGTAAAGAATGAGAAAGTAATTTTGTTGTTGAATAAATAAATAATTAACTTTTGGTATTATGATCAGATAAATCAAAGAAAATGTTCCGCTATTGCAAAGTGTGTTAAAACCGCAAATTATTTTTCAACACATCGAGATGAATCTAAGAATATGATACTCCTCCTATAATGTGTCATTTAAATGAGGTTGACCAAGCATCATCTGAAAAAAAAGTTTAATTATATTCGGAAAAACAGCACAACAACAAATTAATTAATATATAGTATTTAAACTCCTGATCATATTGATGGTTAATGGTTTTAGATTCCGAGTGTTGAACTGAGGATGTGGGAGACAAATTCGTTATATTTATGTTCAAATAAAGAAAAAAATAACAGGCCATAGCATATTATCGTGTTATAGATACAATTGTGAAATGAGGCTTATGTCCTATAATAAAAATGATGATGAATAATTCATATTTAATTTGTAGCATAGAACCATTTAGGTCTGGTGGACTTGCAATTTTGTGGTATGAAAATATATCGATGACAGGCGAGCAAACAAAACGCCTATTGTTTACAGAAGCAATAAATGACATATTGGTAAATGTACTCACCGATCTTCATCCAGGGCAAATATTTGGTATAAGCTTTTTGTCTTCACTTGTCTGCTGTATGAGTTTCTTGCAAATTTCGCATCGAATAGAATTTTTATGAATTGTTTTGTGATTCATAATTTTCACAAATTTTTACAAAAGTGGTTATATGTCAATTAAAGGTCAAGTACTAGACTGATAGGTGACAAATTGACAATGATCCATGAAGAATAAAACCTATTTAACAAGAAGAAGAAGAATAATAATACCACTTATCTCAGAAGTAGCAGTTACAAAAAGATTTGCGAACCACTAAAGCGTATTTAATATTTGGAAGTATTATAGTCGCGATTAGTTTTATTAAGTTGGCATTTTTTTTTATTAAGGTGGCATTTTTTTCAAAGCAATGCCTTAGCAAAGTTTTATGTCAGATTCTATCATAGACACTTGCACCAGCCTGGTAGACAGACGGCTTAATGGACGACTGTAAGAAAAAAGTGTGTACGAACCTCGAGCCCATACCAAAGATATTTGAAGATTTTATAGAGTATACTCACGCGCCCAGTGACGTAATGTTTTATGACGCAAAGCGCGGGGGGGGCGGGCCCCCCCCGCGGTGAATCACCGCGCGGCGGCCAGATGTTCCCGCCTAATGTAAACAAGGGTCTCAAGTTCCTCGTAACCGTCGTATGGCGATAAGATTTATGGGGCAGGCACTTGAATAACTAAACATCGATTTAATGAATTACCATGAAATTTGAGATTATAGTTATTTTTTATACAAACAATGGAGCCATTTCCATTGTGACGACGAGGTACTTTAGAAAAGTCTATTAACGACAAATCTTACTACCTACTGCCTGTTAAACGTATTTATAAAATCATTAAAATGATATTGTATAATACTGTTCAAGTCTAGCACATAAAATCAAAACCTAAATATAAAAAAAATAAAGTTGAATTTTTTTTTTTTTTTAAATTTCCCGCTTTTCCGACTTTCTTGGCATTTTTAAAATTTGAAGGCCGACAGATGAAGTTACTGACACTTCAGTGTTGCTGCTTGTTTAAAATATATCCAACTACGAAATAAAACCCTTAGTAGCCTTTGAGAGCGTCGTAAATTTAAATTCAAAGCAAAAAAGTGGCCGCGCGCAACGGTCACAAAAAAATGCAACTGTGGTTGCACTGGGCGCGGGACTGTTTGGGGAACTGGCAACTACAGTTGCATTGGGCGCGTGAGTGGTTAGAGGGTGATAAATATGATCTACCAGAGGACTGTATACATTTACAGAGAAAAAAGATTCACTGTATAGAACTAGAAAGGCTTACTTAAATTTGGATAAAACTACTTGTAAGACCTCAAGTTACCTGATCGTCTTGTGGAGAATTTTTTCTTGTTTGATGACGGAACTGTAGACAAAATTTTGTTTTTTGGCACACCCTTAGCAAAAACTAAATTTAAGAAGTATACGTCCTTTTACGGCGACGGCAAATTTAAAGTTGTTCCGAGGATCTTCTATCAATTATACAGTTTACACATCAATGCTTCACAGAATGATGATACTATTAATTTTGTACCCTTGCTTTATATACGGCTACCTAACAAAACGCAAGCAACTTATGAAAGAATGTTTACTATATTACGTGATCAATTTTCAGTAAATATAGAGCAGTATAAATGCGATTATGAGATAGTAGTAATTCAAGCAGTTAATGCCATTTATCCGAATGCCAAAATTACGGGTTGTTACTACCACTACTGGAAAGCTCTTTCCAAAAAAAGCAAAGACCTATATAGGTCTCAATAACATCAATGGTGGAGACCGTATAACACGAATGTATATGCAATTGGCATTGTTGCCGCCAACTTTGATTCCTGAAGGCAACTTAGCTTTTCTTGATTTAAACGATTCTGAAGAATGTACGGCATTTTATAACTATTTCTCCAAGCAATGGATGGGATTTATTACCCGAGAAACATTTAGTTGCTATAAAGAAATATTCAGGACTAATAACCCAGTTGAAGGGTGGAATGGCCGCCTCAAGAACAGAATCCCCTTAAAACCACATCTAATAATCACTAGTGCTCTGAAAAACGAAATTTCAGTGCTAGAATGCATAGAACGATTGTGCAGGGTGAACTGTATTAACTTAAGATCCTAATATTGTTGTCTAAGTCTTATGTAAAATTTTGTTGTGTTATTAAATAACCTAAATTATTTGTTTACATTATTTGCTTCACTGTACTTCTGCCCTAGAGCGAATCTGTCCTAAGGCTAATCTGGCCTAATGCTAATCTGCCATAAAGAGAATCTGTCATAAAGCGAACAAGGCATCTAGCACCGTGGTCAGCTCCAAGCTTGTGTTACGGGTACTAAAGACATCTGATATACTTAATATGATAGTCATACTTATGTAGATATTTTTTATTATACATATTAAATGAGCGTAGTATTTTAGATATTCAGTTATCAGACCGCGTGAGAAACAGCATACTACGTTCAAAAACCAGAATCACAGATGTTAGTCAGAAGGCTGCAAGCCTGAAATGGAACTGTGCCGGACAAGTGTGTCGTATATCGGATGACAGGTGGGCCAAACGAACAACTGATTGGTCCCCACACATAAGTCGTCCCCGTGGAAGGCCCATGATGAGATGGCGGGACGAACTGGACACTCACCTAAGCACGTGGCCTGGCACAGCGTACAATCGCGAAGAGTGGAAGAAGGGTAGGTAGGCCTTTGCTCTGCAGTGGGACAGTATGGGGTAAATAATAATAATATTAAAACACCCAGACCAAGGAGAATTTGGTTGCAGAATATACAAACACTGGACCTTTCTGCGGGACCCGCTACCTCTTGCGCCGCAAGCGGACTGTCGCCCACCGCGCCACTGAAGCAGTCAATTGAAACCACATATTGCTCGAGAAACATTGTTTGTATGTTCTTATTGACATAAAACAAACGAACTAATGTTAGTTAACTATTATATTCCCTATGTTGACAGAGAACCTATCACGCTACAATATTTTTAGAAGGCGGAATATGAACAGATATCCATCAAGAAGAGATGAAGATACAGAGAATATACAATTTCTCTACGCGGCGCTCCGCAAAGATCACTGTCCTAAACTAAAGATCAGGAGAGCAGTGTATGTAGTACCATTCTACGTCATAATTATATTATACTAGCTGTGCCCTGCGGTGCTACCCGCGTTATAATGGATGAAGTACTCTTAACCAACAACATATTTATTTGAATAAAGATTAATATTATTATGTTGATACAACTTAAACAAATTATTTCGACCAAATTAGGTACCATAAAAACGGTTTTTGTGAGTAAATCTTAAAAGATAGACATATACTATCGCGGACTGTTTTTTAGATCATTAAGAGAGCTATTATTCTCTATTACATATTTTTTGTGTATCTTGAACCATTTTCACGGCGCACGCAACGGAAGGCTTCAAAGATGAACAATTTCTCCCGTTTTTTACACATTTACCACTATATCTTTGCTCCTATTGGTCGTAGCGTGATGTTATATAGCCTATAGCCTTCCTCGATAACTGGACTATCCAACACAAAAAGAATTATTCAATTCGAACCAGTAGTTTCGGAGATTAGCGCGTTCAAACAAACAAACAAACAAACAAACAAACAAACAAACAAACAAACAATCAAACAAACAAACTCTTCAGCTTTATAATATTAGTATAGATTTTTGAAGTGAAACTTATATAGGTTCGTTACGTAACGTTCGTGACATCTGCCATCCCTTTCTCTCACGTATACGACAGGAGGTAGGCGGTAGTGTTCCTCACTTTATGACTTCCGGGAAGCCCTCATTACATTTTTACGGGTCGTGTGTTGTGGCATCTAATAAGGGTCGTCCACCATCGTCATATAGTTATTTTACGGCTTTCCGTTCGAAATCTTTAAGCCCTCAGTTAAACTTAAGTAACACCTAACCTGCCCACTGCCATATCGACGAATTAATCCGCTTCTCACGTTAACGCGTTTCCCTGACAGATGAGAGACGATTTATTTATTTAATTATTTAATTAGAACGGTTATCAATAACCACTTACACTAATTATATAGGTTATATAGTTTTAACTACTTACGGAGTAAAGAATATTATAGGTACACAAAAAATACAAAGAAGTTATAAGATATTATTCAAAGAAAGATTGTTGAGTGCTAGAGTAGCAAAAAGATATAATACTTTAAAATATGGGTCATTGAAAATAACTCAAAAAGTAATCTCAATGTGTAATCCGTCAATTTGAATTGACCAGATACAAGATACAAAATCATTAGTACTCTAGATTGAACAAATCCTAAAACCTTTTTGGAAGCATGAGCTTCCAACAAAGTAACAGGTTTTATTGGTAAGATCATGTTATTTGCAAATATCGATTTCACGCCCGCCTGCGCCGGTGCAAAGCGACCCATCTGAGTCATACTCGTAAATGCGCCAATAAACTAGCAATTTCTAATGATATTTTAAAAATATTACGAATTATTTGTTATATTTTATTGACCGAAGATATAACCTAGTAATACCGGTCGGCCTGATACGACAGATCTAAAAGAGCGTTGGCGCGCGGGTCTCGGCGTCCGACGCAACCCGAACGGAAAGTAAAGTGACCGGGAACAGTGTCCGTCGCGGCCTGAAAGGAAAATCTGTGATTATCGCTTGGGCGTTGAACGCGTTAAAATGCAGCTTACGTCCTCATCGACTAGGTATTTTAACATATTTGTTATAAGAACATTACAAATAAACTAATATGCATGACATTCGATATTTGTTTTTTAACCCCCGACCAAAAAAGAGGGGTGTTATTAGTTGTGTCTGTCTGTCGGTCTGGGACATCGTAGCTCCCGAACGGATGGTGCGATTTTAATTTAGTTTTTGTTTTATGAAAGGTGAGTCTGGCGCGAGTGTTCTTAGACATGTTTCATGAAAATCGGTTGTGCCGTTTAAAAGTTATGGGAGTTGGAGTGGGGAAGGAAAACCGAAAATCTACAAATATACTCGAGTGGGGTATCAAATGAATGCACATTACAAAATATTATGGGGTTTTACTTTTAAGGAAATTAAGTCATTGGTATCGGGGGTTTACTTAAATTTTAAATTTAAGATTTATAATTTATTTTGCTACAGAGAAGAAGATAACGATGATATAGTTGAGATACTGGACAAAAAAACCACTCGTTTGAAGGAGACTTATGGCGAATATTATATCAGCGAAATATTAGCATACCATCCAGAAAGTAAAAGAAGAATCATCGTTGCTGAGGTAATAATACATTTTTTTAATCTCTGTTTAAGTTTTGGAGCATTAAGACCTGAATGTTAGCCTACTCCTTTCTGAAATGGCATAGCTATTTTATAATCTGAGAGTTGGCAATATAATAAATAATTATAATAATATTTCCGGACAATCCACCCAACAACATCTAGCCCCGTGGTAAGATTTTAGCTTGTGGTTACGGGTACTAGACATCTGATATACTGAATATAATAGACATACATACGTAGATTTTTTATTATACATATTACACTATTTATACATACACTATAGTTGGCACTATTTATTATTTAAATTTTGAATTATTGGGGAAATTGTGAGGCAAGCTGATAACTTGCCTGTCTTACTATACACGGCGGCGCTACAAAGAGTAGGGAGGGGCGCTAAATTTTTTTGTACAAATCAGGAATTCAAAACTTTATTTAAATTCTCGTCTTTTAGCATCAAGAAAGAGCCGTCGGTGTGATGTGTTTAAGTCCTGCGATCAATTACGAAAAACTGCAAAGTACTTATGAGTTGCACTCGTGTTATGGTCTCAGGAAAGCTACGCCTCTTGAGAAGGAACGTATGAAGAAGGATAACAAATTGCTCAGAACTTTTGGGTAGGCATGTTTCATGTAATTTGATGTCTACTTTATTAGTCAACTAGCTTTCCACGCCACGGCGCGGCGTTGCACGTGTTTTTGGATTATCCCGTAGGAGCATTGTTTTTTCCGCGGTAGAATTCTCATAGTCTTCCTCGATAAATGGGTTTTCTAACACAGAAATATATCTTAAATCGGACTAGTAGTTCCCGAGATTAACGTGTACAAACAAACAAACTCTTCAGTTTTATAATATTAGTAAAGACATAAAATAAGAAACGGTATAGATATCAGATACTTTAATTCTAGTACTTAACCGTAACCCATACCGCTAACAAAGGTCATATTTATTGTAATAAATTTAACTTATTCTCTTACAGTGGTCCGATCATGGGGGGCAAAGTAAGCCCGCTAAATAAATTTCAGTTCGCCTCGACTAGCAAAGCTGAGCAACTAACAAGAGGTGTAAGTACATAAATGCCATCGTTAAAAAGTAGAAAAAGTAAAAGTAAATTTATTTTAGTTCGATTTAACGTAACTTTTAATTTCCATTATTCATGTATTATTAGGAAGCGGACTTCACAGACCACTGTCTGCTTTACCATGCCATCCATCCATCTAGGCGGTGCACGTACCTTCTTCTCTGTGCTTGCTGATCCACGGTCTCCGAGACCTCGGTCACGGTCCTTGTGGATCCGATCCGATGGACCCAAGGACCATCTGTTTTACGTTCTATAGGGTCTGCCCACTACTCGTACCACTTCAATGAGAATCTGTTTGGCTGTGTTAGTGATCCGTGTCCTTCTACGGCCTCTGTCCAGCACGGGACAGCATGGCTAATAAAGGGTGTCCCAAGAAGAACGCAATTTTTAAATCTGGCAACATTCGAAGTGTCATTGTTTGACATTTGAACAATTGTTATTGTTTGCTAGTAGAAGGTACGAGGTTAGTAAAAATGGAGCGCTACACGAATGAACAACGCATTCTCATTGTGAAATTGTTTTACCAAAATGGTGAAAGTTTTGCGGCTACAGTTCGCAAATTGCGATCAATTTGGGGTCACAATAATGCTCCAAAAGAGTCAACTGTAAAGAGATTAATGGATAAATTTGCCGAAACTGGGTCTGTTAGTGATGTAAAGACAACAACGCGCCATCGACCAGGTCGTTCGACCGAAAATGTCGCAGCTGTACGTGATGACATCGCTCAAACTCCATCCACCTCAATTCGACACCGAGCTCAGCAAATTGGTGTCTCCAAATCCACTATGCAGCTAATTTTGACGAAAGATTTGCATCTTCATGCATACAAAATTCAATTGACTCAGGAACTGAAGCCAGCTGACCATGGACAGCGAAGGGAGTTCGTTAATTGGGTACTGGAGAGACAACATGAAAATGCTGATTTTGCCGATAAAATCATCTTCAGTGACGAGGCCCATTTTCATCTTGATGGCTTCGTCAATAGGCAGAATTGTCGCATATGGGGTGAGGAAAATCCTCGAGTAATTCACGAGAAGCAAATGCATCCTCAACGTGTCACTGTGTGGTGTGGTTTTTGGGCTGGAGGAATCATTGGACCTTATTTTTATGAAAATGAGGCAGGTCAAGCACAAACAGTCAATGGTGTTCGGTATCGTGAAATGATAACCAGTTTTTTCTTGCCTAGAATTGAAGAAATGAATGTGGAGGGCATGTGGTTCCAACAAGACGGCGCCACATGTCATACAGCCAGAGAAACAATTCAATTGCTGCATCAGTCATTTCCCGGTCGTGTTATTTCGCGTTTTGGAGATCAGAATTGGCCGCCTAGATCGTGCGATTTAACACCATTAGATTTTTTTCTTTGGGGTTTTTTGAAGTCGATGGTTTACGCGAATAAGCCGACGACGACTCAAGCCTTAAAAGAGGAAATTGGACGCTGCATTAATGAAATACCGCAGCATTCATGTAAAACGGTCATTGAAAATTTCATTAAAAGATCGCGTGCATGCCAGCAAAGCCGCGGCGGCCATCTGCACGATATAATTGTTTCATACATAACCTCATTCTGTCTACTTTACGATATAATAAAGTTTCACGATTTTTTTTTACCTATCTGTGTTTTATTTAAAATTTAAAAATTGCGTTCTTCTTGGGACACCCTTTATAACAAACACTTTAAAGTAATGAATACACACATTATTATACTAGGTATGTTACATATTCTAATTAAAGGTGAGCACAGCATTTGCAAAAAACTAAATATGACACAAACAACAGCTAAAATTGAAAAAAAAACAGAAACACTTAAATAACAAAATATAAAAGAAATAAAAATTAAAATGACAATAAGATAAAAAAAAAGAATTACAAGTAAAAAAAAAAGTTATTGGGAATCTACGATTAATTATTACTTAGTTGTTAGATCTAATGGGGAAAAGTGCATGAATAGCTTACTTTTAAAAACTGACAGAGAGTCTCCGAATATATCCAAATTAGGTAAATGTTGTGTTACTGAACTCAACTCGTTACATGATCTAACGAGGGGGGAATTAAGGCCAAAGTTGGTTCTAGTGTAAGGAACGTGAAATATTTTCTTTATTGCTTTTCTAGGATTATTGTAAGGAACAGCAAGAGAGACTCTATCTATAAGATTACAGTACCCTTTTTTTCCATTAACAATTTTATGCAGAAATGTTAGGTCGTTTACAGTTCGACGATTCTTAAGTGAAACCAGATTGAAATATTTAAGTCGCTGGTAATATGGTGATCGGTGAAATATATCAGAGGATGTATAAGCTAGATGACGAGTAAATATACGTTGTAGGTTTTCTAATCTTTGGGAATGAGTTGCATAAAGTGGAGTAGGAATACTAGCAAATTCTAGATGACTACGTACTAGTGTGTTAAAAAGTAAGATCTTAGTTTTACAATGCTTAAATTCTTTGGTGTTGCGTTTAATGAACCGCGAGCAGATTTTTTGATGATATGGTCAAGGTGAGAGTTAAAATTCAGATGACTGTCGATAACAACTCCTAGGTCACGGATCTCTTTAACAGTTTTTAAATTGCTTCCGAGTAAAGTATATATAGGAGAGTTGGAAATATTTTTAGTTTTTGAGAAACGTATATGGAAACATTTGCTAACACAAAGTCGCATGGAATTTTTAGAGCACCAATTTTCTAAAGCGTAGAGGTCATTTTGTAGTGTAGCGATTTATTTAGATTTAGATTTTATATTATTATATATCTTAAGGTCATCGGCAAACAATAAAAATTTACATTTGAGGTATTGCGATAAGTCGTTAATAAATAAATTGAAGAGAATTGGTCCTAAGTGAGAGCCTTGAGGCACACCTGATTTGGCAAAGTAAATATTGGATTCATATCCATCAACCGTGACTACTTGAGACCGTCGATGTAGGTAAGAGCTAAACCAATTTAATAAGGAGCCATGTACGCCAAAGAATTCTAGTTTGTTAAGTAAGATTGAGTGGCTCACTTTATCAAAGGCACTTTTAAAATCTGTGTATATAGCGTCTACATTTACCTTTTCATCGAGGGATTGTGTGATTTCAGATACATAATGGGATTTTATTTTATTATTATTGTGTAAATTATATTATTATACTCGCGATTATGTGTACTACTATTATGTAAATTATATTACAGATAACAAAAGACCACCTTTCTCAAGACAACCTTTCAAATAAGGATGAAATAAATAAAACTTTTAAAAGGAAGGTTTTCATAAAACCTGAGGAGCGTCATTCAAGCGATGGTTATTCCATATTCCGGTCATCCGATGAATATAGTGATGTGATGCTAAACCAGAGGTGTATGATGAATACCACCACACATATGTTAGATGACGATGACTGTGAATATGATATACTTAATATAGATGTCGTCAGTGTATTGAACGTGCTGCCTATAGAGAAGTATTTATATTCACTTATTTTCATCATCACCCCATTAACGTCCCCACTATTAACGACACAGGGACTTCTCTCTTGGCGAGAGAGATTAGCCCTTAATTCTTGCAAAATGTATGTGCGTGAACTTAATAAAAATTTAAGTCTGTACTTTAAGTATAAGCTGTAGCCACAGTTAATTATTCAAAAACACATGGTCATAAATTGTTAATTGCAACCTATTTTAACTTTCGAATTTTAGGATTATTTTTCCTTTTTTCAGGACCACAATATGTTCTCTTGATAATTCTGATATTGGAACTTGTAGGTCAATTGCTACGTTCGGGAAGGCTTCAAGTATGTATATTTTAATACTTTTATTGCACGCCCCATCAAAAAACAATATTAATCTTTAGAAAGCAATGGATGGAGCTGTACTTTCCGGTAAAACAGTGACACACATACCATTCACGTTGTAATTAATTATTCTATGCCATTATGTATGGATATGTGTGGAAGATTTTTAAAGGTGACGTAATTTAAAAAAAAATATTATACGCCTAAGCATTATTATTGGTAATACCTTAATTTGATAAGTATGAGATGGACTGGTACTACACCAGTTCAGATAATCAGCATTAAAAAGAATAAAATAAAAAGTTTTTTTTTATGTTTTACACTTTAAAAAGATGTCGTTAATGCGGTCACCCATCAAAATACTGGCCTTGCGCAACACTTTTTTTATTACTTTTACTATTCAACAAAATTATTCTTATTTGGCGCCGAATATATTCTGTTCAAATATAATTATTGTTTGACTTATTTATGCACAATGCACTTTACAGTATACAACAAAAACAGAAAAACTTGTTAACTAAGATTTACACAACAAGTAAAAAATACCCTATTTCAAACCAAAAGTCATACTCCTAAACCGTTGGGAGACCACTTCAATAATAAAAATCACGTTGTGTGGTGATCCCCCTTATATATTTATTTTTAGTGTTTTTAAGTGTGTTAGTGTTTTGTCGAGTGAGAGACCGACAAATGCGCACGTGCCCTCCCTCTCCTCTCCCGCGCGCGCTTATGCATCCGTCGCCGCTGCTGCCGCGCCTGCACCGCGCCCGCAACCAAGGCGGAAGGGGACTAAGAAGCCTTGTAGGCCACCACGTGATGCTGCGCCTACGCCGGCTTCTGGGAAGGCGCCATGTGACGCGGAGGGTGACACCATGGTTGTTTGCAAGCGCCGTAAACCTAGCGGCCGCAATCAGTGCGGCACTGGGCCCTCGGACCGAAACTCTGTATTCCGAGCGGAAATACCTACCACGCAAATCTACATCTCGCGCGTCTCGCACACCGTGAACTCCGAGGCTGTGGTGGAATACATCCGAACCAAGACTGCATTTTTGGTTCGCGTCGAAAGATTGGAATCCCGCAGTCATGTGAGCTTCGGTTCATTTATGGTACGGGTTCCAACTAAACATCTGTCGACGTTCCTAAATGAGCAGTTTTGGCCGCAAGGGATCAAGTTTCGACGGTTCATCGGTCGCCTACACTGCAAGGCGACACCGCCGTAACAGATGATCCACGTTGCTGACTGACACTTCAGTTTATAAGATTTATATTTTTTACTAGCTGTGTCTTGCGGTGCTACCCGCGTTATAATGGATGAAGTACTCTTAACAAACAACATATTTATTTGAATAAAGATTAATATTATTATGTTGATACAACTTAAACAAATTATTTCGACCAAATAAGGTACCATAAAAACGGTTTTTGTGAGTTAATCTTAAAAGATAGACATATACTATCGCGGACTGTTTTTTAGATCATCAAAAGAGCTATTATTCTTTAATACATATTTTTTGTGTATCTTAAACCGTTTTCACGGCGCACGCAACGGAAGTCTTCAAAGATAAACAATTTCTCCCGTTTTTTACACATTGACCACTATATCTTTGCTCCTATTGGTCATAGCGTGATGTTATATAGCCTATAGCCTTCCTCGATAACTTGACTATCCAACACAAAAAGAATTATTCAATTCGAACCAGTAGTTTCGGAGATTAGCGCGTTCAAACAAACAAACAAACAAACAAACAAAAAAACAAACAAACAAACAAACTCTTCAGCTTTATATATTAGTATAGATGTATGTTAGTCTATAAGGTATATGTTTATATGGGCCTTAGATGCCTGAAATAAATGATTTATTATTATTATTTAATATTAGTTGTTATAGCGGCATGAGAAATACATCCCTCAGAACTGTCTATCTAAGGGCAAGGCTACACGGGCCGTTCTCCAGCCGCGAGAAACCGCTCGACAAAGCTGTCGCAGACCATCAAACTACACGGGACGCGGTTTATCGCTGCCTTAAAACGACGGAGCGTTTTCGCATCATTTTCGTGGCTAGTGTCGCGTCAAAATCGAACATTTTGACGCGACACTAGCCACGCAAGCACACGAACGACGAGCGAGCGCCAAGGTCCAGCGCAAAATCACGGCGGGATAGCGGGAAACCGTCCGTGTAGATTAAGCGTCGGTTATCAGCGGCGGTTTGAAGCTCCATGCGGCGGTCGTATTTCTCCCGCCTACTGTGAGCCGCGACGGAAAACCGTGCACTGTTGTATGCAGCATACAACTTCATATTAAATTGTGTCCAGTGCGGTTCAGAAGCGGTTTTCCGCGGCGGGAGAACCGCCCGTGTAGCATTGCCCTAACACGGTTCTTGAGATACAGCCTAGTGACAGACGTACAGCCGCGCCGGCGAAGTACCAGTAATAGGATCCCGTTTTACTCTGTAGGAACGGAACCCTAAAAACTACGGAAAGAAGTTACATGCATATAATAAGATGGTTCAATTTTAGATTCAGTTAAGTAAAAAACAATACATCTACTGCTATGTCATACCAGGTTACACCATACATCCATCTATTTTGTTTTATGTCTCTACTCTATTTTCAGGAAGACATTCCTCTATCAACTTTGAACGAGGATTTTATGAAGGTGAACCTAATGCCTTTATGATTGAGCTATTTGGATTGCACGAAAATGTTCATGAGAGGTATTTTAAAATACCTGATACATATTTTAGATCCTGTAGCTCAAGAAACTTCTACTTCCGCAACATATTTTATGAGCTACCTCTATGCTGTTTTGTTCTTATTTTCCTACTTTTCAATCAGAGCTAAGCTAAGGAACATAGCATATAGTATAACATAACTTAGCTTTGGTGGAAAGAAACCCTTACGCTGGGTCTGCAGAATGAATTTGTATATTATTTATTTTCAAAATATGTTAGTGAAACCGCCAGACTAGTATGATTGTAATTTTTTTTGTTTTATAAATAAGTAACTTGTAACGCGAACTCTGTTTAATAGTGATGTTATCCATTCGACTCGGAAAACTTAATGGTTCTTGCTAACAAACATATTAGACCGCATGGTCTAATTATGTTTGTTAGCAAGAACCATGCATGTATGCCGTGATTTAGTATAGGGGCATCCCTATACTCTTTGTAAAGACGAAACCACGGCATACATGCAACTATAGTCAATATGTAAAACCGGGTTTTACATATTGTCTCATTTCTTTGGTTAAGCTAACACTAATAGGCTGAGTTTTTATTTTTTCAGGAGTGGTTTCGATTTGTTAGAGGTTGCGTTTGAAATAATGAAGGATTTTGACTATTGTATTATTCGTGTACCAACTGCAGACACATACTTCCCGTTACTTCAACATTTTTACGTAAGTAATGAACTTAAATTTTATACTTACGTGTATTATGAGTATGTCACAATCACAATATATTAGGGAATAATTTATTGTTGTCTTATTTTCAGTTGGTGCCGACTAGGCCGAGAGTTTGTTGTACTTACTCGCTATATGTTGCACATAGGTCTTCAGTTTTAGGGTGAGTACAAATGAACTAAATTACCAAAAAGAATTATCAATCCATGGCCAATGGAAACAAATATAAGCTGTATTCAAATATTTCTATTGATTTACTTAATTTTATAGAGCTGCGCTATTGATACGGGAACAACGGTGTTTCCAGTTGCGCTCTACGGAGCATTTTTATCTGGGGAACCTTGTTGTGGTTTCAAAAATGATATGTTATAGCTTTTTATTGTTTTGCTATTTTTTTCCCCAGGAGGCTCCGAGTAAGGCTGGCTGAGCGCACGGACATGCCGCTGATAACGCAGCTGTTCCACAACATCCAGGGTAAAGAGACCATCACGATGGTGGAACAGAGCATGCACAACGTTGATGAGTTGGGCCACGAAGCCTTTGTGTTTATGAGTGGACTGTCCATAGTGGGCTGTGCGGTTATAGAGTGAGTTCACTTTTGACAAAATTAGGAATATATTTCCTACAACATGAAAGTTGAAGATTTTCTCTTGTGGTTGGTACTTGTACTCAATTCTTGTTCAAGATTTCATAACCTTGTACATTCAGCTCAATATTTACGATGCCGCAGTGCATGCAGTGTAAATTATACAATGCATCCATTCGGATTTTATTTAAATAATGTCTTGAATTAGAATTTTTACATTATTCCTAGTCCTAGTTGAAAAATTGAATGATAACAACTTTATAATTTATGTCGTCCAACGGGTGTTTAAGTAAATTTTTTTTTACACATTACTACTACATTTAGAAAAAAGTCAGTTCTTCCGTTTTAAATGAAAAAGTCGTTTATCTTAGCGACTTCAAGATATTCAACATATAAATAAAGTTACATAATGAATATCCATTCATTATTTACCATTCAGACCTCCAGAAAAACTTACATACCTCCGAGCGAAATACAACATAGATCCGTACCACAACCATAAGTACCACCAAACCGGAGCTGGTGCCCGAGTAGGCTTCACCACGGTCTTGTTTGCCATAGTGTATCCTGCCTTTGAGACACACTACAGATTTATGGCTAGAGAACTGATGAGGCTGTCTGGAAGCAACAGCCTTGTTTGGATGACAGCTTACAGAAACAGATGGGTATGTTGTTCTTCAGTAAGTTACGTTGAACATCATAACTTACTGAATGTGTAGTAAAGTATGGCACAACGCTGAAGTGAAGTCTACTCTACAATGTGTATTTTCAAACCTTGTTCAAACGAAATGTGTGTGTGTGTGTGTAATACACGACATAATTTTTTCAATAAATATTGGATAAAAAAAGTTATATGTTAGCTATTTAAAAAATAAATTAACAAATATCATATTTTGCAAATTGAAAAATGGAATTATTTTATCAAATTAGTGTATTGTCATCGGTACTCAATAAATCTACAAAGTTTGAACGAAATCTGGCCGTTTAAAGTGGGTCAAAATCGCGCCCAAAGAAGTCGGTTTCAAACAAACATACAAACATACAGGTGAAGCTAATATAAAACGTGTAAAAAAGCCGTAAATAAACGGTGTATTTTATTCAAAGTAAACTGTCTAGCTTTCAAATGAGACTACTTTGAATAAGATACAGCGTTTATTCAAACAGAAACGAAGAAAAACCCAGAAAAAGTTGTTTTCATTAAAATATATTAAATCGGCTTTTTTTAAATAATAATTCTATGTTGGCTATAGTATTATTTGTTATTTAATATTTATAGATAAATTTATGTCGTTTAACCGCACATTTCGTTTGATCAAGATTCGAAAATACACATTGTAGAGTAGACTTCACTTCAGCCTTGTGCCATACTTTACTATGCATTTAAGATGCACTACAGATATATGGCTAGAGAACTGATGAGGCTATCTGGAAGCAATTGCCTTGTTTGGATGTTAGCTTACAGAAATAGATGGGTATGTAGCAGCTCTTCAGATCTAGATCAGCTACCTTTCTGTTTAATTTAAAAAAAAATAAACTATTTACTTAGTATAATATAAGCAGCGTGACATGCGTAAGAATGTTGCCCCCAACTCTTCCCCTGGACGCCGTTAGCCTCTGCCAAGGAAAGTCCTCCATACCTAATGCATTAGCGTCTTTTTGGCCCTCCGCACTAAATACTGCGCTCGTAACCCGCCTATTATCATGACGCGTATTGGGAAACCTCCTTTTTATGATTAAGGGAACCTATGTCTAGTAGGACTTACTACGGCTAAAGATACAAAAAAAATATATGATTATGATATTTTTTTTTATAAGCCTTTGTTGTCCCCATGGTGGGAAAAGGCCTCCCCAACTCCCTCCAACAATCCCTATCCAGAGCTGTTTGCCACCAACTTTCCCAATTTAAAATGAAGATAATTAATACCTACTAACAACATTGTCCTTCTGTAGGTATTTCGCTTTGCTTTAGTAGGTATAATTTGAAGCGATGTATTATAATGCTGTTTATCTATAGAGGTACCAATAATAGAAACACTTACCCCTATTAAAAAAAAAGATTAGTCAGGTAAATATTTTCAGGTGGCTCAAAATACGAATTGCTTAGTCTCTGCTATGGTGCCCGTGCTGCCTCGTAAGAGTAATCTGGATTTTTCCGATCATCCTGAACTTTTGAAGTTGACTAATATATCAAAAACTATGTTAGTTTCCTGTTAATATTTCATGGTAACATTTTATATTTCATATTTAATAACTCGTTTTGATCTTTAAACAAGGTAATCGACGGATTCTTATATAGTTTTTAGCATAGATGAAGTGATAAAGTTTGCACCCATGGAAAGTTGAATATTTTATTTATATCATTATTTTATATATATATTATAATTATTATATAATATACTATTTTATATAAAAAGTCCCCGCCGCCTGTCTTCCTGTGTTATGTTCGGGATAAACTCAAAAACTATACATATTAAACACCCAGACCAAGGAGAAAGTGCTTGCAGAACATACAAACACTTTCACCCTCGGCGGGAATCGAACCCGCTTCCTCTTGCGCCGCGAGCGGACCCTCGCCCACCGCGCTACTGAAGCAGTCAATATATTTATAAATAAATACTCATTTTACGCTTCGTTACTTGATGATCTTGTTTTACACTTTACTTACTTCTATATCTTGGTTTGTTGCAGTATGCCATTTTGCACGTGGTTTTTGGATAAGAAGCTGACAACAGTTCCGATTATCAATGTCGGCTGTAAAATAGTTATCATAGGCGCCTCTAGAACGGCTATGGCGTTTTTAAACACTCTGCTCTTCGGGTAAGGAAGTGTTATTTTAAATTCAAGGGCATTCATAATTTTATATCATTCATTTATAACTTACTCTTTGCAATAAAAATACAAGAAATAATTACTGTGTCCAAGGACTAGGTCTAATTTGGGATTGTATTAGCTGAATATTAAGATCTTTTAACGATCATAAAATAATATTAATTAGCTTCTAACAGGATTAGGTACCTACTCTAATAAAGACGAATTAAGAAATACTTAAAGCTTACTTACTCAAGACACATTGAAACAAATTACACAGCCTTTAAAATATAGCTAAAATAGTACCTAGTATGTACTATAAACTGAAGTTTTTTTAACACTTTTAAATATATATTTTTTTCGTTGTGGTGAACATCTTTGATGCCCATCCATATTGTGGACATCCTACGGCTGAAAAGGCGATGATGATAATGATTTATCTCCACAGTATCATCTTATTTTTCAGAACATCCTGCACTTACCTATCCTTCACCGACATCACGATAATATCCCCAACTGGCCTGCCGTACACCAGGGTCCACAACAAGGCGGCCGAGATGATGTTCCCGACGTTCCACAACAGCACTGACAACTATCTGAAGAGCGTGCCCTATTCTTACTACGTCAATACTGTCCAGGGTACTGCGATTGAGATCAATAAGTAAGTGTTTATTTAACCCTAGAATACTAAACGTCGTCGAATCGACGAAGCGGATTAAATAATATAAATATGTATATCCTTGTCGAATTGATAATATCCTCCTTTTTTTGACGACCTCTGTGGCTTAGTGGGCGAACGTCCGCCTGAGGCGCAGGAGGTTGCGGGTTCGATTCCCGCCGGGGGACAAGATTTTGTACGATCTACAATTTCCTGTTTCGGGTCTGGGTGTTTTCTATGTATCATAATGTTAGTATATACAAAAGTATCTATGTATTATATCAGTCACCTAACACCCATAGTACAAGCTCTGCTTAGTTTGGGGTTTGGTGATGCTGTGTGAGTATTCCGGAAATATTTTATTTATTTTATTTAAATATTTTTATCGTTGGTTGAAAAACACCTCAATTTTTTTCATTTGTTTTTATTCCATTCTCATTTTCAGAGCAGACAAATGGATAACTTTGACTACGGGCGGCCGTTATGAATACGATATGCTGTTTCTGTTGATCGGTAAACAATATCAGCATCCTAACTATTTGATGGATTTACAGGAACGGGATCAGAAGTAAGTTCTGTATTTTTCTTATGGGCTTATAAATTATTCGTGTTGGTTTTTGGTATCTGATGGAAAGTTGGTTTGAAGCCTGCTACTGGCTAGCATAAGAAGCATAGTGACAGTAGTTTAATGCCGGATATCAATATTCAACGGACAGTCATTTGTAATAGCTACGCCCGTTTGAACTTAAGACAAGATCAATAAATAACAAGTCGTTCATATAAAAGAACGTTTTGTCCATTACTGGATAAACAGCAATGTCCATCCCAAATTTGATTCAAATAGGGCTTTGATCAACCGTAAAGAGCAGCCTTTGTGTTAATCTAATATGTAACTTATATTTATGTAAAATCCATCCAGTAGTTTTTGCGTGGCAGAGCAACAAACACACACACATCCTCACAAACTTTCGCGTTTATAATATTAGTAGGATTGTCTAGATTTAGTAGATTCAGGTTAAAATCTATCCATTGGTACATGGACTTTACAATAGAGATCAATTTCTGATCAGTTAAATAAATCATCCATGATCGACTTACTTATATATTATATATTATTATATATTATATAGGGTAGACCGGGGTCACTAGTAACACGTGGCAATAGTACCATTGAGAATATCTCAACTACTAGGCGACCTGTCTGTGTGTTCGTTAGCCGGGGGTACGCGCCTTATGTGTCCCGAATTGTTCACTAGTCGACAGTGCGCTCGCTGCGAAACGGACATCTGCAGGAGTATTTGTTTATTTTCAAGCACCCAAGGTAATTTTTTTTGCTAGTTTGATTGCCCTGTCACTCAGTGGTTACTGTGTTTCATGTAATTATATATTAACCACGCGTTTACATAGGTATTCAGTCCTAGAATTCTCAATATTGTGTGTCTAAAGCTCAACAGTGTTCCGAGATAATTAGTTATTTCTCCAAAATCTATACTTGGGGTCAATTGTAACGGTAAAATTAACCCCGTGGTACAAATGACCCCTAATACAATTTATTTAACTATAATATTTAGTTATTTAACAAATTATTTTTCACCTGATGTAGTTCGCCCATTGCCAAAGGCACCACCTCGTAAAATAACTAACCGAGAAAGAAAAGTAAGAGAAACCGCTATTTACACAGAAACTGCAGAAAGGTTGAAAAGGTCGAAACAAGTCAAAAAGAATCTTGGAGATAAAGAGAACAAGAAAGGAAAAGGAAAAGGAAGATGCTAAAAAACCCAACCAACGACAATGAAAATTAAGCCAGGAGATGATGCCAGTGAAAGTAGTGAAGTGGAATGTTTTTGCGTTGTTTATACGGAGCCATTTAGTGCTAGTAGGCCTAACTGTAATAATAATGATAATAACAATACAATGTACCGAATGCAAAATGTGAGCTCACGAAGAATGTATCCCCAGGAAGCAAACTATTTCTGCCATAACTGCGAATCTAATTAGATTAGCAGATACATAGTTAGAAACATAGTTTTACCTAATAAGGTACTTATAACTATATTTTGATGGATAACTAACTGAAATTTTAGAATTACTTGAAAGTCTAAAACTCTAATTGCAATTAATTAAAAAAAATTCTTCATTAAAATTATTATAAATTTGATAGATTTAGGTATAAAGATGAGTACAAACTAGGTTCAATATTAATTAAGAAATAGTTTCATATTGTTATGTTTAACACTCTGTCGTCCTAACAATATGATTTAGTGGATTTCGCCATATTTGCACTTTTTATGTTTTTTTTTACTAGATAGATAATGATTTTACTTAATGTTAACAAAAAGTTTAACAGGAGCAATTGTACCAGGGGTCAATTGTAACTCCATAGAAAATAATACATGTCAATTATTTACAATAATATTAAATATATAAGCTATTTGTTAACTCTTTATCAAAGCTCAGACCAGAGAGATTATGCCAAACTATAAGAATTTGAGTTATTTGTGTTTAAAGTGGAGAAAACTTAATTTAAATTTGTTTAGTTTTATCTTGAGAATTTTGTAGCACTGTTCCTAAAACTTACGTTCCTAATTATAGAGACTGATTAATAAGTGCCAAAATAACAAATATACGATATTATAGTTATGATTCGATAATTTGTTTGTCTTTTATTTCCTTTTAAATTTTTGTTACAAGTGACCCAGAGTAGGGGTCAATTGTAGCACTCGCCCTGTTATCGTTCTTACGTAATTTTCCCTATGTTCTGTAAGCCCTACGTAAAATTCAACAAAATGGTTTGTAGCTATTGAATTTAGGTTTCTAGAAACATACTCACTATAGTAAAATACCCAAGTTTATATGGTACAATCGTCCAAAAACCAAAAAGTGTTACTGTTGCCCCCGGTCTACCCTACAGAGATTCATTTTAAATGTTTTTTTTAAGAAAAAAAAGCTACGCACCTCTAGATGTCCCACGCGAAAGCTTCGAGCCCGAACTAATGACGTATGATACGCCAGAAAATGTTTTTATCATTAACAATATTGGTGACGCAACAAGGGCTCTGAAATATGTGAAAAATTACCACAACGAATACCGTGATAGTAAGTAGATATTATAGAATTCTTTTGGATAGATTATTAAGAAGTCAGGCAAGGGTATGTTTTAAGATTTAAGAAAATAGTTACCTACCAAATTAGACTTATGAAAAAGCATCTAGTCAAATAATACTCCATTAATTCACTATTTAATTCATTGTCAGCTTCAGTGGCGAGGTCGGCGAGAGTACGATTGCGGCGCAAGAGGTATCGGGTTCGATTCCCGCCGAGGCTGAAAATTTCATGGAGTATATTTTAAGGCATTCAAATAAATAACTCTCATTATTATTATCATCTTGTCTCTTGGGCACCGTAGAACCGGGCAAGAAAAACTAACCGATTTATAGATAATGCGCAGCAGCGTGTTCGTATAAAATACTGCGCTCGGTGCCAGTTAAAACAGGCCACTTTTTAGTACATTCTGATAACCAGTAAAATAAATCTAAATTTAAAATTTAAGAAAAACCCCCGGTTCCAATGCCTTCATTTCCTTAAATGTAAAACAACATAAACCTACTCTCACCCCCATAACTTTTAAACGGCTCAACCGATTTTCATGAAAAATGTCTAAGTACACCCGGGCCAAACTCACCTTTTGTACAAAAACAAAACTAACTTTTTGGTCGGGGTTTAATAAAAAGAAGTAAAAAGGTTTTTTTTTTTAGCTAGTGAAGATATCCTTCCCATTTTTGCACCAGCAATTTAATTTATTTATTTCAGATTAAAACACATCATCATCATCATCCTGCCCTTGTCCCACACTATGTGGGGTCGGCACAACATGTGTTTTTCCTCCATATCCCTCTATCACCCGTCATCTCAGCACTCACTCCTTTCAGATTAAAACACACAATTCAAATTAAAATAAAGAAATAAAATAAATACAAAAAATATAAATTATCTATAATTATTCTGCTAAAATTACTTTATTAAAGACATAGCTCGTAATCATAAATCATACCATAAATATTATTAAACAACTTGCTTCGCCATTGCTATAAGCGTGGCTATGGCCTAAATATTATGTTAAGTGTACAAGGGTGGCTCTGGTCAAGAAGTGATTCATTTTGAGGCTGAAAAGAGAGGAAGAGACAGCAGATTTTTGCAGGCATATAAAAATCCGCTGCAAAATCACAGTCTTTGTATAACTATACTTTTACCCCAAAATAATGTCTGAATCACGCGCATAAGGATATATTTAAGCTTTGTTTCATTGTTATATAAATATAATTGTAGTTTTATTTTATCTCTAGCTCAAATTATTGTGTATGGAGCTACAATAGACACATACTGCTGTATAACCGCACTATTGGAAATAGACATTCCTGCAAATTGCATTGCATTCGTAGAACCTTTTCCACCTGAGGACCCCTGCAAAATGAGGGTTTCGCCGTTTTATAACCATTATGTGAGTTTGCTTAGGATTCATGGTCATTACTACATTTGATTATATATATATAATAGCAGGCCCTTCTCGATGGAAAACATTTCCCGTGAATCACTCTACATATTAAACAAGCAAGCAAAGAGCAGATGTACTCTCTTTGCTTGCACTTATCACCACACACACAGTCCACGCTAATCATCATGGTGCGGCGCTGCAATAGCCGACCATCAAAAAATCTTAATATCCGTATGATATTTAAAACTAATACATTATATATATTAACATTTGACCCTTTGCAACATAGTCAACTCATCCTAATTTCATGCTTAAGAAGATAGTATTCTAAAATGTTTTGTATTGCAGGTAGATGTAACAATATCTCATGTGCTGGACAAGCTTCATGTGAAAGTGTACCGAAAACACTATTTCCAATCCTGGCAATTAGTTGAAGATTACGTTACCGGTGTGGTTTTTTTAGCCGATTTCCAACTAGTTACGATACCGTGCACCGCTTTTTTCTATTACGGCAAGCGTGGGGTTAATATTGAAGCTTTTTTCGGTAAGTTTTCAAAGCTGAGTCGACAACCCATCATCCACAGGCCACTGCTGGGCATATGCCTCCCATACATATTAGCATACACAACAGGCATGTGCTAAACGTAGCGAAAATCTATAATAATAATCTAAATAACAACTTAATTAATATGTATAGAGCATTACATTTTGTGTTCGGTCTGAGATATCCCTATTTTGTGTCATATCATGATGATAGGCGATAGACATACAACTAGAAATACTACCTCTTATTAGGTATATTCCTGGCCTACCCAAAAAGGGTGATATATGAAGGTACATTACCAATATCGGCTTTTGATGACGTATTCAGTATTGCACCATAATCTATGCAAATAATTTAAAAAAGCTGAAAGTTTGAGTGTGTGTTTGAATGCTCTAATCTCAGGAACTACTTATCCGATTTGAATAATCCTTTCAGCGTTCGATAGCCCATTTATCTATATGCTATTTACCGCGGGAAAATACGTTGTTCCCTCAGGTAAATAAAAAAATACGGACAGTGGCGTGGCGTGTATAGCTGGTCTACTTTTAATTTGCAGCTGTAAACAAAGCGGGCATAGCATACGATGCGGGAATCCTGGTCGACCACAACTTTCGTACAAAAGATCTGAACATTTACGCGGCCGGACCCGTAACGGCGTACTACAAGAAGTATTACGCACCTTTTATGAAGCAGAAATATTATGACTCGTATGAAGTTGGTGAAAAGGTAACTACTTGGACTAAGCCCCATTGTTCAAGTTAACTATATTGGCTGTAAACGCGATCAGATAAGGCTTAACTCGTTTTATTGCCTAACTGAGATCAAATGTCAATTTAATTAACTTGAATTTAATTGACATGTTTCAATGGTTGAACTTCAAAGGTTCAATAAAGCTCTATACGTTGCATAAAATGGTAAAATTGGAACTACGACTTCGTAAAAATTATAATTTATGTGATACGATAAAACTTTTCATTCTGCATTAGGTCTAATTTCCCTTGATATGTTTAAATCATAATAATTACACAATTGGTAGAAATTTTATGTTTTGAACAAATCTGGTCGAAACAATCAACCTCGTTAGTGTTATCCCATAAGTATTATTATGGGGAAAACTTGTTACTAATAAAACCTGAAAGCAAATTGTTGGTATATGTTTATGATTTAATGCTTATAATCCTTATTTTATGTTATAGTTGGGAACACTGATCAAGAATACGTTAGATCCGCTTTTTAAAAGCAAACCATCCCCAAAATCTGAACAATCAAGTGTTTATTTATCAGAAACGTCGTAAGTATATCCCGAAAAATAAATAAAGTTTTAAGATACAAAAGGACAATTCCCAGTGTTATTTAAATAAAAAAATGGATGGTTTTGAGCAAGACATTAAATCAAAGGTTAACATTATTTAATGTACCCGCGTTAAATTGAATTTTCCCGCTGATTGGCATATTTCCCCGTGTTATAAATTAACCTTAGTTCCAATGCAATGCATAACCATCACCATAACAAATTTCAGACGTTTTGCCGTGAAGGACAACAAACATTCGAATTTTCTCATTTTTAATATTAGTACTTACATAAGATTAATCCATTTCTCTTTCAAAACTAACGCGAGACAGTTATTCATTTTGAGAACGGGTATTACTTACTCTATATTGTGACTATTTTATATCCGACGTTTCCATTCAAAAAGAGCGAAAGAACCTCTTCCTTTAAGTAAAATTTATTCTTGAGGGAAATAGAAACGTCGGAGGATATTCATAATATCGTCACAATTTACGTGAGTAAAATCCGTTTACAAAATAAATAAAGCGAAATAGTTATAGTTTATCCATTATCCTAGCTTTCGCATCTAAAGTACAAACGTGATTTCAAATCTGCAACTGCATAGTAATGGTTATGTTATTTTGTAGACAAGAATATGAGTTCTCTACTAAACTCCTGCCAAAGTTAGAAAAGCCAAAAGTGATTTGCTGCAAACTGCCCGGTGGTTTGCAGTATTTGGAGGTGCGCTCGCCAGGCAAGAAGATACCGCACTACTACTTAAACAGTTTGCATTTTAGTGTAAGTTTAATAAAAAGGGGTAATATTTGGCTTATTTACCAAAGGAAGGTACCTACAAGAACGAGCGAAAATAAAAATATATGTACATAAATTATAGAAACAATTTTAGGCTAAAATAAAACTCTCGTTTGCTCGTTCGCGCGGACTCCCAGGGATGAAATAGGTTAATTATGAGTTTAAATAAATAAAATAGCTCAAAATGGGGCATGATTTTATAATCGTTATTTTCAGGGTTATATCATGGAAACATTCAAAGGCGGTTACTTCAAGATTCACATGGACCATAATATGATAGTCGACGGTATAACCTGCCTTACACCCGCGAAGTATTCTCTAGAAAACTTCAAGGATTTGTACGGAAAGTCATCTGTCTGTCTTAATAACGTGTATTTGAGATACTCGGTTAGTCATTTATTTAGTTTGGAAAACCCATAGCTTAGGCCTGCCTGATGCAGCGTTAAGAGGGTGCGGGTACCCAAAGTGTAAAATAGAACAATATTGCTGAAACAACAAACAACAACAAATTGTGTATACCCTATAGATGTAGTATGAGTCCATCTCATACTTTAAATTTATTTAAATGAATCCATCCACGCGACGTATAAACGCCCGCGCCCTTGTTACGTCCTTTTATACCTAGGTACTAATAGATAGCGATGTATACGATACAAAAAAATGAATTGATAGCAATACAAAAAATTTAATTGATAGCAATACAAAAAATTGAATTGATAGCAATACAAAAAATTATATTGATAGTAATACAAAAAATTGAATTAATAGCAATAAATACGGGTTTCTACCGTTTATTTACATAAATTAAGAAATCAGAGTATTTTATAAGAATAAACTTTATATCAACTAATCCTACATTATCATCATTTCGCATTTAAACGTATATAACACGTCCAGTTGAAGAATAGGAAAATGAGCAGAACATTTTACATTTTGAACTTCATATCTTAATTACTTAATTAGTTATCTAGTTTTTCTTCCAGCGGTTTGCCCGCGCATTATGGATATTAAATAAAACTATTTACAATTGAATCTGCAATATTTTTTTTTTATCGGTCAAGTCATTTTTGTGGTCGTAAAGCATCAATCAGACTTACTATACTAAAAGACAGGCAATATTTAAAACTTGAAACAGGTAACATACCATTGATTTGACGGTTTTCGAGTTTTCCAATATATCTATTTCGACTGATCACGGCATCCATCAGTTTATCATCGTCAAATTATGGTAGGTTTGTTGCCCGTTTAAAGTTAATAATATTGTTAAAAATGATGAAAAATTAGAAAGACAGAATTGTAATACAAGATTGAATACTAACATCGGGCACTCAATCTTTATTTATTTGTATAGATGATTGGTAGTAATCACACAAAGGCAACATTGTTAATAAGAATAGCTTCATGCGTTAATAATGTACCTACCTACCTAGCTGTTTTTTATTCACAGACAAAGAAAATAGACGATTTGTACGAATTCTTCCGGTCGCCTTGGGCGTTCTATTTGTATCACGACCAGGCTGACGAGCTATTCGCTATGGTCAAGGAACTCCTACCGAAGGTCAGACACATCTTACAGCTCTCATCTTGCTTATTCAAATGGACAATGGATATAATATGGACTTTTCCGTAGAATCGACGAATGAATGATAAAAAGCGGTAGCTTATATTATGCTTCCGCTTTTTACAGGACATATACATAATAATAATGTCCTTTCTCGGGCTCTAGAGAATCTGTGTATAAATTTTAAAATAGTAGTTGTATTGTGTATTTGTCATTTTTTAAAGAACTATCAACATTATTGTTGTTTACAGGCTCAGAATATAGGCGAAACTATAACTGAAACTTTGCGCAATGTCACCAAAGAATTACCGGTGAGTTTAGGACTTATCTAAATACCTAGATAAATATATAATAATTACTCAATAAAATTTAATAATAAATACTATCATTTAACATTAATTTAATTATTGAATCTCGAATAACTTACCTAACAAAAAAATATGATTTGATTTGCAAACTCATATAAAATTAAGGCTTCTCCTACCTTTTTTACTTCCGCGTAAATATATTACCATCTCGCTCTTTTTCAAACATTATATTTGTGCAAGAAAAATGGCAATATAAGAACTTC
This sequence comes from Gymnoscelis rufifasciata, assembly GCA_929108375.1. Lineage (NCBI taxonomy): Eukaryota > Metazoa > Arthropoda > Insecta > Lepidoptera > Geometridae > Gymnoscelis > Gymnoscelis rufifasciata. The sequence goes on along the minus strand of OV815315.1, from coordinate 5,485,179 downwards.
TAAAAATAACAAAAAATCGTCCCGGCCGAAAAACAGTACGAAAAGTTAATTATAATAATTACATATTTACACTTCTTGCCGAGAGGTTTAGTGTTTGTATGTTCTGCGCGCACTTTCTCCTTGGCCCTTAGGGTTATGTATGCCTAATAAATTAAGTATATCAGATATCTAGTACTCGTAACACAAGCCTAGTGCCTACTACGGGCTAGATATTGCTGTGTGATTGTCCGCCTATATTTATATTTTAGGTGGATGCAGGTCACCTCTAATCGAAATAACTGGAAGTCTATGAGGGATGATCTATATGCTTATGTCCAGCAGTGGACACCCTACAGCTGATATGATACTGATGATTTATATTTTATTTATTTATTTTCCCCAGGGTGATGAAGATACCTTGAGGAGGAAATTACACACGACGTACGATGTTTCGCCTTACTTAGAAACGATCACTCACTATGTTATCGAATGGTTATCTGAGAACGATGTCCTTCTGCCTATGTACCTGCAGCCATCGCTTGGGGCACATTACCGTCACGATTGTGATCGAAACCCAGGTTTTAAGAAGAGGAAAGTTAACGTCGCCAAGATGTTGTCTGTGAATTTGGAATAAAGTCCTATTTTGTTCTTTCTGTTGTATATTTGAAAGAGGTGTACCTAATATTGCCTTACCCTAACAGGGTGCATGTTTGAAACAAAACAAATTTTAATGTTAGGCCTTTGTCTTCTTCTTCTTTTATTTTGATGCGTCAAAAATATTTTTGGAGTTTACTCCTTAAGAAACGATTTGAGTTATAAGGTCCGGTACGGAAATTTTATGAGGAGTAAAATCAAAGAGTGTAACACGAAAAGTTGAGGCGTTACGTAGCAAGAGACAAACATATATATCTGTAGGATTGAACGTGTAAAAGAATGAGATGGAATACATTGCACTGCGTCTCATTCTCGGGGTCTCCTCTTTGCGCGATACTTCGTAGTTGAGACTACGAAGTATCGCGCAAAGAGGTATTGCTGTATTTTATTTATATTATTTTGTAACATTCTTTATGTAATACGCTTTATTGAAGTAACATAAATAATCCGAATAATCACAGATATATGTTTGTTTCTCTTATCATTTTAGCAGATGCGTTCATTTACCCTTTTTTTCTATTCGATATAAATCATAATTATAGTTCGTAAGTAGTACTCCAATCGTGCGTCGTAGCTGACAGACACACACTTTTTTTAACTTCAATTGGCGATGCAAAGATTAACCGCACGCCTCTAGCGGCGAAATTTAGAAACTGTCTAAGAACGACACTTTGTTTGTTTATATCTGATTTGTATTTATTATTTATGTTTTTCCCTGACGTTAATAGTAACGAAAACTGTCAAAGTGTCGTTCTTAGACAGCTTCACATTTAGACACTAGAGGTGCTAGTTAGAATCTTTGCATCGCCAATAATGGATCTTAGAGAATCTATGGTAACTCGTATGTAATGGACATTGAAGACCACTTAATATCACTTTCAAATTTTATTTGACTAGAAGAAAATGTAGCCAGGCACGAAATAAAAGAAGTAGAAGAAAATGTCGAAGTCTGATTGACAACCATCGGTCCAAAAACGCAGTGATTTTATAATCTCTGCATCGGCCTACCTGTAATGTAAACACATTTTTATCTGTGAAGATATAAAATATTTTGTTATACCTAATTATACAATAATTTTCACCTTAATCATGTCTGAATCCACAAAATCTCCGAAGCCCTTGGTTCTGAACGACTTGCTCGTCCAAAACGTGAACACGTGGGGGAACATTCAGTACAACTATCCACTGCGGCATTCCAGCAATGAGACTCGAACAGGAACTAGCATCGCACATCGGCATATCCCTCCCATTCCGCACACCTTAGACTGTGTAAGCATATCAGATATCTAGATTAATATTCTAAGGGACTTTATAATCTTTGGACTTAACAATCCTTACAAATATCAGGGGATAGATCATACGACCCACCACGCGCTGGTCTAATGCTGTATAACCCGCCCGACGGTTTTGCACTAACAGAGCCAATTTTTTGTGTAAATGTAACAAAATAGGAATATTCCTATAAGTGTGTTACTCGTATACGATTTCGCTTTGTCCTAATTTCAAGATTTTAGGTAGGCTGGAAGTATTCATTATGTTTTAATTCCCTTGCGACAGTTGCAATAAAAAATCCGGCTTTAATTGATTTTTCATTTATTGCGTTGGCATTTTAGGTTTGATTTGTTGCAACTAAAGTTAATATAGTTTTGACTTTGAACTCGCTCACTCGACTTGTCCCCCGGCCGCTACTTGTAGAATGTAGTGCTAGGGATTTTCGCACTATTTCTCTTAATCAACCAAACCTACAGGTAAAAATCAAAAAAGAATAGCAGAAAACTAGAAACTAAAAATTAATGTAGATTTCAAATGGAGTTACTAATCGCGATGGCTCTTTGTTTTAATTTTATTACCTATGTATGTAATCTTAGGTAATTATCTATTATATTTCCTTGTTTTATTTTGTTTTTTTACTTGTGTTCATTGATTTGTTTTTAAAATTATTTTTATTGGATTTTGTAGAAAATAAAGGAGCCACTGCCACCAAGAGTTTGCGGCCGAGACATGGTTGTTCAGAAAGAAACTTACAAGTAAACACATTATTTATTAATTTTAATAGGTAGACATGTAGAAAATTTCTTTAGTACACAACCCAATCAAAGAAATAATCCTAACCAAGCAGAGCTTGTCTTATTAGTGTTAGTAGACTGATATGGGTAATACCTACCAGATATACTTTTAGGGTTCCGTACCCAAATAGTAATACGAGAAAATAAATATTCAAAATTTAACAAAGGCACTACAAAGTGAGGCTACATTTCCCGAGGCCAGAACTTGGATGAGTTGCATCTTGTTACACTTTTAAAAAATATGTCTTAACTTTTTTTTAGGTGTATTATGAGTCCATCTCATACTCTTTTTTTTAATTAGGTACCTACCTACATGATACACGACAATTATGTGTAGTCCGTTTAAGTATAGCATTTAATCCTTTTACTAGTTTGAGTGTCCCTTGCTATGGTCATAGAATAATAAATATATGGTTCTGGTAATAAAAGAGCAATTAATGATCCAGTAACAGCGTGATTTTGACTGACTACTTAGTTGTTCGCGTCACGGCGCGGCGCGGCGTTGCGCTGAAATATATTTCAAATAGAACCTATACATATAGTATATAGTATAGTAGTTCCTAAGATAAGCGCGTACAAACAAAAAAACTCATCGGCTTTGTAACATTCGTATAAATTGTTTGGAATAAAATAAACATAATTTTCAGTCTAATATTAGTAAGTTCAATAGTTTTTCTACTCGTAATGAGAAAACTTTTTTTCGTAGAACCACTTCAGGGGAATACTGTGTGAAGCCCAACCCCAATAAAGCTATGGAGCGCGCAGATTGCGCCATCAACTGTAAGAGAGTTATCTATATGACCTCTGTTCAAAAAGAGGTAAGCGAGTTATTCTTCCGATTCTTCTATTTGATTTGTTTTGCTTTACAATTAACAAGAGAACTCGTTCTATTATACAATACAATACTCTTTATTGAAACACCAATATAATAATAAATAAATAAAAATAAATAAATATTTCCAGACAATTCACACAACAACATCTAGCCCCGTGGTATACTTAATATAATATAGTCATACATATATAGATATTGTTTATTATACATAGTAAACATAAACACCCAGACCAAGGAAAAAGTGCGTGCAGAACATACAAACACTTTTATCCTCGGCGGGAATCGAACCCGCTACCTCTTGCACCGCAAGCGGACCCTATAATATAACAGAACAATGCTAAGAACTAAAATAATAAAGATATTATGTCAAATATTGCCAAGTCGGCCTGGAAGAGATCGCTCATAGCGATGACGCCGCCCTTTTATATCCTGTTTTTAATTTACCTAATTGAGGTTTTAGTTAAGTTTTATAATCCCCGACCAAAAAAGAGGGGTGTTATAAGTTTGACGTGTTTGCTTGTCTGTGTGTCTGTCTGTAACATCATAGCTCCCGAACGGATGAAGCGATTTTAATTTAGTTTTTTTTTGTATGATGGGTGAGTCTGGTGCGAGTGTTCTTAGACATGTTTCATGAAAATCGGTTGTGCTATTTAAAAGTTATGGAGGTTAGAGTGGGGAAGGAAAACCGAAAATCTGCAAATATACTCGAGTGGGGTATCAAATAAGAAAAGAAAGCGAATCGCGTGCACCATTACAAAATATTATGGTGTTTTGCTATTAAGGAAATTAAGGCATTGGAATCGGAATAATTGAAATTAAATTTAAAATTTAGATTTATTATGTGTCGTGTAAAATTCAGTGTTATCCAATCGAATCTAATCTAATTTGAATTTACTTACGATTTTAAGCTTGAAGCTTTAAGGTAAATGTAGGATATGAGTAATTCAAGATTTCCCTTCTAAACACAAACACAGCAGGTGACTATGACCAACCCACTGCGTAAGCAAGTGTTATTTCGTTCAATAATATAACTTCATTATTTTAATCTCTACTTCTATTTGTTTATAATATTAGTTTTAATTTATTTAAGGTATATATTTTTTGTGGATTATTAATGACCATACACTGAAACTGTCATTGAAACCTTAGGTCTACTAGATATTATCTGAAGGTTTCATAAACCTTTATCTCTTGTTTGCACTTTTAGTGAAAAATCTTGTAATTGCGATATTAACTGAGCATTAAATGCTTTAATATTTAATTTCTTGCCATTGAGCAAACATTATATTTTCAGTTACAAAGCAAAAAAATAATTCAGCCGCATTTGCTCTCCGAGATGAAAGATAACTATAGAGGATTATCGAGGTCTCCATACGTACCTCCGGACGTCACCGTGAAATCACCAGACCCCGAGTATATATTTGATGTAAGTTTATTTTTATTAAATGGTGATCTCATATATATGGTATGTATTATAATCACGCCATGCCGTTGCTAACCGATGGTTTTTGCGAGGACGGGGAATATAGCCTTCCTCGAATGGGCTAACACTGGAATAATTTTTCAAATCCTAAGACAGAGGGTAAAGTACTCTCTGTCTTGGGAGACTGAGAGAGTACTGAGAGAGTACTCTTATACGCATACCTACTTTTAATAGTGCTTTACTGGCATTTCCTTCCTACCTTTTATGAGAAAGAAAGATAGGGTAAAGTACTCTCTCAGTCAAACCGAAGTCGAGTCTCAGTCGTAAAAACGAATGGTGGAAGTAATTGCCAGTAATGAACTATTAAAGGTAGGTATGCGTATATGAGTTAACGGCAAGGGAATCGTTTTGCGTATGAATGTGTACGTATTCCGTGCATAGAGGCTAAATACAAACCCTCGTATTCATAAAAACATCTCACTTATTATATCAGACTTATAGGTTAATAGGACATTTGATAAAAAAACGTTACTCATAAACCCAATCTAGTGTCAAATCTGTTTAATAACTGTTCAAAAAAAGCTTTTCACCCTTGTAAATCTCTGTAAATGCTCATTGTTTGTTAAAAAAACCCTTAACTAAAGTTAATTCAGTCATATTAGCCAGAAATAGGAGTTTTTATGAATACGGATTAAAGAAGTCATGTTTTTAAGTCTGTAGCGAGCGGTAGAAACGAAGCGCCGTGCATCGCAGAAACTGCTGAAGGCTTCCAAAGACTCCTGGACCCTTACGTGACTACCTACAGAGCATACCACAAGCCCTTCACTGTGGATGACCAGTACGGCATTGGAGCAAAGGACCATATCACTTATTACTCCGCAAACAATACTCCGAAGGTAAAATAAATATTTCTACTCTTTCCAAGAACTTGCCCAAGTATTTGGGCTTTATTCGCCAACTAAACATTGATTTGAATGGGTCTTCGTCAAATGTTATATTAGTATATTCGGTAAATAAACAATTTCAACAACCATCTAGATAATGCACAATGCACTCCATAGATAGTTAATATGGCACAGCTCATGATCTTAAGAAAAAAAAAATCTGTCGCAAAAGGTACAAGTTTAAGTTTTTTTTTTTAATATCCATAAAATTACCTTCTGGTACGTTTTTATTCAGTGTACAAGAACCAAGACACAAACAAAACCTCAAATGTATGCATTTCATGTTTTTTTTGTTGTCCTATTATCATTCGATAAATATATTTATATTTGTCATATGGAGTCATTATAATCTAAATTATTTTATTTAATATTGTACACCCCTGCCTCCATCCAAAGGTTGCCTGGAAGAGATCGCTTTTTAGCCATAAGGCCGCCCATTGCACATTTGTTTTCTTATGTGTTGTTGTATTTTATTTCCCTGTGTGTGAAATAAAGTGTTTTTGTATTGTATTGTGAAGTATTTAAATTCATATAATGTTATAGAAAGGATTACATTAAAAAAAGTGAGCTTGGTTTGGTTTACTCTAAGATGGTTTTTGTAAGCACTTTGCAACAATAGCAATTTCTCTCTATCTTTCAACAACGATATCTCTATAAATTTCTCTATCTTTACTGTTTGTGGTATCTAATGTTATAAATAGCGACATTAGCCGTGGAATTACATGGTGGTCCACTTCTCAGGTAAAGGGCCACGGACCTCGTCACAAGGAGCTATGGGAGCCCCTAATGGCGAAGCCGTTTAAAGGCATCTACGACAGAATCCACGTGAAGAAAGAATACAAGGAAGTGGCTGCCTGCCACAATCCTGTTAACAATCTCAAGGGGTAAGTTTTCCACACAATATTTATAGTAATAATATAATGAGCTACACTGCTAAAAATAAAACGTAGGTACAAGAAGAAGAATTTGAAGAAAATAATAATTCATTTAATTAATAATTAATTTTTTTTTTTTTTTTTTTTTTTTTTTTTCAAGAACTTGTTCAAACCGTAATTTTAGTTTTAAGCTATTTATTTTTGAAAGTACCGCCAGAGCCCCGCCAGCGTCCGGCATTTTTCGCTTTTATAGAATTTAAATTCTAATGGTCAATTATGACCTCGGGATTCAATTTGAACTATTTTTTAAAAACGACTACTTCGTAAACGATAAGTAAAAAAAATTCCAAGGTAGAAAAACGTATTCCTTTGGCGATGTATTAGGCACTTAAGTTAGTTATTACAGTCCCGTTTCCTTGCAGAGTATTCCAATCGGAAACCCAATTGAAATACAAAACACCGTTCTGCTACTCCTCCCTCGCGTCCTGGTCACTAGGAGAACCCTACGACCTGGCTCCATTCCCTCCCAACCCTTACCAAACCAACATGGCGCCGTTCATGTATTGCAGCGATTACTGTCACATAGCCCAAGGAACACCTCCGTATATTGTGATCGACCAGTTGGCGCATGATTTGCCAGTGCATAAGCCATGCGCGAAACGATTTATTGTGTCAAGGGATTATTGAATAAAGATGTTAGTTGGAATTGGCTTTTCATATCCTTAATGCTACTTAGGTTACACTTTGGTTTTATAATTCAATAAATTCTGTACTAATTTAGCAGCACCTAACACCAAGGTAGACCCTACTAATACTCGTAATATAAAGGCGAAAGTTTGTGAGGTTGTAAGTAAGTGAGGTATTTGAATTTAAAAGACAGCAACATAAAAAAAAACATCACTTTACTTTTAGCTTGTAGGTACAGCATAATGTGTATCAGTTAATTTCATACGTAGGTGCTTATCGGTAGAGATACAAATAAACACAAAAGAGAGATTTTCTGAAACTTTTTATATGTTTATGAGTTGTTTCTTGTTTTCCGTTGACCTGACTCCGTTCCCCCAACCCTTACTAAACCAACATAGCCGCATTTATGTATTGCGGCGATTATTGTCACATAGCCCGAGGAACGCCTCCGTATATTGTGATGAAACAGCTAAAACTGCCAGTGCATAAGACGTGTGCCAAAAAGATTTTTATTTCCAGTCCAGTGATTATTGCATAGGGATTTAGTTGGAACTGGCTTTTATTATTCGTAGTGTTACTTATAAGAAATGATAATGATTTTATTTATGCTTTAAATTGGTGGATAATGTAACGAACTTTCAAAAGAGGGCCATATATCCATCCATCAATCATCAATCAGATATCTTTAGTTTATTTGGAAATTATGGTAAGAGATGCTTTTAGGTGCAGGAAATTGCAAATAAAATAGCTAGGTAGTAACTATTAAAACTCGTATATGGGCTTTATTCCGATACTAAAAGACTTATTTTAAGTTTTTCTGAGCTGTTTCGTAGATATATAATCACAACAGCCTGAAAAAAAAACATTTATGACAGGAAATTCAATGCGTTTACTCAGTGAAAATAATATATTATTAATATCGACAAAACATTAGTAGGTAATTTACTTTAGCTTTGCCATATCTCTCATTATTGTAGTTCACAATCTACGAGTTATAGTTACAGGTACTGTCTGAAGAAGGTTTCTGAAAATGTTTAATGTAATACAGTTTTCGGTCTAAGTTTCATTTAAATCGTTTCGATATCAATATAGATAATACCTTCGGCCATTGCTCAAAACAGTTGGTACATTGAGGGCGAGATGGAGACGAATGACACTCGCAATCCATTTTATTTTTCTAAAATAAGTAAAAATATGTAATATCATTACATTATAAATGAACTGTTAATAGTTTTTATGAGTAATAAAATATCTTTGAACCTAAAACAGTAACAGATAGTAACCGATGGGGTTCTTAAGAGAGCTTTTTAAACAAGCATTTAAAAACTCAAATTAAAAGTGACTTCTTGACATTTGTCACAGTCGTGTCGGTAGAAGTAGATTCTCATATGTACAGAATCGCGGTGTGTTTAAAAAAACACTCATGCTAACACAGCTGCAAACCTACAGTTTGCAGCCTACAGGAGAAACAAAGTTTTTTTAAGTTATCGTACCTTCTTTCTACTGGTTTCTGGATAAATATCGGATTCGCATTCTTTCTAAAACAGTAAAAATTTATCAAAGCAAAAGCCAATTAAATTTTAAATCGTACCTTAGTGTTAATGAATAAAATAACTTACCAATTTCGTGGTTATAATACACGAACAAGATTCGTGCACTCTATTAACTAGCGGGCGACTATTCATTTTTTGCTCGGGATCCGACGTGGTTCTTTAAATCTAGACTCAATAGCCGACTTCAGTTCAGGTATATTCTAAAACATATTTATTTATGGTAAGGTTTGTCATAAATTATTGTATAGGAAATCTTTAAGATTGTTAAATTATTTTACCCCTGGGCAAGCATGATTTTTGCAAGTAATTTTTTCTTTAGAAGATAAACTTTTGATACCGCCATATGAATCTTCACATTTGCCAACCTGGGAAAAACATATCGTGTAAATTGAAATAATCTCAAAGAATGTTAACAAACTTATTTGTGCTGCTTTGAAGCTAAGGATTACCGTGCATTTTCTGCGAGCTCTTAAGCGTAACTTCAGTCTGTTTTATTTATTAAGCGTTATAAATTGGCTAATACGCTATGGATACTTCTTTATTCTTGAACCAAAAGTGTTAAATATAATACCAACTGACCCTCGGACAAGCGTCAATAGGCCGCGCGGATTTGGGTATCCTCGGCGCCCTACAAGGCGGGTTGTGGAAGCATCTAGAAGGATTGCTGCAAGGGGCCCCAGACTGGGCCGGCCAGTAGCACGGCATTAGGTACGGAAAGCAGGAGGAAGGCGGGATACATCGAGGGCAGTGATGGCATGATCTAGCCATTATAGGCTGAAAAAAATGTATAAGAAAGCATAAAAGAGGTGGCCAATGTAAACCGTCTTTGATAATAGAATATTATATATATATATAGGCTTTCGTTGATAATTTCAGCCATAATGCCTCCATGATGGGACCGTCTCGACGAGCGAGGGATCTCGGTAATTTTATCGTCTTGATACGTATTTTTTATACACTCTACTTAGCATGTGTCTGACACACTACGACGATATCGCGGCGAATGCGACAAGGTTGAGAGCGATGTCACTACATCGCAGCTAAGTTGATGTAAGTCTTTCATGTCGTGGTAACGTACCTACGTTGTATTCATTTGAGAGCTTTTCGTCGTAGATGTGTACTGAAAAGTGATTCTAAAGATAATAAGGTTTTTCCGTCTGCTCCAATTTATTTGAGCCACCCCGACCTAGATCAAAGGCCTTTAATAAAACATCACGGTTTTTCACCAGAACAAAATCACTGCCATCACATTGCTATAATAAAAAGTCTCTTCAGAAATAAACTAGATATTACCTCTACTTCTATAAAACACACTTTCTGTACTCGGATTCCTACCTTTTGAAGTAAACTACTTGAGCGTGGAGTCAGTTCCACCGGTTCCGGCTTATAGATCGGTTTTTTGTTTACTGCTATCTGAAAATTATACAAATATAAATCTTAATTTACTAAATGAGAAATATTATATTTGTTACTTAGATTTAACTGTTGTTTGCTGCGAATTTAAAATGAAACAGATACACCTACCTTCATGTAACATGGTTGGCAATCAATATAACATTTCGAAGTTGGACATGTCTGAAATTAAAAAAAATTATATAAACCAGTGATTATTTAATACAGTAGTTTTCCGCTTTTACCTGCGTTTATGATTATATTTTCTTACCAAATGAGATAAGTGAGAAAATATAAGAAAGACAATATTTTCAAGAGTTTCCCTCAATTTCTTCAGGATTCCACAACCAGATTTCCAGGTTTCCTTACAATGGGACCACCCTTGAGATACTCCCTTTCCAACAAAAAAAGAATAATCAAAATCGGTTCATAACAGACAAAGTTATCCGCGGACATACATAAAAAAAAAATATATATATATATACGGTCGAATTGAGAAACCTCCTTTTTTTTTGAAGTCGGTTAGTTAAATTGTGCAGGCAGAGGTTAAAACGTGAAGACAAATGCCTTCGTATAGATTGTTTTAAGATTTATATTAGTAAGAAGCATTTTTTTCTTAAAAAAAGGTTGTTGTTGGTACTTATTATTATTAATAAATTGAATAAATAGCAAGCGGGTTAATGTTAACTTACCATGCATTTTCCTCGTTTGCACTGTAAAAAATAAGTTTTTTTTTTTCTTAGATATGGTGATTGGAAGTAGAAAGTAATTAAACAATACGCGATTTTGCAATAACGGGAATTGTTTATGAACTTACTGGAACAAAGCAAGGATCGTCCTGTAAAAAAAACACTGATAAGTATTTGTTTATCAGAATTGTAAATACCTATATTTAAAATTAACAAAAAATAAATCGTTTATATTCTAAAGACAAATTTGAAGTAGAAAGACAGTCATAATTAAGATAATAAAGAAGCAACTCACGCAACAACTCGATGTCAGGGCACAGTATTGAAGACATGCTGCACAGCTGCCCCCGCCGCAACAGCTCCTACATCCTCCACACTACAATTTATAATTTTAAATTGAATAAAGCTTTAGTTTATATTTTAATATGTTTCAAGCTTATGAAAATTCGCCTTCAAACAACGCGCATCGTCCTAATACCCAGGTTCACTCGTAGTAACTTTCAGACTGAAGGCAGAGATATAGCGATAAGGCCGCCCTTTGTAATCCGATGTATATGTCTTGTTACTGTTATACCGGGCCAATTCGCAGGACGAAAATTTATTTAAAATGGTTAGTAAAGATTGATTTGGAGCCACAAACCCTGATATTGCGATTGCTTATGGAAGCTGGTAGATCGGTGTTGCTCTGTAATAGAAAAAAATAAGCAAAACTTTAAGTTTATTTTTATATAGCTAAAAGAATCCATGGTTAAAATATAGAGCTTTAATGTAATATAAATAAGAGCTATCTCGCTTTGTCAGCTGTGACAAGCTATACGACTAACTCTCTACAAAATCAATATGATTTCTGCAGAATGCCTTATAAATTATAAATAACAAATAAATATTTCCGGACTAATTACACAGCATCTCCTAACCCCAAACTAAGCAGAGCTTATACGATGGATGTTAGGTGATATACTACATAGATACATTTTTTTTTGTAAATACATACATATGATACATAGGAAACAACCAGAACCGGAACCAGATTAAGTCTATATAATGTCAGTATGAGCTAACCCTATAACAGCAGCTACCATGACAGCTCCCCTTGCAGCATATTTGAACGATAGCAGTTTGAGGGAAAGCCGGTTTCTCATCCTCCTTGCGAGTTTTCTTCGACGTCCGAGACCCGACAATGGCAATGTTCGAGAGCCCAAACAAATTGTGCTCCTTATCCAACCGTAGTATAGTTGTCAGGTACTTGTCACTGAGACACGTGTGCTTGTCTAACTTGATTTGCGAATCTCTGCTGAGTGAGCTTGATGATGATGGGGACATCGATGGTGTGCTGAAATACAGTAATTAACGAAATCTGATCTGTACTGAGTATTAGTGACAATAATAAAATATTATGCTAACTAGGTCATATTATAGTAATATTTTTGAGCTGAAGATTTTGTTTGTTTGAACGAGTTAATCTCAGGAACAACTAGTCCGATTAAAAAAAATATTTCAGTGTTTAGATAGCCCATTTATCAAGGAAGGCTTTTTACTAGGAAAATACGTGTTTTCTGCGGGAAAATTAAAAAAACACGTGCAATTCTATGGCGTTTTAAGCTAGTTTAAGTAATTTAGTTCTTCATTGACGGGTGGCTCTATATGACCTTATTTTCATACATTTGACAGTCAGAATATTGATTGACCAAATTATTTATTAATATAAAGATAAAGTAAGTATTTATTAACGGTACTTGACATTATCGGTCTTTGACATTATGTCACGCTTGCATATTTATGAACCCCTACTTTCTATAAACCTTTTGCATATTTATGTTAGGACAATGTTACCTTTATGTTATCTCGGTTTTCTAATTTTAGCACCTGTTAATGCGTTTAATTCTCTGTAATGATATTATACTGCTCTGTAATGATAGTATTTCTCGTGGTGTAGTAATTATATATTTTTTAGTGACATCGTACCTAGAATCAGGCGCATCCTCTTTATCTTCTGTAAGCCATTTCATTTTCGTCAAGCTAACAATGTTTGGATTTCCTTCAAAATCACTCTTGTTTTGAACATCTCTATCTTCTTCAGAGGTCTATTTTAACAAATTATAACGTGAATACGTCACATTATTTGAAGCGAAACTAGATTATGTTAAGATGATGATGTAAGTGTAATAAAATTATTACATAAATCTAAATAAAAAAAAATTAAAAACTGTCATTTTATCTCTGTAGTATATTTGCAGATTTGCGGCTTTCCTTCCCCACTCTCGACCCCATAACTTTTAAACGGCACAACAGATTTTCATGAAACATGTCTAAGAATCATGGCGCGAGTGCGCCAATCGCACTTTTCATATAAAAAAAACGCTCTGAATTCAAATCGCTCCATCCGTTCGGGGGCTATGATGTCCCAGACAGACAGACAAACAGACAGACACGTCAAACTTATAACACCCCTCTTTTTTAGCAAGGGTTTAAAAAAATTTGGTATAATACAACTATAAGCAAATGGGATAATCTCAGCTTGATACCGACAATCTGTTGAGCTTCTAATTCTAATTCTAAGTGGAGGAACTGAGATCTGCACTGACATCTCGCCTGGGAATGTTTTGTGCATTATCCCCCTGTTTAACCAGGCCCCAACCAGCCCAACTCTGTTCTGTCAGTTGAGCTTGTCCGGCGCTGTTTTTTAGATTATCCCTTGCAACTGTTGTTCGTCGCTTATTTATTATTGATAAAGTTCTAAGTATATTAATTCAACTCACTACTGGTGTTATTAAGCTAGCGCCACATACAGTCTTTAAGCATAAGGCAGGGTTGGAGCCTTTATGAGATTCCACGAGCTCGTGCAGAGCTTTTGATCTTTCTACTTTTACATGATCATCGTCTTTTTCGATCTGAAACAGACACAGAAAAAAATATTTTATGGGTGTCTAGATTAGCACATTGATATTAATTGTTAACAAAATAAAGAAAAAATAGTGTTTTTTTCACTTACATAGACTTACTCTCAATTAAAGAAGATGCTACGAGGTTAAGTTACAATGAGATACATCAATGTTTAACATCTATGTAGTTCAATAAAAATTCCTCTAGGCGTTAGTAGGTAAGTGAAAATCTTCACATATAAACAATTCAACGAGTATTTTAGTTCAATTATATTTTATTTATTTAATTCAAGATCGAGCGAGTTTGCCCAGAAAAATGTGTGCTTTATAACAATAAAGCAAACATTTTTCTTAAGTCAAGGGGCTATTAATAATAAGATACTTTCGTTCTAATTGTTATAAAGCTTCAGTAGGAAATTATCTTCGTATCCGCTGAAAGTATAGTTTCGACAACTACTGTTGTTCTATTTGCCTGAATATTTATGTCAGTCAGAGTCTAACTGAGGATTGAACGATCAGTCCCTAGATAGTCTCCGCGATATAACTTATAAAATAAACAGTTTATCTTACGTCGTTTGCATTAGGATCCGTGGTATTGTAGTGTGTGGATGCAATACGGCTGATTGGTGTGATCTCGTTGACGAGGCACACGTAGGTCAGGACTGTGTTCTGATCGGACACACTCCTGACCAGCTTCAGGGTCGCTTGTGGGTACATCTTGCTGTGGTTTGTTACATCAGGTTCATATTTTGAGATGACATCTGAAAAAAATGGGTAAAAGATGATGCGATGGGAGAACTTCTGTTAAAAGTAAATAAATAAATATTTCCAGACAATGCACACAACAACATCTAGCTCCGTGGTAAGCTATAAGCTTGTGTTACGGGTACTAGATATCTGATATACTTAATATAATAGTCATACATATATAGATATTTTTTATTATAAATATTAAACACCCAGACCAAGGAGAAAGTGCTTGCAGAACATACAAACACTTTCACCCTCGGCGGGAATCGAACCCGCTACCTCTTGCGCCGCAAGCGGACCCTCGCCCACCGCGCCACTGAAGCAGTCAAAAGTAGGTTCTTAGATGCTTTTGTATCATCTGGATATACATATAAAAAGTATAGTAAAAGGTCAAGGTACACCTATTTTAGGAGCAACGGGTAGTAGGTGAGTCAAACCAAAGCTTTTTCCAGGCTAGTCAAAAAATCTAAGCGTTTGACGACCGAAAAATTGTATAATGCCGTTAAATAACAGTGTCCTATAACTAAAATTGAGAGGAAATTGGATGACTAACACATCGTTACCCAGGCTTATCTTTTTATCCATGTTTATTAATTTGACACCATTCGTACCAAAACCTACCTATTATGGTACAAAAAGGTGCCTCGTTGTGTGGTTGCCCTTCTAAATAATTATGGTTTGGTTATTTCTTTATTACAAAGTTCACACATTAACATCTAAGTCTTAAACACTCTAAAACCCCGTAAGGGTTTATTTAGAATTACAAGTTTATTCCTCAATAACTTAAAGGGATTAATAAAATATGATAGGTAAAGGGGCACTGGTAACCAAATGCAAATGACAAATTCAAAAATCACTTACACTGATGATTACTCATATAATGGTTTTATAAATAAACAGAAGCCACGGAAATTTAGGTTTTGGATCCTTCCATAATGATTATTTTGCCATTTTCGTGAAAATATCGCTGTCAATATTTTCAATGATGTTAAGTGACGTGTTCGTTTATTTCTAATCTTCTTTCCGAAATAGGTTTTGCTATTTTTTACAAAGTCTCTTACGTTGACTATGGTAGAAAACGTGTGAAAGACAAACCACTGAAAAAAACATGAATTTCGATTCATGTTTTGCCTTTTCATAATTACAGAGTGAAATCAAAATTGTTGCGAATGAAAATATTCGCCTTGCCATTGGCAATATATTGCTGTGGCTACCTATTTATTTTAAATTTTTATATTGAGAAAGAAACACAGTGTTAACGCTATTGTATAAATATAAATAGCAAGCATTAGAACATTATTACTTTTTTTATTATTGAAATAAATAAATATTTCCGGGCTATCCACACAACAACATCTAGAACTGTGGTAAGTTGTACCCGTAACACAAGTTGTTACGGATACTAGACATCTGATATACTTAATATATTAGACACACATATCTAGATATTTTTTTCAGACCAAGGAGAAAGTGTTTGCAGATCATACAAACACTTGCCCCTCGACGGAAATCGAACCCGCTACCTCTTGAGCCGCAAGCGGACCGTCACCCACCGCGCCACTGAGGCAATAAAGCTTATAATGTGTATTTTTTTGTTGGTGGTCCTAATAATAAATAAATATAGGCATCCGTTAGTGGTCTTTACAGTACATAATATTATTATTATTCAATTTTAGTATATTCAGTACTCCTATTAATGTGGCAGAAGTTAGTATTAAGCATTTAAATGATCTCTGAAACATCTTATCATTCTCACCATCTAAGTTCACCGCAGCGGTGATTCACACGAAATACCAGTTGTGCCCAACTATTTGTAACAAAATTGGAAAATGGAATAAATGAAAATTAATGAAATGAATGATCATGAATCATAAGTTCTTGAGCGTTGTATGGTTCATGTGTATAATCTTATATATAAAATTCTCGTGTCACATTATTCGTTCCCGTACTCCTCCGAAACGGCTTGACCGATTCTCATGAAATTTTGTGACCATATTGGTCTGAGAATATCAGGAGAGATTAACTAAGAGAATTTTTACGAAGCATAAATTGAAATCGCTTCCGTAGTTTGCTCGCTTGCTATTATTTATCAGATATTAGGTCCTTACATATGAAATTGGCGTTTTTCGTACTGGCCACTTTAATCACAAATTTCTCCTCTTTGGTAAGGAATTCCAAATTCAAATTTGTACAGCTATAGACTCATGTATTTGTGCTTCGATGATCGTCATTCATTTGTTTTTTTTCTTCTGTTTTTTTCTGTTTGCGTCACTCATTTTACAAAATGGAAAACTTAAAATATCGCATTATTTACGAGTACGAGTTCCGCCGTGGCACTAGTGCTGCGGAAACAACTCGAAGGGTGAATGATGTGTATGGCGGTCGTGTTGCAAAAGAAAACACAGTTCGTTTTTGGTTCCAACGTTTTCGTTCTGGAAATTTCGACTTGCAGAACAAGCCCCGTGGACGGCCTGAGACTCAAGTTGATAATGAAGAGTTGAAGGCTATTGTGGAAGCGGATCCATCGCAAACCACGTCCGAGTTAGCTGCAGGCTGCGGTGTTAGTGATAAAACTGTTTTAATTCACTTGAAGCAAATTGGGAAGATTAAAAAGCTTGAAAGGTGGGTACCTCACGAATTGACTGAAGCAAACCGGCAAACGCGCGTCGACTGCTGCGTTACATTACTAAACCGGCACAATAATGAAGGTATTTTAAACCGAATCATTACCTGTGATGAAAAATGGGTTCTTTACGATAATCGGAAGCGCTCAGCGCAATGGTTGGATCCTGGCCAGCCAGCCAAATCCTGCCCCAAGCGAAAATTAACCCCAAAAAAGTTACTTGTAAGCGTTTGGTGGACTAGTGCCGGTATTGTTCATTACAGTTTTCTCAAATCTGGCCAGACTATTACGGCTGATGTCTATTGTCAGCAATTGCAAACCATGATGGAAAAGCTAGCGGCTAAACAACCTAGGCTGGTCAATCGCTCCACGCCACTGCTGCTTCACGACAACGCTAGACCACACACTGCGCAACAGACGGCTACTAAATTAGAAGAGCTTCAATTGGAAAGTCTAAGACATCCTCCGTACTCCCCGGACCTTGCTCCAACAGATTACCATTTTTTTCGAAATTTGGATAACTTCTTGCAAGGGAAAAAATTCAACTCCGATGGGGCAGTCCAAATCGCCTTCAAAGATTTTATTGATTCCCGTCCGACTGGTTTTTTTAGTAAAGGGATCAATGAACTACCTATAAGATGGCAAAAGTGCATAGAAAATAATGGTTCATACTTTGATTAATTAAATATATTATATTAAAAAATATTCGACTTTTTGTTCCTCCCATACAAAACGCCAATTTCATATGTAAGGACCTAATATTTATATCTGATATGAATGCAATTAATAGCAATAAGTAAATAAAGTTTATTCAAAAATAATGTATATAAACCAGTCTTTTTTTCTGATATATGACCCAAAACCACTAAATCTGAATCACAGAGATGACCAAGGCATAATAAAAATTAAAGACCTATGGTTGTTAACCCCTGCTACGTGTTAGTCGAAATGAATTCTCTGTACCGTAACATTTTTGTAGTGCTTCAACTGACCGCCAGTCTCATTGTTATATTTTAAATTAGGAATTTGATGTGTTATTTTTTAGCGTTTGTTTTTGTTAAACTTTGGTGCTAATTATGTTTAGAACAATGCGCACTGTGTTTTTGTTATTTGTGTTCGATTGGACTGTTAACGCTCAATTTGGAAGTGAGTTTATGACTTTTAATACACTTTAGATCTGAGTTCGATTAAAATCTGTCATTTATAAGAAACATGTTTTAGCGATATTTAATACTATTAAGTTTAACAATAGTAACTACCAATATTAGTTAAAATAGTCTGAGACGATTTTTATTGAAACTTTCCTGAAAGCTCTTTTTCTTCAGCTTCTTAAGAAAGTCTTATGTCGTAGCTAGATTAGACTAATAGTAGACCAATGATTGAATTGTTTGATTTTGGTTAAGTATTGTGAATCATGCAGTAAAATGTCATAAAAATACAATGCGATTCAATAATTGCAGCGAAATGATGGTACATTATGCAACCTCGATTAGGACACATAGATTTAATGACAGGATAAATTACTACATTGAGAAGGTCGTTCATGAAAACAGAATAACAGATTTTATTCTTTGTTCTAGGTATAGGGTTGAGTGTAGGACTTGGTGGTGTTGAAAATGACGAGGCGTCAAATTTCAGGGTAAGGTTTTATTTTATTTGACTGCCGCTATGGGTAGAAAAAAAACGTATTAATTAATATTATCTTTCGCTATGGGGCAGTGTGGTACTGCAATCACACAATTAAAAAAAAATAACGCTATTTTAAGATGCGTTTACTTAGTGTTGAGTTTTCTACTCAAGCCATCTGTAAGTTTACGGACGGTTATATGTAAAATAGTTTTTTATTATACTTATCTGTAAATCTGCGAAGAATGCATTATAGACATCCACGTGGTTTTGACTATGGATGCATTATAGCCTAAATTATTCGGAATCTAAGGACTATGCTCAGTAGTGGACTTCTTTCTTACGTCTACAATAATGTTATTGATGAATTTTATTATAAATAAATGTATATTTAACCAGTTTAGTTATATAAAAGTAAGATGAATCAGTTAAGTAATTTCGCACAAGTGGAATTACATAGTACTTACACAGCGGCTTTGTGTAGAATGAGTCATATTTTGTTTACCTACGAGTATTTTCAAAGTAAATTTATTCTGCGTAACCTTTTTATAATTATTTTTATAGGGAAACTGTGAACCAAATACAACTTGTGTGCCAATCAGCTCCTGTCCGATTCTGCAAGACCTTCTCGACTTCTCCTGTTTTTCATCAGATCGGTAAATATAATATACACTGCCGCACACATTTGGATTTTTTTTCTTGAAAAAGTTTATAAGCGCTTTAAACACACTTTGAACAACGGTAAACGTCGTCGTGAGGAAACCAGCCTGTTCTGAAACTTTGAAGAGCTCAAAGGACATGTGACATTCACTAAACCGCAATTGGCCAGCCTGGCGAATTAAGGCCAAATCTCTCTCGTCAAGAGTGACATCCCCGTGTCCCAGCAGTTGAAACTAAATGAGGGTGCTTATGCTTATGCGGTAAATATTGGATCGGGCTCGGCATGGAATTAAGTGTGCAAAATATTAGGACCGCATTCAGTGCATAGTGTTGAACTCAGAGAAGCTTCCGTAAGTGGTAACCCTCTGAATCCTTACACGTGACCTCCGGGTGGTGCTAAGAACAGTCTCTGGTGGTAGGCTTCGGCCGCGGCTTGTCACCACCCTCCGGGCTGGGCCATTGCGTGAAGCGATTTTTTCGTGTTTCGTAATGTGGCCCGGAGAAGCCATCTACCTTCTAGGTCTTCATGTCCCATCTTAGACCACATCGTCACTTTACATCAGGTGAGATTGTGGGCAAATAAAGGCTTATCAAGCATAAAAAAAGCTTGCAGATTTTAATAATAATAAATAATATAATAATAAAATTCAAATGGCTGAACCTTGCTGTATTGTGATGTAGAACGTTATAACCCTTCATTTGATACCCAACACGGGATTATTTGTAAACATTTAATATTTTATTATCATTCCTTTATATCACTAATCATATCCTTCAATTGGCTTAACCGGATTTTATGAAACATAGCTAAGAAAACTTTTAAATAATCCATCTTTAAAAAAAATAAACTGAATTGAAACCGTTTACCGTTTACCCATTTGCAAGCTGAAGGGTGGGTTAGGGAAAGACTCTCTCAAAAGAAGACTCTTTACATTTCCATACTCAACTTCTTTTAGCGTCTGTCCTCGATGTTATAGTGCATTAAAAAAACACAAGCCTTCCGCCCAGGTCTTGCGTTCGTTTGTTTCGGCCTTAGGAAGTCCACTGCAAGACAAATAGGCCTCCCTCTTTTATGCATCTCTCATTAGATATTCGGCCCGGCCAGGCCGGCAGATAGGCCCAGGGTTTTACCAGCATTTTAATGTGTAATGTTTTCTTGCAGCAAAATAGGTACTGACAAAAATATTGATAAAGAGAGAGATAGGTGTAGACAGATTTTCTCCTCACGTTTTTTCTCCATGGAGAGATGGACCTTTGTGGTTTGGTGACTGCACGTCAATCGCAGGCGTAGAAGGTTGTGCGATTCCCGCTGTGGGACAAAATTGTGTATGGCCTAATATAATTTTAGGTTCTATAGTCTGGTTCCATTACTAGACGAAGTAAAGTACTTATTTATATGAACTCGTGTATTAAGTCACAAAGTTCACGTTGTACAAACTTTGGTATCTTTGCCACTTGCACTTCTTGAACTTTTTGAATCTATAATATAAAAATGAATCGCAAAATGTGTTGGTAAGCGCAGCGTTCAACAACGCCTGGACCAATTTGGCCAATTGTTTTTTTGTTGATTGTAGAAGCCTAAGGATGGTTTTTGATGATTGCCAAGGAAATAATTTTGAAGAATTACCCGTGAAAAGACGGGGCGGGCCGCTAGTAGTCAATCAATATTTATATTTCAGGTACTTTCATCGACTAAATCAATTGACTTGTGGCAACGCTGACAACGAGGATTACGTCTGCTGCCCTACTTGTGACTGCGGAAAGGTTTATCAAGACGGCGCAAGTAGGTACGTAGTCTGAAGATAGTTTTCAGAACCTTCCTTCATTGAAGAAATATCTGACAGTGGTTATGAATACAGCGGTGATGATTTGGGATCCATTTTATTGGTACCGTTATACTATAATTAACCACCTAGTATTATATGTATTTTTGCTTCCCTGACAAAATGAGGAGTTATAAGTTTATTAATTAGCAATATCAAATGAAAAGAGATGATTCCATTCGGAACCTTCCTTTATTCACGTAAGGTCTGACAGTGGTTATGAATACAGCGGTAATGAATTAGGACCTATTTGATTTGTACAATTACCCTGACAAAATACGGAGTTAAATACGTTTTTTTTAATTGCAATATCAAATGAAAGGTGATGATGCGTGAACAAACTAGAAATTATTTCATCATAAATGATTTAAAGTTTTTCCAATGTTAAAATGTTGTGTGATAAAATCATTTAAATTTCAGATGCGGCCAAAGCATGGTGCGCGGCGTTGACTACAACGGTCTTGGCGCACACCCCTGGGTAGCAAGAATAGGATTTGCTCGTAAGATTGTTTATAAAAATTATAAAATAAGTGTTCAAAAATATATAGCATCAATAAAAGAAATTAAAATTTCGTTTATTTGAGGGTCTTATTCTTTTTAGATCCAGCCACACAATAGACAACATTAGAACAGTCCAGGTTCGCCTTCGTCGGATACTCCACGAAGGACTATATTTATGTATATATTTAAGGCAAAAGGCCCTAATTAAATATTTTTACAGAAAGCTTTTGCTTATTCTTTATTTAGTAATTTTATTACTGTTGGACTGGTATATATGATTCTAATCATAAATATAGTATATTATCTATTGATGAAATATATTTGTTTCAGATAAAGAGAGCGGAAACGTAAGGTTTGCCTGTAGCGGCTCAATCATTTCCAAACGGGTTGTGCTAACAGCAGCGCATTGCGCTCTCGCTAAACCAGAAGGATATAAGTTGTGAGTTATGAATCCTAGAAAAAATTACCCAATTTATTTAATTAATTTATATAATTAAATATATAAATTAATTATATATTTTGGTTGAATGGGCTGATTTCATTCCCAATAAGGCAGTTAAAATAAATATTTCAGGAAATATTTCTAGTTCTCAGGGCATTCTAAGAAGGATAATAATTTGTCTATTTATATAAAATACGTGATTTTGCGACAAGCGATAAAATACGTTTAATTTGCAATGCGCCATACACATTCTGAAATTAAGATAAATTGTAACCCGACGCACGACGACTGTGTCTTAACTTTTTTGGGAATTTTTACTGTCTTTAAGCCTATTAATGTGAGAATTGGTTGTTACGCAACATTAAATCGATATTATGTATATCCTAAACGGTCCATTACATCGAAAAATGTAAAACTTAAAATTACATTGTTAGACAGTTTATTGACTTTTCTTATTGTTTTTACAAAATCACGTCTAGTAGTCGCCATATTGAATTTTCATTGGCGTCATTCAAGTGTCGCCGGACTAAAAGAAACCGAACGACGTATGTATGATTCATTTAAATCGGCCCAGGATTTTGATCAGTATAGTGCTACAAAGAAAAATACGAAAATAAATAAATATAATACCACTATTTTGCGTCGCGCAGTCGGGTTAATAAGTTGGAACCTCTTTTTTAAGCAGGTATAATATTTTTTTTGTGTTATTTCTCATATTTTCAATGTCACAGGTCTTCAGTGGTCGTCGGCGAATGGGACACAAGTCGCAGTCCCGACTGCAACGACTATTTCTGCGCGCCGCCCACCCAGGCCATTAAAGTGGACAACGTCATCGTACACCCTGGATATGAGCAGAAGATCTTCAGGCACGATATTGCCATGATTGTGCTTAAAGAGGACATTAAGTTTACTGGTAAGATTTAGGTCCTGTGTCTGTAATATAGGACTTTTTTATTTTATTACGAGCGAAAAGGTTGTTGGTGAGGATTTTTATAAGTCTCAGACAACGGTAGATGAGTAAAAAAGTCCGTCAATTAAATTACAAAAAAAAATTTACACGTCTTTTTTTCTTCTTTTTTTAAATTGGACTTAACTTGTGCGACATATTAAGCCCTCCAGAACTTTTATGCTCTTTATTAAATTGAAAGTACCTTGTATTTTTGGTGGGGTAAAAGTCGGACCAAACAGAATACTTATTTTTTTTATGTAGTCATCCAGCCTATTGCAACTTGTAGAGCCGTAGCAATTTTGTGAAATGGTATCATAATCTCCATCTCCTATTGATTTCTATTATTTCCTTAAAAAGGTGATTAAGATTGACATATAATCTGTATAAAATTTGCCATAATTCTTTAATAGCGAAACATTCAGCATCATCATCATCATTATTAATAACCTTGTATTTCGCAAGTCGTTCTAAGACAAAAGTAAGGTATCCCTTCTTCATAAATCTTTAGTTGCTTTAGATAGTATTGTACCATGCACTTATCAAAATAAATATAAAAAATATTATATAAATATAATATATGCAAAATATCTATATATGTATGTATATTATATTAAGTATATCAGATATCTAGTACCCGTAACACAAGCTTAGAGCTTACCACGGGGCTAGATGTTGTTGTGTAAATTGTCCGGAAATATTTATTTATTTTATTTATTTATGCACCGTATAAAACCAACTTTATCCTAATCATCCGTCTATTGGAAGAAGTAAACCGCTCCGTTTGTTCTTGCAGTGTCCATATTTTTCGTTCCCTTTAGGTTACATATAGGTACTCAAAAAATCCTAAAACTTTTAATTGGAATAGATCTGTGAGCATCCGATCATCTCATTCGGAATGCGCAATTTACCTATCACTGTCGGATCTTCCATTCAAATTTTATGACTTCCTCTTTGTCCCTATATTCACGTGAATAGAAGTTGGCCTTGGCAATGTCCAGTGGAATACTGACAGGACTTTTGTTCGCGATTCAGGTTCTATAAATTACTTCCTACTTTGATTATTACGTTGTCACGAATCTAATATTGCGAAAGTCTCGCTCATCGAACAGTTATGCTTCGCTGTTTATCGGCTTGGCATAGAATTAGATTAATGTAAAGGATTCATGATTATGTTCTGTATTTTACTGTACATTGATTTATAGTCGCAGATACTGAGTTTTACAAATGGATCAACCCGCATAAAATTTTGCTATTTATGATGATGTTTGTATGATTGCTTGCTTCAATAAATTATTATCTGAATAATATTTAATCGAAAACTTCCACGAACACTTTCAATTAGCTAAATAGACATTTTTGTATCACTATCCCTTGGATACAAAAATAGATGCCTGTCCATTGAACTCACTATACTACAACTAAACCGATGACAACGATAACATTGTGACTCTGGTCATGTGGGATTTACTCTGCACAGGATAGTCTGATATGTGCTGAAACTTTATTGTATTGACTTTATTATATTGACAACTGTACAGACTATCTGAGTTAAATAGCCTGAATGATGAGATAGATATAGCTTAAAATATATAATATATATAGCTTTTACACTTTTAAACGCTGCCTAAGACGAACTACAAAGTACTTGTGAGTAGTTTCTATCTAAACTAGTCTAGTTAAGTAGTGGTCTAGTCTAAAGTAAACGTACTACACCCATTGATTATGTGACGATTGTAAAGAAAAGTAGCAACAATTAATACAATAGTTTGTCGTTCAATGAAAAGCTGTCTATTTTTTCATACTTTGCAAATTTTGTAATGTATTTGCTTTAAGAGTTCTATCATGGCCCTTTATAAATAATTATCAAATGTGTTTTTAGTTTTAACTATTGTGGTTAGTTGTCCTTGGCCATGTACGGACCCCAGGACAGGTGAGTGACTGACACGAGCTGATGGATCCTTTATTCTAGTGACAGCGGCGCCGATCTGCCTCAGCGATAAGCCGGAAATAATCATAAATGAACGAGCCTCACTTGTCGGATGGGGGAAGCTATCTGGACAAAATAATGCGGTATGTTTTTGTTGTATTAAGTCTACTTAGCGACCTGCCCAAGCTTCGCACCGGTTCGAATTAAAAATAAAATCTTATTTTTAAATTGCTATTGCTGAAATGCAGTCTATTGCTGAAAACTGCATTAAAAATATGATGAGAAACAGTATGGGGTTCCTTTTAGCCACGCAACCGAAAGTGTAATGTAGTAACCGAAACTAATGCGGTCATAAATGACATAATGTGTATATTTCATATGTAAAAGTGATGATGATTGATGATTTTTTCTGTGAATCGAAATAAGATTAGAATCAGGTGCAACGTACTTAATTATTTCGACCTCGTCGTCATTCAAACTGACTCAATTAGCGATAACCGTGTGTTCAATTTCAATGCCATATATATAATTGTTGTGTTCATATCGTTGACAATGGACACTAAAATATCGAGTTACGAGCAAGTAAGGTAGTACTTGCTACGTAACTCGTAAAAAGGGAAATTAACAAAAATTCATGAGAATTCATGTTGACCAATAAGATTTTTATCATGGGTTTGTGTATAAGAATATATATTTTTTTAATTTATTAAGTTCTATTTAATAAGATGTTTGAAACAATGAAAATATTCAATATGACTGAGTTACATCAGTCGCTTTTATAATATTTGTAAGTAAATGTAAATCCTCATTTATTCCACAATTTTAGGATTTATCTTCTTGTCTAATATTCTTATCAACAACAACTAAAATATGTAATATTTTAGGATTTGTATCTATTTACAAGGAAATTTAAAAGTTTATTAATAATATTCTCCCTCAAAGACCTTTCTTTCCCTGCTTTTAAATTTCTTTATAATTGCGATGTGTAGGATTTTTTTATCTCCAATTTGTTTCAAATCAATATGGCAGTTAAAACATTAAAAGGTAATAGAGACAGAGTAGTTTCTAAATATTACGGAGTTACATCAGTCCCATTTAAGTATAACATTAAAAGGAAAATTTTAAACTTACTGATGGCACAAGCTTCGAAAATCATCAATCACACATTCATAACAATTTGAACAAGAACTCTTCCAATGCTAATTTGACGACCTCTGTGGCTACGTGGGTAAAAGTCCGCTTGAGGCGCAAGAGGTTGCGAGTTCGATTCCCGCCAGGGTACCATATTTTGTACGAACTACAATGACTGGTTTCGGTCTGGGTGTTTTCTATGCATCATATGAATGATATACTACATAGATATTTTTTTTATAAACCAACAAAAAAATATCTATGTAAGTACCTCTAGTATTTCAGTCACCTAACACCCATAGTACAAGCTCTGCTTAGTTTGGGAGTAATTTATTATTCTATGGTTTTAATAAATGTTTCCGGACTACTCACACAGCATCACCTAACCACAAGGAGATGCTGTGTGAGTAGTCCGGAAACATTTATTTATTTATTAATGCACTTAAAAATATTATCCTACCAAACATAATAATATAATAAACATGGTATACAGATCAACCGCCAACAACAACTAGAGGTACCACTGGTGCCTTTAGAAACCTGTGAGAAGGTGTTTGGAGAGTCTGTCCCGGTACATGAAGGCCAGCTTTGTGCTGGGGGAGAAGAGGGGAGAGACGCCTGCTCGGGCTTCGGGGGGGCGCCACTGCTGCTGCATAAAGACGGCCAGTATATGCAGGTAACTATAACACACATAGGTAGTCAAAAAGGGAGAAGTATACTTGGGGTGGTGATGATATGATGGTAAGAAATTGACTAATTATATGCTGGGGAACTAAAGACTGCAGAGACGTCTCGCTCTGGAGTGTATTGTGCATTACCTCCATGTCTTAAAGAGCCCCAGCCCAATTCCCTGGTAGGTCCTGGATAGGGTAGGAGTAGGTATTTTGGAGACTTCCAGAGTCGTGCCAGCATATCTGATGGTGAGGATGGACTAGTAGTAGATAGATAGTTGCCAATTTTATTTTCAGATATAGTAGTTTTACTTACTTACCACAAATAAGTCACTGTCTAATTATTAAAAGATAAGACTGCCCAAGTAATTAACTACTTATCCAAAGTAAGTAAAGTAAGGTAAGGTCCAACTAGGTACCTATAGAACTTTGCGTTACACCAATGTCACTATGGACCCTTGAGATGAACTAAGACCTATGTATTTAAGAATAGAATAAGAATATTTATTTCAATTATCTTAATAAAAAGGTGTTATAAAATTAGTCTATAATTAATGAACTGTTTCAGCTCGGTATAGTATCGTTTGGGTCAGAGAACTGCGGCAGTGAAGGCGTTCCCAGCGTGTACACAAACGTGGCTCATTACTACCGCTGGATCACCGAGAACTCGCCTTCGTAACTGACAAACGTTTAATTCTAATAAATGATCTATGGCAAGACAGTGTTATATTTTTTTATTATATTTGTTAGGTGTCGGTTTTCCTTTTCACCCGACTGCGCGACGCTATTGGCGATGCAAAGATTCTAACTAGCGCCTCTAGTGTCAAAATTGTGAAGCTGTCTAAGAACGACACTTTGACAGTATTCGTTACAATTAACGTCAGGGAAAAACATAAATAATAAATACAAATCAGTTAGAAATAAACAAAGTGTCATTCTAAGACAGTTTCTAAATTTCGCCGCTAGAGGCGTGCACTATTTCTCTAGTAGCACTATTCAGACCAAACGCCTGGGCCGATTTTTATGATTCATACGGCGATCGTTTCCTTTTAGTGGCATGTCTTTAGTGACACTCGCCTGTTAGTGAAAATTCAATATGGCCACTACTGGGCGTCGTTTAATAAAAATAAAAAAAAGACAACAAACTATATCATATGGGGTATTGTTGAATAGATATTTAAAAAACATTTTTAGTTTTCTTTCAATATTTGTTGATCCGACTGACCGTTTAGGATCCATATTGGTTTAAAGTTGCGTAACCTTCTCTCTTAAAGGTATAAAGACTGAAAAATCCCAAAAAAGTAAAGTCCCAGTCGAATTATTTTTTTTCTTAAACTCAGCTCGTCAGAATTCTGTTTGATAAAAGTAGCGCTTCTTACGATTCTTGCGATACTATCTTATACTCGTATGTTTTTATGTAACATGATGTATCCTATCAAATTTTGAAGATTAAAACACATACTTTGCAAACGCCTCGTCAATATGAAACAATATGTAAGATTCAAAAGACATTCAACTAAAATCTTTTCTAAAATAAAACACAGGAAAACTTTAGCACATTTCCTCTTTTTTTTGGTTTTGCAAACAAAAACAACGTAATCTCTACTTGTTACTGCTACAGTTTCTAAGTTCTACTCGTACATATCAGACAGTTGGTTTTGAACAATACATTTAATGATATCGCAGATTAGCACAGGGTCTTGCCTCCGGCATGAGGTTACACAGAGTTCCCAGAAGGTCTCTTTGACTGTCATCTTGTATTTGCTTTACGAACTGCTGTAAATAAATAAAATAATGAAATTGGTCATATCTATAGATTGCCTACCGAATCATAAAACACACGCGGAAGTTAGTTAATAACTGCTGAATGGGTTAAGCTGCGAATGAGATTACTCAAATGAATAGGTGTGCATATAGGTTCCAATTTCATTTCGAAAATGTGCCTAAAATTCTTCAATCGCGAGCAAGTTTAGTAAACAAAATTATGTGCATTCTAATATTTTTTTAAAGAATTAGGTATTCATGTTCAGCAAAGATTAGACACTGCTATTCAGTCATCCATCACCTAATAGTATGTATTATCTGTCATAAATATTGCAAGCTAAGAAGCACGAAATCAGAGAAAGTAGTACCCTAGTAGTATAAAAAGGTGTACTAGAGATTACACAGTGAATACAAGAACTTAAGACAAATACATTTTCTGTGACAAGCCTTGGTTATCCAGGACCTTAGTTTCGGACTTACCCCATTGACAGTAACTGTAGGTATGAACGAGGGACTAACATTTTCGGTGAGCCGTTCCGATCGCAACTGCAGGTTTAATCCTTGTCTTGAGTTCACGCAGTTCTGGATGCTTTGAGTTGGCAAATTTGCGTTTCGTACACACTGGAATAAAATAGATTTAGATGCAGTGAGTGACATCTGTATAAATTATTTATTACAATATTTGTCAAGTTATAATATAAAGAACTAAGTAAGAAGTAGGCATTTAATACTACTTACTCAGTAATGCTAATGCTTTAAGCCTTAGCCGACTGCTAGATTTAGTATAAAATGTAAAATAAAGTTTCTATGCTTAGTTCATAATTCTTAGCTTTGTTTATCAAACTATGAAAATAAATGTTTTTTTTTGCATCTTGTAACGGCGAGAAAAGTGACGTGACCTCGATGATATTTGGTTTGACACAATAAGTATCAACGGGTAGTTATACGAGTAATTCCAAAGTTGAAAATCTCATTCTCCGCTGACCTGCATAGACTCAGAGTATTCTAAGACATTTTTAAAACAAGTATCTATTATTTTGTTGACTAAGATGATACGAACACCTTTTCTCGGATTTGTAGGTGTGATGTCAAAGCAAATATAGCAATAGCACACATCTGGCTTTATATTTGCCTCTTGTAAGTTGAAATCTTATACGTTTTGTTATCTTTTATTACTTGATATTGGAAAAGGCGGGAAAAAGGCATCTACAATCGACTTAGTCGATTGTACTTATACATTTTTAGTTCTAATCTGGGGAGTTCATCGCTTAAAATGAGCTAATACAATGCATTGGAGTAACATTACACATAACAGATATGGCAATTTTAACAAAAAATCAACCGAGTTTGTGGATTATTAATTAAACTACAAACCCGATTCCTATAAAACTCAATGGCACTGAGACTAACACACATGAACTTGTGAAGAACCTTCCGCTTTTTTTTAATTAAAATATAAGTCATTTTTAACTATTCCGTAGCTTAGACAGCTGGTCGCCGCTTAGGTCGTTTCAACTCTACGACTTTTAATGCAATTTTCAGGTACCTAAATAAATAAATATTTTTTAATTAATTTTTTTATTCTTACGAAAACGGGGTTTATAATTATTTAGCTTAGTATGCAATATAGTGATACCTGTAAGCCGCCCATGGTGCCGGCTAGTGTTTGCATCTCACACGCCACGTACTTCAAGATCTCAGCATCCGACCTCCCTTGCATGTAGCTGATAGCGCAGTCTTGCATTATATTCCCGCGGCATTCGGAGTCACCGTGCTGGCAGTTGAATTTACCGTTGTACTGAAAACATAGTTTATTTTTTAAACCTCTGGGTATAGTAGTCCTGGTGTGTGGAGCACAGGAAGTGCACCGTGCTCCAGGTCAGGTAAATAGTAGTACGCAATGGTTTGCTCACTCATAAAAGTGGGAGAAATTATTACTTAATATTATAAAACTATTACTTAGTTATGGTTTTAAACACCTCTTCCAGTGTGGCTGTAAACAATTTAGGCGACAGGGGGTCACCCTGCTTCACTCCTCTTTGTATTTTAAAATGTGGACCAGTGGAATCTAATTTGATAGCTGCTGTACTGTTGTTATAAATTTGCTGCAAAAGTTGAATGTAGTTGGTCTGAGAAGGGCATTGTAATCGACGAAAAAAGGTTAACTAATCTACGTTTTGCTGACGACATTGTCCTCTTTTCGTAGTCACCTGCTGAACTTGACGGCATGCTAGAACAACGACACCCACCTTAGGGATTGGACAACTTTAACAGGTGATAGGGACGTCTGGAAGGAAGGTAGGGAGGCCTTTGCTCTGCAGTAAGACACAACAGACTCATAAAAAAAATATTACTTAGTGTTTCAAAAGAATAAAGGAGAAACGTGATCTCTTAGTTACCTACAATTCAACATAGATTGAACACATCAAGGTCTCTACAATGAAATGTGAGCATAACACCGAACAGAGCGCCGAGCATTCGCAAGATGTTTCATTACCGCGCCAACCTCAACCACGCTTCTACAACTTAATCCGGTTGGGAATGTTGTTGCCTCTTGTTCTATAATAATAGCCAGCCATAATTATAATGACAATGTATTGTACTTACATACGCTTTACCAAACGGAATCAGTTGCAAACTTATGTAGTCCCCCAACCGGTCTATCGTGGGCACCAGCTGATCCACTATGAACCTTCTACTGTCTGGACACTTGCTCTCGTAGTATACTTGTAAGCTTAGCTGAAATGCATAAGATTTCAATCATTCCATTTTTAAACCTTTTCTTTAATTTTGTTGGAACATACATTTTCATGTTCTGATCTCATATTATTTCAAACATGTTGGCACTTTTAGGGTTTATTAGTTTAAGAAGTGTAATTAATTAATGGTACAAATGCGCATTAATAATTTACACAAGATTTTAAATTATGTAATTGTAAAATTATTGCATTTACAAATTTAAAATTCAGTGATACCAACAATGTTACCTTCATTGTTGCAAGCAAATTGTCCGCTATCGGCGCGGCGCTGTTGTAGCGTAAGGTCCTCCAGTACGTCAATATATGTCAATGTCAATGCGAGTTTATTAAGAAACATAATTAAATTTGGCACTTCTTCATTTAAAGACCTCACTGGTAAGCATAAAAGCAGTTCCTCATAAAACTAAATACCGGAAGTAAACAATGACATTGCCGTTATCTTTGCTTTGTACCGGTCTTGCCAGTTAGAATGAAACCAGTACTCTAGAACTTTATGACTGCAAAGGACAACTTTCACTGGACCAGATTGAAACTAACCGGCCTCATAGAAAAACTTGGTGGTAATGAGCCATAAATAAATGAATAATGGACAAACCGCATAACAATATTTATGCTCGTTGCCCGTTGCTTGCCGTAAACATGTGTAACGGGTACTTAATAGAATATGTATACGTAGTTTTTTTTTAATATTTATAAATAATTTTGTAGAAAACACACAGACCAAGGAACAAGTGCTTGCAGGACATACAAACACTGTTCCCTCGAGGGAATTAAAATCGAATAACCAGCGGACAGTCGCGTCGTCCACATATAAATTAATAAAAATAGACGGAACTAAAACCGTTTTTCTTTCAAGTAGGTATTGTTAACATTCGATAAAGTTTAGGAAGTTCTATATATAGGTATAAGTAACAACATATATATGTGCCAGAAGATAAGAGAGAAAGAAGGTCTTCTATTAGATAAACTATATGTCTAGACATTTTTTCGCCTAAAAAGGCGAAAAAATAGGTCATAGGTCTGAGTAGATTAAAAAATCTACTCAGACCTATTTGAACTTAGCACGCGGGAACAGTTGACATAATAATTTGAATTTAAGTGATCAACAGTAATGTATGATTTTAGATTTAACATAATTTTGATCACATAAACAGTATTACAATTAAAATCAACTGCAAGATAAAAAAATATTAATTCTTTCTCTATAGTTTAAATTCGACACATTTGTGTAATATTGCCTGAATAAAAACTTATGCTTATTTTTGTTAAATTTTACTGATCGGAATATTTTTATTTCACTTGAACTTCGTTATTTTCATACAAAATCCATTCAGTAGAACCCAAAACAGTAAATAAATAAATAAATAATAAATAACACACAAAAAATATTATAAATAAATAATAAATAGTCACATTGTGTTCACATAAAAATAATCCTATTAATTTACGGCAAATATCTGCTCGTACAAATAGTATATCTAAATATGTAAAGTACTAAAACTTCACTAACCTTTTGTTGGCTCTCAGACTGAGCTACAAATACCAACACGAGAAAACCAAGTAATTTCATTTTCACTTTTAAAGCTGACTAGAGGAACCGGAGGAGTACCTGTCTTTCCAAGGCGAGATATTTGGATCAACTGTACAAATTTTGTTGATATGACCGGCTATGCTTAAGACCTACTGGTTTCAACTTATCACAATGGGTGCTTAGCGTCTGCAGTTCCTTCTGACGTGACTAATAAATGACTTTTTGATTGGTTTTCTTAGGATTAAAAGCCAATATGAATGTTAGAAAATATATTTAAATAAAATAACAGGATGAAATAGATAAATTTTGACTTGGAAATTACATTTTATCCATCGTAAATTTAATTTAAACAGATTATGGCGTACCAAGATTTTAGGGTCACGTTTTTTCAAAATATTTTTGTCTTACGACAATCAATTTGTTTCTTCTATACCAATTAGTGTAAGTGCCTAATTCAGAGCTGCAAATAATTATTTATTAACCTTACAAACCCCTCGTCTGTTACATTCGTGATCTCAAAAACTACTGAACATTTTCTATGTATAAAATTAGCACGCAAAGTCGGGATGGGAGGCTAGTGTGTGGTAATTTATTATGAGATATCATGTAATTTTACCTACGATCGAGCCCCTGAACTAGCAATAGCGAATCCTTTAATTTGTGTGTAATTCTCTATAGATAGGTACCTTTATGATAACGCTTGCTAATTTCAGTTTTCATTCGTATTTTATCGTAATTTTTAGCACGTTTTTCCTATTGTAGAGATGATCAATCTGTACCTAAGTGTGTTGCGTCGACGTCATTTTTGATTTGATGAATACCTCCATTGGATCATGAATGGGACATTTACTTAATTAATGAGTAAAAATGTCAGCCGTACACAATAATACAATATAGGCACTTAGACACATGAGGCTAATTACAAGTTTTCACGGTTAGTAAAAACTGGGATTAGTAAAAACTAAAATATGGGCTAATTTTAAAGAATAATCCTTGGATATGTAAATAAAAGGTGGCTGATATAAACTATAACTAATCGTATAAAACCCTTGTTTAAAAAAAATCCGCTGGCTAGTTTAACAAGATAAGGTACCTACCGATTTAATATTGTTATAACCTTAGATTATACTTGAATTAATACTATAGGGTAGGTACCTCTAATAACGTAGAGTACCACGTCACTAATAGGTATAGACTAATGCATCATTATTAAATACTAATAGAGGTAACCCCTTCTGTATACAAACTACCAATGCAATTGGATAAACTATATCATGGCGCTCATTGTTCCAATTAATGATTTATCTATTTGGCTTATTTTTATTTGTTTCACTAGCGAGTATTAAATTGCGTTTCTTCTCCCTATAGGTACATGTTCCGATGTTACTGACTATAAATATATTTCACCTACTTACCAGTCATCCATCATATCATACACACCTTGGTGTATATTGAATAAACTAGGAAAACAGTTATAATCACTATCCAGTACGGCTGAATAAGGTATAATGTGTATAAAATCACTATGAATAATATAAAAAAATAAACTATTTCCATTAAATTATGTGATCATGTTGTTTTGTTGTGATCACTTGACAGAGGTTAACTAGATTTGACGTAACGACGTATTGTGTCAGTAATGAAAAATTCATAATTAAGAAAAAACTTTATTGAGCCCATAATAGACCTATTTGTTTAACATTATTTAAATCTTATTTTTTTT
The DNA here is from genome assembly GCA_929108375.1 of Gymnoscelis rufifasciata. NCBI lineage: Eukaryota > Metazoa > Arthropoda > Insecta > Lepidoptera > Geometridae > Gymnoscelis > Gymnoscelis rufifasciata. The sequence goes on along the minus strand of OV815315.1, from coordinate 5,450,320 downwards.
CGTATTATACACATACTCATAGAAAATATAATTGGAAATCTATTATCCAGTATTCATCAGTCGACGATTATTACTTCATAAGGCTAAATTAGTGACAGTTAAGATCCGCGTTTAGTATATAGGTAACACCGAGGCTATTTTCTGTAGGGATTGTTGTAACACTAAAATCTTTTTAGGAAATCAGTTACCAAACTCCGGTATCCAAAACGGGCGAAGCTTAATAGTACTACAGTTTACACTTTGAAATCTTAAACATTTCATCAATACCTATTTTGATGATTGCTTAAAAACCTATTGCTAATTCCTTAGATTAAGGAGCTGTTTATTATTTCTAGCTTCTAATCGTTTATTCTTCTCCTTATAAACATTGAATACAGCACAGATATTCTTCCGTAAGCCTATCTGAGTGCTTTCAGGAGCATATCTGCCCTGCACTGTGGAATGCTCCTCTCGCTGGTTGGTCTGCAAGCGCGCGGCGGCTCTTTGGTAATCAGTGCGGACCTCCTCTTCGAAGTTGTGGATTTGCGCTTGGGGAAATGAAGTTGGTTGGGCATAGTTGTCGCGAACTTCTGTTCTGAACATCCTGAGACGTAAAAAAAAAAAAGGTGTGTGTGATTCACACACTTTAGAAGTGAAACTTCAGTAAATCGACGAAAGAATAAGAAGAATAAAAAAAAAGTGTGTGTGTGTCAGCTACGACGCACGATTGGAGTCTACTACTTACGAACTACAATTATGATATATATCGAATAGAAAAAAAGGGTAAATGAACGCATCTGCTAAAATGATAAGAGAAACAAACATATATCTGTAATTATTCGGATTATTTATATTATGTACTTCAATAAAGCGTATTACATAAAGTATGTTACAAAATAATATAAATAAAATACAGCAATACCTCTCTGCGCGATACTTCGTAGGCTCAACTACGAAGTATCGCGCAAAGAAATTTAAATAAAGCATTGTATTTGTGTCTCTTACCATTTCCGTTTCATCTTTTTGCATCCGGTTTGAAATCACTACGATTCTATAGAAGTTTCACTTCAAAAAATTAAGTGAATTTTAAATTAAAACATTTGAAACCTTTAAGGGAAATTATAGTAGGTTATTTGAATACTCATTGATGATTTTTGGAATGACTTACCCCGGAACGCAGTTCAATCTATTGTGTGTCTTAATGCTGGACTCCTTGAATTCAAAGTTAAACTTTTCTCTGTCATAAACAGTTTTAGGTCTACTCAAAGGCAATCGCCATTCGTTTTCCTTAGGTTTCGGACCCCACGCCTGAAAAATGGCCAGGGATAGTATTTTAAAGCTCATAATAAAAATATTAGCATGCACGCGCAATAAAAATAAATTTACCCAATTTACGTTAGCGAAAGTGTAATACGTCACTATATCCTTAGTATTAGATTTTTTCTGGAGTTGGTCGGCTGTAAAGGGGCGGTGGTGAAGCCTTGAAGTTGTTAAGTACGGATCTAGGTACTTCTCAAAGCCATCGTGAGTTGTATCCAGAGGTTCTATTTCTTTGTGCCAGCTCGGTTCTGGAGGCTAGAACAGAAACTATTTGTTTACTTTTTTCTTTTTCATAATTTTTCGGTCTACTCAAGTCGGCAATCTGTGCCTAAGATATTTTACCTAATTCTAGGCAAACGTTTAATTCTTCTTAAATATTAATGTGATTTAAGATGTGGTTCAACTCTCATTTCAGGTACAGGTAAGTCGTGGGTAGGTATCTAATCTTTGGTTGCTGATAAAATTAATAAAAATATTAAAGATAATCCTCAGAGATAATTTGAATTTAAGCGTAAAAAAAAAACATTTTAATTAGGTATTTAACAACATAAAGCATCGATTTTAAAAACAACACTTACATTTAAATTACAAGTTTTACCTTCCATTGATACCTTAATTGTACATATTTATTATATACATACTATATACCTACAAAATAAGTATTACTAGAAACTAAAATTAACATAATTTACTCTTCGGACCCCGAAATTCTAAACGCCACAATATGCCGCATCCATAAATTGTACCTACTCCATGATTGGTATCACATAGGAACTGTGCACAGTCCGAATGACCAAATTTGTGTGCACTACCCACTTATATAAATATATAAAAAAGATAAAAAATGTACTAATTATTAAAATATTGTGCTTTGCTTTCATTGTTTTGATTCTGTTCTTTTATTTGTAATTTTAATAAACATCATATAGTTAAAGAGCCAGCTTAAATCTGACAACACATTCTTTACGGTATCTGAAATTTCGTCCAGTGAGACTTCTATACCCAGTTAACAAGCAATGGGTACTAGCTAACCCCGGCCGCGGTAGGTTTGGGGTCCCTCAGGTGAGTCAGGTATGAAAAAAAGTAAATTTTTAAAGTATTTTACGGCGTCTGCCGTTTAAATATGTTTTAATATATCTCTGGAAAAATTGAAAAATAATTATGGCTGCTGATTTTAAAGGTTGCAACATCCTGGCAGCCACTTTTCAAAATTCGAAAAAAAAATAAAAAAATAAAGTATTTTACGGCGTCTGCCGTTTTAATATGTTATCTATTGAACTATTTTAAGTTAATATTGAAAATGGCTGACATTTTTTCCGGTTGTAACTATCCGTTTTACAGCGAAACATTACCCGCAGTCCGTGCATACGTATGTCCACAGTTGTAATTTTTACATTCGTAAAATTTATCTAACATTAAAATTATATCATCATCTCAGCCGTAAGACGTCCACTGCTGGGCATAGGCCTCCCTCAAAGACCTCCAGTGGTTTCAGCTGGCAGCGGCCTGCATCCACCGTGAGCCCGCAGCCTTCATCAGATCGTCCGTCCATCTAGTTGGTGGACGTCCTACGCTGCGCTTGCCGATCCGAAAAAAAAAAACACATGCGGAACACATGCGTACTTTAAATGTGCATAATAAAATAAGGAAAAAAAGTTCCATTCTAAGGCTGTAACAAATATAAAAATATTTTAAAGATGTAAAAAAATCAAACATTAATTAGATATATTTATAATTCATATCAGAATATATTTATTTTTGGAAATAATCTATAATGATAAAATATTTTATCATTAATTTTCATCTTCGGAATCACCTCTAGAAAGTGACAAGTGACTATAAAAATAAAATATATGGAAGGATCAAGCTTGCATCAAAGCTCCGGACTTTTTAATTAAAATTTTCGTTCATATCTACAAGGCTGTCCTTGTAGGAATTAATGAACAGTTGAAATCTCCCATCATCAACATCGATGGATTTTTTAGCATTGTACATACTGCAAGTGTACTTCTGGAACTTTCTTCTAACATCAAACAGTTCACGTAAGGTATTCTCAGTCAGGCCAATGTCACCGAAAGCAGCAAATGCTTTTTGAAATTCAACGTTATTTTTTAGTAACATGAAAGGTTTTTTTTTTCTCAGATTATAAAAAGCTGGATTTGAATCACAACCAGTGAAAGCGTAGAAGCCAATTAAGCTTTCAGCTTTCAGCTAGAAGTGGTCCAAGTTGTGTATATATTTTGCTGACATCAATAAACCTTTCGATGTTTCCTGTCCAGGTTAGCATACAAATGTGAGAAGATTTTTCAAGTTAACCATATTGCCCAGCATGATTATTAAAATAATCTGAACCTCTAATAACAATATTAGACTGATCAATAATGCTACAAGCATGGAAAATAATTTTACTGTAAGCCGTACGGGCCAGGTGTGCCTTTGTTTTCGTAAAAGGAACTAAATCCCCACCACTCAGCCCTAACACAAAAGAAGAAAATATTTGACTAAAGAGATAGACAGAGAGAGAGCATAAACTACCACATGTTTTCTACGCATAAACTGCAAGTAATGTTTCGCTGTAAAACGGATAGTTACAACCGGAAAAAATGTCAGCCATTTTCAATATTAACTTAAAATAGTTCAATAGATAACATATTAAAATGGCAGACGCCGTAAAATACTTTAATTTTTTATTTTTTTTCGAATGTTGAAAAGTGGCTGCCAGGATGTTGCAACCTTCAAAATCAGCAGCCATAATTTTTTTTCAATTTTTCCAGAGATATATTAAAACATATTAAAACGGCAGACGCCGTAAAATACTTTAAAAAATTACTTTTTTTCATACCTGACTTACCTGAGGGACCCCAAACCTACCGCGGCCGGGGTTAGCTAGTACCCATTGCTTGTTAACTGGGTATAGAAGTCTCACTGGACGAAATTTCAGATACCGTAAAGAATGTGTTGTCAGATTTAAGCTGGCTCTTCAACTAATACTTAATATGTAATTATTAGTGATAGAAGGTAAATTAAATACTACACGCACGTACCTACGTAAAAATTTATTGATATAAGTTGGTTTCTCATTTAAGCGAATTATTGTTTATACTTAATGAGAAATAAAGATATTCAAACCTTTAATAAAAAAAAAATTATAACATCAATTTATGCCGTGATCATGACGCTTGCAACATCGTAGAAATATTGGGAAACTCAAAAACCGTCAAATCATGGACTGTTAATACCCGTTATAAGTTTAAATGAACGGTGTCTTTATGTAAGATTGTATTACCGGGTTCAAGTGAAGACTATAAGGGTGCTTGAACTGGTCTTTGTCGGTGATCAGCCTTCGTGGAATGGCTGGTTCCTGGTACTTGTCCCTCATCTCTGTAGTTCCATGGGCATCCGGAGCTGGCACTCTGTCTGCTTGCTGAAATACCGATTATTTATCTCTATAGACTCTGTCATAATGTATGTCAACTGCTACAACATATATTTTTAAAGTTTACTTCTGACGTGGACTGCGACAAACCAAACGCAATAGCCACTAATGAGAAACTGTACTGAACTAAAGTTTACCAGTGCACCGTCCTGTGGAACAGTTATTTACTAATTAATTTTCCTCATCATCTGTTTCAAAGCGTTTCTTAAGTAGGTATCTACCGACAAACGATAACTTTATCTGTTAAAGTACATGTCATTTCAAAATTTGTATATAAGTAGGTAGGTTATTTGAACGTCTCGCATCTTTAACACGCCGTCTATCCGTAATATATTGAGTTGAATCGGTTATTCTCATCAGTCATCTTCCATGCCTGAATCGATCTCTTGTCGAAAGCCCAAACATCATAATAGCCCTCGCTATTTATTTGTGGACCGACTCTGAAGCCTACTTAGAAGGTTACTACTTTACCTTCCTTTTAGTTATAGCAAAAAGTTAAGGAGTGATCCTTGTGATGACATCACACACTGCTTCAAGATCTTAGTGTACATAACTAAAACTCTTACCCTTCTACTCGGATGATTGCAATGCTCATTTTCAAGGCATGACGTGTGCTTATTATGCCTTTCTTTGTCCGGAAGTTTGAAGACGTAGTCTTTGAATGTCTGCGACTTGGTCAGTTCCTTAGTCACAGTGTAGTCGCGGTAATAGTCTTTCAGATCTTCTACTGGTTCTCTCTGTAGTTATACTTATTAATATTATTTTTACAGTAAGGTCACTACACTTTTATCAACAATAGTACAGAACAATAGAGATATTTTTATGGATCAAAGTAGCCACTTGTTTCACGTGCCTAAATTATTCCAATTTTCAATAAATAACCATTTTTTAAAATTTAAAGAATTTTTACAAAATATGGGCACAAAGATTACCGGAACCATAGCATTAATGCTATAGTTCCGGTCTGCGTCTTTGCGTCGTCTGGGCGAAGGTCCTCTTGCGAGTTCGATTCTCGCCGAAGGGCCAAGTGTTGTGGGCAATAAGCCACAAGTTACATTACCACGGGGCTAAATGTTGTTTAGTGGATTGTCCGAAACTTTGAGTATCTCTTTAAATACTCTTAGGTCCGAAAATTTTTTTTATTGTTATTTTATTACATCTTCTAAGTGTGAACAGAATACATTTTGTTCTGTCTGATACCCTTGTCCTGCGTTGTGGTCATTCACTATGAAGTTTATATTAATATAACGACAATATAACTCAACTGCGAATCTTATAAACTTCTTGCTTTGATGCTCCTTGTACTTATTGAGAAATATCTTCTTACCAAAGTCTTCCGAACTTCAGGTGGGTCCCTCCACCACCGACCTATAGTCTCACTCGACTCTGCAGTCCCGGGGTGCTTTCTCACCGGGTATGTGGTATGTACCGGGTCCCAGGTACGCCGATCTTGTTTCTTTGGATATTTGGCTTGCATTGTCACTTAATTTGTGAAAATAACTACCTACTGCAGAAAAGTAGCAATTCTAAAGTTATTTTTGTTGTTCTTTTCAGTTTAATTTTATTTATTTGCAACCACGTTATATGTACAAAGGTTTTATGAAATATAGCTATTCCCCGGTTAATAATACTACAACATTTAGTGCAAAGTATGTTGTAAATCCATACAGTGGTTGCATGGATACACTTTGGTTGCTGCGATGTTGCACAACATAGAATTATTTAATCAATATGGGTAAGGCAAGGCATGTGGTAGGAACTGAAATCATAGCTAGCAACAAACCGTAACAACTTGTTTTGGGAGAGCTTTTCCTGGAAATACCTGTACCTACAGTTACACCTGTCAGAGCTATATAGCTAGGTAGCCCTTAAGTAAAAATATAGGTAGGCAGCATAAAGGTCAACTGTATAGGTAAACCTGTCAGGTATATTTTTTTTTTTATTTTATTTTATTTTTACAATCTTAGGAAAACTTACAGCTAATTATTCTAACAGCCACACACTTTAGGGTATATTAATGTGTGTGTGGGTGGCTACCTATTTTCTCCAGCGGCTAGGCTGATTATAGTCTCAAGCTAACCATTGGCCCTGAGAGATCGGTGCGTAGCAATCTGTATGTACGCTATAGAAACCATTTAGAATAGATAAGTACCCGAAAATACCGCGACCTTTCAGCGCAAGTATGTAAAATTGTTACGCGCAGAGCTATCAGCGCCGATGGTTAGCGTAAAACAAAAATCATCTCTACGGATATAAAGAGTAGAGTACATTATTCTAATGCAGTATGTGATTCCATTCTAGGAGATTTTCTAAGATTTATAGTTAAAATAAAAACATAATGTAGTTTGGTAAAAAATTCTTTAATCCTCACAAATGACTGAAAATGTTATAAAAACATATACGCATACATAACTAACGTTAATAGGTAAGATAATGCAATAAATTAATACAAAAAGTGTCTACATGTTCAGTTTATTCTTATTGTTGGATATTTAGGTTTAAGATTATGCTTTTTATATAAATTACTTGAAATTCTATTGGGCAGTTAAAATCCTTAAAAATAATTCAGAATGACTTTACGTAGTTATTCAAACATTAGTAAAACAATCAGTGAATACTGTTAAATATTTAGTACTTAGGTAGCAATACATTCACACTAAACTTCACAATCCATTTTCTCCTGAAATTTCATTGCTAATGAGTTTTTTCTTAAATTACACATAAATAAATTATATTAAACGCAATCTACTAATATACAAAATGAATACAAACTTACAGTACTAATACAAAATACATCACAGTTCATAAACAATTTATTAGGTAAGTTAAAAGTACCGATACTTCAAAAGTAATATAAAAATTTAGCACTAGAATAAAGAACTTAAATTACCTATAACGAAAATTTGGTAAGTTTTATTATGTGTACGTTTTGAAATGTAGGAACTTATAAAAACGCACACAGAGAGAATGGCCACCTTTTAAAGGTGGAATTAATGGTTTAAAATAAAATAAAGAAATAATACAGTAAAAATACGTCTTACATCACGACCACACAGATATAAAACACGCGCCATACAAAATGTACAAAAGGGTATAAGAAACCCGAAACTTTCAGTCAGGATACACTATAAAGGTTACTAATGCCCGCGCACCAAAACACAATCAATCATCTCTATTTAAAAAAATCCTGTCGAATAAGTTAAAAATAAAATGAAATAAGAAACCACAATTGGTTTTCTATTAAGAAAATCTACAACTAATTGGCTGACAGTGTTTTAAAATTAAATGTGAAAATTAATTAATATTCCATGGTAATTTTGAGGTCTTGGCACCGGACAATGTATAAAAGCTACATTAAAAAATATATAATTGAAAAAGCATTGTATTAATTAAAATACTGCATAACAAGATTAGCTAATGAAATCGATAGCACTTAGATAAAGGTTAATGTAGAAAATATCACTTTATTTGTGTGATAAAAATATACTTTACTTCCAAGATCAGTAATACCTTATTGATACTGAGCAGAGTACAACCTTAGAGCTGTTTGTAGTGGATTCATAAAAAAATATTTCGAAGATTGAATATTTTTTATGAATGTGAGAGATTCTAGACGAGACTATGTTTAGGGGTACGACTGCAGGGCTTCTTGGGGCCAAGCTATCTTCGCGTCTATCCGTCGATACGCTAGCGTGAAGTTCTGACCGCTTTTCTCTGACATCACGTCTTGTGGGCAATCGTTTTCGTTCAACATAGTTTCTGGAACAACACGGAAAATGCATTTATTATTTGAAAATGGACTGCAAATAAAGTTAATTATAAGTTAATAATAAATATACGTTTAACATAATCGGAGTTCTGTGGAGTTGGAGTTTTGGATTCTTAACAACTTTGCCCGCAACCGCGCATTATATTATATATCGTGGGATTGAGCGCGGGGGTCGACAATCCGATATCACCGTTCGGATTGTATGCTTCCGACACCAGAATTGCCCTATGCGACGAATTTGTAAAAAAATACATTATTTTGAAGTAGCAAATCAGTATTATTCAGCTCGCGCTTCACTCGTCTAGAGCACCACGAACAAACAGATAATACATCGGACAGACGAACGAACTGTAGGCACAACAAATTGTCTGTTTGCGATAGTCTAACTAAATCTAAAACCTTGTCGAATAAACAAGTACGCGTTGGTAATAGCGGCACTGGTCCAGAGCTTACGTAAAGAGATACAGTGTTCTTAATGTTTTTCAATAATCCTGTGCGCGAAGGTTACGGATGTGTCTTAATCTTATTCTGCATAAAATTAAATAAAAAAGAGTACAGTAGCTGCATTGAACACTCACCTTGTCCGTCGTGCAGGGCAAATAGCGCGTAGTCCTGCGGATTGGTAATGGCGGCGGCGTGCGCAAGCGCGCGGCAGAGGTCGCGGGCGCGCGCGCCGGGCCGGCACGGGACCGGCACGCGACGGATCGAGCCGCGGCACTCGTCCGGTAGAACCACGCGGATCACCGCCACAGGGCATTGAGTAATGTTGTCCACGGAGCCGCGGCGCCATGTCTGGAATCGAGAGATACATTAAATAAGCTGGCAAGAACCAGGGGTGCACGCAGGGGGTGGTGGTAGAAAAATCTAATAAGAAAATGTTCTTTTAGCTTAAGCAAGCTCAGTTTTTGTGATGTCTGAAGGTCTACTACCACCTCAGAGGTAAAAAACTATCACAGGAGAAGAACTATTATGTTCTAGTTCAGCTGCGAGCCTCTTCAGAACTGCCACGGCGGAGAACAACGCCGTTTGATAGTACCCTCCTTCACTAACCAGTTATGCAGCTGGCAGTAACCTCTGCATTAACTCAACTAACTGATACTTACCGGAGAAGAGCTGTCCTGCTCAGGTTCAGGTGCGAGCCTCTTCAAAACTGCCACGGCGGAGAACAAGGCCGTCAGATAGTATCCTCCTTCGCCAGCCAGTAATGCTGCCGGCAGTAAACCCGCCATCAACTCTGCTTCCAGCTCCGCACAGACTAGTCGACATCGTGCGACTGTCCACGCTAGCACTGGGAGCAGATCATCAGCGCCTAGACTGCGTTCTCCGCGGATCTGGAATGATAAGTAAGTCTGATTACCACACACAAATACAGGTTCACCTTGTACTCGTATTTTTGTCCATATAATATTACGTTTACAAAATCGGAATTGGCAAGTATCTTTTGATTATAGCATTTTCGAAAGATTTTCATATACACAATACACTTTAACATTAGGTAAGTACATGTAACAGAACGTCAAGCATACGAAACCAGATGATTTGTTGCAGCCTCATTAAAATAACTAATGAGGTTTTTATTTATTTATTTAGACTTTGTGCACAAAAAACAACAAAATATAATTAATACATATGCCCAGAAAGCCGTGTTGGCTAAGTGGGAGGACACTCGACTTTCATTCCGAAGGTCGTGGGTTCAAACCCCGCCACGCATCTCTGGATTTTTCTTCTTGAGAAATTTATGTGCGCTTTAAACACGTGCTTTAACGGTGAAGGCAAACATCGTGAGGAAACCGGCATGTTCTGAGAACTTTAAAGAGTTTGAAGGACATGTGACATTCACCAACCCGCACTTGGCCAGCGTGGTGAATTAAGGCCTAATATCTCTCGCCAAGAGAGAAAAGTCCCTGTGTCCCAGCAGTGGGAACGTTAATAGGGTGATGATGATGATGATATGCCCAGAGTCAAGCATTCGAATATTAGATTAGACAAAATGCTAGCGATAAACAATAATACACTTACCGCATTGAACATAACTGAGATAGCTGCTAAGAGGTTTTCCAGTTTGTCTAGCGGAGAATCTGCTTCCTGCATCTTCAGGAAATGCTTTGAGATCACTGCCAATACTGCGGCTGATGGTATTTTTGTTGATTCCTAGAATAAAAGGTTCCAGAATTAGATCTTACACTATATACCTACTAAAATTTCTATGAGGGTGGTTTTTTTACGTATTGATTTTGAATCTTTTGAATAATTACATTAATTATAAGTAACTAGACATTGTTGTTTTTAATCATCATTAAATAAACACGAGTAACTCGCGAGTATGACGCCCGAGAGAAATAGGTAATAACTAATTAAGTGTCTGTCCGAAATACTGCTAGAGCTGTGAGTTAGGCTTAGTGAGGAAGAGCTTGCGTGAGACAAAGAGAAGCTGGATAGACTGGCGTATTGTAACGTAACTGATTAGTTAACGGTTTACGTTCCCATAAGACTAAGAAAACATTTATTGTTAGAATTGTGTACATAGGTCTTATAGTAGCGTTCAGAAACGAAAGTTTGCCCAAATTGGGCGCACAATAATATTTCTTGTTCTATGAGAACAATGATTAAAACAAATTACAATGGTATACGATGTAATAGTTATCTATCAAGTTATTACTTTAAACATTTTAAAAATTATGATAAAATAATAAATTACAATTTTACCTTTATCCCCAACTGCAAAGGCGTAGCATGATGTGCCTTCTCAATCGCTGCGTGGAGTCTCCTCACGTCAGCGGAGTGCCACGCCGCTAATAGAGTATACAATCTAGCTCGTAGAGGCCGTACTACTAGTCGGTGCATCACTCCTTCTAGAATTGCATCCAGATTCAGGAACTCTGTTGCTTTCAGCTGAAACAAGTATTTAGTTTCTATTTTGTTTCTATAAAATATATATTTTCGTACAACAAAATGAAGTCGATTCTGCTGTCTGTTTATTTCGATCTTTTAATCTTTAAATAGGTACTAATAAATTATCTTATTACACGGATCTTATTGAAATAATTATGTGACTTCTACAACTAAACAAACAAAAGAATTTTCACTAGATATTTATGAATACGCCGTTTAACTTTACGGCTAGCTGTCTATAAAACAGCGCGGTTTTTAATTCGGCAGTCCAACGATAAGCTGGATTGTCATTGCGATTCGTTCGTCAATATTTCGGATCACGTTAAGCCACATCGTGCGTACTGAAAATATAGTAGGCTGGGTTATGTTTGCCACGTGCGTGCCGCCCGATGTCATGGTTTTGTAAAAGTAGATTTAAAAACATCATAACTGTTTTAGTTCCGATTCTTAACACTCGTGTTAAGAAGTGTTAAGAATCGGAACTAAAACAATTAAAGTGCGGCATATGTCTCGCTATTATTTCTATTATTTTTTGTATAACATATGCCAATCCAGCTAATCGTAGAACGGCCGCATAACAAAACAGCGATGTTTAAAAACAGCTTATCGTTAAGTAAAACAGCTGATTATATGATCCGAAATATATACGCTACTAACATTTAAAAGAATATAACAAAGGTTCGTTCGTTTGAGTAACATACTTGAAATTAAAAGATAAAAAAAGTATTTGTATTGGGTGTTGTTTTATAATTTTTTTTGTCTAGTTTTTTAGTCAGCTATTGTGTTTTTGTAATAGTTTCAATAAAGAGTTTTGTATTATATAGTAATTTCATTTAATGCGATACCGCCAAACTGATTCGGATTTGACTCTGCTCTCGAAACGCAAGTGTACAGTCCATAGCATATCAGCATAGCAAATTTGGGTATTTTTAACCCCCGACCAAAAAAGAGGGGTGTTATAAGTTTGACGTGTCTGTCTGTCTGTCTGTCTGTGGCATCATAGCTCCCGAACGGATAGAGCGATTTCAGTTTTATTATTCAATTAGTTTTTTTTTGTATGAATGGTGAGTTTGGCCCGGGTGTTCTTAGACATGTTTCATGAAAATCGGTTGAGCCGTTTAAAAGTTATGGGGGTGAGAGTGGGGAAGGAAAACAGAAAATCTGCAAATATACTAGTGTGGGGTATCAAATGAAAGCGCATCGCGTCCACATTACATAATATTATGTTATTTTACATTTAAGGAAATGAAGGCATTGGAATCGGGGGGTTTTCTTAAATTTTAAATTTAGATTACCTTTAATCTCTCCTTTTCAACTTCTTTCTCAAACTCTCGCTCGCCGTGTTTCACAAGATAGTTCTTCATTCCAGACATAAACTGTCTTATGTTGCGCATCATCACCTGGGAATTGCAACACACATTGAGGCATAGATCAAAACGTATTATTCAGTGCCGAAATACTTCTATAACTAGTCTATAAGTCGAGGTAGAGATGCCCTCGTGACTATATTACAAGTCTAGAAATTAGTTTAGTACGAGGTGTTGAAACTAATGGCTGGTTGGCAAAGGTATATATAACTTACATAACTTAGAAATAAATTACTTTAAACTAGCTATTTAGTATTGTAGTAAGACCTTTTTTTTTTGGTTTTTTTTTTTTATCTTTATTTTATTAACTTTCGGACCGACTGGAGGCAAGATGCTGTGGATAGAGACAATTGGTTATATTTTAGTATTGATCAGGTGAGCCCTTTGTAACTTTATAAAAAAAATCATTTTGGGGCGTTTTGACGCGTCATATATTTAGCTCAATTTCTGAAGATCGCTATCCAAATATTTAACGTCAAAATAATAATAAATTAAGGTACGGGTCACAATCTCCGAATAACTTAGTAAATGGTTAATAAAATATAGAGCTATAACTGTCAGTGACTGGTTATCATTGCTCTATATTTTATTAACCATTTACTAAGTTATTCGGAGATTGTGAAACAAACCGTAAGTATAAATAAATAAACAAGACATCTATTACAACGTTACCTGGGGACAAGTTTCCTTCGAGTCCAGGGTACAGGCGATGAAGTTGTCGATGTTTTGAGCGAAGGTGGTGCTCTTGTCCTGGGCTAGGTGGAGGGCGTAGGCGCGCAGGGCTGCGCCCGTGCCTCGGGCTTGCTTCCCGCCACGCAAGGCCCGCACCCTTCCAGCTGCTGCTGACAAAAACTATGTTTATACGCTGTTTTTTAGTAAACGCGGGTAAAACTGCTTCTTTGATCTGTAGGTATATCCTACTACTATTATAAAGGCGAAAGTTTGTAAGTATGGATGTATGGATGTTTGTTACTCTTTCACGTAAAAACTACAGAACCAATTTAAATGAAATTTGGTACACAGAATCTCTAGAGCCTGAAAAATAACATAGGCTACTTTTTACCGCGGGAAAACGTCATTCCGCGGGAAAATCCATTATAACGCGGGAAACACCGCGGGGCACAGATAGTTGATTATAAATAATGTAAATTAAATGTATGCCAAATATGCGTTAATTTGCCATCATATGTCATACACATGCTTTCTCTTACTTTTAATTTACGTTGGGTGTATTGCACTATTGTTTGCTGCTCCTAGCCGTAGTACCTAGGTGAATCTTACTACATAAATGAAATTAGATGTATAAAACCAAGTTCAAGAAAGATACGAATTGCTTGTCTTAGTAATCCAGTCATTAAATCAATATCGCAACAAATCCAAAATATTTATAGTATGTAAGTTGTTTTGATGTAAAATATCGTTATGACAGCATTATTAACACTTAAAACGTAAACATCCGCGTAAACAAGGGTCGCTGGTGCCTGACTAATTGTTTTATATAGTGCACGTGGGGCATGTTTAACACATGCTATTCATGCATACAATGACCTGGACTATCTTCTTTATCGCTAAATGAGTTGTCGGAAACGACTTTAAACCAGTTTCTGGTCACAGCATAGACCTTTGCCGGCATATAGTATGTAGGTACATACAACTCTTTCATAGACGATTGGTATTTTATATAGGTTGAAATTTTTTGGAAGTATATAAACAGCCATTACCTACATAAATAACTATGTGTGTATAAATCATTTTGTTCTTCCACAACTATTGGAGCTCGCTTCTTTTTCAAAATATGCTTTGTTTTCTTGCTTAATCGACTCCAAAATCTAGCAAGCACGTCGAAGAACCGTCGAAGGCAACTTCTACGTGGTGTTTGGGATTCTTCTGGACATCTTTGTGGGCAAAGACATGTAGGAGAGCGAGCGACAAGTTCAGCACGCCTTATGTCAAGACTTTTTTCTGATAATGATTGGCATAGCGACGTCAAAGAGTCAGATTTCGCTATGTGCTGTTGAAATCTTGGTTCCTCCAACTGTTTTCGTGTCAGAAGCACCCAGCTGCTCTCATGGGAGAAATCGTTTAAAGAATCACCTCGAAAGTTTCTAGTGGTCGTCAACGCAAATATCTCACTTGGCACCTTCATTGGGGCACTTGTCTGGTTACTTCCAGAAGCACTCGCAGGTCGTTTGGATCCATGCAAGGAATCAAAAAATCTCGTTTTAGACTCGGGCCTACTGAGCTTCGTCTCAGATGGCTTCGCGCACTTTCCTTGGAACAACTTTTTGAACCACTTCATGACTAATAACTCTGCGGTTTTTTCCCGCCTCAACGAAGGACTTGAAACCGGAATTTTTCATTCACACACAAAAATATCAGTCAGATGTGCTTTCCCAACAAATGTTGGAAAGCAACTGTGACAGCACATGTAGAAGCATCATGACTAAGAATTTGCGGCACGAGCAGACCTTTGATCCAAACAATTACACTAATATTTACAGAGCTAAATGTAGTAATAGATAAGCGATGTGCGTTTCGAACCAATTGTCTGCATGCTCCATTAAATTAATTACTAATGCGATAATGACTCGAAGTGCCGATTATTTTCCAATAAAATTCATTATGATACAGGCATATCTGGGATCGGCATTGTTCTGCTATTTAGGTCACTTATCAAAACTGTTCACTCATATTATATTACACAATTAAACGCATGCCTATATCACATCTTTGAGGGCTAATAATACATTTGGGAGAAATGATAACGCTCTGCTAACAGTCGATGTCTATGTAAACGCCTCAACATCCGTTAAATTGATAAAAACTTAAATTGTACAAACAAAAGAAGGCGGTAAATAAATAAGGCGTTACGATTGCGTCTATAGTTATACCTTTAGCCAAACAAACCTAATTCATATCTTTAGATAGGTACTATTAAATTATTCTATTGGATTCTTGCACAATATTGTAAATTAATTTTGAACATAAGCGCATTGCAAATCATAATTTTGAAGTACAACATATGTACGCCTAGTGCATGTCATTTTTATTCGTACCACCTTTAAAAATGTTGAAACAACTTGTATATTTAAAAGTCTGACTAACCTAACAAAGGGTCCAGTCGATCTCTGAAACTCTTGGCTCGAGTTGAGACCGTCCCATTGCAGCGTCTTGTAACTGGTGACTCCCATTCCGATGGCTCATCCTACAAAGAATACAAAAAGTAATGTAGTGTATATTATATCAACTAGGTGAGACAAAGTCATAGTTCGACATCACTATTGCACACTGAAATATTTATTATTTATTAGATAATAATTCAAGTAGACTCAAACTATTGCAGTGCCCCAACGGGGTGCATGTAAATGTTGACTTCAGCTATTAATAAAACCAATGCTGTAGAAATGTATGTGTAAGCAAAATAAATAAGTTATTAGATACTGATATAAGATTACTGACTTTTTGAAACATAATGCATAACTCAATTTTTTTTTCAATGAATTTTATATTTAGAATTGTCACATTCTAAGTATTAAATTGATTGAAAAAACGAAGAGTTATGCATGGGCTTAGAATAGGAAATTAAACAAATTTAACGGTGTATTACATAACAAAAATTATGTGAATTGTAAATATGTCTCCAAAACTATAAAAAACAAACCGATTCTCGTGTAGGTATTTGTTTCGACTGATTATAAGGCTGAGCACTTACCACATCGAAAGGCTGCAATGGTTCTGAAGGCGGTATCAACCCGTCCCATTGCGAACTGTCCCAGGGCTCCGAGAAAACTGTTCCATCATCACTCGCCTGAAAAACGAATAAAGTTGTTAAACTGGTTAACGTATTTTTTTCGTCCGATTTATATTTCCAGCTCTTGAATAGGGGTAGCATATTATATAATAGAATAATATGTTACGCGAAACTCTAGGATAAACAGTAAACATTTTCTTCTCTATGGTTTATGGCATTTGTGACTTCTATGAATAAGAAACTCTTTTCTCGCTTTAAAGGATTCGTCATAGATAAAAATCACTTTCAAATCTAACGCGAGTTACTTTTAACTTTGAAAACGGGTTTTACTCACGTAAACTGCAAGCTCCTAAACTTACAGTCAAGAAACTGTTTTCTTCTCTGTTTACAGTCTACGCTAGTACCTCTGGCGTGACCACATTGCAATAATATATATTTTTTTTATTTAAGTTTTACAATATGCAAATAACCAAAACTTATTCTTGATGTATTTAGTCAATTCTAGGAATAGGATTTTTTCAAAATTTCCGTTTAACTATACTATAATACCGATACTGTGATGTTTATCAAGATTTATTGTGATGCCAGAAAACCTAACTACCTAGGTCATTACTACTAGGTACTTAACTAGGCCTTTTGAAACCACAACATACATCTTATCAGGTTATCTCATTGTCAATGATTCTCATTAGTTTGTTTTGTCTTTTTTAAATATTAGTAAATAAAGAACAGTGACCTGTTCTGACAAAGGCCGTAAGTCGTAAACATTGTCGTAACACGAAGCTCTGGGAGGCGAACGCACTTCCTCGGGCAAAACCACCGGCTCCAAGTTCAGTCTTAGGTCTGGGAATCTGTGGAAATTGGAATAGATTGTGTAAAAGATATATACGTTTATTTAAAAAATATATGTAGGTATGAAAAATATTATTTTCTATAGTAAATGAAATTGTTAACTTGATAAAGAAGTAATGTTGAGAAAGGGAGCTAAGAGCCCAGTTGTCACCTGAATGATACCCATAAAAATAATGAATAATAAAATTTGCAGTTTTTCAGTGGTATTCAAGTCTATAACTGCTAAGATATGTGCTACTTCAGTGTGTTGTAGTACTCGGATTGGCCGCTCTAACAGGATCTTTTTGCACAAAAAAAACTTTTTTTCTGTGTTTTTATTGCAAAATGAGTAAAAAATATACACGGAACCCTTGGTATAGTATGAGTCTATCTCATACTTATCTTTATATATATAAATCATCTGACGTAGGTATGTTAGTTATTGAACTCCTCCTAAACGGCTGGAGCGATTTTGATGATTTTTTTTGTGTGTTTAAGTGGGTTCGAAAATGGTTTATATTCACAATACGGTCAACAAGGTGCGAAACGGGGGCGGACCGCTAGTCAACTATAATATACTTAATTTATTTTGAGATAAAAAGGTGATTATAATGTTACCTTTGTGCAACAACTTGATGGACCGTCAAGTTTTGATTCGCGTCATCAACTCCACTTAGCCTGCTCTCTTGCTCAACCAGTGAAGGGAAAGTGCCGCTTTCACTGTTATTTCCCTCGTCGCTTTTGTCTGGAAATCACAACAATAGAAAATAAAATATAAAAAAAAAAGTTATGATCATGAAATGATGTCTTGTTTTGAAATTGAGACTTCTTAGTTGCAAAAGGTTTTTACAAAGCTTATTATTTTTACAAATAAATTAAAGCATGTTGAAATCAAAGAAAATGTAAGCAGTGAAAAGCCGTATAAATGGTGGTGAACAAAAACAATAACATAGTTAGGGAGTTTGAAAGTGCAACTACTACCAATATTTCGCAACCAAAATGAAAAGCGCCCTTAAAATTTAAACCAAAACAGTGCTACTGTCACCAATATTGTGAATGCACGTACATAATTTAGATTAAGGCAAAAATTATATCTTCCAGCCGTAACGTTTAATTATTGTTTTAAGAGGATTGAGGAAAATTATTTGAAGAAACAACTGAAATTACGCCAATAACCGCGGCTGTAGAAATAAACAAAAAATTGGTTGTAAGCGCTAATTGAATCGTAGTAACACTGACTTATAAACTCCCAACTCGAATCAACAGTCCAAGGTTCATTCTTGCCTGTAGGTGGCTTGACTCGAGGGGGCTGCACTGGTTTCATTTTAGGCTTGCTCCTCAGTGATACTAAGTTGTCTACCGATGATGATGTATTTGGAGACGACGCTGAAAGTAAAGTTTGAATTGAGAAAACTATTAATTGGACCACAATAGTCCCAAAACATACTCAGATGTCAAATGTAAAAAAGGAATACTTACGAGATAATTCTTCTATACTATGCATATCTCTCAAAGGATAGTAAGGATGATTTTGAGGTGGTTCCGAGTAACGATTAGAAAGGTTTGCTCCAACTCTTAGTAGCTTTCTACGTTGCACTGGCAATAAAGCCGCCTGGAACAATAAATATTTTGTTGCAAAACCATTTATTGTAAGCATATATTTTTTGTGTATTTAAGATATAATACTACTGACTTCTTTCAAAGCATCTACTGGATCAGCATAAAAAGGACTGCCAGCATTGTCATTTTCAGATCCATGACCATTATTTTCTTCACAGTCATCCTCAAGTTTAACCGTCTCCATGCTCTCAGATTTCAAATTATCTCGGCTTCTGAAAGAAGCTTCAATTTCTTCAGTTAACTTTTTGTTCATATTCATAGCAATATTCAGTTTATCTGGTCTCTTTGGCACAACATCGCCTTTACTGTTTGTGGTAGCAATAATCTCGTTAGAACTGTTCAAACTCTTTTTCAGAGAACCATCAGAAAAGTACGTTTTCTTTTCATCCAAACTCTCTGTTGAATTGAGAATATGTATGTTTTCTTTTTCCAGAATTGACTGAGTGCTTTTGGCTGCGTTGAGTTTTGCTGTAAATAAAGACATTTTTATTTAGCTCAATCCATAGAAATCAAAACTTTCTTGAATACTTACTTTATACATGTGATTTACTTACGTAGCGTATCTGGTAACAGATCAGGTCTCTTACTTTTCATTAACCCATTATTCTCATTACTGTTTTCTTGTTTCATAGGTTTGAATGTTGAACAAGAGTTATTGCCTTCTGGTCCCCAAATATCTTCATAGTCTGATACCTTGTCCATAAGTGAGCTTCGGTAAAAAACACCTGGAGATTCTAAAATGTCCGATTCCTGAAATTATTACGATTATAAGTAAGATTTGAAGACTGCTGCATTTTACTATTAATGCACGCGTCTATCGTGTTTCAATTAAAAAAAAAAGTAAAAATTGTTAATCAAATATATGTTTTCAATCAAGATCTTCTTTGTAATTATTCGGTAGAACGTTGGAACCATGCTGTTAGATGATTGATGCAACACAAGCTGTATATTTTTTTATGAAACCCTACCTGATAATGTCTGGACTCCTTTCGATGGGAGTGTTTACTCCTCCGGGATCTGCCTGACGGCGTCGTGCTCGTTGTATTGGTGTTTGGTGACAACAATTTATCTCTATCTTTCCCCATCATTGGAGACATTATAGACTGGTTAGACACCGGAGAAAATACACTTTTGTTCGATAGTGGGGAGCTCCGAGAAATAGGTGAGAAAATATCTTTATTTGTTTGACTTATGGGTGAAAATATCCCGCTTTTTGACGAGATGGTGTCATTAGATACCGGAGAGTTTATTTGACTCGTTGGTGAAAATATACCACTGGTGACTGAATTAGAACCGTTGGGTGAGACTAATTGATTAGCAACAAAACTATTGCTTGATTTGGTCAAACTGTTTACTAAAGGGTCGTTTTCTGATGTGTTTGTTTGAGACTGTTGTTCTGATGGTGAACCGGGTTCGGTATTTTGTTCGGTTTGTCTTTTAAAGCTTCCATGTAAGCTTGAGTTGATGCTTTCTCCCTCAGGCGACATTCGGTGCATCATATTCTAAATGGGAAATATAATTTGGAATCAATTATAATAAATATATATGTATTAATTAGAAATGTATTGGTTAGATACGAGGTACAAACACGTGTAGGTAAGAGTAGTCATCATGCAAACAAAACATTCACTGTATTCATTCAATGCCATGCAAAATAATATAAACTCACCTGTATATCCCCATTCGAATCAGCATTGCTTTTCTGATTTTCAACAGTATTGAATACAGTGTCAGCACTATTGTTATTGTTCGCATTAGACGCAAGCGTTAGTTGCAGCCGTTCACTTTGCATGTTTTCATTGATTTGGTGGTTGTGAATTTGTGTGTTATTCACACAGAATGTTACTGTGGTAGTGACTGTGATGTTTCCATTCTGTGTGGGTTTGTTAATGGGGCTAAAAGTTGCTGCCTCACATGTAGATGATGTTGATGGCTTAGGTTGCATAGGCTTTGCCCACCTGGGAGGTGGTGGAGGAGGAGTGGTTTTAAAACTATTTAATTGGGTGGGAGAATGTGGTGTGTTTGATGTCGGGAAGGTGTGAGGTTGTGTTATATGCGCCTGAAAAATACGTGATGGAAATTAAAACAATAGAACAACACCGTGAAGCAAAAGTTGCAAGAACACTAGGGGACAATCAAACACTTACGGTACTAGACTTAAGGCTCAGAGTATTTGGTGGGGTGGGGCGCGGGGCTCTGATAAATGCGGTGGATGGCTTTGCAGGCGGTGATGGAGCTGTTTTTCCTTTGAAAGTGCTGAGGTTCGAGTTTTGTTTCGGTGGGGAACCTGACGTTTCGATGGGAGACATCTTTAAAACTACGTTTTGATCCTTATCCGGGCTGAGGATATTTTCTCTAGAGTTTGTTCTCGTTTCTAAAAGATACGGGTAATATTTTATTAGCAAAGATAAAAATAAAGTGTAAGTGCTTGTAAACACTCAGCGAACTAAGTAATATGAATACTTACTGGCATTGAAACTGCTTAGGCTTGAGCCCGTATCTGAAGGTGTAACTGCCATGGGAAGAACTCCATTAGCTCCATTATTAGGGTAGTTCTTAGGATTTGCCATAGGGTAACCCCAAAACTCCTGACCCAGTAGCGTGAGTGAGCTGAGTTGATGCCTGCTTTTTGCTTCTCGTAATGGTCTCGCCAGTTGTAACTGAACCGGTAACTCGTCGCTGAAGAAGAATAAGGAAGCTCTGTTAAAAATATTCATACACCCGCATAGTAAGTATTTGGATAAAAAGCTTCATATATCGGCTAGATTTCGATATTTTATTTGGATAACATATTATTATTAATATAGTCTGGATAAAATTCAAATGGTCAAATACAGTGTAAAATAAATAGTCAGAATCTAAAATCCTCTACTTTGACATCGAACGGGTCGGAAATACTTATTATTGAAAAGATTTAAATGATTCAATAAATTAATGAACCTAATAATTTAATGAAATGAAAATTAAAAATATGTTATTTATGTATACCTATTATATTAAGTATATCGGGTATCTAGTACCCGTAGCACAAGCTAAATAGCCTAACAAAACCTATATTAGATAAAATGTCGTAAGCATTCGTTTGTCCTCGTCTCTCACTTTGCCATTTGTGTACGTTTGAAAGAGACAAAATTCGTGCTAACTTTGACAGCATTGCTATGTATTTTGGCATGACAAGGTTATTACTCACCACAGGGCTAGATGTTGCTGTGTGGATTGTACGGCAAATTTTATATTATAATAGCTTTTCGAATATAGGTACTTACCAGCACTGCGAATAATGTGCGATCAGTTCAGGAATGTTGTCGAAGCGGTTGTGCGAAGTCTCCAAACCAATTCGCCCCGCTGCAGCCTGTATCAGGTAATGCTCTATATACGGCCCTTTATCAGCCGGAAGCCGAACACTGATGGCCATGGTATCCGGTTGGCTGGACTGCCGAACCACGAAGTTCTGAAACGAAACGGATAACATTAATATTAACGACTATTCAAAAACTTTGTGTGTTTATATATATATTTGTTTGTCAATATCAGAGATATGACCATTCCTTTGTATCAATCCCAGAGCTAGAAACTATTCTTCCTCAGTATCAATAAAGCTTTCTATGAGAAAAAAATTGTATGTTCAGCCAGTATTCGTTTTTGTTTCAAAGTGACAATATTTAAGATAGTTAATTCATCGACTTATAAAATCAACATTACTGATAGCTGATGTAGGTATGATGATTCATATTATTATTCAAGTTTATATAATTATAATAAAGAACATAAATACATTTTTGGTTTGAAATAGGTTTAGTACTTTTTATGTGATAAATAGTTTTAACGGAAAAATCGCACAGCGTGTCACGCACCGCTCGCGTTACGCGGGCTGGGACGTATCATCGCTAGTTACGCTGAGGGCGCTGGACGTTAGAGTGGATAGTAATGTTGACAAACCACCCCAGATCAAGTATTAATAGTAGAGTATTAATTCCAAATACGCCCTCCATACATTTATATCTTTCGGTTTTCAAGTAGGTACGAGCTACTTAAATCCAATTTGGCATAGTAAGCTTACAGCTAAAATCAAGTAATTAATCAAGTAATAAATACGTAAAAGAACAACTTACTCCTTCCTCTTTTCCTTGCAGCAGATGGAAAGCCCCTGCCCGCTGAATGCCAGGTAGGAACCACACAGGATGTGTTCTGATCAGTCTCTCCAGCAGTCCTATATCGCATGGTGGCTGTTCTTCAGAACTCGATCCCGAAGAACTGACAGAGGAACAATCCCCCCTCGCTCCATCTTCTGATGATAAACTCTCTCGGCTCTGAAGAAGAAAAATACTTTTATGAGCATTTTGACACAAGTTGCATATAAAAATCAAATAAATACATTTTGAAGTGGAAACTTCTTTATCGAGCGAAGTTGGGCACTCAATGAGGTTAAAAATACCTTAATATATTTAATATATTTCTATCTGAATCTATCAATTATCACTCTGTAAGATTGGTAAAAAAAATAATTGCGCTGAGACACGTGTCCTAATCGAATATTCGTAAAACGGAGAGAAAGAAGACACAAATTTATTTCTTTATTTTCAAGTATTCACTTCTGCTGGACACCAAGAGTGCAAACTCATTATTTAAATAAAACTACAACAAACAAATAACTTTCCTAACTACTCATTAATTATAACAACTGCCTATACCAAACATTTTGTGATAATAGAAACGTAACCAACCACTAATTAGGCCGCTACTAAATGATTGCGTAGATTATTACAATAATATTCCGGTTTCCTATCGACCCCTGGATAACCTTTCATGTTTACCCTGTCGTAGTCTGAATGTTACTACCCAAACATAAAATTAAGCTTCAAAGTGAAAATGTTTCGCTAATTGAGGTGGTCTCGTGTGGCTCGTGATCTGCAATAGCAGAGGTAGGTAAATATTAGTCACTAAGTCCCTTTATAATGGCGGTTACAGACGTGAAACTACCTCGTGTCGCTATTAGTATTAGCATTCGGTTATTATGGATCAAGAGAACAATACCCCTATTTCATCTGTTTAGGGTTGTCTGTGAACTGTTTAACTAAATTTGGTCCTTAAAAATTATCTTAGATTAATAACTACTCCTACAACTTGATTTGAGCAATAAGAGCGCCTATTACGAATTTTAGGTTTAGTGTTCATTTTTCTTATTGTATTGTTTCTTTTTTTGGACACAGTGATAAAGAATTTTCTATCTATACTACTACAGCCAACCAACCGATTGTCTGATATGTAATAGAAGCTTTTATTACGTACCTATTTATATGTTTTTAACAAGAGAAAAGAAGACTTTTTTTGAAAAAAATTTTGTTTATTAAATTGTTGCTCCTAACTGGACTGGACTATCCGATAAATTTAATTTGAATCATTTAGGCAAATAAATAGTTAAGTGTTCTGTTGCCCGTTTGCGCTGCCCGAGCCAGAAACTCACTTTAAGTGTGGGGAGGCTTATGAGCTCAGAACGTCTGCGGCCAGGCTTTTACGGCATTAATGTACAAAATAATGCACAGCCCATTACGATCAAAACTCATGGGGAATTGTATGATAATGGCCTCTGTGCAGGAGAATTAAATAGCCGTTTCATTAATTTTAAGAGTAATTGCAAAAGCTTTCCTCCTCAAAGCAATTAACGATAAAAGATATGACACAAAGTAATAAGCGATTTGTGATTTATGTAGAATAGAATTAGGTCCATATCACTTTAAAAACTCCTTATTGACATACTGTTTGTATTTCTTAACTAATACTAGCGTAAACGCTACGTACGCAACGTATTTTCCCGCGGTCAATTTTAGCCTATAGCCTGAACAGTGTTCAGTTAATTTTTTGTTTTTTTTATTGTTATAGTGTTCAGTGAACACTATAACATATAAATAATTAAATATTGCAGGACAATCCACACAACAATATGTAGCCCCGTGGTAAGCTATAACCTTGTGTTACGGGTACTAGAGATCTGATATACTTAATATAATAGACATACATAGACAGACCAAGGAGAAAATGCTTGCAGAACATACAAACATTTGACCCCTCGGCGGGAATCGAACCCGCTACCTCTTGCAACGCAAGCGGACTTCCGCCCACCGCCACTGAGGCAGTCAATATACTATAACATATGTATATAACTATACATATATTCTAAGCCTTTAACACTGAAATTCAATTCAAATCGGACCAGTAGCTCCAGAGATTAGCGCGTTCTAACAAACTCTTCAACTTATCAGTATAGGTTTATGTACGTAAATATAAATTGCCCGTCTGCAATACACTTTTTGTGATTTCAACAACCAAAAAGGAGGAAATATCATAAACGGCGCAGAAAAGAGACATTCTTTGCTCACCAACTTGGAAATGTTATTACTTGATTTCTCGCAAGCCTCCACATACCCACAATAGATACAGAGGGTTGAGCGCAATCTCATCTGGTAGAATACTACGTTCGTATATCCTCATTTTACTGTCGTTGTTTATGTAAAGTTGGGTCCCTTTGGTCACCGCCCCTTGATAATATTAAGGCACACTATACAGAAATACGATATTCCGTTGAAATATGCTGAGAGCAAATTTTATACTGAAGTTTTGGAATTTGAAATAGTCCCTTTGATAGAATGCCCACGAAGCCTAACGAAATTTCATTTAAAAATAAAACATGCACATTTTTCGCAAACTATCTTTTTAAACAGGTTTAAATAGGTCAGTTGATGTTATAGCTAAAATAATAGTAAATTACACACAACCTGGACTTCAGAGCGTATTAGGTACTTTTATGATTTTCAAATTGTTTATTTTATAAGAACATTCAATTTAGTTTTAATTTAAATGGTTATTTGAAGTAGCAATAATAAACCTTGTGATAAAATTGCAAAGACAACTTATTACTGAGTAATTGCGTGAAAGCAGAGACGGTATCATTCAAACATTAGATTTCTCTTACTTGTCTGTAAGCAGGTACTGTTCAATTTAGTCTTTATGTCTATATATAATGTATTATATGTTTTATAAACAAGTACTTACAAATGTAATTCTGTAGCTCTTAGACCTATGTACGTATAGAGATAGTACCTACTTTGTAAACCTTATTTCTTTGAATTAGGAATTTTTTTATTATTTATTAGTCTGTACAAATGTTTTATGTTTAAGTTTAGACGTCAATTCAGAAATTGAGTAAAGTACTTCTACTATAAACATGCTTTCCAGTCATAATAGGAAAAACTAAACACTAACTGCTTGAACTGCAAATTTTGATTTCATTTATATAATAAACACGCTTTCCGGGCTATAGCTGCCAAATTTGATCCAAATCAGCTTAACCTGTAATAATTCATTTTCCCGTAAAAGGTATTATACAGCGGTAAATATGGCCTATGTGTTATGCTATGCGTCTAAATTCTTAATTTTACACAAATTTATGTTTACCACAAATCTATAATTCAAACTGAAACACACTTAACGTTAAACACTAAACATTTCCTTTGCGACAGTAAAATAACATTAAAAGATCTTCTCCGTAATTATATTTAAAGGTAGGAACGAAGTTCCATCGGCTACTGTAGAATCGTCACAATTTGTAAAAAAAAAGTAAAAAAAAAGGAAAGAGTGGTGTCGAAATTTAGGAAATTAATTAAATAATCATTTTTTTAATTTCTTTATGTAATTAAATACTATCATCTTAAATAGCATGTATATTTATTAGGACAGAATAAACTTTTACATTACATACATCCTCAAAAACTGTCGTGTTTATAATATTAGTAGGAAATTCAATATTCAGACTTTATATACCGGGATGAACTAACGACTGTTAAAGTAAATATTTTATGTTAATCGGATAAGGTCGTCTGAATAAGCGGATTATCCTCAGAAGTTTCATTTTACAAGTGAAGATGAGACGAAATCGTTAATGTAATCTGAAATTAGGGATTCGTAATTATACTTTAATTTTGACGGGAGGGCGGTATATCTCATTAGTGCTCTTTGAAGTTGTAGCAAATTTTCCAACACTATATTTTTTTAGCTCTGATACAAAATAAATGAGGGTTGGAAATGTTGAAATTTATGGATGTCTGTGTTTGTTTGTTTGTAGTCAGCACTGAATCTGGTTATCTAATTTGTTAGCTTACTATCCTATGTAGTTAAGATTTAATAAACCTCATTCCTACTTCACTTAACGCAAATATCTTAGAAACCGTACAACTTAGATGTTTGGTTCCTAAACACTTTTTGTTTGTTAAGCATTTACCCTGTCAATTGACAAGCGATACAACACTGGCCGTAACATCATGTTTTTTTTTATAATAGCGGATTAGTAGGTATGCCAGGCTACATACTTAAATGTTGGAACACCTTTCCCATGTACTTTCACGTGCACAGTATGCACGGTTTTTAATTTCTGGTTTCATTACATTGACTGGAAACCAATGAATTGTTATATAGTATAGGTAAGTACTCATTTTATTTCGTAAATTAATTTTCCAAGCGGTTTTAGATAGTAACAGATATTATATTAGAACAAAAGTCTATAAAACAATAATCGTTAGCGAATATCAGTTACAGGGTTTCCAACAACTAACAAAGCCAAAACACACTCCATAAATCCTACCATAATGGTGTAATTATAGCTTTTGTACGAGTATTTGAAGTCGAGCATTCCGCGGCCGCGCTCACACCGGAGAAAACTAATTGCAATCCAACTTTCCGCATAAATCTCGCTCCACACATTTGAGGCAGTGTTCGGTGTGATATTTGGAAATGCTTGCGGTATTGTGAGGTAGAATTTAACACCTTAACCGTCGGGTGGCAGCACCATTGTGCGCTATGATTCATAACTGTTATTATTGTTGCCGATCGCAGAATTAATTTTCAGCGGAGATCGCGCCGCGCCGCGCCGAACAGTCGCGTTTCCCGCAAATTACTGCGGAATTTATATCACGGTGTCGTTTGTTTGCGGTTCGGATTAATGAAACCCATTAGGGTTGCTTTGCTGGATTTTAATTATGATTTCATATTAGTAGGTATATAACGTATAATTTTTTTTAATGTATGTACGCATGCTAGTTTTAAATGCGACCTAACTATTAATTATATTTTATTTTTGTTTATTGATATTGGAAATAAATAATTTTCAATTCTATTCTATTATTGAATATAATGGCAATTTATATAAAATATACTAAAGTGGTCGGTAAAAATAAAAAGAACATTCGCTTCTAAAAGTACAATAAGCGATTACATTCGAGGCCTTAAACTTCACACCAGCTGCGCCAGTTTTGTAGCCATGAAAATATACAGCACTCCCGTTCAGCGTCGCATAACACTTCACTTTTACTCGAGTTTGGAACTAAGTGCAAAGGGAGCACGTGCTCAGTCGGTGCAAATGGAAGCGACGTTTTAGAGATGACTGCCGACCACCTGCGACCACGACTCCGAGGGAAGTAATTAGGTAAAAGTTACCTCAGCGGAGTGAACCTTTATTGACTCCGGCAACGTTCCGAATTTGTGGAAATTATGTTACGGACCGTCTCGCTACGAAATACGGAACCGATTACACTCGCTATGCCGATATATAAATATAAAAAGACACGGTTTGGTAAGAAAATAAAAGCTGTCCTTCTCATCTCGTTAAAAACTTTTAACAAGCTCCAATCGAACGGACAACATTGCAGAAAAACATGTCGACGGAGCGTCCAGCATCGATTGTAAATACAAAATAAACTTGAGAAAATGTTGGGCACACAAGCACGGATTGCAGCGGTAATATTTTTTTCAGTTGTGAGTGATTGAAAGTGCGTAATTTTTTATCATAATAAAACCAATCATCATAAAGAAATCTGCAGACCGTAGGTAAAATTTCGGATGACGAGATATCGACGGACGTAGTAATTTGGTTATAGAAAAGGTATATTATAATAAATTATGACTGTATACTCAACTAAAACAGTAAACACAACTAACCAAACATACCATGACATTATTTTTTGTATCACTTTCTTTGTTTTAAGTTTGACAATGCCACTTTTAAGCAACATCAATATTTTTTCATGTTTTATTGTATTTCAAACTATTACAATTAACTAACGTCTTGTCTTTGACTGACACAGTGTTTATTGTTTTATACTTTACTAGCTGTGCCCTGCGGTGCTACCCGCGTTATAATGGATGAAGTACCTACTCTTAACCAACAACATATTTATTTGAATAAAGATTAATATTATTATGTTGCTACAACTTAAACAAATTATTTCGACCAAATTACGTACCATAAAAACGGTTTTTGTGAGTTAATCTTAAAAGATAGACATAATTAT
Source organism: Gymnoscelis rufifasciata (assembly GCA_929108375.1). Lineage (NCBI taxonomy): Eukaryota > Metazoa > Arthropoda > Insecta > Lepidoptera > Geometridae > Gymnoscelis > Gymnoscelis rufifasciata. The sequence goes on along the minus strand of OV815315.1, from coordinate 5,421,015 downwards.
ACTATCGCGGACTGTTTTTTAGATCATTAAAAGAGCTATTATTCTTTAATACATATTTTTGTGTATCTTGAACCGTTTTCACGGCGCACGCAACGGAAGGCTTCAAAGATGAACAATTTCTCCCGTTTTTTACACATTTACCACTATATCTTTGCTCCTATTGGTCGTAGCGTGATGTTATATAGCCTATAGCCTTCCTCGATAACTGGACTATCCAACACAAAAAGAATTATCCAATTCGAACCAGTAGTTTCGGAGATTAGCGCGTTCAAACAAACAAACAAACAAACTCTTCAGCTTTATAATATTAGTATAGATAGATTAATTACGATTATTATGATACTTAGTTATATAGATTGAAACGAAGTCAAGTCCCTACGACGACCAAGTAACCTATCTCATATCGGTAGTATTTTTCTCAGTAAGCACAAAAAATAAACGAACGTACCCGTTGACAGTACAAGAATAGTCTTTAAGTTTCAATCAAAGAGGGCAAACAGTCGTTGCGGTCCACAGGGATGCAGGGAGGGTAGAAAGATGACTCATACAGGGGTTCAAATCAATAAAGTAGACACGTGTTTTGAACGGGACAGGGATTCTGCTAATTAATTGCTGACATTATTCTGCGTTTGCCGAAGGGTTGACACTTAATAAGTGTTAAAAGATCTTAAGATCTAAAGATCTTTATATAGAACATATTTAACCCATTTGTAATGTTACTTTTCAATTATCTTTACATAGTTGAAGGTTGCTGTTAAAATTGATTTTAAGTTAAATCCTTAATCTTTTTATTGGTACGGTCAGTAGTCAAAACATGTCTTTTGTAGAATATTTTATTATTCTAGACTCTTATATCGATGACTAGAAGAGATGAGTGACGATGACTGTACCTTTTTTTATAACTTCTAATTCATTCAAACAGTTGTAATAGATAGAGGTACCTACTCGTATTAAAATTAATCTTTGACAGAAAAAACTTGTTTACTTGAGAATTTTCTAAAGACCTTACACAAAACAAATATTTAACTATTATTATTATGCAATCGAATGGGAAAAAACTACGAGTTGATAACTACTCTTAAAACACTAACTTTAAAATATTCAGTTTCATTTTATATCAATTCCGCGCCAGACTGCAAATTCCATTTTAAGTAACGCCGATCGCAAAGCATTCCAACGGAACTAGAGAACCGTTAAATAAAACCAATGGACGAGATCACCGTATTGTGCACTAAATCGATACCAGTGCATGCAAATTAAACTAGGGATGGATTTTTTAATCTGTGCTCGATTAAGCGCACCGAGACGGAGCGGGTGCGCTTCCGATAATCGCCCCGTGTTGACAATAGCCTTAATTATTGCGGGTAGGTAAATGCTGACTTCCTACTTTTAAGTACGGAACTGACTTGCTGTTACAGCTTATTGTCATTTGGCTGTAGCTGAGTAGAGACCGTTGGAATTTTATTGTGAATTCTTAAAGAGAGTTCTACTTGTCGAGTTTCGCTTTATTGATAAATTAGTAACCATGCGACCGCTTTGCAATCAGAATTTCAAGTTATGACAACTTCAAAATGAGAATCACTCAAGTCATGGGAGTTCATAATGTAGGTACAATGTCAATATTAAAAAAAAACTCAAATAAATTTTATCGTATTGGCCAATATATGTATGTATATAATATGTGGTATTTAATACAGGAAATTAATAGAATACCGCATTAGCCTGGTGTTAAAATTCCAAGTCGTCCCGCATATGTCATTTGCGCCCCACAAAAGGCAGTTAACTTTCACAGTGAGCTCTAATTCGAGGGTTAATAGGCACTCAGATGGACCAGTAAGCGTAGTGTAATGAATATTACACTTTAGGAACATCCCTTGACTTTAGATTCACGAGTGCGGTATGCAAATTGCTGGACTGTACAAGTAGTACAGCATGTGCCATTTATTCGTTAAAACAAAGCTAAAACTGTAAGATTTATAAGAACTGTTGTATCTTGTACCTATTCCCAATAACTCAGTGATTTTTTGCGGCCCATAATTTATAAGGCACCTCAGGCGGAACATCTACGCTTCGGTGCAATTTTATTCACGCAACAAAGAAGCAATAAAAAACAAGTAAAACTTTAAAGTGTCGCTCCACAATGCCGCCATTTACATTTGCAGAGTTCAATGTACACGACAATGCACCGAAAGGCTCGACAATCGTCGGAAGGGTTCGGTAGGGCTTCAAGTACACAAAGCAACACCCGCAATTGACTCTGAGTTTTACACCTCTAGAGCGCTTGAGTCGAGTGTCGGTGTCGTGTCGCAACAACGCAAGTATCGCAGAGATACTAGGAGAGCCTAACTGATACGAACACGAGACCGCACACAAACAGATCAATATATCACGATTCACGCCTTCATTCAACGGACTAACTCTCGGTTGAATTTTGTGAATAACACTCGATAGAACTCATTCAAGTAGCTCTAGAAGGTAAAAAATAATTTGCAATAGGTAAACATCGTTGTTATTCCGTTTACGACTAAAGCAAATACAACATCAAAAGCCACCGTTTCCCCACAAAACGCCTATCAACAAACCGCAAATTTAATTCCGCGACAGAATTGGAAAATATTGCTTCCATCCACCATCTCGTATTCAAATTGAGATGGAAACTAAATAAAAATAAGTGATGCATAGTGAAAGGATACAGCGAATAAAAACTGCAAAACGTAATTTGGCATCAACTCCACGTCGAGTTTTGCTGCATCGCAGATATCCCTTTGGGTAATGCAATCCGGTATGCAAACTAGAACTAACGGTATGAGGATAAAGTTTAAATATAGACTCTGCGGAACTAAAAACTAAATAGAACGCAGGATGGTTCATTAGGCCCACGTCTGTACCGGATTTTGATTTAAAAGTTGGAAAAAGTTCACGGCTTGCTTTGAATAGGGATTCACCTACCTGACTAAGACTGTCTCCAATGCTCCCGTCAACATCGACAGGGCGGAAAAGTTTTATATTTCGGCTCTTGCTTTTTCTCTCCTGAGCTTCCTTCATGGCTTGGTTTTGCAGTCTTTCGAAGAACTCTCTCGGCTTTATTGGGGGTGGGTCTTCATCGGGTGGTGGTGGAGGGGGTGGTGGTAACCTAGTTCTGGGCGAGCTTCGGAGGAGAGACCTCTCGTCGTCCTCAGTTGAACGCTCATCGTGGTCAGAATCTGAGCTTCGGCTGTCCCTTCTCCTCACCCCTTGAAGGTGTGGCTCGAGAAAAGTCGCATTTCTGAAACAAGAGCAATAAGATCCCGTTATTATTATGTTATAATAAACGAACACGTTTCATGACTAATTAATCTATTGCATGCGTTATAAACCCGTTATGTGCAATAGAAGCTCGATTATGCACTTCATTAAAGGCCGCTTTATCTGCGGCTACCTATACGACCTATACGTCATTGCCCACGTAATCGAATCTCTAACTGCAGTTTACCAACACACATGGGAGCGACCGGACAGCTCTAGATAATTGGCCATCGACGAACTATTAAACCGTAGCAATGAAGCGGTTGAGAGCAACACTGATTCCACATTCCTACACTGTGAGGGAGTTATCGTTATCCAGAGCCACTTGTTTGGTGCTGGCCAGACCAAGAGACATTAACTAAGATTTATTCCCCGAGCTCGACCGCCATAGGTATTAATTAAAAACCTCTACACAACCCAACGAGTGCGATAGACGTTCTCACCAATTACTTACTCAATAGCTGAAAATATTTTGGGATGCGTTTGCGGATGCAACAAACCTTTTACATTTTTCATCATCATCATTTCAGGTTTGTCCTCAGCTGGATATAGAAATTATTACAAAAACTAAAAACCAAAAATCAATAGCTATGAGAACTGGCAATCGTTCCAATATAACGTTTTATAGGGCTCTCAGTTATTAACATCTTATAACGGTGCTAAGCCTGTCTTAAATTGCATTTACGTCGCTAGAATTTCCTCTGTAAAATTAATAGACATTTCCTTTATTAATGCAATGTAACCCGTCTGGACAGGTTGACGTCAAAAAACGCCGCGCCGTCATAATATCGTGTCGGAACTCGGTGGTGACACTCAATTTGTAAGTGCCAGGGGACAAGCCGGTTTTAAACGAATTCAACACTTGTTTTTTTAACTCTCATATATTACAGGCAGTTGCAGTTAGAAAATTTCAAGTTATAATCAGATAAATTATATCTCATTGTACCAGACACACAATATAATAAAGTTTATATTCGCTTGTCAACCATTGGAATCCGTTTCTGAACGCCTGCATGAAGAGCTTTGAACACATCTTAGAGCGATTTCAGGACATTTATCCCTAAAAATAGCATTCTATGAAATTCGTACCTCATATTATACAAGCTATAGTAACTCTGTCTGCCAAACTTCTTATGAGTCACTTCAACTAAGAAACCGATTTAATAAAATATGGTACTCGTATACAGATTCTGTAGATAATCATTTTATCCCAGGATATAGACGTAATTCTGTATATATTCCATTTTAACAGCGGTAACTGCATATTTTTTACGAAATGGTATAAAAATTTTATAAGCATTTAGCATTTTCGTTCTAAGTTTGTCTCGTGTATCATCTCCATCTTATTCCAACACTCGCTTTTGTTTTTATCTACCTATCTTATCAAAAAGCGATCACAGCCGCCCAAAACAAGCAGACAGAGGAGACTACAAATCAGTATCAGGTCTCAACACCCCTGCGGTCATTATGGGGATGACGGGCCGTAATTAATAACAAATCACGCAAGCGCGAGGCTGTGGACAGCGGGTCCATGCAACATTATTGAGACATCAATTTTACGTCCGCGTCTCTGTGATAAAAAACAGACTGTTGTCAGGTGTATCTAACGGGAAATTTAATTCTGAATAATATAGCATGTACAAAAATATGCAGGTATAAAAATTCCTATAATTTTTGCATACAGTATGAAATTATTTCCAAATTAAAATTTAGTAGTCATATTGAAAAGACTTTGATAACGATAAGCGATAGACCGGTGACTTGCTGAGGCTACTGTGAACTGCTGAAAAGAGTTTATCTTATAATATTCTTACTTCTATGTTCGAGAAAGGAAGCTCAGCTAAGAAGTAGCTATTAAAACCAAGAAAAAGCTATAACAAGCAGAAGACAGCAGAAATTAGACACTGCTGTCAAAAAGGTCAGTAATGTGACGACGCCGATGGCCGCTACAACGTGCGTAATAAAATCATAATTGGTTGGTAACAGCTTGCACTGGGAACCCTCATTATTAATTTTAATGCGGTACCGTGTTTGGTTTATGTCGGTAATTTATATGATGGTGTTGGCATCACCATTACCATCGCGTTTGCGGTTGTTGATGTTATTTTTCGTAAATAGGCTCAAAGCGGTTCTACTGTATGTGCTGCTGGTTTTGCAATCGGATATAGAAGTTTGTAATTATTACATATAATAATAAATTTAGTTGTATTCATATATTCATTAAGGTATTTTGTTTAATTTGCAGGTACCTAATAAGAATTTATTCTATTACTCTTTCTCTATTTCACATCCTTCAATTTAATATCTAAGATGCTGTAGAATAAGTATTTTTATTTTGTTCTTGTATACTCCAAATTTAAATAGACATTATTTTCTAAAGACAACATTATCTTTTTCATAAAGAATAACCTCTCATCAGCGTTGCTATTTTTGTTCCCGGAAAGTAATAAACATTAATGGACGGGTCTTTGTTTTTCTTCATTATTACTAGCCCGAGGCATTCTCAGAATTCCTCCGGGGTCCACTATGTCTTTCCAACAAAGCTTCTGCTATTTGAGCCTTATTATTTGTGACTAAAGAAAAAATATAGGTATCATTGGTTGCTTTTAATTGAAAAAAAAATTAATGACAACACAAAATCGTCCGCTGTTAAGTTATGGTTCAACGATTAGCACAATTTACCATTTACGCATTATTTCGATCATTATATTATCATAATAATTACTTGTTTTAAGTTTTCATAAAACATTCGATAATTGTAATGTAGCTTTTTCCAGTGCGCAAGAAGCTATAAGAACATTCTGTAGTTGATAGCGCATCTCAAGTCCTTGCAAGGTTACAAGAAGGTTCCAACGCTCCATAACTTTATTGTAGCACTTCTCTGTTTTCGTGGAATAGCGCGAATGGAATAGCGACTGTCACAAAGACCCCGCCAATTCTATGTTACTGTGAATGGGAGGCTTTAGCCGGCTGACGTGCAGAATATGCGATGGAAAATATGTAAGCGTTTTCCATTGTCTGCTTTCTTACTTCAGACGTTGAATAAAGCGAGTTATTTTTGGCGTGACAACTTCTCATACCGTTTCAGTGGATGTTTTTGTCGAGAATTGTCTTACTCTGACATCATAAGACTATGGTTAGTTATCTTAATAGGCTTGAAAACGTATGCCGTGTGAAAAGCGAAAAAGGTAAGGCAGGTTTATTGTTGTCCGTTGAACAATGGTCTTTCATATCATCATATCAGTCTGGTAAATAACAGCGAAAAGCACTCAGCAATGCTTATAGCGTCAGCAACACTTTACTTTCTCATGCTGTAAGTGAAACTAATCGTCTTGGTAGTTATAAAATAATGTACTTATAGTAGTAGTTGATAATAATACAATTAAAGTTTTCTTCTATTGAAATATTAGGCATTTGATTATGCTCTAGAATTCATATTTTGCATTCTACATTTATGTATATAATATCTGAATTTTTGTGGGAATAATACACGTTTTTTTTATTCAACCTGGTTACGATAATGCAATATATGGTTGCAAAATGGACTGATAAGTAATATTACTTAATAATATAGTAATAATATCTATTTTCACAGCTATGTCTCCTGTATCTTCATGCATATTCTAAAATGACGCCATTTTAACATTTTGCAAACACTTTTATGAATTCAACTTTCTGTTCCTAAATCCAATAAAAAATTGTGCCTTAGATGTCTTGAGGTTTCGGCCCAACCTACGCGTCAGCAACGCAGGTAGCGAGACGAACGCGGGAGCGTCTGCGTCGCGGGACAGTTTTGCCTAAGAACGCCCCACTTTGTGATCGCGTTAATAGCCTACGTAAGATATGATATATAATATATGACCCGAAGCTTAAAACAAACTAGGAATCTACTTTATAAATAAAATTTTTATCGAAAAACATTGAGTGAAAGCTAATGTCTGCATTCCGCTTATAAATGGCACAGTCACAGTCACAATGTGCCGTTCCATCAATAGAATTCCTATTGAAGGTACGGCATATGGAAGGTGTTCCAGCCGAATAGGAAACCGAATAGTGCAAACGCCTTCGAGCGAGAAAATTATGTTCATTTATAATGAATACGCTTACGTAATATTCTATCCGCTGAATGGGTTATGTGAATTTCAACGCAAGCCCGTCGTTGCCTACGATAACGTAATTACTGCTGCGCGCAGCTAAAGCCACAGTGTACATTTTGGTAATAGGATCTCTAGTATTTAGTACGTACATTGCGGCGCGTCGCATCATTGTTAAAAGCTGTGATGTGAAATTTTGTGACGCGATTTTATTATTTTACAAAAATTGAATACTTTTGATGTCTTCTTATTACATTCACCGAAAAACAAAATAGTCCTTATTAGTCACAATTTTACCAAATAGGTTATTTTGATACGGGAAACCCATTAAGTTTATGCGTATAAATAGTAAAACTAAAATATTTATAATGTCATAGTAAAATAAAATCTTAATGTTACAAACTGGTAATAGTTATACATGCGACATAATAAAATACATGTTTGAAGTTAAACAAAACACAAATAAATAAATGAATATTTCCGGACAATCCACACAATAACATCTAAGTGCTAAGCTCTAAGCTTATGTTACGAGTACTAGATATCTGATATACTTAATATACGAAATAGACGTACATAAAAAGATATTTTTAAATTTTCATGATACAATATTAACGAAATTGATATTTTACCTTCTGTTTATATTTTACTGTGCCTCCTACCTTTTAGACAACCCTCAGCCGAGTGAAATGTTAAATTTATAATTCTGTAGTAAATTTAAACTCACTTGTCCTCGTGTAAATGCTTTATGCATAGATTCATAGGTATACAAGAAGGTTTATAACAAAAATAAGGGACATTAGATACTTAATTATAAGGTGTTATATTAAGTTTAAAAGAAGAAATATTCGACTAATCGAATTATAAATATTAAACGTTTTAAGAAATCTAATTTTCCTTAACATAAGATATATTAACATTAATGACTAACCTAACTATTGGTAATATATATAAATGAGCAGAATTACCTATTTCAATATGAATCTAGTAGAGGTTTGATATTTATTCAAGCCATTTATTTCCAAATATATTTAACAAAATTACGATTATGAGTAATCAAATGTCACAATCCGTACAAACTTAATATCACTTCACTAATTTTAATCGTCCATGCAGTCAATGTTCATTATTGGATACCCATTTCTTGGCCTCCATCATCCATCGCCACTTGATTCTAATAATAAGGAACAATGAATACTCAGCGAACCAATATTTCTCAACTAATGTAAACAGTATAGTAAGTAGAAATCTAGCAAAACTTTATGAGCTCTGAGAACTAAAGATAAGCCCTCTCTAGTGGAATGGAAAATAATATAGTAATAACCAACACCAAGACGATAGCAAGATAATGTACTAGGTGTATTATGACACAAAATGGTTTAAATAACACTTAAAGTGAAATTTTACTTCAATACCCTGTCGTTGATTTGCCTATAATAACACTATACTCAAACTAAGAGATTTTAGGCTAAATTAAGTAGGTTATCACACTTTGTATCTTAATTGGAGTAAAAAATAACTAACCTATTACAATTTTACATTCAACCATAAGCATAAGCAACCCTATTTACGTTCCCACTGCTGGGACCCAAATATTAGGTCCTTACATATGAAATTGGCGTTTTTCGTACTGACCACTTTAATCACAAATTTCTCCTCTTTGGTAAGGAATTCCAAATTCAAATTTGTACAGCTATAGACTCATGTATTTGTGCTTCGATGATCGTCATTCATTTGTTTTTTTTCTTCTGTTTTTTTCTGTTTGCGTCACTCATTTTACAAAATGGAAAACTTAAAATATCGCATTATTTACGAGTACGAGTTCCGCCGTGGCACTAGTGCTGCGGAAACAACTCGAAGGGTGAATGATGTGTATGGCGGTCGTGTTGCAAAAGAAAACACAGTTCGTTTTTGGTTCCAACGTTTTCGTTCTCGAAATTTCGACTTGCAGAACAAGCCCCGTGGACGGCCTGAGACTCAAGTTGATAATGAAGAGTTGAAGGCTATTGTGGAAGCGGATCCATCGCAAACCACGTCCGAGTTAGCTGCAGGCTGCGGTGTTAGTGATAAAACTGTTTTAATTCACTTGAAGCAAATTGGGAAGATTAAAAAGCTTGAAAGGTGGGTACCTCACGAATTGACTGAAGCAAACCGGCAAACGCGCGTCGACTGCTGCGTTACATTACTAAACCGGCACAATAATGAAGGTATTTTAAACCGAATCATTACCTGTGATGAAAAATGGGTTCTTTACGATAATCGGAAGCGCTCAGCGCAATGGTTGGATCCTGGCCAGCCAGCCAAATCCTGCCCCAAGCGAAAATTAACCCCAAAAAAGTTACTTGTAAGCGTTTGGTGGACTAGTGCCGGTATTGTTCATTACAGTTTTCTCAAATCTGGCCAGACTATTACGGCTGATGTCTATTGTCAGCAATTGCAAACCATGATGGAAAAGCTAGCGGCTAAACAACCTAGGCTGGTCAATCGCTCCACGCCACTGCTGCTTCACGACAACGCTAGACCACACACTGCGCAACAGACGGCTACTAAATTAGAAGAGCTTCAATTGGAAAGTCTAAGACATCCTCCGTACTCCCCGGACCTTGCTCCAACAGATTACCATTTTTTTCGAAATTTGGATAACTTCTTGCAAGGGAAAAAATTCAACTCCGATGGGGCAGTCCAAATCGCCTTCAAAGATTTTATTGATTCCCGTCCGACTGGTTTTTTTAGTAAAGGGATCAATGAACTACCTATAAGATGGCAAAAGTGCATAGAAAATAATGGTTCATACTTTGATTAATTAAATATATTATATTAAAAAATATTCGACTTTTTGTTCCTCCCATACAAAACGCCAATTTCATATGTAAGGACCTAATACTTCTTTATTAACAGAGATGAGGCCTTAATTCCCTACCAAATTATCTACACAAAACTCCCAAATATACTAGAACGTGACTTAATTAAATTAACTAACATAATATCTTGAGACATACAACTTTGCATATTTCATGAAGGTTTTCACAAAGCCTGTCACAACTTTTAAAAAATTTTAGCCTTCTGATTAGTTGATTGACTGTTCAAATATAGGAACTTTATCTCGAAGTTCACGCTCGCCTGAACCAAAACAATGGCGGTATGTGACCATAGAATTAATAGACTTTGAGCACCGGTATTTATGCGAGACTTTCATTGTAATCACTTTAATTTGCTTATAACTAAATATCTTCCGAAACTCGTTAATTTTAATGCCAAGTTTTTGATGAATCTTTCAAAGTGCACAGAAGGCAGTCGCAGATCAAATAAACAAACACGAAATACAAATTAAACTTTTCAAAGCCCAACCAGATTACAGTTGCCAAACATAAAACGTATTTATATTCTCTAAATTAATGTAAACACGGAGAATCAGCGGCTCTCATTATATATTAACCAGAGGGATGTTTCCTCCCTTCGCCCTATTAATCCGTGGATTAAGTAGCTCATGATGTCTCACTTCGCATAATTTTACGCTTTATCAGCGGAAAAAATCAATTTGTGCGCACTAACGGGCGTTATGCAAAACATGGTTTTATGACGCTGCTCTATAAAATTAGGTGGGAGAGTTAGATAGTAACCTAGTACTTCAGGATGTTGAATTTATGACTATGTCAGTACAAAACTGTGATAGTTATTGCTTATAAAAATTATAAGTATGGTATTATGGTAGTTTTTTTTTACGGATGGCCAATATACTATTCTCCTGGCTTCGAGTTCAATGATTGATTCAATTATACAGAGACAGAGATATTATAATTATTCTTTTTAAAATTTCGTATTGATATTTTTGATTACTATTGACTAATCTAAACTTAATTTTGTAACGTAATAACATTGACATTGAATAATGTTTGCCTGCTTGCGGTTTCACTCTATTTTTAAAATATGTATATTCCGCAAATAAACATTCGATTTGATTAAACTCTATTCAAATCATTTTTTCAAATTTTTTATTTACAATAAGGTACACAAATATACAAGTTACAAAAAAGAAACGATGAGGGCGCAAAAGTTAAAAACTGAGTAGCGACCTCATCGCCCATCTCCATAGGACAATATTAATGTAAGTTTAATAATTCCTATAGGTAAGTATTAGGATGAGTACAGACATAGGTAGTAAAATAATTCACATAAAAATGGTAAAAATAGTGTGTCTATATCTATTATAAAGTGTATTATTTATATTTATTTATTTTATATATTATTTAGTATCTACTTTATATGTACCTGTTTCTATAGTATAAAACGCAATTATTTTAATTTTTTGATTATTTAATAGTTAAGCGTTTGTGCTAGTTTTTTAATAACCGTCATTGTCAGTTTCCCGTGAAAGCGGCTTTGTAATTACATGCAGAAATCGTCATCTCGCACTGGTTATGATACCGGACGACATAAATAGTACGTGTTTATTTATATTACCTTGTCCAATAAAAATAATGTATAACGGCTTATGCACTCCAGTTTACATAACTAAATACTTTTATTTTTTAATAAGTAAAACAATTGACCTAATGAGTATCTGCTACTTAATCGCTGCAAAGTAAAACATTTCATGAAATAAACGAAACTTATCAGCAAGTACCTACTGTATATGATTTTTTTTCCTTATCTTTTGTATTGTGGTAAACTCAAAATAACCCAATTTATCTACGATCATTATCTAACTGAAAAAAGTCTAAAAAGAAATATAAATTGAGCTACATTTAATGCACAACATATTTTTTGTAAGTCGATATTTTTATGATAATGTACCGTTAAAAGCGTTCAATCTGACTTTGTCTGACAATCACTTAAATCAAACCTAACAAATAGCTGAAACTATAAAGCTAGAATGAGGGTAAATCAAGAAGGTTCCGTTTCCAAATTTCTACACCAATAAAGTTAAAAAGGTTTTATCATTTGATCTGTGGATTTTAAAAACTGAAAAGATTGGAAACTGCGAAGTCATAGATGTAGCACCTTTTTGGCACCAACAGCCATCTTAAGCATGTATTTCAACTTAATTAATTATTATTCTTCATAAGCTGAATGCATAAGTAAAGTAGGTTCATTAGCTTAAGCTGAATAACCGCGTAAGTTCAAGGTTGGCTAATTTGGCTTGGCACTCACTCAGACTTGCTTAATTTGCCGTGTTTCGCGGTTATTTTACTTTTCCAGCCAAATGTCAATGCCAATGTTTCATAATTATTGCAAGTTGTAAAAAAGTATCAAGATTATCTTCGCTTTTTTAATTTGTATTACTAACAACTAAACAGAAGTCTCTTTCAATCGATGTTTATAATTTATTGCGTTATAACAAAAAGTTTTCTATAGAAACTGGAGTTAGACCACAGGGCCACCTTTTAGCTTCGGTATACAAGATTTCTACAACATACCATAAGTACAAAATTGTACAAAGTACTAAAATAATAATAATATAAAATAAATTTTACTTTATTTATTAATTATTATTGATTTATTTCAAAATGATTGGGCTTAGAGCCGTTTGGCGGCTATGGCAGCCCTGTTACAACGATCAGGTAACAATTTATAATAATTTAAATAGTTAATTCTAAATTCAATCTTTATGTCAAGTTCTCCTGTAATTAAAAGAACTTAAAATCTAAATTTAAAATTTAAGAAAAACCCCCGATTCCAATGCCTTCGTTTCCTTAAAAGTAAAACAACATAATATTATGTAATGTGGACGCGATGCGCTTTCATTTGATACCCCACACTAGTATATTTGCAGATTTTCTGTTTTCCTTCCCCACTCTCACCCCCATAACTTTTTAACGGCTCAACCGATTTTCATGAAACATGTCTAAGAACACCCGGGCCAAACTCACCTTTCATACAAAAAAACTAAATTGAAATCGCTTCATCCGTTCGGGAGCTATGATGTAACAGACAGACAGACACGTAAAACTTATAACACCCCTCTTTTTTGGTCGGGGGTTAAAATATGCCTGAATTAGTTATTCTTCTCAGACTTAATTATAAATCTGTACGAGATGACATGATAGTGACCGCCATTTAAAGCCCTTTCTTCGATATTTTCTCTATCTATTTAATTTTATGTGAATGTTGTAAATATGTGTTACCCAGTCATCTCTTGCATTCTAAGGAGGTTATATAATAATAATAATAAATAAATATTTCCTGACAATCCACACAACAACATCTAGCCCCGTGGTAAGCTCATAGCTTGTGTTACGGGTACTAGACATCTGATATACTTAATATAATATACATAAGTACATAGATAGTTTTTATTATACATATTAAACACCCAGACCAAGGAGAAAGTGCTTGCAGAACATACAAACACTTGACCCCTCGGCGGGAATCGAACCCGCTACCTCTTGCGCCGCAAGCGGACTCTCGCCCACCGCGCCACTGAGGCATATGAAACCTTTCGTGGATTTTCAAGGTAGGTGCATCTTCAAACAAAATCGAATAAGTATGTATGTTTAAGTTAATTCAAGTGGACTATGGTGATCGCAGAACAACAAAAACAAGATAAATTATAAAGGTATATTTTGTTAACATTATTTAGGTATAATAGTTTTTACAAATCGATTCAAAATGGAAGTATCCCTGTATTCTTCAAATTAGTACTATGATTATTGACTTACTTCGAAATTCATCTATTTTAGTGGTTCTATGATTTTTTTAAAAATAGTTTCCATGTCAAACGAGATATTTATACCTTTATCAAAGGAGGTTTCTAATGAATATTCAGAGTTAACGTAAAGCTAAAGCAAGGCTTTCAAGAGCTTTAAATCGCTTCGTAAATTACAACTGAATTTCTTAACAATTCTGTGCCTAGACCAATAGCTTTTCCAATACAATTTTCCTATTCTACGATCTTTTATATTTTCAACTCTAAATTCATGGTATTAGAGTTCAATAAAAATAAACCCAAGTTAGCGAGAATCGGTCTGGGATACGCTTGGAGTATTTTCGAAGAATTTTATTGATGCAATAAGCACTTGACGACGATTCTGAGCTGGGTGGAGTCGATTCGTATTTTATTCGAGAATAAAATCGAATGAGACTTAGATTTCAGTTAGGACTTGACATTTGAGCGTTTTATTCGAATGACTATAATGAAGTTTAGTTAAAGTAGAAGAATAAACATAATAAGAGTTGATTTTTCTTAACCCTCATATAAGTAATATTGACGAATTGGCCGATGATTTTATGGAAATAATGTCAGATTGACAGCTTTTAGACTGACAAACTTTTCACTATATGTGTGATTGTTGCCCTAAACCTAACTTAGCTAAGTAGAGAACATTTAATTGTTCATTTATTTCATATGATGCGGCAACAGACTGCCTCAGTGGCGCGGTGGGCGGAGGTCCGCTTGCGGTGCAAGAGGTAGCGGGTTCGATTCCCGCCGAGGGGTCAAGTGTTTGTATATTCTGCAAGCATTTTCTCCTTGGTCTGGGTGTTTAGTATGTATAATAAAAAGTATATATCTATGTATGTCTATTATATTAAGTATATCAAATGTCTAGTACCCGTAACACAAGCTTATAGCTTACCACGGGGCTAGATGTCGTTGTGTGGATTGTTCGGCAATATTTATTTATTTATTTATATTTAACATCAGCAGCTGCAGATTCGTAGCGTATCGTATATGTCGGCGTATATAAAATAATCGTGAATGGGTTTATGTTGTTATTGTCTACAAATGTATGTATGTGTCGCGTTGCGCGCCACGCCACGCCCACACCAAAGATCATCATCGCCCGAATACTTCGTGTTGTAACGACGTGCCCGGCACACACATCGCGTAGACACGAATAGACCGCTGTTGCAGCCGCACTAATACGGTAAGCGCTTACTAGAAAGGTTTTGTCATACCGTAAAAGGGATCAATTAACCTCAGAACCTAAGAAACTTCCTTAAGCTGTACCAGAAATAACATAAGGTCCCTACATGTCTTCTTCCTTAATAATTTAGTAGTTTTAAGTAGCCCTTGTAGAGAAGTATGCACGCTGTAAAATAATAATCTGGAAGGCAAATCCCTAAAGCGCTCTTGCAGAGAATTTATCTTATTAAAATTTTCCTTTGTAAAACCACACGATGCAGCCGCTCAACTTTCAATAAATAATACAGTGTCTACAGATTTGAAACTAAACAAACAACTAAACTCCGTACTAATATTAGTAATATTAATGTTCTAAACAAACAACTAAAATCCCTACTAATATTTTTAACTTCATAGCTATGAATTTCCCTCTGTCTTTTCATCTAAAGCATCTTCACAAAATTTTCAACAAAATAATTTTACGATGTTTTTAGAAGAAGGAGAAGAAGATGCTTTTATCCCGAACCCCAACGGGTCATATGCTACTTTTTAGAAATGAAGAGTTCCCGTCAATAGATTTTACTTAAAAGTAAAAACACAACCCTAAGCTCCATCAAAATCTTTTTTTATTAATATTTTATAAAAATAAAAATATATGATTAAATTATAAAGTTTTCTCATTTTAAACCAGACTTGCTAATTTCCTACTTACATTCAGATGTAAAGTACACTATTATGAACATATTCATCTGTGTTAACTTTTTTAATTACCTATTTGTTATTGCATATTGTATATAAGAAACAGTTATCTACCATCCATTATAGTTTTGTTTGCATTTCTACAGAAAAACTGCAAACTACGATATCATACCTACATAAAACAAGGAGTTTCACTTCCTTGCTATTATTTTAAAGCGCCATCCGCAGCATCTTGCGTCCATTATACATAAAAATATGGCGCCCAACATTATCTTTTATTAAAAGTGCAGGGTTTTTTATTTTTATATGAATTAGTGCCATTGAGAATCTGTGCTCAGTGCATTTTATTACATTAGAACACCGCGTGAATTTATCGTTAATTAAAGGAACCGTAAAAATCACTTATTTTAAAGCATTAAAATGTTATTTTTTTTATAACTCAAAATTTAAAATTTAAGAAAAAATTCCCGATTCCAATGTCTTACTTCCTCAAAAGTAAAACACCATAATATTTTGTAATGTGGACGCGATGCGCTTTCATTTGATACCCCACACGAGTATATTTGCAGATTTTAGGGTTTCCTTCCCTACTCTCACCCCCATAACTTTTAAACGGCTCAACCGATTTTCATGAAACATGTCTTAGAACACACGTGCTAAACTCACCTTTCATACAAAAAAAACTAAATTGAAATCCCTACATCCGTTCAGGAGCTACGATGTCCCAGACAGACAGACATACACACAGACAGACAAACACGTCAAACTTATAACACCCCTCTTTTTTGGTCGCGGGTTAAAAACTAGCACTTCAGGCAAATTTCAGTGAAATAATTAATAAAATTGGACCAGAATTCCCAGAGATAAGAACGTTCAAACAAACAAAAAAAAAACAACAAAACAATACAAAATATTTTTGAAGAGACATGCATACCTACCACCACCAAAATACATACCTAAACATATAATTTAGTATTTAAAACCAAGATATATTTAAAAGTTCAGGCTTAAAAGACGCATATCATCACTTATCACTCAGCTAACATCAGGCGCACATGTTGCCTAAACGTGTTGGTAGCACTTGAGAGGAATTCTCAGCCACATCCAGGAACCGTCTAGGTCCAAGGACATTAATCATCTTAATGAGAGTTGCGAGCGCTGGCTTAGCTCAATATTGATGTAATGTTATCTTAAACGCGTACCTACTACCTTATCTTCTTAATATATGTAAATCTCGTGTCACAATGTTTGTCCTCAATGGACTCCTAAACCACTTAACCGATTATAATAAAATTCGCACACCATGTGCAGTTCGATCCAACTTGAGAGGATGGTTTTTACGGCGAGAAAAATTCGAATAATTTCCGGGAAAATTTTATACCCGTGCGACGCCGGGGCGGGCCGCTAGTTAAACACTGAAATGTTGTCAGTTCCCGTGTTTGATGCTTTTCCTTTCATAGAACTCCAAATCGTCAAATACTTGGTAAAATAATCATAAAAGACAAAAAATTCGTGATACCATTAATGGTACGTTTCTAATTATATTGACATTAACATTGTTAAAGGGCTCAGTACAGTGTCAAAATCTCTAAATAATCTAACACATTATTTAAGATGCATTATAGAGTGCACGAAATAGAAATCAATACCTATTTTAAGTTAAATAAAGGAACCTCTAGTACCTACCTACCTTGGTCCACGACTTATGTCGCAGACTCTTTTTTTATTTAGTTAGATTTTTGAGTTTAGGGTTAGGTAATGTATAGTAATGTGAATTGTCGGGAAATATTTACTTAAGTATTTATTTTTATATACTATGCAAAGAAGAAAAACTAAATTGCTCAATGTGGTACTCGTACAGCCGGACTTAGCTACAAATAAGATTAAAGGTTATATTTGACAGCAAACAAGGCGCGCAGACTATCTCCATTGTCAGAAGTAGGGCAGAGATAAGTTGGCTTAGCCAATCTACTGATTAAACTTGCAGGATATTTACCGTCACCCTCAGAAGTAGGTTCAAAGGAATAAAATATTTGTTTACGCAAAGATTGCTGCAGGTTTACACTAAGCTTGCTTAATCCAAGCAAGTTTAGAGTAAACTTGCAGTTTTTATTAAAGCACTTAGTCACAGGAAGTAGGTACTAAGATTAGTGTCAACTTCCTACTAACTAGATAAGAGTTATATTAAAAAAAATCCATGAACGTAGAGGATATGATTATTTCAATACTCTTTGTTATTCAAATAACAAGGTAGTAAGTAGTAACATTGAGGAGTATCATGCAACTAAAAAAAACATATTTTAAATGTATCATTGTGAAAAAGTGAAGGTACTTTATGACTAAGCTCTTTAAGGCTGTACCTACCTAACTTATATTATAAATTTGAAAGTAACTCTGTCTGTCTTTTCCTCTTTTCGTTAAAACAATTGAACCGATTTAAATGGAATTTGGTTCACAGATTCTCTCTACTTTTTACAGCAGAAAATGTAATTTCGCGGGAAAATCCATTATAACGAGGGTAACACCGCGGGTCACAACTAGTTATATATGTACTTTAAAAAAAGAGCATAAAATGTATGCTACCGCTAAAATCCTAGTCGCAATAGCCTTCAGACCTTTTGCCTTCAGATTAAGCTACAGCCATCCGACAGATGTCTCAATGGAGGTCGAAGGGTGGGACCCTTCGTCAGCTTCACAGTACATAAACCATCATGCATCACTGCACTGAATGTCTTCCCCTGCATCACCCTGAAGGGTTGATTTTGAATCGTGAATTGAAATCTGATTGAATAGAATGTTGTACTAATCTTTAAGGAAAGTTACATAGGCACTTTTTGACTGGAAAGGTTAGGTTCAGTTAAAATTAATGTAATATGATGATTATGTCTAGAACGAAATGAACAAATCTTAGGTTAAAACCAATCTGTTAAAATGTATGAAGAACAATAGAAATTTAGTTTTGTTAATTGCACAAACGCAATCCAAATAAATAAGCTTCTTTTAATTCAAATTACTTTAATTTGGTTACAATTACGGTACAAAAGCTTTCCTAAAAGTTAAAGGAAAATTGGCTGCTCGGCCGTAAGGAAGAGAATAGAAAACACTTTGGTACCATTTCCTGTGGAAAATGTACTGTGAGAGGATTCATTATCTTCCCTCGACAAATCCCTATTTTGTCGAGGAACCCCTCACGTGAAGTTAAAAGGTGGGCTTAGAATTTTTCAACTAAGTGAAAATAACCGTTTCTTTGCAGAATTAGATGACGTATTTCTAAGGCTGTATGTGGGCAGCTTAGTTTGCGCTCATATGCCTTCGCCGCATGCGTTTATTACTTGAATCAATGAGCGTTGTGGCAATATCCTTCAATAAGCATTATTGAGGATCTAAGCACAGTAATGGTATGCTAGGACTAAATATACAAAACACCTTCTCAAATTGTGGCTTATAGAATAATAATATAAGTGAAAATGTTAAGGACTAAAATCTAAATTTAAAATTTAAGAAAAACCCCCGATTCCAATTCCTTAATTTCCTTAAATGTAAAACAACATAATATTATGTAATGTGGACGCGATTCGTTTTAATTTGATACCCCACACTAGTATATTTGCAGATTTTCGGTTTTCCTTCCCCACTCTCACCCCCATAGCTTTTAAACGGCACAACCGATTTTCATGAAACATGTCTAAGAACACTCGCGCCAGACTCACCTTTCATACAAAAAAAACTAAATTGAAATCGCTTCATCCGTTCGGGAGCTATGGTGCCACAGACAGACTGACAGACACACAGACAGACAGACAGACAGACAGACACGTCAAACTTATAACACCCCTCTTTTTTGGTCGGGGGTTAAAAAGTACGTGATGCCTAATATTATAAATGCGAATGTAAGTTTGTTTGTTACGCTTTCACGCAAAAACTACTTAACCGATCATCATGACATGACCTTGCACATATACTCTTGGAGGTATTAAAAGTAACATAGGATACTTTTTATCGCGGGAAAATATGTAATTCCGCGGGAAAATCTATTTAAACGCGGGAAACACCGCAGGTCTCAGCTAGTATTTTATATGCGAAAGTAACTCTGTCTGTCTGTTCCGCTTTGACGCAATAACTACTGAACCGATTAAAATGAAACTCGGTACACAGATTCTCTAGAGCCAGACAAAGGCCATTTCTATATATTTTATACCGCGGAAAAAATACATTTCGTGGGAAAATCGATTATAACACGGGTAACACCGCTGGGCACTACTAGTATTATACATTCGACAATCTTATATGGAAATGGTCAAATTTTTCGTTCATTGTTCATAATTATTATGTCTTTTGGGTTGCCATCCCTACCACTATTTATAAATTCATAAAAAAGGCCTACAGTTACACTATGCTTGGCAGTAAAGTTGTACTGACCGTCTTTAGGTTCCCTTTGGCTTCCCGCTGACCTAATACACAATTGAGACTAAAATTTTTTATAACAGAGTTCACTTCAATGAGCGCTTAGTCTTAGAGTCGCGGCGCCAATCCGAACACAGAACAACCAGCATATCCGAACTCAGGTCGTGTTTTTTTTATTGTATAAATTCAAAATGGAGCTTCTTACGCTCTCAACCCGAAGGCGCCAACACGCATAAACCTCTGTACAATTTATGTTATAAATTACAAAATCAAAGCTTGAAGATCCTAACTTATTAATAAATTTTATTCCTATTTGAATAAAATTTATTTATTATTATTATTATTTTCTAACTTACAACGATCAGTCTAAGCACTCAAGACAGCTGTCAGTGACTGACTGAATAGATTGCTCTATATATAAACCATAACTAATATACTCGGAAATGGTGAAATAAGCCTTAAGTTTATTGAGCCCAAAAATAAATCTTTTTTTTTTTTTTTTTTATGATCGATAAGTCTTCATTTGACCACAATCTCACCTGATGTAAAGTGACGATGTGGTCTAAGATGGGACATGAAGACCTAGAAGGTATGGCTTCTCCGGACCACATTACGAAACACGAAAAAATCGCTTCACGCACTGGCCCAGCCCGGAGGGTGGTGACAAGCCGCGGCCGAAGCCTACCACCAGAGACTATTCTTAGCACCACCCGGAGGTCACGTGTAAGGATTCAGAGGGTTGCCACTTACGGACGTGAACAGACAAAACCTCCAAATGTCATTATTCTAAAATCAACTGTCCTCACAAATTTAACTTGAAGTTAAATTATTTGACAAGAAAATATTTAGTCCAAAAAGTCTTTTACCCTAAGCTTATTATAGAATAAGCTTAGGGCATAAGCCATAAGATAAAAAGGCATCTACTAAAGGAACGCCCTTTTGTGTTTTTCTCATAGAACCCTTTCACCAGCAAAATAAACAGGCACTTTGAAACCCTACAATCATTACACCGAGTATTTTCATTCCTAATAGAAGGATCTCACATAAGGGTGTTATTTTATAGCCAATCAGTACAGTTGGCTCAGAATTTGTAAGAAAAACAAATGCATCTGCTGATAAATTTATGTTACAGTATGAGATAGACTCATACTGCAAGCGCAGAATGATGTATCAGTTCGGTCACCCATCCAGGTCTGGCCTGGCGCAACGTTGCTTCTCTTTATAAAAATCACTTTTGTTGTATGGATGCCCCGTTATATTTTTATTGAATTACTAGTGGCCCGCTCGGCTTCGCACGGGTTTTTATTCAATTTTTTTCCCCGGCAATTATTTGATTTTTTTTCGCCTTTTACACCTTCCCTAGACCTCCACGAACATTTCAAGACTATGATAAGATAAATCCGTTCAGCCGTTCTCGAGTTTTAATCAGACTAACGAACAACAATTCATTTTTATTTATATAGATGTGTTTTAGTATTGTTCTTGAATCGACAACAGAAATACATCATCTCTCAAAATGTCAACTCTCTATCACGGTTTTTGAGATACAGCCTGGTGACTGACGGACAGACAGACAAACGTCGATGTCTCAGTAAAAGGGTCCCGTTTTATACTTTTTGTACGGAACTCTAATAAATTGACAAACTGAACAAAGTTTTTTATCTATAGCTGATTTATTTATTGAAATTGTAATGTCCAAAATCAAATCAAATGTTAAAATAAAATATAGCAATTACTCTAACTTTCATTATAGATTACTTTTAAAGTAAATTTTTAGTCTAGCTGCTTCATATATTTCCTGTGACTTCATTTACCCTAAATGCGAAAACATGTGAGGAGCTAAGTGTAGGTAATGGAAAATTGGACTTCTCTTTTCATATCTGTAATCTTTCTTTCGTATTTTTATATGAGGAAATTAAATTAAAATCCATTTACAATAATTCGCATTGAAGTCAGAAGAAAAATAATAATTGTACAAGAGCAGAAGTTGTTATTTCCTTTTCTTATTTGGTTTAAAAATAACAGGTATCCATGACTGACTATGTAGGTAGGTATATATAACAAAGTCAAGTTACTATCCCAAGTATTTCAAAGAGAAACCTTAAGATAAAATCCCGAGTAAGTTCTTACCAACATTCCCAGTAAAACAGCTAGGATAAGATAATGACAATCTAATGGATAACTAATGCACTTTAGATAAACGGACAGATAAGTTTTATACGGAGAAAATGCGGCTATGAAGCACGTTTAAATCATAATGTAGAGTCTGACAGAAAGTTTCAGTACTAAATAAATTCGGAGCCATTAGAATCAAACATATTCGACACTATGCGGATCATTACTATCTGACATACAAAAGACATGTTATGATACAGAGATAAATTATTACACCCTTATTATAAAATAAAACAAATAAATATTTCCGGACAATCCGCAAAACAACATAGTAACCGTAGTATTTTACTGCCCTAAACCATATTAAATACTTGTCTAATAAACATTACGAATACACTACGTAATAATTTTACTTTTCATATCAATAGTAATCTTTTTTTGTAATTTGTAACTAAATATGTATCAATCTTATAATTATCGCATGGAACTCACCTATGCCACGCGATGTAACTTCCATGCAAAATTTACCAACTGCAAATTCTCTAATCCTCATGAATCGTTACTTCTTAATGGATATGAAGAGCAACACTGTATTACGTGAACGAAGATAGACACATAAAACCATTGAGCTAATCTAGTACGGATATTCTTAGATTTCTTCCTAGTACCTACAAGAAAATGGCATAACCAACGAACATAGGTCAGGAAAAGTCAATGAACTTTGCAGTGATGCGGGATTATGTAACCCTGCTTGTTATCTTTGGACTTTGATGTGAAAGAAGGGGTTTGCCTGTTTCAAGTAACATGGCAGATCCGTCAACTTGATTTCAAAATGTTTCGAGATAATTAGTAGGTATATATCTGATTGTTTTGATATCAAATGAAACACGAGTTTTGTAACATAATGTAGCATGCGCATCTCTATTTACGTTCCCACTGCAAGGACACAAGGAGGACACTCTCTTGACGGTAGAGATTAGATCATAATTCACCAACATAGATTAGAAGTTAATTGCAAATGATAGATGGGTTCGGAATACGCATGGTGACAATATAAAAAAAACTGTTAAGTCCGTCCAAAATTATTGGAGAACTATTTTTAGTTTTATTAATATAATAAGAAAGTGCAAAGATATAGAGCATCAAAGTAAAGTTAAATGGGGGCGTGTGACTACGAAATTTAATACAAATCGCACAACACCGTTACGTCACAAACTTCTTGAGTTTTCATTTACAAGAAAAAAGAAAAAAAACTACCTATTACTTTTTTTTTAAATAATCTAAATAACGGACTCATTATTATTTAAGACATCTACCCTATTGTTGAACACTGCTGATTGATAGTAATATAGAAAATGATGTAGTACCTACGTATTGAAAAGGAATAATAGCTGTGCAAAAATAGAGCTTAGCTTACATCGAAAATAATGAAGTATATAAGGAACGCAAAGCAGAAATCCAGCAAAGCGAATCACATGCATATTTGCCGTCGCGGGCTCCAGCCCAGCTGATAAGCAGCACGCATTCCGCAATGTGCCTCTATTTATTAAAGCCGACGTCATTTTCCATTCCTTCGCTGCTTTTAATGCTGTTATGGTTTTTTACACTACACGGTAATGTTAACGGTGTGGTAAGTAATGTCCCAAATGTTAAATAATGTATTTATACTTTGTGCACAAAAAAGCAATGTACAGAGCAGGACTTAGAAGCATTCTCTACCAGTCATCTAGTGCAAGTAAATGAATTATATTTTATTGGTATATTTTTAAAGGATCGTTTGTAATATGTTTCTGATTATTAAGGTAGAACTGTTTTGTTACAAATTAATATTTTTATGTCCTTATGAACATGTAGAAAATATAATTTTGTGTAATTAAATTTTTGATTAGTATCTATATACATGTTATTTTGTTCTAATCAATGCTTCTATTGTGTTCACGTTTAAATTTTGTAAATAATGTCGCATTAATTATAACTGTAATTGGTGTAAGCCGTGGTGGTTAAATAAATAAATCTATTTTAATGTGTTCTAATTTACACAATGTAAATTCTTTGAGAAATGAAATACGTATATCATAGGGTATCTAAGGATCCAGCACTTCTCTGCTGTTACCTTGAGTATCGTTTAAGATAGTTAAATGTAGAGTACGTTTATCATCTTATATTGCTTAGGAAACTTAGTTATATTTTATTTATTTATTTAATAGTCGCATTTTATGGGTACTTTTCTATTAAAAATGTATAACTTTGATCTGTTTTGTACGATACCGAAAGGCGTGGTGTAAATAGAGCGGCCAACCCCGATCTCACTCGAGGGCAATTTATAAAACTACAATTATTGAATCACTCTATCTACTACAACTGAAAACCGCATGAATATAATTCGGTGGTTAGATATTAATGCGAATATAATACCATAAAGACACGATTTAAAATTTCGGCTATATCGATGTCGTGTCGTGGGTTAAAACTTCTCAGGGTTAAAACACCCTTTTCTGTAGGAGGCGTCTGTTCTGCTATCAGCGTTTTACTCGACGTTTTGGTCGCTCGAGTCGCACGTGACTTTAGCTACCTACCAGCGTTCAGCTTGATATGGTGAAAAATTGCTTAGCTAGATCACTTTGCCTCAAAGTAAGTATCCCTCGTCGGCAAATATTGCAATAAATATGAATACAGTTATGTTGTTAAGTTATTGTTGAAGTTGTAATAATTTCAACAATAACTAACCAGCAAACAATAATTACAACTTCAAGAATAAAGTCAAAGGTGTGACAAAAACTTTGTCAATTTTTACAAAACAAAATAATATAAAAACACTTTATGGTACACCAAAACAATTTGCTTAATGTCTAATTATGTATATCTCTATTTATTTCAAGTTGAATCATAGTTAAATGGTTCAACATTATCATGTGAATGCCCTTATGTTACAAAAAAATCCATACTTAGGAAGTATCGTAGTCTCATAGCAAAAGAGTGCGAATGATAAAGCAGTTCCACAAAAGCTATGTCGCAATGTTGCCAGTGACGCAGCAGAACCAAGGAGTGAAAAATGCATGTGCCTGTCTGTACATTACTCTTTCCCTGCCACATTTTTCTAAAGGACGTGTACTATGTAGGTGAGTTATTTTAGCAAAAAAATTAAGGTATTTTTACGCATGTGAATGTTAACTAATCCTTTGCGACGTGTTGAAAAAAGAACCATGGAAAGCTTCAGGCCATTTTGTCGGGACAACATTTTTAGGATTCACAAAGCTTGATTATTCAAATTGCGAAAATTTCATTCTAGTCGTACACAAAGGAATAATTGAATTCCCTGAGAGCAAAGATCCAAAGACAAATATTTTATTCTTGATTTAAAATTCCTTTTTTGGTACACAGCGCAGCGTAGGTATTTAAAATCCATTTTAGACCAATTTAATATAACTGGGAAAGAAGTTATTGTAATCATTACGTAACCTGCCTTGAAGCCAATGACTACGATTACTACCCGGCAACAATTAAGATAATCGTTGCTTTCGGCTACAATATTACCCAAATTGTGTATTTCCTGGTACAGATGAACATTAGCTTTCGTGGAGTCACAGTTTATATTTGGTGCATTGTAATAGTAGGATTAGGTTGGAAACACATGCTTGGACTTATTACGTACAGGAGCATGTAGACAAAACTACACCTACAGAAGGTGTCACTGCATTATGGAATAGAAAAAGAGAAGGTTTATAATGCGTGAATTGAAAATAGTAGGATTAGGTTGGTGTTGGAAACACAGGCTTGGAATATAAAAATGCAGGAGAATAATGTTGACAAATCTACACAAAGAAAACACAAAAGGTAAAATTGCTGTGCAATACGGGACAGAAAAAGAGAGCGTATATAATGCTTACCTACTATTTTCTGTTTATTAATGTTAATGTTTAATCAGTATTTATTTTAGTATCTCTATTATAGAAAATGCCACAGTAAAGATTAATTCTTTACTGTGGCATTTTCTTCGAATTAAATCCTAAATATTGGTTCTTTATCTAGTTAGATGATTTTATCTCCGTAACGTCTGATTAATCTAAAAAAATATTGCTGTAAAACTAAACTATATTCATAAGTATAATTAAAATATCTGTTTATGT
This sequence comes from Gymnoscelis rufifasciata, assembly GCA_929108375.1. Classification (NCBI taxonomy): domain Eukaryota; kingdom Metazoa; phylum Arthropoda; class Insecta; order Lepidoptera; family Geometridae; genus Gymnoscelis; species Gymnoscelis rufifasciata. The sequence goes on along the minus strand of OV815315.1, from coordinate 5,394,448 downwards.
ATGTCTATTATATAAAGTATATCAGTAACACAAAGTATATCAGTATATCCCGTAACACAAGCTTAGAACTTACCACGGGGCTAGATGTTGTTGTGTGGAAATATATATAATAAGTTATATATGTATAGTGCCTGATTTGTTTTCTTGCACACCCAGGATGACTGGTAGAGAATGCTTCTAGCATTAAGTCCTCCTCTGTACATTGTTTTTTGTGCACAAAATATAAATAAATAAATATTATTATTTCTTATAAACTCGGACTTTAAACAATTATTTCTCAAACTATAAGATAAATATAGTTTTAATTGGCTTTGGCCAATTTATCCCATCATTTAAACGTTGACGAATATTTATGGTCAACAATTAAACTGTAGTCCCGAAACTGCCCTAGACAGCAAGCCTCCAATGAATTGGCTCCAAAATATTTGTCTGCTGTGATGTTGGACAGTAGCCAATCGGATCACTTTCGGGAAACTAGATAGAGATAAAATTTAATGGGCTGGTCTGGCGAAGTATGCTGTAAGTGCCCGAGTCGTGACTCACTTAGCAGGGTATATTACAACACTGTTGTTATTTTGCCTCTATAATGTTTATCTTGGTAATCTAGCCAGTCCAGGTATTTATAGATTCTCTTTAGCAGAAGGATACAGGGTGTTGTTATAGCCAATGGTACACAATATTGAAATCATTATTGGGTTTGGACACGTTCTGAAAGTGACCAAAAAATATCCTGTGTAGCGGAACTCTGTGTTTATCTTATAGTTCTGAGACGTAAGTATATACTTAAGACTCATAAGTATTACGTATGAAAAAAAGTCAAAATAACTCCTTTTGACAGGTCAACATCTGAATCTACAAAATTACCCCCCATAGTCTACTACACCTATACATATAAAATGTCCTTACATTCGTGTGTCCTTGTCACTCACTTTGACATTTGTGTATGCTAGAAAGAAACAAAATGTATGCTTAATTAGACAGCTTTAATATTTATATTGCTTAATAAGGTTATGCAAAATAGATAGGAATAGACATAACGTCTGATATAGTCATTCGTACAAAACATGAAGACAGGAAAAATTTCTAGGTAAAAAAACTTCTTAGTTATAAAATGAATCATATTTTGGTAAAGAATCTATATAGGCCACTAAATGCTTATACAAGAAATCTCAAAATAATCCTTCCACCGAAACAACATCTGAATCGTGATCCGAAACAACAGAATTACAACCAAATGTCTGAAATTGTCTTTCGAATATCATAAATACAGTTAAGATAATTCCTATACGTTAGGAACGGCTTTGCTCTGAATGCCGAGGTATGCAGTAAGTCGATCGTGACTCAAGCGCTGGTATTTCGGAATGTTCATTTGGTAGATAGAAATCAACTTGCTAACTACGAGTAGTTGGGTACCTCCTACTACGGTTGTAGAACTACTGACATTTACACATTTTGAGCTTGGATGATTCATTGGTGGCTTTTGAACTGTGAAATACGAGATGGGAGAATTATAAATGCGCTAGAGATCTGGCAATGTTTTGCTATATTACATTTATCTAGAGACCTATACAAAAAAAATATACAAATTGATTATCTCTTCTCAACAAAAGAATTAAAAAATGTATGCGAACTGACGAGATAATTCCTTTTCCATGATTTACGTTTATTCGTTAATTGACTTAGACAATCTTTAAGTTCTTTTTGACATTTCTAAGGATACCCTGTATATTTATGGATATAAATGTATTAACTTTGAATCACGTATAGGTAATTTATCGTATGTAAGAGATTTTTCTTTGTTTATTATATTTATTTAGATAAAGATCTAAAACATTTCATGAAGAATCTGTTAAAGCTTTATCTACTTGACTTTCAGATTCTTATTACTACAACAAGTATGTACTTTGTCCATATCTGAATAAATCTGATTTTAATAAATTGTTTTGCAAGTACAAGAAAAACGACATGAGATAACAAGAAGGGCTTATAGAATTGCGTGTCTATGACCGTCACTAATCACCTAACGACCTTGTGGGAGCGGTTAGATTATTTTTAAATCACGCAAGAGTTGTTTTAAAATACGTATCAGATTCAGTAAGAAACAATTCTTCGCTTCTAAATAAGATTGTATCATAAACAATTACTAAACGGCTCCGCGTTTTGAAACTAAACTGTCAGAAAGTCAGAAAAATTGTGCCAAAACAAACTTACTCACTTGACTAATACAATCATTTGTCAGTGTCAACTCACAGCCTAAAAAGATACAACAAAAACGTCGTCACAATAAAAGCAATTTGGTTAACTGTACTTACTTTCATATTCTTTGACAATGTTCCCGAGTTGAAGAAATATAAGGCTTAATAAAACGTTCGCGGAAAGTTCTGATACAATTTTATTTGTCTTCTTTGTATTTGTAATGGAATTATGGAGACAGAGGATGAAGGTAATGAACTGTTGTTATCTACAAATGAAGTAAGATATTTTAAAATTAATTATAATTAGATCACATGGTTTGATACATTACTCTAATTTAAGCCCTTATTACACATATGGCCTGCCCAGGTTTTTGATCGAATGAAGTGTTTTATGTTAGCTAAGTTTTGGAGGTCTAATTAAACTTTATCAATCGCGTTCTGTGTAAAGCCTAAACTGATAAATAAATATTTTTATCTACATGTATTCTTATATTACGCTCTTCGTTTACCATAATATAATTATTTTTGCGGTTTTAGGTATTGAATGTAGTCTAATCAATCCCGATCACATAAACAGCAAAAATAGCAAAATCTTATGTAAGATGTAGATGACATACTAAATTAGTAGTTTTGAATAAAATATGTAAAATATAATACTCTTTGTTCTCTTTTATACAGAAAACACTGATATGTAATTTCTTTAGAAATATAGCGAGATATTAAAGTCCTAATACGCTAGAATGTGACTGTCTGTGCGTTGAAGTGCCAGCAATTCATTAGTGAGTTAATACTTACGTGTGGCCAAAGCTTTGTGTCATAACTTAGATAAATAGCGAGATATTAAAGTCCTAATACGCTAGAATGTGACTGTCTGTGCGTTGAAGTGCCAGCAATTCATTAGTGAGTTAATACTTACGTGTGGCCAAAGCTTTGTGTCATAACTTAGATAATACACTGAATCCACCGAGAATTATGAAGATAAAAGTGTTTCTACTTCAGATAATGCTCTACAAATAAATAATGGTCAGAAAATTGGATTGAAGCCCGGAGGTTTCGTTCAGCGAAAATTGCTCGATGTAGTGAAAAACGCAGTGCAATATATTTTGTCAAGAATTTCTATTGTAAGGGTTGATTTGTTATCTGCAGATCTTGGAAGACTTGGGTGCCATTTTCCGCAGTAGACACGACGAAAATACCCAAGTATTGTGTCTCAAAAATGTGTTGCTTCTCTAGGTTCAGGCAACTAGCAAATAAATAATTAACTGTCAACCTCTGGTGTTCTGTATGAAAAATGAACTCAATGTTAAAACTTGATGAAAACCTTCTAGTAGGGTACGGTTGCGTCTGAAAGTTACACCATTCAGGAAATTACAACAATACTGCCGGAGACATTATCCCAATGAATATGCATCCCGGAAGGGTTGCAGGGTGTAACGTAGGCGTGAAAATATGACAAACTCCATGAGGGTAGCTAAAAGCCGCAGACTTGATGACAGGGGCAGCTTCCAGGGATGATGACAGGGGCAAGATACCGAGTGTAAACTGTAATCGTCCTCAAGACTGCAATAAATAAGGATACAAGTTAAGGGGCTACCTCCATTGTTATTTCCTTAACGGGCCGTCTTATGGCCCTCTTAATTAATTTGAAACTTTCTGAGGTCTCCTGTGGCGTACAATTTGAATAATAGCCGGGATAGGGTGCTGAAGCTTAATTTTAATTGCAAATATTTATGTTAAACGAGGCTCCAGGCGTTTTGGATGCCGTCAGAATATTGCAAAGTATGATATATTGTTTCGAAAAGTCACGGAAATATCGTAATTTATTTTGTTTACGAATGAAATTGGACTATTAAGGTTCTGTATTTCTTAAAGGGTTCCATTTAATTCAGTCGACGAAACTTTTCCTGTTTTCCTTATTATAACTTACTAAAGAGGTGTGCTGCTTTAATGACTCAACCATTACCTGAAAACAAAAGAAATGAGGTTACGATAAAGTTTCATTATGATGGCAATCTTGTCCTCGCTAATCTCTTTATATTTATGACAGTCTGTTTAGAGACGGAGATAAAAGTTTTATCAGGTTTTAGTCCAGTTTTGACAAAGGCCGCCTTTTGCCACCGCCTTCATCTACTTGAATTTAACATTATATAAGCACACCCATCTAAGTACACTCATTTTTTTCATTTTTCAATCCACTAATCTCGTCAAACTGACAGAATAAAAATTTTACATCTTTCAATTTTATAATAATGGTTGTACAAGATGTTTTTGTCAAAGAAGTACTAACTAACCCAAAATTTGGGTTAGTATGGCATTGCAGATTTATGAAAAAATATATTTACTATTCAAGTTTTTCTGTTTGTGTATTTTCTTCTTTATGAATGAAAAAATGCATTCATATAGCAATTAGGTTTGATTGAATACAAAAGGTTGTACGCTCAATCAATCTGTAAAAGCTCGACCCTTCGCTGGCCGGCAGCCTGTTCTGTCATTTCCACGTGACTGACAGTGACATAAACGTCCATATGCTAGCTTCATGTTTGGGGTGGCGCGTCAAAACGAACTTAAAAATTTATAAGATTCGAGGCAACCCGACTGTTGTGCTTGCTCTCTAGTTTTGTAAAAGTACCTACCTACCTATGATGTTTATTTTTATTGTATTTAAATGTGTAGATAGAGTGACATTTTCTTGTTTGTTGAGAAATTTTGTTTTGTTTCCGTCTATTTTAGTATAAAGGATATTTATCTGTTTTTGTTATTGCATTATGTATGCAAAATAGAAATTAAACATTTTTTCTTTATTAAATAAGCTATTGCGCTGCTGACGATGAACACGTATAAGGTACGTAAAGAATATCAAATGTTTTGAAAATATATTAACTAAGGTGATTAAGAACCGATATTGCATCAATATTTCTTATCACTTACTAATAGCTATGTTTATCCTACCTGTGTAGTTTGCCTTTATCCGTTTCCAAATAAGTTCCATTATCAGAACTCCATTCCTTCAGACTGTCATTCCTTTGTGATCCATGATAACAACCTTTACCAAAACACCACATAAAACACTCAACTTCTATTTATTTCACTCACAAACGTGTTATGCCTCGAATATGTTGCACTGCACTGAAAATAACTGAACATTGAAGATTTCAATGGAATTTCTAGCTACGTCCATTCGTCACTGTAAACTCAAAGCAATTACTCAAATACGCAAACGTTTTCTGAAAGGAATAAGAACTGTTTTCGTGTAAAAACTGCGCGTGCTCACAGTAAAGTCACTAATGAGTGAATGATCGTATTGTAACTATGGACGGCCTTAGAGACGAGACGGCAACTGTCGCCAATTTGCTTACGATTCGTTCAAAACACATGTGCCTATAAACTAGGTCAGTTATTTTAAATGCTAATCAAACAAATACAGTGGTAGTACACATTCATTGTTTAAGTTGAGTTCGGGTTTTAATTGTTTCCTTTTTTGATACAAAAGCCATGGTAATGAGGTTGTTCAGTACGATTCAGTTTGAGATAAAGCGTTAACGTTGAAATAAATGGGAAAAGGAAATCGATATAGCTGTTTACATTTGTTATCCCCAGCCATAAAACGTTTTTAAGCTAATAGTGATAAAAGTGTATGTATTTGACTTTAAAATTTATCGTGAGTCTATTCAATAAAAAAAACATATTTACTAACTTATCTAACTAGTGTTGAAAACCTTTCGACGTTTCGGACTTGGGAAGTCAAGAGTCCTTTATCGGAAGGAGTGAGCGTCGGTACGAGCTCCCACTGTTGCGAACCTGTGCGCGTTTCACAGAAAAGTTGATTTTTTTTTAATGTTTATTATTAGGTTGTAATTTTGCACCAGCACTAAAAGCGTGACAAATATCTCACATGTACAATTTTTAGTCTGTATAACAGCACTTGGTCACGTGTTACTTATGTGGGAATCAGAAAACCGGTTCACTGCACCGATAAGCAATCAGTCAAGCCGATGCCATACATTTTGTAACAAATAGTTAGTTAATATCTTACATTCATATTACAAATTGTTTGAAAATCTCTACACTAGACTCGATTGCTTTCAATAGAACAATAGATAACAAAATATCTTATACTGTCACGTAATTTAACGATTAATTAAACAATAAATCTAAAATTTCCAACATACCTAGAAATAGACAGTAGATTCTACGATAAAGTTAAGTAAGTAACATTATAAATCCAGGGGGTGCCTTAATGATTAATAGGATATTTAATATATTTTTAGAATAGTGCGCATTTTTGTTTTGTTCCTTTTCTTTTTTTTTTGTTTTAGAAAAGGCCCACTTGCGGCGCAAGAGGTAGTGGGTTCGATTTCCGCCGAAGGGTCAAGTGTTTGTATGTTCTGCGAGCACTTTCCCCTTGGTCTGGGTGTTTAATATGTATACCTACTAAAAAATATCACGTATGTATTTTAAAATAATATTATGTATATCAGATGTCTAGTACCACAAGCTTAGAGTTTAAAACCAGGGCTAGATGATGCTGTGTGGATTGTCTGGAAATATTTATTTATTAATGTTATATTATTTATATTATAAATAATTTTAATTCTCATATTATTTAAGTTTTAAAAAATAAAATATAAAATAAAAAACAAAACTACACCAAGATGTTTTTCTTAATTTTTATTTAACTGCTACCGAACGGTAGCAGTGTAAATAAAAATTTTGTGAAATTCTTTACAACCTGGGTTTCTGCAAGAAATTAGTAAATGGGTATTTTCTAGGCATCCAAGTTTTATCATAGACGGCTTCCTGTAAGCTTTCGCAGAATATTCTTACCCTAGATTCAAGATACAAAATCATTTATGTCCAATGTTTGCTTTTACAACCATAGAACTCATTAATTACGCCACAAGCAGGTAAACATGCCACTTTCTGCAAAGACCGACAATGGTTCCAATTTTAAAATACAATTTGACATTTGAAAGCTTCGCTCTACCGGCAATTTGATATTTAATCGAACAGTCGAGCACACGAACCTTTTTAATCTGTGGCCGTCAAGCTGTCACCATCAGGTTCATAATTTAAAACTGCCCTGCAGTAACGTACAACCGTGCACCTATGTCCGGTAACGCCAGGTGTTACGGATATACCGCACTGCGTACTGTTCACTCTACCGTGACGGCGATGTATGGCTTTCAAATAAACAGGAAGTAATGCAACTGTCTCTGGTAATGTAGAAATATAAGGTACCATATGGACTTTAAGTTGCGAATAGGCTTATTGGTTTAAGAATTGTGATAGCTGCCTCAATGGCGGAGTGGGTGAAGGTTCGCTAGCGATGCAAGGGGCAAAAATATGCTATGTACCTAATTTATTTTGTAGGTACGACGTACCGTAAAAATATACTATAATAATTTCAATTTGAAAATATTCGTATGAGATAGACTCACACTACACCTAGGAATCCGTTTACAATTTATACACATTATGCAATATATTTTGACGTCGCCTGATGTTGTATGGGAATCCCTTTTAATTTTTTTTCAGTCATTGTTGTTATAGCGGCAACAGAAATACATTATCCCTCAAAATGTAATATCTCTATTAAACGGTAAGGAACCCTTAAAACAATGTAATATAAAAGCAACGGATGAAAGCGAATGTTATTCTACACGCACGGATTATTTTTCATTACAACAGTTGCTAAGTTATGTTACTGGTCAGAATGTTGGCTTTCGCCCTAAGGACACCGGCATTTTTCCGTTAAACCCAAGATTTTATGAGTTCACTCGTCCAAAATGTCAGTAGTTCTTGGCATTTTATTCCCCTATAAAATGGCAACAACAGCATGTATTTTGTCAAGTCGTAAACCAATTATTTTGGTAAGTGTGCAAACCGTTTCTGCTTTCAAGGGAGATAAAGTCAATTCAACTTAGCTAGACGGGAAGAAACCAGACCTTCGTAGCAAACAGCTTTGCTACGTTATGGTTTGAGTCACAAATGGTGAAGCTCGGTTATTGGTTAGGATTTGTTCAGGTATCTACGAGTTTTGTAGTGAATTTAAAATACTTAAGGGGTTTAGACGTGATCCTGTTTACCATTTATTTTTGAACCTATTAAGATTCTACCTTTAAGTCCCAACATTATGATTATTTAGGAAGGTGCTCTAGATATGTAAGCATATTTTGACAGGTTTACGTTTTTTAGCCGGAGTTGTTGTACCTACATAATATCTTGGCGCAAGTTGTAGTTACAGACTAAAGTTCATCCACGTACCCAAATTAGTTGGGGCATGTTGGGGTAAATTTTATTTAATTTTTCTCTGCTTTCAGGTCCTTAATTATTTTAAAATGTTTTTAGGCAGCAGGGTGGCCTGCGGAGACGCACTAACCAAGCCCTATGTCCCGCTTTCTGAAACACAACTATTAACGATTTAGTTGTATGCTCGTAAGTCGTAGTCGTGGTTCGTTGTGGATATCCTGTTCAACGTAATAATTAACTTATAATACCAGTAACGCATTGGTGGCATTTAATTTTGATTTATTGCCAATAAAGTTATCAACAATCCAATACTTATATGATATTTTATGAATTAAATGATACATTATAATTGTACGTAGGCTTAATTTATTCATTAATCAAGGCTAGCCAATACAGCACACATACATAACATACAATTAACTTTATCAAACTACATCAGTCTATATTATGATATGTGTACAAATAATAGGCCTGCACACATAACACAGTTCCTCTAGAAAAAATCTCGTATTTTCTACTTTAACGAAACTCATAGAACGAAAAGATCAATGTGCGCCCGTGGATTAAGTTCCGCCTAGTCTAGTGGATTACAAGTACTTAGCTAAGTTCCTATTATTTATCTGTGGCTTTGCCCACCGACTACTAAAACATTTATCTCGGACTATTTTGCAGTAAATCAGAGGTGGAAGTTTGCAGGAGCTTGTTTTCTGCTCGGAAAATAAGTAAATAGGTACCGTTGTTTCAGTCAGACTAGACTAAATTAGTTTGTTTTGCTAACTGAAACTGCTCGTCTACAAAAACTGTATGTATGTACTTGCTATCAAATACTTAGTTTGTGATGTTCAGTATGAAATTACATTGTCACACAAAGGATCTTAAGCAAATCAAAAGCATACGATTTAACGAGGTCATACAACTCAATCAGGTATTTTATTATATTCGATTCATTCTGTTCGATTATTTTAATCAAGCTAATAATTTCGAAAACCTCGTAATAAGTTTAAAAAAATCTTCATTAAATTTTATTCAAAATAAATAAATAAATACCTTTGTGATCACACAGTATCACCTAACGCCAAACTAACTAGAGCTTGTACTATGGGTGTTAGGCGACTGATACGACATAGATATATGTACATATTATATATATTTTTTTTAAATATACACTTAAAGAAACATTGTTAACACCCAGTCGGTACAAAATCTGGTCCAATCCAATTATGTACCCGTACCTTATCTAATCACACAGCTCAATAACGAACTTCCTATTAAAAACCAATTCGATAAGTTTCTACTACACGTACTGCCTATCCGATTCAATGACCACACGCAAGCCAAAACCACCGCCAGTTATATTGTACTGTGCCTATGATAAGTCAACTTATGCACTTCTAATATACTAGGCAGTGATTACGTCAGACTACTAAAAGATACATTATTATGAAGTATCTATAAAATAAAGATTATTACGTATATAAACATAAATAATATTAACTAAATAATATTAAACAAACCATAATCATTTATTGAAAACCAAAGAAAGTATTACATACTTAATGAAGTTTTTAGATCTTTCTCCAGTGCTAGTTAAAGACTGTGTTACAGCAATGCCCCACAAGCCACGCAGATATATAAAATAACTTACAAAGGCATATAAATAAATAATGTAGTCTTGGCCGTTTTCGGCCTCAGCGACTGCGATAATTGGCTAATGGCTTTCATATCATAATATTTACTGTGGATGTAGCTGTCGTATCCTTTCATGTGCTCTCTGGTGGCTAGAATACCCAACCTTGTTAGTGAAGGTACGAGAGCATGTTGGGCATGTTAAAACCCCATTTACAAAGGAATAGGATATGGCCACTGATGGTCTGGCCTTGAGCTCATCTCGTCTCTTATCAAGCTCTTAAAGACGTATATTTTCAAAATGTGTTTTATAAATAAATACCTAATAGACTGACATAAAATAGAATTTACAAATTGAAACCAACAAAGGTTTTTCCTTCGCGAACGCATCGCTAAAGCGTTGGTATACTGCAGGCCTAAAGTTGAGAGTGAGTTGAGAGACATGTTCTTGTGCTATCCTCATTATATGGGTTCGATTCCCGCCGGGGGACCAGATTTTGTACGATCTACAATTCCTGGTTTCGGGTCTGGGTGTTTTCTATGTATCGTATGTATGTATTTACAATAAAAAAAATGTATCTATGTAGTATATCAGTCACCTAACACCCATAGTACAAGCTCTGCTTAGTTTGGGGTTAGGTGCTGCTGTGTGAGTAGTCCGGAAATATTTATTTTTATTTATTTATTTATCCTGGAGCAACTTGTTATCAAGTCAACCCTTTTGAACCTTTCAACCCTGGCTCTCCCTCTATTTACTTACTAAAACAAAAGATCCGGGACCAGAATTGTAATCGATATAGATTTAGATTAGTATATGTTTGTATAGATTTAAAATATGGATTTTAATCACTTGCATCATTATTATGGGTATTAAAACCGGCAAGTAAAACTATTAATTCTCCATTAATATATAAAGCAACTTATGTCTAATTTTAATTAGAAATATTAGTTGTTACGTAGTTAAGCTAAATATCGCCCTATCTAATATGTATTTATGTAGAACTTTAAAGGTTTTCGTAACCCATAGACATACATTATATAAATGCGAAAATAATGTTTGTTACTATTTCAACAGGATCAGACTTTCTTTAAATGAATGTAGTAAAAGTCTAGAGATAGCTAGTTTTTACTGCGGTAAATTACAACTTCCCTTAAGAAATAGTACTTTCAACGAGGGCCTTATAACAGTAAACTTCATAGTGATTATAAAACGAATTATTATTTTACAATGATTCATTTCCTCTATGAAAGCGTTTCCCTGGATTAGTAGAACATAAACAAAATTGTATAATGTTAACATATAAGCAAACAAAGTTTCATTCAGTTATTTATTGATATGATGCAATTGGTTATTTAACCTAGTATTTCTCAAATCTATAACCGAAATAACGGAAGTTTTGTACAAGGATTATGCAAGAATTCAACTACTTTTTCATAGAAATGTAAACAGAAGTGTTTTCCTAAGCATGTATCTTTTAAGCTGTTTCTATCAAACTAAACTAAAAAAAATTAAAAACTAAACTAAGTCAGTCTAAACAATTTAAGGTTTTTAAAATGTATTTAATATAAGGCCGCCATTTTTACCACTTGTTTTTTTATTTATTTAGTTTTACGTGTTTATGTTCCTGTGTTTTGTACAATAAAGCGTTTTTGTATTGTATTGTTAAATTGCGCATATAGCGTATCATAGCGTTACGTATCGGTTCATCGCATAAAAAATATCACTTCCAAATAGATTTGTGTTTTGCACTGTTTTTTTCTACATTGTATCGTCACACTTAGTTATAGAGTACCTAGAGAGTAGCAGAACGTCCATCAACAGTAGCAACGGTACATAATTCGCGCAATCACACTAGCAAACGCGACCTAGTAACGTGCGCAGGCGACGCTAACAATGGAGATGAATGACCGTGTGAGTAAACAACTCGCGCACAGATGTTTCGTTTTCAAGTCTTTTAAATCTTTTTTTTTTAATTTGCGCCTGGACTATTAAACTCGTATTAAGGCCCAAGTGCAAATCTTAATACTGAAATTCCTTAGCTTTCTTGTATTCCTTAATATACGAGTAATTAATTTCGTGATATTCTTTAGATACACATCCACTGAAATATATAGGTATAAATAACTATTCTTGACCAACGCATGACTATTAAACCATTCTAGTCTTGTCATTTGAGTTGGGAATTTAATTATTAATAATATATTCATGTCTTGTAACCGTAACACACAAACATTATCTTACGATGTTATCTGGGTTGATTGTTATTTATTTATTTATAAAAAAATATTCATTCCATATTCGTCCCGTAAAAACTCGGCCCATAAAAAACAAATCCGCTGTTGTCCTAGCTTCTTTTCGCCCCTTATATAGTTATATAAAAAAAAATGGATTTTCTCCAAATTTCCAGCGCCACATTTTTTGGGCCAGGTTTTTATGGAGGTAAATTTTAGATATATTGGTATAATCAATAAAATTCATAAATCTTAACTTGAATTTAGTATTATATTGACAAGTCTCAGGTAAGTAAAAAACAGCAAACCTTTGTTTTTAAAGTATTTGCGGTAAGAGATATTGGATTTTATTGCAAATGGGTAGATGTCCAAAAAAATAATAAGTCCGTCATTTAAATTTAACGATATGCGATGATGATGATGATTCTTTGGTAGGTGCTTAATTCTCGACACAAACTGGCCAAAACTGTTTGCTGATAACTTAATAACCTCGATTTGCATTTTAAAGGCTCATTAGTGGCCTTCATTGAATGAATGGTTGGGGGTTGTAAATGGACAATAGCCTCTTTTGAGGGGTTTTATTGTTTTACTGCATCATTTAGGTCGTTAAGTATTTGCATTATTTGTTTGAGTAAAATAGTTTTTTTTAATTATACAAGGAGGGTTAGCTAACTAAATATGCCTACTCTACTACTTTAAAATAGTTCATATTTGGAATCGTTTTTTAAGAGGGTTTGTTTCCATCTCCGAGTAAAATTAGACAATGATTACAATATTATTAATACGTGTATAAGATAAGTAATTATAACTGTTTGTTGTCCGAATAAAATAAAATAATAAATATAAAGCTCTTTTTCGCTCACTTGTAAAAAATACTAAACTTTAATATTTTAATGGTAAAATAACGCCTTAATTCAAACTATTTCAAGAATAAAAATAAATTATGTTGCTTTTAAATTATTTTTGTTGGTACTTTTAGTCAAAATGGTCATAGATTTTTTACTATAGGTCTATGAAAATCTGCTTATTCTTATTTGCATTTTACACCGTCTAAATTTATTCCAAACATTGAACGAAAAATCTGAAGGAAGTTCAACAACGACGTTGAAAAATACCTCATGATTTTTTAGGGGTGGAATTATATACTCATCTTCTTACAAATAGATCGTAAGGGTGTACGCTGTCAAATGGATACAGGGGTCCCAGCCTCAGGCCATTGAAGAAGTAACAAAGAAAATCTGACACGCCCTTTCAACCGAAACTAATGTTTCATGGGTGTTGACAGCTTCTGCAAAAATATTGCTATTTTTATAAGAGCTTCGGAGTTTATAAATACTCATTAAATAAAATAATGGGAGGTAAATCATAACGGGCACATTTGCTTCTTGCGGCAATCACAAAGAACATTTACATTTTTATTTAATAGTTTGTACAAGTACGAGATGTAAAAAAACTATTCCAAGATATAACGCGAGAGTTTTAGGTATGCCTGTATGTTTGTAACTTTAAAATTGCTGAGTTAAATGGCAAGATTGAAACTTTAAACTTAGGGTAATTTTAAATCTTCATAGCCTTTTTTACCTCTAAAACATATATTTCCCAAGGAAATACCACGGGGCGCAGTAAACAATATCTGTCAAAATTACCATGAAAGAATACAGAGCGAGAACTGCAGCAATATTTTAACGAAACAATTCAAACAGACTGAGTAAATATTGAATGAAGCCTCGAGTTCAGTTTATATCTCAATATGTTAGCTGTCCATCTAAAAAGGGGCCGTTTTTGGACCAAATACGTTTTATAGTCCTTTTCAAGACGGTGACTGATCCTTGAGGATAAAAGACACAATAAGATTTAGCATAATAATGAAAAGATCCTTATTGACCCTTTTTATATTGAGTTTAGGCTTCCCGGTTACCTTCTATTATGAAAATATTTACGCTAGATAAACTTTTATTCGATTTCAGGTGGAGGAATATGGAAGACTGAGATTGGCCGGGCCTAAATTACTGTTTGGACTAGCAGCTTTTTTGACTTATTACCCTTATGCTATGAAAATAATTCACTATTTCTGAAATGGAGAACAATAAACACTTGAGAATGAGTTAATGTTTGCGAGATACTGATTTATCATCGTCATCCTGCCCTTGTCCCACACCAAATCCCAAAACATGTGTTTTTTTGTGATTTTCCTCTATTATCCGTCATCTCAAAACTCATTTCTTTCATAAGCTCCTACGCACAATGCCAACGCCGCGCCGCCACCGCGCTCCTGTCGCGCTCCCGTCGCTTACTTATATTTCCCTTCACCAAACCGGCGGTGGCGCGGTGGTGGTATCGTGTGTAGGAGAGCTTAAACATGTCCTCTTTCACACAGTCCATCCATCTTTTCTTAAGCGTGTATATTAAAATTAATTTAATGACTACTGCTCTATATCAATTAGCAGCATCATTAGTATACTAAAATGCTCGACTTCACGCTATTACCATCAACAGTTATTTGCTACCAGATGTTAAATCAGTGAAGTATATACATATAATTATTCTTTCTTTTGTAGGACTTATGTATAAACCACACATTTGCATCTTTGCAAGCGGTGCATTTTTATCTACAAAGCAGTCAGTTCGCGTTCGACCGCCGGCTGGCGCCGCGGTCGTCCGGTGTATTCACATTATCAATAAATCAAAATTATCCGTTTAACCTCTATCAATTATCATCCCTTATCATTATCATATCATCTAAAGGTGTAGGGCGGAAACCTTATTTTTGGAGTTTACTCCTTAAGAAACGATTTGAGTTATAAGGCCCGGTACGGAAATTTTATGAGGAGTAAAATCAAAAAGTGTTACACGAAAAGTTGAGGCGTTACGTAGAAAGAGACAAACATGGTCCTTACATATGAAATTGGCGTTTTGTATGGGAGGAACAAAAAGTCGAATATTTTTTAATATAATATATTTAATTAATCAAAGTATGAACCATTATTTTCTATGCACTTTTGCCATCTTATAGGTAGTTCATTGATCCCTTTACTAAAAAAACCAGTCGGACGGGAATCAATAAAATCTTTGAAGGCGATTTGGACTGCCCCATCGGAGTTGAATTTTTTCCCTTGCAAGAAGTTATCCAAATTTCGAAAAAAATGGTAATCTGTTGGAGCAAGGTCCGGGGAGTACGGAGGATGTCTTAGACTTTCCAATTGAAGCTCTTCTAATTTAGTAGCCGTCTGTTGCGCAGTGTGTGGTCTAGCGTTGTCGTGAAGCAGCAGTGGCGTGGAGCGATTGACCAGCCTAGGTTGTTTAGCCGCTAGCTTTTCCATCATGGTTTGCAATTGCTGACAATAGACATCAGCCGTAATAGTCTGGCCAGATTTGAGAAAACTGTAATGAACAATACCGGCACTAGTCCACCAAACGCTTACAAGTAACTTTTTTGGGGTTAATTTTCGCTTGGGGCAGGATTTGGCTGGCTGGCCAGGATCCAACCATTGCGCTGAGCGCTTCCGATTATCGTAAAGAACCCATTTTTCATCACAGGTAATGATTCGGTTTAAAATACCTTCATTATTGTGCCGGTTTAGTAATGTAACGCAGCAGTCGACGCGCGTTTGCCGGTTTGCTTCAGTCAATTCGTGAGGTACCCACCTTTCAAGCTTTTTAATCTTCCCAATTTGCTTCAAGTGAATTAAAACAGTTTTATCACTAACACCGCAGCCTGCAGCTAACTCGGACGTGGTTTGCGATGGATCCGCTTCCACAATAGCCTTCAACTCTTCATTATCAACTTGAGTCTCAGGCCGTCCACGGGGCTTGTTCTGCAAGTCGAAATTTCCAGAACGAAAACGTTGGAACCAAAAACGAACTGTGTTTTCTTTTGCAACACGACCGCCATACACATCATTCACCCTTCGAGTTGTTTCCGCAGCACTAGTGCCACGGCGGAACTCGTACTCGTAAATAATGCGATATTTTAAGTTTTCCATTTTGTAAAATGAGTGACGCAAACAGAAAAAAACAGAAGAAAAAAAACAAATGAATGACGATCATCGAAGCACAAATACATGAGTCTATAGCTGTACAAATTTGAATTTGGAATTCCTTACCAAAGAGGAGAAATTTGTGATTAAAGTGGCCAGTACGAAAAACGCCAATTTCATATGTAAGGACCTAATATATCTGTAGGATTGAACGTGTAAAAGAATGAGATGGAATACATTACACAGCGTATCTCATTCTCGGGGTCTCCTCTTATTATTATTATTATATTTGGTATTGCTGTATTTTATTTATATTATTTTGTAACATACTTTACGTAATACGCTTTATTGAAGTAATATATATCCGAATAATTACAGATTTATGTTTGTTTCTCTTATAATTTTAGCAGATGCGTTCATTTACCCTTTTTTTCTATTCAATATATTTCATAATTATAGTTCGTAAGTAGTAAACTCCAATCGTGCGTCGTAGCTGACACACACACACTTTTTTTTAATAAATTAACGTTAAATAATAGTAATGAAATAAACATGAGTCGTGGGTATAAAAGATTAATATTCTATTTATATCGTCTAGAAGTCGTGAGTTTTATAGTGTGGTCAGATCATAAAGCCATGGAGATGATCAAGCCCGAATGTAACTGTTATTGATCTATAAAACGCACTTCCTAGTCAACATCACAGGGCTTATTTCTGTCCTCCAAAGTGTCGTGGGTATGATATTTGTGAGGGCATTTGCGACATCATTCACAAGAGACCCAATTCCTTAATTTGAAATTATAGGTTCCGGTATAAATTTTAAACTTTTGAAATTTATAACTTTTATATCTTTGGTTTGTTTCGACAGAAGAAAGAATATAGCTTGGAGCCGTGTAGTTCGCTGACTGTCAGGTTTAAGAGGCACTTCCTCCCACGAACTCTCGGGTTGTCAAATCTCCCGCGGTTTTCCTCAAGGGCATGGTACGGTTATTTCAAAAAGGTATCCTGCCACATTTACGGTGTTGGCAGCGTGCAAGTAATATCTCTGATATTGCATGCGTTTATAGGCTGCGGTATACCCGCCTTACATTTTTTCCCGCGGGCAGCATATTTTTCCGTGGTAAAATAACTTACAGCCTTCCTCGATCCATAGTCCATGTGACAGTTAAATTATTTGTCAAAACGGACCAGTAGTTCTTGAGATAAGTGCGTTCAAAAAAACACTCTCAGCTTTTTAATATTAGTATGGATTTTTATTACTGTTTTAAATAGGCAACGACAATCCTCACTTATCTCATTATAATAAATTTAGCAAGACATGAAATAAAATAGCAATAGATAAATGCCTACTTGATTGTTTCTCCGCAGTTAACTTACCAAGTATTTTTCAAGGGCCTTCTTATTTCTTTAAGTAAATGTGTGGAAGAATTACCTGAAATCAAGTAAACAATAAATAGTTAACAAATTGTCTTATTTAGCTATAGTTACTTTTATCTAGTCGTCCAACCACAGAAAACTGGCTGGAATATAAAAATTACGACATTATGCAATTCTTTTGTGAAAAAAAATTTCAATACAAACGCGAAAAGTCAAAGTCAAAACGTTTATTTCCTTAAAAGCACAATATGGCCTACAAGGACAGGTCAATTTAAAATTAATAAAACAAAATTGTTTAAACAAAAAATTTCAAGGAAATAACATTGTCTTGACAGTTCGCTTTAATGTTTTATACTGAGTTGAGAAGCAAATAGAACAACAAAGCTTTATCAGTTATTACAATTTTGAAGTTCGTATTTATAACTATAACTTTTATAAGTTTAACATTTACAATAAAAAAATGCTTGTCATATAAGGTAGCTATTATAAAAAGAAAAAGAGCATATCAGTCCTGGTCAACAGAATTATAAGAGCCTGTCAATGTGGAACTAAGCAACATCTATCCAAGCAGCATCGTCATTACAGCTATTACAACGAGATCGATAGAGAGGTGCCAAAACGTAAACAAAGTCATGAATTCCAACGTAAATAGAGAATTACTTTGATGTAGCTACTCTTAGACAATTTAGCCGTCCTACTACGTTGAAGGGTCCCCAGAGTCGGACCCTCAACAGGTAACTTTATACTGCAAATTAATGCGGTCTCAGCAATTTTCTCTGTAACTGGATGGCTAGAAGTCTACCGACGCTGAGGGAAGTAAGTAGTTAATATAATTACGTTCCCAGTTTTGCATTTACTCTGCGTCTCGTTGTAAACTTCAAGGAACGTTTAATATAACACACCAACTTTACACATAGGCTACCAGCCTTCCTCGATAAATGGGCTTTCTAACACTGAAATATTTTTTCTAATCGGACCAGTAGTTCCAGAGGTTAACGCGTTCAAACAAACAATCAAACAAACTCTTTAGCCGTATAATATTAGTATAGATTACTAGTTTTCTATCAATTCTAACTAACATTGTTTTCTACAATAGTAAAATAATGAACGGGTAACACTCTATGCTTTGACATATTTAGCTTAGTGCCCAGAGAGATGTACTCTCTGTCTCTTTGTACTCTGTGTCTATCACAACTGTGATTATCTGAAAAAATATTTTGTTGTCTAGTAGCCTCTAATAAATCCTTTTCCGGGGCATAGGCATGAAATAATTAAAAGGGATGACATATTGTTGCATTGTCTTTGTATTATTGTTGAATTTGATCAATCTTTGATCTCAGAGTATCTACTCTAAGATCTATGTATTAAGATAGATTTCGTTGAACTCAGAAAGGACGCAAAATGGCGTTCAACAGAGTAACATCTTTTTCACTTTATAATTTTGTTTAACTCGACTCTGGCAAATTGTCGCTTCAAGCGCCAATTACAAGAAACTGAACTGAACTCAGCAAAAGCTACAATTATTTACAAATCACTAAATAGAAGTCATAATTGTCTTGTGAAAGAAAATCTCGATTTCCAGCCTCAATGCTAAGTAGGTGGAAGAATAGGCTTGGTGCCTTGTTAACAATAGATTGGCCAATACTTTCTATAGAATGACGAAACAAAAACCAATTGGCCAAGTAGCGCCCATGCGTAAAATAACCGTTTAGAAGATTTATTCCTACTCGATTCTAATGTAGGGCGTTCTGTAGTCTTTAAAAGGCAGGTGCCTACTTAATTAATGTTTTGTTAAAATATTAAGGCAGCGGATCCCTTAAGTTTATTCTATTCATTGAATCCTTTCAACATGGTTCTCATGTGCTGATTGAAGAAATATTAAGGAGGTACTCTATGTTATATACTAGTTATTTCATAAATTTTCTAAAATGTTATATTACTAAAAATATTGCAAGACAATCCACACCAACTTCTCACAATAATAGGATATAGGAAACATATTTATTTATGTATTCTTTATGAACAAAAACAATTTACAGAGGAGAGCAGTCATCCTGAACATATCAAACGAACACAAGAAGATAAGATGATCTTTATACCAACGAGAACTGTCGTTTGTGAAGTGAAAATATGTTTAATATATTTTCTCTTGAAGCGAATACATTCCCGAAAGCTGAAACACAGCATCAACTTTTTGCCCAATAAGTTACCCAATCGAAGAACTGACTGCGACTAATGCCCGGATGGCATCCGAATTCAGAACGGAGAGGTCACTGCCCTTAAGGCGAGTGCACACTGACACACGATCTTTTATCGAAGGCGATGTGTCCTATTCGATACGGTCCGCAGCGCAGAGAATGCTACCGTTTATAGATGCCTATTATTTAAGACGCTGCGTCATTTTGTACGGCTTTTACGATTAGTTGGGTAGGTACCTATCTATAGTTAGTTCACATGTGGGCTTTTCTATCCCTCTGGATGCGGCTGAATTATAAGATAGATTGTGCATCGAGTGAGCTTTATTATTAAATTACAAAGCACTTAACTGAACAATACGGTTAAAAATTACAATAATCCAATCTGATAAAACATTAAAATTGACGGCTTATCACTGCGAGCAATCTCGGTCAGGTAAACTTATCGGGCATAGCTTTAGGTATTTATTACTAACTGTCACTTTTAACTGTCTCATAATAATAAGAAAATAAAATTACATACAGTGTGGTTTGCATCGTATGGATTATTGCACAGTTAATTACTTGTCCTATTGAAACTTCGAATTAAATATAGTTTATATAATTACTAAATATTTGGAGCGTTGTTTATGTCTGTCGCATCGATTCCAGTAATAGACCGGCGGGTCCGAAATGGCGCGATGTCGCAACACAATAGCGATGAGCGGCCGATAAACCCTTTATGCGTTTATAGTGGCCATATACTGCTAGGGTTGTCATAATACTCTTCAAAACACTTTTAATTTAAGATTTATTAAATTAAATTAAAGTAAATTTATTTAAAACCAGTTACATGTTGCATTTGTGAGACAATACAATGTCAGTGTTGTGCTCGCCTATTATAGGCACATATTCCATAGTTAATAGTATTAACAATGTCTACTAAATATTATTTTGTTATATGTGTTGTTGGTGATGCCTTAAATAAATAAATAAACGGAGAGTGAAAAAAGTGTAAAACGGGCGTTGCCATTTGATTCAAAATTACAGATTTGAGTCAAAAGTAATGTCAACTAACCTAACGCCTTCAAGACCTTATACAGGGTGTAATCGTTAAGTGTGCACAGGCGATTATTCCGTAACTATTGCAGATATCAAAAAACTATAAACTGATATCGAAAGTACTTTACCTAATGAGTAAAATGACATTAATAACTTTTTTTAAATAAAACGAGAAATATCCAAAAATCATGAGATAGTAGAAAGGTTTTAGTTTCCTTATTTTAAGTGGAATAGTACCTACTCATTTTACCATTGTCATTTTATAATTATGTACGAAATGAAGGTATTAATGAATTTCAAGTAGATACACGTGTAGATTAATTATCTTACCACTTCAAATTTATAATAAACCTTGTTTCGATATTGTATTGATTTGAACTAGCTGAAAATCAACATACTAAACAAAAACAAAAAGAAAGATACTCTTTGGTGTTCGTTCTAAATTCAAATCTTATCGCGGGTTCTCGTTCCCGCCAATTTATTGTATTTTCAATTTGCGTTAATAATCGTGAGTGTTGCATTTATTGATTGAAAAATGGCATATTCCAATACAGAAAAGAGGGACATGTTAAAAATGTACTACAAACATGATTGTCACAATAGGGCGGCCATTATCGCCTACAGAAGAGAGTACCCAGATAGAGAAGTTCCTTCTGGTACGTATTTACGTAAGTTGGATAACAATTTGATAAATTATGGATCTTTTAACAGAAAAAAAGGTTCGAGAACAAGAGCTCCAGAATTTGATAATGACTTAGATAACAATATTATTAACTACGTAGTAGATAATCCACAAGAATCAACGCGTTCAGTGGCCCGATCATTTCCAGTGTCCCACAATTATGTACACAAGTTATTAAAAAAACACAACTTCAAAGCATTTAAGATAAAACCTACTCAAACGCTGCTCAATGATGATCCTGCTCGTCGGCTGGTCTATTGCAATTGGCTAGTCAATAATTATGTCAATGTAAGGTCAATTTTATGGACCGATGAAAGTAATGTTTCAAACTGCGGCATTTACAATTGAAAAAACTCGCATTATTGGTCAGTTGACAATCCTCGCTTAACTACTGAAGTTAGAGCTCAGGTGCGATTCTCAATTAATGTGTGGTGTGGTATTCTTGGAGATCGGATCATTGGGCCATATTTTTACAGTGGAACCTTAAATGGACAGAGATATTTCTCCTTTAAATAAATAAAATACAATAACAGTAGTACAAAACGATATGCCAAGTCTCTTAGAACCAATTCCAGACGATGAAAGAAGGTCGATAATTTTTCAACAAGATGGAGCACCTGCACATAATACAAATGTTGTAATGAATTTCTAACGAAACAATTATAATGGCTTAATAGCCAATAATAGTGCAACCCCTTGGCCTGCCAGATCCCCGGATCTCACGCCTTGTGATTTCTTCCTATGGGGATTTGTCAAAGACCACGTGTACGCTGAGAGAGTACACAGCCTAGAAGAGTTACAGAATCGTGTACGTCGTGCAATTGATTTAATTACTCCGCAAATGTTAAGGAAAGTTCATTTAGAAACTGTAAATAGAGTTCGTCATTGTATTGCACAAGGAGGACGTCACTTCGAACATTATGCTTTGAACACAAAATTTTGTACTTACTAAGAAATAAAATGTATGGCAGTGATTAATGTAATTTTTTTGGATATTTCTGGTTTTATTTTTAAAAAGTTATTAATGTCATTTTACTCATTAGGTAAAGTACTTTCGATATCAGTTTAAAGTTTTTTGATATCTGCAATAGTTACGGAATAATCGCCTGTGCACACTTAACGATTACACCCTGTATAGAATTGAATAGAAATTTGTGATTTATCTTCGTCCTCATCAACACTTAGCATCAGGTGAGTTTGTAGTAAGACAAAATTTATTAAAAAAAAATTATAAGAACAAATATAGGTATAAATATAAAAAACCAGAGCAGAATCATAAAAAAGCCTAATGATTCATTAATATTTTGAAAGTTATTAAATAATTTTGACTGCCTCAGTGGCGCGATGGGCGAGAGTCCGCTTACGGCGCAAGAGGTAGCGGGTTCGATTCCCACCGAGGGGTCAAGTGTTTGTATGTTCTGCAAGCACTTTCTCCTTGGTCTGGGTGTTTAATATGTATAATAAAAAATATCTATGTATGTATGTCTATTATATTAAGTATATCAGATGTCTAGTACCCGTAACACAAGCTAAGAGCTTACCACGGGGCTAGATGTTGTTGTGTGGATTGTCCGGAAATATTTATTTATTAATTAATTTTTATTTATAATTAATTTTATCTCTACAATATTTGGCAAGATAATTAAATAACGTAGAGGATCCATAATATTATGTCTTATATTGCATAATACAAATATAATTGATTTTGGTACTTTAAGAACGTTTTACTGATTCAAATTGCATTGGCAGTCGACTAGTCGACGGCGACTTTCGATTCCGATTAAAACTTATTATACTATTCAGTATTAATGAAATAAAAATGCGTTTAAATGTAAACCACTTTTTGGGCCATCCCTAATTCAGTAGAAGCAGCCATGCTATACCGGTGACACTTTTACCGAGTGTTTATGTAGGTAATGATATCGCTTTAAATTTGGAACTAGTTTTAGTACCGGTGATTATATATTTTTATAGTCTAAAAGAGAGACTTATTGCTGAGTTTACTATCTTAGAGTTTCTACATTATTTTATGGTAAACAACTTAAAGATTGGCGTATTTATATTTCAGGTCGATGAACAGTAATACCTAACTCTATAGGAACAATTCTGAATTTGAGTTCATAATGTACATAACTCATATATAAAACTAGTTTTAAATTCACAAAGTCCATATTTAGCATGGGTATTGCAATTTAGATTCAAGAAATTATTTATCCCTTTATGCAGAATTGGCAACTTAACTTATTTAGGCCTAAAGTCAGCATTTTATTCTCCTTTGCGATCTTTTCGAAATTTCTGTTTCTAAGAAAAATAAAAAAAAAATGTTCAATAGAATGAGCATTCAAAGTATTAATTATGGCATGGACCCTGTATGTATTAAACTGCTAAAAATAAAAATAATACAAACAAAATATTTCTTACCAAGGAACCTACCAAATTGAATTAATATTCGTTAAATATTTACAGCGTAAAAAAGATCTGCATATAAACGAGCGGAGCAAAAACGCTAAGCGCGAATTGAAATTCCCAAAACGTTTTGCGAGATTGAAGAGGCTTTTATGGAAATGGACTGAGCGTGCATAGCGATAGTGGGTCGGCACCCTAACGTGGGCCAGGTAGAAGGACAACAGCTAGTGCACTCTGAAACTGTAGGAAACACCGGGATAATCCGAATAGAAAAAGGTAAACTAGGTTCAAGTAGGCGTTTTCAATAAAAATGACACTTTATGTTAAATATATGACGTTAGAATGGGAATGATTATGGTTAGTTGCGAGATCATTGACTTAATTTCTGATTCGAGGCAGGAACGGCGCTTGAGTATGTATTTCTTTCTGCGGCGACTGAGAGTCTATTTCTAAGGTAATTAAATGCTCGTTTAATTCTAATGCTTAATACGGATTCTAATACGCATTTGCAACCAATAACTTACCAAATATTATTTCAAATTTAATATTGCTTTGTGTAGAAACTTAAACGAAATTAAATATAGAAAAATAAGTCTTCTAAATTGTAAGGGATAATTATATAAACTTTTTTCTTACTAAAATAATAATAAAAGACAATATTTTTTTATTGGATAATATAAGCTCACCAAGTTTTCATTCATAAAGAAGAAATATGTAGCTACTTATGGTTACGGTAACTTTGACAATAGAAGTTAAAATATAAAATGAGATAAAAACTGGCTGAAGTTTTTTTACAATGCTACGGCGGTTTTCATAAAGCTGTGTTATATCACTGCCAATTTAAATATTTACTCGCTCTATGCAATTTAGGAACACCTGGTATACTAACACATAAGCCGTATTATTGTAAAATGCGATCTAAAGGTATATCTATGTATATATGTAGGGTATATAGCTATGTTTTAAATTATTTCTCAGAAGAGCATAGCGGTGCAGAGGCATAATTTAACGACTAAGATAGAGAAATCAAGATATCTCGTTTAATTTAGTTGTGTACCTCTTTTCTCTTGTTTAAAGTCGGCTTAAAATTATCATCGCTTGTGTTCTTAGGTAATCTTGAACATAACATTAAATCCTAAATATTATGGATAATATACAAGTTAGTATAATTCGAGAAGTTCTGCTCTGTTGAAGCTGTAGGCAACTGCAACGTAAAATCAGTTTTCTATTACCGAAACACAATCTTCTTAGGTATCACGCCAGTTATATCCCGAAACATATTATACATTTCCATTTCTCTGTCCATAATGAATACCCTTTTAATGAAATGAATAAAAAACTTTATCTTGAATCACTCTACCTATTGGTGAAAACCACATTAAGATCTGTCATTAGTTTTTGAGTTTATCCCGAACATAAAGAGAGACAGTCGCGGCGCAGTAAGTAGACTTTAATTTATAATAAGTACTTACAAGTCTGCACGTCTATACGTCTGCTCCTTTCTGCTCGCGCCGCGCCGTATGTTATTACATATATACCGCTGTACCTATATTTCGTTTGTATTATTATACATACTTACATAACATCCACTTGATTAACTCTATATTATTTTAAAAAATTGCATCAATTTCCGTGGCGTAGTTTAAGAGTTTTATACATAGGACAGTCTCGTTAAGCGACTTTGTTTTATACAATGTTTAGAAGAGAGAAGATATAGGATAGGTTTTATTTACGATTTCCAGTATTTCTTCGCTTGAGTTAATCCCGTTTTGTTGAAATTGTAGTATAACTCACGAATTTTGAAAGTAAATATTTGGTACAATTCCAGCATCCCTAAAGTTCTCTGAAAAGTCAATGAGCCCCTATCCTACCTACCTCCACAACATTCAAAGCGAAAGGGATAAATCCATCAGATTTTGAAATACCATTATGGATATTAAAATATTCGCTCCCTTCCCAAGTTTGATTTAGAATGGTGACTTCCGGTTGATTAAAGCCCATCTCATTGCCAGTCGGAATATAATATCGATAAATTATATTAGTATCGATAATCTCTTCACCTAATATTTAACTAAATCGAAGGGGTTTCCGATGGTTCACTAAGCAATTACGGATTTCAAACAAGTTATTAATGTTAAAATGAGTTTGTATTCTTAAATTGTCAGGTATTCGGTGATGGTTACTGTAAATATTGTTTTACGTATAGTTAATAATATTCTTTGCCACCCCGATTACACAATAACAAAGGCTTATATTTTTTTTAATAATCTTAGGGCTTTTTAACTTTTTCATGTATAATAAAGAGTATTTCTAAGGCTTTAAAGAGTCGTCATGCTATACTTTTACTATCACGTACTATAATTTGAATATTGTTTTGCAAATTTTGTCTAAATATTCATTTTAAACGAGGAGTCTTCATTTGTTACGTACTGTTACCGGTACTGTTAGTACATTAGTCCCAAAATAACACCGGTTTTTTAAATTATATATTAGGTCCTTACATATGAAATTGGCGTTTTGTATGGGAGGAACAAAAAGTCGAATATTTTTTAATATAATATATTTAATTAATCAAAGTATGAACCATTATTTTCTATGCACTTTTGCCATCTTATAGGTAGTTCATTGATCCCTTTACTAAAAAAACCAGTCGGACGGGAATCAATAAAATCTTTGAAGGCGATTTGGACTGCCCCATCGGAGTTGAATTTTTTCCCTTGCAAGAAGTTATCCAAATTTCGAAAAAAATGGTAATCTGTTGGAGCAAGGTCCGGGGAGTACGGAGGATGTCTTAGACTTTCCAATTGAAGCTCTTCTAATTTAGTAGCCGTCTGTTGCGCAGTGTGTGGTCTAGCGTTGTCGTGAAGCAGCAGTGGCGTGGAGCGATTGACCAGCCTAGGTTGTTTAGCCGCTAGCTTTTCCATCATGGTTTGCAATTGCTGACAATAGACATCAGCCGTAATAGTCTGGCCAGATTTGAGAAAACTGTAATGAACAATACCGGCACTAGTCCACCAAACGCTTACAAGTAACTTTTTTGGGGTTAATTTTCGCTTGGGGCAGGATTTGGCTGGCTGGCCAGGATCCAACCATTGCGCTGAGCGCTTCCGATTATCGTAAAGAACCCATTTTTCATCACAGGTAATGATTCGGTTTAAAATACCTTCATTATTGTGCCGGTTTAGTAATGTAACGCAGCAGTCGACGCGCGTTTGCCGGTTTGCTTCAGTCAATTCGTGAGGTACCCACCTTTCAAGCTTTTTAATCTTCCCAATTTGCTTCAAGTGAATTAAAACAGTTTTATCACTAACACCGCAGCCTGCAGCTAACTCGGACGTGGTTTGCGATGGATCCGCTTCCACAATAGCCTTCAACTCTTCATTATCAACTTGAGTCTCAGGCCGTCCACGGGGCTTGTTCTGCAAGTCGAAATTTCCAGAACGAAAACGTTGGAACCAAAAACGAACTGTGTTTTCTTTTGCAACACGACCGCCATACACATCATTCACCCTTCGAGTTGTTTCCGCAGCACTAGTGCCACGGCGGAACTCGTACTCGTAAATAATGCGATATTTTAAGTTTTCCATTTTGTAAAATGAGTGACGCAAACAGAAAAAAACAGAAGAAAAAAAACAAATGAATGACGATCATCGAAGCACAAATACATGAGTCTATAGCTGTACAAATTTGAATTTGGAATTCCTTACCAAAGAGGAGAAATTTGTGATTAAAGTGGCCAGTACGAAAAACGCCAATTTCATATGTAAGGACCTAATATTATATACTACCACCCAGACCTTTTTTTTTTTTTTTTTTTGTATGCTGGATAAGCCTTTATTTGACCACAATCTCACCTGATGTAAAGTGAAGATGTGGTCTAAGATGGAGCATGAAGGCCTAGAAGATGGCTTCTCCGGACCACATTACCCTTCTCTGAGAATAGAAAACACACAAGAAAATTGGCAGTAGTGTCTTTTTGGAGAAACACCAAAAACTGCGCTTACCTTGCCTGCCAAGCGTGGCGAGTATGGCAAAGCCTAGAATTATGATGTTTAAAAAGATAGAAAAGATTTTGGACGAGGGCGTTTTTGATAGTTAGTATGATTGGTAGTAAAATACACACATTCCGCTTACTAGGCGCTACGGAAGATCGGTACTACTGATGTGGTGGATATAACGCTCCACAGTAGAACAAAACCGAGTAGCGACCATTTTTTGTGTCTTGATAGTTATAAGTTTTAGTATATAAGATTATTAAATTTGTGTCGCATAATAAATTTAATTTAATTTAATTATTTATAATAAATTGACATTGTCGATTGTAATTTTGACGCATACCTACTGAGGTTTATCAGATAGGCGTAAACAATTTTATACAAGTTATGTTTATGTGAAATTTTCCCTTATCAATAGGCAAAATAGTTGTCATCTTTATTATATGCGAAAAGGTTGTCTATGGTTTCACTTACCAAAGACAAGAAACTTTTCCTGATTACCAAGAAGTCTTTTAATGCCTCACTAGGCCTCCGAAGGTAAATACCATGAATTTTATACAATTTTATGTTACTCTCAGTCCGCTAAATCAGTTAGATGGTATATACATAATTATATCTTATCAACAGTATTTACGAGTCTGATCCTCTTTATTTGAGCATTATTTTTTACTTTTCCAAAAGTAATCTGTTCTAATTTTTTTATTTTTATTTTTCAGAAAGTTTTTTACCATCCTAAAACCTATTATGACAATGCAACGTAATAATTTACATATACTAAAAAATTCAAGATATTATTTTAACATTTGAACTTTACACACAAAATAAAAGCTATAAATGCCTGTAAGATTAGAATGTTAGAAATAACAGTAAACCAGTCTTAGAAGATAATAATCGCAGAATTTTCTCTTATGTTGTTAAATGTATAGCTAAATGCCCATCGGCAAACAACTTCAAATCATAGAAGCTTTATGATCTTTACGCTTCACCAATAATTCATGTATTGAACCCGGAACTTGAAGATTGCTGTGGGCGGGTCCGTTACTGCAGCCTTCTGGTGCCTAATTAGAGGCCATTCTCATTCGAAACGAGGTACACACATGACCTTAAAAGTATGTGATATTTATGGCGGGTTTGTTTTGGTTAGGTTTAAAAAGTTGATTTTAATTCAATTCAAACCATCAGAATTATAACGTCACTTGCAGATTAATAATTTATTAATCAAGACAAGGCAACAACAGCACACATAATATACACTTAACTTAATCAACTACATCAGACTATATTATGATATGTGTGCAAATAATGTATGGAAATAGGCATCTCCCATCGATTGTAATCATATTGAGCGGGTTTGTTGAGGCTTTTCACGCTTATCAGACGGGCTGGCTATTGCAGTTTTAGCTGTGAGACGATTCTGTAACTAATTTTCTGGAGAAATTCGTTAAGCCGGGTCTCGTGCCCACTGGAAATATTTGGGCTGGGCGAGATTCTTATGCCGATAGCCATGGTGCGATGCTGTAGAAAACGTATATTAACATCCTAGTTAGGTATCAAAAAAAGGCATTTTTTGTTTAATGATCTTTCTAAACTTCAACTTAATTAATGGACTCAATGTACAATTTAAAATTGAATCGTAAAATGTGTTGTTAAGCGCAAAACTGAACAATGCCTGAACCAATTTGGCATTTTTTTTTATATTGTTAGAAGTGGGATGGTTTTACGGCGAGAAAATATAGAATAATTGAAAATAACAAATAATTACTCGTGCGAAGCCTTTGCGAGCCGCTAGTATGAATGAAAATCCAGTTCTTTTATATACACAGGTAGGATATATTCATAATTAAACAGAAACCCCAAATTGGAACAAAAGCAATCCACGATAGGGCGAGCACAAAGTTGATTCGATTCGCCGTATCATCCCCTGGGTAAAGGAATACGTTCTGCAATTCGAAATATTGAATTTTGGCTCAATAATAAAATTGCACGGGAGCGGTGATTCTCCATTATCGAGTTGTACTTACGTAATGTATTGTTTACAGTTCGTTACACTGATGGACGTTTGGGTGTTTTAAGCTCAATTTTGGGGGTTTTCATGTTTGCGGTGAACCCAATTCAAATCGCAAAGGATTTTGCCAATTTGTTGTGTAATAATGAAACATCGGAACCAGATAAAGCAAATATACTCGGTCCCACAAATAACGAACCAGTCAAAAATCTAAATATAAAAGAACTGTAAAAGTAAAGATCAATAAAATATAAAACATAAGACCTTTTAGTTGCGTTTCTAATATATTATTTAAAAAGTTAAGGAGGTTGTTACTCGTATAATTAAATTCTCAATTGAAAAGTCTTCGTTTCATTAGTTTCACGTAGTTTAGGGATATTCGAATTAATGTGACTGACCTGGTTTTTGGATCTGAGTATAGTTAGTTAGTAATCGATTTCAACCAATTCGTTCATTAGTACATTTACCACCTAATTTTGGTTCAAACACAAAGCTGGCACCGCTGGCACACCTGCCCGGCACCTGCCCCGTCAATGTAAATTTCGGCAAACTTGTTCGTTCTCATTATTTGTTTCTTTGTTCAGCATGTACTTATGAATATTTTATGAGCTGTGTCGATTATTGTCCATTTTCGGTGTCAAATCTTTTATGCTTTAGGTTTACCTTAGGGGTTTGTGTTTACGTTTGCATGTTTAAATTTGTGTGTCATTTATCGCTGTATTGTTTGCTTATTATTCAAATTGCTTCACACTCCAAAAACGAATTCTCTGCATATTTAAAAAACATATGAAAGGATAATTTGAATTCATCAATAAAACTTTTTTAAATTTAAATTAATGAATTTTGATTAGAAAAATCGAATAGTAGAACTAAATTTAGGAGTTGCTGTAAAATAGACCTAACTATCCACACCTATCTAGCCCTAGGCACGGAATAAACCCCTATATTACGCTTATTCAAATTCCGATTGGATCCATAATGCGTATAATTAGTTCCTAAAGCCCAACTATTGTAGAAATTTCAATCAGAGCCCAATCAATGTGCATAATCCAAACAGCGAGAGTGGTGTGTTTATTAAATTCCGACATTATGGGGTGGTTGTGTGTTGTACCCAGGGAACACGCTGTCAGTCAAAGTTATGGAATCTGGCTATATATGCATGGACTGTGAGCTGCATGCACCAGAGTATCATACTAATGTAGTTTGTAAATGTCAAATTGTTTGCAATTTTCTCGCAAATGTAGTCGGAGTGAGTTTTGTTTTATTTACACGCTAATAAAGATGATGATTTAGTAGAACTATGGTCTATTTTAGAATCTGTGGGAAAAAGTAGTCTATGGTTATATTAAGAGCTATCACGCAAACTGACGACTGTCAGTGACTGACTGACCAGGATTGCACTATATTTTTTTTTTTAACTCTTTATTTGCACAAAGTAAAATTGTGTACAAAAAGGTGGGATTAATGCCTAGACATACATATAGGTATGATAACCATTGACTTTTACTGGGAAATGGTGAAACATGCCCATAAACAATATACTTACTAACTTATAACCTGGTACATATTAGCTACTTTTTAATTCTAAAAAATATTTAAAGCAAAGCTTGTGTATTTGAAACTGATATACCGGGTTTTCGTTTCAGAAGGGTAAAAAAGTTATTCTTTTACTAAGCTTAGCCTGACAATCTTTCTTTTGGGTTGTCTGTTGGTAAAAACATTACAAAATCATTTATTGTTAGATTTTACAAACCTTAACCTTAGAAACCTTAGAAAACCTTAGAAATTAACCTCCGTATTAATTAAATCTTCTATTTCTGGCTAATATAACTAAATTGGCTAAACCACACAATATAGATAGAAAATTCTTTATTACACACACCATTACATAGTAAAATTAAACCTACCTTACCATGCGTAATGGGCGGTCTTATTGCTTTAAGCAATTTCTTGCAGACATCCTTTGTATGGAAATAATTTAATTCAGGAAGGTTGCGTATGCGTACGGCGGTTAGTGTATTTCGCCACACTTTAAAAACATTTGTAAGCTGGGCTAAGGCTTTCATAAGAAAATAAAATAAGATAGTAGTTTCTTTTAGTAAAAGAATCGATGTTGTAAACCTTCCTTGAGCAAGCCGATTCACTTCCAGCGTTTTTTTCTTTTAATTTCTATTTAAATGAGAAACCTAACATCCACAAAAGACGAGACAACAGATAAGAATTCTTGCGGCTCATTATGTTTTGGAACGAATTAGGTCAGCTGCTGTCGTTTCAAATTCCCGAATCTCGTTTAAATTTAGAAAAAGTCTCTTTCCTCATGTTAAAAGCGGTCACAATCCTGAAGAGATGTCTTTATATTGCCTCATACAGCAATATTATATCGTTCATATTATTATTTTGAATAAAGGTGCACCATTGAAGTAACAAATAATTATTGATGAAATACATGATAAAATTATGTGCGCCTTAAACACGTTTTTGTACCGGAAGAACCGGAGAAAACCGGCATGTTCTGACAAGTTTGTAGTTGTAGGGCATGTAACATTCGCCAACCCGCACTTGGCGAATTAAGGCCTAATCTCAGTCGTCGAAAGAAGGCCCCGTGTCCTAGCACTGGGAACGTAAATAGGGGTGCTTATGTATATTACTGAGTTTTCCTATATTTCCTTTTTAGAGAAAAATATAAATGCATTGTACTATCAGTGACCATCCAATTCAGTCCAGTGAATCCAGCCAAGTGGCTGGCGATTTCGAATAAACCTTTAAATAAGTACTAGTGTAATAAGTATCAACATGTCTACAGATATTATTTACTCGTACATTTGATTTCACTTAGCTATTTTCCATGTAAATGTACTGTCTTATATATCGTACAATCTTTTTAATGAAACACATAGACTACATTTAGAACCATGTGCATCTAGCTACCTCAGTGTCTGTCCATTATCTATGACTGGCCAAATGGAGTGACGTGGAGGCATTGTAATATTCAGAGCAGCGGTAACATAGTGGTTGCGGCGACCAAAATGTTCACAAACATAATAATATAGCTGTTGTTGTTGTTGCGTTTTCCAACGATTTATATTCGAATTATGTCTGTTATTATCCGATAGTAATATGGCTACCTTTCTCGGATAGAAGTCTATCCTCTTCTCTAATCTTAGGGTTTATCTATCTCGCTTACCAATTGTTAAAGATTATACTACAATGTTTCTCTCTCTTTCTCTATTTTTAGTCTTACAAAACCCGGTACAGGACATCTACCTTCATTTATAATATAAGATTTAAAAAAAAAGGGTTCGAAAGTCATGGACACCCTGCATTAACACTACACTAGCTAAAATGATTTTATTCATAAAACAACAACTAAAGTTTAAAATAATGTTCTCTCTCAAAAAAAAATATAACACGGTCGCAGCCGCAGGGGGAAAGTTGTTCCATAATAAATTTGCTTCTGTTTCGGCAGCATTTTCAATACCATGTACCTATTTGTAATAAAACCTTTTTAGGGTTCCGAAGGCAAATGGCAAAAAACCGAAACCTTATGGATTCGTAATGTCCGTCTACCCGTCGTATGCCACAGCCAGTGTTTTCCGAAACTATAAAAAAATATATATTTTCATTTATAAATTAGTCATAAATATAAGTTTCTTATTATTTTTTTTTACTAAATAGTTTGCGTGAGATGAACATCCAAACTGGTAAAATCACGTGTTAGTTATCTAACATGGGTTAAACATGATATAGTAAGTAGTTTTTTTAATGTGTCATAAATTATAAACTGCAATTTACTTTTAATTTATAAAGTAAGCAACGACGAGTACTTAGACTGACTGCAATTCTTAGCAAATTTTTTTAATACATCCCGGTTTTTAAAATGAATAGTGTATAAACTATTGAAATACACGGAACCCATACTGTATGTCTCACACTTACCAAATTGATTTGTATTGAGATTAAAAACTCTTTGATGCCTCCCTTCAATTAAATCCCTCAAAGGACATGCGAGTAACAGCTAAGCCCCAAGCGATCGGCTACACGTAACATTCAAACTGTACCTGAATCGAGGGCTATAGACACAATCGGAAGGCTTTTTAAATTTCCAGGCCAATAATAAAACTCTATTCTGATGGTGATACGGGAATTTCCCGGAGGCACTAAGTTAAGTGCAGTGGTTTTATTGGCTGTCTCGGTTGCAATCTGTTGTTGGCTATGGTGAAGTTTTGGTACTCGTTTTAAACCAGTATTTCCAGAGCAGCGAGGTTTTTCTGAACTCTTTTTTTATTACTTACAGATTTACTATCTATCAATACTAATACATATTATAAGGCTAAACGGTTTGTTTGTGTTTTGTTTGTTTGCTTGAACGCGCTAATTTCAGTAACGAATGGTCCGAATATAAAAAATACAGTGTTAGATAGCCGATTTATAGTGAAAGACTATAGCTACTTTTCCCGCGTAAAATTCGTTATTCGCGGGAGAAAGTCCATAAAACTCGGGGAACGCCGTCGAGTAAAAGCTTTTTTTAAAATAAAATTATTAACAATAGGTACATCATTTGCGAAAAGTGTCCACTACTAAATGAAAAAAAAAGCATGAGCAACAAATTTATCACAATACCTAAATTTAGCTATGTTGTTTATTTATTTCATGTATTAAAAAGTTTCCACTACTTAATACATATTATAATAAAACTTTCTGAAAACCCTTAAGGGTTGGTTTAGAACGAAACGTTCATTCCTCAAGAACTTATAAGATAACATAAAATAAAGATAGTGATGAAACTAAAGGATTATTAAAATATATAGAATAATTACATATCTATAAGACTGTTTTTTAAAAGTCTTAAAGCTACAGAGCTTAGATGCTCCTCTTTGCTTGTCTTTTCAATGTTATCCTGTAGATATAAGAAGATAAACTTCCAAAGAAGAGAAAGTAGAATAATAAAAGGAACAAAACAAGTTCAAATGAATCGAGAAGCGTTAAGAAATAATCAATGCTGATATCAAAGTAGCGACAAATTGAACCCAATTTCAGCGAATAAAGAAACTCGCTGGTTTTGTGTCTTTTAATAAATCCCTTTAGCTCTAACATGAAAGGCTGTAATTTGATCATTTACAAAATTAACGTGCCTACTGGCCTCGAGAAAAATAAAGACAGCAGACACTTTTCAACATTTGAGTTTGATCAGTAAATCTAAAAAGATTGCTTAATATTTACAGGTTGACATTGCTTGATATTATTGCTCAAGCTTTTATAGTAAAATATAATTATAGTATTACTATAAATAATACATTTGATAAGTATGAAATGGACTCATACTACAACTAGGGTTCCGTATATACAGTTTATACACATTTCATCATCATCATCATCACCCTATTAACGTTCCCACTGCTGGGACACAGGGACTTCTCTCTTGACGAGAGAGATTAGGCCTTAATTCACCACGCTGGCCAAGTGCGGGTTGGTGAATGTCACATGCCCTTCAAACTCTTTTAAAGTTCTCAAAACATGCCGGTTTCCTCACGATGTTTGCCTTCACCGTTAAAGCACGTGTTTAAAGCGCACATAAATTTCTCACGAAGAAAAATCCAGAGGTGCGTGGCGGGGTTTGAACCCAAGACCTTCGGAATGAAAGTCGAGTGTCCTCCCACTTTAGCAACACGGCTTTATATACACATTTACTTCCTAATAACTAACCATTACGTAAGTAGGTAGTCATATATCTATAAAAAAAATCTTATAAAACAAGGTCCTCATGATTTCAATTATTAAGGACTAACCAAAAACATTTTCTGAATAACGAGAGGGAATGAAACATTATTAATTTGGATATTAATTAATTGTGAATTAAGGCAAATGAGGTGATTATTAAGGTCGCGGTAATGGGCCGGTAATTCAAGTTATAGGTAATGGTGAAATGTTAAATTTGCCTCTAGATAATAATATTCTGTATTAATTACTCAGGGGAATAACTGGCAAACAGATGTTAATTGATAATGTTGTCAATTGAATAGTTTAATAAAATGTATGTAAATCTGAATTAGTAAAGTAGTGTGGGGTATCAAATGAAAACGCATCGCGTCCACATTACATAATATTATGTTGTTTTACATTTAAGGAAATTAAAGCATTGGAATCGGGGGTTTTTCTTAAATTTTAAATTTAGATTTATTTATTCAAAGCTCACAAATTTTCGTGAAGATTTGAGATATAAACTCAATGGTCATGCACCCATCTATAAAGACCCATCTACCCGACTAAAAAGTTTTTATTAAAATACAAAATAAAATAAATTTACCAAATACATAAAATATAATATAAATATTACTCACGTAATACAATTAGGTTACTCTATGACTATACTGTACGTACAGTATGTGTTACTCAGCACCAATTCCATCATCTCTGCTCCGTTGAATCTATAGAACACGTATCGACCTAGACCAGATATGCTATTATAACAGATATTCACATATCCACTATAATTTAGCGTCAAACCGCCTCGGGTTAATTAATGTGGCGGGCTCAGTGTTTATCTTTTGATTGAGCTGCCATGGCGTGTGACGCGACTGGGATGATCAAATGCATGTCAAATGTATGAGAATACAGCATAGTTGTATTTTACAACGGTTGTACGTAATAGTCCAGCCATTTAAGCTTTAATAAGGTAAGAATCTCGGAATTAATTAATCGTACACCCTACCATGTTTAATTAATCGTACACATTAGGTTTTGAGACAACTTTTAGTTTGTCAATATACAAGTATTTACAGACTTACAGTTGGGTATCTCGAATTCTGAGGTGGACTTACTATAATGACTGGACTGTAATACTTTTATTTATTAACAATAGAGGTATAAAAGTAACGATGAAAAGCGTACTCGTATGTATCCGTTACTATATCATTTAGTACTCGTTACTTTCGTATCGTTACGTTACTCGTTACTTTTGATTCCTTAATGTGTTCGAGTAACGAATCAACACGTACGGTAGTATGTCGAAGCGATTTTATAGAAATTCAAGAAACGAATATTATTGTATGCGTACATGATTCACGGCAATTATCATAAGAAGTATTCTTTGGGAATGCACAAGAGCATTGTGACTCAGAGGCGCTGGGATTTCCACGCTTTCTAGGCCTAATAAACTGAAGATGTGGGTGTTGATTAAACAAAGTAAAACGGGATGTAGATTATAATAGAGCTAGTATCATTAAGAAGTTTGAAGCGTATCAGACGGACTCATACTTTATGCAATCACTTTTTGCAATACTAAAAAAAAGTCTACAATTTTTTTTTGTAAGTGCAATTTGGTGTATTAAGAGTAGTTACTCATCTATGTACTCAGTAAAAACAGTAAACTAAAAACAAACATTTGTAGTTTTTTTTTAAAGTGCAAATAATGTTGTCTGTGTGGTCACTCATACAAGAACAGGCCTCGCGCAACGTTGCTTTACTTTGCAAAAATCACGTTTGTTGTATGCGTGCCCCCCTTAAATATTTATTGTATGTTAATAGTATTTGTTGTTATAGCGGTTACAGAAATACTCCCTCTGAATTTCAACTTAGACAGAGCAGAAAAGACAGATACTTTACTTTTTTTTATTTCCTTTTTTTTCCCTTTTACCATTTGGGTACAGAACCCTTGAAATCAAAACATATTTTTTTAAATATCTCATTTATTAAGAATTTTTTTTATTAAGAATGTAAGCTATTATATAGTTGTTGTAAGCTATTATATGTAACTACAGCTGATACAAGCGTCGTTACCACGTGCAAGCAAGGCAGGTCGACCGTATTATCCTGGTACAAATTTGCTAAGTGGTCCGTTCACATGGAGTAGTTACTGCCACTTTGCACCAATTATAACGGCGCCAATCGAGTAATCAGCCGGAATGGAGCTCTGTGTATTCTCTTTTTTGGTCAAAGATAAGACATACATAATCTTAAAAAATTTTGTTGAAATTTTAGTTGCCTATCTTTTAAAAGTATTCTTGGTTTTTAGGTGGACACTTTTGTTTTCATTCTATATTGAACACTCATCGGTATGTAAAGGAAGTTTTTGTCTGTAATAGGTAAATACAACTAAATTGAGGCAATAGCGATTCAGCTTTTATTGTTTTTGGTTCAAGGACTCGGCGCTACAGCCAAAATGTATAGGATTGATTTTTTGATGATAATTTACTCTTCATTTGAGAATTTAGAGCTTTTTAGCTCCAACAGCTATAATGATTTGAACACTCTAATTTATAGAATTACTGTTTGGTTTGAAATATGATTACACTTTTCGATAGCCTATTTATTGAGGAAGGCCATTTTACTGGGATAACCATAAAAACGGCTAACATCGTGATGTGAAAAGCTAGAACGGGTATATTGTAGTATATATAACCGTTTTAGCTCTACCGAAATAATCAAGCAATTTTTTTTATATTACCTCATTTTTATCATCCTTTTTATGTTCTCTATCGTTTTATAAAGTACAATACCTAACCTACGTTAGAATAATACAAACACATCAAAAGAAAACTTTAAATTACATATTCAATTGATAAAACCTTTCCCATTTCCCAACGCATCCGAACACGGAAGGAGAGGCCTTCCGTGTTCGGATGCGTTTGAAAGTCGATGCAGCGACACGGTCTAGTGGACACCCGCGTCCCGTTCGGACGTGTGGATGCTACTAAGTTACTTTGTGCTCCTGCTGCCACAGTGTAGTCAATTATGCAGTTGATATTCTGGCATTGATATAAATCAAGATAAAAGAATGCCTCTTAAATAAGAATGTCGTATTTTTAAATCTTAATGGCAAAAAAAGTCATACTTTACCAGCTTTATTTACGAAAAAGTTTTTATTATTGAAACCTGCTATTTCACAGGCGTTTAATTATTGATTGTCCAATCCCAGGAATACAGGGAACGTCTAAAATGAGAAACAGACTCTTAGACAGTGGGACACGCATTGTTGTATGTGTAAATGATATCGCTGAGACCATTTTGCAACGAGTTTTTTTTTAATGTTCCTATTTCGCAGACATTGATTGCTATTAAAAATATTAGTTATTTAATTATATTTGTAGGATAAGTTGCCAAAATTAAGAACTAGACGGTTAAAATAGACCCGGCAAAATCTGTGTACAAAAACATAATACAGCTGAGTTATTAGCACTGTACAATATTCAATAACAACAGCTATTTTATGGTAAATAATACACTCTAATATTCAAAACAAAACAGATAGTTCTCCTTAAAAAAAAGGATTATGCGAAATATACAAATAAGCTGGCACTGCAGTGCAGTTACTGATTGCGTACAATACTGTCGCCAATTCCACCTTGCGCCGCAACAAACTGTTCTGCCGAACTGACCGTTCTGTTTGTTATGTTAATTGTTCCTGCTTTGCACAATAAAACAACTCGCTCGTCCTAACGAGCTGTCTGCAGACGAGTGCTAATCGATGGTACTATTCATTAGTTAATTTGTTATATGGAGAAAGGCGCTTTGATAGTGGCAAGACTTTTAATCTCCAAGTGGTTAAGCCTAGTTATACTTTAGGA
The DNA here is from genome assembly GCA_929108375.1 of Gymnoscelis rufifasciata. Taxonomy (NCBI): domain Eukaryota; kingdom Metazoa; phylum Arthropoda; class Insecta; order Lepidoptera; family Geometridae; genus Gymnoscelis; species Gymnoscelis rufifasciata. Next base: position 5,354,905 of record OV815315.1, on the reverse strand, counting down.
CAGCCATTTTAATTATAATATTATTATTTGTTTATTCTATCAGGACTTTGATTATTATTAGTTACAACACCGAAAGTCCTACTCCGCTACATCAGGGAGTTGAGCTGGTTGGGGCCTGGTTAGGCAGGGGTACAATGCACAAAACACTCCTAGGCGAGATGTCAGTGCAGATCTCAGTTCCTCCACTTAGAATTAGAATTAGGACTTTGATTAAGTTTATTGACTCGAACGATGCTAAACTCTGTCAACCGATCCGACATGGCGGTAAAGGCGCATAAGCTGTTTGTAGTGGCAGTAGGCAAAATATACCACGCAGAACAGATAGCCGTTGGAGCTGGAAAAGCTCTCAAATGGAGAACAAATAATAATATATTTCCAGACATTTCACACAACAACATCTAGCCCCGTGGTAAGCTCTAAGCTTGTGTTACGGGTACTAGATATCTGATATACTTAATAAAATAGTCATACATATTAAACACCCAGACCAAAGAGATCGTGCTTGCAGAACATACAAAAACTTTCGCCCTCGGCGGGAATCGAACCCGCTACCTCTTGCGCCGCAAGCGGACCCTCGCCCACCGCGCCACTGAAGCAGTCAAAATCGGAGTGTAAGGACACTTTACGCTGCACTTGCCGATCATAATCACTCAACTATCAAATTCAGTAAACTTCAAAATATATTTATATATCAAAAATCATAGGTAATAAGCTAATAGTTGTTTAGAAGTTGCAATAAAAGAAAAGACACATTAAATCTAATCATGGAAGTTACAATAACAACAATTGCCAAGAAACTGCCGCTCTCGCCTTACAAGAAATTGTCCCCTTAACCGCATTAAATAATTACCAGGGAAATCGGTCCAGGATTCCATTACCGTGAGTGAAGTCCCTTGAGATCCTCGACATCCTCAGCCCAGGGACGTCCAGCCCAGACGAAGTTATTGTAATGAGCTCGACGGATATTTATGCCTTACCACGCGCCCCGCATAGCCAATGAGACCGAATATTGAATAATGCTCGATGATAATGCACAGGGAAAATCACGGATCTGTTTTCCGGGTGAATTTAGTGGTTACTTGTTTTGGATACGACTTATTCAGAAACACCCCTATTTACGTTCCCACTGCTGGGACACAGGGACTTCTCTCTTGACGAGAGAGATACGACTTATTGTTGATTACTAATGCTATGAAACATTTAATTAACACAAGCTTAGAGCTTACCACGGTGTATACCATGCAACGTTACAGATGATACTTACCACATACTGATGGAATGTGTTCATAATCCGAGCAAAAAACAATATGTCTATAGGATTATTCTATTATGTAACAGTATCTTATCAGACCCACTTTCAAAGTATACTAATAAAGTTGTTTTTTACTGAATAATTACAAAATTTATTGAAATAAGTGTTTTATACACTATATTTAGAACTATATTTAGAATTATAGTATTAAGTTGGTGGTTTTAAATCAAATATCACAATTATTGGAATGTGTGTGGTGAAAATCAAAGACTTATGTATGAATGCCAATTTTATGCCGTGATCATGGCGCTTGAGATAGAAAACACAGAAATCATCAAGTCACGATATGATACCCGTATTAAAATGTGAAAACAACATTACCGTTTTTAAATGCCTATTGTCAAATTCATCTTGTGTGTTGTATAAATCTAAATATAGCTAAGGCACCGTGTTTTTGTTCGCAACATTATTTACTTTGAATACATTAGTGACAGGTGTTGATCTCGTATCCTTTTATTGGAAAGGCCCGTTCGTGTTTGTGAATACAAATCTTTCTGTAACGAAAAAGTATTTGTTTGGTTCCCTAGTTTTATTCGTCTTACCTACAAATACGTTTATTTGTTTGTGAAACTAGGTTAACTAAAGTATTTAACTTTTGGTTACGGTACGCAAAGGGTAAAACGGGATTATTATCCCTATTGCTGAGACTTTGTTATCTGTCTGTCTATCATCAAAATGTAAGAAAGTTGAAATTTATGTTGCCGCTATGAAAGGGGGCTTGCATTCAACAAAAGTAGTTTTTCAAAATTAAGCAACACAGGTGAACGCTATATTCGCATCTTTTTGCAATAAAAAAATATATATTTGCATATATCTTTTTTTTTATGGCAAAAAGTGTATAAACTGTTCACGGAACCCGAGGTATGAGTCTATCTCATAATTTTTAAATTTACTAAATATAAAAATACTTAACTAAAACGATACATAAGAACGCATTATAACCATTTCCTACTCTTTTTATGAAAAGCCTTAGTTAATTGTTTTCATTTCTACTGTTATGATTATGATACAAACATGACTATCTAGCGTACAGCTTAGTAGCTAAGTTAATTTTTCCGTTTTAATTACTAGGAACTCAGAAGTAAAGGAGGCAAAACAGCACCCTCATAGACTCTTTGTAGAGCTTAATAACCTCTGAGTCTGCAAGGGGCTTTCAAACCCTTAACAATTGTGTGGTATTTTAAGGAAAATTATTTTTCCTAGCGAGCTTTTGTTGTAGTTTCTAAGCTGAAGACTTACGAATAGTATTGTTGGTAAAACGTTTGGTTTCTTAAGTTAACCTTAAGAGTTCTAATATGCAATTTTGCTGAATTTAACGGCGTGAAAACCTTCAAAAGTATGTTTTGCGTATGTTTATCATACAAATCTTAATATATATAAATCTCGTGTCACAATGTTTGTTCTCAATGGACTCCTAAACCACTTAACCGATTATAATAAAATTCGTACACCATGTGCAGTTCGATCCAACTTGAGAGATAGGATGGTTTTTATGGCGAGAAAACATCGTATAATTTCCGGGAAAATTTTATACCCGTGCGACGCCGGGGCAGGCCGCTAGTATATTATATTACCTACAAGCTGACCCTTCAATCGTTGTTTTGCCATATGCGCAACGCACTGGCAGTTGCCATGGATACTTATTAATAAACAAAGCTTACAAAGGAAATGCTTGATTTTCTACGGCAGCTTGAACAATTATCATCATAATTCAACTACTTCTCACACATCACAAACAAATTATACACTAAAAACCTTCCTATTGAATTGCTCTACCTATTGCTGAAACGCACGAAAATATGTTTTGTAGTTTTTGAGTTTACAGTGAACATAATGACAGATAGACGAGGCTGGGGACTTTAATTTATATTATAATATACTAGCTGACCCCAGCGAACGTTGTTTTGCAAAATGAAAAATAGATAGTAGCCGATTCTCAGACCTACTGAATACGCATATAAAATTTGATAATAATCGGTTAAGCCGTTTCGGAGGAGTACTGTAACTAACATTGTGACATGGAAATTTTATATATTAGATTACCTGAGTATAAAACTAAAGATATAATATTGCATTGCATTCTAGGTATATACCTCTACTATCGGCTAATTTTTACCGTGCTAAACTCTTATTGCCTGCGGGAAATCAAAAATAATGTGTAGAGCGTAGCCGCATAGAGGTTTAGTACTTAATACATAAAAAATGGTACAAAGAAGTCAAAAAGCGAGTCAAGCTATATTCATATATTATGTAAATAAAAAAGGGAGATAGATACGAACATATTAAGAGTGGTCAAAGCTCTTCTGCTTGCTAAATATTTTGTTTTTCTTGTCGAAGACTGATATTGTTAAAATTTAGGTTTTATTACCTTATGTTCGTATGTTATGAAGAAATTATCTCCAATCGACATCGTTAATGTGTGACAAAACCCCCTTCGTCATTAATAAATCAATAATCAAAAAACATTTATATAAACGATGGTAAAAATAACTTTACCTACTATCTGAATTGAAACAAGTTATTCAATTTCAGGTTAAACATTAATGTTACATCGTGGTTTTCTCACAAAATACACTAAAGTTTTAGGCTTAATGGTAATGCCACTATACCTCTAGTTAGTCGTTTGTTTTACTGATCCAACATAGCTGAACTAGTTAAATCCGGTGTCAAGCACACGTGTGACATGAAAGCCTTTGATATGTATCATCAGTCACTGGATGTGAGGCTTGCGTTTGACGGATATATAATAGCTCGAAACTGAATCAATAAGGATTTTAAACCTAGTTTTATTTGAGAGCTTCGTAAAATTTACATGATTCTACAGTATTGCTAATTTGAAAAATATGTAAAGGGATAATAGGTTATTCATAGTCAAAACTTAAAACAGTGATTGTTATTTTTTGATGATATCAGTACCTCGGTGTGCTGAGGCGCACGAGGTTGCCGGTTCGATTCCCGCCGACACCATATTTTGTACGATCTACAATGAATAGTCATTTATTGATAATATATAAAATTATACGTCACAATTACATTTTGGTTACACTGTAACCAAAATGTATGTAGGGGTATGTAATGTAATAGGTTCGTAGTTACAAAAAAATATATGTAGTATATCACACATAGTGCAAGTTCTAACTAGTATGGGGTTGGGTGATGCTGTATGAAAATGGAGGAAAACAGTTACATCTTTAAAGCCAATAAGAACATTTTAGCCGAAATTTATTGTATCATGTATTTACTACAAAGAAATCCCGTTAGTTAGCTCTATTTGGTGATACTTAGCTCACATACCATCATCGTTAAAATGATTGAAGACAACACAAAAACATATCTATTATAAGTAGAACGAACTCATTTAGACAAACCAATCTTTATAATGGCGCATAGTTTCCATGTTCTAGTTCTTCACATTCTTGTAGATGTGCAACAAATGATGAACACATTCCGTTGCTTAAACTGGGCATCCAACGAACGCGAGCTATACCTACATTATATAGAAGACACCAAAAGACGCAAGTATCGTTACAAAACGAAGGTTAGAAAAAACACATTGCAAGAATATAGGGTAGATGACAAAAAAAATAATAAGTCTGTTTATTGAGGTAATTACAAAAATAATAACTATAATTATATTTTTCTTGCAAACGAAAAATCAAGTTGTTACAGTGCATTGAAGTTTGGCCGCCGAGGGGTGTTTGTATGTTCTGCAAGCACTTTCTTCATGGTTTGGATGTTTAATATCTATAATAAAAAATAACTATCTATGTTTGTCTATTATATTAAGTATATCAGATGTCTAGTACCCGTAACACAAGCGTATAGCTTACCACGGGGCTAGATGTTGTTGTGTGGATTGTCCGGCAATATTTATAATTTCGGAAATTTGCCAAATTTCGGACTCACAAGCTTCCAATCCGAAACTTTGATGCTCTATCTATATCATTGCACTTACTTATTATTTATTATAGAATACCAATTTTTTTTTTATGCAGTTATCATGCCTAGTGTATTCTTTTTATATTTTTGTAGGTTTAACGCATTACGACGCCTAAATTATCCAGCTTTAATTTAACTCTTCCTACAGTAATATAATAACTTATACAGTGCTCTGTCATAGTATTTGTTACTTATGTTGTATACAAGTTTTACAAGTTTGCTTAGCATTTTCTTCTTGATAATGCCAACCTCAGATCTCCTATCTAGTGAAAGTAGAAAGGTAATTGGCGTAATGAACCTAAAGGGATAATCAACGTATCTCAGTAATTGCAAGTCTATCGCACTTTTTTGTTCGTTATTGAATGAATATTGCTCTACCTACCTACCCAAGCGTAACTAAATTATTTTTAAAGTTTTCCAACAAGTATAAATAACGAAGTGTTCGAGAAGGACAATTGACTTATTTTACATAGCGGGGTAAATATACATATAACTGAATGCTAGAACTTTGAAAAATTCAAGTTTTAACGTTATTTTAGTTCCAGGCGCTATACACACATATAATAGTGTCTTTTTGTAAATTATTGTTATTTCATGCATCTAAAGTTTCAACCCTTCACCTTCCCCGACTACTCAAAAGTTATACTAAGGCAAATTAGAAAATAAACACAAATGTCCGTACAACGGGAGATAACAGTATTAAGCAAGCCGGAGATAATGGCCAGGTAATCAAGAGGCATCCATGTCTCTGGGGCAATGCCGGTCTGCAGATAATGCACAGTATTGTGTAGCATCACAAACGCTTTGGCTTTGTCTCAATGCTTCTGTCTGTGTTGCGCTTCACTGATATTATAAAGGGTAGCCGATTTCTCTAGACACTGCTAAAATTGAGAAATTTAAATGGTAATTAAATTGCATTGTTATTTCAATTTTGTATTCGGACATTTATGATAAATTTGAATAAAATAATAATTAAGTTTATGATTGTTTGTTAAGGTATTCGTATCAGTAATATTTTTTCTTGTTTATAACATTTGTTTTACACAGTAAATTGACGAAAACTCATTTGCAGTGCCGGAAGCACTGTACGGTCCATGTACATTATATTGACATTTGTCTAGACTTTGATTTATATCATTATTTGTGTAATAATAAGTGAGCAAATAAAATTAAACATTAATTTAATTCGAGATTAAATTATTTTCTCATAGAAACAATATCATCGCATCTAGCTCTGCCTGCAGTCTTTCGCAGGTCGTCATCCTACCTGGCCGGAGGGTGTCTTATACTACGTTTGATGTGTCGCGGTCTCCACTCCAGAACACGTTTACAGATCTCAGTTACAACACAATCATTAAAATAGTAATTGTTCATACAAGCCTAAATAAGGAATCAATAAATACGCTTTACGGTTTTTTTTTGGTGAATTAAGGCCTAATCTCTCCCGTCAAGAGAGTATTCCCTGTGTCGCAGCATTGGGAACATAGAATATGCTTTGCGATTCTGAGAAGAACTGTAACAATTGTCATGCAAGTATTGCATGCAAATTATATAAGTGCAGTAATCGATTACTGCGAACGTTACAATTATGCCGTTGTAAATACATAAAAAGTAAACTCACTTAACTTGAACAAGAACGAGCGTCGAATAGATTATCCGATCGGTTTCTTCAAGGAAGTTTCATTAATTGGCATGGGGTTGGCAAACACTCAAAATAAATAGTGAGAAGGGAAACTCGCTAAATATCTACGCCGATAACATCTCGGTTAGTGACGGGGAATCATGGGGAGATAAACCACGCCACTAATAAAAACCAAAAGTACTAGAGCCAGATTATTGCTGGTCGTCTTATCGTCAACTTAGTCAGCCCCAAATTGAGTAAGCGAGAAATATGGACGAACTTTCCACCGACGAATAAAAGATAATGAAGATTTCTATTAGATAAATGCGGTAAACTTTCGGATAAGTTTTGGGCTAATGTTTATCGTCAATAACATTTAAGTTCCTTTCATAAAAGCTTATGGGTATACTTTTAGATAGTCGAGGTCAATATTCCCATGATTTAACACATTATCAAGATCAAACGTTCCCTTAGCGAAAGTATCGCTAAACCGATCCCTTTGTTGAAACATAATCCAACTTTATTAGATTTTGAAACCAATGTTTGTTAAACGTTTTCAGCTAATAAAAGTAATATTAAGGGGCGAGACGCCGTCGAACGGGAGGAAATGAAAACGACGAGAGAATGAAATTGGAAAACTTGTTACAGAATTACTCCGAGATGAAAAAGAAAATAAATAAGGCTCGAGAAAGTTAGTGAGCGCTATGCATTCACCGAAGGGGTCGCCGAGAAAATGAAATACGGCCAAAGTTAATCAATTGCGAGATTAACGTTAGTCCGTTAATTGCTCCTTCCTTGATACAACAGTCGTAAAAAATATGAGTAAAGCAAACAACGGCGCCTGACTCACCTTTTACTCCAGTTTCCGATCTCCGCGTAGCGCCGGCCGTTAGTGCTTCCGCTCCTCCTCACTTCATTTCCTCTGGGCGTCTGCAGAGTGTTCCCGTTCGGCGTTAATATTCCGCTCGAGGCGGAGTTATTGTTGCGCTCCCTGTTCCTAGGGAAGGTGCCGGTCCCCGAGCGGAAAGTCGCCAGCTGAGGCGGCTCACTTTCGGGCGGGAATTGTTGGAGTGGCAACGAGACGTTTCCACTCCAACTCTTGCGATTCACCGCGAAAGTTTTAAAAGTCCCATTTGAAGGAGACACTCCGCAAAAGCTGCTTCGATTGTGACTGTTCTTTATGAACGTCCCGTTACTCAAAACTTGTGGCTTGATTGGCACCAAGGGAGATGCCTGATCAATGGACATCTTACTTCACTTGGCAACTTATCGATCTACCTACATTTTTTTCTGAAAAGGAGAAAATGCCTAGGTTAGGGAAGTGTCGAAGGCTGCCAGCAGAGTTGCTATTGTCAATTATTTGGGACAACAATGAGAATTATGGCGATGAATGGCTTTTGTTATCCAAGTTGGTTGCAGTGTGACATAGTAAAGTATAATGAAAAGGCCATCGCACAATGAACTTCAATTTAGTCTAATGGACTTACAAATTCCGCAGCATTTGAATCACCGAAACGTTTGAATTAAAACTAATTGACCTATTTAAGGTTACTCGCATATTTATTAACCTCGATAACTATATTACATACCTACCTATGTATCTAATAACATATTTGAACATTGTTCTTATCTAGTGATAAAAAGATAAGTAAAACATGATTCGTATGAATTACCCAATTCAAGTACAGTGTTTACAAGAATAAGGCTTAAACGAAGAAAAACAAAGATCGGAAATGCGGAGGTCAAACCTCCTTTAATTAATAGGATGTAGAGTAATGATAAACAAATTAATGTAAGTAATACATGCGTTTGCTTCTGAATAAATGAATAAGGTATCTACATTATTTAATATCTATACAGCTCAGTCATTATATTTTTTGATTTAACGGTTTCTAGGAACCTTTGAATGACCTCAGGTATTCATCTTTAAGCAACCGCATCCTGCAATGTGATGACTATTGTAGAAACTCCTAAAGGAAACCATTTATTAGCAGCCACCTTGACATACTTTAAAAGTAAAACTGTATTCGTATAAAGTCAAAATGCAATGACTCATATTTGGTTCAACGTTACTCATTATCACTTGTTCAGTATTTCACGGTTTCGAAAGAACGCGTGACCTCTTAAAAGTGAAGATGCTTATTGACAGGTAATTTTAATTTTATATTGGACTCATCATTTTTAAATAGATTTGAAACAAGAAAGAAAGAAGGTTCTATTTAATTTAATTGTTGTCTTGATTCATTGAAGTTCTGCAACAATATGAACGAAAATTTAAATACATGTATTTAAATTTTCATAAAATATTATTTAGTGTTTGTCATGTTGCTACAAAAAAATGTGATTAACGATTAATTATTAGCTCATTATCATTGCAGCACATTAAAATTGTTAACATAACCGTTATATTTAATAATTAAAACTGCAAAACTTAATAGAAAAATTGAATTTAAGAAATCCTACTACTATTTTATAGGCGAAAGTTTGTAAGTATGGATGTATGGATGTTTGTTACTCTTTCACGCGAAAACTACTGAACCGATTTAAATGAAATTTGGTACACAGAATCTCTAGAGCCTGAAAAATAACATAGGCTACTTTTTACCGCGGGAAAACGTCATTCCGCGGGAAAATACATTATAACGCGGGTAACACCGCGGGGCACAGCTAGTCTTAAATATAGACAGGATCTTATAAGTTTATCTATGGTAGTTTTCGACTTCAGTGGAAGTTTGAGTTACAGGCAATTTAGGCAGAATATCCGGTAATGATTGCATCCTTAGCAGTCGGATCGCCACGCCTGCATCTCAGCTGACCTAAATGCTGCGGACATTGGCGATTTGCAACTACCTGTGGTGTGGCCGGTCCTTCGGTTATATAACCCTTGTGCAAGTTGATCGCTGTACCTGGACGATGCCATTCACTGTTCTGTAGCGATTCGATAAAAGGTCTCGTGAAGACAGGTGAGAAAGATTTACCTATTGATTTCTAAATCTGTGTTGAAATATTTGTTATTTAAATAATTAATAGAATGATTCACTTTATTTTTACAATTATAAGAACCGAAGAGGAATCAGATATTGGCAATATTATTGCAATCTTTCTTTCTTGCGATACCATCTCAAAACTACTTTTCGAGTTAGATGTTTTTATGAAGGAATCACACATTTTTGAACACAGTTTATTATTTATAATATGATTTTATTAAATTACCTTGGACATAACAATACTATTTTCAAATCGATAGTTAAAATAAGACAAAGGCAGGCAGTATTATCGTAAATGGCTACGCATTTATTATAATAAGGTTATCTTTATCCGATTAGCAAAGTATGGCTTCATCTTCGATGAAGTGTGCTAAAACAGAATTTATGGTTCAATGTGAAGAGGCTCGCCATTTTATAGGCTTCTTATTTCGATATTTAATAATAAGTTATTCAAGGCACTGTTTGAAAGCGTTGAATTTTTGTATGATGCTTCAATACTTTCGCAATAAAATAAACTAATATGCGACTTTTGATTAGAGGCAGTCATAACGCTGTGTTAATCGTTACCAAGACCGTACCTGTATAAAGATTTAACATATTTCATTAAAAAGGCAATATCAATATTTCCGGACAAACCACACAGCAACATTTAGCCCCACGGTAAGCTCGAAGCTTGTGTTACGGGTACTAGACAACTGATATACTTAATATTATAGACATACATTATGTAGGTAGATATTTTTTTGTTTTCATAAAACAAAACTAACGAATGAATCTACGAACATATAATAACTGGTCCAGGAATTTAGAGCATGTCGCAATAGTATCTAACAACACAGGAAGTTGGTAAGATCGTAAATTTTTTTCGTGATACTTTACTTTGCAATCTTTAAGTACTTATGTATCTTACTCAATATTCTTAAATATTACTTCGATGTTTTGAATTATTTAAAAATACATATCACGCTATTACTTTCTTCTATATAACAAGTACTCGTATTTATGTTAATATTCGTTTTGTCTACTAAACTACATAAAATTTTTACACATTACTTATTATGTAAGTAAGTGGATACAAAAGTTTGTACATAATAAAATAAAATATATTTAGTTACGTATCGTGAAACCCTGTAGCCAATTCATTTTATATTCTGTTTACCTCTGCTATAAAATTTAATTTATCTACAAATTTCGCCTAAATTTACATTTTGCGATTAAGTAATAACTCCAAAATGGTCGAGTTGGATCGATAGCTCTGCATTTAGAGGTAGTAAAAGCGTGAAGTACGCCGGAAGAGATTATACAACGTTTGTTAGATATGGTCCATTCTATCTGGTTAGTCACACAAAACGGTTTTGCAACTGTCTGCCTCTGTTTACTAAGCGGGTGTATGATTCAAAAATGTTATGGCTTCAGCACTCAGATGAGTCTAAATCGATAGTCCGTTTAGCTACGCGCCGCTGTTAAATCAATGACTTACAGTGTTGCCGTTTTTGTAGACGTAGGCTGATTATTCTTTAAGATATCTGTGAATACGATATGATGAATAATCATCATGATGTTAATAATTTCTAAGGATAATTTTCTTTTGATATAATATCGCCTTTGTGCATGACCTATGTTATTACTAGAAGTTGTATTTCTTTCTGTCTGCAATAAAAAAAATATTTATAGAAACATTTTCTTATCTTTACTGTTGAACTTCTTGTTCTAAGAACTATCAACAATGTGAAATGTGTTGTTATTTTGAGCAAGTAATTATAACGGGCGCGGTATAATGACCATACTACGCTATCATCTGTCAGAAAGGTGTAAATAAGCAGGTGTCTACCAACGGTTAAGTACAAGACAAACTAAAATAGCTAGAAGTTTTTTGAAACTTATTTATAGCTTTATTACAACTTAAAACGGGTAACATACCATGATTAGACGGTTTTGAGTTTTCCGATATTTCGACACTGTTGCAAGCGCATTCTTCAGTTGTTTCCGTAATCATGGCGCATGATATTTAAAAAAAATATATATTTATTTATTGCTTCTTTTTCTTTTATAATAAAGATTATAAAATAAATAGTAAAGATTCAGTAAAATGTAATAAATAAATCTTTCTATGTAGGTATAGTCAGAAAAGGATTTAAAATTTAAGAAAAACCCCCGATTCCAATGCATTAATTTCCTTAATGCCATGTAGCGCGTAGAACAGATGGCCGTTGGGGCCGGAAAGTTCTTGAATGGAGGCCACGAATCGGCAAACGGAGAGTAGGACGTCCACCAACTAGATGGACGGACGACTTGGTGAAAGTAGCGGGCTCGCGGTGGGTACAAACTGCTACAGACCGAAATTACTGGACGTCCTTGAGGGAGGCCTATGTTCAGCAGTGGACGTCCTACGGCTGAAATGATGATGATGATGAATTTCCTTAAAAGTAAAACACCATAATATTAAGTAATGTCCACGCGATGCGTGATACCGAATTTCAGATAATTTATTGAGAAACAGATGTGCTCCTTAGTAATAATAGGTTATTGTTGAAATACCAGTCTGCTGAACTGCAACATTCATGTCATGCCTCGTGAATGGCAATATACGATTGAATCATCCGTAAACTGGAATGCGAGATAGTTATCAAGGATGCCTATTAGGTTATCAAGGGACTTGAATTCAGTGGGCTATAGGTACCTACTATTCTACATTGTGATTCTTAAAAAGATAGTAGGTAAATAATCCAACACACCGCGAGGATAAAGATAAAATGATAGCTCATGTACTATTTATAAAAAATAAACTCAAAAAATCGGAAGAGACGTAGCTTAAACATACTACTAGAATATTAATATAACATAAGTAGGTGGGTTCGCCTTGGATTAGCTTGTGGGAGTTTTGAAAGGCATCGGCTTGCCCATGAAACTTAGAAACTATGAAAGCCACGTCTATAAAGTTGCTACAATCAAGAAGAATAAATAGAAGAAAAATAACGCTTCCGAGCAATCTACGTAACTCTATTTGAGATTGAAGTCTTACCATAGCTTTAGCAAAAACAAAAGAAACAAACAAGCTCATGGGCATGTAAATACTACTTTGAAATCTGTCTAAATTAATGTTTGAGGTAAAATACATTACCTAGGTATATTTAACAAACAACATCTTAACAAGAGAAACTGGTTTACATTATTCAAGTGACTCCTTGCTTTGCAAACAATAGTAAACGCATAATTGCGAGACTGCAGTAGATGCTATCAGCAAGCATTTTTACTTTATAACATGCACAACTACTACACCAGAAAAATAACCTGTGAGAACGTGACAACTATTTCAAGAGGCGAACACAAAAACAGCACTTTATCTAAGTGAAGGGTATCAAACTATGGCGGGCGGCGCGGGCTCATAACCGGGCGATATGTATTCTGTTCACGCCGGCCGCAGGAAGGCAAAAGCCGCAATGTGTCTTGGGACTTCCGACTTGTGTTCAATATTTCTATTATTGACACTTTCCAACCTAAACGTTGTATATTGGAAAGCGCTATTTAGGAAATTGGAGAAAATTTGCTTGCTTTTTATTTATAGAGGTTACCCAGTAACACACGTTTTCCTCAAAATCTTCACACACCTCACGTGTCTATACTTTATTCGTAAATACCCTTGATAGTGAATAAGTTTACAATTGGTACAACACGTCACGCATGCCGATGATTAGTGTACAAAAAACTTGCGCAAAAGCAACTTCAAGGCTAGTGGTAGGGTGTTTTTGCCTTATCGCTATCTACATTTTTTTGCTTACATTTTGTCGAACAGAATAACAATAACGTATTCATAGCTATGATAAATCCCCGCAAACGTTATCAGGAACATGAATCTGATTCAAGATTGGTAGCATCTAAATCGATGCAGAAGACTGTTTGCTCAATATAGATTTGGATAAAGGTACAGTCTGATAAGAGGCAGGTATTTGATTCGCTCGAGGTGATTGAGATGCACCTCAGGTTGTACAAACAGAACCGGAGTTGACACAGGCAAACGATGCGGGCCCGTCAGCAGTTACCTTAACGATAGTGGGTATGAATACTGATGGATTAAATCTTGTTACACATGTTGAGGTGAATTTGCATAACGGAAGGCATTTATAAATTTGAAACGTGCCTACGTCATTTTATTTGACAATTTGATCAACGTTAAAGCGTACTTCTAGAATTGTTATGTTAGCAATATGTAATAGTACTAGAGGTAGTAATGGTTTTAAAACATCGAATTATAATAATAAATAAATAATAGATCATTTATTTTATCTCACAAATTTTGATGATATTATAAATAAAATATAGGTAATATTAAAATGATTCTTTGTATCTACATTCTTGAATTAATTTAATAAACATAATTATTACCTGTTATGATGAAACTAATAGACGTCAATTTTAAAGAAACATTCTACCTGCCCATAAAAGTTTGATTGGAGTCAACGTGTGTGGTCCACGTTCCTATTATCGATTTCCTAACGGCAAAATCGAAAGGTGCAAATCAAGCTTAGTTGCTAAATTTCTATCGCATAATCATAACTATTAATAAGCATATTTTGAAATGCATAATAACACTGCACTTGCCAATTATTGATAGCTATCTCATCATGTAGCAGTCAATGTCCTGAAATATACGCTAAAAACTTATGAAAGGGCAATTCAAAATCAATATTCGCGCAGAGGGTGATGAAAATTTAATCAATCAAGAACAAAGCATTTTTCGTTAAGGATAATTCGGAACATCTCGACTAAATGGAGCATCGTTAATCAATGTACAAAAAATTGACGCGGAAGGAGTTTAAAAGGAGCAAAAAATCTTTTATCATCCGTTTAAGGACCGAGAACACTCTATTCAAGCCAATCTATGTTATAAGAAGGCTTTGTTTGCTCAGAAACGAAAACAATTTTTTGTTGGGAACTTCTGACAAATGCTTAGGAACTGTCTCAACTATAAAATCCCTCAACACCAAGTAGATCAAGGAGGATAAAACAATAAAATGTATCTCTGCGTGGGACCGATTGATTCCTTCATAGGGGTCGACCGATCAGCCCTCCAAGTACTTTGTGGCAGACATTAAAGTAAAGCGAACCCTCATACAAGTAGGTCACTAAGCAGGGAACATGACGAATCGCCTCCATCACTCTCGAAGGAGATAAGACTTTACACTCAGCCACTCAGAATTCAGAGAATTTTATGAAACATTTTTGCCTGTTCGGGAATAATTTTAGTACCATTTATATTATGGGTAGATAGAGGCGCCGCAGAGGGTTCGTTATAATTACAATAAAGAGTTCCATAGATGGTTAATTTAATTCACCGTTCTTAGAATTTCGGCGCATCGTCTGGCATCGTTTATGATACGGACCGCTACTTGATATATATGGAGGTTAGAACAATGGACTTTATGTGTACCGGAGCAACCTTAGCCGCAAACATTAGCAAATGTTGTGCCGTATACGAAGGTAATTAAAAAGCTATGAAGACGAGACTCGACTGTCGGCAAGAAACGTAATTAGAAGAGCTATTAGCTAGTGAAGTTCGACACTGCGTTGCGTGAGTATTTTTGTTACACATATCTGTGTATTCGTATATACATCTTAAATGTACTGACAATTAACACGCTAAGTAAATAACGTAGCGGAGATAAAATACTATTTAAATGAATCACAGTTTCTGTCAAACTATCTGAAATAAGTGAGTAGTGGGCAAATCAACAACATCATGTAACCACAAACTAAGCAGAGCCTGTGTTATGAGACTTAGGTGTCTGATATACTAGGTCAATAATAGCCTTCGACGTCTCGAATAAAAATTTGCAAAATTTCAATAAGATTCGTTGAATAAAATAAAAGAAACTCAATGCTGGTAACAAGTAATTTGCAAATTAGACAAAGCACTGACTTATGTACATAAACTTTGGTTCACATCGTTCACCTTCATTTGCTACCTTCACCTGATTACCTATACCCACACAAGCCCACACATCGCCGCAGAACCTGTAGTTTTTGTCTAGCGGACGGGAATCGTGGGCCATTGCACCGCCATGGAATGCGCCCGATAGTGGTTACGAAATAGCGTGCCACCACGACGCAATTACAATAATCATGGACGTTTTATTTTTTACACGCTGTGTGAAAACAGATACTTTAATTGAAATATATGACTGTAGTAGCTATGTAAAAATTTAGTCGGAAAAGATTCTGTCAGATGCGCATCACCAATGAGGTATTTAGAAAAATACAAAAATAAGTTGTCAATACTTTTAGATACAATTAGCTTTGATGTCAAAAAATCTACTTCCAATAAGAAGCTTAATATAATCGAAATAACCAATTTTATTTTAAAGGTGTACCCGTAATGTGTGTATTTATTCGACTGATTTGCTGTAGATCTAATAAATACATATTTCCTGCACTGCCACGAAAACTTATTTATAATTCTCAGACAAAACAGCAAGCCGTTTCATTAGCTGAAAGGCTCTTAACATTTACAGTCTCGTCTTGATATTTGTAGTGCGGTTGCTAAAAGCTCTAATAGATGTTGCAATAAATTGACCGCAACTCTGTCGTCTTCCTGCTTCGGCATAACAAGACATCTGAGAGCGTATTGCGAAACAATCAGCTCAAAAATCTATAGAGTAGACCAAGCTTCCACAACACGTGCGAAAAGGAGGCCGGTTACGTAATGCGAGAATTATCGCAGATTGTTCTCAGCTATGGCGTTCACTTACAGCCAGTTTTATCTGACCGGTAATACTTGTATCTGCAGTAAATGGAAGCACAAATCAATCTGGAGAAGGAAACTGAAATGAAAATAATACGGAGCGTTTGACCAAAACAAGATATTGACCCTGCTGTAACGAAGACACATTGGCAGATGAAGCTATACCTTGTATTTGATATCTGTCTATGTTTTTACATATCATCGAACGTTGAAGAGTTGTATGCTCTATAATAGGCAATTCTTTAGGTATATGGGACTCCGTTATACAACTTGTGTTATTATACTTGCCAATGAGGTTTTCTATGAATCTCTGCGCGTGCGTTTACTGTGCAATGCTCTGAATTTCAAATGGCATTATAATTATAATGATTATAATGATGAATTTATTAAGGAAAGTTAAATAATTATATCATTATGATTTACTAATATTCTGGAGAACAATCACGCCCTCGAACAATCGGCGTTTTAAAGAATTTTCGCTGGCTACTGCTAGCTTTTGTTGGATACCGAAACACGGAGACGTTATTGTCTTCATAAATCATTATTACATCATTGCCTAATCATTTTAAGCCGAGACTTGGGTTATGTTGTTCATTGGCCATTTGTAGCGAGTCGAATGCATTTGAAACGCACGGCCCGGCTCGTTTATCACTTGGTTGATTTGTTAGCCTTGCTGGTTACGAAATATTATTATTATCAGATAGTATTATCGTAATTATCGGCTGAATAGAAAATGTCTTTGCAATTAGTACCTATGTATTAACTTTCACATATTTATTTTAACTGTTTTTTGATTTAGATAATACTCGCTTAACACGCGATGATATTGCTTTTGTTTTTACTTAATTGAATTTAATAGAAATTATAAATCATATTAGTAATCGACACGAATGGACTGAATAAATAAATCTACATTTAAAATCTAAGAAAACCCACCGATTTCAGTGCCAATAATTTCCTTATGTAAAACAACATAATATTATGTAATGTGGACGATGCGCTTTCATTTGTTACCCCACACTAGTATATTTGCAGATTTTCGGTTTTCCTTCCCCACTCTCACCCCCCATAACTTTTAAACGGCTCAACCGATTTCCATGAAACATGCCTAATGAACACCCGGGCCAAACACACCTTTCATACAAAAAAAAACTAAATTGAAATCGCTCCATCCGTTCGGGAGCTATGATGTCTCAGACAAACAGACAGACAGACACGTCAAACTTATAACACCCCTCTTTTTTGGTCGGGGGTTAAAAATTGTTACATTGAGATGGTATGAGCAATAATTACAAATTATTTGAACGTGTAAAGCCTTTAATTATAAAGATTAAAAATACAATTAAACCAAATAACAGTAAATGATTAAATAAATAAATTGCTTAATCCGACAATCGATGAAAAACTTGCAAATAATAATGGGGAAGGCCAATGTCAACGACCGACACCCTATAGGAGCAAGTACAACAATGGAACCCAAAAAAAGGGTCTTACACCATTATGGGCCCAAATCACCGCTCCAATGGTCAACCGAATATTGCTGAGCCGAAAACGAATAGACTTGGCACGCGCCGTTATTCCTCAATTTGCGTGTTTTAAACCGGCGTGAGCGAATGAAACTGGATTTAGCGAGCGAGTTGATTCTAGTTAACATTTTTGGCTTTATTTAATTTTAATAACAAAAAAGAATGGATACGTGTAAGTGAGAGATAAGATCGTTTTATATTATTCTTAATTAAAATAAAAACAATTATGAATGTGAATTGATTAAATTAAGAAAAGTGGCTTGTTAACTTAAAGCATTATTTACCTACTATGATTATGTCTTCATGGCACTGGAATATACAAGTCATTTTGTATTTAATAAAAAATGCGCTCGAGTTTACGACATCATTAAAAGGCTTGCTTTCGCATGATTCGGACAAGCAAATTGACGAACAACCACGCGCTGTTTTTGACGATCCTCCAAAATTAAAAACTGGTTTAGCTACCTCTTTTAACAGTCATATCAAAATCACGTCGTTCAACCTTTAGAATATAAAAAACGATAACAATTTTACTAATTGCACTGAAGCTACCGGAGATTCTTGGTGGAATTTGTTCAGTTGCCTAGCCTTGGAATATGACAATGAATATTACAATATAAAATCAAATTTGCCTCATATTAAGCACGCCTCCACACGAGGGTTTGGTTAACTAGAGGCCGGGGAGCTGCGATCAATTTCAGGGGCCCCTTCGTCTTATTCAAATCCCTTCTTTGTCTTTGCATTTCATACAGTCGGTGATTCACAATAAAACCATCTTTACTTGTAGGGACTTGTTGCGATCGATTTGTTCTTGTTTTTAAATAGAAAGCCGGTTGTTTGAAAACAAGATTGTAATTGCGAGAATATAAGACAAGGTTGCTAACCAAGTATAGATTCTTACTCGAACATGTACGTTCTATGTGTGAAACAAGATTTAAATCATGAATTAATCTTATGAAGAATTTAATGTAATAATTCTAATAAGAAAATACATATATTGAATAGGAATACATAATCTAGGAAATGATAAATGCAAGCATGGTAGGTACGCAATTTGTAAAATCATAGTTAAAACTACTGACATTAAAATAATAATTATTTATCACTAGAAGTATTCTAAATATGTTAAATATTATAAACGATCGTTAGCGATAAATAAAGTGTGTACTCAATACTGCTAAAAAGGTAAATTATTGTTGTCCCAAATAATGCAATACAGAGATTATGTGTTTGCATCAATATAATGTGGTAAGTAGATAAGGAGTTATCAGCTACCGATAAAGCAACAATGTTGGCAATACAGAAACAATATTAATATCTAATAACATAAAGTAGTACGAGTAGTAAGCTTAAAATAAAATAAAAATACTTACACACAACACAAAACAAAACACAAATGCCACTACCACAACACTACAGCAAAACAAAATAGTAAGCACAACAAATTGCAAGGTAAAATTACCGAGCTCGCGATTTCAGAGAGCACTTCACAATATTCGACCACGATATCAAATTTTCGCGTGAAATTTGATATGTGAACAATGTTCACGACGAACCGAGGAGCACGCGCGGCGGCGACCGGCTGACAACTGAGTTGAGCGGCCTTCGCGAGCCCACTGCACTACGCATGCCCGCTGCGGTCCCTTCATTTCCATTACACATTCATCCCGAAACCTTAGACTTCCACAAAAAAAATAATCATCTTATCGTAAAGTTTTAATATTCCTCATTCGATTTAAGGTAGGTTAATAGTCATTTGAACGACTTCCTTCAGCAAAGCCAATTCCGATTTGCACCTGTCTGGCAGAGATAAGGAGATTACAGTTGCGTTGCGACGCGTCGCATGATCACGAGAATATTCTTACTCATCATTTTATTGCAGAAAATGTATACAAATATTATTTCGTTATATTTTTTTTGAATTGGTAAAAACTTTGACTTCATTAATTATACACCTTTGTCTTGTTATTATTTCCTTTGTTTGGTTATTTATTATTATGATTTTTTTTCTGTTTATCTTTCAAACAATAAACCTTGCTATATTGTTATGCTAGAGTTCCGACTTACGCAACAAAAACGTGATATCCGTTATGCTATTCAATATTAGCAGTTCCTCAACACTTTCACATTGACACATGTGGGCTGACAAGAAAGCATACCCATACGACAATAGACTTCTGACCCCCACTTTCAAGTCATTCATTGTTAACAAGACATTCAAATATTAACTATCATTTTGTACATTTATAAAATTGCAGATAAAATAAAATATAAACGGTATAAAAAACTGACTACAATAACTAAAATAATAAAAAATATAAAGTATGTATTTAATTTACTATGTAAGCTACGTTAGTTCGTAATTTTTTCTACACAAATTTAGAATTAATAAGTATTTTTTAATTATATTTTTCTAGCTCACACTTTGTTTGTCATTTAAAAGGAGACCCGACATTTGTGTTAAATAAGCATTAACTCTTTCGATTGACATGCGTTTCATGGCCACAAAATAGTTTTTTTTTTTTTTGAATTGGCGGACTTGTAGTTATGCGAAAATGTTGGAACCCCATTATAATAACCTTCATAGCCAATATGAAAGTATTTATAATTTTTCTTTGGGAATCAAGCTGTTTGCATTGTTGACTTTTGAAATCAAGAATCAACAATGAGATAAGCGTGCGAACTTTTATATTGAAAGCGATGACATTGAGCTACTTTGTTAACTCTTGGTCAACTTTATTTACGATAAAAATTACTTGAGTTACGTTGACGTACGTAGGTAACTTAAATAATATTATCTTATACTCTATTAGAAAATAATTATTTATGCTAGCAATACAAAGTTATAATAAAACAATTCTCGATTAGTAAGAGTAATAATAATATGATGATTCCTGTGATTTTAGATTTTATTAAAATAATTTACTATTGATCAATATAACATATTCAATAATAAACATTTGTTTTAATTTAAACTTCTAAACACTACAAGCTGGATCGGTTTCCAAAACTATTTGAAGTAATTTTTTGTAGCCACGGATACCGCGATCAGTGGATAAAAATATTTAATCATTTTTTCATTGGAAACCGATCCCGGTATCGGTGTAGAAAATTTGGCGGTATCAGTGGACAATAAATTCTGATCCCGGGATGGGTGGACACAAACCCAAATTACAATTATTGTAACATATTTTGTATGTATTATTTTAAATAAACTTGCTCACTATTTTACTAAAGTTCTTAATTTTTTAGGGAACCGTGAATTGTTAAATAAATATATTTCTACTGGGTATTTGGCTTGAATTTAAATTTTTGCTTTACTTCATCTTTAATTAACAACATTTTTGTATTGTATTGGATTTGGCTGTTGTAAAGGAAATGCAAGGTAGGTATATTGCCTTCGTTTATTGCATCCAACTTCAACCGGTAACCTTCAGAAGACCGTCACTGCACTTATCTAAAGGACCTTCCACATAGCGAGCCGCGGTCCCTACTTGAGTGACTCGAGAGATCGTTTCGTCTAACGATAATCGCTTTACAAACACTTCGGTATCCCAAGATAAAAATATATCTCTACGGCGTAATTGGTTCGGAATGTAATGTTTGCTTTTCATCCATAATAAACAGCAGTATTGAAGTTGGCTGTTATAACGGAAATGAACGGTGTATGTCCCTCGTTTATTGCATCCAACTTCAACCGATGACCTTCAGAAGACCGTCACTGCACTTATCTAAAGGAAGTTCCACATAGCGAAACGCGGTCCCCTACTTGAGTGACTCGAGATATCGTTTTTTCTAACTATAATCGTTTAACAAACACTTCGATGTCCCGATATTTGTGAAAAAGATAACGTAACATATGTTTAGGTTTGTGTTTATTTGACCACAATCTCACCTGATGTAAAGTGACGATGTGGTCTAAGATGGAGCATGAAGACCTAGAAGGTAGATAGCTTCACGAAAAAATCGCTTGTTTGTTTGTTTGTTTTATACTCGATAAGTCTGCATTTGACCACAATCTCACCTGATGTAAAGTGACGATGTGGTCTAAGATGGGACATGAAGACCTAGAAGGGCTTCACGCACTGGCCCAGCCCGGAGGGTTGGTGACAAGCCGCGGCCGAAGCCTACCACCAGAGAGAGAGAGAGAGAAGCATTTATTGACACATCACAACACAAAATTAAATAAAACAAAGAAAAACAACAAATAACAACATAATTTAATCTATGTACTAAACAATTTATGTGTAATATGTTGTATATTTGTAACAAAATAAACATTTTATGATTATGATTATGATTATGATTAATTTTGTGATGTGTCACCCGGAGGTCACGTGTAAGGATTCAGAGGGTTACCACTTACGGACGTGAATAGACAAAACCTCCAAAACCTCCAGGTGGTTTACCTACGCTTATAATTTGACCTTGAAATCATAAAAAATGCACCTAACTGTAACTTGATAATAAAATATGTGTAATCCTGTTCAAAGGAATTTGTTGATTCAATGGTCATTCGAAATTATGTTAAATAAGTATTAAAAGTAATTTTAGAAACCTATTATTATTATTTCAAACTAATATCCGACTAATAAAAAGACCCTTCTCCTACTGTAGCAAATAAAAGTGGCATGCGAACACAGTCATCTTTAAAAAAAAATCTTTATCAACCTCTTACAAAGTGATAAAAGAAACTACTAGGTTGAAACTAATATTCTGAATGGGTGTAGAAAAAATAATTTGTATCCCGCATTTCGCTAGTAAGCTACGTTACTTCGTCTTAATTTTTTCTACACAAGTTTAGAATACTACATCTTCAACAGTGTCTATGATGTATAAAACTACGTTAAAATATTATAGGTACGTGTAAGTTGTTTATTTATAAGTCGGTATTTTTTGTTTTTTTTTTGTAGTCGAAGGTTTTTGTTTTTTCAACTTACTTTTAATTAAATGTGATGCGGTATTTATAATTTATTGGAATTATCAGGTGATTACAAGCAAAGATAAACAACAACTATTAAGCAACTGCCAGTAATACATATCTATTTATTTGAAATGTGCTAACTACGCTCTGTCGATGCCCCGTCACGATTTTTTATTTTACTACTTTACTTTATTATGTCCCCTGGAGCTCTAAACAGATACAATGGTTATCATTTTAATGTGACATCGTGTAACCTTTATCCAGCGGACATCAAGATGCTTCCAACGACATTTAATTGTCTAATTATGACTAGTGTAGAAGTTATGAGGGAACAGATGAACTGCCACAACCCTAAACATGCATACAGGTCAAAATCATAACTAGCCTTCCTTTTTGCTTTGCAAAAAAATAGCCCATGCAGACTCTCGTACGAGTAGCTTCACGAAAATTGAGTTTGAAATCGACGATTCGATTTCATTTTTTTATTTTTATTATTTCGAAGTAGATGTAACAAAATAACCTAACTTACACTTTGTCTTTGTGTAGGTCACAATAAAATAATATTATGAACAACATCCCAAACAAATGGCGCAAATAACAGTCTCTAAACAAATAACAACAACAACAAATGATACAACATTTGAGTTCAATGTTTGTTTACCGCGAGTATGTAGTTGTACTTCATAGTTGAACAGTAACATGAGACTAGTTGTGTTGTTTCGATTGGTGGTTTTATCGATGTTGCTACTCGCACTGTATCGAATTACACTGTCTGGCAGTTGTCTACTGGATCTTTTATTTACAGAATGATTTCTGACTTCCTTTGATTTACGTAAAATTCCAAGTTAGTAGATACCTATTATTTCCTCAATTGTCATTTCATTTTAGTCAGTTTCTGATGTCTATCTATCTATCAGAGAATTGCAGAACTCTTTATCTTTAGATATTTAAACACCCAGACCTAGGAGGAAGTGCTTGCAGACCATACAAACACATGAGCCCTCGGCGGTAATCGAAGCTACCTCATGCGCCGCAAACCCTTCGAGAGGAAACCCCCACTGAGGAAGTCAACTATTCAAATTACCTAGGATGCACCTATAGATACTAGGTTCGTACTAGACTCATGATATTTGGTTGCCATACAGTTTTATTCTACTTTTACGACTATCCATGAGGATAGGAATTACAATTCAGGTTAATATGGCGATAAAGTGATGCTTTTAATTAGTTCGTCTAGACCGGTTTTCGCGTGACATTTCACAGTGAGCGGAGCATGACATGATGAAATATAAACGACGGGCGATATTTGACAAATTGTTATTTGGTTCATCGCATAAAAGTCAAAATGTAGCCAATTATCGTTGGCTTTGATATTATGTATGTCGTGATAACCGTTTAACAACTATGGAGCTCTAAAGAGAAGTTTTACTATCCTATAAGATTAGTTAAAATTCAAGCTAACTAAATATTTATATATACAGAAAAAAAAATACTCGTTATTTTAGTCTTTAACATGAAAAAAAAACAATTATTTTTAATGAATGTTTAGATCAGTATCACAAAATACGAATACTTTATAAAAATAGATTAAGATGCATAAATTCTTCGAGTTGTCCAAATATTTCAATCGCAAATGTTTTAATAAATGTTTATTGAATTCGAAATCATTTCTTATTCCAAACGTAATAGAGATATCTAATAAAGCGATACATGACATAATTGAATGGCTTGATAGTAATAATTTGAATATTAATACCACAAAGACTAATTTTATGAGATTTTTGACATACCATAATAAATATTTGAAAACTAAAATTGACATTCATTACGAATATAACGACATTATCGAACTTAACGAATTTAAATTTTTGGGAATTACCGTTGACCGCCATTTAAATTGGAAAAAACATATCGAAAATGTCTGCATCAAAATAAATAAATTTATATTTGCATTGAAAAGAATAAAATCACTTACGAACATTGAAACAGCATTAATGGTTTATCATAGTCATGTCTGCTCCGTATTACGATATGGTATTATAATATGGGGTAATTCAACTGACATAACGAGAGCATTTATAACACAGAAAAAATGTATCCGTGCTATATTTGGACTAAAGAGAAGGGATTCATGTAAACCTATATTTAAAGAGCAAAAACTCTTAACGTTGACATCCTTATATATTTTTGAAATGTTGAAATTTGTTAGGAAACATATGTACTTATTTGAAATTGACGAAAAATCTAAATTTAAGAGAAATTTGGTTCAAAAACCGCTAGTAGTTCCATATTACAAGTTAAAACTGCCAAAAAAGAACTGTTACGCGATGGCAGTTAAGATATATAATAAGCTACCAAATAAACTTAGGCAACTTCACGATACTGAATTTAATATCAAAATGTATAATTTTCTATGTGACTCATGTTTTTATTGCATGGAAGAATATTTTAAATACAAATTTGCATGTAATTCGTTGATATATGAATAATTAATTATGATTTGACTTATTATTACTTATTTTTTATGAATGTATTGCTATTTACTTTAATTTGACTACATTTATGACATATTGTGACATGTTAGCTTAATTTTAATTTTGAATCAAATAGACACATACCTATTAATTAACTAAAACATTTGCACGACTTACCTAGTCGAATATAGAGATCATTACTTTAAACTCAAGAACCTGTACAACCTATATTCTGGCAAATAAATATCATTTCATTTCATTTCATTTCATTTCATTTCATTTCATTTCATTATGCTTTTAGAAAGGACATTAACATATTCATCGCGCAACCTGTTTGAAATCCTAAACAGTACTATTACCTATCGACATATTAATGGACCATACCTACCAAATTTGTCATGTCATATATTAAGATTATTAAAAAAAAATACGGATAGTTGTTCTGTATCTCGTAAACGAAAAATCATGACAATGACGATGATGACAGTGCATTGAAGTTTTGCTTGACGGAACGCTTTCGTACGATTTGTACTGAATTTATAAGTCACAAGCCCCCTGCATCTTTAATGCTCTGTATCTTAGATTTTTTTATTAAATTGATAAAGCGGAAAAAGGTGTACAGTATTTTTGAAGGTCTAATAGATGAACTAAATAGAATACCTTTATTATTAAATAGTCATCATGCCTAGTTGTTTTAGTTGTGAGCGCGTTGCCTCAACCGGCCGATAAAGAAATCCGTAGCTTTATTTATTTACCACGAAAATGAGTAAAGATTCACCAACCCGCACTTGGCCAATGTGGTAAATTAGGGCTTAATCTCTCTCTCGTCGAGGGAGAAGTATCTGTGTCCCAGCAGTGGGTACGTAACACTGCAAGTACACTGTGTAGTACTGTAACATTGCAATAAGTCATTCAATCAAAATATACATTGAGGCATATAGGATATATACTAGCCGGCTAAATCGGCTTTGCACGGAAACAACAAAAATCATCCTCTTGAATATATTTTATCCTACATATTTTATAGCATAAAGAACCACTTAGTCGTTTTTGAGCCCCGAACATAAAGCCAGATAGACACCGGGTGGGACTTTAATTTATATTAACTACTAGCGGCCCGCCCCGGCGTCGCACGGGTAAAAAAAGTTCCCGGCTATTTTTCCTTATTTGCTCACCGTTTAGACCTACCTTGGACTACGACAAACATTTTAAAACCAAAATCAGCTCAATCGTCCCAGCCGTTCTCGAGTTTTAATCAGACTAACGAATAACAATTCATTTTTGTTTATATAGAATTGATAAATGCATTATCACAATAATTAAATCTACCTATGAATGATTGCTATATAAGCAAAAGTATTTTTTTAAATTGTGCATATTTATATAATTATTATGCAGATGTTTAGATCTTCGTAACGATACCGATATCCGTGCCAATAATACCTATTTTTATTGGAGTATCTTATATGAAAAAGTACAATTGTTATTTATTATTTATAATATTAAACCTATAATATTATTTAAGGCAAACAAAACACATCTCTCGACAGATCCGATGTTGCTCTCATAAATATGCAGACAGTAATTTCCATAATGAGCGTATAGCTTTCATAATCACAATATACGTGGCAATAATTACAGCGTCACTAATTAATTGTGACGTCATGGCTTATCTAATAACTGTCACTAATTCATGAACACTTGACGTTCAAGCGAGGTATGATTAGAATTAGAAAGAAGAATCGTAGACAAGTACAAATATTCTCCTTGGCAAGAACAATGAAGCTGTATTACGATAGCAAAGCAACTACAAATCTATCTATACTATATAAATACAAATGAATTGTTCTTCGTTAGTCTGATTAAAACTCGAGAATGGCTGGGCCGATTGAGCTGATTTTGGTTTTAAAATGTTTGTCGTAGTCCAGGGTAGGTCTAAACGGTGAGCAAATAAGGAAACAATTACCGGGAACTTTTTTTACCCGTGCGACGCCGGGGCGAACCGCTAGTTAAAATTAATAATACTCAAATAATCAAATACTGCGCTTGCGTATAATATAATGTATGACTAACTTTTCACGGCCCCCGCGGAAAGAACGTATTTTCATGCGGTAACATAGCATTTAGCGTTCCACAATAAATAAGCTATCTAATAGTGTCATATTTTTTCAAATCAGACCAGTAAGTTCCTGAGATTAGCGCGTTCAAACTATTTAGCTTTATAATATTACCTATGTTAAGTCTATCTCAAATCCAGTTGCCGGGCCCAAATTCAGTTAATTATTTGACTCATTACAAAAACTATAAAAACAACTATGACGCCATATGAAAACAGCGAATATGATGAATATAAATTTGTGGGTGTCAAGGACGGGAATGGAAGGTATTAAAAATATTTGTAATTTTTTTTGTCGGTCTGTCTGTTTCTTTTTGACACAAAAATAACTGCAGAACTGATTTTAATGAAATTTAGTACACAAGTTCTCTAGAGCCTAAGAAAGGATATACTTATTATAAGGTTACTTTTTACCTGTTTTTACCGCGGTAAAATCCATTATAACGCGGGTAACACCGCGGGGCAATACTAGTATTTTATTAAACACTGCATAATGCATCAGCTAGGCCGATAACAAGGTAGATACTTAAATGAACTATAACATTTTTATTAGTATCTCTATAACATCTAGCTTCCGAAATCCGAACCGATTTAGTACTGTTTTTTATGTCTTCTACATTGCCCGCAACAAAAAAGTTTTACTCAGAATGTTCCTGGCAACTCTAGTTTGCGAAGTGGGCCAATTCGCACAATTTATAGCATGGTCCGTCGCCTCCATTTATGGTTTTACAACATATTTATGGTTTTATGACATAATGGTATGGTTATGATCATTCTCAGGGGATAAGTTGATGACACCATGCCCCTTTTGCCTATTAAGTTTGTAATATCGCGTTATTATGCCAAGGTTTATGGTATTACGTATTAGTAGGGTAGTTACGATAAAGGTAAATATGTTTTGTGTGAGCCACTGAAATAACTATTTGTAAAAACTACGAATTTTGGTTCAATGATCGGTGATAACATGAGAGTCATTTAGGTAAAATTATGTATTCCTAAATGTTGGTAAAATACATAAAATATAAATACAGTTACGGAACAAATAGGCTTTTTCATCTTACAAAAAAAAAATATAGTGTATTATTTATGACACTAAAATGAGCCGAATGTGCTGTCGAACATTTAAGTTTTATTATATTACCACTATTAGAGTTATTAAACATCAACTTGAACATTGTAATTATCATTTTGCCTGATTCTGAGATAAGTATGCCAAGTTTTGATTTCCTCCTCACTGGATGGTATCCGATTTTATTTATTTTGAATGGCTATTTTTGGTTCGTATCCAAAAGGACATACAAATATCTTAAAATTTTATTAGTTTCGTTTGATCACATTAAACATGAGAGGTATTCCAGTTGGAGCACCATCTTTGAAGAGCACCAAGCCGAAGAGTACCAAAGTTGTTCCAATTGGAGCACCAATGACAATTCGATACAAGCAAGATAAACATAACAAAGTAGTAACATAACATGATAAAATTCAAATTTACGCGTGTATTTCGAAACGGAGAACAGAGAGCACTCCTAAAAGTTATATGAGTTTCAATAACTTCACTTGTACTGCTTGTACGTACAGTGAAGTTAATACCGAAGTGGAAGGAAATTTCAAAAGTTGAGATAAGATGAGTTCTGTTTTATAACTCCCCGCCAGTTAATTTGAAGTAGAACGAACAGGTAGGTAGCAATTAAGTGAATTATAATATAGAAAAAATATTTTAGATAAATAAATATATGTAGGTCACTATAAGACTAAAACACGTTAAATCAACATAATTATCTATCGTATCCTTTTGTTTGTTTTTCATGATCGAATCGAAACGCCGAATCTATACTTATATACTATTAAGCTGAAGAGTTATGTTGTTTCATTGTTTGAAAGCGCTTATCTCTTCCACTACTTATTCTTTCAGCGTCCGATAGCCCATTTATCGAGGGAGGCTATAGGGTACTTTTTCAAAAAATCCTTAAAATTCGGGTGCCGTGGAGTGCGAAATCTAGTAGATCTTATATATAAAATTCTCGTGTCACGGTGTTTGTAATCTAGCTAATTCCAAAACGGCTCGACCGATTTTCGTCATCCGAAGCATGCATATCGGCCAGGGTGGAGAATCGGACATCTATTTTTCATTCCCCTGTTAAGAGTGATCCACCCCTATTATGTTATAATACAGCATATAAAAATACATACAACCCTTAATTTTTAACCCATCTACGATCAATCCCTAACGAACTAGGTGATACGAAGTTCACCGGGTCAGCTAGTATTAAAATATTAATATTACTAAAGTACACGAGTAAGTAAGAGTAGACACCGTTTTACCAATAACCATTCGAAATCACTTAGTCTTAAAATAAATACCAGGAACAATTGGGGTGGTTGCTTCCTGCAAATTAACGACAATAATGGGGGTGGAATTATTTTTAAGTGGCGAGTGCGACCCACAGCCGTTGATTTAATACTGGGGGTCCATATTGATTAAATGGGTCAGGGTAATTATTTTGCTCAACTTTTCACGGAAGTCTTTCATTAAAATTCTCGGAAACACTTTTAACCTCAAATAATTTTTTATTCATATTTCACTGTGAGTCTGGGCTTTTTTATATGATTTGAATATTGGTTTAAAAATAGCATAGGATTTATTTCAGCTTTCAATCCTATTCACAAGATCATTATTTTCAGTAGGTAAGTAACTGAGTGTAAGTATTTTATAGTATTTCCGGGCAATCCACACAATAACATTTAACCCCGTGGCAAGCTCTAAGCTTTTACGGACATCTGATATAATAAATATAATAGAGATACACTATACATATGCATAGATATTTTTTCAATAAATAAATCATGTCGCCGTAGCCGAAATCGGCTAGGTGGACATTAACATCATAATCATCAGCTATTTTTTATTATATATACATTTAGTTCACCCAGACCAGTCCTAGCAGAATATACAAAGACTATACCCCAAATCGAACCCTCTAACATTTGCGTTGCCAGCGGACTTTCGCCCTCGTTTCTGCGACTGCCGCGTTATTGAGGCAGTCGCACAGACAACTATAGGCAAACAGTAAAAATTATACTGATAAATAAAAAAAAACTCAAAACCTTTGAGCTTATGTAACGGGATATCTGATATATTTACCAACATACTTACCTGCATTGTTATTCTTTTACTATACCTCTTAAGGAATTGAACTTACGACTGAGACAGGAAAAGTTATGCAATAGGTATAAATACTTTGCTTATGCAGTTACTAAAATAAAATATAAACTACATATAATCCCACCTCGAAATGTTGGCGTTCTAATAGTTTGATACTTATTTAATAAACTAAAATGAAAACAGCAAAATGCTTTCCCTAGACTTTCCTAAGTAAAATTTGTGCATTTTCTCTTTATAGGGTTATCTTCGAAAGTTTCGAAGAAGAAACCGACAATTAAGGAGGCGACGGGCTCGATTGTGCCAACTGCGAGTAGTTCAAATTATATTAACAACCAGACAATACCCGCACCGATGCTCAACTTCTGGATGGGACAAGGATTTCAAAGATAAATGAATGGATGAAAATATCTGAGAATCTTTGTATTGTATGAAACTAGTGAATAAATATAAAACCTAAATAAACACAAACATTAAACATAGCAACCAGAATAATAAACACATTTCGAATAATGGGCCTGACTCAGCACTATGCACTATTTAAAAAATAATAAAGTATATTAGTTATTCTCATTAAATGCATTTACAATTCCTTTTTATTATTTAGTTGAGAACAAAAGTTGATCAAAAATCTATGCAGTATCCGTAAACTCGAAATAATAAGTGGGAAAAGCCGTATCACAGAAAGCTGGTTAAAATAAGAAAAAATCTATCAACAAACTAAAATTATTAACTGACTACTATTTAACTTTTTGGGAATGTTTAGTCTTTAATCCTATTAAGTGAGAATGGCAACGCAACTTTAATTCGACATAATGTAGATCCTTAACCCTCAGACGGATCAAATAGACGGTTAAACACATAACCACTCCTTTGTGTTGGGCCAGTCGGGTAAAAAGAGAGGATAGTAAGAAGTAAATTGAATTAGAAGTGACGATACGGACTATTCCGTTTATTTTATATTCGTGTAAGGCACAGCCCGTCTAGAATATTCACTTAGCCAATGGAAACTTTGAAACGGCTCTTTTGTACTACAGTACAGAGTGATTTCATTAACGAAGTACTACTTACTGGAAGCACCTACGGAGGTATGAGCTTCTGAAGATATTTAATATTGTTTCACATTAAGGTACAGAGCTCCTGAATGGAATAATAGAGGTAAATATAAGGTGGGAACTGGACCTTTAACGTTATTTTCTCAAAGCCAAGCCCTCGAATATACAGTACAACTATGTTACCATTAGGGTACCAATACCCTAACGTATCTCTATTATAATTTGCTACTCCCGTCTTATTCGTTCTTTATGATTTATGTTCATCCCAAGGTTACCTGGAAGAAATCGCTATCAGCGATAAAGCCGCCCATTGATTTACATCTTTTTTTATGTATTATTATGTTGTGTCATTCATTATAGAGTATTGTATTGTAACGTGTGCATCTTGCGATTGCACGATTGGCTAAGATCGCTAAATTGGGTACCTAAGCCACACATAAGATTTAAACACTGGTTAAAACCGAGCTTGAAAATGGCCACTGTAGTCGAAATCGGCTAAGTGTATTATATATTATGTAAGGCAAAATACTATCCATTGATAAATAAATTATTCAGTTTTAAAATGCAATTAACAGTCTTATGCTTACAACTAAAACACTATTATAATTAATCATTGTTTCCAGACAATCCACACAACAATATTTAGCCCCGTGGTAAGCTCTAAGCTTGTGTTACGGGTACAAGACATATGATCCAGTCTAGAATTAGTACAGTATAGTAAAGTATTATAATTATATTTTGCAAGTTCCTGTTCAACTATTTTGCATGCATATTACGTTAAAAAGTTATTTGTTCTAAACTGTATAAGCTTTTATATTAGCTTTTTATTGTAGAAAAAAATGGAACCTCGTAAATTTTCATCATCTTCATTATCCAACATAATGGACTCTCAAAACAAAACTCTTAAAAAACATATCCAAATATCACATTTGTTTTTAAGTTAAAGCCTAAATAAGATATTCCAAGATTCTATAAGCTCGCCAAAGTATTATAGTCTGGTAGCACATATTCTAAGATTAGTGTTCCTTCTCCAAGTCTGTCCTAGTAATTAGTCCTATTACTGACAAACAGGGACGGTGTATATATAAACGTGATACATCTCCGTTGATCTGCGCCTTTGTTACTCACCATACCCCATTATCAAATCACCAAACATATTCCCATAAAAAATAATGTAGGTACCTACCTGAAACAAAAAAAAACAAAATTAATGATGTTTAAATGATTATAATAAGGGTGAAACTTATCTTTAAAATTACAAAAAGTATCAAATACTCGTACCTAGTTAAATGTTAATGACCTCATGGTTCTAAGCGACTTGAACTAAATTACCAAGCGCCTTACGTTTATATCACTGCAAGCTATCTAACGCAGTCAAGTTTTTCTTCCAGGAGTGCTGTGGCGGGCATTTTTAAGGCCTATTATATTGTTATTTATTATACATATGTATTACACAATTATTAATAGAACATTAACATCAAAAATAACAATTATCAGTTACTCAATGTGATAAAGAGAAAAATCGTACATTGTCCGTTTTCTCTTTTTAAACCAAATATATATTTTCTTGTCGGTTTCAAATATGGTTTATATTAGCGGAACGAGCAATAAGGCTTATTACTGACTTAAGGCAGGACTTTAGTTGTCAAATTAAATCTGAAGGTAATTAAAATGAATCAAATTTTAAATTCAATGATTATTATTCAGAACGACTACATCACATTCCAAATCCAGGAAACTGTTCAGTAGTCGACAGATTTCTTTCATAGCCAAACTTCCCAGACAGGATTGTTAGCAGGTAGGACAACCTCTTATAGGCTTGGAAGTTGAAAAATTATTTCTTGAGTCATTAAAGTTTAACTCTCGTTTAATTAACGCGAGGGGGCGAGAGGGTGGCTCCAGACGATAGAAAAAATGCAAAGAAATTGGCGACTGTTTCTTTCATTCCGTTATAAGTAGATGAAGCGGAATTAAAAGGAAAGTTTATTTGCAAGTTTCTTGTACCGTTTCAACAGTCAGAGAGCACTTAGGTTATAATGGAGCGTAGTCAGGAATATGATATTTACAAGATGCTATTGTTTACATTGTAAAATATTTGTCTCTAAATTATTCAGTAATGAAAATACTCGTACTAAAACTAATTATGATTGGCTCACAAATAAAAATGGCGGTCATGGTTTTTGCTATCTAAAAGCTCTAAGTAGGCATACTTTGCGCAATCGAGCTCAAAAGCAATAATTTTTACCCGACTGCGCAACGAAGGAGTGGTAATGTGTTTAACAGTTGTATGTATGTATATTCCTTTGTTCTACCACTATACAGACTATAAAGACCGTTAATCGATTCCTCTTAGTACTGCGAGTGTCACTAAAGTCATGTAAGTGAAAATTCAACATGGCGACTACTGGACGCCATATTGTAAAAATAAAAGAAAAATAAAGTCAACAAACTATATCATCAGGGGTGTCTTTGAATAGGTATTTACAAATAATTTTTAATTTTTTTTTCAACATTTTTCGAACCGGCTGACCGTTTTTTAGCTGTAGCGAATCAAAATAATAGGCTTCATCATCATCCTGCCCTTGTCTCACACTATGTGGGGTCGGCACAACATGTGTTTTTCTTCCATTTCCCTTTATCACCGTCTTATAGACTAAAAATTCCCAAAAAATTCGCAGTCAAGTTATATTCTGTCTTAGTTTCAGCATGTTTGATGTTTTACTCGAAAACGCCATGTCAAGTAAAGACCAAACGAATGACTTCATTTTTTAGGTATTTTACTTGAATTAAGTTGTTGTTTTTTTCTTCTACAATATAGATTACAATGTTTCAAACGCATTACAAACCGAGTCACTAATACCACCTTATCTGTCACCCTTGATCTAGCAAATGCCTAGCGATCATCATTTGTTTGACGGAGGGCAGAAGGGGATGAGACACCTAATTGAAACAAATATTTGCTGAGAAATGTTCCGTTGAGTGGGTAGAGAGGTCTTGTGTACTTTGGAGGTAATAATAATATCTGTATTTTTGTTCTCGACTTCAATTAAGTAATTTTATTCTAGAGCAAATACATTTTTATCACTCGATTATATTTTAAGTATTATTATTTTAAGTGTTATGCCGGCTGTACACACGCGCCGAGACCCTCTCGGCGAATGTCTCGGCCGAGAGGGGTCTCGTCGAGAGCATGCCTGTACACACGCGTTCTATCATTTGAACTGAAGACTCACGCGACAATGGACGTAGAAATTGCTGCTGCTATTTGTGTTTGTGCCATGAGCTATTATAATTTTTTTAACATTTACTATAAAAATAAAATTCGTAAACCATGTAGAAACAAGAAAAAAAATAATTTTATTAAATTAAATGAAAATTAAATTTAAAAAAATATTAAATACTATTAGCGAGCAAGTAAATGAACGAGTGTGTACATGCTCGCTCTCGTTTACCTCGCGAGAGCCAACGAGACCCTTTGACTCGGGCGCAAAAAACCGACAAGCCACCGAGAGCGACCGAGACGAGAACGAGACAGCGAGACGAGACGAGAGCGCCCTGTACACACGCGCGCTCGGCCTGTCTCGGGGTGTCTCGGCGCGTGTGTACAGCCAGCATTAGACTGATAGGTATTAAATACGAATAAAATAGATCTTATCATCATCATTTACAGGTCCGCCGGGGGACCAGATTTTGTACGATCTACAATTTCTGGTTTCGGGTCTGGGTGTTTTCTATGTATCATAATGTATGTATATATCTATGTAATGTATCTTTGAAGTATATCAGACACCTAACACCCATAGTACAAGCTTTGCTTAGTTTTAGGTGATGCTGTGTCCGGAAATATTTATTTATTTATTACAACCTTAGGGCTCCCTCTTACATAGGCTTTTTCATACAAAAAAAAACATCTTGCAAACGAAAATTCAAACAATACAGTGCATTGAAGTTTTGCGTGACGTAAGACCCTTTCGTGCTTTTAGTATAAACTTTCGTTTAAATTTCGAATAAAAGTCACAAGCTCAACCACTCTCAAGCTACTCTGGAACTTTGATGCTCTATACTTATACGTACATATTTGCACTTTTTTAATAAGCTGAGAAAGCAGTCCAGTATTTTTGCTAATATTTTTTTTTTTATTTTGTCGTTATGTCTATTGTTAGTGCCTATCTTGAATATTATATCATTCAACTTATTTTAGATGTTTACATACAATGATATTTTACGATTCAGCGCAATGACATCAAAACTTGATATTCAAAGAGTATTTTTATACGCGGCATTTTTTTCTTCCAAGTAGGTCAGATCCGAATTACTTTTGATCAAGAGTCATACCTTTGTTGACAGTTTTGTAAAAGGCTCAAATTGAACGGACAAGCTTTTAGAAAATGTCATAACAACCTCCTAATGGCCCACGACATCGTCAAATTCTATTAGGATCTACAAATTGAGAAAACTTTTCAGCTAATATAAGAACAGTAATCCTATAATATTTATAAGATTTTCACTGAAAAAACGACCTGTATTTTGCTATGAAAATAATGTAGGCAAGTACCTATTGAATCATTGATTGATACTAAAATATAGAGCTTAAGAGTTTTTTGAACGCGCTAATCTCTGTTCTCCGATTTGAAAAATTATTGCACTGAAATAGCGTATTTATCGTGGTAGACTATTACTATAGGCAATGTTACCGCGAAAAAAACAATGTTGCCTTGGGAAAACCCATCAAACACGGTAACCATCGTAGCGTGCAGAGCTTGTTATTATAAGTTGTTATTATTGAGTTCTTGAATTTACATAGAATTTTGTCAGTTGAGATGGGATAAATTAAACAACATCTCAATTTAGCAATACAAAGTCAAATGCCAATTTGCAAATTGCTAGTTTGCTTAGGAGTACCAGGTCAAGTTTTGAATAGGATCATTGGCGAAACGGCCACTGTAATACAAAGGATTGCACACAATTTGTTAACCTAATTTATAGCTGCTGTGCATAAATGTTGGTTACAGATATACTATTTAAATAGAAGTTTAATAATACCTACGAAACGTGTTTTGTAAGTGATGGTTGTAAACAATACTATTTTTTCCCTACAAATATTATCAATGCGAAATTCATTCTGTCTGCCTCTCTATCTGCCTGTAATGCTTTGAATAACAATTAATAAAAAAACATTCTATTCCTACTATTTCGCGTGAAGGCGATTCAAATAATAATAACTAGGTACTCAAGTCATTGAAAATATCAAATCGTTTAATTTAGGGTTGCCATCTGCACAATATGAAATTTAGGATTTGAATATTTAAATAACAGGACATATCGGTTTTAAAACAGGACAGGATGATAGATTTTGTATCGTCAAAAGTGAAATAGGTTGTGGATGTGGGGTAGGTTTTTATGCATCGATTTTAGCCCAATAGATAAACATAGTTAGTAGATATTCAAATTTGTAAGTATTTTTTGTAACGCCGACTTGGTTCACAGAAAGTAAAATTTTGAAAAAAGTCTTTATTTTTAGAATAGTGGCCGAAACTTATGCTCCAACAAATTTATAACGTTGGGCTATCTTGAAACTATCATAAAAAACATAATTGTAATTGTACAAAGTTATCTATTAATAAACATATGGAATACCTTTTGCCTAAATAGATAATACAAACACCTTAAACATTAGGTGTTTACATAAAAATTACCTTATTATGTTCCCAAGCTCCACATTAAAACCATAACTTTCTACGAAACGCTTTTGTACTAAAACGAGGTTTTGAATTGACAAAAAATAAATATTATTAAGTAGTTCTGGCGGCTAAAAATATTACGGACTAAAAGCAAAGGTCTGTAACAGGACGACGCTTTAAAACTATCCAGGACAGATCAGGACATCCCTAAAAGCAGGACATGTCCTGGGAAAACATGACGGATGGCAACCCTAGTTTAATTTCTTGTCAAATCCTCAAGATATTCCTAACTGACTGAAACTCATACGTACGTATATCTCGGTCATTTAGCAACAAAGTTGGACGTCTTCAATGTCACCAACGCAAAAATAAGCCAAATATGGCTCTTTGCCATTTTTTCCTCAGCCCTCAATAAAACGCGTCAATAGGTACCAAAATAAGCGGCCCATTTGTTAGACTCGGCGTTATTGCGGGCCATGACAAAACTGCTCCATCCATTAACCCGACTTTCGTATTTACGGCCAATATAGCTCCAATATTGTTTGCTCTGACGCAATCCTGCTAAGATTCCTTATTGAATTATGCAAGCCGCTGAAGCTAAGCGAAAGAGGGCCAAAGTGAAAACTTTTAACTTAAAAGGAAGATAATTTGATCCGGCGACTGGTGAATTTATTATAAAACTAGCTTTTAGTGTTTTTAGATTTTCCCTTAGATGCAACGTAATTTCTCGGGGTATAAAGTAACCTATGGCCTCCCCCGATAAATAGGCTATCTTTTAAGGTTGGCTCATTTCAACCTTATTTATGATATTGATAACCAAACTATTTAAACAATGCGCAAGGTCCTTGCGAGGGTGTATTTTTAAACATTATATTATTCCGATGATTCCGACAATTACTTAATTTAAAGCACGTCCTTTAAACAACATTTGAATTCGTTGAATATCTTAGGAGTTATCGCAGTTTTAAAATAACGTCGCAGCAAAATATGATCAATTCGTGATGTCAAGACACGGGCAGTGAGGCACTCAGGCGGTCGGTGGTCACAGTTACTCTACGAGTTACTATATCTATTAATATTTTTATTGATTTCCAGAAAATATAATTATAATTTCCTTTTCATTAAAATTCCCCTTTGTTCGCGATAAACTAAAAAAAACTACTGAACTGTTCCTTATGCAGTTTCAAGAATAAGTATAGTAATTCACAGAAGAATAATTTTATATATAATCTAAGGAAGTGTGAGAACTAGTTGAATTATGATGATAATCGTTGAACGAGTCGAGAAAAAATAACAATTTACTTCAAAAGTATTAATATTAGTATTCGTTGCGCGTATGGCAAAACAACGATTGCCGGGTCAGCTAGTGAGTATATACATTTATAATGTAGATAAATGTATCAATGTAACGCAAACATACGGAACACCATTGGCAAGGTACACCCTTGTCCGCTTGTCTGTAGCCTCAGGCGCACTCAGCGATTGACAGTATAATGTATATCTACCGGGTAATTATTATTTTGATTGAAATTTTGATTTAAACCGTAGGTTTAGGTATTATTTCTCGTTATGCCAAAGCGGCTTTGTACATATTCAAATAACAGCAAAACTACCAAAGGTTTAAAAAAAAAGGTTTAAAAAAAGCCGTGTTGGCTAAGTCGGAGGACACTCGACTTTCATTCCGAAGGTCGTGGGTTCAAACCCCGCCACGCACATCTGGATTTTTCTTCTTGAGAGATTTATGTGCGCTTTAAACACGTGCTTTAACGGTGAAGGCAGACATCGTGAGGAAACCGGCATGTTCTGAGAACTTTAAAAGAGTTTGAAGGACATGTGACATTCACCAACCCGCACTTGGCCAGCGTGGTGAATTAAGGCCTAATCTCTCTCGTCAAGAGAGAAGTCCCTGTGTCCCAGCAGTGGGAACGTTAATAGGGTGATGATGATGATGATGATGATATTTTCATACTAAATAAAAGTTTAAGTTTATACGGATTTGCTTTTTTTTCTAAGAATGTCTATTTATGAAAGTGAATGTTTTGAATTGGAACTTCATGTACTTATTTACTTACAGCTAGATGCAGTAATGATGATGCAGTATTAATAATGATGTAATTTTGTCCAGCAAAATATATTATATATTTCATTATAACATTTACTAATAGCTTATTCAGTTACAGAAATGTGACCTTTTACTAATTATATTATCATTTTCTTAATTATAACTTGTTACTTAAGCTGAAGTTGTAAAATGAACTCAACCACAGTCCATTACGTTTTGTAATTATTCTTTCCATCCACAGTTGTCCGGAAGAAATTGCTTTGATAAGATCCTCCCATTACGCGTTCTAGGTTAAGTTTTTATTTTGCAGCCAGTAAAGTTAATTTAAACTCAAAGGTTTAGATAGTGGGTTTCTAGCAAGGAAACCTAGTCGGAACCTACGTTCTCATTAGATATTTGATCTGACACGACCTTCGTTCCATTCTGTTAAATTCAATCGATTTCAAGCGAACGTTGCAAATTACCTTTGAATATTACGTTTCAATGTAAACATTTGTGCATAGGATTAGAAGGGAACTGTTGCTTACGTCCTACATCATAACACAGTATATATATATATATGTATATGTATTTAAGCGTCACGTAAAGCTAAGAATAACCTTAAAATACAATTTTAAACATCATTTGTGGGGGGAAAAAATGAGTGAAAATCCTCGATTTGAGATCGCGGTTATAGCTGCTTTTCAAATTACGTAAATAAATTTAAAGTAAGTACTATACATTCAGAACTATATTTGAGTCTCATAGAGACTTTTTACTGCTGAGATGGCGTTGATAATTAATTTTACTGGCATATAAACAAAGTACAGTGGATATTTAAGATTGGAAGACGGTAGCCAATGATGGAGATGTCTGGAAATAATGGGGGGAGGCCTTTGCACAGCAGTGGGTTGGAAACGGCTGATAATAAATAATAAAATGGTTATTTAAGTGATCTTAACTCATCTACACATTTTTTAAATTATCGCAAGCTATAAGAAATTTTGTTGAAATAACGCAAGCGTCAGTAAAGCTCCAAAAATAAAAGACTATTTGACAAATTTTGGAAAATTATTTTAAATTATTACATATTACATTATAAACATACCACATTCTTTTTAAGGTAAATATAATACAATAAATTAACAATTCAATAATGAATTTCAAATTTACAAACGTAAAAATATTACAATTTAAATATTGATATTTTATCATAATCGTCTAATTAAATACTGTATTAGCGATTTCGATTTACAAAAGTATTTACTAGTAATCTAGTTACAAATTGTATTAATGATAGTCAAATAGGTACGATAGTGCTATACTCAGCAAAAGGACAACAAACTTTCTAGGAACCGAACTTTGTATCTTCTAACCATAAACCCACACAGACACTGCATTGACAGCATAAACTCGACACACCTACACTAAACTTATTATTTACTTAGTAACCACCAACTTATT
This sequence comes from Gymnoscelis rufifasciata, assembly GCA_929108375.1. Taxonomy (NCBI): domain Eukaryota; kingdom Metazoa; phylum Arthropoda; class Insecta; order Lepidoptera; family Geometridae; genus Gymnoscelis; species Gymnoscelis rufifasciata. The sequence continues at coordinate 5,313,866 of OV815315.1, read as the reverse complement.
CAAGCAATCGCACGAAGGATCATAATGAAGTCGCCGCCGAGAATTCCTGGACAGGACATTATGCGGTAATATACATATTGCATTATGGTGATGACTTCAACACTGGAATGCCTGGACCGAAATAGCCAGGATGCTAGCTGTGACTGCCCAGTTCGTTTTAGAAACAAAACAAACATATTAGGCCAGATGCTGTTTCCTCGCGAATAAGCGGCTTCGTTGACGTAATATCGCTTTAAGCCGCTTTTATGGATCTAATTTACTTCGTGTACCACCACCGTAAGCTTTCGAAACGTTGCATACCTAGGCAAGTTTATTTCCTTTGGTTGCAAAAATATGTACAACTTGTTTATTTCAAAAAGATTGATCGAATAACTGGATATAGTGTGATGAGATAACAACATATTATTTTGTATACGAATATACATATAAATTGTTTACGGAAATAACTTGCAATTTTTTTTTTACTTTTTAGGCATAATGACTTTTAAAATCATGAGTTATGTTACCATTTTATGGAATAATTATATAAAACCATACAATATGGAAAAGCAATGCGATAAACTTTTTTTTTCTGATTTATTTGTAAGGACTTTTGTCATACAATGACATGTCAGCGATAAACTTATCATCTAGAGAATTTCCTTTATTTTAAGCTAAAATTACAATAAAATACCTGAAGTTTCCAATTAACTAGATAATTAGATAACTTCAAAGCTTATCAGTTTGGCATTGTATGCTGGTAGCTATGTTCCAATTGAATACCTACTATAGATGGTAGGTATGACATAGCATTGTGTTTATGCACTGCATATTTTGTACCCACATGGCATGTTAAACGTGGCGAAACTTAACACCTACAAGACACCGGAATGGTTTCGAAAGTTAAGCACTGAACACTATACCTACCTGTTAAATGTCCCACAAAGATACATACATGCTTCGCAGTTTAAATATCTTGATGACAGGGTAACACTTTCAAACAGCAAAAGTGCTATATTTAGAAAATTTTGAGGAGATCAAGGTATTACTTCCAATTGTTGTATGAATACGTAATTAATCGGGTAAAAAATATTTCGATCTTTCTAAGTCTGCCTTTATTTTGAAACTTTTAACGGACGCGTTTCTTTGGTTCTTTAATCAATGGTTTTCTTTAGTTCAATCTTTGGTTCAAGGGCTCTTCTAGAATAGGTCTCAAAATACCCAATTACTTTTTTGGTTGTACTTTTTTACCAACTAATATTTTTAAAGTCTCTTTATTATTTTAAACCATCCTATCCTGATCTCATCCGAACATACCGTCCGACGTGGTTATTCACGTCCAGTAAATAGTCTAACAAGCGATTCAAGAGGTTAGTTACGTGAAGGAGTTGTCTAGCACCTCAACACCTGCTTCCTAGACCGGGGTTAATTGTCTAAATAATTGTGTTGTATGACGGGAGCTTACGAAAGGACAAAGTCAAGATTGAAGTTAAGATGCTTGCTCGCAAAGCGGTTTCCAAGCTTTTGTATAATGTCTAAGGAGATTATCTATTTAAATAGAAATGTGTTTTTCACATGTTAAACGAGTGTCGTATTTTTTCACTTTCATGAATAACACGAGTTAGATGATGTACACTATTTGTTTTGTAACAGTTATTACTCATGTACGCTATCTATATCCATCCAATGGTGGTCATGAAGAAATCCTGCCCTTTTAGTGATATGGCCGCCCATTGTTTCGTTTAGGGCTTAGTTAACAAAATCGGAGTAAACTGAGCAATGGTTAGTTATGTTATGAGCTATCACGCTTTTTTACATGTGATTACAAGAAATAGCTCTATATTTTAACCGTTGTATAACATTTATCGGAGAACACTCAACTTTCATTCTTCGACTGGATTGTTATTTCGAATACTCGTTTTCATAATGAATTGTCATTTTACATTTGCTTAAGTGATATCCTCTTTCATATAAAAAAGCAAGAAATAATATATTTATTTCGCATTGGATTTTCGTACATCATTCAAATATCAAGGAAATTCATTTCGAAGAATATCGTCATATATAATTATGCAAAACTCGAGAAAATATCTGAATTCATAAGATTTAAACCGTAAAGTATTCGATATTATCTCTTTAGAAACTGGGAGTGAAGTTCCCTCCACTTGCCTCGAAAAACTTTTAATAGAGTGGTGGGTAATAAAATCTCGTTTATCACCATCACTGGGGACCTTATTATTTAATACTAGACCGTTTTTATCGAGTGAAGAGACGCGTAGAAGGGTTTCAATCACTTTCAATAGATTGTGCTGTTTAATAAAATAACTGTTTATTATTTAATATTATTCTAAAGTTCAAGAACTTAATTCTAATATTATTATTTCCTGCAATTTTGTTTTAGAAAATTAATTTTTAAACGTTGGTTTTGCCTAGATAGTAAGGTACCTAGATACAAGGGGCACTTGGCACAGGTCGGCATCGGCAACCTTGGAACTGCATAAAATTATTTAAAAATGTTTGTACACCCATTCCTAATTCCTTGTATTCTAGGGATTTTACTACTATGAATATTTTTTTTCGTAAGTGAAAGCATTAAATAACTATACTCCATTAAAGTCAAAATACCAGATGCTGCAGTACAAGATATACCGAAACTTGGCATGGGTATTTGACACCCAGTCTGCCAGTGCTTGATATCAAGTAATTTGTCTTACCTTTTAATATAGAACAAATTTAACTGTGAATCAATCAATTGATTTACATAGTACTACCGTAAGGTTGCGGCGTGTGTAGGTATTGAACACGTTGCAAGCATTAACTTATATTAACATCTGACTTCGTCTGACGATACTCGTACTAACCCCAATATTTCAATTAACTATTTCGAATTTCACGATTAAACTCTTTAACCATATCACCTAGTTCTTTAACTAGGTATTCATTATCAATGTTCAATTTTCAATGTTGGTACAGTATAAATATAAAATACATATATTCATCTTATAACACCACAAAGAGAAATTTTTTTTTACAATAAACAACTGATATCAAAGACCCAAATAACAATAAAATAAAGTACCTACCCATATCTGTTACATATATTTTTGTATTGTAAGATAAATATATTAAGTCGTAAATATGTATAAAATAGTTAAACATTCTTAATCATAGATACTCTCAATAGGCAAGAGCGAAACCCTCTAACACAGGTATCTCTATACTACTTAAAAGGGGGTTTCCGCTGTATTTATAATATAATGTATAGATTAAGTAACTGAAATAAACTATTTATTTTATTATTATTTATATGTAACAAAGATGCGCTGGCGCAGTATGAAATGTTTCTAGGTCATACCTGTAAGCAAAATGCCGTCGACGAACCGGCCGCCTTCTGAAGCTATCCAGAGAAGAGGACCATGCACTGGTCCTGGATTCACTGCTCCTGGCTTCAGACGACCGCGCGCTCTCCAACAAAATCGTCGTGTACTTCGTTATCAACATTTTCACTGTCAATCCACTTTCACTCTCCTCTAAAGCCGTCAACTGTTTTTCTGTCATTAATTTTTAAAGGTGAGTATTTTATGATGTCTCAAAAGTTGATGCAGTTCTGTTTCCAGTTTTAATAATCTATTTCAATAGTTCACAACATAGTTGCACAATGGTAAATTTAACAATCACTGAGTTTTAAAACTTTGATGTTATCGATATGAAGATTCTTGACCACACGATTTCATCACTTGATTAATTAGCAGCTACGATTATCATTAAATTCAGACGCGAAAATAACGGAATAACGGACATACATTTGAATATACATAAAACAACAATCTAATACCCACAATTACAACAAATTACACCCACTTCCAAGTAAATACAGGTTTTTATGACCGGCAATAGTGAACTTCCTAGCCTTATCGTTTAGCAGCAATCAAGCAATTTGCAAAAGGCAATAAGCCTATCGCATTTGGTACGAATTTGCTGTGATATCGGGATATCCGCGCAATTACAGAAAACGTTGCATAGGTGCAGAGGTACCTATAACACTGGAGTTGGAACCGACGGTCGTCACGGCTGCTGGTCACTGGTCACTGCATACCCACAGAATTTGCCCCTCATACAAACAACGGGAAATTGTGAATTATCCGTGACACCCACACGTTAAAGTATTTTTAGATTTTGGATTTTTATAGGGCTTGACGTCTGTAGAAGCTGCCCCATCCAGAACTCGGTGTTTAATATGTTTAATAAAAAATATCCATGTATATCTATTATATTAAGTATATCAGATGTTAAGTACCCGTAATACAAGCTTAGAGCTTACCACAGGCCTTAATGTTGTGTTGAATGTCCGGAAATATTTATTTATTTAACTTACAAGTGCCTTACAAGTTCCCTTGTGTTTTAAGAGATACAGTATAGCTGGATAATACACATACCATAACTATAAGTAAGTATATCCCAAACCTAAGGCCTATATAAATTATATGTAAAATATTTGTCATCAACAACCATGATAGATAAAAACGGTTTAAATGTATTGAATGCTATGGAGCTAAAATGTGAAATTACTGGCTCATTACAGTACATTAGCGCTTGGCGACAAGTACTGGTTAGACCCATTACTTGCTAACCGAGCCCACCTTATTTACCAAGAGGTTATCAAAGAGCTAAATAACAAAACGGCCTTTCTCATATCACCTTTGAACGAGCCGTAAGATAGAAAAGTTAAGAAAATTTAAAGACTTCTTCTTTGTTTCAAGATACTTCACGTTGTTGGATAAGAATGTTTAAAACGCTCAAGTTAAAGTTCAGAGCAATTATAATTAATGATGCACTTCAATTATTTAACGTTGAGTTTAATTATTTAATATCAAGATTAGGTATGTTCATTACTTTCTAATGATATTTTCATAATTAGCTTTCGATGAAGAACAATCCCAGCCTGAATAATAAACATACAATTACAAAATGATTGCTAATGCAATTAATAATTAAGCAACTCAATACATCTCGTTTACTCATCATTTTCCATGTTGTTTATAACCGTTTTTTTTTGCAGGGAGGAGTGTTTTAACTCGTTCTAACTGACGTCAAGCCAGCTATATCCAGGTAACAGTCAAGCCAGCTATAAAAGGTATAATGTTTCAAATTATTTAACGTGCACAATTTATTCCTCGGAATCTTCTGTAAGGCTTACATTAAACATTGCGTGGAAATACCTTAAATGCAATAGAACAACTTCAAGGATTCAGTATTGTTTTAATGTTAATCAAGTCCCTAAGTAAGTTATTAAAATAAATTATTTACCTCCCTGCTCTACTTTGTCAATTTGTTCTCTGAAAAGCATAGCATACATACACATCTCTGCAAGATAAGTAGTTTATAATTGTGGAAGTATACCGAGGTATATAAATATTATTCGTTATCTAATGTTAAATATGATAACACCCGCCGCGTAAGCTCTGTTTAATTTGGGGTAGGTGATTCTGTGGTGATCCATAAATATTCAAATGTATTTTCTAGACGTAAGTGAATATCTTCCGTTCATGAACACTAATTTAAAAATCATTGACCAAATATTGGACTTGGATCAAAGCCAAGAACTGTGCCTAATTGGAAGGAATTGATTGAGAGCAGGTCGATTGATTCGAAGTTCATGAAGGGAACGGTTTGATAGGAGGAAACCAATATTTAGGTTAACGAGCCCACGTTACTGAATTAGGTCGGGAAGTGAAGGGTTCTTTGGGAGAGAAAGAAACGAGTGGCTCCAATAAGTGAAATACATCTTAATGATTTTCCATATAAATACCACTCAGGTTGGACTTTTGGATTTAAATCTTTATTGGGCGTAGATTCAACAAAATTCTTGCAAAATAAACAAAATTTGTGCTCATTCAAATAAATTTACACATACATAGTGTTAAATTTACTTGAAGTTTTTTTACAATCCAGATATTTCGACGTTTATGCCGTGATCATGGCGCTGGTGTTTGCAACAGGGTCGAAATATCGGGGAAACTCAAAAACCGTCCAATCATAGCATGTTAGTCGTTATAAGTCTTAATATAATTACATACTTGTTTGGCACTAATCAGTAGTTAGGGAGACATAAATATTACCGAGTTTGTATGATTCACGGTTCAGGTATTCTGTAACCCTTTCCGATACAAGAATTCCAAGGTTAGAGAAACGAGACGTACATGTAGGTAATTTATTCTATAGCTGCTAATGCGGTGCAATTTGCATGATTAGACTTTAATTTAAAAGATATAAGTAATTATTTTGATTGTAAAGAACTCTCGAATTTTTACTTATGGAATTATAGTGGGCCTAAAGATGTAATGAATATTTCAAATGATTATACCTACTTACTTAATGGTAGTTTCTAGAACCCATTTAGTAGACTTGAATCTTGCATTAAAAATATCTTATATTATATAATAAGATATTTTTGTTGTATGTCGGTAAACTACCTATTAATAAGATTTTTCCAAAAAAGTTAATGTTATTAGCAGCACTTATTGGATAGGTAGGTTTATATATATAATAAATTTAAGCAATATTTATCAACCAACTATCGTTATCATTTAAATAACAAAACAATTCTTTTAAAATGAATTTACTGAGTAGGTATTATCTGTCTGAAAAAATATGACTCTACATTTTTTTCAACTAATACAATTTTTTAATAATGCTTGCAGGGGAATGTAATTGCCGACAGTACCAAAGTACCAGTATCATTTATCTCTGCATCAGAGTTCAGAGAACTCGCAGTCTCCAATGTCTTATATTGTTTACTTTTTAAGATAACAGATAGGTACGCAGGCTACCTACATAATGGCCTAGTTAAACGAACAGTCCAAATGTGACATCATTAGCCTACTATTATATACCTATGTAATTATATCCCGTGATTTGACTACGTACACACCTAGAGCCGAGTAGGTAGATAATAAAATAGTCTAGGAAACGTAATGGGTAGAAGTCAATCGCTTCTAAACTACTATAAATTCACAATTTGTACCTAGTGGGTGGGTATTAGATCATCGAATTTATTTTTCGGTTCCTCGTTAATATGAATGAATCACAATAGAATTAGAGTCAAATGATCATCTACCTAGTTAATAAGGTCATTTAGAATGTGAACAGATTTAAAGAGAGATTATCTATTTGGTATTTATTAATATTAATATGACCGGTACTTCGTGCTGTTTATTATTATTTTCAATACACAAACAATGTAGTAGGAAGCTTAACAATAAGAGTATTATTGGTAAGGTAGGTACACTATTTTTCTTCTTCATAGGTAGGTCATCAAACTGCACAGCGCTCTATTGTGTGCATTATTCACCAATTGAATGAGATGGGCCACTTTGTCACTTTGGTCATTCACACATTCACACCTTAACAAATGAATTTTACGACACGCGAACCGTTACATGTTTTTTCTTTATTCTTGTGATTTCCACGGTGATTTCGCGCACGCTATAGCGCGCATCGTCCGGTCGCAGACATAGTCGCACGCGCACTGCCTCGAGACTCGTCGTGGGTCGTTTTCGTCCTGCACTCGCATGCGGGATTTAATTTGAACTTGGAAATCCTAGTACCTAGGTACGTTATACTGGATGCAATTTCGGACGTGTTTTTATTGCGCTTCGGTCAGCGATGCGACGCCATTAATTATTCCGAGGTGATTGAACTCGAACCAAAATATTTTGCTGTTTACCGTTCTTTGATATGATCTACCCTATCTTGTGAAGAAATATGCATTACCATCGGCAATTCCTTTGATGCTGTAGGGAATAGACACTTACATAGGGTTCCATTCGGACATTGCAATAAAAAGCGCCCGCGGTCGCCTTAAAAGGGATGAGATCTCAAAAAATGTTATACAACTTTCCGTTTCAAAGGGATGGGGACATTATGTGGAATAAAGTTAGCTGGACATCCTTTTATGGCGCGATCGCGAGTTGGATAGCAAAAAGGTCAGTTTAACGAGTTGCCTGTTACATAGAATGGTTCGCTAACATGAAAGTAAAATTTATTTACGACTGTTCTCGTTCCCGCTATTTGTTTTCATCTCCAAATTAAGGTATTGCTATAAATGGGGATTGATAGTGATCGGTATGGATGGCGTTTGTGTTTTTGCTTGTTTTGGTACCGAAAATAGTAATGATTTTTACTTATCTTCATTTAATACATAATATTTCAAGGACCTCATTAACTTAGTGAACGTAGGTGTTATATAGGGCGTAGGCTTGACTTAAGAGAAATCAGAATTTTACGGTTCGGTTTTAGGACTTCGTGTATAACTATGGTGTTTGAGCATGATTATTATACTTAATATTAGTATAATAATCATGCCTAAACACTCTTTCCTTCTTCTTCCCCAAATTTGAGTTTATTTATATAAAAAGTGATCATCTTAGTTTAACTACCTATTTATTTTTTATTTGTACGTATACCTAAGAATTTTTGATGATTTTGCTTTTTTTTTTAATTCAAAGTTATGTCTTTGTTAACTAGTTCTTTCTGTGTAAAGGAGGAATTCATATAATTTAACAATTGTACAGGGTGTAACATCAATTTCGGCCAGTACCTATGTCTGAAAATATAAGACATAGGAAGATCTGTTCTTAGAAACTCTATTAGTGTACTCTACTCAGTTCTAGTAATCTTTTGCATTCACTCATTTTAAAAAGGCATCGTATTCATATCCTGTAATTTCTGGAGTGTTTCCAATAACCACCATTTAAGATATTTTATGAAAACTTATGTTTTACCGCCATTTTCCTACGAGCTTCCGCGTTGAGGGTTAAAGTGCGTGAAATCTCTCAATGGTTGTTTTCAGCTCTTGCTAATATCAGAACATAAATTCATAAATTCATAAATTCTTTATTGTACACAAAAAGGATACATCAAGGTTTATTAACAATGGTCATGTACAAAGGCGAGCTTAACCCTATAAGAGTTTTCTTACAGCAAACCTGTGGTGATGAAGAAATTTGAAACAAATAAGAGTAGGTAGAGATGCAGTGTACATACAAGTTAGAAAGAGAGAAGTAAATAGAAAAAAAGGCTTAAATTACAAAAACAATTTTTAAGTACAAAATACTATACATATATACTATGTATAAATATATATTTATATTTAAACACTAAAATACATATACCTAAAATATAAAATACCTATACATGTACCTATAAATATTTATGTTAAAATATACATATTATAAATAACACATACACATAATATATCATTACATTATACATAACCTAGAATATTTTCCATATAGAGAAATACCTAACTTAAAATAATACTAAGTGTTTTCAGAGAGATAATGATCTTTTACTTTTGCTTTGAAAACGTTAAGTGAAGGGCTGGCTAATATTGAATGGGGCAGGGCATTCCAAAGTCGGGGAGCGGCCATGGTGAAGGATTCGCGATAGCGACGAGTTCTACGATCAGCAGTTTTCAGAAGAAGAGATTTACTGGTTCTACAAGGCGAGCCTCGCGGAACAAGGAACTCAAAACGTTCACGAAGATACGAAGGTGATAAAGGATTGTAAAGGGTATAGTAGAGGAAACACAAAACATGGAGATCGCGACGCCGGCGAATGGGAAGCCATTTTAACTGAGACCGGAGCTGTGACACGTGATCAAATTTGCGCAATCCAAACACAAAGCGAATTGCCAGATTTTGTAGTCGCTCTAATTTATTGAGGAGCTCTTCTGAGAGGTCCAAGAAGGATACGTCAGCATAGTCAATTATAGGCAAGAGCATTGATTGTGCAAGTTGAATCCTGGTCTCAGGGGGAAGAAAGTTTTGGAGACGTTTCAGAAAATGAAATGTGTAGTTGACTTTTCTGCTTATTTCATTAATGTGATAACTCCAAGACAAACGGCTATCAAAATAAACCCCCAAGTTCTTAGCCTTATCTGAGTAAGGGATAACATTACCAGCAAACATGACGGGAGGGAAAAGCGCCAATGGGAAATTATTAAGCATGTAATGATTACCACATATTATAGCTTGCGACTTTGAGGGGTTTACTGAAAGTCCAAAACTGTTAGCCCATTCATTTATTTTTGTAAGGTCGCTATTAATTTGAGCAATACCTACTGAGATCTCATCACCCTTAAAATGCGTATATATCTGCAGATCATCTGCATAGAGATGTAAATTGGATGAGATGTACTCAGTAATAGCGTTTATAAAAACTGAAAATAATAAAGGCGAGAGTACACCACCCTGAGGAACACCAGCAGTGATATCACGCCATTCTGAGCATAACTCTAGAACATGTTACATACACCGATTTATTATGTGTTGGTCATTTCAAACACTTACAAAAATACATTTAAGGGCATGAAAACAATACAATTCATTTATTTAAGACATCAAGTTCATAGAAACTTTTTAGGCCAATGACCTACGCAATTTTATTGATATCTATATAGAAATAGTCTTCGCTTTGCTAAAATATCCGGGTTCAATTCCCAGCTAAAATAAAGTTTCATTTTAAATGTGTAAATGCAATTTAAAGTTTCACTTAAATCGATGACATGGTTACTTAGAACAAATCTTCGTGTGTCTTATAGTTTCAGGTCTTCCCATACTGACTCATATGACACCCTGTATATATATTTTACCTTATTTTAGAACCGCTAATATAATTATAAGCGCTTTAGTTGATATCATGAAGAAGTTTAATATTCGGTCCCAATATTTTCTTGCAGCCTAAGTGTTTTACAGCGAATAATATTCAAGGGGAAGTTTACGTTGTTTTTAATGAAATTATCTATTCTTTCACGTTGCCTTCGGGAGTATCTCTGATGAAGCCGCCATGAATACATAGCGGCGCATTACTGTAGGTTCTCTCATTTAATTACTCCCCGGACAAAAAATATCTTGAACTTATTAAATAAGGGTGTAAACATTTCCTGAAATACTTTATGCTTGTGTTTCAAGGGAGTTGATATTAACTGGCTGGCAAAATAGAACACCTTTTGGTAGTAAAAATATAAGATGTCATAATTTATAATAAACCCGAGAGACAAGAGACCGGCAAGAATTTAAACGAATAAAAAGATGACCAGATCTAGCCAAATATAAAATATTGGCAATGTAATTAATTATATTGTTTATATTGATCTTCCTAATTCCGTGTTCCTTTGAAAGATCGAAGATTTTGAAATAAAACCCTAATAGTTTCAAAATCTGCAAGTAAACTAAGCCAATGGTGGCTCAAGCAAATTATACTTGAGCGAGATAGCTCAACGTTTTAACTTTACTCAGAGTTTGTGAAACAGGTTCTAAGCCTAGAGTCACAATACAATATAAGGTATGTATTAGGTGGTACTAGGTGTATATTGAGTACCAATCTACAATAAAAACATTAATTGAAGTTTATTTTTATCAAAACTAACTGATCTACTAGAACTTCTAACTGATTCTAAACTTGTGTGGGAAGAAAAATTCGACAATTTTAAGGAGAGGAGGTTTTGTCTGTTCACGTCCGTAAGTGGTAACCCTCTGAATCCTTACACGTGACCTCCGGGTGGTGCTAAGAACAGTCTTTGGTGGTAGGCTTCGGCCGCGGCTTGTCACCACCCACCGGGCTGGGCCAGTGCGTGAAGCGATTTTTTCGTGTTTCGTAATGTGGCCCGGAGAAGCCATCTACCTTCTAGGTCTTCATGTCCCATCTTAGACCACATCGTCACTTTACATCAGGTGAGGTTGTGCTCAAATGAAAGCTTATCGAGCATAAAAAAAAAGTAGAAGCCTTGGATACTCTGTATTAAATGATTTCGATGACATTTCTGCAGATATAAAGGACTGCAGGTAAGACGACGTGTGGGCGCCGGCTACGGAGAACTCTTGCGCAATTAATGCAATATAAATAAATCGTCATAACAGTAATGGACCTGCATCAAGTTCCGTGTTGAGATATATTCGATGGGATTTTGTAATACATATTACTTTACATTTTGCATTGATTTTTTGATGGATTCTTTTATTTTGTTCGTACTATTTACACATTTAAAAAAGAAAGGAGATAGTTGTTTTTTTATCTAAATATCATGTTCCCTCAGAAGTTTTTCTCACTGACTGGACAGGACTTTATTGAATCTCATATATTTGAAAGTTGGTGCTTTCAAGAAATATTTTCGTCACATCATCTTGATCTTGAACTGTAAATTCACATTATAAAATAACCACTCCGGTTATAATTATCAGGTAGAGACAGGTAGATAGAGAAGTGTATTTATGACAATAAATTAAATTCGATAAGTATGAGATGGACTTAAACACCGAAGGTTCTTAATAATAAGGTATTTTTTTTTTTTAGATATTATGTCATTAAAAACATAAATAAAAAAAAACAAAGTGCATAAAGAAAGCAGTCAGCGGTTACCTATATAAGTACCGTGACCGCGACTTTTATAAAATTATATAAAATGTTGAGCAATATTTGTATATTACGTGTTTTAGTATATTTTATAAATACATATCTGTATGTATAATCCCTCAAAATTTCAGCTCTCTCTCTAACACGGTTCTTGAGAACCTTGCAGCCTGACGGACAGACAGGCAGACGAATGTCTTAGTAGGGTTTCCCTATTACTAATACTTCGCTTTACCCTTTGGGTAAGAAACCCTTAAAATCCGCCGTTAGTGCTATTACGCCGTTACAATAACTCAATATATTCAAAGCGTATTGAGTTATTGTAAAATAGCCAACGGCCTAAAATTACCAACTTCCACTTACCAAGTTGCGAAACCGAGGCATTTCAAGGATAACAATGCTTGAGTCAGCGGCCATTACCACTCGGAATACCTAAAGTAATATGAGTTTATGAGGATATTCCAATGTGAATGTCACTTGAGCTCATTGGATGAACAACCGGATTCCTCCCATTCACTAGCACACCCTGTAGGTAGCATGTTCCTTGAACGAGTTAGGTGGGTTGAACAGGTTGGGAATAGGCACAATAATGTATGAACCTAAGGCATAGTATAAGCACTTACTTTCAAATTATTGCATAATCTTACCCTCCGCATGTCTGGTAGAAGAAAAGTGGTGGTGGGGTCTGACAGGCCCCATATTAAAATAAAACTTTTTAACGATAACATTAAAAATAATTCAATGATTTGGTTTAATATTCATTTTAGACTTGTTGACTTGATGTGTATGAAAAAATCTAAATTTATTTCAATTAAAAAAAAATAGATGTTTTTATTATTATTCTCTTTATTTCATTTTAAACACGTCAAAAATATATTTTTTACATTAGATTACATAATAAATTATATAAAACTACCTACTGTAAAAAATATATCAAAACGGAGAATCACTGGTCGCGAAGCTAGGCTCAAGCGACCGGTGACTAGGGCTGTAGAGAGAGGAACTTCCTGACAATACGCGCCGAGTCCAGGAGTACTGCCTTCTGAATCTGACAAATTATTATTATTATTATTATTATTATTCTAAAGAAAATAATAAACCATATTTCTTTAATCTTAAATTCTTTTAGATTTTAATCTGAAATAAATTTAATTGAATTGAATATTTCAGAATTCTTTGTTTAAAAAGTTTCATATAATTAAAGGCTCCTGGACCCCACCAAGCATGGGAAGGTTTAGTATTATGTAATTAAGAGCTTTGTACAAAATCTACAAATTTTGTTTCATCAATTAGTATTTTCCTTTACGAATACGTCTTGATAAACGCACAGACCACTAACAAGATGGAGTGATTATCATGAAGATGGTTAACGTGATAAATAGTTAAGTGAAACCCAATTTTCGCTTCTTGAATTACCAACGGTTCACGGAGGTTACAAGCCTCATCCGACCTACAAAATTTGAACTCTGGATAATCCAGCACAGTTTAAATAATGATGATGATAAAGCAATTTAACCACCCACAAATACACTGTATTCAACCAATATTATCTGAAATATGCCAAATGTATCTGCGGCTTCGAATGTACCAGGGGCGCCACTCGTGCATGAATGACCTCAATAAATTAATATTTACATTGTACCCGCATGTGGACGTAATCCCGTATTGTGCGTCGAATGTTTTGTTTAATGCTTCATATTGTACCTACCTACGTAAAATGTCATGTTTGCATTAGTAAATTTTAGCGTTTGTGTAATAGGGTTTACATTGGAAAATATGGAATTTCGCTGGACAATTGATCTTGTTTCCAAAGATAAAGCTCGTAATTAATTGTTACATATTCATAATAATGCTATGACGTAATGGATGTTCTAGGAAATTATAATTATGATAATAAGATACAAGATTTACGTTCTCACAGCTGTAACACAGGGACTTCTATAATTGACGAGAGAAATTAGGCCTTATTCACCACGATATGGCCAAGTGTGACTTCGTGAATGTCACATTCCTGTAAATATTTTAAAGTTCTTAAAACATGCCAGTTTCTTTACTATTTAGGTTAGTAATTGACGACAGAAATTAGGCCTTATTCAACACGCTGGCCAAGTGTGGATTCGTGAATGTCACATTCCTAAGCTGTAAACGTTTGAAAGTTCTTGAAACTTGCCAGTTTCTTTACTATTTTTACTTTCTCCTATATAGCACATAGTTAAAGGCCACATAATTTTTCCCCGGATATAACTCTAAAGGTGCGTGGCGGGATTTAATCCGACGACCTGCGGAATGATACTCGAGAGTGGTCCCACTTAGCCAACACGGCTTCTAGAGTTCTTTTACGTTATTTATAATGCCCAAACAAGTAGGCAGATTTATATCCGTCTTAAGAATATTTAATACTTATTATAAAAATGGACAAATTAAATTAAACTCAATTATGTAGAAATTGCTATATTTTTCCATGAAAAAAAAAGGAATAAATAAAGTATTAATCCCGAAACTTCTACGAACAAACTTAATTAAATTACCACAATTGGGTGCGACGTCGGCGCCGCCTGCGTCTCCCCGCAAATTCCACGTTTGGATAATATTCCATTGCATTTTATTATTGTCATAAAATTACAGTCAAATATGGTATATTTCACGACCCACTACCAGTACGGAGAAATTTAACTATCTCAACTTTACCTTAAGGCCACCTTGTTTCGAAGATTTAGGCATTTTACTCGCCCAGTCGACTTGCATGCGCGTTACGCGGGAGCCGACTTGATATGAACTCCGGCGAACTTTGTCGGCAGCAAGAACGCCACAATACAGCATAATGCAGTAGCTACGGTGATTTTAATTTTATTGACGTATTTTTTTAGTATATTGATTATTTTATTGACTATATTCTTTTATTTGATTGAAATGAAAGTTTATTGTAGTAGGTATGTAGGTATTGAATGTAAACGTAATTTTTCTTACTAAACTTTTTGAATTAGTGAGGTGATAATTATGATTGAAGAATTTGTGGTAAAGAATACAAACAACAAAATGAAAACAAACATAATTGTTATGTACAATATTTATTCTCATTTATAAAAAATATACATTTTATATGAGGAATAAAATGCTTAAATTTCATTGTAATTTAGAGTTCTAGTGCTAGGTCCTGATCATTTGCCATTTGAAATAAAAGAACTTAACGGAAATTCATTCAAGACTAAACTTAGAAACTGGCTTGTAAATAGTGTTCACTATAACCTAAAGGAATACTTTGAGAACTAGGTAAATATAAGGTACTTTGTTCGAAGTGTTTTTAGTATGTAGGTTCTGTCCTACAGAACTTTTTGTTAACAGTCTTTTTGTTTGTTTTTCTTTTTGTAATTTTTGTTATAATTTAACTATTGTGTTAAATTATTACTATATTGTATGTCCGAAGTGGATCAAATTGTTGATACTCGATTTTATTGAAGATCTTCATGTACATGACACACAATTTATACAATAAAATGTTCTTATTCTTATTCCTGATTGCAAATTAATAATGTTTTGCGATAAAAAAATCTCTTTTTCTTTATTTTCGGATTCGGTGGATTCGCATTCAAGTGTCAGATTCCGTATAGGCATACCACGAGTGTGTTTGGGGTTGACGATTTCTGGCAGCAGACATTGGACAGGTGGTAAAAGTGTGATAATTTTGATTCCATCTTTGATTTCCAAAATTCATCATCTTTTTCGATTCTTTCGATATGTACTGGTTCCTTTTCCCCGGCCCAAATACCAAATAGACATTGCCGTCGCGACGGCAATGTCGCGCAGTTGTCCTTGTACTTGTAAAACCAATGACGGTTTTTATTAATTGTTGTAGTTTCACTTCTGTCGTGTGTGAATCGCACACACACCTTTTTTTTTCACGTCGCACGTCGCTCGTCGGGCGGGAAGAGCACTGGCACAGGTCCGTCGTCGGTAAGCGCCACCGCGCGACTGACGAAGCCCGCGGGCGTCGCGCCGCTCGCGGGTTTGTAGGTATTTAGGCATAATAAATAGGAAAATAACACTACAACACGCACCTCAGCGATTTTCACTAGAAAATTGATTTATCTAAAGATTGGTGTAAAAATAAGGTCAATAAATTTATTATTTTAGGCACAGTATTGAAAATGTTTTTTAAAAAGAGGCAACTTTGGTATTTTTTTCTATCGAGCGAAGTTCATCTTATTGTGTAAATGTAAGCGAATTGCACTCTGTAAGATCCTCAACTGAAACATATTAGATTTTTTCAGAATTTTACGTCAATTTTTGACTGATTCATATTGATTTTAAAAACAGCATTTGCGGTATAAGGGGCCCTTAACTTGGCTTCAGAGCACACGTTGATATTAATCCGAAATCCTTCTATACACGTATGAATTAACCACTAACTTGGGCAATCTCATTACCATACATCTGAATAAATGAATCCTACACGTAGTAACTGTGCGGGAGTTTCGGCTCGGGTTATATTTGCATAATTCGAGCTCATTATTCCGACATAATGTTGATTACACATTAACTGTTCGCTTATCTTTTGTCAATGTTAGTAAGTGTCATGTAAATGTACTGTTTGTTTTGCTTTTGAGGATTGTGATGTCAATAAAAAACTACCGAGAATAACTGTGGTGGTAAGATACTTGCCTAAAAACTATCTCTGTATAGTATAGGATGATTAATTTCATGTAGTCCAAAATTAAATGCGCGATATGGGAAGTTCTTGTGCATCGATTTCACCCACATGTATACTCTACGTTTTTTGATAGTTTTGGGGATATTAAATTTTTT
Source organism: Gymnoscelis rufifasciata (assembly GCA_929108375.1). NCBI lineage: Eukaryota > Metazoa > Arthropoda > Insecta > Lepidoptera > Geometridae > Gymnoscelis > Gymnoscelis rufifasciata. Next base: position 5,296,673 of record OV815315.1, on the reverse strand, counting down.
TCTAGTTTTTGTGGATAACCGACTTGGTGGTAGAATTTTTCTTGATAAAAGTTTTCACACTAACCTCGTGGTTTTTGGCACAAACATAGCCAAAAAGTGACCGGTACTTATGCTTAAATCAAATTATAACTTTGGGGCTTTTTTGAGACTTTTATAAGAAACAATCTTTTACAATTGTAACTTTTAAGTATTTAGTTCAAACTTTAAGTTACAGAATCGTTTTTTTCGTATCTATTGCAAAAACTGTCTTAGTAATCTAGCTAGCTCGTAGAACAATAACAGACAGATACAGGAGTAAACTATCACAACGAATAATAGATTATGTTTCTTTTAAATAAATAAATAACAAGTATTTCCGGACTTATCACAGATCATCACCTAACCCCAAAAAAATGTTTGTATGCACAAACATTTGATACATAGAAAATACCCAGATCCGAAACCAAAAATTGTAGAAAATGGGGGACCTATTATTTATCATTAAGTCCAAATGTAAAACAAGGAACCTACGTCCTTTGCATTGAGATAATATATATCTATAAAGATCACAACACAAACTACGAGTAAATAAATTATGATGATTTTCGAATTACTATGCGATTCTAATTCGTCGATAATAATTAATTTGGGTCTGCATTAGGAACGTATGCTTTATATATAAATAACTAGCGGCCCGCCCCGGCGTCGCACGGGTAAAAAAAGTTCCCGGCAATTTTTCCTTATTTGCTGACCGTTTAGACCTACCCTGGACTACGACAAACATTTTAAAACCAAAATCAGCTCAATCGGCCCAGCCGTTCTCGAGTTTTAATCAGACTAACGAACAACAATTCATTTTTATTTATATATAGATAGATGACGCCAAGTTCCTAGAAGTAGACAGTATTGAAACCAATGAAATTAAACAATTACATGACTGATGAGAATTATGGAAATTATGAAGATGACGATGACAACGATAAAGATAAAGATGATTAAATATATTATAATAATTAAGCATGAATAATAAATATTTTTTTGTGTATTAAATTCATTAAACTGAACAGTTTTTGGTTTCTCATGTGTAGTTCTCTCTTGCCTTTATTCGCTCTAAGGGGGTGTTCAACCCTTCAAATATGTCTGGTTATTAAAAATTATTGAATGATAATTGTCCAGTAATAATCGTATATACTTTTTATTAATTAAAAAATTTAAATTGCAGGAATTTAAGACAGTAAATGCATTTATGTACCTGAGCAATGCTCTGGCATTTGACTTTCTTCGGTGTCTGGGGGAGCGTTAGACCCTTCGGATAGGTCTGGCTTTTAGAATAATGACTTAAAATGGTCATTAGAATATTGTGTATTAATCTCAGTTTTTATAATATGACGTGAGAGAGCTCAGGTACTGCACACCTTGATTGCCTGATACCTACTGAAGACACCGTTACTCCAGGTTCGTAACCCCCAAGCATTGTTCCCTACACCAGTGAGAACGTAACGTAGGTCTGGCAGGCCCTGCCTCTACCTCTATATCATTACATTATAATTGTTATTCATTTATTTAATAGAAATAGTTTGAATATTGATTTCTTACAAAATATCAAATTGTCATCTATACGTCATTACATAGCTGTCATTATACGTCAATTGCGTAATCATTTGCGTTTTGTTATTCCAAGTCTGATTCTTTTTTGTTATAACACGTTTTATAGTGACTGTCGTTTCATGTCAAGTCACACGGGAACGCTGTCGAACGGGATGAAAAGTATCTTATGTCCGCCTCCTGGCTCTAAGCTACCTCCATACCCAACTGTCGAACGGGATGAAAAGTATCCTATGTCCGTCTCCTGGCTCTAAGCTACCTCCATACCAATTTTCACCCAAATCTGTTCTACCGTTCTTGAGTTATAAGTGGTGTAACTAACACGACTTTCTTTTATATATATAGATGTATTGGATATCCTATTTACGTGTTTGTGTTACTTAGCGACCAAACATATGATGATTTTCTTTCCCCCGACAGATGAAAATTGAAGAGATATGCCATAGGTTACTTTTCACTTAGATTCCTATTCCTTAAGATGAATAGAGGATCTAATAGTCACGTGTACAGGGAAAGGGAGGGGTGCTACATTCTGTGACTCAGCTGAATGCGTTGAATATGGGAAGAGTTGATTGGATTTGTTCGATTCCCGGGGTTCCGACAATCGATTGAAATCATAATGCCGTAGAATTAGGGGCTATAAATCTATCGAGATACTTTTCTTTTTATATACTTCAGGCCCGTAAACTAAATGGATTGGTCATTTGAACCACCAGGTGACCTATCTAGATCGATACAAGAGCATAAAATTATAACAGTCCAAATGAGTGCAGGTGAAAATTCAAAAGCATGTACAGTGAGAACATTTTGTCTCATATTTTTGTACGGCATTCTAACCATCGATAGATATCCAGGAAAATAAAAATTATAAGCCTTGTTTGCCACTTTATTTTAGATGACCTCTTCAACTTAATATCGTAATCTGAATCGATTTCAGGTTTGGTGAGGCAGTAACGCGTACTGATCAAAATCTGTTTAGGTTCAACCTATCTGTTTATTTTCAACCTAAATTTTACCGGAGAATATAAACAAACGAATGCCTTACCAGTAGGTATAAAGTTACGTAATACAAGCCAAATTATTTATTACGGTTTTTGCTATCGTCATTTTGAAACAGCAGCTTTAACCGAACCTATTACAATACTTATGCTTAGCCACCTTTAAATATCAATCTTTGCTGGCGGAAAAATTAATCAAGTAGTAACTTGCTGATCTTTAAAGACAGCGAAGAGCTACAGGCAGTTTTCATAATTAGGTACTACGAAAGCTTATATAATTAATATTAGGTAAGACCGCTTCGTTACGCCCAGTCTGTTAATAAATATTGCATTGTTACCTTACGGGCATAAATGACTTAATTAATGCTTTATTCATTCTGGACTGAACCTGAGATAATACGAAGAAATGACCCACGTCATACAATGGTTGTGATTCGGCATGTTTTTTTTTACCATAGAGAATTATCTTGTTTGAGGCAGAAATCAGGCAACTGGTCTAAGTGTTATCTGTACCGTAAGTGGACACTTGTCACCTCAAAAAATATAACAAGAGTTACGGACACTCAAATTGTCTTGAAGCAGAAGCGAGTTGGTATAGAGATACCAATTGTAATATCAGCCACGATCTAGTATAGTGCCAGACTAAAGGTATTTTTTCGATTAAGTTTTCTGCCCACCGCAACCGCTTTTCAAAGCTCGGTTAAAATTTTACATATGTATATTTTGCTGTTTCTTTAAAAGTAGTAGACGGACCTATAGTTGTAAATATACAAGAGGAGCTTAATATTATTGTTCATGTCCGTAAGTGTTTAGCCTTTGAATCCTTACACGTGACCTCCGGGTTGTGCTAAGAACAGTCTCTGGTGGTAGGCTTTGACCGCGACTTGTCAACACCCTCCGGGCTGGGCCAGTGCGCGTGAAACGATTTTTTCGTGTTTCGTAACGTGGCCCGTAGAGTCTATGTAGTCTAGGGTCTTCATGCCCCATCTTAGGCCACATCGTCACTTTACATCAGGTAAGATTGTAGTCAAAAGAAGGCTTATCTAAAATAAAAAATAAAAATATATATTAAGAGAAAAATGACAAAAATTTCATTGGAGATAACTATGTAAGCTCATCTCTACTGATAACTGATATTATAAATCTGAAGAGTTTGTTTGTTTGTTTAAGCGCGGTACTCTCTATATCTCAGGAACTGCAATTCCGATTAGAGAAATTCTTTCTTTTTTAAATATCCATATATATCAAGGAAGGTTATATGCTATTTAATTGCGGGAACATTTCTTATTTCCGCGACAAAATACATACAAATACGGACAATGCCGTGGCGTGTAAAAGCTAGTTTAATTAATATTATCTAAGACCGCTCAGTCACGCCCAGTGTGGTTAGTAAACATTGCATTGTAACCTTACGGGCGTAACTGACTTATGCTTTATTCATTCTGGGCTTAGCTTCAGGGGCGGTACGAAATTGAGTAGCTATTTTCTTTCTTAGTAATCATAAAATACGCAAAGTCATAATCTCTCTAAATCATAACTATAATGTGATTGTAGATATCCAGTGATGGAGAAGAATCACGTCAAAACAGTAATGAGTAAACACAAATACGCAAATTAATTATCTCTCCAACAAACTATGATGTTAATGGTTGTTATTCAGTGATGGAAACGAATCACGTCGAAACAATCATATGGTAAAAAATATAAACATATTTTCAACTCCTTAATTCATTATCCGTTAGTTCAAAAAATACCGAGTGGTTTTTCAACAGCATTAAGAGTGATTCAAAAGTGTTTTTATAGATAATTTTATTAAACACACACACACACACACACACTATATTTACTTTATCTAAGTCTAGATTTAAAACCACATGTTTTACATTAACATAGTCATAAGTAAATGTCTACACATAAAAGTGTATTTCATTTTCTCTAAAAGGCACATTCTAAGGTTATATCATACTGCACGTAATGGCCACACTCAATTGCTAAACAATCCTTATCAATATGAGGTAAAACAATTTTCTCGATTATTTTTATCTATTGTCTAACTGAATCAACTGCTGTGGACCGTATTGAATCCGATCGCGGACATCCCTAGAGAACAAAGCAAAGCAAAACGTCAGTCAAGTGTCTACGTCGATTCTTAGGAAAATTAATCACTCACGCGCAGTGAACGTCGGAATCACGGTGCGATTCTACACTTTGACCTTTTTACATCTATAAGTCACAGTTAAACTAAACCTTAGGTCAAAGGAGTAATGAAACCGATATGGTAAAACATTCAAATTGATGGCACCAGTTGGCAGCACCGTCGATGTGCACGTTTCCAGAGAGTAGTTAAAATAAAATGTATAAAACCAAAATGATTAAGCTATTAGAATTACCATATCATTGTACGCGTGTCGTTATAGTGATCAAAATATCTCACTAATAGTGTTTCATATATATATAAAAAAAAAAGTTGACAATTTATTCAAAATAATAATGTTAAAGCAAAGCATTCAAATTTATCCTCTTATTGGGTTTATCATACTGCTTATAACAATTTGGTTTTAAATTTTCAGATATTTTATTATAAATCTATATCAATGTGTCGCTGACTGTACCAACCGAACTCATTTCTAAAGTAGATTGTAAATTATAATGGATCTTTTTTTTATAAATTTCATTAAACTGTGTTTTCTACACGATCTTATTTTAATGTTCCTTTATGAATTCCAATCTTTCGAAGTGGAAGCTAAATCTGATTAGTATTATTTAAATTTCAAGAAATCAACAAATAAATCGATCACATAAACTTTTACCGTGGGCAGAATTTGAAAATAAACAACTAAATATACTTGCTAAAATAACTTGCCACCCTCTAGAGGTTGTTAATTTTGGCGTTTATTTACAATTTAAACTTTTACCTCATTTTTGTAGGAGCCTCATATTTTGATCTGTGGTAACGTTTGTAGCACGCGTTGGTCCAAGCGTTATCTACGCGAACAAACAGTTGCTAAGAAAAGTTACGCTATTTGTATCGATAACGTATAATACAAATTATATTAGTTAAGGAACAGAGTAATAATTAATCGCCATAGTTGTTTATCTTTTAGGGGAAATGTTGGGGAAATCGCTGTCTTATAATATAAGTTTCCTAATTGTGGTTATTAGTCTATCTTGGCTCGCGGACTGACCCGTTATGTTATGAGAAACTTTGTTAATATTTTATTACATACTAGCTGTTCGTGTCACGGCATTGCACCTCTTTCAGGTATTTTGGTCGAGGTAATATGTAGCATAATACTCGTTCCCCATAATAATACCCCTTCCTCAATAAACGGGCTTTCTAAGACTGAAATAATTGCTGAAATCATAAGATCCTGCCATTATCGCTTTGACACAATCAAACAATTTCTTCAGCTTTATAATATTAGTCAGAAATTTATAGAAAAGTTTAAGTTTTTTAGTGTAGAAAGAAATAAGACAAGAAATATCAACAAAAGAGGATATTAACAGTTTTTTCTAGTAGACAATCTGCCTGACAGACTGTCGAGAGTGCGAGGCCTGAATCTATGTAATTGAATTATTTTCCTCTGCCCCGATATTATAAGAATGCCAACAATTTGCGGGATCTTGCTTTATGCAAATAATAAATTAACTTCAGTTATATAGGCATATCATAGGCAAGGATATAATGACTTGGATTTAATGAGGTGTAGCGTGACTTTTATTCATTTACAATTTTATTAAATTTATCTTCCCAATGCATTGTTCAACCATTATTATCTTAAGGATTATAAAAAGTAAAAATATATATATTATTGTAATCTGTTTAAATTCACAAAGAATAGAAACAATAACTTACTAAGGTATTTTGTTGAAGTCTGTTACGAATATAACATAACGTCTTAAGTCCAACATAACTATAAACGGACCTAAGTGATTCAGCTTAAACTTAGCTTAGGTCTGTAGAAGGTTAAGCCTTTGTCACAATAAATCATCATTTACGCGGGTCTAAGAACACACTTTGTCCTGCATAGTTTCGCACGGACAGTCACGCGGACAGAAGGGCCAACTATTTAAGTTATTTAGGGACAGGCCCATTGTAAATCTTAATCGCTTTAGGTGGAAAGTTCGGCGCAATGACTCGTGAAGCGACAGTGTCCGCTGATAAATCGTGGATGCTGCAGGCTAGGGAAGAACGGCTAGAACACTTTTTTTACGAGCCTGTTTTGTCCCATTATAGAGCAAAGGCCTCCCTACCGTCTTTCCCTATCTGATGTTAAATCAATCCTTGAGGTAGGCGTCAAGCTCATCTCTCCACAATCGCTTGGCTAGAGGTCACTTTGGCTAGAACACTTTAATAAATATAATTCGTTTATTTCAGTTATAACCCTTAACACAAAGAATCAATGTACAAAATACAATGAGATTAAAACTAAAATTAAATTATTAATAAGAGTAGACAATACTCAGTATTGCAGTCGACGAATGTGGGAATGCACCGTTGGTATGATTGTCGCTTAGGGATCAGAATTTGTATTTATATTCCTTGAAGAATGTTCTTAAAAAATATTATATGTATGTACAGGTAATAGAAATATAGGTACATAGTTTATTTAGCCATGACACAAGCTCGGATATTATTACCATGGCGTGGCTAGAAAATATAATTACTGACTTCAGACCTGCCCCTTGCTAAGAAGAGAAGAGATACTGGGTAATACATACATTTGCCTTAGATTGAGTGTAAAATTTAAATGAAATTTAATTTAAAAAATATATTTTTCTTTATTCGACTGGATTAATAGTGAAAATAATGCTGAATAATCTTTTATTTAAGGGAATATAATAATATTCCTATCTGCTTAAAAGCATTAGCTGCGCGCCTTTCCTGTCCTTCACTGATTAAAAAACGTTAAAATGGTTATGCTGCTATTATTTTGAGCTACGTGTCTGCGGCGAGCCGATAGCCGAAAGGCCAAAAGTACAGTTAATGGGCAGCTTATGTTACCCGGGAGAATACGTATTTTATTTCGGTTTTTCAGTTTACGCTCCACACTTCAAGTTTAAAGCTCAGCAGATGTGTAAACAAAGCTTAATTTGTTATTTTACCGCAAACTGGTTTGTAAATACTTTGGAACACAGTTATGTATTGTGTATAAAGGTTTCCAATATCCGTCTGTCATCACTTATTCCATCAACATCCACATCACTAAGTCCATCCAAAGGTTGTCTGGTTGAGATCACTTTAAGTGATAAGGTCGCCATTGTGGCACTTTTATAAAGTACATTTAATTTTTTTGTTATTTTGTATCGTAAATTGGTGTTCAATAAAGTGTTTTTTTTTCGAAAAGGTAAGTTAACTAAGGCAGGGAAGTTTAAGCAGAAATCAATCACCTTTAATGTCTCTTTAAGTTGCAGTTACTGTTGCTTAATTGCTTAATTTTTGGAATAGGTTTAATAACCGGAGATTAATAAATACATACATACTAAGGTCAGAAAATAATAAAACTGTAGATAGGCACAAGTAGGCCTAAATCACGTCACGTACCATACAGCGTAGAGCTGCCAACGAAGGCTCTAGCACACGATTACTTTTACGGTTTTAGTAATTTTATTTGAGAAAAATTTTGTAAGGCAAAGTCACAACTCTTAGATTTTTTTGGCTCCTTATTAGATCTTTAATTAATAATTTTTTTTTCCGACAATTCGGACAAGTAGATCCATAAAATTATTATTTTGAAAAAAATCCGCTTAAATGTCTTTCTAAATGCGAGACATAATGGGCGATGGATAATTCGTTTGACCATTGGAAAAGGTATATAGGTTGGTAAAAATGCTAATATAAACAATGAGAAGCAAAGATGAAAAAATGCTAATACCTCCTTGAAGTTAGAGCACAAGTTTAGTGAAATAATTCATTATAATAAATCGTTATACTCCCTACACTTACTCAACATACTTGTAAAAACTAAAGTTTGAAATTCCCAAGAAGGTTATAAAAAACTTTAGAAAGTAGGTACAAAAATAATAAAATTAATCATAATTTTACTTTTTACTTACATTATTTCAAGAATACAACAAATTTAGGTTAATTGGTTTGAATGGGTAGAAAAAAGGGTGAAATACATAGATTATTTTCCCAATTATTTTAAACTTACAGAAAAATCTTGTCTATTTCAATTGTCGTAGTTTGGAAGCACTCGTGTAGCAAAACGAATCAGTAAGCTGGGCCCACTTGCTATCGTCCGTTCAGAATAACAATTAGTTTATTAAAAGGTTCCTTTTTTTCTTTTAATACAATACATGGTCCGTCTATTTGTAATTATTGTTGAGAAAATGTAGGCCTGGATAATTTATTTTGTACTTTTCTATGTTTTCCTGAGAACTGCGAACGAAATGCACACATTCGAATTGTTTAAATTGACAAGTCGAAAGGGCTCCAACATTGTAGCAAGTATACTTATCTGCCATTTTGAAAAAAAAAAGAGATTTACGGCCATTTATGAAACGCATTGCAATCGAAAGAGTGAAGATTAAAAGAAATCTTATCACAAACTGTAAATACATAAAACATAAAGTACCTATAAGTCATTTTATTAACACTTTTTGTAACCATTTACTTTTCTGATTGATAATGTGTTACAACACTGTCACGCAAAATATATGTTTTTTTTCAAAATGGCTGACTTGTTTGTATTCCTAACTGTATACATAAATATCGAAAAACCTTTAGCAAAAATCGACCTACTTACTTGTAATGTAAAAAACATATTGAGTTAAAAACGAAAACTAAAGTAGCGATTATTACCTAAATTAAACGAGAGGCAACCTCTTTCATATACAAAGAAAAAAATTATAAATAGAGAATAAAACCATTCACGGCGAATAAAGTACCGTCTCGTACAAAAAAAAGGTATGGTTTAAGAAATGTCACCATATATTTTTTTAACAATTATCATAATATCCGAGAGTCAAATTTTAGGATTTTATCTTCGTCTACAGTTTCATAACCTGTACCCGAAAATATCTGAAAGGCTTTTCACCATGTCTTTCCGCCTTACACTTGTGGCATTTCTTAGACCGTAATAGCGGAGCGTAAATATTAAATAACAGCAGGAAGAGGTTAGATTTATGTCTCAATATGACCCCTGCCACCTAAAGCTATACTTCTATCGTTCGATTACTTAATAGCAGCTGTGCACGCAAGGTAATAATTTACCAAAAAGGAGTTGTAATTTTGGTAAATTAATAGATCTTTTCATTGTTTACTTGACCGTTTAGTGGATCAGTAACGATTCATGATATTATGTGGCGTTTTTTCCTATAAAGATCTTCGTTAACTTTTGAACTCGTTTGCACCGTGTATTTGGCTGTCAATTTAAGATGTGATTAATAAAACTATGTAATCTTAAATTAATATGCTTGATAAATAATTTAAATACATAAATAACATCACCTCTCTTAGTAGTCAAGACTGAAATAACAATTTTTAATAAAATAATGTATTCATAAAAGATAATTAGAATATTTAAAGGTATTATTTTATAACTATAACGAGTACATTAATGGGAATGATTTATAAAAATAATTTCAATTTACAATATTATTCAATCTATTAATTCAATTTATTTGACATGTGATTAAAATAATAAAACATTTTTGACATTTGTTACCATTAAAATAAATGGTATTATGATAAATTGACATTATTTATATTTCTTGTTGTTATAATTATTAATGTATTTCAGATTTTGAATAATTATGGCAATTGTTATTATATTTTGAACAAGTTGTGGATTTAGTGAACCACGTTAAAAAACATATTGTGACTTATATTATCAATAAATGATTAATATGACTATATTTATAAAAAAGAATATACACTTATAACATATGGACATATGAGACCGTGAATTGGGGTATCAATGTGCACAAAATTCATTATGCATTAGCTAAAACATTTAGTCAATATTATATTATCAGTCAAAACATTCGAATAATTTCCTATCTTTTTTATTTTATTAAATAAAATTATATACTTATTTCTTGACAATACAGACAACAATACTAGCCCCATGGTAAGCTTGTGTTTCGGGCACTGGACATCTGATATACTTAATATAATAGACATACATGGATAGATATGTTATTATTATACATATTATTAAACACCCATCCAAGGAGAAGGTATGCAGTATGCAGAACATACAAACATTTGTCCCCCTTCGGCGGGAATCGAACCCGGTACTTCTAGCGCCTCAAGCGGACCATTGCACACCAAGTCACTGAGGCAATTACAATGTTATTATGTCTACAAAACAGAAAATTCAGAGAGAAAGAAATGTTTATTTGTCACAAAATAAAACCAACAAAAAGTAAAAACGCTCCCATAATATTATTTTTCCCAACTGAAAACAAGTTTAAACAGCAACGCTAAACTTAAAAACAAAACAACATTACTATCAAATGCAGCAGGAGCGAGTTTCAATATTAAAACTAAGCTGGACACGACTGAAGTTGCTCAAGTGCCATGGAACTAGTTTGCAAGACTGTAGAATACCAAACTAGTTAGGTACATGCTCCTGTATTCAATTCAACTGGGTTCTACTTCGTTAAATATTGAAGCCAATATCCAATCTTAGCTAGCTCTGTGTCCTTACTTGCTCTAGAATGGATACTTTGGGACGTAGGTGGCCGGAAGTGATATCTTGATACCGTAAACGATTAAAGTTTAATTCGACCGTGTAAACTATGCTTTCTTTAAAATTGTCAAGTTAATGTTATGTAAAGTAGATTTAAAGTGACTTGACAAGTTGTTTTTAACCCCCGACCAAAAAAGAGGGGTGTTTTAAGTTTGACGTGTCTGTCTGTCTGTCTGTTACATCATAGCTCCCGAACGGGTGGAGCTATTTAAATTTAGTTTTTTTTTTTTTATGAAAGGTGAGTTTGGCCCGGGTGTTCTTAGACATGTTTCATGAAAATCGGTTGAGCCGTTCAAAGGTTATGGGGGTGAGAGTGGGGAAGGAAAACAGAAAATCAAAATTTACTCGAGTGGGGTATCAAATGAAAGAGCATCGCGTGCCCTAACTACAAAACATTACTTAAAAGGAAATTAAAGCATTGAAATCGGGGGTTTTTCTTAAATTTTAAATTTAGATTTATTAATGTTTAAGTAGTTTTTTTTTCAAACTGCCATATTAACTTAGTCCTGTGTTTTATTGGTATACTTGGGCATATAATTCAAAATATATGAATGCACTACATCTGTACATTAACTTGAGCTACACAAATCACACATTCGTATTGTCAGCTATTTTCTTAAAAATGGTTCAAAAAACTTTTCGTATGAAAATTAAAAAGTATATCGATGAAACTGAAGCTAAGAACTGTGACATTCAAACACACAAATTAAGATCTTAATAAACTTCTCATAATATAATGCCATCTAAAAGTCTGTACTTCTTGCCTGCAGTGGATACCAGAAGCCCCGATATTTCTTCAAACACCTTGAGACCTACACGATTTGAATGCGACATTACCGTTCCCCTTGTCTCACAGATCCACAGATTTTAGTCTCAGCATTTTATCACATAAATGTCTTGTCTGGTTCCAAGAAATGAAAAGATCAGCCGATTCCCGACTCCAAGGTGGCGTAGGCGTGAAACGACACAGCAAGCTCTCGTAATTGAGAACATAAATCATACCGCTATTGAAATAAGACGCTCGGTGACTTACGACCATCACATCTAGATATTAGATATGACAGACCACGTTGCGGGTTTGCCGCAACCGCCAGGGGACCAAGTTTGTATGATTTACAAATCTTGATTGCGAAAATCTCATGCTCATGTAAAAATATTTTTGTTTTTGCTGAAATTTCACATTTTATTCTAATTTCTAGGTCTACGTCACGGATTGCCCGTGTATTATGGATTTTCCCAAGAGAACAACAGAAAAGTAGCCTATTTCCATCTTGGAAATGGGCTATACATCACTGAAATAATGTTTGTAATTGGATCAGTAGTTCCCGATATTAGCGCATTCAATCAAACAAACAAACTCTTTAGCCTTAAAATATTAGTATAGTTTGAGGAAGTGCAGGATAACATTTATGGTTAAATCTTGTTTTTCGTCCAGAGAATAAGCAAATTTGTAAAGGCGTTTACTATAACCTAAAACATTATAGACAAAGATGATGATAATTCATCATTCTCCTGCCCTTATCCCACATTACGTGGGGTCGGCACAACATGTATTTTCCTTCAATTTTCCTCTGTCACTCGTCATCTCAACACTCACTCCTTTCTTACACATGTCATTCTTTACACAGTCCATCCATCTTTTCTTTGGTCTACCTCTTCCCACATATCCATCAACACACATATCTAACACTCTTTTCGTCACATGACATTCATAAAATATGATGATAATTATCACATTTTATATCACAATGGTAAACTCTGAGTAAAACGAACATGTCTGAAGCATTTCGCTGATGTAATCCGTTTCACAGCGCTTAACATTATTCCACCGGCTGAGTTCTGAGTTCTAAAGCACTCTCCCTGTTCTTGACTATAAATCTGCTAGATCCAGCGTTTCGAAGTACTACAGGTAAGCTAGGTGAAGGCTGGATAACGACTTGTGACTGATGGTTTTAAAACAGAGTTATATTTTTCATTACATACCTATTAGTTTCTCTCATTCTTATATCAGCCACCTAACACCCACAGTGAAAGAAAGTTCTGCTTAGTTTGGAGTTAGGTGATGCTGTGTGGTTAGTTCAGATATATTTATTTATTAATTTTATCATTTCAAGTTTCGTAAATTAAGTATTTTAAGAATGTTGAGTTAATAGATTAATTAGCTATTAGATTATAAATGAAGACATTTAAAAAAACGTATATATAATCACTATAAACGTTTGTTTTCTGAAAGCGGAAATGTTTATATTTCAATAATTATCAGATCAGAATTGTTTTTGATTAAATACCTAAAACAGTTTTTGAGTTATGATGAAAAATGATCATCATCCATTTAGCTGTTCACTGCTGGGAAGCTACTTTTACTAGGTATTCATTTACAGATTAAATGTAAATTATCTTCCTCAATAGGTTACCTACCCCTGTATATTCAGAAAAATTATAAAATAACCTCTTCTTAATTTTGTTTAAATAAACACTCATTCCAACTTAGTGCCTGCCATTAAGATTTTAAGTGAAAAACGTGCGTATTATAGCTAAAACTTTGATTGTCATAGTTATTCAATAAACAAGACCAAAATCTTTTTGACTTCTATGTGAAAAATACTGCATGTATCTACGTTACTTGAATGTTTTTATAAAACGCTGAATTCTCAAAAAAATAACAAAAAGGGTAGTGTAAAAATGAAATAGTTCGTGTATACTTTCATAATATCTCCCCTCACATCGCGATCGCTGATCAAAATATTGAAATTGACAATAAACCCGACCAAAACAGGTAAAAATATGAATAAACAGAAACATTCTCTATTTCTAGGGGGAAACACTGTGCGACAACTTTTTTAATCGTCTTGAAAATGAAAGGGCTCGCCGCGGGGAGTCTCGTTTGGCGACAAAAATATTACTGAAGTTTTTTGCGGTGTTACCCTTATTTATAAAAGAGTTTAATCTGGCACTAAATTTTAAAGTGACTTGCCAAGTTGTTTGGAATGTTATAGTAGCATTTTTTTTAATATTGTTCTTTATTTTTATATTGAGAGATTAGGCCTTAATTCACCACGCCGGCCAAGTGCGGGTTGGAAAATGTTACAAGTCCTTCAAACTCTTTAAAGTTCTCACAAAATGCCGGTTTCCTCACAATGTTTGTCTTCACCGTTAAAGCACATAAATACTTTTTCAAACAGCATTTTTCAAGAAGAGAAATCCAGGGGATATATCTCCAGGGATCCATAAGCATACCCGGCTAACACGGCTTGCCCGTGTTTTATGGATTTTCACGGACAGACACGTCTAGTCTATTCTTTGTACCTGCCCAAGTGCCCACAGTGCGCAAATTAATGGTATATCTACTGAGCATCATGGCACTTTTTGACTTACTCCAGATGGTAGAAGCTCATAACGAATAACATCAAGATTTGTTTGAAGGTCTCGTCATCTCTTAACGCACTCTTAGCAACAACTAACTAAATAGTTATTTCCGCTTTGGGTAGCTGATTTCGAATAACACAATCTTAGAGCTTACCACGGGGCCTAGATGTTGTTGTGAGGATTGTCCAGCAATATTTATTTTATGAAAATTATTAAGTATTATTAGAAATGTTAATATTAATAATAAATTACAAAACATATATATGTACATATATTCACACATCTGACATCAAACATCTGTCGACGTTCCTAAGTGAGCAATTTAGGGCGAAAGGGGTCAAGTTTCGACGGTTCATCGGTCGCCTACACTGCAAGGCGACACTGCCGTGACAGATACCATGATACGGGGATGATATTTAATATATACGAGTAAGATTTATATTTGTATGTAAGGTATATGTATATATGGGCCTGATATGAATGAAAAAAATATGATTTATTATTACTATTATATTCACTTTATCGATAACCTATTAGAACATTAAGATAGAGTAGTGCTGAACCAAGAAGGTTTTTATTTATTCTTAAAGTAAGTTTACAATCCATCTCCCAAAGCAGCTGTCAAAAGGTGAGGCGAAAAGTTTCCATTGTAGGGTCGTTACCCTTTGGTGTTGAGTTTCGGCATTTACCTAAAGCCTGAAGGAACTCAGTGTTCATTAACTTAATTATTCGTAATATAATAAGAAAATGAGTTTACTTACTTAAAATAGCGACGTATGTGGCAAATTTTAATATATATTAAGTGACCACACCTGCATGCAACTAAAAATTAGAATAACGAATAAATTATGTAATCATCATCATTACTTCAGTAGTAAGAGATCCACTTTTGGACATAGGCCTCCCTCAAAGAGTTCTAGTAATTCTCGTATTTGCATCCACCGTAGATACAATAAAGATGTTGGGCGAAAGTTCTCATACTAGTATGATTTAAAAACCGACAAAAATACTTATTCTTGGTTTATTGTCTAACCTAGATCAATACCTACTGGGATCAACCCAAAAATACCAGATCAATACCTACTGGGATCAACCCAAAAATGCCAAAAAATCAAGTCAATCATGAAATCAATCAAGACAAAGAATGTATTACATAATTAACGCCGTCTTTCGCCTCATGTGTTAGTATAAATATAAAATGAAATAGTATACCTAAATCTTTACGAAAAGATACGAGTTAAAAAAATGTTTTAATACGTACCAATTTCTATACATAGAACATAAATTAAACTTTTGACTCCCGACAAAAATCAAACAACAGCGACAGCCTACCCCAAGCCACGAAGTTTATCAAAGAAGTGATACAATAAAGAGGATTTTCCTGCAAATGAAACGGTAAAGGACCAATAAGTAGCCCGGTGAAATTGCATTACAGTGCCCACCAGGGTGGCCGAGACGCAACCAATTGAATTACGTCCCGCAACCTCTGCCGATCTTGACGACTTTATTACTGGAGCTAATTTCATACACAGACACGTTAATGTAGGTTTACTTTCTGGAAGATCATTCTTTAAAAAACCTCTTTTGAAAAGATCAAAAACTGCATGTCCCTTTTGAGGTTTCAACTTGAGGTCAGAATTTTGTGTTCTACAACTTTCCAAAACCTAACTTCTGATGTTGAATTAAACTGTAAAATTATCAAACTTTTTTTATTTTCAAATTTTATTGCTTAGCTTCTAAAATAAGCAACGGGAACTAAAATTCAAAATACCATTGTTTCCTTTAACATTTAATAGAAATAAATATATATTTTCGAACAATCCACACAACAACATCTAGCTCCGTGGTAAGCTCAAAGCTTGGTAAATGTTTGTATGAATTCAGTTTCAACCGTGACCGCCTCGCAGGACTTGTCTTTGAATCTTGTCGAGCGTCACTTGCTAGGGAGCGGTGTCTAATCAAAGTTCTTTCTTTTGAAGGTATCGTTTCATTTCGAATGGAAGAGAAGATATTGTGCTACTATTATTTGCTGCGGCCATTAGTTTTATGCTTGCAAAATGATTGAAACCGTAATGTCAATATTAGATCGAGCTGACGGAGCTTTGTTGTAAATTACCTAATAACCTGAAATAAATAATGCTTTTACATCTTGATAGTTACTAGGTACTCAATTGTGTTATCTTTTGCACAATTAATACAGAATACAGAATACAGATCATTTATTTGCATTAGAAATTAATTGCAATTAAGAATATTATTTTTTGAATTATTTTTTAAAGGTGACTTTGTTGACCATCTATCCAAAAGTTTCGGAAGTAAGGAGGAATACTGTTTGTGTAGGGAACAGTTTTGTATATTTATATATTAAAATTAAAAATAAAATATATAGTAGTTACACTGTGTTCCATCGTTTATACAAGTGTTGATAATATGGTAAATTACTAAAAAAATATAATTAGTCCGTCATTTATTTATATAACTTAAAAATTAAACCCATATTTTTTTTTTGCAAACTAAGAATCAAGGCGATGCTGTGCATTATAGTTTTGCATGACGTAATGCTTTTGAGCAAAATGTACTGAATGTATGTTTCACAAGATACAGAGCGTCAAAGTTCGGGAGTAGGGACTCCCGAACTTTCATGCTCCGTATTTTGGCACTTTCTCATTAAATTAATGAAGCATTTAATAGGTTTCCAGGCTAACTGATGGAGTAAACAAAATACCTATTCTTTTAATGTAGTCATCATGGCTAAACTGATTTCAATGGCTATCATAGACAAAATCTACATATGCGAAATCTTAATTCCGAAGTCTAGATAAACATCAACAATGTTAAAAGTATGCCCCAGCTTTAGCTCGACATTAATCTGTGCGCATCAATTTCCAAACTTCGCTCAGACTTTCTAATTAATACGGGACTAATCACGCATGCCGTATTAAATATTCGAGGGTGAATTCCTGTCTGTTGCGAGATAGGTACATCTAATGCAGGGGGGTACCTACCCTATGTGGTTAGACGCAACCGCATCATGCTCGCAATCAAAGTCTATTGTTGAAACTAATGCTTAGGTTCCTACTTAAAAGTATTAAAATTGATTGATTGATTCAAATTTTGATCGTTAAATCACAAAGATTTTGTGAACATATCATCATTTTAATTTTTTTTTTATTTCTGATTTAAGACACTACATAAATATGCCACTCAATTTTATGTTGTGACTTCAATCAGGAATTATATACAAATTAAAAAATGCCACTCCATTTTATGTTGTGACTTCAATTAGGAATTAAATACAAATTTTTTACTAACGCCATTATATTTGAGCTAGGTAGGTGAATCCCTGTTTGTTGCCGGTGCATCTGTCTAATGTAGGGTGGTATGTACCTATGTGGTAACCGCAACTGCATCGTGATATATTGCAATTAGAATTCAATGTTTAGGAATGTAATGAACCTACTTAGTAGTTTACGATTATTTTTATATAATTCATTCACTCAAACTTATGAATCTTCTTTTCTTTACATAAAAAAATAAAATAAATTAGCTGCCGATGTCTGAGAGACAATATTCACATATTTAGAAAAGTTTGGTGATTCAACACAAATCTAAAGTAACTTCCGACATTTTCGTATCGAACTTGTCATACCATCTATTCCACCACTTTATTAAAAAGTTGTGATTTTGCGGCAAGTTGCTACCTAAGGATGGATCCTTGGATGGATAATGGCCGCGACTTTATTTGAATGTATGCTGTATCTTTAATTACCGTATTCTCTTTCTTCTTTTGATGTTTTATTTATCAAAGTACGCTTGGCACTAATCTTATTAATGTAATTTCAGGTAACCAAACAGCAGATAGAACTGTAAATAGAAGGAAATAAAATATTAATCATATCGACGAAATAACCGAGAAAATTGTAGATGCTGCGTTCTGTAGATGTAGCAAATTTTTGGAGTCGTGTATAAAACTCAACAGGAAATCAGGAATTAAAATATCGTGTTCGATACCACAATTAGTTATTGTGAAAATAACCACCACGCTGGCCAAGTGCGGGTTGGATTAAATGTCACATGTCCTTCAAACTCTTTGAAAGTTTTCAGAACATGCCGGTTTCCTCGCGATGTTTGCCTTCTCCGTTAAAGCACGAGTTAAAAGCGCACATACATTTCTTAAGATAAAAATCCATAGGTGCGTGGCGGGGTTTGAACCCACGATATTAGCCAACAAGGCTTTTGAAAAAAAAAAAAAAAAAAAATTTATGTTTACATCCATATTAAGATTGTTAGTTTTGGTCTTTAAGTAATTATCATCAATTGGTCCAGTGCTGGTCATAGGCCTTATATGGGGTTCGACCATAACCCGCCACGCTGGTCGATAATTAATGTTGCTGTTCTATTTGTATTGTATTGACATAACTTTAATTTATTTTTTAAATATGATATTATATTTGAATTGAAATGTATTATTTATATTCGATTTTTGACTTGTAAACGTATATTTTACCAATAAATTGATTATTTGATTATTTTATTTGGTCGAAAGTCCGATGCCGGTTAGTGGTAGTTCACTTTAAATAAAAGAAAGAAATACGAAATCGCCGACAAGATTGATTCACAGAAAACAAAAACCGTTTAGATCACGTTCGGGTCTTTTAAAAGTCAGACCAGACTCGTTTGCCCAAAGTCGTTTCGTTAAAAGTGTCACTGCTACTGTAACAGGACTTTCATGGTCCGACCACACAGTGGTTTTCGTTTTTCGAAGTTTATTGTCCATTAGGAATGCACCGCTGTCGATTTGCTTTTCCGTTATCGAGTCGAAAGTAACTTTTAGAACTAAGTAAACTGTAATTTTTTTAACTTTACCTCATCAGTCTTTAAAAGAATATTTAGACACCTACTAAATAAAGTACATTAATTATCAAGAACAAATTCTTCATTTGGCCATGATTTAAACAATTTTACGTTTCTTAACAGGAATTTCAATTTCTTATTCATCTTAAGCCTCACAAAATAAAATGCGAAAAGCGTTTTCTACAAACGAAAACCCGAGCAATATGTAATTATAAATCTCGCTAAGGTATATCTGTATGTTCATCTACATGAGAACATAGTACCTACATTATTATTTTGATTTGCTCACACCCTATAAGCTAATTAAAATCGCTACTATGATGTTCAGGAAACTCTATTTCATCACATCGGGTAGCTCGCACAAAATAAAATGCGAAAAGCGTTTTCTACAAACGAAATCCCGAGCGAAAGCAATGCGTCATTACGAATCTCCCTTATATCTGTATGTTCCGCTACATTGAGCTGTGGTTGCGTCTAATTAAATCCGGGAGCGTGCGGTGGCGCTACTCCCCGTCGCGTCGCCGAGAGTGAGAATAGAAATACTGATTTGTAACTGCTAAGAATACGATCATAATATTTAAGTAATATCATCACAGGGTCGTCATTTGTTTTGAAACCAAAAATTTATTTGGTTAACCTCAGGTAACGCATTGAATTATTTAGTGAAGTTGTGTTTTGAATGAATAAACCAGAAAGCGATTTTTTCAAAATATGCTTCAATAAGTACCACCACAGAATATTAAATTGTTACGGTACTACATTAGTTTAGACACTTACCCTTATTGGAGGTGTTAGATTTCAATATCGGTTTTGTTTTTTATCAATTATTTCCATTTGTGCCAAAGCGTATTTTTTACCTGTAAGATATAAAAATCTATTTTAAAAACCTAATGCCTATTATGATACTGATAGAACAGTGCAGGTGATTACGAAATAAAATTAACGTTACTACCGAATTAGGAATATGAGCGATTACGTAATATCGAATTGGTGTAATTAGTAGGATGCCATGCCTATCAACAAAGAGCACCGTTTGTTTGTTCATATCCTGGGTCCGGCTTCAATTGCGACTAAAATTATTTTTACCATCCATTTTAATCCTCTGATGTGTAGTAGATTTACAGATTTTTGATAATATTTTAAAACAGTGATTTCTTTTCAATGATTATAAAGATTAAGCCTTCACCAGTGGTATTCCACTCAAATGACATACAAATATTTTATAAAATCTCTCAGAGCGTAAAGTAGGTTGGTACTCTACATAACTTCTGACGAAACTTTTACTACGAGAACTTACTTCACCAAGATACTGTTACATTGTACGTAGGTAAGTAAAATGTGGAAGGATTTTTAACAAAATAAAAGGAATGCAACGGGACCTCGCAGATGTGCCTGAATGCCTTCTGAATAATTACGAACGCCGCGAGCGATGTCTCGGGGTGCTTGGTACCTTCTGGGTAGGTTTCCCGTGTTGAGGTTGTTGTGATTTTACTATTTAAGATATTAAACAATGAGCCGTTTTTCTGCGAAAGTCGTAATAGATAGTAGGATATGAATTCGGTAAAATAAAAATAGTAGGCAAATCGAAAGAAACAGGGAAACATTCTTTCGCCCAAGTGCGAATATTAATCCAAATATTTAACGTTTTTTTTAAATGTTTTACATTTGTTTTGTACAGATTCGGATTCGTACGTAAAACGCAACAAAATAAGTATGTAATGATAATAATAAACATGAAATTCTTAAATGTGTCTTAAATCGACGTACTTGCAAAATGTTTCGATTAGCTGGAAGATGAGATTCGTTGACTCTTCTCAACGAATATTGCAAGCAAATCACTGTCTTAAAATTTTACCAAAAATCTGCATAAAGCTAAGAAGTTCACAAACATACTAAATATGGTACTAAAAATGCTAAGCAACTTCCAAAAGCATTCTTCTATGACGAAACAAAGCATGAAGGCATTTTAACTGGGACAGTACTGAGGTGCTTTTGCTTTATATTCAGAGTAAGAGCAAAAGAGCATACTGGGCTTAGTAACGACTGGTATAAAACCTAACTGCTCCTTAGATTAAACCTGAAAGCTCCGTTATGTCTAAGCTTATGTAATCAAGCTTAATCTTTTTACTTTTTACATGGTACGTCTGAAATACGGGGCGGTATACTTAATTCACCTGAGTTAATTCACCCAGGTGCATTAAGTATACTTTTAGTAGACTTTATTCACCCAGGTGTCTTCGGGTGCATTAAGTCTACTTTCTTAGTGGACTTTATTCACAGGTTAGTAAATGCTGTATAAATAGTCTTAAAACATTTTTTTGCTTATGTTATCTGTCACTTTTTAACCCCGACTTTAATAATAAAGATTGCGAAGTTAATGTTGTTTATTTGTTTGTTCCTTCCTCTTAATTATATCTACTCAATCGACCTAGAAATTTTGATATATAGATATTTTTTTCATTCATCCCTTTCATCCTGGAAAACCTTGGGATTTATGATCAACGACCCTGCAATATTTTTATGCTTGGTACCGAAGCTAAATCTAGTTCTTAATAAAACAATTACCTATTTTCAGAGTCGAACTCCAGAAAAACGAGGACAGAAAACAAGTATTAAAAAAGGAATCCCAAAAAGTATTTATATAATATTTTTATATTTCAATTAAGTATCTCTACATTTGAATGCAACTTTGTTATTAGTTTGACGAAGGGTTTCCATTCCACTGAAAGTTCCTCCCTACAAGTCGGGAGTCGGGATAAGTTACCCGATCTCGTGTCAAACAGGGATATGCACTCACAAGGGACTCAACTAATCTAATGCGAAACTTACTCTGAGGATTTAATACGGACTTCGAACTGTTTACTATTAAGTGTTCTTTGGAAAGTTTTCGTGATTAATTTATTTCTTGATTATAGTATAAAAACTAATTTAAATTTATATAATGACGATATTTTAAAACCACTCAAAATACTATCACTGAACATCAATTGTAAACGAAATTGAAAATAAGTTTATTAGTTACTAGTCACACAAAAAGATAACTTACCCATCGAGAGGAGTCAGGCCCAAGCTCGACATGTGCGTGCAAAATTTCTGTTTTATTGAAAATGGGAAAAGTGTCAAATTTAACTTACAAGAGTTACAATTTCCGATCTGTACAAAAACGAAATACCAATTTTTTTTTAATGAATTGAAGTTCTGTTCTATGAGTACTAAAACACCGCTTTAAGTACACTCAAAGACTAATTTTTATTTGCTAACTAACGGAGCTGAATTTACGATATATTTTTTTACAGCAAAAAATATCGTTTTAACGGAAATTAATAAGTTTATGTCATAAATTGATATTATGATATAAGCACTTTGTAACTAAACCCTTGTTTACTAAATAACGATTAGATGAAAATGATTAATAGAACCTTACAAAATCAACATGACTTGAGTGAAGTCACTTTACGCTGATTTATTTAATTCACAATGGTAAAAAATTGTTGTTTAAACATGGAAATTATTTAAAAAAATCTAAGTTTGAGATAGACTCATATTCCGAGGGCTCGTCTCCCGCGCAAACTATTCAGCTTAAAAAAAAATATAAAAAACAAACTCAAAATCATTATAAAATACCTATTCATAGATACGCCACACATAATATGGGTTTGATGAAAAAGATTGAGTTTCAGTTCTTAGTATGGGGAACACCAAAAAATATTTTAATTTTTTTTCTAGATTTCAATCATAACAGAATCACCTGCATCACCCTTACTGTAAAAAAATTCCTACCAAGTGTAGCTTGCAGGTAAACGCTGTAGACATAATATTGGCAGTCTCATGGTATCGTAAGTGAAAACGTTCTAATATCCATTTGCAATGAAATTTATCAGGACAGGCATACGGAGCATCGTATATTGCTACCCGATGCTGGAATAAATTCTGCTCTTCAATTTTTAGAGTGGAGAGCAGGTATGGACTAGGATGTATAGAAATTATCTTTCATATCAAGATAAAACCCTTCTCTTTGGCAAAAATCCTTGAGCTCTAGTTTGAAAATATTGGAATATCTTGCGTAAGTATGCCATAATATCTACAGAGAAAAAACTATTCTGGTTTATAATGTATTAAAAATTGTTAATATAATATTGTAATCGTAATGATTAATCTATCAATCATCAACCAAAGAAAGTATAAAGGCGTTTATTATAAAATATTTTCCTTATTCGAGTAAAATATTAATGGTAATGAGTAATTGAAATTGAAAAAATATTTATGTATTTTTATTTTTGCATTATCTTACATTTCATTCGCAAAGTTTAAAATTAAATTATATTTTGTTTAAAAAAACAGTTATACCAGAATAGTTTTTTCTCAGTAGATATGCCATACTTTCCCAATATATAGGTACCAATCTTTCGAAATTTAGATAATTTTTGGAGCTTACGATTATTCTCAAAATACAAGTTGATTTAGGTAGCGCACATTTACAACCCTGGTTGGTAGCTCTCGAACTCACTGCTATCTCTTATTTGGTAGACTAGCTGTCAGTATTCTCACAAAAATTACACCTTTTATATAAATAAATAAATAAATATTTCCGGACTTATCACACAGCATCACCTAACCCCAAACTAAGCAGAGCTTGTACCTACTATGGGTGTTTGGTGACAGATATACTACATAGATACATTTTTTTTTTGTAATTACATACATAATGATACATAGAAAACACCCAGACCCGAAACTAGGAATTGTAGATCGTACAAAATCTGGTCCCCCGGTGGGAATCAAACCCGCAACCTCCTGCGCCTCAGGCGGACGTTCGCCCACCGAGCCACAGAGGTCGTCATAATAGTTTCGAACTTTTCCATTCTTATTCAAAATAAACGTTGGACGGTCATCTATCGGGTTCTTTTATTTCTTGTCCATCCCAAGGTTGGTTGGGCGAGATCGCGTTTAGCGATAAGGCCGCCCTTTGTACCCTGTTTCAATTAGTGAAGGTTTTTGTAAAGTTTATTATTAATTTGTGTGGTGTACAATAAAGTGTTTTCTATTCTATTATATTCTGAACAACAAATAAGGGGAAGCACAGATATCTTCTCCTCAATCCATCCCTGCAGTACCTTCCGAAGTATTTTATGCTAATGTCCGCTAAAGCGCTGGCGGTATGAAATAATAATACACCTGGCTCGCAAGCCTTGTTACTTCCACTTTATGAGCTTGAAGTTATCTCATGAGGACGTTGTAATTTTACACTATGGAAGGATATATCCTACACATCATGTAGCCTAATCATTTATCCAGTGGCTAATTCCCTACCGTGTTCATAAAAACATTTCACTTTTTATATTACTTATATCAAGTTATTACTTTGATAAAAAAAAGTTATTCATAATCCTAAATCGGTAGATATATAATTTCTTTAATAACATTGCAATAAAAGCTTTTCACTCTTGTTTATCTCTATACCTATACCTACCTACATAATAGTCGCAAAACAATATAATATCATTAGGCTTATTGTTTGTTTTCGGTTAAAACATGAGTATTTTTGCGGAATCTGTTAAACTAGAATAAACCATTAGCTTTCGATTAATCTAAATGAATCGCTGTTTAAACAGCCCTGACTTGCCTCAGGCCACAAGGTTTTCGCATTAGTTGCCTCTTTACATCCAGGATTAAATAGGGTGACCAACATAATTTTATTTTAGAAAACATAAAACACAACAATGTATGTATTAGTTTTATAACATATTCATACTATTTCGGTAAATATGTCATTAAAATTTATTTATTTCTGGCAGCAAAGATCCATAGTTTGGTTAGTGAGCATAGAATTTAAAATTAGGGTTAATATTTATCAAAATAACAAAATATTTTTTTTCTCATTTACTTTTAAAAGCAGTTTGTTATTACATATACATTTTAAAGTAAATGTATATGTAATATGTAAATGTATATGTAAGGTATTGTTGCTCGCGCGTACTCTGCATATTAAGCCGCGATTTTTTTCCTCATGCAGGGCTTCGGAAAACATGACGGACTTGCAGTCGCCGTAAAGCTAAGTATAATCTTAAATCCTCTATTAAAATAATGCCATACTTTCGAATCTTTGACTTACCTACAGACATGCATATATACCTAAGTTCCTACCAAAGAATCCAAGAAAAGTTACGTGATGTCGGCCAGCACTTCCATATTTTGTAGTACCTACTATTTTCTGGTTGTGTTCTATGGTGAGTTTCCGAGATTGTAGCGTCGATTTGTATTCACAGTTGACATCATAAGCACTGAAACCTTGCCAAGCCACGTGCAAGTTTCATCTGCAGATGGGACAAACTTGTGTGGCCGCACACGCCGAGTTGTTTAGCTTTGTTTGTCGCCTGACATTTGTTTCCATCCACTTTGGTATTCGATAGTTCTGTGTGATATTTATTAGCTTTGTGCCGCCCGGCCTTGTTAAAATGGCTGCCCGACTAGTGTTTATGTAGCAGGGTAAAGGGATCAGTTATTTTTATTTGTTAAAGTGCTGAATCAATCTAGATTTTTTTTAATTGTATTTTTTTACGTTAAAATGTTAGTAGTTTTATTTACTAATGTGGATGAAACTCAAGTTAATCGACAGAGTAAATTCAAAAAAAGTTTATAAAACAAATCTTTAAGACATACGACATGATACTCTGACATATTTCGATTCAAAAAGTATTTAAGAAAAAGTTTACCTAGGTCACTCAGAAAACGTATAAGTTAGAGATTTGATTAAGTAGCACTTTTTGTTAATAAACACTTACTCAATCGATTGACACGAGTTTCATCACTGGCCGTAAAATAAAGATTTTTCAGAATGGCGGACTGGAAGGTATGTTGGGCGGGCTCCATAAAAAAATGTCGGAAAGTCTGATTTTTTTAGAATAATGTAAAGAGAAACTACAAACATAAAAACTAAAATATTTTTGTCCAACCTAAAGAGGAGACGTTTCACGTAGGTACTTACAACATTTAAAAACTATAAATCATTCTGTTTGCCATTCCTATTTTCTATGGCAACAACAGGCTTGTTAAAGAAACCCATGCAATATTTCGCATAAAATCAGCATTTAGCTAAGAGCGATTGTCACCCCAGAGCGGCCGGCAAGGTCGTTAATCGTGTTTAGGGCTTGATGCATGCGCCATGTCGCTGACCACACGCCTGAGGTGTTAGAGAATTATATCCCAGCTACATAGCCCTAGTCACTAAAAAGAAATCCATGCAATATTTCGCATAAAATCAGCATTTAGCGAGCGTGATTGTCACCCCAGCGGCCGGCAGGGTCGTTAATCGTGTTTAGGGCGTGATGCATGCGCCGTGTCGCTGACCGCAAGCCTGAAGCGTTTGAAAATCATATCCCTTTCTTATAACCTTTCACTGAATAAAATCTACGATGGCTGGAAGAGCAATATAAACATACTAGTCGACCCGACAGACGTTGTCCTGTCCCACGTCTCAAAAAACAATATCCAGTTGACAAAAAATTTCATCATTCATCGGGTCCGCTACCCGACAGACGTTGTCCTGTCAACACGTCTTTAATTTGAAAATTTAAAACTATTTAATAAGCTAAAACATTCTGGACCATTTTGATTAAAATTATTATTCAACAAAATATAAAATAATTTACAAAATTGTGAATCTAAGCCAGATTGAAATAATCAAAAAAAAAAAAAATAATCCCCTTGAACACACACAAAAAATTTCATCAAAATCGGTCCAGTCGTTTGAGAGAAGTTTAGTGACATACACACATACACAGAAGAATTATATATGTAAAGACTAGTGGCCCGCCCCGGCTTCGCACGGGTTTTTATACAATTTTTTTTCCAAAATTGTGAATCTAGACCATTCCCAGATCCCCTTGAACACACACAAAAAATTTCATCAAAATCGGTCCAGTCGTTTGAGAGAAGTTCAGTGACATACACACTCACAGAAGAATTATATATATAAAGATTTTAAAAATATAAAGATGTTCGAATATTTTTAAGGACATTCTCAGATTATTGTTTTAATCTTAGAGTCAGTTCAGACCGAGACCAGAAGAGGCGCGGCGCAGCGCGTAATTTTCCTTAAAATATCCTTTATTTCCTACACAAGCCGCGCAGCCTCGCTCGTCGCCGCGACAAGAAGCGCAGCGCAGTCTTTTGCCTTTTCATGCATCCTCGTGCCGCGCCGCGATCTGAACTGACCCTTAGTCTAGTGGCATACATAAGCGTATCTTATAATATTGTACTCGTTAGGTAGCAGCTATGGACCTTGAAAATTAATTTCTTTGACACTTGTGTTTTTGTAGTATAGTAAAATATTTGCTACATTAATCTATACTAATATTATAAAGCTGAAGAGTTTGTTTGTTTGATTGTTTGTTTGTTTGTTTGTTTGAACGCGCTAATCTCCGAAACTACTGGTTCGAATTGAATAATTCTTTTTGTGTTGGATAGTCCAGTTATCGAGGAAGGCTATAGGCTATATAACATCACGCTACGACCAATAGGAGCAAAGATTTAGTGGTAAATGTGTAAAAAATGGGAGAAATTGTTCATCTTTGAAGCCTTCCGTTGCGTGCGCCGTGAAAACGGTTCAAGATACACAAAAAATATGTATTAAAGAATAATAGCTCTTTTAATGATCTAAAAAACAGTCCGCGATAGTATGTGTCTATCTTTTAAGATTAACTCACAAAAACCGTTTTATGGTACCTAATTTGGTCGAAATAATTTGTTTAGGTTGTATCAACATAATAATATTAATCTTTATTCAAATAAATATGTTGTTGGTTAAGAGTACTTCATCCATTATAACGCGGGTAGCACCGCAGGGCACAGCTAGTAATATATAAAAAGCTATTTAAAAAAATACTAAACTTACAAATTTCAGTAAATTATAGTAAATTACAATATGTAACTGAATCAATTATACTTTTATATCAAAACAATATATTTTTATTAAATCTTATATCTTTAAAATTGATCCCAGACTTACCGACAGTAAAAGAAAAAAAAAGAACTTGTAGAAAATATTTTTTCTACGAATATCTTTTACATGAGTTTGAATTTATGTTAAAAGTTTGTGTTCCTTAACATTACTACCTACCTATGTTCTTTAGCAATTTTTCCTCAAGTAAACAAATAAAACACAGGAGAAAGCAGTCGTATATTAAATTGTCTAATTTGAATTGTTTGTTTAACTCGGAATATAAAGATGCTCGCATTTTTATGAGCGTAAAGCAAATCCTGTGTAATCCTCATCTTTGCAGCCCTACAAGCGTAAGACAAAAAATATTCCCTGAGAACGAACAGATGTACTTGAAGAATTACTTCGAGGATTTCAGTGCGTGGAGATAATGTATCAAAAGGAATTGCTCATCTGTCTCATAGGCATAATGTTGAGATAATGCAAAATGATAATTATATATAGGTATATACACATATGTATTTGTGTACAAACATATTTCGCAATATATCCCTCGCCATAGCTCAAGGTTTATCTGCAAGATTAAATCAATTAATAGGAGGTTTTAAGATAACGGCGGTCACTGACAAAGTCAACCCGATAGGTACATTGATAGGAGATGATGATCAACAAAGGAACTTGCTTTAAAATCATCATGTGGTGTAAATAGTCCAGCAATGTATGAAATAACGTAAAGTAATTTAATCCAAAGGAAATTTATGAGATTGTCTTCGTAAAAACACAAAAGAATATCGTAATTTCATTTTCTTTTATTTGCAATAATAAACCGAAATGTGGGAATTGGTCGCAACATAGAGAAATTGGCGACAAGCAACCGAGAAAACCAAACGTTATGGTTATGTTTATTGCGCTTGTGATTCGAGTACTTGGCGACACTTTACTCCAATACGAAGCAGGCAGAATCATATCTACTATTTCATACCCCGACGAAAAAGAACCGTGTGTCACACATTATTTCAGCTGTTTTCAAGATATTTTTATTTATTTAGGTATATATCGTATAAAATTATAACTATGGACTACTTGCAAATGACAATTAAGGCGTTAGAATTCGCTATTTTGCAGTGTATATTGAAAAATGTATTTCTAGCAAATTACGGCCAAGAAATCTCCATCCCACATTATAATATTTGCAATAAAACCGGAACAAATCTCTATCCACCCTGACCAATGCATAATTAAATCTACCCTAAGACACTCCAGCCACGTATTGCATTTATGACAAAGTCCATTATTAAAGCTCTTATCATATATCAATGCAATCTCGGGGCATCAGTCCTGTTCAGTCCTGTAGGTAGGCAGTAAAGTTGACATAGGCCTCCCCCTGCTCATAAACCACGCTCATTAGCTTTGGCAACCATGGCGTTTGCACCACATTTTTGCAGTAGATTTTGATGGGGCCATTACGCAAACGATCGTCGGCCATCGGACGTTTTCGATTTAATTTGGCGCAGCCGGCGACCACCCTAGGTTAATTTGGAAATAATTATCGCGCTCCCTTGCAGCAAAAAGATTGTTTGGATCTTGGAGGCTTGCGCTAGTTTTTGTTTCAAATTGAGTAGGTACAAAACGTCGTTGTGTTTATTACTCTAAAAGCATTTGCTGTTTTTGTTTGTATCAATACTCAATTCTTTATTGCTGTTTACACATTGGTTACTTAAATCAAGACATGGTTATATAATAGTGTATGTCATAATGTGGGCCCTGGTGGGCGTTACATAAGATTGTTAAATACATACTTCGTACACGTTAAGATTTCTGATAAAAATTTGGCTAAGCACTCATGTAAATGTTTGAAGAACTTGTTGTTATGAGGATGATAGAAAATTCATTTTATTCAGAACAATACATCTGGCCCTAAATATTTACATTACTTATGTATCTACGCATACATACTCGTATTATGGAGGTATTGTGCACGGCGAGATTGACTCGGCAAGCATTGTTTGTAGTTCGCTCGCAATCACTCAAAGTACAGCCGTTTTGTTTAGGGATGTAGTTAAATGTGCGGCGCGGCTATCGATGACATGCAAAAACCTATATCTATAAAATAATAGGTACGCAAAGTGAAATGTTTGTTTTAGAATTGACATAATTTGCAAAATATCGAACAAAGGTGCAATTTGGGCTCGAAACGCAACCACTGAGTGGCAACTAGGTAAGTCGAAACGTTTTTTTCCTTAGAAGCACCGGGCATATAAACTTAAAGTAAAAATTATCAAGGAAATAAATAGTCTTGACTGTACAATTTCATACACTGAGTTGAGAAGTGAATAAAACAATGCAGCTTCTATAAGATTTAGCAATTTTGTAGTTATTAACATTTTGGTGTTCATATACTATTCAATACATATAAATTACGAAGGCTATTTATTTATTTACTCACTCATAGCTGAATATAAATTTAACATTTACTGAAAAACGATTGTCTTCTTTTAAAAGATGTAATTCAACAAAAAATAGTGTAAATTAACCAAGAAACCTGCCAAATTGTATCACTACATTAATGCACCGACTCTACGTCCTGTTTCTTTTAACCGGTCACGAAGTCCTATACTTTTAACTTTATCCTATAGCTTACAGACACCACCATATACAGACTATCTTCAATTATATCGATACCTTGTACTCAAACCTCACTCAACCCTATTTTTTTCCAGCAATATGAAAGGGATACGCCGGATTGCCGGGGAGCTACAAGAACTAAAAGCGCAGTAGTTCGGCACAAAACCACAAAAGGCCTCAGCACTGTTATTTGTTCTGTGGCCTCCGCAACAAAGTCTAGACGCACAAAGGGAT
This sequence comes from Gymnoscelis rufifasciata, assembly GCA_929108375.1. Classification (NCBI taxonomy): domain Eukaryota; kingdom Metazoa; phylum Arthropoda; class Insecta; order Lepidoptera; family Geometridae; genus Gymnoscelis; species Gymnoscelis rufifasciata. The sequence goes on along the minus strand of OV815315.1, from coordinate 5,265,375 downwards.
ATGACGATTGTATTTTTCACAATAAAGTAAGAAATTGCGTCCTTTTGTGCTTTTGTATGGATGCAGTGAAGTAATCAGTTGAAAACTGGACATATACTCGTATTGCAATACGCTAGCGGGTACGTCCAAACGTTATCATCATCTCTTGTATTTTTTACGTAGTGCCATCAAAAAATATTTTTTTTATAAAATTTATAATTTTCCAAAAGAACAGATTAGGTTTAGCGCTCCTGCACATGATGCCGCCTCAGCGCCGCAACCGGTTCACTGAAGATAGTGTCGCCGCGTTGTCGCCCCGCCACCGCGCCTTCAAAATCAAGTAAAAAAGCACGGTAATATTATCTATACAGTATTCCAAATCAGCGGAGTCTCAGATATAAATTCCTAAAATATGCCATAAAGAGAAAATTATATTCTTAACAGTCCGCGATCTATTTTTTTTTTGTTACTGTATGAGAACTATTTGAGGCCAAGTTCTTTTCTATTAACATGATCTCTTACAATGGTTTTCTTAAATTACCTTCACGAGAACACAACTAATAACGTCATTATTTAACTAGAAATACGATACATCAATTTTATCTCTGACATTTATTAACTGCTAAGTTTGAGCAACTGTGGTGGAAAATCAATAAACACATTTTATAAAACTAAGGATAATAATTAAGATTACCGCTTAATAATGAGATAATAGTCATCCCATCCAAAAATAATGGACACCTTTTTATTGCTTTATCAATTTAATAAGAAAGAGCCAAGATAAATATCAAAGTTTTCGGAGTAAGTTTGACTAAATGCATACCATTTTGTAAATTTTGTTCAAATGCATTACGTCATGCGAAACTTCAATACACTACTATTAATTAATTATCGTCTTGATTTTTCGTTTGCAAGAAAGAAGTAAAATTATAATTTATTTGTCTTAAACCTTTTTAAATTAAAATATACTACCTAGCCGTTAAACATAGGTACTGGTACTTACTGGTATTCCATGTTACGTCTAGACCGATGCAACTGAATATTACAGCCACATTTATAAGTATCGGTGTCAGCTGTCGAAACCAGAATCTCCCCTACCCCTAAATCAGGGAAGGGACCAGACGCAAGCCTGAACCTAATAGTCCATTGAAACCCTAGACAATTTCACACCCATACCGATTCAATTTCATTGTTTCTCGGCGGGTATTTTGTTAACTGATTTTCAATGGTTATTCGAATTGAATTTTAGGAGTTGATGTGAAAATCTAGATGCGTTTGATTTGTATTGTGCGAACTCAAAAAAAATTCAAATATTTAAGACTTACAATATATCTATTGTATAGACATACCATCATTTGAGGGTTATGAGAGTTTTCAGATATTACGACGCTTGTAACAAGCTGCTAGCCATTTTGGGTCTTAATCATCTCATGGTAATTTATAAAGTACATATGTTATCTAGGCTATTTAAAGTCCAACATCACGGCTTCTCATCTACGGAAAAAATCCCGACCTTTTTTGCACAATAAAAAATAATTGAGATCCTACGTAATTCATCAAAAATCAGAAATTCTCATTTGAGTAACACGCGTCGAGTTGGTGGCGCTCAGTTTAATTCATCATCCCTCACACCTAGCTCTTAGTTCGAGCGGGGGACTCTTTGAGATGTCTTTGGGGAAATCCCAGGAAAGTTACGCTTTAAATATTTTAATAAACTCGTATTAAAAGCCGTAAAAAACACTTTTCCTGCTCGTTCTTTTCCCAAGTTTTGTGGGGAGTCGCGCCGCCCGCAGAACTGAAATTTTGTGGTTATACCCGTAGGTGTGAGGGTCGACTAGGGTGTTTCATTATTCATAAGTAATGCTTTGTTCGAAACTTCGAGCTTCTGTTCCAGGCATGTTTTGTTAAATTTGACGTGTCTATTTTAGTGAGAGTCAGGTTCATTGTAAAATTCATTTATTAATTTATACTCTGGAGTTTACTGGAGGAATGTACTCCATCCTAAATAAACAGTGCCGTTACGGAACCTGAGTAAACGTGGAAACGTTGAACCGACTGACCTCATTTTAATTAGTTTACTTGGCTTTCATTTTCCCTCGACACTTTAATATAAAATATTTGATGTCATTATACGTTTAGTTTCATCGTGATCTCCACCTATACCAACTCTACATAGGACATAGTCAAAAATGAACCACCCACCTTCAAACAAAACAGGTACATCGTTCATCCATAGCATTTACCATAACAGGTACCATTTACATTTTAAGGCGTTTTCCACGGGCTATTTTGGCTGTTTCTCTTTTATTTAAAATCTTTTTTAAGATAAAATATACCAAAAGCTGTACCTACCTACCACGTAACAAAGTGGTTTTATTCCTACCTTAGCTGACGAATAATATACTTTTATGATAATAACACGCCAGTTGCATAATGTGATAGCGCTCGGAACGACTTCAAAGGATTTTTGTATGGAAAAATCCGTGGATTTCGGTTTTATGTGAGGTGAGATGATAAAACTACCTACCAGTAAATATTTATTTGTTTTTTAAATGTATGTCCTGTCATAAAACTTCTTTGTCTTGCAATGCAATGCAAATACAACTTATTTTACAACCACTCATTTTTTTATTAAATTTAGTTGCATACTTTTATCTTAACTTAAGCTTAGTAGTTTTTTTTTATTTTAAAGGGATTCTATCTATTTAGATTAATTCAAAGTCTTTAGATACATTGCAATAGAATACAAAAAAATACAGAGGAAACATTTAACATACATTTGTCTAATAGGCCTTATCACTAAAAACGATCTAATCCGGGCATCTTTCGGAATCTTTGGTCTTAATTTACTGATTGAAGTAGTTTTAAAAATTTCTTTATATTCTTCACTAGTTTAATCTCTTAGATTCTCCCTAAGAATTAATTTTCATGAAACTTCATAATAATATAGTACATAATACATACCAGAATAATGAATACATAACATAGGCATTAATTACACAATTGTATATAACTACAAAATTGTAATAACTGATAAAGCTATGTTGTTCTATTCGCTTCTCAACTCAGTATAAAACATTGAAGCGAACAAGAAGTGTCAATACAATGTTATTACCTTGATATTTTTTTAGATTTATTAATTTTAAGTTGACCTCTCCATGTAGGCCATGTGCTTCTAAGGAAATAACCGTTTTGACTTTCACTTTGAATTTGACAGTCAAATAATTCGAGCAAACCGGTACAATTCCGGGCAAAGGCTACTTTTTTCCGCGGCATTTATTATAACACGGGATAAGCCGTGGGCGACGATCTAGCTAGCTACATCTATAAATAGCTTAAATTACTATCTCTAGTTTCCAGGTTCAAACCGCCCACTGAGCTTTTAGCCCGATAATAGCATTATTACACCCTGTTTGAGCTATCCATTGTTTCTGATGAAAGCCCAGGAAGGGGGCCATGATTTGTGATACTCGATAACAGAATCATCATTTAACAAATGATTTATTTCCGTGATATATTGACTTGCATTGTTTGGATTTTGAAATTACTTTGGATTAATAAAAAATACACAGTGCTCTTTTCAATGTGGATTATCATACAGCTACATAAATTAATAACAATATAATTAATATACATAGTAACACTACTTGTTATATTTTAAGAGAGAACAATTTAATTTAATAAGAGACATGTAGGTAATGCTTATGTTTACTTGATTCATGAGACATGTACCTATTCACTTTACTTCTCAACATTTTCTTCTGGTTCTTGATACTTTAATTCCTACGAATACTTTTAAACAGTTTAATTTGTCAAAGCTACGGACTTTACTGCTAATTATTGTACCTTAATCATGGATGAAATTCTTTGTGCATGCCTAAAGGTAACTCCACATTCTTGTTCCTGAAAACGCGAGAAATGTGATTGCAGAATACTTACGACCTTTTTACTTTAAATGACCGTAGATTTTACCATATTTTATTCTATTGAAGTTCTGAAATCTATAGTTCATTTAATTTTTTTTTGGACGTTGGATTGGTTATGACACTACAATGTAGGTACGTTTATAGCATTTTTTTTTCGTTTTCAGTGTCATTGTAACTTAACTGAATATTTAAAGATGTCGTTAACGATTAAAATATCGATATGAATACCTACGAAGACAAACATACCTTTGTTTTTGCCTTTTCATATTAGACATAAGCAAAACATTTTTTTGTATGTCAAAAACATGTTTTATTTTAATTTTTTTTTATAAAATTACAACCTATTATAGTTTTTGTTAAAAAATATATTTAATGCAACTAAGCAAAAACTTAATAATGTAGAAACAGCAAAACAATAGATTTACAAATTTCAAAAACAATCAATCCGTAACTGTTTATGTTATGCACTTATACTTTTATATTGCATTTAAACATAAAACAGTACTAATTCTGAGAATAGGTTGGCAATACTCGGCGAATGTGGAGCGGCCTTTATAATAAAGTTATGAGACATTATTATTATTTATTTATTTATTTCAACGACGGAACATCCTATATTGAGATAATAATCACAAACGTTTCAGTATCAAAGGAGTGGAGCCAAGACCGCGTGTAATTGGGTTTACCCTGAAGCTACTGAGCTAATGCGATTTAGACCGTCTCATCGCTCACTTATTATAACTTAAAGAGGTACTACTTACCTTCTACTTAGAGATGCTGAGCTTTTAGTGGTTATCAAAGTTTATGTATAAGATTTAATATTTTACGGTAGAATCTATTTTACTTAAGAGTTTATCTCTCGTCACGACGTAATTTTACAGTTTAGGATATGATTTGTCGGCGTTGTCTTAAAATGAGCTGCGTATTTGTCGTATCTAAATATGTCATGTAGGTAAGGGTGCAATTCAAATTCTGAATAAAAACGTAAGAGTTCTGGCCTAATTATGTATGAGGAGGTATGAGTAAGACTTCACCTATTAGTGAAGTTTCTGAAAGAGTACTTATACTTACATGCTTATTTTAAAATAATTTTTGATGATTTATAGAATTATTTACTAACCTGCGTGATCTTTCCTCAAAGAGAACAGCTAGCATGTCCTCCAAATCCGTGGATAAAGTGTTCAGCAGCTGCAACAAAAAAATTGCATTTGAAAGGGCATTACATATTTTATTTTAAGTCCATATAAGCTATGATTTTCAACCTAGCTTCAAACATACCATTATATAGACAATTGAATTTCAAAGAAACAAACACTAGGAGAATAAGATAGTGTAATCAATTATGTTTAATAAATAAATGAATAAAATAGTCTCGCTTACTTAAAGGACTGTGAACACAAATATCAATATGAGAGGTTTTCCTATATAGTATAAACGTCGGTTTATTTTAGTTTTCGGGCGTAATTTGTTTTTAAATGTGCAATACCTGAGGCTGATTTTAGTACCACGTTGACCATCGCCGCTGAGAGCTCGGCGCGTAGCAATCTGTATGGAAATATTGCCAGCGCTGACCACTATCAGCGCTGAACGGCCGGCGTTACAGGTTCCTATAACGTCCATACAGTTCAAAAAGCTAGGTTTAATCTACATATTAATTTCTTTACTTTTTCAATTCTAATAGTAATCTAGAATTGTCTCATTGTACCCTACCATTCGCTGTCAAGATTACTACTATTAAAACTTTCACTTTCACCAAAGCTTATCAATAAACGTATCCTTTTGAACTTTACACTTACCTTCTCAAAATGATTCCCGCCCAACAGCGCAAAGGTTTTTACAATAACAATTACATGGGGTGTTACCACCAATCGACCTTTACTATTGCTAGAATGTTCGACTATACAGGGTGTTTGTAAAACGTTCAGAAGGCGCAGTCAGCGAAACACGTGGGGTGTTCCGCGTGGATGGGCAGAAGAGATTTTTATTTGCTAAACTTTTTTCATCGCCACCCCGTCTGCAAACTAAGCAAATACCCTGGCAGTGTGAGTTAGCACGATATTTCAGCGAGCAAATTGATTTAGGCCTGGTTAAAAGTAACTAGGCGTTGAATTTAATTTGTCACGCACAAGAATACGCTAAAAACGACACAATTGGCAAAACTTTATTTTTAATCCAATAAAATTATTGAACGTAAAATCGGTTAAATTAATCAGTTAAATGTTAGTAAATTTTGTTTTGTTTATTTTTCAACAACATAAATACTTAGACAAATTTTAGCTATAGTTTAGGTAAGTACTGCATCATTGTTCCACTTAATGTTGTGTAAGTACCTACCAACCTCATTTGTTTTTTGTTATATTATATTTACATTTACGAATTAATTGCAAAACAAAAAGCTTATGCCATTTTTATCAAATCATGAATTTTTTTTTTATGTATCTTAATTATTTTGATATTTTCTGATGTTTTGTACCGTGTGTATCGTAATAAAGTAAATACCTAAACCTAAGGCTGTGGTGAACGAGGCTTTAGCTCATTTCCCGGACACCGTTTCCAATATGTGGGGTTGAATAGGAATCGAACAAATTGAACAAAACGACCCACAGTTAATTGAATCAACCTGTACATGATTGTGTTTAACTTTCCGATAAAAAAAATACATTTTAACTATGCATTCTTCTAATAATTAAATACCCAAAATAATATGACGGTAATTGTATTGATAAATGAATTAACATTCCTTACTTTCCTTACATTAACACAAGGTTAACCTAGCTTATAATTAATTCTAAACTAAAAACAAATTTTAATAAAACCACCGACTAGAAAATAATATTGCGTCGTCTCAATTTTGGGTTAATTCCATTTGTTTATATTTTTTCATTATTTTGTTAAGGCACGTTAAAAGTATCGCCTACAAAAATATCATAGCAAACATGACGCGAGTTGCATTAAAAACTCAAAAGGTAGACATTTCTCGGCTCGTTACACTGCTACGATTTGACCAATTATATGCGATTTTCATAAATTATTCCACCAATTCGTAAGTAGGATTAAATTCACACAGCGAGTATTCATTTCCATACGAAATCCTCAATAATCCATTCTTGTTCATAAAATTTGAATGGAAGTATTTTCCAATAAGTATTATTCGCGGTACATTCACTTTGTGTAGGGGTCGTAGACCTTTTCCTTAACTACAACGGTTGCTAGGCAACGGGAATCAAACAATAATAAACTCGAGTTTGTCTTTGGTTTTTATTTTCAGGGAAATGAGGTCTAATTTTGTAAACCAGTGAACTCTTCGTAAAATTAGGTCAACGGTAGTTTTACCTAACAAATAGGTGTTGTAACAGAATAAAAGGAAATGGGAAAATAGAGATTATCTATTTAATAATAATTTCCGGTCGGTTGGTATTTCATTATGAGGTGTATTTACGTTCCTACTGCTCGGACACAGGGACCTATTTCTTAACGAGAGAGACTAAGACTTTATTCACCACGGCCATGTGCAGGTTGGTAAATGTCACATGGCCTTCAAACTCATCCAAGTTCTTCAAGTAATGCCGGTTTCCTCACGATGTTTTGCCCTCACCGTTAGAAAATATTTATGAGCGCTTTAAACATGTGTTATGTTTAAAGCGCTCATTAATATTTCAAGACAAAAATCTAAAATGCACGCCGTGGGTTTTGAACCCACGACCTTCGGAATTAAATTCGAGTGTTCTCCCACTTAGCCAACACTCTCAGTCAGTATTTCAAACGGACCTTAAACTCATAAAAACTATGACCATCTATTCCCTTTTAAGATTTTGTGTATTGTCATGAAAATTGATGAAAACACTTAAAGTTTTTCACCCGCTTTTTACGAGTCAAGGATTTATGAAATATTCCTTCAACGATAAAATACAGTCAGTTATAAAGTTAACGAGCGCCGACTAATTGTTTGGAAGTTGTGCCCTGGGACTGATGACATTTTACCATTTCACTGAATCACACTTCTTTCTCGCCATTTGATATTATGACAGGGTAAAAATGTTAGCTTTTGTTTTTATACAGCAAAGGCATTAAATTATATTTATAAACTTTTTCAGAAGCGTAAAATGTACATAGTTGGATAAGTTTAAGTTTGGTCCAGTAAAACTAAGTCATGTTATGTATTGAAATATGTACTTTGGTTTATTTGACTTGTGAGACAAACTCTTGATTTTTATAATCGGTTTACATAACTAAAATACTGATCCTGTACAAACCTAAAAAGTCAATAATCTTTATTCGCTACCAATTAATGGTTAAGTGGCATAAGTAAGTAAGTGGCGTCTGAAAATACTGGACCCCTATTTTTTTATTTAGAATTTAAAAAGATAGTGCAAAGTTGGGTGACTGCGAAATTTAGTACAAATCACGCGAAAGCGTTATGACACGCGAAACTTCAAAGCACTGTATCGTCTTGATTTTTGTTAGATAAGCTTTTATTTGACCACAATCTCACCTGATATAAATAAATAAATAATATAAATAAATATTTCCGGACAATCTACACAACAACATCTAGCCCCGTGGTAAGCTCTAAGCTTGTGTTACGGGTACTAGATATCTGATAAACTTAGTATAATATACATACATATATAGATATTTTTATTATACATATTAAACACCCAGACCAAGGAGAAAAGTGCTTGCAGAACATACAAACAATTTTACCCTCGGCGGGAATCGAACCCGCTACCTCTTGCTCTGTAAGCTATAAAAATAAGATATAAAGTGACGATGTGGTCTAAGATGGGGCATGAAGACCTAGAAGACATGATTTATCGTTTGCAAGAAAAAAAATGGGTACCTAAATGGCAGATTTAGGTACTATTATTTATAGTCCCTATTATAGTAACAATTTTCAGGGTGCTTTATCTCTCTTAGCCTCTATTTGGATAAGTATTATACTTATTAAAATTAGCCGCTAGTTAACAAATACATTGCATCATTTTAAATGTCGAAACACACATGAAAATTTCAAATGTTTTTTGTACGCATCCCCAATAAAGTATTCCGTACTGCATAACACGATGCACATAGCACGATGCTAACTTTTCCTCTACCTGGCTGGGCAAAACAAAGCGGGTTTATTTGCATTGTTTTCCAGTCGCGTAATGAAGAAAGTTGTGCATCGATGCTGAATTGGCATTTTCAAACGATTTTTTCCGTATGAAAGCAACAGAACTATACGACGCGACGGAACCGTGGTAGATTTTTAGAGAAAGGTTTACGTCAAAATATCTTAATCGCAAATTCTTGTATTGTTGTCATTATTATGATTAGCAAGTTAGTTGTAAAAAGTGGAAATTTGTTAAATTACTCGGAACCCTCGGTTTATGAGACCATCTCATACTTATGAAATATATTTAATGTAGTTGATTAAAGTTGATTGATAGTATATAGAGGTATTTTTTATAAAAGCTGTAGATAAGTTTCCTTACAAAATACCAATTTTTCATATCTAAGATATGAAAAATTGGACACAATATACTAATGCGACGTAAAACACGGTATTACTATAATATAAATCTAGTTTTTAAAAGTACTACGTACGGGTACGGAGAGGGAATAGAGCTCGCCGGGTAATGCCGCTCACCCCTGTATGTCTGCCAAAATGAAAATTAGCGACCCGCTACTTCCCGCGAAATAAAATGGTAGGCGGCCTATTATATAATATAGCAGTCAATGATGAAAACGGACAAATCAAGAAAAGTTACCTCGTTTAAAGTCATACTGATACAATTTTTTTACAACTAACATCATAACATCCTAGCTTGAGCAGCAGGGGCAATGCCACTCAAAGATGTATTTTACAAAATGATTTCCTTAAGTTAGTTGGTCAAAAATAAATCCTTTTATTGTAGATTTATGGGGAACAGATAATTAAATACTTCTTATATGGTCTCAATTTTTATTTATAATCCATAATGTTAAAACTACATAATTTCTTCGTTAAGTGAACAACATTCCCCCTCCGTACCCTACCAGTAAAAAAAGATTTACCTAATACAGGGCGACCTTTTTGACCTCCCCTTGCAAAGAAAAAAATAGGCAGCAACTGTGTCCCCAAGCATCGATTGTTTTTTTCCCAGACCACTCATTACATCGTAAAGTTGCTGCTTTCTAATTAAAACGATTGGATTTTTATTGTGAAACTTTTAGACTGGGCTGTCGAATAAAACTGATTATTTGCAGTGGTATATTTTATTGAAACTAGGGTGATTTCGTATATTTCTTCGAAATAGTTCACACTTCAACGCTTATTAAATCTATAAATTAGAGTAGCCCGCTGTTTGTATGTTTGAGATTTCAAGTCAAAATAACTGAATAGATAGTTTGTTTTTGTTGTCGCTTTAAGCAATATGTAAATTAAATCAAAAGAAAGGGGAAGTTTCACGAATAGCTAAGAATACAATTAACTTTATTGCATTTTAAATAGTTGCCTGAATGAGATCACCTTTTTTACTGTTCGTTCGTGTGAGTAAAGTGTACTCGAATTGTAATTTTCCATCAAAGTATTTAAATTGTAAACGATATACAATATATTGGTGGCAATTCACAACATACTAAAAATTAAGGCTTAGACTAAAATTACATTAGAGAAATACATTTTCTGACATTTTAGTCATATGGCGTCATCTTAGTTAGGTTTACGCATGTTGTGAATTGCCACTTATTATACCTAGCTACAACAACGATATCTAAATCCGGTATATAAAGTGAGCAACGCCGTATGCTGCGGCTAAGTCGGAAATTGAAACCCACATTGTTAGGGTTGCTAAGCCTTACAATGAAAGGGTTGACGACCTGAAACAATACATTTCATCATCATCCAGTAAGTACCTATCGAGTGAATCATTGTGCTGGATATTTCTTCAATTATATTTTTGTTCTTTGGACGATCCAACCACACTTTTAGGTTCCATCTGACAATATTGCAGAACAAATTGTCTGAAAGGTACAGAAAATTAATCAATTAAAACCTAAACCTATATATTTATACTAGCAGCATATTTAAATTTCTTAATTGGTATAATGTATTCATATTTATTATTACCAGTGATACAACTATAAGTTACGGTTTCCTGTAATTCAGGGCCAGATTCTTCAATATCCTTTCATAAATACATTTATGACCATCTCAATCAATCAAAAGAAAAAGTCATTTATGACCATCAAAAATGTTGGTGCTTCACTTTTCATTTTAGAATCCATATATCCCAGACCAAACAAGATATGAATGGGTCTATTCATATAATCATGCAGCCACAATCGTGGCGCTTCCATTATGAAAGGATGTCCAATGTCCATGCATGTGACGTTTTCAATTTCCTACTTTGGTATCACGCTGACCGCAGGACAATGGGTTTCAGGGGGAAATGCAGTGGAGATGTGCATTTGTGCTTTGCGGTGAAAGTTTTGACGTATTTGATATTAGGTTTTTAAACCATTAGGATATTTTCCTTTCTTTTCGTAATCTTCAGCTTTTTCAGCAGTTTGACTGCTTCAGTGGCGCGGTGGGCGAGGCTACCTCTTGCGCCGCAAGCGGACCTCGGGTTCGATTCCCGCTGAGGGTGAAAGTGTTTGTATGTTCTGCAAGCACGATCTCCTTGGTCTGAGTGTTTAATATGTATAATAAAAAAATATCTATATATGTATGACTATTATATTAAGTATATCAGATATCTAGTACCCGTAACACAAGCTTAGAGCTTACAACGGGGTTAGATGTTGTTGTGTGAAATGTCTGGAAATATTTATTAATTTTTTATTATTTATTTATCTATCATCATTTCAGCCGTAGGACGTCCACTGCTGGACATAGGCCTCCCTCAAAGACTTCCAGTGACTTCGGTCGGTAGCAGCTTGTAACCACCGCGAGCCCGCTACCTTCCCTAGGTCGTCCGTCCATCTAGTTGGTGGACGTCCTACGTCGTAATCTATACTATTATTATGATAGTTTATTTAGGTAATTAACTTAGTATAGGATACGTCTAAATGTTACCTAATCTATCATGTTAACCCTTGTATAAATTGTAACCACATGAAGCAACGAATAAATGAATATGAATATTATTATTCTGAATTTGAATTCGTGTTGGCTAAGTGGGAGGAAACTCGACTTTCATTCCAAAGGTCGTGGGTTCAAACCCCGCCACGCACCTCAAGATTTTTCTTTTTGAGACATTTGCGGTTTAAACACGTGCTTTAACGGTGTAGGCAAACATCGTGAGGAAACCGGCATTTTCTGAGAACTTTAAAGAGTTTAAAAGTGGCTAGAGTGGGGAATAAAGGCCTAATCTCTCTCGCTTAGAGAGAAATTCCTGTGTCTCAGCAGTGGGAACGTTAATAGGGTGATGAAGATGATGATGAATTTGATTCATTTTTTGTTTGTTTTAGCGCGCTTTTCTCAGAAACTTCTGGTCTGAATTCTTTCTTTCGTTTATCGAGGCTATAGGCAACTTTTAAAAGTTAAAAGTGAAAAGCTAGAGTAAAGATAACTGCGGTTTCAAATAATCTTACAACGTGGCATGTCGCGCATATACTGCGTTACAATATAAGTGTATAAACGGGCGTCCTTATCGCTGATAGTGAACTCTTTTAGGCAACCTTTGATGGATGGGTACTGTAGCAGTGAGTATGGATATTCAAGTATTGGGTAATAATAGATTGCAGTTGCAGTATTTAATGTTTAAGGATTCGATTATATGTATAATAATGTCAACAATTATGTTCTGCAATCGTCCAAAAAATTGCGTCATAAAACCCCAAACTCAATTCAAGTACGACTCTCCACTAATCCACACGCGACCATAACGCTCGTAAAGTATCCTATCTCAAGTTCCAACGATAAAAAAGATTGTTTCTGACTAACAGCGCACTTAATCACTGCAAACTTGCGGAACAACTTATGGATGCGTGGCACGCGAGCTTCTACGTTTACACTTGGCTAGTTCAAAGCACGTTGCGATAAATGTAAGTAGACCTTTATGTTGCAATGAACAAAAAAATTTACTCATACCTTTTTGGCTATAAACTTTTTTCTCTAAAAGAGAGTTAACGAAGGACTGATTGTTAACGTCAGACTGAACTAAACTGACATCAAATTTTGGGGGGACGCAAAATGGCGTTCAACTGAGTAACATCTTTTTCACTTTATAATTTTAATGAAATGAAAAAATGAAAAATTTACTTGCAGGCTTGACTTATTAGCTCAGTATTTTAAATTTTGAAATAAGTTAAAGTGCGCGGACTTTGGAAACCCCACGAAATAAAAGTGACGATAGGTAGTTCTCCAAAGTAGGTACAACAATTTTATTTGGTGTCAACAATTTTATTCTTATGAACAGTCAAAGCCAAGAGCTCGCAACAAACAATTCATTTTTTATGTATGAGATGGTCTTATACTTCACCTAGGGTTCCGTGTACGTTTATAAACATTTTGCAATAAAAACAATATTAAAAAAAAAAATTAAGTGCAAAATGATGCAGCTCTACCGACCCATCCAAGTAACTTTTAAAAATCACGTCCGTTATAAGAGAGCCTACTGGTAAATTTATTTATTATGTGTTGTGATAGCAGCCAGAGTAATACATAATCTCTCAGAATTTCAATTATCTATCCATCACGGTTCATGAGATACAGCCTACTAGAGGTGACAGACAGACAGACGACGAAGTCTCAGCTATAGGTTCCCGTTTTATCCTTATTATTAGAAGTAGGTACATACTAATGGATAAAATGTCTTATTTCGGTCATAATAAGAATTACCTTCATATAAGATCCATTCTTCTCCTCGCAACGTCCCTTGATGTACTGATGGTAGACGTTCGACATGATCCACTCTGAAAATAAAACAAATATAGTATTGTTGGCAATAGGATCTGATAGATGATATCTTATGAATATTTTGTCGTTCCCAATATTTTCCGTTTTTTGTCGATATAATTAGAATGGTAACGGTAAATTGGTTATTTTCGGAAGAACATTATTTTCTGATATTTTTTCTTATATACCTAGCTAACTTATAGCTGAAATACACTTTATTTCTAGAGAAAAACTCGTAAAAATGCGGGAAAAGGCGGAACCAGTAGATAGATAGATATGTAGATATATAAATAGATAATATCTTTATTGCACACCAATTCTTACAGACTAACTTAAAAATAACTATCAATAAACACACATTATAGCCTACATACCAACTCGTAGTAGGTAGAAGGACAGTACGACCCATAGTAAAAAACAACCGAATTGGTATAATTCTTACTTCATCCATCGAAACGTAACAAATAACGAACGACAATCGAAGACAATAGTCTTGTTATTTTTGCCGAATCTCCTCTGTGTCAATTGCCGTCCTCTATCTGCCAACTTTTGTGTTTACGTAACTTTTAGTTAGCTGATTAGTCTTAGTTTTGTCAGAGCTGCTAAAACAACATAGTAACAAATTGGAGCAAGTTACGTTTTAGTCTAATCTCGTAAACTAATTTCATCATTATAATCTTCACAACTTTTAAATGATCGCGATATACTCAAAAACTACTGCACAGATTTTCATTTACTGATATAATTGATAAGAAAGTGAATTCATATATCTATACATATATTATAAACTAGCTGTGCCCTGCGGTGCTACCCGCGTTATAATGGATGAAGTACTCTTAACCAACAACATATTTATTTGAATAAAGATTAATATTATTATGTTGATACAACTTAAACAAATTATTTCGACCAAATTAGGTACCATAAAAACGGTTTTTGTGAGTTAATCTTAAAAGATAGACATATACTATTGCGGACTGTTTTTTAGATCATTAATAGAGCTATTATTCTTTAATATATATTTTTTGTGTATCTTGAACCGTTTTCACGGCGCACGCAACGGAAGCTTCAAAGATGAAATAATTTCTCCCATGTTTTACACATTTACCACTATATCTTTGCTCCTATTGGTCGTAGCGTAATGTAATATAGCCTATAGCCTTCCTCGATAACTGGACTATCCAACACAAAAAGAATTATTCAATTCGAACCAGTAGTTTCGGAGATTAGCGCGTTCAAACAAACAAACAAACAAACAAACAAACAAACAAACAATCAAACAAACTCTTCAGCTTTATAATATTAGTATAGATTCAAGTAGCCCGCGCCGTTCACAATAAACTCAATACTACAAGACTTACGAATCTTTATGCACTTTTCGCTACCAGCGATAAGCAATCGGTAGAGTGAGTGATTCAAGAGAAAGGTTTTTATTCATAATATTTTAGGGATGTGTGAGAATTAGTTGAATAATGATGTTAATTGTTAAAGGAGTCGGGAAAAAATAAAGCAGTTTTTTATTGTTTACACATATTGGTATCCATGGGAACTTACAGAAGCAGTCACATTGCGATACGCGTATGGCAAAACAACGATTGCCGGGTCAACTAGTTTTGTATATTTTTTGGTTTATTCAGCTTTTTGCCTCGGTTTCGGGAAGCAAAACATGAATATAGGTACCATAGCTCTCTTACAAACGCATTTGGTGGTGTTAACTTGTGACTCATTATATGCAAATTTAGATCATTGTATATATTGATCATGTATTCAGAGTAATATAATTTTCAAATAGAGCACAGCCACAGTACCTTTCTTGTCCTTCGTATTATTATTAATGTTGTTTCTCATAGTTTAAATTCATACACGCGTTTATAACCCCCCGTGTAGAAGTTACAGCAATTTCCCGTTAGCCAAAAATGAGTACCATTTTGTTGAGGGATAGTCGTGATGAAAATTATAATTTCATAGAATTGCGCTGTATTTTGTTAGTAAAATTATTGGTTCGCAATTGTATTTTTAAAATGAATTAAGTATAAACAAGATCAGATAATACTTTATAGTCGCTAAGCGGGCGAGGGCTCGCTTTTAACTCAAGAATGGCATATTCTATGACTTTTTTTTAAATGTATGAGATGGTCGCAAACATTGGGCTGGGCCAGTGTGTGAAGCGATTTTTTCGTGTTTCGTAATGTGGTCCGGAGAAGCCATTTACCTTCTAGGTCTTCATGTCCCATCTTAGACCACATCGTCACTTTACATCAGGTGAGATTGTGGTCAAATGAAGGCTTATCCAGCATAAAAAAAATAAAAAACCAAGGGTTAGGTTTATTTTAATAATTTATACACTTATTGTTTTATAAAGAAATTAATTTAAGCAATAAACAAAAAAATTGTCCAAAAAGTCGCAGTCGGAATGGTCACCCATCCTAGTTCTGACCTCGCTTAGCGCCGCTTAACTTTATAGGTGAAATACGGAACCCTTATAACATCTACATAGGTATGGCAATTTCAACTCACAACAGAGCCTAGTTAGACCATGTTTCTATATATGTTAAGTTACTTGTCCGATTGATCTGTCTGCAAGATAGTGCTAGTCAGAGAGATGCATAAAGGGAACAAACACAGCATGATCATTACATACTTTCTTTTTAAAATGTATATTTTGTTATTTTTACATATAAACCTATAAAATAAGCCTTCATTTGACCACAATCTCACCTGATGTAAAGTAACCATGTGGTCTAAGATGAGGCATGAAGACCTAGAAGGTCTCCTGACCACATGTATCTACTGCCATACCAACTGTTCATATCAGTATATATAGCACATTGTAATCTAGCCTTATTATATGTTATTAGTTTATTGTTTGTTGTATATTAACTGTATGGTAATCAATGAAGTGTTTTCTAAAGCATTCTTCTCTGTAGGATAACAATGGAACTAAACACACATATTACGAAGGTTTCAACTTTGAGTTTATCTATTTATTATTGGCTTCTATTATAATCGGAGATTTAATTTCAAATTTGACATCTAATTGATTATTAATAGTCAATGAATACAAAAATTTAAAAATATTGCTTCAATCATTTTATTCTCGGTAATTGTAGTCCATCTTAAGGCCTATCTAAAAGCTAGATTGTTTTAGGACCACAGACTTTGTGGAAGGCTAAAGATGAGATGGCGGAACGAGCTCGATTGAGCGACCCACCTGAGTAGCCTGGCCTGTAGACTGTGGTAGTTCAACATAAAAAAAAAACATGCGCGTCGAATTGATAACCTGGTTTTTTCGTTGAAAGTCGGTTAAAAAGTGAAAAATGGGTAAATAGGCCTCCGGCAATGAGACACAGAGTGCTAGATAAATAATACCTAATAATCATAATCATCACCCTATATCAATTAGTCCACTGCCTAGACATACATAACCATTGACAATTTGTACTATGTGATTGTAAAAAAAGCCATAAAGGTTCTCAATATGTTACGCCTTTTCGTTTCAAAACATGAATTCGGCCTTTTGTTGACAACATTACCAATCTGAAGTTGGCCGTGCGTTTACTAAAACGTGGGCAATTTGCATGTGGGGCCGGGGCTTTCAGGAGATGAGTGTTTATGATAGGTGTCCCCCTAAATATTTATAGTACTTTATATATTGGATGCAGCCACTTTGCTGTTTACGCAAATTGCGGGTAGAAACCATTTTGGTTGATAGAACGACTTTGGGAAACTCTGGTGAATTAGGGATGTGAGAGCGTGAGATATGTTTGATTCTTTCTGTAATTTTATTTTATTTATATGAATTTTTATTTACATAAAAAATATAGGTAAAAACTGGTCAACCTAACGGTATATAGACAACTTCATTGCACGCGATTTCTTACGAACTTAATTACAAAAAAAAAACAGTGGTAACGCTACTAGTGGTACAATAAGCGGTCACCAACACACCAAAATGTTTCTCAAAATCGCTCCATCAACGCACCCGTCAATAGGTCAAAAAATATCCTAATGAAACTTTTTATGGGCTTAATAAAAAATAACTCACAAAAATAACTCGACTAATCACACAGCATCACTCACCCCAAACTAAGCAGAACTTGTACTATGGATTGTAGGTGACTGATATACTACATACATAGGTATATTTATATTTCGTAAATACATACTTATGATACATAGAAACACTCAGACCCGAAACCAGAAATTGTAGATAGTACAAAATCTGGTCCCCCGGCGGGAATCGACGTTAATAAAAACAAGGAGGAGGAGGTTTTGTCTGTTCACGTCCGTAAGTGGTAACCCTCTGAATTCTTGCACGTGACCTCCGGGTGGTGCTAAGAACAGTTTCTGGTGGTAGGCTACGGCCGCGGCTTGTCACCACCCTCCGCGCTGGGCCAGTGCGTGAAGCGATTTTTTTGTGTTTCGTAATGTGACCCGGAGAAGCCACCTACTTTCTAGGTCTTCATGTCCCATCTTAGACCACATCGTCACTTTACATCAGGTGAGATTGTGGTCAAATGAAGACTAATAGAGCATAAAAAAAAAAAAAATATTCTATGTCCTGGATGACTTTGACATTCACCAAGTTTGATAATTCCTTTAATGCTCTCAAACACAAATTTAATTAAATAAGGTCGTAACTACGTCGTAAGTCGTTATGATATTTCTCACTTGATTGATGATGATAGCAGTATTTTGAGTAGCATAATCCAACACATGGCACTCGAAACGTGCCGAATTTGATCACAAAGGACAGGACAGGTTGATCCCACAGATCTACAATTCAAACACCCGAGGCTATTCAACTTTGCATTTGGACTCGGTATTTCGATTTTGATAAATGGAGTCCTCACTTCTAATAATGTTTAATCCAGGACGGTGTTCTCATCCCGACAGATCAGATATGCAGATGGAAAGAGATACAATATTTAAAGGATTATTTTGTTCATTTTTATTTGCTGTTTTCGGCCTTGTTGAAATGAAATGAAAGAGTTTGTATTTTTTTATTTTGTAGGTTTTTTATTTTTTTTATTCGTCGATTATTGACTGCGGGAAAATATTTATTTCCGCTGGGAAATCTATTATCGCAGAGCGATAGGTATGAGAAATAATCATTTATGTAGGTTTATTATATTTGGTTAAGTGACTTTTTTGTTTTTAATCCTGTATGTATCTAAAATTCATTCATATTTGAACTCGGATCAAGGGGATTGGAGTTCAAACTTATCTTAATGAGACTATCCATTTAAAATTGAATGCTAGACATCGCTCTTGAGCGAGAAGACCGCAAATTGTCGCATAGTGCTAATCATAATTTCGGTAAAGTGTTATAATTGTGTGCGTAATAAAGAAAGAAGAAGTGCGTAGTTTTACTCTTTTGTTTCTTTAAAAAAAAATGTCGCGTTATCCTTGCAATTTGAATTCCGTCCAATTATTCAGACATAAATTATTTGTGTATAGAGAGCTTAACAGGTAACAGGGAACATCCCCAATTCGATCCAAAACTGCACCAGAATTATGTAGTAAAATATGTGGCTACAAATCCTCATAGGCCCGATGGTAGGATCATGGGATTATACAGTCGTCATTTTGGTTCACGATTATTTGCCATGGCAACTGTTTGTTTTCGCGCAATATTATACACCGTATTGTGATTAATTCGTTTGGGGTGATGAATGTGATGCCATAGAATCATTAAAGTCATTAGGAACTGATAATTAGTATTTGGTACAAAAAAAAATTATTATTGTAGGTAGTTCTTGGAGACAGTACTCTATATTACTGAAAATCTTAACTATTGCATGTTAAGATTGTAACTTTTCAGTCACCGAAAATTATTTTTATGGGACTTCATTATTTTTTACAAATTGAACTCCATTATTGTTCTGAGAATCGCACATGTACTTACCTACCTTATCTATGATAATTATACTGATGTTAGAGTTCATAAAAATGATTTGTAAATTAATTCAGACAATTTTCTCAACATCAATACCAGAAGTACAGACATAATTATAATAATATACGATTTCATAGCTAACATCTAGACATCTTAGTATAAACATTAGATAAATTTATTATTATAAAAAACTCCGATTCCAAAACCTTTGTTCCCATAAAAGTAAGAATAAGAAACCGCTTCCGTTCGGGAGCTATGATGCCACAGACAGACAGACAGACTCGTCAAACTTAAAGCATTATTTTTGCGTCAGGGGTTTAAAATAAATAATGCACCCTTTTTTATTCCCATCTTTTAAATATATTTTCATTCATGTCATTTAGAATGTATTCGTAGCAACATTTTATTAACACCTATAAGTAGTAGTTGTACCTCGGCACATATAAAATAAACTTCGTTCCGTAACGAGCACCTACAATATTTTCCGACGACCTTAGTCTGAGACCATTTCTTCGGGAAACTGTTCTTTTACGACACACTACAGAGAAATGTGCCACACTGGGTCATAATTTTTAAGAGGTTTGGGAGGTTTTGTCTGTTCACGTCCGTAAGTGGTAACCCTCTGATTCCTTACACGTGACCTCCGGGTGGTGCTAAGAACAGACTCTGGTGGAAGGCTTCGGCCGCGGCTTGTCACCACCCTCCGGGCTGGGCCAGTGCGCGAAGCGATTTTTTGTGTTTCGTTATGTGGCCCGGAGAAGCCACCTTCTAAGTCTTCATGCTTCATCTTAGACCACATCTTCACTTTACATCAGGTGAGATTGTGGGCAAATGAAGGCTAATCTGACATAAAAAAAAAAAAAAAAAATTACAGGTGGAGGTCACATGAGACATAATTATGTGAGGGAAGGCAGTTTGAAATATGTTAAATTATCGTATTATATAGTTTTAAACAATAAAGGGGCAACCCTTTGTTGTTTAAATAGATTTGTGCTTTAATTAGGTATAAAATAACTTAAAATAACATAAGTTAGTAAGTACAGATAAGTTAATTCCAATATTACGGTGCTTGCAACAGCAGCGTCGAAGTATCGGAAATTCCCAAAATGTCATTGTCATTGTATGTTACCCGTTTAAGTCTTAATTTCTATGGAGTAGGTAGAAATGCCCATTCAAAAAGATTTACAACGGCAAATTAAATTATTTTTTCATATCAAGATTGACAAAATGGTATTTTTTATCATTCAAGAAACTCCATCAGTTTTTCTCTTAAAAATGTTTAATCGTTTCAAGATTTAATTTTTCTAATTTCTGTATTTTCATTTTATGACGAATAGTTTTGTTAAGACAATGCCGTCATACTGGTCACACTTGTTTAAAATGCAGACTTTTATAAAAGACAAATTATTATTTATTTCATTTATAATTAAATATGCCGTAAATCTATAAATACAAGCGTTCTGTTCGCAGCTTCGCATACCTACGTCTCAGTAGTATTTACATATGGGCATAGAAGAACAAAATACTACGATATGGGTTATCTTTGGCCAAAAATGTCCATGTCTTTACCATAGAAATAATAAATAAAATTTATTTATTTCTGACAGCAATCATCCATAGTTCAGTTAGTACCAAACTTAAAATTAATTCGGGAAAGTACTTATAATAAAACATAATTAAAAACACTAATTTATTTTTGTAGCATTTGAATACACTTTTAAATAAATAAAACTAGTATATAGTTTAATAAATCATTTTATACAAGATACAAAATCATTTATTTCCATTGTTTGGTTTTACAAAACTTAGACACTTAACTTAGCCACAGTCACTTATAAGCCACAGTCGGCACAGGTAGTTATTTTGTATTTTAAATTAGGAAAACAGCGATGTTGTACCTAAAGTTAAACAACATGTCGTCTGTTGGCATGACAGTTAATTAAACTATTACCATTTACGAGTAATTCCATGACATTAGACGCATTTGGCGAGTATTACATATGGCGAGCTTCAACCATTCTTCAACTTTCCCTCCAGAAACTATTCGCCCTTATAGCTTTTTAGCGTGAAATATCTTTGAAATGTCACCCTCTTCTATTTTAGTACGACTCACCCTCGCATATTCAAATCGTTTAATGTTCGCGACTCAAGTGGTATTACACATTTTTCATAACGTGTCATTCTACGCGTCTCATTTGGAGATGTTTTAAGTTTGCTCGTAATATCAAAGCTTTTTGAAGACATGAATTATGGTTACAAATCTTGTAATGAAAATTATTTACAAAGTGGCTGTTTACCTTTAAATAAATTTCAGCTCGATTCTGTCTTGTGATATTGACGTAACTTATTCATTAATTTTTTGTATAAATATTTCGATAAATAGGTAGAGGAGAAGGTGGTAATATGGCCATGCATGTATTCGTCTTAATACATGTAGTAATTCATACATGGCGCTTCCCGATTTTGAGATACGATAGGGAGCCATAATAACCAACGTGGGCCATATTACCACCTTCTCTTATAGGTATCTATTAAAATTGTAATCGAGTATAGGAGTATTATTAATTAAATTAAATAAAACGTTTAAAAAACAGACTTCAACAACGAATACGTATTAATAATATGTAACTAATAATGCACTAACAAAAAAAAACGATTTGCAGTCGGTATCAGGCAAAGAACAACATACTTCGCAAAACCTACACGGAATGGTATGATATTTTTTTTAATCAGTCTTTTTTAGATTTCCTATGTGTGAAAATTATCTTTCCATGGGTACCACTCACACCCCTGGAAAATACAACATAATCGTTGATTTTAGCTGCCAACACACTGTGTGTTAGTTAAATTGTTCACAATTTTACAGCTTGTAAATAATTTTAAAATACTCTAATCCTTATAAGAACTGATGGCAGGGGGAAGGATTTTATGCCTATTCCTCAGATATTGTTAATAATTCGCTTTTCTCAACCCTTACTCTATATAATCATACATAAACACTAACAATAACAAATAGTAACTACAAAAGTAAGTGCCGCTTTCTATTCGCTATTATAAAGTCGATTTAAATTGTGAGGATTGAAGTTGAATTGCTGCATACAGACCTTAGAGGGATAACATAATATCAGTACATGAACACTAACAATAACAAATGGTAGCTACTTGAGTACCTGCTTCTAATTCACTATTGATAGAGCCACCATCCATCTGCTGTGACGTCTTTGTCACAGTTTAAATAGTGAGGAATGATGTTGAATTACAGTAGACGGGTCTTATTGGGGCTTTAAACGAAGTATTAGCTCTAAATTATCAATTATATAGTCGTAAAAGATAATTGTTTGCAGAGTTTTTGGAAGTTTCAATGTGGGATCCGTATTATTATTTTTCAACACTCATTAAAAAAATATGTAGTTTTCTTCGCGTATCGACCATGGACCTCTAAAAACCCCCGGAATCCCCTGTCATATACATACATACAAACTTACAAAACTATTTATTTTACGGCAGTATTTCGTTGTATTATTACATTACTATTGAATAATTAATACGTCACGTCATTTGATCGCATACCCCGCATTGGTATATGTAAAAAGAAAATTTTAACCCTTTATTTTTACATATTTAGCCGATGTGTGTATAAATATTTATTTAAATTAGTTTTTGAATTTAATTTTAGAAATTATTGAATTAACAACAAATCTCTGATCCTTTTTTAATTGCCATTTTATGAAATGGCGTCCTTATCGCTGTGCTGTTCTCAATCCAAACACATTTTACAGCGAAAACCCTTGATAATGACATAAGATCTCAAAACTAGGAATGTGTCAGTGCCGTGGTGCCGTGCTGGGAGTGTAATGGCACCTCTGCTTTACCTCCGATAGCTCTTTAAGGAGACATTGATAGATGACGCCCGATCTACGTCTGATATGAACGAGACTTAGCAATCAGTCTTAGACTTGCTTTCAGAGAAATATTGAGAAAACGGTGTTTATTTTATTATTTAGGCCATGGGTATTGGAAGCAGGATATTACAGTCGAAATAACGGCCTAAATCCTACGGCTAAATGAATAATAAAATTAAATAATGAAATAATGTTGGGATACCTCACGAAAATTGACATAACTAACCATAAAGTTTAATCGGGTTTTCTGAAATAAGCCTTACAAAAATAAATTGCAAGTTGTATATTTTTCAAGGAAACTGTAGATCTCATTCTTTTGTTTGTAAGAACATTTTGTATGCTCATCACAGGTGTAATTTCGAGTAGAAATGAGCTCTCCTGCGCATTCGCCTCCACAGGGCTGTTTTATTAGTTTTAAATTATTTATTTCACCGCAACAGATTTACGATTGGCACCGCGATGTATCAGACGCCCACCAATAACATTCTGAGGGCGTGGAGCTGTGAGCACTAGAAGTGACTCTAGGTAGAGCTTATTTTTATGGGGCTTTATACATGAAATTTTAATTCACAAATCTATAAAAAACAACGAAAGACTACCAATCATACAAAGCACATCAAATTGCGCCCTCAAACTAAGTAAAGTGTGACGACAAGAAACTGATTAATGTTAAAATTAATAATTTAATTGTTCAAATATATTTGAGCAACCAATACACAGAGCATCATTTTACCATACACTGGGTTGCGCCTTCAGTATTTATAGGTAACTGATATTATAAACAACTAGCCCTTCACGCCACGGCGCTACCCTTATTTTATTGATTTTATTGTTTCCACGAAAAAAAAGGCTATCTAACAGTGAAGTAAGTTTTGAATCAAATTCTTAAAACACCTTGTTTATCCACTCAAACGTCCAGCCCCGTATCATCGGCGTAGTGACCGACATACGTTCAGGCGTAGTGTGTACACAACGCTGGCGTAGCATCAAAAATAAAACGCTTATCACATAGAAAGTACTGAAGCGATTTCTAAACCAAAAATTATTTTATTTACGTTGCCGTATCTAGAAACTCTATCGCTTTGTTCGGAGAGCGGTTTGCAGGCATCACACCCTACGCTTCCCCTTTTATTTTACGATCTTAAATTCTTCACGAGATCCATAGGTGGAAAAGTATCCAATGCTTTTTCAGCGGTTGCTCCGAAGTGTAACTTTAGGTGAAAAAGTGGATTTTGTAGGGAGGAAAATTGCTCCAGCACGATTAATGGGTCATTTAATTATTTTTTGTAAAGGGAGGAAAAAGATTTTATATATACGACACATAACGAGGCCGATAAATTTAGTCAACGAAAATAGAAATTAAACATTCTTGAAAGTTGATATAATTGACAAGGCTTTTAATATCCATATAAGCGTAATAAGCATTTAATATTTTACTTTTTCAATTTCATTTTAAATATACTAGATTAACGAGGATATTTTGGAATTTCAGTTTTCGTTTGCAAGAAACAAAAAAAAATAAGAGTACAATTTTTTTTGTTATCTAAATGAGGAACTGATAAATTTTTTTAGAGTTGTATGTTACTTACTATGAGATACCATAAGTAAAATTAGTATAAAATATTATTAATAATTATAAAATGACGAGGAAATGAATGGCCAGGTTTACAATAAAACACAAAAAAGATAAATATTAACAAACATTTTGAATCAATGGGCAGCCTTATTGCTGATAGCGATCTCTTCCTGGCAATCTTCAAGCAAGAATAACACGGGAGTAGCAAGTTTATATGGAGATACGAGTATTAATAAATGTAATACAAATAAAATACAATATGACATGATTAATATATATCTAACATTTTATTTTTCTTTGGTTTTCGTGAATGTTGTTAGCATTATTTTCAGAATGGTAAACGCTTTCTTACCTAGGTATCATTCAATAACGAAATCATGAGGAGAGGAGTTTGTTTGTTTAAACTCGCTTAACTCAGGAACTTCTGGTCCGATTTGAAAAAAAAAACCAGTATTAGATAACCTTTATAATTATATATCGAGGAAGGCAATATGGGCTTTTATTTTCACCGCGAGATAATCGAAAAATACGGGCAACGCATGTAAATCTAGACGGTAATAAACGAGCTTGTCTTGATCTCGAGTCGCATGTTACATTAGACACTTCTCTAAGTAAACTCACTTGCACAGTGTTCACGAGACATCACGGAGGCAAAATAATTTCGTTTTATTTGCAGCACTACCATAAAGCTGTATTTGCATAGCGATGTTGCTGTAATAGTATTTGTTTAGAATTCAGCAACGCATTGCTAAAACGTTGACTGTCAACAAGATAGTGCTATATGGTTTTATGTTGTTATAGATACAATAATCGATGTTGTAATAAAATAACCAACAATACATTTGATTCATTAATTTTGATTAATAAACGCTAAGAGGGGCGATATGGGTATTGATTAAATGTACCTTTGTTCTTTATTGGGACAACTACTAACTTTATCCTCAAATTTGATCCAAATTGGGTTCCCTCGCAATATTGGATTTTTCGGCAAAATGTGGAATTTTACTTCGATATTTTACTTTTGTGAGCTTAATTATATTATAGTAACAAGCAATGAGGGCCTATGCCAAGCCTATGTCCTGGGTGAGAGTGGTACCTAAGTTTCAGACTTTTTAATTTAACTAAAAGTATAATCACGAGCCAAGAAGAACACGAGTATGTTTATGTTATGACGCGTAAACAACGCGTCTGCTTAAAACAAAGATAAAGTACCAATGGAACGAATGTAAGCCCTAAGAATCAATACAATGGCATTTGAAAGGCCCATTGCCCATCAACCATGCAGCAATTCGCAACCATTATATTCATTACGAACAAAGCCAGTGAAACCAAACTATATTAAGTAAACTGGTGAAATGTCTACGCAACGGAGCCAACAAGGCATGACCACTGTTGGACATCTATTGTTCCTCATATCAAATTGTCAAGTAATCCCCCCTTTTCGTATCAAAAGTGGGATCTATGGTTTTTATAAGTGTATGTCCCTTCTACATGTTTCAATAGTATCTTTTTCTTTTGCCTTTTATGTTTCTTTTGTAATGGATTGTGGAAGGATGTGGTTTAGAAGACTGTTGGTGGTTGTGATGTTGGTTCTGTACGATTTTTGTGGTGCATCCAATGCGATTTTTAATGAGCAGTTACGAGACTATTCCACTAATAATGATGTACGTTCAATTTATTATTACGGATAATTTCACTTTAAGAACTGATGACTATTAGACTTTTTGTTGGAGTCAGCTATGCGCGCGCAAGCTCACAGAAAGGCACTCACGCTTCCCTGATGAAAATTCATTCTTAAGGGGAACAGAAACGTCGGAAGACATATATAATATCGTTACAGTTTACGTAAGTAATACCGTTTTTAAAAAGATAGTTTATGTCTTTTTTCGTTTTAAAAGAAGTTTGCAATGTACAAGAGTTTGGAATTTTTTACTAGGACATGGTATTCAAATTGAAAAGTTTGTTTATTAAAATTATCCATACCTGTGCAAATTTTCAAAATAAACTGTTTCAGTGATTTTGATTCATAAACATTTATTGCTGGAAATTTGGTAAATACACAACACCTAAAAGTAATACATTTAATTCAAATAGATATTTCACCTAAATCATTGGCATGCAAAATTACAACCAAATAAAATTGAGACACATAAAATACAACAAATTTAATTGTAAAGTTTAAAATGACAGTGAAATTAAATAAAGTACCTCACATAATAATTATTATTTTAATTTCAATTCTAGATTAGGCCTTTATACTAAAGCATTCTATAGCAAGCATTCTATATTTACATCTTTAACTTTTTTTATATGGTATTTTTTTCCATTGGGTTATTGACTAAATATAATCTCGTAATAATCTTGTAAAGGAAAAACCAAGACGATGAAGTGCATAAAGTTTAAAAAAAAAACTAAATTGAAATCGCTCCATCCTTTCGGGAGCTATGATGTCCCAGACAGACAGACAGA
This sequence comes from Gymnoscelis rufifasciata, assembly GCA_929108375.1. Taxonomy (NCBI): domain Eukaryota; kingdom Metazoa; phylum Arthropoda; class Insecta; order Lepidoptera; family Geometridae; genus Gymnoscelis; species Gymnoscelis rufifasciata. The sequence goes on along the minus strand of OV815315.1, from coordinate 5,237,762 downwards.
CACGCAGACAGACAGACACGTCAAACTTATAGCATCATTATTTTTTGGTTGGGGGGTTAAAAGGCAGTCAGATAAACAAAATATTCTTGCGCTGCCCGTTCTTATGCCGTTTATTATAAGCGAGCCTTACACGCCACAGCTTTGTCCATGTTTTAGGATTTTCCCGCGGAATAAAGTAGCCTATAGCCTACCTCAATAAATGGGCTATCTAAAAGTAAAATAATTATTCAAATCGGATTAGTAGTTCCTGAGATTAGCGCGTTATAACAGACAAGCTCTTCAGGTTTATAATATAAGTTTAATAAGATACATTAAACACGTGCTTTAACGGTGAAGTCAAACATCGTGAGGAAACCGGCATGTTCTGAGAACTTTAAAAGAGTTTGAAGGACAAGTGACATTCACCAACCCGAATTAAGGCCTAATCTCCCTGTGTCCCAGCAGTGGGAACGTTAATAGGGTGATGATAATGATGAAGATACATTACCTACTAAACAGTGAAACTTATTTGTTATTTAGCCCGAGACTTTTTTTATAACTTTATTCAGAAAACATATACTATTACTAATAAACGAAAAATCCAAAACGAAAAACACACTTGCAGTTAAACCTGACTCACAGGATCAGATGAACTGAAACCGGTGGCGGGCCAATGCACTGGACGGAGCATTTGCATTGAGTAATTTTTACCAGATTTGTTATTCTTCTGAATTATTATATGCTAGGTTCCAAAAATAACGGGTTAGTCAAAAAACTTAATATCTGGAGAACTGTTAAAGTTAGATCAATTTAAAAACAGAAAAAAGACTTTTTAGTTGCGCTTCTAATGACATGTTATTTAAAGTGGTTAAGGAGGTTGGTGGAGGAATGGGAAGGTATTGTGTTGTTGCTCAGTGCCGGCTCCGAAATTTAGTGTACAGCATGCCTGTTGACCAGGAAGCTGTCAGAAAAGCTCGTGGAGGTAACACAAAGTAATAAAATGAACAAAGTGATGAAAAACGGCAAAAACAATTTCATAAAAAATATTTAAACTTCAGAAAAATATGACTTAAGTACTTAAGATTTGTTTAATTTTGAAGTTTTATTTTAGCTTTTTTTCTTGATAATTAAATTCTTAATAGAACAGTCTTCGTTTCATTAGGACATCAATAGCTTAGCTAGTTCTTGAGATATTCGTGTTTATGTGACTGATCAGTTTTTTGGAAACGAGTGTATGTGTAACCTTCGAATAATAATTTTCGAGGAACTACATCTATATGTAACTTGAACTGCTTCAATACCGTTCAATCATTATAATCGTATAAAGAACCTTTACATGATCCTAATATTTAAATTTACCACATAATAATATTCTTTACTCTAACTACTATCTACATTGATACAGTTGTTGATAGCGGTGTAATCCGTCTAATTGCTTTTATTATTGAACTTGCTTGAAATCTAATCTATGTTTATTAAAAATAATATTAATTACGGGTATGTTAATTTGGTATAATTTTTATTCCTTCATTGGCCACACCTTATCTTTTCTAACACCTATTTTCTATATTTTTTAATCGAAGCATTTGATACACCACTAAGTTATTCATAAAATTTATTCATCCACACATTTCATATCTAATTGTTGTTATCATATTTATGTTCTTTTAATCTTTTTATTTATATTTCAGAGCATCATAGACGTGAAAACCCTCCAGAAGGAGGGAATTGAACTCACACGTTATGCAAGTGTTGCTCCCTTACAAAATCCCATCAAATTCAAGGTAAATCTATTATTAATATACTTAGAAGTATAATAAGCAAAAAAAAATTGGTGTCCAGTATTTTTGGAAACATTTATTTTATTTATGTATTTAAATATTTAGTATTTTTGGACGGGCTAATAGAAGGATTTTTCTATCTAGTCATCATGCCTTATTTCAAAATAATTAAATGTTTTATAATTTAATGTATATTTGGTACTCCTAACTATGTCGTACTTACACCAATATTGCTATAATAACAACATAAGAGATGAAAGCGGGTTGTTCTATTCACTTCTCAACTCAGAGTAAAAAATTTAAGCGAACTGTCAAGACAATGTTATTTCCTTGATTATTCTTACTCTTTATTTAAATAAGCTTCTAGCTGACCTGTCCATGTATGCCATAAGCGTCAGTTCAGTTCAGTTTCTTGTAATTGGACTCAGCGCTTGAAGCGACAATTTGCCAGTGTCGAGTTAAATAAAATTATAAAGTGAAAAAGATGTTACTTAGTTGAACGCCATTTTGCGTCCGCCCCATGAGCGTCTAAGGAAATAAACGTTTTGATTTTGACTTACTATCGCTCAGAAAGTCATCATTAAGCTACCCAATCAGCATACATCCGCTTGACTCAGAAAACGAGAACAGAGGTTGCATTCCCAGAGATTCCTAACTACATAATAGCTGTAAGATGAACAACCGTCAGGTCAGGTCGCAGACATTCCGCGAAACCTTTCCCGTGACGGCTTCAACCTACCAGATTATGTTCTGATAATTACTGATACAGATTATATTTTTGACCCAAAATGTTGCACTAATCCTACACGATGCAACAATACAGATTGTTTTTCCAACGGACCGTTAATCATTATCTATAAAAGAAAACTAACTAAAACGTTGCTCATTATCGATAAATAAGAAAACGAGGCGGAAATGTTACCAAGGACCGTTAATTATTGAAACCGCAACTTATAAGTCCATTTTCAACCTTTCTTTAAGTATAAAGTATTTTAATACTACTATAATACTATAATATGAATACTATCATGATTCTATAATATCTAAAAACAGGATGTCCTCGAACCTTAATTAAGTATGTGTTTGTTCACTCCCTGTCATCTTGTCATGTGACTCACGACCAATCATTATTTAACTGGTTTACTTTTTATAAACAAAAATAGTGCCAACATTCTTGAGTAAATTAGCTCGTTTTATACAAATAAAACGACAGTAGCAACAGTAATCCATTATAAAAAGAAACTGTAGATTTTTTTTAATTAGCCTATAATATGCCACTTGAGTGGCACAGGCAATCCTATATCTACATTATGTATATCATTTGAATAATATATCTGATATTATTCAATAACTTAAAATCGCAGTTATTAGAATGTTGACTTTCAAACCATGATACCATGCAGTTCAACATAACGGTCTCCATACATCGAAACAAAGGATAAGAGCAATCGCACATCGCAATTTCGCATGGGGAATCCAATCGCTGGCAATCTACTAAAACTTAAGGAAGAACCTTCAGTCATTCGATTCTTGGAAGTCTGGACCAATGAGCTTACATTACCAGGAACAAACCTTTCGTCTCTCAATAGGTATCGTGAATGTTTCCCAGTAGAGATGAATAACATGCTTATGATATCAGCAGCTTATCATGTGTATGACTCACATTTTTCTACTGTTGAGTGTTGATGTTTTGTGACGTTTTGGATAGGCATTTAAAGAATTTCAGTATGGTTATAGTAAGGAGGCTGAGACGACCGTTTAAGATGAATTGTATATAATTATTTAGAATACTCTCTTAGATTTAATTAGAATACACTTTTAATTCTGAATAGTTATGTCTTAGATTTAATAATTTAATTAGAATGCTAGTGAACTATCTAATTTCGATAATAATATGTTTTATAAAAATTAATTTTTTTTTTTTTTGTTTTTTTGGTTGAATACAATTGACATCACTAGTTTATAAGATCTTGACATGTTTGTAATAATGTATTCTGCAAATAAATGATTTGATTTGATTTTAAAAGTCAGCGTTGTTTGATTTGATTGAAAGATAATTTGTGAATGGTTTTTTTTATGCCATAAAACATTTTTTGAGTTACGTTAATAAAACGTGTTTATAGTAATACAGCTTTGTTCAGATAAAACCCGAGAATGAAAAGTTATATTTACATATTTTTTAATTACTCTAACTAATGAGCAACAGACTAAAACATGAACTAACGATAACAGCTATCTAAGTAGCATAACTTGTATATATAGGAACTTTGTACGAAAGCATGTCAGTATTGAATGAGACACCTAACGCGTGAGAAAAAGGGGCAGGAATAGACGATGGTATCTGGGTGGTGGGTAACAAACCGTGACTTGTGGAGAACGGCCTTATTACTGAGAACTTAATCTATCCATAATACAAAAAGCTTCAGTCGGACCTTGGTAGAATCCAATCCTAAAGGGATGTGGTAAAACCACATTAAAACAATTATATCGATAACCACAGTCAATGTGATCTATGGATTTATAGTAATTTTTTTTTTCAAATAGCATCTTTGTTGTTTTATTTATTAATCTTGTCGTCGGAGTAACCTTGTTTTATTAGTGCGTTTACTCCAACTAGTAAAACTATTTCAAATATAATTTATATTGGTCAGTCGAGCAAATTTGAATAATGTTGTCCCAACAGTTTAATAGTCGGACTATTTAGCCTGAGTTAAATTAACTTTCCCTAAAAAAAAAAAAAAAAAAACTGCGATAAAACTTACCTTGAGACCTGTTAACTAAAATTTAATTAAATTTAAATCATTAAAACGGATAAAGCATGAAGTGAAGATGTAGGTTACCTACAGGGAGTCGGTAATCTTCTGGGCTGTCTGTCCCCAGACAGATTTACTTTCGCATTTAAAATACTTATCCTCGTCCATAAAAGGCTTCGTGTGAAATAGAGCCAGTGGGAGAAACAAGCAGGAATACTTTTAGAATGGACGATAGCCTATGTCCTAATCCAATGAATACAAATATACCTATCACCATACCGAATTTAAGCCTAATCGGTTCAGCTGATTTGCTGTGAAAGACGGACAAACAAACCCATACAGTTTCCCATTAAAAATCTGGTATGTGTAAGTGTTTTGAGCCGCTACAGGTTTGGTATTAATACTTTATTAATAAATATAAGGTAGGTAGGTCAAATAATCTTTAAAACACTGCAATATTACACCTCAGTTTACTAAGAAGACGAATTTGGCGTTTTTTCCAGATTCCAGAAGAAGTTATTGAAAGTATAACAAATAAATAATGATCCATTTGATTGTCACAGGAAGTTCCCGATAACGTGATATCTGCTTCGAGCCACGGCCGAGGCCTGCCGCGACACGATAACAATGGTAATGATGATGATGCCTTATATATAGCACACTTCCTTTCAGATGACTAACTTTGTAGCAAAGTAATACAGATCTACAATATAGACTAACCTAGAGCATCAAAGTCCCGGAGTGGGGGATTTTGATGTATACTAAATGTTTACATATTATCCGAAAGTATAACAACACGCGTAACTTCAGTTCAGTTCAGGTTCTTGTAATTGGACTTTGCGCTTGAAGCGACAATTTGCCAGTGTCGAGTTAAATAAAATTTTATAGTGGATAAAATGTTACTGTACTCAACTCATTTGGAACCTCCCCTTTTTTTTCCGCGTTACTTCAATTAACTGTATAGTCTTGACAGTTAGTTTGCAAGAAAAAAATATGAGTACCATTTTTTAAGTAATGTAAATGAAATTGTTACTTTTTTTGTCATCAACACTAATTATTGTGCTATATATAGATTAGCTTACGATAATAATTAGCAACTAAACCAATTTTAGCTAAGATGCAGAGAGCATTCGTAAGTCTTTCTCGATTAGTTGGAAATTTGTGTTTGCTAGAAGTACACATAATTTGTGAACTACTTAAATGCTACACATAAAATGAGCATGTCTTGGAGGTTTGTCTGTTCACGTCCGTAAGTGGTAACCCTCTGAAACCTTACACGTGACCTCCGGGTGGTGCTAAGAACAGTCCCTGGTGGTAGGCTTCGGTCGCGGCTTGTCACCACCCTCCGGGCTGGGCCAGTGCGTGAAGCGATTTTTTCGTGTTTCGTAAATGTGGTCCGGAGAAGTCATCTTCTAGGCCTTCATGCTCCATCTTAGACCACATCTTCACTTTACATCAGGTGAGATTGTGGTCAAATGAAGACTTATCAATAATAAAAAAAAAAAAACATGCTATATACATTCAATGTCAGTGATATTCACTAGTTAAAATAGTAGGTACAATATCATTTGTAGGTACAGCTAAGTGGCTGAACAAATTGGAAAATCTTTAAAAAAATCTGTACCTAATCAATATATTGTATGGAACTAACCAAATGTATTATTTGACTACCATTGCATTCTTTTAATATCGGGAATGCCCATAAGTGATATAACCTAAATCTTCTTCACCTCTTAGAGGCTGTCTCAAGTGCGGGCTTAAGAGCAAGTTTAAGTGGCTAATTATTTTGTGTGCTTATCCGTCAATCTGGTGTTGATGACCACTGTCTCTCTAGATAACTACATTTTTTTAACGAAGGCCACAATCTTGCCTGTTGTAACGTGACGATTTGGTCTAAGATGAGGCCTTAAGACCTAGGAGGTAGATGGCTTCACCGGACCACATTAATTACGAAACACGAAAAAATCGATTCACGCACTGGGCCAGCCCGGAGGGTGGTGACAAGCCGCGGCCAAAGCCTACCAGAGACTGTTCTTAGCACCACCCGGAGGTCAAGTGTAAGGATTCAGTAGGTTACCACTTACGGACGTGAACAAACAAAACCTCCCAACCTCCTTTATAACCAATGCGTAATTTTTGGTAGATTTAAAGTAACTCATAGAAGTTTTCCTCAAATGTGGGCTCCCGGTAATATTACCACAAACAAACGTTTGTTGATTAAGTTAACATACGAATGACCACCCATATCTTTGTTTTTTGGCGCTTGTCCATTTCGCACAGTTTTGGAGAGCTGTTATCTACTTCTATGGTAAATTCTTGGCATGCTTTGGCCAATGGTCCAAGACACTGTATCTACTTGTACTGACGCGGAGTCGAAGCACTATTCTTTAATGATATTGGTACCCCATAGTAGTTAGTTACTTATTTGATTCAGCTATTTTATTTCCTTAACTTGTGTGTTGAATAATGCATTTACTCAGCTAGGATAAAAAAGTTTGTTTAGTTTTTTTTAACACGTCAAGCAAAATCTAATATAGCCAAAATGTGTTGTAGAAACGAATGGCCAATTAATATTCCATGGATTATATTATAGTACCTGCTATTGTATATTTAGTGTATTTTAATTTGTGGGATGACTTAAAATTGCATAAACCGAATTTAGGATTGCAACGCACTTTTATATCAAATTTTTGATTAGGTACACGTAATAAAAATTCCGGACAATCCACACAACACCATCTAGCCCCGTAAGCTCTTAGCTTGTGTTCCGGGTACTAGATATCTGATATACTTAAAAGACATACATTAAAGATATTTTTTTATAATACATTTTAAACAGTGTTCGCTGGATTGTAGATTGTAGTATTGCGGTTTGCCCTATATCATAATTATAATTTCTCCTAATACCGACAACGGTGCTGATTAAACCTAAAATATATAATAGACTTAAGTTAATATTAGTTGCCTAACTTTTGTAGTGTAATTGTTTGTTTTCCTAAATAAATAAAACTAAAATAAAATAAACAACCAAGCCAAGGAGAAATATTATAACAAATGAGAAATAAAAAGGGAATCTTGATGGGGTAAACCACGATAGTTATTTATACCTTTACCATAACTGGTGTGGATTATCCGGAAATATTTATTTATTTAACTGGTACCCAAGAGAACAGTAAAGTAACTGGTCTGGGTGTTTAATATTTATAATAAAAAAATATCTATATATGTATGACTATTATATTAAGTATATCAGATATCTAGTACCCGTAACACAAGCTTAGAGCTTACCACGGGGCTAGATGTTGTTGTGTGAATGGTCTGGAAATATTTATTTATATTCCCTGAACAGGTTTCGGACTTTATGAGTACGAAGATCCGCACTACGGGCACGGATATGACTACGACCACGTGCCCCATGACTATCATCATGGCTATCATGACGACCACCACGACCACCACGACCACCACGACCACCACGACCACCACGACCACCATGTCGGCCACCATGGTTACGGCCATCATCATAAACATTATGATCACCATGTAAGTTTTCTTATACTAAAAGTGCAAATCAGACTATTAAAAGAAGATAATAGACAAACGAGTATACATATCACCAGCCAAACTTATCTCTTATCTTTTGTAATTATGATGGTTTGATTTGATTTAGAATATTTTTTAACAAAAGATTTAGAATCATGGCAGCACAAATATTATGTCTATTAAAGATGTTATGATTTCCTTTTACTTACATTTCGTGAGCCAGACTAAAAAAATAGTTAAGTAAACTAAAATGTATATACTGTTATTGGTATTGGAGTATTTTCATTCTTACATGAAATAGGATCGGTTTAGATAAAAAATATGTTTGCTATTTCAGCATACTCGCTGACTGTAACTTTATTCCATAATCTGTGAATGCAGTTCCAAAATCTTTAAAATCCGGAAATAATTTCCGGACTCTTTATAAATAAACATAAATAAAACACTGACCTAGCCCGGAATTTAATGTTTATTTTCAGTAAAATACTAATACCAATATTCTGAGTCTAACCAGTATCACGGATACACTAGTATTTATAACAATTTATGAAAATAGGCAGACAGAAAGTCTGTCTATTTTGAAGTGATGTATTTATTGCATTTAAAAACTAAATTAATAGTTAACTTCACAAATATTTGCTAATTGGATTTATTTCATTATGCGCATTGCATTCTACCGTGATTTATTAGGTGCAATAATTAACGTTTATTCTGATTGGATTTTAAAATATAGCTCACATAACTAGCATATCTAAGTATATCGAAAGTTTCATATTGACCAAATAAAAACGATATTGTATAATTTTCACGTTTTCTAACGATCATAATAAGAGTATGTACCTTATTGGAGAAATGCTTCGGAAAAGTTTTTATAGAAGAAACATTTGAATATTAATGCTTTTGAATAAGTGAATATAATATATTCACCTCACTTTTTGGTTAAACTATGTTAAATTTAAATCGTTTTAATACATTTCTTTATGTTTCAAGTAACAACATTTAATTCTCGACTAAACAGAGCCTGTTCTGTTTATGAGTGATAAAGATGGTGGTGACTACAAGCTATCTACTTACTAAAACTAAATATACCAACTTAAATTTTCAGGATTTGGCAGCAAAAACGATACTATGGCCTATCGCAGGAATAGCATTGCTGGGAGCCGCAGCAGCTTTGGTAACAAATCCTGTGCTCCTACAGCTTGGAGTAGTCTCAGGACGAAAGAAAAGACAAATTGAAAACCTCGACCTTGTGAATGACTCCATTAAAAAGTGGACTCCCAAACCACCAGTCAAAATGAGCCAATCATTCTTTAACGTACCAGAATTTATGGTAAAAAAGAAGACTATAAAAAATGATAGAGAACTCAGACATCAACATGTTGGAAATAAAACTGAAGAAGATAATCTTGAAGTTTCCGACAAGAAATTTAAATATGATGGTGAAGATATAGAAAATAAAAATAACTATAAGATTGTAAAAGTACTATCCAAACGATATACGGATGAAGATGAAGCCAATATGATTGCAGTCCCGCTTAAACATAAACCAATTCAAAATGTTATGGAATATGATTATGATGAATAAAGGCTTTTCGGAATTGAAGATTTTTCATTTTGTAAAATTATTGAGTACTAACTAACATACCTTACATACCACACGTGCTTTCCCCGAGTTAAGCCTGTGGATTTTGCCGCGGGCGGGATACGGGTGTTTTCCTTACAGATTCTTACAGATATAAAAAATGTACCCATTGCCCTCGATATATATAGGCGACAAAACGCTTAAGTATCAAAAAATTGTTTTTTGATGACAATTGTTCCTGCTATGGTAATCAGCAGTAGGTAACATTGAAGAATTTGTTCCAAATAAAATTATTGGTTTTCAAAACGTATTGCAACTGTACATTTTATATAGTCTTCATTTTAAACTCGTTCTGATTAACGTTTTTATTTTTTACTTATGATAAATAAAGAAGTTCAAAATGACACTTACCAATAAGCAATATTATTAAAACACACTTATTTTCCAACAAATCAACACTGCACCAACACTTCGAAACACTCACAAGCCAAACACAATCATTGAAAACTATCACACTATTAAAATAAATAAAATAAGCAATATAACCGCGATCAAGAGCCGATCATACGGCGTTTAGCAAACAAGTGAAGTTAGAAAGAAAGACTTGAATGAAGTTGTTGCAAGACATCATAACAAACTATCTGACAGATACATACTAAGAAATCTCAACCTTATTTCTCTATGATAAAGTTTTTAATTGGTTGCATGATGTAAGACAGATGGTGGAATGTGTATGCGTATGAGGCTACGCGTGTGTTGCATCGAAACGTGCGCGGACGCAGGGGTGTTTAAAAACTCGCTTGTTTGAGTGTGTGCGTCTCATCAGGTGATGGGACAGGCGACAGTAAAGGTATTTAAATAGTGAAATAATGCAATGTCAATGTTTTGACCTATTTCACAAGAATAAGTTTGTGTAGAAGGTGTAGAAACAGTAGGTACGGTAAAGAGCTTAAGCCTTTTAATTTCTTGGTACATAATTCTAGTTATAAATTTTCTTTTCGAATGTTTAATAACTGGATAAATTAAGCCACTGCAAAAAAAAATGAAAAACAATAATATTGCATTATAAATTTATTTTACTGAAGACAATCATGACAAGTTGACAATACACCTGACTTTAAACAAACTAAAACAAATAGAGAAGCGCGCCATCTCTCGTGCATATAACAAACTACATTACAACTAATATGAAACAAAAACCACGCATCTTTTAATACAGCTGGATTTCTATAGATGTCGTTATTGTGAGGAAACTGTTTTAGTTAACTTGGACTTGTCTTCTTTCTTGATAACGTATGTTTACAGCTCAAAGCTTGAATCCAAACTGTAAGAAACATATAAGTAATAATAAATAAATATTGCTGGATTGGTAAGGCCGCGGATTTTTACAATTTTTGTTTATCAGATTATCTCCGCCAGATTTTTTTGAAAAAGTACCTTTCAATACTTACGGACATTTTGGTAAGTTATTGTGAATGAAAACTTTTCGATCGAGTTTACATAGACTTGTTTACCCACTAGCGTGGGGTAATTAAATTAAAGTTCAGCACGTGCAATCCCAAATAATATGATTTTTAAATTCAGATAAATAATAATAAGAGATTATGAGTTACTACTAATTCTGGCATAAGTGAACACAGGTCCTTGCAATCTTGCGATACTTCGAGTATTCTGCGTTACCTACTCTTTGCTACCTACCGTAGAGCAAATGCGTCATCTTTATATTATGGAAAAATTCGCCGTGGAAAGCTCACGAACAATTTTTCTTTTTAAATCTGCGAAGTTATTTGCTTTATAGGAAGTAATATTTTCCTTGTGCATTGCTTTTTTATACACATCATCTATATATATAAATAAAAATGAATTGTTGTTCGTTAGTCTGATTAAAACTCGAGAACGGCTGGACCGATTGAGCTGATTTTGGTTTTAAAATGTTTGTCGTAGTCCAGGGTAGGTCTAAACGGTGAGCAAATAAGGAAAATTGCCGGGAACTTTTTTTACCCGTGCAACGCCGGGGCGGGCCGCTAGTTTATAATACATAAAAATATTTGTTTGGACTTCAGAAAACGAAAACGATATCGTTAATATCAGTAAAATAACTAACCTTAGGAGCATTTTCCACAGAACATTTGAACATCAACGCAGCACGCTCGCAGCCCTTTTCACCGTCACTTACTTGAACATCGTTCACTAAAATAAATTATAAAATATAAATAAATAAATATTGCCGGACAATCCACGCAACAACATTTAGCCCCGTGGTGAGCTCTTAGCTTGGGTTACGGGTACCTACAATACATCTGATAATAATTATAATTATTTAGATATATATCGGGATATTTAATATGATTTATTGTCTTAAGAGATTCCCGATTTTTTGGCAGTTAAATGCGCCATGATCACGGTTGAACTGATATACTTTATATAATAGACATACTTATAAATATATTTTTAGTATACAGTCATATTAAACACCCTTCAAGGCAAAAGTTTTTGCTGAAAATAAAAACACTTGACCCCTCGGCGGGAATCGTACCCGCTATCTCTTGCGCCGAAATTGATTACCTAATGATTAATTTTAATACTTAAATCTATAAATTTATTGATTGCGTATAGTTTTAACTTTTTTGTGGTATTTTTTTTTTGAGCGTAGGTGTAGTAGTTAGGAAGATATGCCCATTTATGTAAAAAATGGGACGCGCTCGCGGCCCCGCCGCGGACGTGGACGTTTGGACGGTGTGTACCTATGTTTCGCGGCTGGACGTTTGAGTGGATAGTATTAATATAAGTCAAGGGATTAAAAAATGCAACAGAATCGAATTGAAAAGTAAAAAGAGGGTTCAAGTTATTCTTTCAGATAAATTAACTCTTTACCTTTGACACATAGTTCGGCCATTTTTCTTCCATTTTCCAGGCGCTTCTCGTCGCCATTTTTAGATTTTTCAGCAATGTCATAAGCATGATCTATGTTGTACATCCCTTTACTGTCCATCTAAAATACATTATAATATTATGAAACTGGTTTTAAAAATTTATTAGTATTTTTTCATTGTTCTGTGTTAAATATATCAATACAGAATAAAAAAAAACTTAAACCTTGAAATGATACGTATATATTCGAACTCTGACAGAGCACATAATGACACTTGCCATTTTCTTACATGACATAAGGATTCAGCCAAACCACCGGAACGAGTCACCGGAAGCGGGACGCGACGCAAAAGCGTCAGCAACGCGGGACATATTCCTGTAATCTCCCGATGTATGGTCGAGTTGGTGTGCAACGAGCCGTAGTAAAGTATGGGCGTATGGTAGCGTCCGCCTCGCGGCAGGCGCTTGTTAGTGCAGGCGGGAAGGCATTGCACCTTAGATTTCTTGCGGACCACGCACTTCTGCAGCAGTTATATCAGCTAAGACGTGTCCACCGGGTGGTCCTTTGTGCACTATTCAACTATAATTATTTATTAAAATGTACTTACAATGCCATCAAGCTTGTAGGCGCAGGCGAGGAGGCATTTCACCTCAGGTTTCTTGGGGACCACGTATTTCTGCAGCTGCATCAGCTCAGCCATGTCCACCGGGTGGTCCTTTGTGCACTTCATCACATTCTTAGTCATCATTGCCTTGATCTCTTCTTCTGTCAAAGCCTTTAATAATTCTTGATTAATTATATTTTTCTAGCCGTCATTTTATCATTTTTAAAGCCGTGTTGGCTAAGTGGGAGGACACTCGACTTTCATTCCGAAGGTCGTGGGTTCAAACCCCGCCACGTACCTCTAGATTTTTCTTCTTGAGAAATTTATGTGCGCTTTAAACACGTGCTTTAACGGTGAAGGCAAACATCGTGAGGAAACCGGCATGTTCTGAGCACTTTAAAAGAGTTTGAAGGACATGTGACACTCACCAACCCGCACTTGGCCAGCGTGGTGAATTAAGGCCTTATCTCTCTCGTCAAGAGAGAAGTCCCTGTGTCCCAGCAGTGGGAACGTTAATAGGGTGATGATGAATTATATTTATGAAAAATGTTAAAACTTAGGTATCTATAGTTAATTGTTATAATTTTTAATTAGAGTTTATTCTCATATAATATATTTTATCTATGTGTATTCATTTATAATGTTACAACTTCTGTACATTTGAGTGTTTGAAGTGACTTATTTTTTTTTTTATTCTTCTTAACAGACATCAGCCACCACTGTTCCTGATTGTTGATGCATTTAGTAGAGTTTTTAATCTAAATATTTGGTTTCATTATATGTACATGAAGTTAAAATTCTAACAATTTCTATACATTATATGAAAAAAATATATATTTATTAGATTCATTTCGATTATTGTAGCAGTAGAACTGCATAAAGTGTCGGCATTAATTTTGCTGCTGTACCTTCCTAGGTCGGTACAAACGTGATGTTTTTTTTTACCTTTAATGTGAGTTCTTGCGAACAGTTTGGGTATTTGGCCATAATTTCACTAGCATTCTAGTGAATATAGCCTATTAAAACATGTTGAATAACATGAAAAAGGTCAAATAATACACTTAGAATTATTATATACTTACATTGACACAAGATAGGGCGCACGAAGCAAACAGAGCCACGTAAATCAACATTTTTAGAATTTCAGAAGCCTTTACTAATGTATTATTAGACACTTCAGCACAAAAATGCGAATAGTAAAATAGATTTCGTACCATGGATTTAAATACAGATGGTCAGACATGATAAACTTGTAGATAAAATCTTATTTCGTTATCAACAGAAAAATATTTTAATTTTCATCAAAATTCGTAATAAGAAGACATTACTCGGGAATTAAATTTAGTATAACATCCGGTACTATCAACAAAGTAAATATCTATTTTATGTATACAATGTGTTTTAGATATGGTATATAAAGCGAAAAGGGTGTGTATGGCACGCACCAGGAAAACATTTGTACATATTTTGTTCGAAGATTTTTCGATTTGGAAGCCCATTTGTCGAAATAAAATCTATAAAGTGTAAATCTGTTTAATACATTTTATCATGAGTGATTATAATGTTTAAATTATAATGTTTTATTTAAATTGGATACCTTGTGAGGTATCAATTAAAGTAAAACCTATCTCATTTAGTATCAAAATAATAGTCACTTACAGATCGGTGGTTAAAGATTGTATTTTGTATTATTACTTATATACTTCTAGGGGTTCAAATTTTTTTTGACATTATTAACCGACGCCAACTACTTATAAATAATAAAATAAAATTTCTTTATTGTTTAAATTCCATGTACAAAATACAATGGGGTTCTGACTCCTAAACTAGGGTTACCTGTGTGTCAGGAGTCAGCTCCTTCCTTACAATGTAATTAAATTCTAGGAATTAACAATGTTTATTTTACAAGCTTATATTCAGTTTACTATGTAGATTTATTTAAGTGTAAGTAATGGTAATATAAGTTAAGTTAAGTTAAGAGTGTATAAATTGAAATGACATGAAGTTACTTAAAAATAAATCAATACAAAAGCAATTAGTTGTACAAACAAATATTTAGTTATTTAACAGCTTTACATGTGTTTTCCATCTCGTCGTAGCTGAATGAATTCAGCCAGTAAACAATTTCATTTTTCATTTTGTAATTATTGAGTTCTTTTATATTATTATTAAATCTATACATTTTTTCATAGAGAAAGGGGGCAATATAATTATAGTGTCTCCTAGCTATTTGACATTTGGTTATTGGTTTCGGGAATCTAGTTATACGTTTATTACTTTTTGGAATATACGGTACTGTCGATGAAACGATGATAGCGTCTTAAACATTGAAATATAAATAATTTACGAACACTGAGCACTTGTGCTGTTTGGTACAGATTGGTGGTAGGGTGCCTGAAGGGGAGAAACATAAGAACTTTAAGTACGGTACGTTGAGCCCTCTCCACTTCAACCATGTGACTTTTGCAGGCACCTCCCCAGACACAAATACCATAGTTGATTATGCATTGACAAAGTGCCTTATATACTTGGATTCGGGTCGCAAAAGTTGCGACATGGCGCAAAGCTTTGAATGCGTATACTAATCTAATAGAAAGTCTCAACTACCACAAAATTGTAAAATAGTATGTAAGTTACTGAATAAATGCATTTATTATTATTATTATTATACTAATCTGCGCACTCTCCGTGATACCATACTAATGTGGCTAATAACCCAGGACATAGTATCATCAATAGTAACTCCTAAGTATTTAAGTTTACATTCTTTTTGTAGCTGTGGACAGGGACAGGACGACTCAGTAGTGTTTTGGCAGTGATTATATGTCTATATATATATTATATAATATAGATACACAACACCAAAACTGCATCTTGTCATGTGTTTATTTAGTTCTTTGTTAGATAGTGATAAAACTAAGAGATTAAAGATATTTTAGCAGTTGATATATATTTATTCAATATTAATATCAAGTATTGCCAGGGATGTTTTACAACATAATATTTACAGTAGGTAAAGCGCGTTTTAACACGTACCTATAATAAAAACACTGAATAAACATATACGTGTATTAGATAAGTATATGTAACTGCTTGTTTTCCAAATAAAATAAAAAAAATATATATATTTCTTTAATCAAATGTATTGATGATGACTACATGCTGGAACTAAATATAAAGGAGCGGGCTAAAGATGGTTTCTAGATGTGTTCCAATGCTTCATATGAAATCCAGCTGGAAAAAAAATAATTCGTCATTTAAATTCATAAATTCTTTATTGTACACAAATAGGATACATTAAGGTTTACTAACAATGGTCATGTACAAAGGCAAGCTTTACCCTATAAGAGTTTTTTTACAGCAAACCTGTGGTGATGAAGAAATTTGAAACAAATAAGAGTAGGTAGAGATGCAGTGTACATACAAGTTAGAAACAGAGATTAAAATAGAAAAAAAAGCTAACACAATTCAAAAACACAATACAAAAGGCCTGAGAATGGTACAATTTACTCACATCGGGAACGTTCAAAGCCCCACATTTGAACAGCAAGGCAGCCCGGTCACAACCCCTGCTATTATCGGTAACGCTTTCCTCATTTACTAAAAAAAAAATGCAAGATATTATTATTATAGAAATACAAACGGACATGTTCCTTCCGTTATTACCTGCGTTGTAAAGATTTTCCCGTGGAATTAAATTTTAAGGCTCTAAAAAATATATGCGGGAGGCCTTTGCCCTGCAGTGGGACACTATAGGCTATTGGAATACCTAATTTTTTCTCTCCTCTATGATACTTAATTTGATTATGGTATATATGAATTTATGTACTAATCTATTATCTAATTAATTAATGTACTTAGTATCTTACCGGGTATAAATAATAATTATAAACATAAAAAAATTTACTCTAAAAAAATTTTTAGTGCTCTTTCCCCGTGGAATTGCGTGGTTCAATAAATCCAGAGATTAATCTCCACAACGTCACAAAGAATAAATAAAATAAATATTTCCAGACAATTCACACAACAACATCTAGCCCTGTGGCGTGGTAAGGCTCTAAGCTTATGTTACGGGTAATAGATATCTGATATACTTAATATAATAGTCATAAATATATATAATCTAACAAACTTTACGTATTCATATTCGAAGCCTCAGTGGCAATAAAGGTAAAAAAAGTATTATTCTAAATATGTAAATGGACATGTTCTTCGCTCCCGACTTTTGGCATGCAAGGGAACACCGACTCTTTAAGGATGCCTTCACAACCAAGAATCTCTGATTAGTTTTAGGTTATATATCATACTAGCTGACCCAGCAAACGTTGTTTCACAAAATGAAAAATATATAGTAGCCGATTCTCAGACCTACTGCATATGCATTTAAAATTTCATAATAATCGATTAAGCCGTTTCGGAGGAGTACGGTAACTAACATTGTGACATGGAAATTTTATATAATTAGAAGATAAGAAGATTATATATTATGTTAGTCTGTAAAGTATTTATTTTAATTTCTTTGATTTTGTTTTATAACGAGCAGTTCCCCACGGCGCAACCCGCGTTTAATGGATTTACCCGCGTTATATATTATCCCTCGATAAAAAAATAGTGTATGTCACTTTGCAATCTTTAGAGAATCTGTGTAATTTTTTTTTGTGAAATCGGTGCAAGTAGATCTAGATATTACCGCCTACAACGCGAACGTCACAAACTTTACCTCTTTATAATATAAGTAAGTACCTACATATTATATACTGCAATATATAGGCAATGTCGTTGATCCGTTCTTCGTTGCAATCTTATAA
Source organism: Gymnoscelis rufifasciata (assembly GCA_929108375.1). Classification (NCBI taxonomy): domain Eukaryota; kingdom Metazoa; phylum Arthropoda; class Insecta; order Lepidoptera; family Geometridae; genus Gymnoscelis; species Gymnoscelis rufifasciata. The sequence goes on along the minus strand of OV815315.1, from coordinate 5,219,840 downwards.
TTAGATCAAGCAGATTTTTTTTCTGGACAATAGATCTTTGTTTGTCCACAATATCACCTGATGGTATAAGTGTCGATGTATGAGATAATAAAGTCTACGAATACTTACTGCTTTGACAGGCTTCTATAAATTTCTCACAGATCTTCATCTTCTCAGGGTTATTAGGGAAGTATTTATTCGTGAGTTCCCGAAATCCTTTAGCATTCAGCATGCCGTCTTCATCCATCTGCAATAATATGGATTTTAGAAAAAATACAACTATTGTTTAGTAAAATAAATAAATTAAATAGTTTCATAGTTTATTAATTTATCGTAGTTATTAATTTATCACAATGGTGTGCATGCGCTGGGTGCTTACCTATGATCTTCACGAAAATTTGTGAGCATTTAGTAAAAAATTGTCAAAACCTAATGGCCAAGTAAAAAAATGTTGTACACTTGATTTCGCTCAATTCTAATAAGTCTATAATTTACATACAGAAAAAATAGCTAATTAGTTGTATAAATTTACATACATAGACAAGACGAAAATAATTAATAAATAATTAAAGTATTATTTTATCTTACACATGGGATTTTAAAATCATGACGAGAGCATAGCTTTTTATTTAAAGCATAAAGGTACAAAATTATTTTTTTTATAATTATAAATGTAGTCAATATTATTTGTTATCGTTATGAAATTGCGTTGTGTCTATCGACTTATGATAGTTAGTCGTTATAACAGCCTTAATTAAAACTTGTTTCGGGATAATGTAAGCGAACCATAAAATAATTTTATGTAAGTACCTATTTTAATTATGGCTCAATACTCCGATACTTACAGAACTTCTATTGAGATTACCTCGCTTTAATTCTTGTTAAAAATATCCGCGGTATTTTTATATGTTGGAAATTTATTGTATTAAAAAAATCCAACGAAAAACTTAATCAAAACTAAAAGAATATTTTCAAATTGAACGTAAATAGTGTGTATGCATCGAACTTATTTTACTTATTTTTTAATACTTAGGTTTTACTAATCTCAGCCACAAAGTAATCGAAAATATCAAACTATTTGATTTGTTCCCAAAATACCAATTCAATTTGTAGTCTCCAAATTGTATTTTTTTTTTTATTATTGATAAGCCTTCATTTGACCACAATCTCACCTGATGTAAGGTGAAGATGTGGTCTAAGATGGAGCATGAAGGCCTAGAAGATGGCTTCCCCGGACCACATTACGAAACACGAAAAAATCGCTTCACGCACTGGCCCAGCCCGGAGGGTGGAGACAAGCCGCGGCCGAAGCCTACCACCAGATACTGTTCTTAGCACCATCCGGAGGTCACGTATAAGGATTCAGAGGGTTACCACTTACGGACGTGAACAGACAAAAACCTCCAATGTATATAAATATATGTGGTATATAAATAGATACAATTTGCTGATAGCCTTATGCTAGCAGCGACAGAAGTGTTAGGTTAGGTTAGGTTAGGCCACCAACCAACCACACTATATAATTTTAAATAGAAAAATCCATTTGAATGTATGTACCTATAGCTGCTTTTGCGATTGCATTGTATTTACTTAATAATAAGATTGAATTAAGTACCCAATTTCTTATTTACCTAGTACATACCCCAAAAACAAGCAGAGAGATTTTTACAGGACTTAATCTCAAATTATCAAGTTAACATAATAATATATATGAGTATCTACATACCCATATTGGCCATCAATGATGAATGATGAAATGATGGCCGAGTGGTCAAGTGTTTATATGTTCTGCAAACATTTTCTCCTTAGTCTGGGTTTTAATATGTATGTATATGTATTATTTATGTATAATCATGCAGTAACCTAATTTCTCCGTTGACGATACAACGCACCTATGTTTTTTTTTTCAATAACATGAGGTAACAGTCCCGAGCCAAATAAACCCACTTCCGGCGGTTAAAGAGCATTAGAGCAATCAGAGCCCATGGCGGAACGAGCGGACCTTGTAATGATCATCACGATTCATGACCTTCAGTATTGTGCGGCGGAGTCATCAGTCATAATTACCGAATGCAGTTTACTATAAAATATTCCAAGTTTTTAAAATTGTTGGTTAAACATTTCTGCCTTTTCAGATGCACATCGTCACTTTACATCAGGAGAGATTGTGGTCAAATGAAGGCTTATTCAGCATAAAAAAATGCTGTAAGGATGGAGCATAATATCTATCGGTACTTATATTCTTAAGCTGGACAGTTAGCGAAAACGAACTTTATACGAAAAGTTATACGCAGAACATTCATGAACATACCTGTTTAAACGTACATACGTCCCTCATACATAATATGCGCGATGACCGAATTGAACGTTAGTGGCTTTGAAGTACCTACCGACATTATGAGTTAAAAAAAAACGCTTTTCATGAGGTTGGTAATATTATCTACACAGTATTTCAACTCGGCCGAGACTTGGAAATAAATGCCTCCAGTAGCGCGGTGCCTGGACATGCGAAAAGACTGCCCACCATTTTAATGTTATTTTTTATACCAATATAATACTTTGTAAATTGATAAGAAAGTGGTTAATAAAAATATGTTGTTTATTTTTTGGATTTAAGTCAAAAACTATGATTCACTTTTTTTTTAGACCTAATACCAATTCGGTCTTATAATGAAGAAATATTCAAATCGGAACAGAAGTTGGTTCAAAGAAACAAAGGTTCCTTTGTTTCTTTGAACTTTCAGCTTTATAATATAATAATTATATTATTAAATAATACATTACCGAGGTAGTGCGCAGGTCATTAACCGCTTTCGCTGTGGGTTCTCAGTAGTAACAAAATAGTTTAATGGTTACATCAACTCAGTAACATAAGAGTAAATAGTAATATTACACACGACTGTTGGAGATTCTTGGACTTTGGCTGAAGTCCGTGGAAACCACCAGCCCAAAATATTTAAAGTCGAAAGAAAATACATGAGAAAACCTACCGCTCCTAGTTGCTTATAGGCACAAGCAAAAAGGCACTTTGGTCCTTCGCTGTCAGGCATAGTTTTGTTTGTTAGCATCTCCAGTTCGTTCACGCCGACGGGGTACTGTCCCATGCACTGAACCAGGATGGCTGTTAGGTCCTGAGTTACCTGTTCTTCATCTTGGTGAACTGACTATTAATTTTTGAAAAAACAAAATTGCTTTAGTAAATAGTAGGTATAATACTCGTACGTGTTTTGATTTTCACCCACACATATTTGTCAAAGAAACTATGAAAACTCATGAAAAAGAAAAAGTGTAACTAGCGTTAATTATAATAATATAATATACCTAATAGATAATAATATATATTCAAAAAATCACTTAAAGCTAAAGTTGTCAAAAATCCTTTAAATTTAATTAGAACTATGATGTATTTATTTTGCCTGAACTAGGAGAATCCTGTTTTTCATTAAGAAAGTGCAACATTTATACTTTTTTAATTTGTATTTTTAAGTATGATATCTTCAAGCAATGTTTGTAAACTTTTACAATTTAACATTTATTATTTTGACTGTCGCTCATTGTTCACAAAAAAAAAACAACAACAAAATTCACCTAACACCCAAAGTACAAGCTCAGCTTAGTTTGGGGTTAGGTGATGTTGTGTGATAAGTCCGGCAAAATATTTTTTTTTTATACTAACAATGTCAAAATAAAAATAATCTTGAGTGAGATCGATAGTCGATTTGACCAAATTTGTAATTTTTACTTAAATTTCTACTTTTAGGATAAGCGCTGTATTATTTATGTACAATGGATACAGAAGCAATTTAAACTAGAAAGACATTTCCTTTAGTATGTTAGTATGTAATAAATAATAAAAAAAAACTAATTACTCACCATTGCGATATTCAACACCCCACATACAAATAATACCATTACCAGTAATTGCATTTTGATTTGCCCAATTTGTACACCAATTTCACGTAACCCACTATAAATTGGAGCACAGAATGTGTGAAAAAATCACCTACAAACCATTTTATAGAAAATATTTCAAAAGAAAATTGCATCCGTTGGCAACATTTATCATATCAGGCTTAGTGTAAATCGGTAATAATAATAATAAAGGTTATGATGGACACTCTTGGCCTTCGCAGATAACTTAACTAGTTATCATGAAGTAACAAATAAAGCCAAAAACAGAATATTTACTACTTTAAGAATATCGGTAGAGCCGAAACAACAAAAATCATAATAAAAATAAAAAAATATATATAAATGGACGCAACTACGACTTTATGCACAACTAGGCGACCGCAAAGCGGGAAATTTTCAGTCAAAAAGCCACGCGATAACCGCCTCTCGCGTAGTTAACGCGTAGGTTTTCTGTTGTAAATTAGCATAAATTATGAATAGTAATTTTGATAAAACATTTTAAAAAGTAAATAAAAGAATGAAACCATTAGAAGAATAATGAATAAGATCAGAGAAAAAGATGTTTCAAGGAGTTTTTCTACAAAAGAACGAATAAATACTACTTCAGCATACTGAAATATTACTAAGCTAGAAACAATTCTGTTTACATAAATAAAAATTGTAAAAACCGAACAACTTGGATAAAACAACGACAATCCTTGAATTTTTACTTATCTGATGTATGTCAAGAGATATGATCCGTCCAATTAGCATTTAATTAAAATTCCATACGGTTTATATAAATTCAATTTCGCAAAACTGAGGAATACGATTCCAATCATCAAGCTAAAACAGTGTATCTCAACATGTGCATCTCGAAGGGTATTTTATGTTTTATCATTGGAATCGTATTCCCATTCTTATCCCACGTAAGTACCAGGCGGACGGGAGATTACGGATTGTTGTTATATCAATGACGTATTTTAAGCGTTAGAGGACTTGACCAAGGTGCACGAATTTTACTTTATTCAAATAATTTTAATAAGTATGAAATGGAACTCATACTCATAGGGGCCTGTGTTCAGTTTATACACATTTCGACGACTAACAATAGTCTAAATTTAAAATTTAAGAAAAACTCCCCATTCCTCAACTTTCGTTTCCTTAAAAGTAATTAATAAATCATATTTTTTTGTAATGTGTACGTGATGCGCTTTCATTTTGCAACCCCTTTAGGGTATATTTGCAGATTTTCGGTTTTCCTTCCCCACTAACAATATTATAATTAAAATGTCTAAGAAAACTTGCGTAAAACACACCTTTAATACAAAAATAAACTAAATTGAAATTGTTTCATCCATTCGGGAGCTATGATGTCTCAGACAGACAGACACGTCAAACTATACCACACTCTTTTTTGGTCGGGGGTTGAAAATAAGTTTTATAAAATGACAATTTGCAAAAAATGCGGTTGGAGAATCCAACTACTGCCCTCGCGAAACGTCGGCCGCATCACGTTTTTTGATTTTTTTGTATGGGGATTTATATAATATTTAAAATGTAATTTTTATTTTTTGTGCAGTTAGATATCAATTTTATGCACAAATTTTTACTTTGTGATTTCCAATTCAGTTTAAATTATTTTTGTATTATTTAAATATGAAGGTAATAAAAAAAATGGTTTTCTAATTAGATATTTGAAAATATACCTTTATGATCCCATCGAGGTGTATTGCCCATTATTTGATAAACTATGTCCCGAGATTTTTGCTAGCATCGATACCTTACCCTAAAAATATCTTGACTTCTGATATTTTTTAAATTGTAAATTTTACATGTTTAATTTCACAGAGACAGGACGTTATTATATTAATACCAGTATTTATAATTTCAAGGCTATAACTCCAAGGCAAAACGACATGCTTCACCAACAGTTTGAGCGCCAAGGAAACATCTGCCTGGATGCGAACATCTTAACAGAAGAGGATTTAGCTGAGATAAAGGACCTGCGAGTACCAGCTTCTGACTCTGTTGGTGCTTGCTATCTTGCTTGTATTTGGAAAAATATAGGACTTGTAAGTAACGGCACCCAGATATATTTCTTGGTTTCAGAGAACAGCATTTTTTTTCTTTTTTACACGCGTATTCATAAACAGCACTGTCACTGTATCACTATCACTGTATCACTGTGTTTAAGAAAGCACACAGTCCCAAAAACCGATAAAATGTATTAAAGACTTCTGTATCCATTGCCATATAAAACTAGCTTTAGATCCACAGGTATACGTGACAGGTATACCGTGTATATACTTGTATACATGCATACAGGCTTGTACACCTGTTCAGGTATTCTTGCATAGATAAGCTACCGTTGAGTGGAGCACCTGTTAAGGTGTCCTTTGCATAGTGTTGCTGCTTTGCTAAGGCCCGTATTGATAAACCTCGCTCATTCCTATGTTCAATCTTGAGTGCGCATTAGGAACGTTAAAAAAAAATGTGCACTCAAGATAGAACTTAAGCCTAAGACTAGTAATTTACATACGGTATTCTTACAGACTTAACACTCAAATTACTCCATTACTAACTACGTTAATTATAAGATTTAATATTATGTTTTCAGATGAACAACTCAGGAGTTTTAGAACAGAACTTACCTCGGTCGCTTGAAGTAATCTTCAGTGACTATGAGCTGGGTCCCGTAAAAGCATTTTATAGATCTTGCTTACATAGTAAGTCACATTCTTATATAATTACACCTTCATAATTTTCGGTTTACGTCTAGGTTAGCATATGAAAGGCAAAGGCCTTTGCCTTTGACATCCTAAGCTCATAAAAAATAAGCATTTAAGGTAAAAGTGAAAAAAAAATAAAAATAAAAATATTTATTTTTTTAGTGAACTTGGAAGTAGTGAGTGATGGTGATAAGGGGTGTGAAAGGGCAGTATTGTCCTTTAAATGTATGATTGAAAATGCTCCTAAGGTAAGTCTGGCAATTTACTATATGGTAACCCCAGCTACCTTTGCACAGTTGCTTAGTAAACTTTTGCATATCAAACTTTCCCTATAATAACTCCAGCGGACGAAATCTTTTGACGAATTCTTTCCTTTTCTTTCCCAATATAAAGAGAAAGAAAGAGATAAAATATAATCCATAAGATACAATATATATTTTTAGTCGTTCCCATAGGTCTGAGATGCGTTCAAACAAACAAACTCTTTAGCTTCCTAATTTTATTTTCTTAATATTTGTTTATTTGTTTTCAGTTTGGAATCAAGTTATAACTCACTGAAAAAATGGATCAATATTTAATATTATGTTATTTATAGTTATCAAGTTTTGTCTCCTGAGTATATGTCAAATTACAAATGAATATACATCTCACTTTCACATCCAAAAAGAATCACTGCAGTTTATCTTTATCTATGTATTAAACAATTTAAGTGTAAGATAAGAACAGGTGAGATTGTTGTCGACTAAAGCCGCATCTAGCATTAAAAAAAAACAAAACGAAAAGCTTCAAATAAGAAACTTGCCAATGTTATGAGATGTAACTTCAAATACTATGGTATATCTACCTAAATAAATTAAATAAAATGACTGGCTGAGGGTAAAATAAATAGAAATCACGTACCTACATCTCAATGTTGTTATACTTTTTAAATCTATTTATACAATAAAAACATGTTATTTCAAAAGACTTTTTATTAAGATCAATAATAAAGAAGGTTTACAGGTTGCTACTAGTAACTAAATAGGAATTATTATAATTACAAAGATTTCATAAAGTACTAAAATACAAGAGTCGTCAATATTCGTTTATCACAGATGTGCGAGCATAGTTTTCTTCAAGTTCTTACAACAGGAGGGATTTCTGGAAAAATAAATTTACAATTTTAGTAATTTTTCTTACTTAACGGTTATGAAAGATCTATGTTTCGTACTAAAATTACGATCACGAACAATTCACAATAAGAATGAGTATAATCTTATCTGGGCTGGTGCATGTATTTTTCCAAGACAAAAAACAGTAGTGTTCTCCTACTCTAGAGGTATAAAGATCTCTTGATACTATTATACAAAATTGCATCACATCGGATTAGTGGTTGAATCGTGAACTAAACTAAAAGACTAACAGAGTTCTTCTTCACGTTTACATAAGTAATGTTTTTGTTACTTTCTCAGTCAGTAATTCCCATTGTTTAAAAAATGAGGTCTTTGATAAATTGATTCATTATTATTATTCTAATTTTTTGCTGGGAGGAACTGCTAATAGGACAGTTATCTGTTGTAATTTATCCTCTTGCTTTATGCATTCTGACCTGTCCAATTTTAGCAGTATACCAATTGAATAGCTAATTTAAGGTATTTAATATAACTAAATACATAATAGTAAGTAATAAAGTTTTACTTACGTAGCCATTAAGTTCCTTGATCATGCAAGCGGCGAGAAGCTTAGCCCTTTCGCAGCTCTTAGCTCCGTCGCTAACAGCCACGTCATTTACTAAAAAATAATAGAAGTATAAAAATACAGACGGTTATCATATTTTTAAAGTAGAATAAAAACAATAAAACCAGGCTTCAATAACAAGGTTGGCGCGCTAAAGCTATATTGTGATGTCCTTGTCTACATTTAGCGGACAAAGATTGGTGTCGCGTGGCGCACTACAAGATTCTGAAGTGACATAATTGGATCCGTAGATAAATGGCAAAAATAGGAACCCTTATGGATTCGTCATGACTGTCTGTCCTTCCGTATGATATACTCGTAGACACTTTTATTCAAAACTATATGAACTATTCTGATGAAACTTGGTAAAGATAATATTCTGTGAATTACATTAAGATTTTCACACAAGAATAAAAAATTGTGTTTAAGTTGCAATCAGAGCGGTTATCCACTGTACTGACCAAAATCAATGTGGTTTAAATTTATAAATAAAAGGTAAATTGACGATTTTATGAAACGGTAGTATTGTTTGTTTTTATTACATTAAGGTGTATAAATTGTTAAAATACACGGAACAATTGATGAATAAGTCCATAGAATGCTTAATAAAATATATTTTTTGTAACTACAAACATCACTAAGCTAATTATAGTAACAAACAGGTTATTTTACTAAAAGAATACTATTCCTGGATGGATGACACTTATCAAATTGTTATAGATCCAATATCTCTAGTTTATTCAAACGACGCCTTATAAGTTTCACTCTCCAAAGAAAAGATTTTTTTACGAAAATGCTTACCAGTAACACATTTGTCTGCGACTTCGGAGCCCTTCTTGAGATCCTCGGGGTCGCTCAAGAACTTTTCTCCCTTCTCCTTGGCAACAGCAACGTCCACATTGCCATCAGCGTTGATCTGAAGAGAAAAATATAGTTTTTATCAACTTCATGTCGTTATTTGCTGTGAAATAAATAAATACTTTTTTTTTGTACATAAACAAATGAGAGGAACTAAAACTATACCTAAATTAAACAAAATACTTAGTACTCATTCCGCATTCACATGAATGGGTGCGGAATCAGTAGTTAATATCTGATTTCATTTAGGTATTTACAATAATTGATTTCCGCAAAGTAACTAGTTTTATACCTTAACTAACTAGTTTTGTACCTTAGTTTTATATTTTATTTTAGATGGTTCGATTCCCGGGATTGGCAAAACAAATTTTTGTTTTTAAATCATCATCATCACCCTATTAATGAGCTCACTGCTGGGATACAGGGACTTCTCTCTTGGCTAGAGAGGTTGGGCCTTAATTCACCACGCTGGCCAAGTGCGGGTTGGTGAATGTCACATGTCCTTCAAACTTTTTTATGGTTCTCAGAACATGCCGGTTTCCTCACAATGTTGGCCTTCACCGTTACATCACGTGTTTAAAGCGCAAATAAATGTTTCAAGAAGAAAAAACCAGAGGTGCGTGTCGGGACTTGAACCCACGACCTCCGGAATGAAAGTCAAGTGTCCTCCAGCTTAGCCAACACGGCTTTTTTCAATAATAATGATTATATCCCTGTAGTAAATTAAGCTAACTAATGGATTTAAGATAGTTTTCATGCATTGGTCATTGAATTTTTCCATAAGGAAAACCATAAACATAATTCGCTTGAAATCTGTAATTATCAAGTATAACTGCTTGGAATAACAACCGTGCTCAGGATTTTTAACATAATTATTATTTGCCTAGACATATCTTAGCCTAGACCATATATATTGTAAATGTAAAATTTATAAAAGGTACCTTAATAAATAAGAACTCCAAAATTTTAATAACAACAAAATTGTAAAAACTGATAAATCTGTGTTATTCTATTCGATTCTCAACTCAGTATAAAACATTGCAGCAAACTGTCAAGACAATATTATTTCTTTGATATTTTTTGTTAGAAAATTTAGTTTTATTAATTTTAAGTTGACATGTCCATGTATACACTGTGCTTCTAAGGAAATAAACGTTTAGACTTTGACTTTGAACTTAGGCACACAATATTCTTACAAATATACGAAAAATAATACTTACGAAACCCATCTTCTTGAAGACGCAAGCAAAATAGCAGGAGTCGATAGCGTCAACGTTCTTGGACTCTTTGGCAGCGAGCAAGTCCTCTTTGGAAACACTGAGCTCCTTGCCACATTCTTGAAAGATTGGGATCACATGAGCTTTGATGGTGTCCTTTTCCTCCTGCGATGCCGCCTGAAAAGATACACAAGGTTGACTTGTCTGTTTAATGTTAATAACCTAATTAAGATGACGTCATATGACTAAAATGCGAAAAGGCTGTTATAAAATTTTAGTCAATAGGTTTTAGGGGCCGTCTCCACGAGCGCGATAACCGCAACTAGTCCACGCTTAGGTACATTGTCGGATAATCACCATGAACGAGCGATCATTCTACCAGTTTATCGTCGTAATGGAATCGTAGCGTGCCCACAACGACTCGCAACAACGCATACGACAACGAGCGCGCGGCGTGCGTCCCTATCCGGTCGGCCGCGGTATGACATTTTGCGCGTTTTTAAAGGTAGATATAGAACGAAAACATCGCATCGCCGAAATTGCGACGCTCGTGTAGACGGCCCTAATGCTGTAAATTGCTGCTGATAAGTTACAAATGGAAGAACATGAATAACTGACAATAATTTATGTAACGGTATTTTCTAGGTTCGTGGTTTCTTGGACCACAACACTTATTTCTGCACTCGCCAATCCTCGCCAAACCTCTCAATGGTTTCATATAGTGGCAAACCTCCTCATTGTTATTGAGGGAGGCCTGTCCTGCAGTGGCATTTTTAGGTCCGATAAGACGAAATATTATACATATACTTATTTATTTAAATAACACGTTAATTTACTTTTACGGGGTTAACCATATACAATAATGAACATGCATTCAATAATAATAAAAGTAAATAGAATCACATTAAATTTAAATTAAATGTCTAATATGTATCATAAATAGGCAACCTATCTAGCCTATATGAGTGAGAACTCGTGATAAAACTTAAGTGTTATTTAATTATTTCTAGAATCCAAGAATCTCTTAATGGTCTCCTAGTATTTCATACCTATATTCGCACGGTTTTAAAGCAATTACTGTAGATCTAGACCCATTGTCTAAACAAAAACCTATATATTTTTAGGCACTGTCTGAATTTGTATAGGATTAAATCTAAACAACTTTATTAAGACGAAAATCCTGGAATTTGATGGTAAGATAATAATTCTGGCTGTTGCCGTTAACGCGCGAACATTTTTTTTTCCTTTTTTAACTCCCTTACCATTTTGCCGCCATCTTTTCTTTACACCGTTATTAAAGTTTTAAAATTTTGCATTCAATACTGCTACATTGTACGTATGGTTGGCACTCTATGCCGCCAACCTTGCACAAAATTTTACGTCATGGACGCCAAATTATAAAATGATTTCTGTTCCTATTGGATTCTAAAGAAGAGCCTGCAGAAGCCCCAAATAAATACTAATTTTGCCCGAAAGTTGCTGGGGTGGTATGTAATTTTGATGTTTGCAATAGGCTTTTAAGTTCCGACTTCCAAATAAGTTGTATGAGATAAGTGAAAGAAACCTCTCGGAAAGCATTCCTTTATGAAAACATTGAACTTTCATTACCCAAACATGAAGACAATGGGGATTCTTCCATGACCGCGCCCTGGGACTGAAGGTGACATTTTTGTAGATTTGGAATGAAATTTGACATAAAATAAAATAACGGGATATTTACCATGATTGATTGTCTTTCAAATGACATCAAACATCATCAGAATACAAAGACAAAAATATTTAAATAGTATTGATAATCATGAAAGTTTCATAAGTTATAATATCTTTTTGCTTCTAATTCTAAAAAACCGTGTAAGTAGTGAAAAATAAATACAATTTTTGTTGTTGACTGTACTTGTTAATTTTAAAATACATAATGTGCAATATATGATTGTTTTATATGAAAAACTGTTTATTTATCATTTTTATTGAACGTGAATCAAATGTAATTGTAAAGTAATTTAGGCAGCCTAATTTTGCAAAATCTACGTATGTATGAAAACAGCTTATGTGTAGTATTATAGGGATATGTTAAGTGAAAACTTATACTCACAGAAGTAACAGCAATGGCCGCAGCCACGAATGCCAAAGCAACAAAGAATCTCGCCATTTTAAAAGTAAATAAATACTCCTTGTTCTAACAGGTGTTAGTATTTCTGAACTCAGTGTAGTTCTACCACGTTAGTTTCCTTGTTGCTATTTATATACAAACGATTTGATTTGGTGGTAATAGTTACCTCAATGCAGGATTTTTTAACAGCGGATACAAGGTTCAAGTTTGAATAAAAAAGCCGTGATGATCATTACCTTTGAGCCATGACACATTAGTCAGTTTTGGCTAAGGAAATGATTAGTTTCCCTGAAATTTGTGAAAAATTTGGCTAATACGTGTTGTTTTTATTTTATTTAATGCCTCCAACGGAGATAGTTATGATAGAACGTTTATAAAACGATAATAATGATACTAAATTCAATTCAGGTACTTAGGCCCCATTACAATGAACTACATAGAGTATTAAATAAAAATAAAACAGTTACCGTTTACCGTACCTATGTAAATTCTTAAACTTAATTTTTGCATCCCGATGCATCGTTAACCAATTCCTAGCTATAGCGCACGGACAGTCGTCACTTAGCAATATAGTGTTACAAAATAATGCAATGCGAGCCCTTACAACAGCGAAAAAATCGGGCACTTCAAAATTTATATGGGGCTTTAAATTATTTGTAAAAGATTATACCTAAGCTAGATGCTATGCTGAGCCAGGCACCCTTTATTACACAAAATTATTATTATTTTATTTTATGCTAGTTATGCCTTCATTTGACCATAATCTCACCTGATGTAATGTGACGATGTGGTCTAAGATTACGAAACACGGAAAATCGTTTCACGCACTTGCCCAGCCCGGAGGGTGGCGACAAGCCGCGGCCGAAGCCTACCACCAGAGACTTCTCGTTCTTAGCACCACCCGGGGGTCAGGTGTAAGGCATTCAGATTCAAAGGGTTAACAGAAAAACCCTCAAAAAATATTAGTTTATTCGTAGGTAGGTATAATTAGTAGGTTCAAGTCGTTTTAATTATAATTAGTTAAGTAAGATGTTGATTTTGTAGTTGTTTAAAAATTTTTGGAATAATAAATGTGTTTTCCGTAGATGCTGACAAAGAAATTAGAACAACACGTTTTTTAAACACTTTGTTTTCTTGCATGTATTTTCTGGTTTGTTAGATATATTCTTATTTTATTTATTAAGAAAGGACACTCAACACAAGTTAACACAAAATACAGACATAAAATAAACATGGCTAAAAGGATTAAATGCGATGTGTTCTCGTAATAACATTGAAATATCATCACTTATCTTATGGATTGATGCAATTAAAGTATTTGTGAGTAGTATTAAATTTTAATGATTTTAGTCGGTTCTAAAATCTGCATGCAGTTTCGTTTCAATCTAAAAAAACTCAGCTTCTGCTAACTAATGGATTTTAGATAATATCCATCCAGTTTCCATTGAAATTTGGCACAGTGATAAAAGCAAATTTCAAATGTTTCGTTCGAAATCTGTACCTACGTAACAAGTGTAACTGCTTGGATGAGCAAGACGGAGCAAACGAAGATGAAACGACGGATCCTAGTAGTGTGCCTGCTATTTGTAATTTATATGCAAAGAACATGAGTTGACGTTTTTCCATCAAGTGTGGTGCTGGCCTAAGGCACGTTAATACTGTCTTATTATAATTCCAACTTCATACAAACGGTCGATACGTGAACTATACCTACACAACTCGATCAAAGGTTACACGAGAGATACAGGCAGTCAAGCAATGACGAGCGGCGGGCGGCGTGTTATTTATTAACCCCCGACCAAAAAACAGAGGTGTTATAAGTTTGAAGTGTATGTCTGTCTATCTGGGACATCATAGCTCCCGAACGGATGAAGCGATTTCAATTTAGTTTTTTTTGTATGAAATGTGAGTTTGGCGCGAGTGTTTTTAGACATGTTTCATGAAAATCGGTTGTGCCGTATAAAAGTTAAGGGGGTCGAAAATCTGCAAATATACTCGAGTGGGGTATCAAATGAAAGCGCATCGCGTGCACATTACAAAATATTATGGTGTTTTACTTTTAGGGAAATAAATGGATAGGAATCGGGGGTTTTTATTAAATTTTAAATTTACATTTATGAACTAATCCGTCCGATTTGTTTAGTAAGTAGTAACAATAATAAGTAACAAGTTCCTATGGTATCATAGAATTTATATTACAATTTATTATTATTAAGTTATATATTTGAATGCGGTTATTTTATTGTTTAATTTTACCTAACAATGAAGCATTTCGTATATTTGATTTTACAAACAACAGATGGATCGGGCTGGTTCAACCTATACCCAATTAATTTATTTTTTATTGAGGTCTGCTTCAAATTTTAAATGCACAGTAAGCCTATTCGATCTTTAGAAGAATTACGTACACATGTCAGGACAGCCGAATTAAAATAAAACAATATACTGGAGACTTCTTAGAAGAGCTTTTATTACATTACATAAGAGAAAATGACAAAAAAATACAAAATATTTATTGAACTATTAAAAAATAACTGTTATGAACGTCAAAATAACTTTTTTTATAAATCCTAAGTCAGAACTAGTTTGATACAAAAAAAAATCCCTCTCGGACATTTTATGTATACAATCAGTTTTATCTCTATTATAAAAAAATGTAGGTACTAATTGGAACGTTTGTATAACATGGATATTACTTCCCAGATAGATTTTGCCT
The DNA here is from genome assembly GCA_929108375.1 of Gymnoscelis rufifasciata. Classification (NCBI taxonomy): domain Eukaryota; kingdom Metazoa; phylum Arthropoda; class Insecta; order Lepidoptera; family Geometridae; genus Gymnoscelis; species Gymnoscelis rufifasciata. The sequence goes on along the minus strand of OV815315.1, from coordinate 5,204,621 downwards.
GTTGTTCAGAAAAACGTCATAATATGTACCTACTATTGGTACCTACGTGTACTAATGTATTTTTAATAAATGGACATAGTGCATGTGTGTTTGTGATTTTAATAAAATGTACAATTCTGTCTACTCGATGACACAATGCGCCATTATAGAACTGTATGATCTGATGTAACGTCAATGCAATCATACTAGATTTTTTGGAGTTTACTCTTTAAGAAACGATTTGAGTTATAAGGCCCGGTACGGAAATTTTATGAGGAGTAAAATCAAAAAGTGTAACACGAAAAGTTGAGGCGTTACGTAGAAAGAGACAAACATATATATCTGTAGGATTGAACGTGTAAAAGAATGAGATGGAATACATTACGCAGCGTATCTCATTCTCGGGGTCTCCGATAGGGGGGGGGGGATACTTCGTAGTTGAGACTACGAAGTATCGCGCAAAGAGGTATTGCTGTATATTTATATTATTTTGTAACATACTTTATGTAATACGCTTTATTGAAGTAATATAAATAATCCGAATAATTACAGATATCTGTTTGTTTCTCTTATCATTTTAGCAGATGCGTTCATTTACCCTTTTTTTCTATTCGATATAATATCATAATTATAGTTCGTAAGGAGTAAACTCCAATCGTGCGTCGTAGCTGACACACACACTCTTTTTTTATTTGTGTAGACGTATCCTGCAATTTGAAGCCGCACATTTTATTTATTTAAAATAAGATATCTATTTTATTTCGTTCATTATTTCCATACATAGATTCTCCTTTTCAAATAATAAAAAAATACTGCATAAAAAAAAATCATATCTAAATTAACTTCCTCAGTGGCGTGGTGTATGTATGTCTATTATATTAAGTATATCAGATGTCTAGTACCCGTAACACAAGTTTAGAGCTTACCACGGGGCTAGTTGTGCTAGTGTGGATTGTATAGAAATATTTATTAGTTTTGTTTTTAATTCCATAAAATTGTGATCTTATTAGAATAGAATAGAATAGAATGTCTTTATTGCTTCTTATTAGCTTGCTTATTAGTACTTTTAAAACGTTTTACAAACTACAGAGAAATACCTCTTCAAATTAATATCTCAGTAGGTTTCTTTTCATTAAATTAAACAGTAATTTAGGGAAATTAACTAACCTGATTGATTTTTAATTATAATAATAATTATAAAAATTAAAAACATATACAGATTATTTTCAAAATAAAAACTAATTTAAACAAAAATAATTGAATACTTTTTATAGTACTATTTTATGTTTTGTTGTTTTATATTTTAATACTACAGAACTTTTTCTCTGTGATTTCATTTCGAAGTGTTTTTCATTAAGCTTCTGCTTGCAACTTAGTCTTGCAAAGATAGAGGACTATAGGGAATAAATAAAATTATATAAAAGAAAATAAAACATGTTAATGAAAATATATTTATTGAGAACAAATATTCAGATGATATACTGGTAGTTAATTTCAAACGCAAAAATACTAAAAGTTAAGAGTGATCACAGCTAGTGCAAGCATAGTTATAGTTTTCTTCTTCGTCTACAACAGGATGGATTTCTGAAAAATAAACGAGATCATCAACATTTTTTTTTATAAACTTTCAAATCCTCTCTTAAATCTAAAAAAGAATATAATTCTTATTCTTTTGTAACTGAACTTTATTAATTTATTGCTTATCAAGCCTTCCGATTCTAGGAATGCGAAAGTTTTTGTTTTTACAACATTTAAATGGATTATTTATTATTCTTCACATTATGTATTTTGGGATCTTTTTTTATAGACAATAGGTCTTTGTTTGTCCCCAATCTCACTTAATGGTAAGTGAAAAGGTGGGACAAAGAGGTGCACACATTCACGTAGGTATATAAGGTAATATTAGAAAAACGAAATCTTTTAAACAGGCTGCAATTGGGTTCTTTACCGTTTCGATAAAAAGAAAAAGAGTAAGCGTTCTATCCATTAATAATTTCCCTTGTTTTTTTTTTTAAATATGTATTTATATTTATATTAAATGTATACTTACGTAGGCATTAACTTCCTTGATAATACAAGCGGCGAGAAGCTTAGCTCTGTCGCATCCCTTGGTTCCGTCGCTAACCGACGCCTCGTTCACTAAAAAAGGAACAAACAAAGAATTAAATAAAATATCATCTTCATCATTCTGCAAAAGGGAAGGGCATTTACAGATAAACGTAACTATACTAACCCTGATAGATTTCTAATTATTTTGATAGGAAATATCATGCACCCACTTTGAACTAGCAGCTATACGTAAATCTTTGAGTTGATTTACCCTTTTATTAGGTAACTCAACATAGTAATCTCTATCAATTTGCTGAGTGGTTAAGTTGACCACACTCAGCCCGCGGGCTCAGAAAACAACTATGTGTAGCGAAAGGCTTTACTTAACCCGCGGGTTCTCACAACTATTATTTTCAGTTAAAGGGTGTACTCAGCCCGCGGGCTCTGACGACTATCAGATATCTTTAGATGAAAGATGTACTCGGCCCGCGGGCTCCGACGACTACTAGGTATCTTTAGATGAAAGGTATACTCAACCCGCGGGGTCAAACGTCTACAAATTTTCAGTGAATATAATGATACCTGTGTAATATTCTTTACTAACTAGAGGCCTACAGTGAGACGAGGATATAACCTATCCCTTTTATTAAAGTCCCGTGTTTGTAACATGGTGTACCTACATTCGATATTCTTTGAGCGAAAAAGCTGGTTCTTGAAAATACCTTATATATTTCTATTACCTAATAATAACAATGCTCTTATATATGTTTGTCATGAAACCTAGTCAGATTGATTGAATGATCTTGAAACCCCTTGCATACAAAAGGACATAAAGTCAAATACCACATTGATATTCATCGTACCCCAAGAAAAGAACATGTGAAAAGCAGCAAATGGGTTGACCAACTGTGAGAGACAAACTATCTACTAATAACACTTAATTTGAATTTAATTGACAATAGTGTTAATGATAATGGACATTTATTAGGTGAATAAATATGTACTCGCAGTTAGAAAATATATAATTTTTGAATGGAACGTTTTAGTAATAAGATATCTTGTAAAATTCCTTACCGGATCCACATTTATCGGCGACTTCGGAACGCTTATAGAGGTCCTCAGGATCGCTCAAGAATTTTTCTCCCTTCTCCTTGGCAACAGCAACGTCAACAAGGCCATCGTCGTTGATCTGAAAAAAAATTGTCATTATTTTCCACCAAATAAAAAAAAAGACATGGCCACACAATTTTGTGAGATGTGCTCATTATAAAACCTTTAGTTGGAATATATGTTGTTTAGGCATTCCGCGGTAGTTGCGTACTTGCGTACTGTGATGTGGAAATATTCTGTTGGTGTAGCCTATTTTAATAAATTAATAAGTGTAATTTTTTTTATATTATGTTGTACATTAAATAATACAATGCATTTTCAGTTAATGCATACCGAGGCCTTGATTAATGTTCGGAAATATTAATCTATTTACTCTATTTCTGAGAATATAAGGTTTTGCTATTTAGCTTGAACCGTAGAATATTGAAGTACTCACGAAACCAATCTTCTTAAAGAAGCAAGCATAGAAGCAGGAGTCGATAGCGTCGACGTTGTTAGAGGCCTTAGCAGCTATTAAGGCCTCTTTGGACAACCCGAACTCCTGACGACATTCTCCAAGGATAGGGACCACATGAGCTTTGATGTTATCCTTTTCTTCCTGCGATACTGCCTGAAATGATTACACTAGGTTGATATACCAGCTAAAACTGCGTAAACGAATCATATTGGTCTGTTATAGTGATTTACATTTAAGCTTTTTGGGGTTTCAAACAAATACTATGAGCAAGACCCCCTGTTGTATCAAGATATCCAATCCAGTATCTGCTATTTCTGAGAGAAAATTGTAAGCTCTCAAAAAAAGCAAATGTTGACAACTCTCTTCAGACCGCCTTCATGAGAACAAAATGTCAAAAGTCATATAAAACTATGGGGTCTACTACAATACGTATGTACAATTATCTAAGAACAGAAATAGATATAATAATATTTAGTTCAACCAAAAGTGTAGGAATTTTATTTAAGGAATTTTACTGAAGCGTATAAAGAAATAAAAAATATTGCAACTTTAAATTATACTCACAGAAGTTACAGCGATAGCCACAGCTACGAAAGCCAAAGCAACAACGAATTTCGCCATTTTAAATGTTAATAATTTATATTACTCCTTTTTCTAATAATAGGTGTGGATATTTCTGAACTCGGTTAAGTTCTAATACCTCAGAATCCTTGTTGCTGTTTATATACAAACGATGAAGGATTTTTGGCAACGGACACAAAGTTCAAGTTTGGATAAAAAATCCGTGAAGATCCGTGTGTGACCTTTGAGATAGACACATTAGACGGTTCTGGTTATTTAAATGATTACGAGAACAATGAATGTTTCCCTGAAATTTATATGTACATAATAAATAATTTCCTCTTGACTAAATGATATTGTAACCCATGCAAATATTTATGGGTGACAGATGACGGAGATAGAGTATTATTATGTTAGAATATTATAGAGAAGGAAGACAATCCTGTTCTTTATCAACAAAAATAGTAATTCTAATTATCTGTAACTAGCTTTTCGTGTTGAATGGATTTTCGCACGGGAACGAATTAAGTATTTTCCGAAGAAGAAATAAGTAGGTAAAAAGTAGCCTTTAGGCATCTTTTATAAATAGGCTATCTAACAGTGAAATAAGTATTTAAGTTGGACCGAGTAGTCCCTGAGATAATCGCGTTCAAACAAACAAACGAATAATCTCATCATCTTTAAAATATTATTAGTAGAAGAGATATAACATGACTGCCTCAGTGGCGCGGTGGGCGAGGGTCCGCTTGCGGCGCAAGGGGTAGCGGGTTCGATTCCTGCCGAGGGGTCTGTGTTTGTATGTTCTGCAAGCACTTTCTCCTTGGTGTGTTTAATATTATGTATAATAAAAAATATCTATGTATGTATGTATGTCTATTATATAAAGTATATCAGATGTCTAGTACCCGTAACACAAGCTAAGAGCTTACCACGGGAATAAATGTTGTTGTGTGGATTGTCCGTAAATATTTATTTATTTATATTAATAGATAAATGTTCTCTAAATAATTTTTAAAAGTGTTTTCGTTTTTCACCTTTTTACTTCAGAAAGTCTATTTTAGTGTCTTCAAATTGCAGCTTCCTGCCGGGGAATTAGAATCATCAGATAATTCTATAAACAGTTAATATTATTTCAAGTACGCTTATAGTTGGTTTAGAAAAAGGTACATTGATAAACATTTACCTAGTAGGCATTGTAAAATTAATTAACTGAATCAATGTATTAAAATATTAGTAGTGACAATGATGAGTGTTAGATAATACCTACATCTGTAATAATAAGTACCTATATATATAGGCTTTACAAAATCTGTGTACCAAATTCATATTAGAATCGGTTCATCTCACAAACTTTACCTCTTAAGTTTTATATTGATGGAGAGTAGTACCTATATATTAGTATAGATTACAGTTTTTATAAAAATGTGGTTACGTAATTTATCTTCTTCTTATATTTAAAAATGAATCGCAAAATGTGTTGCTAAGCGCATAACTCAACAACGCCTGAACCAATTTGGCCAATTTTATTTGTAAAATGTTCGTTAGAGTTTAAGGATGGTTTTTACGGCTAGAAAAAAAACAAATTTTTGCCGGGAAAATAATTATCCGTGCGAAACCGGGGCGTGCCGCTAGTTTAAAATATAAATAAGAATGACTCTGCATAGTTTTATTGTTAGTCTGAGACTCCGGCTTGCAGTTTGCCAATTGTCCTCAAGCACATTAAAATTCTGTGAATCTCTCAAACAAATTAAAATAGTATAAATAAAAATAAAGAAAAATTGTCGGACAATCAACACAACAACATCTAGCGTGGTTAGTTCTAAACTTGCGTAACGGGTACTAGATATCTGATAAACTTAATATTAGGTCCTTACATATGAAATTGGCGTTTTGTATGGGAGGAACAAAAAGTCGAATATTTTTTAATATAATATATTTAATTAATCAAAGTATGAACCATTATTTTCTATGCACTTTTGCCATCTTATAGGTAGTTCATTGATCCCTTTACTAAAAAAACCAGTCGGACGGGAATCAATAAAATCTTTGAAGGCGATTTGGACTGCCCCATCGGAGTTGAATTTTTTCCCTTGCAAGAAGTTATCCAAATTTCGAAAAAAATGGTAATCTGTTGGAGCAAGGTCCGGGGAGTACGGAGGATGTCTTAGACTTTCCAATTGAAGCTCTTCTAATTTAGTAGCCGTCTGTTGCGCAGTGTGTGGTCTAGCGTTGTCGTGAAGCAGCAGTGGCGTGGAGCGATTGACCAGCCTAGGTTGTTTAGCCGCTAGCTTTTCCATCATGGTTTGCAATTGCTGACAATAGACATCAGCCGTAATAGTGTGGCCAGATTTGAGAAAACTGTAATGAACAATACCGGCACTAGTCCACCAAACGCTTACAAGTAACTTTTTTGGGGTTAATTTTCGCTTGGGGCAGGATTTGGCTGGCTGGCCAGGATCCAACCATTGCGCTGAGCGCTTCCGATTATCGTAAAGAACCCATTTTTCATCACAGGTAATGATTCGGTTTAAAATACCTTCATTATTGTGCCGGTTTAATAATGTAACGCAGCAGTCGACGCGCGTTTGCCGGTTTGCTTCAGTCAATTCGTGAGGTACCCACCTTTCAAGCTTTTTAATCTTCCCAATTTGCTTCAAGTGAATTAAAACAGTTTTATCACTAACACCGCAGCCTGCAGCTAACTCGGACGTGGTTTGCGATGGATCCGCTTCCACAATAGCCTTCAACTCTTCATTATCAACTTGAGTCTCAGGCCGTCCACGGGGCTTGTTCTGCAAGTCGAAATTTCCAGAACGAAAACGTTGGAACCAAAAACGAACTGTGTTTTCTTTTGCAACACGACCGCCATACACATCATTCACCCTTCGAGTTGTTTCCGCAGCACTAGTGCCACGGCGGAACTCGTACTCGTAAATAATGCGATATTTTAAGTTTTCCATTTTGTAAAATGAGTGACGCAAACAGAAAAAAACAGAAGAAAAAAAACAAATGAATGACGATCATCGAAGCACAAATACATGAGTCTATAGCTGTACAAATTTGAATTTGGAATTCCTTACCAAAGAGGAGAAATTTGTGATTAAAGTGGCCAGTACGAAAAACGCCAATTTCATATGTAAGGACCTAATATAATAGACAAATATTTACATAGATATTTTTATTTTACATATAAAATACCCATACCAAGGACATGGTGCTTGCAATACATAGAAACATTTAACCCCCCGACGGGAATCGAGCCCGCTACCTCATGCGCCGCAAGCGGACTTTCGCCCGCCGCTCCACTGAGGCAGTCAAGTTAGCTAATATTATAAACGCGAAAGTTGTGATGTACCTAAATATAACCTTTTCCCGCGGTAAATAGTATAAAAATATGCAATCCGCAAAAACGATGACGGTAAAGTCCAAAACATTACCTTTGGACTTTGTAATTATACGTACAGCCAACATAGATAGAGCAAAGGCCAAGGTTGACTCAAAGTCCACTAAAGATAATATTAATTGAAGCTATGTTTTTTACTTTTAGAATGATAGTAATCTATTTTTTTTATATTCTTTAGGTATCTATTTTTGCTTAGGTATCTTTGTAATAAATTCTATTCCACATCGACAGGTACCATCAGATGGGATAATGGTCAAACAAAGTTCTGCTTCCCATTAAAGAAAAAAAAAAAATTGTAAAAAAGGCTTACGATTTTGGTGACTCGGTGGATCCAGGCCCATTTCAGGAGCTGAAAGTTGCTCAGGTTGAATATTGGATGGACGACTTATGACATATTAAAACGATTTACTAGATCCAATTTTCCAAGACAATTTTCGGTGGAAGTTTTTGCTGGTATGGTTATGTACCTACATGACAATTTTTAAAATTTTTATTGTTGAAGTGAAACTTCTTTAGAATCGTTGTGATTTGAAACCGGATGCAACGGAAGTGGAAATAAGATTGTGGATGGCTTACCTGTCGGGTAAGCCAATCTTAAACGCTAACAAGGTTAAGCAACTTTGCGCGACGCCAGTACTTGGATGGGTGACCGCCCGAACAAAAACTTTTTGCATAGTATTTCTTTTTTGTTTTTTTTTTATTCTTCTTATTCTTTTGTCGATTTACTGAAGTTTCACTTCTATCGTGTGTGAATCGCACACACACCTTTTTTATCATATTTATTTATTACAAGGAAAAATAACAGCTAATAATACAACACATACGGAACTCAATAGCAACAAAAAGCCAATAAAACTTTTCACGCATAAAAAAATATCATAAATAAACGGTTATTTCAGAAACGGAGACCACTTTCGAAGTGTCTTTATCGCAAAAATTCTGTATAGAAAATGTTTGTAAAAAACCTGAAAGATTGAAAGGTGGTGAAAGGTTGAAGATGGACACCAAAAAAACAGTCAGATATATGGTTTGATTAAAAAAAATATTTCAGTTTAAAGTTTAGGGATCCTCAAAAATATATGTTTTTGTATCAATCTTTATGTTAAAATCATAATGCGGTTCATAGAAAAAATATCTGACCAGACAGACAGACAGATATGACGAATCTATGAGGTTTCCGTTTTATGGCATTTTGCTGCGACCCCTAAAAACGAGAAACGATTCGATTCGGTGGAACTTGTACGGTTGTAGAGTCACTACTTTGATGCCAAATTAATAATAACTGGTTTATACCGGTTGGTTATATTATTATTAATTTTTTAGGGCCCTGGGGATTATTCCCATGGCAATTATTTCAATATAAAAAATATCTAGAGATGCCTGATATAGTCACAGTTTACGTGAAAAACACCTATACAAAATGAATTGTGTAACTCTTTTAAAAGTAAACTAGTTAAATCAGCAAAAAATATGAAATGAATGTCAGTTTGATCCCAGTTAGGAGTTAAAACTAGTTTAGCCTGATGTGATGCTTAAATCTAGCTTAGTCTTATGTACATAATAATAATATTCCCGGACTTATCAGCATCGCCTAACGCCTAACTAGAATGATTATGTTTGCTATTCGAAATAACCCGACCATTAACGAACAAAACCCTAAAACCGTACAAGTTTCACCTAATCTTAGGTTTCTAGTTTTGTTGTTGTTACGGCGAAAATAGCTCTTCATTCTTCAGCAAATTTTTGTCTTAGAAACAAGGGATACTTGTGTATATCTCCGAAACTGTTTAAGCCATTACGGAAAACAACCTTGACTGCTTCAGTGGCGCGGTGGACAAGGGTCCGCTTGCGGCGCAAGAGGTAGGGTTCTATTCCCACCGAGGGTGAAAGTGTTTGTAGGTATGTTCTGCAAGCACTTTCTCCTTGGTCTGGGTGCTTAATATGTATAATAAAAAATATCTATATATGTATTCATAACATAGCACATCCGCATTTTTTTATATATTTTTAAGTATGTGTTGATAATTTGGTTTAATTTAATGCTTGTATCATTAATTATATGTATCATAGAACGTCTTAGTGTACAGTCAACAGCAAATCAAACTGAGCAAAAATAGTGATTCAAAATAATATAGACAGTTAATAAAGCCAAAAGTTAGTTTGTCAGAGGTAATGGAACAATTAACGTGTCATAACTTCATAAGTAAGTGATCATATTTATTTCAAGCCTCGGTATTATTAAAATTTTTCATATTACTTTATTTACTAATTATACCACGGGACGTTATATAAGGCAAGTCAAATTTACATAAGATTTGTAACTAGTCTAGGTATTATAAACATGTCCAAATTAAATAAAAAATAAATATAACAAGCAGAAACACAACCATTTAAATTTATAAAATATGAAAACAAAATCTGTTGGTCAAAGTTAAAGTAGTTATAAATTCAAGTCATGACCTCGCTATCCTGGCGACCGGATGCTTTGAAAGCATACTATGTGACCAAATCAGGAATGCCTTCAAAACCATTGAAAGCTGGTGCAAAGAACACGATCTATCGGTTAATCCAGCTAAAACAGAACTCATCATGTTCACCAACAAAAGAAAACTTGGGCACCTAAAATTGCCCCAGCTCTTCAACACAGAACTTCAACTAACTAACGAAGTCAAATACTTAGGGGTCATAAATAAATAAATAAATAAATATTTCCGGACAATCTACACAATAACAACTAGCCCCGTGGTAAGCTCTAAGCTTGTGTTACGGGTACTAGGTGTCTGATATACTTAATATAATATACATACATAAATAGATATTTTTATTATACATATTAAACACCCAGACCAAGGAGAAAAGTGCTTGCAGAACATACAAACAATTTTACCCTCGGCGGGAATCGAACCCGCTACCTCTTGCTCTGCAAGCGGACATTCGCCCACCGCGCCACCGAGGCAGTCAGTCATACTAGATAGCAAGCTTCTATGGAACAAGCATCTTGACTTCAAACTGAACAAAGCATGTACTACATTTTACCAATGCAGGAGAATGCTAGGGATAACATGGGGACTCTCCCCCAAGGTAACCAGATGGCTTTACACTGCCGTCGTAAGACCCACACTAACCTATGGAGCCATAGTATGGTGGATCAGAACAGAACTGAGCACAGCCAGAACGAAGCTGCAGCGCTTTCAAAGAATGATAGGCGCAGCCGTCACGGGCTGCATGAGAACAACACCGGCTGCTGCACTCGAAATTGCTCTCGATTTAGCGCCACTCGACCTACATATACAATTAGAGGCGACCATGTCAGCCCTTAGACTTAACAATCTTGGAATATGGGGAACCACCACAAGTCCACACGCACGTATACTTGAATGGGCGCTGGAATACCAACCACTAATAGCAGCCCCGTGCGACCTCATGCTCAAGAAACCAATCCAAGACAAACTTTACCACATACAACTATCTGAAGGTCCTAAGGACGAATCAGGCATTGAGGAAGTGAGAATATACACCGACGGCTCTAAAACAAAGACCGGAACAGGTGCAGGTGCCCACTCACTAGACCTCAACATTAACATATCCATGACACTAGGCGAACACAGCTCTATATTCCAATGTGAATGTGCAGCAATAACAGAGGCGGCCAGGGCAATCATGAGAAGGAAGATAAACGGGTACCATATTAGAATTCTCTCAGACAGTGCCGCCACACTCACTGCCCTAATGGGCAGAGAGAGTAACTCTAAGCTAACATATGAATGCCACCTAGTGTTACAGGAGGCTTCCAAAAATAACACGATCACCCTTCAGTGGATCAAAGGTCACAGTGGATCATTCGGGAATGATGCAGCAGATGAACTAGCACGGCAAGGATCAGGAAGGAAAGCAGAAGGTCCGTCTCCGTTCCTGCCGCTGCCTTTCTCACAACTGCGCACCTGGATGAGAACTAGAATAAAAGACCTACACAACGATCGCTGGCATAATCTAACAGACTGCCGACAGGCAAGAACAGCAATGCCAGACCTTAACTCAAGGCAATCCAAACGCCTATTAAACCTTAAAAGAACGGACCTTCGAGTCCTGATAGGAACTATCACAGGACACATCACCCTCAACAAACACCTCTATAACATGGGATCCACAGACAGCTCACTCTGCAGAGGATGCCTCAACAAAGACGAAACAGCTGCCCACGTCATCCTGGAATGCGAGGGAGTAACAGCACAGCGACGTGAAATCCTTAAGGCGCCTGTATGGGCCAACGGCCTTGAGGATTCGGGCGGAGTCAAAATTATTCCCCGCGCCACCCGCATATTCCCCGCTACATTTTTACGACGCAGAGCGCGGCCTGCGCTCTCGGCAAGCGGTCACGCGTGCCGGGTCCTCGCGAGTCGCGACGCCGTAAATAAGGACTTTCCAACTACATCATTATTACGCTAAAACTATTCTACCTAGAGATTTATGTATATATTATAAAATGTATTGTTAAAATTAATTATATATTATTATTAGATATTAATGAACCTTAATTTTTAAACTATTTTAGTGTATTTTCTTGTTGGTGGTTCTAATATAACAAATAAATAAATAAATAATAAGTATGTTTTTTTAACTAGGTTTTCTTTACTTACTAAGTACCAACCTAATAATAAGATCCTAAGCCAATCCTGCCAGGGTAGGCTAGTTACCTATACAATGTGTATTTTCGAAGCTTGATCAAACGCGGATTTGCGGAATTTGCGGATACATGACAAAAATTAATCGATAAATATCAGATTTTTTTTTTATGTAAACTATTTAAAAAAGTCGATTTAATATTTTTTTATGAGAACTAGGTACTTCATCTGGTGTTTTCTTCGTTTCTGTTTGAGTAAACGGTGTATTTTATTCAAAGTAGGCTCATTAAAAAGCTAGATAGTTTACCTAGCTATGAAAATTAAAAGAAAATACAATTTCGGTACAAAAGCCTATTAAAACTTTTTTTTTGTAGAAATTTAACAAAAAAAATAGGTATTTATTTTATTTTTAATCTGTAACTTTTACACTGGATTATTGAGGTATACTTTTTTGCATGTCATATTAAACTTCATAATTTATACAACAAATCTCTTCTAAAAAGTAAGGGTTTTAATTTTATGAATAATGTCTGGTTTTTGCTTGAAGGCCAATCGTCTGATAGAATCTAGGTAGTATCTGCAATATTCATAATGTCATAGGATTAGAAAATCGGGCATAAAGACGAGTACAATTTCAGATTTTTGGTCAGTCACTAAGTTTTCGTGGTATTTTGCTTTTCCTTTTAAGTTTCAGGTAGATAGTATAAAATTATTTGAAATGCTACGCGACTGACACTGTTGGTATCCATAGATACTCTAAGGTTGGTGGGTAGCCCACGTACCAAAAAGGTTAATTAAACTCTTTTTGCTGTCATGTTATTAGCCATTCGAATTAGGTACTTTCTGCCTTGTACAGAGATCAACAGACAGCAAATTATGTAATGAAACAAGGCAAGATAAGATGAAACGGAACGAAGCCTTTGCCCAAAAGTGGGATATTAACGGTGGATAATGATAAGATTAAGTAATACAACACTTTAAGTTATTAGGTACTATCAATTAATTTATTGATTGTTCAAAATGCCAACCATTTTCCTCAATGCATATCGTTGCAAGTAAACCCACGTTCAGTTCACAAGTTCTTTTTAGTACATCGCGATCGTTTCTTATTTCATTCGCTGGCGTGATTCATAGTGACGCTCCAGCTCACTTCACCACAATCGTGCGTGATCATTTTAATGCAACTTAAGATACATAATTTGTTGTCTGTTGATATTTGGCACTACAAGGCAGAAAGTACCTAATTAAAATGGCTAATAACATGACAACGAAAAAAGGTAGACCCATACTCTTTGTAGAATTTGTAGAATAATAATAATATAACTCTTTATTACAAACCAAGATAAAACAATACAAAAATGGACTTGCATAATACAAAATGCGTAATGGGCGGCCTTATTGCATAAAGCAATTTCTTCCAGACAACCTTTGAAAAATATTATGAAGTTTAATAAATAATGCAAAAAAGTTTAAAAATTATAGATCAACAACAAAATAAAAAAAAAATTTTTGGTAAATTTCTACAAAAAAAAATTTAGCGGGCTCTTGTACCAAAATTGTATTTTGTTTTGAATTTTCTTAATTAGGTAAACTATCTAGCTTAGAGTGTTAGATATGTGTGTTGATGGATATGTGGGAAGAGGTAGGTCAAAGAAAATATTGATGGACTGTTTGAAGGATGGCATGCGTAAGAACAAAAATGACTGACAAAAATGTTTCTAAGATAATGACTTTTTAAATTGTACAATAATTAGTTTTATTACTTTGAATTTTTGCTTACTATGATGATTACTGATGTTATAAATGTTTAATGAAATTAATTTAAAGTTAATAATTATAAAAATGTATTTAGTACTGTATTTTGTTAGATTTTTATTATTTTAGTTTATTCAATAATGTAATGCCAATTTTATAATTGCATGCCTGGACAGGTAAAATACATTGATCCATGTAAAATTTAAGCCATAACAACGCTGTAACATGTATTTACGCAATAAATTAATTTTGAACTTTGAAGGAAGGAATGAGTGTTGAGATGACGAGTGATTGACGAGATTGAGACAGAGGAAAATGGAAGGAAGAAAGATTTTGCGTCGACCCCACGTAATATGGGATAAGGGCTGATGATGATGATGATGTAAACTATCTAGCTTTCAAATGAGCCTACTTTGAATAAAATACACCATTTAATCAAACAGAAACGAATAAAAAACCATACGAAGTAGTTTTCATAAAAAAATATTGGCTTTTTTTTAAATAGCCAACATATAATTTTTTTATCCTAAACTAGCTGTGCCCTGCGGTGCTACCCGCGTTATCATGGATGACGGATGAAGTACTCTTAACCAACAACATATTTATTTGAATAAAGATTAATATTATTATGTTGATACAACTTAAAGCGCGGACTGTTTTTTAGATCATTAAAAGAGCTATTATTCTTTAATACATATTTTTTGTGTATCTTGAACCGTTTTCACGGCGCACGCAACGGAAAGCTTCAAAGATGAGCAATTTCTCCCGTTTTTTACACATTTACCACTATATCTTTGCTCCTATTGGTCGTAGCGTGATGTTATATAGCCTATAGCCTTCCTCGATAACTGGACTATCCAACACAAAATACAGAATATCAACACAGAATTTTTCAATTCGAACCAGTAGTTTCGGAGATTAGCGCGTTCAAACAAACAAACAAACTCTTCAGCTTTATAATATTAATAGTATAGATTTATCCATAAATGTATGTCGTGTATCCGCATTTAGTTTGTTCAAGGTTCGAAAATACACATTGTATATACTTTGTTTGTATCATCTACCTAGTAATAATAATAATAATAAAACTCTTTATTACACACCATATCACAATACAAAAAGGGACTTAAAGCTAAATACAAAAATGCGTAATGGGCGGCCTTATTGCTTAGAGCAATTTCTTCCAGACAACCTTAGGATGGAGAGGATAATGCACAGCAAATAACTGGACGGTGCGGTGACATAAAATATATATAACAATTAATTCATTATTTAATTTTTAATTATATCTATACAAGTCTGTGCTAGTTATAAATAAATTATATTTCCAGACAATTCACGCAACAACATTTTAGTCCCGTGGTAAGCTCTAAGCTTGTGTTACGGGTAGGTACTAGATATTTGATATACTTAATATAATATACATACATTTAAAGAAATTTTTTATTATACATATTAAATACCCAGACCAAGGAGAAAAGTGCTTGCAGAACATACAAACACTTTTACCCTCGGCGGGAATCGAACCCGCTACCTTTTGCTCTGCAAGCGGACATTCGCACACCGCGCCTACGAGGCACTCAGAGTCAGAGATAGTTAACTAGGTAACCCTTATAAAAAAAAAAAAAAACTTTTTCATAAGTGTTTTTTTTTGTTTATAAATATTAATAGGTAGGTACTTATTATATTAGCTTGGTACTTAATTCACTAGTTGGTAGGTAGTAAGTATAATCATTACTTATTTATTACTAACTTTTATTCCTGCTAATTGCTTAATGAACTTGTCCAACGAATATACAAAAGTCCGAGCTCAAATACCTATTTCTAAAATATAAAACTAAACAACAGAGTCCATTCGCAAACAATAATCGTTATACGGTTACATCGAAAAATGCATTTGGACCGATGACGAAGACGCGCGACACAACCTCCCCGTCCGATAGTCTGAGCCACACTGCCGCCCGTCGCCCCCGCACAGACCCGGTCGTTCCATTTCATACCGAAAACACAAAATAATTATTTGTAGTCGTATAAATCATTTGTTTTAATTTTCAAACGTACAGTTTGTGTGGAATACTTTGACAAATATTTAAGTTAAAGAAAAATACTCAAACTCAATACCGTTTAAAAGATATATCCAAATTTCGGATAAAAAATGCCTTACTTTGAATATTTTTTTTATTAAGTAATAATGAAGATACAATAATTTCAAACGTTCAAGTTGTAATTTAATATCTATTTTGCAACATATATTTTTTTTATACATATTTATTCACTCATAAAGTAGATATATCAATTTGAAAAAGTCGCGTTAGCGCATACAACCACCTTAAGAACCCAAGGTCACTCCGAGAAGCCTGCGAAGACTCCAGGAAACTTCTGCGCTTTTGGTCGGAGTTGGGCTGGTTACACTAGCACCCCAATCCACGCACAATGGACCACCTTTGAGTCTAAGTGCGGAAAAACAGGGCCCCCCTAACTAACTAACTAACTAACTAACTAATTCAAGTCATATTTATATATTATTATTTATTTATTTTTCAAATAATATTTTTTATATTATATAGAACGCATGGCTTTCAAAAAACTGTATTTACTTTTTTTATTTGTGTGTATTTACTATTGACCAATCAAAACTTCATTTACAATTGACACTTTGGTATAACTTGTTACATCTGGCACGTCACACAAGAAGTGACGAAGTGAATGTGACGATTTTGATTACTTAGTTTTGGTATTGACTGTAAACTGCAAAGATATTATGTGCAAAAAAAATATACTTTGGACTTAGAACTTCGAAATCAGTCACCACGATTGTGTAAGTTATTCCAAATAGCCCGACCAATAACGTGGTCGATAGAATAACTTATGATATGAAAACAATCGATGCTGATAAATAAAAACCAAGTCGTTCATCTTATATAAAAAAAAACTGGGAAAAGAAATAAAATATCACAATCAGTAACATTATTATTTAAATTTATTAAAAAAAAAACGTGACTGCTAATACCTATTTAAGAATACGCTTTTCTGCCCAGACAAATCAAATAAGTCTATCAGCCAATTTTACCATATCCGAGTAAAGTTAGGCAATGGTTAGGATATAGAGCTATTTTGCTCATTCACATGTAACAAGTATTATTGACATTACTAGCTATTCCTTAGTTTACTCGGTTTTTTTTTAATACCTAAACATTTTTAATGTATCTTTGTGATATAATTGTAGTAAGCCAAGGGACTGAAGTCAGAATTATTTTGTGATGTTCAATGAAAACAAATAGGTGAAAATCTGCTATAAAGTTACGTTACTGAACCGACAAGAATTATTTTCTTGTTTTACAGTGAATGAGTAACTTAAATCGTGGTTAAGAATTTAAGCGTCATAATTGAGGTCAATCCCGTTTCTAACTCGCGTTCGTTTAAAAATACAAAATAAATTAATACCTAATAACTTTAAATAAATTCAACAGCAAGTTATGGATTTTTATTAACCGAAAAATCCGTAATTAAAAGTTAAAAATAACTGCTCATAAAGTATATGCACTTATGCACGTCCTATATATAATATATATAATAGTTATGTATACATGTCCTGGCAGATGGTAATTAAATTACAGCCCCATCTTTTTACTTTGCGGTCGTCGACATTATCTTATATAGGCTTCGCATTCAAAAGTCTACATCTAGTCCCACCTGAAACAATCATCAAATTCATTGAGATCGGATATTAATATAATGTACATTTGTTTAAACAAATTTATTAAATTATAAAAAAAATATATCTTTTATAAGCATACATATTAGATATTATTCACATCATGCTTAAACCTAATGTAATTTAAGTCATAAGACGTCATTTCAGTGAGGTTTAAGCATGCTGTGAATTGCCAGAATTATAATATTTATACTTAGTATATTAAATTATTAAGCAAGGTTTGCTTCACAAAATGTAAACGAGGCAATGGTTAGTTATGTCAAGCTATCTCGCTGTATCACATGTGACTAAGCGAAATAGCTCTACTCCAGAATGGTGAAACAGGCTCTTAGATGTTTGGTACCCGTAACACAAGCTTTGGCCGGGACCTTGCACACAGTAGTAGTAGAAATACAATTTTTATTTTTTAATGAGGCGTAATATGTGTGGGTGAGCTTTGGATGTAGATTAACCGATTAAAAAAGTCTTATAATGTTGTATATGTATATTTCATTAATAGAGGAAGATTGTTAATTTTGTTGCATTACTTTTTCATAACATCCTACAAAAGGTACCTAATTCTATTTAGAATCATCTAGATCAGATTACAGGTAACTATTATTAGTTTATTACCTTTAATTGTTACCCATGTACCTCCACGTCCTAGGTTAACTGCATACATGAGGAAAATGCAATTATTCATATAATATTTTCCTTGAATAAAGGCCTAAGAATGGCTAAGAAATTTGGCCTAAGATTTCTTAGCCATTCTTTCTGGCTAAGAAATTTCTAAGAATAAAACCATTAGTATCATAAATCTAAATATTTCCTGCAAATCCACATCTACCATCCCACAAATTTCATAAATAACGGAAAACATTAATTTAATATACATATATGATATTAGGAAAGAAAAGAACCCATTAAAATATTGTATGTGTGTATGTATGTCTGTGGTTGTACCTAAGTTTTATGAAAGTGTTTTAGATAAACTTACTTTTGTTGCCTGTTTGACGAAACACTTGAATGCCAGCTTAGCGCGATCACAACCTTTCTCGCCATCCATGACTTCATGATCATTTACTGAAACAACATTTTTTTTAATATAAGGGATTGGTATAGTCGTTCTAACCATAGAACTCGAATGTTACTACAAGAATTAAGGTGAGGGAGCGAGAAGGCTTATTCTAGTTCAAATTGCCAGAGACAAAATTAGACAGTAATTAAATTACTGAATTTATCATAGTTATCAGCTATTATCAGATGTTATTAATATATGAATATTATGAGTATTTCTCAAATTACACTCCAATTACTCCATTTGTAATTTTGGGAAACATATTTTAATTTATCTCTTGGTGCGTTTTTTTTTTGTGAATACCTAAAAAAGTAATGTTCAAATTTATATACCAACCTTTCATACACTTTTGAATTAGTTCATCAACTTTCGGTAAGTTTTCGTCCCCTTCAGCAAAAACTTTTCTTGCGTTTTGTTTCGCTATCTCCTCCGATATCATGCCTTTTTCATCCATCTTTAAAATAAATAAAACATAATATAAATATTCGTAGGATAGTTAGACTAACAGGGACATGAAGTAGGTACCTAAGTATATTTTTTAAATTCAGACGTAAGTGGGTGTAAAAACTTGGCTTTTTTTTGAATGCGTATATGATGATTATTCGGATTTAATGCAAGTCATGCAGGATCAGGCAATTTCGATGGCCATGGGATTTAGATAAACATTGTTATAAATAAAATATATTATGCTCTCTTTTCCCGTTTCATAGAAGTAAAAAATCATTGATCTTTATGCTGTCTTAAAATTGAAAATACATATAATAATCGATACCGTCGGTCTAGCTAGATAGTTACCGATATACATACCCTTAAATTCATAAAAATGTAATATGCGATTGGGTAGGTCTGCGGGGAAACAAACTAAACAAATTTATATAACTTTGGTAAATTATACTTATTTATATAAGGTTTCTGGGAACATTACGGTGAAACTTGCGAGGGACCGAAATGATTGGCGGACTATGGAGGAAGCTTACATATACTCAGCAGTGGGTAATACAGGCTGATAAATAAATAATATAGGTATTTATATAAAATAATATAAATACAAACTTACAATTCCCAGTTTCTTAAAGACGCAATTGACAAAGCATTTGGCATCTTCGTCTTCGGGTAACTTTCTTTCCCTTAAAGCCTTCAAGTGCTCAAAATTTAAGTTATGGTCCTTCACACAGTCCAGGCCTATAGTCAGCATTTGTGTTTGGATTTGAGTTCGCTGCGCATCTGTGAGGCCCTGAAATATGGACATCAATACTTACTCAAGTTTCTGAAACTCATTCAGTTAAATGTGTTTTTGTGTTTTAAACAGATGACCTAAATCTGGTTTTTCATAAGTTCTGTGTCCATCATTTATAGGATATATAATTTGAAATATTTCATAGGATAGTACCTACTGCAGTGCCTACTTTAGTTATGATATTTTCTAAAGTTGCAGTTATGGTACTCTGCTGGAGTGTTCATATTAAATAAATAATTTAAAAAAAACTGTTTTGAGTCACAAAATAAAAAAGTTTTAATATATGTACTTAGAACTATTATGACGACAAAAATGGTCGCTACTCAGTGTTATTCTACTGGTACACAGTAGTACCGGTATTCCGTAAATAAAGGCTTAACAAAATATTTTAATCAATATCGTAATAAAAATCCAATCATAAACTTACCGCATCAATTCCTAAAACACTACAAACTAATAACACAAAAGCGCTAAAAGCAGTCTTAGACATTTTGCTTGCAAAATTTTATTTCAAGAATTTGAATTTATTAATTTCAGTGTATTCAGCGGTATCGTCAAATCATCAGTACCTGTCGGTTACTGAGGATAATCTTTATATACCCAATTATTGTAGTAGAATAATAGAAGAATGGGTTTGTTTCATGGTGTTACGATAATTTGGATAGCCATGGCCTTCGATTAAATGGCCCGGAGATGCGGTTTAAGCCATGATGTTGACGCATTTAAGTTTTTTCTGCAATATTTTTGTATGTTTGAAGTTCTTTTAATGTATGCTAGGAAAACAACAAGATAATGATTGGGCAAGTTGTATTTTCTATTGTGTTGGTGGTTATAATAATAACTGAGTCTCAGTCCCTGACAAAACTTTTCTTAATACAAAATGTTATTTTCGTTTTGAATTCGTTTCTTAATCTTCTGCAGCAAAGATACCATGGGTAATATGGCGATTTTAACCCCCGACAAAAAAAGAGGGCTGTTATAAGTTTGACGTGTCTGTCTGTCTGGGACATCATAGCACCCGAACGGATTGAGCGATTTCAATTTAGTTTTTTTTGTATGAAAGTTGAATTTGGCCCGGGTGTTCTTAGACATGTTTCATGAAAATCGGTTGCTCCGTTTAAAAGTTATGGGGGGTGAGAGTGGGGAAGGAAAACAGAAAATCTGCAAATATACGAAATGGGTAGCAAATGAAAGAGCATCGCGTGCCCATTACTAAATATTATGGTGTTTTACTTTGAAGGAAATTAAGGCATAAGAATCATTTTTCTTAAATTTTAAATTTAGATTAATTGTACAGATTTATTAATCATTTAATGTTTTACATTAGTTTACACTATTTAAAACTGACTATTGTTTAAATTTCTTTAGGTAAGTGTTCAAATAGATTAAAATCATTCTGAATACCCTATCTACGTTGAAATAGCCGAAAATAGGATTTGAGAAGCGGTCTGGTCTGTCTGTCCGTACTCTTTTACTATTATTCCTTTTTGTGTCTCTTTTACTCAACGAATTTAATTTGGTAGGCATTAATTCGATTATCATTTGTATAATGATTTAGAGTACGGCAAAAAAATTACAGTTCCTGACTTTTATATAATTTTATTTGCTAAATTACATCTTAGTCTCTCTCATCTAGTAACTTATTATTCTATGCCTACGTAAACAAATAAAATTAATTATCATGAAATGAAACTACGTATCACTTACGAGAAGAAAATAAATTTATTATTAAATATAGCCAATGTGATATCGAGTCTTTATAATGGGTTAAAATTGTCGATATTCAAATTAATGGAAAGAAAGTTAAAGTAATTTATAAATAATCTTTGACCACAGAGCTAAATATACACCTCATACAATGCGAATACTTTCAGGCAAGACGTCTGACTAATACATCATACGTAATACATGGACTGCGGTATTTTTTTTTGTAACGACCAGTATCGTGATCTGTAAACCTTGCGCATTTGCTATGTAAAGAATATTTAGTCAGGGCTCAAGTTGCACTGGTTGTTGTGATATTCCCTCAAAATCAAAGTGACATAATAGTGTTGTTTCACAACAATATTGGAAATCGATATAACATTTCTAATAATGTATATAAAATATCTATCTTAAGAAAAGTACATAGTTTCTACGAGATATAGTTCAGAGATTTTAGGATAAATTGTTTTGTCGACATGATCAATTCTCGGTTAGCGTGTAAGCCTTTGGATTTTTAACCCCCGACCAAAAAAGAGGTATGTCTGTCTGTCTGGGACATCATAGCTCCCAAACGGATGGAGCGATTTCAATTGTGTTTTTTTTGTATGAAAGGTCAGTTTGACGCGAAACATGTCAAAGAACACCCGCGGTCTCAAGTGGGGAAGGAAAACCGAAAATCTGCAAATATACTCGAGTGGGGTATCAAATGAAAGCGCATCGCTATTACAAAATATTATGTTTTGCTTTTAAGGAAATTAAAGCATTGGAATCGAAGGTTTTTCTTTAATTTTAAATTTAGATTTATTAATAAATGTATATCTGATTAGACTCGTTTGCGATAGCAATACGCATGAAATACGTTAAAATCTATTAAAAACAATTCATTTTTATAATATTTATCGGTTGTTACTAATTATCTAAATAAATGACAGTATTTTGGCATTATGACGGCTGTTGATGCAAGATCCGACTTGACATTATTTTGACTAAAAAGTTTTAAGAAAAAGTTATTGGCGAAGCCAGGATTATCCGGAAACTGAACTGAACTGATTATCCGCACGCCTCTAGCGACGAAATTTAGAAACTGTCTAAGAACGACACTTTGTTTGTTTATATCTGATTTGTATTTATTATTTATTTTTTTCCCTGACGTTAATTGTAACGAAAACTGTCAAAGTGTCGTTCTTAGACAGCTTCACAATTTTGACACTAGAGGCGCTAGTTAGAATCTTTGCATCGCCAATGGATTAGGCGTCTATTGGGCTCTGTAGTCGAATTTTATAACAAAGTAGTGTATGTTATAAATGGCATTTGATTGTATTGTCCAGTTATTTTAATAAAACAGATTGTCAAATTTATTTCCTCTTCTTCGACCGTCCTGATTTCTTCGTCCAAAACCGGTTCCAGGTCCCCTCTGTGTAATTTCAATAAAATTTTCTTATTTACAAAATAACATAAGAAATCAAATTGCCTTATTTTGTATCCTGTGGTAGCAATATAAAAATATCAATGAAAAAAAATAAATACGAAAGGTATATTATGCTGATCTAATGTTTAATTCAATAATCATTTTTTTAAGATACAGTTGATAGCTATTAGATATTTTTTTCAGTTGTATTCCAATCTTGGTCAATTTCGGGGTATTCATGGTTCTTGTATGTTTGAGTTGTTGCACTCACTTTATTTCAGGACTTCCATCTGTAATAGAGTTTTGATCCATGAATCATCCTTTTTTTTTACCTGTATTCATGTTTTATCTTTTCATTAAACACTGGCACAAATAGACTGCACTTGGTGCAGAAGTTCATGCCACGGCGTTGCCGATGTTTTATGGAATAACGTATTTTCGGATGGACTGTGTGAAAGAAGATATGTGTAAGAAAGGAGTGAGTGTTGAGATGACGGGTGATAGAGGGAAATGGAAGAAAAACACATGTTGTGCCGACCCCAGTGTATATAGTGTGTATAGTAGTGTGATGTACAAGGGTAGGATGATGATGATAGCCTTTCTCCATAAAAAGGTTTTCTAAAAATGAAATTATTTATTTAATTATTAGACACACAAAACACATTACAATATTTACGACTAAACTATTTATATCTAAACCTAAGATCTATGTTGCAACATAACTATAAGTGTTCACTACAAAAAATGATATCAACAATGGTTAACGAACTTAATGAACTAATAAAAAAGAAGACTTAATATAATTGAATAAAAAAGAACACTTAATATTATTGAGGGGGAGCGTGTGTGATGGAACGATCATTGAAGAGGAGAGATGCTTTAATCTTGCATATAAAATAAGATAGATTATAAGTAAATATATCTGTATAATATAGCTCGGTATTGTTTCTGGACAATTCATTATACTGGCGAGCCATTCGTGTGAGGGGATTGTAGAACGAAATATTATAAACCTCAAATATTGTTCCTGAATGTATGCTGTGCTGTACAAATAAATTGCTTATGTGACACCTCCTAGCACTGACTTTGTGTGTTAATAGATATATGTGATCCCATCAAAAACAATACTTGTCAAAAAAACCAAGTCGCGCAACTCAGTTGTTCTGCGGTAAAAAGTTGTGAGATCCATGTAATTACATACATGTCGCCTGAAAACACGTGAAAATTCAATTATTTAGTGCGATGGCCAAGTCTTAATATATCTAAATAAAACATTAAAGAATTTTAATATTGATATGCGTCACTATGAGATGCTGTTAATTATTACGTAACAACTTCATGCTTCGAGTACGGAGATTCCAGACACAATTGATTTTCAATTGTAATGGACCACGTTCGTGGTCTTTGAGACTGAACGTATTAAGACAGAAAGTCGCTTAAGTAGAGACTGAATAATTTAATAACCGACTTGGAATAACATGGATCTCACAACTTTTTACCGCAGAACAACTGAGTTGCGCGACTTGGTTTTTTTGACAAGTATTGTTTTTGATGGGATCTCATTTATTTTTGTATTTTGTAGACAGTTCTACTTTTTTCCTTTTCGGTACCTTCTACTTATTGTATATATGTCCATATAATTTTCTTTTTGCCGGTCCAGATTGGATTTATTTATATTTCGCATTGTTATACTTTACTTACACTTAATTTTTTACTTTAGTTCATATTTCGTATATACGTGGCGTTGCGACAGCGTCCTCTATACCGGTATTTTCTAGATTTTTTAGTTTTTCCTTGTTTCAAACACCAAACACTACTTATATTCCAAATTTGAAGCTTCTAGGTCTGCTAGAAGTGCCTTAGAATTTTGATGATCGGTGAGTCAATGAGTGACAAAATTAAGAACTTTGACCCGTTATAATTCATAAAATACTGGTGCAAATTGAATGAAATTTGAAATATACTGTGTCTTTACAATGCCTGCATAGTTACTGAAACTTTCAGCCTTCTAGTTTTATCCACAACAAAGTTACAGGGGGTCGAAAATGGCCTGAATTGCTTCGAGAAAAGGATGGTACGGCCGTGACGCTTTTTGCTCGACTTGGTGGGGGCACTGCCGTGCCCCCAGATTATAAATTAGGTGAGTCAATTACTGAATGTATTATTTTATAAAGATACTCGCGGCCCGCCCCGGCGTCGCACGGGTAAAAAAAGTTCCCGGCAATTTTTCCTTATTTGCTAATTTTAGACCCGTTTAGACCTACGCTGGACTACGACAAACATTTTAAAACCAAAATCAGCTCAATCGGCTCAGCCGTTTTCGAGTTTTAATCAGACTAACGAACAACAATTCATTTTTATTTATATAGATAAGATGTCAAAGTATGTATATAATTATTCAAATCGGGCCAGTAAAAGACCGCCAGGAACCTGATAGCGGTTTCAAACACGAAAACAAATATAAAATTCAAAAGCACTTACGTCACTCTTGTGTACTTTGAAACAATCTGCCAAGAGTCTAGCCCTTTCACATCCCTTGTCTCCATCGCTAACTGTTTCATCATTTACTGAAAAGTAATTTAAAAATTAACAACTTTGTAATTGTGTTCATGTTGTGTAGAAAAAGAATACATCGATGAGATAAGAAACTGCATAAGCATAAGTCCGAATCTAACTTATTAACAAAAAAATAATAATAATAACATGTAATATCCAACAGTTGTGGAGAACTCTCCAAGTGGCAACTCGTGGCAGGGCTACATATAAGTCATATGTCGCAACTGTTTTATTCAGAAACAGACAATGGCCAACCTGACCTCATCAGAGTCGCACCGACTCAGATTCAGGCCTAAAACTCAACTGAATTAATACTAATCTGTTCTGGCACCCTAAAGGAAGAACACCAATGTAATACCGTTATTCGTTAATTCTTTGGTAAAACTCTTGAAATCTAGCGGAAAGTCAAAAGAGAACACTATTGTCTAATGTCAATATTTTATTAAAAGTGAAGTTTAATGCTTATTTAATTAGGTAGGTACCTTGAAATAATGTATATATCGTTTATATAATATCAAGTACCTATGCAATTCTAATTTTACTTTTTAATTCATCTGAGCTAATTTGAATCAAAATTTAACTAAAGGCCTCCACTCAAAAAATGTATTACCTGGACCTGGGTAAATAATAATAATAATATAATAAATAATAAATTAAATATATAAAATAATCCTTAAGTAAGCCACGTTGGGACGGTGTGTCCACGAAATCTGGTATCGATAAATGAGTTTATTCAACTCCAATAGTTACCTACCACTCATACAAATCTCCCCTGTCTTCTGCATTTTCTCCAGAATCTCCTCTTTGTCTATCACTTGTTTAACCATATCCACAGCAGCTTGGTGGTTGAACATTCCATCGCTGGTCATCTGAAGTATAATGCCATATGTTAGATACTTAGACTATGTAAAGGTTAATCCTTGCAGCCTAGACAAAAGAACGAACATGTATTTCACCATCACTAGATATTAAGTGGATCCATTCGCAGCATTTTAGTAGTTTCCAGGCCTTCAGAATTCGCCAAATAAGCAAAGCATAGGTAGATAACTGAGTAAAATTAAGAGTAAAGTTAAAGAACTACTGACGCAGTATTTCATAATCTTATTATGACAAAGAAGATAAATATGTCCTTTACTTAAACGGGTTATATCTGGTCCTTCCCAGGACCTTATAGGCCATCTAATAATTTCCAAGGGAAAATGTCACGTAAGGCCCGAGTATACAGTGGCTGTCTGTCAGGTTTATGAATCAATGGACGAAAGAGAAAGAGGTAGGAAATGTACCGAGCTTGTATGCTCTTTACTTTTCTTGGTTTGTATTTTCGTGTATTTTTTTAATTTTAAATGTTATAGTTTATAAACCGTATACATATATTATGCTGACAGTGTGTTTTGCTTTTATATTATCGTTGAAATGGTCTTTTAACGACCATTTCATATCGTTTAAGCGATTAGGTTTAACGATTAACGATTAGTCTTAGGTTAACTTGATAGCGAGCGTATTTAGTATGTAAATCAGTTCTAGCCATAATTTATTCTTCATACTACCCGTAAAACAAGCTTAGGCCTTACCACGGTATATTAACATTTGTTATTGCCCGATCAAAACCGTTTCCAAAAAAAACGAGTTCTGTGTTTCCACAATAGATTTGGAAGATTTCAAACGCATCTTTGGCACCGCAAAAGCGCTGGATTCACATAATTTGATATGAAAATAAATTAAGAAACTTTGAGTTGAATCGAAGCTCTTACAGCTCCGGTAGACTTCAGCATGCAGGCCATGAAGCAGGGGTCCACGTCATCTTTCTTCTTCATCTCTTTCAAATCATCTGGTTCGATACCGAGTTCTTCCATACAATTCTGTGCCATGGGCTGTAATATCTTACGAAACTCATCCTTTTGTTCTCTGGTTATTTCAGCCTAAAATGTAATAAATTAAATAAGTTGAAAAAGGTTATGAAAATAACGATACCTCTCTGGTCAACCTACGTAGAGTACTTTTAAGAATGCGTGATACCATAAATTTATGTTCTACCTCTATTATTCTAGTTTACTCTACTCTACTAGAGTTCTATTCTAACTAAACTACGCTTATCCTTGTGGGATTTAACTTATTCTATTTACTAGGTACTTTTTATGACCACTCATTTATATGCTGTATTCAATTTACGTTCAATAGTAGGCAGAAAAACAGATAAATGGCTAGACAGACAGAAACAGGAAAATTGCCTAAAAGAAAAGATTGACAGGTAACTTGCTAAATGCCTTACGATCATGGAAGGTTTGAAGGCTGCTTCCAATTCAAATACCTAACTGAAAATCATTGACACTCAAATAATTATACTAAGCTATGTCCAGTAAACACACTGTACTACAAATAAAATAATAATTTGTTAATCAACTTAAAAAAACTTAACTCAAGAGAACTGTAATACTTACACAGGTGTTGGCAAAAACACAAAAACCCACTGAAAACAAAAAAGCAAAACGAAACATTTTACAGTATTAAAATGTTTTAGGATGTTCTATATCAAATTCTTATTTATATATGTCTCGTCATGTCCAGTGCCATGATTTTTTATAGCCTTTGTCAACTATAATAACATTTAATAATTGTTAATGACAATGCACATGCACATAGGTAGCTATATAAAAATAATTGTTCTCTAGGAATAGCACATTAAATTACTTTAATTTATTTTAAAAATTGTCGAGGGCTAAGGAGTTAGCTAAGAAATATTTACTTGATTTATTACTTTAAAAAAGTTACTAACACCCAAAAAAATAATGTGTAGTCGTGGGACTCCAGGTAGGAACGAAGTTCCTTCGGCTAATGAAGAATCGAAACAATTTGTGAAACAAAAATCGTGCTCAAATATGTAGGTTTTCTTGATTTTTCTCTTAGATACAAGATACAAAAACATTTATTTCCATGGTTTGGTTTTAGAAAACTTAGACTTAAATTTTGCTGGTGAGTCTTTTAAAGTTCAGTATTTATAAAGTAACTAGTGGCTCCGGCTTCGCACGGGTTTTCATTCAATTTTTTTTCAAAATTTTTATTCAAAATTGTGAATCTAAACCATTCCCAGATCCCCATGAACACACACAAAAAATTTCATCAAAATCGGTCCAGTCGTTTGAGATAAGTTCAGTGACATACACACTCACAGAAGAATTATATATATAAAGATATTCACATACACACCCACATACACATAATCTCTATGAAGTTTCGCAGTTTTTCTTAATTTTTCCGTATGACCCTCAAAACAGCAAGAAAAATAACCTAGAAACCCTTACAAAGATTTTAGTATACACAATATTAACCAATGTAAAATATTTTATATATATTAATAAACGATAACTTACGTATTTAAAGAAAAAAGGCGAAAGAGAAAGGTATTATACACTACTCGCTTGTGTATACGACTGGCGCGCCTGCGCACGTCTCATTTAACGGTTATATTCCACGGACTTTTCCTTACGGTTAACGAATTTCCTATCGCCTCCAAGCCTGCCGTACGGAACTTCGTTACAAAAATAATGAAGGTTTTCGTTACAACATATTAACCTAGTTCTTACAGTAATTATGTTTTTTGTTTTTTTATTTATTTATTTATTTACAATTCAATAAAACATCTTTACAGGTTATTTTTTGGGCCCTAATGCGATGTTATATTTATTACAAACACAACAAAACAGATTTTAATAATAATTCAAATAGATTAGTATCATAATAATAACAATAAATCATCGAAAATATGAATAAATAATAACCAATATAAATCAACGATAATTAAAAATCAATTCAGAAATTCATAATTAATGCAAACAATAATTTTAAATACATAACTAGTGGTAGGTACATTTAGTTTCAATAACCACCTTTGCCATTTGTAAAAGTTTCGGCAGGCTATTAAAAAATATATCCACATTGTTCATGGAGAGTAGGTTAACTAAATAAATAGCGAGTGACAAGGGGGCATGCTTCAGTAGCTTGGTCCTGCATGTTGGGACCTCTAGCATGGCGGGGCGGCGCCGCAGGCCTACATAGTTGTCGGGGGCGCACAGCCGAAGAGCTGCTAGAGCGCCCGGGTCGTGCAGCTCCCCGCGCAGCACGCGCACCGCGTACTTCACGGGGGCCACGTCTCTCCGCACGGACAGTCTGCTGTACCCCACCATACCCATGACAAACAGGCTCGGGTACATCAGAGGGTAATATGGATACACTCCGTATTCTTTGAGATAGAGAAACCGAGTAAATTTATTTTGAATTTTCTCTATCATTAGCTTATATTTAGTCTCAGATGGATTCCATATTATGGCATTAGTTTCAAGGTGACTACGGACAAGAGCGTTGTACAATACTTTAATGACCTGCGTATTTCTAAAATGCACACTCTGTCTCAAAATAAACCCCAAGTTCCTAAAGGATCTGGCGCATATATTTATAATGTGTCGGCGAAACCTCAAGTCGGGGACCATCTCGAGGCCCAGGTCGCGAACGGCCGTCGCTCTCGGTAGCGCGGCCCCGTCCACCTCATAGTGGAACTGTAAGGGAGTGCGCGCTCTACTGTAGCTCATTACAGAACATTTGCCTACATTAAAAAGTAATTTATTGGAACTACTCCATTGGACCACCCTATCTATATCAGCCTGGAGCCGTTCACAATCAGAAGTGTCTACTACCGCAGAGAACACCTTTAGGTCATCTGCAAATAGTAAACAGTAACCTTCTTTTATAACCTGTGGGAGATCATTTATCATTATTACAAATTCCAGGGGGCCAAGATTACTGCCCTGGCTCACCCCTGAGAACGTGTAATAAGGAGCCGAATGGACCCCAGCGTAATCTACGTACTGCCGACGGTCACGCAAGTAGCTAGCGAAGAACTTCAGCAGGTGCGGTGAGAATCCTATCGCGGAAAACTTCGATAAGAGCACATCGTTGTCGACGGCATCGAAAGCTTTCCGGAAGTCAAAGTAAGCGCAGTCCACTTGCCCGCCGGCGTCGACAGCCGGGGCGAGGTGAGACATGAAAGAAAGCAGGTTGCTGGCCGTGCTGCGCCCCGGCCGAAAGCCGTGCTGAGCATCGCTTAGTCGCGCGCTTACTTGCGAATAAATGCATTTATGCAGTATAGATTAAAAAGCCGTGTTGGCTAAGTGGGAGGACACTCGACTTTCATTCCGAAGGTCGTGGGTTCAAACCCCGCCACGCACCTCTGGATTTTTCTTCTTGAGAAATTTATGTGCGCTTTAAACACGTGCTTTAACGGTGAAGGCAAACATCGTGAGGAAACCGGCATGTTCTGAGAACTTTAAAAGAGTTTGAAGGACATGTGACATTCACCAACCCGCACTTGGCCAGCGTGGTGAATTAAGGCCTAATCTCTCTCGTCAAGAGAGAAGTCCCTGTGTCCCAGCAGTGGGAACGTTAATAGGGTGATGATGATGATGATGAGTATAGATTCGAAAATCTTTGCGAAGACAGACAGCACGGCAATCGGGCGGAACCCAGACACCTCCGATCCGCTTCCTCCTTTCGGAACGGGAATTACTCGCGTTGTCTTCCATCGGTCGGGGTAGCTAGATTCCTTTAAACAAAGGTTAAATATATGTAGCAAGGGCCTCTCGAAAACCCGCCGGCAATCTTTTACTAAGTAGGGAGGAATGTTGTCAGGACCCAGGGAGTGCTTGGGCTTTAGACTACGAAGTGCAGCACGCACGTCGCTGGGGCTCAGCTGCGCGACGTGAACCCGAGCAGCGTCAGCCCCCGCGGGCGCAGCGCGTTCCGCCTCTGCAGGGTCCAGCCGGGGGCGCACCGAGCTATATACAGAGTGAAAGTATGAGGCAAAACATTCAGCACACTCTTCGTCACTTAACAGATTTCCATTATTAGTTATACGCGTTTTATTGCGACTGGCTTGCTTTCTCCTAATAAAACCCCAAAAGGATTTGGGATCGCTCTTAAAGTTAATCTGCAGCCTCTCCTGATACGCCTCAAACGCGTCTGTTACTTTAGTTTTTACTAAGCACCGCATTTCTGAATAAAATTCGTAGTCCCTTCGCAAACCTGACTTTTTATACGTTTCATGACACCGCCACTTGTGCTGTATGTCATGAATTAAGTCTGCGGTGTACCAAACTGGGTATACAAATTGAGACCTATTTACCGCCTTAGATTTACTAGGTGTGCACTCTGAAATAACTTTGTTTAAAATAGTGTAGAAGAAAGTTAGAGCAGCCTCTGAGTTTTCAATATTGTACAGCCCTGTCCAGTCCATGCATTCAAGATTGTTATATAATAAAGGAAAGCTACATTTTGAAAAATTCCATCCGAGTTGAGCCACAGAGCTATCTCTACGATGAGACAGTTGCCCTTGGTCTCGATGCTGTTCGATCAACACCGTGCAGACAAGTGGCGGATGCTGAATGTCAACTGAAACCATAGGATCGTCAGATTCATGGACCTCCAAGTCACTCGCTGGTAAAGAAGACAAAACTAAGTCTAGCGTGCGATTATTAACGTTAAGTATGCTATTTACCTGCCGAAATCCACAAAAAGCATTAAGATATTCCATGTAATTTTGTACCTCTACTGATGCTGATGGCATGTTAAAATCACCCAACACTAAAACTTTGCTAAATTTAATACATTCAGTCTCTAGAATATTAAATAAATGCATGTAGTCCTTTACAGAACTCCTAGGTGGTATATATACTACACAACATAGGAACAGTAGTCTATTTCTACGGTGAACAGTCGCACAAACTAGCTCGAACGACGCTGCATCCACACCGGCGATAGGAACCCGATAAAGTTCATAGTTCGGTGACGAAGCTAGGAAAACTCCACCCTGCTTACGGCCATCTGCTCTGTCACACCGGATGATCTTGTATTCCACTGGGATAAGTTCCGCATCATAGATTGACGAATTGAGACCCGATTCTGTTATTGCGTACAAGTCGCATGCTGAGCTAAGCATATTTTCCGAAAAAGTAACTGTTTTCGTTCGGAGTCCGCGCACATTCTGGTAGAATACCAAAATTGGTTGTTTGCTAGAATCAACCGGCTGAGGATTATTGCGTCCGTCGTTTATCAGAGCCGTTTTTTCCGCGAAAAAACTGCTTCCAGGGTTTCACGCAGATGTCTTCAGCCCAGTTATTCGGAGAGAGGACGGTCTCTGAAAACTTCATCGGAACGTCTAACTTAAATGATGCGTAGTTTCCACGCGATTTTAAAGCATGAACTGTGCAACCTTCGCCTCCACATATGGTCTTTAGATGCTCTAGAACCGTATCTACAGTAGTCCCCTGTTTCACGTAGAATAAATGTATTAAACGCGTTCTCTCTGAAGCTTCAAGAAGAGTCGTACCAGGTGCAGCAGTTCCACGGGATACGTTGGGCGAGGGAGTCGACTTTCTATGCTGTCTGCGTTTCACTTCATCCCAGCCATCGTTTGATCCAGCGTCAGCGGTCGTCGTCGAGCTGTCGGTAGGTACCTGGATCTTGTTGGTTATCTGTGTTGCTGGGGCGCTCGTTGCAGACGCAAACGATTTAGCTATCCTTTGGTGGCGCCTCTTGACTACCTTAGGCTGGTCTATCTCGGCTCCGGATTGAGATGCTATGTTCTTCCTAGTTTTCATTTCAGGCTCGGAATTAATCAAAACTTCCACCGGAGATCCGATTTGTTCCTGTTTGTCACTTGCCGCTGGCACAGTTAGTGCTATTAGGGGTGGTGACACAGATGATGGGCACTCATCGACTTCGGCTTGGCTATCTGGTAAGGAATTTTTGATTAAGCTCTTGAATTCCGTTTATTATAGTTTAATTATAGTTTACCCAAGTAAACTGGACCCGGCACCAAAGAATCCAGACTCAATAAATACAAATTATCAATATTTCCGCCTGGTGTGTGTTTTTTTATGATTGATAATGAAGCTTCATTTGACCACAATCTCACCTGGTGTAAAGTGACTGGTGTAGAAGGTAGATGGCTTCTCCGGACCACATTACAAAACGCGAAAAAAATGCTGTGTGATATTCAAACCCCTTCCGCTTTATAAACCATAAATCCGCTTTATAAGTCCAAAACACCGTGTATAAACGCGTCGAATGGAGTTCTGTTTTTCGACGGTTGAAAATGATAATTATGAAATTATCTGAGATTTGTTAAATCAAACTTTGGAAATAAATTATTTTGTAGCTTCCTTGGGAAATAAAATTTGAAATATTTCTCGCCTTTTGAAAATTAGAAGCAATGAATATAAAGACAATAATATAAACTTCCAAGCAAGCAATAATTATGAGAGCAAGCTTTACTATTGTATAAATTTTGTAGAATTCAAATAAGAGTTATCTATATTTTAAATCACAGCGCTAAATGACGGGTGCGGGACACAAATATTTCTCCCAAATAACCTTGGGTCTTGCTAAAATTCATTCTTATAAGTTTTTCAGAACGTGTTAGTTGAATGATTTGTTGATTAAAAGGCCAGAATTTTTATGGGTAGGTGCTTAATCATATTCAATTTAGATACCTATTTCTTGTTTAAAATGCCGTTAAAATTTTGTAACGGCTCTGAATGAGGCCTGAGTTGCATAGTCATAAGTTTCATCATAATTTCATTCAAAGATAAGCCTACGAAAAGAGAGCCCTAGTGGGGATCAGAAATAATGATGATGATTAAATACATTACAGAGTTTAATAGAATAAATACAATTAGGCAGAAACAGAATAGGAACTCAAGTGCGCCAATAGGCTACCTATAATAACCTACCACTACTGCTAACAAAACAATATACCTCTATAATATTAATCATAATGATTTTTAATAAACCATAAACCTCAATCTAAAGGTTGAAATATATTCTTTTTTTTTATGAAATAATTCGTATCCTTAATCTTGCGTGCGAAGGTTACGGATGCGTCTTGATCTTTTTGTGTATACAAATCATATCATACTAATATTAATGCGAATGTAAGTTTGTTTGTTACGCTTTCACGCAAGAACTACTTAACTGATCATCATGAAACTTTGCACATATACTCTTGAAGGTATTAAAAGTAACATAGGATAATTTTTATTAAAAAAAATATAAAAAAATTACGAAAAAATAATTACCCGTGGGAAGCCGGGGCGTGCCGCTAGTTTTAAAATATATAAAATTTAAAACTAGGATTTAGACTATTTTTTTAATTTTATGCAGAAAAAATTGAGACACATCCGTAAACTTCGCGCACAAAACACAGTACAGGTACAGGCTACGGATGTGTCTTAATTCTCTCTGCATAAAATTTAAAAATAGTTTAAACTGCAAAGTGAGGTTTATCACTTATTAAAAATAGGATTTAAGCGTCCTATACGCTTAAATCATTAAATAGTCGAGACACCTTGTATTAAAAGGTCTACAATTTCAAAAGTTCTATTCATCGCTTTAGTTCATAATGCCTAGAGGTACCTACACAATATACCTAGATAATTACAGCCAAGGTAACATTGTTGCCGGTGGCAATGATGAAGCAGAATGTGCATTCAACGGTTAGGTACTATTATAAAAATAATTATACAAAGGAAGTGATGTGAGCGTGTTTTTACACTTAACTGACATGAAATTCTATTGAAAAGATTGATTTGACCTGTATTTAAGTAATATTTTCAGAATTATAGAGCGCATGCATCAAGCATTTTTGTGTATATTGAACTATTTAAATAAGTAAATAATCTGAATAAAAAAAAAAAAAAAAATTATTTATTTAATCTGAGATCCAGGTAGGTGTCGGAATTCCTAGGTGCGGTGCGGTTATATAACACGTCCTATTATTTTAGTACCAAAAAATTTAAAAGCATCCATTTACGAAAGGGACTTTTACTTCACTTTGAAAACACACATTTTTGTGTCTTTTCATAGATTTGTGTGACAAAATAGGTAAATTTATTTATTTATTTATACTTTGTGCACAAAAAACAATGTACAGAGGAGGACTTAATGCTAGAAGCATTCTCTACCAGT
This sequence comes from Gymnoscelis rufifasciata, assembly GCA_929108375.1. Taxonomy (NCBI): domain Eukaryota; kingdom Metazoa; phylum Arthropoda; class Insecta; order Lepidoptera; family Geometridae; genus Gymnoscelis; species Gymnoscelis rufifasciata. The sequence continues at coordinate 5,168,994 of OV815315.1, read as the reverse complement.
CATCCTGGGCGTGCAAGACAATAAATTAAGCACTATCAATATAATTACTTACTTATTTAAATATATTTACATATACATATAAAATGATTAAGTATTAATAAATACATAGCCTACTACTATTATAAAGGCGAAAGTTTGTAAGTATGGATGTATGGATGTTTGTTACTCTTTCACGTAAAAACTACTGAACCGATTTAAATGAAATTTGGTACAAAGAATCTCTAGAGCCTGAGAAATAACATAGGCTACTTTTTACCGCGGGAAAACGTCATTCCGCGGGAAAATCCATTATAACGCGGGCAACACCGTGGGGCACAGCTAGTATAATATACATAAGGAATATTTATATATACAGATATACCAAAAATAACTCATAAATAGAGACACTGAGTGTAGAATTGTAGTACATGCAATACCTAATTACAAGCCTTGTGAACATTTTAGTATCTAATTACGGTTAGCTAGACGTTTGCTAGCCGCCAGCTTAAAACTCTGTTTGTAAATCTTGGCTATCATCATCAAATCGATGCCATGTTCCCTAAGAACAGATTCAAAAAAAAATCTAAAACTCTAAAAAATCGAACCTAGGTATGTCATATATGTACATAGCTTCAGACTTCAGACAGACTATACAGACCGATTTTCATGTTACATTTTTGGTTTCCATTTCTTTATATAAAATAAGGTAAAATTAAAATATATTTAAGTATTTTAAAATATGTATTTATTATGCAAAAACAAAAGCCTTTGGGTTATCCTCGTACATACACTTGGCTGACCAATACGAAGCCTCGCATAGATCTTTATATTTCTTTTCTGAAACCAAAATAATGTGATTAAATACAACAGATCTGGATCCAGTGGTAATCGAAATTCGTATTCTTATCAAATGATAAGAATACGAATTTCGTTTTTATATTTATAATTTTATCCCGAGGGATGAATAGTGGCCTAAACTAGACTCTACATTGTACTTGGCTTTATTTTTGGAATAGCTAAGGTGGTCTTTGGTTGAGTGCGCTTCGGCTTGGTGCTCTTTAAGAAATATCTCTATAAAAATTATGCGATCGAATTGTGGTCTATGTGATCCATTCTCGTCCACGTCGACCTTTACCAGGTTAGGTTATGGACAAACACAGAACAAAATATAAAAAAATATTGATCCCCGAACAACAAAGGCCAAACAAAAAAGGTATGTTGCCTGAATAGGCAATAATCAGAAATCGGGAAATTTGACATATTTAATTTGCAACATGAGAAACTTCAATAAAGGTGAAGGAATTCTTCTACTTTATCTGTGGCTGAAACTAAATAAAAACTTACAATAAATCTAAAATAAAAATTTAAGAAAAACCCCTGATTCCAATGCCTTAATTTCCACTTAGTAAAACACACACAATATTTTGTAATGTGCACGCGATGCGCTTTTATTTGATACCCTACTCGAGTATATTTGCCGATTTTCGTTTTTCCTTCCCCACTCTCATCCCCCATAACTTTTAAACGGCACAACCGATTTTCATGAAATATGTCTAAGTACACTCGCGCCAAACTCACATTTCATACAAAATAAACCAAATTAAAAATTGCTCCATTCATTCGGGAGCTATAATGTCCCAGACAGACAGACAGACACGTCAAACTTATAACACCCCTCTTTTATGGTCAGGGGCTAAAAAAGAATCCCAAGAAGGATTACCTACGAGTCAGAGGTATTCATAAATTGCAAACAGTTCTATGATGAATTAGGCACCATGTAGGTAAAAATAGATAGATTTAATGAATGTTTAGCACAAACTTCGTGCGTACAGACTACTCTACTGAAAACGGCTTTTGTGCTCAGATACCCAGGAGAAAAAACGCTTTCCGTTAGGGGAGGATGAAAAAGTTATTTGTGATATTAATTTTATGTTTTGTGTAGATATTCTATAGATACTCTTTATGTTTGACATAATTCGATCCATTTAAATTTTATTTTTTATTTTATTTATAAAATAAAATTCAGTACTTAATATGCTTTTGATGTTTATTTTAATTTAAATGTTATGCCTAATTATAATGAATTTTACCGTGTAATTTAATGGGCTCTATTGACTTAGGCTCAACCTGTAATGATAGAGCTCCAAATCAAATCAAATGTTTATTTGCAGAATACAATTTTTCAAACATGACAAGAACTTAAGGACTAGATATAGTTGTATTCAACCCGCAAGCAGGTACGCAAATATTATCAAATGTCAATGTTATGAAGCTACAAAATAAAGAATAAATTATTTAATTTATCCTAAAAATAAAATTTATATTAGAATCTGAATACAAAAATGAATAGAAAAAATGTTAAATAATTATAAATTACAATTTAGATATTCACTAACACTATAAAAACATTTGTTCCATGTTTTTAAATAAATTTGCAAATAAACTCTAATACAATTTCAATACTTACGAACATCTTTACATTTTTCAATGGCAGCTTTAGCAGCCTCTTTTAATTCAGGGGGGTACATCAACTCAACTTGTTTTATCGACGCTTCGTAGTTTATTTTATTGTTTTTCACCTGAAATGTATGGCAAATAACCGATAAAAATATTATATTTTGTAACCAGCACCGTTTTAAATAGTTTTAAATAATTAGGTATTTATTATGTTAAAACCAAGGTCCAAAAGCTTTTGCATTTTTATCTCAATTCACGGTTGACTGGAAAAAAATTTTTTGAGCAGTAAGACCGCCAATTACACAATCTTTGTTTATTTTCTAGTTTTAAGAAACTAAAAAAGTAAAACGAATGCGACTTATCGCATTCGTTTCTATCTTAATAAAAAAAATAGAAAAATCGTTTTTGATATTATTTTAATCAAAAAAACCAACAGTGTTTTTATCCTCAGAAGTTTGTTTCGATAAAATACTGATATTTCTTGTCATAAAAAAGATATGAAACAAAAAATATACAAGTGCTCATCTAAAATCTAAAATACTTACAATTTGTGTCATTTGATAAATACATGCTATGTAGCACATAACATCTCTTTCTTCGATAAAAACGCCCTTGTCGATATCCGTTATTTTGTCTGAAAATATTTTATACAGATATCTTAGCCATACAAATCATAAATTAATTATGGCCGAAATAAGAAGTCCTGGATAATGTTAAAAATTGCTGGATAATGCTGGATGGTATTTTCCTACCAACGCAGTGAAAACTAAAAACAGTAGAACAGTCTCTGGTGGTAGGCTTCGGCCGCGGCTTGTCACCACCCTCCGGGCTGGGCCACTACGTGAAGCGATTTTTTTCGTGTTTCGTAGTGTGGCCCGGAGAAGTCATCTACCTTCTAAGTCTTCATGCCCCATCATTGACCACATCGTTACTTTACTTCAGGTGAGATTGAGGTCAAATGAAGGCTTATCCAGCATAAAAAAAAACCAGTTGCGTTCATCAGTGAATACTAGGATGTTGTGTCTAAAATATTAACGGGTACTTTAGATGGTCTAACTTAATTGTTTTTGTATAAACAAATTTTAGTTCTATTAATTTTAAGCTGACCTGTCCATGTATGCCCTGTGCTTCTAAGGAAATAAATGTTTTGACTTTGTCTTTGGACCTAGGACGTCCGCTGTTTGACATAGCCTCTCTATTCCAGTAACCTTTGTGGCACTGGGGGACTTCCTACATCATCGTTTACCGAGAATATTTCGGCCCCTAACTGTTATAGATGACTACTATTCTTTATGCTAAGATGACTTGCCTACTGTCACTAAAACGAGAAAATGTATTGAATAAGTTTGTTTTAAAACAATTCTGCCATACCTTCCGCTACACCGATTTTCCCAATACATTGCTTTTTCAACATTTTTCCGGTGTTTTTGAGCTGCTGTTTTGACATCTGTTTAACCAAATTAATAATAGTAATTATATCATTTATATTTATTAATAAAATTTGTTTTCTTGGTCCCGGAAATTATATTTAGTTAATGTTATTGTAGTTTATTAGCTGACTAGGTAATATACTCGTAATCAAATTCCACATATGTGAGCTCTTGAAAAAATATAATAAATAGGTGATAATATTACACACTCACAAATTACTTACCGCATCACAATAATTTAAAGCAACAACCAACAAAAATATACACCAATTTTTCCGATCCATTCCTCAAACAATGATAAACCAATCTAAAATAGTTTCCGTACCTAGATTCTTATATAGAAGAGTAGAATTATATAATCATACAACGCAGAATTAAACACACAAATCAAATACACAAACATCTTATTAATGAAATGAGTCAATTACAAACACGTAGCATTATAAAAAACGTGTATTTTGATTCCAGCTTTATGCAGAAAATCATTGTTTTTGTTACATTATGAAGGTTCTAGAAAGAAGTGAAATTACCTCCCGAAGTCTGTTTTTCCGAGTACCTACTCGAACTCTTTTAGGACACGGGTGAATAGGTTCATTCTGAAAGAACTTGTTCCCTTATTGACCTCGTCTCAGCCTTCAGGCTAGACTGCGATCAAGAGTGAGCCTATTACTAAATAAATAATAATCCAAACTCAAAATTAAAAAAAAACCGCCCTGATTTCAAAACTTTAGTTCCATTAAAAGTTAAAATTCAAGTAATTTGCATTTGATGCGCTTTCATTTGAGACCTTAATCGTGTAAATATGCAGATTTTTTGTTTTTCTTGACACTTTTACTCATATAACTTTTAAACGGGTCAAACGATTTCCATCAAAAATGTCTAAGGAGCTAGAGCGAACATCACTTTTCATACAAAATGCATGATGCCAAAGACAGACAGACACGTCAAACGAAAAAAAAGAGGGGTGTTATAAACACACTTCTTTTTGCGTCGGGGGTAAAACAGGTAAAAATACACGTGAATTTGAGTTAGAAATTGAATTTATTAAGGAAATATAAAACCAGCTGGATCGAATTCGTACAAGCATTTTGTCGCTTGAAATATTCCTTCGCACATGTCATTGTAGTTTTCCTCTGAAAAAAAGAAACATATTTAATAAGGTAGCTAATAAGGTATTATTGGATACTTATGATATAATGAGTAAACAATTTATTTGTAGCTGTGAATACACACAGCATTCTACTCTCCCAAACAACGCTCACATCTTACACACATCACACACACTTACACCACACTCACAACACTCATCATCACACACACTACACACTTACACCACACTCACAACACATATCACACTCGAATTATACATCCACACATAGGTGACAAACATTTACTTAAATTAAATATAGACTTTTTACTACTTTGCGCGTATACCTTTAATTAACTACTTTCAATTTTGTATTTTAACTTTAATTATCTTCTCTATAAAATGTAAACGTATATTATTTTATTAGTACTTAATATGTATGATTGGATTCATTAGGAAGGAGGTTTCCAAGATACAGGCTGTGCCTAGTTTGGATACCATTATATTCAGATTTTTATATCATTGTGTTGTACAATAAACGTTTTGTATTGTATTGTATTGAATAATGCAGATATCCAAAACACGGTAAATAAATATCCTAAATAATTGTTGCAAAACAAATTATTGCTGGACAGGTTGCCTTAACCGTATAAAATCACATTGCTTCTATCTTTGGGAGCCCCTATAAAAAAATATTTTCAGCACAAATATATCATCTATAAACATGTCGATGGTCTATCTATCCATCGACCATCGATTACTTTGTTACAGCGTCGTGACAAACTAACCGACAGAAGTCTTAAAATTAGGGTTCCGTTTTAACCTTTGGGTACGGAACCTTAAAAACAATCGTTGCATTACTCACGGATGGGCATGCATTTAGTGACTCCCTTCTTAGTAGTTTCTTTCAGTTCTTGGGGGTACAATATATCTATTTGTTTGGAGATAAGAGCACCATCAAGCTTATTGTTTTTCACCTGAAAAAAAAAAGAATTTAATTGATTTCCAACTATTTTCAGTTATGATGGTCGTTTCTACATCTATTCTTTTATTACTTTTTAGATTATCGTGCTTTTTACCAATAGTATGACTTAAACGGGTAACATACCATGATTTGTCGATTTTTGAGTTTTCCGATATTTCGACGCTATTGCAAGCGCAATGATCACGGAAACAACTGAATTGTCTTTGTCTTTGCACTTTGGGCAGAACGTTATTCACAAACGAAACGGACTACCCTCTTTCTGAGTCTTTTATTGCGAGGTTGACACTCACTAGTGCTAATAGCACTTGTTTCATTTTCGAACGCAACTCGATCACGATTCGAATTCGATTCGTGAGTTGCGTTGGTATGTATGTTACATGGTATGTTACCCGTTTTAAGTCATAATATTCTTATATTATAAAGCTGAAGATATTATTTGTTCTATCGCGTTAATCTCAGGAACTACTGAATTTAATAATTATTTACTGTTAGGTAGCCTATTTAACCCCCGACACAATTGACGATCACTGTAGCTGGGTGGGTGAAAGTGCGCCTGAGGCGCAGGAGGTTGCGGGTTCGATTTCCGCCGGGGGACCAGATTTTGTACGATCTACAATTATTATTTCAGGTTACGACTCTAGATGTTTTCTATGTATCATATGTACTTATTTACAAAAAATATATATCTATGTAGTATATCAGTCACCTAACACCCATAGTACAAGCTCTGCTTCCTTTGGGGTAGCTCTGTAAGTAGTCAGATTTTTTTTATCGATGTTAATTTTTCCGTGGGAAAATCCATAAAACACGGGCAACGCCGTGGCATGAAGCTAATAAGTACTCGTAATATATTTAAGGCAGTTTACTTACAACTTGTATAGTCTTGTAGATGCAAGCTATGTAGCACATAACATCGCGTTCTTCCAGGAATACACCCTGCTCAATCTTGCCGACTTGAAGCTAATAAGTACTCGTAATATATTTAAGGCAGTTTACTTACAACTTGTATAGTCTTGTAGATGCAAGCTATGTAGCACATAACATCGCGTTCTTCCAGGAATACACCCTGCTCAATCTTGCCGACTTGAAGCTAATAAGTACTCGTAATATATTTAAGGCAGTTTACTTACAACTTGTATAGTCTTGTAGATGCAAGCTATGTAGCACATAACATCGCGTTCTTCCAGGAATACACCCTGCTCAATCTTGCCGACTTGAAGCTAATAAGTACTCGTAATATATTTAAGGCAGTTTACTTACAACTTGTATAGTCTTGTAGATGCAAGCTATGTAGCACATAACATCGCGTTCTTCCAGGAATACACCCTGCTCAATCTTGCCGACTTGAAGCTAATAAGTACTCGTAATATATTTAAGGCAGTTTACTTACAACTTGTATAGTCTTGTAGATGCAAGCTATGTAGCACATAACATCGCGTTCTTCCAGGAATACACCCTGCTCAATCTTGCCGACTTGAAGCTAATAAGTACTCGTAATATATTTAAGGCAGTTCACTTACAACTTGTATAGTCTTGTAGATGCAAGCTATGTAGCACATAACATCGCGTTCTTCCAGGAATACACCCTGCTCAATCTTGCCGACTTGAAGCTAATAAGTACTCGTAATATATTTAAGGCAGTTTACTTACAACTTGTATAGTCTTGTAGATGCAAGCTATGTAGCACATAACATCGCGTTCTTCCAGGAATACACCCTGCTCAATCTTGCCGACTTGAAGCTAATAAGTACTCGTAATATATTTAAGGCAGTTTACTTACAACTTGTATAGTCTTGTAGATGCAAGCTATGTAGCACATAACATCGCGTTCTTCCAGGAATACACCCTGCTCAATCTTGCCGACTTGAAGCTAATAAGTACTCGTAATATATTTAAGGCAGTTTACTTACAACTTGTATAGTCTTGTAGATGCAAGCTATGTAGCACATAACATCGCGTTCTTCCAGGAATACACCCTGCTCAATCTTGCCGACTTGAAGCTAATAAGTACTCGTAATATATTTAAGGCAGTTTACTTACAACTTGTATAGTCTTGTAGATGCAAGCTATGTAGCACATAACATCGCGTTCTTCCAGGAATACACCCTGCTCAATCTTGCCGACTTGAAGCTAATAAGTACTCGTAATATATTTAAGGCAGTTTACTTACAACTTGTATAGTCTTGTAGATGCAAGCTATGTAGCACATAACATCGCGTTCTTCCAGGAATACACCCTGCTCAATCTTGCCGACTTGAGCTGAAACCAAACAATTAGTTCTTATTTAATTATCAGGGATTTGTTTTCTGCGGTTTTCGGACTGCTGCAACGTAAATACATAATATTCGTAACTGACGGTCTTTGCTAAGACAGACTGTGAATGATGATGATAATTGGCAGACCCATAATAGTTGCCCAATACACGAGATGTTATTGCAGATATCAGGTTAAGAATAACCCCCGTATTCATATAATGTTTCACTTTTTATATTTGATTACTAAGAGGTGAATAGAACGTTTGATACAAAACGTTATACATAAACCTAAATTAGGGCTAAATCTGCTAATTGGATATAAGTTCAAAAGCTTTTCACATTTGTTTATCTCTTCTAAAGTCGAATAATAAGGCATAGTATTATGTATACATAGGTGGCGTATAAAGGTTTGCTTATTGTGTGGTCTTATATTAGGCAGAAATATATATTTTATGTATACCGGGGTAAAAACGCTAACATCCATAGATATTTATGTTTTGGAACAAGCTATTCTCCTCAAGTACCAAAAGTCTAAGATTTTTGGGACATAGGACAGTATTAAACATAATCGTACAAATATCTTGACCATTTCATGAAGGGAAGGGTTTTAATAGATTAGTCACTTATCAATTATCTCGGCGTGTCAGCGTCGGTCCTACTTAATGATAGTCTACATTTTCATTTAGAAAAAAACACTTAAACATTTTCATGACCACATTCTCGTGGAACCGTTCCTACGATAGATATAATAATTCACTTTTTTTTTAAGTTTTTGTGAACATGCGAGAACACTAAATTTGTTCTTATAAAATGTTTTTTTTATTATTTACCTTCAGTTACGCCATTTTTGGGCATGCATTGATTCTTCATGATTGTCATAGTTTTCTTGAGTTGTGGCCTTGTCATCTGCAAATTACAATCATGAACGGATCTTAATAGTTAAAACAGTTGTTAGTTTTTGGTACCAATTAGGTTACGATGTTATCGAAAATCAGGTACAATAATAATTATAAAAATAAAATATTAAAAAATTTTAATGATGACTTGAGTTCGAAGTTCTTTCAGGCATTTTACTTAAAAGGAATACCAAACATTGCTATATATAAAAAAAACAAATTACACTTACCGCAAAGGTTATTCCAATAAAAGCAGCCAAAATAAAGAGTCTATTGAGAATCATTTTAAGTTTTTTTTGTTTGATCCTGGCTTGGCAAAATGCAAAAATCGACTAAACAAACGTCGATAAACATTTGCCATTTAAATTTTTTTCCGGCGAAAACACAAGTTTAACTTTTGACATGCTCTATAATTTGTCATTTAATCCTGCATAATAACATGCTGTTATGTGTTTGTCATCGTTTAGCGACGATTAAGCACTTTTGGGAACTCATTGACTTTTTCAAAGGTTCTCACGCCTACATTTAGCAACACACAAACATTCAAAATCATTCTTGAGGGTTAAATAAATACTCAAGCATCTTCTATATACATATGGGCAGTATTAAAATAGATTATTTTAAGTATATAAAGATAGTGCAAGCCAATATCATAATTTGAATTGGAAATCCTCTTTTGTTAGATAGCGCCATATGTAGCCATTTGAAAATAAACTTTGTGATAATAAGCTGATCGACATAAAAGTTACGCTGGAAATGTTATGAATAAAATCCTTGGTTAGGTACATAATATTGAATTGTTGCGTTTATCACTTTATATTTATTGTCACAGTTATTAAACACAATATGAGTTCCAATATAACAATAGGTCAATCAAATAATTATTTGCTTGACCTATTTGCTATCTTATTTTCACACAGATTATATTACAGATTCTTCATCACCTACTAGAATATTTAAAATCTGTCCGTTTGTTCCTTCAACTAATATACAAAAGCATTTCTAAAATTGTCTCATAATCATCAACTGCTGGATACAATTAGTATTTTTTCGCGAAAATCTTTCTTTATATTTTGGTGGTTTTACTTCGTGGAGTGCAATAACTTATTTCACTACGGCTGTAAAGCAAAGAACGATTTTTTAATTTACCTTTTCACCAATAAAGTTAAGCGACCTTAAGTTAGGTCAGTACTGGGATGGGTTTGGAGGTTTTGTCTGTTCACGTCCGTAAGTGTTAACCCTCTGAATCCTTACACGTGACCTCCGGGTGGTACTAAGAACAATCTCTGGTGGTAGGCTTCGGCCGCGGCTTGGCGGTGTTTCGTAATGTGGCCCGGAGAAGCCATCTACCTTCTAGGTCTTCATGATCCATCTTAGACCACATTGTCACTAAACATCAGGTGAGATTGAGGTCAAATGAAGGCTTATCAAGCAAAAAAAAAGGGTGACCGCTCTAAATGCAACATTTTTGTATTTTATTGTTTCTCGAAATAAAAATCTAGTAATGTACCAAAAGTTTATTAAACTTCCTATTGCATTAATTTTAAGGGAATACAAAGTTCGGCGGATCGAATTCATACATACATTTTGCTGTCCAATAGGAAGCTTCGCAAATGTCTTTGTATTTCTTAGCTGAAAAAAAATCAAGATTCAATTAAAAAACTCCACCTGTCTCTATGTGTGTGTTTGAATATTTTATTGATCGCAATATTTTATTTTCGAGTCAATGTTATTAGAATGATAACTTTATATCTGGATATTTTAATTTTACTGGAAAAATATAATAATTTTCTGCCATTTTTAGTTATTCAACCAAGTCGTGACGATTTGGTGGTAAATTAAAGGGTCATACATAATATAGCTTTGTTAAATAAAAAAAGTTTAAATATTGATATCTACTCTTCAAACGAGTAAACCTGTCTTTGTTACTGTTAAAGTAATTTAGATTCATGAAAATAATGGCTTTAAGGTACAAGAGAACTCACCGACATCTTTGCAGTTTACTGCAGCTGCTTTAACCGCCGTCCGCATCTCGGCCGGGAACATCATATCCACTTGCTTCAGCACTGCTTCGTGGTTCAGTTTATTGTTCTTAACCTATAAACGAAATATAAGGAAGAGGTCCAGTGTAAGACGTATAATAATGCTACTAATATTATCAACACGAAAGTTTGTGAGGATGTGTGTGCCCAACACGCAAAAAAACTAGAGAATGGATTTTGATCAAATTTTAGAATAACACATAAGCTTCTTTTTACCCCGGGAAAATATGTTATTCCGCGGGAAAATCTATTTAAACGCGGGTAGTTCCGCAGGGCACAGATAGTGATGTCATACATATCAGTCAGAAATAACTTGTTTGACCAATCTATCCATACTTTCTAGCTTCTTTCTTTTAGCCACAGAACGAACATCATTTTGAAAACAAAAACCATGTGTTTATTACCACTCTTACACAATTTTGAAACAAATATATTCAATGCCGTTACCAATTAACTAAGGGCTGGCTATCAATGACCCTGATTATTCAAAGTTTTTTTTCTATCTTTATATTTTAGGTGAGGAAAACTATTATAACGACTGTACAAGGCAAATGATGATTAATTGCTTTGCCACTAAGCAGGTCCCATATACCTACACCACGTCACGTCGCGTAGCGTCACCTTGATACGGGATTGTCCAATGGAGGTTTTATTTTTATTTTATTTCTAAGGAGGTATTAAATAGGCATGATGACTACACAAAAAATAGGTACTCTGATTAGCCAGTCTGTTAGCCCGTCAAAAAAAACTAGACACCTATTATTTGCTTTATCAATTAAATAAAAAAATCCAAAATATAGAGCATCAAAGTTCCGGAGTGGGGGCTTGTTATAAAGGCACGTTCAGAACATTTTGCTTGAAAGCATTACTTGATTTTTGTATCGTTTTCTGTAACGCCTTGGGAATAAGTTTTTAAGTATCTAAATGACGTACTAATTATTATTTTAAGCCATCTACCCTATTAAGGTGAACGGTCGCGGTCGGTCATCGCCGGTTTAAGCTAAATAACTACCTACCTAAGCATATTTGTAGCCGAAGGGATGAGCCCTCGTGTCTCATTACAAGTTATTTTAACTTAGTTAGAGAGAGGAGTCACTTTCTTTGATCAAAATAGGTTTATAATGGGCATGTGCTTGATATTGATTATATAAAATGTATATTTACTTTATATGAATTTTGTAAACTTTTTGTAAATAAATATTTTTATTATTATTATAAAAAAATTATAAATTCTGTTTAGTACGTCTTTTAGCCCGTCCAACAATACAGGGCTAAAATTTTTCAATTTATCTATTTAATAAAAAGTTAAATAAAACGTAAAGTATCATATTTTCCGAGTAGGAATTGTGACGTAACACATTCAGTACAAACCGTACAAATGGTCACGGCAAGTGAAATTTAATTCCTTCATACATGTGAAGCATTAACCACGGAAGAAAATGAGAAAATATTCTCAAATATACTAACGATACCTAAATACATATGTATGTATTGAAGTTGTATACTTACTACTTGCGTCATAGAGTACACACAGGAAATATAACACATTACTCTGCGATCTTCTATGAATTTCCCCTGTTCTATCTCACCAATTTCCTCTGAAAATCCCGAAAAAGGGTCAATTAAATTCATTTATATCGAATTAATATGGAATGTTACTCGTTAATGAATGACAGGTAGTGTCACACTCAAAATCATCGTGAGTAACATTTCATAATCTGACCAGATGGCAAATGTAAGCAACTGGTGTTTAGAAGTTTAAGGTCTCATTTCAAAAAATCCAACTAAACTAAGTAATAGCATAGAATACTTAATTACTACGGTAATAGTATATTAAACAATCTGCGGCAATGGTTAGTTATGTTAATAAAACGTGTGACTGGTTACTTATGTTTAGAGCATCTTGCTTTGTCGCATGTGACTGAGCTCTTATATTTTAACCATTGTCCATTGAAACAGGATCATAATGAAAATTAAAATGAAACTTATGGTACCTTCTGTTACATCATTCTTAGGCATGCACGATTTCTTCATCAGTTTACCCGAGTTTTTGAGTTGCTGTCTTGACATCTATAAATATATTATTTAGTTTAGGTGAGCGAAAGCAATAATTAAACTAAAAAGTAATGTGGGAAAAGAAGCCGTTACCCTGTAGAGGAACCAGTATAGACTAAATAAAAAAAATGTACAAGCAACTGGCAACATATACGTACCTGGTGTATCAAAATATGATCATAATTTGTTTTTTATGTATCACTATGTATCAAGAAAAAAATTGTATATCAGCCACCTAACAACCATAGTACAAGCTCTGCTTAGTTTGGGGTTAGGTGATGCTGTGTCAGTAGTATTTATTTAATTATGTAAACAAAGTTCGTATCGCATATTAGTAACCTACAAACAATATTAACAAAAATATAAGAACATCACACATACCGCATTGCAGCTACTAAGAAGCACAAAAAATACAAGTACTCCTACAAAAATACCAACACGATCCATTTTAAAAGACATGATGAAACAAACAAAATGTCATAAGTTCTTTTATACGAAGGCGGGCGCCTCCTTATCCTATGTGATTGATTGATAACACACTTCTTTTGTGTGTTATGTACAATTTTCATGTCATTTTTATAATGATTTCATGATAGGTAGCTACTTATTCAGGACTTGTTGAAGTTTCTATCAATGTAAATACCATAGTTAAGATGAATGTAGGTACCTACCAAGGTATGATAATTATAGGTACATCTTTTGTGTATACAGGGTGGAAAATCAATGGGGTCTTAACTCAACAAAATTTGCATTCAAAGATTTCCGAAAATTTGCTTATTTCATCCGGGAATCGAACCTACAAAAAATTTAATGCGCTTTTTTATTATACGTATTCAGGATACAATATTCAATGTTCACCAATAATCGAATCATATAATCTGAACTTCGGAATCTTCTCCAATAGGTTTTTGAAATTAAGTATCTATTCAGAGAGTTTCCGGTGCGATTAGGTACTCGATATAGAAATTTTTCATGTTGCAATACGTTCCAAGCTACCTCTGCTTCCATTGTCATCATTGGCAATGTAGTTAACGACACTTGAGGCTCCCAGTCTAAGTGTTAGATGTTACAATTTTAATAGATTACAAGCACAATTGGTAATCTTGCAATTCATTCAGAATCATTGAACACGGAAGTAGGAGTAGGGTTACCATAAAAAAGTATATTTCATCCCCCTATCTCGGTATGATTAATCTTACTCTTCGATATCTGGCGTAAAAGCCGTTTTTAAACTAAAGGATAGTATTAGTTAGTATTAGAATTTAGAACATAGTGTCCACTAATTTAGTGATTCCAAAACATCATTAAACCTATTTACTTTACCTTTCTATCTACATGGTGGTTATCATACAACATTTATTTTTCATCCATAGATAAAGTAAGAGGTTCTAGATCTTGTTGCATTATGTGCTAGTAAAATTTGACAAACTTCCTTTCTACGATTGAGCTAAAATGTTGGCATTTCCTCGCTGAGGTGGGATGAAAGGATACGTGTTGCACGCGAGTGCAAACATTTAACATCCTTCGCTCTTTTGATTACCTCGCTAAAGCTCAGGATTCTATTTTGAAATTGATGTTATTTTGAAATTTCAAAATCTCTCACTGCGCTCGTGATTCAATTTTCTTCGGTTGCTCAGTAATCATAATCAATCAAAATAGAGCACGCGGTAAAAAAACAACTTGTATAACAACTTTATCCTATAACTTTATAAGCTTTAATCATATTTTCTTGGAAAACTTACCAACATCTTTTATTAATTTATAAAACAACTAGCAGCCCGCCCCGGCGTCGCACAGGTATAAAATTTTCCCGGAAATTATTCGAATTCTTCTCGCCGTAAAAACCATCCTATCTCTCAAGTTGGATCGAACTGCACATGGTGTGCGAATTTTATTATAATCGGTTAAGTGGTTTAGGAGTCCATTGAGGACAAACATTGTGACACGAGATTTGTATATATTAAGATTTTCAAGACGTTTGCAGGGTCAGCTACGTGTAAGAAGAGTCATAGTACGCCAGCAGGCAAAGTTTTTGAGTTTATATAAATATTGTCCACGACGAGAACTCTATTTATATTTTTTTATTATTTTGCACTACCATGGTTACTCCAGCTCAATTCTTCTGAGGTGTAAGCGAACTAATGAATGGGCGTAATCCGTTATCGCCCACTCGAGCCATTATAAAGGCCTTCGAGATCAAGGCTTCAATCGAAGATCATGTCAGGTCAGCGAAGGATTACTCTCACAACATGAATTGGATAACACTAGCTAAATTTCTAGTTTTAGTGACGTTTTGTGAGGCGGTAAGTACTTAACTCAAAGAATTCATGATTTCAGTGAAAACATATTATAACTTAAATTATTATGTCCATAAATTATGAATAATAATTAATCAATTAAAATGTTACCATTAAAAATGAGATGGACCCATACTACACGTAGGGTTCAGTGTACAGTTTATATACTTCTTGCATTACAATAACACTAAAATAAGTAAATAAATAAATTATTTTTAATATTTAGTTCAGTTTCTTATTAATGGCTACTGCGTTTGGTTTGCCAGCGTCCACGTCAGAGCTTCATAAGCACAGTAGTGTAGAGATACTAACATAAAAATAGAGATCTTTACTACTTCTTTAATTGCTCGCTTTGAATAATCATTACTAAAAATTAGTAATTATGAAAATTTATATCGGAGCTGTCACCCATCCAAGTACCTACTAGCCTCGTTGCTTGACTTAGTAAAAATCACGTTTGTTTTATGAAAGTTTCCGTAATTTTTTATTTATTGTACGTATTTGTTTTTATAGCGGCAACAGAACATTAATTATCCCTCGAGATTTCAACAGATAACGTTATAAACGGACAGACAGACGGTTACAGGTAATAGTCTCGTTTGTCCTTTGGGTACGGCACCCTAAACATGAATACCTCCTAGTCTGTTCTTTATCTTATACCAACCTTTATTAAGTACATAATTTCTAAATCTGAATGATAACAATATTTTACAGGATCTGTTATCATTTTTATCATTTGTATCTAATCTGTGTCATTATCTATATATATTCTGCCATAATAGTACAAAGTTTCTGATACTACCTACAAAAAATAAAATTGCAATGCGGTTATTATATAAAACACATTTAAACGTGGACTCAGAAAGTTAGTCAGCCAAAATCATGATTGATTATGATCAATCTATTAAGATCAACTTGTTTTTTAACCGTCTGCCAAAGGAGATATTGCTTTCCGAGTGTATTTGTATGTCTGTTTCTTTTTGGCCTCCTGTAGTATAAACGGCTTATTACATTTGATGATATCTCAAAATACTGATACTTTCCCGTGATGGAATATAAAAAAACATTTTATCCCCTCCAAGCAAGTCCTACGGCTAGTCGTAGTCGGCTTATATTTTTTCTTAATTTTAATTATGCTTTTTCTTTAGATGACAATGAAACAAATCAGAAGCACGGGGAAGATGATGAGGAAAACATGCCAGCCCAAAAACAACGTAGAAGACGGTAGGCAATTGCAAAAAAAGAAATTAGTCTGTCGTTTAGACTAGGTACTCAAAAATTGTACCCAATTTTTTCTTTTTTCTCGCAAACGAAAAATCAAATCGTTAGAGTGCATTGAAGTTTGACGTAATGCTTTTGAACAAAATGTACCAAATGGATGTCAGAAGACCGCACTCCGGAACTCTGATGTTCTATATCTTGGCACTTTCTTATTAAATTGATAAAGCAACAAAATAGGTGTCCAGTATTTTTGGGCGGGCTAACGGACAGACTAAACAGAATATCTATTTTTCATGTAGTCATCGTGCTTATTGGTGCAAACTCCATTGTTACTTTCATTTATTTTGATGATTTTTACAACATATTTCTGAAGTTATAACTTTTCTTTTTCAGAAAAAATTGACCCACTTAACGAAGGTGTGTTCTTAGATGATAGAAACGTTAAATGCTACATGGCATGTATCATGAAAATGGCAAACACGGTAAGTTTGAATTGACACCAAATTATTTAACAATAAAATGACACGCAATAGTTGTTTCACATTAAAAAATATATCTCGTGACATAGCGCGATTAAAAGAACACCATATAATTAATATGGGACACTCCGGGGAAATACCGTAAACATGCGCTGTATTATTCTGCCTCAGAACATACACAAGTTATTTCCACTGTGATAAATTTAGATCGGTCCATATAAGAAAGTCTGAAACTATAAGACACTATCATTCCTTAAGTAAAAACTTGTAGGTAAGGAACTCAGTTCGGTATTTCAATACGGGTTCAGGGCAAATACCGAGCTGAGAGGAGGTTTTTATTTAATCTGGTAAGAAGCATTTATTTGCTGCAAGTATCATATGGTAGGTGTTAAAAAATAATATAAAAATGTAAAATTAGCAATCTGGAAAATGCCTAACGACCCGCGTGTTAGCAGATAATTAAATATTATTTTTGTCACACTGGAATAAAATTTTACTTAGCAATCACAATATACACATCTTTTATTTTATTTTTTATTACATATCTAGCACCATCTAAAGCTAATAAATATGCCAGTTAAATGCAAACTACTGCATAGTATAAGTTCAAAATAATTTTCAGTTCAAAAATGGTAAAATTAATTACGAAGCTGCAATGAAGCAAGCAGACATGTTACTTCCGGAAGAAATTAAGGAGCCGGCAAAGGAAGCTATCACCGCTTGTAGAAAAGTCGGTAAGTGGTACAAAGTTAGGAACTTTTAATAAATTAAAGTAAGGTTAACATACTTTACCCAAGTATTGTGACTGCCCAGTGGCGTGGTGGGCGACCGTCCGCAAGCGGCGCAAGAGGAAGCGGGATCGATTTCCGCCGTGGGGTCAAGTGTTTGTATGATTTGCAATCACTTTCTCCTTGGGTGTTTAATATGTATATAGAAAGACACCTATATATTAAGATGTATGTCTATTATATTAAGTAAGTATATCAAATATCTAGTACCCGTAACACAAGCTTTAGAGCTTACCACGAGGCTAGAAGTTGATGTGTGGATTGTCTGAAAATAATTATTTATTTATTCAAAAAAACTCCTGTGTCTGGCTAATATAACAAAATTAACTAAAACTCACAAAAATTATGTCTCCATCATGTAAACATGGTTTGAATATATAAACTTATTAAAAATAGTAAACCTTTTATTGTATTTATTATACATGTTATCAGAGTTAATCGTTTATTTTATTTGTCTGCTTAAGTGGCGCTGTGGGCGAAGGTCTGCTTGTGGCGCATGAGCTAGCGGGTTCGATTCCCGCTGAGGCCGCCAGGGGCCAAGATTTTTTGTGTATGTGGTAAAAAAAACGATATATCTATGTCTATTGTATTAAGTATATCAGATGTTAAGTGCCCGTAACTTACAAACAAGCTTAGAGCTTACAGCGGGGCTAGATGTTGTGTATATTTACCGGATATATTTATTAAAATATAGGTATATGAGGACAACCTCTGTCGCTCGGTAATCAAAGGTCCGCCTAAGGCGCAGGAGGGTTCGATTCTCACGGGGGGACCAGATTTTGTATGATTTACAATTTCTGGTTTCTTTCTGGGTCTGGGTGTTTACTGTGTATCATTATGTATGTGTTAACAAAAAAAAATGTAGTATATCAGTCACCTAACATATTATCCATAGTACAAGCTCTGCTTAATTTAGTGGTGCAGTGTGAGTAGTCCGGAAATATTTTTATTTATATTTTGATGTATCTATGTAAATGTGAAGGCATTGTGTAAGCATATCAGTCGTGGTACGATCGTAGTAAGTTAATATGATATTAAATTGCTTTCTGTGTTTTACAGCGGACGCACATAAGGACATTTGCGATGCCTCGTTTCATGTCACTCAGTGCATCTACAAATACAACCCCAGCATATTCTATTTCCCATAATAAAGTTGCATTTGTTTGGAAACTGTTTTTTATTTTTATAAAATACTAGCTGACCCCAGCAAACGTTGTTTTACAAAATGAAAAATAGATAGTAGCCGATTCTCAGACCTACTGAATACATTTGGTAAAAATCGGTAAAGCCGTTTCGGAGGAGTACGGTAACTAACATTGTGACATGTAAATTTTATATATTAGACATTTTATCTATGGAACGAATGTATAGCACTGAAGTTTTGCTAGTTATGTCATTATTTTTGACCACAATCTCACCTGATGTAAAGTGACGATGTAGTCTAAGATGGGGCATGAAGACCTAGAAGGAAGATGGCTTCTCTGGACCACATTACGAAACACGAAGATTCGTTGAAACTACGATACCATGATTTTCGTAGACCCTCTACGAAATCTATAATTATAATCTTAGTTGTAAAGAAACTAATTTTGAATATATAATTTGGTGGATAATTAATTAAACTACCTATTCTTATTTATACAACAATCTCTAATTATTTATTCATCTCCATCGTCATTATTTTTGCCAAATGTCGGGCATTGCTGAACATAAACCTCTCTCATTAATCCAAATCATAATGAGTGGGATTTGCACAATATGTACTAGCCATTCTTGGCAGGCGGAAGCGAACGCATTATTCGGTGTTGTATTCCTGGAAGCCGCTGCAGAAGATTGGCTTCTGGTAAATTTCCTTTGACCGGGATTCTTCTTCCTTTTATTTCCTGCGCAGCTTATGGAAGTAGATGTAGAGCAATCGTATTTACTAGTGGAAATGTTAATTTTTACCTGTTGCTTTTTATTACTCGGAATAAGTATCCCTATTAACGTTTCCACTGCTGAGACACAGATTCTTCTCTCTTGACGAGAGATAAGCCCTCATTCAACACGCTGGCCGAGTGCCGGTTGGTGAATATCACATGTTTTCAGAACATGCCGGTTTCCTCACGATGTTTGCCGTGTATAAACCGCACATTCATTTTTATTTTTGGGCTCTGAACCCATGATCTTCGGAAAGAAAGTCAAGTGTGCTCCCACGTAGTAAACACGGCTTATAACTTAAAATGTTTGAGCAAAAATATTGTACTGTTCCACGTTATGAGTATTTATACAAATCGTTATTAAAAAATTAAAAATAATTTTAAAAAATATATGAAAAAAACATGTTGTGCCGACCTCACGTAATGTGGGCAAGAGAATGATGATGATGAGTATTTATTTAAATGTATTGGAAATCAGACAATAACTAAAAACGCATGCACAATGCCGCAACACTGTAAGACATCAACATACAACAACATGTATACATGTATTATAGTCGAAATTCATTACATTTCAGTCATAAAGATGGAATGATATAAAATGCTACATAATCATAGCTCCAGTGCCTATTTCCAGTACCTACAAGTACAGAACCGTCAATTTCCGTCCGCGGTAATCACAGGCTATTTTAGAGATAATAATCCATAACTTGCAATTTTTCCAGCTCTCGCGTAACTGGCAATACATTTATAAGCAGTTTTTATTTCCTACCTGCTGTAATAAGCGCCTTGTACAGATACGACCAGAAGTACCTAGCATATGAAAACGTGTTTTGTTATTAAAGTTCGATTTAGCGATGACATCTAATAAATTGAAGTTTTGAAGAAAATACTTATATCCGATTGTACGAAACAACGTCATACCTACCTCTTGACAATGGCAGATTGTACGATTAGCTAGCTATTCGTATGCATAAGTACTTAAATATTTATGGGACTTTAGGCTTGGTATAATTGCACAAATGGCTTAGCGGGGGTGGTGATAATAAGCCACGGTCCGGTCGAAGCGTATAATAATAATAAAGTAACCACAGGTACCTAGTGTTGGAATACTATATTTTACCACCAACATGAATAGTACAAAACCAACAACAACACAATTGCCCGAAAAAAAACATCTTTACTAAGTTATAAGATTTGTAAAATCATACAATGGAAATAAATGATTTGTATCTTGTAACATATGTATACACAAATTTTAAACGACACTATCTTTTGACGCCACGACGTTGACCGTGTTTGTTAAGCGCGCGGGAGCAAAGAATTTCCCGGGTAATAAAAATCCAAAATAAAAATATAAAAAAAGTTAAATAATTTTTCAAAACAGACTTTAGTTCCTGATTTTAGAGCGTTAAAAAATTCAAACTAACTCTTCAGCTATATAATATGAGTACTTATAATCTATACAAGCTTAGCACGAGTTTTATGGTACACAATTTATAACAAAACGCTTCGCACCTAGTTGACCGTATTGTGAATCTAAACCATTATCGAACCCACTTAACGAAAAATTTCACCAAAATAGGTCCAGCTGTTTAGGAGGAGTTCAATGACTAACAAACGTACAAAAGATTTATATATATAAAGATAGGTATCTAATTATTTGTAAATTTTTACTATTCAAGTTTAGTACTTACAATGTGCTTGACAAATATTTATAGGTAATGTCATTAAATATATTACAGAGGATGACTTGAATTACGACAAACAAGTATTGTCCTCTTGCGAATAAAAAGCTAGATTATCAAACAAATTACCTGATTATATTTAATACTGATCACAAAATAATAAGCCACCTCTGTAATATAAAAAGAATAGGTATCATTGAATTTTATTCAGTGGTTAAGTGTGGTACAATGTTATTTCAGCTTATTTTAAGTTTTGTGCTGGTGGGTGTTTCTCAGGTAAGGAAAACCTTAAAATAATCCCAAAAAAAAGGTATAATCTTGTTAAAATAAAAATAAAAGTTTGCTGAGTCACTACAGTCTTGCTAGATCTCTCACAAGAAGAATACAAAATGTTTTTCAATTAAATCTAGGTTGGTCTATTTTTTACTTATTACATTAAGTTTAAAAGTATATAAATAAAGATAAGAAAATATTGCTTTTAACTAAAACGTTAAACTCAATTAAAAGAAAGTATTTGAAGCGATTCATTATTTTTTATTTAATGGTACCATCCTTTACCAAATTATCATTTTAAGATAGAACTCCTTCCGGCTGCGTTCTTCAACTAGACTAGACTATGTCTTTACTACTAAACTAACTACCTCCGATGTACTTATACACTGTATGTATGTATACCATCTGTATACGATAATACCCACTCTAGCCATTATGGTAGGTCACGTACCTACAAGTAATTATTTCTAGGCTTGACATAAAATAGCAGAGTAATATTTGACCTTGACTGTACCAGGCAGTCAAGGTCAAATATTTGTTTAGACCACAAAACTGCACACGATGGGTTTCCTTAATTAAACATATGGTTAAAAATAAATAAATATTTCCGAAATAATTACAAAGAATCATTTAGCCCCCACCTAAGCAGAGTTTGTGAAAACGTACTATGATAACATTAATAACTGTTATACTACAAAGAATTTTTTTTTTAATGCATACATACATTATGTATTTTAAAAAATTAAACACTTTGATTTGCTATATAAGACAAAAGCAGTTGGTACAATTACCTACTTCTAAACTTTTATTTAAGAATTAACTATACATACATATTACTATAATCTACTGCGTTGGGTACTATAAGATCTTGAAAGTAACAAAAGGTATAATACAAAGGAGGTATATAGAAATATTATAATTATTTATAAAAATAAATTATTAATTTTATAAAAAGGTAATTGTGTTCTCGCATAAGTAATAGGTTATTTTATCTATCTATGTATTTAGACTAAGGGTAAATAAAGGTACCTTTAGGTTTCCATAACCGCGCTGAAAAAAAAATGTTTCTAGAAATCTATGATCTATAAATCGCAAAATGTGTTGTGTAAGCGCATAACTCAACAACACCCGGACCATTTTGTCCAATTATTTTGTTTAAATGTTCAAAGAAGTCCGAAGATGGTTTTTCGAATAATTGCCGGGGAAACAATTTGGAATAGTTGCAATTTTAAAATAAACCCGAGCGAAGCCGGGGCGGACCGCTAGTAACAAATAAATGATGAATATTTTTCTTTTTCCCCAGGCTAGGTCAACTGGAGAAATACAGTCATGGTTTATGGACCATGCCATTGAATGCAGCCGCGAGCATGAGATCACCGGGGAAGAGATGATGATGATGAAGAACCATAAGATGCCGGAGAGCGAGAACGCAAAGTGTCTGCTGGCTTGCGTTATGAGGAAGACCACTTTTGTAAGATGATTGTATCTTAACGCCACCATTCCACCAGATGTAGTTGTCGTCAACAGCTGGCCATCGGCGAGTTATAAAGTGATAATTCTATTAGGGAAATTCATGGATCTGGAAGGAACCTATTTATCCTTGTGTCCTAAGTACAATGCCTTGCAAATTGTAAAGTGATAATTAAATTTCCTAATTGAATTCGCACGGCAAAGGTTTGGAGTTCGCTCCCAGCTGCTGCATTGCATTTGCTAATAACTACAACCTGATTCTTCAAGACAAGAAAATAGGTACCTTCTAAATCTATGTGCTCCATCTTCGTCCACATCGCATCGACACTTACCTACCATCAGGTGAGATAGTGGACAAACATAGATATATCCATAAAAAAAATATTTTTGTCATCCGAAGCCCGATTTAAGTCACATGTGACCCTACCTTTTCTTGGACTTTTATTTTATACATCGGGATATTTAGCATAGTATGAATTCATGTTTACCTAAATAATTTTGATATCCATGATACTTTCAAAAATAGTATTCTATTTCTTTTATTTCAGATAAATGAAGCAGGCAACTTCGATCAAGAGAAGGCCAACGAATGGGCAGCTAAAGAATTCAGCGATAACGCTAAAATGCTCGAAAATGCCAAAAACGTGTATGAAATTTGTAAAACAGGTAAGAACATAATTATTAAGTATATCAGGTTTATAGTGCCCGTAACACAAGCACAAGCTGTATGGATTGTCCGAAAATATTTGTTTTACTTTTTAAGTTTAAGTTCAAGTTCAGAGTGAAATAATTTGTAATACAAATACACATAGGTATTCGAACAAAAAGGTAAGTATACAACTCCAGCTGAAGTAGCTTTTAACGTGTAACTAGGTATCTCTTTTGTGCTTTCGAAGTACTCCCAATGATACCTGCTTATGAGACTTGCTTGTATGAATTTTATATTAGGTCCTTACATATGAAATTGGCGTTTTTCGTACTGGCCACTTTAATCACAAATTTCTCCTCTTTGGTAAGGAATTCCAAATTCAAATTTGTACAGCTATGGACTCATGTATTTGTGCTTCGATGATCGTCATTCATTTGTTTTTTTTCTTCTGTTTTTTTCTGTTTGCGTCACTCATTTTACAAAATGGAAAACTTAAAATATCGCATTATTTACGAGTACGAGTTCCGCCGTGGCACTAGTGCTGCGGAAACAACTCGAAGGGTGAATGATGTGTATGGCGGTCGTGTTGCAAAAGAAAACACAGTTCGTTTTTGGTTCCAACGTTTTCGTTCTGGAAATTTCGACTTGCAGAACAAGCCCCGTGGACGGCCTGAGACTCAAGTTGATAATGAAGAGTTGAAGGCTATTGTGGAAGCGGATCCATCGCAAACCACGTCCGAGTTAGCTGCAGGCTGCGGTGTTAGTGATAAAACTGTTTTAATTCACTTGAAGCAAATTGGGAAGATTAAAAAGCTTGAAAGGTGGGTACCTCACGAATTGACTGAAGCAAACCGGCAAACGCGCGTCGACTGCTGCGTTACATTACTAAACCGGCACAATAATGAAGGTATTTTAAACCGAATCATTACCTGTGATGAAAAATGGGTTCTTTACGATAATCGGAAGCGCTCAGCGCAATGGTTGGATCCTGGCCAGCCAGCCAAATCCTGCCCCAAGCGAAAATTAACCCCAAAAAAGTTACTTGTAAGCGTTTGGTGGACTAGTGCCGGTATTGTTCATTACAGTTTTCTCAAATCTGGCCAGACTATTACGGCTGATGTCTATTGTCAGCAATTGCAAACCATGATGGAAAAGCTAGCGGCTAAACAACCTAGGCTGGTCAATCGCTCCACGCCACTGCTGCTTCACGACAACACTAGACCACACACTGCGCAACAGACGGCTACTAAATTAGAAGAGCTTCAATTGGAAAGTCTAAGACATCCTCCGTACTCCCCGGACCTTGCTCCAACAGATTACCATTTTTTTCGAAATTTGGATAACTTCTTGCAAGGGAAAAAATTCAACTCCGATGGGGCAGTCCAAATCGCCTTCAAAGATTTTATTGATTCCCGTCCGACTGGTTTTTTTAGTAAAGGGATCAATGAACTACCTATAAGATGGCAAAAGTGCATAGAAAATAATGGTTCATACTTTGATTAATTAAATATATTATATTAAAAAATATTCGACTTTTTGTTCCTCCCATACAAAACGCCAATTTCATATGTAAGGACCTAATATATATGTTTCAGTGAACGATGTATCAGTAAACGACGGTGCGAAAGGATGCGACAGAGCGCTATATTTAACAAAATGCCTCATCGAGAACGGACCAAAAGTAAATATAATCATACCTTTTTGTCATACATAGATCTCCCTTATAGATTTTCAGTTATTTCTTGTAAAAGCGTCTTACATCATCATCGTGAACTCACGGCCATACCAAGTATTCCATATATATAGGTATAATTTTGGTTCGTATTTTGGACGCCCTACGCTGCGCTTGCCGATCCGCGGTCTCCTTTCAAGTGCTATTCGGCCATAACGGCCATCTGTTCTACGTGTCCATGAGGTCTGCCCACTTTAATTCGCTAATTTCTCTTCTACGTAACTCTTATAATTTAATCTCTTGGAGCGACTATTTTGGCGAGCCTATCAAAAGGCCTTTTATGAAACAACACGTTTCGAATCATTCAGTCATCACTGGCAACACTACTCAGAAAGCTTTTTTCTTGTGGTGCTGCGGTATTTTGGACGAATAGATATAATACTAATATTATAATTCCTGTTACACCCAAACATTATGATGTAGGTAGGTAACACTTAAGTCAATAGCAATACCAGCCCAACTGTTTAAACTATTATGCATATATGCATGCGTTATAATTATAACAAACTATCTACATTTTTATTAGACCTACTTACTTGAAGATAATTATTGTACCTACCTGCCTATCTTATTAATGTCTTCCTCGTCTCTGATACTCCACTTATGGCGATAGCTGTTAAAAAAGCCTGCTTTTCACGTTAGGGTGCTTCTCGTTGTTATTTTCCCGCAGGAATAAAGTATATTCGCGGTTAAAAGGAGCTAAAAGGCTACTTTCTATATCTATAGATATTAATATGGTTAACAGTAAAGTATAAACAATCGGTAAAGTCGTTCCTATGATTACCTACCTTCTACAATTCCACAAACTTAGCAACTAAATTGTAAAAAAACAGATTTGTAAGTACTAGTCAAATTAGACAAATATATAACTATGACAAATAGGTACATTTCTATTTATTTATTCTATGTTTTAATTATATTTCTACTTTTTAATATCATGCAAACCCAGGTTTACAAGAATTGTATTAAATCTACTTATTTATTTCAGAATGGTTTTCCACTGGAGCCAATGCAATAACACGAAGATGGATACTATAATGCTTCACAAATAAATCTAGATATTAAGATACAATAATTGTATTAATTATTAGATAATATACTACCCATATAATTTAAAAAAGTAAAGCTGTTATTTGTATTTACCTAATTTATTTCATTTGAACACATACGCTTTCTTCTCTTTCGACATATTGCTATTCATATTTATTGATTGATAGATTAATTAATTAATTAATATTTCAACCAAATCGGGTCAGGTGATTTTGAGAAAGTGAGCTATATTTGTAAGTATAAGTTAATAATGTAAGTATAAGTATAAGTTATAAGTTTTAACAAATGCGAAAAAAAAAGCATTGAAATGCCAATAATTGGCACAA
Organism: Gymnoscelis rufifasciata; assembly: GCA_929108375.1. NCBI lineage: Eukaryota > Metazoa > Arthropoda > Insecta > Lepidoptera > Geometridae > Gymnoscelis > Gymnoscelis rufifasciata. Next base: position 5,141,916 of record OV815315.1, on the reverse strand, counting down.
TTGTCTATAAAATCAATTAGGTAGATAGAATTTGTGTTCTTCTAACACTAAAACAGGACATATACATCAAATTAAATATCTCTTTTTAGAGTCAGCTGAATGTCATACATTTTATTAAAATTAGGCATACATGATAGCAATATTATAATGTATATTCATGGTACATAAATGAAACATTTTTTATTATAATGCAAAACGTGTTTTATTTGTAGAAACAACATGCTACTTAATGTTTGAACGTATGTACAAGATGAAGCACAAGAATTAATATAAAATTACATATTCAGTTATCAATATCATCATTACATATCATAATTATCATTATATTGATAATATATACTCGTATTTATACCTAATGATAACTCAGATATATAATAATTTTAAGATAATATAAGAATCTTTAAAATATATAATGAGGAACATTTAAAAAAGAAACTTTATTAATTAAAGGCCTTTAATAATATACTTCTAGTACGAGACCTCGCTCGCCGTACAAAAGACAGATCTTTTTCGAATATTCAAATTTTCAGCAGAACCCTTTAAGAATTTGCAGCGTATAAAATTTAAGATATAGCATACCTACATTGGCAATTTTTATAATATTCCACATAAAACATATTACAAAATATGATATTAATGATTATCATGACATACTTATGATTATATACGAAGGTTTTATGCTAATATTATATCAAAAATATATCGCTTATCGAAAAGTAGAGTGTACACGAAGGATTTCAGAAACTCTGTGATATACATAGATATTACAAACAATGATTTAACACATAGTATTGTGCTATTAGGCTTATTTAATATGAATATTTTCTACTTGCAGTATTTTTGTTCGATACAAATTTTCAGTGTTCAAACAAGTTTAAAAAATTGTAACAAACTAAAATTATTTATTAGTAGATGACAAAAACAATAAAACTCAACATAACAAGTGTTAATTAATTATATTATAACATTCCAAGGTGCTCTTGCTAAATTATGGGATTAATTATTTGTTCAAAACGCCTGCCGAAGTCTTATATCTTAGTATTGGAAATATTAATATTATTTATTATATACTTTAAGAGCACCTTAGCTTAACAAAATAGTGGCTAACTAGAATGCTATTTTATCTTTAAAGTAGGTACACTAAATAACGAACTTTTTACAATCCGAGATTTTAAAATCAATGCAACATGCCAATGCCTCAGAGATATTTGGATGTCAACTAGCTACTACTGAATAACAATGAATTATTAATTATTATTTTACTTTATAGGTACAACACTATCTTGCTAGCAGGGAGATTTTACAGAAAGAATATTAATTCGTTTACATAACTTAAGATGTGGTGCGTATACAATATTGTTAATAAATATGTCTTTTTTTGCTTTAATCATATAAAAGTATCCAAAATGAATGAGGAAACTGACAGAAGTCTATTATTTATGCGTGTTGGTCCGAATAGCTAGATATGTAAGTATTTAACAGAATTTCTAAGCTCTATATAAAATTGGCACTCGAATCTATAAAAAATCAAGCATTACATATATAATTCCATAAAAAATATATATACATTTAACTTTTTATGCATTAAAGATCTCATAGCAAATTGTGTATCACTTATTTTCCAAAGGTATAAAAAATATGTATTTATTCGTAAAAGCCTGTACTACCACATCTGCGGAGAGATTATGGGTATTGTTTAGCTTAAGAATAGCTAAGCTAGCTTAAGAATTCAAACAGGTTTGTAATTCTCAGTGCTGATATTTAAGCTACGTGAAAATGTGCTTTATTTCTAGTAAATTCATAAAACTAAAACCTCTCACTCAAATTCGAGCTTTGGCTTCAAACCATGGCGTGCAATCGTAAAAATAGCCATATTTTATTTTTACTTGAAGTTATCTTGCATTGCACAATGTATATATACAGCTAATGACTTATAGGGGACTACAAAGAGGGGACAAAATTTGTTCTTATTGACCCATGCTATTATTGCTAAAGCATGAATTAACTGGTGCAGAGGCCTATCTATAGAATTTAGAAAGGTGAATATCTAATTTACTTTCATATCCAATAATCACCACAATGTTGCTTGACATATTATGTATTCGGTAAAAAATCGCCGAGATTGAGTATCAAACGCAGCACCCCAAATTTCTTACCTTTCAGAAATTTCGGTTGAAAGAAATTTGTTCAGTGAACTGTTCTAAAGTACCTACCTTTTTCTCTCGCTCACGTATTTCGCCAGCTTGCTCGCACAACTGGAAGGATCGAGCGAGATAGCGCTATATTCACGCTGAAGCAACAGAGACAAAAATAGTAACAGGTCAACATACTCGGTTCTTTCTGCTGTATCCACTTAGCTTTAAGCTTATTATTCAACGATATACTGATTTCTTGTTCGGCAGACACCGTTCACTGGTAGCTACAATTCTACCAGTATTGAAATAAACAACATTTACGATAGTACAATTTAGTTTTTATATTTAGATTACAATCCGATGAAAACAATAGAGATTCTTTACAATTCGTTGTCTGACTTGCTTTAATACAATTTAAGTCGATTACAAAAGCGACTTTCTTAACAGAACAAACGCACGCTACCAATTGAATCTTTTTCATCAAGATTCAATTGGTAATTGGTTTCCTTTTTACCTAATTTCGGAGCAGAATTATAATAAGCTTAATACTTTATTGAGATTGAAATGACTTGAAGAATGGATAGAGATTACGGAACCGCTATAGACGACGATAGATAGTTTGATTCTACTCACGTAAGACGCTGTAATACTAAGCTATTGCTAAAGAAATCATTAAGCACAATAATAGCATGGTAAAGTTTCTCACTGCACTGTCCACTTTTACTCGATTAGCACGAGTTGTCCTTCGGAGAGTGTGGATTGGTCCTGATGTTATATGCTGTCGTAGCTGTTAGGGTCGGGTGAGGTGACGGGACCGGGGCCTCGAGCGGGTAGTTTGAAGCCATTTATCGAGAAAGCCCAGCCGTCCTGAAAATAATAAAAAAAAAACTTTTTTTTTTGTGATAACTTCATATATGGGGCTAAATCTCTTCGTTACGTATCTGTCTGGTCTGGCTACATCTCATAGCATACAGAAAGGGGGCTTCCCAATAAAGGTAAGCCCCCTTTCTTTCACACATACGGCAGATTGAGGCAATCTATTCCTGTCTCCAATCAAATCTTCCAATCTAAGCCACCGTAATATTAATATAGGTAATTAATTCTTAGAAAAAAAAAGGAAATGATTTGAAAGTTACTTGATACTACGTGATAGCCTGTTTGATGTGCATAGCTGGCTTATATTAACCCATCAGTCTTTAGAAAACATATAATTTTTGCATAGTCAGCAAGCGCCAAAAGGAGCGGAAGTCAATGTGTACAAAGGTGATTTTAAAGTACGCCTCGTAATTTTTTTTAATAAAAATAAAATCAATCGAGTTCTTAGTTATTATAAAGACCAGAACATACACGCAATCATATCTAAGACGATGCATCAATGCCCAGTCGATTCAAACTGCTTATATCAATTTGGTTTTATGTTTTTCACTAATCTAGACGCTTATAAAGGCTTTTATTTTAACGCTGACTGTACCATGATAAGTCTCGACTAACTTCAAGACACAAGAGCTTATTTCGATTGTATTTTTATAAATTATGAGATAAATATGATATTTAGTAGGTATCTATTTAAAAAAACAGCCGTGTTGGCTAATTAGGAGCACACTCGACATTAATTCCGAAGGTCGTGGGTTCAAACGCAACCACGCACATTTGGATTTTTCTTCTTGAAAAGATTATGCGCGCTTTTAAACACTTTGATGAGTTTGAAGGACATTAACATAAGCCAACCCGAATGTCTCTCGCCAAGAGAGAAGTCCCTGTGTCCCAGCAGTGCAAACGTAGATAGGGTTATTATTATGCTATAAACTAATTTCTTGAAAATACTTAACATTATATCAGGGAAGACTAACTTTATTTAGTGCATTTTGAGTTGAGTGAGTTTACAAACCTTCACTAAATTAGGTAAATCAGTCCAGAATCCCAAGTTAGGAATAACTTCAATACCCGTAGCTCCCATCAGGAACTTCTTGGTAAATACTCCAAGAACGAGATAGAAGATCACTAAAGAGAAAAATATTATGCAGAGAGTAGACCCAAATGATCTGCCTTCATCCGGAACCTCGATAGTTTTCAGACAAGCATTCTTCGAGTAGAACATCAAAACCTGAAATCATTTGTTTTATTATAGACAGAAAATGTAGTTTTCTGTGTTCTTAGCAGTATGCCTTAAAAGAGTTGTAATATAACAAAAAGTTTGAAAATAATATACAATTCATTTATTTGGTTGACTTGAGTAATGGCAGAATCAAATTACTGCTTTTAAAAAATATCTCAATGATTGATTGGATTTTTCGACAAAGCATTAACTAAAAGCTTAACGTAATGTTTAGTTATCAAGCACTTTTAACACAATAATGTTTGTATTTAACTTTACTAATATTGAAGCTGAAGTGTTTGTTTGTTTGACCGCCCTAATTTCAAGAACTACTGGTCTGATTAAAACGTATTCAGTGAATTCAGAGTTTGATAGCCTATATAAAGCGGGATAAAACGGTGTTCCCGCGGTAAAAACCAAAAATAAGGCCAAAAAATACTGCTAATTAAAAAAAATGTTACCAATTTCGCTGGATCAGCCTGTGCCGGATCTATGTGCAAACGGTCGTCAGTTTCTGAGCACATAAGCAGTACAATAGACTCACTGAAAAACATATGATTTATATAGTGAATAACATGATAGTATTTAAGTAGTTCAGTTTGTGATAGTGATAAAACCTCTGGTGTTTTAATCTGTAACTTATTCGGTATGCTGATTCTGTCCTTATCATACTAATGTGAAAGTTTGTGAGAATGTAATTGTGTAAGTGTTTTTTTAGGCAAATACGTACGATGGCGCACGAATTGTACAACAGATTACCAAAAGATATTAAGGATACTCAAACATTATTTCTATTTAAGAAACTATGAAATCATCTGATGTCAAAATTAACATAGCATTGATATTAAGTCTTTGAATGTCACTTCCATGTATGCTTAATAAATTTGTCCTTAGCACACAACTTAAAAGATTAATTTTAAGAACTTAGAAAACCAAAATAATTAAGATTTCTCTATAGAATTCTGCTTATTATACAACACTATCTAATACTTACTCTTTTCCACTAAGTAAGCATGTGTACAAAAAATGGTTATTATTGTAAGGAAACGGCATATTTCATTTCAATGATAAATAAATATATGTATATAATATATTGTGTTAGGGATAGGACAAACGTGTTGTGTGGTAATTTTTATCGACAAAACACCACACAAATGGGGTCGCACCCCTTACGCCTCTGAAGAAGAGTAATATCAAATTTTATTTATCTTAAGTTTACGATTTTATAAAACTCATTGTTTTATGTTATCGACATTCACAATAGTGTATCGAAAGCCCGATCCCTAACACATGTATAACAAGGCTGGTGCACTCAGAAACAACTGACACTATATCCAAAGTCATTTCAGTTTTGGGTAGTCCATTAATTTATTAAGGAATGCTATATTATAGGATACCTTTTAATGTTGGAAAATATCTTATTTACGAGTATTAATCAAAAAAATGTGCACATTAGTTAATAGACACTCTATGGAACAAATATTGAAGAAATAATGACGTAATTTCATAACTTACGATGGCATGTTTTTGTATATAATAGAATTTCCATTTGCACTAAAAGTGGACTCATTAGTGTTTCCCAAGTAGCTAGCAATACCTGTGCCATCTTTAAGGTATGTATCGGTAACATTTACTGCATTAAATGTTGAAACATGGCGGCATAACTGAAACCGAAATTAATACAGTAGAAGTACAGTAAATGCTTCGCTAGCAGGTTTTTGGTTGGTGAACACATACTTAAATAAATAAAGTCCTCCTAAAGTTCCCAAAGTTTCGTAACTTTGTCATTATTATGTGTTTTTTCCTAATTCTGATTTTTTTAGTATATATCTTACTTTTATGTCACAGAGACATTCAGGCAGACAACAATGTATCAGTAATAAGATCCCGTTTAACCCTTTGGGAATGGAACTCTAAAACAAGCTTTAACAATAGACAATGACACAAGCTTAGAGATTATCTATCACAAGGCGTGTTGTGTGGATTGTGAAAAAATTGTTATATATTTCAAGTAATTTTTTACATGTAACTTGTTTGGTTTTGATGTGTTTAATGCACAATGCCAACATTATAGAGAAAATAAAATATACAAAACAAATGAGAGCAGTATAATCTCATAGGTTGGAGGCAGTAACAAAGTTGTATCATGCCTTGTTGCACTGTTTACACCTTTTTAAATTGGCAATTATATCTGACACAAAGGATTCCAGAAAATCTGGATTCTTTGTACTTTGCAAAATTTGGACCCACACAAGGAATTTTAATCACAACTCTAGCAACTCAGATGGAGTAGCATACATATAGCCACAATAAATATTATTATATCTTTATGTATACTTAATACATTTGCTTTGCAGCAGTTTGAGGTGTCTGTCTGTTTGCCTGTCTGGTACATCATAGCTCCTGAATGGATGGAGCAATTTCAATTTAGTGTTCTTAGACATGTTTCATGAAAATCGCTTGTGCTGTTTAAAAGTTATGGGGGTGAGAGTGGGGAAGGAAAACCGAAAATCTGCAAATATACTCGAGTGGGGTCTCAAATGAAAGCGCAGCACATACACATTACAAACTATTATGGAGTTTTACATTTAAGGAAATTAAAGCACATAAACAAGACACTTTAATTATGTTAGTACCTAAGCTTTGTTTTTGTAAAATAAAATAAAATAAATAAATAAATAAATATTTCCAGACAATGCACACAACAACATCTAGCCCCATGGTAAGCTCTAAGCTTGTGTTACGGGTACTAGATATCTGATATACTTAATATAATAGTCATACATATATAGATATTTTTTATTATACATATTAAACACCCAGACCAAGGAAAAAGTGCTTGCAGAACATACAAACACTTTCACCCTCGGCGGGAATCGAACCCGCTACCTCTTGCGCCGCAAGCGGACCCTCGCCCACCGCGCCACTGAAGCAGGAAAATGTTAATAACTTTATTCTTATTCTTAGCTAACTGTATTCCATATCCCTCAAGCATGCTAATGCCCGCACAGCATACTATGGTTTAAGATGCTAACATAATCATAGTATTAAACAAATTATATAAATAAGATGGTATTTAATCTAATCTAGAAGTTGAATACAACCATGTCCATGCTACATTATAATGATAAAAAAATATTTAGTTTTATTAATGATGTAACCAAACCTAGTAGAGTTTTATTACAAGCTGATAAAAAATTCTGTAACACATTCTAGTCCAGAAACCAGTCTAACTGGTTTGATAATGTAGGAGGAAGATCCATGGAAGTTATTTTAGACATGAAATGCCAAGTCACAGGTCAAATATAGGAAAATGTACTATGCAAGTACAATTTTAACACATTTTGGCAGATCTAAACAAAGAAACTAAAAAAGTATTTCATAAAACTTACCGTCAGAGGTTTGTCGCAAGTGTCATTTATAGTGACTTTGGGCACAGGGGGTACTAAATCATAACAAGGATGATAGTAATAAGTAGATAATTCATACTGTTTATCTGTACCGTTTACGACGAATGTCGTAGCTGTATAAAACGAATCTTTACTTGTGGGTGACAAATCAATACCGGTTCCATTCGGAAATACACAAGAACACGGGCCCTTTTTGACACAAACATCTTCTCCGTTGATGTGAGAAGTAAAAGTAGCCAATATTGCAAAAACTATAGCGAAATTAGTTAGAGAATACATTTTTATTATTGAGACATAAAATGACAAAATCCAATGAATCGAAATAATGTGTAATTCAGTGTGACCAACTTTAAATTAAAGATCCTGCCCCACTTAGGCACGAAAACTGACAAATCCTGCCAAAATCGAAAGCACAAAATGCCAATATAATTAAAATAAATAGACACATTATTTTTTGTAGTTTTATTTAAAATAATTGATCTTAGAGTCTAAAAGGGAACTGAATTAAATTATATATTCGTATTAGCATCATATTCTTCTTGATCACTTTCTTTATACATCGCTTTTGTCATTTGTTTAATAATTTCTTTAGTTGGCCGGAATGAAACGCAGTCACCATATTGACTAATGCCCCGTTTAACATGTAAAATAGAGGCGACATGTTTATTAATAAAATCTATTCCACGTTTTTGTTTTTATGAGGTTGATTTGCGAGAATATCCTTTCACAAGCAGCATTCGACATTGGCAAACACAACAAACCTTTTACAAAATTATAAACATTAACGTATTTTAAGTCTCCATTTGAATTTCGAATTTTACCAATGGCACCCCAAACCAAAGATATAAGATTTTAAGAAATCCCCGAACCAAAGGTCTTTGCATTGCCAGTGTTGCCATAGGCATTTTAAAATTCCTACTCATTTTGTGGGCTGTAGCAGCTATACTGCCAAATCTGTCAGCCTAAATTGCTAATACTGCCAAATACTGCCAGATTTCTAAAACGTCAAACAAAAGTGCCAGTGAGTAAAATAAAGGGCTAAACCTGCCAAAAAGGCAGGATCCTGCCACATATGGTCACACTGGTGTAATTGTATGGATTCAATGGATTGGATTGATTAGATTGAGAGTGACTTTGACTTCTGTTCTGTTTGACTTTGATTGAAATGAAATAATAAAACTATTCTTCTTCTTTTTTATGTTTTATGCTCGAGAAGATTGGCGATGCAAAGATTCTAACTAGCGCCTCTAGTGTCAAAATTGAGAAGCTGTCCAAGAACGACACTGACAGTTTTCGTTAAAATTTACGTCAGGGAATAACCAATAATAAATACAAATCAGTTAAACAAAGTGTGAATACGCAAAATGGCGTTCAACTGAGAAACATCTTTTACACTTTAGAATTTTTTTTAACTCCACACTGGCAAATTGTCGCTTTAAGCGCAAAGTCCAAATAAAGAACTGAACTGAACTGAAACAAAGTGTCGTTCTTAGACAGTTTCTAAATTTCGCCGATAAAGGATAATCTTTGCATCGTATTATCATTATCAGTCACATAAAACCCATCATAGTACAAGCTCTGCTTAGTTTGGGTTACGTAGAGTAGGTAATTTATTATTCTATGTTTTGGGGTTTGGTAATGCTGTGTGATTAGTTAGTGATTAGTATGATTATTCATTTATTTATTTATCATGAAAATTATGCAGGAGTTACGAACTAAAAAACTACCAAGGTAATTGATACTTTACTACCATTGAAAACAGTAAGTAGATACACACTTAAACGTAGTTAGTGCTTGTGTATACTCTTTGGGTACACTTTTTTTTTTTTTTTTTTAAGTCTCCTTTATTCTTGCAATCTGCCTTTCTGGGCATCTTCTCCGTTGATGTGAGAAGTAAAAGTAGCCAATATTGCAAAAACTATAGCGAAATTAGTTAGAGAATACATTTTTATTATTGAGACATAAAATGACAAAATCCAATGAATCGAAATAATGTGTAATTGTATGGATTGGATTGGATTGATTAGATTGAGAGTGACTTTGACTTCTGTTCTGTTTGACTTTGATTGAAATGAAATAATAAAACTATTCTTCTTCTTTTTTATGTTTTATGCTCGAGAAGATTGGCGATGCAAAGATTCTAACTAGCGCCTCTAGTGTCAAAATTGAGAAGCTGTCCAAGAACGACACTGACAGTTTTCGTTAAAATTTACGTCAGGGAATAACCAATAATAAATACAAATCAGTTAAACAAAGTGTGAATACGCAAAATGGCGTTCAACTGAGAAACATCTTTTACACTTTAGAATTTTTTTTAACTCCACACTGGCAAATTGTCGCTTTAAGCGCAAAGTCCAAATAAAGAACTGAACTGAACTGAAACAAAGTGTCGTTCTTAGACAGTTTCTAAATTTCGCCGATAAAGGATAATCTTTGCATCGTATTATCATTATCAGTCACATAAAACCCATCATAGTACAAGCTCTGCTTAGTTTGGGTTACGTAGAGTAGGTAATTTATTATTCTATGTTTTGGGGTTTGGTAATGCTGTGTGATTAGTTAGTGATTAGTATGATTATTCATTTATTTATTTATCATGAAAATTATGCAGGAGTTACGAACTAAAAAACTACCAAGGTAATTGATACTTTACTACCATTGAAAACAGTAAGTAGATACACACTTAAACGTAGTTAGTGCTTGTGTATACTCTTTGGGTACACTTTTTTTTTTTTTTTTTTAAGTCTCCTTTATTCTTGCAATCTACCTTTCTGGGCATTTAGCTAAGAGTTGTGAAGTTGATGCTTGCAGTCATGTATGGAATGTACCCACTGCTATGTCAAGCGTATGTCCGTTATCTTAAGTTACATGAGTTGCGCGTAAAAGGTGCAAATCGTATTTTAATGACATTCTATACCATGGAGTATATTCCTTTAAAGTCTATTCTTGTTCAATTCGTTGAAAAAAGCTGTCACCCTATCTCATGCAACTATGATTTTGCCCCTCTCTGTCATGGCAATGTCTAGTATTTTCACATACACTAACTAGGCGTGACAATAATTTTACTTGAAAAAATGGCTATCTCAGTTTACTCTAGTTACATAGGTACATGATATAGGCGCGACGGGCGCCCAAAGATACAGGAGTTAGCCCAACCAGACCACGTTTGTGATGAGTGTGATTGCCAGTTTTGTAACACATACAGAGCTCATTTGGAAAATCCAACCTATCAAAACAGCTGCTAGAAGAAGATTCCAACGACTCCGATGATCTGACAAAAGTTTTTACAGCAGACATGCAGAAGGCCATTTGTATGCCGAAATTACAAACAAAAGATTATTATTTCTCACGGAAATTGGTTTTATTTAATGAGACATTTGTGTCTCCGCAGGTAAAAACGAGAAAGCTTTCTGTGTCGTTTGGAATGAAGGCGATAGTGGACGCAAAGCCTACAATATTGCTTCGTCATTATGTGCACTTCATTGTCCACAACGCTAAACACCAGAAAGAAGTAATTATTTACAGCGACAATTACTCAGCCCAAAATAAAAATCGCATCCTCTTCACAGCAATGATTCGGCTTATAAATTTAGAAGACGAAAAAATAAGATTTGTTTATTTGGAGCCTAGTCACTCAAATATGGCTGCAGATGCAGTGCACGCGTGCATCACAAATACATTTTCCAAACATCAAACGTCGAAAAACTAAGAGATTCACGAAAACACAAATGATAGTTGACGTTTATTTCTCATAAAAATATGATGAAATTATTGACTAACCTAAAAAAAACGCATTCCCAAAACAATATAACATACAGTCATTGAAAATAGTCGAATTCCGAAGGGGCTTGACTAACATATTTGTCAAAAATGCATATAACGAAGAAAGTTTTAAGGAATTGAAAGTGTTACGCAAAAATGCACTGAACTTGGCGGAAAAATATTTAGTAACCGATTTACCAAGGGAGGAAAGACAAAAGGAGTGATCAAGGCGAAGAAAGACCAATTGATAAATTATGCGATTCTCTTCCCAGAGCCTATCGGAAGTTTTTACCTCTATAGTTACATTCAAACTTTGATCTCATATTGTTCTAATTAGATCTATGTATACTGTGTTACTTATATGATTTAATTATGTATTCCAAAACATTGATTCAGGTTTTCTTTTTCTGTTTGATATATGTATTATACATTTCACTATTTTAATGTTTTGATTTTTGTGTCAATGACTGAAACCTGAATATTAATGACTCATCAGCATCACTTATTTAGACCTAAAATTTGATCTCGCACTCGTACCTGGTTGTTTTAATTATATTTATGTATCCTATGTTAACAAGATTTAAGACTTGTTAGTCTTATTGGAAAAAAAATGTAAGTACTAAAGTATTGAACCAGGTTTTAATCATTAATTTCACCTTCCTGGCGTCTTATTCCGAGCTAAGTGGTTTTTCCATAGGAAGAAGGTATTATTTGTTTCCAAGATTTAAACTTTTTTATTTGCAAAATATAATCAAAATCGGCTCGGTATGATAACGGAATATTAAACGCATTTATTATTAGGGGGTAGGGAAATAGAATAGCAACATTTTATGAAAAAATACTGGTTGGTAGGTAAGCTAATTCTTAAAAAGTTTTATTATCATAGAAATTGTTGCCACAAATAATCACTTCCTGTCAGACCTATTTATGGTTACTCATACTTAACTGACATAGGCAACACCTAACGAATTAAGTCAGTTTGGCATAAGTAGTGTATTTTAAGTTACAGAGCGCGTAAATCAAGCTTTGTATGGAGACCTTGTTATGCCTATCTTAGTTATCGCTAATAACTCGTAAAATAATTAAGATTTCAATATTTTAATACCTCCCCGTTGTTTAGAAGCTTGCGACTCGTTATTTTATGGAAAAAAAAACCAATAAAATTATCATATTTTTTCAAAAAAGGTAAATAACTGAAAAAAACTTTGAACGGCCATTGCTCAAAACAAGGTTTTGCAAGATACACGAAATAGGTGTGACACGGCAGCCCAGTGGCACAACCATTTAATATAGTATTATATTAGGTCTTGTGGAATTCTTCTCTTGAGTCGTCTAGTTGTTGTGTGCTTGTCCATTAGGTTTTTAGCCAGCTCATTAGGGTGAACGGTTAGTCTTTGAGCATATGATGTTAGTTTGTTGGCTATTTCTTCTCTAACTGTTGTTATGTTTAGGTCATGATGGAGTTGGTTGTTAGTTATGAACCATGGAGCATTAGCGATTTGTCTCAGCGTCTTAGATTGGAAGCGTTGCAAGATGTCAAGATTAGAGCTAGCGGCGGTGCCCCACAGTTCTGCCCCGTATGTCCATATAGGTTTGAGTATGCACTTATATATGAGGAGCTTGTTATAAAGTGACAGATTTGATTGCCTTCCTAGTAGTCAGTACAGTTTCCTCAATTGTAGGCCTAGAGCTTTCCTTTTAGTGAAGATATGCTTCTTCCAGGTTAGTCTTCTGTCCAGGTAGATGCCTAGGTATCGGACGTCATTGGCTGTTGGTATCTCAATACCATTGAAATGGGGGGGCGGACAGGAGCCATGCTTTAAAGTAAAGGTGACGTGGATTGATTTTGACTCGTTAGCTTTTATACGCCAGTCACAGAGCCACAGTGACACGTTGTTTAGAGCACGTTGGAGCAGTTCCGTTGCTTTGTTTGGGTTTTCGTGAGTCGCTATAAGTGCTGTATCATCAGCAAAGGTTCCCACTAGAACTCCTTCTGTTTTTGGTAGATCAGAAGTGTATATAAGATAGAGTACTGGTCCCATGACACTACCCTGTGGAACTCCAGCACTTATTTTATATAGTCCGGTAATCTCCTCGCCTTGTTTCACATAAAAGTTTCTGTCGCTTAAGTATGATTTTATGAAGAGATAGTAATTTAGTGGCATGTTTTCATATACCTTGTGTAGGAGGCCATCATGCCAAACGCGGTCGAAAGCTTGTGAGATGTCTAAAAATGCAGCTGAGCTATAAAGCTTTTTTTCGAATGTACCCTCAATAGTTTCGACAAGACGATGAACTTGCTCAATCGTTCCATGAGCAGTGCGAAAACCAAATTGGTGTGAAGGAATCAAGTCTTTATTTGCTATTATATATTGTAGTCTTCTCATGAATAGTGTTTCCAATAGTTTGGAGGTTATTGGAAGTAAACTTATGGGGCGGTAAGAAGAAACCTGTTCCGGGTCCTTGCCAGGTTTTGCGATCAGAATGATTTCAGCCACTTTCCATTGGGTGGGCACGTAGTTTCGCCTTAAGATAGCATTAAAGATTTGTGTCAGAAATACAATGCCATTGTCAGGCAGTTCTTTTAGAGTTTTCGCTGTAATGAGATCATATCCTGGAGCTTTGTTAAGTTTCAAATGCTTTATGGCATGGATTACTTCTCTTTTAGTGAATTTCTCTATAGGTGGCGATAGTTGATGTGTTTGTGTTAGTGCCATCCTGACTGTCTCTAGCTTTGTTGACCCCAAATCTGGGTTTGGGGTAAATACCTTGCTCAGGTGTTCTGCGAATAGAGTAGCCTTTTCCATGTCCGTTTTGGCCCAAGTCCCATTCAAGATACAAGATACAAAATTATTTATTTCCATAGTTTGGTTTTACAAAACTTAGACACGTCAAAATAAATCACAATAAAACAAAATAATCATAAGTGCTTATAGATAAGTAGGAAATAAATTTATGGTATCTGGTCGCTTCGCTTTTTTTACACTAGAGCAAAGAAGCGATTAGAAACTCTAGCTCATTTTTGTATTGAAACTTTACAATCATTATTTGTTAGTCTTGTTTTTGATTTTGTGTTGGAGCAGATTCCGTCCCAAACAGTTTTGTCCTCAAGGTAATCCGATATATTATAATAAGCTTTTTTACAAAGATTATTTTTTACAATTTTCTTAAATTTAGTAATTGACATCTGTTGCAATTCTTTGGGAATCTTGTTGTAGAAGCGTATACATTGCCCTTTAAATGATACATTAACCTTATGCAGCCTAGTGGTAGGCAAAGCGAGTTTATATTTATTTCTTGTATTTACATTGTGTTTATCACTATTTTTTGTAAACAAATTAATATTTTTATGCGTATACATAATGGCTTCATAAATATATTGACAAATGACGGTCAATATGTTTATTTCTTTGAATTTATCACGAAGCGAATCTCGGGGACCCATATTATAGATAGCACGAACAGCCCTTTTCTGCAGTACAAATATGGTATTTATGCGTCCTACTCCAGCACTCCCCCACAGCAAAATACCGTATGACATAATGCTATGGAAGTAACTAAAGTAGACCAGTCTAGATGTTGCAATATTAGTTAAAACTCTAATTTTTTTGACTGCGAAAGCAGCAGAACTGAGCCTTTTCGACAATTTATCTATATGAGGGTCCCATTGAAGCTTGCTATCTAAAGTTATACCTAGGAATACAGTATTTTCAACGAGCTCTAAATTGTCGCCCTTTATTTTAATATCTACAGAACCTTGTTTTACATTAGGTAGTGAAAATCGAATACATTTAGTTTTATTTTCATTCAATAATAGATTATTGGATTCAAACCAATGGACTACTTTAGAAATTGCATTATTTACCTTGTCAAAGTTATTAGTGCGACGATCTATTTTAAAAAGAAGTGAAGTATCATCAGCAAATAATACAATTTCATGTTGATCCTGTACAAGATGTGGCAAGTCATTTATGTATATCAAAAAAAGGTAAGGTCCTAATATGGATCCCTGAGGTACACCCATTGACACTAAGGACCCTGGAGATCGTTTCCCGTTGACATCAACTCTTTGAATTCTTTCGCTTAAATAGGAAGCAAAAAGATCCAAGGATTTGCCCCTAATTCCATAGTGGCTCAATTTCCTGATCAATGTTTCATGGTGCACGCAATCGAATGCCTTAGATAAATCACAAAAAATTCCTATTGCATCCTGCGACTTTTCCCAAGCATCATAAACATGAGTTAGTAACTCAACACCAGCATCAGCAGTGGACTTGCATTTAGTGAAGCCATATTGCTTGTTATGTAGTAAATTATTTACATCAAAATGTAATGAGAGCTGGCTTAAAATAAGCTTCTCAAATATTTTACTAAATGTAGGCAGAACTGATATTGGTCTAAAGTTAGTAGGGTCCGTTGTATTGCCCGATTTGAACAAAGGTACAATTTTACTATGTTTCATTAGGTCAGGAAACACTCCAGAGTCTATGCATTCATTGAATATATTAGCCAAATCAGGTGCCAGAGTAACTATTAGTGGTTTAAGAATGTGTACAGAAATACCCCAGAGATCTTGGGTTTTTTTTACATTTATCATTTTGAAGGCTTTAACAATGTCTTGTTCGTTGACATGTTTAAAATGAAAGATGTTTTTACAATCAGGTACGTTGTTTTTTAATAATGACACGGCAAGATCATGTGAAGAGTTTAAAGAGCTTGTAGTTGACATAGGAATGTCTGTAAAAAAACTTTCAAAAGCTTGTGCTATCTCTAAATCATTATTAATAACAGTTTCATTTACTTTAAGTTTGTATTCATTGTTATTGTTCTGAGTTTTGCCAGTCTCATCATTAATTATTTTCCAGGTAGTTTTAATTATGTTACTACTGTTTTTAATTTTTGAGCTTAGATAATTTGATTTTGCCAATTGGCAGACATTTTTGAAAATTTTTGAGTATATTTTGACTTTATCTTTGAACTTTTCACAGGGGTTATATTGCTTTTCGCTATACAATTCATACAATTTTTGTCTGCTTTTATGTATACCTACAGTTGCCCACTCACTAAAACCAGGTTTGTCTGAGACTACAATTGATTTAGTTGTAAATATTACATTAAAAATGTTATAAAATTGATTGAAAAATGTACTATAAAGTTGATTGGGATTGTTGTTATAGTAATCAAAAGGAAGCTGTAGATCCCAACTACATTTAAACCACTCAAATCGATTTGTAGTCACTGGTACAAAGCTAATTTTCTTTTTTATAATTTGTCTAGAATTTATATTAGGTAAATGTTACATTATTGCCCTAGATGATCGGATTTTAGGTTACTTATTATATTTTTGCTGATTACATTTTCATTTAGGCTGGTATAAATATTATCTAAACATTTTGCTGATGTGTCTGTTATTCTGGTTGGTTCCATAAATAAAGGTATTAAGTTATAGGAACCAAATAAATTGCTTATTCTAGTACTTAATGAATAGATTTCTAGGTGATCTATATTAAAATCCCCGCAAATAATAATACTTTTGTTTTTTTACACATTTTAAATAAAACATCATCCATAACCTTTTCAAATATTTCATATGATGCTGACGGTGGTCTGTATACGCTTACTACAAAACTCTGCTCCAACTCCACACATGCTATTTCAATTTGGCTTTCAACGGACAAGCATGTTATGTCTTGTCTATTCTTAAACTTTATTGCCTTATTTAGCAATATAACACTACCGCCTCGAATAGCATGTGTTCTACAGAACGAACTACCAACTTGGTGACTTGGGAAGTTAAACATCAGTTCATAATCTTTAAGCCAATGCTCTGTAATACACAGAATGTCAACATTAAAAGAACTTAAATACAATTCTATTTCAAATAATTTACTATTAATTCCTTGTATATTTTGATGCACCAGGGTAGTAGTAGGAGATATTGTATTTTGTTTACATTTTAGCATTTTTTTGGGGTGATTCATATTATTTGACTTTTTAAGGTATTTATTATTGTTTTTATTGATTTGAATAAAATTTTGGCAAGAGACTTCCTCTATTGTCTTAGTATCTAATTTAAAAAACTTGGAAAAAGTTCCAAAGACTTACAAGAAGTGTCATTATAATGCTCAAAAGAAGCATTTTTATGAGCCAAATTATTGGCTGATGTACTTAAAAAATAACATAGCGAATCAGCTAATTGTCTAGTATAGACATTAGACTTTCTTATAGGTGATTGGTAAGAAAGAGGTGGTTTAAGCGATTTCTTAGTGGTTTTCCATAACGAATATTCACTGGCAGCTGTAGCGTCAAGACCATTTAGAAATGTCTCCATTCTCTGGTTCTCTGTGCTCTTAAGGGTATTTTTTAGTTTTTTAGTCATTTTGTTAAAGTTTGTTTTATCGGAGCGATTTCTAGATTTCTGCCACTTCTTTCGAGCCAAACGTTTTTCTAGTATAAGGTCATATACTACTAGCGGGTAGTTTGGTGCCAGAGAGTTGTTTTCTTTGCCTTTAGGTGTAGCTTGCCAAGCTGCTGATTGAACGTTCCTGTTAAATATTTCGACTGCGTCGCTGATATTGTCATCTGACCTTAGAGGTATTTGTGGGTCGAGAGATTGTTCAACCATTTGTCGGAAATACATCCAGTCTGTTTTCTTTGAGTGTAATCTACGACTTGGCTCTACGAGTGTCAGTTCATTGTGGAGAATTGCGAGAACAGCGGTATGGTCCGAAGACAGATCGTAGCTTGATCTGCAGTGTAGGGATGATGCATTAAGTCCTTTCATTATAAAAAAGTCAACAAGGTCGGGTCTCTTTTCGGTGTCAGTTGGCCAGTATGTTGGCTCTTTAGTAGATGAGACATTTAGGTTGAGTTGTTGAATTGCTTTTATTAGTTCACGGCCCTTAGTGCTGGTGGTTCTCGAGCCCCATTCTGTGTGCTTTGCGTTGTAATCTCCACCAGCTATAAACTGGTACACTTAGTCAACGTTAAAACGTAGTTTTATTCTCTGACTGACGGGAAAATAGCCTAGCCTGTGGTTCTGCTAGCCAATGCCAGCTGAGCTGGCCAGCTGTCGTGAATAATCGTAGTCGATACGAGTATTACGAGTTTATACTATCCTGATTTAAACAAACTCACACTCTCCTGCTCCTGCCTTACTCACCCTACTTGCGTATTCCATAGCAAAAATTTATCAATTAAAGACTGTGGACTTAGGATACATATTGCTCTAAATTTCATTCAAGTAATCCCCGAAACATTCGATATGGCTGATAAGAAAAAGAAATTTCCTAGCAATAACAAGGTAATCTTGAACGACCGAAATAACATGTAGTTAAAGTACTAGTTCGTTATTTCGTCTATTTTCCAGGAACATGTGCCACGGCCAGTTATATTGAAATCAGACCGTGAAACTCGAGAACACGCCAAAGAGAAACAAGAGAAAGAGAAACAGCCAACAATAATATTGAAAACACGGGATCAGAGTACTCCGAAAGAAGACCGCGCGCATAGCCCGAAATCCTCCAAAGCTTTGCCTGATGAGGGGCCTACTCCTAGTAAAATTGCTCAGAATGACAAGAAAGAAAAAAGAACTACAGGTATTGAGTTTTGGATCTGTTTGTAATATTAAAATAACTACTTTCTGACTTCCATTATGGCCTATGTAGGCCTCGTCAGATGCTGGATTAGAGCTTTTGTCTTCCCCTAGTACAAGCACAAATAATAACCCATTATCGAAAGTATTCAGTAAAAATAGAAAATAAATTATATTAATAGCAACAAACCAAATTTCAGAACAAAAAGTACTCCCGCCACTCAAGTTTATGACAGAGCCTGTTAAGCTCATTGATGAGAACCTAGATATCAATAATGCTGCTTTAGAATATCTTCATGACTCAAGCAATTATCTGGTTGTGGGAGTAATTGGTAAAGTATCCATATGCATATAACATTTTATGATTTAACTTCTTAAATTTTGTCCACAGAAGAAATTAGGACAACTCCTCAAGGATATCCTTTAGGGATATAATGTAATACCTACTTAATCCCCATATGCCCTAGGTTTTGTAATTATTAAGTATACCATGGACAAAAAGCTTAATTTTATTGAGGTTTTTGTCATATTCTACCCATAGATATGGGTGCTGATTTTGTTATCACACAGCCCCCAGCTTACTGCAATCATTTATTCTGATTTTAAGGCACATGTGGTGTTGGTAAGTCAATGATAATGAATTTACTGGCTACAAATATCCACAATCAAGAGTTATGCAACAAGATATTGAACTCATATGAACAACCAGAGAGCTTTGATGTGAACAATGTTAATATTGAAAATCAGATGGAAAAACTCAACATTGATACCAAAGAGAGCTCCAGTAACGATCATTTCAAGTTCAAAATGCAAAGTATTGATCATATTGAAAAAGGTGTACACTGTACAAAAGGTAAATTAATAAGCTAACACCTATAGGTGTTAACGCATGTTACCTCTATTATTTAGTTTATGTTCTTTTATAAAAAATACTGCGTTTGTAAATACATATATCAGTCACCTAACACAAATAATAGTTTCTCAAAAAATTTTAAATCTATATATATAAAAATTAATCCCAATTTCCCTTGGTCACGGTATCACGCCTGAACGGCTGGACCGATTTCGCTAATTCTTTTGAAAAGAATATTCACTTTTCAATACTTTTTTTCTGTGGTATTGGTAGATATGCCATATTTCAGCAAATTCTGCTGCAGCGCTTTTTATCAGGCAAATTTATTGATACTTACTCTAATACATAGTTTGAAAACCAATGTTATCTATAATTTAGTCCACTAATATTATAGGCTTAAGAATGCACCAATCTCATTAACTACTGGTCCGATTTTACTGTTAGATAGCCTATTTATAAAGAAAGCTATTAATTCTATAATTATTTTAAAATCTTAAGTATTTCATATTAGTTCTTCTTTGTATGTAAAGTAATAAAATAAATAAAAATTAACATATATTTCCTGACTAATCACACAGCATCGCCTAACCCCAAACTAAGCAGTAATGTGTACATACACGTTTGGTAA
Organism: Gymnoscelis rufifasciata; assembly: GCA_929108375.1. NCBI lineage: Eukaryota > Metazoa > Arthropoda > Insecta > Lepidoptera > Geometridae > Gymnoscelis > Gymnoscelis rufifasciata. Next base: position 5,121,439 of record OV815315.1, on the reverse strand, counting down.
GTTTGGATAGACTAACATTAGTCTATCCAAACTTACCAAAATTCCATATTAAATTGAACTTTTAATATTAGGCCTGATGGCTCTAAAGTAACCGTCATGTAAACAAAGGAAATCAGGTTTCTTAGATCCTAAAAATTAAATCTTTTAAATGTATTGTTTATCAATAAAATAAGATTGACATAAGAATCCGTTTTAAACGTCATTTTTCTATATTTGCAGCACGCATTCAGTCAAATGTCTTAAGGTTACATTAAAAAAGTTTAATAATTTTATATGGTGGTTAAGTAATTTTAAATTTTCTAATTTTCCGCGCACTTTCCTTAATTTTTTTTCATAAGAACCTTCACTTGATAATAACGAACAGAACAAAAAAAGAATTTGCGAAATCGGTCCAGCCGTTCAGGCGTGATGCCGTGACCAAGGGAAATTGGGATTCATTTTTATATATCTAAAATATAAAAACCACCAATATCTGCGATGATTGGTGTTTGATGTTGTGTGAGAATAAAAATATCTAAAGGTGCATTCAAATCTTGAGAAGAACATGCTATACTATAAATAAATATTGCTGGACAAACCACACAGCAACATCTAGCCCTAGTGGTAAGCTCTACGCTTGTGCTACATGTACTAGATATCTGATTTACTTAATGTAATAGAATACATATACATATTATTTATATATTTTGAATACCCAGACCAAGGAGAAAGTTTGTGCAGAACATACAAATACTCTACCCCTCGGCGGGAATCGAACCCGCAAGCTGACCTTCGCCCACCGCGCCACTGGAGCAGCAAAATCTGTTCTTCTTGTTAGAATTTATCAGATTTTTTTGTGTGACTTATGGCTTGTTAATAATGCCCTCTAGTGGAAATATCCTCGTGTTTAATGTTCAATACAATGTTGTCTAATATTTATTCCTAATTCTTTCAGGCATAGACATGTACATAACAAACGACCGTGTAATTCTGCTAGACTGCCAAGCGCTCTGGTCTCCGTCACTCATTGAAGAGACAAGCACAAACCCGATAACCGTGAGAAGTGCGAACATACTCACTGTGGACTGCCTACAGATAGCCTCATTCCTGTTATCCATCTGTCATGTGCTAATACCGGTTCAAGACTGGTTTGTGGATTACAATTTTATAAGGTACGAAGTTACTACTTTTGTTGTACTGCATGTGTATATTTTGTAAGGATGTGAGTGGGCCTGATGTGTCAAGCTCGATGTGAAAGGCTCAATCGGGTGAAGTCTGGAGCCCCGTGTGTAGCAGAGCGGGAAAAGATACAGTTACTAGCAGAACCCGATAACCGTGAGAAGTGCCAACATACTATGGACAGCCTCATTCCTGTTGTCCAGATGATATGTGCTAATACCAGTTCAGGACCAGTTTGTGGACTACGCGGCTCCTTGTTGTAACTAACTAAATAACAGGATGTTCTTAATTTGGAACGTAATTTTGAAGTTCAGCTTTATGTAAACTCTTTGATAAACCTATTCTTAAATAAAATCCACGCGCTGCATCGCTACGTAGCTGTAGGCGATCCTTTTTACCCGACTGTGCGACGCAAAGGAGTGGTAATGTGTGTTTATCATGTATGTATGTATGCTCCTTTGAAGCACTACAGAGACCAAGCGTCGGAATTTTATGATCATACGTCGATCGATTCAATATGGCGATTAGTGGACGCCAATTTATAATAAAAAAAAATCGAGTCAACAAACGATGTCATGTGGGGGATCGTTGAATAGGTATTTAAAATATTTTTTATCCGTCGTACCGATAAGGATCTAAAGTTCCTATCGATTTAAAGTTGCGTAACAACCATTCGTACTTAATAGGCTTATACATAACTTAAAGTCAGTAAAAATCCCAAAAAAGTTGAGTTGCAGTCGGTTAATAATTTTTATTAATTTCAGAAACTTTCGAGTCATTATTATTATTATCGGTTTGAAAACACATGTGCGTTTCCGACAAGACATTTAAACTAGGTATTATTTTGATTATACATAATACTGTTATAGATACATCCAGGCAGCGGAAATGTTGAAGCCATCGTTCAACGTCGCTCCCACAAGTTCTACGCCAGCGCAGGAAGGCTCGGAGCCGACCAATCAACGCGACAGCTTGCCTCATCTGCTGCTGTTGCACAACCGATGTCAGCTGGAGGACTTTACTTCAGACTCTATAAGAGCTATGCAGGACTTGTACAGGTAAGGGTTTACAGTGACGCGTTTGTCAGTGCGGGCCACAAACTTAGCGTCTCTTGGATTTTTACAATCACAGATACACATCTACCTAGATAACGCAAGTATCAAGATTTGTATTGAAACCAAGCGTGCCAAATTTTTGCCTGCATTGAAGTCAAAGTGATGCAGTATCGCTTGTTCCGATATCTATTGTCTCCTTACACACAAAGTCATCTCAACCGTCCAATGCAAACGCGGCAACGTAATGTGAATATTATTTATTTAATAATTGAAAAGCGGGATTTGGTAGCCAGTGATGAAAAGCATGTCAATCGATTAAATAAATAATAATAATTTTTAACAAAAATCAAGAGACATTTAGTTGAAATATATATATTACTTGCAGGCGCCGTTACCCGCGTTATAATTTTATTTCTCGCGGATCGACACTTCTTCCCGCAGATAAAAATAGACTTTGTCCATTCTCAGGCTCTAAAAACCTGTGTACCAAATTTAATTTAAATCAGTAATATAGTAGTATATAATAGGTTCTGTATTATAGATAGGCATTATTCTTAATGATAGCTCTCAAAACTATTCAATCAAAAAAATTGGGGTAGCCTTTCAGCTTTGGTCGTTCTGGAGCTGAAATGATGTCACTAATATTAATTTAATTTCCATTTTCAGAAAAGCATTCCAGAAATCAGAATTCAATCTCAATTCCGGCATGTATATGTACGGCGACACCAATAAAAACGGCCTAAATATCGACAACGTCTGTAAAGGATACAGCGTCGAAGCGTGCGGATCGCCCATCAACCTGTTTCTTCTGCCCGAAATATACAGTGACTTTGGTGAGTTCGAGAAAAGTCTAAAAAGCGTTATCTTGCGAATTCTTCCAATTTAGATTTAGGCTAAATCGTAGTTTAGCGGCTGGCGGCTGCTGTTTAGACAAAGCCAGAACTATGATTACGATTAGATCTAAATCAAAATTTAAATGATTCCGGCATACCTGGTAAGCTAAAATTATTTTGATGTAAAATAGGATATGTATTAGTAAGCTGAAAGCTTGACTTTGAAGCCTATTTACATAAATTAAGTGTTGTATGAGTACCACTAGATGGCTTTAATGGTGTTTCATTACGCCTTAGAAAGGAGGGTGTCTTTTTAAGCCATAATGAATCGGATATTGTTTCTATCGTATCCTTTAGATTCCTAAACTACCAAGTACCTATGCATAATTTTGTCAAATCTTTGGTTAAAAAAGCAAGTAACATTCGTTTGGACTCATGGACCTGGTATAATAATAATGAACTAAAATAAAAATATATATAGGTATATATAATATAAAACATAGCATTTTGGAATTATATTTTATAAAAGCTTGTTTCACAAAATCCGAGTTAAGTTAGTAATGGTTTGTTATGTTAAGAGCGATCTCGCTTTGTCACATGTGAATGAGCGAAATAGCTCTATATCTATCTATCTTCTATATAAATAAAAATGCATTGTTGTTCGTTAGGCTGTTTAAAACTCCAGAACGGCTGAACGGATTTATCTTATCTTAGTCTTGAAATGTTCGTGGAGGTCTAGTGAAGGTTTAAAAGGCGAGAAAAAATCGAATAATTGCCGGGAAAAATAATTGAATAAAAACCCGTGTGAAGCCGGGGCGGGCCACTAGTTTTAAATATAGTTAAATTATACTCGGACATCGTGTAACAGGCCCTTAGTTCTATTCGGTGTCCAGCTCCATTTATTACTTACCACATCTAAAAGCCTATTTTACCTATTTCAGATAATCGCGAAATATACCGCGGTCACCCGCCCTTCGAAGAGTTAGCTGCTCGCCTAAGATGGATGGTCTTCGGAGTAGACCGTCACGAGATCAGCAGCGTGCACAGTAACCTCACTGAGCGGGGCTGGTTCCACTACTGCAATAAGACTTGGGAGACCATCAACAAGTCCACATTCTTCTTAGAATATGAACGGTTCCTACCCTGAATTATATCTGAAATGCTATGGTTAAATTCTAAGAAGTTTGCTGAGGTCTGAATGAAGAAAGTTTTGGTGATATTGCGAATTTGAGGGAGCAAAACCTACTTTTCGTACCATTATTGAGACCAGGAAATAGCAAATAAAGAACAATAATACCAGTATATGATAGTTTATTTTAAAGAGCTTTCCAAATTGTTTTAGTTACTATAAATATGTATTTACTGATACACAACATCGATGAGAGGCCGCCGACGTTGGTCGGGCGGTTTGTATGCGTGTTGGTAGACACTGGCCAGTCTCCAATGTTCCGGGTAACCTGTCGCGTTAGCATCACGCCAGATGGTAAACGGCGGAGATAGTGTAGGAATCGTATAAGACTTCTTAGTATAAGGATGGCGCATCTTCGGCATCTTAACCCCTTTAGAATCGTTCGAACTCACACTTTGAACCGAATTCGGGTTCCCAGCTTTAAAAGCAAACTTGTAATCTTCCTTCTGTTTATTATCTTGCGGCGATTTCGCCCTGTTACACGGCAGACAGTTCTTGTGTTTCACGGAGTTTGTGGTCTCGCTTTCTTTAGAGCGAAGGCAGGAGTCGTTCGGTGAACTGTGGTGTAACTTGCCTTGTGCTAATGGAGTCTTTTCGTAGGATTCCAGGCTGTTGCGATTTCGGTTGACGTCGTATCCGCTCTTGCTTCTAGGAGCGTTCCAAGCTTCCTTCACGTCTTGGAGTTTCCCTGATCTAGCGCTAGCTCTGCGGCTAACTTCAGGCGGAGTGCCACATCCATTAATACCATCGCAAGGAGGTTTTTTTACACTTGCGGAGCTCTTTCTACTAGAAGAACCAGATCTGTTTCTCTCGTTAGCGCTTGCATGCTGTGGACAGTACTGCACGTCGCAAGAAGCACTGCGTTTGTCCTTAGTCATGTCTTTTTCGAAGTATGGTACGGGATGGTGCCCGGCGTCTTCCACGACGCGGTTTTGATTGAATATCGGATTTGAGTGGGCTATGGGGTCTTCGGCTGTTTCTTTAGGTGTATGTACCATTGTAAAAACCGCAGGCGCTTTCGAACCATTGGAACCATCTATATGCTTCGGTGGTTTGGCTTCCATGCCCTTTCTGTCCGGTCTAAAGTCCCAGCATATAGCCAGATCCATGAGAGACATAGCTTTCTTGTATTGACCTCCCAAATCGGGCGCGGATGTAGAGGGTCTTTGTTGTCCGTTTTTATCGCCTTCTGCTTTCTTGGGATCGCAGGTTTTGGGCCTGTGGATACGCATTTTGGTACAGCACGTAGGCCCAGACGCTCCAAACCCCTTCCATCCAATCGCATACGGCTTCACAACTATATCCGAGTCTCTTTTCTCGCCTATTTTCGTCAAATTCCGGTATCCTAAAGTATCAGGCAAGGGCTGATGCTCCAGATTTCCGACGTGCATTTTCTTGGCAAAGTTAAAGTTATGAGAGACATTCACATATGGCAACTTGGGTGTTTTGCCTTTCTTTTCTTTCATGATTTCACGTTCTGGTTCATTTTCCTTCGCATTTTCCGCGACTTTCCTCCAAAACTTGTCCTGTTTGTTTTCTTGTGGGCCGTGGATTTCTTCTACGGCTGCTTTGACTAGGAGATCGTGGGTTTCATGCCTCTTGTCTGCGTCCGTGAGGTCGCCGGGTATGTAGGGTCTATGGCCCGTGTCATCTATAGGTTCGGTCCTCACGTTTAGTTCTAAAGGATCACCAAGATCTTTACGCACCTCCACAGCTTTACTCACCGCTCTGGTATCTTCTATCTCTTTATTACCTTCAGTTTCCTTTTGTGTTCAGACATGTAAAATTTCGTATGATATTTTAAGTATGTATTTAATGTAGAAAATAAAAAATAAATTAATGAAATAAGTAAATTTAATCCAAATAACACCTTAGAGGTAGAACATTTTATGCGATTTTGGCTTCAGCCCGTGGTACGGACATATCCGTAGCTGAAAAAAATAAAAATGTGAATTAGCTACAATACTACACCAAGGAAATATAAAATGTGCTTTGTGACCAAAATTAATATAACTACAGTTTTAAGTGACTAGTAACACTGCTTTAGCAAAATTAAAGTGAACAGGAACTAAATGAGATAAATGCCTACTGCCGCATACCTAAAATGGCACAGTTTGCAAAGAAATAAAATCGTACACAGCAAAAGAAATCAGAACTGAAAATAATTAATTACTGTGCTTCCGGATCGGCAACTAATGGATTTCTATTTAAACTAGAAACTGTCACTTGCCTAACGAACTTTAGAAGGCGCGACCTCGAAAACTTTAACGTTCTATAAATAGAGTTCGGTATACGAAAGCCCACTTTCGCGCGCAAATCCGGACCCAGTTAGTTGCGTGCGTACCAGCCAACTTACTTGGAAGGTCTGAGGATCCGGAGGCTCTTCTAGCTTGCCCTTCTTGGCGCGTTTCTCCTCGCGCCTGCGCTCCGAGGGGGTCTTAGGCTTCTGTCTCTGCACACGCAGATGCAACCAGTCCGGAAACCTCCCCTCCGGTGGCTCTTTCGCCAACTGCGCCGCTGAAACACAAACACTCGAGAAGGTATAAGGATTTTTCGCAATTTTCATCGCGTGCTCAGTCACGGTATTGGGTCATCGATTTTTAAGTCCGCTTTATTTGAATTCAATGCGAAATACGTAGCAGTAGCAGCCATGAAAGTACTTCGTAACACGATATTTTGTCGAGCAGGAAGTGTCTCGCGTGTATGTTGACAAATAAACGAATCTTTACGGTTTGAGCCAAGGACAAGTAATGTAACAATTTAGCGAAGACAGGCCATTTAGACGCAGTTGAAACGTAGTATCTCGCAAAAGTTTTAGATCGTCTGACATTCATAAAAATATACAAAGTTGGCTCTGTTTCTATAAGACTTCATAAAGTTTGTCTTTTCATGGATGTGTAACAAAGTACACACATATTAAGATAGATAAATTAATAAATATTGCTGGACAATCCACACAACAACATCTAGCCCCGTGGTAAGCTATAGGCTTGTGTTACGGGTACTAGACATCTGATATCCATAATATAATAGACATACAAAGATAGATATCTTTTTTATTATACATATTAAACACCCAGACCTACCATCCACCATCCAGTTTGAATCCAGTTTTCAGTCATAGATAGAGTGATCGAAGATACCATAATTATTGCCTACCTATTTATAGGGCGCCTTCAATATTGCCTGCGGCCTTAACCGGGGCAGACGACAGAAACGGACAATAAATAGAGTGAATCAAGAGGCAGGATTGATACATGTAATCTAGTTTGGACTAGCAAGCGTAGGTACGTAAAAATGACTGGCCATCCGTACTGAGATTAGTTTATTTTTATGGTAGATGGATCTATGTTAGTCCACAATCTCACCTGATGATGATGAAGATGGATCATATAGATCTAGAAGGTACCTATACACTCTTGTCTTGAAGACCCTCAAGTTGTAGTTGTTAGGAAATACAGCAGCAGGGAGTGAATTCCAGACTTTTGCCATGCTAATTATAAAGGCCTTACCGACTTCTCTAGTGATCTTCCTTGGCAAATCCCATGTCCCGGTATAGTGTCCGAAGCAGCGGGAAGTGCCGCGCGGCGCTCCGGGTAAGAAGCGGCCGTTGATGTCGCAGATGGGCTTGGGGTCCGGCCGCATCTCTAGCGGGCGGGCGCGGGTCGGTGACCATCGCGGTACCTCCCAGTTGCCGATGCGTTTCGGCGTAGACTCTCTGAAGAACTGTAGGGAAATGATAAATTAATCTTGGAATAGTTAAATAATGTTTTGATATACATATATTTATTTTTGTAAGCTTAATTGTTTGTATTTTGGATCTCTTATAAATATTTTTTTGTAATCTCACTAGTAGAAACGTTAAAAGCTGTAAAAATAAGCCTATTGACAGCGCGGCATCTTAAATCGAATTGCGGAAAATTCTTCGAAAACGATTTGTCGAAAACACCATTTAACTTTACCTCTGAGCAGGCTTTCTGGCTCACTAACCTACATTTTCGTTCTTTATTAGGTAACAGTTTATCCTGTCCCAAGTTGATTTGTGTTTTGGACGAATTGTATTTTCGCCGAATTGTACTCGACGAATTGTTCTTGACGAATTTTCCGCATAGGTCTTAAATCACCCATGTAACACACAGAACCTATGTGAGTGATGATGATCCCTTTGTTGTGGATTGATTACACGGTGACGGGGACACGTGCTGTGGTCGCGTGTGCCGCGTGCCTTAAATAACTTTGACGACGATAATATTATAGTAACGTTAAATAACATGGTTTGTACTGTTTTGCAAATGTTCGTAACTAACAGATATACATTTTAAAAATAAGTAGATTGTATTGAGAAATGAAACGATTTATCTTCTTGTAGAACCTTACGACCTGAATTATGACAGGGACCTATTACGAGTACCTATCATGTTACATCATGCCCTGATGATGTCTTAAAATAACTTGACACAAGAGTGCCTTTTGGCGTTAAATTGGTGACCATTTTGAAAAAAAAACGTGAAAATTGCAGCCAATGTTGAAATGAAAGTCATACGACAGAATAAATACTTATAAACAAAAGTATTATGGAATCAAATCTCTAAGTCATTCGGTTTCTGAGATATTTGGTACTAGGTAAGTGACTTCTCTTTAGTATAAATCTGTCAGTCTGTTTGTCAAGTTGTTTGTCAATTTGTAATTGCTGTGCATGCCTATTATTTGCACATGTATCATAATATAGTCTGATGAAGTTGTTTAAGTTAAGTGTATGTATGTTATATTGTGTGCTGTTGGCTTGCCTTGATTATTAAATAAAAAATATATCATAATTGTAAAATGTCAACCACTGTTCTTTATCCCCACCATCATAGCTAGTAACTTCTTGCAACCATTGTAAAAACCCTTTACCTAATACCTACCGACTAACAAAGAAATTAAAATATAATCAGCGTTATCAGATTTCGGGCCTTCCTTTGCGTGAAAATATAAGATATTATAAATAAGATGTTTTATAAGCAGTTTTTTTTTTAACTTTATAATAGATACTTTTTATTAATATTATTAATAAAAACACAAAATCACACGATAAGATTAGCTTATCTATCGAGAATAATGTTTCAAAAATACCTACAACTGATTTATCTGAGAAAATCCTTGGTGTTTTAATAAACGTATTTATGTTTAATTAAATTAAAATGTATTTGGTCTATTATTAATTTAATCATTAATAATAGAGGATTGAAAAATCAAGCACGCTTCGCATTGATCAGGTGTCATCTAAAATCAACCCTCGGCGCATTGGGCGTTATAATAATCATCCCTTTTACTACAAAGGGTTGCAAATTGTTATTTACCCCATACATCACGCGCCCATTTGACTAAATTATAAATGCCCGCAATAATTTAGAATTATCTTGTCACATTCGAATTTAAAATGTAACAATGCTGATTTTGACACTGAAAATCGCGAGACCTATAAAGTTTACAATTAACTACAATTGGGTACGACACCCTATTAAAACATAACGCAAAAAATATTATATACTTAAATTAAAATACTTATAGTATGAGATCCGGCTGCAGAATCAATGCGCTCATAGCGTTAAACCCATTTTATTCTACATTTAAATTACTTATTATTTACATTCACGGGGACAGCGGACAACCCCGTGAATGTATATTCTCCTTATCATAGATATGTAATCCATCAAAATGTGGCCTCAAGTATTTTCAATGTAATTATAGATACATCACTATTTTTCGGGCAAAATATGTTCATATGTTTTTTTTTATAAATGGTAATCCCATCAAAAACAATACTTGTCAAAAAAAACAAGTCTCGCAACTCAGTTGTTCTGCGGTAAAAAGTTGTGAGATCCATGTAATATCAAGTCGTAAATTATTCGAATTTTTCTCGCCGTAAAAACCATCCTATCCCTCAAGTTGGATCGAACTGCACATGGTGTGCGAATTTTATTATAATCGGTTAAGTGGTTTAGGAGTCCATTGAGGACAAACATTGTGACACGAGATTTATATACATTAAGACTTGGCCATCGCACTAAATAATTGAATTTACACGTGGGCAATTTACAAGGGCAGGATGATGATGATGATGACAAGCGTTTTTCCATGACAGTTTGATAAAAAGATACAAAAATAATTTCAATTAACATGGGCATACTAAGTCTGATTTATAGTCACATGTTGTACAGGAAGCCTACCTCGCGTCGTCATTGTGCTAAATATAGAAAGCCAGCGATGCGTGTAACTACGTGAAGAAAATGTCCTATGATACGGTAACTTTTATGAGGTACCTAGCTTTCATAGAGTTTGTTTAAACGTGCTAATCTGAGGTGTTTTTGAAATTTATTAACTATAGCCCATTCATCGAGGTAGGCTACTCTTTACCTCGGGAAAAAACGTAATTCCCGCTGGAAAATCTAAAAGACGGGCAACGTGGTGGCGCATGAAGCTAGTTTGTTAATAAAGAGAATACATTTTTTTATTGAGTTTTCTGTATTTATTTGATTTTCAGATCTGAGTAAAGAGATATACGATAGAGTTATTAGTCAACGGTGAAAACATAGAGCGGTCAAGTCAACTGACAGTTGAAAAGACCGAAAGTTGATAAAATTGCATTAGGGTAAATACCTACTTCTATTTAACCTTGACTAAATCGTTAAATCTGAAGTTTACAACTGTAAAGTGCTGTAAGTAGGTACCTACATTTCCTTTTTACTGCTACCAGCCGATGTTCGAACTGTGCTTGGTTCTATTCTAGTGCCTTTACTTTATGTTCCGACTGTGAATCGACTGTTAAATAATAATTTTATAGGATTACCGCAGAGGTAAACCACATTTATTTCCTTAAGCTAAACCTACTTGAAATCGGTAACTATCTTTTTTTTTTTTTTTTTTTTTTTTTTTATGATCGATAAGCCTTCATTTGACCACAATCTCACCTGATGTAAAGTGACGATGTGGTCTAAGATGGGACATGAAGACCTAGAAGGTGGCTTCTCCGGGCCACATTACGAAACACGAAAAAATCGCTTCACGCACTGGCCCAGCCCGGAGGGTGGTGACAAGCCGCGGCCGAAGCCTACCACCAGAGACTGTTCTTAGCACCACCCGGAGGTCACGTGTAAGGATTCAGAGGGTTACCACTTACGGACGTGAACAGACAAAACCTCCAAACGACAAAACCTCCTCCTCCTCTCCTATCTATAGCATTACAAGGTTTATTTTAAAACTCTTAAACTGGAATTAACAAAGAAATCCATTTAAAAGGAAATTAACATGTTTTCCTACAAGAAACTAGTGCCAATATCTTAAATATAGGTAACAAAAGTTTACTCTCAACTCTTCAATTCTTCAAGTTCTAGTTCAACCTTCACTCAAATTTTCTTTACGTGAAGTGTATGCAAATTTATTTTTTAGTAGGTAGGTTTACAAACATACATAGTACAAGCTCCGCTAAGTATGGAGATAAACGGTGTGTCAATAGGCAAACAATTATTAATAACTCCTCAGTGGTGCGGCTAGAGGTAACGGGCTCGATTCCCGCCAACGGGTAAAGTGTTCGTATGTTCTCGCACTTTCTCCTTGGTCTGGGTGTTAAATATGTATGCTAAAAATATATATGGTCTATTATATTAAGTACTAGTGGCCCGCCCCGGCTTCGCACGGGTTTTTATTCAATTTTTCCCGGCAATTATATATTATTATTTTCTCGCCTTTTAAACCTTCCCTAGACCTCCACGAACATTAATTTCTAGACTATGATAAGATAAATCCGTTCAGCCGTTCTCGAGTTTTAATCAGACTAAAAAACAACAATTCATTTTTATTTATATAGAAGATAGATATCAGTTATCTAGTGACCGTAGAACAAGCTTAGAGCTTACCGGCGCTAGATGTTGTCCAGCAATATTTATTTATTAATATGAATAGACAAAGGCACAAGTGCATTTTGCACATGTTGAATCGTCCATCATAGTCATTCAAAACATTCGCTTTCTAAACCCATAGCTCAACTTCACATTTTTCTATCACAATACAAAAGGAGAAACAATTTAGCGGATATAAGAGCTATTAACTAAAGACCAGCTAGATGTGTCAAACACGGATTAACAATGCACACAATGCCATAAAAAATAGTCATTCTCTTGCAAATAAAAAATCACCCCTCGTAAACTTCGCAATTGTAAATTTAAACAGAGAACTTTCAACTCTATTTTTAGACCGTGAAGGTTGTGTTTTTAATAGATTTAGTTGTGCAAGATAGTTGGGTAGTAATTGGATGTCTGTAAGTTGGATTAACGGAATTACAATTTGTAAACGAATAAAAAACAGTTTGTGTCATAGGGGACAAGGCAAGTGCAGGTGTCCTAAAGTGGGTATAAGAGACTATCCATAAAATGATGCCATGTATTTTGATTTGACTTGTAACTTAGGATTTTATAACCCATGCTGGGTTCTCCTTAACTTTCTACGACTATTTTTACTGCAATCCGAAAGGTAATATTATAATTGTATATACCTACCTTCTGTTATCTATATAAATAAAAATGAACTGTTGTTCGTTAGTCTGATTAAAACTCGAGAACGGATGGGCCGATTGAGCTGATTTTAGTTTTAAAATGTTTGTCGTAGTCCAGGGTAGGTCTAAACGGTGAGCAAATAAGGAAAAATTGCCGGGAATATAATATTTTTTTACCCGTACGACGCCGGGGCGGGCCGCTAGTAGGTAAATATAATTGCTAGGTAGATACAAAATCTACACAGGTAGGTACCTACACCCAAAGCTTCAACCTTCGACAAGCTTCTTAAATATTAAAAAACTCAGAAGAATGTACAATTTATAATCCATGGAAAGCAGCAGAACACCAAAAAACTTAAATAACAGAACCGAGTTTCACAAAATGATCCTCAATTCAACATAACCATACAAAATTTACTGAAAATAAAAAATGAACTTACCTGGCCGCTATCAAAATTATACGCCATAATCACGTACCACCACTAAAACACCAAAAAATACATGAACAATGTAAAACTAATTACAAAATTTATCACAGTTTAAAGAGCACTTGCAGGTAAGTGTCAAAATTGTCAAAAAACTACATTTTCCAAAATTTTCCTAAGAAAGTTAAATGGCAGTCTGAAGAGGTGAGTATTGGCCTAACCACGCGGTTGCCATAGACAACATGCTTCCTGAATTTTCCTATGAAAAGGGGATAGGAAACTTCAGGGAGTTTGAATTGCAATATTTGAATATGGTTGACCCGCGCGATTGGAATACTAAATCACAAAGTACTGTTTTCAGGTTTACGACTGAATTGAGTTCATGAAAAAAATTGTTAAACATAAATATATATTTTTTTATTAATGAAAACACTACTGACAAGGGAGTACGTAAACTTTTTTGGTTACATAATTCAAATTAATTACTAATCATCATCATCATCATCACCCTATTAACGTTCCCACTGCTGGGACACAGGGACTTCTCTCTTGACGAGAGAGTTTAGGCCTTAATTCACCACGCTGGCCAAGTGCGGGTTGAATAATATTGGGTTAATTACTAATAATATTGAAGTAATATTATGAAACAATATATTGTGTGTAATCAAGAATCATCTACTACCCTTTAGGTACCTCACATTTATATAAACTTGACCGAAGATATAATAATTCAAATTTTTTTTTACTTTCCCTTCTCACGGCACCTTTTGTTTTTGTTTTTTGTTTTCAGGTTTACGACTGAATTAAGTTCATGAAAAAAATTGTTAAACATAAATATATATTTTTTTATTAATGAAAACACTACTGACAAGGGAGTACGTAAACTTTTTTGGTTGCATAATTCAAATTAATTACTAATCATCATCATCATCATCATCACCCTTTTAACGTTCCCACTGCTGGGACACAGGGACTTCTCTCTTGACGAGAGAGATTAGGCCTTAATTCACCACGCTGGCCAAGTGCGGGTTGAATAATATTGGGTTAATTACTAATAATATTGGAGTAATATTATGAAACAATATATTGTGTGTAATCAATAATCATCTACTACCCTTTAGGTACCTCACATTTATATAAACTTGACCAAAGATATTATAATTCTCATTTTTTTTTACTTTCCCTTCTCACGACACCTTAACCTTCCTTACAATCCATCCTCTTATCCTCTGGCCAACATAATTCATATCCATTCACACTCATATCGAACGCCCTCTTTTATCGAGGACATATGATTATCACATGTCTTTCTGGCAGTGGCGTAGTGAGTTGATCAAGGGCCCTAGGGCTAACGCTGGGCGCCTGAGCTGAATAAGCTGCTAAAGTTTCCTAAAGGTATACCTACTAGCGGCGCCACTCGGTGTCGCTTGCGTTTTAATTATTTTCACACTGAACCTTCTTTTCATGTGAAAGTAGAAAGAATGTTTTGCACACGTTAGACATTTTCACCAAAAACGCTATTTTTCGTATATTTTTTTAATGAGTTGCTATGCGTTGCAACAAAATTTTATTTAGATTCAAAAATTCGGCCTAGGAATACTAATAAGGTTTCGGGCCCCGCTAAGCCCGCCGATAGCTAAAAGCCACTGCTTACGGCTTTCTCATTAACACGTTAATAGCCATAAACAGGCTAACTATACCATAAACTAAAATATCTACTACCATTTTGTTAACGAGGTTGAGGGCAATAACCAAGTCCACGAACTTCGACACAGGGTTATCGTTTACCTGATGTTGGCACAGAAATTAAAAACAAAGTTGCAAATTGCTTTATAAAGACGCCTGCCGTGCGGTAATTTTATCCAAATCGTTTATTAAAACTCGCTTAGTCAAACCGGTGATTTGAACTAGCTTTCTGAATAGTCGATGCGTGCAAGGGATACGCGAAATATTAGTAGATTATCATGCATAATAACTATTGCTTTATTAAGTTCGCGTGTGCGATGTCGCAATAAAGAGAAATAGCATCGCCGTGACCTTCGTGAATCCTATTATTTCAGCAGCTTTTCCTTTGTTTTGGTAAAAAATAGTGCATGTAGTTGGAGCGACACGCATTCCCAGTAACCTTCAAGACCTGTTAAGAGCATAACAAACATGCTTTTTTTTTTATTTATTTCTAGAACATTGATATTACTTACCCAATACTCTTTTAGGGTTTAGCTCACCTTTGTACATATTGGCTCAGTTATCAACTTTTGTATGTGTTTTTTTATTAATGAATTTCTAAATACATATCTTTAACAATCTAATCGTTCACATTAATCCACACAGGGTAGTTTAATCATCATAACCAGAGTGTTATGCACAGTAATTTGAAAAAAAGTCATTACCTTTTCAATAAGGAGAACAAAATATTATGTACCATTGACCGATAGTTCGTTTTTTTGGAGTTTGGTGAAGCGGGAACTCGAGAATCTTGAAAAACCAACGTTACTTACGCAATCTGCCATGTCATCCTTCTTTGATGAACCTCCGGAATATTTTTCAACTCAAAGTATTTTGGGTAGCATTAACGTAGTGATTATTTACTCTCTGGTAGCATCGCCTACGCAACTCTCATAAACCGTAGCAAGTCACGCATAAGTTATGTATCGTGTTAACTGAAGTTTTATTACATACTAGCGGCCCGCCCTGGCTTCGCACGGGTTTTTATTTTTAATAAAAATCCCGGCAATTATTCGATTTTTTCTCACCTTTTAAACCTGAGAAAAAAGTGTGGCAATGTTCGTGGAGAGACCTCCTTGAACATTTCAAGACTATGATAAGATAAATCCGTTCAGCCGTTCTTTTTAATCAGACTAACGAACAACAATTCATTTTTATTTATATAGATAGATGATAGATTTTGCTACGCCATAGACATAAACATAAATGCGGACAAAAACCTCAGAAAATATTACTTCTTTACTCAACTAAGATGCAGAAAATAAACAACAGTTTTGCCTGAGCCGCGTTTGGTATTTACAATGCTTAAGTCAAGGTAATACGAGTACAAACTACTAGGTTTTAAACGATAAAACAGAAGATAGATAAATAAATGTTTAACAAGCTTGAGTTGAAATCCGATGTCTCCCAATGGTACAAGCATAGAATAGTCAACGTACAGTTTGGTCACAATAAACATTTCATTTCACTAAGCATTCATTGTTTTCTCTTATAAAAGGTGTTCCAAAATTGGTATTGAAGCGAAAGGGGTGTGAGTGTGAATGGAACGCGCCAGGAGAACATATTTTGTTTACAACATTTCGGTTTGGAAGCCTCGTATACGAAAACAGGTCTGATAATTGTTTAATCTAATCTCATCTTTAGATAGTTGATAAAAAATGATTAACTACTTTACTTCTTCAACCGCTGTTTTATTTGTGAATATTATTATGATACTAAATGAGATAGGTTTTACTTTATTTGATATACAACTGAAGGTGACGAATACAAAAATGTAACCCACGAAACAATTGGATATACATTTTAATGATTGACAAATTTAAAGATAGTCAAACAAAAAACACTTGTTGTATTTAGGATACGTAGACCATTATGAATAACTGACGGTCTTGAAATTTTATGGACGGTCTCAGAAAACCCCTCGGCAGGGTAACCTAAGAAGTTCTCACCTATCTAGTACACCACCTATCAAGCACTTTATCCTTGGTCTGGGTGTTTAATATGTATAGTAAAAATGTTTGCTTATTATATTAAGTATATCAAATATCTAGTACCCCGAACACAAGCTTAGAGCTTACACGGGGCTAAATGTTGTTGTGTGGATTGTACGGAAATAAAAAAATAAAAATAAAAAAAGATCAGACTTGTAAATCTTTAAGGCCTTTATCCAACAGTGGATGTCCTATGACTGAAATGATGATGATGAATAGATGGTTGCCATGATACTTATTCGTGACGGCTAAACTATAACTACGTATCTTGCGTGTTCCGTCTAAAGATGTTTTCATTTCGGTACCTATCGTGTTTCGCTTAACATTTTTGGTGAATTGCATGTTGTACAATGTAGTTATCAATAAGTATAAGTAGTGTAAATATGGTTAAGCTGCCTCATATCATTCAGAGGCAGCTTCACCATATTGTAACTTGAATCGATCTATTCTATTCAACTAATCAGATACCTAAATCAGAGGCAGCTTCACCATACTGTAACTCGAATCGTTCTACTCCAACTGGTCTCCTTGATTGTGCTCCATTCAAACCACTTTTGGTAACAGGTTCCTACTAAGTTCAATTTATCGTGCTACTAGTCTCTTTTAACTCTGTTCAATCCATCAGATCTATCATCTACTCAGAATCAAATAAAGAATTTATGATCGGACTATCGACATGATTGTGAATTGATAACTGATCCCTATTCAGTTCAATTCATTGTGCAACTGGTCTCTTTTAACTCTGTTCAATCCATCAGATCCATCATCTACTCAGAATCAAATAACGAATTTATGATTGGACCACCGATATAATTGTGAATTGTTTTATCGTTCTACTCCAACTGGCCTCCTTGATTGTGCTCCATTCAAACCACTTTTGGTAACAGGTTCCTACTAAGTTCAATTAACTCTGTTCAATCCATCAGATCTATCATCTACTCAGAATCAAATAAAGAATTTATGATCGGACTATCGACATGATTGTGAATTGATAACTGATCCCTACTCAGTTCAATTCATTGTGCAACTGGTCTCTTTTAACTCTGTTCAATCCATCAGATCCATCATCTACTCAGAATCAAATAACGAATTTATGATTGGACCACTGATATAATTGTGAATTGTTTTATCGTTCTACTCCAACTGGCCTCCTTGATTGTGCTCCATTCAAACCACTTTTGGTAACAGGTTCCTACTAAGTTCAATTTATCGTGCAACTAGTCTCTTTTAACTCTGTTCAATCCATCAGATCTATCAAAAACTATATACTCAGAATCAAATAAATAATTTATGATCGGACTATCGACATGATTGTGAATTGATAACTGATCCCTACTCAGTTCAATTCATTATGCAACTGGTCTCTTTTAACTCTGTTCAATCCATCAGATCCATCATCTACTCAGAATCAAATAACGAATTTATGATTGTACCCCCGATATGATTGTGAACTGTTTTAAGTCTTATCTGCTTCGTGTCTGGTTTGTAAATTATCTGTTTTCATATGCAATATCGTGCTGCTTGCAATACTCGTCAAGTTGATTCACACCTTTGTCACCTCTGATAAGTCTATTCCGTAAGTTTGTACCTGGTCCGCAATAATTATAGCCCGGAAGATGTAACTCAAACGGTAGATAATTTATAACACTATTAACCAATTTGGAGTGTATCCTTTATCAAAATGTGCTTTGTGCTTACTTATTCGTACTACATTACCCACAGCAAAACGGCTTTTTCTTTTAATTATTGATTTATTCAAAACATTATATTTATGCGTCACAATCTGTTTGTATCCTTATTAACCTGGGCTGGACTCATTTGAATAGTTCTATGCTGAGTATTATTGTAATCATCCACAACTTTATCTAAGGTTCCATCAGCCCATTAAAAATTACCTTTCAAACTAAACGTCTTATAAAGCTTGCCCTTTACAGTTCGTATAACTCTTTCGACAATAGAAGTCTTTTTAGTTGAATATGTTGAGAAATGGTTTATAGAATGCAATTACATCAGCTTTTTAAAACTATAAAATCACATTTTACATTATTTTGATTAGATTCTATTAATTGTGTTAAAGGTTCTGTAACAGGTTTGAACATTTTATTGAGTTCATCGTTGTTTTGATCTTCTATATTTCTAAGTTGTTTGAGTTTATTTTTTATGATATTTGATGATGTTATTATCTGTTCTTTAATATTAAGACTCATCTTTTGTCTTTATGCTTTCACTTAATTCTTGCAAATGACGAAATTTTATTTCAGGATAAGTATATAAAAGTGTCTAGATTTTTTCTATATCTGCCGTTATTTAATTCAGAGTCTTTATTTATAGTTAAAAAACTATGTTTTTCTCGCCAAACATTATGACAAATATGCCTAAATGTATTCCATGACATATCTGAATTTACATGCTCATTGTATATTATGTTTTAAGTTTATTTCATCTTGTTTGAAGAGCAATAATAAATTCGTATCCGGTACCCTTGAATATGTTTGTGAAAGATAAAAACAATCTATTTGATTGTGTCTACCCATAGTGAAATAATTACGAATGTTGCTCTGACTTTCACAAACCACATCATCAAAAATCATCAACGTATTCGGTACTACATCATTTGGATATATAACTTTGCTATTATCACTACATACCTGAAACTTAATTTCAGGAACTCTTAATAACACTTCTTTGAGAAAACAATATACACTTTGGAATGAGGTTTTTGTGTATAAATTCAAGTTAAATCTAAGACCGTTTTTATGTAACAATAAAGAAACCATTACATTAGTTTTAACACAATTAGATGGACAAAAATCAAACAACGAATGCTATTAGGTAAAAATTCACCATGTTTTGATAGCCGTGATTTTGTTTCCAAATTAATAGGGCTAATATCCAAGCTTAACGTTTGTTTCATAAGCTTCATTGTTATGAAATGATTATTATTGCTATGTTTTTACCATTTTACAGAGTAAAATATGAATATTTTATTGGTAAAATAAACAATTTAAAAGCCATTATATTTATATTCATTTATTAAGAACAAGCAACCGCTAATTTATAAATACATTGAATACATTTTATTCACATTTTCATTTAATATAACACGAATTAGATAAAAATAAGCTAAGTGTATGCGTAGTGACCCCACGCTACTGTATCAATTTGATTTGGTAATATATAACGTTTGTCATCATTTCGATTTAAAACTAACTTATTTACTTCTTGTGAATACAAAGTATGTTTCAATGACTTAATCATATTCATCTTACATTTCAAATCTTTATCGTCAAACAAACATTCTGTGTAATGACTTAGATACACCTTTGGCTTTTTTATGACCTCTTTAGCACTCTTAATACAGTAAAGTTTGGCTCTTACCCCCACATTTCTTCTTAATTCTGTTATAAATTCACCAGCCATCTCATCTTTGAATAAACAGGTATTTTATTATGAATTCTCGGCATTCTGTAAACATTATTTTCACAAAATTACTGGTATCGAACTTTTGAATATCATTCTTAATGTCTTTATACACATCATCTGTATAAACGAAATATAACAAACTATCAGTATAACAAAGTTTTGCATTGTCGCCAAATTTTTGTTTGGTATAATTATAATGGAATTAATACAGATGTTGTTTTGCGTACTCTAACACAATAAATCCGACATATATTTAAAATTATTTTTTCTAGATTAAACTGAAAGGCAGCAAAGATTTTTGAAAAAATGGATACAGATTGTAAATTTGGTTTGGCAATCAGTTTTCGAGCACCGATCGATTTATTGGTCTTCCCAATGAGATACCAGCTTAACATTCACTTGCTTTCGCTTATTCTCTATAGTTTTACCAAATATTGAGTTGTTTGACAGTTTGAAATAGTCTTTTTCAAAATCTGACTTTGAGGCTTAACGCAAACTTGTATTCAAATCTATATATTTTTTAAGAAAACTTTCTTGTCTAATTGTAATGACACGATGAATCTTTTTCAATACTAGCCCTTGTTTTAAACATTCCTTTAAATGGACGTAATGAATCACATAACAATATTTATTATACAGATTTGCTATTAGTTTTTTAGATTTACTGCCTGGTGGAGCGAGTCACTCAACACAAAAAGGTAATTCGCCGTGTGCATTATGTAAGTGATTATTAGGATACTCCAAATCTACTTCAAAAATATATCCAAAATCCCTGTCATCCAAAACGTTTTCAATATTTAAACAATTTATTTGTTCTGGTGATATGAATCTAAAATCAGCTATGGGTATTTTTTTCATCATAACAAAACCATATTATTTATTGCAATCAAGATATATGAGGAAACTGGATGGATTCGATTGATTAAAATTTGGTAAGTATTATTATTTGCTTGAGCATGTCTCAATGTACATTGCGCTAAACCACCTCGAACTCCTTTTTCTAACATATGATATATTTCAAGATTAGTTATTAATTCTAATCGAACGCCAGTATAAAGGAGCATCGCATCCCAAGCAGTTACATAATAAGCTGGATCTAACTTGAAGTGATGCAAACTCATTGTTCTAAAGTTCTCGAATATATCGGTCAACAATAATATATCACAATTCAAATATAAATCTGTGTATTCACCCATGTTGCTTATGTTAAATTCCTTCCAAACATTTTTTTCATGCGCATATTCGATTTCAGAAATATTTTGCTTCAATAAACTGTTATAAAACAACTCTTTAGATGGCAGGTATTTATTTTCATATTTGGAAAAACAATCCATGTAGTCATAAGGATAAATACCTTTTTTTTCTTATCAACTCAAACTGGCAAGTGGTGGTAAAAAATTTAGAAGTATGTTTAAAATCATTGTCATTCAAGCTTTTACTCAATTTATCTAGACTTGCATTCAAAAACTGAAAAGAATCAATAAATTTTACTTTTATAGAATAATTATTCTCAGTACCATCCATTTCAAATGACTTTGTGATTGTTATGTATTTTTCTTTAGTCTTAGGAATAACATTTATTAAACCGTCGTATTTTGTTAGCTCCATTATAAATAAATGTAAATCGTAACCAGATAGATTATGAAATACAACTGGTATAAACGGGCAGACTTTGAACATGAGGTTGCAATATGAATGTGCGGCACCTCTATGCTCTCCAGTCATGTGATCATGATCGCAAACCTTATCACCGAACAATAGATGTTTGCAAATATGACAATAATCACTTGAATCATATTCATTTTACTGATTTTCGTTTAACTGTTTCATAGAAGTATTTATATTTGATCAAAATATATATTTCACATCTTCCATCAAATTTTTAATAAATATTTCAGCAGCATCTGGATCTCTATATGAAACCAATTTATTTAAAGAACTGTCGAATGAGCAGCATGTGTAATAATAAGCAAAGCAAGACGGTTTATGAATCTTAAACTTTGTAGTATTCGACTTTTGAGCAATATCTGAATAATTCACTTACAAACTTTCAAAGTCCTCATATATAATAAAAGGAATTTTTTGTTGTCTGTCAAAATTTTCAAACTTTAAATATGTATCAGGGTTCGGTAATACTTGTAACACCTTGGAACAATTATGTTTTTCAAATTTTCTTTGTTCATAAAAGTACTCAAACAACTTTCACACAAATAAAAAGAACCTCTATGTTGTGTTAGTTGCCTTCGCACTAGTTTCTTCAATTTTTTATCAAGCAATAGTGACCTTTATCGCTTTCAATAAATATTAAATTGAAATGATTCATTCTTTTATTAGCAGTCATAATATGGAGGACCAGTTACATATTTATTTCTCTTATCGAAACCAAACACATTAATACTTATATCTGAGTTATTATTTTCAAAGATCTTTATATCATGAAATGATGGTGGAAATTTCATTCCATTAATATTTAAAACTTTCGAATAATGTGGGTAGGAACTGCATCTGTCTGAGATAAAGCCCGGCCATAATGCTCCAAAGGAAACAACATTCATCATTATTCTTTACATTAACACAGCTTTTGGTATTTGCCACGTAAGAAGGTAGCTTTATATATGTACCTCCTCGCAATGGACAATATTTATTAATATGAATTTCTAATTGACTGAGTGATAAAAATGTCCAACCGGACTTTGTGTGCTCAAATTCAGTTAGTTTTCTTTTTAATGTTTCAACTGTTTTCTTTCGATAGGTCTCGTTGAATCCATTAATATCATACAATATTTCATATTTCGTATTAAATGATTTCAATTCCTTTTCTTTCGTTTTTGGTAACATATAAAATGCGAATAATTCAAACTGAATCTTAAGGCATTTGTGTTTTTGTAATGTAATTTCTATGATTCTATAAATATTTGTTTCATAAGCATATAAAAACTCTTCTGGTGTTATAAACATTTCATTTTCAACTTTCACACAGTAAGTAATGACTCGGTTTTTAAATGCACTTTAAATTATATAAATATTATTAAATTCGCTTGCAACAATATTATTCATTTTATGTAATTCTGTTCTCAAATGATATTGAAACTGTTTTCTGTTTATTTGTAAATCACATTGGGCACATTTAACAACATTTTCATCACTCATTAGCTTTCGGGTATCATTGATGTTGACTGTAAAGAAAAGAAAAGTAAATAATGTTATTAATTTCTTTATTGATACATCAATGTTTACAAGTATGGGATATGACAAAACGATTATAAAGTTACATTCAATATAAAAGATAAGTAATTATTATTAAATATAAGCTTTAAATATTTTTACTTTACAAAGTGCACACTACAACTGCACACTATAGTTAGATAAATAATGGTTAGGCACGCCTCTAAACTCCTTTCTTGCAGCTTTCATCACATTGGCTAAATGTGTCCAAAGCTCGCCATTAGCATCCGTTCTTATTTTTAGAGCAGACACAGAGTGTCGCCATCTATTTATTGGCAAAACTTTTACGACTTCATCTGTTCTAAATACTTTGATTTCTATGTAGTGTAAACCTTTCTTATCAGGTAATATCTGTTTCGAAAGACCACTTGAAAGTTTATTTATAAAAACAGATTGCAGAGCTTCGTTAGAACAAGAAGGGGTAGGCATCTCACCATCACTGTCATCTCCAAAGAGATCCTGCGCCGTCACTCGAACCGGTGTGATTGGCTTGATAACAGGCTTTGTCTTCGAGGAATGAGGGGTCCGCGAACGTTGCTTCGGCGGCTCTTCACACACAGTAGCCGAGCATGTGATCTGTAAAACAAAAAAAAAGTTACTCAAACCAGTGAAATAATTTCAAATTACATGCACTCAATTAGCCTTAGCCATTATTCGTCATAGTAATTTAATGAAAACGAACGGGTCGTTTCGAAAGAGAAACAGACACAGTTATAATTTAAGCATCTGAGTATAACTCACCTTTTCGTTTCATTTGTGTCCATCCTTATCTTCTCCACCTGCACCTCATCGTCTGACTGAGGGAAGAGGTCGTCTGCGAGCAGTGGCATCGATCTCGACCTGTTAATGATCAAAAGTATGAGATCAACTGTTTTATGAAATTATTGGAGTACATTTAATAATAAAATAAACTTTAATACTTACATTTTTTATTTGGGATGGTCCAAGTAGATTTTTCAGGAGTGTTGCTCGGTTGATTTGCTTGTTGCGAGTGATAACTTTGATCCAGACCTTTGCGGTATTTATTGCTCCAAATTTCATTGTGTGTGTTGTATACTAACAGGATGATGTCTTTGTATTATAGCTGACTGTGCTAAAAATCCATACACAGATCATGAAGCATCAGCATTGGTAATCCTTATTTGGGGTAGTACACTCACGAGCAAAGAATTGTGTTCTATTCAATGAATATCGAGTACCTATAGTATGAAAATATCATACCGATAATTTGTGACGATGACTGTATCTGAATAGATGCAAAATTTTGCAGCTAGTGCCTATCTCACAATATCATACAACTACTTTTGTAAAACTTCACTCGCTTAAATTAAATTAGGTAGGTAGATAATGATATATATGATTACTTAGTTTGCATTTCTCAAGTAGAGACAGAATGATCAAATTATATTTTGTTTAAATATTTAAAACCGACGCGCTATAATCGTTACCTATATAGATTTTATTACAAAAATATTATAACAGAAAATATTTATTTTGTTTGTCCTACAACTACCAATTAAAAAAAAAAAAAACAAAAGTTGTACCAATCGATAGCTATTATTTTATTAGGGTTTTATGAATTAGTTTCTTCTAAAGCTATGATTAATATCCATGGATGAAACGCAAACGAAGTCAGAGGTAAACGAAAATCATAATAATGCTTAAACAGACGAATCATATTGCACTCGCCTTCCCTGTGCATTAAGCCAACACAGCAAAAAACTGCATCATTCAGTAGATTATGATGTGCGATTTTAAACTTTAAAACAAATTTCAAAATTAACGAAAAATTATATAAATAAGAACCCCTGCAGATGTAAATCATAGTTTTATCATTTAGGAGCTCACGTACCGTGAAGTTGTAAAAAATGTCGGTAAGTAAAAATCATATTTAATTTTAAATTAGAAGTTAAAAGAGAATCTGAATTTTATTCTATTATTCAACAAGACTATCATTTCAAATGTTTTGATTGTAACTAATGTACGGTTTGTTTTCAGATGTCGAACTGGAACTATTCACCCGTGTTCCCAACGTACCCGGTGACACCTCCGATAACTCCAACCAGAATGGAAAATCTTTCTGATTACATCAGAAGAAGTCCAGGGAACCTCGAAGTTTCCATTCAGAACAACCAGCAAAATAAGCCAATCACTACAATGTTTAAAAAAGTTTTAAGAGGTACAAAATTCATTAGGATACAAGTTTTTGATGCCAATCAACTTGATAACGTTGAAAAATCAATATGCAACTGCTCTGCAGAGATTTGTGTCCAACATGTTGTCGAAAACGTATCTAGCGATGATATTTATGCTCGTATAAATGATATAATTCAACTTATATGTAGGAACTTAATGGAACACTCATTGTAAGAGCTATTTTGCTTACGTTCAATTTCACTTTCTTACCTTAAGATTAGACTAAACTATTAGATACTATTAAAATAAGAGACAATATTCCTTAAAATGTAATTAAGTATGTTTGAATAAGTGGTATATTCATAATAAATATTATATCCTTACTAAATCAGTTGTTTTATTATTATTATAAATAAATACCTATCTGGTGTAGGTTATAAAGTAAAGCATTCATCTGAATATAATAAACCTAGGTTAAATTGAAAACAATTCACAAACATTTTAGTGGTGGTCCTTTCGAACAAAATCGTTAAACTAACTTATTTTATAAAATAATTGATAAATTGCTAGCCTCTGGACTCATCATAAAATTAAAGCAATCGGAGTGGCTTGAATAGATTAGGTACGATTCATAATAAATGTTAGGTATCTGATTGCATGAAGTAATCACTCAATCATTAAAGTAAAGCGATCGGAGTGGCTTGAATAGATGACGATTCATAATAGGTGTTAGGTATCTGATTAGTTGAATTGAATAGATCGATTCAAGTTACAATATGGTGAAGCTGCCTCTGAATGATATGAGGCAGCTTAACCATATTTACACTACTAGTATATACCTACATATTTATCTATCGTGCCATGATAAAACAAAACGATAAAATAATTTTATCAAATCGATTACCGAGTGATTCAGGTCGGCCATAAGTTTTGGCATAAATTAGCATAATTGTGCACAGGTAAATCAATTTCAGATTCGTTGGTAGCATGTTTTCGGATCGTAATGCGATCGCTTTTAGAATTTGCAAGTTCAACTTTTTTGCAAGGTTCGTGATCGTAAAACTTGAAGATTAGATATCGACAATAACTTAATGGATAATAAAAATCACAAAATATCTAAATAATACCTTAGATGCTTATTTTTTTCACGGAGGTTTCTTTCAGTACGTAGTTGCAGTGAGAATTTTTAAGTTAAAGTTATATAATGTATATTGTTGGACAAAGTTTGTATGGAACTTAAATTTAGACTCTTTAATTTTATACCTAACATAAAAATTAATCGCGAAATGTGTGGTTAGTAAAAACGCCTGGACCAATTTATCCACTTCATTTTTTAACCCCCGACCAAAAAAGAGGGGTGTTATAAGTTTGACGTGTCTGTCTGTCTGTCTGTGTGTCTGTCTGTCTGTCTATGTCACCATAGCTCCCGAACGGATGGAGCGATTTCAATTTAGTTTTTTTTTTGTATGTAAGGTGAGTCTGGCGCGAGTGTTCTTAGACATGTTTTATGAAAATCGGTTGTGCCGTTTAAAAATTATGGGGGTGAGAGTGGGTAAGGAAAACCGAAAATCTGCAAATATACTAGTGTGGGGTATCAAATGAAATCGCATCGCGTCCACATTACATAATATTAAATAAATAAATATTTCTGGACTACTCACACAGCATCACCTAACCCCAAATTAAGCAGAGCTTGTACTATGGGTGTTAGGTGACTGATATACTACATAGATACATTTTTTTTTTGTAAATACATAATTACATACATATGATACATAGAAAACACACAGACCCGAAACCAGAGATTGTAGATCGTACAAAATCTGGTCCCCCGGCGGGAATCGAACCCGCAACCTCCTGTAACAACAATGTAACCACATGTATTTCATGCAATAAATATATTCTATTCTATTCCTGCGCCACAGGCGGACGTTCGCCCACCGAGCCGCAGAGGTCGTCAAATATTATGTTGTTTTACGTTTAAGGAAATTAAGGGATTGGAATCGGGGGTTTTTCTTAAATTTTAAATTTAGATTTAATTATTAAACGTGCGTAGAAGTCCAAGGGTAAAATTCGAATAATGCTGGGTGTTTTTTTTTATAATTACTCGGGCGAAACCGTGGGCGGGTGGGGCGGCTCGATTAAAATTAAAATAAAAACAGATTCCAAAACCGTAAAGTCCAAAGTACAAAATTATATTATTTTGTAATATGCACGTGATGCGCTTTCATGTGAAACCCACCAGGAAGACTTAAGTACCGAATCTTTGCAAATATCAAAGTATACTCGTATTTGCGAATATTCGAAAATTCTTCTTGACTTTCAATCCTGTCACTTTTCAACGGCTAAACCGATTTGAATCAAGCAAAGCTAAGGCTCGATTAAATCACCTTTCAAACAATAAAAAACGTTCCTTGAATAAAGCGTTGATTTTTTTTTGTTATTTGTTATTAATGATAATGTGTAATGTCTAAAATCTCTTTAAATTACTTTCATAACCATTCGTCCCTTTCTTAAGTATTGTAAAGTTATGGTAATAACAGGTATTACTATATGTATAACATATATACAAATGTTTTCTTTCCTATAACACCACTGTCTTTTTTGTTACTCTTGATCCTGCCCATCCAAAGGTTGCCTGGAAGAGATCGCTCATAGCGATAAGGCCGCCCATTGTACTCCAACGTTATGATTATATGCCAAGTCTATGTTTGTTTTTTTTTTGCGTGTTTTGTGTGCAATAAAGTGTCATCTATCTTTCTATCTATCTAATGTGAGGATGGATAACGTAGACTTCACTTTAATTAGGAACATCCGTAGAAAAAACATAGTTACTCTTTTGCACGTGCAACGGCCACCTAACCAAGTGATTAAGGGATTAGGTAAATTCTTCTACGATAACATAACATCTGGTCTTATCAAAAATATTTAAATCTAGAAAGCTTATGTATAGAATCAAATGACTAATCTACAGGATATTGTGTAAAAGGCAAACACGGCATTGTGAAGGCGAAAACTATTCACCGGAACGTAGTTTGAAATGATAAATAATGAACGTATTTCTCGCTCATTTCACTTACGCAGTGGAAAGCGGGCTTCAATAAATGAATTACAGATTTTATTAAAATAAAAAAATATTATGCTATTCCTAAAAGAGTTCAGGCAATTGGTTCCACAACCGAATTGCCTGAACAGTAAAGGATTATGTGTAAAAATATGTGCTGTATGGTTATTTAAAAAAAATAAACTGTGTTCATAAAAACTTTTTCTTTTATGCTTCTAGAGGTATAGCGAACGCTAGAGGCTATTTCGCCGTCCGACCAACGTCCGCTTTTATAATTTCCTTAAAAATAAAACGCTGAAAACCCATTCGAAGCCGCAGATGTTTCAGCGTGAAAAGCTATCGAAAGCTGTAGCAATTACCTACGACCATCTGCGCCCAATCAATAGGCGGGCAGCCTCCGGATTGGACGGCGAGAGGAGGCGTGGCGGATGCTGCTCCAAGAGATCTGTGGAGATAATATTGTTGTACTAAAAATGTAGTTCCTAGATTGTATGCTTAGTATGAATACAACAGATTAAATTATTATTTAAATTGTATTATAATTGATGACATATTTTCTTCAGATTTCATTTAAATCGGTTTAGTTGTTTTTGCGTGAAAGCGAGACAGTCCAGTAATATAAGGTTTCATCAGCGGACAAATTCCTACTGGACTGAGTTTTTGTATACAAGGTAGTAGGATTTTTTTCCGGTTTTCTAATTGAGATGTGAAAAATCGACATTAATTTCGTTCTGACTAAATAATATATATAAGTCAAGTAAAATCGTGTTTTGCTAATATCTCGTGACGTTATAGCTCGGAGGCCATAGAAGTCAATTTAAAAATTGTTCATCGTAACATTATCTACAAAAAAGGCCTCATGCATTTTCTGTATAAATAGCCGTTTTGGAGCAGAGCGCTGGGAAAGCGTTAAGGATGCACTTAAGTATGATATACCGTACATAAATTCGTAAAAGGATCAAGTATCAGATGGATATTGTTAATGCATTAAAAAACAATTACCGATTGTTTGTAAGAAATATGTGTATTTTTAATATAGCTCGAGAACTACATTACCGATAATTATACCGTCATTTATATGGGACCAACTTGCAAGCAACTGGTTTAATGTAAAAAAAGAATCTTCAAAATCAAATCACTGAGAAAAAAGTTCTGAGGTAATAAAGAAAAGATAATATATGTTTATAAAAAAATCTTGTCCAACATTGTAAATTACTCTTATTTTTTTTTTGAATCAGTTCGGTAGCAATAAATGGTTTTATGACACTTTGGTGTATGATATACATACAACACAGTATTTGAGTACATTCTAATTCCTTTCTCAGCACCTCTACTCTCAAAACGGTTAATTTTACAGAAAAATGTATACGGATTTTAAATAATGTCATCTCGTACAATTGCGGATTGGGTCGATGTAGGCTCTAGCTAAATAAAACAATTCAGGTTCAATGATAGATTCTTAGTCTAGACAAATTTAAGACAGGTTGACCAAAGAAAACATGTAGGTATATTTAACTACTCTAGTATTTAAATATATGCATGAACTCTACATTTTTCCCTCGTTTCTGTGGGCTTTTGGAACCAGCGGCGCCGCCCTCTTAGAGGGTTGGTCCATCCCATCCAGAGGGCTTATAAAGAGGGATGAAGTGAGGGATGCTGTATTTGAGAACAATCAGTGCTGGCGAGAGGAGTGTTGTGAAGTGCACGTAGGATATGGAATATTTGGGATTTTGAAAGAAAATTAAGGTAAGTGTTGAAGTTGGCATGATTCCTAGGTTTTAATCTAACAATTTAATTTGTTCTAATTAGTTCGTTTTGTTACTGAAATAGGTTAAACGTAGGTCTATTAAACATAGGTGCCTGTACCTACTAGCTGTTTTTTTTATATTCAGTTATTTTTTATTTCTTTATTCAGATTTGTAGGTAGATACATAGGCCATATCTGACGATACGTGCTTAGATCAATGTTCAAGTCATCTATTTGTTTGATTATTACGGCCGACGGTAACTACAATTTAGCTTGAATTAAATATAAACTTTTGAAATTCATATTAAAAGCAGCTTGCAACATTTGTTTGAATTCCGATTTCGACATAATTTAATAATAGCTTTAGCCACTGAAACGTCCACCCCTACTATGGTTGCCTGAGAAAATGATGCCTCCAACGTGCGGCAATGGTTAGATAAAGTATTATAATGTCAAATGCTACAAGACACCCTGAATTATGTAAATAAAAAAAAACTTATCTCGATATACAACTATTCACTGAGTTATCCACTAGACACTAACGTACCTACATAAGTATTCTTAGTTGAAGAGTTGGTACTTGAACTATTTCAAATGCGCTGTAAAACGCTTAACCGATAACAGCAGCTGTAAACTATGTTTTCTTTAACTTACATAATTATAACCAACTACAAAACGTGTACTAATGAAAATATACAACACACACAATTAGTGAGATGCATTAAATTGTATCACAAACATTACAGTCTAACCTTCTTATGCAAAAAACATAACAGAGCTTTAGTGAGTTAGCATACATTTTGTCACTTTCTAACATACACAAATGTCAAAGTGAGTGACAAGGACAAACGAATGCTAACGACATTTTATCTTACATGACTGTTTAGTTAACTATTTCGCATTAGGGGTTTATCCAGATGCAGGCTCTATGCGCTCATAACGTACAGGACCACCTTTTTAGGGTTCCGTACCCATAAGGTAAAACGGGATTCTATTACTGAGACTCCGTCGTCTGTCAGTCTGTCTGTATGTCACCAGCCTGTATCTCAAGAACCGTCATAGATAGATAGTTGAAATTTTGAGGGATGATGTAGTTCGGTTGCCTTTGTAACGTCAAATAGTAAAAACACATAAGTAATAAATAAACATCTAAGAGGACTCAAATAAAACAAACGTAATTTTTAAAAAGTGAAGCAACGTTGCTCTTTATTCTCCTAATCGTAAGTAGGCGAATTGATCCTGTATCCGGGTCTCAAAAGTACTAGATTTTTGTTAAGTTTAAAAAATCTTATAGGTAGTTATTTAAAAAAAAACGCTTATTTTATGTTTTTATCATTTATACTAATATAATGAAGCCGAAGAGTTAATTTTTAGTTTACGAATGCCATTTATTATTCTATGCTAATGGGTCCAGGAATAAATCATCTCAGGAACTATACTGGTCCTTGTTGAATAATTCTTTCACTGTCAGATAGCATATTTATTGAGAATTTACCGCGAGAAAATAGTCGTTCCCGCGGGGAAAATAGAGAAACCACGGGTAACGCTGTGGCGTGAAAACCCATTAATTAATATTCACTACACAATAATTCGTCCGTTCTCAGCAGTCTCTGGTAGGTAGGCTTCGGCCGCGGCGTATCACCAACCTCCGGGCTGGGCCAGTGCGTGAAACGATTTTATTTAAATCATTTATTTATTTATACAGGGTTTTGTGAACATGACACCATTATATACTAGTTATTTCGAGATTCGTGATGTGGCCCGGAGAAGCCATCTAGGTCTTCATGCTCCATCTTAGTCCATATAGTCACTTATTCTACGTATGCGTAGGCTACGTAAAGCCTTCGTTTGACCACAATCTCACCTGATGTAAAGTGACGATGTGGTCTAAGATGGGACATGAAGACGGTTAATCGTTTTGGAGAAATAAACACAAATTTTATGTATCTTTAAAATAAATCAGCATCATCTTTCAATGATTTATCTAATTAATCTAATTTATCAATGTTCTTCAAATTAATATCGTAAGTAAAACAAAAATGTTGTTTTTATTTACTTTGGTACCCATCTGTTGAATTGATAGATATTGCTGGAAATTTGCCACAACGCCAGCTTTCTTATTAAATTACCTAACCCTTTAAAAACAAAAGCAGCTCAATCGAATTAATGACCCCCCAAATTGACCCATAACACCGACTCAGCGAATCGATTCGATTCGATTCAGAAGGGTTGCATCGAACAGCTATAAAGAGAATAAATACGGATTTATTATCCCCTAAAGAGGATGCTTAGTGCGAGGTGTGAACGGGTGTTGAATTATTTACACACCCCACACTTGAGGCTAGTCAATTTGATTTGGCAAGAACCAAAACAAGGCATTGGGTTTGTGTAACTCTTGCTGTTGGTACTTTAGGCTGTTTTTGTGCTGATTATGAAAATTTAAACATGATTTTGTTCATAAAATTATCCTAATTTTAACAGAGAAACAATGTTCAATACAATACTTAATGTGAAACATATTCAATTTAATATGTTCAAGTATAACCGTTCGTTTCGTTGTTTATTTAAAACAACGAAACGAACGTTTATTATTCTTTGCTATTGTTACGTGAAAGTAGGTCGACATACTCGAAAAAGTGATCCAGACATGTATTTCGCTAAATATGATAAATAAATATCTTCGTACTTATAACACAGCATCCTTACCCCAAACTAAACAGAGCTTGTACCTGCTATGGGTGCTATGCTAGGTGACTGATATACTTCATAGATACATCTTTTTTTTTGTAAATACGTGCATAAAACAAACAGACCCGAAACCAGAAATTGTAGATAGTACAAAATCTGGTCCCCCGGCGGGAATCTAACCTGCAACCTCTTGCGTCTCAGGCGGACCTTCGCCCACCGAGCCACAGAGGTCGTCAATGATACGTACCTATGGGTCAATTAATTACATTTTTTTAGATCAAGATAGTTATATTTGTTGTCTCTCTATAGGTATAACTGAATATGGGCAATGGAGTTGACTGGATCCGCCCATATCGGCCCTTCAGGATCCTATTTTTTTTTTTTTATTGTTTATAAGCCTTCATTTGACCACAATCTCACCTGATGTAAAGTGACGATGTGGTCTAAGATGAAGCATGAAGGCCTAGAAGATGGCTTCTCCGGGCCACATTACGAAACACGAAAAAATCGCTTCACGCACTGGCCCAGCCCGGAGGGTGGTGACAAGCCGCGGCCGAAGCCTACCACCAGAGACTGTTCTTAGCACCACCCGGAGGTCACGTGTGAGGATTCAGAGGGTTACCACTTACGGACGTAAACAGACAAAACCTCCATATCCTCCGGTTGACGTAATACAAGTTCTGAAAATCCAATATTGTTCGATATGCTCTGAAATCGACTAATAGGATTTTCGATTAAACACTCTTGGTTTTGATTGATATTATTTTACCACCAAATTTTAATTGTTTGTTAAGCCCTATCTCCTTTAATGTTACTTTCATATATTTGTTTGACAGTTAGGCATTGAGCTAGATATTAGTTCAATGCAGTTAGGTTTATTTTAGCTTTAGGTTATTGATAAATCTTTATTTTGTTAATAAAAGTGTCATGTATAACGCCCAGTTGTGTTATAATTGAAATAAACTATGAATAAAAAAAACTTTATAATATTTTTTCCGATTATTATATTTTAACTCAAAAACCATAAAATAATGTAAGGCATAACATGACTTCTTGTGATCTATTTATTATTTTTACTAAAAACCATGATAATTATAGATGTTTGTCTATCCCTAGGCTACAATGAAGAGCTGGCTAGACCTGGAATCAACGTCCAGCATGGACGAGGGTTCTCTCCCCTGCTTGCTGGGAGAGGCAAGAGAGGCGCTCCTACCACTCACTGGGCAAGAGAACCTGGCTCCTAGGAAACGGTAGGTCCTATTATAAAATACCTACTAAAAATGTATTGCATACAATATGTTGTCGATAAAGTCTTTCTTAATTATTATTAGAGTACTATCGGCCCGCCCCGGCTTCGCACAGGTTATTCAAAATTATTAGAATTTTCCCGGAAATTATTCGAATATTTCTCGCCGTAGAATCTATCCTTGGACTTCTAAGAGCATTTAAAAAAAAAGAATTGGCCAAATTGGTCCAGGTGTTGTTGAGTTATGCGCCTACCAACACATTTTGCTATTCATTTTTATATTAATGATTGAGTCTCCTAAACTAGGGCACATGAAATACGAATACTTTTGTTATGACAGTC
This sequence comes from Gymnoscelis rufifasciata, assembly GCA_929108375.1. Classification (NCBI taxonomy): domain Eukaryota; kingdom Metazoa; phylum Arthropoda; class Insecta; order Lepidoptera; family Geometridae; genus Gymnoscelis; species Gymnoscelis rufifasciata. Next base: position 5,086,659 of record OV815315.1, on the reverse strand, counting down.
GTGATCGAACGTGTAAATCGGAGGGGTAGCTAAGGACAAAAACTAGTGCGAATAAAACCAGATTGTAGTTCATAAAGTCCACAACTAGATGGCGCCACAGGACAATTTAGATCGCGCTATCGAAGCGTTTCACCTCAGGGTGGGTTCTCATTCTGTTAACCAATCTTATTTAACTTTGCGCAGAGGCAATATCGTAACCAATGAGGTTAATCCGAGGTGCGATTATTGCTAGTTGAAAACTTTACCAATACCCCGCCATGTGGACGTGAAATACCGTCCGCTACGGCAATTTTTGAACGGCCGTAAAGGCCTAATAAACTAATAAAGAATGAAGATTAGATATTTTAAATGACAGTTTCGTTCGGTCAGTATGTGGGCTGGGCAGGATAGGGCTGAAAATTTAAGACAAAGGAAGATTTGTTCATAGGAACAAATCATGATGTCATCAATCGCATTTAGCAAAAAGTAAAATTGTATTAACAGATTGAAAAAAAAATTACTTATTTTCATTGAACCCAGACTTTATGAAAATAAAAAAAATGCTTACAATAGTCATACTCGCTTTTCATGAAAAAGAAAAAAAAATAATAAGTGTTATAAAAATAGATATAAAAATAAACCGAGGTCTGGTTCATTCAGTATTATTATTATTATCTTTATTTCATTTTAAACACGTCAAAAATATATTTTTTACACTAGATTACATAATAAATTATATAAAACTACCTACTGTAAAAATATATCAAAACGGAGAATCACTGGTCACGAAGCTAGGCTCAAGCGACCGGTGACTAGGGCTGTAGAGAGAGGAACTTCCTGACGATACGCGCCATATATTATTATTATTATTTTTTTTTATGTAATCTGCTTATTGGATATCTGAACGTTTGGTTCAATAATCCAATCTTCTGGTTTGTCAATGTTATTTCGATTGTTTGTAAGAGAGTCAGTGGAGATACCGTGTCGCTTCAATCTGGAGAAGGGGATGCTGCCAGATCCCATTAGCTGGGCAGCAAGCTCATTGTTATGTCCGTCCAGTCTCTGTTGATATCTCTTGCTTAAGTTTTCCAATTCTTCTTTCACCGTTGGTACTTTTATGTCCATGTACATGTACATGTACATGTATTTGTTGCTCACGTGGCGTGGTATACCCAACATTGTCCTGATTGTTTTGCTCTGGAATCTTTCCAGTATGTCTATGTTACTTTGGCTAGCTCAGCCCCATAACTGGATTCCGTATGTCCATATCGGCTTGATGATACATTTGTATACTGTCAATTTACTTTGGTCAGTCAGTTGCGACTTTCGTCCTATCAACCAGTTCATATTCCTGATTTTACAGTCAGTATTATTGAATATAAAATGTAATTCGAGAACCACCACAAAAAAAAAACAAATATATAAATGAGAACCACAGGCAAGCAAACGATTATATATTAATAACGAATTATTTAAAATTCTATGATAAAAGAAAAAAAAAAGTGTGTGTGTGTGTCAGCTACGACGCACGATTGGAGTTTACTCCTTACGAACTATAATTATGATATATATCGAATAGAAAAAAAGGGTAAATGAACGCATCTGCTAAAATGATAAGAGAAACAAACATATACCTGTAATTATTCGGATAATTTATATTACTTCAATAGAGCGTATTACATAAAGTATGTTACAAAATAATATAAATAAAATACAGCAATACCTCTTTGCGCGATACTTCATAGTCTCAACTACGAAGTATCGCGCAAAGAGGAGACCCCGAGAAAGAGATACGCTGTGTAATGTATTCCATCTCATTATTTTACACGTTCAATCCTACAGATATATATGTTTGTCTCTTTCTACGTATTGATAATTAATTTATTAATTTATTATGATAATTTATTTTGACGTGTCTAAGTTTTGTAAAACCAAACAATGGAAATAAATGATTTTGTATCTTGTATCTTAAATATTTACTCGATATAGGACTCCGCTTAACGAAATAAAACGAAATATGAATTAAAACTAATAATGTACTTTTTCCTTGTTTTGTGTTTAACAAATATTTAATCGCTTATGAAATGATATTTATCCAGTAACAATTGTTTCAGAACTCTAGAGCCCTGCGCGCTCACAGAAGAGGCCTATCTCTCAAGCAATGCGGGGTCCCCATGCGCAGGCCTCACCAGAGAGGAACGCCGGCGCCGACGACGAGCAACCCTCAAGTACCGCACAGCACACGCAACTAGAGAACGGATAAGAGTAGAAGCCTTTAATGGAGCTTTTGCATCTCTACGCCGACTGCTACCAACGCTGCCGCCTGACAAAAAACTGTCCAAAATAGAGATATTGAGACTAGCTATCTGTTATATCGCGTATTTGAATCATGTTTTGGAGGCTTAGTCTATTCATTTCAGTATCGATTTAATGGACGTTCGATTATATTGAATCACAATTACGTGATTCCTTTTTCATGCGTTTCTGTTTGGCTGGTATATCATTGGAAACTTGAAATACCGCTCAGCACACGCAACTAGCGAACGGATGAGAGTAGAGGCTTTTAATGGAGGCTTCGCATCTCTACGACGACTGCTATCCACCCTTCCACCTGAGAAGAAACTGTCAGGGATAGAGATATCTCTCTATTACTTATATCGCGTGTTTGATGTCATGTTGTGGAAACTTAGTCACCTTTTATTACTACCGAATGTAGCTAATAATCATTCGATTTATGTTGGATAACAATTACACGATTTTATTTTTTTTATTTTTGTTCGGATGTTATTTTTCATAGTCAAATTGGAAGCACATTAAAATTTTGCACAGCGCACGCAATCAGAGAACGAATAAGAGTTGAGGCCTGTAATGGAGACTTTGCATCCCTCCGCCGACTGCTACCAAATCTGCTGCTATAACTTAAACTTAACTAGTACTAACTAATACTAACAAGCTAGATAACTCTAGCATGTTAGCTAGTTATGTATTATTCTGTAATGTTAATAACATAAACGATATTTTTTATAATACCTAGTGATTCAAACGGAACTTCATGATCAGAAATCTACAAATTAGCTTCGTTTGGTATCTAGCAGTTACAAAGTTAGATAAAGTTTATCTGTCATTGATTAGATGGACACCTCATGGAGGCTAATAAACTGCGTGATGGCCTGATGTCTATTAAATCACTATCATTAGGTTACTACGCTTGTTTGTAAACATTTCTAAGTAAGAAGAGAGACTTTCTTTTTTAATTTCCGATGTCAAACGACGCGTCTCTACAAGGAATATGTATAGGCATATCTACGAATAGGCTAGGTTAAGGCTAAGGCTTACAACGCCCACGGGGCTAGTTGTTTCTGCGTGGATCGTCCAGCAATATTTAATTATTATTTTGTAAAAATGAATCAACCATAGAGTAACTACCTATAATAGGTAAGTATATACGTATATTCCTGGTATTGATGATTCAAAATAATCTCAATTTTTATACCTAAATATTTCAGGACTATTCACACAGCATTCACCACCATACTTCAAATTGAACAAAATTATATAAAATAGATAAAAATCATTGCAAATTCCATTTTGATTTAATTTCAAGATAAATGATACCTACAGGACAGGTCAACGAAATTTAGTATAATGCTTAAAATTTTACTTTCTTGTGTGAAAATATGTAATTGTTCCTAACTACCAACTAGAAGTAAATTTTATAAAATCAATTGTTATCTATTTAAACTAGGATTACTTACTTAAATATGATTTCGTTATCATATCACTAGTCAGGGGTTATTAATGTTATAATTTTCAAATAGATTAAATTCGATAGCAACAATTTCGTATTTTTTTACCAATGTAGGTACATACCTCTAGATAAATTATAATGGTTCTAGATTCATTAACTACATAGTTACAATGTAAAACGATTATTGAATTCTGATTAATAAAATGTCTTCGTTATTGGACTGAGGTCCATAAAGGTAGAAAATGTATTCACAAGTTACCAATTTGAAAAACAGTTAGGTTATTAAAATAAATGACGTAAGATTTTAATTTGTTTTATTTTTCTGTTTTTATTACGTACTTATTTTCTAGTCATAAAATCTTATTGTTATCCTAAGATAAAATTATTATAAAATTAAAACTATATTATACATCAGTGCTTTTTATTTTGTACCTCCTATTTACAACAAGTACAGAAACCTCGCTATCTTACTATCTTTTGAGGTACGAGTATAATAAAATACCGAAGGAAGACTTGTTTGAAATCTCAGCATTTATTTTTTTGAAAGATCGTTCACATAACTCAACAACACAGGGTAGAATATAATTCCATGTAAGAAACTCAGTATCACTATACTGAAGAACATTCTAAAGAAGAATACTTCAAGAACCTCGGTATAAGAAAACCTCAGAACAATAACAGGTATGTTAGTAAACGTTATCCCGGTAATAATGGTCGCTCCTACCGACTGAACCGCGTGGCGCACTCTCTCATCCTTAGGCTTCTCACTTGTCACGAAGGCGTAGGCTATATGACTGCAGAACTCAACCGCTATACCAACGGCCGCAATCAAATTCATATTAGACACAGGGTTCAATGGTATATCCCACAAATACATAATGCCCATCATATCCACAAATACTAAAGTCGAGGTAAACATAACAGTCAAAGTTGTAGTGATACTGAAACCAGAGGCAAGAAGATTGAAGAATAAAGCGCCGAGAACACTGTACATTATAGTTAGCAAGGAATCTCTCCACATAGTCAAGTACTGTTCAAAGAAAGGATAAAACACCGAGTAAGCAAACACCTCGACATCAACACCTGTATTTTCCTTAATAGCCCGTGTGATATTATCGCTTATTTCGTAGCCGTAACGTACAGCGTTAATGAAATCCGCAGAAGTACTCAATGGAACGTGATAAGCCATGAAATTGGTGTCTTGGACATGGGCTCTGCCTTCGGAGTCCAAAACATAGTTCACGGCAGCAGCATAACTGGCCAAACCTCCCTTTGTACAAACTTCTGATGGTTGGTCTTGAAGGAAAAATGGTATGTACCTTTCGAATGATTCAGGGTGAGGCCGAAGTCCATTAGACCATTCATAACTTTCTATCGAGCAAAAAGTACAGTCATCAGAGGACTCAGTACTTTGACAGAAACTATTGTCGGTAGTGTTGTACTGACAACAAACACCAAATAAATTAGACCAATCAATAAAGTCATCCAACCATGAATTAGAACTTCGAGATAAGTAAGTAACATCGCTATGGAGAGAAGCCAAATAAATTTGAGTAGTCAATGAATCGTCGTTACATAACTGCCCTCCACAAACAGCATTTTGATGATTTATATCGGTGAAATTTAAGCCACTTTTAAGTACAAAATAAACTGGTGGACCCATTTTTAAGTAATTTGAAATGGCTACTAAATATTTGTGCACGTACGAATCTTGAGGCATGGCCAATTCTTGGTCCAGACCTACTTCAATTTGTGGGATCAAAACGACACTAACAGATGCCATTGTCATAAATATAATAGCCACACATATCTTCACTCGCCAATCCACAATGAATTTAGAATATGGTTCTATGAGTCTTTGGGTGACACTTTTGTAAGTCAATGTGTTCAAAGGATCATCATCATTCAGTACCTTCTTCTGAACACAGCAAATAATATCAAATCTATTGTTACTAGCTCGCGAATAATCAATGGATAATATAGCGAGAACTATGGTAAATTGAAAAAAAAATAGAAAAGTTAAAGCGATAGCTGCAAATGCAGCAAACGTATAAACAGCTGGAAAGTTAGTCATGGAGGCAAAAGCAAAACAAGTGATTTGAGTAACTGACGATACAAACACGGAGGGACCAACTCGTATCAACATCTTTTCAAAAATATAATCCCTCTTTTTGGAACGGCTAAGACCCTCTTGATAATCGTCAAACTGCTTCAAATTATTTTGGATATCTTGTAACGTGTTCACCATCAAAAATACATTATCAATGCCCACAGAAAGTATGAAAAAGGGAATAACGTTTATGGCAAATAACGAGAGAACTATGTTGGCGTATCCCATAACTCCTAATGCGCAATATATAGCATTCAAAACAATGAGAATGCTTCCTACAGCAACCATTATTTTAGAATCTATAAAAAATGTCTTACAGCTTCTTATGTTACCTAGAGCGACGATTACATATATGAACATTATGGCGTAGCTTATCGCAATAGGCACAGCTTCAGCAAGTGAAATGCGATCTATTTCGTCCTCAATAGACCTCTCGGCTTGGTAAGCAACATCTATAAAGTCAGCTTTCCAATTAGCTTCGTAGTTGGCCATTAACTCGAGAAACTTTGCTTCCCATTCCAAAGTAGGCTGAAGATTTTCGGCTAACTGTTCGTTAGCTAACGGCAATGTGATTAGTAAAGTGTGCGCTAACAAGATATTATCGTCATAGCCACCAAAAGAAATCTCTGGTTCTGAGCCACCACCCCAAGATGATAAGCAGTCGAATCCGAAGTGATTGTTTATACAATTTTGAATAGAAATCAAATAAGTATTATTATTTATTGAATATCGTTCATCCTCTATGTATGTCGATACGGACATTCTAACGCATTGATCAAGTTCTTTTTCTGCCCCGGGTATACGGTTAGGAGCATAACAGACTTCCTCTAACACAACACCACCATTAGATCGCCCAATATCAATTATAGCATCTTCCAGTTTAATTAATTCTTCAATAGCTTCTATTCTATAAGCAGGTCCATATGTTACATTATTGGATTCAAAACCTTCTAAATGAATAGTGAGGAGAACTTGAGTAGCGCGGTAAAACGGACCAAATCTTGAATTGAAGTACTCAAGGTCTTGTCGACCTTTAGCTTCTGGTGAAGACCACAACTCAATTGGATTAGAAGTGAGTTGAATATTCATAACACCGTAGAGCATTGCAAACGACAACCAGGATGTCAACATAATAACAATAGCTGGATGACGCACAGAAAATAAGCCAACTTTCGAAAAGAAAATTTGGAAGGCGCTTACTAGTTTGTTGTCATTTTTCTGTCCAGGACTTGATGGTTTATCTTTTTGCCAGGTCCTTAATCTTTTGTATTCCAATATCGATAGGATGCAAAATATAGTGACAGTGATTACGAAGAATACAATAGCTACCGAAAATGCGATACAGTTTAGTCCGAGAACAGTGCACATGGATGGGACGACGGGCTCACCACCGACGGGGCACATCTGCTGACAATCGATGCAACTGCATGGCAGGTCATCAAACAAGGTCTCATTACACGCGGGAGCCTCCACACTCATTGAGTCCTCAGTAGTCGGCCACCTTAAGAAATTAACTTGCACTGGTACTAAAGGATTAGTAGTAGTATCACCCGTGAAACCGAACCAGGCATCGGCATTGCACACGGCTGCAGCTCCGCACATCATGTTGACAGCGGGTAGCCCGCTCTGAGGAACTATGACACCACTACAGGAATCAAACGCATCATCCATAAACTCTCCATGTATTCTGTAGTTTATAGCGTTTACGTAGTCAATGTCTGTCCCATCTGTCGTTGTTAGAATTTCAACATCAATAAATCTTGATTGATCAGGTGAGCAGTTCATTTCGCAGATTTGTCTCTGGAAATTTCTCAAGCAGGTGGGGCAGCGGCCGATAACGCTTTCCGCTATCAATAAACTTTCATCGAATTTCAATATCTGCAGGTGGTCACAGCAAGTGTGTATATCTTCATAAGGTAGAATGTGACCAGTTTCATTGACAGCCAGTGTTGGACACCTCTTGACGAAGATGTCACCAATTCGTTGCACTTCTTCAGGAGTTAGGTCGTTTGTTATTAGCGGAAGAGCTTCGTGATCCACGGGGCAGGGTTTTTCGTACCCACCCACCGTAGCGCAATCGGATCGCATTTTGCATCGTGCGTGGACATTGATCACTGAACTTGTAAGAACTAATAAGATTGTTAACTTATACATTTTGGCGAGGCTGGTTTGGATTGGAATAAAAAGTTTTAACACATGATGGACGAATGTGCGGGATGGACCCGAGGCGAACAAATGAACAATACGGGGCACGCAGTTACATTAATCCAACAGTCTATTTGATAAGGTATCGGAATTAGCGCAGGTGTCTGATAAAATGTATCAGCATATTTGGTTGATTACAACACTATTGATTAGGTATCCACTTTCATTCAATGTCGTCCGTTGTGGGTATCTTGAACCCAAAAGTCAGTGTGCATTCACATGATAATATGTTTCCAACCCATATTAAGTAAAGAATCATAAGTTTAACGCATAAAACAAGGACGCAATGTAGCTTTACACTTGATAAATAAATTAAAGCTTTCGCCCGTCTATCTGTTTGTAGAAATAGGCTATCTCAAAATATACTGGAAAAAAATCGTCCCGCGATCCCGCGTTGTTGCTAGCGTAAAATTAAATAGTAATAATGTGAGTAAAAAAAAACTAAATTATGTACCTACATATATCAGATGCCTAGTACCCAAATAGTTAAAAAGCCCAACGGTTTGGTAGGTACCTATTTATTAAATCAAAATGTAATTTTCCAGCGGTAAGAATGCTCTACCTATCCTTGTTTAGATCATTTGAAATAATATAATCATTTGAAATAATTGAACCAGCTGTGTTTCCCAAGATTGGCCCGTTTAAATAAGCAAACACTCTTCAACATAATACCTTATACAAAGTATGTTTAGTGTAATGAAATGAAATGAAATTTATTTATTGCTTGAAATATGGTTTACATAGGTGTCAGGTTATTTATACAGTTCTACATACTTCGTCAATTCAGATTTGACATGCAATGTCAATTATAATTAAAGAAAAAAATAATTATAATATTAATAATAGAGTGTCAAATATTTAGGAAGTTAATTTAAATTACAATTTAATATTATGTCTAATGTCTAGTATTTAAATGATCTTTTACATTGTAATACGATTTGTCAATAAGCCATTTCTTAATTTTTGGTACAAATTTGTTTATTGGCAATTCTTTTATATCAATAGGGATATTATTAAAAATGCGTCCACACATTGCCAGACAGCTTTTTTGGTATAGTGCCGTCTTTGTATTTTTGGAACTGATGTAACATGTCCTGTATGTAAGTGTTTGTATTATATAGTGTATGTGTTTGTTTCTCTTTATATTTGTATTTTTTATGAGATATAGATATATGTTTGTCTACAAACTCATCTGATGGTAAATGTCGATGTTGACGAAGATGGATCACATAGATCTAGAAGGTACCTATTCACCCTTGTCTTGAAAAACTCAGGTTGTAGATAATGTGTTGTTGTGTTCAAAATTAAATGCTATTCTATATCTATTTAATGACACAATATGCATAGATTTCGTAAATCTGTATACAAATCTACTCTATACGTCTTAAAGGTACTTATTTTTTAATCAACTACCCATGGTTCTGTGGCAGGTACATTCCGAAGCGCCCCATAACCCCATTCCCCAGGGAACTCTCTTCTCCCCCGGACACAGCTGTCCTTGCCTCCTCACCATGCATTTGTTATAAGCCAATAATCTGAGCAAGAAACGTGCCATTTTATTGCCGATCGTACTGCTTCAGTAGACGTATAAAAAGCGGTACTTTCTAGGCGTTTTTTGGTGCATTCATAAACCGGAGAACACAACTGTTTCACAAAAAACATTATAGCTATATGGAATAGAATATTAAATAGGTGTATTAGTGTTTAGGCAATTAAATAAATAAATATTAATAAATATTTCCGGACAACTCACACAGCATCACCTAACCCCAAACTAAGCAGAGCTTGTACTATGGGTGTTAGGTGACTGATAAACTACATAGATGCAATTTTTTTTTGTAAATACATACATATGATACATAGAAAACACCCAGACCCGAAACCAGAAATTGTAGATCGTACAAAATCTGGTCCCATGGCGGGAATCGAACCCGCAACCTCCTGCGCCTCAAGCGGACGTTCGCCCACCGAGCCACAAAGGTCGTCAAATTGTTTGTCTAGAACATACCTATCGTCGACAATATAATTAAAATCAAAATGTATTGTATAAAGGTATAGTAATCATTATTTATTTAGGTATATGTTTCTGCAGAATTTTATGTGCCATGACCATGTTGCAGCGAGATAGGTAACAGTCTATTGGTAGACAATTTTAAAAATAATAATATATTAAAACATAATATGTTGATATCCAGCATGATACGAAGTTTGAAAAGCTTTAATTGTTTTATCTGGATGACGCAATCGAGTGTCAGGATGAGCCATAGAAGATTGCGTAGCAAAACAAAATCTAGTTCTGTGTGATAACCAAGCGCTTTCGACCACAAAATAAATAAAAATTTCCGGACAATCCACACAACAACATCTAGCCCCGTGTTAAGTAAGCCATAAGCTTGTGTTACGGGTACTAGACATCTCATATAGGTACTTAATTTAATAGACATACATGTATAGATATTTTTTATCATACATATTAAACACCCAGGGCAAGGAGAAAGTGCTTGCAGAACATACAAACACTTGACCCCTAGGCGGGAATCAAACCCAGTACCTCTTGCGCCGCAAGCGGGCCTTCGCCCATCGTGCCGCTGTGGCAGTCAAAATAAATAAAAAAAAGTCAAAAACTAAATTAATGTAAGGTGGTTAGTACTCCGTAATTTAAATTACAATGGAGATGTGCGTTCCCTCAGCATGTAAGTGAATTTTCCGGCAATATGGCACCAGTGGTTAGGACACGTGTTTGGGGAGATCGGCATTGTTAACCTACTTAAAAAGAGGGTGTGAATTTGATAACAACTTAAAGATTGTTTATTACTCTTACAACTAGAAGCAAAATACTTTTTTAAATAGCAGAAGGTAAACTAGCTATGAGAATTTTGTTTCAAAATATGTCTTTATGAGATCTCTCACATAGGCGATAAGGCTGCTCTTTTTCTGTGTATTTTGTATTTATTAATTACATTAAAGTTATTTTTATTATTTTTTATTTACATTAAAGTGTTGTGTGTGTATAATTATATTGCTATACCATATAGATATTTTTGTGAACCAAAACGTTTTGTAGGTACTTAAAGCAATTCTGATTAAAGATTTTTTTAAACACCACAGTCAACTCATTTAGAGATTTAAAGTTGACGTTATCTTGTTACGTGACAATACTGCCCATCTTCATCATTTCAGCTATTACACGCCCACTGCTGGACATGCCTCAAAGAAACATCTTTGAGGATTTATTTCATAAAAACCTAAAAAAAATATTCCAATCGGATGCGAATTGCATCCACCATTTTGACATAGATACTATTTCAAAATGCACTGACGGTCCAAAGGAACAAACGACAAAATGTGTAATCCTCAACGACAAAATGAGCAAATGTCATGAATGTATCTGCGATCAAATGCTCCAGCGTCAGAATGTGCATTTTGCATAAAGAGCAAATGTTGACCAGCGCAGCGATTCAATTTTCTTAATACCTAAATCTAAATTTAAAATTTAAGAAAAACCCCCGATTCCATTGCCTTCATTTCCTTAAATGTAAAACAACATAATACCTATGATGTAATATGGACGCGATGCGCTTTCATTTGATACCCCACACTAGAGTATTTGCAGATTTTTCCTTCCCCACTCTCACCCCCATAACTTTTAAACGGCTCAACCGATTTTCATGAAACATGTCTAAGAACACCCGGGCCAAACTCACCTTTCATACAAAAAAAATAAATAGAAATCGCTCCATCCGTTCGGGAGCTATGGTGTAACAGACAGACAGACACGTCAAACTCACACACACCTCTTTTTTCGTCGGGTTTAAAAAAGCCCTTAACAGCAATTCTCTGCATGCAACAACAAAAAGGTCGTAATTTTTTACATTATAATATATGGATAAGATAACACACAGGTGTTCCTCAAGATAAGTTTAAGTTAATTATGATTAACAGAAATGACTAGCACTAACAAAACTATAAAATAAAACTATTAATCATCAAACATTTTCAGTGTCATCACTTAATAGGCATTAATAATAACTTTGTTTTTTTAAATAGGCACAATTACCTTTTTCTTTTATGTATTATTATTATTTTGTTTTATTAGTTTTTGGTTTGTGACATTCTTTATTTATTATTGTTTTTTATTTTTGTAATAGTTTTAATTTGACAATTTATAATGATTTTAAATTTATGTAACAAACTTTTGTCATTCTTCCTTATTGCATTGGGTTTTTTCCTGTAATAATAGGGTAAGATAAGTAAATAATAAATAAATAAATAAGAATATGACGACATATTAAAATGACCGATCGCAGGTTCGATTCCCGGTGGAGAATAGAATTATGTGTAAACTAAAAAATTGTAGTTTTGACTGAAACAGTTCTTTTTAAGTCATACAGAAGCTTTGCTACACATCCAGCCGGTGCTTGTCTATATACAAAAAGAGAATACAACATCATCACCATAAAGTTTGGTTGTTGTATATCATTTTATCTGTGGTAGTGTTGACAGGTCACGTGTCGCAGATTGATAGCCAATCGGCGTCGAGGGAAATCACCAACTAGCTTGTAATTGAGAACGATTAGCAGGGGTGACCAGCCCTGCCTCCTGAACAATGCATAATTTAAAATGATTTCACACGATACGGATCTAGGGATCCCTGCCAGTATTACCTTCTTAGTTAATAAAAAAGTTAAGTTGTCTTTTTCTTAACACTTCAACCGATAAACTAATTTGGATTGGATGAAATACAATACAATATACTTTATTGATATTATTTTTTATTTATATTTTTAATATTATATATTTATATTTTTTTTATTTATACTTTATTGACTTTATTGATATTGATACTTTATTGATACGATATACGATACGACATTATGACTATTATGACTATTGAAACACCAACAACAAGGAAAATACAAAGAAAAACATTAAGTATTATGTAAAACATGTTAAACCCAACGATAAGACCGCCCTTTGTACCCTGTTTTTAATTTTATTAAGGTTTTGTTAAGTTTCTTCTTTATTTGCGTGGTGTACAGTAAAAAGTGTTTTAAATCTAATCAAACCCAACTATGCCTACGTGGAAATAGATACTGTGGAATACATAGAATAAGGATTATCTAAAAGGAAAATATATTCAAAATTTAATTTATTTAAAAAAGAACTGGCTCTAACAGATACATAATTATATTTTTAGTTCCAGGCAAAATTGCAACATTATGGTACCATTTTCAAAATTGCTTATTATCCTCCTTTACAATTTTATAAAGCAGAAATTAGCTGAAGGTTAATAATCTATGTGCAGTTAAGTATGACAATAATGTAAAGTCAAAGCCAGGTTGGCAATGTTGCAACATGATGCGGTACGATACAGACCAAATGAGTGATTATATACTCTCTGATACAGACGCAAAATGGCGTTCAACTGAATAACATCTTTTTCACTTTATAATTTTATTTAACTCGACACTGGCAAATTGTCGCTTCAAGCGCAGAGTCCAATTACAAGAAACTGAACTTAACTTATGCGGTACCTACTTCGAAGAATAAATTATTTTATAAGTATTATTTTAAATTATCTTACATTTATAAATAAATGAATCGGTTAGTTTCAATATTAAAAAAAAACACTACGCTTTAGTTTTAAATTATAAACTACCTATAACTCTAGCAGTACCTAAAGCAAAAAAAAGGGTTTTTAACCAAATGGAAATTTTATCCTGAACAGTAATGCTATCGATTCGTAAATAAAACAACTAGGGTTAATTTTTAGATTATTCGGTTCAATTCCCGGTTGAGAAAAAAAAATTGAGTGCAGTTTAGTTTTTAATATGAATAAATTTTATTTTTTTAATTGTTAAATACCTTACATATGTATATTAAATGTACAAAGAGTTTATACGTTCTAAATTATATAATTATAATATTACAATATATTCTGTTCACGTCCGTAAGTGTTAACCCTCTAAATTCTTACCATACACGTGACCTCTGGATGGTGCTAAGAACAGTCTCTGGTAGGATACGACCGCGGCTTGTCACCACCATCCGGGCTGGGCCAGTACGCGAAACGATTTTTTCATATTTTGTAATGTGGTCCGGAAAAGCTATCTACCTTCTAGGTCTTCATGCTCCATCTTAAACCACATCGTCACTTAACATCAGGTGCGATTGTGGTCAAATAAGGACTTATATAGCATTAAAAAAAATAGAAAAAAAGGAGGTTTGTTTTACTTTACTACTTTACAAAACGCTCGAATCGCGACATACTTGTTTTACCAAAAACCCACTAGCGACGCACGATACGCACCTTAGGCCTTTTTATAATATAAGAAATTGTTAAATAAATGCATTTGTAGCGTTTTCTGGTTAAAAATTCTCCAATACAACTTAAATAAAAAATTGTTTAACACCAACCCGAGAGAATTAGAAAATATTTTGACTTGACTTATTTTTTGCGCATAAGTGTGCCATCTACATGTTAACCAATTAAACTTCTTACTGTTACGACATCTACTCTAATATTTAGTCCACTTATTATTTCATAGATGACACTACCATCGCAAACACACCTGTCATCTAGTGTCCAGTAGTAAAAACACTGAAAAGGCAAAATTGGATTCGCTACTTGACGATAGATGTCACTAGCAGTAAAATATTGCATGAAAGTTCAAAATAACTTGGTATCGTAAGTTTGTATGCTCAAACATTCATGGCATATTATTTCGATTTGTCAAATGCAGTAAAAATGTTGGCAGTACCAATATAGATTTATGACGCTGCGCCGTTAATCTTAAAGCGTAGTTTGTTACTTGTATTGGTACATAAGGTACATTTAATGGAAACTTCGGCAGCTAAACAAATGTTATGCACCATAATTAAAAAACTTAAAGATTTTCTTCATGCTCGGGTGCGTATTATGAATGTTATAATTTAAGACATAACATTTTCAATTTGTCTTCCTTACCCTTCAAATAAAATAAAATATATCAAATTGTAACTCAGGTCACAAAAAATATTATAATGATGCAATCAATTAAACTATTAAGTAAAGATACCGTAGAAAGGTGTAATAATAATAACAATCAATCCTAGAGGATTTCTAATTTCAACATATTTTGCAACATCATGCATGAAACAAATTGATAATCAAACTGACTAGCCAAGCGTAAAAAAATACCTTACCGCTGAAATAACCATGTCGAAGTGCATGGAAAATTTTGCAGTTTCAAAGTGATTCACATAGCCGTTCTTACAGCGGCTGAAACATGAGTGGGCAGATTCAAATTGTAGGCTTACGTGAACAAATAACTATCATTAAAACGATTAGGGTACTACCTCCTGCCTTCTTGTATATTCAGACACATAATTCCATTCCCTATAATAATATCCACTTCGGATTACATAGGCTCCAACAATATTCATAAAATTAAATTTAGAATGCAGTTTTCCGCAGACATAAACCGATCTAGCTAGGTTACAGTGAAAGAAATGCATAACACGGCCCAGACATCTATTCTCCTTTATTGGGTCTTCATCGCCCAATTGTTTTCGATTCCCGAGCCAAATATGGTGTCAAAAGCGAATTGCTGTTACCTAAGTTTATTTACAAGCTAGCTAAGAAGTGCGGATGTCTAGCAATGAACTCTGCAGATTCACGGGCAGTAAACATCGAGGCTGCCAACTGAGCTACCATTCACGTCATGACGCAAATTTATTTGCTCTTCACCATAGGACGTTACGAATTTTCGGGAATTAGGGTAATGTTTTACTAAATAATCTGAAAGCCGGTAACTTTTGAGATTTCGACGATATGCTCGAGCTATGGTTTCGGATTCAAGTCCATACCGTAAGTAAAGCATGGTTCTCTCAATAGATTATTTAGCTACTCTGAACCTAATAGTTTATTTATGATACTAAAGGCTTATTTCACAAAATCCGGACTCTATACGTAATATAATTGAAATCAAATTTAATGATTAGTGATGGGAGACAAAAATCGATAAAATCAAAATGTAAGTAATTCCAGTACATACCTACTAAGATAAGCGCATTTAACTAAAAAAATTTTTACAATTATTAGGTATTTATAATTTGTATTTTTTACTATTAAGATTAAAGCATTATCTAACCCCAAACTAAACAGAGCTATGAGTATATGAACACTGGTGATAAAAAAATTACCTAATGAAATGACTAACAAAAAATACCCTAATATTTTTAGAACTAAAATAAAAATATTTTAAAATAAATCCCACCTACACTATTATTCTAATAATAAAACTAGCGGAACGTGAAATATCGTGGTGATGTACAATTTGTGTGAAGACATAATTCGTGCCGTATGGAAGTGTGGACTCGTGGCCGATCCGTTGTCGAATTCCGGAGCAAATACTTTTAAAACACCTCGTCTGAGAGACGCCTGTGACGTTTAACAATGTCACGTGTATTTTGGCCAATATTCTGCGACATTTCATGATACGAAAATAAACATTTTAAGTATGTCAAAAGGCTCGAATATATTGGGACCTTGATGATATAATAAGTAATAGTAGAAAAATCTTGTCGAAAGTTTTTTTTCTTATTTTAATTTACTTAATAAAAATGTAAATGATTTGTATAATTGTGTGATTTGTGAATATTGATCTTATGAACTATTTGGAAACATGTTAATGGTTAATAGCTATTGAGCATAATGTTTTATTTTAAAAGTACCTTAACCTGTTGTTGTACGAATATAACAATATGAACATATATAAGATTAATAACTTAATTTTGCTTATTGCCGTAGGATAGCCTTAAGACATTATAAAGAAGAAACCTCTTCTTCTCTACCGTAACAATAACATTTTATCTCAGACTATACTAAATAATGACTAATTACTGATTGCTAATTATCCTTGGAGACATATTTTTTAATAAACTTAGAAGAAACAAATTTTTGAGGTTCACTATCTAACACACCTTGTAATGTAAAAAAATCTATAAAACTCAGGTGTGAATATCTGTAGATACGTTGATCACCATGAAGTTAATCTTACAGTATTAGTTTGCCATTAAAACTTCGAAGTAAATTTCAAAGTTCCTTAAAATATACTAAAATGCACCGTGTTTTTCCTCGTGCAAAGGACGACAATTAATGTTTATTTATTTTCAATGTTATCTGCAGTATCAGTCGTTCACCTCTCCCAGCACGTGGTCGTAGTATAGTATTTCGTTGGATTTGAAGCTGTAGCTCTGAACCAAGAATACAAAATTTGCTTCATTCAAGCTCTAGAGAAAGACAGGTAACAAAAATCATTTGGCCGACGACCGAGAAGTATACATAGCGCAGAGCTATCCGTAAAATAGAACGGTAAGTTAGCCGAAGTGAAAGAGAACGAGTTATGAGTAAGCACATGCGTTAGAGCAGGCCAGACCGGTCAGGTCAGAGCGCCTGCGTCGATTGTGTGCGAGCGAGAGGCAGATATATAAAGTTATATGTGTTAGAAGAGAACGTTGAAGGTTGCATGTTTTATCGTGGAAATTTCCACTGCAGACAATTGAAACATGAACGGTAGTGAAGTTAACAAAAGCAATGAAATAACTTATCGACATACGTAAGATGTCTTGAATGAATAAAAGTTTCCATGTAGAATCTTTCTAAAGCAAAACTAAATTATTTAAATAAAATCCTAATTTCAGGACTTATTCAGAAAATGTTTTTCTAAAAATGTTCTTAGCTTCTTACCAGATAGTATTTTATGTTCAAGTTTACGATAAGGTGAAGGTATATTTAACTTGTTCTACTATTGTTACTATTTAACTAAAATGTAAAAAAAAATATTTAAATGTAAAAAAAAATTGACAATGCACACAACATAATCTTATCCCAAAATAATACAGGTACAACACAGGTATATTTTATTAAATAAGAAAAATAAACAATTGGACCTAAAACCAGATTTTTACGAGTGAACATTTCTGAATACAAAATCATCTCATTTATCATTTATTCCAGTCCATCCAAAGGTTGTCTAGTAGAGATCACTTTCAGTGATAAGGCCGCCTATACACTATTATATGTATCTTTAATTTCCTGTTATTTTCTTTTGATTTGTAAATTGGTGTTCAATAATGTGTATTGTAATGTATCTCTACATATTTTTGATAATAATAATTTCATACAAATCATTTATTCTCTCAATAGTGAATAAATGAATACAGAGACAAAATATTAAAACTAAATTAAAAGAATTAGTCTAAAATAATAGAATAAAATTAATAACACCACGTGTGTGTTTGACTATACAGGTAAAAATAAATAAATAACGTACTATTTATACTTAGTTTGTTTTTGTGTTTTACTATTTATGAGTGTTTGTTGATGTTCTAATTATAAAATATCCATGTTTAACTAAATAGGTCAGTGAGAACTTGCGTTTCAGTTGTAATAATAGCACTAGTTTATATCTTAGTTTTTTTTGTAAAAGTTAAAAGATAAATAATAAAAAAAGGTAATTCCTTATTTAACTTATCCCAAATTATGTGTACGTCCCACCGTACAATTATTAAACTAACAATATCTTGAATCTTTATATGCAAAAAAAAAATTATTTTATCCAAACTAAACAATATCAAAAAACATCGATATCGATACTCCAATGACCTCGAACGGCCCAACCCTAGCGACGGAGCTCCCGAACGGCTGCGCAGACGTCTATCGCGAGCCTCTTGCAATGAAGTCAAAGCTTGCATAATTAGAATTACACCGTCATGCACAACCAAGTGCTCCAAACTATGCTATCTATTCTTTAAAAATTCCATTAATGATATCACTAAAATTGCCATTTATGTTGCAATCGTGGAAGATTTTGGATTTTATGAGATTTCACCGAAAGATAAATTTTGACGAATGTATAGATCGTTACCAAGATATAAAGAAAAACAAATTCAATTTTATAGGCAAGGACACATTATTAGATGAAATAATATAACTGAAAATGTATACCTACGTATTAAGTGCGATGGAAATTTCAATTTGATGACGCTAAGTAAGGTTTTATTTATTTCACTGCATAGTTCGTATTTTAACACAGACGTGGCGGAGCGTGGCGTGATATGCTGTTTTCATGACTGGCGACGCCGACGTAAACCACTTCGTTTCAGATATCCCAAAACTATGAAGGTTCTTATAATTTCAAATATTCAATACATTAAAATAGCTCGCGGGTTTTTTATATAATCATTTGATATACCTTAAAGTAAATTGATATCACCCTAACAATTACAGATATTTACTATGCGCATAATTTATTTCTATTTATAGTCAATTGAATTCTTAATAAGGAAAATAAACGTAGTTATTATTGCTAAGCATATAGACTTAGGTATGGTTTAGACATAGAATAATGAATAGAATAAATTATATTATACCTATCGAGTACTTAGTCTTACTAACAGTTACTTACCTTTATATCTACGAAGCAATAAGATAGGTCATGCATTTCCGTATTTACACATTGCAAATAAATTATTCTATTTATGTCCTTTTAACATTATTATGATACAAGCGGAAATTATAGAATGCATGAACGTTCAATGACATTCTAGAATATATATTAGTAGGTGTCGTAACTGTTAAATAAATAAAATAACGAAATAAATATTTCCGGACAATCCACACAACAACATCTAGCCTAAACTCTAAGTTTGTGTTACGGGTACTAGACATCTGATATACTTGATATAAATATTATAAACTAAATTTAATGTGAAATAAACCAATCATTTATTTTAGGTACTTACCTGCTTAAAAGTTATTTTTATAGCTACCTAATATATAAATGTAAACAAAAACAATCGCATTATAAATGCTAATTGTGTTATAAATGCTAAATGTAAAAACGTGGTGCTTCACCATAGGCCTCATGAATAGGCTCAGAGTTGCCCAACGAGCTATGGAAAGGGCTATGCTCGGGGTTTCTCTACGTGATCGAATCAGAAATGAGGAGATACGTAGAAGAACGCGGGTCACCGACATAGCCAAGCGAATTAGCTCGTTAAAGTGGCAATGGGCAGGCCATGTAGCGCGTAGAACAGATGGCCGTTGGGGCCGGAAAGTTCTTGAATGGAGACCACGAATCGGCAAACGGAGAGTAGGACGTCCACCAACTAGATGGACGGACGACTTGGTGAAAGTAGCGGGCTCGCGGTGGTTACCGTTGCTACCGACCGAAATTACTGGAAGTCCTTGAGGGAGGCCTATGTTTAGCAGTGGACGTCCTACGGCTGAAATGATGATGATGATGATGAATGCTAATTAAAAATGCTGTGTGACTTCTACAACCTTCACAGTTATTAAACAAATCTTAAAATTGATCTAGCGACATCTTTTTTTAAGGCCCGTTTCACCATCATGCTGATTAAGGCATAGCTTTCATTTTAATCCGTAGACTCGTTTAGTGCACATTTTTGCCTGCAGATTCTTTGTCCAATCCAAGAAAACAGTACCTACTGAGATAACGCATCAAAAAAAACACGTCTATGAAACCACACTCTTTTCAGTGTTACATATTACTTTACTGGCACATTTAAATGAAATTTACCTTCTAAATATTTCAGATCTTTACTATGATGTATTTTAATATTTCCCACAGTTTATTCTATACTATTTTGTTGAAAGTCATTCACTTGTTTGGTTTATGAAATAATAAATGAATTAATCACTCAGAACTTCCACATCCATAGACAATTCATTCACCTAATCTAGCCACCCACTAAAACAAACAAATTGTCCTTGGAAGTGGAATGTAGGATAAGGTCGATTCGATGCGTTACCGCCTTCGAAAGTCGATTGAAAAATTCAGTTTGGACGTTCAGCAAAATCTGTCGTTTCTGCGTGAAGCAACGGTCACAGAGTTCGTTGACCCACAGCTATTGCTTTCTATTTCGTGTGCGTACATAGTCCGGTACTGAGAACTTCTTCAATCCACACTTCTTAACATGCCGTATGAAAAGGACAAGTGAAATTAAAGAATGACTGAACTAAAAGACTTCACGTCTGTTCGAAATTATACAATTAGGTTCGAATAAACATTATTATTATGACCACTTAGAAGTTTTTGAATAAAGAATATCATCTAAATCCGTTCGCGGATAAAAAGTTCTGATATAGGGACCTACAAACTACATAGAATTAGAAATATAAACATATAATTAGACCTCTTGCATGAAGACCGCTCAATCGGAGTCGCTTGTTTTATCTCTCTCTTTTTAAATCACAATTAAAAGACAAAATTACTTAGTTGAAAGTTTCAACCTTCCATAGAAAGGTTGTCTGGAAGAAATTGCTTTAGACAATAAGACCGCCCATTATGCATGCTAGGTTTAAATGTTACCTTACTATTAATTAATTTTTGTTTATATGCATTGGTGTGTGAACTTTCTATTTCTATAATAATAATATATTCTATGAGTGAAAAATACCATCTTGTGGATATTTGTTGGAGAGGAGCAATCAGTCCAATGATAATAGTAAAAACACTATATGTAATTCTAAAACTCTACATTACTCTATGATAACTATGTTATGGCTTGTGTAACCTTTAGGTATTTGTCTTAGGGCTTATTTCATAAAATCCGACTAAACTAAGTAATTGTTAGTTAGTCAATATATAATATAATAATAATAATAATCTCGCTTTGTTACATGTGACCGAGCGCAATAGCTCTATATTTCAACATTTTTCTAATTTTACTGGGAGATAGTGAAAAAAGCCTCTATTATCACTTAAAAACTAATAAATAGTTAAATTTAAACTTGTCTAACTGCAGCTTTTCCTCGTTGTGAAGTAAAAAGACACAATAAAACCTTTTATCCGTTTGGTAACAAATATTTATCTCTTTACGTTTGTCAACCCGCACTTGGCCGTCCCAGTGTCCCGGCAATGGGAACGTAAATACGAGTTTTTAAGCTAACTTTTATCAATACAAAGAACGCGATTTGGTCAAGAATAATCTACATTCTAATGTGGTCGAGGAACTTTCAGAAACATTTTGAACGGATTACCTACTCTCGATATATTCTTAGAAGTTTATGAATGTATGATCTCTATTATCTACTCTATTATTTCTCCTCATGAACATGCTAGGTAGGTATATAAGACCGCGATATAAAAATAGAAAGTGTGTTATTCTTTTTTATACGTTTCATGAAAATCCATTTAGTAGGTAGTTAATATTTGCGTGAAAGAGCAACAACCACACTTACATCCTCACACAGTTTCATGTAGATATATAATATTAGTAGGATCACATAATCTTACGTTTACATAATTTTATTGGTTTCAAAAGAGTCTATCAACCGTCTACGTAGTCTGAACGTAAGTTTACCTTGAACTTTATCCTTATTTGAAGCATCGTATGAATGAGGCACACCCGCCCTTAATCTCCTCTAATAGTAAACATATAAACACAAGTTAATACAAAACTAACTCGTTATTTATCTTATCAAACAATAAACATAGTTCTTTTTTTTAAATAAATAAATAAACCTAGTTCTGACTTATTCGATAGATGGCATTTATCGCCCAAAGGTAATGAACTGTCAAAATGTATAAATATCTAAATATTTCTTGATTTGATCGGATACGGATACGTAATTTCGCTGGGTGGATTTATTTCAATGTTCTCAGAAAACCCCTCATTCATTGTAAAATGAATTGAAATATCTATAAAAGAAATCAATAAACAAATCAAATGTTTCATTTGTGTAACGATTACTATATTATTCATTAATTTATAAGTTACTGAACGATCATTCACATTCATTCACATTCACTCACTTTATCATTCACCTTTTCACTCTTGTGATTGAACGATATAGTGACAGTTCAGTCGGTCGTTCGAGTTGGAGTCGAGCTCAGTCTTCATAGTCAACGACCCACCACTACAGTCTAGTCTTGTGCTAGCAGTCAGTGAGTGAACATGTAAGTACGACTTGATATTTGTAATTTTGGTGAATACTTTATTTCAATAATAATATTTTGTATGACTTTGGTAATTGTTTTATTTTACTTCTGAGACCTTTATCATCTCAGAAGTGGGATAGTTCTCATTGTCCACATTTATTCTGACTAGTTTCAAGTTTCACAAACTCAGTTTTTAAATATAACTTTTGAAACTATCATGGTTATCAATATTATTAAGATTTATAACGGGATATTTACCATGATTGATTGTCTTTCGAGTTTCCCGATAATATCGGCACAGTTACATGCGCCATGATCACGGTTAAACTGAAGCTGCAGCGATTGGAGTAACAGTTTTATTGGTAGACAAATCGATCTACCCTCTTGAAGTTCAGTTTTTAAAGATTTTATTTTGTGCTTTGTTTACATTTTCTAACAAAGGTGCATCGTTGCACCGTTATTGTCTTGGTGTTTCATGAAATGAGGACGAGCCGCACCCGGACTCGTCAAGGACGGCGCTCGCCGAGGCCGTGGCGCACGCGGTCTCGGGCGTCTCGTGGCCGACGCTCGCTTGTCGGGCGCTCAGGCGCATCTCCGAGCTGCCGACGCTCGCGGGACGGGCGCTCTGGCGGAGCTGCGACTGCCGACGCTCGCGGGAAGGGCGCTCTGGCGGAGCTGCCGACTGCCGACGCTCGCTTGACGGGCGCTCAGGCGCATCTCCGAGCTGCCGACGCTCGCGGGACGGGCGCTCTGGCTCGTGGTCAGGATTCTGCGAGGCCGGAGTGTTCATCTTCGGATCCCACGGTAACCGATCGCATTGTGGACGCAATTCGATCGATAGGAAACACAGTAAGGTCTGGCCAATCCTTTTATATTTTCAATTTTGACCCCGCCTTGCATAACATTGATGACTGGTGTGCCGAAGTCGATCGTGCGTGCACCGTTAATCATTGGAATAATCACGAATGTCTGTCGCGGGTAGGTAAATGTTGAAGGATGATGCAAAATCATGGCTAAGCGAGTGGGTAACTAATGACCACACGTGGGCAAATTTTAAGAAACTATTTAAGCCTTTGTGTCCTAAATCACCTGCTATCATACTTTTTGAAGTTATTCGGATAATTATCCTACCTAAGCAGATTATGTTCGACGCCCTTTGTTTCGTTAGCGAATAGTTAGGGAGCTTATCATTCACTCGTGATATCACAGACCAACAGATACGTGCATCGTCTACGAATGCCAAACTTCAAGAGCCTGAGTCTACCTTAGTTTGTTCATTTTGCAAAAAGACTGGCCATAGTGTTGGGAATTGTTATGCCAAACAAAAAAAAAAAGTCGAATCGCATAACAAAAATAAGAAAAATATAGTTTCGCATAATTCATCATCGCTTGTCAAGCATTTTTCTTGTGCAACAATAAAACCTACTTTCCGTTTACTAAAGAGGTTAGGGACTTAAGAAAATTAAATTACGTCATGCGTGACGTGCGTGTCATCGATAGGTACAGACGTGCTTAACAGGGAAGGTGTACGTTACGTTCGCACGCGTGATTTTCAGAAGATCACTAGGGAAATTGAAGTCCGAATCTAGTAGAAAAGGTACTGGTATTTACTATGTAACTGAAATTAAAACAATTGATCAGCATTTCAAATTCACTCTTCTGAGAACTCTCCTGAAAGAGATTAATATTAAAATCACCAAAAATAAGACACTTCTTGTCAAAGAAAATGTTATAATAAATTTTCTAGTCGAGTGATAAAGTAATTGAATTTTTTTTCATCGGGAACCCTGTACACACAACATATATTTAGATGCAAATTTGTATCTCTAGTACCACATATTTCAAAACTATTTATTTTATATAGCTTCTTACAAACATCTAAAACCTCTGTTTGGTTTCTCATGTGCGATAGTTTCTGAGATCATCCCCTTATTTTACTAGTTCTATAATTAGAAGAAGCCATATTATAGTTGTCTAAATTAAACACATCAATACTACACTTATTAAGGAAATGTTCAGCAAAACATATAAAATTGATATACATCCCTGTTATAATATCTACCAAAAAAAAGTGTCAAACTCCAATAATTTGGCATTTTTGAACTCATTGGAAACTAAGCGCAAGGAGCTGTTTATTTGATATTTACCTACATAGCAGCCTATTTTTGTGTACTGTACCGATTTGAACGTTTGTATTAACTTGGTCACTCATGCAACAATATAGAGAGGATTGTAGTTCTTAAAGATTGGTATCATTTGATCCTCATAACAAGATAACATAATCTTCTGGTTTGTAGTTTTTCAAGCAACCACTCCTACATGTTTCTAGCACTTGCTTAGTCGACGCAAACGATAATACCAAAGCAAAAACTTGGAAATTGTCTCCTAATAATTGCTGTAATCTGCAGCTCATTTGCCTACCATTTTCATCGTATAAAATGATTACTAGTTGAATTTGTTTACAACTCTTGAATAGAAAGGATTCTTACTAGTGTTGCCAGTTGGTCTTGTCAGAAAATTACCTGAAATATACAAAAATGTAACCTTTTTGTATAAAAAAACTAGCTGACCCGGCCACACGTTGCTGTGGCTAAAGTTTTTGTTATATTGCATTATAGTAAACAATCTAAGAGGAACGATGAGAGGACATCAGGCATGGAGTCCACTATGCTTTTTCACACAGATGGTATTTGTAAAAAAATATGTTGATCTCCTTATTTGACTTTCTACTTCTATAACCCTTTAGTACAATGAAATTATTTACGAACAAAGACGAAAATTGAAACAATGATAATAATAACAGTCAATGAATGTCGTGTTACTTTTTAGCTGAACTAATTTAGGCTTGATGAACGTAAAACAATGACAATAAAAATAAAAAAATAATAATTATGTACTTCAAACTCATGTCAAAAAAAAAAATTTATTGAAAACCATGTTGAATATTGAACATTCGAGACATAGACAACAGCTCAAAGAGTATATAACCACCACGTATGAATAGCTTTTCAAGAAAAAAACCATAGACAACCTTTATAATGATTATTGAACTTTCGAGACATAGACAATAGCTCAAAGAGTATATTACCACCACGTATGAATAGCTTATCAAGAAAAATCATAGACAACCCATAAAAAGACATTTATTTTACACTCTAGTTAACCTGTAGATAATAATAATAACAGACAAATAATTAGCAATAAATTAGAATTGCGACTATAATTTGAGATTTAAACTATCCTATCTCTCAAGTTGGATCGAACTGCACATGGTGTGCGAATTTTGTTGTGGTCGGTTAAGTGGTTTAGGAGTCCATTGAGGACGGGCATTGTGGCGCGAGATTTATATATAATAAGATAACCTTTCATATTTTTTTTACTGGAAAGGTGTTAAAGGTTGTTAAAAGAGAATATTGGTTGTATTGACTTGCAGAGGCATCGATGAGTGTTTGGGCACTTGCCCGCAATTCTTGATTTATACATGATAGATGTGATTTTCAATTTCTTATGTAGTTGTTGTAGTTCCAGGGTTTATATTTTATATAAACAACTGGTGGTCCTGAGGGATGAAATTTATAATTGCATAGGTACTCGTGGGTATGCAGTTTAAAATCTATTGAATCTGCCGAGTCTGGTGACTTCTGCTGAGAATTTTTGCCTGTAGGTCTGACTGCACCATAGATGTGTATATTGGGTGGGTGCGTAACGGGTTGTAGTACAGGGTTATTATATTGATTGGGCAACAGTTGTGATTATGAGACTAAAATGATAATATGATGGCTGAGGAGTACATGAGCGAGGACATCACATCAGCCGATCCATTGATTTGATTGGTTCATTTGGACATATTTAACTTTGATAAAATGTGTAGTAGGACTTGTTAGATTTTGAAACAAATTAGACCTTCTGAAGATTATTTTCATAATGAAATCGTGGACATATTAGGAAATGGATAACATCACGAAGTAGATACATTTCTACCCTTTAATTTGGTGCAAAAATGACAATTTTGACCGGAAGTGGATATATTGGCGTTTGATATTTATCAACTCAATTGGTGTAAGTGTGAAAGAGTACAACGTGTTGTTCCCTCGGATGTTGTTCCAGTAGGGACGCGGGATACATGGACGGCTATGATTTTTCATAGGGGTCTTTGGTTTTGGTTCTGCTACTAGCGAGGTCTGTCAACATGAGGGGTTCTAAAACGAGCGTTCCGTTTCACGTTGCTTTTATGTGGGAAATAAAAAGTTAATTCTAGAGGGGTCACCTAAAAGTGGCCATTTCAATAGTGTAGCCCGGAGGGTGGTGACAGGCCGCGGCCGAGGCCTACCACTAGAGACTGTTCTTGGCACCGCCCAGAGGTCGCGTGTGGGGATTCGGAGGGTTACCATTTGCGGACGTGAACAGACAAAACCAAAAAAAAAAAAATTAGTAAAAATATAGTAGGCTATAAAAAGGCTTTGGAATGTATGTATCAAATTTCATGTGAATTAGACTAACCCTTAACATCACAGATTATCAAAAACTCACAAACTCTTATTAAGTTTGTGGGAAGGAATTAAGTTGGAGGCTAAGTGATTTATAGGGTTGACTTTGACTGCTTTAGTGGCGCGGTGGGAGAAAGCCCGCTTGCGGCGCAAGAGATAGCGGGTTGGATTCCCGCTGAGAGGTCAAGTGTTTATATGTTCTGCGAGGACTTTCTCCTTGGTCTTTATGTTCAATATGTATAATGAAAAAATATCAATATTATGTAGGTATGTATAAAAAAAAAATAAAAATATCAAAGTTCGTTTGAATTTTGACTTTTAACGATGTTCTTAACTCGATTTTAGTTGAAATTTGTGCTCACCGTAGTTGTTTATGGAGAAATATCTTGCGTTTTGTGATTTATGTTGCTCACTTTATTTGAAACACTGGTTGGATGTTTGGGTGTGATTTTTATTTTTATGACACTGAAATAGTGAAGAGCGATAATATAAACAACCTTCTTGCTAGAGAGCGAGAGAGAGAGTATGACCTAATTTCCAAACACTTTTGGTTTCCTGGGTTTCGAAAAAAAAAATACATGTAAAGCTACCGAGATACCAATGATTCCGTTGTATTAGTAAACGGCATTTTTAAAATATGCATTCCCTGAGCGAGATGAAAACGGATATGAATAATTTTATTTTTCTAAAAAGAAAACGACTTTCTTTACTTCTACAATACGAATGTGAAACTAGGAGATATTTTCTTTTAGTCCTTTAGTTGGCTCGATTTTATGAAAATATTTAGACAAAAAGTTATATTTCATCGACTTCGGATTATATATAGCGCGAAAACTTGTAAATCACCAACCGCCACGTGGATGAAATTGGATTGATTTTCTTTATTTATCCAATATTTTCGTTAAATTTATTTTGATTGATGTGAGGTAGATAGAACGTCATTAATATTATTTGAAGCAGATATTTGTTAAACTGCTAGAGTTATTATAGCTGATTGAAGGCAAGTGATTTGTAATAAACAGAAAATTGTTCTCGTGTTTCAGACAATGGGAAGCGAAACTGGTGCGAAAATGCGACAGCGTGAGCCACCGCCAAGACGATCTGAACCAGTTGGGCCCATTCAAAATGCTTGATTCAGATCTTAACTCTAGTTAAGAGTGTCATGAGATATGAGGTTGACATTATGGTGATGAAGAGAAAAAAAACAAGTAACTCCTTTTGTCTAACCAAGACAATGATGATTGATGATATGAATAATGATAATCCAAGCGAGGGTGTTAGCATAACTCAGAGCTTAGTTAGATAACTTAGCAAGAGTGTTATGTTTAACGCGCAGCTAAGGCAATGTAGCGGTGAAAGATTTGAAGTAACCCTAAATTGCCTAGCTATAGTTCTATGGTTAGTTAAGTGTGTACTTAGATACTAGACCACCGATGCAATGTATGGTAAACGAAGGGACTCGTTTTGTGACGGATGGCCGACTGTAACGATTACTATATTATTCATTAATTTATAAGTTACTGAACGATCATTCACATTCATTCACATTCACTCACTTTATCATTCACCTTTTCACTCTTGTGATTGAACGATATAGTGACAGTTCAGTCGGTCGTTCGAGTTGGAGTCGAGCTCAGTCTTCATAGTCAACGACCCACCACTACAGTCTAGTCTTGTGCTAGCAGTCAGTGAGTGAACATGTAAGTACGACTTGATATTTGTAATTTTGGTGAATACTTTATTTCAATAATAATATTTTGTATGACTTTGGTAATTGTTTTATTTTACTTCTGAGACCTTTATCATTTGACATTTCAAAGCTTCGGTCATTTGCCTTTAATCTGCTAATGCACTCTTGTGCGAAATTTTGCAAACACGAAACGAAACTGATTTTTCGGCATAAGTAGGTAACTACATACCTACATCACATTGATGTGAGTAAACCATTTTAACTGTTTTAATCCAAAGATTATTGTTGAACATTGTATTGAACCTTCACAATAACTTAAATCAGGTTTACAGCTCAATTTTACAAAGTACACAGTTTCTCATCAGTTCAGTCGCATTCCTTAAAAGCGTTCATCACGCAACCAGCACGTGGTTAGCAAGGTCGTCCGACTTAACCACTTAAACAGAACTCAGTCAAAACTAAACTTTGTTAAATCTTCATAGAGTACAAATTCAGTTGTCTAATATATCTGGCTGATATTCGTTTCTTTGGAGGTAAGTTGCGGTTATGTAAATTGTCTGTGGTCCGTCTAGTTTGCTTTTCTATTGGGTTTTTTAGATTTCCTATGCGGAATAGTGTAGTTGAATCAATTAGTTTTATAAAAAATGGCTTAGGGACTGTAAAAAGTCAATCCTAATCATTTAAAGAAAATCTACCTACTTCAACTACTAAATTACAAAGACTATTGTATTGACACAGGGAGAAGTGTGCAAAGTAATAATGACCGGTTTTAAGAAAAGGAATAATGTTTATTTGCAAACATATGGGTTACAAAATAATAACAAAAAGATGTTCAGTGGTTACAGTTCCATACATGTTTTGTTTATCTAGAGCATGCAAATATTTTATGTATGTATATAATTCAAGGAAAACAGGTGACAACAGAAAAATTCATGAAAGCAGGTACCTAATATAACGGAAAATTTAATTGTTATTAAAATTATTGGATATGTCAGATTAAATTCATCATCATCCTGCCCTTGTCCCACACTACGAGTATGTGGGGTCGGCACAACATGTGTTTTTCTTCCTTTCTTACACATATCTTCTTTCACACAGTCCATTCATCTTTTCTTTGGCCTCCCTCTTCCCACATACCCACTTTCATATCTAACGCTCTTCTCGTAACATGACTTTCGTTCCTTCTCATAACATGCCCAAACCACGCTAACCTATTACTTCTCAACTTATCCGTAACTGGTGCCACTTTCAAACTTCCAAGATTAAATTATACTAATTTATTACTGCATGTGTGTGCCGGTTTTTCGAATAAATCTAGGTGTCATTTAACGAAGACGAGACATTTTCAAATCAAGATTCACGGAGAAAAACATTTTGAGACCTCCTTTTTTAAAGCCGGTTAAACAGTTGCTGAGGACTACTACGTTATAGAGCTGAGTGAAAAGAGATGACGTACATAGATTTTATTCTTTTGATGTTGATGCCAGAAATCAGCAGACACAACAATCAATGCATCATCGTTTCAACTTCCTTTCATATCAACGCTATTATTATGTCAAAAATAGACCTAAGCCTGCATGTACACCTACAACTCCGCTGGTCAGCTATACATGCCGCAAATAAATCAAAGTGGTCTGGCCATAGGACATAGGAGCCCCTAACAGATAGTGAAGGAAAGGTCGTTGTTATCGAAATCGATGTGGAGGACTTTATTTTATTATGGCATGAAAAATATATTGATAGATTGATTTAATAATAATTGTATTGAGATTGATTTTGATTAGTATTATCAATCTTAAAACAATGTTGGTTAGATTGTGGGACCAGTATACTTGGGCTATGCTGTGATGTAAATAGATATTTATATCAAACGTTTTTAAGTTTTTTAATAAACATAATGGAACTTACGACGAGGAGAAAAAAAAATACAGTGATCCATGAATTAATAATGGGATGCGTTATTTGGGTAATATGTGCCTAATACCACAGATATATTTCTAATCTGTGCTAATACGTAAAATACCCATCACATTGACTATGACGTAGCGTAGGATATTAAAAGGTCCATTGAGTTTAACCACAAGAATAGCACAGCCTTTTTCAGGCAATTTTGGGTCGTTTATTTAGAAAACGATTACTCAACTACTTCAAACGTCACGTTCGCAAGAAGCAAATTAGCAACGCCCACATTTTACAAGCGTTTTAAAATAACCAAAATGACTAAAATAACAAACTGTTTAAGAGAGTCCATGAAAGTTATTTTTCCTGTCCATGAATCACTGCAAAATATAAAGAGAAAACAGTTCTTGCCCACGGCCATTGGAACAAAATACAATTTGATTGAGTCTTTATAAATAGCAATAAAGCCTGACATTTGAAATGGCATACAATAAAGAACAACCAGTATTGCCGGAGCTCTTTAATCTCACGATTTCCTTGAAATTCTTTGGTGTGTAGAAGAGCGATGGTTCTCCTGAAACTGGTCAGTGATGCCTTGTGTTTCAATGACGTATTTTGTTGTTGTATTTCAAGATTTCGCAAGAGAAATCTAGTTTTGGTTTGCTATCCCGACATTTATTAACAACAGTAAATTACTAGGAACGTTAACAATCGTACTCACTAAAATAAGCTGAAGCTAGTAAATGATTTATACAGTGGGTATCCCAAAGGTTTGGAGATTCATTGAAATGGCTGCTAATGTTGTTAATAAATATAAATTTTAAAACTATGCCTCACCATCAATATATGATATACATAGTTTAAGAAGAATATGTCCTACCTGTGACTCATAAGTGGAGTAAAATTTACAATGGCATGGATTTAAGAGTTGACAGATATAATTTTGCTCTGTAGTTTTTTTATTATAAGAAACATCGAAAACATATAATTTAGGTACGTTGAATACCTGTTAGCCGTGGTATTGAGGTATATTATCATAAGCCTCACTCAGATATCCCTACATACTTAGACAATTATTTTTGCATTGGTTTTAAAAGTAATAATATAAATGTATGTAAGTAGGTGCATGTAGAATTCATTTTTTTTTTACATATTTACTGTTATTCTAGGAACTTCAAATGAAGTGGCTCGCTAAAATGGTATTTTATGATATCAAAGTTTTTTTTTTGGTTTACGCTTTTAAAAAAAATTATAACTGCAATACCTATATACATATGTAAATTTACATTCTACTTAATTAATAAATTCTTGACATGTAAAATGGTACTCTAAATAAATTCTGTATTCTTCTACTTACACCTATTGGTGTTTATTTTAAGGAATCTTAGACGTTTCTGATCTACACATTCGTATAATGTTTTAAACCTACACTTTTCACGAATTTACAATCAACACAGTCCGGAAGAGATGTTCGTTGCCAATTTTACTAGAATTAGAACATGCTTTCACGTGGCCAGAGTCTTGAAATTTTCTCTTGGGTTTTTGTAAGTTTGTAAGTTTATTGTAGTGGAAAGCGGTAGCGGTAGTAGAAATTAACAGATCATAAAATGCGGACTACTACTAAACTTAAAACATTTCATACAATTAATTTAAAGACAAACATTTAACGTCCTGCTCATAAAAACTTTTTTTTTTATGTTTGGTAAGACTTCATTTGACCACAATCTCACCTGATGTTAATTAACGATGTGGTCTAAGATGGAGCATGAAGGAACTAGAATACTAGATTTCACTTTTAATATCAGACTCATATTATATTTATGGTTATTGATTATATATTTACAGTCTTAATCCAGTTTTAAACTCCACACCCATAATTTAAACCGGCTTACAGGGTAGTAGGACAAGGACTTCCGGGCTATTTCAGTCATTGCAGAATCGGATCAATATTATTGTTATTTTGTACCGGTGCCTGAAGGATCTTCGATCCGAAATATCAGGGTGAAACCGGCACTTTACTCAAGGGGAACTTAATAGTTAATCTAGACACAGAATACATAGTTATGTACCTACCTACAATGTCGACTAGTATGTTAATTTGCTACTGAATTAAAATCCAAAGCAATGAGCTTCAGATTGTCATGATATATGTTTTGTTACATAAGGATTTGAGAAGGAACAGAAAACTATAACTTAAGATTATTGTTCCTCAGATGGACTGCCTCTTAATTCTTCAATCATTGCATCCGTTGAATTGAGTATGAAGTTCAGGTAAGGGTATCATTATCTTTACCGCTTCAAATTTATCCTACTTTTGAATAACAACAATATTATAATTATAAATGTAACTTTGTCCGTCCTTTTCTATCTACGAGTATTATGTCTTAAAATGCCTATCCGAAGCCTACCTACAATTACACCTAAAATAGCAGTGGCCAACTGCACTGTTCGCCCTGCAACAAAGTCTTTATAACCAAATTGGATTCACCAGCCACATTCGGGCACACAATAGACAACACTATAACAGTCCAGGTTCGCCCTTGCCGGATATGACATGGAGGACATCATCATATGTCTTAAATATGCATACAATTAATAAATATACAAAAGTCTTAGGGCTTCTTCTTACTGCAAAAAATAAAATTCAAGGCAAGGTTACGGCAGAATCATAACGCAGACAAAACCGCGGATCGGAAGTGATTGTTTTGTAATGCGAGATATTATTAGGCTCCCTGTTTCAGTTATGGAACCAGGTCAAATGTATTTATCCCATCCTGCGCAGTTGATAGGAAGATTTGGTGAATGTTGTTCAGGTGCCAAATTGTACGTTAACAATATGCCGACAGCTGTCAACGGAGCTATTACTAATTATACTTATCTTCTTATAATTAAAATAATTTAAATTAGAATAAAAGTAGAGATTTTAAGTACCTAGAGCCTAGGTCGGTACTTAAAATCTCTACTTTTGTGAAAATAATGACATGAAATCTTTTCAGGATTCCAATCTAGAAATCTTCAAATACGCGTATTATGCATTGGGTAATTATTTAAAATTTGTCGCTTTAAAGAAATGATTTTATTTTGGGGGAGAGAACGGAGCGAGTAATAAAGCACTGTTCCTTTGACTATGTTAAAACTCAGCAAGGATAGATTGTTTGGACAACATCTAGTCATGTTAGGTCACCCTGCTAAGTTATAACCCTAGTAAATGGTATATATACGGCACCCCTATGAATTCGTCATATCAGGCTGTCTATATGTTTGTCTGTTCGTCCATATGCCACAGCCACTTTATTCCGAAACTGTAAGAACTATACTTTTGAAACTTGGTTAGAAGATTATCTATCTTATAATCTTCAATTTTTTTTGCGGTTTATAGAATATGCTAATGTACCCAGTTTCAACCGTTTAGTTGTTATAGTTTTGGAAATAAGTGGCTGTGACAAACGGACGGACAAACAGACAGACATGACGAATCCATAAGGGTATCGTTTTTAGCTATTTTGGCTACGGAACCCTAAAAAACCGATAGACTATGCACATAATTTTTTTTTCAGTGCATGCTATAAATAAGCACAAAGATAAGATAACGAGGCCTCACGTGGTTGTCTATTGCCGGAAATAATAGCTCAGAAAACGCCGGTCAAATGAAGATGCCCCTGAGAATACGTCACGTCTATTTGCGCTCTGGGAGGTGTGACGCTGCAAATATAACGCGCAGTTTTCATTGTTGGATACCCACCGAACTACTGAAATACCTTAGATTTCCTATTTAAGTTATCGGTAATAGTTATAAGGAGCAAACGCAGTTCTTTACTTAAAAGTTACCAATGGCTAAAATAACGGGTTGCACTCCGACGGAAGTGAAAAGTTGAACAGTAACGTTTTAGCAAATTATCATGGTACAAAAATTTAAAAGGAAAATTATGTTGAATTATTACTATTTTACGACCAGCAGGTACCGTGTCCTCACGCAAGTTTAAAATTTTTTAGCCAACACAAAAAAGTGTGCAAAGCCGCTAAACAAGCTTTTACTTCAAAACAATACGAATGCACAAAGAGAACATAAATCACTGTTGAATACATACGCTTTTAGGATAAAGTACAGATATTTTTTCTTATAAATTATTAATAACGATATAAAAATAATTGTGCTTTTAAATTAAATTCGTACGTATTAATTTATGAGACTAATGCTCTCTTAATTTGGCTTTGGTAGTTTATTGATCGGTACATACAAAAACACGGTAATAAAATAATTTGTAGTAAAATAATAATTTATTGATTTACATATTATGAATTTTTCGTGGTATTGTCATCTATTAATGAATTAGTTTGATGTAAACTGTCCTAATTATGTATGTTTAAGTTTATAAACGAAAATAATAGAAAAAAACACTACGAATTTTTAACCAAATCAAATGATAGGGTGTTTTTTTAAATGTTCTAAATAAAACAAAACACCTTATTAAATTATTTCATTTCAATGGTTTTATTGGATTTATTTGAAAGTTTTATCTATGCGATTTGTGCTTCGCATGGGTGCCACGGCTGGCTCGAATGAAAAGTAATCGGGAAGTCCAATTTTCGACCGCTTGCACTTACTTACAACTACGCGACTGGGCTGTATATCCGCAATAACGCGGCAAATATTGGCTTCCAAGTGGCATAACATCCCTGGTTTATCTTCGCAGCCACGTGACTTCACATATCCCTAAGGCGGCCTCTAGACCTACAATAACATTGTACAATACTTTTATTGTACAATAAGATTGAAAGGCGCTTTGATCCAAACGACCAATTATATTGCACAACAATACGAACAGCACAATGTTTTCGCGCTCAGTCGGAGAATAGTATTGATCCCGTGTGCACCGTGCGAAAAACATGGTGCAATAAAAATTAAACTCGCTCAAACTTTCGGCCAATCATTGTGCAATCTTCAATATTAACCCTAAACGGTCAATTAAATTGCACAATTCGCAATATTGTGCAATATAATTGACCGTTTAGAGGCCGCCTAAAGATATAATCGATATGCGTGAGATCACATAATCGTGGAGGACAGCCAGGTCCATTGCGCGAAGTACTCTTCAACACACCCCACCGCGGCAATAACTTTTCTTGTAGCACTGTATGCATCTTTGAGGATGTGTTATTACATCTAGAGTATGCGTGGAACGAAATAGACCATTTTGATCCCAATAATTTGCTCTGATTGACAATAAAGTCTCCAAAAATTAACAAGGAAGACGGTAACTTTAGCGAACTAAATTTGTACAATTTGCAAGCGTTCTTCTGAATCAGTTTATCCTTTGTGTGAAAGGGAAACCTAACTGATCACTAATTTATTGCTGTCAAATTCATTCTATGAAAAAGTGTCAGCAATTTTATAAACATATATTTGTAAAGGTACGTATTACGGTACGTATTACCTACCTATATATAGGTGATAGTTAGTTATCTTTTATTTTAGCGAAAATTTGTTCTCGGTTAATCAAAATCAGACTAGATACCGAAATATTATTTTATTCAAATTTATTCATATTCAAGTGAACTTGTTTCAATGTCAACGTCGTAAACATATCGTAATTTATGTTCAGCTACGGCGTAGAGACCTACGTGCCATCCCCTGCGTAGCTGTATCACATACATACATCCCGATAAATATACATTCTATACACAACAAAATAACAATTTATTATTTTTACTAAAGACTTATAATAACTCTTGAGCAAAACTTTATAAGGGTGGATGCTTTACGAGTATATGCTTAAAACCTGTGAAATAATAACCGACTTCAAGTTTATCACATAATGAATTGATTGATTTTCCGGAAATATTTATTATTACCAGAAATTATACCAAGACATAACCTAACATACATAATAACATACCAAGCAACCAACACTAAAATTACAATAATTCCATTTTTAAATAAAATAATTCAAAAGCAATTGTACTAAATGCTTAAAACCATTTAATATTTATGTAAAAAACCTGTCCTATTCAAATTTAAACTAAGTACGTTTATCATTATACTAGCTGTGCCCTGCGGTGCTACCCGCGTTATAATGGATGAAGTACTCTTAACCAACAACATATTTATTTGAATAGAGATTAATATTATTATGTTGATACAACTTAAACAAATTATTTCGATAGACATATACTATCGCGGACTGTTTTTTAGATCATTAAAAGAGCTATTATTCTTTAATCTTTTAGGAGGAGGTTTTGTCTGTTCACGTCCGTAAGTGGTAACCCTCTGAATCCTTACACGTGACCTCCGGGTGGTGCTAAGAACAGTCTCTGGTGGTAGGCTTCGGCCGCGGCTTGTCACCACCCTCCGGGCTGGGCCAGTGCGTGAAGCGATTTTTTCGTGTTTCGTAATGTGGCCCGGAGAAGCCATCTTCTAGGCCTTCATGCTCCATCTTAGACCACATCTTCACTTTACATCAGGTGAGATTGTGGTCAAATGAAGGCTTATCAATAATAAAAAAAAAAAAAAAAAAAAAAAAAAACATATTTTTTGTGTATAGCCTTCCTCGATAACTGGACTATCCAACACAAAAAGAATTATTCAATTCGAACCAGTAGTTTCGGAGATTAGCGCGTTCAAACAAACAAACAAACATACAAACAAACAAACAAACTCTTCAGCTTTATATATTAGTATAGATTAAATTATTTACATGTATTTCCTGAATTCAGTCAATCGTGTCATTTTGCCTACGTGCGCTTTCCCACGAACCTACTGTACCTACCTGCTCCTTGACCCACTTACTGGTCCGGGTGTCCTTGGGTAGGATTTTTCTAGGGGTGCACAAGGTTTCCTTCAGAATACAAAACAAATCTAAAATAATTCATTATAGAAAATGTCAGTAACGTGCTCTTTAGCTTTGGGAAATCATTATTTACTGCTATATTATTTTTATTCATTTTTGTAAGAAAAATAAATAATCGATGCGTAATAACACGTTGAAATAGCCCTCGGCAGATCATGCATGTAGAAGAGTTCGTTTGTTGGGGGCCTCTTACTATGTAAATAAGTTAGTAAAAAAATAACTAATTAATTTCGGACTAATCCGCATTCACACAGCATCACCTAACCCCAAACTAAACGAATGTGAAATGTTTCAGTACACCTGTAGGTATTTTGTTGTTGTTATAACAATAGTCTCAAGACAGTTCTTTCTTGCGAGTCGACTTGAAACAAAACCCTAATTTCCGGGGGCGAATTCCAGAAAACCTGGGTAAAGCCGCTGGCATTTATATATACTGTTTTTACATTGTCTCAGATAAAATGCAAAACAACCAATCCATCTCGGATAAGTGCCGAAACTCAGGCAACTCGGTGATGGGCTCTCTCACCCCGAAATCCAATTATTTTTATTATAGTGTTGGCTGCAGTGCAACAAAATTAAACGCTACCTTGACCTACATCTACGTCCTTGTAGATGAAGAGGTTATCTCTTGGTTATTGCGTTTCCAAAATATGATAACAGCGATATGAAACGGATAAGGATAGCTTATCAATTTATTGCGATGTTTGTACAATAGTAGAATTATAGAACTAGCAGTGATTTAAGAACTCTATTTTGGAGATAAGAATAAATTAGTCTTCCGGTGTCGCAAGTTGTCTTGAGTCTAATAGTCCTGTAATTTTGTATAGGTATATTCGAAAATGAGGTTTTTAGATAAAGTAAAGCACTATTTGTAGAAACAATAAGGCCCCTTTACAAAATTCAGCTCAGTGGCAATTAATCCGCTGATTGAGCTTAAAATGCAACCATCTCCGAAGAAAATAATCAATAGTTAAAATATAGAGCAATCTCTGGCCTTCAGTGACAGTTGGCAGTTGAATTCATAGCTCTATATTTTAAATATTTGCTTTTTTTACCTAGAAATTGTGAAACAGGCCCTTAAAAGTTAATAGGTATGCAAAGGTATTTCGTAATGTGTAAAAAAACAAAATTAGAAGGAGCAAGATAATTATCCACCTTGTTAACTATTCACACAAACATATAAACAACAAATAATTAATGATATTCCATTTATCATAGTAAAACTTCATATATATTACTTAATAAATTTCCTGCATCTCCGTTAAAAACTTTTTTTCTGCAAGTATTGCAAATATTTATAAACTACGTCATTGCAAAAGTTATTCATATTTTATGCAACTTTCCTTACTATTCAATCAATATAATACACATGATCATTACTTACC
This sequence comes from Gymnoscelis rufifasciata, assembly GCA_929108375.1. Classification (NCBI taxonomy): domain Eukaryota; kingdom Metazoa; phylum Arthropoda; class Insecta; order Lepidoptera; family Geometridae; genus Gymnoscelis; species Gymnoscelis rufifasciata. The sequence continues at coordinate 5,047,357 of OV815315.1, read as the reverse complement.
CTAACCCAACCAAGCCCAGTAGTTTTCCATAGCAGTCAGCTAATGCGCAAGTCACAAAGGTCGTTGACACTGGTGACGTCATTATTGCCCTAGGTTGGGCGGGCGGAACCCCGTCTAAACTGGGTTAGTCAGGGCATTGCGATATCGATTTTTCTGTACTTGTGCAAAATGGCTTTTCTGAGAGTCGATTTCTCAATCTACTGATTTCGTCTATGAGCCAAACGTATGCGAATAACTTTAAATAGATGCATAGTACCTCACCTATGTTACCTAAACTTCATAAATACACTTAGTTATGTAACTATAAAGTTCAATAATTCTATGCTTCCTGATCAGAAACCATAATTTCACGAAGCAATGTTTTTGTGTACAGTGCTGACTTAGTAACGGTGATATACGCTACTAAGGCTACAAAATTAGTACTGTACCTACGTACGTAGTGTGTATTATCAAAAATATTAAGAAAAGTCATAAATTAAATCCCTATTTAAAGGAATCTAGAGCCACGTAGCGGCTAAACCAGGAACTCCATCCACATTTCACAATTTGGCAAGTATCGGCGGTTCTATTATTGTTCAACACTTGTACTACATAAACTCGGACTAGGCATAACAATAACTATTAATGTTATCGCATGCAGTTTGCAGTTTGTCATGCAACATCTGTGCACGTATGACCAGAATTTAATATAGAATATGGTTGGTATGAAAATTCCTGTCCCTATATATTTGTGCGTCATAGCTTAGCGGTAAGTCACACGTCCGGCTAAGTATTTCTTGTATTGAGTAAATATTTGTAGACTTGTTACGTTAGTAATTTATTGTTCTATGCAGATGACCAATACAAGATACAAGATACAAGATACAAAATTATTTATTTCCATAGTTTGGTTTTACAAAACTTAGACACGTCAAAATAGATTACAAAAAAACATATAGGTCATAGGTGCTTAAAGATAAGTAGGAAATAAATTTATGGTATCTGGTCGCTTCGCTTTTTTTACACTAGAGCAAAGAAGCGATTAGAAACTCTAGCTCATTTTTGTATTGAAACTTTACAATCATTATTTGTTTGTTAGTCTTGTTTTTGATATTGTGTTGGAGAAGATTCCGTCCCAAGCAGTTTTGTCCTCAAGGTAATCCGATATATTATAATAAGCTTTTTTACAAAGATTGTTTTTTACAATTTTCTTAAATTTAGTAATTGACAACTGTTGCAATTCTTTGGGAATCTTGTTGTAGAAGCGTATACATTGCCCTTTGAATGATACATTAACCTTATGCAGCCTAGTGGTGGGCAAAGCGAGTTTATATTTATTTCTTGTATTTACATTGTGTTTATCACTATTTTTTGTAAACAAATTAATATTTTTATGCGTATACATAATGGCTTCATAAATATATTGACAAATGACGGTTTATTTCTTTGAATTTATCACGTAGCGAATCTCGGGGACCCATATTATAGATAGCACGAACAGCCCTTTTCTGCAGTACAAATATGGTATTTATGCGTCCTACTCCAGCACTCCCCCACAGCAAAATACCGTATGACATAATGCTATGGAAGTAACTAAAGTAGACCAGTCTAGATGTTGCAATATTAGTTAAAACTCTAATTTTTTTGACTGCGAAAGCAGCAGAACTGAGCCTTTTCGACAATTTATCTATATATCTATTGAAAATACTGTATACTAGGAATACAGTATTTTCAACGAGCTCTAAATTGTCGCCCTTTATTTTAATATCTACAGAACCTTGTTTTACATTAGGTCGTGAAAATCGAATACATTTAGTTTTATTTTCATTCAATAATAGATTATTGGATTCAAACCACTGGACTACTTTAGAATAGAATGAAAAAGTGTGATGGTTGATGACCAATAGACGCATTGGTCATCAACCATCACACAACTATGACGTATTTCTGTTGCCGCTATAACAAAAAATACTAAAACATATGATAAATGAAATAAAGTTAAGCAACGTTGTGCAAGGCCAGTACTTGGATGGGTGACCGCTCTAACTGCATATTTTTGCCCTTAAAAAACATTATTTTTTAGTTTCGTTTTTTTTTTATCCTAAAAAGTGTTTAAAATGAACACGGTACCTTAGGTGAATGCTCATGCTTTTATAATTTATTTATTTCACAATAAGCCATTATGTTTCCGAAATACTCATCAACGGTCCTAAACCCCGATGGTTTAGGACCGTTGACGAGTATTTCAGAAATATCTTGGTTCCTTACTGAAAACTATCACCAAAATAAAACTCCCAGAATAATCTACAAAAACTAGTATGAAAGAACAACAATAGTAATATTACCGATACTAGGCTAGCGTTTTGTTATTACAACTGAATCGGTTTGACCTAGAACAAGCTGATTGCGATTTTGAAACAATGAAACCTAATAGCTAAACAAAACTAGTAAGAGATTCAACCGCTTTGGAACGATTTAAAGATTTGTATAAGCGAAGCTTTGATGGATTGTTTGAATTCGGTTACATAAATTCGTAGCTTGTAAAACCGGCAAGGTTAAGTGGGATTGGGCTGGTCATGTATACCAGAGAAGCTGTGGGCACAAGTAAGTAGCCACGGATTGGTGCCCTGACACGGCGAGAAGGTGAAGCGGCAGACCCAAACAGAAATGGCGCAACCAATTCCTCCAATTCCTGGCTGATTCAAAGAGGGTAGTTTTAGAAAAGATGTCTGAAAAGAATGGGGAGAGGCCTTTATGGCTTATAATAATGATAAGTTCGTAAGGAGCTCTGTTCAGTCAGCATTAATTAATAAGACTTATAATTGACTTATTTAGTCATATCATAAGTCTTGTTCTTGAAGGCAATGCGTTCGACATCGGTTATCTTACAAAATATTGACGTTTCTAAGATTGTAAAACAAACTATGGAAATACAACTGTTCACTTTTCCAAGGAATTTTTCATTGTAAAATTATTTTATTATTCACGCACCCTTATTAATAAAATTGCTTCGCTTGTAACTGTCAGTACAAATGATTATTAAGTAGTAAGTTATTCTGGAAGTTTCTACAACGCCTGTAGACATGTAAGCTATAACTTAAAAACCGACAGACACACGATAAGATTATTTAAACAGATACCTCAAAGTCAGAAGCCTAGTTTCTATGATAAGATTATTATAGTCAGTTATATACACAAACAAAACACAACTTATATTACAAAACAATTTATTTCAAGTACCGACTTCAATTAACTAAGTGCCTACATTTACGTTATTAACCTTGGGTACAATATTAAATTGATCAACTACGTGAACACAGTTTAATATAGTTAAGCAGTTTTATTCTAGAACTTAACGATGAATACGATTCTTAGATATCCCTTATCGATATCCTAATCCCTCACTCGAATTCCTTGATACGTAAAAAGTTATCAATTTCTAGAAGAATAAACATGAGCTTATTACGATAAGATTATTAACGATTGCACCTTTGCAATGCCAATAACTGTAAACCAGTAAAGTTATTTAAGTCTCATTATTTTAAGTAGATATATGTATAACTCAAAAGTCAAGGAATAATAAAACAACAAAGTTTAGGTCATAATAATACAATATGTCATACACTATTAAAATAAGTGTAGTTTTTATATATGAGATAAAACAATATTAAGATATCATACGAAATAATTTAAAGATACGTCACGCCTTTAAATGCTTTTGATTGTTTTATCGTCTCAATGTAGGAAAATCCATATATGTTTAATCACCATAAATCTAGATAAAGGACCTTTGTTTACGGTGTATAGAATAATATATACACCGAGTATTAGAATATTGAGGAGTCGTTTCTCTATTAAACTTTTATTTCTGTCTGTACAATGAGCCTAAGAGCCAAAAACAGCCAAACACTCGTTATATTAATGAAAGTTATGCTCTTTACTGATATAACGAAAGAAATGGAGTTCGGGCAGTGGATACTTTCGGAGATATAAGTCAGTAAAAAGAGTTTTTAGGGCACCTTGTCTCCAAAAAACCATACGACTTACGAGCGGGGAGAGAAGACTGACGACGCCGTGCATAAAACATACGCGTCAGCCCAATTCCTGTAGCTACCTGTAGACGCTACACTTTCTTTTAGGTATAAAGCCCTTAACTTTAAATAGATTAAAAAAAACTAGAGGTATTGGACAACTTTAACAGTTGATAGGAACGTCTGGAAGGAAGGTAGGGAGGCCTTTGCCCAGCAGTGTGACACACCAGGATGATAAAAAAAAAATAATAATAATAATGATGCTAGTGAGCGTCTATTTTTATAAGGCACCCCATACATTATTTGAAACTCCTAGCACTCAAAATCTCAGGCACCCATAACTTTACAAGTTTATCTGCCACGAGAAAGGCAAACTAGTGTGACGTGATAAATAATGTTATCCCAAAGACAATATTAAATATTGGCAGTTTACACCTTTTCTATTTCGAAAGTCGAGTTTTTTTTTTGCGGCGCAAGAGGTAGCGGGTTCGATTCCCGCCGAGGGGTCAAGTGTTTGTATGTTCTGCAAGCCCTTTATCCTTGGTCTGGGTGTTAAATATGTATAATAAAAAAATATCTATGTATTTATGTTTATTATATTAGGTATATTAGATGTCTAGTACCCGTAACACAAGCTAAGAGCTTACCACGGGGCTAGATGTTGTTGTGTGGATTGTCCGTAAATATTTATTTATATATTTATATTTTTAATTCTCCTTTACCGACTCATATCTACAAGAGTAACCACTATCCAAACTCCATGATATTCAGTGGTCGTTCATACGAGTGTAGGGAACATGCAGCAGTCTTTATAAAATAACGAACGTCTGACTCCACGCAGCTCTTGGACTAGATACAAAGTTTCCAATTGGAGTTAATTTCCCAGACTTCAGCTTTTGACGTCATATCTAAATCAATCTACACAATAATACTACAGCATTGCATATCATAAATTAAACCACTATAGAACATACACTACATCACTACCTATTCATTACGTACCTATTCATCACTCCCTATTCATTCATACGTGTGTGTGCGACGCTAATGTAAACATTGCCTGTTTAGTGCTCTTCTATAAAATTTGAGGAATAAAATAGAAAATAGCTTCTTAGTGGGATTTAGCTTGCTGAAAGTTGGAGATCACCGAAGGCCGAACTTACCCAGGTATTCTAGTGACACTGAAACTGTTTTCTGGAGGCATAAATAACTGGAAAAGCTGAACAAACGAACGTTTCATATTCAAATGTATCACACACACACGCGTACATTCTCTTTTTCGGATTTTGGAAGCCAATAGAAGCATTTTTGGATTTATTTAAGTACCGCATTTTCGCAATTTCAGCTAAACATAAACATTGATTCTACATGACACATCATCTGTCAAATACCCAGTTGACACTGACAGATACAAAGTAACAATTGCAGAGCTGCCATACTCTGTTTTTCTACCGAAATCTACCACAGATAAGAAATAAATCGTAGTTAATTTTCCATAAAGATTATAATGACAGAGCATTCTAACAACGTCACATTACGCCGAACGCGCACTCAGCTAGCCTTTGACATGTCAAGAAATGTATCTGATATGAGTGTAGACACACTGGACACCAGCACTAGTAGCCTGCCTGACCTGACGGAGGGAAATGTTGTGGGAACCGACGTCTCTGCCAAAATAAAACAGCTAGAGTTAGATTTGCGTAGTGCACATACAGAAATAGAAAAACTATCACTAGAGAATAGTAACTTAAAAAAAAGTTTAGTAAGCCTATCGAAGAAACATGACCTCTTAAAAAAACTTGGGGGAAGCCCGTCATCTAAGGCCTCTACGCCTTTGAAGAATGCTTCCGCAATTTCTAAATCCAAACCAATGAAACAAACCTTAACATACGATAGCAAACTTCTCGCTACCAAACACGAAAATAAAAATAATATACAGGACACCACAGATAAGAAACACACACAAACTCAGACAGATGTAACAAAGAATACTATCCCACAATACGAAGACAAACACACCCAGACAGACCGGAATTATTCACATAAGAAAGACATGGATACACAGACAAATATTTTACCCATCGTACACACAAACTTTCAAGGCAATAAAATTGAAAACTTATCTAAGCAGCGAAACAAACGATTACCAACTAGTAACCTACCTACAAGAAAATCCAAAGTTTGTATAGTGAGTAATAACTATGAAAACAAAATTACCACAATATCTCAAGATGTTCTGGGACGACATTATTACGATGGATGCCACTTCCTTTTATCACATGCCAATGTACAACAGCTCTTTGTAGGCCTCGAAGAAAAGCTAGTGAATTTCACAAGTGAGGATTTCTGCATTATAATGCTTAACGAACATGACTCATCTTGGAACAACGCTACCAATCTAGTTATGTACATACGACAAGCTCTTGCTAAGCTAGTACATACGAACATTATTATATGTACCCCTACCTACCAATATGGACATAAGAGTGAGAAAGTGAACAATAGTATCTTTAAATTTAATAATATGCTACAACTAGATGCTGAAACTTACAAATACGCACAAGTGATTGACTCGAATAAACACCTGATTTACGATTACAGCATGTTCCATAAACCTACAGGAAGGGTAAATAATTTAGGATTACGTACAGTCATGCAGGAGGCAAAAGAAAAGATAGAGGAGATCAAACGCACACGATTTTTAAGGTACGACTACAACAATGAGTTAGACCAGGAGTTTTTTCGTACACTACAAGGATACCATTGAAAACCAAAATGACATAAAAACAATAGAATCTGAAAAAACTGATTTTACAGAACTCAACTTCTTCTATCAGAATCTGTGTGGTATACTGAATAAGGCTGACGAACTGAACATTTATTTTAGTGACATTACCTATAAGTTTGATTATTTGTGTATAACTGAACACTTTCTTAACAAAAATAATGTAGATACTTTTAATCTTGACACTTTCAATATGGCATCTTATAATATAAGACTTAATAAAAAACGTGGTGGGACATTAATTTTAGCTAACAATAGTAGAAATGTGGAAGACATTTTATTTTGTAAAAAACTGTACAAGATCAATAATTTTGAAGTCTGTGGAGTAAGGGATGTTGACTATAATCTTAATATCTGCTGTTTGTATAGAGTCCCAGACGTAAACAATTTCAATGACTTTATATCTATATTTGAAAAACTACTGGAACACTTTTTCGACAAAACTTGCATTATCTTTGGAGATTTTAACGTAAATTTGAATCAGGATAGTAAATACAAAGATGAATTTTTGACTCTCATTAGATGTTATAATTTTAGACATATTATTAAAGACAGTACTTTTTTTAGAAATGACACAGAGTCATGCATTGACAATATTATAACGAACATACCAGAGGCTAATGTAATGAGCTCGAGTGTAGACAGAAACGGTCTTGGAGATGGTCATTGCGGGCTTCTTTGTAGACTGGGAGTGAGCCGCTTATGGGAATCCACAAAGCATGAACACTATATTGCTAACCGTAGAGTGTTCTCTAATGTCAACGCTTTAGCTTTTAGGAAGGGTTTACAGGACACTAATCTGAGCTTATGTAATGTAAATGGGTTCATTGAGACACTTAAGTCCTTATTCCAAACATCTTTTAAGAAAAAAACTTTAAGACTAACTGAATCTAAAGATTGTAAAATAAACTGGGTTTCTAAGGGAATTAGAACTTCCAGTAAAGTGAAGAGGTTCCTTAACACAATTGATAAGTCTTTTAGTCACCAATCTTTTTTAGATTATAGATTAAAGTATTTAAGACAATACAAAAAAATGTTGACATGTGCGAAAAAATTGGCGGTAAGAAGGGAAATTGAAAGAGCCAACAATAAACCAAAATATATTTGGAATGTTATCAACAAGCACAGAAATAAAAATAAAGTAAAAGCGATAGATAAAATGAAATTGAAAGTTAATGACGAAATAATTACTGATGCTCAAATGATAGCAAACATATTTTCAGAGCAGTACGATATTAAACTAGACGAATGTAATAAAAATGACGATGTTAATACTGACTATAATGATGAAAATAAGTGCCGTAATACAGATGTTAATTTTGATTATACTTTAGCTATGACATATTTAAATAATTACACCACTAGAATAAGCACTGACATTGAATTCAACTTGACAAATAGTAATGAAATAAAACTAATAGTAATGAAAATGAAAAACAAGAAATCTTATGGACATGATGAAATTCCTATAAATATAATTAAAAATAACATCGATCTACTGGCGGAACCCCTTTCTAATTTTTATAATAACTGTCTTGAGTTGAATATTTTTCCTGATCAGCTGAAAATAGCCCGTGTTATTCCTGTTCACAAAAAAGGGAAACATAATGATCCAAAAAATTATAGACCCATTTCTTTACTGACAACCTTATCCAAAATTTTTGAAAAACTTATTAAGGATAGGTTGGTCCGTCATCTCAATGTTAACAGTATTCTAAATAAACGTCAGTTTGGATACCAAGTAAACCTTGGAACCTGTGATGCAATTGACGTTCTGGTTAGTGATATCATCACTAATCTTAATCAGAAAAAGAAAGTAGCTGGCCTATTCTTGGATCTATCATCAGCTTTTGATATGATCGACCACAAGTTGCTACTCGCTAAACTAGAACACTACGGTATAAGGGATGCTACCCTATCTCTCATCAAATCGTACTTAAGTAACCGTAAACAGTTGGTAGAGATAAAGTCCATCGTAAATAGGAGAGAGATAATCACTAAGTCTAAAGCGGTAACAATCAGGAGGGGTGTACCCCAAGGCTCTATTTTGGGTCCTATATTCTTCGTAATTTTTCTAAATGACATCATAAACTATGTAACTTCTACTGTAACTGACATTGATTTGATAATTTATGCGGATGACACAAATGCTGTTGTCCCTGCTTATGACATAGAGAATCTTGAAAATAGTTTGCTAAATACCATGGCAGCTTTCAGCGAATGGTTTGAAGCAAACAAACTTAAAGTTAATGTTAAAAAGACTAATGCAATCCTTTTCAAATCGACATCCCGTAGTAAAGATACAATTAATATAGAATTTAATAACGTTAAAGTAGAATTTTCGAGCTGTGTTAAGTTTTTAGGCGTGAATATTGACGAATTCCTCAACTGGAAAGATGAGTTGGCGTCTTTGGAGAATTCTTTGAGTTCTGCATGCTATGCTCTTAGAAGTCTCAGAGACGAATTGACTATAGAACAACTTAAGATGGTTTACTTTGCTCTAGTTGAATCTAAGCTTAGATACAGCATTAAATTCTGGGGAGGGAGCTATAACTATAACATTAACAAAGCTTTCATTTTGCAAAAGCGTGCGATTCGAACCATTGTTAGAATAGCCCAGAGAGAATCCTGTAAAGACTTTTTTAGGAAGCTCAATATACTGACTGTACCAAGTCTTTATATCTTGGTTACGTTGATGGATGTTGTTAAGCACCCTCTCAAATATGAAACGAATGACCAAAAATTAGACCGTGTTTCTACAAGGAGGAAAAACTTATGTTGTCCATATCAACCAACTCTAAAGGTCGCAAAACATTGCTCTAGGTACCAAGCGGTTTTATTGTTCAATGCATTACCTGCTGCCATGAAAACAATTGAAGATCCTATAGTATTTAAAAATAAATTAAAGGAAATTTTGTTGAAAGGGTGTTACTACTCCGTTGATGACTTTTTTTCTGATGACATTATCTTAAACTAATTTTTTATTTATAGTTTGCATAGACATTTTTAATTTTGGATCTAATTTTATTTGTTATTGTTATATAATTTCAGCTTTATTATTTTTTGTTTTTATTTTTATTTTTGATTAATATTGTTTTGATTTGATGTTACTTTATTTAATTTTTCTTTTATAAGTGGACTAATTTATTGATTTATTATTATTGTTTATTGTCATTTTTGGTATTAGTGTAATTTTCAAATACAATGTAAATATTGTGGAATGAAATAAAATTATGAATTATGAATTATTACAATTTAGTCTCCGGCAATATGAGTCAGTGTGTATGTAATTTATGGTAAGTTCATAAATGTATCACTCTGCAGATTGCTAAACATGATTTAAAGAAGGGGACAGTGTGAGTAAAATCTTATCCATACTAATATTATAAATGCGAATCTCTACCTCTTTCACGCAAAAACGAATGAAATTAATGATATAAAATTTGGTACTCAGATGTAGATCAGCCTGAGAAAGAACATAGGGTACTTTTTATCGAGGGAAAATGGCATTACGCGGGAAATCCATTATAACGCGGGTAACATTTCGGGGCACTTATAGTATTACTAGTGGCCCGCCCCGGCTTCGCACGGGTTTTTAATTTTATCTAAACCATTCCCAGATCCCCTTGAACACACACAAAAAATTCATCAAAAATTTTTTTGTTTATTTATTTATTTATAAAGATATAACTAGCTGGCCCGTTCCAACTTTGCAAGGAAACAACTTCCTATCAAATCACTTCCTATAGCTGAAGGCTGCATAAAGATCCTTTCAGACGTTTTCGAGTTTCACGCGAACATTAGGACAGACAGAGCGACAGCGAGGACTTTAATTAATAATATATAATGTAGTATAGATAATCATCAAGGGACCGAAATAAAAGTGAGGTCATAAGAAAAAATATTAGCTAAAGTAGAACAACACGATTTTTTGTGGAACCCCAATTAGTAAAATCTAATTAGGCTTGGAAAAATCGTGAAAAAACATTGCATAGACTATTGTTATACCAGTGAATTAAATTATCATGTTTATATGAAAGTCTCAGTACACTGGTCTAGTTATAAAAATGCTTTAGCTAGCAAATAAAATTATCGTATTTATGTGAAAGTGCAAATTGCCAACTGATGTTAATGTATGAATGTGCGTCTTATTTAATGCGCTTTAAAAAGTCATATACATCATACAGGGTACTCCATATATATCTTTTGAATTTTATAATATAATAATCTAATTTAAAATAAAAACCGATTCCAGAACTTACCAGGTATTATGGCAAGCTCTATCATTCCTATAATTTATCGATCCAAAAACCCACATAATTAAAACTGACGAGTTTACGTCTTAAACAGAATTTTCTTTTGACCATAATCTGTAACCCTAAAGAAAAGTGTAAAAAACTATAAATTCATCTTGACTAAAAAAACCGTATATAATTCTGAGAAAATAAAGTAGAACCGCTTCGAACTAAGCTTAACGCAGGAACAGGTGACACATAGTACTTTTTGAAAGACAAGAAAAACCACAGCGGAAAAATTGTAGAACATTGTACAGTATGCATCGTGGGTTTTTGGATCGATAAATTATACGAATGATAGAGCTATCATTAGTATAATTTATCGATCCAAAAACCCACATAATTAAAACTGACGAGTTTACGTCTTAAACAGAATTTTGTTTTGACCATAATCTGTGTAACCCTAAAGAAAAGTGTAAAAAACTATAAATTCATCTTGACTAAAAAAAACCCGGATATAATTATGAGAAAATAAAGTAGAACCGCTTCGAACTAAGCTTATCGCAGGAAGAGGTGACACAAAGTACTTTTTGAAAGACAAGAAAAACCACAGCGGAAAAATTGTAGAACATTGTACAGTATGCGTCGCTAACTAGCAGTGACGTACTTGGGGGGCGGCGGGGGCGGCCCCCTTCGGGAGTTACCCGCTTAGGGGTGAATTATATTTTTTAACACCTACTAATATAACTAAAGTACTATATTATTTTTTGTTACCCATTTTAATTTCGTACTTGGCACACATAGTAATAAATCTATATATATAAAAACTAGCTGTGCCCTGCGGTGCTACCCGCGTTATAATGGATGAAGTACACTTAACCAACAACATATTTATTTGAATAAAGATTAATATTATTATGTTGATACAACTTAAACAAATTATTTCGACCAAATTTGGTACCATAAAAACGGTTTTTGTGAGTTAATCTTAAAAGATAGACATATACTATCGCGGACTGTTTTTTAGATCATTAAAAGAGCTATTATTCTTTAATACATATTTTTTGTGTATCTTGAACCGTTTTCACGGCGCACGCAACGGAAGGCTTCAAAGATGAACAATTTCTCCCGTTTTTTACATATTTACCACTATATCTTTGCTCCTATTGGTCGTAGCGTGATGTTATATAGCCTATAGCCTTCCTCGATAACTGGACTATCCAACAAAAAAAGAATTATTCAATTCGAACCAGTAGTTTCGGAGATTAGCGCGTTCAAACAAACAAACAAACAAACAAACAAACTCTTCAGCTTTATATATTAGTACTAGCTGTGCCCTGCGATGCTACCCGCGTTATAATGGATGAAGTACTCTTAACCAACATCATATTTATTTGAATAAAGATTAATATTATTATGTTGATACAACTTAAACAAATTATTTCGACCAAATTAGGTACCATAAAAACGGTTTTTGTGAGTTAATCTTAAAAGATAGACATATACTATCGCGGACTGTTTTTTAGATCATTAAAAGAGCTATTATTCTTTAATACATATTTTTTGTGTATCTTGAACTGTTTTCACGGCGCACGCAAAGGAAGGCTTCAAAGATGAACAATTTCTCCCGTTTTTTACACATTTACCACTATATCTTTGCTCCTATTGGTCGTAGCGTGATGTTATATAGCCTATAGCCTTCCTCGATAACTGGACTATCCAACACAAAAAGAATTTTTCAATTCGAACCAGTAGTTTCGGAGATTAGCGCGTTCAAACAAACAAACAAACAAACAAACAAACAAACAAACTCTTCAGCTTTATATATTAGTATAGATGAATCCCTATTTCCCTTGGTCACGGCATCACGCCTGAACGGCTGGACCGTTTTCGCTAATTCTTTTTTTGTTCTGTTCGTTATTATCAGGAGAAGGTTCATATGAAAGAAAAAATTAAGGAAATTGCGCGGAAAATAAGAAAAATTAAAATTACTTAACCTCCATATAAAATTATTAAACTTTTTTAATGTAACCTTAAGACATTTTGACATAGAATTGACTGAATGTGTGCTGCAAATATAGTCAAAGAGGATAAGAAAAAAAAAAGACGTTTAAAACGGATTCTTCTATCAATCTTATTTTATTGATAAACAATACATTTAAAATAATGAATTTAAAGGATCTAAGAAACCTGATTTTCTTAGCTCATTGATGGCGTCTAAGGCGTAACAAAGTTCGCCGGGTCAGCAAGTAGAAGATAGATAATTCTAATAAAACATAAATTATTATGTATAATTCAACAGAGACTCATGCTTAGCAGTGAAATGAAAGGTAGCCTATGTGTTATTCTGATGCATGACCAATAACATTGTAAAGTTTCAATCAAATTCATTCATTGTTCTTTGCGTGATTACCTAAGTAACGAATCTCCATGCATCCAAACATCCCAACAAACTTTTGCATCCTTAGTATGATATTAAGTAATATGGTATTAGTGTAGTGGTATTAGTGCATATAAGTAGGATAAAAGTAGGCTTTATAGTAATATTTTAACAGTTTGATTGAGTCTTGGGGTGACACAAGATCGGCTCAGGGTACTAACCATACTAGCTTCGCCCCATGCAGTGGTGGTTCGTATGCAGAAGTGATTACCAGTTAGCGACGAATACTGTACATTCAGATGGCAAAACAGCAGGTAGCAATAATCAACACATTATCGTGAACCTAAATCTGTGACACACTCCAAATTAGGAGCCGATATCTAAGAGTCATTGATCTTTATAACAAGATACTGTTTTCGACAAACATTGTGGAAAATTTCGCAGTAAAAATGTCTACTTAATTTGCACCTCCTATAGTATAGTGTATGACGTAAAACAATGGAAAAGAACTGAGTCAAAGAGCCTTCGGGTTCATCAATATTTTATTACTGAACTGATGTTAAACTTTGTATTGTTTTAATTTTTTATACTAAAATAGTGTATATAATACTATAATAAAATAAGTTGAGCTAAAAACTGGACCGTGAAATTTCTTTGATTGTACTTTAGCTATCTTTAACTCTAACAAAAAGAACATTTAAACAAAATTAAACAATATATTTTCAGGTTTTGTCAATTGTTGGTAAGATATTACCATGGATTTTATAAATATTTCTATTTTGACATAAAAACAGATGCCCTTTTGACCGTCAAGTAGAACTATTTTGAGCACATTTTTAAAGAATAGGTTTTTATATATTAATGTATACTCATTATAATGAGCAATTTTTAGTAAATGTTAAATTAATAATAGGTACCAATATGTAAAATAAAATCAAAATTTGTAATAACTCCAAATTGTAAAACTGATAGAGCTGTGTTGTTCAATTCGCTTCTGCTCAACTCAGTGCAAAAATTGAACTGTCAAGGCACTCTAATTTCCATGATATTTTTTATATAAACATTTTTAGTTTAATTAGTTTCAAGTTGGCCTGTCCATGCTCCTAAAGAAATATGCCCTATGCTTCTAAAGAAATAAACTTTTTGATTTTTACTTTATTAGATTTAATGGAGGAAAGCGCAAGTTATAGACGAAGTATAGGCAGAAAAGTACAAAGGCAGTTAATATTTCATGACTAAGTGATAATTCGTGAACTTTGGCGATCGATGCACAGATAACAGTAAGCCTCTGCTAGCGTAAACACTAAAAGCCTTATCCATATCACAGCAATAACATTTTTATATCGCAATAAATGGAACCTGAGTGTGTAGATACCGCAAGTTCATATCCAAGTTTTACAGATACGTCCGCTGTTACATACTAAGTCGATTGTGGGGACACTGGGACTTCTCTCTTGACGAGAGAGGCTGATTCCCCCCTTGAAGAATCTCTCTCTTCTCCAACAAGTCCCAGATTCACTATTTCAAGCTACAAATCGAGTTTTATTGAACCAAGCTCAACCATTTAACAATGTTAATTTGATCTCAGTTTGGCGATTTTGTACTTAGGATTACTCATAAGATTATTTATGATTTTTGTAACTGAACACACGAAGACTAGACCCTGTTCGAAATGGCAAAACGAATTAAAAATATTCTATAATCTGTATTAGTAGATAGATAGTAGATATGCATTTATTTACTCATATTTAAACAAAGTGAACAACTTCACCATAGATTCTTATCATTATTTAGTTGTTTGATGTGATTACATTTACATTTGTCTCTCTGTGTATGACCCGCATTAACACACAGTCTGTCACATCTATAGAAGTATTCCGCGGAAGCATCTTTTTAACATCGGCGATGAAACACCGAAGGCAAGATGTAAAACTAAAATATAAAGCTGTAATTAACACCCTTCATTCATGCGGTCATAGAACATCGTTTGAGAGTTATATTAAATGGTAAGTCATCATCATCACCCTATAAACGTTCCCACTGCTGGGACACAGGGACTTCTCTCTAAGCGAGAGAGATTAGGCCTTAATTCACCACGCTGGCCAAGTCCGGGTTGGTGAATGTCACATGTCCTTCAAACTCTTTAAAGTTCTCAGAACGGGCCGGTTTCCACACGATGTTTGCCTTCACCGTTAAAGCACGTGTTTTAAGCGCACGTAAATGTCTCAAGAAGAAAAATCCAGAGGTGCGTGGCGGGGTTTGAACCCACGACCTTCGGAATGAAAGTCGAGTGTCCTCCCACTTAGCCAACACGGTTTTTTTTTGTCAAATGGTAAGTACTAAGTTTTATTTAGTTCAGCAGATATTTATCACTAAGAAACAAGAATTGCAGTAGCTGTTTTCAATCTCTACCAAAGTAAAAATATCTAAAACAATCCTCTGTTTGTCCAAAATTGAAGACTAAAGCAAGATGACAATCATTGTATACCTGCTCATTCTTTTGCCATATACACGTATTCATAATGGATTTATTGTATCAAATTGTATCAAATATGACAGTAGTAAATTCCAAAGCATAATAAGTAGATAAGTATAGATTACACATGATAACACTAATAGAGTAGCACGCTTTGAAGATATAGTACCTAATAAAAACACTAACACGTCACAGGTACAGGATGTAACAAAACATCTTTACAGAAAAAAACCGTAAACAATATTAATAGTTGACAAGACAAATATTTGGCTCACTTTATTTTTTGCTGTTTTTTGACTAGGATTTGCAACCTGATTCGATTAATAAACCATATCGCCTAAAATTCAAAATTATACCTATTTGAGACAGATAGGTAGGAAAAAGACAACAGTTGTTCAATTATAAGTCATATTTGCTAAGTAACATAAAAAATACCATTATACATTATCTTTCTCTATTATATTAAGTATATCAGATGTACAGTACCCGTAACACAAGCTTAAGAGCTTAAAACGGGGCCAGATGTTGTTGTGTGGATTGTCCGGAAATATTTATTTATTTATATAGCGGTCAGTTTCACCTTTACGCACAACGTAACGTAACACTCATCTAGAGGAAATCTTTATTAGAACTCCTGCACACCTTGTACCTACTTATTATCTCCAGTTATAATCATCATCATCAATCTTCTTAAAACACCATTATCATGGAACATTTTGCAGATCTGTAGTACAATGTGTCATGACCATGAGTGACTTGAGGTTTTTCCGTCATTAAAATAACACATAGTTAAATTTAATAAGGCCGATTTTTCAATTGCAATTGAACCTAACATGTTAGGTTCTATCTGATCTGACGTAAGTTATCAGTTAGACGTCAGAGAATTGAAAACTCTAAATAATTTTTCATAATTCATTCATTCACTTCAGTTCTTTCGATTCAGAATTTTACACCCTCACTATGAGCATATCCCTCACTATGTCAAATGTTGCCTGTTAAATTGACCCGACATTAATTTAGTTAATCATAAGCGGAAGGTTTAAGTCGATTATATTTTATCTATAGTTAGATCCAACTATAAAAGATTTTTCCCGTTCGTTCATCACGGAAAATTTGTAGACATACATAGACTTAGTATGAGTTGCATTCCAATAGAATAGGCAGAGCAACACTTTGGGGGACCAGGTTATGGTCAACGCAGTCGTGGGTAAAGGATTATCCACTCATTACGCCACACACTGTATAAATACGAGTGAGGTTAAATGACAATTCATTAATAATTTCGACCTGATGCTTAATCTTGTTATCCATATACATTAAATTACATTTAATTGAGTAAAATCTAGTACCCAGTTGTAAGTATTCACAGAAGTAGATACGTAACTCGGGCGATCTTCAAGCTAATAATTAATTAAAAAATTGCTCTAGCACTTACAATAGTAGGCAGTGTGGCGTTACACCATAACACAATGTTAGATAACCGTGTTTATGGTTGTGTATGATTTTTTTAAATTCCGGTGACAAATAAGACTATTGTAGAATGGCAATGAATCAGATAATCACGTTACATATTACGTTCATCGCTTTATTTGATGACCTCTGTTGCTCTGTGAGCGAAGGCCGAGGCGCAGGAGGTTTCGATTCCCGCCGGGGGACAAGATTGTGTACAATCTACGATTTCTAGTTTCGGGTGTAGGTGTTTTCTATGTATCATGTGTATGTATTTACAAAAAAAAAAGCAGGAAGTATTTCCAGGCGACTACAATCTGAGTATCATTAAGTCAAGAGTGAATAGTTTTCTTTAGACCTTTGTGTAATCCTTATCTACATCGCAATAGTGAATAGGTAGACTACCTTCTAGATCTTGTGATCCATCCTTTTGCACATCGTCATTTACCATCAGGTGGGATTGTGGTCAAACAAAGCTCTTTGTCTTTGAAATTTGATAAGTTTGAGATGGAGTCATACTACCCCTAGGGTGTACAGTTAATACAAATTTTGCAATAAATAAATACAAAATGGCCAAAATCACGATTGTTATATGGGCGCATGATTATTTATATATTATGTGTATTGTTAATCGGCAACAGAAATACATCACCTATTAATATTTCAACTCGCTATCTGTCACGGTTCTTTAGTAGATACAGCCTGGTTACAAACAGACCACCCTCCGGACTGGGCCAGTAATGTGGTCCGGAGAAGCTTCTAGGTCTTCATGCCCCATCTTAGACCACATCGTCACTTTACAACAGGTGAGATTACAATATATGGGCGCATGATTATTTATATATTATGTGTATTGTTAATCGGCAACAGAAATACATCACCTATTAATATTTCAACTCGCTATCTGTCACGGTTCTTTAGTAGATACAGCCTGGTAACAAACAGACCACCCTCCGGACTGGGCCAGTAATGTGGTCCGGAGAAGCTTCTAGGCTTCATGCCCCATCTTAGACTACATCGTCACTTTACATCAGGTGAGATTGTGGTCAAATGAAGGCTTATATAGCATAAAAAAAGACAGAGATGAAGTCTCAGCAATATGGTTCCGTTCCACAGGAAACTACAACAGGCACATACCAACCAGGCTTTAACAGGCTTAGGAACCCATGTGAGCATATGAGATTATGTAGGGCGCTTTGATCGAAATATCTCTATTGGGATCAAAACGCAAGCTTAAAATTCTAAAATGCTTAAATATAGAGCTCAGTCACATTTGACAAAGCAAGATAGCTCTTGACATAACAAAACAGATTATCACCTTATCTAACTTGCTTAGTTTCTTCAGATTTTGTGAAATAAGCTTTTAGAATCAGTGGTAGACCCACACCAGAAAGGCTTCCTATAATTAATTTCATTCTCTCTAGAGGTTAATAATTGAACGCACACAAGATGTTTTTATAGGCTTTTGATAGGTACTCGTAATCGCATCTTTTTCCGTGGTATCAGGTATCAGCACGTGGTTATCACAAAGGAGTTAGCTATAAACAGATATACTAAACCTTCATGTGACTGCGGTTTTCCAAGACAGCTCTCGTGGTTAATCATGTGGAGAAGAAAAATACATGTTATTAATATCTGAGGCGGCAAGAATAGAATCTTTAGGTTTCACTTAAGATAATAGATATTTTGTTATGCTTTTCAACAGCAGAAACAATATAAATAATACCGCATAAAAAATATTTATATTATATTTTTTTTGTTCCAGCACTCTCTCTCTCTGTTTCCGGAATACACACATTTAAAATCTTTTTTATTTTTGAACGTGGATCTTAATTATTTGGCATTGGGACATTCTGCAGTGTTTGGACTGTTTTATGAGCTCCACAGCTGTTAATAATGTCGGTAAACAATATATTATTGATATTAACTCTCACGAATTTGGGATTATAGCGCAAAAGATTTTCTATAGCGAAGCGTTAGAGAATTTATACATTAAAGTAGTAAGTTGTATGACAGATGGCCTTAGTCAATTCTATCGCATAAATTCGACTTGCTTATGGAAGATGTACGTAAGTAAGTTAAAATTATAGCTCGATTGTACTCGTAAATGAAATGTATCCCTTCCCCTTCCCTGCATACCTTCAACATGAACGCGGAAGTTTTTTTCCGTGGACAAACCTCGGAAATTGTACTAAATCAACAAAATATGTTCAATTGCGTTTTAGTTGAATCTTTGTGGCTGAATTCTAGAATTGTGATTCATACCAACTGTGACTGTTTCAAAGCGCTGAAAATTAAACGGAATAGACGACGAATAGAGCACCAAAACTTCTAAAAATATTCCAGTAACAATATTGATTTCCTGTAAACTCCATAAAAAAATCATAAATAAATATACCAGAGCGTATCATGTTATTATATTTCAAACTAGCTGTGCCCTGCGGTGCTACCCGTGTTAAATGGATGAAGTACTCTTAACCAACAACATATTTATTTGAATAAAGATTAATATTATTATGTTGATACAACTTAAACAAATAATTTCGACCAAATTAGGTACCATAAAAACGGTTTTTGTGAGTTAATCTTAAAAGATAGACATATACTATCGCGGACTGTTTTTTAGATCATTAAAAGTGCTATTATTCTTTAATACATATTTTATGTGTATCTTGAACCGTTTTCACGGCGCACGCAACGGAAGGCTTCAAAGATGAAAATAATTTCTCCCGTTTTTTACACATTTACCACTATATCTTTAGCTCCTATTGGTCGTAGCGTGATGCTATATAGCCTATAGCCTTCCTCGATAACTGGACTATCCAACACAAAAAGAATTATTCAATTCGAACCAGTAGTTTCGGAGATTAGCGCGTTCAAACAAACAAACAAACTCTTCAGCTTTATAATATTAGTATAGATGTATAGTACAGTTCAAATATACACCAATTAAACACTCTTTGGCAATATATTTTACATAATCACATGATCACATACGTAGCCAACCCAAGAGTCAAAACAATAAACTCTAGGAATAACATAAACAGTAGCAGGTACGTGGTATATGTATATACATACATTGAAAGAACTGGACGAACATCCAGCGAACTGGATTTAACCAGCCCATGTTATTCAAACATATCTTTGAAGTACAAACTCGCATGCCCAAGCCTGGAACTTTCTGCGAGTGTATTTGCAAGAGAAGAATAAGATATTATAGAATTCCGAAGTAAATTTGGTAATAATTTTCATTTTAGTTTTATCAAGCACATGTTCGTGGATCTTTTTCACCTAGATTATATAATTTGATTAATTTTAAATGAGATAGCAAAATTACAAGTTCAATTTTTTATTTTGTTTCAATCGTCTTCGTGTTTTGCTCAATGCATCGCACATTGCTTGCGTTAAAATGGCAGTCGTACCAGCAGAAACACCATTCTATTTTTCCACGGTAAGAAGTAAGTACGTAGTAGAAATGTAGTCTATACTCTTTCCCGGAAAGCCAATGCTATAATAGCTACGCTATGTAAGAAATCTGTATTCCAAATTGCTTCTAAATCTGTTCAGAAGTTGGAGCATAAAACGGTAACAGAAAGAGCTACTTCCGTAGTTCTATTCATAGTAAGTGGTAGGGGTGGGAAATACTGCAATATTGCAGAGAATATTAGAATATCCGTAAATAGAACCACTTTCAACGCACCATTGAATAGGTTATGAGTACATATTCGATATAATAAATTCAAATGCGGGTCTAAAAATAGTTTATGAAAATAACCTTTCCAGGAAAATACTGACAATTTTACTCGTGGCGTAAGCTAATACATTTTTCTGCCTTTACCACCAACAGATTCACTTATGGATAGCAAAGTTGAAACTTAGCTGGAAACTTTGCAGGATAGTTACGTTTATTCTTTGGACAGGTTTCCCTAATTTATTCACAGAACAATGCGAAGTCACATCAAAATGTCAACCAACTGATATTAACTGTTCATCATCATCACCCTATTAACGTTCCCACTGCTGGGACACAGGGAGTTCTCTCTTGACGAGAGAGATTAGGCCCTAATTCACCACGCTGGCCAAGTGCGAGTTGGTGAATGTCACATGTCCTTCAAACTCTTTCAAAGTTCTCAGAACATGCCGGTTTCTTCACAATATTTGCATTCACCGTTAAAGCACGCGATTAAAGCGCGCATAAACGCATAGTAACTGTTGTCAGGAAGAAATTGCTTTGAGCATTAGACCGCCCATTACGCATTCTAGGTTAAGTTTTTATTTTCTTTATTTGGCGTGCGTAATAATTAGTGCGTTGAATTTTCTATCTATCTCTACAAATTACCTGACACCCAGCCGCGGACAATTACAGGTACACCTTCACGGTAGAGACCCCTGGAATATTGCACACAGTAATCACATGCGCGGATCCACTGTTGGGGGCACTAATATGCATGCCGACAACCCTATTAGGCATGTACGTAGACATACTTTACGTTTTTTTAATCGAGTGTCCTAATTATATCAATGTCTTTGAAAAAACCCTAGACGCTGACTGAAACGTAACCGTAAAAGCCACTAATGCAATAAAATAAAGCAAGTTATATTTGTTGGAATAGCCAATGATCCAAAATTTTAAAAGCGTCGCCATTTTTACACTGTTGGTCCATCTAATAGTTGTCTGATTGAGAACACTGTTAGTGATAATGACGCCCATTGTGACACACACACACACTATTATATGTATAATTTTTATTTTTATTTTTTATTAATTGGCGTTAAATAAAGTGTATTGTATTGGTTAAAAATGACTTAAAATGTGATTTTATCGTAGCCTGACAACTGGGCTACCACCCCTTAACGGATTATCCATTACTAACGACACAACCTGTAAACGCCTTCAATTATGTTCAGGCCTTAGACCGCACGAACAGCAATAGGAAATAATCAAATTAAAGAGTCGTTCAAGTTTATGATCGTGTTCCTACGCATTTCGATTACCACTTTCCAGAATTTCTCCACAACCTAATTTGATAGGTACCGGGATACTGTTATCAGCTAGGAAGTAATGAAGGCACTTCATCTTTTATCACTGTTCATTATCTTAAGCAGGCCACTCTTCGCCCCACCTATTGAGCTGAATTGTGACTGTTTGACAGCTGTCATAGACAGGGCATCACAGTAGACCTATTATGTATAAAATTTCGGGATAGACGTAATGATTGATCATATTGGGACTTACTTACAATTTATAAAGTTTTATTAATTAACTTCTACAGTTAGTAACGGACTAAAGGAGTAAGGAGTTATTGTTTTATCTGACTCTGATTGTAGGTAGGTATTTTAAAATTTAGGTATTATTTCTATATGTAATGTGCATTTCTGTTTATTATTGAACTCAAATTCTGGCAATGTTGTGGAATTTTCGCATCGAGCAGCTTCAATTGCATAAATCGAGTCAATGAATTCTAATTTTGGAATCTGAAATCTCCGAACTTGGCGTGGCTTTGCAAATGTAACACTGTAACATGCTCTAACTTAGTGTTTATTTTATTTCAATTTAGGATTTTGAAACTCACTATGGAAAAAGGTTCGATATTAATTCCCTTTCCTTTTTAATCGGTCTATAAATATGGTCGAATTTTGGCTAAGCGACCCCTAGTAGAAGAGGAATGGAAAGTCATAGGCTGTCTCACTTTAGTGTCCACTTCAATAAATCTCACGCGATATGTAACTACAGTAAATTAATCTAAACAGCTAAATGATTGGCTAATTAATAATGACGTCAATGATATAAGCGTCTCTCAACAAGTTGCATTTAATCAACAAGTCGATGAAAGAAATTGTACTGTTATTGTGGTAATGGCAAGCCGCCAAAGATGTTCAGCAGATGCGATAAACCACGAGTCATAAAAATTTGGATGTAAATATATTCCTTATATATGCGAGAACATTAGCCATGAATAAGACTTACGAATATAATATGTACTTCTGCTAAGGTTAAACATATTAAAAAGCTATTTCTTTATTATGAATGCAGTTGTAGGACGTGGAAATATCGATATTTCCATCTATTTAAATTAGAAGGCATGATGAACCTGCAATCTTCCGATAGCATTTGTTTATTTAACGATCCGCTATTTATTCGTTTACTTTAAGAGCTCTACAAGCTAACGAGCTAATACGATACATGTCCACAAATTAACACATAAAAATGGCTAGAAAACACACACAATCCAAAACAATCTAAGATGCGATTCTAGTTAATGTTTCAGTCATTAAATATAACGCCGCACACACATATTCACAGAATCAGCTATAATTAAAAGAGAGATAAACACACCCACCCACAGAAAAATAGAACATAAAAAATTTAAATGACACGTTTTAGAATATACCGGAGGAGTCAATAAACATTATTATAAGTAATTGAATTTACTAGCAAGGACAATGAAACCATACAAACATCTTACCTACACGCTTCAAATGGAGCAGAGAACACATAGCAACTAAAAGTAAGTACTAAGGTACGTAGGATTATTGTTTTTATTTTAATAATTTTAAGTTAATATTTACAGGAACGGTACTGTAACTTTAGTCATAATCATATTAAAAGATTATGTAAAACTAGTAGTGGCCCGCGGTGTTACCCGCGTTTTTATTATTTTTACCGCGGAATTACACTTTCCTGCGGTTTAAAGTAGTATATGTCCTTTCTCCAGGCTCGACAGATTCTGTATACCAAATATCATAACAATAATAAACCTTGTGCGTCAGCGCGTGTCGTCACGTGCGGCGTGTTTCAGCGGTTACTTATACTCATTTTTCAATTAAAAAAAAAGCGATAAAATTAATACATAATTGATAAAAATCACATTTGTTGTAAAGGAGCCCCCTTACATATATTTATTATTATGTGTTTTTAGTACTTGTTATAGCGGTAAAAGAGATACATACATCATCCCTCAAAATTTCAATACTCTATCTATCACGGGTCCTGAGATTACAGCCTGGTGACAAACAGACGACAATGATAAATTTGTGATAATACAAATTTGATATTATAACAAAAATAAGGGTAATTGATTGGTGAGATTGTGAACAGCAGAACTCAACAAAACTTAATTTTCCTTTAACTAACGAGCGCCCACAATATTTTTTGTCCTATAAGTACTTTAAATTTCTTAGGTTTCTAAGATATGTAAAACCAAACAATGGAAATAAGTTATTTATATCTTGAGACATTATGTCTCATTAAAAAAAATACTGCTTATAGTCTTTTAGTTTTACAAATGATAATTTACCGGTGATAAAAACAATGGAACCATCGGTCGCGAAATCGCCTACTACGGAACACTAAAAACATGGCCCCTTCTCAGCTCTTTGAATAGCACATTGTAAGTTCATTATTAAGCATAAGTTGATACAAAACTGTATCTACTTGACGCTACCAATATACTGGTTGACCCGCGTCACGATAACAAATAACAAACCTTCTTCAATTTCTTCTTCTTTCTTCTTTCTAGCACCTTCTCTGACAAATGAATTGAGCTGCTAACAATTGTTTCACAATACGTTATCAACGTCGCATGGTGTAATGCGAAGAATATTGTGGTAGGTAGTTATACCTATAGTTGTAGGTAAACAGAAACTACAGCGTTGATTACCGACTCTTAATAGTGATTATCAACGTCAACGTCAATAACAACTAGGCACAAATGTTCTCTATGGCAAAGTCAAAGTCAAAACATTTATATCCTTAGAAATACATGGACAGTTCAAATTTAAATTATTTCAACTAAGTTTCTTAATATAAAATTATCAGAGAAATAACAAAATGTAATATAAATATGGTTATAACTATGTAGCGTCGGTCACCGCCTACATTCATAACAAAAAAAAATGATCTCTACCTAAAAATAAAAGGCATTTCATTCATTTACGAAGTAAAGTCAATAATTTTATTGACCTATTTTTAATCATTTGATGTGCCGTCCGGAAGATGACTTTCAATTGGCGAGAAATTGACATTTAAAAATTCAACCCTCATATTTTTTGTTTAATTTTATTAACCTTCTTAGCGTAATTACTTAAGACCTTTCAAATCTGGCAGATAAAAAAATTGCGAGGCAAAACTATTATGTCCTCGCGCCCTAAACGTATCAACAGTAGGGGACTAAAAAAAACTCCCCATTCATTTTATTCAAATCCAAAAAGCATTGAAATCCTCAAGGATATGTACAATAAAAGATACGCTATGGTTATTCAATGTGAAGTTAAAAGCATCTAGAACATTCGCGACGCTAGCCTTTATTGATCGACTGCCATCAGTCCTGTGACCGAAGATACAAATTCAATCAAAGAGATAGTTGATATTAATTATTGACTGTACTATGTACCAAGCACCAAGTACTATTGGTTTGTTGTTGTTGTTTTGAAGAAAATCAGGAAAGCCTCCTAACTTATTGAACTTTAAGTTTAACGAAGTACATGACGGTTAAGTAATGTGTATTGTATACTAATAACAGTATAATGTAGGACTTTAAACTCTAGCCCAATACTTGGTAGAGCACGGCTTGCAGTTCGGTCCACAAAAACAGACTCGGTGTAATGCAATTAATGACATAATCATATTCCAGTTGCATAATATACTATAATGGCATTATTCTATCAATAAATCACCTGCACCACTCGCATCAGACAAATCATATTATTAGTAGACGTCTAAAGATGGCTATTTCTAAAGGTTTTATGACGCTATTTAGGTCGTATGTAGATAATAAATAATTCCTGTATAAATATTTTATAGCGTAACATTTTATTATTAAATTACATAAGTACCCAAGTTAATTTAATAATATGACACCCGATTAGTATTTAAATACGAGCTTCATGCGCAGTACTACTTTTGGCAAAACTTAGAAATTCTCTAGAGCTGTGCCAAATAGTAATTTATTGATCACGCTTTTAACGCATGGGCATTAATAAGCTTTATGCATGTACTATTAAACTTAGAATAATGCATTATTTTTTAATCAATGTCGGTTACCAAGAGATTAGATATTATTTCATGCTCAATGGAGTCACGATAGTGTTGAGAAAAGGTTATAATGTGGCATGCTTTAGTAAAACACAGTCTCAGAATGTGCCTACCTAATTAAATACATAACTGCGCCTAATTGATTGATTCTGACAAGAATAAGAATCTTAAATGTAAGTAGGTATATTTTACTTTCTATATTTTTCTCGAGGGGTTAGCGAAGGTTAAAAATCAAAAACATGTTTACAGAATAAGCTTTATATTGATTCAATTTAAAACATCAGATCAGAGATAACGGATCGACATATATTGCAAATCAGTTCAAAGGTAAAAAGAGGTCATTTAAACTACACACAGACAGGTATTAATGTTTTGAAGCTGCCAATTCGGCACTCTAGGAACTTTACACAAGATAAATGAATTTTCAAATAGGAATTTCGATAAGATATGCCTAATTTAGAATTTGTTTACTACGATATATTATCACTAGTTTACAATAAGTTCAGTTAGACTGATCGTAATAAATACTGTTCCATCAGCTGGTCCATTCAGTCCTTCATTTACATTAATTAAAGAAATTTCGTAACAAAATGTCTTTCGGGACCAACCCTCATCATTTTCCAATACTGGCTAAATTAACTGCGATACCGCTAAAACAAATAATCAGCTGTTCGCAGTTAATGTAAAAGTTATATTAAATTTATCCTAAAAGGTACAATTTACATTATGCCTAAACTTGGAATAAGCAAATTTTTTTTTTTTTTTTTTTTATTTTTTTATTATTGATAAGCCTTCATTTGACTACAATCTCACCTGATGTAAAGTGAAGATGTGGTCTAAGATGGAGCATGAAGGCCTAGAAATATTATTGTTGTAATGCAAAATTAGCTCTCTCGTTGTAAGCTAGGATTTGAACATTTTGGTATACATTCCTCTCAATACTGCAGAGTAAATAATTTCGTTACATCGCAATCGCGATTTACTTTCAAACACAACAAAATGTAAACATTAACGACTCCCACAAACTTCTCGACTTTTCGGCTTAAATAAATTACAGCACATAACTTACAATAACAAATCACAGATACCTTTCGAACTGACATACTACTGAGCTAGACCCATAAAGGAGAACCCCAGGGTCAGCGCTTAAACTAAACACAGTCTTGAAAGCACACAACTGCCTGCACAACCTAATACTGACCTATACAATCATGCAACAGAAATGAGGGCTAGAGCTAATGTCTCGGTCCGGGTAGGCGGTTAGTGCGGTAGAATGACACTCATCTGGGTTCACCGTCGTCGTCGGGATATCACAGATAGTGCGGCGGCGCTCGCGCGAAGGCTCGGGGCGGTCACAGGTAGGGCACGCAGGCCCCGCAGCGCGTGGAGCGCTCGGGCGACTCCGCGCGAGCCCTGCACACAAGCACCGGTTAACTCACGAGGTCCTCTCGTCGCGGCGCGGGTCGGCGCGCCCGAGGGCCCGCTTCAGCTTCTCCACCAACCTGGTGTGGAACTTGTCCTGCGGCGCGCGCTCCTGCGGGCTAACCGAGCCCTTGCTGGTCGCGTCGGCCCGCAGCGAGGCGCGCGACGGCGGCGCGCGGCAGTACGACAGCGAGCGCATCGCCGGCGCGCTGCGGTGAGGGCTCAGCGCCGGCCCGCGCGCGCCCCATGCTGCGCTCTCGGACCGCGACTCGGACACCTTCCGCAGCCTCCCGCCCGGGACCCCTTTCTCCGTACTCTCCGAAGTCTTTCGTGACCGCTGAGAGTTGTAGATGTCCCAATCGTTCTTTACTACAGGCATCATGAACGCCATCTCGCCGCCGGGTACGGTGGCTCCTTAGTTTTACCGTTTTTGTTGTTGGAATAAACGTCAGGTTACTGACGGTAGTAGGCGGTCGCGGAAAAAGGTCGCGACCGATGTCTCGTTTCCGATAGGTTGTATCCGACGTAAGATTAAACTTTATTTTGTGACTTTTGTTGTTAGATATAAGATAAATATTGACTTATTAGGATGTAAATGATCGTACAATGTGGGAAATGTCGGCTTTCACTTCAATGTCACGCACTGGACCGATTAAGGAAGGATGTTCACCCTAGGACGTTTTGCAGTGGAATGAAGTATTCGTGAAAACACACCCTGATTATAAGGAAAATAGTGGCGCCACCGTCGACGCGGCCGAAATTGGTAACTGCAATTGTCCACTTTAGGGCTAATATCAGTGAGTAATTTGCGCCGTATGATGACAAACGTCACGTTGTGTATCATTTGATATCTTTCTGCCTAACATAATCGTGACTAAAAGATAAAACAAAGATTTAAAGTGATGGCTGAGTCACTAAGATAAAACCAAAACCATGTTTACTTTTACCAGGCCATGGTTCTTTCGTTGACAGCGACTATGTAATGTAGTTTAGCTACTCGACAATAGATGGAGCGAGCTATCGACACGAGAGCCACCTAGCGAAAGCAAACTTTATTAGAATGACAGGTGGCAGACTATGTTGTCGTTTACAATGTAAGAAAAGGTTTTCAAAACAGCAGACGGAGCTCATTATGATATAATGAAATGAGCTGTTTAATACTTTAACCAGGGATAAGGTAATCAAACAAAAGTAATATTTTAATAAGCTCAAGTGTTTTATTTGTACAAATAAATACAGATATACAACATGATCAATAGACAGAAAACAGAAACATTTAGGAAAAGGTGAACATTAATTAACAAAACAGAAGAGGTTTAACATTCAGAACCTCATTTATTTACAGAAATAAACGAAGACACTTCTATCACAAATCAATTAAATCGTCCAAAAAGGGACTTTGTAAAGAAATTTAATTCTGATATGCTTCTCCCCAAGCTCTATCCAAAAGTAATTTTGTGGTATCCTATACATGTAAATTTATTGACAATACACATATAACACCTAATTATTCAACACAATATCACTGGATTTAGGTGGGACATCTTTAGAACTAAGAGCTTATCCTAACTTTCAGATCAAGAACAAACTTAGGGCATGTTTCATCATCACCAAGTAAAATGTAAATGTACAGCTTTTTCGCTCCGTCATTTGTGACAAAGCGATATAGCTCATAACATGACTAACGTTGGCAGGTATTTCTGACATAACTAACCATTGCTTAGATTACTCGGACTTTGAGAAATAATAACAGTTAAATAGAGAGCGTAAAATGAACAATTTAGAAAAATCCTAGTGCTTCATTTACTATTATATATATATATTCTATCGTGTTCGTATTTTTCTAGGCCAATTTTAATAGTAAATATAAGGTCATATAAGATTGTATAGTCTTAAAAAGAAATATTTAAAAAAATATATTGTTCATTTTAAAGAATTAGTTATAATAATAGACTAAAAAGATTTTTTTTGTTCTAAAATAGCATGTAAACTTAACCCCCCAACGACTTTTATAACGAATAGGTTCAGCACATAAGTAATTTAATTTAACAAGCGGTATATAAATAGATAATAATATTATGGCTTTAATAATAAGGAACACATTAAGCTCAATAAATGCATTCTGGAATTCTAAGTTTTTGTCGTACAACAACACTACATCAACCCGAAAACGTATTCATAACCATGATTTAACATTAAATGAATATATAATTCAATACATCCTGCATCAACTACCAAAAATAACCGTTTTATTCAGGAAGACATAATTTGGAAAAAGCGATATTCCTACTAACAACCAAACGTTAATGTCCTAAAGAGTGCAACTAAATAACAATTTATAAATGTAATTTGTGTTATGTAAATACACTTTATAGTTTTACACAGGTATTATTTCGAGGATTCCATTAATTTCTCACTCATATTTGTATCTATGCTATGTAACTATAGGTTATTTTGACAGTGTATTTAAACGCTCAATTACTATAGCGGTTCTAGCTAGTTATATATAACAAATATCAATTAAGAGCTCTCTCTCTCTTCAGATATCTATTTTACTATCGATCAGAATAACAATAACACACATGAGTTGGTATTTTTGTACATAATTTAATTAAATTGAAAATATTGAGTTTTACGTGTTATGTAAATATAGTAAACTAACATCACAAATTCTCTTTCAAAATATCTATTGGCTACTAAGAAAAAATATCAATCCCTCAATAGGTCGACTCTAATTACTTCGAGAATCTAAACCCAGGCAAAACAAGAGTCAATCACAGCCGCACAATCGCCATTAATATCCCTAATGATATAACATTTCAGACCCTTTGGTCCATAATACGAGTAACAAAATCCAAATCTTATATAACGACAATACCTTCACTGAACACTGGTATTCTGTTCTTCCTTCGAGCGATCGGGGTCATAATACCCGTTAAGATTAACCATAGTCAGTAGTTCTACCAAATGTCTCTGGTAACCACACTCCATGAGTTTCGTAACCACCTTGTGGAGGTATTTGGCAAGCTTCTCGAACAGATGAAACAGTTCTTGGAGCTGCCCGAAGTTTGTGTGAATGAATACACTGTCTGCTTCATTTTGCTGCCATTCTCTGGAAAAATAGTTTCAGTGAAGATTAAATATCATGACAACTTAAAAACTAATCTTCTATATATATATAAATAAAAATTAATTGTTGTTCGTTAGTCTGATTAAAACTCGAGAACGACTGAACGGATTTATCTTATCTTAGTCTTGAAATGTTCGTGGAGGTCTAGGGGAGGTTTAAAAGTCGAGAATAAATCGAATAATTGCCGGGATATTAATTTTAAATAATAACCCGTGCGAAGCCGGGGCGGGCCGCTAGTTCGAAATAAAAAAAGCAAAATTAAGTGCATTATCGCCACTTACCCCCGAGACTTACATTATTCCATCACTTTCATACAATCAAACATAAACAAAAAGCACACATGCTAATGTAACTAAGCTGTTGCACATTAACAAAAAATTATCTATAAATAACATAAAGTTAGATGATTAATTTAAATTTGAATGGGGGTTAGATAATGATATGTGTTTATTTTAATTTTTATGCAGAAAAAGATTAAGACACATCCGTAACCTTCGCATGCAGTATTATTAAAATAGTTAAACCTAAAAAATAAGGTTTATCACTTATTAAAAATCTTTAAGACTTATGTATACAGTCTAGCATACTGTCGTTATCAATTTATATAATATATGTATGCAATATGCAAACAACAACATGTATTACGCCAAGCATGAAAGATGTTATGAAGGAAAACACACGTGCAATACGATGATCATAGTCCAAAAAGGTTCCATAATTTTGATATATATACTAGTCCGCCATTTTGAAAAAAAAATTTAACCAGCAGTGATGAAAGTCATGGCCGACACGTTTTTTTTTTCAAATTGTTAATCGGTCTGCCAGGTTCTAAACGAAAATGTCGCAACCAAGATACATGTTACATAATCATTTATTTCCATTGTTTGGTTTTACAAATCTTAGAAACCCCTTTTCCTATGTCATAAATTCATCCTTAACCTTTAAAAGCGCATTCAAAACCCATAAATAGTAATAAACACTCACCCAGCCTTCAAAACTCTGCTAAACTTCAACACCACCGTAAAGATATCATTGATCAGCTTCATAACCGGCGTCGAACGATTATTCAGAAGACATCTGAATAAAACCTTCTTGATATACACCACATGACATTCATATAGATCGTCGAGCGTTCTGGCTTTCTTGAGATCGTTTTCAAATTCCGTCCAGGATGTTAGTATACATGTGGTTATTATGTAGTTGTCTAGAGCTCGGATCATTGAAGCCATGACGTGACGGTATGTTTGTATGGAGAGATATTGAGGAGAACGCAAGAGCTTGCGTGAGTGTTGTTTGGATAGTTTTACTGCTAGTTTCAGACTCTAAAATTAAAATAAAATATTAATAAGATACGAGTGGAGGAACTTTGCTTAGAGGTTGTAAATTCTAGTGGATTCGCTACAATATCGAGCCGCTCGCTTATTTATATTGCCTACACTTTCCTAATGAAAATCTTAATATATATTAAGCATAATTTTTATATGTCGACATCATCCTTAGCCCTTCTAACGTACACAATAATCTTTGCTCAAAGCGAGCAAAGATTTGAGAATGATCTCATCTCTTCTCGTGGGCCCAAAAGATGGACAGCAATTTTTTTTCAGGCAAATACCATAGTATTTTATATTAGGGATTTTAGAGTTCAGTAGTAGACATCCTACGGCTAAAGAGTGATTAAAAAAAAGTTAAAAAAAGTGAACTTACTTCAAAATCTTCGCCCAAAACCCAGAAAATCCGTCTCATCTTGATCAGAAACTGGAACACTTTCGCGTACCGCTGTATCGCCTCGTTCGACAGTATTATATTGAGAGGCCAGCTGACTGTGTACGTTAGAGATAAGCATTGCAACACGTCGGGAGATGAGTGCTGGAAACTTAGAGGCGTATCAGTCATACTGAAGGATAGGTTCTCGGAGAATTTGTGAACGTCTGAAATTAAGAGATATCTCATTATTTAAATTACCAACTAGTTCAGGAAATCAACTTAAGTGAATACAACACATTTGGATCTCACTCCTGGGCAAAGACGTACCCCAAATCCTACCAATGTTTTTTTTAAGTAAAGCTTTATATATAGCTTTATATTAGTGCTGGTTTTATAATAATAAGTGTAATATATTTTTTTAATGGTAAATATTTATTGTAACTCTATTTAAAAAATTTTGCGAAGTATGTGAAACGAATTGAAATGTAATACATATCTTATATGTACCATATTGCATGCAATAAAGGATTGTTAATTATTAAAAAAACAAGTGGACGTCAACTTGTCTATGTAAAAAACATGTAGGTCAGTATGAGGTAGATTTATTCGATCCGGTTTTGGATCGATTCTGAATCATTTGCATTGCTTTCAGAAATTATATAAAAAATATAGCAGCTTTCCTTCAAACGGTATTTTGGTCGATGAGCGAACGAATATCGCTCCGTCATCCTCGCTCCAATGAAATAAATTTCGCTCTGGCTTACAATCACGTTTGTTCGTGCGTGACGCACCACAGATATACATCTACCTAGATAACGCATGTATAACGATTTGTATTGAAGCCATGCGTGCCGACTTTTGTCTGTATTATGAAGTCGAAGAGGCGCTACAGTATCGCTTGTTCCGATATTTATCGTCTCAACACACATAGGTCAGATCAAACGTTTAGAGCAAACAAGGCAACGTAATGTAAATATTATTTAATAATTTATGCGGCCGTTCGGCTGCAACAACGGACGCGCGAAGTCTGAAGTAAGCGGCGACCAACCTCGACGCTTGGTCGGGGTTCGTACACGCGAAGTACAAGCATTTTGGTTTCTAGGTATGTATCTTCCTAGATAACAAAATTATTGTATGCTGTGTGACGCACCCACAGAAATTCAGCGAGTGCAAGCCACACAAAATTACTGCCGTTTCCTCTTACCCAGAAACCTCTTAATTTAAAAATACTATAGAAAATTTTATAGCCGTAAAAATATATATTAATATATATTAATATTATAAATATATATATTAATATATATTTTTAATACGTTTATTTTTATGATAGTTTTATTAAGAGATAAATTTTGACTTAACTGTCATAAAGAGATGTTTTGAATGAACTTAGAGATGTTCGGTGGAATTAATCAATCCCACTTGTAAAACCAAAAAAGTCTTAACGCTTGCAGTCAAAACACTAAAATCTACTTTTCCTTTTCCTGAGAGAATTGTATTCCATACAAATTTTATTTTATCAATTCTCATACTCGTGTACTTAAAGTTTTTGAGACATTCAATAAAAAAAATATTTATTAAAATTAAAATGTAATAAGTATATTTTGTAAATGGCTCCGGTGGTTCACGAACCTGAATGTTCTTTAAGTGACAGCGGTATCATAAAATATTTTTTTTCTGTGGGAAAATGCAAAGTTAGAACTGCATAATCATTCATCTTTTGTTTTTTTAGATGTGTTCAAAATATGAAGAAAGTGATACATTCTGGAAGTATTAGAAGAGAAGTGACATAAGATAACAGATTTTTAAATAAGTTCATTAAGCAGTTTTTGTGCAACCTCCTAAATTTTTACTTTTTATATTATTGACGATACCATTAATTGTAGATAATATTGGAGTGTCGAATCTACATTGCATAATCATGACAAGCCAAGCTCCTCAAATTAAGTACTCTGGATATGCCAATGTGCAGACTTACGCTAATTTCTATCTATATATTAGTGATATTTATCTATCTATATATTAAGATAAGGTATAAAATAACTTACGAGATATCGAAGATCCAAGCGCCTTATCCAGTATACTATGCAGAGTGGAAAAATTCAACAACTCCTGCGGGCTCAAAGTCTTCGTCAATTTCGCAAACAGATTATGGCAAATACTCCTCGAAAACTCTCCATCCATCAGAAAGAAGTAATCCTTCAAACTTCTCAAATGCTCATACATATCGAGATTCACCAAAAAGTATGTCAATATGGAGTTATTGACCACTTCTAGTTGATACGTCAACGGTAGCATTACAGATCTTTGTAGGCACGCTGTTAACGTAGCTATATTATCACAGGTAACTTTTTGGTCTTCTTCGTCTTCCGAGCCAAATAAAGTCGTATGTATATTAGGACAAGGTCGTTGTTTGACCCTCTCCATTATGAGAGCGGGATGAGTGTAGCAAGAGCTAGACATATCTAAGTCCATCTTATCAGTAAGACAGTTTGATTTGAACGGCTCTATTTCTTTCATACCGAAGGGATCGAATTCTTCCAGTGAGTACGAGCCATCTAGGATGTTGAAGATGGAATGTTTTCTTTTAGGACCTTTTATTTCTACGATCTCAACCGATTTGGCTGGTGATGTTTCTGGACTAGATTCGGCAAGAGCGCTGGTTGTTTCGGAGTCGGTTGTGACGTCAACCATGAAGTTGAAGCCTTCGGAAGTAAGGTAGTCTTTGTCGCATTTCTTTTCGGTTTCTATGTCCTTGCTGCAGTCGCTTCTTGGCGTGAATATACCACTGTTTGCGCCTTCCTGCGGGACATCGGCTGTGGTCGGTGTTTCTAAATCCAACTATAACAAAATAAACAATACATGAGACATGCCTTACAACATCACGTCTTAGCTACTGAGTTTGAGTAGCTCAACCTTGATCGGCTTTAAATGTTGCATATATAATAAAGTTGGGAGTAAAGAACAGAACATATGACTCTTTTCATTCCTGATATAAATTTTATTCCCGTGAAATTTACGACTCTGCAAATTCTCACACGGGTAAAAGGGTTTTACATTTGATATCAATCAATAGATTTGCCGTTAGAAATTATTCAAGCTGCTATTTGTTGATTACTGGATATAATTAAAAGCACTGTAGCTCACTTTGATAAAAAAAACAGGCATATTTTCAAAGTTTAAGGGACATTATTCGATTCAATAGATAACTTACCCTAGGAAACAAGTCACCCGGCGTAGCAGAACTAGAAGGCGTCAATACGTCATAAGTATCCATAGGTTTCAACTGCAAAGTCAATCCGGAGCGCTTATTCGGTTCGCGTTTCGGACTGCTCTGTAAAGGTCTTGTTTCCATCTCCGATTCT
Organism: Gymnoscelis rufifasciata; assembly: GCA_929108375.1. Taxonomy (NCBI): domain Eukaryota; kingdom Metazoa; phylum Arthropoda; class Insecta; order Lepidoptera; family Geometridae; genus Gymnoscelis; species Gymnoscelis rufifasciata. Next base: position 5,011,370 of record OV815315.1, on the reverse strand, counting down.
AGAACTTTCTTCTTATTGCGAACTGCTTCTTCTTGCGCTATTGTGATTGGCTCGTTCTTGGGTTGATATTCTGTGGGTTGATTGTATTCAACGCCTAGAACCTTTAATCTGTTTGTTACGGCCTCTTTATGTGCTACAGTGTTCGGACCTCCTTTGGTTATAGTTTTTGGTTCGAGATAATATTCCGCACCTAAAACTTTTTTCTTATTACGCTTCGCTTCATCGAATGGTGTGAAAATATTGTTCTCTTCATCGTATGCGGCTATATTTATATCTGGAGTATCTTTGCCTTCGTTGTCAACGCCGAATTCATTGTTCATGACTTTTTGTTTATTCATATACGCTTGTTGCTGTATCAACTGATATTGTTCATTATCATGTACCGAATCCAACTCAGATCCAATCACGTGACTGGACGTTTTATGATCAAATTTATTAGAATTTTCCTCCACTTTTATCTCATTTCCTTGTGAATCTAATTCTTTCTTGTTATCGCAGAGTTTTTCTACTTGTTTTGTGGTTCGGAAGAAAGTTTTAGCTATATTACGTAAGGTGCTGAAAACATGGCTTGAACTTTGGCTTTCCGTAACATTTTCCTCCGCATCTGTAGTTTTTTCTAGTTGTATTTTTTCTTCAACATCCGTCATTATAACTGTTGCTGTGGATTGCATAGAGTCGGTCATTACATCTTCTGATTCAAGAAACTCGTCAGATATATCATCCTTATCTGGTTCATTAGGTTGACTTTCGATGGACATAGCCATGACCTCGCTCCTTTGGTGTTCTAGTTCGAGTTTCTCTCGCTTGAGATTCCGCTCCTCGGTCGACAACAGTTCCATTCGACGTTGATCTAATTGTAATCTTCGAATTTTCCATTCTGTATGCCTTTGTTTCTTTTCAACCTCCATATTTAGTTTGGAATAGTACTCCATTATTTTGTTTCTAAAATAAAGAATATGTTCAATCTCAAAGCTATATCAATATTAGTACCCAATAATCTAGGCCTTTGCTATTGAATAAAATAGTTTAATCTTATGTTAATTGATTTGACAATAAATAAGCAATTGAAGGTTATTTAGGCAAACCGAAATCTTTCTCCTCAAGAGAGAAGTCCCTGTGTCCCAGCAGTGGGAACTTTAATAGGGTGTTGATGATGATGATGATGATACTACCCGAATTCATGATCAAATTAGTAGTAATTAACTTAATATAATGTAGAATCCTTACTTTTCATCGTCTTTAAGCTTAGAGTCGACCTCCTCAGTAGCCTTATCGCCCATTACTTCGAGCTCGAAGCGCTTCTTCTCACGTTGCTTCGCTTTGAGCTTCGATGCTTTCGCTTCGGCCATAGCCGCTTCTAGAACCCGAAGCGAATGCTGCTTCTCTGCTACTATCAGTTGGGCTAAGCGTTTACGATCAGCTGAAAATAAATTACATTACCAATAACGATTTCGAGTAAAATTTTCAAGAGGTTGAAAAAGAGTTGGAGTCCCACAATAATCCCAAAACTGAGCATTCTACTATAATAAGCTTTTTTGGAATATTTTATGATTTTTATTGTTTTATTATTTAACGTTTTTGTATGTATGTAATATCAACCTTAGTAACTAAGGTAACTTAGTCGAGGTAGAGATGCCCTCGTGACAATATTACAAGTCTAGAACTTATTTCAAAGAACATAGTACGAGGTCTCGAAACTAATGCCTGGATGGCCAAGCTCATTGCATAATTAAAATTAAACTAATAATATGTATTCTGTGATCTTTCGGGAAGTAAAACTGTTTCATCTTATTTTAATTTGTACAATTTTATGCATAATGGTGTAAGTGTAAGTACATGAAGTATTTTCTAATCAAAAACTTGACGGGTAATGTTTAAGCTTATTAAAGTTTTGTCATTAAAAGATTCATAAGATGGATGGATCATAAGATAGTGTAACTGGCTATATAGGTAGATAAAACAAAAGTTGTATAACAATGAATAATGAAAAACCGTAGTGAGTTGTGCGATGACGCCAAACAGAGGACAATTAAGAATAATTTAGATCCGGTTCCAAGGACCATTATGTAATGCACATAGATGGTCAAAATATTCTTGAAATTTGTTACAGATTTCGCTTTTTTTTAATGTTTATAGGTAGAGAAATCCATAACTTTATTACACGCGCTGTTAAGGAGGAGTTTGAAGAGTGAAAATAATTTGGGGTATTTAGGTGGAGAAGTTAGAATGATCGCAAGGAAAGGGTGTGAGATTATTGAAGACCTAACTCATAATCAGCCAAATACTGAAAATCTACGGCAACTTACCAACAATCTTCTCCAAAGTCTCGGCCTGTTTCAGCGTGGCCATTTCCGTGAAAGCCTTCCGTTCCGCTTCCCGCTTTAGGAGTATTTGGTCGAAGGTGACTAGCTCCCCGGTCACGAACAGACAGCGCGTTCTGTACACGTCCAGCAGTTGCTGTTGGCGCTCGAGGGAATCGAAACTGGCGCAGCAAGTCACACTTGGATGGTCGGAGGATATTAGCAGGACTAGGGGATCCTGAGAGGAATATATGCTATTTAATAAAAATATAAATAAATAAATATTTCCGGACTATCACACAGTATAATCTATTATTCGTGTATCTGTTACTACATAGGCCATTCATTTTCATAAGAAATACATATCGATTACTGCTAGTAAAGCCAGATTTGTCAGTAAAGCCACTATTTTCCTAGTAAATGACAAAAGCTACTTTTTACCACGGGAAATCTATTATTAAGCTGACAAAGCCGCGGATAGACAGCTAGTTAGCTGTGTTAATAAAAATTCTATGGTATACAATATACATTTGGCTAGTTTTATTTGTTTTTCTTCAATCTGAACAAAAGCCTTCCTTAAAGATTTACAATTGTTTCGGTTGGAATCGGCCTGCACAGTGTACCTGCGGCCTTTACCGAGTCATTATTCCTAGAACATATTGTAAACCTGCATGATCAAATTGATGATAATTTGTCGGGTTGTCCGACCTTGGCCAAATCCGGCCCACAAACTCCGATAACTGACTCTTAGCGCTGCCGAATCAGACATTAAATTTAACAATTACGCTAATCGAAGAGTAATGACAATCAAACACACAAAAATTGACTACCACGGTGGCGCGGTGTGGGCAAATGTCCGCTTGCAGTGCAAGAGGTAGCGGGTTCGATTCCCGCCGAGGGTAAAATTTATTTGTATGTTCTTCAAGCACTTTGCTCCTTGGTCTGGGTGTTTAATATGTATAGTAAAAATATCTATACATGTATGTATATTGTATTAAGTATATCAGATATCTCTAGTACCCGTAACACAAGCTTAGGCTTACCACGGGGCTAGATGTTGTTGTGTAGATTGTCCGGAAATATTTATTTATTTATTAAATACTCTGGTTTCTCTGGTGGTAGGCTTCGGGCGCGGCTTGTCACCACCCTCCGGGCTGGGTCAGTGCGTGTAGCGATTTTTTCGTGTTTCGTAATGTGGTCCGGAGAAGCCATCAACCTTCTAGGTCTTCATGTCCCATCTTAGACCACATCGTCACTTAACATCAGGTGAGATTGTGGTCAAATGAAGGCTTATCGAGAATAAAAAAAAAAAAAAAAAATACTCACACTAGGGTTACACAGCTTCAACAAACGCAGCGACTTGCCGCAAAGCAGTATATACTTGACTAGAGACCTCAGGAACTCGGGCACAGCCATACTCTGGGTGATATGGAACCCTTTATCCCAATAGCGCTTCGAACGGCAGTTCACGTATTGTGGGTCCTTGCGGATAAAGAACTCGTGGTAGCGGTCTTGGAGTTCACCTTCGAAGATGAACTTTTCTATGAATCTGTAAATAATAATAATAATAACAAATTATTAAAGGTACTTACTGTTTTATTTAAAAAAAAAAGTCAATCCAGGAAACGAAACATGGAAAGAAACTTAAGATGTTTTGATACAGTCGAGAACATTTTGTATCTATTTTCAATATTACATTTTATTGTAAAACTAGTGGCCCGCCCCGGCTTCGCACGGGTTTTTATTCAATTTTTTTTCCCGGCAGTTATTCGATTTTTATCGCCTTTTAAACCTTCCCTAGACCTTCACGAACATTTCAAGACTATGATAAGATAAATCCTTTCAGCCGTTCTCGAGTTTTAATCAGACTAACGAACAACAATTCATTTTTATTTATATAGATGTGTAAAAAGTAAAATTATTCGTTCTCGCGGGATAATCCACAAAACATTATCTATCTACTTACTTGAAATAGACTTGGCACACTGAAAACAGCGAGTTGAACGTAGTGAGCGCAGTTTGTTGATGAGTCACCAATGATATTTCATTAAATAAATACGACATCAATTCGGCTCCATACGGCAGCGTTGATCGAGAATCTGGAACATTCACCCCTCTAATGATTTATATTCATAAAAATATTTCACTTTTTATGTCAGATTTATAGGAGTTTAATAGGGCGTTTGATAAAAAAAAACGTTATTCTTAAAGCTAAATTAGTGACAAGTGTGTTTATTAGTAGTTTAATAAAAGCTTTTCACTAATTAATCTTTGTAATATTCAGAAAATAAGGAATAATTAGGTTTAATGTGTGTTTTAACTAAATACAAACTTTATTTAATCTTTAAAGAACTAATTTTAATTATAAGATTCTGTAATGCAGTCCAGTGCCGTGCAAATAATTTCTAATAGACAGACGTCATGTTGCGCCGCAAAATATCGGGTGGGAGTAAAAGGATGTTCTTCGTAATGGTGTTGCATGTCCACTCTTTGTTCGCTCGTGAGTCGGCGAACGCCGTGGTTATGACGTCTGTCCTCGTGTATGCCCTCTCCGGCGTGCCGTCTGATCCAGGTCCTCACCGTATTCCGAGAAATATTCAATTCGCGTGATATTTCCAGTATGCCATAGCCTTCTAAATTCTTCTAAATTAGCCATTATAAAAAAATATTAAGCATTTTCCTATTTAGTTTCTATATTTTTCACATTGACTGACAACTTGACATAATATGACACACTTGTAGAACTTAACTTAACTTAACTTTACTTACCCATTTTTTTAATATAAGAATAAGAAATTTTTCCATCATCAATAAGTTTAGGTTAAATAAGCGAGAACTAGCTCGAGATTTAAACAATGACTGTATATATGTGAAATGTGGTTTTATGACAATGATAACAAAGGTTAAAATTGCATAGCTCTGCGACCTGTATTGACGTAATTTTATTAAAACCTAAAACGTCATAAGTGCATTAATACGTGATAGATCTTACAAGTTTCAAAGTTTCTAGCGAATTATCAGGCAAGTGGGTCATGATTCAGTTGGTTCGATTGTACATAGTTGTAGTAACTTGGTATTTGTTTTTATAATAGAATGATTTCTACGTTTACCCATATAAAAGACTAACTTACCAATATTAGTCATCCTGAAGATAGAAGCCATAGCTTCGATAACTAGTTTCAGCGGTTCAATATGAAAGAGCACTTGTAACAAAGTCGGCATACAATTCATATTCTCAGAGCTGCTCGTGAAACAATCTTCAAATATTTCCGTCGCCTCCAAACGGAACTGTAGCAGGTAGCGACGAATTGCTTCTCTGGTCGCCTAGAAAAGATTAAGAATATGTTTTACTCTTTCCAAGGTGTTCCAACATTCAAACAACTCATCAGTGATTTAAAAAAAACCTGATTCTATCGATTGCCATGAAACCCATGTCATGTCAGAGTAAATTCCTACAAACAAAAAGTGTTAAGGAAACAAATAACTAGATAATATGGTTTTTGAGATATTTGGGTTTAAAAAATACCAAAAATCTGCTCCTACCCACCTGGCCATGTTACTCGACAGAGTATATTCTTACAAACCAAAAGTGTTGAGGAATGAAATCCCTTATTTACACAGTTTCTGAGATATTTTGGTTTAAAATAAAAAACCAAATATTTTTGATACAGAAGTATATTCTTACAAACCAAAAGTGTTGAGGAATGAAATCTCTTATTTACACAGTTTCTAAGATATTTTAATTAAAAATAAAAAAATAAAAATTTGATTCATGTATCTCAGAAACTGTATTATGTTAATTCTCTATCACTTTTTGTTTGTAAGCATTTACTCTGTCGATTGACACTGGTTACATGACTATCCGGAAAATCACGTTTTATTCAAAATGGCGGACTAGTAGGTTTGCCAGGCTCCATATTAAAATGTCGGAACCCCTTTGTTCATAACCTTTAGTAGTCTTGTAATTCCTAACCATGATTAGCTGTCGATCAATTACCTGTTGCCAAAATGTTGTTGTTTGTTGCTTTATTTAGAGGGCTTCTTGTCTGCCAAAAGGGAAAATCAGTGGACACTAATCGAGATCGCGTTAGGTAAATATTCAAGAATAATCTTTTTTACCACTCATTAATCACGAAATCGCAGAATTATTACAACTGCAGGTAGGTTTCTTATATGATGTAGTCGTCCGCTAATTACGGAATTTACAAACTCCACCTCTAAGGGGGTTAGAACTTTCTATACGTATAAACACCCTGGCGCCCACTAGTTATGTTACTTACAACATTTGATTACAGACAAACATCGGAACAGGTAAATGAAATCTTACAGTAAAAAAAGATTTACCTCATAAACAAGTCCATTACTATGGAAATGGTCTTCCAATGTATGATTAAAGGCGAAGTCGTAGAGCCGCTTGTAATAAGTACCGACGAGACACAGTCCGGACACGTAGCCTTTCAGATGATGCTGTGATATCCCTTCGAGGACCAGATTGTCCCTCATGTAGAAACAGTTAGACTCCTGGCTGTATGGAAAGGAGGTCGTCTCTACGCCAACTAGAAACAAATAAAACCATGTGATTCACTGAATCAATCAATAAGTTATAAAAAAACAAAGAAAGTATTAGGTAATTTACCTCCTGTGCTTGTCTATCTATACAATGTAAATGTATACAATAAATAAAAATGAATTGTTGTTCGTTAGTCTGATTAAAACTCGAGAACGGCTGAACGGATGTGTCTTATCGTAGTCTTGAAATGTTCGTGGAGGTCTAGGGAAGGTTTAAAAGGCGAGAAAAAGTCGAATAATTGCCGGGAAAAAATTGAATTAAAACCCGTGCGAAGCCGGGGCGGGCCACTAGTTAGAAATAAATACCTTACAGACTAACATATAATCTTATATGTATATAAAATTCTCGTGTCACAGTTTTCGTTCCCGTACTCCTCCGAAACGGTTTGACCGATTCTCATGAAATTTTGTGAGCATATTGAGTAGGTCTGAGAATCGGCCAACATCTATTTTTTATTTTGCAAAAAAAAAGTTTGCCGGATATTATTTTATATATAAGATAATATTAGCCCTTTCGTTAGTTATATGACCCAAGTGGTCGAATATAGTGTATATGACGGCGTGACGTCCTGGTACTTCATTGTAGTGCGTTTGTAGTAGCATCGAATCAACTTAAAATGTCCGATGACGTGAGCGGGCGCTCACGCCACTCGATCGCGCGACGTTTACCTGCGGCCGGTACCGGTCGGTGTCGGCCGACCGACCGGTCTCACAGCCAATCGGGTGCCCGCAGGTGGAGGGGGTTGTTTACGAGTTGCACTGCTATTTAAAGTACAGTTCCAATAGTCCGGGAGTCATTCTTTCTTTGGCTTCTGCTCTGTGCAAACGCTCTCGGAATGGAATCACTAGTTGACTTTATCTATATCTTTGTTAAACTGAGCCTCAGATTATTTGTGTGATTGATATTGTTCGATTAATCCCGTAATGAATTACTATTCAATGATATAATCTGTTTAAATCTTTATGTAATAACCTTTCACCTACATATACATAAAATCATATCAGAACAACTTACTTGTCAAGTACATAAGATGTCTTATGAACTGCTTTTCAGAGATGACGTTAAGATCAGACAGGCAGTCTTCATGCATGCGTCTCCACAGCTGCATCTCTCTTGAAGACGTCGCGATGACTTGCCTTCCATTCGTCGGTGGCATTTTCGCTGTTCAAAATTATATATTCATTAGTCACCAAAATTATGTGTACAAAATATACCGAACGCATCCCGAAATTATCTCTGGACAAGAGAGATCAGGCCTTAATTCGCCACGCTGCCCAAGTACGGGTTGGCGAATGCTACATGTCCTACATACTCTTAATAGTTTTCCGACTTGCCGTTTTTATTACGATGTACTTTCACCGTTATGCTCTAGACACACGACGACACTGACATTCATCACAAATGTCGACACTAGTGTAGATTGCATTGCCACAACAACTGCAACTAAGTGTCGCGGCAGTGGACACACACAGACATTCGATGTATACATTGAGTGTCTAATGTCTTTACATTGAGTGTCTAATGTCTTTACATTAGACACTCAATGTCTAATGTAAAGACATTACATATACATCGAATGTCTGTGTGTGTCGCCGTGTGTCCCGACCATTAGAGCAGAGAAAAATCCAGAGGTACGCGGGGTTTTTGGACCTCGGAATGTAAGTCGAGTGTGCTCCCACTAAGCCAACACGGCTTTACTCTATAAGCCACACGGTAAATTAACTATTATATTAGAAACCACACCACCAGAATTACTTTATTTTATTTTTTATTACTTATTTATTTAAAAGACCAACATTATAATGTCTTAAATAATATCTTAAATATTTTAGAAAAATAAAAGTGTACCCTATTATTATGGTCTTTCTTAATTTTACAGAAAAGTTTGTGACTTAGCTAGTTATAAAATAAGTTAATAATAAACAAGTTGGTTACAGTTAAACTTAAATCAAAACAAATAAACTGTGTAAGCATCTAAGAATAGGTTTGTATAAAAGAATAAGGTCTTTATATGTATTATAGAATTCTGAATTTTTGCTTAGAAGAGTTAAAAATATCTAAGCTAGAGAAACGTTTATTATAAACGGCGCATTTTCATTGATGCATTCTCGGCATAATTAGTGAAGCGAGAGGAATCAACTCGAAAATCGAAAATAAATTTGTATGTTGGGTATGTTTATTTAAAATATCTTTTCACGGCAAATAAGGTATTTTCACGCGGCTAATTGTTAATTTCCTTGGATGTCCAATACCGAAAATTGGACAGCGTCTTTTATAAGGTTTTCAGTTTAGCTTTAGAAAATGTATATCTTGAAGATTTTTATTTTTTTATTTATATAAGCCAATAAAATTAGGGACAATTATTATTAGTGTTTAGCTCATGTTTAGCTCCCTCATATCCTATTATATATACTAGGTTTTATAACATTTTATATTAGAATAAGTCCCGAGTTCTGAATGTATCTAATGTATACTAACAAACAACTCACATACTATACTCCATATATCTTCAGGTACATCCTTGTCAACCTGTGTGGCAAGCTCCCAAATGTCTACATATTCAGAATATTGTCCATCTGATCTGTACATTTGTTGAATATCCGATGGCTTACTGCTTGCTAATGTTACCTGAGAAATGAAAACTTTTATGAGGGCAGGAGAACGACTTATGTTTTCATATATATGTAATTATGCTATGATCTATGATATTCTGCAATAGAACTTTTGGCTAAGGCATAACTTTCATTATATGAATATTGCATTATCCTTTTGTAGTTTACAAGTACATAATTCATTAAACAAAATCATATAATAATTCAATAATAATTTTATTCATAAGTTATATTTAGCTTTTCACTCTAGAACAATGCATTTTCCTGTGGTAAAATAGCCTATAGCCCTAAACAAAACCCTCAGCTTTATTATATCTATATATGTTACAGACATCAAAAGCTGATGAACTTAATCAAGAGAGATATTTTACAATGTTTTATCCATTATTTAAGATTAAGATGCTAGATTATACCTGAATTTCAGGAGTGCTGGTTGGAGTTCCTGGTATAACCAAATCCCTGGGAGCTGTCAACCGTGGATAGTTAAACCAGGAGTTTTCCGGGAATGGTGATAAATGAGTAGATGTCAAAGATGCCAGGGACATAGGACTCAAAAAAGTATTTATATCACACTTCTGTGATATTTGTGAGCTTTTTTTGTCGGCCATAGCTGAAAAGAGTGTTTTTTTTTTGAGACTATAATCTAATCTATATACTACTAGACTATAATATAATCTTCAGAAAACAGATTCTATGTATTTTAGATATCAACATTATTTTTAATTAATTTTATGTAGGTTCATGCTGTTAATTATGTACTATAAGACAAGACATGTAAGAAATATGTTTTTTACCACCCCACTTACATGATTTGGAGTCAAAGCTTTCAACAGTATACTCTGTATAGGTAGAAGATCTATGCTTTCCTAAAGAAGACTCATTTCTTAGTGCATATGGTAAATCAAACACATGTGAAGGATAATAGGAATATGGCTGTGGTGAACCGAAGGGTTCTCTCGGAGGTTTTGGTAGCATTTTGTCTAAAACCCCAAAACTAAATGGTCTCTGAAACAAAACACAAAAAAAAATTATCAAATGATTTTACTTTAATGATAAAGCCATTGTACTTGTCTATTTTGTTTAGGATCTTGTCCAGAGTAGGTAGACATCCTACAGCTGAAGATATGATGACAATGATTATTTGTTTGTGTTACAATTGTATATATATTTAAAGGGTATAATGTTTTAATATTGTAAGAGTGATAAATACCTGATACATCTCTGTAGAGACATCATCCTTCACACTGTTACTCAGTTTGATTAAAAACGTCAATACATTCATCACATTGTCCTTATTAGCGCCAAAATCTGTCCGTCGTAAAGAATATGTAATTTTCTTCAGTTCTGCACTTCTCTTGAAATCCACTGTGTTTTTAGCGTTTTCTTGTAACACGAAGCAATACGATAACAAGTCCATAATAGACTCTACTGGTTCAGGAGAATCTCTGGTTGTTTTATGTAAAATTAATTCGTATGAGCAGGATCTCATTTTAGATGAAAGTTGCTTCTGCGATAATCTTCCATTAGTGCAGTATTTGGAAGCTGTTCTGGCACAGAGCTCGCTAAGGAGCTCGTAAACACCGGCGTCTTCATTTTCAGAATTCTTTATTGAAGCCATGGTACATAGCATAGGTTTTTCAGATTTATTTCGTCATAGTAGAAAATATTTTTTTTGTTGGGCGGATTGTAAGAAAATAAATCCACTTATTACTGAAATCAATATTTACATTATTTATTTGTTTAAATCAGACGCACGCAACCAGAGAAAATCAAATCACTAGGTACGTTTCACGCAACCTTGAAAATCAATTTATCTGAAACAAGGGCTGGCTGTGGTCTAGGTAACTGTAATTATGTAACATCGATTTATTAATTTTATTATCGATGCTATACACTCAGACTCAGAACATCGAATTGATGTGCCTATGCCTAATATCAGCGCGCACACAAAAGCATTTTTACTGTGTTGTGTGTGTGTTAATACCATGAAGACCGACTGCTCCATATTTTTTTGTGTACCAGCCTGTGGCTTATAGGCACAGCAAATTTTTATATTAGCTTTTTTATTAGATAATTTATTACGGCTGGCGGCGCCGGCGTCAGATTGTTTGCCCTTCTCCTTTCTCATTCTCACACTAACCCACAATGCTAGCCATATTCGGGGCAGACGTTTCCCACTTTCTCTACTCAGTGTTTTGTGCGTGTCAACTAGTGTCAAGGCAGTTAATTTAATTAAAGTAATGAATGATTGTTTACTAGGCATGTCTAATATTATTACCCATATATTAAAACATTGAAAAAATACTTCTCCGTGTATTTGATTGATATCCTAATTTAAAAAAAGTTATCGATGTTTCGAATGTGGTAGTATTGCATTCCTATTCATAATCGTAAAATTTGAATTTTGAATGACATTGATTATAGTAAAAAAAAAATATGTACGTTTCTGTGTCAATTTAGCTAACAATCAAAATCAGAAACAGAAAGTCAAAACATAACCTAAAACTTCAAGCAAACAAATCTTGAAATCTTTATTGAAAACGAAGTAAAAATCAAAAACAAAAGGGAAATTTCTTGAAACACCTTAATTTACGTGTTGTGTTCATATTTACTGGCAATATGAATCAATCAGATGTCTCGAAACTTGTATCGAAGATTCGTATCAATGTAAAACCCAAACCACGAAGATTGCGTAGTGAAAAGGGTTCCGAAGGAAGGATCGAAAAATTGCGGAAAACAGTAACAGGACTTATAAAATATGAGAGAATAGAACTCAATTATCACAGAGCTGATGAAGCACGTCAATATGCTGAAAGAGTAAGTTCACACCTTTATTCCTAACTATTTATAAAAATTTATTCAAAAGCCGTGCAAAATAATACTTTATCCTCTGATGATGATAATGATGATGCCTGTATTGTTTTATTATTATTTTTCAGCTCATTTCTGATGCCATTCGCCATGGAGACTGCCACAAACCTACTATGGACATTGCTGATTACTGGCTGCTTGAAAAGGAACTAGTGCACAAACTCTTTAAAGTTATTGTACCAAGATATGAGAAGTCCAATCTATCTTACACAAAAATGTACAGAGCACCAAAGCCAGAATATGCTAGAGTTTTAGAAAAAACTGTGCTGGAACTCAGAGGCAATCCATACCCTGACATAATTGCAAGGCAACCAAATAATAAGTATGCGCTTCACAATGTCTTACTGGATGCTGCCAAGCAAGATTACAAACAGGCTAAAATAAATGAAATAGCAAAAACTATTGGTAAACCTGCAGAACAAGCCAAACCAGGAGAATCAAATAATGCTTGAAATTCTGTTATAATCTTTTATTTCATTATAGGTAGTAATAAATAGGTGTTGAAAAGCAGTAAACATATACTTTTATTATCACTCCTTACAAACTGTACCTAATTTGTAATCAATGTTTCAAATGGTGTGTGCAAAACCTAGCATGCCAATTTAATTTATCCTCATTAGTGAAGCCAGTATAATAAATATACATATATATTTGTTTGCAAATAAATAAAAATATTAAAACACCTCAACCCATATTTTTTGTGTTCTAAACTGCCTTGGTTGCGTGGTGGGTGAAACACAAGCTTAGTGCTTACTACAGGGTGAGGTGTTGTTGTGTGGATGGTCAAGAAATGTTTATTTATTCTGTATGTAGTCTGATGCAGAAAACCTTTTGGTGTTTGCCAAATTATTAATCCTAATAACCCTATTTGACCCTAATCTAGATAGAATGTAAAAGCCATGTTGACTAAGTGGGAGCACACTCGACTTTCATTCCGAAGGTAGTGGGTTCAAACTTTGCCGCGCACCCCTGGATGGTTCTTTTTGAAAAATGCATGTGCGCTTTAAAATACGTGCTTACGAGGAAACCGGCATGTTCTGAGAACTTTATAAGAGTTTAAAGGACATGTGGCTTGACATAAATTATATAAATCTACAAGTGACAAAGCCCCTTTACAGCTGCTATTATAATTTGAATTTATTTTATTTACCTGACATTGCCCATTTACAGCAGCAACTATTTTAATTGAGACATTTTTAGAATATTTTATTTTTATTTTGACATCTTGTAATTTTATATTTTTATTAAAAAGGCATTTTAATTATGCACCTTGATAAAAATTAAGCTTTTGGCCCTCGTCCCTTATGGTGTTTCTGTGATTGTATTAAATGTATAATTTTGTATCAAAATAAATAAGTGTAAAATGTAATTAAGTAATGTATTAAAATTGTTCGGACATCTTTTGTGACATCCTTGACAAGGCCTCTTTACAGCTGCTATTATTATTATGTAAGTTGACAAAGCCCCTGTACAGCTGCAATATTTATTAATTATTGTTTTATTTTTGTGTTTAATTTAATTTATTAATTTATTTAAGTAATTATTATTTTTGTTTTTTTTAATTGGGTAATTTGACGAAACTAAGTGTACAACAATGTTCCAAAAGTGAATAAAGATTTGAATTTGAATTCGCCAACCCGCACTTGGCCAGCGCGGTGAATTAAGGCCTAATCTCCCTCGCCAAGAGAGAAGTCCCTGTGTCCCAGCAGTGAGAACGTTATTATGGTGATAATAGGTAAAATGAAATATAACTAAACTACCTACTATTGGAATTAAAGGTAAAACATTTCGTTATTTGGAGATAACTTATAATATAAGTTCTGTTCAGTTTTTTGTACAATTTGCCAGTGTCGAGTTGAATAAAATTCTAAAGTGAAAAAGATGTTCTTCAGTTCATTTCAGTTCAACGCCTTTTTGCGTCCTCCAATCCAACAGAGAGTTTAATAATCACTAGCACTACGTTTTACAATCCAATTCGTTCTCATCTCAACTCAGATCTGAAATACACTAATAGTAATATTAATAATTAAAAAAAATAACATTGTTGCCAACCATCCGATCACGACAGCGACATAATCGGAAACTTCGGAAAGTGAAGAGAGTGGTCGGTCCGACAAAATTATTATTAATATTGGTTGTACGTGGTTGGATGCGCCGACAATCCGGCTAAATTGGAACGTTTGGAAGCTTTGTTCCGACCAAATCGGCTCAGTCGCATTCGCAAATCCGCCGTTGTTGAGATTCCATCCAGAAATCAAGCGTATTTTAATATGCTGGACGTTGTAAAAAAAAATTTGTGTGTGCGATTCACACACGATAGAAGTGAAACTTCAGTAAATCAACGAAATAATAAGAATAAAAAAAAAGTGTGTGTGTGTCAGCTACGACGCACGATTGGAGTCTACTACTTACGAACTATATTTATGATATAATATCGAATAGAAAAAAAGGGTAAATGAACGCATCTGGTTAAATGATAAGAGAAACAAACATATATCTGTAATTATTCGGATTATTTATATTACTTCAATAAAGCGTATTACATAAAGTATGTTACAAAAAATAATATAAATAAAATACAGCAATACCTCTTTGCGCGATAGTCTCAACTACGAAGTATCGCGCAAAGAAATTTAAATAAAGCATTGTATTTGTGTCTCTTACCATTTCCGTTTCATCTTTTTGCATCCGGTTTGAAATCACTACGATTCTATAGAAGTTTCACTTCAAAAATGACAGTAGGTATTTAAAAAAAATAATTCATCGAATGATTCTGGAACCATTCGAAGATATTTTCGGAAATCTCCATCATCCAATTCCGTAAGGAGCCTATGACTGTAATGTTCTTTTTTTCTATAGTAGAATTAAGCCGTTCGTTTTTTCGTTTGTTCCTTTTGTAGCGGTGCTGTAGCAACAATGGTTGCTGCAACCAGCGCTATTTGAGCATTTTTAGATAATACCGGTGGCATGATGTTCGACGGCATCAGGTGGCAAGACGTCCGTTCAATACTTCAATAATTGCAAAGTCAACTGACGGCTGGAAGCCCAACCGTCGGACAATCTGTAGGCTCTGTAGCAATGTTGGAATGGTTGATAAGTCGGTTCCAATATGACAGGCACCAACCGAATCGGAGCGTCTGCTGTAAATAGGTCATAGGTTGCCACAATATTGTATCCTTCTTCTTCTTCTTGGTTTTATGGCTTGACCGTTCGCTGGTTCCTACGATTCTGCCAGTGTCGTCAGTTACTTGATAGTATCGTGAACATAATGCAGCAAAAGATGGGATATTATTTACAACACCAAACTGATTAAGCTAAAAAGAAAGGACAACACATCTTGTTAGTAGGCACACGACACAATAACTACAATGTTAATTTATATTCAATAAATATAAATATCTATGTACACATTAATTAATTATTTTATAGGTAACATATAACTACATAAAATTATAATATAGTCTTATATTATTACTATCTACAAATTTACAGATATATTGTATCCTGTCTAGTCTAGTAGTACATGTCATGTAAAATCAATCAGTACTGTCATTGTCATTCTTAAGGTTAGGTATTTTGTAAACAAATATATTAATAATAGTTTCACAGGAAATTATACTCTATTAGCAGTACTTAAGAATTATAGCAGCTTGTAGAGATAAAAACATCATTTGTTATCACTATCAGTTTTCAACACGAATGAGGGTTAACAAACAGTGGTTACTTACCATCTCTTTGTTAATCTTGCATTTAATTAATTGTAGAGGTCGCTAGGCTAGAGCTGGAGACAGTGGTTTCTAATAATAACATTGTTCTAGAAAGTTAAAAGAATACCTTAAAAATGTCTAAAATTGTGGTGGTTGGGTCTTGTAGTGTTGATTTTACTACGTAAGTTTGTACCTACATTTGCTATCTAGTTTGTTCATTATTCTATTTAGAAGTATCTAATATTATCTTAGAGTAAGACAGGGCATAATGTTTTAGCAGTAGTAGGTAGGTATAGAGTGGATAACCATTTTTACAAACTTTAACAAGACAGGATTATTTAGTTTTATTTTTTATACATAGGGCAAAAATAAAATTTATAAATATTTAATGGAACTTAAGTTATTTTACGACTGCTATTAAAAGGAAACAGTTTTTTTCAATCATAAAAATAATGTTGTGTTCTTTGCTATCCGTGAGACATACCTAACTTAATCAGTAGGTACCTAATTTTCTTGTTTCGTACTTTTTAGAGCGTGCTTTTAGTAGTTGGATGAAGTAAACTTGATATTTATTTTGGAGTGATGTGTAGGTACCTATAATATTTACTTACATATTAAAAAAAAGTGTGTGTGTGTCAGCTACGACGCACGATTGGAGTTTACTACTTACGAACGATGATATATGTACATCGAATAGAAATAAATCTAAATTTAAAATTTAAGAAAAACCCCCGATTCCAATCCCTTTATTTCCTAAAACGTAAAACAACATAATATTATGTAATGTGGACGCGATGCGATTTCATTTGATACCCCACACTAGTATATTTGCAGATTTTCGGTTATCCTTACCCACTCTCACCCCCATAACTTTTAAACGGCACAACCGATTTTCATGAAACATGTCTAAGAACACTCGCGCCAGACTCAGCTTTCATACAAAAAAAAAAGTGTGTGTGTGTCAGCTACGACGCACGATTGGAGTTTACTCCTATTGATTTTAATAATATCAGAGTGCTGAACTAAAAATGGCAAGTAAATTTAACCGAATGAACTTGCGCACGTTGCGCACACGCAGTGTGCTTATAGCTTTTGACCGATACATCATAAATATTGATTATATTTATAACCGACCATACTCGGAAAATAACGATATTATGCTTAATATGCTCTATGTGTATATATATAAATGTAATGGCTATGGAATATTTTTTCATTTCACTTCAGAAATATAACAGTAGATGAAACTTAATAAAAAGAAACTTAATTAACTTAATAAAAATAATTATATTAAGTTAATTATTTCTTAACTTAATAGAAAGTTTCTTTTTATTTGTCATAAGCAGGCAAAAGTCACTTGACCATAAAGCCAAGTGATATTATATTGCATACAGCCTCGTCATCTGTTTTCAAAAAGTGAAAGAACCTTCTTTATTTTTAAATATCGTAAGAACAGCATACAACCTTTTTAGTTTTAAATGCCGTCATGGAACCTTTTTACAAGCAATACTTTTTCGAACGCGTATTCGAATGTCAAAAATGGTAACTCGCATTCCAGAGACACAACAAACAACCAATCAAAATGTGTTAAAGTTCTTATTTCGAACGTGACGTTTTGACGGTATTCCATCTCATTCTTTTACACGTTGAATTCTACAGATATATATGTTTGTCTCTTTCTACGTAACGCCTCAACTTTTGTTAACACTTGATTTTACTCCCCATAAAATATCCATACCGGGCCTTATAACTCAAATCGTTTCTTAAGGAGTAAACTCCAAAAGTGCTCAGCTAACAAATATCGGGTGAAACCCTAACTAATCCTCTGTGCAAAGATGCGCCTTAATCTTTTTCTGCATTAAAAAATATAAACAATATAATGTTAATAAAATCTAAATTAAAAATTTAAGAAAAACCCCCGATTCCAATGCCATAATTTCCTTAAACGTAAAACAACATAATATTATGTAATGTGGACGCGATGCGATTTTATTTGATACCCCACACTAGTATATTTGCAGATTTTCGGTTTTCCTTACCCACTCTCACCCCCATAACTTTTAAACGGCACAACCGATTTTCATGAAACATGTCTAAGAACACTCGTGCCAGACTCACCTTTCATACAAAAAAAAAAGGTGTGTGTGCGATTCACACACGATAGAAGTGAAACTTCAGTAAATCGACGAAAGAATAAGAAGAATAAAAAAAAAAGTGTGTGTGTGTCAGCTACGACGCACGATTGGAGTCTCCTAGGTACTTACGAACTATTATTATGATATATATATCGAATAGAAAAAAAGGGTAAATGAACGCATCTGCTAAAATGATAAGAGAAACAAACATAATATCTGTAATTATTCGGATTATTTATATTACTTCAATAAAGCGTATTACATAAAGTATGTTACAAAATAATATAAATAAAATACAGCAATACCTATTTGCGCGATACTTCGTAGTCTCAACTACGAAGTATCGCGCAAAGAAATTTAAATAAAGCATTGTATTTGTGTCTCTTACCATTTCCGTTTCATCTTTTTGCATCCGGTTTGAAATCACTTCGATTCTATAGAAGTTTCACTTCAAAACTAAATTGAAATCGCTCCATCCGTTCGGGAGCTATGGTGCCACAGACAGACAGACAGACACGTCAAACTTATAACACCCCTCTTTTTTGGTCGGGGGTTAAAAAGTGATGTCTATCACTTATTAAAAATCATTAAGTGCTAACAAAGCTCTTTTATTTGATAAAAGTCTGGAATTCGCTCCCTGCTGCTGTATTTCCTTATTACTACAACCTGAGTGTCTTCAAGACAAGAGTGAATAGGTACCTTCTAGATCTATGTGTTCCATCTTCGTCCACATCGACACTTTCCATCAGGTGAGATTGTGGACAAACATAAATCTATCTCCCATTAAAAAAATTGTACCTACCTACTCACATGTTATGAATTAAATGAATTTCTTAAGACATAATTATAGACACGTAATATTTATACTGACAGATTCAATATAATGTATGTATATTAATTAAATTTTATTTGCACTTTATTTTAATTTCATTAAATGACATTTTTGTTTTAAATATAATTTTGAACTTGTTTATATAATTTTTTTAAGTGGCTTTAATTTGATTTTTAATTTTAGATATGATTTTATTTTGTTTTTAAATTATAATTAACTAATGAATATCATGACATGTAGGTACCAATTAACAACATTATAAAAAGCCTCGGTCTGCCTCCCACTTGCTGTAACGCCCAACAGGGTCCACGTTGTGAAACATGCATACACAATTCAAAAACTATGTCTTATATTTAAGTCAACCAATGTGTAAACAGCAATAAATGAATTGAGTATGTAGGTCCTACGGTTTTAGAGAACTTTGGACATTTTTTTTTCTACTTTTTAATCGACAGTATGAATAGTATTTCAAAGATAAGGACGCTGTTGATATTTTTCAAATGTAAATATTTCTCTTTTGTGTTGGTACATTTTTGTAATGTTTTTAAAAAAGAGTTAAATAAAAAAAAAATATAGGTAAGTATTATTAATTGTATATAACGTGGCACGGCAAAGACTATGATATATTTTTTTTAGATATGCAGTCAGACTGCCCGGTCCTGGAGAAACTCTTCATGGAACTAAATTCGTTACCAGCTACGGTGGCAAAGGAGCGAATCAATGTGTTGCTGCAGCCAAATTGGGAGGAAATACTTATATGATTTGCAGGGTAAGCTTAGCTGATAAAAAATAATAAAGAATGGGTACTGAGTGGATTGTAGGTACATTTAAAACAAACAACAAATAGGTATAGGGGAGATAGGGGAGCATTGGGCACTTTTTTACTTAAGCCTTAATAAAAATGCAATTTTTTAACAAAATCAACTTTTTACTCCTTATATTAGTAGCACATATATTTGGCTTCAATTATAACGAAGAACACTTATACAATTATAATCAGTATCAAAATTGCAAGAGATTTTCTGAATACTGTCAAAAGTGCCCAAACCTCCCAATGGTCGGGAGGTTTGGACACCTCAATGGGAGGTTTGGGCACTTATAAATAGGCCACTTAATGATAAATTACTTGAATATTAAATAATAAAATCATAAAAACTTGCAATAAAATCAACATGAGGTATCATTATGAGGTCTGACAGTTTTGCTTCTTCATCTTCAGCGAATATTTGGCAAGATATGAATTTAGAAGAAACATCTTTTACAGTGACTTGTTTTAAATATCTTTGGAGGGACAATCTAGATCAAATGATCTAGATATGTCGTATTTATTTGCAGTCGCTTTAATTTTTGCTCCCTTTGAAATTTCTTCGATGGCACGTAATATTATTTCTTTAGGGATTTCGCGTCGCTTATTTTTCTTTTTAAATTCAAACGGCATTTTTCTAAAAAAAATAATATAATAATTAGTAACACAAACAAAAATAAAACATCAAAAGTATTTAGTATTCAAATTGAATATTTACACGCAGTTTAAACGAAGTAATTTTCTTTTAACAGAATTTACTTTTTACAGCGATTGCCGAAACAAACAATAGTGGCGGGAGCATTGGGCATGCCCAAACCTCCCTTTAAAATGAGTGCTCAATGCTCCCCACCCCTTCATTTCACAAATAAATTCAAATATGTTTTTTGTAGTCTAATGTTTAACCTTAATTTATACATTAATATTAGCTTTTGTAAACACAGAATTAGATGACAATACAGAAACTTACGGCTTTACACAGATTACGTTGTTATTTCCTTCGAAATCACATCAAAATATTTACTTTTGCACGCACGAAACGGTCGACACCATGTGACACTGACAACTAATCAAAATGGCAGATGACATTAGCCTGAGCGGTGCTGCCAGTTAGTAAGCTAAACTACCACAGTATTCAAATTTAAGTACCTTTCATACGACCCGAATTACAAGAAGGTGCCCGAACCTCCCGACTGCCCAATGCTCCCCTATCTCCCCTACTTAGGTATAAAATATAGATATATCTTATGTCAACATTGAAAAAAAAATGCTTAATTCTGGCACTTGCTGCAACTGCTTGGAACCCGGAAGGAAGTCGCAAGCGAGGTCGGCCCCGAAAACGTTGGCGAGACGACCTTCAAGACTTTTCGGAAAGCTGGTGGCAAACAGCTCTGGATAGGGATTGTTGGAGGGAGTTGGGGGAGGCCTTTGCCCAGCAGTGGGACAACGTAGGCTAATATAAAAAAAAAAAAAAAAAAAAAATCTGTAAAGTACCGCAGGGCAAAAAAAAACCCCGATTCCAGAACTTTAGTTCCCTTAAAAGTAAAAAGTCATACTATTTTGTAATGTGCACGTGATGCGAGAAAAATATGCTCGAGTGAGACCCCACTCGAGCATATTTTCTGTTTTCCTTCTCCACTTTTACGCTCATAACTTTTAAACGGGTCAACCGATTTTCATCAGACATGTCTAAGAACACTCGCGTGAAACTCACCATTCATACAAAAAATACCTAGGTAATTGAAATCGCTTCATTCATCCATCATCGGGAGAAATGATGTCCCAGACAGACAGGTAGACCCACAGACAGACACGTCAAACTTATAACACCTCTCTTTTTTGTTGTGGGTTAATCATTTATTTAATTCTGTCATCTGCGGCGGCACTCCCCTGTGTGTAGCGTCACTATGATAAAAGTTAGAAAAATTACCTTGGTATTTCAAAAAAATAATTACTAACCTGGTGATGGCGAAAGAGAATCAAATAACTCTTATTTACAGGTTGGTGATGACCAATGGGGTATCCAATACAAGAATAATTTGAAAGAAACTGGAGTAAATGTGACGCATGTGCAATCCACGTCCAATGTTACTACCGGAATAGCCCAGATTTGTGTTGCCGAAAATGGAGAAAATCAAATAGTTATCGTACCCGGCGCGAATGGTTACCTCAGTATAAAAGATGTGGAAATGTGTAAAGAAGTTATACAGAATGCTGATGTGCTAATTGGACAACTTGAAACTCCATTCGAAACAACGTACGAAGCTTTTAAACTAAGTAAAGGGGTTAGTGTTTGAAGTATCATTATAAGACACGTGTTATATATATTAAAATACTTATATAGAATAAACATAGGTCACTTAGATTGAATAAACATAAATATTGCCGGACATGGATAATCCATTCTTGTGTTTTGGGTACCTATTTGACATCTGATATGGGTACATACCACACACATACAATTTTACAAGTTTTAATTGCTAAGTAAAAGCTAACTCATAAGGTATTTATGTATTTATTTATAATGAAAGCGTAATGGTGTCCCAGTAGGAACATCAACTCAAGTGGCGATGGCGCAGCGCTACGTACACTACCACTCATAAAAGTCAAAGTCATTGAAGATGTTGAATATTCCGTCAAGATATCAATTCTATCGCGCGTCCGATAAGATTTTTTAAAAATACATAGTCTCTCGGTGAATAAAAATTAGCTACCTATCTCCGTCTTAAAATTTTTTTTTTTTTTCAGATTAATTTGTTGAATGCGGCACCAGCTAGAAAAGATATTGAGAAAATTCTACCGTATTGTACGATACTTTGTGTCAATGAGCCTGAAGCTTCCCTTCTTATCAATGAAGACGTCACACTTTCGTAATTATTTACTTTCATCCCATACCTAAACCTGGCAACAATCAACTGATTTGATGGCTGTATTAATGGAGTTGTTGAAACACATACCTAATAACATTATTAAAAATCATATTAATGTTTGGAACTGCAATATCTTCAGGAACTTGATAACAACATGGTCACAATAAATATATTTATATTTGAATAACCTGATGATGATGAATAATCGAGCAAGTTTTACTTTTCAGTAATGCCGCCGCTGCTCTTAAAAAATTAATAGTTCTTGGTTGCGAAACAGTTATTATTACATTGGGCTCAGATGGTGCTGTTTATTTAACAAAGGACAATGACAATCCCATTCATGTTTTCTGTGAAAAAGTTGCAGCTGTTGATACAACGGTTTGTAAACCAGAAAATAACAGACTGATGACTCAGCTACTAGAAATATATGTAAATTTTTATCTTAAATTATTTGCATTGATTTTTAACATTTTCAGGGGGCTGGAGATGCGTTTGTCGGAGCTCTAGCAACATTTTTGGTTGATAAAAAAGATTATCCACTTCATCAAATCATTGGAGCTGCCTGCAAAATTGCAACTATTTCTGTTACTATGGAAGGCACTCAAACTAGTTATCCTTCATATAATAATGATCTATTCAATATAGAATACAAATACATCGAAATGTAAAAATTACTAAATAATAATAATAAATGTATTTATTTCAAAAGAAAGGTTTACAGTAGTTCTTAAAGAAAAGGAGTACATTAATTAACTATTTACATATAATAACTACACCGTAAATCTTCCAAGGTCAGAATCAACGACTCCTTGCTCTAAGTAAAAAACTTGTACTAAGATGCCCAGATGCGAGGGTCATACCTCCAGCCCTTACAAAAATTTGGTGCGGCCTGTATTAAAGCTATCTTATAAGGAACTTATCTAAAATATGAGTATTGGTTGTACAATAAAAAAAAAATATACATATATTTAGAAAAAAACCTCTTTTAAAAGCAAAAGTACATTATTTTAAATTAAAAAGTAAACAAAAAATAAATAAATAACGCCCATTAAAATAAGTTATGATTGAACCACCAGTAAGCTTTCAGTATCATTGTAATCCAGACTCTGCGATTAAGAAAAGATTGTTTTTTGCATTCTCTACTTGACATTTTATGTAGAGACATTATGTTATTTAATTTATCTTATTTATACTTTTGAAATATAAAATACTTTCCTTTAAAAGTTATTACTCCTAGTCCGTTTGTACTCGTGGAAAGGTGTAAGGTTTTAATTTTAATGGTCAATTACCTAACAATTCAAAAGTTTTGTTTTCTGCGTCAGTATCAGTCACCTGCGTTTGACATCAAAAACGTCACGTGCTCGCTACGAGGGTGAGTGACACGTTGAGTTGAGCGACGGGCCCGTGACGACCAAGTTAGGGTGGAGCTTTACTATTATTGTAAAGCGATATGCACAGGCTCCAATTAAAATGCGTTTTTTAGAAAATAATGAATAAATAATACGCAGAATAAATTAATCATGAAAAAAAGGTTTGTTTTTTCATTAATTATCCTACCTCCTTTTTTATTTGTCGTATGTAGTTAATATTTGTAACTGCAAACGTTAAGGTGAAATTATAACAATAGTAACAATTATTTTTTACGTCAATGTTCACTAGGTAAAATTGGTTCACGAACCATTTATGCTATATTTACGTTTTATGCTCCGTAGTTATTCACTTGGCTCCCGTTTTTCAGCCAAAACGCATACACCATAATAATATACAAGGTGTTTTGTATGGTATACCTACATAAAGCGGAAAGGGTGAGAATGGCACGCACCAGGCGAATATATCTCTTATTTTTTTTAATCTGATCTCTAGGTCATGTTTAGAGCCTCATGTCAGTTGAAAATTTGTTTTTAACCCCTTGTAGGTAAAAATACAAAATATTATCTAACCCTAACCATAGATTTAATAGTGACTATTACATACTAAGATACCTACTAAATGAGATAGGTTTTACTGTAATTGATTACTCTCAATGTATAAATTTAGATAAAACATTATAATTTAAGGCTGCCACGCATGATAAAACTTTAAATTTTTTTTGACATATGGGCCTGCAAATCGAACCAACTAATAAGTTTGCCTGGTGCGTGTCATTCACACCCTTTCCGCTTTATGTATACCATACAAAACACCTTAAATATATACACGAGTTTAACCTTATGTGTAGTTATGCAATAATCATTGCCTATGTCCTGTGCCAAGTTATAATTTATCACTAATCTAAATTTCAGGCAAATCGGTTAGCTGTTAGCAGCTTTCGCCGTTATAATTTAAATAAGAACTAACCGACTGGCATATATACCATATACACAATCGTTGTCACAAGTTGTTGGGAATTTAAAATTGATTAGTTGGTGGTCGAAATAGATCGTGTGGCATTCCAATAATAATGAAGCTGCATGTTACGATATGGACAAATAGTGTTATCGATAAAAACGATATCTCAATACGTTATGTAAAAAAAGTGCAACTTTACCATGTTAGGAGCCACTGACAGAATAAGAAAAATTTTTTTTACGTAATTTAACCTTTCCAGACACTGAGACGGAAAACTGTAAATTTTTGTTATCCACGCTTTACATCTATTACACCATTACTGCTGAAATTTTATTGAATAGAATATTAAAATAAAACAGAGATAAATATTTTTTTATATTTTATAAGGCAACACTACCTGTGATTTTGATGCACTCTTAAACTAAAATTTCTTAACTTTATTAGAACTTAGCATTAACAATAAATCTAAATTTAACTAATAATTATGTTAAATAACGTGTACAGTATCAGAGATACATTTTATTCGCAAGCTATTCATTTTCTTGATGGCAACACTGTGATGAAATTGGCCCAATGTATGTACAAAATGCTGAGAGGATATATTCAGTTAATAAATGTCTTGCATATCTATCTAAGAAATCAGTAAAATAAAGTATGGGATTCCAGATTGGTCTAAAAGTCACATTTGATTATATCTCAGAAACTGACAAAGTGAAAGCAAGTTTAAAGACAAATAAGAATACCAATCCCATTCTTCATTTTTGCAAGATAGAGCCATTCTTCAGATAATAAATTTTAAGTATTTTAATTCATAATTCATACACAGAACACTATCATTCACCCGAGCAACAAATAAATCATAGGTATTACTTAAAATAAATGTTAAAAGTATTATAACAACAGTATTTTGGTAATAAGTAATTATAATTACAATAAAATCTGTCACAAATAAATACATTAATGCATTACATAAAGGTTGGTCAAGTCACTCTCCTCCACAATTTCCAACAGGACCTGCAAATCTTCTATACTAGAAATATGTTGAGGTGCTCCCAACAACTCAACTGATTTTCCAAATATTGAAACACTATACTTCATATCCTTTGGACAAATTACTGATTTCAAACATGTACCATCGGATGACTTCTTAAAAATTATTTGAGACACCTCAGATTTTGGTGTTGTATTTTTATTATCTGCATTTGTGTTTGAGTTTACATCGGTTTGATTTGTTGCTGTGAGTGATGAATTGGTTGTCATATTATTATGGTCACTCTCTTCAACGCTTTTGTTTTCTGATTTTAGCTCCTGCTTGGTTTCAGACTCCTCGAGAATTGATGGACTTCCTGGATTATCATCAAGACATGCCTTTGTTTTGCTATCTTCCTCAGATTTTATTATTGCCTGACTAGCATCTAGCTCCATAGGGACTGGGTCTGACGAGCTTGAATTTCCCAAGAGCATGGCTTCAACATCACTAGATTCTAAATTCACAGAATTAGGATTTGTTTTAATTGCACTATCCTTTGTGTTTTCATTAAGAATATCTAAAATTGAAGGAAACTCATCATTTTTACTATCTTCAGTATTATTGCTACTTTTTGTCTTTTCATTGTACATTAAATCTTCCAATTCTGCTGCAATTTTGTCATAAATTTTATCATCTTTTGGTTCACCATTTTTAGGAAAATAATCAATACACCAATCATCTCCAGGGAGAATACTTTTATTGATATCAGTAACAAGTTCTTGCAAAGTAATTTTACTTTGCTTTACTTTAGAATTTGTGTTTTTGTTTTCATTATCAAACACTACTCCATAATATTTAACTTTGGATTTTAGGGGTGTTTTTGGGTTGTATTGAGAGTTGCTTATGTTCTCTGATTTCTTCAGTCTGTTATTTTCCTTCAAAACATTGCTTGATAGTTTTGGTGATACTGGTTTTGCTTTCTTCAGTCCTAGTAGTTTCTGAGCTGGGTGCAAATTGTATGCTTGTCGGTGGATGTCAACCATACCATTTTCCTTGGCTTTTAATCTAGCACTCGTGGTAACAACGTTGGTGTGCTTAGATTTGGGTTTGGGGGTGCTCTCATATTGGATTTTTACTTTAGTAAACTTGCCTAAAATCTTAGCAAAGTCCATAGGAGTAACAACAACTGAACACTCACGACATTTGGCATCTTTATATTTACGCTCTAAATTCTTAGATAATTTCAAGGTCTTAAATTTCCTATGTTCACGTGTTTTAGTTGGAATCATGTTGAACTAACTGTACTGCTTCATGAAAAAATAATAGAGTGATAGTTAAACAGATCGTGGTTACATTTCCCGCGCAGGCGGTTGTCCTAAGCCTATACATCTAATACTTTCACAATAACGTTTATAACATCGGTAAACATTTATAGGTTTGGTGTAAAACAAGCAAAAGAGAGTAACTTGAACAATTTGTTTAGAAAAAGAGAATATTTACGCATATCTCTACGTAACACAATCAAATTCAACGCAAATATGGCGTCTCCTAGGGTTGGGCTTTATAAAGCTAAGTGTTAATGTTATCGATAAGTTAAAATTAATGTATGTCAATGTCAATAAAGGCATTCGATATCGTTGTAGACTACAGCTGAAACAGAGATTGATATAAAGTAATTTAGAAGTATTTCAAGACTATTAAGTACAATAATTGGTGTTCATAAATAATATCAGGCCTGATCCGGATTCTGCGCTGTAAAATATAACTATTAAATATATGTAATTATGTAATGTAAAATCATTAAGGAGTTCTTGAAATACTTAGTTGAATACTTGAAACAAAATTACGAAGTTTTTACAATTGTTACCAAGATTCACTTAAAATTACTATGAAACCGGTAATTTCTGTTGTTTCGAACCATTTTTCAAACAGAAAAAATAGTAAAGGTATAACTTTTTTTTTTATTTGTGAGACCTGTAGTGAAATCCAGTTAAAAATGAAGATATTGAAAACTGATCAATTCAATTTCTTATAATTGGACTCTGCACTTGAAGCAACAGTTTGCCAGTTAAATGTTAAAGTGAGAATGTTGTTACTTATTTGAACGCCATTTTACGTCTCAAAAACTTATATAAATTTGGGAATTAAAATTTTGCCATTGAGGTCGTCGTCGAAACGTTACACGATAAAAAAAAATACATTCTTTTTTTTAAAGAAGGGTGAAATGTGATCAGATTGATCACATTTCACCCTTCTTTCCATGATCCTCCTTATATTTAAATATAATGCCAAGTACGCACCTGTAACTTTTAAGCCTATACATAAAAAAAATTAACCTATTTCTATAACAGTTTTATGCAAAACGTGATAGTATAGTATCAAATTATAAAATGTTATGTGTATCTTTTAATTTATTTAAATTATTAAGATTATATATGCATAGCACTTCATGCTGTTATGTTTCTCTACCCAATCCGGGTCATGCTTGATACATAATCTTAATAAACAGCATCTTGTAAAGAACATAGTTACAAATAAAAACTTTGAACAATGTGACTGACGTGATAAACTTCGTTTAATTTTCAGCAAATAATATTATTAAATGCCATCGTATGCATTTCGCCAAGTGTAATAAACATATCTAAATTGAATCCTGACGGTAATTGGGCTATTTCACTCAGTCATAACAAGCATTTCATCAATCTAGTCAGAAAACATTACAACGATCGACTAAATATCGAAATTATATTCATATAGGTATACAAAACTATGTGAATTTTATGTTAATGTAATGTAATGTAGGTATATCGAGCTATTTAGCCGTAGTAAGAGGTAAATTAAGACTAATATATGATTTTGAGCAACTTTTAAAAATTGTATAACGCTCATGGTGAATATACATTTATTTGCAATAACATATTATTGCATTGAAGTTGCCTGTTAAGAGAAATATTTGTAGTTATCGACTTGGTAATAATTTACTTTGAACAACACTATAAAACCAAGCAACCATCGATTGTATGCACTACGAATAGCGCGGGGTGCCGCGCTGCGCGCCGCCATTTTAGTGCGCGTGCGTGGTCATTCAATTTAGCGGCTATCCACGCTCAGTCGCTCACAGTTTTTCTACTCTGTGGCTATTGTCAGACTCTCATTACATTTAAGAGTAGTTAAAAAAAGAGAACGTTCTAAATTGAACTCGTTATTTTAACTTTTCTTGTAAATTTATCACATTGCTGGTAAGCCTGAATAATATCGTTGCATGAGAACGAATAAATGGCTTAAGTAATTTTCTAGGGTGATTGACATTCATCTATGAGTGAGTGAATGTGGTGCGTGTAATCAATCATCATTCTTCGATCAAAACAAAATGGCTGTTCCGTGCGTGCGTGTGCGTGAACAGTCAATCAATTCAATTGTTCTTGTCGATTCAGTCAATATTATTTTATGAAATGCTCTAGCTAGCTCTGAACATTATATGAAAAGTATATTGATATGAATTGTCCTTTTTCTCTATAGTTAGAAATACTCTAGTATCCTTGTTTTGAGAAACATTAAATATTGTTCGAGTCGACACAATCTTGGGTACAAAATGTCTTGGCCTGGGCACTATCCGGCTACCACATGGAATCAAGCTGGATTAACGGTGCCGGACATAAACTCGGGGTCCTATACCCCTGAGCAATGGGCAATGATGCAGCAGCAAAATTGGCAGCAATGGTCACAGTGGCAACAACAATATTCCCAGTGGCAAACACACTATGGAGATAAAGTAATGATTTACATTCTATAATAAGTATATAAATATCATACTGCGCTTATTTAACTTGCGAACATATTGGTTACAGTATGGCCAACAGATGCAGGCTGTCCAGAGTATGGGTATGGGTGGAATTCCGCCTCTACCGCCTACGGCCGTAGCGCCGCCTCCTCCACCGGATAAACCACCGCCCCCGCCACCCCATGAAAACAATCAGCCTTTGTTCAATAATCAGGATCAAGCCCCCACTTCTAACCAACCACCCGCACATCCAAGAAGCAAAGTAAACTTGAATATAAACTCCGGTACAGGTAACAATCAATGGTCTTACAGCGCAGATACCCAACAGCCTGCTATCAACTCTGAAGCCTTGAAGAAACTCGCAGAGGAGGAGAGGCTTTTTGATATTCAATTTCAGAAATGGGAAGAGGAAATTGATAAATGGCGCCAGGAAAATGTCAATCATCCTGATAAGCAGGCTTACAAGGACTATGAGGCAAAATTTGAAGCTTGCCGCAAGCAGCTTCTTGAACGGCGCCAACAGATGAAGATGAAGCGAGCGAATCTCCTCAACTCTGCTACAGCTTATACTGCAGGTAATATATCAGTTTCTCAGTCAATATCCACAAATTCTAATCAAAATACTTCCAACCAACAACCTCAGATACAAAACTCTCAAAATAAGAATTATGAAAGAAAAAACTTCTCTCATCCTCAAAATCCTCAGCAGCAAAATAATAAGAATGTTGAACCCCAGGATAGATTTGAATCTTATCACCAAAATGTGGATGCCAACTATGCTCCACATTCTAATTCTCCAAAAAGTACTCAGGAAGATAGTTCAACATTTCTGCAATCTTCTTCATCTAGTAAAGGCATTCCAGGTCTAGATTTAGTAACAGAGTCATTGAGCACCAAAAACCCAGAAGTTATTGATTTATCTGATGATCATGCTAACTCTAAAGGTCCTGATTATTCCACCATATCTATGGGTATAAACAATATCCTTGGTGATGAGAAGATCATGAATATTCTTTCGATGGTTCAGGGCATTAATTCAAATCAGAAAACAGATTCTAATAAAATTTCCCAATCAAACAATCAGGGAAATCAGAATTTCAACCAAACTCAGCAATATGGACATAATTTGCCAAACAAAGCAGGCCAGTATCAAAATCAGGCAATGAATTCTCAATACCAACAATCAAATCAAGGTAGAAATTTAAATAGGCCAGACTCAATGCAACAAGATCAATACTATGATCAAACTAATCAATTTGGAGGGTCAAACCATGGTAGATTTGGGGGTCCTCAAGGTACTGTGCACAGTGGAATAAGGCCAGGTATGCAGCAAGGAGGTCCTAATAATAGACTAGGCGGACCAGGCATGCCAGTTCGGCTTAATTTTAATCAAGCTGGACCTGGAATGAATCAAGGTGGACCTGGAATTAATCAAGGTGGACCTGGAATGAATCAAGGTGGACCTGTAATGAATCAAAGTGGACCTGGAATGAATCAAGGTGGCCCTGGAATTAATCAAGGTGGACCTGGTATGAATCAAGGTGGACCTGGAATGAATCAAGGTGGCCCTGGAATGAATCAAGGTGGACCTGGAATGAATCAAGGTGGACCTGTAATGAACCAAGGTGGACCTGGAATGATTCATGGTGGCCCTGGAAATCAAAGCGGGCCTGGTAGGAACCAAGTTGGACCAAATATGAATCAAGTTAGGCCTGGTATGAATCAAGCTAGTGCAGGTCCCAGACTAAATGGACCTGTTATGAGGCCCATAAGGCCAGGTGGTCCTGCCATACCTCAAGGACAGAATATGCATCAAGGGGGACCTAATATGGGCCAAGGTGGGCCAAATATGCCTCAGAACAGGAATATGCAGCCTGGAACTCCGAATATGCAACATGGTGGACCTAATATGCAGGGAGCACCCAATATGCAGAAAGGATCTAATATGCAACAGCCTCCACCTCTTATGTCACAAAGATTATCCTTGCCTATGCAATCAAACAATGGTCCAGGAAGACAACCATTACAAGATGTATCTTCACAGCAGAATACAGAATACTATTCTCCCCTAAATGCTGTCCCACCACAGCCACAAAAGACAAAATGGGTAGAAGACCCTATGTTCACTCCATCTATTGTTGTTGAATATGAACACAAATCCTTAAGATTGAAAGGTAAAAAATATTTAATTATCACTGCCTCCACATTCTGGGGCATGAGCAGAACAAAAAATAACATTCTCCATCTTAATCCACTCCCAACTCTTATGTCATTATGATAAATTAGAATAATTGGTTACTTAATATTAACTAACTGACGATGAAGACAAGAACAAGAATTATAGATTTTTTTATATTTTACTAGTGGCCCGGCCCGGCTTCGCACGAGTTTTTATTAAAAAAAAAATCCTGGCAATTATTATCCTTTTAAACCTTCCCTAGACCTACAACCTTCAAGACTATGATAAGATAAATCCGTTCCACCGTTCTCGAGTTTTAATCAGACTAACTAACAACAATTCATTTTTAAATAAATAGAAGATTTTTCTCAGGCCCTGGGATGTGGAACTGTAATTTTTTATTTAGAACTGTTGAGTTGATAGATTCTTTGCATTAGTTGAACTATAACTATTTGCTTGAATCTTAATGATGGATCTTAATACTTTATTTAAATTAACTTATTGTTTCTTTTTCAGCTCGTGACTTTATTGAACCAGTACACACTTTTGATTACAATCACATATCTAAAGATGATGAGTACAAAAAGAAAGACTTTGAACTTGAAGCTGATGAGATATTTACAAGAAAACCCCGAAGATCTGAGAGGGATTTTGCTGAGGATAGATTTAGGGATCCAGGAAGTAGAGATATATACACAAGGGATTACGAAAGAAGGAGTATAAGAGATGATTTTAGAGATATGCCTAGAGATGTGAGAGACACCAGAGATTTAAGAGAGCCAAGAATTATGCAAGACATCCGGGAACCCAGGGATTTTAATGATTCAAAGGATTTCAGAGAAAGAGAAGTTTTTAGAGATGAAATGATTTCCCGTGACAGATTAAGAGAGAGAGATAACTTTGATAGTCACAGGGAAGATCGAAATGTAGATAGAAGACGTGACGAACTTGATCGCCATGGCAACAGACGTATTGTGAATGAAGATATGAGAGACAGAAGGGGAAGAAGAGATGACAGTAGAGACGGTCATAGAGATGAGAGAGATAGAGATGGAAGAAGAGATGAATACAGAGATGGACGAAAAGATGAAGGGAGAAGGGACGAACACAGAGATGGACGGAGATACGAAAGAACAAGAAGCAGAAGTCGAGACAGAGATTCGCGTAAACGAGGCTCGAGTCGCGATAGTGAAGCTAGTATTAATTCTAAAAAAACTAAGAATGTGAAGGATGTGCAACTCAACAAACCACTTGTAATGATTGATGATTTGTTGGAATCACCTGGGAGAGAAATGAGGCCAGCGAAGATTGTTGTTATACTTAGAGGTAGGCATAATACTATATTTAAGTAGTTCTAATTCTTTATTATGGCCTAATTATTTGCAAGAGGCTGTACCTACTGATATTATATACACACATAATTTCAAGTGTGTTTGTAGCTCTTTGATCTCGCAAAAACTACTGGATTTATTTTGATGATCCTTCACAAATACAGCATACTTTTATATATACTTCTATATAATATATATCAGAATAACACATAAGCTACTTTTTACTGAAGGAAAATACAACTATTACGAGCAAAGCCCGGTTTGAGTCAAATTTGGCATAGACATACACTGTTTTTCCAGTAATGGAGCGGGTGGGCAGCTAGTTAGTAGTCGAAACTTTTAGAAAACGCTGTCACTATGATTACAAAAGTATTTTTTATGGAAATAGCAACAAACTTAGATATTACTCACTATTGTTTAGTTGGATGTTTTAAAAACAATGTGCTAATTTTTGCTTTACCCTTTCAGGTTTACCAGGGAGCGGGAAATCGTATTTGGCTAAACTCATCAGGGATAGAGAGGCTGAACACGGTGGTACTGCTAGAATAATGTCCATTGACGACTATTTCATGCAGGAAGGCGAGATTGAGGAAACCGATCCCACTACAGGCAAAATTGTAAGTTTCACTTTATTTCATTCTCGTAGCATTTATACAGAATGTAACAAAAGTTTCGAATTTCTGAAAATATACGACAAAAGATACAATTTGTTCTAACGAACTATCTTATCAGTTTAAGCAAAATGCATAAAAAATTGCATCCATTATATGTCCACATATACAAATAAAACGCAAAACTATCAAACTTTTAAACAGTGTGTAACAAAAGTTTCCATCAAGATGGGAACCATGTCATCAGTTTTAGAAACTAATGAAAAAATTACATTCACACATTTATAAAAACTTGTACTTAGCTTGTAATGGAACACGGATTGGATTTATTATAATATGGAAAAATATGCTTGCTGTGTTTTTTAAGATAATGTTGATTGTTTAGGTTATAAACCTACACAATCGACGAAAGCAAAAAACACGTTTTTTTACACCACAAATGTCAATATAAGTAACTTGAGAGCTGTTGGACTTACCATCCTGTTTGTGAGATGATCATAATAATGGCTGATGTCGATTTCATTACATTCTATAATGTTCCACCAAAACTGGTCATTACAACCAAAACCATAAATCGACAACAGTCTCAGTTTCTTCTTTGAACTTTCGGTCAGACACTGATATTATTTGTAGATTACTATGACATTTGGACAAACCTTTGAGCATAAGTAATATTCTTCTTTTAGATTAAAAAACCTTCTTTGAAATATGAATATGATGAAGCCTCGGAAGAAACATACACGCACTCTTTAAAACGAGCTTTCAAGAGATCAATCACGGATGGTTACTTCCCGTTTTTGATTTATGACGCTCCCAATCCCACATTACATAGCTATGCCGATATATGGAACTTTGCAAGACAGCATGGTTTCCAAGTAAGTATTAGTTTAGTCATTTGCCTGTCAATATGCTTACATAGATGTTGTTATGTAACTTTTCTTCTTATGGTACCCGATACACTGTAATTATTAACTATAATAGCATAAAATAGAATAAAAAAAAGTTTTATTTACGTCATAAACACACTATACCTCTACAATTACAATTAAAATTAACATTAAAGCAGTTAAACAAAAATACTATAGTTAAAATATTAGGTAGTGTTTGTTGTCTTATTATGATACATACATAGATTTACATGACAACAAACTTACGTATCTTGGTGATCAAAACTGTCTTACTCAATGCTCAAATTCGTCATTCACTGCTACAGGTGTACATTTGTACTATGGAGCAGGATATCAATGCTTGTTTCAAACGTCAAATCCATAATCGTAAGATGGAGGATCTTGAGGTTATGGCGTCCCGTTTCTTCCCGACTCCTGCGCACCACATTCAGCTGGACCCCACGACGTTACTGCAGAGTGCTGCTATCGAGGAGGTCCAAATGGAGGACGTAGAGGATGTTATTATGGACGAATCAGAAACTAAGGATGAGGTGAGATTTAAGAGCTGCAGCCGTGTGGTTAAAGTTTGCCGTTGGTAAAACTTACTGGGCTCGAATATACTCAATGCTTACTCTTTAAAATGCATTTTTCACTGATGTCCGCGGTGGGAACCCGTGTATATTTTCTTACCTGTATGGGTCAAGTACCAAGGACTTTATAAAGAGACATTTTTGACTCTGACTAATATAGGTACCAAACATTCCTAGTGCTTGTTAATATTGGATATACAGCAAGAGGTTTTTTTTATTTTTAATATGTGTTTTTTATTATTCTGCCTTCTAATATACTTCCAAAATGCATTTCTCAACTACAGAAGTGGAGACAGCAACGACCTTTAAGAGTTATTATTTTATAGCAGTTTCAATATTTTTTTGTAGTTTCTCTCGACATTTGCTTGACTTATAAATTCAAATCAATTGTCAGGGTAGGGCTAATAATGTTTCTTCCAGCATTGTAACTGATTCGTAAGGTGCTGATTCATCACAGGTTGAAAGCGTATTTACATCGAAGTGGGAGAAAATGGACGACGCAAACAAACTAGGTGGGTTCCTAAGTCTTACAGATCATATTTAAGTATTTTGTTAGACTAATAGTGTATGTAAAAATACAACTCACGGAATTCTTACCGAAACGCGAATACGAATTATGTTATCTTAATATTTCTAAGATTGCATTTTCGTCGATAGAGTTGTTTTCCGTTATTTCAATTGAAATAAACGGGATTTGTTTTTCATACGTGTCTCGTCGTTTTAGTTTTAAGTTTCGGATCTTTTGTTTACCACAATCCTGATTATTGTTATCGACTACAACCCGGATATTATTACTAAAAAAATTATAAATATTTATTTATTTATTTAATTCAAGAGGCAATTGTAACGTAAGGTTAGTATAGGCTTTAGCCATAATTGGATCGGTGCGTTGTTACAGCCCGACTTGATGGCACCAGCAAACCTCTACGGCCGTCACAACTCTCCATGGAAGAATTCCTGCAGCTAGACGACTGGACTCCGAATAAGGCGAAACCGGGGAAAAAAACTGTGAGTATACCTCTCTCTAATCAATCTCATCAACATTACTAGTTTTTTATCTTTTATAGCCCGTTTTAAAAATATAATATTTGGAAGAAACAAATATTGACTGCAATTTGATTCGCAACGATTGGGCGATTTTGCCTACTTTTGGTTATTTTATTTTTTAAATAGTTTTTGCATGAATTCATTATTTTGATTCGTGAAAACGCGAGGTAATTGGACAATATTGTTCATTACCGCTAAACTAAAAGCGTAAGAATTAACCTTTACGAAAAAAATACTGGTAAACTCTGAAAAGGAGAGTCATTTTTAATTTCGTCTGTGGTACATTTTACCGCTATTCGAAATTAGATCATATCATTTGCCGGAAGAAATCCATTTTGTCAAGTCAAGAACAGTTTAAACTGCATACAATTATCGATGTGGGTATGCTCCTTCTAATTTGTTATATACCTTGAATACTGCGTTTTGTTTTTGAGCGCAGAGAGATTTCATCGACTTATATTAAAACAGGTTCGCTGGGCCGACATTGAAGAAAGAAGAGAACAGGAAAAGATGCGAGCTATCGGCTTCGTCGTCGGTCAAACAGATTGGAATCGCATGACCGACCCCACTATGGGCTCTAGCGCCCTCACGCAGACGAAATACATAGAGCGTGTTAAACGTTAATAGGATAGGCTTTATTACTTAGCGCTCAACAACGCTGCTAACTTTTTTTTAATTCTATTCTTAACTAAGTAAGATTTAGTGAAAATTATTACTGCGGTGTTTATTAGGGTACATCCATCGTAAAGACTTTATAAAATTGCATATTATCTTCTATAGGTATGCATATGCATAGTATATAAGATATGCTAAGAATAAGCTGAGGCTCAGCAAAAGTTGTATGATTCGAGTATTATTTTTAAACACTTTATACTCTGGCTATATATATATATTTCTTATAACAAAATTACTTATCATGTTATGTAAGGTGTTCAAGTCTTAAACTGTTAAAAAATAAAAATAGATTTCAATATAAATAGGTGTATAACTTTTAAATGCAGAATATTGTGGTGTGTCTTTGTCATTTCTAAATAAACATCGTTCGAAAGTATATTTTATTTTTATTTTTCTATATTTCATATTCGGTCTTCATTCGTAGCACTTACGAACCCAGGAACAGAGGTTTTCTTTATGTTTTCGTGGTCATAATCTTTTCTCGGATAATGGTCAGCAGAGTTAATTCTCATCATTTTATTTTCGTTGTCATATTGAAACGGGTTCGACTTTATTTCCGGTTTTTCGAAATTTTCAGTATTCTCCGCGACAACTCCAGTTCTATCAATTTTATCTGATTTGGAAAGGTCCAGTTCACCTTCTCTCGCCCCCGTCATTACCACGATTGGGGTCTGGTTCATTTCGGTCATATGTTCTTTTATGCACTGCTGGAGTATGTGTAAGAAAAAAAGGAATGCCAAGAGAGTCAACGCTGACATTGATGCGTTGCTCTTCAAACCACTGCTGCTGTGGTGGCTGAAAATGTAACGATTCACGGTAATTTTCATAGCGAACTTTGATTAAAATAGCTAAGGTTTTCTTATGCCAACTCGTAATACTACTTATAAGAAAACATTCCGTGTATCTGAGGTTTATGTAAAACCATGACGTGGAATGTTTGAGAAAAATATATTTACATTGTAATATTTTTTCAAATTTAATAATATAAATCAATGGATCCAATTTGGTCAATTGAACTACACCGTCATCCGATCGGTTATAAATTTAAATTATATCAACCCATTTTATTAAAAATAGTTTTTCCAAAAACTTACTATTTGGGAGAGGCTGCCACGGGAGTAGGCTGATGCACTACCATCGGCTGGTGGTGCTCGTATGGATTGTAAACATGCGATTCCGGCATAGACGCTCCATATTCTGAATACCTGAAGAAATTCGTATTGCGGTTTTTACGTTTATATGAATCGGTAGAAAATAACATAATTTACTCACTTCATGATGGTATTATCTGTGGTGTATTTATACATTTTAAATGATAGTGTGGTTAGTTTCTCAATTGGTCTCTTAAGATCAATTGAGAACCACCTACTTCTTATTCATAACCGTTGATTATTGCTATCTGGTATCTTTTGATTTACTGACCTGTCTGTTAATTTTGAACCCATGCCCACTTGGGAAAGCAGGTTTTCCAATGTCATCTTGCTGGAAAACTGTCACACGCGTTGTGTTCGAATGTCAAGGTTTTACTGACACGAAGGTGAGATGCCCCAGCGCACTTGGGTGCGTTTTTCCGCGCTCTAGTTCATCTCAACTTGTGTCACCACCGTAATGATGTTCCATGAACATCTTCTTACGGTATTTTCTCTTCAATTACTATTTATAAGATAAAATGAAACAAAAATATTTATTATTATTTTTATTACTTTACAATCACAATCATACAAGGACGTCCTCAATCATGCACGCACTCAATTATACATAAATAACTACTAACTATCGGTGATACAAATAAAACATCATATCACACAGAATTTACTTTTTACATCAGTCGTTATCGAGATACTGGCGGAATCATGTCATTGTTGCAAACAATGTGCCAATTTAAACAACTCATAAATTCACAAGTGTCTTGGTCATATACCCTTCATTTTCTGATTTTAGAATATGTACTTAACGCCTTCTATTAACTTCTAGAATAAGTTAATAATTTAAATAAATAAATAAGTTAATAAATTACTAACTCTATATTTCTGGGCTGTGCTATAAATTGAGCAGAAACGCCTTTAAAAACAAGGCATTTGAAATTTAAGTTACCAAACTAGGTATAAAGATTTTGAACCTAATTAAATTACTTTGATGGAAACTACAGCTATAGAAATTTTGAAGACCACGATGTTGTAGTGGCAACTGGATTCTAAATACTTTAGACTTCGTTGCACTCGAGGTAGAGTTCACGGCAGTCTACACCTGAGCGTCCCCGGCGACCAGCCTCGAAGTATTGTTCGAATGTGCCTCCTGACTGTCTCTCAAGAACGAAACTTGCTGCGTAACTAATGGACAAAAAGCCACAGTTGAGAGATTCAATCTAAAATTTGTGTATAAATAAAATAATAGTGATTTCAGGCATGCTTACGTTCCAAGTTGACAGAAGATGCTCTTAGGTCCAATATCGGTAGAGCACTCCCTATTAGCTTCGCACACGTATTTCTGCAGGCATTTGTCGTTACTGGTGCCGAACGATCTGGGATAGACCTTCATCATGGCGATACCGGCGAGAGCAGCGTCGCTCACGGAATCCTTGCGGCCTATGGAGCGTGCAGACAGCGATCTATGCGAGAAGGAAGTCTTCAGAGCGTCCAGAAGGTTAACCACGATGTTGATGAACTATGAAAAAAAGAGAAGATTTATTTAAAACGAGGCCTATTGGTGCAATTTCTGTATGAATGAAATTATGAAGGATAAGGAAGGATGGGGGCATACCTCTCCAGCCTGCTTTGCCATGGAGGCGACTTGGTCGGGGTCTTTTGCACCGAGCACCGTCGACAGAACCGCAGCCAATATACCCTGAAGCAAGCGAGAAGCGAAACCGTCTCCGTAACCAAACTTCACTATTTACATTATCGAAGGAAAACCTCAAGGAAAACTTAATTAATTGATTCCATGTTTGTTGTTAATAGATTTTTCTCTGAGGTGATCCTAACGGATGTGAAGGTTCCTGTTATTGGTTGTGAATAAGGTCTATAATCTACTTTTTGGATGAAATATTTCCTGCTTTTGAGTGAGGGTCAAATAGCGCGGTGCTTTTTACAGATTGAGTGATTCTAATCATCTAAATGTAGAGTATCTACAATAACTATGTTAGTGGATCAGTATGGATATAAACTAGAAAATGCTGTAAATGTTTGCGTTTTATACAATAACTTTAATACTATATGGCATGATGTTCTCCGCCTTACATTATTTTTTAATAATCAGCTTAGTTACCTGCATGGGGGATCCGTTATCTACTTTGTCAATGCCTTCGCTGGACGCACCACCGCCTAGGAGGGCAGTAAGGATCTTCAGACCCATGGAGATGACGTTAGCCCATGGGGAGGGTGCGACGGAATCGGTGTCGATATTGTCACTTTTATTAGGACCGCTCGCAGTACCGGGATTGAAGATCATTTGCATAATTGCTCCTGCAAAGTTCGGACGGCGGACTTTATTATCATAAATTATAATGTTACAATGCAATAAAGTTTCAAGAAGTAGAAATAGTCTTCTTACCAAGCATGTTAGACCATGAGAATCCGCCATCAGAAATTGAGTTTGTCTGGATGTCGTCGAAATCATCGAGGGCAACCTTCTTGAGGGCATTTGGTTTTTCCGCGAATTTACGTTCTTCAGCGACTTGTTGCGTTGCGGGTAACGAGTTGCTGTAGTACTGGGGATGGTGTGTCCTTACATTGCTCGTCACCTGGACATAATATAAAATATAGGTAATTATAAAAAAAAACTATACAATAACCTAGACATTTAATGTTTTTATGTAAGTAGAAGCTTAAATAAACAGAAATTCTGATTACCATTTCATACATAAGAATATTAAATAAGTCCCTTATTAACATTTTACACAATTTGGTACTTTACCTGTGACACCAGCGGAA
Organism: Gymnoscelis rufifasciata; assembly: GCA_929108375.1. Classification (NCBI taxonomy): domain Eukaryota; kingdom Metazoa; phylum Arthropoda; class Insecta; order Lepidoptera; family Geometridae; genus Gymnoscelis; species Gymnoscelis rufifasciata. The sequence goes on along the minus strand of OV815315.1, from coordinate 4,970,343 downwards.
CTTGTTGAGGATATGCCAAGGTGTGGAGTATAGCTGACGAGCTGATCAGCGCCAACATCGTCCACCCAACCATTTTCTGATGCATTCTGCAACAAACAGAATTCCGTAAGTAAAAATCAAAGGTATATTTTTATTGAGTATAATTTATAAAACTTAAAATTAAGCAATAAAATAAACTTTCTTTAACTTAATTGTGCTCTCGCGCAATAGACGTGTCGTCGATTAGAAAGTGCTCTGATGAGTGATTCGTGCGAATTGATCGCTTGGCTCGGAGTTGCTTAGAAAGTGGCCCCCTGAGTTGTCATAGGTTTATTTTTAAGAGGATGCTGTTTATACTGATTGGAGGATGTGCATACTTCAACCTCAGTATTTTAATGCCTTTCAAAGAAATGGGAAGTACGCTACAAGCTCTATAAACGAATTATTACAGGCCTGATATTACATCTGATAAACTTAAAACGCGTTGTACCAACTTCTATTTATCTATCCGGTATAGAACTAGAAGTGTTACGACTTCGGAACCATATATATGCAGGTGACCCGGTCTCTTCTCTAACTGTTGTTTGGTTGTCACCTACCTGACTTAATAAGGTGCTAGTTATATAAATTGACGTAAATTCAAAACGGTCGTTGGTCACGAAACTACGACGACGGTCCACTTTCTTTGACCGATAAAAGCGAGATATTTACACCTGTTTGTAACACTTCCGGCGTGGCCAATTGTTGCATCATGTTTTAAGTCCGAAGAATGACATATTTGGCAACCAAAAAACGTCTTTATTTAAGAAAAAAAACATACGCGACGAATTTATATCCATATTTTTTGAAAGTCGGTTAAAAATAAGTCTTCATGGTTCTGCAAATTATTTATGCACGTTTCATTTGTAACGTGTAACACTGATATCGGTCTCAAGAATAAACGAGATTCTGTTGTGTTATGAGAATTTAACGAATACCTATCTCGTATAGGTACCTATATCGTAGCTACGACAGAACCCTTAAACAGTTTACGGCAAAATTATGCGCGTGGTCTTTTAGATAAAATTTTATTTTACCGGAGAAAGGCTACATATGGCTTGTCGACGTGCTTAGTGTCGGGCGCTAGCGACAACAAGCCGAGATTCTCTCTAGGGACATTTGCAGTAGCGTATTCGCGAACTGCTAGATTCAAAGACAATCCACTTTAGGTAACTTTTCCGGAATCTCACCGACCGCTCATAAGCTGAACGCTCATGAAAATTGAATACTCCGTTGCATGCGTGCTGTTAGCGAAGATGCCACGAATCGCAGTAGAGAAAGCGGGAAGCGGCGACTACTTAAGCATAATGGTTCAACTAAAATATGCAGCGCGTGTTTGTATTCTAATAATAGCTTTTTAAAGTTAGCTGTGAAGACATAACATGTTTTTCCTATGATGTAATGATGACACGAAGTTGTTGCAAATTTAGTGAATTACCAAATGCGGTTACTTAACGCATTTTAATTCGTTATTAAACATTTAAAAGGGATCGTTGTAAATAAATTGCCACCTCCTACATTATACCTTTTCAACTCAACACCTTGACCTCTGACTGAAGTTAAAGTGTTAGAAATCTTTTTAGAAAATACGTGCTTTGGCCCGGGTAGATTTTCCCATCGTATTCACTTTGCTACTTTCTTATGCGAAAGCTCTGAAATTAATAAGCTGATTAAAGCGCAAGCAGGGCCGTCAACCTCTTGACCCAGTAACCCTGCGCTTGCGCATGCCGGTGCATCGCGGGAACCTCACTTTCGATCGTCGCGGATCTACGCCCCTATGGCCTACAATCCTATGAATAGGCTCTTTCATTCTGTGTTATTATAGGCTTTATAAGGGACAATAAGTAGAAAGCGTATTTGATTTTTTCTTTAAAATTGCTCTACGCTTTCTTTTTTCTGTTTAAAGAATGTGCCAAAAAGTGGTAACTTGGTTGCGTTTCGTTAACGTTTTATATTAATTTCGTATTAACTATTTGTACATATTTTGGGTTAAGATGTATTCATAAATATAAGATAATATAAGTTTTATAAAAGTAATCGTTAAATAAATTATTTCTTTAATTGTGTGCACTTACCTATAATACAATATTTTCTGAAATGACTAGTGACGTTACGTCTGGCCTCTGCGTCAACCAACGCTCAGGCGCAACAAACATGGCGATGGGTGAAAGCAACCCGGGCCGGTCGCGTGTGCCATCGACTGAAGGTTAACGTTTTTCTAATTCTGTCTGAAGACGACTAGAGCGGTTATTATATCTCTGATGACCAGCTACAGGTACTTTCATCGGTAAAAACCGTGGAATTAGAAGTGACAATTTCACTTATTATTCCTCACAACAAGATTGTATACGCATTCAACTTACACGTTCTCTGCAAATGGAATGGAAGATATAATATGGCTCATTTTGTTGTTTTCTTTTAAATGATGAAGAACGTTGATTAAGTGAATGTTTACTGAAATTTCTGTAATGTTCAACAGCAATCTTCTATTCTAAAATATATATATATATTTTTTTTGTGAAATTGAGCCTTTACTGGATTAAATAAATCAACGTTTTTAAAAAAATTTTGTCACTTTAGTGACCATTTAAACGCGCAACGCTTTCTAATCACCTACATGACTTGCGTGTTTGTTACGCGGATGTTACTGTTCAGAATAAGCTCAAATATGACTCATCGGGTAGCAGGATCCGTTGCAGTCGGATCTGTCGATACGGTGGTAGCGTCTGAGCTACTTTCTCAAACGGATGTGTTATAAAATATTAGCGGACGCACTTGACTAGTTATGATTGAGTGAAGTTCTAGGTGAATTGATATCTAAATGTTAATCCGCTGTATGAATAAAGGCTGATCATTCTGAAATTATAAATTTAATATTGGCTAACTTACCTCCCTACTGCTGGGCTAACTGATGTTTCGGGCAACGGCTTAGAAATGTTTTATTAGTTGGCCAACCCTTCCTATAACCTAAATTCAAAGTGTTATTGTTGTTATGTTTACTAAAAAGACTGCCTTTTGTTGCTATATTGAAGTCAATTTTCGTTTTCAGCTGCGTATTGCTTAAGTTATTATAATTTTATGGATATTGAGATACCTATTGCAAATCAATGCATGTTCTAGAAATGCGCCAGCGCACCTAACACCGTTAACACCTTGGTGCAGATCATTCAAACGGTACAAGTGATCGAAGTGAGCTGTTATGTTATCCCACTTCTGGGTTTTATGATCTCATTTATGAGAGCACTCGCTTGTATCAACTTCTATAGCAGAGCGCCCAACCAAGACAATGCTTTAAAGTTTTTTAGACGTTGTTGTTCCTACTTTTCAAAACTCGTAAAAATATATTTGTTGTAATTTATTCCGGTGTTATCGAACCTCGTGATGGTAATTGAAGTGTCCGACCACGCTAATAAACAATTTCAATTTCAATTTCAATTTCAATTTATTTATTTCACCATCATTATAACACAGGGCGTTATACAAGGTAAGTCAATTTTTACAATTCAGAATCAATATAAACAATGATTATTTAACACAATATCTCATACCTATACAAATAATAATAAAAAATAATAATTACAAATTATAGAGTCAGGAAGTATAAATTCAATGTCATCATAATTAATTAAAAAAATGTCAATGTCCATTAATACAATTGGGAAAATTTATAAGATCTGTTCTCATATATTCATTAATACTATAAAACGCATGGCTTTTAAAAAAATCTTTGATAGTATTTTTAAATGTACTAAAATTATCAATTTGTGTTATATTTAAAGGTAATTTATTATAAAACTCTAATTTAGCACTTTCTCCCTGCTTTCGCACTTTAGACAGATGTACTTGTGGTAAGACTAATTTCTCTTTGTTTCTTAAATTGTAATGATGTGTATCTTTCTTTTTCAAGTATGTGGCTTTGTTATTGTGTATTTCTAGGAGACTTTTATAAATATAGAGTGATACCACTGTCATTATTTTATGTTTTTCAAAGGATCTTTTGACAGATGTTCTTTGGTGTATTCCACAGATTATTCTCAATGCTCTTTTTTGACATATAAGTACTTTGCTTATTGCAGCACTGTTACCCCAAACTGTTATGGCATAACTAATTATGGAGTGTATGTATGCATAATATACTGTTAATAAAGTTTTTTTTGACACTACCGATTTTAGTTTTAGTAATGCGTAGTTCGCACTAGCTAATTTCTTGCACATCTTTTCAATATGAGCTACATGGCTTATTGTGTTATCTATTGTATAGCCTAAGAAAACATGGGACAATACATCTTCAGAGCGTTTTGTCTTTTTAACTTTATATCGCAGTACTACGCTCTTATTAGCATTTAATATTATACCGTTGGACTCGAACCACTTTGTCACTGTGTCAATGGAATCACTAATTTTTTCTTCTAATTTAATTTCATTCCTATCTTTCACCCCTACGTGTGTGTCATCCGCGAAAAGATTGATGAAAGCCCATTCGGGTAGACATCTAGGGAGATCATTAACATAAATGAGAAATAAGACTGGTCCCAAGATTGAACCCTGAGGTACACCTACATTTATAAGTCCTAAATTCGAATTTTTACCATCAATGTTTACAATCTGTGTTCTATTACTTAAATAGTTAGTCATCATATATAATTCTTTATTGTCAAATCCATAAAATTTTAATTTTTCTATTAATATGTCATGTCTTAAACAGTCAAACGCCTTGGATAGGTCGCAGAAAACGCTAGCACATTTATAAGCTTTGTCTAAAGCGCTAAGTACAAAATAGCTTACGTTTCTGATAGCGGATTCTGTTATTTAATATACCTGTCAATTAACTATAACATAAATTATACACTTGGATACTTAGTTTGTCATAAAGCGAAGTGTGTTAATTTGTATCGTACAAAAAAACGAGGGTTCGACTACGAAAAATTAACATTTTTAGTCAGAAATATTTAGACATTATATTAATGGATTTTAAAAGTAGAATGAGCGCGAAAATCCATCGCAATAATAATTTTGTTACCAATATAGCAAGCATCGAGTTGAACAAGATTTTATAATACGTTACAACCGTTAATGAGAAAATGGAAATATTAAAATAACAACGATCAATTAAAACAGCCACAGCATAACTGTCTTACGAAAACGATCCATCAGTCGTCTCATAAACTTTATAATATCAGACCATACATTAAGTAAAATCTCTTATATAAGTAGTGATAAATAACCCTTGTCTATTCAATAAATACCTTATTTAAAATTCAATCAATCACAATGACATGAGATTACATTCCCGTTCCCAATGAATATCTACCCATTGGAACATCGCGGACGAGCTACCTCTCAGAGTCGATAACCGCGGCGTTTTTACTCATAATAAGCAAGCACTTGCTCAAGTTCGTTTCGGTTACCCAATGCCTCAGGTGAATGAGACTTCCTCTCGAAGTAACTTTCACTTTGTTTTTTTGACATGAGCCACGGCGAAGTGTTACGGACTTACGACTTAAGCTTGAAATGATGACATAAATTGCCGTCGTGAAGTTATTCTGGAGATTCCTCGTGTTCAATTTCGATTTCGATTTAGATATTTTGGGTGTTTTATTTGAATAAAATGGGCTATCATGTTAAGTCATTAATTATCGTTTATCAGATAACGCTCGTATGCGGAAGTGTTTTTGAGTTTTAATTTAAGATTAGGTTGGTATTGGGAATAAGAAGTAATTTTGTTTAATGCCAGAAGAGTACTCCTATAACGTTAATATACGATAATCGGATTAAGGAACCGTATCTGTTACTAAATATTGAAATATTGACAAAAACTAAATCTGACATCAAAATAATAGATTAACCATTAATGAGTCTTACCTATTTAAAAAAAACTGTTATAATAATCTAAACTTGTCTAATTGCGTCGTATTGTAAGACAATATTAAAATCTCGTTAAATCATGCATTTCCGCTACTATAGTAATTGCTAAATTCAACCCTTTCCAGTAATCCCGAAAGCCAGTTCAAATGAAAGTACCCAGTTCTGACAACTGTCCAGTTTAAAGAAATCCATTTCTATTTGGACACTAGAACTTGCGAGAACTGACTGCGTGTTTGTTTACTTGGACTCCTGCCCATTCTGGTCAGCTTTCATTACCACTTTCGACGCTGCCTACGTCGCAAGATTTTTAATTACTTGTCCATATTAACACAGCGACTCATTGATACTTTAAACAACCATGCGCTGAGTTGATAATCCGTCTGACTTTTTTAAACGTTGAAATATCATAAGTACCTAAGCAAGTGGCAATCTGTATGCAATTTTTGGAACTGTAAATTACGGGATTTAAGGACAAATTAAGTCATTGTAATCTAATAAATAATCTTCTATCTAGTTAAAATGTTCATTATGATAGCTTAAGCGTGATTTCTACTTAAGATACTATAACCCAAGCCTGCTAAAGCTAACCAAGTGTTAGCTAATAAGCGAAGCCTTATAGCCTATCATCTACCGCTCAACTCCCATGAAAGTTGGGATGAAAGTCAAAGGGCGCGCCAGGCTATTCAACCGTCACTATAAATAAAGTACCTACAGAAAAACCTTACTTGGCCATGGCTTTCTAAAAGCCATAATATTATTATTACACAGTTGATTTAAGTTGAATAATACGACGGACAAATATTATATCTTTTAATTTTATGGCGTATCACATAGATGCACCTTAAATCACTACTACATTAAACCTATAAAATTAAAAGTAGTGTTGATATTAAATGTGTATGGGGTAATTGTTGTTGCTGTTACGAGTACCTATGTACCGAAGATTTTATATTAACGTAGTGAACAGTTTTTCAAAGTTTTTAATTAAGCGTAAATTTTGTAAACTTGATACTTTCTCCTTTATTGCCAATCAAAACATTGAACTTGATGAGTCGATGCAGTTTCTCGCTCTATTTGTGATTTGGAACAATAACCAAGCCCCGTTGAGAGGTGTTTAATTGATTTACCGATGTTTTACGCATAAAACAATGGAGTAGAAAAACGTGGGCTATATAGTGTTGAGTGAGCTATGTAATGTTCAGTGTGAAATTGCTATTGTTATGTCAATGTTATACAACATTTTGTCATGGGTATATCGAATTGGGGTTGTGGTGCGTGTAATTTCACGTTTTGGAAAGTGAAGGTTCATATTAACATGACAAAGATTGTCCGTGAAAAGGATTTAAGGCGTAATAAGCCTGTAATTATCCATTACCAATATTTAGCAATAGTGCAAATTATTACAAACTAGCGGCCCGCCCCGGCGTCGCACGGGTAAAAAAAGTTCCCGACAATGTTTCCTTATTTGCTCACCGTTTAGACCTACCCTGGACTACGACAAACATTTTAAAACCAAAATCAGCTCAATCGTCCCAGCCGTTCTCGAGTTTTAATCAGACTAACGAACAACAATTAATTTTTATTTATATAGATAAGTAACATTCGTTATTTGAAGTTGTAATAAAGTACTAAGGTAAACACAGTTAGTCGTTATTTTTCTCACTTTTCCTGTTTTTTTATTTCATGCCCTTTCACTTGGTATAATTTGAGACATTCGGCTCGTCGTGCTCTCTCTTTACGGCTGGACCCAGAATTTAATATATGGCAGTTCCATTTAATAAACCATGTCTATAATCCACCACTAGAAAACCTGCTTTCAAATATAAAAAACGCCGCATAATGTTCGGTCCACCGATTTAAGCGCTTCGTTGCTTCAGACACACATACCTACCTACACCTATTTGTTAGATTTATTTCATCCCTCATTTTATTTATTCTAATTAGGGATAAAATATTAGATAAGACAAGTGGTCGTGATGATTGAAATCAACATATTTTTTGAATTGGTCTATTGAATTAACCTAATGGGTATATTTATTTATTAAAAAGTTTCCATTGACACATATTATAATAAAACATTCTGAAAACCCTTAGGGATTTGTTTAGAATGAAATTTTCATTCCTCGATAACTTAAAACTTAACAAAAATTAAAGATAAATTAAATGATTTTAAAAAATAAATATAAAAATTACATATAATGGTACCTTACTAACCCTACAACTTAAAATCTATTTCGCAATTCAATAAATATAATATTTTCGCTCACATTGCACTTCATGCAAGTGAATAAATCCACTGCTGGCCATAGCCACCCAATTAATTAATTAATTTTAAAATAGCACTTAAAAAGAAGATATCTCTGATACAAACAGCTTTCTTTCATTTTTGTGATTTCACTTTACACGAATTAGATAAAGCTCACAGATTGCTCTGTATTCACAAAAAAACTTTTTGTATCACAAAACCACTTCAGCACCAGAGTCCAACACATCACGGCCGTTGACCTGCGACCTTTCAGAGAGCTAGAACCTTAGGACCTTACCTTAATCTGTTTCCGGAACTATATCACTATCACTGAACACCTTATCAGCCACTTGCTGAATCGCGGGAGAAAGTGCGTGTTTCTGCTGCGCGAGTCTGACTTGCAATGAGCGTCGCGCCTTGAACTTCATTATATATATACGATGACCCAGTTATCGTAGTTACGGATAACTGTGCTAGTCGGTCCGTCTGTCCAACATATTCCCTATCCCGTTCGAGAGTCCCGGAAAGGCCTTGTCAAGGACATTGTTTACCTGTATTATTTATACGCTGTGGAACTAGAATCCTGTTTTACCAGAACTTATTCTCTTTTTTTGGACCACTGTTCCGTTATGAATCAGTGTGTTGTGCTTGATAATGTCTTATGTAATATTTGAATGCCAATAAGTAGGACTTGGGTTTGGTGTTCGAATGATGACTAATCAAATCTTTTGATTGTTTCAGATTGAGGATGCGGATTTGGTCTCCCAATTTTGTAAGCTAGGTCATGATGGATTCGGTAAGTTACAACATTTCCCAAGGACGCGAAATGGCAGCGTGGCAAGGTCCATTTTGGTGGTACTTTTCTCGAAAATGGCCTTAGACTATTTTGTAATTAATACAAGTTCTGTTACGGACCGTAGTAGGTAGTCTCCAATATTCCCAGAAAAGCCAAGTGTCTCGTGGAAACTAAAGCAAAACGCCCCTGCAATGAGTCCCGTAAAAACCGTACGCTTCACATGGAATGTTACTTTGTTACTCTTGTCCCACCTAATCAGACATTTTAATATCTACATATAAAGCACATACATTATGCATATACTGCACTAAGATCTCTTTAATCTTACTCTGCCGTATTAAAAAATAACTTGTTTAAATACCCAATTTTGTCTAACATTTTCTTCAGGGCTGAATCTCAGTAAAAGTTTTGTTAAAGCTCTACTGATGACCCCTGCGAAAGTGAGCTGCCTGTCAACTGCCTATCAATGTTGTTGGTAAACACGACTAAAACATAAATGTGAAACTTAGTTTTCTGTTATCTCTTCACTTAGAGTACCTCTTCACTACTCAACGAAGTGGAGTTCGAAGAAAGGCAGGGCATTTCATCCCAAAATTGTACGAATTTGGGGATACCAATTCAATATTTGCGATAACGCCTCTGCAAATATGGTATAGTATGGAAATTCAGCAATTTAGCATGGAAATTCACTCGAACTTTTGGATTGACACATACAATGAATTGGCCATTAAAAAATAAAACTCGACACTATACATCATTCTAAAAAAAAAAAGGAAGGCTGCTGGTTCAGGACACCCAAGGGACAACATAGATTGTACAAAGTTTGTCAAAAGCTGAGATTGTCACAAATAGTGCTTTACCAGCACAAATAAACATTCTTTTCATCACCATCATCACCCTAATAACGTTCCCACTGCTGGGAAACAGTGAATTCTCTCTAAGCGTCACGCTGGCCAAGTGCGGGTTGGTGAATGTCAAATATCCTTTATACTCTATAAAAGTTCTCAGAATATGCCGGTATTCTCACGATGTTTGCCTTCACCGTTAAAGCACGCGTTTTAAAACATTCTTTTTCAAATCGTATCTATATAAATAAAAATGAATTGTTGTTCGTTAGTCTGATTAAGACTCGAGAACGGCTGAACGGATTTATCTTATCATAGTCTTGAAATGTTCGTGGAGGTCTAGGGAGTGTTTAAAAGGCGAGAAAAAATCGAATAATTGCCGGGAAAAAAAACCCGTGTGAAGCCGGGGCGGGCCACTTGTCACAAATAAAAGCATAATTATTGTTACTTATGGATAAGTATCGTTACAATTTTAAACAAGTCTGAGCAAAATAAACACAGGAATGCCTTAAAGATAAAGCATTCCTGTGTTTATTTTGCTCAAATAATCATCGCTAGAAATTAATAAGATAATCACAAATATTTTAGGTTATCTCTCTTATAGATTTATTGACTGAGCTAATTATATGTTTTCTACTTCTCAGGTACTCCTTCCGGTTCCATCGACCTTATTCCGATTTCAGTGTTATCATATCAGTGCGCGTTTAACATAACTGTTTAGCATTCCTGTGTTTATTTTGCTCAAATACTCATCGCTAGAAATTAATAAGATAATCACAAATATTTTAGGTTGTCTCTCTTATAGATTTATTGACTGAGCTAATTTTCTACTTCTCAGGTACTCCTTCCGGTTCCATCGACCTTATTCCGATTTCAGTGTTATCATATCAGTGCGCGTTTAACATAACTGTTTTCTATTCTGATAACTTCTTCAAAAAAGTTCTGTCGTTGTAAATCTAAGTGCGGTTATGACTGAGTGGAGTTTATTTTAAGATATCGGTAAGCAATTCTATTTTAATGTTGATTTTATAATAAAGGTTTAAAAAATTTACGATGTTTTGATCTAATCCTCATATCCTTCAGAGGACTTCACGAACTATATCTCAACACTAGAATTAAGTGACACAACCCCAAAATTAGTAGGTATGTAATTAATCACCATTGGGAGGGCGTGTTTCTTAAAATCCGAGTAACTGTGGTAATTTACCGCTACAGTAAGATAAACAGTAAGAATGGTAAAAGGTAGCCTATATGTTTTTCTGGTATGACTATGTTATTCTAAAGTTAATAAAAAAAATCAGTAGTTTTGCGTCAAAGAGCAACAAACATATTCATCCTCACAAACTTTCGCGTTTATTATAAAGATACCTAATTAGGCAGGAAGTACGATGATAGAGAGCCTATATTACTTCAAGCAATTCTCCTCTAGATGAAAATAATTCAATTGGAACCTTCAGGAAATTCCCAAAAAACTGAATAATGATAGCAAATTAAACAACGAAAGTTGAACAATATTGTTTACAGTATTTACTTTCGCTAACATCCTCAAGGGGTCGCCTGCAGATCAGTGAACTAAGTGAGTCATTTAGTTGCATTTCACTTTCAAGAGGGGATTTCCAGTCTTCTTTCAATGGCTAAACTTAATTGGCGTTAAAATTCGGTATAACCTTACGTGTGCTTATGTAACTCAAGACAATAGTCTTAACTTAGCTCTTAAGGATTATTCACGGTACAGGTAACAGTGTTTGTGTAGGATCTTTGTTTTTGCAACAACTCATTCAACTATTATGTAGGAGTAATTGTAATATTTGACTATTATGTTGACTCCTTTTTAGGACAGATTAGTGGTCCAAACATATTTATCTATTTCTGGCTTATATAACTAAATTAGCTTAAACACACAATTACGGTAAATAATTATGTCTTATTTCGCGACTATAAAAGATATAAACAAGCGTAAAAAGCTTTTATTGACAACCTGTTCAATAACATCTGTTTTATGAACAACGTAATTTTTTTAACGTAAATATTACCTAACCTCCTAAAAGCCTAATATAAAAAGTATTTTTATCAATTACATTATTAAAAAAATACGTTTGATTCGACACTGAAAAAAAGTCAGTTCACCTCAGTCTCTTGTAATTGGACTTTGCGCTTGAAGCGACAATTTGCCAGTGTCGAGTTAAATAAAATTATTAAGTGAAAAAGATGTAACTCAGTCGAAAGCCATTTTCCGGAAACAAAAAAAAAAAGAGTTAATATAAAATGCCCCATTTGACAGATCATCAAAATTCAACGACCGACGTAACGGAGAACACAATATTATCGATATTTTTCAAAGTCTCAACTGAAAAGTTTCTGAAAAAATAACCCATCAAATCCTTTTCAAAAATAAAAATAATAAAATAAAATTTATTTTTATAATTATTTTTATAATTCCTTTATGTTTAAAAAAAAAATATTTTGAATGGTTCAGTTATTTATATTTTTTTTATTTTTTAAAGGTTGTCTGGAAGAGATCACTTTTAGTGATAAGGCCGCCCATTGTTACACTATTATTTAATGTATTTTAGTTCTTAAGCATTGTTCTGTTGTATTATATTATTGTGTTTCAATAAAGAGTATTGTATTGTATTGTATTGTAAAATGTAATTTTTACTTAATTCCTGATGTAAAAACTGCAAGGTGTTGTAGACGGTCCTTAATACTAGGAATGTTACCCAATTTATCAATAAAATAAATAAATGAACACTTTAACGCACGTAATATTTTTTCAGAGTGGTTTCTAAATTAACGAATTGAATGTTCAAAGGTGACCTTGTCCCTGGAAGCGATTACTTCCAGGCAACCAAGCCGTAAATATGAAAAATAATAGCGACTAAAAATAAGTATTTAACATTTACGTTGAACAATACACACATTAAATATATTGTATTGCAATATATGCGGACAATTCACACAACAACATCTAACCCCTTGGTAAACTCTAAGCTTGCAATATACGGACGCTAGACATAAAAAAATCACACATCTAAGAAATAGAATACCTGTTCTAAAATGCATCTGTAAACTTTACATTCAGCAAAATTAATAAACTCGTTTATGGATGGGCGAAAGTAGGTGTAACAATGAAGCGGAAACAATATTCTGCTGAGATTCTTAAGAATGTAAGTACTCGCTTTTTTAATGCATATAAGTCTCCAAAGAAGAATTTTAGTATATATTTATATTCGAAATTTGGTTTGATACGATATTTATCTTATACAAAATGTAACAAATTTTCGTAACTGGGAGTAGTAATGCTTTTTCACGGCTATTTGTTATTGAAGATGCTTAAGCCGGTGGCTTTATTTATATTATATACTTTGTGCACAAAAAACAATGTAGAGAGGAGGACTTAATGCTAGAAGCATTTTCTACCAGTCATCTTGTTTGACCTACTTATGTTTTGCTGTCCTTTAAGCAATTTATGCCATTTTATTCTACATTTATTGGTTTCATACTTAATCGTTTATTTTTTAATATTGGCATATTTTTCTTTATTATATCTACTTAACCGAGCCTATATTTTATATTTAGCCAAAGCCGAAAAGGAGATTTCGGGATTTACTTGAGCGCGGCAGAGAAGCACTTCCACCAAATATTAGGTCCTTACATATGAAATTGGCGTTTTGTATGGGAGGAACAAAAAGTCGAATATTTTTTAATATAATATATTTAATTAATCAAAGTATGAACCATTATTTTCTATGCACTTTTGCCATCTTATAGGTAGTTCATTGATCCCTTTACTAAAAAAACCAGTCGGACGGGAATCAATAAAATCTTTGAAGGCGATTTGGACTGCCCCATCGGAGTTGAATTTTTTCCCTTGCAAGAAGTTATCCAAATTTCGAAAAAAATGGTAATCTGTTGGAGCAAGGTCCGGGGAGTACGGAGGATGTCTTAGACTTTCCAATTGAAGCTCTTCTAATTTAGTAGCCGTCTGTTGCGCAGTGTGTGGTCTAGCGTTGTCGTGAAGCAGCAGTGGCGTGGAGCGATTGACCAGCCTAGGTTGTTTAGCCGCTAGCTTTTCCATCATGGTTTGCAATTGCTGACAATAGACATCAGCCGTAATAGTCTGGCCAGATTTGAGAAAACTGTAATGAACAATACCGGCACTAGTCCACCAAACGCTTACAAGTAACTTTTTTGGGGTTAATTTTCGCTTGGGGCAGGATTTGGCTGGCTGGCCAGGATCCAACCATTGCGCTGAGCGCTTCCGATTATCGTAAAGAACCCATTTTTCATCACAGGTAATGATTCGGTTTAAAATACCTTCATTATTGTGCCGGTTTAGTAATGTAACGCAGCAGTCGACGCGCGTTTGCCGGTTTGCTTCAGTCAATTCGTGAGGTACCCACCTTTCAAGCTTTTTAATCTTCCCAATTTGCTTCAAGTGAATTAAAACAGTTTTATCACTAACACCGCAGCCTGCAGCTAACTCGGACGTGGTTTGCGATGGATCCGCTTCCACAATAGCCTTCAACTCTTCATTATCAACTTGAGTCTCAGGCCGTCCACGGGGCTTGTTCTGCAAGTCGAAATTTCCAGAACGAAAACGTTGGAACCAAAAACGAACTGTGTTTTCTTTTGCAACACGACCGCCATACACATCATTCACCCTTCGAGTTGTTTCCGCAGCACTAGTGCCACGGCGGAACTCGTACTCGTAAATAATGCGATATTTTAAGTTTTCCATTTTGTAAAATGAGTGACGCAAACAGAAAAAAACAGAAGAAAAAAAACAAATGAATGACGATCATCGAAGCACAAATACATGAGTCTATAGCTGTACAAATTTGAATTTGGAATTCCTTACCAAAGAGGAGAAATTTGTGATTAAAGTGGCCAGTACGAAAAACGCCAATTTCATATGTAAGGACCTAATATCAACATCCATTTCATGGAAAATAATATTTTTTATCAAATTTGGCTTATCCCTCTATATAATCGTCAGAATAATAGAAAGCACGCCCAGGACACAAAGATGAACCATATATCTTAATCTGAAGCGATCTGAAGATCTCCACTTAGCATAGTGGGCTCTCCTACTAATAATATAATTTACTTGATCACCGTAAATTATGGCTTCCGAGTTAAGATATTTGTTTAGCCTGTTTCACCATCTCCGAGTAAGATTAGACAATGGTTAAAATATAGAGCTATTTCGCTTGGTCGTAACTAACCATTGCTTAGTTTACCCGAATTTTGTGAAATAAACCCTCGAATTTTGTGAAATAAACCCTAAGCCTTTGAGCAGTGCCACGTAATGTGTGAGATTTTGGTCGAGTAACATTGTGCGATCCAATGCAGTAGATTGACAATCACTTTAGCCACTGTATTATCTACAGTTTAGTATGCACCCGTTTTAAGGTTACCAACATAACACCTCACCTAGCAACATGACTAGCCAACCCAGTTGTAAACCAACCAGTCGTTTATCAGAGGAAACTTGGTAGATCAAACTCTGCCTACCAGAATTGTTATCTTTGCAGCGTTAATATAAGTCAATTTGCATATCACTGTCCAAGGTAACTGTAAAGTGAATGAGAGTCACCTGCAGACCTACTTATCTTCTCCAGTGCGCCAGATATTTCGGTATTCAAGCGCCGAGCTCGCCCGACTGGTTGTACAACTGATTGTGATAATCATAGTGTATGGCCAACTCATCATCCCAGGAATGCTATGCATGTTAACCTGTAGAAAGTTTCGGATTTATGTTATTGGTAAACTGAAATGATTGCTACTGATTTGTATTAAAAGAAGTGTTGGCTAAGTGGGATGACACTCGACTTTCATTCCGAAGGTCGTGGGTTCAAACCCCGCCACGCACCTCTGGATTTTTCTTCTTGAGAGATTTATGTGCGCTTTAAACACGTGCTTTAACGGTGAAGGCAAACATCGTGAGGAAACCGGCATGTTCTGAGAACTTTAAAAGAGTTTGAAGGACATGTGACATTCACCAACCCGAACTTGGCCAGCGTGGTGAATTAAGGCCTAATCTCTCTCGTCAAGAGAGAAGTCCCTGTGTCCCAGCAGTGGGAACGTTAATAGGGTTATGATGATGATGATGATTTGTATTAAACACATCAATGGTTAAAATTGAAATGGTTTCAACATGATTATAATAAAAATACCTAATTGATATTTTTACGCAATTCACACAACAATATCTAGCCCCGTGGTAAGCTCGAAGCTTGTGTTACGGGTACTAGACATCTGATATACTTATTGTTATATAGACATAGGTACAGTATATAATTTTCAAGCAAGGAGAATATACGTCTTGCAGAATATACAATCACTTGAACCCGCTACCTCTTACGCCTCAAGTGGACCTTCGTCCTCCGCGCCACTGTGGCAGTATTTAATTTAATTTTGATAGATTCCACACCAATATAAATATCAATTGGTAGAGTCGTTGAGTTGGATTACCGTGTGCAGTCGACGAAAGAGTACCAAGTAGGTATAGTCTAGGATGTTCGTTAATGCACATTTTCAATGATTTAATTGAATTATTATCTATTAATTACAATTTCATTTATACATCATACAACTAGAAATCATAACTACTTATATCATCTGTTTTTGCAACAACTATTATTATTTTCATTTTCATAATTTTATAATTTAATCTATTTTTTCACATGTAACCATTGTTATCAATAAATGAACTATAAACTATGATCAGTAGTAGGACTTACCACTTTGAAAAGCTATAAATAATTATCATCTGACAAAACGCTTGTATAACCAAGGGTAATGAGCGCATTCTACTTTAATTTAGCAATCCGATAGAACTGACTAGTTTATTGAAAACTAATAGGTATGCGACATCGGAATACCTCAGCCAACTTATTAGAAAGAAGCTATAAACGGAACTACGGAACTCGGTGGATTTAGGGCAAGCATCGATTCGACCTCATAGCGGTTACCCTGCCTAGCTCTATGCGGTGGTACAGTCAGTGTCAAATTGATACAGTCCTCTAGAGTAGTCCAAACAACCTTAAAAACATAATAAAAATACACAATATAACAATTTAAAACTAGAAATGGGTAATTCATTTGATTCAGTAGCTTAGAGCTGCTGTTCACTGATATTCTGCGTCCCGTCACTACGAGTGTTGTACTCGTAGTGACGGGGATAATACCAAATTGATATAAGCAGTTCAATTCAGCATACAATTTGCATTTACATTTATATAAGCTGTCAAGGTGTTCAAAATGATCTAGGCAAACAAATATTGTTACACTATAATCTACATGTATTTTAGTTCTTAAGCATTGTTCTGTTGTATTGCAAAATTGTTGTTTCTATAAATTCTCAGTATCAGATTTTTTTTTAATAACAATCCAAATATGGATAATATTTAAGGACCCTGTGGATAGGGCATAGCAAAATTGATTTACATACTAATTAAAACTAAGTACACCATAACAATTATAAGAACAGTATTTTGTTGTAAGTAAGTTGAATTGTATGGTAATACATTTGCAATTTTTTTTTATTAAGTTTAATTTGAAATGTTATGTAGAAGATTGATGATTCGAACCGCTTATGCATATATAAGTTGGTTTAATGTTTTTTAGATTAGTTAGTCAGGTACTCTAGACACTTATATAAATTTGAAGCTGACTGTATAAATACCTTCTTTATAGAGTTATCGTTTAGTTTATTACCCTGCAGTTTCTTTTACCTGTAACCGTGATAAGGCTTTTACTTAACTGTCTAAAAGCTTGTCATACAACAGCTCCGATCAACTCGATGTTTTGATATTTGTTCTCAGCGCACTCAGCCCATAATATGTGGCGTTTACAAAACCGCGTAAGCCTTAGGGTATGTAATACACGAGGGCATAAAAGGTAAGATTGAAATTAGTTCTCAAAATTACAAATTTATTTTCATACAGTCACGGTAATTATTAATAAAATAAAATAGTAGGGTCTTAATACAGGAATTTTATACAACCAATTTAAATCATCAAAATGATAATTGTATTTTTGTAAAAAAAACATCTTTTACACATAACTAATTTACTGATTTGATAAGCCAGACTTCTAATTATACATTGAGGTGTCGCCAACATGACCCTATCCAATGTCATCAATTCGAGGAAAGTCTGTACCATGTTAATTTATCAAATGGGCACCTCTATTATAGTGATAAAATCTCTAAATTTAATTGCAGCTAGGAATTAGGTACTTTTTTGTCTTTTTGAAGACTCAATTACAGATAACTGAATTATGTGTAATGTAAAACAGCTCCCGAGTTTGTCTATAATTGAACATCGACAGAGAGAGTGGCCAAGATAAAAACCGCGTATCTACGAATTCGCGTAGTCAAGGTATTACTGTATACTTAGGTAAACTAGATATCCTCGCACACGCGACCATTGGAATGCGATGTCCTTCTAGGTCACCTTGATAGAGGCGTTCAAACGAAAGCCATTTCGCCGACCCACTACCCGAGAACGGCTGTTTACAATACCATACTTATTTGTTTACTTGATAAGCGGTTTCACTTTCGCCGATTTTAAAGAGAAAGGGAGTTTTTTGAGGTGACTCGGCTTATACGGTGGGATGAGATCATTTCAGTTTTTTTTCAGCGATGTTAAAGTTAATAGCTATACCTAATAGAAGCCCACAGCTTACATCGAGGCTCAGTTCACAGTGTTCAAATACCTAATTGAAGCGTATTTTCAAGAAAATCTTATTTAAATTTAATAGATTATTCGATTTAAAGCAAATTGTTAGTAGGTATATTTTATACCTTCTTTAATTTTTTTTTATATTTTTACTTCATTTGTCTTTGCCAGAGGAACCCCAGGATGTAATGAAATTAGTTTCTTGAATTTTTTATTTGTGAATTTAGTACAAGATATATTGGGTATCTACTTTAAATACTAATACTAATAGTACTTACCTTTTTCTATATTCAAAAAAGTTTAACGGTTAATTTATTCCTATCATTGCTTTCAACCCGGCCTTTCTCCGAAACGACCTTGTTTATTACAAACAATATCTAGAATCAGTTGCAATGTCACAGTCATGGAAAGTGATGACTGCTCTCGTTGTGAAGCAGGACGTATCATTTCGACGCACCTACTGACAATAGGCGTATGAGCTATCATTATGGACAGGCCCTACGCCAGAGACGGATTAAAAATTTACAATACATAAGATATACCTACCTACCTACTAAAGAGCAACTTCAGAAAACTATACAAGAGAGAGCAATATAACTTTTCAAACCATCATGTTTATTAACATTATTAAGATTAACAACGGGATATTTACCATGATTTAACGCTTTTCGAGTTTCCCGATATTTCGACGTAATGACGTCATACTCACGGTAGAACTGAAGTCCCAGCAAGTTCATGGCGCATGCAATTGCGTCGAAATATCGTCGTTGCGTCGGATACTAGAAACCCGTTAAATAGTGTTAAGTTTCCCGTTATAAATCTAATTAATAGAGAGCAACTTGACTGACAGGTGTGCGTGGAATAGGCACCTGTCAGATGAACCTAATTTTCAAAAGTCTCGACAAGCGCTGCGATGAAATGGCTAGATTAAATTTGGACGGGTCAAAACAAATGTTATAGGGCGAAAAAGTTAAAATGGAATTAAAGTAAATCTATGGTGAGATTGGACATTGGATGTTATATATGCTTTCAGCTTATTGCTTAAAAACCTAGCAACTAAGTAACACTCACTGAGTCACTAGGTATTCCGTAACTACGAATCATAGATTAGTAGAAAACTATTTTATTTTCTTAGTTAGGTACTTGTATTGAACACTGCGTATAGATTAATATATTGTAGATATACAACTTTGCGGAAATCTATTAAAAGAACTTAAGGGTCTTCGTTTATTAAAACATGCTTCAATATAATCCTGACTACATCTCTGCTAATAACTCTAAGCACCACGTGGAAACATAGTTTGGAATTCTGGACAAAAACGACGCTATCTCTTTTCCTTTGCAATTTTACTTTTCACTTTCCTTTCAAATTGCTTTTGGTAACGTCTCAATTATACTCATTTCGTTGTATACTTTTATAACTGTGTTTCAACTACTACATATTTGAAATGCAAAGACTTTGTAATCTCATCTTATTCGCAATAATAATATGTAAGAACTAGATTGATTGTCAATAGATTGGCTCTATCAGGGGTTTTGGACCTTCGTTTTGACTTTGTCTAACAAAAATCACATCAAATAGGTAGTTTAAGCAAAGCGCTAGTCGATAGACTTTTCTCTATCGTATTTTAATGAAACCTTCACGACACAAAAACATTCTACATTTCGAAAAGTTTTAAATTGTAGTTAAGAAATCACTGCCACAATGTAAAAGGCTTCTTAATTACCAGATGACAAGAAGGAATTGCTTTAAACAAAATGTATAGAGGTATAAAATGCGTTTAAGATGCCTTTTACTTTGGTTCAGAAAGAAAGTTTGAGGAAACAACAAAATTGTGTGCCAATCTGGTTTGTCTTTACGCAGAATTACTTTTGCAAATCGATGATTCAACTAAGGACTGGCTATCAATGTGGAACAAGGTTCAGGAAGTGGTCCATAATAGGCACATCTAATCTGAAGATATGTCTTTCAATGTTAGGATCTATAGTTTTAAGGTTATGTACCTGCTTTCAAGGTTGGTTAAATAAAGTGACTACTTCTGATATTTACTTTTCATGATAAGTTACGGCATTATGAAATGTAGCAGTTACTAACAATTTGCTTACAATTCGCTCACAACATTTTCTCAAAAAACGCATTTAAATCATACCACCGAGAAGATATATAAAAATAATAATGAGAAAAACCTGTGTTGTGACACCAAGGATAAAATTTTCAATGCATACCTAACTCAGAAACAGCAATGTACTACTAAAGGTATTGTCAAGTTGACTGTGGTCTGAATAATCGGTTCTAAAAATTGTTATTAATCTGGGGGCACGGCAGTGCCCCCACCAAGTCGAGCAAAAAAGCGGCACGGCCGTACCATCCTTTTCTCGAAGCAATTCAGGCCATTTTCGACCCCCTGTAACTTCGTTGTGGATAAAACTAGAAGACTGAAATTTTCAGTAACCATGCAGGCATTGTAAAGACACGGTATATTTTAAATTTCATTCAATTTGAACCAGTATTTTAAGAATTATAACGGGTCAAATTTCTTAATTTTGTCACTCATTGACTCACCGATCATCAAAATTCTAAGGCACTTCTAGCAGACCTAGAAGCTTCCAATTTGGAATATAAGTAGTGTATGGTGTATGAATCAAGGAAAAACTAAATAATCTAGAAAATACCGGTATAGAGGGCGCTGTCGCAACGCCACGTATATACGAAATATGTACTAAAGTAATAACAATACGAAATATAAATAAATCCAATCTAGACCGGCAAAAAGAAAATTATATGAAATATAATTATATGACATATATACAATAAGTAGAAGGTACCGAAAAGGAAAAAAGTAGAACTGTCTACAAAATACAAAAAGAAATGAGATCCCATCAAAAACAATACTTGTCAAAAAAACCAAGTCGCGCAACTCAGTTGTTCTGCGGTAAAAAGTTGTGAGATCCAAGTAAATCCAAGTCTTCAAATTTCGTCTCAAAATTATTTAATGTTTTATATAAATATATTGAGACTTGGCCATCAATAATTGAATTTACACGTGTTTTCAAGCGATTGAATTAACACGTGTTTTCAGGCGATGGCCAAGTCTTAATATATTTATATAAAACATTAAAGAATTTTGAGACGAAATTTGAAGACTTGGATTTACTTGGATCTCACAACTTTTTACCGCAGAACAACTGAGTTGCGCGACTTGGTTTTTTTGACAAGTATTGTTTTTGATGGGATACTTCTTACTAGTAATATGTAATATACTAACAATGATAAAACTAAATAAGTACCTGGAATACTTGACAAAGTATACAATTATTATAAAGAGCTTCACGCGATATACTTATCCGATTTAAAAATTATTTCACTGCTAAATAGCCCATTTATCGAGAAAGGCTTAAGGCAATTTTACCTGTAGCGTGAAATATAGTCTCTACTAAAAATGAAATTAAAGTGTACCTGTATATACCTATATAGATATGGTTTTTATATACTCAACGTTTGTGTCTGTTATTCTCTTTGCAGACAATGCGATAATGACAGCACATGAACTTGTTTATTGCTGTGTAAAGGGCAAGAAAGTCTCCAGTTAACTTTCTATCTTCTCGAGTTTCAAAGGAAACAATAGGTAGCATAATATGGTCGGTATCTATAATTGAAGTTATTTATATTTTTCGGGCACCTATTCAAGCATTTTGTTATAAATAACGCATAACTTCTTACAGAAAAATTCTAAAGGTACTTTTTGCTTCTAAATCATGAACACTATTATTTTTCTAGGAAGGCTGGTCGCAAACGGCTCTAGATAGAGACTACTTAAAACAAAAATAAATTAGACTAATTAAGAAAAATTTGGATAACCGAATTAGTATCAAAAACCAGTGTTTTAAATTTTATTACCTATTCTGTTTTATATTATGTCTCTACATTTACCTATATGAAGACATGATAATGAATCTTTTTTTCAGTATAACAGATCCCTTAGAAACTATTATTAATAAATAACTGACTGTTTCTTATGAAAGTTAATCAAAATTGGCCAGTAGCCACATTTATCGTCTATACAACGTGATAAAAAATATTTAATTTTAATTTAAGGATAACTTTAGTATGTACGGGTAAAGATGATTTATCATCATGACTCATCCAAATAGACATAGCATGACTCCCATGGTTTCATTTGTTATGGGAAAATATAAAAAATTGCCCTGATTAAGTGTAAAAGTTAGCTAGAAAGTTAATTGACCACACTTTCAGCTATGAAAAGTAGGTGTATTTTATTTTTGTGTGTTTGTCGGTGTTAGCAACTGAGTCATTTTCTAGATAAAATAATAAACATTTATTAAATAAATTCATATTGTTGGACAATCCACACGAGAAAATCTAGCCCCGTGGTAAGCTCTTAGCTTGAGTTTCACTCTTAAATATATTAATTACACTTAAATATTTTACCATGTCTACGTTCCCGACGTGGTTTGAGATAAGTATTTATGTTAGAAAAATGCTTATTAATTTTATAGGTTACAGCTAATAATAGTGCACCATTTAGCTTAATTCTAGAGCTACTGTGCCGTTTTAAAATTATTGTGAGACTAATTAATGAATTAATTAAATTCAACGGGCAAGCATAATTCATGCATAAACCGCAGCGCAAGCCACCATAAAGTTTTGAAATGTTAGGCTTAGCTTACAGATTTACCTACCTAGAGCTAAGAAATCATTGTTCCTGTTAATTATATCTATAACTTTCTTTAATTACCTGCAGACATTTATAACCTATTAAAATTTATTTATTTGCATGACTCAAGCGTAGAAATTTATTATTTTATGACTCAAGTCAACACAAACTACATAGCTAAATGCTCACTCGATTAGATTAAACAACACTTTATTGCACACCACAAAAAATATACAAAAAATAAACATAGACTTATTTTTAAATCATAATGTTCATTGTTAAGTTTACATTTTCAAGGATATTATCGTAGTTTTATAACTATTCAGTTTTTTCTCGCTTTAAATGTAATTTGATTTCTTTTCACGTCAACTTACGTTACGGCTTTCTCTACACGCGCATGCGCAATGGTGTTAAAATATTACATCTATAATTCAAGTACCTGCGTTTGTTTCTTGCCTTCGCGCATCCAGAGAAACATTTGGGATATTATACAAGTTAAATTGTAGGTACATCATATTAAATGTTTATAAATATTAAGCAATTTTTCTATAGCTAAATATGATGATCTGAGGTGGTGATTGAGTTCTTAAACCTCTTTCTCTCCTCTAACCTCTTTGCAAGAATATATATATTATTTAGATTGGCTCGATGGGACTTAGTCTGTTTACATCGGAGTTCCTGTGGCGACTTTCCAGCTTCTTGTATCAGCTTAATATTATCAAAATATTGTCATGCTATTGACATACGCTTGCAAAATTTAAGCGTAATAAAAGTGTGTCTTAAAATACAACATTTCAGTTGTAGTTGTAGGTAGTTGAAACTTAATAAAAGATTATAAAAGTGAAGATTTCTCGGAAGGTTCGTTGCGAAATTTCCAAATTGCGAAGTCAATGCATGCTCAGTTAGGTGCTCGTCTTCCGCTTATTTGTTAGATAATTAGCAGATCATACATTTAATTTAAATTAAACTACCTAATATGGGTATATTGTTAGTTCCTTTTTAGGGTTCCGTACCCAAAGGTAAAAACAGGAATCTATTACTGAGACTTCGTCGACTGTATGTCTGTCACCAGGCTGTATCTCTAGAATCGTGAAAGATAGGGAGTTGAAATGTTGTGGGATGATGTATTTCTGTTGACGCTATAACAAAAAATAACAAAAAGACTTAATCAACCAATATATAACGGAGCTCCCATACAACAAACTTGAATTTTATAAAGTTCAGTACTTTCTCATTGTCTGGGTGTTCAATATGTATAATAAAAATATATATATACTAGTGGCACGCCCAGGCTTCGCACGGGTTTTTTTTTTTTTTAATCTAATCCATTCCCCCCCTGATCCCCTTGAACACACACAACAAATTTCATCAAAATCGGTCCAGTCGTTTGAGAGAAGTTCAGTGACATACACACTCACAGAAGAATTATATATATATAAAGATATGTATGTACATATGTATGTCTATAATATTAAGTATATCAGATGTCTAGTACCCGTAACACAAGCTTAGAGTCTAGTCCACGGGTCTAGATGTTGTTGTGTGGATTGTCCGGAAATATTGATTTATTTTATTTTATATTTTACGTTGCGATGGATGAACTGCAAAAAATATTTTACTTATTTTTCTTTACTTTTATTGCTAACTGTATAAACTGTACACGGAACCCTAGGAGGAGTATGAGCCCATCTCGTACTTATAAAACTTTTTTTTAATTAGCGTATGCAAAATGGCTAACGCTTAATGGCTTGAGATGCAAACGGCCAATAGATATGGCTTAATCGTACATACATGTTTATTTTATTGTTTAGTTACAAATCGAATACGAATAAAAATCTTTGGTTTTTCAATAATTGACTTGATCATTTGATCGTCAATAAAAAACAACAGCGTACGATTTACAAAATAATACAAAAAAAAAAATAGAAAAAAAGCGCGTTGATGTCTTTTATACAGGAAAATTTAAAAGCACTGTTACCAATATTTCTGGCAGTATAAATACCCAAACATGATTTAATCGCTTGTTTCATCACACACTCCTTCCAATCTTTTTCAAACAATCCATTCAAAGTAAACATTATGTACAGTTTAATCTTCAAATTTGCAAATATCGTTATAACAAACCGTATTACGCAACAATTAGATAATATCTTAGGATCGATGACCGTTCAGTGAACGGTTTTACGTAATATATTTCGGTAACTACCTACTTATATGAGGAAAGTGGGGTGGAACAGGTTAGCTTTGTGCTTTTGTTGTCTTCTTGGATTTGTCACGCATGTCTATTGTTATGACTTTCTGCGTTTCAAGGAACGTTAACAGTCGGCTTTCTCGCCGTAAACTCGCATTCAAATTATACTTTACCTACAAACACAACCTTAAAATATTGTGATTTATTTAAATATAAACCTATATAGTACTGGAGTTTATTTATACAAAAACGCGAGCTTATTGCTAAAGCATTATCTACCAGTTAACCTAATTTACAGTTTACAGACGGTATAGGTAATTTAAAATAACTAATCATCCAAAAGTATTATAATTTTTTTTAACTATTGTTTTGGATAAATTGTTGAATGTTTTAAACTATTAATACCTATTTACGTAATAGAGACACCCCAGGAATAGCATAAATGTCTAGCACAAGTGTTCCTTTAAACACTTATATTATAAGGCTGCTCATTATTACGATGAAAAGTGTATTACTGAATAAAATATTTCCATATTCTTTTTGGAGTTTTCTTCTTAAGAAACGATTTGAGTTATAAGGCCCGGTACGGATATTTTATGAGGAGTAAAATCAAGTGTAACACGAAAAGTTGAGGCGTTACGTAGAAAGAAACAAACATATATATCTGTAGGATTGAACGTGTAAAAGAATGAGATGGAATACATTACACAGCGTATCTCATTCTCGGGGTCTCCTCTTTGCGCGATACTTCGTAGTCTCACTGTATTTTATTTATATTATTTTGTAACATACTTTATGTAATACGCTTTATTGAAGTGATATAAATAATCCGAATAATTATAGTTATATGTTTGTTTCTCTTATCATTTTAGCAGATGCGTTCATTTCCCCTTTTTTTCTATTCGATATATATGATAAATATCGTTCGTAAGGAGTAAGCTCCAATCGTGCGTCGTAGCTGACACACACACCCTTTTTTTCAAATTAAATTGTAGTTACAACATAAGCTCAGACAGGACATGAAAATATTAAGAGTAGTTATATACCTACACAGTGTTTAAATCTTTCATGGGTGCTCCTTACCGAATTTCCACCTGAGCGTTCCAGCCATTAAATAGATTGTCTACATTGTGCAACCCTAAGAAGAAGGAACCTCTTTTGTCATGCTACTACATCTGTGGTGCAACCATAATCTTAAACATGTCATTTGCCTCTTTCTAATGAGTTGATCAAAAAAAGGATTTGAGACGCAAAATGGCGTTCAACTGAGTAACATTTTTTTCACTTAATAATTTTATTTAGCTCGACACGGGCAAATTGTCGCTTCAAGCGCAAAGTCTAATTACAAGATACAGAACTGAACTGATCCAAAAAAAAAACTTATAATATTTTGGGAGACGCAAAATGGCGTTCACGTTCAACTTAGTAACATCTTTTACACATTATAATTTTATTTTATTTGACACTGCAAACTGACGCTTCAAGCGCAGAGTCCAATTATAAGGAATTGAATTGAAAAGTAACATGCAAGTGTCTAAGTATCTCATAAAAGTTATGTAAGAAACAAACCCAAGACATTCTAATGAATCGATAAAATGATGATAATCTTAATGCAGTAGAATCGCAGGAGTCATGAAATTCTGCGAAGTAGAGAAAGCTACAAGGAAAAGAACAGATAAAGATTTAATTGCAAATAATTTAATCGGCTAGACTTCTTTTAATTACTAACCACATCGTCACTTTACATCAGGTGAGATTGTGGTCAAATGAAAACATCATCACCCTATTAACGTTCCCACTGCTGGGACACAGGGACTTCTCTCTTGACGAGAGAGATTAGGCCTTAATTCACCGCGCTGGCCAAGTGCGGGTTGGTGGGTGTCACATGTCCTTCAAACTCTTGTAAATTTCTCAGAACATGCCGGTTTCCTCACGATGTTTGCCTTCACCGTTAGAACACGAGTTTAAAGCGCTCATACATTTCTCAAGAAGAAAAATACAGTGCGTGGCGTTGTTTGAACCCACGACCTTCGGAATGAAAGTCGAGTGTCCTCCCACTTAGAAATGTATATACCTATGTATTAAAACCCTACCTATAAGTTAATGTCGGAAGTCTATTTGCGCTCTTTGTAATTAATGAAAACGATATATTTCCTAGCATTTATTAAAACAAAAGACATGAACGCGCAGCGCAACTTTAAGTAAGAGCATTGAGAAGTAAATAAAGTCGACTTTATTTTATTTTGTTTTTATTTTTATGTGATATAAGCCCTTATTTGACCACAATCTCACCTGATATAAAGTGATAATGTGGTCTAAGATGGGACATGAAGCACTAGAAGGTAATAATAATAATTAATTAATTTCGTAATGTGGCTTCTCCGAGCCACATTACGAAACACGAAAAAATAGCTTCACGCACTGGCCCAGCCCGAAGGGTGGTGACAAGCCGCGGCCGAACCTACCACCAGAGGCTGTTCTTAGCACCACCCTGAGGTCACGTGTAAGGATTCAGAGGTTACCACTTACGGACGTCAACATAAAAAAATATGACTAAGAATACCAATCTATTAACTACAACAGGGATTTGTTTACAACAAAATACACGTTTGTAAATATATTATAATTTATTTAAACGAAATTTATGGTAACCTATAAAATAAGTTTATGAGGGCAACGCTTAAAAATATGAGTTTCGTTTCATTAAAAATCAACAATGATTTATGATTATGATTTTTTGACATTAAAATGTTGGAAATTCATATGTATGTTAAAACTAATTTGAAGAAATAATAATGATGAAGAATCTTCTCTTAATTAATTCATCTGGGTCACCTACTGACACGTTTGATAGGTACATAGCATTTGGTTTAATTAATAACAATAGTTAACTTCTTATTAAAATATAAATTGCTATGGATTTTCTTATTTATAAATACCTGGTTATATTTAAAGGCGATATGAGATAGCTAAATTGAAACTTGTATACATTTCTAACTGTCTAGGGTTTAATTGGAATAAAATTAGTACTTTTTCATGTTAATTTGTACTTGGCTATATAGGTAATGCTATAGCATAATAAATATATTCCAATCTCCAATTAAAATAATGGCCTCGCGAAACGTTGCTTAGCCACATTAAAATAACGTTTGTTGTATAGGAGCCCCTTATATATTTATTTATTATGTGTTTTAGTTTTTTTTTTTTTTTTTTTTTTTTTTTTTATGTGGTTATTAGCGGCAACGAAAATACATCATCCTTCAAAATTTCAACGATCTATCTATCAGTTCTTGAGTTACAGCCTGGTGACAGACAGACAACGGAGTCACAGTAATAGTTTCCCGTTTTACCCTTTGGGTACGGAACCCTAAAAAATACTTTATGCATTCAGGTTAGCATGTTAATGCTATAATTACTATAATGTAAGAGAACAAATAAGGTGTTAAGTAAATTTATTAATAATAAATTAGATAAGTATGCGATAGACTCATACTACATTTAGGGTTCCGTGTGCAGTTTATACAAATTTTGGAATACAAGAAACCCAAAATAGTAAAAAAGATGCAGTGAGAGCGGTCACCTATCCAAGTACTGACCTCATACAATGTCTTTATTAAAATCACGTTTGGTGTATGGGAGCCCCCTTTTATTTATTTATCATGTGTTTTTAATTATAGTGGCAATAGAAATTCATCATCCATCAAAATTTCAACCCTCTATCTATCACGGTTCTTGAGATAACATGCCTGGCGACAAACGGACAAACGACGAAGTGTCAGTAATAACCGAAGTAATTTATCATTCTCTGGTAATAATGGTTCTCGTTTTACCCTTTGTACCACCAGTGGCGTAGCTAGGGGAGCAAGAGCTCTGGTGCATAGTGAGAGAATCGGGCCCTCCCCCCTCTTTCCGCGTAGTTTGAACTTATTGATATGAAAATGATTGATAGGGAATAAGAATAGGAAACAGTGGGTTGAATCATTCCTAGTAGGCTAAATCGTTACGTCGTCTCTATCAAAGTCTTCATTATGTTCAATGGAAGAAAAAGAGAGTAAATCATTTCCATTTTTTTTAACTAAGGCTAGAGGGCCCCTTGTGGGCCCTGGTGCACTGCACCACCTGGCCCTATGATAGCTACGCCACTGCTAAAAACCATCTCTATCGGAATGAAACACCAAAATCACCAAAACAAAACTTGATGGCCAGATAGCGTCTGAGCGCGGTGAAAGTGAAGCCGTTGACCCACCATGCGCACGCTATGAGATGCTGCTCATTACAGATCACAACTGAGAGTAATGAGCAATTAACGACTGACATGCTAGGCGCTAACTCGAGACTCCGGGGATTAATAATTAAATATAATTCTCCATAGCTTGCTGAGCGACTCTTTTAATAAGAATATATTACTCGCAAGTAGGTACATCAGATATCTAGTACCCGTAACACAAGCCTAGAGCTTACCACAGGGCCAAATCTAGATCCAATCTCCAGGCCAATCTCCAGATTTTGTTTTATTTACTCTGAGCTCACTTATAAGGCCTGCAGTGTAGCACCACGTCTTCGCATGGATCCGAAACGTGGAGATATGTTATCTATAAATTGACATCAATTGTCCGCTGCTGATTCACCGGAAAAGTATCCAAGCCATTAATATTAAAATGTGTGGTACAGTCAGCGTAAAATGAATATAAATGTCTAGAAGAGTAGTCAAAATAAACTGAACACATTAAACGGGCGAAATCAACATGGCGCGTGGCGTCTTAGTGAGGCGGGCACTAAGCATTTAAATGTTTTCATTGTTTTCGTCGGACATGGTTTAAATCGTCACTATGAATGTTGTATCCGCTTTTAATTAGATAATATTTATGAACATAACTTTTACTGTACATGTACCTTTATGTAAAATTGTGTTGGTTTTCTTTGAATAAACAAATCCTTGAGCCTGCCTTTTTATCGAAATAATAATAGCTCCATTCATGTCATTTACCCTGGGCCTTATTTCACCGATTTGCGGTCTTTCTGAATTTTTCTGTACATATAAAGATGTGAATAAAAGGACATAGCTATCCCCACTATTCAGTCGTCACATTACGAGTACCTATGTCATCTATTGCTGAACATCTTTATAAAATTCTCGTGTCACAATGTTCGTTCCTGTACTCCGCCGAAATGGCTTGACCGATTCTCATGAAATCTTGTGAGCATATTGAGTAGGTCTGAGAATCGGACATCTATTTTTCATTTTGCAAAACACGTTAGCTGGAGTCAGCCAGTATATATATAATACAGTGACATGACATAAGGCGGTATGGAAAAGATACTATAGTAGGTAATTTATAATATACTATGAAATAGGTATATTTTAAGAGCCGCATCCGAACGATATAACTGGAAATTAAATGGAGATGCCTATGTCATAGAATAATAAATAAGCCTATGTCTAGAAACAGACTACCGACGAAGAGGCTGTTATGCTTATTTTTTAATGTAAACCTCTAGGATTAACCCCCAAAACTTTATGGATTGTCATGCCCATTGCTGACGATTGAGTAGGTAGGTAAAGTATGCGGCGGGCGCAAACTGCTTACAACTAAGTCGCTTACTTTCATTGTATGCAAAAGGTTAGGTACCAGTTAGCGAAAGCATACTATACTTAGATAGTTTACAAAAAAAACTGTGCTACCTTAGGGCAATAGAAATAATGAAAAATTATTACCTTTCCTAATTCAAATTTCAGGTTTCATCACCATGCTTAGTTAATTTCAAGCTCAATAATTATTAAGATATAAACGACATACAGTAGTGCTGAGTCTAAGTTCCACAAACGTTTTCGAATGACTTTACTATCTCGTTAATCGAGCTAACGAAATTCGAATCGAAAAGCAATGGCATGCAAGTTGGAGTTCCTATCGACAAAAACTATACGAAAGCGTTCACTCACCGTGAGCATAGTTAAATATTTTTGTTAGGGTGGTAGCATGACGTCATCAAATCATTAACCGGCCAAATTCAGAATGATATTTTTACTAGTATTTTGTCAAGAAGCAGCTGTCTATCAAAAATGTTATGATTATTCTGTGTTTTGTTTACGTTTGAAATGAAAACTTTCGTTCGAGTAGGAAGAAGTGGCCGACCGATAAATTAATAATAAATTGAAACTATGAGTTAAACAGTCTAAAAATGAAGACAAGTTCATGGAGCAGTGAGTGTTTGATAATTTATTTGATGTTTAGATCTATTTATGTGAAGTTGTTTCATCGACGAAGAAAAAACTAAGTTTATTTTGTTTCTAGGCATGGAGACCTCAGACAAGTCAGACATTGGGATGAACCTGTGCCATCAAAATCATATGTTGCCCCAGTCCTAAGCCCCAGTCAAAGAATTACTGTAACAACCCCAGTTCACAATATTGTCACAATATTGGATTTGTTTTTGAGATTTATTTCACAACATTGGAAGCACTGGAAGGTAAGACTTAACTTTTTTAAGGATAACATAATTATAATGTTAATAAGATTATAATAACATTAATGTATTTTTACAGATGCCCATGCACTCTCTCCTATAAGGCTCTGTGAGAGCAATCTGATTCGGCCTGAGCCTGCTTGCTTTGGGCAAACACCACCTTGCCATGCAAGAATTCCTTGAAGAATTTTGAGGCTAGCACATAATTTTCTACAAGCTGAAGAGTTTTGGAGAAAGTTTATAATAGAGTAACATAAGCTTGAGGAGAGAGCAAAATATGATTAGGGAGATGGAAGCGCAGAGCCAGAGATTGGCAAGCAATAGGAATAAGAGTTTAAGATAAGTTAGTTAATAGACTCTGTAATGATTAGTTTATATTTTTGTAAATATAAGTATATAAGTTTATAAATTTAACTTGTCAATTCTGACTGTCTAATTAGGTAAAAAAATAAAGTTCATCTTATATAATTTTGTTTATTTATTCATTGTCACAATACAATATCCTTAACCTTATAATCCTAAGCACACTTCTATAAATAGCAATAGTACATTAACACAATATATAACTGAGAACTACATACATATATATATCACACACTATTTATCAGTCTTCTTACTAAAATTGGTCCGCTGGCGCTGGTAGCTCCAGCTCCTTCCACATAGTCATTGTAACCCGGTTCACTATTTAAGTTTCCTGGAACTAGATATGATTAATTGTAACATAAATAGGTATTTTGTTATAATATCATATGAAATATTTTACCTTAACTAGACCCACCTAAATCTTACTCGGACACCGAGTAAGATTTAGATCAATGCCAAGATTGATAACTATGTTATGCAATACTGAGTATGCTATAATAATAGAAGCATATTTGAGTGGCTTGAAGTGGATGGAGTGAACTCCATCCTTGTCTAAGCACTACCATCTGTTTTTCAGCATTTTAAAATGTATTTTCTATTATTACTCTAGCCCGCCCTTGCTTGTTATTATAATTGGCCTCTGGTGTACCAGTATTTGCATCTAAAATTGGAGTCATTAGCCTGGGCGCTGAGGGTATCCAGAGTCTCCTAAAAATAAATAATTATGTAAAAGATAGAATAGTGAAAGGGATCAAAACATAATGCATTTTAATAAATCAAGTACCTAAAGATACTTTACCTATATAGAAGCCAGACCATTTCTCTATTTTGGTGCAGAGATTGAATTTATGTATTCAAGTCACTGTTTTCCCATCCAAAGAATCATGCTTTGCACCTCCAAACTTAGGGTTAACTTTTAAAATGTAGTATTGATCATCACATAGGTAACTGAAAAAAAAATCATTGCATTGTTTTGCTACTCAAATTGGCTTTTGTATGAACCAGAAGCAAAAAAGAAGAGAGCCGTGAACACCTGCGAAGAACAAATTAATTAGGTGTCGAAACTATAGCTAGGTACTTTTCAATATTTTAATTAATAAATAACAAAAAGTACATAATATAAGTTCCAACAAAACGAGTTGAGAGGACCTTAAATTCGTCAATTGTTTTAATTCTCTGCACAAAAACTTAAAAGCTGTCTTTGTAAGACGATATCCAAGCGAAAAAGAAACGTCCGGCCATAATTTATTTGTAAATATTAATGATTTTACTGAATAACTTTGCACTCTCACCTCTACTCACTGAGAAATTCTAAGTGAATGCTAGACGAATACTTTTTCGAGCGCGTTTACTATTCGAATGTCAAAAATGGTAACACGAACTCGGGAAAATTTTCAAACAACCAATCAAATGCGTTAACGTTCTCACTTTCGAACGTGAGCGTAAACGAGTCGACGATCGACGGTCGATAGTGAATCTCAAACTAGCAAATTATGCTTCTCAAGTTTGCCACAAGAGGCGCTGTTTCGATCCCATACAAATTATAGTTAACGTTCTCACGATCGAGAAAGTTAACTACAATTTGTAAACTCAGACTCAGCACCCTGATGCTGTAGACGTATTACGTAACAAACCTACTTAACTGCCAGTAGATACGACCCCAATATTACGCAAGAAATCATTAGTTAAATTATTAATTTCCTGTTGCTCACCTACATTAATTTCAATTAAGCATTTTGTGTCGGAAGCATGGACGGAAGTAAAAGTTCCGAAAATGGATTACACCAATTTTATCTAAAATAAACAATATATCACGGAATAATTACCTACATTTATTTAAAAAACATAAGCAAAAATAAAGAAAATCATTGAGAATCTCTATAAGTAGTTCTAATAACAAGACACTAGCGCCCCGCATCGACCGACGTTGATTGACGGAACTACTTGGTTCACTCGTTCAAATTGCAGTCTTGATGCTTTTTCTCGCAGATGGCGTGCCTCTCGTTAATTTCGTCCGCCGACGGCAGATGGCGGTACATGATAGCAGAGCCACGCAAAATTTCACTTCCGATCTCCTCTTTACCAAATACCGCTTTCTGCATTTTATTCACGAACGGAGTTATTTTACACATTAACAGCCGTATGCAACTTGTTTCTTCCTCGGAACCTTGTTCTCTGATCATTTCTTCAATGGAATTCGGCAATGTTTCGTTTTTAGCGGCAGCGATAAGTTCTTGAAGTGATTTTGAGTTTTTGTTCAGGATCCATGTTGTTGGATCTTCGGAACGGTATGGCCTGGATGGGCGTTGAGGTCCGGATAAAAATGTAGAGATCTGTAAAGTTAAAATTTTATAAAATAAAGAGTCCTTCCTCTTACCAGTATTAATTGTCCTTATAATTCTGTTTGCAATAAAAAATAATAAAATGAATTACTTAACGTAACAAAGTTTAACACAAGAAAATCATTAAATACTTTATTGCATGACAAAAATCAAGAAAAGGTTTGAAAAAAATAGAGAGGGGGGAGTAAGCTTACGAGAACATATATTATAAAATTATTTTAATCATGTTTATGTTATGTTTTTTGTTACCTCGAGTTGGGTGTCCTTTCTTAATAAATAAATAAATAAAGGAGTTTACCATTTGTGCGACAAAAACCAAAGCGTTAACAGCAACGGCGCCAATCTGATTCGGTTGCAAACCAAATAACCTCACGAGATGTTTCAACGGACTCAAGGGATTAGGACCTTCGACAATTTCATTCGGTCTAGAATACTCTTCAGTTGGTCTAGAATATTCCTCATTTGGCCTAGAATATTCATTACTTTGGTGTGGAGGTTGTCGACGGTTTATAGACGGCTTCTTGGCTGTTTGAAAAGCTTTAACCACGAATTCTGCCACTTTCAACGCAACGGATTCTGATCCTGTAAACAAGAGAATAGATTAAGTGAATAAATAAATAAATATTTCCGGACTACTCACACAGCATCACCTAACCCCAAACTAACCACCTATATGAATAGCTCACCTTATCGACTGTGAACATGTGTCCAGTCCTTATCGTTGTTTTATGGCTCAACATTTCATCATCTGTGATATTTTGATCAGTCTATTGGCTTAAATAGGCTGTAACACTATATAGGTACCAGGTTCTTGATTGAAGTCAATTGTAAGGTTTGACAAGCCTTGCCTTACCCCAATCCCAGCGAGGTGAGAGACCTGATACTGAATATACCTACTAGAGTAAGCTATACAGGGTATTTCAAAATTTGCAAATAAAGCAGAGGGGATTCGAAATGTGCTCTCAGCGAGTATTTTTTGTTTAATGATTTTTCAATTTGGAAGCCCATTCTACCTACAAAAATCTTTAAAGTGTAAATCCAATTTGTCGTGAGTGGCAGCATAATTAAGTAGCAGTATTCTTTTTTATTTTAATTGTACACCTTGAGATCTATCAATAAAAGTAAAACCTATCTCATCTACATAGTAACATCATAATAATCACTTCAATCAACTAAGAGAATATGTGGCATAACATACCCTAGAGATTAGATTAAGCTTAATAAAAATATGAGGCCATTTTATTGAAAATAGACTTCCAAATTGAAATGATGGAGAATGTACCTTCTAGGTCTTCATGCTCCATCTTAGACCACATCGTCACTTTACATCAGGTGAGATTGTGATCAAATGAAGCCTTATCCAGAATTAAAAAAATAAAAATGTTTGTATGTTCGCCTGGTGCGTGCCATTCTCAATGCATCCGTTTTATACCAACTTTGAAACACCTTGTACTATTAAAACCACTTAGCTCATCGTATAATTTTTTGAAGTTAGATGTACCGAAAGCAATATAGACCTAAAAATTCAAGTAACAAAAATTTTAGTGCAATCAGATATTATTTTAATTTATTCCTACTTGTTCATGTAAAAAACTGTGATACCTACCTCTTTGATAGTTGTAGGTATCCTATTTATTACTTACCAAGAAAATTAGTGGCCATCTTCACCCCACTGCTCAGTTTATCCATGATTCCATCCCTGTAATGGTCACACCACACAGGGGTCCCCAAAGCTATCAGTAGAACCATCATAAGTGTCCCCATCTCGGCGCCCCTGTAAAGACTATAGAGCTGCGCTTGGGCAGCATGCTTCGCTTCTTTCGGTAATCGCACGCGCAAGCCGCAGTAGAGCAGAAAATTTCCTTGTGTTTGTTCTGTAAAAATACAGGATGACTTAGCTTCGAATTTTAAACCAACTTTCAAAAACTCACAAAAAGAAGGAGGATATCCGTACAGTATGTTGTACAGATTATCAAAAGTTAGGTAAGGCCATACCGTCCAATTAGCCGTAGGTAAAATATAAATAAGTGTATGCAGTATAAATAAATGTGGGCCGGTCGCCGATTTGTTGTTGGAAGACAACAAGATTGCGAGTTTCCCCACAATGATGCGGATGTAATGTTGATGAATTTGTTCACATAAACCACAAATAAACTAAAAATAGGTATCCTTAACCGCCAACTAAATCAATTATTAGCGTTTTGTATTGTTAAACTTTGTCTGTGATTATTTTTGTGTAAAATAATAAGAGTACGGACGAATCATGTCTGTAGTGTGTATTAATTAAAAAAAAAACACAATTACCTATTAGAAATAGCATACAATGTGTACCTACTATAGTATTTAATATGTTAGTCAAATATACATTTGCAGATGCACGACTGTTTCGAACATCCTGTACTTATTTATGGGCCATTTTTAATGTCAGGAAAACAATAGACACGGAAACTGAAGTAGGATTGTAGGTGAAGGGAATATATTTATCTTTATGTGCAACAAAGTTACTTACTAAGATACTTTTAAAAAAATATCATAATGAACCGTTATGCTTATATGAGTTGCTTGATATCGATTGCATGGAACCAGTATAGGTAACTTAATGGTAATAGGGTCGTTTCTAAAAAGAAATTAAGTATTAACCTTAGGTGACCATCTTATACAGTTTACTTAATTCAGATTAAACTGCCATGCACTGCTTACCGTTAAAATGTTGTGCTCAGTAGACCAAAATAATCTACACAACATACTTTACCTTCTCGCATGTCACTAGAAAACTGTCACTCACCATGAACAAACACTTCATCCTACTCACCGTCTTCAAAATAATTGTAGCAGACATCAGCAACGATGGTATACAGTTCCTCAACGAACTGCCTATAGAAAAGCTGATCAGACTCAAAAACTCTCTCCAAGATGTTGTCTCCACGAACGAAAATGTAACATTCCCAGAACCAGTTTATCTACAAAGTTTCGGCGCTCAAGCAATGGCAATGAAAGGGCCTCCAATTAAGCGAGGAGATTACGAAGACAGTGGAATCCACAAGAAAGAGAGCAAGATCAGCAATATATTCTCCATGTCTGTGACTACACTTGCGTTCTTGGCTTTCGGAGGATACTTGCTGTGTCTAATCGTCCAGGCAGTGAAAGCCAAGCAGAACAACGTGGCTCCTACGCAACCGACGACGTTTTTCGTCAGTGCTGGGATCAAGAAGAAGCCACAGAGCCAGTTTTCCTCCTCATATGGGAGGCGGAGGAGGGAAC
This sequence comes from Gymnoscelis rufifasciata, assembly GCA_929108375.1. Classification (NCBI taxonomy): domain Eukaryota; kingdom Metazoa; phylum Arthropoda; class Insecta; order Lepidoptera; family Geometridae; genus Gymnoscelis; species Gymnoscelis rufifasciata. Next base: position 4,932,589 of record OV815315.1, on the reverse strand, counting down.
TGAGGGTTGCGAGGAGCTTAAGGCAGGTGGATCTTCCACCGGAACAGCTGTTTGAAGCGCTGTTGCAGATTTGTGAGGGGTATGCTAAGTGGAGTGAGAGAAATGCTGATTTCAGATAGTTAAGTGCATAATAAGATCTGTATTAATTGTTGAAATATAAATGTAACTATTGTATATTTACTTATGCAGGTTGGCTCTTGTTAATATTATCATTCAATAAAAGTGTTTTTTCAACAGGAAATTATTCTAATTGAATAACTATTGTTTAGTTTTATTTCGTGGAAATGAATTTCCCGTTAACGCTAAACTTCTAGAGAAAATGCATTTGCGCATGTAACAAAAATTTCAGCGAACATCTAAATAAAGTTTCTATGACTCAATCCAGCAGGTGCTCTCATTTCTCAATAAGAACCAAATAATACGTATGAACATTTAATATTTTTAACTAAAGCCGACTAAACACTGTTTACGATAAACGCAGGAAGCCAGATTGCCAGCCAATATCTGTAAACGTATTCAAACTGTCAAATAATCACTGTAACACCCAATAATAGCTGCGTTAAACATGATAAGGAATTCTACTACAGTAAAAAGATGCTACAACGATAAAAAGTTAAGTGATTCTTATGATATAGATGTTAAGGTTCAGAATGGTGAGATGTGGGATTTTTATGAGTGTCTGGAGTGGTTTGGATATGTTTGTGGGATGCTGCTGGGTACAATCTGTCGTCGCATCGGCTGCAGTGTTTACGCCGAGCTCACAGAATTAGCGCAAAAGCGGTTCAAACGATTATTGTACAATAAATCTGTGTTAAATATGTATACTTATCATAAATTTATTGGATGATTTTAGCGATTGGGTAAGTAGGGAGCTGGCGTAAATCGTTTGATGGAAAATATTTATCAGTTAGATTAGTCTACCTAGATTTTCAATCTATTTTGTATTATATTCAACGAATTAAATTCAAAACTAAAGTTTGTTAACTACATACAGAACGAAAATTGTAAAAATATACACCATAAAAAAATTGAATTTCTATGGTTTATTGTTTTGTTTTATTTTAAAGCTAAACATTATCTTAGAAACCGCTTCTTGTATTTATATTATTAAGTCCCTATGAAACCAAAAGCTCAGAAACAATTTATTTAAAATTATTGATTAATATTCTAACAATTTCCATTTAAAAGAACCCTACTCTGTTTTAAATATTATGTGTATAAGGCGGCTCCCACACTTGTCACCGACGCGACGATACGATGACGCGCAGACAACAGGCTGGTGTGGGTCTAATACTGTAAACAAACTTGAGTTGCTGAGAACTTATGTCCCATCAAAAAACTGCTTCCGTCTTGCAGCCCTGCCTGCTTTTTTAAGGATTGAACTAGGAACTATAGGTAGGTACGGTAGATAAGTAATTTATTTTATATATTTTCTATCATAAATTGCAATCCGCCAAGTTTCTTAAAAACAACTTGGAGTAGATATCTTAGCGTAGAGTAAATTTATCAGACGATATATTTATCAATCGAAAGGTATGCTACATTAAAAGAACATAATATTTAAATTTCTTAAACGTTTTACAGTTTTCAATAACTTAGGATGACTTGACTTAAATGTTTGTTTAACTTATAACACTTTTCAATACATCTCTGATTCGAATGTTATATTTATTTGTTGAAACAACAATCGAATTATCAATAATTTAAATGTTATTGGAAAACATTACATCGAGTCGAATGTTTCTCACATAATGGATGGCAGGTCAAAGGTTTACGAGTAAGGACCCACTAAACTAAATTGAATTCGACTCGAATCGCCTCGTAAAATAAATCGTCAATCGATTTAACAATCGAGATAATATGAAACACTGTGTTTAGTGTCTCTTTAACTCTTAAAAGGTCTAGGCGAAGGCTAGGTGATAAAATTTAGTACCTACTTTTAGATGCTGTGCTCATTTATTTCTTAATGTATTTGATACCACTTTCTACAATTTATTCTTTCAATTTCATCGTTTATGGACATTAAAAGGCAATAATGTATAATCAATAATAATATATAATTTACCTACTTCATAGGTCGATGTTCACAAAGTGCTAACAGCCTGTTAGTTAGTAAGATAAGCCATACGTTTAACGTTACAATATATACTAATCTATACTAATATTATAAAGAGGAAAGGTTTGATTTTTTGTTTGTTTGTTTGTTTGTTTGTTTGTTTGTTTGTCTCGAATAGGCTCTGAAACTACTGCACCGATTTAAAAAATTCTTTCACCATTCGAAAGCTACACTATCCCTGAGTGACATAGGCTATATTTAGTTTTCAAAAATAATATAGTTCCTTACCAAACTCCGATAATGTAACCCATAGTGAAAAAAAATAACCTAAAATCTTTCTTTAATCGCGAATGCTGCGAAAACTATTGAATATATAACAAAGTGATGTATTACAACTTTTTAGAACTTATAATTATCTACAAAAAACGTCTGTACATCATATCTCTAACTATTATAGTTTTGTGACAATAAGCGATTTTTTATATTAAAAAATTAAAATACCACTGTTTGAAAAGGCTCTTTATTTGTGTCTTGGTATTAATCCTTAACAAAATAAATTATTCATTATGTAAGATTGCTTTAAAACCTTTATATAACTTTTTGAATTATTAGATTCTGACATTCCATTCAAAAGATATCACGAGTTAATTTTTTTTATAAAATCGCTCGGCGGCTAACTTTGCGTTGTGGAGTGGCAGGCGTCACTCGGGCACGGAGGTACGGGAGGGGTTAAGATCACGAAATAATCTGTCGGCTCCCTACTGAATGGTCGTGTGCGGAAATAAAAAAATTGTCGCTTGATAATATTTTGTCGCTTAGTTAGTAGTTAATAATTCGTTAACAGGTAACTAATCCCATTCAAAAAGTTATTTTCAGAACTAAACCCTAGCATATAGCATAGATATTGTACATATCGTCGGTTGCAGGTTCAATTGGGGTAGCCACCAAAACACGTAAAATAAGTTAAGTATACAGTTTTTTTTAGTTTTTCTGTTCTTTCGAATGGCATAATAATAGATTTCTAGCTTTAAAAAAATACAGTTACGCTACACATTTTAAGTGTGAATTTTGCAGACTTCCGGCGAAATTATGTTGTAACTGAGTAGGTATGTGATCCATTTACAGAAGTCGAATTGTTGTATTCCTATGACCGAAGGAGGTTATATTTTGGTTTACCCGTGCAAAGCCGGGGCGTGCCGCTAGTATAGTTATAAAGCTGTAGGGTTTGTTTAATTCCTAGCCTAGACCTAGCAATTGATTCCGTTTGAATTTCACATCAGTGGTTACTGGTTAGGTAGGGACAGATTACCTTCCAACCTGTTGGAAAAATTAATACAGGTATTATTTGAAACTATATTTAAATCGTTTATTTCATACTAGCGGCACGCCCCGGCTTTGCACGGGTAAACCAAAATATAACCTCCTTCGGTCATAGGAATACAACAATTCGACTTCTGTAAATGGATCACATACCTACTCAGTTACAACATAATTTCGCCGGAAGTCTGCAAAATTCACACTTAAAATGTGTAGCGTAACTGTATTTTTTTAAAGCTAGAAATCTATTATTATGCCATTCGAAAGAACAGAAAAACTAAAAAAAACTGTATACTTAACTTATTTTACGTGTTTTGGTGGCTACCCCAATTGAACCTGCAACCGACGATATGTACAATATCTATGCTATATGCTAGGGTTTAGTTCTGAAAATAACTTTTTGAATGGGATTAGTTACCTGTTAACGAATTATTAACTACTAACTAAGCGACAAAATATTATCAAGCGACAATTTTTTTATTTCCGCACACGACCATTCAGTAGGGAGCCGACAGATTATTTCGTGATCTTAACCCCTCCCGTACCTCCGTGCCCGAGTGACGCCTGCCACTCCACAACGCAAAGTTAGCCGCCGAGCGATTTTATAAAAAAAATTAACTCGTGATATCTTTTGAATGGAATGTCAGAATCTAATAATTCAAAAAGTTATATAAAGGTTTTAAAGCAATCTTACATAATGAATAATTTATTTTGTTAAGGATTAATACCAAGACACAAATAAAGAGCCTTTTCAAACAGTGGTATTTTAATTTTTTAATATAAAAAATCGCTTATTGTCACAAAACTATAATAGTTAGAGATATGATGTACAGACGTTTTTTGTAGATAATTATAAGTTCTAAAAAGTTGTAATACATCACTTTGTTATATATTCAATAGTTTTCGCAGCATTCGCGATTAAAGAAAGATTTTAGGTTATTTTTTTTCACTATGGGTTACATTATCGGAGTTTGGTAAGGAACTATATTATTTTTGAAAACTAAATATAGCCTATGTCACTCAGGGATAGTGTAGCTTTCGAATGGTGAAAGAATTTTTTAAATCGGTGCAGTAGTTTCAGAGCCTATTCGAGACAAACAAACAAACAAACAAACAAACAAACAAACAAAAAATCAAACCTTTCCTCTTTATAATATTAGTATAGATTTGTACGCTAACTTTATAAAATAATATCATGTTCCTTTTTGAAAATATGAATCCTTAGCCTAGAAAATAATAGCGTAAACACCATTATTTTCTCTGTGGGTACTAAGTTCCATAATTAGGTAAACATTTTTTATTTGAATTTATTATTTTGTACAAAATTTTCGCAACCTACCTAAACTTAAGGTTGTCACTATTTCTACTGATTCCCTAACACTGCCATTCATCTATCTAATATATCCATGTTGATAAGCGTCATAGCAATGACTATTATTGTAAATCATAACAAGCGCTAATCAGATCGTCCCTCCGAGCAAATCGTGTCAGAGCCATACTGACTGGATCTCTGCAACTTAATACATTTAGATCTAACATTTATGTATCAAGATGCAGACGCATATGGAAATAACTTGTATACTATTTGTTATAAATATTAATCACTCGTAAATCCAGAATCGATTGGCGCTTTCGCACGGGTAAACTTACGATTAATCTTATATAAGTAATTTGCCCAACTGAACAGGGTTTGTCTGTCAGTGCTACTGTTATCGATTGGTTACCTTCCGATAGGTCATTTAAATTTATTTATTTGCTTAGTCATTGACTTCATAATTTCAGCCACCGGACGTCCACTGTTGGACATTGTTAGAGATATAAATATACGTAAAATGAATTTTATCATCACTTGTGAAGACTACACCGTCTAACTGGCTGTCAAACTTATGAAAATATCGTCAGATAGGGGGCTTTTTATGACATTTGAAAAATTTGACATAAATGACATTATATCTTTTAATCATACGATTTTCAGCTAATTTGGTATGCGGCGACCAACCTAAATAATTATTAATCAAGGTACGAAACAAGACATGCAACGTTCCAAGGAACATTGTATGAATATGACCTTTAAGTATTTAAATTCTCTACATTAAGCGCTATGAGACACGATTAAAATAATTTTACAGTGTCCGACTTGAAATGCAGCAGAATATAGAAAAAAAGAACAAGCATATTGTTACTTAAATAAAAACACAAAATCTAAAAGGTAGTAATTTGGGAATACATATATAGATATTTACCTAAAGAGCTGCAGCGCGGTCCTATCCTATCCTATCGGACTATTGGATTTCCTTTCTACCTGAAAAGATACTTTTCATAAAATCTTCGTAAATAAAATATAATGCAATAAGTGTCAATAAAATACAACGATGCTTCATCATAATCATCATTTCAGCCATTAGACGCCCACTGCTGGAAATAAGCCTCCCTCAAAGACGACCAATCATTCCGATCGGTCGCCACTTGCATCCACCGAGAGCCAGCAAGTTTGACCAAGTCATCTGTCCATCTTGTTGGCAACGATGCTTATTTTTGTATATATATATATATGTATATATATTGTAAAAATAAACCAAAATCATTATTGTGATCAGTGACTAGTTTCTCTTACCTGGAAGAGATCGCTCACACCGATAAGACCGCCCATTGTACCCTACATTATTTATAATAAATTTGTACCTCTAATATGTGCTATAATTTGTGTGGTGTTAATGATATTTATTTATTTAATTAATTAATTAATAAAATAATAAAAATATATTTATTTAAAATAAGGCGTTTGCTAGTCTTCCTAAGGACGTATTGCAATAATCATCGATTACTCCTACAAGTATCGTTGGGTGCAATCGTATCGTTGAATTATAAATTTACGATTATGAATAAACGTCTAACAAATAACTAGGATTGGAAATGGCACGATAGCTCATACACATGAGTTAGACCTGAGTTACTCGCAGTTGCGAAACCGCTTGTATGCCTCATGCCCACTTAGGCAGTACATTTACGGACCCACAATAAATATCTCAGGGTACAAAATACATCGCGTTCTATGTTGACAAATCCCGCAATAAAATATAAGCATTTACAATAAAATTAATTATTATTTACACGGTGAGGTGGGCGCGAGATCTGACGAGAGGTTAGAGTGGATACGGTGTTGAATGATCAACTGCCTGGGTATGATATTTCCATGATTTCTCTTTATAAAAATATAATTTCATATTAAAATAATAATAAACACAACTGCATAAAATTATAATTATTAAGTTGCAACTGAAAAAAAAAACAAAAAGACCTCAGTCTTACACAAATCAATTCGAATGAGAACTAGAACTTTACAAACTGTAACAGTCGAGACCCAACAAATTTATTCAACAACTCAAACAGCTAAATCCCAGTTCATCATCATCATTCATCCCACTGCGTAGACACAGACAATCTCGATTATTTTTATTTCAGTAAGAGAATCACATTTTCGAACAGAGGAAATCCAAAATTCCCACACTAATCCTAAAATTTGTTTCCATTTCAAATGTGATTCGATATCGATATTCTGTAAAACAACGAGTCAAATCACTTGAAAATATTCGTCGATAAAAAAAACGAATATAGGATAATTTTGGCCACATAAAGGAAAGATATTAGAAACAAGTCTAAAATATGCAATGCGATGAATCATATGAGCCCTTATTTGTTAAGGTTTTTAACGGGGTCCCTAGCGCACTGGGTACTGGGTACCGCGTAGGGGCCCCATAATTGCACCCTATTGACGGGTTACGTTATTTCCACTTGTTTTAGACGCGGACTGTCCACAGTGCGCTAGTCCTAGCCCCGCCATGCTGGGGGTCCGACCCCCGCGGCGCCTGCTTTATCGCACGCTGCGCTCGCCGGACACCTCGCTCCGAGCGTAGGGGCCCCACAATTACACCCTATTAGCGGGACACGGTATTTACTCTGCTATGACGTTACTTTGTGTAGGGAAGCCACAAATACACTCTTATAGGATAAGTAGGCTACAAAATACAGGTGACGTTGGTGTCCTCGTTCATTTATTTTAGGTTCTGCTTTTTGTTGGATTTTTTTATTATCTTAAAGGTCAAATATTACACTTAATTAGTATAAAATGCATTTAGTTTTTTGTTGTTTCTTTAAAGATAAAATTACATTTCTTCATATAAGCAAGCATCTATCTACATAATTCGGATTAACTCGCTTGCTGAGTACATACCACTGTAGTAGTTATGTATTATTATTATCTACATTATATCCTTTAAATATCATTGTAATACTACAAAAATTTGCGAGACAGAATATAGTCCACAGTCCTACGGCTTCTGTAGGGTGGCCAGAATATAGATAGATAAATAAAGGAACAAGTGCCATCAAACTCCTATAAAAAACATTTTCATATATTAGCAGAAAAAGTTTTAAGCCAATAATATGTATTTTTTTGTTGTTTTACTAAACTACACGTCTTTAAGATATCTGATCACTCTTAAATAAATATTATATACATTCGAGTTGAGAAACCTCCCCCTTTTTAGAAATCGGTTAAAAAATTAAACCAAATGATCGAACATTTTGTCAGTTTACAATATACACCGAATTTCCTAATTCAATCAGAACACGTGACGATTCTGTGTGGGCCGGCCCATACACCTTTTAAGTGCGCTCCACAAAAAGACCAATGGCCTGTTAAGCCGCTTACAATCAACTCTTTATTAGATGTCGTAAAAGATAATTAGACAGGTGAAGTGGCAATCACGGAAACTGCTGTAAATTAATTTAATATAATATCTGTTCTAATATTATTAAGCTAAAGAGTTTGTTTGTTTGAATGCGCTAATCTCAGGAAGTACTGGTCGGATTTGAAAAAATATTTCAGTATAGCCCATTTATCCAGGAAGGTTACAGGCTACTTTTACCGCGGGGAAATCCAAAAACACGGACAACGCCTCAAGCTAGTGCTATATACATAATGTCGATTTGGTAAACTTTGTCGACTGTCGCTACACTGGAGAGGATAAAATAAAGTTTAAACATGATTAAAATGATTTATCATGATGCGTGGGTGGAAGAGTTATTATTATATTTATTAGATAAAAATGTTAATGGCTAAAACAAGCGAGATTAATTTGTAATAAATCTGCCATATTAATATCCAGTTGCAAATATAACAATCTTAATGTTTTTTCAAAGTGATAATGATAAAGTGATATGACCTTACTAAGGTTAAACTATTTTGAAAAGTATTAAAATGCATCCTGCGTGCGACATGTCAGCATTTTTTCTACACTAAATATTATATAATAATTACCTTACAGTAGCAACAAAAACTACTTGGTTCACAGGTCAATATTGGTGGACAATATAGTTAAAATTAAGAGCCGTAAGCTTTGAGCGTGTTAGATGGGTTTGTGTCTAGGGTACTGAACATCTTCTTTATACATTATTGTTAATGAAGGTTTCTCGCCGCGTATGTCTGTAGGTTCGGAAAAAAGCTCAAATGCTACGAGACAGATCATCATGCAGTTTTCAGCAATAGGTAGAGTAATTCAAGATAATTTGTTGAATTATTATGATAATTGTTGCAGGTAAGTTTTGTTTATTTAATGGTATACATGGCAACTGATAATAGCAAACAAGAGCAATGTGACTACATGGCGTTTGTTAATGGCAAAACGACGATTGTCGTCAGCTAGATATCTATACTGACCAGAGTTTGTTTGTTTGATTGAACGCAATGGTAATCTTAGAAACTACGAGTCCGTTTTGAAAAATCTTTCACTTTTACAATTTATTTAAAAAAAACATCATCATCTTTTGTAGAGACAATGATACATACGAGAAAGACATTAATCAATCTTAGACATTTATTATTTTATGGCTAGGTAATAATAATTTAAAAATTAATTTGAGTAAAACTAACATTATGCATTTTAATGAAAATTCCAATTATTTAACTAAATTTGACATACACTTTAATGAAAATAGCATTTCCGAAGTAGAGCAAGCCAAGTTTCTAGGATATATAATTAACAAAAAACTAAATTAGAAAACTCATATTGATAATCTGTGTAAAAGAATTAGTAGTGTAGCATAATTCACTTCGTAAACTGAGTCCAATAATCAATATTGATGGCCTGTTAGCCGCATATTATGGACTAGCTGAATCGTTATTACGATACGGGATAATTTTTTGGGGGAACAGCACTGAACACGATAGAGTTTTCAAAATGCAAAAACGTTGCTTGAGTTCCATGTTCAACTTAGTCCCGCGCGATAGTTGCAAGCCATACTTTGTAAAATATAAAATTCTTACTCTACCTGCTCTCTACATACTAAATGTTGCAATGTTTGTAAGAAACAATTTGAGCCTATTTAACAGTTTTTTCCGACATCACAGTACGTAAAAGACGTTATAATAACAGACTCTGTACACACCCGTCACGAACTGCGTTGGTAAGAAAAAGTGTTTTAGGTATGGCACCTAAAATTTATAATCAGGTATTGAAATGTTTAAAATTGTCGTAATTCTGAAGTAGTATTTAAGAACAGACTTAAGAATATTCTTATACATAAATGCTATTATACAGTTAATGAATTCCTTCTTGACAAATTTTAGTATTATATAACTGATAAAAATATATTTAAAGATGTATCTACATATAATAATAAACTAATTAGGAAATATTTCACAGACAAATCACATTTGTGACCAAATGCATTGTGCCCTCTCAAATTTGCACGCCAGGATTGGCAAAACATGTAGAACACTTTTTTTTCAAACTTAATACCATGTATACACTCATGTTTTATGCAAATAAATTATTCTTATTCTTATTCTTAAAACACTTGCATCGCCACGGCATTAAAAGCTAGAATTGTATGCAATAAAAAAAAAGTCCGCGCAGGTCGCTAGGACTTTTTTTTTTATGTTAGGTAAGTCTTTATTTGGCCACAATCTCACCTGATGTTAAGTGACGATGTGGTCTAAGATGAGCATAAAGACTTTTTAGGCTTTACTCTCTGAAAATTGCATTAAAATCCGTACAGTATTTAAAATATCTGAGCAAAAAGAGCAAGAGCGGTTTAATTTAATGGAACAATACAAGTAAGTAATCTATCTTTCACCAAGAGAGGAAGGAGTCACTGTGTCCCAGCAGTGGCAACGTTAATAGGGTGATGATGATGAACTATATAGGTATTACAATAAACATAGATATAAAAGACAACATTATAATAACGAAGACCCTTATTATAAGCAAATAGAAACCACGTAGAATATTAAGAAATAACGAAATTCACGAGATAAATTTTGTTAAAAAGTAATAAATATAACCAATATGACTATTACTTATTTGTAATAGTCATATTGGTTATATGACTATTACAAATAAGTAATAGTCATATAACGCTGTGTGTGTGTGTAATAGTCATACGGCTGTGACAATGCTAGGCAAAGGCCTCCTTTTCTCAGAGAATTAAAAATATGACAATACAATTTTAACCGACTTCAAGAAAGGAGGAGGTTATCAATTCGCCTGAATGTCTTTTATTTGTATGTTTGTTAAGTGATATCTCTGTAAGTTGTGAACTGATTGTATTATTCTTGTTTTATTCAAAAGGGTTGAGTTATCCCATTGTCACCATGTCAAAATCTCATGATGGGATTCCAGATATATCGTGAACAACCCTGGAATTTTGTTAGATATTTAACTCGGTTTTATAAAGTAGTTTATATTAAATTTAAAATGTTTAAGCCATAATAAAAGCAATGAAACAACCCTAAGAAAAATAACATTTTAGAAAGGTTAAAAACCTTATTTTTCTAGACTTAGTAACATTCTATCAAAATAAAAACCTCAAAAATATGGGACATATAAACATAATTCGTCAATAAAATATTTATTTGCCCAAGAACAATAAATCAAGTTTTATTCGCTCCATAAAAATATTGATCTCCCAATAACCAATCACAATGTAACGACAATTTGTTTTTTATTCTTCGACCCACCAGAGACTAGTAATAAAAATACTATTTCCTTTTCCACTTTAGTTAATTCAATACCCATTTTACTAAAATACTTTATCGATTAGACATAATTTCTTGCATTAATTTAAGAAGTCATGTATACCGAGCTAATTCTTGTATTAATGGGCGATTAATATTGAATTTCATATTGGATGATATTTTGAATACGATTATGCAAATATTATTGGTTCTTAATAAACAGTTTATGTATTTTATGAGTGGTGTAAGATGGTCAGCGGGACTCTTGGGATAGAATCCCGATGTTCTCGGCTAATTACAATAAATACAACAACACATTAGAATCGATTATTTATCGAAACCAATAAAAGTGATGTACGATTATCGATACGAGCGTAAGTTAGGGATTCGTCGCGTTCTTTGTGGACTTAAAGCTTGATTTTATTGATAAACAAATATATATATTTATGTTATTATAAGTTACTGATTAAACGGATTCTTCATGGTTATTATAAAATATTTTAGAATGAGGAGCCGCAAATAAATCTTTTGAGACAATAACAATCGTACACACATGTTTAAATTGTGTAACGAAAACAAACCTCAGAATACAAACGAAAATATTTGGGAATTTGATAAAATATAGAGCTTTTTTAGAATCGGTTTTGTAAAAAACATTTATAACTAGCAAACAATATATCGTAAATACACCTATCGTTCCATAAGGAGGTACCTACGTATTAATTAAACAAAGACACTTACAATAGCATCTTTGGTTTATATCTAGGACTGCCACTGCTCGACTCGGCATAAATAAAATCCCTCTATTATAACTCTACCATAGAATAATAAATTACTACGATTCTATTCTATCAATAGTGCGCTTGCGCTGAAATACGTTCGCTTTATAACTAAACGCAATCTCTTCAAAACCAACCAACAAAAAAAAACTCAAATAGCTATGAAAAATCAAAACAAAAATGACTAAATATTACCAACAGAACCCTTGAAACAAACCAAAGCCTGCTTATTTATCGCCAGGCACAGATACAGGCTGTTACAGGATCCGTGGCGGGTCTCACACGCTGTATTATTTATGGCGTTTATTGGTGCGCTTGCGCCGATAAAGCATTTCCTGAGGGGACATACACAATCGAACTCTCTAAGGAGATGGGGCCTATTCTAAGGTCGATTTAATAAAAAAGTGTCGATTGCTTTCTACCGCTATTTTTTTTTTGACATTTAGGTGAAGGATGGACAGGTTAATGTTTTCGTATAAAACTCTACCTATACAATTGGATTCTAATTCTTTAAGTAAAGTAAGATAAATATAAAAAAACTTACCTACCTAAATAAATAAAAATATGTGTTGATTAGGTACCATATACAAATACATACAACATACATGTTTTTTATCGTTTTGAATAGGTGGGTATTATTATATCGAGAAATATTAAGTTTTAGCCACGAGTCAAGCTTGTAGCTTTATTATAGTTTAAATACATGATTTCTGTATTGCAAGATAATGCGACTTTATAAGAGCATTCTTACCTACTGAATTATAATAATTATTATCAGGTGGTGTGGATGTACGCTTCTTCTTAATTAACATAACGTACTTATAAAACTAACTATTTTGGTAATCACCACTAAAACCCAAAAAATAAGCTTTAGTCAACAGATATATTGACAAAGGAAATGAAATTACAAAGAAACAGGAACATTTCGTAAAGTTTGCATATTTTGATATAATAAAATAATATCGAACGGTGGCATAGCTCTTTGACATTGGTCGCTGCCTTCTCCAGGGTGTAGAATAGCCCCCGCCTCGTTGAACAGACTTATAGGGATAATTCACGTCAGCAATACAGTTTATTAGCAGTTAGTTATACCGATGATATCGCGCCCACAATTAAATAATAATATATTTGACCGTGGGCGAAAGTATTTATCTATGTGCTGTTTTTGGAGGTTATGATAAGTTGCCAGTGCTGTTCATGTCATTAGTTCGGTTTACTGGTTGCATTGTAGATTTTGGATGTAAATATTTGTTTATGGTTTAAGTGGAGGCATATTTCAAGGAAAGTTGTACATTGAAATTCTGTAACTTATTACTCCTAATGTAAGCAATATAATTTTACCAGACTTTTAAAAATGTGTGCAGGTTGATTCACTTTTACCCAACTTCTTCTCGCTATTTAACGATAAATTTAAATTTTCCTGCTACTGCAATTTCCATCTTTCATAGCCCTGACATTAATTTATTCGAATGTCAATAGAGTGGTAATATTTATTTAATTAGCTTTTAGTCGAACGGGTATCACCTAATGATGATAAGTTGAAAGGCGGATGGAATGCACCCGTGAATCATAAAGCAAATTCAAACTAAACTAAACCGATTATGCGATATGTTTTCATACATATCGCATTTTGGGTAGATATTTTTTTTCAAGACTGCTTCCTTTTATTTACTGTTACTTTAACGTTAGTTTTCAGTTTAACAACAATATCATATTGTAGGCAAGTCAAAACAAGGTAGGAACCTGAATAAAATAGAACTCATTTCTATAAAAAACATTAACACACTAATAACCTATTTAGGAAAATAAAATTGAGTATACCGATACTAGAAAACGCTACTGCAAAAACGATAGGACATAAGGTAATTCCATATAAATTTATACAAGTGATGTTATTAATGGAATATCTATAAATAAACCCTTTTCCAGAAGCATAACTTGACAGATTGTTTATAAATAAAAACCAACATCGCAATCGGTTAAACTAATATCGGAATATTCAATACACAATTACCAGAGTCCGAGCTATTTGCTCATGGCATAATATAATATTCCCATGAATTATTCCCTATTCCTAATAAGGCATAGGTCAAGAATTCATAGGCCTCGTTACACGAACACTCCGTGCTAAGCCTTGCCACGATTTATAGAAATCGCCGGTCATATTGGGTGTCGGTGTCGCAATAAATATTAAATATCGAAGACATTAAAAATATCTCCTTACAGTTTACGAGAGCGTCCGAAGACATGTTTACGTACGGTGGTAGGTGATCAATTCGGCTTTTTTCGTTTAACCTTTTCGGTCCACAGTTTAAGGTTAAGTTTGTGCGCTTCGTGAGTGAAAACGATTGCTTGTTTTGCTTCTTTTCATTAACGGAAATGTGAGTGATGAACACCGCAATAATGATCTATTTAGGTCGTTTTATTTTAAAGATTTAGTTGTTATAATAATGTTGATGTAAAATGATTTGTGTCTAATTGACTGTAGGTTAATAGTGGATTCGGTTGATGTTATCCATAGTTTTGCTTTATTCTACTGTTTAAGGTTCCTCTGAAACGAAAAATAATCAAAACTTCAGCAGGAAGCGTAAAACCTTCGCAAATGAACATGTGTGAAACTGTAGAGAAATATAAATATTTCCGGACAATCCTCACAACAACATCTAAGCCCTGTGGTAAGCTCTAAGCTTGTGTTACGGGTACTAGACATCTGATATATATAAATAGTAACTTTTTTGTTAAACCTACATACATAGATATTCTTATACATACATAGAACATACAAACACTCGGCGGTAATCGAACCCGCTACCTCTTGCGTCGCAAGCCTTTGCCGACCGCGCCACTGAGTCAGTCAAAGTAGACGGAAGGAAGAAAGCGAAGTAGACGCTGTGATCAGATCTTGAAGTGCCTGTGAGCATTCACATAAATATAACTTGTAAAAGATCGATAGACAGGCAACCTTCCGGCGGTGTTCGAGAATATGATATAACTTAGCAGTCTTAACAAAGTACAGTTCGTAAATTAGCCTAACCGCTTATTAAAACATACAAAAAGGTCGCAAGCCACGCATTATTATACCTAATGCAATCACAATTACTGGCACAGTCTATAATTCATTAAGAGCCAGGTCGATTCCTTTAATGCACTAACTACACTCGGTTCCAAAAAGAACGATATATATAACTCTAGAACTGTAAAAGTTAGATCATTAAATAAACAATGGAATAAAGACTTTTAACTTTCGCTTCTAATAAACTATTACTTAAACTGCTTCTAAAGAAGGTTGGTGGAGGAATGGGAAGATATTCCTCAGCACCGGATCCGAAATTAGGGTTCAATGTTCAAATTTTATTTATTTGCACATAAAACATTACACTAAGACGTTTTATGAATAGCGTGCAAGATACAAGATACAAAATCATTTATTTCCATTGTTTAGTTTTACAAAACGTAGACACGTCAAAAATAAAAAACATAATCATGCAGCTACCAGAAGAGAGAGAATACAAAGTACTAAAATGAAGAAAGTGATGATAAACAGCAATAACACAATCAAAAAAACTTTATTAGAAAATATAACTTTCATTCCTTTTTTTTTAATTTGTGCATATACGATTTTCTTTTTATCCTTATCATTAAATCGTCAATTGAATAGGCTTTCTTTCATTAGGATAGCTTACGTAGTTCGGGAGATATTCGGGTTTTTGTGACTGACCCGTTATTTTTTTAACCGAGTATACATTATCCTCGTTCATAAAAACTTATATTTCTGGCTAATATAACACATTTCATTTCATTTCATAACTGAATTGGCTGATAAGCACAATATGCGTTTTTATGTCTTATTTTGGAACAATTTTAGAGATTGGGGGCTAAAAAGGTTATTAAACTGATTTAATCACTTACGTTGTTCATCTGTAACACAGCTTTAAGCTACTACTGGTGACAGAGTTCTTTTTTTTTATTTTTATTATTAATAAGCCTTCATTTGACCACAATCTCACCTGATGTAAAGTGAAGATGTGGTCTAAGATGGAGCATGAAGGCCTAGAAGATGGCTTCTCCGGACCACATTACAAAACACGAAAAAATCGCTTCACGCACTGGCCCAGCCCGGAGGGTGGTGACAAGCCGCGGCCGAAGCCTACCACCAGAGACTGTTCTTAGCACCACCCGGAGGTCACGTGTAAGGATTCAGAGGGTTACCATTTACGGACGTGAACAGCCAAAAGTTCCAAAAATGTTGTGTTTTTTCAAGCTCTATGTGAATAAATGATTTTTATTTATTTTATTTTTACGTTTATGAATAACGCTTTTTATCAAATGATCTATAACCTCCTATAAGTCTGATAAGTGAAATATTGTGATCTATATGAAATCTGATACATTAAATAATATACATATTATGTTTGGAAACGCCCTGTTCGCACGAGCTTTTGTAACATAGTACCTACCTGGTATGCAATTTTGCATAAAAGAAGCATTTAAAATGATCTCCTGTTACTATGAATGGTAACTTTTTGAAACGATAAACTTGTATATTTTAAACTATGGTAAGAAATTTTAAGCCTAATACAGTCCAATGGCAGATGTGCCAAATGATTATTTTGTTTCGTGAATACCATGTCAAAACTTACAACTTTCCGTTTTACACCCGCACATATTTGATGCACCAAATAATGGACCTGCTTGTTATTATTAAAAAAAAAAAAACAGGAACTCTAATACTCATAACAGATACCATTTGAATAAGAACCACTATATTCGTTTATTGTCTTACCTACTCTACAATGGAAAACTATGTAGGCTGCAGAAGACGACTTCCAGATCAAGTTTCAAGAAGTCATAATCATAAAAATATTATATTCCATATTACTGTCGTAATGGCGAAATTTTATTGATTATTAAACGTGTCATCGATAGGTATCGCCTGGCTGCTATTTCTACATTGTATCTTTATTATTCAAGATATCAATTGGTAAACCACATTCTAGCCTATTTTATTATCAGTATTTCTCCAGCAAATAGCTTTGTTTTTGCAGGCAGTTACTACAAAAGCAGATACTGATACTAAAATCTATATCTATACTAATATAATCAAGCAGAAGAGTTTGTTTGTATACTTGAACGCGCTTATCTTAGGAACTAATCCGTCCGAATCGGAAAAATCTTTCAGCGTTCTTTCAGCCCATTTATCGAGGTAGGCTATAATAACATTACGTTAATAAATAGGAGCAGAGCACCAATAAAGAATGTTTCAAAATAGTTTTTTTTTAATTCGCAATATCTTCCGCTGCGTGCGCTGTGAAATCCGATAGAGTCTCGCAAAAATGATGTACGACAGAATTGTTTTTCCAACAAAGAACTAAAAAAAAGTCTAGGGTAACATATATATCTATTATGACTTAAAACGGGTAACACAACATGATTTGACGGTATGTTACCCGTTTTAAGTCATAATTTTGTTAAAAACCATGATAATTTAAATGGTTTAGGTAACCAAACCTCATTGCAATGATGTTGTGATGCTCACCTTAATGCGCTAGGTACTTGTGAAGGTGTTTTTCAAACATAATATTAATCCTTATAGAAATGAATGTTATTAATTACAAGTCTTTAATGTTAAACACAGTTATCTTGTACTTTGCATGATTTATATAGAATAGAAAATACTACAAAGAAATAATACAATAAGAAATTAAAACTAAACCTAGATTGCTTAATGGGCGGTCTTCTTGCTAAAAAATAAAAGCAAATTCATCCAGACAACCGTAGATGGAGAGAAGAAATTACAAGTGTTATGGAATGGCTTATACAAGAAAAGATTTTTCGATCTGTTATGAATGTTGATTGTAGTTCATAAGAAAAAAATATAATATTACATTGAAACATGTCTAAAAAAACGGGGGTAAGAATTTTGTATGTAAGTCCTATGTTTTATGAAGTTGGAGAATTTAAATTTAAAATGTATGGTGTTGATATGTACAAACGTATACCGTGGGCACCTTCTATGTAGTAGTCAATAAGTCAAAGTCAAAGTCAAAACGTTTATTTCCTTAGAAGCCTATGCTTACATGGACAGGTCAACTTAAAGCTAATTTAAATAATAACATGAAAATGGTTTAAACAGACTACTGCGAATAGATTGTCACATGAAAAAATTAAAGATGCTGACAATAAAGTCCTGGCCAAAGAGTTAAACTTACATCAACTGCCTCCGAAATTTATTTTCATTCAGGTTGTGAAGAGTCACCATTCAATGAGACTACTGAAAAGAACTAAACATATCGCTATCTGCACACACAAAGTGTCATGGCTTCAGAATTGGTGAACAATTTTAAATACAATATGTTTTGAAAAAAAAAATTAATAACCTTTATCTTATTTCTACTGCACCAAGCTCTAGAAATAGGCACTTAAACTAGAGAATAAAAACAGCGTATAAAAAAAGTTACTCTTCTGTAAGTATGTTTAGTTATATTAATTTTATTTCTACCTTCTGCGCTGAGTGTTTCACATGACAACAATAAAATTTAGAATTTAATATATTTATGGCATTACCATTACCACAATAATGGCGAAACTTTACCTAATGATTATAAAACGTGTCATTGATAGGTATCACCTGCCTGATATTTACATTGTATCTTTTATTACTGAAGATATCAATTGCTAACCACTTTCTGGTCAGTTTTATTATAGTAAGTAGATATCTGCATATAGCTTTATCACTGTCTTCCAGAGGGAGAACACATTTATTTATATGTACAATACAATTACACAAGGAGAAGCTAGAAAAGTACATTTGCTTTGCAAATTATTCGTCCGTCTTGTTGATTTATGTTCAATCCAACAGCGGACTTCCTACGGCTACAATGATGATGATGATGATGATGATAGTGGCAATTCACAACTGACGTCATATTACTAAAATACATTAGAGCCATGCAACATCTGAAAAAGTATTTTTAAACCGCCTTTCAAAGAAAAAGGAGGTTCTAAATTCGACGCTTAGTTGTCCAATTTAAATTATTATTATTAGCAGTGCCCCGTCATGTTACCAGATGTATAATGTACTAGCTGAGACCTGCGGTGTTACCCGCGTTTAAATAGATTTTCCCGCGGTATTACATATTTTCCCGCAATAAAAAGTATCCTATGTTACTTCTAATACCTTCAAGAGTATACGTGCAAAGTTTCACGATGATCGGTTAAATAGTTTTTGCGTGAAAGCGTAACAAACAAACTTACATTCGCATTAAGTATGAAGTATCTTTTTTCCTAATCCAATACCCATCACCATACCAAATTTCAAGTTATTCGGCTAAATAAAATGTAGCCGTGAAAATGGGACAAACAAACTGACACGCACACTATCTCATTTATAATATTACAAGTACGGATTTAACGCTATTTAAAATAAAAAGACGTAGACTAGGTTGAAATAGAAAGGTTCTGAAACTAATTACGTGATCAATATTTTTTATAAGCAAAAAAACCTAACTGGACGCCGTAACCAGGATAAGGCTATTTTAAACCCAACATTGACTTCCAACGGGTGTGTCCAATCAATCATAAAGGCGTTTGAAGTGTATCAAAAATATACAGAATCGGGCTTGATATCAATGCGGTCGTTGATCTTTCTGTAAAGGAAGATCTGTTTGTTTACCTACTCGCTTATTTCGATACGGCATGCCCTGAAAGTAAGGGTCGTATTTAGGACTTATAACAGGATCAAATTTAGGTTGCGATTGGGTATAATTGAAGTTTAAATATCACCATTTTTTGTATTTTTGCCGTCCATTGCTCGATATATAATTATATAGGCTTCTCTAGATTTCCAGTATGTTTTAAGCATGAAAGCCCGGAAAAAAAGGATTTGAAAAAAAATTATTGTATGAATGCAATACACCAAACGTGATATGTACCTAAAAGGCAAATTATAAGTACCAAAAATACTTGCGAGAGCCCCATTTTTAGAATAAAATTGGTGGTTTATGAGTGTGGCTCATCATTATACGATAATAACACAAAGTAGGTAATAGTTGCACGTAAATCAAAGTAAAGTATGGCAATTATTAAATACTTTAATTCGCAATAATGAACAGAAGCTACGCTTCGACTTATTAATGCGAGAAAATAAACGTCAACGCGGCAAATCTAAGCTTAAAAGCTTGTTATTTATAACCCTGGGTCCGTCCCACCAGCGTAATTCGGTAGATTCTCCTAGACGTTAATAGTCAATTTAACGGCTACTATAACGAAAGGCACACTTAATATCCTTGTAAATTCCGAAACGAGTGCCAAAATACGGAAGTCATTCGGAACACCCGTTCGTTTTATAAAAATGCTTGAATTTCTAGCTGTACCCAAAAGAGATGATGATGCACTATAAAATTGGCTATCAGAATCGAGCTAAGTATAAAGATTCTTTAAAAATTTTGATTCTGGCTTAAATTATAGGTATGTGTACAAATAATGTGAGTAAATGCAAAGTTTGGAAGTTTATTATCTAATAAGTATTTGGATGTTATTACTCTTTATTACCATTTCATTTTCGCCCATTACGCATTCTAGGTTTAGTTTTAATTTCTTATTAAATTGTTTCATTGTTTGGTGTGTAATAAAGTATTTTCTATTCTATTCTATTCTATTCTCTTTCCTCTAAATGGTTCAAGGCATTTGACTGAAACTTTGTCTATCGCATAAAATCTCGACTAACATATTAATAAGATATTTTTTTACAGTAAGTAAAGTACTAAGTAAAGTTCTTTTTCGTATGTTATTTAAGTCATATTTTTTATCTTGACGACACCAGTAGGTAAATATTCAACCAAAGCTTGAAAAAAAACTCGCGATAGAGAACTTTGAAATCTACGGTTAATAATCTACAAAACTATTATAAAAACTATTATAAAAAAGTAAACTAGGGTTGTTTTAATAAAAATAAATGTTATTTTAGTAATAATCTAAAAGCGCAAGTTTCACACGAAGCTGTCAGTTATAGCAACTTATCATTAATAATTAAAAAAAAAAAAAAAAAAAAATTAAAAATTTCTTTATTGGAAAACATTAACATCAGGATTCTTATAACTATAGCACGATAATATACGCATTAGTTCGGAAACTGTGTCGCGTATATTAACGCCCACTCCTTGGTTTTTTTTATACATAATTATCCAATAATGGTATTTAAGGTTTAATATAGTAGTATTTAGGGTAATTAATGACTAATAGCAATGTGTGTGTGTGTGTGTGTGTGTGTGTGTATGTGTGTGTGTGTGTGTAAATTTTGATGTAATCAAAATTTGATATATATATATATAAATATATAAAATACACAGGTACATAAATATATAGATAAAGTATATATATAAATATGGTATTGTTACTCTCAAATATTATTATTATTAAACGAAATTATATATGTAATAATATAATAACAAAATATATGATATTTATTTGATAGACACAAAAAATATTATGATGTATTTGGATATACTATTTTAATTCATTTAGTTTTTTCTAAAAGATTTTCTGTTTCGTCGTACGAAAGCAAAAATAGCCAGTTTAGACAGGCCTCCTTGCATTTATACCGTGTTAGTGGATAAATATTTAACTCCCTGTTTACCCTATTGTAAAGAATCGACCCCATGTAGATAAAATGACGTCTAGCTAGCGCTAAGCGACAATTTTCAGTCCTGCAAACTATATCCGAGCGACGTTTGGTTTTAGTTTGGTTGGGGTTATACTCAATAGAAGAATGTTTACGAAGTATAGTTTGCAAGATAAAAATCTGACGCACTGTTAGAACATGCCACATGTTGTATAATTCAGAAGTAGGATATAGAACAGGTTTTTTAGCTAGAACTTTAAGCACAGCCCTCTGCGCCCTCTCCAATATGAGCATTTTACATTTAGAACAACCACCCCATGACGTGATGCAGTACATTATGATTGATTGACCAAGAGCATAGTAGATAGTTTGAAGTAGGTTTTTGTTCTTAACAATAGGAGCGATTTTTTTAAAAACAAACATTAGTTTTCGGACTCTCGAAGTTATATTGTCAATTTGTTCCTTCCAGCTAAGTGTGCAATCTACTATTACCCCTAAATACTTTATAGAAGAACAACGTTCAAGCGTTAGACAGGAACAGGAGTCACTAAGGGTACGGTCACATGTGTGGGCACGTAATTCTAGACTCAAAGGTTGCGAGGAAGTATTTGCAGAAAAAGTGATAAATTTGGTTTTAGAGATATTAAGGGTGAGAAGATTTGAGTGCAGCCATTGCATAACTATTGTTATAGCGTTTTCCGCATTCTTTTGAGTCTCTCCCCATGTCTTGCCTGTAATAAGCAGAACAGTGTCGTCGGCATAGGTAAGTATACTGCAGAATGGGATACATAGATTACACAATTGGTTTACATACACTAAGAAAAGAGTCGGTCCCAAAACACTGCCTTGAGGTACCCCGAATCCAATTGCCTCATCTTTGCTGTGAAACCCGTCTATGACTACCTTTTGGGATCGATCTGTTAGGTAGCTTTTGAATAAACTAAGTACAGAACCTCTGATACCAATTTTTTCCAATTTATGACAGAGTATGGGGATTGAGACTGTATCGAAAGCTTTGGAAAGGTCTAGAAAGATAGCTAAACTTTTGTTCTTATGGTTGAGATTTTGAGCAATTGTATTAGTGAGTTCTAGAACGGCATCTTCAGTGGATCTACCACGTCTAAATCCAAATTGGTTGTCAGAGAGTACAGACTTTGCTGTTAGGAAACTTACAAGTCTTCGGTTAATGATTTTTTCAAAAATTTTTGAAAAAATAGTCAGTACCGAAATTGGCCTGTAGTTCGAAACACTATTTTTATCCCCACCTTTGAAAATCGGATGAACTATTGCCCTCTTAAATACTTTCGGGAAGACTCCTTTATTGATGCATAAGTTAAAGATGTGGTTTAATAGAGGTATTAGTACAAACTTCGCGCGTTTAACTACTTTGGTAGATATGTTATCCCAACCAACTGCACAGTTGTCCCTTAAGCCAGAAATAATAGTCTCTATTTCAGCATAATCCGTACATTGAAGAACCATAGAGCCAGAGTAATCACTGCAATCAGATGAGGAAGAATCCAGATTTGAAAATTCACCAGAAGAAAAGCCGTAGGTACCAGACTGAATTTTAAGAGCTAAATTTTTACCTATACTGACGAAGTATCCATTGACTAGTTCTACTGACTGTTGTGAAGTCTCAGAAATGTTTAGTAGGTTAGTGCAATGGGACACTTTTTTATTTAAATTAGCAGTGTTCTTAATAAAGGACCAAGTGTCTTTTGGATTATTTTTTGCTTTCTTGAGTTCATTCGTATTGTATTCATGTTTAAGTTTCTTCAATAATTTATTACAAAATTTACGATACCGAAAATAAATAGTTTTGATTGCTTCATCTGTTGTATTATATTTATGCTTACGGAAAAGTTTGTCTCGGTGTCTGATGCACCTAAGGAGCCCTGGTGTTATCCAGGGTTTTAAGATGCGTTTACGACTGGGAATAGGTGCCACGTGACTATTGTTTTTTACAGCAGAGGCTACGATTTCAACCAAACTTTCAGCAGCGTATTCAGGATCAGCGGATTGATAGATATTGTCAAAATTTGTATCATTTAGTGCTTCTACAGTAGCTTGAACGTTTGGTCGAAGTGAGAAGCCCTTAGAACGTATAAAGTTGCTAATTTTACTGTTGATACCTATGAAAAGAGGGTAGTGATCAGTAAAAGGAGAGTCGAGAAGAAGAGTGCAAGCATTAGCAGTTGTTCGAATAATTGCGTGATCCAGACAATTCATGCCTCTTGTAGGATAAAGGTGGGCGGGCAGCATTGCATGAGAAGCAACTAGGTTTAGGTAATCATCTGATTTGGAGTCAAAGTTAGCTGGAGCTATGTTGATGTTGATATCGCCAACAATTAGGACTGATTTAAATTGTTTGAATCTATTTAGGGTAATATCCAAATCAAATAAAAAGGGTTCTAGATTAGTGTAAGAGGGGGAGCGGTATAATGCTATAATTGCACTTTCATTACCAAGAGTGACTGTTATACAGTTGGCTCCCATGAATTTCGGGATGTCAACATTGTGCTGTAAATTACCACTTACATAGACTACGATGCCATCGTTTTGGTTGGAGAATTCCGATCTATACTCTTCATACCCAGGTAAGCTCGGAATGTTAGGGCATTTACTTAGCCAGCATTCGGACAGGACTATTATGTTTGCTTCCCTGGTTGATCTCTTCAATAAAACACAAAGCTGGTCAAAGTTACAGTTTATACTGCGGATATTCACGTGAAATATTTTTAGAGCTCTTTCCGATATGTGTTCGTTGATATTCTCTGGTAAACAAATGTGTGAATCCGATACCTGGATTTGCTCTATTTCAGAGTTAATTTGGTTTAAACTATCCATAATAATTAGAAAGCTGATCAACAAATAGGCGCGAAACAGTTGAATAAAGTGGGTGACAGTTGAAATATGCAATCTTCAAGTTTAAACATAGCAATAAAAAAAGGAAATCTATAAGAAAATGAAATAATTGAGTACGGAAAATATAGAAAACAGAATTTTTTATAGTGTGCCTGTATAATTTAAAATATTGTATAATAAAATATAAATAATTATGTTGTGTAAAAAATAGAATGAATATATTGTTGTATGTTTGATGTTTTTGTAAATGTGTAAATATAGCAAATAAACGATTGTGTATCTGTGTCATTATAGTATGAGAAACGGTTATAAAAAGATTACAATAGCTCAGGAAATGGAGCGCTTTGAAGTTACACGTTAGGTACTCGAAAACAAGTACTAGTGTTACAAATAACTTAGATTGAATTAGTCATGAAATTGTTTTAAATTGTTCTAAGTCAGCTTCGCTTGCAATTTTTATAATAGGTGCATTTTCTCTGCGACGAGCATATATTTTGCCATGTGAAACCCAGCAAAATTTGAAATCTGCAGTTTTGGCCGATTCTCTAGCAAGGTAAAATAATCTTTTCATTTTAGACGTCAGGTTTTCTGCTACAAATATGGGAACTGCAGTACCTGCTATTTTCAAATGCTCGGTGGTTAACCTTGACAGTCTGTTAAATTTTCTAAACATATCAATAACCTTTTCCTTGGTTAAGACGCTATTTAACTCCACAATTATGGTTCTGTTAGCCGGGTTTTTAGTTTTAATCCTAAATATGTCACGGACATGACTCTCCAGGATTGGTGCTTTTATTACCTTGCTCATAGTTAAAACGGTATCCAAGAGTTTATCCTTTGTTTCGGGGTGAGATACTGGAATATTCCGTATTTCGAGACAAGTAGCTCTCGAATTTTTTTCGTAACTTTCCAATTTATCTTCCAGAGACTTTGAATAAATTTGGTCCTCCTTTCGACTTACTTCCAGCTGATCAAGCCTAACCTGAAGAGTTTCGATTTTCTGCGTCATAAAATCGACGGTAGCACGCATGTCCTCCACTGCGGAACACAGCCTCTCGCACGTTTTCTCATGACCCTCCTTGAAGCCAGCAAACATAGATCGCATTTCAGCCATAAATTCGACGAACTCATCGTTATGCTTCCTTTTACGGGTTCCGGAGCTATTCACATTTATGGCTAAATTAGGCTCGGAAGAGCAAGCATGTAGTTGCTGGGAACCGGGAACTTTAAGCCTATCAGTAATCGCTGTAAGTTGCGTCGGCGCAGGTGTAGACATAGTCGGCGACGGAGGCGGTGTGCGTTTGAGCGGCATAGCAAAAACAATGCACAAGGTACTAGGCGCACAGAAGCTCGAAGGAGATTTACTCACTCAGTGCGGACGCGTCAGGGTAGGCGGCGGCGTAGGCGCAGGGGTGTGGTCACGTAGGCACAGGGGTGCGGTCTCGTAGCTGCTTGTAGTAGCGGTCAATGGGTCCAAGCGTAAATGGGCGTAGCCCAATTAATATTCTATTGTTTGTCAGAAAGTCTTTATCTGACCTTTTATACATTTCACAGTTATAGAACCTCGGTGAGAATCATCCGGAACACAAAAACATTCGTCTTACTTAAAAAAAATGGATACTATCTATTGATATGAAGCGGGCGTTAACCAACTACTTTTATTGGCGTTAACCCATAATATTCGCGACACAGTTTGTTAACTAATTGCGTATATTATCGTTTAATGTTCCCAAATGGTTTGTCATCAACCTATTAACGTTCCCACTGCTGGGACACAGGGTCTTTCTCTTGGCGAGAGAGATTAGGCCTTAATTCATCACGCTGGCCAAATGCGGGTTGTTGAATGTCACATATCCTTCAACTTCAACCCAATGTTTATGTTTTACAATAAATACATTTTTAATTATTTATTTTATTTTAAACTAGTTTTGTACTATGATGGAGAGTCATTTGGACGCCCAGTGCTGGGCGTCCTACGAAATAATAACAGTCAGTTAGATAGTATTAGATGATTGAAGTAGGCTCTAATCTAAATCAGAAAACGTACAGTCAAATAACATAAAAAAGGAAAAGTTCTAGCTAACCTAATAAACAATATTCTCCTAGTCACAAAACTTTCTTGAGAGAAAGTCTGTAGGTATTGGCAGGTTGAGTGAACTGTATAGGATATGTTGGACTAACTAGGAGGGTTTGTAAGGTACCCGGAAAATGAAGCCGTATTGTAAGATGCTTTATTCTTACATGTAAACAGTAGCTAATGATGGGATCTATATCGGTTGCCGAAGATGCCTTCCAGGTGTTTCTGACAGGCAAAATAAACTCGCCGTAATCGATTTTATAGTTTTAGACCAACCGTTGTTACGGATTAGACGGGAAACTCTGCAGAGCAACTATTAGTGGAACCTTTATTCTACGTTTGTTATTATATTCAGCTTATGTAAATAAAGTCAGAGATGTCAATGATAATATTTGTTTATTAAATACTTGCTTACCCAGGAATAAGAAACTATTTAAATTAATGTGTTTTTTAAGCACGGTAGCATTCTGTTAGTAATTGAGCTTTGGCGGCTCAGGTTTGGATATTTGAAATAGTAAATAAAGGACAATCAAAATTAAAAAAATATATATTTATAAACATTGAAAGCCAGCTCAGTAAATATAATTCCATAGAAAATGTCATTAGGTGACAAACTTACTAAAAAACTAAAGCATAATTAATAATTAATTTTCGGACTAGGTACATCATGATTTTGAAAGTGGAATATTTAACCTTTAAATTTAATCTTTATCCTATGCAGTGTATGCCAAATTTTGTTCACTGTAAAAAGAATGACTTTTGAGGCTAAAAATACTTAGAAAATTGCTCGTCTACATGATCCTTTGTTCTCAAATCGATCCGCTAATTTGTTTGTTTAAGCGGCGATCGTATAGAGAACGACTGAACACGGGCTCTCGCTTCTGCTTTGTAGCAACCCACTTGTGGACCACTCAGGAAATGTGAGCTGTGTACGAGAAATTACATTATGTATTTACGTATTTATTTTGATTTGTTTGTATGAATAATCCTAATTTAAGTCTGCTTTTCTTTTGTTTACATTTTTTAGTTAAGATGTATCTACTTTATGAAGGTTTACTTAAGTAAATAAAATAAAATACTTAAGTAATTTATGACTATTATCGAGATAGTTTAGTCAACCCAATGTGGCTGGACCCGGAACTCCGTTGTTATCAAATAGTAGGTAATTTTAAGCGACTTAGCTTATAATGAGAGTCAAGTAGACGAATAAGAATTCTTAAATTCTTAACCAACTAACTCAAGGCCTATCGGAGCCCGAGTTTTGGTGAAGGTTTCGTACATAAGTACTAAGATACTGAAATTAGGTATACATAAGATAATCAAGCTAAGAAAATTCTGTCTATTTAGATAGAGACTTATAATGCCTGTTCTAAGTAGCGGACTGTGTTTAAAATGCTCATAAAACCGAAGAATGACGTAAACTTCTCGGCTATAAACTCCCACCCATGCACAAACTATTATAAAACCCATAAAACGCCACATTATTGTAAACAAGTGCACTTGCTTGTAACAACATCACTCAATACTCCATAACGCTAAAAACGCCCAGTAGTTAAGACAGCCAATTGTGACGCTCGATCGGTTAAGACACGCCCACAGGGTGCGCGCGGGCATGTTACGAAACGGCCGTTTTCGTCAGTTTTTCAGTAGCTTTCTCGCGGGGCGAACGTCATGTCGGTCAGTGAAGTGAGTGCGAGTAAGCTGAAGTTCAGTGTGGACAGTATATTGGGGAATGACGTGGATAAAGTTGAAGATGTGAGGCACCAAGAGCCGCCGTGTGCCGGCTGTGTGGCCGCGCTGTACCGATGTTGCAGAGATGAGCCAATGCTGCAGTTACCTTTGCCATTGTCTTACACACATTTGCATCCAGCGTTAAGACCGACTACCGGTAGGTATATTCAAAAATACGTACAAAGATTTAAACACATATAACTGGGATATAACCTATATTATTGTTTATTTTCTCTCATCTGATTGTGTTAATTAATGGTTAGTGCAATTGTTGAATATGTCAAATTGGATAAAAAATCTAAATAGCATACCTTCCTACCTGTTTCTAAAGTCTGTTCCTTTTTGGGAAACAGAACATTTATATATGAGGTAATAATTTCTGCGCGTTGATGTCTTTTTTACCAGTAAATTTGTTGCAACTGTGCTAGACATATTTAGTGAAAATTATATGTAGAACAGAGTAACAAACAATTATAGCCAAAACACAAAAATATTCAAAATTAATAATATTCGTTTAAAATTAAAAATAGTAATAATAAAGTTTGGAAAATTTAACAAACTGAGGTTTGGTATAGGTACGTATTTAAATACTTCCCTAGGCATACTAGCTTAACTGCGCATACAATACAAATATTAAGTATAGGTACCTACTAAAAAAAATTATGATTTGCAATATGTCCAAGTCCAATCATACTACAATGGCAATCAATATAACAGGCTTTCAAAGTTCTTTCACATAAATGTCGGGTCGCGCCGTCAGTTACTGGACAGAGCGACACGACAGGTTATAACGCCCACGCTCATGTTTTCATCTTCTTTTCCCAAATGTCCACAACGAATAGTCCGATTATGAAAAAAACGTTTTCAGATAGGACATTTACTGATAGAATTTTTAATATTTTGTAAGAGTTTAAAGAGAATGCTGAAATTCAAAAGAAGTGATCATTCATTATTCTAGTGCTATTGTCGAAAACTACATTAATTAATAAATAAATAATGTAATTATGTAAAGATCGGGATATTAATAAGTAAGCCAATTAAAAGTCATGAATAAATGAATGGATATTTGTATATCTAATAATAAACTGGCTCTATGATAATTATCATAAAATATGAATCGTTGAAAACGATTATGTTTCTTTTTCTAGATTTCCCTGCCGGCATTATATATTTACCTTGAAGTACCTACCTAGTCTTTTTGCTAAGAAAATCTTAAAGAAAATGTCGATAACTTACAATTACGACTACTTTGTTTGCCACAGGGCGACAAGTTATTTGAGAGCGATGACCAAAAATGTAATAAATGATGGTAGGTAGGTACGCGTTTTTACTTAATTATTGTTATTTTATTATTTTAATTCAATAACGGAAAACGATTGCTCATTTCAAATAGTTACCGTCTATTCATAATGGGATGACAGACAAGTATGTCGACCACCAATAGGATGGACGGATGATTTAGTCGAAGCTGCTGGTTTCTGGTGGTTGCAAGCTGCTTCCGACTGAGGCGTAATAATTATCACTGTGGAAGTCCTTCGACTGAAAAATCATTAAACGAATGTGACATAACAGAACGTAAATTTCAGGTAATATAGGAATTAATGTACTATTATTACCAGTCACCCTACCCATAGTAGGTACAAAAGCTATTGTACCACTTGTTTTTTATTTATTTTGTTTTACGTGTTTATGCTCCTGTGTTGTGTACAATAAAGCGTTTTTGTTATATAAATTATATACTTATATATTGTATAAAAGCTCTGCTTGGTTTGGGGTTAGGTGATGCTGAGTGAATAGTCCGATTTTTTAAATTTAATTAATAAATAAGACGCTGCTGCTCTTTGTCATTGTTATTCCACTTTTACAAATATTTCTTTAAAGGAGATTTTCTGTCCAGCAGCAAGATAGGCTGACCACATCTCTAAAGATGCAGGGCGCACCTGGATGCAAATTATCACAGGACTGTAGAAAGTGGCGAGAGCAAGAGGAGGTCTATACCAAGCAGTGGGTGAAGTCAGGCTGCGGATGATGATGAGATTTTTCAATTTTTAGAACAGGCTACGCTCCTGCTGTTATTTTTATTTATAAGACAGCATCAAAGTCTTAAAAAGTTTAATGATTACGTACATACATTATAGGTAAATGGCATAAGATTGTAGAGATAGAGCTATTAGCAAAGCAATTAAACTAAATGTTTCTAACCGCAACAGACACTTAGACAACAAAGTTTCGAAGTATTCAAAAGATCTCAACGCGCACTGAGTTAATTTAGTACTTACTACGTAGTCAAAGTCAAAGTCAAAGTCAAAACGTTTATTTCCTTAGAAGCACATAGCCTACATGGACAGGTCAACTTAAAATTAATAAAACTAAATTGCTTAAATAACAAATATCAAGGAAATAACATTGTCTTGACAGTTCGCTTCAATGTTTTATACTGAGTTGAGAAGCGAATAGAACAACACAGCTATATCAGTTATTACAATTTTGTAGTTATTACAATTTTGGAGTTCTTATTTATAGGTAACTATTATAAGTTTAACATTTACAATAAAAAAAAAATGTTTGTCATATAAGGAAGCTATTATAACATGAGCATATCAGTCCTGGTCAACCAGAATTATTAGAGCCTGTTACTGTGGAACTAAGCAACATCTATCCAAGCTGCATCATCCTTTATATAATCATTTATAGAGTAATACGCTTTTTTCATTAGACTTCTCTTAATAAATGATTTAAATTTTCTAATAGGAAGCTCTGTTACATTATGAGGAAGCTTATTATAAAAACGTACAGAGTTACCCATAAATGATTTGCCTAGTTTTTTTAGTCTGTAAGTAGGAATTAGTAATTTTTCTTTACTTCTCGTGTTAATACTATGTACATCACTTTTTCTTAAAAACAAGTGCTTATTCTTGTGGGTGAACATCAAGTTCTCAAAAATGTACTGTGAGATTACAGTTAGAATGTTAATCTCTTTGAATTTTTCTTTGAGGGAGTCACGTGGTTTCATTTTATATATTGCACGTACAGCCCTTTTTTGCAGCACGAATATAGTTTGAATATCGGCTGCAGCACCCCAGAGTAGGATACCATATGACATAATACTATGAAAGTAACTAAAATAAACCAGTCTAGCTGTACCCTCATCTGTGATATATCTCATTGTTCGCACTGCATAAGCGGCTGAACTAAGTCTACCTGCAAGGTTTGTAATTTGGGGTTTCCATTGTAGACGAGAATCAATATGTAAACCTAGGAACACTGTTGAGTCAACGAGCTCGAGAATTTCATCGTTTAATATGATTTTTGTAGGAAATTCTTTAACATTAGGGAGTTTGAATTTAATACATTTAGTTTTTTTTGCGTTTAGCAGTAAGTTATTAACCGTAAACCAATTTAGTACTAGTGACAGTGAGTTATTTACATCGTCAAAATTATTTTTATTCCTATCAACTTTAAATAATAAAGAAGTATCATCAGCAAATAAGACTATGTCACAAAGGTCTTTAGCAAAATACGGGAGATCATTTACATATACTAAAAACAAAAAAGGCCCAAGTATGGATCCTTGTGGAACCCCTAATTCGATTTTTGATCCTGAGGATCTTTCATTACCTACTTGAACCATTTGAATTCTATCGGTCAAGTAGGAATGTAGTAGCTCAAGGGCTTTGTTGTGTATGCCGTAATGTTTTAATTTATTTATAAGTGTTGCATGGCAGACACAATCAAAAGCCTTGGAGAGATCACAGAACACGCCGATAGTATTTTGCGCTCTATCCCAAGCCGCCAAAATGTGCTTTATCAATAGTGTTCCAGCATCAGTAGTTGATCTACCTTTGGTGAAGCCAAACTGATTGCTATGCAGAAGTCTGTTGCGATCAAAGTGATTAATTAATTGTGTTAAAATAATTTTTTCAAAGATTTTACTCATTACGGGAAGAACTGAGATAGGCCGATAATTTGCAGGATCAAATTGAGTACCAGATTTATGAAGAGGGACCAGCTTGCCATATTTCATGAGATCCGGAAAGATACCAACATCGACACAGCTGTTAAAAATGAAGGCCAGGAGGGGGGCAATATCATTAATAATATTACCTAGCACTTTTGTTGAGATATTCCAAAGATCTTCTGTGTATTTGATGTTGAGAGATTTGAATGTTTTCACTATGCAGTCGGCAGTTACATGAGTAAAGTAAAAGACTTCAGCACATGCATCTACGGATGCCTCTAATAGTTCCACAGCCTTAGATGTAGATGAGTTTAATGACTGCGTTATAGTTTTCGGTATGTTACAGAAAAAACTTTCAAAAGCATTGGCAATGTCAATGTCTTTGACTAAGATATTATCATTAATTTTTAACTTAATCTGTTTACTACGGGGTACTGATTTGCCAGTCTCATTATTGATAAGCTTCCAAGTGGCTTTAACTTTATTTGAAGAGTTAATTATTTTATTTTTGTGAAAATTTGATTTTGCTATGTTGCATACTTGTTTAAACAATTTTCCGTAATTTCTGACATATGTTATGAATTCATCATCATTTAGTTTAGATTCTCTTTCCGAATACAGATCATATAACTTATTTCTACTTTTATAAATACCAGGCGTAGCCCAATCTGTGAATCCTACTTTTTCTTTAATTTTGCAAGTTTTCTTTGTAAATACTTCGTTATTTTCCCTTGCTATTGTTTCTGATAAAAACATAAACAATTCATTAGGGTCATCACCAGTAGGTAATGTTAAAAGTCTTTGTTCTACTCTACTTTGAAAAGCTAAAATACGTTCATTAGTTATGGGTCTGTATGTAAATTCTAATAACTTATTATGACCTCTTTCTAAAGAAAACTTAATACTCTGACCATAGTGGTCTGAATTAAAATGTTTAACTACTGATTTTACTGTTGGTGACTGAGAGGAGAACATGTTATCTATGCATGTTGCAGTAGTTGATGTTACGCGCGTGGGGTCATGAAAATTATTTCTCATATTAAAACATTTAAATAAATTAATTAGTCTGTCTGCAAGAGGATTACTAATGATATCAATGTTAAAGTCTCCACATACAATAATAGTTTTATTACAAGTAAATATTTTCAGTAAGGCATCCTCCATGGTAGACTCGAAGGTTGCCTGATCCGCAATCGGAGGTCGATAAACGCAAACACAAATATGTCGCTCAAGTTCCACACAAGACAGTTCAATGCATCTCTCAACACTTAACTTAGCAATATCTTTACGTTCTTTAAATTTAAGATTATTTTTAACCAGGATAACAGTTCCGCCTCTAATAGCAGTACTTCTTTTGAAACTACTAGTAGTAGTGAGTGGGTAGGAATTTAATAATTTTAACCAAAAATCGTTATTTAGCGGTAAGATTTATTTTTGAGAAAAATGATGAAATATTTCTAGTCCGTAGTAGTTTCGTAGTCCATGTCATGTACATGTTCGGGAAAATGTAAAATCCACGAATTTTTTATGAGTGAAAGATATTTTAAGCCAGCCATCAGGGAACGACCCCAGAGAGAGAGATGATAATCTTCTATATAAATAAAAATGAATTTTTGTTCGTTAGTCTGATTAAAACTTGAGAACGGCTGGGCCGATTGAGCTGATTTTGGTTTTAAAATGTTTGTCGTAGTCCAGGGTAGGTCTAAACGGTGAGCAAATAAGGAAAAATTGCCGGTAACTTTTTTTACCCGTGCGACGCCGGGGCGGGCCGCTAGTGATACATATTTTTTCTTTCTCTATAAAATAATTTGTTTCTTTTTGTTATGTCCGTTCGTTCGTACCACTTTAATCTGGGGTTGCGGGAACCATTTCAGACTATTATCTGACCAACATCTGAAAAATCAAGTCTGCCATTGCACACTTGGCCATAAATCTGGCCGCTAATAACTGTAGCAGATTTAATTTAGTCGCGGTCGAGTGTGTAATGGCGTACATTATTTTTCCTCCTGGACTCTAGGTCCTCTTATACAAGTTTATTGCCGTTGATTTTATTGAAAACAATATGTGAATGCATTTTTCGCCCGTAACCCAATCACCAAAAGTTTTATAGAAATTACAAGATACTTTTTGATTCATAGATACAATATATTATTATCTTTCATTCTAGTATACCGCCTCCCCCTGCCATCAAGCTCGCCCCCCTCCGTCCCCCGTTGCGACGTCACATCCAGCGGGAAACGGAAGCGGTCTTGGTCTCGGGCCGTGTTCAGCAACCTCCAGAGAAAGGGCTTGGAGAGACGGTTCCAGATTCAAAAGTACATCACCAAACCTGACCGGAGGCAGCTTGCCGCCACGCTTGGACTTACTGACGCACAAGTAAGTTGTATCTCGGGCCGTGTTCAACAGAAAGGCCTGGAGCGACGGTGCCAGATTCAGCTGCTCTCGTGCTACAAGCTGTGCCGTACCGTATCAGTTAAATGATGACGTAAACACTTTACAGATCTTCATAAATGGCATATGCTTGTAGAGATAAGACAGCTATTAGCAGAGCGTTTAAAAAAAAGCTTTCGCTGGGACTGATCCTCAAGTAAGTAATATATCGCGAGCCTTGCTCAGCGATACTCAGAGGTAAGGCCTGGAGCGACGGTTCCAGATGCAGAAGTAGGTACATCACCCAACCTGACCGGAGACAACTGGCCGCTTAACTGGAACTAATTGATTGCTGAAGTAAATGATTGCTCTTGTATTCTCACTCAAGTTGTTGAAAAATCCGTGAGCCGGAATCAATTTTTGGGAAGTTATTTGAGGTAGCCTGTAAAGTTGTATAATGTCTCTCTAACTAAATATCTCTACTGTCTCAAATACCTTCCCAATAATTGGTGCCAGCGCTCGTGTTTGAATATAAATAAATAATAAAGAAGTCTAGCTAGGTGGAAGTAATAATTGAACATGTCGCAAATACGCAGAGCAAGGGGTCGAAAGATAATGTTAGTTGATAACTTATATAAATCTAGTAAGTAATAATAAATAATAACCCCAACGAATACAGTGAATACAAAAAATTACGATTGTTACATCTTCACGTACACAAACAATATTCTTCTCATTTTGCATACACATATGTACATAGTTGGGAGTAAGGGCATAGGCTTGTACCCTTTTGACATTAAGTATATCCCAAAGAAAATATTTTCGAAGGATTTACACCTACTTTGAAAATTACCACAGGCGAAGGAAGCTTCGGGTAAATGCCAGTTTCTCATAAAACAACTTTTCCACAGGTAAAAGTATGGTTCCAAAACCGGCGCATGAAATGGCGACATACGAAAGAAGGTCGCGGGTTGTCCGCGCCGGGCATGCCGAGGGACCCCGACTCCACCAACGAAGACAACGAAGAGGTGGATGTAGACACTTTAAGTGATTAGAAGTTAGATAGGATAAGGCCATTCATTATTTTATTAATGACTTAAATACTCCATGTGCCATTGCCCATTATCATCATCATCATCATTTCAGCCGTAGGACGTCCACTGCTGAACATAGGCCTCCCTCAAGGACTTCCAGTAATTTCGGTCGGTACCTAGCAGTTTGTAACCACCGCGAGCCCGCTACTTTCACCAAGTCGTCCGTCCATCTAGTTGGTGGACGTCCTACTCTCCGTTTGCCGATTCGTGGTCTCCATTCAAGAACTTTCCGGCCCCAACGGCCATCTGTTCTACGCGCTACATGGCCTGCCCATTGCCACTTTAACGAGCTAATTCGCTTGGCTATGTCGGTGACCCGCGTTCTTCTACGTATCTCCTCATTTCTGATTCGATCACGTAGAGAAACCCCGAGCATAGCCCTTTCCATAGCTCGTTGCGCAACTCTGAGCCTATTCATGAGGCCTATGGTGAAGCACCACGTCTCGGAGCCATATGTCATCACTGGCAACACACACTGGTTAAACACCTTCGTCTTCAGGCACTGAGGTATATTGGATGAAAAGACGTTTCGAAGTTTCCCGAACGCTGCCCATCCGAGCTGGATTCGGCGATTGACCTCTTTCTCGAAGTTGGACCTACCTAATTGGACTGTTTGTCCTAGGTAAACATATGCGTCAACAACTTCGAGCATCGAATCCTCAACCATAACAGGGGAGGGCACTACATGGACATTCGACATGACCTTCGTCTTGTCCATGTTCATCCTGAGGCCCACCCGTTGGGAGACTCGATTGAGGCCTTCTAGCATTGTACTAAGTTCCTCCGTCGATTTTGCCATGACTACGATATCGTCAGCGAATCGAAGGTGAGTGATGTATTCGCCATTTATGTTGATGCCTAGTCCTTTCCATTCTAGGAGTTTGAAAGCGTCCTCTAAAGTGGCTGTAAACAGTTTCGGAGATATAACATCTCCCTGCCTAACTCCTCTTTTCAACGGAATCGCTTTCGAACTCTGTTCCTGTACTCGGACTGACATGGTGGCGTTTTTATAAAAGCACTTCAACACTTCGATATATCGATAGTCAATTCGGCACCGTTGGAGGGACTCTAGTACCGCCCAAGTTTCTACCGAATCGAAGGCTTTCTCGTAGTCCACAAACGCTAAACAGATACCATTATACTTACGCCCATTATACTTTACGTAAATAAACTTTCACCTGATAAATGCAGAAAAATATAATTTATAATCGATAATTTTATAGACTATAAAAGGGCTAGCCAATTAGCCATCAGACAATGTTTGGAATTATCGCTTTTCAAGAGAAGTTTCATATAAATAATCATTTTACTGAGCCGCGATCAAGGAAAGATTTATTTTAAATAAAAAGAGCGCTCTAGGTTCACCTAACAAAATTAAAAACTGCAAAAATGGCTAGCACTGTGTTAAACTGAGAGAGGGAAACCAAAACGCCGCCGTTATGCGCTTAGGTGAACAAGAAGTATCGCTTAAAAAACTCCTTAGCTACCTTTACGAGCGGAAAGTCCTTTTCCTAATACTTTCAGTGTCATTGTGCCATACAGATCTAAGTTACCTATATCGTTTTCAAGATTGTGTAATTTTACAGACACAATTACCTACGGATTTTGTCATTATTTAAGGTTTAGGACTTAACTTTCTGTAAATAATTATCTGTCTATTGTATAATAATATTTACGCCTTGTGTCTATAGTACCATTAATTTGTACCATCAATGGTACAAGTGATACTACTATGTGTCCTTAGTACCGTTGAAAAAGATACTAGTTTATACCGTGTATTTATTTACTCGTGAAAAAAAACAAATCAAAAATAATAAACCGTGCCGTTTGCAGGTCTAAGGGGTTTTAAGTTAGATTCAGATTTATAGTGTAATTTAAATTGTGTATTTACTTGTGAAAATAAAAATCAGATTTTTTTTATTTTCTAAGGACGCAATTTTTCTAAAAACAATGCGACTGTAATGTCGCCTTGAATTATTTGCATTTGCACATGTTGAATGTAAATGTTGCGGTCGATCACTACTTTTGATCTTGAGTTTTGTGGCTCTGTTGTCAAAGCATTTACGCAATGGTATGCAGCATCTCTTTTTAGAACTTTTAGAAATTGGCATGTTGTGGTAGGTTTTCTCATAAAACGCTTGTTAAATTGACCGTTCCATGCTTCGCAACAATTCGTTGTTCGATGTCTCTCGCCAAAACTGCACCACGTTTCCATCACGATAATCAGCAAGAAGGAAGTCGTCGTACTCTGGAGGCACTTCAACTTCCTTCATGTCACTGTAGGCCATCTTCTCAACTCCTGCCAATTTCCTTCTTCTTCTGTATGCTGTGCATTTGTATTTGTTATACGTTGGTAATTTCTTAATCAAGTGTAGTCCTGAATCTCTCATTGATGCTATGGTAGTTCTGTAAACCGCAGGTACTGCCTCTTCGTTCATTCTATTACTTTCCAACCCCTTGATGTCTGAAGATAACGAAGGCGACCTGAGCGGTACACAGCGCCCTTCGACATTTTATGTATATATGTTTTCGATGCAATGGTACTAGCGACACGTGGTAGTATCGGTAGTACCATTGATGGTACTAAGGACACATAGTAGTATCACTTGTACCATTGATGGAACAAATTAATGGTACTATAGACACAAGGCGAATATTTATGTATTTTCTAAGAGACATTTTAATATAAAATACCGAACTGAAATTTGTTTTTTATTTATAAAAACAGCTGCTACTAAGTCACTATAAAATGTAAATATACATTTTACATAAAGGTACACTATCTATATAGATATAAATTAGAATTAAATTTCATTTATCTACAAGAAGTAAACAGTTTTATGTGTTTCAATGATTTTTGATATGACATACAAAGATGGATGGATGAATGAATGTTTTTAATCTGCTCGATTTTATTTCTAATAAAATTTTGTAAGTTTTAAGTGCATTTATTGTGTAAATAACAATTAAAAGTCAATAAAAATAATAACAAAACAAACCCTAGTGAAAAGTTCAATTATGTCCTACAAAAATCCTTTCACAGCACTAATTGATCGTTAGAACACATGTTAATTTCATTGAACACTTAATAGTCAACAAGTTTGACTTTACTTCTATCATCATCATCATCATTTTCTCTCTGCCAGTTGTAAGGGTTAACCCCCGGAGGTGGTGGTCTGCTGAAGCCTTTGTAACCGCCTCTGTTGAACGGTGGTCTTCTACTGTCGTATCGGTTATCGTGATTCTGTGGTGTGTCATAGCGGTTGTCGAAATGTCTGGGATTTTCGAATCTGAGGTCGTTGTCGTCCTGATACCGTCTTCTGTCGGAGTAACTGCCTTCGGGGCGGTACGAGGTGCCTTCTCTTTGTGTTTCCCATACCGGTATACGTCTGGGGGAGTTACTCTTCGACCTTTCTCTGTCGTAGTGAGGTTTTGAGGTGTATTTGTCGTCGGGGTTGCGTTTCCTGATGAAGGGTGGCGGTGGGAGGGTGTGCAGCGGCGGTAAGGGCGGTAGCGGTGGATCATCGTACGGCGCTGAGTTTTTCTCCCAAACAGGAGGACGGACTTTTGGAGATGGGCTTCTGGATCGACTGTGCTTTTTGTCACCCGCTGAATCTCTGTAAAAATTAATAAGTGTCGTTAAATTTTGGCATAGAAAATAACAATGCATATCCAGAGTTCTAAACTGCCTGTTCAAGGTAATGTTACCTGGAAGACGATCTACTACGACTGGAATCATCACTGGTTTTGCGGTATCGGTGCCTCATTTCACGTTGTCTGTAACAAAATAATTACTATGTTATTTATGTATATTATATGAACATGCAGTGTTTGGGACGAGTAGTAAGTAGGATTATAAGAGTTGTCGAGTAGTAATTCCAGCATATATGCCGAGTTGCAGGAATAAACTCTAGTAGTATAGAGTATAATATTCTACCTAGCTATAATCAGGAGAAATGCTTTCTGTATGTGCATTAAGATATTTAACACACATCTTGGTAATACTTTTACCTAAGCTACATTTGCGAGTTGTTAAAATAAAATATTTGCATACAAATCTGTTGTGTTAGAGTGTACTAGACTTTTTCCTAGAATAAAGGATATTGTTACGCCCATTACGCATTCTAGGTTTAGTTTTAATTTCATATTGTATTGTTCATCGGGTGTGTAATAAAGTATATTCTATTCTATACATAATATTACGTCAAATGATGTTAATGAATATGAATAAACAGTGATACAGACTTGCGCCGCAGTTTGATAGCCAGCTCCCTCATCTCCTCGTCGCGGCGCGCCTGCCGCCGAGACTCGCGCTCCACCCGCTCCGCTTCCGCCCGCTTGTCCGCGCGAACTGGATACCAAAATACATTACAAACCAAACACCCTGTTAATTAATATTTATTCAGAAAATCTCACTAAAAGCTAATTTTGACAAAAATCCTTAAAATTTAATAAGAACTTGATGTATTATTGTGCCTTACTATTAACATAAATATATGAAATGTGTTTAAAAGTTAATAACAAAATTTTAGATGGCGGATCCATCGAAGGATGCGTCCGCGGCATAAATGAGCAAACGAAAAACTTAAATCGATAGTTTAAGAATATAAATGTATGGAGAGTAAGTAAAAATTTAAGCCACATAAAACGTCACCAGACGGATGTGAGATGACGCATCTGCCGATGTTAAATACCTACCAAAGACGAGAAACCTTTTACGATATTATTTATTTAGTTTGCCCATTCATACGTACCACCAGCAGATTGTTCTATTGGTGTGTATGGCTGCGATGGCCGCCATATGTGGGGGCTTTAAAATGAGTCGCAGTAAAAATAAAATGATTTTTATAAAATGACTTTCGAGGCTTTGTTCGAGTGAGGGCCGCCGACTTTGAGCTCAACAGTGGCCACTATTGGTATGTAGAGTGAGGTCCTCGTACATTATTGGCGATGCAAAGATTCTAACTAGCGCCTCTAGTGTCAAAATTGTGAAGCTGTCTAATAACGACACTTTGACAGTTTTCGTTACAATTAACGTCAGGGAAAAACAAAAATTATCTGATTTGTATTTATTATACAAATCAGATATAACTTCAACAAATAAATTAAGTGTCGTTCTTAGACAGTTTCTAAATTTCGCCGCTAGTGGCGTGCGGATAATCTTTGCATCGCCAATTGTCAAAGCCAAATTTACTTATAAGGATTGACGTAGTTTAATTTACGGACCTGACGCTACACCGGTCAATTTCGTTACGTTGTATTTATTCATATTTGAACTGCACATAAATAAATAAATGGTGGTCTAAATGAAGAAATGATTGCAGATTTTTACTGTGTAAGACTCACGTTGCCTCGATAACTGGGCTTGCATTTTCTTTTTGAGTTTCTCTTTCAGCGATAGCGTTTCACGCGACGAGCCCTGTAAATAATTTTATTTTTTACATAAAAGACATAATGAGGCAGTTGAAGAGTTTGGAATTTACGTATCACTTTTTTA
The DNA here is from genome assembly GCA_929108375.1 of Gymnoscelis rufifasciata. Lineage (NCBI taxonomy): Eukaryota > Metazoa > Arthropoda > Insecta > Lepidoptera > Geometridae > Gymnoscelis > Gymnoscelis rufifasciata. Next base: position 4,891,206 of record OV815315.1, on the reverse strand, counting down.
ATTATTCCAAGTCTGCCAAGAGTTTCAAAGACTATTTAAGGAACCACTTTAATATCATAAGTAAAAACCATTTAATGCTGCTTTAAATTGTTGCAAACCTGTAAACTAATAGTTTAAATTAAAGAACTATTCCTTATGTATATATAAATAAGGAATAAAGTCTTATAACAGCGAGAAATTATACGATAAATTAGTTCAGAAAGACAAACTGGTATTCATTTTTTATGCTGACAATAAATCTACAGTTATCGTGAGTAAAGCTGTTTATAATTCGCGTTAGAATTGAAATAGTGTGGCTATTGCGGTCAAGATAAATAAACAACATTTAGAATTAAGATTCGGTACATGACTTAGATATAAATACAGACATTTAACTACATATATCATTAAATGAGGATAGCTTTAAACGTGCATTGTCAAGGAAGTGATGATCATAAAATTTATAAATTTAATGTAAAATGGAAATAATAATTTAAATTTATCAAATACATTATTATTACTTATAAACAAAGGTAAACTATAATAAATAAAATCAGTGATCAAGTGTGAGTGAAGTTTACTTGTATAGGATTCCGTTCATGTTTATCTAAATAACATTTTCCAAGTCGTTTGAAGATCACTTGTTGGGTTTTTTTCCTGACCAACTGATTTTTTTAAGAGGTATTGTTTCGACTATTCTATGAGAACGTTTTTATCAAAATTAATAAAAACAAGTAAATGTAATTAAAACTCTCTACAACAGTGCCTCCAAACAATACATTTTTTACCATGAATACTAAATTGGGTGTGATAGACGGATAAATAGTCACATGAGTAAACTTACAGGTATGATTAAACTATTTGAAATCGGAACCCCGTATATAATTTATGGATAATGATTTATTTAACAAGTTAAATATAATTATAAACGTTTTAACGTACGCGGCGTATAATCACGGAAATTATTTAAAACTACGATGTACTTACACTCTGGCAGAACATAAAATTATTGTTCATGTATTGAAAGTGAAATTACTACGACACGGAAACAATAATACAACATTTCTTGTTCTCACGCAAAGACAAATAAGAGTTATAAAACTTAATGAATTAAAAAGAACAGTAAACATTTCCGTAGCGAAATCAAGGAGTTTCAATCAAAGCTACCTAATGGCTCCCTAGACAAGAACCAGTCTTACGTAACCCTAAAAGCGTTTTATCATCTAACATTGAATAAATATTAAGTGCACCCTTGTTAAGTTGCTATTATTATTTGACATAAGTAATAATAATACAAACTTAAGTATTTAAATACTTAAAAAGGTTAAGTCAAAAATATGGTCACGAAATACTGTTCTACAAGTAATCTACCCAATATTGAGTATGGTATGTTTAGAAATTATTTTCGTGTGTCTCCGTACATCGTAACATTTTAAGCTAGGTCTTGTCTAGAGAACGGTGAGGTTGTGCTAAATGAAAGCGATTACAAGTAAATAAAATGATTCTTACTGACTTTGGAGCTGGATCCAGAGGATCGTAACTGATTCTGGTTTGCATTGGATTTATTGCCAACTGCTATTCTGTGAATAGAGGAAACACATAATTATTAATCGATTGAACCTAGCGATATTTTGTCACATAAAGACGGAGTTATAGGATCAAAAACTATCAGTTGCTTCATAGGCTGTTTTAATAAATCTAAATTTAAAATAAAATTTAAGAAAAAAACCCCGATTTTAATGCCCTAATTTCCTTAAAAGTAAAACATCATAATATTTTGTAATGTGTACGCGATGTGCTTTAATTTGATGCCCCACTCGAGTATATTTTTAGATTTCCGGTTTTCATCCCCCACTCTCAACCCCATAACTTGTAAGCGACACAACCGATTTTCATGAAACATGTCTAAGGACACTCGCACCAAACTCACCTTTTATACAAAAACAACTAAATTGAAATCGCTCCATCCGTTCGGGAGATATGTTGTCCCAGACAGACAGACACGTCAAACTTATAACACCCCTCTTTTTTGGTCGGGTTCATCAAATAAAAGGATCGTTTTGTTTTCATAACGTAAATGTTGCTAGGACGACTTGTTAACGGTTAAAACGAAGTAAGCTTTTATTATATATATATATATATATATATTATTACCATGACGGACCGTCCATTGAATATTGAAACATTACATTAGAGGTCCTATTCTGAAGCGGGTCAAGATTAATAAAGAAGCTTAATTAGTATTTGGTATTCTATTAAAGAACTATACCTTTAATAACAATCCTGTAATACATTGTTCCTTTTTTAACGGTACTTAGTCCAACAACTGTAATTGTTTCAGATTGCTAAACAAAATAACGAGCAGAAAAAATCTTGGGTTTTATTGTTAGTAAGAAACTTACTTATTTTTCATCGTCTCATTGTCACTGGAGCCAGAATCTAAAGATAATTCGCTGGAAGATTTGTCCTCTTCTTTCTTACGTCCGTAGTACCGAGGTACACTCGGCTTCACTGAATCACCTCTATCGCTGCTGCTATAAATACAATAATATGTATTTATTAGGGACATAAATAGTACATAACTTAAAAATACACTGAAATTAAACATTGAAAACAAAGTGCAGAATTATTACGATTTTAAGAGTTTTTTCTTTTTACTAATATGACATACCTGAGACTAACAGGAATAAGAGAATTTTCACACGGCTTACCTGTCATAAGATATTGACCTGGACTTTTTACGCTTTGTGTAGCTGTGAACATGTTGAATACAGAATTAGTGCACCGAATATTATAATATTTGCATCTTTCGTCGTTTGAGGATCAAATACAAACTTCGGGCTGCGGGATCGTCGACTCCTGTAGTTACGTGACCTCGACCTTGACTGTGACCTTCTGTATGAGCTTGATGACTTTGAGGACGATCGTGTTCGGGATCGCCTTGAGCGAGAGCGGCGCTGCGACCTCGAGGGGACCGGCGATAGTGATTTGGAGGATCTTGAGCGAGAGTTGGACCGGGAGTTTGGGCCTCTTGGTCCGATCGGGCACGGGTAGCTTTCTTCGGAAACTGGAGACCTGGGGAAATAGTTGCAAGTTTGAAATGCTTCATTAATTACTTTCACCAGAGTTAAGAAATGTATTTAGCTCTTGATGAAAACTGGCCTAAAAATATTACAAAACGTATTAAAATTAAATAAAATAAATTAGTGAAAATTAGTAATTACCTCAGCCTTGACTTTTTTGCAACATCAGAGTAAAGGCGCGTCTTCTTCAAATTCTGTTTTAGTTTCTCAGAATACAACGTCTTGGATGATACTGGGAAAAAAGTTTCATAATTAAATAAAACTCCATACAAAATACATTTCATCCACATATTTATCACTAAGGGGTCAAACGGGCGAGGGACTGCGGCTCGGGAGACCAGACCACTAGCATCTCAAGCACTACGCGAGTCGCTACGTGATTCAAACTTTCAAACTCACGTGGTTTAGAGTCTTCGTCGTCGCCCCCGAAGGAAGTGATGAATTGTATCTGTTCTGGCGCGTCCGGCGAAGGGCTGCGGCTAGGCGACCGAGTCACTAGCTTCTCGGCCGCTGTCGACGGCGCGGCGTAACTGGGCGGGCTCACTACGCGAGTCGCTAACTTCTTGTCTCTGAAAAATAAAGGTCAGGTTCACTGCACTGCAAGCAACCTTTACGAGCTGCTTGAATGAGATTGGTTTTTTAAACACCACGTCTGTATTAAAAAAATCATAATAAAAAAAATTAAACATGCAAGCCTATTACTGTTTAAATACCGAACAGATAAATCTTAGCGATATAATATTCACTATTTTGGTAATCGCCTTTTAGTCTCTCTTATTCCACTTCTAGACAAGTCTTCCTTGTAGTCTTAACACCATAATGATATTCGCCGCACATTGCAGGCAAATTTGATGTTGTGTACATAAATGCCGGCACGCACGAAAATTTAGAGTTGGCATTGGGGCCAAACTATAACGCCGCGCCGGTGCCCTATAAATTCTTAAATTGCCAAAATGAAAAAAAAAAAAATTTTATAAGGCAATTAAGTTTATTTTGGATAATTAACCTGCCATAGTGAACAGCAATGATACCTGTGTGCTCGTCTTTCCCGACGACTTTTCCTCCCAGAGTACATTGCCTTTTCTTTCTCCTCGATAAGCAGTTGTTTCTGATGCTCTGCATCATCAGCGTCTCCCGTGAGGAAAGAGAAAAGGTCGCAGCCAGCCATCCCGAACAGGGGACCAACTGCATTTAGTTCATGTGCCTGTACTCAGATACATAGGTTAGATGGAGGCTAACAAAGAATACTTAGAGATATTAGATCATGTTTTTAAAATATATATATATATATATATATATATACATATATAAATAAATAATAAATAATATAAATATAATATATCTGAGTTTTGTTACTTAATAAAAATTTATAGATGTGGAAATAGAAAAATTCTAAATTCAATAATTTTATATTAATCAGAACATTAAGCCTTACCTGTGAAGGCTCCATCTTGTTGACATCAATGCTCAAATCAACGTCGAGAATTTCCAGATCTGAGTCATCATCAGAATCTTTTTCCATTTTCTTAGCTTCTGTGCCTGTAATGGAAACTCAATGCCTATAGAAATTCCAAATGACAGAGCTAGCCGATGTAGCCATAAAAAACAGTCCCTTTCCTTTTATGGCTTAAAGGATAAAAATAAATATGTAGATTTTCCAATGGCCACAGCTAAAATAGTGGCTTGCATGTTGGTTTGATTAGAATAGCTGAATCTACCGTTGGATGATGAGGGCTGGGCACCGGGATCATTATAATTGTAGCCTATTGCAGCACCGGTGCCTTTCTTTTCATTAAGCTTTTCTCGTTGTTGTTCCTTCTGTTCAAGCGTTACACCAAATTGTTCTTCTATTGCCAATTGTTGGAGGAATTTATCTTCACCTGCAACAGAATTTTCTTTATTAGTTATAAACAAAAAGAATATGTCAGTCAGTGTAGTTAATGGCTTCCCATAAATAATTACAATGATGCCTTGATGAAACCTCAATTTAAGAAACACTGTATAAAATAAGTACATTTTTTAAGAAACTATTGGACTAATAAATACAAATAAAATATTAGTGATTATTATTGTATGAACTTACCCATCCCTAGAAATACATTTTGAGCAAGTATTCTATAGCGTTCATAGTTACAATGCCTTTCCTCACTACTCAGATCCTCAGGTGGTATTTCTGGGTTCTTTACCTCAGGGATGTAATCCAAATGTGCCCTCACATCAAAGCGGTCAATTAAATTATTTGGATCACCTTGCCATTGCATCCTGTAAGAGTATTTAGGTATTATTGCAGTTAAAATATCTATTTTAAACAATAACTACTAAGTTGTATTATTTATGATACTAACATAATAGCAGGGCCTTCACCGGCTGCGGCAACAGCAGGATCCAAATGTATTTTGCATGGTCTACCATGGATTTGCAAAAATTGTGTAGGATCTGCTTTCTGAAATAGGAAATGATTTTAATTTTATACAAGCTTAATAGGCCATCCTAGGCATTTGTTAGTGTTGTTGTAAATGGATTTAGCTCAGGAAGCTTCATTCAACATCAAGGAATAAGTCTCTATTCTGTAAAATAAACACTTTTTTTTTTATTGTGTGTTATGACTTATAAGTAAGCTGAGGCACTTTAGGACCTTTACATTTTTTTTATTATTTACTGTGTCAACAATAAATATGAAAAATGGCTCTATCCTAATCTCTAAGCCGAGGACTTAGCTCTTGGGTGGTACACCTGCCCATAGGAAGGCTAGACTTCCCCTATCAGTTAAGCATCTATCGATGCTACACTAGAAAAAGAGTGGTTTTAACTAGACCAAACCAATTATAAACATCTTTTGGCAGAAAATCTCTACCCACCGAAACAAAATATTCTATCTATGATGACTGAAGTAATATTTTTATACGTAAGCCTTACAATTTTTTCGTAGAAATCCTTACGGCGCTCCGCCCTTCGTCGGTAATCAACAATCATTCCGCGAATCATTTTTTCCTGTTTTCTTGCTTCGTGCCACATTTTGAAAATTCCTATTTAGCACTCTAAATGGAAGCACACTATCACTCGAACAAAAAATCAAGAAACCAAACATTTATCTAAAGATGGATGGACATGACAGAAGGAAGGAAAAGAACGGAGGGGAGGGCCGCCATCATATAGATTTTATTTTATTTCGATCATTCTATGTTGATCATGTTCAATCTTCAATCTGTTCAGTGTTGCCAGGCTGGTGCAAGTCTCTATGATAGAATCTGACATAAAACTTTGCTAAGGGATTGCTTTGACAAAGTTTGCCACCTTAATAAAAAAAATGCCAACTTAATAAAACTAATCGCGACTATAATACTTCCAAATATTAAATACGCTTTAGTGGTTCGCAAATCTTTTTGTAACTGCTACTTCTGAGATAAGTGGTATTATTATTCTTCTTCTTCTTGTTAAATAGGTTTTATTCTTCATGGATCATTGTCAATTTGTCACCTATCAGTCTAGTACTTGACCTTTAATTGACATTTAAGACCGCAAATTTGTGAAAATTATGAAGAACAAAACAATTCATATAAATTCTATTCGATGCGAAATTTGCAAGAAACTCATACAGCAGACAAGTGAAGACAAAAAGCTTATGCCAAATATTTGCCCTGGATGAAAATCGGTGAGTACATTTACCAATATGTTATTTGTTGCTTCTGTAAACAATAGGCGTTTTGTTTGCTCGCCTATCATCGATATATTTTCATATCACAACATTGCAAGTCCACCAGACCTAAATTGGTTCTATGCTACTAATTTAATATGAATTATTCATCATCATTTTTAATATAGGACATAAGCCTCATTTCAAAATTGTATCTATTACACGATAATTTGCTATGGCCTGTTATTTTTTTCTTTATTTGAACCTAAATATAACGAATTTGTCTCCCACATCCTCAGTTCAACACTCGGCATCTAAAACCATTAACCATCAATATGATCAGGAGTTTAAATTTAAATATTATATATTAATTAATTTGTTGTTGTGCTGTTTTTCCGAATGTATTTTAACTTTTTTTTCAGATGATGCTTAGTCAACCTCATTTAAATGACACATTATAGGAGGAGTATCATATCATATTCTTAGATTCATCTCGATGTGTTGAAAAATAATTTGCGGTTTTAACACACTTTGCAATAGCGGAACATTTTGTTTAATTTATCTGATCATAATACCAAAAGTTAATTATTTATTTATTCAAAAACACAATTACTTTCTCATTCTTTACATCATGTTTCCTAATGCAATAGAGTAACTCAAAATACATTATTATACTATGTATTATTTAATTCAATTCAATAGATCATGTTATCATCATGATCATGTGATGATGTTTTACTTCTCGCCATAAATAATGGGTACGCACTATGAACAATTATGTTCATATATTATTATTGTATAAATAAATATTTTGTTTTGCACTTTGTTTTTGTACTAAGTATCCTCCTCCCTGTTCCCAATTTCAGTATGCAGGTCCAACCTATTATTGAGAGAAACCTAAATTATCGATATCGATAAAACTCGATTCTAAACGAGTGCAACCCTATATTAACCTTCTTCTTCTTTAAGGTTTAAAATTATGTTTATGTTGGTACCATTGCTTTTAAACTTCTAACAGATTATTTATTATGTTGGTGTTTCATTTTTAGTAAACTTCGATTGGACATTTTGCCTAGATCAAAAATTTCCTTCCTAGTCCCGTCTCGTTACGTAGTGATATATACTCTCTGGTGTTGCCAACGTGCCGGCGCAGCGGCCGTCGAAGTGGCAGAAAGCCTGGTCTAACATAAATTAATTTCTAATTAAATTTCATTAAAGAAGACATTAATTAACATTTTTGCCAGTCACCAGATGAATCAGATATAATAGCACTGTATTATTTTACGGGTGCCAATTTTACCTCAAATAATACACTTAACAGAGATGTCCTTATTTTATTATTTTCAATTTAGACTCAGGGCTCAGGAGTATTGCGGAGCGGAGTTGCGAACTGTGCGGAGCTAGCTAGGCCGGCCGAGTTCACGCAATGAGTCATTTGAGTGGGGGGCGGCGCGGCGGGCGGTCATTTCAATCATACGCGAAATATTACTGAAAACAGACATGTTGTCGACGCTTACGTTAAAATGTTAATAGATACCTCACATTGTTCGAGGAAGAAATGCTGGACTCGGATGAAACCGAATTACTTAAAACATACTACCTATATTAATAATTCTCTAAGACAGCTTTTGCTTTTACTTACTCGGCTGCCTCGCTCAGCCGCCTCGCACCGCTACCTCGCACCGCTAGCACTACCAAGTGCCGCTTCCGATAATGTATGAATTTATTCCTGCGTTGGCAGGTTACTGTGACCGAGAACTACCTTTTTCCTCATATTTAAGAATTACCTACACATATTAATCGGCTTCGGTCTTGGTCGGCCTAACCTAAGTCTGACAGTTATAACAGTCCGAACACTTATAAAAGATTGATCAAACTGCTGATTATCTATCTATATAAATAAAAATGAATTGTTGTTCGTTAGTCTGATTAAAACTCGAGAACGGCTGAACGGATTTATCTTATCATAGTCTTGAAATGTTCGTGGAGGTCTAGGGAAGGTTTAAAAGGCGAGAAAAAATCAAATAATTGCCGAGAAAAAAAATTGAATAAAAACCCGTGCGAAGCCGGGGCGGGCCACAAGTTGGAGGTTTTGTCTGTTCACGCCCGTAAGTGGTAACCCTCTGAATCCTTACACGTGACCTCCGGGTGGTGCTAAGAACAGTCTCTGGTGGTAGGCTTCGGCCCGGCCGTGGCTTGTGATCACCCTCCGGGCTGGGCCAGTGCGTGAAGCGATTTTTTCGTGTTTCGTAATGTGGTCCGGAGAAGCCATCTTCTAGGCCTTCATGCTCCATCTTAGACCACATCATCACTTTACATCAGGTGAGATTGTGGTCAAATGAAGGCTTATCAATAATAAAAAAAAAGTGTAAAATAGTTAAAATATTAGTATAATCTGAAATACGATAAATTCTAGTCCAGACAATACCTGTCATTTCATACCGTAGTACAGACAATACAATAAGTAGGTATTGTCTGTACCACAAATTGTAAATTAATTGCGATGCTTAATGGGTTTGCCGTCTTCCTTAGTTATTAAAGAAGAATTCTTGTGCATAGTCTTTAAACTATCGATAATAATAAAAAACTAATTTGATTGCATTGTATATTAAAATGGCTGGTTTACAGTTTACACAGTGCGAGCTAGCGTACGAGTTAGCCTTCCGAGTAGCTGTACTGCAGTAACTCGCACTGTTTGGACGTAACTTACGAGTAACTCGTACGTGCCAGTTGGTCAGTAGCTCGCAAGCGAGTTACCTACTTCAACATTTTTTGTTTTCACTCGTCTGCTCGCCCGGCAGCTGCTCGCACGTGACAGCGGCTCGGCCGTCGCTCGTATCGTTTGGACACATTCGGCAGTAGCTCGCCATACCGTTTTTTTAATTAAAACAAGCTCACTGAACATCGCGACTCGACTCGGACTGGGCAGTAGCAGGTGTCGTGTAAACAGCAAAGGCGAGCTGAGCTACTGGCGTACGAGTAGACAAACCGAGTAGCTGTCTACTGGCCAGGCAGCAGCTCGCACTGTGTAAACCAGGGTTAACGTATAAAATTTATAACATTGTTCAAAGGTATTACATTACAAATAATAAACTGTTTTGAAGAGTCAAAGTCGTGAGTTTGTGATACGCTTAATTGCGAAAAATGTGTAAGCTATTGAGATGTGGATCTTTTATTAATATTTTCTGTATTAAAATATTCGTTTCATTTTCCATCCCATGGTCTCCGCTATAATACTAAGAAATGCGAATACATTGTCTTTAAGGCCGCCGCGCCGGAAATAATCTTAGAGACTTCCCAGAGATAACCCTAATGGGCATGATAATAAACAAAGTCACAACATTCAAATATCACCAACGCGACGACCTTATAGACAATGTTGACATTGAAAGAGAACGTAAGGCTCTAGCGGTGTGGGGTAACATGTTGATTCGTAGGTTTTCCCGGTGTTCAGAGAAGTTAACGCTTTTTAAAGCCTATTGCCAGGGCTTCTACACCGGGAACCTGTGTATTAGCTTAACCAAACGGCCGCTGGAGACCCTATGTGTACAATATAATTATGATGATGGGACTGCCTCGATTTTGCAGTGCATCAGGAATGTTTGCAGAATATGAGACGGATGGCTTTGCTGCCATCCTCCGTAAAAAGATCGCATATAAAAAGGCCATTATTTAAACTACCGTGACACTTAAGACAGGGTCTACCAGGGAAAACTGGATGGAAAAAAATCATGTTGGTCCATGTGCCAAACACCCTATATTTATTAATTAACAGTATACAAATGGATATTGGAGTAATCCTCAATGTCAAAAAATATTTCATTCTCCTGACGACACGGTTTGCTCACACTCACCCAGTCAAAAAATTCCTCAATTAAACCAATGCTATCTAAAGTGTCAGCAATTGTTCTATTGTACACTATGTAACTTCCCTTTTTAATATTTTGTTTTAAGAACAACCATATCTTTTTATGTGTTTCAATGTCAACAAAGAAGTCCAGCACATTGATAATAATGATATTGGAGTTAGATACAATGTCAGGTCTATCCAGAACATCTGATTGTACAATTTTTATTCTACTGGAGTCCATATTAAATTCAGACACAATTCTTTCTTGAACTTCACAGCAATCTTTGTTCACTTCAATACCAAAAATTTTACCAGCATTTGTAAAATAGTAGGCCTGAAATGAAAACATAAAACACAATTAAATATCAAGGTTGCCTTATCATTAAATTCATTTAAATTACCTCTATGTATGTTGATAAACAGGATCTCAGAAACCAGCACTTTAATAAAAAATAACTTACACCATATAAAACTGCTCCTATTCTTGATCCCACATCTAATACTTGTTTGTCTTCTAAGTCAGCCGGTAGTAAAACTTTGAAAATGTACTGTAACATCCCTCTTGACAAAGAATGTGAAATAAATATAAGATCCTGTAAAGAAATAAATAAATATATATAATAAATTATTTTAATGCAGCCTATGAAAAAAATAATAGTTACAGTTTTAGCCACTAAAATAATAATTTTATGATAAATCTTATTTAACATACCCCACTCAAATAGTTTTTTTTAAACCTTTTGAGATTACATTCGAGAATAGAACTAGGTACATAACATAGGCTAGATGACTAAAAATCATAATTAATCCGTTAGGTACTTAGATAATTTTACGAGCGGAAACAAAATACTTATTTTATTATGTAGTCAACTTGCCTATAATAGAATATATATTTTTGCAAGGTAAATTATTTAAATTATACGGTTTCATTAAACATTGGCACACCTTTACTTACCGTTACATTTCGCGAGTTACAATCTAAACAGTAATGCCGTTTTACTTTTCCCTTTTCAACTAGTTTCTCAACTTCTTCTTCATCATAGAGAAATTCATCAATATGATATGTGTTTATTTTAGTACAGTCAACTTGGTCTCCCACTGTTGGTAGCACAATATTTTCTGAAGGCATTTCAGCCTCAAATGGTACTATTTTCTTAATAGCATTCCCTATCTTAATTAGCTTCTTTTCAGAGCTTTGCAGCGATTTCTTTTCTTTTAAATCTGAAATTATAAATAAATCACTGTTAAATAGGTATGAAAAAAATATGGTGAACACTATGTGGTTTTAAATGTAATAGCCTTATATAACCTTCATTAATAATCAGTGATTCTAGAAAGGGTTATTCTTGAATAACTGCTAGTTATTAGTGAAATCTGTAAATATTTCGTGGAGTAGTTTTAATAAACCTAACCAAACGGACAATATGTATTATTTTAATTGATTCGGTCAGGATGTCTTAATAAAAAAAGTTTTGTAAAAAAATATACCATTAAAAATATAGGTATACAGGGTGTAACATAAGTTTCATTCAGTGTATGTTCTTTAGGGGAAGGTCTGAAACTCTACACTTAGTCAATAGCCATACCAATATCTATTCAAAGAATCTTTGTCTCGATTTTAGTAACATAATAAAAATTCAATTAAGAACTTTCATTTGTTTTAGTTAATATATATTATTATTATAATAGGTATACAATACAATACAAAAATTCTTTATTGTAACACCACAATATAGGAACATACATAGGAGATACATATTTAATACAGTGACACAATGGGCGACCTTATCACAAATAGCGATCTCTTCCAGGCAACCTTTGGATGGATCAGAAATTTGATTTAAGAGAGAGCAGTGGCGTTTACACAGATTTATAAATAAAAATAAAATCAGTAAGTTTATGTAGTACAGAAAACAAACACAGTAGGAGTGTGTAGTAATGAACACAAATTAAACATACTATTGATAAAATATTAAGTGAAGTTGAAAGAAAATAACTTTAAACCTTATTTTTGAAAATTGTTACAGATTGAGCTAGATATATGTTAGCTTTCCTTGCAAAGTAATATTATTGAAAAATATTCTGTCAACTAACCTGTCTTGTAGGATTTACTGCTAATCCATTGCTCTATAATGTCCAACTCATTATCGTCAAGATTGGAGAAAAGTTCTAATATTTTGAATTTAACGTTAATGCAATCGTCTACGGACATCTTGAAAAGATCCTAAAAAGAAAAAATCCTAGGGGTTGTTTTGTCTAGTTTGTATCTTTCTTTAATTGAATGAAATCACCACAATGTAAACATAACCTCGAAATATTGCATGGCAATGGCATGCCATAACAAAACAATACATGGAATCAATCGATTCAGTCGGTGGTCGATTTATATTCGATTTTATTTACGGCTTACGGGCATCACTTTTAATTACTGATCATCTGTCATGTCATGTAACAATCATTTGCATCTGTCATTCTAAAGCCTGTTTGTGCTTGCTTGCTGTGGCTGTGCTAAGCTGTGTCACACAGCCTGTGTATGTGTATGTGTAGCGGGTCGCGTAGTGTAGTGTAGTGTCATGTCAGTCAGTGTGCAGTGCAGTGTACTTTGCTTTTTCTTGCGTACGCTTACGCTAGCTAACGCTACGCTACGCTGCTCGTCTTGTGTTGTGTGGCGTGCGGGTGTGAGCTCTGTATCCGGCCCGGCCGGACCGATTTTTCTGTTTTCTTATTCGAAATCTCATCCATTGTAGACTTTTGTGTTTGCAAGATTGGAACTCTGCTGTCTCGGCCTTTTCCCATCGCAATAATCGTTTTACTGGTTAATCACTGAAGGTAAAATGGAGACAGATGAACCGAAAAAGAAATCCATTGGTATTTGGATGTCTGATAAAAAAAGCCAAAAGCTCAATTGGAGAGCATTTGTCAAGGCCTGTACATCTCATGGATATCACGTTATCAAGGTAATTATTCATGCATCATTAAAGTTAAAATTCCACCAACAAAACATTTTTTTACATGATTTACTTAGATAAACATTTTGGCAGGCCTCTTTTATTGTCTATGTGAATTAAAAAAATTGGTATAATATAGATATTGTTTGGTTGATGTTGTGAGTTAAATGACTAACCTTGTTTCAGCTGGATCCTGACAAGCCTCTCGAGACACAGGGTCATTTTGATGTTCTGCTTCATAAACTCACAGATATTTTAGCAGCTGCAGATCAAGGTGACATTAAGGTATGAATTAAACATTGGTTTGTGTTAATAAGCTCAAAATATGAAATTTTCATTGTTTAATGTTTTGAGTTTTCATGTAATATAAATTGTAATAGTATATAATTTAGTGTATAATATAAGTGTATTTGAAAGTGTATTTTCTAGTTGGTGGTCCTATTAAATAAATAAAATTAAATTGGTTCCAGGCTGCAGCAGTGATCAATCAAGTAGAACAATATTTATCTAATCATCCTAATGTGAAAATAATTGATCCATTAGATAAAGTAAGGATATTATTGAATAGGTGAGTAATAAAATAATAAATATAATTTGATTGGATTTCAATCTCATTCTAACTTTATAAAAATAACTTCCTGCTGTCAGGAGCCAGACAATAAACTTAATTGTGTAAACTAAAATAACTGTGTAGGTATGTTGCAACAGCTGTTGGTAACTTATTGAGTTGCTTGGTAACATGGCATCTAGAAAATTATATTTGAGACATCATTTTTGGTTTATCACAACCAAAAATTATGTTCAAAAATGGTTTTCTGTTAAAACTGCTGTAGCACTTAAAAATAACACACAAATGCTACTTTAGTTCATATTAACAATCTGCTACTATTATGCCAAGTACCACATAGTTAATCACAGATTGTGTAAAAATAAATACACAGGTCAAATATGATGTAAACTTTTATTAATCAAGTAATGGTCATAAGGTGTGATGTTTCAACTATAAATTGCAAAGGTGCTACTTGTCATAAGAACAAGAATAACAAATTTTTATTCAATAAATTGTGTGTCATCTACATGAAGATCTTAAATAACATTGATTATCAACAATTTGATCAATCAACAATTTTATATCTACAATAGTACCTATTTTGCCCCCTCATGGCCTACCTGTCAAAACACGGCTTTTACAATAATTTAGAAGGTTTATTGACACATCCAATTTTACAAACTAATGGGTTATGGAATTAGATCATTGTACTGTAGGTCCATAATTGTATGATCAAGGTCAAAGTAAGTTTGACATAGTAAAGTATCAAAATGTTAACCAACTTTTAGGGATAAACTATAAGCCAATAAAAAGGATCTCTTTACATACATCAACTTCTACCTTCAACTAAAATAATGTAAGAAATGTTAATAATTAAGTAGGTGAGTCATAGTGTCTCAGCTAATAATATTTGTAGACAGTTTAGGTTATCGGAGGATTTAATGTCTATTGACTTAGTGTAGGTTGACTAAGTCTGGGGAAACATTGTGAATCATTCACCACAGTTTCATTGTTTACCTGTCAATGAATCAAACCAAATGTATAAACCAAAGTGACTAGGACACTAGATACAATTTATAACCATAATGATGTTTCAAAATTTGGCGCCAAATGAAATCCTTCACGGCATTAAAAGCCAATAATAAATACAAGCCAAATAACTTTTTAAAGCCAAAATTTGATTTCAAACTTTTTGCACTACAGCAAATAAAAAAAAGAATATCATTTAGGTGCCTATAGGATTTGTTTTTGTCTATATATCTAACTTTTGTCATTTTAGGTATCAATATTACACAATACTCCAAGTCGAACAATCATTCAAGAATCAAGGAATTCTCACGCCATCCTTCGCTGAGTTCACAACATCCAACATAGAAAGCAACATGGAGATATTGAGGCAAAGAGGGGTAACATTTCCAGTTATCTGCAAACCTACGATTGCACATGGTTCGAAGTCCGCCCATGAGATGATAGTGGTGTTTAATGAGAAAGGGCTGAGTGTGTGCAAACCTCCGTGTGTGGTACAGAGCTTTGTGAACCATAATGCAGTATTACACAAAGTGTTTTTAATAGGCGATCGGTAAGTTTAGTTCTGCTTAGTTATACACTTTTTCTTTTGGCGTAGATTAGGGAGCCTTATGACTTAAAACGGGTAACATAAACCATGATTTATTTAATTTGACGGTTTTAGTTTTCCGATATGAACTCTTATTATTATTATTTATTGCTGTGATCGTGGCGCTTGCAACTGCGCTGCGTTGTAATATCGGTCAACCGTTTTAAGACATAATATTGTAAAAAAATATTATAATTCAATAAGTTATTTAAGGGTGTATTTTTAAATAGGTCACATGTTAAGTTATTTTTCAAAAGATTTTGTTAATGCAAATTTGTACAAAATACAAAAATTTGCAAAGAGTATGGTAGGTAGAATGATGAGTTCCCATTAAAACCTTTGCTGAATAGGTATAGGACTTATTCAGCAATTATAACCTGTTATGTTATGAGTGTAAGTAAACAGGTTATGATGAGTGTTAATCATATATTACACACCTAAACTCCTGTTACACATACAGTCGGCTTCAAAATGAAATAATATTATCGTCTATGGTTAGTCAATATAATCTGAAAAACATAAAAACAATTTGAAAGCTTTGTTTGCACAGGGCGTTGTGAATGCTTTATCAAATTAGATAAATCTGAAACAATAAAAGTGAAATATTAGGACCATTTAGCGCAAATAATGTTAACTGCTTAAATCAATCTGGCTTTATGTTTTTCAGAATATTTTGACAACTCAAGACGCTTGTATCAATGTGTCGCTGACTGTACCTATACAAGTAAATAATACATATATTGTAATAAACTAACTATTGAAATATTTAAATACGCGGATCGCGATTTAACGAGCGAGCGAGTAACACTGATAGTTTTTTTAGGTTGTTAATGATGCTTTAAGAAGAAGAGAGAGAGAAAGAGAAATATGTCCCTTTACAGAATAATTAAATATTTTCAAAATAATAACAGATTTAAACGTATGAATATAGCGGTATCGTACTGGGGTGCGGGAAGGAAAGGCACGAATGGAAATTATGAATGCACTAATGCGAAGCCTGGGCGGGTCGCTTGTTAGCATCTATGACAACTGTTAAACTTTAATTAAAACAAAATTCTTTAAACGCAATTAAACCTATGGATTGCTATATCATAACATCATAACTATAACTCTATACCTCAGGATGAATACAGAAATTATAATGTCGTATTTATTTATTGGATCAACAACATAAATTAAATTGTCAATTACAATTAATGTTTCACAGAATTGCTTTACGAGAACTAAATGCCTTTTTAATTACTGGCGATGACAGCATGAATATAATAGAAGCGAGAACAAAATTAAAATTAGACAATAAGGATTTGGATTAAGGATTTGGAATAAGGATTTGGACTGCTTTTGTGGCGCGGTGGGCGCAGGTTCGCTTGCGGCACAAGAGGTAGCGGGTTCGATTCCCGCCGAGGGGTCAAGTCTTTATGTTCTGCGAGCACTTTCTCGTTTGTCTGTTTTATAAAAAAATATCTATGTATATTTATGTCTATTATATTAAGTATATCAGATGTCTAGTACTCGCACACAGGCTTGGCGCTTACCAAGGGGCTAGATGTTTTGTTGATTGTCTGGAAATATTTATTTTATTTTTTAAACAATAAACGATTAGCTTTTAGTTTATAGTTAAATAAGAACGAACATAAAAACATATGGTTGATGAAAAATAAACCATTCATTCATAAAACAAAATAAAATCCTACTACTATTGGATGTATGGATGTTTGTTACTCTTTCACGCGAAAACTACTGAACCGATTTAAATGAAATTTGGTACACAGAATCTCTAGAGCGTGAAAAATAACATAGGCTACTTTTACCGCGGGAAAACGTCATTCCGCGGGAAAATACATTATAACGCGGGTAACACCGCGGGGCACAGCTAGTATAAGTATAAATGTAGATTATAGCCAAATTAATTCATAATAAATGAAATATATATAACCTAGTAAACTAACAAAAAAAAAAAACTGCATAGTAAAAGTCATAATGAAATTAAATTGAAATGAGATTTATTATTTCTTAGTCTTTATTTGAACAATGTTATGTAAAATGTTACAATTTTATGTAAATGTATATGTTATATAATGTTATAATGTTAATTGTTAAACATAGTTGACGACCTCTGTGGCTCGGTGGGCGAACGTCTGCTTGAGGCGCAGGAGGTTGCGGGTTCGATTCCCGCCGGGAGACCAGATTTTGTACGATCTACAATTTCTGGTTTCGGGTCTGGGTGTTTTCTATGTATAATATATATGTACATATTTACAAAAAAATATATATTATGTAGTATATCAGTCACTTAAAACCCATAGTACAAGCTCTGCTTAGTTTCGGGTTAGGTGATGCTGTGTGAGTAGTCCGGAAATATTTATTTATTATTTATCTTAATATATATAAATCTCGTGTCACAATGTTTGTCCTCAATGAACTCCTAAACCACTTAACCGATTATAATAAAATTCGCACACCATGTGCAGTTCGATCCAACTTGAAAGATAGGATGGTTTTTACGGCGAGAAAAATTCGAATAATATCCGGGAATATTTTATACCCGTGCGACGCCGGGGCGGGCCGCTAGTTTTAATATATAAAAGTATTCTTCTTGACTATATCTAGCTGTGTAACCAGAATTTCTCAGAGGGACGTCGTGTTTAATACTCAAATAAGCCAAATCTAAAAGTTTAAAATCTTAAGCTTTGAAGGCATCTGTTGACCAATAGCTAACAACTGCTAACGAAAAATGGCTGTTATCTCGTTAAATGGATGGTGGGCCATAATTTTGATATACATAATGTACCTCAAAATTATAAACTGATTATTAGAAAATCTATACTAATATTATTAAGAGTTTGTTTGCTTGAACGCGCTAAACTCAGAAACCACGTCCAAATTAATCTTTCAGTGTTTGATAATCCATTATTTGAAAATTCAAAACCGTTAATCAAGGAAGGCTATAGGTTATAGGCTAGAAGGCTTTTTATCGCGTGAAAATTCGTTATTTCCGTGATGTGAAAAGCTAGTAATAGATAATTAGGTGTTTCCTTTGGAATCAGATTTAGGTCATCATCTCTACAAGTTGAAAGACTTAAACATTTTCCTTAAACAACATAGATTATCTAAAAACTTGTGATAATTTTCTAGCGGTCCCCCGCGGTGCATATCAGTCGTATTTTCTGTAACTAATCGATTTTAGAGTAGGTTTCCTGTTTCCGTATTTTCTTGTTCTGATTTACGAGCAATTAAACCACGTGACCTTAACGAACGACCTTATTCTAGCGCTCATAGAGGTCGGATTTATACTACGCGCCAATTTCAATCGAATTATTTAATTGGACGACTCGATGTGTCATTTATTGCATTAATTAATAATTTTATCGTGAGATTGAG
Source organism: Gymnoscelis rufifasciata (assembly GCA_929108375.1). Lineage (NCBI taxonomy): Eukaryota > Metazoa > Arthropoda > Insecta > Lepidoptera > Geometridae > Gymnoscelis > Gymnoscelis rufifasciata. The sequence goes on along the minus strand of OV815315.1, from coordinate 4,872,166 downwards.
GTCTCATAAATGTATCAAGAGCTAGAGATACAGATATGTTAGTTCTGACGCTCCGGGCTTGGGCGCAGGTTTATGTCAAATACGTACAAAAGTGATCCGTCGTGGGCCCGGTGACGTAGCACATAGTGTATGAAAACGCGCCCGCGCCCGCGTACCTAACACAGCGTCTGCCTCAAAGGATTTTATTGTATCTAGTCTGCTACCCATAACGAGGAATTACGCATGTTATCTGCGAATTGCGCACATGTCGACTAATTTATTTTCAATCATTATCACCCTATTAACGTTCCCACTGCTGGGACATAGGGACTTCTCTCTTGACGAGAGAGATATTTTATTTTCTATAATTGTAATTTATTTTATGACTCTGATTTTAGGGTTTTATAATGTAGAAATTAGATTATGAAAGAAAGAAAGAAGAAAAACATGTATTATTATTATTACACAAAAACTACTTTAAAACATTTATGAAAAACAATATCAAAAACTAACTGACTAGATTACGGTAAAATAACCTACCTACCTAAAGGAACGGGCCTTCCTTTAGGTAGGTAGGTATAGGTTCCTAATAGGTAGGTAGAACTAATGCTACTAGCATAATGACCATGAATCAATGACAGTCAATTTTGTGGCTACATAGAGAAACATGCACATTAAGGTATTGTTTGATATTACACCTAAATAGAATGTGCAATAAACTAGTATATTAGCACTATATCAGCAATCATTTAATCAGCGTTATTCGTTATTTCCAGGTACCACATCTGCGAACGACCAAGCCTTAAGAATTTCTACGCGTCAGAAAACCTCGAACCGATATTCTACAGCACGGGAGAAGTGTGCAAAGCGGACAGCCAGTCAACACTATCAATCCTAGACCCACACGACACTGCTGATAACACCATGAAGCTAAACGAGGACAAAGTCAAACTGATCGCCAGAGTACTAAGGAAGAGAATAGGCTTACTTCTAGTCGGATTTGACGTAGTCATCGATAATGCGACGGGTAATCACGCGGTTATAGACATCAATGTTTATCCGGGATATGATAACTTCCCTAACTTTTATGACAATCTGTTAGATTGTATTGATGAGACTGTGAATAAGGGCAACTACAGTAACGGTGATTGTAAATATCATGAAGATATTATGTCGTGTCGTGAAATGAATGGCCTGATTAATGTAGGTGCCGCGGACTGAGGCAATGTTTATTCGATAATGTTAAACGCAGACTTATAATACTTTACTGTACTATGTTTTATGTAAAACATTCGTAGCGGGTCCCGAGATATGGAACATTTGTATGAAAATGCGCTAGCGCCCGCGTAACGCATTGAATTAAGCTTTGTAGCCAGCAGTGCAATGGAGGGTGAACTGCCAGTGAGCAACAGACAAGCCATCATGGCTAAGAGATAATTTCTTTTAGCATTTGAAGAAAACAAATTGGTTGACCAAGAAGTCAAATGCGGCAGGTGGCAACTATATAACCGCTAATTTACAAACAACTTTTACAATATCTCGAATTTCATGTTAAATAAATTGAATACACAAAGTTATTCCATTAACCAATTTATAGGACGAATGCGAGTGTAGATGTGTATAACATTTATGTTGCAATAGCTTAATATGTTTACAGAGTTTGTAAATCACGAGGCTGATGTCTAAGAATGTAGTTATTTAAAGATTCTGCAAGCATAATGCATTTGGACTGTGAATTATGTTTAAAATGGATGTAAATCGAGTATATTTGCATAACATTCCACGTTTATTGTTATTCTTGTGTATCCGAGGATCGTAAAAATTGGAACACCAATGGCATATGAAGATGCGCTTTGTTTCAGTTGTAATTTGTCTTAGCTATGCGTAATATGCATTACGCTTGAACCGTAAGCAGCAGTATTAATCTAGTGATCAAATCACGTGAAGGAATTGTTGAGTATATTCGAGTTAGCTGACAAAAATGATGTTATTCTATTTGTTTGGGTCGATTTTCAATCCTCTGATATCGTCTGTTTGTCTGATAAATGTATTGACATGATGGCCCGCCATAAACGGACTGGACTTGAAGCTGCGACTGCATAGTCAACTACAGACTTTAATTACTTGCGTACGTACATATACGAACCGCTCAAGCAGTTGCAACTGTTTCGGGCGGTTATGAGCCAGGCTTGGACAGACTGCTTCAGCTGTTATCTCCGCCTGCCCTCTTTATTAATCTTTATTAGTCTTAGATTGCCAACTACTCCAGCAGTTATCAATAGCAGCCTCAAGCTGTTGACTTATGGCTGCAAGGAGCGGTCCGTGTATGTTGATCCCTAGGTAATGCTCCAGCAGTCCGTGTATGACCAAAGTCAGTTAGTCTATGTGATTATTAAAATTCCAGCTTTACTTATATATGCAAAGTAAAGATGTGTAAAAATGGTTGTATTTAATTATAGAGTGATGGAGTTGTAGAAAACTTGAGTTATAGCGCTTGGCGTTGCAATTTTTGTTATGAATAAATGGTAGCGTATTTATGAGTTGTTTGAGATACAAACCATGCTTGTTTTAATTGCGAACAATATTCTGAGGCATTATATAATACCATAGACTAATTATTAGTCTATGATAATACTCATGAAATTAAACGCCATTTAAAATATTAAGTAAAAAATAATTATAATTGGTGAACAAGCGGCTAACTCCAGAAATACCTGAAATTAGTTTTGGAAAACATCCAATTATCCCTGTTGCAGAGGATGCTCGCAATGGTTTTCTGGAATCAACCCTAGTTAGGCCCTGACTAGACATCTGTGGGTATAATTTTTGTCTTGCGTTGCGTTTGTAATTAAATTATTTGAGATGAATTCTAGTTTCACACTCAAGTTTAAATTCTATGACTTAAATCTTTGGTGGTAATAATCCCTTATAATAATCTAGTATTTTTATACATAGACAACTATTGTGACACTTTATTCTAATCAGAGAACAAAACCCGTTTATATTGGGTTAACCTTTTACATATTACGTACCTTCTTATAACTATATAAATGTTAAATTTTCGTGTCTGCGAATGTTTTGTTAAAATGCGTATTTGTACTGTTTATTCATACAGAATACAAGATTTCGAATGTACCTATTTGGCTCTATTTAATGTGTCTGAATATGGATATAATATATTTAAGATGCTAGGTGGATGTTACGAGTTTCTATAATTGGTTGGGAAATCTCTGTGATCTAGTGTTTTAATTGTTGTAGACTTAGTGAACACAGAATGATCCGAATGGGGAATGGAAAATATGGAAAGTTGCATTTCATAGCTCAAAGTAATACTCTTTTTAAAAAAATATTTGTCCAACTTAATAAATAATTATTATGATGTTCTTGGAGAGTTGATAAAATTTAAGAACTAAATGTCCTTAGTTTTTTTTTTATCTTTGTTAACTTTGTAAAAATAATACGATTTATTACGCTATCGTAATAAATCGTAAAACAGAAACTATGTTTGGAAGTACTGTTTTGTGTCACGGTTACTGTAATTATTATAAAAAATGTTTAATGGTGTAACAACAAATACACACGTATCTTAATATTGTTATTAAGATATGTAAGAATAATATTTTTTTAACTAACTAGGGTTAGTGTAACATTCAAACTTGTAACTTATGAAATATTTAAAAACTTCTACTTCTCCACGGTTCCTATATTCGCACACTCTACACACATTTATGTTATTAGTTAAGTATATAAAACATAATACCTATGTAGTATCAGAGGTATTATGTTTTTATAGATATGCAAGATATAATCCCTACTCATTTGTATTTCTATACTATTGGAGACTGATGTATTAATTCGAATGGTTGTACGATTACACTATGGTTACTAAATTGTTTTTTATTTAAACCTAGACAATTGTAGGAGATTCCATGATTTATATAAAAATATATACTACGGTACGATTCCTCAATCTTGAATTGTCTGACTGTAAAATGCATGAAAAAATCTCCTAACTTCACAAATAAGAGAATAGGCTTAATATCCTTTCATTCGTAAATAAAAGTTCTGAAGTATTTCGACTGATTAGAGCGCGCTATCAGTCTTTAAGTGCATGGGCGTAATTTAATATTCTATGGCATGGGTGTAAAAAAATGAGGTTTTAAAAATATGCTAAGTATGAGACTGACTTGCACACCAAGGGTTCCGTGCATATCAACAGTTTATGCACTTATTGTAAAAAGAAACTTAAATAAATATAAAAAAAAACAACTTTTACCCATTTGGAAGTGTCTTAAAAAAATCTTACATTAGAAAACTCAATATAATATAAATCCATATATGAGTTTGTTGAAAAAAATGTTGCGTTTCAGTTCTAAAGTATGGGTTCCTCGTTAATTTTGCATCGGATTTATATAAATATTAAAATTGAATCATTGAATGTATGTACCTACCTACAGTGGATTTAGTCAACATTGTAGAGGACGTCATAGATACTTAAGTGAATCGTGAGTCTTTACTAAGACATCCGTTCGTCTAGATGTGAAAGTTCTACGCTGCGCTTGCCTATCCGTGGTTTCGTTCGAGAACTTTTCAGCCCCAACAATCTACGTTTAATGAAATGTCCTGCCTTCTGCCACTTTTACGAACTCCTTCGAACTCATTCTTCCATTATATTAGGTCCTTACATATGAAATTGGCGTTTTTCGTACTGGCCACTTTAATCACAAATTTCTCCTCTTTGGTAAGGAATTCCAAATTCAAATTTGTACAGCTATAGACTCATGTATTTGTGCTTCGATGATCGTCATTCATTTGTTTTTTTTCTTCTGTTTTTTTCTGTTTGCGTCACTCATTTTACAAAATGGAAAACTTAAAATATCGCATTATTTACGAGTACGAGTTCCGCCGTGGCACTAGTGCTGCGGAAACAACTCGAAGGGTGAATGATGTGTATGGCGGTCGTGTTGCAAAAGAAAACACAGTTCGTTTTTGGTTCCAACGTTTTCGTTCTGGAAATTTCGACTTGCAGAACAAGCCCCGTGGACGGCCTGAGACTCAAGTTGATAATGAAGAGTTGAAGGCTATTGTGGAAGCGGATCCATCGCAAACCACGTCCGAGTTAGCTGCAGGCTGCGGTGTTAGTGATAAAACTGTTTTAATTCACTTGAAGCAAATTGGGAAGATTAAAAAGCTTGAAAGGTGGGTACCTCACGAATTGACTGAAGCAAACCGGCAAACGCGCGTAGACTGCTGCGTTACATTACTAAACCGGCACAATAATGAAGGTATTTTAAACCGAATCATTACCTGTGATGAAAAATGGGTTCTTTACGATAATCGGAAGCGCTCAGCGCAATGGTTGGATCCTGGCCAGCCAGCCAAATCCTGCCCCAAGCGAAAATTAACCCCAAAAAAGTTACTTGTAAGCGTTTGGTGGACTAGTGCCGGTATTGTTCATTACAGTTTTCTCAAATCTGGCCAGACTATTACGGCTGATGTCTATTGTCAGCAATTGCAAACCATGATGGAAAAGCTAGCGGCTAAACAACCTAGGCTGGTCAATCGCTCCACGCCACTGCTGCTTCACGACAACGCTAGACCACACACTGCGCAACAGACGGCTACTAAATTAGAAGAGCTTCAATTGGAAAGTCTAAGACATCCTCCGTACTCCCCGGACCTTGCTCCAACAGATTACCATTTTTTTCGAAATTTGGATAACTTCTTGCAAGGGAAAAAATTCAACTCCGATGGGGCAGTCCAAATCGCCTTCAAAGATTTTATTGATTCCCGTCCGACTGGTTTTTTTAGTAAAGGGATCAATGAACTACCTATAAGATGGCAAAAGTGCATAGAAAATAATGGTTCATACTTTGATTAATTAAATATATTATATTAAAAAATATTCGACTTTTTGTTCCTCCCATACAAAACGCCAATTTCATATGTAAGGACCTAATATCTCGATCTCCTATTTTATTGTATTAGTTATCCTGAGAAAGTCTTGAGCTTAACCCTCGTAAGGCCTTTTGTGAAGTACCAAGTTTCGAATACAGTGATAACTAATTCACTTAACGGACATAGATTTCGCACTAAGATAATTAGAAAGAAATAACAAAGCCTTCAATAGCTATTAAAGAAAGTTAGAATTAATATAAGAAATAAATATTTTTAAATTAATGTCATATTCTAACTTAGTGCACAATTATTTACTTGCGCAACAGTAGGTACACAAATTATATCATCTATACTCAGATAATGTTAGTCTGTTACCTACGTCTTTTGTGTTTCCAGCAGATCTTATCCATCAATAAGTTGTCTGGAAGAGATGGCTTATAGCGATAAGGCCGCCGATTGTAAGACTAATAATGCGGCTATTGATTGTTATTTTTAGGTTAGTCTGAAAGTATTGGTGTGCAATAAAGAAATTCTCTATATATCTGTAAGATACAATATATTAGGTCCTTACATATGAAATTGGCGTTTTTCGTACTGGCCACTTTAATCACAAATTTCTCCTCTTTGGTAAGGAATTCCAAATTCAAATTTGTACAGCTATAGACTCATGTATTTGTGCTTCGATGATCGTCATTCATTTGTTTTTTTTCTTCTGTTTTTTTCTGTTTGCGTCACTCATTTTACAAAATGGAAAACTTAAAATATCGCATTATTTACGAGTACGAGTTCCGCCGTGGCACTAGTGCTGCGGAAACAACTCGAAGGGTGAATGATGTGTATGGCGGTCGTGTTGCAAAAGAAAACACAGTTCGTTTTTGGTTCCAACGTTTTCGTTCTGGAAATTTCGACTTGCAGAACAAGCCCCGTGGACGGCCTGAGACTCAAGTTGATAATGAAGAGTTGAAGGCTATTGTGGAAGCGGATCCATCGCAAACCACGTCCGAGTTAGCTGCAGGCTGCGGTGTTAGTGATAAAACTGTTTTAATTCACTTGAAGCAAATTGGGAAGATTAAAAAGCTTGAAAGGTGGGTACCTCACGAATTGACTGAAGCAAACCGGCAAACGCGCGTCGACTGCTGCGTTACATTACTAAACCGGCACAATAATGAAGGTATTTTAAACCGAATCATTACCTGTGATGAAAAATGGGTTCTTTACGATAATCGGAAGCGCTCAGCGCAATGGTTGGATCCTGGCCAGCCAGCCAAATCCTGCCCCAAGCGAAAATTAACCCCAAAAAAGTTACTTGTAAGCGTTTGGTGGACTAGTGCCGGTATTGTTCATTACAGTTTTCTCAAATCTGGCCAGACTATTACGGCTGATGTCTATTGTCAGCAATTGCAAACCATGATGGAAAAGCTAGCGGCTAAACAACCTAGGCTGGTCAATCGCTCCACGCCACTGCTGCTTCACGACAACGCTAGACCACACACTGCGCAACAGACGGCTACTAAATTAGAAGAGCTTCAATTGGAAAGTCTAAGACATCCTCCGTACTCCCCGGACCTTGCTCCAACAGATTACCATTTTTTTCGAAATTTGGATAACTTCTTGCAAGGGAAAAAATTCAACTCCGATGGGGCAGTCCAAATCGCCTTCAAAGATTTTATTGATTCCCGTCCGACTGGTTTTTTTAGTAAAGGGATCAATGAACTACCTATAAGATGGCAAAAGTGCATAGAAAATAATGGTTCATACTTTGATTAATTAAATATATTATATTAAAAAATATTCGACTTTTTGTTCCTCCCATACAAAACGCCAATTTCATATGTAAGGACCTAATATTTAACTCAAACAAAACACATGTAAGGCACAACATTATGTCCGTCCCGCTCATATATTGCCCAATATTCTAATAATCATAAAAATTTTCCTTACATAACAATAGCGTTTCGCCCGTCATAAATCAGTGTTTATCAACTTTTGTATCCAAGTTCAGTACACTCGTAGGTAGTCGCTAATACGGTGTCTCATGATGAGTCCCACTCGGATAACGGTCGTTGTGTGTGGTAATCGTGTGTAATACGGCAAACCATTGATGTGTCAAAAGAGTACCTGAATGCGAATAAATGTGAAGGTTTACAATACAATTACAAGTGTATAATTTACTTTTTTTTTATGCTCGATAAGCCTTCATTTGACCACAATCTCACCTGATGTAAAGTGACGATGTGGTCTAAGATGGGACATGAAGACCTAGAAGGTAGATGGCTTCTCCAGACCACATTACGAAACATGAAAAAATCGCTTCACGCACTGGCCCAGCCCGAAGGGTGGTGACAAGCCGCGGCCGAAGCCTACCACCAGAGACTGTTCTTAGCACCACCCGGAGGTCACGTGTAAGGATTCAGAGGGTTACCACTTACGGACGTTAACAGACAAAACCTCCAAAACAACATTGGCGGGCAACCTAATTCTGCATAAGATACATTTTAAGATACTGTACAGTGAGCATGTCTACCTAATTAGAAGTGTCGCATTGATTTCCCTACATGTTTGTACTTAAATGTGAAAATAATTAGGTATAGGTACCTTTATATCTGTCTGCTATTTCTGTTTTCTTATTCGTTGGAACTTCTTATTCGTTGGAACTTATTTAAATTTTAATGATTTTTAATAATGTTAACAGGTTAAGTAAACTATTTTAAAATTTTATGCAGAAAAAATTGAGACACGACAACAACGACAGCGCACAGGTTGAGACACCTGTGCGCGAAGGATGTATCTTAATTTTTTATTTTTCTGCATAAAATTTAAAAATTATTTAAATTTGTCATAGAAATACAATCTTCATGATTTTATAATATTAAAGTGATAAGTATTTCACACTTAGTCACTCAGATAGATACCTAAAGAAATCTCTTATCCAAGCATTAGCCACTTTTACTTTAGGGTATTATCAATTTTCCCAAGAAAATAGAGTAGGTCTCAATATTTTTTTTGGGTTGAAAACACGTTGATTTACTTTTATGACGATTGATAAAATTGTTTATACGTAAATGCGACGAATGCCGCTCTCCCTTGCTAAATGCTTCATATAATTAGTATTTTCCTTAGAGGGGTTAAACATCTGGCTTTCGAAGTTTCAACCAGGTGAGCACAGCCAGGAATGCTTTTGTAAAATCACACATCCGCACCGCACTAGTGCGCATTGTGAACGCAGGAAGTGATTCTAGAGCGCAAATCCAATTTTATTGTAGGGCTGCACTTAGCGGCTTATTCTCGTATTAGTTCGTTGTTAGGTAAGCTTAGGGCACTGGGGTTAATAAGTATTCTATTGTGGACAGGATAATATATAGCTCACGATGCTGAGTTGGTCTAAGGTTGTTAAAACTATTTTGTATAGGTGCTTATATGGATTGAAGTAGTAGATTTGAAGCGCTCTTTAAGAAAGTAGGCATTTACTTACCTTGTTATATAAGTTATTATTATTTTTGATTATCTTATCACATATTGACCTATATTAATGTAGAGTTTTAGGCAGCAGCGTTTTACCGACTGATATGTTACTTTTTAGGAACTTTGGCTACCTTTTTAAGTACCTTATTATTATTGTTTAATTTTAAAATAAAATATCCACGTATTTAAGCTTTAGTTAAACCTGAGCGAACACTTAGTCTATTTTTTTTTATTTTTAATTATGTAAGAAGTAGTTAATGTATAAATGAGCTATGAAATACAGAAAGAGTTTTGAAATTCGTTTTGTTCCTGAGTTTAGCACGTTCAACAAAACAAAAACCTAACTCTTTAGACTCATAAACCCAAAACCTTTTACCTAAGCCTAAATCCCCCGCCGGCGCCGGCCGCGTCTGTCTGTCTTTATGTTTGGGATAAACTCGAATACTATCGAACGGATTTGTTTGCAGTTTTCTGCAATATGTAGAGTGATTCAAAAGGAGATGAAGGATTTTCGCATCCGTGCAAAGCCAGAAAGGGCCAGCTAAGTAAATTTAGATAAAATATAATTTATTTTAGTTAAATTTATAAAGTTATCTGGAGGGCAATTCTCATAACCATGATTTAATAACGAATTTGAAATTCTTATATCGCAAAAATGAGGAAAATATCACTACATAGCTGATATTATGTATTTCGGAAACGCTTCCGATCTTTACTGTCGACATAGGAACACGACAGAGTTTTAGAATGATTAGAATAAAAATGTAGTGTTTTTTGTTATTTCGTCACATTATTATTTCCGGAATGAAAAAGTACTCTGTGTATTTAAATTAAATAATTACTTTTATTTGCCCAGAACATAGGGTAGTAGTGTTTTTTTCTGTCTTATAATTTTAAGCGATTTGTGTTGTGGTGTGCTTTGTGGAATTTTGATAAACGATGAACATTCAAGCCAAAACAAGATGCGTTTATCAGAACAGTGACCAAAACTACGCCAGTTGAGTGCCTTAGAAATTTTGACATTTTGTTCGAGTGGACGAATTCAATGATATTTGTCATTACGAAAGTGAGTTTACCGATTTGCGCTATATTTGTTCGTTATGGAATTTATAATCACACTTTCAATAATATAAATCTAAATTTAAAATTTAAGAAAAAACCTTGTTTTCAATGTCTTATTTTCCTTAAAAGTAAAACACCATAATATTTTGTAAAGTGCATGCGATGAGCTTTCATTTGATACCTCACTCGAGTATATTTGCAGATTTTCGGGTTTCCTTCCCCACTCTCAACCCCATAACTTTTAAACGGCACAACCGATTTTCATGAAACATGTATAAGAACACTCGCGCCAAACTCACCATTCATACAAAAATACTAAATTGAAGTCGCTCCATCCGTTCGGGAGCTATGATGTCCCAGACAGACAGACAGACACGTCAAACTTATAACACCCATCTTTTTTGTTCGGGGTTAATAATAATATCCGCTTTAGAAAAATATCGGATTACTGAGAATTGCCCACCAGATTAGGAGCGAAATAAACACATGGATCTAATAAGACATAAAAGTATTTCGCCCACATCTCACAACTTTAGTGTAACATTTACATAGCCCTTTTAACAACGTCTGTGCAATGTGTGCATAGGGAACTATCTGAGTAGGCCACAGCTTTATTTGTACTGACTACGGCTATCGATCAGATTAATGCCAGTACGCAGGCCTATTAGCAATGTTAGTCGGGCAGTGGGTAGATAAGTCAGATAATTCACGCCGACACGTGAGAAGCCGAATGTAAAGAGGCGGACGACAACTTTCACTGCTCTATATTTTGGTATGATAACGAATTTAGGGGAATTGGGGCCACTGAAATATTCCTATAGCGGTTGGTTTTCATGCAAACTGCAGGTTTTCTTCTTGTCTTTTTATAAGTAATTATAAAAAGTTAGTTTTTATAAGTACTTATAAAAAGGTGGAAACTTAAAATGTTTGTGCACTTAGGTATACAATATAATTAGTTATATGAGTGAAACTTTAATAAATGAAGCGAAGACGATTTATGAGATATATAGTTGGCTAAAATAAAAAAAAATTAGGATAAATGTTAAAATCTTTCGAAACCTACCTAGTTTCTATTATAAATACTTAGATTTAGATCTTTTGAAGCCTACCTTATTTATTCCCTACTTTTTCATTTAAGTCAACTGACGCTGACATTACAAAACGGAATTGCGATGTATCTAATATAAGTCCAGGGACTAGACTACTTATGTACCTACGAAATTATTTTGTTAAAAGGGACGACTTATAGGTAACCTAGAAATAATGACATCTACAGAGCGTTGAGCAGAGCAGCCGCAGTGAATCCGATATTTCTCTGTCTTACTCTCTATTTTAGTAAGTACAAATAAAATCTAACCTAGGAAGGAGCGAAGTTTGTAATCTTTTAGATTACATCTACCTCTATTACATTTATTGTTGTTAATCATATGAAAATACTTTTCAGTCATTTCTAAGATTTTTACAAAAATACATACTACATGTCTGTGTTTTTCTAAAAATCGAGATGCTACAACGAGAACTAATGTTTGTTTTACTCACTATTTTTTCCAAAACATTAACCACAGACTTTTTGGAGTTTACTCCTTAAGAAACGATTTGAGTTCTATGGCCCGGTACGGAAATTTTATGATGAGTAAAATCAAAAAGTGTAACACGAAAGTTGAGGCGTTACGTAGAAAGAGACAAACATATATATCTGTTAGGATTGAACGTGTAAAAGAATGAGATGGTATACATTACACAGCGTATCTCATTCTCGGGGTCTCCTCTTTGCGCGATACTTCGTAGTTGAGACTGCTGCTGTATTGCTGTATTTTATTTAAGTTTATTATTTTGTAACATACTTTATGTAATACGCTTTATTGAATTAATATAAATAATCCGAATAATTACAAATATATGTTTGTTTCTTTTATCATTTTAGCAGATGCGTTCATTTACCCCTTTTTTTCTATTCGATATATATCATAATTATAGTTCGTAAGGAGTAAACTCCAATCGTGCGTCGTAGCTGACATACACACACTTTTTTTTTGTTTTTCCCGACAGCCCTGACAACATCAAAATGCTGCATAAACAAACGATGGCCAGTCGATGAAGGCTGTAAAGCGAATAATCAAATGAAACCATGTAATACCATACGCGTTGTTTTGAATTGCGATTCAATTCAGTCAGCTGTGGGCTAGTGAGGGGCACGCGCGTCGCCGGCGCAGCCTCGATCCTCTGTTTTCGCGCGTCAAATTTGGAAAATTGTGCTTTACTTTTCACGGTGAATTGTTTATGACCAGTGTTAATTTTAGTTCGACTTTGGAATGGAAAATGTGGTGACGTGTTGTGTCAGTGTTTTTTTGGATTGAGCTTGACCGGAGAATGTAAGTTTTTTATGAACATCGCTGAAAAATTCACACAGCAACACAATATTGGTTTATCCAAGGGGCTAGATGGTGGTTTGTAGATACCCCAGCTATTAATCTAATATTTTATTTTACTAAGGTACCTTCACATTATGTAGATAGGTACCTATAGGTAGGTAATTCCAAGTTTTTATCACTCTGGAAGTGCTAAATTAGGCGTTAAATAAAGTAACAAAATAATTATAAATGATTAACTTTTTCTTATTACTTACCTACTTACTGACTCTTAGATCATCTAAAGAGAGTTTATCGTACAAATTTGTTATCAACGGTTTCTCATTTAAGATTAGTAGGTACCTAGGTACCCACATAACTTGGGTAATATCGTAGATTACAAGAATGCCATGCCCGTACACTTAGATTAATTAGGTAAGCGATCTAGGTTGCTGTAAATATAAAACTAAAAAAAGACTTAATATATCCAAAAGATAAGAATTATATTGCTTTTGCTGGCATTAGGTATATCTAAACAATAAACCGTGAGAACTGTGGAACATAACGATATGCAAAGTGGATTGTTAAACAAAATATTTTACTAGTTCAAAATAGTTTAATGTACTTTTACGATGTGATTTTGTATTCGACTTCACAACATACAAATAAAAACATTTAACGATGGTCACTTGCCCTGATATTAGTTCGAAGTGTTCGAACTGTTGTTTTGCGTAGGAACCTACTTTATTTTACTAAGTTGGTCATACCATATTATGTAATCTGTTGTTATTTTTTTATAGTTCTAGCCCGCCCGCGGCTTTTCATAGCGTAAAAGATTTCCCGTTTTGAAAAGTATCTTTTGTTATTTACTGGGAAAACAGCTATGTTGCTATCAAATTGAATCCAAATTGGACTATGCTCACAGTAATTGTTTTTCTTATAAAGTGGTATTTAACCGCAGTAACTAGTAGCCTGTTAATCGTGTGCATGCGGTGTGAGTATTCTTACCTCCGATCTTCGCGAAAATTTGTAAGGATTTAGTAAAACTTATAATAGTTACCTACCTATATCTAAGAACCAACATTGTAATAACTACAAAATTGTAATAACTGATAAAGCTGTGTTGTTCTATTCGCTTCTCAACTCAGTATTAAACGTTGAAGCGTACTGTCAAAACAATGTTATTTCCTTGAGATATTTTTTGTTAAACAATTTAGTTATATTAATTTAAAGTTGACCTATCCATGTAGGCTTATAATCTTCTTATATATAAAATTCACCTATCACAGTGTTAGTTACCATACTCCTACGAAACGGCTCAACCGATTTTTCATAAAACAATGTTTTCTGGGGTCAGCTAGTATTATTATATTATTGTGAAGTTTCATCAAAATCCGTATTTTCGTGAAAGAGCCACAAACACCATATCCTCATAAACTTTCGCGTTCTTTATAATTAGTAGGATAAATATATTACATTCAAGGTAAAACAGTATTTTATAAACACTGTACGGAAGTCTAAAATACGAGTAACAATAAGAATTATGTTTTCACATGAATACATTTTTTCGTTAGGTTTCGGTAGGCTAGATTTTTTGCCGTGGCTAATTGAATGATTTTCCGCATTACATAAAATACTGAATAGAAGCCTATAACTTTTCTCAATAAATTTGATATGAAAAAATATCAAAATTGCAAATTACAATTATTGTGGTTTGAATACAGAAGGGGTTACCAGTTAGCTACGCACTCTGTACATGGACCTACTATACAAATAAAATCTTTAGTCTGATATCTTACAATCTGATGTATAAATAATACGTAGCATTCACATTTTTTTTAATTATATTTGTAAACCACGAATATGAGTTGGCCTTCGCATAAAGGAGTTAATGAAGTGATTAATCACTCTTTGATTTAAATATTATATTAATTATGCAAAAAAAAAAGTACCTACACTTGCATTACCGTGGCATTTTTCACATAAATTTAAATACGGCATAGGTAACTATGAAAATATGGGTTGTTCCGTATTCTACTCATGACCACTAAAACCACCAGTAATTAAAACAATATTTTGTTTTTGTTTTATACTCAATGCTCAACCTATAAGAAAGTTTTATATGGATTAATTACTTACGTATCTATTTGGGGCATAGTTAACACTACGATTGTAGGATGTTTTATCTTACATGATATTGTACTATAAAATGTCAAAACAAAATAATATAACCATCAATTTTGCCTTACACTTTAAACAATTGAATTGCTTGTCAATTGTTTGCAATTACAGATGTAATCATTGATTGAAAGTAATCAGAGATTATTTGCGACTTTGAATTCCGGCCTTAAATAAACAAAGTTATCTAGTCGCGCCGCTCTCTTCTCCTTTCCGTTACATAATGTATGGTGCAGTCCGAGAAAAGGTACAAAAAACTGCCTACTGTGTACGCGTATTCTATTAGTGAAGCCGACTACCAAACTAGTTTTACAGTTATCTACCTATTCCGCGACTATGAGCCGAAGTACTGCTGGACTCTTTGATAAACGAAGGCCAGGTTTTACGTTACTGTAACTAATTTGACAGAATTAAACAAACTATTCAGAGGTAGTACCCTTTAGGATTTGATTCCTAGGTAAAAAATCTCGTTAAATATAGGTCCCTATATCACTTGATAACCCTGATGGCACAGATCTTTTTACAAAGCAGCAGAAAAGCGCATAGGTGCGACAACAGTAAGTATTCTGTTTAGCCCTTTCACTAAGTATTAAACAGAATACTTACTGTTACTTGCTTACTTGTAGCTTGCAAGCTCGGACATATAGTTAGCGCGTAGAGGTTGTAAACGTTATGCTTGTACCTTATACTTAATTATCTGGTAAACCTATTTTAGCTAAGATGTTTGCTAGTTATCTTTCCTTGTTGATCACTTTGCCATTTGTGTTTGTAAGACGTTGATAATAATATTACTACAGCCTGAAAAGAACGGTCCGACGGATAAAGCTGCAGAGTTTGTTGGTTTGAACTGCTGGTCCGGTTTGAAAAGTTCTGTCGGTGTTAGCCCATTTATCGAGAATGGCTATAGGTCACTTTTACCGCGGATAACCCTGTTGTTCATCAAACAAAACTAAACTAAAACAAACACAATATATACACACATATATAGTACATAATATTGATAAGGACACTTAGTATTATGCTGTTCTTACACATGTAGGTAGGTACATATCTAACATCTCGTATCATAGCTTCTCAATAGGCACAACTAGAAGAGAAATCAGCGTTGTAATCCATAGGAAAAAGCCGTGTTGGCTAAGTGGGAGGACACTCGACTTTCATTCCGAAGGTCGTGGGTTCAAACCCCGCCACGCACCTCTGGATTTTTCTTCTTGAGAAATTTATGTGCGCTTTAAACACGTGCTTTAACGGTGAAGGCAAACATCGTGAGGAAACCGGCATGTTCTGAGAACTTTAAAAAAGAGTTTGGAGGGCATGTGACATTCACCAACCCGCACTTGGCCAGCGTGGTGAATTAAGGCCTAATCTCTCTCGTCAAAGAGAGAAGTCCCTGTGTCCCAGCAGTGGGAACGTTAATAGGGTGATGATGATGATGATGAATCCATAGGAGTTATTTGATCTATGATCGGAGGCCATCCCAGTGACGCCTATAAATAATGGTTTGTGTCTGTGCTACAGCATCTTGAGCCAATCATCCTGATTTTTCCTTTCGGTACCGAAACCATAAAAAGTGTTAATATTAGATACTAGTCTAAAATGCCTAAGATTCTCTATTCTTTCAAAGCATAAACACATCACAATCTTACAGAATATTAAGCACAAGTTTGTATACCGTTACGGATGCTAGTCACTTTATGCATTATGCTGTACTCATGTAGGTACATAATCTAACATCTCGTATCATAGCTTCTCTATGGGCACAACTAGAGGAGAAATCAGCGGTGTAATCCATAGGAGCTATTGATCTATGATCAGAGGCCATCCCAGTGACGCGTATAAATAATGTTTTGTTTCCGTGCTTAGAAGTTTATTGTAGTGTGGGCGATTGCATGACACAGCCGATGAATTGTATGCATGGAGTGAAAAATTATCATACTGCACGCACAGGTTATGTTAGAAGCTTTTTATATATTTAATCTAACACATAAATATTTTTGTGTTAGATTAAATCTCGCGGTTTTGTTTAAATTACATCTTAGATAGATCGAACAACTTTATTGCTTACTATTTAATAGTACAATCTTAACAGCTTATGTCACGTCAAACAGCTAGGTTAGCTTTCTGTATTCTGTGGTAAGGCATCGAGGGTAGTTTTGTTTTTGTAAAATGCCATTCAACTGTGTAACTTTTATACACGACACTGGCAAACTGACGCCTTAAGCGTACAGTCCAATTACTTACAAGAAATTGAATTGAATTAAATTGCATAGTTTTTTTTGTTATTTAGCCCATTAAATGTGAGCCTATATTACTTTTCTATGAATAAAAGCTCAAAGAACTTTTTAGAAAAAATAACCTAATAAAAGATTGTAAAAAAATAAGGAATCGGGTTAGAAACTTGCCAACTCAGTTTGAATGCGGCGACAATTTCTTGACTTTAACCCTTTGAAGACAACATAAATAGTTCTTGATTTAACCTTTAAACAAAAATAGCAATAGTGTGAAATGTAGCAAGATCGTAAGATGACTTGCTCATTGCTTCTCTAAATAAACCACGTTTAAAGAACTAACTAAATATTAGCAAACTCCTCAGTGGTCACGTGATTACCTAATGGTGCCTCTATTAATTGTTCTTTCCTTTAAGAACGGTTATTAAAGAGATCAATAATCTCAGGAAAGACACAATAAATAGACAATGCGTATCTACCTATTTTTTTAGCACAAGGTTCAGTACATTAGTTGTCGAGGAACGCTATCCTATATACAAATACCAGATTACAATATTGCGTTGTTTCCGAATGAAACTCCACAAAACAAGACACAACTGGCTAAAAGCTGGTTATATGAAAATATCTATTTCGCAGCCATAGTTGAAAATATCTATATCACCGCCTAATGGTTCCTAGGATATGGAACAGAGACAGATTATAGCGCCCGCAGCTATTGACACCGAACGATGAAGTTCAACGAACTAGCTAGCAATTGTGAATAGAATAATGTGAATCTGGACTGTACCTACTCATACTTTTAGGTGTGTACGCAAAAAATGTATGAATATCTTTATGACTAATGTTTCTCCGTTTGCAAGCTCATAACGAGACGAAGAAATTTGTTTCCATATCAACGCACACAAATTTTTCAACACATGAAATTTTTATCTATCCTTAGCTTGGGTATTGTAGAAAAAAAACTGATTTTAATCATTTCTATAATTTAGGTTACACTTTGATAAAAATATTCAAATAATACTTTTTTTTCGCACTTAAACGAAATTGGGTGGCTCCACGACCGACGGGGGCGTAACTTACGAACCCTTTTGTTTTTTACACTTATTATGTAATATTTAAAATATCGTAAGAGTCGTGGTAACCTAACCATTAATTATATCCAACAAGGATAGTCTAAAGCCTCTAGAATATTACCTACGGAAGCTATAATTTTCTTTACGACCCATCCTTTTCAACTCCTATTCAAAGTATATTGAAAGTTAATTTTGTAATGGCAAATTCTAAAGCTAATCGTTAAAATTAACGCAATCTGTATAAGGACCATAAAACTACACGACAGGTGAAGTTATTAAAGTATAAAATCCGTTGTAAAGTATAAAAAAATTTAAGTAAAATCCCTTCATTATTCCTTTTCTGCGTAGCCATTATGCATAAAGATTTAGGGTCCAGTAAGGCTTCTGGTTGTAGAGACCTGTGTCTAAGAATTTGTTTGAATGTGGTGTCTCAACTATCTTACTACTTCTATTCAAAATAGAAAAGTAAAACATTCAGAGACTTACATAACGCACGATTAGTCATAAATTAACAGAAATATAATGCAAGTAGCTTCATACGTCTATTTACCATCACAATGGATTCAAACATGCACTTCTTCAAGACATATATTTAATATTATGAGCACAAATTATATCATATTCGTATTAAAATGTCTACATGTAAAATGTTTCTTATATGTGCTGTTGGTGGTGCTTTAAGAAATAAATAGAGATATCTTACCAGTTTGAACATTGTCCAAATATTCTAACTGAGTCACTTTTGACCAATTTTCATTATGAAGGCCAAACACACTTAGAATCAAAGAAGACGCCTGTATTTTGCAAATATCGAGAGTACGTTAAAAACAGCACTGATCACATACATCAGATCAAATAGGCTACAATTTAGCGGGTAATAGTAGTATATAAGTGAAACCATGGACGGAAGTTTATATTTTTATTTGCCTCTACCTTACATCGGCGTTCCAGCCAAGGGTAACAGCATAGTGACCAGAAAACCAGACTTGCACCTGCCGTGAGGAATAATTGTGAGGCTAATGGTGCTCAGTACCTACTCATCGTCTGCATCACGGTTATGCAACTTGTTATAAACTTGGAATTAACTTAGAAAAACTTGTGAAGGTAAACATTCGGTTTTGAAGCTAGCGATAGACCGCTTCATCGACTGAATATCGATATTCAAATTCAATCAAACAATAATTTATAAAAAAAATCTGATAAAGTATTACATTTGACTGCGTCATTGGCGCGTTGGGTGAAGCTCCGCTTGGGGCGCAAGAGGGTTCGATTCGCGTCCAGGGGTCAAGTATTTGTATGTTCTACAACTGTAGAACATACAAATACCTGTAGCACTTTTCACCTATTTACTTATTTTATTAACCCCTGACCAAAAAAGAGGGGTGTTATAAGTTTTTTGTGTCTGTCTGTCTGTCTGGGACATCATAGCTCTCGATCGTTTTTTTATATGAAAGGTGATTAGGCCCGAGTGTTCTTAGACATGTTTCATGAAAATCGGTTGTGCCGTTTAAAAGTTATGGGGGTTAGAGTGGGGAAGGAAAACCAAAAATCTGCAAATTTACTCGAGTGGGGTATCAAATGAAATCGCATCGCGTGCACATTGCTAAATATTATAGTGTTTTACTTTTAAGGAAATTAAGGCCTTGGAATGGGGGTTTTTCTTAAAGTTTAAATTTAGATTTATGTACAAAATTACCGCAGTATTTAGGGCTTTACTTCCTGAAGACTACGTATGTTTAAGTTAGTTGCAACGATTATGGTTTTCAGTGGTAGATTTTACTAAATTTGATTATGTACGATAGTCGTCGAAAGCGCTAATTTTTAACAAAAGTTTTCATATATTATGTATCTTTACCGTTACTATCGTAAGAGAATTAGGGATACGAGCTGCTTCCACATTGTCCACGTTAAAATTTATATCTTTGATACAAACCTGATTAACTTTATTTCAATTGCGGTTCCTTTATTGTTACAAATACGGTATAACATAGGTAAGTACTACATTCGAAACCCCATAAATTAACAATTTACATAAAATTTAGAAATACTTTGGAAATAAAATTTGATGATGATGAAATTTAACCTAACTTTAAAATGAGCATTTCTTGCACGTTTAAAGACTAGGAAAAAGCTTTTGAATAGGTACTCGTCCCATCGCAGCATCAACCAAGATGTCTCGGTGCCACGAAATACTTGAGCTCAACTTTATTTAAATAGGTAAGAGCTTTATGCTAAGAACGGTTGGAAAATATTAAAATATGGTAAATACCTAGTATACCTACCTAGTTTGTTCTGCATGATATTTTTAACCCCCGATCAAAAAAGAGGGGTGTTATAAGTTTGACGTGTCTGTCTGTCTGATTGTCTGCCTGGGACATCATAGCTCCCGAACTAATTTCAATTTAGTTTTGAAGAAAATGAAGTTGTTTGTATAAAATAGTGAGACAGTCACCGAAGCATTCCCACCGCTGGGGCTAAGTGTTTGTACGCTCTGCAAGCACTTTCTCTTACCTACTTGATCTGGGCGTTAAATATAAAAATATCTATATATTTATGTATATTATGTTAAGTATATCAGATGACCAGTACCCGTAATACAAGCTTAGAGCTTACTACGGCTTACTACTTACTACTAAATATTTATTTTTATTTATTATAGCTTTTTAAGGCTAGAATAGGGACTAGGAATAAATTTCGCAATGTAGAAAGAACGTTTGTTTTATCCACATTACCAACTATTGCGTTCAACTAGGTAAAAGCCAGTGCGTTGGCGTGTCATAAAATACAAAAGGCATAATGTGTACTAGTTTATTATATAATCTGTGGCACTAGGTAGGTATTTGCGATCCCCTCAAACTGCATGGCTTCACGGCTGATCGATTCCACTGTTTGTTATTCACCCTGCCGCTTTTTACACGCAAGTGCTAAAAATACATTGTAGACTACTTATGCAGGTATTTTGTATTGGCGGTTTATTCTAAGTCTATTTTACTTCTATTAGAATATACATAGTTGTATCTCAGTCTAAGGCCGCGTCTATACGCGTAGCTTCAAGCGGTGCGAGCCTCTAAGCTGGTCGCCTGAAACGCAAACATAAGGCAATATTCAGGGCGTTTGAAGATGAGTTTGTTTGAATTGTAGTATCGTACGCACCGCGCGCCGGCCGTCGACGTCTGACGCGCCGCTCGTAGCTTGACGCGACGCTCGATGCCTCTTTTGACTCACAGCTTGAAGCCTAACTGCTTGTTGCTGTAAGCGAATTGCTGGGGCCTTGTTGTGCGTTCTCCTTCGAGCCGATGATGAATGAAAAAAATATTTTTTAAATGAAAGTTAACACAGGTTAGTCAGGCTTGGTTTCTTGAGTGGTCTGACAGCCTCAGTTTGGCCTGTTATAGGGTAGGTAGCGATTCTATACCCTATTATGGACAAGTGTAACAAACACTTGTTATGGATGCACTTTTATTTGGTTATTCTAAGAGAACTGTGTTGTTGCTGTGTGGATTTAGATTCTTAGAATACCCACCTTGTAATAGAAGCGTTATTCAGTTCATGATATCTTCTCGTATAGGCTAACTAAAATCTTATAAACATCGTAACAAAATAAACACTTTGTAGACAATCCTTTAGCTAATCACCTCCTTAGATTGCAAGCAATTGAACTCATTGTTTTTATAGTAAAGTTTAAGAGTATAATATAACCACTGTTTTGTCTTAGCTGCGGCCGTATATAGATACATAATAGAAGAACAAAACAAATAACTAATTAAATAAAATTGTTAAACAAATTAACATAAGACTTTGAGCCAAGTCAATAACCCTTGTTATTCTGTTAGTGCTAGTCTGGCAATGATTAATTCTCAATCAGTGGCGAAGGGAATTCCACTATAGCACACGACACAAGCTAAACTGTCTGCAAATGCACTTAGACTTAGATTAGACATCGGCCAAACGGGAAAGGTTGGTTCACTTTACTATGAAATCTTTTTTTTTTGCAAGACAGAATAAATAATGCAAGTAGGATCTTAAAAAAGTAAAAGTCAATGTATTCAGGCTACAAGTAAGCGTGAAATCTCTCTTAAGTTTTACTTTAGATATAATAGGAATTAAGTCGGGTGACTGTGCGCACCAGACATAAACTTGAATATTGTGCTACAGTCAGCAGCACGGCGATGGAATTAGTCCAAAGGTTTTAAGAGGTCCACCAGCTGCTGGTAAGTGACCAATACATGTGAAAGAGGTAGCCTCAAAGTCAATACGTTTATTTCCTTAGAAGCACACGGCACAGGGGATTTACCAAGTTGGTATTCATGTCCGAAGACCTCTAAGTGTCGTGGCAAACGTTGTCGGCGGCTTTCATAAGCTCGGGAGCATTCTCTATGGAGTGTTGAACAATGGTCAGTAGTGCTCTTAACCGGTACCACGTACCTCCACGGTGTTTAGAGTGAAGATAACAGCAGGTGGAAATAATTTAAACAAAATTAAATCTAGCTATCTCAATCTACCTGCGCCAATTAGGTACAGCTTTTCACAAGAGTCAAATAAACACTATTTATGTAAAGTAACACTTCAAACCTCGAGTTTAAACATTGAAATATTGAACCCGTAACGAATTACAAAATGCCAATTAATTTGCACAATATTTATTACATATATTTATATATCTGTTGGTGCCACAATGGATTCGTGTTGTAATAATTTATTTTCTGGTGGCCATTTGTGGTTGTCTGTGTAAAATCGTTGTTGATAATTTGATGCAATATTTACTAATTATATAAATTTATAATTCCGGTTCACTTGGTCAGGGTGTTGTTTGTATACCTACAAAAAAAATGTATGTATGTATGTCGATAATTTTAAGTATATCAGATTCCTATTACAAGCCACAAAAGTTAAGAGTTTATTTACCACGGGGCTAGATGTTGTGTGGATTGTCCGGAAATATGTATTTATGTAAAATTATTAAAAAAATTAATTACATTAAGTTACTGGTTTATGCAGTAGTATATCATACTCAGTAGGTATACTAGTGTTAAATTTCAATTATTAAACAGATACAATATACTGAACCTCACAGAATTTCTAACCCTAACAGATAACACAACAACTGAATGACAGCTTGTGGACAGTGCGGATTCTCACCTTTACCCGGTCACCCACTCACTCACTTGTCCAACAACATAATTAGTCGGAAATCTCATATAACCTATTAAAAGTATTCTGAGTTTGGGGTCTAAGTGATGCTATCCTTACATTTGAACAAAATAAACATGTCATCATCACCTATTTATTTAATTTATACATATTTTTAATACAAGAATGAAGGTTCAATGGTGTAACTTATTTTTTAAGTAAAGATAGAAAATAAATAATATTAAAAAAAACTAAAAAACACGCTTTTTATAGAAAACCGAACTAAAAATTAGAAAATAAATTTTAATGAATTTAAATTAAGAAAATAGTGTTAAAAATTTCAATGAATATAAATTAATAATAGTGTGAATATAAAAAAATATATTATTTTAAAAAAAGCGTGGGGTGCTTTAGTTTGGATTATTTATAATAGCTTGTTTTTTTAACATCGAGTCCTGCCTTATCGACTGTAGAGAAAAATTATAGAAAATTTTAATTAATTTTCTTACCTTATCGACTATAGATGAAAATTATATAAATTAACAAAAATCATATTTTGCAAATTGAAAAATGGAATAATTTTATCAAATTAGTGTATTGTCATTGGTCCTCAATAAATCTACAAAGTTTGAACAAAATCTGGCCGTTTAAAGAGGGTCAAAATCGCGCCCAAAGAAGTCGGTTACAAACAAACATACAAACATACAGGTGAAGCTAATATAAAGCGTGTAATATTATACCTACTGGTGCGGTAAATATTCAGTAATTAAGACACATTCGATATATACACGCTAAGAAGTGAATTTACATAAACAATTCTGCCTTTCCGGCCTCAAAGTCTGTAGATATGACCACTTTCTAACCCTTACCACAGACACAGAACACAGATAACACAATAACTGAATGAAAGGCTGTGGCCAGTGCGGGCTCACCTTTACCCAGTCACCTAATACAAATACAAATACAAAAACTTTTATTGATAACTGTTGTACAATTAGGTGTTTTATGAATAGGGTACAAGTTTTAACAGTTTATCCTCAATAGGATGTACAATAATATACCTACTCATTCGCATGACTACAATTAGCGGGAAAACTATGGGAAAATAAATGGAATAGTTTGTACAGAATGTTGATGCTTTTTGCGACGTACTAATTATGTCAGAGATGTTTTTGTTTATTAAAGTAATTTTTAGCGTGGCTGTGATTTTCTGACGCAATTTTTTAATGGTTTACTTTTAATAAAGCTAAAATTGTTATCGATCTACTAGCAGCGCCCAGCACGGGTTACACCCTTGGTAAAATGTTTTTCTTTTATTCCATATTTTTCTGTTATTCGGGACGCACATAAAAATCCAATTCCAAGAATAAGAGTGAACGGAAGACCGTGAGATATGTCAGTTGAAGTCAATTTGCAAAAGGTGCTTATTTAATTTTTTGATGCTGGTACAGTTTTCAAGGGCATCTATCAAAGGCATGATTAGATAAGAAAATAGGTATTCTACTTAATGCGTCTGTTAGCCCGACCAAAAATACTGGACATTTATTTCTCGTTTTATCAATTTAATAAAAAAATGGCATGATATGGAAAATCAAAGTTCTGTAGTTGTGGTGGCTTAATATACAAATCGCACGAAAGCGTTACGTCACGAGAAGATTCAATGGACCGTATCGTGATTTTTCGTTTGCAAGAAAAAAAAATAGGTTTAATTTTTTTTTTAATTAACCGTCTACCATTTTATTTACTAAAGTACTTAATGAAGTGAAAATACAGACTTTATTGCAGTTTATTTATGTTGATCCCACGAATAAATCATAGGCTGCATCTATACTATGAAGTTATCTATCTAATAATAGGCACAGATTATATAATATAGTATAGGTTATATAAAATTGTTTAGAGTGAACTTTGGGATTAGTTAGGAAAGACAGAGCTCTACCTATATTGTTTATGTATATTTCAATCGTAAACAGACATGCATTGAGACGAGAAAGTTGAGTATAGTTTTCACATTTTGAGAAAGCATGGATTACCTCCTGGATTACTGCTAGTAAATCTATAGTTTCTTCAATATTAATATTTTACTTTTAAAACTATTAACTCGAGTTAAGTCGAGTTATTCAGACTTGATTTTTGAGAGGCGGAGACTATTCGTTATAACTTTTAAGGATATTTTCAACTGTAATCACATATTAGAAGTTAAGGATAAATAAATGATAAAATCTTGATAAATGATACCAAAAATATTTTTTTTAAACCCAATCCATCCTATTTCATGTATATAGGGTACAAAACTGTACGTGGCCATCTAAAGTATGAATACTCAAAATTATAGAAATCGCAAAAAACTATACCTATACACAATCAAAGCATCCTGTGATGATGGATTGATTGTGTATAGGTGGATCACACAGGTCTAGCAGAAACATTAATACGACATACATATTTTCCGATATATTATTCCTGTATTAATATGTTGTCTGATGAATGTACGAGTTAAGTAATTTATTATTCTATGGTACGGGTAAAATAATATGTCTATACGAGTACGACTATATAAAAGATTAGTAGGAAAAGCGTAATCGGAAAGCTGGAAATGTTCGAGTGAATATGCAAATAACTTTACGGAACAAACGGCCAAACTTTTTTTTTACACCACGACCATTCTGGGTATAGTTTGAAAGCATTCAGAGCGAATTGTTCTAGTTTTAGAACGCTTTTTTTTGGAAAAAAATGCTTTTAGGGTTCTGTAACAACATGGGACAATTAACTACTGTCAATTATATCCCATCAAAAACAATACTTGTCAAAAAAAACAAGTCGCGCAACTCAGTTGTTCTGCGGTAAAAAGTTGTGAGATCCAAGTAAATCCAAGACTTCAAATTTCGTCTCAAAATTCTTTAATGTTTTATATAAATATATTAAGACTTGGCCATCGCCTGAAAACACGTGTAAATTCAATTATTTAGTGCGATGGCCAAGTCTCAATATATTTATATAAAACATTAAAGAATTTTGAGACGAAATTTGAAGACTTGGATTTACTTGGATCTCACAACTTTTTACCGCAGAACAACTGAGTTGCGCGACTTGGTTTTTTTGACAAGTATTGTTTTTGATGGGATTTCATTTCTTTTTGTATTTTGTAGACAGTTCTACTTTTTTCCTTTTCGGTACCTTCTACTTATTGTATATATGTCCATATAATTTTCTTTTTGCCGGTCTAGATTGGATTTATTTATATTTCGCATTGTTATTACTTTAGTACATATTTCGTATATACGTGGCGTTGCGACAGCGCCCTCTATACCGGTCTTTTCTAGATTTTTCAAACACTACTTATATTCCAAATTTGAAGCTTCTAGGTCTGCTAGAAGTGCCTTAGAATTTTGATGATCGGTGAGTCAATAAGTGACAAAATTAAGAAATTTGACCCGTTATAATTCTTAAAATACTGGTTCAAATTGAATGAAATTTGAAATATACCGTTTTTTTACACGCCTGCATGGTTACTGAAAATTTCAGTCTTCTAGTTTTATCCACAACGAAGTTACAGGGGGTCGAAAATGGCCTGAATTGCTTCGAGAAAAGGATGGTACGGCCGTGCCGTTTTTTTGCTCGACTTACACAGATACTACGACAGATACTATATGTATAACAAATTGTGCCAGAGTGTGAATCGAGATTAAAATCGTCAATGGAAATTTGGATTACTGATATAAAATGTATCTTTATAAATGGTCATTTAATAAAAGATTGATACTGATGAAAATAAATATATTTCTTTGTAACATTTTTAATCTCTTAACTTAACTCTTGAGTTTACATTACAAATCTGTTTTTTTTTTAAATATATGTTTGTGGCAAAATGTTTGTCACTTGTTGTTTCTTGAACGTCATGAAATACTGCGGTAACCAACACATATTATGCTAAGCGTGGTGAAGACTGTCAAACAGCCCATCAATATTATTACAACCAATAAAGTCGGCCTACGTCCAGAAGTGAAATAGCCACGGCGGAAATGATGACGATGGTTAATACGGAACCCTCAATGGACTAGATCAACTCTATGTTGCTGGATTTATTTTAATCGCTTAAACTTTTATGGAACAAGTCTATTTACAATTTATGCAATCGAAAAAGTGGTTTTATTCTATAATTTTGATGTAATGCCAGGCATTTCTATCGACCATTTTGCTTTTTAGCCCTTTGCTGTAAACTACTAAAAATAAGCATTTCCTGGCTGCATAGGTCTGCTATAAGGACTAACATAAATATACTAAAGTCCCCTACCGTTACTATAACTTTTATTTTTATTAAAAAAAAGATGTAGGTATGTACATACATATTTTACAATTCATCATCACCCTATTAACGTTCCCACTGCTGGGACACAGGGACTTCTCTCTTGACGAGAGAGATTAGGCCTTAATTCACCACGCTGGCCAAGTGCGGGTTGGTGAATGTCACATGTCCTTCAAACTCTTTTAAAGTTCTCAGAACATGCCGGTTTCCTCACGATGTTTGCCTTCACCGTTAAAGCACGTGTTTAAAGCGCACATAAATTTCTCAAGAAGAAAAATCCAGAGGTGCGTGGCGGGGTTTGAACCCACGACCTTCGGAATGAAAGTCGAGGGTCCTCCCACTTAGCCAACACGGCTTAATTGAATTGTTTTTTACAATTCATTTGGTTATTAATAAAAGGTTACAAGATCTCTGGAGATCTTTGAGTTTATTACTGGATAAGTCACAGGTATTGGTAGCGTGGTGGCCACAAAACAAAATAATTAATTAGTCTGTTGAAAAAATTAGTTTGATAAGCGAAAACCGTTTGGAATAACGATTTCCATGAAAATATAACTATGTAGATACATAATTATTCAGAATATTCACGCCATGCGCTATAATTGGCTAAAGGGTTGGCCGTTACGGAGGGACTTGAAGCTCACACGCAAGTGTAGCGTGAAGCAAAATTATTGTTTTCGTAATTTTCCAGGGTAATATTTACTTTGTCAATATTACAACTTAATTAATGCCTTTTTTCAAAAAGTTGTGTTGGCTAAATTGGACCACACTCGACTTCCATTCCGAAGGTCGTAATAAAGTACATAATAATGTATTATATTTATGACGATTTGTTATACGTAATTATTTATTTTGTAACACCATCATTTCAGCCTTAGGACGGATTACTGTAGGTAGTCCTATAAAGATGACCAATTATAAACACAAGTTTTCACCTCAAATCATCTGATAACTGGAATACATATATTTTGCTTGGAGCTTCGCCTGTAATATGTATTAAGTAAGAAGTAACAAATTATATTTTGATATAACTGCGAGTCGCTAGTGGAAGAGGCACAGGACCGTAGTGGATAGCATAAACTCTGGTAGGCATATGCCTATCAGTGGGCAAAAACAGGCGGCGGTTATATTATTTAGCATTAAGTTAAAGTAAAAATACCTTATGTAAGTATAGGTTAGGGGTGTTTAAAAAAGTAAAGAAACATATATTTAAAACATATAACCGCTATAATTATCATTATGAGTGCGTGCACCGGGCAAGTGCCTCAAATAATAACAGGCCGGACCCTCACAAGATAATCAGGTAATGCATGTACTTCAACGTTATTGTTTTCATAATTAAGGTTTATATTAAGGGTCAAGTTCTTAATTGCGAACATGCTATTATTTCGTCAGCGGTTTGCGTTTTATTTTTATTACCTTGTCTGTCAGAATATTAACATAACAGTTTATTGGCTAAAGATAGTAAAGTAAATAGGTTTATTATATGTGAAGTTTTTGACTGCGGCTTTTAAAATCTGCCTGAAGGTGAGAATGTTTGGTAGTGAAAACTTTTTTTGTATTTATGGAAGTTTTATATATTTACTTAAGACTTTACGCGGCAATTATTTCCTTAAGCTTTCCTTGCATTATCGTACAAAACCTTGGTACAATCATTGACCTATTAAGTAGGGATGATAATAGTTCAACGCTTTCTAATTTTTTTTTTCATTGAATTGGTTTTGCGCCTCTTGTAGCAGAACATATTACTTTGTATACTACGAGGGAGACTTATGTCTAGCCGTGGACGTTCTGCAGCTGCATATTGAAAAATAAAAAATTCAAAGTAACATAGAAAAGTTATTTACATTTAAAATCTATTTCCAACAATTCCCCTGTGATTCATTGTAATTTTACTTGTATGTAATAATAAACGCCTTGAATCTGATAACTTAATACTCGTACGTACCGACATCAACCTAATAAGTTATTTCGTAAATGCCCCACGTAAGCTCGGCAATGCGGACAAAGCCCGAGGCGTGAGCTAGTGTTAATACTCCAATTTCCTCTCTCATCACGTAACGAAGCCAGTTTTGGACAAGGCATCGCAACGCTTGTAGGGCAAGCTTATCGGATACCTCTTATCGTTGTAAATAACCTACTTTTACTTGCCTTTAGTTATAGCTAGTTAAACTTATATGACTTAGGGCCTCATGCGTATTGAATCCTAATTTTTATGGTTTATAGACATTTATTTAACCTTTTGCGAAGGAATAATGCAGTAACTATATTCTTATCCGAATTGTCTCGCTAGCGACTTGCTAATAAAACGAATAAATTATTGCATTTAAACCCTTTTAGAAAATATTGACTAAAATAAAATAATAAAAACCTTGCGATAAACCGTGTACGTCAAGAAAATTTGTCAACTATAGTATCATGAACTAATAGTCGCACTATAAACTCTGGTTTCCCACTAAATCGTTGGGGTAAATGACAAAAACTACGGAAATCTTCGTCAAAACCAAGTGGTTTGCAGACGGTATTATCTACGAATCTACAACTCTACCAAAACTAACTAACGTCTCTCATCGTTCAAGACGACAAAAACTGATGAACATGACCTCGCCTGCTGATTCCGTTTCAGGGGCATGGTTACCCTTTAGGCTTAGCCCACGCGTACCACAACCACGTCCAGTGGTCGGGTATATATTTTGAATTAAAAGTGTCAATTAGTATCTACTTTACCTATAAAAAAATATCGATAAGTCTTAGATGAACTTATACATCAAGGGTTTCGTGTAGGCACGTCGTTTATAAGTCGCTTCGTCTTGTAAGTTACAAAAAAACCTAATACAACAAGTGCAAGAAGAAAGATGCAGTCAGCGGTCACTTATCCAAGTACATGAAAAAGATCGCGTAAAGTTGCTTATTTTTATAAGAAAATATAATCACATTTGTTGTGATTATATTGTATACACATGTTTTATTATGTGTTTTTAGTATTGTTATAATAAACAATAGAACTTCATCACAAGAGCGCTAAAGATGCAGCAACACCATTCAAACATAACGAATGTTTGACCACATTTTTAGGCTGCGATTTGGTGTGATTGTGGTTTGTGTGGGTTGACCCTTAGACTGCCTTCGTATAATGTCAGATGGAAACCAAAACATTGGTAATATCTCTGCAAGTTACCATAACAAGTAAATGTTTGTGAGATCTGTGGATAAACCTATGGGAAAGTGAGAAATACCAAAAGGTGCTATAAAATTTGCGCTTGCAACACGACTTGTAAGTGTTTACATATTTTTGCCCGTTACGGCTTTGCTCGGATGGAAAAACCTTCCTCTTAAATCACTGAACATATTGAAAAAATCTACATAATTATGGTTTCAGTAGTTTATGAGTTTATACCGAACATAAAGACAGCCAGACTGGGCCGTGGATTTATATTGATAATATGACTAATGTTATTGGAAAATAACAAGATCTGTAAAATTATGAATTTCCTAGGAAATTTACAAGTTTTCGTAGGAAAAGATTATTATTTTAGGCTTAGCGCTAGACAAGTCTGTATTGAGACTGACTACTGCCATAGAAAATATGTACATTATGTAGATGAAGCCGCGCACACCTAAGACTTAAAAAGTCTGTCTCAAGACAGTCTTAACTAAGCTAGGCCTAAATGTGATTATTATTAACAAATTTAGTGTGTTGGTCCATAGTCCTTAATGAGACAAGTCCATAATTCTGAACAAACAAAGTGTTCCTGTTTCTCCTAACACTGAGTTGCTCCCATTCCACTCCAAAATCGGTCACACAGATAATGCAAAGCCATAAACGTCCGCTTCCTTATAAACTAAATTTACGAGCCAGCTACAGTCGTGGCCTGTTAATGAATTGTTACAATTGGGGGCTACGAAATTGAAAACTGAGAGAAAATTTGAGTTTGCATTAGATTTTGATTCAAGATTCATTTTTAATTATGACTATAGTTTTACGAGAAATGAGATCGACTTCATCATGACCGACAAGAAACGCATATTCAATGATGTCTCTGTGATTCACAGGGTGAAAACCGGCAGTGATCACTTAATCGTAAGAGGCACATTGAATATAGACGTTAAACTTGAACGGTCCTGTTTGATGAAGTCCACGCTCCGACCAACTCGTGCTCAGATCGAAAACCCCGAGAGCTTTCAACTCGAGCTCTCAAATCGCTTTAATTGTCTAGAAGATGACGCATCAGTGGACGAGATAAATAACAGGTTCGTAGAGACTGTTCATACGGTAGGGTCAAAATTCTTTAAGACCCACCGTACCGGTAGAACTCAGAGACTCTCTGAAGACACCCTTAACCTTATGGCTGAACGACGCTCACTTCAACTGCAATCTTCCGACGATGCCGAGTCCCATAGGCGGCTCAATAGACAAATTTCAAAATCCTTGCGGCACGATATCCGTACCTTTAGTACCGTTCGTATTAAAGATACGATAGAGCGGAACCAGGGCTCAAAAGTGTTCGCGAGAGATATGTCTATTGGGCAAAGCCAGATGACGAAGCTGAAGCGGGATGATGGCAGTGTAGCGTCGACGAAAGCGGAAGTGTTAAGGGAAGTCGAAAAGTTCTACGGGCAGCTCTACGCGTCGGTCACAAAACCTGTAATCAGTGAGGCAGAAGACCCAAGAGCCAAACTGACCCGACATTACACCGAAGACATCCCGGACATCAGCCTGTACGAGATTCGAATGGCCCTGAGACAGCTTAAGAACAACAAGGCGCCGGGTGAGGACGGAATCACGTCAGAGCTTCTGAAAGCGGGTGAATCACCGGTACTTAAAGTCCTTCAGAAGCTCTTCAATTCCACCTTGCTCGGAGGTACTACGCCTGAAGCATGGAACAAAAGCGGGGTGGTGTTGTTCTTTAAGAAAGGTGATAATACCTTATTAAAGAACTACAGACCCATCTCGC
This sequence comes from Gymnoscelis rufifasciata, assembly GCA_929108375.1. Classification (NCBI taxonomy): domain Eukaryota; kingdom Metazoa; phylum Arthropoda; class Insecta; order Lepidoptera; family Geometridae; genus Gymnoscelis; species Gymnoscelis rufifasciata. Next base: position 4,839,547 of record OV815315.1, on the reverse strand, counting down.
TTTTGAGCCATGTTTATAAGCTGTTCTCTAGGGTCCTCGCAAATCGTCTCGAACGCAGGCTTGATGACTTCCAGCCTCCCGAACAAGCCGGGTTCCGAAAAGGCTATAGTACCGTAGACCACATACATACGCTGCGGCAGGTTATACAGAAGACCGAAGAGTATAACTTGCCGCTCTGTTTAGCGTTTGTGGACTACGAGAAAGCCTTCGATTCGGTAGAAACTTGGGCGGTACTAGAGTCCCTCCAACGGTGCCGAATTGACTATCGATATATCGAAGTGTTGAAGTGCTTGTATAAAAACGCCACCATGTCAGTCCGAGTACAGGAACAGAGTTCGAAAGCGATTCCGTTGAAAAGAGGAGTTAGGCAGGGAGATGTTATATCTCCGAAACTGTTTACAGCCACTTTAGAGGACGCTTTCAAACTCCTAGAATGGAAAGGACTAGGCATCAACATAAATGGCGAATGCATCACTCACCTTCGATTCGCTGACGATATCGTAGTCATGGCAAAATCGACGGAGGAACTTAGTACAATGCTAGAAGGCCTCAATCGAGTCTCCCAACGGGTGGGCCTCAGGATGAACATGGACAAGACGAAGGTCATGTCGAATGTCCATGTAGTGCCCACCCCTGTTATGGTTGAGGATTCGATGCTCGAAGTTGTTGACGCATATGTTTACCTAGGACAAACAGTCCAATTAGGTAGGTCCAACTTCGAGAAAGAGGTCAATCGCCGAATCCAGCTCGGATGGGCAGCGTTCGGGAAACTTCGAAACGTCTTTTCATCCAATATACCTCAGTGCCTGAAGACGAAGGTGTTTAACCAGTGTGTGTTGCCAGTGATGACATATGGCTCCGAGACGTGGTGCTTCACCATAGGCCTCATGAATAGGCTCAGAGTTGCGCAACGAGCTATGGAAAGGGCTATGCTCGGGGTTTCTCTACGTGATCGAATCAGAAATGAGGAGATACGTAGAAGAACGCGGGTCACCGACATAGCCAAGCGAATTAGCTCGTTAAAGTGGCAATGGGCAGGCCATGTAGCGCGTAGAACAGATGGCCGTTGGGGCCGGAAAGTTCTTGAATGGAGACCACGAATCGGCAAACGGAGAGTAGGACGTCCACCAACTAGATGGACGGACGACTTGGTGAAAGTAGCGGGCTCGCGGTGGTTACAAACTGCTACCGACCGAAATTACTGGAAGTCCTTGAGGGAGACCTATGTTCAGCAGTGGACGTCCTACGGCTGAAATGATGAATGATGATAATTTTATGCAACAAACATTTAATATTATGAGATTCAAAGTGGGAAATGGTTTAACGGCTCAAGTGGTAAAATAACAATGCTTAAAAAGGGATTAAAATGCGTATGGATATGTCATTTTAAAGTCACCTTAAGGTCAATATTTCACGCAAACAAATTCGCGGGCACTAATTTCTCTAATACTCGTTATATCAATAATATTAGATGCACAATTTATAAAAAATATGAATATGCTGAAAGATTTTCAAACGCAATTAGTTTTGTACGTTCAATATATGAAATGAAACCGCGTAAAAATTCAAATAAATTAACAATGTAACTGTAATCACACAATACAATTTTGAGAGCTTGATGTAAGTAAGTACACCCAAGAACAAGCATATGTTTTGAAATTAGTGAAACTAGGCAAACCATTTATGGGTAACAGTGTACGCTTTTATAATATAACCTCCCTTTTAATATGACAGAGCTTTCTGTTGTAAAAAAATATTATATTTTTTAAGGAAAGTCTAATGAAAAAAGCACATTTCTATATATTATGATAATATATAATGATGATGCTGCTGGAACAGATATCGCCTATATCCACTTTGACAGGTTTTATAATCTACCGACCATTATTGATGCGCTTATGTTACAAAAGCTCCTAAATATGACAAGCATTTTTAGTAAATTTATAAAAGGCATTTTATTTATAATACAAAAACGTTGTAAAAACTGATGAAATCGCAATCGCAGTTGTTCCATTCGCATCTCAACTCAGTATACAAAAATTAAGTAAACTGTCAAGATATAGCTATTTCCTTATTTTTTTAATTTAAAAAAATTAGTTTCAGGCAATGTGCCTAGTGTGGAGACTAACGATAATTATTTAAACACAAAATTTTAAATATTGACCTTTAGGTGACTTTAAAATGACATATCCATACGCATTTTAATCCCCTTTTCAGTATTGTTATTTTACCCCTTAAACCGTTAAACTATTTCCCACATTGAATGTCCTAGTCAAAATATTAAATTTTTGTAAATAAATATTTTTTCATTTTTAATTAATTTTGTTGACCTGGCCATGTATGCCCTGAGCTTTTAAGGAAATACACGTTTTAAATATTACTTAGTTATTTTGCTTGCAAAGTTTTCTGTAAAGCCAAGCATATGGCTGGCTGCACTTAATAGTCGATGCACGCAAGAGGCAAGCCTACAGCTATTATGGTACGATCCATTTGTCAATCCCACGCGAACAAAGTCAGACACCGATTGTTTACTTGTAATGTTGCAAACCCACATTCTACGCATTCACTTTGTCATCTTCTCGTGTGTACGTTTCCAATATCTTTGGTTCCTTTACTTCGTTATTTTAGAACTCTCTACCCTCTAGTGGGATTAATTTCAGCATCATCAGCCCACCAAGAGTAGCTGTATAAATACAGAGGTTATAACATTGTTTTATTTTTTCAGACCTGTTCTTCATAGAGTCATGTGTCGATTTATTGCGTTGATACTTATAATTATTCTACATGAAAGTAGGCCTAATTTGAGACAAAAACAAATAAATAAAAAAAATTATAGCCTTTTTTTGTTCAAAGTAATAAAAACAATCGAATTCCACTGCATAAATGCTACATTTGACATTGCTAAAAAAAATCGATAAAATGTTGCAGGCCATCAAACAGAAGACGATCAACGTCAAAATAACAAAACACAGGCACACGGCACCCACAGATGAAAAGATGCACATAACAATAAACTGTTCAGTTCAACGACCTCTCTCTAACAAACTACTCCAATCACAGTTAGTTAAAACAACGGTTCCATCTGATAGCCAGTGAAAAAAAATTAGTAAAGGCCACGCGATCAAAAGCACAAATTGTTAAAGCACAAAATGCGGTAGAGTCCCAATTATTCAATTTCGTGGCCGATCAATGAATAGAGATGAATCTCATTTTCCACTTTAGATGCATAATTGACAGACGATTTTTTAGACCTCCGGAATACATTTGAATAGATTAGCATAAATGACTGTAAAGTACTTCCTATTGTAACCTGTTCATGATTTAAAATTGCTAAAAAGAATGGATGTTAATGTATTATTTTTATAATAGCATTATTGTGTTTATAGAGAACCTTGTTATAAGAGAAGGGAAATGGTGTCCAAGAAACAGTTTTATTTTAAACTACAGCAGACATTATCGACTTCCTATCTATACTAATAATATATATTATATATATATTATATATTTATCTATACTAATATTATAAAGCTGAAGAGTTTGTTTGTTTGTTTGTTTGTTTGTTTGAACGCGCTAATCTCAGAAACTACCGGTACGAATTGAATAATTCTTTTTGTGTTGGATAGTCGAGTTATCGAGGAAGGCTATAGGCTATATAACATCACGCTACGACCAATAGGAGAAAAGATATAGTGGTAAATGTGTAAAAAACGGGAGAAATTGTTCATCTTTGAAGCCTTCCGTTGCGTGCGCCGTGAAAACGGTTCAAGATACACAAAAAATATGTATTAAAGAATAATAGCTCTTTTAATGATCTAAAAAACAGTCCGCGATAGTATATGTCTATCTTTTAAGATTAACTCACAAAAACCGTTTTTATGGTACCTAATTTGGTCGAAATAATTTGTTTAAGTTGTATCAACATAATAATATTAATCTTTATTCAAATAAATATGTTGTTGGTTAAGAGTACTTCATCCATTATAACGCGGATAGCACCGCAGGGCACAGCTAGTATATTATAATTATAAAGAGGAAAGGTTTGCTTTTTTGTTTGTTTGTTTGTCTCGAATAGGCTCTGAAACTACTGCACCGATTTAAAAAATTCTTCACCATTCGAAAGCTACACTATCCCTGAGTGACATAGGCTATATTTAGTTTACAAAAAAAATGATTTTTTACCAAACCTCCGATAATGTAACCCAAGGTGAAAAAAAAACCTAAAAACTTTCTTAAATCGCGAATGCTACGAAAGCTATTGAATATATAACAAAGTGATGTATTACAATTTTGTAGAACTTATCATTATCTACAAAAAAATTCGAAACATCATATCACTAACTATTATAGTTTTGTGACAATAAGCGATTTTTTATATTAAAAAATAAATTAAAATACCACTGCTTGAAAAGGCTCTATATTAAAATTTGTACCTTGGTATTAATCCTTAACAATATCTTATATATATAAAATTGCCATATCACAATGTTAGTTACCTACCGTATTCCTCCAAAACGGCTTTACCGATTTTCGCCAAATTTTATATGCGTATTCAGTAGGTCTAAGAATCGGCTACTATCTATATTTTATTTTGCAAAACAACTTTTGCTGGGGTCAGCTAGTAGTTTATAAGACGTCTGTAATGTTCATTTCAAAGTCTATTAAAAGAGAATGAAATGAATATGATATAATTGGGTAGTAAGAAGATACCAATACACACGGTGAATTATTCCAATTTCAATGATTATGATTGTTGTCGGATATATACCGCTAAGACGGAAGAAAGAGCTGTTAGAGCATGCAAATTCCCACAAGAATAGGAATCTTTGGAGTCAACAGGTGAAGTAATGAGGATGAAATGGATTGAAATCTATTCATTATATCTAACATACTGTTTCTTAAACCAAATAATATAATGGGCTCCAGTACATAATTGAAGCCCAAAACCGGGACTTTCCCATTGCTTGTTACAGAGCATAATTACTGATCAATTATTTACATTACTATTACTCGATAAAATCAAGACCTATTAAGGTCCTCTACGCTTCGATCGCGTCAGAGTTCAAACAATAGGTGTCGAGAGCCTGTCGCGGCGCCCTAATGAGCCGATCCTATCGAGAGGTACTTTCACTTCTCAACCAACCTTCTTTCAATTCTGCATACATTTGAGAGTACGACATAGGCTACCTTTCATAACAAAAAAAAGTAATATTACCTTTGGATTAACGATAGACGGCTCTACCAATACCCACAGACGAGGCTGCGAGTAATTTTTTTTTTTTTTGATTTTGCCTTTTTAGTTGACGCAGCAATATTTTAATTTTAAAACAAAAATATAAAGCTGAAGGGCTTTAAAAGGTGAGCATGACGAGTATTTATTGTTTTATGACTTTTCGATTAATTAGCCCAAAAAAAATCTTTGTCGAGTAAATCTTTTAAAAAATATTTTTTATAATTTCCTGTAACTTCTTTCAGTATCCAAGTACTACTGATCTGTCACTTGATAAATAATCCTATAGGTATCCTACGGCTCCTCAATTGAAATCGCGTCAGAGTTCAAATAATAGGTGTCGAGAAGATTGTCGGTGCCCTAATGAGCCGATGCTATCGAGAGGTACTTTCACTTCTTAAGGGCAGACCGTGTGTGATTCCATTTCACAATTGAATGGCTTATGAATGCTAGCATTTGCTTCGACTTTACTTTATAAAAACGTTTATATACACATACTTTACTGCGTCTTTGTTGAAAGATTTAAAATACTTGTATCTATATAAATAAATAAATAAATCGAAGTGTTGACTTATAATAATAAGACAAAAAAAGTTTAAGCTATACCAAAATACATAAGTAGAATATATGTTTTAACAGTTTGTGCCTGTTTGTTTGTTCTGACGGATTATGCGATGGGCAACACGAATGCAATTCTACCTATTCGTAATTTTCATACAAAATGGATTCCAAACAACTGCAGTTTACTATAATTAATTTATTCGTAATTTTACACAGTCTCGGATGCTCATTATGATTCAAATCTTAGCTAGCATCCTCTTTAATCACTCTATCTATGATTGTATGCGGTATTTAGTAATAACTAAATACCGCATACAATCATTTTCTTAGTTTTTGAGATTACCGCAAACATATATGCGGGAGAATCCAATTTATAGCATGAAATTATAAATGGGGTTCCACTGAAAACACACGTAATACACTCAATCCGATTTATTTTTCATAACATAATAGCTATGCCATTAGTATTATTAACAGTGTATCAAACAGAACATATATTTGTATAACAAGCTCGTTCCTATATTTTGCTTTATGCAAATTGTCGACGGCAAACAAGAGTTATGACTGCGAGTTTGCGACCTCTGAAACGAATATATTGCAGTAAACATTCGTGAATGGATATTGAGTCATGTCAGATGGTATGTCTCGAGTTGCCATTATATGTATCTTTTTTAATAAATAATAATAAACACATATTTTTTAATTCATATGGATGTATATACACGGTATATAGATTTACCAAAATATTGGACCAGGCGTTTTCATCTAAACTTCTTATAATATTAGGGAGGCCTTTAATGGTGGCAGATTGATTATGATGATACCTAAGTATCATTTACACTACAGTTTTTGTTTTAAATCCGTCTCTTTGTTCTATCCTGAACAAAGATAAGGATTTACAACAAAAACATACACGCAACGCATTTTGAAATAACATTAAATGTCAGATAGCTGATGATATAAGAATTAAATAAGGCTATTATAAATGCGGCAATTCCATAATGCAAAGGCAATGGTGGTATAATTGTTTAATATAAAAATATGTATAATATCTCGGATTATGTGCCCATACAATTTTACACCACAAGTCTTAAATCAGCATCATAATATATTCTTTACGCATTGTTGCTTATATATGTATAATGAATGAAGTACAAAATATTATTTCTTGTAATTGGACTTTGCGCTTGAAGCGACAATTTGCCAGTTACGAGTTAAATAAAATTATAAACTGAAAAAGATGTTACTCAGTTGAACGCCATTTTGCAGTCAATAACATATTAACACCAATTTTTTTCTTGCGTGCATTGAAGTTTCACGTGACGTAATGCTTTCGTGATATTTGAACGAAATTTATATGTACGTATGTCGCACGCCCGCCCTCCGGAACTATGATGGTCTATATCTTGACACTTTCTTACTAAATTGAAAAGCTAAAAATAGGTGTCCAGTATTTTTGGACAGGCTAGCAGACTAAACAGAATATCTACTATATATTATGCAGGTATCATGCTAAATGCTAACCAACCCGCACTTGGCCAGCGTGGTGAATTAAGGCCTAATCTCTCTCGTCAAGAGAGAAGTCCCTGTGTCCCAGTAGTGGGAACGTTAATAGGGTGATGATGATGATCATGCTAAATATACCAGCTGCCTATTGAAGCACCCTTTGTGTTATTCACATTAGAGAAGCCCTGGAAGCCTTGCCAGTAATCTGTCTACCCCACCGCCCTTGTAATCAAACGCAGGTTACAATGTTAATGTTGATATTGATTACCTTGGTTGTATTGTAAGGATACATAATAGAGGTATACTCATGTACCAAGGGTTTCGTGTATTTTAACAGTTTAGACGCTTAGTGGAATAAAAAGTAACTTGAATAAAAAAATATACACATTAATATCTTCTACACCGAAAATAAATAGGTTCCATTCCAATTTAACACTAATTATTTTACTACTACGTTTACTTACTTAGTTTTAATGTGTACCAGTGTTGTATTCAACGCTCTCAAACGACATTGTTTAGAGGGAGCGTCTGCCGCGCGGCGGACGCTACCCATACTTTATAGCATAGCATGGCTCATTCCCCATCTACGCGAATACTTTCAGGCAAAAATATCCCGCGTTGCAACTCATTTTAGAGCGTTGAATACAACATCAACGCTCTCAAACGAAAATTGTTTACGTTGATCAGAATCAGCCTGAATTCAAAACAGGCTGGACATGTACCTATTCGTCAGACTTGCACAAAGCGGCTTGGGGAATTAGATTCCCAATGCTGGTACCAAAAATAAAGCTCATTTGTTTCAATACTGGTATTAATCGTAGAAGTAGAATAAAGGTTTTGGCCTGAAACAGTATCTTATAGAAGACAAAAGGAGTATTTTGCCGAACTTTTAACAACACGGTATTTAGGGTATACCTGCATAAATATATCAAACATTTCGACAAACAAACTCTAATTCTAATTTTAAACAATTTTATTCGACGTTGTTAACCACCCCTTTATAAAACCTTAAAACAATTGACTTTCGTCCTTTTATCTCTACTTTTATTGATACCATGATACCAAAAGTGAAATCAGAAAGACCCAAGTGTGTAAATAAGATAATTTCACCGCAGTAAAAGTGATAACTACAAAGTAATGGCCCTATAAAGATGCTTTTATATGACCCTTAAGAGACGAGCTTGTAAAATCATAAAACGGCAAATTCATTTCAAAGAATTCGTTTTGGTCAATAATTTTGTGCTGCGTATTAAAACTTTGATTCAACCTATAACATTTTATTGGCTTCTATCAACTATCTGGATTTTGTAGAGACTGGATTTTACAATGGCACAATGTGACATTACATTAAAGATTTGAAGTCCTTTAGAGCTATCTTCTTATAATTAATTGTTTTCCTAAAAAGGAATGTTTTTAAGCTTTGCTAAAATTAATACGCTTGTGATATAGTGTGACAAATTAGTCTGACAAGGAGGAGCTGTGTGATGTCAATTACGTACCAAGTTATAATCAAAGACAAAGTTACAAAATTTATACAAACATTGGTGCCCCGCAGCGGAAATTGGACCAGCTACCCCTATCGCCGCAAGCGGACCTTTCACATAGTGAAATGCACCACTGAGGCAGAATTAATCATACAAAACGCAGTTGCTGCCTTCTCCATACCTGGAAATACTGCACTCTAGCGCTTCATACAAACTTTTGTAAGCTTACTGTTGTTGGCGAGGAACTGAGAAACCCAGAAATTACTTTATTACTCTCCTTAAATGCATAATTTATGTTAATTGATAGCCTATCTACAGCTGAATTAAAAATTTTGAATTCTGAGTGATATATGTGAAAAAAAGGGCTAAATTTGAGCCATTATGAGAAGGGATGAATGTCATGTGACGAAAAGAATGTTAGATATGTGTGTTGATGGATATGTGGGAAGAGGTAGGCCAAAGGAAAGATGGATGGACTGTGTGAAGGATGACATGTTTAAGAAAGGAGTGAGTGTTGAGATGACGAGTGACAGAGGAAAATGGAAGGAAAAACATGTTGTGCCGACCCCACGTAATGTGGGATAAGGACAAGAGAATGAAGATTATATTATAGAGGTAGATAGGTACATCATCATCATCATTATCTCAGCCGAAGGACGGCCACTGCTGGAAATAGGCCTCCTTTAATGACTTCCAGTTATACCTGTTGGAAGCGACTTACAAGTACCGGGTACTAGCTGCTTTCTCCAAACCATCTGTCCATCTTCTTCGTGTACGTCATTCGAGAACCTTTCGATCCCAACGGCTACCGGTTTATTATAGATAAATGCGTTTATTTTCTTGGTTATTTTACACCATTGGAGTGACTGAATGCAAATAAATTGTACAAAATAAAAATTACAGCTCCTACCAATTGGTATTTAAGCTTTCTAGGGAATTTTATGTTTTGATTTACGAACAAATTAAACCAAGTTATAATTAATTAAGTTTTTCTTACCCATAAAGGTATTTATATTCTACCATTAATTATAAATTTTCGAATGGATATAAAGTTACCCTGGGAAATAAAACTCTCATAAAGGCTTTATAATATGGCCTGTGAGTTTGCGTGTATCACGGTGTTAGTGTAAAATTGCATGCAATGATTCTAAAACATCATAAAAATCTTATACTAAGAATGTATAAAGCAATTAAATACCTTATGAGTAAGGTAAAGGTATTAAATTGATTTAAAATTCCATTGCAAATTCACAATTAAAAACAAATTAATAAACCTAAATCGGGTCAGCATAACTCATTTCTTTACTCCTTGTCGGTTCAAATATTAGGCTCATGGAAAGGGTAGACTGTTGAAAATGTCAAAATATAACTTAGTAAATTTAACATTTTTTTACGAAATATTACCTACATAATAGGTATTAACTTTGTATTTAACTTTTAATTACGTTTTGATTACACCATGTTTTTGACATTCTAGATAAATTGTTGAAATTTGGAAAGGACTAACAAATAAATTAAAACAATAAAACGAATCTTTTTTTTAACACTTCGCATAACAAAGTTTGTTTAACAGCGTACTCGACACGACAAAACTACCCCAAACTACCTTCCACCTTCTTCATCGGAACGGCTTCATTAAGTTTATTATTAAGCTTAAGTCAAAATAATGCATTGTGCATTGTCATGCGATTGTTTGTGCAAAATTTCAGCTCCATCGGAAAGAGGTTACGATATTTTTGTACGGAGCCTAGAATACATAATAAAAGGCCGCCATTTTGAAAAAAAAAACGTTTTTTGTGGCCAGTAATGAAGAGCGTGTCATTCGACAGAGAAGAAACAAAACGTTTTTTTATTTCTTAATCACGTTTGCTGTGCCAAAATATTGGAACGCTTTAACTTACAAAATTACAAGGAAACAGACCGGTAAAACTAAATAAAAAAGATTGCCATTCTAAGCTTGTTCATAATATAGTGGAACTTGCCGTGAGTCTATGTAAACTAGACAGACGAAGGTAACCTAACCTAACCGTAATAAAGGTGTCATTGGAGCAGATCGAGAGAAATTGAGGGCGAGCTGAGATGTGGAGGTGTTTCCGTGAATACTTCCTGTGATCAGGCGAGGTTAAGCATTGAAGTTTGTGCGGTTGGTCTATAATTTCCGCTTGTAACCTTGCTTAAGCTTTTCTTTCACATTTTGAAAATAAAATTGCTGTTCATGAGTATGCGATGGACTCTTTTGCATACATATATATATTACACGGCAAAAGACAGGGCTGGTTGATAGTAAAATTATATAAAGGTTCTTTTTTGTATTTGTTGTTATAGCGGCACGAGAAATACATCATCCCCAAAATTTCAACTGTCTATATATCACGGTTCTTGAGATACAGCCTGGTGACAGACAAACAGACGAAGCTCAGTAATAGGGTCCCGTTTTACCCCCTTTGGGTACGAAACCCTAAAAAACCAGCATATTATGCTGGTACATTATACTGAGCATAATGTACCAAGTTTAAATTAAAGTCGCTTCCGCTGTCTGTACGCTACATCTTTTGAACTACATAGTTTTAATGAAGTTTTCAGTAGTATATTCGTGAGAAATGATGGAATGATTTGTTCACGGCCAAAGGCAGGGTTCGTTGCTCCTTAGAATATAAAATACTTCTAGGAATAACATTTAATCTTAATTTTAATTAGCCAATAAATAGTTAAACAGTGTTATGTTTCTATGAGATAATATATAAAACTAGTAAAGGTTTCGCACGGATATTTGTAACCTAGCTATCGTTATGTGCACTACTCACCGTGTAATTGGCATTTTTCCGTTAAACCTACCTTAACGATTAGATGTCCAACGATATTCATATGCGAAAGCCTGAGAAAAACATGCCTCAACTTAAAGATACGATACATTACAATGTGGGTAGATGTGTATATGGGTTTACAAATAGGGTCAACCCACACGTACCTACCAACCACACCACATCGTAGCGTCAAAATGTAAAGCAGTTGTGTGTGAAATAATGTCGTTCCATCTTTTTGCGGTTGCAGAGTAGTTTATCGTATATCATATCTCCATACTTCCACATATTTTTTATGTTAGAAGAAACTTGCAATAGTAGTTACTTAGGATGTACATCTTATCCTTTTTCTTATTGAATTCCCTACAAACTTTAATTGAAACTTTTTCTCTAATCTTTTAACGTTTTTGAGATTGAGAGAAAAAGTATTTCATTTGACATAAAGCAATTTTTTCGCATGACCCCGGTGGTTTACAACCCTGAATTTCCGGGAACCCTGAATATGGGATCATCAAATAACATTTACGCTTTGGTTTCAGACATACTTCTCAAAATGTCAAAGTTAGTCGATGACTGGACCAACATTAGTAGCGATGAAGCTTTACATTTCTCAAGTCTATCAACTTAATTTATTGGTACATTGCTGTAATTAAAATTAATACGAATGCCTCCATTAAATTTAAGTAGTGAGTAACGTAAATAAGTAGCACTTACAGTATCGTATCTTCAATACTTAGTTGCTTTTAATGTAGTACATTAAATGTGATCGTCACTATCTGAAAGCAGTAAAAATTAAGTTTAATTTGATCTTAATGTTGATTTAAGTAGTCCGGTTCGTTGTCTACCTCAGTAAAATGAATGAAAAGTTACCTCGAGAGAACTTGACATTTATTTACTGGTAACTGTTTGTGACATACAGGTTTCTCCTATTTAAAGTGACAAGATAAATGTTGTTTTGGTTCCCACTTGTATTTGTGTAGATTACCTATTTTACTTAAGAATATGTTTTTTTAGACAGGATAAATTTAGTACCTCTCTATTAAAATAAAAATATTCATATTTATCTTTTTGGGGTTCAAAAGTTTTTCAATAATGAAATAAATAAAAATAAAAATATTTTTTTAGGTCAATAAGAGTATAAGCAATGCACTTAAATAATAGGATACGATGACACTACCGAAGCTTTACAACTGTGTGGTAGTTTCAACGACCGACTCCTGGACAAATTATCCTGATTTTATTGAAACGTAAAGATACAATTTTACTAAGATTGCATATTAAAATGTATAGATTAAGTTACGGAAATAAACATTTTTTTTTTTACTAATATTACAATAATAACGGCCAAAGGACGTTCAACGTAAATAGAAAACATTGAGACGTTTACGTAGGTACATAAAATAAACAACGTTTGACTTAGACGCCTTTTAAGCCACTCAGATAGTGACAAAAGTACTTGTCCTCAGACTAAAGGTACTGTTCCCATTAACCAGCTCAATCCCACAAACTGCTCATAACAAGGATCCTGTCCGTACATCACACACACTGCGGAGCTGTTAGAAATCGGCTTTTCATCAGAGGTCAGTGACTCGTTCAGGATATGCGCAGAGACAAAACGCCTCGGCTGTGACAAAGCCATATCTGTGTATCGCAAACACAATACTACTAGCCAGGGCTGGAGTAGGGCTGAACAGGGGCTGGTGTTATCTTGATATTTAAATTTTTGCAGGGTGAGTTTGGTTCAATGGTATTAAAACTGTTTCTTGAATACATTCTTTCATATGAAAATGTAAAAATCCTTAAATTATGAAAAAATATAGATATTTAAATAATTTTTTTTTTTTTTTTTTGTTTTATTTGATTAAAACAGATATATATATATACAGATCAGATAACCTTTGTACCGGCCGTATAGGACTTATAGTATTTAGATAAAAAAAACTTATTTTATTATAGGACGGTTCGTGTATTACCATAATAATTACGCAGAATACTAAAAAGATTTGCCCGTAATTCCATCCTTCCGCCGTGCCATATTTTTCCGGAGATGCAAGCGTAACTGCAGATTGTCTGCAGTCTGGTCGGCTTTGTGGCTCTATTTTGTAATTGAGAGCTCTGATAACCGACAGACAAAGAGCTGTGAGCTCTAGCGGCTTATGAATGGTCCGGCTAGACAACGACTGGAGGGACAAATGAATGGGCTTTATTTCAGTTCAAATGGGAGAAAGTTGAAATATCTTCTTGACATTAAATATTATTTTATGGGAACAAGAATATCAAGATTTTCCTTACTTATTTTTATCTTCATCAACACCCTATTAACTAGTTTAAACCTTAGTGGTTTTTTGTTGCTATATTAGTGTATAATTCAAAGAGTTGTTTTGGTAAAGGACAAATAAATAATATACAAACTTAATGATTCACCTGTGTGTGTCTGTGTGTTCGACCGATTTCGATCAAGGCGACAACTTATATTTCTTGAAATATGTGGCTTATATGACTTATTTTCCTCGAAAATACCCTCGAACACTGGGGACATGTGAGTACATTGTTCACATACCTAATTTTATTGTAATTGATTGCCGCAGGTGGTCGGGCTTTCAATTCATCGCGCCTGTAAATATATTCAATACTAGTCGACCCGACAGACGTTGTCCTGTCCCACGTCTTAAAAAACAATATCCAGTTGACCGTATTGTGAATCTAAACCATTCACAGATCCCCTTGAACACACACAAAAAATTTCATCAAAATCGGTCCAGTTGTTTGAGAGAAGTTCAGTGACATACACACTCACAGAAGAATTATATATATAAAGATAGAGCTAGCTAGCTTTGAGCACCTAAATAATTGTGCCTCTTAAATATAAACCTTTAAAGCCAATGTTTGCCCTCTGGACTATTGCATTGTACCAAATCCAATTAATGATGATATTAGCTTGTACAGAATCAAACCGTAACAATTAGTTTACTCGTTGTAGATAGGTATACTTGTACATTGCAACATTTGCATTCAATAAGATGTAACGTAACTTTAATTAACTAAGTATTACTAGATTATATAATCTGTGGTATTACCGACGTTTTTGTTACATACAAAAAGGTTTCGTCTTTATTGGCTGGTTTTTTTAAGGTTTTGTTAGCCGGCACGATATCAATGTCGATTTTCAAATATTCGAACGCCGTTAAAAAGTCATTCGATAATTTAGCCCAGTGTAATTTTTTTAATTAGGTACTGGACTTGTAAATAAATAAATATTTCCGCACTATCCTTACAACAACATCAAGCCCCGTGGAAAGCTCTAAGCTAGGGTTACGGGTACTTTACATCTCATATACTTTATATAATAGACAGACATAGATACATAGATATTTTTATAATAAATATTAAACACTCAGACCCAGGAGAAAGTGCTTGCAGAACATTTAAACACTCGATCCCTCGGCGGGAATCGAACCTGGTGCATCTTGCGCCGCAAGTGGCCCCTTGCCCACAGTGACAATGAGGCAGTCAAAGTGTGTGTGTAGTGGTAAAACCGCACGAAACCCGATCAGAGAGGTGCATGGAAGCGATACCCTGGCCTCAAACTTGGGCTCAATTCCACTTACTTGGCCCGTTTTTTTGCGCATTCGTTACTTCGTCGTCAAGGTCCATCGTTCAACGCCTTGGATCGCGAGAACTCAATGTTTTGCTTAAATTTCCACTTGTTTTATGTGGTTATTAAATTCGAATAAGTATGAAATGGATCCATACACCGAGGGTTCCGTGTAATTCAACGTTTGTACACTTTTGTAATAAAAAGAAACACTAACATCCATTTAATAAGTGCAAAATAACGATTCATAGCCTTATAAAATCACGTTTGTTGTATGGGGTTACTTAATATTTATTTATTACATACTAGTGGCCTGCCCCGGCTTCGCACGGATTTTTATTCAATTTTTTTCCCGGCATGTATTCGATTTTTTCTCGCCTTTTAAACCTTCCCTAGACCTCCACGAACATTTCAAGACTATGATAAGATAAATCCGTTCAGCCGTTCTCGAGTTTTAATCAGACTTTTTATTTATATAGATTTTTCAAAAATACATCATCCTTCAAACATCTCTAAACTATCTATCATGGTTTATGAGATACAGCCTGACAAACAGACAACGATGTCTAAGTACTATAGTCTCTTTTTATTCTTTGGGTAATGGACCCTAAAATGTTTAAAGGGAAACACTCTGCGGTTTCGTTAAAGACCGTAAAATTATATTCCAATGAGTCCGAGGCTGTTTCGCAGATGTTAATGATGATAGTCCGGACAATTGTCGCCTGACATTAGATTAATTACCGGATAAGGAGCCCTATTGTTCTCTCGATGTCCATGTGAATTCTTGATAGTTTTCTCGCACTAGCTATGTATACCTAGCAACTCTAGCTGAAAAATCTATTTTAAGCTTTAACGTGTAAAAAATTGTGCATATAACGGATAATTTTATGTGAAAACATGCTATTGATAGATACACATTTTATTATTGTCTTTAGTTCTGAATATTGTAAATTTTCTAAATTAAAAATAGTATTAAATTGCCCAATTTCCTTTTTTGACATGACGGTTACATTGCATAGTCGCACAAATTAGTGATGTTTTCGAAGTTAAAAGCCCTTGTGGATGAAACGCAGTAAATAGTAATAATATATTAATCATGTCACATGACACATAAAACCTTTAACTTCCACAATGCCTACTAGGGGAGAATATCACCAGGAGCTTAATTGCCGCTTAATTTGGACGTCCGCTAAATGTGCTTAGTTCAGATAATTGTGACGTGGCTTGACTAATAGCCGCTGTCAGAGCGTCACTCATCTGCAGCCGATCAGTTGTGAATGGATATGTACGATCAAACTTCTTTAATGAATCCCGATCAAGTTATTACCCGGTTTATTAAGACGTCCGCTGAATGTGCATACTTCAGTTAATTGTGACGTGGCTTGACGAATGGCCGCTGTCAGAGCGTCGCTCATCTGTAGCCGTTAGAGGCGGATGGATACGATATACCCAAACTTCTATAATGAACATTGATCTAGTTATAACCAGTTGAAGTTGTCCGCTGAATGTGTATAGTTCAGATGATTGTGACGTGGCTTGACTAATGGCCCTGTCACAGCGTCACTCATCGCCAGCCGGTCAGTGGATGGATATGAAACGCTCAAACTTCTACAATGGATACTGATCTAGCTTTAATGCTAGCGAAATCATTTAAAGTTATATTTCTAATATTAGAGGGGTATTTATAGGTTACTAAGTAAAATTACGTAAGACCACTCAAAAAATATATGAATCACTTTTACACAGTTTATTACAAATTAGTGTCTAACCTTAAAACAGTCTCCATCAGCACACCACTACAACACTTTTCACTTTTAGAGGTCTAGTCGCTACGACGCGCAGAAAACAGAATGTCGTGCTGAAGTCGCGAGTCGTTATATTAGGTTAGGTTTGACAACCGGAAACGACTCAGTACTACAGCTAACCATTCACTTAGTTTTAATAAATTAAGCGATACATTTAAAATTAATTAACTATTGTATAAATAATAACATAAATACTGAATATTTATGGTTACATTATATACATTTTATTGCAACAAAATCTTTCCAACCTAATTTATTTTTAAATGATATCGTTTTCCAACTATTTAAAATGCTTCATTATCGGAATAAAATAACTAAGTACAATGGATTCATTATAAATTCTGCACTTAATTAATAGTTATCCTTACAGCTCGGCCATCCTGTTGGAGCTAGTCCCTACGCGAGAGAGATCTTAATTGTTAACAAATATTTTTAAATCATATTTTAATGCACAGATCACCATGACAATGCTTTCCTAATTAAACTTAACTAACATGAACTACATCTACCGTGTTAATCTAAATAATTATACAATGTCATTAAAACATGATGAAAAACAATATATTTTTGATCGCTTATCTAAGCCGTTGACTTCAGCGATGAGTTTTGCTAGCTTGAACATGGAGGAAGAATTAAATTCTTGCTATAATTTGATAGGAAGAAATTCAAAACAGATAATATGTCAGGCAAATTTGTTTCCTTGGAAAAGGAATTGCAAAATGCGTCTGGTAAATACCAGCAAGCTATGATAGAGGCTAAAAGACAATTGCCATAAACTTAGTAAATACGTAGACCTAGTCAATAGTACATCCATTTATGTGCAAGCTTGTAGCAGCAGCACTCAAACGGACCAGCCAGACACCTCACACTCACACTCTGCCTCTCACGCTGGCGCAGGACAGGAGTTGGCGCTGACTTTGGAACATGAAGTCATTTCTCCTGTGGCGGCGCCTTCTCCGATGTGAGCTGAAGGCTTAGGTTTACCATCTACACAGTCTACGGTAAAGCAGGACACGACCTGCTGTCAGACCCAGAAAACTGTGATTTATTCAGATAGGATTGGCAACGGAGTGGGCTCACTTTTATATGACCTTTTGACTCAGATTGTGATTAATAACTGCTTTATAAACGCTGCAACTAGTACTATCACGAATTGTATTGATGAAGATGTTAGTTTTGATAAATTGACCATATGAATAGTACAGTTAAGTGATTAAACAAATGTTAAGCGGTTGGATATTTTACAGCTTTTTGAGGTATTGCTTCAAAAATTAGAATGTGATCTAGGCAAATTGATTATATTATGTGCCTTGACATACTCAAAGTCATTGAGTATAAAACAAAATAGACATTTAAGTAATATACATTTACTACTTTACAACTTGACATGCCGTCATAGTGACGCTTTATATTTGGACTCTAATATTTTTATAAGTAACAGTTTTTTTTATGATGAGAGGTATCTTAAGATATTATATCTTTAACGATATCTTTGTATCTTAACAACCAGAACAAGAATGTTCTTGCTAAATATTAGCATACAATATTTGTGGCACAGTTATAATTATTCTATAGCAAAGTTTTCTGACGAGCCCTATATCTTTAGCTAGTTATTCTGCTAATGAGGGCGTAAATTTAACAAAGTTAGCTGACCATAATTTTGACTGACTTTGCAAACTTGCAGTTACCTGTAGTCCACCAAATTATCCAAGGTTAACCCAGCAAAATTCTGAAATTAGAATTATTTTGATATTGTTTTAATGTAGATATTATGTGCATATCTCAGAACACCGGATCACATGTAATCAGTCAATACCATATTACAGTAATTATTCATGTGCTAGTAGTTTCAAACGAAGTACCGCTATTAGAGGCGGAATTGTTATTCTGGTTAAAAACATTCTTAAATTTAAAGAACGTAAGATATTGCTAAGTGACGTGACGAGACGTGTTGAGTGATGTCTTGTGTGGAACTTTAGCGACATATTTGTGTTTGCGTTTATCGAGCTCCGATTGAGGATCGGGCAACCTTCGAGGATATAAGGAGGATACCAAGGAGGCCTTACTGAAAATATTTACTTGTAATAAAAGTATTATTGTATGTGGAAACATTATTAATAATACTCTTGCAGACAGACTAATTAATTAAATTGTTTTAATATGGTAAATAATTTTATGCATAAATAACATATCTACCTCTCAGTCTCCAATAGTAAAATAGTAGTCAAACATTTTAATTCAGACCACTATGGTCAGAGTGTTAAGTTTTATATTGAACGAGGTCATAATGAGTTATTAGAATTTACATACAGACCCATAACCAATAAACCAATGAACGCATTTTATATAAAAGTAGAAATAAATTATATGATCTGTACTCCGAAAGAGAATCTAAACTAAATGATGAAAAATTCATCACATAATGTCAGGAATTACGGAAAATTGTTTAAACAAGTATGCTACAAAGCAAAATCTAATTTTCCTAAGAATAAAATTATCAACTCTTCAAATAAAGTTAAAACCACTTGGAAGCTTATCAATAATGATAGGCAGTAACCCGTAGTAAACAGATAAAGTTAAAAATTAATATGAATATCTTAGTCAAAGATCAATCAAAGTCAATGACATTGCCAATGCTTTTGAAAGTTCTTTTTTTTATAATATTCCGAAAACTATAACACAGTTATTAAACTCATCTACTTTTAAGGCTGTGGAACTATTATAGGCATCCGTTGATGCATGTGCTGAAGTCTTTTACTTTACTCATGAAACTGCTGGCTGCATAGTGAAAACATTTAAATATCTCAACATCAAATACAAAAAAAAGGATCTTTGGAATATCTCAATAGGTAATATTATATGTTAATGATATTGCCCCCCCTTCTGGCTTTCATTTTTAACAGCTGTGTCGATGTTGGGATCTTCCCGGATCTCATAAGTATGGCAAGCTTGTCTCTCTTCATAAATCTGGTATTCAATTTGATCTTGAAAATTATCGGCCTATCTTAGTTCTTCCGTAATGAGTAAAATCTTTGAAAAAAAATTATTTTAACACAACTTTTAATAATTTTGATCGCAACAGACTTCTGCATAGCAACCAGTTTGGCTTCCCCGAAGGTAGGTCAACTACTAATGCTGAAACATTATTAATAAAGCACATTTTAGAGCGCAGAATACTATCGACGTGTACTGTGATCTCTCCAAGGCCTTTGATTGTGTCTGAAAATTAAAATTATAAATTAAATTCTTGTTGAAAATAAAGCATTACGGCATTCACAGCAAAGCCCTTGAGCTTCTATATTCCTACTTGACCGATAGAATTAAAATGGTTCAAGTAGGTAATGAAAAATCAGGATCAAAAATTCAATTTAATGGTTCCACAAGTATCAATACTTGGGCCTCTTTGTTTTAGGTATATGTAAATGATCTCCCGTATTTTGCTAAAGACCTTTGTGGCATAGTCTTATTTGCTGATGATACTTCTTTCTTAAAATGATGATATCTTCTTTCGAATAAAAATAATTCGGACGATGTAAGTAACTTACTGTCACAAGTACTAAATTGGTTTACTGTTATTAATTTACTGCTAAACACAGGAAAAAAAAACTAAATGTATTACATTCAAACTCCCTAATGTTACAGAATTTGCTACAAAAATCATATTAAACGATGGAATTCTCGAGCTCGTTGACTCAATAGTGTTTCTAGGTTTACATATTGATTCTGATCTACAGTGGAAACTCCAAATTGCAGACCTTGCAGGTAGACTTAATGGAATATATCACAGATGAGGGTACGGCTAGACTGGTTTACTTAGCCACTTTCATAGTATTAACACGAGAGGTTAGGAAAAATTGCTAATTCCTACCTTCAGACAAATAAAAAGAAAAAACTAGGCAAATAATTTATGAACTATATTATTATAGTTAGTTATAAGAACTCCAAAATTTTCCAAAACCCACAGAAAGCTGTAAGACATATTTTCAGTCATTAAACATATTAACGTTGCCGGGGCTCTACATTTTCGAGGTTTCCGTCTTCGTTAAATGTAACCTAAATTTATTTGAAAAATACCGTCACACACACGCAGTAGACGGGATGAACTGCGCCAGTGCCCTGTTAGAGCAAACACAGCACTAGTGAGCAAAAGTTTTTTAGGAATGGCACCTAAAATTTACAATAAATTACCCAAAAATATAAAAGAGTTACAATTGACAATGTTTAAGAACGAACTCCATAAACTTTTGACCACTAAATGTTATTATCACGTAAATGAGTTTTTGACTGATAAATAAAATTATAATTGAAATTGAATTTAATTGAATCTGACACATAGAATGATTTTACTTATAATTAATTTTCCGTAATTTTATCTGTTTTTCTAAATATTTTCCTTGAATTATTTACACAAAATATTTGCATGCTCTAAATAAACAAAACATGTATGGAACTGTAACAACTGAACATCTATTTGTAATTAAATTGTAACCCATGTTTGCAAATAAACATTATTCTTATTCTTAATTGTAATAACTACAAAATTGTAATAACTGATAAAGCTGTGTTGTTCGATTTGCTTTCTCAACTCAGTATAAAACATTAAAGCGAACTGTCAAGACAATGTTTTTTTTCATGATATTTTATTTTTGTTTTAAAAAAAAAAATAGTTTTATTAATTTTAAGTTGACCCGTCTATGTAGGCCATGTGCTTCTAAGGAAAAAACAAAGGTTTTAACTCTGACTTTGACTTTGCTGCTAGAGTTGCTTAAACGACGGTGCCTACGCCTAGTCTCACGCCTTACTTCGACACAGCTTGAAGCCCCTCATGGGCAATGATCAGGCTGATAATTTCGAAATATCCTCGTTCTTATAACGGTATCCCCTCGTAATGAATCATCGCCCCTCATGAGCAATGATCGGGTTTATAATTTCGAAATATCCTCGTTCTTATAACGTCAAAACCCTCGTAATGAATCATTGCCCCTCATGAGCAATGATCGGGTTGATAATTTCGAAATATCATCATTCTTATAACGATGTCGTTGATCCTGGTGGTTATTTCAATAAATATTTGTCCCTATAACGACTTTCCACTCCGGCTGAATCACCTCCCACATGGATATGTACGGGGGACCGGGTGATGCCTGGTTCAACTGTCTCGATATGTCTGAAACTCAAAATAAACGATTGAGCTGTTGTTCGATACATGTATAGAGTTTTCTGTATTACTAGTGGGCCGCCCCAGCCTCGCACGGGTTTTTATTCAATTTCTTTCCCCGGCAATTATTCGATTTTTTTTTCGCCTTCTAAACCTTCCCTAGGCCTCCACGAACATTTTAAGACAAGAAAAATCCGTTTAGCCGTTCTTGAGTTTTAGTCAGACTAAAGAGCAGCAATTCATTTTTTATTCATATAGATTTAATCATATTGAAACTACTATGTTATGTACCATGTTATGTCTAAGTTTTGTAAAACCAAACTATGGGAAAAAAAAATATTTTGTATCTTGTATCACACATACGTCTCTCCACATGGATTACTTACACGAAAGTACATACCCGTCTCAAATATGTGATGCACACACTCGACACACACATGTGCTACACACATGTGGCACACACATGTGCTACACACATGTGACACACACATGTGCTACACACATGTGACACACACATGAGCTACACACATATGACACACACATGTGACACACACATGTGCTACACATTTGAAATTGCTAATTGACAAATATTATTATAAAATTGACGACTTTTGAAATGATAAATTTTAACTTTGGACTAACATGTAGGTATTTATTTGGATATTAATTTAAAAACTTATTTGGTTATATTTTAGTGACTTGCATGCCATTTATCATAATTTGTACACCGAAATTGGTAATACATGTTGATACCGACACATATATTTTTGACTGTAAACCATACATTTACACATGTTTCTGCAAATAAATGATATTTATCTTATATCTTTATCTAAAAAAATATATTAAATGAGAAATAAAATAGATTTTTAGAAATTACGCATTTAAATTTTAACGAATTGCTTTGTCTATGCGCTACAGGTTTTTGAGAAGCTACACGACCGTACCCCTGTTTTTATAAGTCTTAGACTTAAACACAAACTAAAACTTTTACTTGAGTGTTGCTTTGCGTTACGCAGTAAAAGGAATAAGGTATAATAAGTGCTAAGAAATTAGTTATGGCGAATTATTATTTCTTCGAAATACCCCTTTAAAACCCACATAATTCCGCCGCCCACTGGCGTGATGAAATTAAGGTAACCTAGTGTGCAAGTAAACAATGACCTAATAATAGGTTCAACTGTGTTTATATACAAGCAAGATTGAGCAGTCTTACAAAATTATTATTTATTGATTAGTTGAACAATTTACGTTTACTTTAGTACTAGAATTGGATTTTCTTTAGCTTGATATCAAGACGACATTGTCAGAGGCAATTTGTAGGCAGGATGCCCAAGTGATTTTTGTTTAATATTTGAGGCTAATTGATATGCAACTTACAATTAGAAACAAGAATTAGTACTTCCTATTTATCAAAGCAAAAGATTAAAATTAACTTGAAATGAAAAAGAAAAAAAAAATGCTAATATTATTATATTACATAAGTCATTGGTACACAACTTTTTGTTTGCCATTAATTATGATATAGATGATAAATCTGGACAAAAATCACGAGTGCTATCCCACTTCTGAGCTATTAGAGGGGTATTTATAGGTTACTAAGTAAAATTACGTAAGACCACTCAAAAAATATATGAATCACTTTTACACAGTTTATTACAAATTAGTGTCTAACCTTAAAACAGTCTCCATCAGCACACCACTACAACACTTTTCACTTTTAGAGGTCTAGTCGCTACGACGCGCAGAAAACAGAATGTCGTGCTGAAGTCGCGAGTCGTTATATTAGGTTAGGTTTGACAACCGGAAACGACTCAGTACTACAGCTAACCATTCACTTAGTTTTAATAAATTAAGCGATACATTTAAAATTAATTAACTATTGTATAAATAATAACATAAATACTGAATATTTATGGTTACATTATATACATTTTATTGCAACAAAATCTTTCCAACCTAATTTATTTTTAAATGATATCGTTTTCCAACTATTTAAAATGCTTCATTATCGGAATAAAATAACTAAGTACAATGGATTCATTATAAATTCTGCACTTAATTAATAGTTATCCTTATACTAAGTAATATACTTTTAAGTAAAATTCTCTTCAGATGTTAAATAGGCCACGGCAACCTCATTTCAAGAGTATTTTACTAATAAACTACCGATCTATGTGTTGATGAATATATGTAGAGAAGGCTTTTACAATAAGTATCTATACTAAATTATATAATTAGACGGGTTAAAAAATATTAATATTTATATACAGGATTACCCTAGTTCAGACTTTTGCATTCCATGCCTATTTTAAATGTTTTATACTAATTTATATTTGAATAAAATTTATTATTATTATTACTTAGGATTGAATAATGTTTAATTTTCGCGAAAAATTAAATAATGCGATCAAAGCTGCGGTGTGTTGTTTTATGTGAGGTGAGAGGCAAAATACCTATCTTTAATGTCCCTCCGTCAATACTTAAATATTTTGCTTAAAATAAATTATTTAAAATTTTTTAAAATATTTATGTAGGTAGGTATAAACCTAGTTTTTTTTAATATATTTAATTATATTGTAAAAGAATAATAATGTTGTACCGAATGTATATCATTGTACTTTACCTACAAAAGATCCCTCTTTAAATCCACGTTCCACACTCATTCATAACCTTATCAAAAGAGCTATTCACACTAATAATTAAAGAAATCGTGTGAACCATTGTAACGAGGTCTTAATTAATTTATCATATAGAGGTTAATAGAAGAATGCTTACATAACTGCAGCTTTCTCTGCCCGAGTTTATACTTGTGTGAAAGAGACGGAAAATAGACCCATTGTTGCGTAAAGAATTCGTTTGGTTAATTAATCATTACCATATTTCACTTTCATTTATTCGGCAAAGATATGTAGATTGGTTTATTAAAAGTGGATAAGCTACTTTAATCTATATTTTTTGCCAATGAAGTGCTTTTTGTTCGATATAAATTAGCCCCGGAGCCTAATTTCCCAGGAGGAAACATTTAATTAGGAAGTTGCATGGGGATCTCTTGTGTGGATATGGTTAGCAGCCAAAGCTTTTAACCATTTTCAAAACCATGTTTTTAATTTGTAATTGTATTGACATGTTATTTATTTGTCGATGGTAGAATCTTTGTAAAATACAGTACATCCAAAGCTAACTTTTATCTAGAGAATTATAAGAATACACCAAGGCCAGTTGCTTTTATTGATTCACAATTTAATAACAGGCTCATGTACTCACACAAAAGGCTACTGGTCACTTTATTATCTATATTATAGCTACTATCCAAGCTCCCATACAATAATAATGTCAGTGTTCGAATGCGAAAAACCTTCTAGAAATTTAGATCCTCATACCGGTATTCTTGGTCTGGGTATTGAATATGTATAATAAAAATATGTATATATGTATGACTATTATATTAAGTATATCAGATATCTAGTACCCGTAACACAAGCTTAGAGCTTACCACGGGGCTAAATTTTGTTGTGTGAATTGTCTGGAAATATTATTGTATTATTATTATATAATAGCATATACAAATTTCGCTGCTGCCACTACTCGAGACTGCATTGCATGTGTCAAGAAGTTATCGAATTTCGAAGTAATACCGAACAAAGTTATGCATGTGCATTCAAGAGTTGCCTAAATGCCGTCAACACTCGAGCTTGACACAAATTCTGTTAATTACTCCTGGAGCGAATAGTCAATAGTTTCAGAGCTTACATTTCCAAAGGACTTAGGTATAGGTACTTAACCTGCTATTTGTTTAGTTAAATGTCAATTGAATGTGTTGGACAAAGGTATTATTATAGCTATAGGCTATTATTATTATATATAATTATTATTGAATTTACCGAGGTAATAATGTATATTCTAAAATAAAGATCGTCATTAAAAGTCGGATGATTTATAAGTCACATATAACGTGGATGAATCCCGTTTAAAAAAAAGAAATGTTTTAGTAAGGTCTACGTACGTTATGTACATGTGACGTCTAGTAAGTCTAGTTATATAAGCTTTGTGGGGCGTCGTGTGGATAACCACATTAAAGATTATTGTAAAAAATAATACAGCAACACTTAACGGTGCAATCGACACAGTAAGTAAATAACAAAGACATTATATCAGTGTAATTTGAAGAAATTATTTTAAGTATTTTGCCACAAAGAAGTTTTGTCGCTTACACAGTATTGCCGTATTTGTGTCAGACTATCTGACCTCAATAATTTTTACGACTTCTTGGGCAACTAAGCGTGCGTATTAGTTGATTGATTGATGTCGAGAATGTCATTAAATGACTTTTCACATTATGTGTTATATTATTTTAATATTTTAAGTTTTTTAAAATATGTCATGTGGTCAGAAGGCTTGAGAAACTTTAATTAAGTGTAGTAGGATATTGTTTTGGTCAGAGTTTCTGAAAAAGGTAATAGTGTGTATCATTTTGGACACCTTTATGTAGGTACAAATAACGTTAGTCAGTATAAATTTGTACGGACACCTTCGGATTCCTGATTGTTATTCGGTTGCAATCTCAAGATATTTTTTCCCAACAATACTCGCTTCGTATGATTTCTGCACGTCATGAAGGAATTTAAGGTTATGCTTTGTAATATTTATCCTCCCATTCAGTTCTGCTGATGGAATCATTTCAAAGAACCCTTGAAATCCAAGATAAACATCACATAGTCATTTTTCACTCGTGCACCATCATGAGGGACAAGATGCAATTTTCATATACTTACAAAATAAACTATATAAATACTTGGAACTTCAATTCGTTATGGACCTGCTTTGTACGTAATTATAATGCTTATCTTACTGGAATACTTACTTTATGGATATAATATTATATGTTATTTTTAGAAGTCTTAGTTATACATAAAATAACATACTTGTCGGATTGAGAACCTCCTCTTGTTGTTGAAAGTCGGTTAAAAATATAGTTAATTGGACAGTTTTTTTTAAATGCATATACTTAAATAAATCTAAGTTGATAAGTATGAGATGGAGTCATACTACACGTAGGGTTCCGTGTAGTTAATACCCATTTAGCAATAAAAAAATATATATATTTAAGAGTGCACAAGCAGCTGTTCTAGCGGGCACCCATAACCCATACAAGTATTGGCCGCGTATAGGAGACCCCATATGTATTTATTTATTATGTGTTTTGAGTATCTTTTGTCGGAAAGTGAAATGCATTATCCCTCAAATTTTAACTCTCTATTTATCATAAACAGACAGATTACGAAATCTCAATAATAGTTCTAATCTCGTTTCACCCTTTAGGTACAAAACTCTAAAAAACATATTTTTTTTAGGAGTAATGGAAAGAATAATAGATGTGAAACTTACACGTCATAAATGATTATTATGATTTGACTTACGTTATAAATTAGATACTCTCATAATCCGTGCGATGATTGCACTTAGATCGATAAGACATCTAAATGAGCTATCGATCACGATAACAAGACATTGCTGCATGCCTGGCGATCCACGCCTACCGATCGATATAATCGAAGCTTGACGTTTGATATGATCAAGCTTGTTTAGGCAAAATTGTGTTGCGAAACTGCTGTCAGCTGTATGGCTTAATTAGATGATGTCATCTCTTGTCAATAATTGATTCATAAATATCATATTGGTTGTTTTATATATTAGTAAAGGTAAAATATTTATTTTAATAAGGGCTTGTTCTCCATCTCCGAGTAAAATAGTCTAAGTTATTCAGTCACTGACAGTTGTCACTTGACTTGATAGCTCTTTATTTTATTCATTCGCTATTTTACCCAGATTTTGTGTTACAGGCCCTAAGACCAAAGGTTTAAAAAGTGCGACTTGACTAAAGAGAGAGCGCCATACACTTTACCATCGAATCAAAAACCTAGTCTAATTATCTGTGATAAAACATTTTGATCAGTCAAATTTACTTCTGTAAATGTAAAATCAGAAATCTATTTATAAGTATTTGCTTTTTTTCACAATATCTCTAGGCGAAAACAAGGCACAAATAATAAAATTGAAAACTAAAAAATATTTTATACTGCCCCTCGAGGTATCCTCTTAAAAGGTAAATAGGTACTATAATCCCGGTTCTAGCAAAGGGGTAGTTAGAAGTAACCATCTTTACAGGTACTTTTTACCAATAATTAAGGTGATTTTCCAACAGAGATGTGCTAAGCACCATTCTTACGGGATGCGTTTGATTTGATATCCAAAAGCATGAAAGCGATGAACATAGTTGTGGAAATGGATTGAAGAAACATATTCGATTCCCGCTGAGGGGTCAAGTGTTTGTATGTTCTGCAAGCACTTTCTCCTTGGTCTGGGTGTTAAATATGTATAATTAAAAATATATATAATATCTATTTATGTATGTATATTATATTAAGTATATCAGATGTCTAGTACCCGTAACACAAGCTAAAAGCTTACCACGGGGCTCGATTTTGTTGTGTGGATTGTCCAGAAATATTTAATTTTTATTTTTATTTTTATTTATATGTTTAATTTTTAGATGCGTGCTAAGGATGGTCGCGTAGTAGGGTGTATTATTGTATTATTATCTATCATTATAAGTATTGTTATCTATCATTCGTGAGAAAACCGGCATGTTCTGACAACTTTAAAAAGTTTGAAGAACATGTGTCATTCACGAAGAACTTGGTCAGCGTGATAAATTAAGGATTAATCTCTCTCGTCAAGAGAGAATTCCCTGAGTCCCAGCATTAAGATAGTTAATGCGGTGTTGATGGTGATCTTTCTCGTATAGAGAAAAGTCCCTGTGTCCTAGCAGTGGGAACGTAAATAGGGGTGCTCATCTGGATACATAATTAAGGTCAAGCTGCTGGTCTATATGCAAATCTTTATAGCATATGTACTCGCACCGCTACATAGGATCAGCGGAACCAATCGCTTTTGTTCATGTTTTGATAAGTTTGTGTTATCCCTATGAATATAATGTTATGTAACCTTAGAAATAAGTAGGTACCTACTATTGAATCAATTTTTTAAGCCACAATGAAAAAGCTGTGTTCTTCTTTACGCTTATTAGCAATTTAAATATATGTCCGGAAATACAATTTTAGTTCACAGCGCAGCTCGCAGCTCTCACAGCTTAGCTGAACAGTACATCTCTGATGGAAAAGCGCCCTTACTCGCTCCGCTCGGTTATAATTTGTAAAACGACAATGATTGCACGCTGCTACCGTCCCGGCCATTTTATGGCAATTTCACTGGCTATTTATTGTTTTTACGTCCAAGTTAGCGAGACGTATAACATTGAGAGAGCACAAAATTACTCATAGATTTGAAACTCGTGTAAATTGCATGTGGTTTTATTTGACAAAGAAACCTATTTAACGATGGATACTGAAAGTCTCAGCGAACAGACGGAAGTGATTGTATTTTATTTTGAAGTAAATAATTTAGAAAATTTGCCTCTTTTCGTTTGATTCTTTTAATGTAGATAGGTACCATAGAGTTGCAAAGGTGTGTAATATTTTTCTGAATCCAGTTTCATATTTTATTGTCCTCTGTGATATGATAACAATCCATTGTTTAATTTCCATTATTTTTTTTTTGCTTTTTATGGTAATTATATCAAGCCTTGACGACTTAGCAGTAAATTTAAGGGTGAATATAGGAATGGGTAGCATACTATGCTCTACGAGTAATTTCGACGAATAGTATAAATAGCCAGCGTATTAGCAATCTCTAGCAAGCGAGGAGTATCTTATCTATTCCTTTACCACCTTTCTCCAATGTTTAATCCACAGACTATTATTACAGCGCATTAGTGTTGCCCACAACTTGTGCAGGTTTCTCGATATTTTACAACTGACTACGATTCTACTCGTTATTATGTCTATTACCCGATCATTATGTATTTAATATAATAGGTAAAGCTTATGCTATAAAATATTGTTTTATTTCTTTTTCTTTGGGTTGAATTCTGGAAATTGCATAATACGGAAAAAATACTGGTTAGATGATGTACCTACTCGTATAATGCAATTATTTCAAGTCACATCATAATAATATAGGTAAGTACTAACCCTAAAATAAACTGTTAATAAGCAGTAAAAGATCATGATTAAATTCATGATCTTTTACTTCGTTTAATATCTAGTACAGTCATCGTTAAATTGATGTAAATGTCTAGATTAGTCAAAATAATCTGATGTAATTGTTGTAAGCAGTTAGAATCATCATAATATTGAATGCTGCCAAAGTGGTCAAAATATATCAAACCTTAAACTATGTAGGTATATTAAAAATTATTTAGGACGATAAATTTGAAAGCTCTGTTTACACAGATTATTTTGAACACCTTGTCGACTTAAATGCCTAAATATGAAACAATAAAATTGTAATATTTTTACGACCATGGGCGCATTCAATATAATGATGATTCTAACTGCCTATATTTCAGATTATTTTGACTACTCAAATCACTTAATACGCTACATAGTACTTGAACAACCAGACGACCACGTTTAACAGACACACATACATAGCCATGAATTTATAATATATGCACAACAGTAATTAGGTTGTTCTTTCATATAATAAAATTCAATAAATATATTATTTGCTTAAACGGGAATAACGAATTTCCCTTATATCAAGGATTTCTATTACATAAAAGGGGTCTCAATGTAATTTATAAAAGTAGAAAATATAAATTAAAAATGAAAATTATTCACTGTAAAATTATTTAGTACTTGTAAACTTATTTTATGTTTTAACTAAAAATAATGATTGAAATATTACAAGTATTACAACGTCCATTAACCAAATACGCTTAAGTTGGTTTGAAAAACAAAACTAGCCGAAATACCGATCGCTATCATAGTTTTTGTCTTCCGCATATCATCAATTAAAATATTTACACGTGACTAAGTGACGCAAAGCAGATTCTTTTAGACCGGTTTTCACTGTGGGAGAGTAGCGCCACCAACGTTACTTGGACTTTGGTCAACATACTCAAAAGGACTCAAGGTTTCACAGGGGAAAACCATTTTGCTAGAAAATATCCAATTAAGTCTAGGAATAAAAACCCTCTTTCTGGAGCTCTAAATCTGAAGTACCTAACTATCTATTTTTTCTACACTTTTATTTAACTCAGTGCGTATTATATTGAAAAATAATTTATGTGGATGTAATATAACGAAATCAGTTCAACAATTTATAGAATTCTATTTTGGAAAATGTAGGTATAAAATCTAACTAAGTATGTTTCAATTAAGTTGGTAAAACATCTTATGATCCTATCCTTAAAAAAACTTTGCTATTTTTCGTTGTTTAAAGTTCGAACTTTGGTGAAAAACCCACTTATGGACAGTGGGCGAAGGACCGCCTGAGGCGCAGGAGGTTGCGGGCTCGATTCCCGCCGGGGGACCAGATTCTGTGCGATCTACGATTTCTGGTTTCGGGTCTGGGTGTTTTCTATATATCATATGTAAAAGCCGTGTTGGCTAAGTGGGAGGACACTCGACTTGCATTCCGAAGGTCGTGGGTTCAAACCCCGCCACGCACCTCTGGATTTTTCTTCTTGAGAAATTTATGTGCGCTTTAAACACGTGCTTTAACGGTGAAGGCAAACATCGTGTGGAAACCGGCATGTTCTGTGAACTTTAAAAGAGTTTGAAGAGACATGTGACATTCACCAACCCGCACTTGGCCAGCGTGGTGAATTAAGGCCTAATCTCTCTCGTCAAGAGAGAAGTCCCTGTGTCCCAGCAGTGGGAACGTTAATAGGGTGATGATGATGATGATATGTAAAAAAATATTACGTGTTAGTCCAGTTCTGAAGAGGCATGACACAAAAATAAAACACAGACCAAAATAAACACTTGCGGTTTTAGCTAGTTCTATAGTAAAGGCTCTGCATCAGGTCTCATCATCTCATCAACATAGATAAGTTTTTTTAATATTCTTTATGCATAATTTAAAAACACGAACCAAAACAAACATGCATAGGGCTTGTTTACACCATCGCTGAGTAAAATTAGACAATGATTTACTAAAGAGCTATTTCGCTCTGTCGCGTGTGACAAAGCGAGGTAGCTCATGACATAACTAACTGACATACATAAGTAACCATTGCTTATTAGTTTACTCGGATTTTATTAAATATGCCCATAATGATTGTGTAACCTATAGCTAATTCTACAGTCTCTGGCTAGGCTAGGCATAGGCTCTGAACTATTTCACATCAACATAGACAAGTACATATTTTTTTTTTCAACATGTATCTATGTAGCTAAAAAACACTTAGAAAAACAAACAAACTTAGGTAAGTAAGTACAGCTATTTCTGATGTGCGCAACCAGAAGGTCACACATACCTTCAGACACGACTCCGACAAGAGGCCCCATTGAAGTGGTTATGGTGTGTAATGATCTTGTTTCAAGGCGACATCGTCTACAATAAAATTAATAACGAGTTTTTGTCCATTCAAGGATTCCGAACAATCGTGGCATTGAGTCTCGTGATTTATCTGCGGCTGCTGGGAACTCGACATTACTGGAGCTTTTGTTTTGTAAGATACGATAATGCGACGACATTAATTGTTTGTTTTTTTTTGGGGTTTAACACACGGAACTATGATGAAAAACGTAAGGGAAATTTTATTTATAATCATTATATAAAATTTTATTTACATCCAGCTTAGGTTGGGGATTATTATGTCACTCTTTTGCATGTTCTGATAAGAATCTTGGAACTATCGATAAAAGTTAGAAAAAGCTACAGAAGTTAGATGCATTTTCTTTCCGTTTGAAAGACTTTTAATAAATAAGATTCTTAACAGATTATTTGAAAGTTTACCAAATCCGAAACTTAATCGCTACTATCAATCTAAGGATGTTTTGGTGATGAGGGATAGATTTGTGGCCTATTTAGGTTCTATATGTACCTAGGTACGTTTAGATGAGAATAATAAAATAATTCTTAGTTTTTGTTTGTCAAAAAGTAAAGTAGAATTTAATTTCCACTAAGTTTATGTGGAAATTAAATTCAACTTTATTTTTGGTCTCATAATTGGGTTCAAAGTTTACTCTCAAACTTATTATTAAAAGGAAATGACGCTCGCAAATTCCCGCGAATGTTTTTGCCTAATTCCAACAGATTTAGTGATAACACTGTTAAGTTATTAGGCTTTGTTAGATTTGGCTTCTCACATTATTTGTTAGTCATAGAGTGCTTTGACCCCTCGTTTTTGCCTTCATTTGTCGATGGCAGCCTTGAGCGGTAGTTTGGCGTTTCCGCAATTAGTTCTGTGTAACTGCCTGAAGATAACTATAATTGTAAGATAATTGTCGTGTTATACGGTCTGTGATCTTGACCTAGTCATCTATCGAGCTTACAGATCTACGGCTTTGAAACAGCATGAAGCGCATACAGGTATAGAGTATAATGTGAGGACACTCCATAAAACATTGGCATTACCATAGCATACAGAATATTTTTTGAGAATATTTACCTAAAAGATAAGAAACTAAAACGTAGTGATTATACTCTCTTTAAATTTACTCTCTGCCAGAAACCACCAGAAATATGTATATATTTTTACACACCCAGATGTATATTCCAATGCTGGCGAAATATAATAATTTTGTCAGTTTTTATGATGATGCATAACTATACATTTCTTGAAACGAAATCTAACATTTAATAGAGGGCTGTGACTCAATGTGGAATCACTGAAAGATTATCATGGACCTACAGCACAAAAAAAAGTTCCCCAGTCAAACTCCATTTCACATGGCGGAAATTTAACACTTAATTTATCTTTTACGAACATTTTGCGTCGATATCCTCTTCCCACGACGCGTCAGATTCAAAGACGGATTGACAGCATGATTGGTACCTGGACTGATGTTTCCACCAATTACACGTGTCTGCCGGCTCCAGGCATCAAGTACCCCCTATACACAATTGGGGGTTAAGGTTGCATCGTGAGCAATGATCAAAAAGCCATTGCGATTTTGTAGTCAAACGGCAACCTATACCGGTGATTTTGTATAAGTAATGTTTTCTTACATTGTATTCAGTATAAAAGTAAATGATCGACTTGAAACTAGTCGTGACGCGATCTGGTGGTTCTCAGTTCCCAGACCAATGCATTGCGTTCCTCCATCAGTCAAGGATGTACTATTAAAGTTTTTTAAAGCTCAATTCAATTCAATCTCTTATAAATTGGACGCAGCGCTTCAAGTTAGTTTGCCAGTGTCAAGTTAAATAAAATTATAAAGTGAAAAAGATGTTACACAGATGAACGCCATTTTGCGTCTCCTTTTTAAAGCTCTTTTAGAATAACAGCTTGCTAAATAAAACCGTAGAGTCTAATAGAATCCAATATGGATTTAAAACACCAAAATGTATAGAAATCTTGTGTTAAACGTAGTGTCTAAATATACTCTCAGTTCTATGTCTTGTTACTTTCATTATCTAAATGCAACATTTAATCCAACATTCTAATCTCAAACTATGTAGAATGCAGTTAAGAGTAAGCCCATTTAAGATAGATGCAAAATCCTCACAAGTAAATAGCATTCGCATCGCATTTATGTATAAACAAAGTTATTGTTATGTAAATAACATAATTATTGTTGAAATATCTGACGAATTGTAAATAATACTCATACAATAATAATCATAAACACGAGACCAGTGATGTCAATAAACTAATGAAATGAACACTCACTTTATCAAAGACAATGTGATTGATTAGTCAGAGGAGATCACGTCATCCATGGAGAGATGAGACCACCCCGGCTTCTGTGCGAGATTACTGTCGTATCATTTTAATGAAATAAGCCGTGGATGTTTCTGAGAGGGAGTCACTCAGTCTCGTCAATTTTAATGGTCTTTACACGGGTGGTAGGTTTTGTTCATAGGTTTGTCGATCTGTATGATATGAGTTAGTTACCTACTCATAAAATTAAAGAAGTTCTTTCTGCGAACAATATTGTTTCTTAAACATAAATTTGTATTTTAAGGGTCGATTTTTTATCCTCTATTATAGTATATTCGATCAATTGAAAATTAGCATGATAAATCTCTGTTAGTCTAAGTACTGAAAAGCACTTTTTTATTCTTTTACAAGTATCTCACCTCGAAAAATCTATACAATACATACAGAAAAAAAATCTTATTACTTATTAAATTATCACAGTTTTTTAAATATTAAAACTTGAAACGTGTAATAACCTCGCAATAAAAGACTCAGTAAGAGGGTAGACCGGTTCGTTTGTGTTAAACCTTACAGCAGGCAGAGACAAACCGTTTATTCCGCGATTATGGCCCTTACGACACAGTCGACATATCGGAAAACTCAATAACAGTCCAATCATGGTATATTACCCGTTTCAAGTTTAAAAGTTCTTATTCCTTCCAATTCTCAAAAGGTACAATCTTAAGCTGCTGATATTATGATAATGTCAGACATTTTGACTAGTGTAATTACGGGTATCACAAACCCGTCATAAAACAATGAGGGCAAATACCATGGCACTCCTACAGTTTCAGTGACCCAGAAATAACAGTACATCCAAATGTTAGTAAGACACTTTCGAGACCACTTCGGGACCCACCCTAAGCGCACCAGCTTATAGCATTGTATGCAAATGGTACGACGCCGCGACGCTACCTTATGTTGGGCTTAAACCGATCTAGTTGTTGATTTAGTCCACTGGAATAAGCCTAATATTTGTCAACGCGGAATGTTTGCAATCGGCTTAATTATGTTGTTCAGTACATTTCTAGAATTAAAACGATTGGTATTTGGAGCTTTTAATTTACATCTATGCTGATATGATGAATTGCGAGTTCACAGACACTACGAGTAAATAACTAATTTGTCATATTATTTTCACATTTAAAAAATGCAAAACTGTCAATGCCTATTATAGGTTATTTACTCGTAGTGTCTGTGAACTCGCAATTCATCATATCAGCATAGATGTAAATTAAAAGCTCCAAATACCAATCGTTTTAATTCTACTGTAGCTGAGAGGTAAAGAATAACAAGTCCACTTTTTGTCAAAATCGTTTTTTTACGAATTTTGCTTTTGAAATGTGTGCTCTATGACGTGGTAAAAAGTTATAAGTCCTATCGGCAATATTTTCGAATTTATTGGTAAATAAATAGTAATAAGTCCGTTGTAGCTTTAGAGGTAAATCGTAATACTAACCCTTAACATTGTTTACCTCTGACGCTGCCGCGCTGTGGCGCGAATCAAATCGTGATACAAGCGGTCGATCGATAACAAGTCCAAGCGCATGAACTGCAGTGCCACTCAATCCGGACTTATTATAGTTGGGTCGCCTAAGATCGGATGTGACTGACATAAGATCGGACGCATGGAACAACTCCAAAACAAGGAAATATTTTCTTCTGCTGGCACCACTACTAGGCGTGGGCCTACGCGGGAATACGTGGGTATTTAATGAAAGGACACACGCACATGGAATTCACTCATTGATCGAAAGACACAAGAACAGGCTAAAACAATTTTCGATTGCAACTCCATGGGGCTGGCAGCAGGTTGTTAGAGCTTGCTCATCAGCTAAACTGCCAATAGATGTTATCAATATGGAAGATTTTAAAAGTTTTGCAAACATCACCTTTTACTAACCCCCAACCAAAAAGAGGGGTGTTATAAGTTTGACGTGTCCGTCTGTCTGGCTGTGTATCTGTCAGTCTGGGACATCATAGCTCCCGAACGGATGGAGCGATATCAATTTAGTTTTTTTTTTGTATGGAAGGTGAGTTTGGCTCGATTGTTCTTAGACATGTTTTATGAAAATTGGTTGTGCCGTTTAAAGTTATGGGGGTGAGTGGCACTTGGGAAGGAAAACCGAAAATCTGCAAAGATACTCGAGTGGGGTATCAAATGAAAGCGCATCTCGTGCACATTACTAAGTATTATGGTGTTTTACTTTTAAGGAAATTAAGGCATTGGAATCGGGGGTTTTTCTTCAATTTCAAATTTTGATTTATCAATAGAAAGAATTGACAAAATGTACCATACATTGTTATGGTATATGTACAGATGAGTAAAGATGAATATGGCATATTGCAGTATAAAACTGCTTTTGAAGATGGTGACTTCCAAAAAGTATCTTTGATGAGAAACAAAGGACTCCTTGCCCTCAGGTGCCAATGCCTACACATGTAAGAACCGGTTTAAACCCAATTACAAAAAACGTTGACATGGATTCTTCAAATATATCACGTTTTTTAAAAAAACCTACCCTATGTCAAAGGCCAGCGTGAATTCGATGTATAAAAATACTAGCGACCCGCCCCGGCTTCGCACAGGTGCGATACTGATACTAAATAAATAAATAATAAATAAATAAATATAAAGTAAATGACAAAGTATCTAATCTGTGGTTTTATACTATGTAGTGATTAAAAATACAGTAGAACTGATAAGTATTTCTTAAATTATAAATGTAGTTTTGTTTGATTTTTATTGGTAACCTAATAATAAAATAGTGCACAATGATGAATATAAAGCGACTTGTATGTGACTTATTATTGTTATGTTTTGAAAACGAATAAAAATAATGAACGTTATTGGTGGTAATGAATAATAAGTCCATTATTTATATAAATACTAACAATTAAATTTAATCAAATTAATAAAATTATAATAATAGTATATTTGTATAGAAATACATAAAAAAATCTCTAGTTAAATTAAAGCATTACAAGTTATTAGCATTTAACAATAAAACTCCCGCTACAGACATTTCTAAAGCTCATTCTGAAAAGTTTTGGATATGGCGGTTGTTACTCTTTACCTCTCAGCTACAGTTTTGTCAAGTACCAATATTCGAATAAATGATCAAGAAGATAAAAACATGCAAATAGCTTTATTACAAGGTACTGAGTAGATACGGATCATATTTTCTCGAAGACCTATCAATCTATACTTCACTAGTTAGTAATTTAAATTACCCCAATTTGTCTCCTTAATTTCATAATATTCAAAACCTATCACCCCAATTCAAATCCTTCTAATCACTTTCCACCCACTGGACCGGGCTACTCGCCACAATCACTGGACTGTGCTAGTATCACGACCATCGGAACGTCCAAATTACTCGACCAACTTTCGAACCAACCCATAAGCATTTGAGAAACCACCGACCGCCAATTTGTCCCTTCCGTGTCAGTGATTTTGTCATTCCCTTGGGCATTTTACTAATAGAGAGCCGGCGGCATCAGAGCGTTCCTGGAAATAATTTGCGAGAGAATTTGGAATCTAGGATACCTAACCTTTTACGTGTTGTTACTTACATACTTTACCTTTCTAGTGGAATTATTTTG
The DNA here is from genome assembly GCA_929108375.1 of Gymnoscelis rufifasciata. Taxonomy (NCBI): domain Eukaryota; kingdom Metazoa; phylum Arthropoda; class Insecta; order Lepidoptera; family Geometridae; genus Gymnoscelis; species Gymnoscelis rufifasciata. The sequence goes on along the minus strand of OV815315.1, from coordinate 4,801,026 downwards.
CAGTCCTAACATTAGAACAACAATTGAAATATTTGCGCAGTAATGTTTGCTTTTGGTATTTTTTTAACAAATAATGCAATTTCAAATTTATGTTTTATAAAAATGTTAAATTTATTTTAATAATTTCGTACATTATACAATCTATATACCTGATGCGAGTATTGTCACTTAATACAATCCTATCATCGAGGCAGACAATTAGCCTTAAGTTAGCAGACATTTTGTAAATTTTCTCTTTATTGAGTCTTATTCATGCTAATGATACGGTGTCAATTGGCAAACCTCTGCGAAAATATACAAAAATTCCTTTACAGAAAAGTTTGCTTTGAAAGAACATTTGAATGCACTCGGTAAAGTTGTTTGGCTTAAACGACGTATCTTTAGAATTTGCCCGTTTATTGTCCCATCTCAATTGCCTCGTCACTGTTCGCTCCACCATGGCTAAAGACAAATTGCTCGTTGGCAGAAATACCTGGTGCCATTGAGACGGTGACTGTCATTTGTTAAGTCACTGTACCTATACCTACCTACCTGCTGGCTATTTGTCTTCGGTGTGAGTTTGACGCCTATTGACGGAATTATACGGGTAATTTGTTTGGATCTGCGATTTAAAATAAAGTAAGTTTGATGGAGCTGGAGTTTGCTCAAATTTATCATAAAGCCTTGACACGACACTGCCACCGCGCCTTTAAAGCCTAATTTTACTATTTGAGGCTGTTAGTAATACATATTTAATATAACGTAATACAAGTTAGGATGAAATGACAAGTTAAATTGCTAGTTATGAATAGTTAAGTAAGCAGCGACGCGGAGGGAAAAACGGAGGGAACAACGGCGGGAGCGCGGTGGCGGTGCGGCGTGGTGGCGGCATTGTGTGCAGGAAGCCTAAAAGGTCATTTTTATTATTTTGATCAAAAAGTGGGTTCTTGTTTTGCGAAGTATTGATTACTTGTTTAAAATAGCACTTACGAGTATAATTTCCTAAGGCTGTAAAATGTAATTCTGTTACCCTTTATTCTTAGATACTAGAAACTATGTCTACCTTTTGAACTATCTCTCGCATAAATAATCGCAATATCCTGCCACCCACACAATGTCTACTGAGATCACAATAAGGCTCGGTTGAAATCTTAATAACAAGTCATCGTCACACCCACTGTGAGTGACAGTGACGGTAGGCGAGATGAACGCTGACAGATCTGTATCCAATATGTTGGATTTGCGTTTAAAGAACTGAGATTTTATATATATTTGGCCTATATCGAGTTGCTGATCGGGAAGCAACTCTATATTAAAAAGCAAAATGAGTATGGAGAAAACATTTGTATGATCTTTTTATATTTTTATTAAATATTATTTTTCATTATTTTTAAATCTTACGCTCATATTCATAAAAACTACTATTTCTGTCTAATTTAAGTGAATTGGTTTAACACGCAATAGCCTATTTATGCCTTATTTTGCGACCGTTACTTGTTTAGGAATAACCGTTTTTTATCTCCTAAGTCTGATATAAAAAGAAAAGAAGATTATGTAAAAGTTTCCGATAAAAAACAAAATCCTTTTCTAAATATAGGTTAATCAGCATATCAAGTAATATGGCTATCTTGGCACTTAGAAAAGAAAGCGTAATAATAATTTAAATAAATCAACAATTAATACATAAATAACATTTCTCTGTTATGCTGTAATCAGCTCTCTGCATGAAAATAGTTAAGGGTTTTTAATTGAAAACAAAACTACTTTAAACAAAGTGTCTACCAATTAATGTTTATTTTTTAGGATAACTTTACCACTACTCTTACTGCTGGGAAAAGGTCCCTAATAATAATATAACACCTAATTTATACAAATTAAATCGAGCCCTACGACGCGCGATTTTGACTTTTTTAGAAAGCGCGCGTTTGTGGCGAACTCTAAGGCGCCCTAGAATAAGAATAAATACTAGGTACCGTCAAAATAACAGTCACAGCGAAATGAAATTTTGATTATGTACCTTAATTGATAATATAACCAAACGTATTAAGCCGGGACAAACATTTTAACTATACTGTAACTTTTAATCCATGTTCTATCATTCTATGAGCCAAGACGTACAAATTTACTTTATATTTATCTGTGAGACGTTAATATAATTATTTCTCTATAAAGCAAATAATAATAATCATAAAATATAGACCTAATAAAAACTGTCAAATAGGCATTTTAGTTTACGATAATGGTAAGGACGCCCATACACGGCATGTCAGAGTATTTTATAAATTTTCATTGTACAGACTTATTCCATAGATGGAACTATGGAAAATAAGGTAGCCCCGGGCGTAAAGCAAATGTGTGTTCAAATGAACAAATGAAAAAATATTGTATCCAAATGGATACAATATTTTTTTTGCAAAATCCAGAGCAACTTTTATTATAATGAGTTGAGGTTTGTATGAATTTTCGAAGGCTTAGGGCTTAGCCATATTTTTTTCTACCTAATCGTCAGTGCGCAGACATGGCTTTTAAGTGAACTCCCAGGGTCAGATCTGACTCAGGGTAGACTGTAAAATTTTATGTATAAAACAAATCAAAAATATTTGGATTACAGAGATACGCTCGCTTACAGGCAGATGGAGGAGTTTTATCAACAAATCACAATTTGCGGTGAGCACGTTAATTTGAAAAATCTTGCATCCAATCTTAATTTAATCCTATGTACGCGATATAAGGTATGTTTTATGATGCCGTTACACAATTACGTGACAAACCGATTCGTCCCCTACGAAAAAGTTATGTCTTCAAAAAATATAACAATTATTTTATTGAAACAGTCCGTATATGCCCTCAGCAGTCGGAAGAAAGTAGTCCAACGGTAGCAGAGCTCATATCATTAGATCATGATCGGCACGAACAGGCCGGACCGGTTATCGGTCGCCAATGCATCATTATAACTGCCTAGATGCCGCAGGAATCCAGAGGGATTCTTATTTATTACGGCATCTCGGGAAATAGCGCAACATCGGAAAATGGGAGTTAGGTGTGTGGGGTTTTTATGGCAACACCCTCGGATTACGGAATTATTTCAAAACAAATAAGGCAGCGCAACTTTTTAGTGGCGGAAATAAGCTTGGAAAAAGCATTCCAAAAGCATCCCTTGCCTTGGTATTTTCTATATCTTTTAGATAAAATTCGCGTTTCATTTTGTTCGTTCCCGTACTCCTCCGAAACGTCTTGACCGATTATCATGAAACTTTGTGAGCATATTCAGTAGGTCTGAGAATCGGCCAACATCTATCTATTTTTCATTTTGCAAAACAACGTTTGCTGGGGTTAGCTAGTTATATATAAATAAACAATGTGAATAATTGTATCGGACCTCTTGTATACTCTTTAAATCAAGTTTGGAGCAAATCACGCAGTATATTTAAAAGTTATATTTAATAATATTTGATACAAAAAAAAAATTTCTTGCTTTGAAAAATGCACTCAGACCTATTTGTCTATAGGGATAGACAGAATATAAATAGCTGTTTGTATCTTTAAGCTATTTACTAGCTGAAATTAAGAAAAAATATTTTTCGACCGCGTCTTAAAACTTTTGGGAATTTTAAACCTATTAGGTATGTGAGAATGGTTGTCACTTAAAACCCATATAGATAATAAACGTTCAATCGGTTCAAAGTTATAGTTATACAACCAAAAATATTTTTAAATAGCTATTCAACGATAACCCACATGAAACAGTGTAGCTTGTTAATTTTATTATTTTTACAAAATGGCGTCCAGTAGTCGTCAAATTGTATTTTCATTTACGTCACACAGTTTACAGTTTACGTTGGTGACAATCACCGGACCTAAAGGAATTCTTCGACGTATTATTATCAATCATCAATCGGCCCAGGCGTTTGGTCTGCATAGTGTTTCAAAGGAACATAATTACAAACATATGTACATAGACTTATAACCATTCCTTTGCGTCGGGTAAAAACTAAACCATACTGAATTTATGCATCACAGTTTTATTACTTTAGGTACTCGTATAAGTTTTCTCCATAATAATATCTCAACGTACATCTGCATACAATGAATAATATTAGTTTAGACATAGAAAAATAAGTTTAGATTAGAAAGTTGATCAATGATTATGTTTTATATATTAATATAATTATATTTTCGTTTCAGATTGGATAACGTTCACATAACCACACATGTCCTCCAAAAATGATACCGGTGAGTCGTTTTACTAGTTATATTCAATTCTCGTTAGTAACAAAAGCCTAACTTATCTATACTAATATTATTATTAATAACCATATATTCTCTGTTTATATTATATAGCTGAAGAGGTTGTTTGTTTGAACGCGCTAATCTTAGGAACTACTGGTTCGATTTGAATAATTCTTTCACTGTAAGATAGCCTATTTATCGAGGGAAGCTATAAGCCGCGGGAAAATCCATAAAACACGGGCAAAATAGTCTCTAAAAATTATGTCCCTCATTGTTAAGAAACACCGTAATTTGTGTGCGAAAATATACACAATTGCAAGATTTAAACAAGTAATCCGGACTTCCTTCTGTAGAAATATTCAATATGGCGAGAGCTCTGTCTTGACAGACAGAAGCTCTGCAAGCTCAGCATTAGGATTTTAAATCTGACAGCTAGCATGAGATGACAGCGACGATGCAGCTGGAATTATTATGAGTCGAGTTTGCCTTGTTTAGCATAATGTAGGTACTATTAAGACTTATCTATTATCTTAGGGTGTTTAGTATGTATAATAAAAAATATCTATATTTGTATGACTACTATATTAAGTATTTCAGATATCTAGGACCCGTAACACAGGCTTAGAGCTTACCACGCGGCTAGATATTGTTGTGTGAATTGTCTGGAAATATTTATTTATCTCTTTTGACTGCCTCAGTGGGGCGGTGGGCGAGGGTCCGCTTGAGGCGCAAGAGGTAGCAAGTTCGGTTCCCGCTTTGGGTACAATGATTGTATGTTCTGCAAGCACTTTCTCCTTATTCTAGTTCTTTAATATGTATAATAAAAAATATCTATATATGTATTATAATAAGTATATCAGGTATTTGGTACAGTCTCGTATCCTCACTTTCTTTGGTCACGTATGCCGCCGAGGGGAGGTGGCTATCGAGCGACTTGTGGTCCAGGGGAAGGTTGAGGGCATCAGGCCACGAGGAAGATCCCCTAAGAGATAAAAAAATGGTGGTCTGGTGGACCGACCAGATAAAAGCGGCAATAAATGGCTCATCATCACTGCATGAATGCACCAGGAAGGCGGCCATCAGAGAAGAGTGGCGGCTTGTTGTGAAGCTTGCCACCAACACCTGAAATGATGACCATGACCACTCTGTCAAGAGTGTAACCGAAGAAGAAGAAGTATATCAGATAACTAGTACCCGTAACACAATCTTTAGGGCTAACCACGGTGCTAGGTGTTGTTGAGTTGTCCAAAAATATTTAAAATTAATTTAAATCTCAGACTAGTTTTGACAATATAAACGGTGTTATTTTGGCATGGATTCACAACTACATACGTCATAAAAACTGATGGAAAAGCGCATCCATAGAAACCCAAAGCAGTGGTTGATCGCTCGAAGATTCTCAATTCTTAAGAAACTCACATATGTTCTTTTATTTAACTCCAATCGCTCTGCCGGAAAATCTATAGTAATATTATAAGAACGAAAGTAACTTTGCCTGCTTCTCTTTCACGCAAAAACTACTGAACCGATTTAAATGTACACAGGTACACAGATTCTCTAAAGCCTGGGAAAGGGCATACGTGGGAGAATGAAATTCTGCGGGAAAATCCATTGTAACGCGGGTAACACCACGTGGCACTACTAACTAGTATTTAATATAGTACATTTGTGTAGGATCGGGTTTTTTTCCAGAAATGGATAATTAAACATTTCAGTACAAAACGATTTTCACGATATTTTTTATATCAAATTGTAATAGAAATTGCAGTTTTATGTTGTCATAGCAAGATCTACAGATGTATGATAAGGAAGAAATCGCTAACAGCGCTATAGCCACTTATAGTATTTGTAATTTATTTTGTATTTTCTTCACGTCTACGTTGTGTACAATAAAGTGTTAATTGATTAATTGAAAATAGTCCAACTAAGGTTTGCCTTAATTAGATTACAATACGTTAAAAGATACGGTTTCCTAAAAACAATGGCTAAGCCTTTGAACAGACGCGTATGACCCCTTTCATTTTACATTGGTAAAGTTTTTAAGAATTTATAACATGGCTTTAATTCGGTACAGCTTTTAATCTGGAAGAGCTTAACATCTTTTATTTGGGTTTCAACGCTGTTCTAACTTTTAAATCCTTTTGGGATACGAGAACAAACAAAAGGCTTCGTAATAATTATTTGATATTATTCATTACGTTAGATATGTATATGTATCTTATCTATACTTAAACAGGGTGGATTTTTGAGAAAGGATAATTACCCTTTATTGACGGACTTCAAAAAAGGAGGAGGTTCTCAATTCGACTGATTATTTGTTTATTGGTTACTTGTACACAAACAGCACATACAATCCGTTGGTTGTGAACTGATTTTGAAAATTCTTGTTTAAGTCGAAAGGGTAAGCTTGCTGAGTAGTCCCATTGTCACCATGTCTAAAATATGAGGAATGGATTCCAGTGAAATCGAGGGCAATCCTGGTATTTTTAAACGTATTTTATCGGTGTTATGGTGGCTGTTGGTTTACCCAACAGCCCATTACAAAATTAAGAATATGTAACAAAAGTAAGAGCTATTTTGTTGTTTGTTTGGAAAATGCAAAGACAATAAACTGCCTAACGGGCATACAAATCGCACAGCACTATTTTCAGGTTAGATTAAGAATATCTAAAAATTGTTATAGAAAGGTTTCTTTAGTCTTAAGGTGGACTGCCCGTGTTGCCCTAGTAAAAGCTGAGTTATGTGATTAACAGATGTAGCAACTATGTTCTAAGTTTATACACTTAAAACTAATAAGTATTTTATTTATTGCTGACCACTACTTTTAAGATTAAGTAAGGTTGGTGGATGTAGGTTTGTTCAGAGCTGTGGGTTTTTGCTCAAACATGAGACTGGACTTTGGGCCAGTCTTTTTACCTAGGGCAAATTGATAAATATTCTATCAATATCAAGAAAAGAAAGTAGTGGTCAACAAAAAATAAAATTTTATAATGTATAAACACAGTTGCTATATCTGTCAATCACATAACTAAGCTTTTACTAGGGTAACTCGGGCAGTCCACTTTAAGATTAAAGAACAACTGTGAATATGTTTGTGTAAAGATGGTAAGAAAGGACTTTAGATTCAGCAAAAGAGTAAATACGTTCGAGAAGGATATGTGATGGCGCTATTTCATTGAATACTTTCTTATCAATTTCAGATGATAGTGCGAGTGTGGTGCGAGAGCGGCACTGGATGGTCGGCGACGCACGTCCCGGTGACGCCGCAAACCAGCGCTCGCGACGTGCTCGAGTGCTGCCGCGAGCCGGGCGACGAGCCCTGCGTGCTGCTCAGCGTACATCCGCACCACGGAGGTAAATATATATATTTATTTCGAATGGTCATTTGATGCAGTTGACCGCAGATGGCCATGACAGCGTTACCGGACTGTGGCGGACGCAGAAGGCGGCGTCCTAACCGAACCCAACGCGTTTGCATCGGTGTTCCGTTAGGGCGGCGCCCCAAAAGTTAGGTTGGGACAACAAGGGCTCCACTTAGGAACGGACCTCGGCTTGGGCAACAGCCAGTATAAGGGGACATGTCTATGGATCTATGGATTATTACGCCCCGATGTAAAGTTACACCTACGAGCGGAAATAGGGATTCTTCGGCCCCGCCGGCGGGTCCGGTTTTTTGTGTATGTGCTATTTTCTAAATCGGGACTGGGGGAAGCTAACTCCGGGTTAGCTGAGATGGGGTCTAGTGGGTCACTGAGAACGTGTCTCGGTCAACGGAGGAGAGACACCACAGAGGTGAGTGAGTGAGTGATGTCCTCCGTGTCGTATCCGACAAAGGCGAACCTGGACTGTTATATTTTCTACTGTTTTCTATTGTATTAATATTATTATTATTACCACAGAGGTACACTAACTGTCACACAATATACTGTCTCTAGCACATCTGCTAGTGATGCCAAAGACGAGCGCCCGCGACTAGCTCGAATGACGATAATTATGCACGACACAGATAATTCTGCATAACATCATACTGACTTAAAAAAATTCATTTGATTCTTTTAGTCAGAACTAATTGTTATATAGCCCAGATGATCTAAAACAGATACAGTTTTCATAACATGTTCGGATGCATAATAATTTAAGCACGTTATGTTAGCATATAACTTTTCCGTAACCCATTTAGACGATAGCCATATCTTTAATATGGTGAGCCATAAACAAACATCCCTCGTAAAAGCGGAAATCTCACAATCTTTTTGCATGAAACCTCCGTGTATTACCCCAGGTTACGTCGGCCCATCATGCATTAGATGCGCTGCGATGACAGTGACAGTGAAGTATTATGTCATCTGTGGTGACAGTGAATGACAGCTAACGGTGCTTGATGCGGATCGTCAGTGATGTAATGCTGTTTTGCTGCGGGCCTGGGAATCTTAATCTCTATAATAATGTCCAATGTACTACTCGTATAGCGATCCCTATACCGGTAGTCCAAAACTATGCGCGATAAGGGTACTTATATTGACTGACTTATATTGGTAATTTCGCAGAAAGAAGATTTGATTTTGTTTAAAGATTTTATAAAAATATCTCGCTTTGTCTAGGCATCGAACTGACTTGAAAATTTAATTTGAATTTCAGTTTTAGTTCATTATTGAAATCATCGAGATGTACGAGTACGTACATGAGTAATATTTTTAACCCCATAAGAATAATTCTTAACATTTTGTTAATTATTTAGATTGGCAACATGAAGACAAAGGCAAAACCAGAAGAACGTCATTAAATTTTATCTAGTTGAGATATTATTTCAACAATAATTTATTTATTGAAATAGAGCGTAAAATTATTCATAACTCAGTAGTACTGCTGAAAATAATTATAAAGTTAATTGGCGGTTCGCTTCCGCTCGTCCAATTATTAATTTGTTTGTATTTGTTAAAAGCTTTATGGAATGTTTAAATTCGTACTTTGTGTTTGAAAATATTAACTGATTGAGCAGAAATTTTGCACAAACATGGACATAGCGATAAAATGTTATAATACCTCCTTGGGCTTGGGGTCGATTGATTGGTCTTGTGGAGTTTCAGTTTATATTTAGGTATAACGCTTTAATGAAAACATTTTCAAGAGAACAAGTAGGGACGTAGTAATAGCTTGTTAAAAAAATATGTGTGTTTATTATCCTTGAACTTTTATCCGTCTACAGATTTAATGATTTATTATTTTTAGGTATTTCATTGTGCTGTTAATGACTTTCCAATCATTCCATTTTAAACACGCTATTATATTCAATTATCAGATTAGATTAGACACTTTATTGGGAAACTACACAAAAAATACATAAAAATAAACATAGAATTAATATATAATCACAATGTTGGAGTACATTGGGCGACCTTCTACAAGCGAATTTATTAATTATTGTTAAACTACGATGATAAAATACTCTATGACACATATAGTCCCCTGAACAGCACGTATAATGCGCCTCTACACTTCCTGAATCTATTCAATTAGCACGCTGTGCTGGTAATTGCTTGTGTATTTTAAGCAGGCGCTACTTCATTTAATTTGTGTTTAAAATTAAATTGCTTTTGTCGAAAATAACTAGTGACATATTCGCTTTAAATTTTTTTCTCAATTAACTTTAGGGCCGATTTTTTCAAAAACAGAATAAAGTTCAATTTCCATTAATGGGACTCGGCGCTTTAAGCATCAGTTTACCAGTTTCGAGTTAAATAAAATTATAAATGAAAAAGATGTTACTCAGTTGAACGCCATTTTGCGTAACATCCAGAATAAAGTTAACTTAGCAATAAACTATGAGATATAAATATGACTATAAACTTGTCTGACGTCTCAATTTAATGTTTGACAGTTTTGCGAGAAGTTTATTCTGCCGTTTTACTGTTTAATAGTATTTTATTTTTGTCACATATTATGAGCTTTTAGTTAAGCAATTATACTATTATTTAACTTTCATGTCTAAAAGAATATATCTGGAGATCTATCTAATCGACAAATCTTATAAAATTTTAACTGACCCAAACTCTAAGAAACAGCTTTAATTAAAAAAAAACAACAAAATCTTTGCAAAAAAAACATGCTTATAATTTTGATGTTTATTAAAATAGGAATATTATAAACTTCATAAATCTATTGTTTCAGTGCACATTCTTCGAGATCCCGAGTTGCCTTTGGAAGTGGCTTCGGCGCTCGGACCAGATGTCCAGTTCGTGCTTAAATACATCGATGTTGGAGGTATGTTTCATCTACTTATCTCTCCTTTTCTCTCTCTTCAGTCCTATAATGTCCAATAATGGACATGAGTCCAATACTTGACTTAAACCTGCCCGCCCGGCAATATGAAAAAAAATCATATTGATATAAATGTATTATCATATTCATCATAATTATTAATGCAACTTATTATGGCGGGATTTATATTAGGGAGATAGACGGAGGTATATTTGGGTATCCGTTATTTAAAAATAAGCCGAAATAAATTTCTGCAAATTAATATGTATTATTATATTTAAAAGTTTGTGGTTTTAACTATGCAATAAACAAAATTTAGACATCTTCTTATTAGGTACGTATAAAGTTTTTTTATTATTGTGTTTCCTTCGGGTTTCTGGTAACTTGTTTACGAGACGAAAGTTAATATTTCTCTGCATAAAACTTTGTATATTTCAAATTTTAATATAAGATTTTGAAGAAGGCATAAAAATTCTAATTCACTTTAGTTTCATGAAATAACCTAATCATTCATGGTATAAATTATGTTTTAATATTACTCATAGGTACTTTTTCGAGTTACGACTATCAGAGGTCTAACCTACTTTAAGCCTATAAAAAAGACGAATATAAAATCGCAAAGGTAGTTAGCGCAATTCTCAGCTGATTGATGAACGAAAAAGACAAATGAACGTAAGCACTCTTCTTATTGCCGACTCGAGATCTTTCTTATTAGTTTTCTTTCAGCGCCAATTTGTTACGTTCAGTCCTTGAATATTTAACAGAGTGGAGCTTCATTCGTCATAGTGTAACAATGAATAATTCTATGATTTACCCTGCAAATTTCCCTTAAGGGCCGTTTTTCTTCAATTGTCAGATAGACCGATCTGTCGTTTATTTTATTCATATAACAATCAGTTAGACGATATGAGAAGATTGAAAATTCTACTATTGAAACAAATAATGTAATATCTAAACGTATAGGTTCGATTATCACGTGTTTTTTAATGTTTTTTTTTTTACTTTTGTGATTTGTTTTTTTTTAATGCTCCAAAAACCTTACAATAACAAATAATAACAAATACATAAAGAACTTAAAAAAACACCGATTTAAAAAAAAGGAGAAAGTTCTCACTTCGGTGTATATTTTAAGTTCTTTATGTATTTGTTATTGTTTTGTTTAGTGTTCGCGTATCTTTTAGGCATTTCTCATTTTAAACGACTTAAAAAAAGGAGGTTACACATGACATGTTATTTGACATGTTTATTTGGTTCTCGAAATATCTTTATTATTGTTCTCAATTTCTATCGAAAATGTTGGAAAGTGGTTGCACCCACAGGACGTGATGGGGCAAAATTGTTATGCCAGTTGCCGTGGCCCAAGTTATACTCAATCCATATATAAATTGGAAAATTTATGTGTATGTAAATCAGTAGACTGTAGCTAATCAAAATAGAAAATAAAAACAAATAGCCAAGAAACTGACAAGTACAAAATCATAAAGTTTTTTATTTTTTATTTAACTTAATTCTTTCACTAATACCCAAGTAATCTAGAGTTGGTGCCATGTTTATGTAACAATGTTATATTTCACATTTAATTTCAGTTAATTAAGATAATTTGTTTTCTTTGATCCTGGCGCCAATCAAGGTTTCTTGGTTATACATTAATTAACCCCCGACCAAAAAAGAGGGGTGTTATAAGTTTGACGTGTCTGTCTGTCTGTCTGTCTGTCTGTGTCACCATAGCTCCCGAACGGATGGAGCGATTTCAATTTAGTTTTTTTTGTATGAAAGGTGAGTCTGGCGCGAGTGTTCTTAGATGTTTTATGAAAATCGGTTGTGCCGTTTAAAAGTTATGGGGGTGAGAGTGGGTAAGGAAAACCGAAAATCTGCAAATATACTAGTGTGGGGTATCAAATGAAATCGCATCGCGTCCACATTACATAATATTATGTTGTTTTACGTTTAAGGAAATTAAGGGATTAGAATCGGGGGTTTTTCTTAAATTTTAAATTTAGATTTATTAGTGTATGAACTTGGTTAATATGGTTTTAAAAACAATTTAATTTTCTTGAACTTTTCAGTTTTCGGCAGTTAAATTTGTTTAAAAAGTTTTTATCTAATAGGGTTTAAGCTTTAACAAAAAAGAGGCTTATAATTATATATTTGTTGTAACTGCCGCTATGTGTATGTTAGTTTGAAACGCCGGCCGGTACCATAGAATCTAGATAGTTCAACAAATTAGCATTACCTTATAGATTTCGGTTATTTTAATTTAAAAGTTCATAGAAATATCATATGAAATGTTACTTATTTTATGCCATAAAAACATTGAAAATTTTTAAAACATTCAAAACCTTTTAACTAAATACTTTTAAATCAACATTTTTGAGCTATTTTGAAAATACATAGATTCAAAACAGAACAAAAAGTCTACGAATTTTTTACATTTTTTTTACATGGTAACACATTTTCAGCACTTCTACGAAGATGTAGTTTTTAAACGAATTCGCAGACAGAGACTAGTACATTTCCAAATATTTGATATTCTTTATATTCTCCTCGGCTCGCAATGGATAGCATCGTCCTGTGGACACAAGAGCGGCTAATGACAAATATTTATTCATGAGACAACGGCGTCTTATTAGAAAACAATGAGTTTAAGCCTTAAGCCAATTTCGTGTTCGGAAGTGAAATTAATTTAAGCCGGACGTTGGAGTTTGGCGCTTTCGTGAATTTCAATCTATTGGGGCTAATATTGAGGCTGCGTCGTTTGTTGAACTAGCTTAAGGTCGATTTCGTCAATTTCCCTATACTCGTATTCATCAGAGACACTTTGATGTATACCTACACTGACCGTACATACACATATGTATTTACTTTACATATGTGTACTCACACCCTCCGACTCAGAAAGTGCCGATCGGCTCACCTGTGTAGGTGATAGATTTATGAATATTTTATTGTTTGCATTACTTGTTTTTGTGTCTATGTCAATATCATTAGAACAGTAACTTAAAGCTATCTTACTACATATATTTTTTTGGAAATATATTATTATGTTCCGCCATTTTTGGTTATTTTGCGAAGTCTTGACGATTTGGCGGTAAATTTACGGGCTTGTCAAAATCATCAGATGTTGACAACTAGACACAGGCAGTTCTTCAATGTTTTGTGAACCACTTGAATGTGAACCCGCAAGTCAAGGACATATAGTTGGTGGACGTCTCTAGATGCCTTTACACGGACTCCACCCGAAAACTTGCTCAACGGCCACCTGTTCTTCGTGCTATATAACTTGCACACCCGCTATTTTTATGGGGTTATATATGTTTGGTTAATCTTGTATACTGAATATTATTTGAGTGTTCCATATCTATTTGATCAAAAAAATTTTTTATAATTTAATTCGCGTAACCTTATTCCCACCGTAAAATTCATTGAATGCGGGCAAAACAAGGCGAAGAGTCGGTTAGGAAATCCTGAAGTTGCCACTAATAAGATGCGATAAGCGGTAATGAATGGTAGTGGGTTCGGGGCACAATGGCTCTGCACTCTATTGTCTTGGCGAATACGAAACTTTAAAAGAATAGAGGTTTTATAGTTGTTTCTGTGTAGAATTACGATTAAATCAGATAAAAAATAAATCCATTTAGTTCAGCTATTTGAAACAGTAAATTAAAAAAAGGACGTTAAAAACAATACCTACTGTATCCAACCGATAAAGTTTCTAACAGAATACTACGTTTACGTTATCATTAAGGTCACATCCACAGACAGAAACATAGTTACTAAACAGCCACAATCAAGAAAGTATGCACACAGAAAAAAAACTCACGCACACACACTCATAATTCACCTGTTGTATCCGACGTCGTATTGAGAGGCTTGCGCGGACGCAGGTTGCGTTCTCCCACTATACAGCCGCTTTTTATCGCCGTCCCTGTCAGTTAAGTTAAGTTAGAAAGAGATGAAAGAAAAATGGCGTCGCTGAGGCAGTTTGCTGTGTTGCGCCAACCAGACTGGATCAACGGTCTTCATAGCGGACCTAACTTAGTTTGAACTTACCTTCGCCGCGCGCGTGTGTTATAGCGTTTCCCAGCGTTTTTTTTTTCAAATGCTGTATTAAATACGCTAGCTTTAGATATAGGGCAACAAGTGTCAAAGTTTTGTGAAGTGAAACTACGGATGTGAGTGGTTCCATGGCAGTACAGCCTTCTACAGAGTGAATGTTTAAATCACGCCGCACCTCAGTGCTATGTAGGTTCGTTAAAAGTGCAAAGTTTGAATTTATAGTGAAATCCAAGGGTTTTATGCCTTTATTGTCAGTGTTTTAGTGCCCCGTACCTGTGGATTGTACAAGGATTTGGGAATAAAGCTCGCAGTAAAACAGGGTATGTGGTGCTTATCGGTATAACTTTCTATTAAACAAAACGCATTTTAATAACGGTATATACTAGTTATCTTCGTATCGAAAACATCTTATGTGGGTGCCTTTTAAGAGTTCAGAACTAGATGATAGGATTAACTATGATCTAGAGGTAATGTCAGCTGTAAGTTAAGCGCTTGAGTCATCGTTATCGTTTTCTCCATTTATAAATATTTATAAATGTTTATAAATAGAGAATCGATACGTTGTATTAAATATATTTACATCTATTTAATACCTATTTTTTTTTAGATTAAACTAGTTAAACTTGTATTAAAAAGTGCGATAAGAAAGAATTTGTGAAATCTTATAAGAAATATAATACCTATTTATAATTATTTCTTACAATAATATTTATGAGTATTATGACATTTAAAAGTACTTTTTTGAACTGCGAAGAATGAACTCCAAGGACATAAGGCTCCGATTTTATCAGCGTATTCTTACGTTCCCGCCATAGTTATATCAACGATTGCCTTTAAGAGTAAAACTGGTTTAGAATATAACATACATTTCGACTATCAACTAGTTTCTAACCCAAATTTAGGAATGTCAGATTATTCTTTACTTTATCGTCTCGTTTTAGGGTTCCGTACTCAAAGGTTAAAACGTGGCCCCATTACTGAGACCTTGGCGTCTGTCAGTAAGTATTTCTGTCCATCTGTCTCCAGACAATTCTCAAGAACCATGATAGGATTTTGTATTTTCATAACAAATATTGAAAACACCTTATAAATAAATATTGAAGTGTTTTGGATATGGTGTGAAATGGTGTGAAGGGCACGCACCGGGCAACGATTTCGAAGCCCATTTGTCGAAACATAATATTTAAAGTACATATTAAAATAAAATAAAATAAATAAATATTTGCAGACTACTCGCACAGCATCATCAAACCCCAAACTAAGCAGAGCTTGTACTATGGGTGTTAGGTGACTGATATACTACATAGATACATATTTTTTTTGTAAATACATACATACTGCCTCAGTGGCGCGGTGGGCGAGAGTTCGCTTGCGGCGCAAGAGGTAGCGGGTTCGATTCCCGCCGAGGGGTCAAGTGTTTGTATGTTCTGCAAGCACTTTCTCCTTGGTCTGGGTGTTTAATATGTATAATAAAAATATCTATGTATGTATGTATATTATATTAAGTATATCAGATGTCTAGTACCCGTAACACAAGCTAAGAGCTTACCACGGGGCTAGATGTTGTTGTGTGGATTGTCCGGAAATATTTATTTATTTTATTTTATTTTATACATATGATACATAGAAAACACCCAGACCCCATACATATTATATATTTTAAGCAAAACCTATCTCATTTAGTCTCATAATAATAATCACCCCCTTATACACTCCGATTCCTATACAACAAATTATATGATTTTTACTTGAATGACTGCTCAGTATCTTTTGGGTTCGTTGGCTAGGCCCCTCGTTATGTGACGCCCCCGTCGTTGTGGCAATCGATTTTATTTTAGTGTGATAAAAAGTATTAGTTGATTATTTTGTTTCAAAGTACAAACAGCTAGCAATGTTTGCACTCAAACATTTTAATTTTTGTTTTATTGTTGAAGCCATCTTCTAGGCCTTCATGCTCCATCATAGACCACATCTTCACTTTACATCAGGTGAGATTGTGGTCAAATGAAGGCTTATCAATAATAAACAAAAAAAAAATTGCTCAAGTGAAGTTTCGCGTGACGTAACGGTTTCGGGCATTTTATACTAAATTTTGCTGTCACAAGCCTCCACTCTCTATATCTGTTAGCCTATCCTAAAATACTGGACACCTATTCTTTTGCCTTATCAAATGAATAAGAAAGTTTTGCACTTTCTTATTTCAGTACTTTTGGACTGGTTTACAGGCGGACTAAATAGAATACCAATTTGTTTATGTAGTCATGTGTATAGTATAATAGTCAGTGCTCTGTAAATCGAAAGAGCGGCGTAAAGATTTCTAATGCAGAATATTCTTGGTCTAACTATCGCATAGGGCTGGCAATTGGAATTTCTGCCAGCATCGCAATTAATTAAATAAGTACATTATAGAAATTAAGCTCTCCAAACGTAAGACTTCAACGCGCGACTACGCAGCCATACAAAATGCGGTTTCTGCTTTACAGACTTTATTGTACATAAATGCATAATGCTCGTGTTACGTTGATCACAACGATCTGACGAATCTCAAGATACAGAATTTATAGCCGGCTATAACTTCATGTAACAGTTAAGAATCAATTAATTTTCTGTAAGGTAGTGGTTTTTTTTTTGCTGTCGTATTTATTAAGTATTGTCTACAGGAAAATACAAAATAAACGGAATTGTCACAGAGCAAATGTTATTGTATTTGAAATGAAGAAAGCTTAAAGCTTTTTAAGATTTTAGAGCGATTTTTTTTTATTTTTCAAGTTTATGTCGTCGACTGTACCTGAATTATCAAACAAATACCTAATGCTACAAAAAAGGCTAAAATTAAATGAAATTCCGATAATAGCTTGTTTAATTACAGTAACGAATCTAAAAATAGCTTCCGACAACATTACGACTCCATCATACTTCCTTTAAATAATTGGAAATACTTCGAATTCCTCTCGTTCCGAAACTGTACTGCATTACGGTTTAAGTGCAGTCTTATCGCTGTGTAATAAAGTCTCAAATAATCTTGAATTTAAGAGGCTTTGGTACAAAAAATGTTGAGAACGCAGCACATTCCAAAGATTCATTTAATTAAAGCAGGTAACGCAGGGTGAGTCCGCTATGTGCCACAGATTATAGACGAATGCAGTGTCACGACTTTTTTGTCGCTTGAAATCGATTAAAAAGGAAAGTGCATTTGTTTACGGTATTTTCCGTACTTTTTTAATGAGAAAACATTTTATTTTATAGCTAATTTCTTTTACTTTTGTCGTAGTGAGTCTCTGTTCTCACAAACTTTCGCGTTTATAATATTAGTAGAATAGTAGATTCCTACCAATAGATATACGGCTTTTCTATCACGTCCATTTTTATAATTCCCGTGAACTATGTAAAATAATGGTTTCCTATCAGCTGGGCTTAAAAGAGTGTCCTTGGTCTTCTGATAGCCTTTGACCACCCTTTTACCTTTCGTCCTCTTAACCTTATCTCATATATCCACACATATATTGTTACGCGGGGAGTTAGGACTATCAAAAGAATTTTAAGCACCCCGACTTGTTGAAGCTTTTCTCTTAGTGTTTTAAGTGTTTTAAATAAAAGTTGTCTTGCGAACTGTTCGAGCATTAATTTAATTATATAACCATTATTTTAAGCCGTGTTGGCTAAGTAGGAAGACTCGACTTTCATTCGGAAGGTCGTGTATTCTTAAAACATTTATGTACGCTTTAAAACGTGCTTTAACGATGAAGGCAAACATCATGAGAAAACTGGCATGTTCTGCGAACTTTAAAAAGTTTGAAGGACATGTGACATTCACCAACCCTCACTTGGCCGGCGTGGTGAATTAAGGCCTAATCTCTCTAGCCTAGAGAGAAGTCCCTGTGTCCCAGCAGTGGGAACGTTAATAGGGTGATGATGATTATAACCATTACCTCTAGTTACAACTAGTGTAACGGGAAAATGGGGAAATTTGTCTTCACTAAAAGCTGAATGAAGTAACATCAATCAACCATGCTTTACTGGCCGCTTTTAGGCTTGGTTGCGAAAACCGGTTTACATTCACTCACTCGTTACTTCATTTAACCACAGATTATAAAATATCATACAGATATTTTACTTAATACCTGACGATTCGACGATCCACGTGATTTTATAAACTCTTTACTCGTAGTTGTAGTAAAACAGAAGATCTTAGAATTGAGCGCTTAAAGCTATCATACTTTTGCCAAATAAATACATTTCAATTCATTTGGAATGGCAGCAATGTAGTGATACCGTAAAAGCAATTAAAGATTCTGTTGTTGATATATAAAAAAAGGGCTTGGTACACCCCTTTTTTATATCAACTATATCAGCATTAATTTGTTGCGCTTAATTTTTGTTTACTATTGTTCACCATAACATACTATCTATACTTATTATAAATGAGAGCTCCCTAGAGTCTTTTTGACCGTATCTTCGCGATTAGATCAAAAGTACTACACGAATCTTTATGGGGTTTTCAGCAATAGGTAGAGTGATTTAAGCGGAAGGTTTTAGTGTCGTGTAAAGCCGGAACGAGCCAGCTAGTATTCTATAAAACTTTTACATAAATGTGCATCAAATTCATTAAGTTTTTAACAGGATTTGAATAGAAGTATGACCGTAGGTACAATCCTTTAAGAAATACGAATATGGGTAAAGGGTACAAAGGGATGGTTCAGATATATTTTTTCTGCTAGGGAAGAAGAGAGAAGAGAATAGGAATAAAAACAACCAAAACGGTTATGGTGTAATTAATTACAATATATTTATTGTAAGCGATTCTAACGGTCTAATAAGATATTCTCATTTGTAATGAATTCTTATAGTAAACACGGTAATTACATTATATATCTTACTAGCGGCCCGCCCCGGCGTCGCACGGGTATAAACTTTTCCCGGAAATTATTCGAATTTTTCTCGCCGTAAAAACCATCCTGTCTCTCAAGTTGGGTCGAACTGCACATGGTGTGCGAATTTTATTATAATCGGTTAAGTGGTTTAGAAGTCAATTGAGGACAAACATTGTGACACGAGATTTATATATATTAAGATGTTGTAGTTGTCCTGTTCTGGGTAGATAACTAAAAAACTATAAGTCCGTTATTTAGATTATTTAGTTTGTACTCATATTGATGTTTCTTTTTTGCTAACGAAAAATTAAGAAATTACATTACGTGCATTGAAATTTCGCGTAAGTAACGCTTTCGCTCCATTGGTACTTAATTTCGTAATCACAAACTCCGAAACTTTGATATTATTTTGTTTCAATAACAAAAAAACAATAAAGGCATAGTCATCTACATCGCCTTATCGGAAAAACTTGAAATTGTAATTGTATATATAAAAAATAGGTGTGCAGTATTTTTGACGGGATAATCGCCTATTATCCCGACTAATATAGGTATATATATTTTTTTGGAAGTCATCATGTCTATTCTCTGATCAAATCAAAAAGTTTATTTGTATCTTAAACATTTATACATTATACATATTAAATAAATGGAAAAATAAATGCCTTTCCATTCTATTTCATTATGTATAAGCTCTTATTCCATTTTTCTGTTCTACTGCAATTTAACCTTCAAAATATCTGGGTAAGAATGGTGATGACCACCTACTGACCAAAAGCAGCCGTAACATGCGACGTCGCAGTTCACACGGCCGGCGTGGAATCTCGAGAAAGCCCGGCCGGCGCACGGACCGGTTCCAATCGGCAAATAAACTGACCCTCTGTGGAACAGATCATAGGTAATGTGTTGCCGTTGAAAAAACTACACATGAGTTAAGATTACTAGACAAATATATATCGCATGTGGATTTCAAATATTCTTCTTTATATACTTCTATAATAATTATTATAGCACCTTACCTTGTATACTTCTGATATGTAACTGAATGTTATTAATAAATGAACTGAACTGAACTGAACTGAATAAAATTGGATAAATTTGAGATGGACTCGTACTACACCTAGGGTCCAGTGTATAGATTTTACAGTATTGCAATTTTTAAGTAAAAAAAAACAAATTTTATGGCTACAAAAAGATGGAGTGGGAGCGGTCATACATCCAAGTACTGGCAACGTTACTTAACTTGATAAAAATCACGTTTCTTATAATGGGAGCCCCCTCATAAATTTATTATTTGTTGTTATAGCGGCCTCTGTGGCTCGGTGGGCGAACGTCCGCCTGAGACGCAGGAGGTCGCGGGTTCGATTCCCGCCGCGGGACCAGATTTTGTACGATCTGCAATATCTGGTTTCGGGTCTGGGTATTTTTCTATGTATAATATGTATGTATTTACAAAACAAAAATGTATCTATGTAGTATATCAGTCAGGCGATGCTGTGGGAGTAGTCCGGAAATATTTATTTATTTAAGAGAGATAAGTCACTCCTTACAATTTCAACTCTCTATCTATCACGGTTCTTGAGAACAGTCTCGTGACAGACAGAAAACGAAGTCTCAGTGATTGGGTCCTGTTTTACCCTTTGGGTACGGAACCCTAAAAATATTTAATAAAGCAATGATAGTAAATAATTCAATATTGCTGATCAATCGACATAGCAACGTCTACGTTGTGGTAACTCAAAGCTTAATGTTTATATGATCTGTGACGGGGACTAGACATCTGATAAACATTACAAAGTAAGTATAGAGGTACAATAGGTCTGTATAGTTTGAAAATTCAATACAGATCAATCAATCAATCATTTATTTATTTGACACAATAACATTTACACAAGTTACAAATGAATACATGGGTTCCTGACTAGCCGCAGCTGTGTTACAGGAACCTAGGCTTCTCCAATAATGCCAAATAAAGAATACAAAGACAATTACATACCTTACATATCTAAGTTTCATTAAGTAAAGTTAAATTAAAAATCAAATATGTTTAGACAATTCCATACAACTTAGACAAAGCCTACTCCCTCAGAAAAAAATAGAATAAAAGTTATTTAAGTTTATATAGTTATTAAGTATAAAAATATTAATATAAATATATAACCTTATAATTACAAAAAAATAAATAAAAAGTATTTGTGTAGTATATCAGTCACCTAGTACCCATAGTAGCCTATGTAGGCTATGTGCTTCTAAGAAAATAAACGTTTTGACTTTGACTAGTACAAGCTCTGCCTAGTTTGGGGTAAGGTGTGATGATGACAGATGTACTTACTAGTTTTCATAACTTGTTTCTTACTTTAGAAAAAAATACCAAATACCGTAAGATTGTGGGAAATAGGCCACCAACCATAAACTTAAGCCTTTTGCGACTTACACTTAATCTCCACGCTTCAGAAAAACTATTTCATACAAGCTTTCTGGAACTTATATAATCCCTTCGGAGTAACGCTGCGTTCGCAAGAAGTCGTGTCTAACTCTGTCTAGTCAGATTTTTTGTAGGATCGGAGTGGCAACAGTATATACAGAAACGTATATCTTCATAACTTATACTAATAATATAAAGCTGAAAAGTTGGTTCTAAAATACTTTGTCCCCACAGGAAAATCCAAAAACACTAGCTAGTATTAGATAAGATGTTTTTCTGAAACAGTAAAGCTTTGACTTCCACGTTTGTAACAAATTAGAACATCGCGCCTCTCACTCGCAACTTTTGTTCGAGTTGTTGATTCGGTTTATAGCATAATTAGGAAAATAAATATTTTATAAAAATAAAAAAAAACCTCAGAAAGTGATCGCATCAGTTGAGCAGACTTGAGCTTTTTACTACCTGGCATTTAACCAACGCGACTGTGAATTCTCGCGATCATTCATTGCAAATGATCGCGGAAGGAATCGCTTTCTTCATGGTTAGTTTGAGATGGTTAAGCTCTGTGATACGAGCTTCGTAATTAGTAGCACTGTAATGAGATATGTGATCTGATTGAATAGGCGTTGTATAAAGTCGATGGAATTTCTTTTGTAATGATGCCCATAAATGAGTTGAGAAGACATTCCATCATTTGTGCTTCCTTTTTATCAAGATGACTTGGTATTTTATTTACCTAAGTATTTACTAAGCAGGGTCTCTGTAATTCATATATAATAAATAGAAGGAACCATAATAACCGCTGTAAACTTGGTTTTGTATTATATCCAGTTTCTCAGCTTAACGAGTTCAAGCATATTTTGAGACACTTTATGTGGCTTTACTAATAAATTTTACTTCTATTTATAGTATGTATTGTGTCCCATATAAATTTATAAATGATTTTATTTTCATATTTGTTGGAGATTATAAATTTTACTTCTATTTATAGTATGTATTGTGTCCCATATAAATTTATAAATGATTTTATTTTCATATTTGTCGGAGATTATAAATTGTAGACTGTATGTGAATGATTTTGTAATGAATTTCTATTGAAAAGCAAGAAATAAAAAGGCAATTTTATTTTTATTTATTTATTTTATTTATTTTATTTATTTGTCGGTCCATACTATTGCAAACTCAACATTCCTTAGCGCCTCCTCTTAAACTAAGCAAAGATATCCAGTAAGCTTGAAAAAAGCTGGATAAGTCTTCCCCAAAGCCTTTGTCCGTTCTGGTATCTCCCACACTGCTCTCACGAGTCATTGTGGATTGTCTGAGATACCAAACACTGACATTTTAATTGTCCTCCCTCATTGTCATCGGTATCAGATCTCACGACAATAGTATACCTACTTGCAATAGGCGCATAGATAATTTGAATTCCTGCGAGTTGTTAAACGCTATACAAAAAGGTGCGGTTTCGAGATTATGACATGACATTCCATCACGCGTTCATTTAGATTGTTTCATTCCATATGATCGCAATGAGGCTATCTTGATTGTGATTTTAACGATGCTTGGCATATACTACGAGTATCTTGTGATAGTGAATTTTGATTTTTGAAGTGAAACTTCTTTAGAATCGTTGTGATTTCAAACCGGATGCAACGGAAAAAACGACATGTAAGCCAATCTTAAAAGATAAAAAGATAAAAGGGTGACCTCCCGAACAAAATCTTTTTGCACAGTATTATTTTTTGTTTCTTTTTTTTATTCATCTCATACTTTTGTCGATTTACTGAAGTTTCACTTCTATGTGTGCGATTCACACACACGCCTTTTTATATATATATTTTATATTATTTAATGGCAATATCGGCATTCCGAGGAATAAGTTTTGTTAAGTAATTATTAATGCATATGCTAAGTTTTAATTGATATTATGTTTAAAAAGTGCTAGGATAAGTATAGACTTTATAATTAAAATTGAATTATAAATTAAAGTCTCCCGCCATGTCTGTTTGTCTTTATGTTCGGAATAAACTCGAAAACTACTGAACGAATAGGTAGAGTAATTCAAGGGAACGGTTTTAGTACCCTTGCTAGGTCGGAACGAACCCGCTACTTCTAAATCAGCTTTTATTTTTAAGGTCCTGAAATAAGTTCCAATTTATACTGCTACGAATGATCATAGAGAAGATTTTTAAAATTTTTATTTTAAAATCTTCTAAGGGGCTATAATACAGGTTTGAAGGAAGGTTACTTTTTCCCCTCAAGGTTTCTTTTGGTTGCGTTTATTTTTAATCGTACAATAAGACATTTAGAACATTTATATAATAATTTTTAATTATTTTTTTTTGATTTTAGCGCGCCGGGGCGCTATCCCGGAGATGCAGGTTCGAATCCTGTGCGCGCGAAGGCTACGGATGAGTCTTATACTTTTTCTGCTTAAAATTTAAAAATAGTTTCACCAGCAAAGTGGGGTTTATCACTTAATAAAAATCATTAAAAAATATATTTATATAATCATTATACTCGTAGGTATGTAAAAGTTTACGGGCGGTTGATACTGATACAATTCATAGACAGTTTTAGGCACTTGTGTTCTTTAAGGAAATCCGTATACATATTTATACCTACTTATTATAAACGTACATGTAAACAATACGTGCGTATTGCGTTTGCCGTGAGAACTGCATTCCATCTTGGCTATTTGTGCTCGTAAACCGTGGTTAGAATCACAATTGGGTAAACAGAGGTGCAAAATGGCTTATCTATTCGGCAGAGAATGGTTGTGATGGCTGAATCAGTTTAGCTGCGGTTGTGAATTGAAAGATCAGCACTGACTTCTCACAGAGTTCTGACTTCGCTTTTTATAAATAATACTTATTTGGAAAAAGATTTGAAGTATGTAAATTGTTAAAAATTATGAATTTTTCATACTTCCATTTAGTTTGACGTATAACAAAACTTTTCGAATTGATTTAATAATTGCCGTTACTTGTTGGGCACTAAATACGTGAAATAAATGTGAATCATTTTTTTCTGTTTTTATAGTCTGTCTCTCAATTTTTTTTAAATATATATTTTTTTATAGTATTCTAAGGCAGCGTCAAGCGCTGTGTGCAAAACATACTGATTAAATAATAATCGTTAACAACAATAACTACCTAACTTAAATAAATTATTTCCACCGTTTGAAGTAAGTCTGTTTTGCTAGAAGCCATGCTATTTTATGATAAAAGATAACAACCAAATGGCCATAATTAGTTAAATAGTTCGAATAGACTTGATCTGATAATAACAGACAATGTATTAAAGGCTATTTAGTTTAAGGTAACTCAAACCTTTAACGCTTTTGAATTGAATCTACCTTTAAAGTAGAAAGTTCGAGTTAATAATCATTTTTGTACTCGTTTATGCTTTGGGACTGTCTGATACGGCTTTAAAATTTTTTTCGTGTTATTTGTATGAAATTACAGATTTTATTACAAATTTAACTGTTAAATTTAATCTAAAACCGACAATGATTTCCTAGTAGGTACTTTCGCCCCCTGAAAAACCATTTTGGTTTTAGTATCCCGTTGGTAATTTTCGATCTCCGTGTTATTAACTAAATACCTCTTTCTTTCTTATTGGTTATTATGAATTTAATCTAATAAATGTTTTTGATGTATAAGTTTACAAAATTTCACACAAGAGTGTGTAACAAATCGTAGGCAAACGGTACTTAGGTAAATGTCATTGGATGGTTTTATGTTATTTTTCCGGTTGCAATCATTTCAATTTTGTTTAAGTTGAATAAAGTGAATTCTTATTCTTTTTATATTTTGCGAATCCGTCCAACTTTACTACATTGAAAATCTTTAGCAGACCAATCAAATAGCAGTTTTTCATTAACATGATATATATAAGTATTACGACTTGATATTGACGATTGCCGTTAGTTAGGCTGCCGTTGGTCGATAAGGGCTAAATAGAACAGTTTTTTATCTGTTAATAACGGAAAACGCTTATTACTGTATTTTTATTAAGTTACATTGAAGAACCACACTATTTTATGTATGTATGTATTATATAACGTCGGTCAAAATACGTATTCATTACGAAGCACTCGTTATTTTGCCCAAATAACTTGATTCCACATTTTCACACTTGCATGGTTGAATTGTTGTTCCACAACAACTCTATTTTTTGATTTTGTTTACTTTGTTAAACATAATTACCATATAAATGAAATAGTAAAAGACAGATACGATAAATGATTGAAAGAGTTCTGAAATAATATTAGGGATAATATACAAAGTATGCCTCACAAACTTACATGCATTTCATAACTGAATCTTACTGAATCTGGTTGTTACCATTATTATAAAAAGTTTGTGACAATAGTTTTAAGTAGTCAATTATAGGACTTTTAATTTTATCTAAGAGATTAGATAAAATTAACTGAAACAGTTGAAATTTTGTACATGTTTTTTTCAATGAAATCTGCAAATTTGGCACTCTGTCTACTGGAATATTGAAACAACCTTTAACTCAAAAATCGTCAAATCAAATGGTATCCCCTCCCGATTCAAGTCTTAATATTGTTAAAAACCATGATGATTCAAAAAGTATTATGTATTCTGTACAAACTTGCACACTATACGTGTACTTCATAACTCAACTACAAGAATGCACTAGTCACCGGTGTACTTAATATACACCAATTTCTTTCGAGGCCACACGCATCATCAGCCCTGGGAACCAGTTCTCGAGAAGAGTTTTCATAAAATTAATAAGGTCATACATATGGCTATAAATTTATACAACACAGCATTACGTGGAGATTACTGCCAGGTAGCCGGGCCATTAGATTCAATAGTTTAAGACCCTATTATGAAAATTTTAAACAGGTTCTCGTCTTGCTCTCGTGTTGCTTCGAGAGGAAGTTTGATACACCTGTTGCAACGGTAACCATTGATCGAACGATGCATAGAAAATCATGTGCTTGGTAACACAACTAGGTAGTGTTAACTTAAATCGCCTTGAGTAGGAATAATAACTAAAATATGCCATTTGTTATTATTCCTACTGGTTCTACATAAAGTATTAGATTAATTGGTCTACTAGTAAATATATACAAATCACAATAAAAAGTACCGTACGTGTGGTTACAATTTCTTCTCTAGTTTAAATGCGTTTTATGCTGATATTTCGAGATAAATTGAACTTGGAAGACTTCAAGGCAAGATTATATTACTTTGTATACCCTTATGCACACACGGCACTACCCATCAGGCAACATTGCGGTCAAAAAGGTTCATAAGTTACAAAAACAACTAACTACGAAACTTTCCCCCAAAGAAAATCTTTCGGTTCTCTTTAGCTGCAAGGATAAGCGGCGAATTATAACGCTGCTAGATAAACTATGCTGCCTTGAGAAAGTGGCGATCACATAAGGCCTTTTAGACCGCAATGAAACTATAGCCACATAAAAAAATAAAATTATGTAGCTAAAATATATGTAATCATTCGTTGAGGCTTGTGCATTTAATGAGTAACAGAAGTTTCAACAAAAAGGTTAATTGTTCAAAAACTAGTATCTTATTGCCTGTCAAAGGCTTACTTGTCAGTCTGGAGACCTTTAAATGTTCAGGCACGTGCTATCAACACACCTGCATTTTTTTATAACGGCTGTTATAGGTATACATTTCATCTTTTAACACATGGTACATTTTAATTATGGCTAAGTGTAGGTATACATATATTACAAAAGGAATTGTAAGAAATACCTATCTACTTCTTCAGAACTTTTATGTTCGTTATTTCTTTCTAAAGTAAGGAGCTTAGGAACCAAATTGGTCATAACCATACAAGGTGGCAATATATTAGACACATGTCTAGTTTCTTAGAATTAATTATAGTTCTAGTCTTGAGAACGGTTAGGACACCAGACGCTTTCGTTTTTTAATTTTTTTTCTAAGGTCTTAAGTATCCATCTAAGTATCTACGCTACAATATCAACGCTCAACAATGCTTCAATTACCTATCTCTCCCTTTAAAGTCATAACCCAGACAAAGTAATCTGCCATCAAAACTTATTTTCCCCGCAATTATTATCACATTCAGCGTAAAAATTACCCTTCCGTTGCCAAGCAATAGCCACAACACAAAATTAACCCCAAATCACATTGAACGAACAATTGAAAGTAAACTACCCACATCTGTTAGCACCTGCAGATCATTCGGCATTTTGGTCGCGTGTGAGCCCGTACGTGCCCTGCCCAGGTACTGAGGCGACCTCCGAAATTGACTATTTATAACCTTTGATGTTGACACAACTATTTGTATGAAGCGGGCACGGAATAGCTGACTGTAGGGCAGGGTGAATGGGTTTTTTGTTTGTACAATTCTCATACATGATTGTATCGATTGTTCTACCAGTATTTCTTTGAAACTGACAGCCCTTATCTTTAGTTAGACTTAACGTCTGCTTCAATTAGGTGCTTATTTTACACCAGAAGTCAAATGTATATTCTCATTTAGATAAAATTAAGGAAATAACGGGTCTTAGAACACATCCTGGAATCCAAATAAACCTTATCAGTTGTAGCAATAATCTTGGATACATAAACGAAACTCCCCAGCTGTATCAGAAATGTTGGATAAATTATTAATAAGAAGTATGATGGTTAATTATAATTATGTGTGTGAGAAAGGATTGAGCATAGAGAGAGCCAATACTTAATAAAATATAAATATATTTAAGCGTAGGGTTTCTGTTATCTATAGTTGTGATTATTCTCCTCGTCTTTTTCTTTTTCCCTTTTTTTGTATAGAGTATTGTTCTGTTTAGATTTAATTTTTTTTTTTATGTAATATGAAAATATGTGTTTTGTTGGTATTCAATTACAAACTACAGACTGTGATGTCATCCAATCCAAGCAGGAGCAGTCTGAAAACCAGCGTTGCTTCGATCCCTCTCCCGGGGAGCGGAGTGGCATTAAGCTGAGACTGCTCCTTTTTTGGTAAATGGCAGCACAGCCTGGCAGCTAATTATCTGTTTGTGGTTTTTATGTTAATTTTCTTGTGTCTGTTTGTGTATGCTGTCTTCTGTGCTGTTGTTTGTTAATGTACCAAAATAAATGCATTTCATTTCAATACAGAGAAATGTTAAGAATAAACAAGATGAAGTGATGATAAATCATAAAAGTGAGCATTTTAACTTTAAGGAAATCATTAAGTTATTCTCCATAGTTTTTCACGAGTTTAATTTAATGTCGTAAGCTAGCACTGAAACAGTATTAGCGGTCACGATAAGCGGTAATTCTTCGTTTAGTCACGCTCGTTCACTTATCGGGTTTTACTCAATTATGTACGCAGCGTTTCGATATCTAGGTAGGTCACGGGCTGTATACGAGTATCAGCTCATTTTAGTGTGGAGTTGCTTGAATCGGTTCAAGTATGAAAATTTACTTTTACTACATTGTATTAAAAATTATATTACCATGTACTTTACGTCATATCAGTTGGGTACGAAAACCAAAATGGCTTGTTCTGTATTTTCGATTCTTTTATATCTATGAATCGAAAATGCCTGTTCGAACTTGACTTTAGAACGGGTCTTATTCAATTTCATAATATAGATAAGTAGTTTGTACCGTCTTTGCTGGATATTAGTTCTATAGGAAAAATACATATACGAAGACAGGGAGGGCGCTTCTATCGTACCTAACTACCTAACTATCGTGTAATAAAATATTGTTATTTCATGATGCCTAACAAAGGAAATAATAACAATTTCCTTGAAGTTGCCCTGTGAACTTAGGTAATATTATAAAAATTACACAAAAAAATACCTAAGTTCCCTCTCTTCCAATGAAGGCTGCAAGTGCTCAATCGGGGAAGATATTGCAAAATTTTCGCGGAAAAGCGAATCCGACCCCACCAGTTGAGCAAGCGAAATTCCGACAAAAACGATTTTATGCAATTACCTCTAAGTTGGCGGAGAGTTATTACTAAACTGAGATCGCGGTCACGCCGGCCGGTAAAGCGGGGTACAGATCAATTGTAAACTTTATAGTAAAACTAGCAGACCCCAGCAAACGTTGTTTTGCAAAATAAAAAATAGATGATGAGTAGGTCTGAGAATGGCCGATTCTCAGACCTACTCAATATGCTCACAAAATTTCATGAGAATCGGTCAAGCCGTTTCGGAGGAGTATGGCAACGAAAACAGTGACACGAGAATCTATACTAATATATAAAGCTGAAGAGTTTGTTTGTTTGTTTGTTTTTTTGTTTGTTTGTTTGAACGCGCTAATCTCCGAAACTACTGGTTCGAATTGAATAATTCTTTTTGTGTTGGATAGTCCAGTTATCGAGGAAGGCTATAGGCTATATAACAACACGCTATGACCAATAGGAGCAAAGATATAGTGGTAAATGTGTAAAAAACGGGAGAAATTGTTTATCTTTGAAGCCTTCCGTTGCGTGCGCCATGAAAACGGTTCAAGATACACAAAAAATATGTATTAAAGAATAATAGCTCTTTTAATGATCTAAAAAACAGTCAGCAATAGTATATGTCTATCTTTTAAGATTAACTCACAAAAACCGTTTTTATGGTACCTAATTTGGTCGAAATAATTTGTTTAAGTTGTATCAAGATAATAATATTAATCTTTATTCAAATAAATATGTTGTTGGTTAAGAGTACTTCATCCATTATAACGCGGGTAGCACCGCAGGACACAGCTAGTTTTATATATAAGATCTTAACGACATGAACTGACTTCAAGACTTTTAATAGATTTTGATGATTACTCTGGAATTCCAAATCGTTCCAGACTTGTCTTCAAAATCTATTAAAAACCTTAAAGTCGGTATTGTTTTTGTTATGATTAACTTACTTACTTACTTATTATGGCTCAGCGACCCAAAGTGGGTCTTGGCCTCCGAAACGAGAGACTTCCACCGGTCTCTATCCTGCGCTAGCTCTGACCAGTTCTCGATCCCGAGCTCTCGTAGGTCAGCCACCATGTCCTTCCAGCGATATCTGGGACGACCGACTGGGCGCTGTCCAGTCTGTTGTCCAAGGTATGCTCTCCATACTCCCCGATCCTCCCCCATCCTGACCAAGTGGCCGAGCCATCGGAGTCGGTGGGCTATGATTAACTAGGGTTTACAAATAGTTTCTATCAAATTGAATTAAAAAACATGTTTGAAAGAACCCGATTACTAACAGAAAAGATAATAATATTAAGACGTCCACAATGAACGCTTCTAAATTAGTTTTGTACTTACAATAATCTGCAAGAAATATATTGAATTATAAGTAAATTTGATATATTTTAGAACATGATATTTTAAAATAAATTTATAACTTTTATAACTCAAGCTAAGATAGTGTTCGGCTTACTTACCTATATTTGGGCTTTTTATTACTTATATCTTAGATTACCAGCAGAAATACTATTCGTAAGGAATTATTCTTAAACAGCTTATAAGTAGAAAGATGTTACTCTTGTTGAATAGAAGTAACATTTGCCATTGCTATAGATATTGTTCTTGGGAACCTGGTAATAAATAAATAAATAAATATCCACACATCAACATCTAGCCACAATAGTAATGTACACTCAGCTTTACAAATTCAGGAATCGTTCAAGTCACGAGCTCCTCGCCATATTTCGTCCCGCCAGACTTTGCTCTTTTTGCCCTTTGCAAAGGTTATTTTTACAGACAGACACAACATTATTGTTCTACATTGTAGTGTTTTAGGGGTTTCCTTGTGCAGTCGAGTTATGGCACTTAGCTTTCGGCTTTGTTTTAATTTTAACGTTCGAAGAATATGTTGTAAACTTCTCAAATAAATATAAATATTTCCGCATTACCATATACACAGGATTACCTAACCCCAAACTTAGCAGAGCTTGTTCTATGTGTTAGGTGACTGATATACTACATAGATATTTTTTTTTGTAAATACATACATACGATACATAGTAAACACCCAGACCCGAAACCAGAAATTGTAGATCTTACAAAATGTGGTCCCCCGGCGGGAATCGAACCAGCAACCTCCTGCGCCTCAGGCGGATCTTCGCCCACCGAGCCACAGAGGTCGTCAAAATGTTTCGTAATGGTACTTTATTGAAACACTAACAGCCCGTGTTTATTGATTTTCCGGCGAGACAAGGTATTAAACCACAGAAAAATAGCCTATAACCTTCTTCAATAAATAGGCTTTCTAACAGTAAAATATATTTTTTAATCGGACCAGTAGTTCATGAGTTTTGTGCGCTTTATAATATTAGAATTGTATATTAACTATAATGTAAATTATACAACTATACAATAACAATAAATATTACATGACTCATACACACAAAAAGCCTTTACAATAGGTGATATCATACATCGATAAAATATAAACAATCACAAGATTTTGGCATGCGCCATGGTTACGGCTATTTTAACGTGGTTTCTTTCTTAGCATTCTTAAAACCACGATAAATTTAATGAACCTAATATTAACCTATCTCAAGCATGTTAAGTAAGTCTAATAAGACGTTACAAAAACTCGCCTTACTCACGGTAATGTAATGATAATGACAAATGCGAATGACCACCGCTTAGGGATCAGAAACCCTTCGGTCGAGTCGACGCCTATAAGGGACTGCGAGAAAAACCCCTGGCTATTACAAAACGCATGCTTGCACGTTTGCGGCGGTCGTGATGCACGGTCGGAAAATACAACTGTGTTGATAATAGCTTTGATTTGGAATTTTACTCGTGTTTTGATAGTATTCGTTGCTAGTGAAACAGATTTCACAGAATCATGTTGAAAATTCAATAGTTTTTTTTATTAGGTATTAAAACCGCAATAGCAAGTTTTTGAGACATTTTATTTTATTTTTTATAAAAGATAAGCGTTTATTTGAGCATATTCTCACCTGATGTAAAGTGAAGATGTGGTCTAAGATGGGACATGAAGACCTAGAATGCAACTTTGAATTTTTTAGGAATGTTAACTCTGTGTACTGTTTAATTAGAAAAAAAAACTTTAAAAAGTTAAAAAGATAAAAAATATTAAAAGGTATTCAAAGTAGGTAGGCATTAAAAGTTAAGGTACCATTTATATATTATTGGGTAACTAAAAATGTTGCGATTCGTTTACTATTATGAATTTAATTCAAATTACAAATCAAATAATCATAATCGTAGGTATATAAAAATATGAAGTCAATGCAATGAACTTTATAATTTTAACTAAGATCAAACCCCTAATCATTATTACTTGAGTTAATAATAAAACCAAAATATACTAACTGTGAAGCGATTTTTTCGTGTTTCGTAATGTGGCCCGGAGAAGCCATCTATCTACCTTCTAGGTCTTCATGCCCCATCTTAGACCACATCGTCACTTTACATCAGGTGATATTGTGGTCAAATAAAGGCTTATCACACATAAAAAAAATACTCTCTGAACTGAATACTACGTACTCTGCTTACTGAAAAAATTAACTGCTACTTCTTTCATAAATACAGTTTTATTTATTTTCTATTATTTTATACCAGATCAGATTGTAGGGATCTGAATAGTACACCGTGTATCGCAGTACACAGGCTTGGTGGGTTAAGCACCACCCACCCACTAATAGGTATTAAATGTTGCAACCAGACGACCAGACATAAAGTCATTTGAATAAATTAGCAAAGCTTGAAACCCTAAGGTTTGTTGCCATCTAAGTATTTGCAAATGAAACAACCATGTGTTTCGAATACCATATTGACCTCAGTATTTAATTAAATTGTAAAAACTACCAAACCTTCACAACTGGTTACCTCAATAAAAAAAATTACAAAAATAAAACCAGCGTACAGTAAGACTTTTTAATGTCCTAATATGTATATAGTATTGTTTTTAATAAATCTTCTTTAAACTAAAGACGCTACAACACTATTACATTCTAGCCATTATAAAGACTAATCGGTAATTTTACATGTGACTTTTCTAACTGTCTATATTTAAGGGGAAGACACTATGTTCTTGTGTTCTTTAAAATTGTTATCTACACTCACTGTACTAACATTGACACTAACTTAAACGGTACTTAACAAACTTTACGTATAAAATATTCAGCATTCATTCAAACATTCTATCATTTTTTAAATTTATTGTAATTTTATATATTAATGCATTTGTGATTAATAGGATAGTAATATCCATTTAATTATTTAACATTAATAAATATCTAACACGAGAAACAATAATAGATATTTATTAATGTTTTATAATTGAGTCGTATCTTCAAATTAATACGAAACACATAAAATATAAACTTTCACTCCTCCGAGGAGTGAAAGTCGCTATAAATCTCTGGAGATAGCCTTCTCATCAGGTCTAACTAAATGTTACGGAGCCACTTAACAATATAATAATTTTAAACCTTACTACAGATGTATGAAATATCATTTTCATCTGTGGCTTTGGAACGGAGAAATGTGTGTTTCACACATGTACAGTCAGCAGCAGAAGAAACTGATGAAATGGGGTCCCAAAATTATATATACAGTAAATGAAGTCAAAAGTAACTGACTAGTGTAGTTTGTTACAAGAAAAGGAACAAATAATGTGTCTTATGTAAGTGAGCACATTTAGGTCGATCTTCTGGTCGTTATTATGATCGTTTTTTTTGACTAATTAAAACTGCATTTAAAATTGACACTTTGTTATAACTTGTTATATCTGGCACTTCACACAAGAATTTGTTTTGAAACGTTGATTATGATCATTTACTTTTGCTGTTGACTGTACCTATATTATTGGTTAACAATGGATCTGTTTGTGGTTTTCAAGAGGAATGTTCGGTGAAGAGGGTATCATTGTTCGGTAAGTAATAGTGTAATCGATGTTTTGTGTGGTTTTCATTGGGAAGGCTTTTGTAAGAATGGTGTTTACCTCAATCTCTGAGCTTGAAGAGATCTGACGGGCGATTTACTTTTTATGAGTCAAAGAGAATTGACCGCTACGGGAGTGCCGAGAACGTAACGGATATACTATTAAAAGAGTTATAGAAAGTGGTTATTGTTTAATATTGTTTTTAGCTGTATTCAATTCTAAAGCTTTTCAAATGTTTAAACTTCTATGATACCTATTTGTATTGACTTTTTAACCCCCAACCAAAAAAGAGTGATGTTATAAGTTTAACGTGTCTGTCTGTCTGTCAGTCTGGGACATCATAGCTCCCGAACGGATGGAGCGATTTCAATTTAGTTTTCTTTGTATGAAAGCTGAGTTTGGCCCGGGTGTTTTTAGATATGTTTCATGAAAATCGGTTGAGCCGTTTAAAAGAACATAATATTATGTTGTTTTACATTTAAGGAAATTATTGGCAAAGAAATCGGGGGTTTTTCCTAAATTTTAAATTTAGATTTATTAAAGCATGTGTATCTATTTCTATTCTACATAGAAGATATGCGCCAATAAAATTAAATAGTTTATGATCATATTTTAACATCCCTGCATTTTTATTGCAAATGTGTACAATGAAATAAATTACTTGAAGTCCAATTTCACCATATTTGGCTACAGATCGGGTTTGATTGAGAGAGCTCAATCATTGATAAATTACAATTTGTTCACAGTTAAGCAGTCTAAACTGAGTTTCGCCTGATCTGATCGCCTTTATAGCCACTATTGAAATCAAGGCTAAGGATTTTATAGAACAAAAATCAAAGATAAAAACACTCAATAACATGGGAACAGTACCTACCTACCTAAAATGTACCTACCGATAGATATATATTCTTCTGCTTCTGAACAAGATTATGCACAAAAGTTAAGTAATTTCCTAACACTTTTTATCAAAATTAATTTTGTTTAAAATCAAAAATATAACTCTATACCAATAGTGTCAAACCAATTTAAAACTTGGGAACCCAAACAAACACAATAGTGTACCAGAAACGTCGGGTGTGTGACGTCATATTAATATCCGTTACCCTCGTTCAACTTCCTGTTTCCGATTCAATGCAGTTGGTCGACATTTGGACAGTCAACGTCAAACATATGTGATCAAAATCAACGATTCAAAACAGTTTCTAGCGTGACGTGCCAGATGTAAGAAGGTTTAATATAGCAAAGAGTCAGTTTATAAGGAAGTTTAAATTAGTCAAAAGAAAATTATTTAATCAACACCGAAGATCAAAATAAATATAATCACTTACTTATGGCGTTATTTTGTCCTTAACTTCTAATAAACTCCAATTGTCACTGGCTTGATCTGATTGACCTGATCTTATTGTATTGTATCTATATATTACATTACCACAAAAATAAACAAAATCCGAAGGTTCAAACCCCAGCGCCTAACTCTGGGTTTTTCTTAAAAAAAATTATGTGCTCTAACTGTGAAGGCAAAAATCGTGAGGAAACCAGGCGTTCTGAGAACTTTGGATATTTGGCCAACGCGGTGTATTAAGGCCTAATTTCTCGTCAAGAAAAGTCCCTGTGCCATTGTATATAATTTTTATTCCATCAGCATCTTATGTTGTTGACTGTACGAGTTGATTCGGAAGTATGCTCTAGTATTGTTTACACTTAGTACAGCCTACTGCTTCTGGAACTAATGATATGATATGGCGACAAACGTTTGTTGCCATGACAACGGGACTTATTTGGGCAAAAATGTCAAACATCAGACTCAAGGATTTCTCCGTCAGAGCATATCTAGAATTTCAAATCGTTGGCTGATAGAGTAAAATGGAATATGAATACATGTTTTGAGAGACGCAAAATGGCGTTCAACTGAGTAACATCTTTTACACTTTATCATTTTATTTAACTCGACATTGGCAAATAGTCGCTTTAAGCGCAGAGTCCAATTACAAGAAACTGAACTGAACTGAATACATGTTTTGCTAACCACACTTATGGGTCAAGGTATATGGTATACATAGTATGGTATATGGATTTAATGGACGAGTTGATAAAAATGTGTCGAGTTTCCCAAAAACTTTTTTTTTTTTGAGTATTACTCTTTGTACCTGATCGAATTGATATTTTAGGCATTAGGTTATTATTTTAGAATCTTTATTCATAAAAACACACAAAACCAAATTATCATAGATCATTTTGTAAAAAAAAATACCTATTCCAAAAAAAATTACTAACGTATGAATTACATAACATTGTAAAAGTTGGTAAATATATTTGCAATATGAATTGGTAACCAAAACGCTCAAAAAAATTGCCTAGATTTTCACATGATTTTCATAGAATTTAGCCACAATAAAGAGTTTTTGTTTCTGATTATTTCGGTCAGAATCTATGAAAAAGTTCCCATCCCGAAGCAAATAAGAATAGGGCGTGATCTAAATGTCAGCCCCAAGATAGAAGATATGGCAAAGTAAGTGCAATATGCTAATGGGCCCTTTGTTTCCTAGGCCTGACACTTCCGGCCTTTCTGTCTTCATTATACCACCGTTATGTGGGATATTTGTGAGCCGATCTGACTACAATGGTAACATTTGACACCCAATCGAAAGTAGGCCTCTACATTGTAAATAATTTATTCAACAGCCGCTTTTCAAACGCTACGTGAAACTATAATAGTATTTTTATTTATATAGGGCTTGTTTGGTCACAATAACTCTCTTATAAGCTTGGGTCGTGTCAAGGTACGGCTGATTTTGTTTCTAATCCTTGCCCATAAGGCAATTGTTAAATAAAGGTTTATTATTTTGATAAGCAGCTAGAATTCGAAACTCCTCATCGAGTACTTTGTAATCGTCTAATCGCTCACAGAATCATATTCACATAAAATAATTTACTCATTCCTTTTACTACTAAGAAGCTTTTAAAAACGTAAGGTCGTAGATACACAATGAATACACTACAAAGGTTGCACACCATAACCAATTTGTTACATTGCTTTACGCAACAAACAATCAAACTATGTTAATACTCGTAAACATTGAGGTTTTCAGTGGTCAATTACTCACAGAGAATGTATCTAAATTAAAACATTAATCAGAGCAAAGAATGTTGCATAGTCATTGCGATTTAAGCGAAACTTCCCTCTAAGCCTACTAACAAATTACATCAGCATTCTCCTCTTAATTGCTAACTAAAGCTACACAGGTCCGGTACAGTTCATCGCTGAAAAGCTCGTACAATTTAACAAACACCTCCTTCTGGCTTCCTGTATTTTCATGCATTAAACCACCATTTAAATCACAAAAATTAAATAAACCTACTATTCAATACTTAGTCAATATATAAAAATATTATAACTGAAATGACAGACAATATTTGTGTGTTTCGAGAGATTATAAGATTATTTCACCATGAAAACATGATATTTGTTGTGATCTTCAGTCCCTTTTTTTAAATGTAAATGCGTTGTTTGTTTGCTAAGACAACATTAGATACATAAACCCTGATGTTCTCGATAACAAACAATAAAAAAAAAAAAATGCGTCGACTTATGCTTCTACTTTTCATGAATTGCCACAGAAGGTTAAATTTAAATTATTATTTGGGTAACAGCGACCTCCGATTTTAAAAGGGCGCAAATCGTAAAGCATACTCTTTCCTTGATTACTATCCATGGCTGAAAACTGTATTATAATCCATTGAGTTATTTAAAACATTTAGGCAAACAAATAGCGGAATTGTCTTCATTTATACTATTAGATAAAGGTTCTTGGCTCTAAGGCTATGATAGAATTTGTTTATCAGCCTTAAACGATAATAACAAAGTATTATACAGTTATAGGGATACTTATACTTTGAACTTCCTTATACGCTTATGCATACATGGACAGGTTAACTTAAAGCTAATT
Organism: Gymnoscelis rufifasciata; assembly: GCA_929108375.1. Lineage (NCBI taxonomy): Eukaryota > Metazoa > Arthropoda > Insecta > Lepidoptera > Geometridae > Gymnoscelis > Gymnoscelis rufifasciata. Next base: position 4,762,383 of record OV815315.1, on the reverse strand, counting down.
TAAATTAAAACTTAGAATAATCAAGAAAATAACATTGTCTTGACAGTTCGCTTCAATTTTTTATAGAGTTGAGAAGCGTATAATAGAACAACCCAGCTTTCATCTCTTATGTTGTTATAATAACAATATTGGTTTACAATATGGTTACAATTATACATTTAACATTTACAAACAAATGCTAGTCAAACATGCACATAAATTCAGCTATTTTGTCCATCCTAGTGGAACGGAGCTACATCCGTCCAAGCAATCAATAGATGACAATTATGTTTAATGTAATAATGTATCGTATGAGTCAGCTGTATCATTTGGTCTATTAGCCAGGTCAGGGCAGACTCGGCGCAGCTCAAGTTGTCACTCGCCATGACAACTGAAGCGGTGTTGCGCGTCACAGCTGTACGGAAATAACTAGCGGCCTCTGGAAAGAACGTCTTGATTATCAACGGTGTTGTTTCGTTAGTGGGTTAGTTAGTTTTGCTACACTTACTATATTTTTTTCCTATATGCCGTTCCACTGCAGTGAAGGCTTGACAGTTTTGAGCAGTGATATTTGGGGAGTTTATTTACTAACGGAGAATTTAGATACTTGATAATATTTTAATGTAAATTGATCCGCATACACATCGAACGATAGGAAATCTTTTAAGGAAACCTATAACTCAGTGGATGTCTTTATAGGATTAAATTATGTTGATGATTGTAATATAGATCAAGACCCAATAAATTTACCTTAAAATGTACATGCTAACTTCGTTAATAATTAGCATACCTGTTTGCGATTTGAATGCAATGACTCTATCTAGTCCTTAAGTTATTGACATGTTTGTAAAAGAAATATACTGCAAATAAACATTTGATTTGATTTGATCTGAATAATATGTTTAACAAAATGTTGTGCCGACCCCACATAGAGTGGGACAAGGGCAGGATGATGATGATGACTGATGTTTAACACAAAAGTATCGTCAAGTGCATTTTGCTTGCTATAAGCTCCACCTATTATTCTCCTACCATCAATCAAACCAAGTCGGAAGTGTTGAGACAAATGACAAGCATACTAAATGCGTTGTTTGTTTTGTGTCACTGCTCATGTGCTCGTTCTGCATAGAAAGTAATGTAGTTAAGTTCAGGCAATGGTTTATGTAATACTTAGGGCATTGAACTCACTATTTTTTATGTTCTCTATCTTTATTTCTCCAGCTTTGTATAGTAATTGAGTCGAATAATTTACTGTGGAAATATAGCTAGCATAAACCGGTAACTCGCACAATAAAATTTAGGTTTTTTTTGAACTACGGGCAATAAATCAACATCCATAAAAAAAACAGAATAATATTATATTAAGTTAAACTAAAAGCTTCTAAAGCTATGATATATTACTTGATTTGCAAATAAACAATATCTTATTGTTTACTAAAAACCCCGAAAGAGTAGCACCAAGCATTACTTACTTAAGAAACGAATATTATTTGAAGTGAACTTTGTTGGTTCTGAGAATAAATATCTTTGAACCGTAACCGAAAGATTGCATAAAATGTGCTTCATACCTGCAGTACCAAAAACCGAGAAGACTCTTCTCAGAAGAGTTCTACGGAATAATCCTATCACTCGCCCTTTTGACTGCCTCAGTGGCGCGGTGGGCGTAAGTCCGCTTGCGGCCCAAGAGATAGTGGTTTCGATTCCCGCGGCGGGAAAGTGCTTGAATGTTCTGAAAGCACTTTCTCATTGGTCTGGTTGTTCAATATGTATAATAAAATATATCTATACCTGTATGTCTATTATATTAAGTATATCAGATGTCTAGTGCCCGTAACACAGGCTTACAGCTTTCCACGGGGCTAGATGTTGTTGTGTAGATTGTCCGTATGTATTGTAAGGATAACTATTAATTAAGTGCAGAATTTATAATGAATCCATTGTACTAAGTTATCTATTCCGATAATGAATCATTTTAAATAGTTGAAAAACGATATCATTTAAAAATAAATTAGGTTGGAAAGATTTTGTTGCAATAAAATATATAATATAATGTAACCATAAATATTCAGAATTTATGTTATTATTTATACAATAGTTAATTAATTTTAAATGTATCGCTTAATTTATTAAAACTAAGTGAATGGTTAGCTGTAGTACTGAGTCGTTTCCGGTTGTCAAAACCTAACCTAACTTTAACGACTCGCGACTTTAGCACGACATTCTGTTTTCTGCGCGTCGTAGCGACTAGACCTCTAAAAGTGAAAAGTGTTGTAGTGGTGTGCTGATGGAGACTGTTTTAAGGTTAGACACTAATTTGTAATAAACTGTGTAAAAGTGATTAATATATTTTTTGAGTGGTCTTACGTAATTTTACTTAGTAACCTATAAATACCCCTCTAACAATATTTATTTATGCTACTCCTCTTGTCAGTGCAGCACAATGTGAGGCTACATCTTATACGCATATCAGGTGTCTCTGACGTCTTCATGCGGTTACCCCTGTTTACTCGGTCTATGTTACAGATTGTGGTTTCATCAGGTCTTAAGACAATAGCCACAAGGTCGAGGCTGCTATTTGGTTTCAGTAAACACGTTGTCTTTGAATAAGATGTCCTGGTACTTGCTGTGAGCGTTTCTAAAGCATATTTTTACTAGTATGTGTCTGAATGATTCAGTGGCGCGGAGGGCGTAAGTACGCTTGTGGCGCGGTGGGTAGTGGGTTCGATTCTCGCCGAGAAGTATTAGCAGAATACATTTAATTATTAGTACAAAAGTATGTGTATGTTCTGCAAGCACTTTTTCCTTGGCCTATGTTTAGTAAAAATATCTGATTAAATTAAGTAATAGCCCGGCTTTTCACGGGTAAAAACCATCCTTGGACTTCTAAGAACATTAAAAAAAAATCGCCCAAATTAGTCCAGGCGTTGCGTTGTTAAGCTATACGCTTACCAACTTTTCGATTAATTTTTATATTATAGATATCAGATTTCGAGTACCCATTTACAAACATACGGACCTAGACTAGTGTGACTAGTGGCTTGTCCGGAAATATTTAATTAAATTTAAAAAAAAATAAGCTTATTGCTGGGTGAAGTTTCAAAAATATTATCAGCACCATTTTATCCATGGAACATTACAGCTGATCGCTTTGGTGGATCTTGCACCGTGAACCGGAAAATTTGACCTCAAAATCAGCTGTCCATCTAGTTGATAAGTACCTTTTTACACCGACACTGCCTTTACCGATCCGCGGTTTCCATTCAAGAACGAAAGAACCATTTAGCCAATTAAAAAGAATTCCTCGTGCTCTATATGGCCTGCCCAATTTCATTTGCTGCTGGCTGGGTTATATCGGTGATTATCTTTCGTATAAATATTATTTTGGTTCAGCATAATATATAAAATACCTATATATATATATACAGACAATCCACATAACAATATCTAGACTCGTGATAAGCTCTAAGCTTGGGTTACGGATACTAGTTATCTATTATACTTAATAAGTCAGACATACATAGATAGATATATTTTACTATACATATTACCAAGACAAGAAACTTTGAAACCTTTGTTCCGCTCGTAAATAAATAAGTTAGAGCTGCAGTTTAGGTGATTCCTTAGTGGAAACGCTAAACAATAGTTCATCTATGAAATTTTGGTTGTGTGGGTTGTGTAAGGCGCTGACATCCAGAAGGGCCTTCGTCCAGGGCGCGCCTGCCCATTGTTCTTTATGTCTTGTGTTACTGCGTACTTGTGCAATATAAAAGGGAGCACCAAATGCAGGGAGAAGCAGACACGGTGAGTTACTTCCTCAAGATCCTAGATTGAGAGGAGGCGCTAAAGGAAATTGAGTATGCAAAATGTGAGGACCGGAAAATATGCTCAAACTCTTATAGCTGAGACACCACAGAGAAAATAAGAAAAGTTATTTTCGGCGGCTGTTCTGGTCCCAAACAAGGTGTATGGCTGATCATTTCTTTTGTTTGAAAGATGGTTAAGTAAATTTTTTCTTCTATGTTTCATAAAAATCGGTGATGTTATTTGAAAGATAAGAGGAGTGAAACATTCGATTATGATTGACATAAATGAATGGCAATGAAAAATATAATGTTTACAAAGATACCCGTGTTGGGTTCCAAATAAAGGGTCGTAACTAAGACATCACGAAACAGCAAGTGTTATGGAAATCGGTCAAGCCATTTGAAAGGTAGTAACATTGAATTAATCCTTCTACTTGATATCTAACTAACAACAAACCTCGTGGCAACATCCAGAATCATAATCTGCAAGGTTTTCAGAGTTCAAAACTATGCACAGAACGCGGTCCGCATATTTTGGATACTCAACTTCGAGTAGCACCTGTTCTACTGGAGTGGACATGAAACGGAGATAGTTATAGTTGATAAAGTATTTAACTCTGAGGAAGAGATATTGGTGGTTTTGTTATCGTCATAACTACGGTGCGGCAAGTTAATTTTAACCGACTTTCAACGGAAAAAGAAGGTTCTCGTCGTCGTGTTTGTTTTTTGTTTCACTGTCTTTGTCATAGTGAGAAAAGATAAGGTTAAGCTCGCCTTTGTACATGACCAATGTTAATAAACCTTAATGTAGTATCCTTTTTGTGTACAATTAATAATTTATGAATATATGAAAGATCCGCTTGTGGCGCAAGTGGTGGCTAGCTCGATTTCCACTTGAGTTCCAGTGTTCCTTTGTTCTGCCAAGATTTGTCTGTATCGCTGACCAACGTTCTTCTACGTGTCTCATCATATCTAATTTAGTTAAGCTTACCGCCTTACCACAGAAAACGAAAACACCACTTATACAAGCATTTAGCAGTTGCTAAGCACTTTTGCTAAACAACTGCTTAACTCTTGTATAACTCGTATAAAATGGTCGGAAATACAGGGCGTACATGGACAGGTCAACAAAAAGATAAAGTTATATTATTATTATATTAAAAGAAATAACGCTCTAATCAGTTATCAGTTTTTAAAATGTTGCAGTTATTACAATTTTGGTGTACTACTAAATTTATACTATATGTATAAATTTATTAAACCTCAGGAACCGTAGTAAATAAATAAAGGCACGTAAACTCGCACATGTTTGAAAAACACGCTAAAGCTGCAGCTATCTACGTGTGAAGTTTATGTTGTGTTGGTTTGCGCTGTGCAACAAGGCGCGGACGGCCCTCGAGCAGTGAGAGCCCTCGTCCGGGGCGCGCCTGCCATTGTTCTCTGGCTCACATGTTACTGCGTACTTGTGCAATATACCAACTGTACGGAAACAGACGCCGAGAGCTACTTTCTCAAGAAACTCGCTCAAGTGGACTGAGGAGATTAAAGATTTTTGATTCTGGAGGGAGTTTGGTTGTTCTGTTTGCTATTATTGCAGCGCAGCAGCCTATGGTCTGCATGCTTTGGACTCACGTTGGTCATGTATAAATAAATTTGAGTATGAGATGGACTCATACTACCTATACCTAGGGTTCCGTGTACAGTTTATACAAATTTTGCAAAAAAAAAAGAAAAAGTACAAAAAAAAATCAAAGTTCAAAGGATGCTCGAGCGGTCACCCATCCAAGAACTGGCTGCGCGCAACGTTGCTTAACCTGTTAAAAATCACGTTTGTTGTCTGGGAGCCCCCTTAAATATTTATTTATTGTGTGTTTTTAATTGTTGTTATAGCAGAAACAGGAATATATCATCGATCAAAATTTCAACCCTCTAACTATCACGGTTCTTGAGATGCAGCCTGGTGACAGACAGACAAACAGACAGTATGTTTGTAGTAGTTATTATGTTTATCTTCCCGTGAGTATAGAACCCGGCCAAAATTAATACAGATGATATAAGCAGCACTATTTTCTTGGACTTAATTTAAGTTTAAAGCTTGGTTAACAGAAATAAAACCTCCCGAAAAACCTTTACACAAGCAGAAATTCAATCAGATAATTGACAGCTCCGCTCGTCTGCTGCAAGCTTTAGATAGTCTGAGAATGCTCGCCGATGGCTTAATCAGTTTAAAGACGAGAATACGGGTGCAGCTGATCTGGATCGAGGACCCTCAAAGCCTCTTATTAAGTGGTCTCGGCTACAGTTGTAGGGTTGTGCAACCTCTCCACTGTATTAGCTAGATAGCTCCTTATTCTTAGCATGCGTCTTGAGTTTATGATAAAATATACTAATAAATAAATAAATATTTCCGGACAATCCACACAACAACATCTAGCCCCGTGGTAAGGCTCTTAGCTTGTGTTACGGGTACTAGACAACTGATATAGGTAATATAAGAACATACAAACACTTCATACTTTCCCCTCGGCGGGAAAATATACTTAATGGAAATATTATGTTTTGACTGTATTCTTTATGGGCTCTGGCCCTGAAGCCTATTCCCGAATTAAATGATTTATTAATATTATTTTGGCCGAGATTTGCGTCATAAAATTGGCATTAAGTGTGTTGTAGTAAAATTACTAATTCTTATTTCGGTAAACTCTATGTATTACTAGCTGGCCCGTTTCGGCCAGGATCCAAAACCTTTAATATAAAATTTATATTTTTTTTAATTCAGTAACTTAATCTATACATTATAAATGAATACATCGGAAACCCCCTTTTAAGTATCATTATACCTTTTCCTTGAAACACTCTACCTATGCTGAAAAGAATATAAAAATCCATTCAGTACTTTTTACGTTTCTTGTGAACACAGGGGCAGACGCAGACGGGGGACTTAAAATTACTTACTGTACTTATAATAAGATGATTTGACCTATCAGAAGTGAGTGCTGAGTACCAAATTACTAAAATTACTCATAAACCTATAGAATTAGAAGCACTTCATTTAAAGACATCATCATCATTATTTCAGCTGAAACACAACGACAACAACTCAAACTAACAAACTCTTAAAGACACGTCTCTCATAATTCGCCATTTAATGGAACTGCTATTTTGTTAAACAAGCCTCATCTTCATCCTCATCTTCTCTTGATCTTGATAAATGTCAGATCATGTAGGTAATTGTTATACATCCTACGCCATAACCTTTCTATTCTATCTGCTATCTGTCCTTCATTAGAATCGCTAAACGGGATGTATTAGCATGCGGAAACCATAGCCCCTCCCACACTTACCTATTAGACTCCATCAATCTATAAGACAGCTTATAATCGTGCCAACAGTTAGTACATTGAACAATCACTTTATTACTCCACCTTTAACACAACGCAATACGACACAAAAGATGACAAAACTAGTCGACTACCAATCGTGACTCGACGATTTAGTTCGTTGGAAAGTTATTACGGACATGTTTATACAAATACGTGGGTGCTTGCATAACGATTGCTATAATGAACTTGTATATATACCTACAGCTGATTATATGTACCAAAGGTGTGCATTTTGAGTGCAATAAACTGTGATTCATAGGTCGGTAGGTACCTACTCATTAGTGGGTTATGCGAGCCTGTTTTATTTGCATCGAACGTTTTTGGCAAACTGGTTAATTATGGATGTAAACAACAATATTAGATTCATAATATATTTACCGCCCGGTGGAATAGCTTTATACTATTGTTTTGTGCCTTATATGTTTGCGATGTTTATTTACGTTTGAGTATCATTTACGGTATACTTATAATATCGATATATCAAAATAATTATTAGATTCTGTATAAACGCATGTTCTCTTTTGTTATTGAATGACCTCGCTTCCGTCGCTTATCTTACGGATTTTATTGTGAATTTCTGGTAAAGTTTTATTCATAAATTTAAGAAGGTTTGTTATTTACACCCGTGCGAAGTCAGTTATATAACTAGCTTAGCTGAGATAAAATATGGTTTAATGTTTTTACACATGATAAAAAAATATATATTTAATAAGTATACTTTTTGATTCCATATTTATTTTTAAATATAAGTTTATGCTAAACTAACCATCTTTCTTCTTTTGTTTGAAAAAAAATTTCGCCAAATCAACTAATAAACATATTAAAATATTTCCTGCTATAGACCAGTTGTTACAGTCTTCCTCACACCACGCAAAACGACTCATTCTGTCCCTTTCTAGCTCGAAAGGACATTGATCACCGTTTCTTATGAACAAGGCCATGGCATTTCGCCATCAAGGCCAGTAAGCTAAATATTTATGACAATAAAACGAGAAAGTCAGACTCCCACCATGACAAGGAATTACAAAAAGCGAGAGAGAAATAGAAAAGTAAGAGACGCCAAGATGACTTGCTTATATTTTCCAAGATCAGTTTTCGATATTAATAGAATGTTAATAGAATCTCTAACTTTGCATGGGTGCAAGTTATCCATTTACCTGTCCATGTTATCTGATGTTATCTGCTATACATCAGGTGGGCCACTTGTATGCCTACCATATTTTTTGTATAAAAAAATAACTTTACTATCTTATCATCATGTTTATTGCTGAAAACAGCATAACAATTCTTTGGTAGTTTAGTTATGTAAGATTTAATCGAACAGGCCCGGGGAAACGACATTCATTTTACACTATTCCTAATCCTATGAGATTTGTTTTGTTTTGAAATAACTCTCTACTAACAAATTCTATATCTCGCTAGATAAAGTTATCCCTTAACAAGGTAATCGATTATGCAATCAATAAAAGTATTTGACCTCTAAAAACCGGTCATATTTCTGCGTGGAACATAAATTTATCTACTAATAGAATGCAAGTATGTTGCGAACCTAGTTCTGAGATAAAATATTCTTCCCGCCACCTATATTCAAATTAGGACGAGCAAATAGCTTCATCTCTTGAACATTGTTGCCAGAGCTCCATCACGATGCCTTCCAGTTAGGCTTTTGCAAACTTGCCACATAGTGAGGCTTGGAGAGATAAAACCTGTATGTTTATGTTAGTTAGGCCTTAATTTGACCACAATCTCACTAAGTGAAGGTACCTATTTACTTTTTCGTTTAAAATACCCAGGTGGCTATGTAACGGAAACACAGATACTGGCAAACTGTTTCAATCCTTAACGGTACGAATAAGAAATGTGGAAGAGAACTGTTTGATGCGACTAGAGGGAAAACCCACCAAACAGCGATGGTACATAGCCCTACGTATGCTGGTTCTGTTGTGAAATGGAGATGGTGGTATTATATAATGTCTCATGTGACCACCGGGTGGTGCTAAGAAAAGTCTGGCTGGGGCCGCGGCTTGTCACCACCCTCCGGGCTGGGCCAGTGCGTGACACGATTTTTTCGTGTTTCGTCATGTGGACCGGAAAAGCCTACCTTCTAGGTCTTCATGCCCCATCTTAGACCACATCGTCACTTTACATCAGTTGAGATTGTGGTCAAATAATGACGAATAAAAAAACTTTGTTCGTGTGAGCACTCGCCGAAGTGTATTCTATAAAATATAGACAGGCAGACAATCTTACGCCGATTTTCAGGTGTTTTAGGGTACGAATATTATTTACTCGTTTAATGTATAATCTACCTCTATAATGAACATCTATTTGTCGCTAGAATTGGGTACATTAGCCACATAAGATCTAGATGTATCTATAATTTAAGGGACATTTTGAAACAGCTGAAACAGGTCACTGTAGCCGAAATCGGCCAGGTGTATTTATTATTTTTCTAATTTATATCAAAAGCCTAAATTTATAGAAACGTGAATTTCTAGTGATCTTTTGTGATTTCCGATATCGTTTATCGTGTTAATGTTAACATCTTAATATGTCGATTGATGTATGGCAATTCATAATAACATAAAAAAAAATATTTATATAAAATAAAATATAAATAATTTAGTTTTTGTAATTTAATCAAAAGCAATTGGATGCATGTAGTCTAGACGGACGGCTCGTCGTTTTGAAATAGTAAATAATAAAATTATAATGTATAAATTGATGGACACACCGTAGTATAATTTTATTCAAAACTATTGGCCCGCCCCGGCTTCGCACGGGTTTTTATTCAATTTTTTTTCCCGGCAATTATTCGATTTTTTTTCGCCTTTTAAACCTTTCCTAGACCTCCACGAACATTTCAAGACTATGATAAGATAAATCCGTTCAGCCGTTGTCGAGTTTTAATCAGACTAACGAACAACAATTCATTTTTATTTATAGAGATATGACATTATACAATCTTTAAGTTGCATAGTTTTAATGCTGATTCAGTACCAGCAGTGCGAAATATTTTTTCATGCTAATAAAATTAACCCACAAAAAATCGGTGACTCATAACTCGCTTGCTACGAACTTAAATGGGTCAACTAAATATGCATGGAGAGGCTTGCGGCGAAGATGCAAAATAACGCCTTAGCTGAAATGCAGACAAAGTGAACTGCATTTGCAATATGTTTATGTTAAGGCGAGGTATTACTTAAAGTTCTAGTGAAGTTTATGTAGGGTGGTTAAATTAATTCGTATATTTATCATAGTTCCGTTTAACTGCCTCCCTGCTAGTTTGTTCTGGCGTAATCGTGGTATTTGTTCAAGCTTTAGTTAGAGCATTAAGTTTGAAACAAAATATGTGTTCTTCAAACATCTAACCCTATATCATCTCCATATCTTATTTCAGGCTGAATAAGTATGCTGAGTATGTATTTTATATCGTTTAAAACTTGCTCGCATGTGACAGCCACTTTTTCCGAAACTATACTGTTGATACTTGATAGATGTACATATTCTATAAACCGCATTGACCTTTACACAAAAATTCTTAACTAAATAGTTTGTGCGAAGGACACTTCAAAGTTTTGAATGTGTGCTTAAATTAATCTCTCGTCAAAAGAGAAGTCCCTGTGTCCCAGCTTTGGGATCGTAAATAGGGTGATGATAATGAATGAAAACAAAGAATGTAGATTATTGATTTGATAAAAGTTCCTCACCAGATTTCCCGAAATTTAACGTTTTAAGACAAGTTGCTGACGTTTTCCATTCCCTCGTTTATCCGTAGCATAAGAGTAAACGAGGGAATATCTCCCAAGTTTTTAATAAAATTCAAATAAAATAACCGTCGAAAGAACGTTGAATTTCAGCATTTCCGTGCACTAGATGTAGTTTATAGCGCTGCATAGCTCGCTAATAATCATTTGTGCTCAGTGCTTTACTTACGAAGTCCTTGTACTTATATTACAGAATTTCTAGAGCAAGTTTTTGTGAGCTTTTAAATAACTAACTTCAATGGTAAAAGCTTTTAGTTTAAACACTCGTAAATATAAAAGCTTAGTGGTTGAAGGTCTACTTGTGAGTCAGATGGTGGAGAATTAGATTTCCGGCATAAATGCTCGTTTGATTTAAGGTTATATGTACCATAAATTATGCTTATAGAATACAAGATGGTGTTGCGAGTATGTTAAATTCAGATTTCCAATATCTAAAAAAATAAGAACTTGTGTAATCGTTAATACAACGCCGTAGAGGATAAGGGGATCAAACTTTCAATAAAAATAGGTAACTACTTTTGGCAGGTAATTCTCATAATTTTGAGTAACTAATCTTCAAATTTGGATTCTATGATATGAACTTAATCACAAAATTAGTTATATTAACATTATTAATAGTATTGTTTATTTATAAGTATGCCAGCCTCATGTGAAAATTCACAAAGTTCTTAAGATTAGCGTTCTTTTGAATTAATTTGTGTAAAACAAGTGAACATATATTTTGTAAAATATTTTTACTATGTAATGTAAATTTAAATATTATTTTAACATTTCACGGTAGCAATATATTTAAACCGTTGAACTTTTCGAAATAAAGTTGATGAATGCTTTTGCCGCATCGGCTAGGTTCCCTGGTAGATGTAACCGCGGGCGCCGGAAACCAATTTGTCGACTCGCAGAGCCCCGTTTACTATGAGGATGTTACTGGCTTATCTATGTTTCATCATCATCATCGGTTTAGCTGTAGTTCGTCCTAGACTGACCCTCATTGATTCTAATCATATATTGAAAGCGGGCGGCCTTTGACAATACTCGCCATGACTGGCATGCAATATCTGTTTGCAATGGATTTGTTGTGCAATGTATTCTTAACAGCGAAAAACTGCGCTATTTTGTTATTAATATTACATTTCTGGGTAATATTAATAAAAAATACATTAAGTATATAACTTTCAGTTTTTTTTAAATAATTAGGACTTGAAAAAAATACTAAGGCTTGCCGCAGCGACTTTTTATACGTCGAAAATATCGTCGTTGTAACGAATAAAATAATCACAGTTAGGCTTTTTGGCCTTCTCTATATATTACCCTAAACATTGTGACTTTTAGGATAATCTTAAATAGAATAGTTAAAACAAAAAAATTAATAATAAAGTTTCTTCAATATAGCAAAGCAGGTGTAAAGCCCTCTGTAAATGAGGCTTCGCCGAACGATTCTCTTGTCTTGTTCCGCTCACTGATTGGCAAAGTTCGATTGAATGTTACTGCGTTCTTTGATACAATATTTATCCGAAGCATCGCGTTCCGTTCCTCGTAAATATTTCCTTTCGTGTCATCATTCAGGTTTACTGTCGCCCATGAAAGGACTGCTGAGGTTTCGAGAGATTTATGTCCATGTCAATTTGCGAAATGAAGATTGTTTGTTCGCGAAATACCTGAACGTTCCGCTGTTGATATTTACAGATTGACGCTTTTGTTGCATGTTTCTTGGCGTGTTTTGCTTAATAGCTGTGTGAAATGCTGTGGAATAGGTCATTCCAATTATTGTAGACCACGATTCTGGTTCTGAACCATCGTTATGGAGCGTAATGGAGAGTACAGTAATGTAAGTTATATTAGTTCTTTATTATAATGATTGCAAGATTAGCTCTTTAGCAGATACATGACAGTTAAACCTAATAGATTTATGTTTGTTAAATTTATGAAATTTTGATTTATATATAATAGTCTGGAAGCCGGCCGCAAATTACTTAGGGTATTTGCGGACAAATAAATAGCAAATGCCTATTCTGTAGGTATCTCACTCTTAGTAGATTCGACTGCACTTGGTCGGCCGCAGCGTAACTTTGTCACTTTTTGCGGAAATGAGAAAAGTACTAAAGTACCTACTAAATACCATCCTAAAGAACTTCAGAAAAATTATAATAAAACTTCTATGATAGATAGAGGCTCATCATCACTGCATGAAGGCGGCCATCAGAGAAGAGTGGCGGCGTGTTGTTAAGCTTGCCACCATCACCTGAAATGATGACCACGACCACTCTGTCAAGAGTGTAACCGACGAAGAAGAGATAGAGGCTTTTGACTTTAATTTCTCCATATTTAACGTTGTTTCTAGAATTGTGGCTTCCGTAGCCAAATAGCAAAAACTGAACTGATATAACGAATGTATAAAGATTCGTTATGTCTATCTGTCTGTCTATATGTATGTGTCCGTCCGTACGTCACAGCCACTTTTTTCCTCAACTCGTATATGAACTATATTGTTAAAACCTAGAAAAACAATCAATATTTTCGGCGTTCCCCATAGCAAGAACAGAAACCCAATTTTTTTTTCATCAAATCCATATGTGTTGTGTATTTATAGATAGGTCTTCAAAATTATATTGAGGTTTTAACAATTTTTTTTCTCCGAGACACTTCCAAAGGGGGACCCACCTGTTACTGCCTAAATAGAAAAATCATAATACTGAGAAAAAAATATGAAATGTATATTATCATGTCATGTAAACTTGTACTAAAAATACTATTTTGTTGTTTTCTATTAAAAATGTTTCTTTTGATTACAATAAGTGAATAAACTGTTGTAAGTGAATAAAATATACGGAACCCTTGGTGTATGACTCCATCTCATTCTTATCAAATTTATTCAACTAAAACTTTTGTATAGCCTTTACTAATTACGCAATCATTTAAGTTTACGTCTGGACGCAAAGTATTGAAGATTGATTAGAAAACATCTTGAAAGACAATTCAGGACTAAAAGTATTTATCAATAAATGAGAATTCTGTTTTTCTGCGTAGGCGTAACAAGTATTCTAAGGAACCCTCGCGCCTCGTAGGATTTAAAGTATAGCAGGAAAAACGATGGCGTATACAAAAATAACCTTTCACGAACAGATTGTTACAAATTTTGTTATTATAAAAGGCCTGCGCCACACTTGGCGGAAATACCTGCGCGGAAAATTCGCGGTCAATCATCAATCCATGGTATTATTTATATTTATTGGTATTTTTTTTTTTTTATTGGTATTATTATTATTGGTTATTTATTGCATATACATTTCAAATCAAGATGCGCTCACAATACCCCAAAAATCAGTCGCTCCGTCGCGGACGATCGGTCGCTCTGTGGTGCTCTGCTCGCTCTCGGCGTCTGCTCTTATTTTACTCTACGACCGTTAATCCATTATATATTCAGGTTTGCTTTATTTATCATTTTGATTAATTTAATACTTTTGCAAGTTGTGATCCTAAGCTATCTTTAAAAAATATGTTTACTTGTACCTAGCGCACGCAATTTACCTCCACGATATTATAAAAAATGCTATATTTCAACGATAGCTTTTATAAAAGTTTTTAAAACAATCTCTAATTTAACCTGCACAAACTATCATACAATTGCTAACTTCTTAATTCTGGTGCAACATAAATAATAGATAGATAACTATTTATTGTACACCACAAATAAAATACAAACTTCAAACAATAACAAGACAATACATTGGAGTACAAAGGGCGGCCTCATCGCTGTGAGCGATCTCTTCCAGGCAACCTTTGGATGGACAGGAAAGAAATAGAACGACATAGACAGTGGTTAAATAATAATAAATGTTTCCGGACACAAGAACACCAGCCCCGAGGTAAGCTCTAAGCTTGTGTTAATACCCTCGATATAAGCAAAGCTGATCTCTGCTGATGCTCAGATCGGACAGGCTGTGCAAAAACCCAAGTGTTATCGCGACTTCCATATTTATGAAGAAGGAGCCAGTTCTGTCACATTCCTAGAGTCAGGATCGGGACGGCTTGTAAGGTTTCTATTGCCTGTGGCTGCGATTCCTATACGGATAAATATATACCAGATGATATAATTGACATCTGTTTATTCCATAACCATTCCCAGCGGGTAAATTATATAAAATACTAGCTTTAAACACCACGGCTTTGCCTAGTTATTAGATTTTGCCGCGGCAACAACGTATTTTATCGCGGTAAACGTAGCCTATATAGCCTTTCTCAATAAATGGACTATCTAAGACTGAAAGTATTTTCAAATCGTACCGGTAGTTCTTTAAATTAGCGTGTTCAAATAAACTCTTTAGCTTTATAATATAAGTATAGATAAATGTAAAAACAGCGAAAGTTCCTTAATTCTCTAAATAAATCTATCTTACGGATTATTCCACAAAATCCTAGTCCAATTTACAATTTCAATATTTTTGACTGTCTTTATGTTTGCGATAAACTCCTGAAATGACATACGGTTTTCAACAACGGATAGAGTGAAAAGGGAAAAACTTTAAGAGAAAGGTTTTTGGATCTGTGCAAAGCTGCAACGTGCTAGATAGTGTAAATAAATTTCTCTATGATAGTCTTAACATAGGTATAAACTTAACATTCTCTAAACGGAAATTAACTATCTACCTACCGGTATGAAACAGGAACGTCGGATAGGTACATGTAAATTTACAAATAGGAAATATTTCAATTTCCATGAGTAATGCCCGCTTGCAAAATGAATGATATAAAAGTGGTTACTCAGTTGAACGCCATTTTACGTCTCCACTTGGTGCTTACTAACATCAACAAAAATTTGACAGCAATGTAATGTGATTCATAATTTTACCCGATTAAAAAACCTAAAGGGTTCAAGGTACAACTAAAAATCACATCAACAACTTAAAATTGGCTTTGGTTGGTTATTATTGTAAATATTTCGCACCATACTTCTGTTCACGTACTCATATCCAAAAATGGGTTAAATTATATTCTTAGCAGATCATAACTAAGCCCTCATAATATTATCAACTGCTCTGCTTAAGCCGGAATTATCCAATTCCAAATCATTTAGTTCTATAACGTTTAATCACCGTGAACCCGCTAGTTCATCTGTCTTCGAAACCAGTTGCTATAATTACAAAAAAATCCAGTTCTACTGGTGAAGCAAAAAGCGAGCAGTTTATCTCTATGTGAATAATGTTAGTTTAATCGTTCGTAAAACTAAAAAGGAGATCGGAGATTACGTGTGCATGCGATAGATGGCGGTGTGCTTTGATAAATCTGCTCGTTTAATTGGAATGCTCACGTGGTCTTGGACATAATGAGTTTAAGTCCAGTAACGTATCGACCATGGTGTCAGACGTGCCTACGTTTTTAGGGTTCCGTACCCAATGGGTAAAGCAGGACTATATTACTATTTAAGACTGTATTAAGTACTAGCGGCCCGCCCCGGCGTCGCACGGGTAAAAAAAGTTCCCTGCAATTTTTCCTTATTTGCTCACCGTTTAGAGCTACCCTGGACTACGACAAACATTTTAAAATCAAAATGAGCTCAATCGTCCCAGCCGTTCTCGAGTTTTTATCAGACTAACGAACAACAATTCATTTTTATTTATATAGATTACTGATACTTCGTCGTCTGCGTTTCTGTCTGTGTATCCTTTATCGGTACTCGCGTATGTGGAACCTGCTGTGTAGTATGAGTCCACCTCATACTTATCAAAATAATTTGTATTATAAATTTGATTGTTCTCACTTTTTTATGTTGATTCTAATTCTATGGTCGTTTCGTGGAAATAAATAAAAAAAGAAAAAAAAAAAGAATAATAAATAAATAAAATTTTATATCGCGTTCTTTTAGCTACTGATGACAATGATGTTGTACACTTTCAAATTCAAGTTGTTTTAATTGCTAGTTTGTTTAGTTGTCAAATTTTTAATTTCTAACTTATTGTAAAATAAACTTACCAGGAATAACCTGGTAAGTTTAGTTTTTTATCGACAAAAGAAGTAATAACTGATAAGAGATTAAAGACCCGTTGATTTTTATGTAACGTCTGCTACGACTGCGTCTAATACTGCATTATTTATTAAAAACTATTCGTTGGCAATTTTATAATCAACATAAGTAGCTATGGTACAATGGATTACCGCGTAACCTATCAAACCTTACAGAAATTGGTCTAGATAAGCCTTGATGATCTAAATAATCATAATCCTACAAGTCCTTTATGGATTCAGGACAGTTAAGGCAACATTAATTTATAATACAGCATACAGAGAACCTATGAGGGTTCACTGACATGTTGATGGATCAATCAAATATATTAAATACTAGCGGCTCGCCCCGGCGTCGCACGGGTAAAAAAAGGTCCCGACAATTTTTCCTTATTTGCTCACAGTTTGGACCTACCCTGGACTACGACATTTTAAAACCAAAATCAGCTCAATCGGCCCAGCCGTTCTCGAGTTTTAATCAGACTAACGAACAATAATTAGTTTTTATTTATATTTATTTTATTATTCCGCTCAAAACATGCTATTTTAAACTCTTATTAGATTTTATTTTGTGACAAACACGTATTAAGTTCTATTTTGCGCTCATAATGGATTTTTACAAAGTAACCGTTGACTTTCATTGACTTGTGTGAATCTCACATGTCATGTCACATATGTGTGTTTGTGGCTTTCTTACATTAATTACATATTTCATTAATGAAACTACTCCGATTATATAAACGTAGTTTTGTTTTTATAATTTCAAATAATTGTCTTAGGATCGCTTTCTAATTCATTTGATGTTGTCTAACTGACGGATTGAAACAATGTTAAACAACAAGCTGTATGGAAACAACGTCATTTAAGACCCTATCTGGTAAATAAAAATCAGCTCAAACATTGTTGATTTTTTACGTAGTACGTTGCCCTCTTTATTTAAGACTGAAACTTGTGTTTCCATAACGTGTTTTGAGAAGGAATACCTTCAACTAAGGGTGGCAACTCTGACCAAGCGTTTGAAATTCCCCCTGTCATCTCCAAACCATATATCACATTTTACGGGGTATCTAACAAACTAACCGAGCTATTTTCATTAAAACTTGACTCACTTGTTTCGAAATTAGTACAATGTCTGTAATACAAAGTGGTTTGGCACTTGAGAACTTAATTAAAAGACCCTTCAGAGGTATGCTCTGGTCCACTGCTAAGCAGGTAAGTTCTATTGTGACCTCATACATTATTCTTCACGCGTTTTACTGTCGATGACTCAGTCTTTGTCAGACTTTTGCAAAACATTGCAATTTTGTTTTTTAATTTAAATATTTCGTCACATAATGAAAATGCTAGATTCTAAGCTTTCGGTTAATGCGGTTCGTTAGGCTTACAATTAAATTATGTTAAACTACAAAGTCACTGAGGCGTTCTCAATTAGAAAATCACTCCATTATCAAATTATCTTGAAATTTCACGTTCAGCTACATTTCAGTTTATGAGAAATTTAACGTAAATTAAATGAGAGTATCTTGTAACGTTTTCGAAGGGAATAGCGGGCGTTTATGAGGAGATGTCTCGGGTAATATTTCCTACGTTTGGATGGTACTTCAGCCGTCTGAGATGAAAAGGTCATCATCTCGGGGGGTTACACGTCGCTAACTTACACTTCAGATTTTATACTCTGATTTGCTTGGAGGGCTTCGTAACGTTTTTGCCGTTACCTTTCATCTTTTAGCAGCTGTGAAACTTTATTAGTGTGTTAATGTTGTACAGTTGTATGTTGCTATGATTAGGTTTGAATATAAATTAGGTAATTTTATACCCTTTATACGTTTTAGATTCTTTTAGAAACTCAAGTAAATTTAACATTTCGTCTAAAGTGATGGTTTATTTATTTAATTACTTACATTATCTTACCCTATTTTTACAGGAAAAACCCAATGCAATAATGAAGAATGTCTTTAAACTTTGTTACAAAAATTAAAAATCATAAAAATAAACTGTCAAATTATTCAACTTTAACTATAAATCATAAATAAAAATGATGATGATGATAACTAAAATCCTCTAACGTAGTCATGGCATGTCTGATTACGCCCATGTTTTATGGATATTCCCGCAGGAACAACATATTTAACCGAGTTTAAAAGTAACCAATAGCCTTGCTCGATAAATAGGCTATCTACCAGAGAAATAGATAGATAGATAATATCTTTATTGCACACCAATGCTTACAGACTAACTTAAAAATAACAATCAATAGCCACATACGTTGTACAATCGGCGGCCTTATCGCTTAAAGCGATCTCTTCCAGGCAACCTTTGGATGGATAGGATATGTTAGGAACACGAAAGACGGTGCACAAAGATCATAGCATATACATAAGTAATATGAAAAAGAAATAAAAATAAATAATAAATACTTACATTAAATAAGAAAAAACAGGAGAAAATACTTAAGTATAATAAACGATAAATGTATTATTAATATATCACTACATGAGTAGATAGTGTTGATGAACCATGCCTTTAAAGATATTTAAGGATTTGCCTTTAAAGATATTTAAGGAAATAATTATTTATATAAATTATTTTTATCGATTGTTTCTGCTTTATGCTTATGCTTTATAATATTAGCATAGACTAACAATTAGTCTACTATCTGACGTTTAACGGGCGGATGTTATGTAATACACCATGAAATGTAATAGTTTGCTGGTATAGTGTAACATGATACACGCATATTGAAGTGGACTTGATACTGTGTGTAACATATATAGATATACATAATGTAGTGGATTAGAGTATCCGGATTCAGTGTATCAACAGGATTAAGGCTACATTATATCTACGAACCATGGATTAAGGGTGTCTGTCCAACGAGTCGGAGTTACATAAATGTGGGGAGTAACTGATAAAACTTGTTGTACCTACAGTTTTTAGGCCAGGTTTTAGCTTATAGGTGGAAAACTCCTGATTGAACTGTTGTTCGCTTTGATTGACAGGCTCCCCTGGTCCAAAAAACAATCTCGTTTGTTTTGCCAATTCAGGAATTCGTTTATTTAGATATATATATGAGTTAGAAAAGGGTTAAAAGCTTTAAGACAACAACTAAGTTAACCTTGTATAAACATATTTTTTGTTTTTAAACACTATTCACGCTTGATTAGCTTTTCTAGTCCTTACTTCATGCTTTATTAAGTATCTGCCTACTAGTGTTAGAAAAATTACATATCAAATGATGCGTAGACTCTTATTAACACGTCAAATGCCACACTCCCACAGTAATTACTGTTTTGTACGTAGAATACAATCACATATAAAGGTTTTATCTAAAAAAGTAGGTACTTGTGTTTTTACTGAGAGCATCTATCCGCGTATTTCTTAATAGCTGTTTGATGAAAAACACAATTTTATAGGAAGCAAATAAAAAAAGCATTCGCGTCGATTTAATAAACTCCTTTTGTCGTTGAAAGTCGGTTAAAAAGCTAATAAATACGCATAAAATGGATTGGAATGGACTATACAAAAAGATTCATTCTCACATAAATAGAAAGGTAAATTTTACAGGGTCGAAAAACCAGGCTTAATATAGGGGCTGAAAATGCTTCATAAGAACCCCTACTTACGTTCCCACGCTGACTAGGTGCGGGTTGGTGTAAAAAGGCTTATTAAAATAAATTTTATCGAAGTGTGAACATGATGTTTTCAATATCGTACTTACTAGTAGTTCAGTTTTGTAGTCTCTATGGTGTCGGCAGATATTGTTCGCACAAAATGATTGTACCCAGGCTGTTGTACATACCTATACGAAACAATGAATAAGTTACGAAACTCTACGTGCGGTAGCTCTTTTAATTGACGGGGAAAGTTGAAAGCGGACCCATGATGTACTCGTCTCACTCAAAACGAGGTCTTATGCCGATCTTAATAGTCTGCATAACTGTAAGTTGCGAAATAGTGTAAAGTACATAATGGTATATTGTAGTTGGGACCTTTCTTGGGGCTTGAACGTGTTACGAAATGAACGAACTATTTAAGTTTTTCATATTTATTTCGTCCTAAATTATTCATTAGTAGGTACTAGGAACAATTTGTATCTACGTTAGTGTGTTAACAAATTTTGATTCATGTAACTTTGAATGAGCGCTTTTATGTGACGGCAGACCACAACTACATACCTCTTATAATCATAGCATAAGCACTCCTATTTACACCCCCAGCAGTGGAGCTGGGACACAGGATATCCCTTCTTGACGAGAAATAGAGAATATAAATGTTATGAAATTAATTAACTTAATTTTTGTCTTGGAAATAACTCAATCACATTATATCATTTCATATTTATAAAAACGTATAAAATGTAAAACCGATACCGAATTTCTGCAAAATAAGATTAACTAATAAATTTAGACCCACCACTGTTAATAATAAAGCGACCGAGAAATGCATCGCAAAATCACTGTAATAATTTAATGGTTCTGTATCATTTCCGGTTTCATTACCGATAGATTTACGATTTTCTTTAGTTCCCACTGTTTGACAGCTGGCAGCAAGTCCACGATATGAACTCTATGCCTTTGTAACACGGTTCATTATAAATAACATTTTCTGGGTACATTAAAATAATACAATTTGTTGCACGGAGTCTGCGTTACTTGTGAATAGTTTGTTCTGTGGTCACGCGGGGAAATAGCACATCAAGAGCTTTTAAATGAGTCATTATCATTATGTAGGTAATTTAGATAATATATCCCTAATACGTTATTATTTGAAAAATATCATTATTAATGTAAATATTTACGACATTGGCTGACAGCTAATTGACACGAGTATAATGTCTTCATTGCTGTCTACTAAAAGAAAGACGCCATCTAATAAAAGAAGAAGAAGAAAAGAAAAAATAATCGACTTGACTACGGACGAGCCAATGTCAATGTCAGAATCAAATAGCAAACACAATAATCTATGGAGACGGAAAATGGCGTTCAACGGAGTAACATCTTTTCACTTTATAATTTTATTTAAATTGACACTGGCAAACTGACACTCCAAGCGCAGAGTCCATTTCTAAGAATTTGTATTTAATTGAATAATCTATGACGACAGATTTTAAAAATAATGTATCCAAAATGTTTCTTGCAAATGCCTTATTTTGTGTGATAATTTAGGTTAGGTTAGGGTTTTAGGGGTTTGCTATTTTCGGTCGTGATTTGAACCTTTTGTAATTGAAAAGTTTATAAAGTAAAAAAAAAGTAAAAAGTAAATTTATTTAAACCAGTTACATTTTTTGCATTTATGTTACAATCATGAAACGGAGAGACAGCAAAAGTTAAAAAACTGCGTTGCCATCTCAACGCTCTCCCCCATGGCTATAACTTATCTTAGTGTTACCTATTATAACTAGTTTGTAAATTTTTGACATGTTCTGATAAAAAAGACTTATAACTAAACATACTTTATAGACTATTTACTCGGCCATTATTATTATTTATAAATGAAATTATAAACTTATATCTTTCGAATACCACCAGTACGAAGTTAATGCGGGTTACTGTGTGTAAAAATAATATTGTAATACAAATTTGATACAAAACTGTATTTAAATTTAATTTTATAACCGTGATTTATTACTTGAATAATCTGTAATTCGACAATTTAATTGACGCAGTGTCAGTATATTTTAGCAATATGTAATTGAAATCTCAACTATGACACAAATTGACGTGTCAAACACAGTCCCTCACCGATACAAAGAGGCTGATTGGTCCTGCCGTGAAGCGCTGAATAGCAATAAATTTACATATATAGCTTTGGAGTTTGTGGTGAAATTTTCGCAGTTTTAAAAATTATAACTTCTTATGGATTGGTACACAGCTTTGTTACGTAAAGCGCAACGGAGCCCCGTTTTACGACTCATTTACACGAGTAACACATACTCGTGTAAATCAACAGTTTTTCAAATCAAATTATTTTTTCAACAAAGCCATGGTTCTCGTATATGTAGGTACATGATATATGTCCACCATATACGTAAATTTAACTAACAAATAATAAAATATTGCACGCCGAGACAATCTTTAGCCTCGTGTAAGCTGTGCTATGAGTAGTGCACGTACTAAACATTTGCCAACGTATTCATAATCTACAAAGAATATCTATTAATAGAGGTTAACATAACGATTTTTGAAAAACGTTATTCATGAACCTAAGTTAGTGCTAGTGTAATCTGTTTAAAAACAGTTCAATAAAAAAAAATCACCATTGTTTCTCTCTTTAATAGTCGCATAAAGGCTTATTGTGTGTATTAGCTAATTTAGTTATTTTATCCAGAAATAGCATAAAATAGATTTTATGAATACAAGTGTTGATATTCTCTAAAATGGAATTTAAAAAATTCTATTATATAGACCACTAGATAAAAGAGAGTTACTAAAACTATACCCAGAACGCGATTGGGTGGTCTCATAGCTTACAGAAATTATCCCAGATAACTCTGGAATACTGTACAGATACATCAATTTACATACTTCTTTAGCTGTATTCAGTGGAGTATAACTCCAAGCCAATCGCAGTCACAGCAATTCCGCATAATCATTTTTGTAATCTGTAGTGATGTAACAAACATGTCACCAGCTCTCAAACTTCTGTTCGTCGCCAACATTTACTTTAATAACCATCACTAAACCAATTTTCACGTACGAATTAACAAATGGGACTTTAATTATAGCCCTTTCAACGGAAAATAATTTAGTTTGTGACTTAGTTGCTTTTAATATACCGTGTCATCGGATTTAGAGGACGTGAAAACGACGATATTATGTTTATTATTTATATTACATTGAATGGTTTGGATTTATATACGTTAAACAATTATATTTATTGCCTTTACTAAGATTCTTAATACACTTCTTAGGATACTTCTAGATTCGTAAAATCAAACATTGGAAATAAACGATTTTGTATCATGTACTACGGCATCTTGTCTAGAGGGTATTTTGGACACTTCATACTGTTGAAAATTTTGACTATTTAACAAATACCGAAAATAAGAGGTATAAATAAATAAATAAATATTTCCGGACAATCCACACAACAACATCTAGGCCCCGTGATAAGCTCTTAGCTTGTGTTACGGGTACTAGACATCTGATATACTTAATATAATATACATACATACAGCGATATTTTTTATTATACATATTAAACACCCAGACCAAGGAGAATGATGGGTATGTATTAAGTAGTGAGAATTCTTAAATAATTTAATAATAATTATATTAGGCGTGTTTACAATACCGCGCGTTGTATCAGTGGGCGAAATTGTAGAGGGAGATCCCCGGGCATAAATTGTCAATTACATTTGGAAAAACTCGCCCAAGGATAGAAAAAATATTTGACATGTCGGTCGTCTTGATCGATGCCATATTATCTCGCTCGTCAAGAAAGAGGTGTTTGTGTCCTAGCAGCGGGAACCTAAATAAGGATGGGGTGCTTATGCTGACCGTGTCAACTTTAGAAACAGAACATATTTACACCATACTGCATTAAATATTAATACTTGATGGGGACATTTGCCATGTTTTCGTCGAGCAAAAATACAAAATATATATTTCAAAACTTTCGATGGACTCGTATTCACTTGCAGATTATTCGAAAACGTGAATAATTCGGCTGTGGTGGCTTTTAACAGATGATCGGTCGGTAGCCTGTTACAGTTTAAATGGATTTCCGTAGTCGAGTGCACTCAGCGATGTAAGCACGCGGTTTTACGGATGGAATACGGATTACTTTGAATATATATTTTACTACAAAAAAAGGAAAA
The DNA here is from genome assembly GCA_929108375.1 of Gymnoscelis rufifasciata. NCBI lineage: Eukaryota > Metazoa > Arthropoda > Insecta > Lepidoptera > Geometridae > Gymnoscelis > Gymnoscelis rufifasciata. The sequence continues at coordinate 4,737,635 of OV815315.1, read as the reverse complement.
AATTAAAATAAAGTTAAACATAACGCTTGTATTCATAAAAACGGCTATTTCTCTCCAATATAACTTAATAAGCTAAAACACTGAAATAGCCTTATTTTGCGACTATTATTGATATAAAAAATGTGAAATTCTACAGATTTAGCACTAATTTAGGTTTATGAATAATGTTTTTTATAAAACGTTCTTTTAACCACCTATATATGTCAAATACAAAATGGGAAATATTTTATGTATACGAGTTAGGAGCGCTCTTCAGATTGTTGAATCATTGAACTTGTAAAAATGTAATTGTAATGCAGTGGGGAGTTGGTTGAAATCTTAACCCCTTTAAGCTATTTGTCATCTGAACATACTTTAGTTGAAAATACAGGTAGCGGTTGAAGGCTCTGGACATGTCAAATATTGTTTAGTGAAATGTAGATAGCATTACAATATTAAATGATAATAATAATTTTATGTCATACCGAAAATCCATTATAACTCGGGTGACACTGCTAGTTAGTTTCATAAAGTGAAAAAAAATGCCCTGTGTTTTTGGATGGGCTAAGACTTAAGAGAATAATCGACTGCCTCAGTGCATGCGGCGCAAGAGGTAGCGGGTTCGATTCCCGCCGAGGAGCCAAGTGTTTGTGTGTTCTGCAAGCGCTTACTCCTTGGGTAATTAATATGTCTAATAAAATATATAAAATGTGTGTCTAATATATTGAGTATATCAGATGTCTAGTACCTAGCACAAGCTTAGAGCTTACCAAGGGGCTATGAAATGATCATTATTTTATGTTGCTGAGTGGATTGACGGATATATTTATTTATATATAATTGAAAAATAAATATGTAGCCATCTTGCCCACCTGTCCTTTACAGTTGAACATAGTTTAACTGTGAATAAATTTATTACGTTAAGCGTCTCATTATGTTTTAAGCAGAAATGCTTATAATATAAAATTATTTACATGTTATTGTTTTAAATTAACTTGTTTATTTGCTCGTTACAGAGACGGGGAGCACGGATAAGAGCAATGGTATGAAGGAACCGGGATCCCCAGAGGAATTGGTATGTACCGAATGTTAATTTATACAAATTTTTAGATTCAAGAACTGTCATTTAAACAAATCGACTTAATGCTGTTAAAATAAAAATAAGTATTGAAACGTATGAATAAAAAAACATGGCGTCGAGTTGCAAACCTCCTTTTTTTGTTGAAAGTCGGTAAAAATACGTATAAACCCTGTCATTTAATAGTGTAAGTTCCTATTTTACTATCTCCGAGTAAAATTATTCAATAGGTACGCAGTAGAGCTATCAAGTCAACAAACAACAGTCAGTGTCTCACTAACCATGATTGCTCTATATTTTAACATGTCACTCCTTTACTCTGATATTTTAATTGAAATCAAAATGAAATTTAATATCGCTATCAAATTTTAAAAGTAACAAGTGAAATTAAATGAACGTTATTTTAATAGATCAGTTATCTATTGATATTATTTAAACTAATATAAATCCAGAAAATCACGAGTTGCCACTAACAACAGTTGGAAATTACATGTTGCAATCCCATGCATTGAAAGATTTTTCAAAACTATAATTTTATCTTTATCTGTCAAATGTATTGGATTAAAACATGTTGTTATCTCCAACAGTCGTAAAAGCATCTCGTGGTAGAGCTAATGATCGGTTATAAGCCCCTGTCATTCTCCGTGAGCCTGTAAGCCTAACTAAATCATACCTCTATGAGTAAAGTCTATGAGTATATCTGAGTAAAGGTGGTGGTACACTTGAGCATTCGGTATTACTATAAAGCTTAGCGTCCACATGTCCGCATCGTACGCAACTGTTCGTTGTATTCTTTGTATAGAAACTCATATAAGTGTGTCCACCTGGATCGTACGATTCGCATACGTACGAGGGGTAATTTATACGATGCTTGTAGTCCGGGAGCCGACAGAAATTAAGCTTAACTCATATAAAAATATAAAATGGCTGCTATGTAGGTAACTGACACTTAGTAGATTCAACTGCTTATGGCCACGGCGCAACTTAGGACTTTTTGGACTTTTATGAGAAAAACATGGTATAAAATTCCATTGAACACCACATGGAAAAATATAATAAGACTTTTATGGTAGATAGTGTCTTTTGAGGACATTTAAAAAAAAGTGTAGTTATAATTGGCAAACATAAAAATATTTAGTGTGGTTGTTACTGTAGTATCCTTTCATGTGCTCTCTGGCTAGAATACCCAAACTTGTTGGCACAGATTATTTAATATGTAATAGTAATCTTTACGGTAGTAATAATCCGAGTAAAACTATACTAAGCTTCACCTCATGATCCAAACCACTGGTTCCATCTAAAATAATACGCCGGAAACAGATACAAACGGACATATGTTAACTCGGATTGAATGGAATCGGAAATGGATAGAAAGTACAAAGGGATAGACGGCCTTTCTGTTCGCAAATGATGCAAAGGGCTTCATCTCGTTCGTGTTCTTATTGAACTTCTTCGTAATCTACGGGTAGAAATTCTACGTAATCTAGTGAAGTATTGAAGTTTGTAATATGGATTGTTTTAGCGTTTGACTTATCGAAAACTCGGAAATCATCGTCGATGCTTTTGAAACTTATTTGTACTTGACATTTTAAATATGTTAAATGTGTTCGTAGCGCAATAGGTAGCGGGTTCGATTCCCGCCGAGGGTTAAGTGTTTGTATTTTCTGCTATGACTTTCTCCTTGGCTGGGTGTTTAATCTATACTAATATTATAAAGAGGAAAGGTTTGATTATTTGTTTGTTTGTTTGTTTGTCTCGAATAGGCACTGAAACTACTGCACCGATTTAAAAAATTCTTTCACCACTCGAAAGCTACACTATCCCTGAGTGACATAGGCTATATTTAGTTTTCAAAAATAATATGATTCCTTACCAAACTCCGATAATGTAACCCATGGTGAAAAAAAAGAACCCAAAATCTTTCTTTAATCGCGAATGCTGCGAAAACTATTGAATATATAACAAAGTGATGTATTACAACTTTGTAGACCTTATCATTATCTACAATAAACGTCGTAACATCATATCTCTAACTATTATAGTTTTGTGACAATAACCGATTTTTATGAAAAAATAAACCTAAAATCTTTCTTTAATCGCGAATGCTGCGAAAACTATTGAATATATAACTAAGTGATGTATTACAACTTTGTAGAACTTATCATCATCTACAAAAAACGTCGTTACATCATATCTCTAACTATTATAGTTTTGTGACACTATGCGTTGTGGAGTGGCAGGCGTCACTCGGGCACGAAGGTACGGGAGGGGGGTTAAGATCACGAAATAATCTGCCGCGCGATCGGCTCCCTACTGAATGGTCATGTGCGGAAATAAAAAAATTGTCGCTTGATAATATTTTGTCGCTTAGTTAGTAGTTACTAATTCGTTAACAGGTAACTAATCCCATTCAAAAAGTTATTTTCAGAACTAAACCCTACCATAATAGCATAGATATTGTACATATCGTCGGTTGGCAGTTCAATTGGGTTAACCACCAAAACACGTAAAATAAGTTGAGTATACAGTTTTTTTAGTTTTTTTCTGCTCTTTGGAATAGCATAATAATATAATTCTAACTTTAAAAAAATACAGTTACGCTACACATTTTAACTGTAAATTTTGCAGACTTCCGTCGAAATTATGTTGTAACTGAGTAGGTATGTGATCCATTTACATAAGTCGAATTGTTGTATTCCTATGACCGAAGAAGGTTAAGTTGGTGTATGTATCTTGGCAAACCAGCATTGCTCTTACACTAATTCTTAGCTTGAACGAAAAATTATACACCAATATAAAACCAACTTTCTTCAAAAAACTAACGTTACACAAATTGACCCGAACCAAGTTTATGTTTGTTGTCGGTTACACCAAATTGAAGATTGCAATCAATAGTATGTTTTCTCTTACCTTAATCTTCTTATAAATAATAAATCTAAATTTAAAATATAAGAAAAACCCCCGATTCGAATCCTTCAATTTCCTTAAAAGTAAAACACCATAATAATGTGTAATGTGCACGCAATGCGCTTTCATTTGATACTCGAGTTTTTGAAGATTTTCGGTTTTCCTTCCCCACTCTAACCCCCACAATTTTTAAACGGCACAACCGATTTTCATGAAACATGTCTAAGAGCACTCGCGCCAGACTCACCTTTTATACAAAAAAAACTAAGTTGAAATCGCTTCATCCGTTCGGGAGCTATGATGTCCCAGACAGACAGACACGTCAAACATATGACACCCCTCTTTTTTGTCGGGGGTTAAAAATGAATCGCAAAATGTGTTGCTAAGCGCATAACTCAACAACGCCTATACCAATTTAGCCAATTTATTTTTTTAAATGTTCGTTGGAGTGGATGGTTTTTACGGCGAGAAAAATTCGAAAAATTCGAATAATTTTGAAACAATTTTGAATAATTACCCGTGCAAAGCCGGGGCGTGCCGCTAGTATGTATAATAAAATAAAATCTTTCTGAGTATGTTTATTATAATAAGTATATAGAAAGAAAGAAAGAAAGAAGGAAATAAATGTTTATTTGTCACTGAATCAAAACCAAATATACCTTAATGTAAACAAAAACCAATAATGAATGTAATAACAATAATATATCAGATGTCTATAGCCGTAACACAAGCTTTAGAGCTTACCACGGTGCATGTTGTTGTGTGGATTGTCCGGAAATATTTATTTATTTATATTTATATAGTGTTTGTGTTTTGGTCGAAAGCGCTCACCCAGCAACTAATTAAGCAATTGTATATTTTTTTATATATATTTTGAGGTTATCGACTACTTTATTAAACGAAAATATACACGATACTCCAAATAATACGTCTAACATAAGATTCGTGTGGCTATTAAAAAGTTGACTGCACAAAAGTTTGTTGATAATAAATATTATATATTTAACTAGCAGTGACTCGCGGTGCTACCCACGATATAATGAACGACATAATTATCATGCGGTTAGAAAAAATCTACTAAATTCTAATTAGAAAACCCCATACCTGGCAACAAAAATTATGAAACAAAAATTATTTTGACAATAATGTGAGAGAAATTTTCCGCCATTTTCCTATTTTTCGCAAGTTAATTTCTTTATGATTTACTTGTGATATCTGTATTAAAATTAAATATGTTGTTGAAAAAACTAGACTCCAACCCCGTTAAAACGGTACCAAAATAATAATTAAATGTTCAGAGGAAGTATTTTAAATAAATTTATCAAAATAGGTCTCCAAATCAGTCTAAAAATGCTACCATCCTATTTTTGATAATTTTTTAGTAAATGAAGATGTAGTTACGATGATTCGTATTATTATTCAAGTTTATATAATTATAATAAAGAAAATAAATACATTTTTGGTTTTGAAATAGGTTTAGTACTTTTTATGTGATAAATAGTTTTAACGGAAAAATCGCGCAGCGTGTCACGCACCGCTCGCGTAACGCGGGCTGGGACGTTAGTCCCTAGTTACGCCGCGGGCGCTGGACGTTACAGTGGCTAATACACTATTAACCATCACTATACCAAATTTCAGGCTAATCGCCTTAGCCGTTTTGCCGTGAAATACGGGCAAACATATTGACCCACTTATAAAATATATATACTTATTATGAATTGATGAAAGTACCTATAGGAACACATAAAAATAAAACTAAAGCCCACTAAAAACACTCTTTAAAAGTACAAAACAAGAAAATTGTATCCGATGAAATGAAAATATGCAAAGTATAAATAGTTTACCGACTTTGAATAAACAACTTAATCATACGTAGTATATTTTAACGTAGTTTCATACGTAATTTCACGAGATTTAGTTAAGTCAAAGAGTATTACTAAATATATAACTGTGGCGGTGTATGCGCGTGGACGATTTTCTTTATAAGCTTCGCTAAACACTTTAAAACAGAGAACGTCAAACAGTCGAGTACCCGTAGTAAAATTCCTGACAGTAATTCCACAATACTCTGCTCTACCCTTTCACCCAGCTCATGATAATGCTTCAGTGACAAAATTGAACTTGTTTTACTGAAACACCACTTGCACAATGGAAATAAATTTTAATTACGTCACCAGCAAAAAGGCACCGCTGCGTACAATACCACGGCTTCAGCTGAAAGTATCACTTTGTTTCCATTGACGAAAATTGCAACATTTTCATTCATAAAGTTTCATTACAATCCGGCGGTGCAATGTTTCATTCGCAGTTCACATTTATTCGAATTGAAAAAGTCATCCAAAAGTGTATTTGCAAATTTTACAGTCGTCCGCCTGTAGGTGTGCTTTTTATTTTCAAAAAATGTATCTTTTTTACAGAACGCGCTTTGAACTGCATTTGATATGGCGTGTCTATTTGTTGGAAAGTTGCTGGTCCATTCATGCATCAAATAAAACTAAAATTACTCGTACCGGTGCTCGGGAAAATGCGAAAACGCTTCGAGTTAAATGCTCGCTTTTATGGAAAAGTTTATTGACGGATATTATTGCACATTTGGCATTTATTATATCCAGTCGTTTGTACTGTACATTTTATTTTGAAATAATTATAATTAGGATAAAAAAAAAGAAATGCACTCTTTAGTTTCCTAAACGAACTGTGTAGCGGAGCTGTGTCTTTTCTTTCAAGATTTATTTTTTTACTCGAAATGGTAGAAAGTGTTGAGAATCTTACATTTGCGATCTCATTGCACTGCGTATGTAACCACAAAAATCGCAATACTATGCATCTACCTTAATAGATTTGACCACATATAACCCCGGGTCAGCCTCCTATTGACAAAAGGATAGCGATAATTCTGACGTTATTGTTGGTTCTAAACTCGGAGATGACATTACAGGTAGCATACAACCTCTGCAAATATGTACAATGACACAGTAAGGCTGAAGGTATCTTTGCACAGGGCTTTGTGGATTTCGGGTACTTAAATGATGAACGTGTCTTTTGTCGTCTTGTCCCTTTACCCATATATTTGCAAATTTGTATCATCATCATTCTGCTGGCCTTATCACACATTACGTGGGGTCGGCACAACATGTTTTTTCCTTACAAATTTTAATTATATTATATAATTAAATATTTATAAATACATAATATACTAAATATATATTAAAATTATATGTATATTTGCATGCACAAATAAATGAATTCTGAATTATGGACATGTTATGTCTTATGATCGAAATATCTAAAAACACGATGGTGACGAGTATTCATTTGCTTGAAATATATATTTTGACAACAATGTCTACTCTTATGCAAAGTGCCTATCATACATTTATAATATTCCGCATACGGTAAAGCTGATTCATATGCTACTAAGTAAACTACACAAAGGACAGAAAGTTTTGTATAAAATAACATTAACTCGACTACTGCATATAGAGCCAATACTATAAACAGGAACTGAATTTTGTTCCTTCAAAAAAAGAAGACCATGAAATTCATCCCCTTCACACATGTCAAACGAATCTCTTACTTTCCAATCAAGACTATGAATAGGAATTGATTCTGCAAATGTCAATTGCGATCTGCCTTGTTCCATCGAGAACCGTTCGCGACCTCGGCTCAGCGTCAACATAACTGTCGCCGACCTCGATCCACGTTCTCCATGTCACCTGGACGCGGATACTCAGCACAGAACTTGATAGCCGCCGAGACTTCGCAATTAATGCTGAGTGCTTTTGTGGGATTGGGCTTCGAATGTTTCGAGTCCCTCTCAGACCGCAATGACTCGGAATGGTCGCGTGTTATTCGAAATAACCGTTGTTTGGGACTAATTACCTATCTAATTTAAACTAATTTGTTTTTCCGCGAAGTTTCTGTAACTATTCGCTTAATGTTTCGCTTGGTGGCTGTACAGAACATTTGAAGGTTCATTCTGATTTTGTTGTGGTGATATTTATGTGGCGAGTTTTTAGAACAAATTTTAGTTTAGCTGTGGCCTTAGATTTTTATATATCATTCATGGTAGTATATATTTTTTATATTCTATAATATAAGTAGATGTTGCTGTTTACTAGACAGACTGAAAAAAACCTGTGCGTAAAATAAAAAAAAAAGAAATAAGTAAAGTTTTAATCCAAATAAATAATTCTACAAAATTCCCTTTTACCCATTTTTTTCAATCTTTTGTACATACCTGTGATTGTAATATCGTATCCAACATAATTTCAGTAGATGAAAGCTCCCGGCCGTAATTTCGTATAATGAAATCCTACTTCAAGCGAACAGATTGCTGCTGGTGCTTCAGTATTATTTTATAAGTTTTCTATATGTACTATAAATGAAATAAAATCTGAATGTTCGTTGCCTATATATTTAACAGTCTTCTCCAGAGTACAATACAATAATTCAGGACTGTATCGAATGATTTTCAATAATTTGAATATGGTGACAAGCCACTAATTAACACGTTTTATGTGTTGGGGTTTATAATGGTAGATTTTTAGCATTAGCGCGACAGCAGCTAATAAAGAAATTAATTATTTTACTAACCAACACTGAGGATCACCCAGAACCGTATCCCCAAAATGACAATAAAGGCCTTAATATTACCCTCCAAAAAAACTTAATTTACCCATTCAGACATAACAATCCATTCGCTATGGAAAAATAATTCGCAAGAGAAATAGGGCAGGTCAGCGCTTACTCAGCGGAAATATACTTAATGGTAATTATCACCCCGAAATCACCCGCAAAGCCTCCGGAAGCCGGCCGATAAGGAATGAGATCTCCCAATCCCAAATGATTACGTAGACTAATTCCCCTCAATTTATAAATCTGAACTTGCAGTAACGTAAATTAGAAAATGCCTGTATCGCGTGAGGGATTTAATAAACATGCTCAATTTGGGCCAGGTCAGCTTCCAGTCGGTAGCTGGCTGAAATTAGGTTGGCTTTTGCTTTAGCCTTGCCAAATACTTAAATGCCCTGTCTGAGCACGCAATAAAGTTGCACGCAACTCTCTACTTTCTCATGGTGTTCTTGTTATTTTGGAACTTGATTTTGGCAAATAAATTCCTTAATGTGTAACGAGTTCATAATGCTCCTATAATCAATCCTTATAAGCAATAATCAATGATGAGTTTTTTTTATTATTTAAGCAATTAACCTTCTTAAAGTTTCGCGTAACCTCCCAAACCTCCAAGTGCATTTACGTGCTCACACATATTTATTAACTCGACTGTACATTGCACCTATCTACATATCTCTAGGTCAGATCTCTTATCTGTCAAAATATAGATGTTCTTTTCGATTCCAATTTACACCTCAATAAACATAATTTTCAATTCTATGGTCTGTAGCTTCAGTATTTTAGGCCGCACTAAAGCCTGTCAGTCTATCTATCGATTGTCTGTGTCGTTTTACTATTTTACATTACTTGAGTTACAATATTATTATACTGTAGAAGACTTGATGGATAATAAATTATACAAAACTTGGAATAGTAAAAGCAGTTCAATTTGTTCGCCTTGGCTTATCAGTAGGGTTACGTATATTTCGCAACAAAAAAATCAAAATTTCGCATATATAAAAATTAAAAATCCAAAATTTCGCATCTATTTCGTATAAAAAAACAAAAAATATTTAAAAATCGTATTTTTTACCAACTTTTGTATAATATATAACTACTACTACTTTTATTAAATAAGTTAGTTAAAAGCTAACATCGTGGTTGTCTCTATATTTTCTTGCTTCAGCCTTTGCCTTCTGTCATTTATGACGACATTGTACATGCTGAAATACCTTTCAGCATCTACACTGTTCACTGGGCTATGAAGACTTTGTATAGCTGCATTCGCGAACCTCAGGTTGCAACATTTTGATGCAAGTAAAATCTGCATGACGTTCACAGGAGTTTCTTGCTGAACCACATTAACGAGTTGTCTATGGAAGTGAGCATATCCACTTAAGAGTTCATCCTGTTGTATATCCCTGAAAAATGGTATTTTGGAGAAGCTCTCAAGTGTTGAGCTGGTGTCCAGAGACGATGTGGTCACGGCCGCTGCTACTGATGGGCAAAATAATTTGCCAATATTATTATTTTTATTGCGTTTAACAATGTTTTCGTCGAAAAAGTATTAAATACAGAAAATATTATATTTCGCATTTATCGCATAAATTTCGTGAATTTCGCATTTATCGCTTCTATTTCGTAAAAACGAAATTTACGTATCTCTACTTATCAGGTATAATGAACTCATTTTTGTACTATCTCTTCTTGATTATTATATGGATTGGTTGGTTGGCTTGGTTTAGATACCTAGTAGTACAAAATTTTGGAGTGAATGACCTATTGATATTTAGATCATTCATAACAATATTTAAATTTACTATTATTATATTATTTATTTGCTATAATATATATATTATTATATAATTTTTAATTGCTATTTTCCCATGACTTCATTCCGGTACCTCCATAAACTATTTTGTTGGTTTTTTGTCAAAAGAAAAATCTAAAACTTTTATTTTAGAGATAGGTTTTATCTAATTGCAATTGAATTATTAATTCAGATGCCGGCTTACGTGAATATAAACTAAAAGTAAAAAGACTAAAGAAGTATAAAAAATATTAGAAAATACAAAAGCACTCATTAGCACAAGCGAAACGACAAGGTTCGATAAACACACTCGAATCAAAAGAATCAATAGGCTTTCCGCTCGTTTGCGATCATCAATCATACAGACCGGGGCCCTTATAATGATCGTAAAAAGTGATGTCACCATCGTGTACATATTTATGAAGTAGCCGAGTGTTCTGCTATTGATGGTGCCTCCCATTCATCAGGCATTAGTGCTTACCGGCACGGCGACGGCAACGGTACGGCTTGATAACATATTTATAATGATAGCTTTACTAAAGTGGCTAGTAACAGTTTAGCGAATCAGTTTTTGCGGGTTATCCTTGGGCTGTCTAGAACAAAAATTCACTTTATTTGATTTTTAACCAGAGATCAAAGTTACACCGAAAACACTGTTGTCTTTTTGTCAGTCGTTTTTAATCAACAGCACTAAGACTTAGATTTTAGTTAGATAACGGGAAATATGAAATAAATTCGGTTTGTTCTTTGCTGTTTTATAACATTTTAGAAAATCAGATATTTATTACCCGTAACACAAGGTCTAGAGCTTACTTAATTTACGAAATTTCGTTAGCAACATTATAATAAAAACGTTCCTGATTTGATGTAATGCTTCTTTTTTAGCTCAAATATTTCTGTTACAGCGGAAGCTGTCAAACAGCCACGTTGCTAAAGCATTCCCACAAATAAAGCAAGAAATAAGTTATTATGCAGTTATTTAAACTCTAAACAAATCAAATGTATTTCAATAGAAAGTCAAGAACAGCCCAAGGCCAGCCCAATAATGACATTGCATAAACAATAGTTTCACTGCACGGTATACTGTAAATACAGCACGGGAGAGGATGTCTAAAGAAAAGTATAAGTATAGTTAAACACGGGCTGGGAAAAAAAATAAAAGGACAGTATTATTCACACATTTGTCAGTCAGACCAATCTGATCCTAGTGATCCGGGGCACGCTAACATGCACTGGGCTCTCTGACAGATGTCACCTCTCTGACAGGAACACTGACACAGACAAAACGGGACACGAATAGCCCTTACCCGGATATGTGTGGATAGGCCTTTTATCCCGTTGCGGTCTGCCGATGCCGGTGTTGTATCGTTGCGATGTAAGAGGAAGCACGGCCATTGATGTAACTCCATTCATCAGGCCGATATAAAAACCTGCCCCTAACAAGATTTTGTTCTATGACGTTAGGGAAAATGTCAGTTATGGGTGATGATGTATCTGGTGAATTTCATCCCGTAATTGAGATGAATTGCTCATATATGGGCACAGCTTATTCATAATAGTGGCGTTGGTTGCGAACGCTTAGCAAGAATCGGGGCGGATTTTATCTATAATCAAATTTTTGAAGATTCAATTTGATCTGTGATCTTTTAATCTAATGTATGCTTAAACTGTGTTATATATCAGTGCATCTGTAATATATCACAGTTTAATCATATAAATGTATATAATCGTAGTACATATTAATTTACAGTGGTTTATAGACTGAGATTTTTTTTGTACGTTTAATATTAATTTTGCTTAAACAAACATTTATACAGCATAGGTCTTATTTCTAGCTTATTCAACGTGAACATTCACCCCGTTGCGCCACTGCAAAGAGTTTGAGTCTACTTAAATAATTATCTATTAAAGACATGTCAATTAAAATTATATCATAGGTGATGTTGAACTTAAAACGAGGAACAGATATTGGAATGTAATTCAATTAATTGACTGCTTCAGTGGCGCGGTGGCCGAGGGTCTGCTTGCGGCGCTAGAGGTAGCGGGTTTGATTCCCGCCAGGGGTGAAAGTGTTTGTATGTTCTGCAAGCACTTTCTCCTTGGTCTGGGTGTTTAATATGTATAATAAAAAATATCTATATATGTATGCCTATTATATTAAGTATATCAGATATCTAGTACCCGTAACACAAGCTTAGAGCTTACCACGGGGCTAGATGTTGTTGTGTGAATTGTCTGGAAATATTTATTTATTTATTTAATTCCTTTATGATATATAATTATACAAAAAAACATAATTACATTATTTAAGTAAAAATAAAAAATTAATAGTAAATTAAAAGAATGTCGTTTAAATTAAATAAGTCACTACTATATATTATACTTTATATATTATACTATATATTATACTTACTTCAACATTATGAGAAACTAAAAAACATAGTATAAATGTCATAATTAGAATAAACTACACCTTTCTAAGAATTAAGGAATGAACACACAAAGATACATAATTAATGTTTTTCTTTGGAAGGATAACATGGCTGGGAAATGATGAGGGTTCCATTATCCAAAATTATTAGCTGCCCATTTATTTTGTATGCGGCGGTTTATAAGACCCTTGAAATTATTGCAGATGTTTTTGTAATCTGCCATATTTGTTTTGATGAATGTCGCGAAGTATATTTCATTTCAAAAGGCAGACTGGAAAATTTTAAGTGTCCGTTTTGTGTATAATAACGTTGAAATACGTGATTATTCTCTAAATAGACATTCCATGTGACAGTCTGTCTGTTAAAAAGCCGTTTTGCCGAAGTGGGAGCACGCTCAGCCAACGCTGCTTCACTTCAGTTCACTATAGAACCGAGAAATATAAAAGATAAACATACAACACTGTAGTGACGCATTGAAATAGATTTTATGATTTTAGGTAAAGCTCTCATCTCTGTAAGCAATCTCACACATGCATTTCTCACAAGTTTATATTGCGAATATAATCAATAACTTGTCTTTGAACTTTTATAAACAAACTAGTGGCCCGCCCCGGCTTCGCACGGGTTTTTATTCAATTTTTTTTCCAAAATTGTGAATCTAAACCATTCCCAGATCCCCTTGAACACACACAAAAAATTTCATCAAAATCGGTCCAGTCGTTTGAGAGAAGTTCAGTGACATACACACTCACAGAAGAATTATATATATATGTATAAAGATAAGCTTTTACCCGCGGGCTCGCCCATGTGTATTTGCTGTGTCGTTTCTCATAATTCCCAAGAGACTAGTACATTCTTTTCCGGATGAAAGGTCCTACGTACTTCCAACTATTATGTATTCAACATTCATGAGAATTGGTTAAGTAGATGAAGCGAGAAGAGGTACCAAAATTTACATTTATTTTCTTTACTATGTATTAGTATAGTACTAGCTGACCCCTGGAAACGTTCTTTTACGCGCACTATTTATGCGCACTGACGTGACCACGACGACTACTGTCAGTTGCCATGAATACCTATAAAATAAAAAAAAGCTTTTAAAGTGAATTATTAATTTGTTTCGACTTTTTTAACAATTTATTAATCTATTGCAAGCAATTCATATAAATCCAACTAAAGTTCTATATTGTTTGTCATGTGGAAACATGTTAAATGGTTGTAAGCTATGTTTATATTTAAGTGTGTGTAAGTGTAAGTTAGTAAAACTGGTTTATATTTAAGTGTGTGTAAGTGTAAGTTAGTAAAACTGTTTTTTTTTCGTATAAAATGAAATCTGGGGGCACGGCAGTGCCCCCACCAAGTCGTAAAATCTTCCTCTTGCATTACTACTACGTGTTGTTGTAAACTGCATGACAATTCGTTCGTTCCTTTTGAGATTATCGCGAACATACAGACACACAGGCACAGGCAGGGGATTTCCAATCAATGAACTAATAATAATATTTAATATAAACAATTAATCAAAGGTAAGGTTGGCGAGATTGTGAGAATGTCTGTGACTTTGTAGGGGGTCATCTATAGATCTATTGAACTAACAACATTTGAGATGTGACATAGGCTGCTTTTTAACGCGGGAATATCCATTAAAGTCAAAGTCAAGTCAAAAGTTAAATGCGGGTAACGTCGCAGGGCACTAAAATTTTCTACACAGATTCTTTAAAGCCTGATATTAATTAGCCTGATTATAGGGCTACTTTCTACCTCCGGCGAAGAACACCGCGCTAGCACTGCCTGTTAATAATATGTGTCAATATAGATTAGTTGGGAGTATAATCAATTCAATTCAATTCCTTATAATTGGACTCTCCGCTTGAAGCGTCATTTTGCCAGTGCCAAGTTAAATAAAATTATTAAGTAAAGCACAGTAAGTAAAGTATAGTTTATTTAAAAGTATTTGTACAATTTGTGAAAAAGATGTTACTCAGATGAACGCCATTGTGCGTATATCGGGAGTATAATCAGTTTCTTATTATTGGACTATGCTCTTGAAGCGACAATGTTAGTTTGCTAGTGTCACGTTAATATATACCTTAATTATACCTAATTATAAAGTTAAGAAGTTCTTACTCAAACGAACGCCATTTTGCGTTTCGTCGGGAATATAAGACGTACCTATTAAAGCGAGCATGCGTTTCTGGCAGTTGGCCGGGACGCCGCGCCGGTCGCTGCAAGGTCGCGGTTACTAGTCGCATTTATATGTTAACCCATCTGCGGCTTACGGCAGACATATACAAATCTCTAATTCAAGGATTCCGTTTGCCAGATTTTATGTATGTATGTGGCAGACGAACATTGCCATGACGAGCTTGTGTTTTGTTAAAGTCTTTGGTTGATTTGAAAACTGAACAATGAAATTATATATTTTGATATGAAAATCACATCTTTTCATTAGACTAGGTACATTTCACATGATCTTAACCAAGCAGTTAAAATATCAACGGCTTAAAAAACTAAATAAAACTAAGAATATAATTACGTAAGCGAACCTAAAAAAAAACGGAAGATTAGTTGCACTGCCACACCTCACTTATATTTTATTAGTCGTGAATGGACATCAATAGCATCAAGGAAATCTACGGATTAGCTGCGAAAAATAAACTGAGTCACCGCGGATGTCACTGAAAAAAAGGGGAAATTATACGCAATGTTATTAAACCCACTTCGTTTCAAATTTAGAATGGTCCAGTCTTGATCTGAGCGTGCGCGCGCGCGGGACGACAGTACAAATTATCGTTAATGTTTTGATATAAGAATATTTTAATGGCACTGATAAAACGGACGCTCTTTTACGATTAGGGAAGTGACGAAATGTGCGCGTAGCGTTACGTTGATAAAACTTGGTAATATTTTGTGATGAAATCCAGCTAATTTTTATTGGACGTTAAAAGTGATACATATTGTAACTATTCGCTGCAAATAATATTAAAAATATTGTAAATAATTTCCTTAATTTTTATTTGAATAGAACTAATTAAAATCAAAATATTATCGTCTTTAAATTGGGTGAATATTCTTGAACTGAATCGCGATCCAAAGTCACTGGTTTATAAAATACGGTATCCGTTTGAAATGTTTACAAACATTTTCCGCGGCGCATTCGGACGCTCCAATTGAAATGCGATGGCATAAAATTTTTAACAATATTTTATTCGGAGTTTCCAGCAAAAAGTTTTCATACCTGTTCGCAATTCGACTGACCCCTGAGGCATGATGTGGAAATAATGGATGAACTGTGAGGGTTGTAATTGCTTCTTTTAAATGTGCTGTTAATTAATATCTGTGAAAGAAATCGGTATTTTTATGATAGTGTTAGTAACTAATAAACCAGTTGTTTTAAAAGTTCTGGCGACGTGTTCTAAAAAGTTTTTATAGTTGTCAAAACATTAACAGTTGTTAATATGATTATCCCTATTTCGCGTATCTCTGTGTCTCTATCCAGAGTTCATTGACTTGCCAGACTTGCCGTGTTAGGTTTTGTTGTGTGACATTTCGCTTTAGGTTCGTCTGGGCACCGTCTGATTTATTTTAGTAGCTGTGCAAATGTACCGAGATTCCTTAGTTATCTTTGGCATCAACTGTGAGAAAATATATTTGTTCTTCCGTGTGTTATTGGAAAAGCTTTGAAATTACCAAAGGTTTAAAAATAACGACACCAATCACAAGTAAAACTATCATCAAGTTTTCTGTACGCCGAACATAAAGGTTAAAATTGTATTAATGACACTGCTCCGTTTATCATATAAAATTTTATCAGCAATTTACGAAACTTTGTCAAAATAAAACGGCCTATTAAACTGTCAAAACAAATAGATTAACAGGTAATAAATAGTCTCGTAGATAAACGTGCGCGGAGGACGCTATATTCGGCTAATTGGAGGCAAAAGCTAACCTCTCGAGCGACCCTCGTCATCGCGACTCAACACCTGTCCTGCTGCCGAAGGGCCGATGGAAATTTGATATTTGCGTTTTAAAACACGTCAAAACATTTCATGTCATGCCCACGTAACTTACATACGACGAGTGGAAATAGAACCTTACGAAAATGTTTCGTTGACGCCCTGAACTTTTGTAGCTTCATAATCCGGGCTCTGTTCAGTTCGTAAATTTTAGTTCCTATTTTGAGCGTCGCAATCAATTCGCCTCACTGTTAATGTAAACTATCGTCCATTAACTAATATAGTGCCTACAATGATATCAACATCTGTCTGTGTCGAGCAGATCGCCGATTGAAATCTGATAGCCGATACGCCCACTCATCGCGGAATGCATTTCACCATCGGGGTATTACTGTTGACGCTCGCACATACACAAAACGAATAGAAAACAAAATCAGTGACACAGTGTACATTCTTGTGAGAACAATGGAGCTTGGTAAATTCAACGACGGGCTGAGGTGGCTGGCCATCGCGCATGTAAACACGCCCCACGCTCAGAACACGGACGACAAACAAGTGCACGATAATTATACTGTGACGTATCCGGACAGCGAGTCAGAAATTGATGACGTCAAAACCAAGGAGTTTGGTATTAATCGCTGTTTTATCAACCCTCTTTTTATCCCGGCGAGTGAAGTTGGAGAGATGAGTGACGGTATCGCGGCGGAGCTAATGAAGAGTGAAGCTAAAAAGTTTGGGGATTATAAGTTTTGCGAGGCGGTTAATGACTTCGATATAGAGCTGGAGACTGGGGAGGCTGTGCCTATAGTGTACCTTTCGACGAGTCGCGCCGCGAAGCTGCAGCGGGCTCTTCGACTAGGCGGCTACAAAAAGGTAAAACACAATGTCGATTAATTAATATGTAAATTTGTAAAGTGTTAGGCTGAATTAACAGTGTAACGGAATTAAATTAAGCGGGGAAAAGCGAATATTATTACAAGTAAAATTATCATTTAATTTTGATCCCATATTTCCGCTCTTTTTTGGTCTGGGTGTTTAATATCTATAATAAAAAATATCTATATATGTATGTCTATTGTATTAGGTATATCAGATGTCTAGTACCCGTAACACAAGCTAACCACGGGGCTAGATGTTGTTGTGTGGATTGTCTGGAAATATTTATTTATTTATTTTTACTGATTTCTGAAACAAAACAATGGATTAAAACTTTATCAGTATTGAAGGTATTTAGAAATCTAATTAAATCAAGTCAAAATTGAATGAACTCAAACGAATCATCGAAATATATCGTACCCGCCAAATCGTTCAACTAAGATTATTAAACTTGAGTTTTATTAATATCAACTCACGGAGAACACCTAATAAAATGGAAATCCAACTTAGAATATACCTGCCACGTAAAGAGGCTACCGACTGCTGGGACCAGACCTTTATGAAAAATGCTTTTCATTTTCTTGTGTCTGAGTCAAAGTTCGTGACAGCTAATTAACATTTCTGTTTCAACAATGCGCCTGTTTTTTTCTATTTATAGAGAGAAAATTGGAATGTCAGTGGATAATGTGAGTTATTGTTCGGCGCCCCGTAGTTCCTGTTTTATTTTTTATTTGAAAATTGAATCTGCTTAGTTAAATAAGAGTCATCTAAATTAATATTATTAAGCTGAAAAGTTTGCTTCTTTGAACGTGCTAATATGAGGAAGTACTGGTTCTATTTAAAAAAATATTTCAGTGTTAGAAAGGAATTTTACCGCGAAATACGTTGTACCCGCGGGAAAGCCATAAAACATGGGCAACACCGTGGCTCTCTCTCTACTCTCTCTCTCTCTCTTGTGGTGATCTCTCTCGTCAAGAGAGAAGTCCCTGTGTCCCAGCAGTGGGAACGTTGATAGGGTGATGATGATGAACACCGTGGCGTGCAAAGCTAGAATGATGATAATTTGTTTTAAGAAAGCCATAATACTGTATCTCTTTTTTTATGTTTATCATTTAGTCGTCGCTCGTGATGTTTTGCGTTCCAAGGTCTCGTCTGAAAATCAGCGCACCTCCGCGCTCTAAGTGTGGGGTTGCATTATGCTGAGACGGGGCCTTTTGACACATCACAAAATTATGTTGTTAAGTATTTGTTGTTTTTCTTTGTTTTATTGTATTTTGTGTTGTGATGTGTCAATAAATGTTTCTCTTCCTCTCTCTTTCTCTTTCTCTATATGTTTATATCATGATGGTAAATTCAATGTATTTGGATTTAGGTTTAAACAAACGAGCTTGTGATAAGAACTATACGGATAAAGTTTATGTACCTTATCTATACATATTATAAAAAATGTCTCCCGCCGCGTTTGTCGGTCCTTATTTCCGCTTTTTACTAAAAAGCGACAAAACAAAAATAATAAAATAAAAAAAACGGTTTAAAGCAAAATGTATGGCAATTCAAGAGGGAGGGGAATATACACTAAAGTATAATTTATTATGGATATTTAAGAATCATTTTCTGGCCGGGGCATCAGATTTTGTACGATCTACAATCTCTGGTTTCGTGTCTGGGTGTTTTCTAAATGTATCATAAGTATGTTTTTACAAAAAAAAATGTATTTTTGTAGTATATCAGTCACCTAACACCCATAGTACAAGCTCTGCTTAGTTTGGGGTTAGGTGATGCTGTGTGAGGAGTCCGGAAATATTTATTATTTATTTATTATTATTTATTTGAATTATGATGATAATTGTTGATGGAGTTGGAGAAAACTCATTTACTTTGTAAGTTGACTGCCTCAGTGGCGCGGTGCAAGAGGTAGCGATTCGATTCCCGGCGAGGGTAAAGTGTTTTATGTTCTGCACGCACTTTCTCCTTGCTTGATAAGTATAGTTAAGAATATCTATGTAAGTATGTCTGTTATATTAGGTATATCTATATTAGGATGTCTAGTAACCGTAACACAAGCTTAGAGCCTACCACGGGGCTAGATGTTGATATGTACATTTGTGCATTGTCCTAAAATATTTATTTTATTTCAACTTTTGTTAATTTCCAAGTTCTAGTCTAGTCCAGTAACGTAGTTGAAGATAGCCGTAAAATGAGTAATGTCAAGAATTCCCTTGTTAGTGTTGAAGTTGAAGCTTAATCTTTCACGGTAAATACCTCACAGGGTATTTCGAGGGGAATTCTTCACAACAAGCAGTTTCTCATTAACCCAGGAATAAAAGTTTACTTCATTACTGCAAAATACTCACATGACAAGTTTCTGAAGTTGGTGCTTCGTGATCGTGTGGGCGGTGAGCTTAATAATACGGCATTTACCTCATTATGTTAGCTAATTTTTCCTTAACCGGCTTTATCATCCCAATAATCATCATACAAAGTCAAAGTCAAAACATTTATTTCCATAAATATACAGGGTGTGCTTAGAAATGACAAAAAGACTTAAAGATAATAAAACTTTATTGTCTAAGAAAATTATCAAATAAAGTTAAGTTAAAAGCAAATAATTTCATCCGTATTAGTTCGACTGCTAGATAGCGGTATCCTATGTGTTATTCTGAAATATAAGCTATAGTTTTATATAGTCATGAAGGGTCATGTGTTTGTATGTTCTGCAAGCACTTTCTTCTTGGTCTGGGTGAATATGTATCATAAAAATATCGAAATTTGTGTTTTTATTATATTAGGTAAATCAGATATCTAAAGTAAGCCGAGGTAAGCTCTAAGCTTGTGTTAAGGGAACACAAGCTTAGAGCTTACCTCGGGGTCAGATGTTGTTGTGTGGATTGTACGGAAATATTTATGTAATGATTTTGTTGTGAAGTGTCACACTCACTAACTTTCGCGCTTATATAAAGTTAGTAGGATTTGTGCAAAAATATATCATAAAATATAATATCCAGCCAGCTCCTGGAATAGCGACAAAGTAGGAGGCGTTATATTGATTTCCCCAAGCGTTGGAGCTTAGCGAGAATTTCGTCTTTAGTCACTTCGGAACCACTTCGTATTTACCTACATTCCGCATTTTATCTATTTAATTTATAAGTAAACCTTTTTTATAACGTTGTTTTTGATAGGACCTTAAATGTTTAAGTCTTCAAAAATGCCGCTGCCCAGGGTAAAACAATTTTTTGTGTACTTAATTAAATTCGCCAAGTAGCCATATTTCTTACCTTAATATGCTTGAGACAAAGTAGTAATAGCTTTTCTGTCTCCTATGTTATCCAAGTCTTATCCAGTCCAAATTAATATAATTTAAAATACTATCCCTCCTAATGTATTAGGTAAGGTATTCAAAAATAAAACCAATTCAAGATATTTTTACTTTTGAATCTTCTGATAATTCATTCGTCTAAAGACTGATAGTACCGATAGAGAATTGAAAAATCCTCCCTTATTTTTGTAAAACATGCCAACATCGCAGCTGCAAGAGTTTAAAATAAACTTCCTTCCGTGTTACGTAGGTTTTCCGAAATGCATAACAGTTCGTTGGAAAGGATTACCCTGCCTGTTAGTTTAGCTGTACAAAATACAGACAGGGGGCCTAGTAATCCTTCAGAACGCTTCACGGGGTCCAATTAGGTAACAACCACGTTTTGCTGGTGGCTCTTTGTCGCAGAGTGTCGTTGTTATGAGAAAAATGCACTATTGTTTCTCACCTACATTGTCAGTTGTTTGGAATTGAAAATAAAATGATATTTCAGCAACTGTAGTGACGTTACTCTCTTCACACTTTTTCTAACTCTCTCCCAAAGAGGGGTGTTATAAGTTTGACAGACACTTGCAGGTCACTATGGATAAAACAATTACAATTGCGTTTTTTTGAAGTGAAACTTCTTTAGAATCGTTGTGATTTCAAACCGGATGCAACGGAAAAAACGACAGGTAAGCCAATCTTAAACGCTAACAAGGTTAAGCAACTTTGCGCGACGCCAGTACTTGGATGGGTGACCGCCCGAATAAATCTTTTTGCACAGTATTTTTTTTTTGTTTTTTTTATTCATCTTATTCTTTTGTCGATTTACTGAAGTTTCACTTCTATCGTGTGTGAATCACACACACACCTTTTTTTTGTATTAAATGTGAATTACGCGCGAGTTATCTTAGACGAGGAAACTAAGGTTTTATAATGTTTTTTTTATTTAAGATGAACTTTTTATTTTTGCTGTGACAGCAAACAGGCTAGTAGGGAATAAATCTTGATTTTTCGTAACAGTACAGAGACTGATTGTGACTCGGAGTAAGGCGACCACTAAGTAAATATTGTACATTAACTTATTAAACTTTTGTGTCGCGTAACTCCAAAAAAATATTTCAGGACAATGCACTTAAACCAACCAAAGCTTATACTATGGATGACAAATATAATTATAAGAGGACGTATTTTTTGTTGATAGAAAATGTCCCGACCAGACGAGAACAGAAATTTTATATCGTAAAAAATGTGGTCCCCTGGCGGGAATTGAACCCGCAATCTCCTGTGTCTTAGATGTGCTATCATCGAACGAGCCACTGTTATCCTAAAATAATTTTAATTTGGTAACTACATATACGTAAAAATACTTTAAAAAGTATATATGTCGAGATCGTGAAAAAATTAGTTCGTTTTGGTTGATTCTCGATAAAATTTCATTAATACCTAAACATTAAGAATGCATTACAAAGACAAGTTCTATAGTTCATTGAGTATTTGGGTAAGAATCCCAAGTATTTTATGCAAACACTAAAGCATGCCTTCGTTCCTTTAATTAAAACTAGCGTTTACTGCAATTACATTCACAAAGTTAAATAGAAGATGAGAAACGACAAGAATAGGATGCTGCGTGCTTCTTACTTTGTTTTATGAATTATTGCAAGTAGTTTTACGCTTCATAATTTCTTCATTGTGGCTTTATTTAGTTAAAATGGGTTTCCTTAAGGGAAAATTCTATTTATCATCATCCAAAAATAACTGAGGTCATTTCCTGCTATTGAACTTATGAGTAGACTTATTTATTGATGCATTTACCTATATTTTAGGATTCATACTGTTATGCATTCAAGATACAAACTCTGGAAATAAATGAGTTTGTATCTTGAATGCATAACAGTGTGAATCATATAATACCCCGTTGTTTGGTTTTACAAATCTTAAAAACGTCAAAAATAAAATACAAACAAAAAAAAAACAAAGAATTAAAGATAAATAGGAAATAAATTTATCGTATCTGGTCGCTTCGCTTTTGTATTAGTGGAAAATTTAGAACCAAAATAAACTGATAAGATAAGGCATAATCGATAAAGGAACATTTATGCTGCATTTTGGAGGCTTCTATTACCAAATTATATTAATTTTATGTCAATTTTACGAAGTTCCTATAAGCTATAAGACTACAAAATATATTTTTTTATGGAGCAACTAACATTTTAATTTAACAATATATTTAAATAATAATTTAATGTTAATTTTTATAATGTAACATTTTTGTAGGCACTATGTTAAAACTTACATACATTATAATTTGTTATGCGAAAACCGGGTCCATGTATGAATGTATAATTGCGTAGAATTATGCTTAATATGATTACAATAAATAATTACTTGTGAGTTTCACTTTTACGATGATATTGTAATAATTCACAGCGATGGATTGGTTATTAGTTTTCATACTTTTATTCCGGGACAAAATGTCTGAAGCGTTCTTTGTCTTAGATTATGAGACGTTTGAAAGGAATTTATTCCATTTTCTCCGCCAGACTACATTCCATTTTCAATGAAAAACGTCATAAGAAAATATAGAATCGTTCATCTTAGACGCAGCTGAGGTCTATCTATATTTAACTATATATTTATATGTTAGAGGTAAATCACTATGTTTATGGATAAATTGAAACTCCCCGCACGAAGTGGGTAAAATAGTTTTGTCTGAACATGTGCCAAGAGTCAGAGCAGATTACGTCTGACTTCTGACAAGTCTCGTAAATTCAGATGGACAAGGAGACACTTCTCAGAAGATTTTTTATGTGTCGATGACCTGTTTTTTCCGTGGTTTTATTTGTGTATAAAGCTCTGCTGAAAATTTACGAGTGTTGTGGTTTACCAAATATTATTGTGAGAAACCAAAAACTTTATGAAGTTCATTTTTGACTGTTGACAGGTAAACTTATATATTTGTATTTGATTAAATTATTAAGATTATACAAAATCATAGCTGAATTGCTAATATTGTGTACTTAGGTGAAGATGTAAAAAAATAAGCTGTTACCTGATATTTTTCATTGATTGAAAATGTCAAGTTAATGTGCTTTGGAATGACTAGGAAATACCATAATGTTTGGTATATAAGGGATTGTTTCACATAATCCGAGTAAACAAAGCAATGGTTAGTTACGTCAATAAAACGTGTCAATGGTTAGGTAGTTATTTCAAGAGCTATCTCGCTTTGTCACATGTTGTGACTGGGCGATAGTTATATTTTAACCGTTGTCTTATTTTACTAGGAGATGGTGAAACAGGCCCTTAGTCTGATGTTCATTTCAAGTTGTGAAACTCACATTCACATTTTAACACATGACAGTGATTGAGATGGGGTCAATTTAAGTTTAAGTTACTTAGTATCTATATATAAGTTAATATAAGTTTAAGATACAGTTCGTTTTGTACACACCGTTTTACAAGCATGAAACGAGGAAGAATAAAACTTAAACGCCATAAAAAGTTATTTAACTGCTCATGGAAACTTCGTAAACCTATGTAAATGAGTTTTTAAAAAGTATATTAAGACCTCATTAATAACTTTACCTAATTTTTAAACCGACTTAAAAAAAAAAGGAGGTTTCTCGATTCGACCGTATATTTTTTAGGGTGGTCCCATTGTAAGGAAACCTGGATCTGGTGGTGGAATCCTGAAGAAATTGAGGGAAACTCTTGAAAATATTGTCTTTTCGACTTGTGTGTTCCTTAATATTATTCAATATAATGAATTTTAAAGCCGTTTTATTAATGAGGGTCTGGTGTTGATCTGATGATGGAGGGAAAGGCGGTCGAAGGAACTCCTCAACGATTTACAGCAAGTACTTTGTGTTTGGGCTTGATTAACTTATATTACTGGGACCGTTCATCTAAATGGGTTTTGACTGTACTTTTCAGTTATCGCTTGAAGTTGGTTTAATTTTTGGCAAAAAAGTTTTATCTAAAATACGAACAAAACATTATATGTACATATTACTTGCTTTATCCCCGCAACCTGTGAAAAGTTTCTCAACAAGAAAAAATTAAGCATTTAAGATGTCTCTTTTGTGTACTGGCACTGCATCAAACGCTTATGTCAATTCTGATGAATAATATTCAGCATGATGCTGTTCATAAATTAAAATTTATCTCGGTATATCCTTAATCAAAACATCCGTCTTACGTCTTAAATTAAATCTGTGATGCATATTCATTCATAATTATGGCGGCTCTATGTTTAAGCTAAACCTTTGCTTTCTCGCGAATATTGTATGTGCTGAAGGAAGCTTGGTTCACTCCGAATTTTAGGTATACGGGAATAATTAACTTGAATTAGTACGAAGGGTACATGTAGTTGCAAGTCTAGAAGAAATTCAAGCGATGACGTAGTGGCGAGGTTAGTTTAGTTGGTCAGAACGTCCATGCGTGTATTGGAAGACGTGTGTTCGAGTCTCGCATCTCGCTGGTAAGCCACGTTACTTCGTCTTGATGTTTTCTAAACAAATTTAGAACATTAATTAACTAAAATTTTGTAGCTTTTTGATTTTAAATTAGTTCTTTAATATATTCTTGGGTAGTACTTACTGGTGTGAAACAGGTGAATATTAGTGGTTTTATGCAATAAAGGCCTGAGAGACTATGTAGACCATGAAGGTAATTAGCCTGTCAATTAACAAACAAATACTGACCCCTCGGTGGGAATCGAACCCGCTACCTATAGCACCGCAAGTGGACCTTTTCCCACCGCGCCACTGAGGCAGTTGTTTTTTCATTTAATTTTATTAATTAAACTTTCACCACAGGCTTTATGTCCATGCCTTTTAATGAACTTACTTAACATTATTGCGCTTACAAGAAAAGTTTGATATTACTCAATATTGCGATATGTATTACTATTCTTTAATGGAAATATCCGCTTCCACAACCACTTCAGAGCAAAGTGATTCTTTTCACCAAAAACTCCTTGAATCATCTGTGACCGTCTTTGAGTTCAAATCCTCTTTATACCAATTTCATTTGAATCGAGAGCCTGAGGAAAGAAATTTATTTAAAATGTAATCGTATATTTTCAAGTATCTTACGTTTTTAACTCAAACTCATTAAAAACTAACGGGAGAGAGAAATATGTTAATACTTTGGCAAAGAATCATCAAATGTCTTGGCAAAGGGATTCGAAGTTCTAGCCAAATCGTTGGTTCTTACTGTACCACCACGTAAATGGAAATGCCCTTAAATAATTAAAGAGGCTTTTCTTGACTGCAGTGTCATAAATGGTTGAGGATAATCTGGAGATGATGACCTTTATGACTATAAATATTATCTACTGTTTGAGCTTAATGTGCTAATAATATATTGAAAGATTTTCTTAAATTAAAACAATCAAGTTAATAATATTACACTATTCCTGAGGAAACCGGCATGTTATGAGAACTTTAAAGAGTTTGAAGGACATGTGGCATTCACCAATCCGCACTTGGTCAGCGTAGTGAATTAAAACCTAAACTCTCTCGCCAAGAGAGAAGTCCATTTATCCCAGTAGTGGGAACGTTAATAGGGTGATATGATAATGTAAACCAATAATAAATGTGCGAAAGTATCTCTGTCTGTCTCTTCTTCTTTCACGCAAAAACTGCTGAACCGATTTAAATGAAATAAGGTACACAGTTTCTCTAGAGCCTTAGAATGGACAAAAGCTACACATAGGCTTTTTATCGCGGGAAAATCCATTAAAACGCGTGTAGCACCGCGAGGCACCACTAGTAATATAATTATATTGTCTTACTGTCCATTTTCATAAGTCGACAGGATGTTGTGTCTAAGTTTTGTAAAACCAAACAATGGAAATAAATTATTTTGTATCTTGATGGCTGTTGATGAAATCCAGATTTTTTGTTTATTATTGTTTTAGTTATTCTATAAAAATATAACAAGAGATATTTTTTTGTCCAATGCTATCATCTATGTTATAAAATAAAATATAAATCTAAATTTAAAATTTAAGAAAAACCCCCGATTCTAATGCCATAATTTCCTTAAACGTAAAACAACATAATATTATGTAATGTGGACGTGATGCGCTTTCATTTGATACCCCACACTAGTATATTTGCAGAATTTCGGTTTTCCTTACCCACTCTCACCCCCATAAGTTTTGAACGGCACAACCGATTTTCATGAAACATGTCTAAGAACACTCGCGCCAGACTCACCTTTCATACAAAAAAAACTAAATTGAAATCGCTCCATCCGTTCTGGAGCTATGGTGACACAGACAGACAGACAGACACACAGACAGACAGACAGACAGACAGACAGACACGTCAAACTTATAACACCCCTCTTTTTTGGTCGGGGGTTAAAAATAGCCTTTATTCAGTTCCTAAATCTGTACACTTAAATAAATTAACTTAACTAAACTTAATCTAGTATTTGATTCTTGCATATTCCTTGAAGATATCTCTATTCCACGACACTCCAGCTACCTGTCTTATATCATCCTCCCATCTCCTCTTTGGACGGCCTCTCTTTCAACTTCCTTCTCTTGGGTACCATTGTGTTACCATTTTACTCCATTTGTCTTGTCCTCTCATCATCCCTGCCAAACGCCGTTGAAGCCTGCGGATTTTATATGTGACATCAGTAACTTTAGTCTTATTCCTAATGGTTGTGTTTCTAATCTGTCCCTTTTCTTTATGTAAAGCATGCTCATGCATAATCATCTATGTAGAGCAATGTTAAAACTTTTGGAATTTAAAATACTACAAATACCTTGTAACTCTATAAACATGCTATAGGGGAAATATTATCGGTACGCAGGCCGTGATAATACGAGAATCTATTTAACGTGACTATGTTGCCGTAATTTGAAGGGATGATTACTAATTAGATACAATTTCCCGGTAGAATTTTGTTGCTCTCACCTAGTTTGAATATATGCCTGCAGCCATTGGATAGAATGTTTCAAATTTCTGCTACAGAGTTTGGGAAAATGTAGACTAAATACTACTGCTAGTTAAACAGAAAATATTACAAACATTTACAAAGTTTGTTGATTATTTTTTAGTAACTATGATTTATTGGTATCTGAACTCCGACATTTCGACACAATCTACCATGGATGGTGCATGAGTTTGTAAAAAACTTTTAACAATGGTAAATATCATGTTACAATTTAAACTTTATAAAAACATGTTAGTTACAGTAGAAATCGATTTTGAAACTACAGCCAATAAAGTTTAATTTGCAGTTAATCAAAAATACAGCATTCGTAACTGTATTTGTTGATCATCAAACATATGCCCCGTCAATATTTGCTGGATTGCTATAGAAATTACTCGTCAAATAAAACAGACGCGTGAAAGCTCAATTTTTTTTTCTATAAATTGAGTTTTTAACCGTTCGTGAGAGATAAAAGTGATCCAATCTCGGCGAAACGCGCAGGATTACGTCTGGATCTGGCTCTGGCAGCGCCTCGCTCATCCAATAACGATACGATGAATCGCAAAATCGCATGGATCTGATCAGTAAGCCCTGCGGCAGGTCAAACCGGCCACGCCTTTGTTTATTTGCTATTTGGGTCAAAAAATTTGCTCGGGGCTAAGGAATAGTTGTCCAGTGTCAATGTTGCTGCTATACTCAATCAAATTTATTTTACGTGTTAAAAAGTAACTTATCCCTAGAACAAAAATGATCTTAGCAGATGTGAAACTCTAAGTATTTTGGGTATACTTTCATTAGTGCAAAACCTTCGTTCAATAAACATGCTTTTTTTATTATTTTGAACGGACACTTAACCGCTTATCAGCGGGCTTTACATTATTTATATAATCGATAGATATTTTATTATTTTAGTAACGAAAGTAACTAAGATCGCTCGTTCGCGCGATCCTAAAGCTGGTTTTAAAGGATCGCGCGTGTTGAAACCCGAGGCGTTGCGTTGCGTTGCGTAGACTAAAACGGGAACGCCGGATTAGGACTGCACTCGCAAATAAATCGCAACGCAAAGTACTGACGGAAATAGCGTTTTTCTTCCGCGTTCTTGCTCTACAATTGATTTTCTAAGTTATTGAGACATAATTGATAGTCGGAGCTCTTTTTGATGTATACTGAAAGATGTGGGCGAAAAGCAGAGCTTGTACTTTGGGTGTTAGGTGACTGATATACTACATAGATATATATTTTTTTGTACCTATGATACGTAGAAAATAACCAGACCATGAGATGGCGGGACGAGCTGGACTCTTTCTTACCTGAGCGCATGGTATGATAACGCAATGAATCGCGAAGAGTGGAAGAAAGGAGTAGTGAGTAGTCCAGAAATAATTAAATGAATTAATTAATTAATTAATAAATGAAATTAAAGGAACATTGGGACATGTCATAACAATATCTAATAAAAAAATTGCAAAAATAGAAATATTGCATTTTTTAATTTACTTTTGTTGTTTGGAAAATTACTTAAAAGTCGTTTTATACGACTATATATGTAGTACCGTAATTTCTATTACTGAGCTTATCCAAACATTCTCTATAAACTTACATTACACCGCTGGAAATGTTTTAATACCATCTATTAAATTTGAACAACAATTTATATTGAACGAACTTACAAACTTCGTTACCAGCCTTGGTTATAAACGATTAATTTTAACTTCACTGGAACTAAACACAAAACAATAACTTTACTATAATTATTTCAGGTTCGTAGAAGGAAAATCATGTTGAACTAAATATTAACGGCAATTACCTGAAATACCTTGAATATTCGCAGTAATGAACACGGCTAAATAAATTTTGAGATATTATGAACTTTACTAATATTATATTTAAATGCGAAAGTTTGGGAGGATGTAATTGTGTGTAACTATGTAAGTGTGTTTGTTGCTTTTTCGCCAGAAAACTACTGGATGAATTTTCACGAAACTTTACAATTATAATATACCTTATACATATCAACATGTATACCACTTATTGCCTCGGTAAATGTGGCTGCCTCAGTGGCGCGGTGAGCGAGGGTCCGCTTGCGGCGCTAGAGGTAGCGGGTTCGATTCCCGCCAGGGGTGAAATTGTTTGTGTGTTCTGCAAGCATAAAAATATCTTTATATGTATGTCTATTATATTAAGGTTATCAGTTCTCTAGTACCAGTCACACAAGCTTAGAGCTTACCACGGAGCCAGTTGTTATGTGGATTGGAATATCCGGAAATATTTATTTTTTATTATAATATTTAATTTGGCACCCAACATAAGCGAGAAAATCTATTATTACGCAAAATTGTGAGAAAGTTACTCATAAATTGTGGCCAATATCGCTTTTAACTTACGAAGGAATAGCAGGTAGATACATACACTCGCATATACATAGACAAAGGTTGTAGAAAAAACACTTTTGCATTTATAGTACTATCTGCTGTAATTTGTATAATAACATCTAAATAAATCGGTCCGTTCGAATCCAGCGCTCAATAGCAGAGTCTATTTTATTTCCAGCAACTTGGGTTGATTAATAAAGTGGTCTGCTCGTAGTCGAGATCTCTAGGACCTGATTATCGGATATCGCAAATGGAAAGTTCAATTTATTCCGTCGAGTACCGTTTCAGCTGCATCGAGTGGCAATTGTCGGGTTTGTGCCTCTTCTGCGACTTACTGATGGAAATAACAATGGCCTTAGTTGCAGGAACTCTTTGTATTTGTATGTTCTCATTCCTTTTCTCAACAAAAACACAGTGTTTTCTTTAAATCCTGTCTAATATTGTAGAGTTTTCCGCGAAAAATGAACAAAAATCGAACATTTGTTCATTTTACTTTTTATTTAGCTTTATTATGAAATTGGTGATGATTGATTGATTATTTGGTCAAATGAAGGCTTAACTATAATTAAAAAAAAAAATTATTGTCTTAGGTACTTAGTAGATTAATGTAATGCGGCATTATTTGTGCAAAGATAACTACTAAAGCTAAAGATCGCAAAATCTTTCTATTGTATCCCTACCACGAGTTGCCACTTACGACTGGAGATTACAACATGTTGTTATTACATACACTTGACAGATAATAAATCTAAATTTAAAATTTAAGAAAAACCCCCGATTCCAATGCCTTAATTTCTTTAAACGTAAAACAACATAATATTATGTAATGTAGACGCGATGCGATTTCATTTGATACCCCACACTAGTATATTTGCAGATTTTCGGTTTTCCTTACCCATTCTCACCCCCATAACTTTCGGCACAACCGATTTTCATGAAACATGTCTAAGAACACTCGCGCCAAACTCACCTTCCATACAAAAAAAAACTAAATTGAAATCGCTCCATCCGTTCGGGAGCTATGGTGACACAGACAGACAGACAGACACACAGACAGACAGACAGACAGACACGTGAAACTTATAACACCCCTCTTTTTTGGTCGGGGGTTAAAAATACAATTTTAGGTTTGAAAAATCTGAATTACAACATGTTGTTATCTCCAACAGTCGTAAGTGGCAACTCAGTTTTAAACAACACATCTGCTTTAACAATACAGCTACATCCAAACGATAATGTTTTTCCTCCAGGTATCACACGCTAATACCATGAGCTCTCCAAGGAAGGGATAATACCTCCTAAACATGCTGGGAATTTGTGTAACAATTCCAACTAGACAGCTACATACATTCTCGCTTAGAGGAAACGTTACTCGGATTTTATAAGTTCTATAAACATGCTTTTGTCATCCTGATAAGATTATACTGACAAAACATCGAGTTGTTTTGTCAGTATTATTTTGTTGCTGAAAATTGGACGGTTACTAAAATAATGAATTAAGTCGAAATGTTACTTTTCTGGAATCAGCTAAATTTCCAATTCTTGTTGCACAAAAATTATTATTGAGATCTTGATATCTTTATTTAGGTCTCTAGTAGACTCTAGAGAATCTATGTATCAAGTTTCATATGAATCGGTCTAATAGATTTTGCGTGAAAGACGAAACCAAAAACAAAAACTCCAAAACCGCCAAATCATATTGTTACCCGTTTCAAGTCTAAACACCCTTTTTTGTTTTAAAATTATATTTTGAGTAAGAAGACTAAGTATGTGTAAACAAGAACAGAGCAACAGCTAAGTATGAACTTTCTTTGGTATGAAACCTGTGTAAATATTCCGTGCCCTCAAGTAAATTAGTAGTTTGGCAAATCATATGTAGGTATATTATAGTCACATGAGTTTTTATAACAAGGGTCAAGTAGGTATATGACAAGCAATTTAATGACTTTAATCTGATGAAAAACAATAATTGGGACTGGGGATGTCAAATAAATATTTTTATAGTTCTTAGTAAGTTTCTTATAAATTGTAAATATTTATGTATGTTAAATTTTTTAAATGTATATCCATGTAAACAAAAAAATAACTAAAAACCTAATTTGTAACCTAGTTTAAGCATATTGTACAAATATTTTAAATAAACTTTACTTTATACCCTCGTCCGATCCGAAATCGACCCAAATCCGTAAAAATATGGAATTAGAAAAGTCGGACCGAGTTTGGATATTGCTTACGCTAAAGTCCGAACTCTAATAGGTCATTCTATTGTTGATTTTAAAGTCGCCATAGTATTTTGGAATAGACATTATAGAATGGCTGTTGTTAATTTACTATATAAATAGTTCTACGATTACAGATTACTAGTTATATTTTCACGGGTCGGATCCGATGCGGAACGGTCGTACGCGAAATCACTCCAACAGTCTATCAAAAGTTACAAGTCAAAACTAGACTTGAAATTGTAAGACAAAAAGCAATTCGTTGAAACTTAGCTGAAGTTCTACAAAGGGATATGCACCTAACTTGTACACCATTGAGGTGAGCTACAAGCCGCAGACCTCCTTTATCCCGGACCGATAACGATGCTAGTTATCGGAACTACTGGACAATAACTTGCGCCAACTTTGTCATAATCTTCTTAGTTGTTATCTCGACGGCTAACAGTTCTTTGGTCTTTGAAGTAAAGTTGAAGGTATATTCTTGCTACATTTTACAGCTGAAATTTTAGAGAGAATTTCCTTTTCGGATTATTAAATTTATCTAAATAGTCGAATATTCTCGCCTTTTTAATACAATCTTTTAATTCGTTTTACAATTTGGTATCAATTTGCACCCATGCTAATAAGTGTTTGTTTATAGTGACTCAGCTATAGCACACAAGTGCTGCATTAAACCCGAAAACATATTGACATTATTCCAATTTCCGTTATTTTATAATATTTTTTGACGGCATCCAAAATTAATTGCCTTCTTGGAAATGTAGACCAATTGAATTATTCCAGGAATGATGGCGTCGCCCAAAATAGAGATGTAATTAAACACAACATTTACGTCTAAATAATAACGATAAAGGAATTTGAGGTAAAATATTAGTATTTTATTCGTAGAAAAATCTACGATAAACAATTATCCCGCATTTGTCAAAGCTATTACAATAAAAATATGTACAGTATGCATCGCTAACTGGAAACCCTATCTGCATACAAACTACTACTACAAGGGGGTTACCAGCGACGCATAGGTACCGTACCTACCGTAAAACCATGAACTTATTGTATCATTTTATTCGAGTAAAACCTTAATTTAGCAGGATTAGCCAGGCCCCTGGCTAAGTGAAAGCTCCTCCAGCCATGAAATAAGGAACAAAACGGTTTTCACACCCTCCCGATCACTCCCGCGCTCTTGAATGAATAAATGAATAATTTCAACTCGACAATCTGTTTTGCTTGATAGTTCAGAGTGTTTTCCCGGCTTATTTGTGGTTTATGAGGTGAATTCTAAATGGAAGTATGCGAGTTTTATTGCTATTATTTATGTCTAGTTTAGTATCTCACTTAGGAGATAATTATTTTATTCGCCCTTGTTTCTAGGAGCATCATTAAAATAAATTATCTTTTACGTATGTTTTAATTACTCTTTCTAAGACCTTTTATTGTGTTATATACATATGTGTATATTCGTCTAAATTCTCGAATTACAAACTTTATATGGATCCATGTCCAATTTTTTCCTTTAAAAATCATCGCATGCATATAAGAATTATGTGAAATTTCAGTAGAATATAGGACTTCTCTTACAAGTTAAGTACCAATTGAGAAATCCATGCAAAAAGCTTTAAGTCCCAAGAGAGAGCGCTGCGTATTTCATAATTTGCATAAAATATTTACATCGCCCACTTTAAAGATACGGAACCATCAGTGTACTTCTGCTTACTTGCATTATTTTACTGTAGAAAATGTTTGGTCTTAAGTCTGATTTTGTAATGGTTGACCATATTTCATTATGTCTTTTCCTTGGTCTAGGTGTTTAATATGTATAAAAAAATAACTTTTTATGTATGCATATTATATCAGATGTCTAGTACCCGTAACATAAGCTTAAAGTTGACTATGGGGCTCGATGTTGTTGTGTGGATTGTCCGGAAATATTTACCTTGTAGGTCTTCATGACTACAACGTCACCTTATATCAGGTGAGATTGTAGTCAAATGAAGGCTTATCTATCATAAAAATAAATAAATAAAAAATATTATTTATTTTTCAATGTATAGGCAAACAAATTGTTTCTAATATCTATCCAAAAAGGCAAAGAGTTCGTCAAATATTATACTGCCTTGTAACAAGAAAGCGAGAAATTGATGGATGGTAACAGTGATAAGAAAATCCTCCGACCCTT
Organism: Gymnoscelis rufifasciata; assembly: GCA_929108375.1. Lineage (NCBI taxonomy): Eukaryota > Metazoa > Arthropoda > Insecta > Lepidoptera > Geometridae > Gymnoscelis > Gymnoscelis rufifasciata. The sequence continues at coordinate 4,702,964 of OV815315.1, read as the reverse complement.
ATTATGAAGCAATACAATTAGCACACTAATTTCAGCAACATCAATCTAATCTTGTTTCTTTTTGTGTGTTTTCCTCGAGGCATTAAATGGTTGTATAATGATACTGGATGGTCATGGCATTGTTTATTTTTAACCCCCGACCAAAAAACGTGAAGTATTATAAGTTTGACGTGTCTGTCTGTCTCAGACACCATAGCTCCTGAAAGGATGGAGCGATTTCAATTTAATTTTCATGTATGAAAGGTGAGTTTGACGCGGGTGTTCTAAGACATGTTTCATGAAAATCGGTTGAGCCGATTAAAAATTATGGGGGTGAGAGTGGGTAAGGAAAATCGGAAATCTGCAAATATACTCGAGTGGGGTATCAAATGAAAGCGCATCGCGTGCACATAACTTAATATTAGGTCCTTACATATGAAATTGGCGTTTTTCGTACTGGCCACTTTAATCACAAATTTCTCCTCTTTGGTAAGGAATTCCAAATTCAAATTTGTACAGCTATAGACTCATGTATTTGTGCTTCGATGATCGTCATTCATTTGTTTTTTTTCTTCTGTTTTTTTCTGTTTGCGTCACTCATTTTACAAAATGGAAAACTTAAAATATCGCATTATTTACGAGTACGAGTTCCGCCGTGGCACTAGTGCTGCGGAAACAACTCGAAGGGTGAATGATGTGTATGGCGGTCGTGTTGCAAAAGAAAACACAGTTCGTTTTTGGTTCCAACGTTTTCGTTCTGGAAATTTCGACTTGCAGAACAAGCCCCGTGGACGGCCTGAGACTCAAGTTGATAATGAAGAGTTGAAGGCTATTGTGGAAGCGGATCCATCGCAAACCACGTCCGAGTTAGCTGCAGGCTGCGGTGTTAGTGATAAAACTGTTTTAATTCACTTGAAGCAAATTGGGAAGATTAAAAAGCTTGAAAGGTGGGTACCTCACGAATTGACTGAAGCAAACCGGCAAACGCGCGTCGACTGCTGCGTTACATTACTAAACCGGCACAATAATGAAGGTATTTTAAACCGAATCATTACCTGTGATGAAAAATGGGTTCTTTACGATAATCGGAAGCGCTCAGCGCAATGGTTGGATCCTGGCCAGCCAGCCAAATCCTGCCCCAAGCGAAAATTAACCCCAAAAAAGTTACTTGTAAGCGTTTGGTGGACTAGTGCCGGTATTGTTCATTACAGTTTTCTCAAATCTGGCCAGACTATTACGGCTGATGTCTATTGTCAGCAATTGCAAACCATGATGGAAAAGCTAGCGGCTAAACAACCTAGGCTGGTCAATCGCTCCACGCCACTGCTGCTTCACGACAACGCTAGACCACACACTGCGCAACAGACGGCTACTAAATTAGAAGAGCTTCAATTGGAAAGTCTAAGACATCCTCCGTACTCCCCGGACCTTGCTCCAACAGATTACCATTTTTTTCGAAATTTGGATAACTTCTTGCAAGGGAAAAAATTCAACTCCGATGGGGCAGTCCAAATCGCCTTCAAAGATTTTATTGATTCCCGTCCGACTGGTTTTTTTAGTAAAGGGATCAATGAACTACCTATAAGATGGCAAAAGTGCATAGAAAATAATGGTTCATACTTTGATTAATTAAATATATTATATTAAAAAATATTCGACTTTTTGTTCCTCCCATACAAAACGCCAATTTCATATGTAAGGACCTAATATTATGGTGTTTTACTTTATAGGAAATTTAAGCATTGGAATCAGGGGTTTTTCTTAAATTTTAAATTTATATTTTAATCATGATAGGTAATTTATTGTTAAAGTCACAAAGTATTTTATAGAGCTGTTCCTTATATGGAATAAAGCGAATAATTTATTTTATTTTATCACACTTGTTGTTTGACTCAGTTAAGTGCACTTTGTAATTTTTGAATAAAATCATCTACCTACATAACAGTTATCAATTGCAGATGAAGTCGATTTTGATCATCTTTATCGTTATCTAATGATAAATGTATTGTTCATGTATTTTACTGTGAGTACAAATATAGTTAATAGTAGTTCTTCCTTCATCATAAAGCAACGATGCTTACACTTTATAGACTACACAGGAAAGGGACATTGATCGATAATAATGTACTAGAGATTTCGTCGTGATTGCGTTTACGGGGACGAAATTAAATTGGCTACCATTCCCATTTGGTTCAACAATTGTCCAGCCTCGAAACCTAATTATTATCCACTCATTCACAAGTCGTTGATTTTTAGAACTTTCTGAACGGGTGCTTTTAATATTGCTTTTATAAAACGGGGTTTATGGATGGGACTAATTTGTGCGGCCTCTGCGGGAATACCAAGCCTTAAATAATTGAATAGTAATCGGTTACGGTTCCAAAGTTGGTTGTTTCCTTTTAAATAAATTCTGAACTTGAATACGATTGACTTTCCGGAAATAAATATTTTATCTATACTAATATATAAAGCTGAAGAGTTTGTTTGTTTGTTTGTTTGTTTGTTTGTTTGTTTGAACGCGCTAATCTCCGAAACTACTGGTTCGAATTGAATAATTCTTTTTGTGTTGGATAGTCCAGTTATCGAGGAAGGCTATAGGCTATATAACATCAAGCTATGACCAATAGGAGCAAAGATATAGTGGTAAATGTGTAAAAAACGGGAGAAATTGTTCATCTTTGAAGCCTTCCGTTGCGTGCGCCGTGAAAACGGTTCAAGATACACAAAAAATATGTATTAAAGAATAATAGCTCTTTTAATGATCTAAAAAACAGTCCGCGATAGTATATGTCTATCTTTTAAGATTAACTCACAAAAACCGTTTTTATGGTACCTAAATTGGTCGAAATAATTTGTTTAAGTTGTATCAACATAATAATATTAATCTTTATTCAAATAAATATGTTGTTGGTTAAGAGTACTTCATCCATTATAACGCGGGTAGCACCGCAGGACACAGCTAGTAATATATAAATCTGTATGAGGTTTGATAGCGTAATTAAGAATAAAGGACCCAATTGATAGGTCCCATTTTGGTTTCAACACTTAACTTACCTGAGATATCGAAAAAAAACCTTTAATTCAGGCATCCGAGGCCCATTTAAACATTTACCTTATATAATAATAATAATAATAGGAAGTTCCTCTCTCTATACAGCACTAGTCACCGGTCACTTGAGCCTAGCTTCGCAACCGGTGATTCTCCGTTTTGATATATTTTTTACAGTAGGTAATTTTATATGATTTTTTCTGTAATCAAATGTAAAAAATATATTTTTGACGTGTTTAAAATGAAATAAAGAGATAATAATAATAAAATTTTATTGCGTTTCTCATTCTTATGTAGTAGGTACAGGGTTGATTTCTCCTTTTAAGCAATAAGAATTTATATAAATCTTAGATTTTTAATATCACCGTGTTAGTATCTTGACGTCAAATGTCACGGCGTGGTGTTCCCTCGCAGTGTAGGCGACCGATGAACCGTCGAAACTCGACACCATTCGGCCAAAACTGCTCACTCAGGAACATAGACAGATGTTGAGTTGGAACCCGCACCACAAATTAACCGAAGCTCACACCGTGGCGAGATACCAACTTTACGACGCAAACCGAAAAAGCAGTTTGATCTGATATATGTACATAACATATATCTATCACACAGCCTCTGAGTTCACAATGTACGAGAGACGCGAGATGTAAATAGAATGACCAGGTGTTAATATTACAACACAAACCTGTTAATTAATTGATTTCTCATTAGTTATCCATATAATTATTTCTCATTAGTCATCAACAATCATTCAATAAGAAAGGGTCTTAAACAAAATATATTTAAATCTACCCAAGAGGGATGAGAAAGGGCAGGACATGATTAAGAAACGGAAAATGGGTGTGACGAGGGTTACTTACTTTTAACTTAAACACACTTTAAATTGAAATGTACTTCAATTGTTTTTATTTTCTTTGTTTCAGGTGAGTACATTATCTACAATCACATGTAAGTTCTTTAAAAATTACGAAGAGGACCATCGCTACAAGCCTTATAACTCTTAGTTGGTCATATTTTAAATAAATAAATAAAAAATGAATATTTCGATTCTACATGAAGCATCATTAAGATTGTCGTAGTGTGATCACTACTATGCTCGACTTTATGCACCATAAGAACCATATACCCAGTAAGATTCCACAGTTGGAGTCGCTAAAGTCTCTGCCTTGTGTTTTGGCTGCAAATAATAATATATATAAACCCATAATAATATATGTTAATATATAGGTATAGGTTCGAGCCCTCGTATCAAAATACAAGTTACTTAGTTAGATCGAGGTGTCACTATTTCTACCCTGAAAGGTTTATCTCAAATAGGTATTAAACTGCAAACTACTTTAATCATGTAAAATAGATTATAAGTACCTACATACTTTGTAATTTTATTTTGTGAATTAATTAACAGTGTTATCTGTGTATTTATACTTATTAAGACGCGATAGCCACGTCACTGGCTACTGTACCCAAACAATTATATTGAAACGCCAATAACATAAGTGGTGGCAGTTGGCATCTATTAATAATATTTTTTTATATCCACCTTTGATGTCATGCATCAAAGTCGCCATGGCGGCGTCCCAACGAGTCTGGTCCCTAAGTTTGAAACTTTCAAACAATTTCCAAAGAATTTTGAAACAGACGAGGACATAAAGCGGGTGTTATAAGTTAAATTATCGTGAAATCCTCAGTGAAGCTGTATGTGCTAATGAAAGTACGTAATGTATTAAATGGGCCGTCGCGTCGACGTCGCCTACGGTGACTGAGTTTTAATTGAAATAAAGGGTGGAGTCTGCCTAAGTTTCGTGTATACACATATGTCTTTTGCAAACTCAATTATAGGTAAACCGCTTATTTTACCGCAATCGATCACGAGCGCCGTTTGTCGATTAAAAGTGTACATGGCCTAAAAAGACTAAAGACGATTAGTATGAAGTCTTGAAATACATAAAAGTGTACATGGCCTAAAAAGACTAAAGACGATTAGTATGAAGTCTTGAAATACATAATTTTTGGTTATGTTTAAACAATGGCTTTATTTGGAATAATGTTTAATTAGAAATGTTAATAACTAAATTCAATTTATTTCAGAATTTTGTAATTATACGATATAATATAATGCGATGTTATGTAAGGAAGAGCATTTGGAATAAGTGTAGTAATTCATATTAAATTTTTTGTTTCATAATTTCTTTACAAGATGGTTTTGCCACAGAATAGCGATGACATCCCTAGTCCCCCTAGGAGATAATTTCTTCATAACATACTTTCTAATTTTAATATTTAAACATCAGTACCAACACAAAAAGGAACCATAACAAATAGAATAGCTTGGTCAAATAATAATTTTAACTTAACTTTTGATAAATTATTTTGTTTTATTTTCTCAGCGTTTTCATGATTTTATTGAGAAACAAACAAATAAACTGGTCATCACTTTCGCCTTCATTAAATCGGCATTCGCGTCTCACTCGTCACGGAATTACACAACTTTCCTCAGAAAGCGCCAGTGTTGCTATTCCCGTTGGTAATGTCGAGTTTAATCTGGCAAATAATCAAACGACCTTTTTAGTGAAATCAGTCGAATGTTTGCATTGAGCTGGCAATGGAGTCGAAAAGGCCGGTTAGGAGATTTATTAGGTTATTTTAAGATAGACATAACATTGGTATTCGTGAGCTTGAGTTAGGTCAGAAATGCAGAGCGAAATTTGTACCAACCAACTTATTTTAACTATAATGATCTCGTCTGCGGCAGATTAATATCTGTGTTTTTAGGGTTCCGTACACAAAGAGTAAAACGGGACGAGTATAATACTAAGACTTCGTTGTCTGTACGTCTGTCATAGATAGTGAGTTGAAATTCAAAATTTCAACTCATTAGGTTATGATGTATGTCTGTTACCGCTTTAACAAAAATTTTAAAAACATGTAATTAATCAATATATAAGAAAGTTTCCATACAATAGACTTTTTTTATAGAATTAAGTAACAGTACTTGAATGAGTGATAAGTCTAACTGCATCTTTTTTCACTTTTGAAAATAAAAAAAACTCTAATCTCCTTTTTTTTGTATGGAAAATTTTTGTGAACTACACATTGTAACTGTAGTATTGTTCCATATTGTACTTATCAAATTAACACAATTGGAAAATAACGCAACACTTAAAAAAAGTTAAACAAAAACACCATCAAATACAGACAAAAATTGTGTGCAAAATTTTGCAACAAGCACTAATTTACAAGGAAAGTTCCAGCAAGCACTATTTGTTATTGTCGCATCAATTTACCAATTAGGTGGCACCCCCTTGCCTGTCGTAATGAACGGCGAAATTTACACAATCCCTTCTAATCCGCTAAAGCTCGCGTCACACTACCGAAGGCTTGATGTTCACAGCGTTGGCGTTGGTACACAGCGAATGTGGTAGTTGGCAGAGATAGAAAACGTGTTTATGATAATTGAAAGTAATAGTGTGTTGGCGCTTCAGTGTTGGTGGGTCAAAAGCTAGGCGTTGCTTTAACGATAGACTTTTCTTTAGTAAATAACTAAAAGTAAAATTCGTTTATTGACATAAAAAATCATGTAACAAAGATATGATCCTATAAGCACTAATAGATCTTTATTTTTATGTAAGGAATAAGTTTATAAGGTATATTTTTATATGGTCTGTAAGGTACATGTTTATAATGGGCGTAAGATGCCTGAAATAAATGATTTTTTATTATATAGCTCCCGAACTAGTATTAAACTGTATTTCAGAGCCAACGGCTTGTCCAAAATGATAACCTATTATATTTCTCATAAACAAACCAAAATGAAGGTATATACATATAAACAACAAAGTAATTTATGCTATAGAAATAAAGTAATACGTCCCAACTATTTTTTATTGAATTATTTTAAAATACTAGCATAACGCGCCACGGTAGTGTCAAGACAATGTTATTTCCTTGATATTTGTTATGTAAGCAATTTAGTTTTATTAATTTTAACTTGACCTGTCCATGTAGGCTATGTGCTTCTAAGGAAATAAGACTTTGACTTTGACTTGAGTGTCCGTGTTTTTGGATTTTTCCGCGAAAACAACATTTTCCCCGCGGAAAAATGTACTTATAGACTTTCCCGATAAATGGGCTAAGTAACACTGAAATATTTTTCATATCGGACCAGTAAGTAGTTCATTAGTTAGTAATTTAAGTATAGATTTTTTATCATCATCATCCACAGCCTGTCTTGGTCTACTGCGGGGCATAGGCCTCCTATTTTTTCTTCCATCACGGTCCTGTGCTAATTGCCTCAATTAACGACCAGCGATGCTTAGTTTATAATTTATTCTTAGTTCGCAATAACAAATTAAAAATAACTTGTCTAGCCATGACTGAATTTCACTGCAAGTTAACGTTTGAATAGTCTCGAAATGTAAAGAAGACGAAAGATTTTATTTTTAACCTTAGCTTGCTTTTCAACTAACAGTTTTACAAGGTGCACGAGTTTCGTTTCATTCAAATAGTGCTATAGAAAATGTACTACTACTAACAAAAGCTGAACTCTGCTTTCAAGGGGCGGTTTCACCCAATTATTAATGTACCAAACATGCTTGTACCTGTACAGAGTCTTGGAATGCTCGCTGCTTGGAAAATTGAAGTTTTACCTGGTAAACGGAACTTAAAAGGAGAAATGTGGGATTTTTATGTCGGTACGTTTTATAAAAGAGCACTGATATTTATTTGATGAAATTCATAATACTCCGTGATTATGTTTTATGCACATGTAGCTCGGTTCCACTAGGATGACCAATATGCCTTAATTTTGTTTTATTTTTCTGTTACGTGCAAGTTTGACTTGCATTTAAGTGGTAACTATGTTATATTGTTAAGAACAACAAAATTGATATATGAAAACAGATGAAAAAAGATAAAAGCTGGGTTGTTCTGTTCGTTTCTCAACTCAGTGTAAAACATTGAATCGAACTGTCATAATTACGATATTAATTCCGTGTTATTTTTTAGTTTTAATTTAAATATTTTTTGTTGACCTATCTATGAGTCCTGTGCTTCTAAGGAAATAAACGTTTTGACTTTGATTTTGCAATTATTTTGTAAATATCGGAAAACTAAAAGTCACCAAATCATTTTGGTGAATAATGTCTATTGGCGATGCAAAGATTCTAACTAGCGCCTCTACTGTCAAAATTGTGAAACTGTCTAAGAACGACACTTTGACAGTTTTCGTTACAATTAACGTCAGGGAAAAACATAAATAATAAATACAAATCAGATAGAAATAAAGTCTATTGGCGCCAATTGGCGATGCAAAGATTATCCGCACGCCTCTAGCGGCAAAATTTAGAAACTGTTTAAGAACGTCACTTTGTTTTTTTTTGTATTGTTGAAGTTATATAATATCTGATTTGTATTTATTATTTTTGTTTTTCTTTGACGTTAATTGTAACGTAAACTGTCAAAGTGTCGTTCTTAGACAGCTTCACAATTTTGACACTAGAGGCGCTAGTTAGAATCTTTGCATCGCCAATACTATGCTTTATTTTCCAAATGGCGATAACGCAAACCATCAAAATAAGCGTCAAAGTTGCACATTAACATTTGATTACATCGTTGTTTTGAACCCATGGTCACTTTCCTGTTTACACAAAGTTTCGTCCCCTATGACATGTGGCCAGTGGGCGAAGTTGTAAATCAATTTACAAACAAAGCCTCACAGTGAATTTGAAATTCAGACGGCAAATCTGAGAGGACTTTGCTATGCGCAGTTGGAGCCGTATATGCCATCTTGAATCTGAAACAGCAGCTAACATGCCATCGTGAAAGTTAAACATAGCAACTACGTTCTAAACATAAACATCAATGAATCTTACCCCCGTATTCATAAGAATATTTCACTTTATATATAATTCTTTTAAAAGGTAAATAGAACGTTTGATAAAAAACGTTATTTATAAACCTGAGGCTGTTTCATAACAGGTCAATAAAAGCTTTTCACTTAGTTTTTTTGTATAATCATAATTTCAGCTATTAGACGCCCACTGCTAGACGTAAGCCTCCCTCAAAGACGACCAATTATTCCGATATTATATCTCTAAATAGTCTCAAAATAAGGCATAAATAGCTTTTGTTTGTTTTAGTTAATTTAGTTGTATTTGCCAAAAGCAGCATAGTTATTATGTATCTTTGAACTTCCTTGACTTAATAAATAAAAGCTTAAGTAATTTATTCACGAAGATTACTTGTACAATAATACTTGATAGGACAAAAGTAATTATGCGTACTCGCGTAGAGCGGATTATTTTGCGAACTGGAAAGACGCTTAGATGAAAATTTATTAACACTTTGTTGTGAATAAATGAGTTTTCCTTTCTAATGGCAAAGCGACTTCAATTTCTCCTTCAGTTTCCAACATTTTTGCAATTTACGAAGGCACTGAATTCTCGAATTAAAGCTACCAATACATCTTCTTAAACGAAGCTTAGAGTAATCTTGAGCTAAGTGTGATATATTATTGCCAAAACAAACTCTTACGCATCATAAGACGGGGCGCAAATCCCTATAAAGTATTCTAACAAGACTTTACCATCTTCGGGATAAGGTATTTCTTTAGGTCTATTTTTCGATAAACACTGTTAATAAATATTTGTGCGTTTGAAACGTCTACTAGGTTATATAAATATGTATAAGCCAGAACTTCGTTGGTTTGAAAAAACGATTTAGAAGGAGAAAAGAGATTTCATTTTAACCGTTGTTATCTAAACGATAAACATTTTTTGCATAGCTTATTTGTTTATATCTATATATATAAAAATGAATCCCTATTTCCCTTGGTCACGACATCACGCCTGAACAGCTGGACCGATTTCACTAATTCTTTTTTTGTTCTGTTCGTTATTATCAGGAAAAGGTTCTTACCAAATTAAGGAAATTGCTCGGAAAATAAGAAAATTTAAAATTACTTAACCACCATATAAAATTATTAAACTTTTTTAATGTAACCTTAAGACATTTGACATAGAATTGACTGAATGCGTGCTGCAAATATAGTCAGAGGATGAAAAAAAAAGTTCATTTGCTCATTTATGGCGTCTAAGGCGAAACAAAGTTCGCCGGGTCAGCTAGTATATCTACTATAAAGGTGGATTTTTGACAGCACACTAAAGGCAAGTACCTACCTATATTATAGAGGGCCTATTTCACCATCTCCAAGTAAATAATTCAATATAGGGCACTCTTGGTATAGTCAGTCACTGAGAGTTGATAGCTCTAAATAATAACCATTGACAACCTCTTTGGCTCGGTGGGCGAAAGTCCGATTGAGGCCTCCTGCGCCTCAATCGGTTACGGTTGCAGGTTCGTTTCCCGCCGCGGGACCCAATTTTGTACGATCTACAGTTACTGGAAATGTCTGGGTGTTTTGAATGTATAATATGTATGTTTATAAAAATTAAAATGTATCTATGCAGTATCTATAACCCATAGTACAAGCACTGCTTAGTTTGGGGTTGTATGATAAGTTCAGAAATATTTATACTTATACTGACCTATCTCACATGCAGATTGTGAATCAGGCCCTTTGTGTTATATTAACAAGAAAACCAGTCACAATTTGAAGATTTACACTCCAGCGAAGTGGTGGTTGGCTAATTATAAAATGCAAACCATAGATTTTATATTTCTTCTACATGTGCCCTCAATCCATATTAAGAACCAAGCTTAGCAGGTTAGAGTTCTACCTTCCAAGAAAATGTCCTCAACTACCACCTTACAAGTTTAACTGCGCAACATTACACAGATAACATCCCAAACGCTCGGCTAATGACACTTTAATGGCGTCTGGACCACTAACATCAATGAAGAGGTTACTACATGTTGGTTATTTGCGTTTAATATATGCATGCCTATGCCTACCTGGTAAGTCATCATCATCATCATCATCACCCTATTAACGTTCCCACTGCTGGGACACGGGGACTTTTCTCTTGGCGAAGGAGATTAGGCCTTAATTCACCACGCTGGCCAAGTGCTAGTTGAATGTCACATGCCCTTCAAACTCTTTAAAGTTCTCAGAACATGCCTGTTTCCTCATCGATTCATTGCTCTTTGATTCTATAAAATATTTAAAAAAAAATATTATAAATGCGAATGTAAGTTTGTTTGTAACGCTTCCACGCGAAAACTACTCAACCGATCATCATGAAACTTTGTACACATATTCTTGGAGGTATTAAAAGTAACATAGGATACTTTTTATCCCGGGAAAATATGTAATTCCGCGGGACAATACATTTAAACGCGGGTAACACCGCAGGTCTCAGCTAGTTATCTATTAGTATGTTCAATTTGATTGTGGGTTTTGAATGGAATATATAATAAAAAAATGGAAATAAATGATTTTGTATCTTTGGGGATTGTTGAACAACAGTGGAACACAGCAGGCTAATATAAAATAAAACTAAAAAGGGTTTATTTTATTTTATTCTTGCCCGATTTGTTAAGTTCAGGTAAAGTATCATTTTCCGTAGTATTCGTGAAAATTAACAAGCAATTTTATGAACAAAAGAGCAGCAAGAAATGCTTACTCAAATTTCCAACCTGCAGTGCCGAAAAATTGCAAATTGTACAAAGGGTCAAGGTAATATTATATTCTCGAATTGTTCTCGTTTAAAAGTTAATAAGCAGATGATCGATGAACTCTGGATGCGAAAAATGGCTGCTTCCATAATTGCATTTTAATCTCTGCGTTCTTCCCTTTGATAAATGAATATGGAATCGGTTTTTGAATTGCTCACATAAGCTTAATAAGTTGCTTACCAACAATCATTATGTTAGTATTGGGTGTGGTACTACTAAAAACGTTTTCGACTCAAATTGTACATATACGAATTCAAAAACACTTTATTGTTGTACCGACAGGAAAATAGGAATATAACAACACGTAGAAAAACAAATGTACCTACAATAGGCGGCCTAATCGCTAAAATGCGATCTCTTCCAGGAAAACATTAATTTTATTTTTATTTATTTTATTTTTCTTTATTCGGAGCAACAAACAATTATACTCTAGACTAGTTAAATAATCTTAAACTAACATCCTTATACTTTAAGCATAACCAGCACCGTTGCCCGCAGATTACTATATGCGAATATCGGCGTAGCTATTGTAAGTAATACAAAAATTACATTTATGATAAGTACAAAAATTTTAACACTTATTAACAACTAAAATTTTAATTTTAATTCTATATAGATTCATATTATTGTAGGTATGAAGTTATACAAATCAATTACTTGCTAATATTTATGTTGTAGTTACAAAAGACTCAGACATAATAGTCTGTATGATCGATTTCTTGAAAGAAAAAGGTGTGGTAGCAAAAATGTCCGCATTAAGAAAATAATCATTGTATTTAAATGGAAAAGAACTTCGATGCAATAATTAGTCGGGGTAGGTGGTGGAAGTGGTAGGTGTACAATAACAATAGATACTTTGTAACAAGATTCAATTACACACACAATTACACAGATACACATAATTTCGGCTTGCTCGTAACCACCGGTCCGAAGGTGGAGACCAAAATCGTCTATGGAACGAGTTCGCTTAGAATAAGCCTCCTCCGTCTCGTCTCATGTCATAAAGAAGGTCGATAACTGAATTAAAAAAAAATTGTTTGAGGGGACTAAACTACTGCTTATTTTATCCCCCAAATTATTTTTTAAAAACAAGCCATATAACATAGCACGTTAAACAAAGTCGGAACATACAGAAAAAAAAATGGTTTAAAACCGCGGAAAGGATAGCGCATCGTTGGACTTCCACCAGTTAGATGGATAGGTGACACGTTGATAAAAAGATAAAAATTTCATCTTTTTTTATTATTAGTATTACACGCCACGACGTTACCCGTGTTTTTGGATATTCCCGTTGGGACCACGTATTTTTTCGCGGTAGGCTATCTAACTCTGAAATAATTATTCGATTCAGACCAGTAGTCCCTAAGATCGAAAAAACGCGTAAAAACAAACAAACACTTCAGGTTTATAGTATAGGTAGGTATAGATTAAGCTAGAACTGGACATACATATACAACACGTAATTAGTTTTACTGATGATGATAAGTTAAAGGTCTTTATAAAATTGGACAGCTCGCTAAATCCCCCGCAAGATTAATCCACAGAGAATTGGACAACCTTTTCATTGAATATCAAATATAACAATAGCAGATTAAAACGACAAAGAGATAAAAGATGGAATTTTAATAATCTGAGACATCCGGTCCGCGTTTTATGGCATCTCCACAAGTTTCGCCTGCGGGTTTTCTCTTCGTACTAATGTTAGATTCTTATTCATTTCAATTTTTTTTTTAAGTCTACTTCCTTATAAATGTAAATTAACAATTCATTCTCGCGTCTATGATTACATTATGGTATTATAACGGAGATTATTTTTAAAATTCAAAAGGACAATATATTGTCATTATTAATCCATTTTTTTTCTGTCATTATTAGCTACGTTATTAATTTCAAATAGACAAAATAAAATATAAGATACTGCCTGAAAACTACCTGTATTACGATTAAAATGTTACAAATCTAGAATATTTTTACTGTCAACTAGAAAACAAGTGTGAAATTAAATATAATAATATGATGTAAAATGTTATTTGCTGATTATAATATTAACTAGTTTTAGCTTGTTTTTAATAGCTTATACCAGGAACGTTCTGTTTTAACATTTAAATTCAGTTCAAACTGTTCGCAGCAAATGACCCATAACAAACTTCTCTATCTTTATATTTAGGGGTGAAACTGCTATAAAACGAAGGGTCGATGAAATTGCTTCATCAACATTTGCTGGATGGAGGATATTAAAGACTGTAAAATTTTTCGTTAGCTAAAGAAGTAACAATTTATATTTTTATAAGAAGTTGTCGTCTTATATAAAATATAAACTGAATTTACAAAGTATTATTTGCAAAAAGATAGCAGAGCGTGGTTTCGATCCACGGACCTCTGGGTTATGGGCCCAGCACGCTTCCACTGCGCCACTCTGCTCTTGGGCGTTCGCTCGAAATATCTGCATAGTTGGTTTCTATTATGAGAAAAGTAGTAGAACATTATGGCATCGGCTGCTTTTGTATATTTAGATGAAGAGAAGCTTGAATTTACTCATTGCCAAGTCTAAAAAGAACAAATCTCGGTAAGGGGAACGTGATTCATAATTTATTTCCTTACGACATTCTACTCGCGGCTTAATAGAATTTTATTAACAAACTAAAATAAATACTTAAACATTAAAATGACCTGATCCCTGGCATCCGCCATAGACTCGCTACGGTGAATAAAAATAGAAATGTCGGCACAAAAAACACAAAGGCGATAAACATCCCAAAAATTCTATAGTGATTAGTTCGGTAAACTGCAAAGCTCATGTTAACGAAACGAGGAAGTATAAATTAGGGGCGTGAAATTCCACATCTCTGACAGTCCACACAATGCCTTGTATGAAGTTTTGACGGTGCTAAGGTTCTATGAAAGCCGTCATGGACATGATTGAGTATGAGCTTGAATGTTTCGTTATGATTGCCGAGAGATGCTGTTAGTTCATAAGATTACATTATTACATGTACCAATTAAGAAAAAACTAGAATCATGCTATCTCACCTTGATCTTATTATCGGACAGTAAGTCTGAATGAGATAGCGAGATGGACAACACACGCTCTTATTCCTTAATTTTTTAGTCAAACTATCTGCAAGGATAATAATAGATCAATAAAATATACCTCTATTAACGAAATTAGATAGGTACCTATCTAATAGTACATACTCTATATAAATAAAAATGAATTGTTGTTCGTTAGTCTGATTAAAACTCGAGAACGGCTGGGCCGATTGAGCTGATTTTGGTTATAAAATGTTTGTCGTAGTCCAGGGTGGGTAGGTCTAAACGGGCAAATAAGGAAAAAATTGCAGGGAACTTTTTTTACCCGTGCGACGCCGGGGCGGGCCGCTAATTTACAATATAATTTCAAATTATAATACAGGCAGATAAAGTAATATCCTTATATAGTATAGAACAAAGTCGTTTCCACTGTCTGTCTGCACCTATTTAAGCAGATCTTTAAAACTATGCAACAGATTTTGTTGCCGTTTTTTTTTAAATAAATAGATACCAGAATGATACCAGAGGTAGGTTTATGTGTACTTTTATCGCGGAAAAATCGATGAAACGCGGTCAACACCGCGGGGAGTCGCTAGTTAAAAAACATAACATACGTTGATGGCATTCTCGCTTAATAGACGAATTCTTCCAATAATTTTGAGAATATTTTTACAGTCATAGATGTGTTAGCTAGATCTGTCGTGCGCTATTATGACACAAAATACTATGTAACGTTTGTTAATGCTTTTTATAAGTAATAATATAATATATTCAGACAATCCACACAACAACATCTAGACACGTGGTAAGCTCTAATCTTGTGTTACGAGTACTAGACATCTGATATACTTAATATAGTAGATATAAAAAGATATTTAGATGTTTTATTAGGCATATTAAACACTCACAACGAAGAGAAAGTGCTTGCAGAAACAACATATTCAAACACTTCACCGCTGGAATCGAACCCGCTACCTCTTGCGCCGCAAACGGGCCTTCGCCCACCGCACCACTGAGGCGGTAATGGCTGCGTGTGTAAAATAAATATTCTATAATATTGTGTATTCTATTCCAAGACCTTAAACAATAATCGGACTATAATCTCCAAATAATCTCCAAAACATCAAGTGCATCATTCAAGTCCCCTAGACAACAGTTTTTTTTGTGTTTCATCCCACCCATAAGTGAAGTCGGGCGTTAAAAACATTTCTACCTGAATGTGTTCAAAAGGAAGACGCCCCGTCAAGTGTTCCTTTTGTGTTTTTTTGCTTTGTTCTATCTTCTATCTAATGGTTACATTTGCTTATTCTACGTTATAAGTCTCGCAAGCTTGCGTAACTGAATCGAAGTGGTTTTTCATTAAATTGCTTCGTAATGTTAACTGCACTTTTGACCCGGTGTCGTTGTACCTTTATGATGTAGGTATCATCGTTTAAATAATTTAGGTTATTTAAAATCAAAAAACGTGTGAACGAACATTGTTTAATAATCGTCAAAACTGACAAATACGAATGCGTACACTTATGCGTATTTTGCTTTTGAAGCTTCCTTAAAAGGTAAAGTATAATGTTTTTTTTTTTTAATTGGGTAATAGTATGGTTTATTATTAAATTTATACAAAACTCATACAAATGTTACCTAATTTTCTCTCTCTCTGTTAACAATCTACGGAGATATTATGTTTTTTTTAAAATACTCGTAACAGTAAGAAGATAGTAACAGCCTAGAAATTTTGCTTTGTTTTGAGGTTTTCGTTGTGGTGTAAATATTCCAAATGCGAGTAAAGAATTGTATTTTTGGTTACGTTTATGAAGTAGGTAATTTTCATTCTATTACATCCCATCGACGGGATCAACATTTCAATATAAAACGAATGTTTGTACTTCTCCTAAGTGGATGTTATGTTAATGCCTATCGGCTCAGATTTTTTTTCATTTGACGACACGACTTTATTTTAGTGACATTGATCGGATGTATCGGATTGTAAGTATGTATTTTTTAAAATTACATATTTATTAACTTAATTGATCGATTAGTGTACCTACGTCAATTTCATTTGGGTAAATAATTTGAATAACATAACCGTTTTCGTCAAGAGAGAAGTCCCTGTGTCCCAGCTGTGGGAATGTGAATAAGGCGCTTCAACACAAACAACAATCATTTTTGGTCTCATTGAAGGTACGTTTTATTCGTATAAACATTTTTATATTTTTTATTCATTAATAATATCTCACTAACTGAGATCGAAACGGTATTCTAAAAACCCTGTTTCATCTTTGTAATAATTTGTGTTGTTATACATTTATTAATATGATACAGATATACTTTATTACCTATATCATAATAAATAAAAAAATATTTTCGGACTTATTGTCATAACACAGCATCACCTAACCAAAAACTAAGCAGAGCTTGTACTATGGGTGTTGGGTGACTGATATACTTGATGCCTCACGCTCTGGCGTTGAGTGATGATGATATACTTCATAGATACATTTTTTTGTGAATAATAATAATAATTTTTTACATACTTATGATACATAGAAAATACCCAAACCCGAAACCAGAAATTGTAGATTGCAACTAACATTCATGAATTCAAACATTTATTTTTCATTGTCTGTCGTCTGTTAAGGCGCAGGGTAGGGCCTCGAGCTAAGGCGACTGCCCCCGGGTCTCGTGATGGCGCCTTGAAAGCAGGCATAAGTTTTTTTTTTATTTTCTTGATAATTGTAAACTGATAACAATAATAATACAATTATTTTTGGCTTACAGCTCAACCAAACCACAATTCTTCAAACCATATTTTTTTCAAAGAGTGTGACGCATTCCAAAAATAGTTGTCGTATAGTAAAACATAAAGAGCTCTTATAGCGGTCAACTTCCGCACTCTCATATCTGAGAAAACACTTCACAGGACCCGCTCCCGAACACTTGTAGTGGGCGCGGGATTACTGCATTTGAATCCTTTTAACCGTAGAGTCGGGGTACGTATTACACGTAAATGGATGAGAAATACCCGGTAGTCATATTTTATACCCGGTTGTTAGATTCTTTGACATTGTTATTTCGATTATTCGAATTTTTTATGATATTAAACTATACAATATATATTTTTTTTATTTTTTTTGGAAGAGTATATGTTTAATGATCAATAATGTTTAGAACAATGTTAATAGAATAGAATAATAAATGATCAAAAAATGTTTGTATTTATTTTTGCAATGAATCGAAAAAATGTTTGTAAACATAATAACGTAGGCCCGTACAAAATTTAACTTTTTTAGAAAACGCCGCATTAAGTAAAAACACGATGTATTTAACTTTAGAAATGCCATATCATAGCTACAATTTAATTTACTTTCTTTTTTAAAAATATCCATACTATTCTATTAAGGTAATACATAGATATTCATGCCCCATCTTAGACCATATCGTCACTTTACACCAGGTGAGATTGTGGTCAAATGAAGGCTTATCTAGGATACAAAATATCTTATTCTTATTAGTAAACAAAAATAATCCAATATTAGTCACCGATATAAGTCCCGACCCTACCACTAGAGGGCATTAACAGAAGCCTTTAGGAGTGGCCGAGTAACGCCTGCTTTCCATAAAACTCGTGATAAGGGATGTATGTCAAGGACCCGAAGATTGCCGGCATTCCAAACTCGATGGAGCCTACGATAGATATTCCAATACTTTCTATTTTGATAAGGGCCTCTTGAGTTGTTGAATAATTCTGTCAAGCCGTGCCTACATTTAGTTAGTGGAAGAATCTTCGAATACGAGTAAGCGAGACAACTAGATTCAAATCTATAAAATTTATCAGGAAACGGTTATTTTTGCAATCGAATGTTTAAGTATATCCTATAATTTTTAAGACCACACTTAGTAATAAATGAACAAAAAAGTTCGGTAACTTGCTTATATGCTTTTCACATATAAACAGTTAATGTTATTTTAATTTGCATAATCTTAATTAACAGCTCGGTCATTCATTTTAAATATTCATTTGCCATTTCTTGTTTGGGCTAAGGTAGATATGATGATTCATTTTAAATAATTATCAAACTTAGCTAACTGAATTTTATATAGTGCATAATTTAAACTCTGCTGTGATATATAATGACTACATATAAAAATAGGTGTTGTAGTTAGTCCGTTTGTAAGCCCGTCCTAATATAACTGGACACCTATTCTTCACTTCAGTTTAATAATAAAGTACCAAGATGTTCCGGAGCGGAGCGGAGATTTGTACTTCACAAGCTGGAGGGCTTAGTAACTAATTAAGTACAAATCTCACAAAATCGTTACCTCACGCGAAACTTCAATCCACTGCATTGTCTTAATTTTGCGTTTTCAAGACAAAATACGAGTACATTTTTTTTAAATAATCTAAATGACAGTTATTTTTTTATAAAGTCATCTACCCTATTATGTAATTTTTGCTAAAACAATTTAAAATTATGATATGTTCGGATAATTGATGTTTCATAATTCCCATAATGCTGACGCAGATAAAATATCTTATCCCTATTCTTGCTAACTATGTCATAAAAAATAAGGCAAAAGGACATCATGACATGGGCTAACAAGTAAAAACCTTGCACTTTACGATGTTCGCAGAATTCGGGTCTAGCCATATGTGGACGATATAGTATTGTGGTGGTAATATTAACATATATATCCATTCGTATATTAGTGTTATAGTTTTTATAACGAATGACTTGACAGATACCTTGCATTTTTATTACTTTTTAACCAAAAAGTCCCAACGGTAAAGAAAGAAATAGAATATTCCGCAAAAAATACCAACACCGTCTGTAAAAGCATATGAACGAACTTGCAGCACATCTACAGGGATCAGACAGCATCTAGTTTTCTAGATTAAAACGACACAGTATCTCAAACAGCATACACACAGAGTTACTGAGAGCTGGGTCACTGGACTAAAAAATACTTGTCATTGCATTATCAAATCAGAATGGATTATTGAAAATGATATTCAAATAGCGAATACGCAGAATACAAAGAAATTATATTAACCATCGATTGGCCTTGCTAGGGCAGGTTAGAACAATTCGCCAAAAAAATACAATGATTACGGAAATTAAAGATCCCAGTACCGATTAAAACTCAGCCATATTCCTGTTGTTTACCGGGGTGCTACCTCCATAAACAACAGAGTGGCAAGTGAACAAAGCTCGGCAGAATCACATATTTTCCTCCACGCCCAGAGGAGTGTATTAGCTTGGAACACTCGGGTGTTTGCCATCAATTATCGGTTCAAGGCGGGTCTCAAATCGCGTGTGAGACAGATATTTGCAGGCCATTAGAACACGGGTACATTCGCTCTTTTGACGCCCACATTCGAAGGAATGTTTACCCTTGTGCTACCATGTGAAAGTGGAGCTTCTTTAGAAATTACAATGGCACATTAATTTATAGCTACCTGAATGGTTTTAGTTATTAGTTAAGGCAAACATTTTCAAACATTCACAGAGACGGGCAATATAGAGATACACGGTCGACATCAAGGATGATTGTTGTAAGCAACTCGACTAATATTGTTATATCGGAAGCTATATTTAGCGCCTGTTTTACCATTTCCGAGGTTTATTATTCTATGGTTAAAATATAAACGTATTTCGAAAAAAAATTATTTATATTGTTATTGTATAATATTGTTTTGCAAACAAACAATAGTATCAGTTAAAGGGGGCATGTGTTTACTTACCTGCCTTAACTAATAATAGCACAACACAATAATAGGAGAGGATAAGGCATAGCAAATAACTGGACGGTGCTAATTAACCCATTTTAATCCTTATTATGTATGTATATACATATATGACAAATTTGTTAATTTTGACTAAGTTCAAAAATGATTTTCACTCAAACAGTCAACTCAATTTAAGAACATTTATGTCAAAGACGCTAAATTGTTCAGTTTCAAAGTACTCTATTTCAGTTACATACGAAGTCTACACAACTTTCATGTATCAATTTCAGTTAGATATAACTTGATAAATTGTTCCGACGTTTGGTCGGAGTTTGAAACCCTTGTACAGATTTTATTTTTCAGCCAAGTAACTTGGGATATTTGCTACATAACTTAATGTTGTTTATAGTGAGTTTGGAACTAACGAAGAAAGTCGAAGTTTGGTTTTGAATATGTTACTTGAAGTAAATAAGAGTAACTTTGTCGTAGTATATTTTTACTGCCTTTCTATGCTGTGGCTTAATTCCAATTTATGGTATGGCATTCATAATTAGAGTCTTTTATTATTCAAACGTTTTTCAAAGGCAATATGACCTACTTTTGGGTTGTTTATCGAAAAACGTCTCCAAGAAGCGCGATCATAATTTTCATGTTAAAGTCACGGCATGCGTGGGTTGTACAGAAACGACAGAATTATATGACAAGATTTTCGTAATAGATATGAAAACTGATTTTAAGGAATAAAACGTATTGAATCTGAATCTGAAAATACCTTGGTTTGTCCTTACAAATATTAAAAAGGCGAAAGTATCTCTAACACGCAAAATGAACCGTTTGGAATTTGAAAGTTATGGCAAATTTCTGTACAAAGTAGGTAACGGTTTAAATCTAAATAGTCCTTGATCTGTCCTTATCTAAATTATTACATTTTAACTTGATAGAAACTCTGTCACGCAAAAACACAAATTAATTATATTTATATATAAATTTACTATTGCCTAATAAAGGCTTTTGTAACGAGGGTAAATACATTATTTCGCTTGAAAATCCATTTTAATGCAATGGTAACAAAGTAAAGTACAGAAGTATTCACCATATACATTTATGTCATCGGAAAATAATACGAATTGACTTACTTACGGAAAATCATCAACTGTTTGTATTATTTTACGAAATAACTTTTAGTTAATTGATCAACTACTTAAATCTTCGTTCTATATTTTTTTTTATATTAAATCAACCAATCAGCGTCCACTAATGATTTTACGAAGAGGCATCGTAAATTGATCAATTACCTGAAATTTAAACGTAAAATAATACATTCCAACCGCCTTGGATATTCCGTAAGTTGATCAATTAACTAAGAAATTCATCAATTGATGAGGTAATTTATCAATTTTGCTATTCATATTATTTTCCGGAGACATATACATCAATTAGAGCGGATAGTTCATCATGACAATGTCAAGTCATGTAACAGCGGCAATTGCTTGGGATTTACACCGCCGGGAACATTCCTGGCAAGCTGCCATTGCCTGTTTGTGGACGGCCGGAGATAACATGGATTGCATTCCCCTGAACTTTGAATATGCCACTTTAAAAGAGAATTCTCAAAACATTGATTATAAGGTTAGAGTAGGTTTTACCTAGTTTTTAAAAGAAGGTTTATACCTACCTACCTTCTAGGTCCTTCTAGGTACTTACCTACCTTCTAGGTCTTCGTGCCCCATCTTAGACCACATCGTCACTTTACATCAGGTGAGATTGTGGTCAAATGAAGACATATCTTACATTAAGAAAAAAATGTCTTTTATACTGTTTTATAATAGGCATGATATCATAAAAAATAGGTATTATGTTTAGTCTGTCCGTTAGCCCGTTACCTACCTTCTAGGTCTTCGTGCCCCATCTTAGACCACATCGTCACTTTACATCAGATGAGATTGTGGTCAAATGAAGACATATCTTACATAAAGAAAAAATGTCTTTTATAATGTTTTATAATAGGCATGATATCATAAAAAATAGGAATTATGTTTAGTCCTTCCGTTAGCCCGTATAAACTGTACACGAACCCTAGTTGTAGTATGAGTCCATCTCATACTTATAAATGTATTTTATTTCGCTTTCATATTCAAAGCTATCTTATTTCAGCTTTCTAATTAATAATAACAACATAAAGAAAAAATGTCTTTTATACTGTTTTATAATAGGCATGATATCATAAAAAATAGGAATTATGTTTAGTCCTTCCGTTAGCCCGTATAAACTGTACACGAACCCTAGTTGTAGTATGAGTCCATCTCATACTTAATATAAATGTATTTTATTTCGCTTTCATATTCAAAGCTATCTTATTTCAGCTTTCTAATTAATAATAACAACACCATTATTTGTACAAAAGTAACCTGATGCTACAAATCGCAGACGACGTTGATAAGTCATACTGACCAGTGATTAGAAGCGAAATACGCCCACTATTTGAGTTCACTCGAAGATCAAAATAGTTTGCCGCAAATTTTCGCCCGAAACTTGCTGAACTACTAAAGTGAGGTGTATCTTACAATAGCCCTTATCCGAGAATAATGCGAGACAATGTCCTTTAATGAGGGTCCAGCCACAGTTAATATACTACTTACTACACGTGTTGCAGTACTAGCGATGCCCTTAATAGAATAGAATAGAATAGAATAGAAAATACTTTATTACACACACACACACACCAGATAAACAATACAATAAGAAATTAAAACTAAACCTAGAATGCGTAATGGGCGGTCTTATTGCTAAAAGCTATTTCTTCCAGACAACCGTGGATGGAGAGAAAAAATTACAAGTTTTATGGACGGTGGCTTATACAATATAAATACCAAATATCTAATGCTAAACCTAAAACTAGCCTATACTTAATTAAATTTATCCTTATGCTAGATGAATCACTAATTTCCCCCACCCTTAAATTGACTATGCCCTTTAGTAACACTCGTTGAATAATACAATAAATCAACCTGCGTCAAAATTTCAACAAAGCACCAATACACAGCAAAGTTCATTAATTTTTAAATGAGGCTTTTGAAACATTTAATATTGCTTGAGCCTTTAAAAATTACTAAGCAATTTTACAGAACCTTTTTCGTTTTTGTAAAGGCAAACGCTAAAACGAAAAGGCAAATATTTTGTACAAAGGATGCTTTATCAAATCGCGTCAGTACAGAAATTTGCTGTTTTATGGGTTTTATCAATTCCATGAGTAATTAAATTGCTAATTGGCTTTAGCAAACACCAAACAAGTATGTTTTTAATTAAATAAATATTGGAAGTACCTACTACACCAAGGGTTCCATGGTTTATTACACATCTAAATTTAAAATAAACAACCTTTATAAAAAAAATATGTAACGTATAAAAAAAATAGCACGATTAGAGCGGTCACCTATATATTTATTTATTATGTGTTTTTAGTATTTCTTGTTCACTCATAATTTCAACTCTCTATCTATCACGTTTCTTAAGATACAGCCTGGTTACAGACGGATAGACAGATTTCAAAGTCTCAGTAAAAGGCTCCCTTTTGACCTCTAGGAACCCTATAAACGTCATGTATGCTCATCAAGAATTAAGTAATTTTCATATAAAAAAAATATTTCCAAACAATTCACACAACAACATCTAGCCCCGTGGTAAGCTCTAATCTTGTGTTACGGGTACTAGATATCTGATATGCTTAATATAATAGTCATACATAATATAGATATTTTTACTATACATACAAACACTTACACCCTCGGCGAGAATCGAACCCGCTACCTCTTGCGCCGCAAGCGGACCCTCGCCCACCGCACCACTGAAGCAGTCAAACACATCATCTTCGCCCTATTAACGTTCCCTCTGCTGGGACAAGGACTTCTCTCTTGGCGAGAGATATTAGGCCTTAATTCACCACGCTGACTAAGTGCGGTTTGAACCCACGACCTTTGGAATGAAACCCCATACACAAATAACATAAAATGCGGGTAGGATATGAGTATTACCCCAGTGAAGCAATACCCAGTACCGGCGACAGGTGTGACGCACCGCAAAATTCCTCAATGAACAAAGCCAAAGTAATAAATTCTGGCGTCCAGGATCCCTTCTGCACGGTTCCAGTCCAACTCCATAACAATACACTTTATGCATCGATAAAGCTCTTATCTAAAAGCGCCCTTCTTTCAATAGCATTCTTGACTGAAAGATACAATTGTGCGGAAGCTTAAGTTAATTTGAACCTTTTTTCTAAATGATTATGGTTGGTTCTTGCGGTGGCGGTCGTTGTTAGCTTGTGGTATCTGATTTACGAGCAGGTGTCGACTCTTGTCCGTCGCTACTCTTCCATTCAAAGATTGCACAAAGTGGGGCAACAATTAAATTGGCAGTGTCTAAGTATTTTTAGGTTTTTGTGTTACTTCATCGTTTATTAAAAATATTAAGCCCCATGCAAAAGTGACTCTGTCATCAAATATCTGCATTATAATATTCTGAACGTAAGACTTTGAATTTATTTACAAATTACATTAGTTTTATAATTATGAATATAAATCAATTAAACAAATCATATAATATAAACTTAAGTTTTGTGAGAGATATACTCGTAAATAAATAAAGTAACGTGACATATTTAGCGGTGTAATATATTTACATACTTAACGTAATGTAACATATTTTATTCATCACTCACAAACCATGGTTGTCTGCAAAAAAAAATTACATTATCTTTCATCTGTACAAATAAAAACAACCAAATTTTTGCATTCCGATGGTATTGTTGAACAAACACTTCCTTCCTTTCATTTCTAAATATCTACGGCGCATTAGTAGCGCGTTGTTTGTGTTTTGCATTCGCAGTGTGGGACTGAAAGTGAGCCAAACGGAGGAGAATTTATATTGGTATTCGACTCATCAGAGCCCTCAAAGGTAGCCATCTATTTCGGGCCACGGCCACAGTCTAGGCTCCACGCCGCAATGTGAGATTCAAATAAGCTTCCTTGCGCTTCAACCGCGTTTTGGATGCAGTGAATACCAAAGTTAACCCGGCTCCGTAAATATTTGATTCACGGAATATTCGACGTCTAGAGATCCGACCCGCATTCTATCAGCCGCTCTGTCTAGATTCCATTTTTATTACTTTCCCAATGAAATTCTATAAGCAGAATAGTGCTATGATCGATTAGGGATCCCGCATTCAATATCTACTTTCATAAAATCACCCAGACCAGATATTGTAGATCGTACAAATTCGAACCCGCAACCTCCTGCGCCTCAGGCGGACCTACGCCCAAAAAGCCACAGAGGTGGTCACAGAGATATATTTGTTGAGTTACTTCGCTTACAGGTAGAGGCATTCCAGCGTGACGTTTACAAAGGCTTAAAACTGAGACAAGTAATTACGGGACCTGCAACGCTTCTGGCATTCTTTCTCGGGGCATTTTTTGTTCGTTTGTAATACGTGCATTTTTGGAATGAGGTGTTGAGGGGTCGGGGGTGATTCTGTCGTCTGCCGGCGATGTCTGTGGCCTGCGTCAGTCGTCAGTCGTCAGTAGCTCGCCGCCCTTCGAGAGGGGTGGTTGTAGCCCCGCGATGCCGCTAACCGGCATATTTCGACCACGCAAACTGAAGTTTTGTTCATTAGGACACTGCAATTGATTACGTGTGAATCGCATACTGGTTGGAAATTACGTGCTGATTTATTATTGTGTGATTACGTTTGGAGTTTTATTGTATGTTGTGTTGTTTTAGGACGGTTTTTGGTGGAAGTTAGGTTCTACGCGTGTAGGAAGGTTAGGAAAACATACATTATCACTCATTTTATTCAAGCAGGTACCTGTTAAGTGATATATTTGATATAAGCGATAAGTTTTGGTATAATTTACTTTATGAGGAATGACGAATTATATGGTCAAGTAGGTAAGTTGGTTCTAATTTTTCCTTGCTAAAGAGATACTTTAACTTAAATATTAGATTCGAAAACTAACTACGGATACAATATCAATGCGATCTTAGTTATAAACTAACGTTTGAGAAAATATTTTTACCAACGAAGTTAACCATGGATAAGTAAGACTGCTTCAAGCATTTACTCGTAGTAGGTATGCTGTTCTTATGTAGGTAGGTACCTACCATGTGTAGCCACTTGAAAAGATCGTGGGATGACTACTCTTACAATTTCTCATGATGCTTTAAATATAAAAAGGTCAAGATTTTTTTCTCTTGACTTGACAGCATTCCTTTGACTACAAGAAAATTCATTAATATTAAATAAGCTGGAACTTTTACACATCATTTAACCCAAAATTGATAAAACTAATAGTATGGGTTTTCTCTTTAGTCTTTCGGATTTATATTTAGTTTTGCTTGGGCTTTTAGCTTGGGAATAAATAATTCGGTTATTAAATAAAATTATAAGATTTTTTTGTAACTGTAGCTTAAGAAAGTTGTTTTATTCATGTTGGCAAATTACCTATAGAAAACTTATCTACTATGGTGTTGGTAAGCGCATAACTTAACAACGCATAGACCAATTTGGCCAATTCTTTTTGAAATGTTCGTAGAAGTCCGAGGATGGTTTTTACATCTTTGTTAAAATACAAAGCTACCACTAAACGTAAAAAAAAAACAACTTCACTATACTCAATAAAATATTTGTCAAAACATTAACTAAATTTTCCATAGTAAGGAAGCAAATGCGTAAGGTATATTAATTAGATTTAATTAATACTATAGTCTTACATTTATGTTCCTATAAATTTATACATATGTGGTTATATATTACTCATCTGGTTACGGAATTAGCACCCCTCTGTATGTGAACGTTATGAGAATATTGGATACAATATCCCGTGCCGCAAACCTTTCGACAAGCAGTCGTTGATTTCCAGCCTCCTCGCCCTATAATTTATTTGACCCTTAATCCCATTATTGAATCAACTTGTTTACTGGAAGATTTACATTTTTGCGTAATTTATATCTGTTTTAATTCTTTGCCGAATTGTTTTCGTTCTGATGAGAAAAAATGGTAATGGAAATTCTTAATTAGCCAATTTAAAATGTGTAATTAAAAAATGAAAAAAAATCATACTAAATGTTTATTGTTGTTTTAGAAACTTAAAATAATAAAATGACACTATGAGCATTAAATGAATATAAACGCTTATACCTGTTAAAAAATAAATCTACATATCTACGACAATACTAAGCGCACAAACGTATCTTAAACATATTAATATTAAATAATGGCTTACCCTGTTACGTATCAACATAATATATTCACTTCTGAATAAAATAATTCAATTGTAACTTCATTTTCATGACATTACTTATTCGTATAACGAACTATGATTTCGTTACATATTGAAAGTAGTTCTTTATAACCTTTCATCGCTTTTCCACTTTTAATTGCTTTATTTTATTTACTTCCAATATAACGACTTTAAAACGTCAAAGCAATGTAAATATTGTAATTGACTTTCTCAGTAAATTAATTCAGTCAGTTAATTTAGGGAAAAAAGGAATTTACTTTTAAATTACTCTTACTTTAAAGCTATATCGCTATATTGATCGTTCATTCGTATTGGAATGCGATATACAATACAATATTTTTTATTGAAACACTTACAACGTGGAAAATATTACATAGTAATGGGCATACTATAGAGTGAAACTGCTGGGATACAGGGAGTTCTCTCTTGGCGACAGAGATTAGGCCTTTATTCACCACGCCGACCAAGTGCGGGTTGGTGAATGTCACATGTCTTTCGAACTCTTTAGAATTCTCAGAACATGCCAGTTTCCTCACGATGTTTGCCTTCACCGTGCTTTAGGACGTGTTTTAACGGGCTCCTAGATTTATCAAGAAGGTGCGTGGCGGGGTTTGAACCCACGACCTTCGGAAGATAGTCGAGTGTGCTCCTACTTAGCCAACACGGCTCTTTACATTGGCCCTGTATACATAGAAGCAGTAATATTCTAAGCTTAGTTGTAGGTCTAGTTAATTACATACCTGTTATAGTATATTTTATATTTATCATTATATTGTATATATATATAATTCTTCTGTGAGTGTGTACGTCACTGAAATTCTCTCAAACGACTGGACCGATTTTGATGAAATTTTTTGTGTGTGTTCAAGGGGATCTGGGAATGGTTAAGTTTCACAATACGGTCAACTGGATATTGTTTTTTGAGACGTGGGACAGGACAACGTCTGTCGGGTCGACTAGTATTGTATACTTCTCTAACCCGTTTATTATAATCGGGTAAATTGAAGCTGACACAGGATCCAGCCGCATAATGATACACCTGAGACCGCGGGGTCAAGGCATCCGTATCACATTCTTGTGGCTGCGCCGGCTTAATGCCGAGGCTGCGAAAATCAGATCACAATTTGACGGGGACTCGATTATTACATTATTGGGGGTCTTTGACGGTATTTCCAATACTGAAACGCGAGCGATTTCACTCGAGCTTAAACGTTTTAACAAGGCAATATTATACCGGCATTGCTCACGTGGCTTTGAATTATCTTTTAGTAATATAATATTCCTGAAAGAAGTAGCATATGTATGGGCTTATTCGGTATAAATCCAAATCAGAAAGAGCGCCCAAAACAAACAAATGTTCACTTTATAATTAGCACCTCATTTGGAATACGATTCCAGCTGTTGTTATACCTGATAACTTCAACTTCATCTTAAAGCGAATAAATAAATATCCACACAACAACATGTAGTCCAGTGGTAAGCTGTAAACTTGTGTTACGGATACTAGACATCAGGTATATCATATATAGATATATACATATGTTTTTTTATACTTATTAAACACCCACAATAATAAATATGTTTCGTCTAGACGTTTTTGTAGTCATCCAAGTCTACATTTATTTTCGATCAGGGGAGATTGTAGGCTTTTTTTTATGTTCGTTAAGCCTTCATTTGACCACAATCACCTGATGTAAAGTGACGATGTGGTCTAATATGGGACATGAAGACCTAGAAGGTAGATGTCCTCTCCGGACCACATTACGAAACACGAAAAAATTGCAAACAAGGCAAACCAATATCTATTAGTCATACATTTTCAAACAAACAAACAAAATACATTTATTTCCTAACAAATAACAAAAGACTTATATCTATTATTATATTATGAATATAACATTCACTTACAACTATTGAAAAAGGTTAATTAGATAGGTACAAACTCACAAAAAAGGTAGAAAACAAAAAAAAAACATTTTAATGTTTGTATTGTAATTAATTTGTATGTAATAGCTTTAGAAAGTGAAGGCACCTAGCACAA
This sequence comes from Gymnoscelis rufifasciata, assembly GCA_929108375.1. Taxonomy (NCBI): domain Eukaryota; kingdom Metazoa; phylum Arthropoda; class Insecta; order Lepidoptera; family Geometridae; genus Gymnoscelis; species Gymnoscelis rufifasciata. Next base: position 4,673,214 of record OV815315.1, on the reverse strand, counting down.
GTATTCCATTATTACTTAAAAGGTGTTTTTAATAATTTAAACTACATAGTTTGTAAATGATCATTACTGAATAAAGTTGTTATTAATATAATACAAATTTTCGGCTTTTCATATAGAAATCTTGGGTATAATAGAAATTCAAATTGTTTCACAGAAGCTGATTTTATATATTTCAGCCTTGATAATTTTGCGTGGTCGTTCTTATGACGTATAACGGATTATAAAGGCTGTGTTGCTAAAGCTTAGATATATATGTATATATATTTTTGTAAATCAGTAGTAGCTTACTTACAAACAAAATTTCATAAATGCATAATTTATTAAGCCTCCTATGTATATGGACATCATATACTGTGATTTTTTTCCATACAGTATATTCTGAACCCAAGTTATGAAGGTTTAAAAAAAGACAAAGTGTTTCGAGAAAAGGTAGATAGTGACCGTATGCTTCGCTTGCTCGCTTTGGCGTGGACACTACCGTGCCTGATACTAGGCGTTGTACCCAGATATGCGCGCAAACCAGTGGTCGAAAGGTACTATTATTTTGAATTGCGTATTTTCAATATATAATCTTAAATTTTCTGTGGAATTTTAATGGGCTTTTAGAGCGACATAAAATCTTTCTAAGCTGCAATTATTGAAACAATTATGCTCATAATGTTTCAGTTGGACAAGAACTTCGATATAGACGTTTTCCACTTAATTGCTAAGCAAAGTTTATGGGTGTCCAAGACGTTGATTGCAATTTATTACCCAATAACTCTACTAGTATCAATTCCTTAGTTTAGATGGCTGTTACGTAGTCAATAACTGCCTTTAATTCAGGCTATAAATAACTATTCTAGATACGAGTACTAATGTACATTGCATTTAGCTTTAAGAATGTTTTATGTCATGACATTGTTCTGTTTTAAATTATTTAGAACCCCCTAATATTTAGGACAGGAAATTTACACTATAATATACTAACAAATAAAATAGATTTGCTTAGGAATATATTTTCATTTTCAGCATTTATTACTTCTATATCCCTAGTTAACTACAATTTTAAACCACTCATGACTGATAGTAGAACAAGTAAGTAATTGTAATTTCCCCGACAGCAGCTTAATTATTTTAAAAGCTTTATAACTGTTACATGAAAAAACCTGGACAAAGAACTTGGCTTTACAGGATTAATTAAAGTTTCTATTATCTATTAATGGGGTCAGTCGGACTAAAATTAGAATTTCAAAATTATGTTATAGCTTTCAGTAATATCTCTAGAACGTATTTATTTTTTTAGTATTTTGATGATGATAATGATGAGCGAATTACACTAAGACACCAGGCCAGGCTAGGCTTAGGTAAATTTTGTTAATAAAAAACATTTTCTGATAATTTTATAAGTTTGGTTATAGAAAAAATATTTGTGTTAATTTACGTTCTGTTTGCTTAATCACGTAAAGGGTGCCGCGCACAATTTTCCCATTAAGCGTTTACAGAAGTTTTCGTTTCCTAGCCAAACTCCCCGACAAAATAATTACTCCCGGCAAAGTAGATGGATTTGTAAGCCATGTTAATTTAACTTGTTACTCCACTTTTATAACAGTTCTAACATATAAAAACTATATTGATAAACCCCAAATACGCGAAGGCCATGTCGATAGAATGATCCTCGTATGAATAGAGCTTTAATTATTCTAAGATATCAACCCACTCCGCCTTCACCTGAGTATTAGGTACTCATTATACAGTGCATACAAATGTCTATGTAAGTCTCTTGAAATATTCAATCGAATGCTGAAATCCGTATGAAAACCCTTTCAGTAGTTATAGTGATAATCGCGAACATTACCTATAGACAGACGCGGCTGAGGACTTAAATTACCAAAATCGAGTAATATTATTTGTATTTTATAAGTCATATGCACCCCCCTATTTATGTTCCCACTTCAGGTACACAGGGACTCTTATCTTGACGAGAGAGATTGGGAAATATCACCAGTTCTTCTAACTCTTCCAAATTCTCAGGACATGCCGGTTTCCTCATTATATTCACTGTTAAAGAACGTGTTTAAAAGTGCACATATATTTTTCAAGAAAAAAATCTAGAGGTGTATGGTGGTTTTCGAAACAACGACATTGAGAATGAAAGTCAGAGAATGACAGAAAGAAAGTAAAAAAATTAAGTAGTACAACTAATAAAAAAAATTTACTAAATTCGTATAAAATATAGTTTTGTATATAAAAATTTACTAGGTTGTTACTAACCAATCAAATCACTCAGACTTAGATCTAATAATTTCCAAGTCATAAAATATTTACTTCGATACTACGCTTTTCATCTAAATGTAATTACTCGTTTTGCTCTCACTCTTAACTAAGGAAGGGCGGACTTAGACGTAATGCTCCTTACCCTTTTAGGAAGTATATAGTTAAATCTTTATATAAATAAGTTCTCGTTTGAGACGCTGGCTTATGTTGCTCATTATCTTTTTATCGGCGTAACTAAAGTTATATTTGGTAGGTTCGAAGTAAATTTAAATATACACGGATGGTTATTACAAATTGAAGAACTTCGTTAATGTATCTTGAAGAGGCATGATGACTACACAAAAATATTGGAATTAAAGTACCACTAAAGTACAGCCTAGGACACCTATTTTATTGCTTTATCGATTTAATAAGAAATTGCAAAGATTATTATATAGAGTATCGAGGTTCTGGAATTGGGGCTTTCGTCTGCAAAATTTAGTACAAATTGCAAGAAAAAAGTTACGGTAGCTTCACTGCAACGTCTAGATTTTTAGAGATAGATAGAGATAAAGATAAAATAGAGGTTCGAATTTTTCAAAACACTTTTGTTTTATTTAGCCTGGCGTGTCCCACAGCAAGGCAAAGGCCTCTCCCAAATCTCTCCACGTGTCCCTATGCATTGCTTCTTGCCACAACCCGGCCCGGAACAACTGACAGGAGCCAGCGCTTTCGCGGCCACCTTCGTCCTCTGTTATCCTAGGATACTTCGCTCTATGGACCTCTGGCGTACCTTGAGTTTAGTATTCTGAGCCTCAGTGACTTAATAGATACTGAATCTGTAGTGAAGAAACTGGTAAATTGCATATGCAAATGCCGTTATAGCCCCCGGAAAGTATCAATTCTCTTACCAAATACGACGTTAAAGTTCAGCAAATAATGAACAGCAATCTGTTCCCTATATTGTATAACTAAGTGCGTGCTCGCAACACCGCCCGCGAGCTTTGTTGCGACTCAATTCACTGTAGTTCAATGGAAATGTTCAATCCGTCGTTTACTTTTACATTTTTATATTCGCACAATAGTTCGCGTTGTATCAATATCATATTTATTTACATGTTTATTTTAATCAAATGTTTTTATGAAATGGTGTTGTTTTGATTATATGTACTACTTTTTTTTTCTAGTGTTACAAGCGTTATAATGTGGACTTTACCGTTTATTTAAATATTTTCCGTGTTTTTAGTATATCAATCACCATATATCCATAGGTTTTAAGGCTCGCTTTGTTTTTAAGGTGTGTCAATAATCAACAAATATTTAGCTTATTCGTATTTAAGTTGGCATCAATATGTTTATGTTAATTTATTAATTCTTAAAATTACATTAACATTATTTTATATTGGTGAATCATTTTGTGTTTGGCCACAGCTAAGTCCAACGAAGCAAAAAGTTCAAGTTGTCTTAACTACGTTTATAACGGAGAAAGCTTTCTACAATAGCAATTACTTGATCATAATAACGGCTTTTAAGTCTTCAGCATAAGTTTTATTAATTTACCGTCTTTCCGAGAACTTATTAATTATTTCCGGCGATCAGAAATACAGTTTGACAAACAATTTATAATGAATATTGTTTGGGCAAAGACGAGATCCGGATCTCACCACAGTGTTAGTAGTTGTTAGTATGGTGAATCTTAAACGTGTGGGTTTACATAAACCGTTATTGTATTCGAGTGTTAACACTTTATAGAACGTGTTATAGGTACTTAAATAGAAATATGTTAGATTTTTTTATATTTAAGGTTTTTTTATGAATGATTATGATAAGCTTTCATTTTACAAGCTCAATCTAAGACCGAATTAGAAGATGCGGTCGCTTGTCCTCGAACCCGGCCTAAGATGGAAGAAAAAACACTTGTTTCTATTTTCATTGTATTTATAAATTATAGTATAGATGAAAATATTTAATTTTGAAAGACGTGAAATTATACCTTTTTTATTTTAAAACATTCTCTTTTTTTTACAAATACATTTCCAAATCAAAATAACATTCTCTGATCTCAATTGTCTCCGAGTTAATACCGGTTTTGCGAAATTATCAAATATCTTCCATTCGGATTGTTCCCATAATTCGATTAGAGGTCTAAGCTTTGCCAAACTGATTTATGATAGTTTAAAATTTAGTCCGTTTTCTATTAGATTATTTTGGATTAAATGGAATGGGTCGGATAAAGATCGTAAGCTTTGAACGTGTTTATGAATAAGGCTTTTAAGATTGTGCACCAACATCAACATTATTGTTTTTTGGTCTTGGTATTTTACAAACTCGTATACTTTAAAAAATATTTAAACATAATCAACTTATTCTATTGAAAATATCTGAAGTGTAACTAGTCTGTAATTCAAGCTCAGAACTTACCACCGAGCTTGGCGTTGTTGAGTACATTCTAAATATATATAGTTATCCGAGCCATAGTTCACCGTAAATTCGTATATCATGTTGTTTGGGCGTCGTACGTCACTGTTCATAATTATTAGTATCCAAAATAACATCATCATCCACAACCTGTTTTTGCCCACTGCTGGGCATAGGCCTCCCAGAGTTTGTGCCATTCACGTCTAACCATCTTGCCACGGGACTTCCGACGCTTCGTTTGCCAATTCTTGGCCACCAATCAGCAGCGGCTGTATCCACCCGCCATCACCTCTTCTCGCAATGAGTCCCGTCCATCTCCATTTGAATGGCATGATTCGAGTCTCAAAAGAGAAAAATAACACAATTACAGCATAAATCGGAAAGGCACTAAACCAACAACATTTTTATTAAGTAAAAATACCTTGTTCGCTCTCTATTTGTTTTATTAATTGATGCTAGCTTTCAATTATTTCTTTAGTAGCTCTATTAATTCATGTGTTTGTGAAAGGCGTATCAACCTTACCCCAATGTTAATATTTGAAAAATAAAATTATGGTTGCGCATTGTGATTTAATGAAATATTGCAAAGTCCAAGAATTTAGAATGATAAGGAAGCAAACTTGAGACTTGAGGACAGATTTTACTTCCCTTGAATTTATAAGATTTGAAGCTTTTAAACTTTTTTCATATTCCTTATATTGGAGGGTAAGAAATTTCATTAACTTCTTGTTACCATGATTTAATGAAACAAAATGATTATGTTTATAAACCATTGTTTTGTTTTGAATAATTTTCATGTTCAAATTTTTGTTTAATTTTCTAATAGTCATGTTATTTGTGTCAAACATGAATATTAAATTCAATGAAGCTTGCGAATCTCTGCAGTTTCAATTATTTTGGCCGGAATAAGGTACAGTAATATTTGCTTAAAATAAATTGTTATATTTTATTGGATTAGTTGGAACGGCATAAGACTTAGGAATTTTTTAATACAATAGTTTTGCACCGCCACATTAAAGAAAAAAAAATGTTTGCTTAGCTTAGATGATAAGGTGATTACAAACATGAAATATTATTCATATATTGATAAGTAACATTCCAAAAATTACGACAAAGTAACTTACCAATTTTGTTACAGCCATAGTAAGAAAAAGAAGTAGATAAATACAAGTCTGATAATTGTATTTGAGTAGCGTTTCATCCGTCGCATCTGTTATTTACGCAACAAATTAGCCAAACACAGGTGTAAAAAGGCGAAGAAGCCTCTCCACAAACAGACGCGATAATTAAATCCCCTCATATTGAACCTACATCAATTCCCCATGAACGCCGTATTTCAGGAATATTCGAGAATACTTCACCGCCAGATGGTATTGTCCCTAAGGCTAATTTATTATTTGAACGAATAATAGGGAATAATGAGGCTATCACTGACACTTCGGATGGTTTGGATGCGGGCCAAATTGTGATAGCTGTTTTTCTCAATTCTATGTGTAAGTTACCTTAATTATCTTATATATACAATTTTCGTGTCACAATGTTCGTTCCCGTACTCCTCCGAAACGGCTTTACAGATTCTCATGAAATTTTGTGAGCATATTGAGTAGGTCTGAGAATCGGCCAATATCTATTTTTCATTTTGCAAAACCACGTTTGCTGGGGTCAGCTAGTATGTCATATAAAATTACAGTGTTCCATAAAGTTGTTCGTTTAACTTGGTAAGAGAATATTATGACTTAAAAAAATACAGTAAGTATAGGAAGACAGCCTTAGTGGTGCGGTGGGATAAGGGGCCAAATGTTTGTTTGTTCTGCAAGCACTTTCTTCTTGGTTTGGGTTTGTTTAATAGTGTATAATAAAAAAATCTATTTGTGAATGATTATTATATTAAGTAAATTAGCTGTCTAGTACCCGTTAAACAAGCTTAGAGCTTACCACGGGGCTGATGTTGTTGTGTGGATTGTCCGGAAATATTTATTTTAATGTATTTAATTATATAGCCCTGCAGTTTTCAATAAAGCTGTTAATAGATTCTTTCTGCTCTCCGCAATCTGAATTAAATTTTAAAGCTCAATACCCAGCTCACAGGTATAAAGGCATTCTGTGCTCTGATTTCTTTACTCCCCGAAGAAATAAGAATTCAGCTCGTTCCTTCAGCGCTTATAACATAGTCTTGCCGCAGCTATACATAAGTAATTAGATTTGTGGTGCCCCTGAGTACGCGACGTACTTACGTAGCTATCTCGACTTGACGAGACGTTCTGTTGCGGATAAAATACATCAAAGATCCCATAACTCAGAGACTAAGCTTCGGAAACTGAAAAAGTAAGTTTTCACGGAGAGGCGTTTATTTTTCCGCAATAACTTTCAATTAACCGCTGCTACGGCGAACTTTCTTGTGATTGATGTCACAGTAAAAAAACCGTTCTGCAAAGTTACAAGCAATTTCACTAAGCATTGTGTGGAAAATTCTTCTTAATTTTCCGCTAGAGCGTCGACTTGAATAATAACGCAGCTTAATGGGCTTTTCCTGGTCTTTTATTTTGAAGCGTAGAGTTTTAAATGAATCAACAGCTCTGCAATTGAAATGTTTTTCAAAGAGTAACTTCGTATTGAATTGAAAAGTTTGAAAAATCACGACTCAGTAAGAAACTCTGGGTTGGAATACAAATGTCGTGGTTTCAATTTGCGGGATAAGCCAGATTCTAAATGAAAAATGTGAAATGTATGCTTGAGTCAAAGCTAGTTTAGAATTTTTATATTTATTCAATATTGTGAACAAAACTAGATATGATGTTGTAATGTGAAGGTGAAATGAGAGCCGTGGGTGGTGGAATCTCGCTTCCACTTGCTTCCGCCTACTTCCGTCGCCCTCCACTCTCGTGGAGCGGTGATCCCTATCAAATGTGCGCCCTAAGCGCTTTATATTGTTACGTCATGATAACATATGATAAAGGTAGTGTTATGATACTCTTTTGCTCTCATATATGATCAATAATGACCTGTTATTTTCGAACTTTCTACCTTCTTTTACTTTTTATTCTCACCAAACTTGTAGTTGTAAGCCAAAGATGTGAGTTTAAGCTTCTGTTTTACTTTCAATGTTCTACAGTGTTGTAAACGCTATTTAAGAGCGTTTACATTATGTTTTATATGTATTAGGTATGAAACGGATTACCGTAACATCTGCTCCGTGACACGGAATATATGAATGAAAAATTAGAAATCTTCTTTCAAGGGAATTTATGAAAAAGGTTTATATGATTTTAATAAAAGTGTATCCCATTTTCGTCTTGACTCTTCATGCAAAGTATTGGAAAAAGTTTTAATTAAAAATGTCTTAGATATTATTTTGCAACGCTGACTAAATTGATCAAATCCGAAATTGTTCTCCGATGAAAGTTGAAAAAGATTTTTATCGATAATATGATTTCGTGGTTCGGGAGTTTGTTTCTTAAATCTTCCAGTTAATTTATTGTTTTATATTTGGGGACTGTTATTATAAAGGCGAGGTTGTTAGAATGATTGTTTTCTTGACAAAGCAATCCGTCGAAGCGACTGGAGGCTGAATAATTATGGAATGTCAACTGTAAGATTGCTGTTGGATAACGTTTACCCTTCGTAATTACTTTTCGTTGCTTGTTTTGATACAAACTTGCTTAAATCGTTACGAAAACAATATGCAAAAGATCAATAAACCCATTTTAAAACTAATTAAGTTTGAAAATGGGTTTATTGGTCCAGTTATTTTCACAACAAAAGGTTTTTAGAAATCCTAAATTAAGCTTGTGATTTCTAACAAGTAAATAATTATATGTTTGGCATGTAATGCTCAAAGGTCTCACAGGCTGGGATCAGTAAGCATAGCAATGTGACGTCCACCAACAAGGACCATTACTTTGGACAAAGTGAACTTGCGTTCACGTAGTTAGGATGTCTCTTCTGATCGAAACATCTAGTAATCTAGGTAGGTGGCTTATGTAAAGGGAAGCAATAGGCGCACCTATTTTAGCAAACTTTTAATTTCATTATCAATACTAAAATTTTGTTAATTAACTATGTTCTATACATTAATTATAACTTAAAAGATGAACAAGCATTGCTCAATGCTTTACAAATTGTACTAAGATTAATTTTACTTACGATGATAATATGATGTAAAGAATCGCTTTCTGTCAATCTCCTAGTCTTTTAACAAGAGCACAATTTACTCCAGCCGTCTAGTAACTTAGCTACTTTGACGATATATATATTGATACTCCTTTGTCGTAATTTACTTGGTGCCATCAACCCACATTTTCCTCTATAGTTTAGTCCGGTAGGATTTCATGTCACAAGGTCATTGACGTAGAAAGCTCGTACAAGGCTCAAAAGGTATTATTGTCTATGTACACAACACTATGTATTGTCTTTGTACACACTAAGCATAGAGGTTTATGAGCTTCTAAAAATAAATTTATTACATAAAAACGAACCAACTAAAAGCATTACCAATGAAGGTAATGCGATTATCGTGAACACCTATTCATTTATTTATTGAATCTTAAATAAAATGGCACAATTTATAACAATAAACGGATGATTCTGGGTTCGAAGAATAGCTGTCAGAATTTCTTTTTACGCATCTCCAATTGTTTATTTTTCTGTTCTCTGCTTCCCAAAGATATGAACTAATCCTTTTCTATCTGTAATGAACCGTGTTGTTTCGTTACGAAAGCCTTTGAAGGTTTGTTTATCTATAATTTCGCCCCATACAACATTGTTACTCTACTGACTTTTGAACTTTTTGTTCCTCGGAAAGGGATTCGGCGGGGACAAATGTTTGTGGGTAGCTTATGTCTAACACTTTTCCGCATACTTTGCCCACGTTAGAATACGATTTTACGCCCCACTTGTACATTGTTTGTTGTGCTTACAATTATGTAAAAATATTCAACGTGATTTCGTTCCAACTTTGTGATAGTTAGCCGCGATTTCAGCTTTTGTTCAGAATTGTTTTACATACTTAGCACAATTTATAAAAGCGAAGGAATATTTAAAAATGTTTCCTTGTTTTGTTTTAAAACAACCACATGGTAGATAGGTAGGTATTTATTTAGCTTCGTACGAAATGTAGGCCATTAGATGCAAAGTAATGTTCGTGTTACCAGAACAAATTACAGCGTATGACATTCTAACACACAGATTGTTTAAAAATGTAAATACAGCAATGTAACACCGAAAACTTAATCCAGCGCAATTTCCAACCAGTACCTATTTTATTTTAGCTTATGCAATAATATACAAATGTGAGTGATATTAGTGATGTAAATGACTCATTGAAAATGTTAGCTTGTGTGTGTCAACCTACAGAAACCGCATTATTATTTAAAGGTGGCCCGCCCGTTGCTATGGGACCGCTCGGCACCAACAGAATGCGTCACTCCACCGATACTATGAAGGCCATCCAACTGGTGCGACAATACAGCGACGAGGGGAAAGACAGCTCGGCTTCCCTCACATCCTCACCCTCACTTGTTGACTCCAACAGCTTACTGAATCTTAGAAAGATCGAACGCAAAGCGAAGTCAACGAAAATACTTGTTAACCCAGTTTGTTCCGATGTGTGCACTAGCGACGATAGCAATCGATCCAACGCCAACTCTAAGTGGAATGGCAAGAAAAAAAGTAAAGAAAACGGTCACAAGAAAGATAAGATTGAAAAAAATGATCCCATCAGTAGGAAAGAGGCCAAGAAAGATAAGAAGTCGGTTTCTTGTTTTAAAATTAGGAGCTCTGAGGGTAAACGTTCGGATGAAGATGGTATATCGGGCAAAGAGAACTGCAAAAATGAGAATGCAAGCAACTTGCGCAGTGCAGTCAAACCAGACGTGATTAATCATTCGAGGAAAAACAGTAAAGAGGTTTTAGTTGATGAAGGGACTATGACGGAAGAAACATCATTTGACACTGACCAATTGGACAAGGGAAAGACTGATAGTGCTCTAGCAATTAAGAAAAATGAGGTATGTTTTTGCATGACTTAGTAATCTTTACCTACTTCTTGACCAATTTAATATAAATTTATTTAGTTTCAAAGAACGTGGTCAAAATTAAAATAGAGTAAATCAAACGCAATAGATAATCAACTTTATTAGACTGTGATAAGGTAATTTTGGCGTAAAATGGTAAATGTCCTTAAGAGATTATTCGGAAATTATTTTTCTGGTAACCATAGCAAAATCGATTTCATAAAAATAGAAAAAGGTATCTCATTTTCACCTTGGTGAAACCAACACCCTGCCTCCTTATTTTTTTACAAAGTTGAGGCTTTTTCTTTAAGAAAGACAATTATTTGAGAAAAAAATACTTTTTTACAGGAACACAAAACAGCAAAACATGTTTTTTTACGGTGAGACCGTTATTCGTAGTTAGAATTAGAAAATTGAGGTTTATTGAAAGTGCCTTATATGAGTATACTTTCATTTAATTGTAAGTATTTCAATACAATGTCAATTTTATTGTGACATACATCCATTTACATTTTTTCCATTGCATTTACAATTTTCAAGAACTTCAGCTCAACAAACTTTTACAAATCCTTTTAAAAATATGAAGACAACAGTGTTAGAATCGATTGTCCCGCAGACAATCTGTATGCTAATGAGCTCGGGGCTCTCGGCTCATTACTCCCTCCCTGGCCTGTACTCACTTGATGAAGTACCTGCTAGATACCATCTGGGACTTCTTGATGTTTTAAGGATACTTGATGATGTCACATTATTCTGTGAATGAAGCATTTTGTACTGTAATTGTACTGAAACTGAAAGTGTACAGTGAACTGAAGTGAAAGTGTATTGTAATGTACCTATGGTTTGAATAAATGAATTGAATTGATAGGATTGGCGAAATATGATTCGTGAGGCCAGTATCGGGCTTAGCGGGTGTACAATATAATTAAGTTAATATCTAATAGCATCAGTTAATATCAGCTATATTTGGAACAATTTAATGGTTTGATTTAGCTGGCTTTAAAAAGGAGGTTCACTGGCGCGATTTTTTTGTGATTTATAATAGATATTACAACTTACTTCGTTTCTGAAATCAGCCACATCGTTTTTGAGTTATATTTAACTATCCATAATTGGTCAACGAGACTTCAGTTTTTGTAGAATTGTATGCTTTATTTAATACGAATTTTTTCTACATCCGCAATTTTATGTTTATCTTTTCTAATTGTGATACGACAATACAATTTATTTCACATCTCAATAAAATTGGTTAATATCAGCCAAGCGCATATATTTGGATCGATTTGATGGTAATCTTAGGAGGCTTGAAAACGGAGGTTCACAATTTGACGCGTTATGATTTTAAGCTTACTAACTGAAATGTATACCGCCCATACTTAATTCACCCAGGTGCATAAGGTATACTTCTAGTAGACTTTATTCACCCAGGTGTATTCGGGTGCATTAAGTCTACTATTTTAGTAGGCTTTATTCACCCAAGTGTCTCCCGGGGAATTAATTCTATCTACTATTTTAGTAGACTTTATTCACCCAGGTGATTCAGCCCAATCGTTTTTGTTTCATATTTAACTATCGGTAATTGGTAAAGAAGAAGCCGTGTTGGCTAAGTGGGAGGACACTCGACTTTCATTCCGAAGGCCGTGGGTTCAAAACCCCGCCACGCACCTCTGGATTTTTCTTCTTGGGAAATTTATGTGCGCTTTAAACACGTGCTTTAACGGTGAAGGCAAACATCGTGAGGAAACCGGCATGTTCTGAGAACTTTAAAAGAGTTTGAAGGACATGTGACATTCACCAACCCGCACTTGGCCAGCGTGGTGAATTAAGGCCTAATCTCTCTCGTCAAGAGAGAAGTCCCTGTGTCCCAGCAGTGGGAACGTTAATAGGGTGATGATGATGAATTGGTAAATAGACACGACAGTGTATTTTTAAATTCTATTGTTTTTATTTAATAAAAAAATATTTACATTAACAATTTTAATATTTACTAATTATCTTAAAAATCTACATTAAAAAATATTTAGGTGGAACAAAAGGTGTTTATCGGGTCTCCTTTATCCAAATGAAAAAAAAATGTGGCAATATTAGAAAATAAATATTCACACAGCCGGCCGGCTGCGCCACACAAATAGAATACCAATGAACCGTCAAACAGGGATCTGTCGAACATTTCCATCAACGGAATTCCTGAAACAAGGAGGATTTTCAGTAAGCCACAATTAGAAAAAGGCTGCTTATAAAGGGATCCTTCAGAGTAATGGTATATGCTGACTATTAATTATCTATACCTACATAATTATTATAAATCGTCTGTCTGTCCTTAAGTTCTCTGCAAAGTCAAGTTTTCAGCAATAGGTAGAAATTCAAGAGGAAGGCTTTCATATATAATTTGTTGACGATTTGTGAGAATTAGTTGAATAAGAAAAATCAAGCATTTATTTCTTATTATAGGTGTCCAAGGCAAAGTCAGTGCGTTGCGCATATGGCTAAACAACGATTAGTAAATAATACGTTGGAGCTCATTTTGAGGGATAGTCTCTTTTGGCTTAATTTTTTTAAATCTTTTTTAGAAATTATTTGCTTACATTTGAAAGCCAGTTAGACGATATAGGCTTAGTAATTTATTATTCTATACTAAAGGTAATATGATTGAAAAAACGACTCTTGGTAAAAATTTTAATTACTTTTATAATAACCAATTACTAAACAGCCAACCGGTGATCGAGCATTACGAAATTTAAGTGACACCAATTGAATGCTCCAAGAATAAATAAATAAATATTTCCGGACAGTCTACACAACATCTAGCCCCGTGATAAGCTCTAAGCTTGTGTTACGGGTACTAGATATCTGATATACTTAATATAATATACAATATATATAGATATTTTTATTATATATATTAAACACCCAGACCAAGGAGAAAAGTGCTTGCAGTGCCATACAAACAATTTTACACTCGGCGGGAATACTTTCAAGTCAATCATAAACAATAGTTTAAGGATAAATTTATTTTCCGTTAACAAACATAAAAAAAATATTTTTAATGGTGACACCCTTCCTTTATGAAGTCAGTTGATAAAAAACTCTCCACTGCCTACATATATATACACTATTTTTCTATGGCTCGCAATAAAAACACAAAATACTGCAGAAATTCCATCCCTTATAGATAGAGTGGTTAGAAAGGCTTTTATACGTTCCAAATTTGTCCTTACAATGGAACGTACAGTCGTCGACATACGAAGTAGACCAGTAATTATACACTTAAGCTTTGCGATAGTTAAATTTCTTTATTACCTGAACAAATAAATCAAAAAGCAGCAAAACGAACAGATTTATATTCATATTAGGTAGGCGCGGTCGGCTGCGGCGCAAGAGGCGGTTCGATTCCTGCCCAGGGGCAAGTGTTTGTATGTTTTGCAAGCACTTTCTCCTTGGGCTGGGTGCTTAATATAGATAGATAAATAATATCTTTATGAATGTATTTCTATTTTATCTATACTAATATTATAAAGCTGAAGAGTTTGTTTGTTTGATTGTTTGTTTGTTTGTTTGTTTGAACGCGCTAATCTCAGAAACTACTGGTTCGAATTGAATAATTCTTTTTGTGTTGGATAGTCCAGTAATCGAGGAAGGCTATAGGCTATATAACATCACGCTACGAACAATAGGAGCAAAGATATAGTGGTAAATGTGTAAAAAACGGGAGTAATTATTTCATCTTTGAAGCCTTCCGTTGCGTGCGCCGTGAAAACGGTTCAAGATACACAAAAAATATGTATTAAAGAATAATAGCTCTTTTAATGATCTAAAAACCCCGTGCGACGCCGGGGCGGGCTGCTAGTTAAGTATTTCACAGTAACTGATTGTTGTGTGGATTGTCCGAAAATATTGATTTATTATTCTAATGTTAGTTCCATGTTTCTCGTGCTCTAATCCATCAGAATATATCTGTTTGCCACAATCTAGCCACAATTCCGATTAATAATACAGCAGGTTGCGTATATTTTCATGAATCGTTCAATCAGGAAGCAATTCCCTTTTAATGAGGCAATAAATAAACCAAATTATTGAAAGGATGGATGTTATTGGGATTATTGGAATTTGTCATCTATCATTAGTCGTGCAATATCCGGGGGATAGGCGGAAGCTGTCATCGGTGGATTCTTTGAAAGAAGGTTCTATCCCGCGTCGGCTATAAAATTCGTCGTTTTGTTGAAACTTTGCGTAAATTGTTACAAGTTTTGTCGTTGCTTGTTTTGTTTGTTGTAGATACACAATTTCAATGCTTTGAGCGTGTGTAAAAGTAAACGAATGTACAACGTCTCTTTCGAAGAGTTTTTTCCTTGTTGCCTTTAAAATTTTATTTGCTGATCCCATTAATAAAATGAATGTGTATAAAAAATATTTAAATTATAATAGAACGCAAAACGATTAGTCGTCATATTTAATAACATTTGAAATTAGAGAAAACGTTGATTTTGTATTTTAGGAAAATAAGTACAAGCTTAATAGTTACTTAAGTATAAGGTTAGAAAGTTAAAAATAACTTGAAATTCTAATCATAATAGATAACAAAGTTCCGCGGCTCGTTGCGAGGGCCTCTGGCACTGGGGGTCATTCTACAAATAGAACCCTATTGCTAAGTTATACGAAGTTACGATAAGTTTGCAATGATTGGCCTTAAGCTGGAACTGCTGAGTTTGTCGACGCAAATGTTTGTTTTAGACGCAGTTCCGAACTAATGACTGTTACTGAGTTACTGTGATACTTCAAAACGAATCCTTAGTGGAGGTTTCAAATTTTATCTTCATAGTTTCTAACACTAGTAAAAATTATAAACCTTTTTTTTCCAAGCAAGATATTAATTACTATAATCTACAACGTGATAAAGCATATCAAGAAACATTACTTCATTTCAATTCACACACAGTCACATTTCACAGTTTAATAGGGGCATCATTCGTCTCCTCCAAAAATGGGTTGCTTCAGTCCGCCGTTCACTATGAGTCCTTAATTTTAAATAATAGTAACAAATAATTTTAATTTCTTTTTGGTAATTAAAAATTAAGACGATTTGCATGACGTTTCGCTTACGTACGATTTGTACTAAATTTATTCATGACAGGCCCCTGCTTACTTTGATGCACTATGGCACGATGGATTTTATGGGCACTTTTTATTTAATTGCTAAAGCGAAAAATAGGTGTCCAGTATTTTTAGGCTAGGGTTAACAGACGTACTATTTATATTTGACAGATCATTATTTTAACGTTCAGTTGCAACACAAATCTAAATTTAAAATTTAAGAAAAGCCCCCGATTCCAATGCAATTATTTCCTTACAAGTAAAACACCATAATATTCTGTAATGTGGACGCGATGCGCTTTCATAATGATACCCCACTCAAGTATATTTGCAGATTTTCGGCTTCCCCACTCTCACCCCCATAACTTTTAAACGGCCTAATCGATTTTCATGAAACATGCCTAAGAACTCTCGCGCCAAACTCACCTTTCATACAAAAAAAACTAAACTGAAATCGCTCCAGCGATCGGGAGCTATGATGTCCCATACAGACAGAGATACAGACAGACACGTCAAACTTATAACACCCCTCTTTTTTGGTCGGGGGTTAAAAATAATGTATCATTGGATATTTTATAACTACGTATATCGGCGATATTTTAAAAGCAAATGAAGAGATTAAAAAATGTGTTATTCACAAAAGAGCTTTCATATGTCCGACAGTTTGGACATCACATCGTTCAAATATTCCACTTGTACGGGATTTAATTCAGATATTTAACAAATTAATTGTTTGTTTCAGGTATGTGTTCGTGTTTTACTTCATACGAGTATTTTAAGCTTATGAAAAATATCAAAGGTAAATAGGTAGTATACATTCAGTCAAAAAAGTATCGGGAATAGATAATTTATCTATGGTTCCCAATTACATTTTTAGTTTATTTTTTTGCTGTTTGATTGGCACAACTGTTTTCTATTTTGGCGCGGATTTTGAGTTGCATCTGTTGTTTAAATTTATTATAGTGCTGTTTTTAGTTAGATCATATCTAGTGTGTACTGCGAATTTCACTATGGACAAAAATATCGAACAAAGAGTTTGTCTTAAATTTTGCATCGCCAACGGAATTTCGTGTTCGGAGTCTCTGAAAATGTTACAGAAGGCTTACGGTGAATCGAATTTATCAAAAACACGTGCTTATGAGTGGTACATAACGTTTAAAAGCGGTCGAGATGTGATAGAAGATTTGCCTCGCTCTGGTAGGCCATTAACATCTTCAACTGAAGTTAAGGTCGCTTGTTGTTGACAATCGAGGTGTTGTGCACTCGGAATTCATGCCGGAAGGTGAAACGGTAAATAAAGAATATTATTTGAGCGTTATGCGGCGTTTAAGAGAGCAAATACGGCGAAAAAGACCAGATTTGTGAAAAGAAAATTCTTGGATTTTGCATCACGATATTGCGCATTGGCACAAGGCCATAATTGTAAACGAATTTTTGACCAAAAACTCAACAAATGCTATCGAGCAACCACCTTATTCACCAGATATGACTCCAGCCGACTTCTTCCTTTTTCCTAAACTCAAATTACTACTTCGTAGGCCACGTTTTCATTCGGTAGAAGACATAAAGGAGAATTCGCGACGAGAACTGAACTCAATTCGGGAAAAAGCGTTTAAAAAATGTTTTGATGATTGGAATATTCGTTGGCTTAAGTGTATCGTTTCTCAAGGAGCATACTTTGCAGGCGATAAAATGTATTTAGATGAATAACTTACATTGTGTGTTTTATTGATCTTTTCCCGGTACTTTCTTGACAGAGTAGTATATTTCTAAGTTTTTGATTTATCTCTTTCGTGATCTATAGGTACTAATAATATATTAAACTGAAGCGTTTGTTTAATTGTTTATGAGTTGGTTTGAACGCGCTAATCTCAGGAACTACTAGTCAGTTTTTTTTAATTATTTCACTTAGATAGTCTGTTTATCAAGAAAGGGTATTTACGCAGAAAATAAGGTGTTTCCCGCGGGAGAATCCATAAAACACGGACAATGCCGTGGAGTGAAATGCTAATAATATAATAAAACGTAATACGAATAGAACTATGCCATCATTCACAAATCTTATTTATTTTGTAACAAATACTAATATTAGAGATTTCCTCAAACTACGTCCTTGATAACAGTTATAATGGTAACAAACAATACAAGAGAAATAAACAAACATCTACAACTTTACTTTCCGGAGTTCGTTGCTATGTAAACAAACCAGTATCATTTTTGGCATTTTCACAACAAAAGCAACGCGGTTTTTGTATAAAGAACATCTTTCAAGTGTACGTAAACAAAAGCTTTCCTGGGACTAGAATACCGCAAGTTAAGAAGGGTTACTTAACTTTCATCGACTCCACAAAGTTAAATAACCAACTTCGCCTTAAGAATGAAGCTACAACTCATTTCACGCCTAAAGAAGTGGATCTTATTGTTATTAGGGAATAAATTTCAAATTAAAAACGGAAAGGGGACCGGTAACGAAATTATTTTAGGAACTGGTCTTATTTAAATTTCCCTTAAATTTATTTCGTAATGTAAATAATACTTTTAGGAATTTTATACTTCTGTAGGTTTATGGAAATGTTAAAAATTTGTTTTAAATTTAAATTTACAGTGGTAACTGAATGATTAACCAGGTGCACAGGTTTACTAGGTATATCATTTTTTTTTAATTTAAAAGGAGAAGAAAGTAAAGTTTTGCCAAAATTATGTTATGTGGTTATGTGAAGATCTTTATAAAAAAATTAAGCATAAATGTAAAAAGTTTTAAAATTCCCTCTCATTCTCTCTCGCTCTTAAGCGTTATGTGCACTTGAGCCTCCCATATTTAAACTATCAAGATCAATAAAACTTCCCCCAAATCATACTTTAGGATAGTGCTAATTGATCGAATAGCGTTTCGAAAGTCTATTTTCACCTTTGACTTTCGAAGCGCTCGCGTTAATTATAATAAATTGGCAGCGCTACTCTGTCCCACGCCCTAACAAGGTATGCGGCCGCAAAACTGAGTTTGCTCTGAAATAGCCGTCACTAAACTGTTTGCACGCGTGGACTGGAATCATGGCACACCCGATGGACAATTTACAACACGAGGATGCGGTTTGTTTCAGTTTCCAATCTATCATCCTATATTTTAGACAGAATTTAGCACGTTGATACTTTCCGATGTGCAGATTAATTGCTCCTAAAATAAACGTTGATTGAAACTAGGTAGTACTTCTATAAAAGTATTTTTCGAATTTATTTGTATTCATACTTCTATACAGATTATACTTTTTAAGCGTGGTAAGATACTGCAGCATACCGGGCGATGTAAATATCAAAGGGAAAGTTCTTAAGCCTACATCAATGGTTGGAACATCATGGCTCCTATAAATTTTTTATCCACGATCTCCATAACAGATCCCGTAGTAGGTATGTGTGTTATATTTTTTTAAGTCTTTATAATGTTCGATCTTCAAATTCTGTTTTTCCTTCTTGATTTAGAAAACTAGATAGATTATTATTATATCCCATGGTATGTCGCGGCCAAACTGAGTTTGCTCTGAAATAGCCGTCACTAAACTGTTTGCTCGCGTGGACTGAAATCATGGCACGCCTGATGGACAATTTGCAACACGAGATTGCGGTTTGTTTCAATTTCCAAACTATCATCCTATATTTTGGACGGAATTTTGCACGCCAAAACTTTCCGCTCTGCAAAACCGTGATGGATTAATTGTTTCTAAAATAAACGGTGCTCAAAACTAGATAGTATTTCTATGATACTATATTTTGAAATACATGTTATTTATGATTTTTTTTTATTTAAGGACATTTTATTATAATATGTGCTTGAACACCGCAACAAACAGTGAAGTGTAGAAATCAAAAGGGCCTTCCCTTTTGATAGACCCAACAGTGGCTATTACCAAAAACATAACTTTTTTTTACTGACCCTCATATCAAATCCTATAAGTAGAACTTTGTAGGTTTAATGAAATCATGAGCTTTATTCTAATGTTGTAGCTCCAAATTTTCTTTAAGCGACAGACATCGTTAAATAAAATAAACTAATTAACTACAGCCCACAAAGCAGTTCGTTAAGTTTACACCAACGCAAAACCACACGCCAGCGTATTCCTAGCAAACCAATGTTTATTAGTATTACGTTCGCATACAAGACCATTAACATTATGTACTTACTCCCAGCTGCGTCCAGTTTCTGTGGTATATTATATTTTAACTTATCAATAATGAGTTGACTAATGCCTAAATCCCCACTATACCTTTCGCAGGGGATTTGTGGAGTAAGCCAACTAAAACATATTTATAGTTAAGTAAAAAGAAAGTACTGTTCCAGGATTTTGTTTAACTTTTTTGATATCAAATTATAATTATTTTTTATTATTATACGTCGTAATGTGAAAATTAGCAATTAACGAAACATAGAGGTACATTCGAACATACTTCAATCTAATGTATTTTTTGTCTTAACCTCTTTCCCTTTAATACTCGGAATCAATCCAATTTCGATTACCCCAAATACCGGCACTTTAACACAATGTCCCAGAAACCATTTGAAAGGAACTGAAAAAAGCGGTTGAACTAAATGTTTATTTTTAAACAAGCTTTGCCCATTTGAACGTCCCCATTCGAAAGCGCGAAGTCACCATTCACAGTTCTGAAAGGGAACACTTTCGAGACCAGCTTTATTGTGGGATCGTGGCCTTGCCTACTTGGTCAAAGCTTGCAAGGGTTGCGTAATAAAGGTAGTCTCTATTCCTACTGCAGTTTTGGACAAATGAAAGTCTGTGAAAACAGCGAATGCTTTTGAAAACGTTCTACAAGAACCGTAGGGTGAAATATGGTGACTTTTATTGCTACGGAGATGTATTGGCTAACTCTGTATTGGCATTGGATAGAAGGGGCAGGCTTAGGGCTGACCAGTAGATCACTAAGGTCGTCGTTAATTAGACGTAGGGCGTATAATAAGTACTACATAAATCACCTTGAAATGCGGTAGGCAATGTACTCAACTCGTAGAATGTAATTTATAAAAGTTAAACAGAAAGATTATCATAATTTGAGCCAAAAGTTGCCCGCTGCTGGACGTAGCTCAATTTTATAGTTTTATCGTTGTGGTATGGATAAGGTTGCACGAACGTTTAGTTTCTTAACTTCCGGAATAAATTCAAATTATATAAAAATACTAGTGGCCCGCCCCGGCGTCGCACGGGTATAAAATTTTCCCGGAAATTATTCGAATTTTTCTCGCCGTAAAAACCATCCTATCTCTCAAGTTGGATCGAACTGCACATGGTGTGCTAATTTTATTATAATCGGTTAAGTGGTTTAGGAGTCCATTGAGGACAAACATTGTGACACGAGATTTATATTATTAAGATAACATTTTGTGTACATTCATTTAAATCGTGCTTTTCACAAAGTAATGTAAACAAAAACTGAAATTGATTAAAAACAAATGGAACTGCACAATCCTATATACGCGTACCAAGCCTTTTCAATTAAAACTTCCGTGTTCTTTGCGAGATGTAGTTATGAGAGTTTCCTAGTCCTGCTGTTAGAAATAACAAACCCGTGATTTGAAATAATTTGAAATTTCCAATAGATACGATTATTTGCTTTCTTATGATTTCGATAAGTATCGTTTTGTCTGTGGGAGTTTGAATCGTTTTGCAAACTCATAAAGTTATTATCAAAGTTTATAAGATCTTCGGTCGGGGATGATAAAATATTCGTTGAGTTACTCCGTACGGATAAACTTAGGCTTCGCCGTTATATTTAAAGAGGATATAGATAATACACTTTTGATTTGAGCTCGATGCGGTAATCTTTTTGTGATTTTTTTTTTCTAATCATATTTAAGCTGCAGGTAGCGTCTGCCGCGCGGCGGACGATACCCATACTCTACTATGACTCTTTGCACACCCACGCGACCACAAAGCGGGACAGGATCATCATCATCACCCTGTTAACGTTCCCACTGCTGGGATACAGGGACTTCTCTCTTGACGAGAGAGATTAGGCCTTAATTCACCACGCTGGCCAAGTACGGGTTGGTGAATGTCACAAGTCCTTCATACTTTTTAAAGTTCTCAGAACATGCCGGTTTCCTCACGATGTTTGCCTTCACCGTTAAAGCATGTCTTTACAGCGCACCTAAATTTCTCAAGAAGAAAAATCCAAAGGTGCGAGGCGGGGTTTGAACCCACGACCTTCGGAATGAAAGTCGAGTGTCCTCCCACTTAGCCAACACGGCTTTTGCCAGGCTTCGGACAGGATGTGAGGTATAAATATGCAGTATTGCTGACGTTAATTTAAATTTCCACTAGCTTTTCACGCTTTGTCTATGCGTTGTGTTTGTATGGATGTTCTCGCGGAAACAACATATTTTACCTTGGTAAAACGTACCTCATGCCTTTCCTTGATAAATGGGGTAAAAAATGCATTTTAGCAGCTCTCCCTATTATTAATAACGAGAGCTGCCTAAATGCTCGTGCTCTAACAATCATATAGACTTTTCAGCATTATTATATTACGTTTCTATTTACTTACATATAATCCATAGCAAATACTGCACAAACAGAACCAAATAATAATCCCAGGATAAAATTTATTTTAAAACAAAACTGCTGCGTGACTTAAATAGGAAATCAACACTAAAATGAGAGCTCGTCAGACCATAATTAATGCAGTGATAATTAGGTAATCCACACTGAGTTGGACTCGGTGAAATTCCCACATTTGGAATTTAAAATGGGATGGTTTTGTTCTCGTACTAGCATTAATGAAAACTGGATGAAAATAGAATTGAGGGATATTGTTAGATACTTTCAACGTTATATATTTGATTATACGAGTTTGTGATGCTGGTTTTGTATACGAACATACGCTAACTTCTATAACCATAACCCACTAAAAATTTCATTTTATCCGACAAATTCGACATATTTTTTTCATTCTATCTGGACTTCTAACCTTATCTTCTGATTTACTGATACTATACTGATTTACTAAAAACATAAATATTTAAGGGGCACAGCAAAAGTGATTTTCACAAAGTTAAGCAACGTTGCGCGATGCCAGTACTTGGATACCCATCCACCGCGCTGACTGCATCTTTTTGCACGTTTAATTTTTTTTTGTATTTCTATTTTTTATTTATAAAATACAAGTGTATAAACTATGAACCCTAGGTAGAGTTTGAGTCCATCTCATATATATTTATCTTCTACTTACATAGAAAATAGCCAGACACGAGATCGGAAGTAATACAATGTATCTAACAAAGCCCACGGCGGGAATTTATTCCGTAAATTAATTGTTTTACTGTTCTGACAGCTGAAGAATATGAATTGTACCTGTAATTGTACACTGACCTTAATTCTTTGTCTTTGTCTTTTATTATACTAAATGCAAGTCGCACTCAGAGTAAATCCCGCCTCATAATATTTAGATTGGATTACCGCAACGAGAATAGTGCAACAACTGCGCTCGCCTGTCAGATCAGATGCACCTTGTAATTCGGTTTGCTATTTAATTTACCGTACTTTAATTTATAGAAAGGATTAAAAAAGTTAAATTCGACAAAATTCTCCTTTTTCTATCTATATACATACGTATGTCATTAAGTTTATAAGATGTCTAGTACCCGTTACACAAGCTTAGAGCTTACCGCGGGGCTAGAAGTTGTTGTGTGGATTGTCCGGAAATATTATTTCATTAATCTTATTAGAGGCCTCTTGTCCATCTACGACTAAAGTGCCAAGTAGGTACATTTTAGAGCTACCTTGTTTATTTACATACTAATCTGAGTGAGACGGCATGAAAAGGTACTTTTCCATTTTAATGTAGCAGTTTTTTTGTAAGCCTTAAAATGGAGACAGAATAGAATAGAATAGAATAGAAAATTCTTTATTACACACACCATAATGTTATACAAAAATACAAAATTATTAAAACCAAAATTTAACCTAGCATGCGTAATGGGTAATGGTAATGGGAATAGAATAGAAAACACTTTATTGTACACCACACAAATAAAAAATAAACTTAAATAAAACTTTAATGAAATGGAGACAGATGCGCTAATCAGAAATTATCTTTCAATCATCTTGTAAGTTATATAAAATTAGTCAATCCAGCGCACAATTACGCCGGGATCAGTGTAAATCCCGCCTCATAATATTTATATTGGATAACCTTACCGCAGCGAGAATTAGTGCAACAATGGCGCTCGCCTGTCAGCTCGGATGCACCTTGTAATTCGGTTTGCTGAATAATTTTCCGTACTTTAATCAATGGATAGGATTAAAACAGTTGAAGGCGGCAATTTCTATAAAAGACCCCTGTCACCATTTCCGACTAATGTGCCAGTGTGAGAGTGAGACGGCAGTGTGTGCGAGTGAGACGGCATGGAAAGGGCCTCTTCTTGATATATTTTTTAACCCCCGACCAAAAAAGAGGGGTGTTTTAAGTTTGACGTGTCTGTCTGTCTGTCTGTCTGTGGCACCATAGCTCCCGAACGGATGGAGCGATTTCAATTTAGTTTTTTTTGTATGAA
Source organism: Gymnoscelis rufifasciata (assembly GCA_929108375.1). Lineage (NCBI taxonomy): Eukaryota > Metazoa > Arthropoda > Insecta > Lepidoptera > Geometridae > Gymnoscelis > Gymnoscelis rufifasciata. The sequence goes on along the minus strand of OV815315.1, from coordinate 4,648,902 downwards.
AGGTGAGTCTGGCGCGAGTGTTCTTAGACATGTTTCATGAAAATCTGTTGGGCCGTTTAAAAGTTATGGGGGTGAGAGTGGGTTAGGAAAACCGAAAATCTGCAAATATACTAGTGTGGGGTATCAAATGAAATCGCATCGCGTCCACATTACATAATATTATGTTGTTTTACGTTTAAGGAAATTATAGCATTGGAATCGGGGGTTTTTCTTAAATTTTAAATTTAGATTTATTGAAACTATCGTGTTTATCAATACTATAGAAAGACAATTAATCATGGTAAATATCCCGTCATAAATTATTTTCATGAGTTTATTTTCATATTTTATTGTTGCACGCTTCTATAAGCCTTAAAATAACACAACACTAATTATAATTTATCCAACGAATTGTGAGTTTACTAAGTGGTAGTAAATACTAAGTGGCTAACGTAATTTCACAATCTACGAGTGAAATTAGTCACTGGTTATATTATAGAGCTATCAAGAGAACTGACAACTAACAGACTGACCAAGATTGCTCTATATTTTAACCAATGCCTAATTTACTCGGCGATTATTGAATAGGCCCTAAATTAAACTCGAAGTTGGCAGAGTAGATCCGGCGCACAATTACGCCGGGATCAGTGCAAATCCCGCCTCATAATATTTATATTGGATTACTCCAGCGAGAATTAGTGCAACAACACTCGGTTGTCAACTCGGCTGAACCTTGTAATTCAGTTTGCTAAGTCATTTGCTGGACTTTAATCAATAGAATATCATATTATTCATATTTAATCATAAGCATTTGGCCGTGTTGGCTAAGTGGGAGCACAATCAACTTTCATCCCGAAGATCGTGGGTTCGAACCTCGCAGTGCACTAGATATTTCTACTTCAAAATCGATTTATTTATTGTTTAAAAATACTTTATTTGAACAAAAACTTTGTATAAAAAGGGCTTAATGCCTAAGCATTTTCTGCCTGCCAACCTGTATTGGTTGCTAACAGTGTTAGCGTGCTATGATACAGTAAATATATGACGGCGCGATGTCCTGGTTCTTCATTGTAGGGCGTTTGTACAGAATGGAAGAAACATAGAATCAACTTAAAATGTCCGATGGCGTGAGCGGGCGCTCAAAACCATATGGCATTTTCTTGGGAGACACGCGGACTGTTTTTATTAACTAATAAATAAAATGTTGAGATTCCCGGAATGTACATTTTTCACAGGTGACCCCATTTACCTGTACCTACTCCAAAAGCACTTACTGCTCTCTGTTAAGGCCACCTTGTTTCGAAGATTTAGGCATTTTACTCGCCCAGTCGACTTGCATGCGCGTTACGCGGGAGCCGACTTGATATGAACTCCGGCGAACTTTGTCGGCAGCAAGAACGCCACAATACAGCATAATGCAGTAGCTACGGTGATTTTAATTTTATTGACTGTATTTTTTTAGTACATATATTGATTATTTTATTGACTATATTCTTTTATTTGATAGAAATGAAAGTTTATTGTAGTAGGTATGTAGGTATTGAATGTAAACATAATTTTTCTTACTAAACTTTTTGAATTAGTGAGGTGATAATTATGATTATTATGACTATATTCTTGTACGCGGCAGAGACGTGGACCCTGCGAGAAGTAGAGAAGAAAAAGATAGACGCCCTAGAGATGTGGTGCTGGAGAAGAATGCTCGGAGTATCGTGGACTGAATTCCGTACCAATGAGTCCATACTTCGAGAACTCAGCATCAAACAGCGGTTGTCATCTTTGGTACAGTCTCGTATCCTCACTTTCTTTGGTCACGTATGCCGCCGAGGGGAGGTGGCTATCGAGCGACTTGTGGTCCAGGGGAAGGTTGAGGGCACCAGGCCACGAGGAAGATCCCCTATGAGATGGACCGACCAGATAAAAGCGGCGATAAATGGCTCATCATCACTGCATGAATGCACCAGGAAGGCGGCCGTCAGAGAAGAGTGGCGTCGTGTTGTGAAGCTTGCCACCAACACCTGAAATGATGACCACGACCACTCTGTCAAGAGTGCAACCGAAGAAGAAGAAGAAGAAGAATTATGATTGAAGAATTTGTGGTAAAGAATACAAACAACAAAATGAAAACAAACATAATTATTATGTACAATATTTATTCTCATTTATAAAAAAAAATACATTTTATATGAGGAATAAAATGCTTTTTTATTTCATTGTAATTTAGAGTTCTAGTGCTAGGTCCTGATTGCAAATTAATAATGTTTTGCGATAAAAAAATCTCTTTTTCTTTATTTTCGGATTTTGATTTTGTGAATCCACCGGGATTCGCATTCAAGTGTCAGATTCCGTATAGAGGCAACCAAGAGTGTGTCTGGGGTTGACGATTTCTGGCAGCAGACATTTTGACAGGTGGTAAAAGTGTGATAATTTTGATTCCATCTTTGAATTCCAAAATTCATCATCTTTTTCGATTCTTTCGATATGTACTGTTATTATACAATGTTATTATACAGTTGCCGAATATTTAAATGACAAAACCATTGGTAAATAAATGTAATGTGTAATTATTTTTAATCATTAACTAATATTTTATTTAATTTAATCTGATTTATAAAACATGTTTATTTTTTAATTATATACAATTATTATTTAAAATTTCTTATTATTAAATTGTTGTTAATCAAAATGTCCAATGGGCAAATTACATTGATACAAAACCTATATATAATACCTACCATTTAAACTACATGTAATAATGCAATAAAGATACTTTGACTTTGACTGGTTCTTTTTCCCCGGCCCAAATACCAAATCGACATTGCCGTCGCGACAGCAATGTCGCGCAGTTGTCCTTGTACTTGTAAAACCAATTACGGTTTTTATTAATTGTTGTAGTTTCACTTCTGTCGTGTGTGAATCGCACACACACCTTTTTTTTTCACGTCGCACGTCGCTCGTCGGGCGGGAAGAGCACTGGCATAGGTCCGTCGTCGGTAAGCGCCACCGCGCGACTGTCGAAGCCCGCAAGCGTCGCGTCGCTCGCGGGTTTGTAGGTATTTAGGCATAATTAATAGGAAAATAACACTACAACACACACCTCAGCGATTTGCACTAGAAAAATGATTTATCTAAAGATTGGTGTAAAAATAAGGTCAATAAATTTATTATTTTAGGCACAGTATTGAAAATGTTTTTTAAAAAGAGGCAACTTTGGTATTTCTTTCTATCGAGCGAAGTTCATCTTATTGTGTAAATGTAAGCGAATTGCACTCTGTAAGATCCTCAACTGAAACATATATTTTTTTCAAAATTTTACGTTAATTTTTGACTGATTCATATTGATTTTAAAAACAGCATTTCGTCGCTATACAGCGAAAACCAGTTAAATGGTCAAAAGTGCAAACGGAGATATCGCAATTACAAAGTTTATGGGGTTGAAAATAACCTTTGCAGTATTATATTGTTAATATTGCTTCATAGCATCAATACATAGATTAATGTTCTGTTTAAACATGTCTATTAATGTTTAAAAACATTATTGGTTTGTAATGAAATTTTCAATATTTGTCATAAGGTCATCCATTTAATTGGTTTTCCCTGTAAACTGATAAATGTCTGTATATATCAAAGTAAGAGGATTACAGCAAATCCCGAGAAATTACTTTTTTCTTTTAGTTAATTAATACTAACCATGATAAAAAAATACCAATACAACTGTCCCTTGTGAAGTTACAAGTGAAAATGTGTCAAGATAATTGGTTTTCCCTGCAGAAAATTTAAGAACCTACAAAGTTAAGCAAGTAATTTTTTAAAGTTTCAGTACGTTTATTTGTTATCAAAATTATAACTCGAAATAATGAGTTAAGTACAAATTAGCTTGATTAGTTCAAATAACGATACAATCGCGCTTCAAATGCAATTAGTAGATGCAATGTAAATAAAGGGAAAACGGACTTATTATTGAGTGACTGACCGAATGACTGACATGCCAAATCAAAGCCAATTTAATTTAAGCGTAAACAATATTTATCTATTATTAACTTATTAATGAAAGAAATACAAGTGTAACTTCTTAAAAAAATTTAATTGAGAAAATCAACCAAAATTAATGAGAAAATATTTTAAATAATTACAACAAAGATATTATAACTAAAACTCTTCGTCATTACGTTAAATTTCGTCGGAACTGGTTGGTTCATCATCAAATATAGTGGCATCAGGTACCCTGTCTTTATTTGCAATGTTAGTTTTTAAATTTTCAAACCATCTATGAAATTCTTCAGGTATAACACCTTTGCGGCAAAGCTCCAATCTGGATTAAAGCTTGAATGTGTTATGTCATGTTTATCAGCACTACTGCTTACAGGATCTAAAACTTATAAAAAAAATGTAAGGAGAAAATAAAGAAAATTATAGTTTAATATAACTTATGTTTTCCTGCGGCAATGTGATGTTTTCTCGATGTTAAAAGTAGTTTATGTATTTTTATTGGTATTGTTATTAGTGATAGGTTCTCAGCCCATCACCTTAATTACAATATTCTGCTGCTGTCGTTTTCCCTCTACTGACTTCTAGAGTAGACCCGGGAGAGAAGCAGCTGGAACAGTGACTTTTTTATTGCTCCCAGTCCAGCAGGGTAAAAACAAACAGACTTACTTTTATATTTATAAGTAGGTACCTAGGTATTAAAATAAAAAACTGTGTGTGTGTCAGCTACGACGCACGATTGGAGTTTACTGCTTACGAACTATAATTATGATATATATCGAATAGAAAATGGGTAAATGAACGCATCTGCTAAAATGATAAGAGAAACAAACATATATCTGTAATTATTCGGAAATTTTTATATTACTCCAATAAAGCGTATTACATAAAGTATGTTACAAAATAATATAAATAAAATACAGCAATACCTCTTTGCGCGATACTTCGTAGTCTCAACTACGAAGTATCGCGCAAAGAGGAGACTGTGTAATGTACTTATTCCATCTCATTCTTTTACACGTTCAATCCTACAGATATATGTTTGTCTCTTTCTACGTAACGCCTCAACTTTTCGTGTTACACTTTTGATTTTACTCCTCATAAAATTACCGTACCGGGCCTTATAACTCAAATCGTTTCTTAAGGAGTAAACTCCAAAAAGTAACTATAAAATATGGACAGATACAAACCACCAGGTGCAGTTTCATTGCTACCGTCTTTTAATAAAAAGTCTTCATAAGCTTGAGACAAAAGATAGTCCTCACCACTGTCAGCAAAACTTTCTGAAAAAATTATAATGGGTAATAACCGACAGGTACGATTATCGGTTACAAATAAGCGTCGAGTTTGGTTCTAAATTTGCCACACCAATTATAAATGTCACAGACATGAACTACATTAAAAATTGGTAACTAAAGTAAAAATTATCAGACATAACCTCACTTTCGCGGCTTTTTTCAATAAAATCACTATAATAATGACTCACCCTTTTCTTGTATTTCTTTTCCACGATCGAAATCAAGTTCCTTCACACAGTTTGAACTCATTTTAATAATCACTTTAACTACAAACTTCAAAATTTACTGAAATTAACTTTTTCTGCGAGACGCGAGCGCACTTGTAATTGTCTGTTAGGGCGTTCAAAAAAACTCATACAACGCGTCCAAAATGCATGCGTACGATTTTGATTTCCCATCCACCACGTTCCCATATTTCTCCATACATAAATAACCACGGTCTCCTGAATATGTCTTCGCGTCGTACTCTACATCTTGCCTCACTTCTTTTTGGTGAAATAAATAAACGAACCCCATTGCACCTGTATGAAAATCTTGAATTTTCGAGACATAAAGTGCGCTTGCCATCGCTACTTATTTATCCACTTATTTATCCAAGACATAAATCGACTGCATTTGATGGTAGTTTTCGCTATGCTGCCACGAAATGCTGGAACAATATCCCACCACCAATCCGCAATCATTGCTCATTATATTCTTTTATATTAAACCTAAAAAAGTGTCTTTTGAATAATCAATGTGCGGGATTTATTATTTAACTCGATCTTGGTCTTCTGTTATAAATAAAAAATATCATTTAAACATGGTATAATATTGTAAAATGATATTCGTATGTCTCTTTGTTATCTTATAATAATTATTAAGTATTTTGTTCTTTATAGTATATTAGACGATATAAATGTAAATGATACAATAGATTTTAAGTAACCCATTATATTTTATCTATTATTATAAATTGATTGATTTATTGCCTCGCTTTAGGGCCACCTTGCGCTGTACGGTACCACTGAAAACCAGCGCTGTAGCCAGCTCACCTAGCTGCTACAGCATATAATCGTTTTTCGCTGTAGTGATTAAGTTGCATCTGTGAATCAATATCGTCAGAGAAAACAATTATCTGGACATACAATATTTTCTTAGACGATTATATTGTGTTGTTTAATATGGAATTCGTCAAGTAAAACAAATTTAACTGGTTTAATCGTTTTTCACTGTAGTGATTACGTTGCATCCGTGAATCAATATTGTCGGAGAAACACAATTACTCTGTTTTAATAGCTTTTACTTGACTATTTTCATCTAATAATGGAGATTTAAATCTTATAAATTGGTTGTTACTGAGGAAAAAATAAAGCATTTCATGAGCTCTCTTATAAGGAAAACAATTTTTATCAGGTTAACTGACAATCATTGGCGCCAAATATGTCGGCAAATAAGTTAAATCTGTTTAATGCTTTGCACTTGAAAACAAACCTTGGTAATGCTTGAAATAATTGGTTATCACATTAGTAAAACCAAAACTATAAGACTTAGCGTTTAATGGGTTTTCGCAGACGAAAGAGCAGAAAATTTTAAGTACTTTGGCATTCTTAAGTCATTTTCGTAAAAATTTCGATTTAACTGGTTTTCGCTGTATAGCGACGATTTGCGGTATAAGGGGCCCTTAATGCGACCAGAAGAAATATGGCCCGCCATTATAAATTAAACTACCAATTAAAACGCGGGAAATTTTGTCGCGTTCTTAATTTAAAAATGTGTCGTTGGTATGTCCATAAATATGTATACCTACGTATGCGAAGGTTTAAATAAATCCGATAAGTAAGAAATTGACTTATACACCGCGGGTTCCGTCCAATTCTAGAGTCATAATACGAGTATTATAATATTTTTAAACCCCGACCAAAAAAGAGGGGTGTTATAAGTTTGACGTGTCTGTCTGTCTGTCTGTCTGTCTGGGACATCATAGCTCCCGAAAGGACGGAGCGATTTCAATTTAGTTTTTTTTTTAATGAAAGGTGAGTTTGGCCCTTTGGTTCTTAGACATGTTTCATGAAAATCGGTTGTGCCGCTTAAAAGTTATGGGAGTGAGAGTGGGCAAGGAAAACCGAAAATCTGCAAATATACTCGAGTGGGGTATCATAATAAATGAAAGAGCATCGCGTGAACATTACTAAATATTATGGTGTTTTACTTTTAAGGAAATTAAGGCATTGGAATCGGGGGTATTACTTAAATTTTAAATTTAGATTTATTTTAAGAAAAAGTAACAATTTTTATTTTTTTTGTCTAATTTACTATTTGTGCGGTCTCCTACCCAAGCACTGACCGCTCGCAAAGTAAAAACAGGGTTCTTTTATGGGAGTCCCCTTATTTATTTATTGTATTTTTTTAGTTCTCTCTTTCGATCACGGTACTTGAGATACTGTCTGGTAGTCTGGTGACAAACGGACAGGTGGAAGAACAAGTCTCAGTAACAGAGTCCCGTTTTACCGTTGGGCTACGGTACCCAAAAAATTAAATGGTTGATGTGCCACAGATTAAATAAGGTTGGATATAGGAAAATGTGGGTGCCGTGGTTTAATTAAAAATTTAATGGATTCACTATCTGCTCTTTATGTTGTACGAAACGGCAGCGTTTCCCATAACGAGTCTGATACTATGAATATTTTATTACATGTTTTCGGTTGAAGGTATTGGAAATTATATTTCGTTACATTATCTTCATTGGTTGTCACTTTTGGTTAAGATTTTGTTAACTATTCTTGAACAGATTGGTTAGAAGAAATATAAAGTGAACATGTGACTGCCTCAGTGGCGCGGTGGGCAATGGCCCGCTTGCGGCGCAAGAGATAGCTGCTTCGATTCCCATTTTTGTTTGTTCTGCAAACACTTTTTTCCTTGGTCCTGGTGTTTAATATGTATTATATAAAATATTTCAGTATATACCCATAACACAAGCTTATAACTTACCACGGGGCTGGATGTTGTTGTGTGGATTGTCGGCAAAAAAAAAAATTATTGAAATAAATACCGAATACATAAATTAACGAATTAAATAATGTAATAACGAGAAATGAAACGGAATACAATGAATATTTCAGCAAAGGAACTCAATTTAAACGATATTAATCACCACTGGGACATTTGATTCAACTCAACCATACGAAATTAATTTGTGTTTGACAATCTTCCCCGTCGGTCTTAAATTCTTAGCGGCCCCGAAAATAACGAACGCTAGGTTATTAATCTATACCACTTTGTTCCCTCCTTTATTAATATTTCCTTAAATTAATTGACGCCCGGTTTATGTTGTGGTGTATAAACAAATACATAATATAGTAAATATTTCTGGACAATCCACACAACAACAAAGCCCCGTGGTAAGCTCTAAGCTTGTGTTACGGATCCCTACTAGACATGGAAGCTTGCATACTCGTACAACGTACTTTGTCTATTTTTAACCACCGACTAAAAATGAGGGGTTATAAGTTTGACGTGTCTTTCTGTCTGTCTGTGTGTCTGTCTGGGACATCATAGCTCCCGAGCGGATGGAGCGATTTTAATTTAGTTTTTTTTTTGTATGAAAGGTGTGTTTGGCGCGTGAGTGTTCTTAGACATGTTTCGTGAAAATCGGTTGTGCCGTTTAAAGTTATGGGGGTGAGAGTGGGGAAGGAAAACCGAAAATCTGCAAATATACTCGTGTGGGGTGTCAAATGAAAGCGCATCGCGTCCACATTATATAATATTATGTTGTTTTACTTTTAAGGAAATTAAGACAATGGAGTCGGCGGTTTTTCTTAAAATTTTAAATTTAGATTTTATATGTGTACAAACGCCAACAGTCCCTAAATTTATATTTAAAATAAATAAATAAATAAATAAATATTTCCAGACAATTCACACAACAACATCTAGCCCCGTGGTAAGCTCTAAACTTGTGTAACGGGTACTAGATATCTGATATACTTAATATAATAGTCATACATATATATAGATATTTTTTATTATAAATATTAAACACCCAGACCAAGGAGATCGTGCTTGCAGAACATACATACACTTTCACCCTTGGCGGGAATCGAACCCGCTACCTCTTGCGCCGCAAGCGGACCCTCGCCCACTGCGCCACTGAAGCAGTCAAATTTATTTCCAAACTAAGCAATTTAATTCACCAAATTCACATACAAGGCGACAATGACGAGAAATTATGCCACAAAGTTCTGCGAATTTGGTTTCTCACCGAAGTTCGTGTTTCATCCGGTGGGACTAAACGGGTTGGAAGTTGGAGACGTGTCTCACATACTAGTCCACCCTTTAGCCTCCGAGGATCAATGGTGGGTCAATAGTCAATGGCCACTCGTAACTTTATATTCCCACACTCGCATGTTTTGATTATTCTCGAACTTTCTTTGATGGAGTTTATGGAAGCGCCGATCTTACTTCCAGTGATACCACAATAGATAGCAAGTATTGCAGAATAACAGTAAAATCAAAGAATTTTCGAGAATAATCATTCTGGGAGAATAACAAATGCGAGTGTGGGTGTAAATATACCAATCATCTTTTAATAATAATTAAATGTATAAACATATATATAAATAATGGTATTCAAAACTGATTAAACGAAGGCTTGTTCGAGTAGGTAACTTCATATTTGCGTTAATACCCCTTAAAGCAAAATATGTTAATCAAATCAAAAAGAAAAACACATAGTGCTTTTTTTTGCATTTAAAATTTGTATGTTAATCGAATAGAATGAAAACATCAAAATCCAAGTTTACTATGAATTTTCCCAAATATGTGTTACAGTAGCCGTTAGTTCAAGCACATACATGAAACTCGATATCAATTAAATACACGATGCATCAACGAAACACAAATATCAAAACAAAAGTTCACAGCCTGAACGTAACGGAGTATTGCATGCTTTGTAAAGTAGTCAACGAGAGCTTTGCCTATATTGGTAGTGCGAGCCGCATGCGTTCCACTGTTAGCACACCGTCTATAAATTCTACTTTGCGCTCACCTACGACATTTATGCGCATAGTTTCTGCTCCAGGTTTATGTGGCATGGAACCATTTCCGACCAGTGTGGTCCGGAGTGGATTGGTTGGTTTATACCCAATAAACCTGTAAACTGTTCCCGTGAGAGACAGCTGGGATATTTTTTCCCGACAGTCTTCTTGGCTAGTTGATAATTAAATTCCAATCTTAGTGAGTATTTTCGTTTTAAAAGGTGCCTATTTTTAGAGTGTCCGACAATGGGAGTTGTGATAAAAATATTATGTTACAGAATAAAATATTAAATTTTGGCTTAAAATAAAGCTTAATTTCCGTTAAGGTAACGGAAATAAAGCTTTATTTTAAGCACCTTATAACTGACATATTTATAATCTACCCAAGTAAACATTACTTAAGCACCATATTATGAGGTAATTCATAACCGAGTTGTGGACATCAGAAAAGTGCAGAAAAAGTTTTAGGTGTCTCTATAACTCACTAGAAGTCACTGTACTCAAATGAGTACATTAATGTTTCAAAGTAAATATTAAAATTTGTTATAGTAATGTACTCTGTGCTTAAAGTGACAATTTTAAATATCCCAACGAAACATCCTAACGCCATTTTGCAAGTGAAGCTGACTTCCTATTCGAAAAGAAAATATTGGAAAAGAATGTGCATAACACACCTTGCCGGCGTCAACACTATTGCATTTTAACATACCGGTAATACTGCGATTTCTCAAGCAAAGTTCTTTTAAAGATTTTCAACCATCCATTTATGAATCCATTTAAATTTTCTTAAAAAAAACGTTATCAAGCAAACTAACACCGCTTTTTTGCACTCCTTTCAGTTTAAACTTCGAAGTATAAGACTTCAAAGTTCGAACACTTTTTCATCGCGAAAGTTCATTAAAAACTCTTAAACGTCGCAACGTTTCGAAATAAGAAACGAAACTCTTTCATGTTGATTACAATGTCTCCTACGGGCAACGGGCATCGCTATACAATACGTCCGCTCGCCACTTCACCCGGTTTTGTTCTCTGCCCTCATTCTTCCACAACGTTATTACTTCCCTTTGTCTTCGGGCTTTGGTAACATGTGAAAAATACGTCAAGTGCCGGAAAAGAATCGAGCTGTGATAAAAATGGATATTCTTTTGTAGTCATACAACTCTTTGACGGTGACCGTTCTATGGTATATAGGTAAAAGATGTCAGAATGGCAATTTTGGAATTCATCATATGTACCAAAGAAAGGCAGAAGCGGTAGATAGTAAAGACATATTTAGAGGTTGGTTAATGTGTGCAAAATAAGGATACCTGAAACATTTGCATTTTGTAAGTTGTGCCTTGAAATCACAGTGTTTGGATGTGATTGTAAATAATTATTTGAAGGTATGATGAAAATTTTAACTTATTAACCTAATAGACTTCTTATTGTATTGTTTCTTTGTTTGGTGTGTTTAATAAAGAATTTACTATCCATCTAGTATATACATACATAAAAGTGGGGATCTTCATACGGATAACATTCCGCGTGCCTATCTGTTGAAAATTGCGCTAAGTCCATTTCATTACGCTCTAAAAGCCCATTGTAAGCCTCAGTAACTGCACATCTTTTAAGTTTTAATACCATAACAGTCCAAGAAGCTCGGAAGCCAAGTGGCGTTCAATAAAAAGGGACATCTAAAAGCTTTATTCCGAGAATTCTTATATCTTAGGAGCATCGCGACACTTTTCTGCACTTACCCCCTTTTCAGACAGACCACTATGTGACCGCAATTCTCTAGGAATGTGCTTTTATTGTTTAGAGAAATATTGTGGGCGTTTAGATGATGGCCTAGATTGCTCAGATTGTAGGAAATTCTAAATGATGACTGGGACTTAAACCGGTCATTAGAAAAAACTGATTTAATATGGTTTTTTTTCTAGACGTAATTGTTATGGATACATTCATCATTTCCATATGTAACGATTATTATTTTTTAAATTTTATGCAGAAAAAGTTTCAGACACATCCATAACCTTCTCACACCTATAAAGTGAGGTTTATCACTAAAAATCATTAAGATTTGGCTTCATGTAAAATGTTCTTTTATTATTTTTATTTTAAATTATTTTTCAACAGGTCAGGTCAAAATCTTCATGAAAATCTTTACTTGTCCGTCTATACAATCGGCATTCCAATATATCCAAAAAAAAAACAATAAGGCAAAGCCGCTTGAGCAAATAGTTCGTTCTTTGACCAAGAAACAGATTTCTATGTCTGCTCACTTATCCCATATTGATCCTTTCGGAAGCGAGCGGCACTTTCATTTCATTTGCTGGCGTTATGACGTCTTCTGGGTAAATAATCAGTAAGTGGCCATATTTACCGATCCTATTTCCTAAATAGCTTTGGCTGCTGCTGACGTAATATAGCCGATTTGCTACATAGTAACTAATGTGTTAATTTGTCACGGTAAATATTTCGTAGATTCTCAAAATATCAACAATTCGCTGTGATTAATCACGGCGGTAAACATTTTGATAAACGAAATATTTTATAACTTTATATTGATATATAATTTGTAAAATACTGTTTTACTTGCTTCAAATAAGGTGGCGCAACTGAGAATTATGCCATTAGTTGTTGTACTTAAAAACTTAGTGCTTTTATAATCCCGATCTGATAAAGATCTGAACCGAAGTTGAGTATTCGATAATCTCTATGAACATAGAACTCTGTCTGGAACCCTGAGACTTCTATTTCCACGTGAGAGATAAGGCCATAATTCACCACACTGGCTAAGTGAGGGTTGGTGAATGTCACATGCCCTTCAAACTTAAAACATGCCGGTTTTCTCATGATTTTTGCTTTCACCGTTAAAGCACATATTTGAAAGATTGCAGATTCATTTTTCGAGAAGAAAAACTTTAAGTTGCGTGGCGGTATTTGAACTCACGACCTTCGGAATGAAAGTTGAGTGTGGGAGTACACTTAGCCAACACGGCTTTTTCCCTAACAAGGTTAAATCGCAGCCACACAACTAGAGTTGTGTCGTATGAGTCCGCGAAAACTCGTAGGATGAAAGCATATGGGCGACCCTATTTATTTGTATGCTTCCCTTTTGATCATTCAATTGGTTTTATTCCGTTTCAATTTCTTGAACATCTTCGTCAAACGTTCGTTTGCGTCAAACGCGTTTCAAAGCAAATATTTTCGCTGAACGAAATGAGACCAATGCTTACCGTCACGATCTGAGTTCTTTGATATGGGATTGATAAGGTGATATAAGCTGAAAATATCAAGGAAGTAATAAAAATGAAATAGCTCAAGTAAACGCCTCGTTTATGTTGATGTTTTGTACATATGAGTGCTAAAATTTAATTTATACCTGGCGAATTGAATAGATTTCTTTTTTTTAAGAAATGTTAAATAAAATTACAATCTTAGTCTCAAGATTGGTTCTATCACTGGTTATATGATTCTTTAAACTTTAATGGTATGGGAGCTTGAGATAAAAGACTTAGCAGTTTTCCCATTTCGCATCGTCCTAGCTCGGGATCAAATAAATTCGAACATTTAAAAAAGAGATGTACGAAGATATACGTTGAAATGTATTTCATAGAAAATATTAAATTTTAATCTTGTTCCATCCTTATGCATTACCGTGTTCTATTGACGATTCAATTAATTAAGAATTATTGGTAGGAATAACATGCTGAGGCAGAACTTTTTTCCTAGCACACGTTTTTTTTTTCATTTTTGTGTAATTGCATCTATTTTTCTTATTCGTTGGAAAGTGAATATTTGTATCAAGATTTCAAAATGTATGATCGATAGATTATCTTGATGGTAGATCTTGAGGTGGTGGTTGGGAAAGTAAATATTGTGTTTGTTTGTTTGAATATTTTCATAAAAATAATAATTTTTTAACACTTATTAGCAAACAGTGGAGGGTTTTGACTGGTCACCCTCCGTTCACGATTGGCTCGTACTTTGCGCTTCCACCCATTTATTATTTCCAAGAGGAGTTCACGCAGCCATGAATTATAAATTCACATAACGCAATTAGTAATGATGTTGAACTTGCAAATAAAAATAAATGAGCATGTGGGTTCAGGTGCGGTGGATAATCAACGTCGACCTTTTGTAACTAATCCAATTGAATACATAATGTTTACTTGCGTTTTACATAAATCGAAACGGCAAATACACTCGCATTTTATGGCAACGGAATGGAGAGAAAGAATAGATATTTATTTGAAACATGTTAAGGTAAACTGTGTTACCAACATTGATTCGGAGTTTAATGTTGAACACTATAAATTACTTAGGCGACATAGAATCATTGAACCCGAAATGAATCTTAGTACTTAACCTAAAATGACTGTCATTCCATACAAAAACTTTGGTAGAATGTCCTTTGCTACACATACATTTCCAGTCATAGTCTATTTCTAGTTCCGGTTGGATGCATGCAACTTCAACCTATTGTTTTGACCTAGTCATGCGGACATTGGTTCTAACTAATTGGACTATCTGTCCTATTTTCTACAGGCAACAGGGACTTGCAAGAATACTTGAATAATTATAAATAAATTCTACGTAAATTCTAATAAAAAATAACAGCGTACCCAGTTTAAGGCAACATCGCTAAAGCCTTTTTCATTATGAGGCACAAATACCGGAAGCAGTTGTCAATTTTAACCCCTTGGATCCCATAATTATCCATCCGTAAAAATGGTTATTTTATGCCACCTGTGAGCAAATCTTCTTACTCAGATACAAAACCGGGTTAAGCTTCACCTAACTTAACCAACTAGATTGAATTGGGAAATTGATTAGTAGAATTGTTTGGGATTAACGGCTATCACTGGAAATGAGGCTCGGAGATGAAGCTTAGGGCTTACGTATATTTATTTATTTTTATAATTTATTTATTTAATCCGTGGAATTAAGTTTCCTTTTTATGGCAAATATAATAAGGCATATGGTATATTTGCCATTGATTTAAGTTCTAACCGTTTCAAAGTACAAATAAGCTGTCGCTTTGCTCGTATTGGGAGCATAATGCATTTGAAATATAAAATGTCTAGATCGAGACGAATGAAATGTTCTGTCGTCTCTTCGTAGCGAAAGTTCACTAAAGTTTCACATCACGATAGTCTTGCTACTTTTAGAATCCATGAATAAAACTTTTATACATAGAACCTTATTAAAACGCAACGAATTTATCCGAACCAAGCAGTTCCGAGTAAAAAAAAATTGAAACAAAAAGTTCTTAATCGAGACGAAGTAAATGGTCTCAAAAGAAAACGTTTTAAATTTTCGCATAAGATAGAAAAGGCTATTTGCTAGTTTTAAGAATACAAAAAAATATTTAAATTAACTCATTAAAACGCAACGAATCTCCTTAGTTTTAAAAATGGTGTAAGACTAAACAGAACACAAACTTTATTTTAAAAGTATTCGAATTCGTGAATACAGCCTCTAAATGACCTAGACCTAGTTTCATCGGAAATTGGACTGAACACGCAACAGTCATTTTATTATCGGCGTGGGGAGGTTTTCGTGCTTTCCGAACAAAATATTCTTTGCAACGAGGGTGATTATTTCTCTGGTTTCGTTTCTTTTTGTTTTATATTTTGCTTTTACATTAGTATTGTTCTTAACGTGAACATAAGGATGGATTAACTTGGGATGGATTAATGAATGGGCTGTTTTTGTTATGGATTTTAATGGTTCATCGTTTCCAACAGTTTGATAGATTTGTACTTCGAAAAAATAGAAATGATATCTCGCCGTATTCTACAAAGAAGGTCCACTTGCAAACCGCTAACTTAACAGGAGATTTTTAAGCTATTGCATAGCTTCTATCGCGTGCCTTGAGCATGGAGATCGAATCCAGAATTTCCGTACCTAAAAAAAAACCTAACACAGGGGGGTGTTAGGTTTAACTTTTAATGACTTTTTAAAATGTCACGCTTTTCTCTTTAGTTCAGCAACCCTTCTTAGGTGGCATTGGTTGTATCGGCGTTACTGCGCATGCGATTACCAATTTGTTTTCTTGTCGATCACCACGCTCAAAGTGTAACTTGAATTAATATCAAAAAAAAAAATACTGCAAAAATTAAATAAATATATAATTATAATTGCAAAAGTTGATAAAAATGCCATGCAGTAGCTTTACCGCGGCAATCTCCGAGTGCCACGCGTCTTTTTTTATTATTTACATTTTTTATATGACAGGTGCATATTTATTTAATCTGCATCGTGTTACTATATTTCCATCTCAATTCTACTCTAGATTTGATAGATTTTAAAGAATTCACTTTTTTCTTAGTTTTTATTAAATTTGCAATCACGTTTAATATAGCAGCGTACCCCGCATTTTAGGGTCGCCGGCCGCATTGTAGGTTCAATATAGAGTTTGTTTGTCAATATAGACCCTATTCGCCACAAAATCCGCGCATTGTTTAAATTTCACGAAGGGAATAATAAAGGTTTAAAACTTTTAGTGACCTTTTTCGCGGGGCTAAGCGCATCAATATTATTGTGACAAATTTTTAAAACATTTAGAATTTTTATTTATTGGGTTTAATTTTTTTTTAAATTGATAACATTTAATTGATAATGGAGAATCCCTAAATACAATTAAATATAAGGTGACTGTGACCTTATTCCTACGATGCAATAATCCTAGAACATGTGATGTTACAAATAACCGCTGGTAACTTGACAGCCTTTATATATCTTCTCGGTTTAGTGTGGAGGTCTTGAATCATGCAATATTGCGGTCCAATAAATAGATCTCAAAGGATGATATACTGAAAAGCCTATGTAGGTAGGTTTCGACACCGTCTGCTACAATAACATAAATCAGCAATGTGTCAAGCGAATGATTGATGACGTGACCCGAATGGCAGTGATTGTGACAGTCACTAGTCAATAATAGTATGATGTATCATAGCTGATTCTCGTTTTTCTACAAATATAATTATTTTCATAATCCATCAGTCAATTGATGATAAAATCGTGTATTACGGAAAAGCCTATGATTTCAAGTAATTGACGTACACTACAGACTTTGTCTCGATTTCACCATTGGCTATTAACGAGATCAGATCAGGCTAATCTCGTTTTACCGTCTAACTGAGGTCAAATTGACAATAAAATGTAATTTTTCAATGTATTTTTTTTAATGATGGATAAGCCTTCATTTGATCACAATCTCGCCTGATGTAAACTGCCGATGTGGTCTAAGATGGGGCATGAAGACCTAGTAGGTCTACATTACGAAACTCAAAATCTCTTCACGCACCGGCCCAGCCCGGAAAGTGGTGACAAGCCGCGGCCGAAGCCTACCACCAGAGACTGTTCTAAGCACCACCCGGAGGTCACGTGTAAGGATTCAGAGCGTTACCACCCACGGACGTGAACAGACAAAACCTCGAAAACTTGTTCAGTAAAACTCGATTTTTAGCATAAAAATTGAAATTGGGGCTTAATGTCCATGCCATTTCTATAAATTTATTTTACATTATAAATCTTACAATTATTTAAAGAATATTTTATTTGGTTAATTTCATGTAATATCAGCTTATTTTATAAATAAATTGTAGAAGCCATAAAACACAAATATGTTTTATAATTACTCAGAGGGTAATTGACACAAAAGCATTATTCCAAAGAACAATGACTTAGAAAGTGTTTTACAAGTTTCTGGTCAAAACAATACATTCGTATTTTTGTTTAATGTCCCATATTAAGATTAAATAAAGACAGCTCTGTTTTTTAACATAAACGTCGTAAGAAAGCGTCGAAAAAATAATGGTATTTCTTAGTAACATTCTCACTGTTATCTATTTGTATTCCGAAATTGTACACAATAATTATGTAGGTATAATGCCTAAAATTTATTTCATAGCGTTTGGTTTTATATAATGAACGCCAAACTTTGTATGCGTATAGACAAACAAAAACCTTGTTTCTGAGGTAATTAAAGCCTCTTATTAAGTGCGCAAGCAAGAACCGCCTATCCCAATGAATAATACATTATGTGAAAAATAACACGGGCAAAATTCTATGCATTTTGCGCGTGCCTTCGATACTGAAGACTTTTTGGAAGACTTCGATACGAGACTTATAATCCAGGCACTAATGCTGGTTCGTAATTCTGAGAAAATACATTTTGCTGCTTCGAATGTATCTAAGAAGGAAATGAAAAACGATTCTTATTTCAAAACCACCCGATTTCTTAACCTAGATACTTATTTTGATATAAAAAAATATATACGGTCGAATTGAGAAACCTCCTCCTTTTTTGAAGTCGCATAAAAATATTGTCTAACGGAACTTTAGAGTCTTCTTTTAAACATACTTTATCTAAATTGACTTCGCATCATAAATTGGGAACTTCCTGACCCGTTTATTATACGTAAGAAATATCTTTAAAACAGAACGATATTTGTAGACTTTGCGGTATTTATTAATGTTTGCTGTTGAGCAGAGATCTAATGTTGTTCTCAAATTTCTGCAGAAACTTTATGTCTATGACCAAAACACCCAACTTTGCAGTGTAATTTTGCACAACAGCCCCTAAATAATTTCCTCCCTACTACCACTACATCAAACTGAAGTCATAAAACAGGGACTTGCGAACTTTCGTCGAATAAACCTAAGAAGCACAATTTGAATAAATTAGCAGACAGTATCGCCCGGCCGTCTATCACTTGATCCAATCTGGTGGAATGGATCACAAGGCAATCTCATTGGACTCATGAATTTATTTGCGAGTCACAACCTTACTAAGGGAAAACTGTAAATCTGACGGTTGGATTGGTGTTGGTAACGTCGTAGCAACTAAAGCTTTTATGTTCAGTTGGGCTTTTATTGACTCATAGTTCCAGTAGTTGCAATATAAAGATTATATATAATAGAATGTCAACACAATTAAAATTCATATCAGCATCAGCTGTACCACAGAATAAATGAATTACTCATGTAAGCTCTTCAGTCATTCTTTTTCTGTAACGTTTACTATTTAATGATGAAAAATAATGAAATCCTCTAGGATTCAAAACTATATAGAGATTGACCTTAAGTCAGGTCAGGTTGAGGTAACAGAATATTACCGTTGGTTTCCTTAAAATCGTATCAAGAACACTGTATTCTCTTTAAAAAAATAGAACTAAGTTTAACATACTTGATAAAGCAAAGTAATAGAGGTATAATGCAACGTGTATACTAAGTGGCGTGGCAGGCGAGGGTCTGCTTGCAGCGCTAGAGGGTTCGATTCCCTAGCGGGTTCGATTCCCGCCGAGGAATAGAATAGAATAGAATAGAATAGAATAGAATAGAATAGAACTTTTATTTGCCATAACACATGTGTACATTTGGTTGTTATAAAATCATTTCGTTCTAACATGTTTCACCATTTGGTATGCAAATTTCTTAATTACATTTTCACTTAAAAATAAAATAAAATAATTTCAAAGATATTACAATTAATACAATCATTTTGTCGATTTTGTCATCAGATAAATAATAATTAGGATATAAAAAATAATGGAAATTAATATATATGATAATGTTTAAATTTTATCATTTAAATAATCATTTATGGCATAATAACATTTATTTGTCAGAAATATTTTGAGTTTGCTCTTGAGTATGTTAATATTTAAGTCGCGATAGATTTTAGGCAGTTTGTTATACAGCTTAGGCGCCATGCAGAATATACTTTTACGAAGTAGAGCTGTTTTCGCAGGATGTGTACGTATTCTATCAGTATCCCTTTTGCTTTGACCGTCTTTTGCGAGACGACAAAACAGGTCAGGATTACTCCTTACAAACATCACAGTTTCAAAGATGTACAACGACGGCACTGTCAAAATATTGTATTTTATAAAATATGGTTTGCAAGAATCTGTTACTTTCAAATTGAACATAGCTCTTAGGCATCTTTTTTGATACTTCAAAATATTTATTGTGTTGGTAGAGTTACCCCAAAATAAAATACCGTACCTTAAATTAGAAGATATTAACCCGTAGTAAGCGCTTAGAAGAGTCTCAGTACTTACTACAGGAGAGAGTTTGTAGAGCACGTAGACAAGATTATTAATTTTTTTGCATAATATTTCTAAATGCGGTTTCCAGTTAAGCTTACTGTCAATATTTATTCCTAGAAATTTAGCCATGTCAACGTTTTCAATTTGATTATTATTATATTTTATGTCAAATTTACATAAAGCCGCTGTGTCGCGTTGTCGAAAGTGCATAATATTGGTTTTATTAATGTTTATCTTTAAATTAGAGGGTGGTAGGTGTTTGTGTGTTCTGCAAGCACTTTTTCCTTGGTCTGGGTGTTTCATATGCATATGTATAATAAAAATATCTACATATATGTATGTCTATTATATTAAGTATTTCAGATGTCTAGTACCCGTAACACAAGCTTAGAGCTTACCACGGGGCTAGATGTTGTTGTGTAGATTGTCCGGAAATATTTATTATTTATTTAATTTATTTATTAAGTGAGTTAACACCTTCAAGCACAAGATACAACTCTATTATGCTTCTCTAAAACTTGAGAAATTAATGTGTCAATCAAAAGGGACAAGGACGCTATTAAATCATCAAGACATGTCCCTTGCAAGCTTTGCAAACAATGTCGTCTTCAAACTAAACAAACAGTCCCTAATACACAAGTATGCTGCCTGAGGTAACATTATAATATAGAAATTGTTTACCTGCCAAGTGCTCTTATGAAGAACTACAACCATGTAACGAATGAATCATACTTTACGGCTTAGAAATCGGCAAGAATTCGTTCGATTTATCTTATGTCGAAATTATAAAAGAAAGCGGGGTGGTATACCTAATTCATCTGGGTTTATTCACCCATGTGCATAACATATATTTTAGTAGACGTTATTAACCCAGGCGTTTCCTGGGCTTAGGGCCGGATTTTTACAATCATCTGATATGGACTCTGTCATGTATAATTGTAATAAATATTGTCATAAAAATAATTTTAAATCGCCAAATTAGCTCTCAGTTAAAAAAATATTTTATGTGGTTATTTTGTAAAGCCTGTGAGTTATATTTTATTATACCTTTACGTCCATTAGAGCCCGTTGTAGCTGTACTATGCCAAATTATATCATTAAAATACCACTTATTTCGCACCGAGATTAACATGGGCATTAATGTAGCTATGTGGATAGTCAAGCAACTTTAACACTAGCTACCCAATCTTTGCTACATATCCGAAAACACTCAAATCATTTCAAATACGTCCTAGAACAGTTGTATAAAATGCTCATTGCTGTAAATTTTCGTAATCACGACCGCCACGCGTGGGTACTCAAAGCTGACGTAAAGCCGCAAGGGTCATTCCCAACTGAATTAGACTGCAAAGCAGCAGTTTTGCTCTAAGCCAGTAATTAATTTGCGAGGGCCTTGGAGAAATGCCTTTGACGCTAGCACGTGGTGGTTGGAATAGCCTGCGCACTCCAGCACAGAAAACTTTAACATTTCACGAACAATTTATTCGTACACAAAAGCTGAGAGCTATTGACTTGTACAATCTGTTGCTTGAAATACGGGGTTAAGTGCACTATGGTATAAATATGGTAGGATTTCATTTTCAAAAGAAGGTACTTGCTGCGTCCTGTGGTTTACATGATCAATATTAGTGATCTGTATTTTAACTGCCACCCGCCTTAATTTTTCCCTTGCAAATTATATTAACCTTCCTCTTGTTATATTGATGAAAACTGATTAGTTTACAAATCTAAGCGAACATACAGCTTAATTTGCTTAGAGTACTAAATATTTATCTATGGACGCAAAAATCAGTCCCCCAAATCTAAAAGACATACTTTATTTCATTTTGGGTGTTATGAACTACTCACATTACTCGAAAACACTATCACTACTCAAATGTAACAGGTTCACAACGCTCCCGTTAGCGTAACATTTTATCTAACTTCCGTAGTAAGTAGTCTATAAAATTGCAAAGTCGACACTGAGCTAGCGAGCATGTAGGAATTGGATGGTATAGAATTATGATCAACTCTGAGCGCTGGAGCGAACACTGAACCGCGTCACATTTTATACGCGTGATAAAACAGGCACATTTGTTTTTTCATTCGCCTTTTTTTCAGTCGGTAACATTGAGCTTCATGAATATGATTTATAAGTGAAATTTTAAAATGAGTGTTTAGATTTAAGTTTCTTTTAATCAACAAACTCCTTGGTTTGTTGGGTTGACCTGGATCGTAAGTAAAGCATATTTGATGAGAGAAACACAGACAACAATATACATAACAAAATCAGCTATTGTATTTACTGATCTAGACAAATTACAAAAAAAACAATAGTTTGAAAAAAATAAAGCCTTCTTTACCTTTGCTATTCTGGGCCAGAGAAAACGGGTTCGGTTCTTCTGTGATAAATGGTACATTATATGTTCAGCGGCTTTTCTATTACTGTATCTAATTCTAGATTATAAAGAGCCGATGATCTAAAAGCCCTTTTAATATAAGTGAGGCTTCGCAATTGAAGTGTATTTGGAGCAGCTGCTTATATTATGATCTATGGCTGGTACGTGCAAAGCTTCTAACAATAATTTTCAAACGGCTTCGTAAATGATATAGTGGTCTTTTGCATGTGACAATATCGTAAATTCCGTTTCCATTTATTACATTTAGGTAGTCAGTAACTTATTGTAACTACCTTAAGTCAGAACATGATATTACTGTATACATTGGTAGCTCAAGTCAACTGAACAAATTATATCATCATCATCATCATTTCAGCCCTAGGACGTCAACTGCTGGCCATGGGCCTTCATCACAGATTTCCAGTAATGTCGGCTGGCAGTGGCCTACAACCACCGTGAACATATAAAATAAAATAATATGCCCATGTGTGATTTGCTATATAAATCCGGTAAACATTTTCATGCAACAGATTTCGACCTAGTTAATATTAGCTAATTTTTAATTATCATAATTACTCGTATATATGTTAAACTTGTTGGAATGCAAAAGAACTCACCAAATTTCCAAAACCAACACACTAGCCCAATGAAATAAAACGAAACAAGCCAAGATAACGGTAGAAGGCTTACGCTCGCCGCTTACCCTCAAAAGGCTGTATTATATGTGGCAGTTGGCAGCTCGCCAGGCCCTGAAAATTGACCGCGATTTCAAAGGCCCACCGTAGATCCAAATTGATATATCACTAGCAATTTTTTACTCTTCGCGCAAAGTGAAAGATCTTATGAACCCACTGAGCCCTGCGATTTATTTCCATCTCCAGTCGTTGTCGAAGATTCGATGTTGAAAGAAAAGCTGGGGAATTTATTGGTTTTCCAGACATAAGATAGTTATCTAACACCTACGATTCCACTCAGGGTTTTAAGTTAATAATACTCTGCTGATATTAGTAGTGTAATTCTATAGTGTGCATTTTTTTAAATGTAATATTCAATTAATGTTTTAAATTTATTGATTTGACAAGGCACCTGATAAGCCACTGCTGAGAAATCACATGTACGACCTCAAACGAAACCAAGTGTACAATTAATTCCTAAGGTGGATTAATAAATGAATGAATGATTATGTTTTTACCAGACGAGAATAACCAAACATTTGAGAATATTACTTTTACTCCGAAAATTCTAGCATATAAACTGATTGATAGCTCATACTTTATTTATATTTTTTTATATAGAAGCTCAGAATTATAATTGTTATCTCTTCTAATTTGAAATGAAAAAGGTGGGTATTTATTAGCCCTGTGGGGACACAAACATCATTATTCAAGTTTTATACTTCCTTTTCCATTTTTACAAGTCAAAAATCAACACGACACCGAATTTCACTTAGGTACTTTTCCGCACAGCCCCAAGCTATTTGCTTCGCGGAAAGGTTGGCCTAAATGTATATAAAATAGGCTTCTGCTATTATACGCGGGATTGTATGGGTGTTACCGCATGCTTAGGTTGATATTTTGCACTGATAACAGGGACAAATCGGGTGGATTTATCAAAGAATCAAATAAAAACTTCAGTTACACCATAAGCGGAGCTATAAGTACCGGAAAAGAGAAAGACCATTTTACAAGCAATAGCATTTGAATAAATAGAGAATCGCCAATTGTAATTATAAAAAAATACGTAACAAATTGAGAGATATTTTTTTAGGCCAGCTAAAAGCCGCTAAAACAGACAGTACAGTCAAAATAAATGTACATTTAGATATACCTACCTTTTTAAACAAAATATTCAACTACAGCAGTTTTGTAGCATCTATTGTGTAAGTTTTAATTACTGGTAAACGCAATTAGTGAAAGCCTCGCCTTTTATTGCACTGTTTTGATTATACAGTTGTAAGTCCTGATTTGTGTTTTATTGATAGTACGGCGAGAATAACATTAGATCGAAAGCTGAGTAAGCTATTCAGGTTTTATGAGCTCACGTTTGTAAAGAGACTTTTACGAGAAACGAGATCCTCGTATGTTTTGAGTAATGACCAACTTATAGGGATATCATAGTTAAGAATATATGTATTAATACAATTGTTAGTCCACACAGCATACAAGACTTGAAGAATTTTTTTTAAGCCTGGTTTGTCTTTTTAGTATTTTTATGAATCATAATTTAAAAATTGCTCAACTATGTTACGTGTTTCACCATTACTAGAAAATCCTAACCAATTTGTATATTCACGAAAATGTACCTTTCCTGCGTTAACGTAAATAAAAATATTAAATTCACACGTAACCACGTCACCGCTTTTTATCTCTTGAATAGGCGGTTGTTAAATCGGAATGAATGATCCCTTTAAAATTCAGTTCATTCATCATTCTGACACCATCTTTTCAGCATTGTAAGGCTTTTTACAAACGTATTTAACGAGTATTCCAGACTAGTTGAGTGTTTCCTGATTAATGATGCAGGCTTCAATATTTACCATAGGAAGGGTTTGTACGTTCTCAATACATTTCTATGCTAGGGTATTGGGCAGGGTTCGCTTGGTTGTTTGCTTAGGCGAAACTATTACAGCACAGTAAAGCCTAGCTACACATATTATGTATAGTAGTGATGAAATGTTAGTTCAGATAAAAGGGTACAGCTGTTGTTAAATTTCGTATTCAAAAGCTACACTGTGCCGTTTTACTTAGTGTAATGTCGATAACATTTGATAAAGATAGGTCTTTAATATTTATCTTTATATATATAATTCTTCTGTGAGTGTGTATGTCACTGAACTTCTCTCAAATGACTGGACCGATTTTGATGAAATTTTTTGTGTGTCTTCAAGTGGATCTGGGAATGGTTTAGAGATTCACAATTTTGGAAAAAAATATAATATCCAACTTCCTTAAGAAGTTAGACAAAATTGTGTTTAAAAGAAACAAAATGTTTTGAATTCAAATTTAAATAAATTGTTAAACTTAATTTACATGTTATAATTTTTGGCATAGCGAGATTCCCCTAATAAAGGTATTTACTTTACTTAAGAGAACATTAAGTTGATGAATAAATGTTTTGGTTTTTTGTAATGTAATCACAATAATTATGTAATTACAACTTTTTACGCTGATATTCGTAAATGGTAACGATGGCAATACCGTCTCAAAGGAAAGGACTCCAGTTAAAAGAACATTAAAGGCATCAAGGAACCACATTTCATAAGTGAGCCAAATATTTCTGAATGGGGTCAAGACCGCTATGTTTTTTCCGACGTCTGACAGGAACAATTTATCTTGAGGAGTATACATCACTGCTATCAACAAGTGTCGAGAGGCTTAGAGATCGGTATACATTGCCGGGACCGCACAGCCATTTAATTTGAGAGACGAAGCGCTTGAGGGGAATGGACACTTACATATACATTTTATTGGTAAGGAATGTGTTAGAAGGATGAAGATTTTTTTATATGGAATGGAATGGTGGGATAAGGGCAAGAGAATGATGATGATGGTTTTATTTTATAGGTATTAGGGATTCTCTTTTTAACGCCCGACCAAAAAAGAGGGGTGTTATAAGTTTGACGTGTCTGTATGTCTGTCTGTTCCAGATCGGACGGAGTTAGTTTTTTTTTTGTATGAAAGGTGTGTCTGGCACGAGTGTTCTTAGACATGTTTCATGAAAATCGGTTGAGCCGTTTAAAAGTTATGGGGGTGAGAGTGGGGAAGGAAAACCGAAAATCTGCAAATATGCTAGTGTGGGGTATCAAATGAAAGCGCATCGCGTCCACATTACATAATATTATGTTATTTTACATATAAGGAAATTATTGGCATTGAAAGCGGGGGTTTTTCTTAAATTTTTAATTTAGATTTATAATAGCATCGATTAGCCCATTTGAAAAGGAAACAAATAAATAAGTGCATAATATTTCAAACTCAACATATGAAAATTTTGTACACAGATTCTGTAGAGCCGGAGAAAGGGTAAAATACCTTGGGAAAATGTCATATCGCGGAAAAACCATTATAACGCGGGTACTATCACGGGGCACTTTGATAAAATAAATATTTCAACATTCGAGTTCCTTTGATGCCTTAGTGGACGTAGCCCTTGAAAGGGTTCGATAGCATAAGGTTAAGACGTCAGTCGCGTTACGGTCAGCCTGCCAAGTTCCGAGCCCTTATACATATACGGAAATACTTTTATTGATATTGTATTTACGATTCACTATTTCAAAATTTGGTTGACATTGCGCCTTTAAATTTAGTTTAAATGAATACAAACATTTTTTGCCAACAATTTTTTTAAAAAGTCTATAGTAATGAATATTAATATATAAAAATGTTTTAAGGGCTTGGTTCACCATCTAAAATTAGACGATGGTTAAAATAAAGAGCTATTTCGCTCAGTCACATGTGACAAAGCGAGATATTTTTGACATAACCAACCGTTGCTTAGTTAACTCAGATATTCTGAAATAAGTCCTTAATGTATTTGTTTACTGTAGTTTCTTACAGTAGCTTGAACTTAAATAATAACTTAGATCTAGTAAAATAACCTAAAAACTTGATTCGCTTTTATAACGCTATTGTTGAGAATTGGATAGAATAACACATATTTTAATGAATTTTAAGAATAACGAGTTATAAGAAATGTGGTTTACATTTGATTATTCATTTTTATAAAATGAGTAGGTAATCAAATCTATGTTTCCAAGTTGAAAGAATCCTGTCAAACTTTGCAACGTATCTTTTATTCCTGGATCCTGGATCACTAGCTAATCAACAAAATTCCACATGTCGAATAGGACTCTGCAACACAATCTCCAGCATTAATTATCTCGTTCAAAGAATACTAATTGACAAAAACTAATCATATAATATTTATTTATAATGTTTAATTCAGAAAAACATTCACAAGAAGTCACATCCGTAACCTTAGCGCGCTAGCAAAGGTGGGTTTATCACTTATTAAAAATCATTAAAATATAGAATACATATTTAGCTTGCATGCTTCAATTTTTCATTTAATTCGTTCAGGTTATTTTACTAGACATGCAGAGTATGAAACAATAGCACAAAAAAACGCAAATGGTTGTTATGGCAAATGGGGATTTTGTTAAGCTCCTACAACTAATATTAAATTTTAATGGATCACCCCGTCATTTAGGAACCTTACCCAATCCAATACCAATTTCATACAGGGCTCCAGAACTGTCGATAAAGCTCAAAATCCGTTGGAGTGGAAAAAGGCGATTGTGGTTCCACGCTTCGCTGCTCCTATACGGAAAATGGACTACGCTTTATTAAATAAATTTTATCGCTCATCGAAATTCTTTAATCTTCATTAGAAAGAGGACTCTATGGAGTTGGGATAAGGGTGTGGTAAACTTGTGCGAGATTTTGCGAGCACAATTAATATGTCATCGTAAAATTGGTATTTGATGGGATAAGTCGCGTTACTTTAACCGAATTAGTTCATTCTTGGGATTCAAGGATATCTGTAGTAATCAATAATAAGGGATAAATAATGCTATTAACTCCTTAGGTAATTTT
Organism: Gymnoscelis rufifasciata; assembly: GCA_929108375.1. Classification (NCBI taxonomy): domain Eukaryota; kingdom Metazoa; phylum Arthropoda; class Insecta; order Lepidoptera; family Geometridae; genus Gymnoscelis; species Gymnoscelis rufifasciata. The sequence continues at coordinate 4,620,608 of OV815315.1, read as the reverse complement.
ATAAATATAAGTTCATTTTCAAATAAATGAAATGTTTAATGAGTAATGTATTTAACACATTCGTTATGGTATGTGCTTGTACTTTAATAGGAAAAAAATGAATTCTTAGTGAATTAAACACGTTTTATTAAATGAATAGTGTAACTACCGCTAATAATTTTAAAAGAGACTATGGTGACCAAATTTCATCAAGTGAAGGTACATATTTAAATTTATAGCTTTTCAGTAGTTTTAGAAGCATTTTCCTAATCTGATATGAATGTCATTGGAGGCGACGCGTAGTGTTTTCATAGTTTTAAGTTTTAATTTGATTTATATTTCTTTAGTTTATTTTAAAAAAGCTGATGTTAAAAAACAAACCTTATATTTTTATCTCTGTAATTTAAAACGTAAATAAAGGTATATGCTGTGGCGCGCGGGGCGACGATCGGTGAGGTACGCGGGAGGGGAAGTGTCAGTGTGCATGACGACGGCTCGCGCGAACGTTTCGTTTTCTCGCTCGCTATTGCTTTTTGGTACAAAACCTATGTTTTATTGGTCCAACACCTACAGTCATGTTTTCCTAAAGCTAGAACCAATGACCGTGACTTAAAAACCGTTGGCTAGAACCCATTTGTGATAATTAGTATAATGTCACATATTTTTAGATCTACAAAACTTAACCAACGAACCTTCCTCAAAATTCCGCTCAAGTATTAACACGATACGCGTCGTAAATAAGCCCTATTCACGCCGAACAATCGAACAAAAATATAAACCAGCATTAAAATAGCCAACAATAAAGAAATGCCTTCGCTTTCCCAGATATACCTACACAAAATATACTACAGGACACAATACATTAATTTGAGTTTTGGGTGGTCACAATAAATAAGACGATTTTACACAATTTCGGGGTTGTGTTGTTAGGTCGCGGCTTAAGCTAGAGTTAAGCTTCGTCCAACTAGGTTAGAATAATAATGTTCAAAGTAAAGTGGTCAGTTCATCACTCGAAAAATGATACATTTTCCGAGAGATATGTTACCTGAAGTTGATACAATATTATGTGCGACATTCAGAGCCGGTCAAGAGCATAAAATTGTGTTAAGTTTCGCTCATGTACATGAGTACCGTTTTCGAATGATTTTCCACATAGCTGCATATTTTAAGTACAATTGATAAGTATGACACATACTACACCTAGATCGGTCACCCATCTACGTACTGACCTGGAGCAACGTTGCTTAACCTCCTTTGTTGTATGAGAGCCCCCTTATATTTTTATTTATTATCAGATTTTTATTTTTATGAAATACAAACATCATCCCTCAAAAGTTCAACTCTGTCTATCACGGTTCTTGAGATACAGCCTGGTGACAGACAAAACAAACAGACGTCGAAGTCTCAGTAAAAGGGTCCAGTTTTACCTTTTGGGTGAGGTACCCTATAAAAGTCTAAGAGAATAAAGTATGTTTCTCGATACACTTGGAGGTATTGTCTGTTCACGTCCGTAAGTGGTAACCCTCTGAATCCTTACACTTGACCTCCGGGTGGTGCTAAGAACAGTCTCTGGTGGTAGGCTCCGGCCGCGGCTTGTCACCACCCTCCGGGCTGGGCCTGTGCGTGAAGCGATTTATTCGTGTTTCGTAATGTGGCCCGGAGAAGCCATCTACCTTCTAGGTCTTCATGTCCTATCTTAGACCACATCGTCACTTTACATCAGGTGAGATTGTGGTCAAATGAAGACTTACCGAGCATAAAAAAAAAACACTGAGCATGTAAATTCGATCACTATTTTGTCAGTATCGTAGAACTAGAGTTATAAATTTCCCCCTTTTGAATCCTTAACTCATGGATAAGTCAAAGGATTTAATAAGTTACTGAACAACCAGAAATTAACAAAGGTTCAGTGACTTATTCAACTCTTTCCATAACCAGTGGTCGTACAGACTCCTACATTTGTTTAAGTAACGTAACCGCGCACTGAAACACACTCAGGTGAATATGGAGTTTCAGGAAATTTACTTGACTAGCGCAAAATATGTAGGTATCTAGACCCATGTGTGTTACAAGCATCTTAAGTTTTATTCCGCTACACTTTCCATACTTTACAAAAATCCTTTTACACAATATATTTTTACACTAGTGTGTGTAAAAATTGCGCCCGTCAAGATACCAAAGAAAACTAAGCATTCTACATTCCAACGAATACTTTTCCACGAATACAGAAAGAGTTAATGCGCAAAGATATACAAACTCCTTTAATACTTTTGTATGAAGTAAAATCTTATCAGGAACTCCAAGCCTATAATGATGGATGTCTTTAACATCAATCATATAAATGCGAGCTATTGACGTGATCTTGTCAATGTAAGACAGAGTGGTAAGCCTTTTTCACATTTTGCGACATAAGGTAGGTACTTTGCCGCGTAATGTGTTTGGTTTTAGACATTCGCATTAATATAATCGTATGTTACAAAGCGTTTGAAACCTGTGAAAACAAGGTACTTTTACCAAAACAAGTGAGTTAAACTAAATTCTTAAATTTCTATTTTTTCACAAGAATCAATAAACCTCACTTAGGTTTAATCTACATATTTATTTTAAAAGTTTTCATCTAACCAAGTTGCTGAAACAAGAAAGAAGTTCCTTAAAATTGTAAACTACACTTTCAGCGAGCTCGGCTTAAAACATAAAACCTACAATGCATATTTCTATAAATACGTTATAAGGAATTTGAGGAAAAACTTTCTAAAGAAAATCAGGGCGGTAAATCTAATATAAGAATAACAGAATATAATCTTCATAATGCTAACTTGATGATACAAAAACAAAATGAAATCTTTTTACCTCAATTTAGCTCACTTTACATATCCCAAGTAAATTTCGGCCGTGAAACTGTTTTTTCTCCTTTGATTAGTTGTGGACTTAGAATATGAATGAGATTAAATTTGTCAGTATTTTGGCGTCATCAACAGTCAACGTTTGTCATTGTTTTTAGTACAGAATGGATTAGGAGTTCAATTTGTATAAATGGATAAGTAATTAAAGTATTTGAATATCTGTAAGCCACTTTTATAAGACTTAGAATTAGCAATAAAACAAATTGAGTGCATTTTCAAGATTTTTTTTTTAATTACTTACGTCAGTTTTATTTTAAACTTGTTACAACAAATAAATTCTTAATAATTACTTCCAATGCAGTTGCATTTCACAAATATAATTATAATATTCCAATTCTTATTCAATGTTCCAACATAGAAGTCAAAACTTTTAATTCCTTAGAAGCACAGGGCCAAAATAAACTTTTTACCTTACGTTCATTTTTTACTCATATAGAGGTAATATAATAACAGATAGAAGAACTTTTCAGGTGTCACACACCTTTTTATTTCATCACGCCATCTAATTTTGTTAACTGGTTATTTCCATAAATATGTTGTAGCTAAATGAAATTTCGTGAGATCCAGAACACTGTTCATTACATCGGCGATTAATCGATCTTTATTTCTAGACAGTGTCATTTTTACTGTTCAGGTGTCACACACCTTTTTATTTCATCACGCCTCAAGTGAAAATGTAATTTTTCCCAATGGACAACTTTTACAATTTCCTCTGTACTCAATTGAAACTTTGTACGTAACTCGGATAAGTTGAGATATATGAGCGTAGAAAACGTGGGATTGTCATTGTGAACGTGATTCACAGCGCTTTTTTTTCCCATTTGCTGTAGTGACGCAATATATGGTGAGCTTTAAAAATAATTCCGGAATGGACACTTAATCACGTTTACGGGAAGTAGTAGTGATTAGTTTGACTTAAGTTACTGCTCTTAGATAGTTTCTACTTACGTATACCTACTACAATATAAGTTTTCCTTTTAAGATACTTTTGTTTGAATTCTTGAAATTTTGAGTTGATTATATCTTGCCTAGGCGTCTTAGTAAAATTTTTGATCAGGATTTTCCCATGGAAGTAAAACTTTCCCTTATTAGTTCGAATTTTAAATAAAATGGTAGCATACTTAGTTTATACAGCCTTTTTCTATAAACATATTATTTAAACAAAAACATTCATATATAAAGCGGTAATAATATGGTTATAAATGTTATTTCCATAAATATTTTAGGTATAGATAAAATGATATTTCGTGAGATCTTGAATACTGTGCATTGCATCGGCGATTAATCGATCTTAATTTCTAGATATCGTCGGTTTTACTGAAACGGAAATCAATATGTTGTCTACATTATTAACCTGCGTATGTCCTTGTCCACAGTTGGGGGAAGGGGTGGAGCTCACGTTGGGTGAGCTTCGCGCGATGGCGCTGCAGCAGCAGCAGCAGATCGACAACCAGCACCAGCTGCTGTGCGCCAAGGAGCAGCGGCTGCGGTACTTGAAGCAGCAGGAGGCTAGGCAGCACCAGGTAACTACTACCTTTACCATTACTACTTAGAAACAGTTAGGTAAAGAGCTTGACTTTTTTTCTGTCTTCAGACGTATGTCTTGACTTTAGCCTCCTTATTAGACTATTATTTCGATCTGGATTGCTACCAGCCGCGCTGAATTCAAATAATTTGACAACTAATGAAAGACTTGAAGCATCAGGAGGCTAGGCAGCACCAGGTAACTACTACTTTTACCATTACTACTTATAAACAGTGAGGTAAAGAGCTAAACTATTTTTCTGTCTTCAGACGTATGTTTTGACTTTAGCCTCCTTAATAGACTATGATTTCGATCTGGATTGCTGCCAGCCGCGCTGAATTCAACTAATTTGACAACTAATGAAAGCCTAATCAATCAAGCATACTAACGAGTTCTTAATTGATAATGAATAATGTGTTTTCTATAGTATGTATCATAATGTATGTATTTACAAAAAAAAATTGTATCTATGTAGTATATCAGTCACCTAACACCCATAGTACAAGCTCTGCTTAGTTTGGGGTTAGGTGATGCTGTGTGAGTTGTCCGGTATTTATCTTATTTATAGTAACTAATGTTATAAGTTGTACATAATAATCGTGTAAGTTTACTTTAAAATAGTTAATAAATAATAATAATAATTATTATTATTATTTTTTATTTACCGAAAACGTCCAGCTACATATGTATGTGTTCGATTATGTAGACGCTCTATCTTCGCAGTCGCTTTGGTCGCTCAGGTTTGAAGCATAAAGATTAGTTTTAACTTCTTTTGGATATTTGTTTGGAGGTTTTGTCTGTTCACGTCCGTAAGTGGTAACCCTCTGAATCCTTACACGTGACCTCCGGGTGGTGCTAAGAACAGTCTCTGGTGGTAGGCTTCGGCCGCGGCTTGTAACCACCCTCCGGGCTGGGCCAGTGCGTGAAGCGACTTTTTCGTGTTTCGTAATGTGGTCCGGTGAAGCCATCTTCTAGGCCTTCATGCTCCATCTTAGACCACATCGTCACTTTGCATCAGGTGAGATTGTGGTCAAATGAAGGCTTATCAATAATAAAAAAATAAAAAAAATATATATAGCCTCATAGACGCAAAATAAAATGTTCTATACACATTCCTACCTATACCAAAACTCTTTCACTTAGGTGCAAAAATATTAACTGAATATTATCTTACCTGAAAGAAGCATTAACTCTCTCATTTTAACTTTTTGTTTCAAAGGTTTTTAAAAGTAAAGTTCAAAAGCGAACACTTTTTCTTCCTTGTACTGTATAATGTGCTTAGTCTGTGGCCAGCGTAGCGTTAGATTTTTATGAAACTTTGTACGAGGTTCTTCCAATTAATTATGCTATGTACGTAATTTATAATTTATATATTCTACTAGCTGTGCCCTGCGGTGCTACCCGCGTTATTAATGGATGAAGTACTCTTAACAAACAACATATTTATTTGAATAAAGATTAATATTATTATGTTGATACAACTTAGAATAAAAGGGTGTTTGTATGTTCTGTATTGTATGTACTTACTCCTTGGTTTGGGTGTTTCATATGTATAATAAAAAAAACATTACATTCCACACAACATCTAGCCCCGTGGTAAGCTTAAAGCTTGCATTACTGGTACTAGACATCTGCTATACACATTATATTAATACTTTTAGTGTACAAATTAAGCACCCAGACTTAGGACAAAGTGGTTGTAGGTCAAACAAACATTAACTAAATATTATTTAACTTTGGTATGAAGTTAGCTGAAACCATAAATTATAGTACAATTAAAATATTAAAAATTTGATAACAGCTGTCAACTGAAATCTCTATTATTATCACTAAGAATCGATCTAAATACCAACCTCTGTAATATATTATGATACCCAAAGTTCTAATAAATCGTAAAAAGTATATCTTTCTCTCTATTTCACCGGCAAATTTCCGTTCAGTCATTAACAGCGCAGTTCAAAGGACTGTATTCCACCACTTTATTGTGTTTCTATTACTTTAATAATACCTGTAAAAAGTATCTTAAAAGGGTCCCCAGATTTTCAATTATTCAGACCTGAGAATAAAGGCGAGTGAAATTGTTAATTTTCCTGTTGGGCTCTTTTAAAATCCCTTAATCATAAACTTCACTTACATTTGTTAGATAAAACATGGGATTCAGTTGATAGCCTTAGGTTATATGTTCTTTTAATATCGACAAAACAAAATACGTTATTTTTTGTATTGTATGTGCGCTTTAAAACACGTGTTTTAACGGTGAAGGCAAACATCGTGAGGGAACCGGCATGTTCTGAGAAGTTTCAGGATTTTGGAGGACATATGACATTCACCAACCCGCTCTTGGCAGCGTGGTCAATTAAGGCCTAATCCCTCTCGCCTAGAGAGAAGTCCCTGTCACAGCAGTGGGAACGCTAATAGGACGATGATGATGATGAAAGAATGATGTAGACCAATGTATGATTAATTCGTACCTTCCTCAATCAAGACTCAGCACCTAAGGTACAAACGTAGAGTTTGATAAATAGGATAGAAAACTAAATAAAATTTAAATAAAAAAAACGGTATTTATTTTCTTTTTACTTATAAATTAAAAAATTAAAAGGTAACAGAATTGAAGTTTCGCGTTACGTAGCGATTTCATGCGATTTGTACTTAATTTCGCAGTCACAACTCCCACTACCTGAATTTTGATGCTATAACTTTTTAATATTAAAATGCCAAAGCTAAAAATAATTGTCTGATATTATATGGACGGGCTAACACATAATATCAATTATGTTATATAGTCATCATAGTCTATTCTCTTTATGAAATCGACTCGTGAAATAATAATAACATCTTTTAATCTTCAGAATATTTTCAGAAAATAATACCAAGAAATAATAAAGGGTACGCTAAGACTGGAAATTTTCAGTACATTGTATAGTAAAGGCAAAAAGTGGACAGAAAACCCCGAAAATAAATAAGATTACCTTTTCATAAACCCTCGGTAGCCGTGATAAATGGCTCATAACAAGTCAACCAGCCATTCACCAGCCCCTCACACGGTTGTTTTGGTCAGGGCAGTTTAAGTTATGAATTTTATTTTATTCAATCATCACATTTGACATTAATTTTTAAATTTTTTTTTTTTTTTTTTTTTATTATTGATAAGCCTTCATTTGACCACAATCTCACCTGATGTAAAGTGAAGATGTGGTCTAAGATGGAGCATGAAGGCCTAGAATCTGATCTTTCTCGCGAATCTGAAAAATAACGATGTATCGGTTTGGCTATATTTTAATATTTGAAAAATCCGTTCTTCCTACACAATAATATGCCCCCGTCTTCAAAAAAGATTTTACTTTTTATTTAAGGTTTATTGGGGGTTAATAGAATATTTGTTAAAAAACTTTGTTCATAAACCTATATTTGTGCAAAATCTGTTTTATAACAGGTCAATAAAAGCTTTTCACCTTTGTTTATATTTATAATAGCAAATTGATGCATAAATTATGCTCATTATGTGTTTTAGCTAATTCAGTTATAAAAGCTAGAAATAGGAGTTTTTATGAATATGAGGGTAAATGAATAAAATTACTCTATACATTTTATTTAATGTAAATTAAAATTATTGATTACATAATTTCAAACTTATTTTAATCTCAAGTAACAATATATAATGAGTTTGAGTGAGGAAAAAAGTTTATCGACTCTACTTCTTTACATAAGAAAACCGGGACTTTTAAATGAATACGAAAAAAACTGTTCGTATTAAATAAACTACTTTTATTTTTTATAAAAGTACATAATGTAATAATCTAAATGATTCAATTGTGAAGCATTAAGTAGGCCATTGGGTCTACATTTACTTATCACTAGCTGTGCCCTGCGGTGCTACCCGCGTTATAATGGATGAAGTACTCTTAACCAACAGCATATTTATTTGAATAAAGATTAATATTATTATGTTGATACAACTTAAACAAATTATTTCGACCAAATTAGGTACCATAAAAACGGTTTTGTGAGTTAATCTTAAAAGATAGACATATACTATCCCAGACTATTTTTTAGATCATTAAAAGAGCTATTATTCTTTAATACATATTTTTTGTGTATCTTGAACCGTTTTCACGGCGCACGCAACGGAAGGCTTCAAAGATGAACAATTTCTCCCGTTTTTTACACATTTACCACTATATCTTTGCTCCTATTGGTCGTAGCGTGATGTTATATAGCCTATAGCCTTCCTCGATAACTGGACTATCCAACACAAAAAGAATTATTCAATTCGAACCAGTAGTTTCGGAGATTAGCGCGTTCAAACAAACAAACAAACTCTTCAACTTTATAATATTACTAGCTGTGCCCTGCGGTGCTACCCGCGTTATAATGGATGAAGTACTCTTAACCAACAACATATTTATTTGAATAAAGATTAATATTATTATGTTGATACAACTTAAACAAATTATTTCGACCAAATTAGGTACCATAAAAACGGTTTTTGTGAGTTAATCTTAAAAGATAGACATACTATTGCGGACTGTTTTTAGATCATTAAAAGAGCTATTATTCTTTAATACATATTTTTTGTGTATCTTGAACCGTTTTCACGGCGCACGCAATGAAAGGCTTCAAAGATGAACAATTTCTCCCGTTTTTTACACATTTACCACTATATCTTTGCTCCTATTAGTCGTAGCGTGATGTTATATAGCCTATAGCCTTCCTTGATAACTGGACTATCCAACACAAAAAGAATTATTCAATTCGAACCAGTAGTTTCTGAGATTAGCGCGTTCAAACAAACAAACAAACAAACAAACTCTTCAGCTTTATAATATTAGTATAGATAGTATAGATAGGAAATGAAATGAAAGAAACAACCGTGTATCTTCTAAAAGGAGTTTATTTCTTTTAGCCAAACGATAAATATCGTATTAAAGCTACTTGGGTCCTATAAGATTTATTATATCCGGTTAACTAAAGTTCAAATTCACGACTTTTATATTAAGCTTACCAGTATTTTTGTTGGAACTATGAAATAAAGGTATTTTTTCATAGTTCCAACAAAAATACTGGTTGGTACAGTTGCCTTTTTGTTATTCTTCCTTTTAGATACAATTTTACAAGTAAAATAAGATAATTTTCCTTTAAAATTCGAAATTTGGTCGTCAATGGTTGCCGACATAAGCACCATTCATAAAAATATTCGAATTAAAATCTTTTGCCGTCTACAAAAGCTAGAGAGAGTGCGAAATTACACGCTTCGAAAATTTAAATGATTTGCCACAGAGTAAATAATTAATATTGAGAGTTATATATTTTGGCGACTTTCAACATTTGTAAGGAGTTTCACGAATTAATTTTAAGGTCACATTATTCAAGCTTTGTAATTGACTTGTCATTTTGAATGGAGGGTCACCGACATTACCAGGTAGAGTTTGGTAGTTAGGGATAGTGTAGTACTAAGGATTGACATACTGCCGCGAGTATCCGACCTATTTAAATCTAGGTCTTTTTGAGCAAATACACGCTTTTATGCTCCATCTTAGACCGCATCCTAACATCAGGTGAGATTATATTTTAGCCATATATCAAGTATTTCACTTATTAGCGCTACGGAAGACCGTTACTACTGTGAATTACACCGAGTAGCGACTATTTTGGTCGTCTAAATGGTTATGTTTTACCATATAATTTTTTTTCAATGCAAATAAAATTAAATTTTATTTATTTAAAACAAACAGGTTGCTGGGGTAAGAAGTTCTAGTATAGAGAGCTAATAGGTGGGTGTTACTTAAATCTTCTAACGAGATGGACGGATGACTTGGTACAGGCCGCAGTCTCGCGGCGGATAAAGGCCGCTTCCGATCAAAACAACTGGAGATCATTTAAAGGCCTATATCCTATATGTTAGAAATGTCCATACTTTGTATAATTGATTAAACAATGTATCAATTTTGTTAAATGCTATAGAACTTTTTTCTTTTTTTTTATCTTTAGATCATAAACTTTGTAGACTTGTATACAAGGTGTCTAAAAAGAAAGTTTATTTTATTATGTTTACTGCGTAAACGCAACGAATCCTCGGGGCGCAGGGATTAGGTAAATTGGTAGCCTGGCTCTTTAGAATTCAGTTGATATGGAGCGTTGCTCAGGAGACAGACCGCGCGTTGTGCTCGCAAGAGCTTTACAAAAACGATGATTTAACAACTTTAGGGCGTAGGAAATTCTGCAGTATTCGAGGTTTACGGGCGAACAAGGTCAACAAGAACGGTAGAAAACGTGGATAGTTTTAATTAGTCTGTTCGTGATGACCCATCCCGAGCCATCATGAGTAATTAACTGCTCGATTAAATGAGTGCCGCAAACGCGAAGGTCTGCATTTGGATGAAATTATTTGTATTAAATATATTTAATTAATTAAATATAATAATTGTGTATTTTAATAATCAAAACTTTTATTTTCAATAAACGTCTTATTTTTATTTGAAGACTCACTAAATATAAACTTTCTTTTGAGGCACCTTGTACTCAAACTAAAAGTAATTGGCCCAGTAGTCTCAAAAAGGTATAACAGGGAAAATCATAGATAAACGTACAAATGGCCTTAATAAGCCCTTATATTGAGATCACTCGTGCAATTATCTGTGTTAATTTAACCTTTCGTGAGCTGGTGCTGTAAAAAAACAACAATGAATTTTTATTACAATAAATGCTACGAAAGCTTTCAGCATTCCAGCTTTGTATAATGCTCTGCCATCAACCTTTTTACCCACATACATTTTTATATAACCACATCACCTTTCGTTAACACCCTTTGTAAAGCATAATACAATTAAGAACTGGTTTCCTCTTATATTCACTGTGTTTAATTGGCGAAATATTAAATTCACTGTGTTTAATTGGCGAAATATTTTGTACACTGATTTTTGTAGGAATGTTTGCCCAATTTTTTGTAGAGTATATTTTTATTTTTGTTGTTCAGGTAACGTGTTATGATTTGCATGAACGAGTAAAATAAAGTTCTTAAAACTATCAACATATTTGTTACTTGCACCTATTTTTCATGGGAGCAAATTAAACGTAATAAACACTTCCTTTGAATGAAACGATATAACTAATATTGTTGTCAATTTCCATGTCATTGAAAATTAAATAAAAAAAAAAATTGTGATTATTCATAACATAGAAACAGATAACGCGGTGGGGGTCATTAATTTGCAATAATTATGTAGTAATAGCGTTTTATTATTGATATATTTACAAGTACAGATATAATGCAGTTACACTAGCGATTACCTATAAAAATATTACAAAGTTAAAAACTAACTCAAGTTAATATAGCTGGATATCCCACAGTGCATTTAACCCCAATTGTCAGCTCTAACATGGAACTATCTCTACAATATATGTATGCAAATAGGTTTATATTTAGAGTTTTATCCTAAATGCGACATGACCAAGCGGATTAACTCTTTGAACCAGCAACGGGCAGGCCATGTTGCACAACTAATCCGTTGAAGCTGAATAGTGCAGAGCTTCTGATAACTCAGGTTTCTAAACGAAGCTACCAGTCTCATGTAGAGGGGATAGTGAACATGTCAAATGAAAAAAAAGTTATTGGGTAGTAGGAGATGTTTCCTCTCACAATAAATTTAATACATGATACAATACTATAAAAAAATTATTGAGTTATGAGTTTCATGAGCCATGATAACGATTGAACTGAAGCTGCTGCAAATCGGGTAACAGTTTTATTATCAGACAAAGTGGTCCAACTTTTTTCTCAGTCTTTTCATTTATATAACTATATAAATGAAAATACTGACCTCAGCAAACTTTGTTTTGCAAAATGAAAAATAGATAGTAGCCGATTCTCATGCCTACTGAATACGCATAAAAAATTTGGTAAAAATCGGGAAAGCCGTTTCGGAGGAGTACGGTAACTAACATTGTGACATGGAATTTTGATATATTTAAAGAAGATGGCATGCATGCAACATTTTTGCCTAATCATAAATGTGGAACTGTGATAAATTTAAACTACAAAATTTTATTACTAACGTTGAGTTGGTCATTCAAAACTTAATAACAACTTGAAAATAACTTTTATAATAATGAAATTATCCAGTGCTATCATATTTACTATGTTTCGAAGAAAATTCTTATTTAAATATTTCTCATAATTGGAGAAGCGACCTAATCCATGTAGCTGATAAAAAGTAGCGAATGTAGGTGTTGTACCAATAAATCATAGGTTTTGTACCAAAAAGCAATAGCGAGCGAGAAAACGAACGTTCGCGCGAGCCGTCGTCATGCACACTGACACTTCCCCTCCCGCGTACCTCACCGATCGTCGCCCCGCGCGCCACAGCATATATCTTTATTTATGTTTTTAAATTACAGATCAAAAATATAAGGTCTGTTTTTTAACATAAACTAAAGAAATGAAAATCAAATTAAAACTTAAAACTATGAAAACACTACGCGTCGCCTACAGCGAACATAGAATTTTCTTTCATGTTGTTCTCGCACTGTCTGCGAAAAATTCACATTTGTATCTAACTTACTCAAGTTACATGGAAAAGTGAATATTGCGTAAAAATAATTGGATTCTGTTGAGCGTACTGGTTAATACGCCAACTATCCAACTATTATTTTTCGGCTTTTAACATGTGGAAACACAATTTCTTCGTGTAAAAATGCGTACAAAACATTTATTTAGAATGAAAGAAATGTATCCACACAAGTCAACAGTCCAAATAACCTTCTCTGATAAAAACCATTTCTAAAATAATCATAATTTTCCCGTGATTTCGTATATAGATTCTCTACAGCGAGAGAAAGAACAAAGCCATTTTTTTTCCGTGCGTAAAATACATATTCCACGGAAAAAAAAATTAAAGCGCGAATAACATCGTGGGGCACTATCCATATGCTGCAGTTGTTAAATTCCTTTGTAGGGGAACAGAGAGAGGTTTCTTTACCTCGGCTTCAGCTCAGGGCGTTACGCCTTGGTCTTCAGGTTTGGCATTCCTGTGTTCGGCTACGGTTTTGAAGCTGTCTAATTGAATTACGCAATGGCTATCTACATTAAAATTGGTACTGTGTATTAAACTATTTTGCATATATTTAGATGCTAAAGTTATGTTTTTTCTCACTAGGTGGCGGTAGAAGGCGAACGGCTACGAAGGCTACGAGAACGCGTAGAGGCGCAGGAGTTGAAGCTACGACGGCTAAAAGCGCTACGCGGCCAGCTCGACCGGAACAAGCAGGCGAATATTGCTCTAAGTAAGTTCACTTTAGGATTCATAGAGTATTTGCATTTGCGAAATATATATATATTATTTTATGTTTTTTAGGTACACTATACTTTGTCTACGTAGTACGTAATTTAAATCACTTCAGTCTCTGTTTTTCCTATCTGTCAGTCCCACAGGCATACATCTAGATAACGCAATGCACTTGACGTGTCCGAACCCCGACCAAGCGTCGAGGTTGGTCTAACTTCAGAGCGCTGCGTCCGTTCGCAGCCTGACGGCCGCAAAAAATGTAAAATAAAATACACATTACGTTTACGGGTTTGCATATGACGTTTGATCTGACTTTGTGTGTTGGGGGACGATAAATGTTGGAATAGATAAGTGATCGCGCATCACTTCGACTTCATAATACAGGCAAAAGTTGGCACGCTTAGTTTCAATACAAATCGTGATACTTGCGTTATCTAGGTAGATGTATGTATATGGTCACACCGTTAACATACACTAACGGTTAAATGTTTCTTCTTCAACAAACAAACTATTTCAACATAATAACTTTTTTATTTAAATAATAATCTTTTTTGTACAAATTATACTAGTCTTCATTACAAATGCCATAAGTTAAGAAGTATTCGTTTTTGTTCTAACAGAAAACCACCTTTCTTTTTTAATTATTATAAGGGCTTACTTTTGACAACAGTCTAGCCAGAAGGTAGAGACAACAAGTTCGCCCAGAAAAAGGCTATTCACTCGGGTATTAAAGAAGTCGGGTTGTACGTATTCGGAAAAACAGACTTCGGGAGAGAATTCCAGACCTTATATCCTATATTAGTAGGATGAAATAAAAGTCGTCAAATTTTTTATATTGGGTGAATCCTGTTGAATATTATTAACGTTTAAATTGATCGCAAAAATTACGGGGAATTGTTTCCTTTTATAAATATGTTTTTATAGCTCGTATCTTTTTGTGAAAACACTCCTTTTCGCAGAAAATTATTTTTAGTTGGAAATGTGGGGTGTAGGTACTCAGATTGTTATTAACTTCGTCCAAGCGATTAATTTCTGGAATCGGATGTGATGCGTTAAAAATTCAAAGGGTAATTTCAGCCAATGGTGATTAAATACACCTGGTATCTGCGCTTACTGGGTCAATTTCACCCCGTGGCAAACTATAGAGTGACTAAAACGTAATACAAGAATATGAAAATATACATTTTAGGATATTAATATTGATTGCCTCAGTGGGCGGTGCTCTTTACTTAGTTTATATGGCAAATTACTTATAATTATGTTTTCGTGTTACCAACATAAAATAGCTAATAAGAATTTTCATAGAGGTTGTTTATTAAATATTAACGGGTGGCTTATGAGCTGGTAACTGTGTGTATAATTAGGATTTTTTGCTAAGGAAACCATAATAATTGTCGGTTGTTTTTTCGTGTTCCCAGTATTTTGTCCCATTAATGGGACTACGAGAGGTAACTATTTCTCGTGGTACCAGTGCTATGTACGTGTAAACAACCAAAAATTATTTCGAGTATGTCGATTTTTTTTTTTTTAATTTTCTTTAAATATGCCTTTACAATCAAGAAGTCAATAATTATAACCCTTATAATTTTATGAATCCTGATATTTTTTAGTTTTTGATGAATAATAATGATCCTAATAAATTTTTTTATTGATTTTGTTAAGAAAAGTGAAATCTATTTTATTAATACGCCTTCAGACTGACTTTATTGAAATAAACTCGAAATACGCCAACGTAAAATTCCACTCTGAAAGGTGAACACTATGCTAAAATGTGAAAAAAACATTGTGAATCTAGCACACCTCGTACCGAGGTGCGAAATATGCCAGAACTCAATTAAAGCGGCAACTGATTATGTTTTTATGTTCAGTTTGAAAAGCACCCAGGCGGATGATAAAAATGAAAGAGCTCCAATTAACTTGAAATTTAGTTACAGTTTCACCCCTTTCGGCTTGGTTTTAACATGGTTTTTGGGATTTCCTTTTACTGCAACTTGCTGTCATGATTTTATTCAGATACAATCTTTATCTACTCAAAATGCATAAACGTTTTAGGAGGCATTAAAAAATCTCAAGCAAATGACCAGCTTTACATATATATTTTAATGAAGCTTCTATAAAATAATTGCTACAACAATATTACAATCTAGCCATTATAAAGACTAACAGAAATATTACATATGACTTAAATAGCTACGTAAAGCAACATTTAAATTGCTACGTAGCGTAGCCTAACATGATGGATCTTATTATATCAAGTCTACTTTTAACCTTCAAACGGTCGCGCGGCTATTAAACTACCTATGGGGTACTTCAGGGATTTAAATACGAATTAAAATAAAATATACATTCTTTCTTATATTTAGACATAGTTTAATTATATTATGACACAATTTGTGAAAAGAAAGTTTTACATCAAAATCATAGTATTAAATAATACAACAGAAATTTTGAGCGTCGTATGTAACTGTCACTGTCTGGCGCGTGGAGTACTGCTAACGCTGCGCCACATTTACTTTAAATGCGAACTATGTATTTTAGAAGCCACGGAACGTGGTGGTGAATATATCGTTCACTGTGAAACAATGACATGCTCTACTAGGGATAGAAATCCAAGCGCCTAGAAATAACGATATAATGAACGAAAATGTATCGAGTGCGGTCGAATCGACGCCACGCGTTCGTTTGAAGGTTAATGGTGCAAGTGGTACCTAGATTGATAGAATAATGTAACGCAATTAACGGGAAATACGAATTTATTATAGAAGCACCAACAAAAAAAAAAGTAACCATAGATATTTCCTTTATAATATTTTCCTTATTTAGGAAAAGTGAAACAAAGTGGTCTTCTTTCTAAAAGCGTCATCTTCCAGGAAACCTTTCGATGAATAGAAACACAAACACACAATAGCTTTAACGTCTACAAATTTGACACAAATATTATCTTATGCCTCGGGCCCGTTTAAATTTCATGAGGATCGGTACTTTACTACTACCTGGTACTTCTCGAGTTACCTTCAATAAACAGTAATTGGTACATTTCAAGTCTATTGTTTTTGTTAAACACTAATTTACTTCAGTTTAGACTGTCCTATCACCTGGTCTATATTACACAATCACCTATTTCGTCTATCGCTCTTTAGGATGTATAATACCCAGAACGGTTAGAGCACTTTACTAGACTCCGAAACCTGCCCTCTGGCGATAGAACTAAAAGGGACTCCGACATAATTAACTGAATAAAGATAATGTTGGGCATACCTTTCTGTGCCTAGATCTACAACCAATTGTAAAGGTATCTTTAATTAAAATAGTCCGTGATAGCATTAAAAACTAAATAGAATATAAAAACACCATTCACAAAAACTCTTATTTTTTGCTTATACTGAATTTTCTAAAACACACAATAAGCCTTATTATGCTTTATTTTGCGACTTTTATAAAAATAAACTTTACTTTAGTGCTACAACAATTAATTTATTTATTTATGTTTATAAATAACGTTATTTGTCACGTTCTATTAACCTCCCATAAGTTTATTATTATTCATAAATTGGCATTTATAAAAATACAAATACAAACCACACACACTAACTCACACACACACACACACTCACACACACACACACACACACACTCATTAAAGTCACACTCGCTTACCTTACAAAATTTAAATATAAAAAACAATTTATAGAAATTGCATTGCATTTATTTGTAAATTAAAATACTGAATGTGTTTGTACCTACCAATTAGTTAAGGAAGAGCGAGGCCTTCTATCACAGATTTTTAAATAAATCTAAAAGAAGGTCTCAACTACCACAAAATTGTAAAATAGTATGTAAGTTACTGAATAAATGCATTTATTTATATTATTATTATTTATTTATTATTATAAGTCTTATAAGTACAAGATACAAAAATCTTGAGTGCGTGAGCGTTGTTTCTTTATTTATTTATTTGCTCACATGTACATTTATACAGATATACGTAAATTGTTACATCTTAATTCGATATGTACATGCATTGTAAGGTGTAGGCTGCGCGTTTGATTCCCTCCGAGGGATCGGTTGGTCTGAATTACTTTATTGTATAATAAAACACACCTAGATGGACACAATGAACATTACAAAATAATAACATACAAAAAAAACAAAAACCTATAAAACTACCTATATACTATCAATAAAATAACTATTAGCTAGTCGCTGCCTGATCGAGTATAAATAAATAATGCTTGTTATTACATAAATTTTACAACTTAAGCACTAGTGGACAAGCAATAAACCCGATGAGAATCTGCAATGCGGGCTCACTGCCAAATTATCAGAATATTCATTGATATTCTTGTGTCTACGTTAACAGTTAAATAAATTATGTATTATAATGCATAAAATTCAGTTCAATTTACAAAGGTAGATAAAAGTTATTTTAAAGTGTTATACTTTAAAATAACTTTTATCTTTACAATACGAAGTAAATATCATAAAATATAATATTAATACATAATAATAAATATTTCATTTTTTTTTTGTATACGTATAGAATATATCCCATCAAAAGCAATACTTGTCAAAAAAACCAAGTCTCGCAACTCAGTTGTTCTGCGGTAAAAAGTTGTGAGATCCATGTAATACCATGTCGGTTATTAATTTATTCAGTCTCTACATAAGCGACTTTTTGTCTTTAACGTCCAGTCTCTAAGACCACGAACATGGTCCATAACAATTGAAAATCAATTGTGTCTGGAATCTCCGTACTCGAAGCATTAAGTTGTTACGTAATAATAAACAGCATCTTATAGTGACGCATATCAATATTAAAATTCTTTAATCTATACTAATCTATACTAATATTATAAAGAGGAAAGGTTTGATTTTTTGTTTGTTTGTTTGTCTCGAATAGGCTCTGAAACTACTGCACCGATTTAAAAAATTCTTTCACCATTCGAAAGCTACACTATCCCTGAGTGACATAGGCTATATTTCGTTTTCAAAAATAATATGATTCCTTACCAAACTCCGATAATGTAACCCAAGGTGAAAAAAAAGAACCTAAAATCTTTCTTTAATCGCGAATGCTGCGAAAACTATTGAATAAATAACAAAGTGATGTATTACAACTTTGTAGAACTTATCATTATCTACAAAAAACGTCCCAACATCATATCTCTAACTATTATAGTTTTGTGACAGTAAGCGGGGTTAAGATCACGAAATAATCTACCGCGCGGGGTCGGCTCCCTACTGAATGGTCGTGTGCGGAAATAAAAAAATTGTCGCTTGATAATATTTTGTCGCTTAGTTAGTAGTTAATAATTCGTTAACAGGTAACTAATCCCATTCAAAAAGTTATTTTCAGAACTAAACCCTAGCATATAGCATAGATATTGTAGGTACCTACATAATCGTCGGTTGCAGGTTCAATTGGGTTAACCACCAAAACACGTAAAATACAGTTTTTTTTGTTTTTTTTTGCTCTTTTGAATAGCATAATAATAGAAATCTAGCTTTAAAAAAATACAGTTACGCTACACATTTTAACTGTGAATTTTGCAGACATCCGTCGAAATTATGTTGTAACTGAGTAGGTATGTGATCCATTTACATAAGTCGAATTGTTGTATTCCTATGACCGTAGAAGGTTAAGTTGGTGTATGTATCTTGGCAAACCAGCTCTTACACTAATTCTTAGCTTGAACGAAAAATTATAACAACACATACACCAATATAAAAAAAACTTTCTTCAAAAAACTAACGTTACACCAATTGACCCGAACCAAGTTTATGTTTGTTGTCGGTTACACCAATTTGAGCATTGCAATCAATAGTATGTTTTCTCTTACCTTAATCTTCTTATAAATAATAAATCTAAATTTAAAATATAAGAAAAACCCCCGATTCGAATCCTTCAATTTCCTTAAAAGTAAAACACCATAATAATGTGTAATGTTCACGCAATGCGCTTTCATTTGATACCCCACTCGAGATTTTTGCAGATTTTCGGTTTTCCTTCCCCACTCTAACCCCCACAATTATTAAACGGCACAACCGATTTTTATGAAACATGTTTAAGAGCACTCGCGCCAAACTCACCTTTTAAACAAAAAAAACTAAGTTGAAATCGCTTCATCCGTTCGGGAGCTAATGATGTCCCAGACAGATAGATACGTCAAACAATGACACCCCTCTTTTTTTGTCGGGGGTTAAAAATGAATCGCAAAATGTGTTGCTAAGCGCATAACTCAACAACGCCTATACCAATTTAGCCAATTTATTTTTTTAAATATTCGTTGTAGTTTAAGGATGGATTTTACGGCGAGAAAAATTCGAATAATTTTGAAACAATTTTGAATAATTACCCCTGCAAAGCCGGGGCGTGCTGCTAGTGTTTTATATAATTATAAATAAATAAATTTTTAAAAGCAAAAATATACAGCTGGGGCACGCTTGTGCCCCGCGCGTGTAATGGAGTGTCCACACATCCTTATTAAACCACCAACACGGTGTACTTACACACTGATTAACCTTTCCTCGTAAGCGTAAGCGGACAATCGTCTATTTCGCCACTGAGGCAGTCAATAAACTAATAAAATTAATAAAAATTACCCCACGTGTATCCGGTCACTAATCCGCTACCGTACAAGATTTCTATCAAGCTAAAATGCTTTGAAAATCTCAGGTAATTCACCCTATTAATCCGCACAATCAAGTCCCGATATTCAATTACCATTACCATTGAAAGCCAAAACGATCAGTAGGTCTAATCCGTCCGGCGCGATGTCAAAGGCCGCGCGAGAATAGAATGCTCTTGGGCTGATAAATTCAACCTCGAGGTGGAAATAAACTATTGATATCTGAATTTCATTATTACTGATAATTAAATTCATATTATTGTGTTTGGTTATATGCGGCAGGTGACTTAGAAGAAAAGAACACACTTTATGTGTTCACACCTTGACGACCTCTGTGGCTCAGTGGGCGAAGGTCCGCTTGAGACGCAAGAGGTTGCGGGTTTGATTCCCGCCGGGGGACCAGATTTTGTACGATCTAAAATTTCTGGTTTCGGGTCTGGGTGTTTCTATGTATCACATGTATTTACAAAATAAATGTATCTATGTAGTATATCAGTCACCTTACACCCATAGTACAAGCTCTGCTTAATTTGGGGTTAGGTGATGCTTTGTGAGTAGTCCGGAAATATTTATTTATTTACACCTATGTATGTCATTCAGTCACGTAACGTCGTAACGGACGGTCTTAAGACTTAAGTTATAGTTGTAGTTATAGTATTTATGTGTATTTTTATATTTTGGTAAAAGTATTGTTATTATAACTCCTTATAATACTTTCGTATCTAGCACACTGGTCCCCTTCTTTTTCCCAATAATCCTATTCATTCAAGGTTGTCTGGTAGAGATCGCTCTTTAGCGATAAGACCGCCATTTGTCACATAGTCTTAAGTGCTTATTTTTTGTTTTGGGTGTGCAATAAAGAATATCTTATCTTATATACCCAAAGTCTTTCTTTTAGTATTTTACGATAATAGGTAATGATGAGCATATGTGTAGAACGCCGTGTTGGTTAAGTGGGAGCACACTTGACTTTCAATCCGAAGGCCGTGGGTTCTAACCAGAATATTTTACAAAATATTAAACACACAAAGGCAAGCAAAGTGAGGAAACTAGCATGTTCTGAGAACTTTGAAGAGTTTGAACAATATGGTGACGTTCACCTACCCAAAGGCCTTAACTGACCACAATAGGTGGTCAGTTAAGGCCTATTCTCTCTCGTCAATAAAGAAGTCCCTATGTCCCAACAGTGGGAATGTAAAAAGGGGTGCTTATGAGCATGGTGGATGGCACAAATACTCGGATGGAAATGGAATATTAACAGTTTTTTTGTAAATAATGGTTACGATACCTATTTACAACAAACTTGTTTGAAGCCAAAGAGGGGCAATATGGTGATACAAAAAAGGTCTCTTAGAGCTCATAATAGACAAATATATTTTACCTGATAAAGTATTCGCAGTAACCATAATATCATAACGACGATATTCCAAACCAAATCGATATTCATAAGATATTAACAAGTAATGATTTACATGAGAATAGAGCCACATGTCAGGTTACTAATCGTCGGTCAGAAGCGATTTTTATATACCTATGAAGTTTTGATGTAAAAAAATATCGACAGAAGTTATAACAGTAGTATTAACATGATGGGCATTTTAAGGTTACGTGATAAAAATAACAAATAACTTAATCATCAACATCTTAAAAAAATATTTATAAAAAATATCTTATCATCAATGATTGATGATAAGATATTTTTTATAGTATTTGAAAGATAATACGTGAAATTTCATTATTGGTATGGATTCGTACTTGACCACGATCATCTTCCTTGTCCTACATTACCTGGGGTGGGCACAACATGTATGTATTATATTTCCATTTTGAGATTTTGGACAAACTACAATTTCTGGTTTCGGATCTGAATGTTTTCTATATAATGATATGTATGTATTTAAAAAAATATATATCTTTGTAGTATATCAGTCACCTAACCCATAGTACAAGTTCTGCTAAGTTTGGGGTTAGGTGATGCTTTGTGAGTAGTCCGGAAATATTTGTTTATTTATTTTCCTCTATCATCCGTCATCTCAACACTCACTACTTTCTTACACATTGCCACCTTTCTCAATGTCCATCCATCTTTTCTTTGGCCTACCACTTCCCATATATATCCATCCACACTCAAGCTACATAAATTCCCAGCCTCGTAAGAACGCCATCGATTTATCACTGGCTACCGAATCCAATGAGTTAAAAATGTATGGTAACTTAACTCACGTGGCGACGATTCGGCACAGCCATAGTGGTCATTGTATTTTATTGATAAAATAAATAAAAAGCCAGGTTACTAAAAAAACAAGTCGTTAAAATAAACTGATTCGAATTGATTCGAACACATTAATTAATTATTCACAAAATTGAGTGCTTACCCGTTCAACCCATGATTTTTCTACCCAATAATATTAGGTCCTTACATATGAAATTGGCGTTTTTCGTACTGGCCACTTTAATCACAAATTTCTCCTCTTTGGTAAGGAATTCCAAATTCAAATTTGTACAGCTATAGACTCATGTATTTGTGCTTCGATGATCGTCATTCATTTGTTTTTTTTCTTCTGTTTTTTTCTGTTTGCGTCACTCATTTTACAAAATGGAAAACTTAAAATATCGCATTATTTACGAGTACGAGTTCCGCCGTGGCACTAGTGCTGCGGAAACAACTCGAAGGGTGAATGATGTGTATGGCGGTCGTGTTGCAAAAGAAAACACAGTTCGTTTTTGGTTCCAACGTTTTCGTTCTGGAAATTTCGACTTGCAGAACAAGCCCCGTGGACGGCCTGAGACTCAAGTTGATAATGAAGAGTTGAAGGCTATTGTGGAAGCGGATCCATCGCAAACCACGTCCGAGTTAGCTGCAGGCTGCGGTGTTAGTGATAAAACTGTTTTAATTCACTTGAAGCAAATTGGGAAGATTAAAAAGCTTGAAAGGTGGGTACCTCACGAATTGACTGAAGCAAACCGGCAAACGCGCGTCGACTACTAAATTAGAAGAGCTTCAATTGGAAAGTCTAAGACATCCTCCGTACTCCCCGGACCTTGCTCCAACAGATTACCATTTTTTTCGAAATTTGGATAACTTCTTGCAAGGGAAAAAATTCAACTCCGATGGGGCAGTCCAAATCGCCTTCAAAGATTTTATTGATTCCCGTCCGACTGGTTTTTTTAGTAAAGGGATCAATGAACTACCTATAAGATGGCAAAAGTGCATAGAAAATAATGGTTCATACTTTGATTAATTAAATATATTATATTAAAAAATATTCGACTTTTTGTTCCTCCCATACAAAACGCCAATTTCATATGTAAGGACCTAATATTTTTACCCCTTCAACCCAAAACATATGCCCCGTTCTACCCAAAGCAAAAATCTGAGTCACAGTGTATTCTAAATAGTACAGACACCGTAATCCGTATCTTTATATATATAATACTTCTGTGAGTGTGTATGTCACTGAACTTCTCTCAAACGACTGGACCGATTTTGATGAAATTTTTTGTGTGTGTTCAAGGGGATCTGGGAATGGTTTAGATTCACAATTTTGTCCGCTGGACAATGTCTTTTAATCAATTTTCAATTTATTAGTAGTTGTTGATTTTGGATATATGATCCCGCGAGATAATCCAAAAACACGGGCAACGCCGTGGCGTGTATAGCTAGTTATTATTTTTTGTGTGTGTTTAACTGGGTTTGAGAATGGTTTTGATTTCGACGAGACTAGGTGCGAAGCGAGGGCGGACCGCTAGTACTTATAAAAAATCTTGATGGTATTATTACTCACAGTAACTTCAAATTTTGTAACTAAAATAAAGAGGTAATAATAGTTTATGATCTCTTTAAACGAGTGCACGTGCAACACCTAGAAAAATTAAGGAAGGAGAACTTTTTGTATGTGCTATAGATAATCCAATCAACAACGGTAAGGATTACCATTGTTTTTCTTATCTATTGAGGTAGTGTATTTATTTGGCTACAAGAAAAATTTCAGTGGGACATTGTTTATAAAAACTGTCAACTTTTGTATCTTAAATGTGTTTGTTTTATCTATGTGTGTTGAATAATTTAGATGATTT
Organism: Gymnoscelis rufifasciata; assembly: GCA_929108375.1. Lineage (NCBI taxonomy): Eukaryota > Metazoa > Arthropoda > Insecta > Lepidoptera > Geometridae > Gymnoscelis > Gymnoscelis rufifasciata. Next base: position 4,596,211 of record OV815315.1, on the reverse strand, counting down.
TTATTTATGTTAATCAAGAACATATTTTTATATCTATTATACCCAGTGGTGGATTTACGCCTTTACCTTGAATTTTTATAAATCCGCCACTGATTATACCATCGATAGCATTCATATAGTTTAATTGTACCTATTGTTACTTATAATTATTATATATTTTATTGAATTAAAAATGTGTACCTGTCCGTATCCGAGTGTTTAAAATATGTCATCACGAAAAAAATTAGATTTTGCATGACTGATATTATGTACCAAGATAACTTAGAAAAGTAACTTTATATTTACCTACCAAACCTGAGTGATGAACAATTTTTTATAATATTATTATTTAATTATGTTTGTTTCTTTAATGGTTGATTATTTTTATTATTAGACTATAGTAGACAAATATTTAACTGACTATTATCTAAACAATAAAAAAATATGAATAATGAAATATTTTTAATGAATTTCTGCATTTTTGTCTAATGTAATGAATGACCCTGCTTCTTTAGTATTTCACTATGACATTTATTTGAATTCAAACAATAGAAATTAGGAATAAGTAGGTGTGGGTAGAACGGGTAACTTGAATCTATTGTTTTGGGTTGAACGGATCAAAATACCTATTGGGTAGAAAAATCTTGGGTCGAACGGGTAAGCACTCACAAAATTATCATACGAGTACATCAATAAAATATTTAAAATCTAATGAATCCGCGTGTACATGAAAAAATATATAATTCAGGAAAAAACTAAAAACTGTCAAAAAAATTAAGTTAAATAAACTAAACGAAACTAATACATTTTAAAACAAGATATCCATTGGCATACATATTTTTTTTTATATAAACTCCAGAAAATAAACTCGCCATGGCGTCCCTCAGAAGCAGGGCCCATACGCTTTTCTCGTCAAATGATTTTCATCCCTTCCCATGACACGACTCGTACTTGACCGTTTTTACAAATTACGAAATGCTAAGAATGCGGGCTACGCACGTCCCGTCAGCAGACACGTCTCGGTCTAATTTACGAGCATGAAGAAACTCACGTCCCGCGACACCCACGGAAATTAGAGGCTCTTCTTTTGTTTATGGCGAGCGAAATTATAATTTCGGCATCAGGTGGCGATTTTCACTTTGCGCAAAATATAATATCTTTGGAAGCAGCTATGGCCCTCTTGCGTGCTCTGGAAGCTTCCGGCTGATTGTGATTTATAGGTTATAATAATTAACTGGTATAAATTTGTGAAGTAATGTTTTACAAAATCTATTTTAAGTAACAAAATCAAGGATCCCAACTTTGCCGTATTATTTTCTGTGCTTATATCGGAAAAGAACTTTGTTAAGACCATAGTAATACAATATGATTTTTTGTAACGAAACGACTCGCACTCTTTCTTCGTATAAAAAAACACTTTGCTTCAATTACCGTTAAAAGAAGATAGCTATTTTCTCTGCGATCGCTCCATATAAAGCCGCATCAGAGCCAGATTGTTCGATTTCGAAGGTTTACTCGGGAATCCGATTTTATCTCGCATTCAAACAAAATATCCAATTACTTAAGGCTCCAGTGCTCAAACAAATAAACTCTCAAAGTTATTACAATGGCGGTGATAAATCGTAAAATATGGTTTCTACGGAAAGGTAGAGATCATTTTCACTTCGGATATTAAAGATTTTGATATTTAACAGGACTTTAATAAATTGGCTTCGCCGATTCGATCTTTCAATTTTGAGCTATCGCGGTGTTGCTTCGAACGAGATTTTGTGCATTTTTTTTATCATAGATAACGTTAAATATCCTTGGGTAATTTTTGGTCTATCAACAGCCTTAATAATTGTAAGGATTTTTAATTTATAGATTTCAATTACAACATATTTTTTGTTAACATAAACTTAGTTCTAACGGTTACTAGAATTATTGAAAAATAACGAGCTTCCAATATCATTAAATAACAGAATAGCAAAAACTTTATATATTTATAGATTTTTAATCAAATTGAATAAATAGAGGTATCTATACTTTGACTGTTTTTTTTTTAATCCATGCTACGTAGGTTTACTTAGTATTTGTACAATTCCTAATACTTATTGTGAGGTAGACTTGTGTTCCGATGTAGAACATACTAAGCAGCTATAGGTATTTCTCTTTGAAATACGTACAAGGATACAAGGGAGCAAAGTTTCGTACCACCCATAGTTTGGTACGGACTTGATTCGAAATTCTTCATGTTTATTAGTCATGAGCACCGTGCCATCTCGTACCATGTCGCCTCATCACTATTACAAGCTTCTATAACTTTACCTTCTACTTCTAATAGATAGCCAACCTATTTTAGTTAGCATTGATTTTGTCTCTTTCTAACAAACGCAAGTAGTTTGATCGACATGACAAATAAATGCTAGCGGCATTGTATATAAAATATTGTTGGTTTATTTTGAATAACGTGGTTTTCAAAACCGCAATCTGGGTAATTCATAGATTTTATTCTAATTTATTTTTAACTGGCGACGCGCTCCGACTTTAACTTTCTTATTCTGCAAGGATGCATATTATACATGTTTAACCACTATTCTGATTCTTATTCCTATTCTTACTCTTTTTAATCACTCTCATTTAGTTGAAAATTTCAATGTATTCCGTTGAGGTGTTCAAAGATAGTCATCTGTGCGAACCAACAGCGGTGGTGACTTTATTTTATACAACTTGAAGATATAATGTTATCGAGATATTAATTAACTGTTGCAATTGTTATTAAGCGGGATTAATGCGTAATTTGCCTCAGTTATTTACTTAAATTTTCGGTTGTCAGTGGTCGAAAGTTTACTGGGTGTGTGAATGTATCCGGCAATATTAATGTTCTTTTTAAAAACATTATTATTACATCAAAGCACAATAAATGACAATCTACATCGAAGTACTATATATAATTATAATTAAAAAGGAGCTCTGCAACAAAGCGCTGGTTTCAGGCCAGTCTATTAATCTACTTATTAGCAACAATACAATTAATTGTACCTTAGTAGTTGTAATATTTTATGCCCGTATTTTTAAACGTAAATATTTTCGTGGTTTTAACGGTTTAAATAATAATGTTAGTACCATAGTAACAAGCTATCATGTAATAAAAGGGAAAGTAATACATTAAGACAAGGCCGTCTGAAATAATTATAGTTCCATAACCAGGCCCGCCCACCCCAGTTTACGACCTCTGGAGTATAGGTACGCAATCACTCTATTATAAACGCTTAGTTTGTGTGGTTTCTTCTATGTAAAGGGCTTAAATGTGCTTTCTCGTAATATAACTATTTTGGACCTGAACCATTTAAGGTCTCGATAAAATAAAATTGAACAAGTTTATTTCCTTAAAAAAATTAACTCCACACGTAACAAATACTGTTTCGAGAACCAGGATATTATCGAAAAATCTACTCAATTTCTCAAGAATGCCCTCATCAGATATCTCCTGCTTTCATGGCATCCTTAGGATATCTGTTTCCCAATAAAAAAAACAATCATTGAAATCCGTTCATTGTCAAAAAAACTTATCTACGAAAGAACTTAAAAAAACATATCTTATTATTCTTACTTCGTAAGGTTAAGGCTTTGGCCTAACCTACACGTCAGTCAGTAACGCGAATTGCGACTGAAACACGAAACTTTCATTACCTGGAAACGTCCCGCTTTGTGGTCGCGTAGGTGTACAAAACGCCGTAGTAACGCATGGGTAGCGTCCACCGCGCGGCAGACGCCCCCGCCTTCACAGTCGCTTTGGGCGGGCAGATAGGACCAAATCTTAAGGAGAAAGCTACGGGTATATTTATAATGAGAATTCCTACAAGAATAATACCGCCTTATTTAGCATATAAGCCTTGATATTTCTGTGTTGAGAGCTTTTTTAAACTCATTTATTGGTAATATTATTTAGTAGATTTATTTTATAATGAGCTTTACACGCCATGGACTTTCCCTCGGGAACATCTTCTTTCCCAAGGTACAAAGTAGCTTATAGCTTATAATAATAGATAAATGGGCTATTTTACACATGAAATCGGACCAGTAGTTAGCTAAGTGCGTGCAAACAAACAAACTCTTCAGTTATATAATATTAGTATGGATAAACATATGTATGTATATCACACACACACACACATAATCACACATAATCATGTTTCAAGTTAAACACTCCGATCTTTCATCATAATACAACCCAAATAGTATTTACCCGACAACCATTAGTTTTCCTTCACATCGCTCGCTGTCAGTTTTTGCTCTCCTACATTAGTAGGGTGTTACTGGGTACTGCAAAAACAAACAGCTTATATTAGAGCAGTTTATAAACATTATAAAAGTTACGAGAGGTTTTTACTGTACATAAAAAATGAATAGGAGATATTTTACTCTGAAAACTTCGTAATTAGATAGGTAGTAGAAAGGTTGTCGAAATTCTCAACAGGTCTTATAATATTTAAAAAAAGCTAAATCCTACTTAAGAATAAGCCATAAATTAGTTATAAATTTTTGATAGTGAATTTCCCCTCCTTTTTTTTATTTAATCGACAAATATTATAATATAGAATATGGCCCTGTAAGTTCTTCATAAGTACTGAGAAGTCAAGAACCCAGAACTACAACTTACAGAACATTACTATTTTTCTCATGTGAAAATACGCGATACTCTAGATTTCTGCTTGTAGTTTCTATTGCCGTTCCAATATAAGTCTGTTTTAAAAGTGATAAAGTTATTTTTATTAATTTTAAAATACAACGTTAACTGCTTATTGCTAAGCTGTTTCTGAGACGACTGTGGCAATGTCCCAGCGTGGTAGTTGGCCAGCTAATCGTTTCACAAGTTTGCCCCTCGCCACATTAACCTAAGCTTTGTTGTGTTGTTTCAAACGGTTTCAAAACGCATCTTTTCCGAACAAATATAGCTCGTTAATACAGTGGCAGCAATTTTTTAGGGCTTTTTAGTTAAGAGGAAAAGTTCAGTAATTGTTGCATATTCCTTTCAGAAATCTCGCTAGTTGCACGCGACAAAGAAATATATAGACTTGAAATTTATCTTCCAAAAAACGGTGGAATCGGTGGTCGTAGCTGTCAGTCAAAGTCAAGATATTTATTTCCATTGGTACTTAGAGACCAATGGATGAGGAACCATGCCACATCAGCATAATTAAAAAGCTGCTGATAGTAGCTACTCTGGTTGACCCTAAATTAAAAGATCGCCTTAAAAACATCAAAATCATTTGGCTGCTTTTAACCTCGATCCTAAACTCCAAGAAACGAAACACTTCACAGCTCTCAAGATAGGTTCATAGTAAACCAATTTGGCCGGGTCAGATAACGATACATTTCTTGAGAATATTCCATTATTCGTACTCCGTGGAGACACCCTCTTTGTTTTCAATCGCAGTCGAAGGGATAGGTCCTTGATGGTACTAGAGCTTGTACGGGATAATAAACTTTAACTGGTTGCGTAATGAGAGATTTATACTCACTGCCGAGTTTGTTTTAAAACATAAATCACCCAGGAAAACTGATAACTGTGCTCTTTTACCAGTATTATAAATATACATAAAAAAATGTAGATATTTAACATTTAAAACTGTCATGGTTATACATTTTTTTTTAAACTGGGACATTAGCCATGTTTTAAAAATTCCTAGTTTTTTTCTTTAATTTATTATAATTTTCTCGAGAGTAAAAATATTATAGAACTGCTATCACATTTTATAATATTTACACGATTTTCTCTAAATCGAGGTATTTAAAGGTCATCCATAAAAAATGTTTCATATTTGATAAAAAAAGGAATAGGTACCACCACTTCATCAGGGAATAATTATAACCCCGCACATAACACCTACTAGCTTTTAAATTAATTACATCATCTTTCCGACGCATAATTGAATTTAAATTTTAGTAGAGGCATAGTGACTAACAAAGCATAATGTGTGTGAAGGCACATCCTAATAACGAGATATTTCATAGAGTGAGTAAAATAGAAGGAAAACGCTGCTACAACATAAATTCGACTTTATTGTCTTCAGTAATTGAAAGGTCGACGTTGCGTCTCCCTTGAAGCCTTTTAATGTGACCCATCTGTGCTCTATCACATTCCGCTAATGCGTCACAATGCTGATTTATTCCAAAATGAAAGGTAATAAGATTTTGTAGGTATTTTTTGTTAATTGCATCTATTATTTGGTCAAACAGGACTACAATTCATTATTTAAATCTTTTTAGATTTGTAAATTTTCATTTTTTAGTTTTGCGTGTCAACTTTTACAGGGGTTTTTTTACTGAAAGCTTTAATAAATCTATATATTACACAAAACAGTTTTATTTAATTATTATTAGCTACTAAAATACTCGATGTAAGCCGCTTTTAATCAAAAATACTAAATTGGGGATACCTTTGTTCAACAGCGTAAAATCCTTCGGCTAAAATCAGAATTCCAAGATATTCTAAACGGCAAAGAGCAATAATTTACGTTTCATTTCATATAATTCCTAAAATATCTCGCAAGATGTAGGTAAATAAGTTTAATGAGGGAAGAAAATTCTCGTTCACGCCACATTTCGTCACGTGAAACGTAATGGAAATTATCTAAATTGCCACATTGTAAGGCATCATCCGAGTTTGAAGCTTTGCAGGATAAAAGATGGTGCTTTAAATTGTATAAAAAGATGCGAATTTTTATTCACGTTTTCTGATATAATTTGTTTATCAGAGAGTATAATAATCACTACGTTTTAAGAGACGGGACTAGGAAGGAAATTTTTGATCTAGGCAAAATGTCAAATCGTAGTTTACTATAATTGAAACACCAACATAATAAATAATCTGTTAGAAGTTTAAAAGCAATGGTACCAACATAAAGATAATTTTAAACCTTAAAGAAGAAGAAGGTATATAGGGTTGCACTCGTACAGAATCGAGTTTTATCGATATCGATGATTTAGGTTTCTGTCAATAATAGGTTGGACCTACATACTGAAATTGGGAACAGGGAGGAGGATACTTAGTACAAAAACAAAGTGTAAAACAAAATATTTATTTATACAATATATTACGTACCCATTATTTATGGCGAGATGTAAAACATCATCACATGATCATGATGATAATACATAGTATATTATAATGTATTTTGAGTTACTCTATTGCACTAGGAAATATGATGTAAAGAATGAGAAAGTAATTTTGTTGTTGAATAAATAAATAATTAACTTTTGGTATTATGATCAGATAAATCAAAGAAAATGTTCCGCTATTGCAAAGTGTGTTAAAACCGCAAATTATTTTTCAACACACCGAGATGAATCTAAGAATATGATACTCCTCCTATAATGTGTCATTTAAATGAGGTTGACCAAGCATCATCTGAAAAAAAAGTTTAATTATATTCGGAAAAACAGCACAACAACAAATTAATTAATATATAGTATTTAAACTCCTGATCATATTGATGGTTAATGGTTTTAGATTCCGAGTGTTGAACTGAGGATGTGGGAGACAAATTCGTTATATGTATGTTCAAATAAAGAAAAAAATAACAGGCCATAGCATATTATCGTGTTATAGATACAATTTTGAAATGAGGCTTATGTCCTATAATAAAAATGATGATGAATAATTCATATTTCATTTGTAGCATAGAACCATTTAGGTCTGGTGGACTTGCAATTTTGTGGTATGAAAATATATCGATGATAGGCGAGCAAACAAAACGCCTATTGTTTACAGAAGCAATAAATAACATATTGGTAAATGTACTCACCGATCTTCATCCAGGGCAAATATTTGGTATAAGCTTTTTGACTTCACTTGTCTGCTGTATGAGTTTCTTGCAAATTTCGCATCGAATAGAATTTTTATGAATTGTTTTGTTATTCATAATTTTCACAAATTTTTACAAAAGTTATATGTCAATTAAAGGTCAAGTACTAGACTGATAGGTGACAAATTGACAATGATCCATGAAGAATAAAACCTATTTAACAAGAAGAAGAATAATAATACCACTTATCTCAGAAGTAGCAGTTACAAAAAGATTTGCGAACCACTAAAGCGTATTTAATATTTGGAAGTATTATAGTCGCGATTAGTTTTATTAAGTTGGCATTTTTTTTTATTAAGGTGCCTTTTTTTTCAAAGCAATGCCTTAGCAAAGTTTTATGTCAGATTCTATCATAGACACTTGCACCAGCCTGTTGTTTATATTTAACAGTCAAAATAATGTAGTATTCATAGTGCTTGTGTCTATCTTAGATCATTTTGATATTATGATTCAAAGTCAAAGTCAAAACATTTATTTCCTGAGAAGCACAGTCAAGGACATGTCAACTTAAAATAAATAAAACGTAATTGTTTAAACAAAAATTATCAAGTCAATAACAATGTCTCGACAGTTTGCTTCAATGTTTTATACTGAGTTGAGAAGCGAATAGAACAACACAGATATAGTTTTTAGATTCCTGAAAACTACTCTATTGTAAGCTTGGTCTTTTTCAAATTATTTTCTCTGATGTTCCCTTTTTCTTGAACAAGACTGAAGCTTACAGTAAGCTGTTGAGCGTTAAGTAAAATATACTCCGAACATTTGCCACTGCTGTAGGTAGTTATGTTATCGGAGTAGAAACTTTGCTTTTCCGAAACAGGACTTTTTAGTTCAAACAACACTGTGATTTTAGTCGTAAACCCCGAAAAGTAGGGTGTATAATGAAAGTTTCAGCGCGATGGGCTAATGTAAGAAGTGAGTTCTCGTCAGAAGCAGTTTTACTAGGAAAGTTTTGATTTTATACTTCGTTTGGCGTGGTTTCTGACTCTTAGGGCCTGTTTCACCATCTCCGAGTAAAGTTAGGCAATGGTTAAAATACAGAGATATTTCACTCAGTCATCAGCGAGATAGCTCTTGACATAAACTAAGACGGAAGAGAACAGAACTGAAGATTTGAAAGGTATTGTTATTCACAGAAAACCATTTTTAATTTCTGAACGCTTGGAAATTAGTTAAATTATCAATAAAATAAATAAATGTGTTTTCAAATAGTCCAAGTGTTGTGTTACATACATTTTGAATTACTCGTTTTATAAAAATTAATAAATATTGTCGGTCAATCTAAACAGCAACATCAAAAAGACCACAAGACAAGACATCTTATTGGCTTAATATAAATGTATAATAGACCTACATTTTTTCATTTTTTTTATTTAATACCATAAACAGGTCATAAAGGGAAATGTGCCTGCAGAAACACTGACCCCTCGGCGGGTACCCAACCCGCTACCTTTTGCACCACAAGCGGACTTTCGTCCACCGCGCCACTGGGTCAGGCATCTCCTAATCCTTACTCTTGTTTGTTATTATTATTCTTAAGTTTTTATGAACGATTTTAAAACTGCGATTGTATAATTAGTGTATAAATCTTTGAGTGTATTGTACTGTGATTGTCCAGTGAGCAAAGTTTCTTCTGCGTATTTACTAATAATGTTTATCCAAAGAAAAATCTATATATTTTATCTCTTTGTCCGCAGCTAGCGACTTAGAGTCAATACGAGCGCTGTTCAATGAGAAAGAGAAGGAGCTATCGGTGGCCGTGGCCAAGGTGGAAGAGTTGACGAGACAGCTGGAGGAACTAAGACGAGGCAGAGTGCAGCCCGCGCCACCCTCTGCACATGAGCTGGACAAACTGAGGAGAGAGCTTATGGTGAGTGAGACAGCACTATATTTTTTATAAGATTAGAGTAATGAGAAAGAGAAGGAGCTATCAGTGGCCATGGTGGAAGATATGATATGAGAGAAAAAGGGAAACTTTATACGCACAACAATCTTAGAAGACAAATCAGTGACAAAGGCATATACAAAGGTATCTTGTGTTATGCGTAAGAGAAGAACAACTAAGCAGCATTCTCAAAAAATACTGAAATTATCTTTATGTTGTTTTCAGCAACAGATAGAGTGACTCAAGAAAACGGTTTTCGTTTACGAGCAAGGCTGGCACGGGTCAGCTATATATTTTCAAACTGGTTTGGGCTTCGATAACATTTAGCAAAATATTTTCCCAAATTTCTTGAAGTTTTAGAGTTCAATTTCGTAAGGTAAAATTATTTTCCTAAACGAAACACCTAATTAGAAAGTGTTACTCTCACCGTTGGTAACTTAGTACAGTAGGTAATTATAAACCCTAGCTAAACGAGGGCCGAGTCCAATAAATATTACACAATGAATACTCAGAATGGTGTATGGATACAGCTTTTAAATGTATTGAGCCTTTCGAAGTTTACAGTTATAATCTAAAATCTAAATATTTTATGAACCTTTCTACAAGTAATGTGTAGAATACATTACCCAATCAATTCACGGAGGAGAGAGAATTTACTTATCCTGTTCGGAAGACAATTCCGTAGTTCTTGTAATATAAATGGTAAGATAGATACTTAGAAAATTTAGAGGCAAAAGGGAGAAGGGCAAGATTATGATGATGAGTGTAATTTAACTAATGTAAACGTCATGTTTATTTTAGTACGTTTAACCTTGTGTGTGATAATGATAACAGGTATCGGAAAAAATGGACAAGACTCCAAAATTCATTATTACCTCTATAATTAATCTTAGATAATAAATGTATATACAAAAGTTTTTCTAGGTATAAATCAGTGTATATTCCAAATTTTCTGCAGTTCTTTTTCTCTTTACATCTTTTGAAAGGATTCTCTTGTAATCCACTGATTAGCTAATGAGAGAAACTCAAGTAGAACTTGAGCAAATTTTTCCTTGATAACACTTTGATGTTAACAGTATGACAAAACATAATCAAATTTAATCACAACGTGTGTGTCTTAATAATGTGATTGGAAACAAAGCATTTCATCTAAGATTTTTAATTAAAATTTAATATAATGATGTTCTTCTCCGTAATCTCGCCATTAACCTTTCCATATTAACCCCTTGACTGTTTAATTTTTAAAATATCCGACGGAGTACGCTCGATCCAATTACGTGCGCAAATGATATCGAGTATTCATTTTGCCTGGTTCGCTATGTATTGCCAACAAACTGTGCTAATATTTGACGGCTCTAACTAGATATTGCTATTTTACTCCAAAATTAATTTTACAACTAAACCAAATATTAAGTGTGCAGATTAATTTAAATAAATGTTGAATATTAATGTTATTTAAGAAATTACAATTATTAAAGATATAATTTTATACCTGTTAAAAAAATGTTTTTAAGAATAAACTCAAATAAACGTACTTAATAATAAACAAGTAGATTTTTAACAAAAAAACAACCGACTCTTAGCTTAGAAAATATGGGTTATTAAACTACCTCGGTCGGCAGGCACCAGCATAAGAATGTTGCCCACTCTCCTCCCGAGGGTGTAACCATTTTCGATATTAATTGAGGACAGTATCGAAGTTAGCTCAAGAACTAAAATAAATTCAAAACCTCTTCCTTTTTTTTAAGTCGATTGAAATGAAAATGCCCTAAAAGACGCGCGTACACCTGTACAACGTACACTAAACAATCACATTATATAAAGAACAAAAAAACCACACTGTATTGAGTACCTTTACGTATTTTGAAGACGGTTTATATCAAAATACATCAAAATCGGTCCATGGAAATCAAAGTTCTGAGGAAACAAACATTAATATTATAAAAAAACAAACGCGCCAAATTGCCTTTTTTCGTTGAATGTCGGTTAATAATTAAGCTTGATCCTTGTAATCGTATATTTATCAGATTATAAAAGTACACTATGAGTTATTCGATCATCAACATGTTGACACGGAGTCAATTAAACATCACGACATAATGAGCTCCATTATCCCGTAGAACAAATTAACGTTCCTCTATTACAAATAAACATTTCACAAAACCACAAAGATTAATAACATAAATGTCAGCCCGGGCACCGGCTAGTCTGCCACTGTACGTACCTACTAGCAGCACACACAATTACCGATACCTACAAACATACATACATGAACGTAATAATAGCAATGCGCAAACAAAGTATAACGCGAGCCAACTAGGTTGCGGTCGTCAACGTGCCCACTTGGACTTGATAGCCCGTCGCAAATTTAATTCAAGAACAGAACGGTAACAACAACGAAATATTTTGACGTGCACGATTTTGTACCCGTTACATTTTAGCGGTTAAAACATGCAAATATGTATAATGCTACGAAGTGCTACGAAATACGAGAAGCTACGCTGCTACGCCGTAGAGGCGTAGACCTTCAAGCGAAAACAAAAGTTGTTTTTCTTCCTTTTCTTAACCGGATATTTTATTAAGACGAACGCAATTTCCATTTACAGAACTATATATTTTGCTCGTCCTAAGTTCGAAGACATACAATGCACCGTATGCAAATAGATTGTAATATAATACCTTCGCGATTTTTCTTCGTTCTTTCTTAGATTTTTCTATGTGCTGCTAGAGAAATATATCTTTTATATTGCTGTATGGAATTGAATTCGTCAAACCAGAATAATGGGGCAGTATCGAAAAGATTTGAAACAGATAGGATTTTATGAATTTATGAAAATATAAGATAGGAAAAAGAATTTCTCTCTTACAAACTGCCTCTCTCTCTCTCTCTCTTACAAATTGCGAAGGGCCGCGGCGCATGATTGGCAAGTGGATTGCCCAGCAGTATTTATTTTGTATTCTATTTTAGTATTAATTAACTAGGGCACTTGTTTGCTTCAATAGTATTTTTTTTTATTCTTCATCAGTTCGTTATTTAATACTCGTATCAGCGAATTCTATTTAATTCTGCAGATTGAATCATACACTTGCTACGCTAGTTTTATAACATTTGATTTTTTTTATTGGATAAAAATCCAAATTATATTAACAAGTTTCATATCGTCAAATATCAGTTTTATAGTCTAGTCAAAATATTAATAACATTGCATTTTAGAAAGTGTTTGTATGTTTTGCAAGCACTATTTCCTTGGTCTAGGTGTTTAATATGTAAATTAAAATATCTATATATGTATGACTATTATATTAAGTATATCATATATCTAGTACCCGTAACACAAGCTTAGAGCTTACCACGGGGCTAGATGTTGTTGTGTGCATTGTCTGGAAATATTTATTTATTTGCTTTCACTGATCTAATGAGAGTCTTTAAGGTATCTTTAACAATAATGATTATAATGATGACTTTAAAACTGATTAATCCGTTAAGATTATAAAAAAAATATTAACACTACTTTAAAGTTTTATTTTTGCATGGAAAAAAAATGCTATATAGTTGGTTGAAGCTCCACATGACGTAACACAATCTCATCAAAGAGCATCGAACATCGTTGGCCGCCGAATCACGCTTTTTTCAAAATGGTGGTCGAGTAGAAATGCCAGGCTCCATACAAAAATGATCGAACCCTTTTATAAAGCAAAAATAAGAAACCATTATTTTTGGACGGGCTAACAGCCGAATTAAACAGAATACCTATTATTTTATGTACAGTGGTCATAAACTCTTAAAATATTATATAAATTTAATTTTTACTCAAACCCTTTATTTGGTCAGATAATGAAGTTGGAAGTTTCCTAATTTTCCGAAGAAATTCCAAAGTCTTTGTTTTTGATCTTATCGAGAAGGATTAAGCAGTCGATCTTCGTCTGATTGACATGTCTAAGATCATTGTTTCAGATAAATTTAATTAGAAATGCTCATCTTTGATCTTATAAACTTGGATGGAATAATATTAGTGATTAAATAGTTTCTGACCGCTTTGGTTCATATTGGGATACTTAGTGCAAAACAACATATTTCTTGAGATATATTTTTATTTAAAAAGATATAATTTTATCCAAGAAAAGATATAAGATTAAATATTATATTCTATTTTACTTAATTACTTTACTGTCATACGATAATAAAATTTAGTCCAAGATTGCATCTTCTCTCATAATTGATATGCAATGCATTCCAATACGAGTATTATTCCCATTAATGCTGTTTCTATCTACATTAGTAATTGATTCGTATCCATGAATTTCATAAATGAAATAACAAATTGAATTGTGTTGACCCTGTAGACAGCTTATTCGATTAATAGCACATGTAGAATACCTATCTACGCGACAATTAGGCAACTAATGCATTAGCATTAGGGTTAGCACTTAGATATTCATAATACACTAGTCAGCATATTGGAGTAATGTTTGATCAGCTTGTTTAATCAATTAATGTTGATACCTTGACGGGCAAATTACTTGATCAGCGGTATCTGCCAATTTTCAGATATTGGAGAAATTAAATGGTTAATTACAGAGTCTCTTAGACTAGTAGTTAGGTTTGCTCGTAGATAAATAAGTTATAAACTGACTACGAGGGATAATGGCTTTCGACACAAATTCGAAACTCAGACTCAGATCCAGACATAAAATTTTAAAAATCAGTGCCAATGTGGGAACGCTAATTGATAGCGGCCTTTGATCTCCAAGTATTTGCAGACTGTGTAATAAAACAAAATACTATTTAAAATAGGTTCCTAGTACACGGTTTATTCATTTATATTTAAAACGCAGAAAAAATAACGCATTTCAAAATATGTATTTCAGGGGAAAAAAAAGATTAAATTAGAGGACAACCAATTTTGCCAAGTAAACAAGTTTTTTTTTATTTATTTATTATAGTCTTGTTTCCGTTTTCGGGTCGGCTATTACCCAGTCCCCATTTAAAGATAAATGTAAAAGCCAACCAACCAATACCAATAATCAAAATAATTTCCCCTGCACGATATTTCAAAACATTTCAAACTTGACTGGCCTGACATTTATTAGGTTAACGATTCAGCTCCAACCCGTATCAGTCTAATATTCAACCGCAATGCAGCGTTGATCCGTCAAACACTATCAATGCCCCGTGATTGTGACAACCCTGTGACACGTCATTGTACTAATTCCACAGCAGGTACGATGCCAGCGTTTCAGAGATCGCATCTAACAAATTCAGTTAGTCGCGTGGTTGCAATCGCAACTCATATCCGTGATTTATAAATCATCGTTTTGACGGTTTAAGGAACTCGCGTAGCGTTGTGTTGCGTAGCGTTGAGAAAACGTTGACAGGAGTTGCTTACGATCCTATTGTTAGTTCAATATAAATATAACAAGACAATTTTCAAAAATACGGTTTAGAAATGTTCGCAAAATTAAATCATTCATCTATTGCAATATGAAGAAATAACTTTTTTATCAAATTAAATATTCAAATAAATGTTAGTGATTTAGAAATATAGAAGTGAAGTGTTGTGACTCGCTCAAGAGGTTTTGTTTTGTTTGGACACAAGAAATGAGTAGATACGATCAAGCATTTGAAAGCGTAAGTTAAATACTTACAGAGTTTATAAAAAATAAAGTTAATCAAATAATCACATTGAGTAAAGCACACAAAATGTAATCAGTTTGTATGCACGTCTATACCGAAACATGCGATTAAAACAGAAAACTGCAAAGATTTTGTTATATGTTCCTAATTCTAATCAAGTTGTGGACTTTGTGACGATATATCTGGCGAGACTTCCAAAATTTTACACACATACACACTCAAGGCCCCGAATAGAATGTGAATTGGCACTAAAAATGGATAGTAGGAGTGGCCAAGCCCTTGTAGGCTACTATTTAGGACAAGGGTATAAGTTCGGTGGCGAAATCGCATTACACCTAACATTTACACGGGAACCTACCGTATCTGGTTCACTTGTACAGGATGTTCATGATTATGGCTTTTTGACTGGTTGACAATCAAAGATAGGTGACTTTAATAATGTAAAAAAAAAGTCAATATGTTATGAGAAATAGAAAGATGGAATGTCTTAGCTTAGTTTTAAATGAATTCAAAATATTATGTGAATTGTTACCTATTTCAACTATACCAGCACACCTTTTTTATTATTATATAGCATTTATACATACGTACTATTCAATTTATATGATTAAAATTTAGTAGAATTAGGTGCATTTTTAGCTTTATGGATATTTCAATTTGTTTTATCCCTTCAAATAACGCTAAATTATCAATACTTGGTAACATAACCAAAGCGAGTGTACGGGTTAAGTAACAATCTTTTTCAAAAAGGCAAGAATAAAATAATTTTAAAAATTTAAATACAATTTAAAGAAATCTCAATCTTTAATGTCGTACTTTATTCTACCCCAAGTCACTTTTTATTGTCGATAGTGAAACACCTTTTGCTTACTTCATAAATGTAAATGTATCAGAATATTTTCTTTCCTAGCTACCTTCATGGACCTTTTTCTTTAGGAAAGGAACTAACTAAACTTGATCAGACCCCCGAAACATTTAAAGTCAGTTATGCGTCCCAATGAACTTTTATCCAAGAAATTGTCCCAAAGTTTTGCAGCTCCAAGAGAACTCTGTAAAATAGGTTGAAGATATTTATACAATCTTCAGTTACGTTGCAACGTAAATAACAGAACAACGAGAAATGGTTATCCCTTGTGGTCCCATTAATGGGACGAAATAATGGGACCACGAGAAAACAGGCGAATATTTATCACGCTTATCATTTGTTGTGCTTCAAATAGTTTCCCTAAAGTGCAAAAACTAAGGATAACCCCGGAAATAATAACTGGCTGTAATTTATTTGTCACACATTCACGAGGATAGGGTCCCATGTTGATTATTGCCCTGGTATCTCAGTAGATTAATATCCTCACTTTGGATTTTAGCCGTTTAATTCTCTCTGCGCTTTATTTATGAGGCCAATTTACGGGATTACCTTCAAGATAAAGAACATTTGTTTTGCAGGCGTTTGACTCATGATACATGTATTATGTATCATGGCATGAGTCATGTCATTACTGCCAGGGTATGTCCAGATTATTTTTTATTTATTACATGCAGGTATTTAAGAAATATGTAAATAAGCTCGGAAGTTCTCTTAAGAACTTCCGAGCTTAGACTTTAGTCCTTAGACTAAATTACCTTATGCTGAGTGGCAATGATGAAAGTTACTATTTACTGGTTAGGTACTTCTTTATTACATCCTACCTCATACAGAAAGCACCTTAGGCGCGTGCACATCGCACTTTTAACATCATATCCCAAGAAGTTGATTCATTTAATTGTACCCTAAAGGAATTTACTAGGATAGCCATTAATAAATTATGCTATAATAAAAATAAATATATATATTTATATAAGCACACTAGGGTAAAGCACGTAAAAATAGTTGTAAGTTTTGATAATAATTAAATAAATACATTTGTAATAATATGTTAGCATCTTTCTAGACTATTATTTATGTTTCTAGAACAATAATAATGACTAATCCGTTCGTTGAACGTTCGTTGTTTTTCATCGACTGACTGACGAATGATTCAGTTATGAATGTCAAATTTTAAAAGCGTTGAATGCCAAACTATGTCATACGATTACAAGCTATTTAAAAATAGAGCTCAGCGAAATATGAATAATCGCCAGCACAATCAAAATTAACTACAAAATAGTCTCATTAGATTTCATAAGACTTCGTTTTCTAACGAGTTTTCCCGATGAGTTTTCATGGTTAAAAAGAAACTGGACAACATTCTTGTCCAGTCAAGACACTGACAAAAATATACTTAGAAAATAAACGATATTTTGACAAAATTACACGGTAAATAATTAAGTTACCAAGCATGATATCAAATTTTCCGTTACCATTATCAACATCGTCTCCTCACCTTTGTTCGAAAAGAAAGCCTAACAAATCTTCAATAGTGACCGCAGCATTCATTGACATGGAAAAACCCGCCCACGTGGAATTAACAATTTCAGAGGCCTTTGCGCGAATGTATAAAATGGTCAATTTCATAGTTCAATAATCTGGTAAGGAAAATGTTTCGCTTCAGTGGTCTAAGGAACTAGACGGTTAAATGTGTTTTGGTGGATATAAGTGAAAAAGGATCGAACAATGTGATGGATGTTTGAGAGAGAAATATAATAGAATGGACTGCTGGATTTGCTGGCGAGAAATACAGTTTCTACGAATTTTGTTTGGATTGGAATATTGAGGGCCCTCTAGTTTGACGAAATTGATGTTGTCTTTCATTCCAAGTTGATGAAGATGCATAAGAAACGAAGAAATCGCCGGACAGTTATTCAAGTATACGGAGAATAGTATAGAAGGAGAAAGAGATTTTGGTTACTGTTTTTTAGTATTTGTTTTGTATATGGAAGAGTTATCATGTTACCTAACTTTTTTTTACTAAAAATATTCGGTGGTTATAGGTATTACAAATTCTCCAAGTCTAGAAATTGTGGTCAAAATATTATTTGAAATTATTGACGAATGAGTGCTGTGTTGCATTGCACCTTTTTGTGACAGAGTGCAAGTTAACATAGTTAACAAGAGAACTGGGCGTCTTCGTAATACAAAATGAAGTTCACGTAGAAACACTTGTTTGAAATAAACATCAGCAACATAATAAAGCTGATAGATAAAATCTTCAAAGCCTAATTCCACTGAACTAAAAGACCGTACCTATCGCTATGCGATACACGTGTTATCCTAACGAGGGATCTATTTGGAAGGGCAGGCATCTGTCTACCTGAGTTACCCTGTTGAACAGATGTTTTTATTTGGGAAAATAGCAAAGAAATTGTCATATTTGGTGTTATTCATTAAAAAAAACATTGTTTTGCAAAATGAAAAATGGATACTAGCCGATTCTCAGACCTACTGCATATGCATATAAAATTTCATAATAATCGGTTTAGCCGAAGGGTACGGTAACTAATATTGTGACATGGAAATTTTATATATAAGATTTTTATCTCCAGAACTCTAAAATTTAGATGAATTAAATAAAAAACACAATAAATACTTATTAGTTGCGCTTCATATAACATTAATAACTGATGTTGCTATCCTAATTAGACTGTTTTATTTTTACTTATTTAACAATTTTACCGAAAAAGAAGCTAGCAATTTTTTTTAACGAAGATGAACGGTTTTATTTTTATTTCCTCAGCTACTACATGACTATCACAATCGAAGATATTATGCAAAAATCGACAATTTATTTGTGATACTATTGCTCTCAAGCGGATAAGCGGATTTTGATGGGACTCTTCTGTTTAATAGCTAAGTTTATTAGATGAAATGGTTTGTGCAAAAGCTCATTTGAATATCTAAACTTTGTCAAACAAAGTGATGATGTCTTATAAAATTGATAATGTTTGGACGCTTTATCAAACCTATAAATTATAAAACTAAGCTGAGCTTTGCCGCGCTGGTGCCAGAAGATGAAGCGTCATCAATTTACATTGATCAATTTATTCGTAACTTCAAACTTATGACAAAATATAACCCAGAAACAGAAATTGTTGATTATTTCAAAATTTTTGATGTTGAATATTGAGACTTAATTAAGGAATATAATTACATGGTCTTAACAGTAAGATGAGAATGCCAAAAGCGACAATTTTATTAACTTAATTAAAATTAAATATAATACACTAATCAAACAGATCAATTCAAATTAATACAATCAATTATACAAATAATATTTCTACATATATCATTCCAAAAGTAAAAATAACATACTTACTGCCCTCTACCTACTTAAAATATAATAATTCGAAAGTTCCCACAAAACATACCTAAGTAGACATACGAGAAAATTCTTGCTCTTGACATTGTCTACCTCGAAGATTAGTAACCGTAAAAAAGCAAACAATATGGAACGTGCGCATTGACGGTGTTGCTAACTGATGACAATTTGCACGTTTTACAGCCAACTGGTGCCAACAATTTGACTATTAACGGCCTAACATTCTGACTGTTGCATTAGTGCTGCCACCTATAGTTTCTGCACCCTACACTGCTATTAACTAACTTTTCCTGTTTTTTTTCAATATTTCAGTACCGTAACAAACTGAACGAGCAGCAGAATGGCAGGCTGTCAGCTCAGAGGGCAGCACTGGGCGCTAGGCAGGAGGAGATGAGGAGCATAGACCGACGGGTGTCGGAGCTGCAGGCGCGGTTGTTGAGGAAAAGGGCTTTGAACCGGCAACTGGCCGCAGCACATCGACAGCCTCAGCAAAGGTTAGGCAACCTTTGTTTGTCATTCGGCAAAATTATTAAACAAAATTTAACTAACTTCTAGTGTACAAAATATTAGCAACCTGTTAACTGCTGGACAGATGCTTAACTAATTAAAATGAGATTATCTCGCTCGTAGCAGCTTTAACGGTACAAAAAAGAATCACCATTGTGAAACATTTTCCTGGACATCCGTTCAAGGAGAAAAAAGTTCAGAGGTTCTGAGATTAATAATGGAAACTCCTACCTTTTTCTTAACAGTCGGTTTTAAAACTATATAAAATTTGTGCAACGTATGCATTGTTTGGTTTTAAGTTATAGATTAGATACCTCTAATAAATTGACGATAAGATGGATTTTCATCCAGAACCAAAATTAACGGTCACAATTTTATACATTTTGCAGAACGAATAACCCTACGCCTATGCAGCAGCTGCCGAATTACCCAGCCGGTGCTGGTGTGAACAGTCAACCAAAGAACCAACAACCCAGGGGCAACGTAGTCGCAGTCGAACCTTACAATCATGTGCCACACGCCCAGAGCGTCAATCATAACTTTCAGGTATCCTAATTAACTTCACAACCTCATCTCATTAAAAAAATTGAAAATCGAATAATTCGGCTACTGTTATTGTAAATTATTGTGTCTTGTGAAAAATAAACTACCAATTTTACTGCAAAAAATGGCAGGAACTTAATTTGAGTAATAATAAATTTTAATAAAATTCTTCTTATGTTTACAGACAAACAAACACAACGTAATACAAAATAACGTGCCATTAAAACAGTACACACAAAGTGATAATATTCAGTCGCATTTGACGCAAGAAGCGCATTATTTGCAGCAGAAACCGATGATAAATCCACTATTTAACGGATATCCACATATGCCAGGGGACCAATACCAGTATCAAAACAAGCACGACGGGCTTCACGTACAACAAGGCATAGGTAACGCCTACGACCAAAAGATTATAGATCACAAGTACCAAGACTACATGAAGCAGCCCCAATACAGCCCTAACAGTACAAGTAGTTCAAACAGCAACCAAAACGGCAAAGAACTCAAAATAAACGAACAAGAATTCTTGCCAGAGTTTGCCGCCACCAAATCAGATCCTAAGTATCAAACGTTGCCATACAACACGAAGTTCCCTCAAAGTACAAATGGTAAGAAGGAAGTGAACGGTAAAAATGATGATAAAAATGCAGGGATAAATGTAAATCACATGACAGTGCATTCTACTCCACTATCAGCTGTGAATAAGAGCCTCGCTACACCTCTAAGTCAAGCGGAAACATATCAGCAAGACGCATATCAACTGCAGAAATCTGATTCGTCTAGCCGGTGTAACCAGGAAGGGAAAGAAAACCATACATATCAGAATAATAGGCTAAGCTCAAGCAATGATGCATCGAAGGGTAACGGACTCACACAGTCGGTTAAAACTAGTTCAAACTCTATCAATACAACCAGCAGTTCTTCTATAGGATTTGGAGTAAGTAAAAACACTTATTTCCCGATAATATTCTTCATAATTAAATCGTATGTCCTATTGTGAAGCACCATATTGTACATAATTATCAGTTCCTATGTATTTCCATTGAATAGAGGAATCATCGTAGAACTTCACTGACTCTTTTAGTACCTAGGTATAGTTTTGCAACACTTGTAAATATCACCATCATTACTTCCAGAAGCCTGTGTCGAGTGTAGCACCTACCACGGTACAGGTGGCGAGTGCTAAACCATCACCCATTTACCAGACATCATCCACTAAGATCCAACCGGTCCAACCACAGACCGTTCTGCCACAAACTGTCACCAATCATGGCAATCATGTAATCATCTTGTACATATCATAGTTCATAAGGCATGATCTTTTAGCGTAGTGGCATGTAATCTAGATCAGCACTTTCATATTATTTAAATAGACTGAGTAAATAATAATTCGCCAGGATTGATAAAACTATCGTTTGAATGCTAAGCCTATGTCAAAAGCAATTTTATGTACGCTACTTGTACCTACGTCACTAATAGGTAACCCCTTCTGCATACAAACCACCCAATGCAACGGGGAAATCGTGACGGTCTGTACTAAAATTAGTTTATCTTCTCTGTCACGCAATTTAAATAACGCATGCTTGATAACTGAAAATGCATGAAGGACCAAATTCAAGTCCAGTGAATTGTATTCATGTGTATATTTGCTCATTCAACAGCCAATCAGAAACACTGCATCTGGTTTATCATCAAGCTCACAGAGCATTCTGCTATCGCCACCTCAAAGCGCCAGCACTCCGCTCTCGACGCCTGATGTTAGTACAGATAAGTCACCGAAACCTGCGCTGCCTCCTAAACCTACCATTAAGGTGAGATAATGACGTATTACCAGCGCCTATAAGTGTTTTTTTTGGCGATATAGGTAAATATTTTAGTTGAAGGGATAAGTTGTCTGAACCCAAACCAACCTCACCAACCCTTGGTAGGCCCAAGTCAAAAACTAACAAGGTTCACGCACATCCCTACACAAATTTAAATTAGGTTTTACCCCCAATTTAAATTTGTATAGAAAAAGAGAATAAGACGCCTCTTGGATTTGAACCCCGCACACAAGATTCGAACCTCACCTCCTTTTAAACGCATGACGAGCTAGAAATACACGAATGCGCAACCGGTAAAATACCTTTACTTAATAAAATATTATTTTCAGACGCCACCACGACAATCAGTGAACACAGATGGAATTTTCAACCAATCCACCGAAAACCTGCCCACTATACCCATCCCAGATTCAGACAGCGAGCTAACGAGTCAGAAAGAGATGAACGGCAACGACATGATCATCAAAGCGCGACCTCTCACAATCAGAAAACCTCCTCTAAGCGAGCAACCTAAACTCAGAAACCACAACACGAAAAACGGCGTCAGCGTTAGCATAAACAGACGAATCGAGATGCCGCCAGCTTTCCTATTCCCAGAAATGGAAATGAATTCTGAAGTGAAGAAGGACGAGGTAGACCGAGCTCAGAGCGTTTCTAGTGAAGAAAGCAACGTGGTTGAGATCACGGAGCAGATCAGCTCTGTGGCTCTGAGTGTGGAGGAGGATTTACCCGAGAGACGGAAGAAGGGTAACCTTAAACAGGGTAGGAAAGCGCCGTTGGCGAGACGGGTTAGCTTTGATCCCCTTGCTTTACTGCTGGATGCTAGTTTGGAAGGCGAGCTGGAGCTCGTTAAGAAAACGGCAACTCAGGTAACTTATTCTTTGAATATTTGTTATATATGACTTATGTGTTATTTTAGGGACTATTATCCATACAACACGTCTATTCTAAGGCTGGTCACACCATTCCCGGTTCGGTTCTACCTAGGACATAATTGAAACCGGAAGGCAATGAAAAATTTACCACTGTGACGTATGGTATAATGGATCCTATTATATATCTGTAGATAAGTGAAAAAAATACTTAACTTACAGGTGCAGAATGCAAGTGCTGCAAACGACGAGGGGATCACTGCGCTTCACAACGCCATTTGTGCTGGGCATTTTGAAATCGTCAAGTTAGTTTCTTACTATATTATAATTAAATATAAAACTTAAATACCTTCCTAAAACGTAAACCATTGGTACTTGGCTAAAACAAGGTTCCTGTGTTTCTTATAAATACTATAATATATATATAAATACTATAATATATAAAAGTTATATTATAAATACTTATCATAATTTTAAAAAAAATATTCATCCTATTCCAGATTCCTAGTGGAACTAGGCTGCGACGTGAATGCCCAAGACTCAGATGGCTGGACGCCGCTGCACTGCGCCGCGTCCTGCAATAACCTGGCTATGGTCAAATTCCTCGTTGATAACGGTAAGATATTTTATGTGCAACCTTCGTCATTTCAGCAGTTACATGAAAACAAAGCATTTTAATTATTTTAAACATAATTTTTTGAAGTAGATTTTTGCGCTTATGACATAAACAATCAATAACTAAATAATTTTATTTTTATTTATCATAATTGCATTCACACATTTAACAAAAACATATTTTTAATTTGAATGCAAAATTTATTTTGCTTTAATCGATGACAAACATGTTTCCTAAGAACAAATCTTCCTATGACTTAATATTTTCTGACCTTCCCATACTGACCGAAACTTTTGTAACATCCTATAATAACTACCCGCCAATTATTGTAACTTTAACAGGAATCCATTTGACTAAATGTCCCTATTGTTTGTATCATACGTTCGTAAAAAAATTTTATAACAACCTCAAGCATAGCGCTTTCGTAAATTAAAATTTTTTCAAACAAACTTAAATAAAATTTGCCAAGAGAAATTTGAAGGGAAACGTTTGTAATAGGTACTGTCTTGAATAGCCACGGTGGTTTTTACCAAGACCCATTTTTGCTTTTGTAGCTAACGGCTTCCCGTTGGCAATAGGTATTAATAGGTAATTAGGCACACCTGAGCGAAGCCGTAGTTAAAATCTAGGTCTGCTTATATTACTTTCAACAATAGACGAACTTATCTAAACTTTTCCCTAATTAGGAACTTACAAACCCGCGTAACTTTGGCGTCGTTGAACCTAATTGCTTGATTATTTATTAATCTAGTTCGCACTAAACAGGCAAACTGTACTGAGTGTCAGTGTCTTCCGCAATGAAACTGTAAAGGTATACTGTGACTCAAGTATCTATAGAAATTTAGGTGATAGACTTTATAGCATTGAGGCTTCGGCCAAAATTACGCGTTAGCAACGCGGGCAGCGGTACGCGAGGCGGGAAGTGCGACGCGACGCGGGAATGTCTACAACGACACCAACGCGAGACATCTTTGGCCAAAAACGTCCCGCTTTGTGTAGGTAGGTGCAAAGAGCCAAAATAAAGTATGGGAAGCGTTTGCCGCGCGGCAGACGCTCCCGTTTCGCAGTCGCTTTAGTCGCGCAGGTTAGGAGTAGATTCGTAATTTCAAAGGAGTTAATGAAAAGTACCGAAATGTTTTGTCTAAACGCACCTGAAGTACTGAGCGCCCAAGCATTTACAAGAATGGAACTAGCTAGATACATAGAAATGCCGAAGAAAAGCTCTGTAACACCACCTTTTTAAACTACCGTCCAGGTCCAGGACGCCAGTTGCCTATTATTTTGAATTCCCATCGACAAATAAAAATGTTTGCTCATCTTGAACATGCTTCGTGGCAAAGTAAAATGCTAATTACTCTTTGGTCAATTTCAGGAGCGTGTATATTCGCAACTACGCTGTCCGACCACGAGACAGCGGCAGAGAAGTGCGAAGAGGACGAGGAAGGTTTTGACGGTTGCTCCGAGTATCTTTACAGTAAGTGCTTGAGAAGTTATTTTATAAAAAGGTCTTTCAAGGAAAGAAGCCTTGCTTTCCAGAAGTTTGATATATTTGATAAGAGACATTAATATTGAAGGCGAATACATAACTTCAGGTTTACGAACTTGCTTGGTACGATGTTCGAAGGCTTCAATCACTTCATCAATCATTCATCAATTTATAATAATTGTCCTAAATAAACTTTAGGCTATTTTTTTGGTCAGCAGCGCCATCTTTGTGATAGTAAAAATTTCACTTGAAGCGACAGAGAATATAGGTACCTACTCGTAGTTCTGTACAGCGCCGACTGCATTTTGGTGTACTCATTTTAACTTGTGAACTTTGGTATGTTGCCGCAAGATGTCGTTATTATGAAATGTTCGTTTACCTAACGCGAGCCACCGTTTTTGTGCTCAACAGTGGTTGTCACTGTAGTGAGGTCCGCATAACATTATTATTAAATTTTTATACACATATGGTGGCCTAGAAAGAAATTTAATATCCGTAAATATGACGACCCGAACCTCCCGTTACACCAGTGCCAAAACTAGATTGACTTTAATTTACCGTTCCATAATCACAATTTACGGGTATGCTTAGTACCTACTAATTGTTTTTAAATGTATATAATGTTTATCCCATCAAAAACAATACTTGTCAAAAAAACCAAGTCGCGCAACTCAGTTGTTCTGCGGTAAAAAGTTGTGAGATCCAAGTGAATCCAAAACGCCTGAAAACACGTGTTAATTCAATCGCCTGAAAACACGTGTAAATTCAATTATTTAGTGCGATGGCCAAGTCTCAATATATTTATATAAAACATTAATGAATTTTGAGACGAAATTTGAAGACTTGGATTTACTTGGATCTCACAACTTTTTACCGCAGAACAACTGAGTTAGGCGACTTGGTTTTTTTGACAAGTATTGTTGTTGATGGGATCTCATTTCTTTTTGTATTTTGTAGACAGTTCTACTTTTTTCCTTTTCGGTACCTTCTACTTATTGTATATATGTCCATATAATTTTCTTTTTGCCGGTCTAGATTGGATTTATTTATATTTCGCATTGTTATTACTTTAGTACATATTTCGTATATACGTGGCGTTGCTACAGCGCCCTCTATACCGGTCTTTTCTAGATTTTTCCTTGATTCATACACCAAACACTACTTATATTCCAAATTTGAAGCTTCTAGGTCTGCTAGAAGTGCCTTAGAATTTTGATGATCGGTGAGTCAATGAGTGACAAAATTAAGAAATTTGACCCGTTATAATTCTAAAAATACTGGTTCAAATTGAATGAAATTTGGAATATACCGTGTCTTTACAATCGTGCATGGTTACTGAAAATTTCAGTCTTCTAGTTTTATCCACAACGAAGTTACAGGGGGTCGAAAATGGCCTGAATTGCTTCGAGAAAAGGATGGTACGGCCGTGCCGCATTTTTGCTCGACTTGGTGGTGGCACTGCCGTGCCCCCCCATAACTGACAGAAAAACTATTTACAGTTATTAAATGCCTGAGCCGACAAAGACTGTCACGAAGGTACTTAAGATCTCGTCAAACAGAGAACGATCAGTCGTTTAATCAAGCATTAAGTGATCACTTTCTTTTGTTTTGTATTTGTTGTTATGAACGCAGAAAGCTTGACCGCTTTCTGTCAGACAAGACCCTTAGCTTGTTTTTATACCATAATAATTTTACCATTTCTTCCCTTTCCCAGGTGTACAAGAGAAACTCGGCATCATGAACGGCGGCGTCGTATACGCTGTATTCGCGTACA
Source organism: Gymnoscelis rufifasciata (assembly GCA_929108375.1). Classification (NCBI taxonomy): domain Eukaryota; kingdom Metazoa; phylum Arthropoda; class Insecta; order Lepidoptera; family Geometridae; genus Gymnoscelis; species Gymnoscelis rufifasciata. The sequence continues at coordinate 4,569,006 of OV815315.1, read as the reverse complement.
CGGCCGCGCGGAGCGACGAGCTGTCGTTCAATATCGGCGACCGGCTGCAGGTGTTGCGGAAGGGAGACGACAGTGAGCGCGAGTGGTGGTGGTGTCGCGACACTCGCGACGAGGGCTATGTGCCGAGGAACTTGCTTGGGGTGAGTAATATGGCTAGTAGTAGTCTATGAGGAGCGACGAACTGTCGTTCAGTGTCGGCGACTAGCTGCAGGACCAATTTGTGGAAGAAGGACTACGAGAGTACACTTAGGGTATATATCCCATGAACAGGTTCTATTAAGGCTCTTTTGACATTACGATACCACATCATTTTACATTTTTATAACACTGTAACCCGTTTTCTCCAACGTTTTATATTTGTTACCTACCTAAGAATTCCTTATTTAAACTCTTCTATGTCCTATGTTCTGTCTTAAGAGAGAAAAACCGGCACGAAAAAACTGCTTTTCGTCATTATTTTATCAGGTAGAAAACACTGTTGACGTATATTTTGTAGAGATAGGTCTCTCCAAATATACGTCAACAGTGGCTACAAAAGCTACTTATACAGTGTTTTCTAATTCATGCTCTGTTTAGGCCTCTTCAAAATTAATATACAACAAATAGTTCATAATGCAAAATACAATTACGTATATTTACCCGAGTAGGTACCTACTTAACAAAATTTTTTATTGTTTCAGATGTACCCTAGGGTGGCCGGGCAGATGGATTGAAAGCAAAGCTAAAAAGGCCTCTGACTTGAGTCTTGTAAATACAATTAGTTCTCTTATTTTTTATGTATTTATATCACTGTTATCTAAAATACCTATCAATATTGTATACAATTTTATGAAATATAAGTAATATTTTGTAAATATATAAACATGTAAGTTCAAAACGAATGAGATTATATTGATTTATTGTACATTTATAAATATGTGAGTCATAATTGGATATAAAATTTGTATAAAATTGTACTTAGGGATATCTGCAAAATGTTGTGAGATTTAACACATAAACTGACAATACAAAATAAATAAATCTTTTATTTAACCTGGACTGGGAGATATTGAAGACTCCCTTTGATAGAAACGCAGCCCGCTAAGCATAGCGATTTCTTTTCTATGCCACTATAGAATAGATAATGACAGGATCAAAAGATACGCCTTTTGTCTTTGCAGGAGAGATATACAATACATACAAGTATAGTCGATCTCTCCGCGCAACTAAGGAAATGTATGTGTATAAACCTGACCAGGTGATTTCGACAAGAAGTCTGCTCTACGTAGACAGCGTTTCATTGCTACCTAGCCAACAATCGCCGTGCTAAACCAACAGGTGAACTTTTCTTCTAGTTGGAACTCTTTTAAATCATTATGTTACGTTAAAATAAATAATTATGTAAGTGCCTGGCAGCGCAGCGGGACACTAACCATTATGAAAACATAAAAAATATATAATCTGTTTAGCCCGTCCCGTCGTATAGTAGACCACATATTTTTTGCTTTGTGAAATAAATAAGTGCAAAGATCTAGTTCCGAGGGGGCTTGTGACAGCGAAATTTATTTTCTTATAATTGGACTCTGCGCTTGAAGCGTCAGTTTGCCATTGTCAAGTTAAATAAAATTTTCAATTGAAAAAGTAGTAGTGAGTAACATACTCAGTTGAACGCCATTTTGCGTCCCATGCCTTAATTTCCTAAAAGTAAAACACCATAATCATTGAGTTCTAATGTGCACGTGATAAGCTTTCATTTGATACCCCACTCGAGTATATTTGCAGTTTTTCGGTTTACCTTCCCCACTCTCACCCCAAACTTTAAAACGGCACAACCGATTTTCATGTAAGTCTAAGAACACTTGCGCCAAACTCACCTTTCATACAAAAAAACTAAATTGAAATCGATCCATCCTATAAGGAGCTATGATGTCCCAGACAGACACGTCATAACAGGAAGTCAGGGAAGCCCAGTGTCCAGCAGTGAACTTCATATGGCTGAAATTATGATGTTGACCATATCATAGAATAATAAATTACTACCATATATAGAGACAGGTAAGTGACTAAAAATAACAATAAACATATTTTTTTCTTGCAAATGATAAATCAAGATACAGTTCATTGAAGTTAAATAAAATAAATATTTCCGGATAATCCACACAACAATATCTAACCCCGTGTTACTCTAAGCTAAATTTGACGTGACTATTTTTGTACGGAGCCTGCCATACCTACTAGTCCGCCATTTTGAAAAAAAAACGTGATTCGGCGGCCAGGGACTCATGTCAACTGATACAGTAAATGATTACAAAAAGTGTTCTATGATCAAGTCTCCTTTCTGAGATATCAGGGTCAGAAAAAAGAAAAATAAAGTATAGTAGAACATAGCTCAGGGGACAGATTTCTTCTATAGTTTTTAGACCTAAATATCTCAAAAACCGTATCAGTTAGGAAATTTGATCATAGAAAACGTTTTGTATGTAATTAAATGATTACAATGAGGAAGATGTAAATCAAATTTTATTCCCCTTTTTCAGCTCTAACTAAAACTTTAAGCAATAATAAGACTAACTGTGAAAAAATTGTGTTGATATCTCAAAAATTTAATTATTTATAAGCAAATCAATATGGGAACGCGCGAAAACTGATTGCGCCCGTCGAGTAATGGCTGTGACGTCACATCGCCGGTTGTGTTGTCGCCGACGAACGGCGGCGGCGCGCGGGCGGTTTCATAGCTCTGTAAACTTACTTTTGTTCATTTCGATACATTTGTAATTTTTTTATGAATGGTAGGTATACCAACCAACCACCCAACATGGAACCAGGATTTTCACGTGGACAATCAAATAATCTTCCGAAAGTCGATTTACTTAGGGTTGCGGATTATTTCACAAACCATGCTAATATATAATTGCAGAAATCCAAGGGCAAAAACTTGCAAGGTAAGCAAATATACCTACATATAACGAGATATTAATCTAAGTATTTACCTCTGCATTACGTTATTTGTAGGAGGTAGGTTAATAATATTATAAAAGTGAGAAGGCATCTGGGTAAAGTAGGTACCTACCTATCTAAGGGCCTTTATTTCATTTGAGACCAAATGGTACTTATTTCTTAAGTAATTTCTTTGGTATTCGTAAGTATCGTTACAAGTTTTGGTTTTATAATAATGGAGTGAGTAATAGGACTTAAGGCAATCGTTAAGTTTACGTTTTGGTTTTATAATAATGGAGTGATAGGACTTATGGCAATGAAATACACGTAAGTACGAGTAGGACTTATCAAAAAACCTGGTTTAGTCTAGGATAAGGGGACGTGTATATTGATATTTTATGCATAGGTAGGCACAGTCATAGTTTAGTCAGTGTCCGTTCCTATTAGTCTATTAGAGCTGTCAGATTGCTGTGGGTTATAGATAAAAAATAATACCCATAATAAATAGGGGGCTCTATATCTCTGAATGAAGTTACGAATAAAATTTAAAATGGAATGTGAAGGTTTTGTAGTAAGCAAAGGAGGATGCAAACATACAATGGCGTTGGTTAGGTGGTTACATAGACGTAGTGAGGTGCCCGCTTGTACAGAAGTAGCGTGTTCCTGTTCTTGGATGAAACCAAAACTATCGCAAGTTGGATCGAAAAATTTATTAAAGCCAAAGATATGAGAGATACGACGTAGCCCCGTTCCTCAACAGCACCTTTGACGCCTAATGACATTATATACCCAACGAACGTTTTCTACAGTCAGTAATAAAAAAACAATGGAGCTGGGTATAGAATATCAGATTATGACCTTCTTTTGTCCAACTGCAGATGCAGATGTAGATAAAAATATAAATTAAGTAGATTTAAACTGAAAAGTGCCAGCTTTGGATTTTTTAAATTTCTATTATTCTTGAAAAAAGTTGATTATTATAAGCACGTTATTTTATTGCTAAATCACATAACTTTAATATTAAATCAGTTTAAAAGCGATCTTATATCAAAATCCCAAAAAAATGTTTGTGCCTAAAGAAGCCTGTGAGACTCCACGTCCACAGTTATGAAACAATGACGTCCATACCAACTTAAAGGTTAATTAATTTTTGACATACTCTCTAAACTAAACATTTATTAATGTAAAAAAATATATAGGTAGGTATTTCATATTTAGGTACTCGCATTAAAATGATCTTCATCAACGATGTCGACTGGTTTTTACAGAACACTTTCCCCCTTCTCATCAGTTTACAACACTTATTTCTCAGCTTTTTGTCGTTGGGCACATCATAAAAGTATTTTTCTGGAGTGCTAATCGTTGTATTCGTACATAAGGGTACTATACAATATCTGTATGGTATTTTTTTCTCCATAATTCCAAAAATATCAATGAAATCTCAAAATTACTGCACGATTTGTTAGCGCGCGGCGGACATAACCGGCGATGTGACGTCACGCGCTGAGCGGTCGAGTTCTCGAGGATTTTAATAACATGCAACTTTGAATATTCATAGAAAATTCAGTTTTTAAGATATCAAAAAAATTCTTTCACTTATATTTTTGAGATTTTATTTTTGATTTTTTTACATTATAAAAAAATCACACTCTTCTAGCTCACATCACTGGCCGCCGAATCACATTTTTTTCAAAATGGCGGTCGTGTAGGTTTGCCAACGATGTTCGATGCTCTTTATTAAATGTATACGTCACGATTTCTCTCACCGGAATTTGACGCTCTTTAACTTGGCACTTTTTACTTAAATTGATAAAACAACAAAATAGATGTCTAGTATTTTTGGACGGTAAAGACGGATTAATCAGAATACCTATTATAGTTATTATGCAGTCATCATGCATTTTATCAGTTCATAACATACAAATAAAACCAAATAAGTAAAAGTAAGAATTTATTGTATCTATTACATATCACCCTCGTCCGAATCCTCGACATCAGCCAGCGCTTGTTTCGCGGTGTTCTCTGCCTCCGCGGCAATTTCGCGCGGTACTACTTGATGGCGACCGTTCGTGCCCTTCGATACCCAGGATAGTTCCAGCTCGAACTGCTTGTCTTTTAGCTCATCGTGGACCAAGTAGATGCTGGAAGATTAAATCAATTCAATTTAAGCTGTTTGGGCCTCTACATTCAATTGGAGAGTAACCATAATCATTGCCTATTCACAATTTAAGGGATACATTGATATGAGGTAAGTTATACGAAATAAGATGTATAAATGAAGTGGGGGTGTATGTCAAACATACATTCCTTAAAAGTAAAACACCATCATATTACAAGATTAAATTTATACAATATAGAAGTCCAGATTAGACCTTAATTCACCACGCTGGCCGACCTTGTTGATTGTTGATCTATTACGAGCGCTGCAATCACACAGATTCGTGTCTTACTCTGTGTTATGGATCTTACTCTGTGTCAGTGGCAACAGTATTTCAATGCTAGAATTGATACGAACATTCGGATTTTAACCGAAAAATAGCATTACAATAGAGAAAGAAATGACTCGACACGAGCGTTGACGCTTTCATCACATCTACGGTGCCACTTAGCGAAATTTTACACTTCCAATTAAGACTTTGATCAGACAACAGAATTTACACAAGATACACACAATCCATTACACATTTATACAAATACATTATACATTTATACAAGAAACCGCACCGCCGAAGACTTAAATTACTTGCGATCCCGAAAGCAAGAACTAACCTCCTGAGCAAGTCTCCGTTCACACGGGCCCTTCGGACTATTAATAATTTAAGTGCAGAGGAGGATGTTGACATATTCTATATGTCCTTGCCAAAATTCAGGGATGCGGTTCTAAAATTTTTGGATAGAACCCATATGAATATGTAAATAGGTTTATATAAAGTCTAATATTAAGTCGTAGTTAGTACTTAGCGTGTAGAATGTTAGTTTTTTTTTATTTGTGTTTTTAAGTTTGAGTTTTTGTTGTTTTTTATATTTCTTTGTCACATTGGTGTACAACTGTAAAGACATTGTAAATAGTTAATAAATAAATAAATAAAAAAAGAGAGAAGTCCAGATTAGGCCTTAATGCAGCTGACTAACTTCAAAAATAAATCTTATAAGACCAATATTATAATAAAACTTGCTTTACGCTACGGCGTTACCCTTGTTTAATACAATTTCCCGCGGTTAATAGTTCCTTCCTCTATGAATAGCCCATCAAAAACTTAAAAACAAATTTAAGTTCCTTAACCTTTTGACCGCCACGCCCCAAACGCATTCTCGTAGCCTCTACGCCAAAGCACAAAGTGACCAAAAATACCTACGAATAAAATAGTGCTGCCAAGAGTCGATAAAATGTATTTTGTCGATAAACACATGGAGACTTGATTTCGTTGGTTTTTTATGCAATAAACAACTTTTTTAAATCTGCGATGTTTTATTACCTTTTGAACGCCACCTTAAAATTATAAAATCTAACTCTCCAAGCCATCCCAAGTTACAAAACGAAAGGCTTTAGGTTATAAGCATTATTTTCATTTTTCGAGTTTTACTTGAATGTTTTACCAATTTACTCTATAATATATAAATTGTTACGCCGCAGTTGCCGGTGTTTTGCCTACATATAACCAGAAATCAGATCGATAACAAATATTTTCAAATAACAACAGCACATCACTATTCACCCACGAGACGTCTTCTGTTGTCGTGAATAGTTGTTTGAAAGCTTGCTTACATCTGAGGTAGTGATGTGATAGGTCGCTGATTATCGATAGGCGGAAAGGGTATTGGACCGATTGAGCGATTATTGGCAGAAGTATTTTATACCTAATTATTTTCCTTGCTACTTGCAGAATTTCTTCTCATTAATTATAATTAATGAGATGAAATTCTGCATAATGACAATTATCAATTTTAGGAAATTTTACTAGGTAGGTATTTTATTTCCCTCATTCTTCATTCATTGTAAATTGTCTTAAATCATTTCTAGGCATTACCTATCCATCTAACATCTTTTATTGATTTTCTGTCCACGTAATTATTTCCTTGAGTCGGATACCTATCTCGTAATCGAACCGATTTAGGTACCTACACTACCTACTTACCAATGATAAAAGTACCTAACTATCAATTACAAAAAAATGTATTCCCGTTTCCAACGTAGCCACCTACTGTAATCTTACAAGAACGAAATAAAATGTAGGTAGGTATGTACCTACTCACCGAACTAAAGGGAACCTGTGTGCTTCGAAGCAGAAACATGCTTTTGTCGAAGTTTGAACGAGAGATCTAAGAAGCTACAAATACCTACATTTTACTTATGAATCCAAAATCACACGCCTGCAATTATTTTTTTTCATTATGCGTTGGCAGAGTTTAAGTTTGGATTTTTTATGATATCTAGATATTTATTATTTTTATCATGAGAATGAACTTGATATAAATAATAAATATCTTGTTTAAATGTAAATTGTCTATTTTTTATCATTTTCGGTTGGTAGCTGTATACCACAACACTAGCGGTCGGCTCCTGCCGACAATGGCGTGGCGAATCGCGCCCGCTGACGGGATTTTATCTAAGTTTTTCATCATCGAAATTTTTATACAACTAGGGGTTTTTTTTATAAACCTTTAGTATAGATGTATAATAATGTTCCTTTTAGGATACATAAAACGCGGAACTAACTGTTTAAAGATTGTGTATTTCGTTTTTCTTTTGGAGTAGTTTTGGTCGTCATATGACGACGCTGGCGTAGTGAGCTCAATTTGTAATGTCGAGTATAGCCGACGGTGGCGGTGAAAAGGTTAAATCAGCGCATTCAAAATAACATAAGTATGGAACTATGGAGTAAACTTACATCCTAGCTGCTTCCTTGACCAATTCCTTGACAGTCAAATCAGCTAGCTTGAGCTTTTCGATTTCAGTCTTAGCGGCCTGTTTTGCTTTGCCAACAGCACATCCAAAATATGACTGAAATGAGAATATTATTGGGTTAAAAATACTTTTTTTTTTTAAATAAAAACAAAAGTAAACCTAGAATTATCATATTACAGTTTTAAGGTTTATTTACCTAGTAATTTTCTATCAGACCCCATTTACAAAAATAACTTGTAGAAGCCAATTAATTCTTAAGAACCTGACAATCCAATTCTACCTAACTGTTTATGGAATGTGTTATTCATTTAAGCTTATTAAATTTGTTGTATTTTAATAAGATTGTTTATTGTTCTCCTATAGTTGTTTTAAAAAATAGAAAATCATTCAGTTCACTATACATTTTAAACATAGTCCCTCACTGCATTTGTGTGTATGTTTCCATTAATGTAAAAAGCTACTGAACAGACATTGGTGTTGTCTTTAACTTACAGATAGAGGAATATATAATATTTATATTTTACACCCATGTGGACTTGGGCGGGTTGCTAGAATAAGATAAATGAATTGCCTTTAGGTCTAGTCTGAAAACCAGCACAAATCCATCTAATGGTGGATCTGCATATGCTGAGGCAAGACCATTTGGTACAACACATTCAATCATTTATGTTTAGATAGTATTTGGTATAACTTTTATAAATATTTTTTTTTATTTAACAGTATTTTACTAGTCATGTGTGTGTTGTGTCAATAAATGTTTTCTCTCCTCTCTCTCCTTGAGTAAAGTAATTCTAATGGGTCTTGCATAAATACTATAAATCTCTACCATTTATAAATTTTTTCTAATAAAGTTAGTGAGGTGAAGTAAGTGTAGGTATCAAGAAATCGAATTATGATTTTCTTTGAATGAAATTTCTACTTACAAATGAAACACCGCTAGGTTCAAGCATGAACATCTGGGGTCCATCATGCTCAGTCCATGTGCCCATCACAACTGAACAACCATATGGCCGAACCGCACTGTACAGTGTGTAAGCGTGCATGTACATTGAGACTCTTTCGTTTAAATACTTCAGAGGCACCGGTGTTCCATACTGGGATCTGTAGTTGGATGCTTCGGAGCGGGCAGTCTCACAGATCTGTCTGGCGTCAGATATAAGACCAGCAACAGCCTGAAATAAGAAGGAATAGTCTACAATTAGTCTCTTTGCTTAGTCTTATTTGCCTTCTTCTATTTAGAAAATTGTTAATTACACAGGCAAAGCTATATCACTTTTAGCTAGTTATTGTGAATAACAATATATTTTATTGATAGCGTAATCACTCCAAAACTATCTGAACAATTTTGCTTAGATTTTTTAATTTAGCAGTATATAAGTACAGTATGACGCAAACTGGTTGTCCCCTTGCAGTAGTGGTTTGTACACAGAATGGATTACCAGTTAACTCCTTGACCCTCACCTCAGGTAATAAGGTCAGGTAAGCGGTAACCGGTTACCGCTTGGGGATTAACGAGTTAATGATGCATACTGTACATCATCTGTGTCTAGCGATAAACTACTATATAATATCATCAAAGGCAGGTCTTTTACCAGGCATTACCTAGTGATTAGAGAAATAATTCCAGAATTTTACTTGATAAAAAAAATATGCTATAGCACTCTCTCCACTCAATAGATTCGACAAAATATTTTACTGATATATTGTTCGAATCTGTTGAGTTGAGCACCAATCAAACTAATTCTCAAGTTTTACTATATAAATATCACAGGGTCACCAACTTACCATGCCAACATGCTCATCAACATGGAATATTCTCTTGTTTGCCCCGGGTTCATACAACTTTGATGTAACTAACTTCTCCACAGCAAATACTACTCCATCCTTCCCACGAAGGCCAATGACTGTTCCAGAGTTTTCTACAGCTTTACCAGCGTATTCTACTTGAAAAACCCTGCCATCAGGCGAGAATTGTGAAGCTGAGAGATCATACTGAAAGAAGAGTTAAGAGATTTATACCATTAATGTGAAATTTACAAATTCCTTGGGTTATAACATGAGTGCAGCAAGCGGTGTAACTACACTTACAACAGTTGCTATTCAATATCAAGTTCAAACTACAGGAACAATATTTAAAGGCTTTAGTTACAGTTAAACACAACACAACAGCAACTTGGTATGTTGCAAATGTGGTTATCTATAAACGAATTATAGCGAGAAACAAGAAACTTACGCCTGTGCCAATAGAACTCATGTTTGAGAATTAATTGTAGCTGGATGAATACAGCAATAATGGTTTACTTTTGTCACAAATCTTAGTTCAAAAAACTATTTTTACAAACTTTCGGCAACGATGACAAGCAAACTCAAACTGAAAGTTTGTTTTCGATTACGGGTTTACGGGCGCTTTACGCCATTACATGCAACTTTTGTATCTGTCATTACGTTTCGTCTCACGCACGATGCTAAATTCATTTCAGTACATATTTGATTTTATTCTATGGACGATTGAAAAAATTACATACCTGAAGGTCTTATAACAATTTATTAACTGCAAATAGTGGTTTTTGTTTCATGTTTATAAAATACGCAGGAGATCGTATGCAATCGGTTCAACGGTAATCAATTTACATTTTGTGCTTATGCAAAGATAAAAAAGTAAAACAGCTTATCTTAATTTCAAGATATGATTGATTCTGTGTATTGCATCCATGTCACTCTTTTTTTTTGTTTAATTATAGTTGTTAAAAAATTCTATGTAGAATGGACTGTATGGGCACGTCAATTAAATAATTTATATTTTTGTATACAAGAACAGACTAAGTTATCAATTAGTACTATAAAAATTAGATAGATGGCATTCTAACACTAAATAAAAAATCAAGTTCTATTAATTTTACCTAGATGGCAGTATTTAATTTTATTTATAAAAAAAGGTTTTACTACCTTTTTTTATAAATTATCCTCATAATGACTTCTCAAATTCAGCGCATTTATTATTTGTTATCCATGTTAATCCATGTCTAATATTATATATTTTTTCTCTGTGTGCAAAGTCAAAGTCAAAGTCTTTGTATTTTTTTTTGTTATGTTGGAATTACTCTGGTACCTACCTAAATACAGGTAGTATTTACCCACTTCATACATTTTAAGTGTTATTTTGATAGTCAACAATTAAACAATATCAGTGTTTAATTCGCTAAATTCAAAGCACATGGCAAGTTCTCAGATACTTAGGAATCTCAAAGCTCATGTTAGCTGTATGCAGCAAGTTTGATGCAGCAACTTGACACTCGAAGTCAGTTTCCATGAGATGTTAAGCGTTTGGATACGAAATTTAGATATTTTTTTTGGTGAAAGACTACTAAATTAACCCTCTTCCACACACACGGACACAGTGCAACCCGGGACGCCTTGTCAAGCTGTATTTTCGTAACTGAAACTAGAGCTGACAATAATACGGAATCCAACCAAACAAATCAAATAGGCTTGGCCTCTAACTGAAGAATCGTCAGGACACCACCCTCATGTTAAACATAGCCACAAGTAGGTACAGGATCAAGCCGGGAACTCACCACAGGTTGTGTAGATATGAATAGTATAAAATTTCGACAGATTTTCCTATGCAATAGGTATAAAACATACGTTTTTATTTGTTATTGTTGTGGCCCCAATTTTATAAACGTATTTTTAAGGTTAAGCCACCCTGCCTTATATCATTTCTTCAATGAATTATAACATCTTTTTCATTAAATTCTTCGAACATTTTATGACACAGTTAAATTACACGGAAGCCATAAGTCGGTGTAGAAGCCCATCTCCTAATTATGTACTTAATTACTTAGCACGACTGGAGATCTAGATGATGGTAGGTTCCTAGGATACTACATAAGTACTCTACCTAAAAATCCAAAGGTGCGTGGCGGGGTTTGAATCCACGACCTTCGGAATGAAAGTCGAATGTCCTCCCATTTAGCCAACACGGCTTTATCCACCACCACGCACACTCCACGCCACGCCACTGCCACACGCACCTCTGGATTTTTCTTTTTGATACATTTATGTGCGCTTTAAACACGTGCTTTAAGGGTGAAGGCAAACATTGTGAGGAAACTGGCATGTTCTGAGAACTTAAAAGAGAATGAAGGACATGTGACATTCACCAACCCGCACTTGGCCAGCACCAGCGTGGTGAATTTGGGCCTAATCTCTCTCGCCTAGAGTGAACTCCCTGCGTCTCAGCAGTGGGAACGTTAATAGGGCGGATGATAATGATGAATACCCTACCTAGTTGTCTTTAGCTGTGATAGTTAAGTATCTACCGTGATATTTACCAAAAACTGCCTACCAAAAACTGCCTAAAGAACTGTTAATCCGATATTGGTTACTCCACGCCAATAGGCCCTTGCTAAAATACAGGTTTTTTGGGGCGTCGAAAACGTGTACTTGTATTGTAAACACGGGAAGTTGAGAAAATCTTTTGACATGTAAATGTAACACTCTACATGTCTGAAGACTGAGGCAGTTTTTGGTATAGTCACTTCTGAGCCCACCCTAACGGGACTTTGTTTTAGAAGCACCTTTCTACTAAAAATGCAAGAAGATAATGCGAAACACTCATCTATTTCTAACCCCCGATCAAAAAAGAGGGGTGTTATAAGTTTGACGTGTCTTTGTGTCTGTCTGTCTGTCTGTCTGGCACATCATAGCTCTTGAACGGATGGAGCGATTCCAATTTAGTTTTTTTAAGAAAAATGAATTTGGCGCGTGTGTTGTTAGACATGATTCATGAAAATCGGTTGAGCCGTTTAAAAGTTATGGGGGTGAGAGTGGGGAAGGAAAACCGAAAATCGGCATTTTATTTCTGCAAATACTCGAGTGGGGTATCAAAAATGAAAGCGCATCGCGAGCACATTTCTAAATATTTTGGTGTTCTACTTTAAAGGAAATTAAGGCATGGGAATATGGGGTTTTTATTAAATTTAAAATGTTGATGTATATATTTAGGACTTTCCATAATTTGAGTACCTAAACAAAGCAGAGGGGCACATCATTCGAACAGCAAGGGAGGCTTCAGAAAAGGGTATCTTGGAGTACAAGCTATAATGGCAGTAAAAGATCTGAGTTCAATATAAATGATTTTATAATGTTATAATAGTATAGATATAATTAATTTAAATTATATTTGTTTTCATTATTATAATTCGATAAAGGTACTTACGATTGTCTTCTACATAAATCATAAGTGTGTAATAATTGTAAGCTCTATAATGTTAAGTAAGTTCATTTAAAAGTCATGGACATTAAGTCTATAGTGAAATAATATTAAAAAAATCCATGGTTAGTTACGTCAATATTATCACGTTGACTGTCCGTGCATTACATGTAATGCATTTGCCGAAGATAACTGAATCGCGTTTCCTGGGCTGGACTTGAGAGTTAGAACTTTGATTTTCTAGGGACGTAGATATGAACAAATAAATGAATTGGCGAAAATAAAACGAAAATGTCCCATCGTATTTTTTTATTGTTTATGGACGTCAGAAATCACAAATGAGGTCTTTAATGGCTTTATTGAAACAGATGGACGTACCAGAAAATTTCTCAAAATAGACGGCACAGTCAACGTGTTATAATTAGCATTATATTTAGTCTAATTGTTTACCAATGACTAATTTTACTCGCAGATGGCGGATGAAATAGGCCTTACGATTAAAAAATAATAATCATAGAAGCCTCATAATTATCCATGTACCAAAATAAAATGATTGCCAACAACTCATTTAAAAGCCGTGTTGGCTAAGTGGGAGGACACTCGACTTTCAATCCGAAGGTCGTGGGTTCAAACCCCGCCACGCACCTCTGGATTTTTCTTCTTGAGAAATTTATGTGCGCTTTAAACACGTGCTTTAACGGTGAAGGCAAACATCGTGAGGAAACCGGCATGTTCTGAGAACTTTAAAAGCGTTTGAAGGACATGTGACATTCACCAACCCGCACTTGGCCAGCGTGGTGAATTAAGGCCTAATCTCTCTCGTCAAGAGAGAAGTCCCTGTGTCTCAGCAGTGGGAACGTTAATAGGGTGCTGATGATGAACTCATTTAATTAGCATACCTAAAAGCTTAGTTTGAAAAGGCATGACCCCAGGTAGGCTAGGTCATTCACATATACTATTTATTTAGAGTGAAAGTGAGCTAATTACGAAATGTATTCTTCTCGCGCTCGCTATGTTTGTTTCAAACAACGCCCTCTCAAAGCCACTATCTAGCTACCTATCCTCCCTACAGATGTGATAAGAGTGATAATAATCTAGGTAGCTAGAAAAAATAGCAACTAGTCTCAAAAATAAGCCATAATCTTATGGCTACCGTACGTAAACCTTATTTATTATTACCTAACTCTAACCACCTAAATATTATTGACAACTAGCTACTAAGGCCGGAATTCATAGCCACAAATAATCATTGATTACTTTAAATAATAAATCTAAATTTAAAATGAAAAACCCCCGATTCCAATGCCTTAATTTCCTTAAATGTAAAACAACATAATATTATGTAATGTGGACGCGATGCGTTTTCATTTGATACCCCACACTAGTATATTTGCAGATTTTCGGTTTTGCTTCCCCACTCTCACCCCCATAACTTTTAAACGGCCCAACCGATTTTCATGAAACATGTCTAACAACACTCGCGCAAGACTCACCTTTCATACAAAAAAAACTAAATCGAAATCGCTCCATCCGTTCGGGAGCTATGGTGACACAGACAGACAGACAGACAGACAGACACACAGACAGACAGACAGACAGACAGACAGACAGACAGACAGACAGACAGACAGACACGTCAAACTTATAACACCCCTCTTTTTTGGTCGGGGGTTAAATATATTAATAATAAATAAATGTAATTGATTGAAAGTAATCAGATATTATTGCGAACATAATATTTGTAAGTAATATTATTCTGGGTCTAATAATGGCATAAAGATTCAAATTCACAAATATTTCAAGATAATATTTATGTTTTCACTAATATAAAATATAAATATATGTATTAGAGCTTGTAGCGTACTATGGGCCCCGTATTATGGGTGTTAGGTGACTAATATACTATATAGTTTTTTATTGTAAATATGTACATATGATACATAGAAAACTCCCAGACTCGAAACCAGAAATAGTATTAGGATTGTACAAAATCTGGTCTCCCGGCGGGAATCGAACCCACAACCTCAGGCGGACCTTCGCCCACCGAGCCGTCGACCGTAAGGTCGTCATATTAGTAGGTTTATATTGTACATATTAAATTAAACAAATAAGATTATAATGACTCCACAAAATATATAAACTAGTTATACCTAGATAGCATTACTCCTCTCTCCCATACACAGCTGTAATATAAATGTAAGTAAATACTCTAGAAAGGGTTCAACTCCCTTCTAGTGGCTGAATAAAACAAAATGAGCTTTTGTATTGATTCTTGGAGCGTGCATTTTATGCTTGAACCTCTTGAGGTCCCCTACTAGGTTGGTAGGCGATACTTTTATAGTGATTGCTGTAAAGTACACGCTCGTATGAAAAGGAATATAAATTATAGCAACTTTTCACTAGAAATAAATGTACAAACAAACAAAATACATTTATTTTCCTAACAAATAACAAAAAATGTATATCTATTATTACATTTTGAATATAACATTCACTTGCAATTATTACAAAAGATTAAATAAGTAGATACAAACACAAGAAATAAGAAGAAAACAAATATAAAACATTCGTTAGAAAAATGGCTATATACGTCTCAGCATTTGCTTGATTACTAGAAAACTAGTATCAGCGCTGGTAGTCTGTAGTATTATAGACATAGAAATTATGACAAATCAAGTGGGTTCTAATATGAAGCTTAAGGTGCGTCCACATTTGGCCAAAATGTATTGTTTGGCCACTTAATGTATACGTTTCTATGTACATCATCATCATTTCAGCCGTAGGACGTCCATTGCTGGACATAGGCCTCTCTAAAAGACTTCCAGTGACTTCGGTCGGTAGCAGCTTGTAACCACCGCGAGCCCGCTACCTTCACCAGGTCGTCCGTCCATCTAGTTGGTAGACGTCCTACTCTGCGTTTGCCGATTGTTTTCTAATGTAAGTACACTTAGTTTTAATTAGTATGTAAGTAAGTAAATTTTGCTATACACAGGGTCCTTCAATATTTCACATTTTTGTAGGTATTGTGTATTGCAATAAAGAAACTGAAAAATTATACCTTCTTATTCGTTTGACAACTAATCGCAATTGAGGATTCAATAAGCTAAAATAGAGAAAGGGGTTAAGTAAGGACCAGAAACTGTACATACAATCCAATAAAATTTTGTAGAAGATTCTCTGTTAACATAAACTTAAAATTTTACAAGTTTCCCAAATGTTTTCCCAAGAGTAAGGTCCAAGGATTTCAATGTCGTAATAAAAGATAAATTTATTTTCCACTGCCTTGGGAATATAATATAAAATCCTTTAAAGCTTTCAAAGTGGATCCTTTCAGTAAATTTCTATTATTTTTACTTACTTAGGGGTTTTGGTCTCGGCTCATTAATATTAAGCTTCATTAGCTAATTAAGTTATCTGGATAAAAGCCGACATTTTATGAATCGCAGTAAATTCAATATAGGTATTGGATGCATGGAATTGGTAAAGGGTACTTTATGATTTTGGAGTGGCTTGAAAGGACGAACGCATTAAATTATCGCATGTAGGTTTACCATGGATCGGATTTTTTTTATATAATATTTTGTTTAATGATGTTAAGTTTGTGATTGTAGAGAAGATGCTTGTAGAGTTCGGGTCGTGTAGAGATAAAATAACCTTTGCTCTACATGACATCGGTTCGGTATCATGACGTCAAGTTTAAAGTTTTATTATTTTCCTCTTGATCGTATACTAATAGTACCGTACGTACCAAATTTCAGATTTCTTGGACTTCAGGAAGTATCCAAACAGGTTATGATGATCATATGTCAGTGATAGAATGGGGGGTTTTAGACTAAAACTAAGCTTTAAGAGCAATGCAATTGCTCTTATAGTTTAGTTTTAGACTAAAAACAAATAATAAGTCTTTTATGTACATCATGCCCTGTGAATTTGGTATATCTGGTATATTCCAAACCCAGTTTATGAGATTTTAGAAAACATTCTAATTCGATGAAATGCAGTTATAATGACGAAGTGCCCGTAAGCTTCGCTTGCTCGTCTTGGCGGGGACACTACCATGCCCCCAGATATTTTGTTTATGGGCAAATAAATAATATTTTGAACCCAGGACTAGTTTACGTATCTACTAACCTCTGCAGAGTTTTGCACCTTAATAGACGGTCCACATGTAGCGACTTTGATCAATAGTCAGGCAGCGACTAATCATTTTGCGTCCACTTTACAGCGACTTATCAGCGAAAGGCTATCTTGGCACGCACATATTGAAGTTCTTATGAACAGAACAAGAAAACTCATATGGCTGTTTAAAAATCTTAGACATGTAACTTCTCAAAAACTACTTCATAAAATTTATATTTCCTTAGCACAACCAATTCTAACTTACTGTATACCCGTATGGGGTGGAGCTACTAAAACAAAACTTCTGGATCTTGAGCGAGCACAAAGATCATTATTAAAAGTTATGTATTTAAAAAATCATAGATACCCAACCACCTTGCTATATTCTATTCAAGATACATTATCAATAAGAAAACTATTCATATTACATATAACCATCCTTAGTCTTTAACCCAAATTTATTAAGTAACAGAAAAAGCAAAAAAATCAATATTATAAATAAAAAACAAACCAAGACAACTTTTGCTGCGCGCCAGTATGACTCACGTTCTGTTAATATTTATGATAAATTAAATAAAATTTTAAACACTTACTCAATGAATACCTACAAGTGCAAATGTAGCTTAATAACATATCTAACCCCATTAAGCTACGACGAAACAGAGAATATTTTAGTTTCAAATAGCTAATGTCTGCATTTATACCTTTCATCTAACATATACTCTCTCACACACACACACACACACACACACACACACACACAACCACGAACCCACATGCACGAACACACACACAAAACTCACACACACACACAAACACACACACACACACATACTCACATACACATTCACTCATACTGATAAATTTTAATTCCATATTAAACATTTCACATCGAAGCACAAACACTCAAAGTTTAAAATTCTGTACATTCTTATAACTTGTACCATACACCATAGCAGCCATTGTTTTGAACTTACGCTTTACGTATGAACATTATC
The DNA here is from genome assembly GCA_929108375.1 of Gymnoscelis rufifasciata. Lineage (NCBI taxonomy): Eukaryota > Metazoa > Arthropoda > Insecta > Lepidoptera > Geometridae > Gymnoscelis > Gymnoscelis rufifasciata. The sequence continues at coordinate 4,550,852 of OV815315.1, read as the reverse complement.
TTGACATGGCTACCTTCAATTAGGAAAAATGAATTTATAAATATTTAGGTTACTGTTTTGTTTCGTATGTTGATATTTAACACAAAATGTTTTCGTGGTGCTTTATAATTAAGTGAACATAATTGTTAGTTACGGAAGAGGGTGCCTTCTAATACAAGTATTTCCATACTTAACAGAAGGTCTCCAATATTGTTGTGCAAAATTGTAAACACTGTTAATGAAAATAAACATTTTTGTATTTTTGTATTTGTATTTTTTGATTTATTTCGTCATTCCGTCAATATGCGACACCTATTTAAGTACAGGTATAGAGTAAGTACAGGATAAACAATTACAAATTTCTGCTGCGAAATGAAACAAAAAGCATAAATCAGTGATTTGAAAATCCCTTTTAACCGGCAGTCTATAATTCAGCAGTCCCTACGGATCGAATATCGGCGTGTATTGTTTATTTTGTATGCAAACGTTATCAGTTTCAATAAATGTTTATATACTATTTTAGAATAAAAATTTAATTTTAAAATAATAGGGTATCTAATCCTAGTTTAAAATTTATTAAAAATAACTCCAAATGACTGATCCTTCAGAGTATTCAGTAATAATGGTCCTGGCTTTAATTATACTACATTAATAAATTTACCCCCATATTAAAAAGCGAAAAAGGCAACTAAACCTGAATAAGATAAATTGTCGTTAACATTCGTTTGTCTTTGTCACTCAGTTTGATATTTATGTAAGCACGAAAGAGACAAAATTCATGCTTACTTGAACTGACTAGACTTGCATAAGAAAGTAAAGATCTTCGCCGCGTCTGTCCGGTCGTATGTTCTCTATAATCTGAAAAAGAAACTCGAAAATCTATATAATAAATACTTAATTCCAATGAGTAGAGCAGAAAAAAATGCTTAAAATTGTATCCCATCGTAACTAATAATAATTTCTCGTCTAAGTAACATAAGAACCCGCCAGAAAGAGTATGAAAGAATAGAACATTTTACGACTCGTACATTACCCTTAATGTCCACTTTTGTCCGCTATCTATGTGAAGTTTCCATATAAAATTTTATGTAGGAAGCATCTTATAGAGTCCGCTTCCAATTTGATGTCCCGTTCTCATTCATGATATCTTCGGGTCTGGAGAGTTATGGCTTTTAGCAACTGTGTGACATGACATTACGAGTTTTACTTCATACTGAAATACTTTTGTGTCTGTATACTGTCTTAAATTTGATTTAAAAAGACCTCGTCTCCGTGGACGCGGGTTAACCATGAGATAAAAATATATCTACAAATTCTTATAGTCATATAAAATTTTTGTCATAAAATAAAAATTTTCGTCAATTAGATTATTAAAAAAAAATATTTTTTTTCTTGCATACGACATATCAAGACAATACATAGCATTGAAGTCCGGAACTTTGATGATCTTTATCTTGGCACTTTCTTATTAAGCTAGGTATCCCCAACTTAACAACGAACCAAGCTCCACACAACTACCAACCCAGATTCGGAAAAGGCATTATGCCTAATTAAAAAAGTAGGTAATCTGTTTAGCCGTTAAAAATACCGGTCACCTATTTTTCGAATTCAATTCGATTAAAATTTGAAACTTTTATTAAACTGACAGTACAGAGTAATACACGCATTTTATACCTATGGGTTATAAAATTGTTATCCAATTAATCGCACTGTTATAATAAGAATACCGAATGATAGTCTAAAATGAGTTATTTACATGGTATGGATTTTTCTTACCAAAAAGATAAAATTATAGATAACATTTTATTTGATTCCTTTGTTTGTCTATGTTTTTGTGCGTTGGAAATAAATGTTTTGATTATTATTATTACTTCAATAATGGATATTGTGTTAGAGCCCTATACCAGCCTGTCTTTGTGAATAAGTGACTTAAAAGTCATACCGGAAATAAAGAATCTTTGTACTTACATCTCATGAAACTATGGCATAAAATGTTTCAAGTAGGAATTATTTAATTATGATCTTCAACAGTAGATCATAAGCAGCCCTTTTAACTTTCTCACTGCTGAGTCACAGGGACTTCTCTCTTGACAAGAGAATTAGGCCTTAACTTAACTACACTGGCCAAGTTCGGGTTGGTAAATATCACATGTCCTTCAAAATTGTTAGAACATGTCGGGAGTGCTTACCCGTTCGACCCAAGATTTTTCTACCCAATAGGTATTTTGCTCCGTTCAACCCAAAACAATAGATTCAAGTTACCCGTTCTACCCACACCTACTTATTCCTAATTTCTATTGTTTGAATTCAAATAAATGTCATAGTGAAATACTAAAGAAGCAGGCTCATTCATTACATTAGACAAAAAATCGCCACGGCGTTGCCCGTGTTTTTGGATTATCTCGTGGGATCATATATCCAAAATCAACAACTACTAATAAATTGAAAATTAATTAAAAAAACATTGTCCAGCGGACAAAATTGTGAATCTAAACCATTCCCAGATCCCCTTGAACACACACAAAAAATTTCATCAAAATCGGTCCAGTCGTTTGAGAGGAGTTCAGTGACATACACACTCACAGAAGAATTATATATATAAAGATATACAAATTACGGTGTCTGTATAATTTAGAATACACTGTGACTCAGATTTTTGCTTTGGGTAGAACGGGGCATATGTTTTGGGTTGAAGGGGTAAAAATATTATTGGGTAGAAAAATCGTGGGTTGAACGGGTAAGCACTCCATGTCGGTTTCAAAGGTTTCAAAGCGAACATAAATGTTTTAAGATGAAAAATCTAGAGGTGCTTGGCGAGGATTGAACCCACTACGTTTGAAATTAAAGTAGAGTATTTTGCCACTCAGCCAACACTGACAGGTGTAAAATAGGCATAATAGCAACCAATTTTCCTTTAAAATAGTACAAAATCAATATGACAATCCAATTTTTAGAATTCCCTTAGTCAAATGTTCACTTATTCAATACACTTACCCACCATTACGATGGCACAGCACTTTTCCGAATGAACGAGACATAATGGCCTCAGAGCAAAGGTAATGGGCCACTCAGATTCACTCAATTCGTAAAATGTTGCATTAATGTACTGTAAAACAAAAATATTTAAATAATTTGGTGACTTTTTCAAGGTTTTGTACCTGAAGGGTAAAACGGGACTCTATAACTGAGTCTTGTCTGTCTGTCTGTCCGTCTATAACCAGACTGTATCTCAAGAACCATGACAGACAGGAACCCTAGGTGTAATATGAGTTCATCTAAAACTTATAAAATTTATTTTATTTAATGATTTTATCATAATCCGTCCAGCCGTTTTGGAGGAGTTCAATGACTGACACACGTAGAAGATTTTTATATTATAAAGATGGTAAAATAACTTTAAGAACTTTTTGTGAATAAATTCAATTGATAAAATTGATTTAACCAACTAGATAGCCATTTTATATACCTTATTGACATACTTATTACTTAAATTGACATAATTGTAATAATAGACTAAATAATTTATATTTTGTAAATTTGCTGATGTTTTAGAAATTTAGGCGTATGAAAGTAGAGTAGACTTCTGCTCATAACACGGTATGATATCCTAAAAGGCTCTTTAAGAATGGGTCGTTTCGAAACGTGGATCGAAACGATCAAGTACTTTAAAGATTCGGCAGGGGATTCCACGGGCCGGTGAGATCACCAGAATACTGTTTGAAACTTCATAACCCAACCATTTAGGTAAACCGTAATGTACCTGCGTCACTAAACCTTTAATAAAAAAAAACTTAATTACTATTATAATTGTTAAAACTGATAAAGTTGTGTTGTTCTATTCGCTTCTCAATTTAGTATAAACCATCGAAGCGAACTGTCAAAACAATGTTATGGCGTAAAAACATTTTTATTTAAAAAAAAATATTTTCTGATTAAGCCACACACAGCATTACCTAAACCCAAAATAAACGAGCTAGAACTATTGGTGTAAGGTGAATTATATAACTACATAATAGATATCATAAATTGTAGATCGTACAAAATCTGGTACCTCGGCGGGAATCTAACCGTAACTCCTCAGGTGTCTCAGGAGGACATTCGCCCACCGAGCCACAGATGTCGTCATATTAATTTTAAGCTGACCTGTACATGTATGCCCTGTGCTAAAGAAACAAACGTTTTGACTTTTACTAGCGAAGACAACGTCGCATTAACAAGCTAATCTTCACAAACTTTCATTAGTTCCCTCACAAGCTGTGCAGTAAGTGCATACATAAAGTGGATGAATAGAATCAACATAATAATTCAGCTGGAAAGTTGGCCCATACTCAACGAAGTTGGGCTTTAGACGCGGCTATTGTTGCCTGGTGATTGGGAATTTATTGCAATTTCAATAGAAATGGCGCATAGTTTCAGGTTAAAGATTTCAGCGTAGTGGAAGTTCAGTTACTACGTTAGTTATTGTTAGTTCTGCCTAAGAAATTACATACGTAATTATATATTATAATAATGAGCTTAAAGAGCGAACTTATCACACTAATTATATCGGTTTTCTTGATATTAAACCCCGTATTCATTCGTATGATAAAAAACGTTATTTTTATATGAATAACAGTTCATAAAAGCTTATTACTTAATTGAGAATTCTTTATTGCACAAGAAAAATACAGAGTTGTACAAAAGGTGGGCTTAATGCCAATTAATGCTAAATTTACCTATGTTTATCTCTCTAATAGTCGCAAAATAAGGGATCAATAGGCTTATTGTATGTTCTAGCCATTGAGTTATATTAGCCAGAAATAGCAGTTTTTTTAACATAGTTTGATGACGGCAGGTTTCTAGCTGAAAAAGCATAAATAAGGGATAAATTAGGCTTATTGTGTGTTCTATCCATTGAGTTAAATTAGCCAGAAATAGCAGTTTTTTAACCTAGCTTGATGACGGCAGGTTTCTAGCTGAAAAAGTATAAATAAGGGATAAATAGGCTTATTGTGTGTTCTAGCCATTAAGTTATATTAGCCAGAAATAGCAGTTTTTTAACCTAGCTTGATGACGGCAGGTTTCTAGCTGAAAAAGCATAAATAGGCTTATTGTGTGTTCTAGCCATTGAGTTATATTAGCCAGAAATAGCAGTTTTTTTAACATAGCTTGATGACAGGTTTCTAGCTGAAAGCGCTTTCTAGTCATGCAGAGCCGGAAGGTGTTACGAATAGTATGTTCATCATTGCATTCTTCCGGTTTCAATTGTAGGGTTGATATCGAAAGGAAATAATAGAACCGGACCGGGGGTGTATACCTGTATGGTGTTCTAGGTAGGTGGCCTTAGCATAAGCACCCCTATTTACGTTCCCACTACTGGGACGCAAGGACTGCTCCTATTGGTATAGATTAGGCATTTATTCACCACGCTGGCAGTGCGGGTTGATGAATGGGATGAGACATGTCCTTCAAAATCTCCCAAGTTCTCAGAAACGTTATTTAAGACTCTGTCTTTTTAGTTTCGTTCTAGTTTATGCAGTGATTAGGGTGTGTGCGTGGAAATATCAGAAAACGTTGAAAACCATAAAAAAAAATGAAAGGCAATATTTTGAGAATACATTACGTTTCCCTTAAGTGAACACCATTAACCCTTCCTCCCCTACATAATATCATACCAAGTAAGAATCTAGGCGCCAGTGTGTAGATACGAAGCATAGAGTTTTGTAATATTGAATGAAATTGGCTGAAAATTGGATTGGATAAAATCCTTTTCACATAGATCGATGACATGAAAAACAAAGAACACTTCAACTTCGGCCTAACAAACCGTGTTTTTAGTAATATGCAAAACAAAATAAATTACCTACAATATTCCTCTTAGTAAAACATTGTGTTCTTATTGGAACTCGGCTAAGTTTATCGAAGGCTGATGACATCCACTTCCCAAGGGACATCTAAATTGCGTCCGCAACTTTCAGGAATAGTTCCAAAAGTTTTATCTTAGCAAAGTGGCTTTTTGTTTGTTACACACGTTGGTTTTACGTCAACGAGAAAGGAGGCTTGTACGTATGTACATAGATAAGTAACAATATTCTATATATTTTTATGGATTAAATAAGGAAATAAAATTGTAGTGGTTTACTAGTTGAGTTTTTAGATGAACGGTAGGTATTAGCTCCTATGTAGTAAAATACCCTTAGTTGATAATTCTAAGGCTCTGTTGTAGTAGTCATAAAATCAATTTTTAATACTTAATAAAATACTTAGGTAGCTTTGAGTAACTTTTTACGAAAATGTCCCGAAACGAACAATTCGCCGGCTTGTAGGTTAATAAAAGTTGTTTATTCTGAGAATCTGTGTCCTCAATTCCCTTCCTGTTTTCCGTCGGTCTCGCTATTGGTTATCCACAAATAAATGGGAAAGCTCTTAAGTATAGGTAGGTCACGAATGGAGAAAATTAAACTTACCTAGTTAATTTATAAAGACTATGTCAATAAATTGTAATGTAAGAAATCTTTAGCTCGTGAAATTTTTGATTTCTTGCAAGTCTCAAGTCAATTAAGAAAATCATAAAACTGAATTCTTCTTCGGCAGGAGTCAGCGTTTGCTAAAGAAAATCCTGGACAAACTTTTATTATTTTTAGTTATAATATACAGTAAAATACCTATATTTGGACCTAGTTAGTCTACCTTCTAGGTCTTCATGCTCCATCTTAGACCACATCGTCACTTAATATCAGGTGAGATTGTGGTCAAATGAAAGCTTATCGAGTATAATAAAAATAAGGTTTTGTGTAGACAACCCTATATCAACGTGTTCGTTATAAAACAGCGCCTAGGTTGATGTATATATATTTTTATTATTTAATGAAGTGAAGTTCTGGCATCGAAGTACCTTTTTAAACCTTAGAACCGAGTAGTTTCTCGGAGCGGCACATTCTATACTTTCGACATTATTTTTATTTTATTTTATTTATCTAATTATTTAAAATATCTTAATATATATAAATCTCGTGTCACAATGTTTGTCCTCAATGGACTCCTAAACCACTTAACCGATTATAATAAAATTCGCACACCATGTGCAGTTCGATCCAACTTGAGAGATAGGATGGTTTTTACGGCGAGAAAAATTCGAATAATTTGTGAAATTTTTTGTATCCGTGCGACGCCGGGGCGGGCCGCTAGTATTATTATATATTATTACCTATAAGTCACTGTTAACATTACATACCACCGAATAGTAAATAAATACATTTATTAATCTTAATATTTTTTGAAAAAAAAACCCTGATTCTAAAAATTAAGTTACCTTAAAATTAAAGAATCATATTAATTTGTAATGCGCACTTAATGCACTTCCTTTTAATATCCCACTCGAGTATATTTACACACATTAAGTTAAACTTCCCCACTTTCACCCCCCACAACTTTTACACTTACACACGCGCATCAATCTCAGCAATCTCACCTGATGTATAGTAACCATGTGATCTAAGATGGGGCATGAAGGAAATTGGCCCAGCCCGGAGGGTGGTGACAAGCCGCGGCCGCGAAGCCTACCACCAGAGACTGTTCTGTCAACCCTATTCTGCTTATTGCGTTTTCATCAGACCCTTTCCAATGCTAACATTTTTTTATAGTAATATAAATGTTATCCTCGAAGGACTACGTGTTAGTACGCAAGAACTTAGGATACTTAAATAAAACCTATATTTTCCCGTCTTGACCTTTAAAGAATATTATCTTGTATTCATATTGGGCACCGCGATTACATGAAAAAACCTGTTAGGTATTCTTGTTATCCCTGCCCAAACCACGCATAACAAATGTCCTCGCAAATTAAGATCCTTAAAGCCTGGTTGTGTTTTCCTTCGAAGGGTCCAAGGTATTCCTGTAGGTAACTGCGTTGAAAAATTTTACGACAAATATTTTTGACCCAAGACCCGAGAACGGTCACATCGAAATGTATAAAATAAATGTTAAATCCCACGTTCAATAGAGATAAACATACAAGTGCCTTATTGTTAATAGCGAAAGACAATTGATTCTGTATGACGTGAAAGAATTGATAATTCTACCTTTGATGAAGATTTTAAAAGATATATTGTATACATTCAAATGGACTGAGTTTTCATCCCTCGAACTTGAAAGAAAAGAGTGTTTTTCTCTTCGATAATATATGAGCAAATAAGTTGTTTTTATTGAATTTAGAACAAAGTGTGAGCTTGTAATTCCAAAATATATTAAACCTGCTTTTACCTCTATGGTGCCAAATTTATCATATAATAATAACTTAATTATTTAAACCTTGTAATCGAAACTAGCTTGGGGTCCGTTTTCATAAGTTTAAACGCTTTGCTTAAACGTAGTGATTTATATTCTCTATGCTTCTACCAAGTTTCACCCACAGATTATGTAAAAGAGTTTCTAAGTTTTGAGGTTTCGCTGACTCGGCGTTTGTCAACAATCAAATCTTGCAATATTCAACAAATTCGCTTACCTTATGAAAAGTGCAATAAGAAGATGTTTACCACATTCTTATGGAATCTTCGATCGAAAGATCTTAAAAATTCAATTAAAGTTTGCAAAATATGAAGTAGAAAAATAAAATTGTGATATTAACAAAAAAGATAAACACTTTCTCAAAACCCATTCGAATAATTCGCGCATAGATCCTTCTGTATTTTTTGATTGAGGGTTAGCTAGATAACTGTTATAGCTTCCGATCTGCCAAAAGTTGGACGATTTTTCAAATAACTCGTTACGTTTCAGATCATCATCTTAATTGCCTGCCAGAATGAAACACGCCTAGCCGATGAGTGCCTATATCTTTCGTTCTTGTGGACGATATGCATCCAATTCAATTTGAACAAATACTCGTCAATGAAAACGCCCCTGGCGATTCTATCCTACACATTCACTCCTTATATAAGGCTTAGCGCTGACCTCAGACAAGTCTGTGTTGCGACTGACGACCGCCTTGCAGAATAGATGAAACTGGGCACACCAAGACTAGTCGTCTAAAAGCGTCTTAAAGACTAAAAAAAAGGGGGGTGTGCGATTCACACACGATAGAAGTGAAACTTCAGTAAATCGACGACAGAATAAGAAGAATAAAAAAAAGTGTGTGTGTGTCAGCTGTGACGCAAGATTGGAGTCTACTACTTACGAACTATAATTATGATATATATCGAATAGAAAAAAAGGGTAAATGAACGCATCTGCTAAAATGATAAGAGAAACAAACATATATCTATAATTATTCGGATTATTTATATTACTTCAATAAAGCGTATGACATAAAGTATGTTACAAAATAATATAAATAAAATACAGCAATACCTCTGCGCGATACTTCGTAGTCTCAACTACAAAGTATCGCGCAAAGAAATTTAAATAAAGCATTGTATTTGTGTCTCTTACCATTTCCGTTTCATCTTTTTGCATCCGGTTTGAAATCACTACGATTCTATAGAAGTTTCACTTCAAAAAGTCTTGCGTCTGACGAACTCAGTCGTTAGTCAGCCTCACGATACTTTTTCTGTTCGCTTCCAGCATATAATATATTTATAATAAATAATACTATATGACATAAATATTTTACTGCCTCAATGCGATGGGTGAAGTTCCGCGTTTGGTATGTCGAAGCCCTTATAGACAAAACAGTCGTGAATGAGGTGTACGTACTGTCGACGACAAAAATGTTTGCATTCAAACTTAACTACAATGTGCGCGAAGCCTTAAACTTTAATATTGTTAAGTAAAGAGATTCAGCCTTCCCAAAGCTTCTGTTCAGAATCCAGAACACCTAAGGGTACAAAATTAAATAACTAACTTAACCTTTGAGCCCTTATACATTATTCACTTGAAGTAACTTGACCTAGATCAGCAGGTACCAAGGTATTTCAAGTTTAAATTCTTACCTTCAAGTTTGAAACTCCTCGGACAAAAGCTGAGATTTTGAAACAAATTTAAAGCTCAAGGAACAATAATTAAACCGCTTGGATGTCAAATGGAAAAGCTGGACTAAGTTTGAGTCGAGACTTAATTTTAAGACTGTCGTTTAGCGAAGAGTTCAAATTGAAGTCTGCTTGTAAAGATAGAAATTTGATGAACATTCCTTTGAAAACGGGTATTAGGTCCTTAAGAAAATTATGACACTATTAAAAAATAATTCTTGTTAATTCTGAAACTCAAATTACGTAAAGTAATTAAAATGTAAATTATGGCTGTATGAAATTTCATCATCATAATTATTCGTTTGAAATTAAGCGGTGATTTTTGCGAATATTAATGCTATGTTTCCTTATTTTGACTAAATCTCTTCACAGAAAAAAATATCAAATATCGCTTTTAGCGCAAACATCGCGCCATTAGCGTTTTATCGCCATTGCAAAGTATCAAAGCAAAATCATGAACGTTTATGATAACATAGCATTTTTATTCTATATCTCGTCTTATGAATTTCTTTAGTACTCGTGATATCATCATAATTTTAGCCGTAGGATGACCACGGCTGGACATATGCCTCCCTCAAAGATTTCCAGTTAGAAGCGGTCTGCAGCCACCGTGAACCCGGGGGGAAGCGGACAATGCCGTGACAGATGCCCTTTGCAAATGTTATATAATCCTCCTCCTAGCTTCGTGGTCCTCAGTGCTGAGGGTCGTGACCACCCTTAAGAATCACTTTCACTCTCACGTAATATAATAGATTATTAATTAATGAAACCAAGTGTAAAAGTATAACATACGACGAATAAATCAACTGTGACACTGACTCGGTGTCATTGACATATTGCTATTTCTGCACCTGTGTATTGGTTAATTTAACTTTTTGTACAAAAAAGGTGCTACATAACTGTAAAATCTGTAAGAAAAAGTAAGCCTTTTGCCTTAAAGCTTTGAACAAACTTATAATTTCTTCAAGTATTTTAACTTATCCCTATTAATTCCGCTCTACATTTTTCCAGACTCTTGACTAACCCCATGAAAGGCGAAATCGAAAGACACAAAGGTAAGAAAGGTCACAGAAGATTGACCTCAGGCATCGTGTTCAGAGCACCGGAAAATGGCCGCTTTCAAAATTAATGGATATTTTATTGCGTGTGTTAAATAGCGCGTGAATTTGAGAAATATGCAGAATATAAGATGGATTTGGAGTCAATAAATTTGAAGATTATCATCTCGAACTCAAGTTATGAATAACCTATAAGGTTAAGGGCGGTGCTTTCTAATTATTCTGTTCCTAATTTGAAAGCACTTTTGGGAGTTTGTACCTATCCAATCCTAAATAAATATCCTCTAAACACAATTTTTGACTGTTACTGTTGATTTATGTTTTTAGTGTAATAATCTGAGATTGTAATTATGAGTGTTAGTTCGGCAAAGTGCAATGGGCAGGCCATGAACGTAGCACGGCTTGCCATTAGGGCCGAAACATTTTCGACTAGAGACCAAAATGCTAAGCTTTATACCTCGATAAAATATATTATTACGAGTACGTGGCCAAAGCCGAGGGCGGGCAGCTAGTTCTGCTATAGGGTAACTAAGTAATATAACAATCCTTATTAAAATATATATCGATAGGGTTTAATGAGGGTTCATTCTACGTATGTACGGATTTGAAAACTATAAAGCTGATTATAGAATAACAAGAGAAAATAGCTTTCCTTTTAAACAGTCGACCCCTGAACCGAGGCTCTCCCAAACAGCGACGTCTCACAATAGCGCCGCTTATCGCTACAGCACAACGTTATTAAATAAATAGAACGAGATCCAAGAGAGACATTTAGATTTATATAAAATGAAGTTGGCTCTCTACATACTCTGAATAGTTAAGAAAATGAGAGGACCGGCAAATATGCTCAAATTCGTTTTGCTAAGCACTAGAAAATATAAAAAAACATGTTTACGGTGGTAAACAACGTTATTTCATTTAGTTCAATTTTATTATAAACAAATTCTTCCTTTTTTAGGGTTCCTAACCAAAGGGAAAAACTGTATGTTCGTCTGTCATCAGGCTGTCTCAAGAACCACGATAGATAGGTAGTTGACATTTTGAGGGATAATATATTTTACAGTCCGCTATAACAACAAATACCGAAAACATATAATACATAAATATATAAAGTGGCTCCCATACAATAAACGGGATTTTTGGAGTTTACTCCTTAAGAAACGATTTGAGTTATAAGGCCCGGTACGGAAATTTTATGAGGAGTAAAATCAAGTGTAACACGAAAAGTTGAGGCGTTACGTTGAAAGAGACAAACATATATATCTGTAGGATTGAACGTGTAAAAGAATGAGATGGAATACATTACACAGCATATCTCATTCTCGGGGTCTCCTCTTTGCGCGATACTTCGTAGTCTCACTGTATTTTATTTATATTATTTTGTAACATACTTTATGTAATACGCTTTATTAAGGTAATATAAATAATCCGAATAATTACAGATATAATGTTTGTTTCTCGTATCATTTTAGCAGATGCGTTCATTTCCCCTTTTTATCCATTCGATATATATAATAAATATCGTTCGTAAGGAGTAAACTCCAATCGTGCGTCGTAACTGACACACACACTTTTTTTTCTTTTAGATATATATCATAATTATCGTTCGTAAGGAGTAAACTCCAATCGTGCGTCGTAGCTGACACACACACACTTTTCTATTCGATATATATCATAATTATAGTTCGTAAGGAGTAAACTCCAATCGTGCGTCGTAGCTGACACACACACACTTTTTTTGTAGAGTTAAGCAATTTCGCGTGAGGCCAGTACTTGTAAAAGGGTGGGTGAAGGTGGTTGTAAAGGCTCTTAATGCATCTTTTAGCAATTTTTTTAACATAATTATTTTGTTTCACTTCAATATGTGTATAAACTATACACGGAACCCTTGTTACTCGAGTCCATAAATTTATCTTATAATTTAAGTAAACTTGTTTTCCCTTTGTATCAAGTCGCCTTTACCCTGGATTCCAAACTGAAACAGCCAGTTACAATACACAACAAAAGTTACAGCATCTCATAATAAAGCCAACCTTATTTTCTCAGAAATAAGAGCTAAGCAGAGAAAAAGCGGTGATTTGGCGGGGTGTACTCTATGTTCTTATCGTCGCGAGCCTGTAGCTTTCGGGTAAATTATTGAAATCTGTATTTGTCGATGGCAAGTGTAAGAGTTTCATTTTGACTAGCGATTCGTAGCGCTCTGTTTGTTTTCGAGTAGTGAGAAATGGCGTCTTTCGTGCATTTTCAGTATTGCTATAAGACCTAAGTTGAAAGCATTTCGGGAAATATAGTCGTTGGTTTGGTAATTGCAATATTTGTGGAAAATATTAGGGAGGTACTAGCCAAAATGTTGAACAAATTGACCCTAAGAATGTTCACAAATCTGTAAAAATACAAAGTTGAAATTAGTTTGTTTGCTTAGACGCGTTAATTTTAAGAACTAAGTACTGTTCCAATTAAATAAATGTTTTCAGTTATTTTTAATATATTAAGGAATACAATTGACAAGGACATGTTTTTTTTATCCGAGTAAATAAAATAGTAGGTAAACTAGTCCGTAAAGGCTTATAATATTTTTGACTTTAATATCATACAATACTTTTCATGTCTTATATCAATATTATTCTAATATAATATCAAAATCACGTAGCCAAACTACGTTCCATGTATTTTATCGTAATTCTTTGTACTTGAATCTTTTCATTTCTTAGCTTTCCTCATAATTGTTTTTATAAATTGCCAGTCATGAAGAAAACCGAGAAAAGGCATGATACGAAGTCTTTCAAGCAGATTCAATCTTACTGCATTTAAAGGATACGGTAGCCATGGACGAGCTCGAGAGCCTCAATAGTAGCAAATGAGGCACGTTCTGCAGTTTTAAGAAAATTTCTTACAGAAGATTTAATTCCGCAGAGCCGGATTTACTTTTAATGAGTTTCGAGTGCGGGCTTGAGGTTTACTTTGTAAATGAATGGAGGCTGCATTGGGAATCTTTATTTATGAATTTAATCGTATTGGCGCTTAGTCAAGTTTCTTGGAAGCTGGCTGGAGTGTTTTGTAGCTAGTGTGGGATGAAGTTGAATTTGTTTTTGGGAGAGAATTTACTTACAGGGTGTTTCTTCAGTTTTGCTGCGATTTTACTGCAAGTACCAGTGTATTTAGATTGAATTTGAACTAGTATTATTTTACTGTACTTACCTACTGTGTATCTAGACGTCTATAGATGAACTTGTACTGGGTTCTCAGAATAAATGTGCAGATAATCTGTTACCTACTGAAGGTAATCTGTGATTACATTTTATAGGGTTCCTTACCCAAAGGGTCAAACGGGACCCTATTACCACAGATTACTGAGACATCGTCGTCTGTCTGTCGGATGGGTAGCAGATCTAAACGCATCTTTATACTTTATAAAAAAAAATCCAATTTTTTTAAATATACAAATTACAAACATTTTTATTGTAATTTGTATACTAACCTAGACATAGTGAGTCCAGCTCATACATATCAAATTTATTTGTTAAAAGAATAAAAGAAAATATATTTTAATTATGGCTAAAGTTGTATTTTCATTTTATTTTACTCCTATTATATCATACTCCTAATAAATTATCCTTGACATAAACTTGGCTTACATTAACAAAAAGCTTCTATCATATTCTTCAGTCATCATTTTTCTCAGGAATGAAACAAGCGATTAAGTAATTTAAAGGGCGGATCTGAGTTCGGTGAGCATCCATCACTGCTTGCTCAATTGACATCGCCGTCAACACTTAACCTGAGGTTAGTATACAGTGAAAAAGCTTATAATATATTATTATTTAAGAATTAATATCAAGGAGTTTATTTTCATGAAATGCGAGAGATACTATGGCTACGGAAAGTTTTCATCGCACCCCACTTACAATAAAATGACACTTTTTTTTCTGCTGTTTATAAATGACCGAAAATCATCTGGCCCGATATAAATTCATCATCATCATCATCATCACTCTTAGCGAGTAAATAATAGTTTTAAATCAGGAACGAAGTTATGTCTTTGTCTGGTAATAGTGAGTTTCTTCTTTAACAACTAACATTAATCGCGATTATTAGACATTGTGTACATTTAGGTAAATAATGCATATGTATACGAGTACTTACGAAAACCAATCTTTATACGCGTGTAGTGCTGTCTTTTTTTTATTTTAATAGTATTATTACGTTTTTAACCCAGGCGTTAGCTATGTAAGAGATACTTTTAATGTGTTATTCTCATGGGCTAATAATGATCACGTCAATAGGTCGTAACAGTCACTGGTACATATTTTTTTTTAGTGGGACACTTTATGAATTAATGAATAATTAAGCTGCTACCTGTCTGCCCTGAAAAGCAAAAAAAATAGATCTTTGGTCATAAAAGTCGACTAAACAGAAAAGATTGATGAGCAAATCCGGAGGCGAAGATATACTCGCACAAGTGTTGAGTCTGTCAATAAACCTCAAAATTGTAGTTTTATTTTCCGATTAAAAAGGTGGAGGTTTTTTATTAAGCTCTATTTACGAACTAGTCTGTAAACGACATTGTCATGTCTCGAAATGTGGTCCGGACTAACCACAACGTCCAACAAAACATACGGACATTGGCTATTGACACCATATAGCCAGTCACGGACGCCATCTAATAAAAGAAGAAGAACCACTCATATGTTTCTGATGCAAATTGGCGTTCAACTGAGTAACATCTTTTTCATTTTATAACTTTATTTAACTTGCCATCGGCACACAGACGCTTCAAGCGTAGAGTACAAATTATAAGAAATAGGCCAGTCACGGACGCCAAAAAATAAAAGAAGAAGAATAAGTATAAGAAATATAATATGGACGACATTAAATAAAAGAAGAAGAAGAAGAATAATAGTATTCATATTTTATATAATAGAATTTAATTGAACCAAACATATTAGTTTTTCAAAGCCTGCTCGTCTTCCAACATCGCAGCCCCATAGTCGTCATACGACGGTTTCCTTTTGTCAGAAAAATCCATTTTACACAGCTGACATTCAAAACAATACAAAAATAGTAAAATATTTCGCTAAAGTTCCACCTCTGCATTATTTTATATCAAAATGGTCTGCCTTTTCAACCATACTTCAAAGATCCCTAAGTTAGTTCAGGTCTAAGTAAATTCAGGTTTAAGTAAAAAGCCGTGTTGGCTAAACTTTCATTCCGAAGGTCGTGGGTTCAAACCCCGCCACGCACCTCTGGATTTTTCTTCTTGAGAAGTTTATGTGCGCTTTAAACACGTGCTTTAACGGTGAAGGCAAACATCGTGAGGAAACCGGCATGTTCTGAGAGCTTTAAAAGGAGTTTGAAGGGCATGTGACATTCACCAACCCGCACTTGGCCAGCGTGGCGAATTAAGGCCTAACCTCTCTCGTCAAGAGAGAAGTCCCTGTGTCCCAGCAGTGGGAACGTTAATAGGGTGATGATGATGAAGTAAATTCAAAGGGAATTTATAAAGCTACAGTTTATAATTTGTTGAAACTTGCGATATCTAGTTAAGTATTCTGTAGAAATATTATTAATAGTAGCTGGATACAAATACAATAATATAAATGGAGTACAAATAGATACAATACTCAATAAGCCAATTAAGACATTGCCTTATGGAGTAATAAATAAATATTTCCGCACAATCCACACAACAACATCTAGCCCCGTGGTAAGCTCTAATCTTGTGTTACGGCTACTAGACATCTGATATACTTAATATAAAAGACATACATGTATTGATTTTTTAAATATATATTATGTTAAACACCCAGACCAAGAAGTAAGTGATTGTTTCTATAAATAAAATACCTTTTGCTACGAATACAATTAGTTGTTTCAATTTCAAGATCGAATTCATAAATTCAATTGTAACATACATACACTTGCCCCTCGCCGGGAATCGAACCCGCTACCTCTTACACCGCAAGCGGCCCTTAGCCCACCGCGCCACTGAGGGAGTATTATTATATTAGTATTGTAAGAAAAGTTCAAGTGTATAAAATGTCATTAAACACACATTAATCAAATAGTAGGATATTAAAATAAGAGTTCATTTAAAGAACGTGATTTACTCACGTAATGAACAAGATTTGGTATAGTTTCTTCTTGACTCCCAAAGTCCGAATATTAACTACTCACGATACTTTTGAAAGTAATGGAGGAGACATAATATTTATTTTATTATAGGTGTTGCAATTGAATTTAAAAAGTCGATCTGTAAATTGACAAAAATATGTTCCCTTTTCCTAATTGTTTTCCTAGTAAAAGGTCTTTTATTTATAAGTAGGTTTATTATTCAAGTAAGAAAGTTGAAGCCAGCTTCGTGATAAACGAGTACCTAACTGTCGCGAGAGATAGACGTAACAATAGAAGGAACACTTGACAACAGATAAGGAAAGTTGTGAATTGATAACACAAATAAAGCTATCCATTCGTTTATCAAAGGCTAACGGTATTTCCAGTTATATTGATGGAAATCATGTTTTTGCAAAGTCTCGGTAGAAATATTTGCGGTCTTTCACCGTTATCAATTATTATAGCTAAAATAAATATAAATTTATAAATTTTGTGTCGACCCCACTTATACCTTGTGGCCTGGATGCCTTCATACAATATGCATTTTGCCTGAAACTCAGAATTAAATATATTACACATACAAAAAGCTTCCACTGAGGAACAAAAAAAATCTGAAAATACGAGTGTGCACCCGACATTTTTAGAATAAGCTTATCCCGAAAAATAAAATATAAGTATATTTTTTTTTATTATCAAATATTGTGAATAAATAAAATAAAATATTGTATTCGTGAAAGTGTATGACCTATTTCTGTCCGTATTTCTAGTAATAACTTTTAGTCCGAGAGCTGGGACCAAGTTTTGGACCAAACAAGTTCTCATAAAAAAAATGTAAAGTTCCCCGCTACCCAACAGCCGGTCTCCAGCGTCGTGTTGGGGTATAGTTATATACATAAGTATATATATAGTTCACGAGGCATTGGAAATATTTCAGCTTGCTTTAAATACCTTACCAAAAATTAGTGTTAGCTCTTGGGTTATTTATAAATAAGCTCAGATTCTAACAAATCTATGGAATATTATATTCTTTGAACGGGTTTTACTCAAATTAGATTACGGCAGCTCAAAATAATCACTAAATAATATAGAATGAAGAGAGATACATGAAAAAGCGCGGCTTCTCGAAATACATTGTGTATTTGTTTTTAAACTGGATTGGCACAAAAGCAACCGCTCATTATCCAGTCGGCTTAGCACGGCGATTGTTGTCTAGGTAACGACGAAACGCTGTCTAGGTAGTATACATCTTTATAAAAAAGGCTTATTGTCTAGTGATATATTTTTTATAACGTCTTCTGAGTTAGAGTGAGTGCCTTTCTAACAGTCTTCTTCTTCTTCCTTTATTTGATGGCTTCCGTGACTGGCTATAATTATGGCCGGTCAACAGCCAATGTCCGTATGATTTTTCAAATAGTTAAGTTTTCATTACACTAAAACAATAGTTTACTTTTTATTTCGAGAGACAAATAATTGCTGACTGCCAAATACGATCTAAAAAGTTTTTTCTTTACTTAAACTTTAGTAAAGAATAAAATTGACAATGACATTTAATGAAATAAATTTTGAATTTCTACCATTGAGAAGTCTACATGTTTCAAATTATTATAGCTAAAAAAATATAAATTTATAAACTTTGTGTCGACCCCACTTAAACCTTGATGCCTGGTTGTGGACTGGATGCCTACAAGTCTACATGTTTCAAGGTCAGCAGCCATTTTGTATTTTTATTAATTTCTGTGCCATTAACAGAAACAGCTGTATAACCTCTCTTTTTCGTGGGGAGTAAGATATAACTTTTGGCTCAGAGCTTCAGTCTCCCTTTAAATATTCCAAAACGTATACCTGGGCTAGTATTTTAAGAAAGAAATAGGACAAAGTTTTTAACTACTTAGCAACTCTTTCGTCTCGCTTCACGGATAATGGATTTTAAGTGCGAGGCGTTGATAGAATGAAAATGACACTTCTTAATGAAACTAATTTACCTTTGAGACTAATATATTTAAATGCATTTAAAGTTTTACAAAAAAAATTAGAAAGTTTTGAAGTGGCAGTGGGCAGGCCATATAGCACGCAGAACAGATGGTCGTTGGGGCCGAAAAGTTCTAGAATGGAGACCACGGATCGGCAAGCGCAGCGTAGGACGTCCACCAACTAGATGGACCGACGATCTGGTGAAGGCTGCGGGCTCACGGTGGATGCAGACCGCTGCCAGCCGAAACTACTGGAAATCTTTGAGGGAGGCCTATGTCCAGCAGTGGACGTCTTACGGCTGAGATGATGATGATGATGAAAGTTTTACAGAATCAGACCTTTTTTAAGTAGGTAAGTTTTAACAAGATATACTTACCTGACTAAAAGTAACAAAATTAAATAAAAATGGCAAAATTCAATAGGCAATCAATTCGAAAGTTGCATCTTAGCATCCGAAGATCAAGTCACTTAACTCTAAAAATCTGGTTTTTTGTATTGGAGCCCTCTTACATTATGTATGATATAAGAATAAGAATAATTTTTATTTATCATTTTACAAAACATAGCGTAGGTACATACATATATAATTAAGTGTCTTGTTACAAAAATTATGCCAACTTTGAATTATAATTCAATATAAACTTCTTATTATTATTATGTATTATTTGTTTTTATAGGGGAAAAAGAAATACATCATCCTTCAAAATTGCAACTCTCTAACTAAGAGATACAGCCTGGCGACATACGGACAGACAGACAGACGGTCTCAGTAAAATGGCCCCGTTTGACCCTTTGTGTATAACAATTTTAGGAAAAAATAAGAAATTAGCTACCTACAGTATTACAAGGAGCGGATTAACAAATAAAGAAAATATATATTCACGGTTGAACGGAGTAAAAATAACTTTTCTGTTGTTCTTAAAAGTTAGAAAGGTACGATTTATTTTAAACTCTTTGCTTTCGGTGCTGTCTATTGTGAAAGTTTGCCTTATTCGCGGATTATCTATGTTGCTTTATTAAATAAAAGAAATAAATATTTCCGGACAATTTACACAACAACATCTAGCCCCGTGGTAAACTCTAAGCTAGTGTTACGGGTACTAGATATCTGATATACTTAATATAATATGCATACATATATAGATATTTTTATTACTTATACATATTAAACACCCAGACCAAGGAGAAAAGTGCTTGCAGAACATACAAACAATTTTACCCTCGGCGGGAATCGAACCCGCTATCTCTTCCTCTGCAAGCGGACATTCGCCCACCGCGCCACCGAGGGAGTCAATATTTATTTATTAATAAATGAAAATAGTAAGTACCTATGCTGAATAGTCAAAACAATGTTTTTATTATTAAATCTATATATGATAGCGCAGGGTACCCACATTTTTACTGTGACTTTGATTTTGACTTAACTACGTCTCTGTAATAAAATATTAAATGAATCAAGTATGTGATTTTAAAATAATTGTAATTTAAAAGATTCTAAGATTCGCTGGCATCCCTATAGGTATATTGAAAGTAAACATGAAACGAAAAGTGTTTTTTATTTTGAAGCAAAGTTACATAGTAATATATGTATATAAATAGGGTTTATTTCAAGACTTATATCTCAATTATGCACCTAGCTTATTCATTTAAAAAACATTAATTATTAATATTTTGTTGTTATTTCCCATAAATTCTCATTTAAAGTGGCACCATTTCACCAACACGTTAGGTAACTAAGAAAATATTATTAAAGCGGACCTCATAAGTTTAGGGATTATTTTGTTAAGAAGAATAAAGAAAAGAAGTTTGCAGCTCGGATACAAGAGGTCTTTAGCAATTTTCAGACGAGGAGAAAACTTTTTCTTTTTGCTTCATGGAAGTTGGAGTTCTCCATTAGCGAGCATCCGAGCATGTGCGTTGCAGGAAAAACTTGCCTAAAGTTTGTGGATTCGAATACATTTCAGATGGTTTGCTGTTTGAGTTTCTAGATCATCATTTTGTCGACTACTTACGGCTTAAGTGACTAACTAAGTTGTTTCAGTTATTTTCATGAATATGAAACTTAGGGTACCGTACGCATAGGGTAAAAAGGGACCTTGCTGTTTATTATTTTATTACATACTTCTTTAACTCTGAGCCCAATAGCCAAAATATGTTCTCGAGGTTCTTATCTGATAACATATGTTTTACCTCCTTTTTTGAGTAGGTACTTAAGGCCTGACGCTGCGTTACAAATTTGCGAGTACACTTCGTTAGTTAGTTAGTCTGTTTCGCATATTACAATTTGCTACGTTGCCATATTTTTTTTCTGATAATTGTCAGGCCTGATGATGAATAATGTAAACAATAAATTTCACATTTTTGCAAAACACTTCATTCAGAACTTGCATCTATCAGCAAAATTTCCAAATCATTAGTAAAATCTCCCCGTCTCAACGACAAAAAGAATACGGACTCATTTCAGGTCCTTCAGAAATCCCGCTAAGAAGAAATTTTATGATCACTAAATCTGCCATATCAGGGATTTTCGTGGTAAGTTAGAGTTTTACTTCATTCTAAATTGTACGAAATCTGGTGATATCTAGCTAAAGCACATTTAAATGCGTAAGGGGTTCTTTAATCGAACCCTTAACAGGATTTATGTAGAAAATATACATATAAAATGGGTTAGGCGGGAAGTTTTGCGAAATCGTTGTCACAGAATGAAAACCAATTAAGAAACGGCATGCAAGGTGATCGATAACGATTCATTTACTTACATTCAGCTATACTAAATGTTAATATTATAGGTAAAAAAGCTTGTTCAGGTAGTATACTGACTATCAATAAAAATAAAAATAAAACTTTATATTAGCACGGTAAGCAACATTATTAATTCGTGAAGGAGGGAAATATTGGAAACTGAAAAGTATTTTATTAACCTCTTACAAAAAAGAGGATGTTATAAGTTTGACTTGTCTGACTGTCTGTCTGTCTGCAGAGACAGGGATGAAAACTTTTTTTTTTTGGATTAAACTTTTACGGGACTAAAACAGCATAAATCGTAAATAGCTTCGTCATCCAACTTTCAGGTAAATTTACTTTTGTATAATACGAGTATTTTGCAAAATTTTTTAATTTACCACTCGAGGATCTATTAAGATTCCAGATTAATAATTTTAAGCTTAAAGAAACCTTTGAGAAAACTTAAAACTTGTGATTTGATTAAGAAAAACAGCTCTTTCAATACATAAATACGTTATTGCAAGAAGGTAGTTGTGACATCAAACTTCATTATTCTGGAATAAATAAAATAATAGGTTTTATGATTTATACTCTCACAGTAAAAATTTTGAATCTAGGCGTCAATTTTTGAATTATTTAAAAAACGCTGTTTGGTTTTTAATATACCTCTAGAGCAAATAACAGGATTCCAAGACGCTATGATCAGTATTCCACACAGACACAGCAGCTAACTTTGACCGCGAATTCAAATGGTCACAGCTCTGTACTGTCAGCATTATTAACACCTAAACTTTAAATTGTATTTGGTACCTATTAAAATATTACTTTTGAAACTGTCATGTTTATGAACACAAAATAGATTTATAAAGAGTAGACCACGTTGTCTGTCAATAAGACTGTTACCCAAATCGCTAAAGTCGTGACCATGGCTCATGTGACTGTGCCGAAATATCGGGAAACTCAAAAGACAATCAATCATGGTAAATATACCGTTATAAATCTAAATAGTATTGAAATATTTTTTAAATAATTATAATTTATTAGGATATCTACTATGCTTACCCTTTTGACTTTTAAATGTTGGCTTACAATAGTTTCTAGATAGGAGTGATATGATAAATAAATTTATTAATTGTTTTTCTCCCACGTCTTGCAACTTTTTCGTCGTGTTTTTAACTTCAAATTCCACTACTTAACTCTTTATACTAAATTTACTATGCTTACCTACATAATAGTAACATAGAGTCCGCGTCTCGAAATTTTTCTTGATTTTATGAAATACGGAGTTATTACAGGAATTTGAATACAGTAGTTAAAAAAAAAACATTTGAAAGTTTAAAACCTCCCCCGAAGCTGAACCTTGCTGACTGTACCGAGTATTCGGCAGCTGTGGGTGATTTGAATACGGTCTGATTCAAAGTTTAATGTAGATTTCAATATTGATCCTATAAAAGTTTTTACATCGCTAACGAAGCAGTTCTAAGCCTTAAAGAGTCGCTCGTCCTATTCCAGTCTTTTTGTGGAAGTTTGATGATGATCATATCTGATTCTGCATTTACGGTTTAGGACATATTTAAAAGATTTTTGTTATTATTTTCGCTATATAATCTTCTGATGTAAGTTGTAAACATATTTTTGACCCAGTCACTCACTTTGACAAATATGTATGCAAGAAAAAGATAAAATTCCTGCTTACTAAGACAGCTTTTCTATCTATTTTACATAAGAAGGAACGACTGTAATGATAGACATTAAATATTTTGTATTTGTAAATTTATCAATTTATTTATTTCAATTTGTGGACTAAATAATAGCATTACCTTCATTATTTATACTTCCCTATACATATTAATGTCGTAAAAAAAATTCCTCGATAAAGGCTTAGCCTAGTGAGGAAACTGTCAGATATTTTCTTTTATAGATGTTAAACTGCTCTACGATCAGATTGTAATTGTATTATATTAAAGTTTTTTTTAAAGAAATAATTGCATATTTTCGTAGTAATTAATACATTTTCATTTAGCAGTCAAATAGAATTCAACCTTCAGGGGTAGGTACTATTCCGAATAATTATATCCATGTTAGTTGTAAAACTATGTGATACTGAAATCCAAGGAACTCTGAAAAGCGAGTCGACATCGTGGAGCTTATTGCAAATTCCTGCGCTCACCTGCATGCTACCAGTGCTGGCTACGTGGAACAAAGGCGCGGTGAGGTGCTTAGAACGTAGGTTGTGTAATTCCACTGTTTTCCATCAAATAATGTGTCCATCAAGTAATCCTACGAATATTAAAACGTATGGAGGTTTTGTCTGTTCACATCCGTAAGTGGTAACCCTCTGAATCCTTACACGTGACCTCCGGGTGGTGCTAAGTACAGGCTTCGGCCGCGGCTTGTCACCACCCTCCGGGCTGGGCTATTGCGTGAAGCGATTTTTTCGTGTTTCGTAATGTGGCCCGGAGAAGCCATCTACCATCTAGGTCTTCATGGGGCATCTTAGACCACATCGTCACTTTACATCAGGTGAGATTGTGGTCAAATGTAGGCTTATCTAACAAAAAACGTGAAAGTTGTGATGTAAGTTTGATTGTTGCTCTTTCACACAAAAACTATTGAATGGATGTTGTTGAAACTTCACAATAATAAAGCTACCTGAACCCTACCTGTTGTTACGCGGCAAAATACCACATTACTACGCGAAATCAATTATTGCGAATCAATGCCCGTGTTCAATTAAATTTGGCATGTACATAACTGTTTTCCCAGAGAGACAAAAGACTAGAAAAGAGAGAGAAAATCTATTATTGCGCGGCACCACAATTCTTACGACAAGCCTTCGATGTAGTGTTCCCCATATTAAAAATATTACGGGACAGCGCAGTTGGCAGGTCCGTCAGTAGTACCATATCTTCTAATGCTTTTTGCAACATCGTGTTTCGCAAGGAGTCTTTCATAGACCATAGATGCCTTAGTATAAATGTTGCGATGATGAGATGCGAAATTAGATAACGTGTGGGAGAAAGGCTCTCAAATAGAGACCGCTGTCTTTGTAGGTAGAAAGCGAACTGTCAAGATAATGTTATTTCCTCGATAACTTTTCTTTAAATAATTTAGTTTTATTTATTTAAAGTTGACCTGTACAAGTACGTCCTGTGCTTCAAAGGAAATAAACGTTTTGACTATAAAGTAAGATGGGCTAATTATTTGGTTGATAGATAGATAGTTAATTCTTTATTGTACACCACAAATTAAATAAAACAGTAAACAGTAACAAGACAATACATCGGAGTACAAAGGGCGGCCTTATAGGGCGCTGTAAGCGATCTCTTCCAGGCAACCTTTGGATGGACAGGAAAGAAATAGTACGACATAGACAGTGGCGTAACGTAAAGAAAATATAACATGGAGAATAAATTAATGTCAAAAAACTATTTAAAAACTATTTTAAGATAAAATAAAAAAATATGATGTACTTACAAATTCCTAAACTAAACTATATCCTTTCTTTCTCTATCTATATGTTTACTGTTATTCTTAAACCCATCTATTTGTACCTATTTATTTATATTTTTACTACTTCTACAAATTTGTTTTAGACGCCACTGCTTCTGTGTGTACAATGATATCTGTCCATCCAAAGGTTGCCTGTAAGAGATCGCTTTTAGTGATAAGGCCGCCCATTGTCTCACTTTTTGCTATGCACAATTCTTTGTAATATTTATGTTGTTGCTGTTTCAATAAAGAATATTGTATTGTATTGCATTGTATTGTAGGTATCCCTATAAGAGCGATAATCAAAAAAATAAAAATAAAGAATAACAATACTATTAAACTAGTGTGTTCGTGAAGCACTTTTTGAAGATGGGAGGCGATTTAGCGTTTCGTATGATTTGAGGGAGAGCGTTCCATTGACGGATAGCTTGATTGACCAAGGACGGTTGGTTTGGTTGGAGCTATAGGTTGGATTCACGGTAGTCATTTTCTACTGACAGAACTAGTTCTCTATAAATATCTATAATCTATGTTAAATAGCGTCCTCAAATACATACATATATTGAACACAACTTTTTAACAAATATTAAATGAACGTGTGTTGCACGTGTGTGAGTGGTCTTACCTCCGATCTTCCCGAAAATTTGTTAACAAGTTACACAATAGGAGCAATATAATCAACGATAAAAAAATAATGTCACACAAGAATAACCGCATTTCCCGGAGTTAACAATCTAAAATATTTTCTTCCACAGATCTGTTCATGTTTACTTAGCGAATACAAAAGCTCATAAATTTTAACCCCGCTAATAGGAGGCAGCAAAACAATAATTAAAGCGAAACATGGAAACCTTTCATCAAAATTCGCCATTACGTTAAAAAAATTCATACGGACGAAAATATGGAAAAAATTCTACAATCAGTGAGCGGTCCCCTTGGGCGAATTGTGGTTTGGAGTTTTCATTAAACACAAGCCAGGGCAAGGCAAGGGGAGTTAGCCAGGGTATTAAAGAATTCAGTACAGATGCTTTTTATGCACGACGAAAGTTTATGCACACGAACAATGCGATTACGTGTTTTCATTCGCTGATGTTTTTTTTGTGATGCTATGTTTTGAATTGGGGATTGTAAAAATCATATATTTAAACAAATATATATTGTGAAAGTGAGGAAACAGAACACGTTAAGAAGGTATAACGTAGGAATTGAATATGTGTTATTTAGGTTAACAACGGGATATGTGCCATGATTTAACAACTAAGTCACCTACCCATATTACATGCACTGCTTAGTTTGAGGTTAGGTGATGTCTGATTAGATTATCTGAAACTATTTTTTATTCAAGAATAAAAAATAATTTCAGATAGTATTTAAACAGTCCATCCATCTTTTCTTTGGCCTACCTCTTCCCACATATCCCTCAACACACATATCTAAAATTCTTCTCGTCACATGACATCCATCCCTTTTCAAACTACATTCATACCATGGTAACCGATTTCCTCTCAACTTCTCTGTCACTGGTTTTTCAAACAAAAAACTTTTCCTACCGCCATATTTTGAGAGTGTGTTTAAAAATTGAAATGAGGAACTCCAAAAATGCCTGTGTGTAGCCCGGAGCGTCTCTTCACATAAAGAATGTTGTCGCTGGGAAATTAGTTCATAAAATTTTGGGAAAGTCGTACACTTCATACAAACGAGGCTTTAGCGGTGGGCCTATCGTACCTACTAATACGAAAAAAGACCTTGTGACTTTAACTAGATTAAAATCTGGCGAGTATGAGAATATTTTTGGTTTAAAAAATGAAAATTGCCACTGGATAATAAAGTTGCATTATTAAAACTTCGCTTTGCCATGCATAGGTCGCTATGGCGCTCATTAGGAGAGGTACGAGTATATATCCACAGTGGACTAGTATTAGACTGATGATGATGATGAAAAAACCTCTTTATTTAATTCTAAATTTACATCAGTTTTAGCTGTGTAATAAATCTACTTGTATTTGTTATAGGAATTAATGTAAAACGTAAACAATGTATAGCTAATCATTTAATAACGTTTTTTGAAAGGCACACTCTTTTATTAGTCTAGTTTTAGTTGGTAATATTTTACTCTTAGAACTTATTTACTTCTATTTAACGTTACCAATTGTCACTCACAATAGGATTTTTTTGTATAAAAAAAGCTTTTTATGTAACAAAGCTTATTGTAAAAAACTTAGGTACATCGCAATAATATAATAAATAATCATAATAACAAGCTTTTTTAAGTAAGTATATTATTTTATAAAAGATGGATGGACTGTGTGAAAGATGACATGTCATGTGTAAGAAAGAGGTGAGTGTTGAGATGTCGTGTGATAGAGGGAAATGGAAGCAGAAAACATGTTGTGCCGACCCCACGTAATGTGGGATAAGGTCAGGAAGATGATGATGATTATTTTATAAATATATCAATTCCCTTTATTATTTTTATAACTTCAGCGTGCTTCTTATAATCAAAAAACTGCTAGACATACGTTTCCGCATAAACCTACAACATCAAGTACCATATAAATATCAGATCAATAAATATCGAATTTCAATCTTTACCCTTAAATTCCCTACCGTCCTATCATCACAAAACCCATTGTAATAATCTTGGAAGATTGTTTTTATTACAATTCAATATGATAGCAGATGATATACGGGGCGGGATGCGGGTCAACAGAACGGTATTACTGAATGGCCGAGGACACTTACCGAAATTGCTTACACAGAAAACTAATATCGGTGTTTGCCAGTCGTCCGCAATGAGTTTGGCGTAAGTTATGAGCGAAGGAAGTAATAATTTTCTTCAGAAAATTTTCATCATCATCATCATTATTTCAGCCGTAGAACGTCCACTGCTGGGCATAAGCCTCACAAGATCCCCGGTAATTTCGGCCTGCATCAACCGTGAGCCCGCAGCCTTCACCAGATCGTCCGGCCATCTAGTTGGTGCACGTCCTACGCTATGGTTTCATGGAAATTAACTAAACATTATGAATACTATTTTTTTAATTAACTATTTTTTTTAAGGATGATAGACCTTTGCGTGGCCTCAATCTCTGATTAATAAATAACTTGTAATTTCTAAGAGACACAAGAAAGTTATAAGAGAAGTAGTGTAAGTAGTGACTGCCTCAGTGGCGCGGTGGGCGAGAGTCCGCTTGCGGCGCACGAGGTAGCAGGTTCGATTCCCGCCGAGGGGTCAAGTATTTGTATGTTCTGCAAGCACTTTCTCCTTGGTCTGGGTGTTTAATATGTATAATAAAAAATATCTATGTATGTATGTAAATTATATTAAGTATATCAGATATCTAGTACCCTTAACACAAGCTAAGAGCTTACCACGGGGCTAGATGTTGTTGTGTGGATTTTCCGGAAATATTTATTTATTTATTTAGTAATTGTTAAAAAATTTAACCATCGAAACATACTTAATTTTCCACAGTAACTGAGGAAACAATCGTAAGTTATGCTGTTGCTCCTCAGAGCTGTTTGTAGATAAAATTATTACTAATATAACAAACATACACACAAAAACTTAGATACAACTACGAGCTAGATATTCCAGTTTACCTTCAATATTTATCTTTAGGCATTTTGAGTAAAACATAATTTCTAAAACCGCTAATGTCTGCCACAAAGACCAAACACCTAACAATGATCCCGCTCTTATTGGGCGGCGAATAGGCGCAGGCTACATCGTTTTACGATACTTATATTGCTTTCACAACAGTCTAGCCGTCCTTATTAATTAACGACATAACTGTAACTAACAGTTCCTCAATTAACAGTTGTAGGGTTATTTCGGAAAGAGTTCATTTGGGAATCTTTTGTCGCCTTATCCCTTCAACTGTGGCAAATTCTCTATATCGCGGTATATGATTGTGTCTTTGTCATGTAATTGATATTATTTCAAGATTAACAACCAAGGTTTTTCATACATTCCAAGATCTAATTTTTAAACTCTTATCACGGAAACTACAAACCTACGTAATCCATACGTAAAGATAAAATCAATGGTGTCATTTGTTTTTGTATTCATGTACATTATTAAATTAACTTCAGTAGTGAGTTTAATTACACTTAATAGAGAAACCCCAAATTAAACTTACTTTGGCCTATCATTATTAACCTTTTCTTAGGTCACATTGCTTTACCCAAAATTATAATACAACATTTTAATCAAAGTTAACAGTACTTAGAGCAACGTAATATAATAAGTAAGTAGTTACAACGTAACTCACTGAGTTATTTAACTTAGTTGAAGTGTCATCTAAGTTTATGTCTAAGTTCTAAGTATTAATTATTGTTTATGAAGGCTCATCCTCAGCACAATGCTCTTACTATGTTCAAGTTATTATTCCTAATTAACTGAAACCTTAGTTATGTATTTTGTGAAATGGATTATGTAGTTTGGTTGTGGATTTACCAGTGTTTATATATCAAGAACTTTATCAAAAATATATCTACGGATTCTTAAATAAATTTGATAGGTATAAGATAGACTTATACACTTACAATACAATAAAATACAATACTCTTTATTGAAACACAAAATTTATAATACAACAAAACAATGCTTAAGCCTTATCACTAAAATTGATCTCTTCCAGACAACCTTTGGATGGACTGGGTACACTTAGTGTTCGGGAAATAGCTTATACACATTTTTTTATAAAAAACCTCAATTTAACTAAAATAAATTCTCCATAACAGTCGATATCGCTGAAGAATACTCACAATTTACGATACTAATATTTTTGAACTATAAGTTCCATTCGTTTCCGCTCCAGGGCAAACAGCGGATGCCACTTCTAAAGAAATTATGGTAAAAGTTGGTAACTTTAAGCTCATCAGTTTGTTGTTTAACTTAGCTGGATACTTACGCGGGGGCCTTAGTGCAAGTGTGGCTTACGGTAGTGACCGACTTGGATAGCTTATGAGGCTTTCATAAGTTTGGGTAACAATGTTTTTATTTTTTCTTGTCAGCCTCCTCCAAAGTTTGGAGAAAAATATCGGCTTATTCATAAATTATATATATTTACAGTAATAACATTTTGGCAAAAATAATTAAATCGAAAGACAAGATCAAGGAGAAAGTGCTTTCATTTTTTATGCAAATAAGGAGGCATCCGTATCTTTCGCACGAAAAGTGAGGTTTATCACTTATTAAAAAACATAAAGATTTGTTAAGTGCTTGTTAATATACTGACACAGTTATACTCCAGTCCTGTCCCTCAGTGGCGCAGTGGGCAAGGGTCCGATTGTTGCGCAAGATGTTTTTCGATTCCCGTCGAGGAGTCAAGTGTATTATCTGCCAGCACTCCTTGGTCTGGGTGTTTAATATTAGTAGTTATCTTTATAGGTATGTTTGTTGTATTACGTACTAGCGGCCCGCCCCGGCGTCGCACGGGTAATAAATGTTCTCGGCGATTTTTCCTTATTTGCTCACCGTTTAGACCTACCCTGGACTATGACAAAAATTTTAAACCCAAAATCAGCTCAATCGGCCCAGCCGTTCTCGAGTTTTAATCAGACTAACGAACAACAATTCATTTTTATTTATATAGATATCAGATTTCTAGTACCCATAACATAAGCTAATGCTAGCCACGAGGCTAGATGTTGTTGTGTGGTTTGTTTGGAAATATTATTTTTTAAAATAATTTATTTGATTTTAATACATACTTTTCTACAATAAGCCCACATCAAAGCCCACGCATTAAAAAACTAGATAACTAAAAAACGTTTACCACACTTGCTCAATATGTTAATTCAATAAACATTTTTTTTTTGATTATAAAAAAACAGGCTTCCATGTTGATTTTCCAATTACATTATCAACGTTATATAATAATTTGCCCGCGTGAAATATCATGCTCATCTCAGAGCTTGTCTTCAGTATTATGGGAATTTTCATTGTGTTTAATTACTTGAAACTAATTATGAGAGAGTTTAAATCTTGTAGAGTGTTTGCAACAATGTAATGGTTGGGTCTGTTTTGTTTTGCTTGTGATAATAGAGTTTCCTTTTTTTGTCAGTTTAGAAACTAATCCATTTACGTAAGTATTCAAAAATTTTTATTTCTGGCTTATGTAATTCAATTAGTATGTATAATAAAAAATATCTATCTATGTATGCCTATTATATTAAGTATATCAGATGTCTAGTACCCGTAACACAAGCTTATAGCTTACCACGGGGCTAGGTGTTGTTGTGTGGATTGTTCGGCAATATTTATTTATTTTATTTATTTATTTATTAGGTAAAACACACAATAAGCCTCATTCTGCCATATTACTCGTATTTCATATTATAGAGATGCAATATAATGAATAATTTACGATATAAAAGGTGAAGCGCTTTTATTGGCATGCTATAAAACTGATAAGATAAACCACTAAGTATTAGGGTAATGATTTTAGTAAAATTTGGCATGGACTGTTTTCCCAGTTAGGGAAAATGTATTACTACGCGAGCTAAGCCCCGGACTTGCAGCTAGTTCAAAATAAAGAGGCAAAACCTCAGAACTTTCTATAATATTGCAAATAATTTCGTTTCTGATAAATCTAATGTTATCCTTGAATTTTATTTCAATGTTTTCAAACCATGACATATATAAAAATGAATCCCTATTTCCCTTGGTCACGGCTGGACCGATTTCGCTAATTCTTTTTTTGTTCTGTTCGTTATTATCAGGAGAAGGTTCTTATAAAAGAAAAAAATAAGGAAATTGCGCGGAAAATTAGAAATTTTAAAATTACTTAACCACCATATAAAATTATTAAACTTTTTTAATGTAACTTTAAAACATTTGACATAGAATTCACTGAATGCGTGCTGCAAATATAGTCAAAGAGGATGAAAAAAAAAATGACGTTCAAAACGGATTCTTCTGTCAATCTTATTTTATTGATAAACAATACATTTAAAATAATTAATTTAATAAAATCAAAAATCTGCTCATTTATGGCGTCTAAGGCAGAACAAAGTTCGCCGGGTCAGCTAGTGTAAAATAAATACCAATATGTTTACTTAGATATTTCCTAGATAAATATCACAAGATTATTACAAGATTAGTTTTTTGTGTTTTTCACTTCTAACATACTTATATAGCCAAAGTATCTTTTAATTTATTACAATGGCTTGGATAAATCCACCCAATTCAGAAAATCGTCTTCTAAATGTGACATGAAAAGATTTCTAAGCGCAAATAAAACTCGTACCATCAAATTGTCTCGTTATAATAAAGTGTGCACAGCTATAAGAGAATGAAGCTCAATTTAATTTTTCATAGTTCAAAAATTACGATGTCGACAAACTTCATCCCTCTCAGTAACTTATATTAAAAATTTATACAAGAATGGCTGTACCCTCGTTTCATTTCTTGGAAACTTTCCAGTTTATTGATGAGGAGTTTATCTTATATATTGTATTAATAATAATGATACTGCATATTTTACTTTTCACTTTTAAAACTAACGTGAGGTACTCTATTCATTTTTTAAATTATATCTTGAGGGGAATAGAAACGTCGTGGGAAATACATACTATATCGTCACAGTTTACGTGAGTAAATCAGTTTTCAAAATGGTGGACATTTTATGTTGTTTTCGGTACAAATATAAATTTACTTACTAAGTCTAAGAGGTTGTTAGACTAACCTAAAAAAGCTGTAGGCTGTAGGCAGGCCATTAGTATAGGAGTTGGAATATATTAACGGTTATTCATAATAATATGTCTACTAATATGAATACAATTGAAATCATATTAATGATGATGACAGTTTAGGTTGAGCATTATCTTCTCTTAATAATAAAATCAGGAAGATAATAAAATAAAACGACAAAACCCAAGTAAAAATAAATGCACCGACAATTTTCCCGAGAAAACGGGATCTCATTCAAGCAATGCCCCAAGGAATTCAAAACATTTACTCTCCCATTTCCCTCACATTTCAATATTCGTGTGAAATATTTTATAGCGGCGTGTATTTGAAGGAATTGTTAAAAAAACGGGAAACCGGAGGAAAGTTTAATCTTGGACAGGGCAATAAAAAGGGCGCGAATTTTGTGAGAAGTCGGCGCCGAGCCTGCCACTCGCAGACAGCTATTGATAGGGTTCACCATGTTTGGGTAATGCTATAGGAATGATAACACCTGTTTCCAAATTCACTTGATTTAATTTGCTGTCATACTTGGTTCAAGTCAAGGATATTAGTTAAAATTGTAAAACTGATAAAGCTGTGTTATTCTTTTTGCTTCTCAACTCAGTATAAAAAGTTGGAGCAAAATGTCAAGTTAATGTTATCTCATTGATATACATTTTTGTTGAAAAATTTGTTTTTTTTATTTTAATTCGACCTGTCGATTTATGCCCTGTGTTTTTAAGGCGATAAAAGATTTGACTTTGACTTTAATTAAAAGACGACGAAAGTATTAATTAATGAACCGAAAACAGCCTATGCTAAAAGTATACTATAAAACTAAGGGATTAGTACCCTTACCGATAACATAAATACATTAGACGAATAAGAAGCATGATGAAGTTTGAGGATTCGACATTTTGATAAATACACTCATCACTATGTAGTATACAGAAAAAAAATCTAACGAATTTATAAAATAAATAAATAAATATTTCTGGACTACTCACACAGCATTCACCTAACCCCAAACTAAGCAGAGCTTGTAATATGGGTGTTAGGTGACTGATATACTACATAGATACATTTTTTTTTTGTAAATACATACTTATGATACATAGAAAACACCCAGACCCGAAACCAGAAATTGTAGATCGTACAAAACCTGGTCCCCCGGCGGGAATCGAACCCGCAACCTCCTGCGCCTCAAGCGGACGTTCGCCCACAGAGCCACAGAGGTCGTCAACCAGAGCGAGAGGTCGTTATAGGTCAAAATGCTAAAAAAAACAGAATTATGTTTTATTTCACATATTGTTACTCTCTGCAAAATAGCTAACTTACGAGTATAACCTGAGAATCATTAAGATAGATTTAGATTTTTGAAAATCAGGATAATTCATCGAGCTTGCCAAATTATATTAAAGTTTCAATATCAAAAATTATGAGCACCCATATTTTTAGATGTATTTTGCCTCTCAAAACATAAACTCGCGCGTAAAATTTATCCGTTTTATCTCAAATTTCATGTCAACAGTATCCGTATTAAGAATACTTATTATTAAAATCCGCATTCAATCATCTCTGTAAAATCCGCCTCGAACCGTTTCTCTCTGTCATAAATTTGAATAGAATCGATTGCTGTCTGCGCCCCGGGAAAGTTAGATTTCCCTCAGGACCGCCACGACACCTGACCGGATGTAAAATATATTCCAGTTTTTATATTGCGTATGATGAGAACCCTCTCATCTACCTCTATATTCGTAACTTTCTGTATCCTGACTTTGCCTGGCTCAAATTGATTTACAGTGGAATTGAATTTATTTAACAGATATGAAACTGCTTTAATTTTAAAGAAATTACAAAATCTTGGTTATTAAAATTACGTGATCATTAATCTCACGAAAGCAAAACAAGAATTATGTTTGAAAGTACTACCGCTAAAAAGCCGTGTTGGCTTGGGGAGCACACTCAATTTTAATTTCGGGTTCAAACCCTATGGAACCCAAACTCGCGCACCTATGGATTTGTCTTATTGAAAAATGTATGTGTGCTTTAAAAATGAAGGCAAACACCGTGAGTAATGTATCTCAAGAGAGAGAGAGAGAGAGAGTCCCTATAATATAAATAAATAAAAAGTATAGAGCGTATGTATAGAGGTATTGCCGATAAACATTAGTGTTATTCAGTTCAGCAGCTGACTGACGCAATTAAACCGATGAATCTAACACGAACTATAAGATCACAAATTAAAAAAAAATAGGATTACACGTATAGTTCAATCCAGGTATTAGCTTTTTTTTATTGAACTTTCAAAGACGTAAACATTGATGATCTTTTTCGTATAAAGCCGATTTGAGCGCAAGAATAAGACGACTACACGTTGAATTTTAAGCTTCTCAAACGATAAACAATTACAAAAATATTTTAGAAACAAACAATTTCCGGAACATTTAATAAATTTGTTTAACAAAAGATTCTAAAGATTCGTAAATAACTTGGCTGAAAGGTATTTGTTGTTTTCTTTGTGGACAATCCTGTCAGGGAAATGAAGGAATCATTTCTGAACAACACAAAATGTAATAATGAATTTAAACTGTTTTCTTTTTCATTGCTCAAAACAAAATGATCTGAATTTAGTCAAAGAAAATACATCATAAAGCATTTATTAACTTTATTTAAGCGATGAAACGGCCTAAATGAGGTTAATATATATTGTTTATTTTATGTTTGTGGCTATTGTATCACGGCGGCCTCAAAGGCCTGTTGTGATCGCCACTTTTCCTCGGTTCTCCTCAACTTTGAACCGTTAAAGTTCGCTACTTATCCTTGCAGCTGTTAAAAATCTAAGGATTTTCTTTGGGGAGGGGGAAGAAAATAACTGGTACCTAATCAATGGGGCCTTGAAAGTGTTGAATAGCACAGTACCAGTAGGCACATCGTAAGACGAAAATAGAATAAAATGCGGGATGATAAAAGACTTTTATCTGATTTTTCCCCGTGGAAAGTCGGAGCGGGTCACTAAAATACCTAATTTTACATTTATAAGCATAGGTTATATACAGCCGAAAACCTGATAATCTGTAGTATAAAAATAGTAATAATATTGCAACTAAAACTATTCAAAGTCTCCACAAATACCTTATCACGAAACTATCTAATAATTGAGACTAATGAATCACCTTCAACATTACATCCAATGTCCGATTCACCTGTACCAGGAAAAATATTAATAATGTCGCTAAAATAAAAGAAGCCCCAGTTTGCTTGTGGCTGTACACACAGAATCCCTAATAAGAGAAGCTTATGGCGAATAACATCTGGGTTCCCGGCAAACAGCTCAACAGTCGAAGGGTAGAAGACTGGAGGTTATTCAAGTTTCCAAAAAATATAATAGGTTATGGATGAGTACGTTTTTAAAGTCGCCAGGCGCACCTGGATGTAATTAGCAAAGAACCGTGAAAGTAGCGAGAGCCAGAGGAGGCCTAGCAGCCCCCAGCAGTGGGTGAAGTCAGGCTGCGGATGATGATGATGAGAACATAATAAATATGTATTTTGTTCAGTCCATAGCCCGTCCAAAAATACCTAGACCCCTATATTTGCTTTATCAATTTGATAAGCAAGTGCCAAGATTTAGAGCATCTAAGTTCCGGGGCTTGTGACGTATACGTTCTGTACATTTTTATTTTTCGTTTGCAAGATAAAATAAAAATATGAGTACAATTTTGTAAGTAATTAAAACGACGGACTAATTATAATTTTTATGTCGTCTACCCTATTGTTCGCCAAACACAAACAAAAGTTAGTACTTAATATGCATAAAGGAGATAAGTGCCTACAATGTGTGACCTTATCGCTAATGAGCTTCCTCTTATAGGCAACCTTAGGATAGAAACGGGACAAATCATGACAAGAACAGAACAGAACAGTCTTTGGTCATTACCATCCTCCGGGCTGGGCCAGTGCGTGAAGTGATTTTTTGGGGTTCGTAATGTGGCCCGGAGAAGCCATCTACCTTCTAGGTCTTTATGCCCCATCTTAGATC
The DNA here is from genome assembly GCA_929108375.1 of Gymnoscelis rufifasciata. NCBI lineage: Eukaryota > Metazoa > Arthropoda > Insecta > Lepidoptera > Geometridae > Gymnoscelis > Gymnoscelis rufifasciata. The sequence goes on along the minus strand of OV815315.1, from coordinate 4,513,859 downwards.
ACATCGTCACCTTAAACCAGGTGAGATTGTGGGCAAATAAAGCCATTATTTGACCTTTTTTATAATCTTACAAAAAAAAGGTAATTGACAGTATGTTTTAAAAATTGATATTCAGAGCAAACATTTTAATAAATCAAAGGTTTAGACACATTCATTTTACAAGAGAAGCATATCATACTATATCAAACATAGCAAAAGGCTTATAAATAATAGCATTTTGGTCCATAGTTGCTTTTCCCAAGGGTAAAGTAAACACGCAGTAAGAAAAATGTTTTTGTTTTCCAAGTCTCCCGTATTTCGTCATAAGTGTCCACCTATCTTTTGTATTTTATCCGTTTTTTTTTTGTTTCAGTCGCTTGCGAATGCTGTTATTTTGTCTCCAAGAGGAGAAGGATACTCTTTTCTTAAATATGACCATAATTTGACTGTCTGTGGTATACCTACATATAAAAACTATGATTTTAATTTTAGCATGTTGCTAATCAATCATATTGTATCGTTCAAGTTGGAGACATGTTATAACCAAATAAAACAACTGAAAACCAAAACCAATATCTGTACCAACATTATTGCGACTACTGATAGCAAACAATTAAGTGTATTTATACGAATAATATTAGAAACAATTGAAGACCTAAATAATAAATGAATATACATCACAACACAGTTAAACTGTTTCAACGACATTGCTTAAACTTAGCTTTCTCGAAAATAAATTTACGAGTACAAAGGCAGAGCTGACAGAATCTACAAAACAAATACTTCTCTGATAGCACCGAAAGTAATATAACCTGGAATTACAAAAGAAACCTTGAAACGACAAGTTGCCGTAAAGTTTATTGGATCTCAGGATTAGGTTGGCTTACAGCTACAATTTGATATCCTACTAAGGTCTCCGTGGACTAATATACCCAATTCTTTCAGGTAAGCGTGTAATAAAATGTTATTCTCTGCACCCTATAAAACTTAATATACCCGGTTAATAGCAACATTGTCGCTTAGGCCGACCGTTTAGGGACCAAATTAAGAAATACCTAGTTGCCCGCCCATAAATCAATAGTTTAATATACTACATTGTTGTAATACAAAGGGGTGGGTTATTGTCTGAACATGAGGTTGTCTGAGCGGTTATTGGAAAAGTCGGATATTTCGAGAAATTTAGAGTCTGTTAATTTTACTTGTTGATTATTTTGTTTCATGCTGACATAATTTAACGCTTAGATAATTGTGCTTACTAATAATTAATTAATTATGATTTTCGCTTAGTAAATTATGGCAGACCAAAGATAGGTACCAAGATGGGATACAGGTAAATAAATAAATATTGCCTGACAATCCACATAGCGACATCTAGCCCCGTTGAAAGCTCTAACCACTCTAACGTCCAGCGCCCGCGGCGTAACTATGGACTAACGTCCCAGCGCGCGTTACGCGCGTGAAAAACGCCGCGTTTTTTCCGTTAAATCTCACCCAAGTTTGTTTATAAAGCGGAGTGAGGTTATAACACGACAGAAAAGGCATAAATTTAAAAATTTGCTGTACAAACCACAATGCAATACGGATTTATATAAAAGGAATGTTTATAACATGTGTATATAATAAATTACCCGAATCATTAAAACAATTGAATGGATTTATTTTTAAGAACAGATTATGTAGTTGGTTGCTTGACAAATGTTTCTATAATGTGAATGAGTATTTGAATTATGATGATAAATGTATGTAATTTTTTATAATGACATCTTTAATATAATTTTGACAAAATATTTGCACGCCTGCTTGCAGGCTGAATACAGTGACATAAACTATTATTTAAGATCTGACATGTATTATTAATTATGTATTCTCGCAAATAAACGATTTCATTTCATTTCATTTCATTTCATTTCATTTCATTAAAACTATTTATCACATAAAAAGTACTAAACCTATTTCAAAACCAAAAAAGTATTTATTTTCTTTATTATAATTATATAAACTTAAATAATAATATGAATCATCGTACCTACATCTTCATTTACTAAAAAATTATCAAACATAGGATGGTAGCATTTTTAGACTGATTTGGAGACCTATTTTGATAAATTTATTTAAAATACTTCCTCTGAACATTTAATTATTATTTTGGTACCGTTTTAACGGGGTTGGAGTCTAGTTTTTTCAATAACATATTTAATTTTAATACAGATATCACAAGTTAATCATAAAGAAATTAACTTGCGAAAAATAGGAAAATGGCGGAAAATTTCTCTCACTTTATTGTCAGAATATTTTTTTTTTCATAATTTTTGTTGCCAGGTATGGGTTTTTCTAATTAGAATTTAGTAGAATAATTATTGACAATGACATCTGACATTGACACTAGCAACTTGTCTTATTAGAAAATAAAGAAAATCCGAAATAAAAAAACCAAAAACTCGTGTGGCACTCTAGTACCATGGACGTTAGTCGGCATAAAGTTTTGTGGCACACAGTACTGGACGTTCAAGTGGCTAAGCTTGTATTAGGGGTATTAGACATCTGATAAAATTAATAATAAATTATGATATACATACGTATATAGATATTTTTACAGTACATATTAAATACTCAGATAGGAAGCGAGTTAGTGCAGAACATTAAAGAATGTCACAAACTATGTAGGCAAAATTGTATTGTACATAGAAGTGAGGATATAAATATACTTGATGAGTATAAGACCTTTTTAATGCGTGTATGATGATAATGATCAAATAATAAACTTTTAATGAATATCAAATACTTTTTTAAATAATGTATTAGGTGCGAGCTAATATGGCCTTATAGGTTAGATGACTAAGAATTATAACTTAACTTTTTTCTTGCAAACGAAAAATCAAGACGATACAAAGTATAATAAAGCAATAAATAGGTGTCCAGTATTATTGGATAGGCTAACAGACTGACTAAACAGAATAACTATTAAATACTATTTATGTAATCATTATGCCTTTTGCTAGCCTCATGAATAAAAACGTTATTTAGTAGGTATGTAATACCAAATCACCTACAGTAAAAGGAAGTTCTTAGGGTGCTACCAGACCAATTGATCGATCGACATTTCATCGATCGGTGGTAGATTGGATGCCTTCGGCCGCGTATGATACCAGAGTTTGGTAACCAGTATCATTCGAAGAAAAAATGATTGTCATAGGATACCGGTGTCCAATGAAGACGATTTTTTACTTTTCGATTAGTCGATGTCGTCGGTCGATAGTGAAGATAACCACTTTAATTATAGTAAAAAAAAAAACGTTCTTTAGTGTCAAAACTCAGATCCGGTCAGGTTTGGAGCTTAATTTGTTTCTGTTGCGTTTAGGACGGCTCGTTAAAGTATCAGCTTTCTAACTTAAAATAAATAGAACGAAGAGCCCTCAGACTAATTGATGAACAAAACGTTGCACAGAATAAAATCCATAGTCTCGAGCACCGTCGCAAGGTTTCCTGTCTTTCAATCTTTTATGGGTTACTAGGTTCGACCATCGCCCTTTCACTCGGCGAATCCTTTTTTAATGGATATTCCGACCACTAGCACTAAGCAATTCTTATCCGCCTTCATAATACGCACTGCAAAGGTTTGGAATTTGCACCCAAGCTGTATTTCCTAATAAGTTCAACCTTCGGCGGCTTCAATACAAGAGTGAACAGGTTCCTTTTAGATCTATGTATTCCATCTTCGTCCACATCGACAATTACCTACCATCTTGTGAAATTATGACCAAACATAGATTTATGTCTCTTAAAACAAAATATACCGAAAAACCGGTAATAAAATAAATAGTCGGAAAATAGTAACGACTTCCCAGCCCTTCAGACTGCATCAAGGATTCCGCGCACGCCACACAGGGGGAGCCTAATTCCTCTCCTAATTTCGCACCTTATTGTAGGGGGTAAGAAAATGGGAATTTTTTGATATAAAATTCAAGACAACGCCCGGAAGGGTTGTTAGGTTAACAGACTGCCTCGTCGTAAAAGAGTTTTGATAATAATTTTCCTTTCGTCTTTATAATTTTGTAGTTTAAATAATCTTTATGACTTGAACGTAATCTGGCGTCGTAAACTTTTTATATTCATAGCATGGGAGTGCAAATCATTACTTTTGAAAGTTGAAGATTAATTTGAACTTGAGAAGACTAGAGAAATTAACAAGCAAAGTTCAAGATTTCCAAAAGTTTTAATTACTTGCATCGAGAAAATGCATGAAGTGTCTTGACATTTTATGACTAAAAGGGATACTTGACTAAATTATTTATTGATCATTTACTAAGGGTAAATATCTGGGTATAGGTTGCTACCTATAGCAAAACATGATATTTACTACCATCACAATCTGACAACATTGAAACAATTCTTAGGTCCATACTCTACTTCATACAATAAAAATAACTGTATATCAAATTCCTAGCACCACAAAAGAATTCCCTTCATTTTGAGGACTTGGCAAAAATACGCGAAATGAAGTTGCCAAAACATCCCAGACATTTGTCAGTCGATTACCTGGGGTGCCAAGCCACCCCCCTGTAATATTCCAAATTTCGACATCCCCTGTAACGTCTTACTATGCTTATGAATATAAATTTACTTACCTATCTCATCTTATTTGGGGGAGGTGAATGAATTTTTGAAAGAGCTATTGCGGTTGATAAGAAAATTGAAGGTGGTAACAGTGCATTTTGGTAAATGGAGACAAAAGGAAATTCGCGGAGATAACACATTATTTTACCAACAGAACAAAGTGTGGCTACGGTTATTTATTTCGTAATTTTTTATCTAATGCTTTATGTTTATATATTTAAAGTGCAATCAGATTGCGATGCGAGGCTACCTTTGTAGCTATGAGCTATCAGTAGCCCAAGAAAGTTGAGGCGAACTTACATATATATTTTTGTAACACGATTTTGTTTTGTGGAAAATTAAGGCTCAGCACTCACATAAAGAACTCGATAGTTTTAGTACAAATCGAGTTAATTTTAACGTGTGGAAATCTCACAGCTCGATGGAATTAATTAAAAGTTTTGCTGTTATGCTAATTCTGTGTTCCTATTCGTATTCTTTACTGAGCTTTTACCTATACTGAATTCTTTAAAATAAGCTGTTGGTTTTCATATAAATAAATAAAAATAAAAGAAATTTCCTTCGCATCTATTCGAGTAAAACCGTATGTGAGTACGTATCTTACGCAAAATCTGTGAAAACCAAGCAATGGTTAATTCATTAATACGTGTCAACGGATTGTTAGGTTAAGAGCTATCTCGCTTTGTCACATTTAACGAAACAGCTCTCTATATTTAAACTAATGTCTTATTTTACTCGACTACGTATACAAGATACAAAATCATTTAATTCCATTGTTTGGTTTTACAAAACTTAGACACGTCAAAAAAAAAATGATCTCCCATATACTATATTGATTGCCCATAGGTGTATCTAATAGGTATAGGCTACATTGATTTTTCTAGTTTAACTTCCGCTATGCGCACTAAAACCTTCAGAGAATCTTCGCAAGTTGGAAAAATAATTTTAATAGAAGGAATTGTTAAGGGGTCGGTAAAGGACCGCGCTCAAAGCGATCCGGCCAGCCCTCTAACAATACTCGTTACTCTGTGAGTGTTGCCGGCTTACACGAATTTTATGCTAGATTTCGCTGGCTTGTTCATGAGAAATCGTCTTTTTCTCATGGCTGCACAGTTACTCAGTTTGCGTAACATATATTATCGGCATGAAATTAAAATAGAAAGGTGTAGACAATAATACAAATTACAACAAAATACTTTAGAACCAAATATTTAGAACTTAATCCACACACGCTTTTCGAATCTTTGAAATTATTTTGTTGTAAATATTGCCTTCAATGAGCAGTCAAGTACTTAAAGTAAAAATAAATAGAATTAGTCAGCGTTAGACACAACGGCTGAGAAGTTTTATAAAACGGATATATATCTGTAAATATATAATAATATCGATAATCTTGTTCACACCGATTGGAAGACTAGACTATTATTAAGGTATATTTAAAAAATATATATATATTTAAGAAATAGTTGAATGAACTTGTCAAATAGGTACAATTCCCTTTAAGCGAAACACCTGAATCAATGTGTTACGATTTTCTCCGATTCTAAGGCATTTCTGTTAAGCTGGCAACAGTTTTCCTTTCGAGTTTCTTTGCTGCGTTCACGAGATTTCATGTTTGAGTGGTTTCCTTTGCTATTTTAATAAAGAATATTTTCTTTGTTGCACAATGTTTACGAGATAATCGGTTTAAAAATGCAGAGTTCTTAGGTTTGTGCAAATGTAATTGAAAAACGGACTTTTCTGGTATTTTTTTAAAATTTGAGTGTTTTATTTTAATCAGAAAAAGTAGGTAGTTAAGTTTTTTTTTATTTGACTCATAATACTGACGTACCAACATCACTTATTATAGTATGCATTTTACTGTAAATAACCGACAACAGAGGTTTTTATACAAATGTTTTTATGTTTGTTAAGAGCGTAGGGACTTTAAATAAGTTTGCATGGTAAAGTAAATAAAACAATAAGGGCTTGTTTCACAAAATCCAAGTTAACAAACTAAAGTTATTGTCAATAAATCGTGTAAATGGTAAGTTATGTCAAGAGCAATCTGGCTTTGTCACATGTGACTGAGTGAAATAGCTCTATATTTTAACCATAGTAGAAACATAGAAGAAACCATTAGAACTCGAAGATTGTGAAACGGACCCTAAATATAATTTGCACAATGATAGCCAAATTTATTAATCGCCGCACGATTAATCATAATCGTAATGCATTATTCACTATACTATAAAGTTATAAGTTTTCACAATATTGAAGCAAAGCTCGAAGCTGATAATGTAATAAGCCTAGGAACCTACTTTATCTACTGTGAAACCATAAAATACACAGGTTTAATTTATAAGTTGGCAACTGGCATCTAAAACATGCCAAATGCTAACGACCTCTGTGGCTCGGTGGACGAAAGTCTTCGATTCCCGCCGCGGGACCAGATTTTGTACGATCTACAATTTCTAGTTTCGGGTCTGGGTGTTTTCTATAAATCATAAGTATGTGTAAAAAAAAAGACTAACGAACAACAATTCATTTTTATTTATATAGATATATCAGTTTGAAATTCAAATGTAAATATTCTCAACCCAATGTTTAACTGGATTTTACTATAACTGATCCAAACTAAACCCAAAATCTCTATGTTCCGCTTTCCCTGAGCACCCAAATTATCCACAAGTACGTACTAGGAACCGACAACAAAATAGCGAACTATGTATAAGTGATTCCCAAAGGCTTTAACTTGTCTAAAACTCGTACCACGTATTACTACATTATCTCTTAGGATTAAACGAGGTATTGTTACAGTATGGAGAGGTAAAGGTAGTAGCCAACGACGGTATAGGATTTTCACGCATGCTGCCAAGGTCTTCTTCTTGTTCTTCTTCTACTGATTGTAGTTATGAAGAGGTCAATAATTTTCATAAAAGGTTTTAGAAAAAAAACAATAAATGTATTTATTACTATGTAAAAAAAGCCGTGTTGGATAAGTGACAATTGACTTTAATTCCGAAGTTCGTGGGTTCAAATCCCGCCACGCTCTGGATTATTATTTTTGAGAAATGTAAGTGCGCTTTAAACACGTGTTTAAGGGTAAAGGCAAACATCGTGAGGAGGCATGTTCTGAGAACTTTAAAGAGTTTGAAGGACATGTGACATTCACCAACTCGTACTTGGCCAGCGTGGTGAATTAAGGCCTAATCTCTCGCCAAGAGAGAAGTTCCAGCAGTGGGAACGTTAATAGAGTGATTAAATGTATTTATTGATACTTATATTATTAAATTAACTATTCATAAAATCCTGGGTAAGGACTTTTATTTGATTTAAGATTTTTTTTTCTTGAATATTATTGTGGTTCGGGCTTAATAATATATTATAATCGTTGTTTTGCATGGAAGATAGACAAAATAGACGCGTTGAGGTATCAAACTGAAGTTTATACCAAATAATTTGATATCGCCATTTATGGCGCTAAATACGGATTTTTTTTTAAATTGTAAGAGAATCATAACCAATAGGGTACTTCCAGTCATCCTAGAATCTTGAAATTATTTATGAAATAGTAACCTATAATTACTTAAAAAGGAACATTTAAAAATCATATATTTTTTGTTGCATAACACCAAATCTGTTAGAATAGATACCTACATATTTTTCAATATTTTTTGGTTACTATTATTTTGCTCATGAACGTGTATTGGTAGGTAATAAATTGAAATGCATAGCAAATACTCAAGTTTACTGTCCCTCGTAGTTGTAAAAAAACGAACTTCTATGTTGATGCGAACTGCGAACAAAAACAGTTGAAATTTGAAGTCGGGTACAAATACAAAACAATGTCTTGTTAAATTCAAAATATTTATGCATATAGTCTCGCACTTGGCCGCCTATTTATGTGATGTTTACGCACATCTTACAAAATAAATTAATAATCTCTTTAATTTTTTTTCTAAATTAAGTTAACATTTTAATTCTAAAAATAAAATGTATCTACTGCTTTAAGACTGGCGTACTATCAAGATCTGATATGATATAAGTGTACATCTAAGAAGGTTTGAAACTTTAACCTACTTGTCCTCATTATAAGTTGCACGCTGTGTACCCAAAACTAAGTGGATTGTCAGCTTAACTACGTAGTTCGTGGTTGACGCATCCGGCCACTGACTAAGGAGGCTTTAACCAAAATATCTAACTCACAAAGGATGTGGGGAGCGAACGGAAGGTGCCGACGTTCATATCAGCAAGTATTTCAGACTAGTTTTATGGCAACCCAACATTAGAAATGAGTTAGCTTGTTGAAATGACTATGAGTAGGTCATGTTAAACGTTGATAAACGGTTGTTTCGGCCAAAAAGGTCTAGAGTTGATCGCCGTAGATCGGAGTACGAAGTGTCGGACGTCCACTTAAAAGATGGAAGATAATTTGGTTAACGCCCCGGGCATACCCGATGCAATCGCTTCCAACCGAAATATTTTGAATCATATCTCTTATGAGCTATAGACATTTAATTTAAAAAAATATGACGATCATGTGAATTTTCTATACGAAAATATAGGTGTGAGTTTTACTATATAAGAGAATAAAAATATATAAAAATCATTGTATACCTAACGTTACGATGAACATTTCAAAGGCTTTTTTTTTTCAAATAACAATATCTACCATACAAAATCCTGTATGCCAATGTCAAATTATTTGTTCATTTGATCCGTTTTCCGTAAAATATGCTTTGATGGTTTATTTGCTTACGGACAATGTTTTTACAGTATTTTTCAATTATAACTGATATTATAATTATAACGTTGTCGCTTAGGTAAAACAATATTTAATTATGGTTGAATTGTGGACATTTATTAATGAGTTTGTCCTATTTATTAATTTGAGACTTACTGTGAACTACTAGAAAACAGAAAACGATTACTTTAAAACACTTAGGGCCTGTTTCACCACCTCCGAGGTCAATTAGTCAATGGTTAAAGCATAAAGCTATCAATTGAACTGACAACTGTCACTGACTGACTGACCGAGATTGCTCTATATTTAACCTACAGACTAATTTTCCTCGGAGATGGTGAAAGAACCCCTTAGTCTCACTACAATAAAATTTAAATCTTCATTTAATTTATATCAAGGAGACGTCTGTCCTAGACTCACAGCTGTAATTACACTCGACTTAAAGAAGAACTTCAACATTACAATCCGACATTTTTCTAACTAAACTTGCTTCGTATCAGAAGACAAAGGCAATATTCCCGTTTCCCCACGCAATAAAACAGCTCTCGCCTTTGAAACGGATGAATGTTTTGCGAAATTGCCGGCGACATGAGATCTTTCTTTGATATGGTAATCCATCTTACCCTTGGGAATAATCGATTATTAAATGGACAAAAATCGTTGGATCAGTGCGATCCCTCGAATATCGAATCGGTTCTTAAGCGGATTCTTTTATGATATAAAAGGTCGATTGTGCTGCTGATCCGGGGTTGTTGGACATGGTATAATTCGATGGTTGCTGACCTTTTGAAATATGTAGCGGCTTAGAGCTTTTTGTGGTGGATTGGATGCTCGAAGGGTTTCCTTTGCGGCTTCTGTTTGCTGTGTAAGCGTTTACGTCTATCCTTCAACCGCTGAAGGCAGCCGCTGACTTTTTAGGGCTAACATTTTTTGTAGAGTTGGTTTGAAGGTGCTTTATGGAATAGTGAATGTTACTTTGATGCCGATTTGGCTGATTATATGAGCAAAATATTCAATCAATGAATAACTTTTGTGGCTTGAAAAGTTCTCGGTATCTATCTAGGCTTAGATATCCTATAACCTGTGTGGATTGACTCATATAATTATAAGGAGGCTATATACCTTTTTTCGCATGCACGCGTGGAAACCGTCAGTACGCGCCTCTGCAAACATACCTGACGCGCTGCAGAAACGGGGGAGCCCCAGCAGCATCCTGAATGCATTATTGTACTGGACTCTAAACACGTTAAGCGATATTATATGAGTGAACTTCCGGATGTGTATCAGAAATGATGGTAATGATGGCTTAAGGAAATTACTTTAGTGGGTACCAAGTAAAAGAAAAACATAACAACATCATTGTCCTTTATGAAATGAGCTTTTGTACCAAAACTGGTTTTTATGGCAACGTAAAAACAAAAGTCAAAAGGAATTTGCTGATAAGCATCCTCAGAAAATGAAGTCTGGCTTAGGATAAATATTTTAAGTGGCACCTCGAGAAAACGTTTAATTTCCTCTGCGAATTGAAGAGATTGTAGGTTTTTTGCGCGAAAAACTTTGACGTCGGCCTTTACTTACGGTGAAAAGCCTAAGTGTATTATTACTGGCCCAGTTTCTGTTGAATATTAAATAGAACTCAGTTCTATTAAAAGAAAATCGGACCAGTTTTTGATTAACTAAAACTTCGTTTGGTAACTATCTTTGATTTCAATTTAATAGGTACTTATTATTTTGTAATAATGAACTACCTACTTATTTATTTTAACCGCCAACAGATAATAGTTTACACAATGTAATGTTTTTTAGGAGATTGTTTTATTTACAAATTAAGCTTGAGTATCGGTCGACAAAGTGTTACTAATTATTAACTGACTTTTAACGATAAAAGGAGGTTCTCAATTCAACGCATACTTTTTTTTTATTATTTTACTTTGAGCTGCGTTTACGGATTTTGATGATTCTATTTTAAATGACAGCTGTTGTATGCAAGATTTTTTTTTACCTTTATTTTTTAAACTGTTCTGGTCTTTTTTATTTTAACCGACGTCAGAAGGAGGTTGATCTAAATTTTAAAAAATATTTTTAAAAACTCTTCAATATAAATATCAAAATTGTTCCGATTGCTTGCGCTCACGGCAAGAAATGCCGATGCCGGCGGCTCGTGTAAGTAATTAATTTATATTTTCCGAACAAAATTCCGTTGTGTTTTGTTAAAAATCTATTTGTAACTAGTCAACTAACCTACATGTTGGAAAGAGACCAACTTATTTCTTTATTTCATTCAAGAATCTACCAGTACAATGTTTCATATTTTCTTTTTGTCATCGATAAAAAAGACCCAAAATGAATTTGATCGATGTAAGTTTTCCTTTTTCAACGATACTGATACGGGATGCAAGACAGGTCGCGGGCACTCGAGACTGCAATCTGATCGTATCTGCACGTGGTTTAAAAGTTAGGCTGGACGCACATTTGAGAAAATCAAATGGCTAAGAAACACAAATTCCAATTTGCGAAAAATCCTTTTCATTATTTTTTTATAAATAATAAAATACTTTATTCATAAAATACACTTTTACAATGGCTTTTAGTGTCTTCAAGCCTGTGACAGGTTTATCAAAACCCTGTAGTTCTCAATTATCAATCACGCATAATAATACTAAAACTACGTACCTTCTTATTATTAACATTTCTTAACTTAATTAAAACTAATAAGCGCAACATAGATAATTCGGATGGTTCGGAAATAGATATTTGGATTGTAGTTAAATAGAAAATTATGTAGTAAAGACAGAGCTAGGTAATTATTATGTGATAGAAAAAAGATGCAAAAACTAGATACTTAGATATTTTTATAAATACATATTAACAACGGAAGTCGAACCCGTTACCTCCTGCGTCTTAGTCATCAGCCTTCGCCCTTCGAACCACAGTCAGAGATCACAAACTAACAGTGTATTTATGTTATTTATTACGTCATACGAGTTGATACTAGGTTTCTTATAAAACAATTTCATACTGCTATTTCCCTTACTTTTTGATTTAATAAGTCCAAGCGCAGAGGTTTAATCTTTAACCTCTCTTCTACCCTTCATTCTTGCCAGGAAGCAAGCTAGCATTTCCTCTCCTCAAAAATCCAGATTAAAATTCGTTTGTGCTAGCATTGTCGTGGTCTCCGTGAATACGTCAGTGTGAGGAGAGCCTATTTTTAAAAAACCCGAAGATGTCTGAAGTACGGCTTCGAGCCAACAGCCAAAAAATGCAAAAAGCGTTTTTAACGCCATCATTTTAATGATGGCGGCGTAATAGACTGGTGTTTTTACTTTTTACCGTCTCTTAAAAGATTCTTTAGATTTGATGTATGTGTCGTTGAACCCTGTTTCTACTTCTATGAACATTCATGGAAATTATGAAGAATAATGCTCGGAATGTTATTCTTTTGTTATCGTTAATGTAACTTGACAATGTTCAAAAACGTGTTACTTCTGGTACAGTGAATTAATAAACAGTTTTTTTAACAGTTTCAGTTACATTAAACTGATTTTATATATAGGTATGTTCTATATATAAATAAATTTCTATAAATCACGTTTGTTGGATGAGAGCACCCATATTCATTTATACATATTAATTTACTATGTGATTTAAGTAATTGTTGTTATATCGACAAGACAAATACACCATCCCTCAGACTTTCAACCCTCTATCTTTCACGGTTCTTAAGATACAGCCTGGTGAAATTACCAACAGTAATGTCATTAAGCTCTTAAAAGTAATCAAATTCAAAATGAACAAGTAAAAACTTCTGATGTTAAAATGATTTGAAAACAAAGTGTTGATTAAGGTCTATCTTAATTAAACTTAAATCTCTAAAGTCCGTGCTAAGTAGTAAAGTGTAAATTTGAAATACTAAAAGTTATAAAACTTTTGATAGAATTAAAATAGTTACTCAGTAAGTTTTCCAAACTCTCGTTATTAATTAAATTGTGTAATTAAGCTGACTCAATTGATAATCATAGATTAAAATATTTTTTAATACCTACCATATATTTTATATTATACCAGTGTGTCCAGTCTACTAAAGAGCCGAATTAGGCTCTTTAGTAGACTGGACCCGCAAATAACCGGCCCGCGAGCTCTATATGATGCATTTAATTTATAATTTTTATTTTGTAGACTGGGCCCGTTAGCAATTTGAACAGAGATCTATATTCTTATTTCGGTGTACAGATGACAACAAAACCTATGTACCTAAGATAAATAAATATAAAATACCATGGTAACAAAACACAGGGTGAAGTCCTTTGATATAAAAACGAATATAAAAATAAAAATAATTATGAATTATATATTTTATTTACAAACATATATAACATGAAAAGCGGCAATTCCACTCCCACTCTAGCCTTTTGTCTAATGTGAAAGTAATCGGTGCCTATTACATATATTTAAATAAATCATAGTATTATACTGATATACTGATCTTGATCACATAAACATCTAGAATTCATAAATTACCAGTACACCTTAGTAATTTTCCGCATCATATTATTTTAAAAGTCTACTTAAAAAGTATATATAGGAGCTGTATTTTTATTTTGGCGATTGTTTGACTGCCCCTCCATCGACTACTGCTTTTGCAAACGTCTTCCAAGTTCTTCGGAGCATAGTACTACCTACTTGCAGTAACTGCATAGATAGTAATGTTTTATTGGTAATAATTCATAATTACATGTCAAATTGCGATAAGGTAATAATTTAAAATACCAAAAATAATTAGGTATGATATAAAATAATCCAAATTCATAACAATATAAAGATTACATATTGTATAAATGGTCAATAGTTGTTATAAAATAAAACTAATTATAGTTAAAGTAGTACACTACAGTCATTAAATTTAATACATATTACTCTGTTCTTAATTTATTAATTTACTTCTATGTATTCCTCAAATTTATATTATGCCTGCTCAATCAGCCATAATTTTAATTTATTTTTAAATGTTAATAAACTGGGTGCAGTGACTATATGCTCCGGAAGTCGAAAGCGAAAGCACGAAGTATAACTTATGCGGACCTGATTGATGCTTGCAGCGACGTATCTGGCTCTCGTAAAATTGCAACTTAGCCCAGACAATACAATCTGCAGAAGCTAGAATAGGATGTCAAAGTACAAGGTAAAAGGCGATTCATAAATAACAGCGAAGTCACAGTTCCGTCCACGGGTTCACTTAGTTTGGTGTCAGAGCTGCAGCGTTGCGTTGGTGATTCGATCCTTGGATTTAATTTACACCGTGTTCGCTTTTCATTCACTCAATTTCAGTTCAGTTCAGTTCAGTTCAGTTAAGTTCAGTTCCTCTTCATGGCTCTAGTTGCGCGACAGTTTGCCAATGGCCACGTTAAGGTTTCGTGATTGTTGTAGAGCACAGAAACAGGGCTTTAGCCTTAGCACTATAGTATTAAACAATACTCTATTCTATTTTTGTTTGAACAATTTAGTTTTATCTTAAATATAAAAATCTCGTGTCACAGTTTTCGTTCCCGTACTCCTCCGAAACGGCTTGACCGATTCTCATGAAATTTTGTGAGCATAATGAGTAGGTCTGAGAATCGGCCAACATCTATTTTTTATTTTGCAAAACAACGTTTGCTGGGGTCAGCTAGTTGTTAATAAGTTGATCGGTCCATGTATGTCCTGTGCTTCTAAAGAAGTATATGCAATAATTTGACTTTTGCCTTTTATGACGTATTTATTTCTCTTGAATATCTATTGCAAAAAATGCATTGAAATCAGTTGAAAACTTTAAAAGATAAAGACAAACAGACAGCGTAAAGCAACTTCATTTTTACTATGTGTGAAGAAACTGTTTCAATATTCTCCCGTGATTTTTCCATCACAAACTACCAAACAACCATTGGAAAGTAGTCACAAGAGCTACCAAACAGCAAAGGTGCATATTGAAACAGCGAAATAAGTTGCCGCTAGGACTGGGGCAAAGGGGGCAAATAAACAAACAGTGACGTAGCAGAAGAAGCAACCTGATCGGAAATTCTGTTATCCGCAGAGGGAATCGACGAGTGCCGGATTCAGGACGCTTCAGCTCTTAAAGTTACAGGGTTGACGGATGAAGATAAAAAAAATAAAAAAAAAACTGTGCTTCTTTCTGAAAAATATTTTGTTTTTTTATGATACTACAGTACCTATGTTACACAGATTACAGTTAAATATAAGTTAATATTAAGCAATAGAGAATAATTTCTTTATTTGAGTTTTAAAATAAATAAATAAATATATCCGGACTATCCAACAACATTTAGCCCCGTGGTTAGCTCTAAACTTGTGATATGGCTTGTGTCAAGGGACATTTGATATACTTAAATATAATATACATACATACATAGATGTCTATGTCTATGTCTATAATTATCAAGAAAAATATCAATCCTTCCTACGAATGTACGGACGCTACGGATGCGCCTTCCTTTTATGCATAAATTAAACAAATAGTCTTAAAGAAGCGTTAATTAACTAAGATGCACAAGAAACATGATCCAGTAAATACATTATGGTGTAATCTGCAATACTCATCGCGCGCTCAGAATTGATTATGGGAAACTTCAGTCTTATTATAAAACTAGGCGCTATTCTGTCGCTAGGTTTATTATACTTATGTATTTTCTCCTGTTTTTTCTTATTTAATGTATGTATTTATTATTTATTTTTATTTCTTTTTCATATTATTTATGTATATGCTATGATCTTTGTGCACCGTCTTTCGTGTTCCTAACATATCCTATCCATCCAAAGGTTGCCTGGAAGAAATCGCTTTAAGCGATAAGGCCGCCGATTGTACAACGTATGTGGCTATTGATTGTTATTTTTAAGTTAGTCTGTAAGCATTGGTGTGCAATAAATATATTATCTATCTATCTATCTTTCTATCTAGGCGCTATATACGAGTACGGGCGGTTGCATAAATTCTACACCGATCAAGCTACTAGAAGTAATTTTCTGATATACGAAATCGTGACAAAACGTAGTGACTATTAGTATTCTCTTTGAAATGCAATGAAATGAAATGTATTTTTTTGTCAAAAGTATGGTATACTCGTAATAGATGTTTAGTTTCATAAAAGGTTTCACATACTTTACCAGTAAAATGGCATGCAAATGTTTTAATGCTTACCTTAATGTGTAGGTACACATAAAAATTGAAATCAATTTTATTAATATTATTAACGATGTCAAGTTAAATCTAAAATAAAAAAAATCATATATTTATAAAAACATTGATTTACTAGCCACAAATACAGTTTTGTCTGCTGCCGCATTGGTATTTCTCTCATATTTTCTAGGTAGTTTATTAAATATTTTCATGGTCATAATGTAACAATTTTTCCTCCGTAGCGCTGACTTACTCAGATGTATAATTAATCTGGTTAGGTCTCTTTTTTTAACAATTGACCTAAATTCGTCCTTAGAATATTTGAAAATGTACCCACCTTCTTTTACAAAAATAGCTGATTGGTATATGTATAAACTAGTTTTGACGACAACCCTACATTTGTACGCATTCTACGCGAAACTGCATGTGATTGGATTCGTAACGTATAAAAGTTTCGTGTAGAGCATAGTTCACGTGCTTGAGAGCGACGGATGGTCATGCCAAAAGATTTTCATATGAGGCAAACTTTCGAGTCCAAGTTTTGAAAACTGCTCGTTTATTTCCTGCAGGAGTTAGAGCACTTCTTACCGTTAGCAAATCTTTTTCGTGAAACATGAAGATGGAAAGTACAGGATACGAGGACATCTTTATTTGTGAAGAGGTTTGAACTGAGTCTTAGTTTTGAATCTTAAGGCATTGAGAACTGAATTATAATTATACCACGCAAAACAGCGACGTTACCATAAATAAAACGTTGTGTATAGTTTTCATTTTTGACCTTGCAACTGAAACTAATTGATGCTATTTACGCTGAACATACTGTTACTATGAATTATGTTATCTATTGTAAGTTTTTATAATAAGAAAAACTTTATTTTAGTGCAATTATTATTATTGCTTTTATAGAGAAACATTATAAAGGAATAAAATGTAACTGGTAAGGATTCTTTACTTAAAATATGGTTTTCAACGATATAAAAATTTAAACGGGTAACATATACCATGATTTGATGGTTTTGGAGTTTTCCGATATTTCGCCGCTCGCTGTTGTGGCAAGCGCCATTCGGCACAAACGTAGCTAAACTTAAATATTATTATGGCTTTACAATGTACAAAAACTCTTCATTGTACCCCATAACAAAACAATAGTTACAAAAATCACATAAGGAATGAGGAAGAAGTACAAATGGCGGTCATATCGCCTTATTATTGTTTTTTGTTATAGGATATAATGTTTTGTCCAACAAGTCATAAAAGTGATTAAGTAACCAAATCCTTTTATACACCAACAAAAATGATCCCAAACAAAGAACCAATAAACTTCCAGCGGACATGTAACTCGTTCAGAAACCGAACTCTTGTCTTCCAAGTCTTTCTCGACGAAACGAAGTTTGCACCCTCCTAATATTGCTGGCAGCTAACGAACGCTGATGAAAATAGCATGTTCTTTACGTTCAATGTAACGTGTTAATCAAACTTAGTTATCGAGGTTACAGGGTAGTAGCTGCTTTCTGAAGGATGGATGCGAACTTAGCAGAAATATCTTCAATGATTGTTGATTACTGTAATAGGGTATCCCTAAGTATGTACCTACTTTGAATACATTTGAAAATTATGTGATTTAATCAAACTACACTTAAAGTTTTGTGTATAATTTATACACTGTTTGTTATAAAAGATAATCATATATGTAAAAATGAATCGCAAAATGTGTTGCTAAGCGCATAACTCAACTACGCCTGGACCAATTTGGCCTATTTTTTGGAGTTTAATGATGGTTTTTACGGCGAGAAAATTTCTAATAATTGCCGGGAAAACAATTTTTGATACTTTATGATCAAATGTAATAATAAGGTATCAAAAATAGCTAGTAATTTATTATATTTTTAAAGTGTCAAAAGATTCAGTCAGAGTGGTCACCCATCCAAGTACTGGCATCGTGCGACGTCTTTTAACCTTGTAAAATCACGTTAGCGGCCACATAAGTAATAAAAAATTAAAACTTCATTTAGAACTGACACTTTGGTATTTATTGTTACAGCTGGCACATCACAGTAGAAGATGTTAAGAAAAAAGTTGATTTTGGTCACCTACTTTTGCTGTTAACAGTACTGTTCAGATTTCTGTAGTTAATACAGACCATCGAACGAATAGCCCTAATGATTACCTAACTGTCATTCATTTTCATAATATCTGGGCGAATGGTAGGTATAATCCCTAGTTTTTCTGATTACGGCTCTGTTCTTAGAGTAGTTAAAGAAAATTGCTCAATCAATCGCTATAGGAGTTAGGTGAAGCGTGGCCGGGTCCTATATAATTTTAATTTAAGCATATTATTCTCAAATTAGTATTAAATATAAAAAGAAACAACGAAAAGTAAATTGTTGCAAATTTTACAAAAATACAAGTAACTACAATACCTGTATTTATACAAAAAAAAATACGTTTTGTTTTAGCTGTCTATTCTACTGAAGTCCGTACGATCGTGCGAATGATGCCTTATATGGCAACATTCAATACAATAACATACAAACCTTATTTATTGTAACAACACAATATATTAACACACATATTAGATTCATATTCAGAGACACAATGGGCGGCTTTATCACTAATAGCGATCCCTTCCAGGCAGCCTTTGCATATATCTGAAAAATTTCATAATTCCTGTTTATTCTGAACACCGAACTAACGTCACCCATAAAAAAAATCTCCGAACTATCACTTTTAGTAGCAAGAGTCCGGTTTCTATCAC
Organism: Gymnoscelis rufifasciata; assembly: GCA_929108375.1. Classification (NCBI taxonomy): domain Eukaryota; kingdom Metazoa; phylum Arthropoda; class Insecta; order Lepidoptera; family Geometridae; genus Gymnoscelis; species Gymnoscelis rufifasciata. Next base: position 4,494,617 of record OV815315.1, on the reverse strand, counting down.
TTATTCGTTTACAAGCTAGTTTATGAACACAAAGAATTAAGTCATAAAATTTGCCTGCCATTTTTCTGATTACGGCACTGCTTAGAGGGTAGTTGAAGAAAATTGCTCAATCAAACACTGTAGGAACAGGTCAAGCGTGCCCAACTCATAACTACCTAATAACTAGTCACCGAGCCTGTTGACCCATTAGCTTTCACTGAATATTTTATGGCTTCTGATAAGGCTGAAATTGTTGGTTACTTTGAGAAATTGGCAATTTAATAAATTAGGTATGCCATGCCATTAATAGCCTAATCTAAAATAAATTGCGTTGTACTAGCGGTTTTATGGTAATTAAATTTGACGTGATTGAGACAGTAGGTTGGGATAAAAAGTATTATATAATTAAATATTAATTTGGCCAATACGGGGGCACGGCAGTGCCCCCACGAAGTCGAGCAAAAAAGGGTCACGGCCGTACCATCCTTTTCTCGAATCTTGTTTTCAAGAGTTGATTAAATTTGTCAACATTCTTATACAAAACTCTCGGTGTTATTTAATCGAAAAAAATTAGAGGAAATTTCATTTTTTTCATAAATTTCCGAAACGACCCCTAGCCCGACTACGGTATTAGTACCTAACTACCGTAGTCGGGCTAGGGGTCGTATGGGGTAATGTGGTAAACGCATACATTTTAATCCAAAAATGTTTAATGTCTTTTACTTTCGACCTCAGATCTTTTTATTAAATGGAATCAACTTTTAAGAACCTATTATAATTTATTTGAATTTGGAGGAAGATTAAAACAAATGACTGTAAAATGCAGATGATACTGGTTATAGGTTTTGCCAAGAAGCTCCTTGCGTCTTGCGCTCTCATGAAATAAGATTCTAATTAGCCTTGGTGACTTCACTTCAGAATAATTATTATGAAACACATTATGTCTGTGCTCATTTCAGCTGGCATCTTCAGCAATAATAATGAGCTCCACAAAGTTTATTTAGTCTCATTCAGCCCGAGGCAACGCTGCTGTTAAATTACGAACAGCTCATTATAAAAGCAGATGGTTCATAAAAAACTCCATTCTTGAGAAAGAAAAATAAATATAAAGGTACATTTTTTTCTGGAATGGGACGCAGTAGGTCATGATTATATCATCGACATAATGTTAAAGGTCTATAAGACTGTTACCTTATTTTTTCATGTACGTTACGAATTGGTTTGAAGTCGTCATCATATTTAATTAACAAGCCGTTAAGACCAAAATGTTATTAAAATCTGTTTATGGGTATATTCAATTTATTTGATCCAGATAAGTTTGATCCATTAGTAATCGCGAAATTCTCTGTCTTAATGTTTGTAGCCCTTTTACAGTAAAGGTAAATCTTTCATAGTAGATAATTAACTTTAGACCTTAGTGGGGCTAAGTTTGATTGACGAATTAATTCTTGATAGATAAAGGCGTTACTCTGCGGAAATCCATTCTTCAAAATACTATACACTATTAAATACTAAATATTTGGTTCCATATAAATATAAAGAATTATGTTTCGACACCTATTCTCTCTAGTTTGTGAAATATTTATGTCATAATCCAAAATATGTTCTACCTTAGAATTAAGAATTAAGTATTCATAGAGCATTCTATTATAGTATCATAGTTCTCTCTTTCTATGTTTGATGAAATACTTTTCCTTATTTAAGTTTTATGTTTTGTAAATGTCGTAGCTGTTTTCTCAGAGCTCTTATTTTGCATTTAATTACTGTTTCATTATCATTATTATTATAAACGCAGTAATTATAGTGTAAATTGGTCTTTTGTTTAATTCCATTATCCTCTAAAGAACATTTTTGTATTTCGTTTAAACTGCGGCTTTATTGAAATTTTTTTTGTTAAATTATACATTTAGTATAACATTTCGTGATTTGTTGTTTTAAATATGATAGTTAAAACTTATGCCAAACAGAATTTGTGAGAGGTAAGGTGATTTATACAAATAGACAGACATACAAATAGACAGCCGTATAAATAGACAGACATACAAATATAAAACATACAAATGCCATAGCGAAAGGTGGCTAAGTGCTTAACCCCTAGTGATTGCTGACCGGCCTGTCCAACGAGACTTAATTTTCGACAGTTTTCCCCACAAACAGCTTCCGGCTTAGAATTTCACAGATGCTGGTTTTTGAGTGTCCTTCTCGATGGGTATATGGGACATAGACAAGACACAGGAAGTACCGTAGTATGATAATAGCGAGTAAAGCCGTGGGCGTCCGCGTAGACGTTATTACGTGTGTTATCTACGAGGCGTGTTGTACCCACAATTTATAAAGAAAAACTTTAACTTCTAAACATACTTTGATAAAACTTTGTAAATTATCATGGTTTTTAACAATATAATCATTTAAAACGGGTAACATACCATGATTTGACGGTTTTTGACGTTCCCGATATTTCGACGCTGTTGCAAGCGGCATGATCACGGAAACAACTGAATTGTCATTGTCTTTGCGATTTGGGCAGACGGCTTGCAACAGCGTCGAAATATCGGAAAACTCAAAAACCGCCAAATCATGGTAAGTTACCCGTTTTAAATCATAATATACTTTGATAAGCCCCAAGAACAATGTACCTACCAAAATTGTATATCATACAAAATGGCTTACTCCAGAAATGCCTTGCGAGTATCCACTGCAAAGGGGATAGTTGGAAAATCTTTCCACAAATCCCCTGCGATACCCATTACAAATATATTTTATTAAGCCTATATAGTATTCAAACGGTTCATTATCATTTAAATTGAGGTAATAATGAATAACAATAACCGAGAAAATTATAAATACAACCTCCTTCATAATTTTAGATAACACCAACAACATCTTCATGAAATAAATAACGCGATCTCTGAAACAGGAGCTCTCGCGGCACGTGCGAATCGGATTTGTTTAATTTATTACCTACTTGGAAAACGAATGGAGTAATTTGTCGTATTTTATACGAACGCTGCGAAATGAGAAGGTTAATTTGTTGGTGGGTTATTCCGATTTACCTATTAATGTTGGTTGTTTTTAGAAGTTCGTAAATATATTTTTCTTATTTGTTTTTATTTTTGTATGCCTTTGGCTATACGCTATACGCTCATCTGGTTATTTATTATAAAATGTTTATTACGTATTTATACATACCTTGAGAGATAACAGGGTTAATTTCTTTACTGTTTTAACATAATTCATAAAACTTTATTCAATTCACAATTGGCACTGTATTTGAATATTACAAAATCGAATTAATCCTAGGTACTTAATTATTACAATATCCTTAATTAGTTACGACAATAAAATGTATCTTATTCTAATTACAATTAAAGTAGTTTTTCACACTATCATCTTCAAGAAAGTCACTAACCGAGTAATAACACCCCTTCAACAAGATCTCTTTTAATGTACGCTTAAACAAGTCATGATTGTCCATAGTTTTCATGTCAACAGGTAATGCATTGAACAATACTATGGCTTGATACCTACAACAATGTTTTGAAACCCCAAGTGTAGGTTGGAAAGGGGTACTCAGATCTTTTCGTCTCGTAGAAATTCGCTCTAGTTTTTGCCCTTCATTTTCGTATTTTAGTGGGTTTTCATTCGTTAACATTCAGAAAAAGTAGAAGAAAGAATAAGTATAATAATAACTGTCAAAAACTAAACCATCCCTAAAAGACCATGTCCACCATGTCATGCGGGACGATTGTTATATTCATGTCTTTATATTAATCCTTATCCAATTTTTATTTTATTTAATACTATTTCATAATCCTACTTATAGATAACTTTATGAATTATAAAAATCGGCCATTGTATTGAAAAGATATTACGAGTATGATAATGTCAATTTAGGCAAATATGCCGCTCGTGTCGTCGCCGGGGTGTGTGGCTTGCGGGCTTTATAGCGGTCGACCTACCTACGCATACCCTCAAACAGGAGTCATTTTTTTCTGTAAGATTTTCGATTCTGAGTAAGATTGTGTGTTGAAGATTTTCAAGACTATGATTAGTTTTAGCTTTTCTTTCCGAATTGACTTATAATGCTGTTGACCGCAGATGGCCACGACAGCGTTACCGGACTGTGGCGGACGCAGAAGGCGTCTCAACCAAGGCGGCGTCCTAACCGAACGATACATTTGTTTTATCCAAATGTTTAAAACTGTTGTCTGCCCGTGCGAAGCCGGGGCGAGCCACTAGTGTTTTAATTAAGTTTTTTTAAGAGCCTGTTGTGTCTTACAAAACTTAAGTCTAGGCTTCCCTACCTTCTTTCAATACTTAGACTCCCTCCAGACTTTCTCCAGACCCAATCTGATGATCTGATCTGATTAAATCAATCCAGTCGTTCATAAAGATACTTAAGCTTGGGTGTTGTAAAACACTGTTATAGGTTCGTTTCTGTTATAGGGATGTATAGGGGTGCACTGTTATAGGGTATCGTTTGTTTAAAATATTTTTTGTAAAATTTTAGCAGCATGTCACAATTTTAGAGTGCGGGAACACGCTGCTATTAGTAAATGTTTAATAAAAACTACGGAGAAAGTTACTTTAATCTCTCTCTCATAAATCTATTTAACCTAGACCACAATTAAGCTAGATATATAGTAACACTATATTTCTATTAAATAAATAAATGCCTGTTATTTAAAAAATAACAAATTATAAGAAAAAACCGTCTCCTGTAAAGTGGTTTGCAACATTTTTCGTTGAATACGAGGATTTATAGAGTACGTTTATAATCATTTAGAAATTGACTTTTGATGATTATATAGTATGTTATTATTGACAATATGTTTTATACCAAACAAACCAAACGACCTCGTGGAAGGCCCAGGACGTGATGGCGGGAAGAGCTGGACTCTCACCTGAGCGCATGGCCTGACACCGCGTTGAATCGCGAAGAGTGGAAGGGAGAAGAAGGGAAGGGAGAAGAAGAAGGGAAGGGAGACCTTTGCCCTGCAGTGGGACAGTGCAGGGCTAAATAATAATAATAAGTTTTATACTCTAATGCTTTGAAACTTCCCAATAGGCCATTAGTGTAGCCTTTTCATCAACAAAAAGTAGCCGGTGATTATTGGACTATTCCTACTAATAGACTTTAATAGCACCGGCGTGATTTCAGTTCAGCTACTGAATTATCGTTAGGTACAAAATTGGTGGCAATTTATTCACTGTCGCCTTTATCACGATTTTCGCTGTTAATTGAGACATTTGCACAGAAATTACCCACTGTTACAAAGAGAATGAAAGCTATGGGTCGTTCGATAAGCTTCGCTGGAATTGTGAAATTATTGCCTGATGTAGCGTCTGGGCCAAATTTGTACTTTGGCGAATTTCGTGCAATTATCCGATTGTGGTGCTTTTTGTAGTACTTTCCATTTCTGTTGTACAAAAGGTGATAAATTTATTTTGCAAAGTTAGCTATCAGTTGGCAAATAGGCAAAGTCTGGTTCGCTTACAGACTTTGGAATTTACTGAGTGAAACTGAGAGGGGACTTTAAGATTTTGCTCCAACATTTAAAGAATACACGAAATTGGCTTAGTCACCTCCAGATAATATTTTTGTGTAGCTGAATTAAAGCGCATCTTATTCATAACGGTGACAATAAAAAAAAAAAAAAAAAAAAAAAAATGGATAAAACGGGATTAGTTTCATAAAAACAAAATACATTTGATAATTTCAAAGAAACTATCCATAATACACCACTCTCCTATCTAATCGATTTAATAGCTGTGATCCTATACACAAAGGGTTATGGAACACCATAACCCCTCCTTCAAGACCAACAACAACCTTCGTTACTTTGCCACTTTTCAAAACATCAGACACCCATTCCCGTATTACTAACTTTTAAAATTTCAGAACATATGGACTGTAGTGAAGCATCACGTTGAATCGTTACGTCATCATTGGCAACACAAAGATACAATAATTACGTAATAGTATCTATTGTACCGCCTAATTGTTGTGAGTTTAGGCCCTGTCATTACATAAATTTAACAGTCAGCAATACCCTTATATAAAATTGCTAATACTGGTGCTGTAAATAACAGAGCAAGCCGTGTCAGGGCGCTTTAATGTATTATGCAGAGCTACAACGTGTTAATGGGCTGCGTTCAGCCGAGGCATAAATTTCGGTGCTTTTACCCTTATTGGAGTTCCGTAATACTAAAAATGTGTCCTTGCAGTATCAGTTTGTTACAAATCGTCTCGTTTTGGTTTTGTTCGAAAAAATTTCAATACCATTAGAGTTCTATTTGAAATATCACTCACTCACTCACTCAGGCGTCACGGATGTCATAGGTAGTTAAAGCGAATGCTGAGTGACAACCTTATTTTTTAAATTTAATGAATATTTAATTTAGCCTTCTGTGTTTGTATTATATCTGCGATCAGACAAGCACAGCCTGATACTTTAAATTCGTCATCATTTTCCTGACCTTATCCCACATTACGTGGGGTCGGCACAGCATGTTTTATGCTTCCATTTTCCTTTTTACCCTTAAAATTAAATTAATTAATAAATTAAATCAATTTAGATTCACGGCCAAAATGTTCAGTTCGTTATTTTGCCCTACAGCCAAAGACCAAGTCTGCGTAAGGTGTAACGTAACACATGCCGATCACTCCACGTGTACGCGATTCTAGCTTTACATATCACGGCGTTTCCCGTGTTTTTTGTTTTTCCCGCGGTAAAAAGTACCTTAAGCAGTTCCTCAATTAAAAGGCTATTTTTTTTTCATTCACACAACAACATCTAGCCCTGTGTTAATCTCTTAGATTGTTTTACGTGTACTAGGCATCTGATATACTTAATATAATAGACATTCGTAGATAGATATTTTTTATTATACACATTAAACACCCAGACCAAGGAGAAAGTGCTTGCAGAACATACAAACACTTGAACAGCGGGAATCGAACCCGCTACCTCTTGCGCCGTAAGCGGACCCTCGCCCACCGCGCCACTGAGGCAGTCAATTAGTGTTATTATTAGTGAAAGAATGATTTAAATCAGTAGTTCCCTAATTAAGCTCGATCCAAACAAAGAAAAAAACTCTTCAGCTTATAATATTAGTATAGATACGCGTTTGAAGGGAAAGATAAAATCAAAATATTTATCTTCATTATCATTATCATGATGTCAGCTGTATAACAACCAAACCAACCGATTGTGGTCAAATAAAGGCTAATCTAGCATAAAAAACCCACTGCTGGACGCAAGCCTTCATAGCGATTTACAGTAATTTCTAATTTATGATCACCAGTCGAAAACTTTGCGGACCTGCGGACTAACGGCCATCTATTTGACAAGTTTTATAGCCCGATACACTACAGAGCTAATGTGTGTGCTATAAACGTCCCATGTTCTTATGATTTGATCCTGTAGAGAAAAGAATACACAGAATATTTTAAATACGTACTAGCTGACCCCAGCAAACGTTGTTTTGTAAAATGAAAAATTTATTGTAGCCGATTCTCAGACCTACTGAATACGCATATAAAATTTGGTAAGAATTGGTAAAGTCGTTTTGGAGGAGTACGGTAACTAACATTGTGACATGGGAATTTTATATATTAGATAATTAATTCAACTACGGAACCCTGAAAACACAAATTAACTTACAGTTGCTTTCGTTTTTATGTTAGCATGTAAACCTTTTAGTTACAACCAGAGAGTTTGTCTGGGGAGGAGCGGAGCTACCGTAATATTATTTTTATACTAGTGGCCCGCCCCGGCTTCGCACGGGTTTTTATTCAATTTTTTTTCCCGGCAATTATTCGATTTTTTCTCGCCTTTTAAACTTTCCCTAGACCTCCACGAACATTTCAAGACTATGATAAGATAAATCCGTTCAGCCGTTCTCGAGTTTTAATCAGACTAACGAACAACAATTCATTTTTATTTATATAGATTATTAATAAAAAAAATACATATATAGATTATAATATTTTTGAATACGCGTTAAGCCACTTCATTTAAAAATGTAGTTAATGCACTGCGAAATAGCTATTTAATCACTTTAATAGCCGGATACGATGGGCAAAAATATACTGCGTATTCTGTCGAAGCAATGTGTTGGTGTGTTTTACGGCCGATTTCAAGATAAAGAGGGCTATTTGGCCCAATCTAGCCACCATTTAATATCACGGAATGGCCGTTGGAAGTATTAGGTGCTATTTTAAAGTAAACTTCATTTTAATAAAATGTTTGGTGATAAAGTGCTAACTGTAGGTACATATAAGTTTATTTTACAGATTTTTGGCATTTCTCCAATTCCTCTTACATTACGTATACTAATAAGTGTTATGATCGCCTATTATAGGCACTGTGTATATATACTTATTGTATTTAAAATGTTTGCTAAAAATGTATGTTATATGGTGATGTTAGTGTTTAAAAAAATTGGTAAAATTTAATACGGGTTGATTTGATAAATGAGAGGCTACGCGAGTTAATTTATTAATTTGACATATTGGACCACACGCTTAATCAGCGCCTCTAGCGAAAAAAATCCTACTAACATGATTGCTGACCTACATTGATTTGGACATAATAAAATGTTTGATGAAAATCCGGGTAAACCGATTTTCATGAAACATGTATAATAAAACTCGCGCGATACAAAAAAAAACTAAATTGAAATCGCTCAACCGTTTGGGAGCTATGATGTCCCAGAACAGACAGACACGTCAAACTAATAACACCTCTCTTTTTTGTCGGGGGTTAATAAAGAAGGTTAACTTTGTCACTAATACATACATACTAATATAATTAAATGCGAAACTCTGTTTGACTGTCCCCTTTCACGCTTATAAAGTAAAAAAATTAAGTCCGGTTTATATTAAACACACACATACACAGACACAGATTGTCTAGAGCCTGAAAAAACATAGGCTACTTTTAACCGCGGGATAATGTAATTCCGCGTTAACATTGCACTACTAATACGATTATATTTCATACTAGGGGCCGCCCCGGCTTCGCACGGGTTTTTACTCAAATTTTTTTCCCGGCAATTATTCGATTTTTTCTCCCCTTTTAAACCTTCCCTAGACCTCCACGAACATTTCAAGACTATGATAAGATAGATGCGTTTAGCCGTTCTCGAGTTTTAATCAGACTAACGAACAACAATTCATTTTTATTTATATAGATAGATAGATATAGGTCTAAGGAAGACTTCCAACACGTTAAATCCAGATATGCAGAAATCGTTATCACACCCCTTCAAGCCTTGCCTTTGTCGAAAGGATTAAACTGGGCCCAGATAAGAGAAGTCAGAATCACACATAGATAAAATTCCTCGGACACAATGTTAGCCGGCACTATCTTTATTTTATCTAGCGCACGCTAGTCCAAGTGCCTGCTAAAGATCCAACGACCTCCTAGAAGAGATAACAAAATGGGTTTTGCAAGGTTGCTCAGGGGTCTACAGAACTACTTACAAAGGAATACTAGAAAACGTCTTGGCACAAACAATTTCTCCAAACAAAAGTAAATATAACATGCAACCGACTTCTTATACGCATTTTTTTTTCAGTAAATGGATTTTTTTTCGAGAATGACACCAAGAAAGATCTATTATAGCGCCTCCGAAAACTCCTACATAGTTACTAAATGAAATGAAAAACTTTGCCGTTTCCAAGATTTCAAATATAAAATACTAGCATTTCAAGCCTTTTTCAAAGAAAAAGCCGTGTTGGCTAAGTGGGAGGACACTCGACTTTAATTCCGAAGGTCGTGGGTTCAAACCCCGCCACGCACCTCTGGATTTTTCTTCTTGAGAAATTTATGTGCGCTTTAAACACGTGCTTTAACGGTGAAGGCAAACATCGTGAGGAAACCGGCATGTTCTGAGAACTTTAAAAGAGTTTGAAGGACATGTGACATTCACCAACCCGCACTTGGCCAGCGTGGTGAATTAAGGCCTAATCTCTCTCTTCAAGAGAGAAGTCCCTGTGTCCCAGCAGTGGGAACTTTAATAGGGTGGATGATGATGATGATGATTTCAAGCCACTTCGTTGCCCGTGTTTTAAAATAGACTTTACAGCGGGAACGACGTATTTTACTACTGTAAAAAGTAGTCTATAACCTTTTTCGATAAATAGACTATCTAACAGTGAAATAATTATTCAAATCAGACCGAAAGTTATTGAGATTAGCTCGTTCAAACGAACAAGCCTTTCAGCCTTATAATATATGAAAAAAACTACTTAAATATCCATCAATGATGTCATCTGTTACGGCGGTGTCGCCTTGCAGTATAAATGTAGATAAGCAGTGCTTCGCGTTGTTATAATGGATTTTCCGCAAAATGTCTTATTTTCTCGCTGTAAAAAGTAAGTCAAAGTCAAAACGTTTATTTCCTTAGAAGTACATGGCCTACATGGACTAGCCTGTCATTTCTCAGGCTTTTTCGAATCTTTTTACCAAATTTAATTTACACAAACAAAAACGAGTAAGCTGATTTTACAACATTAAAATTATGGTTAATAGGTAGGTAAAATATAAAAAAATATTTGAGTCTTATCATTCATAGTAATAGTCATTCATAATAGTAATATTAATTAATAGTAATTTATTGATAATTTAATTATACGTCACAATTACAATTTGTTTACACTGTTTTTTAACCACCAAACAAAAAAGAGGGGTGTTATAAGTTACAATCAAGTAATTTCCCTCAAAACTCATCGAAAATATATCTGAGGTCTATTAAATCCTGTTTTGGTAGAAGAATTACCCTTAAGCATGAGGATAATCTGATGCCACCAGACCGTTATTGCAAGTGGGGCAACATGGACTCGCAGCTAATTGATAGGGTCGTTTGATGAGAGCGGAGTCCAGCCTCTTGCTATCTTGTCTCGGAAATAACAAGGTCCTTACTCTTAGAGCAGTCTTTTGCTTCTCAATTTGGACATTTTTAACTTATACTTCGACGTGTAGGTTTTTCACTAAAATATATAAATACTAGTGGCCCGTTTTTTTTTTAATCTAAACCATTCCAAGATCCCCTTGAACACACACAAAAAAATTCATCAAAATCGGTCCAGTCGTTTGAGAGAAGTTCAGTGACATACACACTCACAGAAGAATTATATATATAAAGATTTCCGGACTAATTACACAGCATCACACCACTGAAACTCCCGGCCCATATGGTTGCCCCCAAAACTAAGCAGAGCTTGAACTATGGGTGTTCAGTGACTGATATACTACATAGATAGGTACATTTATGTTTATAAATATAAACTTATGAGACATAGAAAACATACTGATACGAAACCAGAAATTGTAGATCGCACAAAATCTGGTCCCGCGGTGGGTATCGAGTTCGCAACCTCTTGCGCCTTAGGCTCTTCGCCCACCGAGCCACAGAGGTCGTCAACGACAACAAAAACTAGAACAACCAACTTTTAGTTTGAATAATATGTATTACTAGCAGTGCCCTGCGCTGTTACGTAACATAACTTTTTAGTAGGTACCTGTACTTCAATGTTTTATTCGTATTGTATGTCCGAAATGGATATAATTGTTAGAACTTATGTTACATTATAAGACCAAATGTAAATGCACACAATTTTTACAATAAAATATTCTTATTCTTAAACGACATAATCTTCCGGCAGATAGGAGTAGCCTTATGTCCAAATCTAATGTATAACCTATCATCATATAAAATTTCACGGTGATCGGTTCAGTCGTTTTTCCGCAATAGACGGACAAACACTTTCCCACTTATAATATTAGTATAGATTTAGTTTAACTCGAACCGCGAGCCGCCCATCTCGTCCCGTTGGCGTGGGTGTAACCTTTTCTAAAAATAAACCAAAAACCAAATCAATAATTCACATTTTTTTACTAAAAGTCCGCATTGGATTGAAGGTTTTTCGAACTGTTCTTCGATGTTGCTTTATTTTTAATTTTTACATAAAGATAACAGCGTCGTTTTCATTCAGACCTCTGCTGTTTAGTACCGTCTTACGATTAATTACAATTCAGTTAAGGACTTAACCCTTAACTTGTTAAGTCCAAACAGGATCACAGAACTTAATTAGTAAACAATTCAGTAAACGAGGTTCGAAGTTTTATCAATCTAGTCACGCCTTGTCCTAATGAAGTGAGGACTTGTCACGTAAATAGCTCTTGGATAGCATTTGAAATCGCGATAAAAGGGAGATTTACTGCCACCCTAAATATTCCTAAGTAGGCCCGATAATGGCCATGAAAGTGGCGGTTGTGGGTAAATGATGGTGGATGTAATCAATATATTTTCAAGTTACAGTGGATTTACTTGTAAGTTGAGAAAAGTGTCACTGTTAACTAACAGTTCAAAAGATTTCGTTGACGATTGTTGAAGCACACGGCTTTTAGTAGTTTTTTAAGATTTGTCGAGGATATATCTACTGCAAATTTATAAAAGCAATGGTAATGAAAAGTGTGATTCTAAAAATTAACTTTACTTTTGCACCTATCAAAATTTATTATTTCAATTTATGATATCCTTTGCACAATGTCTCACATTATGAAAGGTCGGCATAAAATATGTATATATTTATATACAGCTTGGCATAACGCTTCGGCCAACCATGCGCTACCAAAGCGACTACGAATATTTTACTATGTGGGATTATTGCACACGCGACTACAAAGCTCTTTTACTTTAAACTACTCGAAAATTATTTACATAATAACTCGCTTTTTTTTTATAGATAAGCCTTTATTTGACCACAATCTCACCTGACGTAAAGTGACGATGTGGTCTAAGATGGGACATGAAGACCTAGAAGGTAGATGGCTTCCTCGGACCACATTACGAAACACGAAAAAATCGCTTCACGCACTGGCCCAGCCCGGAGGGTGGTGACAAGCCGCGGCCGAAGCCTACCACCAGAGACTGTTACTAAGGATTCAGAGGATTACCACTTGCGGACGTGAACAGACAAAACCTCCAAAAAGCTTCAAACTTCGTGTTTCATAGACACACAATATACGTGGTTGCATTTCTTAAAAGGTTATTATGGTTTTTAGAAAGCTAGTAACTGTGCTAAAATAAAGATAATGATTTAAAAACAAGAATCAAGATTCTTGATTGATAACATAGGCTACAGGTCAGGTTTGTATAAAAGCATGTCCTTAAAATTTACATACATATTTTCAATTTTACATAATTTTTTTCAATAAATAAACAAATAATGTGAAATAAATCATATAATGTCAATTAATTTATAAAAACTACACCTAGGGTTACATGTAGTCCGTCAAAATTTTGTATGAAACTTATATTAGGGAATTTTATTTGCTTGTGAAATAGATGAAAGTCTGACTATTTTCATCTATTTCACAATCTGAACTCACAACAAAAACCTCACCACAAATTGTATTCGATATTTTCGAATCCACAATTCGTATGGTGGAATGAAAACTGGCCGGATCTGGGTAATGCAAATATAGAGTGGAAATATTACATAATCGTCATTTTATTTAGGGTTTTTGTGGTTCAGTGGAAATTATAGTAAAATTTGAACAAATGAGCCATTTTAAATGACTTGAAATTAAATATATAAATTACTGAATAAATCGAATTGAAATGGGAGTAAAACTAAATAAATTGGAGTTTATTGAATTTAAAATTTAAAAATCTTACATGTACACATTTGTAAATCTACATTGGTTTGAAAACATTACTTGCAAAATTTTTTGTAAACATGGTTTAATAACAATTTTTAAAAAAATTGCAAAAAGAAAGCTGTGGGTTGATGAATGATGTTTTCTAATAAATTATACAACAAACACAAAAAATACACCTTTTTACTGATTAAAAAAAACTATATTTTTTTGTAATCTTTTTTTTTACAAAATTTTGTAGCTTCTAATTTTGTTGAATTTCAATTTCATATGAATCAGTCCAGCTGTCTCATACCTACTCAATAATAAAATTAGTAGTATTCTATTTCAAACTAAAACTTTACACTTACTAATATTTTATACTCTAAGCCTTGGTAGGTTAGGATATGTTAGGTTGATGCAAACCTTAATATTCTGAACTCTTTTGATGTTCAAAGCCCGTAAAATATTCACTTTTAGCAAATATTAGTGTGGCTAGATGCCTCGTTGGGTTTTGATATTAAAAGGATTAAACTTACATGAATAAAGATATACGAGAAGAGTACCTTTAATGTATGATTTGTACAGTTTGTATTATATAACACAAAATAAGCTCTTCGTAAGTGCCAAGCCTTTAGAGTATATATTATAGCATACCAACGGTGTGACCTAATCTACAAAATAAGCTTAACTAACTTAACGCTTTTTATGGTTGTTTTATCAAGTCTGACGATTATCGACGATCGAGAGGGTCAACGAATAATTCCTTCACTTTTATTTATAATGCTATATTTTTTCCTGTTTTTTTTTAATTGTAAATTTACTTATCATTTATTTCCTACTTTTAATTGTATTTAATTTTGAAGTCTAATTATAGGGAACTACTTCACATTATTGTCACTGGAGGGGGGCGCTGACACCGCTACGCAGTTTTTTAACTTTTGCGGTTGTCAACTCTCAAGTACCGTATACCATTTATTTCCTGTTCCCACTATAGATTTCTTGAATTTGAATTTTGAATTTTATAGATTTATTTTTCTTTGTCAATATATATTTTGTAGGAAAAAATCCAATCAGCTACCGAATCGTTTTAAAATTATTGTAATTTACGTTAGTTATGAGGTATATTAATTATAGCGCTATTGCGCTTTAATAAATATACCTCATTTGCACGATTAATTAATTTACTACGGTGTGCATTGAAGATAGGTATTGCCAGCGATATTTTCGCACATTAACTAAGGCGATATTTACTTTGTTGAATATCTGAGCAGAACAGCTTTACCTTACCAGGACATGTGCAATCGTAAACTAATTCCGAATTGGATTTAAAATACCCAATAATCCCAAATGGCCCCAAATGGCCCAAATGCTAGTTAAATAGATAGAAACATAGATCCTAAAAGGTCATTCGGATCGAAACATGTTGACATAAAACTAAATCACAGTTTTTTTTCGAATCGAGACTCTGATACATTACATAGATTGT
Organism: Gymnoscelis rufifasciata; assembly: GCA_929108375.1. Taxonomy (NCBI): domain Eukaryota; kingdom Metazoa; phylum Arthropoda; class Insecta; order Lepidoptera; family Geometridae; genus Gymnoscelis; species Gymnoscelis rufifasciata. The sequence goes on along the minus strand of OV815315.1, from coordinate 4,479,497 downwards.
TGACTTACATTTTTATTTTTATAAAATGGCGTCCGGTAGATGTCATGTTGAATTTTCTCTAACGTCGTAAAGTCGTCGTTAAAGAGGAATCCATTGACGTGTGAATCATAAAAATCGGCAAAGGCATAGACTGGAAAAATAGAAACAATATTGGATATAAAGAAATAATATAAATAAATACAATATATTTGTAATAACTACAACATTGTAAAAACTGATAAAGCTGTGTTGTTCTATTCACTTCTGAACTAAAACATTATAGCGAACTGTCGAGGCAATGTTATTTCCTTGATAATTTTTGCTTAAAAAATTTAGTTTTATTAATTTTAAGTTGAGTATGACTTTAACATTCCGCAGAAAAGTCTATTATTACGCGTTTATTACCGCAATAGGCATTGCTATATATTAAATTAATGAAGAGTGTCTTCAAACGAGATTCTTATTTCAAGTGTTAACAGACACCACCTATACATCAGGTGAGTTTCAAGTCCACACGAAAGATTTCGTATCTACGGGTCTCTGGAGTTCTAAACTCTTGAACTACCGCCAACTAAGTTCCGATCCGGTTGAGGCACGGCACTATTATGTCCCTGACTGATTTGTTATTTATTAGCCCTCCTCTCTCTCTGTCTCTGTGACTCTAGAATTCTGAACTAAGGTTCATGTTATATATCATGAGATTATGGTTTTCATAGCAGAATAGCATAGAATTTTACAGATGTTTGAACGTAAAGCAAAAGATACGATTATTTTTTGCGTACTTTATGTTTCAGTTCTATTTAAGATTTTTTAATTAATTTAAGTAAAAAATAACACTTTATCGTACTCATATGAAAATACAAATACAAGATTTTTTTTTACCTGGTGAGAATAATGAAATAATGAGCTTACAGGAAAATAAACTTTTGACTTAAATAAATAATTTAGTGTTTCTGTTAAGCTTGTGTAATGAGTAATTGATGAAACTTCACAATACACATAATTATGCTGTGTTATTTTGTTATTTTTTGTTAGGTATGCAAATTACATGTGTGTGAGTGAAAACTTACTAATAGTTATAATACAAAAAATATATATACCTATGTATCTCTATTATATGAAGTATATCAGATGTCTAGTAACCGTAACACTTACAGTTTTCCACGGGACTAGAGGTTGTTGAGTGGATTGTCCTGAAATATTCATTTATTATTATTTTTACTCGGGAAAATTGTTTTTTGTCCCCTTTGTATATTTGACACGGGCATAGCTGTTATCCCACTAGAGGACAATTAAAAGTGCGAGATTTTTTTTATTGAGCGGGCAAAGCCGCCGGCGGACAACCAGGTGTACCTACTGATATAATAAATGCAATTTATATTACCGATCAAATATAACAGATAATACACATTTTCATCCTATTCAAATCTAAATCTAAAATGCACCATACAGCATTCAAATTACATATTTTAATACGGCACCTAAATCTCAATGTAAAACGAAACAGAACGTACAAACCAGTTTAGACTTTATTTTAGCTACTTAAAATAAAGTCTAAACTGGCATTGTCTGCTGTGCCGGAGAGATATGTTCCCAGATCCTCTGAAATTGAAATTTAAGACCTTTATGAGCTCCCGAGTAAAAGTATTACTAGAGGTCTACGCCTCAAAGCCATTGGTTAAGCTTTATGTTTTATGATCCTTCTGTGTTTCAACTTACGTGAAACATTTTCAATTTTCTTATCTTAAATTTAAAGTACGTTTTAAAAGTAGTGCTTTGGCATTAGGTATGTATATTGTATAAAAGCTTTGCACCTTTCATAAAAATATTAGACTCAAAGGAGGTTTGATAAAAAACGTTATTCTTCAACCTAAATTAATGCTATATCTGTTAAATAACAGCTTTTCACCATTGTTTATATCTATAATAGTCGCAAAATAAGGCATCAATATGCTTATTGCGTCTTTTGGCCAATTGAGTTATAAAAGTTAGAAATATCAGTTTTATGAATAAGAGAGTAATCTTTTGCTGTGAAATTAACAGCGGCTCAATCTTTTCATAACAAAGTAAGAGTAACATTAATATAGAGATTTCTGTATTGTGTTATTGTTTTTAAGTTTCCAAAGCTTGTTTTTGACGTAAATTTGTTAAATGCCAATTCTTTACAGTTATCAATCGAGTTCTAAGGATAAAAAATGTTTTATACATATTGTTCTACATCCAAGATGAACCATCTTAGGGACCGTCTCCATGAGGGGATCGCGATGAGTCCGCCCTACTGTCGTCGGGTCATCGCGACGACCAATACGAGTGTGGGCATGTGCGCCGGGGCTATCTAGGCCCTAACTAGCCCAACTTCTTCATGTATCTTCTTTGTTTGAAATTATTAGACTGACTCGGTGGCGCGGTGGGCGAATGTCCGCTTGCAGAGCAAGAGGTAGCGGGTTCGATTCCCGCCGAGGGTAAAATTGTTTGTATGTTTTGCAAGCACTTTTCTCCTTGGTCTGGGTGTTTAATATGTATAATAAAAATATCTATATATGTATGTATATTGTATTAAGTATATCAGATATCTAGTGCCCGTAACACAAGCTAAATGTTGTTGTGTAGATTGTCCGGAAATATTTATTTATTTATTATTATTTATTTATTAGATTTTTTGTACAAAAGACAAATGAAGGAACCAGTTCCTTCATTCGTCTTTTCTATTATGATTGGAGTCAGATCATTAAAAATAACAAAAAAAAACTAAATTGAAACAAAAATCTTGAAACTTCAAAAACAAACAACAGCTTTGTATCGTTTATCTAGCTAGATACCGCCCTGATTACTCTAGCAAAACTTGTTTGGCATTGCAAGCCAAACTGTGCAGCTAAAAGCAATTGAAAACTTTGAAGATACTCAGTCGTCTGAACTTTATAATGACACCATTAAACAAATAATTGAGAACACACACCGAGAGAACAGAGATAAAGGAGACAACTATAATACATGCAGCTAATATGCAGCTAAGCAAAGAACTAAAGGTACAGTCATCGTCGAATTAAAATAAGCGTAAAATTAATATAGAGTATTCAAAATAGACTGCTTATTTTATTATGTGCTAATGTTATTTTACTGTCTATTGCCATTTTATATTGTACTCGATGTGATGCCCTGTTATTACGAGAACACATCGCATTTAATCCTTTTAGTCATGTTTAGTTTATGTTTGTATCTTGTGTTAACTTGTGTTGGGTGTCCTTTCTTAATAAATAAATAAATAAATAGACTAAAAAACATTAAACCAAAATGATATGAGCAGTTTGAATCATTATACAACATTGTAAGCGCCCAATATATTAAAATATCTCATATTTATATGAGCTAACAAGGTGTTCAAAATGATCTGTGCAAACAAAGCTATCAAATACAGCATGCAAATTTTAAGGCTATTAATTTGAATGTTTATTAATTTGATTAATTTTGTTTTAATTGTATTTTCAAATTTTTTTCGCAACGCAGCTAACAGGGAATGACGGCGGCGCATTGCAAGAGCAGCTACTCAACGTAAGAACCCCCCATAACCACTACCACTCAAGTCAAAGTCAAAGTTAAAACGTTTATTTCCTTAGAAGCACATAGCCTACATGGACAGGTCAACTTAAAATTAATAAAACTAAATTGCTTAAATAACAAATATCAAGGAAATAACATTGTCTTGACAGTTCGCTTTAATGTTTTATACTGAGTTGAGAAGCGAATAGAACAACACAGCTTTATCAGTTATTACAATTTTGTAGTTATTACAATTTTGGAGTTTTTATTTATACTCGGAGGTAACTATTATAAGTTTAACATTTACAATAAAAAATGTTTGTCATATAAGGAAGCTATTATGACAAGTGTCAAGAGTGACCGTTAAAAAACAAACCTTACAATCCACACAACAATATTATAATTATTATGTTTTACACTTGACACATCGGATTGTTATTTGGCGGGATTTTAATTCACCATATTAGAATGTACAGCACTTGAGCCTTCCTCCTATTAATGACCTACGTGGCTCGGTGGGCGAAGGTCTGCATGAGGCGCAAGAGATTGCAGGTTACATTCCCGCTTGAGGATCCGATTTAAAATTTCTAATGTTTCGGATCTGAGTGTTGCCTGCGTATCAAATTATTATGAATTTACAAAAAAATAATTAATGTAGTCTACCAGTCACCTAACTTACCTATGTAGTACATATACAATATACAAGATAGTACGAGATTTGCACACCAAACACCTGCTCATAGTTTCAAGAACTGATTGCAGATACAAATGGAGAAAAAAAATATTTTTGAATGTTGCCAATTGACGCTGGTTGCAAGTCGCTTCAGACGGGTATAAGTGGAAGTCACAAAAGGAGACCTATGTCCAGATGTGGACGACCTGTGGCTAAAATTATGATGATGACTTGTATCATTGGTCCATGTCATTAGGTACTTAATAATTTTACCTTGTCAGTTATTTGCCTGACGTTACAATTAAATTACCTACTGCTGGTACTACCAGTAGATAATTTAATCATAAGAATAAAAATGGTCGCAGTCTAACTAGAGAGTTAGACCACCATGTCACTTGTGATAGATTTGAGGAATGTTTATAGTCTCTTATTGTGCACTATTCACACACGTCGTTTTGTTTAGAGATCCACCCCTTGCACAGCAAAAGGCCTAGGACTGTTAGGAAGTACCTAAGCCTAAGCTCTCTATTTCCCGAGCACTACTCCAAGTGCTTTTCAACTCCCAGCTTCAAGTATTATGATGTAGACAAGTGCCTTTAGTTACACAGGGGTGCGCGTTCGACCAATGACATTACACCCTATGTACGCGTGGGTTTTTAAACATGGCTTCGTGAGTACGAATACGAATTGCTGCTAATGCGACCGACTCAGCTTAAAATCGTATTAGCGAGCAGAAATTGCTTATATCTGAATGTACAGAGCTGTGCATATTAGCTTTGGCAAATACTGTTTGTTCGCTTGCTTTTTGCTTTGTTTGTTGACACGGATTTAATGTAACTTCCTTGAACGTGTTCAATGTGCCAAGACTTGCCTTACAAAATGAGCTACTAATTAGCCAACTGTTCTTATGTTTTGTTCATTTTACAGTATGGAGTTATGAGATATGTTGGGCTTCCATTCAGATTCGGAAATGATGTACGTAGAAAGGTACGTAAAAGGACAAAAATTACAGATATATCTGAGCTGTTGGCTCATGAAGTGGCAGTGGATTGACCAAGTAGCACGTAGGTCGTTTTAGCTCAAAGTTTTAAAATAGAGAGAATAGATCGGCGAGTGCAGAATCACACGTCTTAGTGTGATTTGAATAAAGCTGCAGGTTCACGATGGATGCGAGCGGTATTGGACTAAAATACTTAGATTTATTGCTAGTACTGAAAAAATCTACAATCTGTCTACCAGAAACCTGTGAAAGATACGTATACATTTAAAAGCATTCAAGCGTTGTTTGCAAAGAGAATAAAAAACCAACGACACAGTTTGTTTCATCTGCGCAAAACCCTCATCTCTTTAGAGCTGTTCTGATATAGTATGTCTTAGGATTACCAGAGCTTAACGCAAAACAGCTTTAAAGCAGTGGTCATAAAGTTCAATTTGCATAAAAACTCCGCCTAAGCTTCATCCCAGACATGTCACTACAGAGGATCTACTACAAACTTCCAAAGAAAAAGCAATAAAAAGTAGCTTGATGCAGCGACAGACGGCCCTTCAGACAATAGGGTGCACTTAATATCAGCCATGATACGGGCAAAAGCACCTTCCTGCTACCACGAAATAAAGTTCAATTTAATAATTTAGCATCGCTCCACACATTGTAATTAGCAAGAAGCTAATGAGTGATTCTTTTGAAAAGTTTCGCAACGAACGTAAGGGGATAGTTGTACTACATTGTTTGCGTTGTAATAATAATTAGGGTATTGAAGGTTCTTGAATTTGACTCGACATGTTTGCGAGCCCTTATTTCCTGGCATTCATACCAAATATATTTTTTATTGAAACACCTATATTACAAAAAAAAACAATGCTAAAGAAATATAATTAATGTATATAAAAGCAGTTCATATATTTTTTTCTCAGTTTAATACTTAAGCAGCAATTCATGTAACTAATAGAAAGACCTTATTAAAATTTATTTGCAGGGTACCCATTTAGCGTCCTATGCAGAAACGATTATAAACTACTAAAATCGACTTTTAAACGAAAGGATACTTTGTATAAGTCAACATTGTAACTGGAGATTTATTACAATCTATTCGTAAATGATGAAAGGCTGTTTTGACAATTTAATGAATGTCAGATTAAATCTGTGCAAAAATATTTAACTCATAATGCTGCTTACTTGTATGTCAGATACACAAAAATCATTTAAAATATTAAACTTTTATCGTGAGTGGCTAATCCAAAAACAAATAATTCTGAACTGAAAATAACTGAAACTTTTATCGTTATAATAACCGTTATCACCTTGATTGATAATATTATTATAGTCTAGAAATCAGCGGTTCGTTATGCAAACAACGATTACGGAAAACTGTTATTGTTGTGAGCCCAACATTAATTGAATTGCTCCAAAGTTTATTCAGACGAGGTTATGATGACACAGAGATCATAGCTTGGGCTCGCTTTTGCAATACTAGAGGCGGTTCGATAACATTACCAGTTTTTTTTCATAAAAACCTTTTATTTTATATTTTAAGGGAAATAGACGGTGCACTTAGCAAGATGTGCAAAACTTAGTGACATAAACATAATGAAAAATATATATATTTTTATAGATTTTTTTACTATACATATAAGACACCCAGTCTAAGTGCTTTTAGAACATACAAATACTTGACCCCAAGGCGGGAATCGAACTCGCTACCCCTTGCGCCGCAAGCGGATCTTCCCCACCGCGCCACTGAAGCAGTCAAATAAAGTGTTGTTTAAGGATATGATGTAATATTTTATATATAAGTACCTAATTTAATGTTTTAGATATTTATTGTATGTGATTTATAAATCTTAATATATATAAATCTCCTGTCACAATGTTTGTCCTCAATGGACTCCTAAACCACTTAACCGATTCTAATAAAATTCGCACACCACGATCCAACTTGAGAGATAGGATAGTTTAAATTTCAAATTATAGTCGCAATTTTAATTTATTTCTAATTATTTGTCTGTTATTATCTACAGGTTAACAAAAGTGTAAAATAAATGTCTTTTTATAGGTTGTCTATGATTTTTCTTGATAAGCTATTCATACGTGGTGGTAATATAATCTTTGAGCTATTGTCTATGGTCTCGAAAGTTCAATATTCATTTTAAAGGTTGTCTATGATTTTTCTTGATAAGCTATTCATACGTGGTGTTTATATACTCTTTGAGCTATTGTCTATGTCTCGAAAGTTCAATATTCAACATAGTTTTCAATCATTTTTTTCTGACATGAGTTTGAAGTACTTAATTATTATTATTATTTTATTTTTTGTTAAAAGCGTCCGTGAAATAGCGGAGATTATCTATATTCTATCTTCTATATAAATAAAAATGAATTGTTGTTCGTTTGTCTGATTAAAACTCGAGAACAGCTGGGACGATTGAGCTGATTTTGGTTTTAAAATGTTTGTCGTAGTCCAGGGTAGGTCTAAACGGTGAGCAAATAAGGAAAAATTGCCGGGAACTTTTTTTACCCGTGCGACGCCGGGGCGGGCCGCTAGTTAATAAATAATCATTTTACCAACATTTAATAAACATAACCAACCAGGTTTAAAATAAAGAAGATAAATTAAAAACTTTATTATAAAGTAGTATGTAGTGGGGATTATTGTTTGGCTTTAATATATGCAGATTATATAGATAACCATCACCAGCGCCATTGCCAGCGTCATCGCCATCACTAACTATCTCACTACTTGTACATGATGATGTCATTGGTAGAACTGTTATATATATAACAGCTTATTACATTTTCAACTAGTTTATTTAAATCGTATTAGTTACACTGATATTGTTTCTTTTATATGAAAAGGGCTAATATTTAATGATATGAAGTAATTTTAGTGAGTGTAAGCCCTTTTTTTAGTAATGTATAGAAGTATTTTGTGTATTTTATTTTTCATAAATATAAGTATATCTATAGTATATACTATAGATAAATACTTAAAGAAGTAAGCAAAATACTTTTGAAAAATAAACAACACTGATATTATTATTAGTTCCTTAAATACATATTTATTTTAATAAAACAACCTTAACAATGTGAAGTATAGAAGTTTTATGCCTAGATAATTAGCTTTAACTTTTTTGAAGCCACCATGTTTGCTCGCTATTTAATAATGTCAGTGAATCATTAATGCTAATAAATAAAAAAGGGCTTACACTCACTTAAATTACTTCATATCATTAAATATTAGGTAGCCCTTTTCATCTAAAAAAAAAACAATACCAGTCTAACTGATACGATTTAAATAAACTAGCTGAAAATGCAATAATTATTTAGGGTAAACTGGTTTTATATTTAAAGTTAATAACTACTGTTTCCCATCCCTACTCTAGCAAAAAGGTTAGGATGGCAATCGAGAGACTTGATTAAACTAAACATTGTTGTTGCAATACAATTATTCTGATGGGGCTCGGTTCCGTTTAATTCAGTTCACGAATACTTTCCAAATATCTGCTAAAAGCCTATAGGCTCAACTCTATTAAAACTTGGCGAATTTCCTGAACTTTAGCAACTCTTGGGGATAAAAGTTTGAAAAATATGATGGTTTGGTGCATGCAGGTAACGTATATTCGTTATATGCGTAACGTTACAGCAAAACAACTTATTTGTTAAGAATCCGTCATTTGTATTACTTAAAATTACGTTTATACGAAAAAAAAATGTTTTTTCTTGTAAACGTAAAATAAAGACGCTTCCGTTCATTAAAGTTATGCGTGACGTAACGCTTTCGTGCGATTTGTACTAAATTTGTGCGTGTCAAGCCCCCAACTCCGAAAATGTGATGTTCTAGAGGTATATCTTGGCACTTTTTTATTAAATCAATAAGGCGAAAAATAGGTGGTCAGTTTTTTTGGACGGGCTAACAAACGGATTTAATAGAATACCTACCTATATAATATATATAACATATATAATGTAGTCATGCATGTAGTCTAAGTCTTAGGCCTAACTTCTCTCGCCAAGAGAGAAGTCCTTGTGGTCCAACAGTGAGAATATAAATAGGAGTAAGGGCTCATGATGACTTGATTGATTGATTGATGATTGATTGATGATTGTTGTCAAAAAGTCATTTAGTAAAGTAATTTCTTATAGGCCTCTAAAAGTCTCTATTACTCACCAACAAGCAACTAATTCTTTTTTCTTTTGAGGCACTTAAGTATTTTTTACAATTCAATACATTGCTTCGAACTCTATGACTACAAAATAATACATTAATCCAAACAAATTAAATTAAAATTTTCATTGTCTAAGAACACTCGCGCCAAACTCACTTTTACAAAAAAAAACTAAATTGAAATGGTTCCATCCGTTCGGGAGCTATGATGACCCAGTCAGACACACTGACGACACACAGACAGACACGTCATACTTATAACACCCCTCTTTTTAGGTCGTTGGTTAAAAAAGGCAATGTAAGTAAAGTTTGAAACAGATTCTACTCTACAAAATATAAGACATCATTTTAACATGTTCTTAATCATGTCGTTAATTTAGGAAAATAAAGGAAAACGTGCTTCTCTTCAAACATTTTATAAGCTGCATTTATTGTGAAAACAGGTACGTTCAATTTCTTAAATCATTTTGTATCCAAGTCTCAGTATAACAGCTTTGCCTTTTGATAATAAGTTATGCTATGCTAATAGTAATATTAAATAGTACTATCTAATTGGCTCACCCACCATTGTATATGTTAGTATTTATTTGTTAAATATAGCAGTTGGTACTCCCAACAAAAAAAAATAGTATTATAGAAGGAATGTAAATAAATGTGCTTATAATGATGAAGCTAATAGCATAACACTGGCCCTAGGTAAAAGAGTAATTTTGTATAATATTATAATAACTTTTATGATTAGATAAAGAAGACAGCAGCTGGCCCAAAGTGGCACGAAATAGCATGGGATCGAGAGCAGTAGACATCTTTGGAGGAGGCCTTTTCCCAAAACGGGGTACCTACATAACCACCCACATAATACTAAAACACAATTTGTATAATTTTGTAGGAAATAAAGGCTTTTTTATTTATTATACCATTTTAAACGTTGCATTCCATTAAAATCATCATCACTACATAGTAAAACAAAGTCGCTTTCTCTGTCCCTATGTCCCTTTGTATGCTTAAATCTTTGAAACTACGCAAAGGATTTTGATGCAGTTTTTTTTAATAGATAGAGTGATTCAAGAGGAAGGTTTATATGTATAATAACATCCATTAAATATTGGAGAAGTACTGTTATTTTTGAGGTTTCTAATGTGATGTCGTAAATAATTTCATTTTTTCAGCGTTCATTGCAAACGCATGCTGAACCCTACGAGTTTTATCAAAATAATGTACTTAGTATTGTACACATTGAAAAGGTCTACAGTCACATGATGGTACATGTCTATCTCTTATGGATAACCCACAATAACATTTTTTTTTTGTCATTTACTTTATATTTATTTATTTAGTATCAGCATTGCACTCGTGCGAAGCCGGGGCGGGTCGCTAGTGATTTATATAAATGCTTGAACAACAAGTTTTCTATGTAAATGCAACCTTCTCGAAAAGATGAAACGTGCCCTCGCTCCTTTTGATGAATAATTTATGTTTTATTCTCGTATCTCCTCTGACGTCCTTATACGAGTCTATAAGCCTTGGGCAATTTTAATTTTTCAGCCATTTATAATTTTCCACAAAACCTGGGGATTTATTGCTAGTTTTTCATCTCCATTTGCTCAAGCCAATTTTAAGTTTTGTGAGATATCTGAGAAGTTATATTTCAAGTTTTGATTAATTGCTTCATTTGCTATCGTTCTGCAGTTAATTTTATGAAAATGGTTTGAGTTATAACTTTATATGAACATATCTGTCTATATTTTAATCTACAACATATCTGTCTATGTGTTTATCTGTCTATATTTTAAATGACTTTTTAAGCTCCAATTTTATCATTATATGCTTTAAATCGAGTTTAATTGAACAACGATCAATGACAATTTAATGTCAATTTAATTTCAGTAAGGAGGTAAAACGAGTTTAGCCTGACCTATCGAGTGAAGCCCCGAGTACAAAAATACAAAGAAAATACAAAGTGCAGAAGAATTTCGACCATCTCGTAATGGCACGTTGGTGTAATTGGTAGCGCGCTGTGGCGTTATCACAGAGATGCAGGTTCGAATCCTGTGCATGCGAAAGTTACGGATGTGTCTTATTCTTTTTCTGCATAAAATTTATAAATAGTTTCACCTACAAAGTGAGGTTTATCACTTATTAAAAATATTTAAAAAATGTATATACCTATATCTGTATAAATGTACATGTGAGCAAATAAATAAATTTATAATATTTGGTAAAAATCGGTAAAGCCGTTTCGGAGGAGTACGGTAACTAATATTGTGACATAGACATTTTATATATTAGATATAAGGAAATACGCCCTTTGGTGGAAATCTGACGTACATACCTACCTAACACTACCGTAACATAGCTAGGGAAAGTAAACATTTTGGGATTTCAACATTTTAGGAACTCAATTTCCTGTTCTTTACTGCTTTAATTTACTTAACTGAAACAAAAATACCACGGCTATATTTCTATCAGTATGATGTATACATTTACGTAAAAATTATTTGTAAGTTTTTTTTTTTTTTTAATTTATTTATCGTTTACAAAAAATAAAACATTTTTATTTAACACATAAATAGCACAAAAAACCACTAAGGTTTAAAACCCGTGCTATTTGAAAACTGAGACGCAGGTTCTCACTAACCTATTTAGTTACACAGATTATTTTGAAATTAGGGAACTATCTAAACTAACATTAATTATACATTATTTCTTTCTTTATTTGTACCTGAATAGTCAGATCAAGTATTACTGATGAAGAATTGTTTCAATTTATATTTAATGTTTTGCCGCGTAATTTTATGTCGAAGTTCAGAGGGCATGTTGTTAATCAGACGCGGAACCATAAATGCAGTAGTAATTTGTTTATTTTAAAGTTGTTGTTTGTGACACAATAATTTTAACGGAGACTATTTTATTGTTTCGTACTTTTTACAGTGTTTTTGAATATTTTGAATTATGGGTAAAATTTCACGCTGATTTTCCTTTAACTTTTTTGTCTTTGATTATAATTTTAACTTAAAGTGAATACATATAATATTCACGATATTGCAACCATTTGGATAGCTGCGATTGCTTCCCTGCGTTGTCGGGAACACACAATCTCATTAAACAACATAAGCCGGAAGTAATTAAATATAAGTAATAAATAAATCTATAATGCAGATTTATATATTATTAGGACCTCCAACAATAAAATACACTTTGATAAAGCTGTAGTAATATCATATAAGAGACATAGTCATGTCAATACCTAAATAACAAGCGATATGCAATTTTAATAGCAGCTTTTTCTTTTTCACAGTCCGATAAATTCAAGCATAGCGGATCCCGAAATTTTATAAAAAAATATGCATTCTCTCTCTCTCTCTCTCTCTCTTCAGCCGTAGAATGAATGCTTCTGGTATTGAGCTTCCATCATAATGGAGTGTTGCCATACTCACCACGCTCAGAAGGTGTGTTAGCGCGCGCAGTATTTAATGATGTGTTCCAAGAAGGATGCTGGTCTTCTTTGTGCTTTCTAGTCGACATCACTTCGCAAATAGAAGTTAAACGAATATGTGTATGGATATGTATATATAATATGCGTTGGCATTTGTCCGCCATCGAATAGTTTCTGTTTTTCCTATCATCATCATAATATCGACGAAAACCAAATGAAATCGAATTTTTCCTTCATTGTCCAGTCTCGCATGCAAATAGCCTGGAAAAGTACAATAGCCTTTCTTCAAATTCCAATTTTAAGCTGAACAAGGGCCGGGCCGGCTCATAATGCCGCACTCCACATGAGGGCCGGACCTCGCTGTGGCTACTTCTGCTACTGTGTGGTATCTAGTACGAGCGACAGAAAAAATATATAACATAAAATAAATAAATAGCAGAAACATTTTGGTGAGAATGGTTTATGTGTAAAAACTTGATTAAAGGTAAATTGCGGGACGATTTATGACGTATTAAAAATACTACTGACTAGATCTCGTTTTACTAATCTTAAGTTTGCATGGTGATTTGGAAGTATATATTTTAGTTTTATCGTTCTCTTAATTTAGAAGTTAGGAGGACTTTACTACCCGGAAAGTCTCTCGCGCAAACCATCAAGTTCAGGGAAAAAATACTTGGGGGCCTATCCATAGATAGTCCACACTAATGGTTTAATTAAAAAAAAAACATTAGTTTCTGTTTACAGTATGGGGAACACAAAAATATATTTTCTTTGTTTGAAAATCTTAATGCGGTTCACAGAATCATCTTATGACATCTAACTCATGGTATCCAAAAAAAAAAATGTAATGAATAAGTTTCACAAGTACCTTTAGTTTTAATAGTTTCGAAAAAAAGTGGCTGTGATATACGGATGGACAGACAGACATATATACAGACATGAGGAATCCATAAGCGTTTAGTTTTTGTAATTTGGCTGCGGAACAAAAATTTGTTTTCACTACGGTATTTGTTCGCACAAATGAAAATGAAACAGGTATGTTTAATTTGAACCATACAAGTTTTTATTTTTATTCAATTCTGCAGTTTGAAGTGCCGCCATCAAACTGTAACAAATTTTTGATCATAATCACAATTAGTACCGTTCTATTTTTATTATATTTAGTTACAGTTTGATGGCGGCACTTCAAACTGCAGAAATGAATTAAATAAATAAAAATAAATATTTCCGGACTACTCACACAGCATCACCTAACCCCAAACTAAGCAGAGCTTGTACTATGGGTGTTAGGTGACTGATATACTATATAGATACATATTTTTTTTGTAAATACATACATATATGATCCGGGCTGGGCCAGAGCGTGAAGCAATTTTTTCGTGTTTCGTAATGTGGTCCGGAGAAGCCATCTTCTAGGCCTTCATGCTCCATCTTAGACCACATCGTCACTTTACATCAGGTGAGATTGTGGTCAAATGAAAGCTTATCAATAATAATAATAAAAAAAATATGATACATAGAAAACACCCAGACCCGAATTCTGGTCCCCCGGCGGGAATCGAACCCGTAACCTCCTGCACCTTAGGCGGACGTTCGAATTGAATTGAATATAAAAATATAATTATCAAAATCGAACCATTCTATAAAAAGGTCATCATCATACCTAAAAAACATACCATATTCTCGACCTTATATTATTTATATGTAGTACCTCCTCCATTTTTTTTCTTCGGTTGAATAACGCGGATCGGTAACATAGCCAAACGGATTAGCTTATAAAAGTGGAATCCGGTTGATCATATAAAGCATACAGAATTGATGGTTTTAAGATTAGTTATCTCAAAAAAACAATTTTAAACCGATAAAAATATTTGTATTTGGCCTCCGTCCATTCGTAAGCGCAAAAAGCAACAATTTTATATCTAATTAAAGCGTTACTTAAAAAAATTTCATAAAACTTATCATGACTTGGACTATACACCACCTTTTACTCATTCAACCTCTTACAACTGCCCACTGAATGAAACATCGATTTTAAGCTTTAAAATTGCCTTTTTAAAAGCTCAATCTGGTATGCTCACTTGCTCGAGGAGTACTTCCGGGCTTGATAGCTAATAGGAGAAGGCAATAAGAAGGACCAATATTTGAAAAAATGCATTGAATATTCCATATGCTTCATCTATTGAATCATTTTCTTTTTGTATTTTATAGTGCAGATTCTGCATTCGTCGGGGTTCTTATGAAGTTGCCCGAGATTACTTTTTACCACTTATTGATTAATCACGAAATCTAAACCCTATTTTGGGTTATTGAGATTTACCACCTAGAAACTTGAAATTTGGTAAGACGGTTTAAGAACGGAAATTACGAAACTACACCCCTAAGGGAGTGAAACGTTTTTGAAGTATTAGAATAAAGCGCGTGCAAAGTCGCTGGGGCTCACTAGTAATAACCAATATTTCAATTTGAAGGTACTACTATAATATTAATGAGAATCAGGTTAATTAATACAATTGTTCTTAAATAGAGGTACAAGATACAACCTCCAAAATCATTTATTTCGATTGTTTGATTTTACAAATCTTAGAAAAATTCTTCTCAGAGATCTTATTTTGTTTATTATACTTATGTATTTTCTCCTGTTTTTTCTTATTTAATGTATGTATTTATTATTTATTTATTTTTCATATTATTTATGTATATGCTATGATCTTTGTGCACCGTCTTTCGTGTTCCTAACATATCCTATCCATCCAAAGGTTGCCTGGCAGAGATCACTTTAAGCGATAAGGCCGCCGATTGTACAACGTATGTGGCTATTGATTGTTATTTTTAAGTTAGTCTGTAAGCATTGGTGTGCAATAAAGATATTATCTGTCTATCTAACTATCTTATTTCCATAGATGCATAGATTCGGTACATTTACAGACACGTTGTTTATACATTAAACTATAAAAATAAAACATAATTAAAAAAAAATACATTCTTCTACGTTTATTACTTAGTTCCACCAACACACGACAACAAACACGCACAAAATAATATCGCGACGCTTCCATATCATACTATATATCACTGGCCCGCTTCGAGTCGGATGCGAAAACCATCTTCGTGAACCATTCTACCTATTTCTATATAAATAAAAATGAATTGTTGTTCGTTAGTCTGATTAAAACTCGAGAACGGCTGAACGGATTTATCTTATCATAGTCTTGAAATGTTCGTGGAAGTCTAAGGAAGGTTTAAAAGGCGAGAAAAAATCCGAATAATTGCCAAGATTTTTTTTTATAATTGCCCGTGCGAAGCCGGGGCGGGCCGCTAGTTTATAATATGTACTGATAGTGAAACGATAAACAAAGTCATGATAATGCGGGTTGAACAGTATTATCAACGACGTGCTCCCGTAAACATAGAGGAAGGCCGTTGGCGCCGGGCTACCTACGTCTTAGGTTATACACGGACTAGTTGAAACAGCGGGTGGGTAAATATGCGTATCTACCACTATATCTAGGTATTGATAGATAGATAGAATTTTTTTATTACAAACACCAATAAACAAAATAATTTATAGTAAAATTAAACGTAGCATGCGAAATGGGCGGTCTTATTGCTTAAAGCAATTTCTTCCAGACAACCTTTGTATGAAAACAATTTAATTCAGGAAAGTTGTGGACGGCGGTGGTAAACAAAATAAAGCATACAAAATTTTCAAAAATAAAAACAATAATTACTCTTACTTATATTAATCCTATTATTAACATTGGCAATATAAAAAAAAATGTAGAGTGATATTAAATATACATAATTATATAATAATACCTACTTATGCCAAACTATTTAGATAACTAAAGTCTTCTATGTAGATTAGTAGACGAAGCAAGGATGTTAGATTTGCAGTTACTAAAGCGTCACAGGTATTGGATTGTGTTTGAAAACAAATGTCTATTATTCTAGAGGTATAAGTACATTAGCAAGTTTTCCATTTTAAGCGTCGGGAGGGAACAACTCAATAACGAACAACTAAGGATTAAGGCCTAATTCAAGATGCAACTCATAAATGATAGTGTACGGTACATAACTGTGTACTGAGATAGACATTTAATCCCTTTTGGTCCCTATAAAAGGTACTATTCCCGTAAGATTTATGAGGAAACTTTTAAGCTGGTAAAAGCTAGATGTTTGAACTCAAACAACAAATTTAAAGTTTTAAGAAACACTTCACTCAAATGCAAGTGAAACATTTTGTTTGCAAATAAACGTACTGTAATGTTAATGACTAAAGAAAAAAAACATTCTAAAGACAGCTTCCAGTAATATCTGTTTACATTCCAGGATTAAATACTTATTTATTTATTTATCAGACACACAAAACACATTACAACATTTACGACTCAACTTTTTATATCTAAACCTAAGATCTATGTTGCAACATAACTATTATGTGTGCACTGCAAAAAATTAACAATGATTAATGAACTTAAACTAATAAAAAAGAAGACTTAGTATAATAATATTGAATAAAAAGAATACTTCATATTATTAAGGAGGAGCGTGTGTGATGAACAAATTAAACTAATTTCATAGTTTAATTTGTTTGCATTAGTAGGTAATTTTGATCTGTTCAAGTTGTCCGTATATAGCCTAACTTCTCTTAAGGCCCGGGTCAGGTTGAGTGCTGAATTTGATTTCAAAGGACGCGTCAGGTCAAAGATAATATCTTGAAGAAGGGCTTTGTTAGAAAGATTTACTACAATTTCCAAGTCTGATATTTTTTCATGTGATGGTCATTAGACCACATTTAGATAAGATTTATTAGGTATAACCTCTTTTATCACTCTTTCTTTTGCTGAATAGAGTATTCAAGTCAGTTATGTTATTTAAAAATATCTAAGTGGCGGACAGCGGAAGTGATTTCATATAAATATAAGATGAAGCATCTCTCACTGTCTGTATCCATATTCATGGTTAAGAAACTATAGGTCCGCTCCAACTTCGCACTGATGCAAATCCTACATTAAAACCTTCATCTACAATCATTCCACGTATTGCAAAAAATACGTTAATTTTTTTTTTTTTAAAAGCACTTATTGGAATTGATTATTTTATTACTGTCCTGTCCTGTAAACAAGTCCTCGAATAGCACTTATCAATATTTTTGGCAGGTGTAATTTAGGAATACAATTTGTTCTTTCATTATGGTCCTTTGTTATAATATTGTCAATTTTATAGCAAGACTGATCGAAGTGTCAGATGTAATTTTCTAGAAATGACAACCCGATACACATGGCCCATAACATTATAATTTATTACCGTTGTTAAACATATAACAAATATCAAAAAACACCATTAAAACCCGTACATTTTCGTTATTACAAGCGCAACACGCAATTTCCATATCTTCACACCCTCGCGTCGTAAAAATAAACGACAAGTGTTATGTAAACCAAATCATAACTTCACAGCTGATGTTTCAATATTTCTGCTTATTTTATTGAGAAATTTAAGTGCATGATGTGGAAATGTGAGATATTATTTGCTCTTCACTCTTCCTTTACTTTAATTATTATAAAATACAGTTTATTAATGGAGCTATGCCATACTTGCCATGCTTGACAGGCAAGTTGGAAAGTTTTTGATAATTAGACTACTTTTACAATCAATGTTTGTGAGTAAAAGTGATAGGATGTAAGTAAGTAATTATTGTGTTCGTTACTCTTTCACGCAATTCTGGATGGATATTGATGAAATTTCATAATAATATGCCTTACATATCAGAATAAGACATAAGCTACTTTATAATATATTTACGGTATAATTTCGTGTTTCGCAGGAAAATACAATTATTACGAGAAAAGTCCGAAAATACTTAATACTAGACATAAGTAATTGCATGTATTGTGCCAAAAGGTCTCGCCTCAGCATAAGCAGGTCCACATTAGGTGGATTTGCGCTGGTTTTCAGACGAGACCTAATGACAAACAACACATGATAATACAAAGATGAAGGAGTAGACGTTTTCTCAGACAAAGTAACAATGTACTCTTTACCGCGGGAAATTATATTATAACGCGGACAAAGCCGCGGGCGGGTCGCTAGTAAATCTATAAGGAAGTCTCAATTCTAGCAGTAGTGTACTTCCTATGACGACCTTTGTAGCTCGGTGGGCGATGGACCGCTTGAGGCGCAGGAGGTTGCGGGTTCGATTCCCGCCGCGAGACCAGATTTTGTACGATCTACAATTTCTGGTCTCGGGTGTGGGTGTTTTCTATGTATCATATGTATGAATTTACAAAACAAAATGTATATATGTAGTATATCAGTCACCTAACACCCATAGTATAAGCTCTGATTAGTTTGGGGTTAGGTGGGGCTGAGTGAGTAGTCCTTATAGGTAATGAAGATTGTTGAAGTATTATAATTTAGATACATTTTTTATTTAAGTTATATTCATAAAATCGTTCAAATATCAGGAATGATTATTTAACAAACACAGTTTTTGCATTAACTTTTCCCATTTTTACGTAATATCAATTCGATGGCATGGTTCCTAAGGACATCAATTCAGTCTCTTCAAATTAGCATTTTAACAGAAATGATTAGAGTTAGAATTTGTATGTGATCAGCTGGAAACATATTAAAATGCAATAAAGCTACTTCTTTGTAGTTTGTACTTATATAGATAAATATTTAATTTGTTCATATTTAAGTAAACAACTAGGACAAACAAACAAGAACTTGGTTCTATCTCGAACAATTTAATACCATTATTCAGTTTAAATTTTTAATTTAAACGGGAAACGAGGCAAAACAAGTGAACTGTAATCCAATTATCTTTTATCGCGCAGAAAACTTCAATAAGAGCGGCCTTGGCCCATCTGTGGTCAAGTTATTGCCTACAGTTTTCGTGTTCTGAAAACGAAATCAAAATTCGAATTGTATGAGTATAATGATTCTGCTTTGATTTTACCGCAGATTCTCATTGAAATACAAACTTTTTAATTTGTCCATTTTTTATGGATTTTTCAGTATCGTCATCGTCTGTCGTTTGTCTCTCTGTTGAGGGTGCAGAGTGGGGCCTCGAGCTAATGCTCCTTACCCCGGCTTCAACTCCGGGGGCGACTAGCTCCGGGTCTCGTGATGGCGCCTTCAAGGAGGGAACAATGTATTTTCCCGCGGTAAAAATAGCTTTTGGCCTTTCCAGATGAATAGGCTATAAAAAAGTGATCCGTATTCAGTCTTCGTACACTAGTGCAAACTTTGTGTTACAAGTTAAAACTTTTTTTTTTTTATTCTTGATAAGCTTTCATTTGATCACAATCTCACCTGATGTAACGTGATGTCACGTTGTGGTCTAAGATGGAGCACGAAGACCTAGAAGGTAGATGGCTTCTCCGGGCCACATTACGAAACACGAAAAAATCGCTTCACGCACTGGCCCAGCCCAGAGGGTGGTGACAAGCCGCGGCCGAAGCCTCCCACCAGAGAATGTTCTTAGCACCACCCGGAGGTCACGTGTAAGGATTCAGAGGGTTAACACTTACGGACGTGAACAGACAAAACCTCCTGACTAAAAAGAATTGTTACGCGATGGCAGTTAAGATATATAATAAGCTACCAATTAAACTTAGGAAACTTCACAATACTGAATTTAATATCAAAATGTATAATTGGCTATGTGACACATGTTTTTAATTCATGGATGAATATTTTAAATACAAACTTACATGTAATTCGTTGACATTTGTATAATTAATTGTGTACTTGCTTGTGTGTTAATGACTGATTATTATAATGACGTATTGCTATTTTTCTTTAATTTGACTACATATATGACATATTGTTACATGTTAGCTTAATTTTAATTTTATTTTAAAATAAATAGTTAGAGACATATTAATTAACTAAAACTAATTACACGACTTACCTTGTCGAATATAGTGATCATTACTGTAATCTCATGAACCTGGACTACCTATATTCTGGCAAATAAATATTATTTCATTTCATCCTTACTACTAGTAATGTACTCGAATTAGTCTAATGTATACCACGGCTCATTTTATTGTGTTAATAATTCCTGTTTCATCGAGGTATTTATTTTCATAATAGTACATACATTCAAGGTTCATTATTTAAATGTAAGAAATAAAGAAGAAAGAAAGAAAATATTTATTATTACACAAAACAATTACAAAAACAATAACAACAAACTTAAGCTTATAACAAATTAAATATAGGTACCTTAAAACTATTTAAAATTTGTGTAATAAAGGGTCCCTGGCTCAGCATAATGCATCTGCCACAGGGCCCGTAGGAGCACTATGACAGAGCGCTGGTTTTCAGCCAGGGCCGTGAGGGTGGCAACACCACAACTTAAAATTAAAACAAATATCCACAGTAGTATCATAGGTACAGTATCCATAAAGGAGTGATTATGGGATCAGAGAAGAGTGATAAGTTGGAGTGTTCAATGATAAGTTCCTTATGTGCATATCTAGCTAGGTTCAGTTTTAATTTCTTATTATATTTTTTATCTGGTGTATTAAATGTAGACAACAAACAATTCTTCAGTATCACACCCGCCTTTCTGACTCACACTAAAATTCGTCAAGTTGTTGTTTTCAACGATAAATTCATTTTCGTAGTAAAAATTACACCAAATATTTATTTATCTCTTATCTCCAACCTACCTACCTAATGCTCCTACATAAAATAAAATAAAACATAGGGATCACCAAATCACATTCTTGTCTGCAATAGCTCAAACTTCGTTCATTGACACTTACAATTAGTATTCTTTTCCAGTCTGGCATAAACGAGTTGAACGCGTCTGGGAATGAAACGAAATACCTAGGATTTTCCAAGTAATGATCTACTTCATTTCAGTATTGCAATCTTGGCCACAGTTGTTCTTTGCAGAGTACAATGCGAGGTACTGAAAAGATTGGACTTGGAAAAGATATGGAGTCGAAGAATTGTTTTGATAAGCATGGAACAATGTCACTGGCGCAGACTTATCAAAGATCTGTTTAATTAACATTTTGTTTACAGATTCTGTAATTTTTCCATGGTCAATTTAAATTCAAAAAACATAGTTTAAATTATTTTTTGGGAATCCAAGTATCCTTGTACAAAATTACAATAAAATTAGTTTAAAGGTTCAGGAGTGAAAGCATAAGAAGTTAGGAAAACTGCAAGTCAACCTAAATTATACAATAGACAAGAAGATTACAAAAAAAAATTGGTAATCTGTTTTGTACGTCTTATACCCAGTCCAAAAATATGAGCCAACTATTTTTTTATTTATTAATTAAGTAAAAAATTGCTAATATGTAGAGCATGAAATTTCCGGAGTGGGATAGCTAAAATTTAGTACAAATAGCACGAAGGCGTTACGTGACGTAAAACTTCAATATACGAGTAGCATTCGTCACGTGTTGATTGTTCGTTTGCAAGAAAAAATAAACAATACTCATACAATTTATTTAATAATTAAAATAAGGGACGATTTTCTTTTGTCATCTCATCAGCCTACTATATTAGTAGAGTAATAAACCGCGACTTTTACTATTAAGATTATACGATTAGAGACTCCATTTTATCACTATTATCCCTCCATAGTGTCCTCAACCACAGATTACACACCACTCACTCCTTTCGTATGATAATTTTGACCTATTAAACCTTCTAGATAATCTTGAGAATGTTTTGAATGGTCTTGAATGACATGTATATTAAGGTTTAATGCGTTAAACGGTTCAAAGGAGAATTAATCTTGCATGAGAATTGAAATGGATATGCGTGGGGTAATCATTGGCCAGCTGTTTTGTTCATGAATGAGAAAATGGTTTTTAATATTAGCTTAAAATGGTTATTTAAAAAATATTTTGTAGGCGTGAATGTGAAACTGCGATGAAGGCGGCATTAATTGTTACCTCAGGTATATATCAGAGAAACAACAGGCAGTCTTTGATCCACAATAGTAAAAATTGTAGTGCTTTTTCAAGCTAGGTATACTTTGAAAAAAAAAAAAACATAATCATCATCACCCTATTAACGTTTCCACTGCTGGGACACACAGGGACTTCTATATATCTAGGGTAGTCTCTAGGCGAGAGAGATAAAAAATATAATGTTGTAATATTATTTATCTAGTTCGGGTTTCAAGCGGTAAGTAGTTTTCATACATGACTTGTTAAATTAACAGTATCAAATATAATATTCTTACAAATATCTAGGTATAACCGAATAAAGATATAACCCAACAATAAATGCAATTTTTAAGCAACATCTTGCTTAGAGCTTACCCCGTGGCATGCTCTAAGCTTTTGTTACGGGTACTAGACATCTGAGAAACTTAATATAACTGACAAACATATATAGATTTTTTTTAATATATACATTTTAAACAACTAGACTAAGGAGAAAGTGAAAGATCACTTGGCGCCTCGGCGAGAATCGAAGCCGCTACCTCTTACGCCGCAAACGTATCTTCGCCTACCGCACAACTAAGGCAGGTAAGATAGAAATTAGTTCAGTACTTTGTAAAATGTTAAGGCAAAAAAGCAAATTTTTGTCTAAGCAACATTTCATAAGTAACGATCAATTTTATTTTTGTGCAATAATTAGCTTGTAATTAGACACCACTCAGTGGCGTGACAACTACTTCCCTGTTTTTTATTAATATTTAACTAAGTTAATTTAAGTTACATACATAACGTATTAGCTAAATTAATCTGTTAAGTTATAGTGTGGCATAATAAACATATTATCATCATCTTTTAATCTTTTTCAATGAAACTGTAATTTGTTATTCATTGCCGAAACCTCTCCATAGATGCCCTTGTATGATTTATCCAGTCCTTGGCTCACTCAATATCATCTAAAACATGCAAAACTACATCACATCTACATCATCTAAATTGCTTAGCAACACTATCCTAGACTGGCTTTGGCTTTAGTAGCCACTGTCCGTGCAGCAAGCTTTTAGTTAGATCTACATTATTTAGTGGCCAGCAGCTTATGCTCTGCTTATGACATCAGCTTCTTAATAGATGGTTGAAGTGTTTGTAGCAAAGAGAAGAAATACGGTTTGTATACTCTATATTAGCTTTTAGTATTATCCACGTTTTGTATTCTTACCCATCAGCGCGACGCAAAGGAGTGGTAATGTGTTTATCAGCATATGTATGTATTTACATATTTATGTTAGTATGTTCCTTTGCAGCACTTAACAGAGACCGATTTTTATGATTCATACGTCGATGGATTCCTCTTAGTTCGGCGATTGGCAGTAAAAACACGACAACTGGGAATACTGGACGCCATTTTGTAAAGATAAAACAAATTTAAGGCAATAAACTATGTTCGTTTCCGTCGAATGGGTATTTAAAACGCATTATTAGTTTTCTTTCAACAGTTTTCGATCTATTGGACCGATGAAGGTTGCGTAACAATAATAAACACATAAATAGGCATAAAGACAAGATCATTCAAGAGCATTCCCAAAAAAGTAAAGTCGCAGTAAGGAAATATTTTTTTTTATTTCAGCTTGTTCTGTGCTGTTTTTTCCGGAAGCTGGTAGGATGGTAAAAGGTTTTTATGCGAAAGCAATTATTGCGGGTTGGATTCCCGCTCAGGGTGAAAGTGTTTGTATGTTCAACAAGAACTTTCTCCTTGGTCTGGGTTTTTAATATGTATAATAAAAAAATATCTATATATGTACGACTATTATGTTAAGTATATCAGATATCCAGTACCTACCCGTAACACAAGCTTAGAGCGTACCACGGGGCTAGATGTTGTTGTGTGAATTGTCTGGAAATATTTATTATTTAAACTTGAACTAAAAAAAAGTATGGGTTTGTCTTTTTATTTATTTATTTTTTATGCCTTTATTTGACCAGAATCTCACCTGATGTAAAGTGACGATGCGGTCTAAGATGGGGCATGAAGACCTAGAAGGTAGGTAGGAACGGGAGGTAGGTCTCCTACCTAGGGCTAATTTATTATTTAGTGCCTAGGGTTCCTTGAATTTCGATAGTTTATATAAACACATAATACATGTACACATGATTTTATAATATAGTTATATATATATCGTACAACAATTATTGTTACATGCAGAAACAATTGAGTAGTTATATGTTTCCTTCCTATTACAACACTGTCTTTTTTGTTACTCTTGATCCTGTCCATCCAAAGGTTGCCTGGAAGATCGCTCAAAGCGATAAGGCCGCCCATTGTACTCCAATATTATGATAATGATAAGAATATGTTTGTTTTTTTTTGTGTGTTTTGTGTGGTGTGCAATAAAGTGTTATCTATCTATCAATTGAGCAAAAATTAGCAGTCAGAACGGTCACCCATCCAAGTGCTGACCTCAAAAATTGTAATGCGGTTCACAGAATACATCTACTTACCAAGATTCAATAATATCATTAATATAATATATATTTTTAAAGTAGCTAGTAGCTGTGACATACGGCGAACAGACAGGCAGACATGACGAATTTATAAAGGTTCTGTTTTTTTGCCATTTGGCTACGGAACCCTAAAACAATGCAATGACTCCCAGAATTATTTAACATTACATATAAATTGTTCAGCTATAAAGATCTCTAAAAAACATGTATTTCACTTTTTGTGATCTATAGGTACTTTCGGAGCTTAAGAGTTTAGAATAGAATAGAATAATACTTTATAACACACAATATATAATAATTATACTTTATAACTACAATTTGTAAACTCAGACTCAGCACTCTGAGTGCTGAGTCTGAGTTTACAAATTGTAGTTAACTTTCTCGATCGTGAGAACGTTAACTATAATTTGTATGGGATCGAAACAGCGCCTCTTGTGGCAAACTTGAGAAACATAATTTGCTAGTTTGAGATTCACTATCGACCGTCGATCGTCGACTCGTTTACGCTCACGTTCGAAAGTGAGAACGTTAACGCATTTGATTGGTTGTTTGAAAATTTTCCCGAGTTCGTGTTACCATTTTTTACATTCGAATAGTAAACGCGCTCGAAAAAGTATTCGTCTAGCATTCACTTAGAATTTCTCAGTGAGTAGAGGTGAGAGTGCAAAGTTATTCAGTAAAATCATTAATATTTACAAATAAATTATGGCCGGACGTTTCTTTTTCGCTTGGATATCGTCTTACAAAGACAGCTTTTAAGTTTTTGTGCAGAGAATTAAAACAATTGACGAATTTAAGGTCCTCTCAACTCGTTTTGTTGGAACTTATATTATGTACTTTTTGTTATTTATTAATTAAAATATTAAAAAGTACCTAGCTATAGTTTCGACACCTAATTAATTTGTTCTTCGCAGGTGTTCACGGCTCTCTTCTTTTTTGCTTCTGGTTCATACAAAAGCCAATTTGAGTAGCAAAACAATGCAATGATATTTTTTTCAGTTACCTATGTGATGATCAATACTACATTTTAAATGTTAACCCTAAGTTTGGAGGTGCAAAGCATGATTCTTTGTATGGGAAAACAGTGACTTGAATACATAAATTCAATCTCTGCACCAAAATAGAGAAATGGTCTGGCTTCTATATAGGTAAAGTATCTTTAGGTACTTGATTTATTAAAATGCATTATGTTTTGATCCCTTTCACTATTCTATCTTTTACATAATTATTTATTTTTAGGAGACTCTGGATACCCTCAGCGCCCAGGCTAATGACTCCAATTTTAGATGCAAATACTGGTACACCAGAGGCCAATTATAATAACAAGCAAATGAGGGCTAGAGTAATAATAGAAAATACATTTTCAAATGCTGAAAAACAGATGGTAGTGCTTAGACAAGGATGGAGTTCACTCCATCCACTTCAAGCCACTCAAATATGCTTCTATTATTATAGCATACTCAGTATTGCATAACATAGTTATCAATCTTGGCATTGATCTAAATCTTACTCGGTGTCCGAGTAAGACTTAGGTGGGTCTAGTTAAGGTAAAATATTTCATATGATATTATAACAAAATACCTATTTATGTTACAATTAATCATATCTAGTTCCAGGAAACTTAAATAGTGAACCGGGTTACAATGACTATGTGGAAGGAGCTGGAGCTACCAGCGGACCAATTTTAGTAAGAAGACTGATAAATAGTGTGTGATATATATATGTATGTAGTTCTCAGTTATATATTGTGTTAATGTACTATTGCTATTTATAGAAGTGTGCTTAGGATTATAAGGTTAAGGATATTGTATTGTGACAATGAATAAATAAACAAAATTATATAAGATGAACTTTATTTTTTTACCTAATTAGACAGTCAGAATTGACAAGTTAAATTTATAAACTTATATACTTATATTTACAAAAATATAAACTAATCATTACAGAGTCTATTAACTAACTTATCTTAAACTCTTATTCCTATTGCTTGCCAATCTCTGGCTCTGCGCTTCCATCTCCCTAATCATATGTTGCTCTCTCCTCAAGCTTATGTTACTCTATTATAAACTTTCTCCAAAACTCTTCAGCTTGTAGAAAATTTTGTGCTAGCCTCAAAATTCTTCAAGGAATTCTTGCATGGCAAGGTGGTGTTTGCCCAAAGCAAGCAGGCTCAGGCCGAATCAGATTGCTCTCACAGAGCCTTATAGGAGAGTGCATGGGCATCTGTAAAAATACATTAATGTTATTATAATCTTATTAACATTATAATTATGTTATCCTTAAAAAAGTTAAGTCTTACCTTCCAGTGCTTCCAATGTTGTGAAATAAATCTCAAAAGCAAATCCAATATTGTGACAATATTGTGAACTGGGGTTGTTACAGTAATTCTTTGACTGGGGCTTAGGACTGGGGCAACATAATGATGTTGATGGCCCAGGTTCATCCCAATGTCTGAGGTCTCCATGCCTAGAAACAACAATAAACTTAGTTTTTTCTTCGTCGATGAAACAACTTCACATAAATAGATCTAAACATCAAATAAATTATCAAACACTCACTGCTCCATGAACTTGTCTTCATTTTTAGACTGTTTAACTCATAGTTTCAATTTATTATTAATTTATCGGCCGGCCACTTCTTCCTACTCGAACGAAAGTTTTCATTTCAAACGTAAACAAAACACAGAATAATCATAACATTTTTGATAGACAGCTGCTTCTTGACAAAATACTAGTAAAAATATCATTCTGAATTTGGCCGGTTAATGATTTGATGACGTCATGCTACCACCCTAACAAAAATATTTAACTATGCTCACGGTGAGTGAACGCTTTCGTATAGTTTTTGTCGATAGGAACTCCAACTTGCATGCCATTGCTTTTCGATTCGAATTTCGTTAGCTCGATTAACGAGATAGTAAAGTCATTCGAAAACGTTTGTGGAACTTAGACTCAGCACTCAGATGAACAATACAATATGAAATTAAAACTAAACCTAGAATGCGTAATGGGCGGTCTTATTGCTAAAAGCAATTTCTGCCAGACAACCTAAGACTATAACAACGCAGAACCACTGGTAATTTTAAAGTACAACGCAAATTGCTGCAGTTTATCCCCATCAATTACCCAAGTAGAATAATAACATTGTTTTCAATAAGCATTACTCCATAAATCCAGCTTACAAACGAAGTCAATGCACCGAAATCACGCTGAAAAGCGCATCCGTTGCGTCATCAGGATTGATGAAATACAGGAAGCCTGTAATTTGTTGGAGCTGGTAATTTTTGGACTTGGTAACTGCTATATAAAAAAACAAATTCGGTGTTTTTGGTTGTTTTTTTTTGATCCCATTTTTGGTTGAAAAGAGGATCTACTAAAAAGTCAAAGTCAAAACGTTTATTTCCTTAAACGCATAAACATACTTATTGCTTATTAAAAAATAAACAAGAATAATCAAAGAAATTACATTTTCTTGACAATTCGTTTCAATTTTTTACACAGAGGTGAGAAGCGAATAAAAAACCCAGCTTTCATCTCTTATGTTGTCACTGTGGGTGTCATGAAGAAAAAATCTAGATCTGATTCTAGATGTTATGGGGAATATCATGTGAAGTTTATGGATTTCATCTGGGGGCACGGCAGTGCCCCCACCAAGTCGAGCAAAAAAGCGGCACGGCCGTACCATCCTTTTCTCGAAGCAATTCAGGCCATTTTCGACCCCCTGTAACTTCGTTGTGGATAAAACTAGAAGACTGAAATTTTCAGTAACCATGCAGGATTGTAAAGACACGGTATATTTCAAATTTCATTCAATTTGAACCAGTATTTTAAGAATTATAACGGGTCAAATTTCGTAATTTTGTCACTCACTGACTGACTCACCGATCATCAAAATTCTAAGGCACTTCTAGCAGACCTAGAAGCTTCAAATTTGGAATATAAGTAGTGTTTGGTGTATAAATCAAGGAAAAACTAAAAAATCTAGAAAAAAAACGGTATAGAGGGCGCTGTCGTGCCTTTTCTCGAAGCAATTCAGGCCATTTTCGACCCCCTGTAACTTCGTTGTGGATAAAACTAGAAGACTGAAATTTTCAGTAACCATGCAGGCATTGTAAAGACATGGTATATTTTAAATTTCATTCAATTTGAACCAGTATTTTAAGAATTATAACGGGTCAAATTTCTTAATTTTGTCACTCATTGACTCACCGATCATCAAAATTCTAAGGCACTTCTAGCAGACCTAGAAGCTTCAAATTTGGAATATAAGTAGTGTTTGGTGTATGAATCAAGGAAAAACTAAAAAATCTAGAAAATACCGGTATAGAGGGCGCTGTCGCAACGCCACGTATATACGAAATATGTACTAAAGTAATAACAATGCGAAATATAAATAAATCCAATCTAGACCGGCAAAAAGAAAATTATATGGACATATATTTACAATAAGTAGAAGGTACCGAAAAGGAAAAAAGTAGAACTGTCTACAAAATACAAAAAGAAATGAGATCCCATCAAAAACAATACTTGTCAAAAAAACCAAGTCGCGCAACTCAGTTGTTCTGCGGTAAAAAGTTGTGAGATCCAAGTAAATCCAAGTCTTAAAATTTCGTCTCAAAATTATTAAATGTTTTATATAAATATATTGAGACTTGGCCATCAATAATTGAATTTACACGTGTTTTCAGGTGATTGAATTAACACGTGTTTTCAGGCGATGGCCAAGTCTTAATTTATTTATATAAAACATAAAAGAATTTTGAGACGAAATTTGAAGACTTGGATTTACTTGGATCTCACAACTTTTTACCGCAGAACAACTGAGTTGCGCGACTTGGTTTTTTTGACAAGTATTGTTTTTGATGGGATATAATTTAACAGATGCCGATGGTCTGAATTGATCCTATTTAGATTTTAAAGACTCACCCAGTTCATGTGGTATTTGAAGTATTAAATATTTATAGGTCATTTCATTTGTAGAGGAAGACCGATTATTTCTACTAGCTCTTCATTAAATGAATATGTAAGTAGGTACCTAACAAAGAATAGACTTCGAAGAGGCATATGGAGACTTTCTGAGTGCTCTTGATTGAGAGGTCCTGATGATGATTTATGCAGAGCAAAAACTACTTGCCTTATTGTTTTCTGTATATTTGGCAGGTCGTAGATACTGTTCTTCCAAGGAGTGTGTTGAAGACGAAGACTGCGCCTGCATTTTCCTATAAAATATGAAGGAGAACATTAAAATTGATATAAATGCTATTTCGTAGCTGCAAGTCCGCGTCCATTATTCAAAATGGGAACGCAGGATTTCAAGTTCATTAGACTCGCATCTCGTTAGCGCATAGGCGAGTGCTCGACCAATATTGGTGCTATTGTGCATAGAATGGATTGTGGACATTACGTACTTCTGTATACCTATGACTATGTGTGTGGAGTGTTCCGAGATAACATCGCTCTAGTGGATCTTTATCATTAGTTCCTACCGGCTACTGGCATTTTACTATTGGTATTTGTTTGGTAAAATTTCTTATCGATTATTTAAGTTTTCATGAAATGCGCTTAAGGGCGTATTTTATTAAGAAGAATCAATATCACACAGTCAATAGCTTATGTCCATATGCCAAAATTCATTTTATTCTGCAAAATCAACCTATAAGTAAACCGAAATCCATTTTTATGATTTAAAACGGGTAACATCCATGATTTGACGGTTTTTGAGTTTTCAGATATTTTGACGCTGTTGCAAGCGCCATGATCACGGAAACAACTGAATTGTCATTGTCTTTGCGATTTGGGAAGACGGTTATTCACAAACGAACCGGTCAACCCCCTTTTCTGAGTCTTTTATTGCGAGGTTGACACTCACTAGTGCTACTACCACTTGTTTCATTCTCGAACGCAACTCGATCACGACACACTACACTGACCTGTATTGGCGAATAACCGATGTTACATATGTTTGAGTTTTGCATAACCACACTACATGATTCCATGCTCCTGACAATTGGAAGCCATCTTCACGATTGAAGTTCCTAGATTTAGTAATTTCAATAGCAGTTATACGGTAGAACGTAGACCAGGGAGTGATAAATATAGGAGAAATTTCGTGTACCAACTTAAAAAAGCTTTTTTTACTTAATAAAATAAAAATAATTAGAAAACTTCTTTAATTACACTACTTTCATAAAATATGATAATCCATAAGATAATATTGTCTAATGGATACATAAAAGCCTCAATATTTCCCTGCAACTAAAGATTTAAAAAATAGCAACGCATAGCTAAAGAAGAATTTCATTAAAATGACAATGTTGGCCACAATTTCCTTGTGAGATAACAAGCAAGGGAAATTGTTTCAAGCTTCTGTTGCAGCCACTTTGACCCTTAGCCCGTGAAGGCTCTCATTATTTCCACAAAGAAAAACTCAACTCTCGTATTTAACATGAAATTTATCACCTAAATTGCAAAGCGTTTGAACGCTAAAAATTTTCATAGAAATATTTCTCAAATTCGTGATTGATGCTTGCATTTGTTGGATAAAATTTAATATTGACGTGGAATGAAAATGGAAAAGATGATATTCATAAATTGAATCAAGAATAATAACCGATCTATGCAATTTCAAGGTGTAATAAATATGATTTATTCTATTTTAGAACTGACCTCAGGGGCGGGGTGGGTGGAGGTCCGCTTACGCTTGGTAGCGCGTGACAAATTCGAATAGTTAAAAAAAATAATAATAATAATAATTCCGGACTACTCACACAGCATCACCTAACCCCAAACTAAGCAGAGCTTGTACTATGGTGTATCTATCTATCTATCAATTGAGCAAAAATGAGCAGTCAGAACGGTCACCCATCCAAGTGCTGATCTCAATAATTGTAATGCGGTTCAGAATACATCTACTTATCTAGTTTTATTTATATCATTAATATATATTTTTTTTAAAGTAGCTAGTAGCTGTGACTGTGCTGTGTGCTGTTTTCTATACTTCTTAAGTTCTTAATTAGTTCTTTCAGTAATATTGCAGCTCATGTCTTTCACTAAAGCTTAAGCTACTTGATTCGTAATTATTATCTATCGAGTTTCTAATTTTATGGGGTCTGTTATGGTAATGTAGAGCTCAAGTTCAGAACCGAGGTAGTTAAGGGTAACGCATACTGGCGACTAACCACTTAAAAGAAATATGTATAAAGATAATGTATAGATGCACTTTTTTCCTTCCAGAGAAAGGAATAAGGAAACAGGTTAGACCAAAAAGAAGGTGGAGCGATGTTTTATCATAAAATTAAATAGGAGGACCAGCGTGGATGACAAAAGCGAGGAATAGAGTTTTCAAGAGAATAGGGAAGGCCTACGCCGCTGAGGCGACTATTGCAGAGGAAAGCGATAACGGTGAAGATTAGTAATAGAATTAAATTCGATATTTTCAGTGGTGTAATTTTTGATTTTCTATACATAACTATGGATTTTTTTTCTTATTTAATCTTTACAATGAATTGATTGCTCGTTTGTTCTGATTCCACAGTCTTGCGTCTTCACCGATACTCGGTGGGGATTAAAATTAAAATAAATTGCTTTACACTTTAATTGTATTTTGGAATAATTTTCCGTGCTCGTGAATTCTAGAGTTGCTGTCTGGAGGTATGAAGACGAAGACTTGGGGTGGGGTAGAGTGGCAATATATCTTATTAACTTAGAAGTTTGTCTGCAACAATGAATATAGAATAATTTCGTATTATCTCATTAAGTCCTAATCTAAGCAAAGATTTAAAATCTATGTGTGTTAAGTAACTGATAAACAAAGTAACAAGGGAACCTATTTGCCCATTTAAAATATTAAAAGTTTATTAAAAAAAAAGGTTTCTGCCCAATTTAACCAGTGGCTTAAGCATTAAAATGTAAAAGTAATTCTATATAATTCAGAATTATTACAAAGCGTAATATTTATCAATACATTAAAAAATAATCATATTCAAACTCATACTAAAATAAAGAAAGAATTAAAGGGCAAAATGTCTTGGTAATAAATTTTTGAAATTTGTCCTAATATAGTATTTAATCACTATCAAATTGATAATTAATAAAAATGCATAAGAAAATACGGCTTATTGCTTACATTCACTTTTCATTTTATATAATCGGTACCGATATACTTTTAGGTAATCATGTAGGTACGGCATTTTTGGTAAATTTTGATGTTTTATAGTTACAACATCTCCACAGGTACTGTTCTCAGCATACTCTAAATTTCATTAGGCGTTTAAGTCGAGCCACCGTCGTCGTAATTGCTCATTTTCCCCGTCAACTCGCGGAAAAAACCCCAGACTAATTGTGTTACTATTTAATTTCTGTTATGATAACTAAATACAATTCACGGGAATGTAATCGGCCGAAAAAAAAAAAACATCTAACTATCGCCAATAATTATTTAAACGGATATTACAAATACTATAAATAATGTGACAATGATTTACAAACTTAATGCACAAAAGTCTTAGCAGGTTTCAAAGTCCATTGCAAAGATTAAGGAGTTATTTTAACTCAATAACATGCAGAAATACATATGATGTAGACCAATATTCATGTGTGCTTGAGTAGAACCCAATCACTTGACCCATGGCACTCGACGGAGTCAATTTCTTAAAGTAATAGTTATTTTGTGATATTAGTTATTTTCGAATGCTACCGTATTCATATATCAGGTACCATATCCGAGGTTCAATTGGGTATGGTAAGTAAATTAAAAAATATTATTAATATTTTTCACTATTATTTTTAAACCATTTGCATTATAATTACTTAAAGATGTCAGCAGGGCTAATCTTTGGGAAATTTAAATGGGATTATTTAGCTACCAACTAATTTCAAACAAAATAAATAAAAATTAAACATCCTGTGACGGACTTAAAAGCTTAGAATTAAAAAAAAAATGGCGCTTGTTTTTTGTAAAAAAGAGAACTACTTCTATTATTGTAGGATATGATTTAACAAACACACAAATACAAACAACAAATGTTTATTATGTTAACAAAATTCTCCGTAATTACGGAGGAACGCTCCTTTTAAGTACCAAGTACCTGTATTAAGAGAAAACGCTAATCCATAGCATACGCTTATTGTAATTTTGGTAGAAGACTCAGTAGTTTCATTTCATTTTATTGGCATTTGGTTTGCATTCCCAATCATACAAAAGGCATGCAAGCCAATATTAGAAAACTGCATGCAAAACGAAAAAAAACTCATTACTTTGGGGCGATATCAATGAGTGCATTCCAGCTTTACTTCGCCGACAGGAATTGAATTAAAAAAAGCACTTGCAATTACGCCATTGAAAAATGCCCCTCTCCCGTTTCAATCTTTTATGTCGGCCTCTATGAGTGCAATATGAGATGAGAGGGCCAATAATGAAATATAAAAACAGAAATAAGCACTCCTTTCCCCGGAATGGCGGTCGAGTGTGCTCCATTATTCACATTCAGATTTGCTTTGAGAGTGTCCTTAGAGAGCGTTTAATTTCGCATAATATATTTGGAGATTTTTGGACTTCTTGACATAATTTGAGAATACATTTGATGTAATCGGCGTCTTTTAAGGATAATTAATGTAATTTTTTGTTTTGTCTCTGATTTATATTCATTTGGTTGTAGGAATATTCGATCATGTATCTTTTTGTATGTATATACTTGTCAAAGCATGGCTTTGCCTCTATGGAAATAGGTTTTGCCTTTAACTTTATGTTTATAGAGCTTTGGTAATTTTATTTTAACATAAGTATTGTATGTACTTAATGCGCAATAATCAATAAAATTTATTTTAGTTTTCATGCAGCTCGCATTAAATAATGGCGTTATGCATTACAGGGTTAGGTTATAGTTATTATAATCTAATTTGGTTATGTCAGTTTATTTTTTAACGAATTTTTAGAACAATTCAATCAAGTTTTATTAACAATATTAATTCTTAAAAACCGGGATTTGCTCACGTTTTATTAGAATTTTACTTCTTAAACACTCGGTATTTTTTTTATATGTATAAGTGTAACTCACGATACCGAAAGTGAAATACCAATTATGTTCTAAGGATTATTATTTCCTATCTATATCTCTTAATATATTTTAACGTAGCAATTTAAGGCATATGTAAAATTACTGCTTATATTATCTGGACTACCTGGATATTGTTATATTGTTGCAGTATCTTTATTTAAATTAAAGCTTCTTATATCAGCTTCAAGTTATTTTTTTTATTATTATTAATAAAAAAATATCTTTTAATTCATCTAAATAATATTCGTAGTGGATATGTCATATATCCTAGATATATATAGAGCTATAACATTATACTCATACCATAAAAACAATATATTTGAGATAGCAGAACTCGAAATGAAAATTATAGCTATCGGTATGTGAGCTGGCTTTCCATAAATAACATGCAACAGAAATAGTTCAGAAACAATGTTACGTGCATCCAAAACGTTCCAAAATAAGCAATACAAAGCTTTCATTCATTGTCGCTTCAAAGATTGCAACAGACACGAAACGCACAAAAAGAATACACAAAAATGTCATCCAGATTGCTAGTTGGAACAAATAAAATTGTTTCCTGTCCATCTACAGTGGACTCAGAAAGTTAGCTTGATGTGACTCTCGCTTTCGGTAATTTGTACTAAAGTATAGTTAAAATAATATTAAAGCTGAGAGCTCCTTTTTAACCCCCGACTAAAAAAGAGAGTTATAAGTATGACATGTCTGCCTGTGTGTCTATCTGTCTGTCTGTATGGGACATCATAGCTCCCGAACGTATGGAGCGATTTCATTTGGTGAGTTTGCAAATATACTCGAGTGGGGTATCAAATGAAAGAGCATCGCGTGCATATTACAAAATATTATGGTGTTTAAGGAAATTAAAGCACTGGAATTGGGGGTTTTTCTTAAATTTTAAAGTTAATTTATTCAATAAAATGGTTCAATTTCTATGTCATCTTTGTTTGGTACATTTCGGGCGACTGACTGATTAAGATTACTCGTATATTTAAAAGATTAACCTTAATATGCTTTATTTGTTAAAAAGTTGAAGTTATGGTTAACAGATAAACACTTTTACAGTGTCAAGGACTATTTAGAATTCTTTAAATCAAATCGTGATTATGTACATATAATCATAATTTTCATTATTTCAGACGTAGGACGTCCACTGCTGGACATAGGCCTCTCTCAAACTTCCAGTAACTTCGGCCGGTAGCAGCCTGTAATTTTTGAATGCCAATGTTGTTTGGTGAAGTTCACATACTTAACCAAACAACCTTCACCTGATATATATTTAAATATCTTGTATGTATGTACCATATTTTTCCTACCATAAGCTCCTGACTCGACATAAAAATCTGCGGCCACTGTATCTCCACCAAATCGCGACAAGTGATTGTTAGGCGCACATTACGACGTGTCCTAATAAGAACAAAACAGTCCCTGTAACCGGCCGTCACTGGCTTTATTGAGATCCGAGCTGCATTTCTCTCGTTAGTTTTCAATCAGAGCTCTTCGTTACCGAGGTAGATAAAACCGAATTGCTCTTTTGCGGTGGAATCAAATATAGAAAGTTTTGCACTTTCGTTTGATGCGCGCTCCGAATGAGTATAAATGATTAGACAAAGAAACACAGGAGACCATGTACCTATATAGAACATAACTAACTTATGTGGCTCAGCGAACCAAAGTCTTGGCCTTCAAAAAGAGAGAACTTTTTTATCCTGCGCAGCCACTATCTGACCAGTGCTCAACCTCAGAGTTTACGCAGTCCAGCCTCCAACTTATTCTTCCAGCGATATCTGGGACGAACGACTGGGCGCTATAAGCGTTGTAGTTATACCCGCTGTGGCAGTGGTAGCAATAAGTCGCATTTAACCTAATCATTACGTACTCATACAAATTATGATTTAATCTAATATATTTATTATTATGTTCTAGTTTAATATTGCATGGAGAAGGTAAAGGACGATTAGTCAAAAAAAAACTTTGGTAGGTACCTGGTAAGACGAGATAACTAGTAGTCATGAACGTAAAAGGTGCATCTACTGATTCACGAGTAGGTAAATTAATTTCTGTTTAGACTTATTTTCAATTTCATCAATTAACTTTTATATTTTAGTCCTTATACAAGACAAGTGTAGATGGATTCAATAATATTTATTTATTAGCTCAGATGTAACATTAATATAGATATATATATAGGTTTATAAATTGTCACATTTTATTTCGAAATGTACATGCACCCCGGAGGAGCACTGCAAATTGGGGAAAAAAACATGCTGATAATAAATTGACAATTGAAATTGAATGTGACATTTTATTTCCTTATTTTTAATTGAATTGTCTGTGTGTATGGTTTTTAATTCGAAATAAATAAATTGAATTGATTAAAACTACATACTCAATATATCAGCTTACTACTTATACCTGTTTTTGTTGTGTGGCAATAAGTTATTTAACCCATTTATTACGTAATGTACATATATTTATTTCATCCTTTAAAAGTTAAAAAAAAACATATCAAAAGAAAGGAATGCTTCGTCGCAAATAATAAGATCAGCATCGATCAAAACATCTCAAGTTCAACGTTATCACGAGAATCAGGATCACCGTATCAACAATCAAAGAATCCAATAATACTCCAGATGAAATTCATCTGATCCGACGACCTTAGTAAAGAAAAAGTCAAATGATATACAAAGAATGCTTATCGCAAACATTTAGTCAATAGATCGCTATCCAAACATCTCAAATGCCTCGATAGATCCAATCTATCCTTTGTTCTGGAGTTTTCACATACCTATCATTCACTGAGGATATAAATCTTTACCGACAAAAGGTCCCAGATTGTTTTTGCAGGGAGGGTCAAGAGACAAAAAAGGATTAGGAGTTTCTCATCAAGAGTCTATCAATAACGTATGAGGGCTGGTGCCTTATCGGTGTCAAACTTGGTGGACAGTCTTTGAGGAAAGATAGCAGGAGGAGAAAAAGAAAATCAGTCTTATATTTGACAATTTTTAACAATTTTATACAAAACTTTTCACTATCATATGCCACTAGATTATTCAAATTAATATGAGTTAACTAATTAAAACGATTGAGTTATGTTGGCGAGCTTAATTAAGAGCGACTCTCATTGGCCATTTCAATACATAATAACTTTAATTATCTCAGATATAAACTGAAAATTAATAATTCAATAAGACAACAAACAAACTTC
Organism: Gymnoscelis rufifasciata; assembly: GCA_929108375.1. Taxonomy (NCBI): domain Eukaryota; kingdom Metazoa; phylum Arthropoda; class Insecta; order Lepidoptera; family Geometridae; genus Gymnoscelis; species Gymnoscelis rufifasciata. Next base: position 4,441,026 of record OV815315.1, on the reverse strand, counting down.
GTCGGAATTGGTCTCGGAAACTCAATCACCAAATTACAATTTGTTTCTAACTTCCAATTGGAATACGTAATGAATTCTTGTTCCCAAAAGTTTTGAAATCAGATAAGAAATTCTGTCTTTATTTATACTTATATAAAGAAAACCAAGCTATCTTTTATTTTATTTGTACGAGGCTACAAGGCTTCTTTGGCAACGAGTGAAATCATTCGCTTCCCGTTAGCGAAGAGCAAGATACCTCAGACGCCACATTTAGCAGTCGAAGAGTATTATTATTGTAAAAAATTGTATTGGTAAAACCTCTTTGACCTTTGCGGCTGACGTTATTATGTCAAATATCTACTCGTAATGAGAGTCTATAAATGGAATTCTTCGTAATATCTGTTAAACTTCAACACCTGCGCTTTAATATTGAGCGTTTTAAGTACTAGCGGAAATTTCAGGGCATAAAAACATTCATAGTAGGTAATGAAACAATTTCTTATTTAAGAAATATTAAATATATACATAATAATTATCTATCTACTATCTAAATATATCTACTATCTAATAAAAATTTGCTTGTTTTTTTAAATGAATATTCGAAATAATTACCGTATGAATTATTAAATGAAACTCGCTCAGGAACCAACTTTATTTACGACAGAATGAAATTATAATTATGGTACAGCGGAGCCCAGAATCATCTTATTAAAGTTCATTAAATTCCGCTGATACGTGGCTCTTTTGTCGTTTCTATAAAGAATGGTTCTCACTGGCGAAATATTGTATAAAACATTTTAATATATCAACCATTATTATTAGAGGCCGTTGTTTCACGATGTATGGAAATCTTTGAGGCCTTTATATGGCTATGGGCGGCCTATGGATGAAAATGAAATGGATTTTCTTTACCATTTAGTCCGTTTTGATCCACTGCAAGTAGTCCTCTAATTCTTACAATGGAAACCTGACAGGTTGAAATAGATTGAAAAAATTTTAATTGTAGGTTTCAATTATTGTTTTTATGATAGATAAGTCTTCATTTGACCACAATCTCACCTGATGTAAAGTTACGATGTGGTCTAAGATAGGGCATGAAACACGAAATAATCCTTTCACGCACTGGCCCAGCCCAGAGTGTGGTGACAAGCCGCGGCCAAAGCCTACCACCAGAGTCTGTTCTTAGCATCACCCGGAGGTCACGTGTAAGGATTCAGAGGGTTAACACTTACGGACGTGAACTGAAAAACTTCCAATCTATACGATTTACAAATTAATTTAATTGGTTTTTTTTTTACTACTACTACAAAGGAGATATGCATTAAATAGATTTCTCATCTTAATAATAGCCAGGAATAAGTTATTGGTGAAGTGATAGCACATGAACTCTCCTTTGCGCCAATTCAATTTGGCAAACGATGCACCAAGCACCATGTATGTCCTGTCTCTAAGCCTTAGATGGGTGCTCTCCTTATTCGTAATGCTCTTGTCAGAGCGGTTGTGGTCATAATGAATCATATTATGTGAGAAAGGATAAGGGTTAAATAGGGAGAGAAGTAAAATAGAAAGATTATATTCCTGCAATACAACTTGGATATCATGACTTTGGATGTTTTCTGTAAGTATATGTTTTGCTTGACTGCAACAGTCGCGTGGTGGGCGAAGGTCGATATAGCGGATTCTATCCCCGTCGAGAGGTGAAGAGTTTGTATGCTCTGCAAACAGTTTCTCCGTGATCTCGGAGTTTAATAATAAAACAAACGTTACAAAAATATTTCAATACTATGCAACAATTGGCGGTCTTATTTCTCAAGAGCGATCACTACCAGACAGTTTAATAAGTACCTATATCAAAAATATCTGCATATATATATATGCATTCTAATATAACGGGATAAGCGTCTATATACGTGTATATGTATGTTTATTATATTAAGTATGTCAGGAGTCTAGTACCCGAAACACAAATTTAGAGCTTATGCTTACCACGGGGCTAGATGTAAAATGGGTACAATGGGTATAAGGTCCACTAAGGATACGTTTTATAAAGTACTTTATTACAATCAATTTTAAATATAAGATGATAAAACCTTTTAGATTATCATGGTTTTTAAGCCCCGACCAAAAAAAGGGGGACTAAATTGAAGTCACTCCATCCGTTCGGCAGCTATGATGATCCAGACAGACAGACACTCAGACAGACACGTCATGCTATAACCGGGGGGGGGGGGTTATCCCCATCATCATAGCTGCCAAACGGATGGAGTGACTTCAATTTAGTTGTTTTGTATGAAAGGTGAGTCTGGCGCGAATGTTCTTAGACATGTTTCATGAAAATCGGTTGTGCCGTTTAAAAGTTATGAGGGTGAGACTGGGAAAGGAAAAACGAAAATCTGCAAATATACTAGTGTGGGGTATCAAATGAAAGCGCATAGCGTCCACATTACATAATATTATGTTTTACATTTAAGGAAATTAACGCATTTGTATTGGGAGTTTTTCTTAAATTTTAAATTTAGTTTTATTAACAATATGCGTTTAGCATATAGTATAGTAGGATAGTATATAGTTGCGTTCGAGAATGAAACAAGTGGTAGTAGCACTAGTAAGTGTCAGCCTCACAATATAAGACTCAGAAAGAGGGTAGACCGTTTCGTTTGTGAATAACCGTCTGCCCAAATCGCAAAGACAAAGACAATTCAGTTGTTTCCGTGATCATGGCACTTGCAACAGCGTCGAAATATCGGAAAACTGAATAACAGCCAAATCATGGTATGTTAAATAAATAAATAAAATAAATATTTCCGGACAATCCACACAACAACATCTAGCCCCGTGGTAAGCTCTTAGCTTGTGTTACGGGTACTAGACATCTGATATACTTAATATAATATACATACATACCTACATTGATATTTTTTATAATACATATTAAACACCCAGACCAAGGAGAAAGTGCTTGCAGAACATACAAACACTTGACCCCTCGGCGGGAATCGAACCCGCTACCTCTTGCGCCGCAAGCGGACTCTCGCCCACCGCGCCACTGAGGCAGTCTGATGTTACCTGTTTTAAGTCATAATATAAGTAACCATGATTTGTTTCTTGGATCAAACTAAAACCGTCCACAGACCTCGCGTTCATTGTTCAATTAATAAATTTTTTTCATGACATTGTGTTTAACTAGGTGAAGGTATGAAGTACTCGACAGTTCGACTTCACATTACACGGAAAACTGGTCACCTTAAAAAATGACGAGTTTATTCGATCTCTTCATATCTTTCCCCTCTGAAGCCAGAAACATCGATATGTGTATAATGAAGCGGCGAAAACCAAAAAGGGTACTTCTAAGGAAAATTTCCGTGTCCCGCTATTACGACGAGAGCCGGAACACGGAAGATTTTACTTTAGCGTTTTCATTTTGTCCATATTGTCAATAATATTTCCAGGAGAACACTGTCCATATAAGCATATGCTTCTAAGGAAATAAACGTTTTGACTTTGACTTTGATCTTAATAAATTTGTAAGTATACTTAAGAACTACCTACTGATCTGATTGGAAACATAATTTGAGTGTTGGATAACCTATTTATTAAAAAAATGCTATAGGCCACTTTACATATTATAAAAACATAGTACTTGTTATAAATATTATTCATGCACCATTATGGCTTTTGATTATTATGAATTTGTTTCCGTCCCTAATAAAAAACAATAATGATTAAAAACGTATTTATAAGAAAGAAAATACCTAGTTTTAGGAACAAAATCTTGCTATATTTAAATATAATGGTAACCGCAAAAGATTCAAACTTGTACACTGTCTAATTTTTATTTCCAATTTTCCATCCTAAGGTCGCCTGAAAGAAATCGCTCTTAAGCGATATGACCGCCCTATGCTATTTTTCCTCTTATTGATTTTAGAATTTTCTAACTTGATGATTTTGAATTTGTAACTATTGTTTTGTTTTGGTGTACAATAAAGTGTTTTTGTATTGTATTAACTGTTATATGAGAGGATAATTATGTGTAAGAAAGGAGTGAGTGTTGAGATGACGGGTGATAGAGGAAAATGGAAGCAAAACACATGTTGTGCCAACCCCACATAGTGTGGAACAAGGGCAGGATGAAGATGTATTATCTGTTTCAACTTTAAATAGTTATAACAGTGTATCAAAAGCCTTATTTTAGTTTACGTAAAGTCAGTCCCTGGGATCCTACACTAGCGTGCACCCTCTTTGCGGCAAGAAGCGAGGGCCTGGGAACGCTCGCTCAATTAACTAATTTCGTTAAACATCCTTGATTGAGCAGCGGCCGGCAATCAGCCATGCAAATTTTACCCTTCGTACATCATTTCCGCGACTTGCAAAAGATACTAAACCTGCTTTATTTACTTCAGGTATTTGACGTGAATACTAACTGGATTGATATATTTAAATTAATATGAAAGAAATAATAAGACAAGACAATCTTATAATGTAGGTAGTGGAGCTTAAAACGAGAGTACCTTAGTGTAGAATATAAAAAATCAGAGCAACATAACATCGCTAACGATGATCTAAGATTTGAAATCTTAGATTCAAATTAGTTAAAAAGTTAGTGGTGTTCATACAAAAAAAATATATATTTATGTATACGCGTCGAGTTGAGAACCTTTTCCTTTTTTTCGTCGGTTGAAACAATGCTGTTAATTTGCTTGTACACTCCCTTTTGTCAGATTTTGTAAACATGAAATAAACTAAAATTGAGCTCAGAGTATCAGTGAAACTCCAATCATGCATGTATTTCAATACCACATTGCGAGTAGATATTAAAGCCCACATCAAAATTCAACATCTTTAGCACAATGAAAAATGATTTTGCAAAAGCCACAACAATAGCTAGCTCATCATATATTTCCGCAATTAATCGCATCGCGATAAGGATTCAAGTTAAGGGCCAGTCGGGATCTAAGCAATCTTCACGGGTGACTTGTCAAAGCGAGGAAAGGGTCGGGTGCTCAAGAGACTTTCAACAATGCTTGTTATCTTAGAAGCCAAGAATCTAATGATATCATTTTAAAATAAATACGCTGCGACTTGATTTTCGAGTAAAACTTTGTTGTTTTCAACTGAATTTTCAGTATACATTTATAAGTTACTTTTCCTGCGCCATTTTGAACACGAATGTGATAATTAAAACAAAAAAAATACATTTTGTTTTTTCACAACACAACGTTCTATGCTAGCTACAAAAATACAAAAAGAAATAAAGAAACCATTAGATTAAAAACGCTATAAAAAGAAACGAGTGACACGATGGACAGGGGTCACCAACATTTTGCTCTTATTTCGTCGCAACTCGTTTAGCACATGCCGTCTGACAATCAATCTCAGTCAATATATGGGATAAAAGGTTCGTTGTTCCCGAATGAATGGGTTGACCTAATTATTTTTAAATAAATGTCATATGCACCGAAGGTTTGATATCCTTGAAACAAGTGCGGCATAATTGGTGAAACGTAAGATTATTTATAGGTATTTTGTTTTATTTGTAAAAATATTTTTTAACTGACGAGAATGTTACCAATATTTTTCTTATTCCTCGCATATATCGCTCATTTGCGACAAGAACGGTTTATAACATTTATGTATCGTTTTGGAATAACAGTATATAAAAATCCGCCGTATCGCGCTCTACTTGCTACAAAAACGCGATATTCCTAGCCCCAAAATTGACAAAGATATGAGGGAAAAAGTCGACAAGATGCGTTCTAGCTCCCTCCTTTACAACTATGAAGTTCGTTTCAACATCGGTACATGTCATTGGAGTCTCTGCGCGCGACGAGTGAGGAGCTGTTCAATTGCAACAAAAACGTGACACAGTCAATGTGTCACGTTTTTAATGGAAAGGTAAGTGCATTAATTTAGTTATTCATTTGTTACTAAAGCGTGATATCATGGTTTGAACCAGTTTAGCTGTAAAATAATATTTTACTGTATACATTTTTAGGCTACCTTGTCACGGTTTTCTCGCAAAAAAAATATACTTATTCGGAATAAAAGGATATGTACCGTTTTAGATGATGAATGAAATCTCTAGAGGTTTAGTTTTGTATGAATTATTACCACGTATCTCGTTGTTGTCGTAAAGTGTGTATACATTTTGTCGTGATAGCAGAAGTTGTTGCATTACAGATGATGACACATATTTAAACCACCACCTTATTCTTTCAGATGGAGTCACGATCGCGATCGAAAAAGATTTTGGGTTGACTCCGAAAAGAAATAGTTGATGCAATAGACAGTATAACTACAGACAGATTAGATCCACCTCAGGATACCGAAATAATACCCACTACTACTACTGACTCGACAACCACAGTGGGCTTTTATTGCTTAGAAGAAAAAGTTCCTAAACAACGAACCCTAAAGATAGACTCAGAAGGAAACACGATACTACCGAAATTAACCAGCAACAATGTTAATGTTTTTTAAAACACGCTGGCAATAAATAATCGGCCAATAACTACAGCATTAAGCAGAACTTACGGAACTGGTTAATAAAAACCTCATTCCTCGATATTATAAACCTTTTATTTTTGACTGCCTCGGTGGTGCGGTGGGCGAATGTCTGCTTGCAAAGCAAGAGGTAGCGGGTTCGATTCCCGCCGAGGGTAAAAATGTTTGTATGTTCTGTAAGCACTTTTTTCCTTGGTCTGGGTGTTTAATAATCGTTTTTGGTCTTATTGCTTTTAGCAATAAGACCGCCCATTACGCATTCTAGGTTTAGTTTTAATTTCATATTGTATTGTTCATCTGGTGTGATAAAGAATTCTATTCTATTATTTAATATGTATTATAAAAATATCTATTTAAGTATGTATATTATATTAAGTATATCAGATGTCTAGTACCTACCCATAACACAAGCATAGAGCTTACCACGGGGCTAAATGTTGTTGTGTAGATTGTCCAGAAATATTTATTTATTTTTACGAATCTCTATAAGCGCATCATCATAGAGATTTGTTAAATGTGAATGTTTATTAGTATTTTTAACCCCCGACCAAAAAAGAGGGGTGTTATAAGTATGACGTGTCTGTCTGTCTGGGACATCATAGCTCCCGGACCGATTTCAATTTAGTTTTTTTTGTATGAAAGGTGAGCTTGGCCCGGTGGTTCTTAGACATGTTTCATGAAAATCGGTTGAGCCGTTTAAAAGTTATGGGGGTGGAAGTGGGGAAGGAAAACCGAAAATCTGCAAATATACTCGAGTGGGGTATCAAATGAAAGAACATCGCGTGCACATTACTAAATATTATGGTGTTACCTTTAAGGAAATTAAAGATTTGGAGTCAGGGGATTTTCTTAATTTTAAATTTAGATTTATTGTTACATTCCAATTTATTTGATAACACACTGGCTGTCAAAATATTTACTTGTTACTTTCTATAATAATGTTTAGTATACTAATAAGTGCAAATGTTAAGTGCCATTGTTAATATTATAGTAGAACTAATTGAAAATAACTGTGATTGTTTTTGCTTAGATGTTTTGATTATTTAATAGTAAGTAAACGATGATTACTATTATTGACACACATCATTATTCGTATTGGGTAAGAAGTGTGCCATGGTAAAGCAAGACTTAATTATTGTCAAGACTGTTAAAATTAGTACAAAAGTATTATGTGTAATTCAATTTATGGTCGAGATCTGATTAAAATAGTACAATAAGTACGAGTATAACGGTGTTTTTGTAATATTTTTTTGTATAATTTAATATATTTTGACTGCAAAAACGTGTTTTAAATTTCATATTTCGTTTAACTTTTTTAGTTTAACAAAAATATTAGCATATAAAACGTGATACGCCAGTATATCTAATAAAAAAATATATATATTTCTGCAAAAACGTAACAAGTGCTGCCATTTTCGATAAAAAACATGATATTATTATGAAAATGAATGAGGTACCAGCTCCGCGTCGTTTTTTTCGAAAAAAGAATTGTTGGCGCACCTTCATCGTCAATAAAAAGTTTAGAAAGTTCAGTAGGAATGAAAATATACAGATTTGAAAACTTCAAAGTCGTTTTCTGAAAAATCACGTTTTCTGACTTGTCACGTTCTTGTCGCAGATGAGCGATATATTTTTCTTTTGTTAGTTTTTGGTTTGCTACTCAAAACTTTGAACTCTGTCAACGGATTTTAATAATGCTTTTTTTTAATATAATGTTGCTTGCAAGTTGGACCCGTTTAAAGTAGATCTCGAGTTAATTGTTTGTAACATTATTCAGTATAACCGACTTCCAGAGACAGTCCAAGATTCTCTATTCGGACTGTATTTTTAGTTTTCAAGCTATTGTGATTGTTTTTGTTTTTTTTAGTATTCATCAGCATTTTTTTAGCGCATCTTTGAGGGCTTTTTTGTTTTGACAAACTTCATAAAAGGAGGAGGTTTTAAATTTGACGTGTATCTTTAGTTCTCGAGTTATCTTTATTAAAGTTTGTATTGTAAATGTCCGGAATCGATTGTGCCCACGGGTGTAAGATGTGGGCAACATTCTTATGCCCGCGGCCTGAGCCATACTCAATTATTCATTTATATTTTCCAACTTTAAAGTTGGTAGATTTTTGTTAAAATTCTACAAATCTACTTGTTTAAAACCTAGCATTTCATTTGCAAGAAAAACACATAAATGCAAATACACATTTTCACCTAAATATTACGTGAAAGCTCAAGCAAAAATTTCAAATTCAAAATGCATAATCCAGAAAGATAATTTAATGTGAAACGTATGAAAGCCAATTGGGGTAACTAGAGTGGCCGCAATTTTTCAGTCCACTAAAATCATAAGTGTAATCAGCCCGCGCAGCTCCCTTATTAAATTAGTCCATAAATCTCCCCACCGCCATGGAATACGGAAGAGAAAACTTCACAGAATATTCAATAGTGAACGAGATATTTTATTTATGAAGCTATTTTACAAATAAATAATAAACATGGAATATAGATTGTTGATGTATAGATTGTCCGGAAATATTAATTTATTTCATATTAGATACATGGTTTAAAAAGTGGTCAAATGTTGTATATCCCTGATTTTTTATTCGATAGTTTTTTTTAACTTATTAATTCATAGTGCATAAGTTAAATATTATGATAATTGTAGTTGTGTAGGGGACTAAGCTAGGCAATGATTTTTCATAAGTTTCGGTTATTTCATAGTTTTTTTATATTTACAAAATAATTTGCTTGAACTGCACTGTCGATGTCGTGTCGGTTCTAAATCTATATAATTATATAAAAATGAATCCCTATTTCCCTTGGTCACGGCATCACGCCTGAACGGCTGGACCGATTTTGCTAACTCTTTTTTTGTTCTGTTCGTTATTAACAGGAGAAGGTTCTTATGAAACAAAAAATAAAGGAAGTTGCGCGGAAAATTAGAAAATTTAAAATTACTTTACCACCATATAAAGTTATTAAACTATTTTAATGTAACCTTAAGACATTTGACATAGAATTGACTGAATGCGCACGCATGCAAATATAGTCAAAGAGGATGAAAAAAAAAAGACTTCTAAAACGGATTCTTCTGTCAATCTTATTTTATTGATAAACAATACATTTAAAATAATGAATTTAAAGGATCTAAGAAACCTGATTTTCTTAGTTCACATGACGGTTACTTTAGAGCCATCAGGCCTAATATTAAAAGTTCATTTTAATATGGAATTTTGGTAAGTTTGGATAGACTAACATACACGTAACTAACTTAATAAAATCAAAAATCTGCTCATTTATGGCGTCTAAGGCGGAACAAAGTTCGCCGGGTCAGCTAGTGACATATAAAATAAAGTTCTATTATCGAACCGTTGAAATAATGATAAGATTTATCCTTACTTTTAAAATATTTTAAAATAAACTCTGCCACAAATACAACAAGGTTCAAAATCTCATAAATTACAAAAAGAAGTAAAATTGCCCCGATCACAACTCTGTGAAGTAATCGACAAATTAACTAATTATGGCTCGGTGAAATCAATGTGTAGGAAATTTAATTTGTCTGCCAGACAGAGGTGATTGTGGGTAAGTAGAATTCATTGGGGACTGACGAAATATGTTTCATCTCTGTTCCTCCGCTTGGGTTTTTATAACAAATGAAAGAGATGAAATTAAATACTTTTGAGTGTGTCTTTTAATTTAAGGGGATAAACTACTCGTCTTTAGCTATGGTTTACATTCACACATTTTGAATACTATATAACTGATCACTAAAACGGGTGAATTGAATATCGAACTAAAAACTGATTTAACTAAAAAGGCCATATGCTGAAAATAAAGTTTTTCAGAAACTAATACTGAGAGCGTTAAAAAGCATAATAGGTATAAGATCAAGTCGTGAGTTGCATATTAAATGATTAATTTTGACATTTATAAGTTTTACCCGGACAACTCAGGACACTTCGATAGAGGACATAGTAAGTACCGGATAATATCAGCTATAGATTAGATAATTAAAAATAAAATATTTTGGGCATAGAGAACATGATTATTGTGTGTTAAATTAGTACAAAAATAAAGGTTATTTTCTTATTTTTCAGTGATAAAACTTTCTATTCTATTCTATAGGAAGTTTATCTCTATTAGGGTAAATGGCCAATGGAAAATGTTTGGGGGAAATGGCTGATTCAAACCATCGCACCGTATACCAGATAGATAATTTATCACAATTGCCGTCGAAATAACCAGCTAATTGAAATTAATCCTATCCTAAGCACCCTATTTACGTTCCCACTGCTGCAACATAGGGACTTCTCTTTTGACTCCAGAGATCCATATAATTAATCCATAATATTTATAATAAAAAATATCTATATGTACAGTAACTGGTAGCCCACTTGCAGTAGTAGTTTATATGCAAAAGGGGTTACCAGTTAGCGACGCATACTGTACGAAAATAAATTTATATACATAAATTATGTCTATTTTATTAAGTAAATCAGATGTCTAATAGCCGTAACACAAATTTAGCGCTTACCACGGTGATATATGTTGTTGTGTGGATTGTCTAACACTATTTATATTAGATTAATCAAACTGCTGGCCAAGTACAGGTTGTTAAAGTTCTCAAAACATGCCGGTTTTCTCCCCATATTGACCATGATTATCACTGAATTCGGATTATAACATCCGAATTCAGTCATAATCATTCTCAAATCAATCTAAAGTGTTATTCCAAACTCAACCTATGCCATCAATGTATTATTTTCTCATTCTTTTATTCATCAGAACATTTTAATTTCCCTATAATTGGAAAAAATTCAGCACAATTTCAATATTCTCGCTGTTTACATAGAATGGATAGATTTTTAGTGTGTACAATTTAACATTTTGATGAAATAATGTTTGCTATCAAATTCAGGCTCAAATTTATTAATGGACGATTATTGAAATTCGTAGAAAATCGTTTAATAAATGCCCTATTTGATCTAGATTAATATAATAGTTAAGTTGATGTCTAAATTAATTAAGCTTTGTCCTATATTAAATAAGCGTGGATAATCTAATTCCATTATTAAATTTACGCTATTAAGGGTTGAATAAACACGTCGGTAATATTATCATGGTTTTAATTTTTATACTCAATTGTTGGATAATTTCCTTAGGTTTGACAAAACATTATAATATAAACCTAACCTAAACTTTACCTTGAAGGTGTTGAAATACAAATAAAAGTTTGCTAATAAACTATGACGGGATTAAGTATAGGTTGTACTTGTCGCAGGCTTACGTGTATGACAGCTGTCAAGGTTTAATAACTAAACTGTCAACGATTTATAACGGATGTCATCATAATACTCCGGATTAATAACTTTATATCACTTTAAGCCCTCCACTGTACACGCAATGCCGCCGCAACATAACGTGCCCGAGCGCTGCGCCTGCGCTGATATCGCTGCAATGTGGCGTGAATCGCTGATTTCTAGGATTTTTATGTAAAATAATAATAATTTTATTTTTTTATTTATTTATTTATTATTTTTATGTTGCAAGGTGATGCGTATTAAAAACAGACAAGACAGCGTATTAAAATTATTATTATTTATTAAGAAATCTTGTTCGCAAGAAAATAAAAGTCTATGTTTTCACTAGCTTACTGGAAAATCTTGTTTTGTCAGATATATTATAATAGTGAATAAGAAATTACAGGCAGGCAAAAGTCACTTGACACTGTCACCTTTTTCTGAGGTTATCTTTGTTTGTCCACAATCTCACCTGATGGAGTGTCGATGTGGACGAGGATGGATCACAAAGATCTAGAAGGTATTCATTCTTGAAGCTTAGATACGATACTTCGGGTAAATTCGCTGTATGGTCAAGTGAATTTTGTACATTCTGTATGATAAATAGGCTTTTGCTTGCATACAATACCATTAAAAAAATATTTTATATAAAAAATCATTTTATTTTAATACAGACCTTACCCTAACCTTACCAAAATAACAAATAAGAATCATCCAATTTGGTGCAGTAGTTATGCGCGCTTATAGATTTCATCGATCTATTTTTATAAATAGATAGAAAGATTAGTATGCAAATTCTGTCACGTCTCATTAAGTGGTATTCAACTCAAACACACAAAATTTCACATAATATAATCGGTTGACGTATGACGTGACATAAAAGGTTGATCTGAGGCTAGCGTTAAATATAGCCCTACAATTCCAAAAACCGATTGTCTGTGATATTTTGTGCATTTGAGTTGAACACCACTTAATGGCGATATTTTAATTATTTAACAGTAGTTACATCCAATTAACCAAAAGATTCCATTTATTATAATAACGTTTCTAACTGTCGCTATTTTCCATTCAGAAATGAAATCAATATCTGCCAAAGGCAAAAGCAACTTACATACCTTGTTAAGGCGCCATTTTGTTTACTGGCCAGAGACTGAGACCATAAATCACAGTTCGTCAGAAAATGTTACAAAGAAGGCAAATGTTTTAAACGGGGCATAAAACCTTTCTGTAAATAGAAAACTCCTGTTGAAGCCAATGTCCTTAACGAGGCACGAGCATGCTTTTGATGGCCAAATGACCGGCTCTTCTGGCTAAGGGCTCTCCGTCAGTCCCCTAGTTCATTACGGACGTAGGTACTGAGTTGTTCCTATAGGTATTACCTTTTTTTTTCTTTTATTTTGTTATGGGGGATGGGATTTTGATAGGTACTTGATTCTAGAGGGATTTTTACTCTTTCGACAGATTGAAGCACAAAACATTCGATTTTGAGGGACTAGAAAGGCCTTGTTGACTAGAAAACAAAAGGTTGATATCGATATTTTGTCAACGATTTTATTTATGGCGGCTAAATTTCTAGTTTGAAGGAAATTAATTTAGTATTATAAATAAACTCGTAATATTTTATTAAACGTTAAAATAAGCCAATACAATTTATATCTCACGTTAAAACGTTATGTTTCTACTTTAAGGATTTTCATCGATCAAATAATAAAATTATTTTCAAGTAATTATGAATGTAGTTATCATTACTATCGTATTTAACACCTTAGTACAAAAAAAAAGGTGTGTGTGCGATTAACACACGATAGAAGTGAAACTTCAGTAAATCGACGAAAGAATAAGAAGAATAAAAAAAAAGTGTGTGTGTGTCAGCTACGACGCACGATTGAAGTCTACTACTTACGAACTATAATTATGATATATATATCGAATAGAAAAAAAGGGCAAATGAACGCATCTGCTAAAATGATAAGAGAAACAAACTTAGATATGTAATTATTCGGACAAAGAAATTTAAATAAAGCATTGTATTTGTGTCTCTTACCATTTCCGTTTCATCTTTTTGCATCCGGTTTGAAATCACTACGATTCTATAGAAGTTTCACTTCAACAAGATGCACTTACAGTATGACGTAATACAAGATACTCATAGCTAAGCTTCTATCAAGTTTATCAGTTCCAAGCACGTCCCGTTTATAGGAACTTCATTAACGCTCACGCTGTTCTATGGGGAATTTACGCTTATCGTCAGATAATCGCGTTTACTAGTGAATTACTACGTGACTTTATTAACCAGGGTATGCTCTGAGTTCACCACCTTATTTCAGATTGAACATTTATATTATTCATGCAAACAAAATCACATAGATAATAGAACTATCGAATGCCATTTACAATTTGATAGATTGCAATTTGTTTGTTGTGTACAACCACACATGGATTAGTACCATTTTGTATTTGAATTTGTTGGCAAACAAAGTGGTCCACCCTCATTTTCTGTCTTTTATTACGAACTGATGCACTAATATTTTTTCGACTTCTACAAAGTTTTAATCAGGATTCAAGTACCAGATAATTGAAAGCCATATTCTCGGTTGAAGTTCTTATGTCTGGTAACCTCAATAGCTTCCTTTACCAATCGTATTGTTATGTATGTAATTTTTTTTTACTTAGACTCCTAGTGACTTGTGTAACTCAACCTAATGGTTAGACCCGCTTCCAAGATGTGTTCCGCTATAGAAGATTTCTGGGTATCCACAAAGTCAAAGTCAAAGTCAATACATTTATTTCCTTAGAAGCACAGGCTTACATGGACAGGTCACCTTTTTGATAGCCAGACATCGTTTGTCCTATGTACGACTGAAATCTTAAATAAGGACTTCACATTATGGCCCAAACCTCGGTCATTATTTGTTTCCACTACTGATACACACAATTATGTCATATAAGTACGCCAACGTTGCATTTAAATATAGTGAACTATACTAATAAATATTTCCGGACTAATCAGCAAAAACACAGTATCACCCCAACCCTAAACTAAGCAGAGTTTTTATTATGGGTGATAATATTCCAATATAACAAATAATAATGTGTCATACATACATATGTATATCCCCAGCTTGCTCTAACACAATTCGCTCACACTGCACACTCACTGTCGCGAAGGATTCAAGCTGTATTTAAGACATTGAATGTGGAACATGACGATGTTTTGCACTTAGGATCGGTTGAATACAGATGCATCTTGAGACTCTGGATGGAAAAGAAATAGTTTTATTTAACATGCTTGAATCTCAGTAATCTGGATTGGGTATATATCTATTGTATTCTTTTCATATAATAAGCTCTCATGAAGTGTTCAAAAAACGCTTTATTTAAATTATATTATTATTAATTATTATATTCGCTTCTCAAATCAGTGTAAAAAAATAAAGCGAATTGTCAAGTCAATGTTATTTCCTCGATTATTCTTAGTTTTTATTTAAATTAACTTTAAGTTGACCTGTTTGTATGCATCTAAGGAAATAAACGTTTTGACTTTGACTTTAAGATTTTATAAGAACTTCATAGGAACATTATATTTACGCGCATACTCACTCACTACACATACTCATTACGTCGCAGAGGATTCGAGCTGTATTCCAGACATCAAAATGTGGAACATGACAACGTTTTGCACTTGAGATCGGTCGAAGACGCCTCTGTAGGCATCTGGAGACTCCGGGATGGAATAGAAATGGTTTTAGGTAACACGCTGTGATCTCTTCGACGACTTGGATTAGGTTTGTATCTATTATGGCCTAATCCTGTACTGTAATTTTGTTATCTTATCGTAGAATAAGGTAGATGGGTAAGAGATAATAATTAGTCCGTCATTTAGATTATAATAAAAACATTGTACACGTATGTTTTTTCTTGCAAACGGAAAAAAGACTTTATACGAGACAGTGCAATTAAGTTTAGTTATTATCATTTTTATCCGTCACAATCCCACACAGAGAGAGACTTTGAATATAATATTATATTACATAATAATCTTGACACTTTTTATATGAAAAATTATAAAAATAGTATGTGTATTACTTACATCGCAATTATAGGTCGCATTTTAATTAGTGCACAAACACCAACGCAAAATTACGTAAAATTACACCTATGCATTCCCAAAAATATCTCACGTGTAAAATGTCAGTAAATTTAACCCCAGCATTCGAATATCATTTTCAAAAGCCTTTCAAGTTGAGAATAATTCTAGCAAAATTCTTGCCAAAGTTGCAGGCACCTGAACAAACCGCAGTGAACGATGGGTCGCATTGTGCTACCGAAAACATCGCGGCCAACATCTATTGTGTAGGATTTGGGTCGAATGCATTCAGAACATTCTAGAACACCTACTTCGTTCATTGTAAGGTGCAATTCTTATAATGGTTCATAATGTATTTCGCAATTTTCTTCTCGAAAGTCGCTCTAGGCTTTCAGGTACTAGGTAATGGTAGTTGTGCTTTTTATAAAGTAAATCTGAATTTACTCATTTATAAAACATATTTTTATGGATTCTGAACTTTCACTTGTAGAAAGGTTCAGTCATTGTGTCTGTTTGTTTGTGTATCAGTCCCAATTTTTAACGAAGCTACAGATAATAGTACAATTTTATACTGAAGAGTACACAGTGTTGTTTCAAAATAAATTTGTGTTTTTTTTTGTAAATAAGGCCATAATATCATGGATTGTATTATGGAAAATAATTTTAAAAATATTCTAACGAAATAAAATAAAGTATACTGTATATTGAGTTAATGAACGTACTTGATATTCAAAATTGTTTCCCTGCACAAAAGTATTTTCATCAAACTTCAAACAGTTCTCAATATGAAACCTCGGTCTCTAATATCAATATTTCATTTCTAATTTTGAAAATAATCTTAAATTTTTACAAGAAGTTTTCAATGCAAAATAAAACCAAACAACAATTAAGGAGGACAAGCGAATGCTGACAGTAAGCAAGAATAGAGGCGTCTGAGCACAACAACTAATCCAATTATCCGCCGGCCAATTACACAACAAACTACAGCTCCTAACATGTTTTCTAGGCGTCCTCTCTTCTCTTGTGATTTAGAACTGTGCACTTGAAGTTTAAAAACTACTTTATATTAGTAAACTGTTTAACAATAAATGTTACCTTATGTAAGGCGTGCGAAGTGTTCATGTAGGTACTTTATTTTCGATCTTTTTGAAAAATATATACTATAATCATGTGGAACTGCCAAACTCGTCCCAGATTGGGGTATTTATTGGGCTAGGATCAAAACAACTGGATCTCAAAACAACTACATATAGCAGAAAGTATCATTCTCGATATCATTTAGTATTGCTAAAAATTGTAGGGGTGATAATGCCAGATTATAAAATTAAAATGAGAATTAAAATTAAGATGCCAGAAAGGTCGGTCGCGAATCGGTAAGTGCATCGTCCGACGTCCATCAAAAAGACGGTGACAGCGATGTCGAGCAGTGGATATCACGGCTAAAATGATTTACCTAAATGTGGATGATTATTGAATAAGTAAAAAGTTTATTTTTTTCCAAATAGTGGAGATTCTGTACCGGAGGCAATTTTGGATCGAGGTCCTTATACACTGTCACCCAAAAAACATGACTCATTGTAGTTATTAACTTTCACCAAAGACTGAGTCATTCAGGATCTTGTGAATTCAACACACGAACAACGTTGGAACTCGGTACATTTTTAAGATGTGTTTCTAAGAGCCTGGACCATTGAAACAACAACTTCAGCAAGATACGAACAGACACAAATGTGACTTTTACGACACTACAAATGCTTCCTTTAACATGAAAGTTAGGAGTGCTTTGCTATTCTCTTGCAAGACATTCCTTGATGCAAACTTGATTGTTTTCTGAACTCTGAATTCCTAAGGTGAAAAGATGCGAGTTTATTTGCTTTGTGTTATTCGTAGATATCACCTAGAAGGAATGACAGCAGTAATGCAACTACCCTAAATTTATCGGCAAATCTAGGTCTAGGTACCTCTAAGTTACCTTTCAAATGAAAAATACATAAAAGCGAAACAAAAAAATAATGCAAGCAATAAAAGATTCATAAATATATTACCTACCCACCCAGGTAAGCCGCGATTAAAAAATTACCAACACCACATTTAGGCTGGAATCAATTATACAATAATTATTGAAAGTAATCATTGATTATGTTTTGCTATGAAATCCCTTAAATTTGTTTTTTTTATCATAATTTTGTTTTCTGTTATTTCTTATGAATCATTTTAGGAATTTAGTAGCTGAGTGACGATTTCCACTCTTTGCCAAATTTTCAGTATTCAATAAATCAAAGTATGTGTGTATGTAGCAGAGTGCCGACTTTTGTGCCGAGTGCAAACTCCTTTACAATTCATCGCTTAATTAACGACTTTTTTGAATTGTTTATCTGTTACAAAGAGTTCATTTTTAAATTTTATACCAATTGCGTCAAAAAACCACAAAGGTTTAAACTAGTTTTATCTATGAAAATCGCTCGCAAGTTCTTACTTTGCCTGTAACATGACGTTTTGGTACATTATCATATTTTATAACTCGTTTATTAGATTACCATAAAACAAGAGTTTATAATATGGGATTTCAAGTTATTCTCATCGGACCGTGGTTTTGTTTATGGAGGCCCATGTCAATTTGAAAGAAAGAAAGAAAAACATTTATTGATTCACACACATTATACAGTAGGTAATTAGTGGATACCTTGGCTAAAATGATGATGATGACGCAACCCAAGTTTTTAAGTTCTGTTTCAATAAACCGACCGACTAATGAAAAAGACTTTGTTTTCCGATGTCATAAGATATTCCGAGCGAGTCCCGGGTTTTTCTCAAAGCCGAAGATAACTCATCAGAAAAACTACTTAATTCAATACCAGCGGCATGATCTAAGTTTCTGATTGTTCTCGAAACTTGTCCATTCAGTTTATAATTAAACTCGGGTCAAGTCGGTTGACTTCGATGTAGTTGCAAGGCCCTAGAACTTTCTTTGTTTGTCCACAAACTACTGCTTTAATAATACCGAGAGGGATTGATAAATATTCAATTCTGTACAAACAGATGTTTGTATTTTGTTATGGAGATTTAATTTTCAGTTTAGGTTTGGAGTAAAGTTGAATTCGGATTGGTAACACCTTGCGATCATTTTGGCGATTATTTAGATTCGGTTTCATTAAATACTTTAAGGCCGAGACGTAGCGACTGTTAAGTGCATAAAGGCGTTTTTTAAACATTTTTATTAAGAACTGTAATAATAATAAACTAACAAAACAGTACGTAGAGAAAGCATTCCAGTCTCGATGGCGGTTTCTTGACTACAGCAGAAAGGAGTACTCTGAAATATATTTTAATTTAAGAGTTTACTTACATTGCGTCTGTTTTTTTTAAAGTGTTTTTTTTTATTATTTTGCAAAACTGCACATAATAACATACTACATAATGTAAACATAATAAATGATGTACGTGAAAATAGCTTTCCCATTGTAAAATATCTAATTTAGTTTTTTTTTATAAAATGTATAATTTCGTTTTGATATAAATTTATTCAGTAAGGGAATGTTCTTGGAACAATAATGTAGTTGTTTGTCAAACAATTACTTATCTTACATAGATATTTGTATTGCTACGAACTTCTCCCGAAGGCTTTGGAATAATAATCCTTTGATGTTCCGATATTACTTGAACTTTGACTTGAATTCAATCACTATTCGAATAAATCCCTTTAAAATTGGAACAAGTTTGTCATTTGATAGACAAAAATAAGATAATTAAGTCACTTTTTGAATTTCAAAAAATTTTACTTGTCACCTATGCTGGTTTGCTATTTTTTTTGATTGCTCGTAAAGATATTTATATAACATCGAGATCTTTATAACCGCATTTCTATGCTATTATATACTCGTAGTTTGGGGATACATGATATAGATGAAGAGATATTTATTTGATAATTGGTTATATAAATGGAAAACTGTTAACGTCAGCAACCATTTAGTAACACGTGAACAGATATTACTTTTGTCCAACATTTGAGATTAGCTTTTAGATAATTTTTGCATCACTATATTGTTTTAAGCTCCCTGAGTGGTGCTGTGGGCGACGGTCTTACGGTGTAAGCGGGTTCGAATCCCGCCGAGGTGTTAAGTGTCATATTCTGTAATCACTTTCTCCTTGATCTGGATGTTTAATATGTATAGTAAAAATATCCATATAGCTATGTATGTCCATTATATTAAGTATATCATATGTCTAGTACCCGTAACACAAGCTAAGAGCTTAACACGGTAATAGATGTTGTTGACGTTGTTAAATAAATAAATAAAATAAATATTTCCGGACTTCTCACACAGCATTACCTAACCCCAAACTAAGCAGAGCTTGTACTATGGGTGTTAGGTGACTGATATACGACATAGAACTTTTTTTTTTTTTTTTAATTCATTAATTTGATACATAGAAAACACCCAGACCCGAAACAGGAAATTGTAGATCGTACAAAATCTTGTCCCCGGCGGGAATCGAACCCACAACCTCCTGCGCCTCAGGCGAACGTTCGCCCACCGAGCCACAGAGGTCGTCGTGTTGTGTAGATTGTACGAAAAAATATATTTTGAAAATGTATTTATTTTAAAGGCTTTTGGCAATTTTAAACCATAATGTTACGTCTAGTGTATCGCGCTAACCGTACGTCGTCTGGGACATTATTATTCTCTGGCAGAAGCTAATCACGAAATAGCACCATGTAAGCCCATCCAAACGCCGGCACCCCAGACAGAATGTATTAAAATATCCACAGTGTAACTTTGGGGCGCGGTATGCGTTTCAGGCTTACAAACCACCCCATTATTAATATCAACTTTCTCATTTCGATTATAAGGGTTGTATTCGATCAGCAGCGGGGTTCCGTTAATCGCTAGGAAGTCGTTGAAATATTAATGCGCGCGTTATGCTCAATTTCCTGGCTTTCAACGAGTTGGTATCGGTTACTGTGCCCTTTAAAATTTAAGGCGCTTTCCTAATTAGTCGTCGGCTGATCCTGTGGATATGAGTGGAGTTTTAATCAACGACAATATAATATATGACTTGTCCGTTTTGAAAACGGGTATTACTCACATATATTGTTATGATATTATGTATATCCTTTGTCGTTTTAGTTAACATTAGGAAGGAAACTAGGAAATACGGAAACCGGCTCAAGAAAGCAGGAGAGGTTCTTCTGTAAGACCTCTCAACTCGAACTCAAAAGATAAAGTGAGATATGACTTGAGTTTTTATT
This sequence comes from Gymnoscelis rufifasciata, assembly GCA_929108375.1. Taxonomy (NCBI): domain Eukaryota; kingdom Metazoa; phylum Arthropoda; class Insecta; order Lepidoptera; family Geometridae; genus Gymnoscelis; species Gymnoscelis rufifasciata. The sequence goes on along the minus strand of OV815315.1, from coordinate 4,419,917 downwards.
GTGTTTTGTAAGTGCAATTTACAGTAATAATTAAAAACCACTCATGCTTTGTAGTGTGGCGTTTTAAGACCATTTATAGAAGTGTAGCTTTGATTTTTCAACCAAATTTAGGCTTTTGTATGTGAAATTTTACATTATTCTTTCTTAGACTAATTTATTAATTTTATCATATAATATAAGATATTTTATGAGGTCTCGCTTATGCATTTGTCAGACAAAGTTGATTTTTATAAGATACATTTTTGTATTTCGTTGTACCTATTCCTACTAAATTTCTACAAGTACCATACAATTTGGAGGTTTTGTCTGTTCACGTCCGTAAGTGGTAACCCTCTGAATCCTTACACGTGACCTCCGGGTGGTGCTAAGAACAGTCTCTGGTGGTAGGCTTCGGCCGCGGCTTGTCTCCACCCTCCGGGCTGGGCCAGTGCGTGAAGCGATTTTTTCGTGTTTCGTAATGTGGTCCGGAGAAGCCATCTTCTAGGCCTTCATGCTCCATCTTAGACCACATCGTCACGTTACATCAGGTGAGATTGTACTCAAATGTAGGCTTATTAATAATAATAAAAAAAAAAAACAATATTCAAGTAGTATCTAATTACTGCATTTTTTTAATTCATCATCATCATCATCACCCTATTAACGTTCCCACTGCTGGGACACAGGGACTTCTCTCTTGACGAGAGAGATTAGGCCTTAATTCACCACGCTGGCCAAGTGCGGGTTGGTGAATGTCACATGTCCTTCAAACTCTTTTTAAAGTTCTCAGAACATGCCGGTTTCCTCACGATGTTTGCCTTCACCGTTAAAGCACGTGTTTAAAGCGCACATAAATTTCTCAAGAAGAAAAATCCAGAGGTGCGTGGCGGGATTTGAACCCACGACCTTCGGAATGAAAGTCGAGTGTTCTCCCACTTAGCCAACACGGCTTTTTTTAATTAAAACCAGTAATATATTTTGTTATTTTTTGTATTTATTTTTTAACTCATTTCAAGATAAATAAAAAGTACCCACCGTGTTTATGAACACGACCCTGTAAAGCACAGACAAAGTTGGCTAGTCCAATTTTTCGCCCCAGCAATCTCTGTTAATTGTTTCCAGTGACGCTCCACTCCTCAGCTAGTTTTAAGGTGCGTACGGATTGCGCGTACCCTGGTACGCGTACTCAGTTTACGCGTATCCGGAACGCCTAGTCCATACCTGCAGCTACGCGTTCACTCTTGGGGTACGCGTACCGCGCGAGCCAACTCGCAGCGCGAGCCACCGTCTGTCGGTTTTTGGTCGCGCGTCAAAGAGGACGCACGCGGCCGGCTACGCTATATTTGGACGGCAAAATGAATAAACACGCGTGTTCTTCGAGTTTCAATAATGAAAATATTATTAGATTGATTCAACTTTATGAATTTCACCGGGTCTTGTGGGATAGCACACTAACTGATTATCGAAATAACGATTTACGCCAAGATGCATGGAAGGCAATTTCAAATGAACTGAACATTCCAATAGGTGAATTAAAAAAAAAGATGACTAAGTTTGTCGGAGTCATGGCGAATGACTGGGGCTCGCGGAGCGCTCTGGATCGATTGACCTCGCGTACAGGTTCGCGGCGGTCCGTACAAGAGCTGTACGCGTATCCAATGTACGCGTGGACAACTACGCGTAACACAGGAACGCGCTATCCGTACGCACCTTAACAATTTGAAAGTGTCATTTTATTCGTGATGGATTCCCCAAGTTTTTTTGTCAATTTCACGGTCGACGGCCACTCCCAATGGAATCGGCTTTGTTTCAACATGAAAGTTTGATAACCACGGAGTATTATCAAAGTTCATCAATCTTTGAACGAGGTGGATTGGTTGCCGGAACTCCTGTTCTATTCTATGTTAGTATAATACGGTTCGAATCACATTTATTTATCCATACTATGGCATGAGAATACCGTTTTTTACCGTTTTTTTTATGAGAATATCCTCTAAACTCTAGTGATGGTGATGACGTAAAAAATAGTACCTACTTTCGAAAATGTTGTTAAACTTATTCGAGTGAGTTGATATTTTTACAATAAAATACAGTAATCGTTATTGAACACTTAAAACACACACAAATCAGAAAAAAAACACTAAATGAGCAGATGCAATGATTCATGATGAATTATTTAATCAATGAGTGGTCTTATCGCCAACTGCGATCTCTTCCAGGCAACCTTGAAAAACACAAGAAAGAACAAATCAGACGGAAGCAGCAATATATTTCGATTAAAATTTACAAATAAATACACATTTTTATTTCTAGTTAAAATTTACATACATAATAGTCGGTCCAATTTACAGTAACGGTAGTAGAATCCCACAGGCGTGCGTGTTCCGTAGATTGCCTACACTAGTCCAAAGTAACACACATTAACCGCTAAAGCCAAACCACATTAACTTAATTTAAAATCAGCATTACGTGGCGAAATGTCTCAATTTATACGAAGTAAGCGTGACAAAAGCTATTTAATACAAAATGGTCGCTTAAATCACTAGTATCCACGCCTTCGCTCACCGAAATTATATTTTCCATGTAAAGTCTTGCAAACAATGAATTCTGTAATCAGTATAAATAACATGAAAAAAATTACTTATTAAGATAACGATTTATGAAGGCCGAAATGAAGTGGCATGTCGGAAATTGCGTCCTAATTTCAACCTCTGGTTATAATCCTAATTTTAGCCTCTGGTTATAATCCTTTGAGCACGGTTTAGCAGATTAGCAACTTTTTACGGCTTTGGAAAAATGATGACAGACGGCTTACTGTTTTTCTAAGCTTTATCTTTCATTAAGGCCGTGGATTCTAGAAATGAGGAAAAAACAACGTTATACTTGATTATATGCTTTACTAAGAAAAAAAAAATAATGGTCAACATAGTATAATTTTAGCTATGAGCCATGTTAGACAGTTTTTCTTATAAATAGCCGTAAAATATATCTAATATATCGGATAAACTAGTTTAGAACAGAAATTGAACAGCTTAAATGAAACTTTTTTTTTTTTATTATTTAATCAATTAAACATCATTCATCGCATAAAATAACCATGTTGGCCTACATTTACATTTATGACAGATGATTTAAGTAGCATTGCGGTGGCACTTGCGTTCGTGACTGAAAAGACCGATGCGGGAAAGGATCGCTCGGCCACACACTCGACAAGTGAATGAAAATGATCCCTCAGGTAAAATAACCAATATGCCACTAAAACGACATCTACGAAAACAAAGGATTTTAGTATGACATCATAATTGAAATAATATGAATTCTCGAAAAACTCTTGAAGATTCCGAGCAAAAGACTTGTAAAAATGAAATGTAATAAATATAACGTAAAGTCAAAAACAATAAACCCGTAAGCCGTATTCTTGAAACTGTTTCGAAACAGCCAAATAGCGATGAGTTCATCTCCAACAAAATTTAAACGAATTATTTGTCACCCTTTTGTTACCCCGCGAGCAGTTATTAACAAAAGCTTAAATGTCTAAACGGAGCTTCGTCGTCAAAAACTTTGATAATAACGCGTTCCATACAAAGCCTTTCAAGATTTATTTCGAAAGTATAATTTTCCAAAATTATGTCAATTATTGCGCAGCTATATTAGCGGGCGATTATTCGCGTTGACGCGACAAAATCATCGTGTACAAAACATACATGCCGGCAAAGATTTGTTTAGTTTTTTCGTTTTTGTTTTTGCTATTAGATTCTAAAGTGACGTGGCTGTAGCCACGCCTACTAAACATCTACTTCACAAAATACTTCGCGTTGCAAAGATGTACCCGGCCACTGGCGTTGACTGGCATATTCGCCGTTGACCGTTAATTAAGCCACAACAATTATTATAAAAAAAACACTCTATTCTCTATCGTGTAGGAAGCGCATCTTGAATTTGTCCTTTCGGTTAACTTAGAGACATTGATACCCGACTCATAACGACTAAACTGTTTAATATGTTTCTGATCTAGTACAAACCAATCAATCCAGAGACTCAGAGAAGCTATTTAACCTGAGCTTTTATACTGATTGCATTTCTTTATACTCATAGTCATTCCAAATAATAAAGGATTGTATCCTAATACATTGTTTTCGTTTGTATGAAATATCTCTAAATAATTTTCCTAGTAATCTTCGTAAAAGGTGTATTTAACGTTGAGAATAAATCTGTCTTTTGTTGTTTAGTAATCAGATTTGAATTAAAACGACAGTTTTATCGGCGTGAAAAACAATGACGAACATAAAATTAAATGTAGACTGAGCACGTAAAGATCTTAAAGGATTTTATCTTACAATTAGTCAAACACATTTAGAAACAATTTCATATAATTTTACAATTAAATAAAGATAGGAAAATTTATGAACGTAAATTAAATATAGAATTGTAGGTTGAGTTAAATTTTTACATAAATTATATTACATACAAAATATCAATTTATTTATGTACTAGTAGTGCCCCGCGGTGTTACCCGCGTTTAAATGTATTGTCCCGCGGAATTACATATTTTCCCGGGATAAAAAGTATCCTATGTTACTTCTAATACCTCCAAGAATATGTGTACAAAGTTTCATGATGATCGGTTGAGTAGTTTTCGCGTGAAAGCGTCACAAACAAACTAACATTAACATTTATAATAGTATAGGATTCATCTTAACTTTATATTATTACTTGCTTTAACCGCGTAATAAGGGATTTTGTCGCGGTAAAAAGCAGCTTTGTAATTTACTGGGAAAGCAGCTATGTTCGTGCCAAATTTAATCTAAATCGGGCTACACTCGCAATAATTGATTTTCCCGCGAAAACTGATATTTTACCGCGGTAAAAAGTAGCCTATATGTTATTCTGATGTATAAGCTATATTGTGGTAAAGTTTCATTCAAATCCATTCAGTAGTTTTTACGTGAAAGAGTAACAAACATCCATACATCCATTCATCCATACTTACAAACTTTCGCCTTTATAATAGTAGTAGGATAGCTTTCCTAGTATTCAATAATTATAATTTTTTTGGAATTTCCATAATTATTTGGTACAATTGACTCAAAATAACCAAACTACCGTCGTAAGTAATGTAATATTGTATGTTCTTCTATAATTTGTTTAAGGGAGAATGGTAAAAAGCACAATCTAAATAATAACCAACAGGAAATGTAGTCACCTACATTGATGCTTTCAGTGCAAAACTGTCCGACACTATGCTAAAGGCTAAACTCATTTGCATATTGCGGTCCCTACCAGGCGTTTCGTGGAAGCTAATAATCATTACTTGCCAAGCAAAATTAGCCCCTAAGGTGTTCTAGTCGACAACTACCACTTTAATATACCTTTAACGGGTTATGGACGCTATGCTAATACAGACCTTTGAAGTGGCGTATGTATTGGCTGGGAAATTAGGTTGAATAATCTAATTTGAAATTATGTTCTACAAACAATATGTTTGAATTCAATTAATATTACAATATTCCGCGCCTACACATTATTAGGATAAGCGGGATTGATAGGAATTCAATCAAAAACATAATTTCCAGATTAAATTTACAATAACACACTGTGGTTGAAATACCGTCAGTACTAAATACCAATCGACCAATAGAATAAACATATAACTAGTTATTATTCAGAGCTAACAGAGCTAAACCAATCCTTAATAAGAGGAAATAAAGCAATTATTTTTCTACGTGATCCGGTTTTAAGGTGGTTGTATGCGCTAACGCGACTTTTTCAAATTGATATATCTACTTTATGAGTGAATAAATATGTATAAAAAAAATATATGTTGCAAAATAGATATTAAATTACAACTTGAACGTTTGAAATTATTGTATCTTCATTATTACTTAATAAAAAAAATATTCAAAGTAAGGCATTTTTTATCCGAAATTTGGATATATCTTTTAAACGGTATTGAGTTTGAGTATTTTTCTTTAACTCAAATATTTGTCAAAGTATTCCACACAAACTGTACGTTTGAAAATTAAAACAAATGATTTATACGACTACAAATAATTATTTTATGTTTTCGGTATGTAATGGAACGACCGGGTCTGTGCGGGGGCGACGGGCGGCAGTGTGGCTCAGACTATCGGACGGGGAGGTTGTGTCGCGCGTCTTCGTCATCGGTCCAAATGCATTTTTCGATGTAACCGTATAACGATTATTGTTTGCGCATGGACTCTGTTGTTTAGTTTTATATTTTAGAAATAGGTATTTGAGCTCGGACTTTTGTATATTCGTTGGACAAGTTCAGTAAGCAATTAGCAGGAATAAAAGTTAGTAATAAATAAGTAATGATTATACTAACTACCTACCAACTAGTAAATTAAGTACCAAGCTAATAATAATAAGTACCTACCTATTAATATTTATAAACAAAAAAAAACACTTATGAAAAAAATGTTTTTTTTTTATAAGGGTTACCTAGTTAAATAACTCTGACTCTGAGTGCCTCGTAGGCGCGGTGTGCGAATGTCCGCTTGCAGAGCAAAAGGTAGCGGGTTCGATTCCCGCCGAGGGTAAAAGTGTTTGTATGTTCTGCAAGCACTTTTCTCCTTGGTCTGGGTATTTAATATGTATAATAAAAAATATCTTTAAATGTATGTATATTATATTAAGTATATCAAATATCTAGTACCTACCCGTAACACAAGCTTAGAGCTTACCACGGGACTAAAATGTTGTTGCGTGAATTGTCTGGAAATATTATTTATTTATAACTAGCACAGACTAGTATAAATTTAATTAAAAATTAAATAATGAATTAATTGTTATATATATTTTATGTCACCGCACCGTCGAGTTATTTGCTGCACATTATCCTCTCCATCCTAAGGTTGTCTGGAAGAAATTGCTCTAAGCAATAAGGCCGCCCATTACGCATTTTTGTATTTAGCTTTAAGTCCCTTTTTGTATTGTGATATGGTGTGTAATAAAGAGTTTAGTTTTATTATTATTATTATTACTAGGTAGATGATACAAGCAAAGTATATACAATGTGTATTTTCGAACCTTGATCAAACTAAATGCGGATACACGACATACATTTATGGATAAATATAGGATAAAAAAATTATATGTTGGCTATTTAAAAAAAAGCCAATATTTTTTTATGAAAACTATACGTGTAGTTTTTAATTCGTTTCTGTTTGAGTAAATGGTGTATTTATTCAAAGTAGGCCCATTTGAAAGCTAGATAGTTTACATCATCATCATCATCAGCCCTTATCCCATATTACGTGGGGTCGACGCAACATCTTTCTTCCTTCCATTTTCCTCTGTCACTCATCATCTCAACACTCATTCCTTCCTTCAAAGTTCAAAATTAATTTATTGCGTAAATACGTGTTACAGCGTTGTTATGGCTTAAATTTTACATGGATCAATGTATTTTACCTGTTCAGGCATGCAATTATAAAATTGGCATTACATTATTGAATAAACTAAAATAATAAAAATCTAACAAAATACAGTACTAAATAATTTTTTATAATTATTAACTTTAAATTAATTTCATTAAACATTTATAATATCAGTAATCATCATGGTAAGCAAAAATTCAAAGTCATAAAACTAATTATTGGACAATTTAAAAAGTCATTATCTTAGAAACATTTTTGTCAGTCATTTTTGTTCTTACGCATGCCATCCTTCAAACAGTCCATCAATATTTTCTTTGACCTACCTCTTCCCACATATCCATCAACACACATATCTAACACTCTAAGCTAGATAGTTTACCTAATTAAGAAAATTCAAAACAAAATACAATTTTGGTACAAGAGCCCGCAAAAATTTTTTTTGTAGAAATTTACCAAAATTTTTTTTTTATTTTGTTGTTGATCTATAATTTTTAAACTTTTTTGCATTATTTATTAAACTTCATAATATTTTTCAAAGGTTGTCTGGAAGAAATTGCTTTAAGCAATAAGGCCGCCCATTATGAATTTTGTATTATGCAAGTCCATTTTTGTATTGTTTTATCTTGGTTTGTAATAAAGAGTTATATTATTATTATTCTACAAATTCTACAAAGAGTATGGGTCTACCTTTTTTCGTTGTCATGTTATTAGCCATTTTAATTAGGTACTTTCTGCCTTGTAGTGCCAAATATCAACAGACAACAAATTATGTATCTTAAGTTGCATTAAAATGATCACGCACGATTGTGGTGAAGTGAGCTGGAGCGTCACCATGAATCACGCCAGCGAATCAAATAAGAAACGATCGCGATGTACTAAAAAGAACTTGTGAACTGAACGTGGGTTTACTTGCAACGATATGCATTGAGGAAAATGGTTGGCATTTTGAACAATCAATAAATTAATTGATAGTACCTAATAACTTAAAGTGTTGTATTACTTAATCTTATCATTATCCACCGTTAATATCCCACTTTTGGGCAAAGGCTTCGTTCCGTTTCATCTTATCTTGCCTTGTTTCATTACATAATTTGCTGTCTGTTGATCTCTGTACAAGGCAGAAAGTACCTAATTCGAATGGCTAATAACATGACAGCAAAAAGAGTTTAATTAACCTTTTTGGTATGTGGGCTACCCACCAACCTTAGAGTATCTATGGATACCAACAGTGTCAGTCGCGTAGCATTTCAAATAATTTTATACTATCTACCTGAAACTTAAAAGGAAAAGCAAAATACCACGAAAACTTAGTGACTGACCAAAAATCTGAAATTGTACTCGTCTTTATGCCCGATTTTCTAATCCTATGACATTATGAATATTGCAGATACTACCTAGATTCTATCAGACGATTGGCCTTCAAGCAAAAACCAGACATTATTCATAAAATTAAAACCCTTACTTTTTAGAAGAGATTTGTTGTATAAATTATGAAGTTTAATATGACATGCAAAAAAGTATACCTCAATAATCCAGTGTAAAAGTTACAGATTAAAAATAAAATAAATATCTATTTTTTTGTTAAATTTCTACAAAAAATAAGTTTTAATAGGCTTTTGTACCGAAATTGTATTTTCTTTTAATTTTCATAGCTAGGTAAACTATCTAGCTTTTTAATGAGCCTACTTTGAATAAACTACACCGTTTACTCAAACAGAAACGAAGAAAACACCAGATGAAGTACCTAGTTCTCATAAAAAAATATTAAATCGACTTTTTTAAATAGTTTACATAAAAAAAAATCTGATATTTATCGATTAATTTTTGTCATGTATCCGCAAATTCCGCAAATCCGCGTTTGATCAAGCTTCGAAAATACACATTGTATAGGTAACTAGCCTACCCTGGCAGGATTGGCTTAGGATCTTATTATTAGGTTGGTACTTAGTAAGTAAAGAAAACCTAGTTAAAAAAACATACTTATTATTTATTTGTTATATTAGAACCACCAACAAGAAAATACACTAAAATAGTTTAAAAATTAAGGTTCATTAATATCTAATAATAATATATAATTAATTTTAACAATACATTTTAAATTAAAAAGAAAATAACATAAGCACAAACGCATAAATCTCTAGGTAGAATAGTATTAGCGTAATAATGATGTAGTTGGAAAGTCCTTATTTACGGCGTCGCGACTCGCGAGGAGCCGGCACGCGTGACCGCTTGCCGAGAGCGCAGGCCGCGCTCTGCGTCGTAAAAATGTAGCGGGGACTATGCGGTTGGCGCGGGGAATAATTTTGACTCCGCCCGAATCCTCAAGGCCGTTGGCCCATACAGGCGCCTTAACCCTAGAATACTAAAAGTCGTCGAATCGACGACGCGGTTTTGAAAAATTGCCGCGGACGCATTGATTTCAGATTCCATGTAATCGCAGTTGGACCTTTGCCCCGACCGGTTTGAGGTCGCCAAGATAGCTCAGTCTATTAGTTCGCTAATGGGCAGGCAAGGCGGGCCACCCAGAATAGATGGAAGTTGGGGCTGAAAAGTTTTGTAAAATATTTCATTCATATAAGCTTTTGCGTAGAGCTAAAACTATGACTACTGTTTTCATTATAACGTCTGACAGTAATAATGATCAATATTGGTTAATAACCGATAGATTCACACGAATAATGCACAAAAAATATTTTATTGCAAAAACACATTTGATATTATGAGTCATCATCATCACCCTATTAATGGCGAGAGAGATTAGGCTATAATTTACCACTATGACCAAGTGGGGGTTGGTGAATGTCACATGTCCTTCAAACTCTTTAAAGTTCTCAGAACATGCCGGTTTCCTCACAATGTTTGCCTACACCGTTAAAGCACGTGTTTAAAGCGCACATAAAATGTCTCAAGAAGTAAAATCCAGTCAATCATCAAAGTCGTGTGTCCTCCCACTTAGCCGACACGGCAATTTATTACGATATTAAGAGCATAATTTATTTATTTATATTTTAAAAGTATTAATTTAGAATCTTTCCACGAAATATTCTTAAGCATGTGTGCCTTTAGGTATTAGAATCAAATTACAAGACTATTTACATTTCCAAGTCACGCTTACAATGTTAGGTACATATAAAATTGCGTGAATTTCACAAAGGTTTTAAATTTAAAATGAGTCATTTGCATGCCTCCCTCGACTTTTTAATCTGTAGATCAAACAGTCTCGCAGCCGACGACAAATTTATTCTCGTACACACAGATCCTAATCACCACCGTTTGTTTTTGGTTAGTTCTTAGGAAAGAGATATTTCGATAGTAGACTGTAAAAATATAAGCGAGACATTAATAAAATCATTGCTCTTAAACATTAATTGGCACAGGACCGTTGTGAATGGCATGAACTTAAAGCTATGCCCAGCAGTGGGTCAAAACAAACCTTTAATGAAGATCTATTAACATAAATTCGAAGGGCTCGAAAGGAAACAAGGAAGATCAGCGTCGTTTTGCCACGTGCAAAATAACACATGCTGAGGTGAGGGCCTTTTTGGGACACTTGCTGTGTGTTTGTATGTTTTTTTTTACTATGTTTACTGTGTCCTAAATAAAATGTGTTTTCTTTCATTCTTTTCTTTCAAAATTTGAAATTTATCAAACATAAGTTTCAAGGGGGTTTGATAGATAGCGCAGAATAGACAATTATTTCTCGCACACACCAGAAGAAATTATACTAAACATAACATTAAACATAATGTAAAAGATCAGACATTGCGTTTTTGCTCTTCGATTTCCTGAAACTACAGGAAATTAATTTTTGTGTGGGGTTGCATTTTGGCACATCTCACAAAAATTTGTTGTTATTTGTTGTTTTTCTTTGTTTTATATTGTATTTTGTGTTTATGTGTAAATATATGTTTCTCTCTCTCTCTCTCTCTCTCTCTAATACAGATTGTGAATTGCAGCACAAACCAGTCACGCGTGCGACAGCTATGCTCCTAAAGTGGTCAACATCTACCCACTCCACTTTGTTATATAAAGTCTCCTACAATTTCACTTTGACAGACCAACAGGCAAAAAAAAGTTTGTTAGAAAAGAGCCCAGTTGCTTTGAAACTCAGCTTAGGCTTGCGACAAAGACATAAAAGCATAGAATTATGAACTTGTTTCTCCTTTTAGAATTTTGGAAACTAAGCTTTATATTTTCAGAAACTCGCGAGGTTTTCCACAGGATGAAATCCGAAAAAATAGGAAAATACTGAAGCCACTTTTTGGTAAAAACATAACTGTTTTCAGGAGGAGCTGTGATAGTTTACTATATAAAGGCTGTAAATAAAGGCCTAGTTTCATGATAAGAGTGGTTTGTTTTAGCTTACGGCTATTGTAGGTACAGTATTTTATCTTCATGAAATTAGGGTCGATTTCCTCAACAAATAGGCTACATATTATTTAGTTGCCAGACAGATAAATAATAATAAATGACAAAGCTAAAAATTTAACTTATAACGTAATACCTACCCTTGGGAAACATGTAACAAAGACGTAGCTACTATAGTACTTAAAAATAGGTACCAAATTTTCATTATATCCCTATGGTACAGCATTAATAAATAAAATAAATATTCCCAGACAATTCACAAAACAACATCAAACCCCGTGGTCAGCTTTAAGCTACGGGTATTAGACATCTGATATACATAAGTATGATAGACATACATATGTATATATTTTTACTATACATATTAAACACCCAGACCAAGAAGAAAGTGCTTGCAGAACATACAGCGCCCTTCTCCCCTCGGCGGGAATCGAACCCGCTACCTCTTGAGCCGCATGAGGACGTTCACCCACCGCGCAAGCTAGATATATTTTCCATGTAACAAACAATGTAGTTGCAATTAAAACCATATATATATATCTGGAATATAATTATGTACAGTGACAGAACACCCCATAGCCATACCTCTTAGTTTGAAGAAAAGTTTTAATCACCATCATCATCATTTCAGCAGTAGAAGAATTACTGCAGGACTTATATGCAGGAGGTATATTTAGTTAGACAATTTTTAAACTCGGAGTGGGATGATTATAATTATCACTAAATTATCTCATATCATACTTACAGTAAATATACATATATGTATGTATGAACAATTTACGAACATGGCATTTGTAAAATGTGTATGTTTGTTTTGATGTCGGTTATACAAACGGAAACGTAAAATAAATACATTTATTTTCAACTAATTTTCCACCACTTAATAGTTAAACTTTATAATTAATAAACTGTATTTAATATGAATAAAACGTACAAACATGATCACTGTGTTTGAGTAGCTCCCAACGCAAATAAACAGAGTTTTAAAATATATTCTAGAATTTGTAGCATCAAAACCTTTTTTACTCAAAGCAGTATTTAGAATGTGTATTTATAAACCACGTTAATGAACATAAACTTCATAATAAAATTATAAATGGGAAGTGTATGTGTTGTCTGTTTGTTTGACCGTGACAATTTTAGTTTTTTTTTTAATCTTTATCCAATCATCTGGGTAAAACCGCAGGGCTCCGCTATTATATTATAAAACAGATACTGTTTTATGGGACTGAAGCGGTCATTACTCGTCTGGTATTTTTACTAAAATATCAGAAAACACTTAGAAAGCTTTCTATTCTGGCCATAAGCCAGGTTTATGAGTTTTTCTTTCACTAAAATCGAAAGTTTCAAAAAATAAATAACCCTGTACGTCTAGACAAGGTAAATTACGTCGGCTTTTAAAGGATATACGTGATCTTAATAAAATTCCCAGTTGTTTAGATACTGAGGTAAATAGAATCAGGTTATCTTATTGCTTATATTTATGTTGTTTTTTTTTATAAAATGTTACGATAACTAGTTTTAAGATGTTAATCTAATATGTTTAAAGTTTTTCAGAATTCTTTCACATAATTATTAACATGCTCGAACAAATGAAGAGCAACGTCATAATAAATACAGTCTACACAGAAAGATACTCGTACATTAATAAGTAAAAAAAGGCTAAAAGTTAAAACGATAATTTCCTTAAAAGCACAGGGCATACATGGGCAGGTCTATTTAAAGATAATTAAACTAAAAATTATAATTTAGAAAATAACATAGTCTTAACAGTTTGCCTTAATTTTATACACTGAGTTGATTTTTTAATTTCATTAATTACATATTACTGAAAAGTGTTCTTAAGCTAGGCATAGTATTTACTATTCAAATAAAGTAAAATACTGAAATTGAATTAATATTCTAAACTTTTAAAAACAATCTAGCTACTCATAAATCCGAAACTTTTATTTACTTATGCTGTTTCATCAAATATTTGCCAAAACGTTTCGCAAACAAACCATAAAGTTCCAATACAGCATAAACGGAAGCCAAAACTATTTCGAAAAAATCCCGCGATATAGCGATATCACAGGGGTAGATCACCTAGGGTAGACTGGGGACGCAACGACCAATCAGCTCCCGTCAGATTGTAGTGTACTTTGTTTTAATAGCACTAGGCAGGATTAGTTTTTGAGTACTCTCTAAACAATGCTCGGAGCGGCAGACATGTTGGTTTTGCATGGAAATTTCTCGTTGAATCTGTGTTTATGCGAATAGCGTAAGTTACAAGCAGCAGTAATAATTATGCTGAAACTATATGTGTAATATGAAATAGGTAACATTAAATTTTAAGTCTCTTTCAAATTTATGTATGTACCTAAGAATTTTTCAGAAATGTTATAATTACCAAGAAAAGCTCAGTTTATTGATAGCTCTTGATTTAAATATTAAGAATTTTTATTCGCGAAACCGCACCTGAGTGTTCAAATCTCAACTGTTGAAACATTTACAAAAATCTTATTGAACGAAATTATCTATATCAAGAAACTAAAAAATATTTATTTTATGAGCGCAAAACCTCTAACTACAAAGGATTTTGTTACTAATTAGCTATCATAGCTAATGGGGAATTAAGTAGTTAAGTTTATATCTTGGTTATTATTATAATTAACTTTTAAAGCGCAAAAGAGTGAAACCAAACATTCTCTACTAACGAGCTAAGACAATGACGTCTATAATGTGATTATTATAAAATGTTGCGTGCACATGGCTTCTTACATAGTTATAACAGACATTCGATCCACTTAGGTCATACAGGGAAAGTACAATGGATTAAAAACAAAAGCACACACACTAGCATCCCTGGACGCTGATTGGCTGATGTGCAAGAGGCATCAACCCTCGGGTATCATGTTGCGGTCATGGAGTCATTGGTGTCAATTAACAATATGGCTGACTATCGGGTTAAATAAATTATTCTGTGAGAAGATTGATTTCACAGACTTATTTATATTACAATACATTTCTTGGAGATAGCTTCGTTTAGAGTTAGAGACAAAAAACCTTGTTGGATGGAAAAACATCTACGTGCATGTACAAGCATAGGGTACTCTGTAGATATTTTATACGATTTTGTCAATTATAAAAAATATTGACGTAAGAAAACTTTTTCTCCATTACTAGTTCTTAGTTTAGCGTTCGCGTGGGGTGAACTCTATTATGTAATACTAGCAGCCCGCCCCGGCGTCGCTCAGGTAAAAAAAAAATCCCGGTAATTTTTAAAGTTTTTTGTTGAAATTAAGTTATGTCAAAGACAATTTTATTCACAATAAAGTACTCTTAACCAACAGCATATTTATTTGAATAAAGTTTAATATTATTATGTTGATACAACTTAAACAAATTATTTCGACCAAATTAAGTACCATAAAAACGGTTTTTGTGAGTTTATCTTAAAAGATAGACATATACTATTGCGGACTGTTTTTTAGATCATTAAAAGAGCTATTATTCTTTAATACAGATTTTTTGTGTATCTTGAACCGTTTTCACGGCGCACGCAACGGAAGGCTTCAAAGATGAAATAATTTCTCCCGTTTTTTACACATTTACCACTATATCTTTGCTCCTTTTGGTCGTAGCGTGATGTTATATAGCCTATAGCCTTCCTCGATAACTGGACTATCCAACACAAAAAGAATTATTCAATTCGAACCAGTAGTTTCGGAGATTAGCGCGTTCAAACAAACAAACAAACAAACAATCAAACAAACAAACTCTTCAGCTTTATAATATTAGTATAGATATATAATACAAAGCAGTGAAAATAGACCCAATATTTGCAAAGTAAAAGTACGTTAAAAGCTTAAAAACTGTCTTCTGAAAAGTTGATGTATTGAGATAGCACATTTAGTCGCAAAGAGGCGACCTTATATAAAAAAAAAGTAAAAAAGTACAATGTGTGTAGTGTAGTGTAGTGTAATAGTATCATAGTTTCTTGGTAGTACGATGAGGTTACAAAAGTTTAAAAAACGGAGTTTGCACTCCAGGCTTAATCACAATATAACTAATTTATGATTATAGTGTTAACAATTATACAACAAGAATTTTTTTATAGAAACGATGATGATGATGATTACATGAAGATTAATAGTATGTGTCTGCCATTGAAGCACTTAAGCTAACCTCAATTTGATATCAAACTCGTTATAATTTAATAAGGTCCATAAAATATCCATAAACCACATTAGCAACAAACTTACAACCACTTTTCGTCCGACGGAAAACCTACAACAAATCCAATTACTACCAAATGTCGGCGCACTAACAAGATGACAAGTACTCTTAAGGTTTCAGTAGGCATAGTGCCTACTATTGAGGGCTTCAATTATTATTGGGAATAAATAAATATTTAAGGACAATCGACACAAAAAATGTAGCCCCGTGGTAAGCTCCAAGATTGTGTTACTGGTACTAGACATCTGATATACTTTATATAATAGACTTACATCTTAATATAATAAAAATCTCGTGTCACAATGTTTGTCCTCAATGGACTCCTAAACCACTTAACCGATTATAATAAAATTCGCACACCATGTGCAGTTCGATCCAACTTGAGAGATAGGATGGTTTTTACGGCGAGAAAAATTCGAATAATTTCCGGGGTAAATTTTATACCCGTGCGACGCCGGGGCGGGCCGCTAGTAGATAGATATAACTTTTTAAATTATCATGGTTTTTAACAATATTATGATTTACCTAGTATCGGAAAACTCAAAAACCGTCAAATCATGGTATGTTACCCGTTTTAAATCATAAATAGATGGATATACTTTTATTATACATATTAAACACCAAGACCAAGGAGAAAGTGCTTGCAGAACATACAAAAACTTGACCCCGTGGCGGGAATCGAACCCGCTACCTCTTGCAACGCAAGCGGACCTCTGCCCACCGCGCCACTTGAATCTTGAGGTTATTCTTATTTAAGTTTTGCGCGCCACCCAATTTTTTTTATGGATTATCCCGCGGGAACGAACTTAAGTATTTCTACAGCATTGTGCTGAGTGGAAACCGATTTAGGTATATATATTTTTACCATAGTATTTTTGTTAAACTGCTTTTATGTTAATTTAAATTGTAATTGTTATTGTGTGTTTATGACGTAAATAAAACTTATTCTATTCTATTCTACTTTTATGTATCGCTATCTAACAGTGAAATAATTATTCAATTCGTACCAGTAATATTAGTTGCTGAGATTGGCGCGTTCAAACAAACAAACTCTTCAACTTAATTATATTAGCATCGATTTTACTTTCATTTTACGTGCGTTTTGACACGGCTTATAATAGCGCAGAGACAACACGACAAGACGAAAGTCATGTCTAATGTCCATGTTGTGCCCGCCCCCGTTATGGTTGAGAATTCGGTTCTCGAAGTTGTTGACGCATACGTATACCTAGGACAAACAGTCCAATTAGGTAGGTCCAATTTCGAGGAAGAGGTCAGTCGCCGAATCCAACTCGGATGGGCAGCGTTCGTAAAACTAAGACACGTCTTTTCATCGAATATACCGCAGTGCCTCAAGACGAAAGTCTTCAATCAATGTGTGTTGCCAGTGATGACATACGGATCCGAAACGTGGTGCTTCACTATTAGTCTCATAAACAGGCTCAGAGTCGCTCAAAGAGCTATGGAGAGGGCTATGCTCGGGGTTTCTCTACGGGAACGTATCAGAAATGAGGAGATTCGTAGAAGAACGCGGGTCACCGACATAGCCAAACGGATTAGTTCTTTGAAGTGGCAGTGGGCAGGCCATATAGCACGAAGAACAGATGGTCGTTGGGGCCGAAAGGTTCTCGAATGGAGACCACGGATCGGCAAGCGCAGCGTAGGACGTCCACCAACTAGATGGACGGACGATCTGGTGAAGGCTGCGGGCTCACGGTGGATGCAGGCCGCTGCCAGCCGAAACCACTGGAGATCTTTGAGGGAGGCCTATGTCCAGCAGTGGACGTCTTACGGCTGAGATGATGATGATGATGATGCTGTGTGATTAGTCCGTAAATATTTATTATTAATTTGTTTTTTTTTAACAAACCAAAATAACTTGTGATACATAATTACCTCCAATTATGACCGTCGATAATAATTTTAGTACCCTTATTAAGGAAAATGCTTCAATAGCCTTGTTGACACGGGTTGACCAAACATCTGTGTACTGGCCACGGCTGACCAAGCGAGATTAACTAATTAGTAATTACCTTTGTACACAGACATGCCTGACCTTAGAACTCGTAAACCTTTAGTCAAACACTCCCGTAGAAATAGCCGCTTTCTCTGAAAATGAACGAATTCTCAAATAAGATTTTCGTAAAACGTCAAATGCTCGTAGTTTCGCTAGTAGCAGTTCGTTCTTTGAAAACGAAGCTAATTAATTGTCTAATTAAATTTAACCTTCAAGTTCAACCAATGTCCCGCATTGATTTGACCACACTCGATACATTTTCATTAATTATTTTATTATTTCTTGTCGCTTGGATTTTCTATCACTAGCAGCTTGACATTATTTTACCGTGAACTATACACGCTCTTTCCCTCCACTTTCCGTGACTTCTGAAATTCACAGATCTCAATTGTTGTGAATAAACGGCTCGCACGGGTAATTATTCATATTCGATTTTTTCTAACCGTAAAAACCCTCTTTGGACTTCAAATAACATTTAAATATAGACTTCGCCAAATTAGTCCCATATACCCAGTACTCACACTGCCAGCCAGGCCAGCGTGGTGAATTAAGGCCTAATCTCTCTCGCCAAGAGAGAAGTCCCTGTGTCCCAGTAGTGGGAACGTTAAAGAGGGTGATGATGATGATGAAATTGGTCCATTCGTTGTTGCGTTATGCGCCAACATTTTGCGATTAATTTTTATATTCTATACATTTTACACGCGGTAAAAACCATGCCATGACCATAATGTACAAATCTTATCTCCTATCGTATACTCTTTGTCCAATCCTGTCTTGTTTAATTATGCGATTATCGCCAATGAAGCAGAAAACCAAAAGACATTCAAGCCAAGAATTCCCAACCCCCACAACCACACCGAAATGTTCTAATAAATCACTGATAATATCAGCGCAATGGATATTATAAATATTGATAAACGACAACAAAATGCTGTAAACAATAGGTATATTGCTTCCCGTTTCGGATCATTTAATTCGCACGTGACTGAGCCTGATAGGGTTGTCCAAATGTTTATTGTTGTTGTATTTATTGTATTTTGATAATGGGGTGGGAGAGAAACATTATTTGTGTTTTATAAGGATATTGCTTGAGGGTTTTGTTGTGACATTAATACCAAATGCGTATGTGAAATTTTGAATTTGAATCGGTAAATCTAACTAAATCGGCATGGTGTATTAGCTTAATAGCTTTTTCATTTTATTTTTTTAAACGGTTTAGTAACGAATGGTAACAGGATGTATCAAGTTATGAACTTACATAAGATTTGTCACATCTGGCATGCTAAAACATTAAATTCAAAGTCAAAACGTTTATTTCCTTAGAAGCTTATTGCATACAAGTCACATTAAAGTTAATTTAAATAAAAACTAAAATTTATCAAGGAAATAACATTGTCTTGACAGTTCGCTTCAATTTTTAACCGTTTTTCAACGAAAAAAGGAAATACTATGCTCATCAACCCACCTGCCAAACATGACCAGTGATTGCAAACATCCCCATATTATCATTACAATGAGAAAGTCCTGTGTAGACAACTTATGGCAGAAATGATAATACCCTTCAAACTGATATCTCCTTTTAGAATGATTGAATTCACGGCCGGCGAAGCGCCACAAAGCTTGTTTAAATGTTTATTTATAAATGTTTATTAACCTTAAAGTTCAATAATGATGAGATGAAAAATTTTAATAACGACCATTGAGAAAGCTGTGAGTCATTTTCCGTGTATAAAAATAAACTCGATCAGAAAATAAATAAAAATTTAAGAAAAACCCCCGATTCCAATACCTTAATTTCCTTAAAAGTAAGACACACTAATATTTTATAATGTGCACGCGATGCGCTTTCATTTGATACCCCACTCGAGTATATTTGCAGATTTCCGGTTTTCCTTCCCCACTCCATAACTTTTAAACGGCACCACCGATATAAACATGTCTAAGAACACTCGCGCCAAACTCACCTTGCATACAAAAAACTAAACTCCATCCGAGGGAGCTATGATGTCCCAGACAGACAGACAGACACGTCAAACTTATAACACCCCTCTTTTTTGGTCGGGGGTTAATTATTAGGCTAAACTACTTGTAATCGATTGGTAAATAAAATCAGTAGCAGATATCCAGTACCGAATTACGCAGTCACCGATAACCGCGCTATAATATAGTCGAAATTATCGGCGGCTATCGGCTATTTTGTTTATTCAACTCCCTTGCGGTTGTTTACAACTATCGCGGGATTGAGCTTGTTCACTGTTATTATTGTAGAATTTACTAACGATACTCGTAACGTACAAAAGGTGTCGTACAAAAGTTATAGACGTAGGTTTGCGGATCGCGAGCCTTAAGTGGAAGTGGGCAGGACATGTTGCAAGGCGGAATGATGACCGATGGACCAGGGCAATAACAGAATGGTGGCCAGTGGGAGCCAAGCGTCGTCGCGGCAGACCACCTACCCGATGGGACGACGACATCGTCGGGCTAGTAGGAAGGCACTGGTGGAGGCTCGCACAGGACCGCAGAATTTGGCGTGATGAAGAGGACTGCCGTCCTTAAGCTAAAATGCCGTTAACTACCAAAACCTAATTTCGAGATACGCGCAAAATTGCGAAAAATAATTTAAAAAGTATGCTGTTTTGAAACCATCAACAATTTGTACGACCTGAAGGTATCAAAAAAAAGTACTTCAGATGTACTTTCTGGAGGCCTTTACTCAGCAGTGGGCGTAAACAGGCTTTTAGATAGAACTCGTAACAATATTCCAAACGACTCCAGATTCCAGAGCTCTTAAGCGATAAGGCGATATTTACCTTCTAGGTCTTCATGACCCATCTTAGACCACATCGTCACTTTACATAAGGTGAGATTGTGGTCTAATTAAGACTTATCGAGCATAAAAAAAAATAATAATAATAAGACCGCCCTTTGTACTTCTTAATCATAAATGTAATTATTGTTTTGTTTTGGTGTACAATAAAGTGCTTTTATTAGGTATGGTATGTGTGTCTGGTAACTGACATACAAAATACATGTTATTTTTTTTTAAAACTTATATAATTGATAAAAAAATTACAATACAGGTAGGTAACTGAAATTAAATCTTTAAAAATCTGTTCTCTTGGCGAAACAGAACTCGCAACCTTTGTACCTAAATTTAACTCGTTTTAGGTCTTAATGATATAGTTTACCCGAATTTATAAAAAAGAAATAATCTCATCTCAATTGAACTGCTGGGTATAATAAATTAAAGTTCATTACATAGGTAGGTACCTATGTACATTATTTTAAAACATACGTAGTTAATAAAGTTATAATTTTATTTTTATTTTTTCAGCGATTAATTTTAGGGCCATAATGTAGTTGTATTTAGTATTTTCAGAACTGAACTATCTGTTTCGTTTTTAGTTTCCGCACTACAACTCTAAGTTATTTACTGTGCTGTAGTGTGAATAAATAATTTGCGGTCCCTTGTTAAATATTAAATAGAGGGTTAGAAGGTACACGATTTGATCCAAAATAGTTTGCAAATAAACCTAAATTGATTTTTCTTTGCCTTGTTATTATAGAGGTATACCCAATGCTTCACCGCAAAGTGACCCTTAAGGTAGTGGTTGGAGTTGATTTGAATACTGTACCCTCTTTAAAGGGATACTATTAAAGTGGGGTCACTCAAACCTGGAGAACCTCTTTTCTACATATTTTCATGTTATTGGAAACATATTTCAGCAAATTGTTTTTATTTAGACCGATAAAATATGTGTTTTTAATAGGCATCAAAATTGAAGGATTTTTTTTTAATTTTCATTTTTGCGTTAGGGAACATAATTATGATTTGTCAGTTAACAGGTAAGGATTAGTTTTATATGAATTTATATTCATTCATTTGACAATCAATTAGACTTAATAAGTTATTTTGTTTCACAAAATCCACGTGAACTAAGCAATGGTTAGTTACGTAAAGAGCTTTGCTGGAATGCAAATCAGCACTTCAGAATGTGAAGTGAAATAACTCCATATTTTAACCTAAATCTTCAGAATTAAATTTCTTCATACGTATAAATAATATTATAGTTAGAATTATTATGTTAGGTACTCCATAATATCAAGCAATAGAATAATAATATAATAACGCTGTTGCAGTTTCTCAGTTGAAAACTGATTGGTCATAATGAAATGCAATATTGATTCAATGGTTTTGAGAATAAAGTGCATTTCAAAAGTGTTCACAGTTTGAAATGCACTTTATTTAAACTGTTCACTGTGTGTGAATTGCCTTATTATATACATATATATATAAGGTTTGATTTCATTCTGTTTAACTATTATAGGATCGACACTCGGTTCCAAATACAACGGGTCAGTCAAAAAACTAAATATCTCCAGAACCGTGTGTAAATATTGACGAGTCATCGACGTGGGTTGCATCGATATTTCCCTACGATATTTAAATCCAGTGGATAAATCGACACGAGTAGATATCTAATTAAAAATAATTTATGCGTGCGTGAGTAAAGTAGATGCTTTGAAATAACATGGGTGCCCACGGATAGCACTTATAAAATAATTATGTTTGTTGATAGCCAAAAGTTCTGGAATAAAAGCTACGGATCAGTAAACGCAGCGTTGGATAAAAATAAATAAATAATAAATAAATATTTTATAAAAAATTGTGATGAAATAGACTTAGCTGGATGCTGGATTATATTTTTTTAACGTAAAATTACATAATTTAATTTATGTAGGTACATGAATTTGTAAAAAATATAACGTACCTTGAAAAATAGTCACTGTTTATTAATGGTTACTAAATAAAAAATGATTCATTAGTTTAGTTGGAATTCCATCCTACGGTGGATGGAATTCCAACTGTGACGAGTGTGGTTATAGGTACAAAAGTTTTTATTGACACAACCTTGGACCGATTTTTTTGGCAAATATCAAGAATATGCTTTAGTAGGTGTTTCAAAATTAGTTTAGAAAATGGAAGGGTATTATTGTATTGTATTGTATTGTACTTTATTCGTCGTAGGTAACACTGTACACTTGACTTCGTTCACTCTATTTAACTAAATACATATTATAATATCTTAATTCAAACAGTATATTACAAAATAATAATAATAATAAGCACTCTGCAAGTCACAGACAAGACATCAATTACATAAATGTCATATTATAAAGTCCAAAAATAAAGAGCACATTTTGCTAAAAGTAGCATTGACAAAACATAAAATAAAAGAAGAATGTCATAATAATTAATAAATGGAGCTGCTGTACAGGGGCATTGTCAAATTATGTTAAAATACAAATAAATTTTATTAAATAATTTCATTTTTGACATGTCATGTGAAGATAACAAGTAATTAATTCAAAACACCATTATTTTGCTGCTGTATAGGGGCATTGTCAGAACTTTAAAATAAAAACAATGGTAGGATGTCAAAAAAATAATAATATTAATAAATAATTGGATACAGTTATGCATAGTTAGTCCAACACATTATTACATTACATTTTTGTTATACGATTTTTGATTTGGTGGCCTTTTTTCCGGAAAATAATCCTGAAAGTTCCTAATCTAATCTCTAATCGCATTATTATTTGACATGACACTAAATGAGATGGGTTTTACTTTTAACGGAAAGGGTTCCGCTTTATATACCAATTATATAACACCTTGCATATTGATATGTTATGTTGCTACTTGATATTTTCTGTATAATAAATACTACCACAAATTCCACCGTACTTCGTCCGATAATGTGTCTGATTCGCAGGGATTTCATATTCTTATGTTCTTGATAGTTTCTGATTGTTCATTTCCTTGTGGATTTCTAATAAGAATCAGCCTACAGTCTACATTTTTTATGCAGCACTTACTGAAGACCAAAGAGTATAACATTATATCCCTTTCAAAGGTACCCACAAAACACCACCAAGCGACCGTATTAGACCTCGGCCGTATTTGCATACGGATGTGTGCGGTTTTGTTCCTATTTGCGCTAGTGGGGTGTGTACCCGTAATTACGGCATCGGGACTTGTCCTAGGGCGATGGGACTATTATGGAATATTAAGGACTAGAAGTACCAACTTCGGTTTCATCATCATCATCGACCGACCCCACAACATGTGATGGTGATGTTCGGGTCGGCACAACATGTGTTTTTCTTTCATTTCCCTCTATCACTCGTCATCCCAACACTCACTCCTTTCCTACACAAATCTTCCTTCACACAGTCTATCCATCTTTTCCAGGAACCAGCTTCTACTCAAAAAAGAACATAAAACTCATTTGATAAGAGTTTTCTAAATTGACAATTACCTATGAAATTGTAGTTAGACAAAATATTATTTTACCTTATTCATATTTTCTTAGATACCACTAGTACTCTATAAAACTTCAGGAATCATGGAATCATCAAATCAGTGACACAAATAAGACGCTTTGACATTGAACTTTAAATTGTAAAAAAAACTAGCTGCTCTAATGGATTTTCCCGTGGAATTACATATTTTGTTTCAGTAAGAAGAAGCCCAAACCTGTGTATCAAATTTTATTAAAATCGATTCAGTACTTTTGCAAGAAAGCAAGACTAACTAACAGAGTTTACACATTGATAATAATAAGGCAGTAAGAAAGAATACCTGAACGACTCGATCGGCGTAGTTCTGCCTGGGGTACGGTAGACAGAGCGTCGATGCTCACCGTAGGAGCAGATTTTATACATTCTATGTTTTGTTTTTATATTGTTTATCTGGTATTAAATCTGTCTTGGAACTTTGAATTTAGCATTAGAGTAATAATTTGAGTTAAATCTTTTGTAGTAAAGTTTCTATGGATTAGACGATTGGACACAATTTTAAAAGTTAAATATTGCGCGTAAAACTACATGATATGTGCGAATAGCGTGAAATAGGTGAGTATATAATAGATTCATTTGATTGATTGATTCAGAATTTATCCGTTAAAAATCACAATTATTATATAGCCCCCATAGTTTTCTAGTATCCCCGTAATTAAAGCAAGCAAGTTCCAATGCACTCTGGGAAAATTTAAAGATGACAGACATACACCTCTTAAAACTAACAAAATTTGGTATGGACAATCTCATCCAGTAGACATCCCTAGTCCGTGGTCGTCCGTAAACGAACTAAGCCTGTTCATGGTAATTCGGGGCTCACCTGAATCCCAATGCTCCAGAGCAAACACCGCTGCGCCGCAAAGAAACCGTACATAATATCAAATATTTTCCGGAATTATACTAATTTCGGACGGCTTACTCCAGAAGTCCCCTGCGAGTATTCCCTGCCATGTAGTAGGGATATTTTTAACCCCCGACAAAAAAGAGGGGTGTTATAAGTCATCATAGCTCCCTAACGGATGAAGCGATTTGAATTTAGTTTTTGTTTAGTATGTAAGGTGAGTTTTGCGCGAGTGTTCTAAGTCATGTTTGATGGAAATCGGCTGATACTCGAGTGGGGTGTCAAATGAAAGCGCATCACATGCACATTAAAATATGGTATTAATAAATTAAAATACTATTTTTATTATATTTCTAATTCTTATATTCTAAGCTAAAAGTTGGTTATTTTTTGTAAAAATCTACTTGATTTATGTAATTATCATGCCTATTGGAAGCTATCCTCACTAATGGATATATTGGACGCACATTGGAACCAAGATCTGTCCCTAGGGCACAGTTTTACCGTAAAACGCAGACTAGCCTTTTACTATTAATAAAGGAATAACAGACAAGATTTCATAAATTATGTTTAGGTCATCCGTCCAAAAACCGTAAAATCGGGTAACGGGTTACATACCATTACCCGTTTCAAGTTTGAATGTTTTTAAAAACCATGATAAATTAAAAAGTTTAGCACATTGTTACAATAATATTCAATTCATCGTCATCGGTAAGAACTGCCTACATCTCATTTCTAACTCATCTTATTTCATTTTGAATTCGGTTTTTTTTTTATTTGTATTTTGAACTTAGTTATGTTTCTTCCTCATGATATATGCTTGAGCATAGTAATTTATTTTTGTTTTTTTTTTTAATAATTCACTGCTCACTCCTACAATGTTACCCTAAACATATTTATGTAATCATTGATGAGAAAAAAAAACTCGATTTCTCTTACCATTGTGAATCAACGTCGAAGCAAATAAGATTTATAATTATAATATTGAAATCGGGCATCGATACACTTACGTATTTCTGAGAAAAACAGGGTTCTAATACAAAAAGTGAATAAACATATATTGAAGAATAAATAATCTTAACAATAATAAATTCCCCCACCCATGGGACCAACTGCATACAAAGCTGTACGTATTGACAAAGCGACTAGTCTCACCACAAATTATTTCTGCCAACATTCTGAAGAAAAGACCTAAATCCACAAATTCTCTAATCGCATTCTGTCAAAATCCCTCTAGTAAATACGATTTGAACCTCTTGTTTTGTATCGGGATTTAGCAGATTTCGTAAAGCTTTCTGCTAAACACTTGGGGATAACGATAATAAAGGTTTTGCTTTGAAAAAATGACGAAAATATTTGTATTCTTATTTAGAGAGGTCATGCGAAAGTTAAGTAGATAGTTCGTTTTCTACGACACTTATCGTGGCGATATAATTTGAAGAGGATAATTTTAAAGTTTCACTGAAACTTCTGCCAAGAGATCCTCGTTAGCATGAACAGTAAATGATAGTAATTTCATTGGGTCATTGATATAAAATAATATTATCCACAAATATCAAAATTCACCTAACCTTAATATTTTTCTTTATCGATTGATGGATTTTACATAACGTTATTTTTTAATTAATTTATATGTATGCATTTTCCAAAAAACTTAATGAGCCCGTTTTTAAATAAGATTTAAACAGATTTAGGTATATCGTATACCTAAATAATTACCTTCAATCATACCTATAGTAGTAGTTAAGTTAAATTATTTTTAACTGTTTCAGTAATTAAAATATTTACTATCACTTTTGAAATCTTAGGGAGCTACGCTATTCCTAACAATATTCATAGATTTTCGTTTCTTA
The DNA here is from genome assembly GCA_929108375.1 of Gymnoscelis rufifasciata. Classification (NCBI taxonomy): domain Eukaryota; kingdom Metazoa; phylum Arthropoda; class Insecta; order Lepidoptera; family Geometridae; genus Gymnoscelis; species Gymnoscelis rufifasciata. Next base: position 4,392,878 of record OV815315.1, on the reverse strand, counting down.
TATTAGAATACGTTTTACTGAAAGCTCCGAAACCGAAACCGATTGTTAATTTCCTCGAATACTTATCAGAACGAAACTCATTTAACCCTTCAACTTCAATAGATATAATCTCACCTCAATGATACCTACAAAAACAAAAAATAACATTATTTTATATCCAATACTTCAAATGAATCAAATCAAATTATAGAATACAGACGTTTCTTTAAGCAACTTTTGCGTCAGATCAGCAAAAAACTTTTCAAAGGACACCCCTAACTTCTAGTCGCCTGAAGGACTCAATCAATCAAGGTCCGATTGAAAATTCAATAGCAATAAAGATAAGTGGTGGATTACGTGCCTGGAAGATTGCATTGCGTATTCCGATCACTAGGATTCTAAATCTAAATGTAATCTCAAATGTAAAATTGTAATGAGATTTTGATTCTATTATTTAGACATTTTATACTTAGCGTGACTTGTACAAAATAATAATCAAATTTTATATTCGAAGAATTAAGGTGTACATAGGTCTTAGTACTTTTTTTTCAATAATAAATAATCCTCATATATTTGCTTCAACATAATGTAGTTAACAAAAGATCTTAATATTAAATGCGCCTCACATAATTATGTTCTACTTGTTAGCATGCAAAAATCAAAAAGCAAAAATCTGCAAGAACTACAGAATTTAAATGTGTAAGTACTTGTTTATACAACCTTTGGACATACAAAATGTAGTTTGATGCCATTTTTCTGTTTTCCAATACTTTAGTTACCATAATATTGGTTATATAAATGGTCAAGGTAATATACATGCTTAGAACACTCGTAGTACATAATCTGGTGACTCATAATTTGTGCAAGCAGATGTCTTTGTAACCCTTTCCTGTCTATTAGAATAGCGAAATCACTTAACATCTTCACACGCATGGTTTATCAACATTATCTGCCTAAGGAGTGGTATTTTATATAAATATTATATACATATCTCTTTTGTTTTCTACTGTTATGCTGATTAATGTATGTATTTTATTTCCTATAATGTATGCATAAGCAGAGATCTGTGTGTACCGTTATGCCCTGCATATGCATTTCCTATCCATACTAAGGTTGCCTGGAAGAGATCTCTTTGAGCGATAAAGTCACTGAGTATTGATTTTTAAGTTAGTTCGAATTATAGGTGTATAATAAAGAAATCATAATGTATATCTCATCTTTTAATTTTAACAAAATAACTAATTTTGAAGCAAAAAAAAAATTTTAATAAATTATTTTGCACGCGACAAAACGTTGCTCTTGATGTCCACCAAGAAGATAGACAGACAATTAAAACAATGTAATTGAGTACAGCTAGTTCACGGTGCTTACAAGTCTTCCAACAGAAATAACCGATACAAGATACAAAATCATTTATTTCCATTGTTTGGTTTTACAAAACATGGACACCAAAAATTCGAAATTCCATAAACGGGTGTTCTATTAGCTAAAATGATAATGAGGTTGAACAATACATGTAGATAGAATGGTTATAATATATTTATTATATTATTACTAATAATATAACTTTTGAAACTCTTACGGTTATCAACTTATCAACACTATTTGGATTTGTAACTATTTGTTACTGTGTCGAAATATGGTAAAAATAAATCATGGCAAATATCCCGTCATAAATATAGATAACACTCAGTCTCAATATCTTGTGAGTAGCGCTCTCCCATTGGAAAAGCGTGAGCAAAACCGGGCTGCGGTTAGCTAGCTTATCATAAACTAGAGTTTCTACAATGTGGACAAGCGACTAGCAAAGTTGCAAGTCAAACGATCCTAACGATAAAGGATTTATGACTCTTCGTGATATGAAAAATAATATTTTTAGAATTCCCAACAGACTTATGAAAATAATGGAAGAGATGAAATCAATATTTTTAAACGTCTATAATTGCTAAGACAAAAGAATTATGAGTGCGCTCAGTGCAAGCGCGCTTGTTTCCATTGTAAGGTCATGCATGATTTGATGATGCTCGATTTGATTGGATGGGATGTTGCCATGATTTAATGTTTTTTAGGCTGTGGTACATATGTTATTAAACTTCTTTTCAGTTCACTAGTCAGAAGTAAGTTAGAGGCTAGTTCATGTGTTTGGAACCCTCACGAGGTCACTTACGCAATGCTATTGGAGAAAGTACAGAAAGCTTTTCTAAGATTTTTATATAAACATCAACTGGGTTATTATCCTTTTATGTACCCGACTAAATATTTGCAAGGATGTCTAGGTTATAATTCGTTAAAAACTAGAAGAGCTGTAGATCAGATTTCAACGATTTGTAAAATTTTCCGTGGTACCATTGACGCATCTGATCTGCTCAATGAGTCACTTTTACTCTTTGTTCCAAATAAATATCTCCGCGGAAGAAAGCATGACCTCTTTTTCCCACCCATGAGTCGTACTGTTGCGCGCGCTGCGTCTCCCGTGCCTCGCGCGCTCACGGCTCTCAATAAACTGCTCAAAACAAATCCGGACTGTGACATATTTTATGATAAATGGACTAAATTAATGATGACATGCCTTAGGCACTGTGAGATAGAGTGACATGTATTTTATTTGTGTAGATTGACATAATAATGTATAGTTTAATTATTGATTTGTTTTAAAGTGACATTATTGTAATACTTAACTATTATTATTATTATAATTTTCATTTATATCTTATTACGTTTTAAATGAATTTATTGTTATTTATTAGCAAATAGTTTTTTTTTGTCTGAATCAATGCCTTTATGGTTTTTTTAATTTGTATAATTGTGTCTTATTAATTACTGTAACTGGTGTAAGCCGTGGTGATTAAATAAATAAATAAATAAAATAAATAAATATACTCCTAGACTAATACGAGACCTCACTCCAAAGAATATTAACATTTATTATGTTAAATAGATTTTTCTTACATCACACAAGGCACAAGGATAGATCACAAAGTTCAAAAATCAAACCTAGATGTTTATACAAAATACTAACATAAATTTTGATGAAATTAAATAATATAGTTGTATATTGATAATTAAACTATGCCTGTCAGATTTAAATATAGTAAATCTGAATTAAATATCAAATTTATGAAAATATATTTTAGCCAATATGTAGGTGAGTGAAATAAAAATATTAAAATTTATACTTAGCTAAAAAAATCAAACTAGGTAGGTTTGCTACTTGAAATATATATTTTTCTATTATAAAATAAATAATTATATTATTTTTCCCAGTAACTCGATGACATTGTTCAATCGATTTCAACTTTTGACCCGAATCGTGTAAAACGCGTTAAAGTCCGTTCGTCAATGGACACAGCCATTCAGATGCATATCTCTCTCACTCGAAAGCGCGTGCACGAGGCAGGGCGAGGCGTGTATTCGATAGCCATCTTGATAAGCAGTTAATAATGTAACGCGATAAATAATGCAGGTGAACCACTCAGCCTATGTACACTTCCGATTATGCTTGTTAGAAATTGATTTCAGATAATCATTTGTTTGTTTTAACTATCCACAACTACATGTACGCTGCTATTTAAAGCATTATAATTTTACCCGCTTTAAGAGGTAGCGTGTTCTATTCCCAAGGGTCAAGTGTTTGCAATTTCTGCAATCACTTTCTCATTTAGTTTTTAATATGAATAATACAAAATCATCTATATATGTATGTATTTTAGATTAAGTATATCAGATGTCTAGTCTAACCGTAACACAAGCTTTCTGCTTACCATGAGGCTGGATGTTGTTGTGTGGATTGTCCGGAAATATTTATTTTATTTATTTAAATGGGGTTATGTTACGAATATGTCTGTTTGCCCGGTTAATGATAAAAGCTGTTTTTTAGCCGCGTATTATAAACTCCTTCCATCTGGTCGAAAGTTACTAGAAAATAGAGGACTAACCTGTTAAATCGGCTTATTCCCAGTTGTCACCACCCTCGCCGTTTCCACTACCGACAGACGAGAAGAATATCTCATTTGATGCCAGTGAACGACAAAGAACACGTATCCATTCCTTAAAAATAAAAATATTACGTCACTGATCAAAATATATCCAATCGACGTCACTTCGTAAAATAAGGTTCATTTCCAGCCGATAAATTATTTTCATCCAGCTCCACAGCCACGGCCTGTTTTATGTGTATCGAGGAAATATCGCCGAGCACCAGAATAATTTCCACCATACAGTCTTTCTACATGATTCATTATAATGCACCATAATAAAAACGCCATAAAACCCGTTATTGGCCAGCCTCCACGCTACAATATTAAATTGTTTATTAAATTCTGACTTTTGAGTGCATAATTTAAAACTGCCCCGGTTAATTGTAAAAGTATCGCCATTTGGGCGAAATGAGCCAGTTATGGCCGAAAGATGGAGTAACAGCCAAATGATTCAGTTATGGGTCGTTATTGATAATGTTATTGCTATTTCTTCTTTGTAAATAGCTGTTTGTGAGTTACTGCTTGGCGAAAGAAGTAGGTCTTTGTATAAAAATCGCGTTGAGGTTTTATGTTTCTTTTGCTGAGATTATTGAGTTGGTAATGTCAGTGATAAGCTGTTACAAAGAGTTGACATAGATAGGAACATTTGGAATACGAGAAAACACTGTGATAAATGGCAAGTGCAAGACGACACTTTAAAATCTCTAGTTTTTGGACTTTATGTTTTTGTCACATAAGGAAAAAATACATATATCGCAGTTTAATATAATTATGTTGGACTAATACGGATTTTTTTTATGATATGAGCCGAAACGCTAGGACCAATACGGCATAAACCATAAATTCGGGGCGGTATACTACTTAATTCACCTGAGTTTATTCATCCAGGTGCATTAAGTCTACTATTTTAATAGACTATATTCACCCAGGTGTTTTCTGGCGAATTAAGTCTACTATTTTGGTAAACTTTATTCACCCAGGTGATTGCCGGTGAATTAAGTAGGTACACTACTTTAGTAGACTTTATTCATCTAGGTGAATAAAGCTAATACTTTCAAGCACAGTATTTTATATTTCTAAATATACAAGATGTTTTAGATATGGTATTATGTGGTTAGCAGCTTTTGTTCCGAGTTGAATACTCATGAGATATAAATACTCTTATTCTTATTCTACCTTTTATTTATGTATATTGAAAGCATGACCATGTAACAATTTAGAATGATACAAAAAATTAAGGATGAGATGATGTAGTGTGAAAAGTGGTATTTCAACACCTCAACTGTTTCAACACTCACTTTTACACACGTTTCATAGATGACAGACAAAATATACCTGATGTGTCAACCGCGTATAATGTGGGACAAGTACCACGAGTTGCCACTTACGACTGTTGGAGATTACGAAATGTAATCTCGTACATTTGACAGATAAAGATATTATTTTTGTCGTAAAATCTGTCAAAATGCATTTGACAGATTGACATTCCCCAACCCGCACTTCGCCAGCGTGGAAAATTTACATTTTACATTTCCATTGCTGGGTCCCAGCATCGGAAACGTAAAATGGGGTGATTTAAAATATTAAATACCCATAAAAATCCGTTCAATACTTCCTGTCAGTCACTTCCTGTAGCATGGGACCTTAAATTATAAATACAGTCATAGATATAGAATTTTAAAGCTTATTAGTAACCATAGAGCTGAGTTCGTTATGAGTTGTTATACTACGAATCGCGCGGTTCGTTACGAATGCAAAAACTTCAATTAGATATTCCGCGGCTTTGATATGCAAAACAGGTTTTAAGTGAAACAATAGATTTAAAGGCACTTCGCTTTACCAGTGTTACTATAGAAGTGAAACTCATTTTGTTGTGTATTTCTTACTTTGAAAATTTTGATTAACTAGAAGGACGAATGACTGTATTATAAGGACTGTGAGTACTTATTAGACTATGTCAGTCCCATCGGTATACAATGTTAACTTTACAACGAACGCATAATATTACACTTATGTACATGAATATCGGTGACCCCAAATAGCGCGACAAATACCTACCAGATGGAGAACACTGGTATTCATAAGGTCCATTGTCATTTCAGCCGTAAGAAGTCTACTTCTGGTCAGGCCTATGACCAGCAGTAGACTTCTTTTGTTAAAACTTTAAACGATTTGATAACAGAGTTTCACATCTATTACTATTTTAAATTCCTTTGTGGCGTCTACAGCGAAGTTCCACATAGACTGTTAAATCAACGAGAATTCAGTTAATTTTAATTGTAAAACAATTCAATAGGCTTTTGTTCTATATTGCCACTTGCTTGTGGGTTTAGACGAAAGTGGGTTTAAGTACTTAATGTTTTATTTCACAGTACAAATAGATACATTATTTATTGATTTACATTATGTTAGTGATGCTTAAATATGTACTAATATGTAATTTTCATGACATCTAAGGTTTCATTAGAACTAAATCTATAATACAATACAATACAATACTCTTTAGTGAACACAACACAATAAAACACAAAAAAAGATAAAAATGTACAAAAATTGAGAATCAATGGGAGGCCTTATCGCTGATAGCGATCTCTTCCAGGCAACCTTGGGATCCATTTTTTTCTATTTTATTTAAATCTATTTTTTTCCTTTTACTAAATCAAATTATTACTCATCACAATTATTTCAACCGTTAGACATCCACGGCTGCTTGCTTATACTATACATTTGCATTTCTTTTGGGTGAAAGTGGCCTGCAATCTTCCCCTTGAATCCTTTACCGAGTTATCCGTCTATTTCCTCTGGAGCTCCTTTGAGCTCCAGTGGGCTACCAATGGAGCTCAAAGAAGCTCTAGAGAAAATATATGACATTGATAATATTCGACAAGCGCAGCGTAAGATGCTTGAGAGCATCTACTCACTAAGAAATAAATGAAATAGACGATTATACAATGGTAATGTGATTTTTTTAAATATTTCCTTATCCGAAGTTTTCCCGGTGGAATTAAGAACACATTTCCTTAGTTCCTTAAACGTTTTTTTCTATTTTTGTTAGTATTAATAATTAGGGATTAATTTTAAAATAAATTTCATAAAACAAACCCATACTACCTGTAGGGACGCGAAAATCCCAACAAAATTGTATTCTTTTCTTTTATTTAAGTTGACAAGGTACCCTTTAATTTTGAGACCTATCGCTTATAGTTAAAAAGTTTGGCTATTTTTTAATGGTTTATTGACATGATTTCTATGAAGTTTATCCACTTGTGAGGATTAAAATGAAAATTTTAATGCTTAAGAAGAATTCATGGATCACGGTAATGCCGTGCCTAGAATTAAGAATAGTATTCGCTTCAAAACTATCTTATTATTTACCCCTTTCAATCTTTTAAAGCAAATATAACTCTTGTGCCTACTCCCTACATTTCCAAAGTCATAAATATATCTACACCTTTCGTTACAGAAGTCCAACGGGAGTTATAACGGGTTCACATAAAACTTAAAAGCCGTTTAGTGTAGGACGATACATCATTGTTTTCAATGATAAGTTACATCGTAAAGCTACTTAGAGGTTAATGTTTCCTGTTGTTGTAACAAATATTTTCAATTAGCAATGTGAAAGGTTACTTGGTTAATTTTAAGATAGGTACCTATACTGTATAAATAGTGAGTCAAGTAAATAAATAAATAAAATAAAAATCTTTTATTTCGGACAACAATAATCCATACTTTGTTAGTAAACTTAATGACTAGGGTTAGTAAAATAAATCAGGTCATATTCTATTAAATTAAAATTAATCCAAGTTTAATTAAGTAAATTTAAACCAAATTTTACAAAATCAAATCAAATTAAACTAAACTCAATCAAATCACATCCAATTAAATAAAATCCAAATTAAACCAAATCAAATTTAAATGAATTTAAACAAAATCAATTCAAATTATATTACATTAGATTAAAATTAAAACAAATTAAATTAAATCAAATGATAACACATTACAACAAAATTTAATATAATTTAATCAAATAAAATTAAATCATCACGATGTTTACAATAAGTAAACATCGTGAGGAAACCAGTATGTTTTGGGAACTTTGACGAGTTTAAAAAACATGTGACATTCACCAATCTGCAGTTGGCCAGCGTGATTAATTAAGAATTAAGACCTAATCTTTCATTTCGAAAAGAGATAGGAACACAAGGACTTACCTTGTGTTCCAGCAGTGGGAACGTAAAAACGTGTACTTTTGAGCTTATAAGTGAGTCAAGGAAAAAATTTGTTTTGTTCCATAAGCCCTTTAATCTTTACAAATGCATACTAATCATAGGTAGGTATGAGTTAAAATATCTTTGTCACTTACTAAAATCGCAGAAGGTAAATAAATTCATTATTCAGGTTCGTCAGTTCGTTAATTCTATGAAAATGTATATCTATAGAAACACCCCTTGAAAGAATGTTACTAAAGAGATGTAACGTCGTGAATATCTTTAGACATACATACAAGTCCCGTCTACAAGCACCTGTCACCCCCAATCCTAAGGATAAGTAAGTTGAAATATTTAATTCCTTCGACCACACACGATCAAAGAAACCAAAATAAGCAGTAACTATAAAACATTCAGAAATAGCCACCTTCGATACCAGTTGTATGTTTTCCAAAGGCGATTATAAACATATCAACAGACAACAATTCACGTAAACTCACCATTTCACGGAAACTTTAATTTTATCTTTTCTGGTTAACCTAAATTTTAATGGGGAAATGTGTTCCTTCTGTTTTCCGGTGACATTTCGTTTTATTTTTGAAAGTCCCAGAGAATTTGCTCGCAGTATTTATGATCTGCATGTTTGGAATAAACAAATCGGAGATAATGTCGCGAGCTTAAATGGTTTTTCTCTACGTGTACCAATTTTATTTTTAAGTATGCAAAGAGATTTATGATGTAATTTTTTTTCTTGAAGGGTAAATAGAGCACGTATAACGAATTTTTACTTTTGTAATATGTTTTATAAAACCAACAACGTACGCCATTTAACGGTTTTATTTTTTTATAAAAAAACATTTTTTTTTGTAATAACTTTCCTATGCTAATATAAAATCAGAATGCTAAAAAATATAACTTCACACAACAGTGAAGCTGTAATAATAAATAATCTACTTGATGTCTACCTTTACATGAAGGAACTGAATTGACCAAAAAAACTACTAAATTGATTCATAAAACAAAATTATATTGATACAACATAATTATAACTAGACAATATAATACTTACTAATTATTAACTGTTTTTTGTAACAACTATTTTTTATTTTTTTTAATGTTTATATTTAATAATTTGTGACATACTACCTGTTGCTATCAATAAAATAACTATACAATTTCAACCCTTTAAAGTATTTACTTTTAACAAAAAGTAAATTAAATCCAATCTTCAATTAAGTGACGAATTAAGAATCACCCCTTTTTTTTGAAATTATTCTAAATGCATTTTCGTATATAAGTTGGTGAATGTAAAACAATGTTTCTAAGACAATATTAATGTCACAACCACATAAAACATAAAGTAGTTCCCTACCATTGTCATAATATTTCTAGTGATAAAAGGAACATTTTGACAGAATTCTAATGTACCGTAATCTTCACGTATAAATTCATACTTGTCAAGAAACTCCTGGCTTTAGTTTTATCACAGTGTCCAGTCGAGAAACCATGGTATCGCGCGGAACAGAAAAGGGCAACTGTCCCCAAAGTAGGGGCTATTGCGAAAGCGGTGCCGTATTATGACGGAAGTTTTATTTTATCTTAACCTTTTTACAATTATTTAATTTTATTTGTAACAGTTTAAGTTTTGTTGCAACAAATGAACTTGTTCAGTATTTTTCTTCTTTAAGAAAGAAAGAAAGAATCCATTTCTATCATTCTAATCAACACCAATAATCACTCCACATGTATTGTGTGGACCACATCGTACAATGTAATTATTTGTTTTCACAGGTTATTTATTACGAATGAATCGATTTATTATTCCACGCAATGAATAAATGGATTCTTTCTTTTTTTATCACTAAATAAGTTCTATTGCTGTAACAAAATTTGAACTGTAACAAATAAAATTAAATAACTGTATAAAGCCGGTATTCATTTATAAATGTAAATAAAAGCTACCGCTACAGACATACAAATAAGTCTTAATTTCGCAAATGTTATGATAACTGATAAAATTTTACATTAAATTAATAACACTTGAGCTATAATTAACAATTCAATTAAAAACAAAAAAAATGTCATACCGATGATAGTACAAAAGCTAAGCTGCACACAAAGTTCGACTTCTCTCACTGATTCGTCCACTCAATATGATATTCGAGCTGCAAGACTTATAACGGTCGTTATCACAGAAAACCTGACTTTAAGGCACCCTTAGATTAATTCACTGAATAAATAAAAGTCAGCGGATTAGGCGAAAGTCGTTCTCCCTCTCAGACTGACCTCGCGTGCTTTCCAAATGCCCACCCACCACATAAATAAAATAGACGACATCGAATCAAAGTAAAACAGCGCTTGTATTAGGGTCAGGATTCTTAAGAATAAGCTGCTGAAGAATTTCGTTGAAAATTTTCCTTCTGCTTAATAAGTAATGTGGTGTTCGTTAGGGAATTTCTAACTGTGACTGTTACTAGAAATATTTATATTCTGTCTGCCTCTAGGAGGTTTGTTAACAAGCGCCACAACAATACTTATGAATTAAGAAAAGTCTTCAGTATTAATGTATTTAATTGTTTAATTGTGTAACAAAACTTAGACAAGTAGTAGTAGGTACATTAATTAATAATTAGGAAACACTATAGGTTATGTATTGAAGTATTACTAACAGAAACAGACATAGACAAAGCGTTGATAAGTGCAAAAAAATATAATGTTTGATGGAGGAATCTATTTAGTTTGTAGTTGTGTTTAAGGATTTATTTTTTCTTTCTTTGATGTATTTAGGGACATCAAAGACATCATTAACCGTTAGCTATATTACTACTTTAAAAAAATTGAAATTGAGTGCGTGTGTATCTAATCGAGTTTTATAATCGAATGTGTTTTAAACTAAGATAATTTTCTGTTATCCAGTAACCAGATACAAACTAAAATATTCTTGGGCGAAATTGTAACTTTGTTTTAAATTATATGATTTGAACAATGACTTGGCTACGCTGTTATTAAAACCAGATATGGACTTGAGCTTATTAACTTGTATCAGTTGTTATGTCCCAACGGGCTCATGTAAGGGTATATATAAAACTTAACACCATTTGTAACCACATGAATCAACGAATAAATGAATATGAATATGAACTTTAACTTAAGACCACTTGCTTATTAGACTAGCTACAAATGAGACTATCTTATACTGCAGACGAAATAATAACTATTTATATTTGGTTCGTTTTGGGGATTTGTTTTCAATATACCCAAATTTGTACAAATAGCTTAGCTTACTCATTAAAACTATAACTATAGTAGAACTACTTGGACTGATGAGGAGATGATATCAAATTCCAATAATTTCAAACATAGTTATTATTGTCGCGCCTAGGTACTTACAGTATTTAGGCTGGCGCGAAGGTATTGTGCACGGTTTCGTCAGTCGTCTCTCCCCTCTCGATAGGTGCACTCGTGTATTGATATTGTAATCAAGTGAAATGTAAGGTATGAAGTATGGAACCTTAATAATTCCTAACTTTCTCCTCTCAACATAAGAAGTTCATCATCATTAACGTTGCCGCTACTGGGTCACCGGGACTGCTCTCTTAGCGAGATAGATTAGGCCTTAATTCACCACGCTGGCCAAGTGCGGGTTGGTGAATGTCACATGTCCTTCAAACTCTTTAAACTTCTCAGAACATGTCGGTTTCCCCACGATGATTGCCTTCACAGACATTTTTCAAGAAGAAAAATCATTACGTGCGTGGCGGGGTTTGAACCCACGACCATCGGAATTAAAGTCGAGTGTGCTCCCACTTAGCCAACTCGGCTTTTTAACATAAGAAGTCAGAAATCTTTAATTCTTTCAGTAGTTTTATTAAGAAAACGGATAACAATATATTTTTTTTCAATGTCTACAGCAAAATCAAAGACCAGGATAGCAGAAACTAGTCTTATAGTAGTAGATTCATATAGTCAAGATTTCTTGTTACTTCGTTTTTAGAATACGAATCATTAAATTATAAGTTTGTTTTGATAACAATAAAAAAAAACATAAAGGCGTAGAGGATAACTGTACAAAGTTTTTAATTCTCTAAACATTTTAACAAGTTTTATTTCATTATTTCATTTTAACAAGCGTTTGAAAAAAATTGTACCTGTTATCCAGTTTATTTTCTAGATATGTGAATAACAATGTACATACACTATACGGTGTTGGAACCACTGAAGAGACAAACAATACCTAAATAGTATTGATAACCAAGATAGTTTCAAAAGTTATAATACCAGAGATTATGATATTGTGAGAGCCGCCGTAGACACGTAGTAAATTGAGTTTTGTTCTAGGCTAATAAGACGTGTTGGCTGAGTCGGAACACACTCGATTTTCATTCCGAAGGTCGTGGGTTCAAAACCCGCCTCGGTCAAACCGTTTCGGAGGAGTACGGGAACGAACATTGTGACACGAGAATTTTAATATAATATATAAGATTAAGCTTGTAAGAGAAGTTAAACTTAAACGGCTCATTTACGAGTGAACATTTATTTTAAAATGCATAATTATAGTAACATACCTGCCTAGCAAGAAATATGAGCTAAGAACGAAAGCTCAAAATTTACAACAAAAACTCTAACCATGTGGAAATTTTTAAAGGCTTTTAACTTTTTACGTTTCATTCGTAGCCCCCAGACTAGTCCCAAACGTACGTATCAACCATTGTTCAAGCGGCACATTAAACATTTGTGGTTTGCAAACACTGGTCGAGATTTGCGTTACGTGAGTAGGATTGGCTTACCTTTTTGGCTGTAGAGGTTTTGGCTTAAAATAAGGCTTTTTGTACAAGGTTTATTTCCTTAGAATGAAAATAATTAAGGTCTTTACATGTTTGTTGTAAGATGGGCGGTGTTCGGGAAACTCTATAATGCAAAAACGTTACAGTTTTCCGAACGTGAGTTTTATTTTGCATTTTAGGGTACTTGACAGATTTTGATGACACGCGAGAGCGTCTGCAAAGCGGGAACTTATTTGCTTGCTAACGTCCCGCTTTGTAGTCGCATGTGTGCCTAGTAAAGCATGGAACGCTCTTGCTTGTCGGTTTGGCTTTGGTTAAATAATTATAATTACAATAGCAAGGTTAAGGGGGTTAAAAAGGGGTTATTTTAATTACAGATTAGGAACCCCTAAAAACAGTTCAAAGCAATAACTTTTTTTCATGAAACTTACATAGTTTGTAGTTAGTATAGTATGTATTTATAAAACTTTGGGATCCGGAATTAATTTTGTTCATGTATTTTTATAGAACTTCCGCTGCTTGCTGCAATATAGTTTCAAAACCAAAATCTAAAAAATGCATGTTATATTGAAACTCTATAATATTTTACTTTAGAAACCGCACTGATTGATTTTTACATGTGACAATACACTCAACAATTAGCAAAAGCGGTTTTATTTTCGTGATAACAGTGTTTTATAATGTGAAGTTTTATAATGTGAATTTATTGATACAATCTACGAAGAAGATAACTTGATGCCTCTAGTATATTCATAGAAAAATATAGAACGATAAAACATAAGTTACTTTGTATCTCGTCTCGGAACCAATAAGAAATCATAAAGTGCACGTCGCAAAGGAGTCTCTTCAATCAATCACGAACTAATCGAAAATTCCAAGACGATTGGAAAAGCCCCAGAGTTACAAATTGATACACGGATGAGCTAGAATGAGATAGGAAGGGACAGCAAATGTTTTATTTTTAATACTTTAGGTACCTATCTAATCTGTGCTATAATGTAAAAAAAATAAAGCTATTTCTTTGATTTTAAATCTGAATCCTAAAAATATTATTAACGCGAAGGTTTGTAAGTGTGTTTGTTGCTCTTACGCAAAAACTACTGAATGGATTTTAAGCTATAAAACTTTTTGAAACTTTATTTAATGTAACTTACTTATCAGAATAACACATTTTACCGCGGTATAATTCTACATTTTGAGGGAAAATCAAACATTGCGAGAAAAGCTAGATTTGTTGATGTGATGATGTGTTATTATGATCATTTTATTTTGACCAATTAAAACATAATATGTCCATTCCATGCCATACCATAAATGTTATATATTGTTCATTAATTAAAAAAATACTAAAACTTGATACGGGTTACATTATCATGATTTAACTGTTCTTGAGTTTCCCGATATTTCAATTCAATTCTTTATTTGCTTACATGTACACTTATATAGCTTAAGATATTATACAGTCACTTACTCGTATGTCAATATGTACAAGCACCCCGAAGGGGCACTGCGAATGGGTTTACGTAATTAATAATTGTGAAATGTTAAAATAGGAAGATAAATTACTATAAGCTTACAAATATAAGTCAAGATAATCATAAAATACAAAAGTCCTATATAAAAAGACACCTAATTCATATTTGATGTTATTTAATTACACAATATTAATTAAATTTTAAATATAATTAAAATTTTAGATAGTTTTAGATAATTTTGATCAATTTTAGATGAGTTCCGACGCTGTTACTAGTGCTATGGTCACGGCATAAACCGATGATTAGCAAGTAGATAGACGTTACCCGTTTCGTTAACAATATAAGTACCGTTAAGTACTAATATTGTTAAAAACTCTGTTCCCAAATTACAAAAAAAAAGTTTTAAAGTGAGCGTAATATAACAATGTCAAGTCGAAGAAAAAATAATATTATGTATGAACTGGATGACAAGTATGAACATGTTTTTAAATTGATTTACTCCGTGGCTCCGATCACGGGTAGATTATGTGTCATCATTTTATATAACTCGGGATCCAACAGATTCCATTTGCGATTCCTTGTTTTGTACGAGTATCAGAGATAGAGTTAGTTCTAAAAGTATTATATTTTAGTAGTAGCTTAGTTCTGTACCAACGAGTTTTTAAAATCACGGCATATCAACGCTAGGGGTCAAGTTTCGACGGTTCATCGGTCGCCTACACTGCAAGGCGATCCACGATGCTGACACTTTAGTTTATAATATGATTTATATTTTTATATAATTATGTTAGTCTGTAAGGTATATGTTTATATGGGCTTTAAATGCTTGAATTAAATGATCTATAGTATTATTATATATTATAAGGGAATATTACATTTTTTATACCGTATAAAGTACTTATGTGATATAATGGACGAAGGCGTACTACAGCGAAAATGTACGCAACATAGTTTACGTTTAGGTTTATGTTTAATAATTAATGATAGATAATAGCGAAAAGTGTGTGAATGAAACGCATCAGGCGAACATACATATGTATTTTGTTCTTCAACATTTCGATTCGGAGGCTTTTTTCGATAAGGGATCTCTTATATTTTACAGCCTCATTTAATCTCAGGAGCCAGTAGTCAGTAGTGTGTAATCAGTTGTTCATATTTATATTCATTTATTCGTTGTTTCTTGTGGTTACAATTTAGGTGTTTAGTTTTATATATACCATGTTACATGAGCCCCGTTGGGACATTACAACTTATACAAAAATAGACTTAGACTATATTAGGTAAGTAACTTATTGTTATATTATATGTTTAATTGTTTTAACCCCCGGAAGAAGATTTAAAAGCTCAATAAAATATCTAATCTCTGTTTTATTAATAATTATTATAATAAATGAGATTATGTTTTATTTTATTTGATAACTCAAAGTAACCAATAAAAATAAAATTTAAAGCTGTCACTCAAAAAAATAGTTTACAAATTTACACTTTAAAGATTTATTACGCCTAAAGGGCCTTCCTAATCGAAAAATCGTATAACAAAATCGAAATGAGCTCACCTTTTGAACCCCTTTCACCAAAGTACCAATTTTGAAACACCCAAAATATTACTATCTATTAACTTTCTTACCTGTCTACAAAATTGACTTCAAAATCGACTTCAAAAGCAAAAAAAAGAGCAAAATAAATTATTTACTAAAGTTTAGAAAAATAAAATAATTAAATAATAAACAAAATTATCTGTACAACAAAATTATGTATGTATATCCGCAAACATTCAAAGTAAAACATAAATCATAGGAACTAACCAACCACAAAAGAACACTTAAATTTTATATGACTAAGTTTAACAATAGTGCTTGAACTCAGCTATTCAGTTATTTACATCTACCACAGTTATTCACGTAACTACTAGATACGTGAATATTACTTGCTTTAAACTCTCGAGACTACTCTTGTACAAGATTATGCACGTATTTTAAATTTATTGCAAATGATCATCGTTACAAGGTCAGCCCGGAGCAATTACAAAAAGCTTCCAGTTTTTAACTGCTCCTAAGTGGTAACATTAATTTAATTTATATCTTTCGTTTCAAACTGTTCCGGTTCGAGTTTTGTACGTGAGCCACTGATAAGGGATAGCAGATCGGAAATGGCTTCGCAACTCGTGTTCAGGTGTTAAATACAAATATAAATATTTCCGGACAATCCACACAACAACATCTACCCCCGTGGTAAGCTTTAAGCTACACACATGAGTACTACATATCTGAATACTTAATTATATTAGGCAATTTAAATTATTATTTAAAATTTAATTGAAATTGTGTAATTAAACTAACAATAAATTTGAATAAGGTGTGTCATTTACTTTTGGAGTTTATGATTATCTTGACTTATATTTGTAAATTAACTTAGCTCTTTATTTCATTTTAAACACGTCTCGTATATATAGATATTTATATTATACATAATAAACTTGGTATACTTGGTATGGAACCAAGGAGAAATGCAACATGCAACGGTATCCAAAATACAGATAAATAATTAGGTATTTAGAAACCAGATGTTTTCAGTAATATTTATAATTATAAACTTTTACATAATATGATTTGTTAATTTAAGTATTTTGGTACAAGGGCCATGATCAAGGTTTAGCCTCTTGATAATGGCGCTTGCAACAGCTTCGTAATAGGTATTACATGTTTGGGAACTGTTAAAATAGTTAAACCAATTAAAATTAAATATACGTTTATATAAATTACTCGTAAATGTTCAGTTCAAAAATACAATTAAAGGAGGCTTTTGTACCCTGGTTGTTCTCATAATTACTGACAAACCAGTTTTCTCTGTACCAATATTTCATATTAGATGTATAAAATTGCAAATTGTAATTAGTTACATTCTATATTTTATATGCAAACATAAAACTGTAATGTGTTTAGGTTTTATAACGCAAAAGTTATAAAACATAATTCTAGGCAAAATGAAGCATGCAGAATGTTTATGTTTATATTGTTCTTACTTTAATTAAGGAAAAACCTTTTTATCGCGAAAGTGGTCAGAGAATCTATTTTATGAAGAACTTTTATATTTGCTTTGTGAGAAAAAAACAAAGAAAGCCATGGTATTTTAATGAAATGTGGTGTTTAGTTTCGAGTATCTCGGTACCTCGTTTTTCAGTGGAGAGCAACAAACGCTTCAAGATAATAATTCTTATCAAAATAATGTTAAGAAAAGTAAAACATTTATTTAAAATAAACTGTTTTGACAAATTATTCTGATTCTTTAGCGCTTTGATTGGACTAAATTGGAGCAGTAGAATCTGAGATGAATTATAAAACGACTTTTGAAAAAATGTGGTATGAGTGTACCATTTTTTATTTTTACCTAAATATTATTTTAAATAATTCCTCACAGATTTCAAACATTCCCTCTTTGTAAATTGAGTAAATTATTTTATTTAAAAAATCTTAATTTAATCTTGAAGATGATAGACGTGTATTATGTAATTAATAAAAATACTCATAAATTTTAAAAAGCTGATTTTTCCTCCGTATTTTACGACTGTAATACAGGAAAGCAGATCAAGTAATTGCAAGTCTCCCAAGCCTTGTAGGTAAAATTGAGTAAAGTGACTGGCCACTATTATATTATAAGGATTAATATGAAAATACCCTTCTCCAGTGTTCAAGTTCATTCAAGAGAAAAATTGATAAAAGTTCCACAGAGGTTAGTCCAGCCCGCTGGTTTAACAAAGCATCTCCATAATAATTTTGAAATAATTATAATCTTCCGCCTCGCTGGTTTGAGACAAAGATGGAAATTACCATATTTCTCTAATTTCCACTGAACTGTCCGAAATTAGAGGAACTTAATCGTCAGTCTGGCGATTGCTGTAAAAATGTGGTGTGGGAACCAATTACTGGCATAAGGGTGAGTGCACACGTGCGATAAGACGTTGCGACAGTTACCCCGCATTTAATGTTTATGCACCTGAGTTTTATGGCTATTTTGAGTTAGGATTGTGATTACTCCAAGTTAACGTTATAACTATAAAAATAAAAATAATTCGGTTGAATATATTGTTTAAATGGTATAGCAGCACATGTGAAAACGTTTATTGAAAACGGATTTAAAATCATTTTCCCGTTAAAATGCTTTACATCTTGATGAAGGATGTGGGACGAAAATCATGGATGGACCTATTGATTATGATTTTTACGGGTTTGATTTTTGAACGTTAAACTTTCACTTTATCATATTCATTACTCATATCACTCGGGCTTGCATTGTAAAAAAATATAAAAAATCTAAGGATCGTGGACGGTACGGTTTATCGAAAAAATACTTCAAGAGCAAAGGCATATTTAGGTGTACCATCAGAACATAGATGGCCGTTGGACAAAACTAATTTTTAATAGGAACACTACTCTAGGCCTAAAATAGCAGTAAATAATTATTTCGAACAATCTACGCAAGATCATCTAGCCCCGTAGTAAGCTCCTTGCTTGTGTTGCGGATACTAGACATCATACTTAATATAATTGACATATGATTATTATTTATGATACATTTTAAACACTCACCAAGGAGAAAGTGCTTGTAGAACATAAAAACACTTGACCCCGACCTCAGTCAGGTTATGGAGCAAGAGTACTAAACGTAGAACACTCAGACGCAAATTGATAATTGCTATAACTCTTAGGAAACTTAAATAAGAGTAAAACTGCTGTTTTGACAAATTATTCTCTAGCTCTAGGGCTTTAGTTGAACAAAATTGGTGTAGTAGAACTAGCCATAAACAATAAATCAGGTTTCAAGAATGGACTGACACTGACGGTACTGAGACAACACTGACACGGACAAGTGTGAATACATCCATAGAAAATGTTTGAAAGAACAATTATCACTGATACTTAATGAAGTGTGGGGTAAAGCGACGTTGCGCGAGGCCAGAACTTGGCTCTGGCTGCATGATTTTGCAATCAATTTTTTTTTTTTTTTTATGATTAAAAAATATGTCGCTCATCTGCGACAAGAACGTGACAAGTCAGAAAACGTGATTTTTCAGAAAACGACTTTGAAGTTTTCAAATCTGTATATTTTCGTTCCTAATGAACTTTCTAAACTTTTTATTGACGATGAAGGTGCGCCAACAATTCTTTTTTCGAAAAAAACGATGCGGAGCTGGTATCTCATTCATTTTCATAATAATATCATGTTTTTTATCGAAAATGGCAGCACTTGTTACGTTTTTGCAGCAATATATATATATTTTTATTAGATATACTGGCGTATCACGTTTTATATGCTAATATTTTTGTTAAACTAACGAAATATTGCAATATTACAAATTTAAAACACGTTTTTGCAGTCAAAATATATTAAATTATACAAAAAAAAATTACTAAAACACCGTTATACTCGTACTTATTGTACTATTTTAATCAGTTTCGACCATAAATTCAATTACACATAATACTTTTGTACTCATTTTAACAGTCTTGACTATAATTAAGTCTTGCTTTACCATGGCACACTTCTTACCTAATACGAACAATGATGTCTGTCAATAATTGTAATCATCGTTTACTTACTATTAGATAATCAAAACATCTAAGCAAAAACAATCACAGTTATTTTTAATTAGTTATACTATAATATTAACAATGGCACTTCACATTTGCACTTATTAGTATACTAAACATTATTATAGAAAGTAACAAATCAATATTTTGACAGCCAGTGTGTTATCAAATAAAATGGAATGTAATAATAAATCTAAATTTAAAATTTAAGAAAATCCCCCTTAAAGGTAAAACACCATAATATTTAGTAATGTGCACGCGATGTTCTTTCATTTGATACCCCACTCGAGCACACTCCCACCCCCATAACTTTTAAACGGCTCCACCGATTTTCATAAAACATGTCTAAGAACCAACGGGCAAAGCTCACCTTTCATACAAAAACAAAGTAAATTGAAATCGGTCCATCCGTTCGGGAGCTATGATGTCCCAGACAGACATACAGACAGATAGACAGACAGACACGTCAAACTTATAACACCCCTGTTTCGGGTCAGGGGTTAAAAATACTAATAAACATTCAATTTAACAAATCTATGATGATGCGCTTATAGAGATTCGAAAAAATAAATAAATAAATATTTCTGGACAATCTACACAACAACATTTAGCCCCGTGGTAAGCTCTAAGCTTGTGTTACGGGTACTAGACATCTGATATAGGTACATAATATAATATACATACTTAAATAGATATTTTTACTATACATATTAAAAAATAGAATATAATTCTTTATTACACACCAGATGAACAATACAATATGAAATTTAAACTTAACCTAGAATGCGTAATGGGCGGTCTTATTGCTAAAAGAAATAGGACCAAAAACGATTATTAAACACCCAGGAGAAAAGTGCTTGTAGAACATACAAACAATTTTACCCTCGGCGGGAATCGAACCCGCTACCTCTTGCTTTGCAAGCGGACATTCGCCCACCGCGCTACCGAGGAAGAAAAAAAGATTTATAATATCGAGGAATGGGGTTTTTAGTAACCAGTTCCATAAGTTCTGCTTAATGCTGTAGTTATTGGCCGATTATTTATTGCCAGCGTGTTTTAAAAAACATTTAGCATTGTTGCTGGTTCGTTTCGGTTGTATCGTGTTTCCTTCTGAGTCTATCTAAAGATAAGAAGAAATAAAACCCCACTGTGGTTGTCGAGTCAGTAGTAGTAGTGGGTATTATTTCGGTATCCTGAGGTGGATCTAATCTGTCTGTAGTTATACTGTCTATTGCATCAACTATTTCTTTTCGGAGTATACCCAAAATCCTTTTCGATCGCGATCGTGACTCCATCTGAAAGAATAAGGTGGTGGTTTAAATATGTGTCATCATCTGTAATGCAACAACTTCCGCTATCACGACAAAATGTATACACACTTTACGACAACAACGAGATACGTGGTAATAATTCATACAAAACTAAACCTCTAGAGATTTCATTCATCATCTAAAACGGTACATATCCTTTTATTCCGAAAAAGTATAATTTTTTTGCGAGAAAACCGTGACAAGGTAGCCTAAAAATGTATACAGTAAAATATTACTTTACAGCTAAAGTGGTTCAAACCATGATATCACGCTTTAGTAACAAATGAATAACTAAATGAATGCACTTACCTTTCCATTAAAAACGTGACACACTGACTGTGTCACGTTTTTGATGCAATTGAACAGCTCCTCATTCGTCGAGCGCAGAGACTCCAATGACATGTACCGATGTTGAAACGAACTTCATAGTTGTAAAGGAGGGAGCTAGAACGCATCTTGTCGACTTTTTCCCCCATATCTTTGTCAATTTTGGGGCTAGGAATATCGCGTTTTTGTAGCAAGTAGAGCGCGATACGGCGGATTTTTATATACTGTTATTCCAAAACGATACATAAATGTTATAAACCATTCTTGTCGCAAATGAGCGATGTATAAACTATAAACGGAACCCTAGGTATAGTAGAAGTGTATCTCATGCTTATCTAATTAATTTATTTATTTGCCACATATATTTAGACATTTTCTTTACTAAATCCTCACTAATTTTCGCAAAGATTGGAGGTAGGAATATTAACTGCACACGCACACCGCTGAATAGTAGGTTTTTACAACCATAATAAATAACTATGTATTATTCACACAACTTTCCACCCTTTGTGTGAATTGACCCTTATTTCTATTTTTTTTATATTTATTCGTTTTTCTTTGAATGATGTACCTGTTCATAAATGGTCTTATAAATAAATCTATATCCTGTTCCGGGGCTTAAGATAAGATAAGATCTCCTTAGCAAAGTTCACCCAAATGTGTGTATGTTGAAGCGTGAAGAGGAAACATTACACACTCGTACAAAGCCAAACTTACTTTTGCATTTGTAATATTTGCACCCATGTCTAAGAAATTACATTGAAATTCCAACATTGAGTTCACCTGAAACTTTTTGAATTCACAATAAATCCCCGACGTACGTACAAAGGACCTAAGATCCTGGATTCGCGAACCTTCTCGTAAATTCATCTTAATTACCTTTTTGATGGACTTTCCAAAGTAAGCCCGCTTTATATTCTGTTGAATTTTAAAAAGTTACAAGGATATTCGCAAGATAGAAGATTTCAATAGGATTAGGTATACTTTTAGAATATAAAGTAGGTAGGTATATTTGTTTTTATTGGTAATGGTTTAATGCAATTTATTACTTTCTAGCAATATATAATTGTATTGATTTCCAAATACCATTTGGCATATATGTGTTTTAAAATACAGATTTGTTTTTAACTCCTTCAAAATCTTTTCAACTTTTTTCTCCGTGATCCGATTTCGAATATATTTTTATATTAAAGCTGTTTGCGTTTAATTTGGTACCGTAATTTATGAGTTTAATAAAAACATACATATTTTTCTTAATAAAACTCGGACGATTTTAGTTAAAAAAAATAAAACGCGACAATGAAACGAGGAAAGAAACTTTAAAATAGACACGAAAATGCGAGCCACTCTAAAATACGAGAGACTTATAATATTTCAACCAAACCAACTAGAATTCAATAAAGGTTTTATCTAGCAGTGCTCGTATGTGCATGTATAACATTTAATGATGATAACGATGATCAATACCAGGCTTCTCGCAGCATACTCACGCCAAGTTATTTTTCAATTAGAGGGTCCAGACATAAAATAGGCTTCGCAAAATAAAATGTGTACCTTTATTTTTATGTTACCATCAACATAAAATGGATCTTAACAGGCAAGAACATATTAAACTATTTAATGAGTGGTAATTCCATCAAAAATTTATTGAGACGAGGTTCGGTCACTCATTATAACGCACAAAGGAAAATAAGCTGTGTTTTTTTAACTCAAACTATTTAATTTAATAAATTAGTTTTTCTACAATTACATGCCATATCTACTTATTTAGTTATTTCTTTCAATGACATCAACCTATATACACAAACATTTTGCGGAAAGTTTGAATAACTGACCATTTGATTAAAAGCCGGATAATAGAAATGCAAAAACAATTAAATTTAGTTTACAATTATTTTTAATAAGTAATAAAGGACTTTTTAAGATGCGTCTTACTATTATTCATAAAAAAATTAAATTAATTTACCTTCAAATACCATTGCCATTCAATAACAAAAAGAAATTCGGCCTCGTATGGCTGTCTAGAACACATTTCGACCACATTTGATTTTTGTCAAGTTACAATTGATCGTGGTCCTGATATTGTCCCGAATTTGTATAACTTATTTTATCATTTTGTAATTAATACCTAATATATAATAATATATTTGAATAAGTACCTAGTAAAGCGTTACTTTGTGTAGACTATTATCTATTGGCGGTTTAAATAATAATAATAATTAACTACTAGAAATGCAAATATTATAAAGCTGAGAAAACTGCTGGCCCGATTTTAAATATTTTTTAGTGTCAGATAGCCCATTTATCGAGGAAGGCTAATTAATGGATACTTTTTACCGCGAGAAAATACGTTGTTCCCGCTAAAATACGGGCAACCGCCGTGTAAAGCTGCATGTGCAAAGCATGTGTAAAGCTAGTTCTAATATGTATAGCTTAGTATGACTTCTTTGTTATTTTTTACCTTTACAAAAATCTGATTGATCGGGAAGTAGCCAATAAAATTTCACATGGCCCAATGTTTTTAGCATAAATTTTCAACTGGGATGTTAAAAGTCTCAATTTCATTAACCATCATCATCACCCTATTAACGTTCCCACTGCTGAGACACAAGGACTTCTCTCTAGGCGAGAGGAATTAGGCCTTAATTCACCACGCTGGCCAAGTGCGGGTTGGTGAAGGTCACATGTCCTTCAAACTCTTTAAAGTTCTCAAAACATACCGGTTCCCTCACGATGTTTGCCTTCACCGTAAAAGCACGTGTTTTAACCATAAATAACAAAAATAATTTGTCTCACTCACGTCCGAAAATCAAACAGCTTGTCACATATTTTCACATAAACATTATGTAATATTAGAAAACAACCGTTACAGAACTTTAATTTTCATTATTAAAAAGCCTAAAATTTAAATTATTTTTAAACCTATGTTGAGGCACTTTCAAACTGGGCGTTTTGGGACGTTTATTGAAACAATCGAACGCAATATGCGGTCTTTAAGCTTTTTCTCAATACGGATGGTCTGTAACCGATGAGTCAAAACGACGTCGCGTAACTGTACAGTAACAGTTACAGACCATTCAGTTTCTATCTCAGAACGACACACGACACATCCAGCTATTTCCATATAAGCTGTACAGACGAAGTGCAAGTAATTGCGCACGTGTCCACTCCCGTCTGTGTTTTTTTTTATGTTACATTGAAATAAAGTTGCATAGATGTTATCTGACCATGTAGGGGGCGTAATCTGTGTTCCACTTTGTCTCGTTATCTTAACATTTTCATTCTCTGAGTTTTGTTTCGTATGTAGGCCAAGGTTTATTTATTTTACGTCGCCTGTTTGCTTTCATCTGTATTCAAGGCATAGGAATCGAATTCAGCTGGTTTCGGCCCTGATTCTGTTTGTGGACCAACAAGCTCGCCTGAAGTATTTACAGGTCACTGGCTCTGCGATTTTGTTTCTGTTTATTACCTAATGTGTTGAATTATTCAGACATTGTCCGACCTCGAAATATCAAAATCATTTATTAGCTGGGATTGTGCTTTATATCTGTATTTCGATCTATTTGTAATATCAATCTGATCTGATATTCTGTAGTGTTTTCCGGGTAACGTAAAATAATAATATGTACAAGTCAAGTATATTTACATACAGTAACAAAACTTGAAATAGCTTCATGTTTGTAAAGCAAGATGATTTAAAAACTTGTATATGTTGGTACAGCAATACTCAGCAGCATTATTTTAATGAAAAATATAATGTTCGTTTATCGATGTTTAGGCGAGATCGTGATCGCCAAATCGCCAGTGTAGCAGTTTCAATATGGCGTATTATATTTTTATAAATTGCTGCACTAGTAGTGAATAGACCTCTACTGAAATCGGTACCAACTAAATAGGAACCAAATCAGAAAGGCGTATCAGTAACGTAACGATACGATAACGTAACGGATAGTGCGTAAATGAACCTAGTCCTGTCAAGCTTCTAGTTACGGCAACAACGGATTCAGAGACATTTCTTTCTTTCTTATAAATAAATATGTCTTTTATTTTTCAGATAACATAGATCCATATGATATTATGTTAGTAACATTACTTAGATAATTAGATTTATATAACAATTTGAAATTAAAACACCGTGTATAGGGTTTATCATATCGGCCCAAACTTCAGGTCGACCACTGCTGAACAAAAGTCATCTTAATAGATTTCCAGTAATATCGGTTGGAGGCAGCCTGCGCCTCCACCTAGTCATCCGTCCATCTAGTAGGTGGACTTCCTACGCTACATTTGCCAAACGCGGCTTCTATTCAAGACCTTTTCGCCCCAACAGCCGTTTGTTCTACTTACTATAAAAAGTAAACAATAACGAATGATCTACATGAAAATGAACTTCAATATTTCTTAAGCAGCACGCATTGAAGATAACAATTAATATTTTCAGATGTCAGTAGCCGGGATGAATCTTTCGGGGAACAGATACGAATCGCGACCTTAATTATACGTGGCGCTAACGTAACGTTTCAGATACAAGTGCGAAGATAGTTGGTTTACATGGTGCCTGAAATAAAAATTAAAAAAAAAAAAATTACCGCAAATTAAATTGAATTTATAATATTATTTCATTTCATTCAGTGCATTTGTGTCAGTCCAGGAAATCGCGGGCTCTTAAAACATTTTTCGTATATCCGGCGTTGTCGTATAATTGCGTCGTAGTACGTTTATTTCATACATAAACAAAGTTTTTAATACCAAAATTATATTTTTAAAATTATTTTAAAAAACTGTTATTCGATACCTATCATGATGTCAATATATAATTATTTTGTAATACTTATAGTCTAAAGTCATTGAGGTACGTACTCTTAATACAAAATGACTTTGCTAATAAATATACTTACTAATTAATATTCATAAACATGGTAGTTCGGCGTGACGCGTAGATCGACGTGACACTAAAAGATAACAATCAAAGTTGTATTTACAACTGAGCAAACGCAGCAATACATTATTAAATCGGACAAACAACCGACAATTACCAGTACAAACAGAACATTTAATTTAAAAGTGACAGTGTAATAAATGTGGGTACTTTTCTAAATAATAAACCCTCATGGATGTAATTGGCCGTCATTATGAATGACATCGGATAACCCTAAATGTTTGAAACGTAAGGAACAACAGTACAGCAGTTTAACTTGTCAGGTCACGGGTGATTTAATTCTTATTCGAGGGTGTGTGTTATGTTGTTCACATGGTAATAAAGGGTATCTTTCACACACTTTTTGCAGGAAAAATGTGACATGCTATGGTAATAGGTATGCTCAGCTGAAGAGGAAGCTCAATACTCAAAGCCACATAAAAAAATTATTATATAAAGCTATGGTTACTTATGTTTTAATCTAACTAGAAGTGAAGCAGACCTATTTAGACAAATGTCACAGTCACAGAATGTAAGTAAATTTTGAAATAAACATTTTGATATTGTTAAAAAAATATTTAAATCACATGTAAATATCTTAATTTTTACTGCTGCTATTTATATGTATTGTGTCTCAAATAAATTTAGAATATAATAAATTGGTCATTAAAGTTGAAATTCGAAGGTCCTTGAAGGAAGAATGGCAAAAACGACATGAATGAATGGAAGGCGGTTGCTTCCGACTTAAGAAACAATTTTTTTTTTAAATAATTCTTATGTCTTTCAATAGACATTTAACTACTGAAATTATGACGATGAATATATAAATCATCCATTAAAACGCTGGTAAAACCCCGGAGCGCTACAAGTTTCAGCTAACTCATGCGTTGAGAAGTGTCGAAAGCAATGTAAGCCAATCTTTGCATCTAATTTAGGCCAAGTTGCTTTTCTCGTTTTGTCGCTATAGCGAATGCCCGGGTGGCCGTCACTTGACAAGAGGAAATTGTCCTCAGGGATAAATAAAATTTGACTTCTCCCAGAATGGCTTGCATTAATATTGTTTACGACTGCAGTTTAACATTTTGCAAACAAAATAACGTTAGATTTGATCTCGTAATGGCTCCATGGCTAATTGGATGCTGGGTATTGCCGGCGTCAGAATTCAGTGACTAGGTAAATTAATATAGTCCCGGAATAACTTCAAGTGAATTCGCTTCAAACAGTCCGTAAATAATAATTGTTGCTGTTTTGCGTAGAAATTTTAAAGGAGAAAATAAGAACTAATTGATGATGAAAATGAAGTTAAGCTGTTATATTAAGATTACAATTTTAAGGCAAGTTTTGAAATTATGCAACTTGTAAAATGTTATGCCTAAAAAGCCGTGTTGGCTAAGTTGGAGCACACTAGACTTTATTCCAAAGGTCGTGGGTTCAAACCCCGCCACGCACTTCTGGATTTTACTTCTTGAAAAACGTATGTGCGCTTTAAAACACGAGCTTTAACGGTAAAAGCAAACTGAGAACTTTATACAACTTTGGCAAGCGTGGTGAATTAAGGCCTAATCTCTCTCATCAAGAGAGAAGTACCTGTTTCCCAGCAGTAGAAACTTTAATAGGGTGATGATGATGATGATAAAAATGATATAACTACCAGTAATTATTTCTTAAATCAGACTAGGTCATAAGCATTCCTATGTCACCAGTGGGAAGGGAGGGCATGAAATATGAAGTTGTTTTGCTATGAAGCGACTCCCATGCACCGTGAATGTTCATTCAAAACTTAAGCATATTAACTACCTATAGTATATGTTATCTTCTTCATACATTATGCCATGACAATTACTGTATCGAAGAGACAATTTGCTTTCTTAATTTTATCAGTTCTTCTGTCATAATTAAAAAAATACAATATTAAAATTGATTATTTTTAATAATCAAAGTATAATAAAAACAAACGCCCTTTTGGCCTTTCTCTCAATCTGCAGGTAAAATATGCCAATGGCTATACAATTATTTTTAAATATAATATAGAGCTCTCAAGTCAAGAACAGCTCTCAACAGCTGGAGTCGACGAAGCCAAGGGACACTAGCTCCTCAGTCTAAGTCCTTTGTGCTGAGAGTTCCAACCAAGCACATAGATGTTCCTCGCTCCCGACTTTTGGCCTAGAGTTGTATACCGACGTTCACGAAGAAAAATCCCTTATTCGTTTTAAGTTATATTTCAAAGTATATGTTAGTCTTTGTCAGGTATTTTATATGTATACGTGGTTTCCGGGGCATTACCTTGCTGCCTTAATTATACTACTACTAGTATTTTCTTTGGTTTTTAATAAATGGTTGAATGATTTAGTTGACTGACTGATTGAGATTGCTCTATGTTTTAACCATGGGCATTTTTTACTTTCAGCGCCTATGCTGAAACAGGCCCTTAGCATAAAACTTCAAACATGTACATACCATAACCAACAGACTGTTTCACCAATATATTATCTAAACACCTCCACGAATATTTTGTGCCAAAAGCCTTATTGTGTATTCAACAACGTGACACCAACTTACACGACATTGTAGTTTGTATACCGTTTATGTAATGCTATTGCAGAACATATTTGATCCTGCCACAGATTTGGGACTATCTGTGTTATTGTTATGAAAGTTTTACTGCGACGAGTGCTGGATGATCGTAGACTTTTAGGCTGATTTTTCGATTAAAGTGTTCTTTTTAAAGCTTAGGCCAAACATGCTCGACCAAAGTGAATACGAAGTGGAACCGTCACGTGGACGCTAGCAATCAATCAATCTTCTAACAGGAAGTTCTGTTACATTATGATGGAAGCTTATTATAGAGGTATGATATTATGTATCTTGGGAATTATCACGAATTCACGAGAGGGTCCACGCACTAGCACATACGAGTATAGTTCATAGGACGCTTGGCTTATGGTGTAAGGTTGCCCAACGAATACTCACTATTTTCTTACTATACTTTACTATGGCTATGTCTCTCTGCGGACCCACGCGACCAAAACGCGGGACAACGGACTATACAATCAAATATATATATATATATATATATATATATATATATATATATATACGGTCGAATTGAGAAACCTCCTTTTTTTTTAAGTCTGTTAAAAATGACTAGTGTTTCAGACCTTCCTTCATCGCGTCCCGCTTCCCGCGTGGCTGACGCGTAGTTATGGCCGAAACCTCACTATTTTTTAAGAATTAGTTATATTAGGGTAACATGTTCACAAAACCCTGTCTGTATATATATAAATAAATGATTTAAATAAAAATTTACTATTTGGCCTTGTGTTTATATTCAAAGGTCAAGAAACGTTAAAGTATTCAATTTATTATAGTTTGGAAGATATGAATGACTGAAGATAAGCTTAGAACTACACAGGGTCAATCGATCTTAAAAATACCAAATAGATTATATTAGGAAAACTCAAAAAATGTGTGTCATCAGAAAATTATAATAGTATTTCTCATTATTTGCAAGTTTTTGCTTGATAGTTTCGCAATTGTTTTTATTACCTAAGCACTGTATAGTTACTGCAACTGGTGAATTCTTGATAGTGAAAATATAAACCGATATTATCATAATTTTCTGAATTACCAACGTAATTTATTTCTGGTAGAGCAATTATTATACAATTCATAATCTCAAGTATTTAACATTACATAAGCTGAGTGGGCCCTTAAAGCATTGTTTTTTAAAATCTCCGGAGCTTATCCAAGCTTTTTGTATTGGATAAATTGTGGAAAGGTCGAGCTCGTAATAATTTCGTTTTGTTTGACTTACCTACGTACCTTTTTTGCTTGTTTATTATAATTGCTTTGGGTAAATTTATTGTTTGTAAATAAAGTTGTGTGGTTTTCTGAAATTGCAGCTTTAAACTAGATGGATAACGACTACTTGGGTTGGCCTTGGGCTATCTCGAATACAATATGACTAATTTTGATTTTTGCCTAAAGCACAAAGTTACTACTGCTTAATAAGCCGCTGCTTTTCAAGGTCAAATACTTTTTTTATTGAAAGGGTTTGTTCAGAGACAACATCACACCTGAATACTTAAGTCTACTAACGCTAAAATCTTAGGTGTCAAAGTATTAAAATAGTAATCGATAAAATACATAGAAGAAGATAATTGTATTGTAAGTGTCTAAGTTTTGTAAAACCAAACTATGGAAATAAATGATTTTGTATCTTGTATCTTGTATTTACTATTCGTATAAAACAGTTTTTGTTTTTAACCGGTATCTTAAAAAGGAAAAATCTTCAATCTGACAAGTAGGTATCTTTTTTATTTTTAACCTTAAACTTATGTACACATAATTTTATGTTTTTTTATATCTTTTGGTGCTAACTCTGATTGTATGATCGTTTGTATAATTCTGATATATTTATTTATTTAGCCTGTTCCTGAGATGCACTGTTGAGTACAAATTAGAAATTAGTCTGAAGTTCGAAATTATCCATATTCGTAATAACAGCGCCTTTCTACCAAATCTACGCAAGTTTCTGCGCTTGATATGCAACAATCACAAATCAGTAGCTCATCCATCACACAGTGGAAAATAACATGCATTATGAAAAGTAGAAACTCACCGGAGAGTGTAGTGGAAAATAATCCTTATTGTTTGAAAGAGTTACTCAACAATTATTCCTTTATTCTGTACAGAAATATTCAAAACAGGCAAGCGGCAAACCTAAGCTAAGCTGATTAATATGCATTTAATACCCTTCTGTCCTCTGTCCCAAGAGTAATTTTGCCCGAATCACCTATGCATTATTTATATGTAAATGAAAGTGTATAAATTCTCTTGAATTATCGCAATTTAGACGGGTTTTGCGGTTCGCTGATGTTATTTGAATGATTCGGTTCAAAAATATTTTAAAATACTGATTGTGACGTTGTATTATTAAGGTTATAATCCATCTGAAGTTTCTGAAGCATTTGAAGACATGTAATCTATGTTTATTAATATGAACACAAAACTTACCAAGTGTATTAACTACTATCTAGGATAAAAATCGAATCTTATAACAAAAATTCGGGGCATTAGCCAATTTACCAAAAGATATTAAATAAGAACTATTATAAAGTTTTTATTTTTTCTATATTTGTAATATGTCTTTTAATGTAAATGACAAAATAAACGTTTTTTATCTTTATCTTTATTTTGTAAATGAAAGCGATCTTATTGACAGCCTTAACAACCCTAAATTACCGGGACAGACTTTTGCATGTTTCATATTAGTATTTTAACTTTAAAATGCACTACTGCCTGCTACGCACATCCACGGATGACAGCTGATAAAACTTTTGTACTGATAAATAAAGCAATCCGTGTGAAATTAACCCTTAACCATTTCAGGATATAAAAATTCACAACTTCTTTTTCTTTTTTGTAAAACCATTCTATAACTATTTGAATACCCACTCTTATTTATTATTTAATTAGTTTTAGGTACTATGCAGTAAAAATGTAGGTAGTTCCCAGTTAAAAATTGTCTTGAACGTAGGTCATTGAAATAATTTTTCAAAACCAAAACTGTGATACTTACCCACAGATCGTCAACAACGCACTTTATAGATAAATGATTATCAAGCTATTTATCCAAACGGGTCGCAATTAGCGCGCCCACCCACGATGACACCTGTCAAACTGACAGCCACATTGTCAGCTATGATGGGCTAAAACAATTTGTTGTCGGCGACAAAACAAAACGATGATTGAGGGGCCGCCTTTCTGACAGATAAGATATTGGTGTAGGTTGGGCTAACGACCGTCTAGATATTTATGTTGCTCGTTGACAGGTGGTTTCTTATTTTGTTTTCCTTTTGTTTCTTTTTGGTTCGAAAATAAGTTCCATTGTTTAAAATATGCTAATGTTTTGCCTTATTTTGTGGTGATTAAATAGTCGTAAATCTGAAATCTGATGTCGGAAAACCTGTAGCCACATCTATTAAATCTAATTCAGAATTAAGTTATTTTATTGTGCGTAACACTTCTTCGAACATTTTGATCTATAAATCGAAATATATATCCGGACGGTCGCTCGTTTGCTAGATAGCCCTATATTCAGTTTCATAACGTTTGATTGAAATATGGAACTTCGAACACAATATACTTATCTCCTGAATCTAAAAAGTTTGTAAAGAATAATCTCACGGAAGGTATCAAAAATTATGTATGAATATTTATTGGAACCAAATCTGTCAGTACACTTTGATAAACAATACACGCTCATATAACAAACCATAGATAACCCTATATAAACAATTAATTTATATTTAGTCCATAACCTAAAACTGTTGAAGCCCAAAGCCAAAGCTTAACTTATACGCACAGACCAAGCTTAGTCCAATTGTCCACAACTGTAACTGAACGCAGCGAGTGATGACAAAGCCTCGGCCATAAGCCGGCTACCGATTGGGCGGCAAAGTGATGTATACGGCTTTGAGGTTTCAGTTTCAAGAACGGGGAATACGGAGCAAATTTAAGGGTTAAAATTGGCATTCATAAATTTTGGACTTGACGCTACGAAATTGAGAGGAGTTTTATAGGCACAGAAACGTTTAAAGAAATTGGCAATTGCTTTTCCATCAGCAGTAAATTAATTATAGATCATCATCTTCTTTATTTTAAGTCCTTTAATTAGTAAGAGCCTTTTTTAGAATAGGCCATAAATGTGGGGCTGAAAGATTTTAGAAAACGCAGCGTCCGACGTCCACCAAAAGATGTACAGATGTTTAAGTGATATTTTTAGTTTTTATTAATTTTGTCTGTGACTGTTATACAATTATACAATTGGCATTTAGAGGGCAATTCTCGTGCTCTTGTTTAAACGATCCTCTTTCATTCTATATAGTTTACTAGCTGACCCCAGCAAACGTTGTTTAGCGAAATTAAAAATAGATAGTAGCTGATTCTCAGACATATATCGATGAGAGTGCAAAACTCAAAGCAAAACGTTGTGCCGACCACACGTAATGTGGGATAAGATCAGGAATATTGTGCAACACTCAGAAAAGTAAGTGTTCTCCACAAAAATACTGTTTATCGCGCTGCTTCACTCGAAACAAGTTTACACTTTGTATCTAACGTTGCTTGTGGCATCTGCTCCAACAAAATGGGCAATAGAGGTGGCAACACCAATGCTGGTCACGTAGAAGCACATTCGGTAACAAATAATATCGATACACACGCGACCATCTTCATACCAAAGCAATTGACATCTAGACACGAATACTCGTGAGCGAAAGAAATGAGATGTTCGCATGATGCAGGAATAAATTATGTAAAGGCACGGTTACGGGTATATTAGAAATTGCGATTGCTTGAACAATAATGCAGAAATGTATGTTGCATATAAATATTATATGAATTGATATGCATAGGATATTTTAGTGATGCTTTAGACTATTTTCTAGAATGATGACAACATTTATGACTTTGAAAATGAGATGAGAGACTTTATGGCTAAATCTTTAATTTTAAGCCGCCTTTTTAGGGTTCCGTAGACAAAAGGAAAAAGAAACCACATGAACCTTATGAATTCCACATGTCTGTGCGTCCTTATCATGCGTCACAATTACTTTTTCCTGAAAATATAATTGTTATACTGTTCAAACTTAGTAAGTAGATGAATTTTGTGAAACGCATAAAAAATTTACACTACGCATTTTCATATAAAAAAAAGAAAAAAAAACATAAACTCTGGGGTCAAAAAAGGGTTACCATAATCCCGTCTTTAAAATTTTATTCGGTTTTGTAAAAATATTTTTTAAACTGAATATTTTGCGCGTGAAACAAAAACTCCATCTTACTTAAAAAGACAATGGTAAAGCTAAAAAAATATATGTAGGTACCATGCAAGCTTTCACTGCTATTGCTTTCCTTTTGTTGAGGACAAAAAATTTGTCATTTTTTCATTTAACTGGAGAATTAAATTTCCGGAATGGGGACATGTGACGTAACAATTTAATACCATACTATACGCTTCTATCGTCTTGATTTTTAATTTGAAACAAAAAAGAAAAAAAAACTGTAATTATTGTTTTAACTAAATGACGGACCTATTATTATTTTTCGGTTATCTCCACTATTGTTCCGAAACTCAATTTAATCTACGTCTATCATTCCATCAAGGGCTAATTATCATCAACCAATAATAAAATGTTAGGCAATTCATCTCCGATCTTCAATGATCATCCCCATAAGAAGACTTCAGAGATGCAGGACCTTCGCCCATAAACGGTCTGACAGATTGTGTTACAGTGGCTAAATTGATAAGTTTCACTTCGAGTAAGGAAAACGAGAATAACCAGGATAATGAAGAAAATAGTGGTTAATTGTGCTATCAAGGCAATTTTACCAGTGATGTTATATAGGTACATAGATATATTTGTGATTAGTACACATTCTATACATATACAAACGGTTTCAATAATAACGGATCAATTATAAAACGAAATATTTCCAGAACTTTATAAGATCAACGAAATAAAAACAGAATAAAGACTTTTTCAGTAAAGGAGAAAGTAGCAAGAGGTAAGAACAGTCTCTGGTGGTTGGCCTCGGCTGAGGCTTATCACGACCCTTGGGCTGGGCCAGTGCGTGAAACGATTTTTTCGTGTTTCATGATGTGGTCCGAAGAAGCCATCTACCATCTAGGTCTTCATGCCCCATCTTAGACCCCATCGTCACTTCACATCAGGTGAGATTGTGGTCAAATGAAGGCTTATCTAACATAACATAAAAAAGGCTCTCTTCCTCTCATTCCTCCACTAATGTAGAAATATTAAGGTATTCCTTAGCACCGGCTCCAAAATTTGATGTAAAGCATGCCTAATCGCCTTAAAGATTTCAGAAGAGTCAAAAGAGTTTGTCAATTCAAAATACTAAAATGATGCGAGTGATAAAAAACAGAAATAACTAAATAGCAGCTGTTATAATATTAAGATAATATTTTCGTTATCAACAATAACGTTAAACAACGGTCAAGTCAATAAAATAGTGACACAAGTTCATTATCACTAACAAGCGATCGGGGTCGATCCGGGATTCGGCTCACGAAATTAAGGAAATCGCTCATGGGGATATTATTCTCACTGATACCATCTGGATGAAGAGCTTTTTCTAAGCACCGTTTTTGCGGAGTCCGTGGGAAGATCGAAGATAGCGTGTGTGATAGTTGTGAGGCTGTGTGAAACGTAAAGGTCATTAACTTATTGCTTTTTGATGTATTTTGAAGTAAATATTTTTTTTTATAACGAAATTCAAGAAAGAAAAATAAAGCTAGGTATAAAGCGTATTTCTGTCGAGATATAAATTAACTACCAATAAATCGTACTTATCAATTACTACTACCTAAGCAAATATGTGAGGTCACTCGAAGATGATGGAACTTTCCAAAATCTTTCAAAATTA
This sequence comes from Gymnoscelis rufifasciata, assembly GCA_929108375.1. NCBI lineage: Eukaryota > Metazoa > Arthropoda > Insecta > Lepidoptera > Geometridae > Gymnoscelis > Gymnoscelis rufifasciata. The sequence continues at coordinate 4,356,862 of OV815315.1, read as the reverse complement.
CATTAACATTAAAGCAAAACGTGTCAAATACTCGCTAGTCATTGTATGAAACTTATTCGTGATCATGTTGTGCTGAGCAGGAAGGAGTATCAAGTTCAAATGCATGCAAGACAGTTGATTCCTACACGACTACCTATTTAGTATTAGAACGTACAAACTAGGGTGTAAGATTAACTGAATCGCAAACAGGGAACTGAGTATCAAATTTAACATGCAAGATAAGATATTGCAAGTCAAACTTAGTTACAGATAAACATCGGGACAGGTGAAACTATATTAAAAAAAATACTTTAATATATTTAATATGAGTCGAGTATGAAAACCCGTAGCAATACAAAACCACAACATTACAGTAAATTGTAGAGCCCGCAAAAAAAGACAAAATTTCCAGATGACATGTAGTGGAGTGACATTCTAAAGGGCAGTTACATATTTCTGTCATCTCACCATACGGCCACCCGGCGGCGCCGGCGCACGGATGTGGATAATATTGGAAATATCCCAGTGACAATTATTCTAACCGTCGAAATATTAATAACATGTAATCGTAGAGATATAAAAGAAACTGTAATTAAAAGGTAAAATTGCTGTTGTTTAGTTCCAATGAGATTATAATATTTTATTATTGAAGCGAAAATAATCAACGCATCATTCTAGTTTTTAAGGTAGAGACTAGAAACTATTTTGAATTTATTTCCTTATTTATTAGAAAACATTAGGTATATAATTGAACTGGGTCATTTAATAATAATAATTACTTTATTCAGATGGTTAACGTTAGGTGTTTTTGGTGCTTATTCAAATAACAGTATTATTAAGTTTGTTTGTGTTTTTTTTGCAACGCTAAGTCTTGTTAAACACATTTTGTATGTGAACGTAAAATATCAAACATCCAACATAACACCTGGTTCGTCTTAATCAATATCATCATCTTCACTTCGGTCATGAGTCCTCCAATGCTGGGTAAGACGTTCGTTCGGCATCCATCTAGTCTAACTTAAAAAAAAAGAAATAAGTTTTTATTTGGGCTAGATTTGGCTCCTAAACCGATCCAAATACCCAATATCCCGAAGAGACTTCTACTTTACTACCAACTACGAGTATATCCAATATTATTCGTCTTTGCAAATCCGAGATCTGAGCGTGGAGCTTGCAGTGTCACTCCCAGACGTGGAATCGATTTGGAAGTTTATTCAGACTGACAATGCGTGCAGCCGCTATCAATATCCATTTTATATATCGCTACAAGACATGCAGATAGCTACATGTACGTACCTATAAAAGATTCTACCCGCGACTTTGCCAGCTTAGTAATAGATTTTCGGTAAAAAGTAGCGTTTGTTCTTTACTGAAACAACATACCTATATATCCTTGTCAAATTTGATTCAAATAGGGCTTAGCTCCAAATAATAAAAATAAAATTGCCGGACAATCCACACATCAACACCAAGCCCTTAAAGGGTTTTTCCGCAAAATGGGGTATTTTCGTCAGATAAAATGGAGTTTATTCTGAAATGTTAGCTATATTACTGTGAAGTTTAATCAATATCCAATTATTCACAAACTTTCGCTTTATAATATTAGTAGGATATGATTGAAGCCAATGAGTTCTTTTTATTTAATTCCTACAGTAAGTATAGCATGAAATACCATCGTTCGACAACATGCTTACTAATCAGTAATCGAAAGTTTATTGTATATTTCGAACTAAAATGCGAATGTGATAATTTAATATTATTGTCGACTATTCTATATCTTAATGTTTTTTTTAATAAGTGCTTAACCATACTTTGGTCCACTATTTTACTGCATGCGATAGTTAAGGATGCGTCGATATTATTTTGCATAAAAATTAAAATATTCCGTAACATTCTACCTATCTACCTATATCTCTATAAAAAAGAATCCCCAGAAGTTTGTGTAGAGGCCTATGGAATATCGATTCATCTTAAATAGAATAATAATAGAATCTAAAATACCTTTCAAATACAATCCAATCCTCAAGATCCAATAAGATTCACCCCTCAACTGCACTCCAATCGATTCGAATTAGGCACACCGGCGCGGTATACAAATCCAATCTATCGAAAAACATTACATTCGCATAAGTTGCTCCAAACAAGTGCGGTCTTAATTGAGTTGTCAGTGGATAGGCACCGGCTATGCATTAAATTAGAACTGAGGGTTGTCATTGTGGAAGACACTTTGTATCTTTTGTGATTTAAATAACTCGGAGTTTGGAGGAAAGATGTAGTAGCTTCTTGATAGTTTTAAAATTTATGAGCAGAGTTTTTTTTGGTAAAATTGGGACTATTTTTTTTTGTCATTTTATGTAATTTATTTTTTATCGGCTGGTAAACAATTTTGTCACGTAACGCTTAACAGCGCTTTGGCCTAGTATGGCATTACCTACTTACAATACACTTTTGCGTTTCTACTCTGCTATCTATTGCCAAGTATTTGATCTAGCAATTTGGGCATTCGAGTAACATTAAAGATATTTTTCCGTTATGCATCTTGACAAGTGCTGTTTTAATTAAGTAATAGACAGTAGATAGACACCGGCTCTCCTTTAAATTAAGTAAAAAAATATATATAATTGGCCTTATAGAGAAATGATAACATTTTCATCATCTTCCTAACCTTATCCCACATTACGTGGGGTCGGCACAACATGATTTATTCTTCCATTTCCCTCTATCACCCGTCATCTCAATACTCACCTCTTTCTTACACATGTCATCTTTCAAACACCAGAAATTATAACATTTTAAACGTAAAATCATCTCATATTGTCACAAAATTTATAAACTGTTTTTTTTTTAACTATTTGTTTCATCATCTTCATTTCAGCCGTAACACGACCACTGCTGGACATAGGCCTCCCTCAAGAATCTCCAGTAATTTCAGCTGGTAGCGGCCTGCATCGACCGTGACGGCGCCAGAACGCAGCCTTCACCTTTTTTGTTTATAAAAAAAAATTGTCTTCTTAGAAACACTTCTTTTACTTTCAAAGTGATCGTTAGTTACACTATACATTATAAAAATAGGGATTTACTCACATCCATTTCTTTCTGTCTATTCTAATAAAAAAAATCAGTTAGTGGGGCCAGTTGACCGATTCAAACTTGCATTACGTCAACCGGTCCCGAAGGGCCGGCTTGAGCGGAGCTTGGGCCAACATAAATTATTTTCCGTTGCATCCTACTACACATTTTCGTCCGAATATCCAGATAGCATCAATGCATGCGGCTGTGAAACAGTGTCTGGGTACAATTGGTTGTGACAGGAGCTTCCCAGAACGAATATATTTCTGCGTGGAATAGCGATATTTTATGATTTGTCTTTGTTTCGCTTTGGAGTTGAATTATCAGCAATGCTTTGTGCAGTTAGCTTATAAGGAGCATGAAGAGTATTTTTATAAATAACGTAATAGGTACGCTTAGTGAAATAATATGAATAAAAAAAAACAGTTTAAGTTCTTAATCTATTATCATACGTATTTAAAATATATAAAAAATAAACTATGCTACTTTGTCATCTCTCGTATCACAAGTAAGATTCAGTATATTAAATAAATAAATATTTCCGGTCTACTCACACAGCATCGCCAACCCCAAACTAAGCAGAGCTTGTACTATGGGTGACTGATATAATTACATATTCTATGATTCTTTTTTATTTTCAACCAAAAAATTTGGAGGGTTTCAATAGAGGGATGTCCAGCAGTGAAAATGCTACGTTCTATGGGATTTAATAGTAATTTGAATGTATGAGGTCTAGTTAGCCGCAGATATAATCTGCTGCTAAAACTAGGGTTAGAAATGAAATCCCTATCGCAGCCAAAATGCTGCGTTATCTAATGTAAGTATATTTTATTACTCTTACTTAGTGATACAGCTATCGAATACACCATCGTTCTAATTCCAACCGAAAATTATCAACCATAACACCATGGCACCTAATTGCTCCATTTATAGCAGTATACATCATATTTACTATTATAGACAACAGCGAAATGAGTAAAATGGACATAAATGTGTCGAAATGTTAGCATTTTGCCGCCCGCGAACGGTTTATGGCACCCGGCGCGCATCATTTAACGCGTCAACTTGGCTCCAACCACTTTGCCCTTTATTTCGGGAGTTTTGATTACAGGCTTGATTAAACAAAACTAATTACACCCTTGCAGTGAAATATAGGGTTGCGGATTCGGAATTTGCTAGTAACTTGTTTTTATATGTGCGAATTAATATTTACCGCCGTCCACAACCATTTACTTATTTTCTTTCAATACAAAGGTTTGGATGAAATTGCTTTGAGCAATAAGACCACCCATTGCGCATGCTAAGTTTAAGTGCTACCTTACTATTACTATTTTTTATTTATGTGCATTGGTCGAAGTCAAATTCAAAACGTTTTTTTCCTAGACTCACAGGGCATACAATGGTCAGGTAAACTTGAAGTTAATTTAAATAAAACTAAGAATGATCAGGGAAATAACATTGTCTTGACAGTTTGCTTCAATTTTCTGCACTGAGTTGCGAAGCGATAGAACAACACAGCTTTCATCTCTTATGTTGTTATTATTACAATATTGGTTTGGTGTGTTGTAATAAAGAGTTTTGTATCTATCTATATATTTACGTTGATAAATAAAAAGGGTCACCGACAGTCAAATGGAATAGTTTGGAGGTTTTGTCTGTTCACGTCCGTAAGTGGTAACCCTCTGAATCCTTACACGTGACCTCCGGGTGGTGCTAAGAACAGTCTCTGGTGGTAGGCTTCGGCCGCGGCTTGTCACCACCCTCCGGGCTGGGCCAGTGCGTGAAGCGATTTTTTCGTGTTTCGTAATGTGGCCCGGAGAAGCCACCTTCTAGGTCTTCATGTCCCATCTTAGACCACATCGTCACTTTACATCAGGTGAGATTGTGGACAAATGAAGGCTTATCGATCAAAAAAAAAAAAAAAAAAAAGTTAGTTGAAATATAGACACACAATATACGTAGAATACTTGGTAGTTGTGACCGTAATGTTCTCTAATAGAAACCTCGAATCGGCAAACGTAGTGTTATATCTAAATGCATGAATGACTTGCTCAAAGCATGTTCACAGAAGATGCTTGATGCATGCCGCTTCTGGTTGAAACATTAATAAAAATATTGCTGGATAATCCACTCAAATAATAATAGCCCCTAAGCTCTGAGCTTGCGTTACGAGTATCATATCAGACATCTGACGTCCTTAATATAAAAGACATAAATACATAGATAGATATTTATATAGATAGATAGTTTTTAATTATACATTTTAAACACCCAGATCAAGAAGAATGTTATCGCAGTATATGCAAACACTTGACCCTCGGCGGTAATCAAATCCGCTACCTCTTGCGCCACAATGATGAAGTTTCTTTTAAATCCGTCAAAATAGCCGCCAGCTTACGCGCTATACCCCTGATTCTGCTTGGACAATAACTGCACTTCCTTAGTGTAAATTATCAGTTCCCGGTGCAGAATCATTGTTATCATAAACTGATAATTCAAAGCTAGAGGGCTATCTCAGTCTTCTAATCTAGGTGATTCTTAAACATTGATAGACGGAAGCATACTATAATATTGATATACCCTCAAGCGCTCCCATTTAAAAATTGTTTTCACGTTACATTTTCCTACTCATATTAAAGGATGAAGGCAGAGATCGCGTTTTAGCGATAAGACCGCCATTTTTCACATAGTTTTAGTACTTCTGTATTGTGTAGTGACTTAATTATGTGTACAAATCCCTATTTTTATAATTTATAGTGTAACTAAAAAATCACTTCGAAATAATATTTATCTCATAACATGAAGTATATCCTCTACTATCGTTTAATTACTCAGTTATACCAGTTTTCAGTTAAAGATCGATTAATCAAAAACCTGTTCAACACGCAAGTTACAGTTTACGGTTCAAATTTGAATTCTTTATTCACAAAGGACATGGTATAACACACACAGAATTAAACAACATTTACATGGACATGTACAAGATAAAAAAAACACATAAGATCAACATGTCTTACCATCTATATTATGTAGGTTTATATATACATCTAAGTATAACAGATGATTTAAGTAGCATCGCGGTGGCACTTGCGTTCGTGGCTGAAAAGACAGATCGCTCGGCCACACACTCGACAAGTGAATGTGAATGTCATACCATCTATGGCATGAGAATTAAATGTAATTTTTAAAATAGCATTTATCATTTGATCATTTATCATTAAAACTTGTTATATAATGTCAAAGAGAAAGAAAAATATTTTAAAAAATTTGAGTATTAAAATAGGCGATTTAAAGGTAAAATTTAAATTAATAATACATTTTATTAAATGTTTCGGTTTGTTCATGTCAAGGCGTTTTAACTTTTACCGGGTGAACCAATTTAATTGTGGTATTTAATTGGAATGCTGGTTTTTCAATATTGGTTTTTTTTTTACAAAACTGTAATACTAAATGCACATATAATATAGTCAAATGCCATACATACAGCATAACAAACCGTACCTATAATGGCTGCTAACCCAAGCTGATTCCCAACCTCTTTATCAAATTCCCAATATAGCAACAAGCAATAACAGACTCCTAGTTAGCAGCTCCAACTGAGACAATTATTCTAGTCAACATTTCAGCTTAGAGCAACACGGCGAAGATCGATCAACCAGCTGGGTCCAGCCGAAGAAATACGATACTATTTGGTATGTGGACACAAATAAAATCACTTAGCTGCGGAGTGGCGTCACGCAGAGACCATTGAGCTGACCGCAGAAAGATCGTGCTTGCTCTGACAAATTTGCGTGCTGAGTTTTGAGATCAATTGGTAGTAATTAGTTGTTAGGAAATAATATATAATAACAACATATGAGATGAAAGCTGGGTTGTTCTATTCGCATCTCAACTCAGTGTAAAAAAATTGAACTGTCAAGACAATGTTATGTCCTTGATTATTCATAATTTTTATATAAATATGCTTTAAGTGACCTGTCCATGTATTCATAAGCGTCTAAGGAAATAAACGTTTTGACTTTGACTTTAATCTTGTGAACGGGTGATATTGTGTTGGGACGAGAGTTACCTTTACCTTTTTGTATTTTGATGGAATTTAATAAGGAACAATATAGATGTCTTAATAAATACATGAGCTCGATTATAACCATAGTAAAACTATAATAAAATAGTATAAAATAAAACAGTGTCGTGGACATAATCGTCCTCTTCTTATAGCAAGGTTTAGTAGCAAATGCTCCTGTTGAAGAATAAACTAAGCGCGCTACAAAATAAAATAAAACTACAGTGACCTTTTTCTTGAGTATTTGGATTAATAATATTTAAAGATGTATACATTTTTTTTTTATGCTTGATATGTCTTCATTTGATCACAATCTCACCTGATGTAAAGTGACGATGTGGTCTAAGATGGGACATGAAGACCTAGAAGGTATTATTACTATTATAAAAATAGTGTTTCAATCAGTGCACTAATTAAAACTGTCTTGGGATACGCTAATGAAATGAGTATGACCCTTCTTGTATGTATTTTGAGATCAATTCATTCTAATTTCTCTGCTGTTGTCCCACACTACGTGGGGCCAGCATAAAATCTTTTTGCTTCCATTTTCCTCTGTAACACATCATCTCAAAACTCACTTCTTCCATCCAAATGTCGTCTTTCACGTAGTATATCCATCTTCTCTTTGGCCTACCGTCGTCCTGAGATAAATTTGCTTAATATAATTTTTAATTTCGGAAAAAATACCGTTAAAAAATTAACCAAGGCTGATTATCAAAACAATTCACATGATAAACATTACAAACTTTTATTGTAAGACTACAAAATTTAAGTAATTTTAATAAGTAAGTGTTCGTAGATAGTGTGAGAGAGCTCTGAAGTCTGCTTGAAAATTTACAACATTTTACTTACATTAAACAACCAAAAATGTTACAATTTTGAAACAGTAATAAAAACAAGGCATTTGAAACAAATTTTCATTCAAAGCATTAGCCGTTGCATTAGGCTGACTGCCTAACATTTCACTAAAAACACAGCAGAATATTAACAAAACACTCTCATATTCAACGTAACTGGCCCATTAAAAAAAACAAACTATCCGTTGTGAAACTGCTACCTGTTTTGCAAATTCATTCACTATTTATTTGTCTCTTTCAGCTACAAAGCTGAAGCTAAATTGAAAAAAGAATGACGTCATTTATCTGTAGGAAAACTAAAACAGACGGTAATAAAAAACCAGAATACAAAAGCCTCGGGGTTTTTCGTGAAATTTTCAATTGGGGACTAGCTAGAAAATTCCGGTAAAATAGGGCGTGAAATTGCACTTGGAAAGGCAGCATTTGTTTATGCGAATGTCACAAAGCAAAATGTAGGTGTAATGTTTTGTAGTTTAACCTTTAGTTGAGGTCATAAGTGACATTGTTCTGATTTTGAAGGAAAAATATTGAGGAAGTTGAACGGTTACGTGCTTTTTGTGTTATTTGTAAAAAAACTCGACTATACATAATAATAAATATTTGAAGCAGTATAGTTATATACTATATATCACAAGTTGTATTAATAGCATAATTATGGTATGGTATGGTATAGTATGTTGTATGGTTTGGTTCCTTTATACTTTGTGTTATTAGAATTAAATCAATCGATTAATGCTGCTAACTAAATAAATATTATCGAAAATACACATAGCAACATCTAGCCCCGTGGTCAGATCAAGCTTGTGTTATTTAGATATTTATATTATACATATTAAACACCTAGACCAAGAAAATGGTGCATGCAGATGATCTGTCAAAGACTTCACCCCTCGGCGGGAATCGAACCCGCTACCTCTAGCGCTGCAAGCGGGAATTCGCCAACCGCCACAGAAGCAGTCAAAGTAATCAATAAATATTTCCGGACAATTAACACAGCAACATCTAGCCCCGTTGTAAGCTCAGAAGCTTGTGTTACAGGTACTAGACATCTGATATACTAAATATAATAGGCATACTATTTATAGATATTTCTTTATTATATGAGTACAAATGAAACACCCAGACCAAGGAGAAAGTGCTTGCAGAACTTACAAACAAACGATTAACATGAATCAAAAACGCTACCTCATTAAAAAAATAAATAAATATTTCCGGACAACTTACACAGCATCACCTAACCCCAAACTAAGCAGAGCTTGCACTATGGGTGTTAGGTGACTGATATACTATATACATACCTAGATACATTTTTTTGTTGTAAATACATACATATGATACATAGAAAACACCCAGACCCGAAACCAGAAATTGTAGATCGTACAAAATCTGGTCCCCCGGCGAGAATCGAACCCGCAACCTCTTACCGCAAGCGGAACTTCGCCCGCTACGCCACTGATGCAGTCAAAGTAATGTTTTGCAGTTTCACCAGTTTTATCGTAAGCAACATTGTTCTGAAGGCGAAATATCGCGGACATTGTGGCCTCACTTGTGACACCTCATGCTGAGTCTCGTTATTAAATACTGTTGTTTTTGGATTTTGAAATTGATTGTTATTTGCTTTGAAATAAAATTACTTTTGTGTCGGACCCGAGACGCTATTAAAAGCGCATGCATATTTTTTGTTTTATAATGACTAATAAATTTAATACGTTTGAAAGAATTGCAGTTTTTGTTTTATTATTGCTATTAAGGTTAAAGTTATTGATGATTAATTTGAATTTGGCTACTTATTGCGGTGTTTTAGTTATTTAAAAAATCATAATTTGTGTTCATCTGATACACTGGAACATTATTATATACTTGTAAAAAAACAACAAGCAGGTTGATTATGATTCCAGCGTCATGAACAAACCGAGAAGCTTATTTATAGAAATGTTACGATGACCCATTGTAACAATTCGTGAAGTATTTTCGTAGGCAAGTGAGTTTTTAAATAAAGTTAAAGGTTGGTTGATCTCATACGCCAAGGGTTCCGCTTGTTATAATGTATCATGACGTAATGTATGATGTATGATGAAGAAGATGAACCAAAAAATGTATTTTGCGTTGCAATGATGTAACCATTTACATTATATAAATATTGTTATATATTATTTAGATATATAACGGGATATTTACCCTGATTGAAGACAATCAATCATGGTAAATATCCCGTTATAAATCAAAATAATATTGATAACCATGATAGTTTCAAAAGTTATATTGCAATATATTGCCTAAAATCGGGTAATGTAGCCGCAGCATTCAACGAATGACATGGGAAACTGGTTTTTACACGTAAACGCCCTAATTCAATCGGTGGCACCGCAGTTTGCATCCCAAATAGCATATCATAAATCGAGAACGTACATATGCAAGCAGTCCGCGGCACACGGATACACCTTGACAAATAGCCGTAGTTTCTTCAGAACAAAGTGGGTTATATTTCGTTCCCACAGTGTAAACGTTTATTGAATAAGTAAGCAGTGGATTTTAAATAGAGCTTGTTGCTGTTATTTAGTACATTAACAATTTGTCTTGAGTTTATGTTTGTAGGAAGTTGGGAGATGGGGACCTTTGCTTGGCTATTTCATCATCTTGCCCTTGTCCCACACTATGTGGGGTCGGCACAACATGTGTTTTTCTTCCATTTCCCTCTATCACCCGTCATCTCAGCACTCACTCCTTTCTTACACATATCTTCTTTCACACAGTCCATCCATCTTTTCTTTGGCCTCCCTCTTACCACATTATCCATCCACTTTCATATCTTTGCTTGGCTATTTGTCTAAACTAAAAGGCTGACAAATTAAACATTTAATAATAATACTCGTAACAAGTCAGCTAAGTCTAGTCTAAAAGACTCAGAAAGAGGGTAGCGCTTGCAACAGAGTCGATATATCGGAAAACTCAAAAACCGTCAAAACATGGTATGTTAACCGTTTTAAGTCATTATATTGTTAAAACCATGATAATTTAAAAAGTTATAGGTAGTTTTATAGTTCTTAATTTATACTTTTTTGAAAACATATAATGTTTTACGTATTTACATTTAAAGCAATAGAATAATATAAAAAAAAAAGGTGTGTGTGTGATTCACACACGGTAGAAGTGAAACTTCAGTAAATCGACAAAAGAATGAGATGAATAAAAAAAATACTGTGCAAAAAGATTTTGTTCGGGCGGTCACCCTTCCAAGTACTGGCGTTCCGGAAAGTTGCTTAACCTTGTTAGCGTTTAAGATTATAAAGAAGAAGAAGAGTATTTTTTATGTGTGAATACTATTTTCATTTTGCTAAAATCGATGAATGGTTCCTAAGAACAAACCTTCCTAAGTCTAATATTTTCAGTCATTCCCATACTGACGGAAACTTTTGTTACGCCCTGTATAAACTTTCAAAATGCATATTAGCCTTACTCGCCACTCTGATGCCACATTCAACTATCATTATCACTTCCGTCGAGCCAGTTTTCCCCAATATCAAAATTCCTTGCAGATACGTAAATAAATGAGTGTAATACTTGCGGTAACCTTTATAAAATGTACTACTTAAAATATAAAGCGATATCTACCCGTACTTTTGTAAATATCAAGTTATTCAATGAATTTGATAAGTATGAGATCAACTCATACTACACCCAGGGTTCCGTGTACAGTTTAAGCACATTTTACAATAAAAAAAAACAATTAAGTCAAAAAAAGGTGTGTGTGCGATTCACACACGATAGAAGTGAAACTTCAGTAAATCGACAAAAGTTTGAGAAGAATAATAAAAAAAAAACAAAAAAAAATACTGTGCAAAAAGATTTTGTTCGGGCGGTCACCCATCCAAGTACTGGCGTCGCGCAAAGTTGCTTAACTTTGTTATCGTGTAAGATTGGCTTACCTGTCGTTTTTTCCGTTGCATCCGGTTTGAAATCACAAAGATTCTAAAGAAGTTTCACTTCAAAAAATCTTAAAAGTGCACAAAGACTCAGTTAGACTCGGTCACCCATCCAAGTACTGACCTCGCACACCGTCGGTAGCCTAACTTGATAAAAAGCACGTTTGTTTTATAGGAGCCCTTAAGCAGTCACAGAAATGAACTTGCTGCGCTACTCCAGGGCACAGGAAGTGTAATATTCTCCCGACTCGAAAGACAATATACATAGTATACGAGGACTTGTGGATAGATACACAGAAAATAAACCAAGAGACAATTCAATGGAAAATTCTCTTGATATACAATTATGACATGTATTCGGAAACTCAGACAGAAAATCAGCCAAGTTGCAGAATAGAAAAAAAAATTATTAGCCTTTATATTATATATATATATATTTATTATAAGTTTTTAGTATTTGTTGACAGCGCCAACATCATCCCTTAAAATTTCAACTCTCTATCTATCACACACACAGTTACACAGTTATCTATTAGTTATTTAGTTGCACTGTTCTTGAGATACGAAGTCGAGACGAAGTCTCATTAATAGGCTCCCGTTTTACTCTTTGGGTACGAAACCCTAAAAATTATAAAATAATCGTCCACTTATGCCGATTGAATGGTCATTAATAATGATAATAAGGCTTATGAATATACTCAATCCAATTTTTTAAATGCATTCACATCATGCGGATTACAAACCACATTGCGACAATTTCCATCAACATAATAACCGCATATGTATTCGAGTGCAGTGTTAATAATCCTTTCATATCTTTCGTAGTATTTTAAGCTTTATATCTATGGTTATAAAACTGAAGATTACTTATTATACTTATGGATGAATTGGTTGAGCAAGAAAATAGTCTCTTAGTCTTGTGGCGTCAAAAGTTCTTTGCCCTTGTTTATTATGAACGACATCTTGTCCATTAAATTCTTTGCACGTATTAGCGTTGGAGAGCATAGCTTTGATTTTAATAATTATTATGATCATCAGCCAAATTAACATACGTACCTTGAATTTGCATAAAACACAATAAAATTAAATGACGCCAATAGGTAATTGTCAATCGCAAAATAGAGCAAACAGATTATAATTTGAAAAAAATAATAATTAAACTGTATATTGTAGGTAATTGTCTGTATTTTAATTTTGTAATAACCTTTATCTTATAATGAGTCAGAAAGGAGATATTGCCAAAAAAACTGCATTTTTCCAATATGGCGGCGCGACCGTCAATAATACGAGGTGGCAAAGTTGAAATTCGAAAAGATCACATAAAAATCCATAAAATTGCCAATTTGCGAGACTCCGGGAAACTTTCCAGGTAAAACATCCAAATGACTACTTCTTTGTGAATTTTATTTCAATGAAGTTCTTATAATTTTAATTAACACTGACGTCATGGCAACAATAAGTTTTAAACATTTATTTATTATCAAGTAAGATGTCTTTGTGAATAATTGCAGTCCGTCGACGCATCATGCTGAGCCGACAAGGGCCTTCATCGGATTATTAAGATGTTAGTGCTTAAGGTGCTGAGGACTTAAATTAGTGACAGACGAGGCGAGTATAGTGGTCAAGTTCGTGTCAAAGTAGTTCAAGTTAGTCGATTAGTCACCAATCTGAATATGAAACATTTTTTAATAAAGAAGTTCTAAAATTAAAAACGAAGATAAACTGAAATGTCGGATTACAGCTAAATCAAATTACAAACACAGGTTAATCAATGGCGAGATAAATATAGTTTTCTACCCTTCACTACTGTTATTTTTAGCTTAAAAAAATATAAATGGCTTTTTTAATATAATACCTACTTACCGTGAATAATAAAGCTAGTCGAAATATTATATATTTAAATTTAATTTTTTTTGTGCCTGAGTTTTAACTCAAAAATTCTGATGCATCAGACGTGGCGATTCACTTCATACATCCGTACCGGTTCGGATCCGTCTCCACGAAAATAATTGGTGAGGAAGAAAATATTTGAATGGATTTTTCGCACATTTTAATACAATCAGACTACGGCCCTACCGCGGCGAAAGCGTACCGGATCTGAGCTCACGTCAGTTTGCTTTTTCTGTTTTCAAGTCATTTCGTACCTGCTCGTTACCTATGAGTTTCCATTTTAATAGATATTTTTGAATAAAACTTCTAAATCTACCTATTTAAAAATATGATAAAGCTTAAAATGGGAGGACATATTACACATAAAACGAATATACCCGTTTAGTGTATATAAATTATTTCTTAAGGAATATAAAAATTAATCAACTTCTGTATAATGTGGTTGACAGTTGAAGCAGCATCCACCATGCAACAGCAACAGCTAGTGTGGTATTTTGACATCATCCATTTCTCCAGTTGAAGCTGGGTTCGGTTTAAAGATCTTTTTTAAAAAATACTCTAAAAAGAACATACATAATATGTATGTTCTTTTAGTAGTAACCCTATATATTATATAGGGTTACTACTAAATCGGTGATGAATTATCAATTGGAAAGCCAGTACGCTACTAACACCGTGTATACAGATCCTATACATCATTTTCGGTTGAGATATGCACCCGATAATCAGGATGACATGGCGCAACGGCTTAATTCAAGTCCAGCCGATTTGTTATCGTATAATGGAGAATACAAGCTTATTTATTTATTTACCTTAGTAAGACCATCATGTTGATTTGCAAATTTGAACTTAAATAACGTGGGACGTAATTCTTAGGACACTATGCCATGGAAAAGATTTGTACGGGACAAGATGTATTTTTTAAGAAAAAGTGTTTGTTTGATTTTGGCGTACAAACATCGTTTTTGTTATGTTATATTTATATAGTTTGCAAAACAAACTATATAAATATATTAAAAACAAAAGTTGGTATGATGTAAAATAAAAAGCAGGTTTTGTCTGAATAGTAATCTGACTGTTGTGGATATTCTCCATTCACTTGCAAATTCTTGTATCGATGAGTTATTGAACTGCCTAATGATTGGTTTTGACTAAATGCTTTTTTTTTTGTTTAAGCGAGACTTAACCCGAGACTTCACTCTTTAAAAATATAGCTCTTTGAAATAAATTTTAAAACTGTCATACTGGGTTACCGATTTGTTTATTTACGCACATGCAATTTAAAAAAAAAAGTTTTTTGTTTACTTTGTAACATAATATTAAATTCTTCATTATACATATAATTATAAGACAAAACAATACGTAATTAATTAAAACTTTGTGACAAACGGCGGTCATATCGCTGAAGAGCGATCTTTACCAGACAGTCTTTATTTTGTTTAACAAACAGATGAAGCAAACTTATTTTATTTTATACCATGTATTTTTTTATATTTTAATATAACTTATTGTAATTGTATGAATATTATGTGACTTCCTTTGTCCTTATAAAATAAAATAAATGTACAACCAAAAATTTGTTAACACCACTATTTTACTAACCGTCTCAATAGCTAAATTGATATTTGACAGACACACCAAGTGAAGCGAGGACGTCACGTCGATGCTCATAGAAAGTCAACCTTTACTATGCTCGAATGAACAAAACCACAGGAAATAATGATACTCAAGCTTATAAACTTCACTACGAATCCTCCCATACAAACCTCAGCAAAATAGATACAACCACCCATAAACCGTAAACTTTAGATCAGTATAGATAAAGCTCATTTTCCTCTGAATTATGATTATGGGTGACAGAGACCCTGGTTGTTCGAAACAAAACAAGTTGGACATGTCAATGCCCACGCCTTTACGGTAACCTGATACAAACAGACGGATACCTTTAACACCATAGAGAGGTTTGCAAGCGGTTGATCACAATGGACTTTGTGCTAAGATCGGCGATAAGCGGGGCGATCAGCGTTTTTTATAGCGGGTAGATAACCTAAACAATTACAAAAATCATATCTCAACATCAACTTTACAGGCCAGGAAAGTACAGAATGTTACTTGGCTCACGTGTTTAGAAGCAGTTTATCCCATAAGTATCTTCTTAAGCAATCTTTTCTCCAGCACAATCTATTACCCTAGGCACTACTTAATTTAAAATTTTGCAATACCACATCAAAGTAACTCATTGTAAATATTCGCTTTTAAAAATACCAAACAATGCTTCTAAATTTTGCGATTGCAATTTTACATTTCATTTCATTAGAGCAAGGCATTTCGAATGGCCTTTAAGCATGCAACTGAGGACATTAAGACAGTGTTTGTAGACAACGATAAAGTTTTATTGAGAAAATAAATTTGTAAGAAACCACAAGCTATTGATACCTTATTTCACAAAGCGCACAGTCTTACATGCTCATCCGTTCGTCCGTGTCTGAAATTGGATACTTTAATATCCGATTCATTGTTCTGTTACAAATTTGTCAGTGATCTTCATACTAAACTTTTTTATAAATTTGATACGGGCCCATAATCCCCGTGAGGCACTAAGGTAAATCTTCATCACTTATGACACGAGGACCACACAGTTATTTTTAGAAATCGAATAATCCATTATAACCGTAATGATAAACTGCAGGAGTGTAATTTGATATTGTCAATTCAGTCTTCTCACGTTTCTACATTCCGTTTTATTATTTTCTACACGCATTTTTGTTGTATAAACACTGCGGTAATATTTCATAAGTTTATTCAAGGAATGTAATAAAATCTAGACCGCATTGCATACGAAATTCTAAAAATTTACCTTACCTAACTTGCAATATTGGCAATAACAAATTTTTCGCGTCGTTTCACTCTGTTGGTATTGTTTCTTTGAAGGTATAAAAGTGACTCGTAAAATTTATTTTCACATTTACCCGAACATGAAACCTTTTAGCATAATGCAGTATAGCATTTGCCTGATTTTGGTTAAATTATAGTTTATTTGCATAAATGGAAGCCTGTCTGTGAAGTTGAAGGTTTTGCTCATTATAATTATTAATATTTCTGTTGCTGTCACGCAAGCGAGAGCCTTGGGCGTGCCGTAATGCCTCACTTCGTCGATGGGTAGCGATCAGTAAGCTACCAAGACGATAATTTGGGATAATTTGTCCAATTCTGAATAATTTGGAGTTGATGTGCATGTTGCTGAGAACATTATAAACTTTCCAGAATCCTGCTCCCAATCTTATTCAGAAGCCCGCGAGCGCTACCCAAATAATCGCGTAATCGGTTACATTGCGTGCAGATTTTATTTAATGAGAACTAAATGTTTTTCTTCGTTTTGACCTATACCAATACAAAGTAGCTTGAGAAATATTTCAGTACAATTGACCAGATTGAAATGAACTTCTTTAATGGAGCATTTGCAAGGTTTAACTAATGCAATGATGGTGATATAGTACAATTACATTGTTCTTTAACCGAAAACAGTGTAAGAACATAATTATGTTAACTGTTTGCATTTTAAGTCACAACCAACTGAATGTGACCATTATCTGTTTGTTTATATAGCTATTCGTGCGTTATTTTAAGCTAAGCTACTTGTGACATAGAAATGTTCCTTATCGCTTACCCGTACCGGTAGTAGAATTGAAACAGCTTGTTTTCAAGTAATTAATGATGATTGCAAATGCTATCGCTAGTGCATAACGATATTCGAATTTGTAAGCTGCAGTCAACATGCAAAGAAAGAATTGGGAAATTTATGTGCTGCGGAGTAAATTTTGCTGAATTTTTGGGAGAATTTGTTGAGCTAGCAAAACATTGGCAGGTCATTTATATTCTAGGTGGGGTTATTTTTTGTGCTTTTTATTGCTTCTGTGTCATCTAAAGGTAAAATAGGTTTTGGCAATGGCTATTACCTTCACGAGGATATTACAAGTATTTAAGTAGGTTAATGGTAAATATGATTTAGTAACTAACTAGTTTTTACCAACGGGTTCGATCAAGTGGATTTACTGACACGTTTATCTTAAATCCCACGGAAATAGGGTTAGGGATGAAAGGTATGTTTTAGTAAGTCCTTCTCTGTATTTCCGACATTATAATATGAAACACAACAAAAAATAAAAAGAATTTGAAAGAAGTTTTCTTTACTCTAACTGGTTTTGTAATTGCCCTACACGACATAGTTTTCAAAAATAAAAAAAAATATAAGGTTACCTTTTTTTTTACAAATGAATTTTCACTAACGTCATCGCGTCAAGATGATGCGATTATTATGATGATGTTTATTGAGATGATTTATAATTAGGCATAATTATAATAACTGAATGTCTGAAATGTATAGAATTAACAACATTGATTGAAAATTGGCCGATATAAATGGGGAATTGAACCGGCCAAATTGAAAAAAATAGCACCTAATTTTACGATTAATAAAAATAAAATACATTTCTGGACAACCTAAACAACAACATGGTAAGCTCTAAGCTTATGTTACGGATACCAAGCATCTGATATACTTCATCTAATAGACTTCATATATGATATTATGGATATTTTTATTTTACAATTATTTTTCTCTGAGCATCATATGATTTTGTTTTTTTTTTTAAAAGCCGTGTTGGCTAAGTGGGAGGACACTCGACTTTCATTCCGAAGGTCGTGGGTTCAAACCCCGCCACGCACCTCTGGATTTTTCTTCTTGAGAAATTTATGTGCGCTTTAAACACGTGCTTTAACGGTGAAGGCAAACATCGTGAGGAAACCGGCATGTTCTGAGAACTTTAAAAGAGTTTGAAGGACATGTGACATTCACTTGGCCAGCGTGGTGAATTAAGGCCTAATCTCTCTCGTCAAGAGAGAAGTCCCTGTGTCCCAGCAGTGGGAACGTTAATAGGGTGATGATGATGATCATATGATTTTAAATTAAAGAAGAATTAGTTAAAGAAATAATCAAGTTTCTAAGTTAAATAAGTAATCAAGAGAAGTCCTTCCTAGGAGAAGTGAGCGCTGTCGCGAGCTCCGTCTCCTTTCACATCACGTGCACGCATCTCACTGCGGGAGAAGTAAAGTAAAAAATAAAAGTAAAGTAAGCAAGTAGATTATTGTAAAACGTGAGTAAATCCCTTTTTCAAAATGATTACATAAATTATTTTCCGATCTTTCCTAGGTACTGACCGAAATTCATGCTACACCCTCATATAGGTTTTATGTATACAATGTATATCAATCTATCTACAATCTATTTACGAATACTTCTCATAAAATCAGCACATTAGAGATCCTTAGGCTTTTAATAATAGTCATAATAGTCATTTATTGGTAAAGATTATTACAGGTCATTATTGCATACATAGTTCTTAAGGCTACATTTGTCTTACAACATAACGCAACATACGCTTATTTATTTACTATAATTAGTTTATTAAATTATTATCAATGAACTTACCTATAATTTAATTTTAATAGTGAGTTTTAGTGAATTTTATGTCAAAAATCTGTTTAGCTACAGAAGGTCTGCTCAACAAGCCAGCACTTAAATTTACGTTTAAATTCTGGTAGACTGTGGTCTTCCTTCACTTAACTGGGAATCCTGTTCTACACAGCTGGGCCCATAACATGGGTCAGTTGCTGGGAAGACTTCCGCAGACAGCGCTTTTATTCATATTTTTCTCTTAGACTATATTGTTACTTCGATAACCTTTAAATTAGAACGAGTATTCTGTTTAACGCTCCACTCTTTATTCGATTTACAATGGGCTCAATAAAAGTCGTATATTTAAGATACTTAAGTCTATGCGTTCAAGCAAAGTTCATCAGATAAAGAAAACATTTGTTGCGTGTGAAACTAGAATTCCATTTTGCACGAAGTGTTTGGAGTGAGCATCGCAAGTTTAACTTCGGCACCACGAAGCTCCGATAAATCATAATTCCCATTGTTGAGAAATTAAAGTTTCAGCAGTCCTATTTTTAACCTGCACGGTTTTGATCTTCATGGTAGAATTTATTGTACCATAGAATCTGTTACCAACCAATAATTTAAATAGCTATTTTAACGGTCAGCAGGCAAAACGATCTCTGTTGTTAAATTGATAAAATAAAATAAAAAAAGCCTTTATGGTCCTTTAGGGTACATAATGTTATTTCTTAAAAATAGTGTTAAATCCAATAAATAAAAAAAAAGTAAAATAAAAAGAATCTAATAAAAATGTTTGCAGACAACACATAATGTGTGTAGTTTACTTTTCACCCCCTTTCTTCTAAAAGTTAGCATTAGTTTTACATTTTAATAAAGGATCACTATGGGTCTTTAACTTTTAAAATAGCAAAAATTTGTCAGAATAATTGTACATACTAAGATTTACGTAACTACTTTTATTATTGTCTTTAGGCTTGTCATTTTCGACTTATTTAGAACCTTTTTACTTTTTAAAACCATAATGATATACGCTCATTATTGAAGAATATCAAAAACATAATTGTATTATGTAGATTATCTAAGTAGAGTTTAGGTAATTTACTCGTTTAGTTAGGATAAGCTACCTACTACTGAATACTTTTAGGTACTAAATGTTGTTTTCCTTAATTACCACAAAAAAACATACACACGGCTTAGACACACGTTCAACAGTTGCTTATATTAATCTATAGGTTTTTTTAAACAACTGTCATGTACGTGTTTGGTTATCCAAGTGTTTAAGTTTTTTGTGGTAAGACCATCCGAGTTCAAATATAGTCAAAATCTTGTTCGTTGTAACACACCCTTAGTTTTATACAGCTGATCGTGGCCAATGATTCCGGTAACTCTAAACAGCTATTTTGTAATAAATCGCACAGAATGTTGCCGAGACTGCAATAATACGAATCAGATTGAACGGAGCGGACGGACTTTAGTATAATTAATGTGTTAATACGAGTAGAAGGATTATATACTAAGATAATTTAAATTATTTCTTAAGTCTTAAAATCTTAGGATTCTTTAGATCTTAAGAAGTCAAGGTATTTTAGGGTCTGGGTATTTTCTATGTTTAATATGTAAAAAAACTATGTAGTATATCAGTCACCCATAGTACAAGCTCTGCTTAGTTTGGGGTTAGGTGATGCTGTGTGATTAGTCCGGAAATATTTAAATATTTTACGAAGCATATTTTTTCCACTACATCGCTGATTTCTCACTAGACTTTCCTTTTAAACATATTTAAATTTAATGATAAATATTGAATTATGTAATAAGTTTGTTACCTACTATTATACTAGTCTAAGACTACTTTTGTATCAGTTGTAATGTCCCAACGGGGCTCATGTCAGGGTATATTATAAAACTTAACACCATTTGTAACCACATGAATCAACGAATAAATGAATATGAATATGATTTCTCTACCAACTACCAAAAACATAAATAACTTTATTCTTGTCCTTAAATAATAGAATTGAGGAATTTAAAATGCCTACATAAATGAAGAAATAAAAATTAATCTTTGAACATCTAAGTTTCTTTCACAACGAACCATTTTATTACCTCTTAGAAGTTATTAACCACATAAAAATAGTTATAATCATCATATCTATAAGTTTGAGTCTGTATTTTAGTACTTTCGAGAAATATGTTCTTAACGAGTGAGTAAATATTTTTGATACAAAATGAAGGTTATAAATAACGGTTTATACGCGTCCCACCTTCGTGAACGTGCGCGGATGCGTAAAAATGTATGTTGATCTAATATCTGTCGAATACAAGTTGTAACAAATTACTCCAAGGCGTTGAGTTACTGAATGGACGGTGGTAACAAATAGTGTAGTAATTCCAAAGAGTTTTGAATAGAGTCCAATACTATTTCTGGCGGCCGATCCCCACCTTTATTTCGTTTTGCCGCGGGAGCCAGCGGTTTTGTTGTGCGATCAGACAGCGATGATTTTAAATGATGTGATCGCTGGGACAATAATTTGACATTCATCCGTTTTTGTGCGATTCGATGGCGATTGAAAGCGATTATGTGGGATGATGCGATATGGAATGATAGCTGTAATATTGAAATTTATAAATTGTTGTATTACGATAAGTTGCAATCTTGATGAAAATTTTAATAATTTACTGAAAACGAGCGTGTATGTTTTGTAAAATATGCACCAGACCATCTCCATTTGTTTTAGTGTCGATGTTATTCAAGTACTTAATTATTTGCTTGTCATTAGCCGTTGATTTTATTTACTCAACGCGTAGTTCAAAATAACATTTATGATAATCGTGAATCGTCTTCTTCTACATCCACGTAAGATTACTTGTAGATCCATTTATCTACCAGTACCTACCAGTCTGTAGATACTTGTAGATAATTCGATTTATAAAATCTCTTTATTGGACCCCATTGCCCAAAACAACATAAACTATTTACGGACCATAAAATTTATGTCACTTCCTTGTCCTAAACACGTGAATTTATAATATGTTTTATAAGTCAGAATGTTGCAAGATCACTGAAATTTTCCAAACGTTGTTAATAAATAATGCTTTGTAGTTGGACAAAGAAAAAATAACTTAGGTATTTCATTTATTTTTACGTCTAAAAATGTTTACGAACGGAATTGTGAATAAAAATGTTGCTCCTATATTTCCTCCCAAATCAAATTGTCCAGATGGGCATCAGTAACTATTTGGACCTCAACAACTACACCCCCAACCCGCCTGCCCCGAACGTCACGAGTTATTTGAGCTTATACAGATAAATTGAAAGAATCAGTATATCGATATAACTTAGGTTATAATATAATATAATGCAACTTATCACTAAATACAAAGTAAAACAAAAAAATACCTTTGATAAAGTATTGTCCTTTTGCGGTTCAGTGCTAAGATTTTTGCATACATTCGCTTTATACATCCATTTCGCAGGATAATCTATGGCAGGCAAAAGTATGGTGGGGCTGTACTTACAGATTAACCTTGCAAATATTCTCTGCCAATTTGAGATGTTAGGTTTTTTGAAACTCAAGAACATATCCCGCTTTTACCCTATGTGTCGCCTGCAGTGGACAACCTAAGGCTAAAATTAAAATGAATGAAATAGATTTTTTTATGTCTTCTTAAAAATTTTAAATACTCTTGATTAAACTAAATAGGTATGCATACATTTTTAGTTTAGACAGAAAATCATGTTCCAACATTACTTGATAAGTAAAATCGTAGATTTATATTGAACGTGCACTATACCGACTAACATTCTACTGATGTTACGTCTTGTACCCTTTTAAGATAACAGAGAATAAATTGAATTGAATCTTTGAGCTATAGCAGCTTTTATTGAAATCAAATATTGATAAAATGTGATAGTGAATAAGAGCATTTCTCTAAGAATTTTATTGATAACTTAATACTTTGATTGCAAAAATGGTTTCTATCGTTAATTACGCGTTCATTTTGAATGAGAAAAGTGTTATAAATGCAAGACATGATTAAGTCGATGACCATTCCTGTTCGTAGAATATTAACTTTACAGTATCAATAGAATTTTCATCACAATCTCACCGCAAGTAGATTTCGCGCAAAAAAGCGAAGCAGCGCTTTGCGTCCAGTTGCAGTGCTCTGCATCTCAATAATGAATGCATTGTCTGTCCGTACGTAGCCGATCACAGAGGAGACTATTTTTGCTCGAACCTGTCTGTGTCTGTCATGTGGCAAGGAGTAGTGGAGTCGTTTGGACTAAAAGTATAATGGAAGTAGATGATTCAAATGAACTGTGAATAATAACAGATATTTTCCAATTTCTAACAATGTATGCCCACATCATCAATTCAGCTCATTAACGTTCCCACAGCTGGGACACAGGGACTTCTCTCTTGACGAGAGACATTAGGCATTCACCACGCTGGCCAAGTGCGGGTTGGTGAATGTCACATGTCGTTCAAACTCTTTTTAAAGTTCTCAGAACATGCCGGATTCCTCACGATGTTTGCCTTCACTGTTAAAGCCCGTGTTTAAAGCGCACACACATTTTCTAAGAAGAAAAATCCAGAAATGCGTGGCTGGGTTTGAACCCACGACCTTCGGAATGAAAGTTGAGTGTGCTCCCTCTTAGCCAACACGGCTTTTATATGCCCACAGCGAGTGGATATTTCGAAAAGCACGATTTAAACAATCGCACGCCATTTTTGAGTATTGACAAAGGGGATACTAATAAATTGAAAAGGTATTTGATGACGTGCATACCTATATTCGTTATCATATGCTAGTTCAGATATTTTGATTGAAAGCGGGTTCTTTTCGTTATCCACTACACACACACACACACACAAAGAACCAAAATAAAGCTATAAACCTTTATCTACAATCACTTTCAGTATTGATGAAAAAACAACTGTTACGTAGTTGAAAATAAATTATGTTGTCTATCATCCTCATTATTTTAAAATAAAAATACTGTGAACGAGTTAAGATTAAATATATCCATCATTTCATAACGAAAAATAAACGAATTTGAAGTGATCTGATTAATTGAAAATCACGAAACTATGTAGTTTATTGGCACAGCATACAAAATAACATTGGCAAAGCTAAGTAAATTCGGAACATATTTATTAAACTCATCGCAATAAGCTACTTAAAAGCTTTCAGTGTTATTTGAAAATTTCATGTTGTTCGCGAAATTATGAACGAGCTCTGATAGGATCATTGCGGATTTGGTTTTCCCTTTGTAAGAATATTTCTGACTAAATTATTAAGGGTGTAATATCCAGCCAATTTAGTTTAATACTGAAGCTTATTTTTTCTTCCAAATTCGCCAATTTGTTTTTGTCGACTCCTAAAACGAAATAGTGTCTCGAGAAATAGTTATTACCCTCATTATTTGGCTGGAATAGACCCAAAGTATCAGCTTAAGTATTTTGAGAATGTATTTTCACAGAGGTTTTTCTTCTATTAAGCTTAAAAGATTAAAACTGTTTTTATCCATTTTTTTACCTTGAAAAAAACTCCAAAGATGAGTCAAGAAGTGATCTATAAAAAGAACTATCCACTAAAATTTTAATATAGTCGGCTTAATAATAAAAAATGCATTAGTTGTTGCAAAGTCGGCATATACGGCAAGACGTATAACGACGCATAACAATAACGCGGAACTACATCCATCATCAAAATAGACGGGAGGGCTTAAAAGTTACGGAAGATGCAAGAAATAATGTGAAGAAATAGAGTTTTTTTTAAGATGTCTGTGCCCAAAGCGCCTTCACCCTAAAACACATTTATAATTTCTCATATTTAAAAATTACGCCTAACTTTTATGTAGATATTTGATTTACAACAAATTAAACATGTAGAACATTATAAACACTTGACCTCTCAGATGGAATCGAGCCCGTTACCTCTTACGCCGAAAGCGGACCTTCGCCCACTACACCACGGAGGCATAATTGACAAGTTTATTAAAAAAATGTGTTTCTAATTACTGGCTTCATTAATGAGCAAAATTATGAGTGAACAAAAAAATAAAAAAAATGAATATCATTCTAAGTGTTTTATGGTATTCTATGGTCCACCTTATAAATATTTTAAATAAATAAATATTTCCAATAAATAATAATTTCTAATCGTTAACCACCTCGTAACAAAACGGCGCTATTTTTTATAACAGCTTGCCGTCACGTAAAATGACGGATTATAACATACAAACTGACTCACAAACTAACCCGGTCTTGGCGCTGTGTTGGGTAGGCTTGGGACAACTGTTCAGCTTACCTCAAATATCTTTCCAAAAATTGTTGCCAGCTCTCGAATTAATTCGTCAAACCCGTGATGCGTTCTTTTATCAAAATTATGACATCAAAGTAGCCTGTACTTTAATTAAATTTGTTTTTATTATTACTTAGTAAAGGTACTAACTATTGTCTTTTACATTAATCATAAGTATGTAATAAATGTAAGGTAATTAAAAGGCATGGTCATTAAGTCAATGGTAAAAGTTTTATTAAAAAGAAATTAAGTAATCGACCTCTAGCAGTAAATCTGATGAAACTGTCAAGTAATAGAATCTTAATGATTTTTTAATAAGTGATTGGAGGTTTTATAGTTCACGTCCGTAAGTGGTAACCCTCTGAATCCTTACACGTGACCTCCGGGTGGTGCTAAGAACAGTCTCTGGTGGTAGGCTTCGGCCTATTAATTAATATATTATTGCTTGTCACCACCCTCCGGGCTGGGCCAGTGCGTGAAGCGATTTTTTCGTGTTTCGTAATGTAGTCCGGAGAAGCCATCTTCTAGGCCTTCATGCTCCATCTTAGACCACATCGTCACTTTACATCAGGTGAGATTGTGGTCAAATGGAGGCTTATCAAAAATAAAAAAAAATAAAGTGATAAACCTCACTTTTCAGGTTAAAAGATTAAGACACATCCGTATCCTGTGTGCGAAGGTTACGGATGTGTCTAAATCTTTAAAACATTTAAAAACAAGTGGAATAGAAGATAGTTAGTCTAAAATTTAATGATCAAAGAAGTCTCCATAGATTTGCAATGCGCTAGAGTGCCGTCATGAATGAAGACACATTTGCCAACGACAGCGAATACAGCAGAGTTATGTGATTTATACTAATTCTATCTTTAAGAACAGCTAGATAAGACATACACTTTACCGTATTTTTAACCCCCGACACGAACAGGGTGTTTTAAGCTTAACATGTTGTGTGTATATGTCATCTCCATGTGGCATTCTAGCTCTCGTCGCGAATAGGTTACCGGAAAGATTTCTTAGCTATTTTATACGTTACAAAACAGCAAGTTTTATATAATACATAATCTAGTTCTTTTTTTTTGTTTTAAAATGGGTTTGCTTTTGACTACAGACTAGCTAGAAGGATTTGGAGTTCTAAAACCAAGGGAAAACCTAGTAGTATTTTATTTAAAGAAATTATTATTACTAATGATTGTTTTTAAAGTGAAATCTAGCTTACCTGGTATAGGTATACCAGTACGTGAATGGCCACTTTTACTATTTAAGATGAAATAAAATAAAACAAAAACACAAATTGGAAAGTGTTCTTGCATTACAATCGTTATGAGGTATGTTGTCACTGTACTTAGACAAAGACATAGACAAACATGTATTTGCTACTCACACAATACAAAAAAAATTAGGTATAAATTATTCACAGGTTAAACGAAAACATAAATTCTTACATACAAAATAAACAAAAAAAAATTAATAAATAACATAAAAAAAAACTTTGCTATTCATAAATAAATAATTTTGGAATGTATATCTACATAATCGTAAATTGTTACAAAATAAGCAAAATTCCACATAACGCAATAATCACTTTCAAATTGTAACGACTATCCCTGCTGTTTAGCAATAACTGTGTACAAAAGCTTGCTCTATTGAAAACTTCCATCAGTGGTCATTTATTTAGACGTGCTGTAATGAAGCAGTAGTCTTGTCTTCGGACAAGTACAAGATCCTGTTGATCTGGTTATTTATTGAACGTATCTTGTTTATAATTCAATGGATATTTGGTTTTTGCGCTATGATACTTGAAATGACGCCTTGATATCATTTTAAAAGGATATCTTAGTTTTTAGTCGCTCCCACAATTTATATCGCATAGGTTTCTTGGCACAAAAAATGAACGCCATACAATATTAATTTTTGCCATATTTGTTAGCAAAGTATGGAGAATGCAAATTGGTGATTATCTGTGGGATTATATAATTTGCTAGGCATTTATATGCATTGTATGCTTATTAAATAAACAAAATAAAATATATATTTCTGGACAATCCACACAACAACATTTAGCCCCGTAGTAAGCTCTAAGCTTTGTTACGGGTACAAGCCATCTGATATACTTAATATCAGATAAGAGATTTAATAAATATTTGTAACATACATATTAAACACCCAGACCAAGAAGAAAGTGCTTGAAGAACATACAAATAAATAATAAATTAATAATTATAAATAAATAAATAAAAATTTATACTAAAAAAAATATATATTACAATCATTTTGAAAGATAATACGACACATTTACCTTGTATACAATGCAATTCCAAGAAAGCGCACAAAACGATCGTGAGTTCTCTTACGAATCGGGTCACAACCGAACAGCCGATCACTTAAAAGAATAATTCACTTACAAAGTTGCATCAAATTGTGTTGAATTCAATTTCAAATCACGACAAATAACCCGGACGAATAATCGGGACGCTTTCATGTTGCGATCAATCAATTTGCAAAATTTAGTCTTATAGCAGTATGGTTTATATTTTAATTTTCAAAGATTAAGTTTAGGCTATAATAACATTATTTTGTATGTCAAATGGATATTATTAAAAGCAACTAGCGGCCCGCCCCGGCGTCGCACGGGTATAAAATTTTCCCGGAAATTATTCGAATTTTTCTCGCCGTAAAAACCATCCTATCTCTCAAGTTGGATCGAACTGCACATGGTGTGCAAATTTTATTATAATCGGTTATGTGGTTTAGGAGTCCATTGAGGAAAAACATTGTGACACGAGATTTATTTAGATTAAGATATTTGTATTTTACGGTCATGCGCAAAAAGGAGTCGCTATTGACACAAAATGTTTCCCAAAATAACATTTATTACAATCTACGAGCAAAATATATATATTTTTTTTATTCTTTAAATAATGATACAGATCAAATAATTTAAATACATTTTTTACAAACAAAATTGTTGGTACAGCCTACAATTAGACAAGCCATTTTAATTATGAGTAAAATAGGGACAAAGATCATCATAGTGATTTGTTCGTAGACATAGCAAAACAAAATGGCCGCTGTCATGCAATTTGAAATCACGACAAATGATCTCAAGAATCAACAGCGTCGTGATGTCGCGATCTTCCAATTTGTAAAATATCTGGAATAGTCGGTGGGCCACCAAGGAGTTACTAGCGAAACACTAAATGTGCGGTCTGCGCTCTTCACATACCTAAAGTTGGGACTGTTTTTGCAAAAAATGATTGTCAATGATCCTTAGATACCTACGTCGTTGATTGTGTTGGTGGTCGCGGAATAACTTTTTTACAATCATCATATCCTTGTTGGTGTTTTCTATGGAAACTAGTTTGTAATCGATGTATACTAATATTATTCAACTTTAGTTTGTTTGTTAATCTCAGGGAATATAATAATAATACAGTCCCATTTGAAAAAATATTTCAGTGTTAGCTCATTTAACGATGTTTTTTTACTGAGGGAAAAGCCATTATTAAAATACAATCTTATACCTCATGTGTGTATTTAATAAGATATTCACAATTTTCTTACTTTAATTTAATTTAATTACTAGCTGACTCCGATTCTCTGACCTACTGAATATGCATAAAAAAAATCATATCTAATAATAGGTTAAGCCGTTTTGGAGGAGTATGGTAACAAAAACTGTGACAGGTGAATTTTATATATAAGAAGATGCAACCTAGATTCAGTAGAAATTTTCTATTGATTTAATATTTTATCTAAGATTTACATTGAAATTTTGTTCATTTTAGAATAAAAGCATAGAAAATCTTAAAATATAGGTAGGTACCTACATTTTTATTGTTTTCTTGACTGTATTTTGAATACAGTTGTTACAAGGATAAGAAATTAGATGGCGATATTATGCTCATTATTCCGAAAACGACATCAATCCAAGAACATAACTTACACAAAGAATATAAATACACTATCTAAAATAATATGTTTACCTCGACTTTTAAGTTAAGTGTAGTCAAAAAACTTCAATATAATAAAGCCCAGAACCCACTAGCTTCTGCGAAATCTAATCCAGAACACTAACAGAATCTAATCCTACCCACACACGAAATAAAAGCCGAAACATGACTCAAGCGCATTGTAAAAAAACATCAAAGGGCGCAACTGGGAAAGGCAAACATAAAGAACATAAATACATCATCAATATCATATCAACTGAACGCACTGCTCACGACTGTGCAATTTGAACGCATAGTTCTCGTAAATGCGAAACTTTGTCCTAGCCGGGTGGTCGGTGTGGTCGGGCCGTAATGACTGGCCCTTACGTAAAGGAATAAAAGCCGGTTTTGGAAACCAGTGAACCGCCAAGATCTATCGCTTAAGCTGTAAAAAAATAGGGGAAAGAATAGAGAAGATAGGTAAGAAGATGAAAAAAAAATCGTTTTAAGATTCGTTTTCTGATATAAATGTTAAGCAGTCACATATCTGTATGGCATTTATTGAAATAATATTTTTTTATTAATTATCTTTGTTTAATAGTAAGACTAAAGTTAAAGTTATATATTAAGACAGAAAGTTTGAAGCACAAAATGTATAATGTGTATTTCTTTGCATTAAATTATAATAAGTATATTATAATTAATGCAAAGAAATAAAATTATGGAGCACAGAAGATTTTTTTGAAACTTTGCCTTATATAAATAATTAATAATACTTTAATATTTTTGTATATAATTTTTAATAACAAAGTGCTCTAATCTAAACGAAAATTTCGTTATTTTGTGGACGCACCTTAATGCCGGCGGGTCACAAAGAATGCAAAAACTGAATAGCGGGAATCAAGGGCAAACACGAACAAAAAGTACAAATTCCCATGCAACATATACCACCAAAGTAAAATACTTCTCTGAATTACGTGATGCCCTATACAAACAGACGAAATCGTAAATGTTATTGAAGTTATAAACGATTCAGGTAGTTAGGCACTGGAGATAAAGATTTTGGCTTGTAAACAAACGATGGTAGTTGTAAAGTTAGAAGCAATAAAACAGAGTTATCTTGATGCTACATTCCTGAATAATGTCTCTTATGATAATTAAGTAAAATATAATTGTTCAATAATTCAATAAATTAATTATCTTGCGCACAAGAGCGATACATATTTAGGATAAAATTAAAAAAAAAATGCATAGGTATAAAAAAAAATAGTGCAAAAAATTAGCAGAGCGTGGTTTCGATCCACGGACCTCTGGGTTATGGGCCCAGCACGCTTCCACTGCGCCACTCTGCTCCGTGAACAACAAGCTCAAAATTACATGTCAATTTCTTTGTGTTATAAATATAAGGACAATAGCATTGACATAATATATCCGACTACGACGAAGCAAAAAGGAGGATTATGGTTTTGACTTGAATGTATGTATTTGGGTATGGATGTTCATCTGTTCCCTTATAACTTCTGAATTAGTTATCATTATTAGTTAAATGAGGTGTCGTTAGAAGCCTCTTGATTATCCGCTGGTTATAGGCTCCATTACGCAACGTTAAATAGGTCTCTAGGCGCCGTCTAAGTCACATTAAGTCAAGATGTAAAAATATATTTTTCTTTACTTTGTGAAGTGGGGAATTAAATGAAAGAGCTTTGTAGGCACATTTCAAATATAAATAAATAAATAAATAAATAAATTTTATTCAAATATTAACAAAATTCACTTATAACTATAGGTATAAAAACGTTTAAAATAGGTATGGAGTACATGAGCCTGAACTAGGGTAATCCTGTATCTCAGGCTAAAAGACATAAACAATAGGCTAGATAAATAAACTAATAAGCAGTATTTCTAAGAACATCGATATAACAAAAAATTTTGTGTCTAATTAAAATAACCTAGTTAAGTAAATATAAACATGCTGTGCAGCTGAGTTTGCAAAAACTAGAATGTGGGTTAGTAGGTATAACTGTGTTAGTAACTGTTGCACTATTACGTAATAATTGTTATATGATTCAAATCAATGATTCAATTTTTTTGGAGTCCCGTAATCTATGGAATTAATATATCTATTTTCCGCCAATGTTTTTGCTGGACATTCTGTAGAGCCTGTGGCGTGTCCACATGGTTTCTTAAAGCGATGACATGTGGCACATTTTGGCTCATCCTCCTTTCTAGTGCATTCCTTCACGGTGTGGCCTTGTATATTATAATATTTGAATATGTTAATATTATGAGCTGTACACAAACAGCATACAGCTTTGCTTGCAATTACCTGATAATTCTAAGAATTTTTACATTCACGCATCAGGTGTAATTAACACCATAGATTGACTCCGCATATTAATTGTTATACCTAACACAAATTCACCTAACTAACTCCAAAATAAGTGAAATTAAAATAATGTTTCAAAAATAACAAACATCCAGATATAGCTTTTAGATATAGATTTTATTTAATTATTGTAATGAATATGTTTTGCTTTAATAAGTGACATACGGCTATCCTTTTATACATAATCTCTGTCAGTATGATGCATAAAACTACCTTAAAAGATTCTACGTGTAAGTTAATTTATAAATATCTCTAAGATTTTAAAAGTTTGTACCTTCTTAATAATTTCAGCGGGCACTATTTACTTGTTACGTCCTCTTTTGAACGTATTTTTACTGAGACGGTAGGATGCTGTGCTAGGATATTAGGTTTTAGTTTTTAAACTTTCTTTAATAATAAATAATAATAATAAATATTTCCGGACAATCTACACAACAACATCTAGCCCCGTCAATCTTTTAGATTGACTTTTTATACTTACGGATAATTATTTAAGAGAAGAGCTGGAAATATTTTAAATTTGATAGTGTGTTTTTCATAAACCTCAAACTAACCTTACTACTTACTCCACCAAATATTTTAAATAATAACGAGCTCAATACAATATTCTTGCCTTTTAAAGGTAGTAACAAGCCTCCATTGTTACAAACTAATTGAATTTACAGACAATGACCACAAAACAGGAAACTCTGACCGATACAAAAGATGTAACACCGTCTCATTTCGATTTGAAATTGATTCTAGACCATCGGCAACCCAATTAAGGGATACCAACATACCTGCTGCTGCGGACAAATTCGGAACTAACAAATCTGAAGTAGTTGTCTAAGCAAAACTAAGCTCACTAGCGCCAATATTAGTATCATGATAATTTTGTTATCTAAGCCGTCACAAAACCACTAGACTGTAACTTTCAGTTATTATTTTGAACATCTGTCAATTTCACGGTACGACGCTCAGGGAAGGAATACTAAGTACCTTTTGTAGAAAGCTTTGTTCGAGCCTGGCTAAGCGGAAGAAAATAATTATGTCGATGATTCAAAGACAAGCATTCAATGAAATATTGGATTCAATTACAAGGGCATTGGGGATTTAACCGCCTGTGAAGAATGTCGGACTCACAATTTTTTTATGAATGCTTCGAATGGGTAAGAATTGGATTTGATTTTATGTACATTATACATATAACAATGTTCATAAATTTATTTCATCATCATAATTAAACCGAACGATACTGATTGATAATAGATAAAGGTAAAGAGAGATAAAATTATATTGCAATTTTCAGCAACCTTTGAGAAGTTGAAGTTTGTTCGATTTGTTTTATGATACGTGGCCGTATAAAACAATTGTTATCTTTGAGAATTAAAATAATCATACAAACTATAGCTTGAGTATACATTTATTGAAAAGCTTAAGCAAAACGTTATAAATCACCTCCAATCTCGTACCTTCAATAACCAAAACAAAATAAATATTTGCACAAATATATTTTGTTCAATGTTTCTTAAATAACATTGTTCTTATGGTCGTAATTTTCTTGTTAACCTTGTACATCCAAGTCTTATTAAGTCATCAAAAATATACCACACGCGCACAAAAACGAAAATTGTTCTGAAGTCCGAAGGTTTTGAAGTAATTTCTTATAAAATACCGCTCTTAAAATTATTGCGAATGCCCTTTAGGAGGTCGGTATTTGCAAAAACTCATGAGAAATTGTGCTGGAACCATCTTTGTGGTAGGTAAGGTACTTTAAGCATTTTTGTGAATGTTTACAATAAGTCGCGTTTCTTCTCGAAAGAAATAGTTATGATAGAATTATAAATCCATTATTTTAAGTAAACACCAAAGTATTACTATCAGTAAAATGTAGGAATATAAAAAAAAAAATAGAGAGTGATCCCTTACTTTAAAATTAACGACGTTAGTAAAGCCTTTTTTTTATTGATGACCTACAACGTTATGAAATTGTCGTGGATTTTGATTTTGAACACAAAGTCATGGTAGGTACCTATGCTTATACAATTTTCAATCTAATCACCAAAATGTTTTCATAATAAATAAATATACAAAAAACGTAATTATAAAATGTTAAGCGACGTTGCCCCGCAGCCAGTAATTGGATGGGTGACCGCTCTGATTGCATCTTTTTGCACTCTAAGAACGATTATTATCATTTTTTTTTATCAACATTTGTAAACGGAACCTAGGTAGGTAGGATCTCATACTTATTAAATTTATAATTTTTAATGCAGGACTTTGGTAATATAATTATAATTATTTTTAAATCAGTCCGAGTCATCATCACCCTATTAACGTTCCCACTGCTGGGACACAGGGACTTCTCTCTTGACGAGAGAGAATAGGCCTTAATTCACCACGCTGGCCAAGTGCGGGTTGGTGAATGTCACATGCCCTTTAAACTCTTTTAAAGTTCTCAGAACATGCCGGTTTCCTCACGATGTTTGCCTTCACCGTTAAAGCACGTGTTTAAAGCGCACATAAATTTCTCAAGAAGAAAAATCGAGAGGTGCGTGGCGGGGTTTGAACCCACGACCTTCGGAATGAAAGTCGAGTGTCCTCCCACTTTAGCCAACACGGCTTTTTTTTCAAAAAGAATTTTTTTTTAGAAAAAATTTTTTTCAGTCCGAGTAAAACCAGTAAATATATCATGAATTAATTTATACAAAATAGTAGAAAATAACTTACCGTGGTATTTATGTCGATAGTAATTTTAATAAATAATAATTCCTGAATAGACTTTTGGTGGTTTTTATTGTCGGTAAATAAGTAATTAAATGGCTAACAAATACAATTCAAAAATATTTTGTAAAGTTAGAGAAGTTAAGTGTCAAAGGCCTGATTTAAAACAGGATGGTCTAATAAGTATAAGCCGCTAAATCGGATACAACCGGACAAAGTTAATAGTACTAATCATGTTAACAATAACCTAAACAAAAGCCTAGCTTTGTTTAAAACACTCATTAGCACCCTCTGTGAGAAAAAACGTGTAGTAGGATAAACATATTGGTGTTCGGTGGAGAAGCAGAAACTTATTATAAAGTTATGTATCTGTGTAGTATATCAGTCACATAACCTATAGTAAATACAATCTCTGCTTAGTTTGAGGTTAGTTGAGTGTGATTAGTCCGCAAATATTTATTTTTTTATTTCAAGTCCCGAACCGCTTTTATCGCTATATCTGTCTTCATGTTTGCGATAAACTCGTTGGCTACTAAACGGATTTGAACGCGGTTTCAGCAATAGGTAGAGTGATTCAAAAAGAAGGTTGCATCCGAGCGAAACCGGAACTGGCAAATATTTGTAGATCTATATTATTATCATTAGAGTTGAAAGACATTTCTCAATGTTATCAACAAATTTCCTAATTCGCCGGCGGTCGGTTCGAACGGGCCCGGTCTACTAATGAATCAAAAAACCTTTACAAAAAAAACTCATAAATACAAAACGCCGTGACTTGGCTACAAGCACTGAAAGAATCTAAACGGCTTAAACGAAATCCTTTGACTCAAACACAAAGTCATGTCTAGAAAAACTAATTAAATTCTCCGTGACAATTGAAACTGCACCACATAAAGGCACTTTTTCCCAAGAACCTATTAAAGTGGAGCCATAAATTTGCGGATTAAACCCAACCTATCTGGGTTACAATCTAGCCGTCTCGAGACATCGATAATTGTACAGATAACCGATATTGTTGGATGTCCACTGAAAAGGTCTTGGAAAGTTTAGATAGCCTCAATTTGGTATCTTGAAATCGTTGAAAATGGGACAAGTTTTTGAATAGATACTACTGGGTTAAAGATTGAATTTGCTAGACATTAACTTATCTTACAATATTATCCTTAAAATAATTTTAAATTAAGTGGCTTCTGTTATGTGTTCTCTTAGAAATTTCAAAATACTCAACGGATTTCAATCTAGTTTCAGACATACTTAATGAGTGACTAAAAGATGAGTAATAATTTGCTCAAAGTTTGTGGAATCGCTTGTACGACATAAAATTCAGTTGGTGTACAATTTTGATTACCTTAATTATACAAGGTGTTTCAAAAATGGTATATAAAGCGGAAGGGTGTCGAAAGGTGAGCTAATGACAAGTATTTTTTAGTCTACGATTTTTCGATTTGGAATGCAATTTGTCGAAAATAAATCTGTATTTTTAACCCCCGACCAAAAAAGAGGGGTGTTATAAGTTTGACGTGTCTGTCTGTCTGTCTGGGACATCATAGCTCCCGAACGGATGGAGCGATTTTATTTAGTTTTTTTTGTATGAAAGGTGAGTCTGGCGCAAGTGTTCTTAGACATGTTTCATGAAAATCAAAAAAAGTTATGAGAGTTAAAGTGGGGAAGGAAAACCGAAAATCTGCAAATATACTCGAGTGGGGTATCAAATGAAAGCGCATCGCGTGCACATTACAAAATATTATGGGGGTTTTACTTTTAATGAAATAAGGGCATTGGAATAGGCAGTTTTTCTTAAATATCAAATTTAGTTTTATAGCTTATGTATCAATTTAAGTAAAAATAATCAGTAATAAAACGGTGCTAAAAATTTTATTATTATTTTTTAACTTCTTATAGGGCTTAAAAACATTTAAATCAACTGATATGAGGATAAATATGAGCTAGAGGTTAGATTAAACTAAAAAAAAAAAAAAGTTCTTTCCCGAAAGAAAGGCCACCCAATCGAAATGTTCTAGAAAAAAATATGCCCGTCTGGAGCGTGCCATTCACGCTCCTCTCGCTTTATTTACCAATTTTGAAACAGCTTGTATAATATCCGAAAGTATGCTGGATACTTTTTGATTTGTTTGTAAAAATTTCTACTGTAATTGTTGACTAGTAGACTTGTTTCAATTCGCAAAAATACTTTGTTATATTATAATTAAGTTTAAATAATGCATGTCATCAATCAAGTATTTATTATTGTCGGCGACATTAATCTTGATTAATAAATAAATAAATATTTCCAGTCTAATAACACACCTAACCCAAAACTAAGCAGAGATTATACTATAGGTTAGGTGATTTTTTGATTTTTTTGTTCATACATTGATATGACTCAGATAAAAAAAACCAGACCTGAAACCAGAAATTGTAAATCGTACAAAATCGCACAAATTTATGACGAGTAATCTTTATTAAGGTACTTCATTCCAGTTTGAACTTATTTTCATGAAATGAATATAGCATATCGAAAAAAAATTCCATATTGCCCTGAATTGCATGTCAATTAGAACATATTATAAACCAAAACTTTACACGCCGAATTGAGACCGTCGACCGTCTTTTTTAGTCGGTTGATAGAAAATGTTTATTAAAAAATGTGTCAGCTGACAAAATATGCTGGGACATTCATAAAATAGATAAAAGTAATCACAGAATGCAAATCCTTTCAGAAGCTTAACTAAGAAACGTCTCATAAAACGTTGAATAGATAGTTTTACCATTTATTCGCGCTGAAATTGCATACGGTTTGTGTGTTTTGTAAAATAATGTCACAAATGCGATTTGCGTCTGGAACTAGCGAGCAGGAAATATATTTAATAGGCTTGGTGCCTACGCAACTTTGTTGTTAGTTACTTGGTAAATAGATTCTTAGAACTTATTTCTTACCATAAAATAGGGGTTACATTGCTTAAGGTTAGCGTGTGAGAAAAATTATAGCTATCTAAGCATAAGAAAGACGTTGAAGTAATTTTTGTTTTGGAAAAGTTTTAAGTATGTAACAAGATAGTATTGAGATGTAAATCATTATAAAATTTAATTATTTGCTTTTATTATTCCCGAAAAGAATACTTATTTAATACGACCTCTGTGGCTCGGTGGGCGATGGTCCGCCCAAGGCACAGAAAGGGTTCGATGCCCGCCGGGGGACCAGATTTTGTACGATCTATAATTTCTGGTTTCGGGTCTGGGTTTTTTCTATGTATTATAAGCATGTATTTACAAAAACAATTGTATCCAAATCGTATATCAGTCACAAGTCCGATAGTACAAGCTCTGCTTAGTTTGGGGTTAGGTGATGCTTTGTAATTAGCACCGAAATATTTTTTTATTATATGTATATTACGTCACAAAATAAAAAAAGTATATACTAAAACTTATAACTATTTTGACGACAAAAATGGTCGCTACTCGATGTAATTCATTCGAACATTACAGACATTATATTACCGTTCTTCCGTGGCGGTATTACATTATTATTTAATTTTAATGGTTTTAAAAACTTAATGGGACAATACATTTGAATAAAAATAATTATCATCAAGATTAAAAAATCCAAAACGTTTTTATAAAAAGTCTGATATACATTAAGTTACCTGTTCACCATGCTGCCTCTTAGAAAACCACAACCTGTAACGATTAAGTAGCCCAAATATCAAACAAAAACTAAATTGTATAATCTAAATAAGACTTTTCGATTGCTTCCTATTTTGAATGACTGACGTAGCTAAACAATCCATGACTAGGTATATTTCATAGAAAAGTAAATTTAAAAGATAAATAATTTGTAGCTGTACCACATGCATACATCTCTCCATTATACCATTGTGTTTACTAGGAATTTGTTTTAAAGCTTTTAAACCAGACAAAGCAAGGGAATGGACATAAAGGGCTATGTTTTAAACAAGCGCTCTGAGCCGGACAGAAAAGTTTTATTATGAAAACAAAATACAGTCAACTACGTGCATAATGCTATCCTCAAACAATCTGAATGCATTCGCAAATTCGATTGCCGTTTATAAATCGCTTGTAATCTTATACCCAAACAGAAAACAGAATGAGCAGTATCAAATTACTGGAAAGAAATAAAGAACCCACTCTTTTTTGTATGTGTTGTCATAAATTTGAGAACAAGCAAACAAAATAAGGCAGGCGACTCATACGAGATCGGTTTTATTCAGATAATAAATCAACTTTTTGTTCGATAAACAATTTAATCTTTATAGAAGCTGTTAATGAACGCTCAAAAATACAATGTTTATGATTTTAATTTTTGTATGGAAGCCAATTACGGGCATTAGTTTCACTAATAACGACGTTTTATGGTAGCAATTTGGGTTTATGAGTATTGGAACGTTTTCTATTGGAAGAGAAACCCGGTTAAGAGGCCTAAAGAAATAATTACGGGATCCTAAAATTTTACGTAATAAAAGGCTGGCAAAAATTAGGTTGTTATTTCAATGATTAAGGAGAACTGAATTAAGCTTTATTTATGTTAGTCTAAGGTTACAGGT
This sequence comes from Gymnoscelis rufifasciata, assembly GCA_929108375.1. NCBI lineage: Eukaryota > Metazoa > Arthropoda > Insecta > Lepidoptera > Geometridae > Gymnoscelis > Gymnoscelis rufifasciata. The sequence goes on along the minus strand of OV815315.1, from coordinate 4,317,737 downwards.
CAGTTTCAATAGAACTTTATGTACACGTCTAATTGAAAAATATACCTAAGAAGTTATAGTGAAATAAAACTGCAGTATACCTAAATATGTAGCAAATGGGTTTTCGAACATAAATAGGGTGCTTATGATGATTAGTTCAGTCGCTGTAATGCACTTGAATCAAGTAAAAGGTCTATAAATTTCACCAGTAATTGCGCATCATTAGATAGATTACATAAAACAGTAGCTACGTCTGTAATTAAAGTGCTTTACCATCATCACCGCCTTTGATTCTTTACGATTCTAGATAATTGTGGGGAAATTGAACCTACAAATGGTCTGATGCTTTCCTTGCAATTTTATAGTGTATGAAACAAAAATTGTTTATATTGAACACTAGCGGCCCGCCCAGGCTTCGCACGGCAAAAGGGCTGTTTTTGAGGTCTTCCCGGCAATTATTAGATTTTTTCTCTCCGTAAAGACCATGGACTGTAAATAAAAGAAGTTGCCAAATTGGTCCAGGAATTGTTGAGTTATGCCCCTATTAACACATTTCGCTAATTACTTTTATAATAAAGATTACTTTCAGAATCAAGCATCCTCAATGATCTATGACATACAGATTTTGAAAACTTGACATCGGATGCAAAATTATGATTATTTTTTTATTAATTACTTACATAAAATATGTACACCGCAGGCTGAATGCAGAAAAATATAAAAATATGAGAAAGAATCATACTACATTAAGGGGTTCCGTGAACAGATTAATTATATTTTTTAATTAAAAAAAAAACACCAAATATCGGTCAGCCATCCAAGTACTGGTCTTATAAAAATATTTATTTATTTATCAACGTCACAGGACAACGTCTTTCACCGTGGTAAGCTCCAAGCTAGACTTCGGATATATACTTAACTAGCTGTGCCCTGCGGTGCTACCCGCGTTATAATGGATGAAGTACTCTTAACCAACAACATATTTATTTGAATAAAGATTAATATTATTAAGTTGATACAACTTAAACAAATTATTTCGACCAAATTAGGACCCATAAAAACGGTTTTTGTGAGTTAATCTTAAAAGATAGACATATACTATCGCGGACTGTTTTTTAGATCATTAAAAGAGCTATTATTCTTTAATACATATTTTTTGTGTATCTTGAACCGTTTTCACGGCGCACGCAACGGAAGGTTTCAAAGATGAACAATTTCTCCCGTTTTTTACACATTTACCACTATATCTTTGCTCCTATTGGTCGTAGCGTGATGTTATATAGCCTATAGCCTTCCTCGATAACTGGACTATCCAACACAAAAAGAATTATTCAATTCGAACCAGTAGTTTCGGAGATTAGCGCGTTCAAACAAACAAACAAACAAACAAACAAACAAACAAACAATCAAACAAACAAACTCTTCAGCTTTATAATATTAGTATAGATTGAATAGACATAATAATATAGAGGTACACACATAATTTGTGTAATATACCTAGCCGTTACAATTATTAAATAATTTAACCATTATGTACTATTATTATGTACTATAATACTCGTTTCAAGGATATATTTTTGACTTTTTTTGTTAAGTTTACGTAATGTCTAACTTATAAGCACATTTACATTCCCACTGCTGAGACACAGGGAATTCTCTTTTGACGAGAGAGATTACTCTTAAGCCTAACCTCAACTATGCAAAGCAAATATCACCTGTTATTCCGATTAAAAGGCACCATCGACATTTCACAAAAACATAAAGCGATAATAGAGCCTATAGACGGGTGCTAATAAGCTCCTTACGTCAAACGGATCCCCGCTATTATTTTTCAAGATAGCATTGGATTTTCAATGTAATTGCTCTGGTTCCTTCAACTGGTTGACATCTCAAAGGGCAGCCTGTGACGTGTTTCATTGTCAGGGCGCCCGCGTCCTCCTTATTCAAAGATTGTCGAGCTTTTTTCTTTTGAATATTCAGTTAAACGTAATAAGTACTTTATTTGCGACTGTGGTGGAATCTGTGAATGGGGCGTTTGTATCAGTATGTAATTGTAATTTGGTTGGATGGATGTCGCTTTCGATGTCAGCTTTCTGTATTTATTTATTGGTATTTGGGTGGGTAGCGTCTGGGATCTTTGAAGTAAATTGGTGAACATTTTTTTTGTTAATAATATAAAAATTACTAGCTTTACACACTCCGGCGTTGGACGTGTTTTTGGTTTTTACCGTGGGAACAAGGTATGTCCTCCTGGTAGGAGGCCTTCCTCGAAAAATGGGCTATCCAATCTTTTTTCAAATCGGACCTAAGGAGTAATTCAAGCAATCAAACGCTTCAGATTTATTATTTTCTAATATATAAAATTGTCACATTGTTAGTTACCGTACTCCTCCGAAACGGCTTTACCAAAGTTCTTTAAATTCTTACCAAATTTTATATGCGTATTCAGTAGGTCTGAGAATCGGCTACTATCTATATTTCATTTTGAAAAAACGATTGCTGTGGTTATGTATAGAGGTAGATTTAACGTTTTACTGCTAAGTTCTTTTTTTATTCAAATATGACAGAACTGTAGGTTTGACCCATGGTTGACAGATATACCTCACCATAAATAATCAATTTATGATAAACCTTGAAAATTTGACATATTAATGTCGTTACGACAAAAATTAAGTCTCATGAATTAAACAAGAACTTGTGTTATAAATGTTCGCATATTTCTGGTACATCGAATTTCTTATGCTGGGCCTACATTGTTACGTTAAATACGCAAAAAATCGGGTTACGTCGAATATGCTTCTTGATGAGTCAGTTAGGCCGGGTATCCAGGCGAAAACGATGTCTGGCGGGATTTGCCATGGCAATATTTATTGTCATCATCATCCTCATCATCACCCTATTAACTTACCAACTGCTGGGACACAGGGACTTCTCTCTTGCCGAGAGAGATCAGGCCTTAATTCACCTCGCTGGCCAATAATTGCGGGTTGGTGAATAATAATCACTGTGCCTATATGCAAATGCTAGGTACATTAGAATCTTAGTCTCCTTGTAGACAAGAACATCTTGTATGTCCAACGCCCGTGCTTACAAGATAGGTACGTACCGCGCCAACGCGACACGTATTATCGCCCGCCAATGTAGCGACATCATTATTAGCTACAAAGTTGCAAACGCAGTATAAGTTATTATAAATGTAAGCACTTAGCTTACTTATTCAACAACTTAAAAATAATGGATGATCAAGTTTTCTGTCCGCATAAGTTTGCATACTTCCTTCATAAAATTAATACATTTGAGTCATTAAAGGAGTTTTATAAAAGGGTTCTTCTTTTGTAGGTCTTTTTGTTTGTTGATTGGTTTTTGTTTTATCAATATATTTGAAAATTAGCTGTATTAAAAAAAATTGTAAAAAGTAATAGATATAATCTTAACTGATGATTTTAATAAAATTTGGTAAGGAGAAAAATATTTCATTTGCGCTTGTTACATGAATAATTGAGTTGTATCCGATGTCCGTTTTCAAAATGCTTAATTCTGAAAGTAAATAAAAATGAAATGAATAAAAATGGCGCTTTTTGGTTTATACTGAATTTTAACTACTATTTCCAAATACTCATCAAATTATAACAGGTCTATCTTATTTGTATGAACTATTATTTTTATTCATAATTATCATAACTTAACAATATTTTTCTTACACCCATTTCGTGACCAAAACTATCCCTTTATAAAAAATCTCCATCATAATCACGATCCCCTTGTAAAAGAAAACAGTCATCGGTTTTTCTCAGACAATTTCCATTCCAAGTAAGGTACCATCGCCCCTCATATCGGGGTAATGCGGAAATGCAATTTCCATAAATTTTACACAGTGTGAGCAGAGACCCCAACCGAAAGATTCGACGTGACCACACGCTATCAAGATTCCACGGATGTTTTATAACAAGGAGTTTTAATACCTAATTTTGATTCTTAACCTTTTTAAAAAATATATATTACCATTAGGCAAAGCTTGTAAAGAAAATTTTTTAATTCACATTATCAAGATACGCTTTCGTTTTATTCAAGGAGTTTTGAAAACTACATCAGACTAAAATCTTTTTAAAAAAAAAAATATTACCAAGATTCGTGGCGCTGTTTTGATTCTGAACCTCTGAAATTTTAAAATTAGAACTATCAAGATAATGGAACAACATCCTCTTTAAATATTATAAATTACAATCATCGCCGCGTCTGTCTGTCTTCCTGTCTTTATGTTCTGTATAAACTTAAAAACTACTGAACGGGCGTGAGAGACGGTTTTCTGCAATAAGTGACTGATTTATGAGAAAGGTTTTCACATCCGTGCAAGGCCGGTACGGGACGGCTGGTTCATAAAATAAAAAAAAATTGTTTTTAATTACTTTTAGATTCATGGGGTTTGTACTAAGCAACTAGTGATTCTTCGCTATCATCATCATCACCCTATTAACTTTAATACTGCTGGGACACAGGGACTTCTCTCTTGACGAGAGAGAATAGGCCTTAATTCACCACGCTGGCCTTAATTTCCTCACGATGTTTTGCCTTCACCGTTAAAGCACGTGTCTTAAGCGCTCATATACAATTTTAAAGAAAATAAATCCAGAGGTGCGTGGTGAGGTTTGAACTTACGACCTTTGGAATGAAAGTCGAGTGTACTCCCACTTAGCCAACACTGCTTCTTCGCTATAACTGAGTATAATGTACATACCCTAAGTTTGTAGGTACCAAAATGGTTGATTATTCGCTGGTTATACATAAATATAAACGAATTTTTGGAGTTTACTCCCTAAGAAACGATTTGAGTTATAAGGCCCGGTACGGAAATTTTATGAGGAGTAAAATCAAGTGTAACACGAAAAGTTGAGGCGTTACGTAGAAAGAGACAAACATATATATCTGTAGGATTGAACGTGTAAAAGAATGATATGGAATACATTACACAGCGTATCTCATTCTCGGGGTCTCCTCTTTGCGCGATACTTCGTAGCCTCACTGTATGTTATTTATATTATTTTGTAACATACTTTATGTATTACGCTTTATTGAAGTAATATAAATAATCCGAATAATTACAGATATATGTTTGTTTCTCCTATCATTTTAGCAGATGCGTTCATTTACCCTTTTTTTCTATTCGATATATATCATAATTATCGTTCGTAAGGAGTAAACTCCAATCGTGCGTCGTAGCTGACACACACACACTTTTTATTCTGAAATATAATGATAAATAAATAAGGGGTCTGAGCCATTTTTCCTAGCCAAATAACAGTTGGCAGCACTCCTCATCATGTATGTATATCGAAAGGGCAGGGGTAAAAAATCTATGAAAATAATAATTTCTGTTAGAAAAGTCATACAAATACTGAACACTATGTAATTCAAGTCACTGATTTAAAAAATCCAGCCATTCCTATTCTATAACAAAACAAGAAATCCACCCGGACGTAAATAATGAATGAACATAGATTCAGCTTCATAATGAAACTAAACAACCGCTTTCATTCTTTAATCATGACAATGAGTTGTAACTTCCTCTCAACATCCAAACAGCGAAACGGGCTAAGCATTCATACAACTGAATTTTTAAAAGCATCACGGCAAAACAAGGAGAAAAATTAAACATCCTGTATTTTTCCAACTAAATTTTTCAATGTGCATTCGCAATTTCATGGAGGCGAGCTCGTAACAAACCAAATAAATTATAAAAAGAGATCTCGCGTAGAGACAAGGCTTTTCTTGGGACATGTCGTAAATTTTACGGTTGAACCCTAATTTCCCTCAAGTATTCACGTGCTTGAGCAAGCAAAACGCATTCATGAGTGACTACCGCAAGTATTATGTTTGTTACCACCAAGGGTTTGATGACTGAGATGAAAATTACTAACTTCTGGTATTTTTGCTTTGATTAGAAGATTTCTGCCACGATCTTTGGAGTTAAATGAGCAAAAATAAAATAAACAAATAATAAATATTTCCGGACAATACACACAGAAACATCTAATCCCGTGGTAGGCTCTAAGCTTGTGATACGGGTACTAGACATCTGATTTTATACTTAGGTACATGCATAGACATTTTTTATTTTTTATAATAAATATTAATCACCCAGACCAAGAAGGATGTGCTTGCGGAACATACAAACACTGGACGCCTCGGCGTGAATCGAACCCGGTACCTTATTCGCCGCAAATGAACCTATGCCAACTTTTAGACATGTTTTACGAAAATCGGTTGTGCTGTTTAAAAGTTATGGGGGTGAGAGTGGGCAAGGAAAACCGAAAATCTACCTATATGAGTATATTTGCAGATTTTCGGTGGGTTACCCAACTCGGTTTCGAGTGGGGTATCAAATGAAAGCGCATCACGTGCACATTACAAAATATTATGGTTTTATACTTTTAAGTAAATTAAGGCATTGGAATCGGGGGTTTTTCTTAAATTTAAAATTCGATTTTTAATTAATCTATTGCGAGTATATTATGAAAAATAAGCCACATATGCCTTGTCGTAGTAAGCTGGTAAAAATTACAAAAACTATCTTATGTTATGAAGTGAAAAATAGACCATGGGCGATTCATACCACAGTATGTATGAAACAACTAAAGACCCAAATATCTGAATATTATTTTCGTCCTATAATATATTTTACCTAATTCTTCACCGTTATCCTAGTGTAATCAGAAATAACATAATTTTTGTTTCCCCTCACCTTAGTTTTTCTTAATTATTTTTATTACTCCTTAATTATGTTACCTTACATTTTTTGTTCTTATCTCTATGAAGGTTTTTTTATTACACTTCCTAACTGCCTTAATTAACACATTCAATCCCCATTCGCCTCAGAAGAGCTCTATTGTACAAAAATTGTAACGTAGTAAAGTTCTTTAGTGCATCTGATGATCACGGAATTATAGGATTATCCGGAATATTAGTGAGATTTATCTATATAGAATATATTTGGTATTTGTTTGTATAACTTTAATTTACGAAAAAGTATTAAAAAAATATAGCGAGATTTGCAATAAGTTTTAAGCCTATGTCTCGTTACATTTATTTTTGAAATAATTAAAACGTTTTTATTGAAGCAAAACGATTGTTTTTTTTTCAAAGTTTTGCTATATCATTATTTTTTCGTTTAAAAAAGCAATGTATATTTTTTGTTTTCTTTTTATTGATTGTTGTTTAAACTGTGTATGGATATGAACTAGGTGCAGTAGCTTATACTTATTCAATTACGTATACGATAAACAACGGGTACAGGCAAAAATTTTGTAGAGGAGTTAAAAGCTTATTAAATTATAATCTACCATTTAAAATTTTTAATTTTATAGAAAAAAATATATCATCACAAACTTTTACAAAATATCTAAGACAACCAAACCCCTGATCCTTCTACTAGCTACAGAAATAATTTAATTAAGACATAACAGCACCTCTAAGACGATTAGTCACACTATCCGTTTGGGCGGACGGGTAATTTGATCATAATAGCTTTACAGCAGTCAGGTCATACCTCCTATGCGAGTGCACCAATGGGCAGTGAGCAACCTCTTTGGCTTCACCTCCATCATTAATAATTAAGGAGGCCACGCATAAAAAGTTCTTAGGCTATAGACAACTAGACGGAAGCCATAAGTAAAGAGGTCTGTATAAAATTATTTATTAATATGAAAAATGCTATATAAAAAATGATGCTTTATGATTAAATTTTTTGAGGATCAAATTGTAATTCAAGTAAAAATAAAAATTAAACAAAAAGGCAGAAGATTTAGGAACCGTAGGTACGGTAGGTACGTATTATAATAATCCAAGCAAGAATATCCACCACCATCTTTAGGGCCAGAGTTTGTGAGATTGTTAGTGACGATTTACAATACAATACAATACAATACTCTTTATTGAAACACAATAATATAATACAACAGAACAATGCTTAAGAACTAAAATACATTAAATAATAGTGTAACAATGGGCGGCCTTATCACTAAAAGTGATCTCTTCCAGACAACCTTTGGATGGACTGGAGAAAACTAAAAACGACGGATGTTGCAAATTTCTAAAATAATAAAAAGATGATTGTTGAATAATAAATAAGCTTTACATATTAAATACTATATAAATATAAAAATAATACATAATAATTGAAATAAATAAATACAAATAGGTCTATAAATATATATATATATATATATATATATATATATATATATATATATATATATATATATGTAGATAATATAAGTACACAAAAAGGTATATACGAATGAAAAACTATCATTATGATTTAAGGAAATGCTTATGCACGAGGTTTTTAAATGTGGTAACAGATTTGGCTGACCTTATATCAAGTGGCAGATCATTCCATAAATGTATGGCGCGGACAGTAAAGGATGAGTTGAAGGAATGAAAGGAGTTATTAGGGGTTTTCAACCGCAAGGTCGCAGTAGAACGTAATGATCTTGAGTGGGATTGATACAGGTACTCAAACCGATCTTTGAGGTAACTCGGAGAATTTGGAAGGAAAAGGATTTTGTAGAGGAGTGTAAGGAAATGCGCATCCCGGCGAAGTCGGATAGGTAACCAGTTCAACTTGATACGGTACTCAGTTATATGATCATATTTCCTAAGACCGAAGATGAAGCGGATGCAGAAATTTTGAAGGCGATCAAGCTTATCAAGTTGTACTTGGGTGAGGTCTGGATAACTGGCGTCAGCGTAGTCAAGAATAGGAAGAAGAAGGGACTGAGCTAGTGCAACTTTAGTAGAGGTAGGCAGAAAGTTACGTAAGCGCCTGAGAGAGGCAGCTGATGCAAAAATTTTACGACTGACTTCAGCCAGCTGAGTTTCCCACGATAATTTTGAATCTATTAATATACCCAAATTTTTTACGCTATTCGATAATTTTATCACAGTTTTGTCAAAAACGATTTGAGGCAATTTCGAATTATCAATTTTTGCTATCATTCGCGGACTTCCAATTAAGATCACTTGGGTTTTACAGGGATTCACTTCTAGCCCATGCGATTTACTCCACTCCAAAATAGTGGCCAAGTCTGAGTTGATACGAAGAATCGCATCATCCAAACATTCAACAGGAGCCTGATAGTAGATTTGTAAGTCGTCTGCATAAAGGTGGTAAGAAGAAGATAAATTAAAGGAAATAGAATTTATAAAGACAGAGAAAAGAAGTGGAGATAGAACGCCGCCCTGTGGGACACCAGCACTTAAATTACACCACAAGGAACAGCGATCATCAATGATTATTCGTTGCCGGCGCCCAAACAGGTATGAATGAAACCAGTAAATAGCCTCAGAAGATAGGTTAAGAGAGCGAAGAATACCAAGTAAAATGTCAAAATCAACATTATTGAACGCACTACTGAAATCCAATAGCGAAAGAACTGTCATCTGGCCGTTTTGGATTCCATCCCTTATGTCGTCGGTGATTTTAATCAGGGCAGTAGTGGTGCTGTGGCCCGGACGAAAACCGGACTGGTAGGGGTTTAGTAGCCTATTGGAATTAAGAAAATGACATAGCTGTTGGTGAACAAGACGTTCAAGGACTTTAGAGAGGAAAGGGAGAATGGAAATCGGACGAAAATCGGAAAAAGAAGACGGTTTGGATTTTTTAGGCAAAGGAGTGACCTGCGCATCTTTCCAGGTACTAGGGAAAGTGCAGCTGCTAATAGAATAGTTTAAGAGATAGGTGATTACTGGAAGAATTATGTCAAGGATGGGTATGATCATTTTTTTACTGATATTATCCGAGCCAACAGCATTGGAAGTGATAGAAGAAACGCTCCTCTTAACATCTTCTTCGGTAAAATCGTTAAAGGAAAAAGAAGAAGAAACAGGTTTAGGTAACAGAGAAAGATAGTTTAATGTGCGTTGTTTAATGGGGCTATCGAAATTATTTGAAGATGAGAAATGACAATTTAAAGAGTTAATATCTAAGTCCTTTGTAAGATTTTGTGGTGTCTTTCCGATTCCTAACGATCGCAGAAACTGCCACACTTTACTAGGGTCATTACTTTCAATGGACTTGTGGATGTGTCGGCGTTGAGCATCCCTACACACCTTATTGCAGACGTTACGGGCACTTATGTATAGATCCTTATTTTCATCGGTCGGAGACCGCTTGTATCTAGCCTTTGCTACCAGTTTTCTTTGCATTACTTTGCGAATGTCATCAGTTAGCCAGGGTGCAGGAAGATGTTTAATTTTAATTGCTCTGACCGGAGCATGAACATCAAAAAGACCTAATAAAATTTTGTTAAAATGTTCAAGTTTAGTATCAACATCAGCGGCTTCCAAAACCTCGGACCAGTCAATGTTACAAGCATCACTACGCAGTGATTCCACGTTCATGCTACTAAAGTTGCGTTGAAAGATAATTTTGTGTTTAAATTTAGGTGGTTGAATTTTATAAGAAAGGAAAATGAGGTCGTGATAAGAAAAGGCATCAGCTGTGCACTGACCGTGTTTGGCCACGTGCGAAAGTGAGGAAACCAACATAAGATCAAGAAGAGAAGGATTACAGTTAGGCAAATTATGTGTAGGATTTAAAGGAAGTATAGATAGGTTATGAGATTGAACAAGATTATAAAACATACGCGACCTGGCGTCTTGTTTGAGTAAGCAAGTATTAAAGTCACCCATCACTATTGTATGGTCATGAATAGGAGAAAGCTTTTCAAGGATAGAATCTAAAGAAGAGAAGAAATTGACCCGGAGGGAAGGAGAATAATAGACTCCCAAGAGCAGCTTGCGATGAGACAGTAAAACTTGAATGAAAAGATGTTCACCGGCACTGGACGGTGGAGGCTGTGAAGACATATCCAGAATAGTGTATGGGATATGAGACCGTAAGTAAATAGCAACACCACCACCAACCGCACCAGTGCGGTCATTGCGTATAAGATTAAAGCCAGGGAGAGAATATAAGTTAGAAGATAAACAGGGTTTGAACCATGACTCGGAGACCAAAATAGCATGGATTGCCGACAGGGTAAATGACGCCAGCATATCCGAAAAATGAGCCGGAATGCTTTGTGCATTAATATGTACTACGTTAAAGTTTTTATGGAGCGCCTCAAAAGTTGAATTTAAGTTGTCATTAAGCGTTGGAAGACTTTTAAAACTATCGTTACCATCTAAAGATGAACACGACAAAAAGTCATCATCATCACTAGAACAGTCCATAAATTTCCTCGTTACGTATATTTATAAAATGATAAATAATATAATAAAATAATAATAAAAATATTAAAAAAGAAGTCTATATATTAAAATTAAAATATCTGTGTCCACCTGCCAGTTTCGGTATTAGATTTTAGTTTAAATGAATACGATAATGTTTATGAAATAGCTACAAACAACAAATGTATACTAACGAGAATCTAACCGTTCAATAGGCACATAAAATTTTTTGTACTTTATGAAAAAGATAAATAAAATGGTTACTCATGAACACGTTAAAAAAAAAAGATAATATTACCTTACAGTAACAGAATGTGAACGGATCTCATTTTTGTTGACATTGTCAGTCTATCTGTCAAAGTCAACCTAAACTGTCAGTGTCATCAATCAATTTATCAGAACAAATAGGTAACAAAACACAATTAAAAGAACTGAACTGAAGTAACAAAACAAGTTAAGGGTAAAAATAAAAATAAAAATGAAAGTACCGTTTAGTTAAAATTACAAATGGTATCTACCTACTAAGTTTGAGAACAGTAGAAAATTCTCTAATTAATAACCAGCTACTCGGTGACTGGACTTCGTGATAATCACTTTTTGGTGGCAGCACGGCGGGTTTTGTAGGTTCCTACAGGAACTTTATTTACGGACGAAGCAGACGCAACTTTCGCCGGTTCAGAGAGTGCAGGCAACTCGCCAACATTGGACACCCGATGTCGTGCTCCGTCGGCGCCAACCACAAATACATAGCCTTGCTGGGTCCAGCACTTGGAGACACCGAAACGTTTACGTGCCTCCATAAATGTATCATGACGAGGTTTTGTCAGGAACTCCGATAACGTAACGCCAGAATCCTTCAAGACTGACTTTGACGCCCATATCTTATCTCGGAGGGATACATCACGCAACTTACAAAGAATGGGTCTAGGGCGATCAGAAGTAGAGCGTCCCATCCTGTGGCAACGACTGATATCTGCTTTGGAGATATTTGGCAATTTCATTTTGTCAACAAATGACCGAGCAGCAAGTTCAGCGACATTCTCCTTGTCAGCTTCAGGAACACCATGTATAAGGACAATCTTTCTGCGGCCTCGCATCTCCAGCCTATCCACATCATTCGCTAGAGCTAACAGTTGATCCTGTAGTAAGCGCAATGACATAGCCACGAAGGACTTGAATTGCGAGAACTCATTTGCCAGAGCTGCAGTATCACTCACCGGAGACTTTGACCTCTTCAATTTATCCTCAAATTCTGCCATGGTATCCTTGAACATGGCACTCAACTGTGTCAAGGACTTCTGGATTGCACTGGTGCTCATGGTGAAAGTGAGGTTATGTGTTGTAGTGCTGTGTAGTGTAACTTTGTAGGCAGCTTATGGATAGCTGTGATAATAAAGGATGGCAGGTAGGGTTCACAGATAATTATTCTAATTCATATATAACATGTAAATATTGACTATTATAATTTAAAATAAATAATTTAAAATGTTCACTCAAAAAGCTGTGTTGATTATTTTGCGCCTACCGCCCAAAAAAAAAAAATTTATTACGATTTATTGAATATAGAATTTATAACGATTTAGGGAGTAATATCCGGATCTACTAAACATATTTACATGAAATTTGGAACTTAGATTCTGTAATGCCTGTAAAGTGTCATATGAAAACGCAGAACACATCGCAGGACACAAAGAATTCCATAATAGAAAAAAGATTCTGGTTCTGAGGATGGACCTTACAGAATTTCATAGACAACTAACAGAGAGTTCCATACACAATGGATTGAAGTTCTAAAACGTAGTGATTTATATTCTAGTTCTCTAGTAAGAACTTGTCTACAGACCAAAACCCATATAAATAAAATTGTACATCAAATATATTAAAATATTTTTTATAACCTTTTGAAGAATCCAGCTAAAGAAAATGTTTGTATTAGAATTATCTAAACTTTTGACAAGTTAAGAGATTAGTTGAGTACTCATTGAATGTCAGTCCTTTCGCGAAATGTTAATTACTGATTGGATGTGCCAATTAAATGCATATCAATGCAATTACGATTAAATTTAATGACCAAGTTTGTGCTTAAACATAACACAATGCAAACTCACGGCGGATTAGCCACATGGAAAATTTTGACTATAACCATGTACATGTTGGCTAGATGCTTATATCCAGCGAAGACCGTATTACCGCACCATAAATATTTTTCATTATGGATCGGTTTTTGAATTTTTATGTATAAACTATTAAAGAAACCCGTTTCGAATATTATAAATCCTAAAAGTTTATTTGTTTGATTGTTTGTTTGAACGCACTAATCTCAAGAATTACTGCAAAATTCTTGCATTGCTAGACAGTATTTGAGCAAGGACGGCTATTGACTATTTCACCACAGGAAAATACTATGTTTTCGCGAGAAAATCCATAAAACAAAGTGACGTGAATAGCTAGTTTTTTCATATTTTGAAGCAGGCATCTTCTAGGGTAGATATTGATAATATGGTTGTAACTTCTAATTACAGTATGCCCATATAGTAAGCAATAAAAACGTAGTTTAGCCATAACTTTGAGTTATGGTTAGGTAAACTAAAGTTAAGGTCTAACGTTTTACGTTTAAAACGTCAATGTAGCTTAATAACTTGAATATTATCAATTTTAAACTGACTTAAAATGAGAGTTGGTTTTCAATTTTTATTACTAAGTCTTTTATCGGTTACTTTTTAATTACTATAAAAATAATGTATGTGGATCGTGGGGATCGCCATAGTCGGATATGCTGCGGAGGTCGATATAATAATAAATAAATAATAAAATTTAATTTTTTTTTGTTTTATAACCGAAATGATTTTACATAATGGAATCATTAACACCAAAGTGGTCAGGAATTACTTTGCGACAATGTACTCGTATTTCTTATCTTTTAAAAAAGTGTTTTACGCGGAGGATGATATAGGTACTCAATTTTTTGGTCAATAACCGAAATGATTTTACATAAAGAAATCATTCACACCAAAGTGGCCAGTAACAAAAGTAAGGCTTAACAATAGTATTTTATTTTTTAACTATTTCTTATTTTTAAGGCGTTGTGATGAAATATTTTTATTCAGTTTTTTTTATATTATTAAGAAAGTGAAAAAATGCCTTTTTGACGCCTGCTAAGCGTGTCTAATATTGGCGAAACAATTTATACGGCCCTATTCCCTAAAATAAAGATTAACGCACCATAAAGCACCAGATCAGACCAGAATATATAGGTGTTGTGGGTCGGATCTTTCAAATAAAAACATAACATACTATAAAGTAAGTGCGAATCAGTAATAAAAACCATCTAAATAAAAATACTCCTCAAAACTTTATATCACTCGAAATTTAAGACCCTCAGAATTGCGTCTCTGTTTTCTCAAAAAATAAAAGAACTCCGTTCTCATTAGCAACAAAAATAAAAAATTAACCCTCACAGCGCCGCTGCAATCTCTTTAAAGTTATAACAGGATCATAAACAAAAGTCCTTGGGGTTAAGACGCTAGTAATAAAAGGGAAACTTCATTAAAGTTTGCCAAAGATACCGACCAAGTAATTCAGGATCCGCTGTGAGCCACCGGCCAGTCGAATACTTTAATTTGTCTAAAATTCTTCGGCTATTTTATGGTAAACAAGCTTTTAACCCGTGCGTGGAATCTCCATCGGCAATCACATTTTGTATATAAATGCATGATTAATAAAATCTGTGTTTTTTTTGCACTTCTCAACATAGGAGTTGAAAATATTTTAATGTATTTTCAAGGATCTCATTTACATTATATGATTATCTTAACAGCGGCTTTAAGAGCGTTTTATCTTACAACTACTGCAGAAAAGGGGGTAAATCTTTTACTATCAAAATTAAAACTTCCTTTTTATGACATATGATTATTATGCATAAATATCAACCAAATAACTATACATTTCGGTTTGTTCACTTATAACAAATTGAAATAATACACGTTTTGGTATACAATGGTTACTATGGTAATATTTTGTACGCCTACATTCAGGTAAAACATATCCGAACTTTATTTTATTTTATATAAGACCAAAATGTTGCCTATGTTTTGAGCAAATATACTATTATCTTTATATTGTTTGTCCATACTTAGCAAGTCTTAAACTCAATTAATCTATCCTTAAAATTTGGTAACGTACCGGTATAATATGATTTCACGCAAAAAATAAACATGAAAAGGAGCGAAACGAAGGTCAAGAAGGTCACAAACCTATCTAAATCCTATTTGATTCGAGCCAAACTAACGCCTCAATGGGAACAAAGTTCTAAACGAAGTAACGACGTGAGCTCATCGCTGAGGCTAGAACTTTTGATACTTCCAGTTTTTTCTTTTTTCGCTCTTTCCCCGACCAGAAGTGATGCGCAACTAAGCTAAGTAGAATTTTATACAATCTATACATTAAGGGACGATTCTTCCAAAAAATTGTTTAAAATTAAGAAACCAATAAAGGCTAAGATGAATACTCATACTACCCGTCCAATGTTGAAGTGATACGTCGGACAACTTCAATCTGTCGTGTTTATCGATTTGTTAATTTTATACTTACGTCGAAAAAGAATAGAACCTTATTCTTCGTTAATAAAGCAAAAGAGTTTGTTTATTCAGTAATACTAATCTCAGGACTTGAACCGATTTTACAACGCTTCAGATTTTGTCTGTTTGCCCTTTAGTCAATAGTAATAATTACTTTGAGTATATCTCAAATTATTATGAAATATCAAAAACTATGAAAAGAATCGTATCATTTCAAGATAAAGCATCCATTTAAATATAAATGCCATGCCAGAAATCTCATTTAAAATACCTCACCGCAACACGGACACAAAAACTTCACAAAACTCATTCCTTGAAAGAATAATGTCGTAAAAATAGTTAAATAACGAGAGCTGGCTGTGTCCTTCCTTTCTTATAACCATCTTTTCTGTTGTGGTTTTGCTCTAATGTAAGAAAATACTGTGGAGACGGACTTTTATTATAATGAGTGCCTGCTCTGTATCGCGCGTTCTTTGGAACGCAGCATTGCGCGAGAAAGCTAAATGCTGCTACTCGTACAAGAAACAGCTTTCATGCGTGATAGTACACGAGTATTCGCGCGCGACAGAACGTGGAAGCGTAATTAGATCACAATGGTTATCGCGAAAATAAATGATACGAAAAATTATATTTATTTTACTCCAAACAACTATGATAATGGAGATAACCGCTATAATTATTTTAATGCGAGAAAATTCATTTTAATGCGGGGCACTGCTAGTAAGTAATAAACGTTTGTAAGAACACCGTAAAAAATAAAAGAGAATACAAGTAAGTTAATATAACTTTAAAATGACAATGACTTCAGTAAATAAATGAGAATTAACAAATTGATTTCATTTTGTAAAGCCGACAGACAGACTGTATAAACACAAGAACAGGTAAAACAAAAAATAAAGAACGAAAAAATAATAAACGGAAGTATGCATTATGATGATGACAGTTTCAAATGTAAAATATGGAGACTTCATTTGTTAAATATTATTTAAGTATCTTGAACTGGTTAATAACATAGTTACTTAATAAAATTAGAAACAACATACCACGATTTGACAGTTTTTGCGTTTTCCGGTGCTATCGCAAGAACTATGTAGCTATACCATAAGTAACTATTTTATTTTTTGTAAATCTACAACATGTTGTAATCCCATAAATTTGACAGATTTTTCACAACTTACATTTTGTCATTATCTGTCAAATGGGACAAAAACATGTAAATTTACAGTAGATAAAATGGTAATTTATCTCAAGGTACGGCTAACTATCACGGCATAAATTGGTGATTTTGGGAGAAGGTAGACTACCCTCTTTCTGAGTCTTTTATTACGAGTGCGACTTTCACTAATGTTGGATAATCATGGTAGGTAACACGTTTCAAGATTAAAAAATGTAAACACTCACGTACATTTAAGAAACTTTTTATAGATCTTTTACGGTTTAAGAATCTCTACTCTATCCATCGTCTTGACAAAATCAATGAAGAAGCAAGCCCGCTTGGATCTTTCAGGCTTACTGCAATAAGATTGCAAAATACTGTATTTTATATTTTATGTTCATGAGAGATTATTAAGGAACTAGTTTACAGATGCTAGTGGCTATGTTGTGATATTATAGGCCATTTCGAAACCATTGTATATCCCTTATAGAAATAGTTAAATGAATTATGAAATGAAGAAGAGGTGGTTAATACATACTTCGTATTTACCTACATTTATGGCTATTTTTTTATATTTCTTAGATCCGTTTGTTGTGTATTTTGCAGCATTATTTTGTGATTTTAAACACAAATAATCATAAAAATAAACACTTTACTTAATTTATTTAAAATGATGATTAATAATTCGAATGTAAACAAATATTATTATCTACTTATAACCAAAAAATATTTTGATTTATTTTGGGGAAAGTCTTATGAAAGGAGTGGTAATAAACCTTTTTTTTAAACGCAGGCAGTCTTGCATTTTGTTTAGGCACGGAGGTTTATTTTGCGGACGCGTTGGTCTATTGTTTTTCCCGAATTATTTAAGCTTTGTGAATATTTCTTATATCACAACGGTATAACAATAATTTAAATTATAACAGCAACAAATAGTAACACTCGATGATGAGACGATTTCTTTAAATATTATCAAAAGATCATTACAAAAGTTATTTTGTAACACACGCAACTACTTCTATAACGTTACAAAGTTATTTAAAGAGACCGACATATTTTCTGAAAACCAGATAACATTCGGACATCCTCAATAACTCGACCTTATTGGACTTTCCGATGTACCGACAGCAACCCAAGTAATACAACATAATTTGCTGACCTATAACTCTGAATTCAACATAATACAAACATTACATTTTTATAATGTCGTCATTATTTTATCATTTCAGTTAACAGAATAATAAAGCGTAGATGGCTAAAAACAAATTAACTGTCATTTAGATGATTAAGAAAGATTCTGCAGCTATTTTTTTCATTTTGCTTGCATGTAATCAGACTGACGATTCAGTGCATTTAACGTAACGATTTCGTGCGATTTGTAGTCACCAGCCACTACTCCAAAATTTTCATACTTTACATCTCGGCACTTATAAATATAAAATAGGCGTCCAATACTTTTTTAAGAGCTAACAGACGAACTAAAAGAATACATATTTATTTATGCACTCACCATGCCTATTGTCTATAAATAATTTCCCCTTTGTAATTAAACATCAAATAGCTTAAAAGTTAAGACCGTTAGAAATTTAGAAAATGTCAAAATGAATGAAATTGCACAACATAAATCAGATATACGTCTTACTATATCAAAATGTATCTGCTTTCGTCAATAACAAACGATATTTGTAGGTTTTAAATAAATACCTTATTTACTGTCTTCAGTAGAATAACATAAAATTTTATATAAATTTACAATTATCCTCCGCATAAAAATATACAAATTTGATTATTTATTTAACACACCCAAAAAATACTTATAATGGACCTTAAAATTTTTAAATATGTAAGATTCTATGTCATCGTTATAACCTTTTTTACGTTCCCACAGCTTAGACACACGACTAGAGATATAAGGCCTTAACACACCACATTAGCCAAGAGCGGGTTGCTGAATATTCCATATTCTTCAAACTCCTCAAAGTTCTCAGAACATGCCGGTTACCTTACAATGTTTGCCTTCTACGTGGTTTTGTCATTTGATTAAGTCGTAATGTACAACTGTACATTTTGATGTTAATCCACACAGGTCAAATAAAATCTGGTCATAATTATGCTCCTAACTGCGGCTAACTAAAATAACCCACCAAACGCAAGGATCTTCTCGCAAGCCAAAAGGCATAACCTCAAACTAATTCGCACTTACTAACTGTACCCAAAACTTTGACCTTCCAAACCGAATGCTTGTTTTTACGACGCTATAAACCTTTCAGTGTAGTTGACAATGCTTCAACTGTGATGGCGACCTATAAAATGACACCGGTTGTCAACAATAAACTAGGTGGTTTGTGAAGAACCCTACAAATAGGGTCATGTTATTCAATTTTCACCTTTGTGATTTGTCTTCTGTTGGTTTTTTGTACCACTAAGGTGACCACTAAGTTTAAGGTCCACCTTATGGAAAGTGCCTACAGCCTATAAGCGTTTTATGGAGTTTCCTCTGAGTAAGTTCCACTGCAAACTTAAATGAAAATGAAACAAAGAAATAAGACAAAAAGATAAGATAAATATATATTACATACATAATTAAAACACAAAACTATACATAAGCATTTAAGACTATGTGACAAATATCGTTCTTACCGCTAAAGAGCAATCTCTACCAGGCAACCTTGAATTGTTTAAAATATATCTATTTTGAACTACAAACACACAAAACATGTACAGCTAAGATTTTTGAAATAAAAGATAATAATTGGAGTTAAAATAGTACGGCTTACCGCTGATATTCTGCCGATTCGTACATACAGTACCTACAAGGTTTTTTCACTTATTAAAAATAATTGAAGAAGTATTGCAGCAGATAAACATGAACAACCAAATACAGTAAATTTAAATAATTGTGTATAAATATGCGAACTCGACTTTGGCTATAGTATCACAATTCTTAATAAAGATCTGACAACAGAAAAATCAGTTCTTAATGGAAAAGGGTCTAATATGTATGTTATATACATGCGCTTGGTCAGGGTTAATAATCTAATAATATAAAATTCTCGTGTCACGGGGTGCGTAATCGAACTCCTCCGAAACGGCTTGACCGATTCTCATGAAATTTTTTGAGCATATTCAGTAGGTCTGAGAACTGGCCAACAACTATTTTTCATTTTGAAAAAAAAAAAAATTTTTGCAATACAGCTTTTGCTGGGGTCAGCTAGTAATATATATATTTTTTACAAGCCTCACCTCATATTTATTATGTATGACAGAACATCGCTTGCCAATTCATATAGTTTTATATTTAGTTAGAGATCTTACAACAGAAAAATCAGTTTTAATTGAAAATGGTATATGTTATATACCTACATGCGCTTGGTCAGGGTTAATTAAAATATATATTATTTAACAAACCTCACCTCCTATTTATTATATGCTAGCGGCCCGCCCCGGCTTCGCACGGGTTATTATTCAAAATTCATATCCCGGCAATTATTCGATTTATTCTCGACTTTTAAACCTTCCCTAGACCTCCACGAACATTTCAAGACTATGATAAGATAAATCCGTTCAGCCGTTCTCGAGTTTTAATCAGACTAACGAACAACAATTCATGTTTATTTATATAATATGACAGAACATCGCTTGCCAATTCATATAGTTTTATATTTAGTTAGCATTTATCCGACGGACCGCGGATCGGCAAACACAGCATCGGACATACACCAACAAGTTGGATAGATGATTTATAGAAAGCTGCTGATGCAGTATAGTTGCAAGCCTTCGACCGAAACAACAGGAAGCAATTGAGTCACCCATGTAACGTTATAAATCGCTTCTAAAATATATTTTAAATAAAAATAATGTTGTATATCAGATGTATAAAATGATGAAAATGATGTTGTTAGTATTGAAAATTTCTCTGACTTGTATGTTCACGCTATCCATTTTTTTTGTATTACAGTACTCCATACCCATAAGGTTTGCTGTAAGAAAACTCTTATAGGGTTAAGCTCGCCCTTGTACATGACCTATGTTATTATATTTGTTTCAGTGTAATAAAGAATTATGAAATCAATATTTGATATTAACGCATTTCTTATTAAAGAAAATCGCCCAGCAATGGAAGCTGTTTGTTCACGCCCTTCGCAAGCCTATCAAATAATAGGGCAAAAGATTTAAAAAACCCGTTTTTGTTTTTTTTTCAAATCAAGTCTACAGCAGTGCATTTAAGTTTCACAGGATTTAACGCTTTCTAGCGACTTGTATTAAATTTGGCAGTCACAAGCCCCCTTTCCGCAACTTTGATGCTCTAAAGCGAACACCTTTACAAGCGAACACCGCGGCTTACATCCCATGTGAACCGTCTATTGATTACTTTCAATATATACACAAATTAAAAATAAATATTGCTTGACTATCCACATTATCAACATGGTAAGTTCTGATTTTGTGTAACGGCTATACAATAGATATATTTGATATAACTACAATAAAATGAATTACATCATGAAGGTACGAATTATTAATAATTTTTTCATAGAAAAGTAGATTTTTAACAAAAACAACCGACTTTCAGTTTGGAATAATAATAAGATATTTTTATTTTCTCAACGCTTATTTCATAATTATCTCAAGGGTAAACATTGAAGGAGTGATCAGTGAATTATTGAGCAATAAGTGTGAGACTGGTGCCCGCGATGGGTTTAATAAAACCTGTGTTGCGGGTCTAATAATAAAATAATATATTAAAATTGTTATATATATTAAAATTTGGGAATATATTAATTAAAAATAGAAATTTACAGGAGATACAACTAAAGTTGCCAATTTCCTAATGTAATGTATAACCCATTCCTGGGCATAATTTAACGTTTTACTTTCCCATATAAGATAAATTAGTATGGATTGAGTATTACTCAGGAAGCGGGCACAGGCATAAGAACTTTGCCCCTATCTCCCGTAGGTTCAAAAATTTCCAAACAATTTCAATACAAATTGAAAACTTGAGAACTATAAAGTCGAATTAAGAACCTTCTTTGTTCGTTAAAAGTTGGTTAAAAGACTACGGAAAAAGTGCTTGTTTAAAATATGGTATATACATTGATCTGGTTCAAGCATGATGCCTTTTGAACAAATATAGTCAAAATCGTTATACAATAATAAACATAAATTACCAAAAAATGAATAATAATGTTATACAATTCGTAGATTAATACACCATTCCCATAGATTACCAATATAAATCCTTCGCCACAATAAATACAAACCCCGTTCAGAAACAAGAGGCTAATTAGAACTTGTAAGAGATGGCCTGAGTAACTAACTAGGGAACAACTTGGAGCATTAGCGACAGTGTACGAGTGGCTTACACAACTACCTGTGTGGTATAATTCTGAATAGTCTAGCTAAACCTAGTTATCGTTCGTTTTACTCACTTTCTTTGTGCACGAACATAATGGGGTTTCGTGTGATAATGGGGTATACCTGCTCGGTTTGAAATAGTTGCTTTAAATTATGATTTAGCAGAAAGAAGACATGAAAAAAATATTTTGGAAAAATAATATTATATGTAATGTGGATTTATATGTAACACTGTAATGTGTAACGGCGACGCTTCGTTGAACGAGGCGCCATAGCACGTGATATGTAGATAAAATATTATATATATATCGCTCAATATGAGTCAAAATGGAAACATTTGTGTTTAATTGCATAGATATATATATTTTTTTATTTTTGTTTTGTTTATTCTAGTTATCAAAAAATTTAGAATCTATTGTAAACTAGAATATTAACTGAATATTTAGTTAGAAATAATAATAGACTAATAATACATTTCATGGAAAATTTAAAGAGTGCCAGCAAGTGCCAACGCTTTTTTTTATCTTTACAAGAATATTTTGTCAGAATATAAGATTGTCATTAAAATAGCTTAAGTCAAAAAACAGTATTAAACTCACACTGCTACAATTTTGGCAATGCACAAGACAAAGATAAACCCTATGAATCTAGATAAGTACAAGCCAGCTCAGAGGCTAGAAGATTAAAAGACAGCAGTATGAATACAAGCTCGACTCTGGAATCAGAAGAAAACGAAAAAATGGCTGTACATAAAAGCTTGTGCTGTCACGTACACTGTATTCTTATTTAATCTTTTTGCCGAGGTTTTGTGAACGGCCTTTTGATTTCGCGAAAACTTCGCGACGTCCCAGGAAATAATTAACGGAGGTACGACAGACAGCAACAAAGAGTCTAAGTACTTTGTCGTAAACTACGGGAGTATCAACTTTTAACAATCGACTGGCTACTGATTTTGAAACTTAATGTCTTAAAAATAAACTCAAACATCATACACAAAAAAAAAATCAACAATTTGAGAATTTGAACCACAAAATAACTTAAATAATTATAAATGAAATCGCTAATAAATGGACTATTAATAAAATTAAACCACCATTACCATCGATGCAAAAGCCATAAAATAGAGCAAACAAGAGAGGCGGGATACTTTTTACCGCCTGAGCTCCCATAAAAACGAAAGCCCTGAATTAGCTCGATTCTTTGTCACCCCTTTTGAGCAACCCCTTAAATTTTTACTACCACCGTCTTTGTCTAACAATAACCACTACATTCCCATCCGTTAAACTGCATCAAGGAAAAACAACGTAAAACCGCCCGAGATGAAACGAGATAGAACAATGTATGTGCAATAGTAGAGAGGATAGAAAGAGGCATACGTAGTAGTAGCCATGGATGCGTACTTTCTACTGTGAAGGAAAGAGAGGCGCAAAAGCTCCCATGTGGGAGCGAGATGGCTTAAAAATTAAGCAACAGAGGGGAGAGTAACCGAGCTTCAAGCGGGGTGGTTAGGTTAGTCTGCATTCGACCGCGCTAGCGGTAACGTCGACTCATTCGGAGTTATCCGTCGCGTTTCATTCGAACTGTAACATTTTTTCAAGTGCTGTAACGACGTCAGTATAGTGTTAATTTTTAGTTTTTATTGTGTTCGGGCGCTAAAGATATAAACTGCGGTTTTTGTCTCTGAAAAGACTTTAATATCAGTGACAAATGATGTGTACATGACGAAAAAATCGTAGAACGGAAAATAATTGAAAGTCAAATAAAGGCGGCTTACGAATCTTATGCTATCTGCGTGTTTCCAGGTGTTGGTTATGGTACACTGGCACATTTAGCATAAGGACTAGACTTTGGATTGTTCGCGGAAGGAATACCAAAGAAGATGTGTGCCAAAATGTTATTGTATAAGTTTTCGTTGACTGTTATCGCTTTTTGGATTGGAGTGTCGGCGGAGGAGGAGGTTTCATCCCCGCTGAGGGTGGCACAGTGCAGAGCTACGTGTTTGCAAAAGGTCAGTATTTGCGCTGTTTCTAAGTAAAGAATCTCGATGTAAATTGGTAAATAGAAACTCAAAACCGATTTTTTTTTCTGTTTCATCGTGTTGTCTAATAATGAATACACTTAATTATTTACTTATTTCAGCACATCATTATATTTAAATGAATTAACAAAATAATGGCCATGTATAGGTAGATAAATATTTATTTATTTTCAGCAGATTTTTGGGTTCTAACATCACAAATGTTATAAACGGAATTTCAAGGAACAACAGAGTATTTGTCTTCTGGTAGGCTTTGCCTGCAATAAACTAATATTCATCTGAGGTATGAAACAAAAACAAAACATAGCCCGGTTAGATAACAATTCATCAAAACAAAAATCAGATTAGTTCGAACATAAAGTAAAGACCTTTCTAAATTATAATAGATGTATAAGCCCCGGTCATGTTAATTTGTCCCTCAATCAATCTCAATACAGACCCCGTTAGAGTCGGAACTGGACAGAATGAATTGACAGAAATGGATTTAATTAAATTCCTACCATTCACACAAAGCTTAATCTGATTAGAGTAGATTTGGTTTTTTTTACAAATAGTTTTAAAGTAGCCTAACGTACAGTTGATTAATATGACGAATACAATTTTGAAAGTCTTTAAACTCATAGTAACATTCTGAATCAATAACTTACTGTTAAAACAACTCTATGATATGATATATTTTATGAAATTGGAAATAGAATAAAAATTAAAGATACCTACGTACCTATCTACCTAAACAAATTATTAGTTCTCAATAAGCATTGTGTATTTTCACTTAAATCTAAAAGTCTACATTTTAATTAAAAACGCTGCGTCATCAAAACCTTGCCAGTTTAATTTCATATCTATTTTTTATAAGAAATTTTCGGTTCATTTAAAATTGCGCATATAAAATATTTCGTTGTTTCCTAAATCCCCGAAGTCAACTATAATGACAACAATGTTAGCAAAAAAACAATTGTGTATTTCGTGTGTTTGCCAAAGCTCGAAATAAGGCAAGGAAAGCTGACGACGCTAGGCCTATTTCTTCTGCTCGGCGGCACATGTTAGGTCGTTTTCTGTTTCGTAATATTGTTTCTTGAATCTTGGAATTTGCTTTCTTTATTGGATCCTTATTCGCTTCACTCTCGCCTATTCATCTTGTGAAACAAGACTCTGAGCTTGTTAGTGAAACCTACTTTAATATTGCATTCATATTGGATTCCGAGGTACCTATTTCATCTTAACATCGATACACATAATTGCAGCAACTGATCTAATAAATATATATATGTTTTACATGTAGATCTATGTATAAATTATCATCAATTTCACCAACTGTAATTGACATATCATTATCGCTAGCTTTGTCAATAATTAAACCCATCAATCAAGTAGACAACGCAATTATTGTAAATTGTTGAACCTTATCTATAAGATAAGGACGATTTATAATACCAATATTTACAGATAGGTTTATCTAAACCGGTTTAGGTTTATATATTTGAACAGGAACAGGTTGTCGGTTATCGGGACGATGCGTCCATAAATGTAATTTGTATCGTATTCCTTCTTAATTGGAACATTATTTGTTTCTATCCACAGATTGGTTCATAAATTATTTGGATTGTTAATGAAATTTTATTGAAAGCAAGCTATGAATTTATTATCAACTTCAATATCAGATGGGTAGTACCCGTAACACAAAGCTTAACCACGGGGCTAGATGTTTTTGTGTGGATTGTCCGGAATTATTATTATTATTTTTTTTCAATAATGCTAGTTTTTTCTATTTAATAATATTCCTTAGACCTATGAAAATATAATAAAGTTCAACTTCTATGACCATCAGTTACCAGTAAATGTTTATTACAAAAAAAATAACATTAATAAACCTTATCTTCCAAATCTTGAAAGGTTCTGCGTAGGTATATTTTGTGAATTCTGTTTATCTAAAAGCCAGGTAAAGATCACGTAACATTTACCTATATCATATAAAAAATTGACATCTGCTCCTAATCTTCAAACTATTTGACGTGATCACGCTTTTCGATTTTTTGCTTGAGCTTTTAGTGAGCTAATTTTTTTCTCTACCTGCTTAAATACAATGCTACCCTTTTTTTCTTCTTTTTTTATATAAGGGATATTCGTGACGTTTGGAAGGGCGGAAGGATAGGTAGTTAGCTATTCTTTTGTGCACATTATTGGGGTATCGGAGGAAATGCGCAAATTACTATAAATTAACCTCTAAATAGAGGAGCATTAATGGGGTTTGGCCTTTTTATCCGAAAGGGTGTTTTCGGGCAATTTGTCTACTTTTTTAGGCAAACAACCAAATATCTTTGATGGTTTATTATTGTTTAGCCAATACCGATATTCCACCAATAATTGCTTTAATTTAAAGGAAAATTAAACAGTTTATGGAAACTAATAACATATACTTTCTAAAGAACAACAACTAACCAAGATTTTAGTTATTAACCAAAATAACATTCAAAACAGGAAATTTTGTAACGAAGTTTTTGTTAACAATGTCGCCAGAAGAAATTCATTGTCTGCCTGTCATTGAAACATGTCCCATAACCCCATTTTAAATACGCCACAGGAGATTTTTTCTTTTTTCTATGTAGATTTTTGTGTTTTTGTTGGAAAGCGCCTCCCTCGGAGTCCGTATTCGGGAACACGTGATGAATTTTAAAAAGTACCATATAAGTGCCAAGTTATAGTTATGGTTATGACTACATTAGGCTTCGAAGTAGTCTTGTCATGTAAATTTAATGTTTCTTCTCTGTACTCAAATTCGTCTTGAATACTTTCATGTGGGAAAATTGTTACGAGATGTGTGTTCAGAATTGGAATGAGGATCATTGTAATACGTTGCCATTACTTCGGCTTTAGTTTAAAATACTCTGTCGACTTTTTGCATATTTTAAAATGTGTTCAGCGTGTTTTTGTTTTTTTTCTGCAATATGTAAAACATTTTAACCTTATACGATTTAGTAGGTAATTATTATATATGTACATGTTTCATGTTAAAATTTTAATTATATAAACTTAGCTACTGGAATTCCTAGTAATCAAAATTCTTGTTACAATAATTATCAGTAATTGGAATGCTGCGGCGGCAATGTGACCAACTGTTTATCGTTTATAACTGCTAAAAGCAAATTCTTAGCAATACTCGTCCAAAAAACCTTCACCTTGAGAACTGCCCCTCATTGAAAAAGGACCCATAAAGAACAGGCCCGGTGATCGCGAATAAAAATCAAGATTAGAAATTTAGGATCGTTCTACCTCCGCTTACGGTCCCTTTCTGAGTAGCCCTCATCTCTGAGCATTATTATTTTATCGTTGTTCAGCCAAGCACAAGAGGTAGAATAAAAATTTTGTTCAAAGGAAAAAAACCTCTCAAGGTTTCGGATGCACGTCCTCGGGCTTAGAAAAAATAAACGAGAGACCACGCCGAAATGACCTGCGTTTTTGTGCCCGATTTGTATTCGTTTTTGTTCCGTTTGAGTTCATTTGGAAGTAGCCATGTCTGTTGCTTTTCGAATTAACTTAAATTACAGATGGTTTTTGTGTTGAGAAAATTACTTTATGTTCCGCTTTCGTTCTTCAAGATGTTTAGTTACCTATTGGTTTATTTTATTCTCGTATCAAAAATACTAACGTTTATTTCACAATCAATCCTCAATTCATGATCCATATTGAAGATTAAATAAACTTTTAATTATAGTATGTTAAAATTGTTCCAATTAGGGGTAAACTGTATCAAAGTTATTTATTTTCCTCAAGTGATGTGAATTGTACTCTGTTGTAAATATAATTTATGGAGTACGGAAATTATTATCCTGATAAAATCTAGGTTTTTGAGAATCGTGTAATTACAGACAAACTGGTGTGGGTCTTAAGGAGGTACGTACAGTAATATCAAACAAATCGATACACATCGCATTACACGAAACCCATAAACATCGCATCCGATTGTAGCACTTATTGCCTTCAAACAAATAAATTCCAACCTTATCTGAAATCTCCAAGAGTAACCCGAAACCGTAAACATGCTCTGAGCATACAGTGTTAACCATTCACTCTAGGACTGAACAAAAGAGCGTCTTCGTAGATACTATTTCTCACTACATCGGTGAGATGTAATCAGAGAAGACGACGTGTCGCGCTTATTTATGTATGAGCGGGGCGCGGACGAGGGTGGGCCAAACGCGTTGGATACAAACAGAATAATATTGATGACACTACGCTACGAGGGGTCATGAATCATTAATCGTCTTCTCTCGTATACGGCTCTATTACGACTGCTTTGCCGGATAAGCTACCCTTCACGAGGTGAAGCCATAGCCTTTTTCCCAGAACTTGGCCTTTTATGACCTTTCTGCAATTCAAGCTTCAATTTTACGACTCATATCTAAAATAAACCACAGATGGAAAGTAATATCATGAGCAAGCCTACATAACTGTAGAGTTTCTAAAGTTTCTATAAAAAAAATGATTTACTAGCTTTTTAATCATGTTTGACCTCTGTGAAAATTGCGATTGATTGTTTCATATTAATGGCATATAAGGAGCATTAAGTGGTATGACAGTAAAAAGAAACACGTTGTTTTTAGGAATTACATGACGCCCAGTTATGTGTAGTTGATGTAGGGCCTTAAGACACGCGATTCTGTAATAAAGCACGCTTTGAGTTTCATAAGTAAATTTTGTCTCAAGCAAAATTTTTGTTTAACGAACAGGTAACAATTTTCCATATTAATCATCGTGCAGTTTTGTTTAATGAAAATAAAACGTAACTATATTTTTATAATGACAAAGTCATGTAATAAATATTAAGCAAAAACCCATTAGCTGGTAAATAAGAACCAAAAAAACGAATATCTACAATCTTTCAAAGGATCCATTAATTATGGCAACTATACAAGGTCACATAAACAACCAACGAAACAATAAAACAGAATAAAAAAAACAAAAACAAAGGCTATTGTAAAAACAATTAAACAAAAACCAAATATTGTAAAAACCAAAGCAACATTTCAAGTCCAT
Organism: Gymnoscelis rufifasciata; assembly: GCA_929108375.1. Taxonomy (NCBI): domain Eukaryota; kingdom Metazoa; phylum Arthropoda; class Insecta; order Lepidoptera; family Geometridae; genus Gymnoscelis; species Gymnoscelis rufifasciata. The sequence goes on along the minus strand of OV815315.1, from coordinate 4,288,366 downwards.
TGATGTCAAAGCGCACGAGAAAGCTCGACTTGTTCTGATAAATGATGTGGTCGCTACTGCTACACCACTTCGCTTTTAATCCTTAGCCCACCATTGTGTACCCGTCCGATTTTTGACATTAACCGTTTCTTCCGTCAGAACACCTTCGTTATACTGTGCCTACGCTGTTTGGATATCGGTTACACTGGGATATTAATTTTTGTCGTATTTTTCATGACATTTTATGCTTGTCTACTTTATTATGGTAAGTAGGACTGCAATTGATAGCTTGCGGGATTCAAAATATTGCTTAGAGTCTATACAGATTATTAAAGCTTTATTTTCTTGTTTGTGTTATGTTTTGGTTTGTGTACACAGTTATATAAAAATAAGTGTCTGTTTTCATGAAAATATTTAAAAAACAAACGATTATATGCAAAATCTTCGGCAAAAAGAATTTTTAAAATTTCCAGTCATAGAAATTATAATCATTTTGGAACACGTGAGTATAAAGATGTATAAAAGTTCTGCCCTAAGGTAAGACGAAGTAGCTTAAAAAATAGAAAGATATTAATGACCAACAATAAACGAGAATGCATTAAAAATGAGCGCTCATAAACAAAGAAGAAAATAAACATTGTGGCAATAAAGATTACAAATTATGAAACAGTTTATCAGCTTAATGGTTATGTGAGGTCACGCGGCAGACTTTATAACATTTTAAAATTAACTGTTTCCTTCTACTAAAGTTATAAATATAGGCTATAGTAGAAAATAATCAAAACCTTTCATATTAACAAAATCTGTGGAATACTGCTTTAAAATTGTTGTCAGACTTAATAATATTGGAATATACACGAGCGTTTTATAGCAAAGTTTTCACAACGCTTCTAACAAATTATGAACTGTGTAACACTATTATTTCCTATGTTTAGTTCTAGAACTACCAAATAGCCCGACGAAAGTGATTAGTCCAGTCCAGTGGCCAAGTTTCTGAATGGAATTTACGAGCATTAAAACTATCTCTATTTCATCACAGCCTTCAGGGCTTAGTCTCGTGCAGCTGCTATAAATTGAATCCCAATCAACTTGGACCACGTTACGGGTTTTGGAATCAAGGCCAAGGAAGTTTTTCAGTTTATAGTTCTGTCACGTGACGTCAAAATCTTTAGAAAATATTCTATTATCAGTGCGAGCATGTATTGATATAATATATTTAATTGTAATAAAAAATATAGTTATCACAGCCAAAATAACTTAATTCAAGCTCGTATAAAAGACATTTATAAAATGTCGTAATTATAGGTCGTAGAAAAAGTATTTGGTGGTCGCTTAAGCGAAACAGACTTTATGATCCAAGTAATGAAACCATAAACATAGAACTAACTAGCCTAAATTATCAAATAAAAGTAAAATATAATATCCTTCGTAATAAAAAGGTCTTCATTATCTATGAGAATTCTGGTTATGAACTTATGACTTATCTAAGAAGTCATTTATTTACTTCATTATAAGTGAACGAGGAAATTAAATTGTTATGTCTTTTTTGTTTGTTTTTTTTTATATTGAGGTGTTATTTATTGTACCTTGAAAGTTTTTTCCTCTGAACAACCCTACGTCTTTCTATCTCTTAATCTTTGTTAAGCTATAAAAACAAATCTTTGGATCTACAAAAATTTTGTACGAAATTGATGGGGCACCTTAGTTTATCAAGCGATGAAATCTATAATACCACTATCAAAATTCCTAGAGGTGTCGATACACACTGTGAGTATGTCATTATGACAAAGTGTCTAATGGTTTATTTGGAAAAGATTTTTGATAAAAATAAAAAAAAACAAAACAGTTTGAATTGTATATAATTTGTTTTATAGATTTATACAATAAAACTGCTTATTAAGACCGAGTAAACTACCTACATAAATATATTGATTTATATTGTTGCAAAACAATCCAAGATTTAGACCATAGATGCAAAAGAGGTATTATTTACTTTTAAAACAAGCTAACACATTTTATGCAATCTATTCTTTTCCGTTGTATCAATGGTGACTTTTAAACTTTTAAATATTAACAAAATCAGATAACATACATCAATAAAAAAATCTCCCTCATATATAAATAGCCTTAGCACGTAGATAAACAAACTACTGTACTGCCACTTAAAGTGTGAACCGATCAGTGTGTGGGTGAGACTCAAGTATTTCCAACAAAAAACCATGAGACACCCCGTTGTTTAAGAGGTAAAAAATAATGAGTTATGTTGTGTATTGGATTTCTTACGTATACGAGAAGTTCTAAAAAATATTTTAAACGGCCCAATGTTTCACTACTTTTTATAAGTATTTGTTCTCAAAAACATAATATTATCCAATTTAGGTATATTTTTTTATTATGTACCTAATTGGCCTGATCACTTATAACTCACTCATTATAGTTACCATTTTGAAAACTTGTAATAAAATATTTTTGCTTTAATGTTACTATAATATCGAAGATTTCATAACAAAATATCTGAGACATAAATTTACATTTTATGATCAGTTACAAAATTTCAATATTATAATGAATATTTACTTACTGACAGTACTTTATTGCCTAGTAACCATTAATTTGACTTGTAAATAGATCCCTTCCAAGTTATTCATAAATCTCTACCTAATTCTAAAGTTTCAACTCATCTGAGTAAACACAAACTCGTGTCTTGTTTACTTTATTCCAGCATACTACTTCAGCACTATAAATAGATAGAACTTTTTAATGGTTAAAACTTTATTGACTCAAGAGTATTATTATTTTACTTGATGACTTTTAACTTTTATTATGACGTTGCGAAAATAATGGTGCAGAATTTATTTAATACAAATCATGACAGTTACAAAACATTACAACCCTTATTAATTATTAAGTATTTTATTGGACTATCATGAGCGAGTAAAAAAGATGCTTACTGCGAAAAATTAAATTTTGTCATACGTTTTGCTCAAATACTACATTATCAAACAATAGAAGCGTTCAAGTTTCTTTTCCGAGTAGCATCTTGCCAACTGGATTGGTATAGTTACTAAAATACCAGCGGGGTTGTCAAGTCACAAACAGAACGCTTGCATGTCACGGCCAATAAGAGCCATCAATGTTGCGTGCTTTTGGCTTAGACATGTGACACACTAATTTTGGAATCCTAAAATAATAATGTCTACGTTGACAGTAAAAACTTTTACGAGCAAGCCAATAAGGGAAACATAAGGATGGATTGAAATAAAATGTACGGTACGTACAAATAAACATGCCAATTTTATGCACATTTTGAATTATGATCCCATTAAAGAATTGAATGTTTATTTAGAGACGTTGATTGAAAATCAAATTAGATGGTTATTTATACTCGATAATATCGATTTCAATGGTAAATTTATTAGCGGACAATGCTCGACAGTTTTATTATCGCAGCTGAGATATTTTAACGAAGTGAACTTGCATCTAAAATAAAAGAGGAACTTGTCGAGGCATTTTTTGTTCATCGGACACGCCATTTAAGTCAGAATCGTAAATTTTATTGAAATGTCGCAACAGCGATCGCCGCCCGAGATGTCTTGTCTTCGGGGACGAATTTATGCGTAATTCGTATACAAATTGACGTGTTCGGGACGCTCTTTGAAGGGGACTCCATCTTGACGATCCAGCGCGTCTTTTGAGTCTTCCCGAATGTTTACGAGATGAGTGGTTATGTACTGTGAAATTTAATTCATCTTCCTTTTGTGATCCAAGTCCTCCGTTTATCTCTTAATTTCCAAGAAAAAATACACAATCTGTACCATTGCGGGCTTGCAAGTTTGAGATATTGGATAGGCTTAAAGAATGACACCTCAATGCTTTCGCAGACTGAATGTATGGCTTCGTAAGTCGTAAAACGGTATCACATTACACAATAGCTGCTATTGTCTTAAGGAATAACATTTCATTTTTCCAGTGAATAGATCTTTGTTGACTTAGGTTACATGTGCCCTTAGATTGTTTTATCGGTGGATTTGCTCTGTATCTATGTCACAATGTTCACATTGTATATTTTGATGTTTGATGAAGTCTTATTTTGGTCCATACAGTATGTCGATTCATTTTAATAATAAGGTGATTTATAATTAATGTTAGCCATTTCTTTTTAATTTGTAGCAAATTTAATCATTTAGAAAAGGGAAAGTGTCGTAAACAGCGTTGAGTTCCACGGCGCCCGCGGTGTATGCTACAGGTTGTTTTTTCTGACAAACCTCCTGCTGTTCAGTTTTGCCATCTAAACCACTATTATCCACATTTTATGCGAAGCGCGCCAGGCGTTCCAACTTGTTTATACTTAATTGACTCCTAAATATCGCTTTTTTGGTCATGTATCGTTTTAAACGTATATGCTTAAACTTAAAGCGCAGTCTTGAGTGAGACATTTGTGCTATTTTTGAATGTTTATCACAGCGGGCATACATAGTTACGCTATATTGAATGTTTCTTATGCGAGTTGAAGACAATTTATTCTTATCTGACGTGTTAAGAATCTCGAGACCCTACCACGTCAACTGTATCTGTTGTCCTTTCTTATCAGCAAGCTAAATAGAAACCTTTTTCTTTTAAACCTCACTCATACTAACCCTTACCCAGTAGCTCGTTTATCGCACGTGACGTTACAATCTCTCTTCATCCCGACATTTTGTTTCCTCATAAATTACTCGAGCTTTTGGCTACCGAGGATCGCATCGACTGGCGTCACCGCATTCATGGATTCCTCTTTATCTTACTTCGTTTTGCATTCTGCCAGCTGTGTTTGCTCATTGTCTCCCAGTTTTAAATTAAAAAAGAAGGTTTTTATTCGCAGTGTCTTCTCGCCCACGACTTTATGTGACGTCAAGTTTGGAATGAAGTATTCCAGCGTGCAGACTTTACGCAACGTCGAATTGCATAAATTATTTCTTTTTCTTTTAATTACGGTGCTTGTCTGTTTTTCTTAGTATTCTTTTGCGCTGAATCTGCATAATTATTCAGATTTACGATACAATGAACCAATATAAATTAAATAATCCCGTGTCATTGACTTCAATGCAGTGGTAACCTTAGGGAGTGTCGAACAGCAGTTTCCAATATTCATAGTCACGTTTGGCACTGCACGTTTTACCCACGTGCTTTGCTATCTAATCATCATTTTCATTCACGCTTTCCTTTTATTATTCACATTACATAGTAATTTTCAACTTGATATTCTTTTTCTTAGTATCATTTAGTATTGTGGTCAGTTTGTATGCGAAACTTCTTCCTCAATGGCCACTAATGCCAAATTCAAAGTTCCCTTTCCTAACACATTATTAAGAGAATCTACCCGACGTGACCGAAGTAACAAGTACCTAATCTACTTAGTGGTCACATCAATGTTCGATGTCTCATGAAAATTAGATCCTTACTTAGTAGAGTTTGCTCTTTGCTCCACTGCAATGTTCTAAGCGGCTTTTGTTCCGGAACTATTAACAGATTTACTTACTTGTTTGGTTCATTCATGTAGATAAGTATTTGTCTGTTAACAATGGCCGAAGTTTGTTGGTAGTTCATGTTATGGTATGGAAGCTAAAACATTGGAAACTATGAAATTTATCTAAGTTGCTCGAGATTCTCATGATACTTTGTAAATATTACTTTAGGAAGTATTTGCATATTTAATAAAATACCATTAGAGTTTCATGACATACGGAAATAATTATATTTATATTGGTATGAAAATTAATAGCATAAATATCTACTCGATTTTAAAACGGAACGTGATTCTAATTAGCAAAACTACACAATAATTTTAGCATCATGTTCGGTTCATGTTGCTTAAATTATTATGTTGTGTAGGTTACCATTAATAATGTTATGTTTGTTACACGTTCTAAAATAATTGGAATGATGTTTACATTGCTCTTATGAGTACTTTGCTGTGGTATTATTATACAAATTATAATATAAGCTGAAGCAATGGAAAAATGGATGTTGCGCTCAATTAATATTTACTGCTTAAAAGTGATAAACATAGGTACATCTATGTACCTAACGACAGCTAATTGTCTGAAATAACTTTGTAGAAAGATAATATCATCATCTACCTTCTAAGTCTTCATGCCCCATCTTAGACCACAACTTCACTTTAGGTACATCAGGTGAGATTGTGGTCAAATGAAGGCTTATATAACAAAAAAAGGTGGCCGGAATAAAGTGTGTTATCGAGGTAAAATCTGTTATAAAACGGGCCACCGTCTGTTGTAAAGCGCTATATGCTAGCTAGGTAGGTAGGTATATTATATTCCAAGATATGCAACTTGACTCCCTCTCCTTCACTTTTAACACAACAACAGCTTCCCGTTTAACAAAATAAAACCTTTATACAAATTATACATAAAGCTTTTAAAATCATGACTCATTAATAACTTTGTAAATGAAGTCCCAATGGAATCAAATACATACAAAAGCCTTTTGTTGCGAGTGTTGTTATAAAATGATACGCTCGGAAGCCTTTGAATTTATGAAACCTCTCTGACCTATATTTGGATTGTGTTATTGAAATTTTCAGCAGTTAGTAATTGTGACATCAAAAGCATAATAATTAATAGCGAGTTGGTATAATCCTATTGATTTAATGTATCTTTATGCTTTAGGTGTAAAGGTATGTTTTACCATCTCTCTAAAATAAGACAATATTTAAAATATAGAACTGTTTCGTTGAGACAAAGCGAGACAGCTCTTAACATTACTAACAATTGACACGAATTGCTCACAAATTGCTCCTCGGATCTTGTAAAATAAGCCCTTATAGTTGAATAAATGTTATTTTACCTTCATTTTACCTATTTTCTATATTTTTGACGTCTTATTATAATAGACTGATACCCTACGATCCCCATTGTAAATAAGTGAACTTTTCTTTAACAATGTTTTAAAAGCTTTATGTTCTATTCGCTTCTCAACTCAACGTACAAAATTGAAGCTTTTTAACTTAGCTTTAAATTGACCTGACCATGTTTGTATGCCATGAGCGTATAAGGAAATAAACGTTTTGATTTTGACTTTGACACTCACAATTAAGACCTAGTAAAGAACACAAGCACGGTAATACTATCTATCGTTTTGTGTATAACGAAAATGATTAGCTGAATGTTCTTGAAGCGAAAAACAAACACGCTGTAAAAAAAAAAAAGTAAAATTAACACATAATGTTATGTTACATACAAAACCTTTGTTATAGTTTTGCACATAAATAGGCAAAGTGTTAACAACAAACTCTGCTTCAACGTATTCGCAATCTCAGGCATAACGGTAACGTGGTTCGCTCACCTAGTTACGATTCTCACAAATGTATAATAATGAAATGAAATGAAATTCATAATAGATGTGCTAATACTTAATCATCATCATCACCCTATTAACGTTCCCACTGCTGGGACACAGGGACTTCTCTCTTGACGAGAGATATTAGGCCTTAATTCGCCACGCTGGCCAAGTGCGGTTTGGTGAATGTCACATGTCCTTCAAACTTGTTAAAGTTCTCAGAACATGCCGGTTTCCTCAGGATGTTTGCCTTCACCGTTAAAACGCACATATATTTTTCAAGAAGAGAAATTCAGAGGTGCGTGGCTGCGTTTGAACCCACAACCTTCGAATTGAAAGCCGAGTGTGCCCCACTTAGCCAACACGGCTTTTTTAATACTTAATTCTATAACATTATTATGTTCCAAAGATAACTAGAAAAAAAATACATTTTCTCGCGAACTGTCTATTTCGAACTTTGCTCGCATTAAACAATAATCGATCACTTATTCGCGGTAAAAGGCGGTTAAATTTAATAAAAATCGGTGCTGCAACTAAAATATTAAAAGTATTGCGGGTTCACTTTTGTACACCTACAATTTCTGGTTTCGTGTCTGGGTATTTTTTATGTATGATTTGTTTGTATTTACATAAAGAATATCATTGTAGTTTACTCGTATCAGTCACCTAACACCCATAGTACAAGCTCTGCTTAGTTTGGGGTGATTAGTCCGGAAATATTTATTGATTATTTATGTCTTCGCGCTTTTATTTTGTCTTATTACAAGTTATCCATGAACTTAGATCAAGAAGACTCATTGTTAATGTGGTTATCATATTCAGGGTGTTTACTTAATAACCAATGTAATTATGACTTTACGGGGACAATTCATGTTTTTTTTTGTGAATAAATACACTTTTTTTATATGTTTATTATATCCAGTATTTATTTTTTGTATGTACCAACCGCTATTATACCTTGTAAGAATACCTGCACGTTTTCGAGCAATGTACATTCTATGGCGGTGTAACAACTTCCTAAGTAGAGTTACTCTGCGCATACTGATTAAAATATCGCTACCAACTTTCTGTTCTGTGAAGTACTTAAAGATAAACGGTAAAATTATTATTGTTTAGTAGCCATAAATTTATTAAATTAATTAATTAAATTTAAATCAGTATATCCATTCTAAAAATAGTGTGGATTGGTCATGCACTGACTTTCAAATCATTTATAAATAATAATTTTGTTAAAAAATGGAGACAAAACACTGTACGCCATGTTAAGTGGGAAACATAAAGGCTGAAATAATGAAAAACTGAAATGAAAATGAATGAAAATGCTTTTTTATGTTAATCAAAATACTAATAAGTATCAATTACATAATTTACTTACACTTGTTGTGTTGTGAGTGATTTTGTCGTGTTATATAAATAAATATTTTCTGACAACTCACACAACAACATCTAGCACCGTAGTAAGCTTTAAAGCTTGTTTTACGGCTATAGACATCTGATATACTTAATATGATAGACATTCTTAGATAGTATTCTTAGATTTATATTATACATATTAAACACCCGGACGGAATCAAGCCAGCTACCTCTTGCACTGCGAGCTTTTCCTAAAATTACTTATTCCTTTGTATTATCCTCCTAACGTCAATGGCATAACTAACGCCATTTAACAACTTCCAGTTTCTCAGAACGCCATTTAAATTGAAAAACTATCCTCAGTTATATAATAAGGCTTGTTGCAAACGACGCGCATTCCATCGCGGTGTAACAACTTCCTAAGTAGCGGGCCTGCCTACATACTGATTATGTCCCACATTGCGGTTATAATAACGCCGACAATTGATGGTTTTCCAACGGTATACGGCAATCAATAAATCGATTACTGAAGCGAATCTTTGCTTTTATATTTAACAAAAAAATATGGTGGTCAAAACACAAATTTTTAGAAAATCATTTTGTGGAACAACATTGACCAACGTGAAAATAGTAGAGATGATAAACCACTCACTGAAAGACACCCCATGACTTCTCTTAACTTGAAATATTTCGGAAATAAGTCAAGTTATCAACTCTAGTTGTGTACTGATCCCCCGATCTTTAGGAATAATGATTTAACGCCTATTGATTGAAAAGTTTAGTAAGTGTCATTTATAATTGAGTTAATACAAATTTGATGAAAATTATCGGTGTGATGAGAGAAGTTGATTTAATATTCGCAATAGCGCGAGCGAGAAAGAGAGAAAACGTGAAAGTGACATAACAATTTAAGTTTCTAAGATTATTGGTTATTGGTGTATGGCTGTAAAAGCAGAATATATTTAATAAGTACGAGATGGACTCATACTACACCTAGGGTTTCGTGTATAGTGTTTATACAGATTTTCAATAAAAAAAAACAAAATATGAAAATATAAAGTTCAAAAAAGCTGCAGTTAGAGCGGTCACCCATTCAAGTACTGGGTACTCTCGCGCAACGTTGCTTGGCTTTATAAAAATCACTTTTTTTTGTATAGGAGCCCCTTATTTATTGCTTATGTGTTTTTAGTATTTGTTGTTCATACCTCAAATTTCATTTCTCTATATACAGTGTGGTGGCAGACAGACAGACAGACAGAGATACAGACGACGAAGTCTTAGTAATAGTGTTTCGTTTTACCCTTTGGATACGAAACCCTTAAAAGGCCCAGTTAAAGTGAAGTATCGTTGACATTGCATTTGACCTACTTTCAATGAAGAAATCCTACAGTTCATGACGTAATATCATAACTAACGCTGTATAAAAGCTATTGCTAAAATATCTAGACCTCGTTACCTTAGGATCTATGTTAGGACTCATTGAAGCCACCGCGTAACTGTTTATTACTTCGCTCCTAAAGCATCAGCCGTAAAATCTGTGCTCATTTTCTTGCATTACCCATTTTCACAAAGTCTATAAACACTTTTTCATTCTACCTCATCTCCTCCATTCATATTCATAGAGTTCTTAAGTAAAATGGGAAAATTAACACAAAAACTTGCCTAAATTGTCAGCAAACAGCTTATCATAAGGATCATATTATTCGGCCTGCCAAGTACTTACATTTAGACATTTGGCACTTATTCAAAATAGGTGACCTCGTTCATTGAGTGCTTTCAGTGGCAAAGATAACTAACACCAACTCAAAGCCATAAATTTTAATGTTATTCATATATTCTAAATGATTAATACCTTATGTTATAAAAACCATGAAGACAAATTTATCAAAGGAAGGTCAGTTTTTTCTTGTAAATAAATTGAGCGCATCTGCCACAAATTATTCGGTTTAACTTCAAAATTAACAAATAAATGCTTTCTTTGTTGCAGGTAATTCGTCAACAGGAAATCAGACTTCCTTCAATTGTTGCCAAAACCGCACAGAAGATTGAATGGACGTGAAATCCATTGGGGTGACATAAATTTGTCTCAAATGTGTGACTTTCATAATAGAAGCGTAACTTGAAAGCGTTTTGCAAACATTCTGTGTACATCCGATCCATTCTTTTGATAAAGGACGGAAATCGACGGGATCGAAATTGGCTGCGTGCCGTGACAATGTAGCTCTACGACCAGCAAATAAAAATGCGCCTATTCAGCGTTTGGCGAACGTTTTCTAGGATAGTTTCAATAAAAGTTATTGTATTGAAAATTGACAATGGATGGCACAGGAAGTGATGCGAGCGGGTATTGAAGCAAGTGGACTGTTTATAATTCGTTCATTGTGGACGTGTAATGGAACGCCCGCGCCTGCCGGCATTGTGAGGCGCGCGACCAGTGTCCTCCTAAATTGGCTTTTTACATAACACCAGGGAACTAAATGATAGGCCGCGGCACAATGTGTCAACGTATAATGGCGAAACTCATTTCCTGCTCCACCAGTTTTTACAGAAAGTGATAAATTTATCGCGTTTTTTTTTATATTTTAAGCCTCCATGTTGCTTGTTTTATTGTTACGTAACTTTTAAGGAAACTACCTAAAAACTGTAGTTAAATAATAGTTTAATATAAAATCAATAAATTTTATTTTTTTCCGATTTTGGGTAGTTCCTGTTATAATGTTATGTTTACTCGTCAGATGCCATGTTAGTTAGCAAACGCATAAAATAGTGCTCATTATTTCACCGCTTTACGTCAACATGGAAACGTCCGTTCATTCCGCTTTATTGTTTTTCCGCTCATCACGCAAGTCAAGTTGCAAGACTAGTCTAGCAACTGGTCTGAAAACGTGCCGAGACTAAAATGATCAGGCACACTTCTTCCAATCTGTATTGAGTCCTTATCAGGCGGTAAGATTACAATTGCTACCGCCACAATGCAAGATAACTAATCGCATTACGTCTAATAATTAATTCACCGATATTTCATACAACTTGATTGACTTTATCGTGAAGTTTGATCTCCTACCCATACCTCTGAACTGAACAAAACCATTTTATCATGAGCTATTTTGCTTAAGCTACTATCATGTATTCCCCAACTGGTTATTTCTAAGCAGAGATCGATAAAATTTGGTTTAGTTTTATAGTATCGACTCGCGACTTCTCTTGGACCTCCTAGTGGGTCAATCGTTAACAGTTTATGTGATTTTTATTGCCTTTTGTAAACTGTAGAGAAATAGTCAATTAGAATTCAAAACATGTCTTATTTGATTTTATGATCACTTAGGCGCACTGCTAAATTATTTTAAGTGTGAACGTCTAAATAATAATTTATTGGTCGTTTCTTGGGGCTCGTAAAAATCTGTTGTTCTTCAATATGTATCAATAAATATTATTTAATAGAATGATATTATGAGAGTTTAGTATCCTTTTGTACGGAACATTAAATTAAAGATACATTTTCAAAAGCTTTTAACGGTTGTTGGTTTATTTTGAGGCCGATAAGGTCTGGCCTTAACTGTTAAATATAGGGAGGACACGTAAAACATTAGAAAAAAAAGTGTGTATGTATCAGCTACGACGCACGATTGGAGTTTACTCCATACGAACTATAATTATGATATATATCGAATAGAAAAAAAGGGTAAATGAACGCATCTGCTAAAATGATAAGAGAAACAAACATTATATCTGTAATTATTCGGATTATTTCTATTACTTCAATAAAGCGTATTACATAAAGTATGTTACAAAATAATATAAATAAAATACAGCAACAAGAAGTATCGCGCAAAGAGGAGACCCCGAGAATGAGATACGCTGTTTAATGTATTCCATCTCATTCTTTAACATGTTCAATCCTACAGATATATATGTTTGTTGTTGTTCACGAAAAGTTGAGGCGTTACGTAGAAAGAGTTTCTACGTAACGCCTCAACTTTTCGTGTTACACTTTTTGATTTTACTCCTCATAAAATTTCCGTACCGGGCCTTATAACTCAAATCGTTTCTTAAGACGTAAACTCCAAAAACAGCTTTAAAAATACTCAAGTCTTATAATTAATAAAAATGTGATTAATTAATGAAATCTTTGGAAATAAAGTTAGATTTTCTCCTGCGGAGATAAATCGACTCTCTTTCTCTCTTTCAAATTGGTAGGTATCGACTCATCAAAATAATTGGTTTTTGGATGAGACGCCACCGTCCAACATAAAAATTGTAGTGAGATTTTTTATTCTAGATTTCAGAATATTAATACAGAATTCAAAATACTATAACTTAATAGTTGAGATATTTCGAGCCTTATTATTTAAACTTTCAAAATATTCCTTAAAAGTTTATATAACTTTGAAAAACGCTTCAAAAATATTAGTTTAATGAAATCGGTTAAAATTAGTATTCGTATAGTTTAACCACAATTTGTAATCGAAACTTCCCGCATCCATTAGATATCAAAAACCAACCAACTGGTATTTCGAGTTCCCAAAATCTGGTTTCAATTCTTTCGAAACGACCGCCTCGATGGTAATTGAAAAACGCAAGGCAGAATGCGCTATTAAAATGTCATTTACAAGACAAGCTACAGAATTTCAGAGTACGCACTGAATGTTATGCCTCATCTGCCTGGAAACGATATAATCTGTTAACTTTATTATCTTTAATTATAGGGATAATTGAGTATACATGTAATTTTAAGGTATTTTTACTTTTACGGGCGGACAGGTAGGGCAGAGAATTTGTTGAATTTTTGAATAACAACCGTTTCTTAAATTTTGAGCTCTGTAAGACGGTTTGTCTTTTTGTTTCCCGGTGCAGTTTCAATTACGGTTTTGGCTTAATTCTGTACTTATTAAATTTAAATGGTTATTAATAATCCATCCACAGCCTCCTAGAACTTTCGACCGAAACTAGAGTTGCAGCAGATGAATTACCTAAAATAAACATGTAATCTTTATTAACCTTCAAAGACCTCAAAGTTTAAAGTTAAATACTCTTCTGAGACTTAACCTATAACCTAATTAGAATTGATCTGTTGACCTACCAATTAAGACTCGTTAATAAGAGCTTAGTAATGCCAGGCTATAAACTACGTAAGCTCTTAATCGTAATAGCTCGGGGCAAGTTATCAAATTTAAGCTATGTATGATTATCAGGCCTTGATCTTTCGTTAATGGCATTGGAATATTCAAGCATTTAGGTACCTTCAAAGTTGTCTTTCGATTGATGTGTTTTTTTTTGAATTATTTATTGTTTACATTCATTTGTTTGCTTGGTGTCTATGTTTTCTAAATTGGTAGCGTTAATATTGAATGAGAGCCGTGCGCAAACAAACCCAAAGAAAAAATATAAAAATATTTTCTTTTTCTTTTTGTAAGTTGTTATGTTAATACAATGTAAAACACATATTATTAAGCTTGCCATAGTATTTTGTTTTAGTGACACTAAAAAATTAACATAGAATGTTACTTTTTGACTATACATATTGTTATAAAATAAATTATGTAAAAAAATAACAAAATTACCTACGCTCACATCATAATTTATGCTAAAATTTTACCCAAGCTTCCTAATACGGAGCTTAGTTAAATTCGCCAGATAATTCTAGTATCGACGTTGTAGTTTGTGTACAAAGCTCAAACTAATAACATAACAGCTAGTTTCAATCTATAATGTACAAAGCGGCAGAGATTCCGTAGAAGCCTGATATAGAATAATAAGTTTACATTAAGGCTCTCCACGTATCGGTACCCATCTGATATTTCATATTACGAACAAATAAATCCTTTGCTCGCTCGAAGCCGTATCTAAGATATTCAGTGATACGGCTATCTTATAAGTCGGGCTCAATACAACCTCGGCTCAGCCTGACAAATGGTCGCCTGTGACGTCACACAATCGAAGCTTATGCTAGAAATATTCAACCGATATTCAATACTTTGCAGCCGAAAAGAGAAGGTATTTTGAATTCAATTCCATTCACATTTGTGTTTCGAATTTTAAGTTTGATCAGAGAAATCTACTTTTAAACGAGTAATTCTCTTATTGTATAGATATATAACTATTATACTATGAATCACGAAAACAACTACTATTAAAATTTAGTAATCATTGCTTATGGCTACGAGGACGAAAGATGATAATTTTAGTTTTCGAAAAGCATAATAACGAACACACAGTTCTTGAAATACTTTACGATTTACATATATATTATGCTTGTACGGGTACAAACATATACGAAGCTAAGAAAGTTACTTGATCTTGATTCATGAATTTGAGAGAATTACTGAAAACTAGTTAACAAAAGTGGAACTAATGAATGACCATCAATCGATAGAAACTCCAGGTTTTATCTAGAATCTTCTAGGTCTTCATGCTCCATCTTAGACCACATCGTCACTTTACATCAGGTGAGATTGTGATCAAATGAAGGCTTATCTAACATAAAAAAATTAAAAAAGAATCAAATCAAAAAGTTCATTTGTAACTAAACATTTTTAATTTAATTTTTATTATTATAACAGTGAACGCTTTAGAGTTGAAATTAGCTCAGCTATCTCCCTTATTAGTCTTGTCTTAGCAAACTCTTTTTGCTAAGTATACAAGAGAATTAGGCTGATAGCTGAGCCGCAGATAAGAATACACAAGGAATTATACTAAAGCGATAGTAATCGCTTAAGCACTCGCTTTTGTGGGAAAACAACGCTTTTTCTAAAAAAGCTCTCGGTAAATAGATAACATTTCTTTCATAATTCTCAGTTTTCATAAAAACTCTTGAAAGTTTTTCGACCGACAAAGAATATTAAAAATGTTTTGTTCGTTGCTACAGACTATTAAATTAGTTTGTTGGTAACGATTTAATACAATTAATGGACTTAGTTATTAATTTCAGTTTTAGGCAAATTATTAAGTGCTTAATACAAACTTTGAGTAGTTCATTAGAATAATACTACATAGCTACAGTTATTGAAAATATAATTACTACTAATAGAATTAGGAGTGCAAAAACGAGTATTTCGAAGTTTTTAAATCCATAATATTTTTGATCTATATACCTATATGAAAGCATTTTTACCACAAAACTTTTTTACCACTTACTCGATAATACTTATGCCGGAATTACAGTCGCAAATAATCTCTTATTAATTTCAATAAATAATTACAACTATGAAGATGAATGATGTCAATGATTAATTGATTAATTTGCGGAATCTAATTCAGTATGACGGTTCTTTGTTAAAAAGCATGTATTACACATTAATTTATTTATCAAAAATCATTCCCTAAACGGCAGGAAGTTATTGAAGTCAGTTTTTTTTTTAAATTAATAATGTCTTTTTATTTGCTAGTTTCACCTATGTATATGTTTTTATCAGGTATTTAGTAGAATAACAAACTCCACCCGTACGAAGTCGTGGTCACCCACTAGTAACTTAATATATAGATAGAAAATTATTTATTGCACACACCAAACTTAGCCCCACATTATGGGCCTTA
Source organism: Gymnoscelis rufifasciata (assembly GCA_929108375.1). Classification (NCBI taxonomy): domain Eukaryota; kingdom Metazoa; phylum Arthropoda; class Insecta; order Lepidoptera; family Geometridae; genus Gymnoscelis; species Gymnoscelis rufifasciata. The sequence goes on along the minus strand of OV815315.1, from coordinate 4,272,163 downwards.
CATTTTCAAAACTATTTAACTCACAACTTCATAATATAGATAGGAGGTTATAGACAAAATAAAACATATAACTAGGTTACTCTAAGGAACCAAGAAAGTGTTTACATCACTTAAATAATTAAACAAAGAGTGAACTTCTGCCAAAAGGTTGCATGGTTCTGAACGTCTGTGTGCTTGATCAGAAACTTGGATGCCAAACTTACCTACAACCCTACTGAGACTTGGCAATCGCAGTATAGAAGTATAGGCTATCTAAATTATGTATATGCAGTTCGATATTAGCAACAGTTTCAATCTCGCAAATAAGCTTTCGATTGAATGTTACTGATAGTTACAATTATTTTTATTAACCTAATCAACCTAATTTTAATACGCAAAAGGTAAGGAGGAATAATATAGGTACCAATAAATACTATACTTTGTTATTCTTGTTATTTGATAGAGTTTTTACTACATAAAAGAAATCTTAATAAGTTTAATACACCATTCTATGACGACGATGGCATTACGGTACCTACTCGCAGCCTATTCTTACTGAGATCTCATCTTCAATACAATTTTTCTCATCAACCTCTTGAAAGACGTTTTTGTCAGTGCATTATCGAGAATTTTAATTATAGACCACATAAATAAGCTATTACCTTATAAATAGCCCGGCAGATGGCGTGACCGCGCGACAAAGAATCAGAACTCCACTCAAATACTATTCTGTAAGTAAATTGGTAGCCTGTGGAACCGTGACGATTTTGTAACAAAAAATCGAACCCTTCCTTTTTATAAAACAGTGGCACAATCGACAGGTTTGGACTTTTGAAAGTTATTTTATTGCGAAGTCATCGAACAATAAGATTCCGTGACACTTGATATTCTTAAACTATTCTCTTCCATGACTCAACTTCCGTTTGCAAGATAAAAATTGCTATGGTGATTCAGTGTTGAAACAAATGACAGCTGGTTTTTCACTCGTTAGTTTAATGGTGAAACTATGATTAAAGTTATGGTAACGACCTCTTCTTATTGGTTAAGACGAATAGTTGAGAACTAAGCGAACATAATACCTTGCATTCCAACCCTAGTGATTAGCACTTCCATAAAGCTAAGCTACAAAGAATGCTGTAGAAATTTATCGCGGAGGGCGAGAGTACCATCACCGTAAATATCCGCCTTAACTTCCTCTGCTCTTTTCTATTGATTTACGAGTAGCTTTTAAAAGCTTACTTTTTACAAAGCAACTCCAGCCAGTTGTTTCCAACTGTCTACAGCATCTGGCCTTCTTTACTTCAGTTTTTACTCCGTTCCAAACTTTGTCATATTAAACTTTGCCTCTAAAATGATTGTAAGAACACTTTCTATAGCTGAATAAATTCCACCCTGTGCTGAACTCTTAGCAGGTTCGTTAATGCAAACATGCCTGACGCAACTCAATTTTAAGGAGTTGCGCCTTTGAAAAACGCGCCGATCCAGGTAATAAGCAAAGCATCTTAAACAATGCAAAATAAATTAACCTCAACAAGATTGAAGAACAAACACAGACGTGGACAGATGAATAGTAAATGTTCAGCGCACTTTATTTTATTAACGAATGGAAAATTTTCATTTCGAAACAGGGTACATAAATCCTTATTAATCCTCATTTGGGAGTCGATTCAATAAGCAATAATGAAAAGCAATACGTGGAGCTATAATTCTCGACTTCTCGGGGCGCTCTCTTAGTAGTTGATAATAAATCAAATGCTCCGTTGCTTGTCATCGGTGCTGCAATATCAAAGAGTCGTTGGTTGATAATCCGGCTATTTAAAACGTTCAGTGGTTGACAGGACCTTAGTGAGAACTTGCGCCTACACAACCTGGCCGGCTGCTCGCGAATGGAGGCAGGCATTTTGTATTACGGTTACTTGTGCTATCTTCATGTCAGTTTATTTAGCTTAACACTAACTTAATTGGCTATAAATTAAGCAAGAACTTCGCTAGTTGGCTTTAAATATATCGGGTTGTTGAATTTGCGTATCGTAACTAGGTAATGGGTATAATTTATGAGTACGGCAAGCCGTGAAGCTAGTAGGTAGTAAATAGGAGCATAGTTTAGTAGCCCCGTTTGACCATTGAATTTCAATGCTTTAAATTATAATAATGCGTTTCAAATTCAAACGTTTATAACTCAGTTGAATAGACAGCTTTATAACAGCTCGGAGACAGCAACTGTTTGGGTCCTGCGACATGTTTCGCAAAGTTCCGTTTACTTGAGAATAACATAATATGGATAGGAGCAAAGATAATAATAATATATTACTATAATTTTGATTTAGGTCTGAGTAAACTTGTTGTAAACTGTCTGAGTAACTTTGTTGCATAACAAACGCTGTGTTTGCATAACCTTAAATGCCTCCTAATTAAATATTTCTTATACAACGCAACATCATTGCAATCGAACAATATTTTCGTAGCGAAATTTTTCTTCGTAAAAATTTCTAACCATAAAAAGTTCGAAACACAGCCAAGTCACCGCCATTTTGTCTTCAATACACACAGCGACGTAAGTACATAAACTTTCCAAACAAAAGCTATCTGCTTGTAATGACAATGTAGAACGAACATGTAGGATTAGTCAGGAACGCAGGGCACGCACCGATTGCGTGTGCGTGTTTGTGTTTCCAAGTGTGCGTGTCCCCTCGACTCAAACACACTAGTTTCTCACGCGTTCCAACCCACTGATGTGCACTAAAGCAGGTGGAGTCACAATTACTAGAGTACCTAAGTCTATGTACGCCAGCCCTAACAAGTGCTAGGGTTGTAGTTTCTGAATCTTCCCTACCCGTCATTAGAAAGCATGAACACACAAAGCAAAGCAAAGCAACACACAGGAATACCGTAAGTTTATAGCAATAGAATATTTATGTTCAGAATTAAAAATTCATGCAAGTTGATTGCAATTTTAAATAACTTTAAAGTGCTGCGGATTAGTTTGTGCGTATGCAGATTGCATCTTAATCCCCGTTGAATTTCTAAGTAAGCAATTTACATTTTGAATGGAGGCACTTCGCCTTAATAAGTCCACATAGTCCCAACACCTAGGATTACCTCACTTTACGAGCTCCTGTTTACCCTTGGGGAGAAAAAGAGTTTTATGTTATAAGTCGCCGCTACTAATACTTTCAGGTTGTTTGTCTTGGATTAAACCCGTGTCTTTGCTTTTAGCTACTGTTTGCTCGGCCTATATCAATATTTGTTAGTATGTGGCTTTCTTACCCGACATGAACTTTTTAATTACTCTTCTCATTCTACGCTTTGACTGCCTTTAAGCTGCCGCTCCGGTCGTAAACGGTACTAAAAAACTCGTGCGCCCCAGATTAGGCAGAAAAATAAAAGTGTAGCTGTAATCTCATTAGGCGATATTACATTTGATATGGGTCGGATTCTCATCAGCAATTCCGATCAATAGGGCCTCAGATTGTGGGATCTGGGTATAAGTGTTTCGTGCAACTCTACCAACATTCAGATACTAATGATATCTCCATTGTTCACGATGCTGATCGATAGGTACCGTCGTGAGCAAAATACTTGCCCGTATCAGATATTGATTATTGAATCTGACGTATCATGTTCGGAGACGAGTTGACTTACCAGTTCTATTTTTTGTTGTTTGGAACTTCTGTTTTTGTTGTTTGTAATTCTTGAATTAAATTCTAAGAACTGGCTGTACTTGTCTTATTGTGGGTAAAATATTAATAGATTATTATTATGTTCACAAAGATCAAAGGTCGAAGGCGCAGCTCCATAGAAGGATAAATGTTTCTTATCACCCAACGCCCAATATTCTAACAGCAAAGTCCGAAATAAACCATCAAGGAAAGCAATAAACAGATCGGATCACTTCCTTTGTAAGCAAAAGACACGTCACAGCTTAAATCAGATACATGACAAAACATAACCATTTCTAAGACGTCTTACGCCTCCGCTGTACCAATGTACTTGCAGTTGCGGATAATTTTCGCATTGCGCCAATCGGATTCGGTGTAGATATCGGTTCGTAACGGTCCTTGCATCGAGGCTGCATTCTGTGCGATTCCACGGTAACTTGCATCTTGATTGTGCTCGCTTTATCTCAATGAGACCTTCGGATGCTGTGTTTCCGTCTATAGCTATCTGGCTACCCCATTCCTATTCAAGCCTACATTATCCCTTTTTCCGTTAACAATAAACAAAAGTAACTGTTCTTATTTATATCGTTTGTTTGTACAATTTTTAAATAAACAAATATAAAAGTTATTGTTTTTATTGATGAGAGGAGGTATTGTCCTCCACTTAAAATTAATCAGTTATCAAATACTTCTAAGAACTAGCCATTGAACAACAACGTCCAATTTTACCTTACCTTCTCAAGTTTTTTCACAACCTTCCAATATTTTGTGATTGTCCTAAAACGCCGTGAGCAACAAAAACTTAATTAGTCTTTTTTAGTCTTACTACTTGGATGTTTGGTAATGGTGTCATTATTAGTTACGAGCTCAGTGTGTAGCTAGTGGTCAAACATTCAAAGATATGATTGATTATTCCGATCGAAACACGGTTCGTTACAACCGCAACCATGCGCACAGCTGTCATATGCTTCAAAGAACCCGTGAGTCCTACAAAAACAGACTGAGGAAGACGGATATATAATAACATCGTGGGATTGAGAGGGACGGGGCTGAATTATATTATCCCTAGAAAATGTCCTTCGATACTGTTTGGGTTGCGGTGATGAGATTTTGTGAGATGCGATAATATTCAGATTTACTCAGTTTCAAAATGTTTAATTCTCTTTTCGCTTATGCTTTTCTAATGTTTAACCACGGCCTCACTTTGAAACATTTGAACAGAGTTGCTACCATTGGGCTATTTATCCGCTGGTTAAACATCAGTTAGACATAGAAGTCAAACATAAACTCCCCTAGTTTACCACTGCGACTAACACTGACTGTTCAATTATTCGACTACTAAAACTACTATTTTAATACGGAATAAAATTTACTATTGACTTTTATTTCTCGTAAAGCTAGCTCAATATCAGCTAAATTTGTCGTCGGCTCCTAATCCTTTCGCCCAAATCAGTTTATTTGGAATTAACTTTTGTATCCACTATTAAACTTGGCGGTTTCCACGAAACAGGACGGAAAATATTAGTCTCTTGTAATCCTCAGGACGTACCTATCGTAAAGGGTGAAGATTTGTGAGTGAGCTTACAAGCAGAACCGGCACGTGACTCTGTGTGTGCGGCCATAACTTCAACTGTAAACATAAAATCGATGGCATTCCTATAATTGTTTACAAGCCTGTGGTGCGATGCTGCGCTTAAAAACATCGAGTACTGGCGCACAAACTAATAAATTGGAAATTTTATAGCATCAACGAAATATTGTTTTCGGACACCACTAATTCTAAAACGCTTTACAATGCTATAAAAATGGCCGTTTTAGTTAACATAAACAATCTGAATTTATCGCCGTTGTTTCATTTGTGACAGAGTACGACGTCGCTATAAAAATCAGCCTTCGATTTTTTATATTTCGTACCGAAACCGGCAACAAATCTCTCCGGGCATAACTCAACCGCTTCATTAGATTTTCATGAAGCTTTGGAAATAAATCAAATTTGTATCGTCTCAGTTTTGAATAGTATTAATATTTAAGAAGATAATCGCTTCAAAGCAATACCGGTGGATGGTAATATTGAAATGCGGTCTCGCGACCACTTAGAGCGCAGCAAGTTCGCCCGCTGGAAATATATGCTATTGTCTCCGGTAAGATATAAAATACCGATATGACCCTAAGACGTCTTCGTTGCAAGAAATATTCAAGGGATACGGCCCACACTTTTAATAGCGGTTACATCATTTCCACACAATGAGAGCGCCTTCCACACCCATTCTCTGTCCGTATGATTTGAAATTATAGCACCGTTTTATTTGCTCTCGGCGCATTTATATGCGGTCGCTGTGCCGCACAATGTGCCACAATATTATATGTTAGGGCACCTATACATTATGCGACACGATGCAACTAGCAGCGTGTCGCACATGTGTCGCGTCGCACCAGTCCCGCTTGACGCGAGTGGGAGGCAGAATGAAGCCGTAATTTAATCCTTGATTGTGTTCCAGTTTAATTTATTCGTTGCATGATCAAATTTGGTACGATTGTGGCCATTTATATCAGGGTAATGCAATGCAACACCACGGCTTAATTCAGCTTTCTGCTTTGAGCTTGATACGCTTGACAGCAATCCCCATTTAACTTGAGGGCTATGCAAATAATATTTATATGTTGAAAATATTATTGCATAAAATATATACATATAGATCTCAAACAAGAAGCCCAAGTAACCGTCATTTCCACGTAGGATTATTGGCAATATATAACTTACAAAAATAACCGTACTTCAATTTACAATAATGCTAATTTTGTCACGAAAGACGGTGGTATAAATTCAGTATATTATTCACAACGACAATTATTTACAAAATTATAGAGCACAAGCAACGGAGACATTGTCTTCGATCATTTAAAAGTTTCAATGGAAGTTTATTTACATACATAATAGCAGTTCGTAAATGCAACAATTTTGTATTAAAATTTAAATTGTTTAAACACCGGCCTTACATTTTATGACTACGTAGATCAATCAAGCTATTATGTTCAAAACTGTTCTTTAACCGAGAAGCAGATTTTACTCGGTTTGATACAATTTATAAATAGTTTAAGGACTATAGTATCGTATCATCATAATTATAGGCGGTCTCTCAAAAGCAATAAATATAAAAACTTAATGACGCTATAATAAAACATCAATATAGTAAATTGGCAGGATGCGCTTATAATAAGAAAATGGGTCAACACTTTGTTCAACCTATTCTTTATTTTACTATGTTTAATATAAAAATTTTATGGCAGAGTTAACGTTTGGGATTTTTATGCAGTTTAATTTTATTTTACGGAACGTGATTTATAAAGATGGTTTAGTTAAGAAATATATGAATTCCCATTTCTTGACTGTAGTTCTCGCTTCTCACACAAAGTACATAGTATGAAACCATATACAATCCTGAGATAAGACCAGCAAAAACATACATAGATTCCAGCTGATGAAAATTAAATTAAAGCTTACCCCTATAGGTTCTAAGTCTCAGACTACACTGACCACAAACAAGAGCTATACATGTCCATATTTCATGAAAAATTCATACCATGGCCGGGAACTAATGATGTTCAAGGCATGTTTTATTGCCAGCGGGGACATATTTTTCATTATTCGTTTATTATGGCACTACACCATCTAATAACTATTAAAAACTTTAATGGACAGCAAGCTCACTTATGAATTCATACTACTGTTTTCATTACAGTGAGAATGCAGTTTTTTCAATCTGCTGGCTCATAGCTTCAAATATTGGAAACCTGCTCCAAATTCCAGCCACTATAGTCTTTATTTATTTTCGTCATTGAATAACCCAGTTTTCACTAAGTCCCAGGAATGGAACTGAAATTGAATTTCTACCAGTAAAAACCGGACCGGTAATAGAGTTTACCTTCTGCAGATCAAATAAAATAACAACTAACGTACGGTAGAGACGGCGAACACATTTACGGACTTCGGGACATCCGCGGGGAGTGGAGAGACAGTCTGGTCACTTTTATTTGATTGGGATCTTGTGCCATTCTGTTCTAAATTGAAATCCACCAAATAGAATTGAGAAACTCAGCTTCAAACAAACTGAGTTCACTCACTGGCACAACACTACGAGGTGGAGAGGGAGAAATTATTTGCGCATGATAAATGTGTTTCCTCCGCCACCGATATTAAACATATAAAAAAGATCTGAGCATGAAATACACCATGTTCCCCTCTATTTCATGTTCCGCTACTCGACTCGCAGTATCTGCCGAGAAAATTTCATTTTTTCTTCGCCATTTGGCTTGCTGACTTAGATTGTATTTTATCTTTATGCGAAATCATAATTCATTCTGGTTTGCTCCTTACGGCTAAGTGTTGAATGTTTTCGTTCTATCCTTGTTACATGCTAATGACGCTCACTATTGTTTATTGAGGGAGATAAGATGGCGACTCGTGATAGACTTTAATTGATGCTTGATACTGGGAGCGTGGGCGGTAAGATGCAAATTTCAATTGGAAAGTAACCGATTCCTCGGTTTCATTGGGCAATGTATAATCAGGCAATTGATATATTAAGCGGAAACAACTTGTTTACATATTATATTTCGAAACTAGGCGTTTATGTTGGTCGGGCCTCGCTTGCCCCCTAGTGCGCGCGCCCGCTACTCACAAAACAAAATGATAAATGGTAGATCGTCAGTAGTTACGCGTTACATAAACGCTGATGGATTGATTGTAAACGGCCGTGTGTGCCCATCGATCGATTAGTTCCTGCGCCGGCGCACCCCGGGGCCGGATTTTAGACGATTATCTTTAATGGATTTTGGTAAACTTAAGTGTTGGTATGCAGGGTCCAGAGATTCAAAAAATGTAATCCATCTTCGAGGCCCTAATTTTCCATTTAGTTTAACGGTTCCATATTCTGTGGATGTGTTTATAATATCTAAGCAAAATACTCAGCTCGATTGAATTGAAAGTGGTTTTGAAGAGGTGATTTGAAAATATCTGATTAGGTCGACGTCAAATAGAAAGATTAATTAAATAAAGCATTGTTTGATCAACAAAGGCTAATCTTCGTCGGCATCTTTCACGAATACGAGAGTACTTGGCGGGGCACGTATGTTTTCAATCACCGCCATTCATTATTCACTCACTTCCCTTTGCCGAAAGTCTTTCACTACTTTACGTTGATACTCAGATCGGAATATAAACCTTTTGTCTATCTGCATAGAGTTCTCGATTATTTTGTTTATTATCATGGAGCATCTTTGACTTTTATTCATAGCAAATTTTACCTTATCATGTCAAGAATATAGTTCAAATTGGAAATCCGGTCCGGATGTGTTAGTATCAAAACGGCTTGAGGTTATTCAATTACCTTTATACTCAATAGACGTAACTTCTTTTAGTTTATGTATTTAATTTGGAACAAACTGGTTAAAGCAATATCAAAAATATAAAATGAACTTATTTTCAACGTCATACATTTATTTGTTTTGTAGTTATTATAAGAAAGCTTGCGTTTGTTTTTTGTAGTCATTAGTTGACCAGAAATAATTTCACACTTGTTATGACACTGTAACGAAATGTACGGGAGCATCAAAAAGTCATCAGCTACTCAAATGTATATTCGTGTTACATAAATTGTTGTTAGTAAACTCGAACATGGGTTTATAAACAAGTGAAAAAACATTAATGAAATTCATATCTACAAAAAAGTTTCTAAGATTTTTTTATTCATAGTAGCGTTTTTTGCTGACTATTACTACTACTATTACAGTACAAAAGTTCTGCTCATGTTTCTGGTCTAGACGTTTTCTATATTTAATCGAGATTTTTACGGGTAATGAAAATGGAAGAAAAACACATGTTGCACCGACCCCAAATAATGTGGGATTAACATAAGCAGCACAAGCTTTATCAACGTTAGAACTTTATTATTTACTATTACTACATTATTATTATTATAAATAATACTTTATTGCACAAGAAAATACAGAGTTGTACAAAAGGTGGGCTTAATGCCTAGGCATTTTCTACCTGCCAACCTCATTATTATGAGTACAACCAAGTTGCCTCTCTTTTTTTATTAAAATATGACGTAAAGCCTTGTTAACCCTCAGAATTCAGTTTTAAAAATAAATAATGATTATTCGAGTTCCAAAAACTTAGGTAAATATCATAATGCTTGTCTGGATCCAAACTATACTATGTATCATCGCAGTCATCAAGCCACGAGCTACAAGCTTCCGACAGTTATATAAAAAACAAATTGTGTGAAAAATTACCATGATTACCTCTAATAACGGACGTTGGTTGATTGTGTTCTGAATACTGGAACATCATTAGCGATGATTGTGACTTGAAACGATGATTTTGTTTTCCGTCTTTGTTTGTGGACGCGTTCTGTATAAGAATTGGTGAATTTTTGCATATCGAGGGTTCAAAAGAAGGGGAAATTAAAAAATATGGATATTTAAAGCATTCGCTAGACATCGGCTTGAACTGTCCATTATTTCTAAAAACTGAACCACGCTCATTTAACTTATAATGATACTTAAAGACTCAATAATAGTTTTAGATTAATTCAGTATCCGCAATAATAATAATAAATCTTTAAAAGATGAATCGGTTGGATAATAATATAATTTATTTCTGCTAATATTAGCTACCATGGTATAACATTTTCTATAACAAGCTTTGTAAGAACATTATTCCTTGAATAATAATTAACTACGTATATTATAATCTATAATATTTTATAATAGATAATGCATAATCGTGTGCTTACATCTATATAAATAAAAATGAATTGTTGTTCGTTAGTCTGATTAAAACTCGAGAACGGCTGAACGGATTTATCTTATCATAGTCTTGAAATGTTCGTGGAGTTCTAGGTTTTTTTCTCGCCTTTTAAAAGGCGAGAAAAAAACGAAAAATTGCCGGGAAAAAATGAATAAAAACCCGTGCGAAGCCAGGGTAAATAACTAGTAAATAAATAAATAATAAGAAATGCTACTTATCATTTCAATTAATGTTAAGTAACGTCATGTATTACAATTTAATTATTTGAAAAAAATATTGATTGCATATTGCTTTAAGTAAACAGTGAGCTTAGAGAGTCATAAAACCGATAGTAACTTTGTAAGCAAAGTGGCAATGACCTACACCAGGCTTCATCACGACATTAAAGCATTTGACATTTGAGCACTGCTCCCGCTTTCACAGAACAGATCAAATGGCTAATTCAATCCATAACTATCAGGAAAAATAACATTATAATACTTAAACAAAATACGCATTCCGTCAGTGGACCTGAGCTTGTTGACACACTATTATTATAATCCATTTATAATAATAACCTAGGAATTAGCATACGCACCCCTTGTTATGTTCGGCCTGCTAGGACTTAGGGGGAACTGCTAGGGATTTCTTTCTTGACGAGATAAATTAGATTTATAGTATCAGTTCATTAAATTATAAAATTTAATTTTCTGAGCGCGCTCAAACGAAGTAACATAAGAATTACTAACGAAGGAATTTAATACGAGTAGGATGGTGAAAATAAAAAGGGGTAAAAAATGTAATGGGAATTAAAATCCTAGAGAATATACATTTTGGATAGTAAACAGTCGTATAAAAAATGTCTGGGTAAACCAATCAATGTTACATAAAAAAGGCTATAGAAATAGGAAGAGAACAGTAAACATTAAGCTTATCCATTTCAAGACTCGCAAGAACTTAATCCCGACATCCGTCACGAGACTCTCATTCCTAGTAGAGGAGTCATTATGATAAGCTCAATAAACAGACCGTCCTACATTTCCTGTGCATCACGAGTGATTCAAATTCCCATTGGCATATCAGGCAATTAAAGCGACCGTACGGTAAGCAGATGTCTGTCACTTTTATCAAATACATTAAACTGGCGGCTCGATCCGTACATTTATTCTCTTTTTCTCCGAGCATAAAACCTTAAGATAAGCAGTAATGTATCGGTGCCCTGTCGAATAATTAAATATCCCTTTTTGAGGTTCGGAAAGTGCAGCCTAATTAAGCTTTTGAACTTTTTTTCCGGAGCTGCAGATGAGTTCGCTGATTGGGTGTCGATTGAGTCGATTTGCGCATCACTGCTTTAGTAATATATTTACAAAAACACTTAAAGTCATGTTTTAAGAGTTGAATTTTCTGTGAAACGCTTTTTGGTTTTGTGTTTTGTATTATCAATGGAGTATTCATAAAGATCCATAAATTGTTTGCAAAGCAAGTTGAAATGTAAAATACTGACTACAAGTTGTGCAAAATATATATTCATGAAACTGAACCCTTGTAAAACTTTATGGTTACATTTTCTAGTTTTAGTAGGTACTTGAGGATTATGACTGTGACATAATATGACTTGAAGGGCTAGCAGAAATATTGATGACAAGAATTTTGTTCACAGTTTTATTTCATTGTTCAAAATGAAAAGTGATAAAGTTAGCTCCTTTACTTTTATGATTAGACATAGCTTATGGAAATAAAAAGTCAAAACATTGACTTAGCCATGAGGTGTAATTATGCTTTTAAGACTCCTTTGAGAATCCAATTCATAATGTTGCAAAATTCAAGACATAACTAATTGTGTGTCTACTCTTTTTGACTTTGACGTAAACGTTGAATGTTTACTCCTTCCTTTTGGAAGTCAAGTTGATTTTAATTAACATTTATTTTCCTTCGTTTTATTCTACGGCGTCTACGTACGGGTTGGTGTGACGTCATCAAAATGTCTATAGAAATTGATTTGTACCAAAACTAGCAAAATAAAATACCTAGCCAAATACCTGATTTCCATAACAAAACATTCAATTATAAGAAACACGATTCAACAGTTCAATTTAGATAGTTATTTTTGTTGCGTTGTTAATAAAGTATATTTTGAGTGATGTTTTGTATGTTTGTTCACAGTTTGCGGCGCCGAGGCCCGGTGGGGAGTCATCGTGTTTGCAAGGCCCCGACTGTTTCATGGTAAGTGTTTGATACTGTAGGGATGTCCGTTGATAGTTCATAAATTTATTTAACTTATTTACTACCATCGTCACCCTATTTACGTTCGCACTGCTGGGACACAGGGACTTATTATTTTTCTCTTGACGAGAGAGATTAGGCCTTAATGCAACACGATGGGTTGGTGAATGACACAATGTTCTTCAAACGTACAAATAAAATAAAATTTAAACAATATGTTATAAATTGATCAGTCTAAAACAAGCTATGAGATCAATTAAAAGCATCGAAAACACGAAAAAACTAAATATAACTACAATAATTATTAAGATCAAAGTTCTAAAAATGAGAATAGGTCTCACTTAATACATAGTTATAAATAACTATAAATTAAGCATAAAAGTTTAAACAAACAAGAAATAGCTGTATTTAACTCAAGAAATCTATTCAAAATATAATAATTTCCTAACATCATACAACAAAAAAAATATATAATCATATTCCGAAAAGAATATAATTATCCTTTTTCAACTTCACTAATCTTAACAAGTCTTTCTTTTCTGAGTTGAGACGAATACTCGATAAAAAATATTCATCTTTAGAGTCAACCCTAGCTTCTGGAGGTACCTGATAGCCATTGTCCAGTATCCAATCCTATTATTCTGGTCTACTTAAGTCTCGGAATAACGGACAAACAGACCTTTAAAGCAAATCATATTAACAATAACCGCTTTATTCCTAAAACTGTTGTTGCAAAAAGTTATTGTTTAAAAAAATCGTAAAATTCGCAAACTGTAAATATTTGCTACAACTACTGCTAAAAAACGGCTTTGTTCTTTAATTTTACGGATGGAATAGACAAATCATTTAAGTAGCGTTGTTTTTTGCAAGTAACTGTTATTTTCTTAAGGAATGCTTGCTAATAAAATTTCTTGTAAAATAATATTAAATACGCATAGTTTTTAACTTTTGGTTGCTATTGCCGTCATAAAAGTAGAAGTTACTTATTTTTTTTTATTGCATCTACAGTGGAAGCTTACACAATTTTTTTAAATTTTTTTCAGCTATGCTTTATACCTTTATGACAAACGAACAATAGAAAACTTAAAGTTTGCATCAATAACTTTAAATTAAATAATAATAAAATGTTCTTCAAAAGTTGTTCAAAAAACAAAACAGTACAACAAAAACTTCTTACATTACAAAAATTGGTCCATAGGAATACTACGAGTATCTTGTCTTTGGCTTGTCTCTGAACAAAAGCTATTTTGTTATGTCACCTCACTTAAAATTAAACTGACATAACTGAAAACGAAATTCATTTTTATATTCAAGTCATGAAACTGATTTTTACATTTTATTGTCCACTTCCTTATTTACCATTAGTTTTAATCCCTATCCATTCCATACTTTACGATGGAATGAATTGAAAACGTGCTCGTAAAAGTCACAGCAGTATTATTTTCAAAATAGTATTTTGTGAAATAAGAAATAGAATGGACGGACACAGTGTTAAGATTATCAGTTTCCGTTAAAGATTTATAATAGAATTGAATTGATTTTACCTACCTCCGAGAAATTCTTTGATTGAAATAAGACCTTTCTAACCTTTCCTGAGCTAAATTATTGTTCTTCAAAACAATATACAAATATTGAGCATCATAATACAAGTATCAGATTTCGTGCCAAATCATTAACCGTAATGCTGAAAACTCAAGTGTAATTAAAAGTTACAGCTACTGCTAAGGCTGTCATTACATCCCTTTTTAATTAGCCTAGTTTCTAAGTAACCAGATATCTAATAAAATCCACGCAATAATAATACTTGTATTCGATTCTGTACAGTATGTCCGTCTCCTACAAATTAAAATATTTATTAGCTGTTCCCCCCATATCTTCACTATAATCATTTAAACTTGTAGTTGTAAACTACATAATTATAATCCAGTGAAGATTTAAAATATGAAGAATGTTCTAATATCATAATCAAAAGACAGTTTTGGTAGGGCTCTAATCCTTTTTATTACTACGAAACTAAATGGGACGTCATCATAAATTGAAACTGTCATAACTCATAATTTAACGGTTTGAAACTTGGGATTGTCCAATAAAAGCGACAAAATTAGTGGAACTAAATAAAAACTGACATCAAACGTTTTATGTACCTGCTTAACTTGAATATTTATTAATTAATCTTCTTCTTAATGAGCAGTCACACGGATTTCGTAGTATTTTATAAATATTTTAGAGACAATAATTTGAAAGCAATCTCAATCTTTATTTCGAGAATCGTCCCCTTCATAGATTGCTTGATCTACATGTTGATGCCACTTACTAAGTGATTTATATTTCTATCCACGATTGGCAAAGCAGCCGAATTCGATAAACACCATTAGTAAATTGACCGTTCTTATAATAATTAAAGCTGGCGTCAGGATCACGTCAACTTCAACTAATGAGTCGGGCTAGTGTAATAAGGTCTCAAGTGTATGACAAATGCATTTGTACGTCAGAAGGGGAATTTTGGCTAGAAGTAGTGGTTTGGGATGTATGCGGTTGACCTATTTCAGTTTCCGTAATGAGGTTTTGGACAATGGGGTAATTAGGACTATGTGTTACGAGTTGATTCACTGCAGTAATTATCTTTGACATGCGGATTGTTTGTCCATATTATTTTCAGTTGCCTTTTCTTTTTATAGCTGAACAAATTCTAGTTATAATTATTTACGACAGATATTTTGTATAAAAGTAAGAAAAGCCTTAAGCCACTTCAATAATTGTATCACTAGAAAGTAAACCTATACAAAATTTGTATTTACCTATCCATAGGTACAAAAAAAAAATGTCTCAAACGAATAGGAATGCTTCCACTCGATATTGTAGACTAATTTGATAAAAAAAGTTGGTTTGAAAGCCCAGCTAGGGGCATTAGAATTTTGTATTTGTTAATGTCAGTTCCCGCTACCCATTTGTGGTAATGATCTACGGGGTAATAAATCAGAGTTCAAAAGACCCGTTTAATTGCGACGAGATGTTGTGATTCGAGATTTTGAGTTTTCGTGTTTTGTTGCAGTGTTGGGAGAACTGTGAGCTGCTGCAGTCGAACTATCAAGTTTGGGGCGCTGTGTGTGATGAGAAAGATATTTGCGTAAGTGACACTTAGCTTGAATCCTAATTGATTTTGATTGTCATATAATAGTTTGCTAACCTAGTCCTTTTTTACAGTTTCCGGGATGCAAAATCGCCTGCGAGTTCCACTCTGAAGCGGCAAGAGCGGCGCAGACTCAGCCTGTCATCCACACGAAAGGAGAAGGCGTTATGAGGGTTAGCGGAGCCCTGGCTCGCTGGCCCCCACCGGCACCCCGCACCGCGTCCCGCCCCGTGCCCCTCGTGTACGTCGTCATGCGCAGGGCAGCAGAAGGCCCCTGGAGACAGATAATCCAAACACAATCCCTAGCAACAAGAGTACCATCCAACAATGAAGGCGCTCTCCTCAGAGTTCTGGTCGTTGACCCCCAAGGGCTCGTCACTATCTACTCCCCTGACGAAACCTTCGTAGCCCACGACACCAACGCCTCGAGCCACGACGAACATCAATGGACCCTCAAAGAAATATCTCTTATCCATCAAAAAGTTCTAGTAATCGGTGAAATTGCTTGGGAACCGAGAATAGCACGCGGTGTGTACCTCGTGACTTGGGAAGTCGATGGTGGTGGTCTGAAAGGTAATCTATTCACAGATTCCACGCGCGTTACCTTATCTCTGTGGCCCGATACGGTTTACCATATTCAAGTGGAACTTGTTTCCCGCACTCCTGGAGTAGATAACGAACGGTCTGAGACCATGACTATTGACACAAGCCGCGCGCAGCGAGTGTCTACAGAAAGCGTACAAGATGTCCAAGTCAGTGAAGGGGATAGGATTATGTCAGTGCTGGTGAGCTCTATGAGAGGAGAACGCGTTTCTGAACGCGCACCAGACTCGGAGCTGGTTTTGGGCTGCCTGTCAGCAATGATTGCGTTTGCACTGGCTGTGCTAGCTGCTATTGTTTGGAGACGAAGACGACGAGGCACCTTTCCTGGGACCAACGTCTATGTAGGCTCTTCTTCTGTGCTCAAAAGAAAACTGGTAGAAGACTTTACCCCAGCCGCTCACCACTTCCAACCGGTCATTGCCCCGGAAGTGACTTCCAACGAGCCAGCATCACATGACGTCATTGTTTGACGTCATAGCTTTGACGCGCTGTCTATGGAAGACCGCCTTTTCAGTTCCTAAATCTGGACAATTAGCAAAAGACATATTCGTGTGAAAGAAGAGAATGTGATAAAAAAAACTGGAACTAGTGAAAGTTATTTATGAGTTTTTGTGAGATCTCGTGTACCGTTGTATGAACACTCTAAAACTCTAATTGTACATTAAACGGCTGCTATAAATTACTTCAGTAATTTTTAGAGCTCTGAAGTAACTGTATTTAAGAGTGAACTAGTTTATAAAAATGTATTTATTATAAATCACACAGTAAGGTAAACACCAGAAATCTAGCATTGTAAATATGTTAAGAAGAAACATTAGAACCTATCTAAATAATAAAATCGATGTATGGACTATAATGTTTTATGTGCTTGTAAATAGAACTCTACATTTTAAGTTGGCATGTATTTCTACAGGTTATTTCTGTAAATGTACGTAAAAGTACAGAACGTTTTCTGAAAGTTCAATCTAATCTGATAAAGACAAAATATCGAATAGTGGTACAATTCTAGAACTATTTTTACAACTAGTCCCTATTTGTTCGGATAAAAATAGTTTTTAGAATAAAAATACTATGACAACAGTGAGTGTAATATTTTAGTATTCGTGGTAACTATGTCTTCTTCAGCAATAAAAGCAACTGTTGGTCTAATAAGTATATTGTATATAAACAAAACGATGTATAAAAATGACAGAGTATATTTTTCTTGGCCTTCAACAGATAATGTTATTTCTAAATATTACGGGTGAAATGAATGGCAATTTCTGAATTTCTTTCTCAATTTTTTTGCGAGATATTCATTTATTAAATTCGCGTGAATAACTTATAATAAAGTGTCGTAATGAACTCATTTGTTTGAATAGAATTTAATAGTTTTAGAAAAGGTACTATAATAGTAAATGCGTTTTATTTTACTTTGTTGTAGATTGGAAGTGACCAAATTAATTCTTTCACATGTAATTTTGGTATCTATGAAACCAAAACTGATGTTTGTAAGATAGACCTAGTTTATTTATTATTGTGATTATTTTAGTACCTTCACTCAAAATTGTAAATAATATAACTTGCTAATGACGAAGCTGAACTTAAACGAGTTTAAATAAATATTTCTGCCAAATTATATTGTGTTTTAAGTTATGCACCAAAAAAATCCAAAACACATTAAGACCTTCCGTGACTAAGATATAAAATTGCAAGTTACAATACTAAAACCTTTTATATTTAGCATTTATCCACGCCGATATTGTTTTATTTTAAAAAACGTAAAGAATCTGTAATAGCCAAAGTGGTCAGAAGAGATAGCCGAATAGAATAAAAACTGAATACTTCAAATCTCAACCTGAATGGCTCAACCGAATGACGCCTAACGAGCAGTTTTGACACCTTCGGAAACTTTTTCATAGCATTCTGAAAGATGCTCGGCAATTTACTTCATCCGACGTAAGCAATTAAACTTTTTACTGTCAAATTACGTGTGCATCAAAAGATCGTTATAGTGTGAGTATTTTAAACTATTCGTCATTCCGAACCATATCAAACCGAAACAAAGGCTTAAATAAATATTGGAGATTTAGCCTCGGCTAAAGGGATAGCATTGGTCGCTGTTAGGGCCCTATCCCGGATAAATCGATGCTATTGTCTAGGGATTAACGTCAACGAATTTGTTGTCAGCAAACGCCTGATCAAACAAAACGATTTCAACATCGAGAAACCCTTTCAATCATTCTCGTCATTCCATGCGTAAAGGCTTAAAGATTTATCCAATGGCACATTTAAAATAGAAAATATTTCTTTAATCTGAAATAAACGGTTTAAACAAAAAACTTAGATAATAAAACCATTCTTATCTTCCAAAAGTCAATAAGAAACTTTGAGTTTCATTAAACTGAGAAATCCATTAAGCTAATCGCCAAGTTCGGAGCCACCAACGTGACGATTATGAAAAGGTTATTCCGAAATGCAAATGGGGAGGCATCTTAATGTAAATTACGTGTAAATGGAAGTCAAAACGACTTCTCACAATAATAGACGGTTGCATTCGGATCCCATAATTTATATCCCAAGATTAGATATAAAACAGTGACCAGTTTTGATTTCAAACCGAATCACACATAAAAGTCTGAGGACTATTATTTCTCATTTATTTTCATTAGAGATGAAGTTATTCAGTCTGCTTTGGAAATCTATGATTATGGTAACTTACGGCCATTCATTTTAGTTACCCATTTTATTCTTGGCCCGCGGTTTTGGTATAAAGCATAGGCTCATAAATAACGGGGAAAATAGAAGGTGAACGCTTCCACGAGTATCCTTTTGGGAACGGCCAAAGCATTCTTTTAAGATTTATTACAGAACTTGAGCACATTACTTATTCCTTATGTGCCTTCGGTTCCGATAGTCCCTTAAATGAAGTTATTTTTTGGTCGTGTGCACGTTTTGTTTTAATTTGTTCGGTTTTGGGAGTGGACTAATTATTTTTTAGTGTTTGAGAACAATGAGGCCGTGCGTCGAATTGATATTATTGACCTGAGCTTTCAAGATTGTGTTAAAAAACAACTTCCATTGTTGCATACCGCATTAGTATTACCTTAATTTTAATTTAGTTCTTTAAACTTAATTTATAAAGTAAATTTTCACATCTTTTTTAGCATTTCAATGTCATTAATGGTAGCTATTGCCATGTTAAAAATAATGCAATTTATTATTTTTTATAAAATAGAACTGGACTTGGTATAACAGAATCGAGAGTCACCATCAAGAGTAGTAAACAAAGCTCGTTGAAGTAACATTCATACCATGTAACGTAAAACTGACAAACTTACTGATTTGGCTCAAAATTATTTGAAAGCGCAGATCAACAATTCTGTCGTAAACTAAGAAAACGTAAATAGGAAATTAAATAGGAAATTATAGTTATTCAGTAGATCTATAGGTATAATGTAGGTTCCCAAGGACGCCAGCCTTTTTCAACCAATTTAATTGGAAATCTATGAAAGGGACATCTAACGATACTCATAAATTAAAAAGGTTATCTTAAAGCTGAAATTATGAAGATAATAGTCAAGAATAATGAATACGCAGTTTTCCGCATACCCCATACAAAGCTAGATTTATTATAAAAGTAATAAAATCTAACAATACCTACAACAGTCATAAAGAAAGGGCCTTTGCAATAACGCATAAGATGTTATGGCACGATCAGGATTATGCCGAGATTACAAATCCTTAAACCTGCTCTCAGATAACATAGTATATTTACGAGTTACAGATATTGCAATCGAAAGGTTTTAAGTTGATGTTATCTAAACTGCCGATGCAAAGCGAATGTGTGGGACAGTCTTTCTTGTTAACGACCTAAGGACAACTATCTTTTATGTTCGGTAAAAGATAATGTTTGTTTCGTTTCATTTGGGTTTAAGGTTTATGCTGGTTTTATATCGTTTTCTGGGATTAAGTTGTGTTCTTGATAATAAGGGCTTAGGCGGTGGCCATAACGGTTTAACCATCGAGCGTTTATGATTATGTTAAAATTGATGTAATCCCTTGAATGGATAGTTTGGAAATTAGGTATCTCAATTTACAGCGATCGTAATTCGTTTATTTTGAATATAGGGGTCCAGATATTTATAAACATTCTTTGTTTTCTATTTTATAATATTTTTATAGGACTTGTGTAGGGAATGTGATCCGTAATTTATAAGTTTTATTTAAATTTATATAAGTTTGCTAAAGACAGATTACCTATTTTTTAATTTGTACCAGAAACAAATTCTAGAACAATATCTATTTAAAAAAAATGTACATTATCTACCGCCCCTTCCAATCTATGATAACAATATACCTTTGGCGATACAACCGGTCAACATCTTAATTGCCTTTAACTATAAATGACCAAATGTACATACTATTATGCACCGTCATCTGGAATCCCCTGGAAGCAATTACCACTTGTCTCGGCGCTGTCTTCGACGGACATTTCAAGAGGCTCAGAAGGATGTCTGCTTATCTGCGCTTCCCTACCGGTGGGTATGTCTGTCAAAGTGCGGGCTTACACTGGTGGATCTTTGGAAATGCTTTAGTACAGTTTCATTATTGGTCGATGTGTTTATTATGTGTAATAAAAATATATATGTATGTATTATATTAAGTATATCAGATGTCTAGTACCAGTTACTCATTTATATATTTATTATTGGTATTATAAAAAAATCTAATTATGTTGAAGCGGCCGGCATTAGGTAGGCTGGTATTTACATAAGCTATTTATAAAGTTATAGTCCTAACTTATGAAAACTAATATCTGAGTGGAGATCTTTTGTCTGTATAGAAGAACAGAACTCGTATTAAGCATTATAGATGCGTTGAGCACTTCGTGTTAATTTAAATTAATATAATATATATTTTTAACAGCTCGTTTAATAATGTAAAATCTATTAAAATTATGCTATTTAAAACATTATAATTTAATTGATTGTAAATATATCATAAATACATCGTTTTTAGATTGAGACCTGTCAATGTAAAATTAAGATGAGTTGGCTAAATTGCTTTTAATTTGTGTGACCTTTGGGTTCATCCTAGATAAGTTTAAAATAAAGAAAACGAATTAAAAATCAAATAAATTTTTACAAACTATTTTTAAATGAGTTATCAGCGTGTAATAAGCTTTATTTAAAAATTTTTTATCTAAATCTAATGATTTCTAAGATAAAAATAAAATTATCCCAATGTAATTCTTATTTTAAAGCATTAGTAAATAAATCAAATTTTAATATAAGCTTTTAATATGTATACTATCACTAATGTTATTGCACGACAAGTTATATTGCGAAAGGATATCCTCAAAGATAAGTGCTACTGACTGTGAAACTTTTAACCTGAGGCAGATTTAGGGTTAACACACACGTTCCACAATAACCCGACACCGGATCCACACCCACACTAAGTCAGATGTATTTTTTGTATTAAATATTAAAACATTCGTACTATTCACACGTACCATATTTTGCAGTCGTTACCGACCATGTGTGTAATAACCAACCACATAGCTAGCACATAGTTACGTTATGCTAGCTATATGGATGGACATAGCTAGCACAACGTAACCACAATGCAACCACAGTGAGAGCACGACTGCGCTTTAGCGCGCCGACGCAACCACATCGCTACGACAACGCAATCCAACGCAACATAACCTTGCAGCGACGCCTCGACACTATCATACTTATATTCTAAAGCTGAATAATTCGTTTGTTTGAACGCTCTAATCTCAGAAACTGATAACTAATATACTGGTCGGATAAGAAAAAAAAATCGCTTTTAGATAAATATAAATAAATATTTCCGGACAATGGTTCCGAGGGATAGTACATTAGAATATAGGCCATGCCGTTTAGTTAAAATCCAGTTCACATAAAAATAACCTCTTGACCATTTTGACGCTGCTTTGTCGTTTGGTTATAGTTCGTGAGCGTTAGCCTTAAACGAAATGTTCAGTACTAAGCCCTACCGTGAAAGCTCCTCTGTAGTCCCGCCTCAGGACTCGTAATGGACGCTTGTCATCGCGTGGGCGATCCCTAAACATCACCTCGTACATTGTAAATATTTGTCTTCAATTGTTATTATTTTAATTGTCGGGTTGTTCTCCAGAGACCTAGGTAAATAAATAATCATTAACAAATTAGATTATAAAAATAAAAATTATAATTCATACCTACCTTAAAAAAACTATAGCTTTGTTTTGTAATTTTTGTATCTTAAAAGAAGTAAATTGTTTTAGTTGTCTATTCTCTAATTACGATAACATATTTTTTTAGGAAAGTGCGTAACTTGAAATTACTCTGCAGATTTACATGAATAGGTTATGTATTCAAGTAAATTAAGTAATTGCCTAAATGTTAGATAATATTATTTACTTACTATCAAAATTTTTATTCCCACCATCTTTTTGTTAGCGATCAAGCAAATAAAAACCGTTACAATCGCGATCTTCTGAGAATTACCCTGCCGTTTGTTTTCTCGGCGCGTGAAATAATATTCATTTCGCGTCAGGCAGTTTGTCTAATTGTTTGATAAAATCTTATAATAGAGGTAATTGATGCGGACGGTGGCTGGTCTATAATTTTAATTCAGATAAGCTATTTATATTCATAGAGTGTGTTATTTTCAAGATAGACGTCAGATTGAGTGTTTTTTTGGTCGCTGTTCATTTTCTGGTTGAATGTTTTTTGTGTTATACTTTATAACTATAACTAAATTTACTTCTAAAACTATTCAATAATTTACCATTTATGGACTAATTAGGTTTAAGAAGGTTTATTCGAATAATTATAGTACTTATAAGACTGGAATAATTCCAAGATTTCGTTTTTCCCTTTATAATAATTATAAAAGGTACTTCTGATCCAAAATCTTCTTCATTCAATGTTGTAGAAAAATATCACTCGCTCAGAGTTTATCACTGGTAACTTATGATCTAAGCTTGTGTTAGGGTACAAAACATCTACAATGCAAACTACATCTACAGAAAATCATACTACACTGGAAAATGCATTCATAACATTGTAATCTAAATTAAAAAAAATATCCAAAGCTACCTTAATTCCTTTAAAAGTAAAAATCATATTATTTTATAATGCGCTTGATGCGCTTTCATTTGATACACCATTTAAGCATATTTGCACACATTCGGTTATTAGTCAACACTTTCACCAACCACAACTTACAATACAATACAATACAATACAATACTCTTTATTGAAACACAATAATATAATACAACAGAACAATGCTTAAGAACTAAAATACATTAAATAATAGTGTAACAATGGGCGGCCTTATCACTAAAAGTGATCTCTAGACTGCTCAACCGATTTTCATCTAACATGTCATACAAAAAAAAATCCTTCATACATAAGGGAGCTATGATATCATAGACAGTAAGAAACGTCAATTAGGTAAGAATATATAACACCCTCTTTTAGAATTAAAAATCTCCTCGCAGAATATACAAACATTGCGCCTTCAGGCAGTCACAAAACTGCAGCACCGCATACCACAACGGCATTTCCAAACCACAGCTTTACAATTTTAACTTGAGTTAAGTAAAATCTCAATCTACAAGTAAGCAATTTTATAACCCCGCTTAGAATTTCAAAATAGTGGTTTCCTTGAACCTTGGAAAAACCACTTCAATAATCTAATTCACTCAGCTTCGTGCCAGTGTTTTTGTGAAGAGCCAACATTCGTGGAGTTGAATTTTATAGCCTACGTGAGGGTCCACAGACTTTTAAAGCGAGCCATGTATTATAGTTTGTTTCTCTCAGTAATTTGGCAAATGGTTTCATTATTATGTAATGTCTGGAATTTCCGAAGATAGACATTGCAAGGCAATTTAATTTATCTTTAACCTTCAAGTCTAGGCACTAAGTACTCGTGTTTTAGGTGGTAGAAAATAATGTTCCTTTGAACATTGGTTCATATTACATAGATTATTTATAAATTTATTTGTAGTTCAGTCCGTGCCCATTCATGCTTAGTGCTCCTCGGCTGCATTATCTCTTGTCAATCCACGAAGCATAGATACATCATATTTCTGTAGAGATAACATAAATAATGCGAGGGTAAAAAATATGTAACGCGTAACGGCGCCTGTTTCTTTTTCCAGGGTTAGAAAGGGATATCTCTTCCATCTTACGGCAGCTATAGTCGTATTTTGGACATATTCTTTCATCAGGTACGTGTCAATACTTTGTAATGCATTTTTTTGAACAAACACGGTTTAAGTTATTTTCGTTTTTACGCAATACAGAGGTGGTATAGCAATAAAAAAGTTCAAACGCGCAACTGGCCTAAAAAATATTAATATTCAGTTGACGTAGTAAAGATGAAAAGCTAAAAAACCTGCGCCGACGCAGACAATGCAACAGCCAGGTCACGCAACACGCAATATACGCACGAAGCGCGCACGCGTACGGAAAGCAAAGGAGTTTACCGGATGGTGTAGGATCCCGGACTAAGATTATTTTTTATTACTGGCCATTATATCATCCGACCTAAAATAGGCTGGATTACGAATACTTTTTGTTTTCGACAGTCAGAAAAATCAAAGCATAGCTCGAGCATAGCGGACTAACCCATTGTATGGGTCTAGCCGGTCTATGATTATTGACCTAAGACTGAAGAACATTAAAAAATATCGCACTATTTATACACCAAGGCACCGAACCAGAAATTGTTTATTATTATTTCAGTGTTGTAGTAAAAAAATAAATGAAGACTTTCTAAAATATCAGAAGATAGCAGTAATGATATTTGGCTGATAACTATGCTTTGCCAAATCATTCTTCGTTCTCTAAGTTTTACTGGTATGTAGTTCGAGGATTGCATTTATAGCGTTTTTACATGAATTATGTAAAAACATACGCACTCCACCATAATATAAATTATTGTTGGTAAATTTAATTCATATTATACGATTTCGCATATGGTCGTATTATAAATTGAATGTTCTAAAAATATCGACATTGTTTTTGTCACATGCTTTTCATTCATTCTAATAACACTTTGCCTAGTAATAAGATATAAATAGTTTATATCGAGCTCTTGTATTTAAAAGAAACTCCAATTTCTGGTTTATATTACTGAATAAGTAAAACACACATTAAGCCTTATTTTATTATGCCTTATTTTGCGACTATTGTAGAATTAAAGTTGTTATTAATTTGGCACTAATTTAGGTATATAAATAACGTTTTTTATTAAACGTTCTAATAAAGTCATATATGTATAGATCTGAATGTTGGCCTGTAAAAGGAACGGATGAAAGAAGAGTACATGCGGCAGAAATGCGACTGTTGAGATGGATGTGTGGAGTGACAAGGAAGGATAAAATAAGAAATGAGTATTATAAGAGGAACTTTGAAAGTAGCACCAGTGACAGAGAAGTTGAGAAGAAATCGTTTGGCATGGTATGAAAATATTATGAGAAGGGATTAATGTCATGTGAAAAGAGTGTTAGATATGTGTGTTGATGGATATGTGGGAAGAGGTAGGCCAAGGAAAAGATAGATGGACTGTTAAGGATGCAATGCAATGTGTGAGAAAGGAGTGAGTGTTGAGATGACAAGTGACAGAAGGACCCCACGTAATGTTGGATAAGGGCAAGAGAATGATGATTAAAGTCATTATAAACATTAAATAAAAACTGAAATATTTTTATGATTAGAAAGAAAGAAAGAAAAGTTTATTATGAAACATCTGCATACAAGACCACGTTAAAAATACTAAATTAAAAACACAGATGAATCACAAAAGGAGTACGGAGGATATTCTTTACAATTCCTCCAGTACGAAAAAATAATAAGAATAGTATTGACGCACCTTGGATCTCGATTAAGGATTGTTGATTGCTACGTGATAGAGCTTTTTCTATGGATAATTTGAAATTAAAATTGATGCATAAGGTAGAAATGGTTTATGTGCTTTTAAAACGGCTTTATCCTGTTTATCGTTGGATTATAATAATCGTTTCAGCCGTAGGATATTACTAATGCGATACTGCTTAACATAGGCATTGTCTTAAAGATTACTTTATAGCAAAATCAAAATTATTTATGAATTTTTAAAAATGGTAGAGGCGTTTTTTGTATGCTGTGTCGTCCATACACCACGAAAATATAGTTTGTCTTTTTTAAAAAACCAAAAGCTCGGTCTACTTTTTGAAGCTTGACAAAGGCTAGGTTAAGCTAAAGATACTTCTAAGTGTGTGTGTGAACAAATAAAAATTTAACATATTATTAAAATATTCTTAAGATTAAGTAACAGATGGTTGTTTCATGGATCCAGAGCCATTTGCCAAGGGGGATAAAGAAATAATATTTAAATCTTTTTTACCCAAAACATAAGAATTCCTACCAACGGAACAATCGAATAACTTGTCTTGTCAAATTTTATTTATTTGCAAAATGCCTTAATTCTCCCAATTGACCACACTCGATAAGTTTAGGTCAAACGAAATCGATACCAAGCCATTCACACCTCCAACTAATGAAATTCAACTTTGCGCTTCGCGGCTATTTCAACTCAGGAACTATCGAGAACTATTCCTCCGTAATTAGGGATAGTTCACAACAGGTGGCGACCGGTCGCCGTTAATTAAGGCTGGTTACAAACAACCGGTTATAATAATTAGTGAGGGGCGTACTGGGCGGCGCCCGCGCTTCTTGAGGCGTGGTTGCTTTTCGGCAACACGTCGCATGTATAATTAAACGAACGCTGTCGTGTGGGAGGCCTTTTTGGTTCCGTCGGTGATTCTCATCAGATTGGCCCGTTTTGGTGATATGACCGTCATAATAGCTGATACTGATCTGTTAAGTAAAATATGTGTTGGTGAGCCATTTTAATAATTTTATTTTATGTCAACTGAGTAGCATCATTATTTAACTAATTTTGTTCTATCATTATCTGTTGTATATAAATCTTAATATGTTTTTTGAAAAATAAATAAAACTTAGGGAGATTAAGGAAGATTTTTTGATTAAATGTAAGTTTAGTCTCATGAAGTGTAACAGACAACTAATAAAAACAGCACTAGCTCAACTAAAGCTCAGTAATCAGATATGTATGCTAAATTAATTTACATTTTTTTTTTGCAAAATGTGCAAAAACACGTTGCGTTTCTCAGACAGGAATACAACTCAAAAATGGTTATGGAAAGTCAAGTACAACTTATCGGATCCAATGCCAGCACAATTTCGTAATGTTCACAAATTCCAAGCTTTATTCACTTGCCAAGTTTAGTTCATTTGAATACTTAGTAGAAGCTTCGTCTGAAGGCTATTCATTAAGATTTGAAGTGGAAATGTGCTGAGTATATTAATCTTTGGGTTTATGTTGCTTTTATTATATTTAATCAAGAACAAAGAAAAACCAATTGCCTTTAAAACTAACCAGAAGATGGGAACCACCGTTTTCTTGGACACAATGCCAAATTCTTCCTTCGCCTTCCAAGCGTGGCGAGCATTGACTAACTTGGTTTAAGTCGATTTGAATGGAAGTTTTAGGAAGCGAGCGGAAAATATTTCCGTAATCGTTTAAACTTTTTTCATGCTCGATAAGCCTTCTTTTGACCACAATCTCACTTGATGTAAAGTGACGATGTGGTCTAAAATGGGACATGAAGACCTAGAAGGTAGATGGCTTCTCCGGACCACATTAGGAAACACGAAAAAATCGTTTCACGCACTGGCCCAGCCCGGAGCCGGAGTCGGCTTTATAGGGAAAAATTGTTACTGCGTAATATATTTACGCACGTATTCAAAGCTACTATCTCATCACCATCATCATCTCAGCCGTAAGACGTCCACTGCTAGACATAGGCCTCCCTCAAAGATCTCCAGTGGTTTCGGCTGGCAGCGGCCTGCATCCACCGTGAGCCCGCAGCCTTCACCAGATCGTCCGTCCATCTAGTTGGTGGACGTCCTACGCTGCGCTTGCCGATCCGTGGTCTCCATTCGAGAACCTTCGGCCCAACGACCATCTGCTCTTCGTGCTATATGGCCTGCCCACTGCCACTTCAAAGAACTAATCCGTTTGGCTATGTCGTTGACCCGCGTTCTTCTACGAATCTCCTCATTTCTGATTCGATCCCGTAGAGAAACCCCGAGCATAGCCCTCTCCATAGCTCTTTGAGCGACTCTGAGCCTATACCATGATTTGACGGTTTTTGAGTTTTCCGATATTTAAATCATAATATTGTTAAAAACCATGATAATTTAAAAAGTTGACTCTGAGCCTGTCTGTGAGACCAATAGTGAAGCACCACGTTTCGGATCAGTATGTCATCACTGGCTACACACATTGATTAAAGACTTTCGTCTTGAGGCACTGCGGTATATTCGATGAAACGCTACTATCTATGTCTGTCTAATATAACGGAATTGCCAAAATACACAATAAGCCTAATACTTTATATAGCGACAATTATATACATAAAGAAAGGGAGAAAAGCTTTTTGTTTTTACGAACTGCCACTAACCAGATTTATGTTTATGGTATATTATGGTTTATTCACTAATTTTGGTTTATTAATAACGTTTTTATAAAAACTTTCTATTAACTTTCTACAAGTCTTATATAAAAACTGAAATTGTTTTATTTACAGTGGTTAGGTTCAAATTATTTGCTTAAAGGTTAGGTGCTTTTTTTTTAAATACACGAGTTGGCAACAAGATAACTTATTTTACACGAAGAGATCTTTACGCTATCGATATAATCATTGTCTTAACTAGTTCAAGTTTAATAAGCACTATTCAGATCTGAGACCGCATAAGTTCGCAGCAAAGAGAAATAAAATTACCATGCAGATTATCTTAACGTCCATATATCAACATAAAAATAGTGATATCACATAAAAATAAGGTGTTTTTAATTATGTATATCAGCTTAAAGTATCCATAAAAATATTGAAAGACTCCTTATCTAAAACAAGTTTCTGTTTTACTCCTCAGATATGCTAAGTGGCAGTACCAATATTTTCATAGCAAACGAACTCATTTCTCAATACATTACTTGAAACATAAAATCAATTACCATTACTTTGAAAGCGTGTCCTATTATTTATTCTATGGATAGTGAGACAGGGAAATAGATAAGGTGGTCTAAATTGCATTGGTTGGATGAGAGTAAATCTGCCTACACATTTTTCAGCTTCACTGGAGATGGTATCAATAATCGGTGTATCTGTGGCCTAGTACGTTGGAATCATTTAATATTCTTAATAATTTCCTATCCGAGTTGGCCCGGGGCGATGCGCCTTCTAGCCCGCTTCGCTTCTGTCTTGTTTTATTTTATAGTGAAGGCATAATCAATCTACTAAGCTTACGTTTAACCAGGTGATTTTTAACTTATTCAAAATGGGTGTTGATGCAACTATAGAGCACCAAGAGAAAAACTTTGTAATTCAAATTATAGAAAAAAAACGTTTTAATTTGGAAACGAAAGATTAAATTAAAATAAATGTTTAAACTTTCTGATTTAGTTGTGTTCCATTATTAAAGACATAATGTTTCAAGACCAATCAAAAACATAAGTTTTTGGATCATTTTATTAATTAAAATCAACCTTTAAAAATATTTAAGTGGCACAGCTCTTAACTCAATACTGTACATAGGATCCTCAATGAATCGAGTAATAAAATCTTACAATCTATTTGAATACCAACACTCCATAAAATGAATAGTTGATATATCAATAAAATCGCAAGTATTAGTACATCTTACTCTACAAATGCCTATATAGATTGCAACATAGAGACGGAATTGAAAGGAAATCACAGTACTAGAGTTGAATTTAAAGGACTGAGTCACGTCCATCGGACTCCATCGTTTTAGTCACTGCCGTACTGCAGGCGGGTTGACGAGTAAGCAAAACATTTGTAAAGCGTATTTGTGTGTGTTTTGGGGTTTTGTTCACGTCCGTAAGTGGCAACCCTCTGAATCCTTACACGTGACCTCCGGGTGGTGCTAAGAACAGTTTCTGGTGGTAGGCTTCGGCCGCGGCTTGTCACCACCCTCCGGGCTGGGCCAGTGCGTGAAGCGATTTTTTCGTGTTTCGTAATGTCCCATCTTAGACCACATCGTCTCTTTACATCAGGTGAGATTGAGGTCAAATGAAGGCTTATCCAGCATGAAAAAAAAGCTTCTTCTTAAAAATTATCGTTTGGGTATTAAGGTACATTATTTGAATCATAATATGTGTGCCTTTACAAATAAATTTGATAAGTATAAAATTTACTCATACGACACCTAGGGTTCAATGTACAGTAACTGTAAAACATGCTCTCGCACCTTCAACAATAAGGTTGAATATTCTAGCTACCGGAGAGCACGTGAAAGGGTAGTACAGCTGCATCCACAGTAAATATTTTTATGAAAGCCAAGTATCGCTGCTGTCGAAAACGGCCAAGACTACATTATAACTTTTATAACTGTATAAACTGTTAATACAAATTTTGCAATAATATTTTAATAATTTGCCAAAAGTATAAAGCGGGGTGCTTTATACTTTTGGCCAAGGGTACATCTACTTTAAAACGTACATATCTCAAAACACATTTAAAAAATAGCAAATATTTTGAACAATGGGCAAACCGGTGCCCTCAAACGATTATTATAACATAAGATAACCTTCTTCTATAGTCCATACAACATCTAAACAAAATTATGGGAATTTTACATAAAACATTCAAAAATAATACAATACAATACAAAACACTTTATTGCACACACAAAATACAACAACACGTAGGAAACAAAGCGATATCTTCCAGCCAACCTTTTGATGGAAAAATAACTTTAATAAAATAATAAGTAGGGGTGTACAATATTAAATAAAATAATTAAATAATAATCAGTCTTCATTTGTTATTCATAGCTTAAAGAAGTTTCAGTTCAGTTCAGTTTCTTGTAATTGGACTTTGCGCTTGAAGCGACAATTCGCCAGTGTCGAGTTAAACAAAATTATAAAGGGAAAAAGATGTTACTCAGTTGAACGACATTTTTTCAATTAAAGAAGTTTCCGTATGTGATTTTAAAGTGAAATTGACATTCCTTTGACTTTTTTTTATAATGCCGAAAACATATCTGCATCTTTTCGAAAGTATGTGTCGAGTGAAAATGGTTTAGTTCTGAGGTAACAAACATAAAAAGAAGAAAAAAATAAACACGGTATATTGTCGGATAAAAAATAAATATCATTCTGTCCAACCCGCTCGCAGTCTAACCGTGAAATGCAGCTATTATTATGAAATGATTTTGCAACTATAAAATTGGCTTCATTGGCTTAGACAGGAACGCCACGTCCACGATAAATCATTGCTAGCAACCGATTCATTTTACCGACAGCTCTGTATCAGTACTCAGGTAATTGGTAGAATAACTAATAATGCAACTGGAGAATACAGGTGTCGTAAGGCGGTGGTTACTATTTTAATATGGTTTGTATTCTCTGTTTCACTATCTCCGAAGATAGTTGAAAATGGTCAAATATAGATCTTTTTACTGTACGAGCCACATGGGACATAACTTAAGTTCTAGTTTTATTTTTTATGTATCGCATTTATCTCTCGCTTCAAAAGGAGCATTTGATACGAAACATTGTTATAAGAGGAGGGCGATTATGTCCGCGACACAGTTTTATTTTAAACTACTGCAACATTATCGTATTCAAATAGTTATTAAGACATTGTTATGTTCCTAAATAAAAGTCTATTAAGTCTATTAACTAACAATTGTAATGTAATGGGTATTATGTCGACATATATGTCTACATATATAAAAAATGGTATTGTGTTTAGTCCGTCTGTAAACCTGTCTAAAAATACTGGACACTTTAATAAGAAAGTGCCAGATAATAGTGGAAAAAGCTTCCGGTGTTCGGGGTTTGTGACGGTACATTATTCAATTAATTTTTCAATTCACTGTATCGTAAGTATTTGCAGTTTACAAGAACACCCTCATTATTTCTTGATGAGGTTACTGTTTTTTTATGTAATTTAAATGACGCCAGTTTCTTATTTTTTATTATATTTTCGTCATCAACCTTATTGACATAATCAACTATTACTTAGTTTACTCGTACTTTGTGAAACAAGCCCTAACTCTTGAGTTCATAGTTCCGCGAGTTAGTAGTTGTGTGTTGACGGAGCTGCCGACTGAGAGAAATATTATAGCTAGTATAGATTCTAGCTATGCTAATAATAAACGCTCTACAGTAGTTTGTTTGGTCTAAGTCGTGATCTAAGGAACTACTAGATTTAATGGAAGAAAGGATTTGAAGGAAGGTTATAGACCACCTTTTTACTCAGGACAGTATGTTCTTCTCGCGGCAAAATTAATAAAACAACAGCAACACCGTAGCGTGAAAGGTTAGCAAGCTTTTTTTTCTTATTGCATCTATATTCACCCATTAAAACAAGTCTTTTTTTTTTGTGGTTTGTGAAATTTTAGTTTGATTAACTCATCATCTTCCTGACCTTATCCCACATTACGTGGGGTCGGCATAACATGTTTTCTCCTTCCATTTCCCTCTGTCACCCGCCATCTCAACACTCACCTCTTTCTTACACATATCATCTTTCACACAGTCCATCCATCTTTTCTTCGGCCTAACTCTTCTTACATATCCATTATTTATTTTGATTAACTAAGTACTGTAAATATTAAATGCAGTTATATTCTTCTAAAGCCAAAAAAAGCAGCTAAACAAGTTTATATAACTAATATCGCAAATCCAAAAATTCACTTCTAGGCTAGACTGGAATAGCACTATAAATCAACCAACGGATTCAGATTACCGTCTGTAGTAACAGGATGTGTGTACAGACAGCTTCGATTATATATATGGGCAATAATTTTTAGATTAGAATAACTGGACTTGGTAGCTGCCATTACTTGGATTGGACGTGTAGATAATTATTATCCTATCTTGTAGTACGGGGATTATAATCCTTCTAATAAAACGGAAGATTTGATTGGAGGTGTTAGTTAACATGTTACTCATTCATTAATATTCCAACTCATATTGAAGTCAATTTCATAAAACTTGACTTCATAAGCATGAAACAGGGTAATTTATACGGTTAAAATATTTAATTGAAAATGCAGGTTTCGCTATTTCAGAGTTATATACGTCATGATTTCAATAATGGCAAAATCCGGGTTTATATTCTAAAGTGTTCAACTTTAGATGACAATGCAGTCCATCAGGAATCGACAAAAAAAACATAAATACGTGAAACAAAAGCTTTGCATCGTGATTATCCAGACTTTTAGCCGATTTCATTTTTCATTAACAAAATTGTGAAAGACAAAGCGATTAAGCTTAAGGTTCGCAATCCTGTGATCACACTGCGCCACTGTTGCAAACACGATTGAAATAAACTCTACTCTATTGACTGAGATTTTTATCCGAAGTGGATTTAGATTTAAGCTCGTTTTATTCAGTCCAATCACGTTAATTGATCAGTGAAAAGCCATTCGCATTGAATTGCATCAGTAAAAACTGCGAGTAATTTTACTTTGCAAAATGTAGAACTGTTACAAGCAGAATTTATGTAACACTATGTGCGAGAGGATGTTTAATAAATAAATATTGCTGGCCAGTCATTGGCCAATCCAAACAGCAACATCTATGTTTGTTATCATTCTGTTTCGTGTAGTACTTAGTTAAGCTCTGAGCTTGTGTTTCGGGTATTGTATAATGAGATGTCTTAAAAATGAAAACTATCTAAGTAAATAGTTAAATGGCGAAAAATAAAACTATTATTAACATTATGCTAAATAGTCCAGTTAATTTAGGTTTCGTCAACGGGAAAAATCCTACAAAGACGAATTTTTGCTAAAGTTAAAAGTTTTTAAATACAATTTTTTGTATACGCATGAGCACAATTATTATGGTAAAAAGAAGTAGGTACACTATTGGTGATAACGATTATTTTTCATTTTCCTAAGACGGTGACAAGCGAATGGGTTACGCTTTGGTGTATGGTATATACAACACCGTATTTAAGTACATCCCAATTTTTTTTTAAAAAGGACTAATTTTGTGGTACGACGAACAATTTTTATAATTAGGTACCTCTTTGAACTCAGTTTTTGATTGTTCAATGTCAAATGTAAATTTTGACATCTTCATCACTACGGCTTTCTAAAGTTGTGTACAAAAAATCAGCTCAGTAGAAATTATTCAGCAGATTTGGCTTTAAAATGCCTAAAACTGCTGGATTATATTCATAATCCAGCCGTTCGGGTTGCAAAGCGTCCTAAACAATAACATATTACTGTACCTACTCTCGATAAATAATACCTTGAGCCGTAAGCTTAAAATAATTAATCTGAACTTAACCAGTACCGTTAATAATTTATTGTTCTTTAAACGGGGCAATATTATCATAATCATTTACATCATACCCGCCCGGATGTATACGACTCCTTAAGCCGGAATACGTTATAAAGATGCTTATACACTAATACCCAATTTAGCTTGTATTTCACTGCCATCATTAAGCATTTATAAAATTGTATATATTCTAGTAATTTATGCCATAATTACCCGAATGCACCAATTAAGACGAATTAACAGAATTTGAATTGGTTATTAGGGTGATTGACATGTGTTTTTAATCCCATACAAAGCAAAAGCTTTATAAAAAACGAATTTGATCTCTAAGACCAGCTACTAAGATCTTTTAGTTGGAAAAAAGTTTTGAAATTATGATTTAGAAGAAAATCTTCTACTACTCGTACTGACATAATAAATCAGTAAAATATATTTGATCGATTAATGATTCGATATTATTTGTAGATCCAAAGAAGCGGTCTTCAAGAGAAAACACAAGGAACTTTGCAGTTAATTATCGGGTATAATGTTTTCTAGAAATAATTATATTAAGGAAACAGGCGAATTTTCTTTTTATCTTGGTTATAATTACCTCTTTAACTCTATGCTTTGATAAGCAAGCATTTAGTCATCATCATTTCCGGACGTCCACGACCCTGGAAATAGGCCTACCTCAAATATTTTCAGTAATTTCGGCTGGCAGTCACATGCATCTCCCATCTACAGAAGACCTGGTTGACAAACTGGTGAATGCACCAGATTTGCAAAAATACCTTCCCTGGAAAGATTTAGTTATTTTATTAATCAAAGTCAAAGTCAAAACGTTTATTTCCTTAGAAGCCTATGCTTACATGGACAGGTCAACTTAAATCTAATTTAAATATAAACTAAGAATAATCAAGATCAATAATGACAGATTCTTTTAAAAAACGGATTCACATTAAATGTACAACACGAAACACCGGTTTCCTAGCCGTTCCTTCAATATCGTCTAATCCGGTGATATTGCTTTTGATGCACACTTGAGTGGTTCCAAAACCAGCAGGGCCATTGAAATTGTATAGATCGTCTTCATACAAACAGAATATTCCAGATGGTCGTTAGACAAACGGGTATTAGAAGACATTGGCCGGAATTCATAATTGCAAGTAATCTATGATTAGATTCAATGAATATTTACGTTTGTAATTGATTACAATTTACTATAGGCATTAACAGGTGTATTCATTTATTAAAAGTAATCACGATTATTTGGTACTGTGAATTCCGGACACGTCAAAATCCGATAACCGTTTTCGTAAAATATCTTCGTATATTATGTTAACCTCTTGATAAAATACAAATGAAAAATATACGTCGAACTGAACGCAGCTGAGAATGCTCTATGGGGTAGATGACTTATAAATAATAATTAGTCCATCATTTAGTTAACTTAATTATATAATAATTTGTCTTGCAAACGAAAAATGAAGTCAAAGCTCGATATAGCAACAAATAGGTGTCATGTATTTTTGGGCGGCCAAACAGACGACAAAATCAGATTTTCTTAATGTAGCCATCATGCCTATTATTAAAGATGTGTAAAAATCAAATAGAACAAATTTCAGTTCTGCTTCGAACATTATAACTACAATAAATTTAAAACAAACAATTACCCACAGTGAAGCTCCACTTGCCACTTACACATAATATATTGTCCAATTACTGAACACAAACCTTTAGTATGAAAATGGAAAATCATTCCGAGCATCATTCCATCTGTAATAATTTCTAACAAGCAAAGCTATAAAACAAAGACATAAACTAAAGGCTAATAAACATAAAGAGCTCGAGTACCTACCTTCTTTATTTGTGGAAACTCCACAGTTAAATAATTAACTTCTCAACAGAGAAAAATAGAAGAGATACATATCTGTGTATTACATATTATAATTACAAGGGTTGTATCTATTTTGTTATTTATTTAATTTATGTTTTTATGATATGTATTTGGAAGCGAAATTTATAAAATCCGCCATCTTACAGTACCTACAGCTGTGCTTTTATTTATAATTTAGCAAGCGTTTTATTATTATTATTTATTTATTTATTGATATACAGTTTAGTATACTCCTCTTATTGGTGAGTGGTCTATGTAAGAATGTAGGGAAACATCAGTCAGTAAATTGAAATAAGCAAATAGAAGTGTAGCGGGTTCGATTACCGCCGAAAGGCAAAGTGTCTACATGTTCTGAAGACACTCTCTACTTTGGTCTGGGTGTTTTATAAGCTTAGTAAAAAGTATCTATATTATGTATGTCTAATATATCAATTATATCAGATCTCTAGTACCCGTTACACAAGCATAGAGCTTACCACGGGTCAAGTTGTTGTGTGGATTGTACGGAAATATTATTATTTATTATAACTATTTATATGGAACCAAATATTTAGTATTAATTCCGCACACACTTTTCTTTGGATGATTCTACGAAATGAAAACGTACGGTACCGAGAAAGTCGGTCGAAGTAAGTTGTTGTTTTACGGCCTCTCACAAAACAACAACCTTCAAGACGTCTGAAATTATTACTTGTATTTATACTATTATTATATTATTTCAAGGAAATCTTTTTTATTTATTTAATTACTAATAAATGTATTATTTAACTACCACGAATAAACGATTAACTGCAAGAAAAGAAAGAAAATTAATTTCCTACGCAAAAATTCAATTCATGGAAGCTGTGCAACAAAATATCATCTTCCAATAATGTTTTTAATAACACTAGAAAGTCACCATAAAAAGACATGAATCAAACAGCTTTGTTGATGAAGTTTTTCATTGGTTTCGTTAAAAATAAACGACGTAAGCTTGGTGGTCAGAACGTGACGGCAACAAAAGATCACCGGCAGGTACGACGGCTTTAAATTGGATAGTTATTGATGCGTGAACCACTTTATACCTGACTGACCCACAAGACCACGTGATTTTCGGACCAACGATGCCTACGCTTTGCGGAAAAGCCATTGCCTTTCTTTGTAATTTGAGCTTTTATTACCAAGATTTATTATAAACCCCGTTATCCCACATATGACGTTTAGAAGCCCTCCATTTCCTGGAAGCTCAGATATTGTATCTCTGAGTGTCAATATAAACTCTATTAAGTCTAGAATACGTTGTCGTAAAGCCGTGTAGGCTAAGTGGGGGTTCGAACCCCGCAACGAACCTGTGGGTGTTTCTTCTTGAAAAATGTATGTGCGCTTGCCGGTTACACGACACTTCGCAAACATCGTGAGGAAACCGACATGTTCTGAGAACTTAAAGAGTTTGAAGGACATGCGACATTCTACCCGCAGCCAACCCGCAGTTTGGCCAGCGTGGTGAAATAAGCATAATCTCTCTCGCCAAGATAGAATTCCTGTGTCCCAGCAGTGGGAACGTTTATAGGGTGATGATGATGAAGTCTAAAATCACCGCAGTCTAAGAATTTTTCCCCATAAACTTCAATATCCCGTTACGTTATTATTATTTAAATGAATAAAGAAGCAGATTCAAAATATATACAGCTCTCTAAGTTTTATGATGTCTTTTTTAAAATCTGATTGAATAATAAATAACCGGGCGGGCGATGTATATCATGGCAAATTTTTAATTCGCCGCGTCCAATTCAGTGTTTGCAAGCCGATTAGTCTCTTGATACTTTTTGTGAGGCGAAAAGAATTCGATTTAAATGTTAATTTATTCAAAGTAATTAGAGTTTTACGATTGGTCCGGTCCAGTGAGGGCATTTCTATTTATGCTGTTATAATGAAAGGAGATGAGACCATACGTTTTACAGATCGACCTCACAAATTGGAAATATAAAATTTGGTAACGAATCAAAAATGATACCTGTTTTAATAGAACAGGGTAGATGGCAAAAAAAAATATAAGTCCGTTTTTTTCTTTTTTCTTGCAAACGAAAAATCGTTGCTGTGTTATGCGTGACGTAACGCTTTCTTGCTTTTCTTACCAAATTTCGCAGTCACAAGCCTCCGGAACTTGGATATCTAAATCATTGCACTTTCTTGAATTGATAAAATTGATAAAACAAAAAACAACGGACTAAACAAAATACAACTTTTTTGCTGTACGTAGTCATCATGCCTATTCATACATAGTTTAAACATCTGCAAAATTACACGGACAAGGACAGTAAAGGATTATCGATCGTAACTATATTTGTTCGAATTGATTGATTAATTTTATTTTTACGACCCAACGCATTAGTCCATTTGAATTATTTTTTTTATTGAGCTTGTTTGTTATTTTTATGATTTAACTATTACACCAATATTCTTGATCGACTAGTACGACTCATCCGAAAAAAACGTACTCCCGTGGGATGTACGATTAAACCTCTCTGCAAATTCACGCTAGCAATTTAAAGCTAGTAGGTTTTTTTTTTTTTTTTTTACGCTCGATAAGCCTTCTCATTTGACCACAATCTCACCTGATGTAAAGTGACGATGTGGTCTAAGATGGGACATGAAGACCTAGAAGGTAGATGGCTTCCCGGGACCACATTACGAAATACGAAAAAATCGATTCACGCACTGGCCCAGCCCGGAGGGTGGTGACAAGCCGCGGCCGAAGCCTCCCACCAGAGACTGTTCTTAGCACCACCCGGAGGTCACGTGTATGGATTCAGAGGGTTGCCACTTACGGACGTGAACAGACAAAACCTCCGAAAGTAAACAAAAATAAATAAATGCTCCAGGTAAAAGCTATCGAACCCAGGAGTTGACGTTTTTTACCAGAGCCCTAGGCATCCACGCACAAACGAAGATCATTACGACCGTATTTTCAATTTACAACGACGCTGACTTAGCAATAATTTACATTAAATCGAATTGTGGCAGTTAATAGCTCAATAGCGGTGTTGTTTTACGATTCTAGTCGCACATAACTTCTGAGAGTCACATATTTTTTCGATAATGGCTGGAACTTAAGAATCAAATTGCATGCAAATGAGCAGGTTAATGTATTTCTGTTGTTGAACCAGTTCACTTTTACCAATTATTGTCCGATGTTTATCGACTTTGATTTCGAGAAAAGCTATTCGGCTCGTGCTAATAAAAAAACGATTAGTAAGCGGTGACGCTATAAAAAGAATAACGATTTTTGATGATTGGAAATGATTAAGACACTATACCTATTCGGAAAAATTAAAAGTGAAATAGGAGATAAATATGTTAATTTTGTATCGAAACGATTTACTTTATAGCTATCGAAAAACATTAAAATTTTAGATGTTGTATAGAATTTATAAAAAATGTATATTTTGTATTTCCCAATAATGAATTTCCGTGGATGCCGATT
This sequence comes from Gymnoscelis rufifasciata, assembly GCA_929108375.1. Lineage (NCBI taxonomy): Eukaryota > Metazoa > Arthropoda > Insecta > Lepidoptera > Geometridae > Gymnoscelis > Gymnoscelis rufifasciata. The sequence goes on along the minus strand of OV815315.1, from coordinate 4,232,038 downwards.
CAGCCATTAGATTTTGGATCGATTTAGGATCGATTTAGGCTATTTTATAACCGCAAAATCGGTTTTAAATGCGTAATGACGTCACAATGAGCCGAGATACGATCAAACGATTCAGCTATTAACATAAATCGACCGACTTTACGATGTCAGAAACCAATAAAATTCCCTGATTCTCCATTTGACTAATTTTAATCGCACTTTCGAATTCACCAATAGGTAATATAGATTCACCTATTTGTTAATGACCATGCAGGGCAATTGTCATTATATAATAGTGGGAGTGGAGACGAATAAATGTTTAATAAATGTGAGCCTCTTTGTAATTTTAAAGATTTAAAAATGACAAATGATTATTGGAGAAATATGTATTTTCATTCATCGAGACTTGTTATTGTCTAGGAAGTTTACATACGCTGTATGATAACTAAATAGGTATATCAAGGTACCTACATGTTGATAATTTTTTTTGTAGTATTTCATTATAATAATTATAACTTTTAATAACTCACAAATTAAGAAATTATGTGTCATGGCAAGGACGATTTAGTCGTCCATTGATTCCTATTATAGCTATACAAAAATATAAATCAACTCAGTAGTGGCAGTAGGTATCTATCTTGAGTTATTTAAATTTGTAAAACATGTCACCGGATGATAAACGATAAAATGTAGCAACACTGAGACAAAAAGAGACCAGCACAAAAATAAAGCATGGAAACACAAGTCGCGCCAACACAGCTAATGCATAAAATATGAATCGACTCTCTGAATTTGTCATATCAAAATGATAGTCCTAGATAGATAAAGCCACACCTATCAGAGAATCATAATATAACATCGAGCAACTTTGTCGCAGTACAATAATCATGAGCGCATGAAGATAGCAATGAAGAAATTCAAAAGTTAGCTCAGACAAGGTTCTAGCTAAACTTGCTACATTGTAGATTTAACTCGATGCGACAACCGTGCATAATGTATGCGCATAAGATCAGTTATCTCATGCATACATTTCTGATTATAATCGTGTATTAAAAAGCTTATTACAAAATCAGCACCCTTCATTGGGAAGCTCATCAGGACCAGTTCTTGGATCTCCGATTTCGATACTTATCACATTTTTATTCTTATTGCCTTCTTAATAAGATATCGCAAACGTGCGTGGCTTATATTGTTTTCTTGAGAAAGTTCTGTTCGAGTACGAAGAAGTAAACTTTTAATTAAGAATGCTTTTGCTTTTGATCGTTGGTAACTACTTTTTGAGTAGTGTGTTAGCTCAAAGCTGCGGCTGTCGGAATTAGATTTGTTTTAAGCTAGATGTTTTACGAGAACTTGTAAGCAGATTTAGAAATTGCACTTACACTACTTGGATTAATATAGTGATTAGTTTTCTCTTTGAAAGATAATATTATACTAAATCGATATTTTAGTTTATTTGGTCTTTATAATCACACACATACTTGTTCTCGATTAAGTTGGAATTTAGCGAGCAAAAATTGCGTAACAATAAGCAGCTAAAAATTTTTCATATAAAACTCCGTATAAAGTACCTACCAAAACCCTGTAAAGGATTCTTATGGGATATAGGCTCGGTGGATTTTTAACGATAACTTTTTTGCAACTCCTATCATATATATATTTTTTTGATTGCTCTTCTAGTCTGGTTGGAGTAAACGGCATAAAAGTGACCGTATAAAAACATTCTGAATTCATGGCGGGTCTGAAATAGATTTTGAATTTGAATTCGTTACTTCTCTGTATCGATATATTCTTTGCATGAGAATATTACAAAACAAAGCCATGCATGATACAGTGTACTTATTCAAGTCTTGGACACTTCTTACATATTGTATCCGAAGATGGCGTGAATAATGTATGGCCGTTCTATTGTATGTATGAATAACAGCTCGGTAAATTGTAGTCGGTGTAATATAAAATGAGTGACAGTTTTATGCAGTTTTTAATAAATTACATCAATCATCGTCATCATTGGAGCCGTAGGACGACCATTGCTGGAAATAGGCCCTGATTGATTTACTGTTGCGTCGATCAAAAGCGGCTTGCAATAATCGTGAACCAGCAATTTCAATCGTCTTACTCGCTCATCTTGTTGATGAATGTTTGAAGCCAGCCAGATACGCAGTCTTATTTAAGACGTTTTTGGCTTCATCAGTCAATCTAATACATAAATACTTATAGTATTTTTTTTAATAATATACACATACCTACACGTTATAAAAAAGGGTAAAAACAAATGGTTAGCCATTCACTAATGCCAATGAGGATAAGACCATTGTTGGTTCGCGCGAATTTTACTCGACGAAAGAGCGAACAACACAAAAAAATACATATTGTTTTTATTTACAGGAGATAGCGAAATGGTGGTGGTTCATATTTTATTAGAACAATGCCTAAAACTTACTTCTGTATCCGACAGATCAGATAAATTGATGACCTCGTCATATAGCAGTCAAACTGGTGGTCCACGTATCGAGTTTAAATCTACAATTGTTTATTAATTTTACGATGCCACTGTCTTGATCGTTTCAAAAATGGTTTGTTTCCGAAAACTTTCTGATATAATGTCTAAAATTTCATATAAATTAAATTAAATTTTAATTTGTTATTTTTTGTTTAAAGTTTCAATTTGTTGGAGAGTATGATTACCGAGTCAAGTAGAGCAGTTTATATGAATGTGGAATGTGGATTGGGAAGAGGTAGGCCATAGAAAAGATGCGAAATATTACACGTGTTTAAGAAAGGAGTGAGACGACGTGTTATACAAAATGGAGGTTTGTCTGTTCAAGTCCGAAATTGGTAACCCTCTGAATTCTTACACGTGACCTCCGGGTGGTGCTAAGAACAGTCTCTGGTGGTAGGCTTCGGCGGCGGCTTATCACCACCCTCCGGGCTGGGCCAGAGCGTGAAGCGATTTTTCGTGTTTCGTAATGTGGCCCGGAGAAGCCTACATTTACATTTTAGGTCTTCATGCCCCATCTAAGACCACATTGTCACTTTACATCAGGTGAGATTGTGGCCAAATGAAGACTTATCTTAAATTAAAAAAAATGGAAGAAAATACATACTGTGTCGACCCCACATCTGGCAAGGGCTGGATTTGATGATGATGAATTAATAATGTTTTGTCCCTATTACGATCGTCACATGGATATTTTTGCTTCACGAAAGTGAGCTGTGTTAGTATCTAGCATTTATGTTGATGCCCAGTCCTTTCTATTTTTCAGGGGACATCTTCTAAACCCAATGTAAAACGTTTCAGAGATACTATTTTTCTACACACTTCCGCTCCTACTTTTATCGAGAATATCGCCTAGAAACCCACTTAAAAGAACAATAAACTCAGCATAATAATCACTGCGGCATCAATTAAACTTATAAAATGGCCATTAAAACCATAATAAGAAACCGAATTAGTTTTAAATCTTTTACAGTCACTAATCTAAATCCTTATACAATAAAGCCATTTACAAACTAATTACTATAATGATTGCTTTATAAAGCCCAAGTTGCGAAACGGCAATAAAAACTTGACTCCTAAACATTTTGATTCAGCGAAGGCAATGAGAAAAAAAAAATCTTACTCACGTAGAGACGGCAGGAGGCACGTATTTTTCGCATTATCGGCTAAATTATTATAAAAGGAACAGACGTGTGGCAAGCACCTATAATTCTTAGGGAAACTGTGTTCGAAACAATTGCGAATACAGCACGTTCGACATTTTGTATCGTAACGACTTCCAGAATAGTCCAGTCCAGTTTTTAATGTGAGAAGTTGAACCATTGTGAGCTTAAATCAGGAATCGACTGGTTATCAATACTATAACGTGAACAATGATGTTTAAGACTTCGTAGAAAACCATTTAAAGTTACAGTAAGCCTTGGCGTTGTATATGTTCATGTACAGTATTCTACGTGTAAAATAAAACATGAGCAATAATATAATTATGCAGTTTTTGACTGGACTAGAATAAATAAGACGTAACGTAAATAAATACGTAGACGTAAATAAGGCAGCAGCCGTAAAATTTAGTAATTACTTCTGAGAATTGAAAGGTATGAGAATATATGTGTTAAAAAGCTACAAAGGCTAGGGTTCGACTTTTCATGCTTAATAAAATAAATAAATAAAATGTTTACCATTTTCATATACTGCAAAACTTTCACCTTCGCTTTAGACTAAAGGGCACAGCTATTTACGGGCTAAGCCTTTGATCGATACGAAGTTTGACATGTAACATTTTTGACCGATGTTATCTGAACAATGGCATTATTTCCATAATAAAACATGATGAAATTGAATTATAATTTCATGTTCATCTTGTGATGATGGCACATCAAACCTACGGGTCATTTCGAACAATGAACAATGTCGACTGGTTTTTTTATAACACGACCCGTTCTTTAACATCTTGGTTCATACATATTTGATTGCTTAAGCTTATAGACTGTTCAATTATTCAATAAACTAGTTTAATAAGACTTACCATTGGAATTCTTTTCCTTTCGTTATAACTATTACGGCCTTTCTTTATTATTATGCTCGATAATAGTTAGGTTTGAATATATCATTAAAAATCTAAAAATTCATTAAAAAATTAAAAGCCATCACATTATTCTGGTGAGAAAATAATAATAAGTTCTTACCCTAAATATAAAATATCGTCTGAAGAAATTGCTCCCTGAAAAAAAACATATTTTTATTGTTGATCCATGTAGATGATGAAATTCGAGTGATGTTATGCACCTAATATGAATTGTAGGCAAAAACCTATTTTAAAGGTTATTTACCTCTCACTATTAATAAATAATCCAGAAAATAACGGAAGAAAAAAAAGGTGCTATAAAACAACCCAATATTTCCACCTCGTGTTTCTCAGTTAATATTTATGAACACAAACAAAACAAACGCATTAGTATTCGATCGTGCTTTAAATTTTAGATTCGTAAACCGTTTTATCAAAAGCGATATCGTCTATGTATTAAACATTAAGGAGCTAAGTTTTAGATGGGGAAGAGAAACTTTTAAAAGAGGGGATTCAGGGAATTTTTGAGACTAATAAGTGCCACGGGCGACCCTGCATACTAAAGAGGCATCTCGTGTAAGAACTCGAGGTGAATATAAAACGGAACGTACCTATCATTTTACAAGCTGCCTGTCAGGGTGTTTAAGATAACTTAAGACGTGACACCTATATCAAAAGAGTTGGATATAACGTGTGAAACCTCCAGATCCCAGAAATGTAGTGGAATTTTGATATATAAATTATTCTCTAGCATATTTCCCTACGTTTTTATCGTTTGTAGAAGGTCACTGCCAACACAGGTATCTATCTCTTATTGACTTCCAGTAATTTGGTAGCTCTTATAAAATCCATTTAACCAACCATGTTGATGATCAAGAAAAAGGTTGACTAGAGATGACGCTGATTAGGGAGGAACTTGTAACGGGTTTCAATCGATTTTTTGTTAATCGATCGAAAAATCGATTTAAAAAAATTTTGCGTGCGAATAGTTTCTAGCCGGTTAGAGTACAAGTAAGTTTATATCTTAAATTCAATCAAGAAATATATACATATATGTATATAGAGGTATATTATAGTTAGGCATCGCTCGCTGTGTTTGTCGATCAGTAGATTCAAAAATTAAGAAACTATGTTAAATTAGACATAACTCTTATTTAATTATGATATTTTGCTACATTCATAATCGTGAATGAATAGAGACTTTTGTAATTAGAGTACGAAATATGTCAGGAAGTTTGTCAAGGAATCAAATAACTTAAAAAAAATAATTTTATTAGGTTATGCGGTTAAGTGTTAATAGTACTGCCTTCAGCCAAACAGAAATTTCATAGGCATAAAACGTATTTTTAGATCAATACTATGCAAATTATAAGAAATTCATGAACTTTATTTTTAGATAGTACCTATGTTAGATTTTGTTCGTTTTGCACCACATACTTTTAAAACATGGTGTGGAACAACCTACTATCAAAGTATTGAGGATCTAAATAGTTTGAAATGTTTCATTTCAAAATCAAAACAAATTCATACAACAATAAAGAAACATATCCCAACTCTAATAACCTAAAATGACATACATTCTTTGATACACTCAAGCCGAGATTGTCGCACCCGGAGTTGAATAACAAACTAATTTGTATCAAATTCTAAGAACATCAATTTATGACAAAAAACATCATCTTCTGTAATGTCCACATTTGCTGATTACACGTTCGTTCCGACGGCGACTCAGGCGATGCTATTAAATTGTCATTAGCCACCTCAGTGTCATCTGCATCGGACCTTTTCGAGGGACCATCACATCGGAGAGGAGTAAAAATTTAAAAGAACTTACACAAGATCCAGGATATCATACGTATGGACAAAAAGGGAAGATGACTTTAAAAATTAATATGCTCAGTGTTTATATTATTTAAAAAAATAGTAGCCATATTTTGATTTCAAACGAAAAATAAAGACTTTGCAGTGCATTGAAGTTTCGTGACGAAACGGTTTCCTGCAATTTGCTCTAAATTTTGCAGTCGCAAGCCCGCGCTCAGGAGCTTTGGAACAATTTGTAAAAAAAAATATAAAGAAAAAAATTGGTGTCCAGTATTTGAACTAGGACTATTAGGTTTCCAGGACGGGCTAACCGAACGGAATATCTATTAAGAGTACTGATAAACATTAAATAAGAAAGAGTTTTACGAGTTTAAACCGGTTGGTTGAGGTTTTTAAGATGAGCAAATAAAATTACCAATAAAGAATACAATCAAATTACTATTGACCATGTTGGATGTAATTACTGCCTCGGTGGTGCGGTGGGCGAATGTCCGCTTGCAAAGCAAGAGGTAGCAGGTTCGATTCCCGCCGAAGGTAAAATTGTTGGTATGTTCTGCAAACACTTTTCTCCTTGGTCTGGGTGCTTAATATGTAAAAATATCTATAAATGTATGTATATTATATTAAGTACATCAGATATCTAGTACCTGTAACACAAGCTTAGAGCTTACCACAGGGCTAGATGTTGTTCTGTAGATTGTACGGAAAATACGGAAAAAAAATATATAAATGATTCAATATGCATTTATGTGCATGCAGTCTAATACAAAATGCAGTATGTTTAATAACATTTCACAAGAATTCCGAAATATGGTTGAGATCAGCAAATATTTTTTTTGTCGCATCTCTAAACTTTGTCATTTATTGTATAACCAACCATCTATTTTTAACCTCCGACCAAAAAAGAGGGGTGTTATAAGTTTGACGTTCTGTCTGTCTGTCTGTCTGTGGCATCATAGCTCCCGAACGGATGGAGCGATTTCAATTTAGTTTTATTTGTATTTGTATGAAAGGTGAGTTTGGCCCGAGTGTTCTTAGACATGTTTTATGAAAATCGGTTGAGCCGTTTAAAAGTTATGGGGGTGAGAGTGGGGAAGGAAAACAGAAAATCTGCAAATATACTAGTGTGGGGTATCAAATGAAAGCGCATCGCGTCCACATTACATAATATTATGTTGTTTTACATTTAAGGAAGTGAAGGCATTAGAATCGGGGGTTTTTCTTAAATTTTAAATTTAGATTAATTCTTTTTAAAATTTATTTTCATTGATTTCCCAATTTAATAAAAATACTGTTTCAAATTTATTCTGCTAAGCAGTTCATACAGCAACCTATACCCTGCTCAACAATTCCGACCACGTCGCCTTTTTGTTGCAGTTTTTACTTTACACCGTTCAAATTGCTCCTGATCCCCTGGAAGTTTTTACATTCTGATCGTTATCTTCGGATGGTAAGGATTGTTTAATGTATTTTTGAAGGTGGCTTTGTGGATGCCGTTAATGACACTTGACGTAATTTGATGTAAATTGACCGACGGGAGCCAACACGCAATATGTCAACTATGAAATTGTTACTCAGCAATGATTGATGCATGGAAACCAAAACATTTTATAATGATTGGTTAGAAAGTGTCATTAGATGTTTCTCTAACCTTAAATTTTATGATATGTAGGTATTTTTGGTACGGTTTATTTGGTGGTTTTCAATAGTTTTGTTAGTGGGTAATAAAATTATGTAAGTTATGCTATTTATTATCTTTATGAAGTGGACTTAAAATAGTACATGAAATTAAATAAGCAAAATACTTGCTTAACGGCTGTAACTGTGTTCTACTACAACACTTATCACAATCTCACCTGATGTAAAGTGACGATGTGGTCTAAGATGGTGTATGAAGACCTAGAAGGTGGATGGCTTCATCTGACTATAATTAAAATAATAAATTAAAAACTAAAATAAAACTAGTTACTAGTTTTATCGATTTATTTTAGAACTTAGACCACTCGCACTAACTATTGAGCTTCGAGAAAATATATATTAATAACCTTTTATATCATTTTTGAACACCAATACTATAGATCCACGTTTCTACCAAGTTTCAACAGTATGCTTATTATCACGAAAATCTAAATTATTAGTATAATTAAGATTTCTGTGGTTATAATAGATTCGATAAAAGTGGCTTTGACATACGGACGGCCAGACAGACAAACATGACTTGGATGATTTGACTACGGAACCTTAGAAAGCATCGTGAGCTTGCGGCCCACTCTTATATTATTATTCGCATTTACTTATTTTTCGTGTTTATTTCAATATCATGAGAATGATAACATAAAGGTAACTACAATTTTGAATTAAAGTTATATACAATTTATTGGAAAAATAATTTTCTGCCATTTTTTGTTATTTTACCAAGTCTTTGACGATTTGGCGTTATTGAGAGGGTTAAAATAACTTAACCGTTGGCCCTAGTGTAGCGTAATTGAGAGGGTTAAAATAACTTAACCGTTGGCCCTAGTGCAGTTGAATTGTAGTTCCCGTGGAAGCATTGAGTGTTTTGAGATAAGATGTCAACTATTATAATATTATACTTATGTATTTTCTCTTGTTTTTTCTTATATAATGTATGTATTTTATTTTTATTTCTTTTTCATATTATTTATGTATATGCTTTGATCTTTGTGCACCGTCTTTCGTGTTCCTAACAGATCCTATCCATCCAAAGGTTGCCTGGAAGAGATTGCTTTAAGCGGCCGCCGATTGTACAACAAATGTGGCTATTGATTGTTATTTTTAATTCTGTAAGCATTGGTGTGCAATAAAGATTATTATCTATCTATCTATTCCACAGAGGCCTTCCTCGCAACCTCCACTTGAGGAATTTTAATGCCCTCAAGCCGGGTATGTCATATTTCTTGACACTGGAACAAACTAGGTTATAATTATCATTATACGCGTAACACGAAAGGTTACGCATAATAAATTATCTGCAGTCAATCTGATATTGAAAATGAGATCTTCTTGTTTTCGAAAACCTCGAACGGTACTTTAAAATTGATGGATGTCGCGGTAATTTTACAAACTGGTATTATTACCACAAATGATGAAGTGTCGACGAGGCGGTCTGAATATTTTCGACATCATTTTATATGTCACAGAGCAAGCAACATTTAATGTATTGGTACAATTTTTTTTTATAATTAAACTAGCGGCCCGCCCTGGCCTCGCACGGGTATAAAATTTTCCCGGAAATTATTCGAATTTTTCTCGCCGTAAAAACCATCCTATCTCTCAAGTTGGATCGAACTGTAAATGGTGTGTGAATTTTATTATAATCGGTTAAGTGGTTTAGGAGTCCATTGAGGACAAACATTGTGACACGAGATTTATATAATATTAAGATAAATTTGAGATGGATCTTATACCATCTACTAATACTATGGACTAATACTGCAGCATTTTGAATTAAAAAAAGTGCAAGAAGATGCAGTGCCGCCTATGCCACGGTGACTGCTCTGAACAATACAAGTACTGTCCTCGTGCAATGTCTCTTGATGAAGAATACGTTTTTGGTATGGGAGCAACCTTATATATTTATTTATTACGTGTTTTTAGTATTTGTTGTTGAAGCGGGAAGAGTTGCATCATCCTTCAATTTCAAATTGAATATTTATCATGGTTCTTGATATACAGACACCCAGACAGACAACGACAAAGATAACAACAGACGACTTAGAAATAGGGTCCCTTTTTACCATTTGGGTACGGAACCCTAAAAATTGGTCAATATTGTTGCCAAGAGAACGGTTTTTGAATAGAACCAAAGTATGTCATTTGCCCCTTTACTTCAATGGGCATCCGCGGCTCCGGCCAACGGATATTCACAAGAAACTAGGTCTAGTGTCATCTTCAAGAAACAGAAAATCAACGTTTGCCTGCGCCTCAAAGGCAGTCAAAATAAAAGACTTTTCTGTGAATATTTGCCAATATTAATAGAACTCAACAGGAGGTTTTGACTGTTCACGTCCGTAAGTGGTAACCCTCTGAATCCTTACACGTGACCTCCGGGTGGTGCTAAGAACAGTCTCTGGTGGCAGGCTTCGGCCGCGGCTTGTCACCACCCTCCGGGCTGGGCCCGGTGCGTGAAGCGATTTTTTCGTGTTTCGTAATGTGGCCCGGAGAAGCCATCTACCTTCTAGGTCTTCATGTCCCATCTTAGACCACATCGTCACTTTACATCAGGTGAGATTGTGGTCAATTGAAGACTTATCGACGAAAAAAAAAAAACAAAAAGTGACTAGAATCAAAATATCGTGGATTGTAATAAATCTGTAATCTGAAACTTCCCGCGCCTCGGGCTTGATACGTGCGGAAACTCGGCCAAAAATATTTTGTGGATACAATCACAGCCACTTTAGCCCAAATATTGCTGGCTTACGTAAGATAGGCGTATGGCTACATAGCTGGCTTACGTAAGATAGGCATATGGCATAGGCACTATAGTGATACATAATTATAAACCACAAAAATGCAAAAACTGATAGAGCAGTCTTGTTCTATTCGTTTCTCAACTCAGTATAAAACATTGAAGCCAACTGTCCTTCCTTAATAATTTTTGTTTAAAAAAATGATTTATTATTTTTAAGTTGTGCTGTCCATGTATATCCTGTGCTTCTAAGTAAATAAACGTTTTGACTTTGACTTTGCCTTTAAAGATAAATATACACTCTCTAACGGTAACACTGAAAACCAGCGCTACTTCAGCGCTGAGCAGCATTATGCTGAGCGGAAACAAATTTACGTAAATTTTTTAATGTACATAGTATTTCTGCTGAACTGCTTTTATGCTAATTTTAATTGTATGTTGCAAATTTAATTTTTTAGATTTAGAACTAAAATAAAACTTTTTCTATTTATATTATGTTTGATCAATCTGCCTTTCTGAGAGTCTGGATTATGCATCTTGAGCCAGCCCGCAAAGCATTAGGTATAGTAATTTAATGTCAACTGATTTGTTTGTCTGTTACCTAAATCTCTTTTATCGAGTAGACATTATAATGACCAAAAACTTGTTGAATAGGAAATGTCGAAGATGGATAACATAAGTAATAATTTGATGCACTTGGTAATACAATATGGAGTAGTGGAGGTATTTTAGGCCAAATTAGGTAACTATAGTTTCTAATATTAAACTCTGATAGGAGTGAGGTTTATCCGTAGTCGGGTAATATTTTTCAAAAATAAGGCCTAATCTCTCTCATCAAGAGAGAAGAGAGAGAGAGTGTGAGAGTCTCTTTATCCCAACTTAAATGTAATGGGGACGTAAATTAGGGGTGCTTTGATTATTCAAAAGTATCTGTATAATCTTTAAGCCTTACTTTATCATGCAATTTAATAAGAATGTGCTCAAACTATCCGAGCAGTTTCAAAACAAAGTTATTAAGGAGTTGGCAATGTGATTTAATGTACAGCAGGATTAACTCTCTCAGTTACCCTCACACAAACTAACAATGCCGAACTATTCAATTTGGCACTGGTTAGGCCATAAAAACTTGAATGTTATATCTTTGCATCTAAGCCACCAAAACTTTATTAATCCATTTAAGGCTGCGTTTCCACCAATAATAAAAGCTGTACGAGGATAAGCATTGAGGAATGTGTTTTTCAAGAACCAATAGTTATACTCCCTTTACCTAGACCGCCCAAGCCAGCTTCCACATCTATTTAAAAAAATAAACTGTGTAAATGGAATGGTATTTTATGATATTAGTGATTAGTCAATAGCCAACCCATTAAAAAAAAATATTGCAGTAATTAATTTTTGATATTTAATAATAGTATTGTGAATAATTTCTGTATTCCCCGCTCAGCGCAGCTTTAGTAGAAACGGCTTTAGGCTACAAAACAAGCGAGAGATGTGTGTAAGGAATGTGTTGTGAAGGATGCGTGCGAGTTATGTGTTGCGAGGGATGCAATGCGAGGTTTGCGTCATACTGTAACAGCCAATCCATAGACGATGTTTGTTAGAAACAGATGTGTGCAAAATAGATATAGATCATTGGAAAAAGATATCGATAATTTCACAGCTTCGCAACTCGCAACGCATCTTCGCATGGCTTTGACCGCACATTTCTCACAATTTTCGTACGACACATTTTCCCACAGTTTTGGTGGAAAGACCCACACATTTTTACAGCACAGCATAGCTAAACATCCTTGCAAGACACAACCCTCGCACATCTCTGTTGGAAACGCAGCCTTAAAATATATCTGGCACGCAAGAGTTGGACTAGAAAGAGAACAAGTTTCCATATCTAATATTGAAAAGCTGACTAATCTAATCTCAGTAATTTCTAGATTTGAAAAGATTTTCACTGCGGTTGTATGGCTTATTTATCGAGAGAGCCTATAAGCTTCTTAATAGTAGGTTCCTTATTTACCTAAACTTTTTTTTTTTTTTTTATGATAGATAAGCCTTTATTTGACCACAATCTCACCTGATGTAAAGTGATGATGTGGTCTAAGATGGAGCATGAAGACCTAGAAGGTAGATGGCTTCTCCGGACCACATTACGAAACACGATAAAATCGTTTCACGCACTGGCCCAGCCCGGAGGGTGGTGACAAGCCGCGGCCGAAGCCTCCCACCAGAGACTGTTCTTAGCACCACCCGGAGGTCACGTGTAAGGATTCAGAGGGTTACCGCTTACGGACGTGAACAGACTAAACCTCCAAAATTACCTAAATTTACCTTATTTACCTAAACTACCGTACCTACAACCTAACTAAGGTGAGGATGATTAGTGGGTGAAGATTTGTGTCGCGTTGCGGGTTTTTTTCTATAGTGACGTTATTGCAGCCACGCCCACGCCAAACATCGTCTTAGCCCAAATACTTTACATTGCAACATAGCGGCACCATTAAATACGGGATAGGCCGGCCGTGGCGAGAAAAGTGGATCGATTGTAAATATTTATCTCTATTCCTGACCAAAGTAAGACTAGATATTAATCAACATCTCAATGGATCCCAGGAAATTCTTTAAAGGCTTTCCAGGTAGATATAATGTAGAAGATAATAATTATGCTAAGTGCTTAAAGGAACTTGATCAAGAACCACTGATTAAGCACTATTATTATTCACTTAAATAGCGGTCACATCGACAATTATGCAAGGTACTCAAGTCTGCCCATATCATATTAATTAACTCTACAATTTTAAGAGAAACTTACTTTTGATGAAACTACTTTACTTACTTTTTGAAATTTATGAGGTAGTAATTTCAGCGTATAATAAAAAAAGAATGAGGAGCAAATTACGAACTATAATGGTCCGGCTACATTTGCGGCCCACTATTTGTGTTGAAGCGATGTGTGTGGCCGTCGCAAGACGAAGTATTCGGGCGAAGCCGATGTTTGGCGTGGGCGTGGCTAAGCCTTAAACGTCACTTCAGAATCTTGTAGCTGTAATGCGACAAAAATCTTGTAGCGCGACAATATGTAATGCGACAAAAATCTTTGTCCGCTAAGATAGACAAAAAACGTAAAGTATCACGTATCGCCCGTTCACGATGATTTAGCACGCAAACGAGACCTGAATCTTCGCCCGCTAATGTAGCCGCACCATAAGAGCCATTACGCACTGGCGACTAGTCGCATGCTTCTTGGTGACTTTTAATAGTTGAAACAGGTAGGTTTTCACACTCTTAGTCGCCAGTCGCACGAGCGACTTAAGTCAATGTATTAGTTACCGATAGATTAAGTCGCTGGCAACTCATATAGGCATTAGATTCACGTTGGATGCAGGCCAATTCCAATAGAAACGACTGAAAATTTATCATCAGACTTTGTCCATCAGTTTGTCTACAGGCTAAGGCTAAAATAATGTTGATGATTATACGAAGAGTATTTATTTTTGGATTTGAGTGTTGAAATTGTTTCAAAAACGGTTCACCCGTTTGGAAGATACGATGCCACAGACAATTGACAGACACACACATTAAACTTATAACACCGCTTTTTGACGTCGGGGGAAAAAAACACTAAGAAATGTAAACCATTTTCTTATGAAGAAATAGAATTTGTTCGATACAGATCTCATTCTATTCTTATAATAATAATTCTTATTCGTATCCTTTTATACTCGTAACTAACGATATTTCTTCCAATAAAGATCTAAGTGTATTGTAACACAAGCTTAGAGCTTACCACGGGGCTGTATGTTGTTGTGTGGGATGTCCGGATATATTTATTCATTTATTTATTGCTCAATAATAATGACAAAATCGATAATATTTATAGAGCAATTAGGATATTGTGTTTATAGCAAACCAATTCTTAGATTGAATATAAACGGTCGTTATCTCGATTCACAGTATAAATAAACAAATTGTTAGTTAGGTCTTATCAATAAATTGGCGCGGTGAGCTATGGTCGCTTGCGGCGCAAGAGGTAGCGGGTTCGATTCCCGCTGAGTTCTTGAGTTCCCGTCAAGTGATTGTATGATCTGCAATCACTTTCTCCCTGGTCTGGGTGTTTAATATGTATCAAATGAAATAACTATCTAAGTATGTATATTATATTAGGTATATAATTGTATTAGATGTCTAGTACCCGTAACACAAGCTTTAGTGGTTACCACGGGGCTAGATGTTGTTGTGTGGATTGTCCGAAATAAATTTTTTAACTGCTGTATATCAATGCTAATATTCAAATGGACTACGAAGTTTTGTAATACTTTTATTTGTATAAAATTAAGTCCATTACTTAACAAAAGACCTTTTATTATTTTCGGAATACTGTTTATTTGAACATTTCTGTTACTAAATCAACGTTATGATAACGAAATGAATTATACTTTACGAGGTATGTTTTCAGAATAAACTGTTATGCGGATTACAACTCACAAAGTTTTAGAGAAAGGTATGGTTTGAATAAAAAAAAGTCTCGCATTTAATAGTTATGATAATTATGATAATCTTAAAAGGTTCCAGTATACTATTGTTGTAATAGGTACCTACTTTTTAGGGTTCCCGTGCCTAAAGGGTAAAACAGGATAAAATGATTATTCATCATAATCTGTCATATTAAAATTTTCTTAAAATAGATAATTCATTTTATGAATGTTCTGCTGGTGGAAGATTTTGGAAGCATTCAATGGAAGAGGATATAATTAATTTTATTTAATTATTAATCTTAATAAAATTATACGATCTTATATAATTAATTATAGATTTTGATGAAATTTTTTGTGTGTGTTTAAGTAGGTTCGAGAATGGTTTAGATTTACATACGGTCAACTAGGTGCGAAAAGTGGGGGCGGATCGCTAGTTATTAATAAAACTCTATTTACTTTAGGAAAACAAATACCTTATTAGTGAACGCAAACATAATAATTTAAACACAATACATAAGCTAAACGAAGCGAACTTTTAAACAAAAACATAATTTCATCCACACCGTTTAGTGTTAAACGACAAAAACAGAATTTCACTACAAAGAATCTCGGTAAAGCTTTGTTTTCATAAATTGTTCTCCACTCGAGCATGGCCCAGTTTTTGCTCATTACCTCAGCATAACCAGTAACCGCAAACTAAGCTTTGCTACGGAAAATAGAAATGAAATTTTATAACTTCGGTAATTTAAGGTAACATTAATAAAGGGTTCCTAGATTTTTGTTTGGGAGATTTTTTTTCCAATAATGCCATGTTACACACGTTCCAACGATTTGTTGTCACAGAAAAATAATGTGGTTGGGAAAAACAAACTTGAAAGGCAAAAGGGGTTAGAAAGTCTAAAAATAACTTTAGTTCATGTTACATTTTACATAAAATTTATTAATATATTTTTCTTTTATATATATTTTTCTTTTATAAATGTCAATGTTTTAGAAAAACATTGTTAAGGGCATTATAATACAGGTTAGGTATGTGTTTATACATAAGGGTTCCGACGATGGAGCCTGCCATACCTACTTACTAGTCTGCCAATCTGTTCCTACCCATCACGTACGGTTTCCGAGATATTTCGGTTTAACAAATTTGAAACAAAAAATTCAGACCCAAATATCTCAGAAACCTCACATGTTAGAGATTTAGTACCTTAACACTTTTTGTTTTTTAGCATTTTCTCTGTCGATTGAAATTAATTTCATAAATAACTGAGTATTGCATTCCAATAGAATAGGCACAGCAACACTTTGGGGAACCAGGTTCTGGTCAACAATGGTTTTGGAAAGGTTTGGTTCATAAACGTGAGGCGAGCATACAGACAAAGATACTCACAGTTTAAATATCCAGGACTGCCTACTCCGCCTTGCATTGACGACACTGTCCTTTGTTAGCACAACACACACGATACTTTTCACAAGCTAGCCAGGCTATTTTGTATTGGATTTTGAGAGGATTATAGATTTTGAGGTGCGCGCGCGCGGTTCGTGTGAGATGAGATCTGATTTCTTCTTCTTGTGTTCTTGTCGCTGCTAGCGCGCTCCTGTCTTTTGACATTATATAACCTGTGCACGTCGTTCATGACGTTTTGAGAGACGTTTCGATACACGATGAATGAACCAAAATAATAGAGAGTGGGAAATTTGAATTTAGAACTACAATTTTATGGGTACGAAACACTGACAAATCAAGTTTTTTTCAAAATGGCGGACCAAGTATGCCTAAATGTTGGAACCCCTTCATCCAATACAGTTTTCTCGTAAAAAAAAAACGTTTATACAAGGGTATTGATTATTTAAAACACTGTCAACAAGATTATACCATAAAGAGCATCGGCCTCACCAATAACAGCGCGCATACTTGTTTTGATGAAAATATAATTTCTCGTAAACGAGTTTTGATAAAAAGGTTTAAACAAAATGCCTGTAATCACGTTGTACCCAAACAGGCTTCCGTGGACAGTAATGATAGCGTCCAAGGGCTACCACAAACTGGCAATTCCAATGTACGCTAACATTAATAGTTTTACTTATATATCAATCTATAATATAAAAATGAATCGCAATTTGGCCAATTCTTTTTTTTTAAATGTTTGTAGAAGTCCCGTCGCGACTTCGCACGGGAATAGAAAAGGGCTGTTTAAGGTTTAATTAAGGTTTTATTTGAATTTTTCTCGCCGTAATCCTTGGACTTCTACGAACATTAAAAAAAAAGAATTGGCCAAATTGTTCCAAGCGTTGATGAGTTTGAAAAAATTGTATGAAATATATTCATACTAGGTACATCTAGTGTTCCAAAGACAGTTTATACACATTCAACAATAAAAAAAAACACAAAAATAAGTAAAAATAATCATAATTGCAAATAAATGCAGTTGGAGCGGTAACCCATCCTATACTCGCGCAACGTTGATAACTCTACAATAAATCTAAATTTAAAATTTAAGAAAAACCCCTGATTCCAGTGCGTTGTTAACGTTGTATACGTTTGGGTAAGGAACCTTAAATAACAAGATATCGAAATAAAAGACAGAATGAGGGTAGACTGCTTTGTCTGCCAATTAATGTCATCGTGGTGCTGGAAATATTATAAAGAAAATTTAAAAATCATTCAGCGTTCGCTCTTGAGCGATAAGGCACTTTGGCTTTGTACTTCTTGCTCTTATGTGAATTTTGTAACTATTGTTTTCTTTTGGTATACAATAAAGTGTTATTTAAAGTTTTTTTAATTTTAATAAAATAATTTTCCTTCTATAAAAAAGCCGTGTTCGCTAAGTGGGAGATCACTCGACTTTAATTCCGAAATTCAAGGTTACGAAAACCGCGCCGCCCGAAAAAAAAAACGGAGGTTCGCGACATGGGGACCCACAACCTTCGGGATGAAAGTCGAGCAGTCTACTACTTAGCCAACACGGCCTTTCCATTATCTTATTCATTTCTGTTGTAATTTATGAAGTTGTGAGAACCCTTCTAGCTCAGTAGCCGGAGGACAGTGTTTGTTATTATGGAATAGAACTATTATTTTCTCTTAGAACTAGTTTTGCAAATAAACCATCAGTTATTTTACAAGAAAGACTAAAACCAGCAAGAAATATTATGTTACGAATAATTGTAATGTTTTGTAGGTAAAATAAAGAAAGAAGAATAAAGGATGATAATAATTTTGCTATGTTATTTTTGCATTGCAATTATATTCAGAGAAAATGCAAAATCAATACCAGTTAAGTGGTAGTTATAAATTATGCTTTGCGGGCGCTATGGGTAATGATAGAGTATGTTTACTTTATGAATATTTTATTTATTGTTTACATTTTATAGTAAATTGTGGTATTTATGATTTTTGCGATTCGAGCCGGTCGCGTGGTTCAGTAGAACTGCGAAAATTGTACATGTAATTTAAGTACAGCTCTTTAAATAGTTTTTTCGTTATTTTTATTTTTTGTAGATGAATGGAAAGTTATTAAAATACACACTCTTAGGATTACTTCTTTTGCCACAATACATAACGAGTTAGTGCCACTATGTTCGAGTGCCAAAAACCTCAGATTTTTCGTCCTTTCGGGAAGAAAAAGCTTATCTGAAAATGACAAATTAATTTTTATACAACTGAGTTAATAGACAAGCATGCGCCCCATCTGATGGAAGTTGGCTACCACAGCCTTATACACACACATATACAGATTATTAAGCACCTATGCCTTATCAACGAGCTACAGACCCATCTTGCTTTTCAGCCATGTTCATAAGCTGTTTTCTAGCGTCATCGTAAAATATCTCGAACGCAGGCTTGATGACTTCCAACCCCCCCGAATAAGCCGGGGTCTGAAAAGACTACAGTACTCTAGACCAGATACATACGTTGCGGCAGGTTTAACAGAAGACCGAAAAATACCTTATAACGAACTGTACTTTCTAATGTACATTTTAGAAATTGTCGCGGTATTTATTGTTAAGTTTTTAAAATCCGTCCACAGCGGACCTCTAGCATAGCCGCACTAACGTAGAAGCTAGCCAAAAAGACGGTAATTACCCAAATATGTAACGAATGTATTTTATTTACAAAACGAAAACCACTTACCACTTGTGGTACTTAATCAATCTGATTTGAAAAATTTTAGAATATGAATTCAGAGAGCCATTCCGGTTGTATTCGGCCAAATTTATTCATAGGAGTGACATTATAAACAAATATAGCATACATTAAGAAATTTTAAGAAATTTTATCACAAATCACTAAATAGACGTCGCCAGAAGATTTATTCGAAACAAACGGGTTCATATAAAGGGTGACATTGATACGCCCCGCTGTTTCTTTATGTTTAATGTTATTAGCTTGGAATGGGCTCCTCTGAATCAGGCGGGGTTATTGTGAAGCAAATGATAATGGTTATGTTGGACACCATGTTGCGCTCTGAACGAAATTAGATTCAATAGAACTGGCGTTTCGTAACGTTGGACGGTTGTACGAGTATTGAGAGACACTTTTGGCGTGTGTAACTTTATGAAATCGTATTTAAAGTTATAATTTTTTCCAAAATTTAACCACGTATTGATAATTTTTGAGTAATCCGGTGCGATTCTGTCTAAACTTTTAATTTGTATTGCCGATAATAAGCCAGGAGTGTAGTTTCAGACGCAAATCGATACAAGTGGTAGCAACACTAGTGATTGTCAAACTCACAATAAAATACTCAGAAAGAGTGTAGACCGTTTCGTTTGTCAACAAGTTTATGTAGTGATCATGACGCTTGCAACAGCGTCGAAATAATCGTATTGCGTAAAAATATCTAGGCATGGTATTTTACCAGTTTTAAATCTTGATATTGTTAACAATAATTATAATTTTAAACCAGGCATGAACTCGTAAAAAAAATTAAAAACTTAAATGCTTACGGAAAAAGTGTGAGTGCCTACGCGAGTCTGCGTACTTTTTAGTGTAGTGCCGTGACGCTAAAATTGTGCCTAATTATACGAATAAAACTGCGTAGTAATTCCGGGTTTCACGAGTGTTGAAGTGTGAAATTTTTCAAATACTTATAAGTAACAATATAAGCTGGTTTCATTCTCTGCAACATGATCTTTGTGGTGTTTACCAATCATGTACTGAGTTATTGTCACCTATGGACTTTGACCTTTGACCATTGCGATCGAGTAACTTTTTGTCAAGACCAACGTTCAGGATAACTTAGTGCTGCAAAACACTGTCGTAAGTTTGAAACCTTGAGTTAAAATCATGTCAATGATGGGCCTAGCTATGTCCTACCAACTACACACAGAAACGAGGACGGCTATTAATTAATCCAAGAAGATTTTGCCTACCCGTTTCAATTCTTAATATTGTTAATAGTCGTTCGAAAGAACAGTTGAACTACGAGTCGAGTACGACATTGCCGCTTCATTAACGAAGTGAGTTTTTTATATTTTTTTGAAGTAAAACTTCTATAGAATCGTTGTGGTTTGAAACCGGATGAAACGGAAATGGAAATAAGATTGGCTTACCTGTCGGGTAAGCCAATCTTAAACGCTATCAAGGTTAAGCAGCCTTTGCGTGACGCCAGTACTTGGATGGGTGACCGCCCGAACAAAATCTTTTTGCATAGTATTT
Organism: Gymnoscelis rufifasciata; assembly: GCA_929108375.1. Lineage (NCBI taxonomy): Eukaryota > Metazoa > Arthropoda > Insecta > Lepidoptera > Geometridae > Gymnoscelis > Gymnoscelis rufifasciata. The sequence goes on along the minus strand of OV815315.1, from coordinate 4,211,122 downwards.
TGTTTTTGTTTTTTTTCTTTATTCTTTTGTCGATTTACTGAAGTTTCACTTCTTTCGTGAGTGAACCGCACACACACCTTTTTTTTATTGCGGAACAGCTATAGTGTTTTTGGGTTCTTAAATCAAACATGACAGAAATGACAAATAGACCTTGGTTCAAATCAAGAAGAAGATAGATATTGGTTTCATAACCTGCTTAAACTTTAGATTGACGTAAAATTATTAAAATGACAGCTTACCTATAGCTCTAATGTCGAATGACATAATGTCATTTTAATCATTTAACGTCAATTTAGTACGTTTAAGCATGACTGTGATGAATTGCCATCGTTAGGTAGGTATACCTAAGCTTGGAATGGGCTATATTATGATAGGTTAAGTTATTATTATTATTATTTTTTAGTTTGGGTATTCATTTCTAGGTTTTTGTTTTCTTTAGGATATGAGATATGATTGAGTTCTTGGGATTTAGTTAGATGTTAGGGACACGTTATTCAGTAGAAAGTTTAAATGCGACAAGGCGACAACTGGAAGAATTTATAACTCCGAGATTTCACTTTCAATTTTAATTTAAACTTTTGTGACTACTCGGACAAAATAAGATACCGTAGAATTATATAAATAACTGTACTCATGAGTTTTAAAATATAATTAACAAGTGCCTTTCAATGAGCTTAATGCGCAATACGTCAGAATATCAATATCCGCTCAGCTCCTACGACAAGCATCAAAAGAAAAATATTTCGCCAAAAAAAAATGTATTACTCGTAGCTCAAAAAGTTAAATTTATAAAATAAACGTTTTTTATACTTTAAAAAAAAATCGAATGGAGACCACGGATCGGCAAGCGCAGCGTAGGACGTCCACCAACTAGATGGACGGACGATCTGGTGAAGGCTGCGGGCTCACGGTGGATGCAGGCCGCTGCCAGCCGAAACCACTGGAGATCTTTGAGGGAGGCCTATGTCCAGCAGTGGACGTCTTACGGCTGAGATGATGATGATGATGATGATATTTTTTAATGTTTGACTTATTTCCTGGCGTTTTTGTGGGTTGGAATCATTTCTTTTGAATTCTTCCATAATTCTGAGATTTCTCTTATTTCCTACGAAGTTTTAGTTTACAACGAAGTCAGATGTTGTTAGATGAGTTGCTAACAATATACAAGGTGTTTCGGAAGCGGAAAGGTTGTGAATGTATTTTTTTTTTTTCAAAAAAACATAAATTGTGGTTAGCTCCGAGGTATATACATACTAAAAGTTACAACTACCTATCTAACCTTAACATCAAATCACTTACCACAACAATTATCATTTAGCAAAAGTTCTTTCAAGATTAGTCAAGCCACTTTAGTTAACCAGAACAAATGGTTAGACAGACAAAAAAAATATTTATATTTTCTTTTTATAGTACTGTCCCAACATCCTGAACTTTCGTCAAGAAGAAATTACTTCAAAACACAACGCTTCTTCTGTGGAAAAATCTAATAGCATTTACCATAATGTACATAAAGTACACTTCATCATTACAAAAACTCCAATATTATTATTTTATACATTTTTAATTCACTGAACAATTATATTTACTGTAGTAACGGACTCTAATTAATTCAACAACGAGTTAAACGAGTGGTAATTCATATTAATACAATTATATAGGGCGAAATCGTTTTTGTAGAAAATTTTAAACGTGATAAAATGTTTAAATAATGCTACATGAATACCAGTTCATTAAACTGCTGTTATTGAAGTTAATCGATTATTTATTTTTGATAATATATAATAAATATATAATTTACTTGTGTTTTAATTATCTGAACTTTGCAGCAATCACAAATGGTCAAGCCATATAGCACAATATTTTTGACAGCCATTTTCTTAAAAAAAAAAGACTTAATACAGAAATCTTAGTTTCACATGTCTGAAAATATAAGACATAATATTATGTAGGATATTTGCTTAAGAAAGCATGTCAACGATTTTAGGAAAATGAATTATTGCTAATGTGTGAAACATTTAATAAAACTTTGTACATTGCTTGTTGGAATCGAACCCGGACTTCGAATAATAATATTTTTATTGAGATATTGATTGTGTAAGTCATATGCAGGAACCACATTTTGCAAAAGGGTTTCAAAACAATGTTATTTTAATTGAATTTATCTGAAAAAGCTCATTAAATTACAATGTTAATAAGTACTTAAATTATGTAGCCAAAAGGCACCTCACTTTTAGGTCAATGTGGTTAAACCCATGCGGGTCAGTTCTCCATTCACATATTTATGTGACGGGTGCAACTTTACAGCAGATAAAGAGATTTAGGGCACCACGAGATTCCGTCACCCGCATTAGCTAACTTCTTCTACTTGTATTGCAAAAGCTACCGTTACGAAGCACACACTTTCTTTATTAAATCATATTAAATCTCTCCATCCTAAGGTTGTCTGATAGAAACTGCTTTCATATCATTTATTTAGCTTTATGTCCCTTTGGATTGTTCTTATCTTGGTTATAACTTCTTATGGGAGGGTACACCGGTTCGTTTTGTAACGCGTTACGACGCCAGTCTGTCTAGCTTTCCTTTGTTTCTCGCGTACAGCAGGCAAAATATTTTTTTATTTATGTTAATTTTGTAGGAATATTTATTTAAAACAATAAACATCGTAGATATTTCGCTAGTGTGATTTACCAAAATGGTTATACAGTACATACAACCTTAATTTAACGAACCTCAATATAACGATTACTTATATGTTACGATTTTTTTAGATCCACTAGGATTCTGAATAACAATCCTTATATAATGAACCTCTGTAATACCTCCAAAAAACTTAAACTATCAGTATTTTTGTAAATACCTGTAATTAGCGAAATTTTTCAACCTAAGCCTTAATAATAAAATTAGGGGTAGTTTTATTGGTAATCTCATAGATGATTTATGTCATATTTAAGTAACACTAATTATTTAACTAGACTAGCATAAAATTGTTTGTTGCACAAATTAAAATAAACACAAAAAGCACAACAATGCTGCTTATAATGGGGTTGCACTGAATCAAAGCAGATAGATACATAGGTTGGTTCTAATTGCAATTGCAAGTTGATGCCGTCGTTTATACGTATCGTTTACGTAATTGCTACGCGTGAAACGGGTGTTAATAACAATTAATTTACATAATGAGTACCTATACGAAGCATTTAAGATGTTGACAGCACTGGAGACATTACTGTTACAGATGTTTATAAGTTGCTGTGGCTATGGCCTATATACTTTAGTGCTGTAACAAATAATAATAATTGACTGTTTTCTCGCGGCTTCAGTAATTAATAAATTAATTAACACTTATAATTGTGACTGTAAAACCCCGATTTTAAGTTTACCTCATTTCGACATTTTTGGTTCGTTTTGGTAGAAGGAAGTACACCGCAGGACAAAGTGTTTTTTGGAGGTTTTGTCTGTTCACGTCCGTAAGTGGTAACCCTCTGAATCCTTACACGTGACCTCCGGGTGGTGCTAAGAACAGTCTCTGGTGGTAGGCTTCGGCCGCGGCTTGTTACCACCCTCCGGGCTGGGCCAGTGCGTGACGTGAAGCGATTTTTTCGTGTTTCGTAATGTGGTCCGAAGAAGCTATCTACCTTCTAGGTCTTCATGTCCGATCTTAGACCACATCGTCACTTTACATCAGGTGAGATTGTGGTCAAATGAAGGCTTATCCAGAATAAAAAAAAATAAAAAAAAAAATTGTTCCCTCAATCATAATATCGGTTTTACAATATAAGCATGCATGGTAGGTGTGGGTTTGCGAGTGGTGATATCTATTTATTTTTATTAACACACCACTGAACTAATAGGCTAGAGTCCAACAAAAACTAATAAAAAAAGAATATAAATATCGCCAATCACATAAACCGTTAAACCATGGTAATGTACTCGTTTGCCTGGAAGAAGCCTCTTCTTCAATGATAAAAGCCGTCTCCGTAGCCGTCGATCTTATATATAAAATTCTCGTGTCACAGTTTTCGTTGCCTTAATCCTTCGAAACAGCTTGACCGATTTTGATGAAATTTTATATGCGTATTCAGAAGGTCTGAGAATCGGCTACTATCTATTTTTCATTTTGCAAAACAACGTTTGCTGGGGTCAGCTAATATAAAAAAATCATTTAGTAAATTATTTTTACTAAATGATTTTTTTATTTGCTAAGAACCGGCATCGGCATGCGTTCTGAAAACATGGAAGAGTTTGAAGAACATGTGACATTCACCAACCCGCACTTAGCCAGCGTAGTGAATTAAGGCCTTATCTCTCTCGTCAAGAAAGAAAGTGTTCATTAAGGTGCTTATGCTAATACTTTAAACCTAATTATGTTTTTAGACAAATATAACAACACATCCCGCAAACAAGATTCCAGTTGCAACCTATGCCATAATTTATTGATGCTTATAGTAAAAATAAAAACGTATCAGTTATGATTATGACAGAAAAAGCCAATTTACTTCTCTCTTGTAAACGCGAGGCACGTTGCAGAGAAGGCTCATGTTTTTGCCCTTTGTGTTTCAATAGCTAATGAAAAATACATTGACTTTTTATGATACTCGCACAAATGCTTGATTGCCGTTCAAGATTATAACAAAATTGGCTTTGTAAGTCTGTGCTTTAATAGAAGACTGCAATTTTTTCAATTGAATAATTCATGTTGAATTCTCAAAACAATGTAAGTATGTGAATCAAGATCTATCTATATGTTTCTTTACGCCACGTACCTATATAAATATATAGGTTTTATACCAAGTCTTTTGCATTAGGTATAATAGTTATCAAGTCGTCCGGTAGTATTATTCCTATCAATGGCCTACAAATTATGTTTACCTGTGTAATATTTTTAATACTGCAAACATTGGAAGGATTTGGAGGAGGCCTTTACCGAGAGGGGTCTTAACTATGCACGATAATAAGAACATATTCAATCAAATTTAACATAAAAAAAAATTAATAAGGTATAATAACAATGTATGAATAAAATATCCACGAATGACATGTAAATTTTTATTGAAGTTACGTTATAAAAAGTTTAATATTTATGATTCTTTGATTTTTTCAATGTGTATTATTTTAAGGGAGAAGTACATAATGTCCAGCACGGACGTTTTACGGCTGAAATGATGATGCTGCTGTTCTAATAGTTATGCAATATATTTATGTTTCCTGTAATGCGTTTATCATTATTGTTATAATTGAACAACCATTTGACAGTTCGCAATAATGAATACTTCAATTACCGGCACCCACAGGCACCTTACAAACACGAGACACTTAATTTTAAACCTTAAACATCAGTTTTTAAGGTTCAATTTAATACAATCCTTAAAAGGTCAGTAAACCCACGATTCAATGATCTGATAAATCCTTGGATAAGAACTATTAGCAGTGCCGAAGACATTCTAGAGAAGTTATGAAATCGCAAGGACGCTTGAAAATGGCACAAACTGTACCGTTTGGTGCTTAGTTTGAATTTATAGAACTGTGAATTGCGTAGGTACTTAGACTTTTGACTGCCTCAGTGGCGTGGTGGACGAAGGTAGTAGGTAAGGTCGATTACGAGGGGTGAAGTGTTTGTATCTTCTGCAAGCCTTTCATCATCAGCCTATTTTAGTCCACTGCTGGACATAGGCCTCCCCTAATGAGCGCCATAGCGCCCTATCCTCGGCTTGACGCATCCAGCATCTGCCTGCAGTCTTTCGCAGGTCGTCATCCCACCTGGCCGGAAGCCGGTGGTTGGAAGTCTTTAATGATCGCTTATTGATCTTGATTAGATTTTATTTAGTCACCGATCAAGATTTTCCAAAACAAAACATCAGTGTCCCACTATTTCTTCCGCCGCAACGCTGAGCCCAACGCGCTACTGAAGTAGTCGAAACTAAGCTAAATTTAATAAAAACTCTCAATTGTACTGACTCCTCAATTTATTTATTTCAAGGTTTGTCATTGTTTAAAGTCTGAAAATTTCATATTTCGATGAAAAGAGCATCGAACATCTTTGGCATACCTAGTCGACCGCCATTTTGAAAAAAATGAAACAGTGATGAAACTAGTAGTTATGCCAGGCTCCTTACAAAAATGTTCGAACCCTTTTAAGGTTAAGTTAAAATTCGTATACTTATGGCTTATTTCACCAAATCCGAGTAAACTAAACAATGGTAAGTTATATCAGTTATATCAATAACTTGTGTCAAATAACGCTTTGTCAAATGTGACTGAGCGAAATCTTTTTTTTTTTATCTTGATACCCCTTCATTTAACCACAATCTCACCTGATGTAAAGTGACGATGTGGTCTAAGATGGAGCATGAAGACCTAGATGGCTTCTCCGGACCACATTACGAAACAGAAAAAATCGCTTCACGCAATGGCCCAGCCCGGAATCTAATGTTTTTATTGTGTTATTCTACTCAGAGATGGTGAAAAAAACCCTTAAAGTTAAATAATAAAGTGAGTGTAGTACGAAGTAGTAAACCGCAAAAACAATAACAAATGAACGTGTATTGAGAGAACATGGCTAGCTATAGAAATACTGGTAGAACAAAAAGACTGATTAAAAAATAAATGAGTGGACTGCAATTCATAGCAGAAGATAATAGTAATACAAATAATTAGAGTCCGTCTGGCTGTCAGTTGCGGGTAAACGTCACGTGCATTGATGCCTCTGGCAGATGTTGGATTGTAGCAATGTTTCTGTGTAGTTGGGAATTGTAATTTTCCAGGGTTGAACTCGAGTTCTTTTATTTTAAAAATAAAAAACAAAAATATGTAGGAATTTGGAACCATTCTTTTGATTTTTAGTATATTCTATTGCCTATTTTATATTGTTTATTAGTTTTATATTATTGATTATCCTATTTTATATTATTTATTAGTTTTATATTATTGATTAAGTTGGAAAAAAATACAGTTCTAAGCTGACTGGAAATTAAATAAACTAGTTTTAACATAAATTATTTTATTAAGTGATAAACCTCACTTGCAAGTTAAACTAGTTTTTTTTTCACGGATGTGTCTTTTCTCCGTAGAAATTAAAAAAAAAAGTTTTTAATTTTATTTACCAAAATTAATATTTTCGTAATTATATATAAAAAAAATTATTTCATTACATAGCTCACACTTAAAATGTAAAATTATCGTTAATCTATATAAATAAAAATGAATTGTTGTTCGTAAGTCTGATTAAAACTCGAGAACGGCTAAACGGATTTATCTTATCATAGTCTTGAAATGTTCGTGGAGGTCTAGGGAAGGTTCAAGGCGAGAAAAAATCGAATAATTGCCGGGAAAAAAAATTGAATGAAAACCCGTGCGATCCGGGGCGGGCCACTAGTAATATATAAACTTGATTATAAACGTTATAGTCGAGTATCAACAAAACTAAACTTATAAACTTCCCATTTAATAACAATAAAATACACCATATTTATTTTTTTAAGTCCCAACCCACTTTGTGGGTCACATGAATTACGCGTAAAATTATACTCACATTCATAATTTTCAAGAAAATTAGCTCAAGATAAGAGTACTAAACATTTATAAGTCTTGGGCTTGAGAACTTTTTGATAAGAATCAGTAATGTAATGAGTGAGTCGCGCTAAGTGTTGGTCCCAGGGTCACAAAACATTCATTCATAACAATAAATAATCAAAAAAGTTTTAATTAGAAATACAGAAATTGCGACGGAAGACTATGTTTTATTAATAGAATATTCATTATGCATGTAAATACGATAGAAGTTAATGGTATTTTAGATGTAACTTTAGAGTAGTAACAAGGAACTTAGATTATAAAATCCTACACTATATGCTATGATCAAAGCTATTGTATTTTATAGATATTGTTTTATTTTACACCACGAAAGTTAGATAATCTACAAAGTAGAAATAAGTAGGTACAAAATAAATCTTACATAACTTTCATAAAGTTGAACCTAAAAGAGTTATTTTTAGGGCGTTGCTTAATGTGACGCGAAACTTGCTTAGTAGATTGTATTCTGTGAATCGAATTAAATTTTTTTCCACACAAAAGTAGAAAAAAAAAACAATTAATTTTGGGGTTCCCTTTCCTTATAACTTAGACTCTCAAAATCCTATCAAACTTATGTCATGTAGAGGTATATTCAAAAATATATTGATGTTTCTAATATTATTTTTTTAAGCTACTCACTCACTTCCAAAGTTGTAAAACGTGCTGTAACTTCTAAAATAAGATAACGATAAAAAACTTTTTGTTTCTTAATACGTCTTAAATTGTCAATTTACCTTTAATTTTTTGCCTAGAAAAGAGTTCAAGATAAGTCAAAATTAATAAACTATTTTTTAATGAAAATATGTACTGTCCAAATCCAAGGGTAAGTGGCGGGGTTTGAATCCACGAACTGAATGATAGTCGAGTGTCTCCCACTTAGTCTTTTTTAACAGGCTTTTTTTTTAATAAAAAGTCGGCTTAAGTCCATAGTTTAGTCAAACATTACTCTTGAAACATTCTAACACAGAATGCTAAAGTATTAAACACATCGCATGTTAGTATGACGTTATTGGCTCCCGAATGATTACGTTAATGGAAGCTGAGTTTTTAACGATCTCCTAGCCTTTAAATTGACTATTAAAGAGATACGGGCTAATTTATAGCCTTTGATTTCGCCTCTAAAATGTTTGGTTCCCTCGCGAATTTTAGTTTCATTGATGTTACATTTACAAGTACCAAAAGATTGTTTATTTATATGATAATATAATTATTGTTGAATCGTTAATATGTAATAAAGAACTCAGGCTTTTAATGTTTATTGATGTGATTATAAAATACAATGGAACAACTAATACTGCTTTGCCCGAAGATATGAATAAGTTATTCGTACAAAAAATATAATATGGGAAATAGAATATTATTAAAAAACTGTTAATAGTTTACAGTATTTGCCTATATTGTTTATTGATACTCTTAAATATATAAAGTAAAAGTAAACTTAAATTTAATAAATTTAATTGCAAAGAACTACAATAATTATTGTTGGTGCTTTCAGCGTCGCTAAGTCCGCGGAAGAATACGCAAATGTCTCAGCTCAGCAAATAGTGTTGGGAGCACAGTGGGGGTTTAACCGGTAAGCGTCCAGCATCATTTCTCCTTTGTCCCTATTAAAGAGGAGAAATATCCATAAGAACATTAAAAAAGTGCCTTCAACGTTTCAGACGTCAAAGTGATGAGAAAAACTTCATTGAGAGCAATGAGCATCAGCATAGGCTGTCTATTATCACTACGCACGCGCGAAATAAATCAAGATCAAATCCTGTTTTTCAAAAGCAACCTACTCCGCCAATCTTATATTCCAAGCTATCAATGGCACGTAACCGTATAGAACTGATTTTCAAACCCGTATGTGTATTTATAGGCCATTTCACACCCGTCTCCATGCAAACCACATTTAGTTTCTCGTAAATAAATAACCGCAGAATTCAATTCAACCAACCGTTATAAAATATGCTGGAGGCAACAAAGTCAAATCGTTTCGCGCGGTTAACCGCACAGCTTTCTGTCAGGTAACCCATGGATCCGAAACTTTATGCCGAGGTCCGTTCGGTATTAAGACTAATTAACCTCAAGCTCACCTAAGCCTAAATTGGGTTGCAGTCCGGGAAGTTGGGGAAGTCTGGATTGAAATTATTTATGTGCTAGTTGTTTAATAGATAAATAATTAGTTGCTTAGACAAATTTTGTATATTTTTCCATGATTTGGATTCTAGGAAAAAATCTACCTACTACATGATGTACTAAATATGAAACTTAAGTTTCTATTTCTCGGTTTTTACATAAAAACAATAAAATAATATATTTCCGAACAACAACATAACAACGAAGCTTAGATATTACTTAGTTAGTTTAAAAATAAGGAATTCTAAGTAAAAACTCTGTCTAAAAAAAAAGCCGTGTTTGCTCGTGTGGGGGAGGACACTCGACTTTCATTCCGAAGGTCGTGGGTTCAAACCCCGCCACCTCTGGATTTTTCTTCTTGAGAAGTTTATGTGCGCTTTAACGGTGAAGGCAAACATCGTGAGGAAACCGGCATGTTTTGAGAACTTTAAAGAGTATGAAGGACGTGACATTCACCAACCCTCACTGGCCAGCGTAGTGAATTAAGGCCTAGTGAATTACGGGTACTAAGTACCCGTAACGCCAGCTTAGAGCTTACCACGAGGCTAGATGTTGTTTGTAGGTGTTGTATGGATTGTCCGGAAATATTTATTTATTTATTTAATCGTCGGTCGTTGGAACACTAAAATCTCTCTCGCCAAGAGAGAAGTCCCTGTGTGGGAACGTTAATAGGGTGATGATGATGTAAGAAAACTAATCTGAATTTAAACAACGAGCAGCCATACCCACTTATCGCTTATGTTGATAATAATAACTTAATGATGACAAAGTAAGGTAATATTGTTTTAGTTTTAAGACACATTATAAATAAATTTGACAAGTATGAGATGGATTCATATTACACCTAGGGTTCCGAGTACAGTTTCTACACATTCTCCAATAAAAAAAAATGTAATGTGGCCCGGAGAAGCCATCTACCTTCTTGGTCTTCATGTCCCATCTTAGACCACATCGTGTGAAAAATGTAAAGTGAAAATGATGCAGTGATAGAGGTCAGCCATCCAAGTACTGGCATCGCGCATCGTTGCCTAACTTAATAAGAATCACGTTAGTATTTATTTATTCAATTAATTAATAAGCACGACTTACAAATAAATTACACTAATTAATATATTTATATAATATGAAATAAAATAATAAAGATGTATGGGAACCCCATTATAAATTTATATATTAAGTGTTTTTAGTTTTAGTTTTTATGGGTCCCTTTTTATCATTTGGCCACGGTACCCTAAAATGAGCTTTAAAATGGCGATGCCTTCGGTGTGATTAAGGCCTCAATCCATTCAATATTCAGATCTCGAAGGCGTGGCGTAGTGGTGATAAAATGTGATGGTTGCGGGTTCAATACACACCCAAATACATCTGTGCTTCCTCCTATTGTAAACGTAAAATCTTTTTCTCTGTTCTTGACACTACGAAGTGAAATTCGGTATACGAAGGGAATTCCAGAACAGAGAAAACGTTATATTGTGACTAGTTTTGCTGGACTAAAATTTAATTGAAATATATGTAGCAATCTTTGTATTAAAAACTGTTTATTTAATTCAGAAGGATTTTTATTTAACAAAATATAAAACAAATTGTGAATCAGTCAAATTCAATAATTATTCTGTAAACGTGTGCAAAACGTACATCAAACTAAAGCAAAACTTTACTTGAAAAATTTTGCTTTAATGAATATATTAGCGAGTATTTCACAAAATCCGAGTAAACTAAGCAATGGTTAGTTATGTTAATAGTACGTGCCCATGATTAGTTATGACAAGAGCTCTCTCGAATGACTGACTGAGCGAAAATGCTATTTTTTAACTATTGTCTAACTTTACTCGGGAATGTCAAATAGGCCCGTAATCTATACCCATACCCATAACTAGGACATTCAGTCAACATCAATCTGCTCATTTTTTATAGAAAAATCCGATGGGTCACAATCCTCTACACATATTTTAGTTTTCAAACGAGTTCTTTTGATACTCTTTAATAACTGCAAAACGCCCAATTGGAACTCTAAAACTTCATCTTCATCAAAATCTTCCAGAGACGGTATTATGCCATTGAAAAATGACAAATGTCGATTATTTTCTACTTCATTTTTGGATCCACTCTCACTAGCGCCCTCCAGACGAGTTAGCTCGGAGAATGTAAGAGATCTTTCATTTTCATATTTGAGTGACTTTACAGATACCGCGTCATCGTTTTCATAGAAGTCATCAGAATTCTCATTTTCGGAATCGGAACTGCCTTCGGCTAAATTTTTTGTAAGTGTGGGTGTCTCAAGTGCTGCATTTTTTAAGAGGAAACTTAACTTTTTGCTGTAAATATATCGTTTTGGCAGTTTGCTGACATTTCCGGATTGAATGTGCTCTTGTATCCTTTTGTTTGATTTGTGATAGTTATCTCGTAGATGGGTCCATCTTTTCAAGACTTGTTTGCCTGTAAAAGAAAACAATAATTAAGTATAAATCATAATTATCTGCAAGTAAACATTTATTTGGATTAGTGAGGAGAATCGTCATTTATTGAGATCTAAAACTTAAAAAAGTTTTTATTTTCTAGATTTTAAGGCGGAAGTTTCTAAAATTTTTTATCTAAACACGTCAAGAACTTAATTTGTCCTACTATGTTTTTGTATAAAATAGGTACCCAAAGCCCAGAGCAATTAATAATTATAAATTTCGCAGATGCTCACTTAAGAAACGAATAGATCTTGAGAAAACTTGAGTATCTCAGATGCAATAACAGCAGTTACAAACCGTTTAGCGTCATGTTAATAATAAAGTTGACTACACCACCGATTCCTGAGTCCAAATGTGACAGCTGCCAGGTATAAAATACCGAAGGCACAAGCCCTTTGCAATGACGTCATCACCCTACGACGTCTGTGTACCGACCCTACCTACACGCAACGCACAAAAGTAGCAACTAAGCATTCTATAGTTCAAATCAAAAGAAACACTATCATATCTTTAACACTAAAACAATAAATACATACAAAAGTTTAGTTTCGGAATCTCCTCCCCGTTTTCCATCAGATCCGGCTTTAGGGTCATTGCAATCTGATACCAAGAATTTTTGGTGGCGATACGATTTTTATACAATTCCTTGTTTCTGTCCCACAGTAGAGGCCTTTGTTTCACTAAAAAGATCAGCAAATCTGTGTCAATATCACATTCTTCCGCCATTTTGTTAAGCACGTTCTAAAATACGTACGCGCAATGCGGTTGACGCGATAATACTAGTCGGCGGGGATGATTGGCCGTTTCCTATTCGGTAAAAAGCGTGTAGCGTTCTGTTGTGTGAAAGAGACGGCTGTATGGACGCCTGACGCCGACGGACGTTTGTTTTAACTGCGTACAAGGTCACGGCGCATTTATGTTTGAGACGTGATAACGTTCCTCGAACGATCTCAAAAACGCAATGATATTGTTTTTTTTAGATCGTTGATGTATTGTGTGTGAGAAAATTGAAGTTAAAATGCCTGATAGGTTTTTACGCTTATATATTTTTATTTGACGTTTAATGTTTTTAATTATGATCTTGTTTAGGCTACCTATAGGCTTTACTTTTTATTTATTATCTATGCTTTACCTATTGCCAGATATTGGATTGAGTAAACCTTTTTACAAGTTATTGTTGATACAATCATCATCATCATCACCTTTTTAACGTTCCCACTGCTGGGAAACAAGGTTTTCTCTCTTGGCGAGAGAGATTAGACCTTTATTCACCACGCTGGCCAAGTTCGGGTTGGTGAATGTCACAACACGTCCTTCAAACTCTTTTTTTTAAGTTCTCATAACATGCCAGATTCATTCAAGCGTACATAAATTTCTCAAGAAGAAAAATCCAGAGGTGCATTGCGTCGTTGAACCCACTACCTTCGGAATGAAAGTCGAGTGTCCTCCCACTTAGCCAACACGGCTTTTTTTTTTTGAACAATTTTTTTTTTTTATTGTATTATTCAAAGACAAACTGTACTTGTAATTACATAAAAATATATGATTTAAAGATAAACTGTTCTTGTTATAGACACAATAAATGTTTTAAAGATTACTAATAATGAAACAATCACTAAAAATATGTAAAAATTTAAAGTACGACGTGGTGTAATTGCCGAATTTCAGATAGCCAAAATAAAACACTACCGTGTAGCCAATTCCATCCTCATTTACTGTTACAAAGGTCGTAGCAACAAGCAACAACGAAGTTAACCTCACTAAACGATCCTAAATAAATTCCACTCGCGTTAATCGACTGCTGGAATCGATATCACGTTATCGCTCCAACTCCTTCCCCCATCGTCTCATTGTGACCATAATTAGTTTTTGTCACTTCACTTTGACAAATCCCGTTCAAATCTACGGACCCCAGCACTTACAACCGGTTCTTATCAAAGAGAATATTATTTCAAACGCCCCTGACAACCCCGATAGGCTTTTCGAACCCCAAATCCAGTTTGTTATGAATGAAATTACAGAAATCGAATAAGGTAAACACAACTGAGAGCCAACAAAAGCTTGCTCGAAAAAAAGCTAAATTGAATTCAAATTGGTTCCGTCGTATTAGGGATAGCCGGGACGGTTGAGATGTATTATGTGGTGATAATTTGAACCAACTTTTGTCAAGGGCAACAGAGAAGAATACCACGAATGTGTTTATTCTTTACTTATATTTTCTATTTAGACTAGTAAAATTTTGTCAACCACCTCCAAAGAGCATTTTTCGTCAGATTCAACACATAAATGATGATTAGCCGGATCTCCACCAGACGATCCACCAAGCTCCGATCGCGCAAGGCTGTATCGCGATCCAAATGTGCAGGCGGTGTGGACATGCCGCGATCCATGCACACGTATTGTAGCTTGCGCTCCCTGATGGGCCTGATCCGTGAGTTGTCGGTTATTTTTTCGCTCGCAGTTTGGCGTGTGGATCACGTGATTAGTTTACCACACCATTACCATATCTCGTAAAGTCGCCGTCTGATATCGCTTTATAATATTAATAAATGTTTTTGTTAAAAAAATTATTAAATTATGTTTTAAGAAAGTTAAGATTTGTTATGGGACCAAAAAAAATATTGTATTGTTCCAATATTCTCGTAAGCATAAAATAAGAATAGATTATTCCAAAAACATGTGTTACAGGATATTATGAGGTGATAGTGGATCATCACGGATTGCCTTAGGATCGCTTGAAGCGTACTTTAGAATCACAGGTTCTAAAACTGGATCAATCTTACACGATCTACGATCCGCGCGCCGTGATCCCGGATCCAGAACGGATCGTCCATTGTAGACAGGCGGGTCTATCATAAATAGAACAAATTATACTTACTAAATAAACTATTAAAGAAAAATTAAAATAATGTATGAGTTTGTTTTAAAAGTATGTAAGTATATACCTGCATACCTAAAAATGTTTTTTTTTAAACCTATGGGAAGCGAAATTCCTGTAGTTTGTGTTTTTATTAATTTTACTTGACCCTGATCTCATTCAACTCTTAGTTCAGCGGTGTATGTACATGAACATGTTCCTTTCAAAAACATTATGATTGTATTAAATTTTTTATGTGATTGAATACTAGATAGATGAATATTTGCAAAAGTAAAATTCAGCTCTAAATCTATACTAATATTATAAAGCTGAAGAGTTTGTTTGTTTGATTGTTTGTTTGTTTGTTTGTTTGTTTGTTTGTTTGTTTGAACGCGCTAATCTCCGAAACTACTGGTTCGAATTGAATAATTCTTTTTGTGTTGGATAGTCCAGTTATCGAGGAAGGCTATAGGCTATATCAAATCACGCTATGACCAATAGGAGCTAAGATATAGTGGTAAATGTGTAAAAAACGGGAGAAATTGTTCATCTTTGAAGCCTTCCGTTGCGTGCGCCGTGAAAACGGTTCAAGATACACAAAAAATATGTATTAAAGAATAATAGCTCTTTTAATGATCTAAAAAACAGTCCGCGATAGTATATGTCTATCTTTTAAGATTAACTCACAAAAACCGTTTTTATGGTACCTAATTTGGTCGAAATAATTTGTTTAAGTTGTATCAACATAAGAATATTATTTTTTATTCAAATAAATATGTTGTTGGTTAAGAGTACTTCGTCCATTATAACGCGGGTAGCACCGCAGGGCACAGCTAGTTAACAATATCCGGGCTCTAAAATTAACCCGTTTTCCAATTTAATCCAGTTAATTGAAAACGTATCAAAGTTTCCCAATAAGTTCGAAATATACTCGTGTAATATAAATAAGCGATTACCCTTTAAAGCTATTAAAAGCAAACATTATAAATCACAAGGAAATAATGTGCTTTGTTTCGCCTGGGGTCAGTGTAATCAAGCGAATGAGTTCTTTTTGTCAGAGCTTTTGTTTAGGGACACCATCTGTCGTAGCACTGTTGCTTTTATGTAAATTTGATTCAAATAGATGGTTTTAAAATGAAATGAAATAAATGAAACCTACAAAAAAAAAATTGTTGTTTTAAATAATAGTCACCTAACACAATACAGCTCTGCTTTTTTTAACCCCCGACCAAAAAGACGGGTGTGCAACAATATTGGTTGTGCCGTTTAAAAGTTATGGGGGTGACAGTGGGGAACGAAAACCGAAAATCTACAAATATACTCAAGTGGGGTATCTAATGAAGGAGCATCGCGTGCGCATTACATAATATTATGGTGTTTAACTTTAAGGAAATTAAGGCATTGGAGTCGGGGTTTTTTCTTAAATTTTAAACTTCGATTTTTTTAGAGCTGTACACAGACTTACAATAAGATATTATATTTTACAGAAATATAATTTAAAGCCCTAGTAGAAATTGCACTTGCAACTTAAATTGCAGACAAAACAATGACAAGGTCCTATTGAAAAATATTAATTAAGTTAAGTTTATAAGTCCACATTTTGGTAGGATAGAAAAAAGAGGTAGGATTGTTTTACATGTATAACGGATAGTATCAGTCGCCTCGTGAAAAAAAACTTCTAATATATTTATAATCAAACTCATTCGCAGGTTAAAGAGCTTAGCCGCCTTTTAAGTCAATAGATAGCTTTATTTGATTTTATTGCTTTATTGTACAGTATTCCTTATCCAGAGCTTAACTGATTAACTATTCATTCATTACCAGTCTACCGATAAATTACTTTTTTTGTGAACGAAAATCTTTGAAGTTAAATTGATTTGTAAAAGAACTGACTTATTTATAATATTCAATTTTTTACGATTCAGATTTATTGCTTTCTAACTTTTATTTATTAATTTTCTTGTTTCATGAATGAAACTCGATTTTAGTTTTAGAATGGAAAAAATACATAAAGTTTTACATTATTAGTGGCAAAAAGTACACATCATTTATAATTTTAGGCAGCGTGAATTTCTTGAACAGAAACTCTGACCATCAGGCCGCAAAGCCGTCAACGCTTGACGTTGGCAGATAACAGTTTGTTAACGAGAGGCATAGCGCGTAGTCTTTAGCCTCTTAAAGGACGATTCACACATATCAGTGAGCCCACAGTTCCGGCACAGTACAGTTCCGTTACAGTTCCGTATCCGTGCTACAGTGGTGCCTCAGTGCTTTAATTCACACATATCAGGCACAGTACAGTTCCCTGCGGGTCTTCGTGCACGACGTTCCCTTCAGACTAGCGTTGACATCGATTGTTTTGATGGCACTCTTCAATACATGTCAGTGATCCGTGATAAAATATCGTCGTCGCCGATCACGTCCGTGATAGCCGGTGCCCGTACTGACACTGACGGTACTGAGACGACACTGACACTGACAAGTGTGAATACATCCATAGAGAATGTTTGAAAGAATAATTATCACTGATGCGGTACTGTGCCGGAACTGTGGGCTCACTGATATGTGTGAATCGTCCTTTAAGCATCCTCGCGCCGTGCCGCGCCTCGTCTCGTCGCGATTTGAACTGATCCTTAGGCTAATTTTCGTGTTACGCTGACCATCGGCGCGTAAATCTGTATGGTCGCTATAGAAACTTTTAAGAATAACACCTACCGATCCAACTGCCACTATTAAAACAGATTCTACGTACTGAGCTCTCAGCGCCAATGATCAGAGTGACAATAAAATCAGCCATAATGTTATTCTCAGGTAATGTAGCCCTAACACTTCCTAATCCTTCTTATTCTTCATCACCCTATTAACGTTCCCACTGCTGGGACACAGGGACTTCACTCTTGACGAGAAGCATTAGGCCTTAATTCACCACGCTGGCCAAGTGCGGGTTAGTGAATCGAAGTGCGTTGGTGAATTAACAATCCTTCATTCATCGTTAATTGTTTTCGCTGGAAGCGATTTGCTCCGTGAACGTGCAACTTTAAACTAATCAAATGACACCCTACCGAGAGTTGCCACTTACGACTGTTGTAATCTCCATCCAATCTCCAACATGTAGGTCAGGTTGTATTCTCTAACAGTCGTAAGTGGCAACTCGTGGTAATATGACCATAATATCCCCGGTCATAATGATTTGATTAAAGTTGCAAGTTCACGGAGCAAATAGCTTCCAACGGAAACAATTAGAGATGAATGAAGGATACCTATATTTAATTGTAGCTTCAGACGTTCTACATAATGAAGATGATGACTAAAATACTAGGTAGGGTATGTTTTTTACAAACTAAGTAGTTTCAGATAGAAAATACTAGATGCTGTCTGTTGGAGCATGGCACAAATCCAAATTCTTTGATTGCCAAATTTCTTTGCTTTTTCCTATCCAGCACTAGCAAATAGATTTATAATTACTTAAATAAGTTGTCATCATATAGACATTTGGATTATGATGTGAAAATAGACCTCTTTCTTCTTATCTGAGGTCATTATATGTACAGTATGCGTCACTAACTGGTAACCCATTCTGCATACAAATTACTATTGCAAAGGGGTTACCAGTAACGTACACGAAGGTTGCATTTTATAACAAAAGACTGCGCAGCACTTTGTAAGACGTTAAGTCACTGATCAAATGTTATAAGCGTTGCATCAATATTAAGATGTTTATCGATTTTTTACCATAGATATTTTAGCAGCAGATAGCAGCATATATAAAAAATATTGTACGAAAGAAACAGCAATAAAGGCTATTTTATTTTATTATTTATAGAAGAAATGACCTCCCAATGTATAACTAACATAAATACGAGCAAAATGACCAAATATGATAAATGAAAATAGATTAAGTATTTAATTTGATTAGTGTAAAAACTGTGTAGATCAATATCATTTTTATGTGAGGATTCCAACAATTACTATTAATAATAATAATAATAAAATCCTTTATTTTAGACATCAGAGGATATAAACATCCCTTACAGACTATCATACATATAAATCTTCATTAATAAAATAGGCCAACGAAATGCGAAAGTTAGTTTGGTTGTAGATAAGTTTCTTACTACTTTACGATTTATATTTCATTAAATTTTCAGTAATTATAAGTTTCCTACTATAAAATTTGACCAAAGCTGTATGACGGAAAACAGACATTATTCATACACTAATCAATATAGATTATCAGATTATCATACCCATGACATAGGACACTTTCTCAGTCCATACAAACAACATAAAAACACCTCAAGCGACAAACTTTCTAACCTTAATTAATTCTCTAGTAATCCGACGCACTGATCGACACTATCGCATGCATCTCGTCCCCCAGATCCGATACACTGATAGCTAACTAGTGGAACAGGCGTGTAACCAGTGCGTCGCTATCACAGATATGAGATCTTGGAATCTATACTATCAATTTGTACTAATTTTTTGTTAATAGGAATATACTAGTTCGTTAAGCTTCTACCAAACCTGAGCGACCAAAGCGACTTATTAATAGGAGCGTCGAGGCGGTCGCTATACATACCTTACTATGGTACAACTACGCGACCACAAAGGGCGACGTTTTATGGCTAATATGTCCCGCGTTGCAGACGCTGCTGAGTCGCGTCTCGCTTCCCGCGTTGTTGACGCGTAGGTTTGGCCGAAGCCTAAAGGTATGTAGCTCATCGTCATCATTTCAAACGTCAATTGCTGACATTATGTATATGTATGTTATATAAGAATAACTTTCACCCATGGATTAAAAAAGTCGTTGCAATTTCGTTTATCGTAATTCCAACGGAAATGGTATTAAAGTTAGTTTTTATATTTCTCTGCCTTCTAATTATAATTGTATAAGCTAATTTTTAAAAAGATTGTTTGTATAGATCACCTAGCCAATGCCGAATAACTAGTACCTAGAACAGGTTACGCGCCTGTTCTAGGTACTAGTTATCACAGATAATTATGAGATCTTGGAATGTTTACTATCAATTTGTAGGTACTGATTTTCTGTTAGCAGGAAAATATTCTAGTCCGTTATATATAATATTATAGAATGATAACTCATCGACGGAAGACGTCCAATGCTCGACATAAATGCAACCCGTTTTTGCGGTCAGTTGCAACATTGAGACAGTAGTTTTTTGTTAAAACGATAACAGCGATAAAATACGTTGGTAGAATCTGGTTTGAAATAAGATAATAAAAGAATTTCATAATTATAATAATTTCTTAGTATTCAATTATCGTATGTTAGGTTAGGTTAGCCTTATCCTTTTCCGTCCAACAAAGAGTGTTTGTGCGAAATTTCAATATGATTGGTTGAGTAGATCACAGATAGAGAATAGATAAATTACATTTCACAGACAGATAAATTAAGAGTAATTTATGTAAACTGGAAAATGTCTTATTCCGTTTTAGATGATAACAAGGAACTGAATTATAATTATTCCATACTAGCGGCCCGGCCCGGCTTTGCACGGGTAAT
Organism: Gymnoscelis rufifasciata; assembly: GCA_929108375.1. NCBI lineage: Eukaryota > Metazoa > Arthropoda > Insecta > Lepidoptera > Geometridae > Gymnoscelis > Gymnoscelis rufifasciata. The sequence continues at coordinate 4,190,589 of OV815315.1, read as the reverse complement.
TATAAAAAAAATCCCGGCAATTATTCGATTTTTTCTCGCCTTTAAACCTTCCCTAGACCTCCACGAACATTTCAAGACTAAGATAAGATAAATCCGTTCAGCCGTTCTCGAGTTTTAATCAGACTAACAAACAACAACTCATTTTTATTTGTATAGATAGATAGATAACTTATAAATTAATTATAAATTAATAGATGGAAGACAATCCAGACAGAACTTTTCATCCACTTGGGTTGCGGGTTGCTAAGCTAACCTACAGTTTTGCCCGAGTAAATATTTAGCTCATTAATAGACTGGGCCCGCTCGAACAGTCCCCCGGGCCCGGTTGGCGTAATGTAAGGTTTGAATTGGTCAACTGGCCCCGTTGCTAAGACGTCGTCTATCGTTAAACATACATATATAATAAGTACATATAATTTTAAGAAATTTGCTTGTGTTGATAACTTGTTTGTTATTAAATCTTAATGATTTTTAATATGTGATAAAATTCAATTCAACTAAAACTATTTAAAAAAATAAAACTTTACCTGTATAGAGAATCTAACGCCAAAGCCTAAGTCTAGATCCTAAAGAGTTCAACATCTCATCATCATTATCCGAACACAATATTCATACCGAATATCTAATGAAATAGTCCAAACAACAGTAAAGAAAGTTTACCAATTACAGCCAAGGTGATCCCGAAAACAAAGTAAGCTAGAACGATTTTATCCGGTTTAACTGGCTTTTAAAATACAAAGTAGTGTGTTTTGTCCAAGCTATTTAATTGTCACCTTAGTTAACTTTACAGCAGGTTAATTGACCATAAATTAAGTGCTGACTTAAGGCTTTACGTTACCGTGTTTCGTCTAAAGCAAAGCGTGGACTAAGCTTGAGCGACATTTATCTATTCCGTACAAAATTGTGCCCGCAAACTTAATGTTATTGAGGCTTATTACCGGTAATAATAAAATAAAATATTTAAGGACTATTTATAGTTTGTTTACAAAAAACAATGTACAGAGGAGGACTGAAATCCAGAAGCTTTATTTTCCAGTTATCTTGGGCGCGTAAAAGAAATTTGGCACTATCATTAAAAAAAATGTTTAAATTTACTCATACTCTATTTAATACTATTCTCACAATGACAAAGTTTTTACTATAAAAGGTAGAAAACTGATTCTATTATAAAAAGTAAATCGGGACCCAATACTATAATTTCGCAATATTTTAGTATTACTTCAAATAAAACGCACCCCAGAATGAATCAAACAAACTTACCACCTCATTTCAGCTCTGAATTTCAAACCACACATTTTTATCGCTCACCTGCCTAATAAAAGATACCTATTGTCCAAATTTCAGCGTTCTAGGTTCACGGGTTTTGTCTCCACGTTGTTGATTCACAGTCTGATTCTCTTTCTAGTCGTGAATGGATTTGATGAAAATTCACTATAATACAGCTTATACACGATGATGATACACAAAGGCTACTTTGCCAATTTTTAAATTACGGGGACAATGATGCGGGCAGTTAGTAATGTTTTAAACAAGTCCTGCTGTGCAGCACTTCGACGCGCTGCAAACAGACGATGTTGAGTTAAAAAAACATTATGCGACGAATTGATAACCTCCATTTTTCGTTGAAAGTCGGTTAAAATGTTTTTAAGTTAAGTTATATATATGTATAAGCAATGTTGTTGAAAATACAGTACAATGTATCATCGTTAAACCACAGATTAAATAATATTATTCTTTAAAACTGCCCAGTGGCGCGGCGGACGACGGTAAGCTTGCGGCGCAAGAGGTAGCGGGTTCGATTCCCGCCGAGGGGTCAAGTGTTTGTATGTTCTGCAAGCACTTTCTCCTGGGTCTGGGTGTTTAATATGTAAAGTAAAAAGATATCTTTTTATATTCTATGTCTTGTATAATAATAATAATAACACTCTTTATTACACACCAGGATATCACAATACAAAAAGGGACTTAAAGCTAAATACAAAGATGCGTAATGGGCGGCCTTATTGCTTAGAGCAATTAAGTATATCAAATGTCTAGTACCCGTAACACAAACTTTAGAGGTTATCACGAGGCTAGATGTTGTTGTGTGGATGTCTGAAAATATTTATGTATTTATTTAAAACGCTGGTCGCTAAGCCTTTAAAATTATTAACCCTTAAATGTACTGAAGGTTAATTTAAACACTTTGTTCTCTAATTACCTCCATGTTGCCTCTTCTTTGTTTGTGAGATATCTTTAAATGTTTTTAATCAGTGTTTGGTTAGGGCTCATGTTTCGTTAGGATTTTCCAACAAAAGGATGCGTTGTTTTGCTAAGCTAATTATTTAGATAAATTACACGATAACGGTTGAGTAATTTGATTTGTTGAGAGGAAATTACTTTATTTCTCTACAAGTATGTAGAATCATCATTATTATCACCGTATATGTATACTGCTGTGTTTCATCTTTGAATAATGATTATAACATTATATACCTACGTTGAATATGAGGCTTCTATTAGATGCGGAAGCCCCATTCTCACCATCGGATAAGCTGGCTTGACTCTGTAAGTCTCCGAAAGTTCTACTCCAGTACATCAAGGAGTTGGGCTGGTTAGGGCCTAGCTAGGCATGTGGGTACAATACTCTTCAGAGCGAGTCGTCTGTACAGTTCTTAGTGGCCCCAACATCTTAATATATATAAATCTCGTGTCACAATGTTTGTCCTCAATGGACTCCTAAACCACTTAACCGATTATAATAAAATTTGCACACCATGTGCAGTTCGATCCAACTTGAGAGATAGGATGGTTTTTACGGCGAGAAAAATTCGAATAATTTCCGGGAAAATTTTATACCCGTGCGACGCCGGGGCGGGCCGCTAGTAAAATTATAATTAGAATGAATATATCCATTGTTGGAATCTATTGTCGTGTTGTCTGTCATACCAATATATATATATTTATAGATAGTTATTTGTATAACTCATCAGAGATAAAGATTTGGAAATAATAATAAAATATGTTTTTTTGTATTGATTTTGATCAATAACAGAAAAAAACGTAATGGCTTGTTTAAATTACAAGAGAAATAATTAATACTAAGACAAAACATAATGTTAATCTAATAAGCAAAAAATAAATATACCTTTACACACCTACATATATAAACAGAATGGCAGATTAGATAAATTATAATAATTCCAACCATTTATCTATTCAAATATAATTTAATGAAACCCATTCAAATTTCCGAATCGAAATGTAGCCTACATTGGACTCCGAATAACATATCGCATTAATAATTTCCACTAATTTATAATTAATTTTGCGATACGTGAAACATAAATCAGTGGGATGACACAAAGAAGATGGCCACTCATACGCATTGCGGATTTGTCATGATTTATTATTATCGGTTTGAACTCGGATGAATGTAACAGTATTTAGAATTAATGTAGAATAATGGAATGGGTTAGATATAAACGGAGATTTATTTAGTTTGAAGGCATGTGACATTCACCAACCCGCACTTGGCCAGAGTGTTGAATTAAGGCCTAATCTCTAACGTCAAGAGAGAAGTCCCAGCAGTGGGAAAGTTGATAGGGTGATGATGATGAGATTGATTAGCAAATATTTTTGATATCATTATAAAGGTAACGCAAAATGTTAATATTTTTTGTTATTAAAGAAAAAAAAAAGACCGTATCATTGATAAGCATTGATAGATTTAAATTCAACGTTTTAATATAGGTAAGTTTTAAATCTTTTTAGTGGAAAAACGTATACACTTGTATATTCCAAAACTAACGCGGGTTACACTATTTAAATCGAAAAGTAGTGGCCCGCCCCGGCTTCGCACGGGTAATTATAAAAAAAATCCCGGCAATTATTAGATTTTTGCTCACCGTTTAGAATTACCCTGGACTACGACAAACATTTTAAAACTAAAATCAGCTCAATCGGCCTAGCCGTTCTCGAGTTTTAATCAGACTAACGAACAACAATTCATTTTTATTTATATAGATAGCGTAGCTGACAGAGAGGCACTCCCGCTTCCCTCATGAAAATTTCTTCTTGAGAAGAATAGAAACGTAGGAGGATATGTGTAATATCGTCACAGTTTACGTGAGTTAACCCCGTTTTTGAGATACAATTCATTTACCTATTCATTCGTGTTTTTAAATAATATAGCTACTTTTTATAATGTTAGCACGGGACGCCGTAGTAACTGATATCAGATATTTAGTCAGAGATTAAGATGCTTTAAAAAATGCTGACTTATCTTAATGTATTGTATAATTCTCTTTAATGTTTATTTTTTATTTGTAAAAGGTATATTTTTATATTTGGTACGCACTACTGAAATAAAAACACACCTGAGCAAAACAATATAACTGTAAAGATAGCTTAAGTTTTATAGTTTTTTGCTATTATGATTGCTACATCAAATTTTAAGTAAATCACGGACTCCGTGTAAAATTTTAAAGAAACTAACACCGTAATTCCTACAACACCGCCCGACTCAACAAAAATTAAGAAAAAATAATATAAACCCGAACTTAGCGCAAACAAAATTACAGCACGAAAACTTTAAGGCCAAAGCGGTTTTGGGCACGTACAAAATTTTTCCGAACTCGCAAACTCAACAGATGGTCGTGGTGACCGGAGTTTTTCGACTTGTTTGCATAAACCGTGTTATAATTAATGGACTGTCGGTAGTAAGGCTAATGAGAGTAGAGCCGACAAAGTCCTGCTTTCGAGACAGGTGTGGTTTGTAGATAAAAGGGAGTCGAGCATAAGTGATCGACGTTGTCGTTCGTCGTAACACTAGCTAATAAATCGCGTGTAACAAATAGGAAGCACTAAGCACCTGTTTGTATTGCGCAAGTTACAGCAGAAAGCGGCGTTCGACAAATTGTGATTGTTGTAATGTACTTTTACTATATCAAATGTATGAAGAGGTGCAGGAATAGACAAAATAAACAGCTTATTGACTTAACCTTTAAAGATATAGCTTAGATTCATAGCCAGTTTGAATCGGGTAAGAAGTTCTAGCTAAAAGAGGGGACATAATATATTACACAGTGACATGTTGTATATATACTACATTATAGTAATTTAGATAGTAGGTAATATATTTTAATAGCTACGCTTGCTTATTGGATTATTCGCGGTAATAGTATATCCCCTTGACCCAGCCCTTATGCATTAAAGATTTATAAAATCGGCTTATTCATACAAAAGCCAGCATCAACCTAATTACTTTTGTACCAAACAGTGAAGCTTTATTTTATACCGAGGATACACTAGGAATTTTTTATTCCTATAAGTAATACAACTTTCTAAAGCGACAGAATCTTATGCTCGCCACGTAGAAGACACATAACCGTACCGCGAAGCGAGCTTAACAGTGTCGGGATAGTTTGCTTTATTGGCAAAGTTTAATCTGTTCTATCGAACACACAATGTTTTTTGCTGTTGCCAATCTGCTGAATGTTTGGACTTGTTCCGTTAGATGTTTTGTGGAACTTACACGGGTATTTTGTTCTTATATGGGCGTTTCCGCGTTTTTAAATAGATTGTTTACTGGATTAATAATGAGTATTATGCTTTTTGAGGTGTAAGTTGCACAATTGTGGCTATTTACCTTCATATTTTTGTGATAATACAAAATATTATAATGTTACTAAATAAGTTTGTTTTAAAGAGTGTTCGTGCAGAGTGAAATGCCCATGAAAACTGTAACATTAAGTGAAATGTTAATATATTTCTCTTGTAAGTGAATGTAGTTCTTAAGAGAAATAAATGATCTTAAACCCGAAATAATAATGTATCTTATTACTGAAAGTTGCCTTGTTGTTCGTAGGTTATCTTTGGATTGGCGACAAATATAATCTTAAGTGTTAGCCAGTAACTGTCAAAATAATATACACGGTATCAAAGTCTCGAAAGCCGGGTCTCTAGACAGTAATTTTTGTTCTACACTCGGTTTAAAAACTTCATGCCAGTCAAAAAACTAAAAAGTTGGATCAATGAAATAAAAATAAGGCGTTTTAGGTGATCTTTATTAATAAGAATTTTTAAACTGGTTGTAAGTACCTAATCACCTGGAAGCTGTCAGAAAAGTTCATGAAAGCATTTCAAATTACTATATCGAAGAAAATGATGGAAAACCCATTTTCAGAAAAATGATGACTTACCTACCTATGTTTTTATTTAATTCCGAGATCGTGCACATTAAGTTTTAATTTTACTTTTTATCTTTATAATTAAATTCTCAATTGAAGTCTTCGTTACATTCGGCGTAAGTAGTTCGGGAGATATTCACGTTAATTATCGAAATAAATAAAAATAATTACAAAGTTCTTGTAAAAGTCAAGTGTTCTTTTATGTTGATCAATTTAATTTTTGGAGCAACTTTCGTTTTTCTGATAAATCTAATATTGCATAATTGGCTAATTGAGGTAGGTACCTGAGTAGCAAATTCCCTCTGTCAACTCTTATAAACACTTTGTTCTTATCGCACGATGATCCTTCATTTAGCCACCTTATCGTAATTAAAATTGACAAATGGATACAGAAATGCTACATTTCATCAACAAGCGAGTCACAGCGGATCATCATGAGTCAGCAATTAAGTTCGGTTCCCTTTTGAAGTTAAATTGACTTGAGTCTTGGGGCCATCAGTAGCTAGAAGTACTTTTTTGATTTCACTGGGCAACCTTTACTTCTGATTATGGATCTTTAGCGTAATCGAAAGTGGGATAGGTTTTAGAATTTTGTGTTTTTGTCGGAAAAATATTATTTTTTTGCTATAGGTATACCTTGAATGTTGTTACGTAATATATTTATTTCTTAAGATGGTACTTATATTACAAAATAAATTATTTAATTAACTCTGTTAAAAGCTAGCATAGATCTAGCATACGTATGTATGTATTGTATTATTCATAGTAATTTTTTCGTCGTAGGTAACATACACACTTGACTTAGTTTGAATCTATATACTTTCCTAAGTAATATAATGATATTTATTACATCTTAAAACAAGTAATACCTAAATTACGAATGCATTGCATATTTTGTGAAAATTAAACTTAATTCTTATTTAAAAAAAAATTACATGTTTCAGACTAATTTTTCAAACATGATAAGACGTAAATTACATTAGCTAAAATTAATGAGTAGCTAAGCAGTAATTTTCAGTTATTTACAAGGAAGTTTAACCCTTAGGAATAACTTTAAAACAAACTTACCAAATATTTATGATATTTTGTTAAAACTGTCACATAAATAACACTAAATTCATTTTTAAAATTTCCGCCATGTTTATTTAGCTCAAGAAGTTCTCACCTATATTTTAAACGGGATTAAGGAAAAAACGCTGAAAATATTTGTACAGGAGTTCGGTGACAGCGAGATTTACGTTCTGAACCAAATCTCCTATGAATTATGCTATTTTAAGCTGTGACAGCCGCTAACAATGCTAGCTTTCCCTCTGCTACAGTTTTGGATTAATTTATTTGTTCTTTTGTTCTTTCAAAACGTGTTCATTCATTGCGTTTTATAGTAATTCCACGATCGCATGAAATGGTTTGAAACCGCGGTTTGATTAATATCTATTTTTGCATTTACAAATAAAAATGTTACTTTAAAAATGGTTATATTTTTAAACTTCTAATAAATTTACTGTAAAAGCATCTTCCCCCCTTTCTTTGGTGTCTGCAATGAAACCGATATTCAGAGATAAGATTATCTCACTTATTTATTAGTAATTATAACAGTACAAAAGTTCATTGGTTTTTAGTGACTCCCTTGTGTCAAATTGTTATAACAATTCAACTCATTATAGGGATTTCACAAAAAATAAATTTATTTTATAAGTATGAGATGGATTTATACTACACCAAGGGTTCCGTGCACAGTTTATACACTTTTTGCAATAAAAATAACAAAAATACGTAAAAGTTTTTTGAAAGCAAAAAATAAGTTAAGTTAAGGTGGTCCATCAACGGACATCCCTAAGCCTTCACCTTTCTTAACATTATAAAAATCACGTTTTCTGTATGGAAGCTCTCTTATAAGCATATTTATTTATTACGTGTTTTTCATATTTGTAGATTAAAAGGCAACAGAAATACATTGGTAAAATATGAGCCGTACTCCTCAATTTAGGATCCTGTTTTACCCTTTGCGAAAGCAACTCTAAAACCTTACCTGCTAAGGTACATACATACAAGTGCTAACTCATCATAGTGTAACATAACTTATTCAAATTTTATTATTCATCCTTAATCAATGCAAGATGCATTAACGCCAATATTAAAAAAAAAACGTATAATTTAATAATTAAAAATTTATAATTTAATTTGCTGTAGGTATTTATGATGATTTTTAGGGATAATCGTATATCTTATATTATATTATTTTATATTTACCTCTCGGTATTTAAGCGCATTGAGTCCATCTATTTCTGTCCTTTAGATTTCCTTGTCTATAAATGCATTTCATCTTGATACTAAATGTACGCAATCTGTTGCCTGAATGAGAACTATTGTAACAAAACAAAATAGCTTAAACATGCGCTCCCTAGAATCGCATAGCATTCGCGCTCATAAATTATATCGCAGACTATCTCGATTCTCGGCTATCTTGTCTATCATCAGCACAATGACATATGGCTCTTGACGTTTCAAATTCAAAACAATAATAAGCTGTAACTTTTTGTGTGATAAATTATTCATATAATAATCCCAATGATGGGAGCGATCGGGCCATTCCGTCGACTCATCCGACAGGTCAAATTAATGCGTGCATTTATTATTGGTAATGGAATTAACTGGGCCCGATTATCATACGATTTGATGGACGTACTATCTCCCGATCGCGGGACCGTGCCGCCCAATGCACTTAAAAAAATAAAAAGTAAAAACCCAACGCGGGCCACTGACTTAGTCATTACGACTAATTATTGTTATCTTTATGGTAGCAATTGGCCGCTGTGGTACTTTTAGGGGTTGTGTCGATGTAGACGCGAATTTTTTCCTTATTTTTATGTTTTCAAATTTTTTATCATTTTTATGTTCAATTTCGTCGGTTTCCGTAATAATAGAGCGCGTGATGACCGATACAATTCCACCGCCTTCATTATTTGCGGTGACACGGATATTCCCACTTTTTTGTACTTTATCTACGAGTCGCATCTTGTAATTGAATTATGGAATCATCTTTTTGTTTTTAAACGGAAGTGGTGAAATCCGTTGGTAATTTGTGGGCTTTGTCGGTAGAGTGATTTAAATGGATGGGTTTTGGAGTGGCACGTTTCTGAAAATCCAATGTTCAGATTAGTGCGCGCTAGTCACGTAGTACCTACTGTTTTGGAACGCGGTCGTTGTAATTGAACAGTGGAATACAAAATATAGTTTGTTTTGTAACGAATATATCCATCAAAGTTTCATGTTATACGAGTACGGTATCTCCTTAATTTGTCTGTAAATCGTTTTTATGTTCTAGCTTTAGTATTAAAACTATGCATCTTTTTCAAATTAAACGTAGATAGTTGGTTGTTTCTTTGTGAGTTGTGTATTTAGCCTAAGGTTTTCCTCTGCTGGGTAAAGGCCTCTTCCAATTTGTCTCTGTCAGCTGCGTCTTACCACCAGTAAGGTCGAAAATTAGGTTTGAAATTCAGAGCTTTCGTGGCTGACCACATCCACGGCTTCCGTCTCTGACTCAGGGTGTTACGGCATAAACCCATATCTCTAGGTGCCTGGACGCAGTGTGTCCGGTCCATTGCCACTCGAGACTGGCTGTTTTTGATCCGACATCGGTAATACCTGTGAGTGAGCGAATGGTTTAATTTCGGATACGTTCCGGTCAGTTCTTCGGTATCGTATTATACTTCGCTCAATCGACGTCTGGCAGACCGTGGTTATCCCAGCCTAAGTCAGTGGCTATGTCTGAACACCATAGATTAAAAAAATATAAATATGATATGATATAAATATGATGAATAAGGATGGACACTCTAATAAGTATCTGAAGTCTGATGAGTACCTGTTAAATAACTTTACCGCGGGGCTGATTTAACTGTGTTGATTGTCCAGCAATATTGGTTAATTAATAGTCAACTGTTGTAAATATTTCTACAATTACTAAATATACTAGTTTATTTTTGATTCCTTAGGACTTGCCTGGATATAATTATTAAAAACACTTAGTTATCTATAAAAAAATCAAAGAAATACACGATTTATAAACACCAAGTACCAGGTTTGCAGAAAGACTGAAGTAATTCAAACAATACTCAATTTAGCTGGCGATGGCGTAGCTAAAGCGAACAGCTGCGTTAGACGTGACTGCTTGTGGCTAACAGGAGCTCAGGTTGGCAGGGAATTAAGAAGAAAAACGTAAAATATAATTCAAACTGAGGTTTAAGGCTTTCATTAGCTCGAAACCTGAACTGGGGTCACGATTTTTAGAGTACCACGGTTTTATGCTCTAAATAAAAGACGTTATGGCGAAACGTAATGTGAATTTTACATTTTCGGTGCGAAAAGTATTTTCGTAAACGCTTGATGTAAAATTTATTTAACTGCTTAAAATATGCGATATATCAACAAAGCAGTTAATGTTCTCTTATATTTATTACGTATTATTTTTGTTTCGGTCAATTTGAAAATAAAATACTTTTGTTCATGTAGAAGCCGTATGGTTTTAATGGATTAAGTTTATAGGTTTTCTCGAACATATTGCGTTATTTAATTAAATACAAGTAAATCAACTTTAACTTGTAAAAATACAGGCGTAAAATTTTATTGATCGCCTGATTTCTTAATCTAAATTACACATTTATGCATAAATAATGTAGAATGATTTAAAACTTTGTTATAAATAACATAAATATATTATAAAGTAACTACGTTTACTAAAATTATAGTACAATACCTTTAGGCTACTAAGGGTTTGATTGTACAGCCCCCCCCCCCCCCAACCTCCCCCCCACACACACATGCCCGTACACAACAGAAACCGCTAACAAAACTTAAAAGTAACGAACGTCCAGCTCCGCGTCTAGGTCACGAAACCGTAATATACCACGTAAAAGACCCCAGAAATTGTTCAAAGCCAAGTGTGAGGTGATTAATCTATAGGGCACACGACTGGGCGTTATTTCCGAAAGAATGCGAGGAACGTGCCTCAATGACCCCCACGGAGTAACAAATACTCGGACGGATGCTCGCCATTCGTTACCAGATCCTCATTTGAATCGGGATTCGTGTCTCAATTCGGATTGTTAATCAAGTTAAATCCAACGGCTGATAGTTTCCTTGTTAGTGGCATTTGGAATGTGGAAATTTATAGATTTTTCATTGAGGGTGATAAATAAGAGGTTATTTTTGTGGAATTGAATAAATGTTCTATTTAACTAAAAATTTTATATTATGGTGATATGTATGGTGGATGTTATATCACCTGCTGCTGTCATACCTGAGCTCTAGTGTATTGTAACCTTAACAAAAGCTTAGAGATTAACACGTTTATGTTGTAAATTTTTCATGTTTATACGTTTAAAATATATTCAAGCTTACAATAGTACCATGCTATATTTTACCATTTTTTTTATCTATAAAATGGTCAAAAGCTAGAATTTTTCACCCAAAACAAAAACCAGCTTAAGATGCAAAATAACTAAAATACGTTAGTAAACTTTCAGCAGCAGAATAAAATAAAAAGCCTAGCATCAGAAACTGTCTGCTAAAATCATACTTGAATTTTTTCATCAAAAAATATTTAGCTTATATTATATCATTTGAAATTTTGTCTGGAGCCGCCATTGTGCTGGAGGAACCGGAAGCCATTACACCGTATGCGGCGGGTGTCACATGTTTCGTATCTCGGCGTTGCTACTATCAACCCTTATTTTTAGGGGTCTGTAGATTTTGATCTTTAGAAAAAACATCACTGGATTAACAACAAGCGGACCTTCGCCCACCGAGCCACAGAGGTCGTCGTGTTACATTAATAATTAACATTTAATGATGATTGGGAAATATTCGAATATTGCTGTAATTTAATTTTGTTATTAACATATCCTAAACCCTGTTATCGCAAATCGAACATAATCCTTTAAACATTCTGTTTTATACATTCTCAAAAATAACATCACTTATCGTATTCAAAAGTAGGTGGTAATTTTAGACTTCACTTTTTACGAGTTCAATATCCCTAAATATCTCTCAAGTGTACGTTTTGATCTACAGCTTTTTTACTTTCCAAAAAAGATTCTTGTCATCAAATGAATTTGTAACAGGGACACTCTGTCGTCGCGTCACATGTTTTATATAAATCGTAGCTTTAACGACGTCGGCACTCAATAAAATTTATTTTTTAATGACTTTACTGGCTTAGATTGGTAACGTTTTAACGCTTACATATTTTTAGAGCTTACATGCGATAATGACATTAAGTGTTTAGGGGTTAATTTAAACTATTCGAATCAAACTATCATCATCATCATCATCAACAATACCCCAATAACGTTCCCACTGCTGGGACACAGGATTTTTTTCTTGACGAGTGAGATTTGGCCTTTATTAACCACGCTGGCCAAGTGGGGGTTGGTGAATCATGAGGAAACCGGCATGCACCGAGAAATTTTAAGAGTTTGATAGACATGTGACATGCACCAATCAAACTATTCTTGAAACTTGTTGAAATTATCCAGAAGTTATTTATCTGAAAGTTGAAAGTTGATCCATAAAGATTAATTAGTGATGAATATTGAAGTTACGTTCCCGCTTGCTCAGTTTGGGAAAGTTTCGTGGTTTTTGTGGATCCCTAAAAACAAAATACGAAAAATAATTAAGCACAAAAACAGGAGATTAGCTTGTTTTAAAACCGTAGTACCTCTCCCTGCTTAGCGCCGGCATAATAATCTTTATTTTCATGGCTCTCACGGTAAAGACAGCTGCTGTATGTGGCCTGTCCAAGGATAATGGAGCTATGGAGAGTTGCTTTGTGAATATACTCCTTCGCTTCAATAACAGTCCAGATCGCAGTTCTACCAACCTACAATTAAAATTATCTGGATGAGTACGGTTAGAATTGGAAGTCCCTCGTTGAAAGTATATTAATTGATATATTTTTCAACTCTATATTACTATGTAGTAGATATAAATTTAAATATAAACAAGGTGTTTTGGAATTGGTCTATAAAGCAGAATGGGCGGAAAGGGGAAAATCAGGCACGCACCATTCGAACATATAAATATATATCTATAAATTTATAAAAATATGATTATGATGTTATTATTGGTAAATGGAACTAGAAATCAGGTATCATTTATATGACATATTGAGTTCTGCACGTACGGCGTCGAGTCTGATATTTTACGCTCGGCTGCTATGTGATTGGATTTTATTTATGGCTCCTGATATATCTTCATAACTTGTGATTTCAGAAAATAACGCCATTATTATTGTATAAATATTTTCTGGGGGCTTACATGGAGGCAGATATTGCATTTGGCCCCATGTTAATCTTAATAATATTTTCAGGTCACGACGCGCGAAGGTGTCATATTTTCCATCAGTAAAAAATATTTCTTCCACGATAAAACTATATCCTAAGGGCTTATTTTTAAAAATGTATGTCGATATACGTGTCAATGGTTACTAATGTTAAGAATTATCTCGCTTGCCACACATGTGACTAATCGAAATAGCTTTCTTTTTTAACTACCTATTGTCTAATTTTACTAAGATATGGTGTAACAGATCCAAAACTTCCGATAAATACATTTTTGTATCATCAGCCCACTTTGTACCCAATGGCAAGTATAGGTCTTCTCCATAACCCAACCCTGAGTCTCACATTCGCTAGTCTTGCATTTCTCATCATCATCCGCAGCCTTCACCCACTGCTGGGTACAGGCCTCCCTTGCTCTCACCACTTTTTACGAATCTGTGCTAATTGCATCCAGGTACGCCCTGTGACTTTAGAAATGTCGTCTGCCCATCTTGCTGCTGTACGACTGAGGTTCCTACAGGCGTTCCTTGTACCAACACTCAGTGAGTGCCTAACTACACCTATTATCATTCCGTCTCACCAAGTGTCCTGCCCAACTCCATTTCAGCTCCGTGATACGATTCCCAATATCTTTCACCTTCGCATTCTTGCATTTGTACTATTCAGTAAACAAAATTATAATTTAATAAACGTTAACAAAGATAAGTATCAAACAATCACTAGACCATGTTTATTTTTATAATCACCATGCCATTTTTTCCCAACATTCACATTTTAGTATCGGAGCGCACTTCCGTTACGATTGTGGAAATATAATGAGGCATAATGCTAACCCTTCATACATTTTGTCGCATAAAGGCACCTTTACATTGTATTAGTTGTATAGCTGTCAACGGCAGTAGATCATATCAACACGTGGTAATTATCGTCTTTTAAAGATCATGTTTCGCGTGAGCTTGTTAAGATGAAGAGATAAGTTTCATTTTATCCTCGCTGTTTCGTTTACAATAAAACGCGCGCTTGATTGTCAAAATTTTGGGATTCCGTATAATGTTTTTAGTATTTTATGAGAGGGTGCTGGTACGATAACGACAAGACAAACAAGAATATAGCGTCATAACAAAACAGAAATGAAATTAACCCTTTATTACTCTTGTCTTAGTATTTACATAACTACTCGCTTGGGGTGCTTAAACTCCCAGTTTTAGAAAAAAAAAAATTAGGATTTTGTTTAAAACTATCTTAGATTTATCGATAAATTTTCGACGACTCTTAAAATATAAACTATAGTAATTTATCATTAACCAACTCCAAGCAAATATAAATTTAGTCACTGGATTTTATACATATTTGTATAACATGATATCATTATCCATATTGATTATATTTATTGCAAATATTTTTGTTTTTTATGGTTTCTTATTTTGCTACAATTGTTGCAATCTAAGAAAATTCCCCATGTAAATTTTGAGGTTTCTTAAAGAAATTCAGGTACCATATTCC
Organism: Gymnoscelis rufifasciata; assembly: GCA_929108375.1. NCBI lineage: Eukaryota > Metazoa > Arthropoda > Insecta > Lepidoptera > Geometridae > Gymnoscelis > Gymnoscelis rufifasciata. Next base: position 4,175,576 of record OV815315.1, on the reverse strand, counting down.
GTTTTAGCTAAATACCTTTCGCTACATAGTGTGTTATGTAATAAACTATTAGTTTCCCGTAGTTTACGTAGTAATTTATTATTCTATGCCGTAGTATTGGAAAGCTACAGTAAAAATCAGTGGTGTAAACTTATAACTGCAATGAATAGAAACGTTCTGATCGGCTTTGGGGTGTCAAACACCCCACTCGAGTAATAACGGGTCAAGAACTTTTTCTGTATTTCAAGGTATTTTGATATCTCGGAATTAACATAGCATATAATTTTTGTACCTGTAAAGTCTAGTGAGTCGTTATTAATTAAAAATATATATCTAATAGTTAAGAAAAATATAATCCTGTATACATACTCAGTGTCACTCTTACTGTAAATACGAATCTAACAACACCTTTCAACAACTCAATTCAAGACCATGGTAAAAAATAATAAATACAAAGAGATAAAGAAGATGCATACTCTCGAAAAACATTCTCATCCTTCTGGCACAGTCGGGTATAAATTGGTATTTCAATGTCCCTAACATGGTGTATCGGTTAATGTTCGACCATTGGATGTGCGTTTTTATTCAAATTATTTAAAAAACCAATGTGAAATATTCTTAAGAAGCAAGGCTTCTTAACTACCAGACTTCCGTGACCAATTGTGACGGATAGGACTAATTTATCAAATGCTTCAATTTTATAACTCGCAGGTATGGACGCATTTACACTATTGTTGATTTAAGGTTCGGTCACGTGAGCGCCGGTAAAATTGGTAAAACTTGGGGTGGTCTGGTATAACCAAACGTGTTTTTATTACTATTCCTAGTAACGTAAACAGAGTAAAGTGCAAAACCTATTTTAGTTAACTAGTTATTTCACTTAGCTGTGATATTCGATTCCATATCGATCTTATAATCTACTTTCGCGTGCCATTATTCGCGATCTTTAATAGTAAAAATGATCAATATGGAGTGTGTATATTTCGCACGGGATTTCGCGTGATCTGTCGACTTTTTTTCACGATCGCTCTTTGGTAACTTTGACCAAATCATCTGAATAGAATTGATTTGGTCATTGATACAAATTGATTTCATTATAAGACCTATGTAACAGATGACCTACCAAGTATACTGCACTTGTATAATTGGTATTTTGGGTTCCAAGAAGTCGCTGCTACAGGGTTTTACGGGACCTACATCTGGAAAATGGAAAAAGTGACAACATTCTAACGGCTACTAATTTTTTGCCTACAATAAAATAGATAAATACAATAAAATAAAATAAAAATAAATGTCGTAAACAGTTTCAGAAATCTTTACCTACACAGGTTTCACAGAATTCCTTGTAAATGCGTCCGTAACTCACAGCTTGCGTGTGTGACTGAATATTCTATTACTTCGCTTTGAACGATTAATCTTGAGCCAGGTTATTAGTGTCTAAGCCGGATTAATGAGTGTTTGTTAAGAATCGAGTGGGTTTTTAAATCTTTCCGATTTTTTTGTTATTTTTAACTTGAAGGAGCGCTTTGTTGGGTTTTGGGTTCCGTACGGAACTTTCTTTATTAATCACTGAACTCAATTTATTTTGGTAAGACTTGACTGGGTAAGGTTGAATGTTTTATTAAGAAATGTCCATTTTTTTTTACAAATGCTTCTGATTTAAAAAAAAAATATAGTATGAGCAAAACAATTTTAAATGCTAACCGATGGTAAAACTATCAATAAGCTAATCGGCGTAATTAACCTCAAGGTTTTTTTACATAGTTAGAAGAATTATTCAGCATTAACAATATACTGCCATTTCCAACTAAAGCAACCATGTTCAACAGGACATGTTCTGCAGCTAAATAAAGCTTTGATCCTAATTATTTGAGGGTCAGCGGTCCCATCTAAGGTGGTTAATAATGTTCGATAACTTTAAATACTTATCACTCTAGTCATATATTTTCTACTAATTCAACGTAAATGAAATTATTTGATCATTAAATCCACTTATATTTTGAGAAAATATAATAATACGCCCACAACATTGTATACCTACTAAAATAGTAATTTTATACAGAACCCTCATCACGTAGTAGAAACTCTCGCCGGTCTCGATTTATTTGTTTAAATTCCTAATTTTGACATTTTTACAAACTTTAAATTGATTTTCTTGGTATGAATAATTATTTGTAAAATATGCTAAACTACTACTAAAACATAGGGTGTTTCAGCCCGTTCAAAAATAAAACATCTTTTTCACTTAATCGTTTTAATTTAAAAGTGCCAAAATATACATAGAGAGAAAAATTAAATAGCTGATATTACCTAGTCGATGTAGGTAAAATTGTTACTTTTAACGTTCGAAAACAATTATTATTACGAACATCAAACTATTCCAATTATAAGTGGGCCCATATTCGTTAGCAGGCCTTATCATTTCATTCCCCGTCAAACGATAACGGGCAAAGAAGCCGACTCCATTTTATACATTTTATGACTTTTAAACGACACACAACAGTCTTCGGTAATGCATGTACACATTATCTTGATAATTAAAAAGAACGAATGATATTTGCTCATGCATAAAATGAACATAAATTCTGCTCATTATGTCCAATTCAACTGAATAGGGCCACACGATTGCTTTGAAGTTCTTGCGACGATTTGAAAGGAGATAGAGTATTTAGAATCAAATGTTTTATTTACTGGAATTTGAACTTTATTTTGAGGCAAATCTGTCATAGGCGATATTTTGGGGAGAGGACTGCAGGACTTCGCTGTTAGTCTAAGACCTCCCTCATCGGTTATTTGTAAACTACTTATTGTTTGTAGTTGGCTAATGCAGAGCTTGGAATGCGCAGACGGGTTATCTTTTGATGTTTCGGGAAAAGTTTTAAGTCTCAACTTTTCTAAGACATTTTATACGTAAATGGCCCTTCTTATTATAATTTCATAGCTTTGTGTATTATTTTTAGTCCACCTCTCTGCGTTCTAGTCTTTGCTGCATCAGTGTTTCTTTCAGGAAGGGTCAACATTAAGAATAGAGCATGTCATTAAATTCACCGTCGAATTCAATAACTGTTTTAGAAAAGCGTCTATTCAGAAAGACTTTGCTTCTCATAAACACTTCATATCATGGTATCAATAACTACTATGTAACTTTTTTACATACCCACATGACACGACAAACAAATTATTATGATAACACAAAGATGACAAGAGAATGAATAAAAACATTTCTTTATTAACATGATTTGTATATAAATAAAAGTAACAATTTCCGTTTATGCTTTTAGTTAAAGGGAAACATTATCAGAATCAGTTAATTAATGAGGCAAACTACTTAATAAATGTGACCTTTAATTTGCAATTAACATTATTGCACGTTATATCGTTAATCTCAATTTATACGTATTAACACTTGCCCAATAATTTGTCGATTTACTGAAAGTTATAAACGTATTTAGTGGCATTATCTTTTTTATGCTAAGATAATTTAAACCTAGCTAGCGATTAAATTTTACATAATCTTCTTTAAGTAGCTGTAAGAGGTAATAATTTGTCTTAAATTATTCGAAGAACATGATATGTAGTAAATAATAACGTTCACATTTAGTAGATTCGCAACGTTTTTAAATTTTGTATATATTCTCAAATCAACTAATTTATATTCTCATTGAAATGATGAATGAAAATAAATATTTCCGGATTTATAACACAGCATCACCTAACCCAAATAAGCTTGTACTTAATTGATGTACTGCATAGATATTTTTTTTTTCTTAATAATATTATGATACATTGTAAAACACCCGAATCCAGAAGATGCAGATAGAACGCAATGCGGTCCCCTGGCTGGAATCGAACCCAACATCTTGCGCCTCAGGTGAGGTCATCTTGTGCCAGAGGTGGTCACTAGAACGTATAATAAGATGAAACACGGCGTATTTAACCATAGTTCGTTTCTAGTTATGTCCTAAATGCGGATCGGAAACTTTTTGGTAGTTTACTTTATTACCTTAGAGTCTCTATGCTCGGGATTTCATTACGCGTTTGAATAAGGTATGGGGAGGTACAGAAGAACGTGGGCTATAGACAAACGAATTCGTTAAAGTTTCTGTGAGCTGACCGTTAAAACACATTGATATGTAAGTACATAAACACCCTAACTGACAAAAGTCTAAGTTAAATGCCTAACCAGTGACAGTCGCCATAGCCGAAATCGGCTAGGACACATCATATTCTTAATTTCATATAAGTTGGTAGGTATATTTGTATGTATTCTAGTCTACAAATGATTTATAATTATAGAAAAGATGGCCAGTTCATGCCAATGGTTCTCAAATGAAGTCCGCAGATTGGTAAGCGTGGCATAGGACATTTTATCAAGTAGCTGATTACCAGGTCGAGTGACCAAAAATCGTAAAGACATTACTAAATATCCCCTTAAGGGGATCTCACGCAGGGGATTTGTAAACAAATCCAGTGGTCGGCTGAATTGGCCACTGCATTCAATCCACTTGAATTACAGTGCAATAGTATATTTTATTTCAAATAAAAAAACAATTTTGTTCATTATGATTTGTTCGTTATGAAAGTAATTTCTGTTATGCTTTAAATCTAAGAATATTTTGGAAAAACTAAATTGTTTAATCAAAACATTGCGCTGTAATCAACATAAAACTGCACCAAACAAAACAAAAAAAGATAGACAGAACCAGACAGTTGGTTCAGCTTATCCCCTGGGACCCTGAACTTGGAGCTTGCACCGTAACTCAATTTTTATAAACGCTGTTAGAAACTTAAAAGTAGTTTCACAGTTTTAATAAAAAAATAAAACAAAAAAATTGTGTTAATATCAAAAACTACAATATTTGTGAGTGGGCCCACTCTATCCCACACCATCCATCACCACCCATCTTAGAATTATGGTCGCGCGAAACTCTGCCTATCCTTACAAAATCACGTTTGTTGAATGGGGGCCACTTTGATATTTGTTTATACCTATCCCTGATCTAAAAATACTAGCTTCTCCGGACTTTACGAAACACGAAACACGAAAAATCGCTTCACGCACTGGCCCAGTCCAGAGGATGGTGACAAGCCGCGGCCGAAGTCTACCACCAGAGTTCTGTTCTTAGCACCACCCGGAGGTCACGTGTAAGTAGAAAAAACCTCCAAATAGATTACTACAAAATTAAAATTAGTCCGTTATTTTAATTAATTGTACGTTGTTAATGATTTTTTCTTGCAAGCGAAAAATCAAGAAGATACAGTGCATTGACATTCCGAGGGCCGTAACGCTTTCGGGCGTTTTACACTATATTTACGCATCAAAAGCCTCCACTTCGGAACTTTTATGCTCTAAATACATAAATTGGCACTTTCTAAATAGATTGTAAGAGCCAAAAATCGGTGTCCAACATTATTGGACGGCAATATCCATTATTTACTAGCGGCCCGCCCCGGCTTCGCACGGGTAATTATTCAAAATAAATTTCCCGGCATTTATTAGAATTTTTCTCGCCGTAAAAACCATCGTTGAACTCCAACGATAATTTTAAAAAAATTGCTCAAATTGGTCCTGGGGTTGTTGAGTTATGTGCTTAGCAACACATTTTGCGATTAATTTTTATATTATGTAGGTATAAGAAGATATAGTCATCATGTCTATTAAAATATTGTTTCAACAGTTTAACACTATTAAGAAACACAAATGATATATAAAAATTGGTTCAAAACTTTGCAGTGAGCTGTCACTTATCCAAGTTATGAGCGCGGGACGTTGCTTATGTTTATAAAATCACGTTTGCTGTATGGGAGTCTCCATTTACTCTCTATCTATCTCAGATCTTAAGATACAGCTTTATGATAGACAGAGAAACAAACAGACAACGAACTCTTTAGTAAATAGGGTCTGAAAATAACGTCTAATCGAGTAAATCAATACAAAGCAGTACACAAAAGACAACAAAAAAGGTAAACAGTACCAGACAGTTCGAACGATTTTTTCGTGTTTCGTAATGTGGTCCGGAGAAGCCGTCTACCTTTTAGGACTTCATGCCCCATCTTAGACCACATCGTCACTTTACATCAGGTGAGATTGTGGACAATTAAAGGCTTAACTTTTGAAACTATCACAGCTATCAATCTAATTAGATTTATAACAGGATATTTACCATGATTGATTGTCTTTCGATATTCATATAAAATCTAGTGATACATCGACTCGTAATAAAAGAGTGAGAAAGAGGGTAGATCGATTTGTCTGCCACTAAAACTGTTACTCCAATCGCTGCAGCTTCAGTACAACCGTGATCATGGCGCATGTAACTGTGCTGAAATATCGGGAAACTCGAAAGACAATCAATCGTGGTAAATATCCCCTTATAAATCTAAATAGTAATTAAAGTCTTATCTAGCATAAAAGATTTACTTATCCCCGATACCCTGAACTTGGGCCTTGCACCGTAGCTTAATGTTTATAAACGCGGTGTCGAGAATGTATTGTTTTTATTGGTCTGCAGCAACTGTTTTGTTTCTTACTGTAAGCACAGAATACATAATAGTACAAGTACAGAAGACGCACTCCGAAAAATCAATTAAAGGAATAGCGACCCTTTCCACAACACAATTAAGTTCAATTCAAATCGCACAGCGCTAGTTACCTACAGTTATATTCACCTAGAAGTTGCCTCTCTTTCTATCGCGTAACCCTTATCTTTTCTGACGACATCAGGGTTGTCATTACAAGAATATTTTTATTTGACTATTGAATTACCAGCTAGGTGTGTTTTACTCTATTTTTGTAAACAAATGACGTTTCGAATAAACCAGTAGATTTGTATTAATTTAAACAAACACAGTAATGTAATATGTACCCGGATTTACTAATCCGAGCAAAAAATTATAAATCTTTACTATTATCAGTGTTTAAACACCCAAATGCTGCACAATATCTGTTGGGCCTGTAATTAGGCTCTTTTGTCACCATGGTACCTTTTATCTTTAATAAAAACTAATAAAAGCTTGTGAAAGGCGCGCGCGTTAAGATAACACACGCGTGACTCCCTGAACGGCTACCCGCCAACTGTCCGCAGCGCGTCGTAGGTATGTTTTGACGCTTTAGCGCGGAGTGCGCCAGGCCTGCTGTAAGTATTCTTATAATTTTTTTCAAATATTAAACTGTCCACTTTTTAGGGTTCCATACCCAACGTTAATAATTGTTTTTTTTAAATAGTCAGTGTCACAAACTCTAGAGCATGCATTTCTGGATTAAGCCTAACTAAACTGATGTCATTTAGTTACACAAAGTGTTTTCTTAATATTTTATTTTATATGAAAACGGATTTAATATTTATCTTTTAAAAATAAATACTTATAATGTAAAGTAATAAATTTTTAATGATAAATAATTTCACATAATAACAAGCACGCATTCAGATCTGCATACATACATACACTTATTCAGCAGACCATGACTCATGCTAACACGATAAAAAACAGTGTAACCAAAATGGAATTGTGACGTATAATTATATTGTCAATAAATGTCTATTAATAAAAAATATAATATTGCCAATTTCAAAGTACGAAAACGAACTTAATAACCGGTGATGCAAACTACGTAGCCGAAATAAACTTAAATATCATTATCACCATATCTTTAAAAAAATTTGCTCTAATCTGAGAGGATAGCATTACATCCTCCCAAATTTCAAAAACCGTGTGCTGGGTCAAATTCTTTTGTTCTAAATTCCTCGTCCAGGCACATTCCTAATTCGGCAACTTATTGGTGATGATTTCGATATTGCATTAGACATAATTCTGCTCCTGCCGTAACCAATACTAGTAAAGTAGATTTATAACAAATAACAGCAGACTTTTAGTTTGGAAAATATTAATTATTTATTGAGTTTACTCGGGCCGCGAGCATCGGCTAAAAATTGTATACCCCATCAAGTCCTTCTACTCATGAGACTGAAAAATGCTCAATAACACTAAAATACATCACAAGAAACGTGAGATTCGAACCCAGGACGCTGGATTCGATGTTACTCGAGAACATCTTTACCGAATGTTATAAAATCTAAATTTAACTTACTAGCAAGCATTAGCTTTCAGTTAAAAGGAATCATTGAAATTTGTTCACGGAGTTCAAAGTTCTTAGGTGACGATAATAAAAAAGCACAGCTGAAAAAAAACATTCGCGTTGAATTGAGAACCTCCTTTTTTCGTTAAAAGTCAGTTAAAAGAGTATTTAATTTTCATTAAAACTTAGATATATGATGCCCTTTGAACTATTAGAACGGTAATACTATTTAAACAGTATTCCAACTTCATACAAACGCAAGTCACAACGCGAGCTATACCTCCGCGCCTCCATCAAAGGTTACACGAGGGATACATGCAGTTGTGATAGTACCGCTGCGACGAAGGGTCGGCGTGTTGTTTATTAATATCCGCCTGATTTTGTCTGTAAAATAGTGACTGTTTATATTAAATATGACGAGTACAATATATTCGATTAACTTCTCTAAGCTTACTTTGAATATGGATTTAGTATGGCTAATAGTTTACCTAATAATAAAGCATTCCGTATATCCCAGCCAAAATATTACTCGATAGCAAATTTATAAGACCGATTTGTTTTTATAATTTAGGTCAGAAATAATCATAAAATATAAAAATACGCATTTTTATTAAACTCTTTTTATTTCATTTACAAAGTATTTTATTAGTTAATATAATAAATAATATTAACAATCACAAAACTAAATGGAAAGTCAAAATAGGCAAATGTTATTAAAATGCTTCCAGTTGGGCAGCCCTATCGCATATCCAGGTGCACTGCGCCGCTGTCTCGGCCGAGTTGGAGTACTGTATAGATCATACAAACCGTGTGTACCATGTTTTTCACTATTTCTTACTGAATGAAAGTTTATTCTAAACTGTTCAATCAAATTTATTCTTAATAATATTATGAATGTACTTAAAATGTAAAATAATTGGTAATGCGATTTGAAATGACAGATAATTTTCCGCTAACAAGCACGCATAGTCAGATCTGCATACATACACTTATTCAGCAGACCATGACTCATGCGTGCTAACACGATATTTGTTGATTGATTGACAATGCAAATTTCAAAGTAGGGAGTTGTGCAAAATTGTAAGTGATACCAAAATAATACAATGTATTGTGGGAAAATTTAGTGATAGTTTGCATGTCGACTATTGTTAAATATATAATTTTATTGATAGTTTGATATTAAATACGGACTTTTGCAAAAACAAAGCGGTTGATACACCTCCAATTTAATTTTAAATATTAAAAACTTGTTAAGTGGTTTATCTAAGCCAATAGATGGAGTTCCTCTCCCGGATCAAATTTGGAAGAACGAATACACACGACAAAGTAATTGTTATTTCGTTTATGTTAAATGATACTTTCAGATGAAGGTTCCATCGTCCTCTAAATTCTACGGCACTATCAGAGATGCGATGGACAGAACCCGGTGAAGACAGATTTTCCGCTCCCGATGTAACTCCTATACTGATCCTCAGACATGAGGGACCGACTACAGAGAGAGAGAGAGAAATTATTCCTGGATGAAAAACAACACGACTCGGAACCAAAATCTTTAGATCGTAAATCTGATCACCGGCGAATCGAACCAGTAGGTATTATTTATTTATTTATTTTAATAATAATACATCCAAATCAAAGACTATGTCAAGTTACATTAAATTATAACAGGTATATATACTGCTATACCTTAGGCAATGTCGCTGAATCAATGAGACCTACATTTTATTTCGTTACTATTATCATTTCAGCACTACACTTCTGCTGGACTAACCCTGAATTTCAAATAAACAATTCACGTCCTCAATATTTTGGATTGACTTCATCCATAAAACAATGCTAATACAGTCCAATGGATTCGCTAACCAAGATTGTTAGTAAAAGTCTTCAACAAAAACAACTGTATCCACATTCATACGAGAAAGAATAACGACCCAGAGTCGGAACACGAAAAACGAAATAAGAGGAATCACTCGACCTCGTTCAGTGATCGTTTTGTAATCGATAGTAGGTCACAATACTGGAGATAGAAATTGTATTTTTCATAAAAGCTAGATGGACTCCCTGCGAGTGTATGGTTCAGGTCTGATTGGTAAAAGATAAAAATGGAATTTGCGATTGCTTTTACTATTTTGCTTTGTCGTCTTACTTTACTGACTATTTTATTTAATTGGATAAATAGAGTAAAATTAAAATAATATAATTATTCTAGTGATGCATTGACTCGTAATAAAATAGTGAGAATGAGGGTAGATACATTTGTCTGCCAATAAAACTGTTATTCCAATCGCTGCAGCTTCAGTTCAATCGTGATCATGGCGCATGTAACTGTGCCGAAATATCGGTAAACTCAAAAGACAATCAATGGTGGTAAACATCCCGTTATAAATCTAAACAGTAAGAATTAGCCGGCTTAAAAAAATATTTATTATACTCCAATGTTTCAGTTTCCATCGCGTCGCGCGCGCTGTCTGACAGGTAGTCTTGTGTAGTTCGCGAACGACCTAGTTCGGAAGACCGCTCTTTCGTACGAACTACGCGAACTAGTTCGCAGAGAGACCGCTCCTTAGTTCACTAGTTCGGACGCGGCGCGCGGAGCGCGGATTTGTTGTGAGCGAGAGCGGGCACTGACTGAACGCATTTTGCGCATTTTAGTTCGCGACCGGGAGCGTTGATTATTTGCAAAATAATATATTTTTATTTATTCATTATCTATCATAAATAAACACATTCGTAATATTAATACAGCTAATATAATTTTATTTTCTGCAATCAACTAATAAACGAATCTATTTGCAATATTCATCCACTATATTTTATTAATATACTGAAATAGTAAGTAATTTACTACTGCAAGCTGATTGATGAACATTATAATAATAAACAAAACAAGACAAGCTGATTGATGAACATTATAATAATAAACAAAACAGCGCGACGAAGCGAACGCCGAACGACTGATCTATTTAACCGGAATTTGTGAAAGGAGCGGACGAACTAAAAGAACGACCTAGTTCGCCAAAGACCGGCGAACTAAATTGATCGCTCCCGGTCGCGAACTAAAATGCGCAAGACTACTGACAGGAGTGCTGAGAGAGCCGCTTCCCTGGAACGGTTCCTTCGTGATGGGAACTGTCTATACATTATATCGTAACTATAAATGTGAGTTATACCCGTTTTTTAAATCAATTATATAACTGGCGTTAGTTTTGAAAGATAAATTTGCCCAATACTTAGAAAAAAAATTGTGGCGAAAACAAACAACTAAGACGTTACAGTTTACAATTTATGATGTATTAAAAAATAACTACTCACTAGATATCTCGTTTAAGTCAATTTTCAGTGGCAGTGTGAATGGAAATTTAATTGTACATCATATTATTTTTCTAGGTTATATCATTCTCTTATTTTAGAAGTTACAGAGACAGATACGAACACATTTTACCACTTTGAAATTGTCTCTCGTTAAATCTACTAAACTGGAAAGGTGGGTTTCTCCACAAAGAAACAAGTATAACGTTTAAAATTATATTAAAAGTAAAATCAACACGTTACAAAAATAATTAAGTTGGCGTAAACAAGTAGAGTTTATCCTGCCTATGTTTAACCCACGAAAGTCAAGCCAAGAAGAGAGCTCCAAGCCCTGTGTCGGCCTTTTTATTAACGGCTCGTCTACCCCCTTCCATTCCTGCTACACGTTGTGAAGCAGTTGCTGCGTTGACGTACTCGTTGTGCAGCGCAACTGTTACCGGTGGCACCGGTGCTGCACTGGGTTGCCAACACTCGCGAAAATTATTTTGCTTACAAATGATATACATATATAAGAAACTTTAATTTCTTTTATATGACATATTCATAGACAACCCATACATATAGGATTTACAATATTAATTGTTTTTTAGTTTCTATTTTTGTATGAAAGCTGAGGAACACTTAAAATGGCACTAGGTACTTAATATATTCAATTTCGAAGTATTGACATTATTATATAACGACCCTTTACATTTACCCAGAAGATAATCTTTAACGCACAAAGCCTTTCCTATAATTTTATTGAAACCTAATCTATAATTCTGGCAGTTATTGTATTAAACTTGTTACACTTTGCATAATCAGCTACTAAAATACTAACAGCTGTAATAAAATCAAACACTAAAGCGTAGGTAAGCTAATACTGCTTAGCTCGATACAATATGGCACTAAACAAATGCCCACGTAAGTAGCTAAGTACGAGAAAGAAAGGGAACGGATAAAACACCCGTGGAAATAGCTAATAGATGATAGCTGGATCAGAATTAGACTATTTGACAAATATCGGAAAAGTATTTTATATGATTCCTCATTCTAATTATTTATTTATTTTTGTAACCACCACCATCTTAAATATATACTTAATAAACATGAATCCAATACTAGTGTTTTCTAAATTACAGGCAGTCACAGCATTCGCAATATATATTTATATAACACTACATCATTATAAACATACCACATGAATTTAGCGCGTACAAACAAATAATTTTTTTCAGCCTTATTATAATATTAGTATAGATTTAATAATTAATTTCTAATTGCCAAAAGTGCGCAAATAACAGCTGCCTCCAAAATGGCGCGCGTGTAATGTAATTTCCAGTAAACTGTTACAGACGTTGTAGGACACATTGAGCTTTTGACTACTCAGTGATGTCAAACACACTTAATATACATAACATTAATATATTACAAATTTAATTCTAATCTTCTATAAAAATCGTCTTTTTGAATACTGTGTTTGTTATTTCGGGTTGATAAAAAATTTACATGTAAACAAATTGTTACTCAATTTGTTCTTTATTTTAATGATAATCAAAATGATATAAGCAGTTAAAACATCATAGTATTGCATGCGCCCAAAATGGTCAAAATTATCTATGTACACTCTGTACCAGCTATAGTAACCACGCAATGACAGGTATATTGCGAATGTACCATCTATAGTTTGTTATTTTGTTTGCTCTGTACTCAGTAAACTCCATTCGATAGTTTTGATTTCACGAAGTCAATGTTTACATTGAATGTCAAACTTATGCCTCTTGTCACATAATTTTCAAGCGTTTAGTCGGTACCTACTGTGAGAAACTTTATGGGCATCGGACAATATTTGTTTATCGTATTCGTGTTAGGCTTTGATAGCATTTGTATACTAGTGTAAGTGTAAAGTTCTTAAATATGGTTATTTTAGATTTTTTTTTGGAGTATTTTGAACAACACGGTGGTTGGTTTTTCGGACAAAACGGTGGTCTGTTTTACGTGCTATAAGTTCTCTCAACTGTCATTATAAACTTTGATTTAATCTGTATAGGACGTCATTCATAAGTTGCATAGTGCTTATAACTTATTTATTACTTCAATTTACTAATTTTGTATAGTCTAGACATAGAATACCATAGTTGCGATTCTTTTTATGAATAAATTACTTTTTACTACTTATATCTCGTACTTTTTTACGAATAAGTTTTATTTGAAGGCTCCAGATAAAACGCTAAAGAAAAACTTAGTAAGGTTTTAATTTTTTGTTATTTTGTATGTATATTTATAAATACCATTATTTATAATTTAGCCTATTTAAATAATATAAACCGGTAACAATGTCTTATTAAAAACTTTTAACTTAAAGTTTGTGCAATGAAAAAGGAAAGCCCTAAAAATAAGATTTCGCCCGGCACCAGTTGTAGCAAGAAGATTTAAAAGGCTAATTTGTACGACCAGCCCCACTCAGCCTCTCAGTCCAAACAACTACTCATAATGGACTACCTTATTACCGACCACCTCGAAAAAGTGCATTAGCGTACCGTAAGTGGGATAAAAGTATTTGAATATATAGAACTTAAGCAAAGTGCGCTGTGAGTGCTTATGGCACTTAACATACAGCGATTTGCCTCATTTACTGTAATCGCCACAGTTTTATTTTACTTCGAGTTTCGGTAGCAGTAGTGAAATAAACGACTCATGTTTATGGCACTCGATATTCAATTTGGCTTTCGAGTGTAATGGTTTTTAATTTGCCTTTGTTGCAACACTTTCGAATTTTCGCTTCAATATTTGGTACGTGTATTTTATTTGTCTTTCTGGCCAGTGAGTGTAGAGCTGTGGTTTCCTTGATGTCATTGGTTTGGAGTGAAATGTAAGGCCGAATGTGGAGGTCTTGTAACGTTGGATGGTGATTTAGTTTGTCAAGTTTTGAATCCCCTTCACAGGTTCTTATCACGGTTAGTTAGATGCGCCCCAGGAGTACACGGGGGTATGAAAGGGAGTTCGTTTTCGTGAATATTGCATTTGGCATCTAAGATTTTGGCTTATCAGGTTTTCGTGGGGAATGTAGAGGGCTGATCTTTTGTTTAATAAATTATGTCTCTGTTGGGGAATTCGTGTTGCGATGTAATATAAAATAAAGTTTATAATTGGAATGATGTTGTGAATGAATTGTACTAGTAGTTGCTAATGGAACGATATAAGGAATGGAATAATAAAGTAATTACATTTTGTTTTTTAATGATTATGTTAACAGCATTCAAACGTGAACTTATACTACATATCGCAAGGAGTATTGTAAAAAACTTTCTAGAGCTTTTGAAAACTACTTTAATATCTCGGAATATTTAACGAAACATAACTTTTCAACGCAGACAAAGCGCTAATAATAATAACATTACCTATTTAAAATTTTAAATAAATAATTCATTGAAGAAATGCTATATTCCTAGCAACAAAGAATTTTAGCCAGTAAAATGCAGCATGACATAAGTCATAAAGTTTTACGCCTTGTTGCGGGCTATTCCCGTCTCAATTACAATTTCAAATTATTTTGTATGCTCATGAGGCTAAGAACCTTAAGTACGTATAGGAAATCATTGCGACGCATATTACAAAGTTCTTTCAAATGCTAATCGCTGAAATAGCAAGATTATAATAGCATACACGGTTGCTGATGCTGCGTCGCTATTATTGTTTTGGTATTGATAGATAAGAATTCCACTGAAATGTCAATGCATTTTATCTTAGCAATCCCTTGTAAAGGTTTGGCAGGATAGGGATGCTTTTGCCCTGCATTGGGACGTTATAGGCTAATTCCAAAATCCCATGTAAATTTGTACATTGTGTCTGACAATGGACAAATTTACTTATATAGCATAGATTGGTTTTTGTTTCTTGTCTTCTCTCTTCAACGCCCTATTAACGTTCCCACTGCTGGGACACAGTGACTTCTCTCATATATAAAATTACTCATGACGAGAGTTGCACCGTTAAAGCACGTGTTTAAAGCGTACATACATTTTTCAAGAAGAAATATCTAGAGGTGCGTGGCGGGGTTTGAACACACGACCTTCGGAATGAAATTCGAGCGTCCTTCCACTTAGCCGACACGGCTTTTTATGTTTGTGTAGCAAATATTTCGTACTCTAACAATTACTCATTCTTAAATCTGTCACCAAAAATCTACAAACACTACAGGTTTGACGGCACCTTTGATGACAGTACTTATTCCTTTTTGATTTAATTTAAGATGCCCGAGCATGTATCTTTTTTCGTCTCCCGGTTTTAGCAGATTTTTGGTCATCTGACCTTCAAGTAAAATTTTATATTTGTATTTTCTACTCGATGAATGACAGAACGAACTCAAATAGAGTAAAACCAAAAAGTACACGGAAAAAAGAGATAAAACAATCACACTGTCTGCATATTGAAGTACTCGTATAAGCTGCCAGACAAGATCTTAAACTGCTAATTACATAGGAAACCATCACCTGAGCCTTTAGTTATAAGTTCTGCAAAGATTTATCTAATACCTACATAAATTGCCCGCACAGCACGGCTTACCTTAGAGAGGAAGCGGTTTACGGAAGAAGCTATAAAATGTTGTTGTTGCCTTTAATATTATTTGTGGGATATTAGGATATTATTTTATTGAAGAACAAGTGACTTAAATAACAGTGTAAAGTCCGTGTAGTGTAGTGTCCATCTTCTAATTTAAACTCATGACCTTGGAGCGTAATGTTTTTATTATATTATAAGAAGATGTATATTATTTGTAGGAAATATATAAATAAATAAGCCTGTTATGACGTTATCCAGTTGTAAATAGCGTTTTTAAAGACATTTACATGATTGATGTTATTTTTTTAAAAGGCTTTGTCGATGAGAATGCATCTTACTAATTTTGACCATATTGATTAATTTTAGCGTACAAGCGCTGAACAAATGAAGTACATACACGTTAAAAGTAAATATACCAAATACGTGATAAATTTTAAGGTTTAAATTCGTAAATTTATACGGACAATTATTGCGGCTTTTAAAATATATTTTATTTTATTTAATTTTTTTTCAGATCGATAAGCCTTCATTTGACTACAATCTCACCTGATGTAAAGTGACGATGTGGTCTAAGATGGGACATGAAGACCTAGAAGGTGGCAACTCCGGGCCACATTACGAAACACGAAAAAATCGCTTCACGCACTGGCCGGAGGGTGGTGACAAGCCGCGGCCGAAGCCTACCACCAGAGACTGTTCTTAGCACCACCCGGAGGTCACGTGTAAGGATTCAGAGGGTTACCACTTACGGACGTGAACAGACAAAACCTCCAAAAATGACTTAAGGTAAATCTAATTTCTACATTATTATCTTTTGATAGCTTGGTCAATGACCCTATTCAGTCAGGGCGTAATTCTTAGACAAAATACCTCTACGCAAATCACTGAAAAAGCTATACAAGTAATAAAGACAGCCTCTAATAACAAGTCATTTACCCGAGCATAAAGTAGCCCCATAACAATCACAACGATAACATAATAACAATACTGTAGAAATTGATCCAAGCGTTAGGAAGCTGTTTCAGCTTAATGGCTTGAAGACTGCAAACCATGGGACTGCCGGCAGTCTATCTGAATGCAGTCATGTCTGAGAGCAATCTAGAAAGCGCGCCGCTGCCTCCGGCACGGTGAGATGCCCCGCTCTGACCTACTATTAACGAATTGTCTCAGACTATTTCTCCCATATTCACGCCACTAATCTATATCTGCGTGAACTCTGCATGTGGCCTGTAATTTGTAACGTGGTGCACCAGTGATTTATTTGCGTAGATCGTGTGTAGGAAGTAAATATTTGGGTGGACAGGCTTTATAGTGCTGTTATTATTCTAAACTATATATAATTATTCTCAATTATAATAATAATAAGTAATTTATTTTCTCAACACTTATATTACATAATTATCTCTAGGGTAAACATTGTAGTAGTGAGCAGTGAATTATTGGGAATAAGTGTGAGACTGATGCCCGCGATGGGTTTAAAAAAAACTGTGTTGCACACTAATGGGTCACCAGGCTCTCCAATTTGCGGAAATAATTACAACTTTCTAGAGTAATTGTTGTTAATTCAGTAGCCGCTACAATGATACCTATTATTTTTGCCTCGGGGGTAATGTTAGCTGTTAGATCTCGTTCTTCAAATAGGGTTGATGACTTTAAAATAATAACTAGTCCGTCATTTGTTTATTTAAAGAAATTGTGCGCATTTTTTTTTTTTTTTGTAAACGAAAAATAAGGATTCATTGAGCACACACCACACCACAGCCACATCTTACCACAAATCAATGTTATCCTTCTAAAAATATTATGATTAATTTCCAAAGAACTCCTAGTAGAGGTTTTCGAAAGAAAAATAATGTTTTTCGTGGACTTCAATTTACCTGCGCAAACAAAATAGACGCAGTCGAGAATCCAGTATTGGTAAACTGCCTATTACAGATTCACTCGGATCAAAATGCAGGTTTCATTAATTACAAGCGGCTGAGTTATTGCTCCGCAGTATGTTTAGCAATTACCAATAATCATGGCTACGGCGTATTATTAAAAATGTTCTTGTATATGCGATTACAGTTTAAAGTTCTTACGGTAAAGTAACCTTCCGTATGGTAGCTTGATTTATGTTTTGCGACCGGTAATGATGCAACAAAATTGTTAGGTAGGAGGCAAAAATACTGGTATGAAATTAAACTTTTGATGAATTCTTTAGTATCGAGAATGATGGCGTCGTCTTTAATTTGCAGTTGGCAGTAACGGGGTTCGCCAATACCGTAGCAGCGGTAGCGGCTTTAAAATATCAATTACTGCTTTCAAAATGCTATAAGACGTAATGGTTGCCCAGTAGACGAAATATGTAATTTTTTCCATCAATAAAAGATCTCGACCATGTCAAAATATAAAAAAATATTGATATATGTATGTATCAATTATGCACTATTTTTCATCATTATTAACGCGGTATTCAAAATTATTAGTGCTCATAATAAGGTTTTCTTATCTAATACTGATAATGTAAACTACATACATGTATCCGAGTGTAAACTTACAATAACTGTAACAAATTTAGGTAAGTTTTAAAACAATGACCGCTAGTTAATATGATGAACGGTGTCTGACAAAAAGGTAATATACAATAAATTAATACTTCCGAGCAATCCACACAACAATAATTAGCCCCGTGGTCAGCTCTGAGCTTGTGTTACGGGTACTAGACATCTGGTAGGTATACTTAATATAATGGACATTTATAAATATATATAATTTATATCTTCCATTTTAAACACCCACACCATAGCAAATGTGCCTTAAGAACATTGATCCCTTCGCCTTAAACCTAGGCAGTCAATGACAAAATATTACGATATCAAACAATTTAATAGGTGTCCAATTCTTTACCATTATGATATGAGAGAGATACAAAATATTTTCAGATTAATAGTAAAAACTATATCTCTGGGAGTATACAAGTAATGACAAAAGAGATAAATCCAGCTTCATATGACTTCCGTCCAAAATTATATTTCACGAGGCTAAGGAAGTCAGACAGCCGGTATAAAATAAGGTAGACAAAGATAGGTTCGAACACACATAAAGTTTATTTATTATTGTGCAAAGGTACTGCACGCACGTCTATAGTCAGTGAATTTATGAATAGCGATTTCGAATGCGAACACTGCACAATGAAATTTTGTGCAAATGAATAATATATTTTATAGGGGGTGTATGT
The DNA here is from genome assembly GCA_929108375.1 of Gymnoscelis rufifasciata. NCBI lineage: Eukaryota > Metazoa > Arthropoda > Insecta > Lepidoptera > Geometridae > Gymnoscelis > Gymnoscelis rufifasciata. Next base: position 4,156,449 of record OV815315.1, on the reverse strand, counting down.
TTCGTCGATTTTCTTGATGAACAAACGAATTATTTTTTATAATCCGAGTAAACTAAGTAAGTTTACTTGGATTATAAAAAATAGTAAAGTAAAAGTAAGCTATCTCGCATTGTCACTCGTGACTTAACGAAATAGCTCTTTGTTTTAACCTTTGTCTAATTTCACTCAGAGATGAGCGAAGATTGTGAATGCCTGCACTTAGGTGCGCACAAAAAAGGAGTTAGTCTCAGCTGAAATGTTACCCTTACCTAGTATAGGGTAACATTTCAGCTGAGACTAACTCCTTTTTTGTGTGTCTCAGCTGAAATGTTACCCTATACTAGGTAAGGGTAACATTTCAGCTGAGACTAACTCCTTTTTTGTGCGCACCTAAGTGCAGGCATTCACAATCTTCGCTCATACATACCTACTATAGGTAGGCCTAGACTTATAACTAGTGTCCTACCTATTTTCGTTCCTATGCGTTCGATGTTTGTTTTTTTGTTTTTCGTGTAATGTTTTTTGTTTCACAAATTTTGTTATGAATGTTATTTTTTATTTAATTAATTATGTTACCTACTGAATGTTAATTGTCTGTGTTGTTATTTGTCTGTACTTATGTGTGTGCAAAATAAATGCTCTTATTATTATTATTATTAGATGGTGAAACAAGCCCTTAGTGGGGCAGTGGGCGATGGTTTACTTTTGGTGAGACCTTCGAGTGCATGAAATGTTTTTTTTTTATCTCAAAGCATTAAAAGCATAAAAGTAGATGAACAAAACGCCACGCTCTTAAATTAAACGAGACTATATTTCAGTTTATATTCTGCATCCTGGAATAAATAAATAGGTATCATACTTAACCATTTAACATTTAACAATAACATTGGTTTCGTCATAACTAACTATAATGGCTTTAGATAGTTATAATATAAAGTTGCTTACGATGTGTTATTGCTTTGATTTTTATAATAAATTAAAATAAAATAATAAAAAAATATTACCAGACAATTCACACAACAATATCTAGCCCCGTGGTAAGCTCTAAGCTTGTGTTACGGGTCCTAGATATCTGATATACTTAATATAATAGTCATACATACATAGATATTTTTTATTATACATATTAAACACCCACACCAAGGAGAAAGTGCTTGCAGAACATACAAACACTTTCACCGTCGGCGGGAATCGAACCCGCTACCTCTTGCGCCGCAAGCGGACCCTCACCCACCGCACCACTAAAGCAGTCAATACTCAACACTATTTTGAGTAATATTCAATTGGTTGGTTTATTGTTATTATTTACATAATTAAGATCCATGTGATCCATTTACGTCCACATCGACACTTATCATCAGATGAGATTGAAGACAAACATTGAAAAAACTTGTATGACATTTTCTTATTAACTTTCTCACTTAACATTTTAATAAAATTTTGTTTGTTCTTGTATTTTATTTTTATAAATAAATAAATAGTCAATATATCCCGACAATCCACACAACCACATCTAGCCCGTGGTCAGCTCTAAGCCAGTGTTACGGGTACTATATATTGGATTAATACAATAGACATACATACATACATTAAAGAGATATTTTTATTATACACATTAAGCACGCAGACCAAGAAGAAAGTGCTTGCAGAAATTTAAACACATGACCCCTCGGCGGGTATCAAACCCACTAACTCTGGCGCTGCAAGTGGACTTTCGCCCACCGCGCCACTGAGGCAGTCAAAGTATTACATAATATTAATATGTTTTTTTATGTAAATTGAAATTGTCTTGTTAATGATGAGTTTTTTGTTAGAACTAAGATTAGCTAGTGTAACTGAATTATCTGTACCTACTAGTAAATAAATGAATAAATAAAAAGAAACAAAAGTTAATGAAAGTCCCTCAAAATAATAAAAAAGAAGTTTGCCGTTTCATCTGACTATGGATATGAATATGATGAAAGATTATTAATTCATGTATCGTACATGCATTCCCATTAAACTAGCTGTCCTCGATTTGTGGCAAAGCGGCGTGAATTATCCATGATGAAATTTTAAATCAATTTAACCTCAAGATAAAATTACAATATTTGTTCGTATGATGGCATATATAAATACAAACAGATTCGCCTGTATGTATTCTTTATAAATATAAATTATAATTATTGTAATAAAATTTCCTGTGACACACACCTTCGCCTATTATAATCTTTCGAAATTCTTTCATTTTGAACATTACTTTATCCCACATAAATAAGTAATAAATAAGTACATTGTTAACGGTAATATTTCAGTAACACGAGTATTGTATAAATATAAAGACAACGATCGATTTTTTGACCTCTGAAAGCAAAAAAATAAAGTGTTCAGATAACTTAACTCTAATATTCATTTCAATACTTTATAACGTGGAATAAATAATAGTAATGAATATCTAATGAACAGTTAAATAATAAACAACAGTCCCAAAGAAACACAGTTGAGTGGTTATGTATAAACAAAATAACTTTTTTACTTCTCACCGATCTGATTAATCATGAAATTTCAGAAACTATATATATAACCATATATAACACCTAATACTTGAAGTTTGAAAGGTTGGTTGGTTTTTATAATTATGGTGAAAACGTTCGCTAAGAGGTTACAAAAGTGAGAGGTTAAACTTAGAGGCGCGTTGGGCGCAGGTCCGTTTGCAGTGCAGTTGTTGTATGTTATGAGAGCACTTTCTCCATGGCTTAGGTGTTTAATAATATATTCTCGTAACACAAGCTTATAGCTTCTTACCACGGGACAAAATGTTGTTGTGTGGATTAACCGGCAATATATATTTTTTCATTAACTTTCAGTTTACTAAACTTCACCGTTATTGGGTGAAACTGGGTTTGGAAGTTTGTATGAAAGTCCTATGATTTTAATTAAAAGACTAAAAAGTGCGTACGAAGTTCAGGGCTCACAAGAAACTAATAAATAAGTGGGCCTGATCCTGTCTGATCATAATTAAAATTATAATGACAACGCCATCTTCTTAATAGATCGGAAACAATAAACATATCTGACAAGTCACAAAATTGTAATATATTTTATTGGCTCGTCCGCTCAGTTATTGCTCCCAGTAATTTAGAAATCATGGCTGCTCATAACTCGTCTAAATGAGGGTTACATTAAGACGGTTAGAGTTGAAAACTGTTAAAAAAAGTGTTTTAATAAATGCTATATATAGCTTAAAATTACTTTAATATACACATAAAATTAAATTAAATTTAATTTAATATATTATATGTGGTGCTATATGGAAACAGCCTGGTGACAGACGAACATACCGATAGATATATAGACGGAGAGATAACGTTATTTTAACCCTAGGGTCCTGTTACACTATTTGCGGACGGAACCTTAAAAATACAATAAATGAAAAAATTTCATTCCTTTTTATAAATTTTTAGATAAAATTTTAATAAGCCAAACTTTCCTTATTTTTTTTAAGTAGCTATTTAAGCGATTTGGAATATTTAAACCTCTAACCTCAGTTTTCCACTCATGATGATCAGTTTATAGAGTTCCGTAAAAATAAAATAGAAAGAGTGTTGAAATTTTGAGGTACTACAAAATTACAGGGATGCAATGGTAGCATGGCTAGGTTTTGCATTAGTATGACAACGGAACACCGCATCCATTCATTCACATCTATGAAAATAAACCATCTGACCTACCAAAAACAGCCGCAATTGCTCAAATGCAAGCAACAGCTACAACGCAACAACTATTTGCAATTCAATTTATGCAAAATCAAAACTGAATTGAGTTACATTCTACGTTCTGAAATGCCGAGAATTGCAAGAAGCTTTTAGACTAGGTTTATTGAACCTAAGGCTGCCGTAGCTTTGAGGTTACGTTCTTAATTAGCCATCGTTCGCAGCTGACCACTTGGAAGTGCGATCAAGACAAGCCAGATATAGTTAAACTCACACTATTTGAAACCTTATTGGGTTGAAATAGGAGCTAACGTGAATGTAATGGCTTGCTAAGCCCTGTGGTTAGACGATAGGTGACATTTACGTAGTGCATGTACTGGGCCTAAAGGAGATTGATCTGAATTGCTTCGATCTTGTCGGTTATAAAAATTATAATTGAAAGATAATCTTTCGCCAATCGTTTAGTATGGTCGATTATGGTTTTAAAATTTTAATGTTTTGTGATGTGAAGAGCAGGTTTGACGTAGAATTATGATGATGAATGAATAATATGTCTTTACTTCATTTTGATGGGTTTTAAATTACATTATTTTTTATTTAATTTATATTGAAAAATAACAATGTTGTAGCTAGTATAATCAGTTATGCTTTGTAAAATTTTCATTATACAAGGAGTTTCAAATTGGATTAGAAGATTTTTTGCATCGTAGTATAAATAATAGTTCTTTTTAATTCATATTTTGAACCCATTCCGCCTTTTATACCAATTTTTAAACGCCTTTAATCTTTAACTTAAAATGGAATAGAATTTTAAATATAATTTATGGGTAGTTTTCTTTAATATACATGGCAGTACATAATAATATAATAGTACATTCTACTTTCAACTTCCCTAAAAACTACCAGTTTATTACGAACTTCACAAGACCATGTTGCAATTTTCGAGTAAAAACTTATCCGTCAAGTTAGAGCATCAATCATTTCCAGACGGAGGTGAATTTCGTCTGGGCTGTAGGCAGAGGCTCGTAAAAACGTGTGAAATGACATCGATTAAGGTACCAGTTACTTTATAATGTCGCTGTGATGGAAAAGAAATTACGATCTTGGCTGATTTTTCTTCTCTTTTGATATTACTTATCAATCGGCACATGTAGTCTCCATCTTTTATGATTTAACAAGTAAACTTTAAACAAAAACACCCGAATTAATAAAGAACTCCAAAATTGTCAAAACTACAAAATTTTGAAAACTGATAACTTTTGTTTCGCTACTTAACTTGGTATAAAACATTGCAGCGAACTGTCATGACTATGTTATTTCCTTGATATTTTTTGTATAAACAACTTAGTTTTACTAATTGTAAGGAAATAAATATATTGACTTTGACTTTAAGTACGAAACATATAATTATTGATCATAAATCGAGGGTTCCTTCAACAGAACAACAGTAGAGGAACAGATAATTTTTAATTTATTTGGTACTAATTTGCAAGCAACGATAAGCACTTTATAAACACAACAAATACATACACGCTGCATTGAGAACGTCTTCCATTTTAACAACCGAACGAAAAAGAGGGGTGTTATAAGTTTGACGTGTCTATCTCTCTGCCTGTGGTAGTATGCTCCCGAATGGATGAAGTGATTACAATTGAGTTTTTATGAAACATATTTGATGTAAATCAGTTGAGCAGTTGAAATGTTCGAATCAAAGCGCATCACGTGCATATTTCAAAATAATTATGATTTTTTACTTTAAGGGAAATAAGGTTTTGGAATCAGTTTTTCTTTTAAATTGAGATTGTTTGAAAATTAACATAGACCAAAATTTAAGAAAATTAAATAAAATTCCAAATACCGATTTGTAGCGCTTTAAACCAAAATAACGAACTCGTTAACACGCGAATCGCACTCGTATTATGAATTAATCAGATAAAATACTTGCGCCAAATCGCGTTCTCATTAATTCAATTAGATCTAACTCATTTCGGTTTAGTATCAACACAGCCACACAACATTATGTACTCTTAACGATGTGAAATATTAATAAATCTCTCAAAAGAAGAGATTGTTAATCGTATAAAATCTTATTCCCCGGGAATCAACCCCCAACTTGTATTCATTTTTACCTCCGATCTTCACGAAAATTTGTGAGGATTTTGTAAAAATCTGTCAAACCGAAAAAAAAGCCAAGTAAAAAAAAAGTTCAAAGTGAATATAATAAAGTTATACCTACTCGATATAATGACCGCATGTCTTCTGTTATTCCCATTTTAACTGCGGTACGTCTTTAAGCAAAGGCATAAAGAATATAACAGAAAATCTATCATGAATGCCAATACTCAATTCATATATTATTTTTAAAATTCTCTTAGAGAAATTTTCGAATGGCAGAGTGCCGACTTTCGCTCTCTGCCGACTTTTTCAGTATTCAATAAAGGCATTCGCCGACTTTTGAAAATTACCATAAAGCATCGCTTATTACTTTCGCATACAGCCGATTTTATTTAATTTGCAAAGACGTTTTGACAACTATTCACTAAGGTCTAGTATTGTACCTCCAAATGATACATATTTGTGTAACGTGATAACCTGTCCAACTGCACTACAATCGCAAGCTACATAAATCTAAATTTTAAATTTAAGAAAAACCCCCGATTCCCTTGCCTTGATTTCCTTAAACGTAAAACAACATAATATTTTGTAATGTGGACGCGATGCGATTTCATTTGATACCCCACACTAGTATATTTGCAGATTTTTGGTTTTCCTTACCCACTCTCACCCCCATAACTTTTAAACGGCACAACCGATTTTCATGAAACATGTCTAAGAACACTCGCGCCAGACTCACCTTTCATACAAAAAAAACTAAATTGAAATCGCTCCATCCGTTCGGGAGCTATGGTGACACAGACAGACAGACAGACACACAGACAGACAGACAGACAGACAGACAGACAGACACGTCAAACTTATAACACCCCTCTTTTTTGGTCGGGGGTTAAAAATACTAACTAATCATACATTTATAATTCCTTTATCGTACACAGAAACAAATAAAAATCATAATAGTTTACAAAGATCATGTACAAAGGCGCGAACTTAACCCTTATTTGTTTCAATAAGTCGGAAACCTTCATTCTTCTAAGCATAAATCCATTCCTGATTCGACCTCCTAAAGTCTAAGTAGTATAAATAGGTAATTAAGCCACAAAACCGTTACATGAAAGACAACTGCCGACATAAACATTCCAAGTAATTTGACTGACTTATCGAGTCCATGTGAGTTCAGCCTAAAACAGGGGCAGTAATAAAACTAAAGATAAAAGCTGTCTATAAAGCCACTCGAATACATAATCAGAGTAACTAATTATCATAAAAGTACAACGTGGGATACGAACCAGCTGCCATTAAGGCGTGATACGATAATGCGACTGGAAAACCACCCACAGCGTAGTGAGCTGTTTGACCACTAGGTCATAAAGGCTAAGAGGTTTCTTGGTTTTAAGGTTTTCAGGGCGTTTGAGCTGTGTACAAAAAACAACGTTATTTATTTTACGTTACTTTTTAAGTTTATTCTTCATAGTGAACGAATTTTGCCAGTCTTTTAATAAACAGATGCAAAGTTATGGCACTAAATATTTGTCATGTCAATTTCTCTTTCAATTGATAAATTCTTCTCCATCATAAATGCAAAAATTTATCTATAAAAAGAGTTGCTTGTTATGTAATTTGTTTTAAAAAATAAATTGTTTTTTAATTAGGTAGCAGTTCGGTAGCTGAAGTTTGTAATCCTTATAAAATTCTAATAAATTTCTTCAATCGAAACCGGCTTTTAATTTGAACTTTTTTAACAAAAGATAACTTTAAAAGCTATATTATCTCTAAGTAGTTGAAAAATGATAAGATTTCAAACCCTTAGAACATTATTTAGATAATAGGGTGCTAAAGAAAAGGGTATTGGCCAATAAAGATTTTTTGTTTTAAAAACTGTTATTTATAAAAAACTGATTGAAAATGAATACCTAGAATGTAATATTTTACTAACTTATGAAAATTATCAGTTATAAATCATGAATTGTAATCAATACTTAAGTGAAACTCGATTAAATATATTTAACACTAATAGAGTAGATTTCTAAAATTAAGAAATTATTATTTGAAACAAGCTTTGGTATTTTCAAAATTAGGCACCGGTTTAGCATCCAAAAAATATTTCAAAAATAAAGAAAATGGTATCTGACAGGAAAAGAAGAGAAGACGAACCCAGTAAAATGAAAACTATTTTCTATTAAACTAATCAAATTTAAAACCACAGAAGATTATACCTAACTTTCATATCCTTAAGTCTACGAGTTAAACAGCTTTTCAAACACCAATTAGAATATGATTCATAATAATCTATATAGGTAAGTCCCTGAAAGAGGAACAAAGAGTACCTATAGATTACTAAGTCGGTGAAGTCAAAGATAAGAAAAAGTGATGTGCAAAGTTAGGGCATAAATTCCGCGTAAAACGTCTGGTTCCACTCCGATCGTATCCACAAGATAATCCTCTTTCGACAGTTCGACAAGCTTTTTCTTTGAACTTTGGAAAAGGTATGCTTTACTTCTTTTCAAGTTTGGTCTTACCTACTTACGGCGTGAGGAGTGATATATAAATCAGTCTAATTGATAGTATGATTTTGATTGAGTAATCATTACTGGTCTGAAAACCAGCACAAAGCCATTTATAGGTAGGTAGGTGGATTTGCATATTATGCTGAGGCGAGCCCTTTTGGCACAACGCACTCAATAATATAATATGTATGTTTAGTAATTACTTAATTGTAAGTTAAATTATATCAAAAAAAAAATTCTCTCTCTCTCATAAAATATCCCAGTAAAAATCGCAATTTGAAGATATGTATTTCTATAGTGGATATTTTTGTTATTACTTGTTTTAAGATTGCGGTTCAATTTAAAACTTGCTATTTGCGTCGACACACATTGTCCAAGATAACCAAATGGACCTTACTAGGCCAGTAGGCATACTTTGCCGAACAATGAGGAAAGCTCTTGCACACTTCCATTGGATCAGTTTAGACATTTTCATAAAATCCTAGGGATCCTCTAGGTACTTAGACTCTAAGTTGCAAAGAATATTTTTCTACTAATTTAAACATATTAATCCAATATAGGTTAATAAAAGTCGATTGTTTTCCAAACACCCAAATCTTATCAAAATTCCAATAAACGATATTAAGACCACCAACAAAAACAACACTTCATAACCGAACTGTAACGAAACAATTAACCAGACCCGTAACTATTGGTTTTGCGTCGATAATAGACATTCCACATCATAAATAAGAAAAATAATTACTATGAACGGTAAATCTTGAAGTGTGAGATCCAGGAGCAGGAAGACTATACTGACGTAGACACGCTTAGTTTCACCCTTTATGAGTGATTTTTTATGCTATCTTTCTTATTTTTCAATCTCTTGAGGTTGTAAAATAAATTTGAAAAGTATGAGATTACCTCATATACCAAGGTGTGTGTATGTTTTTCAATAGCTTGTTTAATTATTGCAATAAAAATAAACAATTAAATAAAAACAATGTGCAAAAATATGCAAGTCTGAGCTGTCAACCATCCAAGTACTGGCTTGTACTTTATATGTTTTTCATATTAGTTTATTTCATATTTCATTAGGCTACTAAGGCAAGCCTTTCTTACCGGAGAACTATTATAGAGTGTTTAACCAGATACAGAAAGCAGTGCAAGAAAAACAAAATAAATGATAAATTTTGATAAATAATAAATTACATTTGAAACAACATCAACAACTAATATTATGATTTTATGAATAAACACTCAATAAGGAAAGGGAAGGGAAATTATTGGGAAGGCAATGTAAATGCATAAGCAACAACGCAACGTAGGTACTAGAATCTTCAACATACTTACGAAGTTTTACAGAATTAAATGGTGTTTATAGTTTCGCGAAAAGTGGATGTAGTGTGACATACAAAGGGACTGACAGACGATATGAAGAATATTTAATGCGTTCCGTTATTTTCCATTTGTAATACAATAAATCAAATTTTAATGTTTAATTTTGTTATTAAATCACTACATTTTACTAGATGTTATTTATGTAAGTACATAATACCATAATAAAATTTGTAAGATTCTTTTTAGTCTTTGTGTTTTTTTTAATGGCTGGATGTATTTTGATATTAATTTCACTGGTGAAAAGCTTGAGTAATATAGACTAACCAATTACTATTACTGCTGTTTAATTCTTGACGAATAATTAAATAATTCGTAATTAAGTAAGTAATAAAATAAAACCTATAAGGCACTGAATATTAGACTATATTTTTTATCGGGCTTTATAACAATGTCTTTCATCTAAAATAGGCTAATTTTACCGCGGGATGACGTAAAACCAAAAAAAAAATCCTTCCTGCTCCACGAGAAAAAAGCTAGTAATTTAATAAAGTCGGTAGTGCAATGGTGCAGATTTATTTTTTATCAAGCTTTATAATAATGTCGTTGAGATAGAGAAATATAATTTCAATAGTTTTAGCAGATTGAGTTATGTTAGCAGAAATAACTGTTTAAATGATGCGTTTTTAAATATTAGTCCGTCAGTATGTTTCCCTGAAATAGCTATACTGATTTTCACAGGACTCTCACTGACAAATAAGTAAGCAACTTTTACAGCTGGCTGATGTAAAATTTTGGAGTTTACTCCTTACCTACCTAATTATAGTAATTATGATATATATCGAATAGAAAAAAAGGGTAAATGAACGCATCTGCTAAAATGATAAGAGAAACAAACATATATCTGTAATTATTCGGATTATTTATATTACTTCACTAAAGCGTATTACATAAAGTATGTTACAAAATAATATAAATAAAATTCAGTGAGACTACGAAGTATCGCACAAAGAGGAGACCCCGAGAATGAGATACGCTGTGTAATGCGTATTCCATCTCATTCTTTAACACGTTCAATCCTACAGATATATATGTTTGTCTCTTTCTACGTAACGCCTCAACTTTTCGTGTTACACTTGATTTTACTCCTCATAAAATTTCCGTACCGGTCCTTATAGCTCAAATCGTTTCTTAAGGAGTAAACACCAAAAAAGAACTATAAAATCGTGGCGTCCAACAAATCCGAAAGGAAAGCTATTTTTATGCTAGGTAAGCCTTTATTTGACTACAATCTCACCTGATGTAAAGTGACGATGTGGTCTAAGATGAGACATGAAGACCTTGAAGGTTGATAGCTTCTCCGGACCACATTACGAAACACGAAAAAAAACACAAGTAATAAAATAAAGTCGGCAATGCACTGGATCCCAGACTTGCTTTTTTATCTGGCTTCATAATAATGTCGTCGAGATAAAATTCAATTGCAATGTGCCTACCTCGGGAGCGCTTATAATAATAGTGATCGGAGGTGCCCCGGGCAGTGCGTTAGAGTTCAAAAAGGTTCAAAACAATGAAACAGTAAATGTGCGGTAGGTTTTTATGCTTCATTTGACTTTGACCGTTCAACTTAGGCCTAGAGATATTTAAAGGGCTTAATAATATTTTTAAGACTCAAATATTTTGCCGTAAATATTATTTCAACGGCAAACAATTTTGTTTTGTATATTTACTGAAAGTATTTTTCTCATTAACTAATAAAATGCCATCTTAAAAATGATCCTTATTATTTTGACAAGACTTAGTGAAAAAAACATTTTTAAATGAAAAAAATTGTAAAAGTTAACTCCTTTTTTTTAGCGTTAATTACCTCATATTGTTTACATTAGTTGCTTATAATGTTCAATAAGAGTTACGGGAGAGTTACAGCTACCAAAACTTCAAATTACAAGCATACCTATTTGAATTTTTTGTAGCCGTAACTCAACAAATCAAATCCATTTAAATTTAACGATACATGAACCTGACTCCACCCTTGATGTTATAGAATAAAAGTTTTATTCCAGACATAAAGAGAATTGCAATAAAAATTCAGATTACGCCTGCTAAATGGCAAATATAACGGTCAATTAAGTAAGTACCATTACTAAAAGGGACTTGGTAAAGTTTTTATTGTTTTCTCGACCCGCATGTGTTGCGTAAATACTTTTGAGCTGCAAATAAAAACAAAATGCTGTGTTTAACTTGCTCTTTCCATTTGCTAGGCTGTGTTTTATTTTGACAGCCGATTTTACAGGGTTTTATCCGTTGGTGGTCTGCTTGAAGTGATGTTTGTTACGGAGCTGTGAATGGTTCTGACAACTAGGCCTTTAAATGTTTACTGACGGATACTTTTAATTGAATTTCAATTATTATATCCGTACGTTTAATTGAAATTCAAGTGAAAGTATCAGTAGTAATAGTTATGAACTTATGAATTACAAGAAATAATTCATAACTGTGTCACTTACAAGAGATTTCGTCGTTATTATGATGGACTTTTACGATTGATGCTTTACAGGACAAAACACTTGAAATTTCTTTATAATTTTATAGATTGTTGAAAATTTTATTTATCTGTCTTTTGAAAAATGTAATGTTTTAATTTGTTGAAATATTAAATTTACTTTCCGGTACATTTTTGTATGGCTTCATATCCCAATAGTCTAATATTACAAAATTTCACCCGGAAAATAGGTGGCGTTTATACATAGCCTTCATTTGACCACAGTCCCATCTGATGTAAAGTAACGATTGTGGTCTTAGATGGGGCATGAAGACCTAGAAGGTAAAATCATAAAAATAAAAAAATACTACCATTATACCTTAACTGTATAAAAATTAAGAAACGCTTAAGCTATCTATATTCAACCCATCGAACATTCTTTAGGTATTTTCATCAAAATACTTCTTGTATCAAAATATACCGAACGAGATTAAAATCTGCCCACGATTGGTCGTAAGTACCCTTCGGATGGCAATTAAGTCGAGGTAAGAATTTAGCTGTGTCGGGTTAACAATTTCCTCTTAACGCTTTCGGTGTTTTAATAAAGCTGTTGTTTTTTTGGGATTTTAGATAATTTGATTTTTAATTTATTTGGGACTGTTATGTTTTGAGGTTGTGTTGCTACAAAGAATGCATTATGAATATGGTAACAATGCTGTTTTTTTCTTGATAGGCAACATTGATATTATTATTCCTATTTTATGTTAGCTTCAGCGTTTCGTCATTGTAATCGGTTGATACACAAATATTTAATTATATATTTACACTAGCAAATTACCAGAAGCTAACATAAAATACATCTCCAAAAATGTGTTTTGTTATAAAAACAAATCAAGCTTTTGAAGTAAAAAAGCTTGTAAGTATTCAACTTATGATTGGACTAAAATATCATCATCATCCACTGCTGCTATGTGGCCTTCACACTGCCTCATCGAAGAGCTAATACGTTATGCTATATTGGTCCCCTCATTTCTAACACCGGGAAAAGCCCCCTCCTCATCTTTGAAAGACTCTAAGCTCTCTGAGCGAATAAAATATAGAAATCTTACAGAAACACAATGTTTTTAAAAATGTATCATTGACGATCATTTAGTTACCACATTACTTTACGATTTTTTTGAGCACCTTTTATCGTTATATCGTATTTTGGTCTCCACAAACACAAACAGTGGCACAAAACGTTACTCAACGTAAAAGTACACGTCTTGTCACCATTTGTCACAAGGAACACCAATTTATCGAAATGGTGTGAAGGGGTGTGTCGCGAATAATCTGGGTCATAGAAGTTGCAGCTTTTGTGTTATTGAAAAATGTTAATAGAGATTTCAGAAGCAGAATTGCAGTGCAAAAATTTGGTTTGATAAATTAATATTACAAGCATTATTTAGAATCGCTTTTAGTGATAAGACCGCCCAGTGTTTTAATGTAGGTATACTATGCACATTTCTCTGTAATATTTTGCATGTTGTTGGTGTTTCAATGAAGAATATTGTATAGTTTTGTATATTCATGAAAAATTTTACCCGAACGTCACTTTGCCGCATTTTGACAATAAATATTTCAGAGAATAACAGTTCAGGGTCAATAGTTTATAATTTTTTTGGTTATTTCATGTTTCCTTTTTTTGTGTGATATATATAAACACATAAGCATCTTTCTTTCTTCGCAGTCGGGCACTCGTGAACTATAGAAACCAACTTTTTTAGATTTTTTAATTTTTAGAGGTAACCTGTACTAATTAATATTGTACCAGGAACTTGAACCACGGATCTCCAAAAATAATATTACGTAATCAGCCTTATTATTTATTCCAAGACATGAATTCCAGAGATGAGCAAAATTTCATTGTTATATTAATTCTGCAAACTTATATATAAAAAATATATATAATAATATTATATACAGTTTGTAAAAGACTTTCCGCGTAGTTCATCGAACAGTTAGTATGGCAGTCGCCTACCTCATTACAGGTTGACGTTGAATGATGGAGCCTGAAGAAAAACTCGGATGTTTATGATTAATTCACAAGTAGTAGTACTCCATAGATGCTTAAATATTCATGTTACTTGGTTTCTTACACTTTTCATAGATCATTTTGTTCGGTTTTTTTTTATTGTTTAATCAGCAACAAATTTTGTTACAATATTTAGCAGTGGGGCACTTTATATTAAAAAGGTAATCAGTATGTGATTGAGGTTGGTTTTCTTGGGACACTTCGTGGTATTGGAGAAAGATGGCTATTGAAATGTCGTTTAGTACAGGAGTTAGTTTATTGAAGATATTGAGATGCGCTTAGAGTTCTCAAAGTAATAGGTGCGGTGCGAACAGGTTTATCGCCCTGGTGAAACCGACAATAAGACGTAGTGATTTATACAGACCATTATTTGTTTAGAAAAACAATGATATTGCATTGGATCTAATGATTTGTCATTTGAGGGAGCGAAGGCCTGCAAACGTCATACAAGTTAAGCGGAAACGAATCTACATAGTGTCAGTTACTTCTAAAAAAATAAATAATAAATAAGTCATCTGTCCCCATGGACGGTTCATGCTGTCAGTTCTACCCATGGGGGATTTTCTGTCTTTCCATCGTCTATCTTTCGCCTTATCGCTTATCTTATATGACTTGTTTTAATCTCTCTCGACTCTTATTAATTTTACATCCACTCAGCATCTAAGAATACAAAAGCATGTGATTTAAATGACAATATTTGATACTACTTCATTAAAATCCGAAGTGTAGTTTAAAATAACTCAGCATAAATATAAGGAAAGTTACTTAATTTTATGCCATACAGAGATACTATTGTTTTTTTTTTAGACAACGTATAAAAAATTAATACGCTCGTGCAAAGCCAAGTGACATTCGAAACCGGAACCAATTGATAACAAAAGTCACAAACATCGTCTGTCATTGTTTTTTCAATTCCAACATGAATCTAAACTTTTATCAATTTAGCGTTAGATTCCCCGAAGGCGGTTGAAGCGAAACTCTGAAGATTCCTGAACACTGTTCAATCAGCAGCTGACACACACAATAGATGTACCTACCATCAATTCCGTTCAGTAAATCGTTCAATCTTGTATAAAATTCATGGGGTGTAGCTCAGAGAATGATAAATAAGTCGGTGCCGCGGCCGAATATTCTCATTTAATACGTGACCTGTTTTGTGAAATGCCAGAGATATGAGGATGGTAAGTAGAATGATATCTATCATGGTTTTTTTGCGATAATTTTTGCGAGCGATATCAGTGCGTACTAGCGTAATTTAACTGTCTCGATTTAATTGTTCTCAAAAGGTGTTTTTTTATGGTAAATAGACTTTAAGTTGGCCGTATCCCCTACTTGATGTATACGACCCCGTATATACTTGATGGTTAGGGTTGTCGTGGACAAAAATTGAAACTTAATTCTTTAAATTATTTAATCGCTTTTTTCTTATCGCTTTTGCCATTGAAATGAAAGTTAGCTGAAGCGATTACCGGATACCAATACATTCCTTATACAAGCAAGGTAACATGTGTGCGAGTCGACAAAATGTACGCAATTTGCGCACGTATTTTAGAATGTGTAAGACAAAATACGTACCTGAATTGCGTGCGCTGTTCCGATCCTCGAGTCAAAAAACGTTCTTAGTCTAATTTCAGTTCAACTCTAATAGATTATTTTTTGTATAATGTCAGAAAGCAGGAACATTAAATATGCTATAATACTGATATCAATTTGTACACATCTTAACAATCAGTCAATAATCTCTTACCACAAAAGAAAAAAATTGTGGTAGCTAGTTTCGCACAGTTCCTTGGCTTGATGCCTCACCGGAAGTGCCGACTAACGTCCGTTTCCGGAAAATGGCAGACAGTGCTAACGGCTCGCTTTTATTGTTTTCGTCTTATCTTAGACTCGTCTATCTTCTTTGGAGAAGTGATTTGCTATTAGTTTCTTTGTGGTGGTTGGTTTGCTAGGAGTAGAATGACTGCGTCAGCTAACCTTAGGTAGTTTTATCCACGTTTTAGTTTCACCTTGATAAAGTTTTATTAATAAATCAATAAGGCTTATCTGTACGCACCTAACTAAAGAGACACTTGTCTCGTTATTTCAATTATTTCCTTAAAAGGTCTATAATAATAAATCTTAAGGATATTTGGTCCGAGTCAACATTTTTAACCGATTCTAAGCCTTAAAAAGCCTAGCACTACCTCGCTAAGGACCTGTTTCATCATATCCACATAACTTAGACAAAGGTTTAAAATATGTAATATCCATAGCTATATCGCTCATACACATGTGACAAAGCGAGATAGCTGGTTGACATAATGTAGCTACTCAACTATTGACACGTATTATTGAAATTGCTTAGTTTACTCGGGTTTTAGCCCTTACCATGATATTTTTAACATTCACAAAGTCAAAGTCAAAGTCAAAGTCAAAACGTTTATTTCCTTAGAAGTACATAGACTACATGGACAGGTCAACTTAAAATTAATAAAACTAAATTGCTTAAATAACAAATATCAAGGAAATAACATTGTCTTGACAGTTCGCTTCAATGTTTTATACTGAGTTGAGAAGCGAATAGAACAAACACAGTTTTATCAGTTATTACAATTTTGTAGTTATTACAATTTTGGAGTTCTTATTTATAGGTAACTATTATAAGTTTATCATTTACAATAAAAAAAATGTTTTTCATTATAAGGAAGCTATTATAACATGAGCATATCAGTCCTGGTCAACCAGAATTATTAGAGCCTGTTACTGTGGAAATATGCAACATCTATCCAAGCTGCATCATCCTTTATATAAAAATTTATAGAGTTTATCAATTATAGTCACAATTTTGATAAAAGACAAAAATAAGTACCAAATAAATAAAATAATATAAAAAATAAATACATTCATTCAGGTCAATATAAACAAAGCGCTTAAATAATAGGATACGATGACACTACCGAAGCTTTAAATTTTGATGTTTCAATAAAAACAGGATAATTTGTCCAGGAGTCGGGCGTTGACATTACCACACAGTTGTAAAATAACATAATTGCTAAATCTGAGCCTTGATTATAATAAAATCTATATTTGGTATAATAAAATCAACAATTTACATATCTCAATTACAGTTCTCGTTCATTTCAGGTATGGAAACGTAAAATTAATTCGCGCTCATCAACCACAGACACATTTTATGAAAACAAGTAGTTATATCGTTCTAATAACAGTATTTAATTAAAACACAACACTAGCGGTGTACCCCGCCTTAAAATTACAATGGTGAAAATTTGTAACCTCTCGCTAAAGAACCCTGGTACCCCAAAATGGTGAGCTGGTTTTATGAATTTGATGTTTTAAATTAATTGTGAGAAAATAGTAGTTCCTAGTTAAAATCGCTATTAAAATTAACTCTCCCATATGATACATTGTATCTATTTGGATTATGCCAAGATATATTATAATCGCGGCCAAGTTGAGGGTGAATAGTAGAGGTCAATTTTAAGAGTAGAAGGGATACAGCTCATATGTTTATAGATGGAATAATAGTCAACTAGCATAACTAGTTAACTTGAAATTTCTAAATTGATCTCCTTTATTAATCTGCTGAAGAATACGCAAGCATGTATCGCTCAGCAAATGGTGTGTAGCGGCTAGGTACATTAGGTAGGGCTGACGCGTTGGTTTTGTGCACGGTGTCGTCAATCGTATCTCCCGGCTCGTTAGGTGCACTCATGTATTAATATTGTAATAAAGTGAAAATATAAAGTTTGTATTATGGAACCCGAAGTTATTCCTGAGATCCTCACCTCAACATAAGAAGACTACACTACTTAATTCGCACATTGGTGACCCCGACGTGAATTCGCACAGGTGATATGTTGGGAGCACAAAAAGATCTTCTTATTAATTGGGTAGTTTTGTTTACAAAATTGTTACTGTTTTACGGTAAGTTACAAGTATATTAATAGAGTTCTCTATTGTTATTTGTTTATTTCATTACATTATATAATGCGGAAGTCTCGCTAAGGTAAAACGGTCAACTAACCCAATTACTGTCAAACAACCTACACGACCCAACGAAAACAACACATAGATTCTTTGATTTCCAACAAAACAAGTTCAATTCATTAGTAATTAGATATCCCATTCAAGTTTTTGTATCACCGAATTCCAAACCCACGCAGGTCAGTACTTATAAACTGTATAAACTTACCACAAGATAAATTGGATAAATACAAACTTTAATTGAAAACATTTGTAGCAATTCGTGAAGAGTAACTTTTCAATCTTGCCTCATGTTTTATCAATTACACAATTGATTAGCCAATAAAGAACTGTAACAGCAGTTAGTGTATTTAATCGTTTTTACAAATGAATGAGTCGTGGTGGCGCAACCGATTTATTTATACTAGTTTTATATTGTAGGTTTTATCACCTCAGCCGTAGGACGTCTGACATGGACCTTGAACCCGTAGTTATGATCAAAAAGCTTGTCAGTATAGTAGAGGGACGATTTAGTCCTACGCGTAATACATACCATAATATGACCTCTCTCTATTCAGCTGTCGAATGTCCACTACAGAACTAAACTCTATCTAGTCTCTTAATATACTAACAAAATCTTCTTTGGACAGTATCCCCTTAATCCCAATTACTAAGCACTGATTCTAGAATCAGCGCCTATTCGTAAAAGCCGATTATAAAGCACCATGTAGCACATACGCTTTAAAAAATCGTAGTTCATTAACCCAAACAACTTCGATAAAATAAGATTCTCTGTAAAATCCGAAACATATTGAGTACTTTATCTAAAACCGATCTATTCAGCTAAATCCTACTCCGAAGGTCTTGTGTACACATGAGATAGATACTCTCAAGAGCTGGTATAATGCTCATCCAAAAGGACCCGATCAATCCAACCTATTGTGCTCGATATTGTACTATACGTTATTTTTCATATATTGTGGCGGCTTTGAACACTTATTTACTCTTTGTGTGAGATTTTGCCGTATTTTTTGGGTAAAAAGCTTTCTTGTCAGAATATTGAGCGCTAGGTAAAGAAAAGTTAATTAATACATCGTATTTAAGCTAGATTAGAAGTTATAAGTATCAAATTAAGTTCAATATAAAAGCAAAAATAAAAAACATAAAAAAATATTTATAACAATGAATGAAAAATGCAGCCTCACTTATATAATTGACCATACTCTACCCAATCTTTAAATCTTTAGTCATACAGTTTGAATCATAATTTTGTATAAATAAAACATTTTTGCAGTGTAGGCGTTTTAAAGAAGACTCATGTCGACCATAATTCACTATTGATCCTTCTGAGAAAACAAAAGAACAATAACTATAATCTTCATAAACATCTTTATTATAAAACTCAATCATTGGATCACGACTGGACCGAAACACTGGGCTGGAAAATGAAATTGAATAAAACGATTTCTGATTCTGGCAGAACTAAATACAGAGTAAACAAGGCAATTTTTTTAATATCTCTATTTGGTCACGCGGTAGCCTGTGTAATTGTAACTGCTACCAACCCATCCCTGGGTTTATCTTCGTGATCTCTTGCTTGGTGGCCCATGAGAACATCCTTAGCTTCACGATAATCGCGTTTGATGAACCATTGCTGTAAACGTACTTTAAGAATATTTATACTATGCAAGGAAGCTCGGCGGTATTCGAGCGAAGAATTGTTGGTAGAATGATTACCGTTTCACGTTTTTAGAATCATGCAGATTTAGATTTTATGATTTATATAATTATATTTTTGTAATAGTAACTAATGATATAAAAAAATGTGATATAAAGTTAACATTTTATATAAACTTATTAAGTTATAAGATTTTTTTTGAGCAGATTCCTCAAGAAATAATTATAAAATAAAAAACCTGCAATGTAAATGCTATTTATTTATCTTATAATTGAACTCTTTTTTATTATGATATGCCTTGAAACAAGACGTAATATAAAAAAATAACTCATTCAACAAAAATCACAAGACAACAAACATTATTTTTTAGCATGTACTTTTGAAGCTAAGTAGTAGCAGATAACAATGAATGTTACACTAATCATTTATGTGTAAGTGTAGAAAACTAACTTCGGTATTTATTGTATAAGTACCATAAAAATCGTGAAGCAGTTGACTTGTATGGCTCCTCAAATGGTTGGAATATATTTTCGTACTTCAAAATATGAGTTACATTATAAATAAATATTTAAACCAAATTTTCTAACTCATTCTCTAATCCAAAGTTGCCTTGATGACCGATCTTTTTACTCTATATTTATTTTTTACACTGTTCCATGTATTGTGTGTACATTTTTGTAGTGCACATTAAAGATTTATCTAATCAAACAAGCAAACAGTCCACATTACACTATCCCAGCTCGTGAATGCTCGTGCACCACAGTGGATTCTTACCTCAACTAAGCAAACACGTTAAAGATGAGCATCGTCCCTCACTTGTCAAAATGATTCGCATAAATATAAAAGTGAGTGATAGCCACGTTGAAACTGTCAGTGTACCGAACACAGCAATTAATAACAATTTTAATTGAAGAGTCGACTTGCTTATGCGGAATTGCGATAGGGATTACCTACATGCTTACGAGCAATTTAAAAGAATTACAGTGATACGCGGTGAGCGTATAATTATGAATAATGACATCAATTTCGTGAGATGGATTGAGTGGTATTCTACGGAATGTTTTATCTGAAACATGTGTAGCATATTTTATGAAGACGATTTATTATGTTTGAAAATGTCGACTTTGCAATAGGAACATGTTTTATTCTTATTTGAGCAGTGAAATGGCGGACCGGAAGCGGTCGTTTGTGTATTTTCTAAAAATCAGCGAGCAAAATAACGATAATGCATTCAATTATAAAAAAAAAACACTTTAATGTTTTCGCTTTAAGTTATGGCTCTGGCTTTACGACTGTTAATTTATTTTTCTGTTTTTAGTCATTCTGGTATAATGCAGTAAGAGTCACAGAATTTGAGATGAGAATACAATCAAGCATTGTTTCTGTCAGTTTATACTAATGAGTGCCTCGTGAGTTACATTTACGGCATTAGTTTTACAGCATTAGTTTCATTATTTTTTTTAGTTTTTTTTTAATACATATAAAATGTATGTGTGGTAATATACCTTTATGTTACGCCAATAATATTACGCGTATGTACACATTTGGCATGAGTACTCGTAAGGCCGGACACTTCAAAAATTGACCCAGAGGACTTGTAGTAGCATCACTGCTAAAAATAACCTGAGCCACCATATGCAGCCCAAAAAGTTCGAAAAAAAAAATTATTCATAACGTTGTCACTTGTTCAAGTGGAACTCATTCGTAAAATGTTCTCCACAGTTCATTATTCAATTCTTATCTTTATTATCCTCTTGGTAAAAGAACTTTAATTGGTGCCACATGTTTGAATGGTTTGGATCTGTTGACTGGTGCGTTTGGGCACAAGGGGCGTTTTGTCAGCATTGCTCACAGTTCATATGTTCACGTTGTAAAAACTGATAAGTATAATGGGGTCCCAGAATCATTAGTTCTAATGAGTTCGTAGAAATATGTTTAAAAAAAAAACTTTTATGTCGAATTTATTTCGAATATTCGCAGGCCCATAATATTCTGTCCAGCCGTCAACGACTGAGATTGAAATTATGATGAATAAGACAATTAGAATTTATCAGTTTTTTGTGCTGTTTCTTTGTGAAGTCTAATTTTTTGTTTTATTATATCCTAAGACCAAACTGTAATAATCTATTAACTGTAGACATTAGTTTGTGTAGTACTATTCATTAATTAAATTTACATATACCTCTATGAACTTGAATCAATTACTAATAAGATTAATAATAATCTATACATACAGAAAGTTGTTTTTTTTTAACTACTATGTATATTTTAATAACGACAACTTTAGTAACGGTACGTTTAATGTTAGCAGATTATGGATCATTAACACTTTTCATCACAAAATAATCTGTCGCCTCATCTGCCGGATATATCTAAGAGTATATTTTTTATCACTGAAAAGGTAACGGAAGCTGTGAGTGTAAACGAAATTGAAATAAATCTTCTTCAGATGCTGAAGACATCGTAAAAAATATGAAAGGGTTATAAAAATATTTATGAAAATAGAATTATTTGTTAAATGTTTAATGTTGGTTGGGGTGAAGTAGGAAAGGCTAAATTTATTCTTACTTTGTAGAATAATTAGGTGTTTTTTTTTTAAGTTCTTAAATGGCTTGACAAGAAAATGCTTCAGACTTCAATTATAATCAAAATAAATGAATACTTATTTAATTAATATTTCTTCTCAATTCCTAGTTTCCAATTAAACTGAAATTATCAAAATATTATACTAACATTGATGAAATATCTGGAAGATGGCCAAAGGAACCCCGTTATAAAAGGAAATGGAAATGAATCACCATGTCTGATTATAATAATATTATTATTATGCTTCAACTATAATAATTACCAGTAATAACTGGTAACGACATTACTGCCCAACTGAGCCAAAAGTGCAGTAATAGACAATCTGACGAAATATGATTTTTCGGATTCAATTTCAAGACCTTTCCGAAGAACTAATTATTTTTTAATATTGTTCTCCGAACTATGCGATTACCAATAAATTAATACATGAAAACCAGATACAACGCAGTAAAAATCTGATCAATTCATTTAATAAGTTTTTCCTGTAAAATGCAGTCAAGAACAATCTTTACTTCAGTTAAATAAGTGACATATTCTAGACTTATTATAAAAACCAAACAAAGTGCAGTATTATTTTGTCTTAATACAACATTTTACTGCAACAGTGAAAACTTTATAACTTTTGAAACTATTCATACTAATACTCTATACTTTCTCTGGTGGTCTGGCTTTGGCCGCGGCTTGTCACCACCCTCCGGGCTGGGCCAGTGCGTGAAACGATTTTTTCGTGTTTCATAATGTGGTCCGGAGGAGCCATCTACTTTCTAGATCTCCATGCCTGATATAAAATTAAGACCACATCTTAATTTTATATCAGGTGAGATTGTGGTAAAATGAAGACTTATCTAACATAAAAAAAAACTATTTAGATTTAACGCGATCATGGCACATGTAATTGTCCCGAAATATCGGGAAACTCCAAAGACAATCAATCATGGTAGATATCCCGTTATAAATCTAAATAGTGGTAAAAACTTTAACAATATCTATTTAAAGTCGAAACCGCAATTTTGCTATAACTGCACTTTAGGCTCGGGACGGCAGGACACTGCAATAATATAAACTCGTCCCAGTACCCAACCAATCCTAATTTCGTATTTTGTCTGTCACGGTTAGATTTTATGAGATGTTTGCATTATAAAGCGGGTTGACATATTGCCACTCCGACTAGTAATTTTGCTGTGTAATGGCGCGTCTAAAGCATTATGAAGTACGGTTGTATGAAATGGGATCATCCTCTAGATTTACTGAGCGGGTTTATTTGTAGAGTATGCGACTGCCTATGGCTTGGTTTTTGATTACAATATGTTTTTTGTTTGTTTTAATTGAAATTGTCCACTACTTTTTCTTAGTTTCGAATAGTCAAAACTTAAGATTAGTATAATAGCTTACAGCGCTACAGTAGGTTTTTGTTTTTTTGTTTATGTAAGGTATTCAAACGAAAGTTAGTTTGTCTGTTGTAAAAACAACAGACAAACTAACTTGTCTTTTAACATGTTCGAGTTCATTTGCTTTATTTAAGGCTCTAAGGCTTTCTTCACACGATGTCATTATTGATTTATTCAAGGACATATTCCTAAAAAAGAACATGCCTTACATTCTCTGATCTCTCATAATGATGATAATAATACCTGTGCGGAGCAAAACAGACTACTAATAATAAATGAATACAATATAGATAAAGAGGAAATATATTTTGTATGTCTATTTTTACATTATTTTTGTTTCGTATCTTACCTCAAACTTGAAGTTGCTTTCTCAAAATAGAGATAGATGGTTAGACTGTTGGACAGATGGTTGGTGGTTGGAGATACACATGGTTACCAGAAAACCATAAGTAAATCCACGAAGAAATCCATGTCTTAGTTATTCTAACTGTAGTTCTGTTACTATTTTTTCTTTGTTAATTTTAGGTTGTGCTGTTGCCAACCTCACGGGCCCTGGCTGAAAACCAGCGCTCTGTCATAGTGCTCCTACGGGTTCTATGGCAGATGCATTATGCTGAACCATATTATAACTGTTTTTAAATGTAAGCCTTTTTGTAATAATAAATATTTTTCTTTGTTTCTTATTACACGTATCAAATGAATATTAAATAGTTTTTAACATTAATGAATTAACTAGGAAGTAGGAGTAAGTAATATGTTACGCTCAAACTTATTGTTCTATCTTTACTAAAATGCGAATGTAACTCTGTCTGGCCTTGGCGCAAAAACTACTGAAGCTATTGAAATTAAATTTTGGTTGACAGATTGCCTGAGAAAGGACCATACTGCGCGAGAAATGTCGCTCGCGAGGAAATTAATTATAACGTTGGTAACACCGAAATAGGAAAATAAAATTATTTAGCTTATTTAACAGTCGTGACAAGATCGTTATTCGTAAGATGCATCTCTAGTTAATATTATTGTTGTTTTGTGGCGAGTTGCACACCGTGAAGTCTGTCATTTGACTTTAGTGTTTCACGCATGTGATTTTAGTAATATTTTAGACAATACGAAACTGTTAAAAAGTGCCCATCTATACTAATATTATAAAGCTGAAGAGTTTGTTTGTTTGTTTGTTTGAACGCGCTAATCTCCGAAACTACTGGTTCGAATTGAATCATTCTTTTTGTGTTGGATAGTCCAGTTATCGAGGAAGGCTATAGGCTATATAACATCACGCTACGACCAATAGGAGCAAAGATATAGTGGTAAATGTGTAAAAAACGGGAGAAATTGTTCATCTTTGAAGCCTTCCGTTGCGTGCGCCGTGAAAACGGTTCGAGATACACAAAAAATATGTATTAAAGAATAATAGCTCTTTTAATGATCTAAAAAACAGTCCGTGATAGTATATGTCTATCTTTTAAGATTAACTCACAAAAACCGTTTTTATGGTACCTAATTTGGTCGAAATAATTTGTTTAAGTTTTATCAACATAATAATATTAATCTTTATTCAAATAAATATGTTGTTGGTTAAGAGTACTTCATCCATTATAACGCGGGTAGCACCGCAGGGCACAGCTAGTAGTTATATAAAAGCGAATAATGATATTTTTAATCATAAGATATAGCAAAAATAATTAGTATACATTTTTTTTTCCTAGGTGTGGGTTATATTTGTATAAAATTCTGCATACTAAGAAAATGTATATTGTCTATTATATTCAGTTTATCAGATGTATTATTGTCTATTATATTCAGTTTATAAGATGTATATTACCTGTAATACAAGCTAAGAGCTTACCACTGGACAAATGTAGAATTGAATAAATTTTATTGTCAAAACTGTGTACATTGATGTTGGTTTAACAAAGTAGGCTTAACAGTTTGGCCACTCTGAGTTGTGCGGATTTTTTATACTCTCTTTGTGGGGACTAAAACATTTAAGACAGTCCCTTTGAGGTTATAGAGACAATTAAAATTCCATCATTATCTAATAATTAACGTATTATAAAAGGTGAAAAAGGCCATAAAAGGTACTCCAACCAAATCTGATTTATATCCTTCCTGCAAGAGACATAAAATGTAACATTATTAAACCACAATCCCGGTCCCATTTCCGTTTCAGTCCCATTCTTGTGTAATTTCCGGGATTTCGTCCAATGTCATCGCTGATTGCACTGACCATAACCAAAATCGCAAATTGTTGATTTGTGGTTATTTATAGCCGTTTTACTTTGTTTGTCAATGTACTTTATGTATTAAGTAATTGGTATTGGTATTGGTAATTTATTCGTCGTAGGTAACATTATGTACACTTAACTTCGTTCACTCTATTTAACTAAATATTATATTATCTTAATTAAAAAAGTATATTACAAAATAATAATAAGCACTCTGCAAGTCACAGACAAGACATCAATAATGTTCTGGTTAAATAATACAATTTGTATCTTGATTTTATTTTAAAGTGACATTATTACGCGCACATTTTATTGTTTTAAGTCCTAGTATTTTGTATTTAGTGCCAATAAATTTTGGTAAACGTTACAATGTTGCTTAAGTACTTAGAGAACATTAAATCGAATTTTGCATTGGATGTATAATTTTATTTCGTGTAAGGTTAATCTTGAGCTTTTTATAAAATACATTTTATATGTACTTTTGGCATAGCTTTATAAGATATAGTAATGAATATGATACCGCATAATTCTCAAGACCAAATCTCTATTTCTGAAAATACCAGTTACGTATAAAATGAGAGGTAACGGCAGCTTATAAAATGCAGCGTGTTATGAAAAAGGATAAAATAAAAATCAAATGACGAGAAGTGTATGTTATCCTCGATAAAGGACAAATCAATGGACTATCTGAAGATGACCATTTGAGATGACGGCTGACAGAAGAGAATGTTGATTTTGAGTCTGTATTATTTTTGTGTGTGTTTCTGTAGCAAATAAAATTATGTCTATGTCTATGTTTAAAGGAATCTGAATGCGCGGACCTCCTATATGGACAAGAAAGTATACCAAAATATTTTCACTGCCTATTTATTTAGGTTATAATAATTTACTATTGACACGCCACGGCGTTGCTCCGTTTTTGGATTTTTCCTTCAAAAACAAAGTATTTTGTAGTATTAGAGCCGATAGGGAATAAAGAGATTAGAACCTACAAACAAACAAACTCATCAAGCTATATTAATTTTCAGATTCAGTATTTTGTGCAAAGTTGTAGATAAAACGGAGAAGTCGATACAACTAAATCCATTTCCACACACGTTTCCGAAACCATTTGCCACCCGGATGAAACAGAAATAAGGAAGGCGACGTATTTGTTATGGCGTGGTTTAATTAATCATTGTATAACTTACGTCTTTACACGATGTGGTTAATGTATCTTATAGCAAAAATGTACAAAAGTTTCGTAATTTCTATGAAAGGTAGTTTATTGAAAGATCTAGAGGAAAGTATGATTGCAGTTATAGTTAAGAATTTGTTTTTTTATCTCGTTGGGTGATTTGATAAATACAATGGAAAAATAATAATTTTCTCCGCTAAAATACTCGTAATGAAATAGTGGAATGCTTACAGTTTTCTTAAAAGATAATATAATTTCTATAAGAATAAGTAAATCTGGATTAAATTGTGAGATTATTTTCATGGTTTGTTTTTTGCGATAAACAAAAACATGGTGTAAAAAAAATATGGGGATAAAATAGAATACTAGAGTAAATAATGTTTTGTATGTTAACGGCTACAGTCGTACCTACGCCTGAGGGGATGAAGCTTGCGTTCGAATCCTGCCCGGGGACCGGATTTAGTGTAGGTAACCTACAATTTCTAGTTCCTGGTCTATCTGTTTTTCTTTGTATCATTTTTATTTACATTTTTACAAAAAAAAAACTATTTAGTATACCAGTCAAGTATAACACACAATTACAGGTATCTACTGTTTTGATTGAGACTATTTTTTATGCCTGAATAGATGAGTAAATAAAATAAGTCCTTTATTTAAACTTTTTTTAAATATTGTGGTCGGTGGGCGAGAGTCCGCTTGTGGCGCAAGATGTAGCGGGTTCGATTTCCGCCGAGGGGTCAAGTGTTTGTATGTTCTGCAAACACTTTCTCCTTGGTCTGGATGTTTAATATGTATAATAAAAAATATCTATGTATGTATATTATATTAAGTATATCAGATGTCTAGTACCCGTAACACAAGCTAAGAGCTTACCACGGGGCTAGATGTTGTTTTGTGGATTGTCCGGAAATATTTATTTATTTATTGTACCCGTATTTTTCTTTCAAACGAATAATCAAGACGTCGCAGTTTATTATTTGACGTGACGTAACGCTTTCGTCCGATTTATACAAATCTATTGTTATTGCTTCTTTGTCTAGTGTATAATAAAGTATTTTCTATTCTATTCTGTATATCTTTGCGGTTTCTATTAAATTGATAAAGAAAAAAATAGTGTCCAGTATTTTAAGACGGACTAACTACTAAAAAAAAACTACTAAGACTGAATACCTATTTTTTTTATGGTAGTCATCGTGCCTAATTGTCCGGAAATATTTAATTTATTCTCAGTTTGCCATAACAGCAATCAACATACAAAGGACATTTTAAGGATACATCAAAACCTCGATTGTCGTTTTTCTACGTATTTTGTCTGTAACATGATTGATCAACTCAACAGTTCTATTTAGGTATATCCTCCATGGAGACGCGCGGGAACCCTGTGCCTTCGATACCACAGGGCCGCCTTGGGGATTAACAGATGGGTAAAAATAATAAGGATGGAAGGGAAAAGCGTGCACTGACCTGCAAGCGAAGGACTTCCAGCCAGGTTCCACGTTCCTTGCGGGGGTGGGGCAGCCCAGCAACTCAGGGCGCCCTCAAGCACATCCACACTGTCACCACACACGGCTATATCGTCTCGCATAAAATGAGCGGTAGAAGACCAAATATTACGTCCAAGATCGCAATGATATAACAGCGAAATCAAACAGCGGAATTATAATGTTCCATATGGCGGGAAATTGGAGATGAAAATCGATCACGCTCTCGATTAGTGTCCACTCCACGCGACTGCCCACGGTCAAGTCTTGTTCTTCAGTTGCCATTTTTCTTCTTCTTGTCGCGCCAGCGCATTGACAGTGACACTAGCACGCTTATGTCAGGGAAAGGAGAAATTGGATAGGATTATGGATAGATGGCGTTACCATTTCCTCCCCCCCTTGATGTGTCAGCATAAAGACACAATCGTAAGTGAGACTAGAAATTTCTAATATCCCTAGCGGAATGGCAGAGACTAGGATGAGCCTAATATCTCTGAACTCATTATCCACTTGAACGTCCAGTGGTACTGTAGTGCCACAAAACTTTATGCCGACTTACGTCCATGGTACTACAAGGCCACACGAGTTTTTAGCTCTTTTGACTTCGGATTTTTTTATTTTCTAATAAGACAAGTTGCTAGTGTCAATGTCAGATGTCATTGTCAATAATTATTCTACTAAATTCTAATTAGAAAAACCCATACCTGGCAACAAAAATTATGAAAAAAAAATTATTTTGTTTATAAAGTGAGAGAAATTTTCCGCCATTTTCCTATTTTTCGTAAGTTAATTTCTTTATGATTTACTTGTGATATCTGTATTAAATTTAAATATGTTATTGAAAAAACTAGACTCCAACCCCGTTAAAACGGTACCAAAATAATAATTAAATGTTCAGAGGAAGTATTTTAAATAAATTTATCAAAATAGGTCTCCAAATCAGTCTAAAAATGCTACCATCCTATGTTTGATAATTTTTTAGTAAATGAAGATGTAGGTAAGATGATTCATATTATTATTCAAGTTTATATAATTATAATAAAGAAAATAAATACATTTTTGGTTTTGAAATAGGTTTAGTACTTTTTATGTGATAAATAGTTTTAACGGAAAAAACGCGGCGTTTTACACGCTCGGCGCGCGTGACGCGCGCTGGGACGTTAGTCCCTAGTTACGCCGCGGGCGCTGGACGTTAGAGTGGTTATAAGTAACAGCGGTTGAAAAGGACAACTGAATGCGGGATCATTATAATGTGCGGTACAATTTATAAAACTGCGGGAAAATTACTTAAATGAAGCGGTGTTACGTGTATTGATAAATAAACCGTAAGAACTTAAAACTAAGGCTTAAATATATATATGTACAATGTTTATTGTTGCGGTAGCGGGCATATGCGAACGGTTGGCCGAAGCAACACTGACCCTTTCGCGGTTCTAATAGTACACGTACGGATAACTCCGTCCTTAGAGGGATGAACCTTTTCTACGATGGCTAATGGCCAGGCTAAACTAGGCACGTTATCTTCTATCACGACTGCAATAGTACCCGGAGTGATAGGCGTGGAAATTGTATTCCACTTTTGTCTAGCCTGCAGACTGTGTAGATATTCCATCCTCCACCTTCGCCAAAATGACTGAACTAATTTATCCAGTAGCGAATGCCTTTGGAGTAGACTGATACTTTCAGGTTCTACGTTAGGCGCGGGCAAAGAATACAACGGCGCGGTATGTAAAAAATGACTAGGTGTAAGTGCGGTAGGTTCAGCGGGGTCGGAACTTAGCACTGTTAGCGGCCGCGAATTAAGTAAACACTCAACTTGTGTGAGTACAGTGCAAAGCTCTTCATATGAAAGAATCTGCTGACCGATTACTCGGCGCAGATGCGTTTTTACTACCTTAATCATACTTTCCCAAGCCCCTCCCTTATGAGGTGACTTAGGAGTTATAAAGAACCAACTAATGCGGCTGTCAGCCAACTCTCTTTTAAAACTTTCGCGGTATTCATTATTTAAGAATTTGTATAAGTCGCGTAAATAGGCATCAGCGCCTTTAAAGTTCGTTGCATTGTCTGAGTACATTACTTGGACAGGACCTCGACGTGCGAGGAAACGTTTAAGAGCGGCTATGAAACTAGGCGTACTAAGGTCGGTTGTGACTTCAATATGCACGGCCCTAGTGGTCAGACAAGTGAATAAACATATGTAGGCCTTTTCAGCATGCACTCCACGACGGCGTACTGGGGTGTAAGCGATAGGTCCTGCGTAATCGCAGCCTGTTTGTGCGAACGCTTTTACAGCTTGGCGAGCGCGACTTTCAGGTAGGTCTGACATGAGCGGGTAAGTTGGACGCGGATTTACTTTAAAGCATTTATTGCACAAGTGGAATCTTTGTCTCACGAGGCGGCGAGCGGATAAAATCCAAAACCTTTGTCTAAGAAGTGACATTAATAATTCCGGACCTGCGTGTAGGTATTTTAAATGATAATAATCAATTAGCAAGTTGACAATATGGTCACTGCGCGGTAAAATCAGCGGGTGAATATTTGTGTAATTCAAGCCTGAATTAACAAGACGACCACCTACTCGGATAAGTCCGTTTTCGTCTATAAACGGCCTTAATTTATTAATAGCCCGTGAGCATGACTCATCTTTCTGTAGGCTATTAAATTCTTCTGCAAAATATTTTCTTTGCAGGGCGAGTATTATTTTATTCTCTACAAACTGAAGCTGGTCAGCCGTAACTGCGGGTGTTCCTTTACGTTGCAATAACTTAGCAAACGTAAAGACATATACAAGTATTCGCATTAGTTTAGTCCACGACGAAATGCGTAAAGCGAGATTGTAAATCACGCAATCATTAGATGGTAAACAAACCGTAGCGTGCGATAATACCTTTTGCTCAGGCATCTCCTCAATAGGCTGGCCATCGAGGGAGCGGAGGGGCCACTGGCATGGATCGAGCGCGATCCATGGGGGTCCGTGCATCCATAGTGGATGTAACATTAATTTTCGTGGCGTAAGGCCACGCGACAGACAATCTGCGGGATTCTCTGTGCCTGCGACGTGATAAAAGCGGTCAGGCGGAATATTATCCGTCACCTGAACCACGCGGTTGGCAACAAACGTGTGCCATCGATGCGGTGAGCTTTTTATCCAATACAAAGCTACTTTGGAATCTGTAAACGCGTATGTTTGTATAGGGATTTTACCTGAGTAATTGTCTAGCACCGTGCGCAACAACCTAGAAAGTAGGACTATTCCACAGAGCTCCAGTCTAGCGATGGTGACTGGTTTGGACGGTGCTACCTTAGACTTAGCACAGACCAAGCGAACTGTGTTACCGTTGTCCGAACTGACATGTAAGTAAACTACACAACCGTAAGCGACAGAACTTGCGTCAGAAAATCCAACCAATGTGACATTGCATCCTGGAAAAACACCCAGATGGCGCGGCACTCGCATCTCATTGAGCGCCGGTAGCTCGGTACAGAATTGTAACCACATTTTAATAATGTGTTGCGGAGGACTATCATCCCAATCTAAATTTAAACTCCAAAGCTCTTTTATGAGTAATTTAGCAAAAAGGACAGCTGGGGCTACGAAACCCATAATGTCCCATAGTCTAGCGATAGTAGAAAGGATGGAACGTTTAGTGCATTTCTCATCTGCGGGTGCGGTAATTTTGAAATAAAATGAGTCATCGTCCGTACACCAACGAAGACCTAGAATTTTGTGTTGTACTGATTTATCGAATTCAACCTCAGTGGACAGTTTGTGTGTAGAAGGAATGCCTTCTAGCACAGCCTGCGAACTACTATTCCACTTTACTAGATCCCACTGCGCGCCCTTAAACAACGCTATCAGCTGTTGAGCAGCGTCAGCGGCTTCCGTCTCGTTATTTACCGAGAAAACAATGTCATCCATATAGCAAGATGAGCTAGCTATATCTCCAGCGAGCGGGTACTGCGAACCGTCATCGATGACCAGCTGTCTGACCGTGCGCATTGCATGGAACACAGACGAGGCTAGCCCGAAACAAACACGATTAAATTGATAAAGAGTTAGCGGATCTTGCGGATTAAATCGGTACAGTATACATTGATAACGGCGATCACACTCACGGACGGCAATCTGTAAGAATTGTTGACGACAATCAGCGGCCATGGCAACAGCGTAAAGACGGAAATTTAAAAGAATCTTAAAAAGATCACCCTGTAAATTTGGTCCGTGATGTAATATATTATTCAGCGAAACTCCTGAACTGCTTTTGCAGCTAGCATCTAGGACTATGCGGAGACGAGTTGACGTCTTATCATTACGTACAACACCGTGGTGCGGTATAACGTACATAGGCGATGAGTCATTAGGTAGACCTGGAGGCGCGGGTGAAATATATTTTTTATCCAAGTATTCCTTAATGACGTCATCGTACGCGGACCTTAGGCTTAAAGAAGCTTCTAACTTCTTCTCGAGACACAGAAAGCGTCGTCGGGCGGTTTCATAAGATTTGCCTAAAGAAAAAACATCCTTACTAAACGGTAGGCCTACAGTATATCTACCGGAAGCGGGGTCGCGGGTTGTAGTATGTTTATAAAATTCCTCACATTCTATGTCAGCGGAACACAGAACGCTTGGCGCGGTAGCGGAAGGAAGCTCGTCCAGTTCCCAGAATTTCTGAACGAGATCATGTACATTTTTTAGACTATTCTCCTGCACTAGACAGCAGGTCATAGCCTCGCGGGAAAATAAAGTAGGCGCTGAACCTATAACGACACATCCTAATACTGTACGTAAATAATGCGGGGTGCGAGTAAAGTCGGGCGCGACGTTTGGTAATAACAAATGCGCAAACAGCGGAGCGCCTAATAACATATTTATTTCACCAGGTTCTCCAAACAACTCGTCGGCTAGCGGTAACCCGCGTAAATGCGATAAGGATCTCTTATCTATAACTGCACTCGGTAATGAGTCAGTAATGCGATCGACAACAAGCGGTGAAATATTAAACTTAATATTTTTATTAAAACGAGAATAAAAATCTAAGCCAATTGAACTAGAATTTATTGTGTTTTGCGTTCCTCCAAAACCTTTTATTATTGTACTCCCGGCATGATTTACTTTTATATTTAACAGGTCACAAGTATCTTTCGTAATGAAATGAGACTGTGACGCGCTATCTAACAAGGCTCTGATATGATGTTTAACTCCGTCAGTATCGTAAACAACGACCTGAGCGGTAGCTAGTAAAACCGTGGTACATTGCTCGTTCCGTACTGGGGAGCGAGACGCGGGCAGGTTTGATGCTGCGATGGAGGTCGCGCACAGCGATACGTCCGAGCGCCCAGGCTGAGATAACGACTGCGCGGGCGGCGCGACGGTCGCAGCCCGGGAGACGCTTGGATGGCGTGCGGGTTCGATTCTCGACCCGAAATGCAATAAACTATGATGTCGCGATTTACACGAGCGGCAAGTCGTGTTTGACTTACACAGAGCGACCCTATGCCTTATGCTAAGGCAGTTTATACATGAATTATTTTCCTTAACATAATTAAAACGTTCCATGGGGGTCATTTTATGAAACGGCGGGCATTTGAATAAATGATGATGAACAATATTAGTACATAGACATTTATCAGCGGTATCTGGGGAATTCACGGAATTCGCGGAAACAGCGGCGGCAACGGCGGGTGAAGTGTTTACGTAAGCGTGTAGCTGCGGTGCACCTTTATTAAAATTATTATTAATTTGCTTTGTAAGAGTTCGCGGAGTACCTTTACGCGGGCCTGGACCCGGTGCGGGGGCGGGGGCGGAGCTCGTTCGCTCGAACACCTTCGCGCGATTTTTTATGAATGACTCGAGTGTATAAAATGTAGGTATATCGGACCCTAAACTCAACTCAAAAGCGTAAACAGTACTACGATCTAATTTTCTTAAAGCTATGTGAACTAGAATTAACTCATCTAATCTTTCTATCTTTAAGTTATTCAATGCGCGGACTGTGTTGATAAATTGTTCATGAAACAAATCAAAGCTTTCTGTAGATGCGGTGCTTATAGGCGAGAAATCGAACAGCTGATTTAAATAAGAAGTTGCTACCATTCGCTTATCTTCATATTTGTCAACAAGCGTTTGCCAAATGAGTTCGTAATTTTCTGGACAGTGCGTTATACCTATACACACTGACTCGGCCTTACCCGTCAACCTACCAACTAAATAATATAATTTCTCGGCATCGGTGAGGGATGGATTTTCATGTACAGCGGACTTAAAACAAGAGTAAAATATAGGCCATTTCCTTATATCTCCTGCGAAAGTGATTAACTCAATAGGTGGCAACCTATGCGGCAATTTATTAAAAACAACAGAAGGTTGTGTTGTATTGATAACAGCTGACGGAACAGAATGCTTATCATACAATCTTTTTATGCGGCTGTATAGTTGCTCAAATGCAACCATACATTTATAATCTGGTACGGCGGTTGGATCGACCTTTAATAACTGTAAATTATAGTCGTCCAGTAATTTTAAGAATTCACTGCGTAAAATATCAATATTAGCACATTCAGAGAGAAAAGATTCCTTATTCGAAGCACTTACGTCTATATTCGAAGAAGAATCATACATGTTTTGAATTAACTCAAAGATAGCTTCCCTTTTAGCTTGCAATATTAACAGCTGGGAATCATTTGTTTCGATAGGGTTTTTTGACCTAGTATTAGCCATTGTAGAAATTATAAAATAACTGCGGTGCGTAAGAAATGAAAGATAGGCCTTATGTTATAATAGTTATATAAAATATAACGAAGTAAATTAGTATTTACAGCGCGTTCGTATAACAAGCGTAATAATAATAACCTATCTAGCGCGGGCGCGGGGGGAATACCTGCGTCGGCAAACCGGCTGCGATACTCGTACTGTGCCGGGCAACAATGGCGTGTTCTATCAAATAAGCAGGGGGTAGTGCTAAATAATTATGAAGGCAGACAGAAAATTTATAAACTGCGTAATTGCGGTAAATTTATCAATACGTATATGCGTAAACACCATAGAATGTTAAAGTTATGGAACATTAAATATAAAAACAGCGGGTTATAATGATATGACCAGGTCCAACTGCAATAGATGCGTGTTGGATGCGGTTAGTCTCAATGACAAAAAAAGGTCAATCACTCGAATCACGTAATGTAATTCGATTATACAGCGAAAATATAACTTGTTAGACCAATAACTTAGGTATTCTAACAAGCTATGCGGGGGAAATAAATTATATGTATCTAAGGTTCGTTTGAACCACAAATTTGTATCTTGAATAAATAAGTAATGTGGGGATAAATCCGTCTCAATTAGAGTTATACTATATGGATAAATCTGTCTCAATGAGAAACCACACTTTAGGGACAAATCCGTCTCGAATAGGACCACACTTATGGAGACGCGCGGGAACCCTGTGCCTTCGATACCACAGGGCCGCCTTGGGGATTAACAGATGGGTAAAAATAATAAGGATGGAAGGGAAAAGCGTGCACTGACCTGCAAGCGAAGGACTTCCAGCCAGGTTCCACGTTCCTTGCGGGGGTGGGGCAGCCCAGCAACTCAGGGCGCCCTCAAGCACATCCACACTGTCACCACACACGGCTATATCGTCTCGCATAAAATGAGCGGTAGAAGACCAAATATTACGTCCAAGATCGCAATGATATAACAGCGAAATCAAACAGCGGAATTATAATGTTCCATATGGCGGGAAATTGGAGATGAAAATCGATCACGCTCTCGATTAGTGTCCACTCCACGCGACTGCCCACGGTCAAGTCTTGTTCTTCAGTTGCCATTTTTCTTCTTCTTGTCGCGCCAGCGCATTGACAGTGACACTAGCACGCTTATGTCAGGGAAAGGAGAAATTGGATAGGATTATGGATAGATGGCGTTACCACTCCATAAGATGTTTTTCTCTCTTGTTTGTGCCAGAAACGTAAGTAATCCACTAAGTGATTCATGATATTATTATTTATTTCGCCCTCGTAAAAATAATAAATTGTACCCTGTTGCCAAAAGGAGACATCTAGTAACGTCGCTGACATTTCAGACGTTAAAATAGAAGATTTATATAAGTTCCTTCCATTTCGTAATATAAATTATTACCTAATGTATACTGTGGATAAACTCTGTATTCTACATTTCAGTACATATTACGATTTAAGAATAGGTTAGAATATTTTGAAAAAAAATAGAATATTAACTTACTTTTTAATCGTTTAGAAAAGAGTGTTTTATAAACACTTGTTTTGGGTTTGGTCAGAATAAAATCCACTTTAATTTTTCACAAAATTCCCACTCTTTATTAGCTTGTAATATTCCATTGTCTTGCCTAGACTAGTGCCACCGTTCCAATGCCCGGCCGTTGCGTTCCGCCGTCGAGCGCTCGAACCCTACTTGACAACTTGGTCTCACTCCTCATTGGTCGGTGCGCTCGACAGCGGTGGCGTGTGCGAGCGCCGATTGGCTTACGAAATAAAGTCAACTCAAACAATAAACCGGAAGTTGCCTTTAAATACATACTTTTAGGTCACGATAATACATGTAAAAATTATAATTAACAAAACTATGAATTTAGAACGAATTAAACATTTGATTAAAATATACATAAATTAACTTAGTATCTATATTAACCTTACAGCTCGGCCATCCTACTTGAAGCAAGTCCTCTCGCTTAACAATCGGACAAGATATATATTAATTATTAACTTAATGATATTAATTATTAACCTCATATCAGAAAAGCAGAAACAAAAGACCACTTCAAACGAGCAACTAAAAACTTCTATCTTGATAAATTATATACATAACTTATCAAACCATCCCTTTTATTCATATATATTTGTATGTATATATGTATGTGTGTGTGTTTTAAATATAAAACATATATTTAGAATTGTTTTTGTTATATTTTTGATTGTTTTAATTATGTACCTTACACTTTAATATTGTAACTCTTTAGATTAAGCCACTTTTATACATTCTTGCGCGCCAACTTTTTATCCCAAACCTGTCCGAGGTTGGCAGGTAGAAAATGCCTTGGCACTAAGCCCACCTTTTGTACAACTCTGTATTTATACTGTGCAATAAAGTATTCCTAACAATAATAACGATTTCACATTTATTTTTTTCTTACAGTTACTATGATCTACTTGATATTTATTTTAACTATTTAGATTAGACGGTGGAGGCGCCACTGTGCCTATGTAAACATTGTCTCTGTACTAAATAATTACAAGAAATTGAAAAAGTGAAAAATATAAAGCAAAAACTTAATAAATTCATAGATAAACTGTCAGTGCACATCAACAAATGTTATTTTAACTATTTAGATTGACATTCGAATAAGTTTTAAATAAGAAGATATTATGAAAATGTTAAAAAAAATCCGTCAGAAGAATAGGAAAACTAACAAACAAAGTGAGGCCTATAACTGTAACCTTTTGCACGCTGGGTATGAAAATACAAATCTTAAAAAAAATCGACACCATCTGAAAGATTCTACCACCTACCTAAAGGAAGATTTCACACCAAAGATATTGGAAAAAAGGAAAGAACTTAGAATTCAAGCAACGCAAAGAACAAGGTGAAAATATTGCCATAAGGTATGATAAAATCATAATTTTGAACAATGAAAATCATAAGAAGACTAGCTTTCCGAAATATTCCAAACTAAATATGCCGTCTACAAGTAATCGTAAACAAAAAAAAACAAAACTCATCACCGGAAGCTATTACAAAGATTGCACACAAAAAAATGTTCTAAAATAATAAAAAGAAAAAACAAATCCATAGAATCCTACATACAAGCACGGAATATAACAAATACACCAACAGCAGAAGTCACGAGTGACACTGAAAGTGATGACCAACAACAGTAGCAACTAGTGGTCTCCCTCCATAATAATAATAACAAACATATCAAGAAACAAAATAAAGAAGAAAATCATAACTCTCCCAAAATGGCTGGTCACCATGGGAGAAGATGACCACCACCCTCCATTTATCCACAAAAACAAACCAAATAACATAACATATATTTGCACATTAAATGTAAGATCTCTAGTAGAAACCGGTCGACAAGAAGACCTTGAACATGCCATCCGCAACATTAAGTGGTACATAATAGGATTATCTGAGGTAAAAAAAAAGAAGGTACTCATATAATTGAATATGAGTCCTATATTTTTCTTTACACCGGTAAGAAGAGTGGAAGGAATGGCGTAGGATTTGTTGTGAAAAAGGAACTAAAGAAAACTATAATAGATTTCCAAGCCATATCCGACAGAGTAGCAAGACTTGACTTACGCTTTAAAAATAATAATCTGTGCTTGATACAAGTCTACGCGCCTACCGAGAAAAGAAACAAGATATTGATGGGAGATTTCAACGCCAAAATTGGTCAACGCTGTTCTAATGATTCTTCGGTGTTAGGACCATGGGATACGGGTCACGAAACAAACGAGGCAAAATGCTCATCCACTTTTGCCTAGAGAACGAGCTATACATTATAAATACTCATTTTAAGAAGAAATCGAAGAACAAAATGGACTTGGCGCTCTCCGGACGGAAACACACTTAGTGAAATCGATTTCTTCATTACTAGTAAATCTAACACTAAAGTTATACAGAATATCGAAATAGTAACAACCACACAACCAACAGACCATCGAATGGTACGGGCTACCCTATCTCTTACTACTACAATAAGAAAAGACAGAAAATCATTTAAAATTAAACGGCATGTACTTACAAAGCGGACGTCCAGTCACTCCAAACAAATTTTGTGAACTTATCAAAAACAATCACCGAAAAACCTAACATCCAAGAACAATATGAAAAGATTGACTAACAATAAAGAATGGATACAAACACTGAAAGACAATACAGAAGGAAAGATCACAAACAGAAAACATATCCTAAAAAGTCTCAACAGATTTTTACAAAAATCTATACCGCCAGAATAAAAATCAATGTCAACCTCATTACAGACCTGTTAACCAAGCTCACTTAGATGAAGTACCACTAATCTTAGTAATTAAAGTAAAGAAAAACATAAATAGTTTAAAATCCATGAAGAGCCCGGGAGAAGATAACGTTATCAACGATGTACTAAAAGCTATGTCTGAACCACTCGCACCTTTGCTAGCAAGTTGTTCTGGAATATGTACACAACATATTCCGGAACAATGGGAAACATCAATTATAACCTTATTCTACAAAAAAAAGAACCCACTAAACATAAATAACTATAGGCCAATCAGCTTATTGCAATCAACGTATAAGCTATTCACCACTATAATAATTAATAGACTCAATAAAATTCTAGACTTCGAACAACCTCGTGGCAGGCTGGCTTTAGAAAGAACTATTCTACCATTGACCACATATTTACTATAAGACAAATCATAGAAAAATATTTGGAATACAGAAAAACGCTATAAATGGCCTATGTTGACTATTCCAAGGCAT
Source organism: Gymnoscelis rufifasciata (assembly GCA_929108375.1). Lineage (NCBI taxonomy): Eukaryota > Metazoa > Arthropoda > Insecta > Lepidoptera > Geometridae > Gymnoscelis > Gymnoscelis rufifasciata. The sequence continues at coordinate 4,116,276 of OV815315.1, read as the reverse complement.
TTGATACAGTACACCATAACCATCTATGGAAGGCATTGATAGACCAAGGAATACCATACAACTATATTGAAAGAGGTCTCGTGGTCGCTCTCCAACAAGGTGGTCGGACCTCATCTCAAAATTGACTCAGTCCACCATTACCGACTGCTCCCGCACCGCAACTAACAGGGAACAATGGCGGCGCATTGCAAAAGCAGCAACCCAATATAAGGACCCCCCATAACCACGACCACTCTGTCAAGAGTGACCGACTAAGAAGGGAGATATTAAAATAATGATTGAAATCCATAAACGCAGTAAAGCAACTGTCAGAATAGAAACCAAAGGCGACGTGTTCCAGCTGGAACGAGGCGTGAGACAGGGGGACCCGATTTCACCAAACCTATTTAACTCTCTCTTAGAATACATATTTAAACAACCACAGTGGTCGGGCCTTGGTATAAATATAAACAGTGAATATTTGAACCATCTACGATTTGTGGATGACATTGCCTTAATAAGTGAGACACAGTGACCTACAATATATGTTAGAGACCCTACAATATATGTTAGAGGCCAATAGAAATGTGAGTTTGTTTTCGCCTCGCATACATTTCACCATCGTCCTCAGTTGAGTAGCACTCCTTACTCTCCCCTTTATTGTTCGACATTTCCTGAAACCTTAAAGTCAACCCATCCCACAGGGATTTGACTTTCCTGTGCCCACCCACTTGGGACTTTACCTTCGTGAACCCACCACCTTGGGTCTGTCCTTCTTTGTACCCACCACCTTGGGTCTCTCCTTCTTTGTACCCACCACCTTGGGTCTCTCCTTCTTTGTACCCACCACCTTGGGTCTCTCCCTCTTTGTACCCACCACCTTGGGTCTCTCCTTCTGTGGGCCCCTATCCTCGGGACTTTATTTTGTCGTACCCTCCAACCTAGGGTCTCTCCTTCTGTGGGCCCCTATCCTCGGGACTTTATTTTGTCGTACCCTCCACCTAGGGTCCTTCCACTCCGTTGCCCATCACCTCGAGCTTCTACTGCATCCTCATCCATTGTATCTGAAACTTCCAGAAAGCAGCTTAACCGGGCAAAAAATAATAAATAAGTAAATAAATTGTCTAAACAAACCAAAAGAAAAACATTTGCCTTCACCCAGTTGACCTTTCAACCCATTTGACCTTTCCACCCAGTTGACCTTTCAACCAATTTGACCTTTTTATCAATTTGACCTTTCGACTCATTTCACCTTTCAACCGATTTGACCTTTTGACTTATTTGACCTTTCAACCCATTGGACCTGTTTGACATTTCGACCCATTTGACTTTTCGACCCATTTGACCTTTCGACCCATTTGACCTTTCGACCCATTTGACCTTTCGACTTATTTGACCTTTCGACCCAAATGACCTTTCGACCCAGTTGACCTTTCAACCAATTTGACCTTTTTACCAATTTGACCTTTCAACCGATTTGACCTTTTGAATTATTTGACCTTTCAACCCATTGTATCTGTTTGACCTTTCGACCCAAATGACCTTTCGACCCATTTGACCTTTCGACCCATTTGACCTTTCGACCCATTTGACCTTTTGACCCATTTGACCTTTCAACCCATTTGACCTTTGAACCTACATCAAACACACAATCTAGGTTCTATGTTATGAAAACTTGATACTAATACTTAAAAAAAATAATAGGATTATGCAAACATCACACAGCAAAATCCTTAAATATCTTTATAGGCATGGTTCATCAACACTATCTACCATGTAGTGATATATTAATAATACATTTATCGTTTATTATACTTATGTATTTTCTCCTATTTTTTTCTTATTTAATGTATGTATTTATTATTTATTTTTATTTCTTTTTCATATTATCTATGTATATGCTATGATCTTTGTGCACCGTCTTTGGTGTTCCTAACATATCCTATCCATCAAAAGGTTGCCTGGAAGAGATCGCTTTAAGTGATAAGGCCGCCGATTGTACAACGTATGTGGCTATTGATTGTTATTTTTAAGTTAGTCTGTAAGCATTGGTGTGCAATAAAGTTATTATCTATCTATCACACAGCAATATCTAACCCCGTGGTAAGCTCTAAGCTCGTGTTATGGTTACTTTACATCTGATATATTATATACTAGCTGACCCGGCGAACTTTGTTCCGTCTTAGACGCTATAAATGAGCAGATTCTTGATTTCATTAAGTTAATTAAATAAAAGTCATCCTCTTTTGAATATATTTTCAGCACGCATTCAATCAATTCTATGTCAAATGTCTTAAAATTACATTAAAAAATTTAATAATTTTATATGGTGGTTAAGTAATTTTAAATTTTCTAATTTTCCGCGCAATTTCCTTTATTTTTTTCTTTCATAAGAACCTTCTCCTGATAATAACGAACAGAACAAAAAAAAGAATTAGCGAAATCGGTCCAGCCATTCAGGCGTGATACCGTGACCAAGGGTAATAGGGATTCATTTTTATATATATAGATAGTTTGAATATTGATTTCTTACAAGTATCAAATTGTCATCTATACGTCATTACATAGCTGTCATTATACGTCAATTACATAGCTATCATTTGCGTTTTGTTATTCCAAGTCTGATTCTTTTTTGTTATAACACGTTTTATAGTGACTGACGTTTCATGTCAAGTCACACGGGAACGCTGTCGACCGGGATGAAAAGTATCTTATGTCCGTCTCCTGGCTCTAAGCTACATCCATACCAATTTTCACCCAAATCTGTTCTACCGTTCTTGAGTTATAAGTGGTGTAACTAACACGACTTTCTTTTATATATAGATATACCTACATAAACAGATTATTAAACTCGAAGGAGAAAGTGCTTGTAAAACAAAGAAACACTGGAGCCCTTGACCGGACCCGCGCCGCTACTAGACTAAAGATCGGTTCTAGACAAGTTTTGGATTCATCGCATGTTAATTTTATTTAATTAAACGATTTCATAACCAAAACAAAGTACTAAATTGCTAGTTTGTTCTTCCGAAGTCAATAAAACATGGTAGATAGGCAAAATTTAAAATTTAAATATATATTATTAACTGGAAAAAAAAAAATACTCAATACCCATACAAAAAATGGGTAAAAGGATTAAGGACTTAGTAACTAATACTGTAAACTTACATGTAATACTAAAAAGGAAATCGAAGAGATAGAGGGAAAACAGAAACGATCTACCCGTTAAAATAAAATGTTTTTAGGAATTAAATCAATACTTACGTTTTTCCGAGCCGTGGGCGTTTTTAGAAGATATGAAATCCTCTCGTCTATCCCACTTCTGACCTTTTGGGTTTGGTCAGAATAAAATCCACTTTAATTTTTCACAAAATTCCCACTCTTTATTAGCTTGTAATATTCCATTGTCTTGCCTAGACTAGTGCCACCGTTCCAATGCCCGGCCGTTGCGTTCCGCCGTCGAGCGCTCGAACCCTACTTGACAACTTGGTCTCACTCCTCATTGGTCGGTGCGCTCGACAGCGGTGGCGTGTGCGAGCGCCGATTGGCTTACGAAATAAAGTCAACTCAAACAATAAACCGGAAGTTGCCTTTAAATACATACTTTTAGGTCACGATAATACATGTAAAAATTATAATTAACAAAACTATGAATTTAGAACGAATTAAACATTTGATTAAAATATACATAAATTAACTTAGTATCTATATTAACCTTACACTTGCCATCTACCGACCCTATTCAAGTCGACCTATGGCTCTTTGGTAGACCGGGCCCGCTCTAACCCGGTCTCTCGGGCTCGGTTGACGTAATGTAAGTTTTTAATCGGCTCCGATTTATGAATTAGTTTTTTAGTTCTTTAATAGAAGAGACAATGACCAAAGTATTTTAATGTATTAACCGACAAAACAAAGGAAAAGATTTCTTTAAGAATAAATATAGAATAGACTTCTGTTCAAATTTGTAACGGGATCTGTCTACAAATGTAAATAGTAATAAATTAAATGCATTAAGTCAACCGGCCCCGCGGGGCCGGTTTTTTGCAGGCCCGGTCTACTAAAGAGCCGAATTATGCAGTACTGCAATCATTATTTATTAGAATTTATATACGAGTATTATAGGATCTTTTTATATTTAAAATACATTGCAAACCTACAGCCATGGTAATACGTAGCTTTTTTTGCTTTCTTTTTAAAACACTTATGTACCGCTCCTTACATAAAATAAATAAGAAAATTATTTAAATTTATCTCTTATGATTTATTTCGGTTCATTAACATTCTTTCAACAAAAAAAGCACAACTTGCACACTCAATATGACATGAATAAAAGTGACCCTTGTTCACAAAGTACCATTGATTTAAAATATCCATTTTTGACATTGAAATTAAACCGGATTTTGCGAAGAAATAAATGTGTTATAAGCTTTGTAATAGAGTTCAAATTCAATTTTCTGCTCAGAACATCAATGCAGCATCTGGCCGTGTCAAAAATATTAGTCAAGGTGTAAACTAATATCAGCGTATTAGCATTTTTCCTTTAATAAACCACCAAAACTCAGGGGTGATCACAATTTCATCACAATTCACAAACGTCAGCTTTCATCAATAAATCCGCGTTGATTTATTGACAAGCGCGTCCTATTCTTAACAGATTCGATATAATTTGTTAGCCAAATAATCCTGGATTTGGATGCGGACCCTCGGTGACATTAATAAAAGCGTTCACAATAAAAGAACGTAGACAATTATGGCACGGGACGAAACGAGCTAAATTTCACCCACATTATAGCAAATAATGGCAAACAGTAGGCTGTGCGAGTTCCCCTTTGCACCGATATGTTACGCCCTATCCCCTACGTCTAAATGCACAACGGGAGACGGGAGAAAAAACGTATCGAACGCTGCTAAGGCATTCGACTACGCAATAATGAGAATATTTATGTCAGAGGCACGTGCTGATTTGCTATAATGGTTACATGAAATTCACATTTGCGAAGGGAGAATCTTTAATATCTGTAAATAGAATCAATGCGTCACATTCTTATGAAATGTTATGAGAAAAGTATTTTTTTTTAGACTGAAACTTCTTTTGGAATTCATTTTGTTTAAAAATTTACGTAGGAGCGAAACATGTCCCTCCATGCGAAACAATAAACTAAACCTTTATCATATAAAATGTTGTTCGCATTCTTTTGTCCTTGTCACACACTTTGGCATGTGTGTATGTTAGAAAGAGACAATATTCGTGCTAACGTAGACAGCTTCGCATTCATCTATTTTGCAAAAGAAGGTTACTTCTTACCTTGGATTGTTATACAATTAATACAAAAAGCCACGCCGCGGTCAACAGCGTTAGATTGTTGCCCCCCAGCTCCTTCCCTGGGCCCCGTAACGGTAAAATATAGCACTTGGAATAATAAAGTCAAAGTCAAAATCTGTTATAATGCGCTCACTAACCCACGTGGCCAAAGCTCGCCAATCACTAAGAATAAAAATAAATATTAATAATTCATATAGGTAGCGTAATTTAGCCCAGTGTTCGCTCTTACTTCACGTTACTAAAAGTTTAGTTTATAAACTTTTCAAATAAATATGTTGATCAATTGCCTTACATACGAGTACGTCTTCTTCGAAAATTATTCCAAACACCTAACCAACAAATTACATTGCAAAATAGTGTTTCATAATATGTATACAGCCTTATTTGAAGCCTAGGTAACTACCAAACTTTAACCCGAGATGTCGCATCTCGTTTGCCTCTGTTTATGACTTTGGCCATCGTTAGCATACTGTTTATGAATACTAAACACATACATTTTCACACTGTTATTGGTACATTGTTTCATTTATTTTATTGAAAACATAACGTGAATAGTAAATATTCGCATTTTAGAATAAATTTAACTGATGCAAGCTGTATAGAAAAAAAAACAAAATTACAAAATTTAAATGAGTCATAATTAAATTACATTGTTAACGAATTATTGTACAAAGACGATAAGCTAAATATGTATTTATTTATTGTATATAACTATTATTCACTTTATTTACAAAGTAAAAAATATTTCAACAATTTTTTATTGTTTGACAACACATCATGTATGTATGTACAAATATTGTTATATTACTGGAAAACCTCTTACAACTAAATTACGTTTAAATATATCACGAACTACATGTAGTTTTTGCATATAAATAATATAAAACCCACTGTCCGCCGGCGGCCAATAGCTTTTTTCGTAGTTTTGTCAACATCAGACTAGTCCGATTTCAAAATACGTAATGTTGAATAGTTGTTCCACAAAGAAGCTAATCTCGAGACGGCGTAGGGGAGACCGGGGCACGATAGCCCCCGGGGATGCAGTCTACGTCTCTAAGTCTATTAAGACGAGTTGCTGCGTCCTCAAGGGAGGCCCACTCGCTCGGGGGCTACAACATCACGATATAAAAACATTTTCGTTGAGAAACGCCACCTGCACGACTAAATAGAAATACCCAGCCACTGCAAGCACGCACCCTTTGTTGAATACAGATATCTCCGCGGACAAAACAATTACGTTCGATATTAAAACGGGAAGCCCCATTGAAATAAAGACAGATAAAACAATGGCTCAGAAGAAAATGAGGCTGCAGTTTTTCAATTGAAATCGACTGTTACAGCTTAACTATGGAACAAAGAGAGCGAATGAGAGTCCTGGCCATCCTGATTTATTGTGCAATACCTATAAAATGAAATTGCGGATTGTAAACTGAGCTAGTTTTATATGGCGCGGCAGATGTTGGGATATTTGGCGCCTCGGGGGACAAGAGGGACCGTGTAACATTGTTACCGAAGTTCAAGCAAGGCTGAGACACATTGGTGAGCAAATTGTGACCGTAGGGTCACCGCCCTTGTATTTGCTCGGCCAAATTACTCCAACCGAGGTAAATACAGCGTAGGGTATTTAATAAGCTTAACGGAATTGTACCTTTGCAATTTTGCTAGGTTTTATTTCATGGTACAGTCGCCAACGAAACCTAACATTGAATTCGTTCGGTTGTTGCTCTTGATCTGTGAAACAGTTTCATTGAACTAAATCAAGTTTTATTATATTTCTTGTAGAAATATTTCGACTTGTCATGTGACAGACGCGCGTATAATCGGAGGTGCAGGTTCGAATCCGCGAAGGTTACGGATGCGTCTCAATCATTTTTACATAAATAAAAAATTGTTTTCTTTGTCTTGTATACAATTCTGTACCATTTATCTAAAGATGTGTGATTTGTGTGCATGCAACTCTCTTGACTTGTCATCCAGACAGATGTTTTTTTATGAAATGAAATTATTATTTAATCTTAATAAGATTTAAATAATTTGTGACCTCAGTTCATAGTTTCACCACAGTTATTCTGTTTTGCTAACCACCTTCTTCCGTTAAGTGTACCGTGGAAAATGTAAATGTCATAACAGAAATGAACGTGCCATTAGAATGTGAAGTTATTGCGTCGCGTCGCACAGTGTAGATATAATCCTTTTGTTGGACAAAATGGACCATAAATAAGTTCAGGAGATGAGCTGGATTGACTTAGACTCGCCGCAACAATAATTAGTATTCATAATGATTTATGCGTTCATGGTTGCTTAGGAATCTGCTTCTCTTTTTGTTTAGATAAAATAATCTTGGTATAGGTTTGTTTTATTTGGTCTATTAAATGCTTTGATTTAGTCTTCATACCCACTTTATTTTACATACAATTATAAAAATACGAGATGATTACATATTTTCTTTGCCAATATAATTACTATGATGACGTTCTGCATTTGAAAAAGTATCTATTTTATATTTATAGGACCTTCTTTTAGAGCTTACCACGATTCTGCAACGTGCAAATTGTTTACACAGATTTCAATTATATCTTGTCATAACACTAGTTAGCTAGTAGGTAGGTACATAAGAATGTTTTCGTTGTTTAGATTTCGTCTTCGTTTAATAATATTTGTTAACACCTAGAAAACTTATCCTGTTTGATTTTCTGATGTTTTTCGTTCACATAACTCTATTGGTCACATTCGACGAGCCAAGAACAATACTTCTTTTGTGGACGCGCCGGTTCACCGAGTCCACGATTGTAGCCACTCCTATTGTATACTTAGTAGAGTTACGGAGCTTGTACACTGAAGTCCGTCGTTCACTTGACGACTAGCTGACAACTTCTGCCTGAAAGATAAATGTTTTATATCAAACGGAATAACATATTGCGTTCAAGATCTGATTCAGCAATAGAGATCTTCTCAGAGATATAAATGATCAAGGGCTTAGAAATTTATAGTTTTTAACAATACTTATAACGGGTAACAAACCAAGATATTACGGAGTCTGAGTTCTGATATATCAACGCTGTTGTAAACGCCATGAGCACGGCATATACGACGACGGCATAATCATCTACAAAGCAGTCTACCCTCTTTCTGAGTATTTTATTACGATTTCGACTCAGTTTATGCCGTGATCAAGTCGTTTGGAACAGCGTCGAAATATCGGGAAATCCACAAACGCGTAGTTAGGTGTTATAAGTATTAATATTGTTGTCAACGATAATATAAAAAGTTTTTTTAATAAGTAGTAGTTTGTTTTGTATTTGTGCTGTTCTGAAGACGAAACGCTTGAACGCCTGACCGACTTTTACCCAAAATAAACTGATAAAATAAAAATAATATGGGCTATAAAAGATAAAGATAAGATAAGATAAAAAACGTTATTATGTCATCAAACTAAAAGTAAATTAAATATTCAACAGATGTTACATAGTGATTCTTAATGACATAAATGGTCCCCAATCAGCTATGACAGAACTAGGTCTTGTCATAGCGCTGGTCTTCCATGGTGACCAAAATAAGTATCAACTTTAAACAGAAAAATATTAACTTAATTTTTTCCCCATTTCTTTTTATATCAAATAACTATTTATGGAAAAAGCCATTGAAAATTAGTTCGTAATCGTATTTCAGGAGACGAACATTTGGTATGTTCTGAACTGACATTATGAACATTTCCAGAGTGTCGGTGAGTTGTGTGTAGACTTCTTAACCCATAGGTCTTTTCATCCCCCGATCATGTCATTCTATTTTTCATTTATAAAGCTGAAAGCCTTTATTTTTAGTGCATTGTTTGTCATTTAGTTTGTTTGTTGAATTCGATTGTACAGATTTGAAGAACAATATTGACTTGGTGAGTTTCTTTTGTTTTAGCTAGAAATGGTTTTGATACGGCCTTTTGTAAAACGATTTTATCTCTTTCAATATTTGAGCTTTGTTTTCAGAGTTGCCTTTCAGAACAATGTTAAACTCATCTGTAATATTTGGGGAAAATAATTATTATGTTTTCTTGGTCAGCAGCGTGGTGAATAAGGGCTAAACTCCATCGACGAGAGAGAAGTACCTGTGTCCCAACATTTTAACAAGCACAGTAGCATTATAATATAACTAGTGGCCCGCCCCGGCTTCGCACGGGTTTATTATTCAATTTTTTTTTTCATGGTCCTATTTGTTTGCCACATGTTATTATTAATATAATTAGATACGTAATTTAAAACCTAGATGTAAGTATTCCAAAAATTGTGTAAATAAAATAAATAAATACATATTACCAAATTGTTTGTGCAGTTATCATGCCTAATATATAAGTTTAGTGAAAAAAGGATTTTGAAAGAACGTATTAATAAATACTTGGGTCTTAATAAGTTCTTGTTCTATTAATAAAAGCGAACTTACTATAAGGAGCTTAATCTTTATAAAGCTAATTATTCTTAGAAAGTACGTAATACTTCAGTATTAGGTCAGATAAAGCAGTGCACCTTTAGCAAAGTTTTATTAAAATCAAAACTGCATTTTCATTTTAAAACCCGTGACCGCTTACGGCGCAAGAGGTAACGGATTCGATTCCCGCCGAGGGGTCAAGTGTTTGTATGTTTTGGAATCACTTTCCTCTGGGTCTGGTTTTTGAATATGTAGGTATAGTAAAAACATAACAATGACTACTAAGTATATCAGATATCTAGTACCCTTGACACAAGTTTTGAGATAACGAAAGAGGGCTTTACAATATGACGGAGGATTTTATTTTAAAACATTATATTCATGAATAACACCATTAAGTTATGAGTTTAAAAATTCAAAATAAAAGTCAAATGTAAAAACAATTAATTGAATACGGAACATTGTAGTATTGTGGTGGATTTTTTCGTTTTTCGTTATGTGGTCCGGAGAAGCCTAAACCTTCTAGGTCTTGATGTCCCATCTTCTACCACATCGTCACTTAACATCCAGGTGAAATTGTGCTCAAATGAAGGCTAATCGAGCATAAAAAAATCATAGAACAACACTATTAAAAAACTATCTCAACTGATTAAAAGTTAAGGTTTATGTGATAGTTGAGAAATACGTATAAAATAGACCTTATTAACCTATCTATAGTTGCTTCTAATCATAAATCGTGTGAAAGAATCAATTAATAAAATTATTTCGATTACATAATCAAACTTTACCAGGCATGGCATGTGATAAAGTGTCGTTAGGCTTCCAATAGGCTAGAATTGAGTGAGTGTCGTGTCGACAAATCCCGCAGTAACTTGCCCTGAACTGCTACTGAAATGCGCCCTTATAGTTCAGGATTAGCAACAACGTTTTAAGCCAGATAATAGCACAGCATAAATCAGCCCGCGTTCGCGTCAGCGTCCACCACCGTCGAAACACCCTAATTTACTATCGCATTAGCTAGCCAAAACCGATTATATTATACAAAATTCTGCAACACAGACCGATTAAATCCAACGTCCAATCAATTCCATTAACTTTCAGCATCTCTATTTATTGAGGTGGAAGATTTAATTGGAAACGCATGGTTAATCGATAGTTTCGCAAATTGCTATTCAATTCACTTACAAACAAAGAAAGGTTTTGAAGTGGACTGCGATGGACTGCAACAGGCAAGGCCCACACAGTTAGGCTCAATTTTAAACAATTACTGTTGAGCGAAGGGTAAATGTTTGCGTTCGACTTAGAGCGGGCTTGGATCGCCCACACGCGAGCCTGACAGGTATTCATTACAATCACGATGCACACGATGCAACCTTTATGCTGAACTGGCCGCAAAGAAAGAAGGAATTTTGAATTTCGAATTTTTGATAACAAAAGATTTACTGGTTTACTCATTACACATATGTAACATATGTGTTTACATATGTAAACCTTCTATCGTTTTCATACATGTTGAAAGGAAAAAGGTTTTATGCAAGCACAAAGGCTTATTTACAGTTAACTCGCCGAGAAAGGAACAAGTCAAAATTTGGTACTATGTTTATGTACATAAACGAGAAAAAATAATCATCACTTGATAAAACTACTTGCAAACTTCAAATATAGAACATTATGAACTTAATTTTTACTTATTTTTTAATGATTGGCTTGACAATGACAAAGTAGGTACTTAACTTATTGACCTGTAAATAAATAAATAAATTTTTCCGGACAATCCACACAACAACATCTAGCCCCGCGGTAAGCTTTAAGGTTGTATTACGGGTACACATCTGAACATACTTAATATAACAGATATAGTAATTTTTTATTATACATATTAAACACCCAGACCAAGGAGAAAATTGCTTGCAGAACATACAAACACTGGTATAGGTGTTTTTGCAATCAGACAGAGGTTAACATATATTATTTTAAAAAAAATAGTAAAATTTTCGAAACTGACAAGAACTTCAAAAACATATTGACAAGCTTTACATACGAATACTCTCAATTTTGACAAATTCAATAAATGGTTCAAAATTTATAAAGCATCATCATCCTCATCACCCTATAAACGTTGCCACTGCTGGGACACAGGGACTTCTCTCTAAGTGAGAGAGATGAGGCCATAATTCTTCACGCTGGCCAAGTGCGAGTCACATGTCCTTCAAACTCTTTAAAGTTCTCATCCCATTTAAAATTTATCGCAATTCAAACAAAAACTGAATGACGCTCATACATGAATAGTAAAACTCATTCGCTTTCCTTATTCAGTTCACATATTTTTTTACGTATCCTAACCTTAACGATAAATAATACTGATACCATTTTCCTTTTTAAGTGGATTGTGTTTGTTTTAAAACAATAAAGAACATCTACCCCCCACTAGACGAACAATGTGACGCTAAAACAGTATTCAGTAAAATAATTATTTTCAAAATTTAAATTTTAAAATAGGTATTCAATGGTTCATTCAATTCATTATAATATCTAATAAGTACAGGTTATTTCATCGCAATTGTTGCGCCTTTTATGCAAAACTACAAAGAAAAAAAAACACTCCGAATTAGGAGGTTTTGGGTACAATAAGCTAACGAACATTTTTTGCATTTGGAAGTTGCAAGAATTTGATATTGTATTGAAAGTTTTTGAATACAAAAGGGATTAAAATTTTGTATGACAGGCATTAAAATTATTAGTATGACGTTTGAATACATTCAGTTTGCCTTCATGATATTACTAACATTTACTATTCCATGCATTTGGTACAAATCATTACCTACCTATGTTTATTGAACGTGGTGTTTACAACAACGAAATAAACTATCCACAATAAATTTAATTTACCTCTATAAATTTAATTTACCTCTATAAATTTAATTTACCTCTATAAATTTAATTTACCTCTATAAATTTAACTTAAAATAATTAAATTATGGTAATATTATTTACTATATAAACTAACGGAATTTTTCGGTAGATATTTTTTTACATTTTTCGCTTTCAGGAATCTTCATGGAGGGGTGCGACAATCTTTCTCCTCTTTTCATAAAAAATAAGATGGAATAAAGAAAGTAAAACTTTATGTTTCTCAAATCTAGTTGCATATTTGGAAGTGGTTACGCAGAAAGGACTCAATACAATATAAAGTCGAATTCGCGACGGCATTTTAATGTTTTGACGATGTCATTGCAGTCCGAAATTAAACTTTTATTTAAAATTGCTATATCGCGTAAAATCTAATTATATCTACAGCTGGCAACACCAACTTATAAACTCATACCCAAAAGCAAACTTAGAGACTTTGGCATTTTTTTTAATATGAAAGGATTCTTAGCTATCTCTTACAATTTTATTTGATTAAACTTGGGATGATTAATAATTCAGAGAATTGCTTTCTTCCTCCTTCTTACGAATTTTTGATCAGGTCACGTGTCGATCTGACGCGATTTTTTTACAAATAGTGCATAAAGCCAAAAAATATAATTCTCTTAAAAATTAAATCTATCCACAGCCGGCAACACCAACTCATAAACTCATACCCTGGTGACAAATATTCATATTCGTGACCCGACATCTTACTCAGCGTTATCACGAAGACAAATCACATTCAGTCAAACGCAAATCATATCTGTCAGGACAAACACAAGCAAACTTAGAGACTTTGGAGTTTTTTATTATATGAAAGGATGCTTAGCTATCCCTTACAATTTTTATTTGATTAAATTTGGGATGATTAATAATTCTGAGAATTGCTTTCTTCCTCCATCTTACGAATTTTCGGTCAGGTCACGTGTCAATCTGACGCGATTTTTTACCCATTCTAAATATTGCATAATGCCAAAAAGTATAATTAACTTAAAAATTAATTCTATCCAAAGCTGGCAACACCAACTCATAAACTCATACCCTGGTGACAAATATTCACACTAGTGTACCCGACATCTTACTCAGCGTTATCACGAAGTCAAATCACATTCAGCCAAACGCAAATCATATCTGTCAGGACGCTAGTCTTGAGTGAAACATACACTCGGGAGGTGTATTATGAAAAGGTTTATTAACATAAGTGAATTTTGATGATAATGTTGTGCCAGATTTTGAATTTTGCTTCGTGGAGAAGCCTGCTACCGTAGCGATTGCCGTATAGATACATAACTCTTTATTGTACACCACAAATAAAATCCAAACAGTAAACAATAACAAGACAATACATCGGAGTACAAAGGGCAGCCTTATCGCTGTGAGCGATCTCTTTCAGGCAACCTTTGGATGTACAGGAAAGAAATAGAACGACATAGACAGTGGCGTAACGTAAAGAAGATATAGCCCTATGAGCAATAATAATAATTTCAAGGCAAGGTTTAAATATATTTTTATATCAATGTCGTCTCTTTAGAATAGTCCCTTCGCATAGTCATTGCATTAATTTTAGGATTGACACGGTTTTGCTATGGGTAAGAGTTGATTTTTATTGAAGTATGGACTTAACTGACACAAAATAATAAATAAATAAAATCAAGATATTTTTACTAAAGTAAGTAGTACCTAAATAAAGTCGACATGATTTAAAAATTGTATGTTTCAATAAAGTCTCTGTTTAAGTGAAATTATTTAGAAATTCCGTGATAGGTATAACAGACAATATTTTCAGAAAATCAAAAAATTGTAAAATACCCTTTCTTTATAGCTTTGATAGTAACATTGAATTTCACCATGTGATATCTTGAAATAATTGATTTATAATGCAAAAAATGTAATTGAATTCATATTTTTTCCTATTTTGACAACTTAGGAGACCAAAAGCAAATGTAGGTACTTACCTATCACATTTTCATACATTGCGCATAGACATTTTACGTACCTTTATAGCCTTAAAACACGGCTTAAAATATCCTTTGTGTTTAGATAGTACATAATTATGATATACAATATTCGAGTGCCTTTAGCCCTTGGACGATTCATACCCAGGTGTGGACTAAACCTTCGTAGAGAAAACTCATAGCTGTATAGAAAAATATATAACCAACAAAGCCGCCCTCCGTAAAGTTAGTCATCTATTGTGAAGGTTTTGTTTTGCGCAAAGCCGAGGACAAAATTATGTATCTCACATTCAAGTAAAATGGTTGGACATGTTACTAATGCTGTAAAACGCCCACGTCCACAATTTGATCTATGTTTACGATCTCATGACAAATTACTACAAGCTATGAAGCCTATTTTGTGTTATCTGTGAGACAAAATTAGGCTTTGATAGCATAAAAAACGGTATTGATAAAAATTATGAATAAGTTTCAATCTAATTACTGCTTGGGTTCCGTCTTATAATGAAACCGAAAGAGTGTCAACATTAACTATGTACAATAATAAAAGATCAAAACAAAGGCTTTTTTATTACATTTCGCAAACACCGTAAAACTATGATTTTTTTTTTTATTTGAGATTTTTATATTTAAAGGTGGGGCTAAATAATATAATATGTTTAATGCAATAAGACAAAGTTTTATAATATTTTCCTCAAAATAATTATCAATCTATAATTTATACAAAATACAGCAATCTTCTTTTGTAGTTGATATTAAATTTATGTACCTACCCTAATTGAACTTCGGTTAATTTGCAACTTCTGATTTTGTCAATACAGTTCAAATATGTATTCATTTGACTGCCTCAGTGGCGCGGTGGGCGGAGGTCCGCTTACGGTGCAAGAGGTAGCGGGTTCGATTCCCGCCGAGGGGTCAAGTGTTTGTATGTTCTGCAAGCATTTTCTCCTTGGTCTGGGTGTTCAGTATGTATAATAAAAAAAAAATCTATCTATGTATGTCTATTATATTAAGTATATCAGATGTCTAGTACCCGTAACACAAGCTTATAGCTTACCACGGGGCTAGATGTTGTTGTGTGGATTGGATTGTTCGTCATTATTAAAAAAAAAAATTATACTGTATTTTATGGGACAAACCTACATAAGGGAATCTTCAAAAAAAATTAGATTCAAATTATGCAAATAAGGATTATTATCCCGCCCCTTGTATTAACTTTACCCCTTATCAAAGTTTACAATTTAACACCTAAATATCATTTTTCTACCGGATGAAGGCATGATTTATTGTTTGAAAGACGAGCTCCTCAAATGTTTTATCTCCCCTAAACTCGATTTATTTAACACCACAGTGTGAGCATAGACTTCTTATTGATATTGTAATAGTACTAGTAACAGTAAACTATTATTATATTTTTTTAATCTACCCCTCAAAAATGGGCCGATGTTTCAAATGAAAATTGTAATTATCTCGGAATAAAGAATTTAAATATTGCAATTTGACATGAAACCCACCGCAATGACTTTGAAAATGTCTATATACATATAAAATATTTAATGTTTCAATATAAAAATGAGCCAGAGTTTCTTATTCTAATCGCTTCTTTTTGCTCTAGTGTAAAAAAGCGAATCGATCAGATACGATAAATTTATCTCCTATTTATCTTGAAGCAACTAGGTATGTTAATTTTTTTGTATATTTTTATACAAAATAATTTATTTAACAATGGAAATAAATTATTTTGTATCTTGCAGTCCTTAAGTGTCAAATCAAACGTTTGCTCACGTTTAATTTTAAATTATTTTATTCTAAATTCATAAAAATTACAAAGTTGACTTTTTAAGTGCGTTCCCTATCTAAACTTTTAAGTTTCTACAAATCTATTTTATTTTCTTACTTTCACAGTACCACATTATCCAAGCTATCGCAAAGTCTACGCTCCCCAACACTAGAAACGTTCAAGTTATTTCAATAAATCAGAAATGTGTATCGAATTACAAAAGTGAACCCCACGGCTCCTTTTGTCATAGGTACCTACAGAGGGCTCTACGAAGAATGTTAATCTCCTTAGCTCATTGCAAGCCACGTGTTTCGGGCAAATGCCTTCGGTAATCTTGTTAGGATTAATTCTTTTAACCGGATTACGTACACCTTTTGGTATGATTAATAACATTTTGTGATTGGCGGCACCTTTTGTTGTATTAAGATAAGGCCAAACCTGCGCGAACATAGCGATTGCGAAGCGGTTGCGTCTGGAGCGCGGCGGACGCAAACCATATTTTATTAAAGTTGTTTGCACACCTAAGCGACTACAAAGCGGGATGTTTTTTAACATAAGTGTTCCGCGTTGAAGACGCTCCCGCGACGCTCCCTATTTCTTACCGTTTGGCCGAAGCCTTACCCCCTCATGCGAAATAGTCTACTAAACATATACCTATTACATAAAAGGTCTTTAGCATTCGTTTGTCCTTGTCGCTCATTTTGACAGTTGAGTATGTTAGAAAGAGACAAAATGCACGCTAACTAAGACAGCTATGATATCTATTTTGCATAAGAATGATAGAGTTTAAAACAATTTTGACTAATAAGTCCATAATTATTTTCGCAAATAGCTACAATGGCAAATGTATTAAAAATATAAAACTTTTCAAAAAAATGCAGCTATGTTTTTATTCAAAACACAAAAAAAATGCTAAATTTTCTTTAACTTGGTATTATTGTTTGAGGCTTAATAGAATTATAACAGTAGAAAAAAATATGAAAGGTAAAATTATTATTATTATAATAAAAGAGAAGCGCCAGCTTTTTACCAATCGGATGGTAGAATAACGAAGCAAATACTTATTCTTTAAGCATTGTAAAAATCACAATGCTTTAAGGCGCGCCCTAAAATGCATGCCTGCATTAAACTGACCACACGACAAAACTCAACAATGTAAAACAACAAAAAAATTGTAAAACAACAAAAAAAACCCCAACGCAAAATAAAAATACCAAAGTTTTATAATTCCATTGTTACCTTCAAAACCGCAATTGTTTTAGCCATTCCATGCAGCTAATTTTAATTGATAATTTGCCACATCTTTTGCATTTTTATTAGCCATCCAAAATGTAAAATGTTGAATGTAGGACGCCGTGGTCGGCCGTGCTCCCCCATAATTAGTGGAAGACCAGAAGTAGGTACTTACATGAATAGGGATGTGAGCTTTAGGGTTTGACTTTGAGGGAAAGTAAGAGATTGCGCGCTTTTGCTGATAGATTCGACTGCGTACGCTTTTCAATTGTGTGAAAATTAAAGAAAATAAAACGAATTGTTTAATAGATTATATTTTTTTTTTCTTTTTTTATATAATCTTTCCGGAATACAGCATCACCTAACCCCAAACTAAGCAGAGTTTGTAATGTTGTTGTTAAGTGACTGATACTTAGATACAGTTTATTTTGCAAATACATACACAAATAAAAGACACCCAGACCCGAAATCAGAAAATGTTAATCTGGTCCCCCAGCGGGAGTCGAACCCGTAACCTCCTGCGCTATAGAGGAACCACCGAGCCATAGAGGTCGATTTAATAAACATTTTATAGCTTAACATCCAAAGAGCTATAATTAGTGGGAGACCAGAATTAGGTACTTACATGAATATGGATGTGAGCTTTAGGGTTTGACATTGAAGGAAATTAAAAGAATACGCGCTTTTGCTGATAGATTCGACTTTGTGACATTGTTTTTTAATTTATTTAATGTTCACCACAGACTTATTGGGCTTGTAAACTATTTTTAAATTGTAAAAGAACTAAAGTCAAATAAGACGAATGATTAAATAAACATTAAATAATATTAATGAATAAAGACCTTTCGCTATAATAGGGGGGGGGGGGGGGGGGTATAAAATAATAAGGTAGACAACTAAAAAAATAATGAGTCCGTCACGAACGTTATATTTTTCAATTTACATGTTTTTTTATTTTTCTTGCAAACAAAAAATCAAGACGGTACATTTAATTGAAGTTTCGTGTGAAGTAAGGCTCTCGGGCGATTTGCACTTATTTAATACGTCACAAGCTTCCACTCTGGAATTTTGATGTTTTTTGTCTTGGCACTTTTTTATCCTTTTCTTATGGGTGTTTATTGTTTTTTGATGGTTTAACAGGCGGACTTAATAGAATACCTCTTTTATATATCATGCCTATTATCTGCTCTATAATTATTGGTTTCGGGTCGGGTGTCTTCTATGTATCATATGTATGCATTTACAAGAAAAAGTTATCAATGTAGTATATCATTAACCTAACGCCCATAGTACAAGCTCTGCCTAGTTTGGGGTTAGGGGATTCTTTATTTATTGTATCAAATGTTAGTTAAACTTGATTAATGATTAATAACTAAACATTATTTGTTTTCTCCACAGAGCTTAGAATACCTAAAACAATTAATACAATACACATGAACATGCTTATTTTCATTCACAGACACACACACACTCACTCACATGCACTCGTCCACAAACATACTCAATCTTATTAATGACGCGCACATAATCATACTCATTTTAACTCAAATACACGAAACCGCGTAACCACGTATAGGTAAACCATTTTACTCATAATCAAGTACGAATTCTTCTATTAACTATATTAGTTTATTTATAAATAAGTATACTTCTTACATTAAATATAATAGAGTTAGGTCCCACTCAAAACTTTGTAACCTCAAAATCCAGGCTCTTACGAAACCTAGTGCGAGGGACAGAGCTCGGACTAGGATACTAATCACTACTTGTTTAAAAATTCGTATAAGTGCTAGTTTTAGTTAGTTTTTAGTACCTAACAATGTTTTTGTACATGCAAATAAACTATTTTTATTATTAATTTTCTTATATGTAAAAAAATAATCTTATATATAAAATTCTCGTGTCACAGTTTTCGGTCCCGTACTCCTCTGAAACGGCTTGACCGATTCTCATGAAATTTTGTGAGCATATTGAGTAGGTCTGAGAATCGGCCAACATCTATTTTTTATTTTGCAAAACAACGTTTGCTGTGGTCTGCTAGTAATTACAGTTATCTTATTATAAAAAAATATATACATAGCGATATGTTGTAAATTTTTGTAGAACTTACTATTATAATTATAAACTTATAAAATTTAACGAATATCTTCGCAAATATCTAACAAATTATTATTCAACCATTTCCAAATTTAAATAAATGTTTCCGAGATTACCTACTCCTTCTAAATAAGAAATATTGAATTCCTGTTCGATCCTTCGAAATTTGAATTAGAGGAATTGGATTATTTCGCACGAAATTCTAGTTAGATTTCAAAAAGGATTGTACTCGAATTATAAATTCCTAAGCCTTTGCTTAAATTGCTTTCAAAATAAATTTATTTCTTCCAGTAATAAGCAATTTTTACTTTGTTTTTGAAAATATTTATGATAGTAGAGGCAAAGACAATATGAGACAAGATATTCATTTTTCAGTAGATTACAAACAATGCATGCGTTTAGTCACCATTTTGAAAATGATAATGTGCTTGCTTTCTTTTCCATACAAAGGTTGTCTGAAAGAAATCGCTTTAAGCTTTAAGACCGTCCAATTCGCATGATAGGTTGTAATATAATAGTAAAACGGTATTATTACTATATTTCTTTATTTATGTTGATTGGTGTGTGTAATAAAGAATTTTCTAACTATTTCTATTTATCTTATCTCATCACATTGACATTCTAAACCGTTGTCAACGATAATTATGATTAATTGCCATTTTTTATATTTACAAATTTGACATTGTATTCATTGTTTCTATGAATTATAATTGTATTTCAGATTTTGACTTTTAAAAATAATTATAAATAAATAAATAAATATTTCCAGACATTTCACACAACAACATCTAGCCCCGTGGTAAGCTCTTAGCTTGTGTTACGGGTACTAGATATCTGATATACTTAATATAATAGTCATACATATATAGATATTTTTACTATACATATTAAACACCCAGACCAAGGAGCTCGTGCTTGCAGAACATACAAACACTTTCACCCTCGGCGGGAATCGAACCCGCTACCCCTTGCGCCGCAAGCGGACCCTCGCCCACCGCGCCACTGAAGCAGTCCAGTGAATTATGACACTAGTTATTAAGGTTTTGAATGAGTTGTAACATCGGGGAATCACGTTAAAAACTATATTGTGACTTACAGATATTATCAATCAATTACTATTATGACTATGATCAAAAGCAAGAATAGTTTAACTATTTTGTCTGTTCACGTCCGTAAGTGTTAACTCTCTGAATCCTTACACGTGACCTCCGGGTGGTACTAAGAAAGTCTCTGGTAGTAGTAGGCTTCGGCTGCGCGGGCTTGTCACCAACCTCCGGGCTGGGCCAGTGCGTGAAGCTATTATTTCGTGTTTCGTAATGTGGCCCGGAGAAGCCATCTACCTTCTAGGTCTTCATGCCCCATCTTAGACCACATTGTCTCATACCATTAGGTGAGATTGTGGTCAAATTAAAGTTTATCAAACATAAAAAAAAAACTTCTTTCGTTCGTTCCCACTATGTCGTCGTCTATTTGAAGCTATTCTAACTTCTCGATTCTTCTCCGATTAAAATCGGAATCCGACAGACAACATAGGAACAAGCTCTAAAAGTCTGCGAGTCACACTCCCAAAACATCACGTTTTCAAATCATACAAAAACATACAATATGTCTACCAATTTTTTTCCCTCCTAACCCCAACACTACGAGACCCGTATCATCCCAGCCTCACCTATTTTGCATATTTTGTTCGAGCAAACACGACCACTTGCCTTGACTGTTAAATCAAAGATCCCTCTGTACTTTGGGCACAAACAAACTCAGTGACACATGTCATCCATTTGACCTGTGACATACGTTTTATGAAGACGTTAAAAGACGTGGTGGCTATGTGGGAACACATTCGACTTTCATTCCGAAGGTCGTGGGTTAAAACCCCGCCCTATGGGATATTGGTCTTGAAAGTTGCATGTACGCTTTAAAACACATGCTTTACCTAACGGTGATAGCAAACATTGTGAGGAAACCGGCATATCCCAGTGGGAACGTAAATAGGATGATAATACATTTTATGTGTTTGCTCCAAGCCCTAACTTAGTATAATACCACGTACTTATAAAGGGGCTTGCATTTCTGTCATAAAAAATATCGTAAAAAAATTATAGTGGTTATAACCACTATATTTTTTTTTATTTTAACCTCTACATCAAGGTTTTATACAGACTTTATAACAGAGTTTGCATGCTCCCATTGATAGCTTTATCTGTCTAGATAATTTTGAACACCTTGTCAGCTTATATTAAAAAAATCTTAATTTAAAATTTAGGAAAAACCCCCGATTCCAATTAATCGAATCCAATGCCTTTTCCTTAAAAGTAAAACACCATAATATTTTGTAATGTGCACGCGATGCGTTTTCATTTGATAGCCAACTCGAGTATACTTACCGATTTTCGGTTTTCCTTCCCCACTTTATCCCCCATTACTTTTAAACCCCATACATTTTCATGAAACATGTTTAAGAACACTCGCGCCAGACCCACCTTTCATAAAAAAAACTATTTAAAATCGCTCCATCCGTTTTGGAGTTATGATGTCCCAGACAGACACACAGACAGACACGTCAAACTTATAACACCCCTCTTTTTGGTCGGGGGTTAATGAAACAAAAAAAATTGAGATATTTTGAACCCTTTGGGTGCATTCAATATGATTCAAACTGCTTAATATCAATTTCTTTTTATGTTTTCCAGATTTTTTTGATTACCTACTCTACACACTGTCGCTGACTGTATAAATAGGCACTAATATTATCATTTTTGGGGTTCCGTACCCAAAAGTAAAAACAGGACACTATTATTTGATTGCGCCGTATATATGTCTGTCTGTCTGTCTGTCTGTATATAAGTATGTATCTCAAGAACCGTCATAGTTAGAAAGTTTAAATTTTAACGGATTATGTATTTCTATTGCCGCTATAACAACAAATACTAAAAACTTTTTTATTTTTTTTTATTATTTATTGATAAGCCTTCATTTGACCACAATCTCACCTGATGCAAAGTGACGATGTGGTCTAAGATGGAGCATGAAGGCCTAGAAGATGGCTTCTCCGGACCACATTACGAAACACGAAAAAATCGCTTCACGCACTGTCCCAGCCCGGAAACACATAATAAATAAATATTTAAGGGGCTCCCATAAAACAAACGTGATTTTACGAGGTTAAGCAACGTTGCGCTCAGCCAGTTACTTGGATGGGTGACCGCTCGAACTGCATCTTTTTGCAATATATTTTTCTATATTGCAAAATGTGTAATAACTGTACCCGGAAACCTAGGTGTAGTATGACTCCATCTAATACTTATAACAATTTCAAATTTTAAACTAACGAAGTCTTCTCAGTCTTATAAAAAAAATCTGCAAGCGAACGTCGCGTCGTACAATTTTCTGGAGCTTAGAAATAAATAATTTAAATTTTAATTAGAGTGTTCAAAGAAAGTATTTTCCAATTAAGACGGGTAGAAACCGCAAGCAAGAACTAGGTTATTAGAAACTTAAGTTATAAAACAGTATTCCATGTAGGAGTATTTAATTCAAATTTCTAGAAAACCATAGTAATTTAATCATTGGTAAAGTTAGTTATACCAGTTATACTTCAACTGCCCCAGTATTAGTGGGCGTCCGCTTGTCCGGCGGCGGTCCGGCGAAATAGGTAGCGGATTCGATTCCTGCCGAGGGGTCATGTGTTGTATGTTCTGCAAACACTTTCTCCTATGTATGGGTGTTAATCTGTAACACTAAATAACATCTGTATAATTATGTATGTATCTCTTATATATAAAATTCTCGTGTCACAGTTTTCGTTCCCGTACTCCTCCGAAACGGCTTGACCGAATCTCATCAAATTTTGTGAGCATATTGAGTAGGTCTGAGAATCGGCCAACATCTATTTTTTATTTTGCTAAACAACGTTTGCTGGGGTCTGCTAGTATGTATGTATAATAATATAATTCTCTATTACACACCAAGATAAAACAATACAAAAGGGACTAAAAGCTAAATACCAAATGTGTAATGGGCGACTACAACATGTTGTAATCTCTAACAGTCGTAAGTGGCAACTCGCGATATGGCTACCAGATCAATAGAAACCTTTTATTCATACAGCCCAAAACAAATGAGAGTAATTTTTCTCCACTTTCATTAGTAGTAACTGCAGTACAGAAGCTTAGCCCAAAGCCCGTTGCCTTTACCCCATACGATATGTCTAATGCTCAGTGATTTATCGAGTGTGTTACACTTTTTCCAAGAGGGTAGATAACACCGCGATTGTGCATTGGAATAAAATAAATGGGTATTTTTTTCGGGATAAAGGTAGCTTATAATCGTTATCATTATCAGCCCGAGTCTATTGTGCCGTTGAACATGAGCATCTCCAATTTTTTTTTATTTGTTCTGCTTCCTAATGGTATTAATTATTTTATTCTGTTTTTAGTGCTATTTGTTGTTATAGCACTATTGCGTGGACGAGTGCGAGTCGTACTTGCTGACTGCTGACCAAATATAGGCATGATCACTAGGTACATAAAAAAGTCAATTATATTTGTCTGATAGCCCGTTCATAAACATTGATAACCTTATTTCTCTTTATTATCTTGATTTTTCTATTTCAAGATTATAGAAAAAATAAGCGCATATTTTTTAAATAATCTAAATGACGTAATTATAATTATTTTTAGTCATCTACCCTATAAAGTCAAAGTAAAACATTTTTTGTAATTCATTTCTATATTTTTTCTTATATGTATGTTATATAGAAGCGAGTACAGTAGTTGCGGTAAAAAAAATGTGGCTAAAATTGTTGTCTGTTCTACTGTGTTTTGATGGCGTTGAATTATAAGTTTAATAGATTTACAGCTAAGAGGTACTAACGATGTACTTAAAGTCATTAAAATTATTGTTTTATGATAGTTTTTGAAATTTCCTTTTATCTGTGCTAAAAGACTTTTCTTCTTGTACTAAATGTAAAGATTCCAAGTCCACCCCTTAGGTTTTGATTCCCTCGCCAGTAATTTCGATCAAAGACGCGGTTTAAATTGATCTTTCTTTCGTTTACGTTTGAAGTTTTCTTACAGCTTATATATATTATAGACTTGATTATTCGCTAAATACTCGAGTCGCAATTTGCCTTTACCTGTGATAGAAGGGGTTGCTTCATGACAAATTTTAAGATTCTAGAATGACTGAATGAACCCTAGAGATTTCCCTTCCGAGTATCTAAAATTTGCCACAAATGTACCATTACAGGCAGTAATTACTGGTAGTTAGCTTTTGAGGAACGGAATCCTAAAAAGTCTATCAATGTCGCTTCATGACTACAGATTCTACACTCCCTATAATTTACCTATTCGCCCGTTTATAATATATTAGGTATTTATTAAACGCAAGCCTTAATTTTTTTAAAATTTTTACTGCTAAGAAGTATCATTATTATTTTTTATAATAAGACTACTGCTACTTCTTATCAAACAAATCAGTCTTCTTCCTACAAAAATAACTTCAATCGTTCTATATCCACAGACTCTTGAGCACAATCTAATAGGTTATAATTTGACTGACGCTGCATAAATCTTCTTACACACAGCAAAGTCTGCATTTTCCTTACCGATAATGTATGTGCAAACTAAAATATACTCAATTTTCACCGTCAAAAAGTTTCTTCTTACACAACACTTACCGTAAGTTTAAAACTACACGTGAAACTATCTAATCTTATCGGGAACTTTGAAGCAAAATATTTATAGAAGTTTTTAAAGTGCCTCTCCTTGGGCACTAATGAGAATACTTTTTGAAGATAAGCTTTGGGCTTAAGAAGTTATTATTAGTTTAGATACAGTTGTGGCAATATCCAGCTATTGGACACAACACTTATACCGTTTAGATTTACACGGGATATTTACCATCATTGATTGTCTTTGGAGTTTCCCGATATTTTGGCACAGTACATACACTATGTTATAAATCTTAATGAGTAGTAGTATTGATAAACTTGATAGCTTCAATAGTTACAACACTTTTGTTCTGAATGTGGAACGTATATTCGTAAAGGTTCAGTTCAGTTCCTCTTGATGGCTTGATGCGAGACAGTTTGCCATATCCACGTTAAGATTTCGTAATTGTTGTAGAGAATAATAGTTCTTAATTAATTTATTTATTTATTTATTTATTTAATAACTAGTACAGATTATAATCCAATTAAACTAGCTAATTATAAGTTATAACAAAACACAATAATAATACATCCAATCAATACATTGTCTAGTTACATAAAAATTATAATACGAAAATAAAAATAAAATTAATAATTAAAATCGAAAATGTTAAGAAAAAAATAATAATACTTATGTCAAATCTTAAATATTAATGTAT
Source organism: Gymnoscelis rufifasciata (assembly GCA_929108375.1). NCBI lineage: Eukaryota > Metazoa > Arthropoda > Insecta > Lepidoptera > Geometridae > Gymnoscelis > Gymnoscelis rufifasciata. Next base: position 4,090,217 of record OV815315.1, on the reverse strand, counting down.
CAGATGTCAAGTTCACAAAAATGAAGAATGTCACTCACTAAGTCCAACAATATTAATATAACTAGCTGTGCCCTGCGGTGCTACCCGCGTTATAATGGATGAAGAACTCTTAACCAACAACATATTTATTTGAATAAAGATTAATATTATTATGTTGATACAACTTAAACAAATTATTTCGACCAAATTAGGTACCATAAAAACGGTTTTTGTGAGTTAATCTTAAAAGATAGACATATACTATCGCGGACTGTTTTTTAGATCATTAAAAGAGCTATTATTGTTTAATACATATTTTTTGTGTATCTTGAACCGTTTTCACGGCGCACGCAACGGAAGGCTTCAAAGATGAAATAATTTCTCCTGTTTTTTACACATTTACCACTATATCTTTGCTCCTATTGGTCGTAGCGTGATGTTATATAGCCTATAGCCTTCCTCGATAACTGGACTATCCAACACAAAAAGAATTATTAAATTCGAACCAGTAGTTTCGGAGATTAGCGCGTTCAAACAAACAAACAAACTCTTCAGCTTTATAATATTAGTATAGATAACAATCAATATAATATTGATTTGCTGACAAACAGCTACGTAATTACTTCAGGGTTTTAACGTACTGTGGCAGTGACAAGAGAGACTATTATCACTAATTTAAAAATAATAATAATAAAAGTTCTCAAAAATGGCCGTGCAACGGTATATTGGGTACACCAATCTATCATTACAGACAGGACTTTTCTCGCGAATAAGCCTGATAGTGTACTAATAGATCGTTAAAAATGGATAGCGATACTCGTTGACATCACTATCCTACATGCTGCCAATATCGTGAAGGCTGAGAGTGATAAGGTTAATAAATACCATGACTGGGCCCGCAAGATTGTCACCATGTGGGACGTGGAGTCAGCGAATATGGTATCTATATTCGTGTCCGTTAACGGTAGCGAATAGTCTCGACCAACACCTTAGGAGAGCTCTCGCTGGGAAGCTGGATCGAGGGTCAGATTAAGCTCGTATTGTCTCAAAGTTCCTCTCTTTGCAGCCCTAGTCAGCGGTCGCTTGAGTCTTAACATTAAAATAAAGTAATAAAAATATTTTTTTATTAACAAAAATAAATGATAGTGTTTAAAATCTGTAAAAAAAACAAAACAATAAATATAAATATATATTATATTTCCGTTTTTTATAAATTATCTGACAATATTTTATGAGTGTCATGAACAAAGCTAAGAAAATAAGTAATCAATCAAAATACCTATTATATTGTGGCACATGCCCCATTAACCTCAAAACAATTGTCAACTCTGACCAATCTCAACACATTGGAGACCGCAAGTCGTATTAATCATACATAGCACCGCATGCACGATATATTACGTACGATAGTGAGTAGAATGCGAACAGTTGGCGTTAATGGTGCCCCTACCCTAGGGAAATGTGTTCTTGATAATGTGAACAGTAATTTTATGTTGCAATGCATGATTCGAGATAGTGGCTTTCCGAACTTACAGCTGGGCTAATTTATATTTGATGGATTTGATTTTAAGAGGAAATGTTATGTTAAATCTTAATTCATAAAATTAAGTTAACATAATATCAGTTTTGAATTATTCATTTCGCAATGCACATACACCATTTTAGTTTCATATAAGTATACTTTTTTACATAAAATGCCAGCATAACTATGATGCATAATTAGGCAAAGCTATGTTTAAGACAATCTGTCTTAATTGTCACTTTCAATTAAAAAAAATGCGCTTTAGGACAAAATTTTTATGAGTTGTATCGTATCATTAAACTAGTTTTAGATTGATCTGCACCAAAAGTTAAACTTATTTAAAAACCCTACATTATTAAAAGTGCCTGTTTAATTACCGAAATTCGCAACGACAACTCACATTTCCTTTATGTAAGTACATTTAAATAAATGTACCGAGTCCTTACATTACGTACATTTGAAAAAACACAATTTAACTTTGTAATAAGGCTACATTATTGAAAGAGACTACATAATTACTTCCCGACATCAAACGCTGGCTCGTAAAATATTTTAATTAAATCGCCTGAAGACCATCTCGGTCACTTTTATAGGCTGTTTTAATATAAAAGTTCATTAATGTCATGCAAATATTCACTTAGGCGCTATTCGAAAGTAAATACTATTTTCAATCAACATTACATATTAAAAAGCTAAAACCTTGAATATGTAATTTTGTATAAAGGCATGATATACGGTATATGAAATAAATTTTCAAAAAATGTAAAAAAAAAAATTATTTAAATCAAATTTTGGGAATGATTTTATTGTCATTATCAGACCCGTTCGATTGATACTTCTTCAACAAGGTACTTGTGTCTAAATTGAAGGCGTATTTTATATTTTGAGCAGAACTTCCTTCTGAGTAAACTTAAATATTAATTTTCAGATTTTAATCCCGACTCAATTATCCAAAAATACTACATAGACATATTTTACTTCACTAAAATAATTTTTATGGTTACTAAAAAGTTATTTTAACCTACAGTGAGTAGACTAAACCTAAGTCCTAAGACCTATTCACTACTCGTAAGCGATATTGGCCGCCCTTTGTGCTTCTTCCTCACATGTAATATTTATTATAACTATTGTTTTGCTTTGGTGTACAATAAAGTGTTTTCGTATTGTATTTTATCATATTCTTATTTTATCTTTGCAAAGTTTACAGAACCACACCAAAACCATTTCCGCAGCCCCATTAGCTCACTAATAACCTCAAATGTACGTGTAAATAGGGTCATCGGATTTACATATCGACGGCAGTAGGTTATCCTAGGTTGAACACTCAGGTAGTCTAGATTTAGGGCGCGATAGTGCTGTCATCACGGAGGCGAATAGACTATTAGACGGCCTATTTTCACACCGTCCCCCTTTGAGTACAGTTTTGTAGTCTTTATGATTACGAAACTGTACACACTAGCATTTTGTAATACTTTAGATTTTAGTTTTTCTTATTTTTTTTGCATTAATTATTTCGCTCAATAACGACATAAGTTTGTCACGCATTTAGTGTTGCGAAATACAAGAACTTTCTAAACATCTATAGAGAGTCTATTTACATCAACAATTCAAGTAGTCAACCGCTAAATATAAAAATCTAAACAATACAATTATTCTCCCTTCAAACACCAAAAAGGGAAAAACTTTATAAAATCAACAAGCATTTCACAAAACCTTAAATGAAAAGGCAAAAGAAAACATCGGAACGTAACGAAAACATTTACAATTGTGAATACTGATATAACGTCAACTTCAACAGTCAAAAGGCGGCTTCTACCATAAACGCCCCAGAAATTATCACAAGCCGATACGCTCGATAAAATGGAGACGTATCCACAAAACACAAGTGATGTTGCCCGGGGCAAGGCCAAAGGCCGCTGTCAATCTCGCTGAGCCTTTAACCTCCACTCAATTTATTATGATTCGGTTTTGTGTAATACCAATTCTTTATTGGCTTTAACATTTTGCTTTAGCCGTTTGTAAGCATCGTATTGTCTAATAAAGGGTATTTGCCTGAGGTTTAGGCGGACCTTTATATTTTTATGCTTAAATTTTTCGGGATTTCGTTTTACAGCGGGTTCATTGTGAAATGATAACAGATGAGTATTTTTATATTCGTAAATATTCTTTGATGATAGATCATTATACTGTTGTGTGTTGAGATAACGAGTGACAGAGGAAAATGGAAGGAAAAAACAGGTTGTGCCGACCTCACGTAATGTGGGATAAGGACAAGAGAATGATGAGAGAATGATGATAATTTTAGTATAATGATCATTATACTAAAATTAAATATCTATATTATTAAGCTAAAGCATTTGTTTTTTTGTTTGAACGTGCTAGTCTAAAAAAATTCTGGTCTCTTTGAAAAAAAAACAATTATTGTTAGATAGCCCATGTACTGAGGAAGGATATAATGCTACTATTTAAAATACTTTTATATATATTGATTTGTTAAATGAGTAATTTTTATACTGCATTATGCCTGTATTGCACAGAATTCTTTGAAATAACTTAGCCCATAAATTTGTGCGATCGGTAAAAGCACTAAAACTTTTACGCGAGGACGTACAAGTTTTTACAAATCTAGTTACCTATCCTACCATAATAAACGACGCCGCATTGCATACTATGTTAATTTATAACTGCGAAGTACAGAACTTTGCGAACAACCAACTAAAAATGATGAAGCACCCAATTTTATATTGCTTGGTAAAACTTTGAGAAAATACGAATAAAGAACAAATTGATACAACATTATAAGCATGTAGTTACCAAAGCACGTTAAAGATACAGATTTGAAATCAATTTTCGTGTATTATTATTATGTACAAAATATAATATAGTTATGAATCTAGATGCAAACGCTGAAAGGCCGATATGAAGGTTATTAGTATATATTTAATAGCATCTCCGGTTCCATTAAAAGATTTCAAAGCCATTTGAATAATTACAATTGAAATCACTCAAGTCCATAAATGAGACACACTGTCATTCTGCAAAAGGTTCTATACTTCGCACATTATGACCTATATTTTTTGCTAATTATTTCAGAGATACCCCTGCGACGAAACACACCGCGTGGCTTAGGTATACATGCAAAACCGTATACTTCGTGGATTATTATTTCGTGGACAAGACTTTAAGTACAAGATTTAAGAAACATTTACAACGTACCTACTAGTAAGTAGCCTCACTTATTACATTTTGTATAGAAAACATAACACAAGCTCAGTAATGAATCGTCATCACAACCCTACTGAGCACAATGATGTTTTTACTGTAAACTACGGCAACAGCTGTTCGTAACGACATCACGCGAGGAAGCAATATATCGGTTCAAAAGACGCCATTTTCTATGCTCAGTGGCAGCAGTTCGCGAAGCTTTAGTTTTGTTGTAAATTGTAACTGATTGAAGTTCTGAGGTTGTTGCTGAAAAGTTTCGGTCGTTAAATATCAGTTTATGTTGTTTGTAACGCCTCGCGGAGTTGCTTGCACCGTGCTGGGAAATTTGGATGATATTGCAAAATAGAGGGTCAATTTGACGAGGTTTGTAATAGACCGCTACATAATTTATTTATTTATTTCACAAAATATTACATACAATGGTGCAAGGACTAGACTTTGGATCATTCATAATTTCTTGTTGATAGTCTGTGTAACTAATATAAATAAATAATTGACATTATCATTATCATCATGGATATATTCATCAAACTTTGTCCTATCATTATTTATTTCCATATTCTAACATTAGGAGTAAACCCCAATTATTTTTTAATTATTTTACAAATTACTTATGTAAAATAATTTTTAAAAAATCTGCTTTTTTATGTGACTAATAATACAACCAGAAAGTAAAATACACATAGGGCATAAAAGTCACTAAACTAGGTCGTTGAAAAGTTTTAAAAATGTTTGCAAACAAACTGAAATTCTTTTTTCAGCAACAAATTTTCATACAAAAACGCGCTTTGCAAAAACTTTTTCATAAGCGCACGATAACAAAGCGTTTTTAATAACGGTTTTAACTGGTACCCTTCTCTAAAATCTGGAACATCGCGTCACTAGCATCTGGTCAAAAATGGATCGAGTCCGAAAACGATTCGCTTTATTTTAATATGTGTCTCTACACATAATACAAAATGTACCTTTTCCATTATAAAATAATTTGTGAATTGAAACATATTAAAATAGATTATTAAATTTGATTGACCTTCAGAGAAACAAATTCATCAGAAGCTTTCAATAAATTGAATCGCTTTTGTATTGAAACTCAAAAATAATTTTCTGTTTGTTGGGGTATTAAACTTTTTTTTTTAATTACAGAGAAAGAGACCAAATCTCTCAGACATATCGTTGTCAAAACGTGCACGGTTATGTTTTAACGTAAATAATTACTTCAACACCTTATATTTGAAATTGTTCAATTTAATAAATTCTAATTTCTGGCGGACTCTTTGTTCCCTGTTTTCTGTACCACTTAGATCAGAAGCTCTAAGCCTTTTTTTTATTTACCGCGGGAAAATATTTCTACGGGGACTTAACCGCGAGGCGTAAAGCTAGGTGGAAGTTACAGACGTATCACCCATTACCGTGTTTCCTAACGATAATGGAACTCCGGAGTGACTTTAACCCAACATTAATTCAACTCCTACTCTAATGGTGCTGGTTTTGTTAATTGTACAGGTAGCTTGAATTATTATTACATTTTGAAATGTTTACTTAAGTTTTAGTTTTGAGCTTGTCTTAGCCCCAACATTCTATGCTACAAAACGAGTTTTATTGAACCATTTCTTAGAATTTCGTCTACTAATACCCTATACGCCAAGTAGGTAAAGATAAACAATTTTTTTGTCCTTTAAAACAGACAGTTATTTTACTCCAGAAATGCCCAGCGAGTATCCCTTGCGAAGAGGCATAGTTGGATCATCATCATCATCACCCTATTAACGTTCGACACAGGGAATTTTCTCTTGTCGAGAGAGATTAGGCCTTAATTCACCACGCTGGTCAATTGCGGGTTGGTGAATGTCACATGTCCTTCCAACTCTTTTTTTTTAAGATCTCAGAACATGTCGGTTTCCTCACGATGTTAAATAGTTGATGAGTAGTTGGATATTTTACCGAAAATAACTATTATTTTTACAAAATAATGTTTTGGAACGCGCACTTACAGCGGGTCTTAGTTGGCGTTTTTTCTCGCGATCGCCTAACTTTGATTCGACGACCAGACTCTCCTTTCCTCTACGCACTGTATGACCAACATTATGTAAAGACACCAGAGTCTCAAAAACTGTTAATACATTCTTATAAAAATACTAGATCATGGATACTGTAAGACTAGATGCAATAAATGCAATGTGACTGTAAAAAGTTCTTAGTTTGAAATTCTTTGAGTAAAAATTATTTTTATTTTTTTATGCAGAAAAATATTAAGACACATCCGATGGGTAACGACATGTATGCTTTGTATTTTTAACCCCCAACCGAAAAGAGGTCAATAGGTAGGTTAATAGTTTAACCTAAGTGAGGTTCATCACTTATTGAAATCCATGAATCTTTGAAGTAAGTTCAATATTTAAAGTTTTGCCGCATTTGTTTTGCTAGTATACATGTGTAGTTTTGTGAACTAACATACAAATGTGCTATACTCATACAAACCTAGTAGTTGCGGGTGAGTGAAATATGTTCAGTGGTTACGTGCCGTAATGACTGGTCAGGGCTGCCAACATAAAACACAGAGGCTATAGAAATTCCATGTCAATGTTAATGACTGTATATGAGTCATAAAATTCATAGAAGAGCCTAGTTAAACTCGAAAATGTAAGCCGATAAATTGTAAACCAATAGTTATGTCAAAATATGATCTATGAAGTTTCTGGGTTTTATGTCATATATCATAATTTAGGGATTCCAAGTAAAAACCTTGTCACTTTTGACATGTTTTTTTACAAATTTTTACACATACAAACATCTAAGTGATTGATGAAAACAAACGCATAATAACTATATTTTAATTTAAATATCATAGTAGTTGATGTCCTGTACATTTTATTCTATTAAAAACTGCAAAACAAAATAACAATAATTTAGCTAAAAATAGATTAAATATTACGATTTGATACATTCCAGTAAAACAAATTAATTATCTGAATTAAAACATTTATTTACAAAATTAAATAAGTTTCCATTTATATAAATACCTACTATTTTCAGCTATATTTTATTCAAGTGGCAACATTTGGCGGTGACAGCCCTGACGCAGGGTTGGCGAACAATACAGTAGGTAACAGCGACATTCGTACACAATATGCGAGAGGTGTTGAATTTGTCTGTTTTGGAGCAAAACCACCAGTTTAAGGTGCAGTTCTGTTGGCAATATTAATTTACTCTCATTGAGATAAACATCATTTAGTCCATGGACTGATCATTCTGGACATTAAAATTCATTTCACACATCTTGCCTTGTGGTGAGGTATAAGCTTGTGTAACGGGCACTAGACATCTGTTTTCCTTGATATAATAGACAAACATAATAGAGTTATTTTTTAGGGTTACGTTCTCAAAGGGTAAAACGGTATCCTATTGCTGAGACTTCGTCGTTTGTCTGTCTGTCTGTCACCAGGCTGTATATCAAATAAAATAAAATAAAAGTGGTTTTTATTGTAAAAAATGTTTACAAAATGTGCATCTTATCGATGGGACGATGTCTTACAGACGACCTATAACTACACTAAGACTAAATCTAAAAACTAAACTAGACTAGGTTTAATTGCACCAAGTATAAGATGCATATTTCGCAGACAGTCAAGGCTACGGATCCTTCTGAACTAATCAGTGACTGTATCTCAGAGGATCCGTTCCTCGACAGCAGCTCAACTCCCCCCATACTGGTGCATTTATGGGCGCTTCTCCCCTTTCTACTTCTGTTATAAATATTTATATTTATCCATATATTTACATTCATCATCATCACCCTATTAACGTTCCCACTGCTGGGACACAGGGACTTCTCTCTTGACGAGAGAGATTAGGCCTTAATTCACCACGCTGGCCAAGTGCGGGATGGTGAATGTCACATGTCCTTCAAACTCTTTTTTGAAGTTCTCAGAACATGCCGGTTTCCTCACGATGTTTGCCTTCACCGTTAAAGCACGTGTTTAAAGCGCACATAAATTTCTCAAGAAAAATCCAGAGGTGCGTGGCGGGGTTTGAACCCACGACCTTCGGAATGAAAGTCGAGTGTCCTTCCACTTAGCCAACACGGCTATATACATTATTAATAATATATTTACATTAGTCCGCAAGTATTACATATGCACATAAATAAATTACATAGGTATATATATACATACATATAAACATATACATAAACAATACTATATATTTTATATATTTTATCAAGAATCAAGAACCATGATAGCTTCAGAGTTGATATTTCGAGGGATATATTTCTGTTGCGTCTATAACAACAAATACAATAAAAAACATACAATAATAAATATTTATATTTTATCCCATATAACTTCACATCGATCGTCTTGTTGTTCAAGGAAAGGTAGAGGGCACAAGTAGGGGTACTGTTAAACGATTGCAGCAGGATGATCTCCAACAGAGAAAAGTGGCGCGCTGTCGTGAGGCGTATGACATCTGCCCACACCGCCGACACATGGCGACCACGACCGCTCTGTCAAGAGCGTAACGGAAAAGAAGAAGATCCCATATAACAAACGTAATTTTAAAGAGGTTAAGCAACGTTGTACGAAGCCAGTACTTGGATGGGTGACCGCTCTGACTGCATTTTTTGGAATTTTTGAAAATGATTTTTTAGTTAATTTTGTGTTTTTTTTTTGCAAATAAACTGTGTACACAGGATCCTAGGTATGGTACGAGTCAATCTCATACTTTTACAATTTATTACGGATAAACTATATGGATAAAAGTTAAAATATTGGATGCTGTGCGATAAGTCCGGAAATATTTTATAGAAGCAAAAGCATTAAAAACGTCGCTGTATTATTAAAATTCAATCAAGTAAACGAAGCTACCAGCAGGCTCAAGTTCCATAAAATTAACATTGATAAAGTCAGCGAAGCTTACTCTCAGCAAATTACCATCGATAGCGCGCTGACAATCATGCTAATTGTTCAGTCCCCGTGAAATCTTATTGGTATATTCAAAAGAATAATAAACAAGGTATTGGGAATATCAACGTATTTCCTTTCCTAGCGTAATGAAATGCAGATGTTCCTGAGTTTTTACTTTTTATTCTGCTTTTGTTAATAGTTGATAAAACCTTTTTTGCAAATGAATAGGTAGTAACCGATTCTCAGACCTACTGAATATGCATATAAAATTCGGTAAAAATCGGTACAGCGGTTTCGGAAGAGTATGGTAACTAACAATGTGACATGGAAATTTTATTTATAAGGTAATTAAAAGTCGTTGAATTACCTAAATTAGTGGTAAATCTTTTTAATAACAGTTCAATAAAAGCTTTTTATTTCACCCTTGTTTATTCCTATTACAGTCACAGAATAAGGCGTAAATAGGCCTATTTTGTGTTTTAGTAAATTCAGTTGTAGTTGCCAAAAAAGCAGTTTTTATCTAGTTTTAGTATTAGATATTATTAGATTAGAGTATTAGATTTTAACCGTTCAAATTTTGTATTTAAAATGTAAAGGTTGTACATCTTATCCCTACGCGGTTACGCCTTTCATTGCTAAGGATAAGAGAGCTATTTAGCATTTTCTCCTTGGTCTGGGTGTTTAGTATGTATAATAAAAAATATCTATCTATGTATGTCTATTATATTAAGTATATCAAATGTCTAGTACCCGTAACACAAGCTTATAGCTTACCACGGGGCTAGATGTTGTTGTGTGGATTGTTCGGCAATATTTATATTTATATTTATATTTGTTTTTTTGAAAAACGCGCATTACCTACCTAAATAGGGGTAAATATAAAAAGTAAAATGTAGTCCAAGGTACTAGGAATAGAATTGTCGTAGGGTAAAGAAAAAGAAGCCAAACCCCACCATCTCCGAAAAAGTCTCCAAGTAATGAATCAATGGTTACATTAGATCTATCTCACTCGGTTACAAGTTAGTTTGAGTGAGACAACATACTCTATTAAGTACTGACTGATTTTATTTATTAGACTAACGATTTTACTCGGACTTGGTGAAAGAGGGCCTAATTGTATCCAGCTAAGCAAATACGTTTGCTTTTTTATGGCTTTTAAGCCGATTCAATACAGAATTCTCAAGAGTAATAATTTATACAACGAAACAGTAGCGCTCTCCATGATTTTCACTGCAGTTAATATTTTCATTTTTGTGTTTTTTAATCGCGATTGAAAACAATTAATATTCATGGATACGTTCTTCGGTTCAGGGCATTTGAATAATTGGCTGATTTTTATGCAGTAGAATTAATGCAATTGGTACAGTTGATTATATTTCATTTTGCGCCGTAGGAGCGGATTAAAAAAAAAAAATTCAACTATCTTTAATCTGGATTACGATGGTGTGATATCCAGAGCAACTAACGTTGTGATGGCATAAAAAAGTATTTTTTTTTATAAAAGTGTTCCATATTTTGCAGTACAATTAGTAAGCTTTTTTCTTGCAACGATAGAACGTTAACCCACAGACTAACTCGTATAAGATCTTGGTTTTGGCTTTGTCAAGGCTTGGTTGACATTTGGTAATTAAATAAGAGTGTAGCCTTGAGAGTTAGGTATTTCCAAAACCTATCCAAAAGGTTTTTAAATATTTATATATCTACTTTCAAATTCTAATATTTCGCAAATTATTCTGCAATAAGTTACAACAGGGAAATTAAATATAATATTAGTGTTATGAAACACAACATACCTTACCATTAAAAAAATACTTTAAGCATCATAACGTTATCTTTGTCAAACCCCTGAACAATAACAATATCCATAAACATGCAAAACGATTAATTTGAAACCTCACTTTGCATTAACTTGGTTTATTCAAATAATATTAAAATCATACATTTAACAGCAGGTTTATTTATTTCAACCGCACATCGTAATGGGTACAATTTAAATACTATAACTTTACTGAGATTAAAGGATTTGCGTCATTTATTGTATTTCATGAACGAAATATCTTGTAATGTGCGTTTATAATAACATTACGTTTAAAATTTTATGATTATCTTTTGCTATCAATTTATGAGTTTTATGGTAGGATAATGTATTTGAGAAATTATTTTACAAGCTCTTCTTTATAATTATACTTAATTTAAGCTTATTATTTTAGAGCTATAAATTTTATTGACTATACAGTTTTATTTCAGTTTTCGATTGACCATTTATCGAGGAAGGCTAATAGTCTACTTTTAATCGCGGGATATATGTTGTTTCCGTTCGAAAATCTATAAATCCCGGGCAATGCCGTGCAATGAAAAGCTAGTAATAAATAAAACCGGTTGTAGCTAATTACAATTAGTGGCTACGTCAGACAAGCTTGACGAGTATGGTAACTCACCAATATGATGAGAAGTCTCTATGTGAGCTTCAAGTCAAGATGTGGACATTCTACGGCTGAAGATAATCTCTCTCTTCAGCGGTGGAATGTCCAAAGATACGGTATATACTCACTAAAAGAACTAGTTGATAAACGAGAAGTGGCCGGAGATCGGGAGTTGTGGAAAAAATGGGGGGAGGCCTTTGCCCAGCAGTGGGCACCTGTGTCCCATAGCTTATAATAATAATATGTATGTATATTAGGTATATCTAGTACATATATCAGATGTCTAGAACCCGTAACACAAGCTTAGAGCTTACAACGGAGCTAAAAGTCTATTAAGTCTATTAAGAGTTGTTTAATTGTTTGTTTGCTTGAACGCGCTAATCTCATGAACTAATGGTGCGATGTCAAAACTTATTGCCGTGTTAATTAGCCTATTTATCAACATTTTTTTTCTGTATTTGTGTTGTCTAAATAAATGTCTTTCTTTCTTACTTTTTCCGAGGGATAATACGCTGTTCCTGTTACGCCGTGGCATAAAGCTAATATTTTATGTATGTACCATTTCGTCTGCGCTACTGTAACAGAAATCAATGACCACGTCGAATAATGAAAACAGCACCAAATTCAGTAGGTATGTGCTAGTGACAGATACATGGCGTCATATTGAACGAGAAGGGTGCATATCAAATCGGTCAGGCCCTGTCGCGCCAGATGCCGCCATCAAGTGGATACTGTGACTTATACAGAAGCTCTATGCATTAGTTGGACGTTTCGGAGGCTTTTGGTTGGTAAAATAACAGATATTTTTAATGTTTTAGTAGATAAATAGATAGAAAATTCTTTATTACATACCAATAAGCAACAACACAAAATTATTGATAGTAAAATTAAACCTAGCATGTGTAATGGACGGTCTTATTGCTTAAAGCAATTTCTTCCTAATAACCTTTGTATGGAAATAATTTAATGCAGGCAGGTTGTAGGTAACATAAGGTTTAGAGAATAGACTTATCGCTCGTTATGAGAGAAGTCCTTGTGTCAGCAGTGGAAACGTAAATTGTGATGATAGAGAAAGAATGCCAGTCAATTTGCACTCGAGCACCCCCTGATATTTCTTCTACGTTTGTCTGAAAAAACATGTTTAAAACATTTTTGTTCTAGGAAGATCTTGCACAAAAACATTACTTGTAGTTCCTATCATGATGACATAGTTTAAATCCAAAGGCACGCAACTGTAGTTTTTCATATATATTTTTTAAGAAGGTCTGAAATTTAAACTAGAAAACTATTACTGAACCATTTTGTTATTTGAGTTGTAATAAAGATAAAACTGTTAATAAGAAAATAACAAGGTCCAATTGATCTGTCATCTTTATGATTATTATACATATTTTATACCTACATAAGACATTATAAAATCGGTTGAATATAAAAATAATTTAATTTGATTTTTAGTATTTTCCCAAAAGCATACATTCTGTTATCATCATATACTGCTGCATTGCATCCCTAGATTGCAGAATGCAAAATTAATTCGCAGTTGTTTGCCGTGTACAGTACATAATGATTAAATTCCCTTGCATTATGTCCAGCTTAATGTGAGGTTTGATCAAAATTTCATGGTTGGTAAATGAGAAAAACTTAATTGAATCCTTCGGTATCAATATTCTCGATATTTATTCATTAGTTTCGATATTATTAAAACAAACTTAATACAGAATATATAAATTGTAATATTTTAAATGAAAATGAAATGGGAGAAATTATGAAAGCTGTAGCCTTACCATGATTTCCCATTTTATTTGCTGTAAATATACATGTTGTAATCCAATACATTTGACAGATTTTTCACATCTAAAATTTTATTTTTATCTGTCAAATCTCCAACAGTTTTAAGTGGGAACTCGTGGTAGGTCTACCGATCCCATTGAAACGATTGGCTCTATGATTGATTGTGTATTGTAATAATTGTAAGTGAATGTTGATTTTCAAAATGTAATAGATAAAAGTTATTTGTTAGGAAAATTAATTTGCATATTTTGTTTGTTTGTTTATCTCCAACAGTCGTAAGTCGCAACTCGTGGCAGGGCTAGTGGTATATAGCTTCGAATGACGTCCTATGCTCTGCTATACTAAAACAATGGTATTTCGCCTAATCACAAGAGACTGAACTATATCATCCCCATCATAAAGCACGTACACTTAGCGAGGTAATTGAATTGAACGCGCAGTACACGTGCCGAGGCCCACGAGACCGCCTGCAATATTTTGCCCTATCTATTTTTAATAGCACTCGAGGGTTAATCATCAGATTTGAAAGCTTGTTGTGGCATGTAACTATGTGTGCGGCAAAATAATCCGATTATCATACTTTGAATAAATGATTTATCGCTTTGGGAATTTCGCTAATTTGCTTTGCCGATGATAATTTATTGTGTTGTGGTTTTAAGTTTAACCTGTAAGTACTTATCCCGTGACGGCTTAGGAGTTCGGGACCAATAAATTAGCATTTTGCACCTTCACTTTTAGTCGACTTTGATAGAAAGATGTTTAGAATATTCTATTAGTTGGTTTATTATAATTTATTCAACTGTTGTCGTTCTATGCTTGACCTTCTAGTTTCGGTGTGAGCCGCTTACGTCTATATGAAATACAAATTTATAAAGGCGGTTAACTGAAAAAAAAATCACTGATATCATAAAATACTAATACTTCCGAAAACATTCAAACTAAAATCACTATCACACATCCAAACTATCTACAAAATAAACAAGACTCCGCTACAATGTCTTGATATAATACCAGGATCACAGAAGCAAGTTTTCTTACACGCAACACAGCCAACATAGGCAAGGACAGTAAGTAGTGTACTTAGCCCGCCTCACTTGGCAAAAGGAGTTGCTACTTACTAGCTACCGAGGAATCGTTTAAACGCGTTAAAGGGTTTACTGGATCGAATGGAATGGATGGAAATTTTTCACTTGCGGTAAGAGCGTTTGCATAGATGAAGTTCTAGGAATATTTGCTTTTAGTAAACGGTACGGCTTAAGTGCTGATGTTTTTTTAAAAGTAGGTTGAATATATTTCATGTAATTTTTATTTTGTATTAGGAAGATTTAGCGTATTGTACGTATGCATTATTTTGTTTCTAGGTGTATTTGTTAAATAGATTATAAAAAAGAGATATTTTTTATTGAACTAAAAACGACATAAGCAAGACAAAGGCTTATTAATATAACTTTTTGGTTTAAAAAAAATATGGTGTTCCCGCGGAAAAATCCAAAAACACGGGCAAAGCCTTGGCGTGTAAAGCTCGTTTAATAAAATAAAAATGAAATCATTTTTCGTCTTCTTTTATATCGTCTTTTTGTAAATTCACGGTAAAGCAATGAAATCCTCAACAATAGCCTAACTAAATTAAAATAACTTATATCATAGAACTCTGCTCGCTTTGCTCTAAACTTCGACCGCAGCTTTCTAATCTTTCCGTATAACGTTACAAATTGGATAAGCCCTGTCATTAGCAGTCCACTGGCGACTAGCCAGACTCAACCTAACTATAATTTTGATTGTTTCGTGTGTCATTTCAGCATCGATGCTATAAAATTTTACGGTTACAGCGTACCATATGCGACAGTAACGCCACCTAGCGTATATCGTAGAATGTTTAGAACTAATAACAATGTGAACGTCTATCGTAAAGTCAAGATTATTTTTATTGTAGATTTTGAGATGCGCGTAAAAATAAGTGTTTTGACATGTGCTTTGGTAGGGGTTGTCGAGTAGCATGTTTGGTAATAAAATTTTATGTCCATTATCGTTATTGTAAATATAAAACGTTTTTAACTCGTTTGGATACCAAAACATGGAGTTGTGCACGTTTATGCCACTTTCAACATTCAAAATATCGATCATTAATAGTTTTTTTTTATTCTGAACTTAGCCTTAATAATACTTTCTCCTTGGTCTGGGTGTTTAATATGTATAATAAAAAATATCTATGTATGTATATTATATTAAGTATATCAGATGTCTAGTACCCGTAACACAAGCTAAGAGCTTACCACGGGGCTAGATGTTGTTGTGTGGATAAAAAAAAATGAAAAAAAAAATACTACAGATAAATAATAATAATAATGCATAACATCGTTATTATATTGGTATTTTAAGTAATAATCTATGACAATGGTGTGAGTATTTAAATAGGTATAGGTACCTACAAGGATATGAAGCGAAACAATAAGATGGACATGTTTCATTATTTCAAAATTAATGACCATAAGATAAAGAGTTTTTGAAATTTCTAGAAATATGATTTATCTGTTGGTGTTCAGTTATAAACGTACACTTAAACGAACGTTCCTGGAAAAATGGAAACAAACAAGTATGAGAAAGGCCAATTATTTAAATTTAGAATACATAATCTTTATATAAATAATTCTTCTGTGAGTGTGTATGTCACTGAACTTCTCTCAAACGACTGGACCGATTTTGATGAAATTTTTTGTGTGTGTTGAAGGGGATCTGGGAATGGTATAGATTCACAATTTTGTAAAAAAAAATTTCAAATTAAAGACTTTTAGACAGGACAACGTCTGTCGGGTCCGCTAGTATTTTATATTTATATGGAAACAAACAAGGTCATAGCCTTAAAAGAGCAAATCGCTATGTTCAAATTGAACCGATAATCTGTATTGACGCAAAACCAACCGTTAAAAACACAACGAAACGCTAACACGAACAGCTGACAACCAAGTTACACATATTATTTTCACATTCAAGAATGTCAAACAATCTCCGTTTAAAAATATTTGTCGAAACTCCAACAATGGACCGCCGAAGGGGATAAGTTATGCATTAAGTGAAGCAACTTAAATCAATATTATCTGAACAAGCAAAACTTTCTTAGCATAGGTAGAACAGGTACCACGGACGTGTAACTTCAACAGTAGAGCAAGACAAATATTGAGTCAAACTTAGGTTCTCGGTAGAAGCCCCGCGCCCAATGTTAATTATTAACTTGAAGTTTAAATTATATTTACTTTTTGAATTTAATCAGTGCATTGTGGTAATGGAAATGCAGTTGGTCTTGAGGTTAGCTACGCTCTGATTGCTTTTCTAATTTTCGTTTAACTACGTATTTAAGAGCAGGCGTTCGTTACTAGCGGAAGTACTTACAGATGCATACTAGTTCCAAGTGAATACATTACTTGTAGTGTGGTTTGTTCTTAAGTACTCTAAAATTGAGGTTTTATATTGATTATTTATTAAGTGGTTAATGACCTACGTTTGTCGGTAAAATTGGGTACATAAGCCACATGAGATCACTGCAGTACGGCTGTATTATAAATAGGCTGATTCATTTAATTTAGCCCATAATAAAATGGACGATGGGGGAGGATTTTGTGCATCGATTTGACCCGTATGTATTGTTCTACGATTTTATACAGTTTTGGAGGTATTCAACTTTTTTAGTTTTGTTTTGGATTACGAATTTCATTCACAAAAAACTTAATTATGAAAAAACTGATTTCACTAGAGTCGTGATTTTTGGCACAAACATAGCTGCAAAGTGGTCGGTACTTATTCTAAAATCAATTTATAACTTTTAAGGTCTTTTAACACCACTTTAAAAAAAAATGTGTATCATATTCAAACTTTACGGTTAAAATGATGATGACCATTATTGCATAATTTTTTTTTTAAGATACCGGAAGTAACAATTCTGAAATTAATACTTTAGCAAAGCCTAACTAATAAAATTGGGATAGTCTGCTTATAGGGCCACATTTCACTACAAGGTCAATTGCCATTACTCTTAAAACAAGACAAATTAACCTAAACAGCTATGATCATTCAAATAATATCTTAGCTCCGTGTGAAATTTAACGACCATCATAAAAGGAATTTCGTCGCTACTTTCAAGTTCTATATACGCTTAACTTTCCGTAACGTTAAAATACAAGTTGCCTTTACTCGCGGACTTGGCTAATGAAAGCAACCTACCATGTTTTATTATCTTCTTTAATGTCAAAGGAGTTCCATTTGAAGCCTGTCTTTAAATTTAGTCTGGACTAAATTGTCAGCAAGTTTAAACAAGTGGCCAGGACAAAATAATTAACAAGAATTTAGTTCCATCTTTATTAGCTTCAGCTTCTCCTAAAAACGTTTTTTTTCTGTTTATTTTGTAATAAAAACTCTTCAATATCTTAAAACTCGCAATTATAGTACTATTATATGAATCACTAGCTGTGCCCTGCGGTGCTACCCGCGTTATAATGGATGAAGTACTCTTAACCAACAACATATTTATTTGAATAAAGATTAATATTATTATGTTGATACAACTTAAACAAATTATTTCGAATTTGGTCGAAATAATTTGGTACCTACCATAAAAACGGTTTTTGTGAGTTAATCTTAAAAGATAGACATATACTATTGCGGACTGTTTTTTTGATCATTAAAAGAGCTATTATTCTTTAATACATATTTTTTGTGTATCTTGAACCGTTTTCACGGCGCACGCAACGGAAGGCTTCAAAGATGAACAATTTCTCCCGTTTTTTACATATTTACCACTATATCTTTGCTCCTATCGGTCGTAGCGTGATTTTATATAGCCTATAGCCTTCCTTGATAACTGGACTATCCAACACAAAAAGAATTATTCAATTCGAACCAGTAGTTTCGGAGATAAACGCGTTCAAACAAACAAACAATCAAACAAACAAACAAACTCTTCAGCTTTATAACATTAGTATAGATAACATTAGTATAGATGTTAACGGCTTTAACGTTTTTCATAAAATTTATTAGTTACTCACACCTTAGTGATGTCCGTGGTTATCATCATCACAATAATTAAGAGTTCGCACAAGGAAGGCAAACGGCAGGCACTACATTTACCAAGATATGGATAGAATTTTTTTTATAACAATTTAATGGGCTGTCTTATTGCTCAAAGCAATTTCTTCCAGACACCATGGATCGACAACGAGGATAGATTATCAATTGCTGTAAAAACAATATACATACAAAATGTATTATATGATATCTCTGTCTTTCGGTTTTTATTTCACAACCCGTATACTTAACAAAACACTCGAAAGATATAATCTTGTAAGAAATAATGAGCAGTTTTGGAACTATTATCATCCAAACTTGAAAACGGGGCTATCTGGAAGTTTTGTCATTTTTTGTGCATAACTAATTAAAGTAGTATATGTATATTATAGAGGTATTATACATATATTATTGAAATATTGGTACTTTAGCGAGTTTATGAAATGACTCTGAGATTATACTGTTTTATTATAAAGGGGTGATATCTTAAATAAATGACCAATGTACACGGTTATGGACTATTAGGTATAACTTAAGTTACTAAGATTTATAAAACAATAGATTATAATAAAATGATACTTGGGCTACACACAGTTTATAAGTGAATGATATTATGTATGTAATTTACCTATATGAAATACTTAAAATGAACATTGTTTTTATAGCCATGGAAGTGAACTATGAAGTTTACAGTTTATGTGCGGTGTTTGTTTATGATACGAGGATTAAAAAGGATTAATGGGGAGAGAAGGTTGCGTTAAGATATTATACTGTTATAATACAACAGAGGTCATTGCAGCATCTTAGAATAGAATAGAATAGAAAACACTTTTAAGAAAAACACACCACACAGATTAAGAAAAAACTGTACATGAAACCTTTACTAAATAAAAACAAAGGGTACATAGGGCGGCCTTTTCGCTATGAGCGATCTATTCCAGGCAACCTTGGGATGGACTGTAAATAAAAAGGACGAAATATAAGAAAAACATATATACAAAATACATAAACAACACATATAATAAACCTAAATATTATACGAAATAAAAAAACCTTTAAGTTAAACAAATAGTAAACAAAGCGAGATATATACATATGTAAAATAGAATAAGGAAAACTAATGTGGTAAAGAAGACAAATAATTTAATGGGCAAAAATCTTTATTGAAAATTAGGAAACTAAACTTATTACTATACGTCAACGAATGGGCATAGTCCTCCATCGATATTTTAATCAATTGAACACACATTTAATGACGATTTTTGTAGCTATAGATTATGTTATTCCTACTAGTAATAATTTTACTTGACAGTACTTTCATACGGATGGCATCATTATTCGTCAAATTACTTTCCAAATCTTCGACTTACATTTTATTAGATAGGTGAATTTGATGAAATATAAAACAATAAAATCTTTTTGCTTTTTTTCAAAATGATAAATCACTAAGTTTCAACTTTTTCATATTACATAAACAAGTGATAAAATGAGCCGCCTTATCGCTGAAAAGCGACCTCTTCCGGTAATAATTAATTATACAAACTCGTTTAATTTATACCAGTGGTTTACAACACAATCGATAAACCTATAATTTGTCGATGCTATTATCTTAAGATTCGTCTCCTAATAATGAGCAGTTTCGGAACTATTATCACCGAAACTTTACAACTATCAGGGGCTATCAGGAAGTTTTGACATTTTATAGTCCTTAATTAAAGTAGAGTACATTATATTGTACCGCCTTGGACATGAACTATGAAGATTACGGTTTATGTGCGGTCTTTGATTATGAGACTAGATTTGAATGGGGTATAAAAAGGAGCGTAGTTTTGCAGTAATTTATCTATTGTATTTCCTATGTTAAATAGATCTGAGGTAAGGTAATTCCTATTTTACTCGTTGTTCGATTGCAGTGCAATTTTTCATGATTTTATATTAATTTTATTGTGACTAATTTAAAGACTAACGTAGTATAAGCTAATTGTTACTAATATGATATGGACCTCAACTTTATGTAATTTTATTTTTTAATGTTGTCCGTAATAAATGAATTGTACTTTATTTTATTTATTTTATTTTTATTGTAGAATTTCAGTAATACTGGACGAAATACTAGTTTTCATTTAATGAACACTCATATAGTAATGTATTTTAAGCTGTGGATAAAATTGATACGTTATAAAGGAATTATACATTCATGAAAACATCATATCAATATTTCACAAAATAAAGAGAAACAAGATCACATTGTGTTTCGATTAAAATCTTGTATCACAACATTGTGCGACAACCATTAACTCGGAATGAGAAACATCTAGCTCTGCCATTCTGTACTTAATATTTACATAACGACGCGACTGAAAGGCTAAATTCTGCCGTGTGCCTCAAACGGAACGTGGCAAAATTTCGCTCAATTTCCATGCAGAAAACTCCATGAAAATGCAGCTAAGGGAAAATGTTGTTCTTATAATTGGACAGGTGGCGCCTAAGTCGTGCGTGGCATTTCTGCTGAACCGCATTAGCATATAAATAAGGAGCGACCCCTGAAAAGCGCAAGGGCGGAATGCAAAACAATTTTTACATTTTTATAGCCGGAAAACCAATTATCACAGTCAATTATCAAGTCAGCGAAAAAATCGTTTTATTCTGTACCTATTCGTTTAAGGGTTTTCTTTCACGGTTCATTCGATTTCAATCTCCTGTTTGCTGAGTGGGAATTCGGATGCTCAATAAAGCATCAGATTAGACGCTCCGAGTTGTAGATGTACCTACGCATTTGCACAATCGTATGTCACAGGCGTACAATAATCTGTTGATACATTGTATTGCGGACGGGCTGTACATGAAAGCGAGCAATTGAATAGATATAGCGGATAATACTCAGAATATTTTCTATAAAATGTTATTATTTGCTTTTTACTAGGTTACTATTTAGTTTGTTCTATTTCCATCCATTTAATAATAATAGAGTTTGGACAACTCCTAAAACCAAATGAACTATGTTACCATAAGATTTTTTATCCATTTAACTTTATGCAATAGTTTACAAATCTACGGTTTTTTTTCAGTATCCTAATTTCACTGACTTACATTTCGACAGATAACTAACCCTACCCACCGTTTTTTTGTAGTATGTGAGTTTTGGACCTAACATAAACAGGTTATGGTGCTTAATCCCGACCTTCGTTACTATGCCACCTTTTTCACGAACTAGTTTTACTCGTATCTATCGCGTCGCAACAACTAAGAAGCTCATTTTATCTAGACGACTGCTTTTCATTCGATCAAATAAAATGCCTTCATTTCCATTGGCGATGCAAAGATTCTAACTAGCGCCTCTAGTGTCAAAATTGTGAAGCTGTCTAAGAATGACGCTTTGACAGTTTTCGTAACAATTAACGTCAGGGAAAAACAAAAATAATAAATACAAATCAGATATAACTTCAACAAATCAACAAAGTGTCGTTCTTAGACAGTTTCTAAATTTCGCCGATAGAGGCGTGCGGATAATTTTTGCATCGCCAATAGTGACTCATCCGCAAAACAAATGACAGATCATTTCAGACGCAAAACCCGAAACGGCATGCAAACCAACCCGTCATAAAACTACTAAGAAGGTTATTTTTACCTACACGCCTGCCTTTCATTATACCTATGGATCATATTTCAATGTTTAAATAAAACGCCTGCATTTCCATCATCATCATCATCATCATCAGCACCCTATTAACGTTCCCACTGCTGGGACACAGGGACTTCTCTCTTGACGAGAGAGATTAGGCCTTAATTCACCACGCTGGCCAAGTGCGGGTTGGTGAATGTCACATGTCCTTCAAACTCTTTTTAAAGTTCTCAGAACATGCCGGTTTCCTCACGATGTTTGCCTTCACCGTTAAAGCACGTGTTTAAAGCGCACATAAATTTCTCAAGTAGAAAAATCCATAGGTGCGTGGCGGGGTTTGAACCCACGACCTTCGGAATGAAAGTCGAGTGTCCTCCCACTTAGCCAACACGGCTTTTCCATTTCATTTTGGCATTTCCATCATGACTTATCCGTAAGCCATCTGTCATTTCAGAAGCGAAAACTGAAACGGAATGCAAGCCAACCCGTCAGTGACGCTACCTGCCGTAGCCTGCCCCAGTCAGGACATAGCAACGGTTAACCGCAACGCTGATGCAAGCCTTCGCCTGTTCAGGATTAATCCATCATACGGCGTGACTCGCTAGCCATTCCTTCAGTGAATTTTCTATTGAGGCAGATGGATTGGATAACGCTGCTGTGAGTATAAGTTATTGCTATAAATTTAATTATTAGCTAAAGTATATTATTATTATTATTATTTAGTATTTATTGTTATTGATTTAATTATGGCTTTCCTATGGCCCTAGAATTGATAAAAATATTGCTAATGCAGTAAAAATGACAGTCCTTAAAAGAGTAAAAATACCTCGACATTATTACACATATTATTATTTTTGTACTTATAATAATAGAATATATTTATCTAAAAATAAAGCTTATTAGATTATAATTACTTTAATTCCTTCAATTACATTAAAATCTGTCACGATTATAAGTTCGAAATAATTCGTAATAAAATACTTTTTTTACCTAAACTAAAGGAATTGATTGAAACGGACACTAACTTACGTTTTTTTATGAAATCTTTGGATCATTATAATTAAGGTTTTCTCTTAGAATTGTTTAAGAATCTAACATTTACCTGAATTAAACAAATTTTTATATCATTTCTTGATTCCAATTTTATAGTTAGATAGAGGGGAGACTAAATAATTGCTATATAGTCAAATAAAATTTAAATAATTTGCTTCAATAATGTTTTTTACATAAACTAAAAATGTATGTGTAAAACTACACACTTTCTATTAAGAATATATGAAAATGCTTATCCATTTTGCTAATAACTCAAGAAACGCTGTCAAAGTTTTTTTATGGCGCAAACTTCTATACAAATATTAGTTTATTGGCTATCATTTTGAGTTATGATATTATTTTGGTCTTCGCGATACAGGATATTTACAATGTGCTTACGAAATAATATATTTTCTTGTAATAATTTATGATATTTCCCAACATATTTTTTTGAAAGGTACATGCGATGATTTTCATATAGTTCCTTCCTCTGCTGCAATAAAACTCGTATGGACTTTTAGTTTAAAAAAAGTTTGAGGGATATTCTTTTGCATAGGAGGAAGGAAGGAAGGTATAAGAACCTATCCAACCTTGCCTCATTAACACGTTATTACATCTATAATAAGACAAATTATAATCTATCCGATAACATTATAAAGCTAATGAGTTTGTTTGTTTGTTTGTTAAGTGTTAGATAGCCCATTAAGGGCTATATTGTTTTATCGCGGGAAAATATGTTGTTCCCTCAGGAAAATCTAAAAACACGGGCAAGGCACGTGTAAAGCTAGTAAAGTCGTATTATTATTTATGTGGTGAACAATAAAGTGTTTTTTATATTATGTTTTTGGTTATATCGAACCAAGAAACTATTTTAGCCGTGTTGGCTAAGTGGGAGGACACTCGACTTTCATTCCGAAGGTCGTGGGTTCAAACCCCGCCACGCACCTCTAGATTTTTCTTCTTGAGAAATTTATGTGCGCTTTAAACACGTGCTTAAACGGTGAAGGCAAACATCGTGAGGAAACCGGCATGTTCTGAGCACTTTAAAGAGTTTGAAGGACATGTGACATTCACCAACCCTCACTTGGCCAGCGTGGTGAATTAAGGCCTAATCTATCTCGCCAAGAGAGAAGTCCCTGTGTCCCAGCAGTGGGAACGTTAATAGGGTGATGATATATATATAAGAAACTATTTTTATTTTATTTTTACAATTTTAAGAAAACTTACAAGTAGGCAAACAATATAAAAACAGACAAATAAAAAAGGACATGTATTTCTACTAACTAGATATTATAACGCGAATATAGCAATACGATATGAGAGAGCAGATTTTTTTTAATTTTCATGTTTACCGAAAGAGTTAAGTGGAATTTGTAATTGACAAGTTTTAGTAAAACATCCTAAAACATTGCGTCCCAAGTTAAAATTTGTGAAACGAATATCACTATTCACAAAACGCCATATTTTTATTGCCTGGTAAATAAACAATACAGATTTTTATGTAAATTATTCAAAGATTCTATTCCCGGGTGAGCCAATTTTTCTTTAGAAAATCTTTGTATGCTGTTTCGTTTCTGTACAAAAATAAAGGAATGTTCCTTTCAGCAGAATGAGTTAGCTCAACGATCCTGCAGAAACCATTATTTTCCATCTACTTAATTAGCACAATGTTATTTAAATAATAATAAAATATGGTTTGTTTGTAGAGTAATTACATATTTTGTACAAAATGTACTTTTGACGCCATTTTGGACAAAGGGCCCAATCTGTCAAAATTATGGATTGATTCGTATCGAGAATGATAAGATGCCAAAAATGGCGTTCAAATGAGTAACAAGAAAGTAGTAGTAGTAACTTATTTTATTTAACTTGACTTGAAACTTGAAATTGAATTGAATCGAGGATTGATAGATAATTCATGTTTATAGTACTCTTTGAACTCACTAATAAACAAAACTTGTTGATAAAGGCAATCCTTTCCCTTAAACCATATCTCATTCTCACAATATTATAAAAATATTGATATAATAATTAATATAATATAAATATGAGGTGTTTGTAAAACGATCTGTAAATCTGTGTCGTGTAGAATAAAGAGTTTGCTACACTGTTTCTAGATAAACCAAACAAAACAAACCAGCCAATATAACTCGAATATGGCAAAACTATATGAGAGAGCAGAAATATTTGCACGCTCCCGTTTGCCGAAAGTGTTAGGTGGAATTTGCATAGTTCGACGTAACTCCAACGGCGAAGTTACACATCAATGTCCCGAATTGCGGAACAGTTTCCAGTCGCGGGAATTTTCATAATTTGAGGGTAGATTGTAATGTTTAGTACCTCTGGGAGGTTCCATAAATCGGGTTGCTACAAGATGACTGAGAGGCGGGATAATTTTGTTTAATTTATGTTCATGTTGTTGGTATAATTCATAATTTACGGTTGTGAGGGATGTTTTATAACAAAAGTAACAACGAAATAGCTCATAAGATAACAAGATTTATTCGTTACTTTTCAAATATAGAAAAAAATATACCTACATACTTACTTACATGTCTGCAAGTTCGTTAGGAAATTGCAGAACTCGTGGCCGAGTCTAACATAATAGGCGAAACGAAATCCCACAGTTTTGCTGGCTCGGCCACGTATTGCGAATGTATGAAGATCGAGCCGCTAAGGACCTTCGAAGGAGTGCCGGAAGGAGAGACATCTTGTCTG
The DNA here is from genome assembly GCA_929108375.1 of Gymnoscelis rufifasciata. Taxonomy (NCBI): domain Eukaryota; kingdom Metazoa; phylum Arthropoda; class Insecta; order Lepidoptera; family Geometridae; genus Gymnoscelis; species Gymnoscelis rufifasciata. The sequence goes on along the minus strand of OV815315.1, from coordinate 4,063,946 downwards.
CTTAGATTTAGATGGAAGGTTGAAGTTTAGACCTTTTGTCACTTCGAGTTTCGGACTGGAGAGAGACGGCGCATGACCGGGTAGCGTGCTATTGTGTTGGAGGCCAAGACTCACTTGGGGTGGATGCGCCAGAAAAGTAAGTGAATAAGTACAGCAAAGATTTTGAAGATGTAACAAATTTTGTCGGATCTATCAGATGTATTAGAAACTAGCGGCCCGCCCCGGCGTCACACGGGTAAAAAAAGTTCCCGGCAATTTTTCCTTATTTGCTCACCGTTTAGACCTACCCTGGACTACGACAAACATTTTAAAACTAAAATCAGCTCAATCGGCCCAGCCGTTCTCGAGTTTTAATCAGACTAATGATCAAAAATTCATTTTTATTTTAGATAGATGGATAGATTAATGATTGTTTATAATAGGGTTAACTAAATTTTTAACAAAACACACTCGACTTCATATAGGAGTAACTAGCTGACCCCATCGAACGTTAATTTGCAGAATGAAAAATAGTTATTAGCCGATTCTCAGACCTACTGAATACGCATATAAAATTTGGTAAAAATCGGTAAAGCCGTTTTGGAGGACTACGGGTAACTAACATTGTGACATGGAAATTTTATATATTAGAAGATAATCTAAGTTTTAATGCGTTGTTGGTTTGTTTGATCGGAGAAGTAGAAAATATACAAATGTCTGATTGACGACGAATTTAACACGTAGTACAATAAAAACCTTATAAAAATAAAATAGTTTATTCCTATAAAATCTTCTTATATGTATCATGAAGCAACATTCACTGTATCTGTTGGTTGTATCTTCCATTAGTATTCATACAAGTTAGTCGATCGAGCAAAGAATTTTCGCATTCAGGTCCCATCTTGACGAGGGGCGCACTTTTCTGAGTGGCCACCATTTCCTTTATTTTTTCAGCCTAATAGTCTCGTAAGGAGTGGACCGGCATTTCATTATGTATTAAATCAAGATGAGTGAAACAATTAAGACACTCCTTTTTCAGTCGATGGTTATTTTGTTGTCTTAAAATGTTAAGGGCTTCATAACAATACATACATTTATTATTTTCAAAGCCAATTATACACATAAATATTGTATTTTTAAAAATGTTCATTTACACCAACCATTTATCTTGTAAGCGCATTTTTTTTTGTTTAAATATGCCTTATACCAAAAAATAAAAATCTTGACAAGTTTCTAAGAAAATCACAAAACAACATACCTACATTGTCATTGTCACTTTTTATGAAGCTAAGTATTTTTCTGAAGAACTGGTGTGTGAAAAATCTGTCAATCATATTTTCAGGTCCGACTTGGTATTTATGTGGACTTTAAATGCTTGTAAAATTGTAACCATTTGCTGGTATTTTTTTATGTAACAAAAACTATTATACACGTATATTAAATTACTAAAGCTGGGTCCACACTTGTATCATTTCGGCGTATCGTATCTCCGTCGCGTATCCTCGGCGCGTATCATGATCGCTAGTTTGGACGCAAGCTGATACGCGTTAATGATACATGCCGTATCCGATACGGCCCGATCCGCCCCCGATCTCCAATGATCGCGTATCAAGATACACCGCGTATCACGGTGGTATGGACGTATTTTGATACTGTATCGTGATACGATACGTGATACACCCCGAACCATCCTGTGTCGGTTTTTCCGCGATCATCAAAGGGGATACGCGTTGCATTGAACAAGTTTGGACGTGAATGCTTGATGCAGTGTTGCCAAACGACAACCTCTGTGGCTCGGTGGGCGAACGTCCGCCTGAGGCGCAGGAGGTTGCGGGTTCGATTCCCACCGGGGGACCAGATTTTGTACGATCTATAATTTCTGGTTTCGGGTCTGGGTGTTTTCTATGTATCATATATGTATGTATTTACAAAAAGAATGTATCTATGTAGTATATCCGTCACCTAACACCCATAGTACAAGCTCTGCTTAGTTTGGGGTTAGTTGATGATGTGTGAGTAGTCCGGAAATATTTATTTTTTATTTATATTTAATGCTGCGGCAATTACCGTGTTCTACGGCTTTCAGGCCAAAATATTACACAATGCACTGCCTACGGCTGCAACCCTGTAGCTGTAGCAGTTTCTACGGCTATTCGCAAATTCTACGGTTATTGATTAAATCCGATGCGCGAAATTACTCACTTCTCACTTACCCAAATATGATTTGACAGGAGATCGAGAGGAACAGCACTTTGGGATTGTCGATTTTAAACATTTGAGTAGCTAACTGTATTTGATTAATAATCCAAATATATCGAAAGCCAACATTGCAAAGTTGTCTATGGTTGTATGGACTTTGTTACTCTTGAAGTTACTTGTTACATTTTCTTTTTGAAGCGTCCATATTTGTAAAGTTAAAGTTGATACGCTGAAATGATACAGTATCACATAAAAGTATAAAATGAGCGTCCATACTTATGATACGGATACTCGATACGCCACGCCTGATCGTGATACACCGAAATGATACAAGTGTGGACCCAGCCTAAGTTTTCTTATTCGTTTTTTATGTATGTCTATTATAATAAGTATATCAGATGTCTTGTACCCGTATTAAAATCTTTATAGCTTACTATCAGTCTGCATCCTTCACACAGAGCTTTTTATATAACACTACCTGTGTCCTGCGGTGCTACCCGCGTTATAATGGATGAAGTACTCTTAACCAACAACATATTTATTTGAATAAAGATTAATATTATTATGTTGATACAACTTAAACAAAATATTTCGACCAAATTAGGTACCATAAAAACGGTTTTTGTGAGTTAATCTTAAAAGATAGACATATACTATCGCGGACTGTTTTTTAGATCATTAAAAGAGCTATTATTCTTTAATACATATTTTTTGTGTATCTTGAACCGTTTTCACGGCGCACGCAACGGAAGGCTTCAAAGATAAACAATTTCTCCCGTTTTTTACACATTTACCACTATATCTTTGCTCCTATTGGTCATAGCGTGATGTTATATAGCCTATAGCCTTCCTCGATAACTGGAATATCCAACACAAAAAGAATTATTCAATTCGAACCAGTAGTTTCGGAGATTAGCGCGTTCAAACAAACAAACAAACAAACAAAAAAACAAACAAACAAACAAACTCTTCAGCTTTATATATTAGTATAGATTCAACATGTTGGCAAACTAATATATTAAAATATTATGTCGGAAGTATAATATCGAACAAGTACCGCCTCAACTTGAAATACCGCTCCACACATCATCTCCTTACATACTCAAGACTTTATGTGGCGAATAAAGCTTCTAAGACCTATGAACGTGTTTTTACAGAAGCTCGCACCTCGAATGAAGTATACTTAAAGTTGAAGGCCGCTCCTTCTAATAAACTATGATAGGTGAAATGAATTGCATGGAACATTTCTTGAGATGTTTGTTATTTTATTAGTAGTATAAATATTGCCCTCTTTGTTTGAAGTTAATATATTAAAAATGTACAAGTAAAAAGGAATATCTAACAATTGCGCTTCAACTTATTATATTACATGTTTAAAAAAAACAGATACATTACCCAATATCCAAAGAAAAAGGAAAAAAATACTTAAAAAACCGAGCAATGTATTAAATTTTCCTTTCATACAGGATTGTAGCACACCCACCGTTCATCGCCCGTCAATTTACAGTAACACATCTTAATCTGATGATAATACTAGGACCACGTACATATTCTTGTTATGTGCCGCACGTGACGAGGAAAAACTGTTTTGGCTCATTCAGTATTTGTTAGTGCCTATTTTTGTCAAGTCGAAGTCAAAACGTTTATTTCCTTAGAAGCCTATGCTTACATGGATAGGTCAACTTAAAGCTAATTTAAATAAAAACTACGAATAATCAAGAAAATAACATTGTATTGACAGTTCGCTTCAATTTTTAACCCCCGACCAAAAAAGAGGGGTGTTATAATTTTGACGTGTCTGTCTATCTGTATGTCTGTCTGTCTGTGGCATCATAGCTCCCGAATGGATGGAGCAATTTAGTTTTTTTTTGTATGAAAGGTGAGTCTGGCGCGAGTGTTCTTAGACATGTTTCATGAAAATTGGTTGTGCCGTTTAAAAGTTATGGGGGTGAGAGTGGGGAAGGAAAACCGAAAATCTGCAAATATACTTGTGTGGGATATCAAATGAAAATGTTTAGTATTTTAACTAGTCTTTAGTGATTATGTATGTGGGTTGGTTGAAATAAAAGAGTTATTGCACTATACTGAATCTATTCATTTAACACGTTACAGGTTATTACAATTATATTATTTATTTAATCCTTATTAGGATATGTCTAAACACGGCTGAGGTTTGAAGAGTGACTGGCGAGGCTCCGCATAACTATTAAAAAGCTGAATTAACGAAACGCGTTTGCGCCGCGTACTTTTATGCTAATCTGTGTCACTACATCAATCCTCCCTTTTTTCTAAATTTTTTACAAAAAAATTTTTTTTTATTTAAGTAGTAGGTACATTCAAGGTTAAAACATTACAATAAACATTACAAATTCAAAGGCTCATGCCTGCTACACAAATATGCTTACGTTTGAAAACAACATGCGATATGAGCTCGCATTAATTTATGCAGAGGTAAGTACATAGTTATTTCACAATCAAAGTTCGTTCGAATGACCAAAGTACAGTCAGCTTGTAAAATTACATACATGTTTTTTTTTAACTTTAAAATACATTTTTAACAATGAAATCTTTTAATAAAGTTGTATAAACAATGAAATAAACTTTGTATGTTAACAAAAAATATACATTTTTAAACTACACATTTTTTTTTACATAATTCTAATACACTGAAAAATTAATAAAATCTAATTTTGAAAAAGATATTAAATTTCGTATTACTGAGACACACGTGCAAATTCGCTAAGTTGCAAGATCGTTACATTACAATGTTAGTGCGCTCTAGTATCAGGTTACAGTTCGTGATAACGCCAAGTTCTATATATAATTGAATTATTTGCAACACATAAGAATAATGAACGGAACCTAGTTATCATTTCTAATCACTTTGCACTACATCTTGAATTTTGTAGTTATTTTCGGAAGTTCGGTCTCCAGCGGGGTTACACATATTCCAGTCACTCGGCACAAGCAGTGGGAATGAGCCAATATCTCAAATTCCAGCACTGATCCTCCGGCAAGCATGTTTCCTCCAACCGGGCAAATCATCCGGCAAAAACGCTTCTTCCAACCGGGCAAAACCTCGAGTGAATCTGCAGGTCCAAACTCCATTTTCGTCAGGATTGAATGCACCTCAGATATAAGCTGGCTTTAAAAATATCATGCCGCTTCTATAGAAGACTGTGAACTTCGTTGTCTGGATCGCGGTTTCATTGGATGACATCACTTACTGCGCATTCCGCGTGGCGTTGCTGCGTTGGCATTTTCTGAATGTGCTTGTTTATCCATGTTGTTCTATTATAAATTCCTTCAGCCGCGTTCTTAAAATTGAGTCACTCCTACACGGATAACTTAAACACAACCCACAATATAAATCACGATAATAACGAATCACGTCAATAACGAATCACGTCGGGGTCACCACTTTAGTATTTTAACTAGTCTTTAGTGATTATGTATGTGGGTTGGTTGAAATAAAAGAGTTATTGCACTATACTGAATCTATTCATTTAACACGTTACAGGTTATTACAATTATATTATTTATTTAATCCTTATTAGGATATGTCTAAACACGGCTGAGGTTTGAAGAGTGACTGGCGAGGCTCCGCATAACTATTAAAAAGCTGAATTAACGAAACGCGTTTGCGCCGCGTACTTTTATGCTAATCTGTGTCACTACAAATGCATCACGTCCACATTACATAATACAAACTGTTTAGATTATTACTAATTCCAACAATTATGTTATTTTACATTTAAGGCATTGGAAACGGGGGTTATTCTTAATTTGAAATTAAGATTTATTTACACTTAGTTGAGAAGCGAATAGTAAAACTCAGCTTTCATCTCTTATGTTGTTATTATAATAATATTGGTGTACAACATGGTTACCACGAGCTCGATGATGCTGCAATAATAAAGCATGTGAATTAACTTCAAGTTCGTTGACATTTCCATGTGTTGGATAAGTGGGAGGACACTCGACTTTCATTCCGAAGGTCGTGGGTTAAACCCCGCCACGCACCTCTGGATTTTCTTCTTGAGCAATTGATGTGCGCTTTAAACACGTGATTTAACGGTGAAGGCAAACATCGTGAGGAAACCGGCATGTTCCGAGAACTTTAAAGAGTTTGAAGGACATGTGACATTCACCAACCCGCTCTTTGGCAGCGTGGTGAATTAAGGCCTAATCTCTCTCGTCAAGAGAGAAGTCCCTGTGTCGGAACGTTAATAGAGTGATGATGATGATTATAATCCAGTTATACAAGCTAATCTAAGTTATAGCACAACACATTTATGCGTTATTCACACATTATCTGGGAAACCGTTTCTACTACCTTTCTACCTTCTAGGTCTTCATTTCCCATCTTAGACCACATCGTCACTTTACATCGGGTGAGATTGCGGTCAAATTAAGACTTATCGATCACAAATAAAAAAAAAAACCGCAAATCGTCACAAACGGGGGAAAAATTGTTGTTAGTTAGAGCCACATGTTTTGGGTGGTTTAGAACCATTGTTGGGTAGTTAGTTACAAATCTCTAGGAAGCTGCGCCTCTCGCGAGTATTTTTATTCTAGAACTTTCTTAGTTTCGCAGATTTTCATTGAAAAATCTTGTTCATGCTGGTCCAGTTAAAATAACTGAAATGTTTAACTTAGGGATAACCCCATAATCTCCTACACAAACCATTTTGATATAAGTATGTTGACAACAAAGATAAGATAGCATTAATCTTCTCCTAAGCAAATTACTTTTATAAGCTACTAAATGCTACTTTTTTATGGCACATAAATGCGCTGGTAACCGAGTAAGCCTTTGGAAACTGGACCTCTCGCGATAATTTTTTGTTTCCGCGGATTTTATTCTAAAAAATAAAAAAATAAATGGTGTTTATGAGTTTTATATTTTGAGGCGAACAACTAGTTATCTGTAATAAGAACTCATGAACACAATTTTAACATCTTTTGTATTGATTGCCTGGAAAAAAAGAAAGAGGTTAAATAATGTATACATATAACCTCCATCCAAAAGTTTTAATGCAATTGGACGGAGATAAACAGGTTTTGTTAAAAAAAAAGGTAACATTTCGAACAAAAATTACCAATTGAAGTTCTTTCGGTACTTAAAAAAGAATCTCGATATTTTCTACCTACATTGATTATTTCATTTAATTTCAATAAAAAGTTATTGCATAACAAACATATTTACAAGCAACAGAATTTTGCTCCCTGCATTGCACTGCATTGTAAAACTCATTTGTCCAAAAAAGTGGCTAATCCACCATACTCAAACTGGAGAAAGACAAACCAACTCTGAGGTAGACCGAAACCTTTAAGGCCGGCTTATCATATCTTAGAAACTTATTATCAAATCATAACATGAGTAAACCAGCTGCAAACAGCCTAAGCAATAATTGTAGATTGCACCTCTTATAGCTGACAACTTTAATCAACCCGGTGGAAATTTGTCTAACTTGTGAGTTCCTCTCACGTCCCGGTGGATCTGAACAATGAGATTTGCTTTAGATAAATTCGTACGTCGGAGGATGAATGCTCCTTTACGTTCTTAGATGTAGTTAGCTTTGAAGAAGGCTAGCTTTACCCCTGTTAGTCGACCAAGGAGTTCTATTATTTAGATTTATAACGGGATATTTACCATGATTGATTGTGTATGTCTCAAGGAACTTATACCCAACCTGGAATGTGCACCGACATTTTTTCCTCGATAAAAAAAAAACCGTATGTATATGAAGTTAAGTTCTATTTTCAAATAACATTTAGTCAGAGAGAAATCCGGTCCGAGAGAGATAGCGCTTCGAGAGCCCTCTGTCCCTTTCTTAAGTGTTGCCAGAAGGGTTGTTTTTAAAACGTAGTAGGAATGGTAAAAAAAAACATGTCATGTCTTGTTAAAAATAAATATCCATCTTTCTGATTATCCTAATGATCCATATATTTTTAAATTATCGTCTTTTAATGAGATTTTCTTTATTGCAAAAATTTAGACACGATATTAAGGTGTTGTTTGAAAAAGAATAGGTTATTAGTAGGATCTATGTAAATTGAACTGGCATCCCATCAGCCATTTTGATTTGTTATTATTTATCCTACCGTAATTCGGCAATATTTCTTTACTCGTACTTAATAAATATGGTTAAAAAATGTGCGATTCCAGGCTGGAAAAACGAATCCTATGCGGGATGCGGTAAATCTTTCTTCAAGTAAGTATTTTTAAATTCTTGAAGTAGTATGACCATAATGAACGGATTTTTAGGATTAATTCCGTAATCATATTTTGTTCAAACATATAAATAGTAGGTAATCTAGATTAAACTTTATGTGCTATTCACTGATTTGTGTGTCACTACGTATTATTTTAAATTATTAATTAATTTCAGATTTCCTAGTGAAGAATCTTTGAGAAAAAAGTGGCTGGATGCCATTCCAAGTAATACAAATATCATAAATTATTCGCATAAAACTGTTTCATTCAGTAATGTGTGAATGAAAATATTTACCAAATATATGTTTATAAATCGTAACATGTGATTACTTTTATTTTACGAGTAAGTATATAACATAATTATTTAATGAAATTAAGTAATTTGTTCATATTTTTATGTCCAAAATATCTACCTACTGTTTGGACACCCTAATGAAAGGGACAGAGGGCTCTCACAAAACTATCTCGCTCGGCTCGCGAATCCGCAGCCTGTGCACATTCCAGGTTGGGTATAAGTTCCTTGGTATGTCTAAATAGGATTGATAACCATGACAGTTTCAAAAGTTCGACCAAGGAGTTAATGGTATTCAAAGCGTGCATATTTTTTCTTTTTAAGTATTTTACCACACAAGTTTTTTCAAAGATATTTTGATATACATTGGGTAAGTTGTTGTTTTAAAAAATCAAGTGCTATCTAATTTTTGCATTAAACATGGCGGGTATGAATAGATTTTACAAGTTTTTATCTGTATACAGGAGGAGGTAAATTTCAATTTAGTGACAAAATTTAAGAATTTTAGCATTTCTATCTATAGATGACATTGTCTGTCACCTTGATGTATTTCCAATAGAAATAGCAAAAAAATGTCTCTTATTTTCCAACTCGATACACAAAATGGCTGAAGCGTAAAACATGGATAGCTATAGGTAGTGAAATAAATTTGAATAATATTTCTAATCCATGAAATCCTGGCACGCGCAACGGAGGATTACACATTCGAGTAACGCCCCGTTCTAGGCGCAGAGGTGGATTTAGAACTACAAATTGGATTATTTATGATTTTAATGTTATCTACCCCAATTTTGCACGAGCGCAATGATCCAAAAGCAGTGAAAATCTACACAGAAAATTTTCGCTACGTGGATGGTATCTGCTTGGGTTGTGGTAAACGCTTAACGCGCTAATACAAGTATTTTTGTATATTTAATTTATAGAGAAAACTCAACTTAAAAATTGTAAACTGACGTTATGCAAAATATGTCCATGAATATACCTAAGGTCAAAGTGGAACTGCCGAATGTTTCTTATTTGCTACACTCACGTGTGGTTTAACATGTTATTTAAAGACTAGCTGTCCACGCGCGGCTTTGCCAGCGTAATAATAGGTTCTCCTACGGTAAAAAGTAGCTTTGGTTATATAGTGGGAAAACAGATATATTCTACTAATATATTATGTATGTATGAAACTATTTTTAACGCGGTTAAAGTAGCATATGTGTTATTCTGTGTAAGCTACATTATTGTGAAGTTTCATCAAAATTCCAACAACACACTTACATCCTTATAAAGTTTCCCATTTATATTATTAGTAGGAAGCCTTAGTATTAGTAGCGTTCATTTTGAAAAGAAAGGACTAATTTATTCTTAAAAGAAAAAATCATTCGTCTGTCTCTCTGTTTGTTCATGTTTCAAACTCGTGAGGGACTAAGAATTTTAGACAAAATTTGGTAGGAAATCCCAGACAAAGAAAGACATAAACAAAAGATTCAGAAATGTGTCATTGCAAACGTCACATTTCTGAATCTTCTATCTTAGTTTTATTTCTCAACCCTAAATACCAGGAGACCAACATGCCAAAAGATATGAAAATCTAACTAACCTCAAAGACGCAAACAGCTACAGGGTTCAGAGTAGCTACAGCGTCTTGTATGCTTAGATTTTAGAATAGCATTTCAGCAAACAGGAGTTTAACCCAATTTCGAGCTGAGCTAGGTTTGTTTGCCTCTGCAGTTGTTATCGCGTGACAGCTCATACACTACACTACGTAATTATTTGTACAGGAGCGTTTATTATATGAGATATACTGCTTCCGTTGATGAATATAAAACGTTTTAACTTTTCAGTGGCTGGTCGCAAGTAGGTAAGTGTCATTTTAATTTAATTCCTTTTTTGTTTATGCCGCGAATTCACCCAGGATGAAAGAATCACCTTTCAATTGAAATAATTGGAAATTTATGAACAGCGTGCGGTTCTACAGCTAAATTTACGATGTGGAATTTAAAATAGAAACAACAATAATAAAAATCAATTTAATTTATTTGTTTTTTTTTTATATTTCTACTACGAATTAATATATTGAAGTGAAACTTCTGTAGAATCGTTGTGATTTCAAGCCGGATGCAACGGAAAAAACGACAGGTAAGCCAAGCTTAAACGATAACAAGGTTAAGGAACACTGCGCGACGCCAGTACTTGGATGGGTGACCGCCCGAACAAAATCATTTGGCACAGTATTTTTTTTTTGTTTTTTTTTTATTCATCTCATTATTTTGTCGATTTACTGAAGCTTCACTTCTACCGTGTGTGAATCGCACACACACCTTTTGTTTACTCTGTTCATATGTAAATTTTATACGGCTCATAATTTAACGGTTCATCGCACAGGTAGGTGTTGAGACAAGTAACGAATATGACTAAGTAAACACGATTTCGATAAGTCGTTAAGGGTTAGAGCTCATAAGCGAGCAAATTTTCCGCTTCATTGGATTACAAGAGTCTGTCATAATAATAATAGAGTTATAAACCATGAGAGGCGACACTAAAAAGATCGTGAAAGCAGAGATTTGGAAGATTTTCATAAAAACAGGTGAGCCGGCTCTATAAAATTAGGTTATTATGCTTTTTTCATGGGTGTTTTGGGTACTGTATGTTTGTGGATTCCGGGTTTAGGCTATTTATTTATTGGAAAACCAAAACCTTATCAAGGTATTCACGTATGCGAATGAATGAATGTTATGAAAGAAAGCCATACTACAAAATCTCGATAAATCAAGCTTAAGTTTGATAAGAATCAGACCTTTTGTAAACCAATTTACATAAATTCAAACAAATTATTTAACATTGACGAGAATAATATGAAACCATGTAGATTATAAAACACAAAAAATAATTTCCATCGAAATCAGAAAAAAGATCAAAACATTTTCGCTACCTTAAGCCCTTCAAAATTCACAGTAAAGCGGTGCGAGTGGTAAGTATATTATAATCATCAGTCATCCCTACACATAATTTTACTCTTTTTGTCCCAAATTAGATAACGACCTCAATACACATACTTTTCTTCCATTTACTTCTCCTAGATATCATGAGGTCTGGCATTCGCTCCCTGCTGTTGTATTTCCTAGCTACTACAACCTGAGAGTCTTTTAGACGAAAGTAAATGGAACCTATTCTTGATCAATGTGATCCATCTTCACCCATGTCGACAATTACCATCAGGCCCCTATTTCACCACGCCGACAATTGTCAATGACATAAGTCGGGTGACAATTGTCAAGCGACAGGTGACATTATTACATTTTATAAAATATTTTCTATAGAAATACTGACAATTACATACAAACACGACTGGTATTCTGTTACAATTGTATTGATGACAATTATGTTGTAAAAAAAAAATATAATATTTCAAGTCGACATATTTGTAGAATTGTCGGTGAATCTTGTCATGAGATTGAAGCTGTGTCGGATTTTCGTGACTATTGTAGTGTTTTATGATATGCGTAGTTCAAAAGAAAAACAAAAACACGCTCTCAATACAAAAGCTAGTCAACTTTTGTGTTCGGTATTCGGTATGTAAATAAATAAATGAATGGTTTGGTCATATTTTATACCATATTTATTTTTACCATAGCATTTATTAATCTATTTCGTCAGCACTTATAATTGAGTTTAGATGATTAATTTAATTATTATTTATCCTCAAGAGCAAAACTTAGGATTCAATAATTATCCGCACAAAATGTATAGGAAAAGTATTTCGCGTTTTTGCATCACTCAAACAATTTGATGGCTACATAGTCTTTTGATGATTTCATGAAATAGGATCGATTGGGATAGAGGTAATATTTTTGCTACTTAAGCACTTTAAGATTTTTCCACCTGACTGTAACCAAAATATTTACACATTGCAGAATTGTTAAAATATGGATATCTCCTTACACGTTTTCCTATTAACTATCACGGTTAATGTATTTACTCTTATGGTCCGGTCATCCTGTATACTATAATTTACTCAGCAACTTTATTAATTGATACATTTTTGCCTTTGTCTAGCAATTACAATTATTTTTTGACAATTGTCACACCTGTCAGCGTGGGGAAATCTACAACTCTACAAATGAAAAATTTTGTGACAATTGTCGCACCTGTCGCCGTGGTGAAATAGGAGCCAGGTGAGATTGTAGAAAAACAGAGATCTATCTCTCATAAAAAATAAAAAAATCACTTCTACTTACACACCTTTCTTATACACGTCTCTCACAGTCCATTCATCCTTGGTCTATCTCTTCCCAAACACCCATTAACACTTATCTCTGTCGCTTTTCCCGTCACATGTAGTTGTAGTAATGTGAGTTCAATATTCACTTCCAATAAAATAAAAGTCAACAGCAAAGGGAGACATTATTAGCTGCGCGTGGGGTGCGTCACTCAATCGGTCCGTTATTGCTACGTGCCTGCAATGCGGAGCAACTTGTGACATGTTGTACCATAGTAATTATGTTGTGCAGACGTTTCTACCGCAGGAAGTGAGAACGCTATTTTGACAGATTTTAGTACCTTCCTGTTGGTGCAAGAGCTATCGGATTTTCAGTAATTCTTTTCTTTAACCACCTTTGGAAGTAATTGTACACTTGGTTTCGTTAGAGGTCGTACATTATGAATTCTCATCAGCGGCTTATCATTTTATTTCTGAGTTACCTTTATTTTATAATTTATGCCACAGAATACACAGAATACTGAAAGATTTTGGATTCGCTTTTTCCCTCTGATATTATTTCGAACCATCAGCAGAGCTTTTCATGGATACCTCCATGGGTAGATATTGTAAGGTCCATAGGTGTATAAATAATCCGTTTAACCCTCCGTATGCCTGGAGGGGTCTCAGAGATCCCTGACGATGTTAAGTAAAATCTGTATAATCTCTTCAAAAACAATACTATTATTTTTTAATTTCAACTTAAGACTGTATAAGTTCTAGTAAAATGCAATCAATAACAAACCTTCATAGTTTCTCACAGGTCAGCCCCAAGGAATTCAAGCTTTGTATAACTTTCCAACTTTATAGTGTTCTTGGATAGAGAACTTTAACGGCGAGAGTCAATAGTACGCCATTTATAAGTCACAGAACTTCAAACGGATACAATAACGTTTTTAAAATAAAATGTTAAGGTAAATGTAATTTAAGAAGGTAAAATATTGATGCAGGTTACTTCAGTCTTCAGTCAGTCAGTAGATTGAAAAATAATTCTACTGAAAAATAATTAAGATTCATAGATTAAAATTTTTAGTTGCCTTCAAAAATCTTAAATTAGGCTATAACACACCGTAAGCTCGTTGTTCTGTTCCAATTAAAAGTTCTAGCATGTATTTCACCTTTAAACCTCTAAATAAATAATATTTAAGAAAAACAACAAATCCAACTATTAGGAACAGAAAGCAATCCATGTAAGTTAATTCCACAAAACCAATCCGAATTAATCCACAAAATATCCGACTCCAACTAAGCCCTGGCAAAGGCACATATCTCCAATCTCTACATTAAATTGGAGCAAATTCCGCCCGCCTCCCATCAGCAAATCTAATCCCGGGGCGCCCTCTATCACACAATTACGAGACAAAACATCCTTGTGCAAGAACAACAACTGTCCACATGTTGGATTCTATTCATTAACCCACCGCTTCCGTATCGCACATCTAAATACAAGCCAGCCAATTAAAGTTGACCCTGTAAGTCTTGTTCCGCTACTGCACTCTTAATCAGCAGCCAGATACACGGTTAATTAATGCGATCCGCTTTTATTATTCAACGAAATGGGATACAGTGTTGGCTTATTTGCCGGAGTGACAACAAAAGCTCTCAGTACTACTTTTGTCCAATAGCCTTTTACTGCAGGTTTCGGAAAGACTGATTGCTGGGGTATCATTAATTTTGTTTTGTCGTAACATTTTTCAAAAGTCTAGAAAGGTTTTTTCGACACCGTTTCGGGGCGAAATAAATTATGTTTCAGTGAAAAACGCGAGTACACACTCACGTTCGTATACGTTAGCTCGTTCATTTTACAGAGCGGACTGAATAATAATGAACACAATAGACAGAGAAAATTTAGTATTAAAAATAAAATAAGGTAACACATCAGTTATTTACATTATCATTATTATTTAAATTAGTAGGTACACGTCCACTGCTTAACATAAGACAGCCTCATTTTAAATAGGACATTATTGAGAACTGGCAATATTTTAAGGTCTTGGTTGAGTGGTTTCTGAGAAATGACGGTGTAATTAATTACTTTAATTCAATATTATCTTTATTTTGTGGATATTAGAATCCTGATAAAACTTAGGTTAAAACTTGATTTTCGTTCAATGTTACATACATTGGCGCACTTTGTGGATAAACTTTGGTGCTCTTCGGCGCTCCATTGTCATGTCATCACAAAAAGACGGATATTTTAAGTTACATCATTATGTTAGTAGTAGTATTTTCAATCCTCTGATGTCGTCTACTATAAGAGAATAATGCATAAAATAACTGTTTACTATATCTTGCTGTTGAAAAAATGTCCAAAGCTTTTGTTATTTATTTGTTCTAAAGCTAATATTGCACAAACGTAGTCTGAAGTGTGAATGCAATATTTCCAGGGAGCTTGTCGCGCTGTCACTCAAGCGTAGACATTGCGTGATCGCCAGTGCAATATCAAGGGTACACTGGGGTAAGACTGGGATTTACTATTTTATATAAAGTAGATTTTTTCGCCTGATAAAGTAAGCAACTAAATATACCCGTATGACTGCCTAGCGGTTTCGATTTCCGTAAAGTCAAGTGTTTGTCTGTTCTGCAAGCACTTTCTCCTTGGTCTGGGTGTTTAATATATATGATAGAAAAATTTATCTACATAATGTATGTCTATTATGCTAAGAATATCATTATGCGGACACTTTAGTTTATAAGATATAATTTTTTATTTATGTTAGTCTTTAAGGTATACGTTTATATGGGCCTTAGACGCCTGTCTGGTACCTGTAACACTGGCTTAGAACTTACCACGGGGCTAAATGTTATTAATTGGATTGTCAGGATATTATCATCATTATCATCATCTTTTAAGCCGTAGGACGTGCACTGATGGACTAGGCTTCCCTCAAAGATTATATTCAATTATCTCGGCATTTTATTTGTCAATTTGCACCCGACTTGGTTACTTGATTTATGGTGAGCTATATCAGGGAGCTAGTACCGGTAATACCCATCCTGAGTTAGGTGTTGGTGCCTCAGTTGTTCTAGATCTGATATCAAAACTACCCCAAAGTAACTACAGTTTTTATTTCGACAATTTTTTTACATCTTTGCCACTTCTCGACGAGTTGCAAAGAATGGGTCATGATGGCACGGGAACTATTCGAGCTAACCGAACTGAGAAGGCACCTCTCAAGGATCCAAAAGAAATGAAAAAAACAAGTAGAGGATCTCATAACCAATGTACCGATATTTTATCTAATATCACTCTCGTAAGGTATAACGACAATAACATTGTTACGGTAGCATCCACTCAATGCGGCTCGGATCCCATTAGCAAAGTCAAACGTTTTTGTGATAAACAAAAAAAGGATGTTGACCAACCTCGTTGCTTCGTAAATTACAACAAATTTATGGGGGGCGTGGACCGGCTCGATCAAAATGTTGGTTGCTATCGAATCGGGATTCGTCTCAAGAGATGGTACTGGCAATTGCTCATGTTTCCACTAAATGTTGCAGTGAATAACGCTTTTCAACTTTACAAAATGTCGCCAGCCGCAAATAAAATAAACGGTACGCCATATGATCTTTTGTCGTTTACGAGGGATATTGTTTCCACATACTTTCTAATGAAAGATTCAGACACCATTACCTCTAGCAGGTCAATTCCCAGATCTTCATTGGCAGTCATAAAACGTGTGCCTGATGCTATTAGATTGGATGGGAAAGGACATCTAGTTGACAAACAAGACAAGCAGACACGATGTGGCTTTTGTCATAAAAATACTACTATGAAGTGTATAAAATGTAATGTTGCCTTACATAGAAAGTGTTGTATTATGTTTCACACATAAGTCACATTATGTTACACATTTATTTACAGAAATTAATTACTTTCAGTTTTTAGTTGAATAAAATAAAAAACTTTTAAAAAATAGTTTTATTTCATAACAAAATCCATAGCCACTGATTGTATCTTACATGTATGTATAATCCTAGTGTTCCATTTTTGGAGCGGTTACAAATCTAAAAATCTAAGTTCCTAATTTTTTTTTTAGTCATGTAGGTACCATTGTACACCTATAAATATACTCTGGTCCGATTTTTATAAAAATCCGACTTGCTTTAAAGGGGTTGGGATGATACGAGTTAATTTCTTTTGACTGAATGTTTCTAGGTACAATGCGTGGGAAAGGTGTTCTATGACGGTGTGCATGGTCTATTCCAACTACCATATTCAAGAGCTTACGACAACATCCTTAACCAACGACATTATTAACAAAATAAAATACCATCAGTACTTTTTTAATCTTCGGTAGATTTACCGCGCAAATTTATTAATGTAATGCAAATTAGTATTATATAAAAGATAAAAAAACACCATATAATATTAAAATTCACAACTAAGTTACTTCAAAATAGAAATGGCCTTGAATGAATTTAGGTTAAATTAGGTAAAAAAATCCGTAATACCCATAAAGCGATGCTTGGCTATCAGAATATCTACATTTTGATGAATATTACTTAAATATATTTCAGAATTACTCGCGATCCTCTATGAATTCATAATTAAATCTGAGGGAAAACTACATAGAGCTTAACGAAGTTAAGTACTTACTGAATATAATATACTATGTAGGTTATGGCTGAAAATCAGCGTTTCACGTTGAGGCTCGACCATTTGACGTACCTACTGCAGCACACACAATGTGCAGCCGTTCATTCTTTTGCAACATATATTCTCTGTATTGTTTTGTATACTTTTGTTTTTCTATATCTTTGTGTGTCTGTAGTCGTAAATAAATGTTAGAATAGAATAGAAAATACCTTATTACACACAAGATAAACAATACAATAAGAAATTAAAACTAAACCTAGATTGCGTAATGGCGTAATGTTTTTATTATAATTTGAATTAAAAACAAAATATTGACTCAGCAATATATTTAAAAGCTCTTCCCTGTCTCGCTCATCATCACTCATTGTATGTGGCAATTAAGCGGTTGATGTTCAAATGAAACGAATCTTCTATTGATTTTAACACAATATAATAATTGTTTATGTAGAAAACTAATACGATGAATATCTTCTATTAGGCACTAATAATACAGTTTAACACTTAATAATCGCTTTTATAATCAATATACTATGATTTAAAACGGATTTAATTCACAGAAGTCGGCGATCCGTCAATGCTTAGTCACGCGCCATATGATATAATATTTAATAATATAATAATATTTAATAATATAATAATATAAATTTAATCTATACTAATATTATAAAGCTGAAGAGTTTGTTTGTTTGTTTGTTTGTTTGTTTGTTTGAACGCGCTAATCTCCGAAACTACTGGTTCGAATTGAATAATTCTTTTTGTGTTAGATAGTCCAGTTATCGAGGAAGGCTATAGGCTATATAACATCACGCTACGACCAATAGGAGCAAAGATATAGTGGTAAATGTGTAAAAAACGGGAGAAATTGTTCATCTTTGAAGCCTTCCGTTGCGTGCGCCGTGAAAACGGTTCAAGATACACAAAAAATATGTATTAAAGAGTAATAGGTCTTTTAATGATCTAAAAAACAGTCCGCGATAGTATATGTCTATCTTTTAAGATTAACTCACAAAAACCGTTTTTATGGTACCTAATTTGGTCGTTATAATTTGTTTAAGTTGTATCAACATAATAATATTAATCTTTATTCAAATAAATATGTTGTTGGTTAAGAGTACTTCATCCATTATAACGCGGGTAGAACCGCAGGGCACAGCTAGTAATATATATAAGATGAGGTATTCTCAGGGTTCGTTTTGGGTTTTGGAAATGAGTTCGAAACACGATTTTGTACAGTCACAGGTATAATAAAATAAACATAGAACACAATAACAAATAAGAGAAAGGGGTAAAAACACATAAAACAAGGGAAAACAATAATATCACAGCGCGTGTATCGCGCCGGTTCGCGGGGCTCGGGCGGACTGTCGCTACGCGACATTAGCGCCATCTCGCCGTCCAAGGCGGAGGTGGTGTGAACTATATCAATAAAGGGTGTGTTCCTTACCGCGCCAAAGGGTTTATTCCCTTCGCGCTACATACTCCCCCTCTGACCTAGACATAGCGCCCCCGCGTTTAGGTCAGGACTAAGGTGGTACCTACCCCCGGAAGTCCCAGCAACGCGTATCCAACCGGTATCTGCTTCACGGTGCCTGCGTGGTCTAAATCGCGGTGTATGGTCAAAACTAGGCAAAACATCCGATGACGTCATATATCTCCCTCCCCCTGAATGACAGGTGAACCTAAAACTACTCCCCCTGGACGGACCCTCGGTTTCCTCACGCGTCCTCCAATTTCCTCGGGGTACTCCTACCGTTAAGCGGTGGTCAAAACTATCCCTCCCCCTGGACAAACCGGCGGTTTCCTCACACACGATTTTCCGTAACAGGGGCCTCTCATTTTTATATTTCTTGGAAACATCTATCTTCTTGTTAGGTTTGTGCGTAATAAGTGCGGTACAAAATTCCACTTCCCTACGTACGTTAGGCGCGCTCTGAGGCATACTCGTGCTATGGGTAACCGTTCTCGTGCTAGGCGCGCTCTTATCATTGGCCGACCGATCGTTATCAACACGACGACAATTTTCTATCGTGTGGCCAAAGAGACTGCAGTAACTGCACTTAGGACGAAAACGTTTTATCTCCCTATTAACACTAATTTGGTTCGCGTTATAAATCCGCGTATCGGTCATTGACTTCTGCGTGGGCGAAATGCAGGTGTTTGAAAGATCGGACGCGGGAAAGGATTTATTGATAGAGCTCACACCGGTAGAAGGGTTAAATGTACTCACCTCCGCCAAGGACTCCTCTACCAACCTGACCTTAGATATGAGCTGATCCAGGTCGTCAACCGCGTCGCGACACACTCGCTGCCTAATCTTATAATCTAGTAAACCGTACACTATGTCTAGCTTCATCACTTCCGGTACATCGTACGGTAATTTGGAGAGTGATGCTCGCACTTTACAAATGAACACATCAGCTCGTTCATTGTTCTGCTCACACGAGAAAATATCGCGGAATAGTTTATACGCGGGTCGCGGCACTCCGTACATCGCTCGTAGACGTTGCAGCGCGTCGGGCCAGGACTTCACGGCCGCCTTCACGCCGCGCCAGAACACGGCCGCCTCGCCGACCAGCAGCATCGGCAGGCCGCGCAGGGCGTGCTCCTCGCTGACGGCGGTGCACTCGCGGTACACCTCGATCGCGTCGATGAAGGCTTCCAGCTCGTCCGAGTTCCCCGTCGACCCGTCAAAGCGCGACGTGCACTTCGCGAAGTTCCCGCTTTGCGTCGCGTAGCTCCTAGTTCCAGGGCTCGATGCTCGTTCTCTGCTCGAAGTATTCGCCAGGATGCTCTCGATCAGCACACGGTTAGCTTCAGCTTGGCTCTGTGTGATGTTGTAGATAAGAGACTGGAGCATATCTTCGGTCATGGCAATACTCGGTGATGTTTTTGTAGGTATAACCGTGGTGTTGTTCTCGTGCTCGTTGACGTAATCCAATTCATACCTCTTTCCGGCGCGTTTCGTGAGCGGCATGGTAACAGGGTGGGTAGGTAGCTATTCGCACTGTTGCCAAGCGTGGCGCGGAGATGGTATCGGTCGATGGTGGTGTGCGTAGGTAGGTATTCTCACTACGCAGAAGAGCGGTGATTAGGCGTAGGTTAGGTGGGTTCACAGGTAAGCGGATTATGGGTATACACCGTCTAGCGTCACTGTTTCCCGCCTTACGCTCGCACTCTCCAATCGGTACCTACGTTCGTCGCGCGGTAAAATGGACTCGCCCGGGTGTGTTCCACTGTGTTTGTCACAATCTCCGTATGTATCACTATCGGTAAAATGCTAACAATGGTTTTTGCGCACTGTTTCTCGATAGGTTGAAAGGTGTTCACTGACTTTTCACTGTGAGTTCACTGTATAATCGTGCCCCACGTTGGGCGCCACTATAAGATGAGGTATTCTCAGGGTTCGTTTTGGGTTTTGGAAATGAGTTCGAAACACGATTTTGTACAGTCACAGGTATAATAAAATAAACATAGAACACAATAACAAATAAGAGAAAGGGGTAAAAACACATAAAACAAGGGAAAACAATAATATCACAGCGCGTGTATCGCGCCGGTTCGCGGGGCTCGGGCGGACTGTCGCTACGCGACATTAGCGCCATCTCGCCGTCCAAGGCGGAGGTGGTGTGAACTATATCAATAAAGGGTGTGTTCCTTACCGCGCCAAAGGGTTTATTCCCTTCGCGCTACATATATAATTTATTATAATATTTCTTGTCCGCTCAAGCCGCAGCTCAAGCCAATATAGCCGCCCGCCTTGACGTTTCACCAGAGCGAGTTGTCAGAAACGTCACTCTTGTCCGTGTAGATGTCAGATTAGTTCGCGACGATAATCATAGATGGCGCTTTGCGAGAGCGCCGTCATATTTATAATTATAGTGTTCGATTCTACCGATAATGAGGGTAGTTATACTGCCAAACCGAGGGAAGGCGTTGAATGGCTACATACAGGTATAACCAACCGTACCGCACGTGTGAGAAGACGTTATTTGTCATTCCGCGTAGAGGAATAAGAATTTGTGAGTGAATGTTGTGTGTGAGCAACTGTGTGAGTGTTGTGCATCATTAGCTTATCCAGCTGGATACAGGAGCGCTGATGGATTAGGTGTTTCGCCTAAAGGAGTTGATACCAAGGTAGGTGGTGTTTACATTGGCAGAACTGTTACTCTTTCACTGTTTTTCTACTCAAATATCCTACGGACCTGGACCATGGGTATTGGTATAATCGTAAATATACATATGGATTTTAATAAATAATTTTGAAAGTAGTTGAGTATGCCATGAGCAATTTGGCGTGAGTTTACTTTGGTTGCTGGCACCTTTCATCACACTTTACAAAAAATACATATTTTTATGCTTTATTCCAACATCAATATTTTATAATACCTAAACCTCTACCAAAATCAAATTCTTAAGCACTCCAAGGCACTCCTGGGAAAAAAATAAGCGTGTCATACAGGTACAATTGATTAGCATTAGCTGTCTTTGTCTAGCAAACGACGGAGGGTGCAAGCGAGGTGATAAACTCTTACGTCACGCGACACGATTATTCTCCTCACATCGCCGTTAGGTCGCGCCGTCTCCAACCGCCCTAAACATCACAAATTCAGAAAGTGAATAACAAAAAGACAGTAATTTGCCCACCGAAATTAAATTTTAACTGAAAACACTCGAAAGGAGAAAGTGCGCGTTTCGTCGGGTTGTGTATTTAACGCGGATGTAGAATCCACCGCATCCGCCCAAAAATAAATGAGCTTTCTTCCGCTTACTTAATTTACTGGCACGGCCGAGGGTTTACAGTCTGAATAAATTAAAATTAATATTTCGCGCTCGCTTTCTGCTACCTCCGTGTGATTTGTTAACACCAAGCTGTTTGTAATAGGGCTGCGGTCGATGGCTGCAGCGAAGAAACTGAATGCACTGGGATTTTATGACACTTAACAAATTTCAGCGAGTGTATTTATTGGAATGAACGGTTTGCCTTATGGTGTGGTAATAATAGTGGACATAGATTTGTTTCACGTTTCGAGGAACAAGATTCTGAACTGAAGCTATTTTAGCCATGTCCAAGCCAAATATCTTAGACCAAATACTTCGCGTTGAAACGATGTAGGTACCTGGCCTGAGTATTCGCCGTAGGCCACTAATGTGACCACCATTAAACGTATTCCATATTTTCTTTTACTATTTGTTTAATGAAAGAACATTATTAAGTCGTTCCGCGCAGTACAATGTAAAGAAAGGTATAAATTTACAAAAACTAATACTACTTAAAAATTTAACACATCTAGCACCGAAAAAAAAAGCTCTACCTTATTTCGGGTTACAAGTTGCTGTTTGATAAGTCAAGTATTTTTTTTAATTTATTTAAATATTATCTGATTCATCTAAAAAGTATTTATTCCGCATTTCTTTCATTGAACATTGCAATAACCTTATCAGAACGAGTACAGCGCATATTTTTTCCTTTTTCCATTTAGTAGACGTAAGTATTTACACAATACGCAAGCTCATCCTAAAACTATCTGCATTCCGACTATGGCCATTTCCAAACACAACCACTTCAGTCTTCAATGTCCAAAACACTTTGCGAATTCAAATGCCCAATGAAATTTCATGATGGCACACAAATCCAACGGCGACGCAATCGCAAATCCTCTTGCACTTTCAGAATAGAAATACGGACCTATTTCTGCCATGGCATTAACTGGCCCCATCAACCATTTATCGTAAACGTGAAATGGCGAATCATCAATTTACTAATGAATTGATACTGCCAAACTCATGTGCCTTTTACATTATAATATCAATGTGTCCTCGATATATTTGTCAAAAGCAGCAATCCATTATCCAATAGCTCTGACCACACCAATGCTAATAATATATAACTAAACACATGTTTGATAAGCATTGAAATGGCTTTGAATTGAGCCAAGTCAATACCGCTAATCGTTTTGTAATAGCATTAAGTACAGTAATAATAGGATAATCCACAAAGACATTTCCTGGAAGGGGGTGAAAAGCCTGATAGCTTCTTAATTAATTATGAATAATGTGCTGGGTCATTTTAGTGAGTACATTTCATCATCCGCAGCCAGACTTTACCAACTGCTAGGTAAGTTAATTTATTTTATCAACTGAAAACATTCTTTATCATTATAAAATCGAATCTATACTATATTATAAGAAGGAAAGACTCCGAAACTTCTAAATAGATCTGAAAAATTCAAGTACCAGGGAAAGGTACACTATCCCCTAGTAAAATAAGCAATGTTTTATTTTCAAAATGAGTAGGGGTCCATACAAATACTTCACTCATGTAACACAAATAAAAAAAAATCCTAACAACAATAGATACGCTAACAGGTTAACATAATGGAAAAGCAAAGAGTTTATTGATCTGAGATCGAATTACTTTATAATTTTTAACCACAGATTAAGTATAGTAAGAAAAGAGTTCCTCCTTGGTTTTGGTTTTCACAATATTTTTGTCAACAGTAGCTATTTATGTTTTAGGTAGGTACTCGTATTAATGTTTTTATTCATCACATTTAACAACATTTTCTTCTTCTTCTTTCTATATGGCCTGGCTAGTAAGGCTTGGTGACTGGCTATATGGCCGTCAACAGCCAATGTCCTAACAACTTGTTACTCATGAACGCTTTCTTACCATAGATACTCTAAGCATGAACGTAATTCCTTTACAAAAAAGTAGAAGAAATAGGTAGGGCCTTAAATTATCTGGTCTCTGGTCATCTGTTAATATCCGCGCGGAGCCGGGCGGACTGATCGTAATTAATAAATATGGCAACTGTATTTATAAACTTATATATTTAATATTAACGGCCGTAAAGTGGCCAAGACAAAGATATTACAAACGCTGTCCGAGCAATGAGAAAGGTATACATACGCGCCAGTGGTTAAGAAACCTACATGAATAATCTCTATACATTTGTGCATTTTAATACAATATAATATTCGTTTAATGCATAAAATCTGAGATACACCATTAGAGACGAGGGTCGAAATCTTACTTCCAGTAAAAAAAATAGTACAATATCAACGAAATCAAACTGCCTGAAATATGTCTTTCAAATCAATCTATTTCAGCGCAGTCCCAATCAGCTATGGCCCGCGGGCTGTGAAAGGGCGATACTATTTTACTGAAGCTGGGGTTTTGTGGCTTGCCGTTCCAAATGATCTACGTATTGATTTGTAAGCAGTAGGTAAACGTAAACTATGTTGTAAAGATAATAATTATTAAAAAAATATTTTATTCAGTAAAAGTGATATATAGCTAGTACATTCATGAGACCTTATTTGCCTTATTAACCCCTGACCAAAACAGAGGGGTGTTATAAGTTTGACGTGTCTGTCTGTCTGTGTCTGTGAATTTCAATTGAGTTTTTTTTGTATGAAAGGTGAGTTTGGCGCGGGTGTTTTGACATGTTTCATGAAAATCAGTTGAGCCGTTTAAAAGTTATAGGGGTGAGAGTGGGGAAGAAAATCCCAAAATCTACAAATATACTCAAGTGGGGTATCAAATGAAAGCGCATCGCGAGCACATTACTAAATATTATGGTGTTTTACTTTTAATGTAATAATGGCGATGCAATAGAAGGTTTTTCTTATATTTTACTAACTTAGATTTATCTAATTCAATTCGTGCAAGCTTAAATCATAATATAATCATCAGTTAATTACAATTAACCACTTCACTGCAGAATCAAGATGTATTAGTGAATCATTGATCATCGATGTTGATCGGCATCATTAATTTGTCTTTATTTGCCAGTTTGTTCTATCTAAATGTATACGCCTTCACTGACCTATTTCAGCAGTCACATTCGGCATAGGGTATTATTGGGCCTAAAGTGCAACATTTTTAAGCCGCACTGTATAATACTAGGACCATTGTAAATATATAATGTAACATATTCTTTATTTGTACGCTATTTTCGTGTTTCGTAATGTGGTCCTGAGAACCCTTTTAGGTCTTCATGCCCCATCTTAGACCACAATCCCTTTTACATCAGGTGAGATTGTGGTCAAATGATGGCTTATCTAACATAAAATAAATTACATCTTTGATCTTATCTTATATCTTATCTTTTATCGTACATCTTTAACACTATTGTTGAAGTTGGTTAAATACGGTATGTATGATGATGATGAATAATTAAAAGAATAAGTAGTAGAATAGGTAGTCCGCCTAATAGCTCGTCCAAAAAAACTGATCACATATTTTTTGCTTTAACAATTTAATAATAAAGTGCCAAGCTATAAAGCATCAAATTTCCGATGTGGGGGCTGTTGGCCTTCTATAAATTAAGTACAAATCGCACGCGAAACTTCAATGCACTGTATCGTCTTTTTTTCCAGAAATAGATAAATAATTTTAAAATAATTAAAATATTTTTTTTTAGTCATCTACCCTATTGCCGACGCTAAATGAGACGCAGTGCATAAGGCGAATAATAAATATATAAAAACTAGCTGTGCCCTGCGGTGCTACCCGCGTTATAATGGATGAAGTACTCTTAACCAACAACATATTTATTTGAATAAAGATTAATATTATTATGTTGATACAACTTAAACAAATTATTTCGACCAAATTAGGTACGATAAAAACGGTTTTTGTGAGTTAATCTTAAAAGATAGACATATACTATCGCGGACTGTTTTTTAGATCATTAAAAGAGCTATTATTCTTTAATACATATTTTTTGTGTATCTTGAACCGTTTTCACGGCGCACGCAACGGAAGGCTTCAAAGATGAAATAATTTCTCCCGTTTTTTACACATTTACCACTATATCTTTGCTCCTATTGGTCGTAGCGTGGTTTTATATAGCCTATAGCCTTCCTCGATAACTGGACTATCCAACACAAAAAGAATGATTCAATTCGAACCAGTAGTTTCGGAGATTAGCGCGTTCAAACAAACAAACAAACTCTTCAGCTTTATAATATTAGTATAGATTTACTTTCTTTTAAGGTTTTTTTTTATTTTACATATGAAACACCCAGACCAAGGAGAAAGTGCTTGCAGAACATACAAAACACTTGACTGCTTGAATGGTTAAAAGGTCTTTAATTATGTGTATCAAAAATTATTTTAATGAAAACCGAAGAGAAAAACTAGTTTATTACTTCCATGCTTTCGTAAAAAAATGAAAAGGTTTCCTTGCAGCAATTTCAATCATTAATTGTCCCATGAAACGTCGTCTGACCTAATTTCAGCAGTCACAATCAGCATTGGGTATAGCGGAGCCAAAGGGCAACATTTTGACGCCACACTGTATAACACTGGGCCCATTAATCCTGTGGATGGCCACGTAGCGTCACGAATGCTTACACACCCGTCGAACGAGTGAAATATGGTCCGGGGCTTACTAGAATCGTGTATTGGAAGCGTAAAATTAAACAGTTATGTGGCGAATTGGGTGTCTATGTGGTCCTTTGAAGGGTAATGTAGATGTAAAGAATGTGTTAAAATTTTTATGATTTTTAATAAGACAAGTGATAAACCTCACTTTGCAGGTTATCCTGTGCGAGGGCTGCGGATGTGTCTTATTTTTTTCTGCATAAAATTTAAGAAGAATGTGTTCTTTAAAAATAATCTTAAGACGAGTATTATCGCTTCTTATGATGAGAAATAGTAACAATAAGTATAACGGTTTTGTGGTGTATTTTTGAACGATATTATGTTTTGTAAAATATACCCTGATAGCCCAACAGTTTCATGTCTAAGCTTGGAAATAATATTGGAAGTTATTCGAAACAAAAAGAGATATAATGTCAAATCATCGTTATTACTATGTAACTACCATAATTTCTGCTGCTCTTCAGCAGCGGTTGGAAGTGATTGGCATCCACCGTCAACCAGCAGCCTTTACCTACTAAATCATGCGTCCAATTGTTGGTCGAACAATATCGCTGCGCTTCACGATATGTTTCGATTATGTTGTTATACACATGATAGTAATTCATATATAGATATACATAGACACATTTAATGAAACACATTCGGTCCAGTTATGAATCATGATATTCTCAGGACATCATATCAAACATGTAGGTTTACTTACCTAGTACAATCCCTCACTTAGCAACAGACAATGTTCTGTATGCAATAAATCATGCATTCATTACAGTGAACAGGTAAACCTGGAACCATGGCAGTAACAAGGGAAAGTAATTTATTATTCTGGGAACTCGTAGAGCTGAGGTGTTGATAGTTGTTACTGTTGGACACGCATTGAACTAGATAATAGCTTTGTAACTAAATGGGGACGCCTGGACTGTGGACAATGTTCTCGAAGGAAGTTATTTGGAGTCAGTTAATCGTAAAACGTTTTAACAATCATTATTTTTAAATCTTATGAATATAAGATCATCGATCTCTTTGACATTGGAGTTAGAGAGTAAAAAAATATGAGTACAACATGAGTATTTAGCATATGTAGTAAGGGCACATCTCCACCATTAGCTAAGCTATATGTTGCTATGGATGCGTTTTGATATCCATCAAGCATACATATTATGTATGTGTACCATAGTGTCCATGTTCACATATGAATATGATGCGTGTATAACAGACGCATTCTCAGCATGTATTTTTCATAATAACAGTAAACTGTCTTAGATATACTCAAAGATAGCTACATTATATATTTACAGCTGCGAAGTACACGTATGACATATCACGGTAACATAATGTATTTATGCCCACGTGAATTCCATTATCTGCAATTAAACACTAAACGGAATGTCGTCCCGAAGGAGATATTTGCCTTAATTAAAACTTGTCCTCTTTGCCAACATAGATTACAAGTTGCTGGAAAAGGCAGTTGTTTTTATATTTTTATAAGATAAAATCCAGTTTTATAGTTTCAAATTGTTTTCGTTTTAATAATTTTAGTATTTATAAACTGTTTCCTGATAATAATTTATGAAACTCATAATACTTTTTTTATTTGAATTTGAATATTTACAAGATTCACTCAACTAGTTCTTGAATTATTTTCAATACTCCATTTTACTATCAGACCAGACCCAGATTTATGTAAGTGTTCTAACATATGACCCGGCTAAGTTTTCCACCAGGTGACAGCAAAATGCTGCGCTCGCTAACCCTGCCGGCCGCCGCAAGGCAAGCATTGGCAAATATTTCTGGACTAATATTTCCGGAAATATCTCGCTATAGTGCGTGCCATTCATACCCTTTTCGTTTTATAGACCAATTTTGAAACACCTTGTATTCAAATTCTAAATATTATTAAATTCAAGAAGACAGGCCTATTTCAAACAATAAACGGCTAAAATTATGTAAATTTGAAGTAGTAGAATAGATAGAAAACAGAAAAACATTTATTTTGGACACAACAGCACATTACAGTTAAATTAAAATACAGAAACAAATGCACACACACAATATAATAATTATTATTAAAAACAAATTAAAGAACGTTTATATATATTATTATGTTGTGTTAGGTACAACACTGATTAAAAACATGACATTTATAGCAAAACAAAACAACATAATAATATATACAAACACAATAAGATAAAGGGTACAGTGCAAATTGTGAACCAAAAAAGGATTAATCTCAGCTGTGTGTTGCCCTGAGCCTGTGACGGGTTCAGGGCAACGCTGGTTTTCAGATTAACCCTTTCGGAGGAGTGACTGACGCTTATTTTGTATACATTTTATTACATACCATATACCATAGCTCCTAAGTGGACTAACCACTTACAGCACCTGTCAATATTTTGGCAGATGCCATTTCTGAATACAAATATATACTCCTTTTTAAATACAACCCGCCTGTAAAGCAAGCATTGGCAAACCCTAAATATCGTTAAATTTAATGAGACAGTTATACCGCTTCCAGTATCATTCTCTTATTCCGTGTCCCCGCTACAGGGAGCTATAGGCATAGTTGACCAGTTAGCAGTAGCGCAGTTTGTCTTACATTGGAACTCATTAAGTTACGAGCAATATCGAATAGCTGCTCGTTAATTGGTACAATGTAGATCACCTAATAGTGCACCGTATTCGATGTACGTTTTTTCAACCATTTTAGGAATAATTAAAAGAAATTGCAACCATGTTGCGTTGGGATTCAATATTAAAGTATCAAGATAGGCTATCTAAGCCTCATCTCATTGGTGTAATTAACATTCCTAATTAAACAATACTAATTATATAAAGCTGTACTGTACTGTACATGTAGTAATTAAAAAAAAATAGAAATTTTAATTATGGGGACACCCATTTAAACGAGAGCGTATAGATCTATCTATTTTAGGTATGTTATCCAATTGGCAAATAATATTAACCTACATAGGTTATTACAATACTTGCTTATAATATCAGCCGTCACTGACGTCCTGTCACAGGTGACCATGCTAGACATAAGGCCCTCAAAGATTTCTCAAAGAAGAAGCAGCCAGCGTTCGCCGTGAACACGCAGTCTTTGCCAAGTCAGCTGCACTTGCCGAGAGATGATCTAGTCGAGAAATTTGCAGCCCCAACGGCCATTCGTTTTAAATGTTATATGCCTTTTGCCACTTTAGCGAGCTAATACGCTTGGGTATGTCGTTGACCCGCGTTCTTCAAAGTAAATCCTCAATTCTCATTCGACCTCGTAGAAAAACCTCAACATATCCCCTTTCCAGACTTATAAGTACTTACAACTTGTTGTCCATGGCCAATTTGTTTCCTCAAAAGCACAAAATAATTCCACATTTGTCTCGCTACCACAATAAACTAGTGTCGGAAAGCAGTCGGAACAGGAAGGCTGGAATGACGTGTGTCTTCCGGACCGAAGAAATATATTTTTTCTCTCATCAGTCTTCGAGTCATTCGATTATCTGCTCTGCTTTCTGCAAAATCAAAATATTACTTCTAGTTTTACTGTAAAAGCCAAATACTTTCAAAATTTATTTTTCTTTCATATAAAATAAATTTTTATTTACATTATTAGCTACGTAAAGAGGCTCCTTAATTTTTGTGTTGAGCCTGGCATACCTACTAGTCCACCATTTGTGATTTTGCGGCCAGTGATTATTAAATAAATAATTACGGACTACGGTATAATGCTGTGTGATTACACAGCATTATACCTAGCCCCAAACTAAGCAGAGCTTGTACTATGGGTGTTAGGTGAATGATATACTACATAGATATATATTTTTTGTAAATACATACTTATGATACATAGAAAATACCCAGACCCGGAACCAGAAATTATAGATTGCACAAAATTTAGTCCCTCGGCGGGAATTGAACCCGCAACCTCTTGCGCCTCAAGCGGACCTTCGCCCGCCGAGCCACAGAGGTCGTCAAATGATGAAACACAAACATGTCTGCTAGGGCACCAGTAAAAATCGTAAATGTATTTCTGGTTACACCCCCAGTCTCGGCTTGTTTCTGTCGTAAGATAACTAAAGTAAGTAGGTATATATAATATAACATTGAATTTTTATCAATTTTTTTTTGTTTAAAATATCAATATTAGAATTAAAAGTATTCTCACAAAATTCTTGTTCTATAGCAATAAGCAAAAAAAAATAATTTCCTTCGAATCAAATTGAAATTGTCGTTCAAAGGCCCTATCGTCCCCCGTTTTCTCAATCGGGGTCCCTGCATTCAGCCCTCAGAAGAATAGAGCCTAAGTAAAGAAAAATTCATTTTCTGATTACTAAATCAGAAATAATTGTTATTTTATTACTACTATTGAGTATACATTATGTAGATAAGAGGTAAATTTAATCTTTATTTTGTAATGATTTGGATAATTTTATATTATATCTACCTAACTATTTTTTGTATTTTAAGTTATTAACGCATCAATATTTGACATGTTATTATGAATTATCTATATAAATAAAAATGAATTGTTGTTCGTTAGTCTGATTAAAACTCGAGAACGGCTGGGCCGATTGAGCTGATTTTTGTTTTAACAAACATTTTAAAACCGTAGTCCAGGGTAGGTCTAAACGGTGAGCAAATAAGGAAAAATTGCCTGGAACTTTTTTTACCCGTGCGACGCCGGGGCGGGCCGCTAGTTACCAACAAAATGACTATCTGACTACCATGAACGGCTTCTCAGCCTCTAACTTGGTTATGATATTTTTGATAATTGGATCTGGAACATCGTTTTAATGTATTCGATTTGAAAGTAACTCTGCCTATATATTTTCTTAAAATATAACATAGCTGATATAAATTGATAAATTGCCGTTGTAATGCATTACCTGCAAACTTAGTTTCGTGAGCCATTTCCAAGATTCTTATTATTATTATATAAACAGTACCTACAGCTTGTATAAAGGTACCCATTATATAAGCGAAGCGACCAGATACTATAATTTATTTCCTATTTATCTTTAAGCACCTATGATTTTTTTTTTGTTTATGTATTTTATTATTGACGTGTCTAAGTTTTGTAAAACCAAACAATGGAAATAAATGATTTTGTATCTTGTATCTTGAATATTGGTTCCATTAACGTCAATTTTATAAAGAAATAATTATTTTATTTACAATAAAATATATTTAATTTACTAAAGAAAAAACATGATCATTTCTCTAACTCATAAAGTATGACAACCTCAAACAAAAATGCATATAAATTCAAATAAAAAAAAACCTTATTCCAAAACTTAAGGTTCTTTAAAAGTCCGACTCGGGTATATTTGCAGATAATTGATTCTTCATCCCCACTTTCATCCCCCTAACTTAAATTATCTTCATGCCACAGACAGCCAGACAGACAGACACGTCAAACAACACCCCTCTTTTCGTTCGTAAGCTCAAAACTTTATTTACTAAAAAGTAAAAAATAAAAAAAACATAAAAAAGTTTTCTTATCACGTTTTCCCCTAACCGTTAGAAAAACTCGACGCAGTTATTTGAAGCAAGCACGCAGAAGGAAATTATCCGCACTTACTAAGGCTAAGGGGCTGGAGGCGTTAACTGGCACCTCAGAAAAGAGCCCTCCACGATTACTTTGTTGCTAACGGAATTTTATTTCATGTTTATTGCGTTTCTAAAAGCAAATGATCCGAATATTTTAAAAAAAATTCTAAAGGATAAAATTTTTAAAAGATGGTAAATGTAACCAGCTTAAAAAATAAAATAAACCTATTACGACATAGCTATTTTGGGTTTTTTTAGTCTATAAGCCCATTATGAGAGATTGGTTTGTGACGCAACTTTAATTCGATATACATAGATACATTATGTGTAGAGGATCTACACGGTCAGCCGGATCGAAAAATATTGAAAACTAAAAATAATTTGTATTTATTAAATATTCAACGATACCCCACATGAAATAGTTCGTTGACTTTCTTTTTTTTTATTTTACTAAATGGCGTCCAGTTGTCGCCATATTGAATTTTCTAAAGTTATGTTTTTAGTGACACTCGTTGGACTAAGAGGATCGATGTGTGAATCATAAAAATTGGCTCAGGCGTTTTTGGTCTGAATATAGCGCAGCGAATGAACATTATGTACATACATAGACTGATAAACATATTACCACTCTATTGCGTAGCGCAATCGTGTAAAAATAGGTTACTTAGATAAAAAAATACGTATATTGTTAAGGTCTGCGGTATGTGGCCAAGTGGATTTACTCGCTAAAATAGGAATGAGCAGACTTTATAGCACGAATAATAGTTGGCCGTTGGTGTCTTAAAAGTTTAAAGTAAAACATTCTAGGACAGGGACCTAGGCAAAATACTGCGTGGGACGTTCTGCAACAAAATTGATAAATTGGTCCAATTTGGTTTGGGTTGTTGTTAGTTTGCCACAAAACAAAATAATAACAGAGAAACAAGACTTTTTATTAAAAATTTTCAGTCCTGTAAGTGACGACAAAATTACGACGCAATTTATAACCAAATAAATCTTATATATAAAATTCTCGTGTCACAGTTTTCGTTGCCATACTCCTCTATTTTGATGATTTTTTTTGTGCTTATCCGGTATCTATGAGTATCGGCCAACATCTATTTTTCATTTTGCAAAACAACATTTGCTGGGGTCAGCTAGTATGACTATAAAAATGGTTAACGATAGAAGCTAAGAGTTGTTTTTCGTATTCCTGTATAACAACAATTTGAAAATTCTACCCAAAAAATTGAAGTTATTACTTGGAAATATGCACCGACAGTATATTGTCGATAGTGGAAAGGCAATTTATAGGCACTCGTGAGAGACTGGGTAGGCTGATTTTCTGAGCAAAAACGGTAGCCAATTTCGTCAGTTCAATGGAATACAAAGGCTGGAAAAAGTCCATTGTAAAAGTATTATGAAATTGCAGTATCAAAGAGGCCAGTGGCTTGAATATATTTTCCGATATCCGTACACACTGTTATAAATAAAATTATTTCTTTGAACCAAAAATAATCATAAATTGTTGCAATAACAAACATTAAATATGTTTTTCATTGTGGTAAAGTTGGCCCCGTTCGTAAGCAATTTCAAACCTTGAATATCTTAAAACAAATTTCGCCGATTTCTAAATTTTATTAAATAAAGTCAGGCTTTGAGTCATGTAAAACAATCTAAAAAGCTAATTAATTAATAACAATAGGTAGAGAGGATTCTACCCGTATTCATAAAAATATCTCACTTTTTATAAACCTAAAATGAGCGCTTGAGTCTAGAGCAATCCAAATTACATTTGAAATTTTGTTAAAACGCTTTCTATTCACCGCATTGTTGCCGTTAATATATTTTTTATTTCTGAAACATTGTCATTTATTTCCAGAAATTCCCTGTGCTTCCCCTTCGAAGACCGACAGAGTCAAAACATGAAAGCAAATTTGTATAAAAGTTTTGTTAACGTTTAGCCAAACTCGAACGCGTGGGGAGGATTTTTTGATATATTTTAACACCAGCCCAGATTATTGTCACATTTTGGCAAAAAGTTTAAAGCAATGGCCGCTCTCATTGTTCCGGGCTGTGATTCCGACCCTAGTGGCCGAGGGTTGCGACCAAACCCTTAACGAATTGTTATTTTGATGCACTCATTCGGAAAAACAATCGGGCTCGTGAATTGAAGGGACAAGATTAGAGATTCGCTAAGGTTCATGCTGATTTCGACTCTTGTTAGGGGGTTCCGTTAGAGGTAATTAACGGGAACCGGATATTAATCAGTATAAAAGGCTTCTAGTCTAACCTGTCTTTTCGAAGTTATTACGTTTACAATTGCTTTCTAGATTTTGTTATTTGAGGCCTTAATAATACATAGTTGAGTTAAATTTATATCATGAAAGTTAGTAGCTATAAGTAAATAAATTAGACTTTTCAAATTTAATGGAGTTAAATACACCATAAATAGTTTATAAAACTGTCTTTCTTTAATCAAAAGTAGAATAAGCAAACCTCAACTAAAAATATCGATATACATATATAAATAAACAAATCATCGATGTTCTTTGGTTTTTGTCAAACTCGTACCCAAAACAGGTAAGGTCATACAGTCTTAATTTTTTAATCAATTAATTAAATTTACTAGATTTAAATACATACCTATACTTGATATTCTTATCTGCAAAAACGAATTTGGTGATGAAGATTCATAAAATGTTCACTGTCTTTTTTATCGATATTCAAAATAAACCCAATGTTGTTTTCATCTAAAATATGATTGAATTTTATTTAAACTATTTTCATCTTAAATTTCAGTCAGGCTACAAATAAACCTCAACTACTAATTACGTAAAAGCACGAAAACAAAGTTTTGCAAAACATTACAAGCTGAATGCAATAGACTGGAATCGGCAGACCGCATACTCGGCAATACCATTGACTCTGCGGCTTCGTCATTATGTCAATGCTAACATTTGCCCGATCGATTCTCACCAAATCGTTGTCCACACGCGACTTTCATACCTCTGTAATAACTCGATTGGATTCCAATAAATCGTTTATTCAATTTGCGTAAAGCCGTTGAGCACAAAGTTCTACAATCACAGTAACGCCAAGTATTTTACCGTTTTTATTCGTATGCTTGTTGTAAAAACTTCTCTCGGCAGTTTCGTATCACGTCCCATCGAGCATCGGAGACATATCAGTTCGACAATAGATGCTCAAGTGCCTTCATTTCCCAAAGTGATACAACATTTCGCCCTCAATACACTTTCACCGTCGCTAGTACCTACCTTAAGAATTCTTATTTTTGTCCATTCGTCACACGTAACTTCTCAGTATCGTCGTCACGTACAGTCCCGAAGAAAAGTTTTATTACTAGTCCGTAATTGTAACATAGAAATACAAACTACTTTTATTAAGGGCAGTAACTTTCATCTAACAACTCGTGAATGCCAGGGGACTGATGCGACGCTTGAAAAATTGTTTCAATTACTTTCGGAATGTTTCTGAAAACGTTTTGGCGGGAATTCATTGGCGCTGTCGATTATAGGATTTCGACAATATTGAAAGCTTCGTTTTCTCGCAAATTGAAGATGATGAATGAGGACTGTCAATCACACACTCTGGTTAAAGCTTCTGGGCTGCTGAGTTTATTTGAGAAGAAATTTATTGATGAATGTATGCAACTGCTATAGCTACAATAGCTACTGTTAATTTTTGAGCATTTTACCACTGTTATTTTGTGCACGTAAAAAATTAGGTCTATAAATTTTCGAGTTAAGCTTATCTGACTTCAAGGTCAAGATCAATTTATTATGATTAAAAATTATGACTATTTTGATTGTAAATAAATTGAATAATACTTGATATAATACTATGTAATACCTATGTATAACATTATAACTATTCTTATAGCGAATAATAATTAAGTAAAGTATTTAAAAGTTTGGTTCTTATTCTACTAGAACCTATCAAACTTAATTAATTTTAAGAAAATGGAAGGCTTGACTAAACTATCAGACAATAGCCCTAACTAAAGTTGAGCTAAACATTTTTGAGAAATATTATAATCAGTATAAATTATATTTATCTTTAGCTTTTCAATTTACATGTTCTAAAAGGCAATCTACCTCGCAACTCAAACAGATATTGGAGTAAACATTTTTCATTTGCCAAGTAATATTATCTTCAATCGAATGTTAGCACACTCGAATGAGATGGCAAGTAATTTCGTGAAAACTCAGTTCTAAAATAAATTATTCATTGGCGACGTAACGCCTCTAGCCCGTATTCATTTCATTTCTGAATCTGAATTTTACTTTTTCTTTCGTCTTTTTCTCCTCGCGAAACCTTACCTTTAATAAATTTTAAATAAGCTCTGAGAAATTACAAAGAACTTTCTATAGGAATGAGTTTCACCTAATTGTGACAAAAGCGCTTGAAATAGTCTTTCTGCGAGGTATTCTAGTGCACTTTTTCTATTTTTAGGTTCTTTAGATATAATATTTACATAAAACAAAAAAAAACAAGGTTGTTTCCACTGTCTGCCTGTATTATGCTAGAACAATAAAACTAAGGCGTGAATTTTGTTGGATTTTTTTAATAGTTAACGTGATTTAATGGAATGTTTTAATTGTATTTTAATTAATACGAAATACTAAATGATTCCATGAAACGCAGGCAACGCCGCAGGCAGTCTCTAGTCAATACTTATTGATTATAACTCAATACTTAGTTAGTAACGCCTAAATCTATCAATTGACTCAATTGCTCTAAATCACATAATTATTATTCATTTGTTTGATTAGAGAATAAATATTTATAAAAAATATTTTTCACTATCAAAAAGTCAGTTTTAATAATTATATTTTTAAAGTCTTTGTTGTTCTCATTTCAATTAGATTAGAATCAGTGCCATAGTTCGATATCGTCAAAAATCCATCCATATTTAGTTACAATACAATTCGATGATATAATGATTATAATGATATGATTTTTGTTGAAATTTTACTTGTTTGTTTGTTTGTTTTTTTTTTTTGTTGTTATGCTTAGAAATAATAATATTGAAATTGCATTATATTCAAACTATCATTTAATAAAAAAACTACTCGCAAAGCACATTTTAGACATACATACCTACATATTAAAAAAAATACCTTGATTAAAATTTAACCTAATTAATCCGAACTTCAAAGAGCCATTCAATTCTCAAGCTCTAAAATAACACGTAAAATTTTACACATAAATGTCCAAAGTTAGTTTCAAATAGTCTCACATAAAACTACTCCAACAAAGTTCGACAGAGGGCGTTATCAGCGGTCGGTAATAGCCGCCGATTGGTTTATACTTTAGAAGTCCCATCTTGTCTATCCGGGACGAGATGGGAACGTAATTACTCTGAACTCTACCTCTAGTGCAAATTAGGTAAAACAAAGGTCTTCGTTAAATATATAATAAAAAATATTTATCAAAAAAAAATCCTCTTATTGAATATTTAAGTTCGCAGTCAGCTAAAATATACTAGAACTAACTAAAAAGTCGTCAAAATCTTTACATAAAAATTAAACAAAGTAGGCAGTATACGAATGTCGTTGTTAAGCGATGAATTTTATAGCAATTTCCAAAAGTCGGCACTCCGCTAATACCTATATAGAATACATAAAATATTCACAGAGAGCGAAAATGATATATTATTCGCTATTTTATTATGAGTGTGGGCAACGCCAATTCCGCAATGTAAAAGTATCTGTTTTTTTCAATAATGTTTTTTCCATAACTTTTTTTAAATTTTAAGTTTTACATTGGATGGGTGGTGATGTAATTTGTCTATAGATCGTTTAAAAGAAGCATTTAGTCCCAGAGCAGCATTAAATAAAATATTGTTTTTATAATACATATTAAGCACACAGTCCAAGAAGAAAGTGCTTGCAGAACACACAAACACTTTTGATCGCTCGGCAGCAATGAAACCAGCTACCTCTTGCGCCGCAAGCGGGCTAGAGGCAGAAACTGACATACTATTAAAAACTAACATTATGTATTTTACTCATATCTAAAATATCAATTACTGAAATATTTACCTATTATTCTCAAGGGTAATATAAATTTCAATACATGGTTGAATTCCGTCCCGTTGGAAGATAAATACCAAAAACTACAGTCATTGGCAGGATCTCAAAATAATATTACGAGGGATGATAACGCTGAGATACGCAAATAGCTGTTTAGAATAGGTTTTCATGCGCCGCTGGGTATCTGCTATTAATGTCTTCTGCGGTTTCATCCTACAATATGTTACATCTAATGTCATGTGAAACGTAATGTCATGGGATACTACTGTTATGGTTACATCTTTAGATGAGATTGCGTTCTTGCTATACAAGCTGATGATTCAAATTTGGAAATTTTATGACTAACAGATGCGTAGAACAGGCCTTAGATTTTTAACTCAGAATCTTGTGTTAGAGTATCTATCAATATACTCTTAGTTTTACGTAAATTGTTTATCCCATCAAAAACAATACTTGTCAAAAAAACCAAGTCGCGCAACTCAGTTGTTCTGCGGTAAAAAGTTGTGAGATCCAAGTAAATCCAAGTCTTCAAATTTCGTCTCAAAATTCTTTAATGTTTTATATAAATATATTAAGACTTGGCTATCGCCTGAAAACACGTGTAAATTCAATTATTTAGTGCGACTTGGATTTACTTGGATCTCACTACTTTTTACCGCAGAACAACTGAGTTGCGCGACTTGGTTTTTTTGACAAGTATTGTTTTTGATGGGATCTCATTTCTTTTTGTATTTTGTAGACAGTTCTACTTTTTTCCTTTTCGGTACCTCCTACTTATTGTATATTATGTCCATATAATTTTCTTTTTGCCGGTCTAGATTGGATTTATTTATATTTCGCATTGTTATTACGATAGTACATATTTCGTATATACGTGGCGTTGCGACAGCGCCCTATATACCGGTATTTTCTAGATTTTTTAGTTTTTCCTTGATTCATACACCAAACACTACTTATATTCCAAATTTGAAGCTTCTAGGTCTGCTAGAAGTGCCTTAGAATTTTGATGATCGGTGAGTCAATGAGTGACAAAATTACGAAATTTGACCCGTTATAATTCTTAAAATACTGGTTCAAATTGAATGAAATTTGAAATATACCGTGTCTTTACAATCCTGCATGGTTACTGAAAATTTCAGTCTTCTAGTTTTATCCACAACGAAGTTACAGGGGGTCGAAAATGGCCTGAATTGCTTCGAGAAAAGGATGGTACGGCCGTGCCGCTTTTTTGCTCGACTTGGTGGGGGCACTGCCGTGCCCCCAGATTTGCACACTTAAAACACACTCATAAATGAATTCAAAAATATAGCCCAGCTACATCATAATTATACGAATAAAACGAATAATAGTTAATACTTATGATGTACAAATGATAATGAAACTTCTACTGTTGTGTGAAATATAATGGTCAAAGAATATTTATCGGGATTACAATGTTATGGTTACTACTTGAGATGAGGTTCCGTTCATGAAAATAAATGATTGTTAAAAAGTTCATAAACTTATTACGTGAAAGTAATATGTATATGGTTATCAACCCGCACTTGGCCAGCTTGATGAATGAAGGCCTAATCTCTCTCGCCAAGAGAGAAGTCCCTGTGTCCCAGCAGTGAGAATATTTCATTACATAAAACCTACTTCTGCTAGAAATGAAGAAACCCTGCTTCTATAAGTTAACTCAATGGTTATAAATAATATTTTACGGCCTTTTTAGCTAAATATAAATAGTTCCGGACAATCCACATAATAAGTGTTTAAAATGATCCCATCTATTAATGTATTAATTAAGGTTAAATTAATTTTCTAAAGGATTGTAAACGTTTACTCGTCATCCATTTTATTTTAACTCAATTTAACTTTACCTATTGAAGGCTCGTTTCGCGTTAACTTTGTTAAGCACGTACCTATATTGCAAAGTGAGGGGAATGTTTTAATTCAGTAGGATAGCTTTTGATATTTAAATGCAGGTTATTATAATTTTGAAAAGGGGCACTACACACATTTATTCTTATAAGTATATTAGCTGAGGCCAACGCGCACGCGGTCTGACAGACCCACATGCCTGATCATGGTTATATGCAAAGAAACTATCTGGGTCCCATATATACACTTTAAGGGCGTAAACGCGTTTACAAAATGAAAATTAAAGTCGCGATAGTTTGGAATGTGATTAAGAAAGTAACCTTTTAAAGTAGGTACCTACTATAACTATTATTTTTCGACTTGTTTCGTCAACAGATGTGCGTGGTTTTCTAAGAGCGCTTTCAAATTTGAGTGTTTCGTGACGTACGTTTGCGTCATCCACAAAAAAAACACAAACACAGAAAGCACCCTTATTGAAGAATAACAATCCATTAATCTTTATAGATTAAAAGTATTTTAAGGAATTCAAATCCCACCATTAATTGAACTTTTAAAATATTGAGTGAACAGTGTGAATTTAGCAAGTAGGGAATCATTACAAAAATAGCTTGAACATCAATAACTTTTATAAAAGAACCAACTCCGATAAAAAACCGGTAAAAAATACTATTTTCAAAAGTGAATCTTCTGAAACGACGGTTTGGTATTGTTCCTTTTTTCGTTACACGGATATCAAATTTTCATCGGGAAAACATTTTTTTCGTAACATAGTTTTACATGTTGCTTCTCTGAAGTTGAGCTGAATCGATTTTCTTTATTAAATAATCGCATAAAGCCCGAGTAATTATATCATCATTTAAATTTTAGTTAAAGTTAAATTTAGGTTATGGTTTGCTATCTATTTATTATATAAATATTAAAAAATACTTTATTTGAACAAAAACTTTGTACAAAAATGTGGGCGTAATGCCTAGGCATTTTATTCCTACCAACGCGTATTGGTTGGTAGGTTGTTCTCTAAAAATACTGTGAAAATAAAATAGGTTTATATTTGTAGAATTGTAGATTTTCATACGTTATTTGTATTTTATACTTTATTAACTTAAATACATTTAAATTTTATAAATTGTTGAAGATATCACACATAGTGATGCCTAAACCTTCCATTCTGACTGACACTTCATAGGGAAGTGGTTCAAGTTTAGGTTTAGGTCAAATAAAGGTCTATTTATTAGCATAGTAAGCGTATGTTTCTTAAAATAACTCCGCTAAAAGTAAAAAAAAAGGATGTTGAAACTACTATGAGTATATCAGCAATCTTTATTGCAAAGACAACAAACTTTTCTAAAATTAATAGCTTCAGAAATACACAGTGGTTCTATTAGCGTAGATAGTGTTTTGATATCGAAGGCAGGAAGTAAATTACAGACAAAGAGTCTTTGATAAAGGAGGCGAAGCCAAATTACTTAATGGGGACTATTCAGCTATAACTGGAGAATTACTTCTTAGTGATCATTAGATTTTCTCATAAGAATTGAAGAATTCATCGTTAAAAGTTCCGCCCCTTATATGTTAAATTGTCACGTCATAAGTTTCCTTTTCGTGTCTTGAGTGATAAGGATGGGATTACATAAAACCTAAGGTTATCTTAAAACATACATATTTATTGCATTCGAAGTTACCTACCAAATACTAATTCAATAAACTAAAATTTACAAGTTAGGTGCTTTAATTTGAACCTTAAAAAATAACTACCAAGAGGATTATGTATGTATGCTTCTAAAAACAGAATTAAAAATATTGTATCTACATATCATTAAAAAGTTGTATGTTGTTTCAGTCATGGACCCACTCCTAATAATACCTACTTAAACTTATATAATTATATCCGGGAAAGTTAAACAAAATTGTTATTTTCAAGAAGTAGATACACTTTGTGCAATTAACGAGGTTTCCGTGCGACCGTTGCTAACTTCTAAACCACACAACGGATGTTATACTTTACGGGTCACGCACACTCAATTTTGACCTCGCATAAACTAATAATTATATATATTTTTGAGCAATGTCTGGGACTTCTAGGCACATTTTCACACATCATTATTTAGCCTTAAGTAAGATGAAATTAGAAGCAATTCACAACATGCTTAAATTATCTAAAATGACGTTATACGACCTTTGTCATACATTGATAGAAAATTTATGGCGCTAATGTTATTTTCTTAGGACTTCGCCCACGCACACTCAATAGCGCATACTGAGACTTTATAACCTGAAAACGATGAACAATTATTTGCCTGTGGTGTACGTTCTTAGTATGCGTTTGGAATCAAAGATAGTTCGGCAACATAGGCCGTATTGAAGAACTAGGGATGAAATTATGATGCTGAAGTATGTAACAACAATAAATAAAAAAATATTTCCAGGACAATTCACACAACAACATCTAGCCCCGTGGTAAGCTCTAAGCTTGTGTTACGGGTACTAGATATCTGATATACTTAATATAATAGTCATACATATTTATATAGATATTTTTTATTATAAATATTAAACACCCAGACCAAGGAGAAAGTGCTTACAGAACATACAAACACTTTCACCCTCGGAGGGAATCAAACCCGCTACCTCTTGCGCCGCAAGCCGACCACTGAAGCAGTCAAAACATATAATATATAATAAATAATATACATACATATATCTACAGTAACAATATGATTAATATTAAAGTAACACTATTTTATATCTTTAAGACTAAAGTAACACTATTTTATATCTTCAAGAGATGCCTTAAATTTGTCTGTTTACTTTAAAACTGTTACAATCAGGAAAGGAATTTTGTTGACATTTTGCGACTTAACCTTTTGTGCTCCGAGCGCTTCATTATCACATGAATTTAACTCGTTTATACTGTCACCAACAAAAGGTTTTTAACAAATTCATCAGACGGCAGCTTTTGATTAAATTGTATGTATCCGAGATATAAAATACCCATTATCGCTAAGCAGATAGCTAAGCAACCGTAGCATTATATATACACATATAAATAGGGTTATCCACTAGATAGGCTATGCAATTTTTTGGTGATTAGTGCTTTTGAACCCGTAGCAAGCAGTGGCGCGGTGGGCGAGAGTCCGCTTTCGGCGC
This sequence comes from Gymnoscelis rufifasciata, assembly GCA_929108375.1. NCBI lineage: Eukaryota > Metazoa > Arthropoda > Insecta > Lepidoptera > Geometridae > Gymnoscelis > Gymnoscelis rufifasciata. Next base: position 4,020,427 of record OV815315.1, on the reverse strand, counting down.
AAGAGGTAGCGGGTTCGATTCCCGCCGAGGGGTCAAGTGATTGTATGTTCTCCATGGTGGTTCCAACTGGTTACATCCAAAATAAGGATTTAACCACATTGTGAACGCTCTGAAATGCCTTGTTCTTTTTGATTAGGTGACGTATTTTTTTCTTAAAATTATGCGTATGTAGGTAATTTTTAATTGCTAGCATATCGCGGATACGAGCTTCGAATTTTGAAGTTTTGAAGAGTTCTGCCTTCTGATCTTTAAAATCCTGGCTTTCTTCAATCGTCGACAAGTTTTATCATAACACAACTCCCTACCTATAAAAAAAAATTGATTTTACACTTTTGCCATAATAGTAAAGAGGACGATACAAAATGAATGGCATTGTGCTATGACGCTCCCGACACGACACCCGTCAGCCTGTGTAACAGATCACTATTGGCTGCACCCAACGCCGTTAATTAAGGCTCGATGCGTCCATAATAAAATTACCGACCTAGTTACGAACCAATTTAAATTTTACGAAGTTGCTTTTTGTATGAATTGAGCTCGCGGTGTTATTAATGGGTTAAATTATGTTGGCATTAACAAACGTGTGGTTTTAATGAGTTGATGATAAATAGTGCATAAAGTATGGCATGATTTAGGATTTATAAATTTGAATTGCAACTGTTTTTATACGTTACTTAAAGGTACGGATAAACTATCACAAAGGCAGAATTTTACAGACAGAATTAATATTAATAGTACAGATAAACAACCTACCGCTTAAACTTAAGAAAATATTCTTGAGATGCAAAAATATAGCAGTAATAAGCAGGTCTATGGCATTATCTCTTAGCCTGTTCAGCTGTATCAATCAATAGAGAAGTGCGGCAACTGATAACAAATCACAATTAATATTAATTATAATTACATTTTACATTTCTTACTATAACTTCCGGTATATTGAAACTTGAAGTAAAGCACAGAGTCATGCAGAGTCGATATTTAGTGTCAAAATAAGTTGAAGAAATTCGAATAAGCTCCGCTAATCAAATAGAAAATTTTAGCAGAAAACACGATAGTATTCACTCATCAGCTCACAGGTATGGTGTATCCTATAGAGTGCCTTGAGTGTGAAGTGTCTTGTTGTTCAAGGAATGCCGTACAGATAAAAGTGGCAGGCTGTTGGGGATTATTATCTGCTCACTCTGCCGACACATTGTCTTGTCTTGTCGTGGCCATCACACGACCGCTCCGTCAAGAGCGTAACGGAAAAGAATAAGAGATAAAATACCCAGAAAACTATATATGTACGTTCTATTTCTTTCCTGTCCATCCAAAGGTTGCCTGGAAGAGATCGCTCACAGCGATAAGGCCGCCCTTTGTACTCCAATGTATTGTCTTAAATTTGTTTGCAGTTTGTATTTTATTTGTGGTGTACAATAAAGAGTTATGTATCTATCTATCTATGTATTTTAAAGCCTTTTATGTGCCACTACATGGTAAAGGCCTTTTTTTCAGACGTCCGTGGCACCTTCACTTTTTCAGGTTAACAGTCCCAGTATTTAAGTTTTATTAACACTTGATCCCCATAATTTCACAGCAGCGCTTGACCGGATCGTAACACGTAGATAACAATCAAATTCCCTAACAGTCCAACAAAACCGTAAACCTTCAGGCAGAAAATACATAAAAATAATTTTATCGCCTTGCGTTTTTACAACACGTAATGCATTAAAGTGCTAACAACAATCAATCATGGGGTTATGAAGGGATCAACGAAACGGTAGCGTGCGCACGCTGCGTGACCTGTAAGTACTTGGCGACATCGGGAAAGGACGGCTTATTCATAAGCAGAGCGATCGGAAAACCTATAAAGTACCGCTAGTTACTTCATTGAGATCTATGGAACAGACTTGTCAGGCAGTCAAGTGTTCTGCGTTCAGTGGCCCTACCCCGAGTTGTCACTAACGACTGTTGAAGATTACATCATGTTGTAATAGATTACCTATGTTGATAAGTTATTATTATTATACTAGCTGTGCCCCGCGGTGTTACCCGCGTTATAATGGATTTTCCCGCGGAATGACGTTATCCCGCGGTAAAAAGTAGCCTATGTCTTCAGGCTCTAGAGATTCTGTGTACCAAATTTCATTCAAATCCATTCAGTAGTTTTTACGTGAAAGAGTAACAAACATCCATACATCCATACATCCATACTTACAAACTTTCGCCTTTATAATAGTAGTAGGATATGTTGTTAATAATACCTGTCATTTGAGAGATTTTGAACAACTAAAATTTTATCTATGTGTCAAAAGTATGGGATAACAACATGTTGTAATCTTGAACAGTCGTAAGTGGCAACTCGTGGTAGGGCTACAGAACAGTTTCTTTTGTATTGTGTTTGTGTTGTACGGAAGGTGAAACGCTTGACCGTATGAATGCTCTCTGTCTGTTGATCCGTTTTTTTGAAAAATTACTCATGGAGTAATTAAGCGGTCTGATGAAAAAGAAAATGTATATATTCATAATACCCACACATTGAATCAATGATGAATGACATGAAAACGCTTCGTAATTTTGGCTGGTGCATAATACGGAACTCGAAAAACTTTAGTGCGTATTGAACAGATGTAAGGCTATATCAATGATAATGTCTGCGCTCTATGTATCCATAACTAAAAAACGTTACTAATATATTCTTTAAGCACTTAATGGGTCTTTTTTAATTTTAGTCAAGCTTATTCACTGTCTTTAAACAACAGTTGAGATCTCCGCTTCGCCTCTTAACGGCGTCTAACCCATAACCGTTCAGTGACATCGCTTGTTATTACTAAACTAGTCCACAATGTATATACCTACAGATAATGCTATGATAATGAATAAAAAACGTATTTTCATAAAACTAAATTAATTCAACATGTCACACTATTTTCGTTCGAAGGTTATCACAACAACACACGCAAGTTCCTTATGATTCGAAAGTAACAACTTTACTGCAAATTAAAAGCTTTTAGCCCATAAAGATATAAACTGGTTTTAGTTCTGTGAAAAACAGTTTTGGCCGCAAACAGCCGTAATAGCTTTTGGCTGACCGCTGAGACGGTAAAAACTGTAACTTTGTTCTAGAACTGAGAGTGCGCAACGCTAGTTCCGAAACTATAACGTTCCCCGCAATTTTATGACCTAAAATATTGGACCAATTTAAAGTTCAGTCCATGCCCACTGTGATGTTTAAAAACCTAAATCCTTAGAAGCAACTTCAATTTGTAACTGACGGCGGCAGACTAAGTTGCGCGCCGCCCCGCCCTCTAGTTTCATACAAATTGATATTTACGGTAATAGCATGAGTTTTTCAACGAAGGCAAAGTTTCAGAGTAACAGGCTCAGTCGGATACGGCCGAGTGTCCAAATGAGCAAAAACGCGAAGAAGTGAAAAAGGGATCTACAATATTCGAGCGGAATTATTCAAGATCAATTTAATGTTTCACGAGCTATGCTCTGGGGGTTTTGTGAAGCAGTCGACCAAAACAAAGCAGAAATTATAATGGAGCTATTCTGTGGTATGGCTGAGAGTGGGTCAATTACATATTGAATTATTTATGGAGCGTAAGTGCGGTGTAAAGTATAGAATCGTAAAACTCTGATGGACGGCCCAAAAAAGAAACGCTATAAACCATGGTGAGTAATGAATTAAGTCATTAGGTATTAAAAATTTATTACACATTCGTGAATAGACACTGTTTGTATTCGAAGGTAGTACTTCCGTGTTGAATTATAGGTTTGTTTGAACTGCCGCTCGAGGTGTTATTGCTCGTATAAACTTGCATACAACTTTGAATTCTAAATCATATGCAAAGTGCAGTGGCCTTTTTACGACTTTTTATCTGATCAAGTATTGAGCGGCTTGAGTTCAGTATTCTTTGAATATCGTGAATATTTAATAATCGTAACATAGTTTTTTACATAATCCCTCGGTTCTATTGTTTATAGTTTTCGTGCCGCAGTACCATACATATAAAATTATAATCGTATTGTAGGAAAATATCGTTTTGATCAGTATCGAATTTTAGACAGTTTGAATAGTATCCAACCATGCTATCGGAAAATATCTAAGGTAAAAGACAATAACAAACTAGTTCTGGATCAGGTGTATAATTTTGTTTTCTTTTTATTTACAGGAATCGCAGTGTTTTTTTCGTCATGTTAGTGGAGTGATTAATGAAGAGCCAAAGCTATGGCTTGGAGAGTCCTAAACTTCTATTTTAGAACCATGAATAGGTTCCAAAGACATTACTACCAAACACCAACAGATACCAACAAGCATGTTTTTATCACTATCACTACATAGTATAAAACAAAGTCGCTTTCTCTGTCCCTATGTCCCTTTGTATGCTTAAATCTTTGAAACTACGCAACGGATTTTGATGCGGTTTTTTTTTAATAGATAGAGTGATTCAAGAGGAAGGTTTATATGTAAAATAACATCCATTAAATAGTAGAGAAGTACTGTTATTTTTGAGGTTTCTAATGTGATGTCGTAAATAATTACAATTTTTCCGCTTACATTGCAAACGCAGGCTGAACGCTACGAGTTTTATCAAAATAATGTACTAAGTATTGTACACATTGAAAAGGTCTACAGAAAAGTCCGTGATGGTATATGTCTATCTATTATGGATAACCCACAATAACTTTTTTTGACATTTACTTTTTAGGACAAATAATGGCTAATTTTCGAAGCGATTTTAACCAATACAGCATTAATCCTTAACCAATTAAATACCTTGAATACATTGTTCATTTAATATAGATATATATGGCTCTTTACACCGTATGATTTAAGTTAATATTTTCGAAGATATTACAGATTTAAAAATTGCGGCAAGAGCGTGCCTTTAAATAGCGCGTCTAAGGCCGCGGTTTTCTCAAAACTACTGGATCGATTTTAATCACATAGGCTATAATTATATTTTATACCCGTGCGAAGCCGTGCGGTTCGCTAGTAAGTTATAAAACCTTATCTTATTTTTATAAATTCATTTGACCAGAAGACCTAAAACGTAGATGGCTTCTCCGGACCACATTACGAAACGCGAAAAAATCGTTTCACGCACTGACCCAGCCCGGAGGGTGGTGATAAGCCACGGCCGAAGCCTACCACCGGAGACTGTTCTTAGCACGACCCGGAGGCCACGTGTAAGAATTCAGAGTGTTAATACTTACGGACGTGAACAGAAAAAACCTCCAAAACCTCCTCCTTCTTTTCTGAAGTTTTTCGTAAGCTTGTGAGATTTGTTAGGCAGCGAAATGACTGCTCTTTCTAAGAACCTACTCAGTTCTCATGGTACTCACATGTAGCTGAGGCCTTTCACTAACATATCAATCGTAGTAATTTGGAATAGACGAACGCCCTGTCCGAGCAATAAATTATGCGGCAGACCGCACTGCCCGGGCGCCTGTCGAATCCACCGGGAACCAATTAGTCGTCCAGGATATTTATTTGCGGTTTTCTCAAACAAGTGGGCACCGACACTTAGGACCGTGACTCGACTTCTTTATAGTGGACTATTGATTACTCTAAGGCAGATTTATTCCGTGATTGTAGACATGGGCTGGGAAAATTATTAGGGTTTCAATTAGACTGATGGTAATTAATGATGTTTTGGTTAGGTGTGGAATGGTATTCGGTTTTATGAGGACAATTTACTCGGATCTTGAAGACACTCAGATTGTGTAATACACTTCGAAAAACACATAAAATATAATTTTCATTATCAAAGTCTTCATTGCGTGACCGAGCAAGTTTGACGTATGATAAAATTAATGAAAAGAATATTATGGTGAAATTAAAAAATCAACCTGACTGCCTTGCAATATTTTTTCTCTCAATTTTAGCGCCCCCTTTCTTAATGGTGATCTTTTTGGTCAACTTTTCCACTTCATTTAAGTTGTATACTTAAGTTGTGAACTCGATGGCAAAAAGTTAGGGAGTTTAAAAGATTTAACAATGCTTATTTTGAAGGGTCCTCTGCCCCAAGTTTTTGTGCATCACAAATCGCGCTTTTGTGATTTCTGAAACGGTTTTTTGGACTTATTTTGACGATTCCTTTGATAAGGTTACAGATTAACTTTGTAAGATTAAAATGGCAGATAAAAGTGGAAAAGTGTGCCTTTTCTAAAGTAATGTAATAAAATTTAATGAAAGCGAGTTGCCGGCTAATGAAATTTCAATAGATGAATAAAACTCGCAAGATAGTCAAGTTAATTATAAAGTTAATAAGGTTGGTCTGATGAAAATTTTCAATCTTTCAATCAAGTTAATTCCAGTGGATTTTGAGCTCATTTTCCCACTCACAATGCACAGATGGGTTAATTCAAGAAGCTAAGAAATTATAATTGTCTCGGGTTATAAGTTAATTTGCTGAATGAGCGCGAGCTGTATAAAACAGGGAGAATCCGATTAAAATAGGTCGCAACGCTCTGGGTAGACTTTAATATAGCATGGGCAAAGCTAATTACTTAATGCTACTTATTATTAATTTGTTAATAAAATCTATTTGTATCATAAAATCTAAATTTAAAATTTAAGAAAAACCCCTATTGCAATGCCTTCATTTCCTTAAATGTAAAACAACATTATATTATGTAATGTGGACGCGATGCGCTTTCATTTGATACCCCACACTAGTATATTTGCAGATTTTCTGTTTTCTGTCCCCCACTCTCACCCTCATAACTTTTAAACGGCTAAACCGATTTTCATGAAACATGTCTTAGAACACCCGGGCCAAACTCACCTTTCATACAAAAAAAACTAAATTGTAATCGCTCCATCCGTTCGGGAGCTATGATACAGACAGACAGACAGACAGACAGACATACAGCAGACAGACAGACAGACACGTCAAACTTATAACACCCCTCTTTGTTGGTCGGGGGTTAAAAAGTTTATATTAAAAATAGTATACAATACACATTTGAATAGCTATCCAAACTTCTATGAAAATATTTGTCTTATATCTATTATGATAAGTGGTACGAAACCTTATGGATAAGGAAAAACTGTTGTTTATAATTGTATATTGCAAATAGACATTTGTGTGCCCACAATCTCACTCGATGGTAAATGACGATTTGGACAAGGATTGATCACAAACACCTCGCAACTGTCCATCACTGAGTGTGTATTGAAAAATTACATATTATTTTCAATGTACAAAATGTACATACATTAGATTATAACACTTTTGGTAAAAAAACTTTACTTTTACGCGACTGCGAACAGATTTTTATGATTATTTTTAACTAACCACTGGTGCGTTTTAATAGTTATTACACTGTTATAATATAGACTATTTATCGAGAAACAAGTAACCTATCCATTAGACACGATCAACGAATATTTTAATAACGTATTTGTATTTTTTATAATTAGTATATAAACTGGGCCAGATTCTAGCTTCAACATTAAATTAGAATTAATTCGCAATCGATTAAAGTGTACGCTGGAATTAGTCTTGTTAATCAAAGCGACCTTTATCCAAATACTAGAGCACCCTTCATTACTCAGTCTTGAACTGGTAAACACTAGGCCAAGCCTTAGGCTGTAGGCCTATAATTTCACTGGCCCAAATCAGAACACAGGAACACTGTATTGTACCTGTCACTGTGAGTAAGTTAGGGAGCTGGTATTCAGGGCAAATTGAAACTCTAGTCGCAATGCAAAAACGATTTTTGCAACTTGTCTCATTATTTTGGAGTCGATTTCGCTGTAAAGCAAGACCAAGATTTAGAATTTAGAATTTTATTGTCTGTTGCAGATGTCTTAATACAAATATATATGACAATGTTATTTGAGCCATGTGTGACTGACTGTGTGTGAATGAATAAGTGTTATAGCGTGCATATATTTTCAAGAAGTAAAATATAGAGATGTCGCCTTTGAACGCACAACCTTCGGAATTGAAGTCGAGTGAGCTCCTATCTCACCAACACGGATTTTATACATACAAAATATAAATTTGTATGCATTAATACAATCGAATTTATTTTATGACAACTTTTAGATGTTAAATATCAAAAGTGGGTGGCTTTTTACTTCTTCGCACTCAATAAGCCGTGTTGGCTAAGTGGGAGGACACTCGACTTTCATTCCAAAGGTTTTGGCAACAAACTCCGCCACGCACCTCTGGATTTTTCCTACTTGAGAAATTTATGTGCGCTTACAACTCGTGCTTTAACGGTGAAGGCTAACATCGTGAGTTTGAAGGACATGAGACACCAAACAAATTGAGAGAAGTCGCTGTGTCCCATCAGTGGGAACGTTAATAGGGTGACTGATAATAATTGCTGCTTTAAATTTCTTAGAATAGTTTAAAAGACAGCGAAATCGACTTCATTTTATACTACCGAAGAAAGTAAATAAAAATAATCCAAGCTAAATATGATTAAGTGCGGCGCATATATTGCCAATATCTTTATTTCCGCGTAGTATAAAAAAAATTAACTAAATCACAAATCCAGCCAATGAATGAAATAAAAATTTACAACATTACAAAATATGTTTATTGGTCATTTTCAACATAAAATTTGTCCCAATAACATACATAACAAAACAAGCGGACAAAGAATTAGAAACACCACGAAGCCATCTAAATCATGTTTTAATAACGGTTCCTCTCATCTGTGAACGAAATTATTAGTGGGATTAATTTGAAATGCGTCCATATTAATTCAACGTAACGACATCTTTATGAGCTGTGAGTGTGACACAAAGTAGGACGTGTATATGGCGGATAAATCTGTCGCGTACTAGAGTTGGACTTGCTAAAGTTATTGTAGTTTATCCGGCTAATTGCAATATTACTTTTCTTCTATTTTAAACATCAGAATTAACTTAAAAGAACTCGATAGATTGTGCTATGACACCAGAATAAATATGTAGGTAGTTAAAAAGACCTAATATTTTAAGGATTAGTTGCGTAGTTGAATAGATTATTCAATATGATCTAATAATGCTTACACAAATTTAATAGTCGTTATATAAACAAAAAAAACGAATTACCTAAATTCTATTTACCTATACCATACGTCGATATTTTTTATTATAATGTAATAAACACAGGGTATGGAGAAAGTGCTTGCAGAACATAGAAACACTTGAACGCACTACCTCTTGCGCCGCATGCGGACCTTTGCCCACCGCGCTACTGAAGCAGTCGTATATTCGTATAAAATTTGTTTTTGATAAATCAATTATGTATCCGGCATTTTAGTTAACCGGCTTTTTTAAGCGACTCTTTACAAAGCTAACGCCCGGTCACAAATCGTAATTTACCGCCGTATGTATGTCTCGAATAGTTGGACTTTATTCCGTCCGAGTTCAATAATAATGTTCTACTTAAATTGAAACCACTCATCAAATGGAATGCACAGCTGTTGTTTTTTATTGTTTACCGTCGAAGGTATACGTGGAATACACTCGACTTGGAATATTTCAATTACAGCATGAAAAATTTTAATTACAATGTCATGAAAAGAACCTGAATTGCATAAAGAAATATTAACAATATAACAATCATTATACCAAAAAATGAGGTGATTTTATAAAAAGAAAAATAATTGACCTGATTAGCTACAAAAGATTTTAATTATTTTAAATACTTACCTATATTATTTATTTTTGTAATATATTTTATTTATAGGACTATTCGTTCTTGTGATATTGCAGCAAATGGAAAACCGAAAAAAAACTGCTCAAAAATGACGTCACGCTCATTCTGTTAACTGGAGTTAACTGGAACTGTTTTAAAGTCTGTAAAATCATAACCACTTGGTTTTTTTACGGGGCTATTGTTGTATGGATTGTCCGGAAATGTTTATTCATTTGTTACTAACGTAAAAGGGCACATGACAAAAAAAAATTACGTGATATGGATTATCTAAAAAATAATACTAACTTTTTAAATGTTTTAACACTAAAAATCAAGACCTTCTTAAATTCAAGTGACGTAATGTTTTCGTGCAATTTTTACTATTTTCAATTTATATAAATGTAACGTATACATTTTATTTTTTGCTCGACTTGGTGGGGGCACTGCCGTGCCCCCAGATACGTCAAAAGCTCCCACTTTGGAACTTTGTCGCCTTATATCTTGGCACTTTCTTATATATTTGATAAAGCGAAAAATAGGTGTAGTATTTGATCGTATTTGATCACAGGAGAGGCACTCCCGCTTCCCTGATGAAAATTCCTGCTTGAGGGGAATATAAACGACGGTGAATATATACCATGTCGTCACATTATCATCATCAACGTCCTGCTCTTGTCCCACACTATGTGGGGTCGGTTTAAATGTGTTTTTCTTCCATTTTTCTCTATCACCCGACATCTCAACACTCACTCCTATCATACACATATCTTCTTCACACAATCCATCCATCTTTTCTTAGGCCTATATGATATCGTCACATTATATTATTATGAACGTGTTTTCAAAATAAATTATGGTATTTAATATAGCAATTGATGGGTATGTCCCGCTGGTCCCCTCTAGAATTGTCCCCTTCGCACCGTGTAGAGGGGACAAGCGGGACAACGTATTAGCAATTTCCCGTTGGTCCCCTTTACCGGTCACTCAGAGGGGACAACTGGGCTGTTGAATTTTGCGATGACCCAGATGTCCCCTCTGGAGAAGTTGCAGTTAAATTTTGCTTGAAATAATAAATTAAAACTATATATATTATTAAGTATATTAAAACATTGTTTAATGTATACTACCGGGCTAATACGATGTCCCGCTTGTCTTCTCTACACGGTCCGAAGGGGACAATCCTAGAGGGGACCAGCGGGACATACCCCAATTGATGTACCTGTGGTGTTACGCGTTACGTGATCACTTTAAAACCTATTTCATTTAACAAGAAAAATAACATCTATAGATAGATGTAGATACTAACAAAGTCCCAATGAACCTTATCAGCTTGCTAAAGGAGCAAGTCTTAGATTGGAGCACATTGAATTAGATTGCAGCATTCGTAGGTAGAGTGTCTGCGAGCTATTGTGTTCGCAGATACTCTGCGACGCGGGGTTCATCTCCTATGGCACTGTAAGAGTGTTTCAATAGTAGTAGCGTAATTATTTAGTTTGAGACTGGAGTATTTTCTTCTGAAGATTAAATTGTAGAAATGGTAACAGGAATGTTGCCCCATTTTTAAGTAATAACCTGATTCTTATTGAAATAACATTCGGTTTTTGTGATTATTATCACAAGGGGAACATTGTTTTTGTAATCCTTTGTTCTCTTCTAGAAATTTGATTCCAAATCTTACACATTTTTTAGAATTTACAAGTCTGTGGAAGTTAAATGGAACGAATACAATTTAATGACAGTATTATAGTTGGATAATTAAATGTTATCATCATCATCACCCTACTAACGTTCCCACTGCTGGGACACAGGGACTTCACGAGAGAGATTAGGCCTTAATTCACCACGCTTGCCAAGTGCGGGTTGGTGAATGTCACATGCCCTTCAAACTCTTTTTTAAAGTTCTCAGAACATGCCGGTTTCCTCACGATGTTTGCCTTCACCGTTAAAGCACGTGTTAAAAGCGCACATAAATTTCTCAAGAAGAAAAATCCAGAGGTGCGTGGCGGGGTTTGAACCCACGACCTTCGGAATGAAAGTCGAGTGTCCTCCCACTTTAGCCAACACGGCTTATGTTATTAAATGTTATATTAACTAAAATTTATTTTCTCTTAAATTATAAGTTCTTGATCCTGTCAAATACCCGCAACACAGGCTTATAGCTCACAACGAGGATGTTGTTTTGTTGATTGTCCGGGAATACTTATTTATTATTTATTTATTTTATGATGATATATTATAAAAATAATAATAAAAAATGATGGTAAGTAAGTTTCGATGGGAATATACCAAAACTAGAGGGACCAAGTTAAATATTGAAGTTGACAAACTAGTAGCGAAGTCTGTACGGCGGATCCAATTTGAGGTTTCCCTCGTACGAACATTTCGGTGTGTGTTTTAATATAAAGTTATTAACGGTTTTAACTAGCCCAAAAGTTTTCACATAAGTTATGAGTTGATTTAACTAAAATTGATATTGTTATGGTTGGTTAGTTTAATGTTGATAATATCGCTCACATTTTACTTGGGTCTTGGTTTTATCTTTCACTGGACTAAGAGGCTGGACTAAGAGTTTATATAAAAGAATAAAAAAAACTAAACTACGAAGGCATTTAAGATATCAAAAACTTAAAGAAAGGCATAATATACTTGATTTTAAATAAATTAAATAAATAATAAAATCATTTATTTACCAACTATGTTACCGCGGGAAAATACGACGAATATGCTACGGGCGGGCCCCCCGCGCTAATTATAAAATATATATCTAGAAAACGAATGGACGTATTAAACTATTTTTTTACATGTATTTTTCATTTATAGCAGAATATTCAGAAAGCATATATTTAAAAGCAGCAAACAAAGCCCATGTACGATTTATGACATTATGTAAATATGTGAAAAAAATGCAAATTTGTATACGTATTATTGTAATTTTTTTCTCTAAATCCACGGTTGTCTGGAAGAAATTGCTTTTAGCAATAAGACCGCCCATTAGCTACGCATTCTAGTTTTGGTTTTAATTTCTTATTATATTGTTTATCTGGTGTGTAATAAAGTATTTTCTATTCTTTTCTATACTTAGTTAGGAATTAAGCTAAATTTAAGCTTAATTCCTAAGTGAGCCAGGTCAGCAGTAGTACCTATAGTGAGTAAACGACAAGCACTCTCGTTTCAGTTTAAAATATCAGTGTTCACATACCCCTCTCCAATAATTTAATGGCAACCGCGATCCTCGTATTTCGTATTTTTACGGGAATTCTGAAATCGAAGCGCAGAATCGGTGATTCGGCGCCGGGTCTCTCGTGAGTTGCCCTATTCGAAGAATACCCAAATTTTTTTTAGAATCGAACGATTTTATCGTTTTTATTATATTTAATAATTTTTGTTATCATCTTCATTATAATTTTAGTGTTTCTTTTTTGTTGTCCTATAAGTTACTGAGGAATTAACCTATCATTCTAAACAAACTTTTAAGGGGTTTCAGAATGTTTTATTATAAGATGTATTTTTGTGAACTTTTATTTATAAATAATTAAATTTCTTATAATTGGACTCTGCGTTTGAAGCGTCAGTTTGCTAGTGTCAAGTTAAATAAAATTATAAATTGAAAAATATGTAACAAAATTGAACGTCTTTTTGCGTCTCCCATCATTTCAGTCGTAGGATTACTTCAAAAATTCTCAAATAGATTTACAGTTAGACAGTTAATATTAAACAAGAGATTTGTTCAAGTAAAGATCTTTGTCTCCACTTGACATTGACATTAGTAGGTAAGTCCCGCTTTTACGACGACGATCTAAATTATTTATAGGAAAACCAATAGCTAGATAAGTTTTAATTGTCATGTATTTACATGACAATTAAAACTTATTAAAGTTTTTAATAAAAACATGTATTTTAACATAAACCTACAAAAAAGTGACAAAAAAAACAACATATTTTTTTTTAAATGAAAAAATAAACTTCATTTTGTTTAACTATTTCCATTTTTATGCAGACAAAGATTAAGGCACATTTAATTTTGTAACCTTCGCACGCAGGATAAAAATATGTTTTTATAAGAAACTAGCTGACCCCAGCAAACGTTGTTTTGCAAAATGAAAAATTGATAGTAGCTAATTCTCCAGACCTACTGTATACGCATATAAAATTTGGTAAAAATCGGTAAAGCAGTTTCGGAGGAGTACGGTAACTAACATTGTGACATGAAAATTTTATATACTTTTGATAGATATGATCTTTGACGTTAGGAACACACCTACATTGCTTAGACAACAGTGAGTGCTTGTAATTTAATATGAACTTTATACCATAGCAATAAAGCTTAAATTGACTACGTTTTAGTTACAAATCATTTGTATGGGAAAAAGAAAAGGGCTATTTTTAGGGTTTTTCCAGCAATAATTCTAATTTTTCTTGCCGTAAAAACCATCCTTGAACTTCAACGAACATTTAAAAAAAAGATTTGGCCAAATTGGTCCAGGCGTTGTTGAGTTATGCGCTTACCAACACATTTTGCGATTCATTTTTATATTATAGATTGCTTATATCGAAAAAAATATCGACATTGACAGCGTCGCTCTTCGAATAGGGCCACCAGACGAATCTAATGAGATCCCACGGGTGCCAGGGCCTTCCATTTTCACGGATATCGTTCATTCGCTTGAATTGCGAATATTTCAATCAGTCAAGTGATTTCTGAATATTGTTATGATCGCAATCAGCCGCATGCACGCTCTGTTGTAAATTTATTGCAGTGAAGTACTTTAAATTTTATTATAATGCGAAGATTTTATTGCTTTTGTTTTCGATGCCACCACCGCGCAACCACCGCGCCACCACCGCGTCCCCGCCGCCTTTTACTCTGTGTAAAATTTCGTTCTTATTTAGCTATTCATAACAAGTTTTTAGTAACTAGCTATAATACTATAAGTAACAGTGGACCGCTAAAATTATTCTGTAAGCGGTGCGGCGGTGGCGCGTTGGCGGCACATTGGCGTTATTATGAGCAAACATGTTAATTTGGTGTAAACAGGAATACAGAATTATCTTCTTTCTAACCTGTACTATTTTATCAGTCTCGATGAATATCTCTAGTCAAACCTTGCAAGATAAATTTAACACACAAAATGTGTTAAATTTAATCCAACATTCCAACAACCTTTGCATTTCTTATTAACAACTAGTTACTGGTTTCATAGTTAGAATTAAATGCCTTTTGTGAAAGGTCCTAATGGGGCCTTTATTAAAAGAGAAGTGGACTGTATATTATGCTTTGCAGCTTTTAAAATAAGAATTCGCGCTACTGCGCAACGTGATGCTTCATTATATAATAAAATGGCGGACCATGGTAAGTTAAGAGTCTAGGACGACCCAAAGGCCTAATGGATGTTGTCATGTGTTACCTCAAAATAAGCAGGTCATTCGTGTCGACATCTTTAGCACATGCTATACTTATACTATGAAGCTAGAGAGATTGTATCTTTGGTTAAACGCGCTAATCTCAGGAACTACTGTCCAATCTAAATCATTATTTCACTGTTAGAATCAGATAGCCTATTTATTTATGAAGGCTAGGAAAATAATTCGTTTCCGCTTCAAAGTCCATAATCATCACTCTATTTACGTTCCCACCACTGGGACACAGGGACTTCTCTCTTGGAGAGAGAGATGCAAAGTCCATACACAAACATAATACACGGGCAACGCTTTGGCATGAATAGCTAGCTTTAAGATAAACGGGTAAATCACCAGTATAACTTAATCCGACAATACCACGCGAAGAGAAGCAACTCAGGAAACAGTACCAACTTCTTAGATGAGATGTGGGACCAAACTTTATAGTTTCTAAGCCTCAAACTGCAAGTTTCTAGTGTGGTCACGTCTGATGCACAGATATTTATCAGCAGTAAGTTATCGTATCGTCAATAATAGAGGAATCGATATTATATGAAATAGGTGATTACGATAATGTGTTTGGTTTTTTTTTCTGGAAATATAATGATTATAGTGTTCGGGCGTATTTAGTTTCGCGTTTCATGTTTTGGTTAAAAAGATCAACTGCAACTTTGAATAAAATTATGTATTGGAATCGCAAGCTATATCTTTATATAATATAAATCTTTTGTACCTGTGTTAGTCATTAAACGGCTGGAGCGAATTGATGAAATTTTTTGTGTGTGTTTAAGTGGGTTCGAGAATGGTTTAGATTCACAATGCGGTCAACCAGATATTGTTTTTTGAGACGTGGGACAGGACAACGTATTGAATAACTTTACTAGGCAATTTGTTAAGCCCCTATTGAAAGTTAATTTATACACAATAATGATTAGCTGTAGGTACTTTTAAGTCTAACAGTAAATGCGATTCAGAAATAATATGCGTATTTAATAAAACTATCAGTACCTGAAAACATAGAGATTGAGGGCTCACTTAATTATTTTATCATTTAATGTTTTTTCCCATTAGCTAGCACCTATGACGACACAAACAGTTTAATTTTTAAGTATTATGAATAGTTAAAATTCTAGCCTAATAAGACTTCTAATAAGACTTTAACTAACCCAACATAAAAAAGGATTAACACATCCAGTCTATCTATCTAAAAAAGATGATCAACCCTAAGGGTCCAGCAGAAACGATACCCGATTATGTTCCTGATAAGATTCTTAGACAGGCATAAATGTTTCAATGCATACTCGTTCAATATTTTATTCAATTCCAATCTCTCCTCGCTACCGTGCAAAGTTACGATACTATTCAATACTCTAAGGAGCCCAAGGTATAGATTCAATTAGAATTATTTAGTTGAGAAAACTTCGGAATAGCTGCGGGTTAGCTAAAACGTTGGATTAATACGACTGCTGGCCAAATTCAATGAACCGAGATGCATTGAATATTGAACGTGAATACCAATTAGATAATATTAAAAGCTGAAATTTATTTCTTTCTTTGAAAGTTTTGAGTAATGATTGTACTCTGAATATTGTTTGTGTTTGTAGCCTCAAAAGCGAAGTTTAATCGCTTTGTGTCTGTGCCTACGGTGTCACGTGATGTACAAGCGTGTCGCACGTCGATGAAATATCGCATACGTGTATTGATCGGACAAAGACGCGTTTCAAATAATCGTAGTTAATATTTGAAATTCAATTGGGTAGATGATTGAAAGAAATAGTTCGTCCGATTATTTATGACTTTGAATTCCGGCCTCAGTGGGGGCTTTTATTTTAAAATTTCTTTGCTGAAAAAGACACATCCGTAACCTTCGCACACAGGATAATGAATGTATCTTTATCAGCATAAAAAAATAAAAATAGTTTAACCTAAAATGTTAGGTTTACCACTTATTAAAAAATCATTAAAACTGTGGGCGTGTCTGTAGTTTCATTTTATAATTAATAATTTTATCGTAAAATGAGTTGGAAAGGAGATATTGAAATATTAGGTCCTTACATATGAAATTGGCGTTTTTCGTACTGGCCACTTTAATCACAAATTTCTCCTCTTTGGTAAGGAATTCCAAATTCAAATTTGTACAGCTATAGACTCATGTATTTGTGCTTCGATGATCGTCATTCATTTGTTTTTTTTCTTCTGTTTTTTTCTGTTTGCGTCACTCATTTTACAAAATGGAAAACTTAAAATATCGCATTATTTACGAGTACGAGTTCCGCCGTGGCACTAGTGCTGCGGAAACAACTCGAAGGGTGAATGATGTGTATGGCGGTCGTGTTGCAAAAGAAAACACAGTTCGTTTTTGGTTCCAACGTTTTCGTTCTGGAAATTTCGACTTGCAGAACAAGCCCCGTGGACGGCCTGAGACTCAAGTTGATAATGAAGAGTTGAAGGCTATTGTGGAAGCGGATCCATCGCAAACCACGTCCGAGTTAGCTGCAGGCTGCGGTGTTAGTGATAAAACTGTTTTAATTCACTTGAAGCAAATTGGGAAGATTAAAAAGCTTGAAAGGTGGGTACCTCACGAATTGACTGAAGCAAACCGGCAAACGCGCGTCGACTGCTGCGTTACATTACTAAACCGGCACAATAATGAAGGTATTTTAAACCGAATCATTACCTGTGATGAAAAATGGGTTCTTTACGATAATCGGAAGCGCTCAGCGCAATGGTTGGATCCTGGCCAGCCAGCCAAATCCTGCCCCAAGCAAAAATTAACCCCAAAAAAGTTACTTGTAAGCGTTTGGTGGACTAGTGCCGGTATTGTTCATTACAGTTTTCTCAAATCTGGCCAGACTATTACGGCTGATGTCTATTGTCAGCAATTGCAAACCATGATGGAAAAGCTAGCGGCTAAACAACCTAGGCTGGTCAATCGCTCCACGCCACTGCTGCTTCACGACAACGCTAGACCACACACTGCGCAACAGACGGCTACTAAATTAGAAGAGCTTCAATTGGAAAGTCTAAGACATCCTCCGTACTCCCCGGACCTTGCTCCAACAGATTACCATTTTTTTCGAAATTTGGATAACTTCTTGCAAGGGAAAAAATTCAACTCCGATGGGGCAGTCCAAATCGCCTTCAAAGATTTTATTGATTCCCGTCCGACTGGTTTTTTTAGTAAAGGGATCAATGAACTACCTATAAGATGGCAAAAGTGCATAGAAAATAATGGTTCATACTTTGATTAATTAAATATATTATATTAAAAAATATTCGACTTTTTGTTCCTCCCATACAAAACGCCAATTTCATATGTAAGGACCTAATATAACTGCATAAAGGCACATTTTTTCCAATATGGCGGCGCGAGCGGCATGTATGTGTACATTAATGAGGTTGCAATTCGAAAAGACAAAACTTTTCAATTGTTTTTTTACCGCTGTTTTTTTGACCAAATGTTACTACTATGATAACTATCCATTTAAATCGCTTAGTCCTTATAAAATAATGGCAATATATGCTATACATTCCGATTAATTTTCTAGACCTGCAATCAATTGCTCCGGCTAAGCTTAGTCGTCAATCGGTTTCTGAAAGAAAGTATGTACTTTAAAGCCATTTCCCCCGAGTCCTCGTTTCCGAAGGAAGCGACCGAGGTCGGGTTTTTAATCATAAATGAAAATTGCGAAGTGAAACTGTTAAGGTTTGAATTTATTTAACTTCGCTTTACGGATTCCGATAAAGTGGATTTTGGTAAATGGAAGTGAAAGGATATGTTTTTATTTAAATTCATTGTTTTTGACATGGACGATTGTTTAAATATCAAACTGGGGGAGATATTCTCGAACTAATGTTATTATAGAATAAGATTTATTATTGGCTTATAGTTTTCCTATTATCTTCTATAAATAAAAATGAATTGTTGTTCGTTAGTCTGATTAAAACTCCAGAACGGCTGAACGGATTTATCTTATCATAGTCTTGAAAGGTTCGTGGAGGTCTAGGGAAGGTTTAAAAGGCGAGAAAAAATCGAATAACAGCCGCGAAAAAAATTGAATAAAAACCCGTGCGAAGCCGGGGCAGGCCACTAGTTTTTAATAAATGAATTTGATAAGTAGAGATAGGGTTATGTTTATACACAACTTACAAGAAACCACAAATAAAACTAAACTTAAAAACAAATAAACTGACCAGGCGCAACGTTGCTTAACTATATAAAAGTCACGTTTGTTGTCACCTTGTCATATGTGTTTAGTATTTGTTGTTTTAGCGGCAACAGAAATAAAGAAGCGAAACTTATAAATTATTATATAGAATCTATTATTTTAATATAAAACTAGTTTGACAATGAAGTTTTATTTATTGTCCTATTTTTCAATACCTACTTTAAAATGATGAGAGCCAGCACTTTTTACACTATCACAATTTTTGCTATTCTATCAAACTCGCGCGTGTTTACTTGCCGTACACGATCTTAATATTTTCCACAAACATATTCGCTAGCACTATGCTAAGTCACTTTGCAGAAAACAAAAGCCCACTTCCATAAACAACCAGAGACATAGAAAACCAACCTTCACAACACGAAATAGATTCGCAAATACCATAAACAAAAACACATAAATACCCAATCCTAGTTGATGCTCTATCCATTCTTTATCTTTAACTACCCAATTCTGTCAGCAGAAAAAGAGCTTTCATACCATTTAGCGGCACTTTCGTCCTTTTTAGGCAAAAACCTTGGCTATAACACCTCTCAGGGGTGCGGTAATATTTGCATTTAAAGCGAACGACTGATATTCTGACCTTATCAGGGGGAGATTGTGTTTGAGGGACGAATTCAGATGACGCAAGTGCCGGGAATCACTTGAATCGGCAGCTCGGGACATGGTGCGCCTTTACAGCTTATGTGCTGGGAAATCCAAATTACTTTCGAATTTTATACTTGAGTTGCGAGGTTAACTACTGGTTTTAGGCTAAGTGGAATTCGTGGTTTCGATATATTATGGTTTATAATATCGGAACCACGAATATTATTTATCTTAAAAGCTAAATGTTATGGTAGTTAACGCTGGTTCACTTTAAATCCATATTAATGCTTAACATACATCAGATCCGTATGTGCTACCAGAAAATTCTTTTAATAAGCTTTGTAAAATTCTACATGCTTCACTCAATGATTTTCGCTGATTTGGCTAATTTGATTTAATAAAATCCACGAATAACAAATACATGGCAAATATATAGATAATTGTTAAGTAAAATGTTATTCTCTAACCCTAATACTTCACTACTACTTATGAGTGCTAAAAAAAACCTACAAAAACAGTTTGTAAAGAGCTGATTAAGTAACGGAATAAACAATAAAAATAGGATAAACCAAATTTATTCACAGCATTCTTTCAGCCTTTGATAATCAGTTTTGACCCAGTAAGGAGCTTCGTTGTAATTGGACAGGAAAAACGCTTAATATAATCCGCACTTTGTAAAATCTCCTTTAAATTAAAAAGTGAACCCTGTTAAAGAAATTTTATTATACTTGGTAATAGAAAAATAAAATTTCTATTTAAAAGCATGAAATACCTATTTTATTCGAATACCTACAATTTGATTCACAATCCACACAACATCGTGTCGACATCTGACATACTTAATTTAATATACAAACTGATATTTGTATGATACATATTAAACACCCAGATCAATGAGAAAGTACAGAACATACAAACACTTCAACCCTTGGTGGGAATCGAACCCGCTACTGAGGCAATCTAAACCATAAATTTAAATTATCATGTTTTTTACGATACTACTAATAATAACTTTATACGATATGTAGACGCTGTTGCAAGCGCCATGATCAAGGCATAAACAAGCTTTAAGCTTTTAGGAGGTTTTGTATGTTCACGTCCGTAAGCGGTAACCCTCTGAATCCTTACACGTGACCTCCGGGTGGTGCTAAGAACAGTCTCTGGTGGTAGGCTTCGGCCGCGGCTTGTCACCACCCTCCGGGCTGGGCCAGTGCGTGAAGCGATTTTTTCGTGTTTCGTAATGTGGTCCGGAGAAGCCATCTTCTAGGCCTTCATGCTCCATCTTAGACCACATCGTCACTTTACATCAGGTGAGATTGTGGTCAAATGAAGGCCTATCCAGCATAAAAAAAAAAAAAAAAAAAGGCTAAGTTGCAAGAAACTTATGTTGAGTACAAAGTATCTTCACACTATCAATGAAATTTTTGAGTGCTATTCAACCACAGTTGTGTATTTGTGCGATGTTGTCTTGGATATGTACAAAACATTACAGAATACAGAATTTATTCATAATACCATTATTACATGTCAGAAATTAAAAAATATATATATAATGTTAGTTACATTATAGTTACAAATACATTGTAGTAACAAAAACAATAATTATATAAATGGTAAACTAAAAAAAAATCACTGATATCATAAAGTACCATATCAGTGAGCCACTTTCTCAGTTATAATAAAAAAAAAAAAAAAAAATGTTTATTTCAGTACCTTATAAATTAAACATACATACATGTTGGAGTCCCCCTTTAAGCAAAAATTTGCTTGTATTGGAGGAAACCGCTCTTGCCAGATAATTAACAATTTATAAGTTGGTTTACTGCAAATAATATTTTATGAAAAGTTAAATACAATACAAAACAGTTACAATTTTATAGTCGATAAAACTATGATTGGTGTTAAGTGCCAGCTTAGCACAAGGAACAATAATACTTACCCGTCTTCGAAACATCAAGTTACCGTTATTTAGCATTAATGTAGGAGAATCAAGACGAATCTACAATGTCTAGTGTAAATCCTGTCTCAACTAAGTACCTAAACAGTTAGGCTAGTCTGCATTTTGTCCCATTTAAACTGTCTACTGTCTACATCCGCTAGCAAATAGAAAACATCTGTTTTGTACGGTGGATGTTTATGCAAGAGGCTCGGCTTAAGTCGAGCTCTCAAAAGTTCAATTTCCCATTCTAACTAGCGGTAACCTAGTCAAAATGGGTCACAGAGTACTTACTGGCTCTTCCATTATTCAAAAGGATTCCCTGTTCGTTGTATACCGTGGAAATTGCTTGTTACAATTTTTTACCGTCATTCTTTTTATAGACTGTCTGAGTTAGGTTTTGGTCCAGGAGATTCTAAGGGTCATATCTTATTAAGCTCGGTTGGGCTACAATCGGATAACACTTATTTTAAAAAAATTATGATAAAAGTCGTTTTATTGAACCTAGTTTATTGAACTGAAATGTCGACAGTGGTTTTCATTGAATTATGTCAATTTGATCTCAGTTTCACCTCCGTGTCCGTCAAGTTTAGCCGGATCTGATCGTGTTTTATAGCCAATGGTGAATTCGGGGCTCAGTCTGTTCTATTTAAGTATCAGTGCTTCAATTCAGTGAAATTCTTTAAACATTAATTCTACGGATGATATAATGTTTTATACCTAGGAATATTGGGTATATCGATATGTATGGATAGATGCCCTATGCTTCTTTACGGTAACGATGCAGATGACAATTTGGCCAGTTAAAATGCTTGAAAGGAGAGGGGAAAGCAGGACACATAACTGATTAAAGATTTTTGTCCATTTTCCATCCACCTAACAAGGCCATAACACAGCGATTGAGCTATGAATATGGGATGCTCAAATCTGCTTTTGTTAAGATTTTGTCATATCTTTAAAATTGGGCACATTTATAACAACTATAGTGAAACTCGTTAAAAAAATATTTTTCGGGCATCCGTGAAAATAACCAAAGGACCGAAAACAAATAACAAGCAAACAGAACCGGCCACAAATCCACGAAATCCGCAAACCGCGAAAATGTCGCAAAAAACCTGGCAACTTTTAAAAACAAAACCGCAAATTAACCACACCAGCCAGGATGCTTGTTACGGCAGAAAACAAAGCATTTTAGAAGGTGAGGGAGATTGGATGTATGATAATCATATTTTAGTCTCGCTCTGCTCGCTTTATAATTTCACAGGCCTAAATGAGATTGTTGAATTTATTTTATCTACAACATTCTCCCATTCCAATGGTCACGGATTCAGACTCTTGTGTACTTTCAAATTGTCCGTCTCGAATAATCGTCGAAGATTCACAGATCATAAGTCTATGAGAAATGGGACAGAATAATTCGAACTACATCTGTTGGGAATGAACCAGCCATGCGAGTTTTAAATAGGTACAACCAAGGTGAATTAATTAATCGCAGGCCTAATTCATTCGCGTATCACAGATCGCGTTGCAGACTATGCATAATAACAGAATATTTAAATTTAATAATTAATTATGAGATTTCTAGTAGTAAGAGGATCACCAATCAAGTCATATCAAGAGGATTAGTTTAATGAGATGCAAAAGGCATGGGTATGCATTTTGAAGTGCGAAACTCGAGTGGACATCATATATCCACCAAGAAAATTATGGATGGATAACTTGGGTATTTAACCAACTGAAATTCTATGTATTTTATTATCATGAAAATTTCTGCTCTATTTCTTCAATCCATTATTCGAGGGTTCTTCCCCCATACAATCTTCTAAGATAACAATGTTTTCGTGCATAAAAAGTTGTCACATAATAAATTCAAATTGGATTACACTGCCTCAGCGGCACATTTTGTGAACAACCTAATTCCGGGTATCCCCCCCTCTTTCAAAACAAACGAAAGTCTGATAAATGCTGCTATTAATCTTCGCGAGTCAGAAACGGCGTGAAAAGGACTGTAACACTTCCCTGTTACATAATTGTTTCAAAAGTCTTGATTTGGGTCAACTGCTCGTAGAACTGTTGGGCTTCCTTTTGTGCGTTTAGATGGTATGTTGGGCTAGTTTCTTTAAAATCACGCGATTCTATAAATATACTAGCTGACCCCGGCAAACCATTTTTTTGCAAAAATGAAAAATAGATAGTAGCCGATTCTCAGATCTACTGAATACGTGTATGAAAGTTCATCAAAATCGGTCAAGCCGTTTCAGAGGAGTATGGCAATGAAAACTGTGACACGAGAATTTTATGTATTCGATAGATTAGGAAATAATTACAGTTAATCCTTACTCAAAAATTCACATTTTTTAAACTAAAAGTCGGTTCTTTTTTGTTATTAAAATACTTGTCTCATAAAGATTGACGATTATAAACAAGCATAATATGAGCGTCATTATTATTTTTTACTCTCCTCCGCTTACGTCCCGAAAACCAATTCCGAAACAAAAATAGCTGTAAGCATTTTAAAACCTCTAGCCTCCTCTCAGAAATATTGAAATCACAAACGGAATAATTCACGCGTAAAAAGCCTTTTTGCAACGAACGCATTTTAACACACCATTTGTAACTTTTCCAGGCGTTTAATTTGATTGCTTTCATTCCACTCGCACGCAAATAATCTGCATACGTAGTGCATTTGCATTTCCAACTGCATTGTCTGCAAAAAGGTAATTTACACGCAACAGTTATTTATTAAATAGATATAAAGCAGGTCATGTGTAACATGATGACAATTCACACAAAATAATTATGGCTTGTATAAAATATGACTGCTTTATTGTTACGTGATATTACAGAATCCAAAATAATCATCTTTTTTTATATAGTATAACTTATGCTAGCCTTGGCGTTGCCAGTGTTTTATGGGTTTTCCGGGAAAATACGTATTTTTCCGCAAAAAAAAGTAGCTTATAGCCATACTCGATAAATTAGCTATCTAACAGTGAAATAATAGGGTCAGCTAGTATTAGTATACAACATTAAGTATGGATAAACCTATTTTAGGTCAATCGATAGAACAATAGTTTAGTAGTTAGTGCCTTTTGAGACATTACAACTCAACTTAGCTTAAAGCTTTGCTGTAATGTTGTCCCTTTCATGGCTATAGCACACGTTTATCCACTCCTTAATTTTTCATTCTTTATTTTCTTTGTAATAAACTAAATTTTGAACAGAAAGGTTTGCAAACTGAAACCGCCAACAATACTTCGAGATAATTTATTGAATGGTGCTGGTTAATTTGGTTGCAAGCCGTTTTCGAACGAAATAACTGGACGTCATTGATGAAGCCGTAGACGCTATATGGCTGAAATGATAATGATGAATAATCATAATTGTGTTCTGAAATATTTCTGTGGTAAATAAATAAAACTGGACAAATGGGAAGTACTGTTTTCAACTGCTTCCAAAAACTTCGTCATATTCTTTGACGCAATTTTGTTTGAAAATTCTTAGACTTCCACATATACAAACTTTTGTCCCGATAAGCCAATCTTCAAGTGACCTATTTAAACAAGATATGTTCCACCAATGCTAAAACAATCATGTATTTTTATAGCGATTTCATCAACATCTAGGAAAATGATTAATAAGGTATGAAAATAATGACTGTGTTTCATTTTGATATTTTAATTTGCTAACTGAAAATTATCTTCTAATCAAGATTAGTAAATAGGTTAACCATCATTCAACTACAACTATTTGTTCTCTTACAGTAGCACACGCACCAATGGTATCTAAGTGCAAGGGCGGAGGCGAGAGCGAGTGCGGGCGCGGACGCTTAAATTTATTACATAATTTAAACGTTACGATATTAAGATATGATAAAGGCTCCTGATAAAGGCTATTTTATTTTTAATAATATAAACGTATTAAAGCAATTGGACGTAGTTAAATATATTTTTTTCACAAACGTTTTAGTATTTCGAAAACGACTAAACTAATTTTCTTGACCAACGAACGAAAATCTATTGACAGTTTCAACATAGATACTTTCATAATTTCATCAAATTTAAATCCCCTCTACTTGAATTGTAAAATTCGTTCATTTAGTTCAATCATAGAAGTCTTACTGTTAAATGCCTTTCCAACGACGCAGTCGCCATGTACAAAAACTACACACCTTGAATTTTTGCCTTGAATACCGTATTTCCATGGAAGATCCATAAAATCACGGTTAAAAGCGGAAGTAAAATTTTTATAATTAAATAATATTTCTCTTAACTGATGCAAAGCTGCTTAGAGAATAATGAAACAATGGTCTGAGCACACAAAACGCTATCCTACGCAGTGTTTGAAAACCAAAATCATTTTAATCCTAAAATAGGATTCCATGAACGCTTCGAAGCGTGAATGCGAACGTTTTGTTATGACGTTTTACGTAGCACCAACCCCTTTTTTGAGAGAAAAATAAAGATTTAACAACATTGCTTTGCCAATCTATAAAATAATTAATTATCTATTTCGTTAATTTTGGACTGTTCCCAAAAATATTAAATTTTTGAGAATAAATGGCTGTTAATTTGGATTGAAGTTTAAAGTAAACTTCAATCCAAATTTACAGAACTGTTATTATAACAATTAATAACACTTTAAATTTTAAGCAAAAATCAAATGTAGCCGAATTGTGTTCTAGACAACTCAAGACCAACCTCCGCCATAATTATGTATATCTGACACATATTTTTGCCAGCAAATATACAATATTTATAATTAAATTATTGTGGGTTCACAGCTGAACCCTAAAAAGCTGGATTCAATTATGAAAACATCGAAAACTGACTGTATTTCTGTCATCAAAATTTATCAGATACAGCTTGTTGCAGTAGTTGCCCGAACACAAAGCATTTTATATCCGTTTATTCAAATTTCAACATAAAACTATAACGATCACTTGTTTCCATACGAGTATAGGCGCTATAACATTAGAATGTTATATTTTATTCAGCTTTGTTTTGAGTTATTCTTAACGATTTTATGATATTTTTATCGATTGCACTTAATATTTATTTACGAGCTAGTATAATAGGCGTCCTGCTGTGATATGGTTTAGTATGTGGTGGTGTTGTCCGGAAATATTTATTTATTTATTTATATTTAACACCCAGACCAAGGAGAAAAGTGCTTGCAGAACATACAAACAATTTTTCCCTCGGCGGGAATCGAACCCGCTACCTCTTGCTCTGCAAGCGGACATTCGCCCACCGCGCCACCGAGGCAGTCATATTTTATTTAAGTTTATGTTTCACTGTGGGCCTGTCTTTTCTTTCCATTAGAGACGATGCTTAAAAAAGGCTGGTATGTTTAACGGTATAAATAAACATACCATCTCAATTGACAAGATAGATATAGGCCTTGCTTCACCACGATGACCAAGTGCGGGTTGGTGAATGCCACATATCCTTCAAACTCTTAAGAACATGGTGGTTTCCTCACGATGTTTGCCTTCACCGTTTAAGCACGTGTTTAAAGAGCACATATTTTTTTTAAGACGAGAATTTCAAAGGGTTTGGCTTAGTTTGACCCACCTTTAGAAACCTTCACGACCTTCAGAATGAAGGTCGAGATTGCTCCCACTTAGCCAACACGGCTTTTTTAAACGGTGTAAATAATGACTAAGGCAAAAGAAATTATGATCATTATTGCCTCAGCTGTTTTTGTGTGAAACTGCCTGCAGCCACCTATAAGGCGTATGTCCATTAGATTATCATGATAATGACACAAAAATCAAATCAAAAATATATTTTTTTAAGTCGCTTAAACATTATTGTGCCTTCTAATTAAATACTTCCTGATAATCCTCATTCCATTAAGAAGTAAATTTCTGTAAATTAGCAAATAAAATAAATGAAATGAGTTCTGAGAAACACCCGTTGATATAATTCCGGTCGTTCCGAACATCTGTGTAGGACGAGATGAGTTTAATCAGATGATGTGAAGGGTAGTTTTTGGGGCTAAAACGACCGCCTGAGTTTTATGGTTTTCCCTAATAACTAATTATTTCTAAGCTTTGTGGAACTTTATGTTTTTAGCAGTAAGGTTCAAAATGGTAACGTTAGTTGAATTTGTATAGTCTGATGTTTCCTTTTGATTATTAATAAATGCTTTGAGCTTAAGAAGACCCTCATCGTCGTAGACATATCAACTTTAAATGCTAAATGGTAACATTTAACCTTAAATTTTAGACAGCTTATTACTTAAACACATGTTTTTGACGAATTATATGGAATTCGATACACAAATATTACATAGTCGCATTTTTAACTTGCATTACAATTGTATCTTACAAATTTCCCATTCGCTTAAAGTTCACAGTACATCTCACCGGTATGTAGCTTAGTGCCTACGCCCGTTGTCACATGCATCGATTCCAACTCCTATGCAAATTTGTGCTAAGCAGTCTGTATCGGCAAATAATCGGGGGTCTGGCTCGGTCAGCCCCTGCCTACCCTGCACAGGAAACGTATTTATGGAATTTGTGATGAAAATTTGATTATTTATGAGCTGAATATTGAGTTTCTTTCATGTAAGGAGCTTTTTTGAGCTTTGATTAAATTCTCGTATCTGTTTACAACCCCAAATAGGGTTGTAATTTTTTTTGATATTTTAGTGTTATTTGAAGATTATAGCGTAGTGCTAATCTAAATATTTTGGAGTAATTATCATTATTAACTTAATACATCACTCATATTTTAACCAATTGACTGTTGGTAATAACATTTTACTGAATTTCATGTTAAACGCCAAACTGTCAAAGACAAAACAATCTAACGAAACAATCTAATAATCTGACAATAGAATCCCGTTGAAAAGAGGAGTTAGGCAGGGAGATGTGATATCTCCGAAACTGTTTACAGCCACTTTAGAGGACGCTTTCAAACTCCTAGAATGGAAAGGACTAGGCATCAACATTAACGGAGAGTACATCACTCACCTTCGATTCGCTGATGATATCGTGGTCATGGCGAAGACGATGGAAGAACTCAGCACTATGCTCGAAGGCCTCAATCGAGTCTCCCAACGGGTGGGTCTTAGGATGAACATGGACAAGACGAAGGTCATGTCAAATGTCCATGTTGTGCCCGCCCCCGTCTTGGTTGAGAACTCGGTTCTCGAAGTTGTTGACGCGTATGTGTACCTAGGACAGACGGTACAATTAGGTAGGTCCAACTTCGAGAAAGAGGTCAGTCGCCGAATCCAGCTCGGATGGGCAGCGTTCGGAAAACTACGCCACGTCTTTACGTCGAAAATACCGCAGTGCCTCAAGACGAAAGTCTTCAATATGTGTGTGTTGCCAGTGATGACTTATGGATCCGAAACGTGGTGCTTCACTGTTGGCCTTATGAATAGGCTCAGAGTCGCTCAAAGAGCTATGGAAAGGGCTATGCTCGGGGTTTCTCTACGGGATCGAATCAGAAATGAGGAGATCCGTAGAAGAACGAGGGTCACCGACATAGCCAAACGGATTAGCTCTTTGAAGTGGCAGTGGGCAGGCCACATAGCACGTAGAACAGATGGCCGTTGGGGCCGAAAAGTTCTCGAATGGAGACCACGGATCGGCAAGCGCAGCGTCGGACGCCCACCAACAAGATGGACAGATGACTTAGTCAAACTTGCTGGCTCTCGGTGGATGCAAGTGGCGACCGATCGGAATGATTGGTCGTCTTTGAGGGAGGCTTATGTCCAGCAGTGGGCGTCTAATAGCTGAAATGATGATGATGATGATGATGACAATAGAATTTGTTCATCTAGGCAACTTTATAAAGCGCAATCCTAATACCGCTAGCTCACTCCTAACTAAAACTCGAAGCAGTAAGGTTGGATAACATACTTAGGCAGTTCGTAGAATGTAGCTTACCACATCTTGTTAGAGTCAGTGCTCATTGTACTGTTAAGGTGCTAAAATAAAATACGACTAGTTTGACAAATAACCTAGGTAACAAAATTAATCATACAATTATCATCTTCATCACGAATTAAGCCAGTGTATTTTAGTAAATAGACATCCTAGATAGATGGGGCTAGAGGTTGTTGTGTGGATTGTCCGGATTCATTTATTTATTTATTTATCCTGTATCCGATTCGCAGTCTTACGAAAACTTATTATTATTAAGAATACTTTTTTGCAAAAGAAAATACAGAGTTGTACAAAAGGTGGGCCTTGGCATTAGCCAAGCCATTTTTCCAACCGCAATCTGTTTTAGGTAAATTTTTTTTAAACATCAATTGTATATTACAATAGTTTTGAGTCAAATCTTAATTCAGTCATGTCAGCAGAATCAGAAAAACGGTCACTTAAGTAGTAAAATATAAACCTTAGTTTGTGACTGGTAAGGTGATTATTGATAACACTGGACATCCTGCAAGTATTACTGACCTTACAGAATGTACAAAAGCTGCTTCAGCGAGGATCAAATTAGATTATATAGATTATGATCTACCCTTTGCTGTAGCTACATTTTAACCCAATGCGTAACGATTAAACATTCATAGTTTTAATACTAAAATAACATTATGCTTAATAAGACCATTGTGTTCGTAGACCGTCGTACCTGATAGTTATAGCTAGACCTTTAACACGCTTACAGTTGTGTTGCACTTTAGAGTGAGTTTGTCGTTATTATGAGCTACAGCGTAATCCTCAACACGTGCTTGTTTCCGTAGAATTGTAGGTAGGATTGGATTGAGTGTGTGAGAGGTTTTTATATATAAAGGAGTTTTCACTTCTCAGATAATTAGCCTCAAATGAATAAATACAAGATCAGATAGACACTAACTGGCAAGTATGGCAATTGTAAGCTGATCCGTAATAAAGAGAAAACTTTTAAAATTAAAAATGTTTTATCTCGTTCTCTCCAGCCGCAGAATGTCCAATACTGGACTTGTACCTTATTTAAGAAGGATTTTTTTCACCATCTTCGAGTAAAATAAGACAATGGTTATAATATAATTAAAGAGCTTATTCTAAGTCACTTTCTCTAAGTCAGACAAAAACTAATTAATTGACACGTCGTGATATTGACATAACTAACCATTGCTTAGTTTATTAAACTTAAGAAATTGCGAAATAAGCCCTTAAAGTCATAATGCTCACAGCGATAAAGCCGCCATTGTTTTCCGATGTTTCTGGTGTATTATAATTGTGGTGTACAATAAAGAGTTCTCAATCTATGAGACGTTACCAAACTCGCCAGGCTTGGCAGGCGAGTAGGCCAGCGCAGAATTGGATGTTGTGTTCCCATCTTCTGGTCAGTTTGCCTATCGCCCTACGGTACCCGCGGGGTGTGAGGAGAAGATTTGTTTGAATTTCCTGATATTTTTTTCAACTTGGGTAAATTAAATACAATTATACAAAGGTCTATGGGAATTATTAAATACAATTTACCCTTATATTTTGTATTAAATAACGTTTTATTAGGGCGAATTACCATCCTTACTAAGTGAATATTCCATTCACTCGTATCAAGCGATTCTCATCCACCTTCATAATTCGCAGTGATTTTGAAATTCGCTCCGTGCTGCTGTATTTCATGATACTTATGACCTGAGTATCTTCAAGTGAAGAGTGAACAGGTTCTAGATCTTAGTGATCCATCCTCGTCCACATCGACATTTACCATAAGGTAAGATTGTGGACAAACAGATCTATAGTACCTACATAAAACCAAAAATAATACCATTAAAATTCAGTGCAAAATTTGTAACATGTTAGCCAATTAGAGAGACCAATGTTTAGCTGTGTGTGTTTGTAGTGTGTATTTTAGCAAACTATCCGGAACTACTTTGCCCTTGGCTTTTACAACAGATAGATTTAGATTGCTTATTATGTTTACGGCACCACCCGCGGATTTCACACTCAAAATCAGCATAAAATTAAGCATTATCGTCACACATTTTATGTTTTCTTTATTAACAAAATGAAACGCATTCACTAATTATTTTATTTGATTCGTAAACCATTTTTAGTATTGTGCGTTTTGTCAGCCAGCACGTCATTTCATATAATTTGGATTAATCACCAAAAATCTGTTATCCGATAATAATATGAAGGGAAACGCTTGCAAATACTTACCATAATCTAAAATAATTTCACCTGACAATACAAACATGTGTTTGGTTAACCAGTAGGTAGTTGAACACAGAATAACTAATGTAGTATTTTTATGGAAACAATTAAATTGGGAATGAATATCATCATCATCATCATTTCAGCCGTAGGACGTCCACTGCTGGACATAGGCCTCCCTCAATGACTTCCAGTGACTTCGTTCGGTAGCAGCTTCCAACCACCGCGAGCCTGCTACCTTTACCAGATCGTCCGTCCATCTAGTTGGTGGACGTCCTACTCTACGTAATGAATATAATGAAGGTTAAATAGAGTTTATTTGGAAACAGATACTGTGGCAAGAAGTTAACTTATTCAACATTATTCCTTCTCAAGAACTAAAAACAAAATGATGAATTCTCCAGGAAAATCCTGTGAAAACATTAATCTTCATTGAATACTATTTGTCATTGTTAGGCTGTTCAACTTTCAACAGGAATTTGATGCCCTTTGAAATTAAACACAGCCCAAAAGTTGGTCAAACTTTGAACAGGGTAAACAAATGTAAGTTACAATGAAAATTTACACCCAATAATTTGAGTTTCTAGTTGACTGTTAATTGACCTTGAAGTGGAAGGCTAACATGTTACAGAACAGTATGCTGACGATTGAACTGAAGCTGCAGCGATTTGGGTAAAGTTTTATTGGAAGTAAAAGCGGTCTACACTCTGTTACAAGTCTCTTATTACGATTCATCACTGATTTACTATTATAATCAATCATGGTATCAATCCAGCTATAAGTCAAAATAGTTATTGTAAAAAGTTAAAAAACTAACATGGTAAAGCGACGGCTTAAAACAAAATGTTAACTAAAATAAACAGAGTATCTTGAGCGGTTAAGTCGGTAAAATAAAAGAAACCAAACCCCTACTCTACTGTTTTTGTGAAATCTATAAAAATAACTGCCATTTTTCCCATGAAACAATTATTGAAAACAATATCACAACATATTGTTTTAATATACGCCATTTCTAGCAACATTAGAATGCTGCAACTTCTCCAGAACAACTGATGTCAAATTCAACAGAAAAACTTCAACATGATGTCACAGTTGTCTCCTCTGCACGTTCCAAAGGGGACAATTAGGAATACCCAGGGAGACCTATGCCAAGCATTGGACATCTTATGGCTAAAATTGTGATAATGACGCTTTACCTAACAACAAATAATCGCATCGCACTTGTCATTTCGTGTCCGTTCGCGAGAACTTGTGCGCTCAATAGCTCCACCTCATCAGCCAAACCGGTATAATTGGGCGCTTTAGGTTGCGACTGTTTAAAAGCTGAAGCGTTTATACTTTATAAATTTAATTATTATGAATTCCATATTATGGTCGCATTGTGCACAAATCAAGACCAAGTTATTAAGAACCCCGTCACAATTTCACTCAGATTATAGTAGAGGTAAACTTTTTACATATTTTCTGTTATTCTAGAAACAATCATAAATATGTTATTTATCAGTTTTTTTTGTTTTAATGTATTTTAGTATACAATGAATTGTATCTTGTCGTTTTGCATCCGGCAAAATACTCCTCAGGACTTCAGTATCAGGTAAGATTATTTTCAAGCAATTTACAAACAAGCTCAGTCATAAACTTTAAAAATCAATTTAGCCGTTAAGGGGTTGAAAGAATCTAAATAGCACCCAGCCAAATATCACCTGCACGAATAGCATAATAACCTATTCAACTTACAGCACCCGCTTTTCAAACATTAATCGTTTAGATTCTATCGCATTTCAAACTGTTATTCTCACTATGCCCACAGCCCATGCATCCCGCTAACGATGGCCACGCCGCGCCAAAACTCATAGAAACTGGGACCGGAAACTTGCCAATTGTATGTGGTATCTGTGAGGACTTGCCAGATGTAGGTAGCGGTAGTTACCGGTGAAGACTTGCAGTTGTATGTGGTAGTTACCAGATAGGAACGTGCAAATCGAACGGACGCTTTGATAATGTCATTTGAAGCGGTAGAATGATAATACGGTAGCTTACCCGTCTATGTTCTGTTCTGGGTATAGCGTATAGATGTTTTAATGTTTATAAACACTGTTTGTATAAACATCATATGACAGATGATGATAGTGACAGTATGATGATGCAGTAAATCCTACCATTGGCGGTTTTACTTCAAAGAACTTTCTGGCATCAACGACCCTTCAAGAATTGAAAGATAGATAGGAAATGTTTTATGAATACAAATAAAATATCTCCAAGTACTGATATTTGAAGGGTCGATGACAGATAGTTCTTCGAGCTTAAGCTGCTTCTTTGTGATACTAAAACCCGAATAAAATTTATCTGGTACACATATGTCGATATGCATTATACGAACTATTCGCGTATAGTTAATTATATGATTTATTTTTATTATAAAAAAATAAACAAAGTATTTAATTTTAAAATTATGATAAGATTTTTTTTTTTTTACGATTTTGCGATTTGAACTTCTGATTGTCGATAAAATAGCTTAAAAGTTTAATTCTGTAAATAGTTTTATTGTGAATTGCAACCTTAGATCAACTAAGTTCTAGGTATTCATGCCCCATCTTAGACCACATCGTCACTTTACAGTTAGGGATTATTGAAATGAGACCAGTTCAGTTTGTCAGAAAGATATATTTTTTAAGAGAACTCAATAAATAAGGTTTTTTTTCTGTTTACGTCCGTAGGTGTTGACCCTTTGATTCCTTTCACGTGACCTCCGGGTGGTACCAAGAACAGTGAGACTGTTGGTGGTAGGCTTCGGCCGCGGCATGTCACCACCCTCCGGGCTGGGCTGATTTCGTAATGTGGCCCGGAGAAGCCATCTACCTTCTAGGTCTTCATGCCCCATCTTAGACCACATCGTCACTTTACATCAGGTGATCTTGTGGTCAAATAAAGGCTTATCTACATTAAAAAAAACATATGTATCATATTTTGTTACCATGGTGTTTCATTTCTATTATCTTGAGTACGATTTGTTCACATCTGTACTCGGATGTCAAATTAAAATAAAAATCTCTGTTAAAATTTGTAACGGGCCCAGTCTACAAAATAAACTTAGTTAATTAAGTGCATTAAGTCATCCGGCCCCGCGGGCTGGTTTTATGCGGGCCCGGTCTACTAAATACCCGAAATAAAAACATAAGCCGCATGCCGCGTTACGCATTACCCTCTAATTAAATTAATTCAAATTAAATGCCAGCATAAACTTTCCAATCCATCTCACGGCTTACATATCAAGCAAACTCAACTTGCAACAGTGTAAAGCTTGTTAACAAACTAATAATGGGCTTAGTAATTCTACGAACTAGGGGACAGAGCAACTGAAAAAGGGCTGTAAAGTTTGCCTGCAACGGACCAAAAAAGCTTCGTGAACGCTCTCATTGTAGGCTTTTGAAGACAGTGTTGAAAGTCTAGAATCATTACAATGAAACCTCTTTCTTCCTTATAATATCCAATAGGGTCAAAAGCTACCTCATTGACTTACTTACCTTCATAATTTCAGAAAGGAAAAAACGAATATCCCTTAGTATATTAGTTTTTTTAGAGTAACAAAAAACTCCTTAGAGATTTTTGTTACTCTTTCACGCAAAAACTATAGAATG
The DNA here is from genome assembly GCA_929108375.1 of Gymnoscelis rufifasciata. Taxonomy (NCBI): domain Eukaryota; kingdom Metazoa; phylum Arthropoda; class Insecta; order Lepidoptera; family Geometridae; genus Gymnoscelis; species Gymnoscelis rufifasciata. The sequence continues at coordinate 3,984,896 of OV815315.1, read as the reverse complement.
GATTTTGATAAAACTTCACAACACGCTTTCATATCGGAATAACACTTAAGTTGAATATTTTTTTTCACGGTAATATATCACATTTTACGGGAAAATCAATTATTGCGAGCAAAGCCCGAGTTTAATAAGATTTGGCACGGACATAGCTGTAATCTCTCTAAGGTTATTAATACACGGGTAAAGCCGCGCGTAGAAAGCTAGTCATTATTCTAGTCATTTATATTTATATATCTTTAAATATATAATTCTTCTGTGAGTGTGTATGTCATTGAACTTCTCTCAAACGACTGGACCGATTTTGATGAAATTTTTTGTGTGTGTTCAAGGGGATCTGGGAATGGTTTAGATTCACAATACGGTCAACTGGATATTGTTTTTTAAGACGTGGGACAGGACAACGTCTGTCGGGTCGACTAGTACCATATAAACATTAATATATGCATTCAGCAAGAAGCGGTTATAATATCATAATACATTTAAAAAAAGAAACAAGACAAGTTTTGGAAACCTGAATAAAAAACTACAAGTAGAATTCATTCAATAAATAAATAAAAAAATATCTTATTCACCTCCGTTCATTCATTGACTCTTAAACTTATTGCATCTTAAACCACCTTGTTATAAACTCTATTTTCGCAACTTGACTACGAGTAGCAAGAATAATATTTCTATCTCGGAATTCAATGCCAAATAGCCTGCCATGCAATGCAGGCTTAGCCCAGTTAACTCAACGTTCAACGTTCAACTTAATCTCCTCGAAGTCGAGATCAACCTGGATCAACTTTATTTTTCATTTGAATCCGTTCTCACCGGCCCTTATTAAAATTAACTGCCTATTTGCAGAGCTAGCTTCGACTCAGTGAAATTGAAAATGCTGGAAGCTGACAGTTGGTTGAAATAAATTGAGACTCAATGACTGGCTGCGTAAAGATTGCCTCAAATGAATATAAAGGGATTGCAGGGTTATTGCAACAGTGGGTGGAGGTTGATTGCATTATGGTTTTATTTAATGCGACATTGTATTTTCATTACAGTATGCAAAGCAACATTCTCTTTATTATGTCACAAAAAATAATAGTTTAAAATTAACTAAAATAATATGTTGAACATTGTTATGTATAGTAAAACATACCTAAGTAAAACCGGTAAAACCGGCTGAGTGCGAGTCACACTTGCGCACAAAGGGTTCCGTACAAAGCTGTAGGTTTTCTTTTTTTTACAAAAAGAAAAAAATATAAATGTTTTGTGCAATTATATGTCTATAAGTGTTGAAAACGTTGCTTCATGCCAAATTTCAAGATTCCAGAATGATTAGAAGCACCCTATTGGTTTTTTTAAGAGTATCGTAAATTTGTAGATTTTGCGACATATATGGATGTACCTTTTGATTGCGCTGGCTTAAAAGTTTGAGTATTTAGCTGTGGGGGGCTCAGTATTTGATACAAATTTGACAGACAGACAGACAAACACCGATGTGATCCTATAAGGTTTTCGTTTTTACCTTTTGAGGTACGGAACCCTAAAATCAACATTTCAATAGAAAACCCGCAATCAAATTAATCCACTATTTGTCCGGAGGATTAGCAGAATGTAATAACTTGTTATCATATTTTAAATTATTTTTATATAAAAAGTCGTATCAAAGGTAAATCCTACTAATTCCACATTCTGTCTTATATTTAATCAGCAAAAATGCCCATTAAAATAAAACAATGAAATCTAACATCAAAAAGCAAATAAATAAAAAACTAATCATACTCAACAAAGGTAAAATATTCGCTTACGAAATTCATTTTCATTACAGTTACTACGAGTAGCCACGGGCTTAAACAACACAATTTAAAACATAATTACTTTTAGAAAGGTTCAGTTCTGCAAAACTACGGTTTCATTATGATGCTAAGCAATACTGAAGCTTGGAGAAGGAAATTGAGCAATTTCGGTATCGACAGGACTTAAACGGATTAAAAGCTGAACTTTATTTGTTCAACTTTCATCCGACTAGTAGTACAAAAAATACAAAAATATTTATTTACCGATACAGTTGCAATTTCACTTGAACCGTTTTTATCATACTATTCCATATAACTCTAAATATCTGACTGGAAAGTCAAAATTTAATGGGATTAACTCGCAAGCAACAATTTTCGTAAAGGAGAATTATCTAAAACCGATCAAGAAGATAAATGTTTAAAAAAAATGAAAAAATGTTTATTTAACAGAAAATTACAGTACATTCATATTAACCAGCGATGTCCTACACTAGGCGAAGCCTGTATCGTGGAGATCAATATTGAAATTATCAGATCAGATTTTGCGGACTAACCAAACTTAACTTAAAACATTTCACACATACAAAAAAAAACAATTCTCTTAAATACTAGAAATATAAGAGATAAAAAAAAAGAAAAAACCATAACACCGGTTTCACCGGATGTTTCTTAATTTTTTTCTTCAATCAAAGATCACAATCGAAGTTAATTATTTTATGCATTAAGTGCACTTTTAAAAGACTTTAATCACCCATGTGTGTTATCCGGTTGCCTTCAGTATTTTTTTTAATTGACTTTATTCACCCAGTTATTTCATGTTATATATAAAATAAAAATAAAATGTATTTATTTGGAAGCTTAAACATAGGGTAACAAGGTATAAATAATACGAAAATATACGCATTTAGTTATTATAACTGTGTCGCGTATATTAACGCCCTGTTGTTTCATTATTGTTAAATGGATAACTTATTTCTAGTGAAAATTAGTATAATATTGCGTATTGTAATAATATTATATTGAATTACCAACGAAAGCGAACTCCAGTAAGACGGCAAAGGAAGCATTAAATATAATTTCAATTTTAAGCAGAGAGCGGGTGAAGAATCTGGGAAACGGGGCAGTCCCAACCAGCATTATTGTAAATGCAAATCAGCATCGCATCTTGGTACAAAAAAGACTTTAAGCAACCATAATTGTTTTTACTAGCTTAATTTGTTGTAGATGCAAACCACTTTCAAGCGGCTTATTAAACAATATAAAGTGAAATAAGTCCTATTTCTATTTGATAAGATTCAGCCAAATAGCACCCGAGTTATATTTCATTTTATTCATCCATATTTTTCACGTACGGAAATCAGGCGTTGTTTCATGGAAAACACTATGTTAGTCAAATAAAATGATTTTTTTTTATTATTTTAGTCATTAGTCATATTCACTGTAAACTTTCTAAATTAGTTCGATCAATAAAATTCAACGTTGGTTTCATGAGGAAATTATGCATTGTTTTATGGAAGACACAATGTTAGTCAAATAATATAATTAGCCATTTTTAATTTAATTTTCTAAATGAATTCGATAAAATTCAACGTCATGGATCTGTATAATTATATTGAATAATTCCAAGGCTACATAATATAGAATCTGTTTTATTTTAAAGACGCAAGTTGCTAAACTACCAAATTGATAAAATATTACAAGAACAAACTTCTTCAGTGTTGCCGTTAAAATAAATATATTCTAGCAGAAACTTTCTGTCTTACTGCGCGTTGATACACCGCCACCGACGCCTCAGAACTTTCTGTTTACATTTTGTTAACGGAATGAGAATTTAAAGCGAAATTTCTTAGCTTCAAATGTGCGTTTAAATGCGAATTGGGAGAAGAATAGTTCTACCGTAAAATCGCATTGTCGGTTCTGAAAACTTAGCAGACGCTACGTCATGGATGAAACATTGTAAATTACCTATGAAAGACTCACAAGTAAACTTTTTATATTATGAGTTACGATTGTCTTAAAGAATAAGACATAAAATGGGTAACCTGATAGATTCAGCAGATTAACCATGATACTAATACGGTGTTATTTTAGTATATATGATTTATATTTGTATGTATGATATCCTGGGTGAATAGAGTCTACTTAAAAGTATAGTTAATTCACCTGGGTGAATTAACTCAGGTGAATTAAGTATACCGCCCCTATTCTGACAGGTTTTACAGATTCTTTTTATATGGGCCTCTGATGTCTGAAATAAAGGAATAATTATTATTTTAATAGTATTATGTAAGAGATTACCAAATAAATGTCAGTCGAGAAAACTGGAGGAATATTAGTGCGGTTATGTAATAATCATAGTGCTTGCAACAGCGTTAGATAAATTTGATGCTGTTCGCTGTATCTGACTGACCCAAAAACTCAATTGTTTTATGTACCTAATACCTATGTATGTTTTACAGATTCAAAGTCAAAGTCAAAACGTTTATTTCCATAGACGCTTATGCATACATAGACAGGTCAGCTTAAAGCTAATTAAAATAAAAACAAGTAGGAATAATTAAGGAACTAACATTGTCTTGACAAGCAAAAGAAACTGATGAAATACTGGCCCAAAATAAAATATACAGTAAATTAAGTTAAAAGTTACGGACTATTGTAATTTGTTAGAAGTAAAGGATCAAATAACGTTTCATAAGTAAGTGATCACAATTAGTTCACTCATCTGTGTTGTTATGATTATTTTCTTTTGACCAATAAAAACTTCATTGGAAATTGACACTTTGGTATAATTTGTTACATATGGCACGTAATACTAGAAGATAATTTGAAACGTAGATTTTGATCACTTACCTTTTACTGCTGACTGTACATGGTTCGGTGTAAAAAAACAATAACATAGATGCGTTCCAATAAAATATTAGACATTCTCGACACAGGTCTAATTTCCTGAGGAAGTGAAAAAGTTCACACTTGAAGAACTAAATCTTCCGTTTCCATACATAATTCAACGGTTAAAAGGATTTATTTGGCACGGAAAAAGTTACGGATAGTGCAATTACTTAAACTAATTAATTGCTTGTTTGCTGGAATCCCTACATAAGCATACTTTTTGCTAAATGAAGCTGAGCGAAAAACTTCTATGAAACAGGGTTGCCACATCTTGTCAAGATTCTTATTTAATCTTGAAATTACTGGGTAAATTCTCACTTATTTTCTCATTTATCGCCTTTCAAAAGAAACGTAAGTTATATAAATGAATGCTATAGTTTTATAATGCTGGAATGTGCTAAAAAAAATTGTGTTTGTAAGATAGCTAACTAAAAAGCCAATCTTATAATGTGACTTAGTGCAGTTTTTCGAACCAATTTTGTTAAAAACCTAGTTGGAGCAGAAATGCACAATGCTCCTTTCTACGCATTGTAAGCAATTTTTATGTATAATGTGTTATGGTTCTAAACGCATTGAGCTTTTGTTAAATTTGCCTTTAGTAAAATTATTATTATTTAAGTAAAGTTAACATATTTTATATAAGTGTTCAAACGATGAATAAAGCAAATAGCATATAAATAAAACAATTATATAACTCGCTAAATTTTAATTAATCCTCATCGTTAAAAACAACGATTAATAAACCGACCGCCTCAGCCAAATTACGAATATCCCAACACCAATTCCTGAAAGATAAATGAATGAAATCCCTAAGACAAATTGCTCTAAAAATTAATTCATCCCGAAATGAAAGCCAGATAAATAAATCATTTTAATACATCAAAATATGAGACCGTTGTAATTAGACACTAGGTAGTCTAATTAATGCCACAGTCAGATGAATTCGGGGTTTGCCGTAGGACAAATGCAAACCGCTGTGAAATTAACAAAGCTGGGGACAGGCGTTTAACGGTTGGTGGGGCCGCGGGCGACGCTTCTAAACAAAGAGCAATGTAAACTGGACCGCAAGTCCACATGAGAAGACAGAATACTCTCTAACGACACTGAGGCGTAAGTTGAGAGATGCTGGCGGGTTAAACGTCTTAATTTAATGGCGAAATTTTTTTACTTATTCTGATATTAGTAATCGTTTGAATAATAATAATATTTTTTCCCCCTTTTTAAACTTGTCAGAAATACCTCTATAAAACCAAAAATTATAATCTATTATAATTTTATTACTGTTACTTTTTCCAAAATCGGTGAATACAGTTCGAAATGGATGAGCCTAAAATTGACAAAGCTATTTCAGTAATAAGAGCGCAGAATTTTCTCTAACGATACTGAGTTGTAATGTAAGTCAGAAGACGCTGGCGGGAAATAATAAAAAATAATAAAATAAAAATGTTTATTGCTTTCACAAAATTCACAAAATATACGTCATGGGAAACGTCTTTAATTTTGATTAATTTGTTATCATTAGAAATCGTACATATACGGTCGCTTAAAATGTTTCCTAGCAACCATAACTTATTTACGGTAGAAGAAAGACTCTCGGAACAAGTATAGGTATTAATACGATTAACGTTACCTATATTATAGAATAGAATAGAATAGAAAACACTTTATTGTACACCACACAAATTAATAATGAACTTTACAAAAACTAGTTAAGGTTTTTGTTCAATTAAAAACAGGGTACAAAAGGCGGCCTTATCGCTATGAGCGATCTCTTCCAGGCATCGCCAGGCCAGGTTCATTATATTACGAGTAAAATAGTGTTCGCTATCTCTTATGACTTACAGTGTCTGAAAATATAACTATGAGAACACCTGATGAAACTAACTCCCACTGTGAATAACTCTTTAGGTAAATTAATATTGTCATCAACTCTAACTCTTGTTTTAGTACTTCTACTGTTCTCTAATCAGTTTCTAATGGCGTTGCATTGTAACTTTTTGTGCTTTAGATAATATAATTATCGTTTTAAATAATGTTTGGACATCATATAAGCTGTGTTTACGTAATACTTGTTTTTATTGATTAAAACCAAAACTTAACGAATTTCAGCGCAGCGTAAGGCTGTGGTATATTTGTTTTTTTTTAAGACAATTCAGATAGCTACAAGACAATACAATACTGTTCTCGCAGCGCTTATCTCATTTTCAACTCAATCGCATAACCTTTTTTAAAAGTCATAAAAGTATAAACGGCATCTAAACCTACCTTAGGTCAAGTGACGGTCATCGAACCATACGTAACAAATAGAAATAATGCTCTATGATACATCAAAACAAAATATATAGATTAAGAATTAAATTAGCCAGTTAAAAATATTAAAATATATTGTGACCTTAGCAACAAAGCGTAACTAATTGTTTTCCAATCCAAATTACAAACCAGGTTTCATAATTTCGGACATTAATATTCATTACGTAACAGGCAATTGCTTTACGAGTACATCATGTGATGATAGCGATAAAATTACACGGGTGAACGAAATCCCCACCCCGCGTCGTAAATACATCACGGGGGCACGTCGCATAAAATGCACACTGCAGTGATATTACCTTGCAGTGGATTTTGTTGCTATTTTACAGCTGCACTGTGGACATAACCGGATAATTATTGATAGATTGGTATGAAGCTCTGGAGGGCAATTCTAAGAACTAACCACAACCATCAAACTTAGAAAACCCCTCTTTTTTGGTTGGGGGTTAAAAATAAGAACAAAGCTTCTGAAATGTCAGGCGCACACCCGTATGCTCACTGATTTTTTTGTAGGTATTATATGTTCATATACGTATATATCATTCTCAGTTCCGGGCCAAAATAATCCGAGGGGATTTCATGGTCTATAATTGTAATGTTTTTTATTAGTATTCAAGTATTTAAAATAACGAAACGGAACCAAATTAACATTATTATCTTCCTCTACTTGTCAACATCAAAAACATACCAATATGTATCAAAAACCATTTAACAATTCCAGCCTTTTTGTCTACACAATAAAGTTGTCTTTAAAGTACACTCGCAAGCAAAACACTTTGCATTCATCTACGAGCTCAACAATTTTCAAATGGCAATATCCGTAATAAATTCGACGCTTCATCGCGATCTAAATGTGCCCGATTGCCCATAATGGTACAATAGGGCCATATTGAATAGGGACCGAGTTGGCACCTGCTTTGCAATAATACCGCCTAGCAGTGTAAAGTACACTCTACATGAAAAATAAGGACTTTAGTCCGGCAACTATATATAAAAAAAACAGTGTTGGATAATCGAGGTTTCGCCAAAGGCTTAAGCGGATCCAAAAATCTTACAAAATTTACTGAATACAACTAATTAGCTCTTTGTATGACGTAGGCTATAAATAAGTTATCCATGAAACCACTGCTTTGCAATATTTAATTGCGATCATAGCTTTTAATAATCATTACCTAATTCATCAATCAAAAGATCATAAGGAATATAATATGCTCAACTTACAAATAATCAAATACATGTTGCTACTGACCAAAGCAAAGTCTTTTAAAAATTTATTGTAAATGTTTTTAAAACAAATCGGTTGAAACTGGAATGTGTATACAACGTTCGACAAACAACTCCTACATTATGTATAAAAGTGTGTGAGAGCACACAATATCTATGAAAAACGATGCATAAATACAATAAAATGTTAACACATAAAATATCCCCCTTCATACCAGTTGCATAAAAAGTTCCTTTTATCAGTTTTCATGAATAGATAAACAAGTTTACGATCAGGACTGTACCTTTTCATATGAAATGGGCCATTCTACAGTCCCTATAGTATGCCTGCTTTTATCCTGTCAGTAGCTTACATATTTACTCAAGTTTAGTGCCAAGATCTTAGAATTCTAATACTTCAAGTCAAACCATTTATTGCACTCTAAGGTATAGATACAGATCTTTTGATGACATGAGTAATGACTCTATCACAATAAAAGGCAATGTAGAACAAAATTGACTTGATAGATGGAACATAGTTATATAGCTTCTATGCTTAGTGTAAAATGCTCAAGGTAATCGAAGTATTCAAAGTTATTGTTAAAGCTAGAGAAGGTTTTCATTACGGAGCATCTGATATTTATTTGCTTGTCAAAGTTGGCAAACTAATAACATAATATTTACATTAAAAGCAAAATGAAGAAAATCGTCTACAAAATGGATCAAAACTAATCTCTTTAATCATTGTCACAAATCCATTGTAATCATCATCATCATCATCTCAGCCATAAGACGTCCACTGCTGGACATAGGCCTCCCTCAAAGATCTCCAGTGGTTTCGGCTGGCAGCGGCCTGCATCCACCGTGAGCCCGCAGCCTTCACCAGATCGTCCGTCCATCTAGTTGGTGGACGTCCTACGCTGCGCTTGCCGATCCGTGGTCTCCATTCGAGAACCTTTCGGCCCCAACGACCATCTGTTCTTCGTGCTATATGGCCTGCCCACTGCCACTTCAAAGAACTAATCCGTTTGGCTATGTCGGTGACCCGCGTTCTTCTACGAATCTCCTCATTTCTGATTCGATCCCGTAGAGAAACCCCGAGCATAGCCCTCTCCATAGCTCTTTGAGCGACTCTGAGCCTGTTTATGAGACCAATAGTGAAGCACCACGTTTCGGATCCGTATGTCATCACTGGCAACACACATTGATTGAAGACTTTCGTCTTGAGGCACTGCGGTATATTCGATGAAAAGACGTGTCTTAGTTTTCCGAACGCTGCCCATCCGAGTTGGATTCGGCGACTGACCTCTTTCTCGAAATTGGACCTACCTAATTGGACTGTTTGTCCTAGGTATACGTATGCGTCAACAACTTCGAGAACCGAATTCTCAACCATAACGGGGGCGGGCACAACATGGACATTAGACATGACTTTCGTCTTGTCCATGTTCATCCTGAGGCCCACCCGTTGGGAGACTCGATTGAGGTCTTCAAGCATTTTGCTGAGTTCTTCCATCGTCTTCGCCATGACTACGATATCATCTGCGAATCGAAGGTGAGTGAAGTACTCGCCATTTATGTTGATGCCTAGCCCTTTCCATTCTAGGAGTTTAAAAGCGTCTTCTAAAGTGGCTGTAAACAGTTTCGGAGATATAACATCTCCCTGCCTAACTCCTCTTTGTAAGGGAATCGCTTTTGAACTCTGTTCCTGTACTCGGACTGACATAGTGGCGTTTCTGTACAAACACTTCAACACTTCGATATATCGATAGTCAATGCGACATCGTTGGAGAGACTCAAGCACCGCCCATGTTTCCACCGAATCGAAGGCCTTCTCGTAGTCCACAAACGCTAAACAGAGCGGCAAGTTATACTCTTCGGTCTTCTGTATAACCTGCCGCAGCGTATGAATGTGGTCTACGGTACTATAGCCTTTTCGGAACCCGGCTTGTTCGGGGGGCTGGAAGTCATCAAACCTGCGCTCGAGACGATTTGTAAGGACCCTTGAGAACAGCTTATAAACATGGCTCAAAAGCGAGATGGGTCTGTAGTTCTTTAATAGGGCATTATCACCTTTCTTAAAGAACAACACCACCTCGCTTTTGTTCCATGCTTCAGGCGTAGTACCTCCGAGCAAGGAGGAATTGAAGAGCTTCTGAAGGACTTTAAGTACCGGTGTTCCACCCGCTTTCAGAAGCTCTGACGTGATTCCGTCCTCACCCGGCGCCTTGTTGTTCTTCAGCTGTCTCAGGGCCATTCGAATCTCGTACAGGCTGATGTCCGGAATATCTTCGGTGTAATGTCGGGTCAGTTTGGCTCTTGGGTCTTCGGCCGCACTGATAACAGGTTTTGTGACCGAAGCGTAAAGCTGCCCATAGAACTTTTCGACTTCCCTTAACACTTCCGCTTTCGTCGACGCTACACTGCCATCATCCCGCTTCAGCTTCGTCATCTGGCTTTGCCCAATAGATCTATCTCTTGCAAACACTTTGGAGCCCTGGTTTCGCTCAATCGTATCTTTAATACGAGACGTACTAAAGATACGAATATCGTGCCGCAAGGATTTTGAAATTCGTCTATTGAGCTGCCTATGGGACTGGGCGTCGTCGGGAGATTGCAGTTTAAGCGAGCGTCGTTCAGCCATAAGGTCAAGGGTGTCCTCAGAGAGTCTCTGAGTTCTATTGGTACGGCGAGTCTTGAAGAACTGAGACCCGACCGTATGGACAGTCTCTACGAACCTGTTGTTGATCTCGTCCACCGATGCGTTATCTTCTAGGCAATCAAAGCGATTTGAGAGCGCGAGTTGAAAGCTCTCGGGGTTTTCGACCTGGGCGCGAGTAGGACGGAGCGTGGACTTCATCAAACGGGACCGTTTAAGTTTAACGTTCACATTCAATGTGCCTCTTACGATTAAGTGATCACTACCGGTTTTCACCCTGTGAATCACAGAGACATCATTGAATATCCGTTTCTTGTCGGTCATGATGAAGTCGATCTCATTTCTCGTGAAGCCGTTGGGACTAATCCAGGTCCACTTCCTGTGAGGCGGCTTCTGGAAGAAAGAATTCATCATGAAGAGTCCTTCTTTCTCCAGGAAATCGGCCAGCCTCTGTCCCCTACGGTTCCGTTGCCCATAACCGAAATTCCCCACTCTCAACTCATTATCGCTTCTCATACCCAGCTTCGCATTGAAGTCCCCCATTACAACATTGAAGTGAGTTTTATGAGTATGTATGGCTCTACTGACGTCCTCATACATAGACTCAACTTCCTCATCTGAGTGTGCCGAGGTCGGTGCATAAACCTGAACGACCTTAAGCGAGTACCTCTTAGATACTCTGAGTGTTAGGTATGCGACCCTGCTCGACACACTGTCGATGGCAATGATGTTGTTAACAAGAGACTTGTGAACGAGAAACCCGACACCACCTTGGGACTGTTGGTCGCCTTCCCGGTAGAAGAGCAGGTTACCGGATTTAAGGGTTATCGTGTCCTGTCCCTTTCTACGGACTTCAGACAACCCCAAAATATCCCACCGTAGCCTGCTCAATTCTTCTTCCAGCTCAACTATCTTTTCATCAGACCGCAAAGTGCGGACGTTGTGTGTTGCCAGGGCCAGGTTTCGTTTGGTGTGGTAGCCGTGAGGAACCCGGGGATTCTTAGCACCCCTTGCCCCGCCGTTTCCCTGACCGCTACCGTAGCCAGGACTAGCGGGGCTGCCGAGGACTAGGGGCCGTGGCGTGTTCGTCGTCATCATTTGAGGGGGGGTTGCCAATACTCGCCACGCTTGGCAAGCGGGTTGGCGAGCGCAGTATGAGGTGTTGTTGGCTCAAGAAGACGCTGCTGCCCATCTTCCTGCTTAAATCCCTAAGCCGGGTCTTACGGCGCCCACGGGAGGAGATGGGGGAGCAACATTCTTATGCCGGTGCCCCGCGGCCATTGTAATAATTCACCCTAATAACATATTTCACCCCAGGCTAATTGCTTTACTGAAAATGACATATCTCTGGATATTTATAAAGAAAATTATGTTTGAGCATCCCTCAGGGCAAAACGCTAGGACCTATATTATTAGATCTGCTCCCGTTCAACCGGTTTATGTTTGTTAGCCATGTCAAAATGTAATCTACCCTTAGACACTTGCAAATGAGTACGCATCGGTTTTATTTTAGACACAAGAGCTAGAGCGTAAAGTCTTTTACTAAAGTAGATCTTTAAGTACTGTTACTAAGAACTAGTTTCCATTATAAGTAGAGATATATTAAATTGCACTATCGTAAGAACTGGTTTTATAGAAGCAGGACAGAATAAAAGATGTTAATTGGTCTTTCTTACTTTCTTTAATTGTGTCTTTGAGTACTTGGATAATGCTAGGAAGGCTACTTATTTTAAATGGTATTTTCTATTATCATTATTCCGTAGTAAAGAATTTTATTCATACCGTTTTAAACATATGTGTGTAGGAAAATATTGTACATAAACTGGTATTAAAATTTCAATACTCTATTATGAAAGCAATGTTTCACGTTTGTTCGCTAAATAAATGAAAACGTATCAAATATTACATATAATACCATTTTTTGGACATCAATTAAAAAACGAAACACATATTGTAAATTTTTAAAATATTGTCCTTTTGAGCCTCGTAATGGAAAATTTTGTATGAATTTATCGCTTAATTTTCCAGGAAATGTGCCTCAAAATCTGTTGTTGGAGAAATGTCTACAATGTTGGCTACGTTGTTGTTGTTATGTTTGAAAGCGCTTCGCGACTTCAGTGTACTTGCGTCCTTAATCAAATCTTCAATAAGGCAATTAAAAAAAAAATGCCTTTTTTAATTTTATTTTACTTGGAAAACAAACAAAAAAAAAAGTTACATTACGATGATTTCAATTTTATTAAAAATTATATTTATATAAGAGGCAAGCTAATTAGTTCAAAGTCAAAGTCAAATCGTTTATTTCCTTAGAAATGCATACGTGAACAGGTCAACTTAAAGCTAATTTAAATATCAAATTTTGATTATTCTTAGTTTTTAGTATTAAAAACTAAGAATAATCAAGGAAATAACATTGTCTTGACAGTTTGCTTCAATTTTTTACACTGAGTCTCCGCCTTCCTCTCTGCATGAGCCTTCACGGGGTCAGATTCTGATGTAATTAGTGACACGGCGCGTTTACTAGCATTTTGAATAAGTGCCTTAAGGTAGCGGAATTTAATAAATGTTGTACATCTTGTCAATTTACTTGGTCTAGACTGGTTAATGTTAGCAAGTTATGTGAACTCCTAGTAATTATCTTTACGGTATTTTGTGTAGACTCGTATTTTGATATTATTTATGTAAACACTCGTTTATCCGAAAGAAGTTTTCCTGTTAGTTGTTTAACATTAACTAACATATAATGATGTGTTCACGAGGTTTTCTTAAACTTCTTTTTTATAAACAAAAAAAAATTAGTAGGGTTTCTTCATAGACTATTTCATACAAAAACTGTTTTGGAATCTAATGGAATATTTTATAGTACAATAAATGCAGACATTTTATAAAAAAACTTATAAAAAACACTTTAAAAACAATCACCCTTTTATTACTATCACTGAGTATCCCGACTTTAAACTTATAATTTCGTGGTGACTTCATGATAATGTGAAGTGAATAATTGATAAAAAGTTAATCTACGCCACCTCGTACCAGTGTAATAACGGGACCTTGTGTTAGGTACATACACAACGGACCTTCAAGAACAAGAACCAACTTGAAATTCCACAAGCCACTTTAGCCCACATGACCAAAGTTTGTAGAATTCAAACTATTTCTGCAACCTAGCCTCACAAGCTAACAAACGCTTTGTCAGCAGACATGCAAAGCACAGGTATCCAACCTCGAATACCAGAGTTCAACAAACGCAAACAAAATATAAACCGCAAAGCGGTCTTGCGGGAGCTTTGAATCGTTTTCAATCTTCGTTATGAGAGATAGCTAGCAACCACTGGCCGACAAAGCAATATCGCTGAAAGCTGTATTAACTGCATGGTACACATAACCCGCCGGGAATGGGGGCTTATCAAGCAGGATTATCAATATATCACATCACTGTTATATTGTAAATGTAAGGATAAACTTGTGTGCTGGGTAATAGACGAGTCTTTGTTAAGTTTCAGCGCTTGATGTTGATAGCATAAACCTCTCCGTCAACAAAGAAACATGTATAAATTAAGCTACGTCTGTATGTGAGCTTTTAACATAATACAGGCTATGTGGCTTTCGATAGATTAGAATTTATCAACTTGTATGTCTTTTTTTAAACTAAGCCTGTATAACATTATGTAAATTCCGTTACAGAATTTGAACTGGTACAAAATAAAAAAATCACATCTTGATACTAAAATATCAGATGACTAAATAGAATGAAGTAAACATTTAAGGCTAAAAATTATTCTGTGTTATTACGTTTTAGCTAAAAACACTCATTTGCACAAAGTCTGTCAGCCAGCGGCGAACAAATTCTGAAAGTTTATTATAAGGGTGAGATGTTAAATGTTATTAAATTCGGCTTTGAACTTACAAAACAAAAAGCGCTCAGAAAATATCCACTCAAAGAACTTTCAAAACAATTTCTCGTTAAAAAAAGTATTAAAAATTGTTGGGAACGTTTATTCCTCACACCGAGCTTAAAGTATTAAGACGCGTTTTCTCGTTACAGAAAGGGTGCGGGGGTGAATTTGAGGGGTGTAGGTAAGTGGGTGACATCAAAGTGAATTAGCGAATGTTGTCTAGGGGCGTCCGTTTGTAAGCCGCTTTGAAGTTGTACCTGCAGGCGACTGGGCGAAATGTGCTAAACTGTAAGGCATTTTATTTTGTAAGCCCTTCGGCGAAACCAGGGGGACCTAATTTAGTCAGTAACTAATTTATATTAGAGGCTAACAGAGGCATGAGAAAAAACGAGGCTCTCTCAATATCTACGACTCGAAAATATTATTTCGTTGTAACCTCAAAACCTTAGTCTCGGTGAACCGGGTACAATGCTTCATCTTTTATTTGAACACTGATTCTAAAATTTAATTCAACCATAAAATGTTGTGTTTTATTTATGTAAGGTTTGTATTTATTACTAGTGGCCCGCCCCGGCTTCGCACGGGTTTTTATTCAATGTTTTTTCCTTGTAATTATTCAATTTCTCGCCTTATAAACCTTCCCTAGACCTCCACGAACATTTCGAGACTATGATAAGATAAATCCGTTCAGCCGTTCTCGAGTTTTAATCAGACTAACGAACAACAATTCATTTTTATTTATATAAGATTTCGAAAATCATAAGTTTATTATAGATGTATTTGTCAAAACGTTTAATTTGACACAAAATATGCGATTCCATTTTATATTTACATTTTATTAAAAGATATTTGTTTACTCGGCCTCCTTTTCTTTCACTTAAAATAAGAGTAGGTTATGTATATTTTTTAAGTGAAAATGAACAAAAATTATGATCCGGCTTTTGTAAAAAAAAAAGAATAAATGGCGATGGCCTATAGTTTCCAACCGCCATCTGCCTTTAGGCATACTTCAGCAGAAATTTATACACAACTTCCACAAAAGTTACGACACAGAATGACCCAAATACCCTCAGAAGGTAAGCACTTATTCCCTATCTAACGGCAACGACCTCACAAAGGCAGCGAGAATAGATCTCTCTTCTTATAATAGAGCTCCTAAAAGGGTTCCTTGCTTACCAAAAAATGTTTTCGCCATTTTTCTACGAGACCTTTTTGTCGGGGAGGCGGCACATTAAGCCAACCCGATTTTCCGCGATAACGTAGAGATAGTGACGCTCGCTCTAAATGCAAATCTGACCAACCTAAGTCGGAACGGAAGCGACCCCGAGACCATTAAATTCAAATGCCAAAGGTGTTTCACTTAAAATTATTAATAATGTAAATGACATTATTAATATATAACATAATCACTACTATTAACGTTTCCACTGCTGGAACACAGGGAGTTCTATAGTTCCCTTTTGACAAGAGAGAGGCCTGAATTCCCTACGCTGACAAGTGCGGGCTGGTGAATGTCACATGACCATCAAATTCTTCCAAGTCCAAGTTCCATGCCAGTTTCCATACGATGTTTACTTTCATCGTTAAAGCAAGTGTTTAAAGAAAAATCCAGAGAAGCATGGCGATTAATATACATTCATCTATGTATGTATATTATGTATATTTATTAGACCTAACCGATTTCAGCTACCGAGACCTTTTTCTAACTATGTCATAACGAATGTTAAGACCTTAAGTGGCTTATGTACACAATTTTACCGACAAACGTGCGATTGCAAGATGTTAGGGTACCATTAACATAGTTGTACTGTATATTTGATGGGGCTTGGCTAACATTATTAAGGTTCTGTAACATATTATCATTATAACAATTTTCAGTACTACACACAACATTAAACCGGCTCAGGTGACAATGGTATGCGGCGGCGGCAGGGCATGTTGTGTTATCAATGCGCTTGAATAGCGAATTATATTTTAATTTAAGTAGTAATAGGGTTAGTAAATAATTTGTAATTTTTATATATATTTTTTTTAAATCATGTAGTTTATCTTTCATTTTTGTTAAGTTTTAAGTTTTCGAGGAATGGTAATGTCATTCTATACAAACCCCTAAGGGTTTTCAGAATGTATTTTTATAATTTATGTTAATGTAAACTTTTTTAATAAATAAATAAAATAAAAACAAAAGCCGTAAATGTATAGATCAATTGAAAAAGTATATAGAGATTTGCCACGACCTAGACGACGACTACGACTCTAACGTTAACCTCAGACCAAAAACACACAAGTAAAAAAATTTTTTTAAGGAAAGAAAGAAACTGTGCATGCAGCTTTATAAATTTTGTTTCTAAGGATCTATTCATCTCAAAGGATATATAGATTATTTCTTTATTGCATACCATTACTTACTGGTTAACTTAAAAATCACAATCAATAGTCACATTATTTATTACACACACAGAGACGAACTCTGTGGCGGGTTCCGGGGGCCAGACTTTGTAGGATCTACAAATTCTGGTTTCTGGTCTGGGTGTTTTCTATGTATCATAAGTATGTATTTACAAACAAAAATGTATATATGAAGTATATCAGTCACCTAACATCCATAGTACAAGCTCTACTTAGGTTGGGGTTAGTGATGCTGTGTGATTAGTCCGGAAATATTTAATTATATTTATTTATTATTAGTGGTAAACTAGATTTTCGGATAAACGGTGTTGTTTATTCACATCTGAAATGATTTTTCTGTTTTAAATATTGAAATTCAACAAAACAGAAAATCAAGCCCGATGTAAACAAGATCTCCAGCAGAAAACAACCCGAAATAAATAAAAGCGGAATTTCAGACCAGATTTTTGTACATTCAAAACCGCAGCAAAAAAAAACCCATGAAGCCTTATTCCAACAATTTATACGAATAGCATTCTTGGTTTCTCCTACTCTGCCAAATGCTATTAAGTAAATTTTGTCGAAGGAAAACAGTTGCTTTTGTTGAATCTTGGCTAGGGTATTGGTAAACAGGCTATGTTTCAAGTGCTATGTTTTAAGTGGGGCAGAACCAAACTAATTTAGTAGAAAAATCTTGGGTGGTTGCCGTGACTTAGACACTAAAAATATAATTTACAGGATGCTTAGAGACATTGCGCACTATCGACTGTTCACCGGAGACTCCGTCGATATCGAATATTATTCAAATAGGTGGTAACACTAGTCTAATCAAAAAATTTCTTGGTTTATTCTGTTCACGTCCGTAAGTATTAACCCTCTGAACACGTGACCTCCGGGTAGTGCTAAGAACAGTATCTGGTGGTAGGCTTCGGCCGCGGCTTGTACCCTTGTTTCGTAATGTGGCCCGGAGAATGAAGCCTTCTCGGTCTTCTTACCCCATCTTAGACTTCTACAACATCACTTTACATCAGTACAATCATCAAAAAAATGAAGGCATATCTAGCATAAAAATTAATAATAATATTTGGCCTCCGTGAAACTAAATTACTGGACAATAGTCAGACAGTGCTTATAGACTCTTATTCAGAGAGACCAATCGCGAATTCTTTTGATGGAAACGGCAACGTCCATTCCCTACATTGCAGTTTAAAAATAAATTTGAAAAGTATGAGATGGACTTATACTACACCTAGGGTTCCGTGAACTGTTAATACACATTAAAATAAATAAATAAATAATAAAAAAGCCATTTATTTCTTGCTTTTCAATAAATAAAAAAAAGATTACAATATCATTCACACACAGTCTGCAATTTATTATCTATTAATAATTCAGCAATATATTTAATTTTTATATCTATTAATTCTTCTCATTTTAATAATTAATAATATAGATGTAATACGATTCAAACATTAATACAATTAGCAAAAAAAAGGTAATTTTTGCCAAATGATGCAATTATAGCTGTCACCCATCCAAATTCTGGCCTCGCGCCGCGTCGATAATCTTTATATGCGAGCTTCTTATATGTATGTATATATTATTTATTATGTGTTAGAGACACATAATAAACATTAGATGTTAAAACTCCAAGAGAAATTATATATAATAGTCACGGTTCTTGAGATACAGAGGTGATAGACGGGTAGACAGACACACAAACAGACGATAAAGTCTCAGTATTATAGTCCCATTTTACCCTATGTGTACGGAACCCTAAAAATGGAACACTTAAACTCTGAACCTACCTACTCAAACTGGTCATGTATTTTATTCGTTACTATCAAAGGTTCGTTTTTAACCATCTTTATGTAGATCAATGAAAAGACTGATTTACAGACTACAAGGCTTTGAAATTCGCAATCGCCTAGTACCGGTATTTGCCGGCGATTAAGAGGTAGTAATATAGGTGCGAGGCGCAATGAAAGGCATGCAAATACGTGCTAATCGAGAGTGAGGCAAAGTGCAAGCGCATTTGAGCTCGTATGTACGATTTCGTCAAACATAATACGGGCAAAATCGTATGCAAAAAGAAAAAGTACAAAAGTCGCTAATGTACACGATAAAAAGTAGGTACGGTTAAAGTGTAGAAGTAGCCCACGTTGGTCCAAAGACGATGGTAATATTGTATCTTCTAAGTTTATTGTAAGTGTTGACCAACAAATAGCAATATAACAATATGACTCTTACGCCATCTCTCAAAGAACAGTCTCTGGTGGTAGGCTTCGGCCGCGGCTTGTAACCACCCTCCGGGCTGGGCCAGTGCGTGAAGCGATTTTTTCGTGTTTCGTAATGTGGCCAGGAGAAGTCATTACCTTCTAAGTCTTCATGTCCCATCTTAGACCACATCGTCACTTTACATCAGGTGAGATTGTGGTCAAATGAAAGCGTATCGAGCATAAATAAATATATATATTAAAGTTAAGTTAAGTTATATAATCCGTTAACTAAAATAAATTTGATAGGTATGATATGGAGTCATACTAAACCACGTGTACAGTTTATACACATCATGCAATAAAAAAGAAAAACAAAAGATGTAGTTAGGGCGGTCACCCATCTAGGCACTGGTCTTTTGCAGCGCCGATTAATAGCTCGTTGTTTGTTATATGGGAACCCCCTTATAAATGAATTTTTAGGATTTGTTGTAACAGCTTCACACACTCATTAAAGTCATACTCGCTTACCTCACAAAATGAAAATATTAGGTCCTTACATATGAAATTGGCGTTTTGTATGGGAGGAACAAAAAGTCGAATATTTTTTAATATAAATTATATTTAATTAATCAAAGTATGAACCATTATTTTCTATGCACTTTTGCCATCTTATAGGTAGTTCATTGATCCCTTTACTAAAAAAACCAGTCGGACGGGAATCAATAAAATCTTTGAAGGCGATTTGGACTGCCCCATCGGAGTTGAATTTTTTCCCTTGCAAGAAGTTATCCAAATTTCGAAAAAAATGGTAATCTGTTGGAGCAAGGTCCGGGGAGTACGGAGGATGTCTTAGACTTTCCAATTGAAGCTCTTCTAATTTAGTAGCCGTCTGTTGCGCAGTGTGTGGTCTAGCGTTGTCGTGAAGCAGCAGTGGCGTGGAGCGATTGACCAGCCTAGGTTGTTTAGCCGCTAGCTTTTCCATCATGGTTTGCAATTGCTGACAATAGACATCAGCCGTAATAGTCTGGCCAGATTTGAGAAAACTGTAATGAACAATACCGGCACTAGTCCACCAAACGCTTACAAGTAACTTTTTTGGGGTTAATTTTCGCTTGGGGCAGGATTTGGCTGGCTGGCCAGGATCCAACCATTGCGCTGAGCGCTTCCGATTATCGTAAAGAACCCATTTTTCATCACAGGTAATGATTCGGTTTAAAATACCTTCA
Source organism: Gymnoscelis rufifasciata (assembly GCA_929108375.1). NCBI lineage: Eukaryota > Metazoa > Arthropoda > Insecta > Lepidoptera > Geometridae > Gymnoscelis > Gymnoscelis rufifasciata. The sequence goes on along the minus strand of OV815315.1, from coordinate 3,964,334 downwards.
TTATTGTGCCGGTTTAGTAATGTAACGCAGCAGTCGACGCGCGTTTGCCGGTTTGCTTCAGTCAATTCGTGAGGTACCCACCTTTCAAGCTTTTTAATCTTCCCAATTTGCTTCAAGTGAATTAAAACAGTTTTATCACTAACACCGCAGCCTGCAGCTAACTCGGACGTGGTTTGCGATGGATCCGCTTCCACAATAGCCTTCAACTCTTCATTATCAACTTGAGTCTCAGGCCGTCCACGGGGCTTGTTCTGCAAGTCGAAATTTCCAGAACGAAAACGTTGGAACCAAAAACGAACTGTGTTTTCTTTTGCAACACGACCGCCATACACATCATTCACCCTTCGAGTTGTTTCCGCAGCACTAGTGCCACGGCGGAACTCGTACTCGTAAATAATGCGATATTTTAAGTTTTCCATTTTGTAAAATGAGTGACGCAAACAGAAAAAAAACAGAAGAAAAAAAACAAATGAATGACGATCATCGAAGCACAAATACATGAGTCTATAGCTGTACAAATTTGAATTTGGAATTCCTTACCAAAGAGGAGAAATTTGTGATTAAAGTGGCCAGTACGAAAAACGCCAATTTCATATGTAAGGACCTAATATAAAAAAACAAGTATAGAAATTGCATTGCATTTATTTGTAAATTAAAATATTCAATGTATTTGTTAAGGAAGAGCGAGGCCGTCTATCACAGATTTTTATATAAATCTAAAAGAAGGTCTCAACAACCACAAAATTGTAAAAAGGTATGTAAGTTACTGAATAAATGCATTATTATTATTATAGCTTCAAACCTCAAAATTTCAAATCCCATCAGAGATACAGACGAATAGATTTTTTCTATGATCCTTTTGTTTTCGGAACCCTGAAAAAAGTCGTTCTATCATCCTCAAAATTAGTGGAATATCCTCCCCAGAAAATTAGTGGAATATCCTCCCCAGAAAATTGCAGCTGTGTCATGGCATTTCATTGTGGAAACTTGAGCGACATAAGTTCCGAAAAAGGAATTCGGAGGATACTTTTGAATTTTTCTCTTGGCAGTCTCGAGAGTGGCACAAAAAGTTCAATAACAAGCACTTTATGTGATGACTATCTGTCACACCGAATCAAGCCCTGGCTCTGAAAAAATTAACGTAACAGATTTATTTTTCGATTTTCTAACGGGTTGATTACAGCCTTTTACTCTTCACTTAATCTGGGGTTTATAGCATTTTTTTATTTATCAGGATAGTACTTAGCCAGCTTCTTTTATACTTCTATTCTTGATGACAGTTCTCCATTGTATATTGACACACACACATGTATCCAAAAAACTTATGAAACTAAATTTGCTTAATATTCAGCAAAAGTGGTGGTTTGCTACAAAAAAAAAATCATTTTTTTGGTGTTTGGTGGATATTTTTGGTCCTTTTCAGTTTGGTGAACCAAATTAGTAGCTCTCAATCATAATAGATAAGAAAAATGTATTCGCCAAATCATAGCCTGCACTAGTCGAACTAGGTCTAGGGAAGGTTTAAACGGCGAGAAAAAATCTAATAATTACCGGGATTTTTTTTTACCCGTGCGAAGCCGGAGCGGGCCGCTAGTCTTTAATAAAAATTCTGAAATTAAATTTCTTTGAAACATTTATAGTTCACTACCCTCAGACTCGCACTGCGCCGATTAGAATGGTAACATAACGGTATCCAGAATAAAATTTTTGGAAAATTATTATTTTCTGCCATTATCATTTTTTATACCATTTCTTGACGAATTTAAGGATTAAGTTATAAAGTTATAAAAGTTACAAAACATTGTAAAGGTACACTACATTGTAGCTCGGGTTTTCAATAACTATGGACAGATTGCTGACCCGTCGCGTCATTAAACTTCAGTCCAATGTCTGCAAGTTTCTTCATAACTAGGTTCGGAGCTCTACTACTTACCTGTCCATTCGTTCTGCTTGAATGGAACTGGAATGAAACAGTGTTCTATATAGTACTCATTAAAAACTCATCTTTATTTATGATATACCTATTTATAAATTTTATGCAGAAAAAATTAAGACACATCCGTAACCTTCGCGCACAGGCTTCGAACCTGCATCTCGTCATTACGTGATAGGTCGAAATTTTTCTGCACTTTGTATTATCGAGTGAGTCGAGTGATCGAGGTTACGGATGTGTCTTAACTTTTTGTGCATAAAATTTAAAAATAGTTAACCATCAAAGTGAGGTTTATCACTTATTAAAAATCATTAAAATATAGGTACCTATTGAACATTTTTCATAGCAAAAAAAAACAGAAGTACATTGTAATCTATGCATCCTACTATCCTACTATTTCTACTCACATAATAAACACAAAAGTTTGTAAGAAGAACAGTCTCTGGTGGTAGGCTTCGGCCGCGGCTTGTCACCACCCTCCGGGCTGGGCCAGTGCGTGAAGCGTTTTTTTCGTGTTTCGTAATGTGGCCCGGAGAAGCCATCTTCTAGGCCTTCAAGCTCCATCTTAGACCACATCGTCACTTTACATCAGGTGAGATTGTGGTCAAATGAAGGCTTATGAATAATAAAAAAAAAAAAAAATAAGTGTGTTTGTTGCTTTTTGCCGCCGCCGGAAAACTGCCGGATGGATTTCGATGGAATTTTGCAATAATATAGTTTATATATCAGAATAACACATAAGCTACTTATTACCGCGTTCAAATACCGCTATTTGTGGGGAAATACGATAATTGCGAGCAAAGCCCGATTTCAGTCAAATTTGGCTCGGACACAGCAGTGTTCCCAGTAAAGCAAAAAAGGTATTTTTTAGAGCGGGTAAATTTATTATTCCGCGGGTAAAGCCACAAGCGGGCAGCTAGTAGGTATTGTAAGCCCCCCAACCGGTCTCCCGGTCGCGTATCCGGTCGGATAATCTAAAAACTACTGAAATGATCTTTATGCGGTTTTCAGCAATAAGTTAGAGTGATTCACGAGCTTTTATGAAGGTTTTATTCAAGGACTATGTATTATATAGTACTACTTGGGTGCTAATGCGCTTATCTCACTGACCGTACATTAATAATTATTAGTGTGCGAAACTTAACCATACCCTTGCACTCTCAAAACTAAAACTAGTTATATTATTCATTTTGGAATTGACTTTAAAGAACTCCCGCTTCCCCGATGATGATTCCTTCATGAGGGGAGTTGACTAACGGAATGTCATAGTTTCGTTGCATTTCAAGCTTAGAGCTTACCGGGGCTAGATTTTGGTTTGTGGATTATCCGTATATATTTATTTATCTTATTTACACGCGATTAACACCCGTTTTTAATAATCTTGCATTTTCAATCGGTTAAAAAATCACACTGTATTTTTGTTTTATTACAAAATTGTCATTTTAACGTCTACATTTAATCCGTTTGAGGGCTGCAGAATAAGTATTATAGGAGTCTTTTGAAATGATACCCTGATTCTACTAATGGTGCGACTTCATCAGCGTGCTTAGATTCGTGTCTTAGCACGCTGAATAAAAACATCGTAAACAAAAAGCAACGATGTACCCAACCACACACATTGCGTTTACACGAATATTCGCCGAACTGTGCTCGTTCACGTTGGAACACGCGGGCGCGGGGACATGGCGAACTCAAGTTCACATTGGCCTTTAACTTACCTGGCGTCGCGAGTGAATCGCACGCTCCGCCGCGCCGCTAGTTCAACGTAATCATGATCACACACAAACGTCTCACGCGTTTGATATAGCCGCGAGCGCGCCGCGAGCGTTAGTCGCTAGTTGGCCCCCTACTTTCGCCGCACCTGCGTTTTGTACATGAACACTTGCATAGAATGCTGTATGTTTGATATTTCGTGACCGCGCTCGGTCCCGCGCCCACGAGTTAACGTAATCAAGCACTAAATGAATAGAAGTCTAATAAAAAACTAACATATCTCAAAAAACATCGCATCATAAAAAATACATAAATATTGGAATGAAAACTGATTCGCTAATGATCACTACCACACTCATTAGCATTTAAAATAATTACCCTATCAATCATCAGTTGATCCCGTAACCGTCGAATCGGATAATAGCGTATGTAGATATGTGGTAAAAAGTCGAATACCTATTTGCATTTAAGTTAACGAGTGAAACCCAGTAAATAAAACAACAAATTAAAAGTCAATTTAAATGAAGAGCTCGATAATTAAACATAAATGTTTAAAATGAATTAATGAACTCTTGGAATGGCGTTGCCGAAAGGAGAGCGGAACTGAACATTCCTAATTAATGTGAACATTTAAACAAGACCGTTTTGCTATTGTAAGTGTTCAAAAGCCAGCCAATTTTCTACTCGTTAAGTTTAATCTATTGTTCAGTTGGATTGATCTTTTTGTATTCCAATTTCGTATTGTTTATTTTTGCACTTCCGATTGCGCCAAACTGCGAATGGTATATCCGGGCTTTCCCAGTTTTGTATGTGACTTTAATATTTGATTCTTTTGTAACAGTTTACTTGTTTGTAACGCACAATGAAGTTGAACAGAGACAGTTTTTATTAATTTAGAACAAAATGAATTTCGCATTGATAGGGCATGACGTTTGACTTTTGTTTGTAACTACAAAAAAAATAATTTACCCTCTGTAGATGTAGTGGTGGTAGATATTTTTTTTATCAATATCATCTATTTACCTTGCTGTAGCACGTATTTTTTTAACTACTGAAATGTAAACTACTTAGTTAACATTTTAGTAATCTTTAGTAAGCCTTAAGTTGGATTAACGAGCATCTTATATAAATAATCTTAGTTTTTAACGCGTATCAACTTCTGACAAATGGTGGACTCGAAATATAAGTGAATTCAATTTTGTAAGAAAACAATGTTGCCTGAAGTTGACTCTACATTCTTCTATAAATCAGCTGATAGCATAAAATAGATGAGCTGTTAGTCCAGCCAGCTAGAAAATGTGCCACTATTGCTTCGTGATCCATAGAGGTAAACATTCTAGGGTTGGACAGAAAACGCTAGTATTTTATATGATGTTTTATTATAAAAAATCCTTTGGAGATGTCTACGTCCACTGTCTATTCTACAGCAAGAGTTTCAACATTTTGAACTTCAGATTAAATAAAGAAATACCATGATTTGAAAAATGTAAAACCTGGCTAAAATCTTCATAAAATTTTCGTTAAAATACCTACTTAACCGAGTAGCTCAAATTAACAATCAAAAACAGTTTACAATCGATAGAAAGCTCTCATATCTTGTTTCACAGACGAACTTGAAACCATTGCATTACTATTTTTGAATCTGTGTTTATAATTTAATACCCACGAAAAGCAAACTTATCTTTTAAATATTTTAAGCGAACACATACATATGTGAGGTTCAACCGAAACTCGAACGGGTGAGAAGTAAATCGCTGCATGCGTCAGCTGCCCGGCTTTAGTCAGGCGATGCGAGAAAATTTAATAAAAGCACTTCTTATTGCTTGTCCTCTGCTATCAGTTTTTCCGGCTCTGTGAATGTCACAGTCACTGTTATACGAGTTAACACTGCCATTTTATTTTGATTTGTAAGAGTTGGAATTATATTTACTTTTTCATTCTTTTAAGAATACTTATACGATAAATTTCGCACCCTATCCACCCAACAACATATTTCTATAAGGTTCAATAAGGTCAATATGTCGTTAGAGGTTGTATATGACAATGACCTGGAAAGAACATAGAATGATCCTAGAGAGATCATGATCTGACATCAGTTGCGGCTCAGGTCAAAAGAGAGGAATATCAGCCGGAACCTTTAACGACGTTCTGGTCTCGAAAGACAGACCATTGAAAAGCAACAAGCAAAACTGAATAATCACCTAAAATTTTGTTCACAGAATGGCGTGTTCCGATCTTAGTCCTTGAATTTTTTTTTCTACTTTTAACCTTAATGCGATTTGGTTTGAGTTTAATTACTGGCCATCACCCTGCCAAGGTCTTCAGCCTGTTGAAGGGTTGATGGCAGAGATTCGTCTGTTTACCAGCAGATCCAATAGGGATATTTTACTAGAGCCATTTAATATTATTATTACTTTAGATATCCTATTCCTCCAACCTATCATTAAACCGCCAAAGGAACAGCAGCAAATTATCAATCAATAAGGTTATCGAGTACTTTGCGGCCGGCCATAATAATTACAAAGTAGATCATAGTATCAGCTGTATTTTAATGAGTAATTACACTACTCAGTTTTATCATCGCCTCGAGATGTCGCCCTGAAAGCCCCATTAGTATTCAACATGCAAATTACTAACAGCACTCAGGGCAATGCACCCTCAGATCTCACTTTCCCAGAAATAATTTCATTATCATCTGCATACTTGCTCCTTGGGAACTTGTTAGTAGCCGAAAAGTTTTGGTCTAGACTAAGGCATCTGCTTTTTGTATTTTACTTTGTATAATTTCACTCGTCAGTTCTGTAAGTAAATTTGTATATAACTTAGTTCTAAAATAATAAGGTCCACAAGGCTGCATAATAGGTACATAAATGATATATACATAGTTCATTTGGTGAGGTATGGTGCTCAATGCCAACCTTCGTAACTATCCTATCCTTTTCAAAACATTAACACGTCAATTCCTGAAATACCGACAAATTCTGAAGATAAAATCCTAAGACCTACCTTCTAAGATGTAACTATTAAATAATCTGTGAAAAATCTGTAAAAGTATTAAAAGGGGCACATTCGATAGTAAACTCATAAATTTTGTCACAGAATAATATCAAAACTGACAATTTCGATAAAAAAAAATGTTTACCAACTTAGGTATCGATGTGATATAATATAAATAATTAAAAACTTTTTAAGGAGAAAGAAAGCATTGTTTTACGCAATATGATGCAGTCATTATTTTATTGTTTATGTTATTATAGCAAAAATCTACTTTAAAATTTTAAATCGCTCTTAAGTAAAGTCAAAATGTTTATTTCCTTAGAAGAACATGGCCTACATGGACAGGTCAACTTAAAATTAATATAACTAAATTTTTTAAACAAAATGTTTCAAGGAAATAACATTGTCTTGATAGTTCGCTTCTGTAGGGATATTAGTAGCGCTTTTGCACTTTCGATTTTTTACGTGGGGACCATAGTTATATCTAACTACATTTTTTACGCAGTTGAACGTCAAGATGACGGAGAGAATTGATGCATTTTATAAAATCTGCATTTACCTGACCCTGCAATTGATATTTATTAACTTACTAATCGGTTTATCAAGATAAGTATAAGCTCAGTTGAGGTCTTATTGAATTCCTTACGATTGCACTTAGTTACAGCAAATAAACATGCGGTTGGTGAACTTTGTATCATACATGTAACGAGACCATCAAGACATTTTTATGATCAGGAAAAATGAAAAGGAGGTTTATAAATAAGTTGTCCTCACAAAACAAAATCAGGCCAATCACAACACAATACAATATTTTTTAATTAAAAACAATCTTACAAAAAACTGTTATTAAGTTGCATGTTGAATAAGTGTAAGGTCGCCCACCTTATCACTGAAAGAGAACTCCAGAAATATGTTTTAAAAACAAATGTTGCAATATTAGTAAATTTTATTAAAAAAAATTTTTTTTTTGTAATAAATATAACTAATTACGTACTTTCTTTGACTTCTATAGTTTTACGATTTTAGAAAACCCTTGTCATTTCATTGTTATTTTATACAAATTCGGTTTGTATAAATCGGCTCATTTTAGTTACATTTTACACTCTAAGAAGTTAGATTGGGGGACGCATAGAATTTGTAAAGTTAGTATAATGTAGCAATTTAGGAAATTAGATTAGGGGACGCGTGGAAAGAGTATTGTTAGAAATATTTTGCACCCATCATTCAAGCGCATAGTAAAATTTTATGAGATTCTATTGGACCATAGTAAGACTTTTCTAGATGTTTCCAACTTTACCTACAATACAGTTAAATCTAGCCAGATGTTAATTTGTCTTCGATTAGTCCCTTACAAAATAAGCAGAACATTAATCTTTATGTACTCTTTATCTTTTCGATAACGAACTAAATTATTGAATTCAGATCTGTTCTGGAAGTAAGAACTTATCAGTTTAACTAATGTCTGAGCTTAGTCTGATTAGGTAAATAAACCTTAACAGGAAATGGAACGGAATTGTGCTACGATTAGTAATGCTGAATAACTTGTGTTAAAACTTCAATCATTCCATTACATTACTACTAGCGGCCCGCCCCGGCGTCGCACGGGTATAAAATTTTCCCGAAAATTATTCGATTTTTTCTCGCCGTAAAAACCATCCTATTTCTCAAGTTGGATCGAACTGCACATGGTGTGCGAATTTTATTATAATCGGTTAAGTGGTTTAGGAGTCTATTGAGGACAAACATTGTGACACGAGATTTATATATATTAAGATTACAATGCGCCGTGTTGTGTCAGTGGGAACACACTCGACTTTCATTCCGAATGTCGTTGGTTCAAACCCCCGCCGCGTACCTCTGGATTTTTCTTGGAAGTGCTTTAAAAGCGAAGGCTACCATCGTGTGGAAACCGGTATGTTCTGAAAACCTTAAAGAGCTTAAAGAACATAATGTGACATTCACGAACCCGCACTTGGCCAGCGTGATAAATAAAATAAAGCCTAATTAATCTCTTTCGTCAAGAAAGAAGTCCTGTGTCCCAGCAATAGGAACGTAAATAGGGGTGCCTATGTATATTATTAGATTTACTGCAATGTCGAGTTTAACGAGTTTAATCTCAATATTTTATGTAACCTCTTCCAAAATTTACTTTATCTTTTTAAGTGATGTTGCTGTTGTTTCAGCCGATTTTGGCCATGCATGTACATGTGATGCATCGCATGCTATCAGCAATCACTGATATGATAATCCGTTGTTGTTTATAATGTCTAGGCAAGCAGACAGTAGCAGAAGCGACGACATTTATATAACACTAGCTGAACCTGCAATGGTTGTTGAAATGTGAAGAAATGAAATGTTGTAATGTAGCAGTACTGTCAGTTGCCATGGTATAATATAATATAATTAATATTATATTATTACCATAATAATGTGTTATGTTCACGCAATGCGATTTTTGCAGATTTTCGGGTTTCCTTCCCCACTCTAACCCCCACAATTATTAAACGGCACAACCGATTTTCATGAAACACGTCTAAGAGCACTCGCGCCAAACTCACTTTTTAAACAAAAAAAAACTAAGTTGAAATCGCTTCATCCGTTCGGGAGCTATGATGTCCCAGACAGATAGACACATCAAACAACCCCAACCCCTCTTTTTTTGTCGGGGGTTTAAAATGAATCGCAAAATGTGTTGCTAAGCGCATAACTCAACAACGCCTATACCAATTTAGCCAATTTATTTTTTTTAATATTCGTTGTAGTTTAAGGATCTGGGGGCACGGCAGTGCCCCCACCAAGTCGAGCAAAAAAGCGGCACGGCCGTACCATCCTTTTCTCGAAGCAATTCAGGCCATTTTCGACCCCCTGTAACTTCGTTGTGGATAAAACTAGAAGACTGAAATTTTCAGTAACCATGCAGGATTGTAAAGACACGGTATATTTCAAATTTCATTCAATTTGAACCAGTATTTTAAGAATTATAACGGGTCAAATTTCGTAATTTTGTCACTCACTGACTGACTCACCGATCATCAAAATTCTAAGGCACTTCTAGCAGACCTAGAAGCTTCAAATTTGGAATATAAGTAGTGTTTGGTGTATGAATCAAGGAAAAACTAAAAAATCTAGAAAAAACCGGTATAGAGGGCGCTGTCGTACCTTTTCTCGAAGCAATTCAGGCCATTTTCGACCCCCTGTAACTTCGTTGTGGAGCAAACTAGAAGACTGAAATTTTCAGTAACCATGCAGGCATTGTAAAGACACGGTATATTTTAAATTTCAATTAATTTGAACCAGTATTTTAAGAATTATAACGGGTCAAATTTTTTAATTTTGTCACTCATTGACTCACCGATCATCAAAATTCTAAGGCACTTCTAGCAGACCTAGAAGCTTCAAATTTGGAATATAAGTAGTGTTTGGTGTATGAATCAAGGAAAAACAAAAAAATCTAGAAAATACCGGTATAGAGGGCGCTGTCACAACGCCACGTATATACGAAATATGTACTAAAGTAATAACAATGCAAAATATAAATAAATCCAATCTAGACCGGCAAAAAGAAAATTATATGGACATAATATACAATAAGTAGAAGGTACCGAAAAGGAAAAAGGTAGAACTGTCTACAAATTACAAAAAGAAATGAGATCCCATCAAAAACAATACTTGTCAAAAAAACCAAGTCGCGCAACTCAGTTGTTCTGCGGTAAAAAGTTGTGAGATCCAAGTAAATACAAGTCTTCAAATTTCGTTTCAAAATTCTTTAATGTTTTATACAAATATATTGAGACTTGGCCATCGCACTAAATAATTGAATTTACACGTGTTTTCAGGCGATGGCCAAGTCTTAATATGTTAATATAAAACATTAAAGAATTTTGAGACGAAATTTGAAGACTTGGATTTACTTGGATCTCACAACTTTTTACCGCAGAACAACTGAGTTGCGCGACTTGGTTTTTTTGACAAGTATTGTTTTTGATGGGATGGTTTTTACGGCGAGAAAAATTCGAATAATTTTGAAACAATTTGAATAATTATTACCCGTGCAAAGCCGGGGCGTGCCGCTAGTATTTAATATAAACAAACAAAACTTTCGAAAATAATGCTTGATTTCTTCCCTATTCTTCAAAAATAATTATCATCATAATTCAATTAATTATAACACATCCCATGAATATCCTAAAGTCCAAAATACTTTTTTAATTGTGTATTACTTTCTTTGGATTTTATATAAATAATTGATTGATTGAAAGTATACATTAAAACATTCATATTTAATGAATTTACTTGTTCCTAAAAACTGGATGAAGATCCGTTGTGAAGTCTTATCTCGAACACAAAGACAGTCAGACAGAAAGTGACTCAAATTTATAATATGTAAACATAGATAGATAAGGTAATACTATATTTAGGTTTTTCGTTTCACTAAAGAGAAGCTTAGTGAAAACAACAAGTTTTTTGTACTAGCTCCTATAAAATATGTATGTAACGTGTAATCATTCCATTAAACAGCGCGATCAAAGGCTTTGGAACCCGTTATCCTCAGGGAATACTGAGGAAAAAAAGGTCCAGTAATTTGTCTTAGTGGATTTATGCTGGGATCACTATGGAGCAGTCGCCTAATTCACTCGAACAATGATTTTATGTAACGTAAGTCTAGGTGTTTGAGATTTTCACTCGATTGCGATATGCCTTTTAGCAGCTGTATGAAATAGGGTAATTGATACAAAAAATGTTTTGTTATTTAGATTATTAAAAAATGTGGAATAAGGCTTAAACCTACGCGTCAGCAGCGCGGGCCTTTGGCCATAGTAAAGTATGCTTAACATTGTTTTTGGTCGCGCAAGTTTGACCGAAGCTTTAAACCAAATTTCCAAATTTCCAAATTTATTTCCAAATAAACTTAATACATAGGTTACAATACCACAATGGTTCCCAAACTAGGCAAAGCCTAAGTTTACAAAACATGAAATTTAAAATATAATAATAATAAAATCGAGCAGTACACATCAAACATTGCGATATTTTAATATAATTATGTAAAGTTTATGTCCGCATTACGTGTTTGGGTGTGTGTGAGTTTGTGTGAAGCGAGTGTGTGTGAGGGTGTGTGTGTGTGTGTGTGTGTGTGTGTGTATGATATTGGGTGAATTTATGCTCCTGAAGTCACCGTTCTCGGATGAGTCCGGGCAGCAGAAGAACTACTTTTTTTCACGGTAATTCGTAGTTGATTGATGCTCTACCTAATAAACAACCAATTATAACTTTCAAATAAAAATAGAAATTTCTGTTTTTTTTTGTCTGAATTATGACACTTTAAAAAAATATATTATTATCTCATACTACATAATTATATTTTATGTATCAGATATCTTGAGTACAGTTGCGCCGTCTATCTCATTCGTAAGATAACTGTGGGCAGAGACTTTTGTTCTAAGAAACAGTAGTTTCATTTGAAACGTTATATATTTGTTGCCGCGATTTCTTGATAAATAAGTTAGGGAATTGTTTGAGTTCCTTTGTAAGTACTAATATTGTTTTCATAAACCAAACAAACAGTACTCGAAATTTTATAAATAACTTTGTTCGGTTCAACAGCTTGGGTTTTTCTCCGAAGTTTTTTGAAGATGAAACTGTGATGTTGATAATTCTATAGTGTTTGTTTCCATTTGATATAGTTACTCTATATTATTATCTCTCTCTATCCTTTTAATAATGTCAACATATAGACTAATATTATGAAGAAAGAAAACATATTTAACAATTCCATCTGTTTAACCTAATTTTCCATAATAGATATCATTGACACATATATCAGCGTCGTCGTCATTTACTAGTACAACGGTATCAGAAACCCGGAAACAAGCTGGACATGTCAATTCTAAACAGATAATCAATGGCATACTCAATTCTCTACGGATTGATGGAAGAAAAAACGCTTAGCAAACGGAATGCCCTATTGATGAATGATGATTTTAATTTCTTTGACATAAAAGTAGTCATTTTAATTTCCACTAAGATGAGCATTGCGGCTTTTGAATAGGCTGTTAATTCCACATGTTTTTGTTTTTTACCTCAAAACTTATTAATCGGTGAACAGATTTTGATGATTATAAAGCATACTGCTGATATTACACCCTTAATCAAAAACTTCAAACACTCAAACTATTAAACTATTAAAATTTTGCTCCGATTTCATGTAACAGTCGGCGATCAATCATCCCTCACAGGGCCAACGGCGTCTTTCAATCACCTCATTACATTACACGTGTAATGTAAATGTAACGTGTATTGTACACAGTATTTTTCTAGCAAATATGTAGAAATTCGCAATTGACAAGTAACTTATTTTACCTTCTTCTTCGTCGGTTACACTCTTGACAGAGTGGTCGTGATCATGATGTCAGGTGTTGGTGGCAAGCTTCACTCTTCTCTGATGGCTGCCTCCTAGTGCATTTTTACCTATTTGTACGGAAATATTTTGTCAAGATATTTAAAATTTACACATGGCGGCATCATTCGCTGTTTAATATAAGACTCATAATATATTTAATCTTTTTTCACCTTGGTTAATATGAAAAAGTAGATCCAAATAACATATTCATACATAGGTGTTTATTACAGCTTGTCCTTTCATTACATGCACCCTTAACAGAAAAATTCTTTAACAAATCATATTTAAATTTTGCTTAGATATCAATTTCATTGAATAAACGGCGATAAACCAGCCCCTACTGGGCCCACGGCGTCTTCCAACCTGATTACATTACAAGTCTAGATTTATTTATACATAGTACCTATTCTTCTAGAAAATTTGTAGAAATTTGCGATTCAGTAGGAACTCATATTATCTATTTGTACGGATATTTTCTCAAGATATTTAAAAAATGAACATATGGCGGCATCATTATCTTTTTAAATTTTAGCCTCATGAACCTTAAACCACATTTTCACCTTGATGTTCATAGCAGCTCGCCCTTTGTTACCCAGAAAATTTCTTCATCTTAAACAAATCATATTTTAATTGAGCTCCGCTATCGATTTCATTGAATAATCGGCGATCAATCAGCCCCCACTGGGCCCGCGGCGTCTTCCGATCACCTCATTACATTACACGTCGAGATTTACTCTCTCGGAGCACGCACGCAATCCCGTGCTGAGTTACAACTCGTACATACCATTTTGCAGTTCATATGCGATTAGATTCTTGAATATAGCTAAGGTGTATGTCACGTTTCCCTGATTTAAAAAATTCTTTAACAAATCATATTTTAATTTTGCTTAGATATCAATTTCATTGAATATACGGCGATAAACCAGCCCCTACTGAGCCCACGGCGTCTTCCAACCTGATTACATTACAAGTCTAGATTTATTTATACATTTCCTATTTCCTTTTCTGTGAATAATAAACTATTTTTAGTTTGTTTTACCGATCAGCAACCAGTCAAATATTTTGGTTAATCAGTCTGTTCCTGTGATGCGCGTTCAACCAATCAAATCATACTATTCAGATTTACAATTTGGTTATATTACAATAAATTATTTTCCAATTTTTATAATATATTCAACAAAATTTAAAGGTTACAAGTTGATCAAGAATTGTATTAATAAAATCGCAAATAGTTGAAATCTTTTCTTATACAAAGGGTTACGACGCACCAACCATAGTTTCTTCAATTAGGATATCTGATGATGATACATCATCACAAACCGTAGCTAAAATATTCAAAGAATGGTAATAACAAGACCTTAATTTATTTTAGAGCTGATCCTTTTTTGGGTCATCCTAAAACTAGTCTATACCATAATATTTGAAAGCTTTTGAGTTTGTTTGTTTGAACGTGCTAACCTTCGGATCTAGTGTACCGATTTGAATAATTATTTCACTATTAGATATCGAGGGAGGCTATAGGCTACTAGCTACCGGGAAAATACGCCGTTCCCGTGCCGATGTCCATAAAACATGGGCAACGCCGTGGTGTGAAAAGCTAGTTCGATTAGTGAATAAAAAGAAAAAAATAATTTAAAGAAATGTTGTTAAATCTTTTAAAAGATTAATTAATTTCAATCCTTAATAAGACTTCAACCCCAGGTCATGCTCTCCTGACATTTGAATGTCAGATAAGCATGTAGAGTTGATTAATACAATTACATATTAATATGTATCAGAAAGTCCAAGTCAGTGAATGCTGACCCTAAATTTCATCTAGCCTTAATAATAATGAACTAAGATGGATTACTCGCCTCAAATTATAGTACTGATCCTTTGATATTGGTCACTTAAGTGGAATTTTTTGGCTGGGGTTAATTAATTCTGTAAGTTCCAAGAAATTCCACTTGGTGGTAATATTTATTAGTACGTTTATTTAGGAACAATACTCGTAATTGTAGGGATTGTGAAAGATTCTAGTATGATTTTATTTCTAAAAATTTGAGGCTTCTTCGTAGATATTTATGATAATAATCATCACCATAGCCAAAATGTTGCACCAAAATTTTGCGTTTCCGCTTCTATCCCAATACGGCGTTATTGCAAACTTGGGTACAGAGTGGTGGGGCTATTTATTTGTATGATTTTTTATTGTGAAAACATGTTTGTGGCATAACTTTTGAAATTATCATGGTTTTTAACAATGTACAAACCGTCAAACTAAGATAATGTTACCCGTTTCAAGTTTAAAAACAAGTTTGATACAGTTTGAATTATTAATGTTGTTGTTTAAGGTTTAAAGATCAATTAGACCATTATTAGAAGATTGAAAACTTGATATTTATAACAATAAAGATTGTGTCCGTCTTTAACGTTATTTCAAGACTAGTTTATTTGCACTTAGATTATTTGACAAGATTTAAGTTAATTATTAGTTTATTTTATAGCTTCTTATAACCAATTTTTAATATTTTTACTTTATCTGACTTAGTCAGAGGATCCCTAGGATTTCATAGAAATACATTTCTTGAATTTTGAATATTTTTTAACGAGGAACGTCAAATCACAATTTCAGAATCAAGATAGCCACGAGACGTCACAATTCAAACTTGAAGTTTAAATCTCCCTTGTCCGGTTTGAGAGCAAACATCAAGCAGGCTTACTTCCCCAAAACACTCCTAATTCCTCGTAATTCAGGTTCGTCCAAAGGGCCAAGTACTACCTACGCCAAGTAGCCCGGGGCGATGAAAGATTTTGTAAGTGAAGATCAGAAGGGTGGCTATGACCGCTTCGCAACACAATAGGTCAAAAAGACCCTGGGTGGTAATACCCGCGGGGAAACAACAGGTGGGAGAGGGTTGAAGATCCAGTGCCTGGCAAGGCTGTAATAATTTCAAGTGGATTAAATGTGTGTGTTATGAAACGCTTAAATTTACAAAGTACAAGAGTACTTTGTAAATTTAAGCGTTTCGTTTTCGTGTGTGTATAGGACACTGCTTGTAAGAACAAGCAGTGTCCTATACACACATGTGTAAGTGTGTACACGGGTTATAGGTATTTATCAGAAGCAAATTTCTTTTTTAGTTCTTGACAAAATGTGTATCTACAAATTTCTTTTTGTCCAGTAATAAATTGGTTCAGTTGCGTGAAAGAACGAATTGCAGGGAAAACTACTTTCGCATTTATATGAATTACCTAAGGACAAAAGAATTTTATAAATCAAATCATTTATTCATCAAAGGCGAGGTAATGAAATAAGTATGTACAGGTAAAACATATAATAGTTCTACATAGTATTTGTCAGAATTTCGATGGTCATTTAATTGGACGCAACACTTGGTGATCTATTCTAAATTATATCAAAAATGTACTCATGTAATTTAAAAAAAGTCTAATTTAAAACACATTTTCACATTCCAACATTTATGTAAACGGCAGGTTCCTGGATCTTATACTGAAACAAAACCAGGGCTATTTTCCAACGCTTCGTGGAATACGTGTTTTTGGAAATATTTTCACGGTCTTTATTGCAAAACCCAGAGTTTGTTATATTTCTGTTGTTGAAGTAATAATTCTAAGTACTATATTTTGATTAGGTATGTACTTCAAATATCTCTAAAACTTTTGTAATGATTATGGCTGTAAGTTGTTGGGAATTAAACTCTTCTAGGAATACTTAAAATAAATAAAATAAAATAAATATTTCCGGACAATCCACACAACAACATCTAGCCCCGTGGTAAGCTCTTAGCTTGTGTTTCGGGTACGACTTATTTTGATGTTTTCTTTTTTTAAATCTTTACAATTCGTTTTATTAAAATCAAGTAATTATTTGAAATCTGTAGGTTCAATAGCCTTCGACCTAAAGTTAATTGATAAATTAAATTTATAAAAAATCATACCAAAACTTATAAATAAAACCAATTTACTTAAAGGAAGATTTATAACCCACCATTCACAGAACACCATAAATAGTCACACTCCCGCATAAACTTAGGTTAACTTGCATTAATTTTCATAATAAATGAATAACTATTAAATAAACCCGATGTATAAACAATTTCGAACAAACGATCCTAACCACATGTTTCGCCATAACTCGCTAAGCCACTCCCGTTAAGGTGATCACATTCATTACAATGGTACTAAATACGCATTATGAATCTCGTTGAGTACTTACCGTCTTTAGGGCTATGCTTATAATCCGTAATCTGAAATCCCTAGAGTTTTTGGGGATTTTTAAGTTACTTTACAAGCCTGCACTTGGCCAGAGTGGTGAATTAAAGCCTCTTTCGTCATGAGAGAGGCCTCAGTGTCCCAGCAGTGTAATAGTCATAATAATAATAGTCATTTATTGATAATATATATTATAAGTCACAATATTGGTTTTAACGTGGTTGCCCAATGCCTCAACTTTTTCAAAATATAATAATAACTAATCATCATCATCATCATTTCAGCCGTAGGACGTCCACTGCTGGACATAGGCCTCCCTCAATGACTTCCAGTGACTTCGTTCGGTAGCAGCTTGCAACCACCGCGAGCCTGCTACCTTTACCAGATCGTCCGTCCATCTAGTTGGTGGACGTCCTACTCTACGTTTGCCGATCCGTGGTCTCCACTCGAGAACTTTCCGGCCCCAACGGCCATCTGTTCTGCGTGCCACATGGCCTGCCCATTGCCACTTTAGCGAGCTAATTCGCTTGGCTATGTCGGTGACCCGCGTTCTTCTACGTATCTCCTCATTCCTGATTCAAACTTACTGATAATAACTAATATCATAATTAATTTAAATGTCAAAATCTGGAATACATTAGGTAATAATTCATAAGTATAAACAATTAAAATAATGTCTTATATATAACTAAGTACACAAAATATAAATAATGTCAATTTATCATAATTATCATTAACAATGATAACGAATGTCATGAATTAATTATTATTTTAATTACATGACAAATAAAAAAATAGAATAAATAATAATGTAAATTGAAATTATTTTTATAAATTAAAAATCATTCCTATTCATGTACTCGTCATAGTTTTAAAACGACTTTTCTACGAGCCAGCGTTTCAATCTGGCCTTGAATATGGAGTCAGTCGGTGCCTCAGTCACCGAATCCGGTAATTGATTGTAAACTGTTGGACACATCACATGAGTCAATCTAGCCGACTTTTCCAAGGTTCTAGGTATCGTTCCTATTTTGTGCCTGTTACGAGCCTGTTGCCTGCCTGTATCAAGAGTAATTTGTTTTACACAACTTTAGGCGTAAAATAAAATCCACTCAGTGTTTTCTAGAATCGCGCTGATTAGCGGACTATACGAGTAAAATCAATATAAACGGCTTACTATAAACTAAGAGAAAATAAACGTCAAACTAAACACTAAAAGAAAATAAACATCTTTTAAATGAGGATTATATGCAAGAAGTACATGTATCCTAGCACAGTTTTACACAGACAGAGCCACGGGATTTATGCGACCATTGTCTGAATACAACCAACTATTCTCATTAACGTCTGCCAGTTCGTAGTTATTTCGATGTACGGACGATTTTGGTTTGTATCCGCCCGATTCATTGAATCAAACCTTTTTTATCACAATAGTGTTTATTGCAAATCTTTGGCATTTTGATGTGTCTTCGAACATTCTTCAAAGAAAAAAAAATAAAGCCAACTAATTAACTTTAAAACAGAAACCGACAAGAAATACGTTCGCTTGTTCTGTTTTAGCTCTACCTATATACAACCTATATACAACCGTTACCTACAGAAAAATATGTCTGTTTATGTAAGCTACTTTCTAGCTATCTCTAATCTTTACTAATATTTATCCTTACTTGAGTAATTACCTAAAAATGCGAAAACCTGATTCAAAGTTATTTTAATCCAAGATAACAGTGATTAGATTGGGAGTAATTATGATGTAAATTTAAGTTGCATGTCATTTAATAACAAGATAAAGATAGGATAATTTCGATTTTTAAACAAGATATTGTTTGCGTTTCCGATGAATTTTTGTTGGATATATTAACAAAAGGCGGGCAAAAAATAATTCTTTCCTTTCAGTCAGTAAATAAAACCTCAAAGCATTCTCAAGACTACCTGTCGTCGCAATACCATTTAGGCCACACATGTGTGCCATCCATCGCGGTAATTGCTGACAGCCGGAAGATAGCTGGGAATTATGACGTCACAACGTGCTAATGACGTCATAACTGCACCGCTCGCTTCACTTTGCTGCATGATACAATTTACTTTGCAAATCTGGGAGATTGTAGGGTGGCACTTTTCGCATGTCTGCTATGAATAAATATGCTTTAGGTGGAGTTAAGATATTTTTGGATAGTATAGTTGGAAAGATATATCGTTACTATGGTTTATTTTACTTATTTTGAAATTTATAGGACGTGTTATAAATTCAAGATCATAATATTTTTAGGTACTACAATGTTTTGGGTATACTGCTGAATGATTTTGAAAAATGTTAAAACTTAGTTATTACATAAAGTTGAAAAATACTTCGACCTCATGAAAATGTGATATTTTCGTACGAAAAACAATAAAAGGACGTCGTGGAAACCTAGTATAAATACAGTGCTTTCTTTTAAGACAGTTTGTAAAACTATTCTCAAGTCTACCTGTAGTCGAAATAATACCCCACATTCAGGCCTAGCATCCATCGCGATAATTGGTGACAGCCGGAAGATAGCTGAGAATTATGACGTCACAACGTGATAATGACGTCATAACTGCACCGCCCGCTTCACTTTGCTGTATGATACAATTTACTTTGCAATTCCGGGAGATTGTAGGGTGGCACTTTTCGCACGTCTGTTATTAAAAAATATGCTTTACTCATTTTGAAAACCAGTTTTACTCACGTGTAAATGTTAAAAAATTATCACATTGCGACGTTTAAATACCAAACCTTCATTTCTTATCTGCTTTAGATGGAATTTTAGGTAATTTTGAATAGCGCATTTGAAGAGGAGTAGTTCATTTACTTGATATTTTTTTAGAACTTAATTATAGTTTATTTTTCTGTTATAAAATATAATAAATATAAATGAATAAAAAGTGGTTTGTTTTGTTTTAGGTTCAAGAATTAATAACACGATTGTAATCATCGGTGAGTATTATTATTTCATAACTAGTTATGTCTGTTCTCAATATTATTTTATGTTTGGATATATTTAATCTATATTGGACTTTACTATATCGACATGGTCTGTTTTAAGTGATCGTGTAACAATTAGGTACCATTATAAGGAAACCAGGATATGATGACGCCGTGTCTTAGAAATTGAGGGACCTTTCATGAATCCTTAGTGTAAAGATGGTACTTCCTTGGATGGTACTGATGGTACTTATTCGAAAACTGAAGCCTTTGAATTTGCCCAACTTATCTAAATTTAAAAATTGCAAAACATTTTCCTATCCGTACAACCTTTGCAAACCATTCTTGATATTAAAACTAGGTTGTCATTCGTAAACACAAGGTGCAAAACATTTAAACAGGTGACGCATAATCTGTGTAAGTTTATTCATGAGGGTATTTAGCAATTCGATTATGGTGATTGTATACCAATTTCCGGTTTATTTGAATTCACATTCCAAGACTTATAGAACCACAAGGAAGGCTTGAGGCTCTATAGTTAATTTATAATTATATCAAAGGGATAGAACAGTGAAAAGCCATGGTAGGGGATAATAACATAAAAAACGTATTTTTTTGTTATTTTCCCATTTTAATAGCAACACGTTAATAAAAGATATAAAGTATTCATTTTTTGGCTATATCAACCAACCCATATTGTCGTTCAAGGTGTTCCCCAAAGTTCTGTTAGGACAACAGGAATAAGGGCACCACAGAATTACGGATCTCGGCTTAGCTATTACTTTAACGAGAGAATATGAGGATTTCGCCCATGTCTTACATTACTTCTACTTCTGGCCATTGATCTTTCTAAGCTAATGGCGAGAACTCTGCAAGCGCTTGAA
This sequence comes from Gymnoscelis rufifasciata, assembly GCA_929108375.1. Lineage (NCBI taxonomy): Eukaryota > Metazoa > Arthropoda > Insecta > Lepidoptera > Geometridae > Gymnoscelis > Gymnoscelis rufifasciata. The sequence goes on along the minus strand of OV815315.1, from coordinate 3,943,245 downwards.
TATCTAATGTTTAACTTAGGTAAATACTGTGAGTTTTGTTCACAAAATAAAAAAAAAACTTAGTATTTATTTTCTGAACGTAAAAGCAATATTTCTTAGTCCCATTGTTTCATATTACCGCGTGTTCCTTTTGTTGCACCATTAAAATATATTAATAAATCGTAAACTATCCAAGGAACTCATTTTTAATGAAATAGCCCCTTTTGTTGTATGATATGAAACGGTAAAAATCAATGTTCTAAATAACACATGCAAACTCTGAAAAAGTTTTGTCAAAAACAGTACATTTTCCTACACCCGATAAAATAAAGGGACCTCCGTTGAATAAAACATGATAACGGGAAGTCCGCCATTAATTCTTTAATTGAAATTCAAATAGTCCAATCGGGCCCCGAGTGGATTCAATTGAATATCGACGTCCTGACAGGTGATACGTTAAAAATCACATGCGTAATAACGTCATTAACATTGTTGTCATTATTTTTAACGACTGTACTTGTAATCATGCTGACCATAAGGCTTTTAAATGTTTATTTTTTCCTATTTACATTTGTACATATTACAAGTATCTGCCAAGGCAAGCAAGCGAAGCATACAAGCACTGCCTACCTTTTCTCTAAACATTTAGTCTGTTTTGTTTTATTTATGTCTAAAAACCCCCGATTTCGTCAGTCATTCACTCACTCAAATCAGTTTGGGTACTTTCTGGAGTCTTGAGAGAGATGAAATGTGGTATGTAAGCTATTGGTAGAACACACTAATAGGCAAATTATAAAACTTTAAAGAATACTTAATTTAACTGATTTATTTGCAATTTATGACTATTGTTTTGTTTTGGAATACAATAGTGTTTTGTATCGTATGGTATAAAGCCGCCCATTGCGCATTTTGTATTAAGCATTAAGTCCATTTTTGTATTGTTTTTATCTTGGTGTGTAATAAAGAGTTATATTATTATTATTTTCCATCAATTTGAAGGACATGGTAAAAGCTGCGGTTTGGTGAAGGCAGACCGCATCCAACGGTAGTTACTATGTCTAGCATCACTAACACAACACTAAGGGTGAATCCGTCAAGTGACGAACACTAATGCAAAGCCACACACTTAAAATAAAAAAAAGTTTAACAGGGGATGTCCTGCAGCAGAAATAAAAATGATGAACTGCTGTTGTTTCCTATAAATCAGTTTCATGTTTAGTAGATTGTTTCACGTTTCATTTTGGTTTTTACTAAGGAAGGTACAGTCAACAGCAAAATAAACTGATGAGATAGAGTCCCAAAATAATACATGCGGTATTTTTACCATGTATGCATAAGCGTCTAAGGAAATAAACGTTTTGACGTTTGACTTTTTAGTCAAAAGTTATTGACTACTGTAGTATGTTAGAAGTAAAGAAACAAATAATGTGTCATAAATAAGTGATCACATTTATTTCGATCCTTGTTTTTATTTTGGACATCTTCTTTTGACTTATTAAAACTTCGTTTGGGTCAGTTTGGTATAACTTGTTACATCTGGAACGTCACACTAGAAGATGTTTTGAAACGTTGATTTTGATCAATTAATTATACTGTTGACTGTACCAGGTAGCAAGCCTATTTACGCTTACTTATGAATTTATGCCTTTGTTAGACCACAATCTTACATGATGTTATGTGAAAATGTGGTATATGATGGATAATAAAGACCTAGAAGGTCCCAGTACTTTTGTTTGAAAAACCCAGCTTTTAATAGAATGGAATAATCTACAGGCAGGATTAACAACTCCGGTGAAAATATGAAAATACTAACAAAACCTCCTAGTCAAGCAGGCTGGGAGAAAGTTGTTTCTTTAAGGTGATTCATGAAGCAGCCGTCGCCGTTAGACGCACCACCTGACAAGTGAAGAAGGGGTATTGTTTTATGTTAGTTTATAACGATAACCAACCATATTCTCAAACTATCCCTGTAGTTTTTAGTCATTTACGAAAATTCGTATGTTCCGCTTATATGTATTTTTATGTTCAGCTTAGGCCAGCAAACTTTTGATTGAAAGACCCACAACATGCAGGCAGGATTTTCCAATCCGGTGCGAATATGAATACTAACAAACCCTCTATAGTGAAACTAGGGTCAGGTCTTCGTGGTCCGTATTCAGCAGACGGGGAGAAAGTTGTTTCTTCAAGGTGATTCATGAAGCAGCCGTCGCCGGTAGATTTATATCGCACCACCTGACAAGTGACGTTTATTGCGGAATAGCCCCGACCCGGGCAACTATTTTGCTTCGGTTCACGAGCAACTAGGTAAGTGATTTGTCATAGAGCTGCATAGCTTGCACTGTCGAGAACGTGGCGATAAATTTTGTAAGCTGAAGTTTGGTCTGTTTTGTGTAAGCCGGTTTAGAAATATGCTGTATTTTTACTGAATTCACATTGCAATGCAATTGGAGTTTGTAAGGGCATTAGCATTGGACTCAGGACGTCAGGGATTTGAGAGAGAGAATATATTTATTTAGTCGTTTATTTCACAGTACTACAGTTGCATAAGACAGTTTGATGATGAGTAAAGGTGGCATAGGTGTTTAATGTTAAAAAAAAAATCTAATCAAGTAATATTCTGTAACTTATTGTGTTTACGAGTTGATTTTGGACTATAACATACTCAATTCGCCTTCTTGACTGTCAAGAGGAAGTTATGTTTTTTAAGACAACGTCGTTCGTTTATTCAGAAAACAAAATACTTCCTAATATATATTTGACTTGCCTGTTTTTTCACCTTGTAACGTTAATAAAAAAAAACTTTTGTAATGAAACCCTCTAGAATTATACGGTTTGCAATTAAGAATTTTAATCTGGAGGCACGGTAGTGCGCCAAGATGAGCAAGCGAAGCGTATAGGAACTATATACCTTTACTCGAAACATTTCGTAGGTTTTTTGAGCCCCCATAATAGGTTCTAAATCTGGTACCAGATGTCGGAAATTAAGTGAAAGTGTATATTATACCTAGTTAAGTTTTTATTGATGTCTAAAAATCCCCGATTTAATTTCACATATTCACTCACACGACACGCTTTTATGACCATCAAAACTGTTTGGGTTTTCGTTTTTACTACTTTTTAAGACAAAAGAACATGAAACACAGGCAATGACGTGGTGTGAAAATTTACAATACAATACAATATTCTTTATTGAAACACAAAAATATAATACAACAGAACAATGCATAAGAACTAAAATACATTAAATAATAGTGTAACAATGGGCGGCCTAATCTAGTTATAGAATACCTATAAACTAACTAAAGTACAATAAAGTAAACTTTTAAATATTTACCCACTTTCACGATTTAAGTTAAAGCTGGTTTGCCGTGACTGGCTACTTACTCTTACTTACTCTGTAACCGAGAACCTTTTGATTCGCGTCAGTTAGATAGTGGTGGTATCGAAAAATAATAATAATAATAACTTTATAGGTATATAATAATTTTTAGCCTAAGTCCAGCAGTGGACATTTTTTGCCGAGGTAAAGATTTTATAATTATTTTTTTGAATCGGATATGTTTTAGGAAGGACTATAATTAAAAAAAAACGATTGCTAAGCTTTATGTTTTGTTTTTTTATGCATTTTAGTCATTTAGGTGCGGTATGCTATTTGTAACAGTGATAGAAGACCTCATAATTTATTGATAAAGTTGAGTATTTTTTTACGTACAAAACACAATTTTTTTTGAAAATTTAAATCTTTCCAAAAACATTTTTGATTGGGTCAGCTAGTTAATTGATAAAGTTTAATAAGTAATTTTATTAAGCTTTATCAATTAACTAGCTGACCCTGCAATCGATTTTTTGCCCGCAATGTGACTCATTCTCTCTGTTACCATGAATAATTATCAAAGTATTAAATGTTTTTACTGTACAATCATTTTTTATGATTAACTGTCATAAACCAGCAGCCTAATAAACGAAGTGCAATCAAAAATGTTTTTGAAAGGATTTAAATATCCAATAAAAAAGTGTTTTTTATACGTTGAAATATACCTAACTTTATCAATAAATTATGAGGTCTTCTATCACTGTTACAAATAGCATACCGCACCTAAATGCCCCAAATATTTCCTTAACACATTCCATTCAACCCATTTTCCGGCTCTAGCCGTGAAAAAAGCGATTTAGAACAGCACCAGTACTCCGAATAAGTGCTATTAACTGACGTGGATCTGATAGCACGTCTGTGAAAATTTAGTGGATGGCGGGTAATTACTGCGGCCGATACGATCGTAACGACACGCCCACTGCATCGATACCGCAGGTTTTTAAACGGATCGGATCGCCGACAAAATATCAAAATGTACGCGTTCCATGAATATAAATGTAATAGATTATATGCTGTTGATGCTTCAAGACGAAACTGCTTGGGATGGAATCTGGTCCAATAACAAATTAAAAAGACTAACCGATAATAATTGTAAAATATTCAAACAATTGTGCTAGAGGTTCTAATTGCTTCTTTGTTCTAGTGTTAAAAACGGGAAGGGACCAGATACGGTTATTAATTTTCTATATATCTATAAGTATGTTCAATTTTTTTTTATGTTTTTTGCCTTTTTTTTTTGAGATTTGTTAAATCAAACTATGAAAATATATGATTTTGTATCTTGTGTCTTGATGGGTAGGTACCGAAAAGATATCACCCCTGTGAACTTTGGTTAATGTCCTGACAGTTTACCAATGTATATTACAAGCTTTTATATAGTTTTACTTGTCTGTCTAGTGTATGACGGTTTTCAAATCTTGCTGGCATAGAGCTGATTAGGCAAAGTAGCTGGATGGTGGCTAGAGGAACTCCGATATAAAGAGGATTTATCGAATTTAGGCTTTTATAAGATTTCTGTTATTATTTTTTTTATGCTTGATATGTCTTCATTTGACCACAATCTCACCTGATTTAAGTGACGATGTGTTCTTAGATGGAGCATGAAGGCCTAGAAGATGGCTTCTCCGGACCACATTACGAAACATAAAAAAATCGCTCCACGCACTGGCCCAGCCCGGCGGGTGGTGACAAGACGCGGCCGAAGCCTACCACCAGAGACTTCTTAGCACCACCCGGAGGTCACGTGTAAGGATTCAGAGGGTAACCACTTACGGACGTGAACAGACAAAACCAGTTTTCAAATACTATGATTTTTTTTGTGCTGGTGTTTCTACATCAGAGGGAAAAGATCCGTTTCGTGTTGTATGATCGACCGTGTCGAGAAGTCCTTGTAAGATTTGTGACGCGTTACGCGCTACAAGATTCCCAAGTAACGTTATAATTAATTAAAAATTATTAGTAGTTTGTCATTTAGTAAAAAAATTTAGTACCCATATTTTTCTCCAACCAAAAATCAAGACGATACAGTGCATTGAAGTTTTAATAGTGAAGTAATGCTTTCAAGCAATATGTACTATAATGTAAACATCACAACCCCCCCTCTGGCACTGTGATTCTACGAATATTAGGGTATGCTTAGTAGTCAAATAAAAAAATAAGACTGTCGCTTATTACATAACAATGCTAAAACCACTGCTGGTGTTTAAATGTTTTGATATTGGTTATTAGTACCTAGTGAGGGAAATAAAATATGTTCCGTCTTACTACCAGAGCAGTTAGTAGTAACACGGGCAAAAAATATACCCGTGTTACTACTGGTAGTATCGTGGGTATAGCAAGAGTCATTATGATGACGTCTGTCAAACTAAATATTGTGTGCATTGTTATTATGAGCCCAGAAATAAAAAAAATATGATTTTTATTTAAATTTTAATATTTAATAAAAACTGTGCCCCAGTTTCATAGCCCCTACAACTTTTGAATATTGTACACTATTCACAATTAGGTTTAATTAAATCTTTTTATTAATAGACCGTTATGATAAAGTAGTTAAGACTAATATAAAAGTATTTTAAATATAATAGCTTATGAGCTTAATAATGTATATTTTTTAAAGTATAAGTAGTTATAACTCTCTAAGCAAGACGAAAAGTAACATCAACCACTATTTAGTGTTTTCAAATATTATCCTTATAATTTAGATATCCTATCACATTCTTCATCATGAATTTACAAAATATTTTTCATAACATTCTAATATTTATACCTAATAATTAAATTAAATTGTGAAATGGAGTAATGATCCGTATAATCTATACTAGTATTATAAAGCTGAAGAGTTTGTTTGTTTGATTGTTTGTTTGTTTGTTTGAACGCGCTAATCTCCGAAACTACTGGTTCGAATTGAATAATTCTTTTTGTGTTGGATAGTCCAGTTATCGAGGAAGGCTATAGGCTATTTAACATCACGCTACGACAAATAGGTGCAAAGATATAGTGGTAAATGTGTAAAAAACGAGAGAAATTATTTCATCTTTGAAGCCTTCCGTTGCGTGCGCCGTGAAAACGGTTCAAGATACACAAAAAATATGTATATAAGAATAATAGCTCTTTTAGTGATCTAAAAAACAGTCCGCGATAGTATATGTCTATCTTTTAAGATTAACTCACAAAAACCGTTTTTATGGTACCTAATTTGGTCGAAATAATTTGTTTAAGTTGTATCAACATAATAATATTAATCTTTATTCAAATAAATATGTTGTTGGTTAAGAGTACTTCATCCATTATAACGCGGGTAGCACCGCAGGGCACAGCTAGTAATCTATATAAATAAAAATGAATTGTTGTTCGTTAGTCTGATTAAAACTCGAGAACGGCTGGGCTGATTGAGCTGATTTTGGTTTTAAAATGTTTGTCATAATCCAGGGTAGGTCTAAACGGTGAGCAAATAAGGAAAACTTGCCGGGAACTTTTTTTACCCGTGCGACGCCGGGGCGGGCCGCTAGTATAATATAAAATTAAAAATAACAAATCTGATTAAGATAATAATGATTATAATTAGTCGATAGTTTATTGATAAAATCAACACGGGTAAGTTATAATATAACGGCGTTTTCACAATTGGGCAGACAATTAATAAATAAATAAATAAATAAATAACTTGTGTAACGGGTACTAGACTGCTAATATTCTTAATTTAAAAGACATACATATATAGACATCTTTTATTATACATTTTAACACCCAGACCAAGGGCTTGCAGAACATACAAACACCTCTTGCGCCGCAAGCAGATCTTGGGTATGTCCCACATGTCCCCTCTTGGATTGTCCCCATCGGACCATGTAGAGACAACTGGGACATCGTATTAGCGATACCCTAGTTGTTCTTGTACTAGTGGGACATACCCCAGATCTTCGCCAGGCAGACAAAAATTAAACATTGCAAGCGCGTATAGCGTTTATTCAATTTTTATTAATAAAATATGATTGTTTAATAAAATAATTATTTATTTCTTCAGGTATCTTACATTGTAAAACTTATTTATATATGACGATGCTGGACCTTAAGTATGTTTTTTACCAGTCAACATAAAATATAAAGTAAGAAGATACAATAGTCTAGGAGTACAGAGTTTTATTCTAATAGTAGATAATAATGTCAATCGATCAATCATTATAAAAAAAAAACATAGAAATTATTACATAAATAAATCAGTCTTTAGGACTTTACCTCCGGTGCTAGTTAGAAACTGTGTTACAGCAAGGTAAGCCCAAAAACCACGTATACATATAAATTACCTTACAAAGGCATATAAATAAATTCTCCGTGACCTCCGGGTGGGGCTATTAACAGTCTCTGGTGGTAGGCTTCGGCCGCGGCTTGTCACCACCCTCCGGGCTGGGCCAGTGCGTGAAGCGATTTTGTCGTGTTTCGTAATGTGGTCCGGAGAAGCCATCTTCTAGGCCTTCATGCTCCATCTTAGACCACATCGTCACTTTACATCAGGTGTGATTGTGGTCAAATGAAAGTTTATAATTAATTAACATAAAAAAAAACATATCCAACAATATATAACTTAAATCTAATTAGGGATTTTTTCTCAGGAACGCATCCCTAAAACGTTGGTATGCGATTCCTGTAGATAATTTCGGGAAGTTCATAATAAATAAATTCAAAAGCATTAAAACTTCTACAGTATATCTTACAATTCCTTAAATTTCCTTCCTTCATTATCACAAAGGCATCTTATTCGTGCTCAAACCACAAACGTCTTAATGTTTTAATTAACCAGTGGGTAATCCTGCCAAAAGAGGCGATTATTTTTTTGTAATGTCCCAAGCACTTGTTGCCACTTCCCACGCAACCGATCTGCATACATTTGCAGTCTCTTCCATCGTATTTAGCATAAAACAAGGCCGACATCAGAATGAAGCTAATAAAAAGTAGCCAGGTCTGTTCTCTTGTATGGTTTGGACGACATTAGACATAATTGTAGATATAAAAAGTATAAATGCCTTGTTAGTTATGTGGGAGCACACTTGGCTATCATTCCGAAGGTCGTTGGTTCAAACCAAAACGTTGTTTCGAACCTCTGCATTTTTTTCTTGATTCATTTATTTGCGCTATAAACACGTTCTTTAACGGTGCAGGCAAACAATCTTGAGGAAACCGGCATGTTCTAAGAACTTTGAAGTGAAAGAGTATGTGTTATATTCACCAACCCGCAGCGCAGCAGGTCAGCGTGGTGAATCACGGCCTAATCTCTCTCATCAAGAGAGAAAACCCAGTGTCCCAGCAATGGGAAAGTAGATATTAGGTCCTTACATATGAAATTGGCGTTTTTCGTACTGGCCACTTTAATCACAAATTTCTCCTCTTTGGTAAGGAATTCCAAATTCAAATTTGTACAGCTATAGACTCATGTATTTGTGCTTCGATGATCGTCATTCATTTGTTTTTTTTCTTCTGTTTTTTTCTGTTTGCGTCACTCATTTTACAAAATGGAAAACTTAAAATATCGCATTATTTACGAGTACGAGTTCCGCCGTGGCACTAGTGCTGCGGAAACAACTCGAAGGGTGAATGATGTGTATGGCGGTCGTGTTGCAAAAGAAAACACAGTTCGTTTTTGGTTCCAACGTTTTCGTTCTGGAAATTTCGACTTGCAGAACAAGCCCCGTGGACGGCCTGAGACTCAAGTTGATAATGAAGAGTTGAAGGCTATTGTGGAAGCGGATCCATCGCAAACCACGTCCGAGTTAGCTGCAGGCTGCGGTGTTAGTGATAAAACTGTTTTAATTCACTTGAAGCAAATTGGGAAGATTAAAAAGCTTGAAAGGTGGGTACCTAACGAATTGACTGAAGCAAACCGGCAAACGCGCGTCGACTGCTGCGTTACATTACTAAACCGGCACAATAATGAAGGTATTTTAAACCGAATCATTACCTGTGATGAAAAATGGGTTCTTTACGATAATCGGAAGCGCTCAGCGCAATGGTTGGATCCTGGCCAGCCAGCCAAATCCTGCCCCAAGCGAAAATTAACCCCAAAAAAGTTACTTGTAAGCGTTTGGTGGACTAGTGCCGGTATTGTTCATTACAGTTTTCTCAAATCTGGCCAGACTATTACGGCTGATGTCTATTGTCAGCAATTGCAAACCATGATGGAAAAGCTAGCGGCTAAACAACCTAGACTGGTCAATCGCTCCACGCCACTGCTGCTTCACGACAACGCTAGACCACACACTGCGCAACAGACGGCTACTAAATTAGAAGAGCTTCAATTGGAAAGTCTAAGACATCCTCCGTACTCCCCGGACCTTGCTCCAACAGATTACCATTTTTTTCGAAATTTGGATAACTTCTTGCAAGGGAAAAAATTCAACTCCGATGGGGCAGTCCAAATCGCCTTCAAAGATTTTATTGATTCCCGTCCGACTGGTTTTTTTAGTAAAGGGATCAATGAACTACCTATAAGATGGCAAAAGTGCATAGAAAATAATGGTTCATACTTTGATTAATTAAATATATTATATTAAAAAATATTCGACTTTTTGTTCCTCCCATACAAAACGCCAATTTCATATGTAAGGACCTAATATGAGTGCGTGTTTAAAAAAAGTATTTGTCCAGAACAAAGTCTATCTTTTCATAAACTGGTTAACCTTTTACAAAAGGTAGGGACGCCTTTTAACCCTGCAGTTAATAAATATATTATCCTTAAGTATCCGTTAGCACTATTTATTCCCCGGTAAATCAGGAAAATGAGCTCCATTTTCTCTTGCAATTTTTCTACATCTTCCTGCAAATATTATAAAGTTGAAGGGTTTGTTTGTTTGAACGCGTTAATATCAGAAACTACAAATCCGATCAGAAAAATTATTTCGCTGTTAAAGCCTGTTTATTTAGAAGGACTATTTGACCACAAGAAAATACGTTGTTCCCAGGGGAAAATACATGAACAAGCTAGTCTTTTATATTTGTGTAGAATATTTGTTTAGATACAGTAATCTTATCTTTGTTAAGTTAGTAGATTATAGCCATACCACGCTTTCTGATTAGCTAAAACAAGCTGTTTCCTCATGTAAACATCTAAATATCAAGCTGTATCTTAAGCAAAATATTGTATTTTGCTTAAGATACAGCTTGATTTTTACGAATACACCAAAAATAACGCAATCTAAGTAAACACAGGGAGAATTGTTCCAAAAGGCATAAAATTTACTTTTTCGATAAATATAATAATACTAATGGAAAGCAACACACCCAAAAGAATTAATAAAAGGTGGTAGTCACCAATCCGCACTTGGCCAGCGTGGTGAGCCTAATCTCTCTCGTCAAGAGAGACTCCCTCTTTCCAACACTGATGCGTAGGCATTAAGCCCACCTTTTTGTACACAATTCAACTTTGTGAAATGAAATGAAATAAATTGAAATGAAATTGTTTATTTGCGTGAATACATAATAATTAATAATATGTCAGATCTTAAATAAAAGTTTATGTCAATGTATTCAGCCTGCAAGCAGGCGTGCGAATATTTTGACAAATTAATATAAAAGATGTCATCATAAAAAAAAATTAGGTACATTTATCATCATAATTCGTATACTCATTCACATTATAGAAACATTTGTCAAGCAACCAACTACATAATCTGTTCTTAAAAATAAATCCATTTAATTGTTTTAAAAATAAAGTGTTAAAATAAACTGCAAATAAAGTGTTTAAATAAATAATAAATAATGTGTCAGCAGTTGGAGCGTAAAAAGGGTTGCTTATGTCTATTTGTCATCAAATGATCACATCGTCTTGCCACGAAATAAAAAAATCTACCTATTAAATACAAATAATGTTTAATTAGCAAGTGACCCAGCTGTTTGCATCTCATCCTGCACTCATTATGCATTGAGTTCCTTAGTACAGCTGCATAAATTTACGCTATTATCAAAATATCGTGAAGGGACGAAGCCAAGCATGAAACTGATTGGACCAGTTTAAGGCCATTAACACACGCGATGCGTAAGGCTGTTGTCGATGATATTCATTTTAAACATTACATGTGTTAACATGCTTAACTTGTATTGGATACATTCCTTTTATGTTTTAAAGGAAAATTGCTGCTTCTTACAAATTATTTACACATTAATTAGAATGCTCTCATTTATGATATATGAACATTAAATTAATTTATTTAAATTAGCGTACCAAAAAAATCTAATACGTCTGTGTAATTTATTTATTTATTTAAATATAATTAAAATTTAAGAAAAACCCCCGATTCCAATGCCTTAATTTTCTAAATGTTAAACACCATAATATTTTGTAATGTGCACGCGAAGCGCTTTCATTTGATATATATTTGCAGATTTTCAGTTCTCCTTCCCCACTGTCACCATGAAATGTCATGAAACATGTCTAAGAACACTCGCGCCAAACTTACCTTTCATACAAAAAAAAAACTAAATTGAAATCGCTCCATCTGTTCGGGACCTATGATGTCCCAGACAGACAGACAGATTTTTTGGTAGGGGGTTAATAACGATTATTGACAAAGTCGCGTCCAACAATTATTAGGAACATGACAACATCTACTTTTCTTAAGAAAACTTATCCGTAGGATCCTATAGCCATAGGTCGTACCATAGGTCACACTCCATTTAACTTTAACTAAAAGTAATTAATATTTCTAAAAGACGAAGCCAAACGTATACAATTTCGATGAACATCCTACTCAGCGTTAAGAGAATTACCTGCGGCGCCTCCAGCAAGTAGCCAGTAGTGCCGGGCGCTGATAATCAAAGGGAGTTACGTCGAGTGCTGTTAACCGTCATCCAAATGTCTTTGATCCCCAAGAAATCCATAAAGTGATGCAAACAGGGGAAAATTCCGGGTTTTTGAGCAATAAAAAATACAAAAGCACGTTTTAAAAATCTAACAAGTTAAAAATTCATTATTATTTTTATTACTTGATTTTCTTTAATTAATTTTATAATGTTTTAAGGCATACTAATAACAAAAATCAACGGACAGGTTTCAACATTCGAGGTGTAAAAGCATTTGTTTTTTTATAGTAATTTATCTAAAACCAAAAAAGGAAGCATCAAATTCCAACATCAAAATTAACAGACAAAAAGTACCTACAGATTTCTAAGCTACGAATCAAGCACCTTCACTTTTTTAAATAATTTACCATCCTACACTGCGTTTGTCAAATGGAAAAGTCAAGAACTTTTCACAAATCCGTGCGCAAGACTCCCTTAAAGAAGATGTTATGTTTTAGCGATAAAAAAATATATTAACTAATATGTATAACCCAAATGACAACTAAATTAAAACGCCTATATTATAACTTTGTAGTTACTTTCTAACGATTGTCTGCTACATAAATCATAGTGTGTAATAACTGTAAGCTCAAAATGTTTAAGTTAATTCATAGAATAGGTATGGACCATTTAGACGTTGGTGAAGGTATATATATAGATAATTATATATATTTTTATTAAAATCAAAATATATATAATAAAACGCCACTTCAAATTCCTACACCCCGCTCTTTAAGCTTCAAATCGTTCCCATACAATATCACCATCAATATTCAACCCTAAATCAATGTTTTCACAAACACTGCACAGTCGCCGAAATTGCAGTATCAGCCGAAGCAGAGCTGGACGCCCTCTAATAGGACATTAAGTGCCCATATGAATATTCATTGACCACTTGAACCCAATTGCGCAGCTTAGAAGGATATTAGAGAGTAATTACTGTGATTATTAGTTTGCTGATAGGAATACTAATTTGCCTGCCGTCTTTGGAATATGTTTGGACTGTGTGCGGTCTTGTGAAGGTACGAGTAAAGATAAGGTTTATTGTCGCAACGTTAATCCTGATTTTCGATTTCGGTGCTGTGTGCACCAACTACTGCCACGTATTATTAATATTATTTTTAGCCCTGTCTTTTCACTGCAGGTTTGCTTTTACATACAAAAAAGCCGTGTTGGATAAATGGCAGCACACTCGACTTTCATTCCTTAGTTCGTTGGTTCAAAACAGCAGTGCGTATCTGGATTTTTATAGAAAAACATAATATGCGCTTAACACTTGTGCTTTAACGGTGAAAGCAAATATCATGAAGAAACCAGCATGTTCTAAAAATTTTGTAGAGTTTGAAGGACATGTGACATTTACCAACCCTCAGTTGGCCAGCATGGTAATATTAAGGCCTAATCTCTTTTCCATAAAGAAGTTTCTATGTCCAGCTGTGGGAACGTAAATGTACATGTTATGCTTATGCTACAATAACAGTATTCACAGAATATTTTCAGTACCTAATTAATGAAATCAATATAATTAGGTATCCATAGATACTTAGAAGCATAGATGCAGCTTGGTTCTTACATGTCTCTTACATCATGACACGTTATTGCACACATTATTGTATTAAAATAGATTCAAGCTTCAGAGCTCCAATGTCCGCAAATTGGACATTGAATTCCATCCACAAAGCCAAGCGTTTAGCAATTCAATAGATTTAGTATCTATAAATTTAATAGGTTTAGATATGGGATTGGGGAAGTGATTGGATATCACTGTACCTGCAATATACAGGAGGTAACGGAATTGCAAATTATTGATTTGACAGTCTCATCATCATTATTATTAATACAGACATGGGACTGCACCTTGAATATACAGTCCCCTGAAGTCGGGAATTGTATCAAAGGCAAAGTATAATCGAAAGTGTACGTTTGCCGCGCGAGGTGACGAGGTCAATACGTAGGATCGATGGTCAGTGTTCAAATGTTTATTTTGTCAGCAAACGTGACAAAGAATCGTCATTATGTTTTTTTTTGTTTTATTATTAACAGATGATACGTTTTTTTGTAGCTCCAATCACACACATACAATCGAGCAAAAACATAAGAATACCAAAAACCAAAAAGGCCACAATTTAGCGTTAGAGTTCGCAAGCTGAACGAAATGCCGCCAATTTTTTTTTTTTGATTGAACAATTTACATTTTTACTTTATTTATTAATTAGAACAGATTAAAATGAAACTATAAATGGTCACAACGTACATTTAAATTAAAAACCAGTATAATAAACCAAAAAAAAAATTTTTTTATATAATATGGTAATTTGTATATGTATTTATATACCTGGATCTCAGCTTCATTTAAGGCTGACGAAGTGTTGGGTTATATTATTTCTTTGCTTTGCTTAAGAACCTTAACACTTACTAAACACAAAGAGGCTTGAGTAAGCCAGAGAATAAAGTTCAGTCAATAAATAAATAATAAAAATTATAAGCACTAATATCATTCGACAGCTTATTTTTACCTTTTTTTTTGCAATTGAGCTAGCACGCTAATAGGATTTAAACAAATTTCGTTTAGGAGTAGTTTCAGGAGCGTACATTCTTTTGTTATGAACATTTTTGGGTTTGTATCCGTGGGCGTACATTGCCCTAAGGACAGTCAGAGCAAAAAGTGAAATGAATTTCAATTTGGAGTTTTTAATACAAAATAATAAATATGATGTTTAACGAAACCAAAAAACTCTTCTGTTATTCATAATACTCAGTAGAACAATTTTCGATACAAATTTCAACCTTACGGAATCAATGTACCTACACTGGATGAATGTATGAGATTTAAAAATAATACGCAAAGTAGGCAAGTGTACAAAAACGGGACGACTCAAGAAAATACCCTAACTAAAAAGTTGAAATATTTAGGTGGTTGTGAATATTTTTGCCATGAGTTTTGCCGCATCTATATAATATTATGTATTCAGTGTACCTCCTCCTCCGCGCTAGGTGACGTTCGGAGGACGTCACTAGCGCTCCTGCACACGACGCTGCCACGAGCCACCGCGCTGTCAAAGCCTAATGTTACCGGTCCACAGCTGTATAAGCTGTTAGTTAAAGATTGCTTGATACTAAGAAATTTATTTATTTAAGTAAGTACACTAACACGATTAAGCAACCAATTACATTTAGTACACATAATTACCTTCGAATTATACACTTCAAAAATTATTTTTAAATAAGTAACAAATTATTAAATGAAATCAAATATATATAATTATATATTATTATTCAAAAGATTTGGTACATTTGATACATTAATTAGAATTAAATTATAAAATAATATTATCATGAATTAAATGAATACAAACTAAAATAACAAATTAAGCAGACATCCTTCCATTCATTCATCACTCTCGCCAAACTTCAGGCATTCATCTGCGAAGTTATCGCAGTCTGGGTTCTGGTCGAGCAGTCTGTTTAGCCCGGCGAGAGTACGAGGCAGCGGAGAGTTTGCACGAGAGACAGTATTACAGTAGGGCACAGAGAACAGTCTATGACTTCTACTGCGAACGTAATTATCGGGAAGGTAGAGCCGAAGCAGAAGGTTGTGCAGATCAGGAACGTCGATCATACTACCAAAGATCAAAGATCATACCTTGCACATTATTGCTATCTGATCGTACGCTCTTCTGGTCTGTAGGGAATTGTAACCAAGACACCCTTGAAATATTACAAGTTACATTAGGTTATAGTAAGCTAGTTACGAATAGCTAAGTAAGCAGCGAGGCAGAGGAAAAAGTGGCGGTGACGCGTGTGAAGCCTGGGTAATTATTGTTTCTCTACGCAATAAATTAAACACATCCAAGAAATTATAATATACGGAAATATCGGGGGCGGTATACATCTAAGGCTTTACGAAAACTAATAATGAGGATAATATGTTATTTCCATTCGGTGTTTGCCTTCGCTGAGAACTTTGAAGAGTTTAATGGACGTGACATTCACCAACCCGCACTTGGCGTGGTGTATTCCCAAGAGAGAAGTCCCTGTGTCTTAGCAGTGGGCACGTAAATGGTGATTATGATGATGATTTATATTATTTTACATAACTTTCATTTTTTCTCTGATAATGTCTAATATATGTACAAATATAACTAGATAAAAATCAGCGCTCCTCTCTCACTTTAGCCGTAGAAAGGCTTGAGACTTGGGCCTCTAAAATTGACTTAGTACATTAAAATTGAACTCTCTCTGATTAGAATTTTAAGCCGCCAACGGTATTGTTTCGAAAACTCCAAGTGGCAATTCAGAACTTCGCAACATCCTCTAATTAATTCCTGTTTGTAATTCGGGACCTTCGTTTTAAGTCCGTCGAACTAAGGAACCATTACTCATTAAAAAATCGGCTTGATATTCCGTGAATGTTATTATGAATTCCGTCGCCGAAACTGACGCTGGTTGTAACCCGTTGGCAGCATTTACACAAGAATAATGTTACCGGTAAGTTAATGAAAATAATTAATTATAATCAATCACATTTAAAAAAATATATAAATTTGAGATAAATTAATACTAAAGTTGAATAGACATTCATGAAATTTTATTTTTTAAGACTAAATTTTTTTTATTATTTAGATTTATAACGGGATATTTACCATGATTGATTGTCTTTCGAGTTTCCCGATATTTCGGCACAGTTACATGTGCCATGATCACGGTTGAACTAAAGCTGCAGCGATTGGAGTAACAGTTTTATTGGCAGACAAATCGATCTACCCTCTTTCTCACTCTTTTATTACGAGTCGATGTATCACTAGAGCTGGGACATGTTTCACACCCCACTAACACACTATTGCGACACACATAACTGACGGTGTCCGTTTGGACCTCCCTTGCAGGCTTTTTTTGACTAGTACACATCTATAAATCTAAATAATATTGATAACCATGATAGTTTCATAAGTTATAATTTTTTTTGGTTTGCGATGTTAATAAGCTAAGCTGTAAGCCGGCCTAATAGAGTATAGTCCTCCACATCGATTTCGATGACGTCGGCCTTTGCTTGAATTTCTGTTATGGGCTCTTATGTGACTGGCCCGACCAAACTTTGACTTAAACAAACTAATAGAGTAGGTAGTAAATATAATGGCAAAAAGAGCGCAGCTGCAATGTAATCAAACTATTACTACTATAGTTTATGGATTATTAGACCGAACCATAACTTCAATAATTCATTAAATAATAATTGCTTTCATTTTATAATTTGTTTGTTACCTTTATTCTTGTTAGAGTGTTTGACAGGTTTTTAGATAGATTCGCTATGCGAAAACATGTAAATGGTTCATAGGTATTTTTATTTAGTGTTAGTAATAAGTTTATTCAAACTGTTTGTTTTCCGATTAAAATAAAATAAAATAAATAACATTAATTTAAAATTTAAAAATACCTTCGAATCTTTTACGGCTTAATTCACACGCCAGTAATGTCGAAACATGTAGAATACTTTTTAAAATTTATAACCATTTTTAAACTCAAGTTTTAGTTGGTTATTATACTTATTCTCAACCGATTTTCATCTAACATGTCTAAAATAAGTAATGTAATGTAAGTGACCTTTAATACAAAAAAACATAATTCATATCGCTTCATCCATTCGAAGCTATGCTTCCACAAACAGACACACAGACACGTCATGCTTATAACATCCCTCTTTTTCGATCGGGAGTTCAAAATAAAACGGATGCGTCGCAAACCTGTTTTCGGAGTAAACATCCTAACCTCAATGTTTACGTGTACCAAAAATTCGAGGTATTTCAGAAGTTTTTTGATGATTAAAAGCCCTCGTTTCGCAATAACAAAGCTAACGTATGTAAATTTAATATTTACATTACTAAAATACTAAAAATGTAAAGCATATTACGTGATTTGAATATACGTATATATTATATTACTTTTATACTGATTAATCGTAGTTTTCAGAAATTATAAAATATCGAAAAGTTTTACTCTGTTAAGTCAGGTTTCAATAAACCAAAACGAACGATAATATTATAGCTATGTGGGTATTATGGCTGCTGCGAAAAATAATGGGTAAAGATATAATTATAACACTGATGACGTCTATCATATGGTTAAGTGGGCTCAAGCTCACTTCCGTAGGTGGCAGGTTCGATTTCCGCCGAATACTAGATTTTGTTTGATTCAATCACTTTCCATGTGTTTATATGACACTTAGGTATTTCAGACAAAGAAGCGCCAGTGGTGTTATCTGAGTTTCCAGCGGAATTATATATTTCACCTCGTATAAAAAACAGCCTATATCCTATACCAAGTTATAATCGATCACTGTTTAAAATTTTCGGTGGTGTCAACAGCTCTTTGACTGATAGGTCAATCCTTATAATCATATGATACCGTTGCGTAACTGTGTATCCTGACATTTTGGATTTGGAGATTTTGAGTCCTGCTATGTTTCGATTTTCCGATCAATCAATCCAACGTTATGCAAACTTTAGACACTGATAGGTCAATCAAAGTGAGACACAGTTCAAGCCATTCGAGCTTGCTACTAGCCATAAACTTTATTAGCTCAAACACAAGCACAAACAAAGCTGCAGACACACGAGTTACGATCAGAAGCAAGCCATGTTCATGGCACTTTGGAGCACATTTAATGCCAATCTACATGGTTTTATGACACAACCTGAACTCAGGTGTGCATGATACAAAATGCACTCATCGTTTTGCTATTTCAATGGTGATACCAAGCAATAACTAAGGTAAGCTAAAATAGCTTTATAAATTAAAATAAATTTTACTTGAGACACAATACATATAAATCTAAATTTAAAATTTAAGAAAAAGCCCCTAATTCAATGCCAATAATTTCCTTAAATGTAACAACATAGTATTATGTAATGTGGACGCGATGCGCTTTCATTTGATACCCCCCACTAGTATATTTGCAGGTTTTCCTTCCCCACTCTCACCCCCATAACTTTTAAACGGCTCAAACGATTTTCATGAAACATGTCTAAGAACACTAGCGCTAAACACACTTCTCATACAAAAAATAAATTGAAATCTCTCCATCCGTTCGGGAGCTATGATGTCCCAGAGAGACAGACAGACAGATACGTCAAACTTATAACACCCCTCTTTTTTGGTCAGGGGTTAATAAATAGAAGTATGTACCTACTATTAATTAGTAAAGTTAGCTCAGCATTTGTTGACTTATATGTAACAAGACAACGCTGATCTTCCGTTGGAATCCCTTTGAGTCACAGCATGCAATTAAATGAATAAAATATTTTTGAGGCGTTAAATAAACAATTTACAAGCACAAGGCTTATACATATTAAGGTCTCAGGGATATGGCGTTAAAAATTATTGATTTTAAAAACGAATGAGGCAGTATTTAATGCATGAGACATTAAGGTTATGAAAATCGTACAATTTGGCATTAGTTGGGCTCAAATTATACCCATTAATTAAATAACCCGTATCTATATGGTTAATTATTAAAAGCTAAAAGCAAACTTATTGATATACTACTTATAAAACAAATTAAAGAATTGGCAGAAATTAAAGAAACACAATATAAGGAGCTGTTGTGATAAAAATGTTTACTTCCGTGCTTTATTTTATTCCGAATTTATCTGAACAATAATGTTTCAGTACGTCATATAAATCACCACCAATGTGTAAAATACTATATACTACTATACATCACTATATACTACTATACTATATTATCTATATATATAAAAACGAATCCCTATTTCCCTTGGTCACGGCATCACGCCTGAACGGCTGGACCGATTTCGCTAATTATTTTTTTGTTTTGTTCGCTAATACTAGAAGAAGGTTCTTATGAAAGAAAAAATTAACAAAATTGCGCGGAAAATTATAAAATTTTAAATTACTTAACCACCATATAAAAAGCTAGCGAATGTTACCTTTTTAAATGTAACCTTAAGACATTTGACATAGAATTGACTGAATGCGTGCTGCGAATATAGTCAGAGTCAGTAAGAGGATGAAAAAAAAATTACGTTTAAAACGGATTCTTCTGTCAATCTTATTTTATTGATAAACAATACAAAAATATGCTCATTTATGGCGTCCAAGGCGGAACAAAGTTCGCCGGGTCAGCTAGTACTATATATATCTACATTCAGTCAAAAAAGTATCGGGAATAGATAATTTGTCTATGGTTCCCAATTACATTTTTAGTTTATTTTTTTTGTTGTTTGATTGGCACAACTGTTTCCATTTTGGCGCCGATTTTGAGTTGCATCTGTTGTTTAAATTTATTATAGTGCTGTTTTTGTTTATTATATTTATTTATTTATTTTAGTTAGATCATATCTAGTGTGTACTGCGAATTTCACTATGGACAAAAATATCGAACAAAGAGTTTGTCTTAAATTTTGCATCGCCAACGGAATTTCGTGTTCGGAGTCTCTGAAAATGTTACAGAAGGCTTACGATGAATCGACTTTATCAAAAACACGTGCCTATGAGTGGTACATAACGTTTAAAAGCGGTCGAGATGTGATAGAAGATTTGCCTCGCTCTGGTAGGCCATTAACATCTTCAACTGAAGTTAAGGTCGCTTGTTGTTGACTATCGAGGTGTTGTGCAGGCGTTTAAGAGAGCAAATTCGGCGAAAAAGAACAGATTTGTGGAAAGAAAATTCTTGGATTTTGCATCACGATAGTGCGCATTCGCACAAGGCCATAATTGTAAACAAATTTTTGACCAAAAACTCAACAAATGCTATCGAGCAACCACCTTATTCACCAGATATGACTCCAGCCGACTTCTTCCTTTTTCCTAAACTCAAATTACTACTTCGTAGCACACGTTTTCATTCGGTAGAAGACATAAAGGAGAATTCGCGACGAGAACTGAACTCAATTCGGGAATAAGCGTTTAAAAAATGTTTTGATGATTGGAATATTCGTTGGCTTAAGTGTATCGTTTCTCAAGGAGCATACTTTGCAGGCGATAAAGTACATTTAGATGAATTAGCCTACATTGTGTGTATTATTGATCTTTTCCCGGTACTTTCTTGACAGAGTAGTATATACTATATAGTCATCATCATCATCATAATCACCCTATTAACGTTCCCACTGATGGGACACAGAGACTTCTTTCTGGGCGAGAGAGATTAGGCCTTAATTCACCACGCTGGCCAAGTGTGGGTTGGTGAATGTCACATGTCCTTCAAACTCTTTAAAGTTCTCACAACATGCCGGTTTCCTCACGATGTTTGCCTTCACCGCTTAAGCACTTGTTTAAAGCGCACATAAATGTCTCAACAAGAAAAATCCAGAGGTGCGTGGCGGGGTTTGAACCCATGACTTTCGGAATGAAAGTCAAGTGTCCTCCCACTTAGCCAACACGGGTTTTAAAAACTGTGGCTAAATACTGTAGTACCCAGCTTATCACGCAATAACTTCTACCCAATCTCAAAATATCCGCTAAACGATAAAAATCCGAAAAAATAAATATTTTTCTTTGTTGGTTTTGTTGTTTATTTGAGTGTTTGATCTGGTAGCCATGGTAACATCGGATATAGCCGAGTACTTCCACAAAGTACCCCGTGTATCCTTTATGCATGCGGTATTTTGTTAGAAGTATCTCCTATATTCAGGGAAAGAGTACAAAATAAAATAATGAAATTACGCGCCACCATTTTATTTACCTTATACAGGGTAACATTTTTGAACAAAGCCCCGCTATGTTTTATTTATTCAAGCTGACGACTCCGAGGACAAATTGTCAGCAAATAAAGGGTATTCTAAATGTTGTCCCTCAAAGGACTTGTTATTATTTGTTTATTGTTTGCATATGCCCAGTTTTATGTTAGACCCTTCTAGAGACCTTTCAGTTCTGAAAATGTTTAAGTAGAGTAATGCGTCTTGTGAAAAACTTAGTATTATTTTTTATTATAACCTGTCAACTCAAATAGAATAATTTATTGTAAAAGGGTTTATTTCACAAAATTCTCGTAAACTTAAAAATGGTGAGATAGGTCAATAATACGTGCCAATAGTTAGTTATGTCGAGAGCTATCTGTCTTTATCACAAATAGCTTTACCTTTTAACCATTGTCTAATTTTACCCGGAGATGGTAGAACAGGCCCTAAATGTAGTTATGTTCAGTATGCGTCGCTAACTGGTAGACCCTTTTGCATAGAAACTACTACTGCAAGAGGGCTACCAGTTAGAGACGCATACTGTACTATCATCATGGTCATTTAAGCTGTAGCAGTATAATATTATATAATCTGTGGCAATAGGCTGGTTTTGCTGGAGGTTGACATAGGCTTCCCTCTTGGAATTTCTGCTATGCCAGTCAGGTGCGGTTGCGTCACTAAGCCGCGGACTATGACATAACAATACTTAAATGACGCTCTAATAAGACTGGTCCCCATAATTAAGAAAGGCGGACAATTTTTAGGGGGAAAATTAGATATTGGTTAAAATATAGAGCTACTGGTAAAGCCCCGCGGTGTAACCCGCGTCTTAATGGATTTTTCTTTGGAAAAATACCATACGTCTTAGTCCCAGGCTCTAGAGAATCTTCATAAAAAATTCATTTGATTCGGTTCTGTATTTTTTGCTTGAAGGAGGAGACAGACAAAGTTACTGAGAGAATATTATTATGGATTTCGCTTTGATCACGGCAATAACAAATAGCTGATCATGGCTAGATCATGGCGCTTGCAACAGCGTATTAGAAATATCGTTACCGTCAAATCATTGTGTATGTTACCCGTTTAAGTCATAATATTGTATAAACCATTATAATTCAATAATTTATTTCGCTCTGTCACATGTAACAAAGCAGGATACCTCTTGACTAACCCTTATCATGTCCAATAAATCTAAATTTAAAATTAAAGAAACAACCCCGATTCCAATGCCTTAATTTCATTATAAGTAAGACACCATAATATGTTGTAATGTGCGCGCGGTGCGTTTTCATTTGATACCCCACTCGAGTATATTTGCAGAATTTCGGGTTTCCTTCCCCACTCTAACCCCCATAACTTTTAAACGGCACAACCGATTTTTATAAAACATGTCTAAGAATACTCGCGCCAGACTCACCTTTCACACAAAAAAACTAAATTAAAATCATTCAGACAGACACACAGACACGTCAAACTTATAACTCCTCCCTTTTTTGGTCGGGGGTTAAAAAGCCTTAAGATTACTAAATCTATTAACATTCAATTAAAACGTTCATAAAGCAGATTACTCAACTTACTCCTTACCTTTAAAGAATCTCAAGCTTTTGTGCCCGTAACACACATATTTGTAAGAAATGGCGTTTCAAAAAGATATTGTACTTTGTTCCGAGGTTTCAACGGTTGAAATTATTATAACAGTGTCGTATTGATTAGCCATCATTAATCTTCAGCAACAATGATCATTGAAAAGCTGATGACAGGGTTGGTGAGGTCATTGTGACCATTTGACTTGTATATTGTTCATTAGAACATCTGTTTTGACAGACGAACCGTCCTAAAACGTGTAGATTGATGATTATTGTAACAAGTGGAATTTTGGCTAAAACAACTAACTTGACACTAACCTAACATGAACACGACTTAGACTCGTGTTCAACAGGTATTTAGCTAAAGTGGTTTATATTTATTAAACAAGTGTTAAATAGTGTTTAATTTTATGTTCTTATAGTAAGATCGGATTTTTATATTTCAGTTTTTGAACGGCCATAGGCCATTATTGACTGTCAATTGTTTGAATTCAAAAATGTTGATCAAAGCTATAAATTGAGAATCTCCTTTTTTCGTTGAAAGTCGGTTAAAAAGTGACCAGCAACTACCGTGAAGCAACATTTACTAAATCATCTGCCTATCTTGTTAGTGGACATCCTACGCTGCGTTCTAAGTACCACGCCATCTCCCCATTCAAACGCCTTTCTGTCCAACGCCACTTCAATATAGACATTTTACACGAATAATAACTCATTCATTTTATATCATACATATTAAACACCCAACAAAGGTAAGAGAGTTTCTTTGCACTCACTTTTTCTCTGTCGGGTGACACCCCGGCGGGAGTCGAGCCCGCTACCTCGCAAGCGGACCTTCGCCTTTTAATGTAAAATAGCAAAATAATTGCAGCTCCGCTTCATAGCTAGTTCTTAAAGCCGATAAAATATGAACTAATTCCCAACCGCTGTCTATTCAAATATCAAAATAAACAGTTTCTTTACGAAGCCGATATTTAAGCAAGTGCTCTAAGTAACTGATTATACAATGGATCATCATTAACAGCTTGTATAAGTAAACTGAGATTTCTCGGAATAATATTAAGGGGACTATATCATGATACATAATAACTTCAAATCTTTTGTAAAAGTACCAATTATTATTTTTTGAGTGGAAACGTATTACGTTGTCAAGGTACAATATGCAGTTATTTGTGACTTAAAATATCTAATCCAAGATTCAGCACAATCGGTTAAAGGTAACTAAAAAAAAACTGAAAAAAAATGTAGCTATTATAATAGTCACCTAACACCCATAGTACAAGCTCTGCTTATTTTGCTCTTGGTTTGCGGTTAGGTGATCCTGTGCTTGCTGCTTAGTTTGGGGTAGTTAGGGGTGAGGGGTGATAGTATGTGACTAGTCCGATAATATTTTTTTTACTTATTCATAATTAAGTTGCAAAATTTGTCCCATACATATAGGGCAAGTTTAATAAATGCCTTTATAAAGAAACAATGCAAAAAACGCCTATTGGAACATAAACAGATAGATAGATAGAATTTTTTTTATAACACTCACCAATAAACTAAGATCTACACAACAACATCTAGCCCCGTGGCTCTAAGCTTGTGTTACGGGTACTTGATGTCTGATATACTTAATATAATATAAATACATGTATAGATATTTTTTATTATACATATTAAACACCCAGATCAAGGAGAAAAGTACTAGCAGATCATACAAACACTTTAACCCTCGGCGGGAATCGAACCCGCTACCTCTTGCTCTGCAAGCGGACATGCGCCCACCGCGCCACTGAGGCAGTCAGATACAAACTTATTAATAATAAAATTAAACCTAGCATGCGTAATGGGCGGTCTTATTGCCTATAGCAATTTCTTCCAGACAACATTTGTATGGAAATAATTTAATTCAGGAAGGTTGTGGACGTTCAATAAATGTATTATTATATTTATCATAGAAACAATAAAAATCCTTTCCAAAAATGTTCAGTTATCATAGATACAAGATACAAATGATGATGATGATAGATACAATATACAAAATCATTTATTTCCATTGTTTGGTTTTACAAAAATCTTGTAATCATACACAACATAGAAGCAAAATGTAATAGAGATTTTTCACAAAATTCTTAGCAATTTACAAGTTATTTGAACTTTGCCGCTATAGCTTACGACTTCATGTTATTTTATTACTCCGTAGGCAACGGTAAAACTCTCAAGACCATTAATCAAAGCTATAGACTCATTATTCTTTATTCAATATTAACTTTGGTTTATAAAAACTAACATAAGGCTAAGTGTGAAAACTTCGAGCATTGAATTCGTAAGTAGCGTTTTCTGTTATCGACATAATGTTGTAAAAATATTTTGTTGTTACTTAAGTGTTTGGTGTTTGGGAATGAACGGTCACTTTTAAGAGAGCTTTTTTTGCTAAATGAGCTTTAAATTAATTAGATTTTGTTTACATAAGAATTATCATTCATTGAAGCCATTTATGTCTTTATTAAGTACTAGCGGCCCGCCCCAGCTTCGCACGAGTAATTATAAAAAAAAAATCCCGGCAATTATTCGATTTTTTTTACCACGATGGACATTTACGAACATTAAAAAAAAATGGCCAAATTGGTCCAGGTGTTGTTGAGTTATGCGCTTAGCAACACATTTTGCAATTCATTTTTACATATAAGATTAATACATAAATAATATAACGTATTGTAGAATTGGTATCAAGTCGTTTTCCATAATAAAGACTAGCATTCTAATCATTATGTAGAAAATATTAGTAATAGTAGGTAGTTTATAATTTAAACTTACTGTCACGCAACGTCTTTTACGTATTTATGGAAATTCCCTCAAAATTTTGCTCGTGAAGTCTCTTCATTAATGGAACTTTACAAAAGTGCTAATATAAATTACATCGAAACTACAACTTTAAGTTATTATATCGATTAACCAGTGATTATTTCTAAGCCTTTGGCTGATAAATTATCAATAAACATGTAGTAGTGATTAACAATGCTATAAACCTAGAATAGTGGTTTGAATTATAAGCATAGCATCGATTATTATTCTGATTATTATTTATACTAGTTAGTGCCCCGGTTTTACTGGATTTTCCCGTGATAAAAAGTAGCCTATTTCATTAAACTCTAGAGCATCTGTTTATCAAATTTTATTTAAATCGGGTCATAAGTTTTATGTCAAACAGGAACAGGCAGACAAGTGACTTTCGCATTCATAATATTAGTCATCATCATCACCCTATTAACGTTCCCACTGCTGGGTCACAGGGACTTCTCTCTTGACGAGAGAGATTAAGCCTTAATTCACCACGCTGGCCAAGTACGGGTTGGTGAATGTCACATGTCCTTCAAACTCTTTTAAAGTTCTCAGAACAAGCCGGTTTCCTCACGATGTTTGAATATTAGTATGGATGTAATATTGCGCGAAAATGTAACATTTCCTAAATATAGTGTTATTTTACTTAACCGTTACCCGAGTAATAATTGATTATCCGGCAAAATGACATATTTTCCTGTTGTGAATGTCTTATTCCAAATTAGATTTGTTGCAAAATTAGATTTCAGGCAAATTAGTTTAGCTGTCAGCCGATTAGACGAATCTATAAGGTTTCCGTGATTTGCCATTTAGAAACGGAACCCTAAAGACCGTTTTAAGATTCTCGCTGCAACAAAGAAGTTAAATTAAACAAAGGATTTTAACAAAAATGCGTAGGCTCAAATAGTAGATGACGATCGCTTGTTAACAATAAAACGAAGCGTAGGAGAATCGATTTCAATTCGATTGTTTAGCGATTTATCGAGTCTGGCAGTTGTATGTTATAGAAGCGAAGTCGTTAAAATAATCTACTTTTATCATCTAATCGACAACAAGTTTAAAGTTTGACTACTTTAAACTTGTTGATCGTTTATATAATGTTAAGACCAAAAAAAATCTCAGGCAGGCCGCCTCCGACCGTTATAACTGGAAATAATACCTCATTTATTTATGTCTAGCCGATTTGAAATGACGATGAACTGCTATTGCTTGCAATAAAACAGTCTCATGTTTCGTCGATTGTTTCGTGTTTCGTAATGTGGCCCGGAGAAGCCATCTACCTTCTAGATCTTCATGATCCATCTTAGACCACATCGTCACTTAACATCAGGTGAAATTGTGGTCAAATGAAGACTTATCTAACATATAAAAAAAATTCATTTAGGTACCTGGCACAGTGATTGATAAATCAACGATCAAAATCATCAACATCACACCCTTTCCGCTTTATATACCAATTTTTAAACACCTTGTTAAAGAATCTAGAGTAGCCAAAATAATCTGAAAAATTATTGATATAAGTTGTTCGAATCATTATAATATTGTATACGCCAAAAGTGGTCATATACCCCTTTTATATTGTTTAATATTTATATAAGCTGACATGCTGTTCAAAGTCGTCCGTGAAAAGATTTAAAATTGATTTTCTTTGCATGCTATCTTTGATAGATAATTATTGAATTTGAAATACGCACGTTCAAACAAACCCCTCAGCTTTATAATACCAGCAAAGAATATTACTGTTGGCTACACAAAACCAAGAGCTAAAATGAATTACACATCTACCATATTATTGTTTAATCAACTGGTAATGATTCGAGAGTTGCCCACCGGCGCTTCCGCGTGACAAGACCCAATCGAACTCCCGCAGATAGATTAACGAGAGCTCGGTGTAACGAGCAGGCTTGTAGCACAATGACTCTCCTATAAGCTGCTCTATATCATCATTTCACACAGACTTTCAATCTTCAGCCTTAAATTTCTACCAATGTACTTGACTCTCCCTTAAAGACAACATAACGGACGTTTTCAAGTTAGTTCTGGAGGTTGTGTCCCAAGAGTACTCTGTAGGCAAATTATGATACTCTAAAGACCCTAAAGACACATAGTAAATGGGTGAAGAAGACTCATGGTCAGGAGGCAGAGCCCCAAAACCTTATCCACACTTCGCTCTCTATATTACTCCCCACGTTTAGTAGATGAGTTTACAAAAGCACCACAATGACTCTCTTCTCAACTGCACAACATCACCATTTCAGCTATAGGACGAATTCAAATAATTTTATTGAAACCGAATTTAATACAAATCCTGGCTTTGAGAAAGTCGTCATTACATGTACATCAGATGGACTTCCGACGCAAGTTGCGATATTATAATAACCATCATTAGAATATTCAGCCATTATACTTCAACTGCTGGACAGTAGTTTTCCACGGAGGTTTTCAGTTATTTCGGATGGAAGCCTGCATAGGCCGTGAACTCGGCGGCCTTATTCGGTATTTTATATATATCCAAGCTAAGGCTCCAACAGCGAAATTTCAAAAAAATCTACACCATTTACATATTTTCCGCGTCTTAATTGCTTTTAGTGCATACCTTTAAGACAACGTTTGCGTGTTCTTATCTCTTTAGAATTCACTGCATACGTGAACACTTGTAAACTATTGTATATTCAGTTTGCTCGGGAATATCTGGATGGCTCGCTCTGTTGATATCATAGTACAAGCGGTGAGCATCTCTGAAGGAACGGGTTTGGTCGGAGCTATGCTGCTGGCCAACTGTCAATTTATGAACTAAATTAATATAAGAACATTTTGTTTGTGCTAAAACAATAAATTGCTTTATTGCTGGGTAACCAAATAATCTTATCGGGATAATTGGAACGTGTGTAAACGATAGTCTATGAGGTTAAATTATTTAAAATTGATTTAGTTTTTAGTAAGCAATTTAGTTTTATTAATTTTAAGTTGACCTGCCCATGTAGGCTATGTGCTTCTAAGGAAATAAACGTTTTGACTTTGACTTTATTCATAAGACTCTTAATAGCTGTATACTATATATAGATGGTCCTGATATTAACAAAATGTTGGTTAAATACCTTAAACCTTTTTAGGATCCAAGTGACAGATTATTTTGAAACTGAACATGTCTAATTTCAATAAGTGATCATTAAATGACTCCGTTCGTTTTAAATATTGGTTTACGATGATACATCTCCGATAAATTGCACAATGATTCATTGATCAAGCCTAGAAAAAAACTTGTGTATCAAAGAAGTTCGGGTTATAATAAAAAAACAGACTTTGGTAAGGAGTCCTACTTCTTATTAGTGCGCACAAAGCACAATAGTTGAAGTACTTATTGTGCCAATGATCAGTGACAATAATGATAACTAGCAATTCTCAGAAACATCCGATTAACAACAATGACTGTAGCAACAGAAAAGAGCAGTCCCAATTAAATATCTTAGTTTATTTATGTGCGGTGTTAAGTAGCAGTGTTTGCTTAGTATGTTCGCGATAAATCGATTTATTCTATTTGCTGTTGGATATTATCGCGGAGGCTACCACGCGAACGGAAATCGCATATAATGCTACTTCTTTCAATCAATGGTATTGGGAATTTTGTTCTGTGTTTTATATCAGTGTGTAGACCAGAGTAGGTCAAGCTTAGAATATATCAGGGTAAAATAATGTTAATATTGTTCTTAAAAGTTAACTTTATAAAATATAGATATTAATTTACAATTACAATGTGCCTGTCCATTTTTATTTATTTTACTAAAAAAAATACAGTTATAATTACCAAATTAATAAACCAAACAATTTCTTGTAACCATTTAGGCGCCTTCTGGCCATTACGGCTACTCTCGAAAACATCTAAACCAATTTCAATTGGTATTTTACTGGCTGATAGCAGAAAGTGATACGAGTATTATATAAAATAAATTTTATCTGAAAATCAATTTAAGAACGATTTATCTACTGTTACCGCAAAAAAACCTATTAAATACCCGCAAGTACATCCATAAAACGACGTTAGCAGAAGCTTCTTAAATATAATAGCTTCCTTAAAACTTGCTCGCATATAACTATTTTAAAAGGTTAAGTGCCAAACACTTATCGGCCATCAAATCGTGACCCGATAGTTAAATGAAAGGTAGTCGAGGTTCCAATTGATTTTCTACCAGATTGTATCAGTGCGTAGTTAGCTATCACTGTACAGCCGGGAGTCGTAGATTTATGATATTAGATTCATTGTTTGGAATGTTAAGGAGCGGCTCACTTGTTTTGAGCTTTCAATGGTTTATTTTACGAACAAGCCTGCCCGGGGTTCTATGGATATTTCAGTTGTATTAAAGTTAATTGAAAATAGCCAGACATCATTGTATTGAATAAATACCATAAGAAATATTATAAAGACCTCATGGTCTTTATAATATTTCTTATGGTATTTATTCTTTGGTCAGTTATCATGTAGGAATATAGGCAAAAAGCTATGTAATGGAGGCCGCGGATCGGTAAGCTCAGCGTCGGAAAGCCACCAACAAGATGGACAGGTGACTTGATCAAAGCTGCTGGCTCACGGTGGATTTAATAAGCGACCGATTGAAATGGTTAGTAGTCTTTGAGGAAGGCTTATATCCAGCAGTGAGCGTCTAATAGCTAAAATGATGGTGATATAGGCACATTAGTTCTAGTGACAAACGTCAAATTTTCAGGAGGGACATTCATTAAGATGTAAGATGGAACACTGGAAAATAATAAGCAACCCTATTTACGCTCGCACTGCTGGGTCACAGGGACTTTTCCCTTGGCGACAGAGAATAGGCCTTAATTCACCACGTATCGCGGGTTGGTGATTGCCACATGTCTTTTAAACTCTTCAAAGTTCTCAGAACAATGTTTGCCTTCACCGATAAAGCTCGTGATTTTAAAAATGGATTGCGAGTTTGGGTAAAATATATGTAAATAATCTGATAAATATTTGAAAGTTGATTCTTTTAAATGTATTGACCCCGCTTTTGAAAACGACACCTTAACAAAAATCAACAAATGAAACCATTTATCAATGACGAAGGTTGAAGGTTGGAACTAGCAGTTAGTTCTCAATAGATTTTTGAGCCGGTGCGAATAGAATCTATTTTGTTCTTTTTCATTTTCCGTTTGTAGTACGTTGCAAAAACTATTTCTAGTAACTACGTTGTTTATTTTGCTCTGCATTTATTTTTGTGACCTAGATAACGTTTTCAGCTGCTGGATATGGACACATGTTTTGTAGAATACTTTTATATTGACGTTTTAAAAGAATTTTCCTGTGAATTTTAGCTTTTTTCATACAAAAGTCAAATATGTTTGCATTATTTCGTAGAATACGGTACTTTGTTACGTGATGTGATAGGGATGTCTCTCTGACTTTATTTGTATTAAATACCTATTCCTTAAAAAAACATAAGTTTTTTTAATTAGCCTATAACATTCCACTTTTGTCTTGCACAAAGGCTTTTGTCTTGCACCTTATCCTTCCAAGTGTCTTATAGTAATCCAACAAAGAACGGGATACATAATTATATAGGCTTAAATAGACTTTTTATATTAAATCAAGCTACACAATATTATTTAATCTCAAAAACGCTATATATTGCTCGAGACGACAAAGGAAAACATTTTTCGATCAAACTTTAAAATTAATTTCGAAGTTTCCGTCTGACCGTCCAGGCGGACCGACTGACTACAGTTTAGTTCTTGTTTTATACTATATTGAGTTCTTTCGTTGGTAAAATTCATATTTTTTTTCTTCAATGCAAACAATATTATAACTTGTATGTACACAACATCTACTTACTCTTATTTTGATTTACATTTCTTTAATGTTTTCTGTAAGAAAACTCTTAAAGGGTTAAGCAAGCCTTTGCACATGACCAGAACCTTCATGTATGTACATATTTTGTGTACCTACAATAAAGAATTTATGAATTGAATAGTATCTAAACAAAACTCTGGATTTAACAATGATTTATATTATATTATATTTTATTTATATTTTTATTTATATCATAAGCAATATTTCATTGAGAGATTTTGCTTATTTTTCAACCTGATGTCATTGTAAACTCAGATTATAATTATATCACAATTAAAAAGTTAAGAAACAAATTGATCTTTATAATATCTACGTAAATCATTGCATTTATAGATACAGATAATTACGAAAACATCACATGCTCAATTATGTTCAACAGATTATAAGTACCAACCAGAATTTGATATTACTGGAATATACAAACATTCAAATAAAAAAAAATTGTGCATAAAGTTGTAGTCAGAGCGATATACTTCTAGGGTGACTAGAAGTATATCGCTCACCTAACCCCCCAAGTACAAGCACTGCTTAGTTTGGGGTTAGGTGATGATGTTTCAAAAGTCCGGAATTATTTGTTTTATTTAGATCAGTAATAGAATAAGAATAAGAATTAAAAAAACATTTACGAATAATCTTATATTATGACTTAAAAGTAGGTAACATACCAGTAACCTTATGTTGACGATTTAATCTTCTGTATAACATAGACTGGTTTATTTACGAAGTTGTGTGCGCCTATCAAAGTTCAGTGACAAGTATGTCCGGTACTATTCGGTTTTCTGAGAGAGACAGGACGAGCGCAGCCGCAGGCATCGTAGTAGCATGTAGTAGGTAGATATTTGTCCAAATATTCAACATCTTAAATACAATTTCTGCATTGCTCAAACTAAGTTGTATGACTCCGATAATGATGTCCGGGCTGGGCCAGTGCGACAGTGCGAAATTTGAAATGTTGTAAGGGACATTTTGTCGTAAGGGACATTTTTATACCATTCAACTGAAAATTTTGTCCTCTTTCATCGATCTGTACATTTAATTTAATCTCTTCAAATAAAGAAGTATGAAGCCAAATTGTTTTGTCGTAAGTTAAATTGTAGTAAAATTTTTGAGTCGTATGGGACAAGTTTTGTTTATGTAGCTTTTAGCAACGTCGTAAATCTAAGTAACGTGCCTGTTTCATACTGTGTAACACGCATACAAATTATAACATTTTATTCAAAAACATATTTTTTTAAATATTGTCGTAAGTAGCAACAGTATTTGATTTATTTCCTATACATTTCTTAACTGTTCAATATAAAATGCTTGCATGAACAAAAAATTTTAACGTGTAATGGACACTTCCTGAATGTCAAAGTGTAAGGGACATCATCTTTTAAACTATTGAGTTTAACGAGGTTAAAGTTATATTTAGCTATAAATAAATTAGTTTAAAACATTCTGTCTAAAAGCATCTAAATAAGAAAAAAATGACAAATTTGTGACGTTTTAAAAGAACAAATTTTGTTTTTTTATAGCGTAGGTTGTCCCTTACGACATTTCAAATTTCCAGCGTCGATATGTAAATACGAGATCAATATGATCTACAGTAAAACGGTCACAGTTGAAAACCATCGGTTTCAGGAAAACTGTACTTTTTCCTGAATATTCCCTGAATTGAAAGTTTCAGCGTACATTTGCAATTTAGATCTGCCGCTTGGGAGACGCGTGTCTCGATATTGACTCAACGGATGGGTATCCGGAATCTACGAAATTTAGAGTTGGCAGTTTATAATAAAAAAACCTGTCAATATCTATATAAATAAAAATGAATTGTTGTTCGTTAGTCTGATTCAAACTCGAGAACGGCTGGGCCGATTGAGCTGATTTTGGTTTTAAAATGTTTGTCGTAGTCCAGGGTAAGTCTAAACGTTGAGCACATAAGGATGAATTGCCGGGAACTTTTTTCACCCGTGCGACGCCGGGGCGGGCCGCTAGTGTATAAAAAGAATATCTATTTATGTATGTATATTATACTAAGTATATCAGATGTCTAGTACTCGTAAAACAAGCTTAGAGCTTACCAGAGGCTAGATGTTGTTGAGTGGATTGTCCGTAAATATTTTTTTTGGGTTAATAGCGTCCGCGGTTAGGTTAGGCCAAATAAAACTAATAATATAATAAATTTATTAGCATAAAATAAGTTTACAGGTCAAACATATATATTAAATCATCATCATCATCACCCTATTAACATTCCCACTGCTGGGACACAGGGACTTCTCTCTAGGTGAGAGAAATTAGGCCTACTTGGCCCGCATGGTGAATTACACCATGCTGGCCAAGTGCGGGTTAGTGAATGTCACATGTCCTTCAAACTCTTTAAAGTTCTCACAACATGCCGGCTTCCTCACAATGTTTGCCTTCACTGTTAAAGCACGTGTTTAAAACGCACATAAATGTCTCAAGAAGAAAAATGCAGAGGTGCGTGGCGGGGTTTGAGCCCACGACCTTCGGAATTAAAGTAGAGTGTCGTCCCACTTAGCCAACACAACTTTTTTTTATTATTTTCTTTTTTGTTATTAAATAATACATGTTATTTCAAATAAAAAAACATAGATTAATAGTCATTATTTAAATACCCTAATATTCAAAACTGAGAATATCTTAACAAAAATAAATAATAAAGGTATGTTATGTCATTACATCTTTTACTTAAAATAATCTGAAAATAGCTTTATTAAATATATATTTTTTTATCATTTATTTCCAAAAAGACAAATACATGATGTATCTTACATGGAAATAGGTTTATACAAAAATACTAGCGGCCCGCCCCGTCGTCGCACGGGTAACAAAATTTTCCCGGAAATTGTTCGAATTTTTCTCGCCGTAAAACCATCCTATCTCTCAATTTGGATCGAACTGCACATGGTGTGCGAATTTTATTATAATCGGTTAAGTGCTCTAGGAGTCCATTGAGGACAAACATTGTGACACGAGATTTATATCTATTAAGATAAGACTTATGAAAAAACTGTTTCACCATAACAACAACATACGCACGGACTTACTCGACTTTTTCCGTCCGGGATTGAAATTGAATTCAAATCAATTTTCATCTTCCTGGCTCCATGTCCGGGGCCTGCAACAGACGTGCCGGATATACTTTCCGGATGTCCGCAGGCAATGTGCATCCCGCTTTATACAAATACATCGAATAGAGATAAGACAACCGCATTATCTGTCTGTCTACTGTTTGTTTTGAGACTTATTATTTGTGTTTAAGTGAAGGTTTTCTTTGCAATTATCTAAAAAGTACAAAAAGAACAAAATGTTTACATTTCTTAAAGATTTAACATTCGGTTTGCAACAGTGTAGGTTTTACAAAATTATTGTAGCATAATGTGTAATGGAACGCAGCTGTCAACGAGCAACCCGTTGACAGCTGACGTTGAAGACTACTCTCTCTTGATATCTGACCAGGGCACGAGCACTATGTAGCTCCTAATATTAATTATACTAATTATGTAAAGTGAGAAATAAAACATAAGTAAATATCAACAAGTGTTTTAATACAAAACATTACATGGCGCAGCCGAAAAGGAAACGAATTCTCCAAGATTAAGTCGGATCGACAAGGTAACCTCAAGTTCTCAATATGGCACAAGGCTGAAGAATTACCTATAAATATTAATATTAATTACGAAGAAAGAATAACAGTGATAAAATGACGCCCGTTGAATTCAGAATGCCTCCATCACTGGATTTAGATGATCTGGAAAACTGCTGGCCGCAATGGAAGCGGTTCAAGCGGTCATTTCGCACCTATATAATGGCGGCGGGCTTGGAAAGATTGGCAGAAGAAAGAAAAGCGGCAATTTTAATAAATTGCATCGGAGAGCAAGCTGAGGAACTCTATTATAATGTCCTCAAGACGGAAGAAAAAGAAAAATTGGAAGACATAATAATTATTTTGATAATTACTTCATGCCGAAGCAGAACGAAGTAGTCAACACCTTCAAATTTAACCAAAGACATCAAGAAGAAGGGGAAACCTTTGATTATTTTTACTCTTCATTAAGAAGATTGGCAGAAAACTGCAACTTTGGTGATTTCAAGGACAGGATGCTGCGGGACAAAATTATAATGGGGGTTCGGGAACAGCGAATACAGCAAAAGTTGCTGGAAGTTAAAGATCTCTCATTGGACAAGACCATCGAGATCTGCAGGGCGGCTGAGCTGTCCAAAGGATTTATGAAGACCCTCAGCGGTTCCCCGGAGGTGCATGCAGTGCAGGCGAGAAATGTACAACAGCACCATACCACTAATAATAAAGCTAAGTATTTTAATACAATGAATAATCAAAATAGAGCCCGCAGTTCAGTAAAGTCGAATAATTTTTATAACAGATCATTTTACCTTTGCAAAAAATGTAACTCCGAGCATGGGCCAAGGCAGTGTCCCGCTTATGGCAAGAGACGCTCTAATTGTAAAAGACTGAATCACTATAGTGTAGGTTGTATTTTTAATAAGAGAAGGCCAGATAATAATAACAGTAATTTTAGTGGTAAAAATGTTCAGGAGTTATTACAAGTTTACTCAATTGAATCAAGAGTGCAAAATAAAAAAGTTACTTTCAAATGTGACACAGGGGCTCAAATTAATGTGATCAGCTTAAGTGATTATAAGAAACTTGTCAATGATGATAATAATATTAAGATATCTGAGACAAAAACATTAATTGAAGTCTTCGGAGGTGGGAAATTACTTCCTTTAGGAAAAGTATCACTAAATATTTTTCCCAATATTAAAAATGTTAAAAGTTTTAAATTGGAGTTCCTAATTGTGAGAGAAAAGGTCAAGCTAATTTTAGGGCTGTCCTCATTAATTCAATTAAAATTATTAAAGAACTCTAATATTAATACTATTAAAACTGATAATGTAAATGCTAATATTAAAGAAACAACAAAGAATGTTTTGATAAGTAATAATACTAATACTAAAGATATATTAATTACTAATTCATCCTTATTGGACAGTAAAAACTGTTTAATTAATAAAAACATTAAACTTTTTCAGGGTGTAGGCGAGTTTAAAACTCCGCTGAAGCTGCACATTCGACCAGGTGTGAAGCCCGTGGTTAGATCACCGAGGCGGGTGCGGAACGCGCTCAAGACGCGCCTGGCGGACAAGCTGGCGGCTTTGGTGCGACATAAAGTCATTGCTAAGGTAGAGCGTCCTGATAGTTTTGTCAATAATTTTAACACCACAGAACAGAAAACAATATTTAGATGAAAGTTCCAATGATCAGGAATTAGAAATATTAAGAAATTTCATTAAAGATGGTTGGTATTAATAATAAAAATATTCCTGATGGTTTACACAGTTATCACAAATTAAGAAATGAATTGACTGTGATAAAAAATTAATGTTTTTTTTTTAATAATAGATTAATTGTTCCTAAAAATTTGAGACGATCATTTATTAATCATGAAGGTCACATTGGCATGGCAAAAATTAAATAGCTAGCAAGAAATTTATATTATTGGTTGCATATAGACTCACATATAGAAGAATTTGTTAAGCAATGTTATACATGTCAAACTCATAATAATAATAATAATAATAATAAAGAGCCATTAAGGCCCCACAATATACTTAGCTTACCCTTTTGTAAATTAGATATTGACATTATGGATTTTAAAGCAAATAATTACCTGGTAGTATATGATTATTATTCTAAAGGACTAAATATTAAACTGTTAACTAATAAAAGCTCTAAATCCATAATTGATGTGTTAATTAGTATTTTTTCATACTTTGGCATGACTTGGTGTTCACCGGGCCAGCCAGCAGCACCTTGGTTGGTCGAATGTACAGCTTCTAATTGATTTGTTTGTTATATTGATTGCTAGTGTTAACTTAATTAAGTATAGCTATTATGAGTTATTTTTTTTCCCTGTTGGAAGGGGAAGGAAAAGCGGTTAAAAGCATTGAATTTTAATATAAGATAATTTAATATAATTATAAAAACATAGTAAGTTAATTAAGTATCCTAATTTGTTTATATAAACACAGTATTCTAATTCTTTGTTTAAAAGGGGAAGATGTAGCATAATGTGTAATGGAACGCAGCTGTCAACGAGCAACCCGTTGACAGCTGACGTTGAAGGCACTCCTCTCTTGATATCTGACCAGGGCACGAGCACTATGTAGCTCCTAATATTAATTATACTAATTATGTAAAGTGAGAAATAAAACATAAGTAAATATCAACAAGTGTTTTAATACAAAACATTACACGTAATAATTTCCCGTTAATTCCTAATTTATTCGAATAAACGTAAATAGTGTCAACCACTGGTGCCAGGCTAGGGACTGGTACACCCATCCTATATCCGTAGTTCAGCTTTTATTTCGTATAAATATCATTAATGTTTTTCGAATTCTTTTTAATCTGTCATCGACAAATAAAGTATAAGTTTAAAATAATGTTCATTATTTATTAAACCTTCACTCGCATTATAAGATTCAGATTACATAGGTATCACAAATATTAAGTGAAAAACTCCACACATTCCTAGCCACACGTTCCTAGATAACTAGGCAGAGAACAAACTAATAAATAAAAATAGATTGAAGCAATTCCGATCTGTCAAAATAACGGTTACACTTTACGGCTACTCTTTAGTTAGCGTCTAACAGTTTTAATTTAAGCGCTGATTAAGTTATGTCTTTCAGGCAGTGGCAGAGATGAGCGCAAAGTAAAACCGTTATAATGACTCGGAAAGACTTATAAGGACATTTCACTGAGTAAATTGGTGGTCATCATTATAGAGCAGGTAATACGCAAGTCCAAGCAGTGATTTAATACTGCAGTTGGTTCCGGTTCTACGAAGAGTTCTACCTATCTATTCCAGTAAATAATATAAATGCGAAAGTTGTTGTTACGTTTTCAAGTATGATTCTCCTCCTCCGCGCGTCGATTTTCTCATTACTGAGGGTCGTGATTCCCTATTTGATGCATGATCTTATTTTGGACCGTAGCTCGCCACTTGTTCCTCTCCTTGGCTGAGTGAAGAGCATTATGTAGATTGGTGGGCAAGGTTGCTCGGACCTGGTCCGTCCACCGAACGGGGCTACGTCCTCTTGGTCGTTTGCCGTCAACCTCCCCAGTAACCATAAGTTGTTCGAGGTTGTGCCCTTCTTTCCTGGCGATGTGACCGAAGAACTCAAGTACTCTTCGCAAGCAAATGGATAGAATGATTCCATTAATTTTCCTAAAATTTAGCTTACATATTGTTGGAATGGTACCTTTTCACCCGAAAAAAACGAACAGGATTTAAAATAATTAGGATTTTTCACTAAAAATATGAAAAGTACTGTTTCTACGCAAAAATCTCAGTTATATATAAAATAAAAAAAATTAATTAACAGATCGCGATTTTTATTGGCTACGCAAAATATAATTTATACGATATACGTATATATACGATAAATTGTAAAAAAACTATTATTGTACTTATGAATCTAAAATTCGACACAGATAATGTGCAGAAGAAGATCATATTTTATTACCTATATTTTTTGAGTTTATTTTTTTTTATTACTGTGCTGCTACTTATTAATTTTTATGAATATGAGAAATGTTTTTAAATTATCATATTATCGTTAGTGATTATGATTTAAGAATGATGACGATTGATAACTTCTTGATAATTAAATTAATAATCATGATTTGCATCGTTTAAAATTCTTGTCGGATATAATCATAATGTTTCGTCCAACACCTGATGATGTAATATGTAGACGCAATCACCTAGACAAATGATAATGATGATGTACATTATTTATGTATACAATAAATAACTAATTGCCTTTGAGCTGTGGTAATTTCGTAACCTATACATTATATTTCACGACAATCCACACAACAACATCTAGCCCCGTGGCAGCTCCAAGCTTGTGTTTCAAGTGCTAAACATCGGATATCTATATAAATAAAAATGAATTGTTGTTCGTTAGTCTGATTAAAACTCGAGAACGGCTGAACAGATTTATCATATCATAGTCTAGAAATGTTCGTGGAGGTCTAGGGAAGGTTTAAAAGGCGAGAAAAAATCGAATAATTGCCGGGAAAATAAATTTGAATAAAAAACCGTGCGAAGCCGGGGCGGGCCACTAGTACTTAATATAATAGACATACAAATATAGATAATTTTTTGAAGCACCCAGATCTAGGAAAGAAATGCTTGCAGAACAAACAAACTCTTTACCCCTCGGCGGGTATCGAACCCGCTACCTATTGACCTTCGCCCACCGCGCCACTGAGGCAGTCAGCGGCACGTTCTATATGTTTGCAAAAGCATGAAAACACTTTGTATGCATATTGCCAAAAATGGGAACGAATAGATGTGTAACTAATTAAGCCTAACTATCCTATCTTATTTCTCCAGAAATCTTGTTTACTCGTACCACCAACAAATTTTCTAACCATACTACTTTTTATGTTACCATGGCTAACTTGAAACGGGCAGCATATTGTTATTGAATTGGTGAAATTGTATTTTATTAGATATATAACTGTAAAACCGTTAAATCATGATATGATGTTCCAAGGTTTTTACTTATTTATCTTAATCTAATATAATAACAATAGCAACATGAAATCACTAAGATTTAAACTAGTGCTATCTATAAAAAACAGTCGCAAGTTTTTAATTAACCTGTAACGTAAAATAAATTATATTAAATTATATTATTATTGGTAACTTTAAAAACAACATTTCACTAACAAACGTTATGAAGTCACATCGTTGCATATATCTTAGTATTTTTACTAAGTAATGTTACTATGAAACATATACCTTAATATAACTTCTCATAAGTTATATATAAATTATAAAGTCTTACAAAAGCTTATTTTAGACATATAAATAAAGCAGATCCCAGAGTCTTTAAATGTAATAACTGTCAGACATACCGTAATATATGCCCATAGAAAATATGAAAACCGTTATTATATGTAGATTATTCTAATTCGCCCTCTCTTGATACTGTAGTGACACAGATTAGCAATAAAGTACGCGGCGCAAACGCGTTTCGTTAATTCAGCTTTTTAATAGTTATGCGGAGCCTCGCCAGTCACTCTTCAAACCTCAGCCGTGTTTAGACATATCCTAATAAGGATTAAATAAATAATATAATTGTAATAACCTGTAACGTGTTAAATGAATAGATTCAGTATAGTGCAATAACTCTTTTATTTCAACCAACCCACATACATAATCACTAAAGACTAGTTAAAATACTAAAGTGGAGACCCCGACGTGATTGAACCGATATATTACCCCGACGTGATTCGTTATTATCGTGATTTATATTGTGGGTTGTGTTTAAGTTATCCGTGTAGGAGTGACTCAATTTTAAGAACGCGGCTGAAGTAAATTATAATAGAACAACATGGATAAACAAGCACATTCAGAAAATGCCAACGCAGCAACGCCACGCGGAACGCGGAACCGCGATCCAGACAACGAAGTTCACAGTCTTCTATAGAAGCGGCATGATATTTTTAAAGCCAGCTTATATCTGAGGTGCATTCAATCCTGACGAAAATGGAGTTTGGACCTGCAGATTCACTCGAGGTTTTGCCCGGTTGGAAGAAGCGTTTTTGCCGGAGGATTTGCCCGGTTGGAGGAAACATGCTTGCCGGAGGATCAGTGCTGGAATTTGAGATATTGGCTCATTCCCACTGCTTGTGCCGAGTGACTGGAATATGTGTAACCCCGCTGGAGACCGAACTTCCAAAAATAACTACAAAATTCAAGATGTAGTGCAAAGTGATTAGAAATAATAACTAGGTTCCGTTCATTATTCTTATGTGTTGCAAATAATTCAATTATATATAGAACTTGGCGTTATCACGAACTGTAACCTGATACTAGAGCGCACTAACAGTGTAATGTAGCGATCTTGCAACTTAGCGAATTTGCACGTGTGTCTCAGTAATACGAAATTTAATATCTTTTTCAAAATTAGATTTTATTAATTTTTCAGTTCAGTTTCAGTTTATTATTAGAATTATGTAAAAAAAAATGTGTAGTTTAAAAATGTTTTTTTTTTGTAAACATACAAAGTTTATTTCATTGTTTATACAACTTTATTAAAAGATTTCATTGTTAAAAATGTATTTTAAAGTTTAAAAAAAAAACATGTATGTAATTTTACAAGCTGACTGTACTTTGGTCATTCGAACGAACTTTGATTGTGAAATAACTATGTACTTACCTCTGCATAAATGAATGCGAGCTCATATCGCATGTTGTTTTCAAACGTAAGCATATTTGTGTAGCAGGCATGAGCCTTTGAATTTGTAATGTTTTAACCTTGAATGTACTATTGAAGTAAAATAAAAATTTTTTTGTAAAAATTTTGAAAAAAGGGGAGGATTGATGTAGTGACACAGATTAGCAATAAAGTACGCGGCGCAAACGCGTTTCGTTAATTCAGCTTTTTAATAGTTATGCGGAGCCTCGCCAGTCACTCTTCAAACCTCAGCCGTGTTTAGACATATCCTAATAAGGATTAAATAAATAATATAATTGTAATAACCTGTAACGTGTTAAATGAATAGATTCAGTATAGTGCAATAACTCTTTTATTTCAACCAACCCACATACATAATCACTAAAGACTAGTTAAAATACTAAAATACTGACGCGAAATTGTATTTTATTTTAGCTTCATCATAAATCCTCACACGATATAAAATGAATCGCTGCTCATAACGAATGTAAAAGAATGTGAAGATAGAAAGATATAAGTACCTTTACACATGAGGGCTATGATAAGACATGAGCTATTGACTGTACAGTATGCTTCACCAACTGGTAACATTTCAAATAGCTAAAGTTTACATTGAGCATCACTGCTGCACGATTTCTCAACTTAGAAAATTTTACTCAATAATATAAAGCAAAAATTGTATTGTCTTACAAAGGTTTGAACCATGCACTTTTTTGCTCAAGAGCACATGAACTGCACTAACCAACTGAGACAACGAGTTGGTTACGGAACCGGCGAAATTTTATGATGTTATTGTTCATTGAAGGAATACATTACATCTTTCTTGACATTGAATACAATAAAATATGTTTTTGAGGGTAGATTTACATTTAAATTTGATGGACAAAGAAAGATAGCTGCCTATTCTCGTATTGTGTCTTGACTTGGTGAAGTGTAACGAAGAAAATGGCGCATATTAGTAATTTCGAAAGAACCAAAATTGCAGTTCTATATGAACAACAAATGAGTTTAATGGAGATTGCTCATCAGCTTGGTGTTACAGTAATACATCTATTTTATATTTATGTAAGTTTTAAATTTCCCATAATTAGTTAACAACTTTTTTTATTTTGTATGTTTTTTTTGTAGATCAAAACCGTGCGCCTGTGGGTGCATAGATTTCTTGAAGAAGGGGAAGTAAATGCCAGAAAG
Source organism: Gymnoscelis rufifasciata (assembly GCA_929108375.1). NCBI lineage: Eukaryota > Metazoa > Arthropoda > Insecta > Lepidoptera > Geometridae > Gymnoscelis > Gymnoscelis rufifasciata. Next base: position 3,899,610 of record OV815315.1, on the reverse strand, counting down.
ACTGGAAGAAAATTTACAGGAGTCTATACAAATCAGTGTAACCGGCATAATGCTATAGTCGATATTCACTCACGGTCACCTTTTACGCCTACTCGTTCAACTGCTCAGCAATTATCTATTTCCCCTTCAACTGTTAGAAGACACCTTCATGCGGCTGGCATTCATAATTACCGAGCAGCTAAAAAAATTGAATTAACCGAACTCCACCGCAGGGCAAGAGTGAGATTTGCCCAAGAGTATTTAGATTTTGACTGGCATAATAACATAGTTATTTTTTCTGATGAAAAAACATTTAGATCGGACACCGACGGACGAAAAATATTGTGGAGAAAACATAATGATCGTTATAATCCACAAAATATAATACCAGTAAGGGCAAGTGGCAGAATAACGTTAGGTAAGTCATAATTATGTCAAACAAATCTAATTTCATAATGTGATTAAACAAATTTTTTTATAATATATATTTAGATTCACATTCACACTCGTATCCAGTAATAAAGTGAATTAATATTACACTAAATAAATAAAAAATATAAAAATTTTCATTATTATTATTTAAGTATATTAAATTAAATAAACGTTCATTTTTAGGTTATTGGGGATGGATGTCCTCTATGGGGCCTGGAGAAATAACTGAAATAAGTGGACGGATGAATGGTGAACAATATTTGAAAATCCTACAGGAAGTTATGTTACCTTCTGTCCGAGTCGCCTATCCAGAGGGACAAATTTATTTTGTCCATGATAATTGTGCAGTGCATCGTACGCGAATGGTGACACAATGGATTTCTGCTCAAGAAGGCATTACTGTCATACCTTGGCCAGCTAAAAGTCCGGACCTAAACCCTATAGAAAATATGTGGGGTCAAATGGTTTTAAATTGGGATTCAAGTGAATTGCGGTCCAAACACAATTTACAACAAGAGGTCATGAGGACCTGGGAGCTAATGAGAGGTAACAATATGGGGTGGAAAATGGTAACTCAAATGAAAAATAGATTAGAAGACATTATAATTAATGATGGTTATCCTTTACACTATTAAGCGCTTACTACACATATCTACCATTTATTGCCAGAATTATAAAATATGAGATAACCATCAGTATAATACCATTTGGCCTTACGTATTTACTATACAACTAATTAAATAATAATATTTCATACGTTACTGGAGATCCAAATTGTTTTATTAATTAGTTTAGTTTTCGCGACAAAAACTAATGGTAACATGTGTATTCTCAAGTAATAAATGTAATATGAAAAATGATATAAATAGGTTCTGTGACTAATTTGTGTATCGTTATGTAGATTTTAAAATGTTTTATCATTAAATAGTGAAATCGTTGTGTAAACTTTATGTGAGTATTCAAAAGACAAAATAAAATTTAAGTTATAAATGATTTTGTTTTATTATTCGTTAGGTTAGGTTATTATATAACATATCTATCATCTAAAATAACGCTTCTCGCTAATCCTTTATAAATAGATAAAACAGAATTAAAAATAATTAATAGAACAAAAAGACAGACATCCTTGCGAGGATTCGAACACGGGTGTCATATTGCGTATCGTGAACATCATGTCAATAATGCCACTGCGCCACCATCACATGCTTGACAGTGTTAAATTTAGAAGCCGGTTTCTATATTATGTTAATAATACAATATAAATTAGATTTTGTTGAGAATATTTTGTTAATAAATACTGTCTTGGTTATAAAATTTAAGATTAAGCGTTATAATAACACAAAAGTGTCAAAATACATTGACGAAGAAATGTGAATGTAACTTAGTAGGTTTGAACCCGCATGCGTTTGAATGGTATTAAAATAAATAGTTACCAGTTAGTGCTCTTGACTGTACCTTATGAAATTTCAGGTAGGTATAACGTGGTATAACCCATATCACAAAGAGAAGAGTCAATGTACAAAATACAATGAGAATAAACTTAAATAAAACTAAATACACCACGTGTATAGTATAGTATGATAATAAGTCACCAGCACCTATAGGGTATATGACTAAAAAATATATTTATTTATTTATTTTTTCAACAACAATTGTTTCTTTATCGTTAGAGGATGTTTCCCAATGCAATAGAGTAACCCAAAATACATGATAATATAGTATGTATTTTTAATTTAATTAAAAAGACGATTCACATACTTAGGAAATTAATTAATGAAATAAAATAAAATAAAATAAGTTTATAAAAATTAAACTTAAAATAATAATTAGTCCGTCATTTAGATTTTATGAAAACATTGTACCCGTATTTTTATTTTCTCTTGCAAACGAAAAATCAAGACGCCACAGTGCATTGAAGTTATCGTGACGCAACGCTTTCGAGCAAAATGTACTGAACGTATAAACGTATAAGTATAAATAGTACTATATATGTTTGCACTTTTTTATTTAATTGATAAAGCAAAAAACGAAACAAAAAATAGGTGTCCATTCTTTTTGCAAGGGCTAACAGACGGAATAAACAGAAAACCTTTTTGTATGTAGTCATCATACTTATTGTTTTTTAAAAATAGTTTAACAGCCCTAAATCAAGTAAAAATACACTGAAAAAACGTGTCGGTTAAAAATAAACGAAATACTGTTGAAAATAACCCAGCATGTTTGTCAATATAGCACCTGCAAAGTTGATAGCTTAAAAACAAATACGTCAACTTTGTTATTATTGCTTGTTAAATATTAACCGTTAAGGTTGGTTAAAAATATTTCTGTAATAATAATACAGTTGCCTACATTAGTAACAACAGAGTAAAGTTGGGTAACTACAACCGGTTCACTCGGTAGCTGCTGCAATGTTACTCGGTTGTTTTAGCCAATTTATTGGGTAACTATAACCGGTTTACTCGGTAGCTGCTGCAATGTTACTCGGTTTTCTCAGCCAATTTATTGGGTAACTACAACCGGTTCACTCAGTAGCTGCTGCAATGTTACTCAGTTGTCTCAGATAATTTATTGGGTTACTACAACCGGTTTACTCGGTAGCTGCTGCAATGTTACTCGGTTGTCTCAGCCAATTTATTGGGTAACTACAACCGGTTCACTCGGTAGCTGCTGCAATGTTACTCGGTTGTCTCAGACAATTTATTGGGTAACTACAACCGTTCACTCGGTAGCTGCTGCAATGTCACTCGGTAAATACAGCTAGTTTATTGGGTAGTTACAGCAATGTTATTCAGTACTCGTAAATAATTCAATTGTTTCATAGATAGATATACATTCTTACTGTATTATGAATAAAAATTATTTAATTAGATATTAATAAAATAATAAAAGTACCTAAACAAGTACTTTCAGATATTTTACTAATAAGTAATTAATATTTTTTTAAATAATACAGTATGTAGGTACTTATGTCTATGTAACGAATGAATTGTTTACGTGAACTGAATAACATTGCTGTAACTATTTAATAAATAATACTTACTTACCTACTGAATTAGTTTAGAATTTAAAGTTGCTGAAAGCATTGCTATAAAGTGGCTATAGTTACCGAATAGAATTGCTGTAAAAGATCGTGGGGTTCTTTGGAAATTTATTACAATACAAATCAAAAAACTATTTAATTAATACTGATTTATTATTGAGCAGCTTCATATAATATTACAATGTATTCAAAATTATACAAATCTACTATAGTTATGAAAACAAATCTTATTCACAAGGTTCAAATAAGGTGGGGACAATTTTGGACAGGTTAAGGATTAAACTAGGCATTGGTTTTAACTTTAATAAAATCAATGATCACCGGGGTACATGAATATTATGTAGTATAAGGCGTAAAAATTAACCTATAGTACACTTGAGGTTGTTGTACCCGTGAAACTGAATAACTCCCTTAGAAATATACCTACAGCGAATTAATTAAATAAAAAGTAGGTAGTCTCGCCGTAGTAGGTACACTTTTTTCGGGCCGTTTTTCAGACGCACACTTGATATAGCCAGAAGTGTCGGGATCAACAGCATGCAGGCAATGTTGGAGCTCTCTTCTGGTGCTGAAACAAAAAGCATTTCTTAGCACTGCAGAGTTGTTACAAACAGACGGACAGGAAAGGATTTCAAGATTTTAAAGGGATTTTACTTACAATCTTGCAAACGGAGAAGTTGTGTCCTTGTTGTGACTGCTATTTTTCTTCTTGGCCAGTTTATTTTTTTTTTTCTTTTAGAGGAGGAAAGCTCTTACAAATGGCTGTATATGTGCCAGCATATCATATCATAGCTTCAAACTCCTTTTCCAGCTGAAAACAAAATCATAATCTTAGTCTGAAAATAACTTCAATATAACTGTGAGGTGCTTTTTCTTAAACTACTAAACAAACACTTTGATTTAACTGTTTCTGCTCCACTAACATTACACTAACAGCGATAAGTTCATCTATTGTACTGATCATGTTTTAAATTTAGATATAAGGTTTTATTTTGTTATGTATGTACACTTTTATTGCACTTAAATGCAATAAAAGTGTACATGCATTAATTTAAACAATCTATAGCCACAACGATACCAATACCAGTCGGAAACATTTAACAGTTATTTATATCACATGGGAACTGATTAATGGAATAAAAAGTAGCCTATAACTTAATCAAGGCGTACCTGTACTCAAAATATGAAGCATGATCCGTTCAGCAGTTATGGCTATGTTCGCTCTTATGCCGTTTGTTTTTCAAGAGTGTGGAGCCGCCAGTAAGTACATAATAAAGAAAGTACGAGCAACAACACAGAAAGGAAGTTAATTCTTTGATGTATGTAACCAAACTTATCATGCAGGCTATGACAAGAAAACAATGAAAGTTGTACTGACCTTTAAAACACTTCGATGTAAGACTCGAGATTCCAAGCAGTTAATAAATTTCGGACCTCCTCATCCATAATTTTCCGTACCTAGTTTGCAACGTATTTGAAACTGCACTGCACTTTAAAATATCACAGTAATATTTCACACAGGTACGGAGTGACCCATGTGGTAGTAGACGAATATTACTTTACTGCCACATGGATCACGCCACGCCATACGTCACGGGCGCGAGTCGACGGAAGAGTGATGTGATGAGCCGAATGAAACCAATCATCTTTGTATTTGTAACTGAGCGCACAGTTATTTTTAAGCAATTGTCTCGGGTGTTTTCTACCGAGTAAATCGGTAGAGAACAGCCGGGAGGTACTCGATTATATATAAATGCCACTAGCCGGTTGCTATTGACCATGGTCATTTGCTAGGACCAAACGATTAAATTTACTTATTTAAACGGAAATAAGTAGCTTGACTCAAGTTAAATAATTTCAACTCGTGTATAAATAAATCAGATGGTGTGTAAAAATAAACAATTTAAATACTTGTTTAAAAACAACAGTATGCTTATTAAATTTAAATTAATTCTCTTGGTAGTTTTGAATCAAGTTTGAAAGTGTTATAATTTACAAATTAAGTTAATTGAAAATTACTAATGTCTTATTTGTTATTAGCCGAGAAAATATAACAATGTACACAAGTCTACTCTATGCCAAGTTCGCTTATAAATTTTTAGATAAGTCTTACTTAAAAATGACCGATATGATTGTAACCGAGCCAAAAAGGTCCTTTGTTAAAATAATATTTTCTCAGTGTACCATTAACATGGTGATGTGTGATATTTTAGGCGCAACTAGTGTTGCTTTATAACAATAAATCATTATTAGCAGCAGTCAAAATTACTTGAGCTAGAGTCTAATCCTGTAATTTTTCCATCAAAAATCTTTCGCATCGGCAGCCAGAATACACAAAGGTGTCCCTTAAATTATCAGTCAAATAAAGGGGCTCTTCAATTTGAAGACATCCAAAGCTCACACATGGATCTAAATTGAAAGTAATCCAAGTAGAAAATTAATCCTTGATTACGTTCCTCAGGTTGGGGTAGGATTGAGGCGCTAAGGTAGGATGATAGAAGATTCATACACAGAGTTATTGGAATTCTTGTACATGGTATGTATTAGAATTCGGTCGAAAGTGGAAGCATTGTCTCGGGAATCTTCCAACTGGTCAATACAGTTTGCTTGCTTGACAAACAAAGAAATAGTTAATAACATAAAATAAATAGTTTAAAATAGTTAAATTTACGATTGAACTACCTTACTAACTTAATCAGCAATGGCCAATATTATTTCCGATACAATGTATTAATTATTTAGATCAGTCCACACACCCTATTTTTTAAAAGTAAATCAAAACATCGCACACCGGCACTTAGTTCCAGTCTTAAGTGAAATCTTAAGGTTCTATTCAATGTCAAAGCTAACACAGCTTATTACTTAGTTAGAGAAAACATCAACATCAAAATGTTGCATTCACATCGCAACACTTTCTATTTACCATTCCTTTGTTATTTTAAGCACAAGGAATTTTCAATAGCAATTTCACCAGCACCAAATACCGATAGAAGCGTGGCAAATTTATATTTTCGCTGAAGGATCCCCTACTAAAAGATCAATTTCGCGCTTGGACAAGTTTAATGTAAACTTAAGTGCCTGGGGGAGATATCGCCAAATGAAACTGGCTCCTGTTGCGTTAGCAAATGTCTATGTTATTGAATTCCGCCGGAATTTAACAAAATACTGCATAGGGCCGAATAATTTTGAATTTGTTTTTCTATTTCGGTCTCGGAAGACACACGACACGAACGGTTGTAATGGCTTCACGAATGTATATGAAAATATTGACACATTTATCACGATTCTAAATGCGGTACCAATAGCCAAAATATTTCGTTGCAAAGGGTTTTCACTTATGTGGTTTTCATCTGAAAATTCATTATATACGTATGTATTACACTAATTATCTTTAATTTATATAACGAAATGCGATGGATTTCTATTGATAAGAGTAGATAATTTACTCGCATTATGGGACTAACATTCCTAAAAAAATTTAATGGTTGATAACCTAAACAGTTTAGCTCCAGAAATATATTTACTATTAAACTGACAATACCAGATCTAAATGACAAAACACTGCATAATCGTTGCTTCGAGGAAGATCAGATGATCCGATACAAACCGCCGCAGGTACATTCACATCCAGATAGGAATTGTTTAACTGCCTAGATCCGTAGATCGGAATACATAGATTAATTCGATATACCCATGCAAATGCCTAAACCTGAGCCTGTTATACTGATTTTATGCCTACCGTGTATATAAATACTTTAGACAGTCAGTGTCAGTTTATGAAGAAATTACTATTGATTTTGAGTTAAAAAAATAAAAAAAGTTAAAGTTAAATTAAATAAATTGAATTTTAAAGTTACATTAGTTATAGTATAAACAACTTAAATATTTAAGTCCTTATTCTAAGAACTGAAAAGAGCCTTACTCACAACTCAAGCCGTTCTCTCCTCTTGATGAAGACTTCTCTTGAATTATAGTCGAAACTTGAAAGTTATCTAACTATTGTTAGGTACCCATTACTTAAAGGGTTCCTAGGGCTTAGTTCAAAAATCCGAGCAATCGTTAATTATTTCTATAATACGTGAGCCATCATTTCATTTCATTAAAAACACAAAAAAACCTGATATATTTTTGACATTAAAACAACCTCTACAATACTGCCCGATTAATAATACCTATCCAAGATTACTGGTTACACGAGAGTAAGTGCAAACACCATTAAAGATTTGCCAAAGATCAAATATAACTTTCCATTCGATCACGAAACGTACGTTTTCCTGCATGGTTGATGACAGAGCCAACAAAGAACATGGTTCAACTTTTTTAAAACAAATACGACTCGATAAAATCAATCGGAATCCATCTCACGAGTATCTCAAATCAAACACGGGTGTGCCAAGTGTTCGGAACTTGTTTGGTTAGAGCTTCCAGAAGTTTCCTGCACATTCGATAAAATCCCAAGTTATATCCTTCTGCATTCGCACATACTACGTCTGCGTTCTCAGTGTGCGGTTTTTCAATCAAAGTTTTCCATACTCCCTAAGTCCCAACGCATCTCCATCGTTATGCATTGTTTGAGAGCGCTTCGTTTTCTTAAGATGTGTTCCTTAATATTTTTGCTGAGATATCATTTAACTTCGTTTATTTATAATGAATAATCAGATGATATTAATTATTTATCTCGGACGAGCTCAATGAAGTAGGTTATTGTAAAAGTAATCCCATCAAAAACAATACTTGTCAAAAAAACCAAGTCGCGCAACTCAGTTGTTCTGCGGTAAAAAGTTGTGAGATCCAAGTAAATCCAAGTCTTCAAATTTCGTCTCAAAATTCTTTAATGTTTTATATAAATATATTAAGACTTGGCCATACAGTATAGTACAGTACAGTATATCTAATCAAGAAAAGATCACAAGAGATTAGAAGTTTGCTCAGTACTGTTGAAGAGGTGAAAGACATTTCACAAAGTTCTCAATTAAGATAAAGCTTGTCAATATCTAAACAGCGTCCGTTAGAGGAAACGAGATAGGAATTTATCTCCGAGCAGTCGAAACGGCAGGTGTAGCCCGTAATAGAAACAATTTGTTTACCGACATTGCAGCCTATTTTATATAAGCTGGTGCAATTATGAAACTGGCTTCAAATTTAACTTAAACTACCGATCCGAGTATAATTAAATAGGATCGAATCAAAGTATCGATGAAAGGAGTAAAGTGAATTGTGCATAATTTTTTCAGCCTTCAGTCGTCCACTCCGGAATATCATAATGCCTTCTATGATTTATAAAACCAAACAATATACATGAACCTGACAAAAATTAAGTTGTATCTTGTATCTTAGATTGTACTATATATATTGTAATCTTATTGAAGGGTACATACTATATATATTTATAGGTATCGATTTGCGTTTAAATTATGTTTGATCATAGATTTTGTCATCAAAGGGACATTGCCTCAACATTCAAAACATAAACGTTCCTACATTTCCCTATTTTTTAAATTTGTCAGCGAAATACCGCTTAATACCTGACGCCCTCTTACTCTTACGAGTTCTCAATTAAGCAAATAAATCAATTACAATTGCAATTTAAAATTGCCTTAACTATTTCCATCAACCGTAGCAATCAGGAGGAATTTCTTCAATGGTAATCACTGTTTGTCAGCTGTTCATTTGAACGCTACACATGGCGAACTTCACCTCGTAACCCTAAAATCTAATTGGATTAAATTCCATTAGCAAAGGTCCAAATGGGGCCCCTTAATTGTGCTGACCGACGCGAGTTTATTATGGTGGGTCCAGGGCGCTTTACTCCGTTATGTAAAACATTACGCTACTCGTTGCTCATGTAATAATCATAGGTCAAACTGTTAATAAATAAATATAAATATTTCCGGAACCCAACACGACATCATCTAGCCCCGTGGTAAGCCTAAGCTTGTGTTACGGGTACTAGATATCTGATATACTTAATACAATATACATACATATATAGATATTTTTATTATACATATTAATAGCTGAACCTGTTTAAGTAATTATTTAGGTATTCATTAGTCTACACCCTTATTTTATAAAATACGAAAAAATATCTTAGTAGCATTTAATGGACTGTGAAATAAAAATTACTTGAGTTCAGAATAAATTAGAATTCTAAGTAGAATCGTAAAGTAACTAAAAAAAGTTTTTTTTTGTTTTTTTTATGGTAGGTAAGCCTTCCTTCTACCACAATCTCACCTGATGTAAAGTGACATGTGGTCTAACATGGGGCAAGCCTACCACTAGAGACTGTTCTTAGCACCACCGGAGGTCACGTGTAAGGATTCAGAGGGTTAACACTTACGGACGTGGACAGAAAAAACCTCTAAAATAATAAATTATATCCATAATGAAAATTTAGTTCATGAATTAACTCAAACTGCATAAATCGAACCCTCTCGTTCTGCAAGCAGACCTTCGCCCACCACGCCACTGAGGCAGTATTGTATATAACAATACTACTTTATAGTTAATACAATTTATTTTTATTGTATCACTGATTTGGTTCACAAAAGCTGAACTTTGGGACAAACATACTCGTAGATGAAGCGGACGGTACTTACACTAAAATAAATTTATAATTGTAATTTTTGAGAATTTTATAGGACCAACATACAAAAAAAAATCGGGGAACATTTAAATCCACTGACCATATAAAAAACTATATTAGTAATTTGGCAAATCTCCTACAAAATTTTGTTTAATTAGAACGATAGGTTCATATAAAAACTATACGTTTCTAAGAAAGGCTAGGCTATGTACCAAAATCACGTTTTGAATTTACCAATATTTTATTAGTTATAGCAGCAAACTAAATATTAACCGACTTCACAACGCTCAAAATAGCTGTAATTTTTTGAAGATGACGAAATGATGATGAAACAAAGCTTTCGAAGTAAATGATTTTTGACGACTCCTACATTTATTATCATCATAATTCAACTAATTCTAACACCTCCTTCTCAACATAATATTATACACCAAAACCTTACTCTTGAATTAAACTTTTAACACATAATTAACATAAACGATTAGTAAAGTAGCGGTTTTCCTAGTAATGGACAAAAACTCCAAAAAACGACAAATTTAAATCTAATCAGGCTTTGCATGTAATTAATGCATTTTCCGCCACAACCGGTATCTTGCCGCGCTAAAAAAGTTGCCTATGTGTTATTTTAACATGTCAGCTAATACAGCATGTGAAGTTTCTTAAAAAATCCATCCTGTAGTTTTTTTCGTGAAAGAACAACTACTCGCACTTACACCCTCACAATTTTTGTTTTAATATTAGAAGAATTCTGAACCACCTTGTATATTATATTACTAATTTTATAATTATTATCAGTGTTTATGTGTTAACGTAAATCATACTTGTAAAAACAAGTTTATAAACAATATGCACGTCCACGCAATCAGACAGTTACTAAAGTTTACGAACGATTGCTATATCATTTTGAAAGTCATTTTTGTCCTTTATCTTCGCTCGATTTGCTTGCAATTATGTCGCAGACTGAAATCAAACAGACGAATCTAATAAAGATAAATTATCTTGCCATTCATTATAAATAGCCCTAGCTTAGCCATTGTAACGAGAATCAATAAATAGTGTAGTTGTTTGCATACAAGAGAACGCAATGGCCCCAAACGCTCACGAGTTTCAGAACGATGCTGAAAATCAGTTCAACGGAGGGAAAGGTTCTACAGTGGAGTTGATAGAAAGATCAAGTGACAACTATAAGCTGAAGATATTCCACAGTACCTTGAATATCTTGACCCATACGCTGATCGGTGCTGTGACGGGGATCTCTTTGTTCTACGCGTTCAGAAATGGGATTCCCTTGGGAGCCACTCCGCTTCACGTTGTTCTGTGTGTTGTTGGGGTAAGGGTTTATTTTATTAAGACAAACTACATAAACTGGTTTAAGCATAAACCAACTTGCTTTTTGGGCCTCGGATATCTCAAAGTAATTACATTTTTGCGGGCAAAAGGACAGTAAATTAAACAATCATAATTTTTACTGCTCGAGTAGTACAAATGGACAAAACTTGGAACCTGTACTAATGTAAGAATCTTTTTAATTCATTTTGAATTCTTCCAGGATATTGATTTTCTTTTACCTATCCAGACTCATTCTTTGGAAAGCTACCATAATTATGTTCAATAGACTAGGAGTTATTGGGGTTTTTTTATGCAAACAATAACTTTGATATAAAATAACCTTTACGAAGTTTGATAAATTACATTTTTGCAAAGTTATAAAAACTTCAATGAAAATTATAGTAACTGGATATTGTTTTATTCATATAAATACCAAAAATGACTTTGTTCTTGTTGGAAAACTTATAATTTAATTGTTTAATTATGTGGGTATAATATCGGACGCCCTCACAGATCCGTCAAACCAATACCACCTAATCCCTTATTTGTTTAAAATTATTGTTTAACCTACCGATACCAATTATTATTATAATTATAGTATAATATGTGATGACGTGGCCATGCAATCTTTTTGTATTAGTTTATATTATGGAAGTACATTGTGTTGACTTTTGAAGTACAAGTGTAAGCTGGTCCATACCTGCTTCATTACTAATTACTTATTGATAAAAATAAACTACAACTATAACAGTGAACGTAATATTTTAAACTAACATAAAACAAAAAAAAAACATTACAATTAGATTACAGAGCGTATTTTATTCCAAAAGGTACAAACATCTTATGGCGCAACTGATCCTAGCCTAACGGCTGGCTGGTGGATAAATGTTGCGCCCACGACCCTCAAAACAGAGATTTTAATTTGGCGCCAAAAACCCGCTTTTTTGTATTTTTTCATTTTGATATAAAGTGTCACTCTCATTCTAAATACGAATCCAACGACATATTTAGCAGTTCAGACTGCAGAGCGTTACCAACGATTAAACATAAGAACATCCTCACGAAAACATTTTTATGGGTGATAGATATTATGTTCTCCACAATCTCACCTGATGGTAAGTATCGATGTGGACGAATATGGATAATAGATCTACAAGGTACCTTACCTTTTCACTGCTGTCCTCAAGACCGGTTTAGTTATTAGGAAATACAGAAGCAGGGAGCGAATTTCAAACCGTTGCCGTACGCATTATAAAGTTGGTTGGGAATAACCTTCCTTCTGTCTCAGTAGGGTAGAAAACTTACAATTAGATCACAGAGCTTTTTTTTTCCAGTACCAACTCCTCATGGCGCAAGCGGTTCTAGCGCTATCACCTTACAACGGCTGGTCAGCGCACCTGAGGCTGGTGGACAAGCGCCGCGCCCACTGGATCCTACAGATCTTGGGCTCCGGGCTGGCCTTAGCTGGCTGCTTCATCAAGGTCCTGGACAAGGAAGTACATTGGAACACGCTGCATGGGCAGTTCGGTGAGTTACATAACCATAACTCTTTTGTTAACCTACATCAGACATTGAGTTTTTTTTTTATGAAGTCTTATGAATGTCACGGTGCTTTATGAAATATTTTTTTCCTAAAGTCTGACCTTTTTATTTACCTTTTTAGAAACCTTATTACTTAGCAGTGAATTCTTATGATTCCTTCATCACTCTTTTGTATGTAAGTATTTACTCTGTCAATTGACATAATAATATGTTACAACACTGGATGCAATATCATGATTTTTTTCAAAATGGTTGACCTGTAAATGTTTGCCAAAATGGCCTCTTTGCATCGCATGTGTAATTATCAATTTGCATGTCATAAGGTTTTGGCCAAACCTACGTGTCAGATACGGACACTTTTGCGTGAAACGTCAGAGGTGTGCAAAAAGCCATAGTGATGTTTGGGTAGTGTTCGCAGCAGTCCCACTATGCTTTGGTCGCGCAGGATTGGCCGACGCTTTAGTGTGAGTACTGAGCCAATCAAGTGCCAATATTTTAATTAACATTTTACAGACTCGTCTGTCGTGTTTTATAAGTTTGTATTGAAATAAACTTACCTCAGATTGATCGGCTAACGGCACACGTTCTGGTTCCTAGTTCTGGTTCTGGTTCCACTTTGGGCTTTAGGAACCAGAACAGACAGTTCGATAAGTTGAGAATGTCCCTAATCTTATAGCCCATTTATGACCCTACTATGATGCTGTACGCATGTGTTCACCTAATCTTTGTCGATAAGCAATTTGCACGATGGGTTTTGTAGGTCCAGGCCGCCTTGCTGGGGTAGACTACTGGTTTCTTCATCTTTATCCATATTAAAGATAATAATGCGTTTGAACTTTTTAGAGAGAAGTGATGACTGACTGAATGACCTCTGGGTCCTGGAAAAGCACCGCGCACGCTTTATCATTTTCATTTGTGGCTTCTTGTTCGTCAAATTCCTACACAAACATTTACATTACCATGATTTTGTCCTATGCCAGGACGAAGATAAGACCGTAAAATAGCAGTAATTGACAAATAATCTGAAGACACGCCACAAAATACAGTTAGCGAACCTCCGATTGATCGACAATCGGCGGGCACTGTAAATCCTGTTGATTCTCAGATACGTGCTGACTTTCACTAGATGCTTCATCGCGATTGGCATTAATGTTTCTTATTAGAATAAGATATTAATCGGAAATCTACAAAAAAATATCGTCTTTTGCCAATATGACAGGCTATATTACCTCTCACCCTAGCCCAACAAATCATCCAAGGTGCAAAAAGAGAACATCTCCGATTTTGATGTCATTTTTTATATAGTTACTGCTGCCTGCAAATTCGTCCCATTTAAATTTGAATAAAATCAGTTAAGTTGATCTTGAGCTGTCAGCTATTATATATTACGACCTCAATTGGTTCATCATCATCATCATCTCAGCTTTTTGACGTCCACTGCTGGACATAAGCCTCTTCCCTCAAAGACGACCAATCATTCCGATCGGTCGCCACTTGCATCCACCGTGAGCCAGCAAGTTTGACTAAGTCATCCGTCCATCTTGTTGGTGGTCGTCCGACGCTGCGCTTACCAATCCGTGGCCTCCATTCGAGAACCTTTCGGCCCCAACGGCCATCTGTTCTTCGTGATATGTGGCCTGCCCACTGCCACTTCAAAGAGCTAATCCGTTTGGCTATGTCGGTGACCCGCGTTCTTCTAAGGCAATTGGTTGTTTGTTGTGTTGGTTGTTCTCAATTGGTTGTTTTTATTAAAATTTAAGTTGCTTGCACAACAAACTTACAGTAATTTTATATTAATCACAGTAGATACAAACATTTTTTTTCCTTTCAGCGTTAGTCTCAATGGTGTTCACCGTCGCATGTTTCTTCAACGGCGTGGCGTCCAGCTACTCCTACGAATGGCGTCGGATCCTCCCTCCCAACCTGTCCAAGCTCACGCACATCTGCTTCGGGACTGTTGCCTTCGCCACGGCCTCTATCTCCCTCTGCTACGGGTTCGACAAGAACATGTTCCGCAACTGGGTCACCCCAGGCTTAACGCCAACCGTCATTGCGTTCACTGCCGCTTTCACGGCTATCGTCATTCTCAATCCTTTGATCGTCTTTGCTACTAAATCTCTCAATATATTTAAGTCGTAACAATAATTAATTAAATTATACATATATTATTTAACTGTATGACTGGTTTTTAGAAAATCGATTCACTAGTTTTAAGAATTGAATATTAAATAATTTGTTTTTATGTTCGGAATTTAATTTCTATCGAAGTTGTTCTTGATTTTTACTAAAAACTTGAACTTCAACTTGAATTTTGGTTGACGATAGTCAATTATAAAGAATTTCACGTGATTATTTTAAAACCTTAAAGTCTAAGTTAATTAAGATAAGACAATAATAATAGATAATGATTCAGCAATGATAATTGTTGATATGAAATTCGCCAATTAATACAGATAATAATAATCTCCTTGATAAAATAATTATGATAATCTACTAATTCATATATGAATTAATACATACGTAGGTATCACGCGCTAAATAACTGAGTGTCCGTGTTATGGTTTTATCAATAATGATTATCATTAATTAATACGTATCATCTGGCCAGTGACGGTGCTTGCTAATTTAAAGATCATGGGAATGATTTGGGCTTACAAAATTTTATTTTTATTTTTGTATTAGAGCTAGCCGCCGTACTAAATTATTTAAGAACTATCTGCATTAGGTACTTAAGAATCGGCAAACGCAGAGTAGGACGTCCACCAACTAGATGGACGGACGACCTGGTGAAGGTAGCGGGCTCGCGGTGGTTACAAGCTGCTACCGACCGAAGTCACTGGAAGTCTTTGAGGGAGGCCTATGTCCAGCAGTGGGCGTCCTGCGGCTGAAATGATGATGATGATGCAGTACTTAGAGTAACTTACTAAATACAAACACATAAAAAAAAGAAACTATTTGATCAATATTGCATTGACATAACATTTTATTTTTTTACAATTCATTAGTAATCCTTTTTGTATTGGAATATTAAACATACACTCTACAAACATTGTTTATAATATTATAAATGATAAAGGAAAATATAAATAATTAATGTTTTATAAAAAATCTACCTTTTAAGCTAGATAAGCCTTTATTGAATTCAATCTCACCTGATGTAATGTGATAAAATATTGAAAATAAATAAATTAACACAATAATAGCTTTACTGTACCTATGTGATGTTACGGTCAAAATATGAACTAAAGCTGTGCTTCTGGTGTTATTTCCTAGAATGTGATATTGTGTCATCAAACTTATAGCATTGATATATCATATCTTAACTATACAATTTATTGTTTTATAGTGTACATCAGTATAACTTATCAAGTGATTACCAATTCTATTTTAGTTGGAATTTTTTAGTCACTGGAAATCCCATTATACGTGTAGGTACAGGTAAAACCATAATATCATTTAGGTGGTAGGCCTGAAGCTGCCTTACGCCGTGCGCCGGCGCAGGCGCGTGTTTATGTCAAACAAGCACAAAAGTGATCTGTCAGTCGCAGGCCACGTGACGTAGCACATAAAAATATATATTTCCGGACAATACAATCCACAGAATAACATTTAACCCCGTGGTACTAGACATCTGATATACAAACTTATTAGCTTAGGTATTTTTACTATACATATTAAACGCCCATACCAAGGAGAAAGTGCTTGCAGAACATTCAAACATTTGACTCGACGGGAATCGAACCCGCTACCTCTTACGGCGCAAGCGGACCCTCGCCCACCGCGCCACTGAGGCAGTAAAAACATTTGTATGAGCATGCGCCATGGTTTAAAAAAAATCAACAACACATTTTACTTGTGTTTATTTTAAATTATTGATAAATGGGGATAATAGGTTTTGATTCATCTAAATGAAAATAAACATCAACATTTTATAATTCTGGATGTTTGTAATATTATGTTTGCATTTAAACAAAAGTATTTTTGGTATATCAGACACTGTGCCGGCGCTGCATAGATTGATTTAGAGATGCTATGGGATTAGTAAATAAATATTAATTTATTTTAATTACCTACATAATATATCTATACATAATTATAAACGGAGTCCCCCGCAGCATCTATCTGTCTATGCTCGAAATAAACTCAAACATTTCTAAACGGATATTTATGCGGTTTTCAGCTATAAAAATTACAATGATTGAAAGCGAATTATGTATTGTTATAACATTTTATAGCTTTTGTAAAAAACACTGAAGTCATAACACAAATTAGAGCCAACAAAAAGCAAACGAACACTACAAAAGCGGCATCAATCAACAACTAGACACAGATAAAACAAACGGCACAGTAAATAAGTTTAATGGTCTAAAATAATTGGCTAACAGAATACAAGTGGTTGAAGCGGATCCTGGGTAAACATCTATTAATCTCAGGTTCCTTGCAGGCCGCTCCGTTCCGTTACTCACGCAATGATTGCATCTAAACGCTGCTTATCCGAGACTGCCTACAGGCTACACCCATAGTCGATATAATTGACTCTGCAGTAGGCCTAAGCCGTTCTATGCTTATAGTTTTTATCAATAACAACAACATGAGAGATGAAAGCTGGGTTGTTTTATTCGCTTCTCAACTCAGTGTAAAAGATTTAAGCGAACTGTCAAGACAATGTTATTTCCTTGATTATTCTTAGATTTTTATTTAAATTAACTTTAAGTTGACATGTCCATGTATGCATTTGCGTCTAAGGAAATAAACGTTTTGACTTTGAAAATCGTGTTTTGTTTTTGACCTGTTAAAGACGAAATAACGCTATTAGGCAAATTAATTACTTTATCATATAAAATCATATTCATTTCAATTTGACAGCATACTAAAATTGTATGTTAGACAATCAGCAGCTACTTTATAATATGATCGATAGCATAGACAGACAGAAAAGTAATATTATTATTTTTTCTATGAGACCTGTTTTCTATGTTAGTGTAACGATTTAAATGACATAAATAAAAAATATATAAACTATGCTTAATAAATTTATTAAACGTTGCAAAAAAATTAACGCGAATTATTTACAAAATAAGTTTACCTACTGAAACGATATTTACTGTGGCAAAAGTTGTCTGTTATTTAATAAGTGTAGTTCTAAGCCGTACATCATGATACCGACAATTTAATTGATAATTGTGCATTGCGGTATGCTCTTGAGTAACTTGCTATTTGTCAAGGCGAAACAGTACACTAGAGTTATGAAACCTCAAATATTCTGCATAGGTACGTTTTCACAATGTTCTTGTGTAATGTATTCACTATGATAATTTCTTTAAATTTGTGGTTATTTAGGTACAACTTACCTACCTAATAACTAAACTTCTGAAGATATCTTTAAACGTTAAGAGCTTATAAAATTTTGTCCTTAACGTAAAACTCACGTTTTTACTCAACTGCGAATAAGGAGTGGACCGAATTTATTTTGATTTTAAATAATGATTTGAGTTACAGTGTGTACCACAGAGGTACCTACATGTAATGAAAAAATAAAATAGCGAGGTTATTTTTTATTTTTGCATTTTATAGGATGCAGGTCGTTAGTACAAATATGAATTATTACTTTGAACATATTCTTGATGTTATCAGAAAAAAATACATCTGAGTTTTCATAGTGAGATAATGGTTTATGAGGTCTGCCTAGTGAACTGCAAAGGAACCTGCAATTTTTTAAATTTTATACTACTACGTAAAATTATCAACAGCTTTTTGAGTTCAAATACTTACATAGTTCTACTTCTACCAATTTATTGCCGGTGTGTGGTCCAAAGATTATACTTTGCTGACAATCATGCATCGATTAAGTACTTACCAAGTGCACCCATGCGTAAAATAATAAAAAGTATGCATATAAGATAACGTATTTTAATCTAATCGTGCGCATTCCTATCAATGTCCCAGGGTATCATTGCGTCGCCCAATTTATCGTAAAAAGTATTATCCGATAAGATACAATGTGGAATCGTTACATATAAAAAAAACATTCAATCTGTTCGTTTTGTTAGATAACAGCAACAACAAATGTTTGTAAAAGCACATGCTACACATCAAAATAAACAAGTTCTTTATCACATATCCCTGAAGCGCTGCATTGGTGTCCTACGATATAAACATTATCATTATGCACGTGCCAATACATAAAAATAAATATATTATTTTATCAATCTGTAATATGTCTGGAGTTTCAACTAGTTTAAATTAGTGAGTACTTTACGAGACATTTATAACGGGTCTCGTTGAGTTTCCGTTCAAGAGTCAAAGAAGCAGTTGCTTCTAGCTTAGTTTAGTTTTTTTGTCAATAGTTTTGGTTTATCTTTAAAAATGCCACCGAACGTAGTTGATTCTGCTGGACCCAGCGCTAATGAAGATATTACTAGGGATAATAAACCTGAAGAAGTTCCCGAAAGAATAGCCGTAGAAAATGGAAATATTCCAAGATCGGCACCAGTTGAGAGGGTATCTAATGACGAATGGAAGTTAAAGACGTTCACAGCATCTATGAACTCTCTGGCTCATATACTCATAGGCTCAGTTACATTAATAGCCCTTATCTTCGCGTTTAGAGGTGGTTTACCTGTTACTGCTACACCTATACATATTGCACTATGTGTTATTGGGGTAAGTTTTTAAACCTAATTTTGATGTTTAAAATCAATTATAAAATTTTTAATCTTTCATTATGGATGCACCATCATCATCATGAGCACTCCTATTTACGTTATCATGTGAACACAGGGACTTCTCTCTTGACGAGAGAGATTTGGCCTTAATTCACCACGCTGACCAAGTGCGGGTTATAGATAAGATAATAAAATAAGCGAATGATAGAAACCATTGAAAATTGATCACAATTTGAACCATTAAGTTATAAATAATGTAACTATTTTATTACAGTATCAGTTTCTAATGGCGGAAGCAATATTAAGCTTGGCATCATCAAACGGTTGGTCTTCGCATCTTCGAGTGGTGAATAAGCGAAGAGCACATTGGGTGCTACAAATAGTGGGATCAGGTCTTGCCATTGCAGGATCATTCATTAAAATCCTAGACAAAACAGAGCATTGGACTACATTGCATGGAAAATTTGGTAAGTTCAAACTGGTTGCTCAAATAAAGGCTTATCAATCATTGAACTGGGTTCGGTGGATATTATCTTACCATTTCGTAATTTATTTAAGGTGATAGTCATACGTTTCCTGTTGATAAAGATAAACGTAACGTTTATTTGTTATGAACTTTTTATTTAGATATCTATTTATGAAATATGTAAAGATGAGTAATTAAGGGGTTCGAAAATTCCTGATAATTTGCTAAGTATACCGGCACTCAACATTTTTGTTTGGTTGTAGGATATTTATAGCATAAGCGCCTTATTTACGTGCCCACTGGCTGGGACTCAGGGACTTCTCTCTGGATGAATGAGATTAGACCTTAAATCACACATTTTCATAAATTAGGGCATAGTAGGAAACGTTGAAATTTATGCAAACCAAAAAATTTCAAGGTTATAAAAAAAAATTATAACATTGACCTAGGATACTGTTTTGGGTTTCTAAAAGCCACTTTATTTTACCTAATACAACTAACTTAACCCTACAAATAAAACTTTAAAGGACGTTTTGGTAACGATCATTTTTAATTGGATTTTGAATGAGATAAGTTGTATCATCACGCACATCGGTAAACATACTCGAATAAGCACCCTTTTAAAGTTAATAATATGATTATATTTTCAGGTATAAAATATAATAAAAATATATTTTCCTTAAAAACAGCAAGTCCTTAAAATAAGCGGGCGCTGGCGCAGTTTTATGTCGAATACGTAGTAAAAAATAATCCGTATAAAAAAAATAGTTTTTTTAATAAACTTATGATTATTGCTCTCAAATAAAAAAAAAAAAATTAGGCAGATAAATGCCCCACCCAACAAAAGTCCACTGATGTTCTTTATAATAATGTGCTTATATACATCTGTGTAATATAATAATTAACCAGATTTTATAAATAAAAAACTAACTAATATTTTTATTAATCGTGGATCCTGTCTATCTTTGACATAATCAGAACCCCGATGCTCTAACCATTTAACAGATTTTGATGAATGATTGGTATGTCTTCCGACCTAGGAAACGACAAAGCTACTCATACAAGGAAATACGTATTAATACAATACGTATTTCCTTGTATGTGTAGCTTTTTGATGAATTTTGATGTTCGGAAATTATTATTTTGTTTAGTCTTTTACTTTATTATTTTTTTATTCCACAGCTCTTGTAGCCCTTGTCTTCACAACGGTCAGCCTGGTCAACGGGCTCGCTTCCCTCTGGTCGTACGAGCTCCGTCGCTTCCTACCGTCCAACCTGTCGAAGCTCACCCACATCTGCTTCGGAACTGTCGGCTTCTGCGCTGCCTGCATCTGCCTCTGCTACGGCTTCGACAAAGGCATGTTCAGGAACTGGATATCTGACGCCGTCGCCTACACTGCTATAGTATTAACCGCCACTTTCTCATTCATCGTCATTCTAGCTCCAGCGGTCAGTTTCTATCAGAAATCATTAAGCCTTGTAAGGCGATAAGGAGGTAATTGTTGTATGGTCGTTGTAAAAGTGATTTCATTATCACGCTTGATCTGAAAAGCCGTTAATAATGCTAATGGCTTTTAAATTTATAATACGGAAAATTCTATTGAAGGTTAAATAATAAACTTAAGTTTAAGGTGTTTTACTTGTGTTTTATTTATATGCCTGGAACAGACACTTTGTGTTTTCGAAACTCTACGCAAATATCTACATACCTTTTTATATATTTTTTAACGTGCAAAGCCACTGATTTAACCCTGAATTTATTTATTTACTTAATTTAGGGAAATACTACCACCTAGTTCAAATTTTAAACTAAATTTTTCAATTTATGCTTGCTACTGAGACAGTGCAAACACAAAGATGGTAAACACTTATAATACTTTTCACTTTTAGATAAAGTATATAATACTAATGAACTAATGGAGAAAAAATACCTGTAATATATATTTGGCTTGTAAAACAAAAATAATACGCATAATTATAGTATCGAAAAATTATTGCAAATAACTATTTACTTTATAAAAATGAAGTCTGCTGCAATTGCATTTGATATCTGTTTATATCTTACCTATTTGATGCAACTGGCCTTCACCATATAAAGAAATTCGGAATTCACATGAAGGTTAAATGCTTACTGTTACCAATTTAATTTCCATCCGAATAGTTTCACATCACAATTTAATTTCACTACCAAACAGTGTTCCTTACAATCGGAGTTCTCGATAACTTTGAAATTCAAACATTGCTGTTCAACGCAGTTCAACGTCATAAATATCTGAAGCACTTCCATCAGAACAGTAACTAAAGGCAACATAAGTACAGACGTACCTATGTCACAGAATATACAATATACATCGTGAAATTCAGATTCGATTGAGAGAGCAGGTACCCGATCAAGGATAGCAAGTCGAACAGTTCTATCTTTATAGCATCTAAACATATAAAGGAAATGCTGTGAAGAGTAATGGTTCCCGATAGGAGCATTCTGGGATATAGTATTGTTGCTATTGCTAATGCTCGAGGTCCTTCGGCGAATGTTTTGATATATGTGACACTTTACTGTGCGTTCGGCTGTGGTGAATGTACATATTATGTATAGCATCGATTGTATACGAGAAAGCCACTATGTTCAACTGATTGAACTAATAGTTGAACAGTTTGGCTTATCTGAATTTTCTGTGCAAGAAGTTCAATTGCATCATAAAGTTGAGAAAATTGGCTGAAATTCTCCGATTTGTTAAGCTAGTAAATAAATAAATAAATACTTCATTGGGATTAGTGGTGGACGATATACATCGATGTATTAAAAACACCCGATGAATCGAACCGATGTATTGTTAATTTTTCAACATCGAATATACCTAAAGAATTAATTTAAAAAAGTCGATGCATCGAGTAAAAAACATCGATGTTATTGTTTTATGTTCATCACTAATTGGGATTTTTGGGAACCGATTATCAAGAGGAAAAACCACCCAATAAAATCACTTGTCCGTTCGTTCAAAACATTTTTTCTATAGATTATTATCTGATAATGAAATCCGACGTGTATTTAACAGAAAGAATCAGTGACTCAAACCATATCTACCGGATCTGACTTTGAAATAATTCATTCAATTTGATGAATTGTTCCAAAGTCATAACGTGTATATCCTTATAAGCCCAGGGCATACATGGACAGGATCAATTTAAAGTTAAATTTAAAAAAAATACAATATTAAAATAATCAAGGATAAATAGAATTTACGGGTCTATTTTCTTCTCTCAGATAGATTTCTTTATTCTAATTATATACCTAGATTGCTCAGACGCTCAAAAAGTCAGCAATAATACTTTTCTCAATTATGTGAATAGGACTATAAAGAGAATTCGGGCTTACCTATGATGCAACTCAAGTTATCAAAGAATCCAACTTCCAAAGCCTCAACATAAACAGTAAACTCAAATTACTGTATCTTTGTGAATCAATCTTACACATTACTCAAATAACATTAAAGGAAGAATTACCATGCAATATTTAGACATGTTTACGACTCCAAGTTGTTTGCCTCGCCTCAAGTGTGGGTAGGTATGGACTAACTCCTCTTAAATCATTCTTGTTAAGTTTGTTGTGTTGTGATTCTCTGATTATGATATATTCCCTCTTTTCAAAGTTTTACAAAAGGTTACGTTACGCTTCTGTATTATTATCAAAAAGTTTCTACAAAACAACTTGCTAATAAATATTGGGGCTAGGTATCTACAAAAGTTCTTATTGCATAAGCTTATGTTTTGAAAACTAGACCCGTTTGAATTTTTGAAATTCAATTTAATTTATTGACATAAAATTTTTTGTAATTTGTTTATCTATAATTTAATTTAAAAATAATGTATAACATGACTTACCTACTATAGCAACCATTGTTATAATAATAATAATAATAATAATAATGAAGCCCAATTATTTACAGGTTACAAGTTCGCACATTTTATTATGAAACATATTTTTCATAGCAAGATACATAAATATAATTTGCAATTTTATCTGTTTTACACTGTCTCTTATTTCAGTGTGCCTTACGGCAAAGGCCTACTCCCAGATATTCTAAGGCCTACTCCAACTCTTTCCACTGATTTCAGCCTACGGTCCTACGGTCCTTTTCAATTCATCCTCCTTGTTAGGTGAAACAAATCAATCCGAAATCTAATTTGTACCTGATGTGATGACGAAGGATGACCTTTGCTAAAATAAATAGAACATAACATAATTATATGTATGTATATACATTTTTAAAACACAATTTCCTACATTATACATATTCGCCTTGTGGCTTTTACCACAGTAACCAAGACAGCAGGTACTAAACACATAATTATACTTTACCAATAGCTTTGTAATGTTATGATTTTATTCAAAAAAATCATAATTATGTGTCCACTATAATATTAAATTTATAAAATAAAACTATGAATAATTCATCTTTATGTAGGTATCAAAATTTAAGTCATACATCTATATCGCTTAATATATTTAAGTAGCGATTATTTACGTTTCACGCTCTTTTCATGCGTTCAATTTACTAAGACGTATTAAATTACGTAAGTAAATAATCGTGGTGTAATCAGCAATTGATTACTTATCACGAATCGCAAAACCGGCGCAGATAGCTTATTGAAATGCAGATAAGCCATTATTAGGTAGATAGAAAATTATTCAAATCATTGTAAATTTGTTATAAGGCTGAAGTTTAACAACTTAGATAGTTTGATAGCAGCAATCAGTACATTAAAGCCATTATGATTAGCCATTTCTGCGTTTCATATTCTAGGTTTTTTTTCTGTCTCACCTGATGGTAAGTGTTGATGTGGACGAAGATGGATCACATAGACCTATAGTGTACGTATTCGATAGTGTTTTAAAGACACTCAGGTTGTAGTTATTAGAAAATACAGCAGAAGGGAGCGAATTCCAGACCTTTTCCGTGCGTGTTATAAAGGTGGATGACAATCACTATCGGTGACTTAAATGTGTCGAAAACACGATAACTTTCTAAAAACTTTATTACAATAAATAAATAAAATTTAACTATTCATTAAAAAAACGTAGTATTAAATAAAATCTAGGAAACAATATTTTTCTTGAAATGAAATGACGTATTGAAATTAAATCATTCTCAAATATTACAAAACTGTTCAATATCCTAAAATTTCTCAACACATTTCATAAAGAGTTCAGGTACAATAAGCAAACATGCAAAAAATACTAGTCCTATCAAAACATACGCCATGATACCACCAAAATCACTGAATGGCTTTGTTAGTAGTCCGCTGCATAGGCACACAATTGCCGTTACAAAAGTTATCATTCCAAAAGACATATGCATAATAACTAAGCTGTTTCTCTTCTTAAAGAAAGTAAAGGTTCCAATGAACATTGAGAGGGTAGACAAAGCAACGGCTATAAGACCTGAGAATGAAATAAAATACATTGAGCCATAGTCTTATTTTAAGAATTTTATAATGTCTATACGATATAATATAGGTACGTAAACCAAAACCCATTTTACAAACTATAAAAAATTGTGTACGAGCGTTTATTTCTACTTAAAAAAAATCATAATATATCACCCCTATTTACGTTCCCACTACATTGACTCAGGGACTTCTCTATTGACGAGATATATATATATATATGTCGGCGCAAAGACGTTATTTCTACACTACGATTTTTTTATTTACAATTTTAAAGAGTTGATTTAAGTGTCAAATATTATAAAAATTGAAACAATTTAAAAATATCGCCCCAAGTTCGCTCGTCGTTATCGTGCAAACGCTGGACGACGATTTACTATAAATAAAGCCGCAGACCGAGTAAAATATTCAGTCTTGCTCGAGCTAGCACTGCTGACGTCATCCTTTTTAAAAAGAGTCCTAGGACACCTCCTCCTTCATATATTATATGCTTGTACTATGGTTTTTTTTTTTGGAATAAAATAAAATAAATAAATAAATAAACTCTTCAAAGTTCTCAGAACATGCCGGTTTCCTCAATATGTAAGACTTCATCGTTAAATCAAGTGCTTAAAAAATAATAAGAGACAGTTCCATACTTTGTTTACGCACAAAGTACAAAAAATATAACTACCTACTTTCAGTATAGAGAAGCCTAAATTGTCTAATACAGCCAACACTTACCTGACATTCCATGAAAGGATGTCGATAGTCCCTTGCTGAATAAAACTATTACAGTACCAGCAACCGCACAAATTAAGCTACAAATTTGCAGATAGATATGCGCCAGTTTTCGATGCCTGAGCCTCATAGTTGTGGACCAGCCGTTGTAATGATTAAGACTCAATATTGCTTCAGCTGTGAAGAAATGGAACTGAAAATTGGTTAAAATAATCTTTAGACAGTCAATTTACAGGAATACTAGTGGCCCGCCCCGGCTTCGCACGGGTTTTATTCAATTTTTTTTCCCGGCAATTATTCGAATATTATTTAAAATTTGACACTGCGATGGTAGCCGTCTGTCGGATCCAATATAAAACATTCCAAAATCAACAACTACTAATAAATTGAAAATTAATTAAAAAAACATTGTCCAGCGGACAAAATTGTGAATCTAAACCATTCCCAGATCCCCTTGAACACACACAAAAAATTTCATCAAAATCGGTCCAGTGGTTTGAGGGAAGTTCAGTGAC
The DNA here is from genome assembly GCA_929108375.1 of Gymnoscelis rufifasciata. Classification (NCBI taxonomy): domain Eukaryota; kingdom Metazoa; phylum Arthropoda; class Insecta; order Lepidoptera; family Geometridae; genus Gymnoscelis; species Gymnoscelis rufifasciata. The sequence goes on along the minus strand of OV815315.1, from coordinate 3,872,889 downwards.
ATACACACTCACAGAAGAATTATATATATAAAGATTTAAATGAAGAGTTTAATGATGCAGTCAATAATCTCAGGAACTACTTATGAGCCGGTCGGAAATTCGTTTAATATTGGATTGCTCATTCATTGAGAAAGCCGATAGGGTTTTTCACTGCGGGAACATACCCTTTTGCTGCGGGATAGCTCAATATACCCAATATGTATGCGAGCCAGTACATGATCAATTTAATCACAAACAGTCATACAAAGATTATATTTTTATAAATTATGTAAAGGCTTACAATAGGTTGCATACTTACTTTTTAATCTGCATACTGAGCATACAAAAACGATTCATTTTAAAAAAATACGGCCTCATTGACTTTCGAAATGAATATCTTGAATTTGACTTGATTACTTACTTAATAACAATACAATCTAGCCCATCATTTTAAAATACAGAGTTATCACTATAAAGTAGTGAGAACTATGTATTTATAAATGCATTTTTTATTTGTTATAGGTAAAACTCACAGCAAACCCACAAAGAAGAGCATGTAGATCGTTTGTTTTCAAAAAGTAGTGTAAAATCGTGAAACAGATAGCGCCTATGCTAACATGAGCCAAGCCGATCGCCACGGCTAGCCATAATCCTTTGCAATACAGTGTTTTAGGCTCCACGATGATCATCTTAACGGGTCCATCGAATTGAAGCTGCGATTTAGACGTATTCTTAAAAAGCGCTTTTCTCTTCAATATCTGATGTTTCTTCAATATTGTTTTCGGTCTAGATTTTCTATTAGTCTTACGAACGGATTCTTGTGGTTTCTTTCTATATACCGGCTTTCTGCGTGGACTATCTGAGGGAGATTTACGTTCGCTTTGCAAGCTTTCTTCCGTTGGCTTACGTGAATAATCAGCTTCCTTTGGAACGGTAATCATGTTCGCTAAAACTTGGAGCCTATGTAAACAAATAGAAAACTGAAAAGTAAAATACTTCATGTTTACATTGTGTTCCATAGATAGATACAGAGAGTATATAATACCAGAGAGTATATAATCACTACGTTTTAGATAGATACTCTAAGATTGTGTTAGTCTTTAGACAAATAAATAATAGATCAGCATAGTGTGAATAGATTAATAATAGATACTCTTTGGAACGGGAGAAACATGTTTTTCTTGACCTTTGGTAAAATTAGTTTTTGTTATGGTAGATTGACTAAACGTACGGATTTATATTCTCTTTATTCATGATGAAATTATATATTTTTTTGTGAACCAAGTTCTCCTTCAACCTCCTAAACCAAGTGATTATTATTCTCTTTTAATCCCCCACGTAACAATGAAAACGGAGTACGGGGCAGTTGTCCAACTGCTTCTATTTTGACTCAATGATAGTAGCAAAATATGTTTTCAGAATTTAGCGTTGATTCTAAAAAAGGGCAATTGGACAAAAAAACTTATTTTTGCTAAAGGGTAAATGCTTACAAACAAAAAGTGTTAGAGAACCAAACCTCCACTCTATCTCACATTTTTTGTCACCGTTCCATCTTTTATGCCACAATGGTAGTCAAAATCTAAAACCCCATGCAAACTTATTGCATAATAATAAAGTGCACATAGTTTTTACGGAAAACATTGCTTTAGTAGGGAATATAAATACCTTATTCAGCCTTATCAAGAATAAATAATATTTCCACAATATTTCTTAAACATTTAATACTTAAAATATATTTAATAACTTGAAAAATTAGTTACTTCAATATTCATCTAAAGAAACAAACAATATTTTAACCGTTACTTAAAAATCAAAATGGTAATTAGTTTTAAGATTCATCATTGAGAACATGCGACATGAAAGAAAAGGTTGACTAACTTTGACATAACACCCCTCTTTCTAACACACTTAACTCTTAAAACAAAAAGTTACCTAAACATCAAACGCCTCTTTGCGAGTTCTACGGCTATAATGCTTACAGGGGAAGTAAACCACAACCACTGTTATAACCACACAGAAAACAACAGCCAAGTAAACAATATCCGCCCATAATTTCTGTGGAATAACTTTTCCAAACTCAGCTCATAGTATTCCAGATATGAAACACATTGAGGTGGTAATATATGCCGTGATTCCAAGCATTGGGTGATTGTACAAATTTTCATCCCCAGAGGAGTATGCTGAAACTGCCACTATTAAGCTAGCAAGTGTAGCCCCAATACCTGTAACAAGACAAAAATATTTATTTCCTAGTAGCCCTAGTAGTGTTATTTGGTGCACATATTCTCTTGAGCTCAAGACGATTCATGCTACCTTTTTACCGCGGCAGAATGTCATTTTGCATGAAAATCTACTGTACCGAGGGTAACACCGCGAGGCATAACTAGTTGATTACTTACATGATTTCAAAACTTTTTATTATGTGTCAGTAAGGAGTGATCTGACCACTGTCACCTAACACACCACCCAAACGGTTAAATTGGCTCAATTCAGTTTAATTTCTGATTTTTGTACTCTGTGTTCTACGTTTTCCACTTAAAAATACAAAAACAAACGAATAATCCAGTTGGCTAATACAGTAATCATAAAGTGCACCCCACATAAAAGTTAATGCGCCCATTACGCAAACTATTAATAATTTTGTATTTATGTTTATTAGTGTGTAATAGAGAATTTTCTATATTTCTATCTGTCTTACCAAGAATGCAGTGAACAGACATTCCCCAAAATTCGATACGAGTATCACTGAACCAGAGAATCGCGACTGCTCCCGCTGATCCGAACAGAACGCCCATGACTTGCAAAACTTTATGCTGCACCAATCTATCCTCCGGGAATATAAACTGAGACGGTCCATGCATCGAACTTTGCACTAAGATGCCGATCGGCACAAATATCTGAAACTGAAAATTATATGGTAATAAAAGTTACGGGTCTCGAAAGTATTCAACCCATTTAAGAGCCCATATCGGTAATAAAATAAAAATTTATATAAATCTTTTATTTAAGACACAGGTCCATAATATTTGTCTTTTTTTCTTTAATTATATTATTATTATTATGAGGCGGTATCATCCCACTGCTACGCAAAGACCTCCCCCCATTCTCTCAATTCATTATATGTTTATTTAATTTATTATATATACATAATTTATATTAAAAAGAGAGCAAAATGTGTAGAGACCGATCAGTTAAGGAAAGAAGTACCTTTACTAATCACCCTCTGCACAAGACTCTTCCACAGTGGAGAATAAATGTCTTCTCCAACGCTGTTTAGGATGCTGATGTAGTAAGGGTTTAAGACTCCTAGTACAAGGGACCTACATAACCGGCTTATTTTACAGTGATATGCAAGAGATTTTTGTACCGAAATATTGATACTTTCTCGGTCACCGGACATTTACAGGTATCGACTCGATGCGTCGGCGTGACTAAACAGAAAAGATTATTAGATTAAGATTAGATAGATTTACTGATAAGACCGTCCACTGAACATGATATAATGTTTTTTTTTTGTTTATTTGTTTTGTAAATTGGTGTTCAATAAAGTAAATTGTATTGTTTTGTCAGCCAATATGGTAATTAGGCATTCTTCACTATATTTTTATGCGAAAATACTTTATAAATATTTGAAGAAAAAGAAAATTTGCTGAGTTACTGGCAAGTATGCTTTATCCGTTCGTTAAGAATTGCACTCGAGTTATCGCATCATCATCATTCAGCTTTGAGTCTCTGCCAACTATATTTAAACAAAACTAGTAGGCCCATACGGTCTTTGTTCAGAATCAAAAACTATGTCTATAATCACTCTTCATATTTCATAAAACCGCAAACAGATCTGTTCAGTCCTTTATGAGTTTATTGCGAACATAAAGACAGGAAGACAGACAGACGGGGCAGGCTACATTAATTTATATTATTTTTAAGTTCTAATTATGATATTAAATACTTTCTTTGGTTTATAATAAACTATTATGTAATAAAAGCGAGAAGGAATAGCAAACAAATCATTTTACTTCACTTTCAAAACTAACGTTGGAGGATATAGGTAAATATAATAATGTCGTTACACGTCCGTCATCGTTAACGTAAACTGACGTGAGCAAAATCCGTCTTCAAAATGAAATCAACTTACTTTTGCATTCCTAGTACTAGTTGAGATAAGTATCTTTATTTAGATTTTTATCTCTACTGTCTACTTACCCCCAACGAGCAGAGAAAAACGTGAATGATATGCGTGAAATGCATATGCATAAAATAAGTGTACACCAAAATCAGCATCAGGTTAGCACCCATCAGAAGGTAGATTAGGGTTATCCAAGCGCTGCCGCAAGCCCTGGTAGAGGGATCTTCGCATCTAAGGACCCCCTCTGTGACTGCCACGTTCACCGGCCCAAAATGATGCACCCTCTCTGGTTCTCCCATACAACATTTACTTTCTTTTTGTATGAATGCACAATGTTTGCACGTAGAACAAGTCTCTGCTGTGATGACGGGGTTTTCGCCGTCGTAATCGAACATGACTGCTGTTTACAAAATAGGAATGTTTCAAATAAATTATCATTATGCCGATATTACGATTAATTCTCCAATTGAAACTATCCAGTCCAATCCACCTAAATCCTTCTTGTAAGCTCTCTAAACATTCCTTTCCAAGTTGTTATAAATATTTAACTTAGAATTGTTATCATTTTCATACTGAAACTTAGCGACGCGGACCTCTGTCTGACAGGACCAAAATACAAAACTACTTGCCAGATTTGATAACAGACAAAGCTTAATAAAGGCTTTTAAATGCAATGGCTTTTTCAATTAAACTTTTCCATTATACTATTGACATCTAACTAACTACTTATAAAAAGGTATAATAAATTAATGTTATTTTTAGCGTTCATATTACGCTGTCGCAAGCGCCATGATTACGGAATTCCCATGTTCCATGAAGTTTCGAGAAGATTCTAGGGGCGTTGAATAATATATTCTAGAGGTATATATATGAGACATGTCGGAACCTAACAACGGTAAAACTAGTTATATGAAAGAATAATAATAGCTTACCTTACTTTTTATTCGTAGAATAAAATATGATTATTCAGTTTTATTCACTGTTTACGATTTACAGATACATTATTGACAATTCATTCCAGAGAGCAGAGAGTTATATAGGAGTAAAACAAAAAGACACCAATAACCCAAAGACAATCTTACCTTTTGTTCATTAAATAAAATAGTACTTTATATTCTCTTTGCAATCAACTATAATTTTAGAATAACTGGTTTATGTTTACATAAAACTAGAGAAAAGAGTTGCATGATCTGAGTATTTTACAAATACAAACACAAAAAATCCATATCACTGAGTATAAGTATATATAATCACCTATACTAATAATAACCACAGGCAATAAAATTGATTTTCTAAACAAAGAGATTTTATAGTGATCTGTTTTTTGGACACTGGTCAGATTGATTTCCACATTCTTAGTATACGAGTAGTTTATCATGTTCTGTGTTGGATGTCATAATTAAATAAATGGATTTATATTATTTTCATTTCTGTTAATATTCTTAATTAAACCAATAATTATAAACATTCAAATGATATACAATTATAAGAATAAAAATAATTTTTAAGAATAAGAATAATTTTTATTTATCATTTTACAAAACATAGCATAAGTACATACATATAATAATTAAGTGTCTTGTTACAAAAATTATGAAAACTTTGAATTATAATTCAATATAAACACTATTTTTAACTTATTAATCATATATCTTCCAAATAATTTAACAAAACAATTATGTTACCTTAACTGTTTTGTACATTATTTAAGTTAAAATGACGGTACCTAAACGGTTGGAGATGCAATACTTCCCGTGCTAGTCGAAACTGAGTTACGGCAAAGTAATGATTCCCGCCCCATACAAATACAGGTCATATTAGCGTGCACGAAAGCTTGTTCGTAAAGCGCTTATATTATAGTTAATCGACGATATCAGGTAGGTACATAAATCATTAGAAAAGTATTTTTAACTTATGAATAAAATACGACATACATATATTTTAAACAAGTATATAAAACGGGTCCGTTGATTGGTGCTGGACATGGGCTGTTTATTTTGGCTGGTGAGATAGGTACGTCACCTATCTGAAATCGTTGATAAACTCTTCTTTTACATCGTTTCGTCTCATGAATCCTTGTTTATTGCAAAGATATTTGTAAGTTCTTAGGAAATAGACTAAACATATTTTTAATAAACAGCAGCACAATTAATATTTCAGCAGGATTCAATGTTTTGCGCATTGCCGGCCGGACCCTCGGGACGTTTGAGTTTGGCGACGATCGCAAATATACATCATGCCTTTTCAGATAAACACCCTTACAGCGTTGGTTCTAGAGTTCACAGAACGGGAGGGATGTGTTTGTAATCCCTGATTCAGTTATAGGAGCGTGTAAAGCGGATCGCGTCCGTACACATGGTGCAATCCCCTCGTCGACCTTGTCGCGTGGAATGGCAAACTTCGCATTTTTAGAATTGTCCAGCTATCCAGATATACCTCTACATACATATAGACTCTGAATAGTACCTCTAGTGTTGCAATCTAGGTTCATTTTCACTATATTTACCTTCAGGATATAAATAAAAAAAAGTACAAACTTTATAAATCCATGATTTGGGCTCTGGAAATGAGTCTTTTGATCTGAGTTCTGAAATTGTCTCCGTCCGTAATATGAAATTAGGCGTGTGTCAAAAACTTAAAGAAAAACCAACTATTTACAATCCAAAGCCAAGCGAGAATTGAACCAGCTGTAATGGCTCAATTTGCCTAACCACTCGTTTGAGGGCATTATTTATTTCATTGACAAATGATTTAATCACAAACAGGACGTTTTTTGTAAAGAGTATTGCAGCCAGTTTTGAGACAACTCAGACAAATAACAACCTGACAGTGCGACAAAGAGGAAAAAAGAGCTATCAGACACGTAGATGACTATAACTTTGTGTCTCAGCTTCAACCCTTAGCCCATCGACTGTAGGTTTTTACAGACTACATAAACGAAACACACCATCGCCATCATCATGGAGCGTCTTCCATTGCTAGAGCAAAAAAAAGCCAAAAATAAAACGCCATATTTATTTATTATATTTTATGTTAGATAAGCCTTCATTTGATCACAATCTCACCTGACGTAAAGTGACCATGTGGTCTAAGATGGGGCATGAAGACCTAGAAGGTAGATATGGAACTACTGACCGAACTTTTAACTAAATATACTCGGATTTCCGCCCTTTCATAAAAAAACATTAGCTGCTGGCAACACCGTAGTTGTTTTCCGGTCTGATCCGACCTATTATTATTGAGTGGGGCTCGCGAGAATCTGCCCATTATCATAAAAAATAATGGGCGTGACCATACCTATCAATAGCTACAAACTGTTTTGGTCAGTAATGAAAATTTTATCAGTGCTAACCCTTCATAGAAAGGTGCATTCTGTACATGTGCTACCAGCTTATTTTTAAATTTTACATTTAACGAAAGGTTTTTAGTCAGTTTGAATACCATGGGAGGATATTAAATCATTTTCAATGGTTAGAGATGCGACCAAGACAATATCATCCATAGAAGGTCATTGAGATTATATGTTTTGCGAAAAGACATAAATCATAGTTACTTCTGCTGTAAAATAATAATCTATTAAGTATAAAGGTGTATAAAGCGGAAGAGGTTTAAAAAATGAGCTCCTGGAAGAAATGCCTGCAGTTTGTATTTTATTTGTGTACAATAAAGAGTTATCTATATCTCATGACGAGTATTTTTGTTCGTTTTAATCCAATCAAAGGTATCAATTAAAGTCAAACCTATTTCATTAGGTACTATATTATCTGTAATAAAACAGTGGTTAAATATTTTTTGTAACTATTTTAACTTTATCCAGGGGTAAAATACTATTAAATCAACTGATATAGGTCTTAACATGACCTAGAGATTAGATAAGTATAGTTGATTTTAAATATAAAAGTATTCGAAAAAAACCGAAATCGACATGTTGTAGAACAAAATAATATGTCAAAATATACCTGGTGCGCGCCATTCACACCCTTTTCGCCCTCTAAACCTTAATCTTTATTCTTAATAGTTACCTTTAATCTTAATAGGTATATATAAACCACGTGTCACAATGTTTGTCCTCAATGGACTCCTAAACCACTTAACTACAGGTTAACAAAAGTGTAAAATAAATGTCTTTTTATAGGTTGTCTATGATTTTTCTTGCTAAGCTATTCATACGTGGTGATAAAATACTCTTTGAGCTATTGTCTATGTCTCGAAAGTTCAATATTCATTTTATAGGTTGTCTATGATTTTTCTTGATAAGCTATTCATACGTGGTGGTTATATACTCTTTGAGCTATTGTCTATGTCTCGAAAGTTCAATATTCAACATAGTTTTCAATCATTTTTTTCTGACATGAGTTTGAAGTACTTAAGTAATTATTTTTTTATTTTTTTGTTAAGGAAAAATTGCCGTGAACTTTTTTTACCCGTGCGACGCCGGGCGGTGAAATTGAGAAAACGACGATTATATTGATTAAGATAGGCCGCGAAGACCTCAGAAGAAATGGTAAGTATACAATTTACAAAAAATAAGTAATACCTAATCAATAAATAATGTTAACTACTTTTGAATTTTATCTATCTGTATACTACAGATAAATAAAACAATCCACTGAAAAAGTCAGCCAGCTTGTTCGCAGTTTCATCTTTTTCTTAATGTTACAGCGGGAAAATACAATGTTGCACTGTTTTAAGGATTTTACCGCAACAACGTCGTATTTTCCGTCATTATTTATATATTCATATACATATGAATCCCTAATTTTATAATTGGAGAAATCATAGTGAAAATATTTAAAAATCCGAAGACGTTTCGATGCTTAGAACTTCAGGCAACGGACACAACTTAAAATTCTATCAAGCAACTGCACTGTAGAAATTTTATTCAATGTCGGAGAGTTCAAGGACCCAGACGTGTCACGTTTTGTCTAAGCTTTAAAAAAATACCTTCATTCTTTGCTACAAGCATTTTGTATAAATCCAGTCAAAATTAACCAAAAATAACGAGTAGGGACATAAAGACGAAAATGTGTATAAGTATTGTTTAAAACATATTATGTAACATCCAGCATTTTATTTATGAACTGAATGCCTAGTTAATGAGATCAATTTGTAGGTTCTAAAATAATAATTTCATAATGAAATGTTTCATTGATTCAGTAATTTTCATAATTTCCATCTGCTCGGTTTTATTCCTGTTTTATAATTTCCCATAAACCATATTTATTTACTTCATACTCCACTTCGATACACGAAAATTTTGATGATTTATCCCAAATAGCAACATCCTTTAGTTATCAGTTGACCCGACGGTCAGTTAATTTTTACAGCATATGCCAATAGTACCGAGAGCCAAGTAGATGTTAGAGGAATAGGAATTGAGTATATTTATCTTGGCCAAATAGTTTCTCTCTAGGCAAGACAAGATGTCGAGATAACAAGACGCATCCAAAGCGCCTGGGGAAGCTTTTGGTCAATGAAAGATCTCTCAAAAGGCAATCTACCAATCTCCTTAAAAAAGAAACTTATGGACGTACGTATTCTCCCAATACTGACCTACGTCGCCCAGACTTGGTCTCTAACGAACCGTCAAAAATCTGCCCTCGGAGTTTGCCAGCGGAACATGGAGCGTATTATATTAGGAATAAAGCTATCAGATCGTGTTCATAACAGCCTAAAACGTTCCAAAACTAACATCGTAGACGTAGGTCAGAAAGCGGGCAGTCTGAAGTGGAACTGGGCTGGACACGTCTGCCGCATGGCTAGCGATTTGTGGGCAAATACCACAACAGAGTGGAGCCCACCCAACGATAAGAGGCGACGTGGAAGGCCTAGGAGCCGATGGCGGCACGAACTTGACGTTTATCTAAAATCTTGGCCTGAAATGTCGGCAGTTCGAGACGACTGGAGGGAGAAAAGGGAGGCCTTTGTCCAGCATTGGGACAACTAGGCTAATAAAAAAAAACATATTCTTGATACCTATTTGTGCGTTACCAAAAGTCGTATCTGCGCCGCAGCAAGCGGAGCGTGTGACGCACGTAGCACGTACGTTTGATTGTTTTCATACAAAGAGCTCGGTGTGGCGTGATTTAAATTCTCTTCGGATACGGCAATAGTGCCTCGTACGTACGGCAACTATTCTAGGTATCGGTCGTGCGTACGCAGTTCCGTCGCTTTTGTATAAAACAATCGTAAGTTCTTGCAACGTATGTCAAAAGCAAAATAAAAATAAAAAAAAACAAACTAAGTCAAACGCAATTACATCTGCGGCGCCCTTATCTCATATCGACTCTTATATTTTTAAACTAATTCCTATAAAACGCCTGAGAACCACCGCTGTTTAACTCCCAATTATTTAAAAAATATAATTTAGCAAGCCAGCCGTAAACAGAGCAGCATTGTTGAAATATACTTATATACCCTACAAACAAATATCATAGTACAATGACCGCAAAAACCTTGTTTTAATGTCCGTTCAGGGATGAAGCTATAACCCTGAACAAAATTACTTTCCCCTCTGAGATTCAACCGAATCTAACTCCGACAAAACGATACCCCGCCCGAACACAGCCTCACAAATTTACTCCTACAGTCCAATATGGCGCTAGTGTAGATTTTTTCCTTCAAATGTAAGCAAAATCTGAAGAACAAGTTTTAGTTCAATATTCCGCCACCCGTACAAATATTTTAGCTAAAATCCACCATTACGTTTTATTACTGCGAAGGTACACGAGTTTGCTTTTTTGACGTATAAATATAAGAAATTGTTGTAATAAAAGTGGATATCTTAAGGTCGCCTAATAAAGAGAAATATATCTAAACAGCCCTCGCAAAAATCCTTTCAAGTTAACAAGGGTGATAAAAATTTTATGCTGTTTTCATTTTCATTTATAAGAAGGCACAGAATGGTAGAAAATAAATAAAATATTGTTCCATAAATACAATAATTTAGTTCCAAATTATGAAAAAGTTTTTGTAGGTAAGTTAAGACTTTGACCTTTACAAGAAATTTATGTCTTACTTGTGACAACCTATTTAAAGTATTTTAAACAAGGAATGATTTATTTTCAGAATAACCACACAATCATGAACAAAATTTAGGAAACATGACTTAATTAAATTTATTAGATTTTAGTATTTCATTATCTTATGATTTAACATTTACAGATTATTTATATTATTTAAGTCTAGCATAGTTAAACCTAATTTTAGAACTCCTTTTTTGTAACAGCACCTTATTCTTTAATGTCCCTTAAGTGTGACATAAATAAATTGAATTCAAAGGGCAATAACAGATCGAAATATTAAAATAATTTTATTTCAATAAATAAATTAACAGCAAATATAAACCCAATAGTTTTTAAGTAATATGTGTTTAAATAAGGTATTAGAACGAACAAAAGTTATCGGCACCAGATGAAATCAATTACAAAAACTGCATCATAAACAACAGCCAAAGAAATTAATTCGATTGGCAATGCAATTACGTACAGTCACGATGGCAAGTGATTCACGATCTTCATTACATTGTAAATCAGGCATGGGCAGGTGCGTTAATTTACATAGCCTATCAGAATGTTTAGCACGCAAATTTTAATATGACGTACTAGAAATAATTGTATAACGATATTTTGACTGCCACAGTGGCGCGGTGTGCGAAGGTTCGCGTGCGGCGCAAGAATAGCGGGTTAAATTCCCGCGAGGGGTCAAGAGTTTGTTTGTTCTGCAAGCACTTTTCTACGTGTTCTGAGTTTTTTTTTTTTGTTTTTTTTATGATCGATAAGCCTTCATTTGACCACAATCTCACCTGATGTAAAGTGACGATGGGGTCTAAGATGGGACATGAAGACCTAGAAGGTGGCTTCTCCGGGCCACATTATGAAACACGAAAAATCGCTTCACGCACTGGCCCAGCCCGGAGGGTGGTGACAAGCCGCCGCCGAAGCCTCCCACCAGATACTGTTATTAGCAACACCCGGAGGCGTGTTGTTTAAAATGTATGATAAAAATGTCTTATGTTTGTCTATTATATTAAGTATATCAGATGTCTAGTACCCGTAACACAAGCTTAGAGCTTACCACGGGGCCAGATGTTGTTGTGAGATAATTTGAATGAATTGCTAATGATCATGAATACACAATTTTGAGGGTAGATCGTGATATTTACTTACTGTTTTTTTTATTGTGGGTACAACGAGTCTTTTTGATTTGCTACGAGAAGCCGACAAACAGTTCGTTGAGAACCGCCTCGCATTCGAGTGCTCGCGGCTTCACTCGCTATTAGTGCTCTCAGTGCAACGTATCATACTAAGGTCCTTCCTGTGTCTTGTGTTGTGTAATAAACAGATCGAGAAGAACACTCACAAACCTGTCGAATTCCAATATAACCCGGAAGCTGCGCGTGGGCATAAAACTGAGGAACCTGAAGTCTCGTTTGTACAGGCCGGCGAGCAATCACTAGGGGTAAGTTTCTAACCCACAGAGCCAAATTTCGCTACATTGTCTATTTTAATATCAAAATAGACAATGTTGTATTATAATTATATATGTTTTTATAAATGTGTGTTGGCAGTACTGTGCTCAACACCCGGACGGGCGGCACTGAAAGCCAGCGCTGTGTCTACATTCGTGCAGATACAGCACATGCTGAGTGTCGACCCATTTGTGTACTTTAATCTAAGTTTACTTTAATAATGTTATCTGTCTTATTTTTGCACACAAATAAATATTTTACTTTCTTTCTTTCTTTAATTCGTAACTAATCACACAGTACAATCTAACCCCTAATTAAGCTGAACTTATGCATTTTTGTTTTAAAATACATAATAAAATTAATAATTTATTAAAAACCAAATAAAGTTTTACATTAGTTAGGACTTTGCCTCCTGTGCTAGTTAGAAACCGTGTTACAACGAGGTATTGCTCCGGAAACTACGTAGTCATAAAAAACACCTTAAAAAGGAATTTATATAATTACCTTGCAGACTTACTCGTATATATACCTACTATGATATTAATTTTATAATTTAAAATGAATAAGTGATTTTCATTCGTGAATCCTAAAACGTAATATACCTACATTATATACAAAAATGATGTACATGTCATATAATATAGAATTACACCCATACGAGAAAACAGAACTTATATTTATAAAATTTAAATAATGAAACCCATGAGGTGTTCCGTTAAATATAGCTATTTGTATTTTATCAGGATTACCAATGAAAATACATATTTATCAGTACTACGATACTGCGTCGTTTTTTAGCTACGTAATTTTTCAATCTTGACAAGTTGTTTAAATCAATTTTATCTCAGCTTCAGTGAGTTGATTTGGGATTTCCACGAATAACATAATCTAGAATTGCATTGAATATCAAACAGTGTAGAAAAAAGTAGTTTTTCAATTACGTGATTACAACAAATCATTTTGGACTGGGTATCAATCCATTAAAGGCTCCTGTTAAGAAAAAATTAACACAAATTTTTATTGGATTTTCTTTAAGATGAATGAGCATTTAAAAAAATATTTAAACGTTAAAATCTTTTTTAACTCGGGTCCTACTTGGGTACTACGTATTATAATCCATTAAATAAATAGGAAAATACCCTCCTAAGCAAGTTGTTCAACTTATATACACATAATTATGTTATTGTAGGCTCATAATATGTTTCATAAGCTAATTATTAAGTAGTTGCAAGTTCTTACATTTCGGTATTTGTAAAGACCATTTCACGAAACCTGCACAAAATTTAAACGGATTCGATTCTAAATCACTAGCCAAATTTATTTGCATGGAAAAACGAATAGAATCTATCGCCGTTATCACAAAACGAAACACTCCACGCTAACGAAAAAAACTCGAATGCATTACCAAAAAGTCCACAGGAGGGTGCATACGGAATTTTCCTATACTGTACCACTTTCTAAAGTAATATATGAGCTCTCAGCCCCGTGTATTAGAGCCGCTTAAAAGCATTGTTCTGTTTCGAGAGAATGAGATGTTGAGTCTTGGGCGGTGAGTGTTCTAAGATTCCTAAAAGTTTCCGAACTTTCTCCCTCATGTGTATTTCGAAAACACGTCTTAACATTTGGAAACTCGGAGCGTAATTCGTGTGTAGATACCGAAGCCTCATAAAGTTCTTAAGATTAAATGTGGTTTGAAATATTAGGTCCTTACATATGAAATTGGCGTTTTTCGTACTGGCCACTTTAATCACAAATTTCTCCTCTTTGGTAAGGAATTCCAAATTCAAATTTGTACAGCTATAGACTCATGTATTTGTGCTTCGATGATCGTCATTCATTTGTTTTTTTTCTTCTGTTTTTTTCTGTTTGCGTCACTCATTTTACAAAAAAGCGGATCCATCGCAAACCACGTCCGAGTTAGCTGCAGGCTGCGGTGTTAGTGATAAAACTGTTTTAATTCACTTGAAGCAAATTGGGAAGATTAAAAAGCTTGAAAGGTGGGTACCTCACGAATTGACTGAAGCAAACCGGCAAACGCGCGTCGACTGCTGCGTTACATTACTAAACCGGCACAATAATGAAGGTATTTTAAACCGAATCATTACCTGTGATGAAAAATGGGTTCTTTACGATAATCGGAAGCGCTCAGCGCAATGGTTGGATCCTGGCCAGCCAGCCAAATCCTGCCCCAAGCGAAAATTAACCCCAAAAAAGTTACTTGTAAGCGTTTGGTGGACTAGTGCCGGTATTGTTCATTACAGTTTTCTCAAATCTGGCCAGACTATTACGGCTGATGTCTATTGTCAGCAATTGCAAACCATGATGGAAAAGCTAGCGGCTAAACAACCTAGGCTGGTCAATCGCTCCACGCCACTGCTGCTTCACGACAACGCTAGACCACACACTGCGCAACAGACGGCTACTAAATTAGAAGAGCTTCAATTGGAAAGTCTAAGACATCCTCCGTACTCCCCGGACCTTGCTCCAACAGATTACCATTTTTTTCGAAATTTGGATAACTTCTTGCAAGGGAAAAAATTCAACTCCGATGGGGCAGTCCAAATCGCCTTCAAAGATTTTATTGATTCCCGTCCGACTGGTTTTTTTAGTAAAGGGATCAATGAACTACCTATAAGATGGCAAAAGTGCATAGAAAATAATGGTTCATACTTTGATTAATTAAATATATTATATTAAAAAATATTCGACTTTTTGTTCCTCCCATACAAAACGCCAATTTCATATGTAAGGACCTAATATTAAATGAAATCATGTGACGTGGTGGCAAAGTAAAAACATAAACTTAGCCATTTCTATTTAAAATTCTTCGACTAAATTGTAACTTTTTTTTTTAACTCTTTACTTAAACATGGTTAGCTAGATAGTCGGCTTTTATATTGTGTCGGGAAATTTATGTTTTTCTTGCTTGAATAAAATTTTAGAAGAAAGGAAAAAAGTGCTCTAGCACCGTGCTCAACACAGTCACAGAAATCGTAAGTTCTAAAAATATCTTCTACCTGCTGTCATTTACCACAAATATAAAATAATCATAATTATGGTTTTCTTTCCATGCCCTATATTTACCGATGTCGATATATTTATTCGCATTCATTTTCAGTTTACGCTGTCATAAACTTAAATTCACAATTCCCTATCGTTATGATTATTCATGGATGTTTCGGAAATCGAGACTATAACCGGTGCACTGCACAAATCAGAGATGACAAGGTAACAGGTTAGTATCGAAACACACTATGGCGAAGATACGCTACCGTACTTTCGCGGCTGATTTTACGTTCCGTCGTTTCATAGCCAAATAAGCATATATTAAAAATTTAGTTTTTAATGATGCATCAACAAGGTGGGTGTTTTGCTTCTTAGCCAATATAAAGGTTTAGGTACTTTGCTTCATAGACGAATTGAATGTTAGACAGTCTAATTATATAAGGCACAGAACCTAGGTAAAATCAGTGGCGGAATTCAGTGTCTCGAGCGCTGTTGTGTCGTTGTGTTTTGTTGGTAATCGAACCGAACTTCGGCTGATAAGTTGAACTTACAAGCCGAAGCCTATTTTCCGACCGAAGCTCAGCTATAACGCCATGTCATTTCGGCTCAGTGTGTCGTCAGTTATTAGCTTTGCATGCGTAATTAGGCCGAACTTCGGTCGCGTAATTTCTCCATAGTGTGTTTACATACTAACTGTAACATTGGAGATGTTATGCTTTTTGTATGCAACTATAGGGCACTAAAATTGTGAATGGTATATTTTTATTACATTTTGCATGCGAACCGTGAAGTTTATGGATACAATTATTGTTGAAACAACAGGGAAATTTATAGTGACAATCGCGTCGGTGACGGCCTCGCACGGTAATACAGTTTCGGGATATTGTTCGATGATCGTTAAAATGGCTTTTTTATTTTAGCGTTTTGTTGGCAGAAGAATAGTGTTGGTTTATGGTGTGCTTTTGTTCCGTTCTTTTAGAGAAAATAGCTGTGTAAAACAGACAGTGGTATGATGTTTCAGAAGTGGTATTAGCTGGTGGTAATTTTATAATTTTCAGTTTATTAGTTACTATTTTTAGATAAATAAATAAATAAATATTTCCGGACTACTCACACAGCATCACCTAACCCCAAACTAAGATAACTCTTTATTGTGCACCACAAATATAATACAATCAGTAAACAGTTACAAGACAATACATCGGAGTAAATGGCGGCCTTATCGATACGAGCGATCTCTTCCAGGCAACCTTTGGATGTTTTTTTTATAGTTTATAACTTTGGCACTATTCCTCGGCTTGGAGCGATTCTGCTTGGCGCTCTTAGGGGAATTTACACCGTATAGGTATTATATATACAGGACATGTTGCAAAAGTGTAGATCACTATTGGAAGGTCTGATTTCTGGTCTGATTGGTTTAGATATAGGAGAAACTAAAATATTTAATATGTTAAACTGGTATAACTTTTGAAACTATCATGGTAAATATCCCGTTATAGATCTAAAATGGTCTATCTAAAGATTAAACTGGTTTTGAATACTATTAATAAAAAAATAAAGTTTTGGTAGGTAAATACTTAGTCATGCTTGCTTTCAGCCTAAGCCACAAAGTTTTCAGTTGTTAAATACTTTTCAAAGTTCAACGGTCACATTTGCAACCATGTTGTTTTTGAACAAATATGTTTTTAAATTAGAAAGTTATGAAGATATGTTAATAAAGTAAATTTTAATTTAATAGATATTAACAAAGACGTTTGGCTCATATTCAATTAAATGTATTAGAAGTGTCATGTCAGTTGAAAACCGAAAAGGTTTTATCATGATCGTCAGTGATTCATTAAATTACTGGATATTTGACTCTGGCCAAACCTACGCGTCAGCAACGCGGGAAGTGGGACGCGATGCGGGACTGTCTGCAACGCGCGACATTATAGCCTGAATACGTTCCGCTTTGTGGCCGCGTAGGTGTTCAAAGACCCATGTAAAGTATGACACTTCTGAGTCACGCATTTTCATTTGAATTTATCAACCCGCACATGTCCAACCTGGTGAATTAAGGCCTAATCTCTCTCGTCAAGAGAGAAGTCCCTATATGTCCCCGCAGTGGCAACTGAAATAAAAATTCAAAAGATAAAAAAATCATATATTTTTAAATCGCTTGGCCAATTTTCTTTACCATAATGACTCTGCCTATCTAATAGGCATAAAACCCTCTCATAATAGCAACATTTCGTCACAATTTAATTCTTCATTTTTGTTCCATTAGTCTGCTAGTCTAGGCTCAGAATGTAGGTGCCCCATTGTCTCATTGTGAATTGCCATCCAGGAGTCAACGCGAAATTCTCTTATTCCCATTATACCGTATTATTCTCATTGTTTTGAGACACATACATATTGTCTTATTAACGCTTAGCTGTAGCAGAATTTAATGGCAAGCTCAATAATGTTCTGTATACCGTGTGTGTATATTTTTGATTGCCTTAGCGTAGTGGAAAGTCCGCTTGTGGCTGAAAGGAGTAATAGGCTCGATTCCCTCTGGGAGACGGACTATAGTATGTTTTAGATTAAAAACTATATTTTCAAACATACCAGTAGGTATCCCAAAATCAATGTGGCTATTGCTATTGCTAAAAACATACATAAAGGCGGGATTATACTTCAGTTTCTTTTAATTGGACTTTGCGCTTGAAGCGTCAATTTGCCAGTGTCGAGTTAAATAAAATTATAAAGTGTAAAAGATGTTTCTCAGTTGAACGCCATTTTGCGTAAAAAATAACGAAAAATCGGGATTATAGTTAATATGTAGATGCATAAGTGCGTTCATCATTTTTCTTCTGAGTTTTTTTTTGTTTTAAAATCGCGGCAAATAGGACCTAATTAATAAATATTGTTGGAAAATATATCTTAACACTGTCTGTGGTAAGATCTTACTTATTATGATGGTTACTAGAAATTTGATAATCATCATCATCACTTCAGTCGTAGGAATTTCGCTGCTGGACATAGGCCCATCCACAAATATTTCCAGTAGGTAATTTCGTCTGGCAGCGGCCTAAGGTATATAATATCTAAGGTATATAATAAATAATATTATCTCTAACAAAAAATCTAATCAACTTACCTAATTATAATGGAATCGCCATAGGGAGGTACTATTTTTATCTTCCACCCTTTTGTTATCAACTAACTATAAAGAAAATATTCAAAACATCCATCTTTTATTTCGAAACCCCTACCCTCGTCGTTAGCCCCTCAGGTGGCACCTTCATTAATCTTATTCCCTCTTAGAGGAACTCAAAGAATCTTAATTTGAAGTTCAACGCCCGTCTTTATCAGAACTATGCGGAAAGAATTCTTCTAAAAGCTACCTCCTATTCATAATACGAAACAGTTCTTTGTTCTCAGATGCCAGTTGTTTTGAATTATAATGAAAGATAAGTTGTTATTTATTTGTGAGAAAAATAACTTGGATGTTCTTGGATACAAAGAGAGAATCGATTTGGGATTGTAAAGTATGGAATTATCTGATTTGAGTTCATCCTCGTTTACATCGACACTTAGCCTCAAATTCACCATTTTTTGCTACAAATTGTGTATAATTGAACCTAGTTCAACCATTGAAAAATACTTTTACGAAATTTTATGTTCGGTAAAATCAATGACATGGTTTATAAGAACAAATCTTCCCAAATCTTATATTTTTAGGCCTCCCCATACTGGCCGAAACGTTCGTTACACCTTGTATAACTACATATATAAGTACAAGCTATAATAATAATTCAGACAATTTATAGACCACCGATTTTGTGTTCCGTTTCAACATAGTCACTATTACTATTCTGAGCAACAAAACATCCCTTAGTAAAAAAATTCAATAAGAAAAACTCGCTCTCAAAATTAATCAGAAGATCCGACTTCTTTCCGCAAGAACACTTAAGAAACTACACATTACTGTGGAAAAGGAAGCAACTCCAACTTCCTAATGCAAAAGTCTGACCGGAACGGATAAAACTTGCTAAGCCGATGAAATATCTCAGGCGGGGCATCGGATATATCTTTAGTTAGCAACATCCAAGGTGCTGGAGCATGCTTGAGCGCCCAACTTTGACCGGTACAGTCGAACCGTACCGTCTTAATGAAGTTCTGAAGTTCCCTCAACCCATCCACTGGATAAACTGACTTCCAAGCAGGTTTATAAGCTCTACATTCGCTTGCGTGGTGACATGCCTCGTGGTCACTTCAAGCTTGTAGTGGTTACATTGGTATAAACTTGGCTTGAACAGGTTAAATTTGTCAAGTTGGGCTTCTAAACTAAAGTACTTGATAGAGAACTTGAGGCTATGTTTGATCCTGCATGATTTTCACAAGGATAAAAGTTGATAAATGCGATAATAAGTATTAATACAGATTATATAATGTATTAGATAATATCAAATACCCATGACCAAATAATCCACGGGAAAATGCATTATTTTCGGGCTAGTCCCTCTGCATCTCATTCCCCGAGCATGTCGTTTCAGTTTGTTTTTAATTACAACTCTGTTCAGTGTTAATTCTTAATTATTTTTTATTATGTACTGTCAGTGAATAACATTCGGCATATTGTCCCAAGAAATTATCAATGACGAAGTCATACCCATACTCAACAAAAAATATCATTTTCAATACATAAGTAAATAAGTAAATTTAGTTTTTTTTTGTGTAATTTATATACTTACTTACAATTACTACTAACAATGATTACTTACTAGCGGCCCGCCCCGGCGTCGCACGGGTAAAAAAAGTTCCGGCAATTTTTCCTTATTTGCTCACCGTTTACACCTACCCTGGACTACGACAAACATTTTAAAACCAAAATCAGCTCAATCGGCCCAGCCGTTCTCGAGTTTTAATCAGACTAACGAACAACAATTCATTTTTATTTATTTAGATAGATAGATAGATAAATAATTTACCATTACGCATTCTAGGTTTAGTTTTAATGTTTCTTTGTTTGATGTGTTATAAAGTATTTTCTATTCTATTCTACTTACTTATAAAACTCATAATTATTATAACTGGTGAGTATTCGCAAAACAGAGCTACCCATGTACAATCTTTAGGAATTTGAAATAACGTTGTATAATTCAAAATTCCAGCTTTGTATATATAATAAAGGTAAATAAATATAAACCTAAAGTTACAATTAACGCACTTGAACTCGTTGGCATAAAACAAAATTACACCTATCCGTTCCTCCGTTATGTACAACACTATTATTATTACCGGGGCTTAAATTGCGCTCCTAGGCAAATCCTTGGCATTATGAGGTAATATCGTTAAAATTTTATTAACTCCACTTATAGTAATGTGATATTTATGACGTAGGAGAAAAGGCCTGTAGTTTATTGTTTCATGGTTGAGAGACTATGAATAAACCCAACGATTTATGCTGGCTGTAAAGTTTACAGTACCTAGGTTACCGTAAAGTCGAATAACAATCGCACAAATCTTTCGTTAAAATTGAGTTAGTATATTTTATAAATGGTTTTCGTTTTGTTCGGGATTTGAGTTTCATATTATTTTCAACTACTAACAAAGTTTCAAGCAACTTTAGTTATATAAAATATGGATTATGGAAGATAAAAGGATAATTGATATCAATTAAAAATAATTGAAATGAAAAATGGTCTGAGAGAACCAACTAAAAAATTACACTTCTTTTCTTAATGTCGGTTAAAAAAGTTGAAGGATTAGTAAAGTTAAAACAACTATGGCATAAATCAGCGTTTTATCAAATTTCGAGGTCACAAACATGCAAATTTTCATATAATTTCGTAGGTCCGCTAAAAAAACTATATTTTATTTAACAATATGACTAACAAATTAATTACTTTTTATTTTAGCCTAGTTTGTCCCACTACTGGGCAATTGCCTCTCCCGAATCCCTGCACTCGTCAAACAAAACTCACTCCACTTGTAAACTAACTACTTAGCTTTACACGCCACGGCGTTCCCCTTGTTTTTGGATTTTCCCGCTATAATTGTGTAAATAAATAAAACCTATTGCCTTTCCTCATAAATAGACTATCTAACACATTTTTCAAATCGGGTATGACACAGTCCCTGATATTACCGTGCTCAAACAAACTCATAATAGTATAGATGAATTAATAACTAAAATATCTGCACCACCACTCAATCGCTCCACCCAAAAACATTATCATAACCTAATAACAACAATATCTCAACAGAAACAATCTTCAACTTAAACTGACAATTACTTGGTCTCTTGTTTGTTTCGCTAAAGTGATAAGTTTGCCCGTAAACTATTTATGTTAGTGAACCTTTTATGTTGATTGAATCATACAAGACACAAAGGCTAGGGCAAGGAAGGCTGAGGCCGATCGATCCGGGTCAAAGTCGACACTATCCATCATTCGGATGTTGGTGTCTTCAGTTTGTTAACTGCAACCGGCTCGTTTATCATAACGACAGACCTCTGAAGGTTAGGTTGGTTTAGATGTTCAGTTAAATAGATAGGGCCTCGTTGAGCCTTCTCTGAAATTTTCTAATTTAACTTAGTTAAATCGAAAAAGCCGTGTTGGCTAAGTGGGAGGACACTCGACTTTCATTCCGAAGGTCGTCGATTTTTCTTCTTGAGAAATTTATGTGCGCTTTAAACACGTGCTTTAACGGTGAAGGCAAACATAGTGTGAAGGACATGTGACATTCACCAACCCGCACTTGGCCAGCGTGGTGAATTAAGGCCTAATCTCTCCCGTTAAGACAGAAGTCTCTGTGTCCCAGCAGTGGGAACATTAATAGGGTGATGATATAATCGATCGCTCGAAACCCCCAGCATATTTAAAATCTTTAGAGCGGTTTCGGTGATTCAGAATATACGAGATATATGTATAAGAATTGCTCGTTTAGCATAGTCGTATCCTCCAATTTTAAATTAATATTGTACTTGTAAATATGTTTGTGTATTATTTTAATTAGTAGCAGATACCAATATCCAGTATAGCAGAGTGATTATTCCAAATCTATAAATATTATAAATTAAAGTCACCGCCGCGTATGTCTGTCTCTATGTTCGCGAAAACTCAAAAACTACTGAAAGGATCTCTATGCACTTTTTAGCAATAGGTAAGGAGATTCAAGAGGAAGGTTTTTGCAGCCGTGCAAAGCCGGAAAGAGCCATCTAGTAAAATATAAATTACAATGTAGTAAAATGACGTGACGTCATGTAAGCATGTTGCCTACGTGCAGACTTTTTGTAGACTATTGGAAAAACCCAACATAATCAATATTATCAAGCTTATCTGCAAATTATAGATAGATTATGATTAATTTCATGTTCACGTCGTGGACTTCGCACATGCCAACACAACACTAACCCTATACAAAGGATTCGAGCAAGCTGTGTTAATTAACAGTTCTATTAGTTTTAACGTTGCTAGAGCTAGAGCGTACCTAGATAATTTTTTGTTTAAACTAATACTCGTATTAGACTTTATTTTGGTTTCTATTTGATCCACAATAAAATTTCGGTAAAAAACAATGCATTAAACTAAAAATTAAATTATGTATTTGTAATTTCCAAAAATGCGCAAAAAACGGTTGCTTCCAAAATGGCGCTTGTCTGACATCACGTGTCAGTAATCTACCATAGGAGCTGTAGGCCATATTAAAAAAGCATTTCACTAATCAGGTAGGAATACCAACGCCATTTCGAAAAGTAGCGTTTAAGTAAAGTGACCAAACATAAAATGTTTTATAAAAATCGTGTGTATTTTTACATACCTACTGTGTTAAAAAAGTATTAATTATTAATCTAGTAACAATTTGTTCCTTTTTCTTTCTTTCTTATTCTAATGAAAGTCCCCTACACCGAAGTATTCTATACTGATATTACAAAGCAGTGTTTGTTTCTTTGTTTGAACGCGATAATCTCAGGAACTTCTAGTTAGATTTGAAAACATCTTTCAGTGTTAGATAGCCCATTTAACGAGAAAGGCTCTATGCTACTTTTTACTCATAAATAATTTGCTTGGGAGTACGTTGCTACCGTGGAAAAGAACAAAAACCACAGGTGTGGCGTTTAAGGCTAGTGTAACACAAAAATTTATTCCGTTTTTTTATTGCACGAAGCGGCTGATCGTTATTTATTATGACCACAACATAGCTTCTGCAGCTTCCCTTCCCTAAAGGATCTAAAGAATATTCAATAAATTTATGAATGACAGCAAACTGCGTTGCTATTCGCAATTCGTCTATAAAGCAAATTCAAGGAGCTATTCCTTGAATAGATACTATCGAAACTTTCTGATATCTCCTGTAAGTCCTACAAGGGGAACTTCAGAGTACACACAGACAAATAAGATTACCATTCTAAACCCCTGATTGATGCTAAACCGCCCTTCCTGGTTCTGTCGGATCCATATTTCAAGGCATGAAAGTCTAAAATCGCTCAAAATATTGAGCTTTTCAGTTTATTGCGAAAATGGCAACGACGGGGGCTAAGGTGCTAGTTTTTATGGCCTATTTTACCATATCTGATGGCGAAATTGTACGACATACCGGAATTTACAGTCACGCTTTAATTTAAGTACCTTCGACCCCTTTGTATACCATTTCTATGCACAAAATATACTTTAAAAAACAACCTTAACCCTGTCGATCGTAAGTAATCGTCAAAGACTTATCTAGAATAAACATGTTGATTCTTAAAAAAAACCGAGTTTTGTTTTGAAAAATATGAATGTACCAGTTTCATTTTTATTTTGTTACCTCACAATTTTGATCTCGGTTAAAAATGCCTAGATACCTATCGAAAACAGGAATACACCGGTTTACGGTAGTCACATATGCAAACAAACTCTCAAACTATTGTCTCAAACTATAACATAATTAAACATACATAAGTCAAAATTTAAAATGTCTTGTGTTAACTAAATTGCTATTCGCGATTTAAAGATTCAACCTTCAGTCGCTGTCTTAACCTACAAGCACAAGCATCACGAATAAAACCAACACCCACACTAATAGATTTTTACGAGTCCCTTTGCAATTTCAACACATCAGTCTTAGTTCTACCGCTTATTCATTACCCCGGCAATCGTATTAACAATCATCCATTTATTATTTACGATAGCCTCCCAGGCCTTCTATTATTTATTTAGCTGTAGTGCGGGGCGTCAAAACGGGCGTGCGGTTAATATTTCACTGCGCCGACGTTAAGTCGACTCAGATTTATGAACGGTCTATGTTCTACAATTAACTGGAAGGATCTTAGGCATTGCGTTTTGTTCACACGGGAAGTGATATCTACTGTTTTAAATTTACGCAACTGTAACTAGGTATAGGAAGAATGGACGATTAAGATTTTGTGTCTTCTTTATGTCATTTAAGCTGTGTTGGCTAAGTGAAAGCACACTCAACGTCCATTCCGAAGGTTGTGAGTTCAAACCCCGCAATGCATCTATGGATTTTTCTTCTTGAAATATGTTCGTGCGCTTCAAAACACTTGCTTTAAAGGTGAAAACAAACATCGTGCGTAAACCGGCATGTTCTGAGAACTTTTAAGAGTTTGAAGGACAAATAGTGAATGTCACATGTCCTTCGAACTCTCAGAACATCACCCAGCATGGTGAATAAAGTCCCTGTGTCTCAGCAGTGGGAACGTAAATATGAGTGTTTATGTTTATACGGTATTGCGTTTCGAATGCGAGCTGAATTCTAAAACATTCGCAGTTTTCATTTTTTTTAACCGACTTCAAAAAAAAAGGAGGTTTCTCAATTCGACCGTATATTTTTTTTTTTTTTTTTTTTTATGTATGTCCGCGGATATCTTTGTCGGTTATGAACCGATTTTGATTATTCTTTTTTTGTTGGAAAGGGAGTATTCCAAGGGTGGTCCCATTGTAAGGAAACCTGGATCTGGTGGTGGAATCCTGAAGAGATTGAGGGAAACTCTTGAAAATATTGTCTTTCCGACTTGTGTGTTCCTTAATATTATTATTCAATATAATGAATTTTAAAGCCGTTTTATTAATGAGGGCCTGGTGTTGATCTGGTGATCTGATGATGGAGGGAAAGGCGGTCGAAGGAACTCCTCAACGATTTACAGCAAGTACTTTGTGTTTGGGCTTGATTAACTTATATTACTGAGACCGTTCATCTAAATGGGTTTTGACTGATATTAGGGGTCTGATGATGAAAATGAAGGACAGTCAAAGGAACTCTATAAGGTATATTTTAGTAGAGTAATCACTAAAAATCGTGAAATAAAACTTTTTTGCCAAAAATTAAACCAACTTCAAAAGAGAAACTGAAAAGTACAAAATAAATTAACTTTACAAATCATTTCGACATTATAAGTGATAATTAAAAGAAACATAAACAATTAAATAATTAAGTATTTAATAATTTTGAGGTCGGTGCCAACAAATACATTTTTACCTACACTATACACAATATCAATAGATATGTCAAAATAACATACTAATTAACAGCATTTAGGACCCAAATAGAAATGCGTACCTATATCCGCGAATGGCCGATATTTAGAGTTAATTTCCTACTTAATACCTTATGGCTTGAGTTGTGAAAAAGATTGATGTTAGGTACCTATATTATATTATATCTAGTTATTGTTTTACTTGGCACCGACTTCAAAATTATTAAATACTTAATTATTTAATTGTTTATGTTTCTTTTAATTATCACTTTTAATGTCGAAATGATTTGTAAAGTTAATTTATTTTGTACTTTTCACTTTTCAGTTTCTCTTTTGAAGTTGGTTTAATTTTTGGCAAAAAAGTTTTATAATATTTAAAAGCGAGTGTAGTTTAACCTAAAAAAAAATGCAAAACATGGGAGCTCTCATGTTACCATCTTTACTACGAGTATTACTTATTTTATATTACTTATCAATAAAATAGCAGTTCATAATCATTATTATCTCAGTTACAGGACGTTGGAACAGTTTGCGTAGACCTTACTCATATTTTGCTTTCCATTTAAAGCTAATCCATTCATCGTCCGAGGAGACCTTATACACATTGTTTGCGGATCTACAGTCTTCTCTAAGATTCTTTCTCAATTCGAACATCTAGCTCACAGAACAGATGGGCATTGAGCATAACAGTTCACAAATGAAGCAGAATCGTACAAGCGACAAAATACCTTGAAATTCAGGTACGGCCTCAAGGTGGATACAAACCGCTTCCAACCAAATAATTAATTATACATTAGACATAATAATGGATTTCATTTAAATTCTGATGATAATGATTGAATTGTGCATATAAATAAAGTATTGGTATTCAGTCAATTTGTATGAGTAACTTCTTACTTGCTCTGTATCACCGATCCGTGCATTTTTGTGCTCGTATTTTATATTCAGAATACAATATTGTGCAGGGAAATCAAAAGCTGCACAGAATTCCTGTTTTTTTTTTATTTTTCCATTTCTACATAACAAGTATATTTCCAAAGGGAAAACTCGTATTCAAAACACTCAAACTGGTTCCACTTCGATAAGCTATAAATAAAGGTCCCAAAACCAATTTATTTTTGTAAAGTCCAAGTTTCTTTAAGTTGGATATTTATTTTTCCTATTGAGTCATGGCGATAACTTTTTAACCCTAGTTGACATGGGGTGAATAACTCTCGTTGACAGTGAGGGGTGATCGGAACTTTTTGCCCCTAACGCTTATTGACCCTTAGCCCCAGCCGTGTCCTACTTGACAGATCTCTGGTTAAAAAATCATAGATTTTTTTTGCTTTTATTTTCATGTTTGTTTCCTCAGAACTTCGTGTTCCGTAAACGGATTACGATGATTTTTAAATTAAATTTTACAGTACATAGTACAGAGTTATTGAAAAACGTCTTTATTTTATAACGAATTTTGTCGACCGCGGGTCAAAGATTAGAATCTCACGTGTTTTGATGTTTTTTTTGTACCTTTTGTTGCTCTTTTTTGTTTTTTAAGTAATTTTTTGAACATATTTTAGTTAAAATGGCTTAAGAAAAGGAGAAGGTTCTATAATAGTCGTAGTAATTTACTATTCTGTGATATGATGGTATTTTTGTTTTTTTTGTTTATCGCGCATTTTTGTGTGCATTTCTATTTAAGAAGAAGTGGTTATGTATTTAGCGATTTTTAGTTTTCGAATATTATATACAGTAAATATATATTGAAAATGTTCGAAAATGATTGAGCCCGCGCAAGGAGATAGTGTCAAGCCCCCGGCCGGATGCCCGCTGTCCGAGTTATTCATTCGTAATTTCCAAACTATAATTGAATTTCCTTTTCAATGTTTTTTGTTAAATATCTACATTGTTGTACTATTGTATGTTTATCACAGGAACGACTCAGCCTGACCTGTTTCTAATATTGAAATAAACAGTATTTCTTACACTCACATTAAATGTAGACACACTGCCAAAACATATACATATTTTTTTTTCCTATCAGTCTATTAAGGCTGATCTTTAAAATAATAAGTAACTTCGACTACTTTTACCGAGAGTAAATCGAAATATTTTGCGGAAAAAATGCAAAATCGCTTGATGGAAAGCTACTATCGCATATCATGTACGACAACGCACTTCAGTTTTTGATCCCACCCCCAGGGAATGCATTTTAGAGCACTAAACATAAAGCCATATCTTTCGCAGGATTGAGATTCCGATAGAAATCCTCAGAATGGCTTTTATGAAATGTTTTGTGGCATTCGAACTACGCTGCTATACAGTTGTGAATTTCAAAGTTTGGATTTCTGTACATTATGGTTTTTATCTAATATCATTGAAAGAGCAATTCTTGACATTTTATAATATTTATATACCTATGAAAATTTCAGAGAAGACTTTTAATTTGAAAGCAAACAAGGTGTCAGGTACATACTTTAAAAAATACTGAGCAAAACTCGGCCAAGTGTATTATTTTTTTTATTGATCGTCGAGCAAATATTTTGCCAAATTGTTCTCTTGAGAGATCAAAAATTGAGTCAAATTGTTCTCTGAAATACAATAAAATACAATACTCTTTATTGAAACACCAATATTAGGTTCTTACCTTAAATGAACAATGCTTATGAGCTAAAATAAAATGTAGAATAGTGTAACAATGGGAGGCCTTTTCAAAGTACTTTACTTATTCATTTTGTGTTATCATCATATTTGATAAATCCAATAAGTGAACCTGTCTTACACCGAAGTAGCGTACAATTTTAAATTTTATACACTTTGTCCGATAAAAAGAAACAAAATATTTAACTTGTTTTTCATGTTCAGCTGAACATCCAAGACTTTTATATTAATTTTTTTTAAATTACATCGTTCAGTCCCAAAACTTTGTATATTTCTACTTTGGTTAAATTGTTCACAATAACTGGAAAACAAAATAAACGTTTCGATATTTAAATGAGAAAACTCGTCGAGAATTTTAAAAATACAAAATCCCTAAATAAAAACTCCGAAATTAAAGCACTGAAAACAAAATCCCAGCTCCCTTTTGACCTAAAAACTTCAACAAACTTTTATCGGCGCAAAATATCAAATGTACGAATTCGCGGGTTTCCAGTTAAATTAAATGTGTGTCAGAAGTGCTTGTACTGCTGGTACAAATTACTCTGCAACAGTGAATGTAACCTCTTGACCCATTTCGGTGTCACATTGCCGAGCTCAATTCAGAACCGAGGCTTTAAGGTGGCTTAACATCGACTTACCTAATGGAGCTACACTAGAAAGATTATCTACGGTTCGACGTTTGGGACCGGTTATTTACTACATAAGGTAATTCGAGCTTTCGATTCCTTCCCCTAATAAGAAAGATGCTTTTAGTCTAATGATAAGTTTTATAAATAAAACATAATATATGAAATGACAAAATATTTAAAATAACATAACGGGACAAAATTGCTGAAGACTGCGGACACTGAAAGGATCTGGAGGAGGCCTGTACCAGATATTTCGGGGTCCTTACGAAAACAGTATTCAATCATATTTATTTTATTTTTTAAATTACAATTGTATTGCATGCAATTCATTTGATAATTATTTAACTTGAACTGATTTAATTTGAAATAAACAAAAATGTATCTATTAAAAACACATGTAAAAATATTTTTATTAGTTATGGAATAAAAAGGTTTTTTTTTTATTATTTTATTTTATTTAATAAGAAAGATTCATAAATTACGTACCAAAGCGGTGACCAAAATACCGTGGTGGACACAAGCTTTGTGAGGCTTATGCTAGCTGTGGGTTGGGATGGTTAAAAATCATCAAAACACGAGAACTTCTCCAGACAACATCTTATTTGTGAAGAATTTGTTGATATTTCTTTTTGTGTGTAGTTCTATTGACTTTAAGAATAAACTATTCCTTTTGCTTTTGTCAAACCAGCGCGTATGCGTGGACTTGTCACATGTAGGTGGTACTATATCATCTCAACTCTAACTTTTTAACCCCCGACCAAAAAAGAGGGGTGTTATAAGTTTGACGTGTCTGTCTGTCTGTCTGTCTGGCTGTCTGTGTTTCTGTATGTCTGTCTGTGGCATCATAGCTCCCGAACGGATGGAGCGATTTCAATTTATTTTTTTTTGTATGAAAGGTGAGTCTTGCGCGAGTGTTCTTAGACATGTTTCATGAAAATCGGTTGTGCCGTTTAAAAGTTATGGGGGTGACAGTGGGTGACGAAAACCGAAAATCTGCAAATATACTAGTGTGGGGTATCAAATGAAATCGCATCGCGTCCACATTACATAATATTATGTTGTTTTACGTTTAAGGAAATTAAGGCATTGGAATCGGGGGTTTTTCTTAAATTTTAAATTTAGATTTATTTGCAATTCTATGACCCTACATAAGATCTTTATGTAGGTAGGTATATTAAGTATATATATTTGCTTTATTGAATTAGGTAAAACCTGTAATAATGGAGATCTATGTATTTGAAGTAAATTAATAAAATTTTGTTTTCAGGAGGTAAATACTCGACCTTCCTCTCATCTCTCTTTATCGATATAAATGGATTATTTTTAAGTTGCTACATCTTTCAATAGTCTTCTTCATTAAAGGGCATTTATAACAGCTTTAAAAAAAAGCTTGTTATCTTTTTTACGTCAATACTTTATTTCTTTGAAATTAAATTGTTTCTTTTGATATAAGACCTTATAAATTTAAGCTAGGTCAGCTAGGCAACACGTTATGCTAAGCCCCCTTTCAAAGAATGGCCTGAGGACAGAGTACGAAGCACTAGGAATTGAATATTACCTACCCACCCGAATTGAGATCGGCTAGCTATTGTGCTCGGTCGGATTGGTTCGCCTTTTCATTTGACTGAACCCCCACTTCTTATTAATAATGTATTCATTAAGTTAAGATCTATAAACTTAGTATATGCATTGTAATAAGTCCAAATCTTGACGGAGAAATTAAAAAGATGTGTATTTCTCAGTTACAGCAGTGTTGGCTTAGTGGGAGGATACTCGACTTTCATTCCGCAGGTCGTGGGTTCAAACCTCGCCACGCTACTCTGGATTTTTCTTCTTGAGAAATGTATGTGCGCTTTAAACACGTGCTTTAACGTTGAAGGAACGCATCGTGAGGAAACCGGTATGTTCTGAGAACTTTAAAGAGTTTTGAAGGACATGTGACATTCACTAACCCGGACTTGGCCAGCGTGGTGAATTAAGGCCTAATCTCTCTCGCCAAGAGAGAAGTCCCTGTGTCCCAGCAGTGGAAACGTTAAAAGGGTGATGATGATGTATTTCTATTCATAAATCTTTTACGACAGAAGTTTACTAAAATCTTTTGTTATAATAAAATGTTCCGAGAAATAGTCCCACAAAGAAGGACGAAAATCTTATTTTTTCCGCGGTAAACAATCAAGTAGAAAATCATGATGTTTTCGTAACAAACAAGAAAGCCACATTTACAACGATGTTATTGTCGACGTTTTCCAGAAAATTGGTCTCATTTTTATGTCAGAACAGGAATGGCAAATTCGAGAGCGGTTGAGTGGGCGCGGCATAAAATTAGATAACCCGGACGTAGCGTAGGTACGCTAACTGGGCATGCCAATTTATTTTCCGAATTTTCCCTGCCTACAACTTTTATTCAGACACTAGAATATTCAAGCAGATGAAAATTATCCCAAGTTACGGTCCCAGAATAATTTTAGAGGTCAAATGTGGTTTGCATGGGCTTACAAATCTCATGTAAGGCAACCAGGTAACTTTTGCTTTACGAGGTTCAACCTATTTAGAAGTTTTCCGGCAACCCTATGTTATATCTAGACAGGTTCTTATTTCAAAAGATTTAGCGGGTTCATAACTATGTTCGGAGCGTTTTGCGAGTGTGTTGCTAGGTTGCATTTTGTGCTCGTTACTCGCCTTGACGGCTGACGGCTTTGGTGGACTCTACAACATGAGGCTGACACCTTCCTTTTGCACAAAGAGTTTATGAACTTGTGGATGAATGGTTTTCTCGCGTTGGACAGTTTATAACAATGTTTTCATAAGTAACCATACCGGCTTTGAAACTCTTTAACAATGCGAAAGTTACAAAACAAAATTAACATCAATGACAAAATTATGGTTTTAGATATATATTTAACACAAGCATAGTAAATACGAATTAGTACCAAGATTTTGCAAATGAATTTCACAAATCTCAGAGCAGTAATGTCTAGTAGCATTTACGTGACTACCTTGCCTCTGTTAAACCTCACACGATGTTCTACCTTGAAGGCTGCGGTGTGCTGGCTGTGTTAGTCTCTACATTTCTGGAAATTTACTACAATAAAGGTCGACTTTAGGTGTAGAACTAAATGCTGCTGGACATTAGAATACACAGAAAATCTAGCCTTGGGATAAGTTTTACTTATTGAATTATAAAAATCTATTTATTTAAGAAATATTACAGAACAATAAAGATATACCCTTTTTTTATAAGTGAGAAAATCCATGCCAAGATATTTTTGATAACTAAATAATAATAAACAGTTTTAATAGTTCATACAATTTTGTAAGCAGTGTGATAATGTATTTAAATACCAAAAAAGCATCATAGATTCTGAGCTTAGCCATAAAATATTACTACTACTTTATTTTCACCCTTTTTCTACCTTTGCCGAGCATTTACAGATGAACAAAGGTCTCCTCCAATCATTTCTAAGAAGAGTACCACACAAGTACATTAGGTTAATAATTCACCTACTAGCCACACTATATACGATTTACTTTATGTTCCGGCTATTCCTCGCTAAGCATTTGCCAAAAGAGTGTAAATCGTCGTTCCATGGCAGTATAAACACCGCCGATGTCCCATAAAGAGCGGCCGCGATGCGTGGCGCTTGCAATGCGCTATGCCCAAGATTTACTGTACCAAATGAATCCTTTATGTAACTTCGAGCTAGCAAGCGAAATTCTGAGTTTGAATGTGGAGTAGGGCCTTTGTAGAGCTATAGTGTTTTTCACCAAAATAATGTAGTACAGGGGAATCGCATTTCAAGTTGTCGCACAAAGAAACAGAGTAAGAGCTTACATGTTTAAAGGACCTAAATCTCTTTTTTAAACGGTTTCAGATAAATTTGCGTCTAAAAAATATAAAATTAGCTTCTGCTTATTTTGAAAAAAAAACATATTTTTCGGACAATAAAACTTACGTCAATTGGTAGAAAAAAATATTTATTAGACATAAATAATTTATTCATGTTGCCTGTTGCTATTGCGTTAATTTCACCTATGGGTTTAAACTTAGTATTGTTCCCTTTTACAGAATTTATCTTACCTGAAAATACTATTATGTTACATTGTTACAAAATCTAAGTTTTATTTACATATATACAAATATTTTAAAATATTAATACAACGCTCTATAGTCAATTTGCCAAATATTGACTATAGAGCGTTTTATTAATATTTTTAAATATGTAAATAAAACTTAGCTGCGCATGGAAGGGGAGAGTAAATAGTTATAAATTCTTCACTCCCAATTATTAATTCGGTCAGCTTGTTAGATGTCACCCTATTCTTTTCATCAATCGTTATGACCTCTGGTAAAAAAAAAGAAAAATTTAAGCTTTTTTTGTAAAAACTGTCTACATGGCCAATCTTATATATGACGGCGTGACGTCCTGGTTCTTCATTGTAGTGCGTTTGTAGTAGCATAGAATCAACTTAAAATGTCCGATGGCGTGAGCGGGGCGCTCACGCCACTCGATCGCGCGATGTTTACCTGCGGCCGGTACCGGTCGGTGTCAGCCGACCGGTCTAACAGCCAATCGGGTGGCCGCAGGTAGAGGGGTTGTTTACGAGTTGCACTGCTATTTAAAGTACCGTTCCAATAGTCCGGGAGTCATTCTTTCTTTGGCTTCTGCTCTGTGCAAACGCTGTCGGAGTTACTTGTTGACTTTATCTATATCTCTGTTAAACTGAGCCTCAGATTATTTGTGTGATTGATACTGTTCGATTAATCCCGTAATTAATTACTATTCAATGATATAATCTGTTTAAATCACTATGTGAAACCTTTCACCTACATATACATTGTTTGACCCAAAAAATTGTATATAAAAACATCACTAACATAACTAGCATTAATAAAAGAAAATACAAAATCCCTGCTCTCTGAAATCTTACTGAAGCATGAAAACAAGCCTGCCATACATACGCCCATATTTTCTCAGTATTGCGTTGACAGCTATTCTCAATCAGGCTTGATTGTGGACACAAACAGGATACGTCCATGGAAACGATACGTCCATAACACGCGTTTTGTGTGGACGAGCGGTGACAATGCCGCACCTAGTATATGGAAGGATGTGTGTATGTACATTGGATGTCTCTATAAAGTCTCTAAATTCGATCAGAAGCTGTTTGTTGAGTCGAAATAATAACATTCCGTGGCTTCTATTTCCCCCTCAAGAAATCGTCTTCAGGTTTTCAAAATTAACTAGCGTTTTTTTAAAGTGAAATACTTTGTTGAGTGTCGCAAAAAATAGTTTCTACCCTGAGTGTGTAAGCCCCTGAAAAAAGCCCATTTAAATTACTTAGATACAACGGAATGTTTTAAACATATAAGAAAAGTGACACATATCTTAAAAATGGAACAGAGGCCCTAGGGACTGTTTTTTTTTTAATTTAATAGCAACTGCTGATCAGCTTGTGGATTTATAGCGAAAAAAATATATTATTTGAATATGTATACCCATGCTGTACGGATTTTTCATTTATTCCATTCACTAGTCTCAGAAAAACACAATACAACTTAATATAAGATAATCCAAGTTTTCGCTTGCAAGGGTTGGATAAAGAAAAGTTAGTCTAGCTTTAAAACAGTAAATTGCAGTAAGAAACCCGTTCCTCTGTAAAGCCACGCCGTTATGAACATTCCCGAACCTATAAAAACAAACTTGACCTTAATTAAACCATAAACAATTCTGTTTACCAAATAACTCTGCGAAGTTGCCTTGTTGAATATTTGAACACGGTTACAGGCAAATTGGAAACTCCGCAAGTTCTTTCAGATAAATTACTCTGCAGGCTACGAGGCGAGCTGAACCTGAATTAAAATTACGAATTAACTTGATCTAGAACTTTGTATCGTCTTTTTAGAGTTATAATATGAATCATCTTTCGTAAAACTAGTTTCTAAAGTAAATAATAGATTTAAAATAAGATCAACTTTTTAACCCCCGACCGAAAAAGAAAGTGTTGTAAGTTTGACGTGTCTGTCTGTCTGTCTGTGGCATCATAGCTCCCGCACGGATGAAGCGATTTTAATTTAGTTTTATTTTGTGTCAAAGGTGACTTTTGCGTGAGTGATCTTAGACGTGTTTAATGAAAATCGGTTTAGTGCTTTAAAAGTTATGGGCACCCCCCAACTTAAAAAACCTTGGTAACTTGGAAAAGAAGCACCGAATATCTGCAAATGTACGCGAGTGGGGTCTCCAATAAAAGCGTGCACATAATGAAATACTATTAATTTTTACTTTTTAGGAAACTAAAAACTGGTTTCAGTGTTTTTTTTATTTTAAATTTAGATTATAAACAAAAGTGTTGTATTGGCATAATATTTCGTACGGCATTCCGATATATTGCTTTTTATTAATTTAACCCCAGGCCTTGATCACAACTCTTACTGTGCCGGAAGGAGTACCGAATTCATAATGCGAGCTTGACAAACACCCCGGAATTTGGACAAAAATACTATTACAGTATTTCCCGACTCTGCTCACCCTTGGGTAACTTGTTAAAAGAACGCTTGTCCTAAAAAGTTACTCACTCTGCAATGTTTACTATCTATATATAGATAATTAATTATTGTGATTTCGGCCAGCAACAGGCACTCAAGTTGAATTTTATACCCTTTCTGTCAAGAAAACAAGTTGTAGTAAAACATAAACAATTCAACCAATAGACATTTAAATAAAACTAGACCATTCCTCTAGATCACAACAAAACAATTATAATCTAGTATAAAACTAGTACACGAGATGGAAGCAGAAAAGAAATGCTCTACTTTTAATTTTAGAAAGCTCTCCCGTTGATTGGCCCGCAACAACTGGAAGAAAAGTAAACTCAGGTTTTATCCGCGGAGATAAATCTTAGGGCCATTTACTTTACAACAGCTATTCTGCCCGATGACTGCAGCTTCGAGCCCTAGAGACTCGAATCTTGCGAGTGATAATAAAATAACGTGAACTTTCGCTATTGTATCACCCACATCCATTTCCGAATTAAACTGGTGCCGAGGTTTTATTTTAACAACGTTGAGATAAAACCTAATATGGGAAAATTACTTATCATTTTTGTATTTATTGTGGAAACAACGAATAATATAACCATTGGCGTAATTTATTGAATAATATTAAATGTTTGATTCGGTTATTTAAGGTTTCTG
Source organism: Gymnoscelis rufifasciata (assembly GCA_929108375.1). NCBI lineage: Eukaryota > Metazoa > Arthropoda > Insecta > Lepidoptera > Geometridae > Gymnoscelis > Gymnoscelis rufifasciata. The sequence continues at coordinate 3,836,403 of OV815315.1, read as the reverse complement.
TAAGCTGATAATGTAGGTACCTACTTATTTACGGATGAGAGTTTTGTTGACAATTTCCTGCTTTTTTTATAGGTTAATGTGAAATTAATTCTTCCAACAATGTGATCTTTTTTTGGTGATGTGTTTTTGATATTAGTAGAAGACTAACCGCCGATTTTAACAAAATAAACGGGGATTGCTTTCTCAAGTCCATTTATGTTCTTTAAATGAACTTTGAATGGTTTCTCTTTATTATTACCGACGCGTAGATGTTACCATTAACCTCCGGGTCCTCGGTCCTCTTAATAGCGAAAGCAGGCATAAAAAGGTAACACAAACAAATAAAACGATACCAAGCAATAAAAAATTTGCAGCTGGGGATTACAGATAGAAACAATTTTCGCGCAAATTGTGATAATTTTAATAAATTAGGCACATGTTCTTCGGACATCGGCACCGGCCCGAAAGGTAAACATTATATTTCGGTCATAAAACATAACAAGCTTATGAAGCCGCAACATAATCGCAAAAGGTCCCCGGTGTGGAGTCCCATAGCGACCATTCCGCGTGCTTCGCCCCGAAAATTACTCGCCCCACGTAATTTTGAGCTTTTTCTTTTGTTGTTCCTCAGCGCCACCCGAGATTTGCGACGTTATGATCTCATTTTGAGTTACGACAAAAAACTCTTAGGAGGTCCCGCTACGAAATTATTGTCCATAGGATTAGGTGCTTACGGGAATTCTGCCTATTTCTGTGGACAATATTTTCTTATTCGCTTCGTAACAATTTTCTTTTGAACCAAGTATTCCGTTATCTAATTGTGTTGATTTATTTTTTTGATTATGTATTTGTTTTTTTTTTTGAAAATGATACCGCATTGTTAGGGTGCTCAGGGAAAACGTGGAGCTGTATAATTTGAAAGATTTAGTGCTAGATAGTTACAATTAAATTTAACTTTGAACAAATGGGCAGATAGACTGAGGAACAATAAATAAGGAGGCACATAAAACTTGAAGTAACTCTAGCACCGCATCAACAGCACCTTTGGGTCCCATTCTGTTCTAGGCTTTATCTGATCTTGGGTTTGATCAGACGGGCCACGGTCTCGTTTATTTATTATGGCAACTTTCCAAGCAACTTCGATGAGGGCGAAGCCTATTTCATCCATGGCCACTGCGGCAACGACATATTTTTCAAATTTAGGAATATTTGCATTAATATTTTCTTTTATTTACATTGTACTGCAGGGGCACGGCAACTTTAAATTCATCTTTGAATATTCATTGTGACATCAACCGACAAGATGGATGCTTATGTGAAACTGCTATTGTTGGTTACAAGTCGCTATAGACCGAAATAACTTATCCCCTAAATAATTATAAAAAACTCTATGACCAGCCTCAGTCGTCCTACGGTTAAACAATGACGACAATTTATTTTATTGAAGTACGAGTACTTTATGTTACAAAAAGCCTCCTATAAACCCATAGAACGGGCAACTTATATCACCAAAAGTGGTCCATCCACTCTTCCAATTTAACGCATCTAGTTAAATTTTCCGTCTCCTTACACAATGGTTCGCGAGATAATAGGGTGATTTCTATTCCAGGTACGGCCAATGACTTCGCTGATAAATATTTTGTGAAATACGTAGGTGCTTATGCGTACACTTTATATGTAGCATTCACTGTTTTATGCAGGGTATAACTTTTGGGTTTTTATGATCTTGTTTATCAGGGTTAAGGAACGAAAACCTGAATTTTTCTACGAATTTAAACTTTTACGATAATTACCGTAGAGTGAAAATGATATTATTTTATTTATTGTCAAAAGAATAAATATGATATAAACATAATACATTTTTAATAATTTTTTTATTACAATGCGAGATGTAGTTACATCTGCTTATAATAATAATAATAAATACCTATATCATTCATTTCAGGCATATAAGGCCCAGATTAACTATATTACACCTTACAGACTTACATCCATAAAATATAAATCTTATAAACTAAATGTGTTTTGCTTACCATGTGGTTAAATATTGATTCATGTTATGTCGAGACCAAGAAAACACGGCATTATTCAAGAAGTACCTAACTAAAATGACAGCGAGCGACAAAACAGCGTAATTTACAAAGCCAATGGTAATTTGCGTCAACTTCCAGTAAAACTATGCTAAGATTAAGCTAAGGAATTGACCGTGCCTGTCATAGATACTAGGACAGAATGGCGAATAGCAAGTTTGTTTAAAAGCCCGCATTCGTTCACTGTCAGAATACATCCCGCGGTCGGCAAAAGCAGCAAATCTGCTGTAACATCGGCTTAACATCCAACAGTATGGAAGTGGTGTAAGGTATAAGCCCTACAGTTTTTACCAAGATAACTTCACCCGACATTTGCATGTGTTTTTTATGGGTTTTCCTGATTTAAAAAGTAGCCTTAAACCTTTGTCAATAAATCTAACATAAATGTATTTTCTAAGTAAAGTTATTTTTTAGTTTCCGTTTTGAAGTTGGTTTAATTTTGGCAAAAAGTTTTATTTCACGATTTTTAGTGATTACTTTACTAAAATATAACTTATAGAGTTCCTTTGAATGTCCTTCATTTTCATCATCAGACCCTTATATCAGACAAAACCCATTTAGATGAACGGTCGCAGTAATATAAGTAAATCAAGCCCAAACACAAAGGACTTGCTGTAAATCGTTGAGGAGTTCCCTCGACCGTCTTTCCCTCCATCATCAGATCAACACCAGACCCTCATTAATAAAAGGGCTTTTAAATTCATTATATTGAAATAATATGAAGGAACACACAAGTCGGAAAGACAATTTTTCAAGAGATTCCCTTAATTTCTGCAGGATTCCACCACCAGATCCTGGGGTGGAATCCTGCGATCCTTTCCTTACCATGGGACCACCCTTGGGATAGTCCCTTTCCAACAAAAGAAGAATAATCAAAATCGGTTCATAAACGACAAAGTTATCCGTGGACATACATAAAAAAAATATATATATACGGTGGAATTGAGAAACCTCCTCCTTTTTTGAAGTCGGTTAAAAATCATTAATACATACAATATCATTATAACAATTGAAATACTATACTAATTATATTAGCATTAACAAAACAAATAAAAACTGAGCATAAAAATAAATATCAAATATAAGCTGTAGCTTTGTACGATATATAAATTATCTATTCCATTCCTATCTTTGCTGAGAAAATATACTTAAATAGTACCATATAATGCATCGCTCGCTCCGCATCCTTGCACACCTCTGATGGAAAGTCTCCCTAAAAATCAATTCTAAATAAGCATTCGCCATTTGAAAAATATCATTCGTTGGCATTTGTATTTTAGCCTTCATTTTTCTCTTCCATTAAATAAAAAATAAATAAAAAACGCATTGCGCAACGCTATTTGCCTTTTAGACGAGTCGATAAATATACGAGCTGTTTATTTAGACAGGTTGCTTTTTAAATAATATCCCAAATAAATGTCTAATCTAAAAATGTCAAAAAACAATGTGTAAAAATACATTCAGTAGTCTCCAAAGACTAGTCCCAAACCTCCAATACAATTAAACTCTATGAATCCTAATAACGGAAGTTTTCGCAAGAACGAATGTGTATACTGAACGAATGTGAATGTGTGACACGACTTCGTCTATATTTTAGGGCACGCAGCAACGGAGTAAAAGCTTTCAACTGGCCAGAATGTCCACTGAAATTACAGGCCATTCCTAGTAAAACTTTAGCCAACATCTCTGGCTGTAAACTGTTGCTTGTTACTCTGTTTCAACAATAACAGACCTTGCCAAGAGTACTCTGCTTGCGCAGGTTTATACTCGTATTTCTTAGATACAAAATGTACTAACGCAAGCAGGCGAATTTTTTCTTTGTAACTGAAAACGCGAAGTCTGGTCTTACTTTTCTTATTAAGCTGCTTTGCTTTGTAACTAGTCAAACGAGTAGATTTTATCTAAGAATATTTATTTTAATGTAAGAATTTTTTTTAATAAGAACATTTAGGTATATTGAGTAGATATCAACGAAAGTATTTGCACCTCCGAAACAAAGTTTTCAAGTTTTGTTTCTACGAAACTTCAATAAACGAAGCGATAAAAAATAATTCGATTATAATCAGCAACAAAGATTGTAAGGTAAGATGGGATTATTCTTCAATTAATTAAGTTTAAGTATTTGATTATCGAACAAGTTGAGGATGAAATTACTTGATTACTAAGAATCGAAAAATAAAGTTTCTGGCTTTATATCCTTAGCTGGAGTTTAGGTTACTTTAAAAATTCCATAAAATTTTGCTTGAAACCTTATAAGTTTAAAAGTTCCCGATCAGGTTCTTTGTGATTGAAATCCATACAATTTCACAGTGAGTGCGCGCAGATTTCAGGAGATTTCATTGTGTACCGTTCCACTAGCCAGACTTTTATAGTCGCCTTGCTGGCAAGAGCCTGCCAACACCCGCCTGCTATCTTCGGATTTGCGAAGGAACGAGACATAAAGCCCGCTTGAACCGAGCTTGGCTCGAAATAAGGATTTTTGGTGACGTGAGATTTCTTGTACAGATTGCGTATCACAACGAAAGTCTTGAAAATTGCACTCTGTAAGGATTGAGGAAATCGCTACATTTTTCACGTGGTTCGAAAGCGATTGTTTTTTGATCAAATGGGATCTTGCAGTTTACTCTATTGGTACTTATATTTTCATGCACACAAGGAATTTGATAATTATCGTGCTGTATTAGAAGATAACATGTTTTAACTTTCTTAAGTGTCATTAGTGGAGCAGTTATTGAGCTCCGGCTGCAACGCACGGGTTTGATTCCCGAGAACTATTAAATAAATAAATAAATATTTCCGGACTATTAACACAGCATCTCATCATCATCATCATTTCAGCCATTAGACGCCCACTGCTGGACATAAGCCTCCCTCAAAGACGACCAATCATTCCGATCGGTCGCCACTTGCATCCACCGTGAGCCAGCAAGTTTGACCAAATCATCTGTCCATCTTGTTGGTGGTCGTCCGACGCTGCGCTTGCCGATCCGTGGCCTCCATTCGAGAACTTTACGGCCCCAACGGCCATCTGTTCTACGTGCTATGTGGCCCGCCCACTGCCACTTCAAAGAGCTAATCCGTTTGGCTATGTCGGTGACCCTCGTTCTTCTACGGATCTCCTCATTTCTGATTCGATCCCGTAGAGAAACCCCGAGCATAGCCCTTTCCATAGCTCTTTGAGCGACTCTGAGCCTATCGACTCTGAGCCTATCACACACAGCATCTCCTAAGCCCTAACTCCTAACCTAACATAATGTTTGGTTAATATAAATAAATCAAATAATATTTCCGGACAATCTACACAACGCACCCTTAGAATGAAAGTGACCTAACTCAAAATCCCTGTTATACTCGATTTTTCCATAAACTGACCTTATAAAGCATGCTCTATAACCCTGTAAAGAAAAAGTGACCTATCTCTTAGTAAAAACAGGACAGCGCATACTTCGGTCTCTTTAACTCGTCCCGCTTTTCATGTATGCATTTTGTGTGAAAGAGGCAGAACTAGTTTTACGTCAGCAGTGCTAGCGAGTGGATGTGTAAAACACTGGCGTAGCTCGAATAGTATCTGTTTACTGCAAAAATACTGTAAAGGTAAGTTCATGATTTTTTCATCTTATAGTGACTTTTTACGATATAGGTCAGTATCTAAAGAAAATTATGTTATAGTATTCAGTGTCTTTTAGGATTCGGACTGTTTAGTTAAAATTATAAATAAAGGATACTCGACACTTATAGGAATAGGACTATTTCTACTGAACTAAAATAATTTCTCTCGTCAAGAGAGAAGTCCCTGTGTCCCAGCAAGTGGGAACGTTAATAGGGTGATGATGATGAAAATAATTTAGTTTTGATATTCTTGATATTGCGCCTGTTTAGTAAAAAAAATAAAAAGGACGAATTAACATATTTTTTTAATGTGTCGCTTTAATTTAAAATTTGTTTAAGAAATGCTTCAATTCATGCACTTAAGGTTTAAGCAGTTGTGTTGTTTCAGACTTTACTTCACAAGTTTACTAGTAAAAATTACATCAAGACGAGTTCAAGATAATGTTTAGTTTTATGGGAATAACACAACAAAGACAGGGAGCCTTCGGTGGAATGTCAAAGTAGTGATGTTGCGAAGAACAAAACCAACTTTATTCAGATGCTGTAAATTACGAATGCTCATTACTACCCACAACACTGTCATGTCAAAATAAAGACTTCCATCAAGATTGTGATGTAGATGACTTAATAAATTATAGCTACGAGGATCACGTGGATAATACTCCACCACAGAAGACTTCATTAATCCTAAAGCAAATATCATGCTACCGTCATTATCCAAGATTTGTTCTGGTTCTCGTCTCGTAAGAAGATCAGCCTTAATTAACAAATACAAGACATGATTACACTCCGGCGAAAGCGACGTGGACCTCAGCAATAGCGATCCAACTAACGTTGGATCGCCCTAGAAGTATTCCAAAAGTCGTTTTGTCTGACGCTCTTCTCGTAGTCAGACGTCTCCTCCTAACAACTCACCTGACCGTAGTTTGTTATCAAATAAAAAGCCATCCTGCCGTAACTCATCTTCTAGCAGTTCTTCATCCAGTAGCAGTACATCATCTAGCAGCAGCACATCATCAAGTAGCAGTGGTGCGTTATGCGACAAAAACACCAACAATCAAGGTGGTTCTTTATCAAACAGCCGAAAAAGGAGAAGGGATACCACGGAATGGAAGCAGTCGTCCGCTAAAATTGCAAGGAACAGTGGACAAGCCGACACTTACGTGTTTAAATCTTCCATGTTATCAAAAATATAGGTTGATGAAATGTCGAGAAAATATCTACGAAGAGCAGAGATTTTCAATAAACTCTGGGAGTAAAATGACTTTAATCTACAGCGCTCCTATATAAACGAATGTATGGCAGAAATAACCCCAAGATATGGATACACTAATGCTCAAAATCCACGAAAGTTTAGCAACGCATTCTATTTCACTCTGAATAATGAGAAACGGCGTGATGCAAAACGATTATGTTGTCAAAAACAAAATAATAAGAGTAACGCAAGTTTTACCAAGTTCTACGAAATATTCACAATTGAATTTAATAGCTTTTTTAAGCCAAAGAAGGATCAATGCGACTTATGCAATCAATATTTACTATCTATAGTTGCTATGATTTGCGGTTGTGTACTTACTTCGAAAATATTCAGTCCATTACCCATATTTTTTGGTCATAAGGACACACTAAGAATGAAGGGGACAGCGTGCATAGTTTAATAGAGAAAGAAGTGACCTCAATCCTGGTCCCATATACATTCCACAACAAAACGTTACCTTGATAAGAAGTGCTAAGAAGAATTATTTTTATGATTTGAAAGATCAACAAGTTCAATGGGGCTACAACTTCATTGAAAATGATGATAGAGAAACGTGCAGCTAGAGCAGTATTATATTGTTAATGTTTACGAAAAACCATTTCTGATTTATGTATTACAAAACTTAACATCAGACATAAAAGAAAGAAAATGCCACCACTTGAGCATTTGGAACGGAAGAATATCTATACAGGAACGATAAAGTACAAACAAGAAAAAGGACCTCATTGATTTACTAAACAAAAAACGAATTCCAAATGTGTATGCTGCTTTTTATAAATCCTTAATTTAATATTGTAATATTAAATAAATTTAAAGAATATTAAACACCTAATTAAAACAAAGAAATTTAATTTTAAAATTGTTACATTAATAAGTGATTAGTTAGAAGATATTTTATGTTTTGTTATCGAAGTAGAAGTTTATTTACTTATTTAAATAGATCTCGAATGATCTCTAGTGTTTTTTTGTTATTAAGTTTGCTCAGTTTTAAAGAATCAGTATTTACTGGATTAATAGTGATAAAGTAATTATGGGTAGCTCCAGACTTTTAAACTTACTTAATTTGTTATTTGCTAGTCAAAAGTGACAATAAGTAACTACTACCTTCAAAATAAATGATAATACTTGAATAAAAAGTTATAAAGACTCTTGTGAAGACTTGCAATAAATAAATACGTTTGATTTTTATAGCTTTGCATTTTAATTTATTACCATAAATTCACATAAAATTTAGTATAATAATGACTTATTATTGATTATGTCAACAAATTTATTTGCAATATGCGTCTTAAACAGACTTAATTAATAAAAATGCTCATCAGTTTCAAATTTATTTTGTAATAAAGTGACCCAATATGGAGGTACTTTATATTTTATGTCAAAATATATACTAAATATAGTATAATTACAAAAAATACTATGCCACTGTTAACTTAAATGGTTAAACAATAGTTCTACTTGAAATCAATCATATGCGACGGAACACCAAAGAGATATAGTAAAATGTATTCAAGACTACACCTCTTTGGAAACTTTAATGCTCATTTACCAAAAATTGCATTTTTTGGATTCGGTCACTTTCATTCTAAGGGTGCGACAACAACATCTAGCCCCTTGGTAAGCTCTAAGCTTGTGTTACGGGTACTAGATATCTGATATAATATAATATAACATATATAGATATTTTTATTATACATAACACCTAGACCAAGGAGGAAAGTGCTTGCAGAACATACAAACAATTTTACCTGCAAGCGGACATTCGCCCGTAATTTGTAAAGACTTAGTCTTAGTCTGGTCTTTCTATTCATCTATGTTTTGTTGTGTATTAGTGATATAACATCCAAGTCCTTACCTAGTAAGAATCGAAGTGACGTGAGAATAGTGCGCAGGCATTGAAAAGTATCTAATCTAGTTTAAAGCTACCTTCATGCTGCATTCCATTCAAATCGACTGAATAGTTCCTTTCGATAAAGAGTGACAACCATCTAGTAATCCATGAAACTCGCGTTCTCAATATTATTAGTACTATTTTACACCCAGTTTTTCCCGTATCTTCCCGTTGTAGAATGGAATATTTGTAAAATAGAATACATTCACCAGCCCGAACTTGGTCAGCGTGGTGAATTAAGGTCTAATCCTAATAATAAGTGAAATCATTTTCATATCGGACTAGCAGTTCCTCAGATTAGCGCGTTCAAGCAACAAAGATTTTATAAAGCTATATCACAATATAAGTACAGATAGGATAGGTGATTGCTGACAAATATTAACGAGGTTTTTATCACATTGACTTAACCATTTACCTGCCAAGTCAGAATCTCGCCGCTTCCACAGACTAAATAAATTCTTACTCTGGCAATTACAGCATTCACTTCCCGAAAACCGACTGTGAGGATCGCATCCTATGAATATGAAATAACAGCGGCGCTAAGTTAATATGTATGAATGTTACTTGTTAACTCAGACGTAGGTACCTCGCCAGATGGCACAAGGAGAGCTCAAATGTCCCACCTCGCCGCTTTATAATTCAAAGATTTGCTCGCGTCGAATAAAGAGACGTAGGTAGACACTGAACACGTAAATTATTCAGGCGACAAGATGTATGCACTCGACAGCATTCTTGAAGACGAGAGGAAACTAAACTTTGCGATTCAAAGTAAATAACTGGGAAGCGAGTCGATCTGGAAAATTTGAATTTTTCTGCGCTACTGTTATTTGCTGATTGATGGTGTAAAGCTATCGAAAAGTAATACAGTGAGATGGGACTAGAGGCATATCTCCCTCCTAACTGCAAGTTCATCAACTCTAGGTAGTACTACATTATGTAATCTGGGGTAGTACTCATTTAGACTATAATAATTTGATAAGAGATATTAATTTTCAACTGACAAAAAAAGGAGAAGTATCTCCATTCACCAATTTCAAAAATTCAAATTCAATCCATTTTAAAAATCAATTTCATTATTTAAACTTTTCAGTTATTTGAATGATATTTTTATTTATTAAGTATTTGTTACACAAAGCTTCGTTTACTTTACAGATTTCGGTTAAAAGATTTTTAATTCAAAATAACTCTAGAAAGAACATACATAGGTACTCACTTGATAAGAGTATGCTAAATTTAAATTAGCTAAAATTTGTGAACGGAAGTCGAAAAAAATATAACCTAAATACCTTTTTTGTATTCACTTTACTTTAAAAAAACACTTTACGGAATCAATGATGGAACTTTAAATCAGTAACACATATATAAGACGTTTCATTATTCATATTTCATGTCATGCTGTGCTGGTAAGTAAATAATTTAGGCTGTCCATTGGCGGATAAACAATAAATCAACCTAACTAATCAAGTAAAGATCTTAAACTTTACACCGAAATCAAACGTACTTTACCTTAAACCTATATTTCTCACATTATTGTACCCAAAAATAATGAACCGCACAACAGAAAAATAACATAACCGTCATAATACCTACAGGATGTTACTTCATCCACAAATCAAGGCAAACACTTCACCAGTAAACCAAATCAAAATACGATTTGTCCCCGTTCAACAATATCGTTTGGGTGTTGTGTAGGCGTCGTATTTTCCAAGTAAGGAGCTATGTTGCGCCGAGAACGATAAATCAGGCTGTATTGTTGGGGAAACTCGCAAATCGTAAGCAAAACCTTCGTATATTCTGAAAGCTCCTTTTGGTGACCCTTGCACATAAAAATACTACCTTATTATTATGGCGCAGAGAAATATAGCGAAGGAAAATCCAGCTGATTTCTTGAAATCACGTACCTACGTACGAGTATTTTGAATAATAATTATATCATTTGCCTAATTTAAATCTTAATATTTAGTACTAGCTGCCCGCCGACGGCTTTGCGAGCGTAATAACACATTTTCTATATTATTGTGAAGTTTCATCAAAATCCATCCAGTGGCAACAAACACGCTTACTTCCATCATCACAAACTTTCGCGATTATAATTTAAGTCGGATTTAGGAAAAATTACAGTAATAATAAATAAAACAGCCTTAAACTCATGTAAAGTGCTTGTTTGATTGGTGAATTGTGTTTGGCATTTCCAATTTAAACGTTTTTTGGATAGAGAAAATACCCATTCATTTTGCACTTTCCAGTTCACGTCCGGCTGTCTGCCTGTGTGTCATGTCGTCTCATCCCCTGTCAGAATCGTCAACAATTTTCATAGTTCCCACAGCCCAATATTTTTTCCAGTACACTTTTTCTCCCTAGCGTAGTGTAGAAATAAGGTCACTAGGTTAGAAATTGACTATAGAATACTTCCTAAAACTTACATGTTTTTCTTAACGAAAACTCCGTACTTAGTTAAGAGGGTAAATTTTAGTCAGAACTTATATTCTAAAAGAAAACATTACCTAATACTGGGTGCCTTTGTGTTTGTTACGTTTACTGAAAAGTTTGAATAAGGTAGAAAATATTTAAATCTTCGTAGAAAATATAAATATCTTATCTAATACATAAAAATTCCATGTCACAAAGTTCGTACTCCTCCGAAACGGCTTAACGGCATTATTCAGTTGGTCTGAGAATCGGCTACTATCTATCTATTTTTCATTTTGCAAAACAACGTTTGCTGGGGTCAGCTATTCTTACTATTAATTAAAGCTTTTTACCTAATCTGTTTAATTTTTAAGAAAATTATTCCAAATATTAAACTAGAATAAAGCTACAGAACTGAGTACATACTTATTTATCTACAAGAAAATTTAACAACATCGATTTCGGGGTTGGCTAGTTTTCATATTAATAGGCGCTACCGTTTCCATAAATTAATTATATGTACCTATGTATGTCATATATGTGTGTGCAACAAAATTGTTCTTAAATAAACCTTGCTATATACCAACATATTTCCATTATTAAAACCACAATAATCAGAGTAGCGAAAACCAGCCTTTAATTTCACAACCTTAAAATAGAACGAGTACAAATGTCCGAAATAGGCCAGGAGAAATTTAATTTTCAACCATTTTGCACCCTTTTGTCCGCTAAGGGTCACTATGAGCAGCGTGAATAAATTCAAGCAATCCAACCTACTTTTTACGAGTTGAATGAAGTATGAACGGTGTACGTGCTACGTAGTTTACTGCCGCAGGAAATAAAAAATCTAATGAACCTCCGTTTGTTGCTAGAAATAAAAAGGAATGTTTTCGGACTACTGAGGTAAGTGCAAAACATAGTGCTCGATTTGAAGGCCTAAGTTGTAAAATTGAGCCTTTTATGAAGCGGGCGCGATCTCTATCTAGAGGTCAAGGGCGACCCGGGTGTAGATTTCCCTGAATATTTTATACGAACTTTGAGAGTTTGTACTGAAAATAGAAATAAATTCGTTTAATTATTAGCATATTTTTTTACCCACGACTTTTGAAACATTTCTGCGCAGTCTTTCTACAGAAATAAATATTGGCCTAGTTAAATTCTCCTCACAGGCTATTTCTAGTCTTACTTGGAGAACAGGAGGTCGACTTAAGAACTCTACAGAGTATCTCGAATGTTAACAGTAAAAATGTTATGATATTTTTTATTTCGTGATGTGATGATAAAATTTCGCTATTTGTGTTCGATATGATATTTAAAATCACGAAATATCCGCTCTCGAAACATATCAAAAACTGATTATTACTCTCCCAGAACTGAAATCATAATAACTTTTTTATACGAATAATTAAGTATGAGTAGAACATGATAAAATATGAAAAGATTTCTCACACAAACATAAACATAATTATAACCTTAACCCTTCCTTGGCAATATACCTCTATGTATATTTTTACAGTCCCAGTGATTATTACGTATGTTCAAACAAATTTGTAAATAACCGTAACTGTCATAATGCTATAAACAAATTTATAATTTTCATTACACAATTCTATTTTTATTATGCTTATCTGAACACGAAACTGTAACACAGTTCACGAACTATAAATTGTTTTGCATTGGGTAGTAAGCTGTCCTTGTAAGACGGGCACTACATACACACAGTAGCTTACGCTTCATGCTAAGGCAGGTGGATATTACTTGCGTAAGTAGTAAGCCGGGCCTGATCCACAGGCTCACGATTATGTGGGCTCTTCATACCCAGACCTGTGTATTAATTAAGAACAATAGGGGGCTTTACCACATCCCTGAAAGCTGGCAATTTAGTGAAACAAAAAGTCTTATTTCGCAATTTTTCTCGGCAAAAGCTCTCTAAATAAGGATCATCTCATTATCCCCAGTGGTGATTTAGGTAACAAGAATTCTGAGGTAGATTTTCTTTTGTTATGAATATATTTTAGTGGAAAGGAAATTACATGTTATGTTATGTCTTTAATGTCTATTTTAGGTACTGCGTTTATCGTTCTGCAATGTAATAACACTTATAACATCATTTTTGTAAATACAACATGGTACCAAATAAAAAACTTTGATATCTAAAATTACTTATTATAAATTTAGATTTTTCACCATCTCAGAAACTATTGAAAAGATTTTCATGCGGTTTAAAGGAATAGATAGACTGATTCAACACAAAGGTTTACGTGCTCAATTGCAAGGGTACAAATATGAAAGTTGTTATTTAATAACAACTTGCAGGGGCTGGGCAGTTAATGTTTGTTTTTTGGGTTTAAAACAAGATACTCAGTAAATTAAGTTTCAAAATGCGACTTCACGAAGTATACTTAAAACTTACATAAAAACAGGGTTCAATTTGAAACTAAAAATCTTTATGGATAATCTCATCATAAAGTTTAATGAATACGGCTACTGACGAGTATAAAACCTCCTTGGAGCTAGACTTTCTACATAGCGCTCGCGTTACATAATACATATATATATTCATAGATTTCATACATTTCATGACACATATAATTCAGTTCAGTTCAGTTTCTTGTAATTGGACATTGCGCTTGAAGCGACAATTTGCCAGTGTCGAGTTAAACAAAATTATAAAGTGAAAAAGATGTTACACAGTTGAACACCATTTTTAAAATTATTGTCACATTATAATTCTACAAATATATTTATCGTAAAATCTTACAGAATGACAACTGCAATCCACAACCACCCATAAATCTAAACCGTCAAGTCGTATCATTTCGTGCAGCTTCGGCCAGCAAATTCCATTTTTATTCACCGACCGGTGTTCCGAACCTTTGAAAAACAATTTCCCCGGAGCGTATCCTGCAAGACAAGATAGATAGCCGTATAAATCTCCTATGTGTCTAATTGACGGCTAGCAGGAACCTCTGGACTTTCACAGATTCACTTAGCTCATTTGGAAAAAGAGTTCTCTTCCCTTTGGCTGCAAGTTACACTTTTTATTGGACAGTGATAAATTAACGGGGTTGCTTTCAATTACCGCCGTTTAAATCTATTTAAGAAATAAGTATATCTTGCAAATCAAACAATCCAATATTTTATAACTAGTCTCTTAGTAATTCTATAACTAAGCTTCTCAACTCAGTGTAAACAATTTAAACGAACTTCCTTTATTTTTATTTTTTTATGCTTGATATGCCTTCATTTGCCCACAATCTCACCTGATGTTAAGTGACGATGTGGTCTAAGATGGAGCATGAAGACCTAGAAGGTAGATGGCTTCTCCGGGCCACATTACGAAACACGAAATAATCACTTCACGCATTGGCCCAGCCCGGAGGGTGGTGACAAGCCGCGGCCGAAGCTTACCACCAGAGACTGTTCTTAGCACCACCCGGAGGTCACGTGTAAGGATTCAGAGGGTTAACACTTACGGACGTGTACAGACAAAACCTCCAAGACAATAATATTTCCTTGATGTTTTATATTTATATGTTTAGTTAATTAAACTTTAAGTTGACCTGTCAATGTTATGCCCTGTGCTTTTAAGGAAATAAACGTTGACTTTGACTTTATGAGCCGTCGTTCACCACATCCGAGTAGTCTCCAGTAACTAATTGGTATGTTGGAGCTTTTAATAGTCCAGAGAATACTTTATTTTTATGAAAATAAATGCTCAGTATACTTGCACTGACATTTACAGTATATGAGCCTGAGCATCAATTTAAAACTAGATTATAAAAAAATTTTGAATGTAATCTTTTCTAGAACATACATGAATATTTCAATTGTACTTTGACAATTTTATAATTCAATTGACATATAATTTAATTTGTGATGAATACTTAATTTTTGACCTATGACATATTATCCATTGATTTAATTTTTATTTATTGTATTGATTATGATTTAAGGACATATATGATTGTATTTTGATATTAAAATAAATGATTATGTTAAATTAATTAATGAAATTTTATGTAATAACTGATATGCCAGTGTTATTGTGACTTTATGGTGCATTATATGAATTTACTGAATTGATGTATACTCACATGTGGCACAAGAAGTTTCTTATTGAAAATTCTAGATGAGTAATATCAGAGGCAGGCTAACCCCTCTACCAATCTCCACACGCACCGTGATCCTAAGCCGTCACCCAGACGGCTATAAATTTGTCCAGCTTCTCCCATCGCCTTCTGCAACGGAATATTTTTAACATTTCCATAATGCAGTCCACGTTTTAAGCAACCTTAATTTCTCCAGAGCCTCATTCAAATCTCGCGACTTTAAATTACAAAGTGTATCAGACAAAATTAAAACGCTCGTATGAAGGATTAATGTTAATGAGAAAATATAATCCCTTACATAGGAGCATCCTGAAGAGGAATTATTAATGAATCTGGATCCGGTCGGGGAAGGCATATCCTATTGTTGCTTTAATCCCTGGCCCTTTTACTTATTTACCATTTGATTGGTTTATACGAGATAATCTTCCAGGAATGCGGATTATTTATTTATATGGTTATAGAAGCACTAGGCATACCAGGTATGGGTATACATTTTTTCAAGCGATAGTGGACTTTCCTCAATATGTTTAAGGTTTCATTTGCAAGGAAGGTTGGATGTGACCCCTGTATTAAAATTCGACCGCTTTTGATGGTAAGGTCGTTTTGATCTTGATAGTTCACCTTCCTTATTTCTGCATAGTAAAAAAGAAACTGTTTTATTATCATCGTCATTATTTTAGTATTTAGAAGGTCGGCTATGAATGTAGTATAGTATACTATAAACGTCACGATCAGGTATCCCCCTTGCATAGGTGTTTTTTTTATGCAGAAGGGGTTACCTATTAGTGGAGCCGTACATTCTGTACACAGGCTTCACAATTTTTTGTTTGTCTATGAATCAGTGGATTACATCAACATTGGAGAATACTGAAAAGTCAAAACATTACTCTGGAGATAAAACTTAATAATTAATTCTAAGGAAACATAGTTTATTAGATGCTATTGTGGTCAATTCAAATTCTACATTATGTATAGGTAATTCTTAGAAAATAGTCTTTTTTACTAAACTTCTACACTAACATTCAAATTTCAACAGAGTCAAAGAAGCTACGTTAGTTATAATGAATAACTGTGATAGTATTTGAAAAGGAATGAGACGAACAAACGAATCTGTATCAAAACTCAGTTCTCAACCCATCGCATTATTAATCATGTTGAAAAAGCAATAAATTCTAATTATACGGCTTATTATTTCGAAAAGGAGTTGACTAACAGGACAATACGCCCGGAGTAAAATATGGCTGTCCTTGTCTGTCATGGAGATCCAGATGGATGCACTAACTAGGCATTGTCGCTGTCTCTTATTTATTATTCTTTGTGGGATTCCTCTCTAAAATATGGGTCCATGCCTACGGAAATACCAGGTATATATAGGACTAATATTTATGTGTAAAAGCCGTGTTGGCTAAGTGGGAGGTGACACTCGACTATCATTCAGAAGGTCGTGGGTTCAAACCCCGCCACGCACCTCTGGATTCACCACGAGGGTAATTCCCGTAAAATAATATAGCGAAATTAAAATGGTAAAATTTTGTACGTACAAGTTTCCCGATGAGCCGGCTGAATATCTAACTAAAAAGAAAATAAATCATAAATCGTTTCATAATGTGCTCCGGAGAAGCCATCTACCTTCTAGGTCTTCATGCCACATCTTAGACCACATACTCACTCTAGATCAGGTGAGATTGTGGTCAATAGAAGACTTATCCAACATAAAAAAACAAAAAGGAAGTTTAGCCTATAATCTCGATTTACACACATCCTAATGTTAACAACGGTAAAATGGTATATTTCTACTATAAATACGGATTACACCGCTAGACACTTTACTACCAATGTTATTAGACACTCCTAGCATGCTATATATGTATGTTTGAACAGAAACTAAATCACAGTTTTGCTTTCCACGTGCTACCAGACCTCAAACAAAATTACGCGGCAAAGGAAAACTATCAAAATAAAAACGTCCGCTCAATTTGTGAAGAAACCGCACTGATTGCACAAAGGCCTCCCACGGGACGGAATTATCGTCACATTCCATACTGGGGAGAAGTGCTGTGCGTTGACATTTGAGAAAACCATTGTTCGATATAATATAGTTAACCATCTATAGAGACCTCGTTGCAGCCCATGTTTTTGTTTTTTTTCCTCGGAAACAAAGTATTTTCCCGCGATAAAAAGCCTAGCCTAGCCTAGCGCGTTCAAACAAACAAACTCTTTAGTTTTATGATAAATAAATAAATATTTCCAGACATTTCACACAACAACATCTAGCCCCGTGGTAAGCTCTAAGCTTGTATTACGGGTACTAGATATCTGATATACTTAATATAATAGTCATACATATATAGATTTTTTTATTATACATATTAAATACCCAGACCAAGGAGATCGTGCTTGCAGAACATACAAACACTTTCACCCTCGACGGGAAATAAATTTGTAGAAAAAGTATTAAATTAACGGATAACGGAAGTTTTCTTTTTCCTAATAGGTATTTAAGCCATTAATTAGAATTCAAAATCTATCAACATAAAAACCTTTAAATAGAGATCGCATGTTGACATTTGAATAAACCATTGTTCGATTCTATTGTCAAAGTATCTATTTCGTAAGTTTACCTACCTTAAAGATTTTCAAAATACTAAACCTGACTTGGGTTAGGTCAGTTTTTTACCCAACATCAACGCATGTTCAATTATGCGCACTGATGTTTCACGTATGGAAGTCTTGTGACTATGATTATTTAATAATTTATATTAGAAAGAAAGAAATGTTTATTTGTCACAAAATCAAAATTAAATATACCTTAAAGTTAACAAAATCAAACTCACATTCAAACTCCTAGAATGGAAAGGACTAGGCATCAACATCAATGGCGAATGCATCACTCACCTTCGATTCGCTGACGATATCGTAGTCATGGCAAAATCGACGGAGGAACTTAGTACAATGCTAGAAGGCCTCAATCGAGTCTCCCAACGGGTGGGCCTCAGGATGAACATGGACAAGACGAAGGTCATGTCGAATGTCCATGTAGTGCCCACCCCTGTTATGGTTGAGGATTCGATGCTCGAAGTTGTTGACGCATATGTTTACCTAGGACAAACAGTCCAATTAGGTAGGTCCAACTTCGAGAAAGAGGTCAATCGCCGAATCCAGCTCGGATGGGCAGCGTTCGGGAATCTTCGAAACGTCTTTTCATCCAATATGCCTCAGTGCCTGAAGACGAAGGTGTTTAACCAGTGTGTGTTGCCAGTGATGACATATGGCTCCGAGACGTGGTGCTTCACCATAGGCCTCATGAATAGGCTCAGAGTTGCGCAACGAGCTATGGAAAGGGCTATGCTCGGGGTTTCTCTACGTGATCGAATCAGAAATGAGGAGATACGTAGAAGAACTCGGGTCACCGACATAGCCAAGCGAATTAGCTCGTTAAAGTGGCAATGGGCAGGCCATGTAGCGCGTAGAACAGATGGCCGTTGGGGCCAGAAAGTTCTTGAATGGAGACCACGAATCGGCAAACGGAGAGTAGGACGTCCAATTTCTTCCAAAGAACATTTTCAGATATAGTTAAACCCACCACTAATAATAAAAAGATGAAGAGTTTGTTTGGTTGATCTCGCTAATCTGAGGAACAAGGTACTGGTCCGATTTGAAAAATTCTTTTTGAGTTCGATAGCCCATTTAATTTTATCGATTAGGGCTACAGAAACAAGGATTATACGTTTTTTCCGCGATAAAATCAAAAAACTCGGTGTAAAGCCAGTTTTATACATTTTCAAAAAGTCACATTTTAGTTTGGATTGATTAAACAACAGTGGCTGGTGTTAGCTTCGACCGTTGTAGCTTTAAACTCAATTAATATGTAATTATATAAAAACAAACTTCTAAAACTAACCACCTACCGTTTTCTTTTACGTGATTTGTCGTCTAATTTATTCCCTTGGCGCCCGCGCCCTCGCTCACTGCATAGGAATTGCAGTTACAGCTCTGTTATTAAGAAGTGTGTAAAGCGGACAATTGCAGCGATAACGAATGAGGGGAGCTTTGTGCAATCAGCGGGATTTGTACGAGACGAGACTGCTGCCTGTGCTGTCTCACTTAGACAAGTGACACTCATGCTGAAAATTTCCCTTGTTTCGATAAAATATGTACATATGTATGTCTGTTATATAAGGTATATCAGATGTCTACTACCCGTAACAAAAGCTTAGAGCTTACCACGGGGCTAGATGTTGTTGTGTGGATTGCCTGAATTTATTTTGTTTTAATTTGGCGTTTTTTGGAGTTTACTCCTTAAGATTTGAGTTATAAGGCCCGGTACGGAAATTTTATGAGGAGTAAAATCAAGTGTAAATTGAAAAGTTGAGGTGTTACGTAGAAAGAGACAAACATAAATATCTGTAGGATTTAACTTGTAAAAGAATGAGATGGAATACATTACACAGCATATCTCATTCTCGGGGTCTCCTCTTTGCGCGATACTTCGTAGTCTCACTGTATTTTATTTATATTATTTTGTAACATACTTTATGTAATACGCTTTATTGAAGTAATATAAATAATCCGAATAATAACAGATACATGTTTGTTTCTCTTATCATTTTAGCAGATGCGTTCATTTACCCTTTTTTCTATTCGATATTATCATAATTATCGTTCGTAAGGAGTAAACTCCAATCGTGCGTCGTAGCTGACACACACACACTTTTTTTTTTATTAAAATCCCGCGCTACGATGTTTTTCATAGATTTTTTTGATGATTTTACGCATGGCATTTACATTTTAGGCACAGTGACAGCTGTCGAATTGTTATTAATTGACGTTCATCCACTAAAATAACACCACACTCAAACTGCTTTTCATAAAGCATTTTGGTGACTGAGCTGCCGTGAACTTATATTCATGTAATAAATAGAAAAGGATTAACTGAACGTCTCAAATCTACACAAGATGCAAGATTTGTACGAGACGAGACTGCTGACTGTCTACATAGACAAGTATCAAGAGAGAGTCCCTTGTTGTTTGTAATATGGCGTTTATATAGTATTTTGGCACAAACTGAGATATCCACTCGTCTTATGGCTGGTGCTTGCTTATAATCACCCTCCTCATGATAGAATGTGAAGCGATTTGAAACTAGGGATGAGCAATATTCATCGATGTTTAGCTATTGCAAAGGGGAAGTATTACAGGGGCTAAGAAGTGTATGTTTAGCACTTAGCCCATGTACAAAAACATTAATTTCCGTAGTTTGATTTTAGATGTCGGAATAACATGGAGCAATTGCGAGTTACTGCGAGTTAAAGCTATATTAAAATATTAACTATTACATAACTGATAATTGTTTAAAACACAAGAACTTAGACCTTACAAAGTTTCAATTCACTAACAGGTCCAAAAGTGACGTTCACACGACGACATAATAACTTCAATCATCGCTTAGATAACGATTTTATCTGCCTTTTGTCTAACCTGGTTGACTCTTAGAGGGTAATTTTGAAATTTCAGATATCGCCTTAAACGTGCTTGCAATAGTGATCAGAAACATCGACAAAGTATCAGTGAGTTTAAGAGCAAATCAAACACTATTTGTGATTGGTCAGTTGTTGTAATAAGTGTCACGCTTGAAATACAAATAGGCTGAGATTTAAAGGGTCAGTGCTCTCATAGAGTACGATGATAATATTCTTGGGATACTATGATATTTTATTATTTTTAGTGTATGTATTATGTTCTGCACGCACTTTCTTATTGGTGTGGGTTTATGTATTTTATATATAAAAATGAATCGCAAAATGTTTTGCTAAGCGCATAACTCAAGAACGCCTGTACCAATTTGACCAATTCTTTTTTAAATGATCGTTGGAGTTCAAGGATGGTTTTTACGGTTAGAAAATATAATAATTGCCGGGAAAACAATGTTTAATACCTAATTACCCGAGCGAATCCGGGGCGGGCCGCTAGTGTATAAGAAATATATCTGTAATATAAGACAGTATGTCTATTTTATTTAGTATAATTATCAGATATCTAGCACCCGAAACACAAGCTTAAAGCTTACCACGGGGCTATAATGTTGTTGAATTTTGTGGGATGTCCAGAAATATTTATTTATTTTAATTTCATGAAATTTGAAATGGTGATAGATTATTACTTGGAATATGATATAGGCTATTATTTACCGATGAAAGGAAAATATGTCATTACGATTACATCTATAGGAGCGCTTTATGTAAATTAATTAGTTCAAACTTTGCCCCTGATTTATGATTAATGATTCAGTTAATATTTCATCATTATTATTATAGTTTCAATTTGTTAAATTCAATTTAATAAAATAAGAAGTACATACCTATTACCACATATTATATATAATTATTACTAATACTTATCATTATTTTTAACCTTGTCTGATTAAAACATTTTTAATATCACAGAGGGGCTCAAATACCCGCAATATACCCATTATGCGGCTGAGACTCCCTGAGGGTAAATCCAAGTACAATCTTATCTGCTTACGACTGTACCAAGTCTTATCAAACGAACTTCGACATCTTCAAACTCCTGAAAGCTTAAAATCTGGTCCCATTTGGCCAATAACAAAACCAGCAATAGTAAAAGTAGTTAAAAACATCGTTAAGCACATCGTGGGGGCGTTTTAAGGTTCTGAGTGAAAGTTTTCACGTTACAAATACTTGAAAAGTCCATTACACGGGTGACGGGCCATCTACATCTGCACAGAAAATGAGAGCTACAAACAGTAGGCAGATAAGTAGGTATACAATATTAATTACTAGTTCTACTAGTTTTTTTTTTATTTATTTGATGTGGCTATTGTGTCACTGCGGCCTGAAAGGCCTATTGTGATCGCCACTTGTTATCGGTCTCCTCAAAGTTCGCCACTTATCCTTGCGGCTGTTAGGAACCGAAGGATTTTCTTTGGGGGGAAGTTTCGTAGTTCATCTGGACATAGCAGATGCTTGCCCAGGTGTATGCTACGCTTCTGCATCAGCGCTCCACATTCTCCTAGCAGATGGAGTGGCGTTTCATTAGCGAGTCCTACTAGTTACTAGTAGTGCCCAGCGGTTTACCAGCGTTATAGTGGATTTTTGCGCGGTAAAAAATGTTAGCCTATGTTCTTTCTTAAGCTCTAGAGAATTAGTGTACCAAATTTCATTTAAATCGGTTTAGTAGTTTTTGCGTGAAGAGGAACAGACAGGCAGAGTTACTCTCCAATTTTTTTATATTAATATGGATTTTTTGGAAAAAAATATGTGAGTTTTAAACATGTGCTTTAACGGAAAAGGCAAATATCTTGAAAAAACTGGTTCTGTTGTTCTGGTATGTTCTGAAAACTATTAAGAGTTCAATAGACATGTGACATTCACCGACCGTTATTTTGAAAGATTAGAGTAAATAAGACAACACCACCACAAAAATATAAAAAAATAAACAAAAAACCATAAAACTCAAGTCAAAGGACGAAGGTTTGTTTCTTCAATTTCGAAAGTTATGTAATTTATGTATTGTGGAATAGAAACCCCAAGTTTATTTACACACAATTAATTTATCTCTGAAACTATAGACATATATTACTATAGATGTAGTATCCTTATTTTTGCATACATTTTTGCAACCTTCAAATTTTAAAATAACGGCGAAAATTTTTCGAATTTTCTTTAATGTTTACTGGCGTTTAATATACTTTTGTTTTAGTGAATTAAATAAACCGGGATTACTAGAAATTCTTCTAGAAAAGTGCAGTGTATCTACTGCTTACTCAAAAAATATGCTGTGCATTCTTTGACTTGTTTATAATTACAGACATAGCCTGAGATTTCATTTAAACTTCGGGGTCGTAACTCCAAGTTGCAATTGTTAACTTGCAAAATATAATGTTTAAACTGTGACTTTAACCCGTCTTAAAGCAGCGGTAGTCAGCGCCAAGATGCAGTCTTCGGTCGTCGGACTTACGGATTTTGTTAAATCATCATTAATTGCATTGTTTTAAGATAGTAAAAAGGTTATCATGTCAGCCGCAGGACTTTCGCTACTGGCCAAAATTAAAGCTTCCCATAAAGATTTCCTATTATTTTGGAAGCCACCTATATCCACCGTGAACCCGCATCTTCTAGTATTAAAAAAATATATATAACTATTTATTACTCACCAAGATAAAATAATACAAAAGGGACTTAAAGCTTAATACGAAATGCGCAATTGGCGTCATATTGCTTAAACCAATTTCTTCCAGACAGCCGTAGGATGGAATTTTTAATAAAAAATCTTTAACTTTGGAAAACTCTTAATGGATTCTGGCATTTAACAAATTATAAGGTTGGTGGAATTATTGATAAAAAAACTTTAACTCTGGAAAACTCTTAATGGATTCTGGCATCAAACGAATATGCAGAAATTTAATATAAAAGATTATAAATACCTAACTAAAACTTAAAAATAAAAAAATCTTTGTGTTTACTCACATAATTTATTCCAATTCAAAACAGTCATCGGGATTATAAAAATATGCTACTAATACTTTTAGAAGATAATTATTCAAATACAGTATGCATAAGTCTACACAACGTACCCTCTGAGGTCTGTTTGCCTCGAACCCTCCTCTACCCTCTACATACCTACATACCTATTTGTTTAGCGAATTAATATATTGCGAACCTAGAGCGACCTATTCAGTTCATGAATATTGAGCTGGAAACCACGGCTTGCTACATATTCATCCCCGCAAGCCACGAGACGAGACGGTACACCTCAGATACGTTGAACTTAAGATGAGGGAATTAGGGTAATGTTAAGCATAACTATACAACTATGTAAAATATGTTGTAGACAGATATGTACCTACATTCTTGAAGATATCTGTTTTGTTTATCCCGTTGAAGGGTGTAGCAACGGCAAAATTTGCTTATTTAAATGAGATATCTAAAAATCCAGGATTCATTCAATTATTGTTATTATTATTTATGATGTACCAGAAACCTCTATAATAATAATATAATAATAAATAATATCATCATCATCATCATCATTTCAGCCGTAGGACGTCCACTACTGGACATAGGCCTCCCTCAATGACTTCCAGTGACTTCGTTCGGTAGCAGCTTGCAACCACCGCGAGCCTGCTACCTTTACCAGATCGTCCGTCCATCTAGTAGGTGGACGTCCTACTCTACGTTTGCCGATCCGTGGTCTCCACTCGAGAACTTTCCGGCCACAACGGCCATCTGTCCTGCGTGCCACATGGCCCGCCCATAAATAATATAAGGGATTTTTGAACGCTTAATCCAAAATGAACAAGCTTGAAATTGTCGCAGTGGAAATAAATCGGCTAGGCTGCCTAGGCTAGACAGAACTCGTCGATCTCTCAAAAATTGGTCCCAATTAAAATTTGAGCGTTGTAAGTGGTGCACAGCGATACGATCGTAATTGCTAAGGCTTGTACCTGCAAAATCTACAAATTAAAGTCCTTCAATTCACGTGAGCTCATTTTTAGTGTACCTACATAGTTTTAATTAAATTTGGGGATTACCAAAAGGCACGGGTGCCTCATTATTACGAAGAGGTTTTCTCCCTAATTGATAGTGAAATCGAATTCAGAAATTTTTGCACTTCGTTCAAGAGTTTGAGTGAGTACTTGGCGAATTCGTTAATTTTGACTTATTCAGTTTGTGTTAAATATTGCGAATAAATTACTAAAGTTACCAATGCAGGTCAAGTATTTTATTAATATTTTATTGATGAGTGTTTTTGTTCCGAAATGGCTTAGGTAAGACTGAAATGAATTCTTTTATAATCTTTTGTTATGCATCCCTGTATCTATCTGTCGCGTACTAAAACACGTGGTGGTCCTGTAATTTAAGCCATGGTCGAAGCTTAAAGAACCTCTAATTAATTAAATTACTCAATATTTACTCTATTGAATTACTTACGCAGTAACACAGAAATATTAACCATTTTAGGTCTTACACACAATAAGCGAGACATTTATTATGTTTGTTTTATATACCCTCCTTCCCTGTCGCCTTAAGAACGAGAAACTCGGGCCTCATAAAACCCTAGCCTTTATTTCGACCTTCCTGCAATTCCAATTTCACTTAATTTTTTCGGCCAACTCTGCTGAAATTCCCCATTACCATGATTGATGGGACAGAGTCCTAATAAGGACAGACGACGTCAATCAACTAAAATCCAGTGGGAATTCAAAATGAGCCCGGCCCGATAGGGTCATCTGTCTAATGCCGGTATTTACAAGGGAAATTCTTTATGCTGATTGAAAAAGTCCACCTAATTTACAAAATTTGCTGATTTACAAATCCAAAAACGATTGTAATGCAATCAGGGAAATTGATGGTCCTGAATTCTTATTACGTCCTAATGAGGTGTTAGGCAGCTACCATTTTGGTCTAAATAATGAATCAGATATTTTTCTTGAAACTCAATATTTTTAATTTACTTGTGAGGCGCAAGAAAACATCTACAAAGGTAAAACTTCGAATTATAAAATTGGATAGAATTAGCATCGACTCTTATTAACCTATAATTCACATTTTATACCAATTTTAATTAAAATGCAGTTAGCAATATTTGTCCTTAGCGATCACTTTGTCATTTTGTTAAGAAGAAACAAAAATTCAATGTAAGTAATTAATTTAACTAATTGCTTAAACTAAGATAGCACTATATCTAGGAAGTAATAGGTATGTTTTTTTTGCGTAATGCAAAGGAATAGTTCTGTTTCTGTGTGCACAAGAAAAAGGTTTTCTATTTATGGAACACAAAGGCATAGTTAACATTTGAGGCACAGGGAAGTTGCCAGTTTCAAAATGGTTGCCACACCATTTAAATACACGTACTCCTATTGTTTTTTTAGGTTCACTTTTAAGGCAAGTTGATTGTGTTAGGCTTAGAGCCTTTGAACACTAAACCTCTTGTAGGTATGTACAGTAATATAAGAAACGAATACCTGTACTAGTCTTTGATAATACTTAGCATGTAGGTTTTATTTTGTTGGAGCATAGACACAGTGCTCGAAATTGGTATGTGTATTAGAGCCACTTTTTGTTGTTCGCCAGTTCTGCAGAGCCTGGCCGGCGAGGTAGGCTTCGTCAGACATCGTATTTCTGTAACTTAAAACACTTCTTTACGTACCTATAGATTTAAGCATTTATTTGTGTTTAACATTGTATCTCGCAATTAATTTTTTAATCTCTATCTCCACCACCTATATCATTGCTCTATTCGCTTATCTCAGTTCGCTTTGTAATTATCTCATGACATGTCCTGTAGTAATATCCTTTGTGTCGTTATAGAGCCGCGTGCTATTCGCAGGCGGGGCTTCATCTAAATTCCTCATTAGGTATTAAACTAATCTGTGTGTAATGCAGTCGAGTGTTGCGCTTTGGAATTTCCATTAAATTAAATTTGTTATGTTATGACAATATTGTTTACCTGTCAGATAAAGGTGGTTACTGAAATAATGTCACCCAGAGTTATCTGACAATATAAAAACTTTCATGTCAGTGTATATCGTGTTGCTGTCTATTATTTATATGATACTAGCGGCCCGCCCCGGCGTCGCACGGGCATAAAATTTTCCCGGATATTATTCGAATTTTTCTCGCCGTAAAAACCATCCTATCTCTCAAATTGGATCGAACTGCACATGGTGTGCGAATTTTATTATAATCGGTTAAGTGGTTTAGGAGTCCATTGAGGACAAACATTGTGACACGAGATTTATATATATATAAGATTGTTCGTTCACATTATTTTAAACAGTATATCAGAGTAGTAGAACAGATGGCCATTGGAGATAGCGGATTGGCAATCGCAGCGTAAGATATTCACTAACTAGGTAGTCGGATGACTTGGTGAAGGTCACGGGTTCTCCAGTCGAGAACTTTTCGGCCTCAACACCCATCCGTTCTATGCTATTGCTATATGCTATTGCCACTTAAGCGATCTAATACTCTTCGCTTGTAAGTGACCCGCGTTCTTCTACGTATCTCCTCATTTCTGATTCGGTCTCTTAGAGATAAACCGAGGGGCTATGCCCTTTACATAGCTCGCTAAGCGACTCCTTCCGGATAAATATCATTGCTATTGTATAAACGGTCCGATTATTTTATCTTCGATATTTGTTATTACGACTATAACTATGACTAAGCCAGAGTAATGTTACGATGGCCAACCGCCAAATAATAATGTCTGAAAATAATTACCATTCTTATGTCATTATTTCCATAACCATATAAATTTCAGTGTGATACCTTAACACGTTTTTTTTGAAAGAGGGTTCAGGGCAGTTCAGTTCATTTCAGTAATTTATTTGATAATATTTGACGGATATACCTACTACAACAGATAACAATTTGATTCTATAAAGGTTCCGTTTATTCATTTTTAGGTACGAAACGCAAAACAAGTCTAAAATACGTTTTACAAAATTAGTTTCTCGCTCTTGACCTGTTTCTTCGCATTTTTCTAGAGGCAATCCAGCGCAACAGTTTCGAATTGCAGTCCGGGCGAACCGCGGAGTGGCGTCGAGTAACTTTCTTAATTAACTGGTTATTGTTCACGAAATCTGAGTGGCGATACAATTACAGAAACTGAGCTGCGTTTGTTTATTGCTTCACACTTAATGGAGGTATTGAAGCCTTGCATTGGCAGTTCTAGGATATTATAATATAAATATACTATAAATATATAAATTCAAGTCCCCCGCCACGTCTGTCTATCTTTATGTTCGGGATAAACTCAAAAACTACTGAAAGAATCTTTAAGTCATTTTATGCAGTAGAAGGTTTTCGCACCCGAGCAAAGCCGGAACGGGCCTAGTATTACGATAAATCTAGTATCTAGAAAAGCGAGTGAAGAGTAATTTCATTTATTGAAGCCTCGACCATGCTCACGAGCATCTAAGGAATACAAATAAGATAAGTCTCAGGCCACCTGCGACGACGGCACAGCATCAAATCAAAAGTCGTTCAGCAAAAAACCGCCTCAAACATTGATAAGTTTTTAACGTCAGGTTCATCAATGATTGGTTTTTGCTCGCCCATAAACGATCAAGTGCTGTCACCGTTGAAGTCGGCCTCTTTTACTTTTAAAGCCAATAAATTTTGTAATACGTCAACAGTCTGCTAATAAATATTGTAGCGGATGCCTGAGAGCCTGATGAGAATGGACTCTGATAGCACCCCGTTACCAAGAATAACGATGTATCAAGTTTATTCACAGATTAGCATTTTAAGGGCGTGTTTCATAATTTGCGAATATCTTTGTCAATGGTTAATATATTGCATTCTCGGTCTGTCAGTCACTGGCAATCAGGCTGCTATTCCGATGCGCGCTTGTTGGTATGGCTCAACCTGTGTCGAACAAAGCCCAAACAAGTTTACGTTGTCTTTCAACATTTTTGTAATGTGTGTTTATTTTCCTTTACAAACAATGATTAAGTATTAACGTCATGAATTTATATATGTGTTTTTCGGATGGACTTTAAGTGTTTTTAATCGTAGATGACAGTTTTGCCAGACAATAAAGTTTATTTACGAGTAGGTCCCTATTACTAAAATGAAATAATTTTGAAAAAATATCACGAAAAAATATCACGAGCCACAGTTTAAATTAGGTAACAATGCACCGTTATATTGCAAAGCGTTTACCTCTGTGTTGGTTATGCTAAAGCAATCACTGATCACGCGTCAATATTGAACGCCCACAAAGGTGGCATTGTTTAGATGCCTACCTCACTAGCCTGTCCAACCAACATTTAATTACATAAACGCACGTGTATGTATATCCTACACTAAGCTCTATCAGTGCTGCTCTATGCCTTATGAATAGGTAGAGTCGAGCACGTATGGAGAGGTTTTCGCTCGGAATTCCTTTACGGAATCAAGAACAACCTCTATGTAAATGAATTCAGATATTGTACTCCATGTTTATGATTAAGCCCAGAATCGCTCAAAGAGCTATGGAAAGGGCTATGCTTGGTGTTTCTCTATGGGATTACTGACAATGAGGAGATAAGAATGCGGGTCATCGACATAGCCAAAATGCTCTTTGAAGTGGCAATGAAATGATGATGATGATAATGACTCCATGCTTCAAATATACAAATGACAGCCTGATTATTGATAAGTAACTCAAAAAAATAAAACTGACTAATTTAGAGACACCACTCTCAACAAAAATTCGTCTTATCGAGGAACCACGATTTAAATTAGATAGCACTTTTCAGACTTTGCATGGATGCAAAACCTTCCTCTTGAATTAATTTCTATTGCAGAAAGCTGCACAAAGATCCGTACAGTCCTTTTTTAGTTTATCCCAAAAATACAGGTAGGAAGACAAACAGACGCGGCGAAGGAATTTAATTTATATTTACCTATAGATTGTCGCTTTCCTCAGGTGTTCGTTTCAATTTACAAAAATAAACTCGCAAATTACTTAAAAATGTGAAGGTGAGACCGAAGTGAAATCAAATTGGGGTATTTTGGGAGCAGCAGTTTTTTTACGTTTAAATAATACCTAATGATAATCACTAGATTTAGATACCCGTCAATATTGAACGGCCACAAAGCGGCATTGTTTAGATGGCCAACCATTCCATTATCAGCATTTAATTACAAACGTGTAGGTACAATCAACAACAAAAGTAAGTGTTCAAAATCAACGTTTCAAAACATCTTGTAGTGTGACGTGCCTGATGTAACAAGTTATACCAAAGTCTCAATTTCAAATGAAGTTATAAATGGTCAAAAGAAAATCATAATATTAAAACCGAGGAGCGAACTAAATGTGATCACTTACTTATGGCACGTTATTTGTTCCTTTACATCTGAGAAACTACAATAGTCCGTAACTTTTGACTTAATTAATATATATTATATTAATTGTATATATTATTTTGGGGCCCAATTTCATCAGTTTCTTTTGCTGTTAACTGTACATGCATAGTCTAGGCTTAGGCTTCTCAATCAGGTTCCATTAAACCACACGAAGGTTCGTTAAGTCCTTTGCTTGTGAGAATGTCAAAACGCCTGCTAACTAATGTGATTTATTTGGGATAAGATTAGGTTAGGATATTCTACAATACGTATTACGGTGCCGTAAAGGTGCAGGGAAGTAGGTGCCGCACCTACTTCCCTGCGCATATAAGAGCGAATATCGCCTTGCCTACTGTTACGATTCAAATAATTCCTTTGAAAAAAGTCACTAACTAAGATAAGTAGGTACCTACCTACATGAAAAGAAACAAGAATATTAAAATCTTATTTCAGGAATTTATATATTTATTTAAATTATCTTTATGTATGATCGCAATAATATCTCGCAAAACTACTGAACGCATTTTAAATTTCCAGCAATAGAAAGAGTTCATTCAAAAGAAAGGTTTATAAAAAGGTAATATAACTTCCTGTAAAACTTACTTAAAATAGTATCTACCTAATAAATGGGTATAGAGACGTTGTCGACAGCCAGTTGAAGGTTTACAAATTACAACGGTGCAATTTGTAAGCCGCCTGTCGCCTACCACACATAACTAACTCAATGTCCGTTTTTGGACATCTCCTGTGGGCGGTTATAAGACTGGAATGCCGCTCGAATATTTGCCAGACCCATAATAGTAGGGCTGAGTGGTGCTGATCCGCCTAAAGTAAGAAGGGCTGTAAATTGAAGCAATTCAATTTACAGCAATATTTGACTGATTCAGTGGCGCGATGGACGAGGGTCCGCTTGCGGCTCAAGAGGTAGCGGGTTCGATTCCCGCCGAGGGTTAAAGTATTTCTATGTTCTGCAAGCACGATCTCCTTGGTCTGGGTGTTTAATATGTATAATAAAAAATATCTATATATGTATGACTATATATATTAAGTATATCAGATATCCCGTAACACAAGCTTAGCTTAGCAAACTAAGGGGTTGTTGTGTGAAAATACAAGAAAATAAAAAATTCTGTTATAAAGATGTGACAAAACTTAGATAAGTTCATTAGCTTCGCTTTTTCATAAGACCTAAGGCAGCCTTGATTACTATGTAACTTTAGACATTTAATTAAAAAATGAAAATTGGTTACCACCACCCTCCTAGCTCCGGGGTCCTCAATGCTGAGGGTCGTGATCACCCTTAAGAATCACTTTCTCTCTCACGATCTTTTCCATCTGTCTCTGTCTTTTGCTTTGTGATCTGAAGAGTTAAGAGTGGTGCGGATCTGGTCGGACCAACGAACAGGACTGCATCAACGTGGCCTCTTGCCATCCACTTTACCGTTCACAATGAGCCTCTCGAGGTTGTTCCCTTCTTTTCTTGCAATGTGACCGAAGTACTCATCAACACTCTGCGCAGGCACTCGGAAGACCACCTAGTGGAGATTTTGAGTTCCTGGAGTATTGAAGCATTCGTTCGGAATGCTGTCCACGGTATACGGAGCATCTTTCTCCAGCACCACATCTCAAAAGCGTTATGATGGTGACGTTGGTGATTTTTACGCCTCGTACTGTGATTCCACCCTCCCAATTCACACAGGTACGACTCATGATGTACTCTCCATGGGCGTTAAAGAGAATAGGTGATAAAATGCAGCCTTGGCGTACACCTTGCTGGAACTTAAAGGGCTTTGAGGCTGTCTTGTCAACTCTTACGACCCCTTGGCTCGAGTTCATAGTGGTTACCAAGTAGGACGATAAGATGATTTGGCACCTCAAGCTCTTGTAGGTCTTCCCATAGCAGCTCCATTTGACGCAGTCGAAAGCTTTGCTGTAGTCTACGAAGCACATAATGACTGGTGTATGTGGTGACATTATCTATAAGTAAGACTATTTTATTTTTATAAAATGTAAGTTAGGTATAAAAAAGTTGACTTAAATTTTGTCCCCCATTTTTACCACATTAAACCCATATACAACACTCCTGTGTTCTCTCTCCTTCTTTCCTCTCTCTAACTGACCGTGTGCGTACCTATGTAGTTCAAACGCACGGAGATGCAAACAATGCGAATTGCACGAACTGACAATGTCACGATTGTTATATATGAGAGTGGTTTAACAGCGTACCACTGGTTTATAGGTGACCAATATACCTTACTTGGCAGAGCCAACAGTTCCAGTTGGCGCCTGTCCATCATCGGTACGTCGTGGTCAGACTGTGGTCAGTAGGAAGGTGCTATTTTGGAGTTAAGGGATTACTTATATAGGTATATAATCCTTAACGTGGGATAAGGGCAACAAAATCAAAATTCTATTACTTAAGGACAAAACACGTCAGGGCAAGTGGACAAAATATCATAGGTTTATAGATGCTGCTTTTGATTACAAAATGTAAAGTAGAATTTTAAAATTGTTCAGTGATGTACAAAGACTTTAAAAAATCTACCAAAAAGTAACTTTTCTCTCACTGTACAGGTAACTGTTTGAGTAAAAAACGAAACACGTGACCCATTTAATCTCAAAGAATAATCTTTTACGAATAGCGCCAAATGGCATTCCCATTGAGTCCGCGAATCCGACATCCGATTGAAAGGGCTGAATTCGATATCACGGCGAGCAGACTAACTGCCTCGTGCGAATGAATGCTCGTACGTACAAAGAACGGAATATTGAAGCTGCGATACGAACGTTGCTGCCACACTTTGAAATGGAGCGTCGTCTGGATAAAACTGTAGATATCTGGATGGTTACCGTTTGTGAATACTAATCTGGTTTCCTGTGAATTTGGATTTAAACGGACAGCTAAAATGTTGATTACACCAGCTTTAAGACAGCGGTATCAACATTTTGAAGATGTATGAAAATTTCATACATCTTTTCATAATGAAATCATCAAAAGCCTTAAAGCAGACTGTAGCTCTTATTCCCGTTCCATTTAACTTTATTTTTATTTTCACCATTTGTGACGTAGTGGATAAAGGTTAATTTATGGCGTTAGAAAAGAGTTCAATTCCTGAAGCTTTTGCCATACAAGCACTGGTTGTTGGTATGTTCTGCAAGCACTTAACCCTCGGTATGGGAGTCTTCTGTACCTATCTATAATAGACTAGCTTTAAACGCCACGAGGCTTTCCCTGTGTTTTTGGATTTTCTTGTGGTAAAAAGTAGCATAGAGCCTTCTTCGATAAATGGGTAATCTAACACTGAAATATTTTTACAAATCGGACCAGTAGATCCAGATTAGCGCGTTCAAGCAAACAATCAGAAAACTAATTCTTCAGCTTTATAATAGGTATTTGTATAAATGTGTAATAATTAAGTAATATTTACCTAACTGTTACACAAGCGCAGAGCTTACGGCGCTAGATGTTTTTGAGATAATTTATATATTCATGGTTCAAACTATTAAGCCGATTTTGACAGCACTGGCAGATAGATCTGATGATAAGGATAGCCTGAAATGCCTTTAAAAAAACGCGGAAACGCAGTGATTGCAAAGCTAGTAGGTACTAGTAAAATTAAATAATTATCATTGGTTATGAACAAGATCCTAACCATGTCGTATCTCTGTCAAAAGTAGACATAAGTCACTAAATCCCTAAGTCAAATTTCGCAAAAGCTTACAATTTCGCCACCATCAAATATGGCAAATTAAATCAAAATTCAAGTAATAATTACACTAAAATGCGTTTCCATTCTTGCAACGGCTGCTACAAGCCAGTAAATGGTAGGCTCTCGACATTGCAGAGCAAAGAGTATGAATGCTATGCGGACAGCTATATCAAATGCTTTTGGAACCTCTGTGATCAAAAGCATACAAGCGAGCATTTTCTGATGAAAGCTGATAATGTTGGTAAGATAAATAAATAAATATTACTGGGCAATCCACATAGCAACATCTCGCTCCGTGGTAAGTCAAATAATCCTTGATCCTAAGGCCTGACGCCATGACGCTGCGTTAAGCGATCGCTGCCGCGTTTTCATTCAAATGTGCTACGTCGTTTTCGCTGGTGTTGCGATTGGTGTAAATAAGTATTACAGAATACCTATGTATAGAATTTCTGACCCACTTGGCGGAAATAGAATCCTCTACCTCTTGCGCCGCAGGCGAACCTTCGTCCACTGAAGCAGCCAATAAGATGTAAATTCTCCTATAACGCGATGCCATTATCTCTTTATCATTTTTATTCTAAGAATATTGATGGAAGTATTAAAATAGTTTTGAGCAATAGAATTATTAAAGCTTGACACTACGTTAAGCGGGCGCGGCCGCGGTTTTATGCGGCGCGACCGACGCGACGCCGACGTTCACTTTTGTATGAAACGAGCCCGCAATCGCTTAACGCAGCGTAAGGCCTTAGGATGAAGGATTCTTTATTTAAATTGGACCCATGCAAAATCAGAGCTTATTCCTAATGAACTATTGCTATTAGTTACATTTTCAAATTATAACATACATATAAATACATATTTATATGGTTATTTTATTGTTTCAGTGGTCACAGAACAACCACATCGTCAAGGATTGCAATACAAAACTAGTACATTCCAATAAACACCAATAGCATTTTCAATGTGATTTAATTTATAAAAATATCTCATTTAAATTACTCTGCTTTTCATTAAGCACCTGCCGCACATTCATATTAATTCTAGACTGTGCTATATAATTTTGATATTTCCTCCATTCTATATCTTCAATATTTAAATTCATATGTTCTTCTAGTCTTTTTACATTTGATATGTACTTGAATTTTGCTTCAGTTGATTCTAGAGATGTTAGTTCAATATTCCACGGTGATGTTTTTGATAGTAGTATTTTTGGTACAGCATGATAGCAAAGTCTGGCTTCTTTTGACATCACCACAATGTCTCCACTGTTCAGTAGAATTGGTGTTGGTTCTATGTCTTTTGTTCTGCCTCCTAATAGGAAGATTGCTGACTGGCCAAAACTGAAATGAGAAACATAATGTTATATTATATCAATAGAATAAAGCTGAAGAGTTTGTTTGTTTGTTTGAACACGCCAATAATAGAAACTACTGATCCAATTTATAAAAAGCTTTCAGTTAAGTTTTTTTCTAATTAAAAATTAAATACCCACTACAGACATTTGTCCATATATGTTGTTCCGGTTGTAAGATATCTGGGTCATGAGCAAAGCCGTGAAGTGAAAATCAAGTAAATAATATAGAAAAATAGTTCAAAGTGCCATAAAAGTTTCTCCAGAGATAATTGTTGAACTTTGAATCCAGCAATTATTTTACTATACATTTCAATTTTACTAACTAGAATGTGAAATTCAAATACTTGACACTCATTTATGAAAGAAACCTTCATTAATTTTAATCATACAATAAGGATTAACTTTAACTATACTGTATAGTTATCCAGTTTATGTTCTACAAAAAGTCTTGAAGTGTAAAACAATCATTACTACACCTTTGCAGTGCAGACTAAAAGTTAACCATTCCAATTGCATTACTTTAGGAGATAGAAAGATTCAAAGAAAATAAAGAAGACTCTTACCTAAAGGAAAACAAAGGTGCCTCCAAATTAACTTCAGAATGGTCTGTGTGAGCAGAGAGTGTGGAATTCAAGTGGTAGTAGTTGACTATAGCTGCTTCAGCCTTGAACCTTGCATGTCCAAGATATAGGGCTATCACATCAGCAAGTTCTGCTAAATCCTCCGGAAAGTCATCTCTATTCTCCTCAGAGTATATCTAGTCACAGAGAAAATATTTCTAGATAATATTATATGTTTCATGATATACTTAAGTATATTGTAGTCAACCACTAGCAGCCTTCCCTGACTTTGCAAAGGTGTTTTTTTTTAAAACAACAATGCATTATACCAAATGTAATACAAACTATCTAAATAAATAGATCACCCATTATCATAATCATGTGTGATTTTTGTGTATGTTATATTCACTAATTAATTTTAAGTATTAATTTGCTTTAATCAGCTGAATACGAAACAAGCTGACACATCAAGAACTTAGGCTTGTTAGGGATTTGTTTGGCACAGAGGTAAAGCACAATCCACACCAAAGCAAGATGTTGGTGTAATTTTTAGTCTTCCAAATAAGCTTAAGAAGCAAACACAGAACCCAGACAAAACAGAGAGGAATATTAACATTTTACTTTTGTATCCCAGTTATGATGGTAACCCAAAGTAATCCATCGCATTTTCTTCTGTAACTTTCCATTGCAGATTCCATTTTCAAAACATGACTTCCACCAGTCTTTATACTCTCCGTCAATGTCAATGTTAGCTCTTCCAGGTTTCTTTGGATATTCCTCAAGACACTTTCTTATCCAAAATCTTTGGCCGAGAGATGTGAACGGATTTCTTATTAGAAACAACCCAGGATGTTCTGGGAAAGAGAATAATTCCCATTCCGCCTGCTCTCGTAGACCTAGTGCGTTTATTCTGGAATCCTTGACGAGTTCATTCGGTGCTGTCTTTACAATCTGAAATTAGATTGAATAAAAGACAATATTCGCTTTTCAGCTTATTTGCTTAGAACTATTATAGGTACTACCTTTAGAGTTTGAATAATTAGTAAATACCGAGAAATTAACCTTTTCGCTTGTGGTTTCCGAAGACAGAACTCTGTCCAATGATGGTTTAGGATTGTTACTTTTATAATACTTGAATATCGTCATGAATATATCATCTTTAATAAGTGATAATTCGCTTTGTTCATACATTTTTCAATTAAAGCACATCACAAAGTTTTCGGGCATGTTTTTGTTTTTCTATCAAAAACCAAACTAAATAATTAGCCACTTGAACGTCCAGTGGTAGGTACTGTAGTGCCACAAAACTTTATGCCGACTTACGTCCATGGTACTAGAGTGCCACACGAGTTTTTGGTTTTTTTATTTCGGATTTTCTTTATTTTCTAATAAGACAAGTTGCTAGTGTCAATGTCAGATGTCATTGTCAATAATTATTCTACTAAATTCTTATTAGAAAAACCCATACCTGGCAACAAAAATTATGAAAAAAAAAATATTTTGACAATAAAGTGAGAGAAATTTTCCGCCATTTTCCTATTTTTCGCAAGTTAATTTCTTTATGATTTACTTGTGATATCTGTATTAAAATTAAATATGTTATTGAAAAAACTAGACTCTAACCCCGTTAAAACGGTACCAAAATAAT
Organism: Gymnoscelis rufifasciata; assembly: GCA_929108375.1. Taxonomy (NCBI): domain Eukaryota; kingdom Metazoa; phylum Arthropoda; class Insecta; order Lepidoptera; family Geometridae; genus Gymnoscelis; species Gymnoscelis rufifasciata. The sequence continues at coordinate 3,798,925 of OV815315.1, read as the reverse complement.
AATTAAATGTTCAGAGGAAGTATTTTAAATAAATTTATCAAAATAGGTCTCCAAATCAGTCTAAAAATGCTACCATCCTATTTTTGATAATTTTTTAGTAAATGAAGATGTAGGTACGATGATTCATATTATTATTCAAGTTTATATAATTATAATAAAGAAAATAAATACATTTTTGGTTTTGAAATAGGTTTAGTACTTTTTATGTGATAAATAGTTTTAACGGAAAAAACACGGCGTTTTTCACGCTCGGCGCGCGTGACGCGCGCTGGGACGTTAGTCCCTAGTTACTAGCGGTGCGCAGAATGTGTCACTGAAATGAAAAGATATGTACATATCTTTTCATTGGAGTGAACTATATCTATCTTCTAGCTCAGTAGTTCAGTTAGTTCACTTGCTCAACAGTATCAAATGTTGTTGTCGTTCGGTTTTCTTTCACTAGTTCATCAAGAGATATAGAATGGGATATAAAACAACAGTTCAATCAATGTTATTATCTCAGCTAATGCGATGAGTTAAGACACGAGTTTGTTTAAAAATGAATTGAAATTTACCTAAATATAGTTGGTAGTAATTCATTATTTATATTTAAATTAATTGAATATTTACCTACTATTGCAGATCCATGAGCTTTTAACATACCTACGTATAGGTATACTGGCTTATAAAAAAAGTTACGTGAAAATAAATAGTATAATAATAAGTATAGAAAGGTATACAGTTTTTATCACAAAGATATATTTTATGTCAATATAAATAAAAAGACTAAAGAAAACAATGCTGAGGTTCGGGCGTAATTACTTCCATCCTGTTTGTTTTTGGCAAAGTTGAGGCAGATACTTTGGTGTTATTATTATTATTCTAATGAAAGAGATAGGTAAACTGGTAAACAACAAACTTCGACTTTACGAAGAACGACGAAGTCTTTTACGATCATATACGAACGTGACCGATTGAAACAGACTATCACTTCAGTACTTACAACAGAGCGTGACAGCATAATTCTATCCGCGCGGGCTATCTATCTTTCATTCGTCCCGATGCGATGAAGACAACTGAGCTAAAGGAGTTAGTGAGCTAGTTGAATTGTAAGTGAACGAGAGAGAGAAGGAAGGAGCACAACTGAAGTATATCTTTTGAAGGATTCATTCGTGAACTACACATGTCTACTAGTTACGCCGCGGGCGCTGGACGTTAGAGTGGTTAGTGTATCTAGTGTACCTGAACAGAATTTATATGCGATTTATTTGAATGTCAAAGTCATTTTAGTCGAATTGTTACTGACAAAAAGAAAGAAGAAGCATCAAACAGAACTAACATTTTGCCTTGTTTGCCTCTGCCTGGATGTTTTTTTGAATATATATAATAATAAAAGAAGGCAAATAAAACAGAAACATAAATTATTTACGAGAAAATGAGTAGCAATGAAGTGAAGGATCTCACTCTGAATCTGAAGGTCAAATTAACAAATAAAATCTTCAAAAACTAGTTCATTGCTCTTCATGTCATGTTATTTAACCCCGAAGTGCATCGTTTTCCAGGATCTCCAAGTGGATAGTGGTAAATCAAAACTAAGGAAATGGCTAAACATGAATTTTAGAATAGAAATGACTGACGGGAGAATATTGATTGGAGTATTCCTTTGCACAGATCGAGATGCTAATGTTATTTTGGGTGAGTGGAAATTAGGTACTATTCTCTTGTATACATTAATAAGTAGAAAAAAAATAGTACAAGCTCTGCTTAATTTGGTGTTACGTGATGGTGTGTGATTAGTCCGGAAATATTTAATTTAATTATATTGCTACACTAACATCTAGCACGTAGTGAGCAATAAGCTTTTATTATGGGTATTAGTACCCATATCTTTTATATTATTTAGATTTATAATGGGATATTTACCATGATTGATTATCCCGTTATAAATCTTAATAATATGAATAACCATGATAGTTTCAAAAGTCATATCTTTGATATTACCGATATTCATTTTATTCAATTAATTTTGGAACATTGAAGAACACTTAGTTGTATCAGAATATTAGTGGAAATTAATTAATCTGTACATTATTATATAAAAACGAATTAACATAATTTATTAATAGAGCAGCTGGGCAGTTGCTTTTTCAAAGCATATAGCAAATATAATATTTATTTATAAAGGGAGATATAAAACAAGTATAGGTCATTTTTCTTACCACACTAAGTAAATATTGTATGTTCATCCACTGTACCACTGAAACAGTAATTAATATTTTTTCACTTTTTACAAAATGTAAACATTTTACAGGTGCATGCTCAGAATATGCCAAGAACAGTGATGGTGAGACAGAGGAAACCAGAGTCCTAGGCCTAGTAATGGTGCCAGGTCGACACATAGTAAGCCTGAAACTTGACGAGACCCAGCCCAAATACTACTATGATGAATGAAAATTCACCACCACTCATGTGATAAAATTGGTATAGTAAATTATTTCTCATTTCTAATTTAGGTTGATTATATATACATAATAAAAGAAATATAACTAAAATGAAGTTTTATTCATTTAAAACATTTTCTACTAATTTATTCAGAACATTTACTTCCAGGTAAATATTCTTAGAATCATTTGCAAAAGGATTGTCTTCATCTACACTATGTAGATTTGTTGCCGTAAAGTTTTCAATATCTTTACACAATATTTTGACAGTGTTATGGTCACCAAATATTTCTAATAAGAAATTTTTGTTCAAAATTCTGTGTAAACAAATGTTTGAATGGACTGTTATTTTAGTTTTAGTTATGTTTTTATAAAAATGTACACAAGCACTCCTTACATCCTCATCTTCATCCTGCAGTAGAAATATTGAAGTTTTGATTGAAGTCATTTTTACTACATTGGAAAGTTTATTAAAATGATTAGCTATTTCATTATTTGCTAATACAGCTATGTATCTCATGTCGAAATCCGCTGTTTCCGAATCACTCAGTCTAAAAATTAAATTTTGTAAGTGTTGTTGTTGTTTTTCTTCCATGCTTCCACATATTCTTGAAGCAAATGGTACAATGTATCTTAATTTGTATGTTACTACACCATTCAATGAATCTAAAAGTTGTTCTGTATTCACATTATGTACAACTATTCTTAGAGATATAAGATACAAAATCTTCCAAACTACACAACTGTTAAATTTATTATTAAATGTTAATAAAATTTCTACAATCTTTGCTAGAATTTCTGATGAAACCGGACCATCATTTAGTTTTTGAATCAAACATTCACAATAACTCTCATGATCATTATATTCTAGTACTATTTCTAGATATTTAGGAATAATGTCCCAATTACTGTTTTGAATGCAGTTTTGAATGCTGGTTTTTAGCCAAAGAGGCATTGCTAGTTCATTCTTGTTACTTTTAGATTCTACTAAGATACTTTCTAAATTTAGCTCAGTACAAACAGTATTTTCAAAAACTTCTCTAGACCAGTAACTGGAGTTTCTATGTTTCAGTAGGCTTCTGAATATTTCTTCCAAATATTTTAAGCTATCAAAATATTGTTGCTGATATTGATGGTATTGGTAGCAAAGTTTGAATAGCAACAAAGCTCCATGCAGCATATTCTCTGACTGAAAGTTCATGTTCACTAAAATATGTTGAATATCTTCAAATGGAAATATGTTATAAATGCATTTTGCTGTTAATCTTCTGACAGTATGTATAGGACTATCAAGAATTGATACTAAACTGTCCAGCAACTCTTTATCCAAGATTTTCTGTTCTTCCAAATCATAGGTAAAGTTGTATCTCTTTGCGCAGTTGGCCAACATGTTTAGAATAGGAATAAGATTGGAATGTGTTTGTATTTTATTGCCTTGACTATTTTTCAACTGTTCTGTAATGTAGCTCCACAGTTTTGGTGAATGTGTTCTTAGTTCATCACAAGCTACAGTGGCTATAGTTTCATCATCTGTTCCTGAAGCTTTCTTTTGTCCCACGAGTTTCTGAACTAAGGCTCCATACAGCTGCAGGGCAGCATTTCTGAAAAATAACAAATATTTATAGAACACAACCATTTATTAGATTGTTAACTGTTCTAATAAAATATCTTACTTACTGTGCAATTATTGTGCACTTTGCAGTGGTAAATGGAACTGATTTCTGAATAAAATCTTTACTTATACTATAAAGCTGAAGAGTTTGTTTCAACTCGCTAATCTCAGAAACAACTAATCCAATTTGAAAAATTATTTCAGAATTACATAGCCCATTTATCAAGGAAGGCCATAGGCTACTTTTGACCGCGGAAAATAGTTGTTCCCGCGGGAAAAGCCATAAAAAACCTGTCAACGGCGGGCGTGGCGCGAAAAGCTAGTCTGCTATAAATTTTAGTCCACCAATGCAGATACTAAAAATATTGAATAGGTACATACCTTATTTGCCAATGTGGACTAATAAGATTGGTAAATGCTAGCTCAGCTAGTTCTGCTGAATAGAACATCATGTCTGATGCTAAACTGCTGTCAGTGACAATCTTAGTCAAGAAATGAATCAGTATAGCTTTGGGCAGGTCTACTTGGTTTTCCATGTTGGTCTCTGCTTGGGCATTCGGTAAATCGGTAGTACTTTGGCAGGTGTTCAGTATAGTTTTCATGAAGTAGTGGAACAGGGGCTGAAAATAAACATCACTCATATAGCAAAGTTACATACATCTTAATGAAAAATCTGATGTTATGAGGATTATTAAGGTTTGCATTTTATACCTTTCCTTTCCTCATGTCACTAGACACAATTCTGTGCACCATTATAGAGAGCCCGGCGCCTCTGCGCGTAATGGATGCCATCTTACTAGCTTCTGTTATAAGCATCTGGAGTTTTGATATAAGGAGAGTTTGAGGCAGGCTTGCGGAGCTCGAGTCTTCTGGCAAACTGGTCAAATATTGAATGGCTTTTCCTATAAATATTATTAAAGTTAATTAATTAAAAAAATATCTTCATTGCCTTGTGTTTGTATGTAGGGTATTTATCATTAGTTTTTGCTCAAATTAACAAATTTGAATGAGTGGATGCAAGATGCAATTTATTATGGTCACCAATCACAACTTAAGTATGGCAAGTGTTTCCGCCCAATCGCAGATGCCTAAAAATATTTGCAATGTGAAATTTCATACCTAAAGATACCCCAGCGGCCTCAATTGCCCCCTTGTGTCGAGAAGTCTCCAACACTCGCGTTATTATAACAAGGCATTTGCTACATCTTTCGACGTCGGCTGTGTTGTATTGTACCAACAATGACGCTAATTGGCATGACGTCTGCAAAGGACAAAAATTAATTAGCATGGTAATAAATAAAAAAACATTATCTTCCTATGTTATAGTATAAACTTAAGTGCTTCATTTTGAACACGAGTAAATTTAGATTGAAGAGTAGCTTACCTTCACATTATACCAAAGGCAGTTCAGGACCTTTTGATGTAGTCCTGATATCTTAGTACCATCCTTTACACTAGTTTTATGCCCAGATTGTTCAATTATGTTTTCGACCATTTCACTCATTTCAGAAAAATCAGATAGAGTGGATTGACTCTGTTCCCAAAAAAACTGATTTGAAATATCTTCTATCATTTTTAACAAATCATTCATAATCTCACCTGGAATTTGCATTCTTTTAGTAGTTAAGCTTACTTCTAAAACAACTTGCAGAATGCTTATGAACGAATGTAACTGTTTCCCTTCTTCAATAGTCTTTGTGATATTCCTTTTCAATGTGTACTCTGATTTTAATTCTTTATATCCAAAACTAAATACATCCTCAACACTTTTAAACATTGTGTTGACACAATTCTCTTTTAGCAATAAATTAACAATCAAGAAAAACATTGTCTGTCCACAACAGACATCATAGAAAAACTTGCTTTTCATGTACTTCAGTGCTTCATCAACAATAATGCTAAAGTATCCATTATTCAAGTCAGATTTTTGTAATTCAGTGCTATAGTGTGAAAGTAGTAGATTTGTTACATTTTCTCTAATATCTTCTGAAGGATCTTTTAGTAAAACAATAAGTTTCATAACAAAAGGCTCTGCTAGCAAAATCCAACTATTATTATCTTTAAGAAAATCCACCAAAAATATGTTACACTCTCTTGTCTGTTGTCTTCTTTTTTTAGGAATATTGTTTACAGAACTTATGAAGATATTGCATACTTTTATGCTGGTGATCTTCCTTTGATAATTTCCATTACAGTTCAAAGAATCAACAATAAGTTCTTGAATATTCCTACAGAAATCAACTAGAGTATTTTTTGCATCATCTTTCTCTTTAAGACTTCTGAATGAGATGTGTAGTTCTCCCATGAATGTGTCAAAACTCTTCAACATACTTATCCTCAACACAGTACAATCAGAGTTAATGTTATATTTCACATAATTCAAGATTCTCTCATACTGCACTTGACTAGGCATTGATTTGTATGATGAAGTACAAAGAATGTCAAAGGCTAACATTCTAATTTGAACATTACTGTGCTCAATCCCATTATGTAACATATTTTCAATAACAGACTTGTCATTCAGAACCTTTGATGGGATTCCAATTTTATTTCCTTGTTTAACTGAGAATAGAGTGCTATGCAGCTTTTGTTCTGTGTCTTCTGATTTAAGCAAATTTTCCATCAAAACATCTAGCAGAGGTGGAAACTTCTTGAGAGTGACCAATAGCCAGTAGTTATGGAAATTATCAATAGCTCTGCTACATGATTCATTCAGTATTCCCAGGATACTCGACAGAAATATTTCACACCACTCTTCTGTGGTTTTGATTTTACTCAGAACAGCAAAATACATATCTGTAAGTGCTGAAACTAGACCAGGTTTATGCAAGTTGTCAATAAGTCCTCTATTCCAGTTATTGTCATACAAGAGTTTTGAAACATCTCCACTATAATTTTCTATAACAACTGTCAGCATGAGGTACTTTGCTTTACTCCAATAAAATGAATTTATCTCAGTTACAATTCTCTGCAAAATATTTGCTTCTATATTACCTAATATTAGGTGAAATATTGTTCTATTGAGGTCTCTTACTCCAGTAATAGGATTTTCCCAATTGTGGTTAACTAAATTCAGCAGGGATATTTGATTATCAACACAAAAAATTGGGTCTCGGAATTCTGTCCCAATAATTTTCTTAAAAGAACTTAGTGTTTTGAAGACTGCATAAGTATATTGTGAATATTCATACCCCATTACAATCAAGAGTTTGAATGAAGAGTGTAGAATTTTCAATGTCCAAGTCTTATTTAAATCTTTTGTTATCAGAAAGGCTGATTGGAATATCCCATAGATCATAGACACTATTTGTAATGTATTCAGGTCTTCCTTTATTCCTTGTGACCGAAGAGAAATCTCAACATCAATCATTTCCTTTAGCTTCTGCAGATAATATTCTTGTTTGTCAGTTAAAGTAATTACTGAAAAGAAACAAGTAGCGCAAAGCAGTTGATCGTCTATTTTGTTCAGTCCTGTTTCTAAATGTTTTATCAATGTATCGAGTACATTATTCCAATAAACCACATTTTCTGCTGTGAATTTATTCCTCTTGGCATTTATCAAAACAGCCTGAAACAAATTTATATTTATGTCACTTTCAAATGGTAATAAATAATAATTTAAATTCCCTTATTAATAAATTTGATAATATTGGCATATTAAACTTGGTACCTACTTGTATTTGAGAAGAACTTAATTGTTTTGTTTCAATGTTGATATTAGATAGAATTCTCACTTGTTCCTCCATAATATTGAGGCCTGAAACAGAAAATGCTTGTAATTAATTATAAATCAATGTATAAAATAATCCAATGTAACATAATAGAAACCTACCTAGTATTGGCTATTGGTAAATTAATCATTCAGATTTAAAATGAAAGACATAAATCATAACTGAAATAATTTACTACACCAAAACTATATTTACAAGGAATTTATTACAATTTAAAGCACCAGCAAGTCACTTTGTTTTTGCTTCATCTCGTATAGGCTCATACCCCTCGGTTTGCATTCTCAGTTTGAATAAATCAAAATCGCGCTTCCTGTCAAAATGCGTTACCCATTGGGTCGGGCAGGAATTTTCAAAGAGCCTCCTAAGTTCTGCACAAGCCCGGGGCTTGAGAGAACTATCTTTTATATTCTGATCATCAAGGCATTCCCAGTATCGATCTCGAGAGTCCCAACAGACTTTTCTCTGTTCTTTAGTAGGAAATGACATCTTTATGTACTTTAACGCCTTAACAAAATGTACCTAAAACGAAAAAATTAAAAGTTTATACCCTGGGACTTCTTAGAACTGCCTACGAGAGATCATGAATGATATTCTGTCTTATGGTTCTTTAATAATATACTTACGCTTGGGTACGGTAAAAACTGTCTCGAGTATGTGTATTTTCAAAAGAAATTCACAATTTAGCGGCGAATAAACTTTATCTTCCAAAATAACCTACAATTTCTTGAAATTTCGTCCTGCTGCAGCAGTGTAGACATGTGTAGTTCACGAATGAATCCTTCAAAAGATATACTTCAGTTGTGCTCCTTCCTTCTCTCTCTCGTTCACTTACAATTCAACTAGCTCACTAACTCCTTTAGCTCAGTTGTCTTCATCGCATCGGGACGAATGAAAGATAGATAGCCCGCGCGGATAGAATTATGCTGTCACGCTCTGTTGTAAGTACTGAAGTGATAGTCTGTTTCAATCGGTCACGTTCGTATATGATCGTAAAAGACTTCGTCGTTCTTCGTAAAGTCGAAGTTTGTTGTTTACCAGTTTACCTATCTCTTTCATTAGAATAATAATAATAACACCAAAGTATCTGCCTCAACTTTGCCAAAAACAAACAGGATGGAAGTAATTACGCCCGAACCTCAGCATTGTTTTCTTTAGTCTTTTTATTTATATTGACATAAAATATATCTTTGTGATAAAAACTGTATACCTTTCTATACTTATTATTATACTATTTATTTTCACGTAACTTTTTTTATAAGCCAGTATACCTATACGTAGGTATGTTAAAAGCTCATGGATCTGCAATAGTAGGTAAATATTCAATTAATTTAAATATAAATAATGAATTACTACCAACTATATTTAGGTAAATTTCAATTCATTTTTAAACAAACTCGTGTCTTAACTCATCGCATTAGCTGAGATAATAACATTGATTGAACTGTTGTTTTATATCCCATTCTATATCTCTTGATGAACTAGTGAAAGAAAACCGAACGACAACAACATTTGATACTGTTGAGCAAGTGAACTAACTGAACTACTGAGCTAGAAGATAGATATAGTTCACTCCAATGAAAAGATATGTACATATCTTTTCATTTCAGTGACACATTCTGCGCACCGCTACAGCAGTGCTGTCAAATTTCTGTCTTCTTCTTCTTCTTTTAATAGATGGCCAAATTTCTGTCGAATCTGTCGGATTCTGTCGATCAATTTGATTTGACATTAACATTGACATTCCCATAACTTAATTCAACAGTTTGTAAGAGGGTCATCAACCTGCAATGACCCCGTTTCCAACGTTCCGTTCTCTGTGCTGAAACGTCTAACTAAAGGTAGGAACAAATTTTATGAATTAAGACTATAAGACTAGGCTTACTTATGAGATGTAGATACTAAAAATAAACAAACTGTGCTTACTATCAATTATAAGTAGCAGACGTGATCTTGTGCCGTCTTTAAGCGCTCAAACGTCCGAATAGAATATAGCCGGACATTTTAGAGGCTGGTTCGAGAATCATATTAACCCTAGATAGATAACCATATCAAGACATACGTTAAAGATAACCATACGCTTCAGAGGCGCATGGTTTTTAATTGCTTATATTTTAATAATTTATTTATATTTTGTGTGACTTGATTGTATTATTAAAAAGGTACAGGGATTCATTTATAAATAAAATTGCATTGTATTTTATATTAGTTTATTAATACTAATTAAAACCAAATGAGTAGTAGACCTCTAAAAAAAGTTACAAAAATCAACAGCCTTCTGTTTGAACGAGAAAATCTCTTACCTACCATAAAAATACTATTATTTTTTCGTTAAAACTACTTGATCGTTATATAACCAGTCTTGGAAAACTTATCACTACCCTTTTACTTTGATTTATAGGCAGTCATGACAAACGTCGATCTTGTGTTCGCCACAAACAGTATTTTTGCACTGAGCGCAAATCATCTTCGACATTCTCTTTTTTTAGAAGAGCAGTAACTACAATATCACCTTTTTTATGCCGGAGGCTGTTCTTCATTCACTGCGGGAGCCGGTCCAGCTGAATTTGGAAGTATATTTTGAATAGCACTTCGGATATGCCTTAGCAAAGTGGGAGCTTCTAGTCTTTTAGTCATCCACGGTGCAGTTTGTTGGGTACTCAACTTTTTCAAGAACTACCTTCGATTAAGGGGTTTATCGCCTTTGAATAAGATATTGTGGCAATACATGACATAGGAATTGACATGTGCTGTATTCAATATGCCATAAAACATTGTCATTGGCCACTCTTCCAGCTGGAACAATTATTCGATGATCTCGTTCCCGAACTTCAGAGAGTCCCTTTAGCTTCAAGTGGCTGAGCTGGTCCGTCTTCATCTGAACTATCGTTCCTCTGTACCGCAGATTCAATATCATTATACTCATCTTCAAAGTCGCTCTCCACATGGTCTTCACACACGCTTCTATCTCGTTGTCACTTTCCAAAGGTTCATCACTGTTATTTTATTGTTCCAGGCGCAATAATGAACATATCGTCGTCTATTAGCACTCCATAGCTCGTCATGATGAGTGCAAAAGTAATAATACCTAAAAACAAAACAGAACTCTGTTTACTTCCATTTTATAGCAATAAATACTAATGACCAACGAACACTTAAAAGTTACACAAAAGATAAACATACGCCTCGGGAGCGCATGAACTCGTCATAACTCCAAAACAATAGTACTTACCGAATGAAGACAGCCGTCATTAGATGAGGTTGACCGTCGACTGAGTTAGTTGAGAAGGACAGGTGTATACGGGCTTAGGATTAAAAGATACATCAATATTTCATTTGAGCAGGCGCCTCTGAGGCGTAGGTTATCTTTCTAGGGTTAAGCGAATCAATAGCGCTCGAGGGTATCGAATTTGGGTAAAAGTTGCCTTGGCAAAGGTCCACTTCCTGTCTAGGTCCTGTCATAGCGCTTCCATGGTATTATAAAATGGCGTTCATCTGTGTAACATCGTTTTCACATAATAATTTTATTTAGCTTGACACTGGCAAACTAACGCTTCAAGCGCAGAGTCCAATTATAAAGAATCGAATTGAATTGACCAAAAATAGCGAGAAATGGCTGCTGCGCTTCTCGCAGAAACATTAAACAATATTTAAAAAATACAAACAAAAACATAAAAACATTAAAAAGTTTTTTAATTGGATTGGATTGGAATTGGATTTTGTGGATTGTATATTCTAAGATTATCTAGTCATTAAATAGCTAATTTATAAATATTTACACGTGTAAATAAGTTTACATCATAAAAAATACCAACTCTAAAAAAAAATGATATAAAAAAAATAAAGATGGGTCCGAAATAAATAACGTAACTATGCACAAATTTACTTTTCTATTTCGTTTATTATATTACAGACTTCTTTCAACTTATTAATAGTAAAGAAGTGAAAGTGTGTTTTTGGAATATCTGACCTGACATTACTGATTAACTCTTTTATCATTTCAACACCGAAAGCACCGCCTTCGTTTTTCTTCAAATTCTCCAAAATATTATGCGATATTTTCACTTTGCATTTCTCAGCGAAGCCCATCAATTGCGCTGCATTCTGAAAAGCAAAGATTCCTGCTAAAATGGGTAAGACAATCCCATTATTAGAACATCTCGAAACATAACTTCTGTAGACGTCTGCCTCCAGAAAGGCTTGTGTAACTACAAAGTCGACTCCAGCGTCCACTTTTTCTTTGAGCATCATAACACCGTCATCGTCACATTCAGGGTATCCGGCGATTCCGATACAGAAGTATGTACCAGATACCTCGCGGATGTATGCGATTAATTCCGATGTACTTTGAAATTCAGATGCGCCCGCGTTGAAATTTTCTAGAACAATAATGTTTATGCATTAAAAAACTCTTATAATCAATAATTGACGGCCTCGGTGGCGCGGTGGGCGAATGTCCGATTGCAGAGCAAGAGGTAGCGGGTTCGATTCCCGCCGAGGTTAAAATTTTGACTATTATATTAAGTATATCAGATATCTAGTACACGTAACACAAGCATAGATCTTACCACGGGGCTAGATGTTGTTGTGTTTTTTTCCGATTGTCCGGTAATATTTATTTTATTTATTTAATTTAAATTCTATAATTTGGTTCCGTTTTATTAAATTACCGGATCTTTAAGTGTCAGTTTTCTAGTGTTACGTTTTCAAATAACTAGTTGGCCTATTGGCGATGCAAAGATTATCCGCACGCCTCTAGCGACGAATTTTAGAAACTGTCTAAGAACGACACTTTGTTTATTTGTTGAAGTTATATCTGATTTGTATCTATTAATTATTTTTATCCCTGACGTTAATTGTAACGAAAACTGTCAAAGTGTCGTTATTAGACAGCGCCAATATCGGCTTTGCACGCATGCAAAACCATACCATTGAATCACACTACCGGTTGCTAAAAGCCGAATTGAAATCCGTCCAGTGGTTTTTAAGAATACGAATCATTTATTTTATGAGTTTATCCTGAACATAAAGACGGATAGATAGACAAACGACGGGAGAATTTAGTTTTTAATACCTTCAAAGTCAAACGGATGGCATTATTATAGTCGCGACACATAGGTGGACTTCAGTAAAAGTTAGTACACAAGATCTTACCACGGGGCTAAATGTTGTTGTGTTATTGTCCGGAAATAATAAATAATAATAATAATAAATAAATAAATAAATAAATATTTATTTATTTAGATCTGACATTACACATAACTACCTATGTAGGTATTTATTTTTAAAGCAAAAAAGTATCCACATACTGCTAAAAACAATTAGATAATGTTAATTTCTAACAATCTTTGTAATTGACTTAATTAGTAAAACTTACCTCCCAATACCAAAAATAAATTGCAAATTCCCTTTTCTTGCAAAAATGCCAATACATCATCCAAATATTTTTTCCACAACAAATCGCAGGATATGTGCATCATCACCTGCTTCCCAAGACTTCTAAGCATTTCTGCCGCCTTTAGAGGGGCTATTTCCAAGTCCAAGCACTTATGGTTCTTCGCATGCCAAGTTACTGAGAAAAATGCTGGCTCAGCTCTCAAATCGACCAAGTCTTCTTTCTTCACATTGGGAGTTACTTCGAAGGAGAAGCTGAAGTCTTTCTCCTTGATCATGTCGGTCACCTTTTTTGGTTCTGAAGCCATCTTGTTCTCCAATAAACGTTCGATCCTTAGCTCGTAATCTAGACGAATGACCGCGTGTAACCCGCTATCAGAAAATTTATAACGTAATTTTTTAATAATTGTTTATTCAACAGTTAACGGAACGAAAAGGGTACTTGATAAATAATTTATTTACAAGTTTCAAACAGTTTGCAAGGAGTGTTGCTGTCTGAAATCATAAAGAATTTTATTAAGCACTTTAATCTTCTAATCTGATAAGTTTTGTTCACCTGATAATAAAGAGTTTACTGGATTCACTTCCATATAGTATCAATTGTCAATACTTAGAGTCTTTGTTATTAAAAGTATTATCTCTGACAAATAGTTGCATTTTCGCGGTTAAAATGTTTTTTTTTCCTCGACTAAAAGGTTAACCTAGAACGTCACATATTTGCATACAAGCATCAAGTCGGCAATATGCGCAAGCCGTCGATGAATTGCATAGAAAATGCAAAAAGTAGGCACTGTGCTAACCGAAAAAGTGTGCAGAGAGCGAATGTCGGCACTTTCGCTACTTAATCGTATCAAAAACTAACTTAGGTCTTGTCTACAAGCAGCATTCAATTAATTACGTCTGATGACCTTTAATTTATAAATATTTTATCGCTTTTGCGGAAACTTTACAGCGCAATTATTTTAACACAGGATAGGTTAATAAGTAATAAACGAATTTGTATATTTATTTAATAATGGTAATTTCGACTGCTCTATATTTGGTTAACAAACAGCAATACTGTGTGTATAGTCACAACCAAAACTATATAAATAAAAAATGTTTACAAATTCTTCTAATAACACTGTAAAAATAAATGATTACAAGCTGAAAAACGCTAAGTGTATAATATAATAATGTTTATATTAGTGATAGGTCTCTAAATTTCCTACTTTTCATTATAAAATTGTCTACAGTAGCAATAAACTAATTGCGATTAACGTATTAACATTGGAATGTATGTAACACCAAGAAAATATTCTAACTGTGTAAAAGCATCCAAACGACTATTACTATGATGATACTTTATATTTTATTCCACTTATGAGTATTACAAAAATTTCCGGCCTTAGTGTACGTAATGCATAGTTTAAGGCTTCGGCCAACCCTACGCGGGAAGCGACTGCGTCGCGGAAATTCCCGCTTTGTAGCCGCGTAGGAGTGCTAGGCGCGTAGTAAAGTACGAGCGTCCACCGCGCGGCAAACTCTCCCGCCTCGCAGTCGCTTTGGTCACGCATTTTTGGCCGAAGCTTAACATGTAATATTCTAACAGGTACCCCCATATGCATAATTTTCAAACGTAACATCCCTATTTTAGTTCTAATGCATTCAGCATGGATTTCTTCTCCAGCTGGTACATATCTATTATGCAATAATAGATTGATAATTACAGTGCTTAAACAATCATACTTACATATATTAATTAAACAAAAAATATCCTAAATGAGTCATCAAAAGAAAGTTATTTATTGTTTTAAAAGCGAGTTTTATGTAGGCTGAACGATTTTATAACACGAAAATAATAATTGGTTAACATAAGTGGAATACAACATAGCTTAGACAACGAATCAAAAAAGCACACGTCAAATTCACTATAACAGGTAAACAGTATTTGCATGTACTTTTTTGAAAATAACTATTACCTAACGCTCTCTCTACCCTACAAAATGCAGTTTACAATTTAATACGTATTTTTGGCTTTATTCGTATAAGTTACTGAGTTGTAGACTAAAACACTGCTATTAGAAATATTGCATAGAACGACAGCTTTTTATACAGTTATTGTCTTGTTGATTTTACGACTGTGGTTTTAAGCCTAAGCAGACAACTTGCATAGTTACACTGATATGTCTTTTTAATATAAAAGATAGCTGCAACCCGCATCCAATAGCCAAATTACTAATTGTCTAAATTTTGATAAAATTACGGATTTATCAATAGGTATAAACGTTCTTACTTTATAACACCACACTGGGGTTATTTTTCTTATGAGAAGACAAGAAATGGGCTTTTGTTCCTTGAAAATACATACATAATACAGTTGTCATAAGATTTGTTCAGTATCGAGCTAAGGTAACAGTAAATTTTTTACGCTTTTTAATAATAGTAGTAGCAGTATGTCATGAAAATTTGGTGACATCATCACCCGAGCACACACTTTATTTTTTTTGGTCTTATAATTAAAAAAAAAACATATTCATAGACTTATGAAAACATCCGTTTTTTTTTCAATTATGCGTTTATCAATAGTCAATTTTACAAAACGCAAGATAATTTACACTGTTTATAAGATTTGGATGATGGTCGACGTAAATTTGGTCTGAATTGACACCGAATTCAGTCTTATTTTTAAAATTAATTAAGAGGTAGATTACATACAAAAGGTTCGTCAATTGGCTGTGGTAGGCGTAAAAACATCATAAGGTTGTTTAGTAAAATCACCGGAATATATCATAAAATGAAGTTACAAATGGTAACCAATATTGCTTAATTCGTTTTGCACTTTTATTAAACTCGCTAATACGTTTTCCGATAAATACATATGAACTTATCCTATTTTGATATTGTCGCTTCAATTATCACCTAATTTTAGATACTAGTAGGTAGTTATATACCAAATATTGACTTGCAGTGGTGCATAAATTTTACTAAATAGTTTCTAACTAATGACTACACTTCTACTTAATGCGATTAATGTGTAATATTTTCGTATCCATTATGGTGTCATCAATGTTACTAATTATGTAACAAACCTTTAGATTAAACGAATAATTAATTAATTAATTACAAATGAATATGTATCAGTTCTAAGTATACCTATCAAAGAAATGTAAGTACCTATATATATGGACGTTATCGAAGACTGCACTCAGACATGTTCAATGATAACACATTTTATAAAGTACGTCTTATCGTTACTATTAAAAAACGAATAAGGTATTGGTGTTTCTAACGATATAGCATATTCTTATAGGAGTAGCATAAATCTTATAGTCTACGAAATATAACCTTCGACGACAGAGAACTATAGCCCCAAAGGCCATCAGCTGTCTCTCATGTTTAATGAGTGCTATCCCTATTTCTAATGGCAGATTTTCATTCCATATTTCAATTTACTTTTCCTCAATTTTAATTAAGCTCCCTACACGAATTACGTACCTACATTGATCATGTCTAAGAGCGCCTGAGACTGATTTGAATTCCGTTTAACTCGTCAACTAAAACTAAACTAATTCATACTATTGGTATGTTCTTAGATAGACTCCATTTGTTCGGTAAGTTCCAGGATAGGGCTCTCGCTCAAAGGCAGCATTCCAGTTGGTGGCGGGAGAGTGTGCCCTTGCCAATTTGACTGGAAAACAAAGGAAGGAAGGTTTGCTCAGAAGGATATTATAGGTCTGTTCCGCGATTTCTAGACCTGCGTAAACAAATCGCTGAAAACCAGAAAAGTCATCTAACCCTATCTGACGTAGTAATCTGTTTTTGGCGAATTTAACTGAAATAATGATTAAACCATTTTTCCACATAAGTTTTTCGGTATAGTAGTCAAGTAGGCCTCTATCGAAGATAGAGATGCAGTTGAATGTGATGGACGACCTAACGGCCTCTGACAGCAACAGTAGAGTAGTAGACGCTTTGTGTCAAGGGTCACAGCATTCACAGTGTAAGATTTAATACTTACGTATGTTGTGACTGAACAGAAAGACCTACTCAATAAGTTTCTTCTATTTAATTTATTTCCTTTTGAATCATCAAAATCGTATATAAGTAGGATTTGCTTACACTCGATCGGTATGTCCCTTAAGGTCATACTTTTTATGAAACCTTATTAACAATTAAGTTTAAAATTTCATTCTAACTTTTTAACTAAATGTTCATGAAACATGCAAACGTGCCTTCTAAAAATAAAGCGTTTTGGCTGTGTAAAATAAAACAAAAACCATTAAATGTATAATTTTATATATTTAAATAAAACTCGCTTCTAAATAAAGCTATCACATCTTACATAAATTACTTTATTTATTAGCAAATAATAACACAACTATACAAAGAATATTTGGTAAGAACTTATAATGTAACTAATAATAAATAGTTGTCTACTATGTATAAGATATAGTGACGGTTGATGAATATTAAGGCCCGTATTAATAACCCTCAGAAAAAAGGCCGAATAAACTACACTCAACCCTAAGTTCGACCTTGAGTGCACACTTGGCAAAAACGTTCTCAAGACGCACTTCTGATCGAATTCAGGGTTGAAAGAGGTTGATTAATACGGGGCTAAGGAACATAGTGATGATCTAGCAATCTTGAAATGCTTAAAATTAATGTTATATACAGTATTGAATAAATACTTGGCAAGTAGAATAAAACCTTGAAATCTATCATGAAAAAATCTAAAACACCAGGAATGGTTTTCCCTTAATAGTTAAGTATGTTTTGAGTGCATATCATTATTTTATTATTTATTATGCATCGTAACAGTCATAATGAATTTAAGCTATATTTATAACATCCTACCTAGCTACCATACTGTGCTCTGACAGAATAATCATAAGATTTTATTGTATATTTTAGAAAGTCTTATCATGTGGCAACAGAGCTTGCTTCTTTTGACTAAATAGTTATAAAAGACACAATGGCGAAAGTTAACAAACAACTTAAAGCACTAGTTATTGTCATGCACTCTACAAAATTTAAGTGAACTACTTTCGCCTTCACAAATACAAACTACATGAGTGAGACCAACGCAATCTTAGAGTACAAAGCCTAGCGTTCGGCTAAACTGCGTGCTCTATCTTCTAATACTACGTCTATGCTTAGCGTGGGTCTAATTAATCTGTTGAAATACCTGGAAGCATGGCTGCGGTTGGAACAGGTTAGTATTCCATTGGACAGGCCAGAGGGGGGCGTCTACCGAGGCCGAGGCTTCGGGCTCCCCTTCCCGAGCGGTTCCCTCCCGCCGCCCTAACTCCGATATCTGGCAAGCACTTTGAAGACTAGACGGCAAGTTCGACCAGGTCTCGTTCCCCAATCTCTCCTTATTCATTATACTGATCTCCATCGAACTCTGGTACGCCAATTTGGCTAAGTTTTCCTGAACTTCCTCAGGCTTCAGATTCCGATTCGGCCCTTCGACTATAGCCTGGAATGCGAGCAAGTCTCTGTTTTCTGTTTCGGTTAGTGGGAGGGGTGGCAAGATTTGCTGTTGTTGGGCAATTTTGTAGCTTTGTTGTCGGAGCATTTGGCGACGGCTGAGGCCTACTTGTAGCGCGTGAAGGCCCATTTCGTGAGCGGGGACGTTGGGAGGTGTCATTTGTTTCTGCAGTAATTGCCTCTTCTGCTGGTAGAGCCGATGCTGCATCAGCTGTTGCTGTAACGGAGGCTTAGTTACCTGCGTTACAGTAGCCCCGTGCAAATCTGTCGGCTCCTGCATTTGAGCTACCATTTTCGGACTGGCCGGCATAGGTGGTGAAGTACTAGAGTAATTGAAAGTCTCAGGAAGGCTAATACGTTTCGGAGTAGGAGTTTTGCTGTCTAAATAATGTGGACTAAAACTGGCGGCGAATTGGTTGTGCTGTATTTGTCTCTGTGTCATTTCTTCAGCTGGTATCGATGACTGGTATTGTGTCTTTAAAATTTGGGCTTCTTTTTGGACCAAGTGCAGTTCTAGAACACCTTTTGCTTTGCAGTTCTCGTTTAGTCTTTGGCTGTTGAATGCAAGATTGTTCTTTTGCGGTTCGTTTGCTTGAGCTACTTGTTGTGCGACTAAACCATCGCTGGCACGTCGCCCCTCTCTGAAGTCGACGGGACTTCTTGTCATAGCTCGGGTGCAGTTTTTGTTTGCTGATTGGTAATTGATGGGGTTATGTCGCGATATAAGACCCGTGCCAGGATTATTGCTGTTGTAGGATGAGATATAGACACAAGGATGCATTGGGCTAGTGTTTACTAAGGAATTGTTTTCGTAAGCTAGTTTCTCCTCATTGGTGGTACAGCTTGGCAAGCTGCTTGCAAGCTCGCTCGAGCAGTCCGATAACTGGTAATCTAGACTTTCAAAGGTAGAAAAGTTACTTTGAGATGAGTCGCAGCTTAAGTTTTGGCTTAAGCTTTTGTTATTAAAAAATGTTACAACTCCGCTGCTTGAACTAGAACTGGCGTAAGAACTTAGTCTGTTTTGAACCCCTGGAGGTACGTTTGGGATATCTTCCATATCGGTTTCGCAACCCTCATCGGTTGACGACGAATACTGTTGTTGGAACTTTGCTGGCTCCGCGGTACTTGTTTGTAAGTTTGCCGTATACATAGGTTGGCCTGTTGTGTATCTATTGAGGGAAAATTTACTATCGGGCCTGTATAAAGTGCTTGGAAATAATTCATTTGTATTGGTTGTGGTAACGGAGAAGTTAGTCTCCGCTGTGCTGGACATCGGAGGTAACGGCGAGTTTTGTAAGTGATAAGATGAATACGTTGGAAGTTGGTTCATAAAGTCTTTGAAAGGTGGCGTACTAGTCTGTAACCGACTCAAATCCTGTTGCTGAGCTTGTGACACGAGCCTAGTTGATTCAAGCGGCTTCGGTTGCTCCAATACGCAACTCATTTTAGATTCCGTCAAAGGTATTGGGCTAGCACTTAAATTCACAGTGCCTTTCAGCGGCAGTGGGGATTGTTGTAAAGTATTCATAAGTTTTGCAGCCTCTGAGCACATGGTAAAAGTAGTAGAGTTGGGCATTTTCACTGGCTCTGCGCTGAAATTGGTTGCAGAAGCAGAATTTTGTAGAAAACTGGCTATGACATTGTGATCCGCAGCAGCTGAACCTCTTCCGCTGTCAATAGCACATTTTGAATCGAAGCTAGATGATGTCAGAAGCCTTCCATCGTTACTTTTGCTGGTTTCTGGTCCGACGGTGGTGGATTGTTGCAGTAATCGCCGGCAATCCTCGCTTGATTGTTTGAGGATGTTCTGCTGTTGTTCAAAAGTAGATGTCAGTAATCTATGTGTTGGAACTGTACCATCGCTTAGTTTAGCGCCTAATCTTTGACTGGATTGGGAGACGTCGATGTTTCTCATGGAGAGTAGGCGCGTGGACTCGCTTTCATGGCATCTAGCGTCCAGATTGCTAACTAGAAAACTCCGGTGCGTATCCGAGGGGTCGGAGTTTCGCTGGAGCAGTCTTTGTTCAGTCATGTTGACCCCGGCGAGGGTCAGCAGGCGCTGCGTTTCTGAGGTTGTAGAGTCTCCGGTTGGCAATGGAGAAGCTTTACTAAAGTCTCTCGGTAGATCACCAGCGTGGAGCAACCTGGAACGAAATAAATGTGGCCTTTAAAGTTTTTGCTTTACCAATGAAGGTAACAAAAAGCTAAGTTTTTATTAATAAGATTTGTTTTTTAAATATTATAATACATCAGAAGCCAGACCTAATCTTACCTCACCTTAGCTTATCAACATAATCGTCATTTCCTCTGCTAGACATAAGCTTTACAATTATTAATTTTTCAAAGATTCCCAATTACTTGGAACTGGCAGCGACAGCCTACATCCTTGACCCCGTAGCCTTCACCAAGACCGACCATCTAATTGGTGGTAGTTTAATTACTTCCACTTATGACGAGAGTGTATTAACTTACCGTGCATGTCTGGGGTCCTGAAGCGAGGCCTCTCTAGACAGAGCGTGGTCAGCCACAGAAGACGGCCGTCGGGAAGGCCGCCGAGCTTCTACACTGGCGCCGCCTGCTGCCCGCGCGCGTAATCTCTCTAGTAGCAGAAGATAGATGGCGGCGTGGTGGTCGTAGCTGTTTGATCTTAGGCTCTGGAAGTAGTAGAAAATTGTTTAGTTAAGACTACTTTTGGATGTTATCTTATTTTTGGCATGTTATTAGTTTTAAAATTGAGCGTAGAGTAAGTGACTAGATATTTAATATCGAAGATCACTCAGGAATCTAGTGAAAGATCTGCTTAATTTGGGTTTGGTAACGAAGTCCGAAAATTTTAACAAACCTCTTTAGTCTTCACAGGATCGATCCCCAAGCTCTGCATAAGCCGTAGCACCTGTTCATTAGGGTCGGTATGCGCCGGGCCATGCGCAGGGCTCCGGGCCGGGTCCGCGGTCCCTAGAGGCACCGCGTACGGCTCCGCGGCCATCCACCGGTGCTTTTTTATCTGCTCTATGGTGTACCGCTTCATGGGCTCCAGGACTAGCATCTTGCGGATCAAGGATTCGCATTCTGCAACAATGATGTAAATGGTTTACTAGACTGACTACATTAATCAAATGTTTGCAAGTTGTACTTAATTTCAAGGCGTTCTAGTCTTATGTTTAAGCGAGCCAAACTTTGAGGCGTCAAGCCTATAGCTAGGCCTGGTTTAGATATTTTCCTTCTGAAATGTAATTATGACTACCGACCTCATCTGACCAGCCCTGTCAAATACCAAATGCTAATCCTAAATTGGTCAATCCTATCCTAGTATTGGCATCTAATCCTTGCTAAGCGATAAAGTGAACCCAGATGTCCAACGATATTTATCTCAAGCTGTATTATAATTCTTAGCACCTCGTCCCCACCAAGTAATCCGTATTCCCCGTCATCTTAGAAATCCTAGCTAAGTAAATGAAAGCTAACCTTATTTATCGCAAGCGATCGTTGATACGGGTATAAATTACCTTCTTCGGGTATCGGATTTTCTCGACACACCTATATCCGAGCTGAAGTAAATAACGTTATCAAAAGGTCACGGCGTGCATTCTCGTAAAAGATAAATAATGTCAGAGTGAGTAGGTAAACAGAAGTCCAGATACGATGCGTTTTTCGACTGCGAACTTACAAATAAACATTGATAAAGAGGTTTTTATTGGAACTTGTTTTGTTTTCGTGGAACAATAGCAGTTTTTGTAAATAAAAATATACTTTAACCGGTAAATGAGAGTTATTTTGAATCAGTGTTGGATAGCGATCATTGAATCAAAATATGCTCGTGGTAACGTGTTTTTAAATATTAGCACATACATACAACTTAGACCAAAATTAAAAGAGTCTACGTCGACATATATGCACTTGATGAGGAAGTCTAGTGGTATTACAAGAAGTAATTAAGGAA
Organism: Gymnoscelis rufifasciata; assembly: GCA_929108375.1. Classification (NCBI taxonomy): domain Eukaryota; kingdom Metazoa; phylum Arthropoda; class Insecta; order Lepidoptera; family Geometridae; genus Gymnoscelis; species Gymnoscelis rufifasciata. Next base: position 3,776,356 of record OV815315.1, on the reverse strand, counting down.
GTACCTACCTGTTAAAGTTCCTTATCCATATTACCTACTAATTATATAATTTCTGACGTAAACTCAAATTTCCTCTTTGCAATTTTAAATGACGAGGTGCAAGTAGTTATGGAAAATCTACGAGTTTTCAATATCAAATAATTTCCAAAGGCTTATAAATAGGTAAATCCGAGTTAAATATAGTTCAATGTGCATATCTAAAGCATGCGTAACCCTCGTGTATGTATGACGTAGAACACGGCTTACACAACTTGTATGGCTTAGGACACTAACGTTTCGCATTCAAAGGAATTTTCAAATTCGCTGATTCCAATAGATTTTATTAACAAAATTATAAAAAAAAAAACTCTTAGATGCTGAAGGAGATTCGGGTACTCTTGCATTAATTTGCACTAATATATACACAATGTAGACTTGGTCAATTAGGTAATATAAGATAAACAGTTACTTAATATAAATCGCGTAGTATCTATTCAAACACAAATAAAGAACATATTTAAATGCGTAAAACACTTTTCTAACAATAACTTAATGAGGTGGTAATCATCACAATGGCCGTAAATGGCTCTTACTCATTAACTATAATCATTTAACCGCAGACTCTACATATGTATGATGAACACACGCTTATGTTGAACATTCAAAACAAAGCTAGTCATGAAATTATCTATCACAATGATACAATACATTTCACAGAAAGCTCACCCACAGGTGATTCCTGAAAACAGCCTTCCTCTTTACAAAATTAGTAACGATTTGTTTATCCATTCACAAATAGCTTTTGGGAAAAGTCCCTCGATTCGATATAACAACATCGGGGTCATGCGTCATTCAATCGAAAATACGAATAATTGCTTTCATGTGCCGAAGAGGAGTGACGCCAGTCGAAAATAAATAAATCCTTCCAAAATTATCTAATGTAAATATATTTTTCACGGTTTTACGCAGCAAAATAGTTTATTAAATTTGCGAATCTAAAATAGCTTCGCGAAGCAAAACCAACGCGCAGGGCCCATCCGGTGTGTTGGCGCTTTCGTATTTACTCTTTATTTACTTATTTTTTGCCGGGTGGTTTTATTAATAGACTGACGGACGCAAATATCGCGTGCCAGGTTTGACCATTGACGCAATCGGATGATAAATGTGCGGTGTAATGACGGTCTTCCACTGAAGCTGAAACTATAGCAGGATTTCTTGTCTTACACAACTATTATTACTAGAAGTAGGTAGTTATCGACGCACCTGCGGCGGTGTAATGTTATACTACTGATCAGAACACTTATATCTGAACTCATTCTTGTTTTATTTATTTACTTCACTTGTGTATGTCATTTGTTGAGAACAAAATAATATAGAACGTTAATGGTTAACGTTTGTAAAGATTATCTGAAAGTCATCAACTTATTTTTTATAACTAGGTAATTCAAGCAAAATTATACTTTAACACTACACATTTTTATCATGTGTTGATTAATTAATGAAATGAAAATATTGGTTTCACCCAACAAATGAGAAATCTTTTAACCTAGCATATTATTATATACCCCCAATTAGTTATATATCCCACTATCCTATTAAATTGTTACCAGTGGAAAACAAACCCCATATCGATGGGAAAGCGGGTGGGCGACGCCGGCCAACTGTCATCTCCATGAACTTGGCTTCACGACCAAGTCCGACCATCGTATCGTTCGTTGCGTTGATCCGTCATGCGCGTTGTCCCACAAGACCAACGCGCCTGGCGAGGCGCGTTTGTGAGTAGCCGTTCAGCAGTCGATAGGTTGTAAAAATAAATTCATTTTTTACATCCGCCTACTTTTGTCGACTCCCATTATATTTATGCAAACAGACGCGCAGCAAACGGCAGACCGAAATCACACATGATTAGTGTAATTTTACGTGTTAAAGACTCATTAAAAGACTTCAAAATGCAAATGCCCCACAATATGAGTAAACGTGACATCGTTTACAAAAATATTTGCTTCTCTAAAAGTGTGCGAGACTTAGGATTCAGCAGATTAATTCATTTAAGTGGCAGTAATTAGACAAAATTGCTCGTAAATAATGGAGCTAAATATGGAGGGTCAGTTCCTAAATGGATTCGCCTTAAGTAGGTATGTACATAAATATAAATGAAGTTAAATTATTAAGTTAAGTTCCTTCTCGATAAGCGCCCACTCCTACTGCAATATTTAGTAAGTTACGCTGAACCTGACCTGAAATTATGTTGACTGCTTTTCGGGTAGACGCGCCAACAGTGAAAAATCTCCCATTATTGGGAAGGTAGCGTCGCCAAAACGACCCATAAAAACCGTGTAGAGACGTTAAACGATGACGCGATTGCGTGTTAACCATTTTACGATTATAATAATAAACTGCTTTTGTCAGCCTACGCACTCCTGAAAAGGCTTTTTAGCCACCTACACAGGAAATATACATTTGATTTTGAAACGCCAACAATGAGGTTTTATTTAGAAGTTGTTAACATTTTATTGTAAGTACCAAGAATACCAAAAGTATTTTAGAAATTAAGATGTTAGATAAAATAGTTTAGTACCGTAAATCGAATCACGAAGTATGTGTTTCGATTTACGTTAGTAAATCGGAAGTACATTATGTGTTATTTAAATGATTTCAACTTTTAATAGGCTTTTAGTCAAAAAAGTTATACTTATATTCTTCATTCAGTATCGGAAAGCGGCCAGACTAAAAGTTTATATAAATAACTCAATCTTTGCATGACACCACCATACTAAATGAACAGGTATTGAACTTGTAATTAAAAAAAAATAACGATAACGTGTGAATTTCATAGCGATCTCGCGAAGTTAGTCAGATACTAATTAATCTCGAGAACCCGATAATAAACTTACCTATTTTCGGAATAGCATGAGCTTAATATTTTCCAACAAGCTCTGCTTACCCGAGGTACCCAAACTAACCTAAAATAATCTTGTTTCCTTACATAAGTAGTCAATTGATGTGACATTTATGGAAATAGCCGGTAATGTTGCTAAACTAGTAGACTAGTTTCCGCTCGGACAAATAAGGAGGACTTTTAATGAGACGACTTTTGTATATGATAAAAACCTTTAAGATCCAGGCAAATATAAAATATCCTTAGCCATGAGATGTAATAAATTATCACTAACACAACATACGTAATGTAGTGCCTAACTTATTTGATTAATTGGTGAATTGGAGTACGGCACTCAACTCAAGGCACACAAGTTACCTACAGTTGTTCTATGTTGTAGATGGAATAAATATTAATTTATTACCCACGTAGTCAATTAATTTATTTATTTATTCTACTTATCAAATTGTCTTTAAGCAAAAGCTATTACATATTGCACATTTTTGATGTTACGGGGTCACAGTTCGAAGTTTTTTTACCTTCTCGTTAGAATTTTAATATTATGTTCCAGATTTTTTTCTAGAAACCTAGAGAGTAAGTAACCTTTATGTTCAAACTATCTTTCTCAATATAATTTTTGTAACATGCTATGATAAGAAATATAATTCTCGTCCACATAGAGATTCTTGGTTACGATTTAGGTACTTACTCCGCAAACTGCATTCAACTAATCCGAAATGCAAACTTCTTGCGAGTTAAGTACTTGTTTGCGCTTACATAACAGCAAGTTCTAAACTACAAGTTTCAGGCCAAAATTAATGTAAAAGGAGTTTAATTGCACAACAATGCTTGAAAGCAACGGTTTCAATACATTGTTTAGAAGCCTTACATAATTTTCTGTTTTATAGCCACTGAACAATCATGTTATGCCCCTTTATTATATTAAAGCGTAAGAAAGTTTAATTTAGTTTCAGGTTCAAAATCATGGTATATCTTTAGACAAACAAATGTAGATAAATATCATATAACGGCAACAATATAAAAGCAAATCGGAAAGCTTCCGGTAGGACGAGTAAGTATAGGAAAGTTAGACTAATCATGTGGTCGAAACCGCAGCTCGAAAGTACATACATTTTGCTCGCTTTAAACCGAACAGCTGAATCATTTATGTGAAAGAGAGGGCACTTTAAAAATTATTTAATAACTAAGATGCCAGAATGTTTCGGTTTTTGTGTTGAGTTTCCCGATATTTCAAATGTACAGTAGATGGTAAATGTATAGTTTAAAATCAAAATTGTGATCATAACCACAAAAACAAAAACCTAAGCCAGCAATCAAATCGATATTATAAACCTGTTTTAAAAGAGCATAATAAATTTGGAATGCCTACAGTAAGATTGAACAGTATCGTTATCATACCTACATAAAATATCTTAATGCTAAATTGCGTATTCCTAGGCAATAAAAACTTTCAGCTGTTCTGCAATACATGGCCACCAACATCATTCAAACGTTATCTTAACAAAACCGTAGGCTATCTACATCATTATGGGCATGCGAAGTAATTAATTACGCAACTTGAAGGAAATCATCTTTTAAGCGTGCATGTCGAATATACCGAACATATTAACACGCATTACAAAAATATATGGCTACCAATCTATGGACGTATAGTGGTAAGTATTATTTAACGCATCGCAGAAAACAGAAATTCGCAATATATTTGCAATATCCCTATAATTATCTTATGTGTACACGCACTAAGCATTCGTTAACTAGCACGCAACGGTTTCACGGATTAATTAATAAATGGACGTTTTTTGATCAGTTGCGTTTACGTGTGAAACGCTATCTGCATCTTGACGTTTATATCCGCGGTATATTATTTTGATGGTTCCTTGACGGATAATCAAATGAAGTAACATGCAATTTTTTAATTAAATTACGGAAAGATACTTATAGATGTGAATAAAACAATAACCTGACTAGATAGATAATCATAGTGCATAGATAATTATTGATGTCAGAACAGGTTGTTGTTCCCCCATAATTATTAGTCCTGGGGGTACTCAATACATTATAAAAACAATATTTGTAATTTTTCCGACATAATGCATTTTAGCTTACTTCGAGGGCATCTCTCACGCGCACTGTCTCCGACATGGGCCGAGCACCGGTCCGGAGACACGAAGAAATATACACCTACTATATAACACACTTGCCACATCATAAGTCTCAATAAACCAGACTTACTCTACATTTTCCTCAACTGTAAATTTTCATTTTTTTCTTTTCTTAGTTATATTTCTTTACCCTTTATTAATTTTATAAACATTGAAACTAACTTGAGACCCACCTGTCTAAAAGGGTTCTTGTCATCGAAATTCAAATTTGTGAAGACGTCAGATTTTCCACGACACAAAGTACAATTTGCAAGCCTGAATTATTCAAAAGGCTCGGCCGGTATTATACATAAATGTTTTTACAAAGGAGACTATGTCTGGCCTAAAAAACTACAACCTTACAACATAGTATACTCAACGGGTGCTGGGAGTTTTCCATTTTGTCCTTGAGCCGTCAAACTGACTTATTTATTTAGCATAAAAAACAACTGCCTGTCCAAGTCGGTATTGTTTTCCACTGAATTTGATAGCTTGCTAAAAACAACAGCTTTATTTTAGAAATTTAAAGCGTTAATATTACGATTCCTTTATTATAGAGGGAAATTTGTAGATTGTAATGACTTCGCTGTAACAACCACTACTTAACGAGTAGCGAGTCCGTACTACAGTAGGTACATCGAGCTAGAGGACGCAACCGCGCCGTGCTTGGAAACCCTCATCTCGGTTCAACAATTTCTCTGTAATTGTAGTCCTGATTACTTTATTCAGTCCAGTAAATACGCAAATTATTTTATGAATTTTGCATTGTGAAATGTTAAAGTATTGATCGGACTAACAAACAGCCATTATTCGAAAACATGTAAGGGTATATGTATTTTGGTAAAGACAGAGATTTTTCATAAACTTAAAATTATACGTCAATCTTTAGGACTGTATAGACGCAACAAGACTGTTAATAAATAAACATTTTAATAATAATACCCGATAAAACTTCTTTCTATTTTTTTGTTAACTTTCCAATTTTTTATCTAATTTTGATGCTCCACTTTTTACCGGTTCAACTAATTTCTAGTGAGTTAAAAGTTTTGTAATGTACTTTCAGATTTTTTTCATTTTTATTCCATTAGGCTAGTTTTGAAACATATATTTTTCTTTCCAAATTAGTCTTAAAAACCTGCCTTCTAATAAAAAAGGTAAAAAAAACCCATCCTTTTCATAACTACGGTGTCGACCGACAGATTTACAAAAATATAGAAGTGAAACTTCAACAAGGTGTTGGTGTTAATCCAAAGCATAATCTGCTGTAGAAATAAGTAAAATCTAATAAATAATATCTAAGAAACCCTGTTCTATCAATGCCAATGCGCAATTAAACGAGCGTTTCTTGCTAGAGCGGTAGAGAAACTGCTGATCTAACCATTACAATATAATATGATTCATGATGTTCAGTAATATGAAATAATATCACAAAAACGTCCTATCATAAATTACAATCACCTAATACAGTACACAATATAGAACAGTATCTACAGTATCATACAATTCAAGTCACGTAATAACATTCACCTGAAATACCAACTGGAGGCAAAGTGACTTAGAAGTTATTTCAGCAAAGTTGCCAAAAGTAACTCAAGAGGCACATCATACACTTTCATTTGTCATGTTTATTCAATAACGACCCACGGATCCCATAAATAGGCGTTACCAATAACATTGGGAAGGCATCTCCTTTATATTGGCTTTTCTTTATTTCATCGGCTTAGTTGGGTGTTGAGCGGTCGTGCGATTGGAATAAAAAACATAGAGACAACATTTTGTTTTGCTCATGAATTCATAAAATATCTTTAACAAATAAAGTTTATAAATAGAGTTATTACAATTATGCTATGTACTAACCTATTTATTCACTCAAAACGGGACAAATGGTTATAATGAGAAATAGTCAAACGCTAAAAACATTCTAAGTGTAGATATTGAGCCGAGGACAGGGCGCTGTGGCACCCATTATGGGAGGCCTATGCCCAGCAGTGGACTAGTATATGCTCATGATGATGTAGATATTTTATGTTATATAGGAATCCTAGACGTATTAGTAAAATCTATTGTATCGTACAAACTAGTAAACATATCATAAAACTGTCAAGACAACATTTCAAAGGTAACGTAATTTAGAAAAATACAAGAGGCTAGTTTAAAATAACACCCTTCCAACTCTACCTCAAAATATTCCATATTAATTTACCCAAACATCGAAAATAGTTTCACATTCCCTAATCCGCCAATATCACGTTAATAATAAAGTCATTAACATCTCATGCGTCAAAGCTTCGTGGAGAAATGTATCGACGTATGGTCGACGTCAAACTTCTATTCCCGGACCATTACCGTCATCAACCAAGGTGCTTTCAAAGGACGTGTCTTTAGACAAAAGCCCTTGTAAGGTCACAGGTCTGCAGCTTTTTATTTAACTATTGAACCTCAAGCTCTAATTCCTAAGCTCATCTCAGCTTTTCATTTTATTAACCAGTTTCTGATTAAAACACGGTTTGAGACGAGAACGAGATAAGTTGGAATGTATTTCTCCTTGTAGGCAGTTAATTAAATTTGCTTTGAGGAAATTAAATAATAAACAATATATTGAGTGAGGCTTGATTGGTTTTATCTTTAAATGAGCTATAGGTTTAACAACAGCAACGAAATACTTTCGCGAAGTTATTTAAGGATCTATTTTAAACTTCGATTAATTTTGCAGATATGGGCTTGTTTAACAATCCAAGCTTCCAAACTGTATATGGTTATAGTATAAAGAGTTTTGATAGCTCTACATTTTAACCATTGACTAATTAATTCCGAGATCGTGAAACATGCCTTAAGGGTTGTATGGTCATTATAAACATCGTTAGCAACCCTTTTCTCCATTTTACTTATAGGTATGCAAATTAAGATACAATTAAAATTTAATCTGAATTCATATTGTTTTCGCAGTCCCTGAAACTCCGATACTCTGAATTAATTATTCATTTCGTTTGTGGCACTAGATAGCCTCAAACTAAAAGTTTTTACTCTTTATTTGGTTTCTAGGACCGCAGCTCTTTCACCCTGTCTCACAGTACAGAAAGGTGCCCTTAATTTGTCATCTAGACAGGTCGACTTGATATTGTTTTACGTAGGCAGATTACACCTGTCAAGTTAGATTCACCTACGTTCTTAACAAAGTCTATTAAAAATGTAAACACGTTTCTTTATGCTGTAAAATAATGCATGCTCTAGAGTTAAACTCTAGACAATCTTACTACGTATAGTCAGATCTACCTCTGTGATCAATGATTCTCGCAGTTAATACTACATAAATATGAAATTCCGAGACGCTTATGTAATTAGATTACTGAATACTTAAATAGATTACTGATGTCATTTTGTATTACTATCTACTATTACTCTTTAAGCTATTACTTTGAGTACTTCTTATTTATGCATGTGTTTAGACTAGCTCGTGAGATCTATTTCTGTACCTACTTAAGTTTTTTACTCAGTATATACGTTTTCTACTCGAGCCGGGCCGTCCAATGCATGATTGAACGCGTCTATGACGCAAACGGCTTATCGATTTCATTATTTTTTTTTATCTCCAGCATATAATGGCATCTGCGCTGAGGATTAAATAACTTACTTCGCCACTAAACGATGAACAAACCAATTATTGATAGTGTAATCGCATTTACTGTAATAAATAACATAGATTTTTCGGAGTATTTAGCATTATCGTATATCAAAAAACTTGCCTAAAATAGGATATTCAATACTAAAGGTCACTTCGTTAACGTACTTTTAGTTTTTGGAACATAAAACAATGTATACAACTAGGTATATCTAAACATAAGCGTCAATAAGGGCCGTTATCACAGTAAAGTAGGATTGGACTCAAAATATTTACGGACTAGGGCAGCATAACATTGTCCTTCATCACTTAAACATTTACCTTGAACATCGCCAGTATAATTCAATATATCGGATTCTAGGTTTCAGCACGTAGGTATTCAACAAAACGTGACTTTCATTGATCAATGCAATTCCTAGATGTGAGGTCTCATTGCCGTTGCACTCAAGAGTTACATCGCTTTAAAACACACATTTGATTTGCACGTCACGTTATTCTTCACTAAATCAGTCCTCACATCGTACACATTTAACGAGAATTTCAATTACTTTAAATAAAAGGCTTTTCTAATAATGAAAGGCGGTTATGATTCATGGGGAAATCCCTTTTGAATTGGGTGTTATGCTATTTGGACTTTGTGAAGGACTTGTCGTATTTTTAGTCAATAGCGCAAAAGTTGGTTCTAATTAGTTGAGGATTAAAATGAATCCAAACATGCTTAAAGTGCCCTGAGAAGTCAAACATTAATTGTTCGGAAATGCGCGTCACTATATCTAATCTCCGATTACGTCCAAATTGCTCAAAGCTAGAATGAACAAGATTAACTCTCAGCAATATTAGTTTAGGCTACTCTTGATTTTGGTTCTAAGTTAGTCACGTAACGCTATTTCGGTGGACTTGGAGAATTTTCTTAATACCCTTTTTATGTAGGAGAGAATGTGTTAGAACTTCTGAGTTTTCGAACTAATTAAGTGGTGGAAAGAATGTTGGGCGTATATTTTCGATTAGATGGAAAATTGGTAAAGTTGTCTGACACGTAATTCTTTGGCGATGACTGGGTGAGTCTGATGAAAGTTTAATACTTTTTGGGAATACTTAGGCTGAAATATTTTAGTTATGTCGTTAGTCCAAGTATCTAAGAAGTTTCATCTTTATAAAGGTCTGCTTTTTAGCTTTCGACTTGGTAAGCTTCACTTTTTCTTTTTGTTGGTACATCTGCTTCAAAAACCTATTTCATATACCTTTGTATTTATCTTAGGTTATATAAATTACAATGTAACAGCTATAAACACAGTAACCTACAATGCGTTTTGTAGCTTGTGAAGGTGAATTTCAATTCACATTTTCGCAAATGCATTTTGTGCCGGCCTTCGATTCCTTTCAGGATGCATTCGACAGATACTGTCCAGTTCAATGTATTTTCATCGGACTGTATTTTCTTGTGTTCTACCTGTCTGTTTGAATTTTATAAATGTCTTTTAAATTTGAACATTGCTTTTGATACTACGATAAGTACAAACCTCCTTTTTGCCTTACTCTTGAAAAAAATATATGTGATAGAACTCTAAACGATCTACAAATTTTACAACCGTATCCTCCTTCCCTGAGCAAAATAAATATCTAAATGAGGTCGTCTATGTCAATGTTTATTCTAATCAATTGCCACTAAGCAAGAAGTTATAACTGCTAAGTACACAAAAACAAATATTTTTAGCAAGTACTTTGAAATGTCTCAGCATCTGAAAACACCTTACCTTCACTCATAAAGTAGGGTATCCTAAACCGGCCAGATAGCACTCGGTCCCGTAACGACTGCAGAGTGGAGCCGTCGAAAGGCAGGGCGCCGCACACTAGCACGTATAGCACCACTCCCAGGCTCTGAAAGGAAGGGGTACTTGCTAAACGGTTCTCTAAAACCTAACGCATAAATAGGCAATTTATAGATGCGCCTGGTAGGTACTTCATTTTGTGACGCAGAGTTTATTTAAAGGAGAAAAGCAAATATAATGTTTTTGTTATCTTTAGCTGAGAAATATTATAGTATATTCCACTATCAAAATCAAAATTATCGTGAGTAATACTTTAAATATTTCGAAGTGGACTTCGTAATCAATATCGTGAAGATCACTACTCCCGATGTAGGAGTTTTCTTGTCTACGATAAATATACTACCTTCTTAAGCAAAATAGATGACAAAGCTATCCAAGTTAGCATGAATTTTGTCCCTTTCTAACCTCTAAATGTTAAAGTGAGTGTGTGTGTGAGTGACAAGGACAAAAAAATGCTAACCACATTTTATCAAATATAGGTTTTGTTGACGATTTAGCATAAAGGGGATAATTTCGTAGCCAAAGACTATAAAAACATATTTCATCTTTAATTTAACTTTCGTATTCTTAAAATGTATCAGTAAAACCAGGTTGATACCAGATCGTAACGTAACTCTCGTGATTTTCTATTTAGGTATTTCGTTTCGGTTTTTTGTAAAAGTTTTATTATAAGCTGCTAAAATTGTTTAAATTACGTAAAAGTCTGTACCTACATTCCTAAAACCCTCAGCATTTTTTCTCATTCTAATGACGACCAAAGTATTTTATCAAGCATTATCATAAATCTCAATTCCTAAATGCCTAGTCCTTGTTTCAAGTTTACAGCCCAAAGATGCTCAGGAAGCCGACGCGAGACGCCTACAATGCTGATTTATTCACTAACTTTGAACTGCGTCTGTTTTTATGTTATACGAAAAGTTAGGCTTGATCTGTTGCCTTTTATGCTTTTATTGTGTAGATGTCGTAAAATGTGCGAGTGAAATGTAACAGATTCCAGAATAATCTCTTTACTGCGACAACAGTGAAGCATTGTATCAGATCAGAATCTCAATATATTTTGTATTCCAAGGTGAGGGGCCTAGAAAAATGTTGTTGTATCTGCAAATATGTTTTGATTGTAGGTATCCCTGAATAAATCGTAAACAAAGCGCGATCTTGACTTGTTTTATATGAATATCTGTTTTGTTTTGTTGTATATCTTACGTTAAGCTTAAAAAAGCTTGAGCTACTATATCGTGCCTAACAAGGCACGCTAACTACTCCGAGTTGTGTATCTCACTATGTTCCAGAACTAGAGACATACTTAAATTAAATTATAATTGGTGTCACAAGCCGCTATAGATATATAAATGTAGCAGCTAAGTATAAGTAAAACACACATTAGATATTCTCCTTTATCTTTTCTCCTATAGATGTATATGATATCTTCACTCTTTTACTCAAGATACCTATTTTATACTTTAACGGAAAGGCATGCAGGAATCTATGCTATTAGTGAGTGCAACTTACCCATATATCAATTTCCGGGCCAGTATACCTCTTGCCCTCAAAGACTTCCGGTGCGGCGTATGGTGGAGATCCACACCAAGTAGCTAAGAGCTCTCCAGTGGCATAGTAGTTGCTGAAGCCGAAATCCGCGATCTTGATGTTCATGTTTGCGTCTAGAAGCAGATTCTCCGCCTATGGGATAGAAATAGTTTGTAAGGAGAGTTGTCTTTGCTTGGTCTTGTACTCATATTAAGGTGACTTGCCCGCGAAAATATTAAAAGTATTTTATATATTTTTCGGACTGCTTCAGTCCCTATTCTATCAAAATACTGAATAGCAATTGGAGCAACTTGTTGAAATAAGTAGGTTACGAAACGGACAGAACAGAATAGAATCCCGTTTTTTGAGGCGAACGAAGCGGGAGTGGGGATCACCTCTCAACACAAAAAGGGTCAAACGATATGCAGCACTGTAGGATCCGATACATTGTATTGTCGAAACCCTTTTTTATGCATTTTGAATGGCAAGGTAAAATGAGATACGCCATTTTAGATAATTATCACAAATTTTAAGGCAATTTGTACAATATAGAGCAAAGCTTAAAAATATAAAGCCTATTAAATAAATGGCAGTGCTATCATGAGTCGCATAGTTAAAATACCATTTCGGAAATTAAATCGAGAAAGATGCCGAGCACAGACAATCTCAATTTTTGTTGACAATCTAGTCTAAAGATCTCTACCACATAGAGCACTTTAATAAATTAAAGGACGCGGCAATTTCTGGAGAGTATTTTTTAAGGCATTATAAGCCTTAAAAAAATATTTCACCACAATCTCATCTGATGTAAAGTGGTCTAAGAAGGCATGAAGACCTAGAAGGTAGATGACCGGACCTCATTACGAAACACGAATAAATTGTTTCACGCACTTGCCTAGCCCTCAGGGTGGTGACAAGCCGCGGCCGAAGCCTACCACCAGCGACTGTTCTTAGCACCACCGTAAAGATTCAGAGGGTTAACACTTACAGACGTGAACAGAAAAAACTTCCAAATTATAAATTAAAGTCATGATACTCTTTACAATTTTCTTCTATATCCTCCATTACCTCGTATTTATTTTTCATAATAATGACCCGAATATAATGAAGTTACTCGGTCCTTGCATACAAATTCGATTAGGTACCCCTAAAAAACAGAGAGTACATTTAAATTCAGATACAAACGTTGAGAATTTACGTTGGTTAATCGCTTTTCCTCAAACTTCTGTTTTAACCTCATTCGTTAATTGCTAATTTCGGTTTTCCGCTCTTTGTATTTAAGTCAAATTTTAACAGAACACTGTTGCTCGATTGTCTTTTGTTACCGTTAATGTTCAGAAAGGAAAGTTACTCAGTCTTATTCACGGTATAATGTGTGGTAACGGTAATTTGATTAGGATGTTTGTATACTTTGGTACCTAAAATATATACTCATATGTATCATTATAAACATATTATGTGTATATTATAAGATGTATCATTTTAAACATGTGTATAAATCGTAGGTACCAAAGTATACATATATTTTAATCAAATTACCGTTACTACACGCCTTATCTATCTAACAGGTCGTTTACTGCAAAAGGAAGTTTATGCACAGAAAAAAAAAAGTTTTGTTTATCCTGTAGAGCTAGTCCCTTAATACTGAGAAAGTTTTCCCTTATTCCCTTTTTACGACGCAATGCCACAAAAAACCAATACATCAATTTTGTCTCTTTATTTTGCAACATCTTATTTCTTTATGCCTTCGTCGCGTCATAAGTACTCATAAGTGACGTATTGAGAAAGCCAAAAGTTTGTGACCAACATTGGGAAACTGTATTTGCAGTAAGTAGATACTTCGTCATCATCATCATCACTCTAAAACGTTCCCACTGTTGTGACACAGGGACTTCTGTCTTGACGAGAGAGGTGAGGCCTTAATTCACCACGCTGGCCAAGTGTGGGTTGGTGACTTAGTACCAAGTCGATTTTGAACCAAAAATGGGTGGGGTACCTGAATGGTAATGTTTACAATGCAATCTCAATGTACCTAATTGATAAATGCAATTATGTCTTTGTTGTATTTTTCCCATGGACACACAATAGGTCTTTATTCCACTTGCGAAATAGTAATTTTTATACGAATTTAAAACTGGTACTTAATACTACTACTAACTGTATATATTTTTTTAGATTTTGAGGTGTATTTATGCTTATTAAATCTAATTAGAGATTTGAATTATTAAAAAACATTTCAAACTTATTCTAATCGTTTATTTAAATGTGCTATTATAAGGCAGATAACAGACTTATGTATTATATAAATATACATAATTGTAATTTGAATCTATTATTCAATGCAGAACTTTTAAAAAAGTATTCAAATCGTTCATTTAAATTTATAAGATGCTATTATAAGACAGTTGACGGACTTAGGTATTATATAAATAGGCATTATGGTAATTTTCCGATAATTTCTTGAATAATGATTATAAAGCTCTCAATGTAATAGGTACCTTAAATAAATGTCAAAACATTACATTATCCAAAAATCGCTAAAAAATTTAATGCAGTATCCTTATTATTAAAGTATTAAATAGAAAATTATTGTGTTTACCATTGTATTAACGAGAAAGTTTACCAACTCGATTAAGCGAACCCAATTGAAAGGACTCGATTCAAGGGTCGCTCTAGATCATTCCCTGTACTCGTGGAATGAAATCACGTAGAGATGAGGTCGTTGTTTCCGTTCGTTGCGTCACTGCGACTATGATTTTTTTACCATGAGCAATAGAATACTTGCTGTTCAATTAGTTCTTGTCTGTTGACGACCTTTGTGACTCATAGGCGATGGTTCGAACATGAAGGTCGTATTTCGACTCGCGCTTTGACAAATATTGGGCATATGTATTTATTTGATTTGATGATTGATTTTTTGATTTGATTTTATTTGATCTGTATGTTGGCACGTGCATATCGTGGAACACCAATTGAACAGCATTGGTTTGGATTGTAGTTACAAATTAAAGTCAATGTGCTTTATGCCAAGATTTAACGACTTTTAAGCTGAGTAATAATAGGGGTCCGGACCGTATTTTTAAGATTTCAAATTAAAGTTGCGGCTTGCATTAGATCCCATTTTAATTAAACAGTAATCAATTTATATATAAAAAATGTGGATGCATTTTTTTTACCCATTTATCGTAGAATTCAGTTTATTTTCTTCCATGTTAATCCACAATTAATTTCACCAATTTATTTTGTACTAAAGAATAATATATTTTCAATTGTAAACCATTTTAACTGTGCATTTTATCTGAGTCTGAAGACTTTATAGTCACAACAGCACACTAAATTAAATTCATCAGGGTCTCGTGTGTTAGTCGTAAGGTCGCCTCTAAGTGTTTTCCCTATAAAATACTGGTACCTACCAGGCTTGACATCACAAGGGAACAATTTGCATACGTCATGATATTGAGCAATTTAACCGTTAGGACAAGGTTTATTGTGAATCAATGAGAACAATAAGTCATATTCATTATTGGTCATCTTAATTTCAATGTTAAGAAATCATTTATTCTCGGGGCAAACATGATCTTTAACATAGGTACCACTATTTAAGTCTCGACACAGGGACTTTAAGGCTTAATTCAACTGTGGCCAAGTGCGGTTTGGCGAATATAATGGTTAATTTAGACAAATCATTTAATATTCGTTGGATTTTTTATATAAAAAGACACTCGCTAGGTTAATAATTGTGTAGGTATTATTATATGACTACTTTGCAACTGTTTGTTGTAGTTCTATCTATCTCTTGAAATATCTACTATTTGTATGATGGAAAATTTTAAATAATCCCAGACGTTCCAGCTAGTTTACAATACATATCAAATGTTAGCATTTTTAATTTTATTGGTTTTGCTCAATGATAAAATAAGAATGTATACAAACAAATATAAAACCATTACCTACCCATTACATAAATAATTAATATGTTGATTAAATGTTTACGACAATTTAAAAACTTTGGTTGTTCTCAATTCAGGTTTTTATCAGGAAATGTTTAAATTGCGTGGAAATAATTAAGATGATAAATAAAAATAATATTAATTCATTTCCTTAGCAATAAACTAGTTGAAATTAGTTATAAAAATGAATCAATTATTAAGAGTCTTTACTGCCTATAACTAGCGGTAGACCGAGGATATTCTTGCCCAACTCGATTGCATTAAACGGGATATCCACGAACCTTCAGCACATGACCGGCTAAAGTTTCGTACCAGACAGCAAAACATCCTCAGGGTCAATTGCAAAAGCAGCGGTATTTGGTAGCGGGTCAGGGATCGTGGGACTCAACGGACCTCGATTACGTTCCGTGCGTTAAACACGAAAAATTTGCCGAATAATAAAAAATTACAATATACATATAAAATATATTTAAATGGTATATAATAAAAATGACAAAATAATAAAACATCCCGTTTGAACAACTGATTATAAGAATTTTATTTATTTGTAGGTAATATCGTATTGTTGTTTATTTGTAATATCGAAGTTTTGACGCGTGTTAGGTACCTACGTGATAGCACGGAATATAGACTTTTTATAGTTACAATAAATTAAGTACCCAGTCTGGGATCTAGCACTGCGAAAATACTTACCTATAGCAAAATATGGTACAGAGCAAGGCGCTGCTCTAATAGAACGCGAATGCGCGAATATAATCGCGATGAAAAATACTCGAATTTGACAAATTGCGCGGTTGCGCGATCAAAGTGTTTGCGATGATCGTTCGTCAAACTGTAAAAAAAGTCAGAGTTCCTTATCCTTCTTCGCAAAAAGTTTCATAAAACTTACTTTGAGATCTCTGTGAACAATCCGCCTTTCGTGGCAGTACTCCACAGCCGATAGAATCTGCCAGAACTTTCGGCGAGCCGCTTGCTCTGCCATCCGCCCATATCTGGCGATGTAATCTGAAAAAAATACACAGTCTAAGCAGTCTAATATGGTTCCACAATTCTGTGATTGGAAGTCCAAAGACCTTCAAAACTGAGACCTGAGACCAAGTCAAAGTCAAAGTCAAAACGTTTATTTCCTTAGAAGCACATGGCTACGTGGCTTTTTGTTGTAGAACGGATAGCAATCCTGGATTCGTAGATTCAAAAAAGCTCTTTACAGTTTTTTTTTTCATTTTGAGACTGTGCACGAATAATAATTAATATTATACGTGCACAATTTCAAATTAATAAACCTTTAATAAACCTTTTTGCCCTAATTATATAGATAGCCAAGATAAAATACTTCTATTGCAATAAGTAACATTTGTTTCTATAGTTTCTCAATAGATATAATTTGCGTTAAAGGTTTATTGCATTCAATAAAATATTTCATGTTTCAATTTGGTCGATGCTATACAACTAGTAAATCTGACTCTGACAAAAGGCTCTACCTCGACTCTACCCAATACTGAATGACTACGAAACGTAGATATAATTTTATAATAATAAATGCAATTTGATTCTTCTCAAACCCAGAAAACTCAGCCGTTACTTACATCCATAGTTTATTTACAAATCTCAGAAAAAACATAAATAGACAAATTAACAGTGATAGAATCAGATATGCATGCTACGTTATTGGTCATATCACTTACTTAATAGCTAAAGTAGCTATTAGAGCCCTGAGCCCATTTATGAGGCCTAATTGTGAAACTACTGTTGTGCAACTCTAAAACTAAGGTTATCACCACATTTTTATTATAGGAATAAAGTGATACTGTAGCGAGATACTTGAGCGTGGCCTCTTTATAAGTGTAATAACAAATAGTAAAAATAAATTATATGCTAGCCACGGAAACGGGTTTCCTTATCGCTTCTAACACTCACCTAAGTCTTTTATGATTATGATTATGTCACATGTCACACGACAAGTTGTATATATGTAGTCACGATCATTACATGAAGTAATGATAAACTATGTTTATGCATTATTGTTATATTCATAAAACTTTCCTAAAACTTTATTTACAGTTTTGAACCATAACTTCAATGTTACTTAATTACGAATACAATACCTAAATAATATTAATATTAAAAAAACAATTAAAGATTCTCACTAGCCATATTATTAGTATAAAAAAAAACTTTCCTTTTAAACAATTTTAAATTTAATGATAAATATTGAATATGTAATAAGTTACTTACCTACTATAGTCTAAGACTATTTTTGTATCAGTTGTAATGTCCCAACGGGGCTCATGTAAGGGTATATATATAAAACTTAACACCATTTGTAACCACATGAATCAACGAATAAATGAATATGAATATGAATACCTTAACCTAAATTTATGTATGCTAAGACTGATCTTCGTACTCTAATTAATTAGTACAGTTTAATATATCAGATGTGATAAATGGTCTGGATTCAAGTTTAACTACCGACCGTCGTTTACGAAATACTACTACACTTTCTTTATTACTACCATTAAAATAAAAGGCAAAGAATTAATATTGTTCATTGTATCATTTCCATCATAATTCTGAGGAAACAGTCAGCTGTGCGCCGAAATTAGACCCCCTTCCCTCCCCACAACTTCCTCCTCGCTCAATGACATCACAAAGAGCCTTTTGACGTCATACAGCCACGAACTTACGAAACGAACGCCCTTAATACCATTCGAGGTTACGCTTGGGTCGGATATATGACCGAGAGTCAAATACTGGGTTATTTAAATAACATTTACAATGAGTGCTCAACGGATCACCGTCATAGTCTTATCGCATTAATAATTAAAAAGAGGCATTCAGTTTTATTAAGATAGCAACACATTGCATAATTATACACAATAAGCATTATAATTTTGTTTAATAGTAAAGTAAAAGTTATATATTTCAGAGTATAAAGCAATGAATTTAAAATTAGGTATATGAAACTTACTTGGAAAAAATAATTATAACTATAGATTAAAACTAAGATTCTGTTGATAGTTAAGGGTTATAAATATAAATATAAAAAGACAAAACGTGCAATTTGTTAAGTAACTTAAATGAAATTAATTAATGAAGTTAGAAAAATCTCACGAAAAAAAAAATACTAGTATTAATTTGCATTGGTGGCATAAAATAAAATGTTTACAATTTCAGAAAAAAATGTACCTAATGCTATTTATAGGTAAGTATGGTTTCAAATGAATAAGTCCCTTTGTAAGATACTCAGAGAAAATATCCTACTATAAACTAAGCTTAGAATTATATTGCGCCCAACGGGGCTCATGTCAAGGTATTTATTACAAGTATAATATGCAACACCTTTATGTAACCACGTGACACAACGAAATGATTACGATTATTATGAATGTTTTTAAGTGAGTATCAGCGGCAGGAAAAACAAGCGATAAGACCCAGTTATGGAATTTATGCTAATTTGTTTGAACATAAACACGTCGTTAACGAGATTACCCAAAACACGATACAATCGGTAGATGAAGAACAAACGTTTTGAAGAACATAATTACGTTATACGTACGTCGAATGAGAAAATCAATTTTTTACGAGTATTTGTGAGTTTTTAATCTAACACAGAATTATTAACCTCCATTTCCCACTTCTCTTGGCAAAGAAAAAGTTACAAGAACATAATTTGATCATTTTGGCTGTCTAATCTTCCATGAACCCTGTTTTTATATTAAAACCGAATAATGGCCGGATTTTTATGAATCACAGATAAAAAGCATGGTAATCTAGCCTTCACTGATAATCTATCAGTTCCGATGAATTTATAAATATACAAAAGCTACCATAAATAAATGGTCACTATAATGTTGACTAGATTGCAATGCCCGTAATGTATTGCATAGCACGATGCCATAATTAATAATACAAAATTTATTAAAAGTATAATTTGAAATGTTCAGCAACCTTACCAAAAATTTCTCCTTTGCTTGCGTATTCCGACACAATGTAGATCATATTTTTTGTCTCCATGACCTGAAACAAACATAACGGTATCAAGTGAATTGTGGTTAATATAATAAAACACTTTTAAAGTCAAAGTCAAAGTGTCTTTTTCCTTACACGCACATGGCATATAAGGACAGGTCAACTTAAATAAAACCTAAGAATAATCAAGGAATAACATTGTCTTGACAGTTCGCTTGACATTTTACACACTGAGTTAAGAAGCGAATACTCGTAATAACCAAGCTTTCATCTCTTATGTTGTTAATGTAACAATGTTGGTGTATAACTCAGCTCAGTAAGTTTTAAAATGTATGAAATGCACATATTTTATTTTACTCAAATCGATGTCATAAACAGATCGTCGTATGTCTAATAGTTTCAGACCTTCCCATACTGACCGTAAGACATGTTACACCCTGAATATTGAATTAAATCCACAACGCATAAAATAGGTTTTGCTCTTCTGGGAACGCAAATTTACTTTGAAAGTAACCGTTTCTAACTTATATAAGCATAATTGGATTTATCTAAACTAAACATATATTTTCGTTTTAATTTTCCCTAATTTCGGAGATGCCATCATTTAAAATATTGTATTTTTAAGACTTGGTCCTTTTCAAACATAATTTTGCTTGCGTTTCAATGGTTTTCAAAGTTCAGCATTCCGAATTATTATTAAGATCTTAGCTTTCGTCGAAATATAAACGCGAATGCATAAAGCCTGAAAATGAGAAAAGGACTCATGATGAATATTTAATTATTTACGCAACAGCTTGAGAGTTCACAAATTCTTGGAGCAATTCTCTGAAATGTTGTACAGACTGAAATATATAAAATACCAACAAATAATTTTCATTTACAAATTGGTGTAATTTAAATAATTTTTTCATAATTAAATGTAATATTAAGTGTATTCAGCATAAAACTCAATTAGCTATTATGGCAATAAAACAAAGCTATAATGGATGAATTATAAATAACATGAATTATCTATTAGGATAAATGTAGAGATAGCTCTACAAGTGTTACTGGAAATTTCTACCTATCTGTCAGGAATGATTTGATGAATGATGAAAAATTTGGTATTAATGTAATTTTCAAATACAATGTAATAATTGTGAAATGAAATAAATTTATGAATTTATGAATTTAATGAACGAGTGTGGCACATATTATCACAAAACCTTCACAAAAAATTCGCTTACAATAAACCAAAAGAGGCCTTATCTCTCTTGTCAAGAGAGAAGTCCATGTGTCCCAGCTGTAGGATCGTAAATAGGGATGCCTATGCAATGAAACCAAAATCGATTAGCAAGTAGTAGTTTTGTTATCGTAATCGAGACAGGTCGTGTCCATGAACTAGCCACCGATTTACAAGCAAAGCCATCACTAAAAATAATCGAGTGACTCACGTTCACGTCCGACGTCGTTTTTCGTTCCCCTTGCTCTTTCCCTGAACAATGTGAATGAATGCGCCTATTTATAACGCTTTTCTATGTTCTGTGAGTTTTACGCCTTTTTACGAGTGTGTAAAATGACGGCAATTGTTGGAAACGGGGAAATTTTGTAATAGATCGTTTTACAATCGTTGAATAAAGGAAGAAGTGCTTGATTTGACGCGAAGATATTTATTTATGTTTCTTATCCCTCTTATTTCTCGAGTTTAAGTTTGTTTCAATGAACCCTATTTTAATGCCAGAAATTGATCAATTAATTCTAAAATTTTATAATTATCTCTATTTCGATGCCCTTAATCTAACAACCAAAATTGCAAATTCAATAGCAATTAACATAACTTGACTGATGTTTGACATATTCACTACGCTTATAGCCAACTGGTATGATCCAATAGTATTTTATTTATTACTGTGACATGCTTAACCTAGTTGGGTAGTTACTTGGTAGTGATAAAATTGTCTACCTTATTTCCTTTATCACGCGGAAATACATAGCACCATGCATAAATAAATAGCACCTGCCAAAAATATTGATGTTTGCTGTTAGTGGACAAGGCTAGGCATTATTCGTACGGGTACTATACAAGCTGGTTGCTATCTAACTGGACGATTTTAATACAAATAAAGCTATTTTTTATTCCAGAGCAGCAGACAATCATGGTTGTAAAAGGTCATGTGATAACGAGGTAGGGAATGCATTTCCCAGCCGTGACACATTGTAAGAATAACAATATTGAAGTTATTGAACAAATCACCTTTCATGTTATATCAATTAAGACGGTGTACGTAAATAAGAGTATTGTCGAGAACTGGTCACGTGAAAATGATCAGGTAGATTATGACGTCAACATAATGATTCTAACGTACGATAACTTCGCTACCAAAGATAAATGAGCACCTATTCAAGATGCTATCTTGCATAACTACCAATTAGTGATAAGTACTCGAGTATTTGTATGAATATCTTAAGTTTTACATCTGTCATTATTATAAGTATTTGTTTTGTATTACGACAATATATAGAGGTAGTTAGATATATCGAGTAGGTTAGTTATGAGGTGCATAAGCGTAGCGTAGCTGTAATAAAATTTTCGTGTTTATTTCATGCGTATTTTAAATGACGATGGAACATTTCTTATGCACGTAGGTTCGGTACAGCTGTTACCTACAATTGTCTTTGGAGTTCAGATACCTATTGTAAGTATTCTATGCATATATATGCACAAGGCAGATGACTCGTTAGGCTTTAAGATATACAGATGCGAATACAGAGCGGTTCTATAACTGAGCTAAAATAAAAAAAAAAAAATAATAAAATATTTTATTTGTAATCACAAATAAAATATTTTATTTGTGATTACAAATAAAATATTTTATCTTCAGTAATGTAAGAACAAAGCAGAAAATTACGGAATGCCTCCGGTATGTGGTATTCCGTAGGCGTCTAAAACAACATGCCACTTGTCTGTTCTGTTATTATCTCTTCGTTGAATGATATCAAAACAAAAGTTGATAATAATATCCTCCGTCACCTTTTTACAATTTTATAGCAGTCGTAACAATACTTGTTTTATGGCAGAGTCTACTCAACATCAATCGGGGTTATGCAAACAATACTCACTTCTTTAATTACCAAAGAATATGTATTTTAATTTGTATTTGGTGGAGTTATCAATCAATTACCATGTGAGAAGTAACAGCGCTTGATATTCAATTAATCACAAGCAGTTTGACATAGCTCCCAAGTGGAAACTCCTGTTCTATCAAAAGTATTTCTGCTAGTTTACCATAAGTTATGCATACATTATCATGTATTCGGCATCATCTTTATAATCACCTATTGTTTTTTTTTCAGTTATCATGTACCTACCGTGCTGTTTCAATATCAAGCTTTTCAAGTTTGAAATAAATTAATTGTTTAATGTATAACAACGATGCGTTGTGTAGGTTATGTGTCATTTTTCTCGTATATCGTGGCTAAGACTGAGACTAGAATAATGAGTAAAAAAAACAATTAAGATTTCTGTCACGAGGGTTGGTAACGTATGTACTAGGAACGGCCATCTGTTCCAACGTCAATTTTGTGCACTCGTTTCGCTTCCGAAAATGAAGAAAGAAGAGTAATTCTTCTCTCAAAGAAGAATAAAGAATAATTCTAAATCCTATCTACGACTTTATATTATTGTTTATATATTTACTTGATAATTTGGCAATCATACCATACAAAACCAGGCAATGACTCTTCCCGAATTGGATCCAAGTCAATGGCACCGTAATACTACGTGTCTTTCGTAATGCAACAAAGAACAACGGCTCAAAACATTATATTTTCGCATAAAGAAAGTACATGAAGATTTTGGCATGAGTGTTGTTCATTATCCAGTCTATGTATATGGGTAGGTAAGTACCGAATTTAACAACAAATTAGAAAACTAGTAGACAACATACTAGATGTGAAGTCTTTAAAATAATTGGGTGATCAGATTAAGTCAACTTACATGCAATGCAGTTGGTAATCAGCGTCTTTATTAGAACTGATTAGAAATAGAAAATTAAACTTAATTGACGAAGGCAACTGTCAAAGAAGAAGAGTTTTTTTGATTAGTGAAAACTACTTATCAATTGGGTAATGTATTATTCGTAATATTATTAATTCCTAACTTTATGTTTATATCAAAAAGATACTGAATCGACATTGTAGCTGATATGTTGCGCAAGAGGGAGGAAATATAAAAATAAAATTATCTTCAAAATAAATTCCCGAGAGAACCGCTCTGAGACAAGTTCCTTCATCCGAACTGAAAATGTCGAGTTTGACGTCGTACACATACCTATCTTGACATATCTTTGTTGACATTCCTGGCTTGAAATAAAACTGAGACAAATGTGCAAACTACGCGCATGTTAAGCAATGACGTGTGCACCCACCTTTAAACCACCTACTAACGGTTACAACCAATGTTGTTACTATGGCATTTGGAGCATTGCACCTGACATCAACTTAGCAAATCGCTTGGAAACAGTTGATAGTGCGAATTTGTTCCGCTTTGAAGTGAATAACGGGCAAGCTTCAGTTTGCGACCGCTACTGACCCCTGGCGGGGAGTTTGTTGCCCCGATTTGCGTCACCCTTGAGGTCGAAATTATTCGTGTATACAGCTGAAGGTGATTAGTTTTTGTGTGTCATGCGTCTACCAGGTCAGGTGGGTGATCTTCTTTAATAAACTAGCTCAAATAATCGGAGTTTATCAACCTTCAATCAGAACCTGAGTTATTGATGAGAATTAACTGGTTCTTATCTTGTGGAACTCTGATGAGTAATTGAGGGTGTTCGGGGAGATACAATAAGGCAAAGTATAATATGTTAAAAGACTCACCTGATAAAGCTTAATAATATGAGGATGATCCAGTCGTTTCATGATGTCCACTTCTCTGTAGACCTTCTGAAGATTACTGGCGTCTAATTGGGATTTATCTATTATCTTAATTGCTACCTGTAACAAAAATAAAAGGAGTATATACACTGTTATAAACATTTTAGGCATTATATTAATGTTAATTTATGACTGGTTATAGAAAAATGTGCGAAAAGGCTCGTAAACGTCTTGTATCACACAATGTTTTAATTATTTTCAGAAAATACCTTTATATGTTAACGATAAAAACTATCTACATAAAAATAGAGGCAATAACAGGTACTTGTATTATTAATATGTGCAAATACTTTTACGATTACCTTTTCGTGTAAAGTAGAAAGAAAAAAACTGCAAATTGTTTCTTTCTACCATGCTAATATAACCTGTATTAGCTTTTCTCATAAAAAAACGTAAAAACGTTTTAAATATGCATCAACGTATTGCTTATAAAGTACAAAATAAACAAAACCTTTAATTTAAGTAGATACTTTAGTAAGAAGGAAAAATATAAATTTAGTAGGTATTTAAGATATCCATATTCAAGAGTCCAGTCATGAGTATTCATTCAAATATAATTATCAAAAACAATAAACACATCGTCTATGAAAAATGCAGATGTTCGAACTCGATTTAGCTTTTCCTAATCACTACAGAAATTTCCATGTATTTACCCGAGCTGAAGGTCCGTCTGACTGTAAATTACTCAGTTGTTTACATTCGCCAGCAGCTGTTTACGCTATCTAAATAAGAGTGATAATGAAATCACGAAAAATTCGTAACGGAACAATACTGTTGCTCGTCTGGTAGTTGGTTAGAAGACGAGGGGCCGTGGTGACGTCAGAACGAGCGTCATCGCGATTGAACCAATTGACGTGATTGAACCGACGACCGGTCGCTTCCATTGCCACTTTTAAGGCTACAGGAAGGAAAGAAAGTTATGATATCTCGATTGTGTTTTGTTTTTACAGACGGGATATTGCAACTCTGGCTTCTGTCAAGGAAGAGTCTTCCGCGTTTAAGAATTGTGAAATACAATTAGAAGGACGGAAAAGGGATTTTAATCCTTAATATAATTTTGCCTAATAAATAATAGGTTTTCATTAATTTTAATTATTTTCTAGTACCTACTTATATATTGAACTGACTTTAAGCTTAGTTTAGTTCTGCTTCAGATTGGCACAACCGCATTTAAAGTACCGTTAATGATAATTTCAATAAGTATTACTATAGATATCATTATAACGCAAATAGTAGGTAGGTACAGCAGATACTAAGTACGTAATGTGTGGTCAGTGAAATTGACTTCCTGTAATGGTAATTTTATGAGCTACTTATTCAACTGGAATAAATTTAATGCAATGCGGTCAATATTCTCATATATAATGACTAATGAGCTAATTTATAGATTTATGATAATTTCAGACATGACGTAGAATTTGCTCTTTTTCTGACGCACACTCATAAGTAAAATTATTAATATAAATGTCACAGAACATTTTTGATAAAAAATTTAAGACCTAAGGATTAAACAAAATTATTACAGTAAATAGGTACGTCCGGTACACACTTGAATATCTTCTGAATCTTGAATATTGTAATAATTTTACAATGTATGTATCTATAATGATTATAAGTACACGACAAAATAAATATTTTATTGAGGTATTAAGATTAACTGGTAAAAAATATGAGCAAATTGACATAACATACACAACGCATCGTTCCCTAGACAAGTATCGTTCTGTCAATGTATTTATTTAAAGACAAAATAACATTGTCCGCAAATTGGGAACTAGATCTTATATATATTATTACTATAAATCAACGAAAAAAACCTTTTTTTAGCGATGTAGGTATTCCATCTGACTATTGAATAGGTACTATATTTTTTATAGACGACTCGTTGGCGATTTGAAAGCCGTGTACGTCATTTCATCACAAATCACCTGCCGCCTCTTGGCGATTGACGCAATAACGTTGAACGGTAGGTATTTTGCTAGAAGAAATCTAGCTGTAATGACATATTAAGACTAGTCGAAAATTTATGTCAATTTTCAGCATATTTTTTTCGTAAGAGATTGAATCGATCTCGCGAGATAAGATCCAAATAATTGAATTTCAAAAAGGTCAAAACGATTAAATCTAGCATCAGATTAAATGGTAGCTATTTTTTTAAAGAAGTGTACATGAACCAGAGTTCTATATTTAAATTACTAAATTCAAGTTTTTATTTATTTACCATCTGAATTATTCATTTTTTTAAATTATTAAAAACTTTTAAATTAGATTAAGAGTTGGTTTTGTAACAGTATGGAATACGTCGAATTCTGGACGTGGTTAGTGGATAAATACAGCCTAAGTGAATTGTAGAGAACTTTTGTGTGGTCAGAATGTTGATGTAATTAGTTGCAAGTTATTCTAGGATGTTGGGTTCTGACATTGACCCCCTTATGATAGCATTACGCAAAACTGACGTCACTCGACGCAGCTATCAATCCAGTGCAGTTCGAATTACTTCCTTTTTATAAGAGGCATAGGCATTGTCTCGAATAATATTTTTACATAAGAATAATTTTCGAGTCTATATTAAGCAAACTTAATTTTGGTAATTAATATAAATTAGCTTATAATAACATAGTACTAACATAAATTTAAATTTATTAATTTTAATAACTTATGTGTGCAATAAATATATATTATAGTTTATTAAGTAATTAATTAAATTGTTATAATATCCAAGGTACAAAATAGTAATATTTAAGATATGTACTAGATTTAATTATTATTAGATAAAAAATAGCCCCCGGGGTAAAAGAAAAACCAATGACTCGGCACCAAAAAAGCCCCTAAGCTTGCTCCAACAACATAAATAAGGTAAGAGCACAGAGCACTGTAATCTGTGGGTTAGAGTAACAATACGTGACGTACGTACAAATTAGAGTTTCACTGCTAATCGAATAAGCATTGTTTGCTAGCTTGCATTGTACTGATAATAGTGTGTGGGTGTCGCGTAGAGGTGGAAATTTACCTTATAAAATAGTCTCTGATACTTCTTTCACGGTATTTTCTGTATAATTTAATCATATAGGTAATTTATCAACTTTAAGAACTTAAAGATTGTCGTTCTTAATTTATCGGAATTGTTTTTATTATACATTTTACCTCATTATTAGAAGAGACATCCGAACTGATTATAGAAACTCAAACGAGTTTTTTGTTAGAAAGAGAGTGTTATAAACTTTTGTAACAACATCGTACCTACTACCAATAACTATGATTTACTGTATTTTTGACCCCCGACCAAAAAAGAGGGTGTTATAAGTTTGACGTGTCTGTCTATTTGTCTGTCTGTCTGGGGCATCATAGCTCTCGAACGGACGGAGAGATTTTTTTTTGTATTATAGATGATTCTGGCGCGAGTGTTCTTAGACATGTTTCATGAAAATCGGTTGAGCCGTTTAAAAGTTATGGGGGGAGAGGGGAAGGAAAACCGAAAATCTGCAAATGTACTCGAGTGGGGTATCAAATAATTAAGGCATTGGAATCGGGGGTTTTTCTTCAGTTTTAAATTTAGATTTATTGATAAATAAATTACTTTTACTTTACCTATATTACATCAACCAAATTTTCCAAACATCTACCTAGAAATAAAAGTGAAATCAAGATAAACTTGAATTATACCTTTAGAATATGCTAATAATAGTACAAGCCTCGTTTTGGAAACTCTTATCTTGACAGATCCATTAGTAACAAGATACAAAATTGCTGTAAACGATATCTGTAAATACGTTATTTTTAGTTCTTTATGTGCTATGAAAAGCCTTTTTGCCGCCTACGTATATTTTGGGGGATTTATGATAAGATTTTCTCCATAGAACAAGCTACGCATAAACGTTATAATAAAATACCATAGCTAAAATGTAGATGATTATGACTTAAAATATAAGTAGGTATTTTATTTAGAACACGAATAATGGAACGCAGATTAACAAAAAGAAACACTGTCTTTATCAAAAAAAAATGTGGAAAATCTAAAATCGGGAAATAAAACGGCTTTTGGGTTTATTGCTAAACATAGACGAGGGTTTACGCCAACCCTTAAGAGGAATTCGGGAGCTATTTTAGTGAAAGCTTTATATAATATGGTCAATCGAATATGTGATTTTATTTTGGGAAAATAATTTCTTTATTAATAAAACCGAAACTGATTGTAAATAAGTTGAATAGTTAACTTTGTTATGTGTGACGTGTCCAATTATTATCGTTGTATACTCGTATACTTGGTCTGGGTGTTAAATATGTATGATAAATATCTAAATATGTATGTCTATTATATTAAGTATAACAGATATCTAGTACCCGTAACACAAGCTTAGAGTTTACTACGGGACGGCTAGATGGTTTGTGTGGATTGTCTGGAAATATATTTTTATTTATGATACTTATCTACCTGGTGACTATCACGTAAGTACCTAATTATTAATTTCATTTGTTTCAGATAGAATCAATAATTACGTAACCTGTGATTAGGAGATTTAAATAATATGAATGAAATGTTATTAACGTTAAACTTAATCAAATACAAACGTGATAAGTCCGCATCAATATTCACATAGTCATCATCATCAGTTTAGTTGCAGGCTGTCCACTTTTATAAGTGGGTATCCTCATAAATTCCTAATTTCTTCGGTCGATGGCGACCTAAAACACCACTCTGCTTACAATCTAGCGATATTCAAAGCTTATTATGCAAATATATCGTCTCCTGAAATCGATAATGTGAATTCTCGGGGAGAATTATTGTGAGTAAGTAATATTAAAGTCCGGCGCCAACAAATGCTCATAACAACGAGATAGCCTGCCATTGATCTATTTGATGGTGACTCTTAGGCTAATTTGGAGCTCAGGGCTTTTCCATCAACGAATAAACAGATTCTTTGCGTGGCTTAGGTATGTATCACACTACCTTGTTATGCCGCGGTTCTTCCCGCTTTATTTGGATTTTCCGAGGATGTAAGGCAATTACCGCCTTACATTGTAAGCTACACCTAGGCTGAATAGAGAAATAGAGCATCTCATACCTAGCTTAAAGAGTTTTAACCGTAATGCCTGATATTGCGCGTTGCTCTAATCAAGCTCAATCTTTATCATTCTAATGTGTAAAGTTTAATGATATATTAACAAAGTAGGTATTCTATATCGAAATCTCATGCTCGCATCTCTAATAGCAAGATACTTCTTGTTCTTGTCAAGATACTGTTTATGTGTGTGTTGTGTCAATAAATGTTTTCTCTCTCTCTCTCTCTCTCTCTCTCTCTCTCTCTTCTTCTATTTAAGTAAATATTCATAACTTACGGACGAAATTAACTTTAGTGACGTGTCTAGATTTTAGGCGAAATAAAAAAATCTAAGCTAGCATTACAAAGCAAGTTGCCTACAAAACGTTCTTTGGACGTCTTCTCCGCGTTTCCTTTAAGCGAGCGCTACTTTTCGCTGGAACAACTACTGCCCTCCTTTCTAGATTCCCAAGCATTGTTATTGTTTCTTTCAAGGATAAAAAGCACGTAAAGTCGGTATAATAATTTCACATTTGCTCCACTATTTTGACCTTACGGTTATCAGAGCGCAACTTTGTTACCTTAGCCTGAATACCTTTTACATATTAAGTTACCTCTAATACTTGAAAATGGGTTACAAAGTTATATTCGATAAACCGACCTCGGTTCAGTATAATAGGTTTCACAATTCTGTGCTGTTGATGTATTTATATTGTGAGCTAAATGAGTATGGAAGAAGAAATAAAGATAAGTATTGTAAATAAAAAATAAAATAAGACTATACCCGAGACTTAGTTATAATAACTTCATCTAGTGACAGTCGGTAGTTAATGGTTTAACAAACCCCTGGTTGCACCACAATAATGTAAAGTTAATGATAAAACCAATAATAGCAAAGATACAGAAGAAGACGTCAAAACGCAATCGTAGAGCAAGGTTAATTAATAATTACACTCATAAAGTATTCTTTTCATCGCAAAGCATCTTCAATTCAACAACGTATTGACGTCATAACGAGAGATAACGACGATAGGTACCTAAGTACTTATCGAGAGCAAACAACACGCGTCTCTTTGATATCGTATTATCTGATAAACACATCCTAGTTTACTTGCTTATAACAGCAGGCTTGTCTAATCTAAACTCAGTTAGATATTCAGTGATATAATGACTAGAGAATGGGTAGCTGAAAGTTAATGCGAATGAAGAATAGGTACAAAACAGTAATGGAATTTAGGAGAACGTCCAATGCGACCGTTAGACTGCAAAATGTAGATAATAAGTCTCTGACGCAAATCTCCAAAATAGATAACGCATTTGCGTCAAGCATTACATTTTTCAAGCAAGGCGCGTGCCATACTGTACGATTTCCTGGCTGAATATTCGCAATCACGCATCGTGAGACTGATCGGAATTTCTTCAGTTTACCATCCGAATCGCAGCCTCTGTACTAGATTTGTATGATAGCTTCAGATAACTTGAACAAATTCTACACCGAGTAAACATGATACAATAGATAAGGTTTAATGTGAATACTTTCCATTTAAAGGAATGAAGACGCAATCTGGAATTTTACAGGACAGATTGGACAGATCCATTATTCTGAATAATGTAATACTGAATAATATAATAATGGTTCTTTATCTCTTGAGATGTAACGGAGCTAAGTACAAACTCCATATTAGAGCCCACATTTTGAAACATAAAGATTGAACCCTACGGGCACGAACGTTCTGTTTTTGATCTTTCAATATGTTCCCGCTAAAAAAAACATCGCAATATGACCATCACCTTGCTTTTAAAAAGTAAAATAAAATCTCAGAGCGTGCATCCTGAGGCAAGGTCGATGCCGTGGTATTTCTGGACGCGGTAGGCCGGCACCGTGAATCACTTGATAGAGTTATGTGAAAATGGATGGAACATTTAGCCCTAGCTCCGCGCTCCTACTTTATCTAGCCAATCAGTTTGAATGCTTGCAACAGTTCAACTCTTAGTAATTTCTAAATTAAGGTGCCCAGGTACAACCAGACTTGTACGCAAACGTACATTACGTACCAACGCATTTATTAGCGAATTGCTGGTAATTTTTTTAGGTACCTACCCGCTTTCTTTATGTTCTGCGAAGTTACACACGCGAGAATATTTATTGACACACAAACAAGGCATACATTTCTAAAACATGAAATGGTAATAGTCGCTATAGGAATGTTTAGAAAGTAATGACAAGAAATACATCAATGCACCATTCAACACAATGTTTCTCATTGACAAAAACAGCGGTAAATCCGATTTATTGAACCGGTTTGTTTACTAGTAGACATCAAAGAACACGCACTCTATAAAACAAGGCACAGCGAAGGCCGAGGGCGGCCGATCTGTTATTTCGGTGCATTCATTCAGTGCCGTCCTCGTGCATGTACCAACCGACATTTGCAACTGCAGGCTTCTACGTATAAATAGAAATTTGAGCCCTGAAAATGTAATGGCCAGTTAGAAAGTCAACTCATGACTCAGAGTGGCATAGTATTCGGCCAATGACCCACTTGTCGTAGACTGGCATTATCTAAATAGGTAAGTATAAGTCTAGTAGGCGTCGTCTGAACTTAGGGCAGTATTCAATATTCTACAAATAGATGAAGATATTGATTTTTATCGTTGGCATTATTTGAAAAATATCTGCTGTCGACTAGTAGCTGATATATCTGTTTTCTTGCCGAAACTCATGTACCTACTCGTAAATACGCTGGCTATTTTGATAAAAGTAGTTCATTATATTAAATGTATCACGCATTCCTGATTAGCACATGCTGCACAATGACCTTTTGGCGACATTTGTGTGTGTATGTATTCAAATGAGATAAAAAATTTACTCATTGGTTTAATTTTTATTGTACATTCTATTGCGACCCGGAACTAGCTATACACCTTGTTATGTTGGTGTTTCATTGACTTTAAAAGGTGGTTTTTTTTTGGGTTTTGTCAGATATGGTTCTCGTTAACATACTGGAATAATTATACCTACCTATTCATTGTAAATAATGTACACATATCCGATTGTAATAAAAAATAAGATGAAAAAAATATATGAAAACAATAAAAATTGTTTATTTAACAGAAAAATTACTGTACATAGAAATTAACCAGCGATCTCCTACACTAGGCAAAGCCTGTATAACTGTAGAGATCTTTGTTTGTATAGACAAAAATATCGGAAAACTCAAAAATCATAAAATCGTTACCCGTTATTAGGAGAAATTTTATACGCGTACTCCTCTGAAACGGCTTTACCGATTTTTACCAAATTTTATATGCGTATTCAGTAGGTCTAAATCGGCTACTTTCTATTTTTAACCCCCGACCAAAAAGAGAGGTGTTATAAGTTTGACGTGTCTGTCTGTCTGTGGCACCATAGCTCAAAACGGATGGAGCGATTTCAATTTAGTTTTTTGTATGAAAGGTGAGTATTGCGCGAGTGTTCTTAGACATGGTTCATGAAAATCGGTTGTGCCGTTTAAAAGTTATGGGGGTGAGAGTGGGTAAGGAAAACCGAAAATCTGCAAATATACTAGTGTGGGGTATCAAATGAAATCGCATCGCGTCTACATTACATCATATTATGTTGTTTTACGTTTATGGAAATTAAGGCATTAGAATCGGGGGTTTTTCTTAAATATTAAATTTAGATTTATTCATTTTGCAAACAACGTTTGCTGGGGTCAGCTAGTTCCATATAAAATCATACTAATTTCATTTATTACATATAAGACATAAAAATACATAGGTATGTTATAATTTGTATATTGCAAGTATTACATACATCTACTTAGGTTTTTCTTTTTTTTTTTACTAATGATTTATTTATATTATGAACTAAGGAACTATGTAAATTTTGGTTATTGTTGTGAAATTATAAAATTAAAAGATTTACTTAATAAGCACGGTAACTACTAATTTAATCAAATAATTAAACTAAAGTAAAATCGCGAATCCATTGGACACCTACAGTAGTCTAATTTGCTTAATATGATAGGAATATATAATAACGTATTTTGCATATTCTAGAAATATTGTGGCTGTATCAAAATTTGTTTGATAACGATAACGTTCACGTAAACTTATTAATCAGATTAATGATTTCGGTAATTAACGTGTATGTAGAGATCGTTACTCTACTTATTATACTTACGTTTTCCGTCTTATCAATACGTACTTTTGCCTAGTATAAATACGTATAGCATAATAATATTGCAATCTATTTCCTTCTAATAATGCAACAGAACCCTGTAACCTAGTCATATAAGTTGGAAGACATTATTAACAGTAATAAGTCACATGGGCTTGGAAAACCTTTAATGGGGTTTTAATGTAGGTATGTATGCTTACCTCAGTCTTCGTTATTCGATGTCGTGCTAATTTGACGACGGCAAAGTTACCCTTGCCAATGGTCCTCTCGATGTCGTAAAAACCCACCCTAATGGGGGTTTTCGCAGGACGATCGCGCTCCGCCATTGTCGCTTACAAAATCCTCAGCTTTTTAAAGGATCCGAACACTCCACGATTTTTCCTCTCGCTATTCATCCATAACACTTCATACGTCGTAATGTTTATATCCATTGGAGGTAATCCAGTTCATCGGGCAACGATTAATGCATTCCGAATGTCATTTGTTATTACAACTACAATATTTTATTTTACATTTACTACGTAATCGAGCATAACGATGTACATTTCATACCCTGAAGTAAATAGGCATTATCAAAATGAACGCATTATAGCGCACTACATTTCGGGTGAGCGTTGAACGGTTGATCGCGCACAAGTATAATCCCAGTAAACACAGCAGGGTTTTGTGTACAAAAATTTATTAACAGAGATTAATATCGCGTAGAGGCGGCGTGGCTTAAAAAGAAGCAGGCCGTCGCGCCGCCGCCTCGCCGGCTGTCAACCGGGTACTGAACTCGCACTGTCGATCGAGTTGAACATTCGTACCTGCGATGTGCGGTCGTCTACGGCGCGCGCTTTCAGCCGCCGCCATATTGGCTCGCGTCATGACGTCAGCGGCATGCCTTGTAACTACCTATTGACGATCAAACTGGGCACATCCACCCACACCCCATGGAACCAGCAGAGCTCTATCAAGTTTGTTATTTTTAATGGTGTTCTGGTAGGAAACTGATTTGAGCTGAGCTGTGGCATCAAACTGTTTTTTTTTATAAAATCGACTTTTATCTCTAACTTGAGAAGCGCTAGTTTAAGTTGCGCAATGTGCCTATGCTTTCCCTTCTTTTTGTTACTTATAGGCTTTTGTTTATATGAGTACGAGAACTCACCTACGGTTGTATGCAGAATACACACGGCTAAGATGATATTAATTTAACAAAAATAGAAGAAACCTTGGTTTAGTATGAGTTGAATTAATACTTTCCAAATTTATTTTTATATAGTCTAGTGTGTCATACTGCTGGGATAAGGCCTCATTAAAACAACACTCACCTTAAAGCAAACCTACTTAGGCTTAAAAAGCCGTGTTGGCTAAGGACACTTGACTTTTATTCCGAAGGTCGTGGGTTCAAACCCCACCAAGCACCTCTGAATTTTTCTTCTTGATAAATTTATGTGCGTGCTTTAACGGTGAAGGCAAACATCGTGAGGAAACCGGCATATTCAGAGAACTTTAAAAGAGTTTGAAGGACCTGTGACATTCATTCACCAATCCGCACTTGGCCAGCGCGGTGAATCAAGGTCTAATCTCTCTCGTCAAAAGAGAAGTCCCTGTGTCCCAGCAGTGGGAACGTTAATAGGGTGATAATGTTAAACCTACTTAATGTAACATTATTTTAATCAGGAGGCGCACTTGTTCAAAGTTCCCATCAAAATGTTTGGTGCACCAGGCGAAACTGTTTCTACAATGAGTTCTGCTAAGTTTGATATGGTTGACCGGTTTTTACAATCTGGTGTATGAGTAGGGTCTTTCGTTCCTTACCTCCTTCTCATTATAACAATAATTCTTGACTGTTAGTTGGTCATCAAGTCTAAAGAATTGAAATCATTAGTTACAGCATTTAAAACAATGAGTGTACTACGTTAGAATAGTGATAAATCAAAAATACAGTACTGGCCATTAATTTTGTTTTAAAAATCCTATAACTATATTAGAAACTTAATCTTCTGCTGTTAGAGCAGAAGTTTAATAATATAGTTATAAACGCTTTTTCAGGCAGGAGGGTATATTTACAACTAAGCACAAGTGAGAAGACTGCGTGTTTCCCTTACGTTATGGAACCTATTTATTATACGTCTCATAAATTAAAATATGAGTGCCTGCCTATACCTGATACATAATAAAACTATGAAACATGATAAAATAGCATTTATTTTTACCCAGCAAAAACAGGATTTAACGCCTACTACAACATGCTCTCGTAGAGCATGCTACGAACGCGTCGTAGCAAACTAGCGTAGCGTAAATTGCCTACGACTGTGCGTAGGCGCTTCACTTTGTGTTCACAATTAAATCTCCAACACCGCATAATGACTTCAAAATAAAGGTGTATTCTAACAGAAATACGGTATTCCAATTTAGAGGTCTACGATTTATTTAAACTTTGTGCACAAAAACAATGTACAGAGGAGGCCTTAATGCTAGAAGCATTCTCTTCCAGTCATCCTGGGCGTGCATGAAAATAAATTAGGCACTATGAATATAAAGCTTTTTTAAATGTGTATATATAATAAAATGACGATTGGTTCACGGGGAGGATTTTACATGCGTACTAGTACTAATGAACCCAAATCCCAATGCTCACTTCGGTCACTTTAAAATGATAAGGGTCAGGTAATCAGGTCAATGGACAAGTTAAGGAAATTATGAGTGGAACCACAACATTGACAAAGCCACGAATCCGGCAAGTTCGGGAATTGATTTTCACCATATTGGCACCAGGCCACGAGGAAGATCCCCTATGAGATGTAGGTACCGACCAGATAAACGCGGCAATAAATGGCTCATCATCACTGCATGAATGCACCAGGGAGGCGGCCATCAGAGAAGAGTGGCGGCGTGTTGTGAAGCTTGCCACCAACACCTGTAATGATGAACACGACCACCCTGTCAAGAGTGTAACCGACGAACAAGAAGAATCAGGACAGGTCCCTACCTATTTATTAGTCCAACAGAGAATAGGTCCTTAAAAAGGCTCTGTAGTATTCTTCTTTTTCTGGCCCTTTTTTTACATGCAATAGACAAAGGTAGGTTACTTAACCACTAAACTAACAAGCCTTTCTCGATCTTAAAATATTTTTATACCATGCTTCCATTGCTAATTCATTAGTTGTTTAAACCTTTTTGTTTGATCTAATAAATAATCTAATGTAATTTAGTGTATCATATTCTTAAGTGTATTTGAAAGTGTATTTTCTAGTTGGTGGTCCTATTAAATAAATAAATAAAGTAGAAACTTTGCTGTAAGAAAATGTTGTTTTAAATCTTATTCGTAGCACTGAATAGTAGTTAATAAATTACTATGTAAGCAGTTCAGTTTCTTTTAATTGGACTTTGCGCTTGAAGCGACAATTTGCCAGTGTTGAGTTAAATAAAATTATAAAGTGTAAAAAATGTTTCTCAGTTAAATGTCATTTTTATTCTCCCCTATGGAAGCATAATAGGTACGTAATTTAAAATTCCATGCCCGAACTATTTGTACGACTTGTTTGTTGTAAAACCTGTGAAATGTTCTCTGTGATGTCTATCCCATAGTCTTAGCCCATAGTGCTTTCAATGGGTTTAAGCAACGAGACTTTAATTGTATTGTCTACAACTTGTTAGCTCAACAACTTGTTAATTCATAGTTGTTTGTCAACGAAGTAATTATATTGTATAATTTTATCTGTGGTTATTATACAGTTACCTTTGTGCTGCGTAAAACAGAACGTAATCTATTTTTGTAATGGCAAGGCAATTTAATTTGATTGAAATGTTCCATTTCGTACGATTAATAATATAATAAGCATAAGCGTTATGTTTTGTCTCTGTCTTAAAGTTTTTACTAAAACGAGCTAGAACGTACTTTTAATGCTAAAATGAATATCTTCTTATTGGAAGAAAGTGAAACAGAATCTTTTTGCAATGTGATTGTTGAAAAAAGGATTTGAGAAATCTCTCAATTTTGGAGGAGTACAGATAAACCAGAGTTGTAACATTTCTAATTTAAATAATATTTAAGTTCAAGGATTTTCGCTTCGCATAATTTTTGTTTGGATGTCAAAAATACAATCGAACTCTTGCCAAGATGTCGGTGATACTCTTCTACATTTTTGACAAGAAAATGATGCAAGTATTATAAAAAGCAGTCTAGGAACAATCTCTCATTCTCTTGAATGTGTAAATATAGATAGAGAACGCTAAAATGAACCAAGTCGCCGAAGAGAGCTTTCAGAACATCCAGTGCAGTCAAATAAGTAGCAATATGAAAAACAAGAGTAAAAAGGCCAAAGATCGTTCAGAGGTGAAGGACGAAAAAAGCTTATTGAATCAGGATGATATAAGTGAAAATTTAGCTAATACTCTTCATATAAATAGCATCAGCAATAACCTTACGAATGGGAGTAGCGACCACACGCACCAACCGCCCGGCGGGAGTCTCAGCGAGCAGAATGCCGCGGTGTCGCGGTGCGAAGCGGCCAGCGAGCCGCCAGATGTAAATAGTGTACAGAGTAGTGAAGTAGCGACTGGCTCCATCAGCAAAGAGACTGCCCAGCAAGCCATCAACTGCATGATGGGCAATGCTCTCGAAAACACCCTCAACACATCCTCGCCAGATGAAATAAATATAGTTTCTTACGAATCTGAACTTCAGATGCCTGAAATAATGAGACTTATTCAGAAAGATTTATCAGAACCCTATTCAATCTATACTTATAGATATTTTATACACAACTGGCCTAAGCTGTGCTTCCTGGCAAAACATGAAGGAAATTGTATTGGTGCCATTGTATGTAAGTTAGATATGCATCGCAATGTTGTAAAGAGAGGGTACATAGCTATGTTAGCAGTTGATGAAAAGTATAGAAGCCGAAAAATTGGATCTCGACTTGCACAAAAAGCCATAAAGGTAATTTAATTTAATATTATTTAAACTAACATCACAATGACTATCTACAATATGCTGAATGCTTCCTTGCTATTATGAAAATATTACTAACTTGTAATAGGAAGACATAAGTCAAAGACTTTTTATATTTTATAATTCTCACTTGTGCTCCTGCTGCTGAAGCATTTCTACTACACTTTTTACACTCAATTGTGTTAAATTTATTTAATTTGTTTTGTTTGAAAATGATAAAATGTACTTGACTTATTTTCAGGCTATGATTAATGATAATGCAGATGAAGTTGTACTAGAAACAGAAATCACAAATAGACCAGCACTGAAGCTTTATGAAAATCTTGGTTTTGTAAGGGACAAGCGCTTATTTCGATATTATCTGAATGGTGTAGATGCATTGCGATTGAAGTTATGGCTGAGGTGAAAAATGTAGCTAATGGAGAAATTCTCAATGTTGTGTTATATAAATCTGACTATACCTCCAGTTCTAACAGATTACTCTATCTCGTATACATTTTACCATCTATCTATGAGGTCTATAGTCCAATGTATAGTTTTTGTTCCAATTTTTTAGTCATGTGATATGTTTTATTGTATCTAATTTATGTGTTGGAATTGTTAAAGAAATGTTTTCATCAATTCTTATCTTGACTATAAGAATATA
Organism: Gymnoscelis rufifasciata; assembly: GCA_929108375.1. NCBI lineage: Eukaryota > Metazoa > Arthropoda > Insecta > Lepidoptera > Geometridae > Gymnoscelis > Gymnoscelis rufifasciata. The sequence goes on along the minus strand of OV815315.1, from coordinate 3,736,722 downwards.
ATAGTTTTATATACTTACTAAAATACACAACTTTGAAGAATAACAAAAGTCACTGTTTATTTTGTTTGCCCTACACTTTCTTACCAAATATTTGAATGGTATTACTTGAGTAAGTATATACACAGTATATTTTTTAATTTGTATTTGAATAAATCTGTCATGAATTATAAATTGTTTATCATAGTATTTTTTCCATCTTCAACAACATAAGTAACAAAATTTTATCTACTTTTCTTTACCCTCAAGGCTTACCCAAATTTTTCTCTTGTCCTATTTCCCAAAGTAAGAAGTATTCTAATATAGCTTATCTCCATAATAAACGCTATCCCACACTAATTTATTTCACATTTAAGTCAAATTTGGATGATATCTTAAGAAACTTAATCTATGTATGTGCATAATGTATCTAAATGACTAAATCTTACAGCTTCATAATTTGGTGATTATTGATATTTCTTCAGTGTATAGAGGAAATCAAAAACGTTATACATTCCAATAATTTATTATCAATCATCCATCAACACTTAAAAAGTAAAAGTAGCTGAATTGGTGGAGGCTCCATCATAAATAAAGGTGTTATTTACAGGCTTATATTGTTTTGTAACAATCTTTATAGCTTCATGAGCTACACATCCTCCTAAGAAAGCTGAAATACTATGAAGTTCAGCACCTCCATATCTACACATTTCTTGGATATAGTCATCTTTTCTAGCCAATTCTTGAGAAAATGAGATATCACTAAGAAACTTGGTTACACACGTCTTTAGTTTTGCTACATCACCTTCTGGCTCCTTTTCTCCCGGAGCTCTACAGTATTCTATCATAAACATTTCAGAAGCTCTCAGCATAACATAGTGTATCATCATAACATCAGGTTCTTCAAGATTCCTAGCAATGTATGCTGCTACAGAACTTCCAAGATCATTCTCAGTTGCAATACTTGACCCTTTGATCAAGTTGAGGTCATGAGCATGCCTACAGAACAATTTAACATCGGCTTCAGTTATGTTCTCAACATGTAGTTGTGCAACTATTTGTTGCACTTTTCGGTATACCACTTCTGCATCCATTGCAGCCTGTGTTCTGTAAATATTTTGCAGTTTTACATAATGTTCTGTTGATGCAGTCATGTCAGGTAAAACTCCTTTTACAGGTAACTTTCCTTTGCCTTCTACTTCAACAAACCCTCTTAGTGCAGCACACATAATCCAGAATGGGGAGCTATCCTTTGTAAGGTTAGTGGCAGCGTTGCTATACAATAACTCTTGAATTTTTACAGGCAAAAAGGATGGGACTAGAGATGTATTCACAGCCCTAATTGCCTCTTCAAAGTTTTCTTCAGCAATTGGCACATCATTTTCGTCTTTCCTAATAAATTCTTGGATGATCTCTCTGATTTCATTCTTCTCTTTCCTACTCATGGGCCAATTATCCTGATGGGTCTCTCTCCATTTTTGAACAGCTTTGTATATTATTACAATCCATGGAATATGGCCATGATCTTTCAAATCCAGTGCTGCTATATCAATAGATTCAAGATAGTTAGACAAAGCTTGAAAGGGTATATCTAACCGTAGGTCTGTCTGTTCATTATCAGGATGAGTTTCAATAATAGCATGTTCCTTTATTTGGATCCTAAAAGACCCTAAAAATCCAACAGATCTGCAATGAATGAGAGGAACATTTATGTCCCACAAATGTCTAGCAAGTGCTGAAACCGTTTTTTCATTTACTGCTGTAGTTATTACAAGATTAAATGACTTGAAAAAATCAGGATTTTCCTTCAAGATTTGATCTGGAGGTTCTTCTACTGCATGTCCTTGGACTGCAGAATTTAATTCCAATAAGAATTGTAGTGCCTCTGACCCCCTATTTAGGCCTTTACTGGTGCATTCAAGAAAGAAATTGCTCCCTATATCTTCATCCGAAACAATTTTATCGTCAACAATAGTGATAGCTCCGACACCTGGTAGAACGATTGATTTCAAAATTTCTGTGCCCAGTCCTGTAGCATTTATAAGACAAATATGTCCATTCTCTAAAGAAGCTTGTCCATGATCACCCCATAAGCGCAATTGGCGATCATATTGCTTGTTCTTTTCACTTTGTTCAGGAGATTTTGGTGAAGGCGATGCCATGTCGATATCCAAATCCAGAGTTCAATTTCGTGATGATTTATGCCCAATGAAGCTATTGTAGTCTTGAACTTGTTTTCAGACTTTATTCTCACTACCCATACTATGAGCATGGAACACGGAAAAACAATGTTTCTGGATAAATAGTGGCCTGAGCACAAACAAACCTAGCCGAAACGCGATTCCGGCCAGTGTGACCACTTTTTCATCAGTCGATCTACCAAAAACGAGGCTCAAATCTACCAAAATCTACCAAGTTCTATTTATAATTCTACATAAATTCTTCTTTTAATATCTATCACATCTAGGTGGTTAAAATAATACATAATATGAACAAAATCTAGTATTTTTATTTATTTATCGTCATAATCATAATATTTTTTTATATTTTTATATTTTTTTTGTGATTTTTCATGACTTGTACGATCATCAGCTTGATTCTGTTTCTAAATGAAAAAACAAAAAACAAAGAATGTGTATCTTTGTTAACGCATACAAATCTAATGACTGACAGAGATAGCGATTTCCTAACGTTTTGTTTGCTTAAGTTACGGGAAATCCCCTTAAACAGATTTCTCGTCGTCCTGTATTGCCAGCTTCAGTGACAAAAAAGTATAAAGTTCGCTTTTTTGGCCTGGATACAATAAATTGTATAATGGACGACCCATTCATTAGAATGTTCGTAAAATACCAATTTTCTACCAAAATCTACTAAACGATATCGCACTACTAAATCATCGTTCTCTTTGCCTCAAATCTACCAAAAAAGTAGAAATCTACTAAAAGTGGTCACGCTGATTCCGGCTTTTTCACAAAATTTTGTCAATTGACTTGACATTTGACATTGGCACTTAATGTATATACTGAAGTTGACATCTATTAGTCCAAGAGCTAGTGAACCCTGGGAGTAACGGTCTCCCTGTAAGGTTAGAAATTTGTATACTGACGATTTATGGCATGCTGAGAGCAATAGCCATGACCTGGCAGGCGTCAGCCGTGCACGTCATCAGCCTCTTTATTTTTCAAACTGTTAAGTAAATGGGGTTTCAAAACTTGTTTCTGTAAGTTTGAAAATTTAATAGAATAAAGTTTATTTATTGTACATCTTAAAAAAAAATTGACAGGCGATTACAATAAGCAGAAGTATATGACAGGTCAATTAGAAAACGCACAGTTGATGAGGTAAAATAAACTTTATCCTGTATACTTGAAATTTTATATGTTTTTAAATAGGTTTCTCAGAGTAAGTATGTACAATGCCAGGCGGTTTTGAACAGCATAACACCTTGCCAGGCGAGGGGACAGCTGCTAAGGGCGTGCAAAAAAGAAGTGTTACATGAACGCATATAGTAAATGTAATGTATTTTATTGGGTTTTATGCAATGTAGTTACATTATTTTGAACCCCCGACCAAAAAAGAGGGGTGTTATAAGTTTGACGTGTCTGTCTGTCTGTTTGTCTGGGACATCATAGCTCCCGAACGGATGGAGCGGTTTCAATTTAGTATTAGTTAGTTGTATGAAAGGTGAGTTTGGCCCGGGTGTTCTTAGACATGTTTCATGAAAATCGGTTGAGCCGTTTAAAAGTTATGGGGGTGAGAGTGGGGAAGGAAAACCGAAAATCTGCAAATATACTGCCGTGGGGTATCAAATGAAAGAGCATCGCGTGCCTATTATTAAATATTATGGTGTTTTACATTTAAGGAAATTAAAGCATTGGAATCGGGGGTTTTTCTTAAATTTTAAATTTAGATTTATTAACGCTCATTTTCTTCAGCATCATCCGAAATTTCGCTATCACTGTTTTCATCATAATCTGATTCTTCAACAATGTTTCCCTCATCTTAAATAGAAAAAAATAATTAATGAATCAATAAGGTTGTTGAGAATTAAATATCAAGCTCAATACATTCCTCTGAAAATGATTAAATACTTAATTATTTAATTGTTTATGTTTCTTTTAATTAATCACTTTTATAGACGTAATTATTGGGTGGTGGGTGGGCCAAGAAAGGATCCTACCTTAATCTTCTAAAATATTCCTTATAGAGTTCTTTTCACTATCCATTATTTTCATCATCAGACCCCTTATATCAGTCAAAACCCAATTATTTATATATTATATTAATTAGATGAACGGTCTCAGTAAGTTAATTAAGTCCAAACACAAAGTACTTGCTGTAAAACGTTGAGAAGTTCTCTCAACTGCCTTTCCCTCCATCATCAGATCAACACCAGACCCTCATTAATTATAGGGCTTTAAAATTCTTTATATTGAATAATAATTATTAAGAAACACACAAGTCAGAAAGACAATTTTTCAAGAGTTTCCCTCAATTTCTTCAGGATTCCACCATCAGATTCTAGTTTCCTTACCATGGGACAACCACTGGGATACTCCCTTTCCAAGAAAAAAAAAAAATCGAAATAGGTTCATAAACGACGAAGTTACCCGCGGACATACATAAAATATATATATGTAGGTGAAAGGTTTGACATAGTGACTTATGAAGAAATGAAGAACCAGGACGTCACGCCGTCATATATATATATATATATATATATATACGGTCGAATACAGAAACCTCCTCCTTTTTTGAAGTCGGCAAAAAAATAGTTGTATAGAACTTGAAATGCATTCCTCAGTTTCAGTCGATTCAGTATCTGCAGGTCCTTGTTAAACTATGTTGCATATAGAAGATGGAAAGATGGAACCGTATTCCCGTCAAACCAATTAAATCGTAACGATTATCAATTAAGTTCCAACTGTTATTTTCAGGTTTTTTTTTGACGAGTGAAGAGGTTGTTATCGCCTTTTTACTAGTTTAAAACATAAAAAAAATTAATCAATCAATTAATTATTTTTTTATGTTTTAAACGAGTAAAAAGGCAATTTTTTATAATTTTTATTTTTTTAACAGTTTTTCTTTAAAACACTGTTGAAGAATCAGATGATGATGAAAACAGTGATAGCGAAATTTCGGAAGATGCTGAAGAAAATGAGTGTTAAAAATAATGTACCTACATTGCATAAAACCCAATAAAATACATTACATTTACTATATGCGTTCATGTAACACTTCTTTTTTGCACGCCCTTAGCAGCTGTCCCCTCGCCTGGCAAGGTGTTATGCTGTTCAAAACCGCCTGGCATTGTACATACTTACTCTGAGAAACCTATTTAAAAACATATAAAATTTCAAGTATACAGGATAAAGTTTATTTTACCTCATCAACTGTGCGTTTTCTAATTGACCTGTCATATACTTCTGCTTATTGTAATCGCCTGTCAATTTTTTTTTAAGATGTACAATAAATAAACTTTATTCTATTAAATTTTCAAACTTACAGAAACAAGTTTTGAAACCCCATTTACTTAACAGTTTGAAAAATAAAGAGGCTGATGACGTGCACGGCTGACGCCTGCCAGGTCATGGCTATTGCTCTCAGCATGCCATAAATCGTCAGTATACAAATTTCTAACCTTACAGGGAGACCGTTACTCCCAGGGTTCACTAGCTCTCCAGCTATATTGTTGATCCATGTACAATTTGGCTTCATTTACAAAAATGGAATGACAAATAGATAGAGATAAGGCACTTTTTATTTTTGTTATTTATAAATGTTTGAATTCCACAGTATTTCTCAGTTAGGTTGAAGGTTTTTCGAATATGCAAGGCTTTTAATCACATCATAGAATGTAAAATATCAGGTAGGTACTCGCTCAATGCATAAATCATGCATGTTATACAACATGCATGATTGAATCTTACTAAAATTTTGCTTGCTGGACTGATTGACAAAAAGACGCAACCGTTTAATTTTGTCAACAACATTGAACTATTTTTCTGTTCACTTCACATTCGTGATTTCGTGCATCATCCAACAAAAAATCAAACAAGTAATAACTTAAGATTGAGAAATGCTTCTAAATTAATTCGTAATGTGTTTGGAAATGAATTTGCAAACACTTTTTCAGGATTTCAATCCTAGGTGAGTTCCGTGTTTATCATTACGTTAGGATTGTATTTACTCTTCCTTCTTGCAAACATATTTTTACTTACCTGTTGTATTTGTCCACAGCAAATTCGTTGTCCACACATGTCTATTAGTTTTCACTGCATTATTTGCTTTGAAGCTTGACAATTCCATAACCTGGTCATACTGGGCTGTTTTTGCCCCAATATGGGTTTGGAAACATCTTGTGGTGTTTGGAGCCTGTGTTGGCACATACGTTTGGTGGCAGTACCCTCATTTCAGGTAATTACTGCCAGATTAATCAGCTCTCCCCACTAATTAAAGTGAGGTTCAATAAATGAATTAGACTTATACTACAAACATACTTTTATAAATAAGGTAAGTAGGTACCTACAGCTGTTATCATTCAATATGACCTAGATAGAATCTTGCATAACTATAATTATGTCTGAATTAAGCTGGTTTCTTCCTCAATGTCTTCTATTAGGCTTCTCTCCACTATGTCAGATATTATTGAAGGCATTTTGTGATTTTCTAAACAGTTTATACTGTTTAACAATAAAATGGACCCAAGGCACACTTAAATGTTGTGGATACTTGTGTTACACCGTTATTGAACTGTGATGTTGGACTGGTAACTCAATCATTAGAAATTACACAACTATTTGACAGTTTTTGAGTTTTACAATCTGGTTAGTTCTTGATATCTACTTTACTAAAGAAATTAATAGTTTCACATTACCTTTCAGGGTAGAGGGAGAAGCATATATCCACTACAAAGCAATGCTGATAAGTCTTGCCATTCATCTGATTCTCCTGATGTTTGAACTACTTGTTTGCAATCAGCTGACAACAGGCAGTCATTTGTGGATACTAGTTTTCATTCCCTTGATTTTTATCAGCATAGTCTCTATTGCCATCTGCATTTGGTCTGTGAAGCATGATCGGAGTTATGAGGTAAGTAATTTCAGTGTATTATTTAGTACCACCTCTTAGCATGCTTAAAATGCTCCTGTGAGTAAACTATATTTTATTATTGGTTTTAAACTCGATATCTAATCAAATAACAAAAAAAAACACAAAAGCAACTGTGCCAAAACTGTTGACAAGCTGCTCTTGAAATTTAAAAGTACAATACCAAAACTTGTTATAAATCAATTTAATGAAATAGAGAAACACAAATTCTTCAACTTAATATTAGTGACTAACTTACAGACCAAATTCTGTTTACATTGAACCAGTAAAGAATACAATACAGTCAACAAGAAATATGTTTGTTGAATATTTTCCAAGGAATGTTAATGATTTACATAAGTAACAAAAACATGTATCACTTTTTCAGTTGGAGTTGTTTTGTGCAGTAAATATCCTCCAATTTATATTCCTGGCATTGAAATTGGATGACTTCATCAACTGGTCGTGGGAGGTGGTGTTTGTACCACTGTGGATACTGATGTGTTTGAGTTTAGTTGGTGAGTATGAAACCAATTGTTAGGATACCTACATAGATACTACATACTTATGAACCTGATACTAACGTCTCAATACTAGTCTACATGACATGAAGGAAAAGGGACATTGAAATTCATAATGTCTTTATTGAGAAAAAACAACTAATGGTTGTTACATCCTACTATTCTTTTATAATTATATTACAAAGCTGAAGAGTTTGTTTAAATGGGCGAATCTCTGGAACTACTGGTTCGTTTTGTAAAATTCTTTGACTGTTAAATAGCCCATTTATTGAGAAGGGCTATAAGCTACTAACCCCGTGAAAATACGTTGTTCCCGCAAGAAAAGCTGTTAGCTTTCTTAGCTACTATTTTAATGTGTCACATGTATTATTTTGTTTTATAAAAAAAAATCTTATATCTTACACACTCAATAGTACAACTGCTGCATAGTTTGAAGTTAGACGATGCTTTTCAAAATAACCTAGCTATAAATGTACGTAGATATTTAATAAGTTATGTAAAAGCCTAAATTATAATAATAATTGTATTCCAGGGGTGCTATATAGTATAATATTCGCGGGTATATTGCTGCGGACGCCGGAAGTCAACGCACATCAGAGGAGAACTAGCTTCAATTCTGCCATGTCCTACACATTCACAGTCTGCCCTATTCTAGTGTTTCAGGTTAGTACTTGATTAATCAGGGATACTATCGCACATTGAATTACTATTATTATTACTTATTATTATTTTTATGTCACCGCACTGTCCAGTTTTTTTCTGAGCATTTTCCTCTCCATCCAAAGGTTGTCTGGAAGAAATTGCTTTAAGCAATAAGGCTGCCCATTACGCATTTTGTATTTAGCTTTAAGTCCATTTTTGTTTTGTTTTATCTTGGTGTGTTATAAAGAGTTATTATTATTATTGAAAACATAAATGCTACTTTACTTATTATTTTAACTAAACTTATTGTTTTTAAAGTGTAAATATATTAAAAATAATCTTAATAATGCGATGAATGTCAGACAACGAAGTCTCAGTAAGTCTCAAATAGGGCGCCTTGTTCCCCTTTGGGCACGGAACCATAGAAATCGGCCATTGACACAACATGAGAGCATAAAATAATTATTCGTTTCAGGTGCTATTAACAAATAAACTAGACGATGACCTAAATCTCAAATACATTGTTGTCGTGAGCCCGCTGTTTGTCAGTTACGCAACGCTCATCATTATGTCGTTTAGTTCAAAAGGAGGAAATAAATGTAAGTACCAATCTAATATTACGAAACTGACGAGATGATTTGTTTGCTTACACTTGGCAATCACAGGAAGTACTGGTACCGTTTGGAAAAGTGGGATCTGTTTCAGTATATGGATAAAACCTTTTTACCCCAGTAATTAGCTGAAGTAAGCCCAGTAATTAGATTAGTAAATAGCTTTCAAAAATGTATGTTATAATGTAAGTACCTATATATATAAATAAATCATCATCATCAGCACCCTATTACCGTTCCCACTGCTGGGACACAGGGACTTCTCTCTTGACGAGAAAGATTAGGCCTTAATTCACCATGCTGGCCAAGTGCGGGTTGGTGAATGTCACATGTCCTTTAAACTCTTTTAAAGTTCTCATAACATGCCGGTTTCCTCACGATGTTTGCCTTCACCGTTAAAGCACGTGTTTAAAGCGCACATAAATTTCTCAAGAAGAGAAATCCAGAGGTGCTTGGCGGGGTTTGAACCAACGACCTTCGGAATGAAAGTCGAGTGTCCTCCCACTTAGCCAACACGGCTTTTTAAAAATAAAAAAAATAAAAATATTGCTGGACTATTTAAAAACTGTTCTTCATTTGTACATATTTATCATCAAAAAAACTTTATTTTCAGGGTGGTTCGGTATAAGGAAAGATTTCTGTCAATTTCTCCTATCCGTTTTCCCATTGCTACAAGAGTACGCGAACATTGCATACAACAATAATGTGACGCGAGGTGCGAATGTCGTACCTTCTGCTCCGCCCATGAACCAGGAGCCCTATCGAGATGAAGAACGAACAAAAGTCAAAGAAAAGAAGTCCAAGAATCAGAAGAAGAATGAAACTTTGAAACCTGTTGTACCTATCGTAAGCATAGATATGCCAGATTGAAGATTACTATGTTAAAACAAGAGCTAAAGTTGTGTGTTCACTTCGTATGGGATTAAGAAATGGGGCAATAATGTTGTTATGTTTGTTTGTAAGTAGACTAATTTGTTATTTGCTATTTAAATGCTTAAGGAAAACCTGATTGTGTTACAGAATTTTGTTAAATTTGCCTATTTTTAAAGCGGGATTGAGAAGCAGTATGGAAATTGTTCTTAGACCTTTTTACAGTTTGCCTGTTCGCATGGAACTGTTTGTTAGTTAAATTTGCCTATTTTTATACTAGGAAATGAGAAAAAGTTATAGGATTTGTAGTGTCTTAGCCTGTTGGTAAAATGCCTTTACTACATTATTGTATGTAGATGGATCTTTATAAATATTAGTGGAAAATTTGAAGTTTTCTAAGTTAATGTACTATTACTATTGGTATAGCTGAATTGATTTTGTTTGTCGTTATGAACTTTCTTCCTTAGATTTATACTTCAAATTGATTTTACCTGTTAAAAATTATCTGTGGAATTGATTATAAATATGTATTTCGATTGATCTCTATTATGTGTAATAGAAGAAAATATTTGATTAGCAGCTAATCTATCTTATGAAAATATTGTAAAAACTTGAAAGCAGCTAATCTATCTTATAAAAATAATGTAAAAACTTGAAATCTTTAACTACACACTGTACTCGCAGTAAGTACCAGTTGATAATGTGTAGGTATATATATTAAATGATGTTATCATTAATAAATTTCTTATTCACTATCAATAACGTAAAAATATCATATCATTCTCATCTTAAATGGTAAAATATATCTTTTAGTAAAATATACAAAGGTGTTCAAATCTAGATTAGAAGTAATGTAGCCATTTCAAATGTTTGATTAAAATTCACTATTTTCCATAAATACAATATTTTTACGTTAAATACAGGGCTAAGTATGTAAAATTATTTTAACTGTGATATTTTCTTCCTTTGGTGTGGCATTGTTAATTTATTAATATGTTAGTTAATGTTGTTCGTAATAAAACTTACTAACTTATAAAAATGTATTATTTAGTTGGACGTTATTTACATACACATTACACATTTTTAGTATACATTTACATATATCTTTAAATACAATTTTACTTAAATTCTATTTAAATCATATTCTAATGGATAGAATTTAAATCAAACTCATAATAATTAATTAGTAAAGTGTGCGCCATGTACATGGATCTAACGAAAGCATTTGACTACGTTAATCATAAAATATTATTAGACAAGCTTTTCTACTATGGAGTACGTGGAAAAGTACTAGATCTAATGAGTAGCTACCTAATTGGGAGATGGCAGAAAACTCAGATTACGCGGCTATGCACAGTGACTAAAACGAAAATAGAATATGAATCCGACCTTAGACAAACACTGAATGGTGTGCCGCAAGGGAGCGTACTCGGACCACTACTGTTCATAATATATATAAATGACTTGCCAAAGACGACACATCACACAATGATAATGTTTGCAGATGACAGTACTTTGGTTTTTGAAAAGAAAGACGGAGAAGATTTTTGTATGGAAATAAATGATACATTGACCAGTGTGATTGATTGGCTGACATTAAATAATCTATTAATTAATTTGGACAAAACGTGTGTTATGACATTTTCCAATCGTACTATTGACATACCACCACTTGACATTCATTATATGGAACATAATATTAAGAATACAAAATGCACAAAATTTTTGGGACTTCATATTGACTGCAACCTAAGATGGACGTATCATATTGACCATATATGTAAAAGACTAAATAAATTTTCATATGCATTATATATGTTGAGTAAAATCGCCAATATGACGACACTATTAACAGCATATCACGCTTATGTGAACTCTACTCTTAGATACGGAGTAATATTTTGGGGAAATAGCACAGATCGGTTGAAAGTATTCATCTCACAAAAGAGATGTATACGCTCCATAGCCAGGCTCAAGCTCACAGACTCGTGTAAACCATACTTTATTAAACTTAAACTTCTCACTTTTCCATGCATTTATATACTTGAATCGGTTGTATTCATTAGACAACACATAAAAGAATTTGGTAATCTAAAAAGCAAGAGAGTAAACAAAGTTGTTTTGCCAAATCACAAATCAGCAATATTTGCAAAGAGTATATTTTGTATGGGGCCAAAGTTATACAATAAGCTACCAAAAAATATAAAAGAAGTTGATAGTCTGTATATTTTTACAAAACGAGTGAAACAATTACTGACAGATAAAGCTTATTATACTCTTGAAGAATATCTTACAGACAAATTTGACACTAAATAATTTTATTGTAATTCTATTAATTTATTTATATTTAACTTCCGTTTTAATTTTCAATTGACTTGTGATGTTTAATGATTTAATTTCTTGCATGTTTTTTAATATTTGTACGCCTACTTTCAGGCAAAAACATAGCCGAACTTATTAATATTTTTTATATGAGACCAAAATGTTACCTATGTTTTGAGCAAATAAATGATTATCTTATCTTATCTTAAAATTTCCCACCCCTTCCTTTAGGGTTTCGCCTGAAATTATAAAAAAAATATTTTTTGTGTGAGTGTTTTGTACGATTTGCTATAATTAATCACGAATAAATTATTAGTAAACCGTACCTATTAGTAGGATTAAATTTACTTGCAAAATAACATTTTCCGTAAATAGATAGACCTTGAAAGGTCCTTTTGTGTCCAGAGACTATTAATCACATCAAAAGCGAGTTTAACTTGTATTTGGTAGCTTTAGCGCTAGGTTCTATATGAACATGTTGCACTCGAAACTTTGGGCTATCAGCTATAAGTGTCACATAGGCGATAAGACAAGCCCAGTTCTATTTAGTCCGTAATTTAGAGAATGGACAAACAGCAGACACATATTTTTGTGCTTTTTTTATTTAACCACATTTCACTTAGATAAGTTAAATGCATTCATCATCACTGACGGCTGAGCGTCCTTGATTCTGCACCACGACGTGACGTCACACTGTTTTTCGTCATAATATCTTAATATATATAATCTCGTGTCACAATGTTTGTCCTCAATGGACTGCTAATCCACTTAACCGATTATAATAAAATTCGCACACCATGTGCAGTTCGATCCAACTTGAGAGATAGGATGGTTTTTACGGCGAGAAAAATTCGAATAATTTCCGGGAAAATTTTATACCCGTGCGACGCCGCGCCGGGGCGGGCCGCTAGTAACTTTATATTTCCATTCAAAATGACAATACACGTTTAATATTATTCCTTATTTAAAACTACTAGGTAGCCTTTTACAGTCCTAGTTTGACTGTTGGCCAGCAAAATCAGACTATCAGATCCTTTTGACTAAATAGAACAAATCAGCAACTAATGCATATTCTATTTGAAGGACAGGTAACACTTCATATAATTTTGCGCTGTACGAGGCCAAAGTTTATTAGCAATATTCCCTTGACCCGTCTAGCACGAATGAGTTTTCAGGGTGGTTGAAGCCAGTGTTTTATCATTTGAAAATGTTGCTCTTTTTAAGAATTTACTGTAATAAGTTTGTACGTGACTAATGGTGTTGAATCACGGAATAAGCTACCTACCTTAAACTTGTCTAAGGCGCTTTAGTTTTATTTAACACCGTTAAAAATTTAGCTTTGATAGCAAAAAAAATAATGTGCCGACCACATTAAAAAATTAATCTACTGATATATTATTGTAAAGTAAATATTTAATTTATTATTTTTTTTACATTTTGGTACCTACTTAAGCAATAACCTAATAATAAAATCATCTAGTTTACTTTATCAGAATAAATATTCCGATAGTTGATAAACATATCAGATTTATCTGATTACCAACCAAAATTCCGCAAACTATAATCACCGCCCATAAAATCAAGGTTAGGGTTACAAAGCAGTAAAAAGTTTAACGATAGCAATTGGAACTTGTTCTACACCCCCTTAGACGCTTGCGAAGGTTGGCACCGACATCCCCATCGATTTTAGACAAACAATAACCCCCGAATGCAGCCAGTTACTATCATGATTCGGGGTAGGTAACAACCCTTAGGCTAAGTTCAACGTAGCTTTTTACTCGCGAAGTTTAGTGAACCATGATTAAGATTACTATACGTAGTCGCTATTATAATTTTGTACCGAGGAAAGAATCTGTCATTTGGTATTAGGTAGTTCACTCATAATTGACTTATTGTCTCAAAATTAACTAGGATAACTTGAAAACTTCCATTTTCTTATGATGATTTCGAATGTACTCGGCAAGAAATGGATTAGTGAAGAAACAGAGGATGAGGAGGAGTTGTTCTGCCACTGTAAAGAGATGGTTATGGTTTGTTATGGGGTAACTAACGTGGTATTAGACGCGGATAATAAGTGGAGAGGTGCTGGTGGGAAGAACAACACACATTCGTTGTCGAATCGGAAGTATATCATGGAGTTGGTGAATATACAGGTGGGCTTTCTACCTTTTCTCTTTAAAGTTACATTATATTTTGTATTTATTGTGCTATGCTACAGATACGGTGTCTGTATTGACAATGAATCAAACTACTAAAACTAATTTAAAAGATCATTCAGTATCATTATATCCTATTGAATAAGATAACCTACCTAATCTTTGAGATATCCATTAAAAAGTAAAATAAAAAGTATTTTTTTTATCAGAATACACACTTATATCGTAGTTATGGGTACGATGTGGTTATCTATACTTCTATACTAATATTATAAAGAGGAAAGGTTTGATTTTTTGTTTGTTTGTTTGTTTGTTTGTTTGTCTCGAATAGGCTCTGAAACTACTGCACCGATTTAAAAAATTCTTTCACCATTCGAAAGCTACACTATCCCTGAGTGACATAGGCTATATTTAGTTTTCAAAAATAATATGATTCCTTACCAAACTCCGATAATGTAACCCATGGTGAAAAAAAAGAACCCAAAATCTTTCTTTAATCGCGAATGCTGCGAAAACTATTGAATATATAACAAAGTGATGTATTACAACTTTGTAGAACATATCATTATCTACAAAAAACGTTGTTACATCATATCTCTAACTATTATAGTTTTGTGACAATAACCGATTTTTATGAAAAAATAAACCTAAAATCTTTCTTTAATCGCGAATGCTGCGAAAACTATTGAATATATAACAAAGTGATGTATTACAACTTTGTAGACCTTATCATTATCTACAATAAACGTCGTTACATCATATCTCTAACTATTATAGTTTTGTGACAATAACCGATTTTTATGAAAAAATAAACCTAAAATTTTTCTTTAATCGCGAATGCTACGAAAACTATTGAATATATAACAAAGTGATGTATTACAACTTTGTAGACCTTATCATTATCTACAATAAACGTCATTACATCATATCTCTAACTATTATAGTTTTGTGACAATAACCGATTTTTATGAAAAAATAAACCTAAAATCTTTCTTTAATCGCGAATGCTGCGAAAACTATTGAATATATAACTAAGTGATGTATTACAACTTTGTAGAACTTATCATCATCTACAAAAAACGTCGTTGCATCATATCTCTAACTATTATAGTTTTGTGACACTATGCGTTGTGGAGTGGCAGGCGTCACTCGGGCACGAAGGTACGGGGGGTTAAGATCACGAAATAATCTGCCGCGCGATCGGCTCCCTACTGAATGGTCATGTGCGGAAATAAAAAAATTGTCGCTTGATAATATTTTGTCGCTTAGTTAGTAGTTAATAATTCGTTAACAGGTCACTAATCCCATTCAAAAAGTTATTTTCAGAACTAAACCCTACCATTATAGCATAGACTAGCTGTGCCCTGCGGTGCTACCCGCGTTATAATGGATGAAGTACTCTTAACCAACAACATATTTATTTGAATAAAGATTAATATTATTATGTTGATACAACTTAAACAAATTATTTCGACCAAATTAGGTACCATAAAAACGGTTTTTGTGAGTTAATCTTAAAAGATAGACATATACTATCGCGGACTGTTTTTTAGATCATTAAAAGAGCTATAATTCTTTTATACAAATTTTTTGTGTATCTTGAACTTTTTTCACGGCACACGCAACGGAAGGCTTCAAAGATGAATAATTTCTCCCGTTTTTTACACATTTACCACTATATCTTTGCTCCTATTGGTTGTAGCGTGATGTTATATAGCCTATAGCCTTCCTCGATAACTGGACTATCCAACACAAAAAGAATTATTCAATTCGAACCAGTAGTTTCGGAGATTAGCGCGTTCAAACAAACAAACAAACTCTTCAGCTTTATAATATTAGTATAGATATTGTACATATCGTCGGTTGGCAGTTCAATTGGGTTAACCACCAAAGCACGTAAAATAAGTTGAGTATACAGTTTTTTAAGCATAATAATATAATTCTAACTTTAAAAAAATACAGTTACGCTACACATTTTAACTGTAAATTTTGCAGACTTCCGTCGAAATTATGTTGTAACTGAGTAGGTATTTAAAGTCAAGTCAAAGTCATGTATGTGATCAATGTATGTCAAAGTATGTGATCCATTTACATAAGTCGAATTGTTGTATTCCTATGACCGAAGAAGGTTAAGTTGGTGTATGTATCTTGGCAAACCAGCATTGCTCTTACACTAATTCTTAGCTTGAACGAAAAATTATACACCAATATAAAACCAACTTTCTTCAAAAAACTAACGTTACACAAATTGACCCGAACCAAGTTTATGTTTGTTGTCGGTTACACCAAATTGAAGATTGCAATCAATAGTATATTTTCTCTTACCTTAATCTTCTTATAAATAATAAATCTAAATTTAAAATATAAGAAAAACCCCCGATTCGAATCCTTCAATTTCCCTAAAAGTAAAACACCATAATAATGTGTAATGTGCACGCAATGCGCTTTCATTTGATACTCGAGTTTTTGCAGATTTTCGGTTTTCCTTCCCCACTCTAACCCCCACAATTTTTAAACGGCACAACCGATTTTCATGAAACATGTCTAAGAGCACTCGCGCCAGACTCACCTTTTAAACAAAAAAAAACTAAGTTGAAATCGCTTCATCCGTTCGGGAGCTATGATGTCCCAGACAGACAGACACGTCAAACATATGACACCCCTCTTTTTTGTCGGGGGTTAAAAATGAATCGCAAAATGTGTTGCTAAGCACATAACTCAACAACGCCTATACCAATTTAGCCAATTTATTTTTTTAAATATTCGTTGAAGTTTAAGGATGGTTTTTACGGCGAGAAAAATTCGAATAATTTTGAAACAATTTTATAATTACCCGTGCAAAGCCGGGGCGTGCCGCTAGTAAAGGTATATAACTGTGGAGTATCCGTATTAATACCATCCTCCAGGCTCTATAAATAAATATATCTAAGTAATACCCTACATAAAGTTTAACAATATTTTGATTCAATATTATTCATTGCTAAGCAATCTTTTTTTAAAAGCCATTAGTGTCCCACTGCTGGGCAAGCTTCAACTGTGTCAATACTTATTTTAATATAGACAACATAGAAAAAAACCTTACAATCTTATTCTAAGTAAATAAATTTTCACTCATAATTCCGTCTTTTCTCCTTGCTATAATTTTTGTTCGTTGTATTTTTATTCAAGTATTCGCAATATATTTTGTCTTCATTTTATACATTCAAAATATAAAAAAGGACCATTTTAACACACAGTTTTTTTTCCTATTCAAACTATACTATTTTTTCGTGTCCACTTTTTCCAGGTATTAGATCAAATAATAGAATATTTAGCGAAACTAGTGAAGTCCTTCTACAAATTGAACCCGAAACTGGCGAGATTGAAAAAGGACAACGACTTGCTGAAGAGTAAACAGGAGCAAATGTTCAATAAGCTGTGCAGCAGTAGATTTATGATGTTGCAGGCTATTAATGGCCTTATTGCCACAATTCTTAACACGTGCCTTCATAGAGAAGATTCGAGGAAGATGATTGAATCTTGTTTAAGGTAAGATTTTGCTGGTCTTATTTTCAAATAGTTTTTATACCTACATTTAATTCCATAATAAATCCATTGTAATTACGCAAAATCTAAATTACAATATTGAGGGGAGAGTTAATTTATGAACCATTGTTATAGGTACGTAAATTAATGCTTATATAAATTAATAGTAACCTAACTTTTCACAAAAAAAAATAACAATTTATACTTTGTTAAAAAAAAAGCCAAAACTTTAAAAAAATATATTTATTTTTTAACATACATTCACGAAGAATTAGTTCCGTGGTACGAAAAAAAAATTTACATCGATTTCAAGTCGATAAAATAAAAGATAAGACACCAATGCCGCGGGCACCGGCTAAGAATGTTATCCTCCTATCCTACCGTAGGCGCCGTAGAATTAAAATATTGAAACTTTTCGTGCCTGAGTCTTAATTTATTAGTACTTTATCATAAGTCTAGTTATATAATATACATTGGCTTCGACTCAACAGTTAAATAAAAATAAAAGCGTAGGAGTTATGTGGTTTTTTTTATTTGGTCGTTATCGCAGATCCTTGAATCTCCATTGACTAACGAAGGTTTGTTACCGACATTGAAAGTAATCGCTAAGCAACAACAGTAAAACATTAACTGCATTGCATTTTACAGCCACATGAAGTAGGTAATAGAGAGGTCAAAGCAAGGCTAAATGCAGACTAGGTAAATCTCTTTCTTGCTTTTTCTTTTAATGAAATGTGGTGAACATTAATCCGGTATACCTAAGTTATTCTTCGGCCAGTAATGAATTGTATATGAATCGACAGAGTAAACGCTTGAAATAATAAAATCTCTTAGTGGACATGGATGGAAGCCGTGTTGGCTAAGTGGTCACTCGACTTTCATTCCTATGGTCGTGGGTTCAAACCCCGCCACGCACTTCTGGATTTTTCTTCTTGAGACATTTATGTGCACTTTAAACACGTGCTTTAACGGTGAATGCAAACATCGTGAGGAAACCGGCATGTTCTGAGAACATCCAAAACTTGGCCAGCGTGGTAAATAAAGGTCCAATCTCTCTCATCAAGAGAAAAGTCCTTGTGTTCTTCGGTAAGTAGGGGTAATTATGTGTGTTATGTGATTTTTAAACCAATGGTTGTATATTTCTTTGGCACGCCCTAGAGTAAAACTATTGTAACATTTATGTTTTAATGTTTTTAGGAAATGTTCAGTAGACCTAATTTGTTTTCTCATATTGTGTTCTTTTCAGTTTGGTGAACATATACAATCACCTGATGGGTTTGAGCTACAAGAAGTATGTAGCGAAGTTTAATATAGGGAGCAACACATACCCAAGCACAGTCAGCGAAACGAAGACTATAACATTGACCAAAATTGTACAGGTATGTACACTTTTTTACTTTTTTGGTCAAGGGTTAACCAAAAAAGAGGTGTGTTATAAGTTTGACGTGTCTGTCCGTCTGTCTGTCTGTCTGGGACATCATAGCTCCCGAACGGATGGACCGATTTTAATTTAGTTTTTTTTGTATGAAAGGTTAGTTTGGCGCAAGTGTTCTTAGCCATGTTTCATAAAAATCGGTTGTGCAGTTTAAAAGTTATGGGGTCACCCCATGAGTGGAGAATATACTCGAGTGGGGTATCAAATGAAAGCGCATCGCGTGCACATTACAAATATTATAGTGTTTTACTTTAAAGGAAATTGAGGCATTGGAATCGGGGGTTTCTCTTGAATTTTAAATTTAGATTTATGTTAAAGCAAGTTGATAGTTTATTTATAATATATCGTATGAAATAATATGTAGACCCATTAAACTACACTCTAATTAATATACATATTCAGGTATAGACTAGCCTATAGATAGAATGATAATTGTAAAAATAGTCAAAACAAAATGGCGGTTTGTTTTGTCATGTGATAAAAACTCTATGAAGAAAGTTTTGTTAATGTTGTAACAATTACAAATATTAAATTCCATTTTATAAGGAACCAACTGCGTGACTTTTTAATCTAAATAGGATATCAGAAAGAGGAGTGAAAGTAATAAATCTATTGTCGAGTCATATCACCAATTCGGCTGCGTATGGTGACAAGTCACGATATTTTGTTTGTAGTCATATATTTTTAACCCCCGACAGAAAAAAGGGGTGTTATAAGTTTGAGGTGTCTGTTTGTATGGCTGTCTGTATAGCCCCCAAATGGGTGAAGCGATTTCAATTTAGGTTTGTTTTGTATTAAAAGTTAATTACGTGCGAGTTTTCTTAGACATGTTTGATGAAAATCTGTTGAGCCGTTTATAAGTTGTGAGGGGTTAAAGTGGAAGAGAATAACCATTGTCTTCAAATATACCTACTCTAAATAAATTGGATCAATTAATCATAACAAAATAAATATTAATTAAAATTCAAAAATTCATTTACACTAAAAACATTTTTCCAAAAGCCAATTAAATAGTTTTTTTTTAAATAAAATGAAAAATAAAAGAAAAATGTTTATTTAACAGAAACATTACATTACATAGATTTAACCAGAGATCTCCTACACTAGGCAATCAATTTTGAAATTATCAGATCTAATAATGCGGACTAGCCAAACTTAAAACACTTCATACAATACATTTATAGACAAACAGTTACCGCCATATTTATAAAAAAAACATTTCACTTTAATGTCATATGAGCTATGTTTTTATTTGCTTATGCGTAAACATTTTAAATAATTATTTATATCTCAGGCTGTTTTATTGAGACCCTACAGATTGTTAGGCGCTGAACTCTCAGCGCCGCTGGTCATCGTAACACTAAAATTACATCCTTACAAGGGATTTTGTGGTTGCTATTTTATTTTTGGCCGTAATAGGAATCGTGTTCAAATAAAACATCTTCTCTGTTATTGTTTGCATTCTAAGTACAAACAAACATAAAAAACCTGTTTGTGATATTATAAACATTCAAAGGACACGCAAGCCTCCATACTCTTTATGTGATGTTTAACGACATTCATAGCTAAATTCATAAGCAAACATTACATTTTTATGGAAATTGGGGTGATCCATTCGACAGGACATTTTTTATTATATTTTCACATGCTATTAAATTATACTATGCTATTTTGGAAATGCATATAATTGTTAATTTGATTAAATCAGTTTTTAAAATTACCTAACTGGAAACACAATTTTAAAGAAGATAAATCGTCCAGTAATTTCAAGATGAACTGGAATGGATGTATTAAATTATCGATGTTTTGGGCTTTTAATATTGTGACTTAGCCAAGTGCTCACCATGATCAAAAGTCAAAAGACAGTCAAAACGTTTATTTCCTTAGAAGCACAGGGAATGGACAGGTCAACTTAAAATTAATAAAACTAAATTGTTTAACAAAAAATATCAAGGAAATAACATTGTCCTTACAAGTACTTAGTTCGCTTCAATGTTTTAAACTGAGTTGAGAAGCGAATAGAACAACACAGCTTTATCAGTTATTACAATTTTGTAGTTCTTATTTATAAGTTTAACATTTACAAAAAAAAATGCTTGTAATGTAAGGGAGCTATTATTACATGCAATGAGCACTGATATGCTCATCTGGTCAACCAGAATTATCAGAGCCTGTCAACGTGGATCAAATAAAATAAACGCCTTGAGTCAAGACAATGTTATTTCCTTGATATTTGTTATTTAAGCAATTTAGTTTTATTAATTTTAAGTTGACCTGTCCATGTAGGCTATGTGCTTCTAAGGAAATAAACGTTTTGACTTTGACTTTGACTTTTTGAATTTGAAATCCGTGTAGACACAATAACTTCAAGTAAGAGAGCGCTGTAGGCAATTATCATATTCTAGATATACAAGTGCCGCCGCGGGAACCGAAGTGTAAGAATGTTGCCCCTCAGAATCTGTAACAATGATGTTAATTATTATTGTGTTTATTTTCAGAGCTTAGCCAAAAGTCGAGTTGAGATAAACTGCCAGCGATTGATTAACTGCCTCGTCACGGTGTATTCGCCTGAAGATAATTCTGACACGGACACCGGGTCAAGCGGTGAAGATCTTGAGATTTATCAGTAAGTTTCATCTTTCTTTTCTTGCTGCGTCTCTTGGAATCATAAAATCTTCAGAACTGAAAAAAAAATAAACTAAGGTTGTTGTGTAAGAATATATTGGTTGTCAATTAGTCCTGTGAGTACGAATGTTATTATTGTCAGTAACTTTTTTGGATCATCATTTCGCGCCACAGTGTAAGGCCCCCAGGCATTACTGTCAATCACAAAATTAAATCCAGCAGGGCCAGTCAATAAACTCGCGTAACCATAGAAATAATTTTATTTGACATTTTGAACCTCACGCTACACTAACGCCTCTGGCGGCGAATTCAACCGTGGCGGCCTTCATTACGAATGCGTATTGTTAGGTACTTTTCTACGCTAATATAAATAGTTATTACTTTATAAAAACAATGTGATTTTATTAATCTACATTTTCTATCACAGCACTCTAACAAAACACATAACCCCGCCCGCATCATCCACCCTCCGCGAGATGTCAGTCGAGAAACGCCGGGAGGTGTTCATAGAGAACAAGAAGAAGAAGATGAAGCATGCCAAAAGCCTCGTAGTAGCTAAAAACGAGAACAACAAGATATTAACTGAGATTATGAGCGGGCAGAACTCTGATGCCGAAGTACCTTACACCTCTCTGCTGGCGAATGAATGTATTTTGGAGAATATCATGAACACTGATGGTGAGATTGACATTTGTGGACTATTGACTCGTTCTTGAAAGGGAGATAATCTTATCATCATCATTTCAGCCGTAGGACGTCCACTGCTGGACATAGGTCTTCCTCAAAGATATCCATATATTTCGGTTGGGAAGCGGCTTGCATCCACGGAACTAGCACATCAAATCAAAATCAACCACCAAATCATCCGTCCATCTTGTAGGTGGACGTGGACTGCCATAATCTTAGTAATATTATAAAGGCGAGAGTTGGAATTATGTTTGCCTGAAATTTTTAAATTATCAGTTGTATATACCTTACATTTAAGGCATAGACTACATTTTATCCGTGGAAATCACCATTCGAATTCGACGCGGGTAAAGCCGTGGGCAAATGCTAGTATACCTTTCTCCTAAAACTGATTTCAGTGTATTAATATAATGTATGTCAAGTCATATTTCAAAAGCCATATTTTAGCGACGCTTGTGAAAATTATAATTTATTTATTGCCAATATCTTTTTTCAGAAAATGTTAACGGAATCCTGCAAAGCGAAGAGATGTACATTGAAATATTATTAGACACTGTCTCAACCATGTCGCCTACTCTATTGGGACCTAATGGCATAAAGAAATTAAAATCTGGTAAGTGTATTTCCTGCAATGATAATGTAAGTGAGTAGATAAGTTAATCACGTTTACAAACAACATAATTTTAAGGCCTGACGATGCGTAAAGCGGGCGCGCGGTTTTATGTCAAAAACGTACAAAAGTGATAGCGTAGCACACTTTTTTTTATGCTGGTTATGCCTTCATTGGACCACAATCTCACCTGATGTAAAGTGACGATGTGGTCTAAAATGGGGCATGAAGACCTAGAAGGTAGATGGCTTCTCCGGACCACATTACGAAACACGAAAAAATGTACTTGTATTATGTTTTAAACGGGTAACATACCATAATTTGACGGTTTTTGAGTTTATAATAATATTGTTAAATCCATGATAATTAAAAAAGGTGTGTGTGCGATTCACACACGATAGAAGCGAAACTTTAGTAAATCGACGAAAGAATAAGAAGAATAAAAAAAAAAGTGTGTGTGTGTCAGCTACGACGCACGATTGGAGTCTACTACTTACGAACTTACTTAGGATATATATCGAATAGAAAAAAAGGGTAAATTAACGCATCTGCTAAAATGATAAGAGAAACAAACATATATCTGTAATTATTCGGATTATTTATATTACTTCAATAAAGCGTATTACATAAAGTATGTTACAAAATAATATAAATAAAATACAGCAATACCTCTTAAAGAAATTTAAATAAAGTATTGTATTTGTGTCTCTTACCATTTCCGTTTCATCTTTTTGCATCCGGTTTGAAATCACTACGATTCTATAGTATAGAAGTTTCACTTCAAAAAGTTATAAATCTACTTGTATACGCGACCGCGCCCTCGTAACGCAGCGAATGATGTTATCATTTGCATAACGTCATTAAGTATTACCATAGACTAATTACCTCTAGTATTACTTACGTTTTATAATAATTATTGTAAATATGTGATGATTAGCTGTGATAAAAAAAAGTTATTTAGTATATTATTAAAAAGACTATTTTTGACGTTCTTCCTTTACATTACATAATATAACTTGTCTCAATAATGTATGAGATAAAAAGTTATTTTCTTCTAAGAAAATAAATCGGTGTGACCCGTTGGGAGTTTTTCTACCATTAAGTCACACTGTAACTCGTTAAAACTTTTTTTAATCGAAAAAGTCCCAACGTGTCACACCTGTGTAACAGTGTTACTCGTTGGGAGAAAAACTCTCAACGTGTCACACTGTGACGCAGGATTTGGTGTGACTCGTTGGGAGTTCACCGACGGTTCTACTTAGTATCTAAGAATATAAAATGTTAATTTGTTTCCCAAAACTTAAAGTATAATTACGAATTATGCTATAAAATAAAATATCTTGAACGGAAATGAAGTAATGTTATTTTAGAAGATTTTTATATACATAGACATTTTTTATTATACATATTAAACACCCAGACCAAGAAGAAAGTGCTTACAGATCATACAAACACTTGACTCAGGAATCGAATCTGCAACATCTTGCGCCTCTAGCGGACCTTCGCCCACCGCACCATTGAGGCAAATTTATCTTAAATTGTTTCAGGTCGTTTACAAACCAGTAAGAAATCCGCGCACAAAGTGACAGAATATTATCAGAACATTCTTTGGGGCGACGTGGGGAGTTGTCTCGAGCATATTGTGCTATGGTGGTCTTCGTACCCTCTCGCCACCAGGTGAATTTAACTCCTATTTTTATTTATTTATCTTAGGGTAACCATCAGTAGGTACATATGTACAGTATGTGTCGCTAACTGGTACCCCATTTGCATACAAACTACTACTGCAAGGGGGTTACCAGTTAGCAATGCATACCGTACATACAATATACGTAGACATATGTAGACATTAAAACTATGAAGGCTATTCAAAGGCACTTATAGTAACATAATAGACGAACTAAGTACTTAATCAACTCTCGCAAATACAATCAATCGATCGATCTCATTTAGTTAACAGGAGGTTGATATTGACTTGAAAATATGAGAGTTTACAGTTGAGATTTGTGCCTCAGAATTAATAAGGTATCTCTATGTGAAAATTTAATATTTCGGTTTTTATTTAATTTTAACGGCATTAGTTAGGCTTAGTTCAATATCTCCGAGGTAAATTAGTTAATGGTTAAAACATTGAGCTATTAAGTCAACTGATAACTGTCAGGGACTGACCAAGATTGTTATGATTAACCAGCGGAATATTTACCATAATTTAACAGTTTTTCGAATTTCCCGATTTTGATATTGGGAAACATTATATATAACCGTGATAGTTTAAAAAGTTTGACCGAGATTGCTCTATATGTTACCATCGTCTAATTTACCTCGGTGATGGTGAAACAGGCCCGAAGTCATATCATCAGATACCAGATTTCCTTTCCAGATTACTAACACAGATTAGGTTAGGATTTATAATAATTAGTAATTAGATTAGGATGTTTAACCATACGAGAAAACGAACAAACCCTTGTGCTATTGTAACTAACATACATTTTTGTGTTAGTTACAATAGCACAAGCAATCTTTTCGTTTAATTACAGATCGCCGAATACTAGCCAAAAGCTACGTGAATGGTTATTCCAGACGTTTAATGTGAACAGTGAGTAACAAATTAAAATTAAGAACATTTGAACGTAGTTTGTGGTTAAATGATGCAGTGTAAAGAGTTCATCATTATTTTAATAAAAACTGCATCAAAATTCTCTAAGTAGTTCAAACAATTTAAGCGAACAGATAGCGAAAACGAATTAATTTCATACTTTTTAGGATTTCGTGCCCTTTTTAAAACGGGACCCTGCTACTGAGACTTCGTCGTCTGTTTGGTGTGTTCTTTTTTCTTAATGTGTATAAACTGTAGTACAGATAGGTGTATTTTTTTCCCCGGCAATTATTCGATTTTTTCTCGCCTTTTAAACCTTTCCTAGACCTTCACGAACATTTCAAGACTAAGATAAATCCGTTCAGCCGTTATCGAGTTTTAGTGAGACTAACGAACAAGCAATTCATTTATGTAATACTAGCTGTGTCCCGCGGTGTTACCCGCGTTATAATGGATTTTCCCGCGGAATGACGTTTTCCCGCGGTAAAAAGTAGCCTATGTTATTTTTCAGGCTCTAGAGATTCTGTGTACCAAATTTCATTAAAATCGGTTCAGTAGTTTTCGCGTGAAAGAGTAACAAACATCCATACATCAATACTTACAAACTTTCGCCTTTATAATAGTATAGTAGGATTGGTAATATACATTAATTTATGTAATATACATAAATGAATTGCTGATTGCGGATTTATCTTATCTTAGTCTTGAAATGTTCGTGGAGGTCTAGGAAAGGTTTAAAAGGCGAGAAAAATTCGAACAATTGCCGGGGAAAAAAATTGAATAAGAACCCGTGCGAAGCCGGGGCGGGCCGCTAGTATTTCATAATTATTAAATGTATTCCTTTGTTACAGATACCCCCGAACTGATTCTATCTGCTCTGAGAGTACTAGCTGATGCTCTGGGGTGTCACGTCACGTCTACTTCCTGGGATAAACATTTTGGGTAAATTCCATTGTCATCCCATGTCCATTGTTTGACATGGGCCTGTCTACTTAGTTGATGCAGCTTTATATATAAACTAGCTGACCTCAGCAAACGTTGTTTTGCAAAATTAAAAATAGATGGAAGCCGATTCTCAGACCTACTGAATACCTACAATAAATGCATATAAAATTTGGTAAATATCGGTAAAGCCGTTTCGGAGGAGTACGGTCACTAACATTGTGACATGGAAATTTTATATATTTGAAGATTAGTATGTATAGATAATTTATTTTTTATTTTCAGGGCCACTCTAACAACGAATTTAAAGCCGACTTCGTTGAAAGTCCATCCAGACTTATCTGTTTACATCAGTGAGGTAATTAATTTGAAACCTAAACTTGAAACTTAAGTGTTTTAGAACATTTTTCAGTTTGACAGGCTTAAAAAAAGATTGAGAACCTTTTTCTATCAGCGTGTATTTTAGTCGTCGAGTTAATGGGACTTGTTTTTTTTTGTTATCTTTATGGGCATTATCTTAACTGACTACGAAAACAAAAAAAGGTTCTGATTTTGGTGAAGTAAATAATTTATATCGAAAATGTTCGGAAACGCTTGCGCCCACGGGAGGAGATGGGGGCAACAATCTTGTACCGATGCCTGCAACCCGAGTATTAACCCAACTATATACCCAATAAAAGCCGTGTTGGCTAAGTGGGAGGACACTCGACTTTCATTCCGAAGGTCGTGGGTTCAAACCCCGCCACGCACCTCTGGTTTTTTCTTCTTGAGAAATTTATGTGCGCTTTAAAAACACGTGCTTTAACGGTGAAGGCAAAACATCGTGAGGAAACCGGCATGTTCTGAGAACTTTAAAGAGTTTGAAGGACATGTGACATTCACCAACCCGCACTTGGCCAGCGTGGTGAATTAAGGCCTAATCTCTCTCGTCAAGAGAGAAGTCCCTGTGTCCCAGCAGTGGGAACTTTAATAGGGTGATGATGATGATGATGATACCCAATAAATTATTTATATTTTTCAAAATAAAAGACGGTAGTTTTTGGTTAAAAATCAATTTGTGTTCATTTCAGTGCACTGTATCCGGAGCTAACTTCGCGCTGATGCTACAAGAGCTGGTGACGCTGAACAACCAGTGCGAAGTCACTTGGGACTACATCCTGGGCGCTCCGCTCGACGACTTACCGATCGTAGAGCAAATACCTATCTTACATAGGCTAGGTGAGAACCTATATAAAACCCCCGACGCAAGAAATAGTTCCCAGTTTCCACTTCTGGGACACAGAGACTTCTCTCTAAATTCACCTCGCTGGACAAGTGTGCGTTGGTGAAAGTCACTTTTCCTTCAAACTCTTCAAAATTCTCAGAACATGTCGGTTTTCTCTCAATGTTTGCCTTTAACGTTTTTTGCAAGTGTTTTAAAACGCACTTAATTATTTTTAGGAAAACCACTTACATTTATGTAATTTTTGTGAGTTACGCTGCGGGGTTTGAACCCACGACCGTCGTTATGAATGTCGACTGTGTTTAATTTAGCCAAAACGGTTTCTTATGAAGGTTTTATGGTTCAACAGACCATTCGATCCACACGTACCGCCTGTGGTGCCTGGCCGAGACCCGCCGCCTCGCCAACCTGTGGGAGATGGACGACTACTTCCGCATCGCACACAACGACATGCAGGCTTGCATGGAGCAGCTCTTAAACCTGAGGTTTGCAGACCACACCGTCACTATAGAGACTGGTAAGTTCGCGTTATGAAGGGGAATAAAAATAAAATAAATAAATATTTCCAGACAATGCACACAACAACATCTAGCCCCGTGGTAAGCTTTATGCTTGTGTTACGGGTACTAGATATCTGATATACTTAATATTATAGTCATACATAATATAGATATTTTTATTATAAATATTAAACACCCGACCAAGGAGAAAGTGCTTGCAGAACATACAAACACTTTCACCCTCGGCGGGAATCAAACCCGCTACCTTTTGCGCCGCAAGCGGACCCTCGCCCACCGCGCCACTGAAGCAGTCAATCAAAAAAGATAGTATTGCAATGTTCTGGCACTCTGGTGCAGCAGCTTAGACAGTAAACCATATATTTATTTATGATTTGTGCAAAGCGTGTTGATAAATGACATTATAGCCCGAATGGACGCCATTGATATCAAAGAAGACGAAGAAATATGGCAAAGCTAGACTTAGTAGAGATTTTTCTATGGGATCTTAGGTGATCAATCTTCAATTATAAATGTCTTTAATTATATATATTAAACTTAGACTTATTTTTCAGGGAAAATTGGCGTTCATGAAAATGTATGCGCAAAAATGAGAGAGAAGTTAGTGTCTGAAGTAAAAGTTAATATACAAAAATTAAAAGTAAGTTCTGTTAAATATTTTTATAACTTTACTAGCTAGTCCATTTCAGATTTGCACAGATGCAAAAACCTTCCTCTTGTGTCACTCTACCTATTATAAAAGCCGTGTTGGCTAAGTGGGAAGACACTCGACTTTTATTCCGAAGGTCATGGATTCAAACCCAGCACTCTGGATTTATCTTCTTGTAAATGTATTTGCGCATTAAAAACACGCGCTTTAACGGTGAAGGCAAAACATTGTGAGGAAACCGGCACGTTCAATCTTTAACGAGTTTGAAGGACATGTGACATTCACCCGAGTGAGTAAAAAAGTTTTTAAAATAACAAGTGTAACTCGCGTTAGTTTTAATTGTGAAATAAATAACATCATTATTATTTTAGGAAGCAACAGAAGAAATAACCTCTGTTCTGTCGAGCGTGTGCGCCACTATAAGCCTGGCGCACCTCACTATGATATTTCCGAGCAATGCTGAGTGGAAGAGGTTGATAAGACCTGAGCCGGCGCACTCTGGTTACGTCCATGACTTTTTAAGCAAGTACATTTTTAACTATCTTAGAGCGTTTTTAATGGCATATGTGGATTTGCGTTTGCACGCGGGATTGGACACTTTTCTCACGCTTTACACAAAATATCTAACTATTCGCATATTAAAAACGGCCTTAGGCGGGTCATACACGGACTGCTCCGGCAATTACTTATTATTATTATTATTATTATTCAGCTCATACTGTCCCAATGCAGGGCAAAGGCCTCTCTACCCTTCTTCCACTCTTCGCGATTGAACGCTGTGACAGGCCACGTGCTTAGGTGAGTATCCAGTTCGTCCCGCCATCTCATCCTGGGCCTTCCACGGGGACGACTTATGTGTGGCGACCAATCAGTTGTTCGCTTGGCCCACCTGTCATCTGACATACGACACACGTGTCCGGCCCAGTTCTACTTCAGGCATGCAGCCTTCTGTCCAACATCTGTGATTTTGGTTTTGGAACGTAGTATGCTGTTTCTCACGCGGTCTGACAACTTTATATCCAAAATACTACGCTCCATGGCTCGCTGGCATACTCCGAGAGCGGATTTTTGGCGTTTTGTCAGAGACCAAGTCTGAGCGCCATACGTCAGAATAGGGAGAACGCGAATGTCTAGGAGTTTCCTTTTAAGGCATAATGGTAGTTTGCCTTTCATTAGATCTTTCATTGACCAAAAGCTCTTCCAGGCGTTCTCTGTGCGTCTAGCAACCTCTTTATCTGCTCTAACCTGGAAAGAGACAATTTGGCCAAGATAAAGGTAGTCTCTGACGTACTCGATCTCCACTTCTTCTACAAAAACGGGGTGTTCAAAGCTGTTTGTCATGGCTTTCGTCTTCGACATGTTCATGGTAAGTCCGACATCGAGGCTTGCGGTGTTTAGCTCGTTAATCATCAGGCTAAGTTCGGAGGCTGAGGAGGAAAAAAGCACAATATCGTCGGCGAATCGGAGGTTCGTCAATTACTTAGTGCTCAAAATACATGTACTGCTCTTGCAGTCTAGAGTCAATAGCTTGAGGCTGCCATTGATCGAGCAGTAAGTTTAACTTTAGTTGGTTCTCAATTTGAGAGCTTAAATGAAGAGGGCTGGCCGAGCAAGTTGTTGTATTATAAGCGCTAGAGAGACTCGAGCAGTCAGTGTATGCCTGGATTTACTGAGGGTATGGCCTCAAGCAGTTGCAACTGCTTTAGCGGTTCGTGAATGTACGATAAGTCTGTATTTCACTATGCAGTCGCAGCTTCAAGTAGTCGATCCTGAATGCTTCAATAGCGGGCCTTACACTGTCTCACTTCTAGGCTAGATTTGAGTTAATATGCTTGTTAAAATAATTTGATGCAAGTAATGATTTTTCATTTGATGCTTTATCTATTACAAAAAATCATACATAGTAAGTACTCTGACAAAATCAGCACTTGAATAAACGATGTGAAAAGTAAAGGAACTTTTTTTGCCAATTTGTTAAAAAAATGTGTAGAAGGTGAATGGTATATAAATCTAAATTTTAGTGTACGTATTTGTTCTTTGTTTTTAGATAAAATGCTACTGCCCGTTATTAAAGCGACGAACGACGTGCTGACACTGAACATGGTTCTGAAGATAATATGCGAGTCCTGGCTGCACCATATCTACGTGTCTAAAGTCAAATTTAGGTAGGTATGGCAGAATCAGAACATAATAAGCAATATATTCATATTATTTGCGTTTATCTTTGCGAACAATTATGAGCAAAAATAATAAAACAAAACAAATGCAAACAATATTTGCAAAAATGTATGTAATGTGCAAATAGTGAAACTGGGGATAGGGTAAAACCGGGATAGATGCCGCAGTGGGATAGATGCCTCACTTTTAAAAAACCCAACTTCCCGAACTTGCCACAAAGAATTAATAAGATAAGTAGGAGCCGCATTCACCCCGCACCTAAGTTGCCCACGGACTGTCGTGCGGTGAGGGCGCGTTTCGCTCGTGTGTGTAATCATCTCCGCGGCGAGCTTCAAAAACACGTCAAACATTTAAAGGTTAGTATTTGCCGTTGTATAACTTTTTAGGTAGTTATAAATTCTGTTATATTTTTTATTATATCAATAGACTAGTTCATTGAGTGTGCATCTAGATGCAAATAGACGCTATTTTGTTTTTAATTTAGTAAAAAAACACTTTGGCATCTATCCTTATCACAAAGGATAGTTGCCCTGATTTTCCGAGGTATAGGTGCCCTTAGGGGCATCTATCCCTCCATACACCATATGTGGAGTTAGTGTATATTTTTAAAATATGTTTAGTGTCTATTATATTTTTTAATATTTACGTATACTTAAATTTTCACATTTTACTAATTTTAGCAAAACCATGCCACGAAAATATAAAAGAAAGGAAGGAGTGCGAGCTCGAGTATGTTCTTGGACTACAGAAGAGCTACTATGGGAAAAAAAACTCAAAAACTATGGGATTAAACGAAATATCCCGACAATTTGGGATTCCATCGAGGACATTGCGAAGACGTTATGCTGCTAAAAATACAACAAAGTAATATGGTCATTTGTGTCATAATATTATAATTATGTTCAATAATAACATTGATAACAATTAAAGATTTAAAAAATACAAATGTTTTTCATTATATGACCTATAAATAAATAAATATCATTGGACTTTTTGAACCGTTTTTCATAGATACAGTATAAAGGGCATCTATCCGGCACTGCAGGCATCTATCCTTCGTACTATTTTCATGGTGGGGCAACTATCCATATAGGTAGGCATCTATCCTCAAAAAAAGTCTTCCACAAAAAGCTAATTTCTGCAAAATCTCTACTTGATAGATTAAAAAAAAGGAATAATTACTCTACATAAATGATTGAGCTAGCTAGATTCAAAGAAATTATTGGTGTAAAATTAATATTTTTAAAATTAGGTGGCTAATTCAAAAAGTGCGGCATCTATCCCGGTTTTACCCTATTACGCGAAACTCGGCGCAGATGGCGCCACTAGCAAAAGTAAAAATTGTTTTTTATAGTATTTATGGCATTTATGACCTCTTTGATCACATGAAACTCTTTTCTCGATTTGAAGGACTCGTCATAGATAAAACTGCTAACCTGGAATCTAGAAACTCTTTTAAAGAAACTCGTTTACTACTCAGTCGCTAACAATGCCCTCTGGTGTGAGAGAATCGCAGTAGAATCCTCTATAAAACATGTAGCGGATTGTAGCCATTAAAATGTCTATTCTGGTAACTTTTTAGTAGGTAACTGTACTATAGTTTTTATTTATATTGTATGTCCGAAATGGATACAGTTGTTGGAACCCATGTTACATTTTAAGACCAAATGTAAATGCACACAATTTTTACAATAAAATATTATTATTCTTATTCCTAAAAATGTTTATGGGTTAATTACAAATAATCTTATTAATTTCAGTAAAGAAGCAGCAATGCAGTTACTAGCTGATTTCAACGAAGTCAAGAACTGGCTGAACGAATGCAAGCCGCTGTCTGCTGCGGGCAGGAAGCAGATCTTACAGAATGAAGTATTGAGGTATTATATCAAACTGGCATCTACATTTTTAGAACGATACGCGAACTAATCTATACATATTTATATTTTTAACTAGTGGCCCGCCCCGGCTTCGCACGGGTTTATTAATTTTTTTTCCCAGCATATATTCGTTTTTTTCTCGCCTTTTAAACCTTCCCTAGACCTCCACGAACATTTCAAGACTAAGATAAGATAAATCCGTTCAGCCGTTCTCGAGTTTTAATCAGACTAACGAACAACAATTCATTTTTATTTATATAGATAGATAGATTATACCTACCAATCACGGTTATAAACTAATCTCATTAATTAATTATACTATAGATTTGTTCATAATCTGCTGGGCCTCCGCCAACTCCTTCCAACCATCCCTCTCCCTGTCCTGTCTTGTTTAGTAAAGTAAAAAAAAACTTTTTATTATAGACGATGCGAAGGCGTAGGAAGGTTGTTACTTCACGCGCCCGGCGACCTGATCTCCATGCAAGACTCCACTATGCAGTCGGCTCAGCAAGTGAGGAAGGATGGTAAGTACAACTGATCTAATTTAGGGTCATCATCATCATCATCTCAGCCGTAAGACGTCCACTGCTGGACATAGGCCTCCCTCAAAGATCTCCAGTGGTTTCGGCTGGCAGCGGCCTGCATCCACCGTGAGCCCGCAGCCTTCACCAGATCGTCCGTCCATCTAGTTGGTGGACGTCCTACGCTGCGCTTGCCGATCCGTGGTCTCCATTCGAGAACCTTTCGGCCCCAACGACCATCTGTTCTTCGTCCTATATGGCCTAATATAGGGTAGATGACTATAGAATTAGTCTGTAATTTAGATTACTTTATTTCTCACTAGACGTACGTAGATCTGGAGTATTCCTGATACGATTTTTCGTACCGCGGAACATCTAAAAGGTTGTTTACTCTATTTTATTATTTTTAACCCCGGACCAAAAAAGAGGGATGTTATAAGTTTGACGTGTCTGTCTGTCTGGGACATCATAGCTGGATGGAGCGATTTCAATTCAGTTTTTTTTTGTATGAAAGGTTAATCTGGCGCGGGTGCTCTTAAATATGTTTTACTAGCTGTGCCCCGCGGTGTTACCCGCGTTATAATGGATTTTCCCGCGGAATGACGTTTTCCCGCGGTAAAAAGTAGCCTATGTTATTTTTCAGGCTCTAGAGATTCTTTGTACCAAATTTCATTTAAATTGGTTCAGTAGTTTTTACGTGAAAGAGTAACAAACATCCATACATCCATACTTACAAACTTTCGCTTTTATAATAGTAGTAGGATGAAAATCGGTTGTAGCGTTAAAAAGTTATGGGGTGAGAGTGGGGAAGGAAAACCGAAAATCTGCAAATATACTCGTGTGGAGTATCAAATGAAGCGCAGCGCATAGCGTGCACAATACAAAATATTATGGTGCTTTTAAGGAAATTAAGCCATTGGAATCGGGGGTTTTTCTAAAATTTTAAATATAGATTTATTTAACGCAGCATTTTAATGAACTGAGAAAGGGTTTCTAGAAACATTTGTGATTATTTTTTTTTTAAAAGTCCAAAATGTTTAATGTGTGTTAGATGTAGCTGCCCTTTGTTTGTTTTAGGTGATGATGCTACCCTTTGGCAACGTGTAATTATTGGTTATCTATACAATATTATAAAGCTGAAGAGTTTGTTTGTTTGTTTGTTTGAACGCGCTAATCTCCGAAACTACTGGTTCGAATCGAATAATTCTTTTTATGTTGGATAGTCCAGTTATCGAGGAAGGCTATAGGCTATATAACATCACGCTACGACCAATAGGAGCAAAGATATAGTGGTAAATGTGTAAAAAACGGGAGAAATTGTTCATCTTTGAAGCCTTCCGTTGCGTGCGCCGTGAAAACGGTTCAAGATACACAAAAAATATGTATTAAAGAATAATAGCTCTTTTAATGATCTAAAAAACAGTCCGCGATAGTATATGTCTATCTTTTAAGATTAACTCACAAAAACCGTTTTTATGGTACCTAATTTGGTCGAAATAATTTGTTTAAGTTGTATCAACATAATATTATTAATCTTTATTCAAATAAATATGTTGTTGGTTAAGAGTACTTCATCCATTATAACGCGGGTAGCACCGCAGGGCACAGCTAGTACAACATAAATGTTTTAATTTGTTTGATTTAAGTTAATATTAAATTAATAAATAGCTGTATCTTACAGAAAACGATGCCCCCGAGCAGTTGATGCCGGCGGAGATGTACGTGCCCAACCAGAAGCAGTGGCTGACGTTGCGCGCTAAGAAAACGAAAGGCCCCCTTGCGTTCACCTTATGCTGCATTGTACTGAGTTAATTGTAATAATATATCATTTATTTAATAATTCGGACTTCTTTTTTTAGAATTAGGAGTATTCAATAACACGAGTTTTAAACACTATAATTTTGTAA
The DNA here is from genome assembly GCA_929108375.1 of Gymnoscelis rufifasciata. Taxonomy (NCBI): domain Eukaryota; kingdom Metazoa; phylum Arthropoda; class Insecta; order Lepidoptera; family Geometridae; genus Gymnoscelis; species Gymnoscelis rufifasciata. The sequence continues at coordinate 3,701,243 of OV815315.1, read as the reverse complement.
TAAAGATTACAAAATTATATAAAATACTAGCTGACCCCAGCAAAGCTTTGTTTTGCAAAATGAAAAATAGATGTTGGCCGATTCTCACACCTACTCAATATGCTCACAAAATTTCATGAGAATCGGTCAAGCCGTTTCGGAGGAGTATGGCAACGAAAACTGTGACACGAGAATTTTATAAATTTTTTAAATAGTTGTTTTAAGCCTAATATTGCTAGTACTAAAACCCAATGAGAAGGTAAAAAGTACCATCTTTTTTTTATGCTCGATGAGCCTTCATTTGACCACTGATGACTGACTGATGTAAAATGACGATGTAGTTTAAGATGGGACATGAAGACCTACAGGTAGATCTGCTTAGGTAGGCTTCTCCGGACACATTACGAAACACGAAAAAATCGCTTCACGCACTGGCCCAGCCCGGAGGGTGACAAGCCGCGGCCGCATCCTACCACCAGAGACTGTTCTTAGCACCACCCGGAGGTCATGTGTAAAGATTCAGAGGGTTACGACTTACGGACGTGAACAGACAAACCCTCCAAAGTATACACGTTATTTATAGTATAGTGCCTAGTAATGGAAGGAAACAAGACTATAAATATGTCAAAGTCTCATCATCATATTTTTACAATAAATTATTGGCAAAATAATTATGTATTAGATTAGGTAGGTTTAAGAAAGTATTTTAGTTCGTATGTACTTAATAACAAAAAGAGCATGATTTTACATTATTAAGTGCACCTACTCCATTTGTTACAAAGTGTTTTTGTATAAATTTTGTTTTATTTGCGGGTGCAATAGATACCCAACTAACAGTTTGGTGTCAGTTACAGTTTTTATTATAACTTTTGTCTGTTTAATTGAGTTATAATTATCTCAGTTCCAACTAATAACGTAATATAGGAGTTAGAAAATAAATTGAACACCAATTAATAGTGGTTCTAGAACTTTAATGAACGATGTTATACAGCTTTAAGGGTTATATTAGTGCTAATTACAGCAAGTATAGTTATGATGTTATAGCTTTAACCTGTTTTCAGCACCTCAATCTATACAACAGTGCTCGTTGACACTCGTCAATACTTATTGTTGTTTAGTTGTTACAGTGAAGTGTCTTATATGTCTTTAGATATAATATTGACTATAAGGTTGCAGACATGGGTTGTAAAACAGAGTTTATCAAGAGTGCAAAAGACACAGACACTAAAAGTCTTGAAAAACTAATTTGTGTAGTTTCAAGCTGTGTGTGTGTTTACATTGGTAAACTTTACTAATAGGTACTTATTGTGTTAGGCAGATACACTCAAAGGCATCGTAAAAGTAATGGTGTTAGAAAAAACATTGTATGGATCGCTGTTATCACTCAGAGGCAGTCTTGTACAAATCGTGTTATATATAATATAGGTTTGGTTCGTTTGGTTAAATTACTTTAACCGAGTATTCTTCATTAACATTAAAATGAAACACATCCTTGGAGTAAACAAAACGAAAAATAAAGAAGATTCGCGGCAACAGAAAATATAAATATTCATGATACGTGTAATTTTGGTCAAGTTCGAGTAGATGCACAAGAGGGTTCCGAAGACGAGAACAAGAAGAAGATCAAGTAGGTACCTACATCACAATTTTTTCGATACGATTCCACTTAGTGAGTCAGAAGAAAAAACGGAAGAAAAATCTAGTGATATTGAAAAAATTACTACACTAATAAAAAAATTAAAAACGTGGTTTATAGAAAACAATATTTTATTTATGTAAAAGCTCACTGAATCCTGTAATAAAGGCGTAGTATTATTCGATAAGTTATTTGTTGAATTTGCTTGAATCTCCTCGATATAAGCTACGTCATAGTTCAACTCAATCGGCAAGTCCGCTGACGATGAGGCTGAGTCTGTGTTATGATTAGTCAAAATAATACTGCCCATCTGAAAGGAAATAGAGCCAGTAAATTTTTGCACAAGGGTTTTAAGAAATGTTCCCAAAAACAGACTAAAACTACTACTACCTACCTAAAAAAAAACTTGAACAAAGTTTTTTTTTCAAGTTTGGTACTTAGGCAGAGTTTTAAAAAAAACATATCAAGAGTTTATACCCTCGGGGTCCAGAATTCAGAATAAAAATACCCCCTAGAAAATACTTCACAAGTTTTTATATCAAAACATTGTTTTGTTGTAACTGTCTAATACTTGCATCAGGTTTTGATTACCTATTTCATTGAAGAACCCTAATCTACTCGTAGTTCCTTAAATACTTAGCCGGTAATATTGTCTTGGCGAAACTAAGTGTAATATTTTGAGTCTATTAAAGCACTGTTATGTGTACCTACTAAAGCCTGCACAACATTCTTGACTAAAGAAAGATGTTTGTAACTTAATATGTGTAATAGGTTACTTAAACGAAGAATATAGCTTTAGCTTAAGTTCCCAATTTGTTTTGGTTAACTATAACCTATAAATTGATTGGTTTATCAAACCCATCTACAAACACTATTATACCGGTTGAAGTAGTAGCTGAGTACGAATTAACACTCTTGTGCAGGCTCTATACCACCGTTGCGTTGTCCAACTGCTCTACAGGCTTTCTATAACCTTTACCTGTAAAATCGTGGGTCTCTTTCGTGGTTATAAGTAACTTAGAGCACGCTATAACTCCACTGTTAGGGGTATTATTAACACTTTGATACTAGAATGAAACCCATATACGAGTTATATATAGGTTGTTTTAACGCTTGTGTGCTAGTTGGGTAGGTAGTACTTAATAATATTTGTTACTTCAGTAAATGTCATATAACGTTATATCTCTATATTGGTGTAACCTGAGACGTTTTATTGATTAAAGAATTTGCTATAAACACAAGTAGGTAGGTAAACATATGATCAAGATAGTTGCGTAATCCTTCCATCTCGTCTATCCGAGATCAAGGCCATTCCGATAAGAACTCATTTATAAACTCACAACTTCCATTATTCACGCTCATTCCACGTTCGCCGCAGACTGATACAGTACCTACCTATCTACAATGAGTTTCACAGACAAAGTCGTGATAGTGACAGGAGGAAGCGCTGGCATCGGAGCCGCTATATCTCTGCTATTCGCCAAAGAAGGGGCCAATGTCGTCATTGTTGGAAGAAGAGTGGAAAAATTAGAAGAAGTTGCCAATCGATGCGCTCAATTCGGCAAAAAGCATTTAACCATCAAAGCAGACATCAGCAACGACGAAGAAACGAAGCAAATAATAACAAAGGCAATCAAAGAGTTCGGAAAAATTGACGTGCTTATAAACAACGCGGGCGTGCTCGGTAATGGACAGAAAATCATCGAACCAAACCTCATGTCTGTTTACGATGAAGTTTTAAGTACCAATTTCAGGTCCCTTGTTCATCTCACGAACTTGGCTGCACCGCATCTCGCTAAGACAAAAGGAAACATCGTGAATGTGTCGAGCATTGCTGGTATTAGAGGGTCACCGGGCTATGCATTGTATGGAGCGTCGAAGGCTGCTGTTATTCAATTCAGTTGTGTTGCTGCTCTAGAATTGGCTGAAGTCGGAGTCCGCGTTAACGCTGTGAGCCCCGGACCCACACAGACGGAGATATTCGCAGGCCATGAGTACATTAATGCTGAGATATTAAGATCTAGAACGGCACAGAACAGACTAAGCGCTCCGGAGGAAATTGCTGATGTGGTGGCCTTCGTTGCGAGTGACAAAGCGAAAAGTATCACTGGTTCCAATTATGTTATTGATTGTGGGTGTCTAATTAAGAAGTAGGAAATAAATATCTTTTTGTACTTACTGGCTTTAAATTATAAAGTTTAAACAACTACGAAATTTGTAGGTACTTGACGTACGAGTAGGTAACTAAGCAGTGTTTATATATTTTAAAATAGAGTTGTAATTTTGAAATTATTATTTTACATATTATTATTTGAGTTGATATTATTATTTTACATTATGGCAGCCGTCTATCAGAGCAACTAAATTCAAAATCAAAACTAATTCTCTTATCCAGCATCGCATCGAATTAACTGTTATTAAATTTAGTATAGACTTTCCTTTTATAGTGATGACTATTACTAGAGGACTAGAGGGAAGGAATTAAAAAGAAAATAGAAATAGGACTTTACCGGGTCCTAGTCTACCCCAAATTTCAAAACACTCGGTATTTTTAAAACGATTTGGTTTAAGCTGCAGAAAAGAAGAAATATTCTAGTAGAATAATTCTTTGATATCAACTAAGTTTTTATTTCGAATCAAATCTCAAACCAAACTCTCAAGTAATTTCGGAATTTTAAAATTTCAAGTACATTTCTAAGGTACCTATGTATACCTACCTATTGTTTATATATTTATTTAAATAATTTGGTCGAAATCTACGAGTAGGTACACAAACACCTGTTTCAACCGTGCCTTAGCCAGTGTACCTATACACTAATAATATTTTGGAGTTCCTGTTGTCGTAAGCAAGTGATTAAGTTTTCATTTTTTAAGTAATGTTCTCTTTAACAGAAATCCTACTAATACTTCGGTAAGATGTTTTGCAACAAGGTTGCATTAATCACTGGAGCCAGTTATGGCATTGTTAAAGCAACAGCAAAATACATCGCCAAAAATGGATGCAAGCTAGCCTTAACCGCCAGAAAGAAAGACAAATTAGAGAAGGTCACAAAAGATTGCCTAAAACGCAGTATGGATCATAATGTTCATAATGATCCATACTGCGTTACTTTCTCTTGGGATGACTTTAAAGCCATCCCAAGAGAAAATTAAATGACTTGCAAGAATATTGTAGAAAAAACTGTGAAGAACTTTGAAAAAATAACAAAGCAGGCATACTCGGTCGTCATCAAACGGCCTTAGAACCCAACCTCTTAGGCGTCCACGATGAAGTGATGACTTGAAATTTCAGATCGGTCGTTGTTATGACTAACCTGGCTGCTCTTTACCTCACCAAGTCGAAGTGACTTTGGGGGATAGTAAATATTCCCAGTGTAGCCGGTATAAGACATAATGTCTTTTTGCGCTTTGGATTATACTAAGCATGGAGTACGGGTTAATACGGTCCCGTGAGCCGTTTCACGACGACGTTCACGGAGTTATTCGTGTGCAGAAGGGGATGAAAAAAATTGTTAGTTAGATAAACTATAACAAAAACCTATAAATTGAAAATTCGTGGAAATAAATTAACATTCATGTTGTTTATCTCAGGAAGACAACTTTTTATTAGTACTTAGTAAAACATATATCAAGAACATTAAACCGACAAAGTAGTGTGAATTGACTTCTAGTACCTACATAACACATCAGTACCTATTCAGAGAGTTAAATTTGTCTCTGAATCACAATCAACCAAGATTTAAGGATTAATTTGAAACAGCTGTAGAACTATTAAGTAAAGTTAAATATCAAATATGTCAACGCAATACTCTCTAAAACATTTAAGCAAATACATCGAAACCAAAAATTTTTCACGAAAATTAGGTCCCACTAGATCATTTAGAATTGACCAATAGTCCACAATCAATTACATAGTTCGAGCCAGTGATGCTTGCATTCTTTTCATTAGCAAAGAAACCGATTACCTCCGCTATTTCCTCCGGCTTGGCTACCGAGTTGAGTGATGTCCGGGTTTTCAGCTGCTCCGCACTGATGGCTTCGTGGCCAGTGAAGATCTCAGTGAACACTGGCCCTGGCGCCACAGAGTTAACTCTCACTCCATGCGGCGCAAATTCCAAGGCGCAACATTCTGTAAATGAACGAATAGCTGCTTTTGATACGCTATAGATGGCGTACTTGGGTAGGCCTCTGATGCCGGCTATGCTGGAGATGTTCACTATGTTGCCCTTCGTCTTGATAATGTGCGGAGCAGCCAGGTTTGTCATCACAACAACAGATCTAAAGTTGCAAGTCATTACGTCATCGTGTACGCAGACGAGGTTGGGATCCATAACTGTTTGTCCACGTCCAAGTAGTCCGGCGTTATTCACTAGAATATCTATTTTACCAAACACTTTCACAGTTTGATCAATAATATTTTTCATATCAGAATACTTCACTAGATCACCAGGGACGGCTAAATGCTTCGGAGAGATCTCTTTACATTTTTTGGTGACAGCTTGCAGTTTCTCCTCCTGTCTGTCGGTCAAGCACACCTGAGCCCCATTTTTGGCGAAGTATATTGCTGCTGCTTTTCCGATACCGCAGCTAGCACCAGTAACCACCGCCACTTTGTTGCAAAACATATTCTGTGAAACATATATGTACAATATACATATTAATTAGGTACTCATTAGGCCAACCTTTTTGTACAAAGTTTAAGTTCAAATGAAGTATTCTAAATAAATAATAATGAGTGATGATGCCGCCACCGCCAACTCGCAGCCAGCCGCCGGCCGCGCCGCCCCGGCCGCGCCGCGCCCGCGCCGGCCACGACGCTCTACTGTACACAATTAGGTATGTGTATCGCGAGGTCCATTTTTAGTGACACCAGAGAGATAATCACTACGATTGGCACAATCAACTTCGAGAACTACACATGAATTGAATGAATAATATATTAAAATACTAGGAACGACATACCTTATGATTTCAAACTAGCGTTATTATTATTTATTTATGTACTTTGAAGAAAAGTTATGTAAAACAGACTTTTATAACGTCCAGGGAGTATTTAATAACTATGTTTTATGTCCCAATGAAAGAAAAAAGTTCCTTGTTCTGATGTTTTTTTATCTTTCGAAGAATAACATACCTACCTAACTCTATTCTTCTTGCACTAAAAAGTTGCGGCCTAAATGATAAAAGTTATTAAAATAAAAATAGTTTATTTCAGACATACAAGTCCATATTTGAAGAAATTAAAAATTATACACACAATATAAGTATATTTTAGCTTTTAAAACAAAATTTGAGTAAATGGGCAGTTTATGAAACCTAATTCAGAAAATAACTTTTTTCTGATTAAGAAAAAGAACGATTCCATTTTTATATAGGATATAAAATAATCTGTGCTCCAAACACTGAGGCTAATTTATTATTCTATGACTGAGGTAAGTAAGCTACGTTTTATTAAAATAATTTAGATAAAATTATTTAAAGAAATAAAAATTCGGAGTATCCCAATTTGTAAAAGCATTTATTTATAAGCAGTTGTGATCAATAATTATGTCTGTAGTTGGGTCCCTACAAAGATAATCTAATCACTACGTTGGTAGTAGCACAGAATACATAATAGTACAAGTAGTAGTAGGTAGATACTAGTTATAGTATACCTACCATAGTTCTTTGTAAGTATCTTTAGTGTTTCTTCTAGTCGATAATAAGCATTGACGTAGGTATCTACTTACTTGTTATCTGACAAATTATCTCATATGCTTTGCTGATGATATGATTTTTTTTTATTATTGCCTCTGCTAATGATGCTACAACTTTTCATTTTGACCTTACTAGACTAGACGACTATTGTGCCATATACAATCTTCTAGTTTTGAAGTTTGACGAGCACATTGAAGCTATAATTGCAAAAGCATTGAGAACTTTAGGTTGGACAAAGGATAACATATTAAACATTTCCTGCGTAGCCGGTATGAGACATATCGATACCTCTAGGCTCACTTGGCGTAAAGGAAATTCGGTCGAAATTGAGTAAATAATGCAGTTTTACTCCGTTTTTGATTCATAACCGAACTGTATATTTAGTTCCCTCAAATTCGCAAAAAAAACGCCTTTACGACCCAGGATTTGTGTCACGAAAACACATTTTTTTTGGAAAAAAGGGTGTAAGTGACAAACCGTTTTATCAAAATGAAATAAGGAAAAAGATTTGTCCTTTACGACCTAACTATTTAAAATTTAAAAATCAATTGATCTTTACAACCTTACTAATTTAATTACTATAAGCCTAGGCATTAAGCCCACCTTTTTGTACAAAGTTTTTTTGTTCAAATAAAGTATTTAAATAAATAAATAAATAAACCTACTATTATTTAGTTAGCGACTCTAAGCTTTGCGAGACTTTGAACGAAACCGATCAGGATGACGAAAAATGAGACTAAGTAGGTACCTAGTATTAGATGTACGTTTTTAAATATTTTATGGTAGTTGAGAAATCTGCTCTGAAAAAACATTCTGGTAAGGACTCTTGGTTCTCTGATGTAACATGAAATAATTAGTTATTTTTAATTGGGTTTGCAATTAAAATCATAGCAACCGCTGATTTATTAAGATCTTCATATCTATAAATTTATCTATGAACATGATATAAAATATTTCCCATTTTTGTTTGTTTACTTACATACTAAATAAAATAATATTAAAAGTGTTTACAGTATTATTAGCTCAGAACGCGACTCACAATTTTCCTTCACTAGAGAAATTTTTTTTTTTTTAGCCAACATTGCCAATAGACGGAGACAAACCGAACAATTCAGTAACTGTTAAAATCGATTCAGCAGTCCTCTAATTCTAATTGTATGGGGTGTAATACACACTACATACTTTGTTTGATAATATATGTCAACGGAAAATAATAAATTAATAAATTTTATCGGTAATTGATTGTATGTATTATTTTCCGGTAAATACCTGTAAAACTTAAGATTTATTGTTATATGAGTAGGTATTCTCATTGGTTAGGTAGCCGGTTCGATTCCCGCCGAGTGTGAAAGTGTTTGTATGTTCTGCAAGCATTTTCTCCTTGGTCTAGGTCTAAACGGTGAGCAAATAAGGAAAAATTGCCGGGAACATTTTTTACCCGTGTGACGCCGGGGCGGGCCGCTAGTGTTTAATAAAAAATATCTATACTTCTATATGTATGTTTATTATATTAAGTATATCAGATATCTAGTACCCGTTACACAAGCTTAGAGCTTACCACGGGGCTAGATTAGTTGTTGTGTGTATTGTCTGGAAATTTATTTATTTATAGAATATTTATTGTGTTAAAAGGGCTTACGTAAGACAGGGAGGCGTTTAGCAATATTTTGCATTCCTGCAGCGAAGTGCTTATACTACGTTGCCATAGATGCGTTTATATATCCACCAAACTTATTTAGGTATTATTATAAATCACCTCAGCTGTGCTAAGCTGCACTGCACTGCACTGACTTCTACAAACGGATTCAACTAGGTATGTTTTATATGTAATATAATAATATAATAAATCATTTATTTCAGGCATCTAAGGCCCATATAAACATATACCTTATAGACTAACATACATAAAAAATATAAATCTTATAAACTAAAGTGTCATCATCGTGGATCATCTGTTACGGCGGTGTCGCCTTGCAGTGTAGGCGACCGATGAACCGTCGAAACTTGACCCCTAGCGGCCAAAACTGATCATTCAGGAACGTCGACAGATGTTTAGTTAGAACCCGTACCATAAATGAACCGAAGCTCACATTACTGCGGGATTCCAACCTTTCGACGCGAACCAAAAATGCAGTCTTGGTTCGGATGTATTCCACCACAGCCTCGGAGCTCACGGTGTGCGAGACGCGCGAGATGTAGATTTGCGTGGTAGGTACTTCCGCTCGGAACACAGAGTTTCGGTCCGAGGGCCCAGTGCCGCACTGATTGCGGCCTTTAGGTTTACGGCACACGGGTAATATGAAGCGGTGGCGAGTCGGGTAGATAGTAAGCTGGTTCATTACTTATAAGTAACTAGCTGTGCCCTGCGTTGCTACCCGCGTTATAATGGATGAAGTACTCTTAACCAACAACATATTTATTTGAATAAAGATTAATAATATTATGTTGATACAACTTAAACAAATTATTTCGACCAAATTAGGTACCATAAAAACGGTTTTTGTGAGTTAATCTTAAAAGATAGACATATACTATCGCGGACTGTTTTTTAGGTCATTAAAAGAGCTATTATTCTTTAATACATATTTTTTGTGTATCTTGAACCGTTTTCAGGGCGCACGCAACGGAAGGCTTCAAAGATGAACAATTTCTCCCGTTTTTTACACATTTACCGCTATATCTTTGCTCCTATTGGTTGTAGCGTGATGTTATATAGCCTATAGCCTTCCTCGATAACTGGACTATCCAACACAAAAAGAATTATTCAATTCGAACCAGTAGTTTCGGAGATTAGCGCGTTCAAACAAACAAACAAACAAACAATCAAACAAACAAACAAACAATCAAACAAACAAACAATCAAACAAACAAACTCTTCAGCTTTATAATATTAGTATAGATGATACAACTTAAACAAATTATTTCGACCAAATTAGGTACCATAAAAACGGTTTTTGTGAGTTAATCTTAAAAGATAGACATATACTATCGCGGACTGTTTTTTAGGACATTAAAAGAGCTATTATTCTTTAATACATATTTTTTGTGTATCTTGAACCGTTTTCACGGCACACGCAACGGAAGGCTTCAAAGATGAACAATTTCTCCCGTTTTTTACACATTTACCGCTATATCTTTGCTCCTATTGGTTGTAGCGTGATGTTATATAGCCTATAGCCTTCCTCGATAACTGGACTATCCAACACAAAAAGAATTATTCAATTCGAACCAGTAGTTTCGGAGATTAGCGCGTTCAAACAAACAAACAAACAAACAATCAAACAAACAAACTCTTCAGCTTTATAATATTAGTATAGATTCCACTATAACCACCATTTCTACTTTACCATTTCTACTATAAGTAGGTACTACCTTCTTTATTACTGTGTTAATCTTAAACGAACCGATTTAGAAACAAAGCTACTAATAACTTAGGTACTTTTTCTTAGCAAAATGAGATCCGACTCCTGACCGTTTTTGAGTAAAATTCCGTTGTTGAGAAATCTCAAAAGAATAAATAAATCAATAATAAAGAAGAATAAATAAATAATATAGAACTTATTTCCATTCATTCATTCATTAAATATTCTATTTCTTCTCAATCTTTCAATTATAATTTTGATCGCAAGTTGATTCCCGGCAAAATATAAAAAGCGCCATAGTACCGAAAAAATCCTTTCTACTAAATATACGTCGAATTAGAAACCACCTTTTATGGTAACAAAGTCCAAAAGAACCTGAACCAACTAAAAAATGATATATGATTAGATTGGTTTACTTTTCGGCAAAAAATAACTTCACGAGAAAATCCCTTACATCACCGCGAAAAAACCTACTATGTTATTATGACACAGAAACTTTTTATAATACCTTATTATGTTTTTTCATAGACTTGTTATGTCCACAGCCATACTACTTGCCTACATAAAGTATCTAATCTTATCTAAAGTATTATTAAGATAAATGCACTGTAACCGTTTCAAAGTTAATTCTAATAAATTACACAGCAATAACTTTTTTTCAAATCTTTAATTAATCCAATATATTTAGGGCCCGTTTCACCGTCTCCGAGTAAAATTAGACAATGGTTAAAATTTACAACTATTTCGCTCAGTCACATGTGACAAAGCAAGATAGCTCATGTCATAACTAACCATTGACACGTATTATTGACTTAACCAACCATTGCTTAGTTTACTTGGATTTTGTGAAATAAGCCCTTTCTTTTTTCCTGTATAACATAGATTGTAATGTCAAAGTATCTATATCTATACATTTCAATGTATTAACTTTATGTAAGTTATCGTTTTACTAGACATCCGCAATCAACGAAATAATTCGATCCAGTAATACTCAGTGCCTTCTCGTTCGCAACAAAGGCGACCATTTCTGCTATTTCCTCTGGCTCACTTATCCTGTTCTGTATCGTTGCAGAGGTCAAGAAACTCATATCTATGCCTTCTGCCATCTCAGTCCTAACGGGTCCAGGGCTTACAACGTTCACACGAATTCCTTCAGAAGCTAATTCTAAAGCGGCAACGCTACTGAATAAATTCAAAGCTGCTTTCGATGCCCCATAGAGAGCGTAGCCACCTCTGCCTCTCGTACCTGCAATGCTGGAGATATTCACGATATTCCCTTTCGTTTTCGAAAGGTATGGAGCAGCCAGATTCATCAGAAGAACGAGGGGTCTAAAATTCGTATTGAAGACTTGGTCGTACACAGATAGTATGTTAGGTTCGATAAGCTTCTGTGCATTGCCGAGGACGCCCGCGTTATTTATAAGCACGTCGATTTTTCCGAATTGTTTGATGGTTTCTTCTATGATTTGCTTCGTCTCCAAGTCATTGGTGATATCGGCTTTGATAATTAGATGTTTTTTTCCGAATTGAGCGCATTGTTTGTAGACTTCCTCTAGTTTGTTGTCTCTCCTGCCGACGATGACTACATTAGCCCCTTCTTTGGCGAACAGCACTGATATGGCGGCGCCGATACCCGCACTTCCTCCGGTCACTATCACCACTTTATTTGTGAAACGCATTATACGGTATTACTGTATCAATACTCTCGATAGAATATGACCCGAGCCGAGCAGTTAAGTGTTTTATATGAGACGCATTGCGCAATATTAACTTAAATTATGAAATTAGCTGAGACTGTTTGTTTCATAACGAGTGCTTAGGTATATTATATTATCCAAGAGACATCTATACAGGTGACAAGCAGACTGACAGGGACTTTGACCAGCTCCCTGCCACCACCGGCTGCCCGTATAGCCATGGACCCCCCATGACCGATTTATCGGATAAACTAGGTATTCACCATTAATTTTTATTTCAAGATATTTAAATATACACAGTCGCAGATTTTTTACCTAATCAATCATAATAGAGATACCTAGATAACGATAAAAAATATAGTCTCATGATTATTTAATGATAAATGGCTTATCAATTATAATTTATGAGAAGCATCATTCAAGCTTGTAATCTTATCCTTACGATAGGTGCTACATTAATTGGCCCTTAAATCATTTATTACAAATGTCTGTTGCTGTCATAAATATGTCACAAACAACTATATAGTATTTTGATTGTATTGTGAAAGCTACGCTATATTGCTTGAGAATTACTATTCAAGCGTTTCTGCTTGTGTCAGTCATCCTCTGAATCAGATTTGCGACATTTCTCCTTCAACTTATCATACTGATTCTTCACAATCATGTCAGCTTTAATCTTTTCCATATCGCTCAGTAAGCTGCTCACTTCGATATTATCTAGTTTCTCTGCCGGGAAGATGGTTGCGTCATCGCTGTCCAGGCCGGAGTCAGAATCCTCGTTGGATTTGACTTCGGCGTCGGACGGTTGGTTTAATTCCTCATCTGAGGTGTCTTGTGAGTTTTCTCCGACTCGGTACGCCTTAGGCACCTTGTCCTTGTTGATTGGGAGATTGACGTCGGGATTTTTTCGCGCTTCGCCGCGCTTTTTCTTGCTCGTGCTTTTAGCGATCACGCGCTTTTGATGGTCTAACTGCGGGAACAATTCTGTGGAAGATATTATTATTTTAGAAGTGTACTAACACATAGCATGCATAAGCACTGTTATTTACGTTCCGACTACTGGGAAACAGGAACTTCTCCGTTGACGACAGAGATTATTATCACCCACCCTATTTACGTTCCCACTTTTGGAACATAGGGAATTCTATCTTGACGAGAGAAATCATCACATCACCCTATTTTGCGTTCCCACTGCTGCAGTGCGGGTTGGTGAATGTCACATGTTTTTCCAATTTTTCAAAGCAGCTTAAAAGTGTGCTAAGCTCTCTAGGGGTTTATCAACCAGATCGATAATAATTTAATGTAGGTAGTTAACTATAAGTACTTTAAGGCATCACATAAAGGCGCTCGGTTACACATTAGTCTGGCGCAGTAGGTTGTGGGTTCGTTTCCCGCCAAAGACTAGACAAAGTTACAAATTCTGGTCCCTACGTTTGCAAAACAGCTTAGTCAAGTCAGTTGACATTGATAATCTAATTTTATTTGGAAAATTCAGCGGATGCTGATGAGAAGAAATCTTCGAGGTTCGATCAATCTCAACAGAATTGAATCTCAACAGCCGAACTTCAGCTGAAATAATGATGATGATGATATACTCGATCCATCTAAGGGCACACAAAAGGGTATACAAACAACACCCTGAGTAATAAAAATCTTTGTCATAAATGTCCAGAGACACATTCCCTAAGGCAGAAGAATATACAATATGACTAATAGATAGACTATAGAAAGAGATATAACGATTGACTCACCATGCGCATTGCTGAGTGCCATTTCAGCGGAGTGCATCTCGGCCTCCTGGATGGAGTGGCCTCGAGCCGACGCCAGCCGCGTGCCTCTGAAGTACACCCCCACTGTGTACACGCGCGTGTTCGTGGGGCCCATGCATTCTATCACCCTGTCACGAAATAAGAGAAGGATTAGTAAGTAATCAAGTTTGTGTCTGGAAGTGATTGGTCTTTAGTGGTCAGTGGGCCTATTGCGCCACTCTCAGCAGTTGGCGCGTTGCCGTTAAATTAAATTCTGAATTGCGCCAAGCTACACCTTGACAAGCCTTCTAGGTGTGCAACCTTGAAAATCCAAAAACTCCTTACTTGTACACCGGTATGTCTGGTTCCCCGCCCTCCATCGAGCGCAGTGTGAGACAACATTGCTGTAACTTGGACTTGGGATCGTTCCAGTCCTGGTTCATGATGAACTCTTGCAGGCGCGGGAAGAGGCACGCGTTGCAGAACGCTTGGCAGTATTCTAAGCCCTGAGGGAAATAGGGAATGTAAAAAAAGGTGTGTGTGCGATTCACACACGATAGAAGTGAAACTTCAGTAAATCGACGAAAGAATAAGAAGAATAAAAAAAGTGTGTGTTTGTCAGCTACGACGCACGATTGGAGTCTACTACTTGCGAACTATAATTATGAAATATATCAAATAGAAAAAAAGGGTAAACGAACGCATCTGCTAAAATGATAAGAGAAACAAACATATATCTGTAATTATTCGGATTATTTATATTACTTCAACTACTACTACATACTTATACTACTCAACTACGAAGTATCGCGCAAAGAAATTTAAATAAAGCATTGTATTTGTGTCTCTTACCATTTCCGTTTCATCTTTTTGCATCCGGTTTGAAATCACTACGATTCTATAGAAGTTTCACTTCAAAAACATCGACCTTATTAAATAACATTAAAAAAGGCGACTTTATAATCCAAAGGGATGGATAAAGAACAGAGCATTTCTGTAAATATGACTTTTATTAGTTTTATTTCTTCATCAGATAGCGACAATATAAATAAATAATCAATATTTCCGAACTAATCGCACAGTTTCACCTAGCCCCAAAAAAGCAGAGTTTTAGGTAGGTACTATGGGTGTTGACACGTTCATCGCGTAGCGAAAATGAAAAATGTTCCGTTTGGGTAGCGATGGACATAGGGACCCGTGCGCGAACGCTCTTTCAGATCTTTTGTACCAGGCTGACGGATATTACTAGTGTAATTTTTTTATAATAGGTGACCTTCATTATAAATTGACAGTTTAATGGTGCGTACTTTTTATACTCCGGATAGAGTGCTCGGCACACCGGTTGAAATCAAGATGTGCTCATAACATGTGTAAAACCTGGTTTTACGTTGGAAACTGATGCTTCCAAAATGGTAAATATAAAATTAGATGATAAGATTGAATTCAGTAATATTTATCACGTCCATCGCCAAGCGAAAATCACAGTTTTTCCGTTCTGGGCGCGTCGGACACTGTTACGGATACTGTTAGCGACGACGACCTAATATTTACTAAGTTAAGGTTTAAAATCGTACGCAGAATAGGACAGGCAGGAGTTGAGAAGATCTGGAGTATCATTGACATCTTCCCGCCAGCACCTGAGTCGGAGAGTTACGCCTTCGACAGAAAAGCCGTTACATTTTGGTTTCCTCTACCATTGTGTTGCGGACGTCCGATACAGATACCGTCACCTTACTATTCCGTTCGGGCAACGACGGACCTGGGACCCGTGCGCTATAGAAAACTTTATAGAAAATTAAAGCATTGGAATCGGGATTTTTTTTCTTCAATTTAGATTTATTTTCTGTCTAGTGACGCAAACCGTTTACCGACATGGCGATAAACGTGTGACTGTTACACTACATAGATATATATTTTTTTGTAAATTCATACATACGACACATAGGTATATAATATATAATTGTCCACAAGGTCATTACAAATGCGCTAACTCACGATGGGTAATACAAGATAAAGAGATAAGATAATGATAACAACACTCATACTAGACAATAACAACCAATCTGCCAACATGGCCATGTATCATGTGATAAAACGAATGCGTTATTCTGTTTACACATTGGAATAAATAAATAAAATTGAATTATTTATTTCGAATAAATTCTTTTACAATCTACCCACTTTATCCGCTCCAATTCTCTTGGGACAATTATACCACTTGATATTATGTTAAAGGGTGTTAAAGGTAAAATGTAACATAACAAGATCGATCTACCAATACAACATTAAAATTACTTTTAATTCTTATTTAATTTTAATTGTGGAGGTTTTGTCTGTTCACCTCTGGGTAGTGCTAAGAACAGTCTCTGGTGGTAGGCTTCGGCCGTGGCTTGTCACCACCCTTCAGGCTGGGCCAGTGCGTGAAATGATTTTTGGAGTTTACTCCTTAAGAAACGATTTAAGTTAGAAGGCCCGGTACGGAAATTTTATGAGGAGTAAAATCAAAGTGTAACACGAAAAGTTGAGGCGTTACGTAGAAAGAGACAAACATATATATCTGTAGGATTGAACGTGTAAAAGAATGAGATGGAATACATTACACAGCCTATCTCATTCTCGGGCAAAGAGGTATTGCTGTATTTTATTTATATTATTTTGTAACATACTTTATGTAATACGCTTTATTGAAGTAATATAAATAATCCGAATAATTGCAGATATATGTTTGTTTCTCTTATCATTTTAGCAAATGCGTTCATTTACCCTTTTTCCATTCGATATAATATCATAATTATAGTTCGTAAGGAGTAAACTCCAATCGTGCGTCGTAGCTGACACACACACACACACTTTTTTGTGTACGCAAGGTAGGTCTTTTAAATGAAAGCTATCAGGTACCTATAAATGGGACCTTGTTCAAACAAAATGTATAAGAATCGACCAAGTACTTATCAAGTATACATAACATATATAATATATAAAAAACATAATGTTTAATGCCAAAAGCAGGTCAATAGGGTATTTGACATCATTAAAATATGAAACTTATTGTTACTTTGACGTCACTAAGTAGTGAAAAGCTATAGCTAGTGTGTCCTACAACTTTTATACCAAATTACCGACACGTGATGTCACTTTCGGAAATTAGAAATTCATTATTGAATTGTTAGTATAATGCACTATTTTTTACATCCACGCTTGTCTGGAAAAAAATGCTTTTTAGGTTTCCTTTTTATTTTCTTATTGTATTTTTTGGAGTTATACACAACAGTGTTTATTAAAAAAAAATTCTATCTTTCAAAACAAGTCAAAAAGCCTATTGTTGTAGAATTCTGCATTGTCACCACAACACATGATTTTTCATTTTATTTATAAAAACTTTTTTGTAACGTACCATCAAATCAATAATGCAAAGTTGCACTCACCCGGTCTATGTACAAAGCTCCCAGGAACGCCTCAAGAAGATCAGCCTTGTGTTTCTTAGTGCTGGGCTTGGACTTCGGGTTGTTGTAGATTGCGTACTCCGACAGGTTGAGATCGTCGCACACCATGGACTGGGTTCGGTTGTTCACTAAAGATGACCGGAGTAACTGTAAAATGGGAAGGTATTAGAGTTTTTGTCATATAGCAAAGAATACAGTTTTTTCTTTTAATATGTAGTTATTAAAATGCACACTTCTAAAGTGACTCTTTGTCAAGGGGGGTTTTGCTCTAAAATTATATTGCGATTGTGTGATCCTTATTGTGGAAACACAGATCAGTTATCTTATCTTTACAAGAAAAAAAATTGAATATAACCATTTTATCCCTGTTTTTGGCCGTTAATTTAGGAAAGCTGCAGTTTTGTTATATTTAACCCCCGACCAAAAAAGAGGGGTTTTATAAGTTTGACGTGTGTGTGTCTGTCTGTATGTCTGGGACATTATAGCTCCCGAACGGATAGAGCGATTTCATTTTAGTTTTTTTTTGTATGTAAGGTGAGTTTGGCGCGAGTGTTCTTAGACATGTTTATTGAAAATCGGTTGTGCCGTTTAAAAGTTATGGGGTTGAGAGTGGGGAAGGAAAACCGAAAAAACTGCAAATATACTTGAGTGGGGGTGAATATTACGGTGTTTTACTTATAAGGAAATAAGGGCATTGGAAGGAGGTTTTCCTTTAATTTAAAATTTATATTTATTTACAAAATAAAGGGGTGCTTGTTTAACTAAACATAGGAATTTAAGTAAAAAGACAATCTGGAATATATGATAATTTTTAGTGCATTCACTTGATCCCAAGAAACGTTTGAGGTGTGTACGTCATTCGTATTTAAATAAATAAATAAAATAAAATAATTTTTATTTAAAATATATAAAGAAACTAGCGGCCCGCCCGCGTCGCACGGGTATAAAATTTTCCCGTAAATTATTCGAATTTTTCTCGCCGTAAAAACCATCCTATCTCTCAAGTTGGATCGAACTGCACATGGTGTGCGAATTTTATTATAATCGGTTAAGTGGTTTAGGAGTCCATTGAGGACAAACATTGTGACACGAGATTTATATATATTAAGATGGAATAAGACCACCCGTAACAAAGACCAGACACAAATTTGGTGCAGAATCAGAATGCATATCCGATTTTACGCAACAACGTTAATGACCTAATACCAATTACACCAATGCCACAATTACGAAACCCCTCAATTTCCTTCTACCTTAAATAAAAGGCTCTACGTTACCCTACACGTCGTGATGCAAAGTAGGCAACTCCGCTGTCTGTATAGCGTTGTTTTACAATCAACCCACTTCATCCTCTAAAATTCTCTTAGGAAATTGCTGAAGCTTTAATTTACTGCGTTAGTATATATAAGGTTCTTTAAACCGAAAAGCTAGCATAAAGTCAAAGTCAAAACGTTTATTTCCTAAGAAGCACATAACCTATGAACAGGTCAACTTAAAATTAATAAAACTAAATTACTAAAACAAAAAATATCAAGGAAATAACATTGTCTTGACAGTTCGCTTCAATGTTTTATACTGAGTTGACATATTAAATACCTGCACTGCAAGGCGACACCGCCGTAACAGATGATCCACGATGCTGACACTTTAGTTTAGTTTATAAGATTTATAGTTTTATGTATGGTTAGTCTATAAGGTATATGTTTATATGGGCCTTAGATGCCTGAAATAAAATGATTTATTATTGAAGTGAAACTTCTTTAGAATCATTGTGATTTCAGACCGGATGCAACGGAAATACCTACGTCAGGTAAGCCAATCTTAAACGCTAACAAGGTCAAGCAACTTTCCGGAACGCCAGTACTTGGATGGGTGACCGTCCGAACAAAATCTTTCTGCACAGTATTTTTTTTTATTCATGTCATTCTTTTGTCGATTTACTGAAGTATCACTTCTACCGTGTGTGAATCGCACACACACCTTTTTTATTTATATAAAATCCTCACCGACAAATGCCCCTCGTGATGATCGGGGAAGTGGCGGTAGAGGCGGTCGGACACGACGAGCTGCAGCACGGTGTCGCCGAGGAACTCGAGCCGCTGGTTGGAGCCGAGCGTGAGGTGCGTGAACCCCACCGAGCGGTCCGTGAACGCGCGCGCCAGCAGCCGGATGTGCTTGAACTCCACGTCTGAAAGTGCACATTCTATAGGCGTGCTCATTATGAGAACGGGGTTTCATCATCGCCCTATTAACGTTCTTACTGCTGGGACACGGGGACTTCTCTCTTGGCGTGAGAGATTAGGCCTTAATACATTTGATACCCCACACTTCTATAATTTTTTTTTTTTAACCCCCGACCAAAAAAGAGGCGTGTTATAAGTTTGACGTGTCTGTCTGTGTCACCATAGCTCCCGAACGGATGGAGCGATTTCAATTTAGTTTTTTTTGTATGAAAGGTGAGTCTGGTATCGAGTGTTCTTAGACATGTTTTATGAAAATCGGTTGTGCCGTTTAAAAGTTATGGGGGTGAGAGTGGGTAAGGAAAACCGAAAATCTGCAAATATACTAGTGTGGGTATCAAATGAAATCGCATCGCGTCCACATTACATTATATTATGTTGTTTTACGTTTAAGGAAATTAAGGGATTGGAATCAGGGGTTTTTCTTAAATTTTATATTTAGATTTATGTTAGATTAGCCTTCATTTGTTCACAATCTCACCTGATGTAAAGTGAAGATGTGGTCGAAGATGGGGCATGAAGACCTAGAAGGTAGATGGCTTCTCCGGGACACATTACGAAACTAGAAAACATCGCTTCACGCACTGGCCTAGCCCGGAGCGTGGTGACAAGCCGCGGCCGAAGCCTACCACCAGAGACTGTTCTAAGCACCACCCGGAGGTCACGTGTAAGGATTCAGAGGGTTACCACTTACGGACGTGAATAGCAAAACCTCCATGTGCGGGTTGGTGAATGTCACATGTTCTTCAAACTCCTTAAAGTTCTCAAAACATGCCGGTTTCCTCACGATGTTTGCCTTCACCGTCAAAGCATTTATTTATTTATAGGCAAGCCCATGTAAACCCAACAACACGTAAAGTTAGCTGATTCAGCATTGTGTTGATTACCAGCAGGCTAGTGAGCTCCAATTTCCGATGTTACGGACAATTAACCAACTAATTATTAAAATAAAATTGATACATTTGCTTTGGTTTTCTGACCTCTTTTGTGGCTGTATATAAATTAATTTATCGATGAAGACTATAGGTAGCTTATTACGCGGTAAAATTAATTATTTCCCGAGGACTAGCCATAAAACACGACAAATCCGTGATTTATTTTTCATTTATTTATTTTAAAAACTTTATTGGAACAAAAACTATGTACAAAAAGGTGGGCTTAATGCCGAGGCATTTTCTACCTGCCAACATCTATGTGAAAAGCTAAAAGATATATTCACATACTTATAGAAACCTCGAACTCGGTCAACTTCTGTAAGAACTCAAAGTCCTTGATGTACTTCCTGTCCCCCAACGGTTCCTGTTCTTGCAGAGGATGTGATCTTTCCTTCATCCACGTGTCGTAGAGGTCGGGGTACTCGTGCCAGAGGGAGATAGCGAACACTCGGTCAGCGACCTATAATTAATATCTTATATAATACTAGTCGACCCGACAGACGCTGTCCTGTCCCACGTCTCAAAAAACAATATCCAGTTGACCGTATTGATAATCTAAACCATTCCCAGATCCCCTTGAACACACACAAAAAAATTCATCAAAATCGGTCCAGTCGTTTGAGAGAAGTTCAGTGACATACACACTCACAGAAGAATTATATATATAAAGATAAAAATGAATCGCCAAATGTCTTGCTTAGTACATGACCCGTGAAACGAGCAGCTTGCTGAACTCTGAACTGGTGTTTAATATGTAGAGTATAAATATCTATATATTATGTCTATTTAATTAAGTACTAGCGATCCGCCCCGACTTCGCAAGGGTGCAATGCTGATACTAAATACACTACAGAAAAACTGTGAGAGCGCCGCAAACGCTACGTCCCGCAATCTTTTAATCGGTAATATTTTCGAAAATATTCATATCCTGTAAATGCCATATAGATATCTATATTAAATCAACAATGTATTTATGTTATTTAATTGGATAAGGAATAATGCTGTATTGGTTAAAATCACTTCGAAAATTAGCCATTATTTATCGTAAATAACAAAAAAATGATATTGTGGGATATCCATAAGATATAGACATATACCATTGCGGAGTTTTCTGTAGACCTTTTCAATGTGTGCAATACTTAGCTCATTATTTTGATAAATCTTGTAGGGTTAACTTCGTTTGTATGTAACGTAAGCGGAAAAAAATATTATTTTCGACATCACATTAGAAACCTCAAAAATAACAGTATTTCTCCACTATTACAGCATTTATTTTTTGGCATCACAACCAAAACAAATAACCAGCTGACAATTATTGACGTCTTATGAGTTGACATTGACATCTCCACTATAATTGAAACCTTGCCAACATTAAATAAGTGTTACCACTAATATCTTATGAATGAATGAATGAACTTTCATTCTTTGGTGGAATTTTTATTTACGACTTAGAGATCCTACTTCATAGACACTAAAGTGTTTGGATGCATTGAACATTTGTACTCAAATAAGTATCTGTGAAATTCATAAATACCAAAAAAGGCCTCGTTGAATCAGTACACGATACTTCATATTTAATAAAGACACCTTTTATAATTCTAATAGCAAACTACACATAAGAGTGCTCTGAAATAATTATACTGCGAAATTATTAACTTTTTTGCAACAAATAAAAAGCAATGCCTAATCTGATCCAGCACACGCCTCCAAAAACAAAACCAAAGGATTCGGAAACTCAAGGCCCAAGCCAGTCGGAAACAGAGCAGGAATCTGATCGTAATATAAATCGCCGTATTAAAAGAAGAGCTATACGTAGTCCAGAACTACTAAACTCATTTAAATTGGAAGGAACGTTAAATACTTTCCAACAACAGATAACTGATCACATGACGCAGTTATTTTCATCATTTCAAAAAGACCAAGACACAAAATTTGCTACGCTAATGACTGATATTCATACGATCAAACAAGAGGTACAAGTTATTAAAACTTTTAATGAAGAGACTGAAAATAAATTAAAAGATCTTGATTCGCGCTGTGAAAGCTTCTCTAGCAAAACGACAAAATTTGAGAAGGATCTCAAGGCCAACACAGACAAAACCACGAATTTGGAAAACAAGCTTGATTCAATAGATCGGCAACTTTGTCAATACAAAATTGAGTTAAGAAATATCCCGTTTGAACCACGTGAGTCTGCTCAAGATCTGAAGTCTAAGTTGCATGAACTACTTAAAATCTTGAAGCTGGAAAATCTAGTACCTGATCTTCGTAGCCTGAAACGATTGTCGGGAAAACCCGATTCACAAAGGTCAGTCATCGTGGAATTAGCAAATTTGGAATCAAAGAAGAGCTTTCTTCATGCGGTAAGGCAATTCAATAAAGATAATCCGACTCATAAGCTGAACACCTCACACTTGTTGATACCGGGGTTACCTCAGCCTATATATGTCAGCGAATGTCTGACAATTAAAACAAAGGTGTTGTTCTACAAGACGAGGGAATTTGCAAAACAATACAAATACGCGCACTGTTGGACCTCAAACGGACAGGTCTGCTTACGCAAAGAAGATGGCGCGAAAATCACATTTGTAAAACATGAAGACCAGCTAAAAGATTTGTCTAAATGACTAAATTGCGTCGCGATCATATTATACCTTAATAAGTTTATAATCATGTCGGTTATTTTACTGTTTTTAGAAATAAGTTATGTATATTTTTATCTTAAAGTACTCGTAAAATGTATCTGTGTTAGTTATATAAGTACTACTATTAGTGATATTAGTATGATTGATTCAGCCCCAAACATATTGTTCTATAACCAATCTTGCCCAATAAATAATGTAACGCTTTGCAACAAACCTGTGTGCTTAAACTCAGTTACCAGTAAAGATTATAAAAAGCTAGGCTTACCTCATTTTTTACGATTCGTACCTCTACACTATCTACACAAAAAAACAAATAAAAACAATTATTATTTTACACTGTATATACTTATTGCAGTGTATATAAAGTCCATAAGTTGTTTATAGCATGACTAGTAATATGGATATTCTGTGTGATAGTATAGATGAGGTATCTGTTTCTGAGGCGTATAAGTGTAAACCTGAAGATTGCTCATCTTACTTAGTTAGAAAACATAATCAAATTATAATTTTAACTCAAAATATACGTAGTATTTCGAAAAATTTTGATGAATTTTTATTGTTCTTAAATCAATTGAATATTCTCCCAGACGTGATTGTTCTCACTGAATGTTGGCTCTCTAAATGTTTCAACCCTCCTAATATTGACGGTTATACTACAAGCTCTACAACGCAACATATGCTCCAAAATGATGGTGTAGTTGTTTATGTAAAAACAACTATTATGTCATTGTCGTATGAACCCGAATTTTTAAATGCAAACTGTCTTATTAGCATCCTCAATAATGATATAGCCCTAGTTTCACTGTATCGCTCGCCATCTTACGCAAACATTGAATGTTTTATAAATTCACTAAATAATGTCCTAACAAATTTAACAAGGTATCGAAATATTGTCATAACAGGTGACCTAAATATTAACATTTTAGAGAGTCTAGAAAATAAAAAAACTACAGAGTACTTGGACCTACTAGCGTATCATGGTCTTTTACCTGCACATTCTTATGCTACTAGGATCACAAGCTGCCTTGACCACGTATTTATTAAGTCAAACAAAAACGCATTAACACTTGTAATTGAAAGCAATATTACTGATCACTATCCTGTTCTTTTAGCTCTGCAAAATTGTAAAAATAAAAGATTTCTTCAAAAAATAACAAAAGTAAACTATAGAGTTATCAAAGAAGAATTATCTATCACAGACTTTAGCTCACTACTATCAATTACAGATTGTAACCAAGCGACGGACAAATTCTTAGGCATGTTGATACAAATAATTAATAAAAATACTCAGACTCGCCTTTTGACCCGACGTAAATCGCCCTTAAAACCATGGGTTACTCCCGGACTGATAAGGTGTATGAGACACCGTGACAAGCTACACATAAAAGCACGCAAATCTGCAATAGATAGCGATAACCAAAAAATATATAAAAGGTACAGGAATTTTTTCAATGCACTGATGAAGAAACTCAAAGCAGCATACGAGCAAAATGAATTTGAGCAAGCTAAAGGGGATATCAGGAAAACGTGGAAAATAATCAACGAAATCACAAACTTCAAGTCTAAAAAGTCTTTATCTGAAGATCTCATACAAGGAGAAGACCCTAACCTTACCCTAAACAACGTAAATTACTACTTTGCCAACGTTGGTAGAGATCTAGCTAACAAAATTTGCAGTAATCCAACGAATCCACCAGGGGTGAAAGTATGTACCTCCAAACCAATAAGCTCCTTTGGACTGATCGACGTGGAGGTTGGAGAAATATTATCTCTTATAAATTCCCTAAAATCAAACTGTTCTACAGGATGGGACAACATCTCAGCACGAATTATAAAAGAGAATAAAGAAGTATTGATACAGCCTATAGCTCACATATGCCACCTTAGTTTCACAACATACACATTTCCCAGATCTTTTAAAAAATCTATTATTCTACCTATATATAAATCAGGTGATAAAAAAACTGCTAGTAACTACAGGCCCATCTCTATTTTACCAGCGTTATCTAAAATTCTAGAAAAAGCGCTAAATAACAGACTGGTAAAATACCTGGATGAATATAACCTGATCTCGAATAATCAATTCGGTTTTCAGAAAGGCAAATCTACAGCAGATGCAGTGTCAGAATTGAATGACTTTGTTGTCGATTCCATGGATAGTGGCAACAAATGCATAGGTATCTTTATAGACATGGCAAAAGCATTTGATACTGTATCAATACCACTGCTCGTGGATAAACTGGAGGGACTGGGAATAAGAGGAGAGCAGCTAAAATTGTTTAAAAGCTACCTAAGTGATAGAACTCAACTTGTGAAAATTGGAAACTACACTAGCACAGAGCAACCCGTAACATTCGGGATTCCACAGGGATCAATTATCGGCCCGACTCTTTTCTTGGTGTACATGAATCAAATCTGTAATCTCAAAATAAAAGGCTGTAAAATAATATCATTCGCAGATGATACAGTATTATTATTTCAGGAAAGGACTTGGGAAAAGCTTTTTCATATCACTCAGTCGGGTTTTAA
Organism: Gymnoscelis rufifasciata; assembly: GCA_929108375.1. Lineage (NCBI taxonomy): Eukaryota > Metazoa > Arthropoda > Insecta > Lepidoptera > Geometridae > Gymnoscelis > Gymnoscelis rufifasciata. Next base: position 3,675,332 of record OV815315.1, on the reverse strand, counting down.
TGTAATGTGTAAAAGTCTCTATGGTAATATACTAACCCTAAATGCTGCCAAAACAACATACATTACGTTTTCACACCGAAAGCCAGGGCAACCAATCATCTCTACTTCTGCTCTACGTGCCCACTCTATGCAATGTCTAACTGCAAATGTGTGCAATTGTGCTTGCCCCACGCTAAGAAAATGTGAAAGTACAAAATACCTAGGTGTAATTATAGATCAACATATGTCTTACATTATGCACATAAACACGATTACAGCCAGAGTAAGGAAACTGATCGCAGTTTTCAAAAAGATCAGGCACGTTGCTTTGGAAACTCAACTCAAAACTACGTACTACGCGCTCTGCCAAAGCCTGCTGTTATATTGCGTCAGAGCTTGGGGTGGAGCTGGGAAAACTCATTTGCTAAAATTAGAAAGAGCTCAGAGAGCAGTGCTCAAAGTAGCTCTATCTAAGCCGTACAGATATCCAACTACCCAGCTCTACAATGAATGTAATATACTATCAGTTAGGAAATTATTCATACAACAAATTATTCTAAAACAGCATAAGCAAACTATACATTTTGAAGTAAAAAATAAGAGATGTAAACATAAAATTTTCAAAACCATTTCATGTAACACAACTTTTGCACACCACCATTCAAAATTTTTATCGCCTTACCTCTATAATAAGATTAACAAAATTATAGGTTTACATGAAAAATCTTTTAATGACTGTCGAGTAACCGTAACAAATTATTTGCAAAGCATTAATTATGAACAGACTGAGCAACTGTTAAATATTTTATCATAGTAACGGGCTAGATTAATCATATTAGTACTTTCATGATAGTAGTAGAATTAGTCTAGTATTTTTAGGAATGTAAGTAGTTAAGTAAGCAGCCACTGTATCTTGAGAAGAAATTGTAACTCAATCGTTAGGTGGAATTCATAACATGTTTATCTGTTAAAAGAATTTTAGTACCTATTATTAAATCTTGTCTTTTTATTTTATTCTAATACAGATAACTTGCAGGCATTTTATTACAACACTGTTCATGACTTTTTTGTACTAAACCTCAGAGCAAATATAACCTCGGATCTAAATACAAGCTTTAAGCTTAGTTAGAGCGAGGAGAGCATTTGATCTGACTAAGGTTTAATATAAGTACATACCTAAGTTTTTATATAAGATCCAATTGTATTATACATAAGTGCTTTGTAAACCTTAATATTATGAATAAACTTTATTATTATTATTATTATTATTATTACTATTGAATGGATGTTATTTCATATAAACCTTTCTCTTAATCACTTCAATCTATTAAAAGCGTAGTTTTAAAGTTTTATGCATACATAGGGATATAGGGACAGAGAAAGCGACTTCGTTTTATACTATGTAGTGATATCAGAAGTCTAGTACCCGAAACACAAGAGTTTACCTCGGGGCTAGATGTTGTCGTGTGGATTGTCCGGAAATAATTTTTTTTTTTTTTATGTCACCCATAAGCTCCCCTATTAATTTCCCACTGCTGGGACAAGGGGACTTCTCTCTAGACGAGAGAGTTTAGGCCTTAATTCACCAAGCTGGCCAAGTGCGGATTGGTGAATGACACAGGTTCTTCGAACTCTTCAAACTTTTCAGAACATGCCGGTTTCTTCACGATGTACATTTACCGTAACTAGTTCAAATATTTTATTTGTTATAGTCAAAATCTTAATATATATAAATCTCGTGTCACAATGTTTGTCCTCAATGGACTCCTAAACCACTTAACCGATTATAATAAAATTCACACACCATGTGCAGTTCGATCCAACTTAAGAGATAGGACGGTTTTTACGGCGAGAAAAATTCGAATAATTTCCGGGAAAATTTTATACCCGTGCGACGCCGGGCGGGCCGCTAGAACCTATATAATATATATATACTTTAGTTTATAAGATTTATATTTTTTATGTATGTTAGTCTATAAGGTATATGTTTATTTATATGGGCCTTAGATGCCTGAAATAAATGATTTATATTTATATTATATTATATATAAATATGAATGAAGTTACCTGAAGGCCCGCGTCTAGAAACAAGGCTCCCATGAGAGCCTCGAAGCAGTTGGCCATCGCGTGCTTCATCACCACCTCCCGGCACAGGTCCGAGCCGTGCGCGTACAACATGTACTTCTCCAATTCTATATTCTGAAACAATAACAAACATTAACATTTCACCATTCATCATCATCATCATCATCACCCTATTAACGTTCCCACTGCTGGGACACAGGGACTTCTCTCTTGACGAGAGAGATTAGGCCTTAATTCACCACGCTGGCCAAGTGCGGGTTGGTGAATGTCACATTTCCTTCAAACTCTTTTAAAGTTATCAGAACATGCCGGTTTCCTCACGATGTTTGCCTTCACCGTTAAAGCACGTGTTTAAAGCGCACATAAATTTCTCAAGAAGAAAAATCCAGAGGTGCGTGGCGGGGTTTGAACCCACGACCTTCGGAATGAAAGTCGAGTGTCCTCCCACTTAGCCAACACGGCTTTTTTATTTTATTTCACCATTACATCACCATTAAAAATTTTGGTCATTCATCTATGTAAGCATAAGGATAAATTTAATTAAGTATAGGCTAGTTTTTGGTTTAGCATTAGATATTAGGTATTTATATTGTTTAAGCCACCGTCCATAAAACATCAAATTTTTTTCTGTCCATCCACGGTTGTCTGGAGGAAATTGCTTTTAGCAATAAGACCGCCCATTACGCATTCTAGGTTTAGTTTTAATTTCTTATTGTATTGTTTTTCTGGTGTGTAATTAAGTATTTTCTATTCTATTCATTACATAGGCTCTAGGCGATTTCCAGTTATTTCGGTCAAAACAGTTTTTTTTAATTCCTTTATTGAAATATAACTTAAATCATTTATGTTCAAATCATTTATTCGCCAAATATAAAAAAGGTAAGTATTTTCATATTGTACAACTAGTGTAATTAGAAACCCTAGTTTTACAAACAATGTGAAGCACTTAATATTATGACTTAATTGCACTTAATAGTGTTTGTGGGACTGGAAGCGCGCGGTAATTTATTCTAGTCTCAACCAAATTATTTTTCATTTCATTTAACATGACAACGGCAAAAATTACTTACTTTAGCTAAATGAGCCAAATGTTGGTTCTGAACGATACTGGCTCTGTACGTAGCCAATCCTCCCTCAGCTAGCGATGGGAACATCTTGAACAGGTGTATGGACGATATGAATTCCACAACAGCGTCTCCTAAGAATTCTAGTCTCTCGTTGTGTTTGATTTCGGATTCCGTCTCGCTGTTCTTGCCGAAGCGGGACATAATGTTTATTAGGGTGACGATACCTGCAACAGGTTAAAATAATAATAAATAAATAAATAAATTTTATTCAAATATTAACAAAATTCACTTATAGGTATAAAAACGTTTAAAATAGGTATGGAATACCTGAGCCTGAACTAATAACTAAAGACATTGAAATTGAATCACTTGTGCATATAATTCACAAGTTTGTTTTGCATAAATCGACTCACTCCAATACGCGCATATTTTTAGCCATTTCGTGCAATTTTTTTACTGCTTCTATAACTTCCCTATTTTTAATTTCCTTTGTACCCTATTTTTAATTAGTTAAGGTTTTTGTAAAGTTTATTATTAATTTGTGTGGTGTACAATAAAGTGTTTTCTATTCTATTCTTCTTTGGTTTTTATTACCTTTTTGTATTGTTGTTTCGTTTGGTGTGTGTAATAAAGTATAAGTGTAAAATAAATATCTCTTAATGATTTTATATAAGTGATAAATCTCACTTTTTTACTATTCTTGAATTTTTATGCGGAAAAAGATAACACATCCGTAACCTTCGCACACAGATACGGATACGGTTACGGATGTCTTAATCTTTTATACATAAATACATTTAAAAATACCTATTATCTTTTCTTAATCTTATATATAAAATTCTCGTGTCACAATGTTCGTTCCCGTACTCATCCGAAACGGCTTGATTTTGTGAGCATATTAATAGGTCTGAGAACCGGCCAACATCTACGAGTATTTTTCATCTTGCAAAACAACGTTTGCTGGTGTCAGCTAGTAATAGCCCACATTATACGGATAAGGTTATGGATGTGTCTTAATATTTTTACCGCATACCAACTTTAAAAATATCTGTAATCTGTTTTTAATAGTTAGAAAAAATAGTTGTAAAATGGTGAAAACTGATCTCAAGTTCTATAATACAAAAAATATTTATATTAAACTAGCGGCCCGCCCCGGCGGCGTCGCACGGGTAAAAAAGTTCCCGGCAATTTTTCCTTATTTGCTCACCGTTTAGACCTACCCTGGACTACGACAAACATTTTTAAATCAAAATCAGCTCAATCGGCCCAGCCGTTCTCGAGTTTTAATCAGACTAACGAACAACAACTCATTTTTTTTTATATAGATAAGATATAGTTAAATGTTAATACAATTTTGTGGCACATAATAACGTTTTAGATTATAAGTAATCTGTAAGTTGAATGTGATTTATATAAATAAACTTTTTGCAAAATTAAAAATAGATAGTAGCCGTTTCTCAGACCTACTGAATACGCATATAAAATTTGGTAAAAATCTTTAAAGCCGTTTCGGAGGAGTACGATAACTAACATTGTGACATGGAAATTTTATATATAAGATAAATGAAATAAATAAATAAATAATAAATGTCTGTCACCCTTCTTCCTAGTATAATGTATCCTCCGATCGCCGTACTCGGGCTGGCGTATCCCGCAGTTGGTGAGGCTGTTCCGGGCGTGGTCGGGGTTGGTGCCGAAGTTCTCCCGGTAGGAGGGGTGCGTGAGCGCGGTCTGCAGCAGCGCGCGCTGCCGGAACACGTAGCCGAGCTGCTGCTCCAGCCTGTCGAGCGACGCGTGGAAGCGCAGGTGCCGGACCAGCACCGGGATTAGCATTGCGTGCTGAATAACAAGGTTTCACTGTATAAGTAACGCGCTGCCGGAACACGTAGCCGAGCTGCTGCTCCAGCCTGTCCAGCGACGCGTGGAAGCGCAGGTGCCGGACCAGCACCGGGATTAGCATTGCGTGCTGAATAACAAGGTTTCACTGTATAAGTAACGCGCTGCCGGAACACGTAGCCGAGCTGCTGCTCCAGCCTGTCCAGCGACGCGTGGAAGCGCAGGTGCCGGACCAGCACCGGGATTAGCATTGCGTGCTGAATAACAAGGTTTCACTGTATAAGTAACGCGCTGCCGGAACACGTAGCCGAGCTGCTGCTCCAGCCTGTCCAGCGACGCGTGGAAGCGCAGGTGCCGGACCAGCACCGGGATTAGCATTGCGTGCTGAATAACAAGGTTTCACTGTATAAGTAACGCGCTGCCGGAACACGTAGCCGAGCTGCTGCTCCAGCCTGTCCAGCGACGCGTGGAAGCGCAGGTGCCGGACCAGCACCGGGATTAGCATTGCGTGCTGAATAACAAGGTTTCACTGTATAAGTAACGCGCTGCCGGAACACGTAGCCGAGCTGCTGCTCCAGCCTGTCCAGCGACGCGTGGAAGCGCAGGTGCCGGACCAGCACCGGGATTAGCATTGCGTGCTGAATAACAAGGTTTCACTGTATAAGTAACGCGCTGCCGGAACACGTAGCCGAGCTGCTGCTCCAGCCTGTCCAGCGACGCGTGGAAGCGCAGGTGCCGGACCAGCACCGGGATTAGCATTGCGTGCTGAATAACAAGGTTTCACTGTATAAGTAACGCGCTGCCGGAACACGTAGCCGAGCTGCTGCTCCAGCCTGTCCAGCGACGCGTGGAAGCGCAGGTGCCGGACCAGCACCGGGATTAGCATTGCGTGCTGAATAACACTCAAGCTTTCACTCTATATTCTGACCCTCTTATTTTTTTTTTATGATAGATAAGCCTTCATTTGACCACAATCTCACCTGATGTAAAGTGACGATGTGGTCTAAGATGGAGCATGAAGGCCTAGAAGATGGCTTCTCCGGGCCACATTACGAAACACGAAAAAATCGCTTCACGCACTGGCCCAGCCCGGAGGGTGGGTTAGATTTATTTATAATAAATCTAAATTTAAAATTGAAGAAATACCCCCGATTCCAATTCCGAAAATCTGCAAATATACTCGAGTGGGGTATCAAATGAAAGCGCATTACGTGCACATTACAAAATATTACGATGTTATACTTCTAAGAAAATTAAGGAATTGGAATCGGGGGTATTTCTTCAATTTAAATTTAGATTTATAACACTCCTCTTTTTTGGTCGGGGGTTAAAAACACCTATTACAGGCTTATATAACAAGCAAGGGAGCGGTGTGTTTAACAGTCTATGTATGTATGTTCCTTTGTCCCACTATACAGACCATACGCCTGGGTCGATTTCTATGATTAACGCGCCTATCGATTCCTCTTAGTACGGCGAGTGTCACTTAATACATAATGTTAGTGAAAATTCTACAAGGCGACTACTGGACGCCTTTTTGTAAAAATAAATATGTCATGTTTTTTCCACATTTTTCGATCCGTCTGACCGTTCCGGATCTATGTTGATTTAAAGTCGCGTAACAACGATTCTCACTTAAAAGGCTTATAGACAGAAAATCCTCAAAAAATATTAAACCGCAATTGTGTTATATTTTTTCTTAATTTCAACTTGTTGATTTTAGTTTTGTTGAAAAACAGCACAATTTTCCCCACAGACACCATCTTTTTCGCATCTATATGTTACTAACAGTTAAGAGGTAATAGATTAGCGTGGTATGGACATGTCATGAGAAGGGATGGAAGTCATGTGACGAGAAGAGCGTTAGATACTAATATAGATGGATATATGAGAAGAGGTAGGCCGAAGAATAGTTGGATGGACTGTGTGAAAGATGACAATGTGTAAGAAAGAGGTGGGTTTTGAGATGACGGGTGATAGAGGGAAATGGATGTGCCGACCCCACGTAATGTGGGATAAGGTCAGGAAGATGATGATGATGTTACTGACTCACCTGCACAACGTCGCACATGAGGCCGGTAGTGTGGAAGCCCTGGGAGGATATCGCGACGGTGACGTCACGCTTCATCTTGCTCTGAGTGCGCATCTCCTGCAGCTTGGCCTCCTTGGCGGCCAGCCTCCTGCGGTCCATGTACGTAGGCTTCGCCATGTTGGCTATAAGATGTCGGAACTTTACGTAGAAGCGCCATCGCTTCTGGTACCTGTTATGGAAATATAAAAATTAAATTAAATTTATTTTACAAAGTTGTCAAACTATTTTCACCTTATATGACTTATAAACTCTTAACTTCGGTTGAGACTCACTAGTACAATATGCAAAATCATTTATTTCTATTGTTTGGTTTTCCATTGTTTGGATTTACATCAGAGGCCCATATAATCATATACCTTTAGTACAGGCTATAAAAATACAATTTAAATTTTAAATATTAGAACCACAGTGTCAGTTAAGTGTCATGGAAACAAATGTCAAGGAGGTGTCGAACCGTCGAAACTTACCTCTTTAGATTTTTCGTTTTTTGTATTAATACAGTTGATATTAGATAATTTGATACTTGACAAACAACGTTAAATAATGCAATGTTTTTTTACCCAAATATTAATGTGGTATGCCTATAATATAATAAGGAACCAATTAAAATGGTTTACCAAATTTCATCCATCAAGCACAGATGTTAATAATTATAATAAAGCGCTTTACTAATGTTTCACGGCAACACTTGTAATGTTTTGTATTGAAACACTTGTTGATGTTTACTTATGTTTTATTTCTGATGTTTCTCACTTTACATAATTAGTATTTAATTAATATTAGGAGCGACATAGTGCTCGTGCCCTGGCCAGGTATCAAGAGGGTGAGCTGCTGTCAACGTCACCTGTCAACGGGTTGCTCGTTGACAGCTGCGTTCCATTACACATTATGCTACAACACTTACTCAGGGCTGCCAGCGTAGCTGAGTTGCGGCGGGCGGATACCGAAATGAACGATTTCCGGGAAGTACTCCAGTGGGTTTTCCACCTGAGACGGAGGGCTGCGGTCCAGCTGGTCCACGCGAACAGAGCACGGCTTCTTGCCGGGGTATGTTACAATCATACCTGAAAAAAAAATGCTATTTAACTGAAACTTTGGGCAAATACAATGTATTTAATTTATTAATACTCGTATCTCCATTTTGATTTGCTACTCCCGTCTTATTCAAGCTCTTTGATTTATGTCCATCCCAAGGTTGCATGGAAGAGATCGCTATCAGCGAAAGGGCCGCCCATTGATTCACAATTTTTGTAATTTTTTATCTTTTTTCTGTGTGTTATTATTATTTTGTGTTCAATAAAGAGTATTGTATTGTATTGTACAGTCAAAGTCAAAACGTTTATTTCCTTAGTCGTTTATTACGATGTGATGTATGAGTCTATAGTCAATCTACCTTTGATAGTGTCCACGAATTTCTGCCAATAATAGTGATCCATCTTGTGGAATTCCTCCAACTTCTCCGGCGGTATAAGAAGGCCACTCTGATCAACCAGGTATTTCATAACTTCGGACATTGAAAGAACCTATAAAATAATGTATATTATAACCACAGTTAAAAATGTATAAATCTAAGGAACCATACATTTGTCAATAAAAATACATTAATTAAAAAAGTATGAATGTATGTTCTCGTTGAGAGAATTTATTATCTTGAAATGTGGCGAGCAGATTCCAAATAATTTGAGTGAGCCATTTTATATATAAATTTCCTAAATCTATAATTTGCTTCGTCTGCATCCACGAGATGTATAGAAACTGTAAACAGAAAGTACCCAGAACAGAACCAGTACAACATACAGAATCGGGTGGGAATCGAACCCTCAACCTTCAGCGCCACACATTCGAGTACCAAGCCACTGGGATTATAAAATAACTAGCTTTTATAATGATACTATACTATAATGTTAATACGTCACGGCGTTGTCCGTGTTTTATGGATCTTCCCGCAAGAACAACGAACTTTCTTTCCCAAAATAAGAGCTGTCCAACTTTAAAAAAAATAAAATTCTGAGATAAGCGCGTTCAAGCAAACAAACTCTTTAGCTATACTATAATATTAGTATAGAAGAGTATAACTTTCCAGAACTCGAGACCTCATGCAATAAATGGTATATAAAGAGCTATTTACCTCGCAACCACCCTCGGACAAGAACCTCACGAATCTTGGCATGAAGTGAAACTGCGAGCATGCGGTTTCTGTTGACTTGCCGAGGTCCAAATCCACTAACTCTAATAGCTCAGTAAAGATATATTCCTCTGAAAAAAAAAATAAACATCGTCTTAAAAAAATATTTAAATGTGTTTTATTGTTCTTTGTTTAAATTGTATGTAGCTGTTACTCGAAAGGCTTTCAACGGAAGATCAGCGTTATTTTGTCACGTGCAAAATAACACATGCTGAGTTGAGGGCCTTTTTGGGACACTTGCTGTGTGTTTGTATGTTATATTTTTTTGTACTATGTTAAGTGTGTCCTAAATAAAATGTGTTTTCTTTCTTTTCTTTCTTTCTTTTAAAGTCTTCAGTCGCGTCCGTACCGCGACGGTAAAAAGCTTAAGGCTTAAGCTACATGCTACATCTATAGAAAATTTCGGTAATTAATAATTTCAGCGTCTTACAGACTGCTTCCGAATCCGAGGACAAAGACCAAATTTGTGTTACATTACACCTAACTTTGTACAAGCCCGCCATTTAGTTTAATTTCTTTATACCGAAATATCACTTAGTCAGCCAAAGATGCTTGATGATGATTGGAAAGTATCACTGTAATATTGTTTCTTTTTCTTTAATTTTGGATTTGTTGTCTTACTGCCGGGCAAAGGCTTGCCCAACTCCTTTCGAAAATATCTATAAAATATAAATCAAAAAGTTTTAAAATTTAAAAACTCACCAAACATATCCAACTCCTGAACAGTAAAGTTCTCAGGCGCCGGTTCCTCGACATACAATATCGTGTACTCGATATTGAACCGTATCACCTTGCAGGTAGGCAGTTGCGCGAGCTTGTAATGCGAGAACATAGAGAAGCCCGAGAATAGGAACTCGTGCTCGTCGTGCGCTATGATGGTGGGAGACTTGATCAGGAAGTTCGTCGGTGGGGATACGGTTATTCTGAAATTTGAAGTGATTACTTAAAGATTTTTAATCGTAAACTTTCTTTATTGAGCAATAATCATATATTTTCTTAATTCTTAGCAATAGAATATAGAAGAAAACGGCTATGCAGCGTGAAGAACAGATGGTCATTAAATTATTTAATTAATTCATTCATTGACGCTGGAACGTTGTCGCATCAGCAAGCGCAGATTACTCGTTATATTGCATGACGTAGCAACAAACACTAACTCTTAAGCTGCATATTCGTAGCGGGTTCGATTCCCGCCGAGGGGTCAAATGTTTGTATGTTCTTCATGCACTTTCTCCTTGGTCTGGGTGTTTAATATGTATAATAGAAAATCTTATAATATAAGATTAATTATACGAGCCTTTTCATATCTTAATAAAAAGTGCCCGTAACACAAGCTTAGAACTTTCCACGGGGCTAGATGTTGTGTGGATTGTCCGGATAGATTTATATCCGACGACCTCTGTGGCTCGGTGGGCGAACGTCCGCTTGAGGCGCAGGAGGTTGCGGGTTCGATTCCCGCCGGAGGACCAGATTTTGTACGATCTACAACTGACGTGGTTTTTCTATGTATCATATGTATGAAATTACAAAAAAATATATATGTATCTATGTAGTATATCAGTCACCTAACATCCATAGTACAAGCTCTGCTTAGTTTGGGGTTAGGTGATGCTGCGTGAGTAGTCCGGAAATATTTATTATTATTATTTATTTATATTTAATCTATTACACACTATGTTTAGGTAACTCGAGTATACCCTATATATTTACCTGTAATGATAAAGCCTGTCGATATTGCTCTCATTCGGCACACACTTGGGGAACGTCTGTTCGCCCGCGTAGACGCCATGCCGCATGCCGAACCGTCGGGCGCGAGCACTGCACCGGCAGAGAGGGCCACTGTTCATCTCTCCAGCGTTGTTGAACCTGCGTAATAATGTTTATTAGACTACTAGCGGCCCGCCCCGGCGTCGCACGGGTATAAAATTTTCCCGGAAATTATTTGAATTTTTCTCGCCGTAAAAACCATCCTATCTCTCAAGTTGGATCGAACTGCACATGGTGTGCAAATTTTATTATAATCGGTTAAGTGGTTTAGGAGTCCATTGAGGACAAGCATTGTGACACGAGATTTATATATATTAAGATTACCACAGACAGCCTTCTACGTTATTTACAAAGTGATGAACCCCACATAAAAGAGTCCTAGGATGTTCTACTAGATGTCGCTAGTGTGAGGCATAACTCGTAGTTGCAAATGTAGAAGAAATGTCATAGTGGCGAGGTTGGTTTAGCGGTCAGAACGTCCATGCGTATACTGGAAGACGTGGGTTCGAGTCCCGTATCTCGCTAGTAAGCTACGTTACTTCGTCATAATTTTTCTACACAACTTTTGAACATTATTACCACAGCCTTCTAAAGTCTTAAGATAATTTTTTTTTAAATGATCGAACAGATACTGCAGCTTTAATTTGTAACATTAAAATATGTAGTTAGTACAAAATTGTTTAACTTGAGGAAATCATTCAGGATTAAGTAGGTACATAATTCATATGTATTATTTGGTATATTTTGAATCAGCTTGCGTATATCGTATATACTAAGATATACGCAAGCTACTAGTACTAAGCAACTGAGAGGAAATCCGTTTGAAGATGAAGGAGCTGCAATGAAATCCTAAACCAAGTTCAAAGCCAATTAAATTTCAACTTTTTACTATCTAGGTATACTAATACATATATTATAAAGCTGAAGAGTTTGATTGTTTGAACGCGCTTATCTCAAGAACTACTGGTCCGATTTGAAATATTCGTGCAGTGCTAGAAAGACCAAAAAAAAAACAAAAAAAACACGATCTTTTCGCCGCAGCGTGTAAATTGTTTACCTAAATGTAATTTGGATACCTCTTAGCCATAAGATGTAGGAACTATGGAATGGCGTTGCTAACAATAATTGTTAATCGAGGACAAGGTACTAGTTCAATAGGTTGAGTATCCAATAACTCACCACATCTCAGGATGAAGTCGTCGCGGGTGGTTCTGTTTCCGCTGCAGCTCTTGCACGATCCTGTCGCTCTCCATCCCAGCCTCGTCATCTGATAACTGATCGTCGGACGAATCCGATGAACTGGAGCTTTTGTCGTCATCTGTAAACATTAAATGGAAGCAACATGTATAAAATATTCATCTTCTTAATCGGTACACTCTGGTCGTCATCTGTAACATTGAATGGAATATTGAAGAATATTTATACATATTGCTGTATAAAATATTCTTCTTCTTAATCGGTACACTCTTGCCAGAGTGGTCGTGGTCGTCACTGGAAGTTTCCACTTGTGACACACTTCACGGCTTGTCTCCATTCCTCCCTAACAGCTGCTGTATAAGATATTACTGCCCTAGAATAGAAGAGAAGAGAATAGAATAGAACTTAACCTAGAATGCGTAATGGCCTAGCTTATGAACGACTTGGTTATTCTAATTGAAGGTGATATCTCTATGTGATATGTACTTTTAATATCCATCACAGCCTTTTGGATGACGATGATTATTTACTGCCTCAGTAACGCGGTGCGCGATGGTCCGCTTGCGCCGCAAGAGGTAGCGGGCTCGATTCCCGCCGAGGGGTTAAGTGTTTGTATGTTTTGCAAGCACTTTCTCCTTGGTCTGGTGTGTTTAATATGTATGCATAATAAAAATATATCTATCTATGTAAGTCTGTTATATTAAGTAAATCAAATGTCAAGTACCCAAACTTAGAGCTTACCACGGGGCTAGATGTTGTTGTGTGTATTGTTCGGAAACATTTTTTTAATTTATTTATTTATCTTAGTTCTGTGCAAGGGCGTCCCAAGGTTTGTGGCTTTCACCACGGTTCTGAGCTAACCCTGTCCGACCGCGGCGGCGCGTACTACGACCTCTACCCATTTCGATACCGGACGTCCGACGCTTCGTTTCAAAGTCGGTTAAAAAGTGCAGGATGTTAGAACTCAGATAATTGAACTTAAACTCAAATGGAACTGGACGGGACGCTTTGTGAGGCGAGTGAGCAGAGTGTCACGTGACTGGTGGCGGGAATGGTTATACATAAACATATATAACCTTTAAGACAGTACTCACGTCTATGTCCTGTACAGAGTTTTGCCTTAGAATGCAGCGGAGGCATCTCATCCACTTCAGGCCTCGCTTTCCGGCCTCTCTCAATCAGTTCTTTAAAGAACCTCTCCACCAAAGCCTCTAGTTTCTTAGTCTGTTTGACACCTGGCCGGCCTTCGAGCCTGGTATAGTAAAGTTCTGCTGGTGAGCTTCTGTACCACATCTTTGTTCCCTGTTGAGAAAATAATTTAAACAAGGTGTGTTTTCATAAGCATTTGTTAGAAAATTACAATTTTAATGAAAAGCTTGCAAACATTAACATTAACTTTAATTTTTTTTTTTATGTGAACCCTTATTCTATCTACAATTTTGCAGGTGATAAGCCAGATTACTAATTAATACAGTTACACAATACAATTGTGTGTGTTCTTGATTATTCAAGTGCTTATGCACTTACTTGCAGATGCAAGAATTATAAAGAAAATATAATGAAAAACCTTACATCTTCTTCATCAGGATTTTCTTTAGCCCACCTTTCCACTTTTTCAACAAAATCATCAGCAGTCCCACAATAGTTTTTCCTGAAAACGATTTCAATAATTTTAATAAACATACAAGATATTACATGAAAAACATTAAAGTGACTTAATTATAGACAGGAATATTATAATACCTGAATTCTTCAAGAATTTTTTCACGGTCAGTCATTGGCTTTTTTTCTCTTCTAGAACTTTCTCTGTGATGACGACTATGAGAGTCGCGTCTGGGAGAGGATCTTCTACTTGATGATCTTGAATATCTATCATGACTGAGTCTTCTATCTCTCTCACACCTCTCCCTGTAATATCTATCTCTTTCGCTTTCTCTAGATCTGTGCCTGCTCTGGTCTCTTGAGTCATATCTGTCTCCAGATCTTCTAGAGTCCCTAGACCTAGATCTGTATTTAGATCTTTCTCTTGAGTCATACCTGTCTCTTGAGCGATGGCTGGATCTCTCTCTCTTTTCATATCTATCTCTTGTTCGTTGCCTAGATCTATCTCTTGACCTTTGCCTAGATCTCACTCTAGATCCATCCCTGCACCTCTCACGAGACCTCTCCCTCGTACGAGAATGTTCCCTTTCTGGATAAACAGATGATCTTCTAGACCTAGCTGGGCTGTGACTTCTCTCAATCTTCCTTGATTCCCAGTCAGTGTTTAGAGGTGAAGCTGTTTTCAGGTATTTACTAGAGTAAAATGAATCTGGATGTGCTCCATAGTAATCAAATGGATCTTTCGGTGGTAAATATGGTGGTGGTGGATAGCCATAAGGATCCATTGGTGGCACCGAATAATACTCTCTTTGTGGAGGAGGTGGATAGTTCTGATAGGTAGGATGTCTATACAGATCTGGTGGAGGGCCGAAGGGTGTATAACCGGGTGGTGGTATAATAGGAAGCCTTGGAGGCGGTATATGAACAGATGGAACCACAGGCGGCCTTCCAGAGTGTGGTAGATCTACAGGGTGCATTCCAGGAGGTGCCAAGTCTGCATGAGGCATTCTTGTTGGTAAATTTTTTAAAACTGCCGGCGGAGGCGGCTGTGGAATATTTGTCGCTTGTATTGACGCCGGTAGTATTGGTGGCAGTATCCCTGGCGGTGGCAAACCCAGAGGAGGACCTCTTGTCGCTATATTTAGCGGGGGAACCTTGTGATTTGCCTGATTTGGTGGAGGAACGCCGAATTCAATAGGAGCCGACATTTTTCCGTAGATTGTTAATCTATTCTTTCAAATGAAACGCAAATAAATCTGCTTTCTTCACTTCCATGCACACCTGCATTTCCATTTCTTTTTTAAATTTTTTCAACTTTTTATTTTTTTAGCACGTTTATTTTGATTCGATAGATTGAAAAATGTAGTAATTATTCTCTGGATAGAAATAAATATTATGAACTAAACGTAGTGTAGTGATTAATTAAGAAAGATTATATTTTCATCTCTGTTGAAAACTTGAAAAGAAACTAAAACAAATTTCATGAAATTCAAAACATTAGGTAGGGGTCTACGGGTGTACTTCTGCTTCTGTCTGTCTGACTGAGTCCTTCTTCTTCTTGGCTTGCACCGTTCGCTGGTTGCCACGATTCTGCCAGTGTCGTCAGTTACTTGATAGTATCGTGACGAACATATGAAGAAAAAAACAAGTTTGATATTGATACGGAAAAATGGCGTTCAACTGAGTAACATCTTTTTCCCTTTATAATTTTATTTAACTCGAAACTGGCAAAATGACGCTTCAAGCGCAAAGTCCAATTACATTACAAGAAACTGAACTGACGAACGAACATACTAAGATGCGATGCTTCTTTTATTTGATGGCGTCCGTGACTGGCTAAATGGCCGTCAACAGCCAATGTCCGTATGTTTTGTAGGACATTGTTAGTAAGATAAGATTTTCAACCATAAATCAATGGAAGCCGAGTTATCATAAAAAAAATTATATGTCCCAACAATCTATATAAATAAAAATGAATTGTTGTTTGTAAGTCTGATTAAAACTTGAGAACGACTGTACGGATTTATCTTATCATAGCCTTGAAATGTTCGTGGAGGTCTAGGGAAGGTTTAAAAGGCGAGAAAAATTCAAATAATTGCCGGGAAAAAAAATTAATAAAAACCCGTGCGAAGCCGGGGCGGGCCACTAGTCAAAAATAAAAATAAATAACAAAGTTGGGTATAGACAATGAGAAACTACGTAAACCTAAATTAAATGTGAGATGAATATCTATGGATTTTTTAAAACTGCATTAACTTAAAATAATACCTACATAAATTAAATATTCTGAGGCTAGATAGTACTAAATAAATAAAACTCTGTCACGTCACGTCAGTCAGACTCCGAACGAGGTTTTGCTCTCGTTCACTCTTTACTGGTTATTGGACGAATGATGAGCAAAGCGAATAACTACATCAACTTTTTTTTTTTTTGGTTCTAATGATAATAACATTACAAATTACAAACATAGTTAGAAAATAATAAGTTTGATCACAAAACCAAAGAGAATTTAATCACTACGTTTACACAAAACTATCATAAGGCTCACTCTCATCAAGAATCGAACTAGAAGTATCGATGTACGATATATATCGGTTTTAGAAAATCGCTTCTAAGATTATCGACAATCGTTTCTCATCGTTAATAATCTTTAAAAAGGCGTCGCATCGCCGATAATTCGTATTATGGACGTAAAATCATAAGAAGTAGCTGCGAGTCACTATAGATCAAAGTAGCTGCGAGAATGCAGTAATCTGGCTCTAAGAAGTTTCAGTTTCACTTGGACTGGATCAAAAGACCCGTACTATTCAAATGTTGGGTTTTGCCGACTTTTGCCATACATCGGTAAAATCTTATTAGCTTACGGATACGTAACGTAGGTAGTGATTATATACTATCTGTACAGATATAAACTCAGAAACCACTTATATGGTTATGATGTGGTCAATGTGGTGTAATTCCCTAAATATTAAGGTTAGAGAAGTAAGTTCTCCCTCGTTTTTTCTGTCAATAAATGATTGTTTACTTAGACATTTTATTTCAAGGTAACAACTTTACAACAACTTTTAATAACAATTTATAAACTATGACATATTTCAACAATTTTAGCACTACCAAGACACTCTCCATCTTTATAAAGGACACCAAATTGTCCTTCAGTTAGTGCCCTTAATTTATTAGCTAGGATTATAGTAAGACCTAATGAGTTTCTAACCACTTTGCAGTTAGTCAATGGCTTTGTGTGTTGGAATCTAAAGTGGCAATGAAGGACTTCATTATGAGATAATTCTTCGGGCTGTTTATTGATCCAATGTGGGAAACTTGTAAAACATATGTTATTCCATAGAGCTGAATGTTTAGTCCCCGGTACCTGTAATGAAGAATTTCTTTCTAGAGTTTCAGGTTATTTCAAAACTGGGTACAAATTAATTAAGAGTAATATTGCTGAGTTTAATGATGTATAATTAGACAAAAAAAAATTAAGTACCTACCAAATTCAATTTAGTATTTATTTTTATAAGCATTGTTATCAAGGAAGCATTTGGGTTCTGTCTAAATTAGAAATTCCCAGTTACAAAATCTACTAAATATGACTACTTACAACATAAATATTATTTGTAGACAAATCCTTTTTAAAAATAAAGTAGGCATCTTTCCAGTTGGCAAGACAACATCTTTGGCCCACTGTCCAATGGTGTAGGCCGTCATGTTCACCTACTACTTTTCCAGAATCTATGTCAATGAATTGGCCTCTCTTTGCTTGAATGTACTGAAAAAAAAAACAGAAGTTTTATATTGACACTGATACTTTAATCATCACATTATTTTGTTAGTTAGTAGACCAGATATCATTTGATGCATAACACAATTTGTGTTAATAATACAGGAATAAATGACTACTATGAATATTTATTACCTCTCCAATAAAGTCAGAAAATCTTCTTTTTCCAATGAAACAGATACCAGTGCTATCTTTCTTTTTGGCTACATTCAGTAAGCCTTCTTTTTTGGCTATTTCTCTAACATCAGTCTTCAAAAGATTTGCTATGGGAAACATACATTTTCTCAGTGAAAATTGTTTCACCTGTGATAAAAAGAATGTTTGATCTTTGTGCTTGTCTGCAGGCTGAAGCAATCTGACAGCTAAAATAATATAAAATTAATTAAACTACTGTACTAAAGGGCATAATATTGCACAATGAAAAATGGTTAAGATACAACAAATGCTTATTTTTTACCCTCATTTTCCTTGAAATGCTCTAAAAATGGTCCAAATGATGTGTTTGCATAATGACCTGTGGCAATAGCATCAGTTCCTAAATTGTTCCTGCAATATTCAAAAAAACTATCAAACTTAATGAATCTATTGCATAATATATCTGGATTGGGAGTTAACCCTGTTTCATATTCCTTTAGCAACACACTGAACACTTCGTTCCAATATTCCTTTATGAAGTAAACTCTGCGTAGAGGAATGTTCAGCTTACGGCAAACAAAAGTTGCATCTTCAAAATCTTTCTCATCTGAGCAGAAACCGGCTTCATAGTTGTTGTCCCAGTTTCTCATGAAAACTCCTTCAACTTGGTAGCCTGAAAAGTAGATAAAACCTCTAAGTAACACATAAAAAATAGCAACTATGGTAATCTTATGTAGATAAACAATAATTTAAACAAACCCGCTTTTTTTAGGAGTAAAGCGGAGACAGCACTGTCCACTCCTCCAGATATACCGAGGGCTACTTTTCTAAACATTTTGTAACATCTTTTTATCTTTGAGGATCTACGCTAAAATAAAAATCACCTCTGCATTGCACTGCACCAGAGAGTATATAATCACTAAAATCCATCCAACAAACAAAACAAAACAACGCTATTTCACCGGTTTCGTGAAGTAAAGGAAAGGGTAAGCTATATAAAAGCTGATCATGTGCGGACTTGACTTGTGATCTGGCTGCTGGCTGTACATACTTGCCCAAAATTTATAATCTGTGGTTTAAATTCGATGATTTGACAACATTTTGTTGACACGAACGAGAAGTAGAATTCTAGATTTCTGTTTCTCTGTTGTGTAGGTTATTGTTGCGGTATTTTGTAATTTCTGTTAATAATTATCCAAACATGTCGAACTTGAATCTGCAGTGCCTGTTGGGATTACAGTGCAATGATTTCGTCATGATAGCTGCTGATCAGAGCAATGCTCACAGTATTATGCTCATGAAAGACGGTGAGTTAGCGGTTTTTATTTGTCTCATCTTTTAATAACCCTTTATCTTTTTTGTTCTCAGTGATTTAATAACTATATCGTTTTACAGATGAGGAGAAAATCTACAAGATATCGGACAGGCTAGTAATGGGCGTAAATGGCGATTCTGGTGACTCCAATCAGTTTGCTGAATACATAGCAAAAAATATTCAACTTTATAAAATGCGTAATGGTTACGAGCTGGGACCCACCGGTGCTGCTAATTTCACCCGTAGAAACCTGGCTGACTATTTACGAAGCAGGGTAATTTAGTGTTCACTTTGACAAGTATAGACTATGGTTCAAAGTCAATGAGAAATCATTTAATAATTCAATAATGTTTCAGTCACCCTACTTTGTGAATCTCTTGATGGCTGGATATGACAAAGAAACTGGACCTGAACTGTATTTCATGGACTATCTTGCATCCAGCATGAAAGTTCCTTTTGCTGCTCATGGTTTTGGTGGTTATCTCAGCTTGAGTATTATGGACCGCTACCACAAACCAGGTTTGTTAAAGATCATATTTTATACTTTTCTTATCTTGTATTGATGGTTTATCCTGTAAGCTGAATATTACTATGAACTAAATTATTTATTTAACAATTCTTAAGTCTTATGAATAGTAAGATAACAATTGTTGATTATAATTTATTTATTCACTAAGGCACCACCAACAGCACATAATATAATTGACACTTTAAATACTTATTATGTGCCTATAATAGGGCAATAATTATTAATAAACAATTGTATTAAATGGTATCAAGACACTTGTGTCAATACACAGCATCCACTCAATGCTCCCAATGCAGGAAGCAGCAGCAGCAATGTAATATCAACCAATGTATAAGTCACCTTTGACAAAGAAGATGTAGGTCACTTATGGTCCTAACTTCTCTTATAACTTGCAAATTCCTTTAGTAAGAATATTGTACTGAAAATTCTATATTAATGTTTCAAACTTATTACAGAGGCAACTGAAGAAGAGGCGTATGGCATCCTCAAGATGTGCATAAAGGAAATTCACCGGAGACTGTTTGTCAGTCTGCCTAATTTCCAGGTTACGGTTGTTAACAGGGATGGAATCAAAGCCATGCCAGTTATCAACTCTTCTATTCTTAAGTAATTTTTTTTTTATAATAAAGCTCTGTATTTAAACTCAGTCAGTTTTATTTACTGTTATAAAATTAATGGAACTAGTCTGATTGTGATAATAGGATAGGCAAAGTTTATGAATGGTATGAATAGTAAGTAAATTTAGTAGAGACTTAGAGGTTTTTGTTTAGTCTGATGAATAATGATGATGGTGAAACAGTAAAAACCAAGCAATTTATTTTGCCTCTTCATAGATTTATGGACTTATATTTGACTTAAACTATTTGTTTTAAAGAGGTTAATTTAATACTACAGAATTATTTTAGCTTTTGGATTGAAGCTCAACATTTTATATCTTGTTGGGTTAGGCTTCCTGCACACTATGTCGCCACCGCGCCGCGGCCGCTGTTCCCTCTTTGGTGGATTGATAAAATAAGGCTTTGAGGGCGCGTGTTCTACAGTTTAGCGGTGCGGCGGCGGCATCGTGTACAGGAGCGCTAAGGCTGACTGGTGTCAGAATAAGGGAAGGAAAATTAAGATAAATAACCATTGTATTTTTTATAACTATAATTTAAATCTTATACTAAATATTTATCTATTGTATTAACCACCAGCTTTTCTATCTGGGCTGGATGGTACATCAGGCCCTTGATTCTCAGACTGTGAGTTGATGGCATTATCATCACCACCATTTTCACCCTCATTATCCGAGTTATCTGAAAAAGGTGCATAATATTTAACATAATGTGACAGTAGCATAGTTTGTATATAATAGAAAATTCTCTATAACACACACAAATGAACATAAATAAGAAATAATGAAAAGTAAGGTAACATTTAAACCTAGCATGTGTAATGGGTGAGTTAGATTTGAATTTCAAAAGATATAGGTACTGATTAATATGAGATATCTGGCTAGGTTATTGTTTTTTTAATCAGTAACTAATTGGTAATATTATTTTATAAATACATATTATAACAAAAAATCCCTTCATAGGTGTATATTACTTTAACACCTTTAATTAAAATAAATACATTTTTTTTTAATACCTATAAATTGCAATGATTTCGAAATATAAATTGCATGCAATGATTGATTTTTCTTTTGAGTTATTCTGCTAAATAAGCTTTATGTTAATGTGAAGATTAAAATTTACTTTAATGCGGGAAAACCGCAGGCGGGCAGCTAATGTAGTATTATAATTTTGAAATGTAAGCTATATTATTGTTTAGATTCATTAAAATCCATACAGTAGTTTTGTGTGAAAGAGCAACAAAGGGTATTATATATTTTTATAGGATATAAAGATAAATGATTACCTCCTTTTTTATCAGCTGGCATGTCCTCAGTCCTGTTAGCTACTTGGAAGTGATACTCCAGTTCATCAAAGTCAAATACTTGGTCAGTGGGTAGCAAACATGCCAAATAGGATGGGAATGTTGGCTTGCATGCTATCACTAAAAAAAGTCAATAGCTAATAAAATAGAAGAAATAACTGAACCAAACCAACAACCATATAGCAGAAACCAACCACAACAACCATATGGCAGAATGTTATAAAATATCCAGCATTTTGGACTAGTGAGAAATATAGAGTATTTCTTTTTTCATTTTTTTTCAGTTCTCTGGCAGTTGGCACTCTTATACAAAACTTGTAGTGGAAACATTATCAAGAGTATTAAGATAATATAAAATGAAAGTCGATTTACTTACATGGAAAAACTTGATTGTCTTCTGTATTGAATAAGTTATGAGTTTCACTAGTTTTTGCTAAGAACTTTGTGAGTGCTCTTTCAATGTCCCTTTTCTGAGTAGCAGCCTTTTCTCTGATAGCTTCATATTCAGTTACTGGTTGTTTGTGTGTCTGATAACAAAATAAATATTTATGAAATGAGTTCTTGTGGTGGATAATAACCAATAGTATAATATTGTTTTCATATAAAAAAATGATGATGAATTTTAAAAGCTCTCAAAAACTTCATATTGATAAGAATTTTTTAATAGATTTTGTTAGATTTTGAACAATAATCTAACGGGATAATATAAGAATTACCGGTGTCCTGATGTATGCATGTGGATCTGGTAGAGGAGGCAAATGGAAAGGTATGTGTGGGGCTGGTTTCGCTTTAGATCCTGCCGATAGCATTGCTGGAGTCCTAGGAGCTGTGGCCTGCTGAGGTGGCTGAATTACATGCCTATTGGGTCTGATTGCATATTGCTCTACTCCTTTTAAACTGATACCTGAAAGTAACAATTATCATAATAAAAGTGCAGTTAACATTTAAACTCTTTATAAACTCAATAAACAACAAATCTGATTATAGCCGGAAGGCTGATCGCAGATAGAGGAGAGAAAATAAATATTTAAACTCTTAGGGCTATTTACACCATATCCAAGTAAAGTAAGTGGATGGTTAAAATGTAGAGCTATCTTGATCTGTTACATGTGAGCAAGATATCTCTATATTTTACCACTGATTAACTAACTCAGCAATTGTGAAACAGCCTTTGTGGGATTATGGGAATCATTAACACTTACCCATGTTTACTAATGCCATAACAACATCTCCTAAAACTGGTTCAACTCTGCCAGAAATCTCGCAATAACCTCTAGCAGAATTACCAACTTCACATAAAACTGTAACAGATAGAACACAATTGTATTATTTATTAATAAGTCAAACACTTTTGACCTTATATAAAGGAATCTAACTTATAAAAATTAAAAGAAAACATTGACCATAGTTCCTAGGAACAACTTCTTAAATGTTTGATGTTGGCTAACTTTTCTAAAAAAATAATTTTATATATTTATTTAGACAAGTATGAATTTTAATTTGTACAGTAGGCCAAGCGGTTCAAATTATTAAATAGGTAGTTGGTACTCACAGGCTTGCAGCATTTCAGTCATAGTCTCAAGAGACATTTTGTCACAGCACTCGAAACCAGTCTCAAGTAGAACTGTAGACACTGCTATATTAAGTATTCGACGGCGGGCATCACTGTTTCCCTCCAGCTTTTCCGTAGTCTCAGCCATGTTAGGTTGTTATAGTATGTTTCTAATCTCTATACTATACAAATTTGTATTGTTAAGGCTCGTGTGGTCAAAACAAACAAAACTGTGATCACTGGGTGAATGAAATGTTTAGAATATTATTGTGACCTTTTTTATTTTGTGTAGGAAAATAGAAAAAGTATCACAATGAAACAATAAAAACACAACAAGCAGTTCAGTTCAGTTCCTTTTTAATGGCTACTGCGTTTGGTTGAGAGTGATTTTAAAGTCTACTCTTCTTCTTCTTTTATTTGATGGCATCCGTGACTGGCTATATTGCCGTCAACAGCCAATGTCTGTAATAAACTCTACTCTCTAACTGCTAGAGAACGTAGTGATTTTAGACTCTGACTGAAGCAGACAAACAGACAGTGACAGCCTTGCTGGCCTAAAAACAGGCAGTTTTTATAAAACAGATAACTCGAACGTCGTTGTGTCTTCTTCTTAGTGTAAGTTTTTGGTCGTGCGTGTCTCAATTCGTGTGTAACGTGTACCAATGTCAGCATAGATCAGCTATATCACCGTGAACTGCCATACAAAATGACAATGACAAATAACTTGACAAGCAAAATGATGACGAACTACTAACTAGTTAAAAAAAAACTAGTCTAATACTACATTCTTTTATGTCCATGTCCAATTTTATTTCTGTTTCTGTATGTCTGTGAAAACAAATCAAAATCAAATGAAATCTACAGAAAGGGCTTAACCCATTTTGCCATTTAAATTTACTATTGAAAACTCGGAAATCGCTAGGACCTTACTTGGGAAGGTCTTCCGGCCCAGACTTGACGATTTTCCACAACTGTGAAATCTGGTAACTTTTGTAAGTACATACACTACACATCCACTATTTTAATTTTCCTTCGCTGTAAAAATAAAATTAAGCAGAGTTATTATTTAAGTTTTAATTAGCATTTAAAATACTTTTAATAAACCCATAGAGTCATTAATTTTTCAGTAGGTTCCTACATAATCCTTTTGTCTTACATACTTACTTACATATTAATCCCTTTCCATAATTTAACAAGCTATAGTAATTTTTGTTTGTATTCCAGCTAATTCAAACAAGCACACAAAGATATCATCAAAATGGTGAAAGTGTACGCCATTCTTGTGCTGTACAAAGGTATTAACAGTGCTGCAATTCTCAAATCAGCATATGATTTGCAAAGCTTCAGCTTCTTCCAACGCTCATCAGTTCAAGAATTTATGATGTTTGTCAGTAAAACTATGGTGGAGAGAACTACGGCGGCATCAAGGCAATCTGTCAAAGAAGGAGAGTACATGTTACAGGTTTATGTAAGGTCTGACAACTTAGCTGGTGTATTAATAACAGATCATGAATACCCAAATAGAGTAGCGCACACACTCATCACAAAAACTTTAGATGAATTCTCAGTGGCAGTACCATCAGGTTCATGGCCTACAGCTAATGAAAGCACAGTTGATTATCAGGCATTGCCACAACATCTAGCCAAGTACCAGAATCCTAAAGAAGCAGATGCAATGACAAAGATACAGAATGATCTGGATGAGACGAAAATCATCCTACATGACACAATAAAAGCTGTCCTGGAGAGAGGGGAGAAGTTAGATGATCTGGTAGCTAAATCTGACAGTTTGTCTATGCACAGTAAAGCATTTTATAAGACTGCTCGGAAAACTAACAGTTGTTGTAATTTTTGAAGAGTTTTGTATCAACCACGCTGTGTAAGGTTATCACTTATTATTCATCACACAAACTAAGTAATTTATAACTATTAATGTGTGTGATGATATTTCATAGACAATACTTACTTTAAGTATACAATTCATATATTTGTTTCATAGCAAAATATTTTAGTGACATTCATCTATTTGTAAATTAAGAAATAAAAAAGGAAATTGAAATATAATAATTAGTATTTTTTCATGTAAAAAGTTACAGCCTAGACAAAACATCACTCATCAAGATTATTAAGATATACAAAATTCTTGTTACTCATTATGTAATGTTGAATGTTTAACAAATATAAATAATCTAATATATGACTATAAATGTGTTTGATGTGGTATTATATAATATAGCTTTTGGTGTGGCCTAAATGTAAACTAAGACGGAATTTCCAATAGTTTCTATTATATTTAAATTCTGTTGTATAAAACTTTGGCCAAACCGGTACAACTAAAGCTACTGTGGAACGGGACCGTCTGCCGCGCGGCGGACGCTACCATGCTTTATTTGGTCCTTTGAACACCCTACACAACCACAAAGCGAGACGTTTTCGGGCAACATAGTTCCCGCATAGCTGACACATAGGTTTGGCCAAAGCCTACCATTTTTTTGGTCTAAGCAATATAATAAGTTATAGCTTAATGGTATTCCTATTGGCTATGTCTTCTTTAGGCAGTTTTGAAGATTGTAAGTCTGGTCAATAAATACTTTTGTACAATGTACCCTTAGCATTTCTATTGTGTTAGTGGATTTATGGAGGTATATCTTGGATATTTGTTTCTTTTTAATAGAATCATTTGGGTAGGTAAGTTACTTTACCTATCCAATTTATTTATTGTATTCTTTTAACACATTTTCCAACTTAAGAGTGCTATTCAGATATGGTAATTAACTTAAGTTATAGAATATTACTATAGCAATAAATTATCGAAATTATAAAAATAGTATAATATGTTGCATACATTGTTGCAAGTAGTGAAATAATTTAGATGAATATTGTATTGTGCATGGTATTAAAGAAAACAACACCTAGAACCCTTAATTGATTAAACAAAATAATGTTGGATACTAGGATAGGTACTACTTAAAAATATTAATATAGTAGACTAACGTGGTTCTTAAATCTGTTTACCTGAAAGTTTAAATTATATAATTTAAAGTAAGTTAAATCAGGATTTTCCAACAAGTACCTTATCATTTGTAGGTTTAGATGATGATAATTTCTAGGGTTCTGTAGTTTATTGTGATTGCAATGTTATTTTCGACTTTTCGCGTCCACTTGGCAGTTAAGACAAATACATTTGAACTTTCAATAGTAAACAAAATTCATGCGACTTAAATTAATGAAATTAGACTTGTTATCTTGTGTTGAACATAAATAAGAATTACTTCGAGATTGTTTTACATTTAATTACGTAAAAATATGATATTTATTGTCTGTTACCGTTGTTAGTTGGTGTTGAATCAATTTGTTGTTAAATAATCCGGTTTATATGAATCTCGTGAAATGAGCATTCCTTTACATAGGTATTCCTCCTACACATTGTATGAAATTGTATCCTAGACTATAGTAATGGTTGAATTACGAAGACCATAATAAATATACTTACCCAACATAAATAGTTCATTGTTTGTATTCAAAACTAGCAGTGCCCCGCGGTGTTACCCGCGTTAAATATGTTTTCATTTTTTTTTGCGGTTTAAAGTAGCCTTTGTCACTTCTCAAGCTTTAGAGAAACTGTGTACCAAATTTCCTTTAGATCGGTTCAGTAAATCCAGAGATTACCCCTACAACGTAACAAACAATCACACAGACTTTAACCTCTTTAAAATATTAGTATAGAATAAGTTTAAAACTCTGACTAATATCTCTCAAGTTCTGCATTAAAGGAGATAATCTGATCAAGTAATTTTTAAATGGGTTCCGGCCTTTTTGTGTGGAGCCTGGCACATCTACTAGTCCGCCATTTTGAGAAGAACGGCCAGTGTTAAAGTTTCCTAACGCAGAAGAAGAGTAGACATTCGGAGGACGTAAGACTTATGCCCCTTAAAAATTGTTTTGCATTGGGTTGAAGCTGCTTTTAGGTGACAATTGCATGCGGCGGCGGCAGCAGGGCATGTTGTGTTATCGACGCGCTTGAAAAGCGAAATAGACTTTATGTAAGGGTTAGTAAGGTACCATGGTTTGTAATAAATTTTTTTTTAACTTCCGACCAAAGAATAGGGTTGTTATAAGTTTGACGTGTATGTCTGTCTGTCTGTCTGGGACATCATAGCTCCCGAAAGGATAGAGCGATTTCAATGTAGTTTTTTTCGTATGAAAGGTGAGTTTGGCCCGGTGGTTCTTAGACATGTTTCATGAAAATCGGTTGAGCCGTTTAAAAGTTATGGGGGTGAGAGTCTGGAAGGAAAACCGAAACTCTGCAAATATACTCGAGTGGGGTATCAAATGAAAGAGCATCGTGTGCACTTTACTAAATATTATGGTGTTTTACTTTTCAGGAAATTAAGGCATTGGAATCGAGGGTTCTTAAATTTTTAATGTAGATTTATGTTACGTTATTTAAGTTATCGAGGAATGAAAATTTCATTCTAAACAACCCCCTAAGGGTTTTCAGAATGTTTTATTATTATATTTATGATGTATTGGAAACTATTTAATGATTAAATAAATAACTAAGTTAACTCAACAATACCAGAATTATGTTCCATGTTTCAGGCGTAGGGGAACCTGGGGAGGGTTGATCACCCCCTTTGATTATGCACTCTATTTTTTTTTTTTTTTTTTATAATATAAGAAAACTGTTTAAGCTAAACGATTCGGAAATTATCTATCTATTGATAGTTTGAATAAGAAGCAGATTGTGTCACAATTTAACTCATTATGTATTGAAACTCCTGATTGTAAGCTTTTACCATGTGTCCCCGATATTAGGGAGACTTCTTCACCCCTGTTTGGGAGCCTTGATCCTGGGGGGATCAAGTCTCCCATTTGCTTGGGAGACGTGGTAAACAGATTTTTACCGTGTCTCCTCACGACTGATTATCATTGACTAAGTAACTCTATTTGCACTCTACAAAGCATATAGAAATAGAAAAACACACAACAAATAGCTACGTATGTACCATACCTTCCATTGCTACAAGTTTAATTCCCAGCAGTTAGATAACTTGATCCGCAGGGATCAAATCACCCATGATAGGGACACATGGTAAACAGATTTTTAGCACGAATGTCAAATTCAGAGGATGAATTCCTGTATAATTAATTAACTTAATCCTTAGGAAATGAATTTGTGAGGAAATCAAATTCATGGTGGTTCATGTATTTTAATGATTAAATATGGAACTGTATATTTTTCCAATAATAACACATTTTTAGTGATATTTTTTTACTATCCATCATGTTAACATTCAGTATGAGAAATAAAAAAAAAATCTTCTAAAAATTAAGCTTATCTTGTATTTCTTTATTTGATGCTTTTTGTAATCTTGCGAATGTTTTTAACGTCATTAGATGGACACCATATTGCTTTGAAGTTCCCTTCAATGTTTTTCCACATAATACTGCAGCTAAAGCATTTTTCAAATTTTCCTTGTCTATCGGTTTTCTCTTTTTTAATCCCTCTTTGGTCGTATATTTTCGCGGCATTATTACCTAAAAAAATACTTGTAATTATGACAGGACTTTGGCGTGTACAAACCTACACAAATCAGAAGATTTACAATCTTCTGATTTTTCGACGCCAAGGTAGACTTGATCCCTCTCGGGGACACATGATCCCGGGATCATGTCACCCCCAAAGAAAAGGACCAAATCTCCCCAAACATAGTGAGTTTATAAACCATGCCGTGCTCAAAATGAATGTACACGTATTTCAAGTGAATCAAAGCTAATGTAGGTATACTCAAATAAACTACTAACAAAATAAACATAGTCACTAATAGCATTTACTTCATATTTTAATAAATAAATCCGACTAAAACTTACCGAAAATTAAATATCACACCACGCGAATATTCCACCGTCCGCTATTTGCAAACCACTGACATATGTCAAAGAGTGTTAAGCTAGAGAGTTAAGTTAAGAATGAAGGAATCAGTGTTACCAGCTTAAAAATACGTATCACGTTTGGTAAAACTTTTAAATAAAGTTACCAAGTGTCCCCTGGGGATCGACCCTCCCCAGGTTCCCCTACCTGGGTCCTTCGAGCACAACACACGAAGAGCTATTTAAAGAATAAACTAAGTGAACTATATTTCTATTTTGGCGTTTCAGTTATATTTACTAAGACTGGCAGCGGTCTAATGAAATACATAAGTATTTCATTAGACTGCGTTATGTATCTAATACTTTATTTGGGTTTTAATAGATGATTGTTTGATTTATTCCTATTTATAATAATCTGTGATGTGATGAAGTGCCTACTTTTCGTAGATTTCTTATGAAATCGGACGCAGTCTAATGAAATACTTATGTATGTCTTAAACTCTTCAGCTTTATTATATTGTAATTTATAATATAATAAAGCTGAAGAGTTTGTTTGTTTGAGCGCGCTAATCTATGAAACTACTGGGCCGATTTAAAAAATATTTTATAGTTAGATAACCTGTTTATTCCGTTCCCGCGGGAAAATGCATGTAACACGGGCACCGCCGGCGCCGTGGCGTTAAAACCCAGTTGAGTATTAAAATTTTACTCTGTCAGTCAGTCTGTTTATTGTGCGTTTTATCTTTTTGTATATTGCCAGGCTGTAACTCGGACCGTGATGGCAGTTTCATAGACTTTTACATAATAGAGGGAGAGCCAGGGCCTGCCAGACCTTCGTTAAAGTATAACGGCTGAAATTTTTTTCACGTGTTCTCACTGGTGTAGGGAACAATGTTTGGGGGTTACGAACCTGGAGTAACGGTGCCTTCAGTAGGTATCAGGCAATCAAGGCGTGCAGTACCTGAGCTCTCTCACGTCATATTATAAAAGCTGAAATTTATACACAATATTCAAATTAACATTTTAAGTCATTATTCTAAAAGCCAGACATATCCGAAGGGTCTTACGCTCCCCAGACACCGAAGAAAGTCAAATGCGAGAGCATTGCTCAGGTACATAAATCCATTTACTGTCTTAAATTCCTGCAATTTCAATTGTATAATTAAAAAAGAGTATATACGAATATTACTGGACAATTATCATTCAATAATTTTTCAATAACCTGACATATTTGAAGGGTTGAACACCCCCTTAGAGTGAATAAAGGCAAGAGAGAACTACACATGAGAAACCATCACAAAACTGTTCAGTTTATTGAATTGAATACACAAAAAAATATTTATTCAGTATTTAATAATTGAATTTAGTTTGTTTATTTATCAATATAAGTAAATCAATCAAATTTAGCTTAATATTAATTCATAAATACACACATATATTATATAATGTGTGTATTATATTATATATTATTTATTATTCATGCTTAATATTATAATATATTTTATCATCTTTATCTTCATCGTTGTCATCGTCATCTTCATAATTTCCATAATTCTCATCATTTTCCCAGTCATGTAATTGATTGCTTTCATTGGTTTCAATACTGTCTACTTCTAGCAACTTGGCGTCATAGATAATAAATAAATCGGAAACCAAAAGAGCTAAACCTCGTAGGGCCATTTTGTACCATGGACGTAAGTCGGGGTTAAATTTTGTGGTACTTAAGTACCACGGGACGTTCAAGTGGTTAAACACTACCTTCGACTTTCGGAGTCAAAGCTACATCTGTTGAACCCAGTGCCCCAAAAAGACATTTCGAATTTTGACCTTGTACTAAGTTTGGAGGGATTTTGACCCTTCGAAATTGTCCAGCTGTTCAGAGTTGTATTGTAGAATAGGCATTTACTTCATACCTGTTTATTTCGTCATTTCTAAAACCCACTAATACTATTTTATTTGCATTTTCGTATACAAAGACATTATTTTGCTTGTATTCCACTTTGAACTGTGTCAAGGGATATATGAGATCCTCCAAATAGACCTGTGTTTGAATATTCTTACAACATAATTCAAAATAATATTTAAGATATTATACACAAATTCCGTTCAATAATATTAAATTATTCTAATTTTTTTCTGTTATGTCATGATTAATTAAATAAAACAAATCTATTCATGTATATTTTA
The DNA here is from genome assembly GCA_929108375.1 of Gymnoscelis rufifasciata. Classification (NCBI taxonomy): domain Eukaryota; kingdom Metazoa; phylum Arthropoda; class Insecta; order Lepidoptera; family Geometridae; genus Gymnoscelis; species Gymnoscelis rufifasciata. The sequence goes on along the minus strand of OV815315.1, from coordinate 3,644,232 downwards.
TATTATTATTGAAAAATTATTGAATGATAATTGTCCAGTAATATTCGTATATAGGTACTCTTTTTTAATTATAAAATTGAAATTTGCAGGCATTTAAGACAGTAAATGCATTTATGTACCTGAGCAATGCTCTCGCATTTGACTTTCTTCGGTGTCTGGGGAAGCGTTAGACCCTTCGGATATGTCTGGCTTTCAGAATAATGACTTAAAATGGTCATTAGAATATTGTGTACCTCTAAATCTCAGCTTTTGTAATATGACGTGAGAGAGCTCAGGTACTGCACGCCTTCATTGCCTGATACCTACTGAAGGCACCGTTACCCCAGGTTCGTAACCCCCAAACATTGTTCCCTACACCAGTGTTAACACGTGAAAAAAAATTCAGCCTTTATACTTTAACGTAGGTCTGGCAGGCCCTGGCTCTTAGTCCATAAGGAAATTAAAGAATTGGAATCAGGGGTTTTTCTTAAATTTTAAATTTAGATTTATATGTATTTCTCCTGCCGCTATAACTACTATTTGTGTAGCGTGGTTCGTGGAACAAGTAAAACACTTACGGATTGTCATGGCAATAGGATTGTTATACTTAAACGAACACAAAGTACTTACAAGCACAGAAAGAAAGTATATAATCACAAACAGTCAAGAAAATAGTTTAGAGGATAGAAAACACGAAATTGATTGTATATCTACAGCGATACATGCGAAGTACCTTATTATTATTCACTGCTACAACACGCACGCACAGATTGCAACGTATATAAGCCAACTTTTAATGGTTGTAAAATAACAACTACCCGCTATTTAATATAAAAAAACATGTATATTTTTATTTAAAAAAACTTTCATGTAACGAAGTTTCTAGAGGTTATATATACCTATGAACATTGTTAATTCTAAAAGGGGGTCTCGGTACGGTACCCCTGCACTGACATCAAGTATAGGAGTGTATTGTGCAGTACCTATCCTCAAGCCTAATTAGGCCTTTACCAGCCGAATTCCTTGATGTAACGGAGTAGGATCTTCAGTGATGCGACCAGTCGCTCCAGCATGTCCGAAGGTATAGACAACCGCATCCATGAGACGCCTCAACCACGTCTCTATTCTGACCCCTTCTGTGGCTGTGCAGTGAATCACTACATGTTCCATTGTACAGAAACCCATGTGACCAATAATTTGAGGAATTAACACCGCGGATCCTCGGCCACCGACGATACTGGATGGATCATCATATGAAGGGAAAACGGCGGAAGATTTGATAAAATTTGTAGGTTCAGGTAGTGGTGGTTTTAAAACGCTTTTAACCAAAATCAGTTAAATCATAGAGGGAGGCCTACGTCCAGCAGTGAAAGGCTGAATTAAATTATGATGCTGACTTAGTTTTCACACCAGTGTAGCGTAAGGTCTGAAAAGTCAAATAAGTCTTTCTATAGTTATGTGGGCCTATTTCTAAATTTAATAATGTGGTGATTGACAGCTATGCCAGAGGATCTCACTCAGTGGCGCCCCCTGGTGATTGCAAAACGGTGGCCATCATTGCATCTGCCTGCTACCTGCTAATATACTTAGGAAGTTTCATCAAATAAATAAAACCACATCATGAAATAAAAATACATATATTAAATTACATCAATTTTTTTAGTTAACATAAAAATGTAGGTTACAATAATAAAAATATACCTATATAATTTCCATTGAAACAAAATAAATAATAAAAACAAGGTATTCCTTATTATTACAAACCTAGCTTCTAAAACCATTGACTATAAGAGGATTTCTTAACAGATTGGGTAACAAACAAACGTTGAAGCATGGGGAGCTTATTATTATGGAATTTATACTCAATTATTCTATAATTTTTAATTAATTATAGAGAAAATGCCTGTGGAGTCAGTGCTCAGTTAATATTTTCTATCCGTATAGGTTTATCTGTTTATTTCAGACAGCCAACTAGATCTTATGAGCGGGCTTATTTTGTCTTTATAATTTTAATTTGCAGAACTGAGTATGGTACTTAGGCCTCTATCTAGGCCCAAAATTATATAAGTCGTTTTTGCATAGGCCTAGTACCTACCCAGGTACCAATATAAATTGTTCCCCTACATGTTTGTAACAGGGACTTAAAACACAATTAAACAGGTACAAAAATTAAATTCAAATCAATACAATACTCTTGGATAGATATATTTTTTCCTTTCATAGATGTAGTTTTGTATGTATACATGTTTGTATGTATATACGCAGACATTTTTTAAAAGGTACCTTGGTACTAGAATGACTTTTTTAATACACTGATTCCACAAACATCCGATACTTAAATTATACAAAAGAGATTTTATAAGTAACACCCATTACAGAATTTTCAGCTAACATTTTTGGCATTAAGCAACGAAAACAATACAGAGAAACTATGTAAGCTTTGGAATAGAGTTACCTACCAGTGGTTTTTGGAAGATCTATTACTGGTGGAATCCCTTAAATTTGCTTTTGGATACAGATACAGCAAATAAATATAAAATTACTAACGCGTACCTTAGCCGAACATTGAGATAATTATAAAACTCATTGTATGTTATTGTAAAACCGTTTAGATTCTTAAAACTTTTTTTATATACTGTATTATTGATTGTAATTAGAAACTCCACAAGCGTTTAAAAAAGTGAAGCTTGTACTTTTCAGATTTATACCCAAAATATTTGCGACTTTAAAATCAATTTATATTTAATTATATAATTATTAAATTAGGTTGAGTTGAGTATCTAGGCAAAAAGATACACATTTCTCAATTAATAAACGGCTTACTCCAGAAATCCCCTGCGAGTATAAAAAATAAAGTTAATCATTACATGATTTTACCACTGGTAAAGAGTAACATTAAGAGAGTGCCTACAAGATGTAAGGACTAAATAATTCTTACATTTCCAAGAGATAGAAGGAATAAAACAGATATTTACAACAAAAAATAAATAGAAGAATCAGTGATAGCCAAATAAATAAAGGTATATTGTAGGAAATATTTCAAAAGAAGTTTTTACAAATTGCAAAAGTATAAATGCCCTTTTACGTTAAATATAATATTTTCACACTACTAAAGTAGGTTTTCTAATGATAGTTTTATCACCTAATATATCTATTTGTTGTTTTATTACATTTATTTTTTCTTTACTTCTATGCACTAATGTTAACATTAAAATATGTTACAGTGTTCCCAATGTTTTTTTTTTTCAATTTTGATGACTTCTTTTTGAAGGACAATGATAATGAATTTCAATTAAATAATAGTTAAATCGAAACACAATTTAAAATCAGTCTTCCTGAATGTTTAATTTGGATGAAATTCAATTCCTTCATAATTTTGAACTTGATGAATTTTTAAAACATAATTTTGCATTTTTAGTAGGTACATGAAATCGAAAATAATGGTAAGTTGTGTATTTTTTGGAACATATTAAATTGTCAACTTTTTCCAACAGGTCGACGTAATCACCTCGATAGGTTTAAAAAGTTATTATACTTAATCATAATGTCTAGATTCTAAGAATCACTGTAGCATAGCAACCTAAAAAATAATTTTAAATTAATGGTTTACAAAATTGCACTGTTTATTTGTGCAAATGGGTTTTGTGATGATAGGTAAAAATGGTCATAAAAACGCAAAGATCAACATAATAAAAATAATTTATAGAATTTACATTAACAATTAATTAACAATATGGTCGCGGTCATAAATGCATATCAATAAGCCAAAGAAACTTCAAAATTGCCACACTTAATGTACATGAAATGTCTCGGCACACACATAGCTCCTACAGAATAAATAAACACTGGTCGTATCTATTCACAAGCTAAAGGAAAATATCTCTATTGCTAATCTATGCATCCGTCTTCAACCACTTACGTCTACTTACACGATAAAAGGCATCCTTTCATAAAATATCCGTATTACAAACTAAACATATTATAGCAAACCACTTTAATAAAAGAACAATCTAGGTACACGATCACAATAACTTGTGCAAAATAATGTCAGCACACCAATTTTCACTATTAATGCACCACGGGAACTTTTGTACTACATAGTTAGAGAGGGGAATTTGCTAATTCAATCATGCATTCCCACCAGTCATGAAGAGGCGCAGTGTAAGCTTTGGTGTTGTTCCAGTATCTCCATGATCCGGGTTTTCAGGTAGGTCCAACAATTCGTCATGTATGGCTCATTTGTTCGGGACGTGGATCTTTTTGGACCTGAAGTCGTATATTTTCCTGCAGAAGAGGACGAGCTCTGGGGAGACTGAGGGAGGTAGCTTGGAGTCGTTCGGCGCGTAGGCGGGGTTCATCTCGCCCGCGGGCAGCGGCGGCACTATCGTTGACGTTATCGTGACGCCCTCTTCGGCGGCTTTTAGCCGTTTTCTATACCTGTAGAGCAAAAAAACAGGGTTATAGTTGATGGGTTTAAGAAATTTATATCGAACAAAAAGCATTAGAGGCATGTCATTCCACATAGCCTCTATAGAGCTAAAGCTTTTTTAATTGCGGGAAGTTTTCCAATGTGTTTCCGGGAGTTGGCATCCCGATACCGCGACGCAAACACTCGTCGTGTGGTATATACCGCTCTAGCGACACTCACCGGCAGTACTCGTTGAAGGTGAGCACGTAGCACTTGTCCTCGATGCAGGCGACCGAGTTGGCGTCCCGGTGTCGCGACGCACACTCGTCGTGTGGTATATACCGCTCTAGCGACACTCACCGGCAGTACTCGTTGAAGGTGAGCACGTAGCACTTGTCCTCGATGCAGGCGACCGAGTTGGCGTCCCGGTGTCGCGACGCAAACACTCGTCGTGTGGTATATACCGCTCTAGCGACACTCACCGGCAGTACTCGTTGAAGGTGAGCACGTAGCACTTGTCCTCGATGCAGGCGACCGAGTTGGCGTCCCGGTGTCGCGACGCACACTCGTCGTGTGGTATATACCGCTCTAGCGACACTCACCGGCAGTACTCGTTGAAGGTGAGCACGTAGCACTTGTCTTCGATGCAGGGGACCGAGTTGGCGTCCCGGTGTCGCGACGCAAACACTCGTCGTGTGGTATATACCGCTCTAGCGACACTCACCGGCAGTACTCGTTGAAGGTGAGCACGTAGCACTTGTCTTCTATGCAGGCGACCGAGTTGGCGTCCCGGTGTCGCGACGCAAACACCTCGTCAGGCGCGTCCGCCGGTTGTCGGCCGCGGTCCGTGTGCTCTGGCCTGTAGTACCACACTAGCGATACCATCATCTCGCCTGAAAGTATAAGAAATAATATTAATATCTTTGTTTGCATTTATAATAACATAAATTGGCAAATGTCAATTTGATTAATTAATATCAATGAGAGCGCTGGTTTAGACGACGACCATATTGTATTTTCGGTGAATTGTTCTCGGTGAACTTTCCTCATATCTAGCAAACTAAGTAACTCTAGTAAACTAAATATGGATGATGTGATAATACATCGCATTACATTCATTTATGCATCGTTATTACATGGAGTTTCTTAAAAAAATAAAGAGAAACAGGAATAAAATATAACAACAATACTTACCATCCTCAGGGTTCTCCCACAGACTCGCGACGCGCGCCACGAAGGGCTGCGCGCGCGCGACCGACGCACGGAGTAGAACGCAGTCTCCGCGCGACACTTTGTCGCCGCTTGTGTGAACCATGCGCGACCAGCAACGCGCCATGCGGTCTAGGCGGGAATCGTTCTGTGAAAGACAACAATATTAGTCAATACGCTATTAATAAAAAATAGGTGCCGTGTGTCGAAACAGTGTCAATTTATGATAAAGTCATATATTACTGTAATGTTCTAGCGCCAGAGTGCAGCACTAGCGTAGACAATAAACAGAGTTTCTTGATTTTCCTTAAGCAGGATTCTATCTTTGACGAATCCTTCAAAGCGTGATGTAATACAAGAAAACTAGGTTACGAGAGGTTACGTTGGCTGATGACGGTGGAATAGCCAGTCATGAATGCCATCAACCAAAATAAATATGTTTACTGTTTGTACTAGTGGCGCTATCTGCGCTGATTTTCACGTTCTATCCTCTATTATGAGAATGCCACCGTAAACGCATGAATTCAGTATGTATGATCAGTTAAAAAGAAAAGTAATTCAGTATTGCATCGAATCATTGAACGGATGGGAACTTTTTGAATGATCTGATGCAACAAAAAAGAATTAGATCAATTCGAGCTTGGTTAATTTCTTCATAGTTCTAACATGTGTTCGGTACTTGAGCATCGAAGTAACTAACAAAGTGTATACTGAATTAAGAAGGCACTCTTCTTATAACATTCGAACTAAAGTGAAAAGGAGTGAGGAGGTTAAGTCCCTAAAACTGCGTCAATTATGTAATACTTTAATGAATTATTTATGATGATTTAATGTGATATCCCTATCCCAAAATAGAAACTTACATTGAGGTAGACTTTAGAAAGGTGGTGTTCGCCGTCCCAGTTCCATCCGTTGCTCCACCTCGGCGGCGCCCTCGGCTCCAGGTCCGGCAGGGCGGCGGGGGGCAGCAGCCTCCGCCCCCGCCTCCCCTTGCCCCTCCGGCGCGGGCCCGACGGCACCGGCGACGAGCACGCCTCCTCCACGACTAAAGTCGCCTCGTCCGTCTTTATCGCCGGCCTTTTTGAAACCAGTAGCTTGACAACTTTCTCGACGTTCTTAGCCTTCAACTCTGTCAGCTTGCAGCGCTTCACTTTGGCCACTTCGAGACTTTCTTCCTTGGGTTGTTGCTGAGATTCTTTTTCAGGAATTATGTCTTTTGAATTCGGGGTTTCGGGCGTTTTATCCGTTTCGACAACCTTCTCTTTTGTTACTTCTGGCTTCTCTTTTTCTATCACGGGTTTGGGTTTCTCCGGTTCGGGAGCTTTCTTTTTGGGTACCTTCAGTTCTGGCTGTTCAGATTTTGCATTCGGTAGTTTATCATCTTTGAGTATGGGTTTGGCGGTGTGCGGGTTTAATACTGATTTTTGCGTGACTTTAGAATCGACATTCCCGAGTTTGCATGCATTTTTGTGGGCCAATTTCTTTTCGATCAGCTGAGTGACTGCCGCTATCGTGTTCGGTTTTACGCCGTTGCTCGTGTTAGCGTTCTCTACGACGTTGTTGTTGATGTTGAACACCTTTTTTGTGCAGTTTTGAGCGATATTCTCATTGGGAGCTAGAAATAGATCGGCCGGATTGAGCTCCTTTTCCGTATCGGCCCTATCGATGCTGTTCTTACGAATAAGATTGTCTAATATTAGGGCACTTTTGGTTTTAGCAATTTGAGATGTAAACTCATCTCTCTCCTTCTTTTGAATGACGTTCATCGCGAGGACACCACTGTTGACTTTAGGATTCTCATCACTGGGAGGCGAAAGGAGAATTTTCTTAGCTCGCGAACGACTAGAACTGGTATCCAGTTTCCGTTTTGCACATTTTTTCTCAGCCGGCGGCGTTTTGGGCGTTTTCCTAGGCTGCGAACTCTTCTTCTTAACCTCTTTAGGAACGCTTTCAACACGCGGTGTTTCCGGCGGATCGCCCGAGACTTTCCTCCTCTTTATTAACTTAACGTGCTCCCCTATCCCATTAGTTTTGCAACTCTCCAGCTGCTGATCTTTCATATCGATCTCCAACTTAGGCCTGGAGTATCTTCGCTTGACGGCCTTGGGACTAGTCATCGTATCGTTCGTCGTATTGTGTTCTCTGAGCGCCTGTGCGTCCGTTTTTCTGGCCGACGCGAACGTGGGACCCTCGTTCTCTTTCTTGATGTCCACGAGGGGGGTCGTCCTCTCGTCGGAGGAGGAGAGGTCGATGGGCGCGCAGGGAGGGGAGGCTATCTCGACGATGTCGTCGTCGGCGTCGCTGTGAGCCCGGGGCGGTTGCACGGCGAGGAGGAGGCTGGTGTCGTCGCCCGCGAGCGTGCGGCGCGCCATGGCCTTGCCGAGGCGCGCCCGGCGCGGCGCGGACGAGGGCGGCTGGGGCGCGCAGGCGCCGGCCGAGCCTCGCGCGGGGGAGGGCGGCCCGAGGGCCTCCCCGGGGCCGTGCACGTCGCTGGCGATGCGGATGTTGTCTCGCACGTCGAAGAGCTCGCGCTTGGGCGAGGCGCCGCCGATGGCCGGGATGGGACACGGGTGCGGCGCGTCCGCTCCGGCCGGCGGTTCAGGCTCTAACGGCGGGTCCTGTGGGATAAATTGTAACACTAAATACAACTCATGAACATGTAACATGAAGCCGAATACCGACGTGTTGAGTGGGCACGGGCAACGCTCGTTAACTACCATATTTGTTTTCTCACCTTGCCGCTGCCGTGGTTGTCTGCGGCAGCGTCCAGCGCGCACGCCCGCACCTTCGTTCGGAAGGCGCCCCCGGGCGGAGCGAGGGATGGAGGTACATCCGGGCCGGCTCCGGTTGGGGCTTTACCAGTAGCGGGCCCAATATGGACGTTTTTTGGACACGCGTTAAGTGGGCACGGGCATCCGCGATATTCTGGAAATAGTATTAAGATGATTAATTCGTTCAGTTACATACCTTTGAAAATAGGTGAGTGTAAGTTTCACTAGTCACTTAAGGCTTTAGACATAAATCAAATGTAGTCAAATTGTGATCTAGACAGCCCACGACTATTCAGTAATTTTGGCCGTAGAATGACCACTACAGGTTATAGCCACCCTCAATCACAAAAAGTGTATGCTTATATGTCCAGATCATTAATTATAAATTACTTGTTATAAAAAATAGATATTCAAAGAAAAATATACATTATGAAAGCTCGAACCTGGCATTTGCCGTTTTCCAGCCAAAATATAGGAAAAATCCAAATAAACCGCAAGAGTTATCGCCAATTACAAAGTTTTTATTTACCGTTAATATAATTGAGTTGGGCTTTTAAGCGCGCACACCCGTTTAACCAAACAATCGGTTGCTCAGTTTCAGGAAAGTCGCGAAACTTATACTTTTTTGTCGGCCGATTGCAATTCGGTGGAATGTTATGGCGCAATTTCACTAGTCGATAGGGTCCGCATGCGGAGTGCGAGAGATTTCTGGAACGCGTGGCACAGGACCCGCATTCGGGGAACCGTTTTCATCAGTCGATATAGTCCGCATGCGGGGAGAGAACATCGTCGCCAGTTGTTAACGAGAGTGGCACTGAGACAGACGTTCTTGCCATGCATCATCTGTGTCAAGCTGTGTATATCGACTGATGAATTTCAGGCGTTGTACCGAACGCGTATCGACTTGCAACTTTCATTGGTTGTTATCTCGCATGCGGGGAGTCCCCGCATGCTGTATATCGAACGAGTTATCGACTAATGAAAATGCGCCATTACGCACATTTGATACTCATAGCTGTCCATATTAATTGACAGGCATAAATTAAGTTTACGGTTCGAATCAAAGAAATTAAATAAAAAAAAAATCACGTAACTCACCGACATAAGATGGTATCCTTTGTGGGGAGTGCTGATAGCACGGTGGTCCTCCATAGTACTGAGGTGGAGGGTACGGCTCGCCCGCTATTCCGCTCATCTGAAACAATCACAAAATTTACTAAGTACCAGCGACACCCCGCCTTTTATGGATTTTCCCGCAAAAATATCTTATGTTCTCACGGAATAAGTACATGTCAACCTTCCTCTTAAATCACTCTATCTTTCGCTAAAACACCCCATTGAAATAGGTCAAGTAGTTAAAAAGATCTGAGCGAAATTAAAGCGACCAAATTTTACCCGTAACGTAAGGTTACAGTTAGCCACGGATCTAGATCGTATTGTGTGGATGTTTTTGAGTGGAGTGTCCAGTCTATTTATATTAACAAATACTATGTAAAAGTACTGGTACAAAGCAAGACGTGTAAACCATCTAAAATAAAAGCAAAGAATAAACGCAGAGGGGAGCGCAGAAGCTGGATAAAGTGAGTCATTATTTGGGGAATTCTCATCGGATAACCGGCGAACATTACCGCGTTTCCCCGACTGTGAGGTGAGTCAGAGTTTTGATTGCACTATCTATATGTATATAGATTGCACTGTATTGTGACAACGGGATTCAAAACTTTGTAGTTTGCTCCATTTTGAATGTTAAGTAAGGTCACCAAGGCTGGCTTATCTTTTTCTACTTAATTAGCAGGTTTTTAAAATGCGCTGGTTTACTAAAACATACCAATATTTCACATATATTTTTCTTAAATCAGTATAGATTTAATTTTGTAAGGCTGAAGTGGCTTGTTTGTTTGATAATTATGTTGTGTTTGTTGATTAAACGCGCTAATCTCAGGAACGAATAGTCTGATTTGAATAATTATTTCACTGTTTGATACACTGTTGAACGCGGTAATAAAAGGAACTAATTGTCTGTTTTTAATAATTATTTCACTGTTAGATAGCCGATTTATCGAGGAAGGTTATAGGCTAGGCCTACACCGCGGGAAAGTATGTCGTTCCCGAGGGAAAATATATAACACAAAACAAGTGAAAAGCTGGTATCACCGAGAATCGTGAGAGAAAAGCTGTCATAAAATTGCATCACTACAAACTCTTGTGAACACAACTAAGTAAAATGTCACTATGACCTTATTGGGAAAGCGCTTGAATTGCTTGTGTCTGATACAAGTACACTTCTACAAACATAGAAGCGCATATGAAAATGTAAATTTTAAAATTCAGTATATTTGCAGATGTTGGTTCTTCTGCCCATTTTACATCCCTCATAACTGTTACATTTTCAACCCATTTTCATCAAACATATCTTGTCTATCAACACACGCGCAAAAGTCACCTATATTATACTAAAAAAACTAAATAGACATCGCTCCGCTCATCCGTCTGGGAGCTATAATGCCTTAGACAGACACATCAAACTTATAACACCCCTCTTTTTTAGTCGGGGGTTAAAAATAAGCTTTTTTTTACAAACACTTTATGTGGCATATTGACCCATATTGTGACAAGATAATTATGTTATTTAATTGATTTCATTTTATTATTAATTAATGAGTAGCGACCAGTAACACTATTATTCCGAAGGTGTACGTGGGTTCCAACCCCGCACCTCTAAATTTTTTTCCTCTTGAAAAATGTATGTGCTCTTTAAAACACGTGCTTTAACGGCGAAGGAAAACATCGTGAGGAAACCAGCATGTTCTGAGTATTTAAAGAGTTTGAAGGACATGTGACATTCACCAAGCCGCACTTGGCAAGCGCGGTGAATTAAGGCCTAATTTCGTCAAGAGAGTAGTCCCTGTGTCCCAGCAGTGGGAACGTTAAAAGGGTGGTGGTGGTAGAGAGTACCTACCTGTGCATCAGCTTGGCTGTGAGAAGGGGGCATTGGGTACGGAGGCCCGGGCGGTCGGTAGTAGCGACCGTAGCAAAGGTCCGAGTAGTATGGCGGCCCGTATTGTGGCAACATCTGTAAAGAACAAACAATAAAAGTTAAATAAAAACAATGTTTTGTATTAATAACAACTTCTATAGCTTTCCTTGAAGGCTCATTTGCAGCGAGCATTATTCCGAGAATTCCCATTAATGTTACATTACGTAGAAAACTGATAAAGCTGTGTTGTTCTATTCGCTTCTCAACTCAGTATAAAACATTGAAGCGAACTATCTAGAGAATGTTATATCCTTGATAATTTTTGTTTAAGCAATTTAGTTTTATTAATTTTAAGTTGACCTGTCCATGTATGCCCTGTGCTTATAAGGAAATAAATGTTTTGACTTGGACTATCAAATGTTCTAGTTATACCTTTACAAATCATTGTAACAAGATGACAATAGGCATATTGACTACAAAAATATTGGTATTCTCTTAAGTCCAATTGTCAGTCCATCTAAAAATACTGGACACCTATTTTTTTTAATAAGAAAGTGCATACAGAACTTTAAAGATCCGGAGTGCTCAGGGGGCTTGTAACTGCGAAATCTTGTAAATTTAGTACAAATCGCACGAAAACGAAAGCGTTACGTCACGCGAAGTTTTGTCTTCTTTTTTCGTTTGCAATAAAAAAGTTAAATAACGGACACATTTTTTTTAATAATCTAAATTACGGCCTCTTTTTTTTCGCCATCCTACGGAGGCGGACTGCGGCGTCGAAGACTAGAGCTTCGGTCCCATTCAGTCATGTTTTATAGTATTGCCATCTTAAAGTTCTACTCGTAATCTCATAATTTATTTGCTCGTTCCTCAACACTTTTCCTATAAACTTTTGCAGCAAAGGTGAACCTGGATAATTTGGCCTTGTCATGGAATTTACATATTTGCTTCCGTTGCATTTTTAAAACCAAAATACACATTAGATTTTTTTTTGGAAACGAAATGAAATGAAATATTTATTGCTGATATTTTACTTTTAAATAGAAACAGCATCTTCGATTATGTAATAAGTAATTTTTTATTAAATCTTCTAACAGATCTAGTAGTTTTACGCAAACAATAACAGGAATCAATACTGAGTTACAAAAACGTCTTCAGACATCACTCCAAACTTTCAACAAGTTATAATACACATGACGTTACGAATAAATTTTTAAACACTGATGAGAAAAATTATTTTGTTTATTTTCATGACTTTTTAGAACCAGAAACCGTAACGGCAGTTATTTTTTTTATTATTTACTGTACGAGGTCTCGTACAGTAAATAACCTTTATGATTTGTTTTAAGAATAATGGTTAATAATGTTACTTACTTGTGGGTGCGGCCCGTGATAGTGTGGGTATCTGGCCATCGCGCGTTCCTCATTATTAGCCTCCTTGATCAGGGGCCCGGCTGGCTGGTAATATCCTGCAACAAGCAGAGAATCGTGTCAACTAAATTATAAAATATTATAGCGGCGATCTCTATAACTTCTGGGAAACCTGGTGGCCAAAATAGAGATTGCTGACAGGAATTCTGCTGGGTCTTTGCCCAGCCTTTGCCCAGCAGTGAGACGAAAATAGATTAAATATTTGGAGAGGAGGCCAAGCCACCATTTAAAGCACAAGACCGCTGAGATTAAAGTAGAGAGATACCTAAGTGTCATTTTGAAATTAAAAACATATTAAAAACAAAATCGATTTCGTAACATTGAAACAGACGCATAGTAAAGGTTTTTAGTCTGTTTAGTTTATAAAAAAATAGGCAAAGTATAGAACCTTACTTCAATAAGGACCTGGGGTTTATTAATAAAACCTAGCTAGATCGAAAAATCGCCCCGGAAGTTGGCGGAGGTCTTATTATTTTAAACTAATAAATTGTGTATTCGTATGTTTTATAAGTGATGTGCTTGTTATGTATTGTAGAATATCAACGTTTCTTTACTCTTTTGACAAGGAGCTCAACACGCGAATGAATTGTAATTACTTAATTAATTTTGTATTTGTAAGCAAAATAGGGTACAGAAATGTGTGACTGTGCGTTTTAAAGTTTCTTAATAATCGTCCCAGAAACCTTTTAACATACTTAATTTCATGAATAATGATTGTCACCAAGATACAGATCACATATCAAGAATTGTTCCTTTAATTATAATAAAGATTAAGTTGAGCATTGATAAAAATAGGTTTCAGAACAAGGTTAAATAGGTCAACAACGGCATGTTAGGCTAAATTATGTTTTAAGTAAAGCAGGACATGATACACTTTGGCGCATGGAGTTACACCCACGCAACTCCCTCGTACTCACTCAGTCAAGGATCGGGGCTTCGGGGCCCTGACATCATGGCACACTTACTATCTAGGCTAGCAGCTTTTATAAAACTGTATGTCAATCGAATTTACCTTTCCAGTAGATGGCTACATTGTTTGGTGAAGTTTGACCTTGCTAGCTTTTTGGTGAACTAAATTCTAAGCCAGGATATGTATTTTGTTCAGTTAATATGCAGAAAGGATAGTATATTTATACCCGACTGCGCGACTCAAAGGAGTGGTAATGTGTTTATCAGTATGTAGAGGTAAGTATGTTCCTTTGTCTATACATATCAAACTCCTGGGCTGATTTTTATAACTCATACGTCGATTGATTTCTCTTAGTCCGGCTAGTATCACAAAAGACATGACGTCGGTGAAAATTCAATATGGCAACAACTGGGCGCCATTTTGTAATAAAAAAAAAAACAATAAACTAAGTATCTATGTCATGTGGGGTTTAGTTAATTTTTCATTTTGTTTTTACAGTTTTCGATCCGATAGACAGTTTGGGATATTATGTCGATTTAAAGTTGCGTTGTTACGCATTCTCACATAATAGGCATAGTCCGGCGATATATTTTTCTTATATTCAGCTTGTCTTCGTCGATCGCTTTACTTTGACATTTGTGTTCGTTAGAAAGAGCCAGTCGTTGATTAACATAATGCATATAATCCACGAAAGTGTTATATTCCAGTTAAGGATAAAGCCAACATAACTTTAGACGTAGACGTAGGAAGTTAAGAAAATTATTCACCTCGTCCGAACCTTTTTGGGGAGTCAACCTGTGTCTCCATTATTTCTAAATGAAATAATGTACTAAAATCTCAATAGATATCGTGAAATTCTCAATCTGAAAAGTATACGTTGATTAAAAATCTTTTATTAAATACGATACTGCAAATAATGGTATCCTATAATATAAATGTAGGTAGGTAAGTTTCAAATTAGTTTTATGTAGTTTTTGCAAAAAAACAATAGTCAATCATGAAATCTGCGCTATTGTTTCAAAATTCAAATACATTTTCATTTCATTCTGGAACATGTTGATGGGTCACAGATGAAATATCAGTAGGACGTTGTTTTAAAACAATGAGGTTTTTTTATATTTTCATTATTATCTTTTATTGAATAAAGATAATAAAACTCATTGTTTTTCATTGTACGTAGTAATTACGTTTTCTTTGGGTTTGGTTAACATTACCATGCCTCCATAGTTACTTTTATACGGTTTTGGAATAAAATTTTAAGCCCCTCTTTTTGCGTCGGGGGTTGAAAAATCCTTGAAAATATGCCGAATGTATAAAATGGCGTTCAAAATGGTGGACCGTGCTAATTTTTAAAGTATTTCGCTAAATCAAATGCTGTCATTTCGCCAAATACCAAATAACTTTCAGTAACCTGTACCTTATTAAAGAATGTCCTAAATAAGTATAATTTCGTGTTGCACCGTTAAAATTATTTGGCCACAATTATCCGTTGAGCAACTGTCATGTCGGATGTGGTCACCCGGTCACCCGTTTCGAATTTTAAAAGCTCCATCTATTCAAACTAAAACCAACCTTGTTGTTAGAAAATACAGTATGTTTTCGTTTACGGTTTTATTTTACGACTGCATACGTCTTCACACCACATTTCGTAGATAAACGTGTGGTTGAAACCGTTTCCTACCCGTTATTAGTGAAGGTAATTCTACTAAAATTTTATTGTAGTGATCTACCTACGTAATACGTGATGTGTTTTTCTTCTATATCCTTTACAAGTAAATGGAATACTTTTTCATTTAATGGAATTCCCCTGTTGAATAACTGCAGGCCCATTCCAGCTTTGCACGCATTCTAAGACCTCCCCTTTTGAATAAATCTACCTGAAAACATTTCTGAAAACAGCATAAGTCATCCGTTCAGTAGATTTTGAGTTTATCGCGAACATAAACACAGACAAACCCAGCGGAGGACTTCAATCTATACTTAGTAATATCATAAAGCCGAAGAGTTTGTTTGTTTTAACGCTATGTTCTCAAGAACGTGGTCCAATTTGAAAAAATATTTCAGTGTTAGGTCATTATCATTATTTATCAACTGTTTACTCCGAGAAAATACGTTGAACACGAAGGAAAATACGAAAACAAGGGAACAATCTGGCGTATAAATCTAGTTTGTTATTAGTACTTACATAATAGACATAGGCCACAATCCAATACTTTCCAATACTAGATTAAAATAATTATCAGCGAAGGAATTTTTAAGTATGAAAAGGATACAAGCAACGCCGCGGGGCGCAGCTGGTTTAAAGATACAACTATCATCTGTTCTCGCTTTGTAAATAAAAAAATCTTATTTAAAACCCTTACAGACGAGCGGTTCGCCTTGAGACGACTGCAGCTGCCCTGCAACCAACTATACCTGACGAGTCTTTTTGTATCTATACATATGTACAGTCGAGTACACATCTAAACATGTGAGCATTAGCAAACTTCAAAAGTAAATGTACAAGGGATGACGGCAAGGTTAACTTGTAGGTGTTTGGGACTAGCGTTGGAACAGGCAATTTCAAATATAACAACCCCTAAGATACCACAGCATTTATTAATGATTTCCAATTTAGAAAAAAACTGGATTTACTTTAATTGATTAGCCCATGCGCACAATTTTTTGCGCATGGGCTAATCAAATTTTCATTTTTTTTGCTTTTTAATTTTGATTTTTAATTTATCTTCTTTGTAAGAGAAATTAACTGCCAGTTGCATCAACGTTGTATAAAATATGTAAGCATAAACTTTGGCCAGTTCAAATACTGTAGCATCGAACATAATCAGTCCACATAATAGTTTTATTTATTGACACGAGTTTTGTTGCCGACAGTACCGGACTCATTGTGTCTCGTACGGTCGGCCGGTCGCAATAGAGATAAATATTAACCTCAATGGATATTTTTTGTGGCGATCAATCGTGCAAAGGTGCAAAGTTTACGGGTGTTTATTAAATAAAGCACTTCACTATATTATAGCAGCAAGCTCTTTTTTGCTTTGTTTGGAAAATAATTATGACATGAAGTAATAGTAGATTTACATGATTTGAGGATGCAGATTGTCTGCTCTAAAAACAACTGTAAAACGGTAACGGTCAACTGGTAAGATTTGTAACGAAATTCGTTACGCCAGTCTTACTTCTCCTCTCTCACTCTAACCATAGTAATAAGATAGTATTATCCTGCTCTAACCCACTATACACCGTATTATGGAAAGACGCTTAGGTACTTCGTTATCACTCAAGTTTAGATTAGGACTAATAGAAAAACAATCACTATAATATTCTTATGGGGTGCGCTAAAAACATAGTGTACGGGCTAACGCGATATTCTTGTCTACATTAGCGAGTGAATATTTGTGTCGCGTTGCTCGCTACAAAATTCGGGGTGAAGTACGTGAAGTCTCACGCCCACGTTAAACATCGTCTTCGTCCGACAACTTCGCGTTGCAACGACGTACCCGGCCACACACATCTCGTTCACACGAATATTCGACGTTAGCCGCTAATGTAGCCAAACCATTACAAAGAATTGTTGTAACATGTAAATCGAGGGTGCAGTGATAAATTTTGAGCAAACAATTCTGATTTTAGTACGATATTAAAAGGTATTTTCGATTTGTTTGCATTTATCGGAAAGTTTTTGAAGTGAAACTTCTTTAGAATCGTTGTGATTTCAAACCGGATGCAACGGAAAAAACGACAGGTAAGCGAATCTTAAACGCTAACAAGGTTAAGCAACGTTGCGCGACGCTAGTACTTGGATGGGTGACCGCCTGAACAAAATATTATTGCAGTTTTTTTTTTAATTCTTTCATTCATTTATTCTTTTGTCGATTTACAGAAGTTTCACTTCTATCGTGTGTGAATCGCACACACTCTATTTTTTTAACACCGCACCCTCGTAATGTTTATACGAGTAAGTTATGTTTGTATTGTGATTTAGTTAAATAGTAAGTAAAACTGTGTGATTCGAAAAAAAAAAAAACTATATTGACCGACATCTTTTGATTCCACCATTCTTCAGCCACGCCATCAATAGTGATGAGAATATAATGCACAGAACAGACAGCGCAATCGCACTAATAGAGCTGGCGGGTTGTATTTCATTGTGGGGCTATCGCTGTAATTATCGCCATTTATCACAATTTTTCACACTTTCCACGAGGCTGAGGTTGGCTTCATTCACACAGGTTACGGGTACGCAGAAAAATACCTCTACTAATCGGAGTAGATACGATTTTCGATAATTGTAAATATACCAAAAGATATTGTAATTCTTTTTTGTATTTGTTTTGATTAATATTGGTCGATAAGCGAATAGCGAAAGGTTTCAGTCAAATAACAATTACATATATGAACGGTACTCGGAGATTTATTTTGATATCGTATCAAAACAGTAGACTAGTTAACGTGCGCAATATAATAAAATATATTAAAAAAACTTTAAATATGTAAAAGATTTAAAGTTTTGTTATTGTAAAATACCATCACTTTTTTATTGAATAAACTTAACCTGTTTCGATGGAAACCATGAGTTTGAGATGCCGTGCCAATAAGATGTTTTGACAAATAATGAAACTTTTTATTAGTGTCATAAAACAACACACATGGTTATACTCACTTGTGCGCTGTTTATTATTGACAATTTAAAATAGCAACTGACGGTTCTGTACAGGTTTCATGAAATAAAACTGATGTTTGAGAATTGTGCATATATAGCCAATATTTATTAGTTGTATCTCACAGCAACATTTAGTGTGCTTACCCCGTGGTAAGCACTAACCTTCTTACGCAAAATATACAGCCAAGCTGTTTAAGTTAGCATGCATCTTGTCTCTCCCTAACATACACAAAATGAAAATTTCATTTCAATATACGTTGAGTTGATCAGTAACAATTTCAGAACTTGTAGTGACTGCAACAGTTCAGTTATTAATTATTTATTTGAAATTAATAAAAGCTGAGTAGTAGTAAATTAATGTTACCTATAGATATAAATAAAAACATACAAGTTAACCAATCAAGTTGTAACATTGAAGAATACTTTTAATGCCATCAGTTCTCATGTTAAAAATATTGCACCAAAATGTTTGTACATAAAGTCTATAGCGATCTACATTGCAAGTTAAATAAAAGCTTTTAAACCTACAGTGGTTTCCACGAGCTATTCGCACGAGAGTAAAAATCCCTACCAGTGTTTATATGACAGCGAAAAACTTCGACTTAAATGCCGCTGGCCAATAAAATGGATTTATTCCTGTTCAGAAAACAAAACTGAAGTGAAAACATTTCTACAACTGCAAATGTTATAAAATACAGATCTTTGCCAATCCTTATTGTAGAAACCTGCTCGGAATATAGCTTTTGCTATTCAAACTGAAGATATCTGAATATGTTACAAAATGGCGGAAAGATTTCCATGAAAGAAAATCTTGGCGCGAAACGCCCTCAATACGAATTGTTGTAGGTAGGTAACGTTGTTTAGTAAGTAGCTTTCCGGCTACGTTCAAATATTCTCACTTAGCGTGAACCTTCCTAACCTTCAAAAGGTTGTTGATCCCTGACGAAGTGGGTTTAGGGGCTGTTCACGGAAACCTATTTAGGTAAATGAAGACGAAAATCCTGTTGTTTTCGTTCCAAGGAAAACTTCACAAATTTTACTCTGATTTTATTACTAATTTATCAAACCACAGCGCACCGTCTAAACGAATTATGAATCGAAAGAAAAAGCTGCACGGTTTTACGACTGTTATCCCTCAAAATTATAAAAAGAAAAAAGAACGAAACATTTTTTGTCTATGTTTGTTTTTGCAACCAATCGCTCACGTTCAAATAATAGAAGCAACAGTTCTAGATTCAAAATATAGATAGAACCCGTTTAAAACGGTAGCAGGCTGATCATAGTGCAGTAACACAGAACCGGTGTTTTACGAAATGAGCCTTCGGCGATTCTTAGACATCAAGGCGTAATTTTTCGAAGGTAAATCCGTAACGGTGTAGTTACGGGACCACCGAGGTTGATTAATGATGATGGGATGAAATCTTCTGTACCTAATCATTGTGGAAAGGTTGTTAGAAAGTTTGGGTGGCGAAACAGTTGATGTTAAAGTAGGCTTCGAGTTTATACATATCTTGAATTAAATGAAAGTACTGTAAGTACAAGTCTCACAATGAGGTTAAGTTTAAATAAGGTATACACGTTTTCCTCTTCCATATATTTTTTTTATAAATAGCTATTAATTTAAACTACTAATATTTGTTCTGCGTGCTATATAAAATTGCCTTAAACGCCCAAAATGCCTCCTATTTAAAGAGCTATTCCGTTGGGCAACAATGAATGCAATCAATTATGTCAAAATGAAAGACTCACTATTCTAGATTTTGGAATTACGAATAGAACTATGTTACTTGATTGTTCCTTCGATGTCAAAATGATCAACGAATTTATACTAAATTCAACTTCAAGGATGACGTAGACACTGACAGTTCCTATTAGATAAATGAACATTGAAAAAAAAAACCTATAAATACGCAGTTCGCGGGGTCTTCGACCTTAGATTGGTTATGTTACCTACTAAAGAGGAGCTGTTTTTGTACGCGTTTTTTGTAGACTCTCCGTGCATTACCCTCTGTTTTTACGGATATAGTTGATTTACCTAGAATTATTTTTTCTAGTCTTTCCTGTCGTTTTATTGAACATTTTATTTTTGGCGAATAGAATAGAAAATTCTTTATAAACACAAACCAATTAAAATAATTAAAAAGTATTAATAGTAACGTAACCTATCATGCGTAAAGGGTGGTCTTATTGCTTAAAGCAATTTCTTCCAGGCAATAGTTCATAGTTCATTTATTGATAACAATAGGTTACAAGTGCAAACTTTATAAGACTTGCTTTGTAATTATGCTATTTAAAACCAAAAACGACTTGTTGTTGACTTAAAAAGGGAACTGCATCTTAATTATGTACTAATAATAAAATTATGAACAAAAGACTCACTAACACTTTTTAATTAATTATGTACAGACGTCACAAGTGGTTAAGATGCTTTGTGGTCTTTTTTTTGTGCATTTAATGCAGTACTGATTAATAATTATCGTTTATGCTTGTGATTGTATTAATTTGTATTATATATTATTAGATTAGCTATTTAAGGATATTGTAAGTAATTTATCGTGCAAACGTCTTATTAACCTACCCTTAAACACAGATTAGATAGAAAGTATGTATCTAATCTGTGCCTTAAACGATATTCATTCATTGTATGTAATATTTTAATTACCACAAAATGTATGTACTACAGTATGCATACTTTGTTCTACAGTAAGGAACTTAATGTTTCACACAGATAAAAAGAAAACAATGAAATATTTTGATTTCCGAAATACAATAAATAAGGTACATAGGTACCTTATTTATTTTATTATAAACTTCTAGAATTCATTCTACTTAACGTTTAATAAACATTTCACATGATGAATAAAACAAAAAGGTTATAAAAAAATACTATTGCAATTTCTGAAACTGCTATTTCAACGTTGAAATAAACCTGCTAGACTCAACTACTACACAATATTATTTTATCTGTGGCAACAGAGCAAGGGATCGCTAAACCACTCTATACAGTAACTAAACCACTTAGCGAGTTAGTGCACCATTCGGTTAGTCTGTGGTTACTTGAGCTTTGACCGTGGCGTGCTATGACGTAATTGCTTACGGAGATGTGACGTAATTGGGTGGTTGGATGATATTGGAGTTCCTCTTAGGTGAAAAAAAAGTGTGGTTATTATGAAACAAGGAATATACACATACCTACGTATGGGTAATGTGTCTTAAGGTTTTTAATATTGTTTACAATAAATAAGATTAACATTTTGTAAAAATTCTTATCTATCTAGCTAAATTTCCAACTTTCAAGCGACCTTTGAGTTATACAAACTAAATGTGGAATTTTAATAAAGAAAAATTAAGAATGTATGAAAAATATGTAAATAGAATTTTTAAGTTTGTTGGTTAACAAAATCGGTTCAGCAATTATATAACCTCTTTCCTTTTTTAATAAAAAGGTTCTTAACCCTAGAACACTACTAGGGGTGCTGGAGCACCCCAGCAGTATTTGTTTTACAAATAACTTTTTTTATTTTAAATTGACAGGTTTATGCTCCCGCGTATTTTACTCTATAGTCACCTGCTCCTGATTGGTCAGTAACGCGGCAACGGCCGTACAGTGTGGACGTGTGGACGTGTGTTGTGGGGTGCCCTATCACCCCAGTGTAGGAAAATCGTAAGTATTTTTTATAGTTTTACATTATGTTTATGGCATTGTTTTGTATTTTTATTTGATGTTGAATCATGAAATACTCTTACCATAATATATGTACAATCGGTGGCCTTATTACTGTGAGCGATCTCTTCCAGGCAACCTTAGAATTTAGTTGAATTAATATTTTGATTGATTTGTTTGTAGATGGCTGCTGGCAGAGGATTAGGAGAGGAGGAGATAAACAACATATTGGATAGGGAATCTGAAGATGAAGAGGAAGAAGAATCTGTGATGAATCGTTTGCTAATAGCCGAAGAAACTGGGAAATTGGGCTATGAGCTCATCAACGAACATTTGGAAGAACGTCTGCAAAAGCCAACTTTGAGGAGGGATATACGAGAACTGGTTTCCGGGATCCTAAAAAAACCCATGCTCGCTCAAAGATCAACTATTGGACAGCACACCCAGGGACGTTGTGGTATCTGTCCAAGAAATAAAGACCGCAAGTCAAAGACTAAATGCAAGAAGTGCAAAATTCCAATTTGCTTGGAACACCAAATGAAAGTATGCCAAAAGTGCTCAAATTAATTAGAATAGCTAGATTTTAAGGTTGATTTGTGATCTCAGTTCCTAATTAGTACTAATAAAAAATATATTTTTAATACCTGTTATTATTTCAAAAAAATATACTACATTAAACTTTGGGGTTCTCCAGCACCCCATGTAGCAAAATCAGTC
The DNA here is from genome assembly GCA_929108375.1 of Gymnoscelis rufifasciata. NCBI lineage: Eukaryota > Metazoa > Arthropoda > Insecta > Lepidoptera > Geometridae > Gymnoscelis > Gymnoscelis rufifasciata. The sequence continues at coordinate 3,621,503 of OV815315.1, read as the reverse complement.
TGGTAAAAACAGTGTAGGGATCCAGGGTTAAGTATAATAATAATAATAAATAATAAAAATGTTTATTTCCAAAAAAAGGTCTTACTACAATACTAAATAGCTAGTTTATGTAATTTATTTCTAAGTTATGTTAAGTTATTTAGACCTTTGCCAACCAGCCATTAGTTTCGACACCTCGTACTAAACTAAGTTCTAGACTTGTAATATAGTCACGAGGGCATCTCTACCTCGACTTAGCTACCATAGGTTGTCAATATTAACAAATGCGACGTTTCATAATAACAAAAAATACATAGTAATAGGATAAATGCTGCAAGGCAAGCTAATAATAATCAATAACCTAATAAACCTTATTTAAATTTAGCCTATTTTGTATACTAACGCAAATACATAATGATATAAATTTGGGAAATACTTACTTACTATAACATTATGCATTATGATAACCTAAACATTGTTTGTGTACTACTATAGGTATGCAATACAACTAGTGTGGTATAATGCTTATTACATTTCTATATAAAAGTAAAAGTAAGTTTATTTATATTTCTATATAAAAGTAAGTTTATTTATATTATATATATATATATATGTATAATTGTATATAATAAATGATACATACATACATAATCAAGATTGTCATAAATTTTGTAATGGATTTAAGCACTATTTTATTGTTTTAAGCAGTATTTCTGTTCTATGGTAATCCAAAGTAAGTAGATAGTGTTTCAGTTTAGTCTTTAACTCTAAATAAGTTAGCTCCTGCAAAGACATTATGTTACTGAAACGATTATATAGATAAGGAGCTAGGAAAGCAAAGTGTTTTTGACTTAGTGCAGTGTTGCACGACGGTATTTTGTATACAAGATCTTTGCGTCTCTTGTCGGTTGATTTCCATTTCTTTATGGATTGTTTTTGATGAAGCCTTAATATGATTTGTTGAATGCATAGTTGTCTTACTGTTAATAGCTTACATTCAGAATATAGTTCTTTGGTAGAGTACCTATAAGGTTTGCAATAAGCTACTTTGAGCACAGCCCTTTGCGATCGCTCTAGAGCAAGCATGTGAGTTTTCGATGAACCACCCCAAGTTGTTGCACAGTACGTTAGTAATGAGTGACAGAGAGCGTAATAAATTGACAGTATATGAGACTCGTTAGTGGCATGTCTAACATTCTTAAATATTGCAATCAGCTTTCTTACTCTACCCGTTAAATTTTTAATATGGGGCACATATGTCATCTTTGCATCAATTGTAACACCAAGGTATTTCATTGTGTCACAGCATTCAAGAGGAGTACATTTACAGTTCGGCAAAGGCGTTTCTAGGCAGTTTATGTTGTGAGCTTTTATTTGGTGACCAATGTGGGTTGTGGTGGGTTTGTTTGATTTCTTTAGGTGAAATTCTACGTATTTGGTTTTAGTAGCGTTTAATGTAAGAATATTGCGGTATAGTTGTTTAGTAATAAGGTTGAATCCTTCCTGAGCTCTCAGATATACTTGATCCCAGCTGTCACCTTGAAATAATAAAACTGTATCATCCGCGAATGCTATAAGTTTTCCATGTTTTAGATTCGTTCCACAAATGTCATTCATGTATACTAAGAACAATGTCGGACCCAGAATACTTCCCTGCGGTATCCCGTAAGTCATCTGTGCTTCCTTCGAGTTAAAACATCCTATTTTGACACTTTGGACTCGTTCACTTAAATAACTTTCAAATAATTCAAATTGCTTACCACGTATTCCTAGGTTCTGTAACTTGGACAAAAGCAATTTTATTGATACCGTGTCGAACGCTTTTGCTAAATCTAGAAAGATAGCTAGACATTTTTTCTTTGTATCTAAAGAATCTACTATAAATGTGTTTAGTTCCGAAACAGCATCAGCAGTAGACCGCGCCTTTCTGAAGCCATATTGGTTATTTGATAGCAGATCGTATTTTTCCAAGTATTTGACCAAACGTGAATTTATAGCTCTCTCCAGCACTTTGGAAAGAGTGGGCAGGATAGAGATAGGCCTATAGTTGGTTGTTACGGTTTTGTCACCATTTTTGTGGATAGGCAAGATGATCGATTTTTTGAAAACAGCAGGGAACACCGCAGTAGAAAAACTCAGGTTACATATATAAGTTAACGGTTTAAGTAGACTATCTCTGTTTTGTTTTATTATTCTTGCAGATATACTATCCCAACCTGTTGAGCTATCAGACTTTAGTGTTGATATCAGATCCAAAATTTCATATTCTGAGGTGGGTTCTAGCCCAAATGAGCTAGCTATTTTAGAGTCCAGTTGAGAGTGTAAAGGGTTGCTCTCTTTAATAATTTTTTCTACAAGGAATCTCCCTACATTTACAAAAAAATCATTAACTGCGTCTATAGATTTTTGGGGTTCCGTGCCTTGAATTAAGTCCTGCGGAAGTGCTTTTTTTTGCTTAAAGTTGGAGATAGTAGTAATGGCTTTCCATGTCTTTTTTATATCTTTTCCGGCTTTGTCTAATAAATCTTTTTCAAATACTGTTTTTAGTTTTCGTAATAAAGCGTTACAAAAATTTCTGTAACGCTTGTACGTTAATTTTAGCTGGTCATCGTTAGGCAACAGACGTGTTCTTAAGTGGAGCTTATCCCTGTGATTCATGCAGCGAATCAAACCGGTTGTTATCCATGGTTTAAGTGGTGTTCTTCTACGTGGACGAATTGTAGTTTGCGAATGTTTCCGAATTATATTACTAATGCAATTTACAAACTTTTCAGTCGCTGAATTACAGTTAGGATCTGACATGACGAATTGGTAATCAGTTTCAGCTAGCTCTTTACTAATTTGTGTATAATTTATTTTGGTATAAGTGCATGAATTTTCTTCAGTATCAAAGGACTGGTTTTTGAGAACTAATAATACACTATGGTGGTCGGTAACACTATTTTGTATTACTAGAGTAATCACTTGTTGATTTGTCTTTATGAAACAGTGATCCAGGCAGTTTCCAAGTCGTGTAGGCAGAGTATGGGAAGGAAGGAGACCGTAAAAAGCTAATAGCTCCAAATACTCGGTGCCCTGGCTATCCACTAACTCTGGTATTATGTTGATGTTAATATCCCCCGTTAAAATTATACTCTTATATTTTGATAAATTTATAAGCAAAGCGTTCAACGAATTATTAAAATTAATTAAATTGTGATATGATGGTGAGCGATAAATTGCTATTAAAGCTATAGAATTATTTATTATTGTAACAAGACAGTTTCCATCCCTAAAATCTGGCTCAAATTGTGAATAACATAAAGTATTTTTTATATAGACGACAACTCCGTCATTCTGCAGGATATTATTTGAAGTGCTTAACAGATCATAGCCGTCCAGTACGGGTAGGGCACAGTTTTTCTGTAACCAACACTCCGTTAGTACAATAACATCTGGTTTCCTTTTAAACTGTTCTATCATTACAATAAAATCGTAGAAATTTTTAGTTATACTGCGTATATTTTGTGTAATTATTTGTAATTGGCGTTTTGTTGTAGGAATGAAATTATGACAGTTAATTAGATCAGTTTGATAGGATTCGGATACCGCGACTTTATCTATGTTAGTATTTAATTCTTCTATGTTGCTATGCATGTATAGTTTGTAATGAGTAATTGGAGTGTATAAATACCATTTTTATTAAGGTAATAACACTCAATATTTTTTTTAATAGTTTTGAAACATAGACAATATAAGTTGGGTACCCGAGCCCAAACGTGTTTTGTTTACATGTTTGTGCGTGCATGTTTACACGTTCATTCACTCTATCATAATTTAAAAAACCGTCATAAAAAACCTTAGCAAATAAAATATTACTTTTGAATCCATTACTTTTTGTATATATAATAACGTAAATATATGAATGAAAATGGAATAACTTATGTGTATATATAATTTTTGAACGTAATTTTATGTTTAAATATGAGTAAATATTAAATAACTCACGTATAAATATATAATAATAATAACTTCTACTATAAACGTAATCTAAAAATCTTAAACTAAATACCCTATCGATACCAAAATATCTGGCGCACTTACATACATACATTGATAGTCATTTGTTTATTTCTAGTAATTGGTTTTCATTTTTCACCAGGATAATATTTGTTCCTTCTTTTTCGCGCAAATATACTTGTCCACGGTTGGTCCAGCAGAAAGAAAAATTATATTTCTTTGCGTGTTCTCTGGCTTTGAAAAAAAGTGTTTTTGCACTATAGCTTAAGTGTTCACCAACGTATATTGGTCTCAACGGACCTTCAATAGAGAGATGGGTGCTATTAAGCTTCATTCCATTGTTAGTTTTATTAAATATTCTTAACTCACGAAATATTTTATTTCTCGTGGTTTGTGCAGCGAATTCAACCACAATGGGCCTTGGAGATTCCGATTTTCCCGGAAGTCTTCTTATGTCACGAATATCCGATGGGTTATGGCATATTTGAAGAGTTTGGAAAAGGTTTTCTGTAATTTTCATGAGATCCTCAGGTTTTTCTTGATGTTTATAAGGAACGTTTCTCAGTTCTAACTTGTAGGCGCAGGAAAGGCGGTTCAGCTCTTCTATTTTACCTTCTAAAAATGTTATTTTTGAACTCAATAATTCCTGGTTACTCTGAAACTCATTTTGTTTTTTTATAGTAGTGTCGTGATTTATTGAAAACTCATGAAATTTTTGCTCCATGTCTTCATTACGTTTCCTAATGTCTTGTATCTCATTCTTTAGCTCAGTTAGATCGGATTTTAATTCCGCGAATTTCGCGTCCTGTCTTTCCTGGAATGTGGAGAAAAGGTTTGTCAGATGTTCAGATATATCGTGCTTGAACGTATTTAGCTTGAAGGTAATAGAAGCCTCTTGATCTGGGCTTCGTTTTCTTTTAACGCGGCGTGTGACCTTCGCTGCATCCATTTCATGGTCTGTTTCCGATCGGCTAGCAGCTGATATATCATCGATTTTATCCAAGACAGGTTTAGTTGGAGTTCGCTGCACGGACATTATGAACTCGTATACGCTATACGTAGGTACGATTTATATTAGTAATTAGTATTTGGTATAAAACGACGTATATGTCTACGGTTCGCTAAATTCGACGCGCCGCCCACTGTCTCCGTAGCTCAGTGCGCACAGGTCCCGGCCGCAACCCCGCAGCCGCTGGCTCGAATCCAAGTAAGAGCAAATAAGAGAAAAAAAGTATGTATCATAGACAAGCTGAATATTACAAAGAGGTTAACATTGTGTCCATGCATTGAGGCGAACAACTCCTATTTTAAAGTCAACTAATCAACTCAATTTTTACCTGCATAAATTACCTTATCACCAACAAATACTTTTACAGCAACTATTAATTATAGCAGTATATTAACCCGCCCGAGTTTAAACGCAAAAATCAAGATAACACCAACATGTTTACAAAGATAAAGACGATAAAACACCAAGTGATTTATCTCAAAGCAAACAGGTAGCAGACCAATTAATAAATCCGTCCAATATTTATCGCTAAATAAAATTTTTATTCTCTGGTTGAACGTTGACGAATGGGGTCGAACCCCACCCCAGTGACCTTGGTCGGTTGGTTGGCAAGGGTTGTCCCCTACTGCAAACGTTGCATCAACGACCGCTTCGCACGCTCCCGGTTAAAACTTTCAAATAAGCACCTGACAGTGTATTCTTGCATTTTGTATTTTAAAGTGCACGGTTACTGTCTGCAGCACTGGACCGTTTTGTGCTTGCCCTGGGATTTATAATTGTGCATAAGTATGTATTTTGTTCTCTGTAATTTGGATTGTGAGCAATAAAGTGTTAATTCATTCATTATTTACTTATGCATCGAATTTTAAGGGATTCGTAGGGACAAAAGGTAGATTCGTTCACAAGAGATATTGACATAATAAAGTAAATAAGAAATGTGTGGAAATGTTATATTATTTCAGTAAATCGATAGTACCTATTAAAACAATTTTAGGTACCTACGTACTTAAAAGGTATGCTTCATACAAATTACTAATTCCCAACAAAAATCTACTCTGGTTCTTCAAAATGCATAAGCAGAGCTTCGTTCTACCTCGTATAACACACATGCATGACATACATATATATGGATAAGCAGAGTCTAGTGAGCTAGAGTTAACCGAATCTTCATGCATTGACACGCCCGCTTGAAGTATCTTAACTACCCGCTAAAATACTTGATTTAAGCTAGTCCAAGTTGGTTGGATGCAGAATTTGTTATATTGTTAATTTTATGAAAAACTAGCTGTTCACGCCAAGGCGCTGTAGGTGTTTTATGGATTTTTCCTTGAGTATTTTTCCGTTATAATCAATAATAAGGCAACAAAGAAGACATTTTGAAAATCGGTCGAGTAGCGTCTTTTATAAATACGTTTGAGAAGGCAAAGTTCGAAAGAAAAATGAGATTAATTAGACACTATGTGCTCGCATTCGGTTCATGATATACCAGTGCGTAATTCACTTACTTATTACTTTTTATGTGAATAAATCCATAAAGTACCTATAGAGAAACGGGTAGGCTAAATATTGTATTGTAGATAGCCCGGTAAAAACAAGGACAAAATTAGCTATAACCCAGGAATCATTTCATTTTAAATTGGTAGACATTAAATACGATAAAACTTACCATTATCAAGAAAAAAATAAAACATTTATTTTGCATGTTTGACCTTGAATAAAATAATCGCAAAGTGGGAAGGACAGGGACTTTTGTCATTTCATTCATATTGGTGTATTTAATGTCTCTTAAAATTTTCAGCTCTATGCGAATTATTTCTACGTCAAATATTTAATTTGACTGGAATAATAAATGATATATGTATACGTCTTAGTCTTAGCCCCGATCAGGCTAAACTCGTTTTAACGCATATTTGAGATCAAATTGACATTCAAAGGTCATTTTCCAATGGTTGAACTTGGTTTAGTAAAACTCGATTTGTAGCATAAAGTGGTAAAATTGGAATAGTTTAACTGGCACGGCCAAGCCGGCCACCCCATTGCCCCCGTCTTTTTAAGATCTCCCTAAAAATAACCTACATCCAACAAACACCCTTAAAGAGAGTGTAGATAGACTAATGCCCCATATTTCATCAGCACAATAAACAAAGGGATGAGTTATTGATAGTATTTTTAGTAAAACTTCTCTCTAATGAGCGTGATCTAATTCTAGTGAAGATCACAATGTGGCATGTTTCTATTCTCGGCGCATGTGAGTCATTCCTTGCCAAAATATCTTTGCGATTACGATACATAATTATAATTATCTGTTGATGATCGAAATGACACGGAACAGAACCCTATGATTTTGCAAATGACAATAATTATATATGGTTGGAAACGAAATAATCGTAATAGATGTCATTAAATTGTTTTATAAACTTACCCTGATTATGGCCAGTAATAAAACATCGTTGAGTGTTTATATTATAACCTCTTTGCTAAAGATAATGAAAAAGTTATCAACGAAGGAAGGAGGTTCTCGATTCGACGTGTACGTTTGGTTATCCAAATTCAAAACGATTTTTAAAACGAAGTAAGGCTGAAAAATCGATATCAAATAGTTGACAAAATGAAATGAATCGGAAATAACTAATTGAGTTCGCTGAAGCGAGGAGATGAAGCTTGGCGAGAGATTAATATTTATATATTCTGTAAATTAAATTTTATTTTCATTGGTATTTTGCTAAAATTCATATTGAGGGACTTGACTACATTAATAATACACAAAATACCAATGAAACATTAACAATAAATAATATATTTACAAAAAAAAGTATCTATGTAGTATAGCAGTCATCTAACACCTGCACCTGTAGTACATGCTCTGAACAACAGGGGTTAGGTAATGCTGTGTGTTTTAGGACTAATATTTATAAGTTATTTTAAAAACAGGAGTTTTCAGTTGTATCTGCAGACTATTAATTAATACGACCACAAATTACAATTAAGACGACCACTAATTACTTAATCTTGTAGACGCCTATTAATAAATACGTCGTACTCACACTATAAACACAGACAATCTGTTAATTGAACAGTTTCATAGACACTGTTGCAAAGGGCTGTGTGTCGCAATATATCAGAAGCTTCTCGACCATAGACATTAACTTTTATCAGTGATAAATGGTAATAATGTCCTATTAAATTTACATTTTGATGTACTTAGTGATTACAAAATTGCTCACCTGTTACAATAATAACTAGCACACTATTTTCCTGTAAGTAGTTACATCAGTTCCATTCACTTGAGGGAGTGCGATTATAAATTTTTGGTGTAATTTTATGGTAGAATGGTAAGTTACTCCAAATTAGTACCGCCTGTATTATAATTACTGTCAAAATCAAATACAGTATAATAATTACTTCTAATTAATGGTATTAACAGGGCTGTCATAGCCGGCCAAAGGCTCAAAGCCCTTAAATTTTGTACATAAATAAATAAATAATAAATTTGTAAATAGTTTATGATTAGGTCGAAATTTAAAAATCTGTAACCAAACACATAAATAAAAGGTCCTTCAATTTACAAAAAATTGTGGCTCAACACAAGTGTGCCAGTAACATGATATAGACAGCTTAGACGAATAATAGGCCCTACGGCACATATCAAAAATACCGTTCACGATTTTATGATCTATTTTTACGTAACAGGAGTGGACTAACTGGAAAAGGGCAACATTGTGCGCTGGAGTTATATGATAGGATAATTGCTGGGTACAAAATTGATTGGGTGCGATAAAAATAAGATAAACAGACGCCAGCCGCGGATTAAATAGACGTTACTTGTTAGAGTTTATTTATTGGTTTAGAGCGGTACTAACTGTTGGTTTTCTGTGGTTTTAGTTGGTGGGATGTTTAAAGTAGGTAGTGACTTTATAATATAATTGTATTACTTCTTATCAAGCTTCTTATACATCTGTTTTCATATATGTATGTATAAACGTATGTGAATTGAAGTAATGTAATTACTGAACTGGCCTAGATGAAAATAACATATTATTACATAGCATAATATCCAAATTTACAAAGTAGTCTGAATGTCTTGACATACAAATATCTCAATATAATTTACCAGGAACATAAAAGAAAAGTCAGAAAATTGGCCTAAAACGTAGTAACAAGAAGACAGATTTACTGCTATTACGGCTTCGAGTTAGGCATTATAACGAGGTCAATGATCCCTTTGACGGGAAAACCAATATTATCTGTCTAGAACACAAGATACTAGCGAAAGGAAGAGATGGAATCCTTATTTTTCAAAGAATTATAATCGGCTTCGTTAATCACAGGAATTATTACAATAATCAGCATCTGACCGCCCTTTTTACACCTTTGGTGTAACATAATTGTAAATTTGACGATAATATGCATAGGTACATATTTAAAAAAAATTTCATCAAGGAGGTCTGTCCGTAAAATGTTATTGACAGTTTACGACAACTAATTCTAGGTTGCAGTTTATGTCCAGCCTTTAGTATAGACATCTGGAAATAGTAGGAAGGCACGTTCAGAGTATGTTATGAGTCGAAAAACAGAGCAGAACGAAGTGAACTGTAAATCTACATTTAAATGACTTATATGACTATGCCATAAATAAATACCAAGGAACATAGTGGATTTCGCGAGCGGCCTATTGCCAGCAGTATGTGAAAACTGACTATAAAAATATTATGATAGATAATATTATTATATTTTAAAGACAAAATATTTGGGAGAGGCCTTTGCACTAAAGCGAGACACGCCAGGCTAAATAAAAAAAAGAATATAATGAATACAGACAAAATAATAACTAAACATATTATTTAAGCCTTTGAACCCCTTATTTCCCTATACAAAGAATCGGGAAGAGAGAAAATGCTGACCATACGTAAGTCTTTATAAAAGCGAAGTAAGTTGAATAGTTATTATGAGAACGTAACTCACTGAGCTCCTTTCATACTCAGCTACCAATATTCTATTCAGCCGGGGAAATTTAAATAGAGCTCACTTACTAAGTTGTTACTTTCCTGTGTCAGAGGCACGAAAGTTTCAGGTTATCTTAATTTTGATTATGTACATATTTTGAATAAGTTAATTTTCTGTACAATTTCTTCCAGTTAATATCATATTATTTTAAGACAAATGTGGTACAACTAGGTAAAGAAATACTAGTTTAAGTATTACTAACCCCTCTTGAGAATTATAGGTACTTTTAAACCTTAACCTCCTAAGAGCCTGTGTACATTTAAGCATTTAAGGTACAGCAGAATTAAGATTATTAAGCATAGATCAAGCTGTGTGTCATAACTGTGATACGAAACCACGCAGGTTTCGTATCACAGTTAGATTGATCAAGTCTCTCAAAAAAGTTATTTACTCAAAGATTGTAACAGAACTAGAGTATTCAGAGAAACAAAAATGAGATCACTTAGAAAAATCATAAAGTCTATTTCTGGAACATTGGAGTACGTTCACCTCTCTGTCTCAACGGAAAGTAGACCGATGTCCGCAGAATGGGGAATTTATGGGATCCTTGTTTTGGAAGAGGTGGGCGATAGGCCCACTTACAAATAATATATTATTATAATTTAGTCATGAAAGCACAAAAATTGAAGGTTTTCCATAATGTTTCAGGAAAAGGTTGAATATTATATAGGCTTACAAATAGCGCTTTGAATCTTAATAATAATTAAGTTTATTCATATCTGACATTAATAATATTAATAATCGTATTATTTAGTTAAAAAATCGACATTATCGACCGTCAAGTTTGTATTTAATCGACGAAGTATATAATTCTCCCTGAACGAGCCTACGTGTAGGTAAATCTTTGATTTTCCTTGTCCCTGGCCTTTAGGTACCTAAGTTTTTACAAACAATTTGCACACAAATATAACCATATCAATAAAGCAGTGTGCCGCTATCCACCATCAATTTTATTAGCTATTTGTATTCAAAATGTAATTTATAGCAGAAGTTATAAAACTAAACCGGCTCGTGCAAATTAAAAGACCGCTATCAATACTAAATAATAAAACTGAGACAAAACTAAGCAGAATTTTATCACGATGTGCTTATCTTGTGTTCGGTCCTAATTAGGATGAGTAATGATTACAATAAACATTAATTACCTGCGTTTGTCTAATGTTTTGTGATCTTAACATAAGTGATTTTTATGTTACTGGTACCTTTCTAAGAAAAAAATAAAAATAAATAAAAATAAAAAATATATATTTTAAAAGAAGTAGGTAGATAATCATTTCCGAACTCTTATTCGACTCGTCATACATTCGTCAACTGTTAAATATAGTACTTAGTATAGTAGTTAAATGTATTGGTATGGTTAGACTAAGGCCGTGGACCCATGATGTGCACGGCGTGCTGAGTCGGCAAGCTCGCACCTCTCAGAAGTTGTGTTGTCAGTTGCATTAAAAAAAAATACCACGTGCGCGCACGTGGTAATTTTTTTTATAAAATGGCGGACGATTTAGGCCTTTAAGCTAAGTACATAGATTATAAAAGAAGCTTGTTTTAGAAATGTTATTTTATTAACAAACTAAGTAGGTAAGGTTGGTACAGTCATAACATATTGATGGATTAGCCCTCATGTTACACAAGGCTACTGTCTTGAAGCTGCTGTTTGTGAAAAAAAAATCTACAAGGGAAGTCAATGCCTACAGCTTAGTAAATTTTTAAAATAAAATCTATATCTATATAAATAAAAATGAATTGTTGTTCGTTAGTCTGATTAAAACTCGAGAACGGCTGAACGGATTTATCTTATCATAGTCTTGGAATGTTCGTTGATTTTTTTACCTGTGCGAAGCCGGAGTGGGGCGCTAGTAAAATATATATTTAAATGTTCCTGAAATTGCAACTATACTTCCACATTTAAAATACATACCTTGATTAGCAAGGTCCAACGGTAACTTAAACAATGCTAAAATTTGAATACGAGGCCGTAATATTGCATAGCGATCGTAAGCCCGTCTGACGTCACTTCGAGGTCAGCTGATATGATAATACGGACACTTGAGCAAACAGCGTCCACGAAATCTTAGTACCAAGTATTTTTATGAGAACTCAGTTCGGGAAATATTTTATCTTATGTGAATGCGGTGGAGTCAAATACATGAACAACTGTTTACTGGTAATCTTCTTACATAAGAATCGTCTTCCTATACCTCTACAGCATAGTAGCAACGGGCACACTTAATTATTTATATAATTAAGTATTCTGTTCGGGCAGACGATAATTATATTTCAACCCAAGTACGTACGGAAGCGATTAACAACATGTTTTATGTGCTAATATATTATTGTAATTATCAGTCATTGTTTGAGTACGCATGAACTAAATAGTGTTATTAAAACGCACTAAACATTATTGTAGCGTTTTAAATAAGTAATCTGCAAAGCACAAATGTTGTCATTTATTTTATATACTCACATAAAAATTAATTTATGTCGTATATCAGTCACCTAACCTAACCCATAGTACAAGCTCTACGTAGTTTGGGGTTAAGTGATGATTATTTCGGAAAAACATACAACATCGCAAATCAAATCAAAACATTTATTTGCAGAATACATTGTTATAAACACTTCGCTTTTATATAAGTACTGTTATGTAATAAATTCAGAACATAATATAACTACCTACCTATTTAATATTGCAGATTAGTTCCTTATAAGTATACACAGTATTTCTATGTCAGAGAAAAAATACCATTAAAAATAACAGCACGAGTGGTAATTCCATTTTATTACTTGTATCAATCCATAAATATATCCTAGATATGTATATGACGATAATCCTTAATAATATTATACAGGCAATTAGACATTTTATAAATTATTTGATACTTATGGCATGTTTCACCATCTATGAGTAAATAGCCTACGATTAAAATACAGAGCAATCTCGGTCTGTCAGCCACTAACGTCAATTGACTTAATAACTCTATAATATAACCATTGGCTATTTTACCGGCCATTGAAAAGACCTTAAACTGTGACTAATTAAATAAAAATATAACAAAGTGATAAAGTTTATTGAAAAAAAAAGGGGTTTCTAGTCCTATCAATAAACCCTATTAGTATAGGATAATACGTTCTGACCGTGTTCGGTTATTTAGTAAAAATCCCATAAATCGTGTTCTCTTAAAAGGTTTCGATTAAATTTATTCATGAATGCTGGCATCGATCTCCTAATAACGGCTGTACTCCCAATCTGATGGTGATATGCTCCGCCATGATGTAATGGAGTTTTTTATCGATAATTAACAAATATAAACCATACGTTATCGTTGGAATGCCGAACAAAAATAAATGGGTGATCAAAATAGTGGAATTTTTAACTGGATTCAAACATATTTAGTTCCTATAATATCTTTTTATTTTAAAAAATAATATTAATTGGAGCGGTTGCTTATCCAAGTACAGGATCGCGCGACGTCGCTTTAAAAAAAAATGACATTTGTTGTATGGGAGCCCCTTAATAATTGTTTATTATGTTTTTAGTATTTGTTGTTATAGCGGCAACATAAAACCGTCATCCCTAAACATTTAAGGCCTATCCTAGTAACCTATCCATCAGTTTCAGTGAAAAATAATATTGTAGCATAAATTTTTAACCCCCGACCATAAAAGACGGGTGTTATAAGTTTGACGTGTCTGTCTGTCTGTGGCACCATAGCTCCCGAACGGATGGAGCGATTTCAAGACATGTTTCATGAAAATCGGTTGTGCCGTTTAAAAGTTATGGGGGTGAGAGTGGGTAAGGAAAACCGAAAATCTGCAAATATACTAGTGTGGGGTATCAAATGGAATCGCATCGCGTCCACATTACAAAATATTGTGTTGTTTTACGTTTATGGAAATTAAGGCATGGGAATAGGGGGTTTTTTTTTAAATTTTAAATTTAGAATTATGTATGATGCTATCCGTATTCGTCAGTGACAGTGACATTCAGTGATGTCAGTGCTGCGCCGTACGTAACTTACGAACTGTACGGTACGGAACTGTCGGTTTCGTGCCGGCACTGTTGTGTGCGGATCGGCCTTTAAACTCTCTATCTATCACTCTATCTATCAGACGACAGGCAGAAGACGACGACGAAGTCTCAGTAAAAGAGTCTCGTTACCCTTTGGGTACGGAACCCTAAAACAGTTGAACAGTGCTACTATTCCATCAAATCAAGATTAGTTGTCATAAAAATGATTATTCATTCCAAGCTCGCGCGCGACTGCCAAATCCAACACGGGCGATGAATTTTAAACAATATAGGAGTTATTGATAGCGGCATTCTACTCGTGTTGAATGAAAACACTTTAAATACCCGGTTCGATGGATGTACTACGGGTAAAATGTTGAGCACGCGCAATGGGCTTTTTTTTTTTTTTTTTTTTTTTTATTGTTGATAAGCCTTCATTTGACCACAATCTCACCTGATGTAAAGTGACGATGTGGTCTAAGATGGAGCATGAAGACCTAGAATCTCAAGGGCTCAATTAATTCGTAAATTAACTGGATGGACCTAAAATGCACGGCGTAAATTTCATAATTTACTACAATTAAGGCCTAATCTCTCTCGTCAAGAGAGAAGTCCCTGTGGCCCAGCAGTGGGAACGTTAATAGGGTGATGATGATGATGATGATGACTAGCTTTTCACGCTACGGCGTTGCCCGTGTTTTATATTTTCCCGCAGTGAGTAAAAGGTAGCCTATGTCCTTTCTCGATAAATAGGCTATCTAACAGTGAGGGAATTATTCAAATCGGAACAGTCGTTTCTGAGATTAGCGCGTTTAAACAAACAAATTCCTCAGCTTTATAATATTAGTATAGATTTGGCTTTAAGAATGTATAAGGCACAATTTGATTTGGGAATCAGCATTTTTTTCGCTTTGGGTGTTAAGTACATATTAATATTATTTCATGAAAATTTCTTGAAAATTTTGACAGTGATTAATCATTGTATCATGGAAAGCAAAGTCAAACCGAAAAGCATTGCATTAAATTGATATTGATATTCTATCTAGCCAAAGATTTGCTGTAGCGACTCTTCAATTACACTAAAAGTCAATCACTCGATGGAAACTAAAACGAAGCATAGATATTTTATTAACGAGTTTCGGACTACTGTTCGCATATCGCAGGTTTGCGCTGCTTCAAACTATTTCATATTTACTAGTTTTGGGTGTATTTTCACATATATTGACTTTGCCAACAATCTTCAACCAGAGCCACCGCGAATGAATTGAGGCGCTGGTGTAGCAAGGGGTCCGAAATGTCAAATGGCCACTCAAGTTTATTTTCAAATAGTCTGAAGACCTCACTCTAGCGGCCACTGAAAAGCACAAAAACGCTGGCGACATCCGTTATCGTTTGATTAATTATTTTTATTTATTTATTGATTTAATCTGCTGATAAAAATCCTACTTATATTTTAAATGCTTGGGAGATTGTAAGTGTGTTGTTGCTCTTTCAGGGAAAAACTACTGAATGGATTTTGATGAAACATTAAAATAATAGCTAGTAGCTTACATATCAGAATAATACATAAGCTACTTTCTACCGCGGTAAAATACCACTGTTCGCGGGTAAATCGATTATGGCGAGCAAAGCCCGATTGGATAAAATTTGTCACGGACATCGCTGTAGCCCCAGTAAAGGGTAAAACCTAGTTTCTACCGCGGGAAAATGTATAATTACGTGGGCAAAGCTGCGGGCAGAAAGCTAGTTATTTAATAAACTTCGTACGGTTTCATCGAAGAGGACTCGCATAAGTTCTCTCAATTAATAGGGAATCGATTGAGTATTTTATTGCATGGAGCGTAAATCCTGTCGAGATTGGAACTGGTCGTCCTTGTAGGATTTTAATTTACTGAAGATAATTAACGTCATGTTTTACTTCAATTTGAGTTAAATATGAAAGTAATGAAAATTATAATTATGAAAACTGATATATGTTTTCTAGTATAGGCGTGAGTACATAAATATTTTAGACATACTAGGTGAGAATCGACAAAAATTGTTTTTTTTTATCATTATTTTTTTTTTGTTGAATGTTCCGGGCTCACGGTGTATGCCGATCAGTGGATGATTTTTTTTAATCATGTACTTAGCTTATAATACTGGAAAAATATTTATTCACAGTTTAATTGTGGCTTAAACCTTAAAATCCCAAATCATGTTAAAGAACGTACCCTATTTTCTGTATTTATAAATTAAATCTAGAACAAGAAGAATAAAATTATTTACTAGCATAGTAAAATGTGCTCCTACAGGCTCCAGTTCCAAATCCTTCTGTGGCTGTTGAATAATTTGGTGAAATATTCTATTTTACGAGTTTCGAGTGTAAAGTTTTATGGAGCTTGTGGGAAAATCTGAAGAGGGTGTATTTCTCTAATGATACCCTACGCTGTTTGTTTCATAAAGTGTGTATAGGAACATATCTAGTAAAAATATATACTTCAATGCCATGATAATCTTTTAAAAATTCAGGGATCTTTAAAAGTAGAAAGGTCATATGTCATCAACTTTGTCATTCTAGGTAAAAAACTGTAGGTTATGTTATTTTCTTTTCAAATTTATAAATTAAACGCGCGATATGCGATAAGACCGCCCTTTGTTCTTCTTCCTCCTATGGGATTTTTGTAACTATTGTTTTGTTTTGGTGTACAAAAGTGTTTTTGTAATGTATTGTTAAGTGTAATCTAAACTTAAAAATGCAAATTAAAGGCAAGGAATATCAATAATTTCAATCACAAAGCTTCTTTTTAAAAATATAAATCTATATAAATATTGCAATACAGAAGAGTATCTTACTTAATATTTTGTTTGTGTAATTCACTTTAAAAATACGTTTTAAATCAATCACTCTGACAGATATTGTATCTTTATAGCCATGTTAATCATAAATTAAAATTCAATTGAAGTTTGTAGTCACAGCTTAAAGTCAAGATTAAGATGTTAAAACGTTAAAAGGAGCCAATAATTTACTTAAAGGCAATCCGGGCCCTTTGATGCCTAGACTCAGATTAAAATTAAGCTTTCTAATTTGGTTTGGTCGTAAGGTTGACATTTGCGTAACATAATGTTGGCACTTTCTCTATACATTTCATAGAATTGAGTCGGTAGATTCTTGCGAAACACGCCCATCTTAGTAACAACAACATGACAGATAATAAACAATGGACTTATCTGTCTATAGATAAGGTTGTTTAGCTGTTACAACTTTGTTCCTAGAAATGTTATGTCGGATGTAGGTTAGACACAACATGCGAGATTAAAAGCTGTGTTGTTCTTTAGTTGGTCGTTAGCGGCAAAACATCCTAATTTCCGCCTGTGATTATTTGAATACGGGGGTATATGTTTAATTACCTTCAATTATTTTACTGTAATATTAAATAATAAATAGAGTAGAAAGTTAATAATGAATAAAATTTTATCGAAGACTTTATGTATTTTGTTTCGTGTGTTTATTTATTTTTAAGATATTTCTGAGCTTGTTACAATTTAGCCTGCATACACGTCGTAGCTTCAGAATTCATAATAATTCATAATTAATTCATAATTCATAAACTTTATTCAATTCACAATTAATTGGCACTGTATTTGAATATTACAAAATCGAATTAATCCTAGGTACTAATTTAACACAATATCCTTAATTACAAAAATTATTCTTATTCTAATTACAAATTAAAGTCGTTTTTCACACTATCATCTTCAAGAAAGTCACTAACCGAGTAATAACACCCTTTCAACAATATATCTTTCAGGTAGAGACAAATTAAAACTATTCTTCTATAAACATTTATATTCTCAAAGCATGGCACTCTCACTTCTTTATTAGGTCAGTATAAAAATTTCATGGCATTTCTTGAATGCGTTTAATAGCTAGTCAGTCAGTTACCCCCAAGAATGCGCCAATAAGGCGCAGAGGATTCCTGAACTACACAATTAACCACCAACCGGCGAGACTTTCTTGTTTTTTGCTTTTAGACAGTTTGTTCGCTGGTGTTTGCCAGCGTGTACCCGACTGTGGATTGCGCGAAATGGTTTAATTTTCTCTAGTAACAGAAACAGATGAAATTACCAACGAATTTGTTGTTTTGTTATCGTAAGCTCACTTCTCGGAAATTTTGGTAGCACATTCAAGACGTCGTAGTACGGGTTTTACAGAGGATACAGGTCCCTTCCAAACGAAATCACTAGAAAGTTATATGTATGTAGGTAGGCTGTAGGTATGTCTATGTGCAGCAGTATTCCTACGTCCTACGCAAGTCCTAGATTTTAGGTAATACGTGATGATGAGAAACTTTCCCTTCCCTTTCCTTATTGAGGGTTTTTCATGCACTGTTTTCTGTATCTGGTTAAAACAGGCTTGTCTCGTGCGGGGACTGCTGCTTAATGAAATAGTGACTGCGTATTGGTAAATAAATATTATTGTATTTTGTAACTACATTTTACTTTCTCATAAACAATATAATAAGTAGGTATAAGTGGTGCAGCGCACACGACTATGTTTTATATCTTATATATAAATTACCATGTCACAATGTTAATTACCGTACTCCTCCGAAACGGCTTAACCGATTATTATGAATTTTTTTATGCATATTCAGTAGGTCTAAGAATCGGCTACTATCGATTTTTCATTTTTCAAAACAACGTTTGGTGGGTTAGCTAGTGTAAAGATAATATTTCTTTAGTTGTGTAAGCGATTGTGTATCGGAAGTAACGTCCCACATCACACTCAAACTACTTGCATGTATTTATAGCAGCACTAACATGTGTTTGTAATTTGGATATGCGATTTATTATTAGCATAGCGTGCTGTCATCGAAAGATAAAAGCGAAATATCATCATGCAGGAAGGATTACGAGCGGTGATAAGGAATTGTAGAAAGTAGGCAACTACATCGCATAATCAGCGATAGCATTATCGATCTAGGATGTAACTTTCTGCGGCCTTGTGCAATAAAAGAATAACTGTATAATCTGATACTTAATAGCTTTCCGCCCGCGTAACAAGTGTTTACCAAAAACAAACGTTTAGTAGTTTGTAGCTTTTGTCCATTACTGGTACAACAGCTATGCCCGCCTCAAATTTGATCCAAATCGGACTTTTCTCGCAATAATTAATTTTACCACGAAATGTGGCATTACAAGTGGCATGTTTTATTCTGATATGTAAGCTTACATTACTGCGAAGTTTCATCAAAATCCATTCAGTTGTTTTTGCGTGAAAGACCAACAAACACAAACACACACACACTTTCACACTTACATACTTACATCCTCACAAACTTCACGTTAATAATATTAGTAGGATTATACGGATATACTTCTATTCTGAGCTTCATTTCACATCGAACGTTTGGGTCAGCGCGATTTCAGATTATGAAAAATGTGAAGCGGTTAGCGCAGGACCGTGGTGGATGGCACGAATTCTAGGAGGCCTACTACCCCCAGGTTAAGACATTCTGTTGGTAAATAAATAAATAAACATATATGGAGTGATTTAGATAAATAACTCTCGGGATTCGTTTTACGCGTCATATTGAGAAAGTCCCCTTTTTAAGTTGATTAAAAGAGCCTTACATTAAGTGCCTGTTTCACCATCTCTGAGTAAAATCAGACAATGGTTAAAATATAGAGCTGTTTCGCTCAGTCACATGTGTCAAAGCGAGATAGATAGACATAACTAACCATTGACATAACAACCAACAAAACTAATGCATAGTTTACTTTTTAGAAACATGTTCTCAAATCCCAGTCAAAAGCACGGAAGTAAGAACATCAGGATATACCTACATTTTTTAAACTATACCTCAGTGGGTTGCTACACTAGCTAAGATAACCTCCTTATTTAGAAAGCAGAAAAGCTTAGTATATTTTCCTGAATAGGAACCTATAACCTATTCAATTCCTAAATAAGAATGCTTTCCTGAATTGAACAGCTGAGAAGCCACGCATAATCTAATTTCCTTTTGATTTTTATGGATAAGTTTACAGATTTCGCCACTATACATTTTGTGGCGATTTATAAAGCATTGTTAACTAACTGATAACTTGACATTTAACTGGTTTGAAATATTATAAATCCAAAATGTCTAGATTAAATTAAGGTGTAAGTGCTTTAACGGGGTAAAAAGTAAAATAAATTGCCTCTTAAGTATATCAAGGATTTTCGTCAAACCTTGAGAGGGTTAACTTGGAGGTTCAAACTTTGTGCAAGAACTTTTTGACAAGATTTACATATTGGGTTATATCATTATAATATCATCATATTCTGATGATATTATGTTGGACGAATCTATTGTACTTATTGTCCCTAACAATAAGTAAATAAATATTTCCGGACCAGCCACACAACAACGGGCCACATGTTAGGCACGTGGTAAGCTCTAATACTTAAATAGACAGATATTTTTTTATTATACATATAAATGTAAACAAGCTAATGGGTTAAAATTCAAAAGTTGCACAGGTTTAACAGGGCATTTTCTAAAAAAAAAGAATTACTTAAGTAAGTAGTTTTACTTTTTTGGCATAATTATTTTTTGATTTAAGTTTTTTTTTTAAATCTAACTGATTAATGTAACTTTAGATATTGTGCCCGTTTTTTTTATTTTGACAGCATTGCAGAATATGTAATCACTTCGCAGTCCTGAACATACAAACAAGCCTCATTCAATTAATAGTAATAAAAAAAAATGTACAGATATACAATAATAATTGCGTTTATAATATTATCTTGGCGCTCTCACAAATCATACATAGTAGCTTGTAAACACCGACCTTTATGATTAGCCAAAGATTTGTCTTGTACCTTGACCTAATATTTGTAGTAAGTACCTAATGTATGTTTAATACGCATACTTTTATACTCGAGTAATACAATAGGTTTCTTTTAATGCTTGATAAGCCTTCTTTTGACCACAATCTCACCTGATGTAAAGTGACGATGTGGTCTAAGACAACCTAGAAGGTAGAAGGCTTCTCCGGACCACATTATAAAACACGATAAAATCGTTTGGCTCACTGGCCCAGCTTGGAGGGTGGTAACAAGCCGCGGCCGAAGCCTTCCACCGGAGACTGTTCTTAGCACCACTTTACGTCATCATCATCATATCAGCTATAAGAAGACCACTGTTGGACATAAGCCTCAAAGACGACCAATTATTTCGATTGGTCGCTACTTGCATCCACCGTGAGCCTGCAACTTTGACCAAGTCAGTCCATGTTACGTACCAGTCATATATTACCTATAGATACTACCGTCACGGAAATACCTGCCTTATTTATTTCTATTAAGTATTATATTAGGTATTTATGTAGTTAGGTGGATAGACTTAATCTTCATTTCGTAGACGGCAGAACATACTTTGCTTTATGATATATAAATTGTTATAATGATTATTTTATGTCAAATAGATAAATTAAATATGATTGAAAGTGTTATCAAAACACGGAAGTAAGAAATCACAGTTTTTTTATGTATGTATATATAAAGCTAAAGTATTAAATTTGTTTTCAAAATGTACTAGACATAAATGATTTGTTAGGATATAAACATTTTGTAACAAACAAAATGTTTATATCCTAACATCCTATCCTGGTTTTGATATTAACTATTTATGTTTGAATATTAGCTGGTTATTAATACTGCGTACTGTAGCAATTAATCATAGTAATACCGATAAATGTTAATTTATCTTTAAAGTCGTAAGTACCAACAAAACATTGAAAATAAACTTATGCAAATTCATAAGGCCGCAGCCACACTTACGCGCAAAAATGGTCTTCCGCATGACTTGAGTCCGCACTTAACTTAGTACCTATAACACACTTATTTAAATACGTCCGTCCACACTAAACTGCGAAATTAAAAAACAAGTATGGCGCATATCAAGATATGATATGATAAATTCGCGAGGTCGATCTCTTTTTGCGAGTCTAGTGCGGCCTTCGTGAAATTAGCACGATTTACATAACGTATTGGACTCCTACTCATGTTATTTGCATTTATCTGATAGAGATGCGGATACATAGTTGTTGTGATTTATAAGGCTGCAAAACTACAAACTACATTTATATATATGAGTTATAGGATATCCTCTCAAGGTACAATATTTTAGAGAAACACTTAAATTTTATTTAGTTCTCTTCTGAAAATAACTAGTTAAATAAAAGGAGAAATGCTGAATATTATGTTATTTCTCAATTCCAAAAAAGGTTTCACTAGACAATAAAACCATATAGAATGACTATATATTTTAAGCTTCAAAATATATTATATAAAATATAAATAAAATCGATTACCTATCCAGTCAACACCATGCGTTCACACACAAGTCTTACAAAACATATCAGTCGCAGGCATTTCATAATATCATAAATCAATTTAAATTCACACCGCTCTATCTTATCAGCGCATTTAAGAAAACAATAAAATCAACGCAATAATTCGTCCTAAGTTGTTCAGATCACGTTATCATATCGACAATGTGACCGTGGCTTTAGATAACGCGGAGGTCAGAAACAAAATATCGAGGAAGCTGCTTATTAAGGCTTTTGTAGGATCTTATATACAAAGGTCGTGTAGTAAAAATTAAATGATCTATTGTGTACTCTGTTGCTTAAACATTTACAATAATCTATGTCCTCGTACCAGCTTCACCTGCATCAGCTCGAGTCGACGAAGCCTAGGTACCCTAACTTCAAGTCTTTTGGGCTCAGAGTTTCAACGAAGCAGAAGGATATGTTCCTCTCCCGACTTTTCGCCTGCAGGAGCCGTATATCGACACTTTTTTTTTTATGCTGTATTAGCCTTCATTTGACCACAATCTCACCTGATGTAAAGTGACGATGTGGTCTAAGATGGGACATGAAGACCTAGAAGGTGTAGATGGCTTCTCCGGGCCACTTTACGAAACACGAAAAAATCGCTTCACGCACTGGCCCAGCCCGGAGGGTGGTGACAAGCCGCGGCCGAAGCCTACCACCACGCTTGAAGGATTCACGAAGAAAAATCCCTTATTAGTTTTAAGTTATATCATCATCGCCATCATTATCCTGCCCTTGTCCCACTCTATGTGGGGTCGGCACAACATGTATTTCTCTTCCACTTCCCTCTATCACCCGTCATCTCAACACTCACTCCTTTCTTACACATATCTTCTTTCACACAGTCCATCCATCTTTTCTTTGGCCACCCTCTACCCACGTATCCATCCACATTTAGTTTTAAGTTTCATATCATAGTATATGTTAGTCTGTCAGGTATTTATTTACATGCCTTTGTAAGGTATTTTATATGTATACGTGGTTTGCGGGGGTTGTAATTGTGTTACCTTGCTGTAACACAGTTTCTAACTAGTCCAGTGCTAGTTAGAACTGGTAATGTCCTAAAGATTGCGTATATTATGTAATAGTCTTTGGTTTTTAACAAACGATTGATTGATGTATTAATTATACCTATACAATTAATACGTTTATTCTATTGAAGTTTTATACCTGGTACTAAAAGCTGTCACTCAAACAAATTTGTTCCACTTAAAGTACCCTATATGGATCCAAAGAAGTTGAGATCCGAGAGATATTAAAGCCCCATTTTTATCACAGTCTGAACTATATTTAATCAATTTGACCTAAGTAATACTGTACGCAGCAGCTTTTGGATCCATACAAAAAAAATATATTACAAAGCACTTCTATCGTAGAAAATCTTTATAATATATAACTCTTCTGTTCGTGTGTTAGTCATGGAACTCCTCCTAAACTGCTGGACCGATTTTGATGAAATTTTTTGTTTGTGTTTAAGTGGGTTCGAGAATGGTTTAGATTCAAAATACGGACAACTATGTGCGAAGCAGGGGCGGACCGCTAGTCTAATATAATATTTTAAATTTATCCGGAATCCGCATCGCGAAAAGCTTCTATTAACATAACAGCCATGTTTTCTTATTCAGGTACGTTCTCGGCGTTATATTTAGTTGGATTACAAGCGTAAGAATAGGCACCAAAACTCGGTTAAGAGCAAGTTTAAACGAGGGTGGGAAGTCGTGCGTACTTCCTCTTACACAAATACAAATAGGGTTGCAACGGATCGTCATGAATAAACTTTATCGATTATCGATTAATTAGAACCGAGAAATACTGCGGCGCTCGGACGCGATTATTGGCTCGTTAAATTTCTGATATGCACAGAATCTGGGAAAAATAGCTGGATTATTTTCGTGACAATGAAGATTTTCATCAAGCATCTTGATCGCCTTTTAATTGTTAAAAGCTTAGTTCAGATGCAGTGTTTTCATTAATCGAATGCGCCCGAAACGTATAGCCAGTGTTGTTTATTTTTTACATTTCCAAATTCAAACTCGATACTTAATACGCGTTAAACCCCAACCAATGTATATTTATTAAATTTTATTTTTCGAATGTCAACAAACTATTGTCGACATTGACATTGACAATCAATTCCATTCGGAATTCGAACGCCTACACAGACATAATCTCCCTGTTCACAAACAGGGGTAACTAATTTATGTATATTCCACGAAAGCTGGTGCAGGATACTATAGGGGCTATACGGGGCGTATGCGGGCGACCCGCTGACCCAGTCTCGTCTCGATTACTGCATCAATAGGACAAAGGAATGACTACATGCGTCAATACTGAAGTATTTGACGCACACATTCATAATGAATAAATCATGGTTATAGACATAAAGGAGTCTGAGTAGGACATTATTTATTGATAATTTATAATATAAGTGCAACTCTTAGGAACTTTTAAGATAAAAAATAATTACTGATCTATGGTGCAAAAGCGAAATGTTCTTGTTTCCCTTTTTTAATTTTGTCTATTAAAATCAATATAATGCGGACAATGTCGCCGAAATTAAAACTCGTATCAAAGCGTACAAATATTACAAATATTCAATTTTCAAAACTATTTTCGAATTCTCTAAATAAACCTATAATGAGGTAGCGAAGTATTCGATAATGATTTACAACAGCGATATAAAACCTCATTACTCAATCAATCAATTACCACTTTTTTGTACACAACTTAGACGACGACCTTATCGCTGATAGGGATTTCTCACTGGAAGCTAACAGGGTGGAAAGCAGTATTGGTTTGTTCCCAACACAGCTTCCTAGCATCTTACGGTATCCAATGGAAGGGGTATTTGCGAACAGGTGACAAGTTTTAATGAAAATTAATACTAGCGCAGTAACTCGGCACTTGGCGCTTACAGTCGGTATTTACTGTACTGTAATGTTATCGTGGTTAATTTACTGGGACCTGCGGAATAAGCACGAGTCGTTCTCCTAAGTGGTTTTAGTTCCGTGATGACTTTATTTTACAAATGTTGGTTGATAAGCTGCATAGTTCGTGTTACTTCGTAATCTTTATCAGGATTGGTAGGCACATAGTTGTTTTTTTTTATGAATCTAAGTTTGAAAATGTTAGTTTAGGTTTTTAGAATATCTAGTAGATTTATTCGATGGTTATGGCTAACCTGTTGGGCATTAGAAGATAGTCATTCAACCATCATAAAAAACATCTAAGATCTAAGATTTTGCTTAAATGGTTGCGAAAACAACCAACATTCTAATAGAATCTCGCTCTCATTACACAAATTGACATTGTATATTTCTCATTCAACATTTCATGATATTCTCGTGCATAGGTTCTCTACTATAACATACTAGAAAATATCTGACTTACGTTGGAGCTGAGACATATTTGAATATGCATCTAAAGTTGTGCTTACCTGAAACAAATACAGATTTTATTAGAACACTTTAAAAAATGTACTTATAAACTATTTATAATCAAACTTTCATGCACGCATAAAATATGGCCAAAATATTTTAAGTTTGGAGAATGGCAACACAATAGCTGTCACTTGTAGGAAAGCTCGGTGATTGGTTGAGACGCGGGCTTGATTCGCTGTCGTGGACCAATAGGTGAGCAGTATTATCCTTCGGAATTTGGACATTAAAGAAGTTTTTATAAAAAGTACAGTAGTAAGTACCAACTTATAATTTGACATTGGCTGTTTCGCCAAGGTAAGCAAAGTTTCCAATCGAACATTATATTGTAACCTATTTTTATGGCCATAAATCTATAGCGGCTGCTAAAATGTTTAGAAAGATAATCAACGTGCACCTGAATATTAATATCAGCCATGACCTATAGGATAAACCTCGAATGCAACACGGCCTTTTCACATCTAAATACAACCTCTTTATTTAGTTTAGTAGGTTAAATACTCGTATCTTGTCCACACTGTTTATTGTAATAACATGGCGTTATTAATTATGTTGTAAGATAATATAGCTACAAAATTTGTACAATCTCACTGCTTAAAACTTGTATCTATAGACTAGTAAATTACATTAGTCTATATTTTTTTCGACATCAGTTACAATTTAGACTCATCGCACCCCCTTT
This sequence comes from Gymnoscelis rufifasciata, assembly GCA_929108375.1. Classification (NCBI taxonomy): domain Eukaryota; kingdom Metazoa; phylum Arthropoda; class Insecta; order Lepidoptera; family Geometridae; genus Gymnoscelis; species Gymnoscelis rufifasciata. Next base: position 3,595,020 of record OV815315.1, on the reverse strand, counting down.
GCACTCAATATTTGATCATTTAGCAAAAGCTTGTCGTTATTCAATCGACACCTCTAAGCACCTATGTATACATACTGATATTATAAATGCGAAAATAACTCTTTCTGTCTGGCTGTTCCTCTTTCACGCAAAAGCTATGAATTTATTTGAATTTAATTTGGTATAAAGATTATCTAGAGCCTCGGAAAGGCCAAACGGCAATTCCGCGGAAAAAAACATTATAACGCGGGTACCACAGCCGGGCACTACTAGTGAAAGTATTAAATAAGAAAAAGAGTTGTAAATAGCTGAAGAAAGAGGCAATACCCAAAACAAGTCTTAAGACCAGCGTAGCGGCTATTTTTAGCGGTATTATTTTTGGAAGCATTTTATTGTTATCTGTGAGAATCTCGTTACAAGGTGATCTATTTGTCATAGTAGCGGCATCTATTATTTTATAACACAAACTAAAGTTTAGTAAGTAACTTAACACGGCTCTGTATTTAAAATATATAAAGTCTCGTGTCTAAAGTGCATTTAATTCCTTTGCCGCAACCCACTTAGGTAACAATGTTTCGTTTGCAAGCAATCATAGTTACTATCACAGAAAGAAAACCTAAACACTCATCCATCCATCTTGTGCTGTTATAAAGTGTCTATGGCATACCATAGATGTCTATGGTTCACAAACATTATAAGTAGGTAGTAACTTATCAGAATATCTGGATAAAAGTAGTTGGATGAGGCAGATACTAATGACATGAACAACTTTTTGATCGTAAATCAATGAACACATAAACTGAGCGGTTATAAAATCGCTTTGGCGGCCGCCACTCGAGACGGCACAATAATCTTAATGAGTAATTCCACAGGCGATCTATTGACAACAATATGATGCGTGATTTCAATCGCTTTATAGTGCCTATTGAAATTAAAAATACCTAATTATTGTAATAATTATGATTACCTATTGACTCAGTGTCTATTAAGATTAGATAATTATTTGTAACATTATAAGGGTAGCCGGATTTCGCACTATTTACGGAACTTTTGCGCATAAGGGTTTTAAAAATCCACTAAGAACCATTCCTACAGATAACGGTAATTTAGTCTGTGGTGTATAAATATATTATATATATTGTCTACTTGTACTAGTAGGTACCATCTTTTTAACGTTAGCAAGAAATCTCAAAGATAATGCAAATTTATCTTAGGTAAAGAAGCTTGATGATGATGATGAGAGTGCCGATGTGGTCGGGGATTAATCATCTTGTCTTGAATGGATAAGTTTTTGTTAGTAAACAGAAGAAATAACACTGAATTACAGTGCGAAAGAATCGCTTAAATGACAGTTGAAACGGAAATTGAAGAAAAAAGAATAAAACAATGCCAAGAAAAAACTTAACCAGTAAAAAAAAAGCACAAGTTTTACCAAGCTACTCGTAGTACAAAGCAAATCCCAAATCGCTTCCCCCAAGAGGAAATCATGTTTTGATAACACGCTCAAAAATTCATGATGCAATTTACTCTATTCAAATAAATTACTAACACATAACTGCTCATGGGTTATGCATCGGGGAGCTCCAATATTCTGTTTACGCTTCACCATAAGGGTAAGTAAAGTATACGATAGTAATAGATTTTCAACTTTATGACCGCGGCTTACGGTTTATTAACTTTTTTCATTGGATCATGTCGGCGCGCTTGATTATTGTTTTAGTTAAGTTTTTATAGCCCGTTGCGGCGGGAATACAACTTTTCACATCGAGGGCTAACATTTGCTACGATTTGATTGTGTTTGCGTTCATCCAATTGTTAATTAAAAAAGGCTTTAGTTGCTGAAGGACGCAGTGGAACCTTCAACCATGTAGTTCTGGGAATTTAAACGATATCAAATTAACATTTCATTATTTTTAAAGCAATATAGATTTGAATGCTGTTTTATTTACTATTTGCTGGTTGTGTGCGGTCGTTCGTTAACTACTGTTTTGCATAGTCATCTTGTTTCAGTAAAATCTATTTTGGTTACTTATGTCAACACTTTTTCGTCAAAATCTTTGTTAGATTGTACGAATAAGCGAAGTATGAATGTCAGGATATTTCAACAAATTGTACCATTACCCACAATGCTCGATGTTCGCAAGGGTTTTTTTTCTTTGTGGGATCTTATCAAGACATAGCCAAGAGGATTAGTTCTGAACTAGCAATGGGCAGGCTATTATAGTAAAACGTGAAGGTCCACAAAAAGATAGACAAACAAGATAATTTTCTTGATGAGTGTCACTAAATATGTAACAAAAAAATGGTAAATATTCGCGTCGCAACGGCTTTAATATCTACCCAATGAGTTGTAAAAAGAGAGAGTGCACCCGAGGCCTTATTTCAGATGAAAATTCATGAAAGCCCAACATTTTCACCACGATTCAAAAATAAGAGCAGTAAAAAGCTGTAAATATTCTGGTAGCCGAGATAAAGTCGAACGAGGAAATCTGTGGGACGATTCAAGGCCATCAACATTTTATTATTTTTAACATAACTCGTTAGATTTGATAGTTTTGGATATACATTTATGAGGAGATCTCATGGAAAAGTATTTCATTTGAATAAATGTAATCGTACCGAACATCGATAGATAAGACTCAAGCATGTTAAGCTGTAATGTAATATCTCGAAGCATCAAGTTTGGAAATGTTGGTACCCGATAAGCAGTTAAAATATTTACAAAAAAAAAACATTAGATCATGAAGAGAACTTTGATGAAGAAACTTGTTAAAAATCCAAAGAAATTGGCATTTTTCCTAAATAAAATATTGAGTTCTTTATAAATTACACATAACTTACTATCACAACACTACAATATAAATTAAAGTACCCATCGCGTCTTTTGCAATGCAATTAGTATAGGTGTTCAGTAAAATATACCAATGTATAGTAATATATGAGAAAATTGCACCCGTGCAAACTCGAGCTGTGACGCTTGAATCTCTAACTCTATATCATACATAATTGTTAAGTTTTCTAATCCGACGTTTATATTCCCCTCAAGAAATTATTATCAGGGAAGCTCGAGACCCTCGATTATCATAAAATCGATACAGTTCACGTAATACTCCGTTTTTTTTAATGAATAACGTAGCTCGCGTTAGTTCTGAGAGTGAAAAAAAGTTCTAAACACCTAGGTAGTAGAAAGGCAGAAACTATTACAAGAACTAGTTTTAAACGATTGGGGAATCGATTGCAAAGCCTTCAAACCTAATCGAGTCGAATAGTTCAGTATAAGCTGTTAGATAATACTTGAGTAATGCTCTGCAATTCAACTGGATGGCGAACAACTAATTACGTCATGAATTATGGACCGCCTTTGATTCTGAACGTTTGGTTGGACCTGAGAAATAAGCTTGTGCTCGCATTGTTTGAAAAACGCTGTTTAAAAATTCGTGGGAAATTATAAACAGCATTTGTAATAGGAGTAATTAAGCTTTCCTTATAAATAATAAATTTGTATGTATTAATAATAACATAGTATTCAAGAGTATGCAAAGTATTTATATATTACGTTAAAATTTTAAATATGCCTGGCTAGGGACACAATTGCCAAGGCGGAAATCGGTTAGGACAACACAAAACATATGTATTTATACCTAGGTACATATATAAATTTGGAAAATGCAATTATAGTGTTTCGTAATATACTTTAGCTACAACTATACAATTAATGATTCCATTGCGTTGAGACATAGACATAGATTTTAGCCAACTTGGCAGACAGTTTGTTCATTGGCTAATGAAATTAAATCTATTAGTCATACACCGTCTAGGCAAGAATTTCGTTATTTTGTTTGTGCCGTGAAAATGACTATAGCTAATACAATATTAACAACAACAAATAATATGATGAGTTTTTTTTAACACACGAAATTGTGCCATATAAATATTGCTAATTTTTATACCTTTTCTTAAGCTTAAGAAAAAATAACCCTAAGACATTACTTAGTTACAAAAAAGAACGTTCCTCTTAATCCGGTTTCTACTGCATATCAGCAGGGATATGATCTACTGCGAAGGTAACTGAGTCTGTTTACCTTTGATGCTATATCCGCTGAACCAATTTTGAATTATCTCGAGTTCAAGAACAAAAGTTACTTTTTACCGCAACAAATAGTCATTTATTGTTAATATAATTATACGTCACAATTACAGCTGTTTATTAGTACTTACAAATAAAATTCCAAATAAATTTTAAATTTACCAGTCAAATTACAAAATAATCAATTTCAATAAATAAATCAATATATATATGAAAATATTCATTATAACTCGGACCAAGCTCGCCAAAGCCTGGCGTATACCTTTTCGTGCGTATATATGCGGCCTTATAGCCTTATTTATAAGTCGAGATATATGTATATAATATATACTGTAAATATAGGTGGTACGAGCAGATGGTGTGCCGTAACAGCTCTTATAAGACAAGACGAATTTAAATGAATTTAAATGGCTTTATTGAGTCTTATACGGCTTATTAGTATGGGCAGAATGTTATGTGTGTCGAAGATTGTGGAACGAGATTGAATAATGAATGATTAAAAATTAATGAGCTTGAGAAGTTTATAAAATTTATAAGAGATGCCTTATCTGTCTTTATTATATTTTTAAAGAGTTAGTATGTTATAATTCCAATATTTTAATTAGAAACCTCACCTAGTAGTCTGTAGCATTCGTTATAAAAATCTATCTATAGCTTTACTGATAAGTATTTTTGTTAGCTGGCTTTGCGAATGCAATTTTTTTTTTCAATTGAATAAAATAATGGTATACTCATTCTTATTAATAAACAACTACAATATATGTATACTATTATAATAAAGATGAAGAGTTTGTTTGTTTTAACTCGCTAATCTCAGGAGATACTGGCCCGATTTTAATAATTCTGTTACTGTTAGATAGCTTATTTATTTTTTACCGCGGGAAAATACATTCAAAACGGACAAAGCCGTGGCGTGAAAAGCTATTAAGTAATATCGATTGTAGTTATTTCAATAATTTCAGGACCATTAGAATTGGTGTACACAAAGTCAGTACTTTTTAATTAAACCTAAACACATTACAAAGCTCAAGGCTTATAAACAAACCGTCATCACAGCAATGAACGACAGATCGCATGTCACATTAAAAAAGTCAACTTCCTCGTACCACTAACATTGTATCGATAAAAAGCACTCTTTGTGAAGCCTCTACGTGAACGATTGCCGGGAGACCGTGACGTCATCAGTCAAATAATAATAATTTGATTTTATCTTCTTAAGGAAGGGTAAATAGGTTGACACGTAACTAACATAACAGCGTCCCGGTACATTTAAAGGTAATGCGTTCGACGATGACGATGTGGCCTAAGATAGGGCATGAAGACCTAGAAGGTAGATGGTTTCTACCTTCTAGGGTTCTTTTAGCCCGGCGGGCTGGGCTACCAAGTAATTTAATAAAAAAACAGGACTATAAGGAAAGGTAGACGAAGCAAGTACTTTAAATTTAAAATAAAAGTTCACATCTTACAAACAAAGCTACAACAGCAATAAACGACAGATCACACAACACAATATAAAAGTCAACTTCCTCGTACCACTAACATTGTGTCGATACAAAGGACTCTAGTGACGTGATCGATTGCCGGGGGATGTGACGTCACTAGTCAGATGACTCATGCTGCTGTACAGGCTTGTTGCTCTTGGATACCTTCCGATAACGCGATTATACCCTTTGACGCATATATGCATCCATTGTTACTAATTAACGACATTTCTACTAGATTATTTTAGTTCTCAGGAAAATGTACTGCATTATTTATTTTAAAACCACTTTATGATATCAAGATATCATATTCATTTGTGTTTTATCAATTTTTCTTCGTGTAGACAGTATCATTTACAAACAGACAGGTACGGTACTATGAAAGCGGCAACTGCAAAATTTGTATACACTACAAAACCGTTCCTTAAATAAATCTAGATTTAAAATTTGAGAAAAACCACCGATTCCAATGCCTTCATTTCCTTAAATGTAAAACAACATAATATTATGTGGATGCGATGCGCTTTCATTTGATACCCCACACTAGTATATTTGAAGATTTTCTGTTTTCCTTCCCCACTCTCACCCGCCTAACTTTTAAACGGCTCAACCGATTTTCATGAAACATGTCTAAGAACACCCGGGCCAAACTCACCTTTCATACAAAAAAAACTAAATTGAAATCGTTCCATCCGTTCGGGAGCTATGATGGAACAGACAGACAGTCTCACAGACAGACAGACAGACACGTCAAACTTATAACACTCCTCTTTTTTGGTCGGGGGTTAAAAAAACAAACGGATCTATTTTGAAAACACCAGTTTCAAATAAAAAAGATTACTTAACTCAATCATAAAAAAAAAGATACTTTTTATGTGTATAAATTAATATTATCTAGGAGAATTATACTTTTAGATTAAAATTTAAATACTATTAAAGTTTACGAGAAAATATTAATTAAGGACAGTTACATATACTTAGTATAGATTTTTCTCAACAACCTAGTTTGTAGTCGAAGCATTTTTTTTTATGTTAAGATTTATAAAAATTGTACTAACATACTTAAAACGTTTTTGGACGTTTTCTACAAAAGAACAAAATCTTTAAACTAAGTGACAAAAATGACAAATACGAATATTACAATAGGTAAGTAGTTTTCATAACACGGTAGCATGTTCAACTGCAGGTAGGGAGCAAATTGGAAGAGCAAACTGAGCCAAGTTCCCAGCTAATCAAATTTTGACAAAGGAATTACAGATCCGTGCAAATTAATTCAATGAGTTGATTACCCTTGTCCGCTTTAGGCACCAGACGAGAACTGCAAAATTACATGTTATTTTCTAGAACGTTCTAGTACCTACCTATAAATATCTACCTTGTTTTTATCGAAATTCATTCTAGGCTCTCTAGCTGAAGAGCCTAGAATGAATTCTCCTCACCGAGCCCTTTCTAGAATTCTTAGAAATTAATTCATGTGACACTCTTTATTTCATGGAAATTTCTAGACCTTTCTGGAATTTTCCCGTAGTTTAATAGGTAGATAATTTCGTGACTTCTACGGTAATTCTAGTGCTTTTAATTTTTAACGACGCTCGCAAAACAGGATTTGAAATGGCCAAAATATTACTCTCGGTACTGGTATTATGGAATTTTCTAGAACTTTCTGATGTTTTCCACAGAGCTAATGACAGATAGGTACTTTTGTCTTTAACCTTAACCTTTTGCGGCATTTTACGGAATTCTCTCGATGTTTCTGGAATGTTCGAGATTTTTCTAGAATCGTCCTACTTGCACAGCGCCAGCGGTTCGAAAATTCCTTGGAATGCCCGCGGCCCTGGCGATGCCAGAAGTGTTTTAGTGCCCATAAAAGTAAGATCAAAGATCATTGACTGATCTTAACTCCATTGGTGATCAAACAAGAAGTCAAATAAATGCATTTAGATTATTTGTTATGTGTTACATAACATAAGGAAACCAAATTACAAACACGTGCAAAATTCTGTTTGAATAAGAGATATAGAATTGGATAATCCGTCGAGTAATGGTCTGAAATAATAAACAACTTTAAAAAATTATAACCAACCATAAGTTAAATACGCGGTATATGAAATCCAAACAAATTAACATCAATGCCACAATTATTAACCGAACCCAAAAGCGAGCAACTGGAATATAATAATTATGAGAGGGATGGCTCAATCAGTAATAAATACCCAATCAATTGACCCATTAGAGATAAAACTGGGCCCGATTCCCACATCCAACCCTCACGGATCACTCGTCAGTTAATGAGAGGGCTGCGCCCGTATCACGAGCTACTAATTTCAGACCAGTTACTGTCTGGTTTTAAACAGGCTTATATCTACATATATTTTGTGTTCTTCCCTTGATATTCTCATGACATGAAAGTTTTTTTTTGGTGTTTACTATGTTTAGGAGTTAAGGTCGTAAGAAAAATGAGATTAACATTACGCTATCGTGCGATTTGTACTAAATTTAGAAGTAATAAGGCCCTACCTCGGTACTTTGATGGTCTATGTACCTACAGTAAGCATTGCTAACTGGTTTGCATTGGTGGTTTGTATGCAGAAGGGTATACCGTACCTACATATATTTGCACTTTTTTTTTTATGAATAAAGCAAAAGATAGCTGTCCAGTATTTTTCTACGGGCTAACAGACATATTAAACAGAATACCGAATTTTTATAAGTAGTCATGAGCCCTATTGTGACGATAAGTCGTTTATTTAAATTTTTTGCGCGCTTTTAATCATTCATGAATCTTATTAGTAAAATATGAGACTTCGAGTAGGCTACCTATTTTAGGGCTTTGAAAGTAATAAGTCGGATCTCTAGGGACAGATCCGGTACTGCGCGGATCCTACCAACTGCCGAGGCCACGTCGGCGTCGTGTCGCGTATAAATTTCACAGATAATACGTAATTTTATGACTTAGTAAAGTTTATATAAGTCCGGTAAAGCTTGCTTAATGATAAGTCATAGCACGAGAGATGCTGACTCTGTATAAGACGCTTAGAAGCTTGTATTTAAAGGTGTCCGGAAATATTTATTAATTTTAATAAAGATTCGACTTCTCACAATACATTACTACCTCCCTCACTGGTGCAATGTAACGTTACATTACAAGTGAATGCTCCTTCATGGCATGGTAATGGAAGGCAGTGTTTTTTTCTAAATTATGTACTTACCTACTACCTATATACCATCTTAAATTAATAGATAACAGACGGAGATACAAACATGGCGATAATTATTATTTTTTTTAGTTAGTCTAATGTGACTCATAAGCACTCATTATTTAAATGGATAGTTATTATTCTATTTTATTTTTAGCATTTTAAATATGGGCAGGCCGGGCAGGCGTCATATAGCATGACGCCTGCCCGGCTTTTCGCAAAAAGCTTTTTAATATTAAATTAGAGAATGGTTGACATTAAATTTTCTTTGAAGCTAAAGGTCGGGATTTGTTTAAGGAGGAAGAAAGTAAAATGTATCCATATTTTCTTTATCGTTAGCAATCAGAATTGAGTTCACCCAAACAAATTATCTCAACATCAAACCAACACCAAATAAAGCAATAATGGGCAGATATAATATCTATCCAATATAAATACAAACAAAGCCATGTGAACAGCCAGTTTGTGTAAATAAGCTAGATAATTTTACACGCTATTGCTTTTAGCCTGTCTGACTGTCCCGTTATGTACTCGTAAGATAATTCGTATCTTATAGCGAGACTATTAAGCAAAACTAATACCATAACATATCTGGAAGGAACTTTATTTCATAGTTGGTTTTAACCCACGACTTCCTTTATATGCGTATAAATATTTAATTGATACTAAACTAGCTGGCCGCCTGCGGTTTCGCCGTTTGGAATCGCTTCAAATTAATATTATCCCGATTTTCCAGAGCGAATTTTATACAGATTTTCCCACAATAAACAACTTCTATTACAAGAAACCATAACTTGTATATTAATAAATTTTCGGACAAGCACTTAACCCGTCAAAAAGTTCCCATTCATAGATTAGATACTTTATGCAGCCGATGCTTTTACCCTATTTAGGGGTTGTTTTTATAAGTTCTAAATAAGAACGAGTAAAAATAGTTACATACCAAGTAAGTAGTTAACTAAATTATATAATTTAGCCACACAAATAGTTACGATCCAAACTCTGACACCCTAATTTAAGACAATCAATAGGTATTACGTTTAAGTACGCACAATTTACCTATTCAACATTTTTAATTAAGTTAATCCTGAAATAGTTTCCTGTAAGAGTTCCGTGTTATTTAATTTACATAAATAATAAATTGACTACCGATTGGTATAAAATAAGACAATTGACAATGTAGCTAGATATTAACTTCCATCCTATATCACCAAAAACAATAATTAATTAAGAATTTAAACTAAAACAAACACTAGGTAGGTAGGATAGTAAACGTTAACTAAGTTTATTTGTCAAATGAATGTATATAGTTACTAAAATACGCATGAACAAGGAAAACTCATTGTGTCATATTGATTACAAATATCTAAACATAAAAGGAAATTTAAACCACAATATGTACTAAGTCATAAACCAGGGAAAATAACTAAGCAAATAATCTAACTAAATGAGAAACTATTAAGAGTTTAATTAAAATTATTTTTAACACAAACTTCATGACAAAAGCTATTTTTCGGTAAAAAGTAGCTGTTTTCAGCAGACAGCTATGTCCTACCAGGTTTGACTCGAATTGGGCTTTGCTCTTTATAATTGTATTTTAGGAAAAAATATTATAACGCGGGCGGGCAGCTAATGTTGTATTATAATTTTGAAATGTAAGCTATATTATTGTGAAGTTACATCAAAATCCTTCTAGTAGTTTTTGCGTGAAATAGCAACAAAGAAACTAACACACTTGCATCCTTACAAAAATTTGCTATAATAATAAAAAAAAAAAATATACTATCCAGTTGTAATCTATTTAACAAAAACACAAGAAACAACAAAACCTAAACATGGGAAAAATGTTTAAGTTCAGGTACACACCTACACAGAAACACGTTAAAACTTAGTAATTCAGACAGAGTTCGCGAAGTTAAGCATTTCTGTCAGTAATTTGCGTTTTGTGCAGTTTGCATCCAGTCTCATTTTACTGCGGTAACCTGCATCGTCTATTCATGAAAAACATGCATATATCTCTGAAACTGTTTCATTTCAAAATCCTTAAGAATATAAAACAGATGTAATATTTTATTTGTGCTCGCTTAGATACAAACATCTACATATATAAATTCGTTGGTTCAAGCGATTTGTATTGGAATTTTATTTATAACAGACCACGAGTAGAATGTGATTTCACTGCGCTTTGTGAATCAAGATACACAAAACCCATTCAAAGAAGTAGAAACATAAAATAATTGAAAGAGACAGCATAACAAACATTCAAATTATCGCTTGTAAGGCAATCTAATTCGCAATGAGGCATTTAGCAACTACTCGGAGTGAACAGCTGTCCTTAATTAGTTTACATTACCTTCACATGCAGTTAGTTTATCTGAGGCGCTAATAGTCTGTGGGGCGAGTGAATCGGCCGGTTAGTCGGGTGTGGTACGTGCGATACTCACCGAGGCCTGCGCGCGCGGCGGCGGCGTGCGGATCGTGAAGCGAATACAAGGGATAGTCACCTAGTTTGAACAGGTACGCGGACAGCAGCACCGCCTCCGGCCGACTCTCCGCCTGCTGCGTCGGCCGCATCAGCGAAGATATAGAAAAGTCCGTCGTACCCTGCCCGTTCCCACCCCACCCGCATCCGTTCGCACTGCACAACTTGCACTCCTCGATCTTCATCTTACACTAAATAAATAACTCTATCCGTTTTTTTTGTACTCGGTTTGTACTGGGCACTAGTAAATCACATATAAAAATATCCGTCTGGTGGCTCGCACATCACAGTCGATATCACAGCGTTCAGCGTCTGAAATGGCACGTGAGATGAGTTCCGCGGGCCAATCGGGGATTGCACCTTTGGAACGAGCGGGGCCGTAAATCATCCGCTTCCCAGGAGGCGGAATCCGCCCGTGACGCGTCTACCACATACAAATCGCCGTCTCGTTCGCCAACTGTTTAGTTTATTCTGACATTTATTTTATTTTAGCGGCTGTTACTTCTGCAAACAAGATGTAAGATGTCAATCAATCTCCATCAGTTGGAATGTGACCTTACGGAACGAAATATCACACTAAGATGATTATATTGAAATATTGCGCGGTATAAAGTTCGCATATCAAAAGCTCGGTAAGCCGTTACGAGAATGGGCCGGAAAGTTCCAGAACGTCACAGCGGAGTCGGTTTTACAGTTTTGACACGAGTATTTACAGTTTTGTATTTGCAAAGCTCATAAACAAGCTATTACGAGGTTGTTTATAGAGATGGCGATTATGTATGCGTTGGTAAACAGCTTGTGCCGGCGTGGTGTCGGGCCCTGCATTGCGGCGGGCGGTGCATTGCCGTGCCCGAATTCTGCATACAATGACTTTGACCGACATTTGGCTACTACATAATCTTGCCTAGGTGTTTGATAATAAACACAATAAATGATATTATGCGTTTTAATGCCTTGCAACGTATTACCACCACATTTAAACATTAAAGTTCCCGATAAGGGTATTAAAGGTATTTATATCTTGCTAATTTGAGATGTTTTTAGAGGGCATGATATTAAACTCTGGGTTGTCTTTATTGACATATTTTTATTCCTTACTAGCGGCCCGCCCCGGCGTCGCACGGGTAAAAAAAGTTCCCGGCAATTTTTCCTTATTATACCCTGAACTACGACAAACATTTTAAAACCAAAATCAGCTCAATCGGCCGAGCCGTTCTCGAGTTTTAATCAGACTAACGAACAACAATTCATTTTTATTTATATAGATAGATAGATACCAAAAGAATTTAAAGCGGAATAACTCAGTAGTGTTTCCGCTATGCATTTGTTTTGATTGTTATTTCCATCGTATAAAAAATTTGTTCAAGAACTTCATATTTACATACGATTTGTTCGTCTATTTGGTAAAGGAAGTAACGAAAATGTTTTCCTTGTAATGTTTTCCTCATCATTATTTGTTATTCTAAGTCAATGATCAAGATCAATATCTTTCGTGTGTGCGTATTGTGTATCTTAAAGTGAGAAATATTTATTTACATGGTAATACATACCTATTATAAATGCGTTTATGTACGTAAATAATTATCTGTATGTCTTGCTCTCTACCGCACGCTACCTAACCGATCTAAAGGAAATTTACAAAGATTCTCTAGAACTTGCGAAAGGAGCTATGTTCTTTCACGTAAGTGCCAATAAAGCTAGATGGTATTTTTTCTTTCTGTTGTTTTTTGAGCTGGAGGGTGCTGGAGGGAGCAGCCATGTTGGGAAGCTTCTGGTTCATTAATTTTGGTTTCATGGAATAAATGGCTTTTTTATTTTTATTTTATTTATGTACTTTCAAGTGAAAATTTACCATCCGAGGGGCACTGATAATCTACTACTAATATTATAAAGCTGAGGAGTTTTTTTTTTTTTTTAATTAATTGCTGTTTGACCGCGATCATATCAAGAACTACCTATCTACTCGTCCGAATTGAAAAACTATTTAAGTTTTATATATAGATAGCCCATTTATCAAGAAAGGCTATAGGCTACTTTTGACGGAAATACTTTGTTCCCGCGGTAAAAAACAAAAAATACGGGCAACACCGTTCCGTGAAAAGCTAGTACAAAATTATAGCTGCTATAGGCATGCAACGCGCAATCTAAACTGCGTCGTAGATGTTAGCTCATGCTCGTCATTGTACCAGACAGCCTTGATGTTTTGTTGACCCGTCTGTTCTAGATATTAAAATTCAAAATAGATTTTCTCGTAAACTTAAGCCCATTTGTCACTCTCCAGTTAACGCGATCGATTCCTCTGACGCATTATCATAGCATCAAGATTGTAAACAACGTACCATCGATCAAATTAAATGCCCGAGATGACTACTAATCGGGAATAAATTTTGTTATCTTTAAGAGATATTCGCGTTATTGATAGCGACGAATCTCGATGTCAGATTCAATGAAGAATGAAGAGGAAATCTTCATTTTTTTCCGGAATTACTAAATCAAATTTTTCACATCCATTTTTGACTAAATATAAAGTATTATCATGATAGTTAACATAGATATAAACATCGGAGAAGTTATATTCACGGCTTACGTGCGCAGTACAGCGGCGCGTCGTATTGCAGTGTGGCCTTGAATTCGCCGGTAAACAAATGTCACGTGTCCTTAGCCTTTAAAAACCTGCGCTTGCGTTCCGTTTGTCGATAGTTCTCACGTGACTGCTATAGATATTATTTATCGCGCCCAATAATGTAAGAAAATTGATAAGATTGCGTCAAAAGAAATTTTTGCGCAAATTAATTTGGATGATATCGCTTTTTTAGGTACCTACTGCTCTGGTTTGGTCGTGACTCTTCCTATTTTATAACTTATTAACATTTAAGTACTAGGTATACATATTTTTTTAATTCGAAGTCCAAACGTTGTTTCTATCCTAACATTCTAATCAGATTAACCAAATCCTATTCCAGAAGTTTCTTTGCTCTTTTAGATTTGTAGTAATTTATGCATCTGGATTTAAATTAATCAGTTAGGTAGGTGTACTCGTATTGAGAATATAAAAAAAAAAACATGATTTTTTTTCTCAACTCAGAAACATCGTGCCTTTTGAACAACGCAAGATGTTTTCGAATCCAACAGCCAACCGTCAATAGAATCCAAATCCTTTTCGGAAATGTTGTTTGAATTAAAAAGGATCTTTAATAATAGGTCGGTCGCACGTGCGGCAGCTGCCGTGACAGATGTTGACTACTACCTGCTCACCTGACTAACTCCCACCCTTGATATCCAACCACGGACACGATTCGGGAACTAACTAGCTTATTTTATCAGTTAAAACAATATTGATTGTGATCTCCTTGAAGCAAATTGTAGATGACGCTTAAAGTAAATGCAAAATCAAAGTTATTCAAGCCATCCCTATTTAAGGGCCGATTTAAGTGTATTAATGTAGCTAACACCGATAAAGTTTCATCAAAATCAGACATTTCTCAAAACATCGGTATATTACTGCGTCATTGTTATTTTATTAATAAAATGTTTTAAGATTTCAGTTTTTACTTAAAATTTATTGAGGATTAAACATTAATTAAATAATTAACAGCTTTGGGCCCGCAAGGCAGTCGCAGGCAAGATCGGCCACGAAACGTTAGCGGAACGATCTCCAGGACTTGTGGGAAGGCTGGTGAAAACAGCTCTTGATTGATTGAGCTCTTGAGGGATTGTTGAAGGAAATTGGGGGAGGCCTCGGCCAGCAGTGGAACTCAAGAGGCTAAACCAAAATTCAACTATGACTCAACTGACAGTAAATAGGACAATAAGTAATTTCAAACAAAAGAATCAATCCATAAATTAGATGGATTATATTAGGAATCAAACATCGGATGTAATATCGCAAAGCAAATCGTTAGAGGTCGCGTAATCTCATCCAGCAATAAACGGATATTACCAACTGAACATGCGTAAATTCGCGATTCCCGGAACCCGGCGCTATTCGAAACGGATCAGATTGGAATTCCTCGCATCGGGTTCAATCCGAAGCGTCGTACTGAAGTTCTAGCATTAGCGAGGTCTAGCGATGGCGACAAAGCCGTAAATATTTGGCAATGCTTTCTGGCAAATCTGGCGATCACCCAATAGAGCAACCGTTCGATATGGTTTAAATAAACATTATGCGAAGAAAGCTTAGACAATAGTTGTGGAGGTGCAGATTGGTTTACGCTATTGCTCGGTGTTTATTTGTTTTATTGAACTTGTAAAGCTTTTGGCACGATCTCTTCGCGTTCACGAATCTATTGTTTGGTTATACATATTAAGTAAGTATTTGAATGGCTAAAATTGAAAAATCCAAGTTTAAAATCTAACCAATTTATTTATTAACAAGCTTCCTCTAATACGTATTATAATAAAACATTCTGAAAACCCTTAACGGGTTGTTTAACCAATAAAATATCTAACATTAACATACTGATAGGACAAATTACTTGTTTAAAAATATTTATAGTTACACCAAAGTTAAATACCAAATGGTCAAAATACCTAAATAATGCACCACTTTTATTGATTATTTATTTGGTATTCACTTTATACAAAACGTATCTGGCACGCCCGCCACCGCGGAACGCCTAGCTACGCTCGCTCACCGCACGCATTGGTTTTCATATCATTTATTTATTTATTTCATATGTATACACAAATATAACATAATTTTAATGCTGCTTAAAGTGACACGCAGTAAAGCGACAATTTAAATTTTATATTGACTTAAAACTCAAATTGATTTATATCGCAATGAATGGGCAAAAGTGTTGTTATTTTGGTCAGATAATTGTGATGTACAATACAATACTATATTGAACACAACACAATAAAACACAAAAAAAAAACTCAATTCAATGTAATCATTTTAAGCAACATGCTTCTTTCTAGTTTTATCATGATGATTTTTAGTAAAAAGGTGTATTTAACAATTTTTTTTGTATTTCATATATAGGTTATTTAAAAACATTTCGGTATATTCAAATTTTATTGATTTTAATCGTACTCGTACCTAGGTTACTTTGTGTTAGTTTTTAATTTTAGACGTTCAAAAACGCAACCTACATACCTACTATTGATACTTTATAATCAAAATTTCGCAATATAATACTTGGCAGGCAATTGCTTCCTCAAGCGGAAAAATGTGTGATGTTCTAACTTGTATTTAATGGTAGTGAGTTTATTTATTATTTACAATACAACACACTAATACTATGTATCTATATGATGTAGGTGTTGGCTATGGTCCAGGCTTTAGAATATCAAAACCGCGGTACTGAACTTATTGAGCCGCACTTCATAAAGTATTTGTTTTGTAGTTCAGCTGATAGTCCGGGAAGGGTGGCCCTTCGGTTCGGAATCAATTGGCAACAGCCGCCGATCCGCTGGCTCTAGCCCAATTTGTGATCCGCTTGCTTCTGTTCGGCCACAAATCGGCTCTACGATAAATAGTTTAATCATATGAAACGTTTTACGGAATTTTTTATCGGACTCGAAAATTCAACTACTTACCTAAACACACCGACAGTCGGTGTGTTTAGGTAAGTTAATTTTTTTTGCACACAGCAATTTAAGTTTAGGCAACCACTTTGTTAAGTTACTTGTTCAGTTGCCAAACAAAATGAATGTTTCATTAATCACCACTAATTTGTCGAAGGCAGTAACGCGAGCAATCGAAGCCGAAAGCACAAAGTTTCACAAGAATCACAAACTGCTTACATAAGGCATAAACCTCTTGCGTAAACCACTTAAGCGTAGAGCTCTACAATAAGTTGGCTTTAAGTTTACTATACGATGGACCGCGCGATCTGATCAAAATACCCATGAACTCGATAGACCATACAATTATTCTAATATTTAATAGCTCACCAAATTCCAATGCGCAGATTATAATGAATCTTCCGTGTTTACAGATAAAACACAAAAAGGAATGCCGGAATATATTAAACCAACCAACATAAGCTCACAACGGAACAATAAATGGGGGACTAACAAAGCAATTCGTGACGACCCACATACACGAACTAGAAAGGAACTACGAAAAACTCTCACTGGGTGAATAACGCACCGTGACAATTGGGCTAATTTGATCAAAATTAGAAAATGCTATAATGAAACATTTGGGGTGTTGTGAATTAAACCTCTTTAGATTGTAATTGAGTTAAATTTATAGTGTTGGATACTCGGTTATCGTATCAAAGGAAAGTGTGAACAGATACCGTATTGGAAGTCGTTTAGATCTATACTGTATCGATGTTGGGAGACTGCGAAGATTTGCAATAGCTATATCGCGTAGGGACGCCGCAGGGCTAGAGAAAGCAGGCCTTTCACTCGACCTGCCTACCTCGCTTTGCGTGGCATTCATTTAAACAATAATAGGTACGCAATCATTTCCATTGTTTGATCTCGTTCGTTTTTAGATCGAAGAGTTCGGCGGAGCAGAGACCATAAAATTGTGATGGTAAACAGTAATCTCGTACCTATATACTGCTATTTTGACCGTATCGTGTCAAATATTCGGTGAATATTATAGAGAATGTTAGCAAGATGATGTTTACAACCGATTACTTAGCTTGTTGCAAAACGAGAATCCACATTGGTTTAGCAATAAAAAGGTACTTCGATATATGATGCGCCATCAGACCGCAACATAAAAATGTCATTTGACATACGAGCTCATAGTAAAACACTGCAGTCATGCTTTACTCACTACGAATGACATACTGACTTTATAAGTGAGAGTTATTCGAGCGAATTTCAAAGTTTAAAAGAAGGGGTTCTAAAAGTGGTTCTATTAAATCAAGTATTAAAGTGAACAAGCTGCGGGTTTCGCTATTAAAACTAGCTAAGTATAAGATTAACTTGAGAGTTGAGAATGGCTACGTGAAGTAGGTAGGTTCCCTAGTTGGGAGCGGGAGAGGTGGAAGTTTCAGAACACGCTGCAGACCACCGCAAACTACGCTACAAAGGATTAGTTAATGAATTAGGTACTATTACTGTATTACCTTGAACCGTATCATATTTTAGCTTATTATAATGTAATGAATTCAAGCAAGAGATTTTACACCAACGGGATTGCGTATAAATTCCAATTACCAATTTGAGGGTACCTCAGCCACCCTTGAGATAAAGACAAGGTAGAACGTTTAATTATGCACCTTTCTCTCATTTGGAATTTTAGAGAAGTAAAAATGAGCCTATAAGTTTTAAATGCTTTGTGGTATCCCCCCTATAAGGACACAATGGACATACGAACATAAAAACTGAAAATGAGTGATTTGGTAATTTTGATGCATTTTTATATATCTAACTGTGTTGTTTTAAACACAATAGGTATGGTTGTATATTTATTTTCTCCGATAATTACCTATTTGAAAAAAAAAATCTAAAATACCTAATAATAGTAGGTATGTACTTAAATTAATATTTCCGAACTACTCACACAGCTTCATCTAACCCCAAACTAAGCAGAGCTTGTAATATGGGTGTTAGGTGACTGATATACTACATAGATAATTTTTTTTTGTTAAATACATACATACCTATGAACCCGCAACCTCCTGCGCCTCAGGCGGACCTACGTCCACCGAGCCACAGAGGTCGTCATAGCTTTCCCGTTCTTAGAAGAAACTCTGCTTAGAGACATTACATATATGTTAATATAGGTATTAATATTATAAAATGTTGCCGAGACAATTGATTAGATATACACATCATGAGCATAAATCTACAAATTTATATGAGTTATAGTTCAACACATTCGTTTAAGTAATTGTCGAATTAAGTATATTTTTACAGTGTACAAGCGTGCATAATAGAATGTTTGTTGCCAATTTAAAACGATAAAGTCGTAGATTTATGAGTTTATGCAAGAGTTCATTCATTGTACCTAGGTAGGTACTATAATATTATCTTATAAAATTACGTTTGAGAAAATTAAGTGACTAATACCTATTTAATGGTAGCTTGGTTGACGATGGGTGAAATGATAAAGTTACAAAATAAATGTCTTAATGTTAAAAAAATATATTGAAAAGTTGCAAATTATTTGTTAGCCTGAATGAGGAGACTTAAAATTGCAATATTGCATATTGGTAGGTACCTACCTAACCTACCTACCAGTAACAATGTTGTGTAAAATGTCTGAAACATGTAGGTATAAACAACTCTCATTATTTTTCACTAGTAGGTACCTATTATGTTCAAGGTCCATCGCGATGTTAATTTGCTTGCGCAGATTAGATACCTAAATACGTCATTGTTATTGGAGAGAGAATATTATGCTCCAAATCGCCCCTTTATGCCTCCAATAGCTTGTTTGCTGCCTTTTGTCTAACTAGGGCATAACCACGATGGCATTAATTGATAGCATTGACATACCGGGCTGAGTGGAGATTCCAGCTCCCGGTAGCATGCCCCAATTTCAGGTGAACCGAAGTGACTAGCGACCCTGTTTGTTAGCGCGGATATTCTAGAATTTGCGAGAATAAATACGGAACTCGATTATGTTCGTAGATTCTCGGAAGCGACCCTGATATTAATATTACACAAAGTGATAAAGAAATATCCCTGTTGTGTAATCCGATAACACAGAACTAATTAAGAACCTTTTTGCGCAGGTTCCCGCGGTTGAACTATTAACTATACCTATTTGGTCACGTCACGTAGGCATTTACTTTTAAAATTTAATTTGTCGTCAAACACAGAATGTTTCGCCCGTGTCGGTCTGTTGACCATAAAAACATTGTAATAGGTGGTTGACATTTCGTGTAAAAGGCAGGTAGGTAAGCAGACACCGCAACCAACCTCCATTTACGTCGCAAACGCTAATTTGGGGATTTGCGATAGTGCGCCGAGCCGGCCGGCCGGCGACGCGACTCCAGACGACCTCCGCAGTTACAATACCTACGTTCGGAAGTCTCTTCGACCTCGTCAACGGAACTCGTTTCTGCAGAATACTACAATGCCTACAATTTCTTTACGATAAACGGCGTTCGCCGGACACCACACCGGCACAAACGTGCGACACTTGTGACATTTACATGAATTGGAAGTTCCAGTTGCGTTTCACGAACCACTATATCATTCCATCCATAAGTTTGGCACAACACGACAGTGGACACATGGGTTATCCTCGAATCCAGGTTAGATCGCGAGCGGAAGCACAGCGCGGGTAGTGCGTCGTGTTTACAGTTGGCGCGGCGCTTTGTGGCGAAGCGTGCGAGGCGTGCGCTCACTTCCGCGGTTGACAGGCGACTAGCGCGCGGACGGCCGAGGAAAGAAAGCTGTCGCGGTGGTGGGGGGCGCGGGGCGGCGCGGGGCGTGGGGCGGCACACCTGCGGCCGAGGAGCGCCTCTCGCCTCCAGCCGGCGACTCGCGACTGCGAAGCTTCCCGCTACTACGCAATAAACGCTCGATAAACTTTCTCATTAGCCGCGCCTAAGCGTGTGAGTGCCGTAAGCTCACTTCTTCTGCACCTCAGATGCGATGCAATACATGACACTCATGAAGGCGATTCACGCACATGCAATCAGCGCTCTCGCCTCGCGCGCAGGTGAGCTTGATCGGCGTAAGCGCAGTTATTATTAATATGAACTTATTGGAGCTTGTTGAATTATGCAGGATATCGATAGATTATTGAATAGGCCTTTCACGTAAGTAGGAAATATTAAACGCGGAACACTTGTAGTTTATTGTTCTGTCGAGTCGACTGATCTTAAACAAGATTATTGATATTCATGTGCTTATTTTACTCAGATTTTCGTTGAGTAACTAGCGGTCCGCCCCCGCTTCGCACCTAGTTGACCGTATTGTGAATCTAAACCATTCTCGAACCCACTTAAACACACACAAAAAAAAATATCAAAATCGGTCCAGCCGTTTAGGAAGAGTTCAATGACTAACACACGTACAGAGAAATTATATATTAAGATTTAAATAAATACCTAAATACGAGTAAATTACCAAAACATGATTTTTCATGAGTGGTTAAACCTTTGCAAAGTTTATGTGTATATAAAGTTAACACTTAAGCAATGCTTTATAAATAATGTTACATGGGACAATCTTACGCTGAACATATACAGCATCCATATCACACTCCTCCACATCTACTCACAAACTGAATCAGCAGTTTTAACTGTTTGCTAACTTGGAAAGCTGCAATGAAAACTGAAACCTACGGTGACCTTTGAGTAGCGAGCGCTACCTACTCGCCACCCACTGCTATTTCAAGTTTCACGTTCCAACCTTCAGCGACCTTTGTGTGAAACTTTTACCTAGTAAACAGACACCTACTCAATGCTGCTCGGTGGGTAGTATCAATAGATTAATCTGGATTTAACTTTTATAATACTACTACAATTATTTTTTTAAGTTTTCAGCATTCTTGTTTAAAAGGAAGGTATTATTTCTACAATTGCGAAGACATCGACATCAATAAATATAAAATTAAATCTAACGAAATATCTTTTTTTTCATGAATAAAGATATTATTATGTGTCTTTTTCCTTTTATGCTAGATAAGCCTTCATTGGACCACAATCTCACCTGATGTTAAGTGACGATGTGGTCTAAGATGGAGCAAGAAGATGGCTTCTCCGGGCCACATTACGAAACACGAAATAATCGCTTCACGCATTGGCCCAGCCCGGAGGGTGGTGCAAGCCGCAGCCGAAGCCTACCTACCACCAAAGACTGTGTACACATACACACTACAGTCGACCACTTGGGTCGTGTAGATGAACAAATATGGCCCATACAGAAATAACCTATAACTAAGCAAAACATAAAAAGCATACACGCACAAGTTATGACAATTACTAAGTACTGGAGCTGGAGTTATTGCCTTAATTATAGAATTAACATCATAAAGGGGGCGTTCCTATACTCGCGACGCTTAGCAGGCGGGCTGGGGAGGTCAGTAAATTTGACATTGTGTTACAAGAAAATGCTGCTGATAATCTTCTTGTGAGATTCCCCTAATAGTGCAACTCCATCAGCGGGCGCTGATAAGTGTAAAATTATCGTAAACGGGTAAACGCGATGTTGTCTGAAATAGAACGAATATTACGACACGAATATTCGCCGTAGGCCACTAATGTAGCCACACCATTAAGTCGTGTTCGACGGCGCCGGCGCCTACAGGAAGGGATGAGATAGGGCAATGGCGCTAACTGTACAGACTTTCAGAAATAAGGATAATAAGTACTAAGCAGTAGGCAGATAATGTAGATAAGCTTAAAAAATCTATGGAAGTATTCAATAATAAAAATATAATACTCAAAACACTCAGTGAATACTGCTTCAGGCATGATTCATTTTGATAATAAACATTACCGATACGTAATATATACAAATAAATATGGATATCGATAAATTTAATGGCAAAGTGTTTCGCGATGAGAATTCTAATGAATAAAGAAATTCTGAGCAATACTGCAGAACCAAAAAACACATACAAGCAACACCGCGAGGCATTACTACTATACCATAGACTGAAATCCAGAGTACAAATGATTCCAACAGCAACAATTTTTTTATTATAAATAGACCATTAGACTTCAATCTCATCACATCAGTGATGGTTGAGGATATATCACAAAGGTCTACAGTCTACAGGTAGTCATTTTTTTCGATAGTCTATAGAACAGAACTCTTTCAATCAGTCGCACCGAAACAGGGAATATTCTAGCATATTCTAACAACGTGAACGGCTGCAATATACGGTTACCGCTCATAGAGTTACGACACGTGATCACGACACGTGGACACTTCACGTGTGAACGGTAGGTATGATGATTAAACTAGGTATTCTAGACTGGATGGTGCCTAGGTATAGCGAGGTGTTTAATGGTCTATTAAAGCTTGTAACTGTGCTGTTTCCTTTCAGAAATTTCTAGAATGTTATAAAGTATAATTCGCTGTAGCCAAAGGATCTCTAGGATTTTATGGAAATAAATCTCTTAATTTTTATTAATTTAGATTTTTCCAGTATTTTTAAGTAGCATCAACACTAATATTATAAAGATGAAGTGTTTTTTTTAATTGAATGCGCTAATATGATATTATTTCACTATTAGCGTGCGCTTTCAATCCTAATTTGAACACGCCGTTAGAAAGCCTTTTTATCGAGGAAGGCTTTTTTAAGGCCTCCGATTGTACAACATTATGTCGCTATTTATTGTTATTTTTAAGTTAGTCTGTAAGCATTGGTGTGCATTAAAGATATTATCTATCCATATATCTAAGGCTATGTCGTCCCCGCGGGAAAATCCATAAATCACGGGCAACGCCACAATAACACTAGAACATGCAAATATTATTGTATTGCATGCTCTAGTGTTATTGTATCCTTAGCGCTCCTACACACGATACTACGTCGCTCTTGACTTGACTTTGCTTTGAAGGCGCGGTGGCGACGCAGCAGACTTTAAGCGACGCGTATCTACAGTAAGCGGTGGCATCGTGTGCAGGAGCTTTGATAAATTGTACTATTATTTACAATGATTATAGAAAGTAATAATTATAATATTATATATATACTAGCTGATCCCAGCAAACGTTGTATTGCAAAATAAAAAAAATAGATGTTGGCCGATTCTCAGACCTACTCAATATGCTCACAAAACTTCATGAGAATCGGTCAAGCCGTTTCGGATGAGTATGGCAACGAAAACTGTGACACGAGAATTTTATATATAAGATAAATAAGTATAATAAAAAATACCTATCTATGTATGACTATTTTATTAAGTATATCAGATGTCTAGTACCCGTAACATAAGCTATGAGCCTACCCAGGGGGCTAGATGTTGTTGTGTAGATTGTCCGGAAATATTTATATATCTATATAAATAAAAATGAATTGTTGTTCGTTAGTCTGATTAAAACTCGAGAACGGCCGGGCCGATTGAGCTGATTTTGGTTTTAAAATGTTTGTCGTAGTCCAGGGTAGGTCTAAACGGTGAGCAAATAAGGACAAATTGCCGGGAATTTTTTTACCCGTGCAAAGCCGGGGCGTGCCGCTAGTATATTATAGATATAACATTATAACAGTCACCTAACTAACACCCATAGTACAAGCTCTGCTTAGTTTGGGGTTAGGTGATGCTGTGTGAGTAGTCCGGAAATATTTATTTTTATTTATAATTTCATTCTATATGAAAGCGGAAATTTAAACTCTATTCTCTTCACCTCAGGATTTTTTTACCAACATACCTACTACCACTGTAATTGAAATAGCTGAAACAAGTCCATAGCTGGATATAGACTTCCCCAACGATATCCAATTTACTGTGTTTTTCCTCTATCACTATATAAATAAACCATATGGACACAGTAAAATAAGGAGCAGTATACTAATTTCACCTGAGCTTATTCACCCAGGTGTTTTCGGGTGCATTAAGTCTACTATTTTTGTAGACTTTATTCACCCAGGTGTTTCCCGGAGAATTAAATAAACTACTTTAGTAGACTTTGAATTGAAAGGTGTTAAATATGACAAGCCGTTTAGTTCGCGAACATTGAGCTACTTCAAGTTCAGGTTTCCAAGATTGGAGGGCTGTTGTATGCAAACTAATACATATTTTAACTTTGCTGCGCTCAGACGAACTAGGTCAATATCAGTACCCACTCATTTGTTCCTTGTTCCTGCAGTAGTGTTGTTCAATCTCTATTTTAAACAATAAATATCTATTTTTATCTATATAAAACTAGTTATTATACTAGGGCTCACCGTGCATATCGGGAGAGCTAAATCGTATACATTACACGAATTAAGACGATGCCTCTTTCCGTCGGGACCAAGAACATAGATCGAACCAACTTAGTGTTTCACAATTATGTTGTTTTTTTTTATTATATTGAATGTTAATTGTCCGTGTTTGTTAATTGTCTGTAAATACGTGAGTCCATAATAAATCCTTTTTTATTATTATTATACTATGTTTTTTTAATGGGCATAACAGCGTTACGCTGTTATGAAATAATCATTATGAAATGCTCAAATCCTAAAATGCCCATTATAAAAAGGAGCCTTAACGAAATTATTACTGTTGTTACAAATCGTCAATTTTATCTATATTTAGACGACTGCTGTAAAAAAAATTTAATATAACATTATATCGACAGTCAAATACAGGCGTTACTTAAAACATACATTAAAGAATCTCATAATAAACACCTAAATCAGTAAGTTAAGCGCTACAGTTCAAAAATCAAACCTAAAACAGACATTTAGGGTCAATGCATAATGGAAAGAGACATATAGAACAAACAGCCATTAATAAAAATAATTAATAGCACAATAAAATTATATTAACGATCTACGACGACCATTATTAACAATTCTACGCACCTTTACCTAATTAACATTTCCCTTTCAATTAGACACGGAACCGGGCAAATAAGTAAGCCGCGCGAAACGTAAGAACCTTTTTTGTCTAAAAAAAAACAAAAAAAAACTCACAAAAGTTCCAGCCAGCTGCGCAGGAGCATCCTGTCGACGTCACTACACCTTTTGCATCCATTCATCAAGTTGTCTTTTTCTTTTAAATGGGGTTTTAACGAGTGGGAGGGAGACGACAATAGGTTAGTGTAACGGCAGACTTCCGTTGTATTTTGATTAAGTCGTGTAGCGGTTGTGTGTTATTTTTTTTCGTGTTATCTATTTAGACAAATGGCTGTTGCGAGTTGCTAATTGAAACGTTGATAAATGTTACTTTGGAATTGAATACTATATGCGATAGGGATGTATCAGGGATGATATTAATAAATGATTAAGGTATTATAAATACTATAAACAATCGTCCTGGCCGAAAAGGGCATATAAGATATATGTATTTAATTTAAAAGAGAAGCATTAATTTCGTTTACAAGAATCATAAAATGACAGTTTAGTCAGATCATTCAGTAAACAACACAAAACAAATATTGTGGCATAAAGAACCACCTAGATTTACTGAACAAAAAATATTACTGAATAGCCCTTGATCTGCGATCGCAAGCAAGATGCGACCCTTATTCAATTCTATCTGACTTCAATCGCAAGCCCGTTGAGTAGACATTTATCTACTGTTTTCAAGGAGCCTCTGACAAAAGCGAGATTCAGCTTGCTCTTATAAATCGTCCTTTGGCACAATAAGTTCACGCGCGGGTTGGGAGGCGATTTGCAACGGTTAATTGTGTGATTATGAAAACATGTCATGGTCGGATATGTTAGGATGAGAGAAAGAAGCCGTGACAGACATCGATGTAAATAAGTTAATATTGTCAAAACATATTATCATTTTTAGATCCCAAATTAAGGAGAGCTTGGGTGTTAGATGATATATATACATATCTACAATTAAAAAAAATTATTGGTAACACATAATCTGTCCATAAGTGACGCATAGCATAAGTTAGTCAGTGTTGAATAAATACGTAAGTAAAAAACTTAATGTATTCGAACCGAATATATTCAACGCGAAAACCGATTAATTAAAAAGAAAAAAAGCCAAAAATGCCTTATACTAACCGAATATTCGGCGCATCTCTTATTTTATCATACGTAGATATAAATCCAAATTTAAAATTTAAGAACACCCCCGATTGGTGTCGAAGGAAAAAACACTATAATATTTTGTAATGTGCACGCGATGCGCTTTTATTTAATACCCCACTCGAGTATATTTGTAGATTTTCGGTTTCCATTCCCCACTCTCACCCCTATAACTTTTTAAACGGCACAACCGATTTTCACAAAACACTAGCGCCAAACTCACCTTTTATACAAAAAAAAACTTAAGTAATTGAAATCGCTCCATCCGTTCGGGAGCTATGATGTCCCTGACAGACAGACAGACACATCAAATTTATACCACCCCTCATTTTTGGTCGGGGTTAAAAACTAAGATCAAAGTGTATACAAAAAAAAATCTTTCAGAAAATACAAACAACTGGAATAGCACTGAAAAGTCGAAACAATATTTACTCTCAACTTTACAACATATTCTAAGTGATTTAAAACCTGTTTTATGCACAATAGCTTTCCGCGCGTCGATTCTGCCTCGCGTTTTATTTTCTCGCGGAAATAAACATAATTTTTTTTGTTGCTTAATGGGATGCAACAGTAAAATACTTTAAACATTCACCCACAAGTTCCTAAGGTTTCAGTGTGGCATTGTATTTCGTGAGGAAAGCATCGTACAATTGTTTTAAATAAATAAATTAAAAAATATTTATCTTTCCGGACAATCCACAAAACAACCATCTTGCTAACAGCTTGTGTTACATTGATGCTCCCTCAAGAAGAGATTAGATAACTCTTTATTCTTTCTTTTTACTCTTTATTGATTTATTTTTCTTCTTTATTTCTCTTTATTTTCTCAAAAATGATACAGGCAGTAAACAGTAATAGAAGACAATACATCGGAGTTAAAAGGGCGCCCTTATCGCTGTGAGCGATCACTTCCAGGCAAATTTTGGGCGGACAGGAATGAAATAGAACGACATAGACAGTGGCGTAAAGAATAATGGAGGAATGAAGACAAGTGTTGATTTTCGATTGAGTTATAATGACTACAAAATTAAAGATTGTTGAATGGAATTGATTCCGCCTTCTCATTTCTCCTCAGACGCACAGCGCAGTACTTATCCCTATATAATAATATTCTTTTTTTAATATAATCATATTATCAGAGAATTCGACATTTTGTAATGTCGAATCTTCTGATAATATTGTTACAAACGACTCATAAATAAAATGACATTTGTCCTATAATTCCCATTGAGATATTTCCATTGAACTTCACGAACTTTTTAACCTTGGCGTGATTGATAAATTAGGACAGTGGATGTGGGAGTGAGACGTTCCGAAGAGATATATTATATAGCCCTTGTAGACAGATTTGGAATGAAAACCAGGGTTGCCACCTTTTCTGACATCATATTTATTTTACACTAGCGGCCCGCCCCGGCTTCGCACGGCTTTTTATTCAATTTTTTCCCCGGCAATTATTCGATATTTCTCGCCTTTTAAACCTTCCCTAGACCTCCACGAACATTTCAAGACTATGATAAGATAAATCCGTTCAGCCGTTCTCAAGTTTTAATCAGACGAACAACAATTCATTTTTATTTATATAGATTAAACCTACTTCAAATTAATAAATAGGATGAAAAGTAAATTGATATTTATAAATTGACGAAAAAAAGGATGTTCTCAATTACGCGTATACAAGATGTTTCGAAATAGGTATATAAAGCGGAAAGAGCGTGAATGGCATTCACTAAGCGAACATATTTTGTTCTACAACATTTCGATTCGGAAGCCCATTTGTCCAAAAAATATCTTTAAAGTGTAAATGTTTAAATCCAAATTTTAAGTTATACATAATATCAACTTAATCACCCTACAAATAAATTTTACAAAGCTACCCCTACAAGTCGGCAGATTAAATCCTAAGCTACCATTTTTTTTCCTTTTACACGGCTATTCAATCACATCAAACAGAATATAAGTAAATATTACAGAATGTGATAACGGTATGAAGGCTAAGGTCGCCTTATCTACGCGGCCGGCGCGGCGCCGGCGACCGTATTGAATAAAGCATATTATGAATATGTAGAAAAAATTTAGTTTGATAAAATATAGAGTTTGATTAACGTTAGCGTTAATTATTTTAGTAATTATTTAAGTATTCAATAAGTTTTGGGAAACAAATAACAATTTTATATTCTATTCAAACACAGCATTAATGTGTTAATAAAATACAATACTCTTTATTGAACACAAAAAAAAGATAAATATGTACAAAAATTGTGAATCAATGGGCTTGGTGTTAATTAGGCAATACTTTCTTTGCTTTTTTAAATAAATGATTAATTGGTTTGATTGATTGATTTTTGTGGTAACAAGCAAAATCTATAAAATAATTAAACCCTGACCTAACTGATACCTGCATTTTTGTTATTCATTTATAATCTTTAATAAATAAAATAATTTATATTAATTAATAATTACATTTTGGAGCCAAAAACCTTCATTATGAGGTTCATTTGAGTGTGACTTCTACAAATCCAGTGACGTTTTACATATTTATCTAAATTGGTAAAGCCTTTATTTAGCCTCATTTTATAAGCTTTCATATTAAAAAATAAAAAAAACCCACGAATGTTTCGTTTATTCACATAGTCGCCAACGAAAACTGTATCAAGTCAAGATAATCTAAGCTTTAGCGACCTAGATCGATTCCTTGAGAAATTTTTATGTGGTGTTACGAACGATTTGGTGTAACGAAATTTAACAGCTTTATTAATATAACGCAGCGTAACGTTTTATTTTACGTCTTATTATGTAATTTATGACACCCATTCGTAGGTATCTCCCGCTCTAAAGATTCGACGAAATATTACATCCATGGTTGGTTTTGTCTGCAACTAATCATATTCAAATTTCTTTATTCGTTGCTACATAAATAAATAAATACCCGTTGGGGCATACTTATTGTTTAATGAACTATCCTTAGAATCATCATCATCACCCTATTAACGTTCCCACTGCTGGGACACAGGGACTACTCTCTTGGCGTGAGAGATTAGGCCTTAATTCACCACGCTGGCCAAGTGCGGGTTGGTGAATGTCACATGTCCTTCAAACTCTTTAACGTTCTCAGAACATGCCGGTTTCCTCACGATGTTTGCCTTCACCGTTAAAGCACGTGTTTTAAGCGCACATAAATTTCTCAAGAAGAAAAATCCAGAGGTACGTGGCGGGGTTTGAACCCACGACCTTCGGAATGAAAGTCAAGTGTCCTCCCACTAAGCCAACACGGCTTTTTTATCCTTAGAATAGCAGCAATAAATATTTATCATTAAATTTGAAATTGTGTCCCAAAGGTATGAAAAATACTGCATGTAATCAATTTGGTATCCAGTCTAAGTAATGTTGTTGTTGTATTACAAGTAAAATCTCTAGTGTAACACCACCTAGGTTCAATAAAACCCTTTCAACAAAACAGAACAAACCTCTTTTCAGTTCGAGTACAGTCAGCAGAAAAATTTAGTGATCAAAATCGACGTTTCAAAACGTCTAGTGTGACGTGCCAGATATTATAAGTCATACTAAAGTGTAAATTGTAAATGAAGTTTTATTTGGACAAAAGAAAATTATCATAATAACTGCGAGGATCGAAATAAATGTGTTCACTTATTTATGACACGTTAATTGTTTCTTTACTTCTGACAAAGTCAAAACGTTTATTTTCTTAGACGCACAGGGCATACATAGACAAGTCAACTTTTTTTATTATTTTTTTATGATCGATAAGTCTTCATCTCACTTGATGTAAAGTGACGATGTGGTCTAAGATGGGACATGAAGACCTAGAAGCTAGATGGCTTCTCCGGACCACATTACGAAACACGAAAAAATCGCTTCACGCACTGGCCCCCGGAGGGTGGTGACAAGCCGCGGCCGTATATTAACTGTATATATTATTTTGGGACACCATTTTGCTCAGCTTATTTTGCTGTGGACTGTACAATAATTGATCCAAGCGCGCCAATCGTTCGAGTACATAAGGAAGGAAGAGCGTTTCTCAAGGCCCGAACTGACCGCAAACTATTAAATTATAGCTACGAGCTCTTTAAGCTTCCGCTATCCCGACTTATCTATTGAATTGTCTACTACTCACTTCCTTGAAGGATTCAACTGCTAACAAGTTTATTATCTCTATTGAATAGTTGCGAGAATAGGATTTATGCTTATGGAACGCAAACAGTAGGTATTGTGTCTATTAATTAGTATATGTAAGACAAAGTCAAAACGTTTATTTCCTTTGAAGTACAGGGTATACATGGACAGGTCAACTTAAAATTAATATACCTAACTAAATTTTTCAACAAAAATATCAAGGAAATTACATTGTTTCGACAGTTTGCTTGATTTTTTTATACTGAGTTGAGATGCGAATCAAATGAATGCAACACAGCTTTAGCAGTTTTAGAAATTTTGTATTTATTGTAGCTGTACTCGTGAAATGAATCTAACTACTACTACTACTTGAATGTATATTAAAGTAACCCGCCGCTTCCATCTGTCCGTATATTTCCGTTAGTCGCAAAAGCTGTTGAACTATCTTTATGCGGTATTTAGAAATAGGTTAAGTGATTGATGGTAACGGTTTTGAAGCAAAGTCGGAACGGACCAGTTAGTAATTAATAAATAATATCCAATTGAGAATTTGACAGTTTATGGCGTATAATTTTATAACGAGCCAATTTTTTAATAGCTTTGATTGTTATGTCCCTTTTTGTAAAAGTCGAGATATATATATTTAATATTTTTTATTATACTCCCATTTTCATAAAAATATTTCACTTTTTATATGAGACTTATGGAAGGTTAATAGAACGCTTGATGTAAAACATTATTCTTTAACCTAAATTAGTGTTTTTCTGATTAATCACCATTTCATAAAGCTTTTTACACTTGTTCATAATTTTCTTGTTCAAAATAAGGCATAAATAGGATTGCTGTGTGTTAGAGCCAATTCAGTTATATTAGACAGTTTTAGCATAGTTTTTATGAGTTCGTATTCATAAAAACTTCTGTTACTGCGTTAATTTATAACATTAAATTTAAAGCCAAATCTTACCTAGGTGTGAAACCTCAATAAAGGAACTTTATAGTATTGTAATATTTTTCATAGTAGGATGTTATAAAGTGACATATATTTTGGGACAAGTTGTACAATGAAAATGAAACCTGTTTAACGGTCTCAAGAACCGTTAACTGCAAAATCATTTCTCGTCCGGATCTGAATGGCATTGTGAGTTTTTTGTTACTTTCTTTGATTTGGCGCATAACGAGCACATACCGTGGGTTATTTACTAAGTACCACATGTTCTTATCATCATTCATCAACAACGTCATAATAAATAAATAAATATTTCCTGACAATCCACACAACAACATCTAGTCCCGTGGTAAGCTGTAAGCTTATGTTCCGGGTATTTGACAATGCCCCTGTACATCAGCTTCATATATTATTTATAATGACATTATTTTTTGTATCGCTTTCTTTGCTTTAAGTTTGACAATGGTACTTTAAAGCAACATTTGTTCTATATTTTATTGTATTTTGTAGAGGTACTATGACAATTAATTGGCGTCTTGTCTGTGACTTGCAGAGTGCTTATTTTTTTAAATACTTTCATAATTACAATTATATAATATTGTTAAATTCAGTGTTAAGAAGTCAAGTGTACAGAATGTTACCTACGACGAATAAATTACAAATATACAAGACATCTGATATACTTAATATAATATAGATATTTTAAGCACCCAGGCCAAGGAGAAAGTGCTTGCAGAATATACAAACACTTGACCCCTCGACGCGAATCGAACCTTTGCGACGCCGGCGCGAGCGGAAATTCGCCCACCGAGCCATTGAAGTAGTGTCAGTCATAAATATCAACATCATCATTGCGGGTTTGGGAGTTCTTTACTGCATAGACATGAATTCTTATTTAGAATATTTCACTCCTTTAATTTTGAAAGAAACCAACACTGCATTCATAGATAAGAAAAAAAAATCATCCTTATTTCAAATTAAAAGTAAGTAGTTTTGGAGGTTTTGTCTGTTCACGTCCGTAAGTGGTAACCCTCTGAACGTGACCTCCGGATGGTGCTAAGAACAGTCTCCGGTGGTAGGCTTCGGCCGCGGCTTGTCATCGCCCTCCGGGCTGGGGCCAGTGCGTGAAACGATTTTTCGTCCTTCTAGGTCTTCATGCCCCATCTTAGACCACATCGTCACTTTACATCAGGTGAGATTGTGGTCAAATGAAGGCTTATCAAGAATAAAAAAAAAAGTAAACCTTTTAGCTACGTTTTAAAGGAACCGGCATATTCGCAATGCGAATATACGATTTTGAAGCATAAATCGGTGACTGATATGATAAGACGGCTCTTTCATAGACCGGGCCCGCAAAAACCGGCCCGGCGGGGTTAGTTGACTCAATGCATTTACAAATTACAAATTAATTTATTTACCAACTCATAAAAATTTTTACTAGCGGTTCCTGCACTAGGATTAGATCTTGATTTAATATAATACATTTCTTTTGTAGACTGGGCCCGTGACAAATATAACTGAAATCTATATTCTTATTTCCAATCCTTGTACAGATATTATGATTTAAAACGGGTAACATACCATGATTTGACGGTTTTTGAGTTTTCCGATATTTCGACGCTGTTGCAAGCGCCATGATCACGGAAACAACTGATCGGAAAACTCAAAAACCGTCAAATCATGGTATGATAATTTAAAAAGTTATACCGTGTACAGATGTAAACAAAACGTACTCAAGTACTATTTCAAAAAAAAAAACAACAGCTTATAAATTTTTCTCATGGTTATCTTAAATTATTTTTTTGATGTAAAATTTCAAAATAAGAAAACTAAGAATTGATGTCTTTGGTTGTATGTTAATACAGGTGTAATGGCACAGGATAAAAAATAATCCAGATAATTATTACACTTGAGAAATCCTTAAAACGGTTGCCATGCAGCGGCCTCCCCGCTGCTAGATAGCCCAAAAACAAAATTTACCTGATCGATCAGAAAATCGCTATCTTGATATTTCCAGATACGTTTAAAATCATCTATTTAAATATTGATAAACATTTCATGAAATCTTATCGCTAAAACATGATTATCTTTACCTCTTATAACCTATACCTATACTTATAATTTTCAATTATCGGCTTAAGTACTCAGTGCATAAGCACTGGACTTTAATTTCTCTATAACTTTTCTATAAAAAGGCTGACTTGGTAATATTTTTTGGCTGAAACGAAGCATACTTTTGCCAATGTTTTTATCTTATCTCACCGCTGTTGATAACTTACTTGACACTGCCGGACGAATTCGATGGTTGCTTATTATGATGCTTACCTGAAAAGAACAAATAAAATATGCATTACTTCATTGAGGAGGTAACTCTCTTAAATTATTTTATATGGTCATCAGTCCCTGAGCCCCAGCAGTGGGAACGTTGATCGGATGTTCATGATGATGATGATATGGCCATCTTAAACTTATACTTAAACTAACAAGGTTCGACAAAGATAACCTAGTGAAGTTTAAGGTTCTAAGCTGAGTGGGATATACCTTAGAAAGAAAAAAAAATGCGGTCATTATTTGTATCCCAAAAGGAACTATCTGTATTTGTAGATTATATAGATAACTCTTTATTGTACACTACAAATATAATACAAACAGTAAACCTTAACAAGACAATACATTGGTGTATACAAGGAGTTATATAACCTAACATACTGATGCCTGCCTATACTGATGATTCAATTGGGATAAAACTAGGAATTTATGTTTTAGATTTGTATAGAGGCTAATTTTTCTGTAGACTAGCGGAACTTTTCCGCAACTTTCTCTTTCTCCAACGAGAAAAGCCAAGCTATACCTGCCTAAAATATGATATTATTAGCGACTGAACTGCATAATTTAAACTATAATGTAGATTGTTAATACCTGAGATAAACATTTAGAACGCGTACTACCATCTCGGCCAGTATTATTCTCAATTATAAAAGCTAAAATAGTTCTTTATCTCCTTCATAAGTATTGTATTAATCTCGTTAACTTGCCGTACAAGGACATTATAAACGCCCACGTTTCTCTTTGTAGCACAAATAGGTAATACTGCTCAGTTATCATGTACATTATATGTATAAGTAGGTACACTACGTTACTAAGCTAAAATGCCGTGTTGGCTAAAATGGTGTTGGAGCACACTGGACTTTCATTCCGAAGCTCTCGGGTTCAAAACCCGTCACACACCTCTGGATTTTTCTTCTTGAAAAATGTGCTTTAACGGTAAAGGCTAAGACTGTGAGGAAACCGTATTGTTCTGAGAAGTTTAGAGTTTACAGAACATGACTGCTTCAGTGGTGCAGTGGGCGAGGGTCCGCTTGCGGCGCATGAGGTAGCGGGTTCGATTACCGCCGAGGGTGAAAGTGTTTGTATGTTCTGCAAGCACTTTCTGGGTGTTTAATATGTAAAATAAAAAATATCTATATATGTATGACTATTATATTAAGTATATCAGATATCTAGGACCCGTAACACAAGCTTAGAGCTTACCACGGGGCTAGATATTGTTGTGTGAATTGTCTGGAAATATTTATTTATATTTATTTATAACATGTGTCATTCACCAACCCACACTTGGAAAGCGTGGTGAATTAAGACTTAATCTCTCTCGCCAAGAGAAGTCCCTGTCTCCCAGCAGTGGGAACGTTAATAGGGTGATGATGACGCTACTAAGTACGTATGTATACGTTAATGTTGTTCTTTGAGCATTGAATGAGTGATATTTGATTTTTTCATGGTTGAAGCGTTGGCAAGTTTTATGGATATGTGTAGGGTTTTTAGCTGAGTCATTATAATTTGATGGCAAAGGCTATTATTACATAGAACTGAAGACGATTTCGCTGCCTGTTCGCTAAGATTTTTATACCACTGAATCAATACTAAGAGGTCGATGACTAAAAACTCAGTTTAAATTATTTAAAATTTTATTTTTTTCTTGCAAACGATACGTGCGATATTTGCTCAATTTATATGTCACAAGCCCCCGGAACTTTACTCTGGAACGTTTATGCTTTATATCATGGCACTTTTTTATTAAATTAATAAAGCGAAGCGAAAAATAGGCGTCCAGTAATTTTGAAACGGAAACGTACAATTCGTTCGAAGTACAGAATGGTACACTAAATGGTTAAACTGAAGGAATATATTTTGGGTCCCTTTTCGTCTGATTCATGCCACGAATTCTCATCCACTCGTATTAGGGTAAAATGGTAGCAGTGAATAATCCGTAATTGACAATCGTTGGGTGACTCATGGTGGGGATAGTTGACGCATTCTGTTTATCTTTGGATTTCCCGGATGCTAACCTGCAATCTCCTACGATAATATCTCTAAGATTAGACGAACAAATTTAATTCTGCTGAATATTTTTCAAATAGAGTTCGGAAATCTGTTAATATAAATTAATTTTTACAAGAATACCGCGGGTTCACGGTTGCAGCTGGCCGATCCTGTGAAACTGATAAAAACTATGAAGCAGGCTCTAAAACGTCTATTGCGATTGAAGTAATTATTAAATTTATTAATATCTTACTTTCTTATAAAAAAAAACAGATTATTGATTCGACAATGTGGCAGTGGTAAAGCTATATAAAACGAAGGCAATGTCGCGCTTAGGGGTCGAAACTTTATCGAATGGAGAGGGTCCCAGGATCACAGTGGAGCAGGCAGCCTCCAACCAAAACTGGAACCTGGTCTGCTACGAGTATATTAGTAAAAGTAAACTGCACCCGTGTAAAAATATATTACCTTCTAGGTCTTTATGCCCCATCTAAGACCACATCGTCACTTTACATGAGGTGAGATTGTGGTCAAATGAAGGCTTATCTAACACAATAATGAAAAAAATATATATATTATAACGTGGGCTACACCACAGATTACATATATATTATGTAATCTGTGTCTACACAGATAGATTTTGATAGATAACAACTATATTGCATACCATTTCTGAAGAACTAAATTACAATTGCAAAAACAAAACAGTATAACGCTACTTACTAGTAGTACAATCTGTGGCCTTATCGCTATAGCCGAATTATTAACAGACAAAACTTTAAATAAAACTCTATCAACAAACAAAGCGATTTCAGCAGAAAGAGCTCAAATTTACGGTGTCGCTTCCACAAACTAAACAATCAGATCCGTTCATTCAAACAATTGTTGGCGAGGCAAAAACTAGAACAAAGGGGAGCCAGTGATGCCGTATAAATAAAAATACTTGCTGTTTGATTTGGGGGTTTCCCTACACAGACTGAGCGCTTTTGAGACCGGTAGTAGGATAACTTTGTATTTTTAATCCCCGACCAAAAAAGAGGGGTTTAATAAGTTTGACGTGTCTGTCTGTCTGTCTGGGACAGACAGACTGGACAGCTGAAATGGATGGATGGATGATTAAATTTTTTTTTTATGACAGGTAAGTTTGGCGGTTTTTCTTAGACGTTTCATTAAAATCGGTTGTGCCATTAAAAGTTATGGTGGTGAGAGTGGCGAAGGACAACCGAAAATCTGCAAATTTACTCGAGTGGGGTCTCAAATGAAAGCGCATCGCGTGCACATTACAAAATATTATGGTTTTTAATAAGTGATAAACCTCACTTTGCAGGTTAAACTATTTTTAAAATATTTTTATGCAGAAAAAATATTTAAAAAATATTATGGTGTTTTACTTTTAAGGAAATTAATACATTGGAATCGAGGGATTTTCTTAAATTAATCTAAGCTATTAAAACTGACGAGTGTACACTCGGTGCAAAAAGAACGGGTCAGTCACAATAAACCCGTATATCTTCCGAACTACGAATGCTATCCTAATGAAACGAAGTCTGTTCAATTATATAATTGAATTATAAAGATAAAAAGTTTATATATTACTTATGTGCACAATCTCGAAATTAAAATATGCTTAAGTAAGTCATATTTTTCAGTAAACTATTATTTTTTTTGTTATGATTGTGTTTAATCTGTTGTTAATAACTTTCTGCATGACAGTGCGCCTTATTTTTAAGGTTTAATTCTATCAACTTATCTCAAACCAAGTTTAAAGGTCATTTAAAAACGGGTTTTACTCACGGAAAGAAAATCCCAAGTCAATCCCCTTTTTAAAATGAAAAGTGTAACTTACGATAACTTTGAAAGTTAAATAAGTTTAAAAGTCGTTTAAAAGTCCAGCAGTGATTCTGTCTTCAGCCGTAGAAAGTCCACTCCTGGAGAGCAATTCTCAGTTTTTCGATATATTTTAAAGCGGATATTTTGAGCAAAATCACGATTTTAAGATTATAAATGTCATATCGAAGAAAAAAATAGCGAAACTGCATAAAATTGGTTAATTCTCTTTTGTTATGAGAAATATCATTAATATCGAAAGCGTTTTCTATACTATATATCTGCTTGTGATATCTTTCTCGCTACATTTCGAATTCGTTATAATATCATGGCTCTGAGAATTACCCTCGCGAACTTGATGAAAGAGACACGCCGCTCGGTGCCTGTGGCGAGCACTCAGTGATCGTAAAGAGGCACATAATTATTGTTTGACATAATACAATCATAATAATAGCGCAATAGTTAGCGGGTTTGATTCCCGAGGGGTCAAGTGTATGTATGTTCTGCAAGCACTTTCTCCTTGGTCTGAGTGTTTAATATGTATAATTAACAATATCTATGTCTATTATTTAAAGTAAATCAGATGCCTAGTACCCGTAACATCAGTTTAGAGCTCACCACGGGGCTAGATGATGTGGATCGTCCGGAAATATTTATATTTATTTACATTTAATATTGATCTTGCAATCGACTTCCTTGTAACATCTGTAAAATCATCTGACAAACAAGGAACACGGAAATAATGAGACTCTACGCAAAGATAGCGCGCCTATTCGCTAAGTAAGCTCAGCTTTTGCACTTCCCACTTCAGGCTTGGAGTTGCCGAAGTTGAATGAACCGCATAAAAAACCATTGAGGATAAACTAAGAGGAGTAAAGACATTTAGCTATGGACCGACCATGGAGAAATTTTATCAATTTTTTTTATGAGATATAGATCTTTTATGTTTGTCTACGATCTCACTTGATGGTAAATGAACCAACTTTTAGATCTTATTTCACTATTTTATCCTACAAATCAAATTTTATTGTACCATTGAAAAATTACAATTTGATTTCAGTTGGGGTATAACGAGTTTAACTTGATCTGATCGCATTTATAGCCAATGGTGAAATCGAGGTTCAGTATGAAACATATGAGGTACTGAATTATTGATCAAGAACTAATGGGTCGATTTTAGTAAGATTAAAATGAGAAAAAATTGCAAGCAACAGCTTTTATTTGACAAATTATAATCACAAACAAAAAAAATAAAATTACAAAAATCACACAAGAATACTTCGTCCTTTTTTCGAAGTCGGTTAAAAATTTAGTTGCTATGCCAAGCTTAAAGATGTCTTTAAGCTTACTCAGCTCATCAGAATATATCATCATACAAAAAGCAATAAAAATAATTAACAGAACAATAAATTTAATTGAGTATGTATATTTTGAGGAATTTATCATGCCATCCAAGTAAATATTTTAACTCTTGTAAATACGGATAACTTAATAAGATTAGCGCATAAAATCAATTCCAATTATTTACTATTAATTGTTTACCGTTGTTTATGTGTTTACTCAGGATTTTGATACTTTATTTCGACACAATATTGTTTACAGGATTAAATACTATAATTACTAGCGATCCAGTCCTATGAATTACACATTTAACTTTCTCTTGATATTACGTACAATACAATTCAAAAACACTATTGTACAGATACCACAAAACAAATTCACATAAGAGGAAGAAGTACAAAGGGCGGGTATCTAAAGAAGCTTAAGAGCGATCTTTCCAGGCAACCTTAGGATGGAAAGAGATTAATAATACATTATTATCTTGAGTGGATATTCATTTATTTCGAAATACGGCATTTAAATCCTGATGAGTTGAGTCACCATATTTCTATTCTTCCAAATTTTCATAATTAATTTCTTCTGACTTAAAATCCTTTCAGTACGAACATAAAACGTAAACCGTAGTCAGTTGACACACCTCTGAGTATAAAACTGAATAGGCCAGAGCATTTGTGGACACGAATTATTAAACCGGTTCGGTGCGAGTTGAATGCACACGACGAATGTTCCGTGTCAATTAGTAGTTCAGTAAATCTCAAGGCTGACTTTTTCATGGTAATTTGCGTTTTATTGCATTAAGATATGGATGAGTTTCCATTTTCTGGGCAACAGAAGGGTTCTCTGA
Organism: Gymnoscelis rufifasciata; assembly: GCA_929108375.1. Taxonomy (NCBI): domain Eukaryota; kingdom Metazoa; phylum Arthropoda; class Insecta; order Lepidoptera; family Geometridae; genus Gymnoscelis; species Gymnoscelis rufifasciata. The sequence goes on along the minus strand of OV815315.1, from coordinate 3,554,811 downwards.
GTTTCTCGTTGTACAAAAGTTACCTTATAAGACATAAATGCTAAGTTATAATTTATTTCTTTTTGTTTACGTATTCAATTTTATTATAAAGTAATAAAGTAGTAAGTAGTTAGTATAAAGTAAAATACCCAGTAAACATACTTGGATTACATTTTTCTTAAGTAAAGAAAAGTTGTGAAATGCGGATTTAGTGGGTTGGTTACCTACGGTCTAATCACCTCATATTTTTGTGGGAAGTCTTGCTGATGATAGAAAAGGATGCGTTTAAAAGAGTTCCAGTTTAACTATTAGTTGTAAAGAAAACACAATAAATTATCAAATATAAACTCATTCACGAAATAAAAACAACTCGTTAATATAATTAAAAAAAAAACAATCAGCCTTTTTCAGGTTTGTAAACGTTTGAATTGAGAACGGGGCGGTGAGTGCATCGGACGTGCCTTATCTCCGCAGACAGTGGCTACTCGCTACTTCGTATTTATTGCGTACCTTGTCTTTGACGCGCTAGGGATTAAATCCTAATTTAAAAATATTCAAAGTGTAGAAAAACATCTATAAAGGTAGCTATTGTCGCACACTGATAACAACTATTGTTAATACAGTGTTATGGGATGCTTGCGCTTCTCATTATTTTCTTCATTCCCTAACAGTTTCAATCAGAAACCACTCTACAAGATCGAATTTACACTTTTGATTGTATTGTAACGGTTAAAGCTAAAAATCAGCGCCTCTGCTTTTAGTAGCTGGCATTATGCTGAGGTTTATCCCTTCAGCTACAGAGCATTATTAATTATTAAGTAATTTGTGTATTTTTGTTTGCATAATTAATTAGTTTTCTAAGTACCATCAATTTACCGCTTATATGTGTTTGCTTGTATGTTTTTTGTAGCAAGTAAACATTGTCTATGTCTATGTCTTTTTGATACTAGCTGCTAGAAAATACAATTATTGCGAGCAAAGCCCGATTTGGGTTAAATTTGGCTTGGACTTATGTGTTATTCAAATATGAAATCTATATTATTGTGAAGTTTCATCAAAATCCATCCCGTAGTTTTTTGCGTGAAAGAGCCACAAACATACTTACACACTTAATAATAATAGTAAGTTTTTGAAGATCTCAAACAAACAAACAAACAACACAAAACTAACAAACACACAACAGCAAAATTTTCTGCTCAAACAGCAAAATTTTAATTACGATATCATAGTGGACATAGAGCTGAGCCGTTGCCCTTTTACTTCTGTAGCACACACGTACCGGCTCACTCTGTGTTTTTATATATACTTAAAAATATGTTTTGTAATTTAAAAAAATGTATGTTGATTTAGAATTATTTTTGTGTGTGTTTCTGTGGTAAATAAAATTATGTCTATGTCTAATATAATTTGAGGTTATTTGAATTAATCACTCTCCAAAAAACAAGCGAATTTATCTTGGCCAGTGTATCATGGAAAGCGTCGTTCTTAAAACGTGAATAAGTTTTTATTGTCAGAGGAATCACAAGAATATTATTATTCAATATGCTTTTGTGAATAGAGACCTTACCATTGAAGACGCTGCACAAAGGCGATCTATTGAAAAATGAACTTCTAAGGTTGGAAATAGATAATAAAAAAGATAGTTAATGGATCTCAGACTTATATTCGATTTCTTCTTTAATATAGACTTGTTTATATGTTTTCAAATGTAGGTACTTTTCCTTTTCGATCGGGGCTTTTCGTAGGTATGGATTTCTCTATAGGACTGAATCATAAGAGAGTAGATACATTGAAAAAGGACAGTTAAAAACATAGCTTGTAGTGGCCATAGTCATTTAGCACGCAACAGATAAGGGAACAGGTGAACGTTGGGAACGAAAGTGTCTTTTGGTGCAAGCTTCTTATATATTTATCTTGTATCTTTAAAAGTTTAGTAAATATTACTGGTAACTGTTTGAAGATAAAGACAATTAGGTATAAACTAACACACAACATGGATCGACAAGCGCAGCGTAGGACGTCCACCAACTAGATGGATGGACGACCTGGTGAAGGGCGCGGGCTCACGGTGGATTCAGTCCGCTACCAGCCTAAATTACTAGCAATCTTTGAGGGAGGCCTATGTCCGTTGAGGAGGAGGCAACTTCTCTTTCCTAAACTGAATGGAATATTAACGCTGTTTTGTATTACAAAAAAATAATTTATACTTTACGTCATTTAAGTTGCGACTTTAAACTGAAACCCTAGCGTAGTGTCAACTGACTGACAATTTAGTTTCTGAACTGCAAAAGTTCAGTAAAATTCAACTCGCTGCAAACACTGATCCAATCTAGTGTTTAAAACGAAACTGAGCGAAGCTGCGCGTCGCATCTCGTTACATTTAACGTGCGTTGGATTCACTTTTAGCGAAGTTTTGTTTGTTTTAATCCTGCCCGTGCTAATGCGGATAATGATGTTACACCTTTTAAAGGATAAGCGTTTTAAATTCTTTCTGTTTCGTTTTAATTTGATTGTTATAAAAATTCACACGAGAGGGCGCTATTAAATTTTAAGCAAACGTTAGTTAGGTACTTAAATATGTGTTACTGGCCTTTCACGCTACGGCGTTGCCCGTTTCTTAGTTTTTATTTAAATTAGATTTAAGTTGACCTGTCCATGTAAGCATAGGCTTCTAAGGAAATAAACGTTTTGACTTTGACTTTGACTTTGATTTATATGGATATTCCCGTGGGAACAACTTTTTTAAGTCATATCTAACATTTGATATTGATATATAACATTAAATACATTCATTAAGGGAATGTTTTACAATCCTCGCGCACAAAGCTATTGTGTCAGTAAAGAACATACAGACAGACTGCTACTTTTTTTTAAATCTAATAATAATTTATATTGATATTAATAATATCAAGTGACAATCTACGTTTAACATTTCAATTTAATTAAATATTTTTTTTAAGAAAAGCAAAGAACAGATTTGTTATTTATTTCACAGAGACTTTGGATGTATTTTAAACTCTAAGCTGTTTTTAATAATAAACCTACGTCTTTATAAGAGGAGGTAAAGTTTTTAATCTTCAAAGTGTTATATTTATTGCGGCTTACCTAAGTTTGTACGTAACCACCTGAGTCTTAAATTATGTTTTGTCGTATTTTTACGGAATACTTTGTGGGTACTTAAACAATGTCGATAGATAACCATCCATATTACAAATGAACAGGTAATTTTCATTTTTTATATTATTTTATTTTTTTATGTTAGCTTTAATTTGACCACAATTTCACCTGATGTAAAGTGACGATGTGGTCTAAGATGGAACATGAAGGCCGAGGTAGAAGGTAGGCTTCTCCGGGCCACATTACGATACACGAATAATCGCTTCACGCACTGGCCCAGCCCGGAGGGTGGTGACAAGCCGCGGCCGAAGCCTACCACCAAGCCTGTTCTTAGCACCACCCGTAGGTCACGTTTAAGGATTCAGAGGGTTACCACTTACGCAATTATTTGCAAGATATTTCGTAGCATGCTAAACGCTAATCAGCTATTGTTAAGATAATTCACAAGAATGCCATTATTAGCGTGCGAAGTGAAACTGAAAACGTAACTCATCATTCGATATATGCTTATATAGGTACAATTTAATGAAATATTACAAAAAATAGTTCAGTGATGACTTATAATACAAAAGAATACAATGGTTACTTGTAAAATTACGCTTTCTTGAGGAAAAATCAACTGTACCTAATGCTTTCAAGGTGGTAAATTATTATAAAAGAATATTATTTTGCTATTATTATTATATGTAGTATCGATAAATACCATTGCATAATAGGTACTTTTACAAATACAACAGTAAAAATCTAACCTCGCGATTAGCACTTATTTCAAATATGCTGTTACAAATACTAGACATCTCACTTCCTCAATAGAATAAATACGCCATATGATCAGAATAAAGATTTAAACAAAACGGATTTAAGTAAAAGATCGGATTTATTATATTAGAATGGATCCCATCTGAAAGGCGTGAGCTTCGTTACCCTTATTAGCACTCGGGAAGGATTAAAAACAAACAAAAGAGGAATTAAAACGAAAAGTAAATACGCCCCTAAATTGTAATGACATTTCACGTTCAGATTATAATGTTGATGAAGGTGACAATTTTATGTATCAACATAAAAATTTATAATGCACGACATTTAGCATACGGAAAAAAAACGAGTAAAGTGAACGACTTGTTACAAACAACAGACCACAGAATAATAATTTAAAATCATTTCAGCCATAAATCGTTCACTTTTGGACATGGGCCCTGCCCTGTCATTGCTAGTAATCATATTGAGAAGGTGTGTTCAATACTCGCCACGCTTGGCAGGCGGGTAATAATCTTCCACGATTTAAAAATCGTGTATAGCCCACTATAAACAATTCCCTCTACAAACCAAAAGTTAATCCGAACGTTCTAGCCACGTGCCGTATGACGTATGCCATATCGCTTTCACTCCACAAGTCTATAGGTACATCATGGGCGTGTTCGAACCGGACTATTGTTCGAGACAATGGAACCTACATCTCGTTTGCCGGCTTTCATCACGAAAGGATAATTAGGTAACAAGCTTGACGACGACTTTGTAAAATGTCAAAAGTAGTAAATCTAGAACTTTGGTTTTATCAGGGACTAGCTTTACTCGCCATGGTTTTGACCATGTTTAATGAATTTTTTCGCAGGAATAGCTCATTTTCAGAATAAAATGCCTTTTTTGCTCCAAACGTGGTTTTTCGCTGTAAAAAATATATCTAATCGCTTTCCCCGATCTTTTGATTCTATTCTAGCGCATATAATAATCTTCATATTAACAAATAATCTATATGTCTCTCATAACCAGATTATGTTAAAAAAAAACATAACAGCCATAGAGATCCTACATCTGAAAGAATGATGATTATGATGATCACTTTGTCTTTCTTCATAAGTTTTTTTACTTTTGTGTAAAACATAATAATTTTGTTGTAGAAACATTTCTAGATATTTCATGTATAATGCAATTGAAAGTAAAAACGGGTAGAAGGTACCTCAAATAATGACCTATTTTGGCTTGTTAATATCTTTTAACGAAGGCGCTGTCAAATTAGCTTTTTTTACTGAAGCTCAATAAACTCTCAAAATACCTTCACAAAAAAGTGTTAAGCTCCTTAATTGGCTATTTATTTGGATATCGAGGCCAACTTAATAAGCACGTTTGATGTTACTTTGCCCTGCTTTATCAATCATTAACACGTTTTATCAGTTTACGAAATATTTCCATTATAATTATGTTCTTAAAACGTGATCAGTTACCATGGTTTCAACCGGCTACTGTTCTCGATAACAGGGTATTTCGGTGGATTGTTACTGGAACCAGTAGGTACCTACTTCATGTGTTATTGTTACGTGCTTATAATTGGTATTAAATTAATGTTTACCTTCTAATAAAGCCATAAAGCAATATAGGTAGTATATTTCAACGCCTTTCCTTTGTGAGATTTTTAAGCAATTTAATTAGTACACACATTAGCAAGTAACGATACACAACTTTATAGCCCGTTTGTTCATTTAATGGTATAGTATATTATAAAACATACTATTCAGCTTTGTAACAATAGTATAGATTAGATATAGCTTAGTAATTTAACTAGCTGACCCGTAATCATTGTTTTGTCAATATTGTGCAATGTCACTGTTATTATTTATTTATTTTCAAATACATGAAGCTCTATCATTACAGGTAACCTAATTCAATAGAGTCCATTAAATTACAAGTTACAAGTTATTGTTAATATCAGTTGCGATGGATAATTATAAATTAATACAATTTTCGAAGTAATTATTAACTATAATTCAACTTATTCTCACACTTAAAAAAATATGCAACAAAACCTTCCTTTTGAATTACTCTACCTATTGCTGAAAACTGCATGTAGATCTTTTTATTTAGCTTTTAAGCATAACCCGAACATAAAGACAGACACATACGCGGTGGCGGCTTTGTTTTATAATTTGTTTAGATTCTTCACAGCAGTATCAAAATACTAAGTTTAGTTTTATTAATAGCGACGTGTCTTCAAGTTCACTCGTTGGTTTTATTTCTCGGTAGGTTTACATGACGTTCAGCGTGTGACGCACATCGTATGACGTCATCACACCGTCTAACGCCCCCTGGATTGGGTTCAGGGTGGTTTTACTAGTTGGAACCTAAACAATGTAATGGAAAAATATTCTATACATCTTTTTTTTTTTTTTTTTTGCTTGATAATCTTTCAATTGACCACAATCTCACCTGATGTTAAGTGACGATGTGGTCTAAGATGGAGCATGAAGACCTAGAAGGTAGATTTCTACTTGAGGCTTCTCCGGGCCACATTACAAAACACGAAATAATCGTGACCGTAAACCGGAGGGTGGTGACAAGCCGCGGTCGAAGCCTACCACCAGAGACTGTTCTTAGCACCACCACCACGGAGGTCACGTGTAAGGATTCAGAGGGTTAACACTTACGGACGTGAACAGACAAAACCTCCAAAACATTATATTGTAAACGTATTGAATTGGACTTACCCAAATGTAGTCGCATACATTGTTTCAATGTTTGAGTGCATCTTTAAAATTACTCAAAGGGCAAATTAAAATGCGTTTAAGCAATATAAGGAAAAGTAACAAATAAGTTTAAGTGTAAGATAATATGCAACTTAATTTTACTGAGTGAAAACCTATATGACGTGGGTAAATCTGGGATGTAAAGCTTGTTTAACTTTTATTTTCACAGCACTTATAACTAAGTATGCGCATATTCGTAAGATCGAATTTTGTCTATTTCTTTGTTTATTAAACATAATTTTCGAAGTGATTGAGAAAGACAAACAAACTAAAATAGGTTTATTTAGTTGATAGAATTTAATTTATACAGAGTAAGATTAAAAACCGAAATCAAATGATAGCGCATCGCGTGCACATTACACAATATTATGGTGTTTTACTTTGAAATAAGGGCATTGGATTCGGGGGTTTTTATAAATTTTATATTTAGATTTATTATTATAACTGATTAGTTTTATTTTATTAATAACGACGTCTGGTGTCCTTGAGTCCGCTTGTGTGTTTATTCCTCGGTAGTATTACATGGTTCAGCGGATGACGTGTTAAGATGTACCTCGGATGACGTCATCACACCGTCTAACGCCCCTTATTGGAAAAGCGGTTGCTATTTCTGAGTGCTTGCACTTTAAAATGAAACAGAAAGGTATATAATTTTTTTACTGATATATGAATATTGAATTCATATATCAGTAAAAATTTTATTCATTAGTCACAGTTATCAGTACCGCCTAATGGAAAATACTCAACTAAACTATAAAGCTGCTAACATTTTATTGTATCACACTGTATAAACAAAATAGATTTGCCTTCTCTTTAAAAACTTTTCATTTAAGGTATTCGTCAATAACTAAATCCATAAAAAACTGACACCGTGGCGTGAAAAGCTACTTTTATAATTAAACACTACATCGAGAGGAAGTTCCAGAGAGGTTATTAATTCTTTCTTTACCCGAATTTCACAGTTGGCTACCTTTTCATTTGTGGGAGCCGTTAAGCAGTTATCAGCCCGCGGCGAGCCGGGATTAGTTCATTCTAGAACTAGGCATTTGGATGCATCTAACCAGAATTCAGCCGGCTTAACCCGAAATTTTGTAAACAATGGCACTGTTTTCGGCTTTGCTTGGTATTATCAATTTTCGGTGAAGCTTTCCATTTTATTGCCACTACTACTTTTACAGTTACTTTTATAGTTCATCATTATTATACTCAAGGTGTACTACAAAACGAAAATCGCAACGACCTTCTTCTAAAATTGTTGTTCCGAGAGCAATTATTTTGCTTAAAAGCTTTTATAGATAGAAAAAAAATATTTGAGAGGTCATCAATCATCATCATTAAATAAAAAAAAAAAGTCATAAAGTTTTAACCGTTATATGCCCACTGCTGTATATAAGTATGCTTAGATATTATGATAATAGTACTTAAAATGAGGCATCCGTTAACGGATAATGTTCTATGTAATTTTGTTAACACGTTTTGTATTTGTGATATACATAATCGAGAATTAGAGGACATTATGCACTTTAGTTCTCGACATTTCAGTCCCAACGGCCAGCCCTCACCATACGTACATGTACACTGCCACAATAGAGTTTATCGTGGCTAGTTTGGCTGTCTGTAACCAGCGTACTATTGCGTATCTACTCATTCCCTTGCCCGCCTCTTCAAAGTTCTTTAGCGACTCTGCACCAATTCACGAATCTTGTATATCATTCGATATGCTATCGCTCACAGATATGTGACGCGACAGCGGCCGCCGAGGCTCCAGAAACCTTGGCAAAGTTTTAATTCGTTATTATAACTTTAAAATTCAATGAAATAAGATAAATTAATAAACATTTGCCATCCGCCATTCAGATAGCAGTGTATTATTTTACGGGTGCCATTTTTAGTAAAATAATTCACTTAGCAGCGATTGGTCCATTTGTGTATGATTTTACAAAAATCAAAGTCGTTGGTCAATTTAATTTACGCCGTTGCAACGTCAGTTGATCAACTAAATAAAAGCTCTTGCGTTAAATAATACATTCCAACACCCGTTGGTGATTTTCCGTAAGTACCTATATACAATTTCTACTACTTTAGAACAATATTTCTTGGTGACAGATACAAATAAATAAACTACAACAATGGGTCCCCAACAACTTGATTCCAACAATAGCATTAATTCCGTAACAAGGCAGTCGGCTCATCCAAAGAGCCCTACAGCTTACTAATTAGGTGGCCCGCACAGCTTCTTGCTACTTCTTGAAATCCATTGTTCGCCTGAAAATGCCTGTAACTTTCCACAGGTTTTTAATTATACAGAGCAAGGTAAATTAAAAGGCAGCCGCGCGGACCGATTTCAGGAAACCTCTAAGCGGTTGCTCTCTGAGCTGTTTGTAGCCGGCGATTGAGTTGGTCGTTTTTGTAGGTCTTTGGTGGTAGATACAATAATTATGCAGTAGGTACATCCATCTTACAAGGCCCTATAGTACTATCTTTTACGCCACGGCTTTGTCCGTGTTGTAGAATTATGCGCGGGAACAGCGTATTTTCCTGCGGTATAAAATAATAGGCTATTTTTTACCACGGGCCTTCCTCGACAAATGTGATAAATATCACGAAAATATTTTTTCATATCGGACCAGTTGTTTCTGAGATTAGCACGTTCAAAAAAACAAACTCTTCAGCTTCATAATATTAGTATATATTTGACAAATAATTACTACTATAATCTTGGGTATCATTGCAAGTACACTTCGCCGCATGGGTTCTATGTCCCCTGAGGATGATATTTGATTGTTTATTAAATCGAATCCAACTATCGATCAATCGTTGGTCGGTCATTCAATCGGTCATCAATTCAACGATATTGTGTCAAACTGTCGATTCAAAAATCCGCCCTAAATATTGCACGCTTGCACACAGAAAGTAGAACGATGGAATTTGAATATTTGACTTTGACTTATTTAAAGTTTTCTTACTTATTAAAGATACGGCAACGGAATGCAGAACTAAATGCCGATATGGACAAGTACAAGATACAATTATTTAATTTACTTGTCAATATCAGCGGCCGTAGAACGCGTAATATCGTTGAAATCAGTAATTAATGTCGTTCAATATGAAATTGCTATCTATTTCAGTATTCTATGATAAGTTTTAATCTACTTAGATACGTATGGAAATTCATTGATTTGATTACATACATTCGAAATCTATTTTGGTTCGCGTAATTGAGGTTTGAGTACCCACGCCAGGTTTATGGCAGGTGTCAATTCAATTATAGGTAAAATACATAGGGTGGACTTGATTGTTAATCTTATACTTATATGAAATTCACCTGTCACAGTGTTGGTTAACATACTCCTCCGAAAAGGCTTTACCGCTTCTTACGAAATATTTATTTATATTTATTATTTAGTAGGTCTGAGAATCGGGTACTATCTATTTTTCATTTTGCAAAGCAACGTTTGCTGGGGTCAGCTATTAAATATATAAAATTGTGTCCGTTTGTTGTTATAAAACCACCACTTTCTACTAAATTCTTATGAATGTATAACAGTACCTACATATTCAAATATTTGTCAGCTGTATAATTTTATAAATATATATAAAATATTATTAAACAAAATTTAAGCATCTGTTTGTAGTTATAAAATGCAGTACATATATATTTTTTGTCAGCTGTCTGTTCCAGGTAATCATCGATAGGCTTTAATAGTAATTAAGGTAACTATTACGGCTGGAATTTTTTTAAGTTTTCACGGTTTTTTGGTGGTAGGCTTCTGCTGCGGCTTGTCACCACCCTCCCGGCTGGGCCAGTGCGTGAAGCGATTTTTACGTGTTTCGTAATGTGGCCTGGAGAAGCCATCTACCTTCTAGGTATTCATGCCGCATCTTAGACCACATCGTCACTTTACATGAGGTGAGATTTTGGTCAAATGAAGGCTTATCTAAAATTAAAAAAAAGGAAAATATCTAAATATGGGTAAATATCTCTGGCGGTAGGCTTCGGCCGCGGCTTGTCACCGCCCTCCGGGCTGGGCCAGTGCGTGAAGCGATTTTTTCGTGTTTCGTAATGTGGTCCGGAGAAGCCATCTCTAGGCCTTCATGCTCCATCTTAGACCACATCTTCACTTTACATCAGGTGAGATTGTGGTCAAATGAAGGCTTATCAATAATAAAAAAAAAAAAAAAAAAAAAAAAAAATACGTCAGCGTCTAGCGTCAGGTCGTGGGTTCAAACCCCGCCACGCACCTCTGGATTTTTCTTCTTGAGATATTTATGTGCGCTTTAAACACGTGCTTTAACGGTGAAGGCAAACATCGTGAGGAAACCGGCATGTTCTGAGAACTTTAAAAAAAAAGAGTTTGAAGGACATGTGACATTCACCAACCCGCACTTGGCCAGCGTGGTGAATTAAGGCCTAATCTCTCTCGTCAAGAGAGAAGTCCCTGTGTCCCAGCAGTGGGAACGTTAATAGGGTGATGATGATGATGACGTCAGCAAATCAATGTAATAACGCTTTTTAAAGTAAATTTCGGCAATCAGTTCACAGGATTTCACTTATGTGATCCGGCAGCCGACTCAGTTGATTGTCGGCTCGTTCTATCCCTTTTATTTTTGTATCGGCAACGAATGGAACCCGACGAGCAATGCGGAGCTGATGTGCTTTCTGTTGTCTGTTTCAAATCGTATTGTTTATTAAACTAGGATGGAGGGTTTTATTTCTCTGTCAATAACTTAGTACAGTAACGATGAGTAGAATTAAAGTTGTCAGGTTGTATGATTATCATTTCTCATGGAAAACTGTGTTTCGATTATCGCTGAAAATACTTTGACAAACTTCTTTTAAGGTGCTTGTTACTAACCATAGGTTACAGAGATAGAGATAACAGAGTTCCTATGAATTCCTTTCTTTCCTAATAAATGCCTTTCTATGTATCATATGTATGTATTTACAAAAAAAATGTATCTATGTAGTATATCAGTCACCTAACACCCATAGTACAAGCTCAGCTTAGTTTGGGGTTAGATGATGCTATGTGAGTAGTCCTGAAATATTGATTTCTTTTACATATTTATTTATGAGTTTCATCACTAGCCGTTGAATTACGTTTTTCAAAATAGGGTTAGTAGCAGATTTTTCTCAAACAATACACCTTAGCGGTTAGGTTCCTTAGTACATTTTTTTTGTTAATATTTACTCTGTCGGTTGAAATGCGTTTCATCACTGGCAGATTTTTATTTTCAAAATGGCGGACTAGTAGTTATACTAGGCTCCATACAAAACTGCGTAACCCCTTTTGATTATAGACTAACCTCGAGATAGTTCTTACTATATAAAATCTAAAGTTTATTAAATCATTCTTTAGATTTTTTAAATACGTACCACAATCAAATGAGCTATGAATCAGTTTCTTATTATAATTACCGAGACCTTATAACGCATTAAAAAATAGAAACAAATTAGCAATATTTCATTTCCGTAAAACAATTTACAGCTATCTAATCAAATATTTATTTTGAATGCAGACCACTGGTCTCTATCTCATTCTTGTGCCCATTCTATAATGCCTGATTGATGAGCACAATAAAACGACCAACGTTAACGGATCTATGTTATCTTATCTCGCGCGTATCTTATCTCGACGAATAATAAGCTTTAGATACTGTTCGAACCCGATTTTACTAACCGGCGTATTATCGCTGTGGTTTTTTTATGTAGGAAAGAGAGTTTATTACCCATAGATTGTCTATGTTATTGTTTGTTAGTTGAGGAGAGTGTAAAGTAAATATTTGTGTCGAAGCGATACGGAAACAACAACGATATCCGAAAGAAATAATAACTACATATTTTATATTTCAAGATATATATAAAAAACACGTGCTTTAACGGTGAAGGCTAACAGCTTTCTAAATATATTCTACGCCTGCAGTCCGTGTACGTGTCTATAAGTATGTTCAGTTTGTTTGTATTTTCTATGTTTTTTCTAAGATTTGTAAAATCAAACTATGTAAATAAATGATTTTGTTTCTTGTATCATCGTGAGGCAACCGGCATTCTGAGAACTTTGAAGAGTTTAGAAGGACATGTAACGTTCACCAACCCGCACTTTACCAGCAGCGTGATGAATTAAGGCCTAATCTCTCCCGTCAAGAGGAAGTCCCTGTGTCCCAGCAGCGGGAACGTAAATAGGGCTTATGATCATTTAATTTTATCTATGAAATGTACTGTACATATTTTGAGTTATGGAGGTATTATGTGGAACAGATTAATCAACTGATATATCGCAACCACCTAAACATATTTTTTATAAAACTGACTTTTAGCTGCGTGGATTTTCCCAAATAAATAAATTAAGGAAATTCTACATGATTTTATAATCTTAATAACCATTTAAAGCAAAAAACATAGAATATATAACTTTTTTAATTATCATAGTTTTTTAAAAATATTCTGATTTAAAGTTGTTTCCGTGATCATGGCGCTTGCAACAGCGTCGAAATATCGGAAAACTCAAAAACCGTCAAATCATGGTATGTTACCCGTTTTAAATCATAATAACATAGTTTATATAATTATCCTGTCCTGGACGTTCTATTAATAATGTTTATGCGAAATTAATCGAATAAGCATTTATATGGTTTCCGATTTTTGTATATTCTTCACGCTGAGGGTTACTAATTGGGCCATAAATTACGATACGATACGATTGGGAAACCGACCAAGCAGCTAGCCGCCTGGTTATCGGCAGATGTTTACAATAATTTGACCCAATATGTGTTTTTGATTTTTAAGTTCCTTTTTGCATAAAAATATTCTCAATGTGCCTTTTTGTTACATCCGGTTTTTCGTGTCCGGTCCGGTCTATGTATCATTATTATCAGTTTGTATTCACAGAAAAATAAACAGGTGTTTACTATGACTATGTATAGGGAACTACATTACATTTTTTTCAGTCATCTAACTGCATAGCAGTTATCTGCAAGCTCTGCTTAGTTTGGATTCGATGATTGTGCATTGTAAGTCCACTAGCTTTTCACGTTGTTTGATAAACAATGATAAATCGATAAATGGGCTATCGAACACTGAAAGTATTATCCCGACATCAAGAACATGAACAATGTATGATTAAAATATTGTTATTATAATCAGATTATGGTTATATTTAGATAATTGTGTTGTACTTTTGGCTTTTCGTAAGAACAAAATCTTACTTAGGTACATTTTTGATTATATACCTACAGTACAGTGTGTGTAGGTATAGCTATAAATTGTGATAAGGTTATGCCAATACTTGGCATACAGCATACAATCTGATCCACTTTCTGAAATTGCTATAATATCTACGCAGAACCCTACGTAAACTGAAGCAGTGAGCAGGAGATTAATACGGCACTCAGTTATAATCTGTTTATACATATATGTAACGTACGTTATTTATTTTTTACACAAATCTCTGGTATTATAGAGCTTTGTGTTATCCTCATTAATAGTATTTTCGGTATTAACAGGGAATTATTTAGATTTGTAGCGGAGGACCGACTTTCGCTCTCTGCCAACTTTTTCCGCATTCAATAAAAAAAAATTAATGCAATGTTTAACTATTGTCGACTATTCATTGTAGTATATTTTCGCATGTACAGTCAAGAAGATTATAATCTTCTTCATCAGCTAAACAGTCGGCAAAGTGAGAAAATTAACAATAATGTTTATTATTCTTTAAACCATTGCGAAACACGAAAAATATTCTTTAATATGGATATCACAGGCATCGGTCACCTAACAAGTAAAGTATGACAACTTTTTCGTGGGGTTTCTTAACGCTCGTTTTCATAAAAACTCCTAGTACCTACAGACAATTAGCTAAAACACATGCTGAATGGTGCTATTTTTGTCAGCTATTTCAACCTACCGCGGGAATTTCCAAAGTATCCTACCAGTAACTGATATAATTCGTTTGATTCCTGGATACCTAGATATATAATATACCTATTACTAACAATTATATCACACACAGTTTTGTAAACATCCTGAGTGTTCTTTGAAATGCTCAATTACTCGTAGATAACAGACAGTCTATTACGATTTACACGATCTAGAATGTGTGGTGTTAAGACTTATCTCTATATGAGCCTATTTTATATTATGTATGTAAGTACTTGAATTATATATAAAGGCTTTCAACGCACGTCACGTGCAAAATAACACATGCTTAGTTGAGGGCCATTTTGGGACACTATCTGTGTGTTTATATGTTATTTTTTATAATGTCCTAAATAAAATGTGTTTTATTTCCTTATCTTTTTTTTTATTATGCACGATAAGCCTTCATTTGACCACAATCTCACCTGATGTAAAGTGACGATGTGGTCTAAGATGGGACATGAAGACCTAGAACGTAGATGGCTTCTCCGGACCACATTAAAAAAAATCTTTTATATGGGTATTACCAGGCATCGGTCACCTAACAAGTAAAGTATGACAACCTTTCCGTGGGGTTTCGTAAAAACTCCTAGTACCTACAGACAATTAGCTAAAACACATGCTGAATGGTGCTATTTTTGAAACATATTTTTTTATATGAAGTTGTAGCAATTGCCGTTTATGAATTGTTGGATACAAAGCAACTTTTTTATTCTCTCTGTCTTTTAATGAACTAAACAGTTATAGCTCTTATTAAAAATTAAGAATAACGTTTTTTTATCAAACGTTATATTACCCTCCTTTAAACATGATATAAAAAGTTTAATTTTTTTATAGATATGAGATGTCATGTTTTGTTTTTTAGTAAGTATGTACTTTCTTATACAATTTGTCTTATTTTTGAAATAACATGGCCTTGACATCCATTAAACATACCGACATTACATTTAAACAAGACACGGGAAAACTTATAGCATCAAAGATTTTTTTTTACAAACCTTAATATAATAGGTAAATACTCACTACGTATTTACCTAAACGTGTAGAAAACGTAAAAAGTTATGTGAGCATCAAAATTTCGGCAGAAGTCCAAGAAACTTTGATGTGATTCGTCGGATTGCGCCAACTCGGTCCAACTTCGTCTCTAAACTTATCAAACTGTTTTCGAGGACTTCGGCGTCAGTCTTTGAACCTCTGGAATATGTAGATAACTATTTGGTACGACATCTAAGTGGTACTGAGCTCATTATGTAATGTTGAATGCGGAGACTTCTTCATTTTGTTTCTGGAGATATTCATTTTACTGGAGCCAGGAGTACATCATACATTTATATATATATCTTACTCCTGAACTACTTAATCTACTCGTATAGATAGCTGTAGAATTACCATGAGTTGTCATTTTATCTTCTGTAAATTTACAACATGGTGTAATCCCATACATTTTTATCTTTATCTGTCAAATGTATGATATTACAACATGCAAATTTACGGCATTTAAAATAGCAGGTGAGGCTACTGAAAACTACATTAAAATCCGTAGAATAGTACAATAAAAAAATACCAACAGGTTTTTTTTAAAAGACAACATAAGTTTAACCAAAGCACATTTTTCTTATTATTTTAGACAGAAAAAAAGCCTTTAAAAACATAAGAAGCATAGAAATAAGGTCGTATTCATTCTCATTAATTGAATCGTGACGGGACGCCCTCGCTGCAAGCCCACCTCACTCCATAAACAACTCTAAACCCACAAGCACACGGTTCAATTTAGCCTGCACCGTAAAACCATAGGGTTGTACGTACAGGTCAGAACAACAGTTATTTTGTTCTCACGCTCTATTTGCGGTTTCCGAAGCTGTTGTCGACAGATATAGAACCAATAAATGTTTTGAATGCTGCGACCGACGGGGATGGCGGCCTGACGAAATACCGGTATTTCAGATTGATTTGATGACCCGTTAAGTTTGTAAACTGTGTATTAATAGAAATATATTTTTAAGGAGTTTTTTAGCGATTGGGAATGTATTTTTAGCTGAGTGTTTGCGTCATTATTTACGTTTATGTAAGGTTTGTTTGTACAGTGTTTTGATATGGATCGTGTGGTTCTAGCTTTAGTGGTTGAATACGAGTAGTGTTAAAAACTTATACGATGGAATTAAGAATATTTCTATCGTGGATATTTAAATGTTGATAGCTCAGAAAAAGCGTTTTTTTATGATAAGCCTTCATTTGACCACAATCTCTCCTGATGTAGAGTGCCGATGTGGTATAAGATGGGGCATGAAGACCTAGAAGGTAGGCTTTTCCGGACCACATTACGAAGCACGAAAAAATCATTTCACGCACTGGCCCAGCCCGGAGGGTGGTGACAAGTCGCGGTCGAAGCCTACCACCAGAGACTGTGCGTTGTGAGCGTGACAGCATTTAGGAAATTAATTAAAAAAATCTACAAATTAGCAGAGCTGAAGCTAGTGTTGTCCGCAGTGAGTTAGGAGCGCGTGAAGTGGAATTAGACGGATCTCGCGACGGCACTCACTCCTCCCAATGAAGGACTTCTCATGAGTTGTTGTTCGAAACATTTAAGAAGGAGTAAACTGTAGTAAATACGTGATTAAAATAAATCCCGTTATGAAAATGAATTTCTTCCTGTAGATATATTATTTTGTGCGCGCAGCACAGCCCTACCCTCTGGCATAATTGACACAAAGAGGACTGTTATAATGTTAGTCGTACTCCAGGCTGTCTGCAGACGCCTTGTTTACGCGCTAATAATCGTGTTTAGTTTATTTACGTACTATTCTGTTTATTTGTAAGTTGAACTAATAAATGTACTATTTGTAGAGAGCCATGACGTTGATATTGTAAATTTAGCGTAGTGTTTGAGTTGTTTATTACGGAACTTCGTTTTTAATATCCTCATTTTAAGAGCGTAAATAGTAAAAATAATAATAAACCTCTCGTCAGATTTCTCTTTTCGTATTTACCATAAGTTAGGATTGAAGTCACTAGAAATATTGAAAATTATTTTTACCTTCATTGTAAATGTAGAAAGGTTTTCTCAGCTATAAAAGGCAAATACTTTTTTTTCAGTGTAACCTATCTCGCAATGCCTTACAAGTTATAATTTATTGTTTTGTTAATAAGCTTATCCCTGATTTAAAAATAAGTTAAGATCAGTCAATGACATATAAGTTCAAGAAAAAACGGGTTAGTGTATTAAAATTCGTAAATTCATAATCCTTTTAGCCACCATACGTTTAATATTGGACATAGAGGTATAATACAACAAAACTCTGTTCTGACGTCGTCTTTGCCAACGACCTGCATTCACCGTTAACCTTCTTAAACTAAGTTATCCGGCCATCTAAGTTATCCTAGTTAGAGGGGTCTCCTTGGTCTGGTTGTTAAATATGTATTTTAATAAATAACTATGCATGTATGTCAATAATATTAAGAATATCAGATGGCTAGTTTCCGTAACACAAGCTTGTCGGTAATATTTATTTAATATCTCTGTGGTGCATGGCAATCCGCTGTTTTCATGGGAGAACTTTTCGGCTTTTTCGAAGCTATAAGAACTATACTAACTGTTGAATCTTGGTAAACACTTCCTTTTCACACAAAAATAATAAAAAAACAATAGAATAGTTCTTAAAAAATATATTTAATTTCAAATATGATTTTTTTTGTTAACTCAACAGTTTGCGAGAAAGACACTTTCAAAGTGGTAAAATGTAACTTCTAAAATAGTAGAATGATAAAACAAAAAATATATATATGTTCATTACTATGCAAACTTCCATCGAAAAATGGTCAAAAATCGTCAACCACAATTTTAAGCGTTAACTACGCGTTAAAGAGTTAAGCTACGTTTAGCGCTTTGACAGTTACAATTTGCACAATTTTCTTTTGTTTGTTTTATTTAACACGTTCATCGTCAAGCTAAAATCACACATTTTCCGTTTGGGTCGCGACGAACACTGGGACCCGCGCCAACGTCCTTTTAGATCTGTCGTACCAGGCTGGGTTTTAACTGGTTTAACGAAAATTATTTATCCAAGTTATAAAGGCGCGAACATCTGTAAGACCGAAGTAAACTTTCAATAACTTTATTTCCATGGAATGATAACCTAAATTAAAATAAGTCCGTCACCTTGATAGTAGTAAAATTAATTATACTTAATCAGAAGTTTTCAGAATCAGAAATCACAATCAATCTTAGAATTTTTCAGATATTAAAGAATATTTTAGATTTAAGGTGTGATTCTATGCTTAGTATGGGGCGCCTGTGTCATATACATGTTTCAAAATCGGATAATTATTAGTCCATATCCTAGGTAAATGCCTAATGCCTTAGGTTGAATGGTGGTAAATAAACTGTTGAAATACATTAAGCCCCTGGTGTATGAGTCCATTTCATACATAACAAATTTATTTTATTTAAATATAATAAATATTTAACTCGTAACACATGCTTAAAACTGACTACAATTTATTTTGCTGTTGTCTAGTAAGTAGGAAGTTAATATTTTTTCACTTAAATCTCATCAAATAATATACTATTATGTACCAAAACAAATATTAATGATGTTCAATTGTCCCTTTTAATGTCTAGACTGATTTAATGACCCTGAAATGTGATAGAGCCTTTATAAATATAAAGGCTCTGTTTGCATTAAAAAAAATCCTTATTATGTTTAATCCAAATCCGTTAATTCCCTTTCGAACGTGTGAAGCATTCAGTTCATGAAGTTGAGTATCATACAAATTACAGGTGAGGTTGACCCAGAAAGCAATTCGCACCGGAAAAACAAAGACTACGGGAAATAATTTTATACTGAGAAAGTCTAGTAAAAAAGTCGGTAAAATGTATTGAAGTTTTACTTTTCGACTCCTATCGTTAAAATGCGTAGGCAGAAAAAAAACAGAAGTAACAAAAAAGTCTTAAACTAAAAGTTTAAATTATTGTAAACCTCCTTTTTGGTAGGTTACGGGTACAACGTAACGAACTTTTTGGTCAGCAAAATCGAATAGAATATTAGAACTTGAAACGTGTAATATACCATGATTTGACGGTTTTTGAGTTTTTCGATATTTCGACGCCATGATCTCGGTTTAAACATTGAGTTTAAAGTTATAAAACTATTATTATAATAAGTTTCAGGCGCTGAACAAGAATCATCATCAGAATGAATAAATGATAATTCAAAATTTGAACTCAATTAGACGACCATAATAATCTGTTTGAGTTCAAGTTTCGATAAACGAATTGTATTTGTAGGTAGTTTAAATAAATAAATCGTCAATAAATATCGATAACATAGGTAATATATTTTGAAATATAATTCTTAAATTCTATGGACAGGATATCTAGTAGTAAATTTTAACTGCTACACTTATCTCAAGTTATTATTAAACAATCTTGAAAATAGCTGAAGCGAAAACGCTGTTTTAAAAAGATTCATTGTGTTTGGCACTGTTTCAAGTGATAGTAAATTATCCGTAAGTTCTTTATAAGAAAATACAAGAAATTCGTGGTATTTCTAGATAGGTAATTTAAGCGACTGCTATGGAATTGATTTTCTGTTTCGACTACTTTCGACTTTGAGTATTTTATGTCCAGTTCCACTGAAATTTAGTCGATTTCTTGTTTATATATATATATATATATAGGATTAAGTTAAATAATAAATCTAAATTTAAAATTTAAGAAAAACCCACAATTCCAATGCCTTAATTTCCTTAAAAGTAAAACAACATAATATTTTGTAATGTGCACGTGATGCGCTTTCATTTGATACCCCACTCGAGTATATTTGCAGACTTTCGGTTTACCTTTCTCACTCTAACCCCCATAACTTTTAAACGGCACAACCGATTTTCATTAAACATGTCTAAGAACACTCGCGCCAGGGCATCTTTAAAAAAAAATCGCTCCATCCGTTCGGGAGATACCTATGATGTCCCAGACAGACAGACAAACCGACAGGCAGACATACAGACAGACACGTCAAACTTATATCACCCCTCTTTTTTTGTCGGGGGTTAAAAAATTAAGTACAACGCATTACGTAATAGAAGGTGTACCGGAGTTTTGATCTCCAAATGGATTGGACTGCCTCAGCGGCGCGGTGGGCGAGGGTCCGCTTGCGATGCAAAAGGGTTCGATTCCAGAATTGATCACTCCTGTCGGATTACCCGTGACACCCTCTTTTATTTTTAACGTGATTTTTCCTCTAATAACTTTTTATGGTTCCATGTTCGTTAACAGCATTTGGTATGCGTCTGATTTTTATTAAAACGCAGCACAATGTAGGTTCTACGATTGAGTGGGTCCACGTGAACAATATTGTGCGAAGGCATCAATGAGCGCGAGCAAAAGCTATGAATAATGGATCGGGACAATGCAAAATTGGAAATCACTGCACACAACATGCCGTTCCGATTCTAACCCCCGTGCTGTAAAGGGTTAAACGGATGCCTAGGTAGTAGGTAGTTTAGCTTTATTCCGTAGGTTTACCTGTTTTGATTTTTACTCCTAAATTTGTAAATTAGGGCTTAGCGCCCACTTTTGACAAGTCTGTCTTCAGATAGACTTTTTAGTGTATTAGTCTATTCCATTCCCATTATTATTTCAACAGGTGCTATTTTATTGATAAAAAGTCGGCCTAGATAGAAATATCGAATGATTTATCACGTAGTTCATCATTAATGACGTAACACAACAAAGGTATATACTTAACGGCAGAACTAAAATTAAGACCGCATTCTAGGTTTCGTTTTTAATTTCTTTCTGTATTGTTTCTTTGTTTGGTGTGTGAAATAAAGTATTTTCTAACTATTTAGTTAGAAACTTATTTAAGTTAAAAAAAAAAACAAAATGTTTTTTAAGCATGTAATAAATAAATACGGCAGCAGAATAAATGATGAATCAATGAAACGTATTGCTAAAAGGATCGAAATCAATTTCATTTTCATTTGTATCAAAGGTATGAAACCAATTTGTGTTCGCGTGAGTAGAACCCGAATCAATCTGCATAATGAAAGCTGTAGGCTGTATGGGGAATTTTCTAGAAAAATGAAACGCAAAATGTGTTGGTATGCGAATAACTCAACAACGCCTAGACTCCAATTTAGCCAATTTTTTTATGTTTGTGGAAGTCCAACGAAGGTTCTTACGTAAAGAAAAAAAGGGTAGGTGCAGGGTTGATTAAGGTTGCAGGTAGATAAGAGAGAGTGAACGAAGTCGTTTCGGGCCAGCTAGTATAAATTAAATTAAATTTTTGAATAGTCTGATTATCAAATGTGTGATCAATAATACTTATCAAATAGAGCCTATATCTCATCTGAAAATCGGCCCTTTTTAGAGTTGATAATGTTTTGAACACGTTTTATAATCAAGCTCTTTATCCGGACGAGCTTTATCTCCTTGGAAGGAGAGCACTGTAAAAAAACAGTGTCCATTCTTTGAAATAATAGTAACTTTCCAGTTTAAAGCAATTACTTATTCAGCGGCCGATTTTAGTTAATATTTTCCACCGTACTCAATGTTCCAAAATGTTAAAATTGTAAGCTAAGAGTTTTTAAGAATTTTCATAGTTATCAAAATATGTCACACTTTATTGTGCATCAGAGCATTATATACATACATGTTTAAGGCCACCTTTTATTCTTCTCCGTTTAAAATTTTAATGAAGTATCAATAATACGGAGAAACTTTCGAGTTAATAATATTAGCAATAAAATAGAAATCATAGCCATTATTTTAATAAATAGTTTGAATAAATAATAACTATTGGTGAAAATTCAGAGCAGTCCCAGTATTTATCCGGATATTAATACAGTATCGATGATCAGTATTACTAGATACTGACCGGTGCTGTGGCAACCGGATGACAACCGCTCTCGATAAAATATTCAATTTAATAAGTTTTTCACTTAAAAAAAAATAAGATTGAGCTCATTTTTCGAGCCATGTCATTTAGTTAACAGTCTTTATTTTTACACGAACATTTTTGTAACATAAAATGAAAAAGAATTTTTTTTTTGGTTTGTTTTAGCTATTTGTTGATAACGATTCAAGATAAGTCTTGAAAATATTAGAACTGAACTGCAGTAACAAAAACAAAGGTTAGACTGTATTGTTTATTTTTACATTTATTGCGTATATTACTTTGTCGAAATTTATATAACTAGGAGTATTGTCATAAATTGTGTTTGTAAGACGAGGACAAGTGCCTATTGTTAGGAGCTAAGCTCCTAAATGTTAAATAAGTATGATATAAATTTATTCTTATTTAGTTTTACAGTGCCGTAATGAGACTGGTTTAGTTTGTGCTACAGTTGTTATTGCGGTGTTTCGTAATGTGGTTGGGAGATTCTAAGCCTTTGGCACATACACACTGTAGGCTCTACGGTCCGCGATTTTCGGGTAAAGCGAAGAGCTCCGCTGGATATAATGTCACTATTATTTTTATGGGATATCCGGTAGAAAGTGAACCATACCCTAGCCTTGTGTCCTGTATTTAGTTGGTAGAGTCTTTAGCTGCATTTACTGATATGTGGTCTCCATTCAGGATTTTTATTAACATGCGTTATGCCCTGTCCATTTCCATTTAGAACTATCGATTTGTGTACCTTTCCTGAGAAAAAGGTTACCCCACAATCCCATTTACCTATCATGTCTTTTGTTGACAGACATCTATAATTTTCCAATTCATCGCGCCAGCGCTTCCTTGGACTATCACAGCGTTTTCCATAGAAAAGAAACAGTTTAAATCAAGAAACACTTTACCTAGCTTTAGAGAAAACAACTATAATAAATTATACCTCCCTATAAAATACTGGAAATAATTACAGAAGGAAAATTACCACGAGAAACCACGGCTATAAATGCTTAGCAATAAAATAATTGTCAGTAAATTCAACTTATTATTAACTTATATAAACTGCAATAATTAACTGAATCGACGAGCCATTTGCTGTAAATTTATTTGAAATAATTTTATCCGTTAACTGTTTTAATTTTCATTATTATCAAAGTTATCAGCGATTTACGTCACAACGAGTTTTTTTATTACACGTAGCATAAAGGTAAAATAA
The DNA here is from genome assembly GCA_929108375.1 of Gymnoscelis rufifasciata. NCBI lineage: Eukaryota > Metazoa > Arthropoda > Insecta > Lepidoptera > Geometridae > Gymnoscelis > Gymnoscelis rufifasciata. The sequence goes on along the minus strand of OV815315.1, from coordinate 3,531,177 downwards.
TAATGTACCAAAGTTCGTTTTTTTTTACTAAACTAAATGTATTCAAGTATATTCTGCTCAGGTAAAGAGTGTGAATTTGCACAGAAAATTGAGCAGATTTTATAGTGTTTTATAGTGTTGACATACATTTAGGTATATACACTACGATTATAAAAACTTGAGTCACTATTGCTCGTATAAAACTTTGAACGGTTGAATGGATTTAACTAAATATATAGGTTTATGACTAAAAATAACACTGTGATATCTCATTAATCTTCTTGAAATTTTACGACGAGAAGGATATTGGCTACTTATGTACGAGAAACATGGTATACCCGTCGAACTGCAAGCGTCAAAAAACTACAAATTTATGCGGACGAAGCCGCTTGTAAAAGCTTGTCTATATTTTAGATAATGTCTTGTTTAATTAAATCTAAATTTAAAATTTAAGAAAACCCCCCGATTCCAATGCCTTAATTTCCTTAAATGTAAAACAACATAATATTATGTAATGTGGACGCGATGCGTTTTCATTTGATACCCCACACTAGTATATTTGCATATTTTCGGGTTTCCTTCCCCACTCTCACCCCCATAACTTTTAAACGGCACAACCGATTTTCATGAAACATATCTAAGAACACTCGCGCCAGACTCACCTTTCATACAAAAAAACTAAATTGAAATCGCTCCATCCGTTCGGGAGCTATGGTGACACAGACAGACAGACAGACACACAGACAGACAGACAGACAGACAGACAGACAGACACGTTAAACTTATAACACCCCTCTTTTTTGGTCGGGGGTTAAAAAAGGGTTTATTCTAGAGATGTGCATACTTGTATAGTGAAAAGTGGAGTATATCATTAGTAAATCTTTCTAAAAATAAATTTTATGAATGAAACTCCCACATAACACAAGAAAATATAATAATAAATAAAGCACGAGTTCTTGTAAAATCTGAGCTTGGTGGTGGGCGGGCGGACGTCAGCCGCCCACACGCCCACCGCCAATGCAGCTAGATTAGCTTTAAGCTTTCCAACTAGTTTTGATACCTGAAAATGGTTTTGAATGTTGCAATGTAGGTTGCTTTTCACTGAAATATTAGTGCATTTGTGAGTTTCATTTTATACCGTTGACATGGATGATTGATTTGATGTCATTTTTGATAATGACTAAAAGTTAGCTAAAATTTCGTTTTTGTAAAAGTCAATCAGTTTTGAAAAGGTAGTGTGTATAACGTGGTATTACTTGGCAAATGATTAGCTTTAGCTTTCCACCTAGTTTTGATGCCTGAATATGGTTTTGAATGTTGCAATGTAGGTCACTGAAATATTTGTGCATTTGTAAAAATATTATACCGATGGGTCATGGATTGATTGATTTGATAACATGGTAATGTAATGGTGATGACAAAAAATTTAAGATATTTTTTAAAGTCAGCTAAAATTACATTTTTGGAAAAGTTAATCAGTGTTGAAAAGGTACTTGTCAAAGGTTTTTTTAATATGCGTCTCAAAGAAACTCTATATACTCCGTATAAACGAAAACTATAATAAGGGTTCTGTATTTTTATTATTTTTGCATGTTTTCCTCTGTCATACGCCATCCACCGCCATCGCAGCAGGATTAGCTTTAGCTTTACACCTAGTTTTGATGCCTGAATATGGTTTTGAATGTTGCAATGTAGGTCACTGAAATATACGTGCATTTGTGAGAAAATTATACCGTTGGGTCATGGATGATTGATTTGTTGACACTTTTAGACAATGTCATGGCAATGACGTAAAATTGTGAGGATTATATTGTTTTAAGCTAATATTATATTTTCTGGAAAAAAAACGTATCATTCATAATGTTCTTTAAAAATTGTACCTAGAGTTAACTCATCCGTATAAGATTTTTATTAACTTGTTTCCTGCTTAACGGGTTTCTCTTGAAGTTTGAAGCAATAAATATCAGTTTAAACACTGCACGGTGGGCGAAAGTCCGCTTGCGGCTCAAGAGGTAGCGGATTCGATTCCCGCCGAGGGGTCAAGTGTTTGTATGTTCTGAAAGCACTTTCTCCTTGGTCTGGGTGTTTAATATGTATAATAAAAAATATCTATGTATGTATGTCTATTATATTAAGTTTATCAGATGTCTAGTACACGTAACACAAGCTAAGAGCTTACCACGGGGCTAGATGATGTTGTGTGGATTGTCCGGAAATATTAATTTAAATATTGTTTTTAAAATTAATCGATATCAACTTGGTATAAAGGCTTTAAATATAAATAATACAAACAGCTTTTACATGACATTAAATCTTGAAAGAATTGTAAAATAAACAAAATGTTTGTAGAATAATTGTCAAATGAGAAGTGGTTTAATTTAAACTACAATTCCATTCCAACAGTTTATTTCAGAATAACAAAGGAAACTCCGTGTGTGATCATGATTCAAAACCACGGTGCCTCAGAGACTGCAAAACAAATAGGACAATTATAATAAGCAAATGTTAAAACAATTAAGAGCGCTAGCGGTACCACGAGTTGCTACTGATGAATGTAATCCCTTGCATTTAAGAGATTTTTCACAACTAAATGTTGTCTTTACCTGTCAAATGTATGTTGTAATCTCCAACAGTCGTAAGTGGCAACTCCTGGTAAGGCTACTGCAAGCATAGAGATTAATTTATCATTTGATAGTTTTAAAAATAATTGTTACTGTTAATCAATCGTAGATGCGTTCGTCTGAGATAACAACTTTGTAACTTTGTTATCTTAAGGTACACATATTATACGGTTGTACATTATATTATTATATTATTGTATTATATAATTCCTTTTTAGGCTTCCGTAACTAAATGATGATCTGGGTCTGTCTGTCTGACTGTCCTTATGTCATAGCCACTTTTTTCCGAAACTATGCTGTTGAAACTTGGTAAGTAGATGTGTTCTAATGAACCGAATTCAGTTTTTCACACATAACTAGAAAAAAAACAATATAATGTGAACCATACTTAGAACTGAAACTCACATATTCACATATTATGGGTTTGGTAAGATAAATATCTTACCAAACCCATAATATGTGCGTGTATGACATGTGTATCTATGGTTACGTCTTTAAAAATGACTCGAGTTTTTCACTATATCTAAACTAAATAGTTTGCGAATGAGACACTTTCAAAGTGATAAAATGAGTGCTCCCAATGAAATTTCTTAACTAAGAGAATGATAAAACTTATAAAATATGATGTCCATGTAAACTTCCACCGAAAATTGGTTTGAACGAGATCTAGCTTAAATCAAGTCATATTAAAATTATCTAATATCTTCATGGCACTAAGACAATGTCAATGGAAGGATTCGATTCATCATTTCAAGTGATTGTTTACATTAAACAAAATCCTTTAAGACTGGGCGACCTAAACACGATATACAAACACAGTTTATTGCTCAAACGCCCCTCAAGTTCAATCTGAAGGTTGGAATTCAAAAGCTGACCCAAATTCTCCTTGAAACATTAATTTGTCCTTTTCAGTGTTAATAAATTACCATTCGCTTCGTAAATTACTATAATGATGCAGATAAAGAATTGTTTATTTGTGAAACATCAGCATGAGCAACCCCATTAGAAATGGCCGTGATTATTTTCAATTAAATCAAATGCGCTTAAATCATCGTGTTTGTATTAGCCGTTTTGGCTAAGTGGGGGCACACTCGACTTTCATTCCGAAGGTCGTGGGTTCAAGCCTCGCCACGCACCGTTAGATTTTTTTCTAGAAAAAAATATGTGTGCTTTAAACACGTGCTTTAACGGTGTAGGCAAACATCGTGAACCGGCATGTTCTGAGTACTATGAAGAGTTTGAAAGCCATGTGACATTCACCAACCCGCACTTGGCCAGCATAGTGAATTAAGGCCTAATCTCTTTCGTCAACAGAGAAGTCCCTGTGTCCCCGCAGTGGGAACGTTAAAAAGGTGCCACTTCAGACTTTTGTTCTCCATTTATAAATCGTTTTAAGTTATTGCTTTGTCTTAATTAGTTTCAACATCCAGATGACAATCTCTTTTAATTTTACCATCCATTAGCCTTTTGTTGAGTAAAGAGCTTAATTATTTAGAAGCAGCAGTTATTATTCCTGGGAGAAAGTAGAAATTATGAGGACTGAAATTTTATTCATGAAGCTGTGAGTTGTGTGCGAAAACTGTTTTCTTTTAGCTTTTTTGTTTAAATAATTTTGAAAGGCTTCATTGTTACAGTGTGTTCACTAAGTGGTTTAAATGAATATGTTTCAAGGGTATGTAAAATACTTCTTAAGAGGGTGTCGGGGTAATGATAAATTTAATAGAGAGAAGAAGATGCTCGATTATTAATATTATTGCCTTGGGGTCAAGTGTTTGTATGTTCTGCAAGCACTTTCTCCTTGGTCTGAGTGTTTAATATGTTTAATAAAAAATATCTATGTTTGTCTATTATATTTAGTATATCAGATGTCTAGTACCCGTAACACAAGCTAAGAGAGCTTACCACGGGGCTAGATGATTTGTTGTGTGGATTGTCAGGAAATATTTGTTTATTTATTTTATTTTGTTTAAGTAATTTTGGAAGGTTTCATTGTTACAGTGTGTTCACTAAGTGGTTTAAATGAATATGTTTAATATGTTTCAAGGCTATTTTAAAGACCTCATTAGAGGGTGCAAAGGTTATGGGTTATTTTTAACCAACTTTAAAAAAGAGAAGGTACTAAATGAGAATTGTTTAGTACTTACCACAGCACTTTTTATCTCAGTGAATATAAATCTTAGTTTTTTTTTAATTTATGCTGTTAATTATTCTTCAATCTCTCCAATTTGCAAGTAATAACTGTAGTAACAAGGTCTTGTAGTTCTCGAGTTATATTTCATAGAATTTTCACAAACTTATAATATAACTTATAAATGCTATAAATATATTCGAGGAACTTTACGCGCCTTATCCTTCGATAGATAATAACAGTGCTTTGTAGGATCACCTTGTTGTCCGTCTGTCTGTCGGTCTATCTTTCTGACTGTCAAGACCCTTTTTCTCAGGAAAGCGTAAATGTATCAAGCTAAAATTAGTAGATATTAATTAGTTAGGTAAGTCAATGCAAACAAGCGAAACAGCAATAAAATAAAAGCCGCATTTTTGATCGAAATTACTGGCAAACCTATGTTTTACCAAAAAATCATCTCACAAATAAAACACATAAAGAAAAAGATATAAAAATTTAATTTTTTTGGTCTAAAATATAAATAATAAACCTACAGAATGAAGTAAAAGAAAAATACATATATCCTTCTCTTCATTCTTTAGGTTTTTACGAAACCCTCGGTGCGAGAGTACGACTCGCACATGCCCGTTTATTTTTAATCACACGATTCTGCTGACCAATATACTTCTGCCTACTAACTTTCAATTTTATCTTACAGTTTCAGACAAAAACTGTCCAGTGACTAATACAGCGACGAGATATCATAATAAAATAGTTTAACATACATAATTCTCGTGCGTCCGTTTGTTTCATTTCCAAGTTTTAAGTCAAACAACGCAAATAAATGATTTTGTATCTTGAATTATTCACGGATGAACAGAACCCTAAAAATTGTTTACTAAACTGCAACATATGATCCATACATGACGTCACTATCGACAACATTTCACAGGCTGTGTTTTATCTCTCCATAGTCATAAAATCCTATTCAAAAACCCGGTAAATTCTCCTCCAAACAGTTTACGATGCAGAATTGGGTCGACAGCTTGTCCTTCGGTGTTCTATTTGGCATTTTGTGCCCTATTTTCATAGCAGTAAAGTGGAGGTTTGAGCAACGGAGCTTGATTGAGGTAATCGGTTTTTTAATGTGATGACGTTGTTCTAAAGTGTCGGAACTTATTCTGTGGGGTGTGTGAGATTACGCAGTGTAAGCGAGTAATGGTAGCTACTTAGTGCTAACTTGACGAAAAATAAATATATACACCCGCCCATTAGGCATTGTCGAGAGAGTCAAAGTAAAAACATTTATGTCCTTAGAAGCACAGGGCATACATGGACAGGTCAGCTTAGAATGAATAAAGCTAAATTGTTTAAACAAAAATTATCAAGGAAATAACAATGTCTTGACAGTTCGCTTCAATGTTTTATACTGAGTTGAGAAGCGAATAGAGCAACACAGCTATATCAGTTTTTACAATTTTGTAGTTATTAAAATGTTGGAGTTCTCATTTATAAGTAACTATTATAAACTTAACATTTAAAAAAAAGCAGGGATCTATTATAACATGAGCAAATCAGTCTTGGTCAACCAGAATTGTTTATTTATTTGTTGCATCATGTGGTTACATCAAGGTGTTAACATACTAAATTCCCTGACATGAGCCCATTAATTATTAATTAGAGCCTGTTAACGTGGAACTAAGCAACATCTTTCCCGGGGGTAGTCGCCCCTGATGTTGAGAGCATAGGCTCGACGCCCTCAACCGAGGGACAGAAGACATATTGCTTCTAAGGAAGTGGACCCATTTGGAAGTGAAAAAGTCGCACGGACCGCTTTGCCACTATGACAACTTTTCCACATCAAAATATGAATTACCACGGAATGACACGAGTTTCCTAGTAACTTTGGCAGGTTTTTAGGTTTACTAGTTTAAACTGAATCGCGCAACGGTTGGTGCCACTGACGCTACCACGTGATGTGACGTCACCTTCACTCGGTGCTTTTTTAATTAAGTCTAAACAAATTAAATATCAACAGAAAAATCTCTAAAATCCATTCGTTAGGCCATTGGGACATTCTACAAAGTGTTAAACACAGTAAATCGATTCGAATTAAGCCGTTCACATGATTGTAATCGAACTTCACTTGTTAAGTTCGTTTAATAATTAATTTTGATTTGATGGATTGTTAAGCAGGTAAAGCTACCTACTCAATGCCGACTTTAATCACTATGCCAACTTTTCCAAAAAAAAACAATATTAATAACCGGAATACCAACATTTTCAAATTTTTACTAATCTACCTAACATGCCGTCATTCCCTTGATTCTGAGTTTTTATGTCATTTTCTTAACAACGCTGTAGAAGGTGATAGAGGGAAATGGAAGCAGAAAACATGTTGTGCCGACCCCACGTAATGTGGGATAAGGTCAGGAAGACAATGATGACTGTAGAACCAAAAAATTAAAAAAAAAAATTAAACTATAGTCAACTGAGAATTTGATGAAAAATATCCGTTTATTTGCATCGTTCATTTATAATAAACGTTTAAAAATATGGCACGCTTATCTGATGCAAATAAACTTTTTAAAAAGCATTGAATATGTCTGAAAATCCATTGTATGCGTATTCAATAGTGCCGCCTTCAGAGAGTATAAGTATGTACTATTTATAGCTCATGCTTTTTCCAATAAATGTGGTCTATTCTCCCCTCTGGCTTGAATCGACTTAGGGCTAGTTCAGACGGCTGGTATTATTTAGTCGGAGCTATATTTTATAACGTAAGAGTATTTCAATCTGACCCGATGGATATATGAAAAAGTGACCGGTAATGTTCTAAGTTTAAATCTATGGATCAATTTATGTCATAGTAGAAAATCCCTAAATCGACCATCACCGAGCTGATAATAGAGCGAAATATATTTTATAATTATAACAAATGTTTTATGCTACAAAATATATTATTAATGGGTTTGCTATAAAAAATAGATAAATATTTATCACAAAAAGCGATAAGGACACCCTTTGACGCATTGCCTTTTTATCGCGATCTCTTCCAGGCATCTTTTGTATGCACAGGAAAGAAATAGAACGAAATATACAGTGGCGTAACGTACATGTACATAGAATAAAAAATAAAAAAATCACGGTCTGTCATTTTTTTTGTTTTTAAATAATTTTTATTACATGATGCAAAACAAAATATAAATTTAACCTGACATAAAGTATGAAACGTGTAGAATGTGCGCTTCGGCAAACTATTCGGTTGTCGCTATTAGTTTTTTAAAATAAATTATTGAATCAATATATCCTCACAACAACATCTAGCTCGTGGTAAGCTTTATGCTATCAATATAAGCGGTGTTTTATTGCGAACTTGTCGATATTGGGGTTTTTGCAATAATTTCGTTCTCCTTTACGTTTTTTATATCTATTATTCTGTCCAGTATTTTTATAGCAAACCAATTCTTTATAATTTACTGATATACAAAATTGAAAAGCAACATGAAATATGACAGGAAATCTTATTGATTGTTATTAAGCGATTAACCTCTCTTTTAATTTAGTCGGTTAAAGTATTCTAAAATTGTCGAGGCTTCACTAGATTTAAAAAAAAACGCAAAACGTTTCCGCCTATCACGTGATTGGCTCGCTTGATTAATTGTTAGCACATCGGGGCGCTTTCCCGGAGGTGCAGGTACGAATCCCACGTGCGAAGGTAACGTGCGTCTTATTCTTTTTCTGCACAAAAAAATAAAATATGACGTACACTCCAGTAAACTAAAAGAAGAAGAAAAAATACACTAAACGAACATTCTCACTTAATATGCTTATAGACTTTCTTTATTTCAGCTTGTGAACGCTAATGTTGAGAAGCCTCAAGAACAAAACAGCTTTTAATATTTTTGCCCTAAGAATACCACCCATGTATATCACCGCTTTCATCCCACTTCTTCTTATAGTGCCTCTCCATAACTGAAGGTCGGCGGTCATCTTTTTAAACTTTTCCTTTTTATTTCCACTAAATTCATACAATAGAGTCTTTAATTCAGGTAAAGAGACAGTGTGAACCAGGGCTTACATAAAATCGGCGTGGGGCACACAGGGGGCACCCGTCTGACCCCTCCCGTAATGTGGAAGAATGTTTACGCAGACTGAAAATTAAACTTGCAGCGTTCAGATTCTTTTTTAGAGTTCCGTAGCCAAATAGGAATAAACGGAACCCTTATAGATTCGTCATGTCTGCCTGTCTGTATGTACTAAGTTGTTAATTTTGAATACGTCCTAAACAGCAATTTAACGTATTTCCTATAATGTTAAGAGACGTTAAGAGAGGTCAGTGCTTGGATGTGTGACCGCTCTGACTTCAACTTTTTACACTATTCTTTTTTGTTTTATTTTTTGTTATTAAAGTGTTTTTTATTATAATAATAAGTGTTAAAACTATTGAAATACACAGAACCCAAGGTGTAGGAGACCATCTCATACTTTTCAAATTTATTTAAAAGCGGTATTAATCTAGAAACTTCTAAGTATAACATTCCATTAGCTAGCTTAGGTTATGAATGTAATAAATTAGATTCAGAAAATATTATTAATTTCTTTTTCAGGTTTCGTCGGATTATTTTTTTGAAGGCTGTTTTGGTCTAGAAATATGACATACAAATAAGTAACTAAGATTATATACTTGGATAAGTAAATATTACTATTTTGTTTTTCAAGTTCCATGGAATTCCTGTTTTAACTTCCGACCAAAAAAGAGAGGTGTAATCAGTTTGACGTGTCTGTCTGTTTGTAGCATCTTAGCTCCTGACCGGATGAAGTGCTTACAATAAAGTTTTTTTTTTCAATAAAATGTCGACTTTTGCGCGAGTGTTAAAATATTTTTGAAAGTGCAAAAAGATGCAGTAAGAGCTATCCCCTATTCAAGTACTGGTCTTGTAGTGCAATGTCGCTTAGCTTTATAAAAATCACGTTTAGTGACTGGGAGCCCCCTTATATATTTATTTATTATGAGGTTTTAATATTTGTTGACCTTCAATAATTCCAAACAAAGCTCGATTTGAATGAAATTTGGCACTGACATAACTGTTTTCGCATTAAAGGACAAAAGCCGTTTTTTACCGCGGGAAAATATATCAAGCTTATTTATTATTCAACAATTATCTTTTTATTATTTTAGCAATTTGCAACATCCGTCGTTTTTAGTTTTTCTCCAGTCCATCTAAAGGTTGTCTGGGAGAGATCACGGATGGGCGGCCTTATCACTAAAAAGTGATAAGACCGCCCATTGTTACACTATTATTTAATGCGTGTTTCAATAAAGAGTATTGTATTGTATAACATAATTATGCTAGTATTATATAAATCTCCTTATTAAAGACACATCGGTATCGTACCGTATTGCCAATCAAGTTGGTAATTAAAACGGACATCCACTAGACCGTTTACAACTGTCGCTGCGCGGAACTTAAACTAAGTTATGTGTAGTAGCGATTTAAGTTACGGCTCTGTGACTCAATGCTGAGCTGTGGCCAATGCTGTTGTGTTACTAGCTGGACGTCATTGAACGTCGAAAGGGATTAAGTTATACTGTGGATAGACTGTAGCGAACTATCAAGACAATGTTATTTCATTGATATTTTTTGTTTAAACAATCTAATTTTATTAATTTTAAGTTGACCTGTCTAATTGGGACATGTACCTGTAGTGTATGACTTTTTGACTTTGTACCGTATATTGTCTGATAAATGATGGGGGAAAGTGTTTTTTTTATAACCTTAGTTTGGTCTTTGGTTTTATGCAACATTTTTTTCAAACAAATAACAATTTAACTAAAAACTACAGACTATTGAAGATAAATAAGCACTACCAAACTGTTTTTTTTGCAATACCCTAAGAACATAGCTTGAAAGCAATAGGTAGCATTTAATAATCAATATTAATTTATTGACAAAGAAAAAAGTTCGCATTAAAAAAAGTATTAAAATATATTATACTTAACCTCTATTATATTCGGCCGCGGCTTGTCACTACACTCTCCGGGCTGGGCCAGTGCGTGAAGCGATTTTTTCGGGTTTCGTAATGTGGCCCGGAGAAGCCATTAGCCATTGACCTTCTAGGTCTTCATACCCCATCTTAGACCGCATCATCACTTAGGTCAAACGAAGGCTTATAAAAAAAGCACCATCCCTTATTTTAAAATTGGGTTAAAAATATGAAGAGAAAAATATTAAGCTAAATTTCGGAATTCCATTCTTAATACTTTATTTTTTTTTCTAAACTTTATTTCTACAAGCCCGACTGCATAAATCCGTGAGAACAATCAACAAAACATGCACTTAATGTGAACTTAGCCTCAAAATTGGCTCTAAAAGTGAGCTAAAATCCAAATATCTGTATCTGAATGTTAGCAAGGATATGCAGCGCGAGTGTGAAAATGTCAAGTGCGCTCCGCCGACCTTCGCCGGCACACGTCAAGGCCGGCCAGGTATTGATTGAAGTCGGAAACGTCACTATCATTGGTAAATTGCTCAGCAGATTGTTATAACTTTTTAAACTATCATGGTTTTTAACAATATTATGATTTAAAACGGGTAACATACCATGATTTGACGGTTTTTGAGTTTTCCGATGCTTCGACGCTGTTGCAAGCGCCATGATCACGGAGACAACTGAATTGTCATTGTCTTTGCGATTTAGGCAGACGGTTATTCAAAAACGAACAGGTCTACCCTCTTTCTGAGTCTTTTATTGCGAAGTTGACACTCACTAGTGCTACTACCACTTGTTTCATTCTCGAACGCAACTCGATCACGGTGTAGTGGGCCCAGTCGCCTGTATCCTCCGCGAATAACCGGTGTTACATATTTTTGACTTTCGCATAACCGCACTACAGGATTCCATGCTCCTGACAATTGGAGGCCATCTTCACGATAAAAGTTCCTATATTAAGTAATTTTAATAGTCAGTATAGTATAGTAGTAACCTTTAAATCATGGTATGTTACCCGTTTTAAATCATAATACAGCAGATTGTTATTTTGGATCTTGACACCTTTTACAATACGATAAGGGATTCATCTTTCCTAGAGGAGGAGCCAAAGGAAGTTGAGCTTGCAAAATGTGAGGACCGGCAAATATGCTCAAATTTGTTTAATTTGACCTGTCCATGTATGCATTTGCGTCTAAGAAAATAAACGTTTAGACTTTGACATTTACTTAGATGAGACAGTAGAGAAAATATAAAAAACATATTTCTTGCAGCTGTTTAGGTGTCTACTCTTTAAATAGTATTAAAAAGTTGGATTCGCTATGTGTTTACGTCTTTATTTTCTTCAAGCAATAAAAAAATCTAAAGTCTTTTAAAACGAATTTGCAGTTTGTAGCTATAGGTTGAGTAATGTAAGAAAGGTGTTAAACCGGGTGTATTTTAGTATACTGTATCAAAAAAAAATGTATAAAAATAGATCTTGTCCGATTCTCCACCCTGGCCGATATGCATGCTTCGGAAGACGAAATCGGTCAAGCTGTTTTGAAGGAGTTAGATTACAAACACCGTGGCACGAGTATTTTATATATAAGAAAAATATATCTATATATGAACGTATATTATTTTGAGTAAATCAGATGTTTAGTACCAGTAACAAAAGCTTAAAGCCTACCACGGGGCTAGATGTTGTTGTATGGATTGTATTTATTAGGAAAAATTTACACTTTAATAGGTATTGATTTTACTCGCAAACGTCAAAATCAGTGGCATAATTGCTTATCCAGATTGTTTATTGTATTTTTTTACATTCTTTACACTAAGTTATATGGGGATTAATTTCCTTAGGTTTGCTCTACAGTGTCTAATAGGCAGAGGCGCTAAAGGATGTTGGGATAGCAAAAAATGAGGACCGGCAAATTAAATAATTAAATTCTTTTAACTGAGACAGTAGAGAAAATAAAAAAAACATATTTCCGGCGGCTCTTGTGGTCCATTTCTTCTTCCGCCGCTTTTTCTCCCGAATAAACCGATTCGGATTCTGTTTCTATTGTTTGGGAAGTGGGTTAGTCAAAAGTGTTTTCTGTTATGTTTCTTTAGGTTAAGCAATTTGAAAGATAGGAGGAGTCAAACATGAGATTTCATATTCATTCATGGTAATGATTGGGGTTTTTTTATTTTCTCTGGTGTCTCAGCTAAACGAATTTGCGCATAATTTCCGGTCCTCATAATCACTAATAAAACAATGGCGTAAGAGAAGACCTTTTTAACTTTTTCCAGGGCATACAAAAAAATAAATTAACTAATATGAGGCTAAAAACGACCTACATATTGGGATAGGCTTAAAATAGTACAATGAAAGAAAACAGGCTATATAAGCAAATAGAGCAAAATATGTTCGTATTTCCGCTTTATATTATAACTAGCTGTGCCCTGCGGTGCTACCCGCGTTATAATGGATGAAGTACTCTTAACCAACAACATATTTATTTGAATAAAGATTAATATTATTATGTTGATTCAACTTAAACAAATTAATTTGACCAAATTAGGTACCATAAAAACGGTTTTTGTGAGTTAATCTTAAAAGATAGACATATACTATTGCGGACTGTTTTTTAGATCATTAAAAGAGCTATTATTCTTTAATACATATTTTTTGTGTATCTTGAACCGTTTTCACGGCGCACGCAACGGAAGGCTTCAAAGATGAACAATTTCTCCCGTTTTTTACACATTTACCACTATATCTTTGCTCCTATTGGTCGTAGCGCGATGTTATATAGCCTATAGCTTTCCTCGATAACTGGACTATCCAACACAAAAAGAATTATTCAATTTGAACCAGTAGTTTCGGAGATTAGCGCGTTCAAACAAACAAACAAACAAACTCTTCAGCTTTATAATATTAGTATAGATGTAATTACCTAATATTATTTTGAAATATCTTGTACATGAGTTAACCTAGAAAATTCTAACATAAATTCAGTTAAGATGGCTGTCTGCATGTGTCCTGACAGCCGGTGTGATGTGGCAGTTAAACGAAAACTGGCTAAGTGTGCAGTTACCTCACCGCTTGGTGACTTTCGTGAGGTTTCATCTTGGGTTTAAGCTGCACCGTCGAACTTGACTCGAGTCATAGCTTCTGGAAGTTTAGTGTTACGTTTATAGTCAGTAGTTTTTAAACGACTAGCTGTCTGGCAATGTGTGGACGTGAATAAAAGAATTGCCAATAAACAAATTTGTACCAAAACTTTAGAAATGGCTTATTGACAAATCGTATTACAATGTAAACGATCATTTAAATACTAGATTATTGGACATCATATTAAATTGTAATTTAAATTAACTTCCTAAATATTTGACATTATTTATATATATTTTTTTCCTTTAATTATAATTGACATTGCATGTCAAATCTGAATTGACGAAGTATGTAGAACTGTATAAATAACCTGACACCCATGTAAACCATATTCCAAGCAATAAACAAATTTCATTTCATTTCATTTCAACGAATTAAAATTTGGAGGTGGTGCTCAATTCAACTGAATGTCTTTTTTTGTATGTTTGTTATGCGATATCTCCGTAAGTTGTGAACCAATTTTTTAAATTCTTATTTGTTTCGAAAGGGTTTGTTTGCTGAGGTTTGTCATCATGACAAACTCTGATGAAGGATCACAGAGAAAAAAATCTTAATTATTGCTATTTGAATAGCAAGTAATTGGTTGCTGAACTAATCGATACCCGTTGATAAAATACGACCTTAAGCATCATATTTTTTAATATTAATCTTGATTTATTGTAATGAATTAATGTTTTATTTAACGGTTTTATTAAAAAGTATTTTTTATGGATGTAATTAGTTATGGGTTTATTTTTGGCAATGACGTTTGTATCTATAATTAAGGTGACATAAATGTCTTGTCTGTGTATTGTACCTATAGTAGAATCAATTTCAATTTATGTTTCATGTATTTTTGTGTTCATGTCCACTTTGTTGATATAACTTATAAATAAATAAATAATAAAAATTTGGAATCACTGTAATAAAACAATAATTTAGCAGAATCACGGATTTGTAATAATTTTTACCTTATAATTTATTATATAGAGAATATTTTAGCATATCAAATATTTATTGCGTTGTGTTTAAGAAAGAAAGAAAGAAAGAAAAATATTTATTATTACACAATACAATTACTAAAACAAAAACAACAAACTTAATCTTATAACAACTTAAATATAGGTTAAACCTTAAAACTATTTAAAATTTGTGTAATAAAGGGTCCCTGGCTCAGCATAATGCATCTGCCACAGGGCCCGTAGGAGCACTATGACAGAGCGCTGGTTTTCAGCCAGGGCCCGTGAGAGTGGCAACACCACAACTTAAAATTAAAACACATATCCACAGTAGTATCATGGTACAGTATCCATAAGGGAGTGATTAAGGGATCAGAGAAGAGTGATAAGTTGGAGTGTTCAATGATAAGTTCCTTATGTGCATATCTAGCTAGGTTCAATTTTAATTTCTTATTATATTGTTTATCTGGTGTGTAATAAAGGATTTTCTATTCTAATCTAGCTGGTTTAATTACTTAAGTATATGTCTGCAGCAACAGTCTGAAAGTAAGGTACCGGGTGGGTTCTATTAATACATAGTGCAAATGGACCTTCACCTACTACTCAAATGAAGCTGTAGAAAACTAGTACATACTCAATTAGTACATACATACATATTAATGTAGTATTAAGCATAATATTAATAACATAATATAGCCAAATAACAATAAGCTATGTAATGTAAGGTAAGTAAACAGTAAATTAAATGTAGAATAAGTAATGTAAAGAAAATAATTAAATAACACATGTTTGTAAAATAAATACAAACAATTTTAAATGAGTTAACAGTTAATAAATAAAACATAACCATACATGTTCTAGAAGGGTACAGGTTACTGGTGTTTGGATTGAAGAAAATGGGAAAATGGTGTTTCAGATAATTAACAATCATGAACCCATACCCAACACCCCATGCATATCTGATACACTACACATACATTGCATGCCCATTCTAGTCAACTTGTCTTTTTCTAAACCTCCTAAATCCTAAACCTACTTAGGGCCGAAACTGTGTTAAGCGGGCGCGTGCGGGATTTCATACAACAGTGCTCCATCGCGCGACCGCTTTTGTATGAAACCTTATTCGCGAGATGCTGAAATTAATCGCCGTAAATTGTATTATGTGTAGAATGTAAGTGCAACAGTCTTTAAATAAAAATGGCAATACCGTTATATGAATCTAGCTTACTTATGCATATTGCATAATTTTCCAACCGTACTTATTTAAGCTAACTACAGCTTTTTGTCTTCGTTCACTATGACTTTGGTATTTGTTAGAAAGTCACAAAAATATTATAAGTAATATTGGCATGCTAAGCATGACGATAGGATGTTAAGTTTGAAAAGTGTTCATCTCAGATTTCAGATATGTTACCAAAATTCTCGAGAAAAAAAATACTGCGTAAATAAATGCTCCATGTTAAAATTAATTAACAAGTATCAGCGAAACTAAGATCAACTTTACTTTATAAAATTATTTTTGAACGAAGATGTAAATTAATTTTCTTTGTATAAATTATCTTTAAATCATTATATCAACAATTGCAGGTCCTATGTGAACAGTTTACTTCTCTAATAATGTAAAAATATTACATCACTAAAGGGCGAAGACATTTGGCTCGCACCACGATCTCAACATTTTGTATGCCAAAAAGTTCCGACTCAGGTGTCACCATAATTCGGCTGGGTTGTAGATTTAAGCGCAATGTTATTTAATCAGCTGAACCTAAGCTCTTACTTAAATGCACTCGCGCATGGCATACCCATCATATTACAGCCATATTATTCTGAAGACAAGGTATGTATCTTGACATTACAGACCCAACAATTTGTTAGAAAAAAAATACTGCGTAAAAGTAAATAAAGATGCTATATGGTTTTGTAAACTTTTTAAGCGTGCGCCCATTGACATTACAACCATACTATTCTGCAGATAAGGTATCTTGATATTACAGCCCCAACAATTTTCAAGGAAAAAAATACTGCGTAAAAGGAAATAAAGATGTTCCATGGTAAACATAAGCAACAAGTTACGGAACCCAGACCATACACAAGGACATTTAAGTACATACGACGCGACCTTTCAACGTTCGACCTTTGCAATCTCTCCGCCTACGCACCGGATGGCTAACGTGCGTAATAATTGTGTTACCTTTTATATCGTATCGGATCGCCTGTAAAACCTTATTAGAATGTAATTTGGCTTGTTTTAGTGTTATATTGATTACGTTTTCTGGAATTGCGTTTTTAGAGCTTTTGGTTGCAAAACATCATTGATATAAGTTGATCTTTTCTAAGCGTAGACCGTCAAAATGTTAGGTAACGTGTAATCTAAATGCGCAGTTTCAATTTCCAATTTACTTTCATAGTTATGGTAATGATAAGCCTCATTTTCTCTTGCCAATAATAAGTCATCATGGAAGCAGTTATATCGGGTCGATAGGCAAAACTATTCCTTATGTTTCATTTAAAACATTGTGTTTTGAAGAATTAAGTGGGTAATATTGTCTGATATGAGATAATACAACTCAGACCACAAAATGTGACGTCATATAGACAAACAATAACAGTTCGGAACTTACTGCCCAAGTCTGTTTATAATCTACAAGGTGTTACCCGCGTTTAATGGATTTTCCCGCGGTAAAAAGAAGCCTATGTTACTATTCAAGTTTTTAAAAACTGTGCACCATATTTCATTTAGATCTGTTCAGTAGATCAAGAGATTACACCCTACAACGTCACAAACAATCTCACAAAATTTACAACTTTATAATATGAGTATCGATTACGCTACGTCTAATGTAAACCTTATGCAATCATGCAATGAAGTATTTGTAATCTTTAAAAAAATGTAAATAAGCCAAACTTCAAAGACTCAAGGTTCAATTTCATAACAACAAACCGTACCGCTCTTTGTTGTCTCGACGTATATGCCTTGAAGAGGAACGGGAGGCAAATCGGCTAGCATGTTGAACCTCCTTGGTTGATGCCTTCTTGGTTGGTACCTTTGGTAAGTTGTGGTAGAATATGGTAGATTTTAGTAATGTTATTCTCGCGATCAGCGCAGTGTAGCGCATTCAAGTCTCGACTGGCGGTCTTTGAGAATAGCGCGCAATTCGGCTCGGAAGGACGGGAGCATAGCACGCATGCGCGGAGGAAGTTTTCTAGAAGCGTCTTCCGCAAACAAGGTTCGTGGAAGTTGACAGAGGTGCTGAGGTTTCTTGGAAGCAGTGACGCAGGTAAGATGCTGAGACAAACAGTTATTAGCTAGGTTATTACCTTCTAATAAATGAAATTGGGTAGTCTATCTGCAATACTGAAATATCTGTTTATTACAAAATGCAATGGATGTTACTTATATACCCAATGCAAAGGACGCATTAGGGACGCGTGTGAGAAAAAAAACCCTTATTAGTAACTTAAAAGTTATATATCGAGAATAATGTTGGTATGTAAGTTATTTCTTAATATGCCATTGTAAGGTATTTTATATGTACGTATACTTTATATGTATGTGATTGGCGGGGATTACATTGCTGTTACACAGTTTCTAACTAGCACAGGAGGTAAAAGCCCTAAAGAGTAAGAGTTAATTATTTAACACTTTCTATGGTTTTTAATAAATTATTAATATATAATTATTAAATTAATTTTTACACATACGTAATAGTTATGAATGTATCTCAATTTAAAGTGAAAAAAACAACAACAAATAGATCACAAGTTAAAAAAATTAAAAGTGAAAAAAAAAATTAGTAATGTCAATAAAACGTGTCCATCTCGCTTTGTCACATGTGTCTAAGCGTGTAGCTCTATAGTTTAACCATTGTGTGATTTTACTCGGAGACTGAATTAGACCAGGTTCTTATACTAAATATGGGGAACTTAGTCAATATAATTCTATATTACATATTTTTAAGTGTAAACTGAAATTTGAACAAACCTAGGCTGATACAATAAATTAAAATGCTATAATTAATTTAAAATTTAAGAAGAACGCCCGATTCCTATGCCTTTATACCCTTAAAAGTAAAACTCTATAATATTTTGTAATGTGCACGCGATGCGCTTTCATTTGATACCCCACTCGAATATATTTGCAGATTTTCGGTTTTCCTTCCCCACTCTAACTCTCATAACTTTTAAAGAGCACAATCGATTTTCATGAAACATATCTAAGAACACTCGCGCCAGCTCGCCTTTCCTACAAAAAAAAAACTAAATTAAAATCGCTCCATCCGTTCGGGAGCTATGATGTCCCAGACAGACAGACAGACACATCAAACTTATAACACCCCTCTTTTTTGGTCGGGGGTTAGTAAGATATAGCTCAAGTAAACCATAAAACGCGTGTTAAACACAGGGCTTAAAGTTGGTTACAAACATATTGATACCAAGGATTTAATGGACCGCAACCTTCATAAACTTGCTGTGAAATAGGAAATCAGGTTAACTCCGATTACGGGAAGTTAGGGATAATAATGGAAAACACCGACTGAAACTCCTGAAAGTGGAGCAAGGGTCAAGGAGACCCACTGATTACTTGTGAAGGCTCCAACGAAGTGTGACCTGTTTGTATTGCGAATTTTGCTGTTATGATACACTGACTTTTTGAATAAACCTTTTTTGTAGTACATTTTGTCCAAGACTCATCATTAAAGTAACGAAATATAACCTCCTTATGTCCTCCTTTAAGGCAGTGACACACTATTGTATGACTACTACAGTATATGACCAATAAGGGCTTGTATCACCATCTCCAAGTTAAGATAGTTCCAAGTTAAGTAGCTATTCGCTCAGTCATTTGTGACATAGCGAGATAGCTCTTGGCAAAATTAGTTACATTATGTCAAGAGATGTCGTATGACATAAATATTGACATCATTTTCTCGGATTTTGAGAAATAAGCATAATATGTTCCAATATCTACATTGTTTAAATTTAATTAAGTTAAAATTAATTAATTTATTATTTATTTGTTTTTTTTTTATTGTTTAATACCTTTTGATGATTTTGACAGCGTAATTGTAAAACGATTTATTAACCATTGTGTGATAATATTAAGTGGAGGATAAATAAATACATATTTCCGGACAATCCAAACAACTGCATCTAGCCTGGTAAGCTCTAAGCTTGTGTTACGGGTACTAACATCGATATACTATCGATCGATGTCGATATGCACGTAGACCCTACATTTCAACAAAGAAGGAACGCAGGGTAAAATATAAAACAAAATGTTGCGGATCTCTCGCAGTGGGAGTGAACTTTACGCCGGACAAACGTCGAGCTTTCGCAAGAATAAGAACAAATAATAAGAATATATAATAATATATTATATGATAGAATAAGAGTAATACATTACAGGGAAATGCTGGAGAAAATAGTACCGTAGCGTATGTTAGAAGATTCTGCTATTTTTGCTGTCTTATTATAAAGATATTCTGAATTTTAACGCTCTTAGTAGCTGTTTTTGTCGTATGCATGCGCTGTAAGTGTCCTTACCTCCAATCTTCACGAAAATTTGACAAATAAGAACATTTTTTTATTTCGCCATTAGGATTTAAAATTGTTTCAAAATCCACACAAAAAAAATCAGCCAATTAAATTACAAAATTTTCGGGTTTTGTCTAAAACTTAAAGTACTATAAATGTGTACTGAATGCACAAACCCAGGTGAATTAAGTATACCGCCCGCCTCTTCATCATTATAGTGATAAATATACAATTTCTACGTTTTACCTTTGTGTAAGTTGAAAGCTTTACAATTCCATTATGAGCAATGCAAAAGTAAATGACAGAGTACGTAATTTATCTTCCCAAAGATTGGTTTGTATCCCAAACATTTTATAACTTTATTATCGCGTTAATCTATCTACTCAAAACAATAATGCATATAGATGGAAGTATGGAGAATGACGTAGGCTATCTTTTACCTCAAAAACACCTGCTATTCCAGTGAGAGTAACGTTAAACGCCTCTGCAAATCCACTCGGGCGAAGCCGCGGTAATATAGTAACTATATATAGTGCAGTAACTATATTTTAAACTCTTTCAAGCATGAGAAAGCATGAAAAATATTTTTGCCGTGATCAGAATACAAAGTGCCAAAGAAAGCAGTACTGTCTTAGCAAATAACAATAAGAGAATATTATAATTATAAGTAAAAAAAAAACATAAATTTGAAGCTGCTGGCTGCACTATAGATTCATATTAACATAATATGAATATATTCTTTATATCGTAAACCAAAGATATTTTCAGCTGTCTGTACCTTATGCGTAGTTTTTTAAACTTACGCAACGGATTAACGGTAACCGTATGGTTTTTTTACTAGATAGATTAGTTCATAGGAAGGTATGCTAAGGAATTTTTTCACGGGCTTATGTTCATAAATAGTCTATCTGCAAAAAACAGGATTGAATAACGTCGCATAGGTAGGTTCTTCAAATATCGTAACTTAGGATAAAAATTTAAATTTAAAATTTAAGAAAAACCTCCGATTCCAATGCCATAATTATCTTAAACGTAAAACAACATAATATTATGTAATGTGGACGCGATGCGATTTCATTTGATACCCCACACTAGCATATTTGCAGATTTTCGTTACCCACTCTCACCCCCATAACTTTTAAACGGCACAACCGATTTTCATGAAACATGTCTAAGAACACTCGCGCCAGACTCACCTTTCATACAAAAAAAAATAAATTGAAATCGCTCCATCCGTTCGGGAGCTATGGTGCCACAGACAGACAGACAGACACGTCAAACTTATAACACCCCTCTTTTTTGGTCGGGGGTTAAAAATAACAGTTCTATTTCCATCCTTCACTCCCACGACAGAACAAAGTATTATGTAAGAAATAATAAAAATAATGTGTCGTAAAAGGAACATTGTTATGGAATCTTTCGTCCTCTGAACGAGTGCGTTATATCATGGCGGCTGAAGGTCGTTTTGCATGACCGAGACTTCGTAGTTACGACTGTATTATGGTAATAGTATAAAATGATATGATGCTGTTACTAGCCAATAGAATTTTAAGTTTTAGTTTTAGGGTTTTAGTCGATCCATTCGTGAATGACAATTTTATTTAAGCACGCCTTTACTTGCTCCTGTTTAATTTTCCTTATGCGACTACTTTATCAAACTAGCAGCGTTACTAAGGCAGGAATCACAGGTAAGCATAAGCATCCTAATATAAGCCTAGTGGCTCCTTTACGAGGAGAGCTGAGATAATTTGTGCGACAAGCGATAACATCACGGCCGGGCAACCATTGTGTGTCCTTAAGCGATGCTTAAGAGGCGATTACTACGATACCCGGTGATGGTTATCTCTGTTTATTCAAGTAGGGATTAAGTGGTACGTAGGTACTTACGGAGGTATACTTACGCCGCATGGTTTTTTGGCTTGGGTTCTGCTGTAGGGCTAAAGATTTTTGTAGATCATAATATTAATAATTTTCCAACTGTTATAATATGAGTATTATGTTATATGAGTTGGAAAATTCGTAAAACACGAGCTACGCTGAACAGTTAGAGGTAATATCTATGCGCCTTCCTTAAGAATAATGAAAAAATATTTTGTTCTTTTGCTATTCCAGGACTTGGGAAAAACTTTTTTTAAACTTACCACCATGTTTTATGTAAATAAATGATTCTAATTCGTAATTCTAATTGATACCATTACGCTGTTGTTTATATCGTTTGTAAGTGATATAAGTAGGACACTGTATGACAGTAAAAACACTTTATATTTAAATATATACCGAGGACGTTTACCGTTAATAACTCCAAGGATTCTATCTAGATAATCTTCGATTATACGTCTTAATTATTATTTAATTATATATTAAGGAATAACGTATATTCCTTAATATATAATTAAATAATATATAGTTAAACCTTTGTAAACTTTATCAATTGAAAATTATATATTTTTAAACAGCAATTTGAATACTTAATAAGACATTTTGTGTGCCAGAATAATTAATTACTCATGCCCTCAAATAGGCCTTAAGTCTTACCTAATTACATGGAGGCTGAGAAGGTTCATCTGACAGATGATGATCGGCAGTCGAGTAAATGGATCAAGTAGACAATAGATTGCTTGCTGTTTAGTAAGTACAGACAAATAAGTTATTCATATGGCTTGTTGCACAACATCCGAGTAAACTAAGCTATGGTTTGTTATTTGAATTTTGTTTTTGAAAAAGATTAAGATGTTGGTTTTCATTATGTTTGTTAACCATTGTTCGCTTAAGTTCTTGTAGTGCACACATATGGGTATATTGCAACATAGATCTTGGGTTTAGATATAATTATTTTAGTAAATGTAACGCATCCGTAACCTTCTCACGCAGGATTCGAATATGGTTAGTTATGTCAATATTAGGTGACAATAGTTAGTTATGCCCAGAGCTATCTCAAACACATGTGGCAAAGCGAGATAGCTATGTTTTAACCATTGTGTTATATTATTCGGAGATGATGAAACATAGCCTTATTATGTAAATTGACGAAACCAAATACTTGAACTTGGCTAAGTGGGAGGACACTCGACTTTCATTCCGAAAGTCGTGGGTTCAAACCCCGCCACGCACCTCTGGATTTTTCTTCTTGAGAAATTTATGTGCGCTTTAAACACGTGCTTTAACGGTGAAGGCAAACATCGTGAGGAAACCGGCATGTTCTGAGAACTTTAAAAGAGTTTGAAGGACATGTGACATTCACCAACCCGCACTTGGCCAGCGTGGTGAATTAAGGCCTAATCTCTCTCGTCAAGAGAGAAGTCCCTGTGTCCCAGCAGTGGGAACGTTAATAGGGTGATGATGATGATGAAATACTTGAAGCATCCGATTTCCAGTTATTTCTGTCGGTGGCCTGCAGTCACTGTGAACCCGTAAACTTTACCAAGACATCCATCTTCCTAGTTGGTAGACATAGGTTGCCGGTTTTCGGATTCCATTCGAAAACTTTCGGTCCAATCCAGTCTTATTTATGATCTTTCTCTATGATAGAAATAAATTGACAAGAAGAACGTTTTCATACACCACAACACTGTGGTAAGCTCTAGGCTTGTTGTACGGCTACAAGACATCAGTTATACCTACTTAATATAAGACATACATATATAGATATTTTTTAATATACATATTAAACAGCCAAATAATTTGTAAAATACAATATGATGAAGTAAATCCTACATTGTGGGACGTGACGCCTGACGCGTCCATAAAAAACAAATTAAATTAGCAGTTGAATTTTTTTCAACATCCAGGAAATACCGTGGATACCTGTTCAACTCGTATCAAATCGTAATGCGAGAACAGTGAAATAAAAATATAGCTCGCAGTTGTTGTCTGCTTTTGTCACAAAAGCACTTTTATCTGCTGTATTCCTCTAGTTATGTTTCCTACCTGTATTCTGTAAGCTTAACTTAAGACTCACCAACTGGGTTTATCCTGTTTGACGACTTTGCATGTTTTGCAAACTTACCTGTAAAAAAAGAATGAAATTATTTACCAATTTACCTCATCGCTGCACTTTAAAATCAAAGCAATTCGACATAGATTTATTTGTTCAAGTGCTAGTACGATCAGGCGAGCGAATTATTTTGTTGATTTGTTGTCAGTTGTTTTTATTTGATAATGTGATTTGTATAGCTTTGTGTCTTGTAAATTTGATGCGGTTTTGTTTGTTTTTGTTCAAAGAGTTGTTTTTTATATTTTGTTTTTAACCCCCGACCAAAAAAGAGGGGTGTTATAAGTTTGACGTGTCTGTCTGTCTGCCTGTCTGTGGCACCATAGCTCCCGAACGGATGGAGCGATTTCAATTTAGTTTTTTTTGAATGAAAGATGAGTCTGGCGCGAGTGTTCTTAGACATGTTTTATGAAAATCGGTTGTGCCGTTTAAAAGTTATGGGGGTGAGAGTGGGTAAGTAAAACCGAAAATCTGCAAATATACTAGTGTGGGGTATCAAATGAAATCGCATTGCGTCCACATTACATAATATTATGTTGTTCTACGTTTAAGAAAATTGTGGCATTGGAATCGGGGGTTTTTCTCTAATTTTAAATTTAGATTTAAATATCCTTGAAAACCTTAAATAAGCTTTCTAGTGTTATATTGATTTGTTACTGTGCATTTGTAAGTTCTTTGATTTCCAATGAATAACCTAACAAACTGTAAATGGAATTTGAAAACCCTATAAAAACCACGATGTTGATAATTTTTTTTAGCAAGTCTCCAATGTTGAAATATAGGAGTTGAGTTAAAATGTTGAAAAACCTGTTGTTTCTTAAAGTTCCTCCTTGATATAAGAAACTGACTTTTATCTGGTTGGTCTTAAGGTCGCAGTCGCCTCTATGCCCAAATTGAAGAGCTGAAGAGTGCTTGCTTGATAAGATTAGAATAGATAATATAAATAACTATTTAATCCGGTTCACCACAGATATTATAGATGTGTACTTTATGTACATAAAGTACAGTCATGCCAACATTTTTCCAATATGGCGGCGCGAGCGGCATAATTACGAGGTGGCAAGTTAAATTCGAAAAGCGTACATCAAAGCCTATAAAATTCCCAATATTCACAATTCCCGGTACTTTTTTCCAGGTAACATTTTTCGAACCAAATAACTGTAGCAGTGAGAATAATAAATACCTACATACTACCTGCTCTTGCAAAGCGTGGTGAATTAAGGCCTAATCTCTCTCGTCAAGAGAGAAGTCCCTGTGTCCCAGCCGTGGGAAATTAAACCCCTATTTACGTTCCGGGGGATGTTCGTTCCTCTGTCCCACTCCTTATGTATGCTTTGTATTATATACTACGAGGCGCCTATAAATGTATCGTCGTTTATTAAAACGCAATCGCTCAAAACAGATCGCTGCGAATTCTTCTTTACGTAAGACATAAAAATACGTAATCTTATAAATATATAATAGAATTTTTATTACTCTCAAATATACTTTTAATATGCAAAACATGAAAGAGGGATTCAGAACGCAGACCCGTTTCGGTCGTTGTTATCGACACCAGTGGCTACAATTTTACATTTCAATGGTTAATAACAGGGAAATCAAATGATTTGGATATTTTATTGAATTCCGCTTTTTGGTTATCCGTTTATACTCGTAGGGCGGGTTTATTCGTGTTGGTTTTGCAAAATCACAGATCATTCTCAGTTTATTTTGACCGACTTTGGAATGCCCTGCCCCATTCAATATTAGCCAGCCCTTCACTTAACGTTTTCAAAGCAAAAGTAAAAGATCATTATCTCTCTGAAAACACTTAGTATTATTTTAAGTTAGGTATTTCTCTATATGGAAAATATTCTAGGTTATGTATAATGATAAATGTATGTGTATGTGTTATTTATAATATGTATATTTTAACATAAATATTTATAGGTACATGTATAGGTATTTTATATTTTAGGTATATGTATTTTAGTGTTTAAATATAAATATATATTTATATATAGTATATATAGTATTTGTACTTAAAAATTGTTTTTGTAATTTAAGCCTTTTTTTCTATTTCCTTCTCTCTTTCTAACTTGTATGTACACTGCATCTCTACCTACTCTTATTTGTTTCAAATTTCTTTATCACCACAGGTTTGCTGTAAGAAAACTCTTATAGGGTTAAGCTCGCCTTTGTACATGACCATTGTTAATAAACCTTAATGTATCCTTTTTGTGTACAATAAAGAATTTATGAATTTATGAATTTATTTTGCTGTTACATTAGCATGGAGGATCATTTAATGAGTGCTTACCCGTTCAACCCATGATTTTTCTACCCAATAATATTTTTACCCCTTCAACCCAAAACATATGCCCCGTTCTACCCAAAGCAAAAATCTGAGTCACAGTGTATTCTAAATAGTACAGACACCGTAATTTGTATATCTTTATATATATAATTCTTCTGTGAGTGTGTATGTCACTGAACTTCTCTCAAACTACTGGACCGATTTTGATGAAATTTTTTGTGTGTGTTCAGGGGATCTGGGAATGGTTTAGATTCACAATTGTGTCCGCTGGACAATGTTTTTTTAATTAATTTTCAATTTATTAGTAGTTGGTGATTTTATATATATATGATCCCACGAGAAAATCCAAAAACACGGGCAACGCCGTGGCGATTTTTTGTCTAATGTAATGAATGACCCTGCTTCTTTAGTATTTCACTATGACATTTATTTGAATTTAAACAATAGAAATTAGGAATAAGTAGGTGTGGGTAGAACGGGTAACTTGAATCTGTTGTTTTGGGTTGAACGGAGCAAAATACCTATTGGGTAGAAAAATCTTGGGTCGAACGGGTAAGCACTCCATTTAATTGTATAACGTATTATAAAATGTTTGTAAATTTGTTATCTCTTCAAGCTTCATATACCTACTCTACAAATGTTTTTGAAAGGGTTCCAAGATTTTTGTATCGAGCCTGGAACACGTACAAGTCCGCTATTCAAAAAAAAGTTATTTCACGACCAGAGATGAAACTCATGTAAATCGATAGGTTAAATGTAGTTAAACAAAAATACCTACGGAATAAAATCTCTAACCCTACCCTGACTACGGTTTCTAAGGTACTTGAGTTGAACATTTTTTTTATACTTTTTAAATATCAGCTTATAGCTACCGCGAGCCCTTCACAAGGTCGTCTGTCCATCTTGTTGGTGGACGTCCTACGTCGTAAAAGCGTATACGTTTGAGATTAGGTTCCTAAAAACTTTTTGTTTGTGACCATTTAATTTGTCAATTGACCTGGGTTTCAACTTCACGATTTTTTTTTAAATGGCGGACGAGTAGTAACGCTAAATAACATTATTTATATGTATGCATGGTTAATTACTAGTTGTGCGGAGAAAGACTTACATGGAGTTAGCCGTGTACCAATGTCGTGAAACCCGAAACAGGCGTGCTATTCCACTGGGATTTACGATCAAACTATTCTGCTAATTCATACGGCCGAAGCTGTTAGTTGTAACTAGTTTTTACCTTCTGGCACTATTGCAAACTAGTTACAAGATTAATTGATAAATCAGATGAAGATTTTATGAAATAATAAGTACTTACATTGTACCTATATTAATTAAATAGCTGCTTACATTATATTCTTAAGTAAATTATCTATGCCTTTGTTGATCAATTACCTATCTCATTACATAGAGTAACAAGTCCCTACCAAAACCGCTTCTTTACCCTCACCTCAGTACCGAACTAAACTATACTAACAAAAAAACTACACTATACAAACTAGCTAGGGTATAACATAAAGCCCAGCTTCGTACATCGTATCACGGCCAAGCCATAACCTAATTGCTAACTACCGCGTTACTGCAAGGGGACCATCAAACTAGTTATTACCGGAAGGCTCTACACTCGGGAAATGGTTCCTATTACATTATTAACAAACTAGACCTCAAATTATAAGACAATGAGATTTTGCAACGTTATACCCGTTCCTGTTCCCCTTGGACGTACGGAACAAGTATGATTTAAGTTATAAATTAGGTATGTACCTATATTCTACAAATTGTACAATATTGTTTACGAAAAATCTCAGAGTCCTTCCTATGGGGACATATTTTGATGCTGCCCTTCATTTAACAGTTCATTTAACTCTTTACAGCCGCTGCTAAATGCTTTGACAAATATACTGTTCAGCTGCACTATTGATGAATTGTTTTAATTAGTTTAAAATAATAATGTATGAATCCATTTATTTACTGACGTAACTAAGTGTTCTTCAATGCCAAGTTAAATGGTTTTTAAAAACAATCATTCTTCAATCTGTCTAAACTCTGATCCGTACATAATTATAATTATATAAACGTTCCCTGAAACAACTATGCCATGCTTAAAGGAAAATACCGATTAAAAACCAGCTCTATTATTTACACTGAATATGTAAAATGGAATCATATATTGTAGATCATACAAAATCTGGATAATCTCAAAATTTTGGACAAAGTCGTTAAAAGCTAGAAATACAGTTTATCGCGTTTACTAACTCAACTAAATGGACCACCGTGTATTTTACGACAGTCCAAAAACGCAAAGCTTGCCATAAACGACCCACGTATTTCCCAAACCTTGTATAAGTTCAAAATAGCCGAAAACCACAGTAAAGCAATCTCTAAAACTAACGTAGACAAGAACTGGCAATTTGGCACGCTCTCGCCAGTTGGGCACAGATTCAACCCACATTTTTGCAAATAACGGGCAACTGGCAATTACAAAAACATTAATACACCGCCGAAAAATATAATGATGAAATAAAGCGGAAATGTCGGTAACCAATCGGACGGATTTATTTAAAAAGTATACTCAACCGCAACCGACCCTGGGTTTATTTATTCGATTGACTGAATGAGATACAATTTTAATACGAGTAAGAATTCGTAAATTTCAGTTGAAAATTTGTTGCGCTGGCTTATTTAAAACAGACGTTTTGAAATGAAGGGTTTAAATTTTATTGCTTCTGTATTTAAAGTAAATTAATTAAGTTTTATGCAGTGCACTGCAATATTTTGATAGGATTTTTAAAGGTATTCTAATGATGTACTAGACAGAATTCTGTGCAGGTTCTCAATTCGACGCTAGGATATACTTTTTTTTTATATATGACCACTCATAACTTTTTACTGAGTAGTCCGATGTTAATAATTATTTTTTTATTGGAAAGGATAGTCCTTCCCGACAACTCTAAAAAATCGGTTGGTTAAACCTCGTAGTTGGTCCATACATACGAATTTGATATACTCTCATTAATGTAAGAAGTTGGCAAATATGGTTTAAGAGAAAATTAATGATTATCAACTTTTCAGTTTTCTAAGTATTTTATAGGTAATTTTTGGTATCTATTACAATACACGGGAATATTTGCGTGATTATTCCAACTTCACATTGTGCGATGACTAACAAGTTATGCATTTGTGCATTATTTCGCAGAAGAATGCGAATGGCGTGACTTTTCATAAGAATAATCTGTTTGTATGGATGCTGGTGAGAGAAGCGCTTAGGGAAGTGCATGATCTGATTATGATGTCATTTTCACCTTATAAGGTAGCTTTAACGGCTGATGACTTAATATATATCCGTAATATTCCGTTATTTAATATAAATCAATAATAAATAAATAAATATTTCCGGACAATCCACACAACAACATCTAGCCCCGTGGTAAGCTCTTAGCTTGTGTTACGGGTACCTAGACATCTGATATACTTAATATAATATACATACATACATAGATATTTTTTATTATACATATTAAACACCCAGACCAAGGAGAAAGTGCTTGCAGAACATACAAACACTTGAACCCTCGGCGGGAATCGAACCCGCTACCTCTTGCGCCGCAAGCGGACTCTCGCCCACCGCGCCACTGAGGCAGTCAATTTAAATTATTAATAACTTTAAAAAATGTACCTTATAGACAGTGCCTCTACTCCGGAACTTTGATGCTGTACATCTTGGCACGTTTTTATTAAATTGTACAAAAATACAGGTGTCAAAAAGTGGATATTTTTGTTAGCCCGTCCAACTTATTTATATTTTTTATAGTTCGTTCGTGAAGTTCTTCACGAAACTATCCACACAGCAATATCTAGCGAAATGGTAAGCTCTCAGCTTTTGGGTTATATACCAACTAGTACTATGGGTTAATTTATATTCCTCCGATATTGGGTAACTGACTATCAATTGTATAAAATTAACACCTTTTTTGTTTTTTCAAAGACTGCGCGCGAACTATAATTAACTCTAGTCTATACCTAAGGGTGACATGTTCACGATGCCTCGTAAAAATAAATAAAAAAATTTAAAAAAAAGAAAAAGTTAAAGTTTTTCAGAAAATGTGAATTTAAATTAGCGTTGTATTAACAACAAACTAAATTAATAATGTTATTAAAAAAATAATGTTTGTGTACTGATTCAGGTGAAGACACGGTTGTGGTAATAATTGGCCGGTGATTCTCCGTTTTGATATATTTTTAACAGAAGCTAGTTTTATGTTATTTTTAAGTAATCAATTTAAAAAAATATTTTTAACGTGTTTAAAATGAAACAAAGAGAATAATAATAAAAAAAGCTAGGAAAAAAACCGAATTTTCAAAATGTCGAGGGCACAAGAAACAGAACTCCCCGTATGTATGCGAGTGATTCTCGCAAGATTCTAAAGAAGCTTGAGCTTGAGAGAGTATAATGTATTAAAAATGAAGTGTTTGTTTGTTTGCTTGCATGCGCTAATTTGGTAACAAAAATATTGAAATAACATTTATTTAAATCGGATAAATTTGAAAAAAGTATTTCAATGGATATAGAAGAACATTTTTATCTCTTTTTACTTTATTAGAACCAATGATGTAAGTACACTAGAAACCTTTACTTTGAACTATTCCATCTATTGCTTAAAATTTTATGAAAATTTGTTGAATATTTTGAAACAAAATCTGTCTGCAGCAGTGATTTCATTTTATGCAATAAAATACGGGCAAAATGTTAAATCTTGTCATAATATGCTTTTTATTATGACATAAGATATAACGAGCAACTCTTTAGCGCGAAACTCATAATCCATTCCTAACATAATAAATTCATAAGTATGAGTCTAACATTACACCTAGGGGTCCGTGCACTATTTATACACATTTTGCAATAAAAAAAATGATTTGCAAAAAGATGCAGTTGGTTCGTTTAACCATCCAAGTACTGGCGTCGCGCAAAATCGCTTAATTTAATAAAAATCACGTTTGTTGAATTATACAGTAGAATCCGGATTAAAGACCTTCAAGGGACCGGCGATACTATGTCGTACTAACCGGACGACGCAAAAAACGGACGGATTATTTCTTCAGTACATAACTTAACTTGTACATACATAACATACGAATACATACATAATTATTATAATATAATTTTGGTTTTCCGATTTAGTTAAATAAAACATTTCATAGATATCACAAATGTTTTATTTTGGAAGATCTTAAACATTACAAACTACAAAACATAGGTACATAATGTACTGTAATACAAATATGTAAATATGCATTATCCACCTGCTCATGAGTAGACGTACACGTTTGCATTACAAAACATTGGCATTAAATAGCGTCTCAATCTATCTTTATTCTTTTTTATTGTGGATATTGTAGAATGAGATACGCCAAACTCCTTTGCGAGGGTTGCAATTGATTCACCGGCTTCAAATCGATGTAATATTGCACTTTTTTCTTCAATTGTAAAACACTGTCGCTTCACTGAACTCATTTTGACGAGCTTTATGAACTTGTCATAACAGGTGACAAACACGAACTGTGATTTACGCGCGCCAATAAGGAGGTTGAAGCGCACGAGTGCGAGTGCGTAGGTAAAGAAAACATTGCGCGTGTCGTTTTACCCGGACTTATTATCTATACTAATATATAAAGCTGAAGAGTTTGTTTGTTTGTTTGAACGCGCTAATCTCCGAAACTACTGGTTCGAATTGAATAATTCTTTTTGTGTTGGATAGTCCAGTTATCGAGGAAGGCTATAGGCTATATAACATCACGCTACAACCAATAGGAGCAAAGATATAGTGGTAAATGTGTAAAAAACGGGAGAAATTGTTCATCTTTGTAGCCTTCCGTTGCGTGCGCCGTGAAAACGGTTCAAGATACACAAAAAATATGTATTAAAGAATAATAGCTCTTTTAATGATCTAAAAAACAGTCCGCGATAGTATATGTCTATCTTTTAAGATTAACTCACAAAAACCGTTTTTATGGTACCTAATTTGGTCGAAATAATTTGTTTAAGTTGTATCAACATAATAATATTAATCTTTATTCAAATAAATATGTTGTTGGTTAAGAGTACTTCATCCATTATAACGCGGGTAGCACCGCAGGGCACAGCTAGTCATAAATAATGGTCGCTATAAGCAGTTGGTCGCTTAAACCGGAGTCGCACTAAACGGTTATATTTTCTTAGTACCTAACTACGAAACCTAACTTGAGTAAAGATTATCGTCGCTAAAACCGATTAGTTGTTATAAGCGAAGTCGTTATAAATGAATTCTACTGTATTTATTTATTATTTTAATATTTTTTGTTATAGAGTCATGAAAGATTCATAATGCCTCAAAATCAGTAATACAAAAACATTTCCGGACAATTAACACAACATCTAAGGTAAGAGGTAAGCTCTTGTGTTACGGTAACTAGACATCTGATTTATTTAAAATAATAGACATACTCGTATACACTTATAGGATATTATTTTAAATATTAAACACCCAGACCAAGTAGTATGTAAAAGGTTTTAACCTTTGGGTACGGAACCCCAGAAATAAACAGCACAGCACTTCTAAACAAAAGCATCTCGCAATCATTTAACTTGGCAGTAAAAACGATTAGTGATTCAAACAAACTTCCGGAACTAAAACAAACTGAAGATAGAACTTAACTGGGTAATAGAGTTTAATTTAAATGGCAGCGAGGAAGTTCCGAGTATCTAGGGACTTACTGAAAACTGCTATGAACTCAAATTAAGAATCAAGTTATATAATGAATGCAACTGCACTTATATATGTACTGAAAACAAAAATATATAGCAGGATTCAAATTATCATGAAGCATATCCAATAATCGGTACATTAGGGCTGTATAATCGTTTAATAATATTCAATTCATAGTCTATACTGCTAATACGTGACGGATGCGTAATTAAAGTTCAATCAGTCGTAGGACTTAATTATGTTCTAGAACATAGGAACATAACAATACATGGAATTTATAAAACACCCCTATTCACGTTACCAATGCTGGGACACAGGGAACTCTTGACAAGAGAGATTAGGCCTTAATTCACCACACTGACCAAGTGACATACATTTTTCGAGAAGAAAAAACAAGAGGTAAGTGCGTATAGAAGTCGAGTATTCTCCCACTTAGCCAACACGGTTTCCTTAAGAATGTCTCATTATTCCCATTGGAAGCGAAGTCATCCACTATGTAGCCACGGCATTTACCAAGTTATCCGTCTACCTCATTAATAGCCATTAAATGATACTAAAATACCTCATCCCAATCTTGATGATATTCGACCAAGTAGGTCCTACTCTTCGCTTGTTGATCAGCTGTCTACATAGGAGCACTTGTACACAATAATAAGATATTTTTTTGCAACTAGAGTCATTTTTGGTGCTTTTTTTATTAGATTTTTTATAGCTGGTCCTACAGCGAAAACATTATTGAGAACAATTCTACATGCGTGATAAACCTATTAACACTACTTTAGTTACACTAATAGATTTCGTTGAAAAAAATTAACATTTCATTCAAAGTCACCCTTGACTGATATTTGTGTGACGGGTTAATATTTCGACCGTTGCTTAGCGGTCTTGTAACGGTATCATAGTTGAATCAGACCTGAGAACCTTGACAGATCCAATTTTCCAGACACAAAGTTGGTTGTAAAATATTCAAACTCAAAAACACATAAAACTTCGGGATTCACAGAAATACGATTCAATATAACTTGTAATTTGCAAAGTCGTACATAAGCATAAAATAGAATATTGCGGGCTATTTTGAGGAATGAGAGCGTACATATTGAGTTCTGCTTCTATAAATTTGTAGACTAAAGGAAATTGACTTGTGAGTGGAAATTTCCATCGTGTTTTGATTTTTCTGCAGCTATTTACAGTAAGCTCATGTAAATCTGATCACTATATATACAATAAGTACAATAATTCCACCTCGCAACTATTTGCGTATCGTAATAAAGTTTTTTTATTAATGTTCATAACGGAACAAAAATATAATATAAATTTGTAAATTCATGCACTTTTATTGGTATTTCAAACAAATAAATATCAACATCATCATCATCATCACCCTGTTAACGTTCCCACTGCTGGGACACAGGGCTTCTTTCTTGGCGAGAGAGATTAGTCCTTAATTCACCACGCTGGCCAAGTAGCTGGCCGGGACGGAGAATGTCACATGACCTTCGAAGCCAAAAATAAAAAAAAATTTGCTTATAAATATATTAAATAATATATATTTTAATTATTGTTTCCATGACATCACAAAAAAAAGTATTATTTTTCCGATTAAATTACTTTCTTTTCCGGTATCTAACTTGATGAGTGAAGTACACGGATATGATGTTAATAAGCGCGCGACTCTTGATGGCAAGATGCGAACTGATGTTTAAATAATAGTAAAACTTATGGAAGTTGTAGCCACAAAATTAGTAACTAGCACCCAAAAACCGGTATATCGGAACCGATAGGAGCAGTTATGATTTGCTGAAATCTTATATTCAAAAATGAATCGCAAAATGTGTTGCTAAGCGCATAGCTCAACAACGCTTAAACCACTTTAGACAAATTTTTTTTAAATGTTAGTTTAAGTTCTAGGGTGGTTTTTAAGGCGAGAAAAATTCGAATAATAGCCGCGAAAATAACGAGTAATTATTTCTGTGCGAAGCCTCTATTTATTAATAAACGGCGCCTTATCGTTTGCTTTAGTTTATTTGTTTGTGTGAGCAGTAAGTTATCCCTGTTTGTTTAGTTAATACTAATTTAATTAATATTAGGTTAAACGGCTCTCAATAATGATATTGCAATACGCAATGTATTATTTGATCACTTTTGAATATACGGAAACTGTTATTAAATAACATTACTGCGAATTAGTTATGTAAATTATTTGGCGATGCATAATATTATTGTGACCAGTTCCGTACACTATTTTGTATCTTTTGTAACTCATCGCAAAAATAGTTTTATGTGACTATCATTTTGTATAATTCCGTGGAAGTAGCTTTTGTCATCCGTCGTCAATAAGTTTTCTAAAACTCAAAACCAGGCTTGTTTAATCTGACTATGACTAATTTTTTTACGAATGATTTAATAGACGTACCATACAGTCAAATGTGACACATGAATAGAATAGAATAATTTATTTGTCAAAAATACAGGCATACAGGATTTTACTAGTTGTATACATTTACCCAGTCGATTTTAACACACCTACGCAAAACAGAGCGCCAAGCGTTTGCACAAAATGAAATGTTTTAGTCTATCTCCTTTAATGGTACTACAATTTCCCAAAACGAGCTTTCACAAAAGCCTCTTAAACACCAACAGATTAATGAAAAAGTGACAGCCAATGTTAACATTGAAATAGAAGACAGAATAAACCTTTCTTAGTTCTCTCGAAACGAGGAAAAAAAGGGCAAATAAATAATGTAGTCCAATTAAGTGAGCAATGAGTATTTCCCCGGAATAACTTGCTTGGTTTCACGAATAGCATTCTCAGGTGAATTTGAAAAAGTAATTTTATTAATTTGATAGTAAGTTAATTAAGTAAGGAGTTGTTGATGTTATTATTTTTTATATATTTTGAGATTCTTACGTCTTGAGTACATGTTAATAAATATTTAAAAAATATAGTAAAGTAGATCAAAAGTTTTAGAATATTTGCTGTGAAAGTGGAATAGTAGTAATATTTACATTTAGTACGATATTTTTTCTTCGTCGTTATTGTTACCCTCAAATACTTTTATACTGCTTATAAAGTAAGCTACAATTTCAAATTTCAATATTCACACCCTTGAGCATAAAGGAAAAATCCACTTAAAGCTGACAAAGCGGGCCTGTAATCCAGTAATAGCTATAATATCACCCTCATGTATGTCCCTTGAATAATCTGTTAGAAGACAACCTTTTCCATTACGAAGGGGTAACCACGACCGGACAAAATGAGCAACGGGTCTTTTCCACATTTTGAATTTTTTTCTTTTTTTTTATGGCTTTACGCAATAAAAACATGTCTGTTTTGTCCTATTTAGTACCTACCCAACTGCTCAAACAGGTTTATTACAGATCAATGAATTATTTTCAAATATTTTTTTTTATAAATTAATATTATAACTGCGAAAGAAAGTTTGTTGATTTTTATAAAGAAATGATAAAAAATAAACAGGAGTAATATTAACTCAACGAAAACTAAAACTTCAATAAGATTGCCTAAAGAAATAAAACTTGCCTGCATGCCTTAGCTCTAGGTAAAACATGTTCGGCACTGTATCCTCATTTTACAATTGTTAACAACCTACAAGCCATGTTTACAAAAAAATATTTTGATTTTGAAAGCTTGACGAAAGTACGAAAAGGTGAGTTCTGTAAAAATACCAAAAGTAAGTAACAAACAAATAAAATAAGCATCGCATTAATATTAGTTGCGATACAGATACATAATTATACAAAAGCTGCCAGAAAACCGAACGGATGTCATAAGCAGAACCATAAACAATTTGCGTGTGGCAAATGCCTTGTTTATCAACCATGTCCTGTCCATAGAGGAAAAACACCGCCTGCCAAATCATATTATTCCCAATTGGACAGTTAAATGCCCAATTCAGATTGACTAAAAGCTATCAACTGCCGCGTCGATTAATTCAATATTAATTACCAAATCATCCATTAGCACGATGATATTGGTGGAAATTTAGGAATTTATAATACCTGGACTTTACGTTATGTTAAAACGTTATGGAATTTGAGGTCTGCAGCAATAATAATTGTGGATTGTGTTTGGTATCGTCGCGTGGAGCAATGTTTATTACTTAATAGTATATATAATAATATATTTTTAATAGTTTCAATGTTTCAAGACATTTTCAATGAAGAAAAATTATTTAAAAGGAGATTTATTTCAAATGATGACGAAATTATGTTTTTATAACAATAATAAAAAGTGTATAGAAATATAGGTAAAGTTTATCATTCTCACCATAATTTAACTGAATATGTGAAATGTATTCTTATTTTAATTCTTCAACACTCCCTGCTTTTTTACACATTATATATCCTTCAAACAGCATGTATGTAACAATTAAAAATATGACCTTAGATGACCTTCCCTTTCCAACATTTCAACTGATCTGACGTCATCCTTTCTCATGAAATGTGCAAGAAATCTCCTTCAGTTATTACTCCTTAGCTTATTCGTACCTGATGTTGCTCTCAGACTTTCTCTATAATGTACCTATAAATGTCAAAGCTAACATAATACATATTAACGATTTCTACAAACTTTGAATACTTAACATCTTTAAATAAAAACCGCACAGTTTTTTATATTATAATTAACAATCCAAAAAGATGACAAAGTCTCAAAAATTATATATACTTGCTAGCTTTTTTCACCATGGCGTTGCCGTATTTTATGGATTTTGCCGCGGCAACGACATATATCCCCACGGGAAAAATTGCTTTTTTTAACAGTATAATATTTAACCCCAGCAAACGTTGTTTTGCAAAATGAAAAATAAATGTTGGCCGATTCTCAGACCTACTCAATATGCTCACAAAATTTCATGAGAATCAGTCAAGCCGTTTCAAAGGAGTACGGGAACGAACATTTATCATCATTCTCTTGCCCTTATCCCACATTGTGTGGGGTCGGCACAACATGTTTTAATGTACGGGAACGAACATTGTGACAAGTAAATTTTATATATAAGATAATAGTAATAGACTATCTAACAGTGAAATAATTATTCAAATCAGACTTGAGTCATAATTTCCTGAGATTACTGCGTTCAAACAAACTCTAAAGCTTTATAATTTTAGTATAGATAGTTAAGAACGAAGTAAACTTAAGTAAGATAATTGAATCTTTGGTTTTGAGGTCAAGGCGAAGAAATGGTAGAACAGGGTGCGATATTTACTTGATAAAATGACAGGTCGCTGGACAAGAGGCATTCTTGATTGACCCATTACAGGGCGCGCCCACTCCCACCAACAATATTATATTGAGCAGAAACGATATAAGTAGATCTTTATGGTTGTTGTTGTCGCAAAAGCGATACGAGATGACTGCTTTAGTGGCGCAGTGGGCGAGGGTCCGCAAGAGGTAGCGGGTTCGATTCCCGCCGAGGGTGAAAGTGTTTTTATGTTCTGCAAGCACTTTCTCCTTGGTCTGGGTGCTTAATATGTATAATAAAAAATATCTATGTATGTATGACTATTTATATTAAGTATATCAGATATCTAGGACCCGTAACACAAGCTTAGAGCTTACCACGGGGCTAGATATTGTTGTGAGAATTGTCTGGAAATATTTATATATATTTTTATTTATTTATTTATATTTAATAATATTTCAACTGTGGAGGATTTATTATTGAACAAGGATATAGATTTAATTTTTTTAGTAAAAGTGGATTTAATTAATTGCCGTTCCAACCCGATACGTCTTGTCTATTATTAAAAACTTTTTAATAATAATAATAATTCCTCTCTCTGCAGCCCTAGTCATCGGTTGCTTTAGCCTAGCTTCGCGACCGATGATTTTCCGTTATGATCTATTTTATAAAGTAGTTTTATATGTTTTTTTATGTAATATATTGTAAAAATATATTTTTGATGTTTTAAAGGGAATAAAGTGAATAATAAGCATTTAATAATAATTATCGTTTATATTCATTAACTGTAGGTAAATTGATATATGTTGTGTGTTGTTTGTCACCATTTATTTAAATTCTCATTTTTCTTGTGAATCTTTTCACAACCAGATAGACATTTTACATATATATTATTTTTTAGTCCCAAAATCGTAACTACATGCTACCTATATCTACTACTCACTGCCACTTCGACAACGAATGTTATACGGTGTTTTAAGTTATACGATTGGATCTTTTTATCATAGAATATTAAACTTGAAACATCCACGCTAAAGTCAACAAAGGCGTGACATGCAGAATTCCCAGATTGGCCTATAAGCATCGAAGCTATCGGGACAGCTTGAGGGGCCACCCTCCCGACCAGGTCAAGGGTCGCTGACCCCGCCTCAGGCGAATAACGATAACGACCCATTCTGCCCTCATTATCTCACTCGCTTTATCACTCCCATTTCGTCACATACCATGGCCAATTTCTTTTATCGCCTCTAATATCCAAAGGGCGCACATGATGTTTGTAAACATGCAATTATAGATGTGTATAAAACCACAACAGCGGGTAGTAAAGTCGATTGTTGCTTGCTCTTACTGCTTTTACTTGTATCAAATATTCATGCGAGCGCCGGCGCCGCATGCGGTCCAATGGAAACAATAACGCGTATTATTTTACAATAAATTAACATTTAGCTGAAAAACATCGGCTGAAATGGCGAGTTTAAAGGGATTTATACACTTGACTATGACTATATGACGCACGGAATTGATTCTGTATTTCCAATGGAAATTTAGATGTACTGTGATGGTAATCTTAGCATAGTATAAAGACAAGTAGACTATTTCTTATAGTTGCTTCCCGCGTCTATCTATGTATGCATAAAACTTAAAAACTACGCAACGGAATTTCATTCAGTTTTATTCATAGATAGAGTAATTCAATATGAAGGTTTTTAAGTGTTAATATATGCGAAATATTGTGCAAGAACACTGATAGTTTTTTAAGTGTCTTATGTCGTAAATAAATTCATTTTCTGCGCGTTCTTTGTGGAGGCTGTCTTAACCCTATGATATAGATAAAATTAATGTACTACCAGTATGTACACCTTAAAAGATCTACAAAAAAATCAGCGGTGGTATATAATCTAACTCTTAGGTATATAAAATGTTTTTTTTTATAGTTTACTCTTATCTATTGATAAAAAGTGACTCATTTACGAAACGATTTTAAACAATACAGCATCAATCCTTATCAATATTCAGTAATACCAGTAATACATAATAACAGTAATATTCTATGGATTCATGGATCAGCTAATATTTCAATATTTGGAATCAAGATTGGTTT
Organism: Gymnoscelis rufifasciata; assembly: GCA_929108375.1. Taxonomy (NCBI): domain Eukaryota; kingdom Metazoa; phylum Arthropoda; class Insecta; order Lepidoptera; family Geometridae; genus Gymnoscelis; species Gymnoscelis rufifasciata. The sequence goes on along the minus strand of OV815315.1, from coordinate 3,490,535 downwards.
AGTAATACCATTCGGTATCGTTTGATTGGCTCCGATAGAATATTAGTTAAGTAATGTAACATCTCGGTTCTGAATACAGTTCTGTGATTGGTGCGGTCGTACGGGTTGATGCTACAATAGTTTGTATCAGATTAATTGAATATCTAGTACACCAACGCAGCTGAAAGCTGCACCACTGTTTTCAAGGCCTCTTTACAGCTGCTTCTACATACTTTGACAAAGCGACTGTTCAGCTGCACTATTAATTGATTATTATAATTAGTTCTTAAATAATAATGTATGTAATAATTTATTGACGTAACTAAGTGTTCTTAATGTCCCAAAAGTGAAATAAATGAATTGAATTGAATCCCACTGCAACAATGCAGCAACAATTAAATATGAATTTTGGTATTTTATGATAGGCTTGTAACATATCGGATTTTAATTGAATATTTTTTATTATATGTACATAGTTATAGTTGACAATGCTGACCCGGCAGCTCAATTATTGTGTTATATTTCATACTGAACGTTTTGTCCGTGTCTTTTGTTGTATTTTCTGGGTGTGAATTATCTAATATATAAAATTTCCATAGTTAGTAACCGTACTCCCCCAAAACGGCTTAACCGATAATTATGAAATTTTATTTGCATATTCAGTAGGTCTGAGACTCGGTTACTATCTATTTTTCTTTCATATTGCAAAACAACGTTTCCTGGGTCAGCTAGTAGTATTTAATAATTATGATTAGAATTTAACGAATTCGAGTATATAATGTTGACCTGTGAATCATAAATACTTAAACTAAGAAACAATACAATACTTGAATCCCTTCTCGTGGCATAGTCTTGCAACTATAGAGAACCTACCTCTCCCTGGCTGTGTCCATGACACTAACACTGACCTAACACTATTTTAATCACAATACTTTCATCCCTTGTCGTGGCATAGACTTATTCCTTTTCGCATTTTGGGCGTTTGATAAAGTAAATAAAACTGTTTGAGTAACTCAATACCCGGCCAACCCTAATTCAAGAAGAAATGGCACCGGTATTTTGCTCCTTTACGGAAAAGGGTCGCAGATTACGGTGAATCAATTCATCCGACTCGATCTCGGATAAATTATTGTCTTAGGATGTATATTTATGTGTACCTTACCTATCCATTACTTTGTTAGTAGCTGTATTTTATTTATTTATTATTTGTGCACAAAAAACAATGTACAGAGGAGGACTTAATGCTAGAAGCATTTTCTACCAGTTATCCTGGTTGTGCAAGAAAATAAATGACTAATATTTTGATAGTTTTGGGTTTTTTTTTAACAAAATGGAAACCTGTTCGTATACCTAATTAAATTATGTAGAAACTAATCTTAGCCAGCGACTTCGTACGCGCTTTTAAGTCTCGTATTTCAAAATATCCTATGTTTTCGCAGTACTTAGTACTTTCATGCAAACTTTCAAAACCCGTTTTACTCTCAAAACTCCCCAAACTTCATCCCTAAGAGTTTCATAAAACTCGTTGTTAACCGTCTTCTACACCCTATAAGAAACCTACCTGCCAAATTTCAAGTTAAGATATTATAATTTCTGAAATTTCTTGATGAATCAGCGAGGTAAAAGTCGTTTCTCTTTTATAACTTTGATATCGATAGTATGTTTCAACATAAATCATTATGAAAACTCGAACAACAGATTAATAGTTTTAGTGGGCCCGCCACCATAATCATCCTAACCAACCATTTAACTAGCTGTTAAATGATGTTGATTTACGGCAAAATTACGTGGTTTAATGAAGGGTGTGTAGCGTTTAGCGTTTAAATATAAATTCCGGGCGCGTAGGTACTACGATATTGCCTTCGTAATAAGCCTAGCGGTCGACCTTATTCGAGTCCCGTTCGCACTTCATTTTATTTTTACACAAAAGATCGTTTGTTTTGAGTTTGCGAACCTTGCGGAAACATTGAGACGTTGAGATGGGATTATGTGTGATTTTGGTTATGTTCTTGTAATTAGAAATGTATAGTATGTAAATTACAAGGAATAAAGACTTTTCTTTCGACTTTGGTTAAGATAAATTTATCAATTTCCTAAGCAAAAACATTTTTCTAGGTCATTTCAGAATATTGAAATAAGGGAGCTATATTATAACGATAGTTCTTGTATAAAAATTATTCAATTATGACTATTCACAAGATTCGGCGACGGAGACGGATCTTCTGCCAAAAGTGCCCGCGATTTATATATGCAATAATATGTATTGAAATTAATATGTACCTATAGTATGTAATTTTCGCCCAATGTGACGCTTGCCTAACTATCCTCGTGACCTACATAAAAGCATCGTGCAACTCAAACAAAATAAATTAATACAAACAAAAGAACATCATCTATTTATTCAGAAAACTTAAATAGAACCGAAACTGGGTAATGCAATTCTTGTCCTGCATAATATTCCATTAAAAACTTGAGCAGTTTCAATTCTAATTCAGTGTCCGCGGGAGCAAGGAATTCAAGCCATTTGCGAAACTAAAGTCAGAAAACTTCAGTCCAACGTTTACAAAGTCCGCTTCAACATTTCCCAGTGAAAACATGTCCCTAAAAGTTCACCAGAGTGCGACTACACTGTGTTTATTGCAAATAGGAGCTCAGCGCGCGCGAGAACTTAAGCTTTGGGTGAAATCAAAGGGATTTTACTTCGTAATTGGCGTGAGTTACACTATTTGTCGATGTATGCATCGATTGCTGTGCAAGCAAACGTTTGATGGTCCATAGTCGGTTGTCAAAATGTTGGTTCAGTTATTGAAAGCACCTTTTGTTTCAATTTCAACTGGATACAAAATCATTTATTTTCATTGATTGATTTTACACATTATAGAAACAGTTGAGAAGGTTTATATAGCAAAAGCCATATAATAGCACTGTTTTAAGCGACTTTAAATAAGGAAGGGATTATAAACTCTCTAGGGTCTGTGTTCATTTTTATTTCTAAACGTGCTATTATCAAACTTCTTCCAATATGCTTATTCTCTATACAAGGTTTTTCCAAATTGATATATAAAGCTAAATAGGATTAATGTTGGTTGTACCATAAAAAATGAAACAGGGGATAATTGGAAATTCTTTCCAGAAACACTGCTAGAATGGGTCTCGCAGGGGATTTGTGGAAAAAAAATCCAACTATCCTCTTTGCAGCGGATACTCTAAGTTATGATTCCCTGGAAGAAGTTATAAAAGTTAAATAAAATCTTACACCACTGTTTTAATTGAAATTATTATTATAATACCAAATGATATAGGTTTTATTTTAATTAGTACCTCTCAAGGAAACCAATAAAAAAATATTATTTAAGGCTGTCCTCAGCTATGGCTGCTTACAGATTTACACTTCAATGTTTTTTTTTCGAAAAATGGTTTATATCGAAAAATTGTACAACAAAACATCATGAGCTCCTTTCCGTCTTATACTTATACCAATTTTGAAACACTGCATGCAGTCCTTTCTGGTCATTTCAGAATCAATCTATAATATAATTCTTATCACCATAGACTATCGGATTATCTAATATAATCGTACGAAAAGCCACAAAGACGGAAAAAGCCTCACATCAGTATATTCCGTTTCTCAGCGCTCTTATTGTTTATTTACAAGTTCACAATATTTTGATTCACTTTCCTTGTTTCGATAATTCCTTAACATGATGGATAGCCGAAGGGAAACAAGTAGACTTGGAACTTTCTGAACTTTGACTTATCCTCAACCAATTGTGTTAGCTTCAGATTATTTGCCTCTGTGGCGAGTGGGTGCTTAATATTTATGATGAAAAATATCTATATAATGTATGTCTATAATAAATAGTATTAGATGTCTAGCACCCGAAACACAAGCTTAGAGCTTACCACGGTGCTAGATGTTGTTGTGTGGATTGTCCGTAAGTATTTATTTATTTAGATCGCTGTGATAATTTTGAGGGTTTGTCTGTTCACGTCCGTAAGTGGTAACCCTCTGAATCCTTACACGTGACCTCTGGGTGGTGCTAAGAACAGTCTCTGGTGGAAGGCTTCGGCCGCGGCTTGTCACCACCCTCCGGGCTGGGCCATTGCGTGAAGCGATTTTTTCGTGTATCGTAATGTGGTCCGGAGAAGCCTTAGGTACTTACTTTAATGTTCTACAATACCTCCGACAACTATGATTCGATTACTAATTATTAATTAATTATTATTAATTATTATTATTAATTATTATTAATTATTATTAATTATTATTAATTATTATTAATCTCTTGAGCAAGCAACTTCAGATTTATTTCAGCCAGTGCTAAATCCGCGATGAGTTTCCCTCGGTTAGCTGCAGCGTTGACTGTCTACGCTGTTATTTAAACTTAGGTTAAATAAACTGCTTTTTAGTTAATTCCTTACTAAAATAAACTGCTTTTTAGTTAATTCCTTAATAAAATAAACGTTTATAAAAGTTAATTACTCGTTTTAATAATATAAAAGCTTTACGCCAAGGCGTTGAATATGTTTTATAGATTTCCCGCGGAAGTAACGCATTTTTCCCACGGTAAAATAGCCGAAAGCCCTCCGAAAAAAATGCAAAAAACAAAAATAAAATTATAGGTGCTTAAAGACGGAGAAAAAGTTTTCATTCAGCAAAATAAAAACTAGCTAGCATTTGAGCAGGCAATTTTAGCTTTATTTTAAATAATGCCAATTATCATAATCATAATCATAATAATCATTTATTGCAAGAAATATGGTACATTATAAGATATTAAATTTAAATTAGTTTCACATACTTCACCAAAAAACAATTCCTCAGTAAGTTGCAGCTTTGAATGTCTACGCTGTTATAAAACTTATTAAGGTTAAATAAACACCGTTTTAGTTAAATCCTAGCTTAAATAAACTTTTAAAAGTTACGCTATTCCGGTCGCAGAATAAACATTGTCTTTACGAATATTGCTTAGAGTAATTATGATAACTGTTAAGTTATTTGAGATAGTTGAAAGAGATGACATAAACAGCCATGTACAGCAAGTATCTCTTTATTGGAGACCGCCCCGACTTTACGCGGGTAATTATTCAATATCTCCAACAAATAATATATGAATTATTCTCGCCGTCAAAACCACTAACAAATATAAAAAAAAAAAATCTCCAGGCATTGATAAGTTATGCGCTTACCAACACATTTCGCGATTCATTCTTATCAAATTAAAAGTAACTTGATAAAATAGGGTTAGTGCGAAAAATGCTTTAGCGGTAAGTCCACCATTTATACAATACCGAAATTATCATCATCCGTCCCATATTATGTGGGGTCGGCACAACATGTATTTTTCCTCTATCACCCGTCATCAACACTCACTCCTGTTCACACAATAATGACTTAAATATTAAGATTACCCCTAAGTCTTCGCGCTCATTGAAGTCGTCCGTTTTAAAACATTTAAGTCTCAACCCAGAGGTGTCGTAGACAGTGTGTGCGGCTTCTTCTATTCTGTAAGGCGTCAGTCGCAAAATAGTTTTGTCTTCAGTCAACGCGAAGCCTAATAACTATAAATAATTCCACTGCTGAAAAAAATATGATGATAAAGATTAAAATCCTTCATGTTTCATTTTAAAAATTCCAGTAAAGTAATGTCCAATGAAATATCATACAAAAATATAGCGAATGTTATTTTCAGAATATTTATTTTAGTTCGTAATATTGATGGAAAAGCGTTACAATTTTGTGGAAGTAAGTAAAAATTCACAAAATATTTAACAAGTTATGTTGGTAATACGAGTATCATGCTCTGGGCTCAACAATTTCAATAGGTTTTTGGGCATTTCGGGAATATTTTTTATATATCAGAGTCAATCAATGCTATATAAAATATAGGGCTTATTTCACAAAATCCGAGTAAACTGAGCAATGTCAATGAGAATTATTTTAGTCTTTTGTTATTCTGTCTTGTAAAGTCATTTTGCTACCTTGTTAGTAAGATAATGACACCTTCTTCTTTCTTGATTTGATTTGAAATGATTCTGATATTTTGGTCGTTTTGAGATCCAGTTATTTGATATTGTCCTGTTATTCTATTTGATTTTAAACTAGGGCCTGTTTTTCCATCTCCGAGTAAAATTAGACAATGGTTAAAATATAGAGCTATTTCGCTCTTTTACATGTGACAAAGTAAGATAGCTCTTGACGTAACTATCCATTAAGACGTAATTAAGGGGAAGAAAAATACATTTACTAAAATCAAAAACTCATTTCTTACTTTAATTAAATCGACTTTAAAGCAAATTCCTTGATTCCTAAAATTATTTTATGAAAAATATCCCGTTTCGCCCGTTATTGCCCTGTTCTTATTTTGACTCTCTCGTCAATGTACGCTAAAAATGTTGTTACATGAAATTGGGTTTGCATTTCAAAGGTTGTCAATCAACATTTATTTATTTTATTTTTGTTAGTTTTGTACCTGATATATATTTTTTACTATAAAATGGAATCCTTTGAATAGAACAAAACAAAACAAAAGGTTTCATTGAATATTATGTTTCAAGCGTTGTTGTATTGAAAAATAATAAATATTTCTATATATGTGTGTGGATATTCCATCCACTAGTACCAAGCGATTCTCATCCACCTTCATAGTTCGCACTGCAAGGATTTGGAATTCGCTCCCTGCTGCTGCGTTTCCTGATACCTACAATCTAAGTATCTTCACGTCAAGAGTGAATAGGTACCTTCTAGATCTTTGTGATCCATCCTCATCCACATCGACACTTACCATCAGGTGAGATTGTGGACAAACAAAGATCTATCGTAAATAAAAAAAAATGTACTTCAAAGCTATTTCAGTCCGTGAAATATCTGTAATTTTCGGTTAAGTCGCCCCGGTATTGGCCTCGCCTATTGGAATATGAATGAAGTTATCAATCGTGTGTAACTTTTCGGTATTCATAATAAATAAAAGCAGTATAGTAGTCGAGGTAAATAGCCAATATTGCTTTATTCTTTTACCTTATTTTATTAATTTATATTTCATGTTTGTTATTGTTATATTTCTTTTCATTTATTGAATATGTATAAAATGTTTTAGATACAAATAAACTTTTTGATTTGATTTTGTTTTGATTTGAATATAAATAATTAGAGTGACTCAAAACTAGCCTGTCCTTATTAAATGCAGCAAACTTAGAATAGGTATTACAGCTTACTATTAACAAACATTCGTAGAACTGTTTTAATAATGTTTTAAGTGAGCTGATTCTGGCCGGTGTCCAAAAACGTACTTAATAAATGTATTTAACGAAATTGCTAAAGCACAATGTGTTATTAAGCACGAAACGTAGCAGCTTACAATATGCTGTTATTTTACAAAATAACGCCTTTTTTAACAGCTGTTTCAATGGATGGTTTCGGCAGTTAACCACAAAAACCAGTTATAACGTTATTGTGCGATGGTTATAAATGAAATGTTATTATCTGGGTTCGGTACTGACTTTCAGTCGGCCATAAATAGTATACCAATGTTTTAATGTTACACGTTAAACAGTTTGTCAGTTACTATTTCATGAATAATCGTGTAATTTGGCATGGAATATGTTAGAGATTTATTAATTGGAAATCAACAGGACATTTACTTTAGAAGACAGAACATATAAAATTATATCATCCAGTTCTTCTATATGAATAGTAGTTTAAAAGTAGGTATATTTTGTATACTGTTCTAAACATTATGAGATAATGTGTTATTGTTAATGTTAACATTTGCGTTTAGCAAAACAATAAGACGCATACCGAAATTGAAGCCAGGGGCAATTTGCTGCCTTTGTGGCGCGGTGGGCGTAGGTCCGCTAGCGACGCAAGAGTTAGCGGGTTCGATTCCCGCCGAGGGGCAAGTGTTTGTATGTTCTTCAAACACTCTCCTTGGTCTGGGTGTATAATATGCATAATAAAAAATATCTTTATATTGTATGTCTATTATAATTATCACTTTGATAAGTAGGTACGTAATACTCATGAGATGGACAAAGCGTTGTGTTGATAAGATATCGCCGTTGCCCATTTGCGTTTCTCCCGGTTCTATGACGCCCACGGGAAGAGTAAAACAATTGGGCATCATTCGCGCCTACGCCTAATTACATACATATTACACATTTTATGTTGCATGCAAAAATTAGCAAGCCAAACTAACCTGGGTCATGATGTGCCGAGGGCGAAGGCGCAGAGAAGGCACTGGAGCACCCGGCTCTCCTGGATAGGCCTCCCAGTTCGGCCACAGCTACAAAGATAAATAATCCTATATAATAAGCAAATACTACGCTAGATTCTACTTCCGTGAATTTCAAATGGACTACAACCCTCAAAAATGGAACAATTTTTCTTCCAATAAAATTGTATAATAAAACTATATTTAAAATTGAATAAAAACTCCCGATTACAATGCCTTAATTTCCTTAAAAGTAAAACACCATAATATTAAGTAATATGCACGCGATGCTCTTTCATTTGATACCCCACTCGAGTATATTTGCAGATTTTCGGTATTTCTTCCCCACTCGCACCCCCATAACTTTTAAACGGCTCAACCGATTTTGTCTAAGAACACCCGGGCCAAACTAACCTTTCATACAAAAAAAAGCTAAATTGAAATCGCTCCATCAGTTCGGAAGTTATGATTGTTAGAATAATTGGCATGTTTATAAACGCAATACTTTATGCTTAAGAACGGAACGCATCGAATATGTTTCTGTTTCGCGTTCACTCGTACTGTCTCGCTCTTACGAGACCTGTCTTACAAACTTTGTACTGTGCTAATGTTTTGCATTATCTGAAGATTAAAATCTAAAGTAATCAGTGATTAATTCGTTTTCTTTTATGCCCAATCCATCAGGTTATGGGCCATTTTTGTTGAAAAAGTTCAATATTATCATTATTTCAATAAAAGGCGCATATTGGAAATCTAACCTCTTCGTAAAACATCCTAACCTAACCTACAATGGCGGGTTTGCCGGCGTCATCTCTAATTATGGAGAAACTAAATGGAATCAGCAACTACAATTCATGGAAATTTATGATGAGGATGGTGCTGGTTCATGAAGATTTGTGGGATTTTGTCGAAAAAGAAGTGGACGAGTCGAAACCCGAAGAAATCAAAAAAGGACAAAAGGCACTTGCTCGGATAGCGTTGTCGGTACAACCTGCGGCTTTTGCACACATTCGGAGCGCGGCTTCAGCACACAAAGCCTGGCAAAACCTTCAAAAGGCTTACGAAGACACTGGATTATGTCGGAGACTGGGTCTGTTACGGACTCTTTTCAATACGAAGTTGACAGAATGTCAGAGCATGGAAATGTATCTCAATAAAATCGCTAACGTCGCACAACAATTAACTGATATCAATGCAGGACTAGATGATGATTTTATCGCCGTTATCATGCTGAGTGGATTGCCAGAAGACTACGATCCGCTTATAATGGCAATAGAAAACTCTAGTATCACTTTGTCAAGTGAAGTGGTATCAACTAAGCTGCTACAGGAAAAACTACGTCGTGAAGACAAGCAGGAGACTGTTACAGCTCTAGCAGCCGTCCGCAAGCAACCCAGATGTTTTGGTTGTAAGAAAACAGGCCATTACAAGAAGGACTGCCCGCAGTGGAACAAAACGAAAACTACATATAAGGCAACTGCGGACATTGAAACTTCAAAGGCGTTGCTTACGGCATTATCAGTGAACGTGCAAAGTGATTTTTGGTATGTAGACAGTGGTAGTACAAGTCATATGTGTCGAGATAGGTACATGATGAGTGACTTTATCGAAGAAAAGTCTATACAAGTGACAGTGGCCAACGGGGACAAGTTGTTCACAGCGGGACGAGGTACTGTTCAAGTGAAACTACGGAATGGAGTTACTAAGACTATTAGTGATGTTTACTATGTACCTAATTTAACTGCTAACTTGTTATCTGTCAGTTCAATGGTAAACAAGGGCTTTGAGGTGGTGTTCGGCTCCAGTGCTTGTCAGATACTAGACAATGGGGTAGTTGCGGCTAGTGCCGTTTTAAGAAACGGTGCTTATGTTCTTGACACTGTTGACATGTCAGGAGCATGTAATTCTGAGGTCATATTATTACAGAATTTACCACTAGCCAATGCAGCAATCGAGCAGGAAACATCTTGTGTGGAGTCTGTTGTTAACTCGGTGACAGAAGCGACTCAAAAGGTATGGCACCGTCGTTTGGGACACCTCAACCAAAGAAGCATGGAGCTCCTTAAACAAGGTATGGTTTCTGGTATTTCTTATAATAATACAAATTTTGAACCATGTGTTGCATGTATACAAGGGAAGCAAAGTAAATTACCGTTTCCAAAAAAGTCATACACTAGAGCATCTGAAGAGTTAGGTATAATTCATACAGACCTATGTGGGCCTATGCCATGTGCATCTTTTAGTGGAGCTAGATATTTCTTACTCTTTATTGATGATTATACTCGAAAAACATTTGTTTATTTTCTAGTAAAAAAGAGTGAGGTCTTTGATAAATTTAAACAATTTAAGGCTATGGTTGAGAACCAGACAGGAAAAAGGATTAAAATCCTTAGGAGCGATAATGGTGGAGAGTACACTAGCTTGGTATTTCAGGATTATCTGAAGAAAAGCGGCATTCGACACCAGACTACTGTTCCTGGCAATCCACAACAAAATGGAGTGGCAGAACGAGCCAACAGAACGGTCCTGGAGGCAGCCAGATGCATGCTGCAGGACGCAGGCCTCAGGAACGAGTTCTGGGCCGAGGCGGTCAATACAGCCGTCTATATTAAGAATCGCTGCCCTACAAAAGCAGTCTTGGGGAGCACTCCGGAGGAAAAATGGAGCGGTCACAAGGTATCAGTCAATCATTTGCGTATCTTTGGTACAGTAGCATATGCATTGAACTCAAAACGGTCAAAATTAGATGCAAAATGTAAAAGCTACATATTTGTAGGCTATTGTGAGGAAACTAAGGGCTATAGATTAATAGATCCTGATTGTCCTACAAATTGCATTAAAGCCAGAGATGTAACATTCTTAGAAAATAAATTGATTGAGAATATATCACGTGATGATACCAAGAGTAACTCAGTTCATATTTTTAAACAAATTCAAAACAATGTAAATGAGATTGACCCCCAAATTGACCAACATTCTGTATGTACAGAGACACCTATTATGAATAACACATCTGATGATCCATTAATTGTACCAATTAATGATAATCAGAGGGAGAGCACCATCACAATAGATGATTCTGATAGCACAAGCTCTAGTGAGGGCAGTAATCCGGCCGACGAAACGTATATTCCAGAGGAGGAGGATGAGACTGCTGGGTCTTCTGAATATGACGATTCGGAGAGCACGCTGCAGTCAGCGTTCTTGGGAGTATCAGAAACAGATGCTCCACAAACCGTCCAAGAAGCACTAAGAGGGCCGGATGCTGACCATTGGCGAGAAGCAATGTCTTGTGAGTACAACTCTTTTGTTCAAAACAAATGTTGGACTCTGACTGATCGACCGGTGTCACAGAAACCTGTCAAGTGTAAGTGGGTATTTAAAGTCAAGCGTGGGTTGGAGGGCCAGCTACTGAAATATAAAGCACGTCTGGTAGCCAAAGGCTACACCCAACGGTATGGCATAGACTACGAGGAAACTTTCTCCCCTGTTGTCAGATACTCCACTATACGCACATTGCTAGCCATAGCCATTGAATATAGCATGGAAATTGAGCACCTAGATGTGAAGACGGCCTTCTTAAATGGTAACCTGCAAGAGACTGTATTCATGGAACAGCCGGAAGGCTTTATAGTACAAGGCCAAGAAGACAAGGTCTACAAATTAAATAAAGCTATATATGGTTTGAAACAGGCTTCAAAGGCTTGGTATGAAAAAATTGATCATGTGCTATGTGAGAAATTAAAATTCAATAAATCATCATCTGAGCCTTGTGTTTACTTCAAGAGTCAACAACAATCGCTCATTATAGTCGCATTATATGTTGATGATCTGATTTTGATTTCTAGATGTAATAAATATGAAAAACAGGACATTAAACAAAAATTAATGCAAGAATTTGACATTACAGATCTAGGGCCAGCTCATCAAGTACTAGGTATGAGATTGTGTCGAGATGGAAATAAAATCACTCTTGATCAATCAAGCTACATAAAGATGGTGCTAGCAAAATATAAAATGGAAGATTGTAAGTGTTCTCACACTCCCATGGAGTCAGGACTTCAGTTACCAAAGGGTAACAAAAAGGACGACAGCTACGACTATAGAGGTCTTGTTGGTTCTCTGATGTATATAGCTGTTTGTACTCGTCCAGATATCGCCTATGCAACCAGTTATTTAAGCCAATTTAATGAATCATTTACAGAAATCAACTGGAAGGCAGCTAAGAGGGTTCTGCGCTACTTAAAGGGTACATTGGATCTTTGCTTAACTTTTAAAAAGAGCAGCTTGGATGTGACTGCCTACACGGACTCAGATTGGGGAGGAGACCATGTGGATCGAAAGTCTTACACAGGCTATGTGTTTAAAATCGGTGAGTCGGTAGTCTCATGGGAAAGTCGCAAACAAAAAACCGTAGCGCTATCAAGCACTGAAGCCGAATATATCGCCTTGTCCGATTCATGTAAAGAGGGTTTGTTTATACGTAGTTTTTTGAAAGATATTATTAAAAGGGATATTGTACTTACAATTTTTAACGATAATCAGTCAGCTCAAAAACTGTGTAAAAACTCTTTGCATCATGCTAGGACAAAACACATAGATGTTAGACATCACTTTATTAGACAACATGTAAATAATAACTCTATTATCATTAAGTATTTGTGTACAAATGATATGTTAGCTGACATATTAACAAAATCATTGTGTAAGATCAAACACAACAAATTTGTAAAACAGCTGATGTTATTGCAATAAATTAAGGTAATTAATTTAGTTATTAAGCATTTCAGAGTTAACTTTAATTGTGTGAATTACTCATGTTGAAGCCATCTCTTATTTAAATTAGATGTTTATGTTTATGTGTATTCATGCTATAAAAGGACTGAATAGATTTTAATAAACATTAATATTAAAATTTAAAATCCAATATAAAGTAAATGTAACTATAAGTTGTTGTTTATCTATATAAAAGTTATTGAACTGTTGTTTGTATAGTGGTGAGGGGATTAATTTTTATTGTTTCTGTGTAATCGTATTGGTTTAAGGGCCAGTGTTAGAATAATTGGCATGTTTATAAACGCAATACTTTATGCTTAAGAACGGAACGCATCGAATATGTTTCTGTTTCGCGTTCACTCGTACTGTCTCGCTCTTACGAGACCTGTCTTACAAACTTTGTACTGTGCTAATGTTTTGCATTATCTGAAGATTAAAATCTAAAGTAATCAGTGATTAATTCGTTTTCTTTTATGCCCAATCCATCAATGATGTCCCAGACAGACAGACTCTTTTTTGGTCAGGGGTTAAATATGTACCTACAACCTCGTTAGCTAATAACCAGGTCTGCAGCGCCGTTTTGGGGTATACCTATATAACTAGTACGACCCGGGACAAGTTTTTAAACTGACAAAAATACCTACCCAAAAATTGGCGCAAGCTCTCGAATTATATGTGCAAAATATTAAAAAGATTTTGTAAAGTAAGTAGATACTAAGGAGCAATGAAGATGCGAAGCTTCCTTCACATCTTCACTTCTTTTAAGTAACATCAAACGTCAGAAGAATCTACCAGAGATTTTTTTAAATCAGTTTATTTATTTTATTATAGAGGTGTTGTGCTACTATAATGACATGCATTATAGTAGCGGATATATTAAAACAATATATAAAACAGGTCCAATCTCAGAAATGCTTATGAATAAATACCTATTTAAGTTTAGTCAAGTAAAATTTGAATAGTATCGTAACATCTCATTTTTTTGTTCAGAGATTTGTAACAAATTAATTATATTAATCTCATTTACAAAATGGCAACACTCCAAACGTCAACTCGTGAATTGATTTATTTAACTTGTTTGTTTCAGGTTAGCGTGAGTTTAAAACGCTTTCCTGAACATTTCTCCTTAACAATATCTGTCCAATAACTAATCACATCTATTCACTCCCGCGGTACAAATTAGCATATAGCCTTCGTCATCGATAAATATGCTATCTAACAGTGAAATAATTTATTCAAATTGACCAGTAGCTCCTGAGATAAGCTCAAACAAACAAACTCTTAGCTTTATAATATTGGTAAAGATTAATTACAATAAAAACATATGTTATAATACTTATAAGGTCAAAGTACCATAAATGTTTTATTTGTAGTTTCTCCGTCCTATTTCCCCGTTTACCAGCAACTTATACTGTTTTAAACAGATTTAAGAATCTGTTAATAAGAAAGGCTTTCCAAGAAGTTAGTAGTTATATAAACTAGTTTACGCAACTTGTCGAGTTTGTCAATTTCAAAAGAATCGCTGGCCCGAGACGGAAGACCGTCACAAGTAGCTCTTGTAGTCCCATTCCACACCGTTCACACTTTCTCGACATTGTTACAAGCTCGCACACAACTACATGTCTACGTTATGAACACAGGTTTACAGTGATGTCATGTTTGGAGCTCCCCAAATTTAAGGCTGTTTAAGTGTTGCATATGGTTGTTGGGATTACCTATCAAGTAAGGTTGTGGTCTAATTATTCTTCAAATAGCTTAATTAACCCCCGACCAAAAAAGAGGGGTGTTATAAGTTTGACGTGTCTGTCTGTCTGTCTGTCTGTCTGTCTGTGTCACCATAGCTCCCGAACGGATGGAGCGATTTCAATTTAGTTTTTTTTGTATGAAACGTGAGTCTGGCGCGCGTGTTCTTAGACATGTTTCATGAAAATCGGTTGTGCCGTTTAAAAGTTAAGGGGGTGAGAGTGGGTAAGGAAAACCAAAAATCTGCAAATATACTAGTGTGGGGTATCAAATGAAATCGCATCGCGTCCACATTACATAATATTAAGTTGTTTTACGTTTAAGGAAATTAAGGCATTGGAATCGGGGGTTTTTCTTAAATTTTAAATTTAGATTTATAAATAATTGCAACAGTAATTATCATTAAGTTGCCCTGTGCTTCTTAGAAAACGAACGTCACCACCCACCGGGCTGGGCCAGTGCGTGAAACGATTTTTTCGTGTTTCGTAATGGGGTCCGGATAGGCCCCATCTTAGTACACATTAAGTTTAAGTTGACCTGTCAATGTATGCATATGCGTCTAAGGCAATAAACGTTATGACTTTGACATTGTCACTTGACATCAGCTGAGTTTGTGGTCAAAAAAAGGCTTCTCTAGCATAAAAAAAGAAAAAAAATGTTTTTACTTTGATATAAATGACTATCACTGTCTGCTTAGTAGAATTTCAAACAATTATCGGATATTAATTCAGTTTTCAAAAAAATATATCAAAATAAGCTTTAACACATAAGAAATAAAAAATATATATTTAAACGCAGTAAGTAGGTATGCATATTTTATGGGAGTAAAATCAAAAGGTTTGCTTTGCAGTGCGACAATAAAGGTGATAGCATTTCACTCGCCTTGCTTTCCATTCTGTACAAACATGCAATACAAACAGTCCATTCTGCACTATTCGCACCTGAATTTACGTTTATACTATAGGTACCTACTGTTCTTGGCACGTGACCATTCACTCTCACTACTAAATCACCTCGCAAATCCAATAAAACAGTACACTGCTGACATTACTCAAGTGATCAGCTAAGTTGGTAACACTCAAACAGTAATATCTCTTACCCTGTCACACATCCATTCAGACGTGAACGACAAAAAGAAACAGACGCAGGACGAGGCGATTAGCGTTCGACTTCTCGTTTTGCTTTCGCCTCGTTGTTTTATGGTTGGCACGATTTGGTGGTATCATTTTGTAAATTCGACAAGACAAATACGAAATCCTTCTTGTTCCTTTTGCTATGTGTATGTTTTACAAGATATTTTGTTTTAATATCTTTATTATTTAGTCATTTTTGATACTTGATTTGGAAGAAAGTTGTCAACTATTATTGTTTGTATATTGTTGTTTTTAACCCCCGACGAAGAAAGGGGTGTTAAATAAATAAATAAATATTGGAAGGGTGATATAGGTGTAGAGGTAGATGTTTGATAAAAATCGATTGACCTGTTTTATAGTTATGAGTGTTAAAGTGGGGAAGAAAAACCGAAAATCTGCAAATATAGAATTATACTCGAGTAGGGTCTTAAATGAAAGCGCATCACATGCAATTGCGCATTATTAAGTTATATTATAAAGGCTAAAGTTTGTAAGTATGGATGTTTGTTACTCTTTCACGCGAAAACTACTGAACCGATTTAAATGAAATTTGGTACACAGAATCTCTAGAGCCTGAAAAATAACATAGGCTACTTTTTACCGCGGGAAAACGTCATTCCGCGGGAAAATCCATTATAACGCGGGTAACACCGCGGGACACAGCTAGTTAAGTTATATGATTTTTTATTTGTAAGGGAACAAAAGTTTTGGAATCGGTATTTTTTATATAAATTCAGATTAGTTACATGTGGGTGTATGCAAAGATTACTAACTCCAGCTTTACAGTGTGACATATTATCTTCATCCAATTTTATTTCAAAGTTTTGAAGAAGATATTATAGAGGTTTTGTGGCAGGTACAATTTCCTTCGTAACCCGTGTTACGGTAAATTACCGGGTATACATGTTCGGCCTACTCGCAAAGATCTCCTTTGTCTGACGTAAACACAAAACAATCAAAGGGATTTAATCCTACAAAAATGTGAAACTTTATCAACAAACAACCTTCTACGAAATGCGGATGTTTGAAGACCAACTGAGAAAACGATCTGCATCAAATTTAAATGTGACCTACCGAGAAACACTAGCTTTGAAACAGAATAGAATCATAAACAGAATCTCGGCCAAGGGAAACCATCCAGTAAATTGCAGCAGCATTTTCTTGGAACACAACATCAAATAGTGCGGTTGCCAACCCGCCTGCCAAGCGTGGCGAGTTTGACAACATACCATTATGATGTCAGTCTAAACTGGGGGCGTTTAAGTCCCGCTGTAGCAGTAGTGGAACAGGGACACACCATAATTAAAAAACATTCACGGGTAACAGGCTATCAAACACCAAACGGTAGTTAACTATCATTAAATTATGAAACATAAATTATGATACTAGTTTTTTAGTAAACAAGCACATGCTGAGACGTAGCCATTTTCAATTCAATTCAATTCAATTTATTTATTTCAGCTTTACATATTAAATATTATAGCCATAGGGAGTTAATGGTTAGAGTAGGTACATAATTTATACATAAAAATACGTTATTGAGAAAGTAGAACACATCCTGCGTTTACAGACGCATGACATTATGAATGTCCGTGTCCAGCCTGCCAGCTGTAACGTTCAGATAGCTGCTGGTGCTGGCCCTTACCCGGCGCATCAGGGATGCTGTTCTGTTGCGGATGATTGCGTAAAAGTCATCAACGCGGGACTCTGCAAACATCCCGGACGCGCTACAGAAGCGGATTTTCCTAACGAATGTTTTTTTTTTCTTCCTATTTTGTGAGTTTGTATCTATTTATTTAATCTTTTTTAGTAGTTGTAAGTGAATGTTATATTCAAAATGTAATAATAGATATAAGTTTTTTGTTATTTGTTAGGAAATAAATATGTATTTTGTTTGTTTGAAACAAAATGTATGATTTATAGTAAATATTAAAAAAAAAACGAATTACTAACACAGTCATATTTTTATAATTATTATCATTATTAAAATTGTAATATTTTCGTCTTTGATAACATGACTTTAAAAGCAATTTTCAAAATGGCGTGGGTATACAGCGCTGTGATGTAACTGAGTATCACTGTAATGTGTCCGACACCGTATATTACAGACATGTGACGTCACACGTGCTATTTTGGAGGCAAACGTTTTTAACGCCTTTTGAAAATTTAAATTTCACCGTTGACTTTTTAATATCATGGATTGTTATTTTACCATATTTAATGAACTAAGAAATCAGTTAAATGGTTGTTATTATTAATAACCTGAGGATTAACGTAGACCACCTACATGCCCGTTAAGTTAAGAGTAAGTTATCAACTTTATCTTGTGGTTAGTAAATCTGCGCCCACTTATCCATCTGTCCGTCAAAGGCGCAGGAGGTAGCGGGTTCGATTCCTTCCAATGAATCGGATTTTGAGCTCTCTACAAAGTTATTTAGTTATCTTACATTTCTGTCACGACTTCGCAAATAATACAATACATTATATGCGTATACGAGTATAATAATCTATGTGATGTGGTGTTTTCTCTTGATTCACTCTGTCTTTTACTAAAATACATGAAAATCCGTTTAGTAATTCTAGAGATCTAGGCGAACTGACAGCAAAAGCAACTTAATTTCTGACTATGTAAAGATATAGTATGTCTAATACCCGTAACTCAAACCATAAGCCTATATGCTAGATGTTGCTGTGTGTAGTGTAAAAATAATGAAATAAAAATAAAGGTATTTATTGCTTTGTTTAATTTGGGGTAAATGCCTTAGTAAACTTTTGCAGTAGTTAACGGTTGTGTCACGGTACGTATTTTATCGTGTGGCTCTAATTCTTGAGATTTTTTCTCAAGATAACAATTAGGCCACGGTCGCTCATACTAATCGAGTTCCGCCGTTACGTGTTTGGGATTAGGGAAGAAAGTAGCGCCACACTACGAACGCAAAAAAAGTTTTTACGAGTTCTCTTGCAAGTATTTTTGCTCTGTGATTCTGGCAGTTTTAGATTTCTTCGGCACAAAAAAAGGTGTGTGTGCGATTCACACACGATAGAAGTGAAACTTCAGTAAATCGACAAAAGAATAAGATGAATAAAAAAACAAAAAAAAATACTGTGTAAAGATTTTGTTCCGGCGGTCATCCATTCAAGTACTGGCGTCGCGCAACGTTGCTTAACCTTGTTAGCGTTTAAGATTGGCTTACCTGTCGTTTTTTCCGTTTGCGTCCGGTTTGAAATTACAACGATTACGGATAAAGAAGTTTCACTTAAAAAAAAACTAATCGGCGTGTTAGTAATAATCAAATTTGGCACTACTGCAGCACACTCGCGTTTGAGGTCATCTGTATCAGTCGTTTTAGGAATCAAAGTAATCCCAAATTTATAAGTAAGAAATATGTAATTAAAGAATAGCTGGTACATTAGGCCATAACATAACATAGGCGACGCGACTCGCCTCGTCGCGGTATAAATTGACCCTTATCTCCCTTTTTGTATGACAAATGTAAAAATACAGTATTATCTTAATAGATGAGAGATAACCTGCCACGGCCCTAGATGCATCCATGCAGCTGTGTGAACCGCCAATAATAATATAATAATCATTGTTTTTAAATTTAATTACATTTTTACAATAATTGGGGTGGCACTGGCAAAGCCCACTCGCTACTCCAGCTATGAAAATTAAATGCTCAGCGCTCAAATTGGAATTATTCTGAGATGAAAATTAAAATAAATTCAAGGCGGGCGGTTACTCAAACCGCAATCTCAGAAACTTTCCCGACTCAGCCTCGAAATGTCGCTTAGAAAAAATTTACAAGAGTTTGGGACTTTTATGTCTATCGTGCTATTTTTGTTTCATTGGCTTTTAAATTAGCTTTCGGTGAGTTTTATGTAATTCAATTTTTAAATAACTTCCGAGACTAGTCGGTTCTAAGACAATGTTATTTCCAGAGGTGCGTGGCGGGGTTTGAACCCACGACCTTCGGAATGAAAGTCGAGTGTCCTCCCACTTAGCCAACACAGCTTCTAAATAATAAATATACTATGTTTATATATATTAGGTTACTTATATTATCCAAGAATTGTGTATTCAATTTATAAATAGGTAATTGTTGATCAAACTGTCGTGATCCGTGCAAACCAATTTACAAAAGCTTTACCATAATCAGTGCTACCAGATCTTATTATCGTGAAATTGAATCGAATATCAATATCCGATTTCGCAGATTTCATGTCTGTTGCCAGCGGCGTAAAGCCTCCTATCTATTAAGTAAGAATGTAGGTATAAAATAATTTTATATGTATTTTTAACCCCCGACCAATAAAGAGGGGTTTTATAAGTTTGACGTGTCTGTCTGTCTGTCTGGGACACCATAGCTCCCGAACAGATAAAGCGATTATGAAAGGTGAGTTTGGCGAGTGTTCTTAGACATGTTTCATGAAAACCGGTTGTGTTTAAAAGTTATGGGGGTAAGAGTGGGGCCAAATTTTTCCAGTGCCGTTAGTTTGAACTATATTAATAATTAGGGCCGTAGAATCCAGATTACAGAGTACGAAGTAATACAAATTTAATTTAAAAAAATATATTAATTGGAAACTTGATTTTGACTGCCTCAGTGGCGCGGTGGGCGAAGATTCACTTGCTGCGCAATAGGTAGCGGCTTCAATTCCCGCCGAGGGGTCAAGTATTTGTATGTCATTCAAGCACTTTCTCCTTGTTCTGGGTGTTTAATAAATAAAAAATATCTATGTATGTATGTCTATTTTATTAAGTATGTCAGATGTTTAGTACTCGTAAAACAAGCTTAGAGCTTACCACGGGGATAGATGTTGTTTTGTGGACTGTCCAGAAATATTTATTTTTATTAATTTATTCAACGCGATTAATCGTAGATCCGTTGGAAACTCGGTGTGGCAATAGCGTGTTTATTTTTTAAAGAACACATTAAAATCATACTAAGTTATATTTTCTCAATAATTGTTCTCTTAAGATTTTTATTGTACAGTGAAGATCTGGCCTAAGTGCTAATATCCTGGACAGATACTAATATACAAGGAGGATGTTGGACTTTTGCCAGGACAGCAGGAGCGCCGCAAACAAATCATATCGGTAGTACAGGCAATATTATAACGTTAAAGTAACAAAGAAACACATTTTAGAAATGTATGTGCCTATTTAATTCATCGCGTCACGTTAAATGCTATTTAATGCGCTTTGTCTTACTTTATATACTTACTTTTACCTTCGAGGCTTAAATTATATATACTTATATATATATATTATTATATTATTATATTATTGCATCTAGAAATGTTATTACCCCCGCGGAGTTTCTTACGGAAGATGTCAGAACTTATATATAACAGATAAATTGAAACAAGTATTATTTAAATAATAAAATGTAACATTTCAATATTAACTTGAATAGTTCGTTTATTAATGTTTGTGGTTAGTTTTGTGGGGTTTATCCCTGTATGAATATAATGAAAATATTTATTGCATACAACATGTATGCAATAAATATTTTCATCGTCATTTCATAGCGTCATAAAATCATAAAACGGGCAGAATTTAAATAACTCTGTGGATACAATTGAATATAATATACCGAAACATGAAACATTGCAATACATTTTAAAACACATATTCTTGGAAAGATAAAATGGTTTCGGTAAAATAACGACTTTACATGACATGAAATT
Organism: Gymnoscelis rufifasciata; assembly: GCA_929108375.1. Taxonomy (NCBI): domain Eukaryota; kingdom Metazoa; phylum Arthropoda; class Insecta; order Lepidoptera; family Geometridae; genus Gymnoscelis; species Gymnoscelis rufifasciata. The sequence goes on along the minus strand of OV815315.1, from coordinate 3,469,000 downwards.
AAATACATTTACATGTTTGTAGTGAGATTGAGAATGATGATTATTGTGGCAGATCACCGCAAAGCGACGTCAGCCTGAACTCTACTTCACAAGATATCAATTGATTTATTTATCAATTGGTTGATTCGTATTTGAAAAATTTGATCATACTTATATTCGGTATTATTTTTACCAACGACCCAAAGATTTAAAGCCATGATATTTGATAATAGGCTCTAATTCGGAAAACAAACAGTTTTTATTAACAAAACTACCAACCTAACAATTATTTACAACCTCATTCTGTAAATACCCTTCGTTCTGTTCATATAATATTATTTTTACGTTTCTGCATTTCATTTTATCTCCAACTACAAATAGAATTTTCAATTTCTCCATTCAATCTGCACTTAATATTAATAAGGTTTAAAACAGTTTGCATCAAAAGATTAAAAGAAGTTTCGATTAGTTTTTATAAACTTTTAGTAACAAGTTACTGGGTTTGTGCAAGGAAAACTCATTTTGCTTAAGTAAGAAGGTTCAGAAAGTTGGCTCGTTCGTCTTAATTTTCTTAAAACGGTCTAACTACAAGAAAAGTTTGAATAAACCGTTGATAGTGCAAGAAACTGCTGGCTACCGTGATGGTAACCAAGCTTGTAAACTTTGACTAACGTTTGTTTTAACAACAACTTTACAACTCTGTTATTCCTGTCAAAGCAGTAGGCTTTGAATCAAGTTTACACTGATTAAGGAGTAGCGAACTTCCATGAATTTACCTATCAAGTGAATTATTAAATTTAATAGTCCTTCGGTGGGTTCTAATATGTTAAAATAGTTATTGAGATGTTACAACAGGTTTATTTCACAAAACCCGTGTAAATTTAGCAATATTTTGTTATCTCAAGAGCCATAAATTTGGACCATTGTCTTATTTTACAAGGAGATGGTGAAACATGCCCTTAGTGTCATGTGGATAGAGAAAACATAATATTGCATCGCAACACATGTATTTAAAAAAGCTATACCCTTGTGAGCTTGATTCTGACTAAAATGAAGAGAGAAATAACTATTAATATATTAAGGTTTGGAGAGAAATATGGGACCCAACATTAAGAAATAAACCAGACATGTAGTTAGACAGGAAAGAGCGAGAAAGCACAAAAACATAGCTGAAGGTGATTATGTCATAGCTAACATTTTGCGGGTAAAAAAGGCCAGATATTCTACAAGAGGGTGGAAAACCCGAGAGGCCAAGATCTAGTATTGACATTTTCACCGTTGGCAAGAACCCAAACCGGTTATATTATAGTGACCTTCGCTTAGTATCGGTTAAGCTATTTATTTTATGCCAGCTACGGGGATAAGCAGCGAATATTATTTTAAACTTGGTGCTTGAAAATTGTTCTATCTCTGCGGGTATCTATATAGTAGATGTATCCCGATTATAGCTTGTGTATGCACTGATCCTACAGGCCGTTTAGTTAAATAATTCTCTAAATGGTGTTTGGAAAGGTCATGTTTTGTTAAGACTAGCGACTAGTCCAAACGAGGTCTGACGTTGCAACTACCTGTCGTTTATTCGATAAAGAGGCACTGGCTGCGATGGGAACAAGCTTAAAGACATACATAGGATAAATCTAAATTTAAAATTTAGGAAACACCCCCGATTCCGATGCCTTCATTTCCTTAAATGTTAAACAACATAATATTAATTATTATGTAATGTGGACGCGATGCGCTTTCATTTGATACCCCACACTAGTATATTTGCAGATTTTCTGTTTTCCTTCCCCACTCTCACCCCGATAACTTTTAAACGGCTCAACCGATTTTCATGAAACATGTCTAAGAACACCCGGGCCAAACTCACCTTTCATACAAAAAAAACTAAATTGAAATCGCTCCATTCGTTCGGGAGTTATGATGCCACAGACAGACAGACAGACACACAGACAGACAGACAGACACGTCAAACTTATAACACCCCTCTTTTTTGGTCGGGGGTTAATAAATTCAAATTGATAGATCCTAAGAAGCTAGTGTTTCTGACGAGGAACTAGAGACCATCATCATGTTGTCAACCTAGGACGTTCAACGATGAGTTATATGGAGGTAACTCTCAATATTAAAAAAAAACGGTTCAATAGCATCACCTAACCCCAAACTAAGAAGAGCTTCAGCTAAAGTTGTTAGTTGACTGATATACTACATAGTTTTATTTTTTGTAAATAACATTATGCTACATAGAATACGCGGACCGCGAAACCAGAAATTTTAGTGCGTACATAATCTGGTCTCCCAGCGGGTATCGAACAATAATGTATTAACAATCTATATTGCATGTGTCTCACAATGTACGACTGAAAAGTCACAGTATTTGCCTATCATCTAAAAATAATATATCAGAACTATCTGGTATATTCGCACGTGTGACAAGTAAACGAATCCAAATAAATATCGATGAACGTTGTTAGCATTTTCATGGCGTCCATAAATGTAGGTACAAAATAAATAAAAGCGACATCAGAATGGTTTGTCAGACAACTCAATAAAAAATAACAATAAAAGGGTCGGAACAGATTCTTTATTCTGCAATGAGGGTTTTGTCATATTTTCATAATAACTTTTAGCAATATTTTGTGGCAGAAAAACATTTGGTGAGATGAAAAGCTATGATTGAGTCATTGACAACGCTATCAATCTCTTTTACGCTGATAAGAAATAAGTACCCGCCTACTATACAACTATACAAGATAGGTACATTTAAAGTTTGTCTAAAATCATTCACAAGAGCTAGTATACAAGTTAATTTCGATACCACGGACTCCTATTATATATTGTAAAATATGTACCTACTGAACCAATATTATTTCAGCCAAAGAACGATCATAGGCCTCTCATTCCCTCATAGATATATTGACTTAATTTAAGGAAACCATTATGCTTCAATAAGTAGGAAATTACCACCGACTTTGGGGGGGTGTAAATCACAGACGTAAATCTTCCTAAGAAACCACTCTGTTTATATATGAAATTCCCATCAAAATACGAAAAACAGTCAATTAAAAAAACATTAAGTCGTTTTTGAGATTATCGTAAGCATACAAACGCGGTGATAAACTTATTTATAATTATTAATTTAATTAATTATCAACATGGTGAAATTACTCGACGCCAATAGTGTAATGAGTAATGACTAATGACTCATTGATATGAAACACATTTTGATTCTCTCAAAATATGTTTAGTCAAACATTATGCTTCATAAAGAATTGTAGGTATTTTTGGCAAACTTAGGTAGATATATAAAACGAATGTCAATATTATACATATATGATTCTAATATTGCATACGTAATAAAGTAGGGTTGACAATAAAGCTAATTTCAACGAGCATTTATCCTATTGCCAGCAGCAAGAAACGAAATTCTCACCAAACAAAGCTTTAATCACTTTAATCATTGAAGATTATCCCATCCAATCTTGAGTCTTGAAACAAGATATAAGGAAACAAATTCATTGAAGAGATACCTTTGATCCATGATTATATTTGTCGGCCACTAAATATACCTACAGCGGAATATACAGTATAGATATTTTCCTCATTCCATCTGTCTTCGTACACAACAGATTTCTGGTAATCACAACGTTATTAGTTATGATGAATTAACTGGGGAACGATTCCGATTAATTATTCCGTTTGAGGAAGTTTGGAAATGTTTTTGTTTCTGTAGAAAGCAATTAAGTAATGGTGATAATATGCTTACAATTTTTGAAGACGTTTTTAGATACTATTGAAATTATTCGTGTTTAGAGTCTCTACTTGCGTGTGTATTTAAAGATACGAAAAAGGACATAAGCTAGAAAATGCACAATTCCCATTTTTTTTGGCGAACACCCAGGGGGCTCTGTCAAAAATCTCGTCATAGCGCAATGGCCAGCGTGGCGTTTTAGGACCTAAGTTTCAATTACTATGGAAACACCTAGTACCAGACATTATATCATCAGATTAACTTCACCTGCACGTGATATCCCTTGCTAACAAGTAAACGGGGCTTTGACGAAATACTTGCTTAGAAGCTACTAGAAATCACCAAAACTCAATCGTTATAGTAAAAGCTAGTTACACATATAGATTCGGGTGTCTTACCTGAAGGATGTGGCTGCCCGTGCGCGTGGTCCGCGGGGGGCTGCATAGAGGACAGCGCGGACAGCGGCGTGTAGCGGGGGTCGTCGCGAGAACACCCTTCCTGTTACACAAAACACGTTTGAATATTCAATATTGACATGGAAGTAACTCCGTTATCTTCTAGGTATCTTACTAGCATTATGAAGGCGAAAGTTATTAAGTTTGGATGTCTAGATGTTTGGATATTCGTTGAATTTTTGAGTTGAATTCTAAATACTAATAGGTTATATCTTGGATTAGGCTACATTTTAAATTCAGTTAGGCTAAGACGTAAGCATGAGCTAGTTGAATTATGTGCCTGAATAATTTCAGCTGAAATACTAGAAATACTCGTACTGGTAAATTGCTACATAGACCACGCTCAAATAATTTGTTATCTTGTGTGAGTTGCCAATATAAATTCAACCGTTTCCCAATGTTCGCAGCATTCAATCGATGTCTAATCCTTTTTAATGCCCTCCTTATTAACTTGTTAAATATGTGTTTGTGTAAACAGCCTGCTCATTAATTTAATAGCCAACAAACCGATAACAAAAGAACAGCGACCATTATCAACATACATTCACGTATCTCAGAATCCTAACATTTGGACACGAGTTTGAACCACATAAAATCACTTACTTTCCACGCTAGCTCAGCCAACAAATGATTAATGAACAATAAAATTGAATGCAATTTTCTCTTTCAAACAAACTAGTGAAAGTATGTTGCGTAAATAGATTATTTGCTTTAGAAACTTCTTTGTGAATAGAACAATACTAAAGAGTTTAGCCTCGATAGAACATGACTTATGGTGTCAAAGTTTGAAATGATTAATATTCTGACACCAGTGGATTCGACTGTGTAGGTGAGTGAAAGTAACACTTAGTGAAAATGTTCTAGTTTTTTCTTTAACTGTAAATTTTTACTCTCAGATAAAATCGATGTCAGATTAATCATCGGGCTTTCCGAAACTGAGTAAATATGACATTCTTAACTTTTTTTACAAGATTGTAGTTATTACTAGTTTAAAATATATATATTATTGGTACATACAATCATTAACATACTTTATTAATAATGTGGCGAAAAATATAATGTCAAAAATCACAGGGATATAGGTACATCGCCTAAGCTCACAGATTGAACTCATAGCGCCCGCTTTTTATATTTTTTTATATCTTCATGGGTAAAATTATCCCCATGTTTCACAATCACATTTAAGCACTTTTAAGCATTTTTGTCTTCTCCGTTTCTGACAGAGAAAATAATCAAAGAATTGTGCTCACACACTTTCTAACATAAAATCATTTTTCTTTACATGTCATCCTTCACAGGGTTCATTCTTTTTTTTTTGGTCTCCTTCTACCCCACATCCATAACATACTTTCGCAACAAGTACCTAAATTATTTTACCTACTTTAAAACAAAATGTGTAACCTTATCTTATCTTATCTTTTCTAATTCCAAATGTTTACTAACAAACAATGTGGTACAAACAATAAAACTTAATAAAAATTTGCTGTTACACTTCCTCAACGGGAAGCAATCTATTTTGTAACATAAAGAAAACTTTATGTTATCCTTAAAATATTTCCTACAATTGGGATAAAATATGGTAGACACTTTGCATTCAAGTTAGTATCTTACTTCGCTGCTTCCGCTGAGCAAGTCTGTTTTCTTTGAATAATATTTTATTGGTTGATCTTTAAACTTTTCACGAACTGCAGTTACGTTCTACCTTCAGTTTCAGAATGTTTTATATCTTCGTACAACTTTCATACTCTTCATACATGACTTTACATCAATTTAAATTCTTTTTACTATTTTTCAAACCTAAAATATATCTAATATATAAAATTCTCGTGTCACAGTTTTCGTTGCCATACTCCTCCGAAACGGCTTTACCGATTTTTACCAAATTTCATATATACGTATTCAGTAGGTCTGAGAATCGGCTACTATCTATTTTTCATTTCGCAAAAATAAGGTTTGCCGGGGTCAGCCAGTATAATATCGGTATAGGCTAATCTTAAAACGGGAAATTCTTAGTGATTTCTGATTTTAACTTAGTAAAAGATGACATTAAAAAGTAAGTATTACCTAATAAATCATGTAATTTAACGCTGTTTCCGCACTTCTACCTTCAAGCCATATTTCAACATTAAATAAAAACGTTTTGGCTTTTAATGTATGTTATACTGAAGTTTAATTCGTATAATTAGATAAAGTCAGTCTGCAGATTTGATCTACGTCTTGGAATGCGGGCTAATTCTCTCCGAGCATTAATAAGGTTTAAACTGTCTAATGTTCTAATCTCCTCCTGAAGTAACATGACGCCTGCTCCTTTGACGCGTAAATCGTTCACACCCTTAATAGTCTGCTCAATGAAGATTGAACCATCGGATCTTAATGCAAAGGATCATTTTACTTTGACAACTATTCTTAGGTAGCGTCTCGTCTGTTTACAAGGAACTTACTTCATTAACGGGTATTAATGAGAGTCGAAGTGCCGGAGGGTAGTCGTCTTAATTATATAAAGCTCGGGAAATACGATTGAATTCGAAGACTTTAAGCGTGATAATAACAATCTTGAACTTGCTTATTGATTGTAGACGGATTATTAAAGGCATTTAAGCAAGATATTTCAATGATAAATCTAAATTTAAAATAAAAGAAAACCCCCGATTCCAAATGCCTTAATTTCCTTAAAAGTTAAACACCATAATATTTTGTAATGTGTACGCAATGCGCTTTCATTTGATACCCCACTCGAGTATATTTGCAGATTTTCGGTTTTCCTTCCCCACTCTCACCCCCATAACTTTTAAACGGCACAACCGATTTTCCTACTTATTCCGATATTCTACTTGCTGTTACTTATATGCACTTAATCTTTACTTAATATTATAAACCTGAAGAGTTTGTTTGTTTGAACGCGCTTATCTCAGGAAGTACTGGTCCGATTTGAAATTAATTCAGTGTTAAATAGCACATATTTTGTCGTCATGATATACATCCACGAACAGACTAAACTTAATAAATTTCCTTTTCATATTTGATCAATCTTCACAACAACATGGTACTTATACTAAAATGTAAGTGGAATGTAGTGTTACCTTATCGCAATTGGAGGTTGTTGTCTGCGTATGGCTAGTGGAAGATATGCGGTACTGGTGCATTCCCGAAACAGTGCAGAACCCTTCGTTATGATGATGATGCGTGGAATACACCCCGGTTATGGTCACATCAGTGTCTTGGTTCACTATCACTTCCACTTTTTGCTTAGAGTCCGTTCCAGTGGCTTCGTCACTCTCGGGTTCCTGTTTGGGCTCCTCGTTTTTTGACTCCGACTTTACGCCGGACGCTACCCCGTTTTTTGACCCCGGCTTCTGAGAAAAATACTCGTCGCTGCCAGAATCCGTCGTTGTTTCCTCTTTTGATTTGGGTGATCGCTTCTCGAAGTTAAGCTCTATCATTGCGGAAGCATTGAGACTTGCCATTCGCTTTTGCACCACCATATCTTTGAAGTCCATGTTCACCTCATTTCGATTACGTTTTTTCTTAGGAGGCGGAGCAGTTTTCTTAACTTTTGCTGGAGGCTTATCGGAATCTGATTTGCCGGCAGATTTGGTTATCTTTTTCTTTTCTAATGTAACTTTTAATTTCTTTTTTGTCTCCATTTCACTGTCTTCACTGGATGAAGAGCATGACTTTGGGTCCCAATATTTTCCTGCACTTCTTATTCCTGGAACACCACGGAGAGATCTTTGCGGAGGATTATCATCAGAGCTTTCAGAAGATTCATCCTTCTTTTCGTTTGCATTTTCATACTCGGACTCTGACGTTTCATGTTTCTCTGTATCTTTTGGCTTAACCTCTTTCTTTTTAACAGGTGATTGCCGTTTTGATGTACTAGGAATGGGTTGTGCAACCGTTTTCATTAATCCCAAGTCTGTGTTAGTTTGAAGTTCGTTTGCCAGTAAATTTTGCACAACGAGTTTTGCATTTAGAAGAGCCATTCTTTGCTTTTTTGGGCCCTTCCAATATTTATGAAGCGGTCGATGATGAGATCGTTTATCTTTCTTTTTATTACTGTGTGAATCTTCTTTTAGATCAATCAGCGAATCTTTCGATAGCTCTTTTAACTCTTTTGACTTTGGTTTCTTAATACTATCTGTAATTTTCTTATAACGTTTATTTTTCTGTTTCTTTACAATGGAAGCCTCAGAAGTGGAAGACTCTTGAGTTTCATCATTTGACTCGTTGCCGAGTTCGTCTGATGATGAATACTGGAAAGATTTGGTATTAAGAGAAAACTTGGAAGATTCAAACTCGTCATCTGACGAGCTACATTTATGTTTCTTCTTTGTTTTTGTTTGTGATTTTTTGGCTGTTGAGTTTGATTTTGTGATTGGTTCACTACTACTACTAGGTGTAGGTTCTTGCTCTGCAAATTTTATAGGACTAAACGGTATACCCGTTACACTCGATTTTCGAGCAACCATCTTATAAGACTTACTAACTATTGCTTTGGGTGGCTCTTCCTTTGAATCGTTTACATTGAAGTCAAAGCTGCTTGATGCTTTAGAAACTTCTTCACCTTTCTTTGCCTTTAGTTGCTTTACGACTTCTTCAATTGGTCGATGTGGAGAAAACTTTTTTCTTTCAGTTTCAATCTTTTTATCCATAACTGTTCCTTTGACCCTAGCTACAGGTCTCACACGCCCTACATTTTGACTTGCGGGATTTCGAACATCGGATAAAATACTCTTCGGAGAATCAACTTTTTCAGAAAAAGTATACACATCGATATCAGCGGCACCTTGACTGATAAGAGTATTTGGAATATTCTTTTCTTCCATTGATTTAATTTCACATTTAAGTGATAATCTTTCAGACATACTAAGATTACCTTTTGAAGTTTTACAACATTTCACATCAATGTCAACAGTCCTTGGAGATCTACTTGATGTAAAGAACTTTGGCGGTCTTTCTGTTTCTTGTTTTGGTGTTTCAGGAAGATTCGAGGTAGAATTTTGAGTTCCTGCTATATCAAGTGACAATTTTGGTTGAGTTTGTTTATCATTTTCCATTTTCGACATATCTTTCTTAACACTTGGTTCAGCTTGAGCTGTTGGTTTGTTTTTGATTTCTGCTTGATTTAAATGCTCATTACGGTTTTTCTCATCATCAGAACCTTTCTTTTCGACTACTGGCTTACTTTGCACTGAAATTTCTTTTTTATCATTAGATGAAGTCTTGCTTTTTTTGACCAGAGTTTTCTGTTTAGATTTTTTCCTTTTAGCATCATCTTTATTAATTTTGTACTTTGAATCATCGCTTGAATCACTTGATTGTTCACTTGACTGTACCTTTCTTATGATTTTCTTTTTTATTGGCTTTTTAATAGTTTTCTTGTCTAATAAATTTTTAACCGGATCTTTTTTCTCTTTGAGATCTTTTCTATATTTTTTTTTAGGAGATCCACTTTGTGATGAATAGCTCTTAGACGTTGAGGGTCTTGATTCCGAATATTCACTGGTATCATCGTCTTCTGATTTTTTATAATTTTTTGGTGCATTTTTCTTTGTATCTTTCACCAATGGTTTACGAGCGACTTTTTTAATTTTCTTCGCTACAGTTTTCTTCCTGGCTTTTTTGGTTTTCAATGATGTTTTACTTACTGCTCCTTTGTTGGGCGAAGTTTTGGAAGTCTGTGACCTCATTGTCTAATTTGATCACTGAATTTTACCGTCATTGGTGGAAGGCGATGATCACATTCTGAAACAAAGAAAAGGGAGTTATTAATATTAAAATGATTAAAGGGCGGCTGCAAGCCCTTTGATAGTGCAGCTTGAACAAATCCCTTTTGTTATATAATTTGCTCGCTCAGCTTGCCCCAAGGCAGATGGTAAGTTTTTTACGTTTGGCTTTCTTTGTGAAGACTAAAATGGCTAGCTAACTAGCGGTGATCTCATAGACATTTCAGTTTATTTTTAAAGCATTCATTTCAAGTTGAAAAACGTAATCCTATTCAAAATGCTTTGCTCAACAAAATGTCATTATGAAAAATAAACATTTAAATAAGCTACAGTTGTATAATGTTTATTTAGACCCATTAAAATTAATAACCTTTACAGGCAAATTATACTTCTTTGAAAACGGTGCAGAACCATTTAAATCAACCGTTTCGAACATGGCCTATTGAATTCATTACAAAAAAGCGACTAATCGGACCTACCTGAACACGTGCCCAAAGGTACAAAAAGATAAGATAACTGCCATGTGTGAACACAAAAACAACCCTAATTTATACAATGATAACGTTTTTATTTATTTATAATGCTGGATAATATTTTATTCCTACTTCTTCTACAAAAGACGTTGCAAATTTTACGCTACTAAAAAATGCAAATAATATAAGACTCAATTCGATGTTGTTCAAAAGATTTTATGTAGGTTACAATAAGCCTGAGTTATATTATTTTGAATATAATTATTGAGAAAGCGAAATAAATTCAGTATAATATTATTAACCCATATTTCAAACGCCTAAGAGATTTCCGTGAAAAAAATCTAAATAAATACTACCTGACCAGTGCCGGCTTTGCTTGGACATGAAACCCTTTCTCATAAATTCAATTTATTTCAGACAACAAATAAATCATTTTATTTCAGACAACATTAATTGAGTGGGAATACAAATTAAATGTCCATATTAAATTAAAACACATTAAGAATAACTAAAGAAAATAAAAATAATAAATCACTGGATTATGACAATAAACCCACTACCTATAATTATAGATAAAGATCTGTTGAGTAGCTTTCGAGTTTATCCCGATCATAAAGACAGTCAGACGCGATGGGGACGACTTTCGTCTATGATATGCATAGACCTGAGGAATTATTGAACGTTCCCATTGCTGGGAGGGACACAGGGTCTTCTCTCTTGGCGAGAGAGATTAAGCCTTAATTCACCACGCTGACCAAGACCAAGATATAGAAAAAAACCTATAATAAGGTTTTTTTTCTTTTTTTTTCGTTAGATATTTATTCTTAATTTTCGAATGGTTTCGCCATTTGGTTTTGTAATGCTTAAAGAATAGAACTGATATTCACCTTATCCCTATATTTTTCTGGTTATGTATATCGAAAAATGGATTATCACACAGCACTCTGCCCAGTTGTATCAAAACAAAACCATACAAAAGCAATCCTGCAATACCACACACAATAAACAAAATTGTTACACTAGCGTCGAAAATATTTATGCACGGCTTTATTTTGATTAAAACAAACGCATTGCGCAGATGTGGAACTGGTTAATGGAATAGCCGAACTATTCCAATAAAACTTTTTCAATGGGCTTCAAGCATTTAAGTGAGTATCAAATGGGGTTCCGCCGTTTTTATAGCGTGCTGCGCGGAATCCTAATAGTGTGTCTTCGATATTTAAAAATGTTGGGTGTTCATTTAGGTCAAAACTCTTTAGAAGTTTCTCTTTGGAAGTAGGTACTGTTAAATATTTCATAAAAAAAAATATTATAATTAATACAAAAAACATAATTATCTCTTTGTTCTCATTCTGTCTATGAAAAAGGTCAATCATATTTCATAAGTATTTAAGATACATATTATAATTATAAGACCAGTAATTATCGAAAACTTTTTGTGACAAAAAATATGGCTCAACTAGCTAAAATAATAAAGATAGCTGGACACTTCAATTTGATTATTAAAAAAGATTGCGCGTTTGCGATCAATAAAACGCGCGAAGTTTCGCTTGCATATCCAAAGTCACCATAAAACACAAACATTAACAGACTTATTTGCATATTAAGACACCACATCGATAATTACATAACACAAGCGAAGAACGAAAACTAGCTAAGTAATAAAATTGAACCAGGTTTCTTGAAATTTCACTCGTAAACGAAAGTTTTGCCCCAGTCAGAGCCCATCAAGCTAGAAATTGACGTCAAAGTGGCGTAAAAGTGAAGATGAGGTTGAAGTCACTTGACGCTTACTTGACGCCATGGCTTGACGCAGTGAATTATTCAATATCGTTCGATGCTTCAAGCCCCTCGTCTGATAGATGGGCACTTTATTGAGATAAATTATACATTTTTATGGGTTTATACATTCAATTATACGGCTGCTGTTTAGTTTGTACGACAGGATATTATCAGAACTTTGTTTTTTTTTTCTTTTGCTTAATGTTTACGACTTATAAATACATATAATTAAATAAAAAGTATACAATATTATAATAAAGACTCCTTTTTTAACTGTATCATTTAGTTTTTACCTCTTCGCGTCTATTTACTGAGTTGTCATATTTTTAAAATCGGACTGAAGTGGGAGTCATGTTACTATAGATTAATTTGTTTCATTTTAATTTTCGAAGTAAAGCGACTCCTTCCAATACCTTCAGGGCACTTGAGTTCGACCTACGACGACTTTAGAATACACTGAAGGTGCTTTTTTTGGCAGCGAAATGGAACTAGGTACTCTTAAGTATTTCTTATTTACGAATAACGGGGTTTTAATTAAAAGCGGGCCGGAATTAAGTCACAAATAATCTTTGCTTGCAATCAATTAATACATATGTAGTTTTAATTTAATTGAATTATCTCAATAACGAACATCTAGAATATTATTTTAAGGCTATCATCACTATATATTGTAATTTCATGCATTCACAAAGAGGGTTATTCTCCTTAAAAGTGAAGGGTAAGTATGCGTAGACGAGAACTTCATCGATCGGGCCGTTCAGCTGCATATTAGACTTTATATTGTAAGTCGAGGGGTTTTCTAATCATGCATAGCTGCAATATTTCATCCTAGCGTACTAAAATTTTTTTGCTTTCGATAATGTTTCTAATGGATTATTTAAACACGATATATTAGGATTAAGCGGGGCTAGATGTTGTTTTGTGGATTGTCCGGTAATATATATTTGTATTATTATTTTAAAATAAATACTTTTAAGCATCCCAACAACGACTGTGTTCTATGATATAAAATTGATGTATGTACTATGCAACTTTATATCATGAAACATTAGCATTTTAGTCGAGGAATATAATCATGTTATATAGCGTTGCAAATAAAGTTTAGTAAAATTTAATTATAGTTATTTTTATAGCTAGAAAATTATTTATAAGATTGTTTTGTAGCTAATTTCCTAGCTATATGAATTAAATGTAGGTAAATAAATAAACATTTTTTCCGGACAATCCACACAACAACATCTAGCCCCGTTCAAAGTTCAAAGTTTATTAATAACACATGGTATGCTCTAACTAAGCTATGTTATGGGTACTAGACATCTGATATATATTAAATATAATAGACAAACAAAATATAGGTATTTTTTTTATTTTACATAATATATTGAACACCCAGCCCAAGAAGAAGGTATCTAATATACCTTACCGGAACCATACTTTTCTGAAACTACAACTAAATAACGTGCGGAAACAATTTCCGTATTACAATAAGCACAGAAATGTAAGCTCTTTATAAGCTAGAAAAATCTCTTTCAATTGCTTTGTAAGAAAACGATGTCAGCCGCGCTCTTGGACGATAATAATAAGATTTTCCTGAGACAATAACAAAGGTTGTACAGAGAGGGCATTGCGGTATAAATACACCACTTCAAGCACTGTGGAGGCATTTGGGGTTTATGTTGTTTAGCATATGCTCGAACGGCTTCAGTTTCAAGCTAAATAATATAAAATATAAAATTCAACCGAAGATAAGCCTAAAACTAGTCATGAAGAAAATTAATCATCAAAAACTATTCATAAGAAAAAAAATGTGCAAAAATATACTCCGTAGCCCCGTAAATTAAACTCTTGAATAAAATTAAAAATAAATGTACATAATTTGTTTCACATTAGTTTTTTTCTTAATTTAAACATTATATGACATGTTTGTATCTAAAAAATATAAATGCAATGTTCTGTTTTTGTGTTATGTACATGCTCGTGTATATTTTTGCTAAAAACATATATTTTAGCATTGAAGTGACTTAATATATTACCAAAAGGCCATCAATTATTATTATATTCACTCTTGAAATTCTATTATATTCTTCTATTCTATTCTTAGAAAGCATCGCTATATAGAGACCCAGAACATAGAACAATACGTCAACAATACAACATCTTAACAGATATCTGTTAAGTTGAATTTACCCTCCAACTCTCCGACTAAAACCAGTTATTAGATTAACAAGACAAAAGGTTCGTCGTGTTCTTATAATTATATTTTAAGTGTTTCTTACAATTAGAGACTTTCTGTGTTTAGTTCGAGGCGGGGATTGGTAGTACTCGTACTTCTGAGAGCTGAACACAGTAATTAGAGTTGAGTTTTGGATTGTAATTCTGTTGTGGTTTTGTTTTGCTTCGGAAGTAAAAACGATTTTGTTTGGCTGTACTATTTCTGTCAGAAAAGATTTCGAAATTCGATTATTTAGCTTGCTATTTCTTATCAATAAATATCACTTCGACTTATCGCGCCCCCTTATAACTTGGATAGTATATTTGTGTGACTTAAATTAATAAAAACAGCAACAAACAACAGGACAAAAATTGTACCAACAACCACAAAGTCAAAATTATTTCAAATTCGAAGCGTCATTAAACTAATTGGTTTAAAAAAGATTTCATTAATCTGACTAAAAATAAAGGATAAGTATATTTCGTTAATTATAAACCGCCGAAACGGTTTATAATTAATGAAATATACTTATCAAGAAGAGATTCTGAGCTCAGCACTTTACAGTATTTCATGTTCCATACAGGTGGAAAGCGGGTTTAATAATATTTCTGCTGAAGACAGCTCTACATTTAATTCCTGACCTCACTTTATAAACGGGCGAAAATCTTACCCAGCATGACGCCCCGTATAATCTACAATATAAGCGGTCCAATAAAGCTCACACGAGTGTGTTTGAATGAATGACTGCCATCTGTTTGGGGCGGATAAGGAAAAGCGAGAATAAAACACGCGGCTTATTGAGGCAAGTGGTTGAGAAATGAAGGAATCGGTTCGATTTCCTACTGGTAAGAGGATAAACGGCGTGTAACGAGCCGAAATGAAATTGGTAAGGAGAGTTCAACGGTTAAGTTATTGGTGACGTTGAGACATGTGTTTATAGCCATTAAAATATAAATATGTTATTTTACTACTATGCTATGTTAAAATTTGTAAAGAAGCCTGGGAGCCCCGGCAACTATTCCGCTATTTTTGTGACAAAAGTCATAAATAAAATAAACTAAATAAATAATTCCGGACTACTCACACAGCATCACCTAACCCCAAACTGAGCAGCTTCTACTATGGGTGTTAGGCGACTGATATACTACATAGATATTTTTTTTTGTAAATACTTACATATGATACATAGAAAACACCCAGACCCGAAACCAGGAATTGTAGATCGTACAAAATCTGGTCCCCCGGCGGGAATCGAACCCGCAACCTCCTGCACCTCAGGCGGACGTTCGCCCACCGAGCCACAGAGGTCGTCAGACTCATGACTCTAGTACGAATATTTTTCTCAAAATGCAAATTGCATATTGTTTCTTACGCTTTGTTTATGTGAAATGAGTCCGGAAATATTTTTCTGTTTCACGATCTCCGGGTAAATAGCCAATGGTTAAAATTTTAGAGCTATCAAGTCAACTAACAACTATCAGTGACTGACTGTCAGGGCTTCCTCTATATTTTAACCACTGACTATTATACTAGGAGATGGTGAAACAAGCCCTTAGCGATTGTAAATAATTCTCTCAAAAATTGAATTATTCAATAACTGGTTGGCCTGAAATTGCGTCACGTCAATTTTTGTGCATTTTCAAAATTTCAGTTTATCGAAACGTGTCGATTCAACATTTCCCCAATATAAAATAATTAATAGACATTAATTCCGAACGCTCAAGTTATCAAACGCTGGCTAAAAGTTTATCAAAACATTTCCCTAACCAGTTTATTTATTTTGCCTCGTAAATTCGTATATAAGTTTGATCCCGGGAAATTTCCTCCGGATCTGAACTTTTGTTTACCTTATAACTTGTTTTCCGTTACAAAAACATGACAACATCTGACTTCCGGTGAAAATCAAGGGACGATGTTTTGGAATCATTTGGAACAGAGTTTTAATTGGACCTTGGCATGTTTTCTTGGGTGCGTTATCAGATAACTCAGTGTTATTGTATAAATTTAGGTATACTTTACATAGTATTAATGACATATTGTTGAGATTCAGTTAACTATTTCTATATTCGAACAAAACACAGTAAGATAACGTTCTCGTATTTATTATAATAATAGGTACTTCTTTTTTAACATATCAATGTTGTATATATTTTCATTCAAATAGTTGTTGTTTTTTGGTTTGAACTAGTCAAATAACTTTGTAACTTAATGAAGTTCAGTCCAGAGTGGAAAGAGCAAGCGGTCGCGTGTTACAAAATAATAAAGAACCCTAAACGTAAATTTGAACCAGTTACAAGCCTTTTAAAAATTAAATTAAGCAGTCGCTTATCGTGCTTGTTAACATTATTTTATTGAAATGAAGCAATATTATATAATAAGGAACATGCACCATAATGCTACTGGTTAAAAGGTTGCAGACCAGTTCTAGAATTAATATACTTTTCCACTAAAATTAATCTTATAAATGTTATAAGTATGAAATAGACTTACACTACACCTAAGGACCATGTACAGTTCCTACATATGCGTTACAAGTCCTAGACATATTTTCTTTATACAATATAAATATATTATATTATGTATAATTTATTATAACTAGGTTACATATTTGACTGCGTCAGTGGCGCGGTGGAAGCAGGTTCGCTTGCGGTGCAAGAGGTGGCGGGTTCGATCGAGGGCTCAAGTGTTTGTATGTTCTGCAAGCACTTTCTCCTTGGTCTGGGTGTTTGGTATGTATAAAAAAAGGTGTGTGTGCGATTTACACATGTTAAAAGTGAAACTTCAGTAAATCGACAAAAGTATGATAAGAATAAAAAAAAAAAACAAAAAAAAATACTATGCAAAAAGATTTTGTTCGGGCGGTCACCCATCCAAGTACAGGCTTCGCGCAAAGTTGCTTAACCTTGTAAGCGTTTAAGATTGGCTTACCCGACAGGTAAGCCAAACTTATTTCCATTTCCGTTGCATCCGATTTCAAATCACAACGATTCTAAAGAAGTTTAACTTCAAAAAATATATCTATATGTGTATGTCTATTATGTTAAGTATAACAGATGTCTAGTACCCGTAACACAAGCTGAGAGCTAAGTACGGGGCTAGATGTTGTTGTGTGGGAAGTCCGGAAATATCATTATTAACCGTCGACTCACAAAGATAAATGCTTGCAGAACATACAAATTTAAATAATAGTAAAACTACTATCGAAGACTATCTCATTCACCCCCTGCCTAATTCTAATTTAACTACACAAGCACAACAGCTATTATAAATATGCGGTTTAACACACCAATATTTATAAACAGCCCACAAATTGTGACTAATTTTGTACCAACAACCATTATCATGTTTGTAATTATATTCCTTATGTGTAATTACTTCAAGTCGTTCTTTGGTGTTCTCTAATTAACACTAAATTACAATAATTAACTGGTTGGAATAGCACTTGCTTTAAATAAGCCTTAAATCTTTGAACAAGAATCTTGTTTGAATACGGTTAATTCAGGGGTTTTTCAGTGGTATTCAAAATTAGTGGTTGTTCAATTTTGCTTGTTTTCTAAGTACCAAATGTAGATATCTCATTTTAGTTTCGGTTTTAGTTTCAAACTAATATTTTATACAACATTTCTCGGACGCATACAAGGAAATAAGCACCGTTATAGTTTTAATTTATTGCGATTGGAAGCGGCTTGTGCCAGTGGGTAAAGGTTTGTATTGACAAACCTTATGTTTTGACAAGACATGCATAGCGACTTTACTGGTGTTTTTCCTGCGGTAATAACTAAAGCTATTACATAATTTTTACAATGGTTTGTAGTTCATTAGATAGTAGTATAGTAGATAGATAGAAATAATGAATGTTCAAGAAATTGTTCATGTAAAATCTAACTCGAAATCTATCACACGACGTCATACGCATTGCACAATTTATATTTGGCTCTTATGAATTGATATTTTGAGCTATCAAGTTAACTGCCAACTCTCTGTCACAGAGGAAGCAAGATTGATGTTAACTTTAACCATTAATTTATTCCGAAATTGTGAAACAGGCCCTTAAAGTGAAAATAAAACTTTATTTTGATCCGTGACTTTTTCCGATAAACAAATGCAAAACAACACACCAAATTAGAGAACGCCCTAACAACCAAATAAGGAGTTCTTTATTTAAGTCTCAGTCAAGACTCGAAGATGATTTACGAGTTGTGAATAAAGAAATCAAGTGTCAAATTATGACGTAGACTCATGAGTCTTTTATCAGACTCCATTACGGCGCGCCATTCATTTTGTTTTGTACTGTCGCAAGCAAATTGCGTTTTTATATTTGCTGCTTCTTTAAAATGATTTTGTGATTAAAATTTTTAGTTTGTGTACATTTTGTAGCTAGTTGCTTGAGTATAATTTTTGTAGTCTGCTGTGATTTGGTAATTATTATTTGGCTTATTAATATGGTAAGTTTCTTATTCACAACTCTGAAAGACTTTTAAACGTAGATACGTTTGTATCAAGCATGAGGTTTGGTGGAATTTGTAGACTACGTCAAACGTTGTAAAAACGGAAACATGAACTCTTACTTCCACCAAAGAGAAGCACAGATAGGGTAAGAGTTGAAGATTCCTGATGCAAGAAATATATAAGGCTTTAAACACGCAGGGCTTGCTACCCGTCACATGATAAAGTAGTAACATGAAGTGAGGGCTATCAATAACTTCAAAGGGTTATAAGTACCTTATAAATTAATCTTATTGTACCATTTTTACGAAAACTACTCTTACATGGATATTCCAAAAGTCATACGCGAATATCCCGCGCTGGCCTAAAAGCTTAATTTAATTTTACTGCGCCACGCGTGGATTGTACAATAAAAATGTAATTAAATCATAGAACGGTATGCTGGTACAATTAAGCTCTACCTTTTGTATATTAAGATACTACTCTATCATGATGTCGCTTTGTAGAGTCTAGATAAATAGATACAATAAAATATTTTAAGTTATCATTTTTGACTTCGATTGTACCTGCTCGCCATATGACATTTTTTCCTTTTTGTCGGAGCGAGGGGCGTTGAGCAAGTACGAAAGGCCTCTCAGACCACATTCAACTTGTAAGTGAATGAATGGTTTTTTAGGTTAGAATTCCTGATGCGTTATGTCTTATGATAAGAAACTAAAAACAGAAGAATGTGTTAATTGAAATATTTCTTATTAAACGGGAATTGAGTTATTGTGTTATAGTACGTTTTGTATTGGACTGTTAATAGTATTCTTTTAAATCTTCTGATACCGTCTAACAGGCTGTCATGAATATGAAAAGAACGGCAAATAACTGATTGACTAACTGACTATAAAACAATTTGGCCTAAGTAGGTGTACTATTTATATTTGGGGGTAAAATAGAAAAAAAAAATCACAGGTTCAAATATTATTGTAAATAGCTCAGTATCCTCACACACCAACTTTTTTAAACATATATTGTAACATGTGAAAATCTCCAATAACATCATCCCTGTTATTATAACCTTCCAAAACGACACCCTGTTCCATACCCTAAAAGCTAAAATCAAAAGCGGGTTAAACAAGCTGATTAATGTATCTTCCCTAATATTATCTTGGTCCAATAAACCGCTAGAAATTACGAGCAAGATAACGTGTTCCAGGGAAGAGGAAACAGCATGTCTTTGACTCTAATGCCTATACTAGTCCACAGCTGGACTTAGGCTTCCCTTTATAACCTTTTTTTTGTGTAGATTTGGATATAATATTCGTGCTAAGCCACGAAGAACGGCTTAACGAATTCATTTATAGTTGAAATCGGGTTTGTTCTCATTCTTGTTTTTTATTTATTTCTTACTGTAAACAGTCTAGTTACTAAACATATCAATTACATGTAGCGTCTACAAAAACGGTACTCAAAGACGCGGAGGACTCCGTGTAGTCGAAAGGTCACCTTGTTAAGGTCACGGAGAAATAAACAACTTCTCAAGACTGAAGCTACAGCCTGTCTGTATAGTGGTTGCTTTTAAGAAGGGACACTGAAAATTCTCAACACTGCACTGCCACAAAAGAGAATAGACAGAAGCTCCGTCCACACTCAGAGAAATGATGAAATGACTGTGACCAAAAATACTACTTCGCATCAAGGTTTCTGGATGATTATGGCCATGTTTGGTAGGCAATACAGTTCCCAAAACATATAATTAAAATTCGAATCTTTCACCCATATTCAAAAATCATAATCAAATGTCAATGTCAAATAATTAAAAATCGAATCTTTCACCCATTATGTAAAAATCATAATCAAATGTCAATGTCAAAATTCGAACGTTCTCATTTTAACCACACATATACATATTTTTATGAACACAAGTGACTTCAAATTTACCAATCATATATTACGGATGAATTGAATTTACGTTAACCCGAGTACCACTAGACCGATCCTCTTGGAATTTAAATGAGATCAACTTGGAAACACCAGATTTCAAGTTAGCAGAAAGAGTCATCAAAATTCGTTCACGGAGAAAAAGTTCTGAATATGATAATGATTATCAAACTGAAGGTTTGAGTAGAATTAAGAAAGATTATTTATAATATTTTGATTCTATAGAGTTTGATATAGACTATTTGACTTTTTTAATATTCAAAATGCGAAAGTTTGTGTATTGCTCCTCCACAAAAACTACTGAATGGATTTTGATGAAACTTCATTCGGACATAGCTGTCCCTTTACTTTTTAACGCGGGTTAATTTATTACCTATTCCGTAGGCATAGCCGAGTGCGGGCAGCTAGTATAGAATAAATAATTTATGTATTATATAAGCCGGTAGGTATATATTTAGACCAGCTATTTCCGTGTCACTGTGGAATTACCCCACGCATAGCAATTACCCGCTGAAACGCCTGTTGCCAGCATGATACGATTAACCTAAGAAACAATTAGTTAGGATGAAGTTTTCACCGAATATGTACGCCATGATTCTGCGATTGCGCGCTTTAATGGCAATCAAACGTTTATAATTAATTGATGTGCTTAAACTTTGATTACGTATGGTCTTATCAATGGCAGGTAAATGTATATTATATGTATAACATTTATGAGTATAGCTATACATATACAATACAAAGTGTTTATTGACAATATTGCTAATTCAAATTATAACTAGGTTTGGGAAAACTCTTCTGGTAAGTTATAATAACCTATACTGGAAGAGTCCCCTCTTTTCTCTGAAGCCGTTATATACTGGTTTGAGAACATTAAATGTAAGTATGTTATAGATATTACAATAAAAATATTATTTATATATCAATATTGCAAGAACAAAATATGTTCATTACACGTTTACTAGCTATATTTGATTAACGTCAATTTATGAAACGGAGAAGACAAGTTAATACTTAACTAATAAGGGATCCTTAGCTATTACTGAGACTTCGTCGTCTGCAGTCTGTTTGTCTGTCACAACATTTATTTATTGTCACAATAAATAAATATATAAGGGCGCATATACAACACACGTGATTTTTATAAAGTTAAGCAAAGTTGCGCGAGGCTAGTACTTGAATAGATGACTGCTCATTTAAAAAAAAACTTCTATTTTTTGCCAATTTTTTCTGTTTTTTTTTGAATGCAAAATGTGTATAAACTGTACCATACTAGGTTTAGTATGAGTTCACATACCTGAAAATTTATTATATTCTTGTCAAACCGCGTAACAAATTCAATAGCATCGAAAAATCCAATGTTTGAATGTAAAATATAGTTAGTATTTTGTTCCATATACAGTCGTAATATTTTGTGAATTTATATAATTGAATTAATGAATTACCTGTACAATACTGGCACACAGACCAGTTATTCACTCCATCGAATTCAATAACACCATTGGACATTATAAATGATAAATGCTTATAAATCACGCAATCAAATACAAATTTATTGAATTGAGCTACAAATGTGTTAATATTAACACAAACACTTGTTATAAATGGGATTAAAGAAATCAACCGTAAGTATTTCAGATGTCTACTACCCGTAACACAAGCTTAGAGCTTACCACGGGGTGAGACGTACAGCAATATTTATTTATTTTATTATTTGTCTGAAACTCAAATAATAATTATTAACCCACTAAGCTTACAAATCTTAGCAGCTTGCGATTTCTGCCTAATACTTTAGAACGTTCATGACCTAATTAAATTACAAAAATATAGAGGGATTCAGAAAAACTCATATTTCTGTTTAATATAACTTTAATTACCTAAAAGACACAATAAGCCTATTTTGCGACTATTATAGAGATAAACAAGGGTAAAAAGATTTATTGAACTGTTAATAGACTGATCTGACACAAATTAAGGTTTATGAATAAATGTTTATCAAACGATATATTAACCTCCAAAAGTCTTATAATAAAAAGTGAAACATTTTTATAAATACGGGAGTAAGATTGAAAGTAATTAATATGAATTCCGGCCACAGAATGATAATTGCCTATAAATCACGAAATCAAATACAAATTTATACAAGGTTGTCTGGTAGAGATCGCTCTTAAGCTATAAGACCGCCATTCCGTCGCCGTCTTAAGTGCTTACTTTTTGTTTTATGTTTTTCATTATGTGTGCAATAAAGAATATTTATCTTCGTGACCTCCGGGTGGTGCTAAGAACAGTCTCTGGTGGTATAGGCTTTGGCCGCGGCTTGTCACCACCCTCCGGGCTGGGCCAGTGCGTGAAGCGATTTTGTGCGTGTTTCGTAATGTGGTCCGGAGAAGCCATCTACTTATCACTTTACATCAGGTGAGATTGTGATTAAATGAAAGCTTATCAAGCATAAAAAAAAATCTTTTCCCTTTTTATTTAATTGTGTTAATACAAATATGTGTTAATATTAACTGAGAGTTAAATGGATTCCCGATATGCCGTCCCGGACGACCGCAGGAGATTGGCTTCCCATTAGTGAAACTATTGAGGTAATGTGGTCAATGTAGGACTGGAATACATTCTAATTATGTGCTTTGCTTTGAAAATGCAATGAATAAGCTACGATACATTGAAATATTTTTACTGAATAGTGTGAAAATAAATACAAAAAGGAAAGGGATAAAATAGAAAACAAAGTTCTATAGCTAGCTAGTATCAATAGGCAGCTTTTTGTATAATAGCGATATTTTTCGGGCAACCTTTAAATTAACAAAATCAAAGTGAACAAATTAGACAGAAGCAGTAAAAATTATCACATACGGTATAATAACTAATCAAAATAATTAATCTGTTATTTGGGATTTTAAATAAAATGGTATAAAATTGGCACTCGTATTTTTCGTGACGAATTTTGCCGTCAAAATTCACTCCGGAATTTAGATGCTCTATATCTTTGGATTTCCTAATTAATAAATCAAAAAAACAGGTGTCCAGTGCGAATGGATAGCAGCGACGGACTGTTTTGAGACGAAAAAATGAGTCCGTCTGACTGACATACTAAACAATACAAATTTTTTGATGTAGTCTTCATGCCGATTGTAAGGGACATTAATTCATAAGGGATTTCATTAGGGACGTAAATTTTAACATTAAGGATAAATTATTGATCAATGATCCTGTTGTTAAATTACGATCGTGTATTTGTATTAAATTCTCTTCAGATTTTTTTTTTCTTTTATATATATGCCTTCATTTGACCACAATATCACCTGATGTAAAGTGACGATATGGTCTAAGATGGGGCATGAAGACCTAGAAGGTAGATGACTTCTCCGGTCCACATTAAGAACCACGAAAAATCGCTTCACGCACTGGCCCAGCCCTGTGGGTACTGACAAGCTTTATAAAATTAGCCTATTTGTACCTACATCGAATGTATAACGTAACATAGGCTTACCACAGGACTATGACAGGATGTTGCTGTATCTTAATTAATATATAGAGGACATTAAATTTATATCTACATGCCACGGCATTGCCCATATGTTTCTTGAAATCTCTCCAGCTCTTTAATATTAGTATTAATTCAAGCCGCTGGTTTCTGTTCCTTATCTTATCAACCGATAAGCACTATATGTAGGTACTACATCAGAAATAGTATAATTACATCATCAATGTGCATCCACGCAGATGATCGAAGCACTGATCTGTGGCCTAACAAAGTTAGGCTAAACACAGCTTGCTTCGAATAGCTAACAAGAACATAATTGTAGGCAGATCTCGCCAATTTGCGATTTCAACCAAGAATTTCAGTTAGGCATTTGGAATAAACTGATTCATATACTTACTTTGAAGTTAATTTTATTATTCTTGACATTGCCTTTTTTTGTGATTATTTAATAGACCAAATAGTAAAATAGAAAATTTGGCAAAATGTACCTTCAGATACATATAATTACGATATGTCTGAGAGAAAAGCGCATAATATTGAGGATTGTTTGCGCCTGGTCTTATTAATTAATATTTGTTTGCGATTAGAATCAGATTTTTTCGAACCAAGAATGCTGTAATGTGTTCTATTAGGCTAAATTAACAAATTATCTAAGAATTCTTATTATAATATCAATAAATTATCAAAATCAAATTGCAAGCTCACTTTGTATAATTTTTTTATCTTATACAACCCCACTAAACGGTCTGAAATTAATGACGTTGCGATAATATCATAACATATTATGTTAGATCATAATCAAGGACAGGTTAAACAATAAGTGAAAAAATATTTTCAAACAAGAAAGTATAAACTTAGAACTTCTAATAAATTTTATTTAACTGATGTTGCTATATACCATAAAATTTTACTCTTTACTCTATATCTACCAGACTAACAAGCGAGCTCTTATTGAGAAACCCTCACCTTTAATAACAAGCACCACCAATTACGTAAATAATATGAAGAATGTTTTCAAACAAAGAAGACAAGAGCAATATTCCAGAGATTAAATTCCACAAATAGGTAAGCAAACTATAAAGTGCTTTGCTAAAATAGCAGGAAGGAAAACCTAACTATGTATAATGTAATCTTAGAGAAACAAGAAAGGCATATTCTATAACGGAAGTTATATCTCCTTACCCGTCAATTCACTCTCGTTCCCTTTGTTAGTCTCGCTTCTCGAATTAGTTGCGATTTTAGGGTGATAAACATATAGGACTAACTATCTATTAAAATAACCCGGGCTTTAATTTTGATTAACGTATAATATACTGTCTGTACAAGCGACGTTTACAGCATTCAGAGCCACTTATATTAAACATTTTTACTTTAAACAAACCTAACCAAGTTTAAAAAAAGCCGTGTTGGCTAAGTGGGATGACACTCGACTTTCATTTCGAAGGTCGTGGGTTCAAACCCCGCCACGCACCTCTGGATTTTTCTTCCTGAGAAATTTTTGTGCGCTTTAAACACGTGCTTTTACGGTGAAGGCAAACATCGTGAGGAAGTTCTCAGAACCGGTTCTGAGAACTTTAAAAGAGTTTGAAGGACATGTGACATTCACCAACCCGCACTTGACCAGCGTGGTGAATTAGGGCCTAATATAACTTGTCAAGAGAAAGGTCCCTGTGTCCCAGCAGTAGGGACGTTAATAGGGTGATGATGATGAACCAAGTTTATTCCACAGACACAAATATTATATGATGACTGTAAAATTATGTTCAACCTTCAAGCAGTCGATTCAACTGCACTCGATACGCTTTCGTTAATCATATTATTATTTCATATCGCATAGATTTTCCATCCTTAGAAGCCTGTTATCAGTTTACCGTAAACGTAATAAGGTGTTTATCTCAACTGTGCCTAAAAAACCCTGTGCCGTGCCGCATAAAAAGCTTTGAAGTTTTACGTCGTGCTTTCTAAATCAACCAAGCGCTAAACCCCTAAAGGGTAAGCTTAGGTTAAGCTATCACCTCGCACTATGCCAGGATAGCTAACAGTTTTGTTAAAAGGAAAGCAAGCCACATACAACAGACACTCGGCGAGCAAATTGATATCTTGTAGACTCCAAAATAAGAGTGAAACTCGTTGTCACGTAGTTCAGTTGACCCAAATTAGGGCGCTCATAAAAGCAAACCCACTCACGCGGTAAAAAGACAAAAAAGCGACTCGGTGCGGGAGCTGGCGAGCAAGCTGTGTACAGCGCTGCCACTTCACTAACTTAACTGTTCCGTCGATACGAGTTTTCGTCGAAAGTTGCTTTTTTGTCGGTGATCGAACGCTGTTTAAATTAGATTTTGGCAGTTTTGCTTAGTTCAGTCTTTACTCGCTGAACAACTGTTTGCGAAAGAGCTTTAAAAAGCGCGACATAGCGTTTTTTAATTCTATTATAAGGTGCTTTTTTGTCGGTGATCGAACGCTGTTTAAATTAGATTTTGGCAGTTTTGCCTAGTTCAGTCTTTATTCGCTTAACAACTGTTTGCGAAAGAGCTTTTAAACGCGCGACATAGCGTTTTTTGAATTAAGGTTAAAGCTTTACCAGTTCCGTGCGAAAGAATGCTTTTTTTGCAGTTAATTAAACATATTGCCGAGTCAATTGTTAGCAATTACAGCACAGCTGTAATCATTAACTGAAGGTAATCGGAGATTATTTGCGACTGTAAAGTCCGGCCTAAATTGAGGGGTTTTTACACTTTTTCCTAAGGAGACTACGTAATATTCAAAGCCTACGTTGTGAATTGTGGCCTTTGACTCATACTCATAACACTTTATTCCCAAAATGCAATCCTGTTGTAAAAGATTATAAACAGTCAACTCGGTAGCAATATAAAGTCAATGTGTAAAATGCGTGCGTACATAATTGTTTGGTCGTTTTGACAATCTGCCAACACAAGGGAGTCGCAATGAATATTACATGTTGATGAGTGATGGCCCATTTCGTTAGAAGGAAAGTTCAAGATACTTTACTTTTTGACGGCATGTGCCACTGTAATGGGTTTTGGTCGTCGTTATGGGCCGTATTTTATATCATTAAATAAAGCTTCTTAGCGATACATTTTGAAGGATTTTATCGAATAATGACAAAAACTGATGCTATAAACTGTTTTAATGTTGATTAAGTCGCTTTTAAATTGTATGCAACAACTTCTGTTGATAAATGATAATGGATGAAATAATCTCATTATCCGTGTTATCTGCTCAACTTAAAACCGACCGTGATAACCTCAGAGATAAACTTTTTGTTGTGGCTTTTCCTTGTTCGTGAAGTTTAAAAAGACGTTCCCATGAAATAATGTTATTTTGTGCTTTTGTACAATCTTGGATTTGTTTTAGATGTTGCTTCAAGATTTATGGTTTGTAGCTTTGTATGGTGGGCCTTGTACGGCATTTTAAGAAGCTTTATATTTTAGTTTTTTAGCTTTAAAAGCTTATCGTCTGTTCAGCCATTGGCCGTCGGCGGCGGCCAATTAGATTTATAACGGGATATTTAACCATAATTGATTGTGTTTTCAGTTTAAAAAGGTAATTAATCATGGTAATTATCCCGTAAATGTAAACAGTACTACCGCTTATAAAGTAATGCCTCCAATAATGATACCCGGAATTCATAGTCGCAAATAATCTCTGATGACTGATCAATGATTACATCTGTAATTACTTATTAAAGCCCATTGATAGCAATTACAGATGTTATCATTAATAAAATATATTAAATTATATGACTATGAATTCTAGCGAGTACTTATTGCCTATTTATTTTTGTGGATAATATCTTTCTTAGTGTCAATCGAATCTTCATGCGCCTTCTCATACCACCCAAAATTCTGAGTAAATTAATACATATATTACAAATTCAGACCCAAATATAATGCGTACAAATTTTCCTCGAATTAAATAAGTCATAGCAAATGATTTATTCCCTGAAGGGTCCCTTTGTTCCGATTCTAAGCCGACTCAGCATCTTTTGTTGGGTTGAATACACAAGAAGCCTCTTTAAATCTAATTAATTTTAAACAAGCTCTTCGAGTAACTTAACTTGTAGGTCCCATCCCATGAGTTAGTTTTTTACCGCGGGAAGAAACAATATAGTTTATCGTACTTGCATTGGTTATACCATGGTGGGATATGGTTCTAATTTTAGAGATGGGTGCCTCATGTTGAAATATAATCTCCCACCATGTATGTTACCCAGAATTCAATTTTAAAAGTTTTTTTAAATTAATATGACAACATATTTGTTTGGATAGAAAAGGGTGGTTATTTCATCAACTTAGAATATAAAAAAATCATCTTTGTGTACTCGCCTTTACGGAAACGTAAGTGACATAAAAATGATTGTGTTCCGAAGTTCACCCAAACCTTTCCGAATTCATCTAGAACGTGCCGATCAGATTGTGTATAAGTGAAACGTGCTCTAAATGTGGCACTTTGAATCTTTATTGGATCTGAATGGATTAAATAACACTGTGCGCCCTCTTTTACACGGTTTATGGCTAGTGAAGTATTTTAAGCAGACCAAACTGATTAAAAAGTTTATTAAAGTGGCTGATTCAGTGCAATGAGAGTTTCTTCAAAGAATGCTGTGTCTTTCAATCAAAATCTCAAAATTAAGATATATGTAGTCCTAGTAGTTTTGTCTTTTTTATAAATATTGGTTAATTTTCGCCTTAATATCACTTAATATTACATGTTCGGTAATACCGGTACACCTTGTTGATAAAACGAAATAAAGACTTTATGAAATCACAAAGCAAAAATATTTGAAATTCTACGTAAAAATTCTGGATCATCGATAGTCAATGGCTACTGAATGTTATGTCTCAATAGCGGTCAGTCTATTAGAAAGGAACCATACATACTACTAAAGATACTTGCTTATTTATTTGGTTCTGTCTGTCACTACCACGCGGAAGGCCCCGGAAATGACGTCACAGCCGATAAGCGGACACACGTCACTTGCAACTTATTGCTGTTGGTTCACGATTTTGACGAAACAAAAACACATACATAGGTTCTCGTTCTACAGTATTTATTTAAGGTATTTTCATCGAGCACTAGAAAAATTCAACATTGTTGACTGATATTTTACTTTTAAACATTTGGACACCTCACTCACACACATACATACAACCACACTAACACTTGCAACCCTACATGATGTAATAGTCAACAAAGCCTCCCTTATTGCTGTTGGTACACGATATTGACGAAACAAAAACATTATTGCACTCGATTTACAGTTTTCTTTTTGGTAAAAATTCACCGTTCACTAGAGAACCTGAAAATTTATTCAAGTAAGCTTTTTTTTTTAATTGAGGTGCTACCCTACACTTGAATATCAACGTTCTCTTATTGCAAACACACACACACACACTAACACACACACCCTCATACAAATACACAAGCCAAGAATCTTTGAATCTCTACATACAAATTCCGAATCATCAATACCATATTTATGTCTCAATAGCGGCCAGTTTATTATAAGAAAAGATACTAAGTACTATAAAGAAACTCGCTTATCTGGTTCTGGCTGTCACTACCGCGCGGGAGGCACCGGAAATGACGTCACAGTCGATAAGCGGACACACGTCACTTGCAACCCTGCGTGACGTAATACTCGTAGTCAACAAAGCTTTCCTTATATAGATATTGGTAGACGATTTTGATGGGACATGACGTTAATGTAGATAAATTTATTTCATAAATATTGCTCTATTGAGTTTCATTCAAAAATATTCTAAAATAATGTAGTAAATTGAGACGAATTACGTAATATTGTATGCTAAATGCCTAAAAAGTGAGGTTTATTACTTTGTGAAGATATTGAAAAATCGAATGGTATCAAAAGTAAACCGCATTACAAACACCTCACATCATATCATAATCTTCTTTTTTTTTGCTTTTATAATAATTCACCTACGTATGTTATGTTACGGACATAAGATTTAAGGATGATTGTAAATCCATTTACCTATTTTATTTATTAGTACATATTATTAAGTATGAGTGTAAATAATAGTTTCATAAATTAATAAATAACTTTTATAAGTGTATTTATTTAAGAGAAAACTTAAATAAATCTAATTTAAGAAAAACGCGATGCGCTTTGTTTTGATACCCCACACTAGTACACTTGCAGATTTTCGGTTTTCCTTCCCCACTCTCACCCAATCAATAACTTTAAAACGGCACAACCGATTTTTATGAAACATGTCTAAGAACTCGCGCCAGACTCACATTTCATACAAAAAAAACTCAATTGAGATCGCTCCATCCGTTCGGGAGCTATGATGTCCCAGACAGACAGACAGACACACAGACAGTGCCACAGACAGACAGACAGACACGTCAAACTTATAACACCCCTCTTTTTTGGTCGGGGTTAAAAATAAGAGTATTACTTTTTTTATCTAATACGTTTGTCTTAAGCACGCGTTCATATTCTACAA
Organism: Gymnoscelis rufifasciata; assembly: GCA_929108375.1. Taxonomy (NCBI): domain Eukaryota; kingdom Metazoa; phylum Arthropoda; class Insecta; order Lepidoptera; family Geometridae; genus Gymnoscelis; species Gymnoscelis rufifasciata. The sequence goes on along the minus strand of OV815315.1, from coordinate 3,438,263 downwards.
ACCGTTAATAAATACATCAATCATCATAACAGCATGTCAACAGCGCGTGAAAATAAATGTGATCGTGTGCCAGAGCTCTAATTCTAATTCCAAAGGGTATTTTGTACCTAATGTATGTATGTGTAACTCATATTAACTTAACTTTTATAAATGTCCATGTTTTGTAAAAGTTTTTGTTATTATGTGTTGGGTGTCCTTTCATTCTAGTAAATAAATAAACTCTACCCAAACATGTAGTTATAATCATCAAATACGATAATACTTTAGAATAAGCTTAAGTTGTAATATCTTACATATTTCCTTACTATCATTGCAGTCGTAGAAAGTTACTTAACTGATAAAATATGGAGCTATTATGATCAGTCACATGTTTGTGACAAAGCAAAGCGAATAGGTCTTGCCATAACTACGAGTAACTATATAATAAAGACTATAAGAATAACTATGTAATAAAGAGTTATATTATTATTATAGACACGTATTGATGACTTAAAGAATCATTGCTAAGTTTACTAGGATCTTGAGATATAAATCCTAAGTATTATTAACGACAAAATTACTCAATTGTTGAAATATGGTAATAATTCACATGTATATAACCTACTTAGTTTGCATGAACAACATGAAGGGTTGTAGCTATTTTATAGATTAATATGTTTTGCGCATTTCGCATAAAATCTTCCTTATTCATGTGCAGGTGTGCTATAAAAACTGTGAATAAATTACTAACAATACACCGACAAAGGATTTTTTTCTACAAAGGCTAGACATATAGGAAGTCTATTTGAGTTGTTAGTAGTATGACAGTGAAAAACAGTGTAACTAAAATGTAATTGTGAGATATAATTATATTATCAATTAATGACTATTATTACTATTAATGACTATAAGAGTCTAAATTTCGTAAGTAGGTACTCTATTTGAATTAAAAAAAAAAAAAAAAAAGAATATGCAGAAAAAATTATGACACATCCGTAAGTTCCGTAACCTTCGCGCACAGGATTCGAACCTGCATCTCCGGTTATAGCGTAGGATAGGGTAGCGCGTCGGCGCGCTAAAAATATTTATAACCTACAAAGTGAGGTTTATCACTTATTAAAAACCATTATAATCTATTCGACTAGTCTGTCATATAGGTTTGTGCGTGAAAGTTCTAGATATAAATTATATCTCTAGACTTACATTATCATCATCTAACTAATGCATATAGTACGTACATACATAATAATAGAATGAAAGAACAGACTCGAGACTCGACTTCTATACATTCTGGATGTATAGAAGTTATGGTCTCTACGCGGGATTCGATCACTCGCAACCCAATCAATTCATATCGCTCGAGGTTATTGTTGCATTTCAAATGTTATTTATTGAGTTGCTTCAAAAAACGTAAGCTCAGTGCTTAGTTTATGCGTCTTCATAGTTCATGTATAAATAAATAAATATTTCCAGACAATCCACACAACATCTAGCCCCGTACTAACTCTAAGCTTGATACGGGTACTAGACATCTGATATATGTACTTAATGTAATAGACATACAAATATAGATATTATTTTAAAATACATATTTAATACCAAGACCAAGGAGAAAGTGCTTGCAGAACATACAAACACTTGACCCTTTTGGTGGGAATTGAATCCGCTACCACTTGCACCGCAAGCGGTGCTTGGCCCACCGTGCCATTGAGGCAGTCAGTCTATGATATGAGGTTCTTATTCTACAAGCTGACAGCTTTTATAAAGCTACCAAATAGCAGTCGACAGCCATATACAGTCGTATTTATACCACCACTGAAATCCGACAGCTTCCGAAGCAATAGCTACCGATAGCAATAGATCGATAGTTTCCATGTAATTATGCAAAACTATGTCGTTGTTTAGATGTTTAGTTACCGTATTCACTATGCAAAATACACGGAGCACTTGAATCTATATACATAAACACCCCTATTAACGTTCCCACTGCTAGGACACAGGGACTTCTCTTTTCACGAGAGAGATTAGGCTAAGGCCTAATAAGGCGTGGTGAATTAAGATTCACCACGCCGGCCGGCCAAGTGCAGGTTGGTGAATGACACATGCTCTTTAAAGTCTTGTCAGTAATCTGTATGTTAGAGTCCAACTACAAGAAATTGAATTGAAGCTGAATATGCTTAGGATCTAAGGTCATACATGAATACTTTATGAGAGATTTTCTAGAAGAAATGTTAAGCAGGTTTGGCCCGACAGTAGCGATGACATAACTTAGCTGACACCGTTGAAACTAAGCTGTAGCGTTGTGACTCAGATGTGTTTTGAGGATGAAATAATATTTATAGGACCTAGACCCCTTGTATGTCTTTAATCTTCTACCTTCTATTTATATAAAAATGAATTGATGTTCGTTTGTCTCACTAAAACTCGAGAACGGCTTTATTATCTTAGTCTTGAAATGTTCGTGGAGGTTTAAGGAAGGTTTAAAGGTCGAGAAAAAATCGAATAACTGCCGGGAAAAACATTGAATAAAAACCCGTGCGAAGCCGGGGCTGCCTGCTAGTTAGTTATATTTATTTTACTGCAGCAAAAACTTTTTTGCTTTATTTGCAAGTTTTCGCCAGTGCGGGTGGAATATTGGAAACGCTGATTTACAATGGTAAAGTGAAAAGTTTTTGTAGATAATACCTATGTGATAAAAATGTTTTTAATATTTCTCATTTATGTTCATTGGTGTGTGTAATATTTTTTTCTATTCTATTAATTAGACATAATATTGTAATAATAATAAATCTATAGAAAAACCCCCGATTCCAATGCCTTTATTTCCTTAAAAGTAAAACACCATAATATTTAGTAATAATGTGCTCACGATGCGCTTTCATTTGATACCCCACTCGAGTATATTTGCAGTTTTTAGTTTTCCTTCCCCACTCTTAACCCCATAACTTTTAAACGGCTCAACCGATTTACATGAAACATGTCTAAGAACACTCGGGCCAAACTCACCTTTCATACAAAAAAATTAAATTGAAATCGCTCCATCCGTTCGGGAGTTATGATGTCCCAGACAGACAGACACACCGACAGACAGACAGACACGTCAAACTTATAAAGAGGGGTGCTCTTTGTTGGTCGGGGGTTAAAAACAAAGAGAGGGGCAAGCTGGGTTGTTCTATTCGTTTTTCAACTCAGTGTTATATAAAATTGAAGTGAACTGTCAAGACAATGTTATTTCATTGATAAATTTTAGCTTTTATTTCATTAACTTTAAGTTGACCCGTCCATATTTGCCCTGTGTTTTTAAGGAAATAAACGTTTTGAGTTTGAGTTTGACTGATAGCATATTTTTTACTGTAGTTACTGGAATTCTAAAAAGGTTATGATGCAGCAATTTCTGTCTAACATCCAAAGTTACAAGAGTTACAAGCTCCCCATGTTTTCTCGTAACAATAGCGCAGTAATTTACATAACTAGCACAAAGGCTACTAGACTGACCTATATCCTATGTACTAACTACTGTTGCTGCCCGCAAATTGACTCGCTTGTTATAAAAATGTTTAGACTAATTTACACAAACGCTGTTAATTTGGTTGGGGAAATACATATTGCTGAATATTCCATTTGAGACGTCTAGCCTTGATACGCTCTAAGCTTGTATTACGTGTAGTAGACATAATGTTACACTGTCTCCTTCGTCATATTAAATACACGGCGTCTCTGGAAGCCTGACAGAAGTGATAACTACAATTACGTGCATGAAAAAATAAACTTTTTTTTTAAGTGGGTGCTCGATTTTATTCCGAAGATCGAGTGTACACCCTCTGCATTTTTCTTCGTGAAAAATGTATATGTGCTTTATAACACGTGCTTTAACGGTGAATGGAAACATCTTGAGGAAACCGGCATGTTCTGAGAACTTTAAAAGTTTAAAAGTCTTGTGATATTTACTAACCCGCACTTGGCAAGCTTGGTGGTGCTTGATGGCAGTAACAATAGCAATAACAAATAAATAAATATTTCCGGACTTCTCACACAGCATCGCCTAACCCCAAACTAAGCAGAGCTTGTACTATGGGTGTTAGGTGACTGATATAGGTACTACATAGATACATTTTTTTTGTATATACAACAAAAAAACAACATACGATACATAGATACAATCTGTCTCGTCAAGAGAAAAATCCCTGTGTCCACCCACCCCTATTTAATAGATGTGATTATGTATGTGCATGAGAGAAAGAGAAAGACTAGCGCCGCCAATAAGCGATACGTAACGAACAGGTTAATTCGCACATAAGAAGTTATCACCTCTCGATACGTTCCCAATAAATTTATTGAAGAATAATTTACTAAATTTGTGTAGAAAAAATTAAGACGAAGTAACGTAGATTACTAGCGAAATGCGGGACTCGAATCCACGTCTTCCATTATACGCATGGACGTGCTGTAGGGTTTATCACTTTGTAAAAACATAAAAGGCTTATTAAAGAATATACCAGAAGAAAAATCACAATTGAGAATCAATGCCTCATAATTTCAACTGTATCTACAAGAACCTTACAAAGGTAATGTAAGATGCAAGCCTTGTCTAACAATCAAAGTTACCCACGATGTATTCCCGTAACAATAGTGGAGTTGTTTACATAACAGGCACAAAGGCTTGTTAGATTGACCTATTTCCTCATGTACCTACTGTTGCTTCTCGCAGATTGTCTCGCTATGTAATATAGATATTTAGACTAATTTGGACAAATACTGGTAGGCTGGTACCTATTAAAGTACCTATAGGTACCTTATTGCTGGATATTCTATACAGCAACATCTTGCCTCGATAGACTTAAAACCTCAGACTCGCAGAATGACTATGAATTTTGGGTAGGTGATATGTTTATGAACATTTTATTTTTGTTACTTTACCTAGTTTTGACGATTTGGAGGTAAATTAAGGGGTTTGTTTACGGGTAGTAGACCTCTAATATAATGTAACTCCTTTGTCGTTTTCAAAGCGTTGGCTTACTTGGACTCCTTAAAAACTTGTGTGTCTCGGGAGTCCTGACAAAAATGATAACCTTAAATACGACTACTGGGGTGCGTGAGCCAAATTAAAGTTAGACAAACTGTCATTACGCGTTACGTACGAATCGGTTAACTCTCCGATAAGAAGCATTATAAAAAATCGTCAAAGATGAACACGGAATACTAGCAAATCAGAACCACAATACCAAAGTAAAGAATTACTTATTTGTAAATACTAATTGAGAATCAATTGGATCATCAATTGAATCGCAATCTCTAGTTCCACACAGAAACAACTACGGAGGTAGGCTCTAAGCTTGTGTTACGGGTAGAAGGCACCTGATATATTGTACCTCTGTCGCACACATTAATAAACCGCGCCTTTCGGGACGCGTAGAGAGATAACTTTAAATACGACTAGCATTGTATCTGAGAGAAAAGGAAGTTAGACCGACCGAAATAATAAATATAAATTTAAGAAAAACCCACGATTCCAATTCCCTTATCTCCTTAAAAGTAAAACACCATAATATTTTGTAATGTGCGCGAGATGCGCTTTCATTTTATACCCAACCCGAGTATATTTGCAGTTTTTTGGTTTTCCTTCCCCACTCTCACCCCCATAACTTTTAAACAGCACAACCGATTTTCATGAAACATGTTTAGGAACACTAGCGCAAAACTCACCTTTCACTTTTAAAACTTAAGTGTAATCGCTCCATCCGTTTGGGGACTATGATGTCCCAGACAGACAGATAGACAGACACGTCAAACTTATAACACCCCTCTTATTTGGTCGGAGGTTAAAAATATACCACTTCAAAAACGTAAAAGACTGAGCACTGATACTGAAGAATATAATTTAATTAAACCATAACTGTGAACCAATGTGGAGTTTTTCATAAATTATTATTTTCTACTATTGTTACTTAACCGAATTCTAAAAAGTTTATGATATAACAAACTTTGTCTTACATCAAAGTTACAAGCACGAAGTATTCTCGTAACAATAGTGCAGTAGTTTACTAACAAGCACAAAGGCTACTAGACTGACCTATATCCTATGTACCTGCTGTTGCTTCCCGCCAATTGACTCGCTATGTTAAAGAAATTTTCCGACTAATTTATGCAAAGGCTGTTTCGTTAAGGCAATCTTGGAAACCAGCAGATTAAGATAAAGATAAAGAAAACTTCATTGTATAAGTAAAGACTAAGTGAATCCCCTTAATGATATTTACTTATCCTTACATAGTTATTCTCATATTTATTTCTTCAGTAGAATTTCTATAATGACTTATCATTATAATTTAAGGGGCGTTGCCAAGCGCGCAACGCTCGGATCAGTTTTTTTATCTTATTGTATTTTTATATCTATTAATAGTCGCCTTCTTTGGATATGGCAGATGTAAAGTAAGGGTCTGTTTCACTTTGTTAAAATACATATAGAACAATCTCGGTCAGCCTGTCACTGACAGTTGCCGGTTGAGTTAATAACTCCATATTATAACCATTGGCTATTTTATCCGGAGATTGAGAAGCATATAATTTCTATAAATTAAGAATTATATTAGTGCTATACACTTAGAGTAGGTATCTAAAGTAAGGATAGAGTGCGCGTATCACCGAAACTACATAGTGCAGAACGTAACGCTGCCTGCAGCTATAGATCATAGACAAACGTAAATGAGTGAATGACAGGTAGGAATGGGGCGTTCCGATGGGGGAAAAGCTATCGATAAATTATATTAATTAAGTTCTCTGTTAGGTAATTAGTTACACACTTTTATGTTATTTACTTGTTCTCTGGTTCATTATAGAGGTATAAAATATCTAATATTCATATTTTTAGTAATTTACCAAATTATAATGATAGTTCCACCATTTTCACAATCATTTTCGGGTTGTTTTATGTGGTTACATTTATTATTATTATGAATACTTTTTTGCACAAGAATATAAAGAATTGTACAAAAGGTGTGCTTAATTTAGGTATTACATAGTAGCAAGATCCCGACATTAGCCCGTTGGGGTATTGCAACCTATCGATGATGATGATGTGTCCTAGCCGATTTCAGCTATGGCGACTGTGTCACTGGTCAAGCATTTTAACCTAAACTTATGTCAGTTAGGGTGTAGATGGTCTACTCCTTTGCAACCTATCGATTATGATTATAATATCGTATTATGATTAGATACTTAAATACTTAAAATGTATGACTAATGGGTAAAAACATAAAAAAATATCGCTATTTAAAATTATGGACTCGTATGTATGTATGCCCAATGTGAATGTGAATTATTTTACTGTTGAATAAATAAAAATATTACAACTAAATTTGAAGCGTTGAGCTCACAATATGTCGGCGTCATGGTTTTAGCAGTGCGCTTCCCTCGCCCGGTTTGGGCACCATTAATAGTATTAGCGGTATTTATAGGTTACTAGGGAATATTACGTAAGTCCGCTCAAAAAATATTTTAATTACTTTTACACAGTTTATTACAAATTAGTGACTAACCTTAAAACAGTCTCCACCAGCACACCACTACAACACTTTTCACTTTTTAGCGGTCTAGTCGCTAAGAAGCGCAGAAACAGAATGGCGTGCTGGATTCGTGAGTCGTTGAAGTTAGGTTAGGTTTGACAACCGGAAGCGACCCAGTACTACAGCTAACAATTTACGTAGTTTTAATAAATTTATCAAAACATTTTTAAATTCATTAACTATTGTAATAAATAACAACAAACATTCTGAATATTTATGGTTGCATTATATATTTTTTATTGCAAAAAAAAAATCTATCCAACCTAATTTATTTTTAAATGGTATCGTTTTTAAACTATTTAAAAATGATTCAATAGCGGAATAAAATAAATTAGTACATTGAATTGATTATAAATTATGTACATAATTAATATTTATCCTTAAAATAGTTAGTAACTAGGTCGGTTATAAAATTAGTTTGCCAACTTAAGTATTTATTTTATAAAATGCACTTGGTTTTATCCATTATGGAAGAAGTTATAAGTTCCCTACATAAAATGTGCCTATATCCAACAAGTTTAAATATCTTACAGTTTTTAGTTTGATATCCTGAATAATATTGCAATTTATTCACACTTTTCCGAATTTTCCAAATTCTCAGTAATAGTTGGGGTGAGCACAACACACAGTATAGTCATTAGACATTAGGACAGCTGTAGGAACTTATTAATTTACGCATTCCTTTTTTTGTAATATAGAAACTTGATTCAGGAACATATTTTGTTCCATATGTTTGGATCAAAATTACATAAAATTATATAACTTTTGAAATTTTAATGGTTATCAATACTATTTAGATTTATAACGGGATATTTACCATGATTGATTGTCTTTTGAGTTTCAAAGTTAAAGAGGATAAAGTTGCAAAGGTTCTGCAAAAATCCTCAAAAAAATTTAACATCGACTACAATCGATCGTGGCCCATAACTACAATTTGGACGGTCGGCGCGGTGCGCGGTGTTTGCGTGCCCACCTTGCCCGATTTATTTTTATCGAAATAAGTGTAAAAATCGTCATACCGATGAAATGTAATGTTAGATTTCATCTTGGAGTGCTTTCTTGTGCCATTTTTGCAGGATTTAACTATTTTTATTGTCCAATTTAACAAAATGAATTGAGATCTTCATGCCGCCACCGCGCATCCACGACTGCGAACGCTCGCTGCGCGAACGTCATGTTGTTCTTACTAGTGGCTGCTGTTCCTTCTACATTGTGCTCACTCTATCCTTACCATAGATACTCTAAGGCTATACATGTGAAAGTGATACTCGATAGTAACGGAAACCGATACATAGCGTAGGCATTGCAATAACTAAATTAACGAACAACTATTCATAAAAAATACGAAAAGTTTTATGTTTTTTTTTTGTTTTAGCACTTAGTTTACTATTTGGGAAGAGTTTCTTTCGCAAACTATTACGTTTAAAAAAAAGTTGTTTAAGAAATTTCAATATAATTCTTGATGACTTAATTTTTTTTATGTTTAAGGTCTATTTATGGGGTAAGCCAAAAATGTAATGTTATCTTTCTATCTTTATGTATAAATCTTAATGCAGTGCACAGAATACACCTACTTACGAAGTTTCGTTTTTACACACAGTATAGTACCTATAGTTTTTATAGTTTCGGAGAAGTGTCTGTGACATACGAACGGAAATGACGGACGGAACCTATAAGGTTTTCGTTATTTTGAGATTTGGCTGCCGAACCCTAAAGCGATCACTTTCAATTCACTTAACAGTTATTCAGACATATCATTAAACTTTCGAGCAGCTTTCAACACGCACGTCTTTGTGCTAAGCCCATAAACGGCCGGATAACACAATACCTATGAACTCTTCTGCATTTCCTTATAGATCCTAGGATACCTAGTTATAGATAGAATAACGATGTCTTTGCTATGTTGTTGACCTAGTTGTAGGGCTTAATACATAATCAGAAATGTTATGTAATATATGTATGTGGGCTGAGGGAAAATACCTTGAAAATCGAATAATTAGACTTCATTTGAACTTATGATTGCTTTTAAAAAAATATTCAAATAGCATTTACGTACCTATAAGAGGAGAACTATCAATTGCGGTCACCCATCCAAGCACTAGCCATGCGTCAAAAATCACGATTGTTGTTTGGGAGCGCCCCTAAAGTAATATTTATTTATTAAGTTTTCTATTCGTTGTCATAGCGTCAACAGATATACATCATTCCTCAAAATTTTAACTCCCTATCTATCGCGGCTCTTGAGATAAAACCTGATGACAGACGGACTGACAGACAGACGACGACAGTCTGAGAAATAGGGTCCCTTTGGGTACGGAACCCTAAAATAGGGGTTGATTTGTATGTATTTTTTCATGATAAAATTATATATATAGAACTATTTCCTTCGTGCAGTAGATAAACATCATAATATAATTTTTAGATTTTTAAGTCCTACCAGTAAAGAGAAAAATGCTTGTAAAATATTTCTTTTTGCCTGTAGGTAACGAGTATATGTATAGTACAAATAAGGGCGCTTTTATTTGAACGAGTTTTTTAATATTTTCTGCATAAAAACAACTTTTATATTCCCAATTAATGTACTCATCTCGATAAATGAGATGTTATAACCAGTTCTTTGTCATTCATAGTGTGTATTAAGTACCGATTGATATTATTATGAGCGCATTCCGAGCCGGTTAATGAAAGTGTTTTATAGTGTTTTTGTTTGACTGTGCTTAAGTGGATTTGCTACGGATAGACTGAGGGTTTTTTTTTTGATTAAACTAAGCAATGGTTAGTTATGGCAATAATGCACTTGCAATATCTTTTGACATTAGTCAAGGGCTATATCGCTTTGCCACATGTGAGCGAAATAGACAATAAGTTTAACTAGTGTCTATCTTTACTCAGAGATGGTAAAACAGGCATTAAGAGATGTTAGGTCAAGGAAAATCAAAATTTGTTATCGATAAGATATTTTGTTAAGGCTTAGTTAATTTTTAAAACATATTAAGGTAAGAACCGATAAACAACCGCTTTCTTCTACCGGTATTACATCAGTTTCTTAAAAAAGTATTTAATGTATATTGATCTGAGACGTGGTTCATAACTTTAGGTCTTATAAATCAGGTAGTATTAGGTCTTTAGCTTCAGACTTTGAGGGCAGCTTTCAGGACATTTGGTAGGCATTACATTAATTATTTAGGGTCAGCCTAGAGCAGGCCTCTAGCTGTTATAAAAATGTTCATTGCAAAACGTTGATTTCACGGATCTACGGCTCGCGGGTCGTTTCTTACCGCGAGCTATTCATACCACAGTATGAATCGCCCACGGACACTTTTAGAATGGGTCGATTCAAACCTTAATATTGGGTCCAGGCGAAGTCATATAGAAAAGGTTTTATAGTTAAAGTATAAAAACTTAAATAAGGTTTTTACAACCTTGCTCAAAACGATTGTAAAAATTGACTCTTGGTTTTACGACCTAATACTATATACACCAGTTGCAATTGGTATTATGATTGAAAAGTTATATTTGCAAGATACTTAGTGGCAATTCACAACAAATTAAAGCTAAGACTAAAATGACAGTAGGGACATATCTTCTGCCATTTTAGTAATATGACGTCATCTTATTTATCTTATTAACTCTCTAACTGTAGGTGTACCTAAGCATGTGAATGAACAAGAACTCCTCCAGTTACCCAACAAAACATGAGACGTAATGAGAAAAGTGGGTGTTACTGCCACCATAAGTGGAACTAATTACTTTTATGTAATCTTGAACGACTTTATTGACAGGAAGTACCTGCAAACTGCAAGTTATGTACATATATAAATGTACTTAAGCCATTTAGCAGATACCCGCTTTAAACGCCACGGTGATGCCCATATTTTATGGATTTTAACAACAAGAACAACGTATTTCTCGCGGTAAAAAACCTATTGCCTTCCTCAATCCTAACTAAAAGTTTGATTTGGATTGAATCAAGGATTCAGAGGGTTATCACTTACAGACGTGAACAGACGAAAGCTCCTGTCTGTCTTATGTTCGGGATAAACTCAAAAACTACCTAATGGATCTTTATGCGGTTTTCATCTTTAGGAAGAGTGAGTCAAGAGGAAGGTTATCGCATCTGAAATACTAAAAAATCTTTCAAATAATCTTAAGGGCGGAGATAATTCCAATACCACTATTTCTCTGTCCAATGCGATTGTCGGAGATAACATGGTTTATATAAAATTACAGAAAATATAGTCGTGCGAAATTTAATAAACACTAGCAATTCTAACTCCTCCAGAATTTATTAATAGGTACTTCTAAACAAGGCACATGTTCACGACTAAAACGACTTCCGATCGTAAACATAAATAGTAAATGGCTCCTTAAGTTTATTTTCTGGTGATACACCATAGATATATTTAAATTGTTTCCGTTTATAACTGATTATGCGTGGTTATTGCGGAAACTAGCACAATGGTGATAAATGTCTTAGTTATTCTGTACACAAAGCACATAGCGCGCCTTGTACGCGCATCGCCGCATACATAAAAGATGCAGGGCTACTTACAAACGTCCGGACAGCGATTTGTCGGCTTTTAATCGGCTTTCAACAGCTCAATTTTAGTATGTTTTTTATTATTTCTGCGTATAAATGCGAAAGTAACTCTGGCTATCTGCTCCTCTTTCACGCAAAAACGAATGAACCGATTTATAACAAATATGGTACACAGATTCTCTAGAGCTTGGGAAAATAGGCTACTTATTACCGCGGGGAAATGTCTATCCGCGGAAAAAAAAACATTAAAACGCCGCGGGGCACTGCTAGTTGTCGAAAATAAACGATTTTAATAAAAAAAAATATACTTATCAGTTAAACATGCTATAACCACATGCTTAAAATGCTCGTTAAACGAACACACATGCAAGCTTTGAAATAAGCGTGCTCAAACCACGCCCCTTCCACCGGCGCCGCAGGTAGCATGCTCAAGATCGAACGGATGTTGGTAGTCATTAATGAACTTGTTTATAAACACTTGCCTTTAGGTAGCAAATATTCAAAAGTCAAATGATCACGTGCTACCAAAAAAAACATGCGTAGCTGTAGCTTAAGATTCGGGTTCTCAATCGACCAACTAACTGTTAAATACATATAACGTACAAAAAAAAAGGTGTGTGTGCGATTCACACACGATAGAAGTGAAACTTCAGTAAGTAAATCAATAAAAGAATAAGAATAAAAAAAAAGGTGTGTGTGCGATTTACACACGATAGAAGTGAAACTTCAGTAAATCGACGAAAGAAAAAGAAGAATAAAAAAAGAGTGTGTGTGTGTGTGTGTCAGCTACGACGCACGATTGGAGTCTACTACTTACGAACTATATCGAATAGAAAAAAAGGGTAAATGAACGCATCTGCTAAAATGATAAGAGAAACAAACATATATCTGTAATTATTCGGATTATTTATATTACCTCAATAAAGCGTATTACATAAAGTATGTTACAAAATAATATAAATAAAATACAGCAATACCTCTTTGCGCGATACTTCGTAGTTGGGACTACGAAGTCCCAACTACGAAGTATCGCGCAAAGAAATTTAAATAAAGCATTGTATTTGTGTCTCTTACCATTTCCGTTTCATCTTTTTGCATCCGGTTTGAAATCACTACGATTCTATAGAAGTTTCACTTCAAAAAAAACAAAAAATAAATACTATGCAAAAAGATTTTGTTCGGGCGGTCACCCATCCAAGTACTGGCGTCGCGCAAAGTTGCTTAACCTTGTTAGCGTTTAAGATTGGCTTACCCGACAGGTAAGCCAATATTATTTCCAAAATTAAAATTCCAACTTATAGCGCCTATCGGATAATTGAAAAATCGGCCCTAATCACAATATTAGGCACGTTGTCGTCAATACGATGACTAAAGAATAATAATTAGTCCGTCATTTAGATGATTAATAAAAAAATAACATTTTTTTTTCTTGTAACGAAATATGAAGACGATGTGATGTATTGATTTGTCTGTTCACGTCAGTAAGTGATAACCCTCTGAATCCTTACACGTGACCTCCGAGTGAGCGGCTTCGGCCGCGGCTTGTCACCATCCTCCGGGCTGGGCCAGTGCGTGAAACGATTTTTTTATGTTTCGTAGGTAATGTGGCCCGGAGAAACCGAAGCCGAGAATCTAACTTTTAGGTCTTCATGCTCCACCTTAATCTACATCGTCACTTAACATCAGGTGAGATTGTGGTCAAATGAAGGCTTATTTAGCATAAAAAATAGAAATAAAAAAAATCTTTCGTGCGCTTTGTTTATACGACAGAAGCCCCCTTTAGAAGGAACTTTGATGCACTTAACTTCTCACTTTCTTCTTTTCTCTTACAATCTGGGTCCTTTTTTATTAAATTGATAGAAAAATAGGTGTTCGGGCCATCGGTTTCATGAAGTCATCATCCCTATTCGTTAAGTTAGTTTAGTTAAAGGAGAAACAAAAACAATAATTGTCATATTAATAAAAACCTCATCCTTTTTTAATCAGCAAAAGACGTTTACATTCGAATAATAAATATTCTAATACGTGTCGGATGCGGTCCGTAGGTGTGTAAATAGGAAGTTCTTAGTGCTAAAGCAAACACAGACTATAAAAGGCAGCCCAAGAGTCAAAGATCCGGAAAACATTAATCAAGCATTGCAAATGGTTACTGGAAGACCACCTACTTAAACTTACTTAGATTAAAAATTCTATATAAATTCTAATATAAGTTATTTGTTGTTGTTGTGTTAAGTAAACCCTTACTCACTAAGCGTAACGTGTTCTCAAAATAGCATTGTTAAATATATGTTTATATTATAAATAAGCAAAACACAGACTCTCATGTCAGTAATGTTAAAAAAGGAAACAAAAAAGAAGCTTTTAAAAGTAAATCGCTACCAAAAATACGGCATTAGCGGTGAAGAGTGTGAAAATAAACATCGTGAGGAAACCGGCTTGTTCTGAGAAGAGTTTGAAGGACATGATGACTTGTGAATTAAGGCCTGATCTTTGAAAATGAAATGGAGAAGTCTCGGTGTCTACGTAAATACTAAATTTACGAGAAGTGCTACGGGAATTCGCAGGGATTATGTCACGCGAATATAATAAAATATAGGCTCAGACTTCAGTACTTAATTACCTATAGAAATACAGTGTTTTTAGGAAATTAATCAAATCTGCGCCGTGGATTATTTTTATTTATAATAATATACAATACAATCCAACACGACTTAAGTACGTGTTTCTAATTTCTTTTTAAGTATAAAAGATCATCATAGAGTTGCTATAATTTATATTACTATACTTGCTATGGACAATATCTGCTTCGAAAACTCAGGTTTTAAGTACGACAGCCTAAAATTATACGAAGTAGGGGAAAGCATTTTAAAATTGCATAAAAGACCCTTGTCGGTTAACGGTTGGGAAAAATACCCCTTAGGGAGGTAATGGCAGAGCCGGTGGGACCGCCCTTTATTGACCCACGGTGTAGGTTCGATACTCGAACGACAAAAAGAGGTTTTATGGAGATGTTTTTGCTCGCTGGGTTCCGCGGCGTTACAGTCCCTATATTGGAGTTTCCTAAACCCTGAGTATCTAAAATAAATTTGATAAGTATAAGATAGAGTCATAATTCACCTTGGTTCCGTGTACAGTTAAAACACATTTTGCAATGGCAAAACACAAAAAATATATGTTTAGTTCAAAAACATTCAGTCGTAGCGGTCACCCCACCCACCCACATTTCTGAAGAATACAATTGAATTAGCTAAAACGCACTATAAGCCTTTGCCTTATGTTAGGACTATTATAGAGATAAATAAGGTTTGATTAATACTTTATTTTGCAATAATTTTGGTTTATGGCTTAACTAATTTCAATTCATATGAGCCTGATCTAAACAGTGTTTTATTTTTTATTAATCCGAGCTCTCATTATGAAATAAAGGATACGATCTAATAGTATTGTAACCTTTGCAACATTTAACAAATTTACTACTGAAATCCTAATAGATTTTGGCAAACGAAAACATTGATAAAGTTTAATAAATTCTTGTTTTAAGCTTTACGGTATCATGTTTTGATCGTAAATGTTTGGAGCACTTTGATCTAATGTTTCTACGTAACACCTATTTCCTACATAGTAGGTTTGAACAATGTTGCAGATTGAAGAAGGCCACATATTTTCGACTTTGTGCTTAGGCCGAGAGCTTTATTATACTAGGGCTGTCTGCCTCCTGCAAGTTTTATATTTAGATGCAAAATTTATACAGCAAGCTATTTAGCATGTAGACCAGAATAAAAGTTCATATTCGTGAACGACGGTTTTTTTTTAATTATGAAAATAAAGAGAACTATTATCAACATAATTTTTCAATGTTTTGAATGATTATTCTGCTATTCGGGACGAAGACTAATCCAACAAATCATAAATAATTAAAATCGGTTCAGTCGTTCTCCAGTTTTAATGTACCATATTTCATGCAATAAATAAATATAAATTTATATAAATATTGCCGGACAATCCACAAAACAACATCTAGCCCCGTGGTAACCTCTTAGCTTGTGTTACGGGTACTAGATATCTATTGTGATTGTGTGAAATGTCAACAAAAAAATGGGGCCAGTAGTTTCTAATATGAGCGCTTTCGAACATCAAACTAACTCATCCGATTTATTATATTATGTGTCTCACTATTCTGTGAACATCTGTTTGCCTTGCAATTAAAAGAACGCAGAAACTTCATTTTTGTATTATTTTTATCGCTCCGCCCAAGTCACGCAACACAGAACAAGGCAGAATATTAAAAACGTAATTAACATCACAAATATCGCATTCGAACTTGCATCTCCAAATTTAATTGCCGTGAAATCATACTCTTCCAATTAATTAAATTCAATCAACAAGTTCCGCAAAATATGAAATCGTGAACGCGAAATTTCATTTCAATTTTAAAAAACATCGTTGTAGGTGGCAACCCTAGAGTTGTAATATTTATGATCCGTTTAAACTGTAACTTTATGCTTTCATGGGGTATTTCATACAATGTTGAAATATTTGTTTGATTTCAATGTGGGTTTTATAACGCCTGGGTTATGGGAGATTGGCGAGCCGTTTACGGCTTTGGATTAAGACATAACTGATTTCATGAACACGATCACTTGTGCGCTTTCGTGTAGTACCTAAGTATTATTATAACTCATGCTGAGAGTTCACCACGGAGTAAAATGTTTCTGTGTGGATTGGTCACCGATATTAATTTATTTGACTGCCTCTGTGCCTGTATGTTGCGAAAGTCTGCTTGCGGCGCAAGAGGTAGCGAGTTCGATTCCCTCTGAGGGTAATAGTGTTTGTATGTTCTGAAGCACTTTTCCTTAGTCTGTGTGTTTAAAACGTAGGTAACATTAAAAATATCTCTTAATGTTTGTCTATTATATTAAGTATATCAAATGTCTAGTACGAGGAACACAAACTTAGTTTTACATCGGGGCTAGATTTTGTGTAAATTGTCCTGCAATATTAATATATTTATTTATTTAATTAAAATATAGAACGAAGAAACTAAGTAACAACATTTAAAACGCCTCTAGGTATCAATAGTCAAAGTAATTTTAACAGGTTAAAACTTAAAGAAAGTAAGTTTCCCTTTGTACATAAAGTTAAGTGAGCGATCAAAGTCAACTAGAATACAACTCCGTGGATAGTTGATTTATTTGTTAAACAAGTCGAGAGCACGCAGGAATTTTCTACGGAAACTTTACTAAAGGAAACTTAAATTGGAGTTTCGAGAAAATTTTCAATTGATCATAATAATAATGGTAGGGATTTGAAAACCGCAGAACCAAAGGTAGCTAATTCATTGATGATCAACCTCTTTGATACTTGTCAAAATAACATCAGATTGTTTGATATTTTTACCAAAGAGAATATAAATAACTACCAACGTTTACTTAATATGAAATTTTAAAATTATTTTTATGTTTCGCAAAAGAGATCGTGAAAACATCGCACAAGGGAACCGTGAACTTTTAATTGAAAAATGACTGTGCGACTGTTTAATTTAATTGAAAATGAGCATTTATAATAATGTCTCTTTGCGGTATGTACCGTACCTGCTTTCATGATGTTAAATGAACAAGGATAAATAAAAGTTCATTAGCGCTTGTAACACTAACTCCAAGTACAGTCAATATTAGTTAAATATTAGAAACTAGCGGCCCGCCCCGGCATCGCACGGGTATAAAATTTTCCCAGATATTATTCTAATTTTTCTCGCCGTAAAAACCATCCTTGAACTCCAACGAAAATTTAAAAAAAGTTGAGTTATGCGCTTAGCAACACATTTTGCGATTCATTTACATATACAGGGTGTGGCGTAATGAGTGGATAATCCTTTACCCACGGTTGGGGGGCATCGCGACTGTTCGGAAAATGATAATTTGTATTCAGTAAAAGTATCACGGTTTTCGAGTTATAAGGCATTTTTAATTTTTTTTAAAAAGTTAGACCTGACCCACTCTTTTAAGTACCAAATTTACAATACAAAGAATTTTCTCAGTCTGTTTTCTGAATAGCATTCCTAGATAGTGGTGCTATCAAATGTTAACTACCAATTTTGTACGATAGCCATAGTTTTTTCTATTTTTATTATTGAACGCATAATTTCTGTTTTCATTTTATTTTTATCTTACTTTGGTATCTCGTGGTGTAAAAAAAATGTATGGTGACATGAGTGCCCAATTCATAAATAATTAGCCTATTTTATTAGAATTCCAAAATGGTATAACATACGATATCTCTAGCTCTGAATTAAAAAAACTAAGGATTTTAAAATGAGTTAGAAGCATTTTTTGAATTTACAAGAATATTTAAAATTTATTTAATTTTAAAAATTAATACCAATATTACAACGAGGAACTGTATGAGAGCGTGTTAATGAAACAAAAAGTCATTAAAATTACATTTATTAAATTTATTTACACTAAATGTTCGAATTGCCCACCGTGAGCTCGAATGCATGCCCTGATAAACAATCGCTTAACATTTCGGGCATGCCCCGTTTGACTTTGCCCTGTTTATTCGCTCCCAAAGTTGGTTAATGATGAATATGGTTTCTTTGTAAATCATGTCTTTGAGGTACCCCAGTAAAGATGTTCCTGCGCGAACATCTCGACGCCAAATTTTCCGGAAGATGGATTGGGCGCTTGGGAACTACTCCCTGGCCACCTCGGTCACCTGATTTAAACCCCCTGGATTTTTTTCTACCGGGGGTGCCTCAAGGTCGTGGTTTACATCATCCACCATCAACCAACTTCGGAAGCGAATAAACAGGGCAGCGGAGACCATAAATCAAACGGGGCATGCCCGAAACGTTAAGCGATCGTTAATTAGAAGGTGCAGGGCATGCATTCGAGCTCACGGTGGGAAATGTGAACATTTATTGTAAATAAATTTAATAAATGCAATTTTGATGAATTTTTGTTTCATTTCCACGCTCTCATACAGTTCCTAGTTGTAACATTGGTATTTATTATTAAAATTAAATAAATTTTAAATTATCTTGTAAATTCAAAAAATGCTTCTAACTCATTTTAAAATCATTAGTTTTTTTAATTCAGAGCTAGAGATATCGTATGTTATACCATTTTGGAATCCTAATAAAATAGGCTAATTATTTATGAATTGGGCACTCATGTCACCATACATTTTTTTTACACCACGAGATACCAAAGTTAGATAAAAATAAAATGAAAACAGAAATTTTGCGTTCAAAAATAAAAATAGAAAAAACTATGGCTATCGTACAAAATTGGTAGTTAACATTTGATAGCACCACTATCTAGGAATGCTATTCAGAAAACAGACTGAGAAAATTCTTTGTATTGTAAATTTGGTACTTAAAAGAGTGGGTCAGGTCTAACTTTTTATTAAAAAATAAAAATGCCCGATAACTCGAAAACCGTGATACTTTTACTGAATACAAATTATCATTTTCCGAACAGTCGCGATCCCCCCCAACCGTGGGTAAAGGATTATCCACTCATTACGCCACACCCTGTATATAAGATTTATGTTTAAAATGAAAAAAGTTGTTGAAGTGTCATAACTACAATAGTTGGACATAATAATATGCTACCGCGGAGTTTTTTGTAGACATTATGATGTTCTTCAATATTGTTGTACATTATTTTGTTCTATCGCTAATAGTTTCGGCAGCGCATTCGACGAAAGACTAATTTGTCTACACCTTCGGTTACATTGTTCAAATTTTAACAAAGACCCCTAATTTTTTTCAAAATGAAATGTTGCCTGTGTCAAATTAGAAGAATGTAGCATTCTATTGGTGAAAGAATTTTTTAAATCGGCCCAGTACTTTTTGAGCCTATTCATTACAATACAAAAATAGGTACAAATCTTTCCTCTTTATAATATTATAAGTGTAGATTTCGGTCAGTCATTCACTGACATTTGACAGTTGACTTGATAGCTTTATATTTAATAAAAAAGGTTCAGTCACATAAATAAAAATAAAAAATATTTGCGGACTACTCACACAGCATCACCTAACCCCAAACTAAGCAGAGCTTGTTCATATCTATGGACTGCTTCAGTGGCGCGGTGGGCGAGGGTCCGCTTGCGGCGCAAGAGGTAGCGGGTTCGATTCCCGCCGAGGATGAAAGTGTTTGTATGTTCTGCAAGCACGATC
Source organism: Gymnoscelis rufifasciata (assembly GCA_929108375.1). Classification (NCBI taxonomy): domain Eukaryota; kingdom Metazoa; phylum Arthropoda; class Insecta; order Lepidoptera; family Geometridae; genus Gymnoscelis; species Gymnoscelis rufifasciata. The sequence continues at coordinate 3,418,000 of OV815315.1, read as the reverse complement.
TCCTTGGTCTGGGTGTTTAATATGTATAGTAAAAAAAAATCTATATATGTATGACCATTATATTAAGTATATTAAATATCTAGTACCCGTAACACAAGCTTAGAGCTTACCACGGGGCTAGATGTTGTTGTGTGAAATGTCTGGAAATATTTATTTATTTTATTTGGAAATATTTTATGAGTTGGCACCTAACTACCTTTGTACTTGGCATATACTACATAGATATTTTTTTTTGTAAGTAAATACAAACATAATAATATGATACATAGAAAACACAAAAACCAGAAATTATAGATCAACATCAACTAATAAAAGTGTAACTTAATTTCAATATTTGTTAAGATTTACACTCTAAGATATTTAAAAGAGTGGAATACTTTTATATAAAATATATAAAACAACCCACACAACACAATCTATTCCATCTAGTAAGCTTTAGGCTCAGGTTACGGGTAGGTATTAGACATCCGATACACCCAATATAAAGTTTGTGAATTGAGAGTTTGTAACGTTGTAGGGGTATTATTCTCAGGAAATTATTGTGGCGTAGCGATAACCCTCGTATTTATCGAGAACATAGATTGGAAAGGCATTGCCTTTACATATGAGAACATAGGATAGGAATACTTGCACCACTCAAAAATATAAAATTTCCATAAAATACTAACAAGTACCTGTATAATAATGTATACCCTCAGATTCGCAGGGTGGTGATAGAGGTATATTTATGGACATTTTTTTAAATGTCAATATCATTAGAATGGTATCATTAAAAATATATTTTATTTGTTTTTATATGGAAAATATGATTTTCTATAATTTTTGTATTATATAACCGAGACTTGACGATTTGGTGGTAGATTTATGGGTTGAACAATTGCAGTTTAGCCATAACAGAACTCGTTACCTCTTGTGCTGAACACTTTCCCCCTTACGCCAATAAGGCTGTCTAGGAACTAGGTACTTGTAAGTGACATAAATAAAATTTTGTACACAGATTGGTCTAGAGCCTGACATATGACACAGGCACATTACATTGGAATAGGACATTTTACCGCGGGAAAATCCATTATAAATCAGTTAACACAGCGAGGCACTACTGGTCTATTAAAAATGTTGACATGTCTAAGTGCTTATAATAAGTTTACAGATGAATAAATGACTATTATGACTACTAGTGCATCATATAACTGTAGTCAGTTAATTTATGTATTCTTGATGTTCACAATTAAATTTACTGGCATCACTAATAAGTAGTTTACTTCATTCTTGAGCATTAAATATATATGCTCTCTTAAAAATATTCCGAAACGTGTATTTTAATGTGCTAGTCGAACGGTAATGACCACTCATTAAACTATTATACATACACACAAAACACTCATACATTGCACGAATCTATCATTAACTCAAATTTGTAAAATTAAATAAATAGGTTAGCACCGACATTCATCCTTTCTGGTATATTATGAACAAGAGATAATTATACAAGGTGTAACACGATTGATGGATCAACTAAGAGATAGGTGACCTAAATACTAACGATTTGACCTCTATGTATGTTCCCCGATTTTTTATAGTTTTGGAAATATTCAGCAGTTGAAGTTTTTTTTAGAGCCGTGAATTTTGGCACATTCATAGCTGAATAGAGGCCGGTGCTAACACTGATTTTAGTGTAATAATCTATAAAGGTCTGGTTATAACGAGGTTTTGGTACTTAAGGGTTAAATCGATAGATATTAAGGTCGCCTATCCCCCAGTTTTTGTTGAGCTGTCGACCGTGTTACATCGTATATGTAGTTTACTTTTCATTATATTGCTATTGCTGAGAACTTCATAAAATCATCAACACAAATGCAACAATAAATATTCGAAGTGAATGTAATTCATTAGCTTGTTTTATATTAAAGTAAACTAAGGAATAATTGGTAGAAGTCTTATCTACCTTTTAATCCATAGTATTTTATCTACGATAACGTAGAAAAAAACGATGGGCCCTAGACACATAGTACTTTAAATAATTTACTTAATAACCTAGCTCATTTTATTGAAGGAAAACATTCCTTTATTTTATAAACGAAATAAAACAGCAACTATGGATTTTCGAAAAAAATATTAATTTACCCTTTGGGTACGGAACACTAAAAAAACAAATTGTTAAAAGCAGTTAGAATCAGCATAATATCATAGCATACGACCAAACTAGTCAAAATATTTCACTTATTTTGTTTTATATTCATCGGAGCTTACAATGATCCGTGCAGATTATTTAGACTTCTCTAGATGATTATAACATTTTGATGTTGACTGTACCTTATCTGTGGTTTATGTCCGATACATGTATATTATGTAACCCCACCTTGTATGTCGAGTATTCAATGAAGCATTGCGCGACCTTTCAGTTGATGATGATATTTTTAGATCAAACCCAACATACACACAGGCAGATACGGCGGAGGTCTTTAATATTATAATAGAAGATAAACCTAAATAATAAATATCGCATCCCTCTTAACATAAAAAGTGTGCTTAAACAATATTCATTTGCGAAACATGAACAAACACCATTAAAATTTCAATTAAAACTAAATAAGTGAATTGTAAATCATAGCTAAGTATTAAGTCAATTGACAACAGTTAACTGTCAGTGAATGAATTACCGAGATTGCTCTATATTTTGACTAATTTACATCGGACATGGGAAATAGGCCCAAAGTATGAAACGACGATGGTGTAAAATGGTGATAGCAAGATTTTTTTATAAAAGTACTTACCAATGAAATCAACTAACATACTTGCACTATCTCAACAAAAATAATAACCTGTGGTTTATATTCGAGACATTGTCTATTATGTAAGCGACACCTTGTATGTCTAGTGTTCAATGGTAGATCTACGTAAACAGTTTTGTGAATGTGACTTTATTTTAAACTAAGTATGAAACGATGGTGTGAAATGGTGTCAAAAATATTTAATAATTTAAAATAGTACCTACCTATGTAATTAAGCCCCGACGCAAAAAGAGGGGTGTTATAAGTTTGACGTGTCTGCCATCATAGCTCCCGAGCGGATCAAACGATTAGTTTATTTTTTGTATTTATTTGTAAATATTACTTTTTATTTTCAAGAGAACAAAAGTTTTGGAATCTAGTTTTTTTTTTATTTTAATTTAGGTTATTAACTAATATACTTGCAGTATCTCATCAAAAATATAACCTACTATAATCTGTGGTTATGTTCGAGACATTGTCCATTATGTAAGCGACACCTTATATGCCAAGTGTTCAATGAGGCATTGCGCGGCCTTTCAGGTGATGCAATTCGCCGATGGCCTTCTAGAATTGCAACAGTATGAAGGTTGCTTCGACCTTACTGCACTGTCAGACGTAAAATGTAATTTTTCATTGTTTATGGAATTATAGAAACAAAGATTATCTATGTTTCTATCTATGTTACTTGAAAGTGACATATCTTTGCATATGTCACTTTCAAGTATAAAAAGTTCCTTTTGAAAAAAGTTTATAATGAATAAAGCACTAAAAGCCATCATGTATTGTGCTACAGAAACCTCGATCCACGATTTATTAGAAAATAAATTCACAAATAGCTTCAAAACATTAAACACCCTCGGTGTAATATAAAATTAGCTTGGTAATACTATTGATAACAATAACGGGACGAATTTCGAGGAAAAGAAGCATTTTAACCATCAACGTAATTACAAAGACAAGGAATTAGAATTTACTTAAATTTTCCATACTTAGCCACGAAACTCAAGGAAAAAGATGTTGGAAACTTATTGGTGGTGGAAGTTTTAAAGGTTGAAGGTAACTTAATCGGGGTTTAGAAGACAGAGAGCGGTCAGACGAAAAATACTTATATAGATCCGAATATTTAGTACTAATTCCGGATCCACTTCTCCATGGCAAGATTCTACATTTCTAATATCTGTTTAACATACTTAACATAGTTGACCTGCTTTGGTTGGATCCGTCATATAGTCCGTATCCGTCCGATAGGTCGTATAATATTTAGGTTTATTATTATGAGTACTTTATGTATTTCTATTTTTATTATATTTGTTTTACGCCACTGTCTTTTCGTCCCTTTTATTTCCTGTCCATCCCAAGGTTGCCTGGAAGAGATCGCTCTTAGCGATAAGGCCGCCCTCTGTACCCTATTTTTAATTAGTTAAGGTTTTTGTAAAGTTTATTATTAATTTGTGTGGTGTACAACAAAGTGTTTTCTATTCTATTCTATTACGTAAAACTTTGCAGTAGCGGCAGCAACAGCAAAGCGACAGCGACAGGTAGAAACAGATCAGAAACAGGCTAGAAATAAATAAAAGATAAAATAAATATTTCCGGACTACTCACACAGCATCACCTAACCCCAAACTAAGCAGAGCTTGTACTATGGGTGCTAGGTGACTGAAATACTACGTAGATACATTTTTTTTTGTAAATACATACTTAAGATACATAGAAAACACCCAGACCCGAAACCCGAAATTGTAGATCGTACAAAATCTGGTCCCCCGGCGGGAATCGAACCCACAACCTCCTGCGCCTCAAGCGGAGGTTCGCCCACCGAGCCACAGAGGTCGTCAAAATAATTTGCAACCAATCGCGTAGCGGTCACCGTCGCTTTGCTGTTGCTGTCGCTACTTTTAAGTTTTACGTAATAGGCCTACCGTTTCATTAGATACACAACTTAAGAAATAAGTTTTATTTTATTCTCAAAGCATTCGCAGTTTCATTAAGAGTCAAGTTTACAAAAGCTTTCGTGTCGAGTAAACTTGTATAAGAGTCAAAGAGTACGTCAGAGCGAGTTAACTCGAGTAATTGTCGGGAACCCTCTTAGGAAACGGATATGGCGAGGCGCGCAAACATGTCGGAATAAATATCTCAAGGATCATGCGAATATATTTTCCTTATAATTATCTGAATTTATTTTCTCTGTATGACTCTATTACTGAGGTATTTTCAGTTTGTATTATTATGTGTTGGGGTTATTCTTTAGCTTTAGCTTTTGTTTGAACAAGATTCGTCTGTTTATCCCCCGAACAAAAAAAGGGGTGTTATAAGTTTGACGTGTCTGTCTGTCTGTCTGGGACATCATAGCTCTTGAACGGATGGAGCGATTTCAATTTAGTTTTTTTTTTGTATGAAAGGTGAGTTTAGCGCGGGTTTTCTTGGACATGTTTCATGAAAATCGAAAATCTGCAAATATACACGAGTGGGGTATCAAATGAAAGCGCATCGCGTGCACATTACAAAATATTATGATGTTTATCTTTTAAGAAAATTAAAGCATTGGGGGTTTTTCTTAAATTTTATATAAAGATTTTTATCAACTGTCATCAGTGAACAGATTGTGACATTACCCTATGTAGACGCAGAAACTATGTAAGTAAGTAATTAAAATAAAGTTTTTACTGTAATACTTTTTTTATTCTAAGTCAGTACATAAGTTCCTTCTAAAAAAATTGGTAGATATGTAAAAGAAAGGAAGGCCTCGCGTGTTATGTAACAAACTTGGTTTACCTTCCCATGAGAAGTTATCATTTGAAAACTGCCTATCTATATATCTCAAAAAATAAAATACTTAATAAATGGACTAGAAAGTGCTCAATAAAAATGCATGTTGCTTATACTTTTTATTGGTAAGTAGTTTAAAAAAAAAATTGAGTTGATTTCAGACTAATATAATAACTTACAAATCGGTCTTATACATTTGCGAACCAAAAATTCTTTGCCACGACTGGCGACTTAAATTTTGAACCATAATAGATCAGCATTCGAATATACAGTTTGATATAAAAGAAATTTCACAATTTATTCTACTCGTCATATTTAATAGGAACTTGTAAATCGGCCGGTTATTAGTTAAAAAACAACACGCCGACCCTTCGTCACTGCAGGACACTGTGTGCCCCATGTATGCCTCGATCGAGGCGCGTTGATATAGCTCGCGTTTCGACCGCTAGTATGAAGTTATAATACTGTTTAGATAGAATACCGAGCCAAGGCTCTTCCATTAAAGTAAATAATTTCTGTAGGACTGATTAGTTTTAGTAAGTTAGACAACCTTAGTCAACTGTCAATTTCAACAGCACTAACTTGTAAATTATATTAGACAGTGGTTTTGAGATTGCAAAATTTATTTTGGTGCGAAAACAGAATAATTTTGCATAAATCTAGATTTGTTAAACTAAATTTAAGACGTTCTTATGGTATGACAAGGAGTTTAAAAAGAAGTTACTCTGTCTTTTAACTCTGGAGTAAGAATGTTTAATAGAATTGTCCACCGACTAAATTAGCTGTCATATTTAGGTACCTGTTTAAATTATTAGTCTGAAAATATATTAACATTTCAAGAAATTTTATGGAATTTGTTTATAAATATAATATGCTTAAAATACACCCAAACTAAAAACATAAAACATTTGAAACTAAGCTGATTTTTTTAAATTAACCACACACTACAAACAAACAAACAAAGCAAGACAAAAGCGATCTTACCCTATTTTGCTTAGTACTAAAATTATTACAAAACATTTAATTGTTCTAAAAAAACACGTACGTGCACAATCATGAATGATTTTTAAATGAATCATCTTTATTCCATTTAATGTACTAATATTAAAGCAATCTTATTTCAAGCAAATACAATTTAAAGAATAAGAATTAAACAATTAAATAATTTACTAGCAACAATGACATAAATATTACAAACAATGATAAAGAGAATAAGAAAAAAATTCATGATTGCAAATGGTCTCTGACTCAGCATTTGTTGGCTTCAAACAAGTTTTAGCTATTTTACTACTCAAACCTCAGGATACTAACTTCGGTTGGAATTTCATACCTTATTTATGCGTAAGGCCGATCAACTTGAACCGTGTATAACTATTCAACAAGCTAGCATTTAAGATACCAGTTAAGTTAATTGGTTTACCATTTATACACTTATCTTGACAAGTATTCGTTGTAACTTGAATAAAGTCATTATCAGATGAATAAATAATCATAATAAAAATTCAATCTACGCTTTAGGGGCAATGAATATAAATAAAGTTTCAATGGATAGAAAACTTGTAGAGTGTTTTCGAATAGACAATTTATCTGTCGTGTGCTTGGACACAGACTATGATGATAACGAATGTAGAAGAGACATTCTTAGTCTTACATAACTAATGTCACAATATAATACTGGATAGGTACGTTCCGATGGTAGTGTCGGTATTTCTGGAATTGTATCTATCAGCTGTCATATACTTTGTTTGAATTTCTTTTTTTGTTTTTCAGTTTCAACATCATTCTTTGTGCGATAGTTTGAAAGCTTTAATTGTGAGCTTTTTGTGGAATAACTCGTTGTATAGAGAATAAAATGGAACATGTAAAAATGGTGATTGTTTTTTTTTCCTACAAATTGTATGTCGTCGGTTTATTTATTTTTAGCGAACGCTTTACATAAATTTTTCATTGATCACTCATTAAAGTATATAAACTCTATTTAATATAACAACTAGAAAATGCGCCGATATCGTTCAGGCCATCGAAAACGCTTATTTTTTCAAATTGATAACGGGAAATTTACCATGATTAATCATGTATGTGTTTTTTTTAAATCATGGTAAATAAAATTATTCTGCTTTGCTATATATTCTAGGCCGCCCCACCAGTGGGAATCCGTCGACACCTATTTTAATATCCCTGTATAAGGGGTAGTGTTGATAAACGTGAGTATTTAAAAAGTTATAAACCCACATTTTGTTCGACGTGTCCTAAACATTAAAACAACGAGTGAACTTATCTATAAATACCTCTAAAGACGTCGCCCTTGGGTCGAGTATCAAGTACAAATTAGTTAATCTTGAGTTTCATTCAAAAATATGTCAACTGCCAACGTCTTAGAGCACAAGTTCGTTTACCTCTGACACTCATCTTCACGTGAAATGAGTAGGTACCTACGCGAGATACTTTTGTGTATACACGTTTTAAGTTCTTTTGAGAATAACATCAAATAACGTGGTTCTATTATCTCTTTATCATTTTGATTTTTGATGTTATAATGGCGAAAAGTTAATTGGATACCTTCTACACACCAAATTCTCTCTTTTCCATCCAAAGCTTACCTGAAGGAGATCGCTCCTGAGCGATAAGGCCGCCCCTTGTATTTCTTCCTCATATGTGATTTTTAAAACTATTGTTTTGTTTTGGTGTACAATTAAAGTGTTTTTGTATTGTATTGTATAAGCTTTTTTTAACGTAGCAGATATTCTTTTCCGTGGTAAGCCCCCAAGCTTGAGTTACGGGTACTAGACATCTCATATACTTAATATAATTTCTGATTCAATCCTACAGTAAAGAAAACATATATGGTAAAGGATAAGTGGACATGATCATCATCGTCACAATGACGCCCGAAAAAAATCCCTCACCATACATAGCTTTTTAGTGACCATGAGCTTATTCAAAAGGCCATTGTAAACATATTTGTACGAAACCATATAAGCAACCAAAAGCCCCACACGACGATAGTTAATAACGATTACGCGATTGTCCATTCAAATTCACCCAGTTATTCCCGACATTAACATCCGAGCCGTTTTGTCATATTTAAAAGCTTAGGCATAATTCAGACGATCCCGGAATCGAGGGCAATTTGCCTTCGTATTCCCTATTCGCGCCTAATCGCTCGAAATTCACTCTCATTGCGAAAACATCGACACCTGAGTGGTTCCCACGACGCGCGCCGGGACTTTCAAAGTCCAGATAATTTATAAGATGCTGTCTTTGAATTGCGTCGGTTTTGACAACTTTACCTCCGCGTTTGCACGAGAGCTGACTGAATGGTTAAGTTGTCTTTACATTGAATGCAACATATGTTTTCTTGTATACGGAAGGGGTTAAAACCTTCATTAATAAGAACTTGGAATAAAAACAGCAGAGGTATAACTTACTGAAACGGTTCTGACGATTTTTATGTAATTTTGTGTGAAGAGAGTTTTGGGATGATAAATCGATCTAGCTATAGGTTTCATTAAAAATACCGAGCAATGCTTTGTCACCCATTACTAACTAAATAAATAAATATTATCGTAAAATTTATACAAACAACATTTAGTCCTGTGGTAAGCTCTAAATATTATGTTAGACCGCGCTGGGGTAAATATCAAATAGACCTTACGAGTATAGTTAGAAGACATTGTAAATGAATTGTGTAGGAATGTTAAACGTCATTCATAAATGATGAATTTTCTTTTATAAAAGACATCACTAACTAACAATTGTTTTATAGTAAATACCTTAAATTTGTAATTCACCAAAAACCGACACTCAAAAACCTAATCCCATTTATTCCGGAATGTACTGGCAATGTTCCCGCACGTATCCGCGACATAATAACAAAATGTACGAGCGAAATGCTCGCATTCGCAGTGAATGACAGCTTAAAACGAAGTAATCTACTTATGCCTTTTGATCGTCGCTGCGATCTGTCACCGGCTGTGAGTTATACGCCTTATAGCACGCCGCGTAGACTGACTGATTCAATCGAGCATGCGACAAAACTTGCGAATTAGCTAATTTTCATTTTATTACAGCTTGTTATGTGTGAGCGATATGATTGAAATGAGTCATAACTTCATCTTTTGTATGATTGTAATTTGATTGTAATTACGATGACCACGCTGTCGAGCTTGATAATACTTACTAGGTCTTGGAACTTAATAAAACCAACGTCATGTATTACATAATATGATGCTCCTAGGAAGACATCATCTTTAATTCAATTCTTTATTTGCATTCAAGTACATTTATAAATAGCTTAAGATATTATACAGTCACCTATGTCAACTGCACCACTGTTAAACTTATACTAATGTAAAGTGGACCAAAGAACTTCAACTAGTATACAATTAGTTATCGAGAGAAATATAGCGAAAACTTCTGAATTGTATCTCCTCAAACCTCGTTGAATTGAAGCGATCTGTCAGCGGCCTCGTTGAGTTATGTAGACAGTAACGCGATGACGCGCGCCGCTGCGGCGTGATTGAGTGCATGCGACGGCTGACGATAAAGGTGAAACTACACCACGTCACGGCGCGACGCAACAATGTTATGCTATTTGTGGTGGTTTGATAGGCAGGTGCCCTAAACAGACTTGGAACTGAAGATATTTATTAGCTTCCAGCGATCCGCATCATTTTGTAAGAAGGAAACTTAAACATGTAAATTCCTACCTAATTTCCTAATTAATACCAAACTCTTCAACTTTATATTATTAGACATTATTATAAACGGATTTTGTATCTAAAGAAAAATTTCTAGCGGCCTGACTTCGACTATGCATGGAAGCAAACTATAAAACGAAAACCTTCCTTTTAAATTATTATTTTCTTTCGTGGAAATCAGCTATGAAAACATGGATATGATGATCTCAATAACTATCATCAGTATTACAACTAATTTAAGAAAAACAAACACTTCAAGTTATATAACTTTGTGTACCTACGTTAATAATAAATTCTTTATTGAACATATTTATAAACATAGTTTGTAAATTTGCAAAACATTTAAATGAGCTATTTTTAGCATAATCTGTGGTTGAGCAATGTTTTAGAAGTATTTGTATTTTTCTGCTAACAAAGGCAATTATGAAATAGTGTGGAACAAAGATACTACAAAGCTATAGCCTAATAGAGAAAAAAAATAGTAAAAAACTTCAAGTACTGTAGGTTTATTATTTATATTTAGTACTTATTCCAAAACAAACTCGTAAATAGAAGGCCATACAAGCCTGCTACAATTTCATACTTCATGCACATCATCACCCTATTCACGTTCCCACTGCTGGGACACAGGGACTTCTCTCTTGGCAAGAGAGATTAGGGCTTAATTCACCCCGCTGCGCTGGCTAAGTGCGGTTTGGTGAATGTCTCTTCTTGTCCTTGAATCTTTATTAAGTTGCCAGTTTCCTCACATTTTTTGCCATCACCGTTAAAGTTCGTGTTATAAAATAAACTTCATAAACATTTCATAGAAATTAACCTAGAAGCATAAGCATAGGTAGGTACTTTTTTAAATCTGATTTGACTTAATGAAAGCCTAAGCAGGTAATTTATTGATAGTGGTTTTTGTTGGAACATGCAATTCAAAGATGGCTACCAGACTTTACGGATTTTGCAGTACGTAGTTTAGATGCTCTTATAGACCAGATAAGAGAGGTTATCTAAGTTGTCCTCATCCGAAACATAGTGAAAATAGTAGCGATATGTAAATTGTTTTATTACGCAATACTACAATAATTATTGTAGGTACTCGTATGTACAGTATGCTTCGCTAACTGGTACCCTTTCATCATGCAAACCTCTACTGCAAAAGGGTTACCAGTTAGCAATGCATACTGTACTTATTGAAAAAGTAGGTATTTACTCAAACGTATTGATGATAAAAATATTTAACTATATTAAAAAAAAAAAAAAGATAAATGCATAGTTAAATATTTTTGAAAAAGGGCTTTTCAAACCAAGAATCAGACACGCCTAATAGAAAAATAAAGGCATCTAATTTTATATGCCCATCAAAAGTCAAATCGTCACAATTTTTTTCTTTGAGTATCATAGAAATGCCCTGGATTTCAAATACGTATGTTTTCCTGAGTAGTCTTATAAGATCCTACAACAGAAAGTGAAACAAACTCTTCAGATATAATAGTATCATCGATAATCATAACAAAAGCTTGTAGAGCAATAATACTCATGAATAAAGCTGAGAATTACCCTACAAGTGCCGTTGCCGTTAGGTGTGCTAGGGGCGTTTTTTCAATTATCAAGATAATTCAATTCAGCCTCTGGCAGGATATCGAACAACAAACGAAGGAGTTGCCGAGTTCAGATTGAGAATCCGTTCGATGAAGTCTGATTCAACTTCTAGCGCTGCAACCGAATGATGAATTATTTACTGAGTTTCAAAGGCATCCTACTCGTTTTAAAGTTAACTAGTCAAGTGTAATTAAAGTCAAAAGTTATGAATAAGGCATTTTGATCTGTTATATCTAGAGGTAGCGGGCTCGATTCCCGGCGAGGGTGTTTGTATGTTCTACAAGCACTTTTTCCTTGGGTGTTTAATATGAATAATAAAAAAATATCTATATTATATGTATGCCTATTTTATTAAGTATATATGTCTATTAGTAGTAGTAGCTGTATACTATGCTCGTACTATTTACTAGATGTTGATGAATCCATATATCTAGTCTAGCCATATTTATTTTTATTTATTAAAATTATATGACTAGCTGTATCCCGCGTTACCCGAGTTATAATGAATTTTGCCGCGGTAAAAGCCTATGTCCTTTCTCAGGCTCTAGATAATCTGTATGCCAAGTTTCATTTCAATCAGTTCAGTAGTTTTTGCTTCAATGACGGACAATCAAACAGCTACACACACGTTCCCATTTACACTTTCCCATTTATAATATTAAGTATGGATTATGGCATTTTTATATTCCCTATAGGTACTTATATAAATGTTTGTCGGATCAGCTGGTATTAAACGTAGTCTCGAATAAAAAGATTTAGATGCTGCTGTATCATAACAAAGCTAAATAGACACAGAATAGCAAAAAAGCCTGTTAAGAATGTCAAAAGGGATACTGGGGTTGAATTATTGGTTAGCTTAAGTCCAGTTTTAAATAGGGCAAATTGTTTGATCAGATATTAAACTCTTCATTACTTAACCTAGCTCGAAATGATTTGATTAGATATTTATAATTTACACTTCAAATAATTTTAAAGGTTTTTCTGTTCACGACCGAAAGTGTGTTTTTTGTGAATAAAAAGTCAAAAGTCAAAACGTTTATTTCCTTAGAAGCACATAGCCTACATGGACATAATCATTACGCGTGACTCCGAGTGGTGCTAAGAGTAGTCTCTGGTGGTAGGCTTCGGCCGCGGCTTGTCACCACCCTCCGGGCTGGGCCAGTGCGTGAAGCGATTATTGCGAGGAGTAATGTGGTCCGTAGAAGCCATCTTCCTTCTAGGTCTTCATGCCCCTTCTTAAACTACATCGTCACTTTACATCAGGTGAGATTGTGGTCAAATGAAGACTTGTCTATCATAAAAAAATGTATGATCCATCCTCGTCCACATCTACGTAAGTTTAAATAAAGTAAAAGATCTATCTATCATATTAAATACTAATAGGCGAAACAAAGATCCATACATAAATTACAAATAACCTAAATCGTAACACAAACAAAGAATCCATTGAAAATGAGGATCTGTAAAACATGCAATATCTAAAATTGGCTGGAATTGCGACGGAACTGAATTGAACGAGAACCAGAGGAGAATGTTACATGGCATGTTAGGACTGAATTACTGGATAGCTCACTAACCCAGTACTGAAGCCGGTAATTAGTTTGATCGTTCATCACTTACTTGGCGTTGAAACGAAGCAATTTTATTTGTAAAGCATGTTAATTACCAAAAACATTCATTCAAACGTTTGAAGGACATGTGACATAAACCAACCTGCACTTAGCCAGCGTGGTGAATACAGGCCTAATCTCTCTAAAGAGAGAATTCCCTGTCTCCCAGCAGTGGGAACGTAAATAGGGGTTTCTGATAGGCGGAATGAAAATACTACTTATATTTGCGCCAAATATGTTACAATAAAAAATTCTTTAGCGTAACAAAGTCAAAGCTAAATAGACACTGAATAAATTGAAAAACGGGACGTGTAAAACACGCAATATCCGGTGCCGCGCCGCTAGCTGAAACTGGCTGGAATTGCGACGCAACTGCAGAATTTAACGAGTAATCGGTGGAGAATGTCACAAGGTATGTTATCCTGAATTACGGGTAAGCTAAGCTAGTTTCGTTTTACCGGTTTTTTTTAATGGTACTAAATTAAACTTTTAATTGATTTGATTATCGAATGTCACAAGGTATAGGTTAGATTGAATTACGTGTAAGCTTAGCTAGTTCCGTTGTACCGGTTGTTTTAATGGTACTAAATTAAACTTTCAATTGATTTTATTATCGAATGTCACAAGGTATAAGGTCTATGTTAGGCTGAATCAAGGGCAAGCTTAGCTAGTTTCCCATTATATATTTTTTATTGAAACAAAACTTAAATAAGTGATTAAAAATAACAACTGACTTAATTTTTTTCTATTACTGAAGGAACATTTTATCTGTTCTAGACCGTAGTAGCACGTAGACCGACAAAAATTAATATGTGGCTTCAAACATAAAATAAACAAGTGTCGAGTTGAGAATCTAATTATTTTTAAGCAGATAAAAAAATACAAAAGTCGCTTAACATCCTTGAAATACAAACCGTCTATGTTTTTTTTTTAAAGTAGACTACCAACAAAAATAATTTTATACGAGTCCTAATGGCCTTTACTAATCAAACACGCAATATCTGCCACCTGTCTGTTATTGTAAACTACCTAGTTTACACGTTATGAATGTATCCACCTAAAAGTGCAAAAAAAATTAAAAAGGTAGAAGGTCCGTTAAAACATTTAACTTTATTATTTATTTTCGATTATTTTGTAACCTACTTTACTCTGATTACAGAAACACACAATTAGCTCCAATCAAAATAGTGATTTTTTTTATAATTCAGCCAATACCATTTCTAAAAACATTGTTTATCAAGTGTTCTGTGGTATGGTATGGTACCAGCACACATGGAACATAACCAAATTTTATCAGTTTTCGGTAATAGGCTAGATGACTACATAAAAAAAAAGTTTTGTGTCTATGCCGTCTTTTAGCCAATGCAGGGTACTTTTTTTACTTCATCAAATTCATAAAAAAAGGTCAGGATAAAGATAAGATAATTCCGGAGTGGCTTGTGACGTAAACATTCTGTACAAATCTTATGAAATCTATAGGTCACTCGAAATTTAAATGCACTGTTTAGTATTGATTTTTCGTTTGCAAGAAAAAAAATACCATTACATTTTTTTTGTATAACCTTAATGACAAATTATTTTTTATGATATCTATTTATAATTCATATACTTTCTTTTTTTCATATACTTTATCTAAATATAATTTCCCTATTATAATGCTAAGTTCAAATTCCCATTCCAACCACTTATTTCATTACTACCCAAAAACAACTCCGTTTACTATGACTTAAATTGTTTTAAAATGCATAACGCAAAACTCAAAACCGTGTTATATTCTCCACTGAACCGAACGAATATCAGGAATTTCAATCTTCTCTGCTGACGTCATAAATCATATCGCGAATTCAAAGTTCAGATGCCCAAATATTTATTCAGTGTTTTGTGAATGCCTTTACGTGATAGCCGAGAAATTCCAAGGAAATTCTTTGTTTTGGATCCTCAATTTGTTCGTATCATGCAAAGGTTCATGAAGTTTCTATTTGGGGTTTGAGCTTTAGCATTTGATTGAATTCTTTTACTTTGGTTTTCGCTTTTTATTTTATATTCACACTGTCATGCTGATGAAATAGGAATTTATGTATAAAATCGAGAACCACTAACAATAGCACAAGTCGTGTATTGGTACTCGGCGGGCATAGAAAAAGTACTTCACTGTAATTATGGGTATTTCTTTTTGGTGTAGGTCGGAGAGCGATCCCACGATTTCAGCGATTCACAATTTTTTTTGTTACCTACCAACCTATTTATTTATTGCAACATCTATACAGCACAGACATCACCAAAGATCTACGTAAAAAGTAGATTTTATCCGTGTCTTACCGCGTAAATTCTTAGCTAATGTGGCCTGTGATAACTATGATTCAATTCAGTAAACACGCTACAGTTAAGCCGTTTAAAATAACGAACGAACCATTTAAATAACGTTAACAATATCCGACAACACACATCACTATCGGGTCCGTTTCGCAAAGGGTTTCGGATTGCACAACAAATAAATAAAAGGTTGGAGGTTGCGCGATGTTCGGAATTGACTTTTATAGAGAGAGATCCAACGCACTGCAGGCTTATCTTATTTTAAAGTAGTTATATCCGCGTTATAATGGATTTTCCCGCGGTATAAAGTAGCCTGTGTGCTTTCACAGACTCTAGAGAATCTGTGTACCAAATTACATTTAAATCGGTTTGTAGCTTTTGCGGGAAAGAAGAACAGATGTGGATTCCTTGTTAGATTAAGCAAATGTGGATTCCTTGTTAGACGATTATGGTTTTGGTATCTATAAAACCTAATTTTGTAGAATTATTTCAATTAAATATGATTTTTATCGATATTTAATTTTGATGACGGTTGATACGATTCTTTTTACGGAAGAAGAATAGGAAAAGATTTTTTTTTCAACAGCTAGAAGAGTTAAGAAAGATTGCTATTGTCAATTCGTACATAATACATGTATATTGATTCTCGTATTTGCCGTTATTGCAAAATCGACTGTTTTGCACATATTAAATGTACAATTGGTTTAAACCATATAACATTAAGCTCATGTTGAAATGAGTAAATGCTGTCGGCGCAGGCGTCCCGCACCAAACTCTCGACAAATTGAGAGACATATTAGAGATGAACGACCTCACTTCAACTAACTCAAATATGCAGAACTTTTCGAAGTTCCTGTGTGAGATATTTGATAGACGAATCTGGGGTTCTATTCAAATTGATATGGAATATAGGTATACGATATAAATATAGATTGGGAATCTACGTCCTTTACATACTGAGTCTGCGACGAATGCTCACAAGGAGTGTGGTCCGAAAATTAATATTTTGATTCAAAAGCCTTGTTTGTAAAAAATATCTTCTTTGAATAATATGAGTTATTGAAATATAGCTTTAAATTTGAACCGAGACGCAGATGTATAATCCATGGTGGCTTAAGAAAAAACAGGCGAATATGTACCATGTGTGGCTATAAATACGAATTTCTTTACGAAAAACGTAGGCTTTATCACAAAACAAAGATGCACCGTTTGAACTTGTCCGTGAACTATGATAATCTTTAAAAAAATCACTTAATAGTTGAAAGAAAACCAGCTTATAGAGATAACTCAGAGGATCTTATTTACTCAGCACTGTAATCAAATAACCTATTAACTTTATTCATAAGCAGAGCGAGATCATTTGTACCAGCCGTCAAATCGAGCCAGTAAATTGGGAGTTAATTGATCGCTGAAAGTATTTAATCGATGATCGGCACGATTCCGATGCGGTGAAAACGCTTTGTTATTCAATCCTTTACTGAATTCAATAAATCTGGCCTTATGAATCCCTGAAGGTTGACTGTTATTATTGTACTAGAGTTCTTTAGATATACTAACAACTATACTACCTAACTAACTAGAGTACTTTATAAATAAATGTTTGTGGCGTTAAAATTTTGTACTAATCGGTTCTCATACACCTATATTACCTATCCGCTGTGAAAAATTTTGGATTGGCCTCTTTTTTCGCGTGTCGAAGCCCTTATAGAGTCATGTCTGAGGTGTGCGCAATGTTGACGACAAGTCTAAAATGTCACCCATCATGACAAATGTGTATGTTGAGACAAAAATGTCTTAAAACAAACACACATAATATTATATTTTTAATCTGCTAATATACTTTTTCCCTGTAACACAAAGTAAACTAACACAGGGAGAAATGTGCAAAGCATCATATTAATTTTTTTTTTGTTTTTATGCTGGATGAGCCTTCATTTGACCACAATCTCACTTGATGTAAAGTGACGATGTAGTCTAAGATGGGACATGAAGACCTAGAAGGTAGATGGCTTCTCCGGACCACATTACGAAACACGAAAAAATAGCTTCACGCACTGGCCCAGCCCGGAGGGTGGTGACAAAGCCGCGGCCGAAGCCTACCACCAGAGACTGTTCTTAGCACCACCCGGAGGTCACGTGTAAGGATTCAGAGGGTTATCACTTACGGACGTGAACTGACAAAGCCTCCAAAGTTAAGTTCAGCTTAATAAAGAGTATGTTTTTATTATCTGTCGTTTTTGTTAAATTTTTACTTTTTTGCGTCAAACCATACTATTCGCTGACCGTCCGAAACATTTTGGTGTTTCTGGATTGTGAAGTAAATTAACTGGTTCGAATGTTCTGCCTACTCGATACGTGTGATTGTTTGTCCCTCTTCAATCGAGTTGTGTGGGTTTAGTTAAACGGTGCTCGATTTGTTTTCAGCAATTTGAATAAGTGTATTTCGATTCATTGTTTCTTGGACGTGTATTTCTTTGTAATTATTCTAACGGTAGCGGTATATTACTAAGTTAAATAATTTGTCAATTTATTAGAAAGTCCTGAAAACACTTATTTAATTTGGTTTATGACAAATAATTTGTAATCCATACTAATTTTATAAACCGGAATAATTTAATTGTTTGAGAAGTTTCAGATTGAATTTTTTGTTTCACTGTTATACGGCCTATTTATTTATTTTATTTATTTTAGCTAATTGGATACATACATACAGGTACTACATAAATAGAGATAAACTAAAATAGGAATGAATTCCAAAGCATTATTAATCGTATTTTCGCCAACTTTTTTAAACGTAGTACTTTTTATAGTAAGGCCCTAGGGTTGACGTAGTGCAAGTTTAGAATCAGTCAACTGGGTCCGCTTACTGAATTTGTTGTTAGAATAGACAAATCCCATAGACTAATCTCAAAAAGATGCATTAAACAAAACCCGTTCGAATAAAAAACAAGTAATGTAGGAATACTACTTGAGGAAATGAGAAAAACTACACTTCTAACAACCACCCCCAATCTGCGAACAGAACTTAACAAAGGAAATAACAGACTCATTATTGTAATGTTATTGACACTAACATAACATTGCGGTCTCGACGGAATGAATAGGAAATGACTCCCCGTATTGGTTTCAATGGCCAATGAATTCAATGCATTAGTTATCTTTGCATGGGAAATGATTATGACTTGATAATAACCTGTGTAATTTAAAAAATGTGCTGAAATACGCTTAGGTTGCTGTGATTTTGATCTGGAAATCACTGGCGTAAAATGCGGTTTTTACGAACCGTAAAATTAAGTCCAAGCAATAATTTAAGTACGAAAAAGGTACAACAATTAACGTTCAGTATAATATATTTCAAAGCTGTCTCAATGATTATAATCTTGACTACTGACACGCCACGCCATCGAATATAATTAAAGTCAAACATCTTTTTCTATTGATCCGATATGAATCAAGCTTATCATATGAGTAAAATTAACACCATTTCCAGTTTTGTTATTCTAAATATAGATACAAAAATTCACTTGATGATTATGTATGAGTAACCGTAACTTAAGTTTTAAGAGACAATAATGAGACATTAAAGGCACCAAATAAGATCTTAAATCGTTCTCTTATTATATTATATTCCGAACCGTAAACTCTATTGAACAGTTAAGTAACAGTAAATTAAAATATCAACACAATCCAATCAAATCACAACTACGTTAATAAACGAAAGAATTAATACCATCTGGCGAATAAAAGCTTCAGCAGTAAATTCCTGCTCATATCATAATAATTACTTGGATCTAGCCAAGAACATCGCACATCAAAGACATAAACTTATATAAGTTATGTAGTCTCGGCGCAAACTAAGCAACTTAAACTGTAACTTGTATGTTAATTTAACTTCTTGGCAACATACCAGGCCATAACTGATTAAGTTGACATTTTTGGAACAAAACCTGGTAATACTTGACATTCTGGTACATAAAAGCATAGACTTTGAAATATTCTAGTTTGGAAGCAAAAGATAAGGTCTAAGTAACAAAAATTATGATTTGGGAATCCTGCATGAAACTTTAAATCTAGAGGCTTGGATTTAAATAAATAGTTATATATGATATAAAGATTAGCTTTTTTCTGTTTAAGGCATATAAAAAGCAATGGTAGACAATCAATTAAAATCTTTGTTCTTATATGAATCGAAAAACACAGAAATTTGATATTTGGCTTAGATTATAAAAATTTGGCTTAGTTTGTTACTGCCAAATATTGTCTTAAACAGAGTAATTTTAGAAACATTTAACATTATTCAAGACAAATTTAAGTTTTAGTGTGCATGTATCAAAGTAAAGTGACTTTAATTTATTGATAAAGTAAGTACTAGATAGTCCGCTAAGCACCAAATACAACGCCAGGCATGTCAAAAAAGCAGTAACTACGTCTAGTTTTGAATTCAAAGTACCAAAATGTCAAAAACTAATATACATTCTAAGAATTTATTCTCGAGTTCAAATTAATCCAGCAAATCATACTCATTAAAAAAGCAAAAGAACTTCAGAGAAATTATAATCCCTTCTCAATAAAACACGAGCTAAGGAGCTTATTTTAACGATCCATGAATAAGAAGGTTATGAAGAAATGTTATAAGTATTTTCATAATGACTTTTATTGACGTAACTTGATACTTTTAAGTCTAAAAAAATACCAAATTGGTATTATAGGATTTTAATTGGTATTAAAGGGCAATCAATAGAACTGTGTTTTTTGTTTAATTCTGGAACCTAGATCGTTTCTGGTTTCATTCTTACAATAACATAAGACTAAATACAGGATAATCTATTAAGTTATGGTCTGGACTGTTAACCATCAATCATATTTTATGGCTTAAACATTCTTGCAATTTTTCTTTGTTTCAAAAAAATCTTATGAAAATTGCTTTTTTGGTATATAAGCAAAGTACAATATAAAATAATAGATGATTAACAAGCGTAAAGTCTTAGAATATCAAGATTACTCTACCAAATTTACATTAAAGGAATGCACTCTATGAACACCTTATAAAGCAATTTAGCAGAGAACATAAAAACAGAACGAATAAAAGTCATCATAAAATAAAAGACTGGACAAACAGAACCGTGAAATGCTTAAACATTTCCACAAATAAAAGTTATTTGCATACGCTGATACTAAACATCATAACGTTCCTTTTTTATGAGCTTTTAAGCCCGTGGATAATTGAAGATTTGTTAATGCGCCGCTTTTTGTTTCAGTTACTTGCTCTTGCACTGAAGAGAAGCCACATTAAATAAATATGGAACAGTCATTATTGTTATCATCTGCATAATTCGACGTTTTGCTTTGCATAACGAGTCCAGGCACATGAATAACAATAGACATTCGCACTTCAATGTCCCTCACGCTACACCGAACACGACGATTTCCTCTTATCTACCCCTTATCAACGAAAAAAGCTTACAATAACAGCGGTAAGTTTGATTCATGATTTATTACCTTTTTATATATGGTAATGTGGTCCTTCCAAGTTAAAGTAGGCGATAGGACCGCAGTGTCCGCACATAATCCGCTGCTCACATACTCGTCTGCAAGCACTTGAAAGACAAAGGGTCGGCAGCCCCGAACAGGACCTGCCCCCGGCGCGCCTCCACACAACTGACTGAGGGAAGGATGCGCGCGCTGCCTCAGGTACTACCCTCTTATTAATTATCCTACCGATACCCCAAACAAAGGAATCCCAGGTCAACAAAACCAGTCAACTGATATTTTCGGGACTGAAAAGCGATCGTTCGAAAGCGAGACTCATCAAACACTCCAAGCTGCGTTCATACCTCGACACTGGCATATGACGCGGCAAAAGAAGAAAAACGCGCAATATGCGGTGGAGGGAGACGGGGCTATGCATTTTAACGGCGGGTCGGAGAGGGACGGGAACTAACATTTTGTAAGCTGATAACCAGAGGCAGCGAACAGAGCGAGGGGAACCATATTCTCGCGAGTCTGCATGAATGTAATGAATTAAATTTGAATGTACACACGTTTGTGCTTTGGTGTGAAGCAGTCCTCAGCTATATACATTATGGTTATGTTAGTTTTATTAAAATCTACTGCATCTGTTTGGAACCTATAAGATTCCTATCCTAAACGGGTCAAATTAGACCACATAATGAGAAAGAAATATTATCTGTGTCTAAAATGCACTCATACTTTTCTATGTAAACATAACCTAAACAAAGCTTAAATCATATTGAAATGTTAAATAAATCAGTTTATATGTCACACGTAAAGAAGAACATGGTCTTTATTATTCAAATCTATGACTCTAAGAGCTGTAGATCCGAATAAATCATTATCGACCAAGAACATGCTTAAGTTAAAAGATCACATGCTACATCTAAAACAAAGCAATCGTTCCAAGCAACTCAAGAAACGTGGACCACACAATGAGCATACGCGCTAAAATGCCAACAAAAAGTATACGAATAATTTTTACCTATAAACATCCATGAAAATGCAATCCATCATTGGGTCCTCATGTATCCATAGGCGCACTCACACAAACACTGCTCACTCACACAAATCCACCGCACCTCCTCACGCGAAGGGAAAATCTTCACACACGACACAGATAAACATGTCAACTGCTCGACATTGTTACCCTAAAGTTCTTCACGATTTGCACCTCACAAACACTAAATCACACAAATTATAACACAAGCTAGATAACTGAACACAGAAACACTTGATTATTTCACAATTTCACTCGCGTTCAATTCACGAAGACGAGGTTTTCGACAAAAATACGCGTAAGTATCGTAGTGTCGATTCAGTAACTGCTCTCCCCGCCCTGTTCCAGAGGCGAATGGCAAGTGCCGACGCCATATTGGATCTCACTTGACGGGAGCTGTCACTGGCATCTAGCGGCGAACTGTAGAACTAATACAATATGTTGGACTCTACCTTACTAACGCCTGACGATAATATCGGTGTCAATGCTATATTATACCAGTTTTTACTTGAAAATGTTTATGATCCAGTTATAATTTGTTATAATCATTGCTTCAAATCTTTTTTTCTGTGTAATTATGTTTCTGTTTCTATTTATGAAGCTCTAGAAATGTAGAGTCATACAAAATGCTAGGGTGTGCATGGACGTAGTTACAGAGCACAACGCCAGAGTGCTCTGACACAAAAGTCAACTAAAGCTATAATCCTTTGCCTTTGAGAGCGTAATTTTTAACAAAACATGAACCGATTATTTTCGTCTGAAATGCCCTACTAAGCCATTATTTAACCCAAAGCGCTGCATAAAAATGTTATCTTTTTTATGATTAGATTGTAGCGCAATTTTTATGTAAATCATAAGCATAATTTAATAATTTATTTAGGTACATTAAATATTTTTCTCAAAGGCCCTTTGAGAAAAATATTTTATTTTACCCTTGTCAAAGACTTTTATTTAGATACCTTTAACGATATTATAATTTGTCTTTAGTTTAATTCTGTAAGTTGCATTTGACTTGAATGCTGATGAAACTGAAATTTTGGACGCATGTATCTAAGCCATGATATAATTATTTGATGTTAAAAAATAAGATATAAAAATATATTCTTGTTAAAAAAATTAAGTGTTTCTTGTAGCAAGAACATTATACTGCATTTCTCCCAACGGAAATTATTAGTACAATTCAATGGAGCTTTTCAGTGTAATCTCGAGATCGGAAATAGACGTGGAATAACTATTCTAGTCTGTTAGACACAATATTGGCTTTTTCAGACAATAGAAAAATACAAAGCTATTGAAATTTAGTATAAGGGTATATAAATTTAAATCTCCAAGAAGCAATGAATTAAATCTTAGAATAAAACAAATAAACGTAATTAAGTTTCTATAGCCAGGAAGTAAATATTATACCCACTCAATTTTTTTTGTTATCAAGTTATGTTAACATGTAATGTGTTAGATCCAACTAGCCAGTTGCCAGCCGCTAAATCTTAAAAAAACATATTTTACGCGTAGGTTCTTAGTTTAAACTGTGTCACCTCAGCTATATTATTTTTAAGCTATTGCATAGCTTTTATCACACAGGTCTATGTTAGTTTAACAATTGATTGTTTGTTAAACTAACATAGACTTATAATTGCTAAAGAGCTGAAGAGTTTGTTTGTTAGAATGTTACGTGATAACTGACGTTAAGAAACGTTCTAATATTTTACCCTAAAATAGTAACAAATATCATATCCGCTTACAATACAAACTATTCGTGTAATTCAAATAACGACTGCTGTAATAAGCATATCTGCAAAAAAATATATTCAACAATGCTTGCATATTAAAATTTGCTAGCGGAAACACTTGGTTAAAAAAACAAATCTTCATTCACTAGCTTTATTACATTATGTCACCATTATTCAGTGTATTATAGGCATTACATTACAAAGAACATCGTAAATAATGTTCCGTTGTATAACAATATATCGCGACCTCGATGTTCAGCGCGTTACGTTTTATGGTCTCGTTGTGATAAAACCATTTTTGATTCCCTGGAAAACGATAAAAAGGTAATTTTCATGGATGATTCAAGATTTTCCTGAGCATTTTATTATAGAAATTTTCTAGAGGTTTTATGGTAAATCGTGTTGTGACTGAAATACTGATAAAGATGTCCTTTACGCTTCTCAACTCTGTATAAAAATTTGAAGCAAACTGTCAAGACAATGTTATTTCTTTGATAATTTTTAGTTGAAAATTTAGTGTTAATTATTTTAAGTTGACCTGTCAATGTTTGCCCTGTGCTTCTAAGAAAATAAGCATTTTGACTAAAACACATGGTTTATCTCACTCATTAACTAAAAATCAAATCAAATACTGTCTTTTACATAATAGGAGGTCCCAGCTTGATTTGTTCATGCGACATAATAAGTGTTTCTTAAATATAAAAATTCCGACGGTCTGGTTTTACCTCCTTTATACTTCTTGTTGCCTAGTTCTTGCAATCATTTGTTTCTGTCACAATTCCAAGATAAAAATAAGCTCTCTTTGTTCTGATGCCCTGGTAATTTCAGTATGATAACAAAACGAGTACCAAAAATGTTAGGTACAATATTTTGAGAGAATTTGTAAGGAAACAAATTTTTTACGGTATTTAAATTGAATCAACTTAGAGGAACATCCAATGTTTCGTTTTGCCAGGAACATTCTTTACAGCAAGAGATTTAAACTTGCGTTATTGCATTTTTAGGAGTAAGAAATTGGTACATAATAAGCCTATAAGAGAAAGTACGCTGCACCGATCGTCAACAACTGTGCAATTTGACGAAGACAGTTATTTGTATAACTAAATTGCCTGGAAGAGATCACTTTGAAGCGATAAGGCCGCCCTTTGTACTTATTCTTCATATATGATTTTTGTAACTATTGTTTTGTTTTGGTGTAAAATAAAGTGTTATTTATTTGTTATATTTTTATTTTATTACAGAACAAGATCTATCTAAATAGTCTACAAAACGTAATCTTTGCATAAAAATTAAATAAAGTCGGTAGCATGCAAAACTCATCGCTAAGCGATGAATTGTACATAAAATAACGGCTTTCTGGTAATACCTGTACCTATTGAAAACTGAAAAAGTTGGCAGAGAACGAAAGTCGGCATTCCGCTAATAAATCTCAAATAAAGGTGGTCTCTCCCTGAGTCTACATAACATAATATGGTGCTCTGATTGTAATGTTTTATGTTTCCATTCTGAGATACTATGTCAGTTATAATATGTTTAATATGCAATTTAAAAATAATCTAAACTTAGTATATCGTCATCTTAATCAGTCATATTTCAGAGGACAGGTATATAGTCTTTGCAATACTTTTTCTACTCATCAATTCATCTTGTTCACGGATTAGTTATCACGACTGTTATCTACATAATTTTATTGAATAGTCATGAATAAAATGATATACATATTATGTTGTAATATTAACATAATCTTAATGGAGACTTAGTGGCCGTATATTGTCAATTTATTGACTCATAATAATTATTTTATATGCAATTGGGAGGCCACGACTTCTTTAACCACACACGGGATAACAGATATTTTATACAGCCCTCAAAAACTTCAATCACCCATTTCACAATCAATTCAATAAAGTAAAGGGTGAAGTCAACTTTTGCTATTTCCCGCATTATTTGGGGTCTGCGCAACTCGTATTCTTCCATTTCCCTCCATCAACTGTCCCCTCGGTACTTACACATTATCATTATTCACACAGTCCAGTCATTTTCAGAAACTTTTCAACAAGCTACCCAGAGATTTAAAATGCATTGATAGTCCATACATCTTCAAAAAGAAACTGAAGGATGTTTTGTTGCGAGTATACTATACCATAGATGAATATGAGGCTGAGAACTTCCTTTAAATATATACTATTATTATTATTGTTATTTAATATTTTTACATGCCTAAATTTATTATTTTATTTTAATTTTAATTTTTAGATTAAGACTTAGAATTAAGAATAGTTTTCAACACGATTTGTAAAATAATTGTTAAGAAATAAATGAATATGAATATTTTCTCAATGTCAAACAGATTTTAGTTCCCTATTTTGTTAACAAATCACAAAAATGACATAAACACATTTAAACTTACACATAATATTACTAGCTGGCTTGTTCCGGCTTTGCACGGATGCCAAAACCTTCCTCTTAAATCACTCTACTTATTGCTAAAAACCTCATACTCACATAGGGACAGACAGGCGAACATAGGGAAAGATAGAGGGGAACTTTTATTATATACAGATTAATTATTATATACAGTATAGTTACACAACTAGTAGTTTGTTATATAGTAAAGTAATCCAACTTATTTATTCATCATACTATGTATACCAACCGAGACTTAGTCTAATATCGGTATAACTACTTTGCTATTTAGTTGCATCAATCGCTAATCGACGGCTAGTCTTATCAAGATGTCGTCATAAAGCTCCTTAACCCATAACATTTGGTCATGAACTTAAAAAATATTTAAGGGGTTAAGACAATAACCCAATACGTTCGTCCTATGCTGGTTTTGTGTGTGCGAGCCCCATTCCTTGTTCGGCAGGGTACACCACGAGCTATGAGGTTCGCTTGGCTTCCTTCGATGTTTGTTTGACGAAACCTGTTATCCCCGACCTCCCTGACTTTGTCTTACAACCAATATTTTTATTTAATCGACCAACACATATATATTATCATAATATTCACGCACGGGCTGGGCCAGTGCGTGAAGCGATTTTTTCGTGTTTCGTAATGTGGTCCGGAGAAGCCATCTTCTAGGCCTTCATGCTCCATCTTAGACCTCATCGTCACTTTACATCAGGTGAGATTGTGGTCAAATGAAGGCTTATCAATAATAAAAAAAAAAAAAAAAAAAAAAAAAAAATATTCTTCATGTTTCCTATACATCTAAGCTGCGGACGGTCTCAGTCTACATAGCACAGTTAATACGGTACGACAGGCTGCACTACGTGGATGAGGTTTCTAATCCGCTGTGGTAATCGCTAATTATAGACGGAAATTTGCTCTTTACGCGCCGTCGATTACGGATATTGTTTTCTAATTATGATCATATACAATAACAGAGGAAGGCAAATATAAACCGACAATTCAATCAATCGGCACATTTAGTACTTTTAACTTTATTTATCAATTATCAGTACCTACTATCACTGCCGAACATACTACTCGTATCACGGCACCTAATTGTTCCAAAATATTGTGAATCTCAAAAGGCATTATGCTACGGGATATTTACTATACATATGGTTTTTTTTATATTTAAGTACTCTTTTCTGAGTGAATCGATTTTGATGATTATTTTCCAAGTTAGTTCCATTTAAATGTATTAATAATTGTATATAATTGTTAATTAAGGATCATTTTGAGATTAACTTCATAGTATAGGATTAAATCTTCTTTTATAACCAAGTTACGAGAGTCTCTACACAATGTAGAGCAAAAGACTAACATTAATTAAATTTACTGTTATATAAAGAATCTAATGACAAAATTCGTCAGAGCTCCGCAAGATTCGTCACAGAAACGAGTTTGAATAGTTTAGTTTCACAGAATTGAACACACAAAACAACATCTAACTTGGGCTACTTTGTCTGAGTCTCGTCTTTACACGTAACTCCCTCGAAAATTTTGTATTATTTTGTTATAACAGAATATTCTTTAAGGATCAACAGTGATATTTCTATGAGTTTTTACTTACATACTGTCAACCAATTGAATTAAGGATACATTAAGAATATCATCAAAGTAAGCAGAGAACGACATTACGCCATCTAGGTCGTAATTCTGAGTTTAAAAAGTTAAAAAAGGAGGTTACTAGCATTTTTGCGCTTATCATTTTTTTTATTAATAATTTCTTTTTTATTCTAGAGCTTATACTTTAACACTACATAAACTTAAATAGGTAAAATAAATCAGTTCAAAACCCAAAAAATGCTCCATGTTCCAAATATCACAAGCGTATAAATTTAATATAAAATACTGTGTAAACCCATAGAGCTATTCTAGAATGAGCTCGTCTGAACAAATCGCGGTTAACCCGCTGTAGGCACACATGTTACAGTTCATAAAATTCATTGCTTTGCCGTAAAACGGGAAACGTTAACTGTAAGCCCGCCTCTATATATTCAGCAACACAGTACAGGAATTTGGTTAACCTACTTTTATTATAAACTATTGTAATATTTGAACGTTATGTAGGCTCTCTAAATGTTTGGAGAGGTTCTCTAGATTTAAGGCGAATAAAATAGATCTTCTCTAAATTGAAAATTTTGGACAAATTATGTCACATTTATATACAAAAAGCCAAATCTTTTCACTCCGTAGGTATGTTTTTGATACTTTTTAATGCTAAATACCCATTATAGCGAGACTCATCACTTTCACACCATGTTGATGTGATTTTTAAGGGCTTATTTTAACCACCTCTGAGTAATAATAGTCAATATAGAGTATATCGAATATAGAGTCAGCCAGTCTGTCACTAAGAGTTTTGTTAAATGTTCGATTTGAATAAAAGTTTATTGGTACTTGAAAAATATTCCTCTTATGGCAGTAATCTCATTAGACGGGGCCAGTAGACAGATTCAAAACTTACATTGCGTTAACCGGGCCCGAGGGGCTGGTTCGAGCGGGCCCGGTCTACCAAAGAGCCGTCCATTTTCGGTCTCATAATCTGCAAAGAAATAAAATAAATACATTTATACTTGTATTCAAATTTACATCTCACTATGTTTCTCGATATGTAAAGATGTTTAAAACAGAATTATTTTATAAAAAAAACCTCTTGTTTTATATCTACATCCGTCCATGTTATATTCAAGTAAAGTCTCGTTCAAGTAAACTTCTTTTGAGAAGCTATAAAGAGGCGGTAACATTAAACCAGAGATTTAAATGGTTAAATATTTGGTTCATAAAAAGTTAAAATACTTAAAGCGTCGAGTTGGGCGTAAATCCAATGTTGTTAAAGAAATGACTAGTTTTATATGAATAACTAATATTATAAATGCGAAAGCTCGTAAGGATTTAAGTAAATGTGTGTAAAGTGTGTTTGTTGCTATTTCTCGCAAAAACTACTACATGGTTTTTAATGAAACTTTACAATAAAATAGCCCATATCAGAATAATACTTAGGACGGTTCGCGGGAAAATAAAATAATTGCGAGCAAAGCCCGATTTGAGTTAAATTTGACATGGGGAGATAGCTGTCTTCCCTGTATAGTATAAAATCCACCTTGTACCGCGGGAAAATCAATTAAAAAGAGCCGCGGGCAATTGGAAAAAATAATAATCATATTGCTAGACTCTTTACACGCTCTATACATACTCTATAAATACAAGCATAATGCTTAGTTAGAGCGAGAAGCCGTCTTGTACTCCCAAAGGTTTTATAAACAAGTACTCACATGTTTAATTATGTAGTTTCTAAGACCTATATGTAGTAAAGTACTTTGTAAACCTTATTCTTTGAATAAATATATTTTATTATTATTATTATACTATCTATCTATATTCTATACATACGTGCTTAAAATACCGACTACTTGTAGGTATGTCGAACTTTCTACATTTCACGATAAGTTCATTTAAAAAAATAAAGATATTTATGAGGTAACACTCAAAAATGTTATTTAAATCTTTATATTCCACACAAACGCACAATATTATATTTAAAACTAGTGGCCCGCCCCGGCTTCGCGCGGGTTTTTAATTTTTTTTTTCCCGGCAATTATTCGTTTTTTTCTGGCATTTTAAACCTTCCCTAGACCTCCACGAACATTTCAAGACTATGATAAGATAAATCCGTTCAGCCGTTCTCGAGTTTTAATCAGACTAACAAACAACAATTCATTTTTATTTATATAGATCACAGCGAAAACAACATTCTATTGGCAATTACGTAGTAGTCCATAAAAACAAACGATTCAGTGTTACATGTAAATCGGTGCTGAGTGCATTCGGATTGGAAAGCCGCAGGGGCGATCATACTGTCATACTGCAGTGCAAGATCCGAGCGATTCACAAGTGTACAGAATGTTAAAGATAAACATAGTGTTTTCGTAAAAAGGTTAATTATATTTAAGTTTAAGAATAACGATCTATTCACCTCCTATAAGTATGTTATTAAAAGTGAATTGTTTTTGTGAATACGATGGTAAATGTTTGTCTTTAAATTAATTGTATGAAATGTTTTATGTTAATTTTAGCTAGTCGCCATTGTTTGATTTGTTCATTTCATAAAGTGCAGAACATACAAACACTTGACCCAACGGCGGGAATAGAACCCACTACCAATTGCGCCGCAAGCGGACCATATCCCACCGCGCCACTGTGGCAGGCAGATCCAGATATATGTATATGTATATGTTCTTAAGTTCCGAGTTTCAGGAAAAGCCATCAAGCCTAGAGTGTGAAACATAGATCCACACAACCATAAAACTTATTTTATTATATCAGTAAGATACACAATACAGGTATAAATAAATTTGTATCTCGTTTGATCATCGCACACGTGAATGCACCAACGTCTCATATTCATGTTGTTGTATTTATTATAGCCAAAAGATATTAAAGAAATCATAAATCACATGTTCAAATCATAAATTTAACGAATACCAAAATATGAACGCACTTATATAGATACTAGTGGCCCTCCCCGGCTTCGTACGGGTTTTTAATTATTATTTATTTGATCCTTTGAACACACACAAAAAATTTCATCAAAATCGGTCCAGTCGTTTGAGAGAAGTTCAGTGACATACACACTCACAGAAGAATTATATATATAAAGATTTAATTTGCATAAAAAACACATAGGAACAAGCGCTTAAGATATTTTTTTACTAAACCTTCAAGGCCTGACGCAGCGGGTTTTTATGTCAAAAACGTACATAAATCTAAATTTAAAATTTAAGAAAAACCCCCGATTCCAATGCCATAATTTCCTTAAACGTAAAACAACATAATATTATGTAATGTGGACGCGATGCGATTTCATTTGATACCCCACACTAGTATAATTGCTGATTTTCGGTTTTCCTTACCCACTCTCACCCCCATAACTTTTAAACGGCACAACCGATTTTCATGAAACATGTCTAAGAACACTCGCGCCAGACTCACCTTTCATACAAAAAAAACTAAATTGAAATCGCTCCATCCGTTCGGGAGCAATGGTGCCACAGAAAGACAGACAGACAGACAGACACGTCAAACTTATAACACCCCTCTTTTTGGTCGGGGGTTAAAAAGTGGCCCCGACGATGCCGACCCGACGCCGACGCGACGACCGAACGACGTGCCGTATCATATTTGTATGAAAACGCGGTCGCGCCCGCGTAACGCAGCGTAAGGCCTACAACTTAATTAAAATGCAGCTAGCATTCGTTTGTTTTCATCGTTCACTTTAACAGTTAGACAAAGTTCGTTTTTGTTAGTGACATAGAATCAATATAATATCATAAATCATAAAAATAAATAAATTAATAAATTTTATATAAATGTAATGAAAAAAACATAATGTAAATAACTATCAGTCTTTCTTGATTTTTGGCTACACTTACCATTAATTGCTATTTATTACTATTCCACCCATGGCTTTTCCCATTTTCCCGGGGTAGAAAAGAAGCTTTTGTCATTTACCTTATCAATATTTATGTTTGTGCCAAATTTGATCTTTAGTATCACCAACCGCGGTAAAAAGCCTATGTGTTATTCTTATATGTATGCTACATTACTATGAAGTTTCATGAAAATCCCTTCAGAATTTTATGTATGAAAGAGTAACAAACACACTTTCATAATCTCATCCTTATTAACTTTCGCGTTTATATTAGTAGGACGATAAGAAATATTATCATATTTAAAACATAAAAAAATCTCTTTTAACTTGCACCAAACGCATCACACCTCATTCGTCATAGTATCGGTGCAATTTGAATACGCATACCTGCTGCATGTATTTATGTAGGTATATCAACCAGCCGTGATACAGCGCCGTTATACGATCTGGACCGTTAGACTTTACGTTTGTCGGTTGCCTCCTCCTTCCTAGCTTCGTGGTCCTCAATGCTAAGGGTCGTAACCACTTAAGGAGTCGGTTGCGTACCGGTGTGCAATATACCTTACTCTTAGTGGCTTAACTAAAGACCAACTTTTAGGTTATTAAAAATATATTTTCGAACATACAATCCAATATACAATTATAATATTAGTTTAGATAATAAGCTACAGCTGTTATTGTTAAGGTTTAAAGTGTTTATGTTTAGGCTGCAGGCAGCGTCAAGCCGAAGACAGGGGCTATGGCGCTTATTAGTGGAGGCATAGAATAATAAATTACTACGGTGGAGGCATATGTCCAGCCGTGGAATATGCTCATTATTAATTAATTATAGTTAATGTTGGCTATTAATTAATTAATGCTCTCGTTTCTCTATATCATTCTGCTACTCGCGTCTTATTCGTGCTTTATGATTTGTGTCCATCCCATGGTTGCCGGAAAGATATCGCTATCAGCGAGAAGGCCACCCATTGATTCAAAATTTTTGTATATATTTAGCTTTTTGTGTTTTATTGCATGTTGTGTTCAATAAAAAGTATTTTTTGTATTGTATGTTTAGAGTATCCAAAAGACTGTTGAATTATACGAACCATTGGTGTATTAGTAAATCTTATAAATACATGTAATTTTTTTCTGTATTTTTTCGGGAGTTTACAAAAAGTAAAGTCTTCCAACCCCGGGATGCTTCACAAGGTGATGCTGGCTTGTGTACCTATACGTTGAGATCACTGTTGACTGTTTGTAGACTATGCTTCGTTTGTGTGCTATTGTTTGCAATCACAAGCAATGATTGTATGTAACAAAGATAATACTTTATTATTGTAACGATTATTAAGTCAACTTATACGCGTAGTAATTGATCAAGTGTTAATAGACGAATTATTTGATTTAACGGTTTCCTTCACCGTTCACATGGTGAGGAAACCGGCATGTTCTGAGATCTTTGAAGAGATCTTTGAAGAGATGGGTTGGTTTTGGTGAGAAACGTAGTGTATTCGGCTTCCGCAGAGCGACCAGTGCTATAAAAATAGTTCTGTAGTTTTGAAACTGAGATGAACTAACAGACAGAAACGACAGAAACGGTCTTAATTAACAAAATCCGGAAGTAAAATAAGGAATGATAGATAGATAGATAACATTATTGCACACCATAACTTACGAACTAAAATACAACAAAAAAAATAGTTTAAAGCTACTAGTGGTACAATCGGCGGGCTTATAGCTAAAAGCGATTTCTTCCAGTCAACCTTTGGATGGATAGGATCTATTAGGAGAATTGACACAAGTTAATGAATGGTTAGTTATGGCACGAAATAGCAAGGGATAGAGAGCAGTGGACAACTTTGGAGGAGGCCTTTACTCAAAACGGGGTTCCTACTAAACCAACCACAAAATACTTAAATACAAATTGTATAATTTTATTTTATTGGTTTTGTAGGAAATAAAGGCTTTTTTATTTTTTATTTTATTTTATAAGTGTCAGTGGTTAGTTATGTCCAGGATATTTCGGTTTATATTTTAACAGATTATTTCTTATTTTACCAGAAGAGCCCTCAATAAAGTAGAGATTTATTAAAATAGGTAATGATGGATAGGCTGTGTAAAGAACA
Source organism: Gymnoscelis rufifasciata (assembly GCA_929108375.1). Taxonomy (NCBI): domain Eukaryota; kingdom Metazoa; phylum Arthropoda; class Insecta; order Lepidoptera; family Geometridae; genus Gymnoscelis; species Gymnoscelis rufifasciata. Next base: position 3,384,013 of record OV815315.1, on the reverse strand, counting down.
TAAAGTTTTATATATGAAGACTATCACTATGGAAAAACCAATTCTATAATATCTATACAAGGTGTTTCTTTTTGGGTATATACTCCGGAATGGGGGTGAAGGGCACCAGGCAAACATATTTTGTTCTACAACTTTTCGATTTGGAAGCCCATTTGTCGAAAAAAATTCTTTAAAGTGTATATATGTAGATCCAATTTTAAAGTAAAACCTACCTCATTTAGTATCATAAATAATCACTAAATGAACAGGGGTTCAAATTTTAATGAATGGGTTGAAATTTTTTGTGTGTGTTTAAGTGGGCTCGAGAATGGTTTAAATTCACAATACGGTCAACTAGGTGCGAAGTGGTGGCAAACAGCTACTAATATTCAAATCTTTAATCTAAGCATAATATCACAAATCTTCATGAATCCCATTAAAATACTCTAATCAACCTATTTACACAAATAGTGCCTACCATAAAGTCTAGAAATAATTTATTGCTCACAATAGGTTTTTTAAAACCTTTATAAAATTAATGATAGATTTGCGTGTGTATGTTCAAGCATGTGGCATTGAATTATGGTTTTACGACTCCGTGCAATTGTATGACTTGAGTCTGTATGAGACAACGGGAACCTCAGTATTTAGAACGAATTCAATAGGTTAGTAGTTATTGAGTTTTGCGAAAATTACTTTGTTTATTCTAAACATAGACTGAACTACTGAAATCTAGAGAAACGTATTAGTTTCTTATGAGTAATTCTTACTAATTACTTATTTAATACTTTAACTTATTTAGTCTGGTTTTACAAGTTGTTTTACAAATATCAGGCAAGAACTTGTAATTTTAAAGACGAGCTTAATTTTTGTGATTGATTTTGATCATCTAGCTTATGGAGCTTAAAATTATTTAATCACCGTTTTATAAATAATAATTATTAGGTATCATATTATTTTTAAATTTTATGTAGAAAAAAAAGCAAAGTCCTGTGCGCGCGAAGGTTACGGATGTGTCTTAATCTTTTTCGGCATAAAATTTAAAAATAGTTTTCACCTGCATAGTAAGGTTTATCACTTATTAAAAATCATTAGGTACCATATTGTTGTTACCAATAGACATAAATAAAGACAAGTAAAAAAAAATTTATAAATACTCCGCGTGCACTTTATTACTTATCCTTTTCGTCATATTATGTTAAAAACTGGATAGATTTTTAAACAAACAAGCGGCCCGCCCCGTCTTCGCACGGGTAATTATTCAAATATCATATAATATTTTTTCTCGCCGTAAAAACCATCCATGATTTTGAACAATTAAATAACGTCCAACAAACATCCTCACACACTCGCTCACTTACAACCCCACAAACTTTCACGTTGATAATTTAGTGATATAGTAGGAAGTCTTAACGGCCGTAAGACGTCTCAGTCTTCTCATTCTACCCGTTCCCACTTTTATATTTCACCAATCACCATCTCAATTACCACATAATGTGGTAATTGTGGGGGTGTAAGTGAGCGAGTGTGTGAGGATGTTTGTTGGACGTTATTGAATTGTTCAAAATCATGGATAGTTCTTACGGCGTGAAAAAATCTTATATGATATTTGAATTATGTCACCATCTACCTTCTAGGTCTTCATGCCCCATCTTAGACCATATGGTCACTTTATATCACGTGAGATTGTGGTCAAATAGAGGCTTATCTAACATTAAACAAAAAAAATCACCACATTAGACTGCATTACGATTTGACAGCTCCCTTCCATCAATATTACGATAGCGTTACGCTGAAACTAAACTTGTATGTTATGTTATTTGAGGTACCAATTCGTTTCACAGTCGGACGATGTAATAATATGCATACATACATAATGCAACGAGTATTGTAAACGGATATTAGGCGTTAAATGCTGATGATTTGGTTAACAAGATGAAATTAAGAAATGTGTATAACCCCAGATTTAATAACCCAAATGCAACTTACATTTTTGGAAATTTTTAGTCGATAAGCCTATGCGAGGTTTTTTTACATTTTAAATCTATAAATTTAGATCCTTAACCGTCAGTCGGATCAAAAATGTAGAAAGAAAATAATGCTTAAATACCTATTCAACGATAATACATAGTTATATATAGACATAGTTATGTGGACGATAAGACAAGACATAGTTGGTAGATTAAATTTTTTTTTAGATTTACAAAATGGCGCCCCGTAGTTCCCATGTGGAATTTTCACTAGTCTAGCGTCATGTCATTAGTGATACCCGGCATATTAAAAGGATTCGATTGGCTTGTTAATCATAAAAATCGGCCCAGGTGTTTGGTCTGTATGGTGGGACAAAGGAACATACATACATAGACTGTTTAAACACATACCACTCCTTTGCGATACGCGTAAAAACAGGGATGTTTTGGTCAGTGGCGTAGCTATCATAGGGCCAGGTTGTGCAGTGCACAAGGGCCCTCGAGCTCAGGGGGCCCTCTAGGAACATTCAAAAATAAAATAAAATTCTTACAATATATATATTTTTAATTTGAAGTTTTAATTCGCTCTTGCCTTGCATCAGTTCTTATTTATGATATTTCCGGCGATGTTTTCAACTTTCTTGGGTCTGGGACGTACTACAGTAGTTGATGCAAGGTGTGTCGCTGACTGTTGTTATTCGTATTTCCCTACCAGCCTTATTTCATCAAGTACCACCACTAATGCTATGATTTCTATTCCACACAACCATCCATCTGGTCCGAAATTCTGTAAGAACTCATTTTCGCAAAAAAAAACCGACGACAAGATAATATGTATGATTCACACGTTGCAGCACAACGCTAACCGCTTATAATCTATGATAGCTCACAACCTGATCGGCAATAAAAAATAAACCAACGTTTTTCTAAACTCAAGTTCAAATTGACAAACGAGCTACTTTAGAAACTATAATATCTGCCTTTGAGTTAATATTGATTTTACAGCATCATTACCAAACAAGCTGTTTTATGGGTCTTTTCTGTTGAGCTTCCTTTAATCTATACTAAACATATGGAAAGAAATAAGTTACGTAGCGGGGCTGCAAAGCGGAAATAACGTCAAGAAAGTAAGAAAATATTGCCTAAGCTAGATCCGGTTCGAATTATCAAATTTCTAACGATTTTATCTGTAAATATGAATAATTTGCACGTTTTTTTTAAACGTTACAAATGATAAGTGAAGATAAGTGAAGTGACGTACATTGTATTAACACGAGAAGTAAAGAAAAATTACTAATTCCTACTTACAGACTAAAAAAACTAGGCAAATCATTTATGGGTAACTCTGTACGTTTTTATAATAAGCTTCCTCATAATGTAACAGAGCTTCCTATTAGAAAATTTAAATCATTTATTAAGAGAAGTCTAATGAAAAAAGCGTATTACTCAATAAATGATTATATAAAGGATGATGCAGCTTGGATAGATGTTGCTTAGTTCCACAGTAACAGGCTCTAATCATTCTGGTTGACCAGGACTGATATGCTCATGATAATAGCTTCCTTATATGACAAACATTTTTTTTTTGTAATTGTAAATGTTAAACTTATAATAGTTACCTATAAATAAGAACTTCAAAATTGTAATAACTGATAAAGCTGTGTTGTTCTATTCGCGTCAAGACAATGTTATTTCCTTGATATTTGTTATTTAAGCAATTTAGTTTTATTAATTTTAAGTTGACCTGTCCATGTAGGCTATGTGCTTCTAAGGAAATAAACGTTTTGACTTTGACTTTGATAAAAATGTAAAAAATATAAATCACGGATTACCGTGATTTATATTGATAAAATGATAAAATGTGTTAAAGATGACACTAAATTGATTTTTAAACCAATTTTACTAAGAGTTTTCAACTTCAAATCATATAAAAGTTATATAAAAAAAAGAGTTGGTCATTTACTAGTATATTGTAAAGCAAAAATTAATTATTTGGATTTAATAATGCCTGTGAAATAATACTTACAAAATGCACGAAAATGCGCTTGGTAAAACTGATCACCATCAGTCGCTCTCTGGCGCTCACGGAGGACGGACCATTTCAAGGATCATTTTTTAACTCCCGACCAAAAAAGGTGCTATAAGTTTGACATGTCTGTCTGTTTGTCTGTCTGTCTGTCTGGGACATCATAGCTCCCGAACGGATGGAGCGATTTCAATTAGTTATTTTTGTATGAAAGGTGAGTTTGGCCCGGGTGTTCTTAGACATGTTTCATGAACATCGGTTGAGCCGTTTAAAAGTTATGGGGGTGAGAGTGGAGAAGGAAAACTGAAAATCTGCAAATAATGTTAGTGTGGGGGTATCAAATGAAAGCGCATGTTGTTTTATATTTAAGGAAATTAACGCATTGAAATTAGAGGTGTTTCTTAAATTTCAAATTTAGTTTTATTCCGCGACAATCACGTGACCTTAATAATAAGATCACAATACCATAGTATAAATAATTTCAATATTGTATAGATCGTACAGAGATTGTAAGTAAGAACCCATAAAGCAAAAAATAATATATATCATTTATATTCAGAGAAGTATGGATATTCCTGTTTTCAGTTCAAATTCATATTCCAATGAGGGCCAGCCCACACGTACTTCAACCATACAACATCGCGGGGTCACGTGAATGGTGTCGCACCTTTGGTGTTGCTTGTGGTTACATTTTGGTTACGTTTTTTTTTTTAAATGTTGACAAGACCTAAGTACATTTTCAGTGACAGCTGTCAAAACAAAAACAGTCATATATATGGAACTACACATCCTAGACGTTCCATTATGGGTTCAAATGAAAGGTGTTGACAAGATCTGCATTTTTGATGACACTCATTTTCATATCAATAAGTTCCAACTACGCGGTAAGAGGGGGGAGGGCCTGATTCTCTCACTATGCACAAGGGCCCTTGGGCCCCTAGCTACGCCACTGGTTTTGGTATAAAATTAGTCTTATTAAAACGTTTCATAGAGCAAACACGCATAAATTGCATAAACATAGGCTACATCTATATATTTAATACCTCTTTCTATTTTTATTGTTCTTTGCTTGTTTTAATTGTATGTGGATGTAACTCGAAAGGCTTTCAACGGAATATCAGCGTTGTTTTGTCATGTGAAAAATAACAGATGCTGAGTTGAGAGCTTTTTTGGGACACTGTCTGGGTGTTTATATTTTATTGTTGTTAATTTTATGTGTCCTGAATCAAATGTGTTTTCTTTCTTTCTTTACCAAGCTTCCTTTAACCTTTACAAGCCCTTGTAGAGCTTAAATAAACTACTTAACTTATCTATATATGTGTGTATGCCTATTAAATTAAGTAGGTATATCAGATAATATATGTAGTACCCGTAACAAAAGCTTAGAGCTTACCACGGGGCTAGAAATTGTACATCATAATGCGAAGATAAATGTAAATGCAATAACAAGCATAATTATATACATAACTGCGGTTTTTGAAATAGTCGCCGATATAGATGAATATCGTACAGCAATGATTTGGTTCCTTAATACTATAATATCTCCTGTTTACAAATTTCAGATCCATCCAAAGGTTGCCTGGAAGAGATCGCAATTAGTGTTACGGCCGCTCATTGTGTCACTGTATTTAATATGTGTTTTCCTATATTATTAAGATTTTTTGTATTGTATTATATTGTATATATTGCTGGATAGTCCACACAGCAATAACTAATAGCCCCTTGAAAGCTTGCAACTAGAAATGCCGAAATACTATGGCCTCTTTCTCTATCACGTTGATAAGAAATGATGTTGATTACATCTTTTCGCGTACTTACTTTAGTAGTGTATTAACTTAAATTAATTTACTTTAGAAAATCGTTAAAATATAGAGCTATCTCGCTCAGTCACATGTGACAAAGCGAGAGCTTTTGACATAAATCTAACCATTGAAACGTATTATTGACATAACTGTCAATTGCTTAGTTTACTCGGATTTTGTGAAATAAGCCTAGTAATATGTGAGTTTTTTATAACCTAGTCTAGTCTGTATTTAACACAAATAAAATTTATAGATGTGGCCGTGCTAAAGGTTATAACTCAAAATGGCTGCCAGTTATCTATAACAAGGCTAAGCGCTATTATGCGTGTTTTTCACACAAACACTTAGGTAATAAAGCTAAGAAAAATTATGACCTAACGGTACTTTTTCTAGACGCGAGTTCCATTTGTTTGTATCTGAGCTAAATAGTGCTCATGTTAGACAATTGTGCTTTCATGATGCCTTTATACACAAGAAAGCAGGTGTCTTTGAAATATTTATTTATTTAAAACAACATGGCTACCTATTTATTACAGTTAAGAAATAAAAGTTTTTCATATTTATTAACCTTTAAGTTCATCAAAAGCTATTAAAAATATAAAAACGCTTCCCATAAGATCCAGATTTTTACTGGATGGATCTACTGAGAAAAAAAAAATTTACAACGTCCATGTCTCATCATTATTTTCATGCTGAACCTCGGTTCAATGAATGATGTTAATGAAGTTAATTTCTGAAAGGTCCGTTCTCAAATATTATTCATACATTATTATGCGACATACAGATGAACAAAGTCAAACTTACTTCCCTATCGCTCAGCTCTATACCAAATGGATCTAAGAAGATACACCTCGTTACAACTTGTAAATTGCGCTACTTTAGCATGGAAAACAAGTTACTTTCACGACGAGATTTAAACTATTTACGTAAATAACCCGTCTACTTGACACTTATATGCGTCGCCGCATTGCTTCGTCCTATACCGTAGGAAAAACCGTTGCTTTTCCCTATTCGGAGCGCTGCGTTTTTATACTGAACTCCTTCGTCTCTGCTTTTTGAATTTGAATATAGATTCATAAGTACTTTTTGTTATTATAGATAAGTAAACTAAAAAAGAGTTTTTTTACAATAACATAGAATATGTTATATAGTGGTTTGTAGGTATTTATTTTATTTTGATAATGGGGCAGTAAAATTTTTATAAATTAAAATAATTTTATTCTTAACTAGCGGCCCGCCCCGGCGTCGCACAAGTAAAAAAAGTTTCCGGCAATTTTTCCTTATTTGCTCACCGTTTAGACCTACCCAGCAGATAAGGTTCAAAAATACTTATTCAGACGGTCGCAGATACTTGTATAGTTAAAAATGACTTTGCAGTTTAAGTTTAAGATTCAAACGAAACACGTCCCTTTCAAGTTTTACATAAGTAAATTACCTAACATGAATGTAAAAATACTACTTAGTATATAACAATAAATATTCGCGTGACATGCAAAGAAAAATAACAAACCTGGAACCGGCATATCTGCATTCCTAGCGCCGGCCGCAACGAATCACGTCTTCAGTTCGAAAGTAGACGCGTCGTCGCTCGGTCGCTGCGTGCAAACGCAACTCGCTTCCGAATCCGAAATTCCTTAATTAAAAACTCCTTGCAAACTTTTGAATTTCGAAATTGTAGTGGTCAGTGTTGTGCTCGATTGGATTGTTAACTTTTTGGATTCTTTGTTTATTTTTTTGTGTGGTGAGTATTTTTTTATTTGATTGTAGTGATATAATATGTTATTTAGATATAATATTTTTTAAAGTATAAATAACGTTAATTATTGAACCTACCTACGTGCACTATTATATGTTACTTTAACAAAATTATTATGTTATTGTTATTACGGATATTTTACATACAACCTGTTGCGAAATAGTTTGTATCACTTTAGATGTTCCGATTTTACATAATTACCTAGGTCTGCAAGGTAATAATATCCAGGATAGGTTGTTGGTACAAGAATATAACTAGGAGATGGTCATTAATAATAAATGTTTATAGATGAAATGGCTAAGAATATTCTTGAACCTAAATCATAAGATTTAGCTTCAAGAATATTCTAGGCCTGTTTATTAACGAGGAAATAAAATTGATATAAATTGCAAGTGAAGCAAGAAAGTTAGAACTATTAAACCGATCATAACCAGAACCTCTGGTATATTTTGCATATTTGTTATGATAAGAGACTTCACGCATGTTATATATGCTTATTGTTGTTTTGTTGCATATTCATTGATTGTTACCGGTCGTATCAATCATTACTTTTAAAATTCATTAGTTTTTTTATTGTGAAGTAAATTACGAATGCTTCGATACTGAATTAAGAAGCTTATAAATCTTTTCAAATCAATTTAAAGTAATGGAAAGTGATTTAATATGTAAGTATTTTTTTCTAATCTTATCTGATTTTAAAATTACTTATTTCAGAAACTTACAAGTAGAATTAAATATTTAATAAATTCCAAACAAGAACTATTATTTATTCTAACCCATACACTTCTGCCAAAATTCACAACCTCCATTCAGAAATTTTCGGCCCCAAATATCTTTACAAATGACCATACATAACAATAACCTTTGGCACAAGCCTTTCTACAAGCGACAGCCAGATTTACTTGCAAATAAAAGCAATCAGTTTTGAAGAGAACAATGATTTCATTTTAGCTACTCGATACCAAGATTTTCTATCAATAATAACATACTGTAAGAAATATGTCTTGCTTGCCATGAAATTTTCCGTAAGCACTGTAGAACCCATCTTAAGGACTAGGAAACCAGGAAGGCGCAGCGTCTTCTATGCATAAACCTAAAAGATTATCACAAGCATACCTCTAGAATTAGGCCGGAGTTTATAGTGGCACATAATCATTAATTGTTTTCAATCTATAATTACGTCTGTAATTGTAATTACATACAATTGACCATAGGCCATTAAAGGTGTACTTTTTTATTTAGTCCTGAACTCTTTTTTCGGGGCTAAATTTTGCTTATGATTATGCTGTTATTATTATTTAATTTTTTTTAGCACTTATTTGTTCAGCTTTGACAAAATGATGAGCTTAATGCTATAACATTATCTACCAGCTAACCGAGTAACAGTTTTATCTTTTAGTACCTATAACATAAAAATAACCTTAATCCTTCCCCATAAACTTCTTCAATGTCATCAAAGCAACATCCCAGCGCCCATTCAAGACATACAATTTTAATAAATTAGCCATGTGTAGCATAAAGACTGTATAAGAGACCATTGTGTTCAGTAGTAGAACCCATTGTGTTTGCGCAGTGAATTACCCCTTCAATTTATCCGTATCGGATATTAAAGCTCTTATTTCGACTCGTGTGTTTATCTCAAAACTTCATCATAGACATTATCACAGCATTTAGCATAAGCATCCCTATTTATTTTCCCACTGCTGGGGCACGGTGACTCTCTCATGACGAGACAGATAACGCCTTCATTCACCACGCTGGCCAAGTGCGGGTTGGTGCAACAACAACTCAGCATATATTTTCCTTATATTATCCTCTGTCACCGTCTTCTCACCTATCACTCATTTCCTAGACATGTCATCCTTCACACAGTCCATCCATCTTTCACCTCTTTACATAACATGTTAAATTTCCACATAATATTTCGTAATACTGATGTTTTAAAAATACTGCTTATTAGTTTATTTATCTAGCCTATTGTTTATGTCTCTGAGCCTGAGATACGGTATTAGCCTAGTTCAGGCTCATGTTTTTGAAGTAAATTTTGTTAATTTTACTTGAATTTCTGATTTACTTATTAAAGTCAAACCAGCTAAAAAAAGGACAAGTTTCCCTTTTTATAGTATATACACGTCAGAATGTCATAATTTTGACATATCAAACATAATTTCGCAATTATACGTGAGTAAAACTCGTTTTCAAAATGAAATATCTTTCTCAACCTGCCGTTTAGAGATTGCTGAGAGAGAGATTTGTTTTACTTTTTAAACGCTTTTTTAACTACTAAACACAAAGGAGATCGGTACCGGATACAAATATCACGACATTCTAGATATCTATGCCATTTGAAGAGGCAATCAAATACCGCAATACATGTAGGCCGGCGTGAAATCGCGACGTATCGGATTGCAATGCAAATCGCACGCGAGTGAAAATACCACTGTTTACATAAATCTGCGGCGGCCGGGATCTAGTTTAGAATAGTATTCTAAACATAACTTTTTAATGTTTCACAGAACTATCAAGCTGATAGATATAAAAAAAAATATGGATATAATTTTTCATCGGAATAGAAGACATGATTCAAAATTAGAAACATCCACATTATTGGCCAATTCGTTGTAATGTTTTCTAATTTAAGTATGATTTTCTGACATAATGTAAAAATTGTTTGAGACAGAAATGAAACAAAACTTATTAGCATTTTTTGCGTTACTTATTTATTTCTAGGCTTACGAGTACAAGATGGTATATGTTGATTTACTCCAAGATACTATAATGTTCAATTGTCAAACATAATAAAATCAAGCTAATGGTCGCCATTAGCTGCAATAAAATGTTAAATATCCTTGACAAATCTTACCAGCTCTTAAAAGTTTACTCTTTGTAGACGGAGGTAGTTTTAAAGTCATTTCATGGAATAATTATTTTTTAATGACTCATAACCAGGACCTTATCCACTTAAAATATCATTAAAAAGCTGATATAACCAGTATATGGTTACGAGTACACAATTATACGACAGGGTTGCCAGATGTACACGAATTTGGATTATACTAAATAATTATATTAAAATGAATTTATATAAAATAAATTATTTGCATTTAGATTTTTTTTGCAGTGCACTTTTGTATTTTGAATGACGTTTTTAACAAACTATTTATATGTAGAACAAACATTCTATGTATAAAAATATATATATTTTTTAATGTTGTTATTTTTATTCTTATAAAACTGGTAACAAGCAGAATAAAATTGTCTATTATTACGTGAATTTGTAAGTAAAATCAAATTATTTCACGCTCCAATGAGGGTGTTGTACACGAATTGTTATGAAAGTGAGAAGTAGCCAACATTAAGCTGGACAGTCGTTTTTTTTGTACACGGTTGCTGACCTAAGTTGATTCAGTTAATCGAACATTCAACGGTAGTAAAGCAAGTTATACGACGAATTTTTAAATTTATACTAATATTATAAAGCTGAACAGTTTGTTTGTTTTAACGAATTCTCATAAATTACTGGTCCGATTTGAGAAATTCTCTCAGTCTTAGATAGCCCATTTGTTGAGGAATGCTTATAGGCTACTTTTTAAATAAGTTGTTCCCGCGGGAAATTCAAAAGAAAATAACGGCAATGCCGTGGCGCAAAGTTTAAAAAGAAAAAGTTATAAAATTGTATATTTTGACTGTAATGAGACAATAAGTACGGTACATATTTTGTCATCAAAATCGAGAACAGACATTTCTCTTTTTCAGTTAGGTAAAAAATTACAACCAAACGTTGCCTAGTGTACTACGCACGCTCTATGACTATTAGGTACTCTGGTAAACAAAGGTTTTCATTTTTGGTAAAGGGTTCATTGTTCTGTCTGTTTGTTTTATTTACTTATTTATTTATTTACAAAATTTTGGGAAAACTAACAGCTAGTATAAATTTTAAGACACTTGTATAAAAGCTTGCAACTGTAACAGTCAGTTACAAGCACAGAGACGGCCAATTATAAGTTTCCACTTATTAGGATATTATATTATTGTATAAAATAAAATTGTTGCATGTTACTGTTAGATAGGTATTGACAAAGTTATTAGGTAATACAGCATTTAGTTTTAAGACTTTTTTTTATTTGTTGTTCTTTGTAGTTTTTTTATAATTTCACAAACATTTAATTAAAACACATTATTTTATTGTCCATGGTGAAACTATCTTTATATATATATCAATCTTCTGTACGAGTGTTAGTCATTGAACTCCACCTAAGCGGCTGGACCGATTTTGATGTAATTGCAGATCATTAGTTATAATGTATATTAAATTTTTTGTAAATGTTTTGTTTCGTAAATTGGTGTTCAATAAAGTGTTTTGTATAATTTTAGTACAATATTGTATACTTAATTCTCATTATGGCGTTGCCCCAAATTAACTTTTGACTGAAAAAAAATAAAAAAAAACAAATGCCTAAATTACTTAACCCACCTAGACTATTTATGTTGGTATTTATTTTGTATTCTGAGTAAATCAAAGTGTGTAATTTTAGTTAGCTCAAAAATGTTAAATTAATTCATAAAATAGGCATTACGCTCCGTATCAGAAGGATAAATTATTAAAAAAAACCCTAGAGTATTTAAAGCTCTAAGATTTAAAGCATTTTGAACTGTAAACTTTTCCAGAGACGTTAAAAAACTCATAAATGTCAAGTTACATGACTTTTGATATTTTCCGTAATATGAAATACCAAGTTTACAAATAGCGAGAGAACCTTACGAACCTGTCGGCAGAACTTATGGTGCAATATCACGTCGACTTAATGTTACTACAGATAGGTTTAAATACTTCTAAGTTACAAAATGTTCCGTAAAAGGAATCCTTTCAACAAGTGCTTTAGACAAAAGCACAACACTGTGTGCAGAGTTAAAATTTTAGGAATTATATAACTTTTGAAACTGTCATGGTTATCAACACTATTTAGATTTATAACGGGATATTTACCACGATTGACTGTCTAGTGTATAATAATTATTAGAAATCAAGTGTACAATGTTGCCTATGATGAATAAAGTACTATGAATCTAGTGATGCATCGTCTCGTAATAAAATACTGAGAAAGAGGGTAGACCGCTTTGTCTGCCAATAAACTGTTACCCAAATCGCTATAGCTTCAGTTTGACCGTCATCATGGCATGAAAGAAAAATAGTATTTTATGAATTCAACTGCCCTGTGCATTCTTTCTTAATTAATTGCAATGAAACAATGCAAATACAAAATAATTGTATAATTTCGGTTTCGTCTTGTCGTTACCATTATTTCAGCCGCCGGATGTCCACAGATGGGCATGACCTCCTGAGGGATTCCCACTTATTTTGATTGGAAGCATCCACCGTTTCATCTAAAAAGAAATGACTTTTTATTAGCATAATGCAAAAACATTGACCTATAAATGTAAATATAGGTTACAACTATCATCTTTAGCTGCCTCTACATTTAAGCAATAGTTAATTAAGGTAAGGTCACCAAATAAGGCCTAGCTTAACTTTTTCATTTTATAACTCGAAGGTTTACAATAAAAACTAATTGGTAGTTTTAAATAGTCATATTTATTTATTAAACTTTGTAAGAAACTAAACAACATAGCGCTAAAAACAAAAATCAGACTTCTGTGAACAAAAAAAACTTAAAGGTCAGTTTGGCCTTGTTAGGAACCCCATGTCTTAATAGGGCCTTAATAAAATCAAGTAAGAATCCAACATCTTAACTAATACAAAATGTTCTTAATGATAATTTTAGACCTAATGAGATCGTAATAATTATATTTGACTTCTTTTAATTAGACTTCCGAGTTTGTTTGGCTTCGTTGAAAGTGTTTGGAATTTGCTTCATCTTACAGAATGCAAAAGCCTGTATAAGCAACATCTTTGAAGTCATAGGCATCCCAACATCAGCCAAACGTATTATTCTTCGTACAAGTCCAGCTTCTTGTTCAGTTGTTAATATGGATGACCGACCTAGCTTTCGCGTTGTCGAACCACTCTCTAAATGGTTCATCTTGGGATATTGTATCCGGCTGCAGCGGCATAAGTAGATAGAATACCCCTTTCTACCATTTTTACGGCATTCTCCATCTGCTGCGACGTCCATTCAGCCCTTTTTTTCTTTATGGTAGAAGCTGGTGATCCACTTTCCATGATTTTGCTGAAAACAAAGGTTTAGTTTTTATTGCCTTAATAAGGCCTACGCAGTTTTTTTATAGGCCTAATTAAGGCATAGCACATGAATAATTTAAACAACGACCTCCAGTAATATACAAATAACAAATCTTTTTTACATATATGAGGGGATAGCTTAACGTATAACTATCATAAAGAGAAAAAACTGCAACCTGTACATGAATAAAACTGAGAATACTTACTGTTTTCTGAGCCGGAATTTTATAAAAACGAACGAGCGCTTCGCGCGGCGACCATTTTTGACTGCAGGTTCCAACACGCTCGCGGCACGGGCCACCCGCTGTGCTTGTGTGCGTTTGTTAATGTCCACGCACACTTCTACAAACAGTGGCGGGAATTTAAAATCGCGTGGCGGGAAATATGAAATACTGGCCTTATTTGGGCAATGGCCTTATTTGGGTCACTGACTATATATATTTTTTTTATGACTTGAAACTAGTTTAGCTCAAACGGAAAGGGCCTCTTACCAGCAATGTCGGTTAAACTAAGCCGTGTTCCATATTCCATTACCTTTTACCGACTACCGGCCTACATGAAGGTTCTCATAATATTTTGTGGTTAGAAACGGTGATTCGCATTTTGTAGGATTGTATATGCACAATGTTTACATAGACTTCTAGACCACAGATAATTTAATCGAATACCGACTTCTTTATTATGAACTTCTTCTTAATTGAAACGAGGCTTTTTCATTCGGAAATAATTGTTTGAAATTAGAACATTTTATTACTACATAGAGGTAGTTAGTTCTCTTAGTCAGTACTAGAGTACAAAAATCTGAATTTAGGGCTCATTTCACAAAATCCGACTACCTAAACTAAGCAACGGTTAGTTATGTCGAATAATCAAAGTCAAAATGAGTTTTATGAAGAGTTATCTTGCTATGTGACTGGGTGAAATAGCTCTATATATTAATTGGCTAATCTTTCTCGGGCAATATATCAGTGTGCCTGTTTCACCAGGCACACTGATATATTTAATATCAGTACGAAAAAGCATCAATTTGTTTTGCGCGCTTCGATCGCTGAATATTAAGGTTTAATAAAATTATCTTCATTAAAGTTAATAATAATATAGTAGCTAGAATTATGCAATGCAATGTAGGATTTAACACCAATCTTTTATTAACTTAAATGATGTAATCCTGCAAAATAACATTTCTTGACCCGCAAACAGCAATTAAAATATTTTCTAAATTGCCGACTCTAATTATGTAAAAGGCATGCGTCGAGGTCTTTCCTAAATAGCTTTCAGTTCAGGAAGGTTACCTTCAATGTTTTTATAAATTAAATGCCTTTCAATGTTGGAATATATGATACGAATTTCTCATATGTTTTGTGTAATCTTACAAATATTAATAAATTTTTTTCTCGTTACTCTTTCTCGCTCAAAAGGCTTAACAGAACTATATAGATATACTAGCCTTATACGCCCCGGAGATACCCGAGTTTTTGGATTTAATCGCGGTAAAAATAGCTACCCATAGCATTCCGCGATAAATAGGCTATCAAACACTGAATGTATTATTCAAATCGGACCAAGGAAATTGTTTTTCTTGAAACATAATAATAAATAATAAGAAACAAACTCCTTACCTTTATTAATTAGTAAAGATACCTACAGGCTAACTAATATCAACACTGATGATTTCGGTCATTCAGTCTTTATAATTTCATCTAAATTCATACAGTGTTTTATATGGTAAAAACTTAAAGAAACAGACTGGCAGAAGGAGAAACAGCGTTACTTTCGCAAATATAATCAAACATTTATCAAAAGACACAGAAAAATCGGAAAAGAAAAGAATCGGTGTCGGTATTTTAACAGGTAGACTAATAATCAAATACCGCGTTTTATTTTTAAAGTAAATTAACGGAACATGCGGAGTTAACAAGAACGAACAGAAAGTCTGGATATATATGCCTGAACCTAAGGTGATACATTTTATTTTACGATGAATAAATTAAACTAGTTTTAACTTTTACAGAAGAAAATCAAACAAAAAATGCTTATATATGCTTGATGAAACTTTAAAATTTTCCTTGAAAATAAGCTGTTACAAAATTCAGTATTTATTACAGCTTTAGAAATCGTTTTTCTTTAATATTTTAGATATAGAAAAATATTTTTAAAATATCTATGGTACAAAAGATTCAGTGATAATTTTACATGGGATACAACTGTACACGCTGGAAAGGTCCCTTATGTTCCTGGGACTCGGGGAAAATTACCCATTATAATGTTTCGTTTACGTTTCATAACGAACGCAAAACAGCAGTTCTCAATATAATAATTTCCCGAAGCCGCTGACGGTGGATGGTCGGATACATAAAAAATAAATATTTCCAGACAATTTACACAACAACATCTAGCCCCGTGGTAAGCACTAAGCTTGTGTTACGGGTACTAGATATCTGATATACTTAATATAATATACATACATATAAAGATATTTTTATTATACATATTAACATGGAAAAACAAGAAGGAATTTCATTTGACTACAGAACCCCGATAAAATGCTTAAGCATTAAGACCACCTATTACAACTTTTTTGTTTAAATAAAGTATTTTTTAATAAAAGACTAACAAATAATTTCCGAAGAAAGCATCACGGTGAGATGTGCGCATGGAATGTATCATTCAGGAGATTTCCAATTAAGTTATGCGGAACATAAGCGTGAACAAACGCTATTAATCATGAAGACATGATACGAATCTGTGGAAATTTCATTGATAGTAGAGAGTTTGGTGTGCGTACAAATGCTAGAGAAATTTTCATGTTTGTAGCCAATCAAAACCAAGGAATATCAAAACACATTTATTTTACGGCGTAATTCTTCAAACCGTAAACTGCGCTATGGATTGGAAAACTGTCATACTACCACAGATTAGATATATCTAATCTGTGATACTACATATTTTTTTAAAACTGGCTGTTTTTTTTATCTATGTGATGAAAATGATCTCCTAAAAGTGGAGATTGAGGAGATCAGCAAAAAGCGAGCGCGACGCCACCTAAAAAGAACTTCACTCATCATTGATCGGAGATCATTTTCATAACATAGACAATTTTTAACCCCCGACCAAAAAAGAGGGGTCTGTCTGTCTGTCTGGGACATCATAGCTCCCGAACAGATAGAGTGATTTCAATTTAGTTAGAAAATCTATGGAGTGGGGTATCGTATGATAGCGCATCGCGTGCACATTACAAAATATTATGGAGTTTTACTTTTAAAGACACTAAAGCATTGCATTCAAGCTTTCTTTAGAAAATATAAATTTAAAATTCCAAAATTTTGAATTTAGATTTATATTATGCTGCATTTTGTACGATCTACGCTTGCGTCTTGGGTCTTATGATACATTAAGAAACAGACACATCTTTATATATATGTATAATTCTTCTGTGAGTGAGTATGTCACTGAACTTCTCTCAAACGACTGGACCGATTTTTATGAAATTTTTTGTGTGTGTTCAAGGGGATCTGGGAATGGTTTAGATTCACAATACGGTCAACTGGATATTGTTTTTTGAGACGTGGGACAGGACAACGTCTGTCGGGTCGACTAGTAGTTGTATAAAAATATATGTATGTCTTCCAACATCCATAGCACAGTGCATGGTAATATTGTTGTATGTCCTGAAATAGTCCATATTATTTAATGCATTCAATAACTTTACCTACATAGTTATCTAACTCTTAATTATCATAGAAAAACTGTAATTATAACGAACGTACGTTCAATCTTCTAACAGTAATCGTAATTCAATTGATTAGTAGCACAGTGGAACCTAGACCTACTTGCCTTATTTGTAACTTCGATATGTAGGTACGACTTTAATGAGGAACGAAGCACGATAAAATTAATTTTCTCATATTACACAGTTACTAAAACAATTATTTAACAACAAATTGTATTTTTACCCAATAAAATTTGCTGTTGAATAACTGGATTGTCGCATTTCTACTTTCATCAATCATCAACATCACCCTATTAACGTTTCCACTGCTGGGACACAGGGACTTCTCTCTTGACGAGAGAGATTAGTCCTTAATACACCACGCTGGCCAAGAACGGGTTGGTGAATGTCACATGTCTTTTAAACTCTTCAAAGTTTTCAGTACATGCCGGTTTCCTCACGATTAAAGCACGTGTTTTAAAGCTTACATATAAAATTATCCAGAAGAAAAAGGGGTTTGAACCCACGACCTTCGGAATGAAAATCCAGTGTGCTCCCACTTAGTCAACACGGATTTTAATCTACATGGCATTTTTAAACAGTAAATGATGTAACAAGTAACACATTGAATACAGTGTTTTGTTATGTTAGTCTACGTTATCAAGATCGTTACATTTTAGCTTTAATTAACTGATGGCTGCAGATTGAGATGATGTCATGCCTTTGTACAGCATGCGTTGACGAATTTATAGCCGAAGCGAAACCAGTGCCGAGTCATTCGGATATTTTAGTCTTGTTTAGTTGTTTCTGTATCCAATTCTGATATAAAAAATCGATTATAGAATGAGATATCTATACCACATTACTGATTTTTAAGAAGTGATAAACCTCACTGTGCAGGTAAAACTATTTTTTTAACTTATGCAGAAAAAATACAGCTATAGAAATAGAATAGTGCTTGGATTTTCTACGAGATGTCGTTACTCGGGGCTTCACTCGATAATAAAAAGTGCAGAAAAAAATCTTGAAAAGAAAAATTGAAAAGATTTGTCTTAATTTTTTCTGTATAAAAATTCAAAATATACCAGATTAGTTGTCATATTATTTTCCGGCTGATTTAAAGATTTCACTGTTCTTGCTTTGTGAGAGTTAGGGCTTATTTCGCAAAATCCAAGTAAAATAAGCAATAGTTAGTTAATAATACGTGTCAATGGTTAGATTATGTTAAAAGCCATCTCGCTTTTTGCAACTGTCCGCAATAGCTCTATATTTCAACCAATGCCTAATTTTACTCATAGATGGTGAAACAGGCCCTTAGTAATTTGAATGCAATAATATAATTTTTTTTTGTAGTCAGTTTGAACTATTTTTGTCACAATTTTTGAGTTTTGCTGACAGATATATGTATGATTTGACGCTATAGAAACCTTTTAGAATATCGCCGTCCGATCTGCCTAAGATTTTTTAACTTTTTCGAACTTTTAACTACATTTGATTACTTATTACTACTACAATTATAAATAATTCAGTTGACATGATTGTCTTTACTGACCTTGGCATTATATAAACCAAAGTTTGACAGCTCAGTCAAATAAAAATGACTATAGGTACCTCTGCGTCTACTTTCTTCTTTTATTCAGATGGCGTCCGGGAAAATACCAAACTTACCAAAATCAAATAATAAAATCATTTAAACGAACATAACATTATTCACTTACGCAATCTAAAACATTTATTCCTATACAGACGTGAGCGGGCCACACTAGGCGTGGCTATCAAAGTACTACCTACCTAGTAGCTATTACCAAGCAGTAACACACTTTCTTCAATATAAATAAATAATTAACATCCGCGTAATTTCAAATCCGGCTTGTTATAAAATAAACAATTTATTGTTATGTTACAAGACTAAAACAAATTCACTTAGTTTCACTTTTACCAATGTGAATCGTGTAGCGTGAAATCACGATGACCAATGAAACTTTGTGCCTGTTAAGATGATTCAACAGAAGTTTTTTAAAGAGAGCTTGCAAATGTTTTGGACCTTTAAATCATCATCAACAGCCATGGGATATCCTCTGCTGGACATAAGTCCCCAGATTTTGCGGAAACGGCTTAAAACTATGTACTCAGCTTAATCTATCTATACTAATATTATAAAGCTGAAGAGTTTGTACTAATATATAAAGCTGAAGAGTTTGTTTGTTTGTTTGTTTGAACGCGCTAATCTCCGAAACTACTGGTTCGAATTGAATAATTATTTTTGTGTTGGATAGTCCAGTTATCGAGGAAGGCTATAGGCTATATAACATCACGCTACGACCAATAGGAGCAAAGATATAGTGGTAAATGTGTAAAAAACGGGAGAAATTGTTCATCTTTGAAGCCTTCCGTTGCGTGCGCCGTGAAAACGGTTCAAGATACACAAAAAATATGTATTAAAGAATAATAGCTCTTTTAATGATCTAAAAAACAGTCCGCGATAGTATATGTCTATCTTTTAAGATTAACTCACAAAAACCGTTTTTATGGTACCTAATTTGGTCGAAATAATTTGTTTAAGTTGTATCAACATAATAATATAATATTAATCTTTATTCAAATAAATATGTTGTTGGTTAAGAGTACTTCATCCATTATAACGCGGGTAGCACCGCAGGGCACAGCTAGTATTTATATACACGGCTAGAGTAGTCGAAATAATCTGACATACATAAAACCAAAGGTGTACTAAATTATTGGTGCAAACAAAGCTTCCAATTTTATCATCTCAAAGTAATTTTAACCCCCGACCAAAAAAGAGGGGTGTTATAAGTTTGACGTGTCTGTCTGTCTGGGACATCATAGCCTCCGAACGGATGGAGCGATTTCAATTTAGTTTTTGTATTAAAGGTGAGTTTAGCGCGGGGTGTTCTTAGACATGTTTCATGAAAATCGGTTGAGCCCTTTAAAAGTTATGGGGGTGAGAGTGGGGAAGGAAAACCGAAAATCTGCAAATATACTCGAGTGGGGTATCAAATGAAAGAGCATCGCGGCACATTTCTAAATATTATGGTGTTTTACTTTTAAGGGAATTAAGGCATTGGAATCGGGGGTTCTTCTTAAATTTTAAATTTAGATTTATGTTCAAGTCACAGTCATGTCCATCTTGTTAGTGGACGTCGAACGCTAAAAGCGATCCCATTCTTTAGCTTCTAGGCCTTCATTTTCTTTGGCAGACCCTCAAACTCAACCGAGCAAAATATCAACTTTATTATTTTTCCTAAATTTAATCTTTTTCGTCTGCAAATATTACGACTTGCTAAAAATCGTAACAAGTTTATTTTAAAGTTACAGTCGAAACGTGTAGTACTGAATAGTAGGCACTTGAACAATAAACAGAGAAACGTGCATTTGTTTAAAACAACCGCGACCTCAATGGGGAAGTATGTTACTGCCTTTTAAAAGTGTTTAAAAGACAAATAAAGTACGTTTGGTTTAGATCACAAGCAAAAGCGTTAAAGACAACTCACAGAATCGCCTCCACGACTTTAAATTACTTATTTTAGGGTTTTTAGGGGTCTGTACATCAAAAGTTAATAATAGAACCTATTTAGGAACACTTTATCCGTCTGTCAAGACCCTTTTGGTAAGTACGACTCTCACTTATCCGCTTTTATTTTAACATTTAAAGGGCTCACTTCGACAGTCTAAGATAGACAATTGAGCAAGTTTGTTTGACAGAATCCTTCTAACTCATGACCTATTACTATTCCCGTGAATTAACGGTATTTGAGCGCGAATATGCTTAACGAAATAAAATAAAAAGACACTAACCATTTTTAAATCTGAAAGTACAATTAATCAGATAACTTTATTGGATACTAGCGGCCCGCCCCGGCGTCGCACGGGTAAAAAAAGTTCCCGGCAATTATTCGATTTTTTCTCGCCTTTCCCTAGACCTCCACGAACATTTCAAGACTAAGATAAGATAAATCAGTTCAGCCGTTCTCGAGTTTTAATCAGACTAACGAACAACAATTCATTTTTATTTATATATATAGATTACTAACGAATATTTCTCCTGCCTTGTATCTTATCGTTCGCGTCGTGATAATACCTCGTCCGGTCGTAAGGCGTGCCCGGCTTAGCAATACTGTGCCCGTGTTAGGACATCGTTACTGCAGTTTAGTCGTGCCTTGCTGTGTCTTGTCGTGCCTTGCTGTGTCTTGTCTACGGATTTACGGATGACCAACATGACTAACAGGTCTTACGGCCTTTCGTTTTGCGATTTACGCTTATTCACTTGTTAGCCATAAATATGTTTTATATTTATTTATTTAATTAAGGAACAACATATAATTATATTATACAATATAACCAAACATTTGAGACTATAACTTTAAAACAAATTATTAATAATTAGAATATATTACTAATAATTTCGCGTTCTACACAGAGTAGGTACTTAATAAAATTAAAACCAAAGTGCTACTAGAGAGTATATCCTAATATTTTTTTGATAATTAATAGGGGTAAAAGTTTTAAAGCCATTATAAAAATAATGATTAGTTCACAATAATATTATGCTTAAGTGAGAGACTGATTGAAATCGTTCAAATTGGAATATAAATAATTTTTTTTATATAATTTTATCCATTCAAGCCAAACTATTAATAACCTTCATAAACTCATTAGAAATAAACGAAATGCGCCACTGAGATTTCTTATAATTATA
Organism: Gymnoscelis rufifasciata; assembly: GCA_929108375.1. Taxonomy (NCBI): domain Eukaryota; kingdom Metazoa; phylum Arthropoda; class Insecta; order Lepidoptera; family Geometridae; genus Gymnoscelis; species Gymnoscelis rufifasciata. The sequence goes on along the minus strand of OV815315.1, from coordinate 3,361,855 downwards.
CTCTCATTATACCGTCCCGACAATAATATGCAAAATTTCATTAATAAGAACAAGCCCTGCTAAAAATGGAAATGTAATTTTCTAAGGAACGTTCTTTGTTCAAAAACTTATTAATATTTATAATTATTATGTGATTTAGTTACATTAGTCTAGCCTTTCTATTATGCATTCAACACTGCACTGGATTTCTTACATAGTCGCTTACCGCAACCATTAGTCTTAAATGGGTAGACTATTTCGTAATGCTATGCCTGTAGGTATTTAAATGTATTCTGGCTTTTGCCTAACATATTCTTGAAAAACAGTTATCAAGAGTTCTTTATTCTTATTAAAAGTATTGATTTTCACCAAGAAATAATAACCTACAAACCCACACACATAAACAAAACACCATTAATTGTTTAAGTTGTTTCAAAAGTCCCAAAATCATCTCTCAAGTCATCAAAGCTTACGACGTGGGCGTTTTTAAGATTAAAACAATGAGTGTTCCACATTACGAAACTTGAAGGTTAAAAGGTCAAAATCAAGTCTAAATGTGAACGAACCAGCGTCATTGACGATGCCGTGCGAATTCTGAGGATGGACAATGCTTGGCCCACGTGGAATAATCACCTAATAATGTAGCCATCTCCTTTTATACTACCTAGTGCTATTAGAGATGTAGGTATATGGAGGAACTTAGGTTTATTCACTGCTACATTGCGTCGGAAAGCGCTTCAAACCTAATTTGGTCTGGCTAGACATAGAAATAATGCAGAGGTCACAATTATCCAAACCGATGGTGAGGACTGTGATATTATTATATTATATTTATATATGTAATATGGTGTAATTATAATCTAATTATTTTATTTAATATTGTACACCCCTACTTACTAATTATTTTATTAAAGTTATTTTTCCATCTAAAGGTTGCCTGGAAGAGATCGCTTTTTAGTGATAAGGCCGCCCATTGTACATTTTGTTTCCTTCGTGTTGTTGTATTTTGTTTCCCTGTGTGTGCAATAAAGTGTTTTGTATTGTATTGTATTATTATGGAGGTAGAATACTATATTACTTTGATTTGTCGAAATTGAAGTATAATTCGGAACGCAATTCATTTGTTACTACTATTACTACTGACTTTTATAATTAAACTAGCGGCCCGCCCCGGCGTCGCACGGGTATAAAATTTTCCCGGAAATCATTTGAATTTTTCTCGCCATTAAAACTATCCTATCTCTCAAGTTGGATCGAACTGCACATGGTGTGCGAATTTTATTATAATCGGTTAAGTGGTTTAGGAGTCCATTGAGGACAAACATTGTGACACGAGATTTATATATATTATGAGGTTGCTCTGTCAGAGAAAGCGGGTAGGCTCCATAGCGAGTATATTTTTTTGTTCGTCATGGTAAAACCGTCTTGGCTTAGATATGAGAGCTCTCAGCTTTCATTGCAAGGAAAGTTTAAATATATTAACAAATATTGCCGGACAATTCACACAAATGGTGTTACGGGTACTAGACATTTGATATACTTAATACAATAAAAATACATGTATATATTTTTCAGACCAAGGAGAAAGTGATTGAAGAACATACAAACACTTGACCCTAGTCGGGATCGACGCCACCTCTTGCGCCGCAAGCGGGGCGACAGTAAAAAATATGATCAAAAAATGTATCAAAAAATATTTAATACTATTTTTAAATTTTATGCAGAAAAAAATTAAGACACATCCGTAATCTTCGCGCACAGATCCTGTGTCCTGTTTTTTCTGCATAAAATTTAAAAATAGTTTAACCTGCAAAGTGAGGTTTATCACTTATTAAAAACATTAAAAATTTATTTAATACTATATAAATATATATTATATATCAAGCGCACTTCGTCCTTCCTAAAATTTTGATTTATAGTAGTAGTACGAGTAAACGGCGAAGAATATGCTTGTCTGTCCAGGAAGTCTTGTTTTCATTATTTAATAATAATAATAACTCTTTATTACACACCAAGATAAAAGAAAACAAAAATGGACTTAAAGCTAAATACAAAATACGTAATGGGCGGCCTTATTGCTTAAAGCAATTTCTTCCAGACAACCTTTGGATGGAGAGGAATTTACTAACTTATAGCTCCGCAATTTTATACACGTTCATGTCCTGGGTGACATGACAATATAATATCACTAGGCTACTTTGCACGGATACAAACAGCTTTCCCTTTAAACACTCTACCTATTGCTGAAAACCTCATTATGATCCGTTTAGTAGATTTTGAGTTTAGACAGATAAGGCGGGGGACTTTAAATTATAACAATAATAAAAAATATAGATTAGAAATCCAACAATTCTACACATACCTAATCGCTGAAACACGTTAATAAGTTAAATACAAGCTATTAAATCATAAAATAAATTTAGAGCGAAAATATCTGTAAGGGTAACATGATATCATTATTTATTTATTCTGTTCACCCAATAGATCAGTACCTCTTGGTTAAGGTAAAGAAGACAGGAAAAGTTTCAATCGCTCTACTTTCTTGAACAGTTTTTGTTGTTTTTATCTAGAACAGAAAAACAAACGGAGAAACTTTGTTTTTACTGCGCACAAACTTCAGAGAATATTTTAACTATCACATGGATCAAAATGGATTAAAACTAAAAATGTGCTAGTACGAAACAAATTAATGTGATCAGATACAAAAGTGAAGGTCGAGTTTAGGTGATGAGAAACTTAGCCCCAATTTCACTATATTATGCTACTAATCAAGTTTTATTGAACCAAGTTCAATATTGAAAAATGTAATTTTACTGTCAATTTGATCTCAGTTAGTTGGTAAAACGTGTTTAGCTGGAACCGAACGTGTTCATAGCCTATGGTGACATCCGGGCTAAATGAAACAAAAAACAAATTCTACTATTTTTGTGATGTTTTTAGATTACTTTTATGTTATAAATAACATCCTTTTCTTTATTCACTCATGTGTTACTTGCCAGTCTGGGATCAGGAATCCGTCACACATCCTTAATTTAACAAGCCCAAGATAAACTTCAACTTTTCTACAAAATACTACTACTACTAACTGCACCATAAACTACTATTCTCTATATATACTTTACTATACAATCTAACCAAATATCTTGCCATTGCATTACAGTACTCCTACAAATATTTCACCACTGCCTACACACAAACATACAAGCCTGAAGCGCGGATGCGTTAACAAATTGTGTAATAGTTATTTGCTGGTATACAATCGCCTGATATATTAAAACGAAAGCCGGCAGCGATTGCTATCTTATCGCAAATCGCTAGGCTACAAATTGAATACAGTTGTATTATGGTTATAGAATGCTTTTACAATACGGAATATGCAAAATAAGCTTAACTGCCGATAAATGGACTTGTTGACTACTTTCTTGAATTTTCAAAGTTTTTAAAGTTAGTTATTATAATAAACCTTTTATTTCAGGCATCTCAGGTCCATATAAACCTAACAGACTAACATACGTAAAAATATGAATCTTATAAACTTAAATGTCTGTAACGTGGATTTATCTGTTACGGCGGTGTCGCCTTGCAGGTAGGCCACCGATGAACCGTCGAAACTTGACCTTATATCGGGAATGGATGTTTAATGTTTTGAAAAACGAGGCATAGTAACGAAGTCCGGCATTGAGCACCATACCCGCGAAGAACAGTATTTTTCCTGTTCATTTAAATGAACAGGACAAATCCTGATCCTGAAAGGTTAACCTCTATCCATATTTATCCTCTATCTTCCAGTTGAGTCCTTGTTTAGTACAAAAGTTTTTAGTGTTGCTAGCTAGAGCTGATAAATAATATTTTTATGAGATTTCTACAACAATTTCGAGTACATTCAATTTCCAACAAACACCACAGAAGAATCATAATCATAACTACAATTACAAATTATATGCATCATTTTGTTCGTTACTTATACAAAACAATACTATACAAACTTTCATAACACATTTGCAATGGACATGGACTTCAAGTAATTGCCATATTCAGTTTACACGTTGCTGAATATGATGTTTATATTAATTTTAAACGAAGCGCGTTAGCGCTTAAAATTCAGCAATTTACTTACAAAAACATCAGCTCAATATAATCTAATGTATTCAATCAGTTAACTAAACGATTGATTGCGGAATATAGTGCTTGTCATACGTGACTGTTGAGCCGTGAAATTATTTTTATCGAGCAAAAACATGTAATAGATTTACGGCCAAGGTCACAACTGCATAATAAAATGCTTACACACAGAATAAATTACGCTACTTGTTCGCTTCCACCCGGAAATGTGAGGTGAAAAAGGCTTTATATAAAACAAGCCATTCAAGCCACGGGGTTGCCTATATTTTATGAATTTTCGCTCGCTAAAATATCTATAGCCATCCTCGATAATAAGCTATCAAACAGTCAAATATTTTTTTAAAACGTTCGTTTAAACAAAGGATAGATATCGCTTTATGGTACACCACAAATATAATACAAACAGCTAACAGTAACAAGACAATACATCGGAGTACAAAGGGCGGCCTTATCGCTGTGAGCGATCTCTTCTTCTTCATTTTAAAGGATCAATCAAACAAACTCTTTATCTTTATAATAGTAGTAGGTACCTATAGATAAACGAACAGTGGGGGCGAAGGTCTGGTTGCAGCTAACGGGATAGAGGGTCGATTCCCACTCGAATAGTGTAAAATTAACACTAATATTTTGCCAGCTCTTAGTCCTAGCCATTGTCAATGTCTAGTACCCGTAACACGCTAAAATCATATCACGGGACCAGCAATATTTATACTCTTACCGTTCATAATCATCATCCTGCCCTTGTCCCACATAAAGCGAACTTTTAAATATTTTCTATGTGTGGTCGGCACAACATGTGTTTTTCTTCCATTTCGTCATCTCAACACTCACTCCTTTCTTACACATATCTTCTTTCAGACAGTCCATCCATCTTTTCTTTGGCCACCCTCTTCCCACTTACTCTTACCGTTGTCTTAGCGATAAATAAATCAGACGAAACAATAACCAGTCCTTATTTAATTGGGATTTATTGACAAAAGCAAACCTATTTACATTTATAACGAGCTATTTACCATGATTTATTGAGTATATCCCGTTGTAGTTGATAACCGTGATAGTTTCAAAAGTATACATAAACTGTCTAGCTTTAATCGTATAGAAAGCTGCCGGTATATTCTATTTAATTGTTTCATATTAGACGATTTTAAACTCTTTTTTAAAACGATACATTTCATAAAAACGATATATTGTTCCGAATCTCTAATCGCGCTCCAAGTGTATTATTCTTTTCGAACAGATCTCTATTGGACTTGGTCGAAAGGTACGTCAATGTCAGCACATACATTGACATGAATGATCAGAAAACGAACGGAATAACGAACGAAATACCTTCTAGGTCCTTATAGGTACCTTCTAGGTCTTCAAGCTCCATCTTAGACCACATCGTCACTTTACATCTGGTGAAATTGTGGTCAAATGAAGGCTAATCTATCATAAAAAAAAACACGCGGAACATGTTAATGGAGAAAAATTTAATGTAACAACTAAGATTAAAATCCTAAATATTCGGAAATATTTCCGAATTGAACCTGAACTATATGGTTACCATTACCACTTGCATACAAATAGCTTACTAATTATATCCACGAGTAGAAAAGACAAAAATTTTATAGACTGTCAAGCTAAACATAAGCATAGAATCACAAGTTACAATATATTCATCTATTCGTATTGAGTCACTTCCTGTGTCCCTTTCTGGATCTCTGTTCATGCGTGCCGTATGCATAATAAAGTTTGTAAGTTATTTAAATGTATCCTTTATAGTAACGGAGATTCTTTGTCCTGCTGCCAAGAACCGTCATCATATTTTAAGCTAAGCATAGCTGGGAATAGAATGATTTTTCTTTAATTTTTGTACAACTCAATTTTGAAAATATTAGATTAAGTTTATTCTTATAAACTTATAATGACACTATATGAAGATATAATTATGCTGTGTAAATAGTGCAGCTGTAAACATTTTTTAGAGTTGCATACCCAAAGGGTAAAACAGAACCCTATTACTGAGAATTCGTTGTTTGTCTGTATGTCATTAGGCTGTATTTTAAGAACAGTGAAAGATCGAGAGTTAAAATTTCTAGGAATCATGTATTTCTGTTGCTGCTATGACAATAAATACTAAAAACACATTTATAAAGAAATACATTTATAAAGGGTTACCCTTACAACAAACGTGATTTTTATGAAATTAAGCAACGTTGCGCGAGGCCAGTACTAAGATGTGGAACTAAACTGACTGCACCATATGACTGACTGACTTTAAAAAAAAACTTATTTCATGTTTATATTTTATTTCAAAATGTGTATAGACTGTACACGGCTACCTAAGTGTAGTATGTGTCTATCTCATCATTCATAATTCTCTTGCCCTTTTAATGTGAGTACATTACGTGGGGTCGGCACAACTTGTTTTTTCCTTCCATTTTCCTCTGTCACTGGTCATCTCAACACTCACATCTATCTTACACATGTCATCCTTCACACAGTCCATCCATCTTTTCTTCGGCCTACCTCATCCCACATATCTAACGCTCTTTTCCTCACATAACATTCATCCCTTCTCATAATTAACAAATTTATATATTCTATATCATACTTACAAATTTTATTTTGAGTTGCTTTAATTATGTCAGGGTTCTCTGGAAGGTTATTTATTATGCAGGCCTCAACAAACATAGCTTAGGACCTAACGCTTACAATGGTTTTTATTACACATTAGTAACTTAACACGTGGTAAAATGAAGTCATCTGGTACCTCCATCATAAAAACCTTGGCTGGTCATGCTTCGGAGGTCAACGTTTGTTACAACCGGTCGAAGTACTTAGACTAGGTTTCAAAGTTGTTGAAACAGTTTCTGTGTTTCAATTAACAGGACAAGCTCAATATAAACCAAATAAAATTCTACTGTAGTTCTAATAATCTGTTTGACAAAAGCGATGTTAAATTCGAAACTATGCATATCCAAATATTCATAATTATGGTGAACACTGATTGTCTCTAGTTATTGTTTTTTTTCCTCTATGAATATTTCGTTGGAATATATACATATTATAAATTAAAATCCCCCGCCGCGTCTGTCCGACATTACATTCAGGAATTCAGTAATAGGGAGAGCAATGCAAGAGGAAGGTTTTGATGTATAATATATGATTATAAGTTTAGTAGTTAGTATATATGTATAAGTATAGTTGAAGGAGTCAAAGAAATCTAGCATTTACTTCGAAGGTTTTGTTTATTTGTAGATGTCCTGTCAACTAAAAGTAGCAGTCACATTGCTTTGCACATTTGGAAAAACAACGATTGTCTTCACAGCTAGTATATTATAACTCAAGAGATGATTTTCTAACACATTGTTTGTAAAGAATTTTCAACATTACCATTTCTATCCTACTAAGATCCATTTACTTAATCATGGGCATTTTCATAAATAAATATGATTACTAGGTACCTTTAAACCGTAAACATATTCAATTACTAGTGCCAACATAATTTTCCAGTAAATTTAACATCCCACTTAATATTATCACGACTCATATTCTTTAATAGCTCTGCCTTGCCAAATGCCCTAGATTAGCGAATATCGCATAAGGCAACGTACATAATATAATGTTAAGTGTCGATTTCTTCACCTAAGACTATTATTACTAGGCTTATGAGTAATTATAGGTGCATAATATTATCCACAAATCCGTTTAAACTAGTAATTAGAACTAACGGATATATTCGAATGTAATTGCCTCGCATCATTTACATAATTTGAGGAATAATGTGCATTTTGTAATAGACATTAATTTGCCTTTAGGTTTTCACACTTCGTATGTGTACAAATGTTTCTGGGTAATTTTTTTTTTTAACTTTTCGTACAACCTTTTTGAAAGCTTTTGTCTTGTCAACAAGCCAAGAGAGAATCGCCGTTATAAGGCACACATACATTCATTAGATTTTTGGTAGAGTTTATTAAATTCTATGTTTCTCTTCAATTACAAAGCTGTAGGTACAAGCTGAGAGAAAACATGCCTGTTTGGCAACTATAGGAATTATAAAAATTGGCTAATATTATGTTAAATAAAAAGTCAATATATAAATATAATAATAAGGTTAATAGTAATGTTATTTCCAACGCTTCCGAGGAGATTGTGACCTCAATCAAAAACGAACCAAAAATGACTTTAACTAAATAACTACAGTTTACTAAGATTTATAATTATGATTTACACATATGTACTTGCAGACAAGGCCGTAACTCATTCCGCAGCGGCACATTAAACAAAATATATCCATATAAATAAGCCTCTAATAAATAAAACAACAGTTTAATTTATTTGTTATTATTATGAAATACGACCACGACATTTGGACACGGATTGTAAAGCACAAGTACCACAACTTATAATTATAACAGTTATAATTAACACTTGGTTGGGAAATCTGCAAAGAATCTGCATCTGCCTCTCAATAGATTATTGAATTTACGATTCAATGATTTATTGAGAGGCGAAGGAGAGTTAGGATCACAGCAATTGTAAAGCAAGGCCATTGAACAAAACTGTCAGCTGTCTGATAAAAAAAGAATTGAGTTAATACTCTTTTCACTCCCATAATCTGGACTTCATCACAGCATCTCTTAAACTGCTTGTAATTAATATAGGCATATAAGTCTAAAGTCACTGATAATGCTTGGACAGGTGTAGCTCAGTTCCTCAGTTCCGCTAGGATGGTCAATACATCAAATATTAATCCTAAAATAATTTTCAGTTAACTATTCAATTCAGAATTCAAAGTGGCTTCATTTTGAAATGTGACAAGCATGTTGCCTACAAATCATCTAGCCGACAGCCAACCAACCAAGCTAACCTTCGACGAGTGGTTGTTATTAATATCGATACGACGCGTTTCCATTGACAGTGTCAACAGGAAGCCGGGTCATCGAATGCATATCGGGGGGACGCAAAATGGCGGTCAACTGAGCTACATCTTTTTCACTTTAAATTTTTATTAATGGCAAACTGACGCTTCAAGCGAAGATTCCAATTATTAGAAATTGAATTTAATGCATAAGCGATGCATATCGAATAAAGATTATGCCGAGAAATTCCAGTCTGTAATTATATTAACTTACTTAATATATTTTGTTTTACCGACTAGAGTTGGTTTGTGATAGAATAATATATGGGATGTGAATTAGGTACGTGTTCATTTTTATCTTTGTGTCTGTGTCGCGTAATGCATCCAAAACCAAAATGAGTGCTAGAACCCGTTTCCAAAAATATCGATCATTGGTAATTTGAACTGTTAGGTAATTGGCGGGACGATGCAAAGTAGTAGGGCTTCAATTAAAGCCATAATTCTATAAAAAGCATGTTATATGGCACCGAATACCTAAATGCGACATTGAGACAAATCTAGTGTAGCTCAGCAATTGAGTAATAAAGAGAGAATTTAAAAATAGATATAATAAATGCATACTGCATACAAAAACGAAAATTTTATCATATGGCTTTGCATCACTTTTCGGCCAGGAAAAAACCATGACATAATTATTAAAATAAGATTGCATTGACAAAACTCGACTTGCCTGCAGACATGACCTTTCCAACTCATAAATCTTTTACACAATTTTATTAAAACCAACAAACGAAACGTCAATACAAATATTTATATTCCCTCTATTGATGCATCGTATTGCAATGGACATAGGCAGATGTTGTTAGTAAACATTTACCGTCTATCACACTGACCCACATAACTAAAGAACTGGCTTCATTGCTTACGTAAATTAATTATAATTACGTGCCCATTTTAATATATTGCTTTTTAATGTTTATGAAACCGAGCGATATGAGGTTTAGTAACAAAGTGGTTTTAACATAATTATTTCCCAAAATAATTCTTGGGACGATATAAAATATATGAATACACAGGGTGTCCCACGACTAAGCAAAATGGAGGATGACCTTTAATATTGGAGATAGGAAATTTTGGTGGGTTAAGATATAATTTTAATTCTAAAAACAAAACTAGAACTTAAAGATAAAAAAGTAGCTTATTTAAACCGGAAATCGAACCCGCCAACTTGTGTCCCTACTACTAATCTAAAAATCACACCTAATTTTACGATAGCGTTCAATATGAACACCCTGTATATGTCTAAGTAACGAGGATTTTCCATCTCCTACTCAATTCAACAGAAATGTTCAGTAGAGTCTTCTTACTACATCAAACACTGCGTTCGCCAACTCGCCTACCAAGCGTGGCAAATAATGGACGCTCTATTCTAGTAGTACTAACATTCTGTACATAAAACATAGTGTTACTTAAAATCTATATGTACTTTTCACGTTCAAAATAAAGAATATAAAATGATATACATAAGTACTTACTTCTACCAAAACAATGCCAAAGGCAACTACATTTGTATACCCATTATAATATTCAACTGAAGTATTATTAAAATTCACTAACTTCAAAATAATTCGCCCAACAAAATTACCCGACGATTAAGCGGGCAACATATCGGATAATTGGTTCCCTCAAACAAGTGGCCAATTATTCCAAGCACATTTCGTAATCTAAGAATGTACTCTTGATTTACAAGTTGCTCGGTAGGCTACTGACATTTCATTGGTTGCCAAACCAGTTGTATCGTGTATGAAAATATTTTATATTCAATGGTTGTTGAAGAAGCGAACATTTTTAAACTATTTTCGGTGATCTATGCGGCGCAAGTTTTGAGTTTATTTACTGCATATCATTATGTTTCTTAATTCATTTCAGCATGGAGATAATTTTATGGATTTAAAGTGGACTGGAATCTCATCATCATATTAACGTTTCGAGATAAATAAGGCCTTATTTCACCATGCTGGCCAAGTGGGGTTGATAAATTTCACAAGTCCTTCAAAGTTTTCAGAACATGCCGGTTTCTTTACAATGCTTGCCTTCATCGTTAAAGTTCGTGTTTAAAGCATTAAAAAAACAGCCAAATTTGCTATCTGCAAGATGAGACCTTTGCCACGCAGTTTGAGAGAAAAAGAGAGAGAAAACATTTTGAGAAGTTTTACATGAGCATAACATAACTTCTCCCTGTCTTACAAGATTATACGTAATCGGTTCACAAGTAATATCGCTTTATCAATAGAGTTTATAACCATACCGACCGCAGGCGTATTACTAATACATTATGCATTGTATCGGAATGATACAACTCGGCTAAATAGACTTGCACAATACTCATATCAAAATGGCTAAGGTTCTTCGATTATAGATTGCAAAATGTTTCAATGCGCTAGGAATATAGGAAGAACCCATTAAACATTAAAATGAAGTCTGCTACTTAAGTAGGTATACCTAGTCAAAGTTTGCTAATATAGTTCTGAAATAATAGGAATAATTTATTTTATCCCAATCTGTTACAAAATTTTGTTACAAATAACACAAATATTGTGTTTACAGCTAAACTTTCTCGTGAACATTCAATCGAAAACCTATTCGTGACAAAAGAACATGAATCAATGATATTGTTTCGTTATTCTGCCACAAAATACTTATAAGTTCATTCAAGAGTTTCCGCAAATGTTTATAAGGGGTATGGAATATAATAAAGTTTACCTCATCAGGAAACGAAGGTGTCACGCTAAGTGTTTCCAACATAACTGCGTGACAGAAAGTTGTAACGTTTCTATAACCACATTTGGTTAAAACTTATTGACAAGTTGATCATGATTCATGACATGGCACTTAGAAAATTCCGCAGAAATATTCTGATCTAATTAAAGAAGAAGGAAATGCTATGTAATTGGCAGAAAAACGGGTATGAGTTTAAGGAATTTAGTTTCTCCGACGTAACTATCATTCTTTTAGTGTTTTGCTGGTTTAGTTGTTTCTATTGGGTGTTTAGTAGTTTCGCACCGCGAGCTATTCATACTATGAATCGCCCAAGGGCTCTTTAGAATTGGCCGTTTCGCACCGTGGCACGAATCGCCAAGTATTATACACAAATGTGTTTATATTTACGCCACTGACAAAATCATGCATTTAGTTGTAATATTTTTGTAATAAATATTCAGTTAATCTCCCAAAAACTAAGTAAGTTCGCTCATGGAACAAATACGGTTTAATTTCCAGCAAATTTTTAGTCTATAAGCTATTTTATTTTGTATTTGGTCCATAAATATTCACACTACAGTTTGCGATTTTTTATCTAACGACCCATCTTCTTAATAGCTAAAAACAAAATAATTTTCTGCAGCTCTTCCAAAGCCCATCAAATAAATACACAAAACCCTTTTTAACTGACTAAGGTAATACTAATAAATCAGGGTTACAGCATCTACGTTACAGAACCATCACAGTATTGTCGGTGTTTCATCAATAGACACTAAAATGTATACGATCCTAGCACAATAACTTCGCTCCACTCAACAAACATTAGAGCACTTACGCAAGTTACAAATACATACAAGTAACCGAACTACAATCATAACCCGCAATTAGACAGACCGAAAAACAGCAGCATTGTTCCGATCATTGTTTTAAAGGAAACGAAACCTTGGACAAATTGAAGCCAATGCGTTTTTCCGTTGGGCATTCAACTATGCCGGTAGAAAAAATCTAGAATGTAGGGCAACTTAGGTTTGAATTGCTAACTTCGAAAACGAAAGAATAAAAGACAAAAGATGACACAAATAACACAGAGAAAAGTGTGGGCCCTCTAATTTGCATTACCTATACCTTCGGGTTCTGTGTAATAATAGAACATCATCATTTTCAAGTATCCTTTACTTTCTGTAATAAAGAAAGTATTAGAAGTTTCTCATGATAATGCATTCGTGCGATTTGTTCTAAATTTATACGTCACAAGGAACTTTGATTTTTTTTCCGTCGTTTCTTCACATCGTTCGTTCCTTTACAATTATTTCTTCACACATCTTAGCGCTTTATTACTAAATCCAGAAAGCAAAAATTAGGTGACCAGTCATCACGGGCTTACAGACGGACAAAACATAATACCTTTTTTATATATCATGCCTATATCCACAGATCACCGAGTGGGAGAAATAAACGTCAATTAGATTGTTACGATAAACGCGCCCACCCACGCCGCGTGCGATGAAATGTTTTGTTACATTTTCTGCCACCATTAAACGGTAAATTGTATAAGTCCAGAGACTATAGAATAAGTGAAAATATGTACTCTCATTGTAAATTAACTGTTGTAGTTTTTATGAGAAACTAGCTGACCCGGCGAACTTTGTTCCGCCTTAGACGCCATAAATGAGCAATTTTTTATTTTATTAAGTCAATTGCTTTATTACATAAAGTTGTCAGGTTGATCTAGCTAACCCGATAGTTATGACTATGAATATTCAATTCGAATTGGTATAATTCATAATATTAAATTGGACTTTTAATATTAGGCCATAAAAAAAGTTTAATTTTAAATTTTCTCATTTTCCGCGCAATTTCCTTAATTTGTTCTTTCGTAAGAACCTTCTCCTGATAAAAACGAACAGAAAAAAAAAAAAGAATTAGCGAAATCGGTCCAGCCGTTCAGGCGTGATGCCGTGACCAAGGGAAATAGGGATTCATTTTTATATATATAGATAAAAAATCTTTTAACCTAAATTTCTTCGTAATTCCTAACATCAAATTTGAGTAACTATTTACAATCTGAAATCATGGCGCTTGCAAAAACGTCGAAATATCGTCCTTCATGTCCTATGTCGTTATTTCCTTGATATTGTTTTTTAAATTCAGTTATATTTATTTTGAGTTGACCTGTCCTTGGATGCCTGTGCTTCTAAGGAAATAAACGTTTTGACTTTGACTTTATAGTTTTGGGATAGTCCGGTAAACCTGTATAGTGAGCGCTGTCATTAAAAGTCCATCCTAGAAAAAATTGTTTCGGGAAACCCTAACATTTAATCAAGATAGCAATTATAATTACGACCGTCGGTGTTGCTACAAGTTTTGCAGTAAACTGATCTGCAGATGTCAGTGACATCCGACCTTGGCACTATATCGGTAATTGCATCCCACGACTCGTGGACGAGATCTCCGCTCCGGTCCGGCATAGGTACGTTATTTACAAGATAATGTAAGAAGAGGTTCACAATTTGAAAGACTTCTTATGCCTTATATCTTAATTAAGATTGACATTTACCTACTAACGCCTAGAGGAATTGAATTAGGAAAAATTAAAGATGTAAAACATGTATGTATCTCATTGTAAGTGAACTTTTATAAGTTTTTATGAGAAAATAAAGCTTCTTTTAACCTATATCTTGTCCATAACACACACATAAGCACATTAACGGTCCTACAGTTAAAAACAAAGGACAAGGACAAAGGGACTTCTTCATTGATGAGACTAGGTCGATTAGGCCTATTCACCACGCTAACGCCAAGAGCAGGTTGGTCCTTGTCTATAAATCTTATTAGATATTTACGTAGCTTGTTAATGTTAAATAGTTATAATTACGTTGTTAAGCATATTTTATAAATTATAATTTCAATAGAATATAATAGAAAGTCTTTATTTGTTTCTCCAAACATACAACATTATTGCTACATAATTCTTAAAATGAAATAATTTTGACAAATAAACGTTTGACTTCGTGAACCGATTCTGTTGATTATAAGGTTTTGCTTTGTGCGTAGGATGTAAGTACAATTCTAACACGTAGTACCTACTTACTGAAGAAAGTTGCTGATAATTATCGTCGTGATCTCGAGTCATGGGTCGGTTTAACAAAACAAAAATAAGTAATCTCTGTAGTAATTAATTCTAAGGGCTGATTGTGATCCTTCAATTGTCAGATAGGATATATATGTCTGTCGATAATTTCTTACATTCAACAGTCTATGAGAGCATTCAGAGGATTGAAAAGTTAAATCAATAAATAAATATTTCCGGAGAATCCACACAACACCTAACCCCGTGGTAAGCGCTAAGCTTGACTTGTGTAGTATAGTCTAGTACCCGTATACTAGACTACACTTAATTTAATAGATACGTATATAAATATTTTTTATTACACATATTAACCATCAAAAAGTGCTTGCAGAACAAAAAAACACTTGAAAATTTTACCCTTAGTCTGTAATGATGAATTAATCATAAATGATTTTGATCTATTTTTTAACCCCCGACCAAAAAAGAGGGGTGTTATAAGTTTGACGTGTCTGTCTGTCTGTCTGTCTGTCTGTCTGTCTGTCTGTCTGTCTGTGTGTCTGTCAGTCTGTCTGTGTCACCATAGCTCCCGAACGGATGGATCGATTTCAATTTAGTTTTTTTTGTATGAAAGGTGAGTCTTGCGCGAGTGTTCTTAGACATGTTTCATGAAAATCGGTTGTGCCGTTTAAAAGTTATGGGGCTGAGAGTTGGTAAGGAAAACCGAAAATCTGCAAATATACTAGTGTGGGGTATCAAATGAAATCGCATCGTGTCCACATTACATAATATTATGTTGTTTTACGTTTAAGGATATTATGGCATTGGAATCGGGGGTTTTTCTTAAATTTTAAATTTAGATTTATTACCTTAAACTCTTACGAAACTATCAACCAAATGATGCCAAACATTTCAACACTTAATTACTACACGGCTATATGGTTAATTTAAGAGTAAAGTATGCCTGCCCTGGGATCTTAAGCCATTATTTCATAGCGGTTATGAGCAGTGATTGAATCGCTGATGAAGTGATAGATAGCATTCTACGTTGTAACAGTAACTCTAGGCCTTGAAAGATCAGATCATAGAATTATAATGTTTATGCTGGAAGTGGTTGTTTTGCAATTATAATAACATCTGCTGAAATTGTTTAATTTGTATTTATGAAGGCTCGTTTCTGACATGTGTTGGATTTGAAATATTATGTTTTCGCATCGGCTATCAAAGTCTCGTTTTGTTTCTAATTTAATAGGTGGAAAGCGCATAGAAGCGATCATATTTTTTAAGAAAGCACACCTATACATGCTATAGATCGTCATGTTTCATCGTTATATTGGTCAACAATATCATAGTAATATTTTTATGTGTGCATTCACTGAGATTGTTTATACGTCCGATCTACATTAAATTTTGTAAGGATTTTGGAAAATGTTCTCAAACCCTTAAATTTCTTTTTCATTTTTTATTTTAACTAAAAATGCGGTAGATTGGAAGTAGGAACACTCCGTCCACACACATTTTAATGTGTTGCATTAAAACTTGTTTCACAAAAATATGGCATAGATAAATATTATTACAAACAAACGTTGGATTTTATTTAGCAATTATTCAATCATCGGATTCGTCAGTTTGCATAACCTGTTTATGTATTTTTAAACAAATCTATTTGTAGACTTATAAATTGCCGTTTTAAAAGAAATAAATAGGTATCCTCATTCATTAAACAAGATTTTTTTTAAGTAAGTATGCAAATAAACTTAGAATATCTATAAGATATAGACAAGTACAAAGATTGTTTATGCAGCTTCTGACTCAGAATTTTACCATTATCTATACATCTTATATATAAAATCTCTACCGATTTTTACCATGGCAACTGATAGTAGCAGTCACATTCATACGGCAAAACAACGATTGTCGGGTAAATTGTAAGTATGTACTCTATCGATTGATATGCACTTCATCACTCGCTGTAACATCATATTTTTTTCAAAATGGCGGATTAAGTAGCTATTCCAAAATCTTGGAACGACTTTAACAAACTCCAATCCACTTCGGCTCACAATAACCATTGTGCTGAATGTGGCACAAAGACAATCCACGTTACAACATCACCAATCACCAGTGAGTCTAATGACATTTATAGAACC
Organism: Gymnoscelis rufifasciata; assembly: GCA_929108375.1. Classification (NCBI taxonomy): domain Eukaryota; kingdom Metazoa; phylum Arthropoda; class Insecta; order Lepidoptera; family Geometridae; genus Gymnoscelis; species Gymnoscelis rufifasciata. The sequence continues at coordinate 3,344,931 of OV815315.1, read as the reverse complement.
GACGACATAGGTAGATAGATACCTAATCTACCTAATTATCTTGAGTGCGAAAACATTGTAAACTAAGCCAGTAACACCGTTATTGATATTTGCGAAATAAGAGCACACATACAAAAAAGTGTCTATAATCAGTTGAACGAGACTATTGGTAGAGTATGGTATTATATTATCTGTGCTATGAGTATGAGATGATTTTAGAATGTGCGCTGTTAGAGTTTAAAATGAAAGGTCATTTGTCTGTTTTTAGAAGGTTTTTTTTTATGTATTTTTGTACTTGGGCGGCCAAATGCAGATTGCCACCTTTGATTCTATACGACTTATATTATGTATTTCGGAGCACCGAATGCTACATGCACTATAACTTATTAATTTGTTCACCAAGTCTCCTTTGTTTTTAATAGTTATGTTGTGTTTTCAAAATCATGAAAATCGCGTCTTTCGGTATCGGGTTATAAGAGTTCTTTTGTTACGAGTTTGTTTTATAAACATACTTATAATGGTTCGGCTACATTAGCGACCTACGGTGATTTTTCGGGTCCACGCGATATGTGTGGCCGAGTACATCGTTGCAACGCGAAGTATTCGGGCGAAGATGATGTTTGGCATGGGTCTGGCTTCAATAACGTCACTTCTGATTATTGAAGTACCCAACGCGACCAATCTTTGTTCACTTTTGTAGAAAAGAACATCACGTACCTGTTCACGATGACTTTAACGAGCCAACACGAATCTTCGCCCGCTCATGTAGCCACAACATTAAATGCTTAAATTAAAAAATAAATTGTTACTGCCTTTTTCTCTATATTTATAATAGGTTTATCCATTTAAGACTCAAGTAGCCGCGCAACAAGTGTCGCAAACACTAAAAAGACATATAAAACTCGTCAAACCTCTTACTGTAACCATATAGTCTCTGTAACCTAAATATTTTACCATTCTAAACGAACCGTGCATGGTATTTAGCACTGGCTACAATTATACACAGTAATGGTTGTCTATAATATCGGTTTGTTCAACTTGTTCAAAATATGTGTGCGTACAGAGGATAGCAAAAGCGCTAAGTCTGACAAGGTATGACAAGGTTATTTATGGCACAAAATTCTATTTATATATATATTTATATATATATATTATATGCTGGAAAAGCACTCATTTTGACCACAATGTCACGTGATCTAAAGTGACGACGCAGCGTCGTCTAAGATAGGACATGAAGACCTTAAAGGTATCTATTAACTATTTTTATTTAGATACCCAGGTTGTTATCTAAAGGAAAAACAAATATATAGAATAATAGAATAGAACAAAAATACAAAATTATTAATAGTCAAATTAAACCTAGCATGCGTAATGGGCGGTCTTATTGATTAAAGCAATTTCTTCCAGACAACCTTTGTATGGAAATAATTTAACTCGGGAAGGTTGTGGACTATATTAATGCATTTAAGAAAATTATTACGATGTTTGTGCATATCCAATAACTTTCTATATTAATATATTATCCAAATTTAATTTAAGTAAGATTTGAAACGAGCTGTCTCCAAGCCAAGCAATATATTCGACCCAAAGCTCTGTAGCGTTTGGTGATTAATTATGTTAATCTTGATCTATCCTGGACAGCGCGAGAAATTATTAACTATTTGATAGGTAAACTTTTAAGTGTACATTCAACCCACTAATTTAATATGATAATTAATCCTAGAGGGGTTTGTGGTTTACTTAGTGGCATTTGACAATAATATATTGGCCCGTTCCGACTTTGCTCGGATGCGAAAACATTCTACCTATATCTAAATGCCGCATATAGATCCGTTCAGTTGTTAACGGGTTCCGTAGCTAAATGGCAGAGGTAGAGCAAGGAACCCTTACAGATTCGTCATGACTGTCTGTCCGACCGCATGTCACAGTCACTTTTTGAGATTATCGCGAACAGAGACAGATTGACTCTGGAGGGGACTATAATTATAGATTTAGTCGTAAGAACAGATTATTTTGATTGCTATTTGACCTAAGCTCATTGCTACCCAATAATCCCTGTCTCAATTTTTATACCTAACCGACAATTTATATTTGAAGATACCGCTTTACGCGTTGCTAAGTAATCATAATAATCTGAAACTGACTTAAAAGCCTTTAGTCGATAACTGTATTTTGGTACTTACAATTCGTACGGTCTCCTTCAACTTGTATGTATGTATATGTATGTCAGCAATGGAATGTGTAGGAGTGGCTCTAGCCCAGGGCTGTCGAACGAAACCTTTAAAAGTATTATCAAAGTTTATGACCTCCAAATTCTTAAGAATTTTAAATTGTATATAATATTATATGTATCTATTTTGTATATAAAATTTATCTATAAGTAGGTACGTTCAATTTGTTAGTATTTTATGTTTGACGTATCTAAGATTTGTAAAAACAAACAATGGAAATAAATTATTTTGTATCTAGTAGGTATATTGATTGGGTGAATTTGTTATAATTTTGACTTATTTAATTTGTCAAAAAACAAACAAATCAAATATGTATAAATCTCTCTCGTTGAGGCAAAAAAGTTCACAAAGGGCACAGTAAGAGCAGAGAGAAAAAACTAAATAGTGTTTTTAATTCAATCTTTTAACAATAATAGAACATTCTATTTTTGTTTAAATATTGAATTAAAAACACTATTTAGTTTTTTTTATTCTATATTCCCTTTTGCATAGAAACTACTGCTGCAAGAAGGCTACCAGTTAGAGACGCATACTGTACATACATACACGTAGAATGTGGAATAAAAAAAGCCAACAAGGAAATGATCAAAAATGTATATGACCTGCTTTTATTGTTATAAAAAAGCTTCCAATGTTTTAGTGACAACCCTTCGGTAATCTAAGTTGTACAAAGTCACGAACTCTACACGACGGCCGACGGTGTACTAAAAACTATTCATGAACAAGTAATTGATTTATAACACCTTTTCACAGAGATTGTTTTATTCTTTATAAATACTAAAATAAGTAGTTCAACTGAATGTCATAATAACTGATTTGCCTTTTGCCTAGTAGGTGAATTTAAAATACGAACGCCTATCTTTACCGCCAAAAGCGAAGCGTATGTACCTATATTAAACTGGGTTATTAACACAATTAATTGATAAACATGTGGATGATTTGTTATAATAGACTAAATAGCCACATGCACCAATACTACAGCTAAAGAAAATAGCACTAAAATATTTTTAATCAAAAAGTATCCCCAAAATAATAGTGCTTACTGAGGACTTCATTATTCTTTGTAACAAGTCAAAATAATAAAATCCTAAATAATGGATGATTCTGTCACCAGCCACATTATTATAAATAACTTTAAGACATAATTTAGATTTGATACAAATTTTTAAATTCTTTTGAGAATCAAATTTCAGTATCTTCTATACTTACCTAATTTACAAAATTTTGGCGCCGGGTCCTTAAAGATACTATGCCAAAATGTACTGACGGTCCAAAGGAACAAACGACAAAATGTGTAATTCTCAACGACAAAATGAGCAAATGCCATGAATGTATCTGCGATGAAATGCTTCAGCGTCAGAATGTGCATTTTGCATAAAGAGCAAATGTTGGAATTATCATTATACTATGTTTCATGGACTTGATGTGCAAGGTTTGAAAAGTAATGTGACGGAAACTGCAATGGACAAACATTTGAACTGAAGCAACTAGAAAATTTAATACAGTACAGTATTTTTATAAATAAATTACCTAGGATGATTTTTGGAAGTGTTTTACTACTAGGTACGCTTTGTGTACAACAAGCATCATTTTGCCACCACCTGGAGTCCATGTTGCTTCGCTATTCATCCGAGTTACAGATGGGATATAATATTATATAACTTTATCTACTTATTCATTTCTAGGAAGTAAAAGTTTGTTTTCCCATACAATTTAAAAATAATTAATAAAATAAATAACAATGCAAGTAGGTGTTGTTATATTTGCTATTGCACATTTTGTCATTGACAAGTTCTTTCTATGGCGCGTTTAGACTTTTTGTTACCGTTACATTTTAGTCATTGCACATTTTGACGCTAGAAGATTTGAGTTTTTTCAAGTTTTGACAATAGTCCCAACTGAAAGTTTTGGCGGTTGCACATTTTGCCGTTTGTTCCTTTGGATCGTCAGTGCATTTCGGCATAGTATCTTTAAGGACCCGGCGCCAAAATTTTTATATAGGTATAATGATAAAAACCTAAGATAAATACTTACTAATTGTTCCTATTATTAACACAGTTTATTTTAGTTACTTAACTTAGTATAGGATACGTCTAAGTGTTAATTAAAACCACATGAAGCAACGAATAAATCAATTTAAAATACATCTTCCTTTCAACTCCGCACAAGCTTTTTATCAATAACATCAGCATCGCCAATCCGCAACAAATTGAAGCAATCCGCATTTAATGGAGTGCGGAGTTAATTGATTGATCGCCATCGACTACTTGTTGATGGAGCTGGTAAAGGATGCAGAAAGTAAATTACATGTGCCGCATATTACCATGAATGGAAACCGCGTGTGCGGTCAGCCGACACGTCACAACCAACTATTATGAGGAAAGAAAATGGAATGAAAAAGCGTGGAAATCCTCATGGAAACTCGCATTATGCGTAAATAATTATTAGTACTTTAAATAATAGTTATGTATTTATGCATATAGCTAGGGTAATGGTGGTATGGGAGCTGAAATCAATCAGTTTCTGTGGCAAAGTAGGCGGATGATAATTCGCTTGCGGCGCGATTTAGATTTTGCTAAGGTAGTAAGCTAATGTTCAGCAAGCACTTCTAAATTAGGCTCAGTGATTTATCTGTCTTCGAAGGTATCTATAAAATTGTAAATACATACATCGGCCCTAATGGAAATGTTAGGCTAGCATAAGGTAAAAAGCTACTGTAAAAAAACTTATGAAAATAAGTTGAGTTTATTTTATATTTTTAATTCAAACTAATCAGTCTCTGGTGGTAGGCTTCGGCCGCGGCTTGTCACTACCCTCCGGGTTGAGCCAGTGCGTGAAGCGATTTTTTTGTGTTTCGTAAAGTGGCCCGTAGAACCAATGTTCTAGGTCTTCATGCCACATCGGCACTTTATATCAGGTGAGATTGTGGTAAAATGAAGGCTTTCTTACTATATACCTATAACAATATTTAAATTGTGAATCTTTTTTTTTAATCTAAATAACAAGTTTATTTTTTAGTCATCTTAATTATTAACAGGGCATATTATAATTAACGGGTTACTTTTCGTTATCTCTAAATCATACTAGAAAATATAAACAAGTTTTAAACAACGCGAAAAGCTATAATTAAATGAGCTTCTAAAATAGCGATTGCGTGAATTTAAATGACCAATGGTTGTATTCTTATTTAAAGCAAAAAATAGGTGACTCTAAATTACTTTTTTTGTGTGCTTGAACTCAAAAGCGAAGAGTTCGCATTGAGTTCGCGTGTTTGATGCCACATAAATTACTTACACAAAAAATTTACACATGAGCGTTTTGTTTTCTGAGAAGACTAAATTATCTTATTTGTTGTTCTATGAAAAATAAAAGATTGTGTATTGATTTATGATGAGGTAGGTAAATTTATATTATTCCCGAATTGTATTGTAATGGACTATTCACACTGAATAACCCAATTAGAAATGCATTCAGATTCAGAAGCTAAAATTGTATATCAATCAAATCAAATCTTCTGAATTAAAAAACTACCTTACCTTAACTATGAATTCGTTAATGTCTTTTTTTATAGGTTTTTTTTCTTTCATAAAGTTTGATAAAAAGTGTATTCAACCGAAGCTTTACATGTTGAATAGATAATTCATCACACAATCATGACTAAAAATAATTTCTCAATCTAAAGTTACAGATATACGTGGGATCTTAGTCCCACTGGTTCCATTGAATGCAGATGAGACAATCATAGACTGAGGCATGCCACCCCGCCCATCTTACAAACATCTGTATTAACTAACCAATTCAGATAGCTTTGAATACAACGATGGAGTATTATGGATTCATGACATGACAACAAAGAAGGTGCCGGCGCGTGTTCTTTTAATTTTCAGGGTTTTCGGTCGTTTTGTTTTAAGCACGTACATGATGTTAATTGATTCAGTTATCATGTTAATAAGGGATCAAAGATAATTATGGCGTTGGTTGCAGCCACTCATCTTATAATGGCTATGTTAAAAGCCCATGACTGGACTATATGTTTATTTAAACAACTAAAATCGAAAACGAAAATCTTTTGTTTATGTTAACAACTTTAGAATATTTCTTTGGGTTCTGAATCAACTTTTAAATGTCGACCGACCAAAATCGATTGAATTAAATTCAATCGTATTATTTTATGTGTGTTACAAATATGCGATTGTTAGTACTTTTGTCAATAATAGGATTGACGACTTAATAAATAATAAAAAGTCTGTTATTTAGATTATTTAAAAAATAACCCGATATTTTCCTTTTTTTTCAAACGAAAAATCAAGAGAGTGCAATTAAATTTACTGAAATCTTTACTAATATTATAAAGCTGAAGAGTTTGTTTGTTTGTTTGAACGCGCTAATCTCCGAAACTACTGGTTCGAATTGAATAATTCTTTTTGTATTGGATAGTCCAGTTATCGAGGAAGGCAATAGGCTATATAACATCACGCTATGACCAATAGGAGCAAAGATATAGCGGTAAATGTGTAAAAAACGGGAGAAATTATTTCATCTTTGAAGCCTTCCGTTGCGTGCGCCGTGAAAACGGTTCAAGATACACAAAAAATATGTATTAAAGAATAATAGCTCATTAAAAGAATGATCTAAAAAACAGTCTGCGATAGTATATGTCTATCTTTTAAGATTAACTCACAAAAACCGTTTTTATGGTACCTAATTTGGTCGAAATAATTTGTATAAGTTGTATCAACATAATAATATTATTATCTTTATTCAAATAAATATGTTGTTGGTTAAGAGTACATTATTACAGTTATTTATTTTTATCTTATATATAAAAATAAATCGCAAAATGTGTTGCAAACGCATAACTCAACATCGCCTGGACCAATTTGGCCATTTTTTTTAAATGTTCATTGGTGTACAAGGATGGTTTTTACAGCGCGAAAAATTTTAATTTAAAAATTGCTTATAATAAAATTTTTTTTTTACCTGTGTGAAGCCGGGAATTTTTTTTTTTTGGGCCGCTAGTTGTATAATACTTCGCTTGACGTAATTCTTTTGAGCGATTTTCTTATAAATTTCACAGTCACAACCCTCATAATCCGGTTGATTAGGTGATGTTCTATATCTTTGCACTTTCTTAGAAAAGCAAAAAAATGGTGTCTAGTGTTTTTGGGCGGGCTAACAGAAGGACTTAACGGAATACTATTTTTTGTATGTAGTTATCATACATAATGTTGTTTTTTGTTTGAAAGTTTTTTCAAGTTAAACCCCTTTTACTAAAATATTAATCTGGAGATGTAGTTCTAAAATTAGGTTATTCCATCATACTTCGTTAACATCGGATTTTATTGCAAAATTTCACTTCTCCATATTGGAATTATTAGTAATCGTAACCTAATCTACTTATTGAATCGAATATCGCCAAAAACAATAAGATTAACATAAAATGCGGGTCAATATTCGAATGTCCCTTTATTGGATAATAACAGATTTCTTTTTGTATAACATGTATGTACCTTTATAGGATGTAGGCCATTTCCTCGCTTCTCCGCCCACGGGGACAATTACCTCTTGCACTGTTGCTTATTCTGTAGAAGCTATACCTAGTAGAGACAACTTGCTTTGCTTGCACGAACATACTGTCAATACCAATATTATGCTAATTGTGCCTTTTATGTAACTGTTTAGCTGCACCATTGATGAATTATTGTAATTACTTTTTAGATATAATAATATTATACAATGTTTGATAGTTATTCAATGTTCCAAAAGTTTAATAAATGAATTGAATTGAATAATAGGGTCGTAGCACTTAGTGATGTGGTACTAATTTTCTAAAAAAATATTGGTCGTATAAAAGTCTTTTCTTTGCCAGTAAAGTAGGTACATTTATTGTAAGTACAAAATATGTTTTAATTCTTTTAAAGTATCTATATATGTATGCCTATTAAATTAAGTATATCAGATAATATGTAGTACCCGTAACACATGCTCAGAGCTTACCACGGGGCTAGATGTTGTTGTGTGAATTGTCTGGAAATATTTATTTATTTATCTTTTCTATGTGGGGGGGAGTGTTGCAATCTCCCAAACAAATGTTACCAAATAGTTACTGTTTCTCGCGTTTTCGTCATTAGTTTGCTGTTTAGAACAACTTTCAACTGGTTTTGAAAGTATAAGACTTCGACCAAACCTACGCGACTGCAACGGGTGAACTTATTTGGCCGAAAATAGTGTGCAAAGGGCCATAGTGAGATTAGTGAGGCGTCCTGATTTCTTTTCGCGAGGCGTGCAAAGGGCCATAGTGAGATTAGTGAGGCGTCCTGATTTGTTTTCGCGTAGTGTGCAAAGGGCCATAGTTAGATTAGTGAGGCGTCCTGATTTGTTTTCGCGTAGTGTGCAAAGGGCCATAGTGAGGCATGGGTGCTCTGCCGCGCAGCAGACTAGCAGACGCTTTGGTCGCGCAGGTTTCGCCGAAACTTTAAGCTAAATATATTTGGTATCTAAAATATACCAACAGTAGTACCTCCTTCAGTAGCATATCCCGTTATTATCCAATGGTTACGATGTTGACTTTACAGGTAGAATCACCGGTTATGCTTAGACATGTTTGAGAGTATCTTTCTACTCGGGATTTTTTTATTTTTCCGGGGGCATAAGGTATTTTACTATATACAAAGATGGCTTCGTTAAAAGCATAAATGTTGTATTAAACACTAAAAGAATTATGATAAACTATTAGTGCCCCGCGGTGTTCCTTGCGTTATAATGGTTTTTCCCACGGAATGACATTATTCCGCAGAATGTAAAAAGCCTATGTCATTTCTCAGGCTCTAGCGAATCTGTGTGCCAAATTTCATTTAAATCGGTTCAGTAGTTTTTGCGTTAAAGAGGAACAGATAGACAGTTACTTTCGCATTGATAATAATAGTATGGATGTTTCTATAGTAAACCAAACTGACTCAAACGTAAAGTACTTTATCCCGGCTTTCAAGCATCTTTTCTATCTTATGATAGTTCATTATTTCTTCTTATTCGCAAGGAATTGTATTTCAAAAATGTGGACGATGCAACCTCTTCGAATTTTTAAAAGGCTTCAAGCAGCCGTTTAAGCAATACAAATACCGCACATATTTTAATGGCAGGATTATCGGTACTTATCTTGTGCTTATTCAATGTCACGTAGGTGCGATAGGCGCGTCTTATTCAGAGTTCGTTGCTCTAGAGAGTCCACGGTTACGCTTTGTTGCCTATTTGACAGTATCATCAGAAAACGGTTTTAATCTGCGTTTAATAAGTGCCTGCCTGATGTGTTCGTTTCACACATTGTTTTATAATTGATTTGAATTACAATTTAGCGTTCACACTAATGGTAAATTAGCAGTGCCCGTGGTGATGATTTACTGATATTGACTAATATTATTATAATTATAACACCAGCATTCCACGCCACGGAGTTCCCGCGTTTTTTGGATTTTCTGCGGGATCAATCAATTTTCGTACAAAGTAGCCTATAGCCTTCGATAAATGGTCTATATAATAATGAAATAATTTTTCAAATCGTACCAGTAGTTCCTGAGATACGCGTGTTCAAACAAACTAAATATTTATATTTAGTCTGGAAATATTTATTAAAAAATATATTTATTGTATATTGTTTTACAAAAGGTTACATCTTATCGTTATCTACGATGCCTTACAGACGACATATACAACACTAAACTAAGTTTTAATACACCGAGTATATTAGTTGGTTCCGCAAACAATCAAACTACGGATCCCACTGAGCTAATCAGAGACTGTCTCTCAGAGGAGCCATATCTCGGTAAACGCTTAACCTTCTCCATACTGGGCATTTAGATCTGGGCAAATCTAACTGTCAAAATTCTGCCCATCAAAAAGTCCCATTGATAAGGGCTAAAAACACTAATGTTTATGTCATCGGACTACGTACATGTAAAAGCCTTTAAAATTACTCACATTACACAATATTCGTCTTCAACTCAACATCATGAGTCCCTCGATGAGCCAGCAAAAATTGGAATGAATGCAACAGTAATATAAAAGATTTTTCGCTTACAGCATATCGTTGGCTAACCTCGCGGTAAATCGTGCCGTAACTATTAAATGCGAAGGTGGTACTGTGGTACTGTCGAAAATGGATAGCTTTCTAATGAACCTAACCCATGTGTCATCAATCCATCTTTGGTCTCGGTAAAGCTTCGGTGAAAGCAATTGCATCATCGATTATGTCATTTTTGACATTTTATAAAGTATTTTCAAGAGACAGGTGATTTACGGATATCGATAAATCAATACTTTTTATGTAATGTTTTCGTAATTTTAATTAGCTGGATTTTTACAGCAGTTAACCGCTTTATATCCTTATTAAATTTAATTTTTATTTTATCATTATCGGATAAGTACATAATTATAGAAATTATAAGTATGATAATGTAAAAAACTATGGTAGACTAGTAACAATTTTTGTTCATCAGGAACATAATGACGAACAAACGACAGAATAAATTTAATAAGGAAATAAATCGGCTTATGAAATTGACTAAATATCTGACTGGATAATTTTAAATTGGTAATAAAACATTAAAAGTATATACATAATTTGCTCCTATTTTGCTGCATGTGTTATGTTCGTAACATGATTAACTGATAAGATCAATCGAAGGGTTAATCTGATTTTAACCAAGTTTGAAAGTTTATTAAAAACTAGCTAACATCTATATAGATCAATTTTATTATATGACTTAACGGACTAACGAAATATAGTGTTAATTCTAATCAGGCTTGATCCTGATAGTAATTTTGCATAATTATATACAACACAAGTATAAAGTGTATTATGTATTGTTATGTAAAGTTTTCGTGAGCTCGATTCGTATTCCCATTTATATACATACAGTAATACATATATATCTTTAATCAATCAAGATATCCGTCAATGGAACGCTCTGCCACAAATCATACGGGACGCTAAATCTCTTCCAATCTTCAAGAAACTGCTTAATAAAGACCTAGTTTTATTATTATCAAATACGGTGTTATTTTATTGTATTGTTTCGGAATTATGCTACTACATTATCGAACTTATCTATCCTATGTATATATTGTTTTTCAGTATTTTATTTCGTATTTTATTATAATCTCCGTTAGATATCTAGGTCTTCATGCCCCATCTTAGACCTCATCGTCACTTTACATCAGGTGAGATTGTGGTCAAAAGAAGGCTTATCTAGCATAAAAAAAAGATTTTACGTCACGTCACTGTTTATGTCATTCCATCCGGATGTTGCCTGGTAGAGATCGCTCAGAGCGATACGGCCGCCTTTGTACTACGACGTACCTATTGTCTCCTATTACGGTTTCCTGTTTGTATTATATTTTATGGCGTACAACAAAGAGTTATCTATCTATCTGGCTGACCTTCGTTGGCCCATGTCTAAAGCCTTACCTAAACGTAGGTAGTTTAGGAGCGCTTCGGGTCGATAGGCGTGCCCGAGAGAAAGTCGAGAAAGTGAAGGATCCGTAATTTGCCGCGGACAGCAGTATCGGAGGCCTAGCCGTTTGGTGTCGTTTACGTGACAACTGACGACTGCTACGTGGAATATTTAACTAAGCACCTTTATTGACTGTCTTAAGGTGCCATTTTGGTAGAGATTTATCTACCTAATATTGAACGATTTGAGTCTGAAGAACCATGTTTAAATTTATTTAGAAAAAGTATAAGACGCGTCCCGTAGGTAAACCTTGTAGCTTTTCGGAAAGTACAACCTCAAAGTATGGTTTATCACTTGGAAAAATCATAACTAAATCTGTACTGCATATTGAGTAACTTACTACTCATAACTAAGAGTTTGTTAAGAATTTATTATTATTTTTTCTTGTCAGAATGCGTTAATACACTCAAGAGCTCATTCGAAGAATTAGAATGTTAGAATTAAATCAATGAGAATCAAAGTGAATTAATTTGATAGTAAGTTACGGCACAAAAAATACAGAAGAATTTAATTGTCAAAACTAGTTCAATCCAATTAATTATAAAGTAGGTGGAGGTTTATTTGTTTGGTAACTGTGCCGACCATTTCCACTATTTATTTGAATAACACATTATCAAATCTAACAGTCATGGGTCGTGCGCACATTGTTAACACATTAAGTAATGAACACACGGCTTATTACAGAAAAACTGAAAATTGTTTTACTGATTTTATTATTCTTTAAAATTAATTACACAATTAGTTATTTCCATACAAAGGTTGCCTGGAAAAGATCGCTTTTAAAAATCATAATCAAATCGTAAGCAATCGTTAATTACACGAAACGCAATGCACTGTATTGCCTTGATTTTTTTAGTTTGAAATTTTGGAAAAACCCTGTAAACATTTTTCGATAACCTAACTAAATGACGGCGAATTTTGTCACACCAATTGTTGGTATGCAATATTATGGAGTCTGTAGAAATAATAAGGAATATAGGAAAGCTGTTTGGTTTAGAACGTACGAGACAGGCTCATAATTGGATAGTCCTTTCGGACGTTCTACTAGGGGTAGTATCCAAAAACTATTCCACTATAAATACATAATCATAATGGCAAGAGCGTAAATCATCTGCGTCTGCTGTCTATAATAAATCTAAGTGACAATTAACTGCCAACTTCAACTACTAATAGAGCTACAACTTTTTAACAGCCGCGGCTAGCTGTTACCTAATAAAATAATGCACTCACGTTTGTCTGTTTATTTGCTCGTCAGCGCTAAAAGTGAAACTAAATTAAACAAAGTTAGTGTACAGAATGCATCCGTGGTTATGCAATGTCGGCGCGGGTAACAAAAGTGAACTGTTGTCAAATTCATTGTAGCCAGTAGAGCTACGAAGTTACGGGGATCTATTGTAGATTTTATTTTAGAGGTATTTTAGCAATAAGATTTTATCTCTTCCTTTTTCTCTATCCCCTAGTACAGTCCTAGCTAATTAGTGCAGTTACCCGTAAAGAATGCATCCGTGGTTATGCAATGTCGGCGCGGGTAACAAAAAGTCAACTGTTGTCAAATTCACGAAGTTACGTGTTGGGAATAATTATAGGATTTTTTTTTATTTAACAACAAGATTTTCTTGTAATCCTCTTTCTCTATTTTCTTGTACAGTTCTAACTAATTAGTGGGCACAATGTATAAATATAATTTAAATCCTGTATATCGACTGTTGGAAGTTCATATAAATAGTGCTCTCCTCTATCTTTCTCTGTTAAAAACCCTCAAAAATTCATAAATTAAAAATATATATATCCAGGTATGTAGTATATCAGTCTAACCCATAGTACAAGCTCAGCTTAAGTTTGGGGTTAGGTGATGCTGTGACTATATTTATTTATAGACCTCTATTCTAATGGCTTTTATATATTACTTAAACCATATAATTTATACCCAGAAATAAATTTATTTCATGTTATTTCCAGACATTAAGCACACAGTACTATTACTACCATCTCAATTTACTTGTACATGTCGTACATAAATCATTGAGTGGGCATCCAGATATATCACATGAATATTAATATCAGACAAGACCCAGCAGGTGTATATAGGCCTTGCACTTATTACGTCCAAAACTGACGGAAAAGGTCACTACAAATTATAATTAATTGTTTATAACATAGCCAGTATTATTTCCGACCAGTTTGCATTATAGGGACCGCCTACAATAAAAGCAATGAAAAGAAAGCCGGTTTTTTTGGAGGTGATACGAGTATAATTTAATAAAATAAATTTGATAAGTAAAAGATGAAACTGATAGTTTATGAACACTATTAAGATTTATAAATCTAAGTAAGATGGACTCATTCTACAACTATGATTCAGTGTACAGTTTAAACACATTAAGGGTAAAAATTACTTTAAAATTAATTTAAAGTGCAAAAAGATGCATTTAGAGCTGTCAACCATCCAAGTACCTACTGGCCTCGCGCAACAACAGCGTGAAGAAAACGTTTGTTGTATGACAACCCCCTTATATATTTTTATTACGTGTTTTTGGTATATTTTGTTATAGCGGCTAGAGAGGTCACATTACATCATCCCTCACAATTTCAACTCTGTGTCTATCTCGGTTCTTGTGATACAGCCTGATGACGCAGACGACGCAGCCTTAGCCTTAGGGTCACGTTTTACCCTTTGGGTACAGAAATCTAAAAACTGTTTAATTCGTTTCATAGTTATGAAGATGGTTTTAAGGGTTGAAAACTAAATGAGATTTTAAAACTAAACAATAATCCTTTATACGTATCTTTAATATTAAATATCAATAAATAACTTGAACATCAGCAACGGAGAAAATTACTTTCATAAAAATCTTGATAGCAGTTGAGACCTTAATGCAAGTTATCTTTATCAATAAATTCCTCATGTTACGTTCAAGGCGCGATGTCTCGTATTAATTAGTAAGTTAGAATCATGACCATTCCATTTACGGTGCACATGTCCCGTGACCATGGTGGGCCAATGATTTCCTTAAGCCGTAACGCAGAGGTTGGGTAACCGTTTGCCAATCAGAACGACACGGTTGGCAAGGCATAGCGAAACCTATCCTATCTAATGATCGTCATTGGATACATGATTATTTATGTATGGAGGTTTCTTATCCGTGGAAAAAGTTTGGAATCCATGGAAAAGTTCATTATTAACATTTGTGTCGGTTTGTTGGCATCTATGGATTTCCATGTTACTTTTTAAATTAACCGTTCGTAGAAGTATAACCCGATATTTATTTTATTTTAATTTAAGAACAAATATAATAATTGTGAAAGAAAATTGATAGATGAAAATTAATTGTATAATATTCACTAGTGATTTCCTCATTCTCAAATGTTTTTGAATACCAATGAATGCTAAATAAAACATTTGCTATGCATTCAAATCCAATCATATAATTTTTTTATTAATTTTTTTTTTGCTTAATTTTTCGATCGTCATTTTTTTCATGTCCTTTCTCCACTATAGCTTGAATCTCAGCAATATTTTATTTTACTGCTATTATTATGTATCTCGAATCC
The DNA here is from genome assembly GCA_929108375.1 of Gymnoscelis rufifasciata. NCBI lineage: Eukaryota > Metazoa > Arthropoda > Insecta > Lepidoptera > Geometridae > Gymnoscelis > Gymnoscelis rufifasciata. Next base: position 3,329,660 of record OV815315.1, on the reverse strand, counting down.
TACTTAACAAGTTAATTTAAGCTATTAACTCTAGAACAATTCTCATCTCAGTTGATTCTGCGAAGTAACAGACAGGCAGCCGGTCACACTTCCGTTATGTACAGAGAGAGATAGGACAAGATGAGATAGTTTAGACTGATTATTGAAGATAATTACTAGTTTATTGTACGCATATAACATTGAATGCAACATTAACATTAATGCTTTAAATGTTGAATTACTCCGTCTTTGAAAACAGCTTTAAATCCCTTTTGAGTTATTTAAAATATATAATCAAACGAGCAGCGGAAAGGACTTCATTACTCACAGTATTCATAGAAAAGGACTTCATTACTCACAGTATTCATAGAGTAAAACATGATTTGACGGTTTTTGAGTTTTCCGATATTTTGACTCCGTTGCAAGCGCCACGTAGCCCGACGACTGTTGGAGATTACAACATGTTGTAATCTCATACATTTGACAGAATAACATAAAAATGTAAGTTGTGAAAGATTACAACATGTTGTAATCTCCAACAGTCGTAAGTGACAACTTGTGTTAGGGCTACTGATCACGACAATAAGACCTATACATGCTACATGCTATTAGTTCCTGTGTATTGCGTATATAATGTGACTGTCCCATCGTTTATCCAACGCCATCAAGCCAGCCGGGTAGCGATGAAGCAACGGTCTGCAATCCACATTGCCTTGATTGGTATACCAGAGCTATTATAGCTCATTATAATGCTCGCAGTGTACGCTGTGCGGACTATCGGATTGTAATGAGGTTACTTGTAGAAGCTTTTGAAGTTTTTTATGTAGGTTACTTAAATATCGCAGCACTAAACTTGCGTCAGTAAAGTTATACTGCTGGACAAAGTCTCCTTTAATGAGAGCCATTTTGCCCTATACTAAGTACTTACTCTAACGGGTATTTTATGACAATGAATTTAGGAACAAAGATAAAGTGGGAAGCATGTGGCTATCAAAATTATTTAATGTAGATGAGAAAATCACTTTATAATTTTGTCATCACAACATCAATCAATCAATTTGAAGCCATAAAATATGTTAATTTTTTCTTAAATCAATTTATTCGTCTCCAAGTTAAGTAAGTACATAAGAACATAATACTTAAAAATAATAAACAACTTATTATTTCGTTATATATGTAGTATGTTAAACCTCAGACTCGCTGAGTTGCGATCATCATCATTTGGGTAGATGATAGATTTCGTGTTTATGTCAATATCATTAGAATGGTAACATAAAGATATCATGAAATTTATAATTTTCTACCATTATTGGTTATTTTACAAAGCGACGGTTTGGCAGTAAATTTAAGGGTTCATAAACTCAGGCTATATATTTAGCTATATAAAATTAGCTTGCTATTTATGACTACCTTGAAAGATATTAAAAAGTTCACATATAAACTTATTTATTTACAAAATTTTCGGAAAACTAACAGCTAGTATAAATTATGAAACACTTATTATAAAAGCTTGCAACTGTAACAGTCAGTTACAAACACAGAGACGGCCAATTATAAGTTTCCACTTATAGAAAAAGTATAAAAAAAGATATATTGCTTAACCTATCGAGACCAAATACCTACTTCTTCGTTTGAATTTATTCTAATGTCCTGGTCCTGCGACACCACAACCGTAGTCATCCCATAATTAGAACATCCGTTGACTCCGTCAGTCACTTGAAACTTGTTCCTTTTTGCAATAAAACTAACTCGTGTTCTTGGAACGATGGATGTATTTTTGAAGTGTGCGTCGTTAATTATTTTGGTACATCTCGTCTTGGTTCGTCGCACTGACTTGAGCTTAAGTTTGCTTGAAATGGCTTATTATGTAATTAAGAAAGTAGCTTTGGTCCACGGCCTTGTCCTTGTTTTATTGCATTATCTATATTAACGAATGCCAAATATGCCCTTCGCAGGGTATAGTAGCAGGGCATTTCTGGAGTAAGCCTGCTTATAGTACTTAGCTGTTCTCGGATAATCCTTTATCGCCGTGAATTTCAATCGAAAAACCTTTTAACGAAAACGTTGTCTATATATTTTCTTTTTTTTTAAATGAGTAGATTGTAGAAGTTTTAATAAATACTTATCGTCCTGAATAGAGGTTATATTTTTTTTATTTTATGCAGAAAAAATGCGCGCGAAGATCCTTTGCGTGAATGTTACGGATGTGTCTTAATTTTTTCTACATACTTAAAATTTTAAAAATAGTTTAAGCTGCATACTGAGGTTTATCACTTATTAAAAATCTTTAAAAAAGGTTTTATTTCATTTAAGATTCTCACGAATTCGGAAAACTGATATCGAATTCCCCGCATAATCGGATCACGTAAAACAAACGGCCGTGATCTTCGCGTTATTTCCACAAAAACAGTTCACAAAGAGCTCACACGATTTTGTTACTTGTCGGTGGAATTAGCGGTATGATCTTGGTGATGAATAATCTTGTAATTACTTCATCCGTTTTTGTGATGCCGTGGAACTCACAGAATTTTATGACAATAATATTTTTTTGTACGGCTATGATTGTAATTTGAAACACATGCCTAATAAATCGAAATAGTCTTTTCATATAATATTGACATACTTATTATTATAATATTGATTTTCTGGTTCATATAATATTGACTTCTCTTTGAAACAAGGAAATTAATTTTTCTTAGTTAATTTCATGCAAAAAGCTAAATGATTTTAAAAATAATAACTAGATAAGCCTTTGCTATGTCAGAGAAGAGAACAGTTGTCCGCTAATGAAGAAGGTTTGAAGGCAATAGCAAGTTGTACCATATCCTCCTACAAGATAGGATGTCTTTGTTGAAGCCGTAGATATCAATTAACTGTAGTAACGTAGCAGTTAATGATTGAAATGATTAAAATATTGATTTTCTTCTTTTAATCGCAATTTATTTATACTAGGTACAATATTGTTCTGTCAGGCATTGCCATGTATGTTGATGATATCTTATTTTATATAAGGAAGTCTTCTTCAAAACAACTTAAACCCATAAAGTCTCTCTTTAGACCAGTAGTTACGATAAATATTATATCTAGACATTAAGAACTCATGAAATTTCAATAGCACAATTTAATTAACTATAAACGTCAGGACTTGATGAGGCCTTTCTATCGGAAAGCGTTTATTGGAGAAACCACGATATGGTCAATGAAACTTAAACCGTTTATAGCCAGCATGGTGGTATTGCCGGTTGAAGCGATAAAATTATCTATTTGCAATAATTCTGGTCTATTTTCAACTATAAATAATGAGACGATGAAATTTGCATTGGGATGGCATAGCTGGATATGAAAATGAAAAACATAAAATTTTTATGCAACGCAATAATAAATACCAATACTTTATCACAAGTACCTACTTGGTTAGTACAGATCATCTAAGAAGCTCCCTCCCTGATATGACGAGCATTTTAAATTAAATGTTAAATTTATATAGGTTATTTAAAATGTTAGAAAAAGAACACTAAATTGTAATAACTACAAAATTGTAAAAAACTGATAAATCTGTGTTGTTCAATTCGCTTCCCAACTCAGTATTAAAAATTGAAGCGAACTGTCAAGACAATGTTATTTTCTTGATATTTTTAATATGAAAATATTTTATATCATTAACTTTAAGTTGACCTGTCCATGTATTTCCTGTGCTTCTAAGGAAATAAACGATTTTGACTTTGACTCTGAAATAAGCATCTATTGCTGTTGCTTTTGATAGGTGGCAAGACTTTTAAATTACCAGTCTTGCCATCTGTCTTGTTTATGGGTACCTACTCATGTTTTATATATATGTTAATACTACATTCAAACGTGAGATAGCCAGGATTCCCATGTCGCTGGACAATTGAACAATAACGAGTAGGTACAGTGATAAGTTCACCCACCCCATTGTGCCGAGTGTTTGGTAAACTAACGATTCTATAAACAATTTGTTTGTTAATTAATAGAATGTTGTTTGTCTCTCTTGTTTATTCTACATCATCATTTGTTCATCTTTTTACCGTTTTTTACAAGCACAATGCTGTAAGTACTAATACTTACAGCATTGTGCTTGTAAAAAACGGTAAAAAGATTTACTTTAAAAGTGGCAACTGTCTTGTTAACACTAATGCAAATGGCGGTAATATAGAAGAAAGTTTTCTGACAGTAAACCAAAGTTTATAACCACGTTTAGCTGTCTGATTGTAAACAATTAGAAGCCAGTATGTTTATTTCAAATTTACTGTCTTTCAGATTCTTAATTCCATGTTACATATATCCAGTTTTTAGTGCTAATGGTAAATAGCAATTATACATTGCATCATTATTTTTATTTGAATAAGCCCTCCGATAAAAAATAGATACAGAGTGTTCTAATGGTCTAATCCGCTTATATTTTGAAAGATACAGGTAATTTAGGATTGGATGACCCATAACCGAGATTATAAAAGAGATACAAAGTGATTTTCTCTTTTCTCTCTTATTTATATACCTCATTTTAAATAGTAATTTCAAAAATCGTTAAGCATGGTATGGACATTCTATGAGAAGGGATGAATATCGATAAAGAGAAAGAAATATAACGAGACAAGTGCTAGATATGTGATGGATATAGGCCAGAGAAAAGATGGATGGACTGTGTCAAGGATGACATGTGCCGACCCCAAGTAATTTGGGATGAGGACAAGAGAAAGCTGATGATGATTTTAAACAGTGACTTTTGAATTGTTCCAGAATTGAAAATGTCAGCGTAATGGACGGGCTCGTGTGGCTATCCCTGGGTCTGCAGCTGGCGGCGCTGTGCTCCATCGTGGGCGCGCTGCTGCTGTACCTACTCCGGAAGGTCAGGGTCACCGAGGTCCTGCCGGCCGAGAGCGCTAAGACCGTCCTAGTCACTAGTGTGGATACTGCGCTTGGGTTACAGGTACGATTATTATCTTAATATATATAAATCTCGTGTCACAATGTTTGTCCTCAATGGACTCCTAAACCACTTAACCGATTATAATAAAATTCGCACACCATGTGCAGTTCGATCCAACTTGAGAGATAGGATGGTTTTTACGGCGAGAAAAATTCAAATAATTTCCGGGAAAATTTTATACCCGTGCGACGCCGGGGCGGGCCGCTAGTAGAGTATAAATACCTCTTATTCGACACACAAAAATTACAATGACAAACTAATTTTATACTCATTTTTAAAGGCAAAAGTGTGTAAATTAGATATTTGTTATTTTTTAATTGCAAAACTGCAACTGCGGTTGGGTTATCCCGCTAAATTCAAAACTCCCATGGAAATAAAAAATCTTAGGATGCACTCGGTATATGACTTCTATAAATATAAATCTAAATTAAAATTTAAGAAAAACCCCCGATTCTAATGCCTTAATTTCCTTAAAAGTTAAACATAATATTTTGTAATGTGCACGCGATGCCCTTTCATTTGATAACCCACTCGAGTATTATATTATGCCGATTTTTGGTTTTCCTTCCCCAATCTCAACCCCATAACTTTTAAACGACACAACCGATTTTCATGAAACATGTCTAAGAACACTCACGCCAAACTCATCTTTCATACAAAAAAAAACTAAATTGAAATCGCTCGGGAGCTATGATGTCCCAGACAGACAAACAGACACACAGACAGACTCGCAGGCAGACACACAGACAGACAGACACGTCAAACTTATAACACCCCTCTTTTTATTATTAACTTAAAAAAAAAATTATTCACAAACACACAAACACACACACACACACTCACACACATACACTCAACACGCACACAACTCTTATATACAAATACGCAACTATTATTTCCTATTAGAATTAGTTATTAGGTTAAATCTATGATCCATTATGAATTTATTAGGCTAATAATTAACTTATTTTGTTTTATATTTTTGGAACCTTATTTATGTAAACATTTTACTACTTAAAATACAACGTTATGTACACTTATAATTTTGATTAAGTAAGGAAGTAAGAACGAGATCTCCTAGCACTGGTATATTATTTACTTTAAAAAATGAATTGTAAACCTTAATATTAAGTTACTGTAATAAAACATTTTTTTCATTTTCATTTTCATTCTACGTTCTCTTAGACCCAAAGCCACAAATTCGTCACATTACATAAATCATCAAAAAGCAGTAAATTGCCTATAGATGAGTAGTTATGCAACTGGCCGCTCCAGTTTACCGAAAACAAGTACTGCTTGCCGATTTCTCAATGCAAGGTTACGAAACGCCAATTATATCTAAGCATTAGTATTAACTGTTTTTGGAAACGATTCGTTTACTTAGACTCATGCAATCTTAATGTGAGTATGTTTCTTGTTGTGTCATTGTCTAAATTTGTATACTTAAAGTCATGCAATCAGGCGTTAAACGGCGGGATGACGAGAATATAAGTTATATACGGTGGCTTCGTTTTGATATTTTTTTGAATTTTGTCAGACGAGAAAATAAAAAAAGCAGATACTTAGCTTAGGATTTTTATTCTCAAATTATTTATGTGAGCTTTAAACACGTGATTTAACGGTGAACGTCAAAATCGACAGGAAACTGGCATTTTCTGAGAATTTTTAAGAGGTTGAAAAACATGTACATTCATCAACCTGCACTTGGTCAGCGCGGTGAATTAAGGCCTTATCTCTCTCGTCAAGAGAGAAGTCCCTGTGTCCAAGCAGTGGGAACGTAAATGGGGTGACTATACTTATTAAATTTAAAACTGGATAATTCATGAGATTAATAAATTATTTCGCATATCTACAGGGCAAAAAATTTCGAAATTGTATTTGATCTTGATAAGTTAATATTATGTAGGTATATCAAGCTAATTTTATTTTAAACTAGTGGCCCGCCCCGACTTCGCACGGGTTTTTATTCAAAATTTTTTTCCCGGCAATTATTCGATTTTTTCTCGCCTTTTAAACCTTCCCTAGACCTCCACGAACATTTCAAGACTATGATAAGATAAATCCGTTCAGCCGTTCTCGAGTTTTAATCAGACTAACGAACAACAATTCATTTTTATTTATATAGATTTGACATGTTATTCACAGATAGCAACCTACCTCAGCGGCCGCGGCTGGCGTGTTATCGCAGGGTGTCGTCCCAGCGGCCTCGGCGCCAGGCTCGCCGACTCCTGGCTGCAGTCCCACGTGGCGTCCACGCCGGAAGACCAGCCCCCGCCGCGCCTGGCGACCCTGGAGCTGGACGTGGCCAGGGAAGATCTGCTCGAGGAGGCTGCCAGGGCCACCGCACAGCATCTCCCCGCTGGGGAACATGGTAATATCCCAAATAAGATACTTAAACTCGAAATACTCAAAAATAGTCAAATCATGGTATCTTACTTACTATGATTTGACTGTTCTAGATTTTCCCGATATTTCGACGCTGGCTGTTGTAAGCGGTCACGGCATAAACTAATGAATTGCGGGTAAGAAGACGGTCCTTGGCAAACGAAACGGTCTACCCTGTTTCTGAGTCATTTATTACTAGTTCGACTCGAACTAGTGTTGTCACTACTTGTTTCAATCTCGAACGCAACTCGATCACGACACAATTCACGACGAATAATAATATGAATGTTTCAAGTTTAAATATTGTTAAAGACCGTGATAATTTAAAATGTTATATCAAGATTAGATAATAAATAAGATAAGATGATACACACCTTCCGCTTTATATTCAAATTTAGAAACACCTTATATTTTAAATTTGAAATAAATAAAATAATTTATCAAACCTGCAAAATGACCTACGTAAGATTTTCAGTCCATTACTCCTTAGTTAAATATTATGTTTATTATGTATTATTATGTAATAATATTTAACGTAATTTGTCTGTGGCTTTGGTATATACAGATTGCACTTATAATTCAGTCACTACTCATACATGTTTCTGCGATTATAAAAGCATTTCCAGTTTTTTTACACAATTAAATTCTATTTATACGAAAACAAATAACTTAGAATAGAAAATACTTTATTACACACCAGATCCGACAAACAATACAATAAGAAATTAAAACTAAACCTAGAATGCGTAATGGGCGGTCTTATAGCTAAAAGCAATAAGCCCAAAATAATAACTTAGCCTCATCATCACCCTATTAACGTTCCCACTGCTGGGACACAGGTACTTCTCTCTTGACGAGAGAGATTAGGCCATAATTCACCACGCTGGCCAAGTGCGGGTTGGTGAATGTCACATGTCCTTCATACTCTTTAAAGTTCTCAGAACATGCCGATTTCCTCACGATGTTTGCCTTCACCATTAAAGCACGTGTTTACAGCGCACATAAATTTCTCAAGAAGAAAAATCCAGTGGTGCGAGGCGGGGTTTGAACCCACGACCTTCGGAATGAAAGTCGAGTGTCCTCCCACTTAGCCAACACGGCTTAACTTAGCCTATAAATCTCTTTTTAATGAATACGGAAATGTATAATGGACATACTAAAAGCCCTTACTAAAGTAAGTGTACCTAAGTGATAGGCCTCTAAGCTTTGGCTAGGAATCTAAGTCTTTCTCCTTCAAATTACTTAGAGGCCATAATGTGAACGGACATTTCTTTACCTACATTCCATAGCCCATGGCTATGGTGGAAAATCATAGGTCATCACGTAGAGAAAGTACTTTAATACCACAGAAATATAAATTACTAGTACTACCATGTTATTTCCCATGATTGTTGCCGATTGAACTCACATTCTTCGAAATATTCTCACTTTCATCAAAGCTAGATTAGTAAACTAGTAACGCCTTCTTTCGTATTTTACTTCCATTTCTTTCTATCACCTGTCATCTCAGGAATCACAACTTTCTTACACGTGTCATCTTTCACACAGTCCATCCATCTTTTCTTTAGCCGACCTCTTCCCACATTATCTAAATAAAAAATAAATAAAAATTGAGTGCACTGCCCGGGAATCGAACCCGGGTCGCAAGAATGGGAATCTTGCATGATACCACTACACCAGCAGTGCTTATGAACCCAGGACGAATTAAATCACCAGTTGCAATAACAAAGACACCATGTACAGTAAATATGTATGAAAAGCATGAAAATATGAGTACGTTTATTTTAAAAGTGCTGATTGTAATAAATCAGATACACTCTTCAAAATGGTGACAAATAATCCTACAAACTTCAGTACACAGTTTATAGTAACGCCATCTATTGGTGTAGTCAGGTCCTAGTAAGTTGCGTGTTTACTGGTTGAGCTTGAGTACCCATAATTAGACAAACAGCGTTACATCCTTGTGAATAAACAGTTGTGAGCTATCTTACATAGATGGCGTTTTTATTGTAGGTACACAAATACAATGGACTCTTTCAAATCTTTAATTAATTCAATTTATGTTGAAAGTTTACTTAAAAATTTAGAATCTATTATTGTTTGATTAGTAAATATATCTTAAGTAATGTCTGATACAGTGAGCTGTGGTAGGTACAATTTTTTTACTGGCTTTTATGATGAAATTTAATATTATTGATGTAAATTATTTTATCTAAAATGTCTCCAGTACATAGTACGCTAACTAATGTGCTACGCATTTACTGACCGAATATGTGGAGTAAAAACCTGTGTATCATTAATTTCTTAGGTACTAAAATATTGAGTTTTATTTAACACTTGCCACAATAATATAATTTTCTTGTACTTTTTAAATATACTTACATGCGCATAATGTAATAAGGTCATGGTTATCAGTTATCACTAAGATCTAGATATAAATAAGTAGTGATCTATGTTCTATCTAATATGTATTTATATTTACGAGAAGTTTAGTGACAAGTTTCAAAAGTAACAAGTTTCAAAGATTATGTGTTGAACCATCACATGGTAATATTATATAAACAGTATTCCAACTCGGCCGAGTTCAGCATTTTGCACGGTACGTAAAAACATGCGAAAGAACTGCCCGCCCACAGCAAATATTTTTTTTTAATCTAGTGTTTGTCTGAATTTTGTTATTTATTCAAATAAAGTTTTGTTTACAGAATAGGCTATCTAACACTGAAATAATTATTTAAATCGGATCGGTACTTCTTAAGATAAGCGAGTTCAAACATACAAACAAAGAAACTCTTCAGCTTATAAATAAAAATGAATTGTTGTTCTTAAGTCTGATTAAAACTCGAGAACGGCTGAACGGATTTATCTTTTCATAGTCTTGAAATGTTCGTGGAGGTCTAGGGAAGGTTTAAAAGGCGAGAAAAAATATAATAATTGCCGGGAAAAAAAATTGAATTAAAACCCGTGCGAAGCCGGGGCGGGCCACTAGTTAGTAATATCGATGGCAGCAAAGAATAAACGGACATCTACATTTTTAGCAAAAAGTTTTTTTTTCAAAATTTGCTTCCAATGAATCCTATCTACAAGTCTGCATTAAAATAAAATCGAATTTCATAATAATGGCCAATATCTGGCACGTATATGAAGACATCTACACTTGATTTTCAAAAAACATCGCAGTAGAACCGGACATTTGATTTTACCCGCCATTACTTCGTAACTTTGACCAGTGATTGAGACGTCAACAAAGACATCTGTCACTAGTCTCATTAGTTTTGAGGTTATGTTGCCACGTAAACACGGACATCTGTCTTTTGTCCGTTTATACGTCGTACTTTTTTCAGATGACTCAATTTATTAATTTATTATTTCTCGTTATAACTTGAATTTTAATACTAACTGTGCATTATCTGAAAAGTTATACGAACAGTTTATTATAAACTAATTATGTATTAAACTTTTTTTAGATTCTGATACAGAAAATGAATTATTGATTCAGCCAAGTGATTTGCGAATAGAGATGGATGAAAAATTAGAAATAGAATCATTTAATAAAAACGGATATCTGCCAGATATCTTCATTTACGTCTAAAGATTTTCAAAGTATAAAAAGACATCTACATTATTTCAGTAAAAAAACAATATATAGATTAAACCTCTTATATAATCAATAAAAAGCACTTTTTTAATTCATTATTCGAAGTTTCATGTAAATCGGCCAATAACTCTCAAAATGACGACAATTTTTTACTAAATGTGCTCTCCTGTAAAGTTGCACTTTTGCAGATGTCTTTTTATTCTTTGCTGCCATCGATATAGCCTAAATAAAATCAATATACTCACTGATTGATTAATCACGAAATATCAACAGAGAAAGTCTTGTTTTATTATCTAAAGTACCGACCTATTATTTTTTCATAACATTGATGCAAATTGCATAGGTATCTAAGATGCATATTAGTAGTAGGATAAGTACCTATAGCAAAATGCATTTTTAGTCTTACCTTTGGAAGTTTGTGCAGGTACCTAACTAGAAAAAACAATTCCTTGGGTGTGATAATGGCGAATTCATGCAACCACAGCAAACAGACACCACACTCCAAACACAACACAATATTGTTTTTTTTTGACATTTTAACGAAAATACTCTATCCGTTCGCTCCTGCGGCAAAATCGCGATTGTCAGTAACCTTATATCGAGGCGAGTAGGTATAGTTCGCGTTCGACCGTTTGTATGTGGTTGGAATACTGGCTGGTAGATAGTATTAGGTAGTTTGCCGTGGTTGAACCCAGAATGCTAAAATTATACCTCCGCGATTCAATATTTATTTGATTTCTGTTTTGATAAAGTAATTTATTATATCATACTGAGGGTAGGTTCGCTATGCTCGGCACGTTCGGCAGGCAGATTTGTGAGCGCCAGTAGGTACCTATTCAGCAGGGAATACCGTCTTTGGGACGATGATTAAAACCCCTTATCCCCTAGTTCATCAATATAATAGTAATTCTTTGTCAGGTATCTGGGCAGTGATCAACACAGCGGGCAGCAGCGGTCGCGGCGGCGCGGCGTGTTGGGAGAGCGCGCTTCGAGGCAACGTGCTTGGAGCCCTGCGAGTCGCCCGGACATTCGCGCCGCTGTTGGCCGCCGCCGCCGCCGACCACCCGCATGCCGGCCGCCTGTTTTACATCGGTATGTAGTACTATAACGAAGAGGGTTTACTATAACGTCTGGTAGGAAAAAGTATACCTCACACTGTACCATGCCGTGTCGACCGTGACGTGGTCATCTAATACTCGTACCTGTTGCCCAGGTCTGGCGGTCAACGGCATGGGCGCGCACGGTGTAGCCTGCGTTAGGTTATACTTAAGTCTCTAGAGTATATTTTACTACTTAAGACTGATCACCATCATTAGAAATAATTTCTAAAATATACACTTCTCAATCATTGGCTTCATTAGCAGGTTTGTTGGTAAAGTATTCACCACATTTGGTAGGTCCATTTATGGCTTCTCATTCTATCTTCTGATCCGGCATTATAAAGGTGACTTACTAATCTTCAAATATATAAATAATCATCTAATCTTATTCCTTCCAGGATTATCATCTGATACGGCATGCGAAAGCCTAGCTCGTCCTGACAACGGGGACTTCGGGGAACTCAGCGCAGGGGCCGCGGCCGCTCGTTGGGGGACATGGGGAGCCGCAAGAGCCCTACGCACGGGGCTTAAGGCCAAGAGACTTCATGTGGTTATGCTCCATGCGCCTGACCTATCCGCTGCTCAGATATATGCCCCGCCGGCGCAGTTGCAGCCGCCTAGTCAACCGACCAGGTAATAGAGAACAGTATAAGACTAAGAGCCCTGAAGAACTTATAAATGCTTATTCGTTAGGTACTCCCTAAGTTAAGTAATTTTAACGGCTTTCTAGATGCTAATATTCGAGGGCCCACACAACGAGTTAATTAACAGATGTAAAAGTGGAACTTATTTTTTAAAATATACATTTATCATCAAAGTAAAGCTTGCCTTACATAAAATTTTAATAATATTTGGTGTTGCGGGCTCACTCAAAAAATAATAGTCTCAGATATGCTCACAATTTTTTATGAAACCCGCTTCTTTACGTTTAAAATCTACATGTTTATAGTAGCTCGTTTTTTACATAATTATTATATTGTTCCAGTCGTCCAGAAACTCCAAGCTCTGACGTAAGCGGTACCACAGCGAGCTGCGCGGTGACAATGCCCGGAGAAGCCACGGAATACAGCGCCAAGGTCCTCCCCACCAGTGCCCTGAAGGTGTTAGAAGATGCGCTCATAACGCCCTCGCCTAAAGATTCCTACTACCTGAAGGTGAAGCAAGACTCCTGGTTCACGAGAATACCGTCGTTGAGAGTTGCGCAAATATAAACAGATGGCGTTGCTAAATTTTTCTGTGTTCAATTTGGGGTGTATTTCCTTTTAGGTCACTATTCGTAACGCCAGTAAAAGTATAGAGTTGTATGGACAGCCGCTGGCCGCGTTAATTTTTCTATTTAAATTACCTATTTTCTTGAAAAAGTTTGTCATTGCGCTTTGATATGATAAACATTTGAGATTGAGATCACCATAAAGTAAGTTTTTGCGAAACTATGAATATTCCGATTAATTACCTAACTATTTATAACTTGTCTGTCCTTAACATGCAAAACAACATTTAAATAGACAACATAATTTGTTCTTCAATATATGTGTTAAGTTTAAACAAATACTAAGGTAACTTAAAAACCTCTAAGTATAATATATTTTAAACTTATAATCTGGTCAATATAGGTGAAGGATCTTCTTTCTTAAGGTGCTTTACTGAGCCAAAATATGAATTAGTTTTAAGTTTTCTGCTATTTAATGACTATTTTCAAAGTCAAATTAAGGTTTGTTGATACACGATGCAGGTAATATGCATTCGGAGATTGGTGTAGCTAACGCGCTCGAGGGAGAGCTACTAATACTATATATACTGACGACCTGCTTCTTATGTACATATAAGGCACTAAGAAGCAGATGCATAACTGACGTTTAGAGTTTCTCAATGGTGATGGAATTTTCGCATCTATCACACTGTATTAAGATAATAACGAACAATAAGCAACGTTTTCTACCCGGCAATTGTAAATAATTCAAGCTAACTGTGCCAATGATGATGTTGTATACAAAAATTAAACTATGTCTTTGGAATAATATTTTCTTATTTATGAGTAGATCCAGTGAAGCCAGTACTAGGTTTCAAGACTTAGCTTATATTTTTGTTTAAAGTTGCTTAAATGTAACGATGTAAGAATGTAATCTTGTAAATAATGTTTATGTTTGTATTAAACAGTGAAAAATATGATACTTTCTTTTATTTTATTTCTTTTATGCTCTTTGGGAATAATTCCAAGCGTCATATACATTATTATTAAAATGTGTAATTTCTGGCATGATTTTGTAGTAAAATTCACTTGTTGAGTTAAGTGAAAAACCAATTGTTAAAAAACCCAATAAATGAAAAGATTTAAATTTTAATCCGCCATAGGTATTCTAAGAACTTTTTAAGTAAATATCACATTATTTATTAATTTAATAATTCCCTATTTCTACTATAGAGTTCCTGTGAGTTCCGTATGAAAGCGTTTAAACTTGGCGTTGGTGGTACAGTATTCGGACACTGGGGTTCTGCAACCTTGAAGTTCGTGAAGGCCCACCAGATGGCATAGTTCTCGGCACACATAACAAAGCCTCCTTGGAAGCCGCCATCTTGTTTTTCCATGCCGCTAGTACAAGCCCAGTACTGGTTCTTGCTTTTACCAGTCTTCTGCCAGATAGCACCGGTGCTCACCGCGAAATTGGCTTTGTCTGTTTGGTTGTTGACGTAGTAGACATCTCCTTCGTATTTTAGTGATATTGAGTCTATGTTTCGGATGCTGGAAAGAAATAAGCTCCATTATAACAATTACAAGTATAAAAAACATTCAGATTTAGAATCGTCTGCAGCCTGCACAAAAACTGCTCCGTGGCGGCAATCTTTGGTGTAACGCAGTTCAAATAGTTTCCTGATAAGCCCCGCCGCATATGCTCTCGCACTCGTTCACGTGCGGAGTTCGGTACTAGCCGATGTTCGGCTATACGTTATTACGAAACGTAATTTTGTAATAGTGTCGTCTGTAATTAAAATATTTAATGATACAGGCGTAATCACGCCGAATATCGGATGCGTTATTTGCATAATTGTGTTTCCACGTACACTAGCATAATGTATAACCCCATTTTATCCATTGGCAATAAACGCCATCAGATCAGGCTTATCTCGTTTTAACGCTTAACTCAGATCAAATTTAGATTAAATTGTCATTATTTAGTGGTTGATCTTGTTTCAATAAAACTGGATTTGTAATAAACAATAAAACAGCATAAACTGGTAAGATTGGGACTAAGTTGCATCGACATTCAAATCGTGTCATCATAATAAGCACCCCTAATAACATTCCCACTGCTGGGAAACGAAACTTATCTCTTGACTATTGAGATAAGGCCTCAATTCACCACTTTGGGCAAGTGTAGGTTTAATATCACATGTTCTTCTTATTAAAGTTTACAGAACATGCCGGTTTCCTCACGATGTTTGAATGTTTGCCTTCGCCGTTAGAGCACGTGTTTCAAATCGTATGTAAAGTAGATATTCACCCATAACCAGTCTCACAGAACGGACGATCGCTGGAGCCGTGTTGGTACACATCTAGTATCAGCCCCTTGTAGACTGCGAAGGTCTTGTACAGACATCTGTTCTCTCCGGGCCTGCGCACCACTAGCATCATATGAGCTGTATTCTCACGGGTCATGAATTCGAAGGGAATAACAGGTAGGTTATTTGTTTTTTGTGATAGGGCTCGGCGTGACCTGCATTAAACAATTAAGTATTCGAATGAATCATTTGTATGAGAGTCGGTGAAGCTTATCCTGAAATTTTGAAAACTTACCTTCTAATCATGACACGAAAATAATAAAAAGGTTAAAAACAATGATAATATTTCAAATGGAACCAGCTTTCATTATTCGAAGAAAATTTATGTTTACTCATTATTTTTTTTACTTTATATTTGCTCTAATTAAGACCATTTACGAGTATGTGGAAATAAATAATTAAATATTTGAGGTCTATGTGAAATAAAAGAAGATTACCGACCAAAAAATGGTTATAATCATCATATTAAAACAAAACACTTTGAGCATTGTAATTTAAACTATCATGGTAAATCTACATCTAAGATATTGTTTTTTTATATTATAGATTATATTAAATGCGGGTAACATGGTGAATATAGCAACGCCCTATTATGATGTTGAGTCTATGAGAGCGGCTTTAGTCAATTGGACATTCTACGGCTGAACAGAAAGAAAGTGACATTACTTATATAACTATTGTATCAAACACTTAGCTAAATGTTTTCAAAGTAACGCTGCGTTCACACGGAGTCCTGTCTTACACTGTCGGATATGATTTTTGTAGGATCCGGGTCAGAGTTAACAGTATTTAAATTTTGAATGTAATTAAGATACAAATCGATGTGAACTCAGCATAAGACTAAAACATCGGATATATCTTACTTATTATCCCTACCAGACCCAGGCAGTTTGAAGTCCAACCACTTCGGTAGATATTTTCGCGTATTGATCGGAACACTGAGAGATATGATAGTGGGTTTAATCTCTTGAATATATCCCGCTATGAGATTCATGACCGCCAGGTCGAGGGAGTAACAGTTCAACATGTGGCCGGAATGCACTTCGTCTATGGGAAATGTTTGTCGACGTCCTTGAAATAAATTGGTTGGATAAATAATAATATATATTGGCAGACAATCCACACAGCAACATCTAACCTCATGGTAAGCTTGTGTTAATACGCGGCTAGATGTTGTTGTGTGCATCGTCCAGCAGTATTTATTTTACTTCTCAAGTGATCATTTTTTATAGAGGCTTCGTTATAGTCGGCGTCGTGGGTTCGTTATTCGTTCGTTTTCATAACGCGTAACGGCGCAAATCAGGCTTCCTTTTCTCCCACCAACATCGTACCCCTCTAGCCTACTTACCTACTAAGTTATCACTGCTGTCGTCTCAAGACGCATACATTTTATTTTTTACCTAACATGAGTAATCCCTTTCAAAATGAAAGACTAGTACCTGTTAGGTCGATTAAACTAGGCACAGTGTGTCCTATCCAGAAGCCTCCCTTCTCGTCCGCCATCATGATTCCGAAATACTGCGCTCCCAGCTTCCCATTTACTGAGAGATTTTCTTCGTAAATTACTGCAGCCATGTAGTTTTTGTACTTCAGCTGAAATAAATGTAAGATGAAATTGTATATTTTTAAACAAATTAGTAGGTAGTTTGTGGCTAAACAGATAATGGATCATTGACGCAAAGCGTTGGCGAGAAAACCTGAATGTATCCTCTTCTAAAAATCCCTGTGAATATTAAATAATAAGCAGAAAAAGGACATTACCTTACTAAATAGAGTTAATAAATAATAAATAAGCTATTAACGGGCTAGAGGGTATTTTAATTTTGGGTTATAAAATATCCCGATAGCTATACATATAATAATCACTCAGCGGGCAACGGGGCAATGGAATGAATTGAAAATGAAAAATGAAATGAAATATTTTTTTATTTGAGACACAATACATATAAATAAAAGTAGAATTAATTAGTAAAGTCACATAAAGTGTCCCAAAAAGGCTTCCAGCTCAGCATTGCTCCCAATCTCCTTTCATGCAGAGTGTAGAAATCAGCCAAGGGGAGATTTCCCTTACAATGGCGGCAGCAGCTTTTTGGAACACAACATCAAATATCACTCGTCACCACGCCTACTATGAAGCGAATATAATAAGACACCATCCGATTATGATGTTAACGCAAGTTCAACCCGACTACAAATACTACTCATATACCCAGCGTGCAAGGCAACTCTCTAAATAGTGATCAAAATAATCACAAAGGGGTTCCAACATTTTGACATAAGTACTTACCTTCTAGTCCGCCATTTTGAAAAAAACTTGATATCATTGCCAAATTTTAATCGAAAATATTTTTTTCATATTTTTTAAACCGTAATAATACAGAAACCGTGTTTGTTAGAGATTTGGTTCTTGAACAATTTTTGTTTATAAGCAATACTCTGTCGATTGACATACTTTTAATCACTGTCCACGAAATCAAGTTTTTTTTTCAAAATGATCGATTAGTAGGTATGCCAGGCTTCATACAAAATGGCCAAACCCCTTTCTCACAGAATAACAGATTTCTCACAGTGTGAAAAGGCGCCAGTGTGTGCTGAAGCATAGTGCCGGTCACTATGGACTTGCTGGAAGCCGTGAAGCCTCGTTTCCCAGGAGTGATGTACGTGAAGTTCAGGCCGTCCATCTCTTGATGGGAACCGCTCATAGGAGGTTTGTACATGTGCCACCTGAGGAATACTACATCAGCTTAGTTATGGACGCGAATTCTTCTTGCTTGTTCATTTTTATGATTCGTAAATTTTTATGAATAGTGTATTTTTAACCCCCCACCAAAAAAGAGGGGTGTTATAAGTTTGACGTGTCTGTCTGTCTGTCTGTCTGTGGCACCATAGATCCCGAACGGATGGAGCGATTTCAATTTAGTTTTTTTTGTATGAAAGGTGAGTCTGGCGCAAGTGTTCTTAGACATGTTTCATGAAAATCGGTTGTGCCGTTTAAAAGTTATGGGGGTGAGAGTGGGTAAGGAAAACCGAAAATCTGCAAATATACTAGTGTGGGGTATCAAATGAAATCGCATCGCGTCCACATTACATAATATTATGTTGTTTTACGTTTAAGGAAATTATGGCATTGGAATCGGTGGTTTTTCTAAAATTTTAAATTTAGATTTATATGATCTTACTGCCGGGCAAAGGCCTCTCACAACATACTCCAAGGCATAACTGAACGGGTCTAAAGCCGTTTGCCACCAGCTGTCGCAGGGGTCCGGGAGATCAAAGTTAAAGTCAAAACGTTTAAGACAGATCCGAGACCTTCGCGCGCATAGGATTACGATTACGCGAAGGTTACGGATGTGTCTTAATCTTTTTCTGCATAAAATTTAAAAATAGTTTCCCCTGCAAAGTGAGCTTTATCACTTACTAGCTGTGCCCTGCGGTGCTACCCGCGTTATAATGGATGAAGTACTCTTAACCAACAACATATTTATTTGAATAAAGATTATTATTATTATGTTGATACAACTTAAACAAATTATTTCGACTAAATGAGGTACCATTAAAACGGTTTTTGTGAGTTAATCTTAAAAGATAGACATATACTATTGCGGACTGTTTTTTAGATCATTAAAAGAGCTATTATTCTTTAATACATATTTTTTGTGTATCTTGAACCGTTTTCACGGCGCACGCAACGGAAGGCTTCAAAGATGAACAATTTCTCCCGTTTTTTACACATTTACCACTATATCTTTGCTCCTATTGGTCGTAGCGTGATGTTATATAGCCTATAGCCTTCCTCGATAACTCGACTATCCAACACAAAAAGAATTATTCAATTCGAACCAGTAGTTTCTGAGATTAGCGCGTTCAAACAAACAAACAATCAAACAAACAAACTCTTCAGCTTTATAATATTAGTATAGATTCAAAATCATTAAAAATTCAAAACGTTTATATCCTTAGAAGCACAGACAATGGATAAGCATATGGCCAGTTCAAATGAAAAAAAAGGATGGTTTTACGGTGAGAAAAATTTAAATGATTTGAACCGGGAAAACAATCTATATAAATAAAAATGAATTGTTGTTCGTTAGTCTGAGAACTCGAGAATGGCTGGGCCGATTGAGCTGATTTTGGTTTTAAAATGTTTGTTGTAGTCCAGGGTAGGTCTAAACGGTGAGCAAATAAGGAAAAATTGCAGGGAACTTTTTATACCCGTGCGACGCCGGGGCGGGCCGCTAGTTTTGAATAAATACCCGTGAGAAGCCGGGGCGGGCCGCTAGTATAAAATAAAATACTTACCAGTCAACAGGAGAATTGTCGTTATCCCTGCAGTGCATACTAATATAGCTCCAACTGTCCAGTCTTTCCGCACTCCTACATATTCTTACGAAAATAAAAATAAATGCGACAAAATGTAGCATTTTCATATAAAAATATTTCTTCATGGATTGAACGTATACATTTTATCACTTCATTTTGTTATACGCTCTATAAACATATAAACTATAATTATGGTTAGGTATATAAAATATGTTATTTGCAATAAAAAACTTAACCTTTGCAGTCTAAGAAAATATTTCTTGTCGTTACATCGTAAAGCAGCATGCTAGGACTTCTTTATGATTTCATAATTAGCTGTTGTGTTAGTTGAATCAGACAGAAAACGTAGGTAGTTTCAAAAGCAAAGAACGATGTTGTTGTGTCGAGCCTAACGTAGATATCTATTAGTCCGCCATTAAAAAAAAAGGGTATCAATCAAGAGACCAGCGAAACATGAGTTTCATACTCATGTCAATGGAAACAGTAAGCTTACAAACAAAAAGTGTACGGAATCAAATCTTTAACGTGAAAGTTTGTGAGATATTTGGGTCTAAAAAGTACAAAAAAATCTGCTTCTTCCCATTTTAAAATACTTAATTTCACGACCAGTGATGAAACTCATGTCAATACAGACATGTCCATAAACAACAATATTTCTTATACCTTTTAAACCAAAATATCCTCAAAATCCGTGTATGTAAATTGTCCATACAAACATAGACAAATTTTAATATGGATTATGTTTCTCAAAACTTTGCGTTTACTCTATCAATTGACATGGGTTCCATCACTAGCCGCAAAATCATGTTTTGGCAAAATGGCGGCCGAGTAGGTATGACAAAATGTTAAAACCCCTAAAAGTTAAACTTTCAAAGTTAGTAGAATCCTACAAAATCAACATCAACCGTACCGAAATTACCTATTGATTATGGAATAATACATGAAACCTTAATTTGATATAATTGAATATATTTAAGAAAAAAATTAGTGATACGTACTTTTAAAAAAAAAACATTTTAATACAAATATACAAACACCAAGCAGCCATACAGCTTGAAGCTTATCTTTAAATTTTCAACGAAATATAACATGAAAATATACGGAATGGTTTTATTTTTGGTAAATAAATGATTTGATTTGTAAATCAAATCATTATATACGAAACTTCGGTCGTACAACCGGCTCTCACACGATCCATTTTAAATTCCCACCAACCGATTGTCTATGGACAGATGAAGACAATCGGTTGGTGGGTTGGTGGTCGGAACCGATTGTGTATTTGCAGTTTAAATGACGACTCTGTTAAAACTGTGAGTATATATATTTACGCGTATGTGAAGCAGCCAACAACATATTATTCTTAAAGAGACAGTAAATCAACAAATTAGCAATCCTGTTCCGCATAAGGATGATAGTGTCTGCTAATATAACCTTTCCTTTATATTTTCAGTTTACACAAAGAAATTTCACATTCCCCAGAATTTTCACTGAAAATTCTTAGTGTAACATAATTATGAATTAGAAGTCTTCGACTCTATACAAAAACGGGTACAATCCATTATCGTAAAATTTAGCCCAACTGTCGGCATCTTAGGGTTTAATATTGTTTGCTACCATTCTGTTAAAATCCTCACGCTTGTGTTCACAATCTCTTAGATAATACTTAACTAAAATTAATTACTATTTACAAGATACAAGATACAAAATTATTTATTTCCATAGTTTGGTTTTACAAAACTTAGACACGTCAAAATAAATCACAAAAAAACAAAATAATCATAAGTGCTTATAGATAAGTAGGAAATAAATTTATGGTATCTGGTCGCTTCGCTTTTTTTACACTAGAGCAAAGAAGCGATTAGAAACTCTAGCTCATTTTTGTATTGAAACTTTACAATCATTATTTGTTAGTCTTGTTTTTGATTTTGTGTTGGAGCAGATTCCGTCCCAAGCAGTTTTGTCCTCAAGGTAATCCGATATAATAAGCTTTTTTACAAAGATTATTTTTTACAATTTTCTTAAATTTAGTAATTGACAACTGTTGCAATTCTTTGGGAATCTTGTTGTAGAAGCGTATACATTGCCCTTTAAATGATACATTAACCTTATGCAGCCTAGTGGTGGGCAAAGCGAGTTTATATTTATTTCTTGTATTTACATTGTGTTTATCACTATTTTTTGTAAACAAATTAATATTTTTATGCGTATACATAATGGCTTCATAAATATATTGACAAATGACGGTCAATATGTTTATTTCTTTGAATTTATCACGTAGCGAATCTCGGGGACCCATATTATAGATAGCACGAACAGCCCTTTTCTGCAGTACAAATATGGTATTTATGCGTCCTACTCCAGCACTCCCCCATAGCAAAATACCGTATGACATAATGCTATGGAAGTAACTAAAGTAGACCAGTCTAGATGTTGCAATATTAGTTAAAACTCTAATTTTTTTGACTGCGAAAGCAGCAGAACTGAGCCTTTTCGACAATTTATCTATATGAGGGTCCCATTGAAGCTTGCTATCTAAAGTTATACCTAGGAATACAGTATTTTCAACGAGCTCTAAATTGTCGCCCTTTATTTTAATATCTACAGAACCTTGTTTTACATTAGGTAGTGAAAATCGAATACATTTAGTTTTATTTTCATTCAATAATAGATTATTGGATTCAAACCAATGGACTACTTTAGAAATTGCATTATTTACCTTGTCAAAGTTATTAGTGCGACGATCTATTTTAAAAAGAAGTGAAGTATCATCAGCAAATAATACAATTTCATGTTGATCCTGTACAAGATGTGGCAAGTCATTTATGTATATCAAAAAAAGGTAAGGGCCTAATATGGATCCCTGAGGTACAAAACAAGTTACACACAATAAACTTAATATATTTATAAAACTGAAAATTTCTTAAATCTAAAATGAGATATGATATCTTGATACGATGATGTAGAGGTATATATCACTTTTCCTATGACAAAGAAGTAAAATTAGATATTATTATCACAACATTAATAAAGCCACGACAGATCTTCGATATTTCGACTTCGATTAGTCTTTCAAAGGTGATATTTAGAAAGGAATATGTATCCTGATAAATCCGGGAATATTTGTTTTACATGAAGCGAAGTTAAAAAAAAAGTAAGTAGAGCAATCACAGGCGGTGAATTTGACCAACACACACACACAGTCGGCACAGTTATAAGACTCATCTTATAACTGTGTCTCAATTTATGAGGACACTATTCTCGTTCAGTACCATATTCGAATGAACGCGCATGTGTATAGTTTCATTTTGACATCGGTTATACAAACTGTTTAAAAATTGGTATACAAAGTGGAAGGGGTTTGAATGGCGGACATACATATTTTATTCTACAATATCTCTATTTAGAGGCCATTTTACGGAAAAATATTTTCGTAAGTTTAATATAATCTCTCATGTTTTTCCTTTTATCAGTTAATT
Source organism: Gymnoscelis rufifasciata (assembly GCA_929108375.1). Classification (NCBI taxonomy): domain Eukaryota; kingdom Metazoa; phylum Arthropoda; class Insecta; order Lepidoptera; family Geometridae; genus Gymnoscelis; species Gymnoscelis rufifasciata. The sequence continues at coordinate 3,306,296 of OV815315.1, read as the reverse complement.
TTATTTTTATCCCCTGGAAGCATTTTAAAGGTAAAGTTTTTTGACTAATAGGCTTCCCAATCGAATCATCGTAGAACAAAATATACAAGTCATGTGAATGTAGATAACATTAAAAAAAAACAAAAACGTAGTGTCTTCCCCTTAAATGGAGACAGTAAGAAAAGTGTTAACGGACACGTTCTTTATTTGACTATAGTAGCAATTTAAGTCATATGTAAATTTACTTATTAACCTTTATAATGGCCAATGTAATGGTAATAGCATCTTTATTTTAAAGAAGCTTCATAAATAAAAAAAAGGTACAACATACGCGAGTCCACAATCAAACAGCGCTGCTGCAGTCCCAATTTTGGTGCGACGAATCTTAATAGGTAACAATCAATTCAGCATTTAAATTGGACTTCTCCTCTTGCTCCTCTCTCTACCTGTACCACGTTTATCAAGTCCACAGTTCACTGGTTACACGTTTGCACTGACTCTATGAGATGCGCGAAGTTGCCCCAGAGAATGGGACCGGAGGTGCAGACGGTGCCGCCTCCACGGGACTCTTGTGGTAACTGGGGACAAATGCATATATAATTACTATTGATATATTCTAATGTATCTTCATAATTACACAGAAGAGAAAAGAAAGGAGACGGGGTTGTCGTCTCATGGACGCGAAGACCCTATCTACATCCGCAGACTTGCTCAAACAATTAGTTAGAATACTGAAAGTCCTACTCCGCTACATCAGGGAGTTGGGCTGGTTGGGGCCTGGTTAGGCAGGGGATAATGCACCACAAAACACTCCTAGGCGAGATGTCAGTGCAGATCTCAGTTCCCCCATCAAGAATTATAGAATTATCTTCATAATATCGGCCATGGGATGTGCAATTGTCCAATGCTGGATACAGATCTCACTAAAAAATAAAATAAGTACATTTAGATTATAACCTGGATAGCTTCAAAGAAAGACTAGGTAATTTCTAGGTAATGTCCCATCTTAGAGCGTATCGTCATTTTACATCAGATGAGATTGTGATCAAATCAAGGATTATCTAGCCAACGGACTATAAACACGCTAGGTCATATAATGCGGATTGGATGATTAGATACCACATCAGTTTTATATTTTGCTAGCTTTGGTGAAGCTTTAGATAATATAATTTGCTAAAGCGAATGACAGCTAAAGACTTCGTTAATTCTGTAATACTTTCATTGGTTTTTCATAAATGATCGATTGAATGATTTTAAGATTTGTAAAATCAAACCATGGAATACATATTTGTGTTATGATTTAAAACTGGTAACATACCATGAATTGACGGTTTTTTCGACGCTGTTGCAAGCGCCATGATCACGGAAACAACAGTTTAACGGAACGGAGTTGTAAAAAATATCGGAAAACTCAAAAACCGCCAAATCATGGTATGTTACCTATTTTAAATCATAATATTGTTAAACACCATGATAATTTAAAAATTTACATATTTGTGTGTCTTGTATTCGCATTTTTTTCTACAGTATTGCTTGTTTACGAGACCTCTTCGCACCCCTTTTTTCAAGATGGTGACGCCCTCTCAAAACTCTCCTTCCTCTAAAAGACAACACAAGCTAAGGCGTAAAAAAAACTAGGATTTCAATAAACTAGTTGGGACTTACCGCTCGATTGATGTCTCCTACGCAGACCCAGTAGTCGGCCACCTTGGTGTCCTGGCTGTTGTGCATCTTGTGCGCGACGGCCACCGCCCACTTGGAGTGGTCGTTGTGCGACGTGAACGACATCTTCGCTATGGGGAACTTTAGCCGCTCTATGTTTCGCACTCTGAAATCATTTGAGACACATTATAGGATTGTTAGCTAATGATTTCAGACTAGCTGAACCCAGGAAGCGTTGTTTGGCAAAATGTAAAATAGATGTTGGCCGATTCTCAGACCTACTCAATATGCACACAAAATTTCATGAGAATCGGTCAAGCCGTTTCGGAGGAGTATGGCAACGAAAACTGTGACACTAGAATTTTATATATTAGAAGATTTATTTTTAAATAATTTTGAGAACATAATATGATTTCATTTAATTTCATTGATATATTTTTTATTGTATACGAATAATCTTTTGTGTTTAAGAAAATTAACAATAAAATAACCTTACTCTATTACATTAGGGAATACCCTGTAAAAATAAAGTTAATGAATAAATAAAGTAACAAAAAAACTTTTTTTTTGTTACCTACACACATACACCCTTTTCACGCTGATTGTACACGAAACTTGATTGACACCATTATAAGCTGATAAATTAAATTATATTTCACGTAAAACATAAGTTACGACATTCTTATTAGAAGACGCATTGACGCACACTTTTGGAACAAAACACGTAATACTGCGCCGGCTAACCTACATGCGAAGCGCCCTTATATAATGTTGTGAGTCTATATGGGAGGCTAAAATTTATTTGTGGGCATACTACGGCTGTAGAGAGTGAGCTGATAGACTTCAAGTACATTCTGAGTAGAAGATAGACCAACTGAAAGATCCTAGTATATTCTGAGTCGCGCATGCTGGGGCACTAATAGGTCAGAGTGACACATTAGCTACAAACCACTGTATAGGTCATAGTATATTCTGAGTAGAAAATAGACTTACTGAAAGTTCCTGGTACATTCAGAGTCGAGCGTACCGGGCCCGTTGGTCCAGGACTCCACTAAAAGGTCGGATTGTAACACTTCCGCCACTAAGCCACTGTATAGGTCGTCGTTGAACATCGCGCTCTTCGCGAAAGACAGGAACTTCCGACCTACTAGCGTTTCGAAGCTTTCGATGTGGTACCTGGAAAATATAATTTTAAATAATGACTGTAACTTTATTGACTATTTATTCGAAGCCTAGAAGAAACTATTTTGCAAACAAAACTGTATCGGACTGATTTGCATATAATGATTGTAAAGTTTCAATACAAAATGAGCTAGAGTTTCTAATCGCTTCTTTGCTCTAGTGTAAAAAAAGCGAAGCGACCAGATACCAAAAATTTATTTCCTATTTATCTTTAAGCACCTATGATTATTTCTTTTGTATTTTGTTTTGACGTGTCTAAGTTTTGTAAAACCATACAATGAAAATAAATGATTTTGTATCATATTATGCATGCTACGATTATAAATGTGAAAGTGAAATGTGTGTGTTTGTTTATCTTTCACGGCAAAACGGCTGAACTTAATAGCCTGAAGTTTGGTATGATGATGGGTTATACATTGTTATTAGGACATATGCTACTTATAATCACGGGAAAATATGTCAAATTACAAAATATGTTATAAAATCAAAGTAACACCGCGGGGTAATGCAGGTAAGGTATAATTATATTTGCATTAATAGTCATCTTTACTCTTTAAGTACCCACGTGTTCTTTCATATTGTACTGACATAAATTAATTCCGTATCCGTATCTGTAGTTTTAGAATGGATAGATTATAGAGGGTGATAGAGGGACATGAAAGAAAAACACATCTTGTGCCGACCCCACATAGTGTGGGGTAAGGGCAGGATGATGATGATCTGTACCTGTAGAATTAGAATATTTTTAATTATATTATACTTACCAAGGTGACACGTCGACAGTCTTATTGCGGATAACATCCATCATATTAGGCAACTCGTTTTCAAACTCCTGTAATATAATATCAATATCAATACGCATGATAACTAAATAAAATTAAAAGGTATTCTGTTTCATCCATCCATTAGCCCGTCCAAAAATACCTGTAGGTAATAATATTGTACGATAATATTTTTCACCAGAAGTCAGTTTTTTGTAAAATTTACTTGTTACTTTTATTTTGAAATTATATATTTATACATAAACTTATACCAAGATCTATGCGAAAGCGCTACATATTAACTTATATATAAGGTAAGATCACTATCATCTTAAGGGCACCTATTGGAACTCAAAGAAGCAATAAAAAAGACAAATTTTGACATACCCAAGACAGGGAAAAATTAGAATTTTTTGGAGGATGCCTTACGTTACCTGCGAAGGGGTTCTTACAGAATAATTTTATTTTTATTTATAATGTATTCTTTAAAAAGATAAACAATATTTATTTGCTCTAATCATGTGTTTAGAGTTGTAGGTATGTATATAATGATGTAAAGAATCAACATGTTTTGCTATAGGCGGCGTGCAAATAAAAAAACATAATTTCATATGGGAAACAGTTCTTACGTACGCATTACGAAGCCATATCTGACATCACTTGCTCTCAACTAAGCTGTGTGTGAAATAGAAACAGCGTTAGCCATATTGGATGTTATCGCTTTTGTCAGACATTCCGAGACGCACACTTGTACTGTATTGTATTCCCTTGTAGAGTCTAAAGTGTATGTACATAATATGTACCTGAGGTATATGAGAGTGGACGATCAACGGCTCGTTATATTTCAGCTGGGTCGCGATCTGGTTGAGTGTGGACGTCTGCACGGACATGCAGAGGAACGACTGGCCGTATTTCATACCGGTGGTTGGGTAGTCGTAGCCTGATGAGTTTAGCGTATTCATAGCTGGAAAACAAATAACGTTGATTTAGTAATATTTAAATCAAATCATTTTTTTTATGCTGGATAAGCCTTCATTTGACCACAATCTCACCTGATTTAAAGTGACGATGTGGTCTAAGATGGGACATGAAGACCTAGAAGGTAGATGGCTTCTCCGGGCCACATTACGAAACACGAAAAAATCGCTTCACGCACTGGCCCAGCCCGGAGGGTGGTGACAAGCCGCGGCCGAAGCCTACCACCAGAGACTGTTCTTAGCACCACCCGGAGGTCACGTGTAAGGATTCAGAGGGTTACCACTTACGGACGTGAACAGACAAAACCTCTAAATCAAACATTTACACATTATTTGCCAAATACATTTCATTTAAAGTACATGTCACGATATTATTATAGTATATATAGATATACAACCCGCAAGCGGGTATGCAAATGTTAAAGATAGGTATAATAATTAAAATAATCGAAACCAATTGTAATGTAAAAATTAAACATAATATAAGACTAAGATCAAAGAATGTTTATAGCAGTAGCAGTGAAGTAAATAATATTGTTGGAGTTTATATATCCTCAAACTAAGCAGAACTTGTGCTAGGTATGGGTGTTATAACAACAAATTACCTTTTTGAATTAAATTCATTTCGTATGCCGTCCCATAAGCCGTGTTAGCTAAGTGAGAGTACACTCAACTTCCTTCCAAAGTTCGTGGGTTCAAAAGCCACCGCGCACGCATCTTTAGATTAATTTCACGGGAAATTTATAAAAATACTTACTGTCAGGCAGCGGTGGGAACCTCGGCACGGAATGCACGAGCCAGAGCGACGTGAACTTGTCTCCTAATATAACGCCCTTCGTGTGCCCGTTGTCGACTCTAGTTTTCATGAACTTGGAGTGCATCTTGCACATCTCCGCTAAATCGTAGTCGTCGTAGTACTTGTCGCCTAGTTTGAACTTCTTGTATTTCTTTATTCCGCTTTGACCTAAAAAAACAAAACTGTGTCAACTTTTAACTAATGCATAATTACCCTATTATTTAAATGCCTAATTTCGAGAACGGAAGAATAGCAGACACGTTTTTTTCTGCTTTAATATTACTTATTAAATTCACTTAGACAATTTTATTAATATTTGTTGGTGGGGGCCAGTGACGTCAGAACGCGCTAGATTCTGCACCACGGCGTGACGTCACACAGTATTTCGCCTAAAATATTTTTCCATTTAAATTAACAAAAAATATATAGGTGTCTTATATTTTTGGCTTTTAGGTTTAAGTTTATCCTCTATTTAAACGTCTTAGTTAATAAAATAAGCAAGAAGAACAAAATATTTAGCCGAAATTGTCATGAAAATAATCAGAAACGTTTCTGTAATTATTATCAGTTTGTGGTCACATTATTATTAGGACATAATAAATAATGGTCACAGTATTAGCCAATTTTAAACAGTTTTCCACGGATGTTGTAATAATTAATGATTAGTTAACAATCCGACAAACTCCGATGGTCCCTAGGCCAGCGTGGTGAATTAAGGCCTAATCTCTCTCGTTAAGAGAGTTGGCAGTGGTAACGTAAGGGTGCAAACACCAGACCAAGGCTCGGGCCTCTCAGCCGGCCTTTCAGATATTCATTAAAGTAGGTATGTTTGATTATTACCTCTTTTGCTTTTGGAGTACATATCGGCGACGGATTGCAAGATGTCAGGTTGATTTTCAGCGGCCGGCGGTTGGTCGTTGTAGATCAGGGATATTATGTTCTTGTCCTGAAAAATGAAAAACTTCATTCTAAAAGAGATGGCGGAATTCATTTAAATTAAGAACGGTCCAGAGGTTTAAAAACAGCTTAGAATAATAAGTTATGTAATAGTTTTTTTTTTTTTATAAAATACAGTTCGAATTTGTTTGTCCTACTCGATCACTTCGAAATTTTTTGAAATTGTTTAACAAAGACAAAATGCATTTTCACCAAAATGGGCATGCGAAGCATTATTTTTTTAAATATATTTATATAATAAATAATAATATAATATTTATGGTAAGATTTTTGTCTTAAAAAGAGTAGGTACAGTCAGCGTCAAATTGATTTAAGCATATAAAGTAGTCAAAATAATTTGTGAAACTTAAACCAAATTATTTTAGCAGTAGGTACGAATCATCATAATAGTATGGGCACATACTTCTTTTGTTTCTTTTCACTTCTATTGTTTCATATTTATTAAGGTGAATACCTTAATAAATATGAAACGCATATTATTCATATTTATTAAGGTGAATACCTTAATAAATATGAAACAATCCTTTCTATTTTAAGTAAATTATTTTTCATCCTCAGGTTGCCTGAGTCGCTTTTTAGCGATAAGGCCGCCCACTATACCACTTGTTTTTTATTTTGTTTTACGTGTGTTGTGTACATAAAACGTTTTTGTATTTGTATCAATATGCTTTTATGTTTATCAGATTAATTGGACTACTCTAGACGCTTATATCAATTAAACGCTGACTGTACCTAGATATTTTAGGTTCCATAAGACAAAAAAAAATCTAATCACCTGATACAAAGGAGCCAAAGTCCGTCCAACCATAGATCTCGGATCGCTGATCGCCACGTCTGACATGATCCATCCTCCTCTTAGCTTTGAAGGGGTTAAGTACATGTAAGCAACGCCTCGACGCACTAAAGGGTTAAGATGGTTTTTCTCTCGGGGCAACTTGTACATATAAAACCTGGAACGAGCATAGAGTAATATGAATTGTGGGTTCGTATCGTACTTTTTGTATGAAACCTGGCATGGAAGCCTACTAGTTCGCCATTAAAAAAAATATATACACTATCTCGGCCGGTGATAAAGCGCATGTCAATCGACAGAGTACATGCTAACAAGTGAAAAGTGGGAATAAAAACTGGCCGCAAAATGATGATTATTTTATTCAAAGTGTCGGACTAGTGGGTATGCCAAAATGTGGGAATCCCTTTGGGCTAATAAAAAAGAACGAGGGCACTAGTGTAAGATTGTTGCCACCATCACCCGGGCGCCTACCATACCATTACCCCCTGTACACAATGGCGATGGCCTGTAGTGGTCCCGCATGGGCCATTGTGTACTGGAGCCATTAGGACCTAAAAGTTGGGCAGCAGCGTCATCTTAGACCTTAACACCAAAAACTGAATTTCAAATCGTAAATTCCCTCGTAAATTTTCATGCAGTCTATAATTTGAAACGTTGCGCAACATATACCGCATTGCAATTCTTATATTTTATTGTTATGCCACGCACTTATAAGCTTTTATTTAACTTGCCCTGCTAGTAAGAGTAAGTAAGAAGAAATCATTTATTCCATTAACATATGTACCTACACATAATTCATATAAAATAGTAGCAGAATATTTATATTATAATTTCATATCCAATTTAATAATTATTATTTTCAATAATCTATTCTAATTATTATATATGGGCCTTTGTCTATTATTAAATTATAACTAATATTACTTTTTATATAAATATATATTTTATGGATAATATGTTTAATATGTATTATATGTTATATAATAGTATGGTGCATTTTTCATATTATGTTATTTATGTACTTTAGTTGTTGACCTGCTTGACGTCCGAACACCACACAATACCAAAGGTTTTTGGCTGAAAAACAGCGCTGAGCGGCAACCGTTCGGCACATGCTGAGCCAACGCCTATTTCGGCTCACAATCTTAATATGTCAACCAAATGCGTATTTAGATTTTTATGTTATATATATTTTGTTTTTGTTTTGGTTGTTTTAGTTTCGTAAAAAAATTTTTTTTTTTTTCTGTAGGTATTTGTGTTGTCGAAATAAATGACTTTCTTTCTTTCTTTATATAGAAAATTAAAACATAGATTTACTTAGGATGTATTAAAGTTATCATCGAGTGCTTTGTCAAGATTGTAATAAGACTTAACTAATAATAATTTTCTCACAATAATTTTAGGACAAAGGGACAAATCTTGCAACTTAATTTTGAACCGGTCTACGATTTAAACTCATAAGTTTATAGTTACGAGTACACTGGAATATTATTTTACAATTATTATTATTATAACTTTATTGGAATATTATTGTACAATTATTATATTAAATTTACTAATAGGTACCACAGATTACATTATGTTATCAGTGCTAATACCAAACAAAAAAGAAAAACAAGTGACCACCATACAGCATTGAAAACAAAGCATCTGCAAAAAGGTCGATAGGAACTAAAGAGTTTTATCAAAGTCTTAATTATCTCTTCTTAAATAAAAAAACATAAAACTCACCAATCAACCGGTTCACCCCTCTCATTCCTACATTGCGGCGTAATCGCAAAACACCCACTCACCAAAAACAATACAAAGAACAACATGGCGTCTACCGCCGCGGTCCGAGTCTCACGCGCAATTAACGAACTGTCAGGAAATTCCCTAACGTTTATTTATGATTCACAATACCCAACAACCGCTTCCGAACCAAACAATACTATATTTATTCAACAATAGCTTCCAATATTTCCTATTCCATAGATAACGACTTCAGAAAACCCTGCTTAATAGTAGTTCCCGTCCATAAATAGCTTATATTCGTAAATACTGCAGATAACATAACAATAAACTAGTAAATACGCAAATTTGGTATCTATGCGCAAGCGTCTCTTATTATCCTTATTATTGCAAGTGTTAGTTCCCTTTTTGTCCGTCGATGGCGTGGCATAGACAAAGGATATTGCAATGTTCTGTTTCGTGTTTAGACGTTAGTGTTCTGAGATAAAGGCGAAGTTTGCGTCATTTGAATGTTATAAGTCGCAAATAAGTGATTCATTCTTGTTTAGATTGTACCCTTCTTATTGTACCCATTGAATACTCGTATTTAGTAATGTAATGACAGGTATAGATCCCAGAACAATAAATAATTGGTTTTGCAAGCATGCCTTATTAAAGATTCCCAGAATCCCCTCTTCCGTAATGAACCGGTACATTTAAAAGATATTTATGAGAAAAGGAAATGACACGACTTTAAATGTATCAATGACCTTTTTCGAACCACCGTTTTTTTTTCTCTTATTTTTAAAGTTTGTTTAATTATATTATAATGAATACTTACTTTAAGTGTCTGTATTTGTTTATTTTGTATTTCTTTGTTTTTTTTTCAATTTATTATGTATGTTCTTACATCGATAGATACTCTAAGTGTATGTTTTTATATTTACTGTGGTCCGAAATAAATGTGTCTTATTCATAATTAATTATTGATTTTGAAGAAAACTCAAAGACTGATCATAATAAAATAAGTCCCACTATTTTATTCTTAAATAACATGGTAGCGAAAATACCCTTTGCCCTTTAAATTTTTTGCCTCCATATCTCCTTTCTAACAAAAACTTATGATATCAAAATCAGTCTCTATACAAAGATGTTATCCGCGAACACATAATTAATTAATGTGATTAAATATTAATAAAATTTTGAACTACTGTTAAGTTCAATGTTATTTATTAATTTCAGATTTTGAGATATGATATAAACGATCGAATTGAGACCGTTTCTTTCTTGTAAAAAAGGTCACATTTGAACCCACAACTCTGGAATTATTAGTCGTTTAAAGTATTGTCGCCATGTTTGGGAAAGAATGACTCGGCCAAGCATCAGCTTGCAACCTTGGACTCGATAGCGAAGAATGAAGATACTTAAGTCTCAAGCTAAACCGGTTGTCTTTATTAACTTTTGGTTTACAATTCGGAGACCATTAACGGGAATTTTAAGAGCTGATCCCACCATCTCCCTTCCTCTCCAGGACAAGCAGACGCACAGCACATTACCAACCAAATTTATTACCATCCCGCACCTTCATTAGGAAAGATGACTAAAAAATAAACCGTCATTTAGATTTTTTTAATAATTGCACCCATATTTTTATTGCTAACTAGCGGCCCGCCCCGGCGTCGCACGGGTAAAAAAGTCTCCGGCAATTTTCCTTAGTTGCTCACCGTTTAGACCTACCCTGGACTACGACAAACATTTTAAAACTATAAAATCAGCTCAATCGGCCCAGCCATACTCGAGTTTTAATCAGACTAACGAACAACAATTCATTTTTAACCCCCGACCAAAAAAGAGGGGTGTTATAAGTTTGACGTGTCTGTCTGTCTGTGTGTCTGTCTGTCTGTCTGTCTGTCTGTCTGTCTGTCTGTCTGTCTGTCTGTCTGTGGCACTATAGCTCCCGAACGGATGGAGCGATTTCAATTTAGTTTTTTTTGTATGAAAGGTGAGTCTGGCGCGAGTGTTCTTAGACATGTTTCATGAAAATCGGTTGTGCCGTTTAAAAGTTATGGGGGTGAGAGTGGGTAAGGAAAACCGAAAATCTGCAAATATACTAGTGTGGGGTATTAAATGAAATCGCATCGCGTCCACATTACATAATATTATGTTGTTTTACGTTTAAGGAAATTATGGCATTGGAATCGGGGGTTTTTCTTAAATTTTAAATTTAGATTTATTATTTAAATAGATGTAAAATCAAGACGATACATGTACTTAATGTACTTATACGTCACAAGCTTTCGGGCAAACGTACTAAATGTACCTATACGTCACAAGTCACTCCGGAATTTTGAAGCTCCTTATCTTGGCACTTTCTTATTCAATTGATACAGCAAAAAATAGGCGTCCAGTATTTTTGGACGGGTTAATAGACGAACTAAACAGAATACCTATTTTTTACGAAGTCATCATGCCCATTCACACTCCATAGGTCTCGGCTAAGCGAGCTTTGGAAGGGTCATTATGCTCGCTGCTCGAGGTTACTTTCCGGGATCGAATCAGGAATGGGATATGCAGAAGAACCGCCCATAGGGATGAGTTCTTTGAAGTTGTTGTACAGACCTTATACATTGGCGGATCCAGCTTTAGCGCCTGGGGGGGTCACATAGTCGTGAACGCGGCGTTTACAATTTACGGTCTCCTTTACAGTTATGGGCCATAATACAGTGTGGTGCTCATAGTATGGCCAACGACCGAGTACCAAATATTGTTTAATTTAGTGTAATTGTTCAAGAATAAGGGGAGCGTTGAATATCAAAAATACAACGGATTGGTTTTCTATGAACATGGAATTAACCATAGTTACTTCTGCCTACAAAACTCAAAAATCCAGTGGACGTCCAAAGGCTTAAACGATGAGGATTGTAGTGCTAAAATTTAGTAATAACCTTTGACACAGATTACATACATTTATATGTATGTAATCCTTGTGCTAATGTGCCTTTGACAGACCTCAAGGCCTTTCGAGGTCTGTAATTTGTATGAATGGATGTTTATTTTCTGGGCTCTGAAAACTAAAGAGTATACTTTTCATCATCAGTAAGGTATTGTTTATCTAAAGGACAATGAGACAAAAATCACAAAAAATATGGAAGGGGTCAAGTAATGCGTAGGTAATTACTAATAACCTAAGTACCAATAACTGGACATACTATAACATAATAACTTTTGATACTATCATGGTTATCTATACTATTTAGATTTATAACGGGATATTTACCATGATTGACCATGATATTGTCTTTCGAGTTTCAAGACAATCAATCATGTTTAATATCCCGTTATAAATCTAAATAGTATGTTATAACATATAAACACAATGGATATTTGTGCATAAAATATGTTAATCACTAGTAAAACTTATTGGTACTCAAATATAGACCACATTTTACCCCCTTAAACGAATTATTCAACTAATCTTATATTAGATAAAATGTAGTTAGCGTTCGTTTGTTCTTGTCACTCACTTTGACATGAATTGTGTACGTTAGAAAGAGACCAAACTCATGCTATCTTAACAGCTTTGCTATCTATTTTGCATGAGATGATATATGTGTCTTCCACACATATATCATCTCATGCAAAATGTATGATTATAAGCCTTTTAAGTGCTTTTAAGCCGTGTTGGCTAAGTGGGAGGACACTCGACTTTCATTCCGAAGGTCGTGGGTTCAAACCCCGCCACGCACCTCTGGATTTTTCTTCTTGAGAAATTTATGTGCGCTTTAAACACGTGCTTTAACGGTGAAGGCAAACATCGTGAGGAAACCGGCATGTTCTGAGAACTTTAAAAGAGTTTGAAGGGCATGTGACATTCACCAACCCGCACTTGGCCAGCGTGGTGAATTAAGGCCTAATCTCTCTCGTCAAAGAGAGAAGTCCCTGTGTCCCAGCAGTGGGAACGTTAATAGGGTGATGATGAAGCCTTTTAAGTTATTACAAAGTTAACACCACTTATAGTATGAAATTAATATTCTTAATCTGTGTTTGTGTATGATATATGTATATATATGTGGGTAGAGGGTATAAAAACCATTTATAAACAAACATAATATATTTTAATGAATAAAATACTTAAAAAATAAAGATCCTGTAAACCTAAGAGCACAATATGGAAGACTTGGCACGTGAAATATTAATATAAAATATTTTCTATCAACTTAACCTACTTAATCGCTTATGTTTAACTATAATAGGCAATGCAATGGATACTCTAAGATCATGGCACATATCTTAAAATTGAGTTAACACTGCTTTGCTATAACCTGACTTGAAAATGATATTATAGGTATTTATTCCCGTTTTTTGCCGGCATCCCATCAAACCAAAACCACATACTTTCAAAAACCTGAAGCAGATTTTGTTTACCTTGGTCCTGAATACTCTCTTAAAAATGAGGAGTATTAGAAACTTACTCATATCTTATAAATAAAAACATTAACAATGCCTACAACATTTTGTACAAATACGAATACTGAAGTTCTTTGGACGCGTAGCGCGAACCGTGAACTCCATGGAGCGCCTAGTTATACAAGGCAGAATGGAGGGAAAGAGGTCTCGTGGTCGCTCTCCAACAAGGTGGTCGGACCTCGTCTCAAAATTGACTCAGTCCACCATTACCGACTGCTCCCGCAACGTTACTAACAGGGAACAATGGCGGTGCATTGCAAGAGCAGCAACTCATCATAAGGCCCCATGACCCCGACCACTCTGTCAAGAGTGACCAACTAAGAAGAAGAATACATTTTGTAGCTTGCAATACTGAGCTGTGACTAATACATAGCTGAGTTTTGAGCCTAGCATCTACAACACAGAGTTTGGCTTTTGAGGTGACACGCGCACTCAAGTTACAAAATTTTGTTAGACATGTCAATGTTTTGATTTATAAGTTTTTTCTGACCTAGGAAATCTAAAGTTCGTCCCCTTTTACTGCTGCGTTGGCATAGAAACCGCAGCTTTAGCGTGCGACACATCACTCTGCCTCCACAAAGACACAACCGTCTTCAACTCGGTATAGAAATCTAAACCTTGTTTACCACAGAAGTGATTAGTACCCAAGAACGAGCCTCTAGTACCAGAGAACGAGAACATAGATAGGGGTACAGGAATGGGTACATTGACCCCAACTTGTCCAACGTCGATTTCGTTAGCGAACTTCCGAGCGGTCGCGCCGTTTGTTGTGAAAATAGCCGTTCCGTTTCCGTAGGGGTTTGAATTGATCATTTCGATGGCTTGGTCTAGAGTATCGGCGAATAGGCAGACCAGAACGGGACCAAAGATTTCTTCCTTGTAGCATTCCATTGAGGGGGTCACGTGGGTGAGGATCGTGGGGCCTACGAAGTTGCCCTTTTCGAAGCCGGATACTTTGATGGATCTGCCGTCCAGGGCGAGTTTCGCGCCCTCCTTTACACCTGAGAAATTTATTTGAAATTAGATATACGATAATGAAAACAATTTTGGACTGTTCAACATTAGCTAACTTCAAACGGAGAAGAGCAAGCTCTTCACCCACTACACTATTTACTTCATATTTTATTTACAATTGTACTTGTACAATGGCTTTTAAATGAAGCCGATACTTCATAAAGTAGATATGTTACGATAAATGGTTAATTGAAAATTATAAATTTTTTCGTAAATTAAAAAAAATTACTTATCACTTTTTTCGCATGTAGGTTAGGTTACTATTGTAACTACGCGCGATCCTGGTTTTGTTAGGTCTTGAAAATGTTTAACCGTAGCGTGGGCTTCTACAGTAACATAGTATACGGACGAATTTAGATATCAATATTTTTCGTTCTATGTAAAAAACATTTACCGTTACTAAGGTTACATTATTAAAAATCACTACTAAATGTGATTAATTTATTTACTTTGACTTATACCAAAAGTCACCAAAATGGATTTACCATAAATGTAATTAATTGAACATCATTAATAAAAGGGTTCGAACATTTTTGTATGGAGCCTGGCATACCTACTAATCCGCCATTTTAAAAAAAAACGTGATTCGGCGGCGGATTCAGAAAAAAGAAAACTAAAGTAAAGTAGAACATAGCTCAGGAGACAGATTCTTTCTATAGTTTTTAGACCCAAATATCTCAGAAACCGTATCACTTAGGAGATTTGATCATAGAACACTTTTTGTTTGTAATCATTTACTCTGTCGATTGACATGAGTTTCATCACTGGCCGCTGAATCACATTTTTTTCAAAATGGCGGTCGAGTAGCTATGCCAACGATGTCCGATGCTCTTTGTATTCAATTCTCAGCGTTACATAGAGATGGGTACTTCATACTAAGACATACTCGACTCCGACTCGAATGACGACCTCTGTGGCTCGGTGGGCGAAAGCCCGCCTGAGGCGCAGGAAGTTGCGGGTTCGATTCCCGCCGCGGGACCAGGTATTGTACGATCTGCAATTTCTGGTTTCGGGTCTGGGTATTTTCTATGTATAATATGTATGATTTTACAAAAAAAAATGTATCTATGTAGTATATCATAGTACAAGCTCTGCTCAGTTTGGGGTTAGGTGATGCTGTGTGATTAGTCCGGAAATATTTATACCTGACTCCACAAGTCGGAGAATCCTATCCTTGGCTTTCACGGAGATGACAGGTCCTACATCAGTTCCGGGCACGTGGCCCGCGTTGACTTTCAGATCCTGTGCGCGCGCGACCAGGTCGGGAATCCAGTCCTTCGCCTCACCTGTACAAGATACAAAATCATTTATTTCCATTGTTTGGTTTTACACATGTGGTAATCAGATCCAGGGGATGTTGCTGTAGCAAAATTTTAGACATGGAGTTGAATAATATACTGCTTCATATAAATAACATATTTAAAGTGCCGTTACTTAATTTTAAACAAACAAACATAACAATATGCCCGCGTTTTCACATAAATAGTCATATAATAATAATAATAGGGTTAAAAAAATTAACTGATATGAGGCTTAACGTTACTTGAGATTAGTTAGGGCTAAAATAAACAGGCGTATTTAAAAAAGGCCTTCAAATAGAAACATTGTTGAACAATATATTATGTTCGTCTGTGCGTGCCATTTCCGCTTTATATACCAATTTTGAAACAAACCGTGTATATTCATAAAACGGAAGAGTTTAGGGCTCAGCTCAGATATTAATCACGCCTTGGTTCTTTGCGCCATGTTGTACTGGTACCGACTACTGATGGTACGTACCGACGAATATAGCAGTGCTGAGCGCCATGCAGCGCTGGCCGGCTGCTCCGAAGGCGGCCCCGGCGAGTTGGTTCAGTGTGTGTTCCTTGTTCGCGTCCGCCATTATCACGCCGTGGTTCTTTGCGCCATGTTGTACTAGTACCGACTACTGATGGTACGTACCGACGAATATAGCAGTGCTGAGCGCCATGCAGCGCTGGCCGGCTGCTCCGAAGGCGGCCCCGGCGAGTTGGTTCAGTGTGTGTTCCTTGTTCGCGTCCGCCATTATCACGCCGTGGTTCTTTGCGCCATGTTGTACTAGTACCGACTACTGATGGTACGTACCGACGAATATAGCAGTGCTGAGCGCCATGCAGCGCTGGCCGGCTGCTCCGAAGGCGGCCCCGGCGAGTTGGTTCAGTGTGTGTTCCTTGTTCGCGTCCGCCATTATCACGCCGTGGTTCTTTGCGCCATGTTGTACTAGTACCGACTACTGATGGTACGTACCGACGAATATAGCAGTGCTGAGCGCCATGCAGCGCTGGCCGGCTGCTCCGAAGGCGGCCCCGGCGAGTTGGTTCAGTGTGTGTTCCTTGTTCGCGTCCGCCATTATCACGCCGTGGTTCTTTGCGCCATGTTGTACTAGTACCGACTACTGATGGTACGTACCGACGAATATAGCAGTGCTGAGCGCCATGCAGCGCTGGCCGGCTGCTCCGAAGGCGGCCCCGGCGAGTTGGTTCAGTGTGTGTTCCTTGTTCGCGTCCGCCATTATCACGCCGTGGTTCTTTGCGCCCATGTTGCTTTGGACGCGCTTGCCTGAGGAGGAGATAAATAAATATATAAGAGCCTTTATTTTCCTTAAAGTTATAAAATGTTTAAATAAATAAATATTTCCGTACTAAATCACACAGCATCATCTAACCCCAAACTAAGCAGAGCTTGTACTAAATGTGTTAGGTGACTGACACATTACACATAGATACATTTTTTTTATAAATACATACATAATGATACATAGAAAACACCCAGACCCGAAACCAGAAATTGTAGATAGTACAAAATCCGGTCCCCCGGCGGGAATCGAACCCGCAACCTCTTGCGCCTCAGGCGGACCTCCGCCCACCGAACCACAGAGGTCGTCAAACCCAAAAATATTGTTAACTCTTATTTTTATTAACCTTTACAAAAACTAGGCCCGAGGAGATATTATACTGGTTAATACTGCACCAAAACCGGACATTAGATGCAATTCCCTGGATACGAGAACACAACCAAAACCACTGAAATGCAGTCAAATACGCAACATGATTTGTCTTTCATTATCTCATCTCAACATACGGTTTTAGGGAACTACGTTCTACCCTTATGATACATATAAGGTTACAATAAATAAATAAATATACCTGGATGAATTGTCCGGAAATATATTTTTTTTACAATAACATAACATATAACTAGCCTCGTGGTAAACTCTAAGCTTGTGTTACTGGTTCTAGACATCTGATAGACTAAATATAATCGACATTCGACATGCATTATATACTATTATAATATTGTATGTCTATTATACATGTATCAGGACAAGGCCTTAATATCAGGCTGGTTGCAAACAAAGTTCACTTCAGTGTTAATGCTGTGGGCATAACATCACCATCACCATATTAACGTTCCCACTACTGGGACACAGGGACTTCTCTCTTAGCGAGAGAGATTCACCACGCTGCCCATTTGCGGGTTGATTTTTAATTTTAATTTGGCATAACAATAATGTTTTTATCTATTATTTAATGTTAATAAATTTTCTTAACCTGCAGCAGATGCACGGCTGTAAATGTGCTTTCCAGCACCGTCTCCGCCGACGAAGGACACCGCTTTGATGTCAGGATGGTCGCAGATGAAGTTCACGACGTCGTGCGTACCGTGGACAACCTGGTAACAAAAGATATAGGGTTACTGATAGAATTATGTCTATTGATTATGTATTTTCTTGTATAGTGGTGTTGCCATTAAGATTTTTTGTAACATTTTTTATTGATATCAGTCTTTTACGATCTAACCCTTTTGTTCCAAATATATTTTGTTACGATTAGTTTAAGTGACTAGTAACATCAACTAGCTGCCTCCCACTGTTGGAATATTTTACACCCACCATACCCGACTTCTAGCATCATAGTAACTCAAGTTGACAACCAACAGTGGTATTAATAGCTATCTTTACTAATATTAAAAAGTCTGTTTAAACGCGCTAATCTCAGGAACTACTTATCCGATTTGAATAATTATTTCATTTTTAGATAGCTATTTATCGGGAAAGGCTATAGGCTACCTGGAAAATAAGTAATTCCCGTGGCAAAATCCATTAAACACGCTAGTACAAGTTAAATGGCTTCGATATTACAAGTTAAATGGCTGCGCAAACCAGGATACTTCTGTTGTATGGTTGCAACAGTGGATCCGTTTCGCTCTTAATGTCACAGTTACTCACGTTGACGACACCAGGGGGCGCGCCGGCTTCTTCCAACAGTTCCATCATCATGAGGGTGGCTCCAGGGTCCTGCTCCGAAGGCTTCACGATGCAGGTGTTGCCAGTCACCAGCGCGGTAGGGAACATCCATAGCGGAATCATCACGGGGAAGTTGAAGGCTGCTACGCCTGATTTAACAAACAGAATACTTTTATAGATATATACTAGTGGCCCGCCCCGGCTACGCACGGGTTTTTATTCAATTTTTTTTCCAAAATTGTACATCTAAACCCTTCCCAGATCCCCTTGAACACACACAAAAAATTTCATCAAAATCGGTCCAGTCGTTTGAGAGAAGTTCAGTGACATACACACTCACAGAAGAATTATATATATAAAGATGGTTATGGATATGGAAAAAGATATATTTAAAGCGATTTTTTTTAATTATTCTTACTTGGGCAAGTTAAATAAAAGAAACCTCATTGTAAATAAATATAAATTACAAGTCTACTGACATTTTATCAAATAAATAAAAGTTTTAAGGTGAAAAATATATATTTTTGCCCCTAATGTTGAGAAGCTTTTTTGAATGATTCCATACTTGGGCAAGTAAAAAAAAAGTAACCACATTGATATAAAATACAAGTCTACTGACATTTTATCAAATAAATAAAAGTTTTAAGGTTAAAAATATATATTGTTTACCCCTAAGCGATAATAATATAATACTTGTGTCCTAACTGGTATAATTTTCCTTACCTACTTGTCATAATGACCAGGGATGGAAAGAACGTAGAAGACGTAGAAATGTTTTTGAGTTTTCTACCTTCAATCATTGCTCCATTAGAGCGTAACCTTAATTCAAACTAAGCAGAACTTGTTAGTTGTTGGATGAGTGATTTTACTAGATAAATAGATTTTCTGTACATTCATAGCTATTATACAAAGTAGATAATATATTATGAATATGTGGTTAAATGATATACAATTAAAGGGGCTTATCGGGGTCTTCTTGGCAGTGAAGTTGAACTATCTTTGAACATTTTCTGTTTAAAGAAAATGTTTATTAAGACACGTAAGTGGCGCCCCTGTAATCTATACTTCTTAAAGCTGAAGAGTTTGTTTGTTTGAACGCGCCAATTCTCAAGAACTACTAGTCCGATTTGAAAAAATATTTTAGAGTTTTCCTATTTATAGCGGAAGGCTATAAAAAAATATTTTGGTTTCTTTTTACAGCGGGAAAATAAGATGACCCCGCGGGAAAATGCAATGCGCCGTGGCGTATAAAACTAGCCACGATATAAAGCTACACATATCCTACCTCCGACTACTCCCAAAGGCACCTTGTAGCTATGTGTGTCCATATCCTTAGCGATGTTCTGAATACTGTCTCCCAACTGCAGGGTTGTGATGCTGCAGCAATGTTCCACGGACTCTGCGGAGGTGCACGTTAAGATTAGGATTTATTCCTGGTAGAGATCGCGCATAGCGATAAGGCAGACCTTTGTACCCTGTTATTAAATTTAGTTAAGGTTTTTGTAAAGTTTATTATTAATTTGTGTGGTGTACAATAAAGTGTTTTCTATTCTATTCTATTTGTGTGGGTACATATATTTTTATGTCTAATATATATTCTTTGTAACAGTTATAGGGCCGGATTCACCATCCTTGAGGTAAATCAGTCAATAAATAAAATATAGAGATATTAAGTATAGTAACAACTGACAGTGACTGGCTGACCGAAATTGCTCTATATTTAAAACATTGACTTATTTACACCGGAGATGGTGAAACTGACCCTTAATCTATGTTATTTTATTACATTAGTTACTTTACCATTATAAAAAAGTATTTGTTATTGAATATTAACTTACTTTGTTGACTAGAATAGGGTGACAGAAGAAAGGTGATAAAACTTAATAAAAAGTTAATAATAATTAAAAACAAATACATACTTATAAGAAATTTCGTTAGAGGTTAGGTAGATTATTTTTCAAGAAATTAATAAAATTATTTAAGGACTAATCACACCAACGCAACCCAAACTAGAATAAAAATAAATAGCTTGTACAATGGGTACATATATTTCGACATACGATACTGAAAAGTAGCAGTTAGCAATAACAGATAGCAGCTGGCCTAGCAGCTCGGTAGAACGCCTTTATATTCATCGAGTTATTGAAATAAACTTACGGATTCCTCGCAGCACGTCACCTTCAGCATCAGCGATGGTCTTGCCCTGCTCCTCTGTGATTTTCGCCGCCAGCTTCGATTGATTTTCGCGCAAAAGGCGTGCGAATCTGTAACGTAAAATATGACTTTAATATGTACATCATTTTAAGCGAATCTTTTATGAAAATACAATCGTTTCGGTGACTTCAATGCGGTCGAATTGAGAAACCTATATATTTGGTTAGGTAAAAATTAATAGTTTTTATCGTTATAAAGTTAACTCTGTTTGTTTGTCCGTCTTTTTATCAAAACGGCTAAACCGATTTGCCTGAAATTCTAAATGGTGCGCTAGATTATAAGTTAGAATAGGACATAGGCTACATTTACAAGGAAAATATGTCATCCCGCGCGAAATTAAATTATAACGAATAATACCAAAAGTTTGGATAATAAATTATAAATTAATTAATCGATTACAATAAATTATGTACACAACTTACTTGAACATCAGCTGCTGCCTGGTCAAAATAGTGCTCTGACCCCATGACTTGTAAGCCCGTTTCGCGGATTCCAAAGCACTGTTCAGTTCTTCTGGAGTAGTTTCAGGTACCCTGAAAAGATTTACAACCATATCTTAGGGAGATATTTATTTCCTACCTATGATTCTTAACAGCAGTATCGGATTAAGTATATAATTGGGTAATATATATAGAATTTAAATCATTGGTATCTATACTAGCTGACAAGGA
Source organism: Gymnoscelis rufifasciata (assembly GCA_929108375.1). Classification (NCBI taxonomy): domain Eukaryota; kingdom Metazoa; phylum Arthropoda; class Insecta; order Lepidoptera; family Geometridae; genus Gymnoscelis; species Gymnoscelis rufifasciata. The sequence continues at coordinate 3,284,849 of OV815315.1, read as the reverse complement.
TTGAACAATCGTTTCGTTTTGGCCATTTGCGGAACGCAATGTGACTAGATATATACCTATATAAGCAAAACTTTCGAATAAATAAGCTTTTTCCTCCATCAACAATACTCATCATATTTCAACTTATTCTCACACATCCTTTGCAATTTCCAACAAATTATACCACAATACTTTCTTGAATTATGTTACTTATTGCTGGAAACTGCTTAAGGATTAATTTTGTAGCTTTTGAGTAAATCCCGAACAACAGACAGAGGCGGCGGGGGTACTTTAATTTATAGTGTAGTTAGTTACTTATTAAGAGAAGTTATAGTATAAAATTTGCTTCTAAACTACCCATTGGATATTAAATCATAACAGAAAGGAAATAGTGTGTAATTTGCAGTGGTGCGAAATAAAGCAGGTCGCTACGATTATTATAATATGATAAATTAAACATTTATGAAACAAACATGTTGCCATCCAAGTGTGAAAATCTGACAATAACAAGATAACACTAATCAAATCAGTAATGTCGTAAAATTGTAAACAATATTTATGTGACGGAAAATGTTTACTGATAATAATCAAATCATTTCAGATTCATAATAACAATATGATAATTAAACCACACCCCTATAAAGTTGTAAATATGTGACTAACAAAATAATTATAAGAGGGTTATATATATATATAAAAAAGTGATTTGTAACACATTTTATAATTAAGGAACCTGTCCGTATTTTATCTAAGATTACACAGTGTTAAGTCAACAAATAAATAAGGGTTTACGGAGTTAATAAAAAAGTAAGAATGTTGAAAATGCATTAATTTAATGAATTTTATTGAATAATATCGTTTTAATTCATTTAAAGTGCAATCAAAATTTAGTTTTAACGCAAAAATTGGTACTGGTTTGTGATCAAATATTTATTTAGACATTTCATACAAAACTTCTTGTTTTAGCATGGTGTGTTACAGTATGTATAACCGAGATAAAACTATTTAATACCAGTTTATGTTATCTCATTTAGTGATTTCAAGTTTACCCAAGATTTTGTACAGTAATTTATTTAATTTATCACCACTTTAAAGAAGATAAGGCTAAGTATGACCCAGCAATGATCTTTCATCAACACAATTAAAGTTACATCATAAATATACTTGACTTTATAATTCTCTGAAATATTACTTAATATTACTTACTTATTTACGAAACCTTAAATACACATACTCACTGGTTGCTGCAAGCAATAAGTACATATTCAATTTAATTTATTAAATACCTAGTATACCAGCTTCTTAATGTTTTATTCATAAAGCCAGTTGTAAGTGCATATTCAAGTAAAAGTAATTTAATTATAATTTAAATGACCTATTGCCACTTTGTTGTACGAAATCCTAATAATACTATGAGTAAAAGTAATGTATACACCTAAAATTATAACAGACTTGCGTTTTTTTAGCTCTGGGGCTTTTTATACCCACAAAATGGTATCTTACCACGGTTAAAAATGGCCTATGTGTAATTCTGATATGTAAGCTTTATTGCTGTGAAGTTTTACAAAATTGATTCAGTAGTTATTGCATGAAAGAGTAACAAACACACACACATCCTCACAAACTTTTGCGTTTATAATATAAGTAGGATTGGATTGTACTTTAAAACCTACCAAAAACCTTATGAAATTTAAATTGAAAGTGCACTTTTTATCCAAAGTGCATTACTAGTCTTTAATCAACTTAGTCCAAACCAACTTTTTTTTTATGCTGGCTAAGCCTTTAATTGACTAAAATCTCACTTAATGTAAAGTGACGAATATATTATAACAAATCTTTGATCATATCATTTTAAATTATTTATTTCTTATTATCTTGTATGTAAAACAACTATTTTTGAAACCTTTTTGTACCTATCCTGCAATTGGAGAGCTACTTATTCAAAACAAATCAGAAAATATATTTTATTGGTGAACCTTTGATGTTAATACACAGGAAGACAATAATTACTATTTAGATTTATAATGGGATATTTACCATGATTGTCTTTCGAGTTTCCCGATATTTAGGCATGTCTCAGCCTCAGCTTCAGTGATGCATCAACTCGTAATAAAAGAGTAAGAAAGTGAGTGAGAAAGAAACATTTTTATTGGCAGACAAATAAATCTACCCTGATTTATTTGTCTGCCAATAAAAATGTTCTCCAATCGCTGCAGCTTCAGTTCAACCGTGATCATGGCGCATGTAACCGAAATATCGAGAAACTCGAAAGACAATCATGGTAAATATCTCGTTATAAAACAAAATAGTATTGATAACCATGATAGTTTCAAAAGTTATAAGACAATAATTGTCTATAATTATTATAACAGTCAATGACTTGGCAGTATTATCAGTTACCTTCCTATAACTTCATTTGTGGCCGGGTTAGTGAGTTCAATCCATTTGTTTGTCTTTGAGTCAACATATTTTCCATCAATATAGAGCTTCGTAGCTGGCACACTGCTGCTGTAGTTTCTACGAGCTAGTACAAGTGACTGAAATCATAATAACACATAGATTGTACAAGCATCTAACAAGCGTAACTAAATGATTTAGTTATGCAAGTTTGAAGCTACTTTTTAACCCTCAACAAAAAGGAGGGTGTTATAAGTTTGATGTGTCTGTCTGTCAGTCTGGGACATCATAGCTCCCAAACGGATGAAGCAATTTCAATTTAATATAAAAAAAAAAACAATATGAATATGATAGGTGAGTTTCGCTTTGATGAAATTGGTTGACCCGTTTAAAAGTTATGAAAGTAAAGAACACCCGAAATTTGCAAATATACTCAAGTGGGGTTAAAATAAAAGCGCATCATGTGCACATTACAAAATAGTATGACTTTTTACTTAGGGAACTAAGGGTTCTGGAATTGGGTGGAATGCAATTGTAAATTTAGATTTTCTCAACATAAATAACTATGTATTTCAAATTTACTATTCACATTGCACAATAAGAATTTGAATACAGAATGTGAATGAAACATGAGAAAACAAATTGAATTGCTCAATTCCAAGCAATGGACAAGAAGTCATCTATGAATAATGTAAGGAGATCAAAATTACAAAACTGGTGAATGAAACATGATTCTCAATTTTTCTCTATGATAATTTATACAGGATGAATACAGGTATGTAGGCAGGAAAAGGAAATAACTAATAGGTGTTTAATTTCTTTTTTATTATTTCATGTTCACACCTAATAAAGAAACATATAACTTGATAACATATTATATAGGAATAGGATATATAGGTATAGGACCTTTATATCCTATTCCTATATAATATGTTAATAAGACTGTTATTATTAATTAGGTATATTAATAAATGTCCACTTACTTCTGATTTCAATAGTTTCAACATTGTTGAGGCCATGGTTACCAATTTTATCGTAGAATGCTAGCTAACAGAGCGGCCGCGATCGCCGGCTCTTCGTTTGAGAAGGGGGCAAAGCCAACTGATTAAAATACAAAATATTCTGACCTTGAATTGATAAAATATCCAATTTACATTCGCCGACGAACAACACGATGATAAGTATAGGATCTATTCTATTTATTTTATTTTTGTTACGTTTCATTCTGTGGTCCACAAAACTTGTTTATATATTAACATAAAACATCTTAATAATTATTTTGTTTTCTTTTTTAATAAATGTTTTCTAATACATTACAATGTATGACTATGTCAGTTTTTTTAAATTAAGGAGGACACTCTACACGTCTTTAAAAAATTAGCAAAAAGGTGGTAAATATTCTTTTTATATGCGGTTCATTTGTGAACCAATTATGTGATGTGCTGTGAAAAAAGAAACGTAATTGAGTCGTGTAATAATGTCACTGTCAGCAATCAAAGTCATTCACTAACCAATAAATTCTTCAATATTACAACAGAGGTCGCTACATAGCGATATTTGGAATATTATTATTATTAACATAACTGAAATAACTAGCGTTTTGGCATGGTTTATTTTGTATACCTACATCTATCGATTAAATTCATTATCATGATCAATTACCCTCAAACCAAATAAAATCCTTTTCACATTGCAGGTCCAAAAAAAAGTTGTGTTTGATATACATAGCGGGGTTATATAGGAATCAAAGAATGCCGTTCATTAAACGACATGACAGATTAGAATTGATAATAGTAGACAGACTGTTTGATACGTGAACACTTGGTTAAACATCCACTTTGTAACGTTTTCTAAAGATACAATACTCTTCTATATTACAAAGATATCTCAAATTATTATTTGTAAGGAGGGTAGGTAGGTACTTAGTAAAATGCGTTAACGAGAAGACTACGTATTAACGAGGTATTTACGTAGGGATATATTGCAAGGACATAGATGTGATCATTACAAAAACACATATTAATTAGTTACTTATATGGTCAGATAGCAGATATTAGTGCCTCTTAATAAGTAGGCAAGTAAGTAGCAGGGTTCAAAATAATAGATTCTAGCGAGCGACGCTGACATATCTAAAATTACATACCCTCGACGAAATGAGTATTTATTATGTTTTCTTTGTATATTACAACCCTTTATCAACATAATAGGTATAGTGGTATAACTAGCTGTTTCAAAGCTAAGCGGGTGATTTGGTACTTACTCATCATCATCACCCTATTAACGTTCCCACTGCTGGGACACAGGGACTCTCTTGTCGAGAGACATTAGGCCTTAATTCACCATGCTGGCCAAGTGAGGGCTAGAGAATGTCACATGACCTTCAAACTTCTCAGAACATGCCGGTTTCCTCACGATGTTTGCCTTCACCGTTAAAGCACGTGTTTTAAATCGCATATATATCTACATTTTTCAAGAAGAAAAATCCAGAGGTGCGTGGCTTGGTTTGAACCCACGACTTTTGAAATGAAAGTCGATTGTGCTCCCACTTAGCCAACACGGCTTCCAGGTACCTACTTGCTAGAAAGCTAGAAATAAAAATAGTAAGATAAAAGCATAGACTATGGTTACTGCATAGGTAAGTAATGTAATGTAATCCCTTACTAAGTAGGTACTACTATTTTGAAAAGCCGTGTCGGCTAAGTGGGAGCACATTCGACTTTAATTCCGAAGGTCGCGGGTTCAAACATGTGACATTCACCAACCCGGACTTGGCCCACGTGGTGAATTAAAGCCTCATTAATATTATTCGTCAAAAGAGAAGTCCCTGTGTCCCAGCAGTGACAACGTCCTTAAACCTATGGAAACCTATGGAATTCGATGATTTATGTGCACAAATGAACACAAATCCGTCGAGTATTTGTTTGTCTTTATGTTTCTATTAAATAAATTATTCACACAATGCTGCCATAGGTTTAGTTCTACAACTCATTATGAGGGTTTCTGATAAGAGATCAACAAACTACCTAGTATCGGTCATGACCTCTTGTATGATGCTGGAGTTGGCTTTAGTACTGACCTCATATTTATTCTGAAAACAAGTAGGTATTTACCTACCTTGGTACCTATTACTCACGTAGGTAAATTGTGACGACATTGTGTATCTCCGACGTTTCTATAGGAACATCATATTAATTTAATTACCTACTTAAAATATATACCTTCCATGACTTAAAACTTGCAAGTAAAAGCAACTGCTTTCTTTCATTTCAAATAATAATCATTATCATCGGTTAACGGAGAAATAACATTCTGAAGTAAAAATCATGTAAACAAAACTTATGTACTTACCTTGGAACCTTCTCCTTTTATTTGAAGATTAAAAACTTACTTCGCTCTAATTTCCAGTGAAGCTAGTTCTCTGATTATGCGCGGGCGCATTTATCAGCGCAATCTGCGCAAAACATTTCTCCAGTTCAACAACCCTGGTATCGCTCATTTAGCCATAAACAAAGTTTATCGCTCATTGTACATATAAACAATATGCCTATGTGCCTGTATGCCTATATGCCTATGTGCCCCTTAATTATGCACGCTGACTTTCATCGCCGCGTCGGGGATTTTTACGATTTTTTTAATTACTCGTTACCGGTTACGGCTTCGAACAAATATTACTGGTCATTATAATCTTTTTCTTACAAAACTAGCTTAAATTAGGACTATTGATGTTGGTGATGTTTAGTCACTTCGAATTCGAATTCACGATATTAATATTTTTAGCAAAAAGTTATTCAATCAGCTCAGGAACAGCTCTTTTGTCTAGCAGGACATGCTTGACAAAAGAGCTTAGCGTGGTTTAGATATCGTCTACAAAAATAATACTTCTGAAGGTAAGGAGGTACGTAAATATTAAGTGTGTATCATTATGTCAGAATTTTGTATAAGGATGATGATGATGAAGGGAGATGATAATAATGCTCAATTGTTTTCATATATTTGGGTTGAAAACGACTTGCTTGGATCAGCAATTATGACCATCAAAATTCCACCACCGTATTTGGAACCGATATTCTTTCACGAGTTTTTTTTTGCCGCAGTGGTCATCTATAATGGCCTACCCATTTCACTTAGGAGACCTAATTCTGTTGCCACTTGTAAGAGTTGTAAGTGAGCATTATCGCATATAGTTTATTAAGAGATCTTTTTTTATTCTGGGCATTTAATAACAAAAACACTAACGTCTTTGTTCCGTTTATAAATAAGCTCTGAGAGCTATATTACTGCACGCAGTGCACGGTAGGTAGATTAGAATGGTAACATTAACCGCATTGGCCCAGAAAGGCGTAAACTTAAGCCAAAGTATTAGGTCCTTACATATGAAATTGGCGTTTTTCGTACTGGCCACTTTAATCACAAATTTCTCCTCTTTGGTAAGGAATTCCAAATTCAAATTTGTACAGCTATAGACTCATGTATTTGTGCTTCGATGATCGTCATTCATTTGTTTTTTTTCTTCTGTTTTTTTCTGTTTGCGTCACTCAATTTACAAAATGGAAAACTTAAAATATCGCATTATTTACGAGTACGAGTTCCGCCGTGGCACTAGTGCTGCGGAAACAACTCGAAGGGTGAATTATGTGTATGGCGGTCGTGTTGCAAAAGAAAACACAGTTCGTTTTTGGTTCCAACGTTTTCGTTCTGGAAATTTCGACTTGCAGAACAAGCCCCGTGGACGGCCTGAGACTCAAGTTGATAATGAAAAGTTGAAGGCTATTGTGGAAGCGGATCCATCGCAAACCACGTCCGAGTTAGCTGCAGGCTGCGGTGTTAGTGATAAAACTGTTTTAATTCACTTGAAGCAAATTGGGAAGATTAAAAAGCTTGAAAGGTGGGTACCTCACGAATTGACTGAAGCAAACCGGCAAACGCGCGTCGTCTGCTGCGTTACATTACTAAACCGGCACAATAATGAAGGTATTTTAAACCGAATCATTACCTGTGATGAAAAATGGGTTCTTTACGATAATCGGAAGCGCTCAGCGCAATGGTTGGATCCTGGCCAGCCAGCCAAATCCTGCCCCAAGCGAAAATTAACCCCAAAAAAGTTACTTGTAAGCGTTTGGTGGACTAGTGCCGGTATTGTTCATTACAGTTTTCTCAAATCTGGCCAGACTATTACGGCTGATGTCTATTGTCAGCAATTGCAAACCATGATGGAAAAGCTAGCGGCTAAACAACCTAGGCTGGTCAATCGCTCCACGCCACTGCTGCTTCACGACAACGCTAGACCACACACTGCGCAACAGACGGCTACTAAATTAGAAGAGCTTCAATTGGAAAGTCTAAGACATCCTCCGTACTCCCCGGACCTTGCTCCAACAGATTACCATTTTTTTCGAAATTTGGATAACTTCTTGCAAGGGAAAAAATTCAACTCCGATGGGGCAGTCCAAATCGCCTTCAAAGATTTTATTGATTCCCGTCCGACTGGTTTTTTTAGTAAAGGGATCAATGAACTACCTATAAGATGGCAAAAGTGCATAGAAAATAATGGTTCATACTTTGATTAATTAAATATATTATATTAAAAAATATTCGACTTTTTGTTCCTCCCATACAAAACGCCAATTTCATATGTAAGGACCTAATATATGGTTAAGGATATTATGGTCTTTTTCATTGTTTAAGTTTTGTTAAATAGTGCTAAAACCATCACAAAGTCACAGTTTTTTTTTCCATCCAGTGGCTGTGGATGGAAAAATAAATTGTATTTGCTTCGTCCGTAAGAAAATAAGTTAATTGAACAGTGTAGAATACTTTGAGAAAACTTGATTTAGTTGATACCTGCCAGTCCTATAGCCAAGGTTCAGGTTTTGTAAACCATTTCCATAACTATCTTACGGTAACAGTTTTTATTTCCATGCAGAGGCTCCTGTGTATGTGTAGGAACAGTGAACCTTTGAACACTGTAGGATATTTTGAGGAAACTTTTAGTTAGACGGTTCCTGCCAGTACTATAGCCAAGTTCTCAGATCTCTTGTGAACTTTTAACCACGTTTCACTATTATATAGGTACCTATGCCACGCAGGGATAAAAACCTATACGACCTTATTTTGTTCCTATCGTTACTGTCATGTAATGACATTTAAAAGAAGGTTTTAATAAGTCTACGATCATTGTGGCAACACACTCCACACACTTGTTGGCACATTTTGTGTTCCTAACACATTCATTCACAATATAAACACAGCAGTGGTAAAACAAATAGCAGTTGATTAAATATCCGTATTATCCTCATTACAGGCTAAATTCTAGAACCATAACATTACGTTTTTATTAGGTTCTGGTCTTAACGAGAAATACCTAATTTGCTTATACCTAACTTAACTTAATACGTTAGTAGGTAGGTACAGTATTTTAATTTGAATGTCTCTGTAGCACGACAGGCAAAAGACCGCTTGCGGCGCAAGAGGTAGCGAGTTCGATTCCCGCCTCAAGTGTTAATGTTCTGGTGTTTGCACTTTCTCCGTGGCATGTATGTATAATTCCTCGGCTTGTTACAGAGATAGTTTTCGGTACGCGGCGTCCAAAATATGGTACAATATTGCACCACCCATAAGGAAGCTGCGAAATATTCATAATTTTAGATTTAAATTAAAAAAGTTTATTTTCTCGCATCAGAAGGATCAGGAGGGTCAATTACACGAGACCAGTGCTATCTGACAAATACTTATATTTTTTATATATATCGCTTAATTTTCTAGTACATAAAAGTGTGAAAAAAAAACAACAAAAAAATTTTTTTCTTAAAATAACTGCGGCTTGCCTTTTTTATTACCAAATTTCACAATATCACTTTTGTCACACTAGTCACTGTAAGTTTGCGTAGTATAATCCTTTGTTCTAAGTACCTATGCTGTTTTTTTCTTGAAATGCAACTTATCTACTAGTTTTAATTTTATTCAGTTATTTTATTTTTCCCTTTATTTTATGCTTTAGTGTTGCGGGTAGATCGATTTTGGCTGCTGAGCTGTGGCTCTGACGGAAGATCAGCATTGGTCGCGAACTTGTTTGCAGCCAAAAAATGCTGAGTCACAGACCATTTTGCAATTACCACCATTTATCATTGTTTGCAATAGTATTCTGTCAGCGTAACGTCGGTCGCGACTCGTAACGGAATCGCCGAGTGTCAGCAGCGATACATGCGCCTGCGTTTGACAACGAGCACGTGAGTGTATAGAAATACGTGGCACGACGATAACATCTCCGAGAATCCCTCGCTTGTGGTGACGGTCCCATAGACGAAATGATCAAACACTACCCCACAGAACAAAAAGATCTTAGGAATCTATGAGTGAGGTGAACCTCAACCTAAGTAGTATGTACAGGTTTGTTGTAACCCACAGGTTTGCTGTAAGAGAACTCGATAGGGATAAGCTCGCCTTTGTACATGACCATTGTAACAAAACCTTCATGTAACTATTTTGTGTACCTACACTAAAGAATTTTATTTTTATTTTTACTCCGTAATTTTTTAAGTTATAGTTAGTTATGATTGTTTATATTTCTTTTCTTTTTGTATGCTCTATTCTGTTTTTGTTAATTTGTATATAATGTGTGTAATAAATAATTCTAGTTTTTAAGTTTAAGATAGTTATAATTGGCCCCACGCTGTAAAATAACTATTAAATTTATTGTAAAATAATAAATTATTATTATTATTAATTTGTTTAGCCATGTACCTACTATTATAATTTCCGGTGATTCGAAGACAGTTAAGTTAATGAATTTTGCCTATATTTACAGTCCAACAGTAAAACAGAAGAAAAAGTTAAAATTAATTAACCATAGACATGCTCATTATGGTGGTCATACCAATCTACCTAAATATTTTTAAGAGGTGGTCTCCGCAGAGGCTAAAAGTAAAACTGTCATAACATACAATTTAAAAACTTTCCTACAGACCGCGTCTATCCAAATAAAAGAACTGAAGTGACACAGGTGTAACCTTTGTGTATCATTTGTTTAGTTTGTACATGCCTTCCTAGTAAACTATGTTAAACACAATCACTGTTTGTATTAAGGTATCTATTTGCACCTTTTCACATAGCAATAACTGACTACCCGTTAACACCCCAAAAAATCTTTCTCCAGTATCTTAATTCACAATAATTTATTCCCCCATTTTTTCTTTTTATGCTGAAATTTTACCATTGCTAATATTCTTACAAATTCATAGGTAAGTAGTCGATTTTCTAACTGAATTATGATTTGTGTATCAACGTAGGTAGGTGTTGTTAGTTATATGCTGCCAAGACAAAGGCTCGTAAAGATACGAAATTAATGGCACGGTTTACGCAAACTAGAGACACATTTCGCGCCTTAACGCCTTGCTGTTATCAACTAATTATGTAGCATCCACAAGGAAATTATTTGAACATACTGAAAGCGAAGAAAAAAATTCCTGCGTGAAATAAATTCTAGTTGTCTACTTTCAACTGAACGTTCAGCGCCGGCGTTGGGAGCGACTTACGTCCCAGCCGACGCTACGCGAGCGTGGCGTAGTGTTTAACGCTACGCTAGCGTAGCGTCAAATATAAACGATTATAACATAAGAAGTACTAAAGCTGTTTCAAAACCAAAAATTAATTTCAGTACGTTTATGTAGTTAAATTTTTTTTCATTATAGAATGAATAGGTACTCTAGCTTAATTATTATTTTCGCATTTTTGGACAACCTCCAGGTGTCTCTGAGGTGTGTTATTTCTTTATTTTTGTATTGACGGAACCATTTATTTTTTGATTTAACATGTATGTAAATAGGGTAACAGAAAGGATAAAGCATAGCAAAATGCCAAATGCTACTAACTAAACAATACTATCGACAATTTATTGATTTAAAAAAATCGCGTTTCTTTCTCGCTCCCGGAGCTCGGCACAGACGCATGGTATTAACGCTTATTTTATGAAAAAAGTGATTGGGAAGGTGTATATTTTGAATGATTACGTTTATGCACATATAATTGTCAATTAAATAAAAACTTTGTGCAATTTTGAATATAAGTAGGAACATAATTGTTTGCAAATTAATTTTATCTAACTTAAGTACAAAATTCTTGAAAAAATAGCTTATCCTGATTTCATTAATTTTTATCGATGATAATTTTTGCTTCAATGGCGGTTGGATGGAGGTCCACAGATGAATGATTACTTATAGAGCGAGCATTGCAGTTCAGACGCTGAAGAGACAAGTTTAGCTGAAATGACGGACACAGTCAAATTTATTAATATAATAATTAGTACCTAATGAAATAGAATCTCTCTGTCTATGGTGGTAGGCTTAGGCCGCGGCTTGTCACCACCCTCCGGGCTGGGCCAATGCGTGAAAGATTGTGATCAAATGATAGCTTTCAAACATAAAACAAAAAAAAAAACAAAACAGTTATAATATATTCTTAAGCCTAACATAATAATATAATAGTAAAATAATCTGTCGATTGCCTACACCTACATCAAATGTGCAATCTATAACGTAATACGTGTTTGATAGCAAACTTCCCATTACACTGTTTATGCAATAGTTGGTATGAAAACGAATCATTGGTTGCTTTCTATAATTTAATGTTCACGTCAATCGAATGCATCAAACCTATTAGAATAATTTATACAATATTAGCCTAACGATACTTAGGAACTAATATCACAATACCTTTCAGTCACACCTAGAAATCATCAACATCATAATGCGTTCAGGCATTCCGTCTAAACCTTTTTTCTTTAAAAAAAATCTAAAAATATAAACATAAGTTTGCAAAAAAACTTTAATTTCATGAAAATTGGAATTATTTTTCCATAAATTTTTAATGTTTCCGGCGAAGCATTTTCGAAAAATATGAATAAGAATTAACTATTCCCTGAAAATGCCCTGTAAGAATACCCCTGGTATTCTTACAGGGCATTTTAGAATATGCCATTAATATGTAATAAGGATAAGTACCTAACACACAGACAACGGGTTAACACTTTGTCTGCTAGGTACATGTAGGTAGGTTCATAAGAGAGCTAGAGAGTCCTTTATGTATTTTGTGTACAGAAAACCATACAATAGATTATAGGTAAGTATCTCTAGAGGCCGCAGCAAACCGAGCCTAATATCACTTCAGCAAATATTAGATAATTTTCTTATCTATGTTATTATCTATCACACATCCAGCAGCAATTATTACTATCACAGAACCAACACAAGTATTTACTTTCTCAGTTGATAGCGGATTGATAAGGCCGAGTTAGGGTTTGTTTTGGTGACTATGCTGTTGACTGTGGCAGTCCAGGCTTATCTTTAAAATTTAAGTGGTTTTGATAGTTTTTAGGTTTGTACTACATTATAATTAGGCCGCGTTAACGGATACGCGTAGCTTCAAGCAGCGCGTCAGGCGAGGCGTTCAGCGACGCGGCTTGCGGCCAACGATTTTAAAATCGTTGCTTGCGGCAATTTAAACATAGCACCCGCGGCTGCAGTAGCCGCGTGCTACGCTATAATTCCGTAAGTACTCTTACAAATCTCCTTCAACGCCCTGAACATTACCATATTATGTTTGTGTTTCAGGCGACCAGCTTCGAAAATCGCGCCGCTTGAAGCTACGCGCGTCCCTAAACGCGGCCTTAGGTAGGTACTTAATGTCTTTAGATACAGCTGATAAAATAGGTCTTACCTAGTTTAAATCTATTTTTTTTTCTAGGTTAAGTAGGAGTTAAGGTAAGCAACAACTTCCTTTCTTAATGTAACATTTATTCAATTCTGATAACGTTTGTATTTTATTCAGCGTGTACTGCCTAAACGCTGGCTACCTGTACATTTAAACTCGTCGTCTAAAGTCTCACTGTTGTTATTATGAGTAAAGCATTTTGGATCAACTTTCTGATACCACGAAATCGGTGTTTAAAAGTTTTGCGCCAGTCAGCGGCCGATCAGTTTACACAAGGTTTATAATTACTGCTTAAGAGCTGAACAAACAGTTTAACTATGAGAACAGGATATTTTAATGTGATACTTCATACATACTGACCTAGTTTTGCATGTAGCTACCTACTGTAGGTCGTCTAGACTAGAATCTTCAGTTGAATTATGCCTAATTACCTTTGATCTGAGGTTAGGCACCTATGCCTACTTCTATTCAAAGTACCTACCTAGTGGCACATGCCAGTTATTATATAATAGATCTTAGACATGAAGGAATTGGCTTGACCTCAATCGTAAAATAATTAAATATCTAAAGTTTTAAACTTTATAGGTAGATACTTAATAATTAGCTGACTGATAGCTTAATAATTTTATTCTAAAGTTAAATCTATTAAATTCCTGTATACTATATTGTACTAGTCCATTGAAATCCTACATGAGCTTTTTCAGATTATATTGTCTGAGAAACGCAAGCAAAGGCCTTATAAGTGAAGAAATACTATTGATTATGCTTCCATAACTATGGAACGAGTTGTAGCATTCAGCTATAATTATAGGTATCTCCTAGCTTTAATTATAATATTGAGCCATAGTAAAACTAAGTTATTACTTAAATTAATATGTTTCAGGCTATACCTAATAGAGGTAGGGAGGGGAAATAAATAAAAACAAAGGATGTTTAACATATTTTGACTATAATTCAAATAAAAAAATGCAGATGGAAATAAGAAAACTTACAAGAAAATGTCACAAGCTTGACCTTAATTTTTGTCGATAAGAAATAGAACGAACGTAGTCAATTTTTTTGGAAGATTAACTTATAATTGCAATTAAATTAAAAAAATTAAATACTTAAATTACGAATGACGTAGGTACTACAAAATCTTAACTAGTGTCTGTTATATAATAAATGACTCATGTAAATAACTAAAGATTAAGTTACAAGTAATCATGTTTAAATACAAAAGAAATTAAATAAATCAGTTTAAATGGTTTATGTATCATAATGAACTGATAATAAATAATATTCGTGAACTTAATGAAAAAACGCTTAAAACTAGTATTTTCCTTAACATTAGGTACAAAATTATTAACTTAGTGGTCATCATGCAACTTGACAAAATGGAGAAAAACTGAAACTATTACGTAGAAAACAAAACGAAATACCACCTCATTAAGGCTAACAATAAATAAACACAAGACCGGATTGGTAAACATGTCATTTTATTGAAGGTACGAAATCGGCGTGTAAAGTAGAATAACAAAGTTAATTATATCAAGAGGCGTTAGGAACAGTCTCTTGGTTACAAGAATCAAAGCTTACGAAGGTTCTATCAGAATTTCTCCTAATCACTTACATTGGTCCCTTAATTAAAACTTTAAACCTTTTTTTATATAAATATTATAAAATATCACACTTTAAATTCAAGAAAAAACTATGCTACATCGAAACTAATCACTTAGTTTTTTTGTCAAAGTACAAAATTAATAACTGTGCCAATTTGAATATATTATTCAAAGGAGACAATAAATAAACAAACAATCTATCTCGATAAACTAAAAATCAAATATAATTCGATTTACATACATCGTAAAGTAGAAGGCACATGTAATTGTGCGCAGGCGCGGCGGCTGGAAGCGCAGAGAGGGTGCCGCCGTCGCCCGCGCACTCGGCTGCTCGCCTCAGTATAACTACACTAACGTTAGTTATATTATTTATGTAATATATCTGTATTTATGTACGAGGCCTCGGGAGCTCGGCGGGCGTATTCTCAGGTTTCTCGCGTTTTTGCGCAGGGATCATTCCGAGCGGCGCGGTCTACACTCAGATGCACGGGTTGCCGCGAGGACGTAAAAAACAATCACCAAAACCAAAACTGGTTTCGGCGCGCTCGTCCTCAGCTCGGAACAAAAAGTAAAAATCCCTCGCAGACGAGTCGTGAGGGCGCTGCTCGGAAACGCCGCGTGCGTGCTGGGCGTATGTATGCACTGATCTGTGGCGCTGCGAGGTCGGCGGCGCGCCCGACAGCGGCCCGCCGGGCCCCGAGTACCGGCGACGCGGGCCTCGGCCGAATGCGGTGCAAGCAGCTGCTGGCTACGATATCATTACAGTTAAAGAGACTCCAAATAAATAATAAATTATTATCTTAAATTCTTAAAAATAGATCACGAGCGCCTTCTCGCGGTACGGTACCGAGCGCGGATAGGCAGTTACAAATAAATAAACGTTCTATATGCTAACTTTACAGGACCACCGCTCGGCGGAGGATCGCATCGGGAAGACTTCCGCGAGCTACACGATAATAAATACGTATCTAATAATATAAGGTGCCATTTACAAACGTGTGCCGTCACTACCATAATCACATTATTCACACCGCAAACATTCGAGACGCCAGTACACTTCGTTCAGTATAAATAACGGGGCGAAGTAGCGAGGAGCATCGTCGATCTGGAGATCATTCGTTGAGCGAGTGCGGGCGCCGGGCGCCGGGGCGCGGCTGGAAGACGTCGAGTCGGAGGCACTAGGTGAGGGGCATTCTTAACGCTAGCTCGGTATAAGTTAACTTAGGACTAGGCGATGACGAGGTCGCCGAAGGCGCCGGCCAGTCGGTTGAACACGGGCAGCCTCTCCTCGTCGTCCTCGGGCGAGGCCGGGCGGCGGAACGCGAACGCGGTCTGCGGCTCCGCGCCGGCCGGCGAGTGCGGCGAGTGCGGCGAGTGCGGCGAGCGCGGCGAGCGGGAGCCCTCGCTGCCGTAGCCGAGCGAGCCGGCCGACGAGAGCGAGGCCAGCGAGCCGCCCGGCGACGGCGGCGAGCGGCGGCGCGCCTCCTCCGCGTTGTGCACGAAGTGGCAGCGCGGCCCGTAGGGGCAGAAGCCGACGCTGTGGAAGGTGCGGCACAGCTCCGTCTTGTACTTGGGGTGGCGCTGCAGGTTGCGCAGCTCTCGCATGCCGTGCGCGAACTGGCACTTGTCGCCGTACTTGCAGACGCCGGCCTCCTCGAAGGGGCGGCACAGCTCGGTCTTGTAGCGCGAGGTGGCGGGCGCGGGCGGCGCGGGCTCGCTGGCGGTGCGCTCGAGGCGGCGGTGGCCGGTGGCGAGGCGGTCCAGCAGGCCCGCCAGCGCGCGCTGCGCCGGCACGGACGCGGCGCGCGCCAGCCCCGGGTGCTGCTCCCAGCTCACGGCGCCGCCCACTGCCGCAGTGCCTGTGCCCGCGACTCCTCCGCTCATCGTCTGAACTGGTCGAGATTGGTTCTGGAATAGAGCAAACGATCCGTGTTCAATCTACATTCACACAAACACAAACAAATAAATGTGCCGTAAACTAAATGATAAGTCTTTTTCTAGGGCAGTGTGCCACGTTTGATTGTGGGAGCTCGGGGATAATTAACAGAAATGAATATGAGTTACAAGAGGAATAATTAGTGTAAGAGCCGTCTATTAACATTAACTTGCAGATCGACGGTAATGGTGAAATTACCATAAAATTACAGACAGTAAACAAGACACAAATAGGTTCCTGTCATTTAGATTTAAATGTTTTTTACGCATCTTCGGGGTAATAAATACTGCCCTTTCTAAAATTAACAATAGGTAGGAACCAATAGAAAGAAACCCTAATTCGAAAAGAACTGTAAAGTGCATATTTTAACTATGCACATTATTTGTGGAATAGTAAAAACGTAGACAATCCGGGCCGAAGGGTCGGGTACCTGACGGAGCACAAAAAGCGATCCCTGGAGATTTTACTGCCTACCTGCTCCGCCATCTCGTTTACACTAATGGTCGCTGCGTTTAGGAAGGTTACGACCAATTAAACGAGGTATAAAATGGTCCTTTTACAGTCCGCGTTGGGATTTGTCGAATTTTAATGTTTTCTTCAGTTCCCGACATGAATTATTAATATGAATGTTCCCAGTTCTCATCATGTATTCCAGTATTCCCATCCGGGTGTCGGTGGTATGGTACCGTATGCAAATGTTGGATGTTTTGTTTAGCGTGTTGGTATGGTGCGTCGAACCTGCCCGGCGCGCGCTCGGCCAACATCAGCATAACAATGGCGGCGTTCGCGCGAGCGCGAGGCAGTTGACACGGCAGGCAGCGCCACAATCGCGGTGATTGTGCACTATTGTTCAGGCGTTACGTCCGACTGAGGAATAATTGTCGACGTTGGTACACCTCTCTACTCTAGCAAGCCGGGCCAACGGTCGTGCCTTGTATTACCTAACAGTATTCCTATACCCATTCATTATCTATTGGAAGCCTGAGCATAGCTCGATCCTACCTTGTATAGTTGTATCTAAAATATTTCAATACAATTACTTCGCAAGGAGAATGTTGTATTTCTTAATTGTCTTCGGTTCGAGGTTTAGGCAAAATGACGACGAACTCTTATGTGACAGCTGAAATTCAGTGTTTGCTCCATGAGCAACTTTACGCTGAGCTGTGGCCTAATTGTTTTACAGCAACGCATAGATGCGCTAATCATGTGAACTTATATCTAGTCTTAAGTTAATAAAATGTACCTTTTTGTTTTTGCTCGATTATTGTACATAATGTGTGTGATCGGAGTAACAAATAAACGCTTCATCTATCTATCTAAAATTTCTTTTGTGACGCAAAGAGCATGAAGGCCAGACTGCTCAACACGGAAAACGCTCCTTACAAAGAGACAGTATGGTTTCCCGCAACGTATCTTGCATGCGTCCTCAAAATGACACGTCATTGTGTATTCAATTCGCCTATGTCTCGTCCGGAGATCGTAAACACGCAAACACTTGCTTATGGAAATAAATACAGCGGACAAATATACGATTAATACGTTCATTCATCAGCATCAGATTTATCAGCGAATACAACAACTACGTATTGATTTAAATTGAGTATTTACATGACTCCGTATGGCATGAATGGCTTACTCCACTCGTTTAAGTCACATGCAGAGATACTGGTCTTCAGATGGTGTTATGTATGGTTATTACGTTTGCTGTCGATATTTACTGGTAGCAATATTCACCTAACTTATATTACAACGTCAACCTTTCAAAGAACAATTACCTACGGTTACTTTTAGTGCATTATGAAAAGTAGAATTTATAAGTGTTTACGATGTGTATTGTGGGAATGGAGTATTTTATAATCATGGATAAAGTTGCCTGGTTAAATGCTTACGGAATGTCACGGATTTTAAGTAATTGATTTGAGGAATTCATTAACTTGACATTTGGTAAAGGCGAAAGTGCCGAGCGAATGAGCGTAACGGTTCGATCGCGGGTGAAATGTTGCAGTGGAAATCTAGGGGTTAAGTCGCAGGCTCTAGTGTCGACGGTAAACAGTCAATGCGTAATTAGAGAGTTATCAGAGCGGAACATTGGTTAAACGTTGCTTTCCATCGGACGTTGCTCGCGCAATCGCTCTAGGGGAAATTGAAATCAGTAAGTAATCAGTAATCACTGTCGATTTCAAACGGCCGCGGATCGAGGCCCGCCAGACACCGCCAACCATCATAATAATAACACATGCTGGCTTTTAATTGGAAGTCAACAGTTTACACTTGCAAAGGGCAACAAACTTACCATAACTCGGCTGTGTTTGGATATTATTTCGAGAATAGTTTTGAAGCAGAGGCAGGCAAAGAGCAGAGGTCGCGTCATGTGGTGTTTACGGCGCAAGTTAGCGCGGCGACAACGAGACAAACACGACGCTGCCCGGCGCGCTGTTTGTATTCCTCATTACAACGGCACCAACTTGCATAATAAAATGTACAGTCTATTTTAAGCTTTAATGGAACCACATGGAGCCACTGTCATTACGGAAAAGATAGAGCAATATAATAAATGCGAAGTTATTTTATGAGCTGTGAGTTGGTCGTTCATTTGTGCGAATATGATACGTTAATAACTAAGCCGGGTTATAATTGCTTTGTTTGCGGCCGAGGAATGGTATAAGCATCACGTATGCAGTGAAATATTAGAGTAAACACGAGAAGGTAATGTGAAGGATATAAAATATGAGGGCATCGACTCGGGTGATGCGTGGCATCTTCGCAGTACTCTCCGCTTTTCTGGCGTGTAAACAAACAAGACTGCGAGAGAACTGGACGTAAACAGGCCAAAGATAATCGGGAAATAGGCTTTCCTTCGGTTTATTTCAGAGAAACCGAGCAAATTGGTAAAGCGTGACCTCTTGCACAAGGTTGTCGAACTTTTGAGCAACATCCACGGCGAATATTTGCGTTTTTAATCAGAGGAATTATCACCTTCTCATATTTCAGAGTACGGACACCCAAAACTGTTTCTGGGTGAACACTTACTGCACGACAGTGTGATAATCAGTCAACATTTTTGCTATCCCGGGACTGATTAAACAACATATTGAACACAAACTAGCAACCTAGTCAATTGTCAAGGAGGTTGTTCTGCAGAAACAGGTCTACAATACAACTTGTGTGAATTGTATAAAACAATGTGTTATTGCTCAGTGATTTTTTGCTCCAATTTACAAAGTCAAATAGATTCATTGTCCAAACACTTCTCTTCGATATGTTGTAACTATGTGACTAAGTTGTTTGACATTTACAGCCTTATTTGAAAGTCTCGTCGCTGTCTGTAGTTGATTAAAAATTTCACAATACAAATAAACTGACAAATTAGTCTCATTTGAAAGACCGTTTCACTGTTCATTAAATACTGGGACATAAACAAGGGAACTACTTATTCGTCGTTGGCTAATTGGTAATAATCAAATGCGTTCTATTTATAAATGAGCGTTTATTAAAACACTGGTTGGGTGTTGACAGGAGTGGTATCCTCTACAGAGGATGTAGATGTTTTGTGAGTTTTCATTACCAATGGCCTCAAATAAGGCCATTATAAGAATAGGCTCATTTCTCCAAGGAGCATGGAGGGTCTTGGTGATTGATCCTATCACGCTTTATTGAATGATTGCGCGAAATCGCGGAGTAGTGGTCCCCTCTGTCAAGACAGGAGCAGCTCCGAATAGTCATCAACCTTTCTGTAATTCGCGACATTACACAGTACATTATTTACTACTACTATCTGCAAATGGCTAGTCCCGTATGAATTAAATCACCAAGGTAAAATATAATTATTTTATGTATCGAGAAGTTCATATATTTATGAGATCTTAATAAATAAAATATTAAAACAAGTTTTCATAGATTTATCCTTTTGGAAAGCAGTTTAAGCTTGAAATTTTCATTTAAGATGCATAAAAATATACCGAAATGTGTCAGGTAAGTAACCCGCATATATCAACAAGAAAGTGAAACAAAAATAAAAATGCCACGTACTTTTTTGCATTGTCACCTTTTTCATTGTCGAAATGAAAACGGCCCAGATTCCCCTAATTTATGCAAATATTTTAAGTCTTTGTTTGTAAGTTAATCACAGGCACAATGGGCATAAAGTGAATCATGTCGAGTAATTACTGCGTCTTTGTACTATGGACATATTCTAAATAAGGAAGTATAAACTCTATGTCACTCTCGATAGGAGTCGTTATGGCAACACTATCAACTGCATTGCTCTCCCGCAAGGAGAGCCGTTGCTTCTTAACGCATGTGTTTTAGATTATCTTAAAATAACTAGTATGATTTCATAATAATATATCGTTTTGTCTTCAAAAAAATAATGATTTACATATTTTTTTTTAATCATACTGTTCTAAGTAGGTACCTATGTTTTGTGAGTGCGTAATTCACTTGAATAAAGAAACATTAAAGTCACTTGTAGCCTTTCAAATATTATAATATTAATATAAAATAAAATATACATTTTACGTCGTAATGAAATTAATATGCAAAATGTTTTATAAAGTAAAATGTCCAAGCTTATTTTATTACAGTATTATTATACAAGTAGGTATGGCAAATTGAATACCACAATATTAGCAATAGTTCTCATACATAGCCGAGCTCTTAGATGAGTAAGACCGGATGCACGGCTTACCAACTCGCATGCAGATGAATTGCCTTCATAGTGATTGCAATGCGAGACCGAACCCGCTATGGTTATAAATGCCATCACATGGAAACCGACAGGCTTTATTTATATTACAAACGCCTACCAATTGTCTTCGCTTCGCGTTATAATACACGAAAACAATGGAAATATATTCAGCAGCAAGCGGGTAAATCATTGCCATGGCAAAAGGAAATCACGTATCACTGAGCGGGTTTCAAGAATTTTTCGTAATATCTATTCTATTATTTTCTGAGAAAAAGTAGGCTTTGTTTGAGTTCGATGACATGCGAAAAGTAAATACACTCCAAAGGTTACAGATGCGGTGGTTGGAACAGCAAAACACATAGCGCTAAACTCTATAATTGGAGGTAGCTCTATTGTTTCCTTCGAGCGATCTCGGGTCTTGGTCATAGTAGTCGCTATTTATATGAGTTAGTAACAAAGAGCAATCTCAGGTTAAAACAACACCGTGTGGCGCAGTTGTTCACCTTTGTTATTCAGCTCAGGCAAAGAAGCGTTTATTGCGCTGGCTATAAAGCAGTCGAGGTGGGCCGGGGCTGTAAAGCGAATGTCAACAAAGGCCTCGGGCTGTTTACCCCCCGGCCTCAAAGCGGAGGAAGCTGCGTCCCCCGGCTGGAGCCGCTTTTAGCACCTTCTTATTTATAGAATCCTCTCAACTTAGAAGCTGATTTGCAGAAACGCTTACAATGTTGGTCAGGGTGTGTGAGCAAGTTACACTTCCTTCGTTTTCCTTAGTTATTTTCTCGATTCTCGAGGGCTTTTAGACGTTTGTTATAAAAAAATTGCCTTGCCCATATAAACAGTCCAATCTAAGTGGATGGAGTTGAGTAAGATCCTGCCAGGGTCCGAGCCGCAGTCCGTGTTTTTAAAACATGCGGTTGCAAAAAGCCGCTGTCACTTATAAGGGAGTGGTATCCGTTATTTGCTTCTCGAAATACAACCACCATTGCAATCCAGTCGTTGAATTCGAACTATCGTAAATATCTTGTAAAAACTAGTGCAGATTTTTTAAGGAGTTCTATAATACTTTGATCCCATGTTGGTTACGGTCACTAAAATGTCGTTCAACCAGCTATTATTGTGTAAAGACGTTGTATTACACAGGGCACTTACGTCAGACAAGTTTTTGAACAATTCCTTTGTCCATGCAATTTTTATTGTTACGTCACTGCCGGGGTATTATCCACTTTCCCTGTAAATGGAGTCTACTGTGACTCATGGTCTCATACGAAGATAATAAAGTGGGAAAACGTTTTCAATGTATAGCTGTTTAATGCCCCATCCGTTGTCATTGTGTTATAGTTTGATTGCCCGCGCATGTCCGATACTGCCCTTTGTGCTCTTAGAAAGTTTCAGGCTATTAGGAGTTAAGTGGCCCTCGTTTGTTCCACGTTTAAGGCTCTACGTTATCGGTGTTGTTCAAAGTAAGACGTATTTGTGTAATTTTCTTTAGTTCGTGAAGTAGGTAGACACTAGACAGGCTATCATTGTAACAAGAAGCTAATTAAACTCGTATCGAATAGATAGACATTTACAAGTCTATGTTGAGAAGTACTAATAAATTACTGCGTTGATACATTAAACCTCACTTAGATTTACGTTTTATCATCTGTTGTTTATTTCCCAGTAAATCTAAATTAGACTTACGAGTAGTAGATCAAGTTCATCATGTGTCACATTTTCGGGACTCACCTGCGAAAAAAGAAAAGCCAAATTAGTAAATACAATACTAAATAAAATTACTCTAAATATCGAAGTCGTTTTTCGTTAAAGATGGTAAAAAGTTTTATTGCTTTGCCATAAAGTATTAATTAATAGACGGAGCCATTTATTTCATATATATTTCAGGAGCCATAACAATAGAAGAAGCGAAGAAATGAAATATGATCAGTTTCGTTTCATGCGCCCTTCCCCTGTTGTACGCGGTTACGCATTCTTGCGATAAGGTTCGATCGTACCATTAGTTTTATAACATTATGGCTCAATAAATGGTGTAACTAGACGGGCCCGACCGGTCTCGGTTGAAAGCGACAACACTTCCTACATGAAAGTAAAACTGTACTCCGATAGCTGACCGGAAAACTGAGAGACGGAGTACGATGTAACTGAACTGATTACATTTATCGCCTTAATAACAATACTAATAAGCGTACGGCACTGCAGCAATCTAGCAGATAATGATCATTACTCAGTATTATAAGTTTGTAGGTATATTAGAACCGGTGTTCCTTGGACTAACGGGCAAAAAGGACTAAACTTGAATGCACTTTGTGTTTGCCGGTTCGTTTGCAACTAAGCTGTAGTTCAAGTAATTATAGAACAAAAGTTGTATAGCAAAATGTATTTCACTGTGAGCGATTTGTTAAATGAACCTGCCTTATTGTTACTAATTACATAAAAAGTAGTGAATTGCCTATTAATCTATAATATAAAAATGAATCGCAAAATGTGTTGGTAAGCGCATAACTCAACAACGCCTGGACCAATTTGGCCAAATCTTTTTTTAAAATGTTCGTTGAAGTTCAAGGATGGTTTTTACGGCGAGAAAAATTAGAATTATTGCTGGAAAAACCCTAAAAAAAGCCCTTTTCTTTTTCCCATACAAATGATTTGTAACTAAAACGTAGTCAATTTGAGCTTTGTTGCTATGGTATAAAGTTCATATTAAATTACAAGCACTCACTGTTGTCTAAGCAATGTAGGTGTGTTCCTAACGTCAAAGATCATATCTATCAAAAGTATATAAAATTTTCATGTCACAATGTTAGTTACCGTACTCCTCCGAAACTGCTTTACCGATTTTTACCAAATTTTATATGCGTATACAGTAGGTCTGGAGAATCAGCTACTATCCATTTTTCATTTTGCAAAACAACGTTTGCTGGGGTCAGCTAGTGTTTAATAAATATGTAAGAGTTGAATTATGTTGATGGCATAGTTACATCAATACTCAGCATTCTCTTTAAGATGCGCCTAACCACGCTGAGCTGGATTTCCGACAATCTGCTGGGACACAAGGACTTCTCTCTTGACGAGAGATTGTCTGATGTGAAGTCGGCATAAAGTGAAGTGCTATTATTATGTAGGT
The DNA here is from genome assembly GCA_929108375.1 of Gymnoscelis rufifasciata. NCBI lineage: Eukaryota > Metazoa > Arthropoda > Insecta > Lepidoptera > Geometridae > Gymnoscelis > Gymnoscelis rufifasciata. The sequence continues at coordinate 3,260,421 of OV815315.1, read as the reverse complement.
ACTTAACATCAACCATGGCAACGAGCTAATTACTATTGATCCATATTCAATGCTTCAGGAAAACCAGTAGACGATAGAGAACATAATCAAACTGTTCTTACAGGATATAATAAAAAATATCCACAGTTATAAATAATATTAGACCAATAGGGCTTTATATTGCTATTTTTGTTTGGTTATAGCAAATTTAGGAAGGGCCATGAAAAAACATATTTCTACGCGAGGTGTAAGCGCAGATCGCAATTAACTCTATGATGAAAGCGATTACGATTACTTAGAACTGTTTTTATTATTTTCTTTGTTCACAAGCACTATCTTAACAGTTGAGTAGATGCTTGTAAGGAATGTTACCGCCGAGTTATATAAATCGTTGAATAACGTGATGAGTTATTTTTCGGTCTGTTGAGGTTGAAACTACTTTATTGTATGTATCTTAACGATGTTTTGTATCTTTGCTTTACTTACTTTAATTGATAATATAAATTAAAAAATAGCCTTTATCTCATAAGATAAGACCATAATTATGTCCATTTCCGGACACTTTCATGAAAACAGTTTTGTTTACGAAAGTGGATTGAACGTAAAAACGAGTTAGCACAGAGATCGAAGAATTATGAGTATGTTTGTATATATGTGTATGTCATGTACCCTAAGTAATTACTGCACTTAACCACTTCATGGCAAGTGTCAAATAAATCACTTCTGTCTCATGTCTGTTTCGATTTGTAAGTTTAATGTGTCTTAATCATGTCTTACGTGTTTGTTAGATGCCAAATTCATTATATTCAATACGATTTATCTGTTGTTGATGATATTTCTATTTCGCCTTCTGTAATAAATAACCTGACTACGTTCCGCTAAAAAACAGCGTTCTACGATAACCATATTTAATCTTGTTTACGTAAAAACGTATAGCTAAATCGTCTTATTATAACATCAAGCATGACCACACGGAAAACCAATAAAATATTTATTTATACAGGCAAACAAGAAATACCTACAATAGGTAGAACTATTAATCAATACAAGATATTATCATTTTTTAATTTGAACATCGTTGTTATTTAAACAAGTGTATGTAAGCAAAGTACCTAGTTAGAAAATGTTAAGGAATTCATTTTAAAGAAGTACCTACCGGCAATTTTAATTAACTCCTGATAATCCGGTATTATTAATATGGTACAAGTAGATTATTTAGAATCAGGATAAAAGTATTGGAATACCAAACAAGCCAAGAAAATAATAAACGTGCTACTTTAATGGCTATGGAACATGTTAAATTAAGATAGCTAAGCCGAAGCCTGCTACACAAATATACTAAATGATATTGGCTTGCAAAACTACACGGTTGGCGCGATAAGTGAAAATGTGGTTCAATACAAGTTAGTAATTTGCAATGTCCTCCACGCAGTGCGATAGAGCGCGATAATGCCTACATTTTCCACGACTAACTAGCTGCCAGTTATAGGCTCATTCCACACAATTGACTCCCAAGTTACACTGCACGTGGAAATAGCAACAATACAGATATTACGGCGGTGTTTAGACGTGGTCGCGACCCGCCCGCGCTACAATGGGGGCTCTCGCGCAATCGGCTGATCTCTAATTGAACCCGGCAGCAGGCGAAGGTCTCGCACGGATCACGAACTCAACGCAACCTCATTGACCAAAAGAGGTCCGCGGTAATTATGCCCAGAAAAACTATACAGCTAAATTTTCAATTCGTTCTCAGCAGTTTTTCAACGTTCAACTAGGTAATGAGTATTATCATATTATGCAATGAATCCTTCCTTGATTACACATTGGTATATGTTTTTGTATTGTATCATGTATAGCCGTCTTAGATCAAAAATGTTGGTAGATACAGTTACGAAATAGGCAATCGAATACGGCAGTGGCCTGGCTTCGCAACGAGGCAGCAATCGGGGCCACTTGTGCTAATGAAACACTTCAATTGAATTGGGACAATATTCAGCAACGTATCGCCACTGGTAAGGAATGCTACTCACAGAGAAAACAGATGTGAATGTACACGGAAAACACTGCTTATACAACTATCTGTAATAAAATGAAATTTATAGAAAAACAAATAAATAATATTATTGTTTGCAAAGAAACAATGCTTGCTTGCGTAGGTGAGGGTGTTTTGTCAGAAATATCAAGTGTGCAACTATGATTAAGGTTTAATAAAGGGCTTATAAAGCTGTGCCTTTATTTTTTTATAATTCACCGTCATATCAGATGTTTAGTTATTCAATAAACTGGATTGAATTAGCAACCGAAACAAATTAAACTAGGTAGGCACATTATAATAATGTGGAATTTTCGCATAAATTTATTATGAACGTCATATGTACATAATCTAAAATCAGCAGATTAACAATTTTTTGTAGTAAATGTTTAAAAAAAACAATATGAATTTGAATGAAAAAGGCATATAATCTGTGGCGTAAATATAGTTTATAAAAGAACGAATTTTAAGACGAATCTCATTCTTAACGTATGCACTAACGCCTCTAATGATGATTGATTGTGTTTGACACCACTTTAGTCAACATCGACATTATTTTGTCATTACTTAAGAGAAGTAGGTCTATTGCTAGAGCAAACAGACTCAATGTTATCCAATCAATTCTTGACAAATGATTTAGCTATTAACATCTTGGGCAACACGAGGCAATCAGTTCCATTCAAGGAAAATTACAAAAGTTTTCGTTGTCAACATAGAATTAAGTAACTTTATGTTTCTGATATAGATTCTTGCAACGGATATTTGGAATAAAATAAGTAGCTGCACCCAATCAAGTTGAATTTGAATAACTTAGCCCCACAAGTTCTTTAATCGGTCAAGATTAACTTATATAACAGGCTAATAGTATTTTTCTACCAAGCTAAAATGGAAAGAAAAATACCATAAGCCTATTCCCAGTATATAGGATCTTCCAGTTTAAAGAATACTGATCGTTTGGGCGACCTTGATCAGACCCACAAAGAGTTCGCCGGCCAAATATTAATTAAATATTTATAACTCGACTCGTTGGACCAGTCCGGTCGCTCGCGTGTTGATTCTCCACTCAACATTTAAGATGCGAACTAATGTATTTAAAATTGACTGGGCACGACATTTACCTGACGTTGGTGCTTCTTTTATTACTTGTGGAATTACTTCATGGAATTACGTATCTTGCTATCGTGAAACGTAGAATACTTTCAATATGTTTTTATTAATTGAAGTTGTTGTTTGTGTTAAGTACTTTTCGAAAATGCTTAGGTGTTTGCTTAGGTGGTTACTGAAAGCTGTTTGCAGCCCTTTTAGACACACTAAATTGACGATATAAAATTCCATCGCCATAATAACGATTAGAAGAATAGTAGACGTTATTCTATACGTCTAAGTCCTATTATATTATTTCATTACCACAATTATAACAAGACCATTATGTAATTACTCTGTTTCTTTTGATAAATATTACGAACAAATTTACCGAATTTTCTTGGTTGAAGAACCAAGCAACATTTAAAGCGTGAATTACTCCTACATCCGATCTTTAAACTTACTATGGAAAAAGTATACAAAAAAATATGGATTTAGGAGGAAGAGAACAAAAGCAGGCTATAAAATATAATGACGAGTCTTTTTGGGCATGATGGATGCAATGCTTCAGAGATGCCGCGAGGTTGTTTGTGAGCAGTGCGGATCTACGGTACGGTTGACGCCGCGGCGTGACCCACGCAAGCAATGCAGCCGGTCGGTGTTGCAATGCAATCATACGTTGTTGCGATTGTCACGCAAACACCGCTAATCGATCCAGTAATCACTCCGAAGGATTCATTGTGAGAAGCTAAAGGTCGGAGAAGTTGGAAATGTCGTAGCAATGTGGGTAGATTGGATACCGGAAGCATCGTTGTGAAGGTCGAAGAGCGCCGAGACGGCCTTGCCGCTGGCTGTGCCACTTTCTCTGCTGCTTGCAAGAGCCCACGTGTAGTCGTGAAACAATGGCCGTTCCACAAGCCTGGTCGCCGACGCACTCAGCAGAACCACTGACATAATCACCCGAAATTACTTTGATTCCATGCACGAGCTATCCAAGGACAGACGCACATTAGTAGAATAATCTTTAATCTTCATTACACGAAGCCTTGGTCTCGAAAAGCGCCGAGCCATTCTCTTTTACTTACCTGTTTTTTTAAATTGATACAGGCAACTTTAATTACTTCATATGATAATCACCGCCTACTTTAGTAGTATAATAAACTAGTGTTTGATATTTATGCAAGCAGAGATTCAGTATAAAGATTGTATTCGAAATGGAACTTGATATTGCAACTCGCTGTTACTTCTGCATCGTACTAAATAACGACGGGCTTCAGATCTGCACCGGTCAAGTAGATTATAAATCCTTGCGCGTGCGTCAATCGTGAGTTTGCTAAACACTATCCGATCTGTGCCAGCATTGATGTCAGAAAACGAAGAACAGAGAGCTTTGAATGAACTTCATTGAACGGCGTTAGGGATAAATCTCTAAAGTAAGAGGAATTAGAATGAATACTTTCATAACGAGTCCGCCAAATCAGACCACCTCTATTGTGCAAGTAACCGGTTTCATCTAAGTGTGAAACTGGCGTCATTATCGTGAAAATGGCGATTTGCGCAAATATTAGCTGTAGTTGTGACACTTGGTTTGACGAATAAACGCTACATTGTGCTATAATGGGTGAAATCGAAGGACGTTGAATGCAATGCAATGGTGGCGACTGGCAAGCAAGGCATTGTGAGCGTGTGCACCTTGACAAAGGAATTATTGTACGCAAGATTTTATAGGTCCGCCAGTGAAATAGTAGATTAGTATTAGACCTCCCGGAATATGATACAGCCATGCTGAATAAATTTGTACTTACGTAAACAGACGGGTATTAATCCGTACCCAGAGTTACATTTAAGTGGGTTCCCAATAAAGCATAATGAAAATCTAAATTTAAAATTTAAGAAAACCCCCGATTCCAATGCTTTAATTTCCTAAATGTAAAACATAATATTATGTAATGTGGACGCGATGCGTTTTCATTTGATACCCCACACTAGTATATTTGCAGATTTTCGGTTATGCTTCCCCACTCTCACCCCCATAACTTTTAAACGGCCCAACCGATTTTCATGAAACATGTCTAAGAACACTTGCGCAAGACTCACCTTTCATACAAAAAAAACTAAATTGAAATCGCTCCATCCGTTTGGGAGCTATGGTGACACAGACAGACAGACACGTCAAACTTATAACACCCCCCTTTTTTGGTCGGGGGTTAAAAATAACGTTTACAGCGAGGTAAAATTTGAGATAGGTACCGAGATATTTTTTCCAAGTTGACATAGAACGAGGTAGGTACGTCAAAGTCTGTATGGAACTAATCAATCACGTTTTTACTCCGCTACTTACGTACATTTGATGTTTCGTTCGTGAATGGAAATTGGTTTTCTCTTACCTGAAAATAAAAGAAAACATGACTTAGATATTGCTGTAGTCTCAAGAACTTAAAAACTATGAATATAAACAGCTCAGGTACCAATAGTACTCTTGTAAAACTGAATGCAATTCAGCGTGTTTTGATAATTACGGAAACATTTCAAAAGGTAAGAAACTACCTAAGTAGACGATTTGAACATTTACGAGCGCAATATTAGAACACATTCACATATTTATGCAAGCAAAATGCTTTTAGTAGAGAAAGAAACGCTAGTGTTGATAAATGGCATTTCATGGCTTCCGCCGTGAAGTTTGAGTAGTCTCGCCTCGTGAAGTAAGTAGGTGTGTGAGCGGCTGACCTTCGACAAACAAGCGAAGGGGCTCATCAACTCAACTTGTTTCATAAATGGCTCCTATTAATTATATTTTATTATTACTAACGCATCAAGAATTATAATACTGAAGCGGTTCTAATTTAGAATTTCAAATATTTGACTACTATTATTCACAAGGAACCCGTTCAGATACGTTCGAGATAATTAACTTGGAAGACAGACTGTTGGGTCGTTTGGTTTTTTATTGTTCCCCGTATCGTTGTCGCCTGTAGTCGTTCAATTGTTCAATTGCTTGAGTGTACAATAATTTAGTTTATTGTCGGGGGTGCGTTGGTCGTTGAAGGAGAGAGCGGCAGGGAGCAGGGGCAGGGCGGAAGCGATGAAATGTGCAGGACACATTGTGCGAACTTGTAGCATACTGCGCGTCTCACTGGACGCCAACTTCTCGGCTAATTACTTGTTATTATGTCTCCAAGGCAACAGATGTGCCACATCCGTTCTCAGCACGTTTTTTCAACTGCCAATTAATAATTGCGAGTCGAACAGAGCTCTTTATTCTATTTTGGGTCATCATGTCTCCGATAAATGAGACGGCCGCCGAGTAACAAAAGTCATTCATCATAGTTTGAAGGTTGTGGTTGTTGGCTAAATTATACAGGCGTCGGAAAATAATATGCTAATGAGCACACGAGAGGTACGAGATAGTTAAATTACAGGTCTAAACATTGCGTGAACCTCGGTCTTTGCAGATCATTAATATTGTTCTGATCTTAGTAGCCCTTTCAAAGAGGGCGATGTGGTCGCGGTCGTTCGAGATTACAGAGTTATCTAACGAAAATAATAATCACAAGTTGCAGCCGACAGCTATCTTGTTTTCACTTTCAGCTATAACATTCTACGCGTGTCTTAGCCTCTGTAGAGCAGCTCCTCTTTAAATTACAGTATTTTTATAGTAACTTGTTCAATCGGGATAAGACCGACTATGTAGATATTACGTGAGTACATACGACTTAATTATATCTTAGAACACGGGTAATACATTTTGAACTTATCAAATGAAATTGAATGTATTAAGTATAAGAAGCAATTAAATAGTGCAAATTCACACGTGATATCGAGTGAGCTCTCCAGTGCAGATGCGAAGGGCTCCACTTGCAGTAATTCAAAGTGAGATCAAGTGAGGCGGATGCGAGCGTTAAGATGATTATTTTTAGACGTTGTCGACAACAAATTGTAAATAAAGCATAGTGACGTTCCGTTGCAAGTTGAACAAACTGTCGCTCATAAAACAGGCTCGAGGAAACGCTATCATGCGACCCTCAGCGGGCCGGCAGATAGCTTCTGAACCCGCTGGACTAGTTTCGGATAAGCTATCAACTTGCGTCACGAATTATTTTAAATTACAGCCAGTATACACAATAGCAATTGGTAACAATTAAGGAACCGCCAAAGTTGCCCGGTTGTGGAAGCGCGTACGTTGATTTCGTTATCGTTTTCCACTGTTGGGCACCGAAGCATGGCTTTCCACGTCATGGAGTAAACCACCCCACCTGTCACGGTGATGGGTTTCCCTGCAGCGAGGGTCTTTGCTCTGGCTGGCAATTTGCGAGTATTACGAAACGTTTTACTGTAATGTTTACGTTACGTTCGTAAAATGGGCAAATTGCATCGTCACGACAGGCGTTTGTTTTTCGTTGAACTCGGCTCTGTGCAACAACAATGGTTTATGATGATGCCATTTAAGTATTCATTTTAATAACTTTCAAGGAAGTCGTAAAAACCGCGTTGGTGTTATGCCGTTGTGTTCATGATCTTTATTAAGTTAATGGTGGTGAGCTTTTGGTGAGTAATTTATGTGGTGAGTTATTTTTTCCGTGTTTGGGCCCTTGAATATGTGAGGGTCAGGCTGCGTGACGGGACGCAGGCACCGATGCATGGAGCTACGATTTGATAAAGCACCGCGATGTAGAATCACATTAGCGGGGAGACCACCTGTTTGCAGTATGCATGTCGCTCTAAACCCACATGGAAATGAATAAAACATTAGGTTTCAGGCTCACAAAAACAACCTGGCAATAATATTTTTATATTATTATTAATACACTTAGGTGCTTCCGAGAAGATTCATTTACATTTTTGCCGTATGTAGACGAATAATTTATTTTATTACCAAGGTTAGTTATTGTCAGAATTTAAAATTATGTTTTGGTACTTAGTTGGTTTCATTACCGCGTTTACACATGTGGTGGTAGGTAAGTTACTTTATAAGGACAATATACAAGGCATTTTTAGAAACATATTTAAATTTGCGAACATTTTTCTAGAACTTGAACCACGCAGTCACTGAGATTAGACGCTCTCTTAGCAACTGCCAATTTGGTTTTGCACGATTTTTTGCCGACATAGGATTAACTCATGCGTTTGAAGATTGTATTAAAAGGCAATGAGCAGAATAGTACGTTCAAGAGACGTTTTTATTGATTTAACTTTATAGATCTCAATTCGAAGAATCCCTCAAGAGTCTCTAAACTCTATAGGATATCCGGTTTATCTTTGATTGTAGAACAAAACCATAATAATACTAGTTTTATATTACATATTACAAGATATTATTCAACAAATTGCGTGTAGTCAAGAAGTAACAACACTTATGAATGATCTAATAGTAAACCGTGTAAGTATGTACCGTACGTATGTTATCATAACACTATTCATTGAGAGAAGGTAACCCAGTTACCTATAATCCGCCACACAAATTGCCCAACCTGGGGTTTTGCTCTTTACATAAGCACGTCATGCAACACTGAGTTGCATTTTAAGGTTTTTGAGCGCAAACGATGTTGAGATTAAGTCACTTGGTGAAAGGGTTTACTTAGGAAACTATTTCGTGCTAGGAATATGTTACAAATCTATGGATGAGATAAACTATAACTTATGTACAGAAACAGTTGACAAAATGACGAAAGCATTTTAACAGTTAGTTTATGTCCTACGCCTATAACCATGCTTCTTTTGGAGGTTATAATAAGTTGTTTGAATTTAAGAAATATAGAACCAACAGTTTTGTAGGACACATGACTGGTCCATTTTGGGTATCTTTGGCAACGATGGGTTGTCTCATTTATTTCTCCTATCTTAAGTTACTGTGAATTTTTTATTCGGCTGAAAAAACTGGCCTTTTGAAGCATTTTATATCAGACCAAGCAGGAAGTCTGCGAGGCCTTGCGGAGTTCATCGCCTCCGCCTCTAGTGACGAACACTCAGCATGAGCACCTCGTGACATTTCGCAGGACAAGCTTCCGCCATCAAGGGAAAATTGACCTCCGAACTTTGCGTGCTGCAAATGCTGCAATAGACATTCGAGACGTCAGATTATGCAAGCTTGCACAAACGATTATTACACAACTGTGTGAAGCTCCGTAAAAACAATGAGCGGTCGATTGTTCACCGAGCTGGAGTTGAAATTATGTATTTAGTCCGAAGACATTGAAAAACCCTGTCGTATGTCAGAAAAACATTGATTATGTCACAGATGACCGCGTAATCTCGATAAGAACGAAATATGTGGGACAGAAAAACAACGCGAAGGCAAAAATGGGCACGATGGGTATGGAATGGTCATCGGTTATGTAAGCGCGGGCCGGCAATGACCTACCGGCGGCGCTCGCGCACTTTCATTATTGACACACACAATCTAGAAGCTGCGCGACGTGACACCATGCCAGAGGTACACATTCGAATTTGACATGCATGAAGCATGACTCAATGGGAAATACCCCAAAACTTCTGTAATTTAACTTAGAAATATTAATGAGCGAAGGCAGTCCATTACTATTCTGCAGGAAGTTAAAATTTAACCTTGACTTGAAATAGAAGGTATGTACTTGTGTCTTGAGTCAATTTATTAAGTTTGTGCTGTCGCTAAGGCGTGCTTAAGTTTTTTGTGTTGCGCTATATTATTATTAGAAGTAGGCACACATTTGGTGTTGTGTTGCAAAGTAAACAATTGATGGTAGCGTTTCGCCAGTTTTAACGAGCATGTTTTCGCAACATAACGATCTTGAGCCGTGGGTGGTATTGATACGACTGTTTGAATATTCGTCGCAATTAAGCGCGACGTGCATGACAATGCATTTAGTTTTGCAACGCTGCGATTTTATACTGAAATATTTCGGGGTCAAGTTCACTGTCAAGATTCTATACCTGTCTTTGACAATAAAAATGTATTCGAAAACATCCTAAACTCTAGCTAATATGCAAATGATATGTGAAAAAAAACTGGGTTTGTGTTAAATTAATTAACATTTTAATGTTAGTGGAGCATAGACACGGTTCTAATCGGGTTAAGGCATGACTAAACAAATAAATTAAATAGGTAGGTCCTTAGGTATCGTAATTGTAAAGCTGTTTTAGTTACTGTAGAATAATACAATACAATATTGGGTCGCTGACGCATCGCATACAAAGTCAACAGATAGCACTCAAATTGCGCAGCAAACAGACATATCCCACCTAGGTAGGTACTTAAGGTATTTTTAACATATCCAAAAAATATAAGGAACTGGAAACTTTAAATTCAACAATAAAAAATGGGTCATTCTTAGTTAAGAGGTACTTTCTGCGGCCAGGACAAAAAAAAACCTTTTTTTAATATTTATCTTTGTAAAAACCTGTCTATTTCTTATAACTAAGTGTTTTCTACATGCTCACTTAAATTTGTAAAATAAATTGTACGTATTTTAGTCACTATTAGCCCCAATATAAGAAAAATGTCTCTACCCTGGTTTGTCCCCCTACCGACTTTATTTGTTAATCCGTAATTATGAATGTAATAAAATTCTATAATAACTTTAAGATCGTTAATTATAGAAACAATGATAACTAAGTAACAATATCTTACAATAAAAATTGATAATATTTAATTTTTTTATAATAAATTTTAACGCCGAAATTTGTCCTCCGTGTTATGTGTCTCATACCCTGGTTTTTTGTTTTCGTTTAAAAATCGGATTTGCTATACTAGTCTGTGGAAGTTATGACCTTGAATACACAGTCTGTGACGTGGAGTTAACAGCAAGCGCCGCATTAGCCTACTGTGCAGCTATTTTGTCGCCCATTTCGGTCACGCCACTCGCTGTGTGCAGAAGTGTTGAGTGAATGCAGTCTTTCCTCTGGTAAGATTTATTTCGCAATTATTTCGTAAATAACTAATATATATACTTAATATTACTGTAACTAGTGCATACATTGTTACGTTTGATTATAAATTGCGTACGAAAAACACTTTTACGGCTATTTCGGGTTTTTATCGAAAATGTATCTCCACTGGGGTATTTACCCTGGCTCTTTTGATGCCAGGGAAGATACTTAATGTACAGGGGAGATACATTTTTACTTGTTTTCATTAATATTTGTTCCGCTTTCTCGAGAGCTTTGCATGGAATTATGTCTATTTTAGTTTGACAATAAAATACTAGGTTTTTCTTTACAGAAAATGGCATCTCGAAAAAAATTGACGCGAGAAGAACGCCTCGAGAAAAAAAGGAATAAGAATTTACATTTCTTAAGCGATGGGCCGGTCACACAATATCGCAATAAAATGATGTTCAAGGTTTTGGCAACGATGTTGGGAGATTTCTACCCCAACCTTTAAAATTTCACGTGGCGTGGCAATTTCATGTGTTTCATGAGGCAGGTTACGGGAAGCGAGCTCCCGATGGAGTGGGTGCTACTTGCAAGAGAACTGCTGATAAACTAGTTGCGAGTGGCACTGATATTTCAACAATAGATGACTTGGCCAAAGCTCTCGAGAAAACCTGCCGGAATATAAAATTTTCACCGTAGATGAAGCGGACATATCAGAAAAAGCAGCGAAATTGGAATCTACTAAACATATAAAGACTTTTACAGGCATACTAAAAGTTCATCAAGTTACCGGTAGCCTATTTATACCCAATTGCCTGACATTGAAACTTTTAAGCTGCTTCTGTGACTCTGAGTTATGTCGTCATTTCTATTTGGGTACATTCAATTATCCACAAACACATCCTGAAGCTCATCTGTGGGTTGATGCTTCAAAGTATATAAAAGCTTTCTGAAATGGGAACTTTGTGCTGATTAAACTTCAATGTAGAAAAACGGAATATCGTTATGTTGCAATGTGTACAGGCGTCGAAGACAATGATGAAGTTCAAGTAGTATTTTGTAAAATCTGTGACGAAAGTGGAAAAAGCTTCATAATTAATGATGACGATGTTTTTTTCATCACCTGGGATCAGGGTTTAAAAAAACTTCCTGCTTCTTTATTAAAAATGAGAGGACAGCGTATTTTCTATGCTTTTAATGAAACTGTTGATGTATTTGAGCGCGGATTTAATAAAAATTAAGTTCCTTTAGAATGTATATGTTTTTATTTAATAGCTTAATAAGTACAAGCAACGTTTAATATTGTTGTTTAGAAGAGATATTTATGTTTCCTTTTATTTAATTCTGCTATTGATGGTAAGTTTTGTTATATATTTTTGTTTAAATGGACAAAAAAGAGAATTTTTTTAAGTTACCCAGTACCTAAACACATATTATAAAAAAAAAGACTGTTAAGAAATGAAAAGTCTGATTATAAATAACTTCAAATATAAGTAAAAATTAGTTAATAAAGTTGATTCCTCAAAATAACCTTGGTTTTCATACATGTCTGTCTCTCCCCTGTTCATAAAGTATCCTCCCCTGTGCACCTTGTCTCTCCCCTGTACCGAGTATATACCCTGGTCACTTATAAAACGAGATAAAACCAACAAATTGATTGGCCACTTTGTAAATGCTTTTAATATTGCAGTTTCAATTAAAAAAATATATTCTTAAATAAATTCTTTAAAAAAAATGCCATGCCGCCACTTCATACAACGAATTACCTCTTAACTAAGAATTACCCAAATATCTTATACAGATTCATATAAAACTCCACGTTGTGTGTTCAGTATGTGTACAGTTTCGTACGTGTTTCGAATGGAACTAGGGGCTTATGTAACAAAGCAATAACTCATTGAACCTAACGAGTAGGTATGGCGACTGGCTCAGAAGTCGTTTACATTAGAAGATAAGAATATGTAATTTAATGTGATATGTAATAGAGATAAACGAAACTAAGTATGGTTTCGTTGATAATATGATACGACTAATAAAAGTACAAGGAGTATACTATCAGATCGGCACATACAATAATAAAGTGTAAGGTCCAAGATTAAGGGACAAACGGTAACAACCCGTTATTGATTCTGGAAATTCAAAGTATATTTCTATCTTTGAGTTTTGTATTACAGTATGTTGTCTTACTTTTCGGTTACTAATTGATGACCGAGAATATCTACTTTTATAGCTGAGTCTAAGAAGGGTATTTATCAGCGTAGCATCATTATCGTAACATCGCGGAAAACAAGTCTAATCCTTGAAAATGCAGTTTAAGACTGCCGGTAAAAATAAAAGCATACGAGCAAATAGCATATAATCAAAATTATCCAAGTGGGATACGAGTGGGTAATTCGGTTTACTTCCTGCATCGCAAGTGCAAGATTAAACCCCGACATATAGCCGCATACAGATTAAATCACGGTAATACGAGGTACTAACACCGGTTTGTGCAATGCCCCGCTTATGCAAACTGCAATCGGGTAAATGCGCAACGTATATTATAAGTACATATTACTACACCACCAAGATTGCCGATCGGGTTTTCAATCAGGTGATGTCACGCTTAGAGTTCCGCTAGGGTTTCTCCATAATGCCGTGAAATTACGAAATGTCACCGTGAGCAGGCAGAGTTGGAAGGCAGTAGAGATCGATTAGAAAGAGGTTGGAAGCTGGCTTCTGCCTAGTTGTTGGGCATTTGGAAGATGATGATTCCTTTTCGTTGAAGCGTGTTATTACGGAATAAGAAAGTGAGGGAGCGATTCGCCGAGGGTCGGGTTTCTGAGGAAGCCGATGTGGCATCAGAGCCAAGAGCGCTCAGTTCATGTTCCAATCCACTGGTTGGACCCATTCCGAGCGGCGGCGGTCGTGCGTGATGTAATCGCACCATTACCTCAACTTGCACTTTTATTTTATAACCAAACATAAATAGAAGATATCGTCTATGTAGTAGATTTATCTCCTTAATAAGACCGCGGTTTTTACCGTCAAAATTAATAATAATGTTACGGACATGAGAGTTGGAACGCATGTACTTGACAGAAGGTTGAAAGCCCACTTATAACTTACGAGCACTCGAAACTTACTTAATCATCAAAATTTATTCAATGTCAACACCACCATTATCTCAGCATAAAAAGCAAATTACAGATGCATTTATTTATGTGGACTAGACCGGTCGCGATAGTGACCCCCTTAGCGCAACCAGAATCAAAATGTTGTTTTGGTGTTGCGTAAGGTGTGTTCTTTACGGGTAATTATGTAAAGCGGTGGATCGGATCGACGACGCAAGTAGGCGAGAGACCGGCCCGCAATGTAATGGTAAGTGTTACGCAGCGTGCCCGTTCCTGCGGCTAGTGACGCAACCGCCCGATATGTGCCAAAACTGCACTAAACCTTCACTAACTTCTAATCGAGCCTCGTTCTTTTATATCTCAAATTCGCGAAACCATTTGGGTGTATCCTCGGCCCACTTGTCGGTAATTTATTCGCAGATCTCTACAACTAATAGTGATGTGATAATGTTTATAGCGTAATATAAAATCTGCAATGTGTGTGCATAGATTGCGAAAGCGCCTTTACTGACAAATGTAATCCTACCGTATCCTGTGGAGTAGCAATAAAACATATCTCTAACTAGGTAATAAAAATAAACGCAACGTTTACTAAATGCTGACATACCCCTATCTAGGAGTTATCTACGCACACAGGTTATCAGGCCGACAGCTAAATACTTATGCAATGAAGTTAATTGCCCAAGAGAAATCATGAGTCGAGAAAGGGAAATTAATGGCTAGGTTATGCGTTGAAATTACCACGTTGTTTTTCACAACAACGCTAATAATGTTTGGAGTTGTTATCAAGCGAGTGATAAGATAGAGTACAGTCCCCTTTGTTTCAGTGCACTCTAACATAAGACCTTAGATAGAGCATTATCTGAATATGTACTGCGACTAGTGTGTGCCGTAACTGTATTTTGTTTACTCATGCTCGACTATTCTTTGTCTGCGACGTGAAATGGTACGATGACGAAACTCTTGAGATAAGGAGTTTGTTTCAAAAAGTTAATTAAAGGTACTTGAAGTGGGTGATAAACTAAAGTCATTATGCCTCTGCCATTGAAACTAGTCAGTTTTATAAGGGAAGTACCTAGGTAGGTTAATGTTTACACACTAAAAGTAGAAATTGGGCCTTTGTTAACATGTGATTTTTATTGAAATAGGAGATGATAATTAAATTACGAGTTGCTTGACACATGGCTTATTCAAAGAAACCGTTTTCGACCTTAGTGGAAAGGTCAACCATCAGTCAAGGCGAAAATGAACGAACAATTGCCTAATAGTGTATTGTCATCTCTGATGAAGTTGTAAGTGGAGATTATTTAGGCCTTCAAAGAAGAAATTCCAACATTAGGTTAGGAATCAGCTTGAGAATAACTTTAAATTTTAACTCAAACAAGCGGAGCAATTTATCTTTCGCACAGCAACTATCGTTCAATATGTTCTATTTTAATAAGTTATCACCGCTTTTATTAGTATTAGCTATTAACAATACAGATAGCTCTATCTTATAACTTTCGTATTGTTTTCCTCGCATTATCAGCCTTATACGACACAGCCGGGTCGTACGTTGATATAGCTAAAATTATTTTTCGTAACGATTTCTCATGGCGGAAAAACGTTCAACATAGCCTTTCCGATACTAGTATATACAAGTGATCACAATCGTTCAGTCAGGCAGCAATAGTTTCATACTATTAATTTCATGCAGACTGTTAACGGCCAGATCGGTCATATGAAAATTAAATATGACGGAGAATTGAGTTACGAGTATTGTGCATTGAGCAGTTATCGGCAACCTCCGCTCCGTACGCGTTTATCTGTACCTGGAGCGAATCGGCAGCCAAGGCACTTTGGACTTTCGCTGCTGCGGATAGAACTGAGATGAGCAATTGTAAAAGTTGCTCGTATGGAGTGATCTCGATGGCCGTGGGCGTGGACAATGCCATTTGGCCGGCAATGAACCCTCGCATTTACTCTGCCGCAACAATTAGCGACGCGTCGCGAATCTAACGAGACTATTTACACAACCACAGCTTGATGGCTCTGCAGTGCTGGTAGGTACTGGTACAAGAAACAAGTCTTGCCACATTAAGCAAACTTGACGTCGCAGAGTTGCTTTGATACGTTTGCAAACGCGAATTTATTGGGCTTGTTCTAGCGAATGTACAAAATCAGGAATAAATTGCGGCAACGATTCAATTAATTACCTGGACTAGGAAACTTGTTATTTATAGTCTGGTTAGCTACCAAGATAATAGAACAACTATGTCAAGATACAAATTATACTAAAACCGGTTCAATGTTAAATGAAACCGACAGTAATGTGTTTAGGCGTGTTGATACCGTAAACAGGTTTTTGAGCGATTAGACTTATAGGACGTTTGTGCTTCGAACGAAAAATAAGCTTTATTTATGTAACCAAGAAGTTCCTGAAGAAGAAATAACAATTTAATAATACTTCGGAAGATTAAATTCTTTATGAAGTCATTTGTTTAGCAAGATGAACAAGAGCCGTCCTACGTAAAGTTTAGACTATCGAAGCCGGCCGTGACATTTAGTCAAAGACGTTAAAGTTTAATGCAGTAAGTATACGTAGTACCTATTATTTTCATTGCTGAGAAAACATGGAGATGCTCGACCCGTTGTGTAAAATTTTATCTCCATAACAACATCCGACACGGAATAAAATAACTGCAAAGTCCAGCCTCCAATAACAAGATGAAGGTACTTTGATACAGCAATTTCATAAGGTTTCAGCATTGTCGTAGTTACTAGCAAGACATATTACCTATCCATCCTTTCCACCCGTTATGCCATTACTCATTTACTACACATGAAACACAATTTAATAGCATTTCAAGAGAATCGAGGTGTATCTCATTTCGGATTCATGACGGCGTGGGCGGTACAAACACAAGGCGATTGTCGCAATCTGACGTTATGACAGACCCGCCGAACCTCATCTTTGCATCGAATTATTGTCTAGTGAACATGGCTTATAATGGCATCTCCGCGTTGGGCAATGGATCTCAAGGCGAGCCGGATAAAAACTAATGAAAATATTAAACGTGAAACACGTTTAGTAATAACTTACTAGCCAGAGAACCAGAGCAACGGTCGTTCGGTATGCCAAAATCCAACGGAAATATGATAAGAATTAATGAAGTTACTCATTACAAAGTTCAGATATGGTTCATGGATATTATAAGTTTCCTCGTTTTGGTGCTAAGAGAGAATTTGTATAATAAATAAGGAAAGTCAACGAATATTTTTTAAATTAAATTAACGCAGTCACATTTCTGTTTACATTTAGCTATACGTGGAAAATAACTAGTCAGTGAATTTATTTTATACTTATTTACTTAGTAGAGCTATAAAACACATCTTATTTTCCTGTTCCTAAAATTGTCCGAAACATCACGAAAGTAGGTTGAACTCTGCATTGCCAGGGTACCTTTTGGTAAATGGAGTTGGGTTATAAAACTTAGTATTGACCATACGCACGAAGAAGGGAACAAAGGGCTGACTCATGTCCGGAGTTTGTCGGAGAAAGGAGTTGGGCTAAAAATAGTACAGTGGCGGTTACGAGCGCGGCCGTTGGACCTAGCCTACGCAGGTCGCCCGCGCCCTTACCCGCGCTAACTTATGTAGGCACTCGGAGATACGTCTCTCGACTCTCGACCTAATGAACGTATGTGACCGAAGTGGGACTTTCGAAGATCGAGCTGAGGCATTCTGCTCAGGCTTTTTAAGTACACGTTGTTGGGAGACATGGGTATCAATTCTAGGGTTTAGCGGCGGGTAATTTATGGCCTGTGTTAGTGCGCTGGGTAGTGCGAGGTAGAATTGGATGGGTTTTGTTTGATTACTTAGCATTACCATAAACGCCCTTTGTCAATTAATCTGAGGAGTATGTCTAGTCATGTCTTACTAATAATATGTAAGTATTCTTAGTTTTAAGTAGAAAATCTTATTAATTTTATGATTTTTGCCTCTACGAAGCTACTAAAATACTTACAGAATAGCAAACCGGTAAGCTTATCGTGTAATAAATTGCATATTATTTTACAGTGATGAATGAAAACACGCCTACACAATTTCCGCTAAGATAGGCGGTCCAGACGACCGGCGCAGGCGCAGGGCACAATGCGGACTCAGTGATACTTAAATTACCTATAGTTAGGACCATGAAATACAATACTGTAAATAAATGGGGTTCGCTAGCTGCTATTTTAATGCTTTATCTGGATACGTACACAATAACAACATACTTAATCTACGGCTTACTGTGAAATATGAATCTTTATTGTACTTTATGCAAACTTACAAGTTGCTTTGCCAAAGAAGGTAATAGTAAGTAGATGAAAAACTAATTTACGATAAAAATATGGCAATGGTGAAACTGGTATTACAAAATTCTATAAATTTATTAAGTACTAGAGTTATGTGTTTATAATACTTTAGGTATCTAACTGTCAAATGATTGCCTAAATAAGTATAACTACCTTAGGTAACTGCCCTTTAAAATACGCTGTAATGTGAGTCTGTGAATCGTCCGGATTGCAAAGATATTATTACAGTGTTAAATAAATAATAACACAAATATAGCATGAAGGAAATAATCAACAGTATTGCCAGCTCCCACGGTAACATTGTCTAGCACTCGAAGGTGCTATGCTGTGTTGAAAGAGTCGAAGGTGCTACAGAACCGGCTCGGTGCTTGGGAAACCATCCAGTCGCCTTCAGATTGCGAAAAGTGTGGAAAGCTGTATTTCACTTGCAAACATTTATGCAGAGATTGTGTTAATGTTAATCTACCAGGATTACTTAGAATGTTAGGTAAATAAGCTTCAAGGTATGAAATGTAATTTTCTTTAGATGGCGATTTGAAATATTGCTATCAAGTTGCTTTAAGCGAAATTTTTAATTCAATTTTTAACTGACATATATGAATCTAATAATCTAATCTGCAATGAGTGGCGAGAGCAAGATGAGGCCTATACCCAGCAGTGGGTGAAGTCAGGCTGCGGATGATGATGATGATGTATTAGGTAATATAGTAGATTCATATCTACTATATTACCTAATACAACACTAATGGCCCATAAGATCACGCTAAAATTATTATTAAGTTGTGTACCTGATAATAATTGCATTATAATTGTCAGGAAATAACCTAGTTAGAGACAGTAAGAAAAACAAGTTTACTCATTAGGAGTACACAATAAAGTGATTACGGAATTGAAATACTATTTCCCTAACATAAATAAGGTTTAAGGTAGATGTTAAAAGACTACATTCTCATACGCTAAATGTGACACCATCAAACATGGTAAGTAGGCAGGTACCTAAATCGTTTTGGAAAATTTAGCAGCCTTGGAAAAGAAGCCGTTTCCACCGTTTCGAGCGATGAATTTCATTAGTACAGAAACACGTGTTAAGCAATCACATGTCACAAATATTTCATGTCATCGTATCAGTCGGCGACTGGTGATATTAGAGAATGTTACTAGTCTTTAGAAACATGACTGATTATGTGTGCTAAATGATTACGAAGATTTCTCAGGGACGGATCTACTTAGGTCTCTCCTAGGTCGGTCTCTAAAGTCAAAATGAATTATATATTTTATTTGAAACAAAAAGGTTACCGAATCATGTGAATAAAGAAATTATTTGCAACGGTTTTGATTGGTTTACAAGCAAGAACAGCTAAATCTGATAATTATCTAGGTTAGACTTTTACTAGCTAGGGTTCCTGTTCTTAGTAACATTCTAGTAAGTTCCTACGTAGTATCTGTTTGTGGGCCTAGACCTATTCTTCCCAGATTCCTAGAATATGCAGGCGAGGTCCAGGCCCAAATTGATAAGCCGCTCTCTACTTTCAAAGAGTCAATAAATATTCTACTCCCATGCCATCTCAATAGTGATTCTATCCTGGCCTTGAAAACAAGAAAAATATTATAGTGTGGCTATCGATATCGAAAAAACCTATAATAGCAGGCTTGCGTGATTTGCGTGCAATGCAAATGTAATGCAACGCTTGGTCTGTCGAATGTTATTACACGCCCACTGACCAACTAATGATCGTAGAAATAGGTGACCAGATACACGAACCTGCCTGAGATAGTTTGCGTAACATGACAGTGGTTTAGGCAAAATAGTATTTTATAGTGATAGTTTTCAACTAACTAGACTTTAGTGCGACCAATAAACATCAAATCTAAGAGAGACTAAAATAGTAGCTTAGAAATGTTACCTAAGTTTTATTATATTCAATTCAAATAAGTACTAATTTCTAGGTTTCCTAATTCTTTAATACCTACATAGGTAGGTCCCTACTTTTACTTTTACTTTTCTAGTTTATTTGTTACTATTTCTATATTGCTCATTAAAACTTGTACCGTTTTAACATCAAAGTTAATTTTACGATACCTACTTCGTCAAAATGCTTTAAGCAATAGGACCGCCCTTACGCATTCTAGGTTCAGATTTTAGTTCATATTGTATCGTTTTTCTTTGTTTAGTGGTTATAAACAATTTTCTATCTATCTATCTCCGTCGTTAGCACTAAAATACAAAATTTTATGGTGTACCCTGATAACAATATCCCAAAAATCAATAAGAACCTCAAAAGCTCTGGGGACAAAGGCGAGATACAACAAAAGATTGCTTTATCTGCTTTGAGGAAAAAAATTATGGCGAACGGTTGTATTTGTAAATAGGCAGCAGGTAGACGGTGGTAGGTGTATTCAACTCAAGATGGGGGAGAAAACAAAATATGTATAATAAAAAATACACTTGGCTGATGCACCTTTCAATATTCCCACTGGTGCAATTTCATACTTTACGTCCTAGGTGTGTCATTTGATTGGGTTATTGAATTCAAAGGTAGGTTGGGGAACATGGTTTAGGTTAAAATCTGCGCTTACTGTTTTAAAACGATCGATCGACATTGTGTAGGTACTATAAAATTCTAATTTTTATAAAAATAACTGAAGGAGAAGACGACTCAATGAATAAATAACCTCACAGTGATGAGATGACCAGTACCTACCTAAATTATTATTCCGAGAAATTGATAACTCGGAACGATGAATATGGGTAATATCGGTCTCACGTAGCTACGTTATTTTGTAAATACCTACTTAACAGAGATAATAATTTGTAAAACATTCATTAGCTTTCGTAAAGCTGATTATTAATTAGGTAACTAATAAGCAGCATTTATGACAAATTCTTGTAAATATTTATAATACCCCCTAATATGAGCTAGTCTCGTCTGCCCTTGAAAACGATCAACCCTAAGCAACAAGTGTGTTTACGAACACAGAATAAACCACAAAAACCCAACGCAGGTAGCTCTACCCTAAATGGACTAATAACAACCTTATTTTCGTAGAAACAAGATTCTTATTACAAGAGCAGACCCATAGGGCCACAGGGCGAGGTATACGATTTCCATCTCTAAGAGTTCAGCTATAGAGCATTTCTAAGAATAGCCACTTCAACCCCTGCAGAGATTCGAAAAGGTCCTTATCCAGGTTTTTTTTTTGTTATTCTACTTATTTATCTCCGGTTAACAATTTATAAGGCTCCTCCCTAATTGGAAAATGTTTAGTTCTTATAATTTATTTAGCTAGAACTCTAATAAATATAGGAAGATTAGTGAGATAAAACGTGCGAGTACTGATTAATGAAGGCAAAGAAAGACCTGGATTTTCCCCAAATACCTACCTACTTACTACTTATTCTTTGAGTTGAATACCAACTGACATAAGACGAATCTGATACCTAGTAGGACCTATTTGAAAGTCATTTATGCCTACCAATATGTTAATAAAAATAATATTAATGAATAAGCCATCTTCACGCAACTGGGCCAATATGGTACCTACCTAGTTAAGTAAGTACCAAAATGGTTAAATAAAGAAAAACAAAACAACCTACCTACCTACCTACTTAAAACAAGGGTAGGTATTTCGCTATAAAAATCTACCAGGAATTTAGGTTCTGTGTGTATTTACTACCTACCTCATACTATTTAAGGGAGGTAGGTAGGTAGCTACATGTTTATCTTACTAAAATGTTAGTTCCGAATGGTAGTTATTTTGTGTAGGTAGGTAGGTATTATGATAAGGTATGCCGGTTCAAATGTACCTACCTATAAGAAGTTTGTTGGTAGAAAATAATACCACAATGATTATTAAAGTAAGTAGTACCTATGTAATGTACTTAACCTATTTAAAAATTAATTAAGATGGTAGAAACCTAGCTAGGATAATGTTCTGTTGCGCGTAAATACCTATTATTTACATAGAATTAAAAAAAATGCGAGAATCGTGTTTGACAATCAACAGAATAGGTAGGAAAAAAATTCATAATTTTGTCAATAATAACAAACCACGCAACGCATCTTGTTTTAAATTTATTTTCGAGTCGGTAGGAACTATATGTGAACGTTAGATTTGAGATGAATCAACAGGTTTCAAAATTTGAGTGGTTAAATGTGCAACTTACCTTCAAGTACAGATCACCAAAGTCGTACAGCGCAGACTGATGCATGATGGCAGTAGACATCATGTAATTACGACGCTCAATCCAAAGTTTCTGCTTTCCGCAATAGATACGACAGTAAACAGTTTCACTGGAACACGGATATTTTGGAGGGTCGACAAACTCACATAAATTTTAAAGAAAATAACAGTTCTGGGTCAAAAATAACGAGAATTTTAGGGAAACCTTCGTAGAAGTCCTTGTAATTTTATTTTCTAAAGATTGTTGCTCATTTGTTTTTATCGATAGATGACCAACAATTTCCGAACTAGATGGTCGTGAACGCTTTTATTATTTACGCCCGCCCACGATTGTGCCAAAACTAATTTTTGAACACAGTTTCGCAAAACTGCGAAAATGTACAAAACAGTCCTTTGTTTCGATATGTCTCCCTCACTTTTATTTTCGCGTCTACACGGAAATTCACAATTTTGGTCAAAATTCAGCGCGAACTTTACGTCAACATGAACATTAAAAACTTTTTTATTTTTGTGGACTATACTCCAAAAAGTTTTAATTCTGGTTGTATAAATCGCAAGCCTAATAAAGTCGTAAAAGTCCGCGCGAACCGCACCACACGTTCATTCCGTATCACGCTAGCTCGCGCACTGAATGAGTGAGACTGAACTGACTGTGACTTGCCGGCGGCCGGTGGCAGGCGCACAAACTGACGTGACTGAACTGAACTGCGAGCGGGCGGGTGAAGCTTGACTCTGCTTTTTTGCTTATGCCTACTACTTGTTGCCGGCAACGCTGCGTAGATTTTAATGTATGGAGTGCGTAGTACTATTTTAACTTTTTTGTAGGTAGGTATTCACCCTACTGGCTAGTTGCACGCTAACTAAACAAGAGGAACCTACCCAACTAGGTAGGTACTTACAACACAAGTGTTGTAAATCGTAGTAAAAATAGGATCGTAATACTAATAGGTAGGAAGGTACCTATCTACCAATTTTATTAAAAGAAGCTAAAAGTAGGCAGGCAGACAGACGGTATTTAGGTATTATGTCTGGCGAAGATAGGAATCTTTAATGCCGGGAAAATCGTGTTTGGCGTTTACATTTTCCTACGAAGATAATGCCTATGCCTACCTATCCTATTATAGGTAGGTATAGATATTACCTACGCTTAGCAACTATTCTAGAGCATTCTCAGGCCAATCAAGATGCTAATAATTAATTACCTATGTGCCCAGTCAGACTGTCCGCCTTCATGATGCCAAAGGCTGTGGACACCGACACGGTAAACGCGATGGAAAAATCCACAAGTTAGATCTTAAACTTAATATAATAAGTAGGTGTACTTACCTACTTATTATACTATTATCTACCTACCTACTTATTTATCGTCAAAGCTTTGAAACATTCTCTGAAATCGTCAGGAATATGAGCGAGACAGATATGCTTTAGCAAATAAACTTACAAATAATCATTATTTAGTAGTTTAATCATTATTTTATGGCATAGCAATAACTGGTAAACATTTTAACCGATAAGGTACAAACCTACATAATTAAGTAAGTTCTTTAGAATATTTTCTCCGTAAACGGATGACTCTGAAAACTGTTTAAAAGCTGCTTACAAGATCGTGTCATATTTTTCTGACGAAAATATACATAAAAAACGGTAATCTTCTAATATATAAAATTCTCGTGTCACGGGGTGCGTAATCGAACTCCTCCGAAACGGCTTGACCGATTTTGATGAAATTTTTTGTGCTTATCACCGGATATGAGAATCGATCTATGAGAATCGGCCAACATCTATTTTTCATCCCCCTAAATGTTAGGGGTAGTCCACGCCTAAATTTTTTTTTTAATTTTTTTGACAGAATTTTTTTTTTTATGATACAACATACAAAAATACATACAATCCTAAATTTTTACCCTTCTACGATATTATTTATTTATTTATTTTAAACAGTTTCAGAGTTTTCATCCATATTTTTTTAAGTACTAACCTACGTATATAATTTTTAGAACTCGGTTCGGTTGGCTTTTGTTAATTAAAATTTCATTCGTGTGGCCAGCTGATCCGACTTAATTATGATATTTTCTATCTACTTCAAAATAATATTCGAAGTTGGATTGTAAGCTACTCCTTATCCTGTTGGTACTCACCTATCTTCCTGTATTTTATTTACCTAACCATTCGCGTGTCTCGTTATCACATCGAGACCCTACTGGTCCGCGAGCAACTTTTTATCATCGCCTGCCAAACCCCGTTTTGCCGGTTTATGATGCTATCCCGCTCTATCATCGATATTGGTATACGGGAATCAAAAATTATAGGTTTTGGAATGTATATTTGGATAGGAGTCCTGTTATACACATTGAGTAGGCATCAGAGTATGCAGGTAAAAGGTATTGCATGTAAATAAAGTGAGTGTCCCATTTTAGTCGTGGCCGTGTCCTAAATAATGAGACTTTACCTAAAAAAAAACAAGAAAACTTGTGGCGCCATCTGTTAGAATGCCCACATTCCTATTTGTTATATTTGATATTTTCTTAAGTTCCTTGTAACCTAAAATATAAATAGCTAGATATTCTCATTTAATTAGAACAGTTAAGTAAAAAATAATATGACAAGAAGAACCTAACAGTACATACCTACTTTGTGTCATTCTAAACACGACTAGGTTTTTAGTACTTTTCTTGGCTGAACGTCTACCTATTTGTAGGAATAAGGATTATATTATTTGTTATTTCGTTAGTAAAGGGATTTCTTTAAATGTAAGTTGGTATTCCTAATCCTAATATATTTTCGTCGCTTATTCTGAGAAGTCACATAAAAATATTGCTATCATCGATGAGGTTTAAATCTTAAACTTAATTTATATAAAACAATTCTTCTAAATTTGTACTACCAAAACTAATCTAACATAAGTTTCATGAACTTAATCAGTATCTTTTATAAAAAAAAGCGTAGTCTCTATCATCTCAGATTTAAAATAAAAATTTGTAGTCTTGTAACAGTCATGTGACTACCAAGAGAGGGCGCCACTTATTTTCTATGTCACCTATGATGATATTGAATTTTTCCGCAGAATGACATATTTTCCCACGGTAAAAAGTATCTTTCTTCTCAAGCCCTAGAGAATCTGTGTACCAAATTATATTTAAATCGGTTCAGTACTTTTTGCGTTTAGGGAATCGAAACAGATAGTGAAAACAGTTTTTTTCGTATTTGGTTATAAATATAAGGATTTCTGCTATTAGAAATATTTCTGGTAAGAATTGTATTTTTATATACTAGAATCTTGACGAGAGAGATAAGGCCTTAATTCACCACCACATAAAATAATGACCTACAAAGAGCTTACCAGGAAAATAACGATAACATAAAATAACTCATATATAAATTATGTATTTTTAATGCAAGAAAAGTTATGAACGGATAATGCGTGACCTGCACCATAACTTCCTGTAATTTAATTATTTTCCATATTAAAATACAACATAAATGCAACAGTAACAGCGGCGCTGATAGCCCGGTATTGTGTTACAATATACCAGAAACAAACATTTAATGACCATGCTAAAACTCATGGGAAATACTTTGAAACCTGAGTTTGATTAAAAACTACATACTTGAGTTAGATTTCCAGCCTCGAAGTATTATTAGCCTTGTATTATTAGCATTATGCTGAGAACGTCGACATTACATAGATAGACGTCCAACGCAAGATTAGCCGATTTGCGGTATCCCTTCGAGAATCATTAGGGCCCAAGCTATAAGTTTTTGAGCAATAGGTACCTATGTCCGCTGCGACTTATAATCCGTTTCGCGCTTGGTGTGAGGTTTATTAAGATACATGCTAATGTAATGGGTATTATATTACACAATATTTAAGTCAGATATTGCAATATTTTCTGTATGCATATAGAAATAGAAATTTCGTATAAGTGATTTCGAATCTTATCAGCGTTATTAATCAACCCAATCTGGCCTGTTGCAGTTGACTGACTGATAAGAGCGCGTTAAATAGTTTCTGTAGAGGACATCACTATTTTTATCTATTAACTATGTACATAATACATACATATTATACCTATGCATAGAGGTATATTATACGCAACGTCACAAAT
This sequence comes from Gymnoscelis rufifasciata, assembly GCA_929108375.1. NCBI lineage: Eukaryota > Metazoa > Arthropoda > Insecta > Lepidoptera > Geometridae > Gymnoscelis > Gymnoscelis rufifasciata. The sequence continues at coordinate 3,233,738 of OV815315.1, read as the reverse complement.
TTAGCTTCGTGACTTCTGAAGGGTTAAATATTGCCGTGACGAAACGTACCGAACTAGTGGGAACATTTCAAAAATTAACAACCATTCGGGTAAAAAACTAAACAACAGAAAAACTGGACAGATTATGAATTAAAAATAAATGAGAACATTTTCTTTGTATGACAAATGTTAAAACACCTTCTGAAGTCGAATATTTCGGTTTAGATCGATGCAATCTACCTGATTATTCACTGGTGGAGTTCATTTAGAACAGCGCGCTGCAGAGAGTTTCTTCATCCGAGATGTGATGTTGCGAACCTTGATATTTTTAAGCCCCCCGGAGGTTAACCTGTAATTTTTTTTTAATTTTGTTTAATTTGTTTTTAGTTGATCTTTCCATGCCCTGTGATTATAAGGAAATAAAAGTAGATCATATTTAGTCATATCTTGTTGTTTTAGAAAGACGATGGAGGTTGAAGTGTGAAAAAGTTTTTATAGACCTTATTAAAATAGCATTATCTACGAGTTTCTAATAAAAAGATAAAACTTAAATCTTTGTTTAGTTCTTTTTTACCGTTTATTGAAACTATTTAGTTGTACATAAATGTAATTTTTTTTTTTTTTTATGATTAGGTAATAAGTCTTCATTTGACCACAATCTCACCTGATGTAAATTGAAGATGTGGTCTAAGATGGGACATGACGACCTAGAAATTTAAGAAAAACCCCCGATTCCAATACCTTAATTTCCTTAAAAGTAAAACCGCATAATATTTTGTAATGTGCACGCGATGCGCTTTCATTTGATACCCCACTCGAGTATATTTGCAGATTTTCGGTTTTCCTTCCCCACTCTCACCCCCATAACTTTTAAATGATGTTCCAGACAGACAGAAACACAGACAGACAGACACGTCAAACTAATAACACCCCTCTTTTTTGGTAGGGCCTTAAAAATGGAGTAAAGTGTTGAAAATAATTATTTAAAGAAAAATCACGTAATATTTTTGCCGAAAACTAAATCGCCAATCACTCGTTAAAATTTATGATATTACCCTATTATTTTGTTGGTAAGTACCCTTACTGAGAAATAAAATTGCGCGAACGGATTAATGTGAAATTAGACGCAGTTAAGATTAATGTGGTATTATTTTTTGATTTTATTAAATCGGTCATGGCCGCCGTATCAGTCTGCAGTATTCTTAAGAGAACGTCTTATTTCTGCTTGAAGCTGTTATGCTGAGCTCATTTCGTGTTACATCAGTTAGATACTATCGGATTAAGAGATTCAACACATAGATTGGTCTTGGTACCAGAAAGTAAGATAAGTATTACCATAAAGCACCAAATGAGTTCATAAACGGAACACAAAAGCATCGCGATAAGGTGTACAGGAGTAGGTCAGTGTCAGGTGTCGGTCACGTAATGCTTGCTAAGCTTTGAAATATTAAACCTATCTTGCAGAACAAATGCATTAGTGCATACTTTGTTAGGGGACACAGAATAGGCAATATTTAGTTACACATAAATTATCGTATTTTAATCTTTAACACTAAATTTATTTTCTTTATTTATTATTTTAAAATTAGTGTACAGAATATTTGTATTCTAGTGCTGTCTTAATTAAAGGTAGCCTCAGCAAGCGCAATAATGTTGAGTTTGTAATATAAATCTTATTCATAATGTTTGTAATACTTTCTTATCTTGCACACAGGTTTGTCCTATATCTTATTTATCCAATAATACTACCCATTCAAGGTTGTCTGGTAGGGACCGCTCTTTAGCGATAAGACCGCCATTTGTCGCATAGTCTAAAGTTGTTATGTATTGTTTTCTATATTAATTACTTATGCGAGCAATAAACAATATTTTCTTAATTTAAGAAGTTGAAATTTTAATTATTGTGAATAATTTTAGGTTTAAAATTTAATTATAAAAGTGGTAAAAGGTCCCGCATTACTCTTCGATAAATGGATTGTACAAAACAACTGTGAAATATTATTTTAAATAGTTGTATTAATTATAACAAATTTAAGAAAACTTTTTAGGTAGGCAATCAATAAAAAAAAGAACAAAACGAATTAAAAGTTGTTACGGATCCTATTTCGTTCAAACGAACGAACTATAAATTGAATGTAATAAATTATTCTCTCCTGAACCATTTTACATAATGCAACAAACACTACACAAAAATAGTTAAAATTTGCGAATTAGGTATAGTTTCAATCCCTCAGGATTTGGTTTAACAGACAAAAACTTATCTCCATCTTTTGTCTTGGGGAGGTGTCCCAAATGAGTTGTATCTTCGACAAAGATATGGCTGATGGAGAGATAACGTTTATCTTTATCTCGGCTTCACTAATAATTGTGTTTCCATGCGTCGATGCAGCTCTTTTGAACTTTTAGTACTCACAAAGACACTGCAGAACGACAGATAATATAGCGAGACCATAATAATACGCGGACGCTATTACTATGACATACTACAACGTTACTTTGTTTAATGTAAAATAAGCCTTCATTTGACCACAATCTCACCTTATGTAAAGTGACGATGTGGTCTAAGATGGGGCATAAAAAACCTAGAAGGTAGATGGCTTGTCCGGGCCACATTACGAAACACGAAAAAATCGCTTGACGCACTGGCCCAGCCCGGAGGGCGGTGACAAGCTGCGGCCGAAGCCACAAGAGACTGTTCTTAAATAAATATATTGCTGGCCCATTCCGGTTTTTCCTCGGATGCAAAACCTTCAATCACTCCTTCCTTCCTGCCTTGAAATCCTTCTTTTATTCCATGAATCACTCTACCAATTGCAAAAAAAAGTTCAGTAGTTTTTGAGTTTATCCCGGGCATAAAGGACAATAGACGCGGCGGGGACTTTAATTTATAATATTTAGAGATTATCGGTTACTGAATGAACTTCCACTTTTTTAATACAATGAATAACAATTAAAAAAACTTTTATATGTACCTAATTATTAGGTTAATACCTACTAAGCAACTTCTGATGATAAAAATATAAAAAAAAAACAACTAAAATTCTTGTTTAAAATTATGCGTATATCGTTACCTCCTGCGCCTGGCGACACTCGCCCGCGCATGGGGCTAGTCCCATAATCAGAATAAGAATATTCTAGTACCTAATATTGAATATTCCAACGCCCTAGACATTTAGATATATTTATAGATGGCATAAGAAAGTTGCGGGTTATTATATCGGCCGCAGCTGATACCGCCACCTGTCGGCAGTCCAAGGACATTTTGCAACATTTCGGGCCTGGTGTGCCTGTGGTTCGCCATAATTGTCATGTTATTTCATTTTAGGACCTTGAAATACGAATGCCTTAATCATAATGCTTCGGGCTTCTGTCTTCGTTAAACAGAACACGTCCTGTGAAGAACCTTAAGTAAAAATTTAATGTACATCCATTTTTTAAATACAATGAAATGACTACTAAAGAAAACTTGTCATTATAATGTTTGTTTGTAATTTATATACAAGAAATAAATACAAGCTCGCTTTGTCCACGAATTGTGTGCATAAGGTTAATTATTTATTTCAAAGACTAATGTATAGAGACACTTCTACAGCAAGATGCCGAAACCAATGAATGAATGAATGAAATGAAATGAATGAATGAAATATTTATTGCTTTTTAACTAGGTGGTAATTTAAAAAGTATATATAAATATATTTCCGGACAATCCACATCAACATCTACCCCGTGTTAAGCTCTAAGCGGGTACTTGACATCTGATATACTTACTTATTATAATAGACATACATATATAGATATTTTTAGAACACATTTTAAGCACCCCGACTAAGGAGAAAGTGCTTGCAGAACATACACACACTTGACCCCTCGGCGGGAATCGAACCCGCTACCTTTTGCGCTGAATCCAGCCTTCGCCCACCGCGCCACTGAGGCATTCAGATTATAAAATATAGGATTATCTTGAAGAGGAAAATGCTTACGACGGAATTTGCCTAATCAAAAAAAATACCAAATAGTCATAATTCATTTTGAAATACGAAATCAAAATAATATGCTTTAAATAGTTTGTAAGAGCATGTAACGAAGTTTCACAATGAACAAACTCAGACTTGTTTATCAGTGAGCATAAGTAACTACTCATTAAGGGTTCCGTGTATTTACCAATTTATACACTTAGGACCTGTTTCACCATCGCCGAGTAAAATTAGACAAGGGTTCAAATTTTAGCTATATTTTAGGCTAAGTTACTATCTCGTTCAAACCAAGGACTAAGTATGGAGACCCTTAAAATTTATCGTATTTTTCTATCAAGTTCATCACTACAATCACTACATTGTATGCTGTCTTCTGTGCTGTTGTTTGTTAATGTACCAAAATAAATGTATTTCATTTCATTCATTTCATTTCATCACCAAGTTTCAACCGTACAGTTTGTATAGTTTCGGAAAAAAATGCAGTGGCGTACGGACTGACAGACAGACATGACCAATCCGTTCCGGGACGGGTTCCATTTTGTGTCATTTAGCTGCGGAACCCTTAACATACAAAATTATTTTTTTATTAGATTAAATACGATTAAAATAGAATAGAATAGAAATAGAATAGAAAATTCTTTATTACACACACCACAATATTTTATTATACAAAAATACAAAATTATTAATAGTAAAATTAAACCTAGCAAGCGTAATGGGCGGTCTTATTGCTTAAAGCCATTTCTTCCAGACAACCTTTGTATGGAAATAATTAATTAAATGTTGACAGCTACATAAATAATCAATAATATTATAAAGCTGAAGCGTTTGTTTTGTTTGAACGTGCTAATGTCAGGAACTTCGTTTCCGATTTGAATATTAATTTCATAATTTCATCCAAAAATAGCCTAATTAAATAACCTATTTTTCGAAAGTAAATCGTTCCCACGGGAAAAACCATAAAACAGGGGCAACGCCGTGGCGTGAAAGGCTAGTAAGGAACTTAATACTTGACTCTAATACTAGCCTAGTACGAATTGGTTAAGTAACAGGTAGTATACAGCTAGAAGTATTTAGAGAAATTATGCGGGTACATACCTAGGTTGTTTGTTATTTATCACTAATGTGCACAGATAGTAAATTAACTCGCAATCGCGCATATTTTTTATCTGTTCAGTTACTGCAGCACTGCACACTATGCTCTGCAACAAGCTCTGAGTAACAAATAATAAGCTTCATTTAAAATAAATCTAAATTTCAAATTTAAGAAAAACCCCCGAGTCCAATGCCTTAATTTTCTTAAATGTAAAACACTATAAAAATGTGTAATGTGCACGCGATGCGCTTTCATTTTAAACCCCACTCGAGTATATTTGCAGATTTTCGTTTTCCTTCCCCACTCTAACCCCCATAACTTTTTAACGTCACAGCTGATTTTCATGAAACATGTATAAGAACACGCGCGCCAGACTCACCTTTCATACAAAAAAAACTAAATCAATATCGCTCGATCCGTTCGGGAGCTAGGATGTCCCAGACAGACACACAGCGAACAGACAGACAGACACGTCAAACTTATAAATAACACCCCTCTAAACCTGTATCCAGAACTTTAGTTCCCTTGAATGTAAAAAGTTATACCATTTTGTAATTATTTATCCCGGTTCTTGAGATACAGCCGTACATACAGACCACGAAGTCTCACTAGACTCCCGTTTTACCTTTTGCGTAAGGAATCCTAAAAAACGTTCATTAGACGATATATTTCTATCGGTATATGATACCTATTCTTTCGCAAGTGTAATGCTATCATTGTATCAGTACTTGCACAAACAGAAGCAATCCGTTTCTCAACCATCATCAGAATCGCAATAGTTGCCAACATTACATTGACCAAAAGTAATTTAAGGAATTTTGTAATTCAATAACTAGTAAGATAATGCATTCTGTTTTGTAAACTTTTGTAATACTTTCTGATTTAATTGTGTGTCTATAGAGATAGTGTAGAGTATTAGAGATAATGTAGGATTACTTCGCAGTATCAAGAATTTGCGCGTTAGTATACTTAAGTCACCTAAGTTTATTCACCCAGGTGCATTGATTATACTTTATTCACCCAGGTGTTTCCCAGTGAATTAAGCCTACAATTTTAATAGACTATAATCAAATCACCTAGGTGTTATACTCGTAGGTGCGCCTCGTTCGAAGTAATTTTAAGGGTCTGGTTTTGTTTTATTGGTCAAGCATTAATTTTAGGGACTTTAATGCGTACGAGTAGAACAGAGAATAATGTTAACTTAATGTTTCCTTACTCTATTGGTAAGGAGTGCTACGTTATAAAATTTTATATTATGTAAACATATATAAAAAAATAGCAGAGAGAAGGGAGTGCTTAACGCATAATGAAAATTACTTGTGTTTTTAATAACCTCAGCATAATTGTATAAATTGATCATTTGTTTAGTTTGTTTGTTGTTAGGAAAAAAGTGCTATATGAAGCCGTACCACGAGTTTCCACTAACGACTGTTAGAGATTACAATATTTGGTAATCCAATACATTTGACAGATAAAGATAAAATTTAATTGTAAAAAATAGCTATGTAATTCGTTAGGTACTAAGTTAAACAGTGTGATGAACTTACGTGCTGTTTTTTTTAAATAAGAATTTGCTTTGCTAAAATTTTCTGGTTAGTTTTAGCAAGGTTATATATAGCTTAACGATGTCTTAACTACTCATATTTACACAGAAATATTACCATAAACGTTTATTACAATAAGACAAATCTAACGACATTGTTCCTAATAATTTTATTCGCAAATAACCCAAATAAATAAATAATATAATAATAATAGATATAATTTTGTATTGATTTACAATTTCCATTTTTATGAATACTTATGTTTGGCCGACATTTTTCCCACGAGCTTTATTACAACTCAATTTCCTCTGATCTTTAAAGTTTAACAGTTTTTTATATTGTAGTTCTTTCGCATTTCTGTTGGTTCTCTTAATGAAAAAATTATAACCAGACCTTTACTCTTATAAAAATACTTAGTAAAATACTTACGGTGACTTATGCCCACCGTTGGTTCCACAGTAGATCTTAACTTAAAGGCTAAGGGCTTAAAGTAGATTGTCGATACACTTAAAGGCCAAGTGCAATACTTTCAAGACTTATTTGGTTGTTCGGGAAGCTACAAGTTTCCTGGTCGGTACGATATAAGCTGGCAATAACAAAATACTTATTTATTTTTAACCGAGACAAAAAAAGGAAGTAAAAGTTTGTTACGCGTCATATCTCCGTAACTGATTTTGAAAATTCTTGTTTTATTTGAAAGCGTAAGCTTACTGAGTGGTCGTATCATCATGTCAACATCTGAAGTTGGGATCCCAGAGAAATTGAGAGCCACCCTAGAAATTAAAAGATGTTGGATTCGTTTTTTAAACGCAGTTTGTATCTAATATATAAAATTCTCGTGTCACAGTATTCGTTGCCATACTCCTCCGAAACGGCTTGACCGATTCTCATGAAATTTTGTGAGCATATTGAGTAGGTCTGAGAATCGGCCAACATCATTTTCATTTTGCAAAACAACGTTTGCTGGGGTCAGCTAGTTTTATAATGGAATCTGGGTTTTAAACTGGCTTTTAAATGTTAGGGCTATGTTTGCCTAAGTGTTCAAGAAAGCAAACCAGTGGACGTCTTTCAAATAAACAAAAAAAAAAAAAAACAAATAGGAATTCAAATTATCAATTCAAATAACTAAATATGTATTGATTTTTGTTTGACAACATAAAATTATATTAGAAATAGAAGTAATAAAAAAAAAAAGGTATTATACACTACTCGCTTGTGTATACGACTGTCGCGCCTGCGCAGTCTCTTTTAACGGTTTTATTCCACGAACTTTTTCTTACGGTTTTACTATCACATTTTTCTCAGTTAAGTCGCGCAGCAAAATCCTTTCTCCTCCAAGCCGGAACTTCGTTCCAAAAAGTATGAAAAAGCTTATATTCTCTAACTCTTTAATCACCTATGTGTATAAGCGTTGATAAAGGGAAGGCAGATACGTTATCAGCAACGAAGGGTGTGTTATCATTATCACGTAGGACAAGGATAATATTGTGTAGCTGGCATACATCCATGTTTATTTGAAGGGCTGCTTAACAGTGGTGCTTTATATCTAACGAATGGTATAAGGAATAACAATATTAAAGCCATTATTAATTCCAATTCTGAGCTCACACATGTTATTTTAAATTAATAAAATTTAATTCAGGAATATTTTTTATGGCCTCGAGAATAGCTTTTAACAAATAAATTAAAATAAATATTCTCGGACAAATTTAATATATTAATTGAATGAAATGAATGGAAGTAGAGATAAGGCATATTTTGTACCAAATACTAATTATAATTATAGGTAGGTATCCCAAGACTACTCTGGACGGATTATCATTTTATTTATATGAGGACATTAAAAATCAAAGAAATTGTGTGTTGTTAATTAATAATTAAATTTATGAATATATACCATGGCTCTGCCAAAACCGAAGTTAGAAACTTACGAATATCGATACTTATCGAACTTACTAACGATAGTCTAATAGTGATACTAAATATTTTTATGACCTTTATTTGTTTTACGTAGTTGCAGCATATTGCAGCAAACAAGCCTAATATTAGACTTTTTTTAAGCTAGAGAAGCCTTCATTTAGCAACATCTCACCTGAAGTAAAGCGACGATGTGGTCTAAGATAGGGTATGAAGACCTAGAAGGTTGATGGCTTCTCCTGACCACATAACGAAACACGAAAAAGTGCGTTTCACGCACTGGCCCAGACCGGAGGGTGGTGACTAGCCGCGGCCGAAGCCTGCCACCAGAGACTGTTCTTAGCACCACCCGGAGGACACGTGTATAAGGATTCAGAAAGTTAACACTAACGGACGTGAACAGAAAAAACCTCCAAAACCTAAACCTACTTACTTTTCATTACATTTTAATAGTTTCTAAACTTTTTTGCTTCAACATTATGAGACTGAATATGTAACTAATAATGACTGGCACATGTCTTTTTTTTTATGTTAGATAAGCCTTCATTTGACCACAATCTCACCTGATGTAAAGTGACGATGTGGTCTAAGATGGGGCATGAAGACCTAGAAGGTTGATGGCTTCTCCTGACCACATAACGAAACACGAAAAAATCGTTTCACGCACTGGCCCAGACCGGAGGGTGGTGACTAGCCGCGGCCGAAGCCTGCCACCAGAGACTGTTCTTAGCACCACCCGGAGGCCACGTGTAAGGATTCCACTTACGGACGTGAACAGACAAAACCTCCAAACAAATATAAACAAATGTCTAATATACTTATGACAATGAACAATTAACGTTACAATATGGCAATGAAAAGTATTGACCTAGGTTCGGGCACGTTTCGTCACTAAGAATTAATGTCGGTTACTATGTGCCTATTTTGTTGTAGTTGTCATCTAAATATTGAATGGCTATTCCGTATGTCATAGAAATTTAATGCAATTTCTTAGGCAATTAATAACTTGTAACTAAAGAATAATCATAATCACCCCTATTTACGATATATCTTTTGTAAATTATCATGGTTTTTAACAATATTATGACTTAAAACTGGTAACATACCGGAAAACTTACTACGTTTAAGTCTTACTTCTATTTACGTTCCCATTGCTGGGACACAGGGACTTCTCTCTTGACGAGAGAGATTAGACTTTAATTCACCACGCTGGCCCAGTGCGGGTTGGTGAGTTTCCCATGTCCTTCAAACTGTTCAAGCCAAATAATATCTAATAATAATGTTGTGATGGATGGAAATTAATTACCATAGCAATTTTTTTTTGTATAATTCTCTGTCATATTGGCCATAGACATAAGAGAAAGTGATTTGTCTCTGGTTAAAGTTATAATGGCGATTTGTAAAAAGGCCACATTATGATAACTAAGGTTATTTCAGTGAAAGTAAAAGTAGTAGAAGATAATATGTGGAAGAATAAACATTTAATGTCGTTTCTTTGTCAACAGGTTAGTTTTTTTAAATATAATTGCATATTAATGTTACCTTGTAATAGAAATAAATTCTAAAATTAGAACTTTGTTTGCAGAGCAACAACAAGTTTATTCATTTACTAACCTATTGAAGAGTTAATATATCTTATAAGATAAGCCCCGGCGTCGCACGGGTAACAAATGTTCCCGGCAATTTTTCCTTATTTGCTCACCGTTTAGACCTACCCTGGACTACGACAAACATTTTAAAACCAAAATCAGCTCAATCGGCCCAGCCATTCTCGAGTTTTAATCAGACTAACGAACAACAATTAATTTCTATTTATAAAGATTAATCTTACCGACATTTATCATTAGTACTCCATTTTTAGGGTTACGTTGCCAAAATGGTAAATAAAAGAAACCCTTTTGGAGGAAGGATTTGAAATTTAGGGGGATTATGTATTTTTGTTAAAAATTTTTTTTCTTATTTATGGTGTTTCTTTTATTGCCAAATTGTGTACACGGAACCCTAGGTTTAGTATAAGTCTATCTCATACGTTTAATTTTTTTTTTAAGTTTGTTTTTGTTAATCGATTAGGTATAAATCAATTGATTTCCCGCGACCTATGACGAAACGATTGCGATCGCTAATAGCAGTGAAACACGAAGCTAAGTACTCACTTAACATGTGTTTTTGCGCATTTCAATGTGCGTGCCGGCCCGGTTTCGTGCGCACGTTATACGCAAACAAACCTTTACAGTTTTTACTATGTAATAGAAAAACAGTAAATATTAGACACCAGGGTTAATGGATTATCATTCAAGTACGTGATCCTAAACCAAGAAATTTAAGGTTAGGATTAAAATTGCTGAATAAAATATTCATGTCTCTTTATTTCAATGCAATTTAGAATGTAGTATTTATTATATGGTGTATAAAAAATATTCATATCAAAATATTATTAATTTATGTCGCACAGCTTCTGTATCTGTATTAATTATTACATAAATAACAATTCCGAACAATTCACACAATATTTAGCCCTGTGGTAAGCTCTAAGCTTGTGTTACGGGTACAAGACATCTAATATAATTAAAAAAAACTTTAATAAGTTATTTTTGACACTAAAAGTTGGTTTTTTATATAAATATGTATTATATATTATATATTACACATAATTTACACATTATTCTAATTGTTTTGTTTAAAGCATACAGGTAAGAGTGGGTAAGCCCACTCTTACCCAATAAATAAAAAATATTTTTCACCATAGCTAAAGAGTTGAGTTATTATTTTACGTGAAAACACGTTTTTTATTTCGTAAGAGCAACTTATCGCATCACTACGTTGGGTTTTCTGATTGATTGGTTTACTGTCGGAAAGAAATCGCTGTTTTACACATTATTACGATAACGATAATAAGGGATAACGTAACTTTGTTTATGACTTTGGAATAATTATTCGCTAGTTTTTTCGACAGTTTAAACTAGGCCCGCAGGTTTTCCTTTCTTAATTTTACACGACAGGAAGTGACCCGCGGTGTAACCCGGGTTATAATGTATTTTCCCGTATTCAAAAGTAGTTTATGTAATTTTCAGGCTCTAGAGTCTGTGTACCATGTGTACGTGTTTTTTTATGTAAGATAATCCTTCATTTGACCACATTCTAACCTGATGTAAAGTGACGATGTGGTCTAAGATGGAGCATGAAGACCTAGAAGGTAGATGGCTTCTCCGGACCACATATTACGAAACACGAAAAAATCGCTTCAGGCACTGGTCCCGCCCGGAGGGAATTTAAATCGGTTTAGTAGTTTTTGCGTGATAGAGGAACAGACAGAGTTACTTTCGCATTTGTAATATTAGTATGGCTTTTCTTGAAGGAATTCGTTTTTCCGCCGCGTGGTTATTCCAAGTCATTTTTCAAAATAAGAGAAATCTATTAGGAACTGCCAACATTAACTTATTGAAAATTGGATTCCTGAGACTGAGGTATTTTTCTAAAAAAACGCAGGTAGTCTTGAAGTTATAGAGGTACTAGTAGATTAAACTTACAAAAAAACATGTTAAATTTCTTAACCCAGGTGGCAGAGTTGCAGAGCAAGAAGTATTCATAGTATAGGTAGAAATATTGTCGATAATTGACAGAGCCAAGCAACCCATATAATCTAGGATATTAATGAGATAGTCAAGTTCTCCTGATTCGGATGGACTGGTCTAGGGAGCTACCACCTGGCAAATTGTATTAAAACCTAGAACTATTAGTTCACTATAGCTTCTCATATAAGTTGATATGTTTGTTTGGAAATGCTTGAATAATTGGGTCGTTTCATATCGCGAGCTGTTTAGAACAAGGTATGAATTGGCCAAGGGCTCTTTTAGTATATGACGATTCAATTCAATATTAGTTCCAGATGAAGTTACAATTTGTTTGTCAACTTTATATACTGACCATGATATCCCTGCCTGCCTGAAAGAGATTAAGCGATAAGGCTGCCGTTTGTACTTCTTCCTCATATGTGATTTTTGTAACTATTGTTTTGTTTTGGTGTACAATAAAATGTTTTTATATTGAACTTTATCATGATTACGATGGCGGTCGTATGTTTCTTTATCAAAAGTGTTTGCGAAATCTCTCTATTCTTTCTGCTATAGAATGAATACTATTATGATAAATTACTGAAGCCTCATTCCATTCATTTTCCTTCCGAAGGTCGTGGGTTCAAACCCCGCCACGCACCTCTGGATTTTTCTTGAGAAATTTCTGTTCGCTTTAAACTGCTTTAACGGTGAAGGCAAACCGGCATGTTCTGAGACTTCAAAAAAGAGTTTGAAGGACATGTGACATTCACCAACCCGCACTTGGCCAGCGTGGTGAATTAAGGCCTAATCTCTCTCGTCAAGAGAGAAGTCCCTGTGTCCCAGCAGTGGGAACGTTAATAGGGTGATGATGATGACTGAAGCTTCCCTTGTGAGGTAATTTCATATTGTAAGGTGCTTTGTCATACTCACCACTTTTGGCAGGCAGGTTGAAGAACGAAGTATTTGGCATTATGAACGCTATCGAATCTAAGCTTATCTAAGCTTTAGAATTGAAGTACCCTTCGCAATCCCAGCCGAATGCAAACGCTTGTATAAATATACACCCCAGTACATACTGGTTTCTCAAACTTGTTTGATAAGTACATAACGGCAACGTGAGGGCTTCACGGGCGCATTAAAAAACGATTATGAGTCCGATAGGCTTATAGGTCTGATAGTAAGTTGTTACAGCAAGATCTGTGGTGTTGACTTCAATAAAATTCTCTGTTTTATTTGTCTTCTAACATTGTAAGTTAATGTTTACACGTGCTCAGATATAGGAGAGGTACCTACTCATATTCTGACATGAAATAGCTGTTTAACCGTTTTATAGATGTTTCGATGGAAAATTTCTATGTCACCGGGAAATAATACGTAAAATTATCGGGATATTATAATAATGCCGGACTAATCACATACCACCAACTAACCCCAAACTAAGCAGAGCTTGTACTATGGGTTTTTTTTCTTGTCTTCATACACTATTATTTAGATTTATAACGGGATATTTACCATGATTGATTGTCTTTCGAGTTTCCCGATATTTCGGCACAGTTACATGCGCCATGATCACGGTTAAACTGAAGCTGCAGCGAAAGTTTTATTGGCAGACAAATCGATCTACCCTCTTTCTCACTCTTTTATTACGAGTCGATGCTTCACTAGGGTTGGGACATGTTTCACACCCCACTAACACACTATCGCGACTCACAAAACTGACAGTGTCCGTTTGGACCTCCGTTGCCAAAAAAAAAAAAAAATTCATACACTATTATTCACAGAAAGCACCCAGAAACCAGAAATTTTAGATCGTTCAAAATCTGGTCTTGCTTTGATGAAGTTATGGAAAATTGGCTGCTGCTATTGTATTATTGCACCCAAAAACTTATAGTTAATTAATCAACTAACGATATTGCCATACGTAAAATCATACACAAATGGACTAATCGCTGCTACGTGCGTACTATTTAACGTTAAAATGTCCCCAGTAAAATAATACACTGCTATCTAATTGGTTTATGGCAAATATTTATTTATCTTACCTTTATTTAATTTTAACGTTATAATTGAAAAAAACTTTGCTCGGGCTTTCTGGCGCATCGGCGGCCGCTGCCGCGTCACGGCGGCTAAAACGACAACAGGAAAGTTCTGAATGTTCCTGAAATTCCCCTGAAAGTTTGTTTGTACATGCGTTGTGAGTGTTGTTATCTCCGATCTCCGATCCACACGAAAGTTTCGGTGTCAAATTTAGTAGTTGGTGTTGTTTTAACTTATATGCATGAACTTAAAACTAAAAAAAAACATATTGCGATTAAACTGCGTAATGTGTTCAATAAAATTTTAAACAGTCATCCATAATAGAACTTCTTAAAGATTGTTCTTTTAAGATAAATTATGGTCTTACTAAAAAAAGGAATTTCGCAGATATAACTGCCTTACACGAGTAATTAATTTTGCTTGTAAAACAAATAATAATAAAAAAAATCGTCCTATTATTAAAAATGACACCTTTTTTTCTTGCAAACGAAAAATCAACGTGTGACGTATCGCTTTTATAAGGTTTGTACTAAATATGTACATATGTGTGATATCACACACAGGAGTGGGTCCAGAACATTAATACTCTATAGCAAGGCATTTTCTTATTCAATTGATTTATCGAAAAATAAGTATAGTGGACAGCCTAAGAGACGGGCAAAACAAAATACGTACTTATTTGTTTATTTAGTCATTATGACTATTGTCTTATTTAGCTTATTCCACTACAAATAAACATACAAATTAATAGGAATAAATGACGACAAAATTAATATATGATAGATAATAAAAAAAAATATGATCCTTATTTTCAACCGGGGCGCTGCAAAACAGAGTTTGAGGGAAAATTTTAACAAGACTTAAAAATCATTTCAGTTTATAATGGCATTAAAGTTGTTATTAATTGGCGTAAGATTTTAAAGAGAGCGGACTGCCAGCCAATAATTGTCCCTTTTTAAATGAAAGATTAATTAGGTATTTAGTTCTGTTCCTTATACTATACCTCAGACATGAAAACAGCAAGGAAGCTTAATAGAACGGTCATACAAAATACTTAGTTTGCCCATAAGGTGAGATCTAATTTTGTCGCCCAAAATCATTAATTCGAAAGTATTCGGGGAAGACAAACTAGAACTACATATATTTAAGCTAAAATAAGGTTAGTTGTCAACTAAGCATAACGTTATTTATTGGATAAGACATCTGATAGTCCATAGGTACGAATATACTACTCGTAAATGCCATATTAACTCTTTCTACTATTCGGCGTCCACTGACACGTACTGGACCAATTTTAATTATACTTAGTAGGTACCTACATACATTCTCAACAACGGACAAATTCTATTTTTTACCGCGGGAAAATATGATTTAAAAAAAGAAATCATTATTGGGCGGATAAAACTGCGGGGCCTGCTATAGGTTATAAAAGTCTGTTCGGTCATAAATAATCTCATATTATTATAATCATCATCACACAAAGTACGTAAATAGTACGTTCTGTGTTTATCTATGCAAATATATAAATAACATTTTATTTATGAGCTTACAATAGAATTGGTTACGTTTAATTGTAATTTTATGCCGACAATAATGAATAGTTATCGAGCAGCCGTCACAATCCCATTCTCAAGGAAAACCTTTGGTGCGTTGATTAGAACATAAATGTACAATCATATTTATAACTTACTACCTACTATGTGTTACTAGCTTTATGCCCCGCAGCTTACATCTTCTACGGGAATATTTAGAGATAGACATTTATGGATTGAATGAGGAAATTTTATTCAAGGAAATTATTTAGTCATATCTGTTCATTCGTAGCGTAAAGGGTATCAAACGAAAACACATATACAGAGAGACGAAAATACGACTAAGCTAACGATTATCTATGTATACTTGTTATATATTGAAGTGATACCGCGACTGCCTGTCTTTATGTTCGGAATAAAGTCAAAAACTACGGAACAACGGTTTTCTGCAAGAGGTAGAGTGATACAAAAGGAAGGTTTTCTATCCGTGTAAATAAGCGTGAATAACTTTGTTTTCTAGATATATATCCAAACGAATGATAGTGTACCTAAGTGTAAGGGTCTGTTTCACCATCTCCGAGTTATATTAGACAAAGGTTAAAATATACAGCTACTTCGCTCAATCACATGTGACAAAGCGAGATAGCTCTTGAAATAACTATTATTATAATAAATATTTACGGACAAACCACACAACAACATCTAGCCCCGTGGTAAGCTCTAAGTTTGTGTTACGGGTACTAGACATCTGATATACTTAATATAATACACATACATACGTGTCATAAGCCCCTAAGCCTTTGATTTCTATAGAACTTGTGAGATGGGTGCGATGCATTAACCTTTTGACGCTCACTTTGGTATTTATAAAGTCAGAAAATTAACATAGCTAAATCATTGGGGTATGATTTAAAACAAATTATCTAAACATTGTATAACCATAGGTATTGCATAATTTATTATAAACAACATTATGTACTAAGTTAAGTCTGCAATAGGCACTCTGCATACCTTACATATCAACCCATTCACTGCGTTTTCCTCGTACATGTAAACAAGTGAATCATTACTGACATTAATTACATTGACTTTTTATATTGCAGTCAATATTTTATTGAAGGAAATAACAACGACTCAAGGTGTATCTTCGAAGAATATCAAAAGTTAATGTATTTAAGATAATTAAACCGACTCCTTGTGTTAAATATAACTTGTTGAAGATAACTATATGTAAACCTATAATATTAAGTATATCAGATGTTAAGTACCCGTAACACAAGCTTTGAGCTTACCACGGGGCTAGATATTTTTGTGTGGAAAGTCCTAAAATATTGTTTTTAATTAACTTAAGAACTATGTTTGTACTGAATGGAATCACCTAAAATTAATAAATTTAAATGTATGTACTTCAGGTAAATCTTTTGTACATGTAAGTTACCGGGGCTTCCCAAAAAGTAGTCAAGGGACACTTGTGTTGTAAAATGTCAACTTTAACAGCCTAGTTGAAAATTAATTACCTTATATTTTACGGAGTAAAATCTTCTAATGTAACAAAAAACCCTCGATACCTGACTACTACAGAAGCAGTATGCGTCGAATTGATAACATGAAATATTTGGATGTAATGTTTTTATTTGATTTATGTAACAAAATCAACAGCCCTTAAATGTATCTGATTATTTACCTAACTTATCTATCTTACGTCCCATTAGGTATAGATTTACTTTATATAAACAAATATTATAGTTATCGACAGTCAAAGTAATCAAGCTAAGTATATCTAGATTACAAAAGAAGCTTATGTTTGTTATATTATGTTAAAAAACTTCAAAACTAGTTCGACTTCTGGGGGATTAAGTGAGGACGTGAGTGTAATAACTATGTATAAATTAAACATATTTGCCACGAAACTAAATCTTGGCAAAAAATGGAAAAATTTCAACTCCACAAAAACGAAATCACTCCGTTTTTGTAGAGTTGAACTTTTTCCATGAAATCACTTGACTTTTTCATGGTAATGTATGTAAGAACGCATAACACCGCGACAGAGCCATGAAGTGTTAAAAGATCACCTCAGTCTGCGTCAAGTGTTAAACATTTATGATCAATAATGTATACCGTTGACAGTTCTTCTTTCTCAACACTGCTCCACATCCTGTCTATAAATTAATAGTAAAAACAAGTGTACTGACCTATATCTCGTGTTTGTGTTCTTAATATTCACACTTCATTAGGTTACTTGGCTTGGTCTAACATGTGATTTTGACACGTGTAACATATGCGTTTATATTTTTTTTCAAACGGTTTAATTAAACACTAGTTGTTTTCCGCGGTTTTACACGCTATAGAGGATTTCTACGTACAAATGTTATGTTTCCCGCGTTAAAGTTTGTTTTAGGTTTCCTAGTTTTAGTCAAATCTGTTTAGCCGTTTGAGCGTGAGAGTATAATAAAATAAACATAAATCCACACATCCAACGTCCAAATTGCCCGTTTAATGTATATAAAGCGAGTAATGTTTCGTTGTTGTTTTCTTAGTTATTTATAACATATCACTAACATAGCTTTAGAATTTACAGTTTACATAAAGTAAACCTATAAACTTAAACTTTATTTATTATTTTATCCAAGCGGAACAATTTGCCCCACACATGGAACAACTCGCCCCAACGCGGGGTTGAATGTTCTCTTTCGAAATTTAGCAATATTATGCATGTGTAACAAAAAAAACTATTAAGATACTGAAAGATATAACTATACTATTAAAGAGACCGATAATGACTCTCTTATATATTAAAAAAATCACCTTTTCATTTTCATCATATAAATCCAATGTTATTTTAAAAATTCTAGTACAAGTTGTCGAACAAATTGGACTAGACGATATGAAAATCGGAACTTTCAGCCAAATCTGTTAAATATTTTTTATGTCTAGCCCACACACAAACTCTGCTAGAATTACGTTTTTAATAACATTTCTCATAGCTTACTAACCCCGGATAAAGTTAAGTGACTATCTCTTTACCACATCACATAAAAGTTCGTGTAGTAGTTACGCTATTAAGATAATAGTAATTTATTGATAAAACATAATACATACGCCACGACTAGTTTTTATGGTGGTTACCAGTAATACGGAAAAAAAATTAAATGATCAATGGTGTCAAATTCTAATACAAAGATAGATTGAAAACGACTACCACGTTACTCAATCTAAGCCGCGAAGACCTTAAAACAATGGTGGGAATCATCACAGCTTAATATTGAAGCTCGCGACAGCTGTTTACGAGGAGGCTGCTTCAAGGAAGATGAGAAGTAGAACACGTGTTGCTACACTGCACAGTCACGGAAGAGGCAAGAAAAGAGACGGGACTAGAATTAGAAGTGTGTCAAATAATATAAATAAATACATTTGATATGGATGACATGGACTCATACTACACCAACGAGTTCCGTGTACAGTTTACACACTATTTGCAATTAAAACACACACAAAAATAAGAAAAATATATTTTAAAAGCGCACAAAGATGTCTGCTGTGAGAGGTCCTATCCAAATACTCGCGCGCGGCCAGTACTTGGATGGACAACGTTGCATAATTTCATATACACCACGTTTCTTGTATGGAAGCCCGCTTATGTATTTTAATTATTAAGAATGTGTTTAAATGTGTTTTAGTATTTGTTGAGCGGCAACAGAAATACATCATGCCTCTAAATTTCAGCTCTATCTATAATGGTTCTTTAGATGCCTGGTGACAGATGTACATACAGACTATGAATTCTCGCAGTTATAGGACCTTTTCACCCTTTGGGTACGCAAACCTAAAAAATTCTTATTGGAACCGGTAGTTTCTAAACATGCAGATAGATTGATGACACGTTTATTTGTAACTTCAACCACACACATACAATGATCGAGAAAAAACATAGGAATACATTATTAACTTAAGATTAGTTACAGGTTAACAAAATTAGCACATTGTATGCGTTGGAGTAATCCAAAAGGTCCACAGCTCAGCGAAAAGTTGCTCATGCAGCAAGGATGCATGTAAATTAGAGTTATTAATATTGTGGCTTGTGTAATTATTATGGGAATTTTGATAATTTGATACAGCAAATGACACAGTTTGCTCGGCGTGATATCATAGCAACACTTCCTACTTGTAAGCTGTCAGTGCAGCATTATAATAAATAGCGTGTGTGTATGTTGGCGACGCCATGTCGTGTCACAGCCGAGTGGAGGGCCGTTGCTTTATTTTTTTTTCTTTCATCAAACATGGTAAATATCCCGTTATACATCTAAACAAAACTTAGAAAAGATGAGCTGGGAGCTTTTTGTAACTAATAAATTATTTATTTATTTTACTTTATCTCAATCTTATTTTATGAATTTATTTTTCATGGAGGAAGCTAGTTAGATAGATAGAAAATACTATATTAAACACACCAAACTAAGAAACAATAAAATAAGAAAATAAAAACAACCTAGAATACGTAAGAAATTGCTTTGAGCAATAAGACCGCCCGGTCTTATTACTCAAAGCAATTTCTTCCTGACAACCGTGGATGGAGAATCAGGTAAGTACGATCATGACATTCTCACTTAACACATGCAAACTTAATAACTATACTTCAAACAATAAAGTTTTAATTTGAATGCAAATGAATAGATACCAAAAAGTAGATAAAGATATTAGCATATTATAATCGCTTTTGGTAAAACCAGGCAAAGGCTTATTAAGAATATATTGAGAAGAAAAAACCTACAATGGTCACGTATACTTAATTTATATACTTTTATGTGTTGTTTGTTTTAAAATCTCAAAAGATAAACTTTTAGGGCACATAACATAATATCACACCAAATCAGGACTCTATTTAACACTCAAATCAAAAACGGAAATTACTCTTACGACATTGTGTCTTGATTATAACGCCTCATGTAATTCTTACGCAGCTGCGTCTGGTGAGCTGTGACCGCCAGAACCGGTCCTTAACTTCCTCGAGCGATCAGCTTATTGGAACTATTAGCAGCAACTCGTTTCAATCAATACATTATGTTGCTTAAGTTGTAACGTGTATTATTGAAAATTGTGCAAAAATATTATACAATTCGTAGGGTCACCCGGGTAAATATAACGCACCCGTGATTCGAAGCAACTAGTCCTGCTATACAATACTGGAATAAAATTTAACACAAACCCCCGATACTAAAACCTTAGTTTCCTTAAAAGCCAACAATCATATTATTTTGTAATGTGCACGTGATGCGCTTTCATTTGATTCTTGAATATATTTGCAGATATTCGGTTCTTCAACCGATTATCATCAAACATGTCTAAGAAAATTAACGCAAAACGCTCCTTTCATACAAAAAAAAACTAAATTGAAATCGCTTCATCGGGTCGGGAGCTATCATTTCCCAGACAGACAGATAGACACACACGTCAAACTTATAGCACCCCTCTTTTTTGTATACAACATGAATTTCGCGCGAGCGAGTGTAAAATCAGTTGACTCGTTTAAAAGCTATGAGGGTAAAAGTGGGGAAGGAAAACCGAAAATCTGCCAATATACTCGAGTGGGGTCCCAAAAGAAAGCGCTTCACGTGCACATTACTATTTAGCATGACTTTTTACTTTTAAGGGAACTATAGTACTGGAATCGGAGTTTATTAAATTTTAAATTTAGATTATTCTACATACATTGATGTAGTTGAACCTTACTAAGGTTTATCGCATCGTGAAGAAATAAACTGAAGTGAACTAAACTGAACTAGAAGCTATAGGCGTTTTCAATTTTGGTTTGACGAAACTCCTTTTGCACAATTCCAGCATTTCTTAAGCAGAGATCGGAACGGGGCGATAGGCATAAATCAGCTGCAAGCCTAATCGCGGACGAAAGGCCTCAGATTACGTTCAGCTAATTTGAATAATGCACAATGTGCGACCGGTTCCGACACGCGACCCTGCGCGGGATGCTGTTCGTACGAGAATGTATCGGATATTGTAATAGTGTGGCGAAATTGTTACTGGATGAATATAAGGGTTATTATCTAGAGCATCATTTTATATTTTATACAATAAGTACTGTAATAAATATCCTTATTAACCCCCGACCAAAAAAGAGGGGTGTTATAAGTTTGACGTGTCTGTCTGTCGCACCATAGCTCCCGAACGGATGGAGCGATTTCAATTTAGTTTTTTTTGTTTGAAAGGTGAGTCTGGCGATAGTTACTGTTCGTAACTTCGGTACAGTAACTTTGTAACTTTTTTTTACGAGGCTTCATCTAGACTTTTTTTTGCGAGTAGAGATACTATAGTCATTACAATAGAACATAAAACTCTTCCTGTTAACCGAAGTTATAAATCTTGTACCTACCTAAGTACTTCGTGATGATATGATAATGAACTAAATAAATATTTCCGGACTAATGTAATCACACAATATAAGTAAATAAAGTATTGCTAACTTCAAGATTCAAGATTCAAGATTCAAGATTCTTTATTGATAACATAGGTTACAGGTCAGGTTTGTATAAAGGTATGTTCTTAAAGTTTACATACATAGTTTCAATCATATCTACGTTTTTCTAATAAAATATCAAATAAAATAAATGTCAATTAATTTATAATTCAGTGTCATAGAAACCACAAATAATTGTTGCTTTGAATAAAAAATAATAGTTAACTTGGTTGTAGACCGCGCCCTTCCCTTCTGACCAATAATGTATCAAGTCACAGGGACCCAAACCTCGTTAAGGCCCACCTATTCATCATACCTTTTTGCCTTCAAAACAAGTTACATAATTTAAAACAAAGGTTCCGGTAAAAAATCGACGCCTGCAGAGAAAAAGAACAAAGACGGAATTGGCGAAGTGTGTCTGTGACAAATGTCCGTATTCTAGAGGTTTTCTTAGACGTTGATCAATCTTTGAGAAGTGCTTTGAAATTTTAAGTTAAGACTAGTTCATGTTGCAAAACTGGCACGGTTTTATTTTGACAGTGAGTTGTTCTCCATGCATGCATATGTGTAATTATGTAATATTTACTTAACTTAACTAAACTTCGAAACGAAAAGTGGCATTATAGTAATGTGTTTCTATTCGCATTTTAATGACTCAGTAAAATCTAGCTTCAGTTGTGTTCCTCTATTAAAAATACAGATAAGATTACATTAGTAAATATTTCGTAATCTCTCTTTATATCTCTTCTCACTTTATCTGGCTTAGATAAATATTTATGACTAAACGTGACTCAAGCTTTACTCAAATTGAACACATAAAAGCCTGTTCTAAGAATATTTTATTTCATATTCCAGAAATTTCCATCTAGGTAGGTACTTAGTCGATCTAATTGATAAGTAATACAAGTAATACCTAAAATATGTTGCAATCGCTTAAAAGTATTCTGAAACACAGACAAAAAAAGGGTCAAATCTTAACTTAAGTTCTTAATCTCACTCAAGTAAATCTTTAATACAGAATAACCTCTACTCAGTATGCTTAATCTCCTAAACTTATTCTAGAACACTTCGGATACGCCAAATAGTAGATTATTATTCACTGCTCAGGTAGATCTCAAAATAATCTCCTTAAAAGTCATTCCAAATCCATAATACGGATCTAGTTATGTTTTTAGGTTCCTAAAGTAGGCCTGGCCATTTGAGCTGCCACATAAATCGCGAGTGGAACAATGGATGGCTATTATTTTTTGTTCTCTTGAGTCTAGCGGGCATTACATAACTTTGCTTGGCATTTCGATAACGTTTTGAAGCGACCGACTGACTCAATTCGATGGGCTTTCTGTCTTTGTTTTGAAATTTGATAGACGTTGATGTTAAAATTATACGTATAAATGATTTATGAGGCAAAAATCAATCCGTAGATTTTGAATTACGTGGAAAGCGTAAATTTATTTATCAGTTTCGTATAGTCTATGTAATTGTTTGGATTATTCAACAAAAAAAAACTTTACGGCATCTTGTTCAGCTTGCGAGCTCTTATGGTGACAGCTGAAAATCAGTGTTTGCTTCATAACTGTCATAAGCAACTTTATGCTGCGTTGTGGCCTTTTTGTTTTACTGCAACGCACACATGTGTTAATAATGTTAATTTATATCTAATCTTAAGTTAATAATGTATCCTTTTGTTTTTGCCCGATTATTGTACGTGTGTGATTGGAGTTACAAATAAACGCTTCATCTATCCATCTATCGTCTATCTATCTATCTAGTCTGTTAGTCGCGATAATTTTGATATTAGGTTTATATCTAGGAAATATACCCAAACCTAAGTTTGGTTGTGGACTCTATACGTCATGATTATATACATAAATATACATGAATTTTACTTCAACGTATCCAACGTTGTATATTTTTATGACGTTTAAATAATTCCGGCATAATTTATTAATAATATTTGTGATTTAGTCTTAGAATTTTTTTCTACGCATATGATATTATTAGCAGGCAATTATTATGGGCAAAATGTTAAAATTACGTTGCGATTCAGCAAGCAAAAAAGAGATTTCACTACAGTGTTCCGTATCGAGATAAAAAGTAGGAAGTCTCGCGAAAAGTAATTGTTCTTAAGTAGGAATTTAATTCGCACTTCCCGACAGCTGTTGAGTAGATAAACACAAGCGTTTTTTTATGTACACAATGATAACATATTATTTTGCCTACTTACGAGAGTGCTCTAATAAAAAAAACTAGAATCAGCAGTTTGAAAACTTTTTTTTGACAGAAAATGAGATTACATTACACAGTTCTTCTACATACATTTAATTGATAAACTTTACTCTGAGACGGTGAAACAGGCTCTTAATCTACTAAAATTGAAGTTCATTTATTATTTTAAATTCAATTAATTTAATACAATTCTGTGTAGAAGAGATGAAACTGCAACCCTGCAAAGTGTTTAAATCGAATATAAAAATTTCAACTCAGGCTGAGGCTCTTTGGCGCTCTATATTTTGGCACTTTCATAATTTTTTAGGGAGAAAAAAGTGTGTTTTTGGATGCGCTTACAGGCGGACTAAACAGTTTCCCTATTTTTTATGTAGTCATCATGTATTGAGGATGGGAACAGTTTCAGTTTCCAATTTTGCACTTATGGAAACTTCATTGAATAAATGTAATATTTTTTTGATGAACCTAATAAATACCTAATAAAACATAATAAATAATAATCTTAACTATACCTATTCATACATAATGATTACATACACACATATGTCGTCGGTGGCAATATAGAATTTGCATTTAAATTAATTTTCTAGTTAATTTATGTCTTGAATTATGCAAAAATATGTATGTGTATCACAGATTCAGAATCTAATTTTATGTAATATGTAGTATGAAAATGTTTTTTTTATTTTTGTTTTCAAAGTTATACCTAGAATTACTTGTTGCGCCATCTGTCAAAGCACTATGTTTGTGACAGTTTATTTTAATGATGAAAAATTTTTTTTAAACTATATAAGTCTTCATTTGACCACAATCTGCTGGTAAATCCACCACTGTTCCTGCCACTTTAGGTACAACTAAGTCAGTCAACATCATCATCATCATCACCCCCCTATTAACGTTCCCACTGCTGGGACACATGGACTTCTCTTTTGGCGAGAGAGATATAATGTAGGTACTTGTAAATATATTATCCCATCAAAAACAATACTTGTCAAAAAAACCAAGTCGCGCAACTCAGTTGTTCTGCGGTAAAAAGTTGTGAGATCCAAGTAAATCCAAGTCTTCAAATTTCGTCTCATAATTCTTTAATGTTTTATATAAATATATTAAGACTTGGCCATCGCCTGAAAACACGTGTAAATTCAATTATTTAGTGCGATAGCCAAGTCTCAATATATTTATATAAAACATTAAAGAATTTTGAGACGAAATTTGAAGACTTGGATTTACTTGGATCTCACAACTTTTTACCGCAGAACAACTGAGTTGCGCGACTTGGTTTTTTTGACAAGTATTGTTTTTGATGGGATCTCATTTCTTTTTGTATTTTGTAGACAGTTCTACTTTTTTCCTTTTCGGTACCTTCTACTTATTGTATATATGTCCATATAATTTTCTTTTTTCCGGTCTAGATTGGATTTATTTATATGTATTTCGCATTGTTATTACTTTAGTACATATTTCGTATATACGTGGCGTTGCGACAGCGCCCTCTATACCGGTCTTTTCTAGATTTTTTAGTTTTTCCTTGATTCTTACACCAAACACTACTTATATTCCAAATTTGAAGCTTCTAGGTCTGCTAGAAGTGCCTTAGAATTTTGATGATCGGTGAGTCAATGAGTGACAAAATTAAGAAATTTGACCCGTTATAATTCTTAAAATACTGGTTCAAATTGAATGAAATTTGAAATATACCGTGTCTTTACAATGCCTGCATGGTTACTGAAAATTTCAGTCTTCTAGTTTTATCCACAACGAAGTTACAGGGGGTCGAAAATTGCCTGAATTGCTTCGAGAAAAGGTACGACAGCGCCCTCTATACCGGTTTTTTCTAGATTTTTTAGTTTTTCCTTGATTCATACACCAAACACTACTTATATTCCAAATTTGAAGCTTCTAGGTCTGCTAGAAGTGCCTTAGAATTTTGATGATCGGTGAGTCAGTCAGTCAGTCAGTCAGTGAGTGACAAAATTACGAAATTTGAGCCGTTATAATTCTTAAAATACTCGTTCAAATTGAATGAAATTTGAATTATACCGTGTCTTTACAATCCTGCATGGTTACTGAAAATTTCAGTCTTCTAGTTTTATCCACAACGAAGTTACAGGGGGTCGAAAATGGCCTGAATTGCTTCGAGAAAAGGATGGTACGGCCGTGCCGCTTTTTTGCTCGACTTGGTGGGGGCACTGCCGTGCCCCCAGATAAATATTTGCAGCGAAGAGTCATTTTATTCCTTTATATATATAAGGAAAGCTTACAACTAAATACCGTCGAACTAAGTAGCTAAATTTATAAATAGAAAAAGGATTTTGTACGTCAAAAATACAAATACAATACAGATCAACTATAATATTAATTTAAGGTAGAATGGTCGACTAACAAATTCGGACGTAAATTAGTTGCCACTCAGCACGTGCTAAGGAAGCCGGTTACAACACTGGTTTGCAGTGGTTCTGTGTAAAGTGCAAGGCGGAATTTATTAACAGAAAGCTATTTATAAAGCCGTATAAATTTGTTTGATCATTTTGTTTTTTATTCCGCCTGTTTATTGACAAGTTAAGCCTAAAACTATTATCATGACACCATTATTTAATTAGCGCGCTTATCAGTCGTAAGTAGGTTGCTGTTGGCCGTTGTGTTGTAGCCGGCGATTAATATTACACTATAAACTAGTTTTGTCCCTGACTTTGTATATTTCAAGAACTTAAGTATATCTAATTGAGGCGTCCTGCGGCGTTAGTCACATTATGGGTGTTCCTGCAGACATATATTTTTCTGCGGTAATAATCTAAATTTAAAATTAAAAAAAAAACAGATTCCAAAACTTTAGGTCGCTTAAAAGTAAAATATAAATATTATATATATATATATCCGGACTACTCACACAGCATCAACTAACCTCAAACTATAATAAATAATAAAAAGACAGACATACAGACCTACATACTGGCAGGCAGACCCCTCGTTTTGCGTCGGGGGTTAAAAACAAAAGTTAATTTAGATATAGTCCTGTCTATGTTCCATTGATTAATTACGTAAGGAGAATCATTTTCGTGAGTGAACTTCAACTTTCCACATGTAAGAATTCAATAATATTAATAAATAGAATAACAGGGTCAAAAGGAAGTGTCAACAAAAATAGATGCTTAAAAACAGCTCAAAAACTGTAGGATCGATCCCCATGCAAGTCAGTACTTGCATGGGGATCGATCCTACCAGCGCCGCGCCTTTTTGCCTTTTAGCGATTTTTGCTTAACTATATCAAAATCACATTTGTTGTATGGGAGCTCTCTTAGATATATATTAATTATGTGTTTGTTGTAAGATTAGGGCTTTATACAAAAACAAATAACTAGTTAATAACTTATTATTAAAATACCGAGTTAACACAAAAACAAGTCGTATCCTCAATTACTAGGTATAAATAACGGAAAATATTAAAAGTTACAAGGACTAATTATAATTATGTCGACAGGAAATAAGATTAGGGACTTAGTCAAGTGCGGTTTTATTTATGTTACGCCACAAATATTGTATTAAGTCACTGTAAGCCGGTAATTAAAATGGTATAATAATTATTGTGTTGTTTATAATGATTATATTTAATTACTTTCCGCTTTGCAGATTAACCTACATTATTGTAGATTTTCGCACAGAAAATCTGTAAGTATATTTGTAGTTCTAAATAAATTTGATGTAAATTTGAGTATGAGAGATAGACTCATACTACACCTAGGGTCCCGTATTCAGTTTAAACACGTTTTGCAATAATAAAACAAACTAAAAATAAATTAAGGCCTTGTAAAAAAATATTCGGATGTGATCTAAATTAGTGTGTTTAAAATGACAACCTAATATAAAATGATATTATTTATTTAGACTGTAGAGGTATATTGTGAGTGTGTGACTGTGTAGATAGGAATATTATCTATAAGCCAGTCTAAATACAAATCCGTCTCATGCTCACTAGTTCGCCAGTAACTATTCAAACAAAGCTGAAACATTGAATGGCCGTATCTAATTTCACAGTTACACGATATCGGTCATAGCGGGGTCGTCGAGCTCTTTGATAAGCAGGCTATCGGTCGGCCTCGCGACTCCAATATAGATTTATCAATGAAATTATTGTCCGATAACATGAAACAAAATCCGGCAAAGATCTCTAGCGCTGTACCAGAGACAATTCTAATGAATTAATTATCTGTGCTCAGAGAAGTTTGGCCACAGATAAAAATAATATAAACTGTTGATTATTGTATTATCTGTGGCCAAACTGAACGGCGCGGAAAGTTTTACGCCTGGGTGTTCTTATTTCGAAATCTAGTTCTTTATTTGATTTGGAAGGTTAGTAGTTTATCTTGTTTGATGGAGGTGCCGAATCGATTTATAGAAATTATAGATGAAAATAATAAATATGTATCAGAACGAGTAGATGTTATGAAACCAGATTTATTGCTCATAATAATCATTATTATTTGAATTTTGAGGCGGCCGTTTCTGTTGCAGGCTTTCCTTTAATATTAGGGGCAGTGATTAGTAAAATCTATATCATAGTTAGTGATACTAATACTCCCATAAAATTATGCTACAAAAATTAGAACGATATAAAATATATATTATGTAATATACTACCTTTACAATTCTATTTATTTTTAATCTTAACGGATGCGTCTTAATTTTTTTTTGCAACATTAACAGAAAAAATTACAGAAAAATCAAATTAATAGGCGGTTTTATCTTCCAGAGATTTATCTATGAATAAATTTGGACAATCTTCAATCTTCCTTGTTATATTAAAGGCATGTTGATGGGTTGACCCAGTAGCAAGCTATCTACGACCTACGTAATACAAACTTTATACTATAACCATTAAATTCTTTGCAAAGGTAAGTATTATATAAACAAATAGCAGTTTTCCTGTGTTATATCTTACGTAATAGATTAAGTAGCGTTACAGAAAATGTCAATAAAAATTACTAGACCACTACGTCTCGGACATCGTATGTAAGCGTTTTATAACGACTAGGTTTATAACTACATGTATTTTTAGAAAGGCCGCTATGTTAAATTTATGTAATTTTTTTTATTACTTTTTAATATTCTGTTTCATCAAATGTATTAGATTGATAATGAAATAGTAAAATAATATTTAATTTTCTGTAATATTCATAACGCTGTAAAGTCAGTAGGTAAGCTGTAAGGGATTTCAGAGAAACTAAAATATTTTTTACTGAGAACTTTGTACTAACCTGTATTTCTATGAATAAATGATTATGATTATGTTATGACTAAATATTAAATTTTAGACTTACTAGTCCATTCTTACATAATAATAACACACAAGTTTTTTTTTTGATTTGCAGAATTATCGCTGTCACATAATGTGACGTCACCATTTAATAATAAATATGATTTCCACCAAAATGATGCTACGTTGTTATTTGGTAACATACACCCTAATTGTACTTCAAATACTAAACACCAAATAACTGTAAAAATATCCTGATCGGTAAATATCAACTCTAACGTAGAAACCCGGTATGGAATGTAAAAAGCATACCAAAATTCGAGTGCGGAGCAGTGGTCCAACTGCTATGTCCAACTAGTTGGACCACGGGCCTGTGCTAGGGGCAGTGGTTAAACTTTTTTAACAGTAAGACCACATCACCTTTTGAGCGTCCCGTGGTCCAACTAATCAAAATAAATATTTTTTTTTACCCTCCACTAGTAATACCATACTTACAACAAAAGTCTAATTATTTTATGAAGCATAAAGTTACTATAGAGGTTAAAACTTTTTATGTTCCATATTCCAACACACACAATATAAAATAAGAATATTATACCTAAAAACTGTACATTCAATTTTCAATTTTAAAAGTTAATAATTTAAACTAAAGCATACATTATCAACATACGGAAGCATTTTCCGGGTCAGGCAACATATTTTAAATTAATGTAGGTTTCATAAAAACATGTTATCTCGAGTATTATATTGATAACACATTGTTTATGAAACTATGAGCCAGTGTTTCATTATCTGCCAAAAGGTTACAATGTAATCTTTATGTCCTATTTTGACATAGATATTTATACTCTATGGATATCTGTTTAAATTTAGGATAGACTTAATTTTATGATTACTTATAGGTATAGAATAGAATAGAAAATACTTTATTACACACCAGATAAACCATGCAATAAGAAATTAAAACTAAACCTAGAATGCGTAATGGGCGGTCTTATTGCTAAGAGCAATTTCTTCCAGACAACCGTGGATGGAGAGAAAAACATTACATGTTTTATGGACGGTATAGGTTAATATTACTAGGTAGGCAGATATTAAAGATTCCAATGGATTTCAGACTGTTAATAATAAACGGTTATACATTGTTGGCTAAGTGGAAGCGTACTCGACTTTCATTTCGAAGGTTGTGGGTCAGAACCCCGCCAAGCACCTCTGGATTTCTTTTCTTGAAATATGGACGTGTACCTGATAAATTCGTGAAGCCATTGATGAAACACAGCTGCGCACAATCAATAATGTGCTTAAAAATTAGACCGATCGTGTAGACTACTGCATTGCATGGCCAGCCGAGGCAGCCATTTGCATGAAATTATTTTCCATTATTAACCGGAAGGAGTGTACTTTCCAATAAAAAAAGAAATCAGAGAAAATATTCAGTATTTATATTTGCATTATCTTGCCCCCACATTACGTGGTCGGCACAACATCTTGTATAGTTTATATATATTATGTATATATTTTTTAATACATTTATCCGATTTCATCAAAATAAAAAAATACTTTTCATATTAATAAGCACGTAATGTGGGAATATGTATGTATGAATAAGTTATGGCCGAAAGTAAGTAATATCTACACACCAACATCTACCCCCGTGGTAAGCTCTAAGCTTGTTTCGGGTAGTGGACATCTGATATAGTATGTAAGGAATATTTATAAAAGGGCAACGACTGAACGCCGGTCACCAATTGACCCAGGTCGGATTGAAGACGCACTGTACTGCGGTTACAAAGCACACTCTGTAGGCTTCAATAGGGCTGCCTCAGGCCCTTCAGGAAAAAGAAAGGTGCTGTTTCAATTACAGTGAACACCCTAGTAGTTACGCTCTTACCATGGTCACTATATTTTCGATAACTTTTATTTACTTGATTATTGACATAGTTTAATTTGTAATATGTAGGTACATAATTTTGAGTTTTTTTTCTACTGTTAAATTTGTTTTTGATATTTTATGATAGAGTAATATGCTTAAATGTTTTGCATTGTCTTACTTAATTTAGCATAAAACGTCTTAGTCTTCACTTGTTTTGTTTTCATCCTCATCAACATCATTATTTTCCTAAGCTTACGTTAGCTTATTTCCACATTACATGAGTTCGCCACAACATGTACCTATTTCTTTAGTTTCAATTTACCTCTATCATGCTTTTAGGTCTACCTCAGTAATATAACATTTTTTGTATAAAAATATCTTTATATTAAATTAAGCTTTGACATCTTACAAAAGAATGAATGATCTTTGATGGGTCGCGTCGCGGGTAAGGAAGGTGGCCAAGTAATGTGGGCTCCGTAATACATTGCCAAGGGAATCTGCTAATACACGAATGGGTTGAGGAACTTCTCCAAACAATATTTGGAATAGCGATTGGCTTGATTAGCTGGTGCATTACTATGCGTTTCCTTCCTTCCTTTACTTAAACATTACAAGTACTAGCTAGCCTCTTCCGGTTTAGGACGAATAAAAACCGCTTCACGATCCGTTAAGTTGTTTTAATATTTTATATTTTTAGATACAATTTAATTCATACATTGCTTATACCGTCGAATTGCTATTTCCAATTACAGTTGGTAGGGCATCCCTATCCTGAAATCTAAGAGAAGGCACGAGTGTATCACGTGACCAGCAACCTTGGAACATGCCATCATCAGTAACGTGACCAATCGTATCGGGTGCACAATGATTTAATAGGGCATTCCTATCAAGAAGCGTTAGCATTTGTCTAAAAATAACTAAGAGAGACCATTTTTTGAAGTGAAACTTCTATAGAATCGTAGTGATTTCAAACCGGATGCAAAAAGATGAAACGGAAATGGTAAGAGACACAAATACAATGCTTTATTTAAATTTCTGCTGAGGTATTGCTGTATTTTATTTTGTATTATTTTGTAACATACTTTATGTAATACGCTTTATTGAAGTAATATAAATAATCCGAATAATTACAGATATATTTTTGTTTCTCTTCTCATTTAAGCAGATGCGTTCATTTACCCTTTTTTTCTATTCGATATATATCATATTATAGTTCGTAAGTAGTAGACTCCAATCGTGTGTCGTAGCTGACACACACACACTTTTTTTTAATTCTTCTTATTCTTTCGTCGATTTACTGAAGTTTCACTTCTATCGTGTGTGAATCGCACACACACCTTTTTTTTATTTCTAATTAAATTGTCATACATAAATAAGTACCTAACCGACTAAAGATTGTTTTCATTTTTA
Source organism: Gymnoscelis rufifasciata (assembly GCA_929108375.1). NCBI lineage: Eukaryota > Metazoa > Arthropoda > Insecta > Lepidoptera > Geometridae > Gymnoscelis > Gymnoscelis rufifasciata. The sequence goes on along the minus strand of OV815315.1, from coordinate 3,200,879 downwards.
TCATTATTATAAGTGTGTGATAAAATTTTAAGCTCAATAATGTAAAGTAGGTAACTTAATAGCATATTCATTGATATAAAGTCTGTTTTGAACGTTAAATAAATATACAAAGAAAAAACTTTGAGGTAGTACAGTCGCGTTCATATGTCAACATAACCAAGGCTCCAAATACAAATGTACAAATAAGACTTCATCAAAATCTGAGCAAATTCAATAATCAAAAATATATACACATGCTTTCCGTCAAATTAATCTGAGTCAGCCTCTCATCAATATCTTACCAATTAGAAATAAAAAAATATCTATAAATAAATGAAAGATATTTTTTTTTTTTTTTTTTGTACCACAAATGTGGCAGACAAGCATGCGGCCCACCTGATGGGAAGTGGTTACCGCAGCCTATGGACGCCTGCAACATCAGAGATATTACCTGCGCGCTGCCGACCCCGTAAATGCTTCAAGATACCCTTTTTGAAATAACCCATACTATAGTCCAAGGGGAAAACCTCGGGAGGGAGATCATTCCACAACCCGAGAGTTCGCGGAAGAAAGTTCCTCTTAAACCTGACAGTCCAGTGAAATATTTCCAGACAATTCATACAACAACATCTAGCCCTGTGGTAAGCTCTAAGCTTGTGTTACGGGTACTAGACATCTGATTTACTTAATATAATAGTCATACATTTAAAGATATTCTTTATTATACATATTAAACACCCACATACACACATATCTACACAATTTATTTTTCAAATTTATTTAACTAAATCAAAGTTCATAAATATCGACGCATGTAGGTACTTATGGCGAGCAGTAGACGTCCTACGGCTGAAACTACGTAAAAATGCAAACTGCAGTCAGTAATCTGACAATTATTATTGTCACATGCAATCTAGTTCTCGAACTTATTTTTGTATTCCTTCGGCATCTGAATGAAGCGCGGTCTCATCTCATCATAAAACCGGTAGCCATTGTAAACAAGTTCTCGAGAGACCTGTCTCAAATTTGAGACGTGTATGGCCAGGCTAAGATAACACAGGTATTTTTCACACATCCAAAATCGAGGGGACAATCCTTGAACAAAAGCTTGGGCTTTGTGTGAGACAAAAAAACTCTAACAAAACTCCAAAAATACTTGATACGGGAAACGAAAGATCATAGATATCTTTAGATCTTTTCATACACTTGTAAACGATGTTTTCCTAATGATTTACTTGAAACGTACCTGAAAGTATTACACTGCTAAAAGAAAAATAATTTTAAAATTTTATTAAAATAACGCTTTAAATCAGGGATTTCCTGTCAACAACTGTTAAATAGACAAGTAAGAATATTACTTTAATTTAAAGATAACATTGTTATTGTGATTTTTAATCTATTTTTTATTTATTAATGTTTAATGTGACTAAATGATTTATGCATTTTTTGTATTTTGTATTTCATTTTTATACATTTTGTCGTTAAATTGTATCATTCCATTCAATCAAGTAAATCACTTACATTATCTTTGAGTGACAGATGATATTTGTGGCGTTATTATCTTCTTACTAATAGTTCAATAATAAACCTATTTAATACTGAATTGCTGCTATGCAATGATGAGGCAGTAACTATGAATAAAACCCAATATAGTACCTATATTATAATATAATACAATATAACAGTTATTTAGACGTCTGTAATCTTCCTAAATATAGTCTACTAGCGGCACGCCCCGGCTTTGCACGGGTAAACCAAAATATAACCTCCTTCGGTCATAGGAATACAACAATTCGACTTATGTAAATGGATCACATACCTACTCAGTTACAACATAATTTCGCCGGAAGTCTGCAAAATTCACACAAAATGTAAAATGTGTAGCGTAACTGTATTTTTTTAAAGCTAGAAATCTATTATTATGCCATTCGAAAGAACAGAAAAAACTAAAAAAAACTGTAGACTCAACTTATTTTACGTGTTTTGGTGGCTACCCCAATTGAACCTGCAACCGACGATATGTACAATATCTATGCTATATGCTAGGGTTTAGTTCTGAAAATAACTTTTTGAATGGGATTAGTTACCTGTTAACGAATTATTAACTACTAACTAAGCGACAAAATATTATCAAGCGACAATTTTTTTATTTCCGCACACGACCATTCAGTAGGGAGCCGACAGATTATTTCGTGATCTTAACCCCTCCCGTACCTCCGTGCCCGAGTGACGTGACGCCTGCCACTCCACAACGCATAGTTAGCCGCCGAGCGATTATATAAAAAAAAATTAACTCGTGATATCTTTTGAATGGAATGTCAGAATCTAATAATTCAAAAAGTTATATAAAGGTTTTAAAGCAATCTTACATAATGAATAATTTATTTTGTTAAGGATTAATACCAAGACACAAATAAAGAGCCTTTTCAAACAGTGGTATTTTAATTTTTTAATATAAAAAATCGCTTATTGTCACAAAACTATAATAGTTAGAGATATGATGTACAGACGTTTTTTGTAGATAATGATAAGTTCTACAAAGTTGTAATACATCACTTTGTTATATATTCAATAGTTTTCGCAGCATTCACGATTAAAGAAAGATTTTAGGTTATTTTTTTTTCACCATGGGTTACATTATCGGAGTTTGGTAAGGAACTATATTATTTTTGAAAACTAAATATAGCCTATGTCACTCAGGGATAGTGTAGCTTTCGAATGGTGAAAGAATTTTTTAAATCGGTGCAGTAGTTTCAGAGCCTATTCGAGACAAACAAACAAACAAAAAATCAAACCTTTCCTCTTTATAATAGTCTATAACCCGCCAGAGCTTTCGTCGTATCTGCGTCTAATGGTTTAGTTACCATTTAGGTAATGTTTACGAGTAATTAACATGTTCAGTTTTAGACTTAGACTTAGGATATAAAATAATTATTTGTCAATCATCTATTTCAACTAAATTTTATTTTATTTGTTTTGCAAACGAAAATTAAAACGTAACAATGCATTGATGTTTCGCGTAACGTCACGTTTAGATAAGGATTCTGTTTTTTTTTAATTGTTGTATCTAAAAAATTGTGACCAGTATTTTTAGACGGTCTAGTAGAGGGACTCAGTGGAATACCTATGTTTTAATGTAGTCGTCTCGCCTATTGAAATATATCGGTTTCCCTACATTAATATAATAACACAAAGAGTCTGTCTTTTTAATTTAACTATAGTTTAGAAAATAAATGATTTATTATTGAAGTGAAACTTCTATAGAATCGTAGTGATTTCAAACCGGATGCAAAAAGATGAAACGGAAATGGTAAGAGACACAAATACAATGCTTTATTTAAATTTCTGCTGAGGTATTGCTGTATTTTATTTATATTATTTTGTAACATACTTTATGTACCTAATACGCTTTATTGAAGTAATATAAATAATCCGAACAATTACAGATATATTTTTGTTTCTCTTCTCATTTAAGCAGATGCGTTCATTTACCCTTTTTTTCTATTCGATATATATCATATTATAGTTCGTAAGTAGTAGTCTCCAATCGTGCGTCGTAGCTGACACACACACACTTTTTTTTAATTCTTCTTATTCTTTCGTCGATTTACTGAAGTTTCACTTCTATCGTGTGTGAATCGCACACACACCTTTTTTATTATTTATTTATAAGTTCCTTTTAAACTAACCGGTACAGCAAAATGATCTCAGAATGGTTATTCGATAGGTACTTTTGGGCTCGGCTGATTGTTTTCAATTCGAACTCATTGAAAGATCAATGTCTGAGCAACCCGCCCGCCATCTCAATTTCTATCAATAGCATTTTAGTCACGAATACGCTACAACTTTGTATGGTGTAACTTGCGCTTCGCTCTGACTTCACTAGCCATTGCAATATGCTAGTGGGAAATAGAATAGACTAAAAATTCTTTATTACATACACTAATTAACATAAATACAAAATTATTAATTATTTTATCAAGTAAGGTGACTTTAAAACCTAGCATGCGTATTGAACGGTCTTATTGCTTATAGCAATATCTTCCAGACAACCTTTGTCAGGAAGGCTGTGTTGTTGTTGTTGTTGTGTGTTGGGGAACGACAATTTCCCTGCAAATAGATATTTAAATATTATACAAGGTGTTTCCTTTATGGCATATACTGCGGAAAGAGGGTGAAGGGCACGCACCAGGCAAACAAATTTTGATCTAAAACTTTTAGATTTGGAAGCCCATTTGTCGAAAAAAAATATTCAAAGTGTAAATGTGTAGGTATATCCAATTTTTTCGTGAATGTTACCCATTAACCAAAATTATTTATTTGATTTGGATTAAAAGCGCCGGTATTTATTACAAAACTGGTATTGACCTATAGTACTAGTAGCCTATGTCCTTTCTCAGGCTCTAATCAAATCAAATCAAATCATTTATTTGCAGAATACATTATTACAAACATGTCAAGATCTTATAAACTAGTGATGTCAATTGTATTCAACCCGCAAGCAGGTGTGCAAATATTACTATATGTCAAAAAAATAATTAATTAAATGAAAAAAAAATAATAATAATAAAATCAAAATGATACATGTCATCAAAAATTAAAAATAAAAATTTGATTAATTAATCATGACAAAATTAATATTAATTGAAATTCAAATATTCATTTACACTATAAAAACATTTTTCCATGAGCCAATTATTTAGTTTTTTTTTAAATAAAATACCCTTCAGCTCTTTTAAGGTTTCAGGCAACTTATTATAGATCATAATGGACATATTATATGCATTTTGTTTGTAGATCTTTTTGTTACATTGAGGATTGTAAAGAATGCTATTAAATTTAGTTCTTTTCTGTCGAGTGATAACATCCTTGCGCATGGTAAAGTATTGTGGGTAAGTTTTTACAAAAACGCATCGCTAAATCAAAATCAAATCAAAATCAAAAATCGTTTATTTGGACATTAACAGTATGTTACACAATTTGATTCGAACGATGGCGTCTGCGAAAGTTTGCAAAAACTGTGTTGCAGAGCCAACGCCCACCTCCAGAATAGACAGTCCTATGTTAACATTAAATACAGATAAATTATAATAAAGGTGAAATTTAAACAAAAATAAATAAATAAATAAAAATAAAAACATCATTTAAGAGAAGTATTAAGAAGTATGGTTTAAAAAACATTAACCTTACAACCTAATCGAGATAATTACATTAAACTTATAATCTAATCGAGATATTAAATAATTACAGTGTATGCATGTGTGTGTGTGTGTGTGTGTGTGCGTGTGTGTGTGTGTATGTGTGAGGGTGTGTGTGTGTGTGTGGTGTGGTTTGGGTGTGTGTATGTGAAACAGGTCATTTAATTATTTTATAGTGAGGAATAGATCCTCTGTTTCTGAATAGGAGAGTGACTGAAGCCACTGAGTCATTTTCAATTTGCACTTATATAGAGTCAGAGGGTAAATCTGTTGCGTAGAGTTAATTTTGTTGTATAATTTATCGCAAAGATAATAATAATGTCTAGAAACAGTAACTATTCTCCTTTGTTTTAAAGTACATACCTGATTAGAGCGTCTCTTTGTTAAAGTAAAGTTATGGTCAAAGGCAACTTCTGAATGTTTACGTAATATGATTGTTAAGACAAATAACTGCCGTACCGTCAGAACTTCACTAAGAGCGTAGAGACTGTCGGTCGAGAAACGGAGTATATAACCTTAAGAACTGCTCTCTGAGCACGTTCTATTCTCAGCATGACATTTTTTACAGCACCTCCCCAGACTGCAATACCGTAGGATATAACCGATTGTGCCAACGCAAAATAGACCATCTTTAGGCATGAGAGGTTTGCGGAACATCTCAAGTTCTTAAATATAAACATAAGTTTTCGTATTCGTGTTATTGTGGACTCTATATGTGGCTTCCACGAAAGATTACTGTCCAAGTGGATACCTAAATATTTTAAATTTTGAACAAGGGCTATAGTTGGACATGAGCACATGTTAATCATTATCTCTATAACAATGATTATGGGCATATAAAGTAAAATCTTTCGGTTGAGATCGTGCAGTAGGAGAAAAAATTAAACACTTAGTTTTATCCGCGTTTAAAGACAAAGAGTTGCAAGCAAGCCAATTTAGTACTAAAGTAAGTGCTGCTTCTGCATACATTTTCGCTTCATCCCAAGTATTACCACTAACTATTAATGCAGTATCATCAGCGTAAGCAAAGACATCACAATTTGTAGGCTAAAGAATCTATGTACAAAATTTCATTTAAATCGATTCAGTAGTTTTTGCGTGAATCATTACTTGGGAAAATCCATTACAACGCGGGAAACACCGCGGAGCACTACAGTTACATTATAGAAGAATTTTAAATTAACTTCGTAAATAATTTAAGATTTATTTTTGAGCCATACACACATTATTGCGAATACATTCATAGTACGAGATCCTGGCTGTGGCTGACTTGTTTTTATTCTAGTAAAGCTTATGTCCAGCAGTGGACGTCCTACGGCTGAAATAAATAATATAAAAATAATATAAGAAATATGTAAAATTTTTCAAGATACTTTTTAAATAGAGTTCTAGATAGAATAGCTACAGTTTTAGTAAGTTACTTAATAACCTACGGGACCTAATTAACAACGGAATATTTACCATGATTTAACGGTTTTTGAGTTTCCCGATATTTCGAAGCAATTGCATGCGCCACGATCACGGTAGGACTGAACTCAGTTGAGACTCAATTATGTTAGTAGCCATGATAGTTTCAAACATAGTCAGTAAGTGTTTATTTGTAAAAAGATATAATTACATTCTTTATTTTAAAAAATATTCTGTTCCAAAAATATCATAAAACAATAATTAACAGCCAGTTTTCTATAGTCTGTCAGTCTTGGTATAACGTGCACCGACGATAGATGATCAAGGAAAATAGTGTTATAATTAAACAATCATGGAAAACTCTGCGGTTAGATAAGTGCACGTAAACAGGAATTGTATTTGTAATTTATGTGGGATCAGCTTTGTTAAGTTGTTAAATTTTTATGGATATATTTGCTTATTATCAACATTAGTTGCCATCGTGAATAAAATACGGATTTGTCGTAAAAATGCTATTTACTTACGAAAGAATTTGCAGTGTCAAACTATCTACGTTTCAAGAAGCGTTTCAGTTTGATATAAAAAAAAAAATCGAATTGCTCCGCTTACTACTAATGCAAAAAAATCTAGACTTGAAGTCGAGTTCGTAAGATTATATCAATTCTAGTCCTTTAAAACCTTCTTTTCCTGTATCCTTTTATGTATATGTGTAAGTGTATATTTAACTTACATAATAAAATAGCTAAATACTGTAAACTTATTAATAATTTTATTATGAACTAGCTGTGCCCTGCGGTGCTACCCGCGTTATAATGGATGAAGTACTCTTAACCAACAACATATTTATTTGAATAAAGATTAATATTATTATGTTGATACAACTTAAACAAATTATTTCGACCAAATTAGGTACCATAAAAACGGTTTTTGTGAGTTAATCTTAAAAGATAGACATATACTATCGCGGACTGTTTTTTAGATCATTAAAAGAGCTATTATTCTTTAATACATATTTTTTGTGTATCTTGAACCGTTTTCACGGCGCACGCAACGGAAGGCTTCAAAGATAAACAATTTCTCCCGTTTTTTACACATTTACCACTATATCTTTGCTCCTATTGGTCGTAGCGTGATGTTATATAGCCTATAGCCTTCCTCGATAACTGGACTATCCAACACAAAAAGTATTATTCAATTCGAACCAGTAGTTTCGGAGATTAGCGCGTTCAAACAAACAAACAAAAAAACAAACAAACAAACTCTTCAGCTTTATAATATTAGTATAGATAACGCTAGAAGACTGAGCACTTCAAATTTCCGTGCAACCAGGAACTAACAACACATAGCATAATTCTATATAATCGTAGTATATTCACATTACTTTTATTGACTGTTCAGGTTAGTCCAAACACTTTATCAGTGGTCATCTAAATGTAGATAGATAGCGTGCTAGAGCTCACAGGAAGCGCCAAAAAGAAGTTCTTTGTCAATAAGCGAGAAACGATGAGAACTGAAAATTCTAGTTTTGGTGGTTTGACTGCATACGCGTTCCCCTAGAATATGGCCTTAATCTGTGTTGATTTATATTGTCTCCCTTATTATTATTATTATTATTATACTAGTGGCCCGCCCCGGCTTCGCACGGGGTTTTATTCAATTTTTTCCCGGCAATTATTCGATTTTTTCTCGCCTTTTAAACCTTTCCTAGACCTCCACGAACATTTCAAGACTATGATAAGATAAATCCGTTCAGCCGTTCTCGAGCTTTAATCAGACTAACGAACAACAATTCATTTTTATTTATATACATGTAGTGGGAAAAAGTCAAAGTCAATACATTTATTTCCTTAATAGTACAGGGCTTACATGGACAGGTCAGCTTAAAATTTATAAATCTAAATTTTTTATACGAAAATTATCAAGGAAATATCATTGTCTTGACAGTTCGCTTCAATTTTTAATACTGAGTTGAGAGGCAAACTGTGAGACTATTATGTTGAACCACCATTTTTCACACAGTTTTAATAGTAAATTTCTCTTCTATTCTATCCTACCGTGTTGACCTACTATAGGTCTATATATAAAACATTTATATTCTTGTAAAACTTCTGTTTAAAAATGTTATCAATAGTATTAACGATATGAAGAATTCAACAGTTAATAGTGACAAAATTGTAACCTACCAACTTTGATAGATTCGTTATCGCTATGATAATTACTTTCTACTACTAACTGGTAAATGTTGGAAGCGAAACCGCAGTATTAGATAAATTGTGTTCATTACAGGAATTAATTACTCAAATCTTACTTTGCAATAGCTGTTTTGTAATAAACAGACTGGTCGCTAAATTAATAAGCAATAGGAAACAGCTGAAGTTACGTTCAAATCCAGTTTCGAAATTAATGTTATTAGCTCATCGTAATAATAGCTTATCGAATTTATACTATTATTTTTCTTATTATTTACCTAGTGCCTTATTTGAAGGCCTTCGTAAGGAACGAATCTGAACTTACGTTGCAGTGTTTCTTTTGACTGTGAAAGTAAATTTAAGAAGCCGCGTTTAAGTCTTTCCGTAGTAATAACGAACTAAAAAATGGAACTATAACTCCCCACGCAAAAGGACTTAGTGAAATAATATAATACCTATAATACATATGAATTTTGATTACTCTGAGGATGTTAAAACATTTTTGCGGCGTAAGCAGTGTTCCTTTATTAGGTCAGGATATAGTAATGTTTAATTCACAGCTTAACCGGGGCTCTATATTTTATGCATGTATAAATAATGATTATAATTTCTCTCTTTATCCTAAGTTCTCATATTTAAAGATCTGACACACAAACTGACAAAAATTGACGGCCAACAATGTGTTCCTATATGGTCCTGTTTTTACGTTTTGAGGTACGAAACCCTATAATCAAACGATCTTAACGTTTTACCCTTTATATTTCTAACGTAATTTATGTTTTGTCCGTCATGACAGATGTAAAAGATGGTACCGTGGTACCGGAGTAAGAAGCACTGAAGCAGTAGTTATTCGTGCGTTTAAAACGACCTTGGAACCGTACGCACAATCCTCGCATGTCTACCGGCCGTAACGTCCTCACGAGTGACCAATTAAACAATCTTAAACCCATAAAGCAATATTTACGGTAGAACCCTTCTTTAGTAGGAAATACTCTCATGGGTGATGATGACGTCACAATAGTAAGGTATTTGCAGAGTTATTTATGACTAGGTGACCCGGCAAATGTTGTTTTGCCATGAAATATAGAAGTTAGATGGATTTCAAACCTACCCGCTACGTACACAAAATTTCATCAAAAAGTCTAGACGTTTAAGAAGAGATTGGCAAAAACAGGACATGAGATTTTTATGGATATAATTACTAACTATTGACCGCAACGTCACCTACGTAGAGTGAGGTTTGTAATTTAGAATTTTCGGGGCAGCAAATGTATACTCTCTCTCGCCCTGTCTTGGTCTATATCGACGAGTGTGTACAGCCGCAATTATGTGTTACCGTAAAATATAATACCACCTTCATCATCAAAATTGCAGCCGTAAGATGTCAACAGTGGATATAGGCCTCCCTCAGAGATTTATAGTTATTTCGGTTGGAAGCTGCCTACATCCTACAAGAAATTTCGTAGTTCTAGTTGGTTGAAACAGTAATATAAAATACCTACAAAAGTTATGACCGCGATCTCCGGTATAAGAATGTTGCCATCAACTTGCTACAGTTGGCACCGTAGAGCCCAGGCAGGCGAATCTAAAATGAAGATGGGAAGATTTCACGTTTGGAGCAACACATCACTTATTACAGCGCTCGACACCCTGCCTGCCAAGCGTCACGACTGTTGGGAGAATCACGATAGAAGGAGGCGATCCTCGATTACCTCACAAATAATCGCACTGTAATCATTACGAAATTCAAGGTCACCGCACACAAACCCGAAGCATGAAACATGTAAGCACGTAAGTTACGAGTTACGCAACGTTGACGCAACGAGTAAGTGTGCCGATTGCGACCGATGGCCCACTCCGGCTGACATAACCGAGCTTCCGCTAGTGAAAGGAGCTTGCTTCAGCGTGACTTTACCTTCGCTTGCTGGTTTCCGATTGTCTTTGTTTCAGCTGATTTACGGAAAATATTTAACGCGTCTGTGTTTTAGTTGATTTACGGAAGAAATATACGTCTTATATTTCTTTGATTCGTCGGATTTCCGGAAGATTTCATCAGTTCTATTATAAACTTCTTTTCTATACGAATCTTATTTCTTATTTTATTTTCAGTTTAAAATCGGTTATTATTGAACAGGAGATTGCGCTCAAATATAAGTCGTCTTTCGTTGCTAAAAGGGTTACCCTTTTAGCAACGAAACCCTTAAAATCCCTTATAGAATCACTTTGCGTCTGTTTTTTTTTGTATTTAAGGCATTGCAGGATAAGAACTTTACAATCATAATCTTGAAGTTTAGTTTTTTTGAGAATGGATGGCATATCGGTATCAGGCATTTTGAGATTCAGCTGGAATGAACAGGTGTCGTCGTATTTTTGACGGCTAAACAAAAAGCGGGTTTGGTCTGAAACTATAAGATTTAAGTACTTTCAAATTGACAGATAGGCTCAATTAAATTTATGATAATTGGACTCTGCACTTGAAGCGTCAGCTTGCCAGGGCCAAGTTAAATAAAGTTATAAAGTAAAAAAGATGTTACTCAGTTGAACGCCATTTTGCGTCCCAGATAGGGTGATAGGAACTTTGACGTGATTTTCGAACGTTTCTCATAAGATTAAAGGTCAATGTAAAGTTTTACATTAATATCTATCTGTCGTAATATAAAATATTTGATACTAAATAGGTTATAGATTATAATGTGTAGTATAGTATTATATGTATCATAGATTTATCTCTGTCGGCACCAGTAGGTATTGCAAACACTCGATGACTCGACACTATGGATTTAGTCAGTCACTGAATCAAGCCACAACAAAGGTATGGAACAACTATATTTTGCTTCATAGACTATATCTTAAGGTGGGCCGCAATTGAAGTCAAGGATTTTGCTTATTTGAATAGTGCTTTATGAGCAGAACCTTTCCATTTATAACGCTTATTCTGGTGGGTTTTAAGTACTTGTTAAATGATTAACGTAGACTACGTTAAGTTTAGATTTATTTACTGCAGCAATATAGGTGGCTAATTATTGGTTTTGTGGAATTTCAATTAATAGTGCTTAAGTTGCGAGAAATAAATATAAGAATGTATTACCTATTGAGAATAGGTACGTTTTAACCGATTTAGTATTTATTCCGATATTTCAAATTGAAACAGTAGTTTCCGCCAATAGCGCGTTTAAGAAAGCAAACTAACTCTTCGACTTTATAAGATTAGTACATTCAACAGCTAAATAAACTGATGAAATAGGGTCCCAAAATAATATAAAAATGTTGTTGTGTGGATTGTCCGTATAAAAAAAAAGGTGTGTGTGCGATTCACACACGATAGAAGTGAAACTTCAGTAAATCGACGAAAGAATAAGAAGAATAAAAAAAAAGTGTGTGTGTGTCAGCTACGACGCACGATTGGAGTCTACTACTTACGAACTATTATTATGATATATATCGAATAGAAAAAAGGGTAAATGAACGCATCTGCTAAAATGATAAGAGAAACAAACATATATCTGTAATTATTCGGATTATTTATATTAGTTAAATAAAGCGTATTACATAAAGCATGTTACAAAATAATATAAATAAAATACAGCAATCTTTGCGCGATACTTCGTAGTCTCAACTACGAAGTATCGCTCAAAGAAATTTAAATAAAGCATTGTATTTGTGTCTCTTACAATTTCCGTTTCATCTTTTTGCTTCCGGTTTGAAATCACTACGATTCTATAGAAGTTTCACTTCAAAAACTTTACTTAAATTAAGTTAAAAGTTACGGATTATCGTAGTTTTTTAAGAAGTAAAGAAATAAATAACGTCTCACAAGTCATCACATTTAGTTCGATCCTCGCTGTAATTACGATCATTCTCTTTTGTCAAATTAAAACTTCAAATAAAATTGACACCTAATATAACTTGTTGCATCATGCACGTCACAGTAGAAGACGTTTTACCTATAGATCATTTTCTGATCATCCGATCCGGATAGAAAAAAATATATCGGAACATGAAATGTGTGTTTATAGATTTAAAAATATTTTTATATCTGTGGACCTCAGTCACCCTCTTCCGTACCGTCGCGATGAGTTGGCCAACTCCTGCGCAGTGGAGTGGAGCAGCACGCACTGCCCAATTGGAGTCGCCTCGCTCCAACGATCACCTATTTCCAGATTACTGTTTTTACAGAACTTAGGGTTTGTCCTCATAGATGCTGTTTTGTGGCTATGTTGACTTTTGATGAAGTAGGTAAAACGTCTATCTTCAATCAGTAATGCCTGAATCTATTAAATTAAATTTGATTGTTGTATTAATTAACTTTTAATGATGTAGTTAGTTTAATTGTTTCTTAATGGAACTTATGAGATGTTATCTAAACAAAGCTGTGTTGGCTAAAAATGTAAATGCTCTGTTTATTTAACAGTGAAGGCAAAATTCCGAAAACCGGCATGTTCTAACTTTGAAGAGTTTGAAGAACATTTGACATTCACCAACTCGCACTTGGCCAGCGTGGAGAATTAAAGCCTAATCTGTCAAGAGAGAAGTCTCTGTGTCCTAGCAGTGGGAACGTAAATTGGGGTGCTTTAGCTTTTATCTAAAACAAAATATGAATTTGGACAAATTAACTACGAGTTATAATAATTATTTAAAAAAAATCAATTGAATAACATTTATTTGTACTGAAATATTTCTGTCACCTCAGAGTTTTTGTTTCGTTATGAAAAATGAACTTTAAATTTGATAAGAGTTATAGATACGTAACAAATACCTACTTAGGTCTGGATCTCTTTGATTCTTACTGACACCAACCAGTTGTACACCAGTATTGTTATAATAACAATATAAGAGATGAAAGCTGGGTTGTTCTATTCGCTTCTCAACTCAGTATAAAATATTGAAGCGAACTGTCAAGACAATGTTATTTCCTTGATTATTCTTAGTTTTACCTTAATTTGCTTTAAGTTGACCTGTCCATGTATGCATATGCGTCTAAGGAAATAAACGTTTTGGCTTCGACTTTGACTTTGACACGAACCGCAATACCGCCACCGTCATATTATGCATGTGAATAATCTTTTAAATATTATTGAATGAAATTAATATGTAATATTATATTGTAATGTATTGGGAAACATCCTGTAAAGATAGAGTAACAATTGTTGGTGAATAAATAAATCAATATTATAATGTTATTTAACAACGGTGTGAACTACTCCTAATATATATCTACCAATAGTAGTTTTGGACTTACAATCAATGTTTTTATAACTGCCATTACATTATCTCTAATCAGAATGGTTTGTTGTAAGGGCCTTGAAAAGCTGTTGCATGATAATGCCAAATCAAGTGTTAATTAGTGCAAAAAGTAACTTAGTTAGGTAAGGACCTTAGTAAGGTAGTTATCATCATCACAATTATCAGCAGGACGTCCATTGTTGGACATAGATTTGTAGTTCTTTTGTTTGTGTGGTTTAATTGAAAACTACCCATTCTAAAATTACCTTTGGGCGATTAATACCTTGGTATGAATAGCTGACGGTATCAAACGACTTAACACCCATAAGGCATTGCAATGGGTTAGAGTTATATTTAGTCTGTAAATGTGTGATGATGTACATAATTATGTCTTTTGACCTACTTTTGTCCATAATATTCAACACACAAAATTACACTCGCACCTTCTTCAATTGTCATGCTGAAATCGGCAACACTTGTGATTTCTTCTTAGACTAATACAAAAAATACCAGAGTCTAAAACAAGTTTTTTTTACTTACCTATGGCTTGTCAATATAATAGTAAATTCAAGTTAAGATTTGGTGCGTTGACTGTACCATAATATCTAAAATTTAGCTACATAAAAACCTAGGCCGATTGTGGAACTGAAAATTGGCACGAAAACTGATTTTTTATATATCATTAGTTAGGGGGACATGGAGGACACAGGAATGAGGAATAGGAACTTGGGCGAGGCCGGATTTTCTATGAGGCCCGAACTTTCGCGGGTCAAATACGGCATAAATCTAAAACTTCAGTAAATGTTGTTATAATTTTTTGCTAAATGCGACCGGTAGAGGAGCACAGAGATGTCTCTCAGAACCCAGAAGCAGGATATGAAGTGCCTAAGCTTGAATTTTGAATTCTTTTGGCTGGAGTGGAATAAAAGCTTTGCTAAGCCCCGATATTTGTGCACTGATTGTTACAATGACATAAACATGTTAAAATGAATGGATATTTCTAATGAAACTCGAACACGTTAAGATTCTATCATAGCTTGCGGCAGCGTCGTAAGACTGGTCGGAGCGGGAAGGGAAATAATGTTATGTATCTAGTTGCTGAAGGTAATTAATAAAAAATGACATATTGTGATATTGCTATGCCGTTCTAGGAGGCATCGCCTGTCACGCAATCTAGGTATGATACCGTTTGCGACTTCCTTATACGTAAAGTCTGGTTTAGTCTGCGTTAACTTTGGCCGCTGAATGTTAAGAAATGTTATGTACCTTCTCGGACTGAAGTCTCTTTTTCTTTTCATAATTTTAACCTGTTTTTCCGCCTGCTTGTTTAGGCCGCTGAAATAGTTTTTTTGGAGTATCACCTAAGAAATAGGTAAGAAACTAAGAAGACCTAAGAAACTAGTTGACGGATAATTTTTGTGACTGTACTTTGAGTTAACCTTTGTTTTTTTCGTGTAATTTATGAAGACCCTGGAAATAAACATATTAAAGTTATGATAGGAATATTTTTATTGAGTAACTTAGTAACTTAATCCACATTAAGCTATTCGTGAATCGATATAAGTATAACTAATAACTATTTCGTTGTGTAAATTGTTCGAATTTTTTTTTTATTTTATTTATTATTTAATGGTCTTTTCATATCTCAAGTTTTGATGAAGTCAACAAAACGCCGAAAGCTGAACCAGGGTTTCAAACAATAGAGAATATTGTCATATTAACTACGTAACATCCAAAAATATTACACAACGGCACAATGACAAAAATGATGCCATTCAAAATTAGCACAACCATTCATAGAACACAAAAACGAAAAGAAAGTAAAAACGACATTTTAAATGTACGAACTATTACGCTACACTCATTAAAGTCATATAAAACACTCCGCATCTCCATTAAACGAGGAAGGCAGTAGAACGCTCCAGCCAGCGGTGCCCAAACTGTTCACGGGAACTAAAATATTGAATATAAAAAATTGTCATGAATATAAAAATTTGTCATGACGCCAAACCATGTAAATAAAATCTCACAAATACTAAAACACATACATTATTTGGTTTTAATTGAATTTTCAAGTATTTAGATTCAAAACTTAACTTTTTAAAGATTATTTTCAGTATTTACCAGGTCATTGCTAATTCGAGAGCTGGCACAAAATTTTGGAAAGGTTATTTGAGGTAGCCTGTAAACTTGTTTAATACATCTCCTACTAAATCTGGCAACGTCAATGACTTGTCTAAATCATTTGGCCTCTTTTTTAATTTACTCTTATAAATTAAAATTGTAAATTGCCTCAAACATGTTTTAAAATAAAAATAATATTGCATACTAATTTATAGCCAAACTTCCCAGTACCCAGGTGTGCAGTGCCATATTGGGGATAGTAGGAGAGATATTGGACAAGTTTAAGCTTCCTCAAATACCTTTCCCAATTAAGTGAATTGAATTATACAAACGAATTAGCGGCCCGCCCGGGTCGCGTCGCACTGGTATAAAATTTTCCCGGAAATTATTCGAATTTTTCTCGCCGTAAAAACCATCCTATCTCTCAAGTTGGATCGAACTGCACATGGTGTGCGATATTTATTATAATCGGTTAAGTGGCTTAGGAGTCCATTGAGGACAAACATTGTGACACGAGATTTATATATATTAAGAAGATTGAAGTTTGTTTTCTTTCCAATGGCTACGGCTGGCTCTACACCCACAGGGTCACGTATAGCTAGGGTTGAACTGTTACAGACGTTGGATGAGTCATCTAAATTCGTTTCAGCTCTCTATTTGCACAGATCACAAGTGCTCAACAGATTTTAATTTAGTTTTTAGCAGTAGATAGAGTACATAAGGCACATTTTAATGAACGAAGTTTAACGCTACACTCGTTAAAGTGTTTTAAAACACATAAATAAACATTTCTGGAACTAAAAACTTATTAACATCTAAAATTTAACGAAATGTATTTATTACATGATAAATTACTAACATAAATTAGTCTAAAACGCCGTAAGCTAAGCTGTATAGATTTTCACCTTTCTTATATTGATAATATCCCTCAAAAAGTTTGGCAGCCACTGCTCTATAGTCTATTGTGCCAGTAAGCCGGCTTGCCTGTGTGTGTTAGTGACAGTGAAAGTGTGCGTGCGGTGACGTAACCGTCCCACTAGTCTTGTTCTTACTCTCACTAGTTCGCTAAGAGCTTCTACTCGTTCAAATTACTAAAATATGGGCTAAATTGGCTTTTAGCGTCTCGTCTGTAAGGGTGTACAAAGTATGCCAATGTATGTGTTTGTGTGTGTATCTTTGTGTGCAATCTTTAGCTTATGGCGCGGCTACATTAGCGGCCTACGTCGAATACTCGTATCAACGCTTTGCGTGTGGCCGGGTACATCGTTGCAACGCGAAGTATTCGGGCGAAGACGATGTTTGGCTTGGGTGTGGCCTACAATAACGTCACTTTAGAATCTTGTAGAGTGCAACGTAAATCTTTGTCCGATAATGTAGACAAGAACATCGCGTATATCCGTTCACAATGACTTAAGCGCGCCAATGCGACACGAATCTTCTGCCGCTGATGCCGTACCATTATAAAGACATTTTAAGCATAATGAAGTATGACAATGAACTATGACAGTGAAGAAGAATATAGAATGCGTAATGCGTTTTATTATATTTTCTATTACCTATTGTTAAAGTAAGAATAAGCATATTCATTTGGAGTATGTCCCACTTGTCCCCTCTAGGAGTGTCCCCTTCGGCCCGTGTAGAGGGGACAACTGGGATATCGTATTAGCGATACCCCAGTTGTCCCCTTTACCGGTCACTAAGTTACTATGTGCATCAGCATAATACAAAGGTGTTAAAAAATATCTATAAAAATAGTTTCAACTATGCTCTACTTAGGGTTAAGTATTCAAAAATGTTGACTGATTTTTTACATAAAAGCTAAATTTCGTTTGGCTGTCCTGATATGTATTAAATTCTTGTATTTCAAAGTTGGTACATATTTTGCAAATATGTTGTTCTAAATTCCTTTTAAATCAATTTATGCAGTCTTGTGATTGAAGCAAGCACGCAAACATTTTATTGCGTTCGTGGTAAACAGTCTTTCAGCTGTAATACTAAGCCCCGATTTGAGCAACACTTAACACTCCGGTTATCTAATTTTATGCGTTTGATGTACGTTTCTTTTTTTTTACATATTTTGAATGGTTTATAAAGTTTAAATTTAAAAGTTATTAAATTGTTACGACTCACAAGTTTTTTCGTTTCTGTCAAAGTTGGGATTTAGCGTCGCAGGTTGGGACTGCAAACAAAAAAAAGATGTTTTAAATCAGGGTTTAATTTATGCAGTTTTAAGCTACTTGGTACAAGTACAGTAAAATATGATAGAATCTTTCATTGTATCAGTTCAGTTCAGTCATTTATTGCAGAAAAATATTACTTTCATTGTAACATCAAGAGAGTTGTTTATTAATAGTAAACACGGTAAAGAGACAGCTTAAAACAAAATGTTTAATAGAGTTAACATAGTATCTTGAGCGGTAAAGAACACTGTATGAAGATTTTTTTACTATGAATAAAAACATTTTTTATTTATCAGGATATTAAGCGTCCCGATTATTTACGAAGTCCGGACGTCTGCGCTAATCGGTTCACCCTCCATTTGCAGAATAAACACCTTCTCAGTCTTCAGTATTACATTAAATTAAAAAATAAATAAAAACCCTGATCACAAAATATTCGTTTCCTTATAAGTAAAATTTATATTCTTTTGTACTGTGCCCGTGATGCTTTCATTTGACACAAAAGTCACTTTACATACAAAAAAAAACTGTTATCGCTTTATCCGTTTGGGTGCTAAGATACCACAGACTGACAGGTTGCACCTCTCTTTTCGGTCGGGGGTTAAAAATGAAGCATAGTAGGATTCAAAGTGTCTATGTATAGTCTAACTAAGGAAATTCACAAAAAGATGCTACCGTACAGACTCTTCATTTATCAGAAATTACACACATTACACATTTATGATTATTTCGTGTTTCGTAACGTGGCCCGGAGAAGCCACCTTCTAGGACTTTACCACATCACATTCGTCACTTTACATCAGGTGAGATTGTACTGAAATGAAGGCTCATCTAACATAAAAAAAAGGTAGTAGATGTTAGTGACTATAATGACTTATCTACAAGGGAAGTCTGACCGAAATGATGATACATTATATTTAGCTATCATAGATACAATCTAGAAATAATTGTATAATTTCGGCATCTTATGGATCCTACCTAGTTACATTAATATTCGACATTTCCGCATATGTTGGCCTTGAAATGTAATTTTATTCTGTACTTAGTATTAGAGTTCCGTGTCTTATACTTCAGACGTGATTCGGTGCTTAAATAGGTGCTTAGGAAATATGTTTAAATTTCGGCTCCGTGAGCAGGATAATCAAGTTTAATGAAATTACTATGCTTAGGCAATTATAAAACATAATTGGCTTTGTCTTTAAAAATCGTATAGGTACTTCTAACTACAATATATTACGTTTGCTATATTAAGGATACGGTACCAACTATTAAACATTTTTTTTGATGGTAGATAAGTTTTTATTTGACTACTATCTCACCTGATGTAAAGTGACGATGTGTTCTTAGATGGGGCATGAAGACCTTGAAGGAAGATGGCTTCTCCAGGCCACATTACGAAACACGAATAAATAGTTTCATGCACTGGCCCAGCCCGGAGGGTGGTGACAAGCCGCGGCCGAAGCCTATTACTAGAGACTGTTCTTAGCACCACTCGGTCACGTTCATTTATTTATTTTACTTGAACTTCTCACAGTCGATATACAGGATTTAAACATAAATCTCACAAATTAAAACAGTAATGATGTATTAACCTATAATTATGTGTAGCTAGCTACATATTAACACAATAACTATCAGGCGATCTTAATCCTAAATATGCCCTTACTTTAGTAAGACCGCGCCATGTTTGAGTTTTCAAAGGTAACCTAGTTGTAACATATTTGAATCAGAGTACATCTTAAGAACAAGGTAGTACAAAGCATAAATTATCACAAAATGCCATCGTTTGCATTTCGCAAGTGTAAATACAAAACAATAAACACTTACGAGTATTAAAACAAGAGTAGAAAATTGCACGTTAAGTATAGTGATTTAATTTAATATCAATTATCGTTCGACATAACTAGGATTTAAATTCATTGTGCGGTACAGAGTAAGAACGCCCCCTGAAGGATTAATGAGATCTTTCCTTTCAGGTCATATTTTATTCTATTCTGTACTAACAGCCTGTTTACACCCACGCCTCAGGCCCCTGTAAAGGGGCTTCTTATTATTATGTCCTGTTATGAATTCTTTGTTATAAGCTATTGGTTTTCCATGTGTGTGAAGCGATTTTTTCGTGTTTCGTAATGTGGTCCGGAGAAGCCTTCTAGGTCTTCATGTCCCATCTTAGACCACATCGTCACTTTACATCAGGTGAGATTGTGGTCAAATGAAGGCTTATCGTGCATAAAAAAAATTGTTAATATATAAATAAACCCCAAGAAAAAATGTATCTAACTTTGATTACGTGTATACATTGCTTATCACTATTCTACAAAACAATATGTATATTATATTAAGCATATGCTAAGCGTGTATAATGACTTTACTGTACGAGCTAAGTCACTTGGAAGAATACTAAGATATTATAATTAAAACTCGTAGTTTAAGCCGTAATAATTATGTAGGCTTGTAAGTGTGAAATGTATGCTGATTATTATCATTAAGTCATGGTATACAAAACATTTGGTTAAGTAACAATGTTCAGTGACTTACAAACTAACCTTCGATAGCAAAATGTATAGCAAACCTGTTTGTTCTATTTGAGCATTAATTTTGTCTCTAACTAAGAAAAACAAATGCCAATGTGATCGATAAGGACAAAAGAATGCTAGCGGCATGTTTTTAACCCCCGACAAAAAAAGAGGGGTGTTTTAAGTTTGACGTGTCTGTCTGTCTGTCTTTCTGGGACAACATGGATGGAGCTATTTCAATTAAGTTTTTGTATGAAAGGTGAGTTTAGTGCGGGTGTTCTTAGACATGTTTCATGAAAATCAGTTGAGCAGTTTAAAAGTTATGGGGGTGAGAGTGGGGAAGGAAACCGAAAATCTGCAAATATACTCGAGTGGGGTATCAAATGAAAGCGCATCGCGTGCACATTACTAAATGGTGTTTTAGTTTTAAGGAAATAAAGGCATTGGAATCGTGGGGTTTTTCTTAAATTTAATTAATAATTTTAATTTAGATTTATCTTAAAATAGGTTTAGTTACTCACCGTCACCTCGCCACTGAGGCTCGACGAGAGTTCGAGGGACAGAGTTACGCTACGGTACAATATCTTACAAATATAAAATCTAATAAAATATTATTTTTGTAAGTTAAACCGAAATAAAGACTTTGGCTAGCAACAGTATTTGGGCTGACGCGTAGGTTTAGTGTACGAATCGTCAGTCGTCTCTCCCAGCTCGTTAGGTGCATTCAAGTATTAAAATTGTAATCAAGTGTAAATATAAATTATTAATGTTTTTAATAAGTAATAAACCTCACTTTGCAGGTTAAACTATTTTCAAAATATTTTTATGCACTCGATAATACAAAGTGCAGAAAAATTTCGACCGATCACGTGATGACGCGTTGGTGTAATTGGTCTACCACGTCAGGGCTTCCTGGAGATGCAGGTTCGGATCCTGTGCGCGAAGGTTACGGATGTGTCTTAATTTTTTCTGCATAAAAATATTAAAAAAATATAAATTATGTATTATGGAACCTGAAGTTCTTCCTGACCTCCTCTCACGATCTTAAGAAGACACAAATACAGCATCCTTACAATTTTATTTAACTATTTCGCATAAGAGCTCTAGTTGATACAGAAAAGCGCAATGCTCTCACGCTCTTAGAACTGTTGATATGAATAAAAAGACCTTGATTACTCAAACCAAAAAAAGACCCACTTAAGCATTTAAGAATCGCAGTTTTTATCAGTATTAAGTAAGTATTCATTAAGACATTTACATAACACGCCGAAGCTTCATTTTTCTCAGACCTAGTTATTTAAAATTACACGCGGTTTTTATATTCTACAAACTTCAGTCACGAATGTGTATAAAAAGTTAGATATGAACCTAGTGTAGCCTTGGCGGTGTTACTCATAAAATTGATCCATGTGGTTATAATAATATGGTTATAAATTTGATTCGAGCATTTAACTTGTATTCGATAAATGGATGAACTGTTAAACATTTTAGTGTACAGTGTGCGGTCGAGGAAACGACCCACCTAAATATAAATCGGTTGTTTTTAAGCTATTTAGCATAAAGAGTTTTGTAAGCTGAGAAGAAAAACGATAAAATACTTAGACAACAAGCCCTAGCAACAAGCTACGACTTCTTTTTAATGGCATACAAATAAAATCAACGAAGGTTTTGACCACAGGTTTATTTCCCCAACTCCAAGTAAAGTTAGTCAATGGTTAAAATAATGAGCTATTTCACTCAGTCACATGTGGTAAAGCGATCTAGCGCTTGATATAACTAACCATTGCTTTATTTTCTCTGATTTTGTAAAATAAATCGTTTGGCGATTTTTTTTTAGTGTCAGCAATGTCTCTAAATGCCATTATTTTTATACATTTGACAAATCGACGCAAGATTAACTCCGATTTATTTCGTCACTTCAAGAAATAAAGCTCTAGATACGTAGAATGTAAAAACTTAACTTACATCTTTATCTTTAAATACCTACCACGTAAATGCGTATAAATGTTACTAATCTACCCTCAAAATACAACCAGAAACTACCTACTTACCACGTTAATGTAACTCGGTAAAAAATAATCGGCCCGCATTACATCGCTCGCATCACAAACACGCAATTATCATATCTCTTGACAATCAGTTGAAACAGCTTGTAATTTACATTTACATAATGTTGACTTGCAACTGTATGTACTATCTGTCGGATTGGTACAAACTAACCGAGGTTTTGTTCCTATATATTTTACTAGCATTCGTTGAGTTTATTACTTGTGTAGAAGGACCTAAGTTTTGTTATTTTATTTGTGTAATTTCTGCTAAAAATTCTTGTCCGAAATGTTGTTGTTCTTGTACGAAATGTCTTTGGAATATATTAATTTCTGTACATTGTTGAAGTGAAACTTCTATAGAATCGTTGTGATTTGGAACCGGATGAAACGGAAATGGAAATAAGATTGGCTTACCTGTCGGGTAAGCCAATCTTAAACGCTAACAAGGTTAAGCAGCCTGTGCGCGACGCCAGTACTTGGATGGCTGACCGCCCGAACAAAATCTTTTTGCATAGTATTTTTTTTTGTTTTTTTTTATTCTTCTTATTCTTTTGTCGATTTACTGAAGTTTCACTTCTCTCGTGTGTGAATCGCACACACAACTTTTTTTTTTGTATAACTAGGTTAACAAATTACACTAGTTATACAATATGTTATTTAAATTATGTTACAATAAAGATATACTATAACTTGTATACAAATAGTCTGTAATGCAAAAAAAAACATACGCGTGGAATTAAGAACATCCTGTTTTCGTTTAAAGTCTATTAAAAAGTTGAATCTATAAGTTGAGGCATATTTGCGATACATTTGAACACTTAGTAGTTAATTGATTTTCCATTAATAAATACACCGATATTAATAAGACGATTGAGTTATAGCAGTGGTGAAGCTTGTCCACACTTAGACTTAGGCAGTCCTCATAGATTTCTAGCTATTTTGGTTGGAAGCGGCTTGCATCACCATCTCTGAGGTAATTAAAATAAAATATAAATAAATATTTCCGGACTACTCACACAGCATCACCTAACCCCAAACTAAGCAGAGCTTGTACTATGGGTGTTAGGTGACTAATATACTACATAGATACCTTTTTTTTGTAAATACATACATATGATACATAGAAAAAAAAAATGTCAATGGTTTATTATATAGATATTATATTATATCAAGAGGAATGACAACTGTCAGTGACTGAAGGACCAAGATTGCTATAAATTTAACTGAGTCAAAGTTTAACATTTATATTTATAACTTTTATATTTTTTAATCTAATTTTATCTTATACGTTTTTATTATTTTATCAATTGTGCAACATCGGTCGTTTTTGGTTTTTCTCCAGTCCATCCAAAGATGGAAGAATCTCTTTTAGCGATAAGGCCCCCCCCTGTTACACTATTATCTACGTGTATTGCATTGTTCTGTTGCGTTATAATATTGGTGTTTCAATAAAGAGTATTGTATTGTAATTTACTCGATCATGGTTGCCCTAGGTGTTAGTTTTAATAATTATAGCCAGAGAAAGAATTTAAAAAATAATATAAAAAATATATATATAATTATTTTATAATCTAGGTACACAATCTACACATACCTTTATAATCATTCTAAAACACCTACTTGAATAATGTTATTATTTTCTTGCTTCTTAAATCTCGCTCAAGGCACCAACTGATTTAAATTCACTTATTCATAAATAACATCGATACCTTGATTCGTTTATTGTTTGTCGAGAGCCGATAAATATTTAACGCCGTCCAGAAACCTTAGCTATACATTATACGTGGAAAATTCCAGAATAAACTGAATGATTTGTTTCGAAATCAGGACATTTGTGTCCCAGTTTAAATCATATTATTATCAGGGACATTGCTCTAACTGAATATTTTATCATAAGCATCTCGAGAAATTCGAGAGGGAATGGTGAAGATACTACCTATCTAATAATGCCTCTCTAGTTTAAAAGATTTTTCGTAGAATGACTCCAGAGAATCTTTATGAGCGTAATTACTATCTACTTGCATATTATGGTGTTAAACATCAATTATGATATGACATTTAGTTTAAATAAATAACTAAATGGTAATTCAATGGGAGACTGAGATAAATATCTCAAATCAGCCTTCAATAAACTTTTTCCGTATAATTTCTCGTTTTGTGAATGTCAGTTGCAAATACAAAATTCACAAATATTATTTGTTTTTCAGCCTTATTAGACCTCAAAATGGGGACGCGTGAAGTTATATTTAAAACTAGCTGTGCCCTGCAGTGCTACCCGCGTTATAATGGATGACGTACTCTTAACCAACAACATATTTATTTGAATAAAGATTAATATTATTATGTTGATACAACTTAAACAAATTATTTCGACCAAATTAGGTACCATAAAAACGGTTTTTGTGAGTTAATCTTAAAAGATAGACATATACTATCGCGGACTGTTTTTTAGATCATTAAAAGAGCTATTATTCTTTAATACATATTTTTTGTGTATCTTGAACCGTTTTCACGGCGCACGCAACGGAAGGCTTCAAAGATGAACAATTTCTCCCGTTTTTTACACATTTACCACTATATCTTTGCTCCTATTGGTCGTAGCGTGATGTAATATAGCCTATAGCCTTCCTCGATAACTGGACTATCCAACACAAAAAGAATTTTTCAATTCGAACCAGTAGTTTCGGAGATTAGCGCGTTCAAACAAACAAACAAACTCTTCAGCTTTATATATTAGTATAGATTAGTATAGATGAACCGAATTATGAAAGATAAAATTCAATGAACAAGGAACGCTACTTAAATTAAATTTACATAATCTAATTCTAATTAAATTAATAAATAATAAATAAATAAACGCTTATCTTTTTATAGGTGTATGATAAAACAAAATGTTTGAGGTTCTGTTCTTAATAAAAATTTTTTTTAGTTTTTTGTGATCTTACCTCAGAATACATCTACCAATATCAAGCTTCAACAATATACCTAGTTTTTATAATTTTAGAAAATAGTAACTGTGACGTACACGGACGGGCTCGACGAATCTATAAGGGTCCGTTTTTGCTATTGGCTACGGAACTCTAAAACATTGTGAAAAACAAAATTTCGGGAAAAAAATTGAACTTGCTTATGATTCAATGATAATCAAAATCAGTAGAAGGTAAATATTATTTCTTGTGAGAAGGAACCGGTTTTTATTTTTGCATATCACACGGTCAGGCAAAGGAGTTCCCCTAAGCCAATCAAAACAGCAAGTCACTTAGGTAGCTCTGACGACATTCGATATTGTTTTTTTACACTTGATTACGTATAGGAATCGGTGACTTTTCTGAAATAAAATAATTTTCTTGAAATATGATTATGACTGACTGGTTTTATAGATTACTTATTTGTGCTTGCTTTTAAGTATTATATCATTTTATTATATATCAAAGAAAACACCCTAACTTAATCCCACACATCCCATGTTGCCTAGAAGAGTACCCAGTATTATTGATGGATAAGGAATTTGTTTTAATTCAGTGAAGAAACGTAGAAGAAACTACATATATTATGATACACAACACGTGGGAGCGAGAAAGTCCTAGGTAGGTACTCATGTTCAAATTGATAGAGACAAAAAGAGACAATAATTGAAGAACTAAATGTGTCATTGTTTTACTTGACAAGAGCGATAAAAGACTTTGTTTACAGTTTTTTAGTGAATTTTTCGCTTTCGAGTTATCAATAGATATAAAAAAAATTATATTAAAAAACTGCGGACATTATTGTGAATTGTTAAATCATATTGTATATTATTCCAATTTATCTGTTTTTTGTTAACAATATACTTGTTTTAGTCACATTTCCGAGCAGACTAGGTGTATCATGTCGTATATACTATATCTAATTATATTTTATTTAGCCATGATCACGGCACTGCCAACACAACTTCGAAATAACAGTTAGGTCAGAAACCGTCCATTCAAAATATCTTACCAATTTTAAGACTTAATATTGAAATAATTTTATTAAATAAATAAATAAATAATAAGTCCTCGTTCAGAAAAACAATGGCCCTGCATATTGCAGCGTTTGGCAGAGGTCAACGACCGATAACCAATGAACATTTATCATCCGTATCAGTTAACAAGCTAAGACAATGTAATCGCTACTAGTAGTACCTACCTAATTACAAACAAACAAACTTGTTATCTGTACGTTGACCCGGGGGAAATTTGTTTCGGGCAGTTTCCTAATTTAGAGTTTGTAAGAGCTATTTTTTTACCCGGGAGTTTTTTAGTTAAACAAAATTGAATTTTCAAGATCTCATACAATAATTTTATATTTTGCCTGGTGGCTCCGTTGTGTACCTTAATAACATATACTAACGGCCATATATGCGGGATCTATTAATAATAATATATTGCAGTAAAAACGTTTAAAAAGGTTAAAAAATGTAATGAATTAAATTGTTATGATATTGAGCCGAAAATTAACAGGACATCATAATCTGTTTTAATAGTATAATCTAAATTTAGAATTAAAAAAAACCCCGATTCCATGCAGAACTTTAGTAAACTTAAAAGTCATACTATTTGTAATGTTCATGTGAAAACGCATCACATGAACATTACAAATAGTATGACTTTTTACTTTTAAGTTTACTAAAGTTCTGCATGGAATCGGACCGGAATCGGAATCATTTGAGACACCCCTTGACTATATTTGCAGATTTTCGGTTTTCTTTCCCCACCGATTTTCATCAAACATTTAGCCATGTTTGATGAAAATCGGAAAACTATGGTCACACACGCAAAACTAACCTTTCAAACAAAACTAAATTGAAATCGCTTTATCCGTTTGGGAGCTATGAGACGACAGACAGACAAACACGTCAAACTTATAACAGCCCTCTTTTTGTTAAGCCTACATAAAAATATAATTAATATTATAAAGCTCCTATAAAATATAATTAATATTATACTACTTTTTTTCTAGGTCAGCGCTTTTCTTTTGTTTTGTGGCAAAGTTAAAATAACCAAACGAAGGAAATGTCATAATTATTTGCTACATTATTTCACTTTTTTGAGCCAATTGCACCATGTCCCCAGTCCTACTTAGAGACAATCAAAACAGCGTACATATTTCACAAAAATATGACCTAATTAATTAAAATTAAAAGTCCTCGTCATTGTCTGCATAGGAATCAGTTTATTGACACTGATTCTTAAGCAGGCAACTCAGCCAACTACTACTCTTGATCTCAATATGTTGAATTGATGATAATAATGACGTAATCCACTCGCCCACAATTTAAAAACACAATTAAACTACATTCCATTTACAAGCGTCACCTCACCCCTTTATGTTGCCATAAACTTCAAACTTCCCATTTAGTTCGCGATTGTTATAAAAAGGTGCGCGCTCCCCATGCGGGTCGTGTGGCGGCGCGTGTCCCACATACGGAGTCATCTGAATTGATCGCTAATATGCTGTGAACTTATTTTGATTTTGTGTATGTAATCATCAAAGAAATAGGGTACTCGTACTCAAACGTCCAGCCCCCATTGGCGTAGCGACCAACATACGCTTACGTATCATACGTTCTGGCGTAGTGTAACGCTCCGCTGGCGTAGCGTCATAAATAAAACGCTTATCACATAAAAAGTACTGAGGCGATTTCAAAACCAAAAATTACGTAACGTCCTTTGTTTTATAGCAAATGAACTTGAATAATAATACGGATCATCATTCCTACAATGAAAAATGATGAAACGTTGCAAGGTAGGATTTTTAAACCGATTTTCCGGAAGTTCAAATCGCCCGAGAGCCTTACGTCACGCGAATCTTCAATGCAATGTATTAATGGTGTTTGTGTCTGTATTTCGTCTTGATTTTTCGTAAGCAAGAAAAAATAAACAAAAGTGAAATTTTTGTAGATACGTCAAGTCGCGGTTTAAATCTAAGGGCTTGTTTCACAATCTCCGACTTAACTTAGTCAATGGTTAAAATATACAGCTATCTCGCTCAGTCGACTGTCAGTTCACCAGATAGCTCTATATTTTTACCATTGATTATTTTTGACAGAATCAGGCCCCAAGAAGTTAAGTCTTATTCTTTTCCAACATAATTAAATATTTCCTGACTAATTACACAACATCACCTAACCCCAAACTAAGCAGAGTTTGTACTATGGGTAACAGATATTCTACATAGATACATGTTTTTTTTGTAAACACATCCTTATAATACAGTAACCAGAAATTGTAGATCGTACAAAAGCTGGTCCCCCGGCGGGAATCGATCCCACAACCTCTTGCGCCTTAGACGGACCTTCACCCACCGAGCCACAGAGGTCGTCACGGAGCCATAGATGACGGACTTACCTGTATGATGATACACATACATGGTTCTTGATATGTATGTTAGAATGTTTATGTTTACTTACGCTTTTGGTAAGGAGCGCTGTTAAAAATCTTAATATATATAAATCTCGTATCACAATGTTTGTCCTCAATGGACTCCTAAACCACTTAACCGATTATAATAAAATTCGCACACCATGTGCAGTTCGATCCAACTTGAGAGATAGGATTGTTTTTACGGCGAGAAAAATTCGAATAATTTCCGGGAAAATTTTTTACCCGTGCGACGCCGGGGCGGGCCGTTAGTATACATATATAATTATGTAAGCAAAAAAGGGAACGGACCTTGTCTGAGTTGTTTAAATGTTTCTTAATAACTGAAAAAAATATACACATACATAGGCACATGTTTAGGACCTACCAAAAAAACATAGTTATCATACAACCTGCAAACTATTTTGAAGGGTGAGTGCCGAGTGTGTAATATCAAGGTTTGGTGGAACAAAACATCGCTTGCATAATTAGGTAAATGCCATCTCTTATGGTCCCCGGTTGGTATTTAAAACCGGTCGCGGACCGGCCAGCAATAACATCGAGTTAGTGAAAAAAAAACGAACGATTGACACAAGTACTTATGTTTGTTGTGCAAACTAATAAGACAATGTTTGTTTTTCTGATTCTATAGTTTAAGGGCACAGTCCACGATAATGTAGGATCTGCAAATATATTGTTGCTAAGAGCGTGGGTCGGAAGATGTCTTGGCGCTTCGCAACGGTACATAATTGCGGTGCGAAACGACCCATTCAAAATAACTCTTGGTAGATTCATACCGCAGTATAAACAGCGAATCGAAACCACTAAAGACCCGGTTGGATGCTTTAACATACAGGTTTTTGAAGTGAAACTTCTATAGAATCGTAGTGATTTCAAACCGGAAGCAAAAAGATGAAACGGAAATGGTAAGAGACACAAATACAATGCTTTATTTAAATTTCTTTGAGCGATACTAGTATACTAGTATCGCGCAAAGAGGTATTGCTGTATATTATTTATATTATTTTGTAACATACTTTATGTAATACGCTTTATTGAAGTAATATAAATAATCCGAATAATTACAGATATATGTTTGTTTCTCTTATCATTTTAGCAGATGCGTTCATTTACCCTTTGTTTCTATTCGATATATATCATAATAATAGTTCGTACCTAAGTAGTAGACTCCAATCGTGCGTCGTAGCTGACACACACACACTTTTTTTTATTCTTCTTATTCTTTCGTGGATTTACTGAAGTTTCACTTCTATCGTGTGTGAATCGCACACACACCTTTTTATTATAACATGTTCGTTTTTTTGTAGCGTCTTTAAATTAAATATTTAGGTGAAGAATTAAATATGAATTACTAAAATTATTTCTGTAACGTGTTTAGAGCAAAAATCGCTAAGCATAGATATTATTACGCGAAAATTGTTAAGTTAAGTGAACGTACTTACGTTACTTACGTTTGTTACTCTTTCACGGTCACACCCACAGCTGTCTTATTAATATTTAATATGGCACTATTATTTAGATTCCTGAGCTTTAGTCATATCCGTTCAGTAGTCTGAGCGGATGTTACTAAAATTCGGAACAGAGTTATAAACCTTATAATCTCAAAAAAAAACATTCTATTTAAATAAACATGAATAAATATCTGATAACTTGACGACAAAACAGCCTGCGACGGAATCTGATCAAATAAAAAAACCAAAAATAATTATTTAAAAATATCAGAAGAAAAATGAGCTAGGGTTTCTAATGCTTTTTTCTAATGTGTAAAAAAGCGAAGCGACCAGATAAAATAAATAAATTTATTGATCTAGTTATCTATAAGCATGTTAAATTTGTTTGCGTTTTTTATGAGTTATATGTCGCACACCATGTGCAGTTCGATCCAATTTGAGAGATAGGATGGTTTTTACTGTGAGAAAAATTCGAATAATTTCCGGGAAAATTTATATACCTGTGCGACGCCGGGGCGGGCCGCTAGTATCTATATATGTGTATATATAGGTGCATCTTTCCAAAAAATATCCATGATAACCCGAGTGACACGGCAAACCGCTGCTAGTTTAAATAAAAAAAACTGTCATTTCCGTTTAAACCCCACGAGGTCAATAGTTGATAAGTGAATGTGTTAACCTTTGTCCCAGCCCTGTCCGTTACACCCTCATCCCGTAACGAGTAACTGTCGGTTCGCTCTTCTGAATGAGGGGTAGCACTTGAAGGGTGTTATGGGTGACAGCGTGGAATGGAGTTGATATTAATTTAAAGGAAATTACTTTGTTTTCAACTAGGATTTTTAAGTTTTACCACTGCGCTATTACGCTACACAGATTTGCATGCATAAACATGCATTTGCTGTTATTTTATATTAGAGGACATCTCTATAATTTTCAAAATAGCTCTTCCTCTCTCTCTCACCCGTAGAATTTCCACTATGCTGTCTCTTTAATATACTTACACGTCATAGGTCTACCGTTCCTCCTATAAGTCTAAGTATGTCGAGTTTCTTATTATTGGACTCTACCATAGGACTATACACTTACCTACAACAGTTTGCTAGCTTCAGCTTCACGTTAAAAAATTACAAAGTTAAAGAGGTGATAGGTACTTAAAATTAACCATTTTTTTGGTTTTTTTTTATGTTATAGAATTAACCTAAATTTGTTTAATGGTTATAATATTAACTTAAAGTTTTAGAAAATGAAATACATAATCAAATATTATAAAGTAAATCCTTAGTTGAATGCTTTATGCGATTTTGTAGTGCGATTTTGTACGCAATCTATCTTATCCAAACAGTCCTTAAACGTGTTTCAAATTAGCTTAGCTAATCCGCTGATGCAGTGTTTTGTACATGCTCTGATCCATTTGTCTTTATAGGTAAAAATTACGCTTATTATGATAAAAACACTTCCTTAGCCCACGGTTCTACAGTTTCAAAGCCAGTGGATAACAAAACTGCATATTCAATGCATCGAATAACACCGCGTCATATTCCGACTGTGAAACACGATTCGATACTCTACGTAGATAAACGTATCGTGCACTTTATTTTTATGACGCACAACAGGTTAATTAAATTATAAACGTAAATAACTTTGTAAAACTAGTTTCTGTTCCTTGATTGTGAAGTTATCTGAAATGATTCATCATGTTGTTCAACTATTGACGCAAGTAAGTAACTCCAAAGAAAAAGAGATGTGATATGAGTCAGATTTCTGGTATTCTACAAAACCAAATATGGTTAGAAAATATAATTTTAAATACAGAATGCACTCACTTACGCAATTTTTGGCTGGAATTGGAAATTGTCCCACCCAGGATGTCTAATCGAAAGCTATCGAATAGATTTTATGAAGTCAAATATGGGATTGGATATTTCTTCATAATCTTTCTACCATAACCATTGTTTGTATAATTGCAAGCACACGTCCCTTGGTTACGATGTTTTTATAAACAGCTCAATAATATGATGCACGTATTGAATTAAGTACATATCTATTACTATTAAGTACCTACTTGACATAATGTCTAGTACCCGTAACACAAGCTTAGAGCTTACAACTGGACTCTAGATGATGCTGGTGTGGATTGTTCAGGAATACTTGTTATACATGTACACCTTAAAGTATCTATCTATGGTAAGAATAGAGTGAACCTATTGAATTGCGAACATTAGACACGTCTAAGATAAGAACACCATGACGTTTGCGCAGCGAGCATTCGCAGTCGTGGATCGAGCGCACCGCGCCGACTGTCAAAAGTATAGTGATGGGATGCGATCGATTGTAGTTGTTTTAAAAACAATATGTGTTAGTTGGGTTGGGAGTAGGGTTTTTCTTCGATAATTTATATAAGATAAAAAAAAATACCGGCACATTTTTATCTTCTTATTTTTATCGGTAATGTCAGAATCTTACTACTATGTAACACCTAAATTAAGCACACCTTTCGTACCTTCGTACCGTACAGTACAATTATTTATATTCTTGTGCAATAAAGTATTCATAATAATAATAAATGTAACCACTTGAAACAACCAGAAAATGATTATGTAAATGATAGAACTATCGTTATAATTGGGTAAATTACTAGATGTTTTATATAATGAACCAGAGAACAAGTAAATAACATAATGAGTGTGTAACTAATTACCTAACAGGGAACCTAATTAATGTAATTTATCGATAGCTTTTTCCCCATCGGCACGCCCCATCTCTACCTGTCATTATTTTTTTTTCGTTTGTCTATGATAGCTGTCCACGTTCTGCACAATGAAGATTTAGTGATACGCGCGCTCTGTTTACTATAGATACTCTAAGATGTACACAGTAAGTAGTTATTAGACGAAACATAATATAGCAGTTATTAGTAATATCAATTAACTAACTTACCTCTACACAAGGGACTCACAAACTAATTTGGTGGATTAGCGAACAAAAACAAAATGAAATCCCACGTTACATTCCCATGACATCAATCACCCTATTTTGATTTCTCCATTAGGAACAGATTGCTAAAACATAACCTACAAACAAAAATAAGTTTTATTTATATGAAATAAGATTATTTATCGCTTGAAGGGGTATCTTGCGGTACAGGGTGGTAAAAAATACGTTGGTGTCTCACAACGCCCGCATATTTAGCCCTATGTCCAGATTATTACATTTTAGGGCGCTTACCCTCGGGCGCACTGATGGGTAAAACCATATGATATTGTAGTGCTTGAATTTATGTGGGAATCAATTGGCGAAATAATAGATTTGACAGATTTTTAAAGGTATATTTGGGTGAAATAGTTAAAAAAAAAATTGTAATATTGGAGCTATAGGTAGTAATATTTTATGACATAATACCACAGATTAATAATAATAAAAGTACATTATTATTCAGTTTAAAGTTTCGTGTTCGTTTTATGCATAGACATCGTAAGTACGAGACACATCTCTAGGTTGTCAAAAAAAAGAGAAGAGAGAGAGAGACCTGTTCCTGTCTTTTTTTAGTATTAGACCCTATGTGTGAAGCAAAAATTTGGCCAATTAAAAGTTAAAAAGAGTTTACAAAAGAGAATGTTATATTTCTCTTTTGGATTATTTGCAAACAGTTTCAATATACACTGTAATAATAGACACTGTTGGCAAATAATCCAAAAATATATTTTTTTTATTGTCCCACGCTCGACCATTGTCTGTCTTTGATATACTTACCTCGTTCCGAGTTCAGCATAGTTTTATAAACCAGGTGTCAAAGCACCTTAGTTATTTACCTACAGACATAGTAATAATCTGCTTTTTTTAGTTCATCCATTTTCCAAAATTACTATACTAAGACTTATTTCAAACTTTTACGGTTGTAACCTTAATACGAGTTAAAATGACCAAAGATAACAAAATGTAAATATAAATTTACTAAGTACTTGTGCGGCTACATCAGCGGGCGAAGATTTGTGTCACATTGCGGGCTACGAGATCCTAAAGTGACTAAATTATAGCCACGTCCACGACAAACATCGTCTTCGCCAGAATAGTTCGCGTTGCAACGATGTACCCGGCCACACACCTCGCGTTGACAAGATTTTTTTTTTTTTTTTTTTGTGGTTGATGAGCCTTCATTTGACCACAATCTCACCTGATGTAAAGTGACGATGTGGTCTAAGACGGAGCATGAAGACCTAGAAGGTGGCTTCTCCGGGCCACATTACGAAACACGAAAAAATCTCTTCACGCACTGTCCTAGCCCGGAGGGTGGTGACAAGCCGCGGCCGAAGCCTATTTGTCTTGTAATTTAAGCCTATTTCATACTTCAGTCTTTATTCCGAACTTTTAAGTAAACTATATCTATACCTTCTCTTATTTTGATTTACATTTCCTCATCACCACAGGTTTGCTGTGAGAAAACTCTTTTAGCGTTAATCTAGCCTTTGTACATAACATGACCATGGTAATAAAACTTTCATGTATCTTTTTGTGTACAATAAGATAATTTATGAATTTATATTTTTGATAATTAAAATTGGACTTGATAACTAAATATATTAAAAAAAAATGTGATATATCTTGTCTGTTGGTATCATTAAGTAATTATGTATAATAAACTCTATAATTTATTAAAAAACACGAACCGTGCCTAAATAGGTACTTAAGCATTGTGTAATGTGAACCCTTATATTAAACACGATAACAATCTATCTTAAAACAAGCCAACCGTGTAACTAAAAATAATGGCGAAATGAATAATAAGATGCATAATTATACTTTACTATGTTTTGTAGTGTTACCAAACTGTCTGTTTACGTGAACTTAAGTCAAATTGAAATTATAATTAGAACATGATTTTGGTACTCATAACTTTATAGAATAGAATAGAAAAGATTGATTCAGTAAACATAAGCGGACACTGAGAAGTACTAACACAGGAAAAACAGTAGTGTGTGTAATGTGTGTGTGTGTTTTATGTAAGTTGCTTACGTGGCAATTCACAAAATGTCATGATTAAACTTGTCTCAGTGGCGCGCGGCGAAGGTCCGCTTACGGCGCAGGAGGTAGCGGGTTCGATTCCCGCCGAGGGGTAATGTGTTTGTATGTTCTGCAAGCACATTCTCCGTGGTCTGGGTGTTTATATGTATAATAAAAAAATATCTATGTATGTACGCTATAATTATTTAGTATTTCAGATGTCTAATTCACGTTACACAAGCTTAAAACTTATCACGGGGCTAGATGATGTGTGGATTTTCCAGCAATTTTTTTTTTTTTTTTTTTTTTTTTTTTTTTTTTTTTTATGATCGATAAGCCTTCATTTGACCACAATCTCACCTGATGTAAAGTGACGATGTGGTCTAAGATGGGACATGAAGACCTAGAAGGTGGCTTCTCCGGGCCACATTACGAAACACGAAAAAATCGCTTCACGCACTGGCCCAGCCCGGAGGGTGGTGACAAGCCGCGGCCGAAGCCTCCCACCAGAGACTGTTCTTAGCACCACCCGGAGGTCACGTGTAAGGATTCAGAGGGTTACCACTTACGGACGTGAACAGACAAAACCTCCAAAATTTATTTTAATTTATTAACTATGATGGCTTCACATGTTTATAATGATAGAAAATCTATGTCTTGGCTTAAATTTTTATACGCGTTCGGCTTTACTAGGTGTTATATCTATCTATATAAATAAAAATGAATTGGTGTTCGTTAGTCTGATTAAAACTCGAGAACAGCTGGGCCGATTGAGCTGATTTTGGTTTTAAAATGTTTGTCGTAGTCCAGGGTAGGTCTAAACGGTGAGCAAATAAGGAAAAATTGCCGGGAACTTTTTTTACCCGTGCGACGCCGGGGCGGGCCCCTAGTAGTTAATTTTGTTTCGCCTCGGTAAAAGAAAATAAGAACACTTTATTGTAAATTATTTGAGTTGCAATAAGTGTGTTGTATTGTTTTCAAAATGTTGTGGAATCCAAGAGTTTTTGCTTAATTTGACATCCGCAGTGTAAGTTTGCATTAAATACACATCTACTCGTGTTGGTACATTATTAAAAAAAAACACGAGTTTCGGATATTGTTTCACACCTCTTTTTTGTAGCTCCATAACAATCAAAGAGTAATTGAGATTAACGCGTTGAATCAAACAATTCAACATACCTACTTAAGCTCTATATATAACGTTAGGACAACAGCTTAACGAGGTAGTTATTTTAAGCCCCAATACAGCAATCACACAGCGTCGCCGTGTTGCTTAAAGATTAATCAAATAAATGTTAATCATAAAAATTACCTGAATAAATGGTTCATTTTATTTTTACAAGACACAATTAATAGAGTAACGAGGGCATTACGGAAGCTATATATATAAATATAGTGTCTAATTTACCAAAATAAAATACACTACTCAACAAAGTCTAGGGAACAAGCAATAATATTTCAATTTTTGTGTGAAAACTCGTAAAAAAGTACAGGTCACTAAAATTTTTAAATTAAGGCTGGAAGAGGAATAAATCATTTGTTCTAAATAAAAAAAAAATTAAACAAAAGCGCGAAAACTTTCAAAATAAGAAGGAAAAACCGAACTTGGTCGCAGAGTAAGGGGTCTGCTAGCATAAAGTTGTTGTGATTTTTGTCATGTATCGATTTTTTTTCTTGTGAAAAACCATAACCGCCAACTTTTTCGATATTTTTGAAACTCTAAGCGTTATGTCACGTCGTCATTTACCGCGGGAAGATATGCTTAGGGCTGTGGGTATGTTGGAAGCTAGACGCAGTCAACGCGATATCGCGGCCGCTGTTCACACACAGCCAAGTGTAATTTGCCGATTATGGGCACGCTACGGGCTACAGGAGATGTAGCCAAACGTCACCGTGGATGATACACCCATAGACATCCATACTACCCAGAGACAAGATCGATTTCTGCAAAATGCTGCAAGAAGGCAGCCCCAGATTACAGCTCGCCAGTTGGTAGGAAGACTCCAGTCCCAGCACCAAGTGGTTATCAGTGACCAAACTGCCAGGAGAAGATTACATGAAGTCAATCTCCGCGCTCGCAGACCATTAAGGGTTCCAGCTTTGCGACATGGAAATCGAGGGCGTCGTTTATTGTGGACTATTGCACATTTGCGATGGACCGACAATCAGTGGGCACGTGTTCTCTTTTAAGATGAGTCTCGCTTCGGATTTCATGCTGATTTAAAGAGAGTGCGTGTTTGGCGTGTTCCTGGTCGCCAAAGTAGACTTCGAAATCCTCAGGAAGTTCATCCTTATCAAGGCGGAACGATCATGGTGTGGGCTGGAATTCGCCTGGGTGGGAGAACTGATCTCGTTTGCATACTAGGCAATTTGAACGCAGAGCAATACATTGAACAGGTAGTGTATCTTATGGTCATCCCCCACCACCAGCAGTTTGGCCAAGATTTCGTGTTCATGCAGGATAATGCACGTCCACACACCGCAAGACAGGTGATGAATATGTTTAGCGAGCACAATATCACGGTATTAGAGTGGCCTGCTCAGTCCGCCGATCTCAATCCAATTGAGCATGCATGGGATTTAGTCCGAAGAAGAGCTTTCAGTGATTTTCCTCAAAATTTTAACAAGGGAGAAGAACTTTTTTCGCATCTCTCCAGAATATGGAGCCTTATTCCACAGGCGACAATTGATATCTTGATACTCAGCATGCCACGCCGATGTAGAGCCGTGGCTAATGCCTTGGGGGGTCCAACGGATTATTAAACAGCTGCAAATAATGTTTGTTCATTTAATTTCCACGTAAGCGTCATATGTTTTTGTAATTTGAAGATTTTTTTTTTTTTGGTTTTTCGCACTCTTTGAGTTCTTTTTAATGAAACTTTATTTTTTTATATGAACGCTTTTTATTTAATTGCATAACTGAAATCAAGAATAAATTTCGCTTCTTTTGATGTATAACATCTGGGACAAAAAGAAATTGAATCAAAAGTATACACTAAAATATCCTTGTTCCCTAGACTTTGTTGAGTAGTGTATATGGGCCGCAGTGGGCTCTGAAAAGTGGACAAAAGCGGTTATTTTTTTAAATGTGTTTAGGGACGAATGAGGAAAAGAAATTGTGACGGAAGTGGATTTTTAGAGTGGGCTGAATTTTGACGGCATAAACCTACGCCCAACTCCATGACTATTTATTCCGTTAGCTTTTAGTATATTATATAGTAAAATTTAATATTCTCTACATTATTAGTTTATACCCTGTTTTTATAATATAAAAATAAAAAATATTCTACCTTACTATATAAACTCGAAACAGCCAAATTTGTTAGCCTATATAAAATAAATCTAAGTAGCAAAAATCTGTGCTATGTCCACACACCGAAACTGAAACAAATCACAAATTAAAAAAAAACGCTTTCTTAGAGTTCCGCCCCAAAGAATTGTATATACTACTAGCTGTGCCCTGCGGTGCTACCCGCGTTATAATGGATGAAGTACTCCTAACCAACAACATATTTATTTGAATAAAGATTAATATTATTATGTTGATACAACTTAAACAAATTATTTCGACCAAATTAGGTACCATAAAAACGGTTTTTGTGAGTTAATCTTAAAAGATAGGCATACACTATCGCGGATTGTTTTTTAGATCATAAAAAGAGCTATTATTCTTTAATACATATTTTTTGTGTATCTTGAACCGTTTTCACGGCGCACGCAACGGAAGGCTTCAAAGATGAACAATTTCTCCCGTTTTTTACACATTTACCACTAAATCTTTGCTCCTATTGGTCGTAGCGTGATGTTATATAGCCTATAGCCTTCCTCGATAACTGGACTATCCAACACAAAAAGAATTATTCAATTCGAACATAAACATTAACAGGTTACATATAAACATATGCACTTAAGTATTGTTGAAAAACATAGCATTATATAACCTTCCTTTTAAATGTATCTAATTCAAAAACCAACTAAATAATACGTTGAGTAGTTTTTTTATGTTATCGAAACTTAAAAACTTACACACGCGGGGATTCTAATTTATAATTTGTATAGATTAGCTTTTGCAGTAGGTGTATAACAGCGTTAAATTTTCACATTGTGGTTAAATTGCTGCATTTTAGGCAAAAACTATAGCAAAGACTTTGAATTTTGTACATTATATATACATATATAGAGCGATATCCTTCAGTTTCTATATTATGCATATGATGGTAATATTATATTTGTTTATTATGATAAGACGCACGAAATAGTTATCGATTTCTATGATCCGAAACCCTCAGCAAACTCTCAGACTCGCGCTTAGCAATGTTATTTAATTTAATTACCTATTAAAATCCTAAAATAACTCATTGTTATCAAAACTCCATCAACCAACTTTTAAATATCTAATTAACACGTTATCTTAGGACCTGGTTATGATCAACAAAAGTTCTTTGTTTTACTGGCTTTGTTACATAACCATGCTTCACTTTTTCTTCTTCCATGTATGTGCTAAGGAAATAAACATTTTGACTTTAACTTATTTTTAGACAAAAATCTGTAAGTAGATAAATGTCCTAAATTCAACAGAAATAAGTATAAATGTTACAATGGCCAGATTATTTTATTACTAAACTGACGATGATGTTTTTTCGTCATAAATATTGTTTTTTTTTGTTTACAAATTACGTAAGCCGTTATGTTTCAAAATTCAAAATAAGGTAGTATGTGAATTGGTGAAAGATTATACCAACTGCAAAATATTTTCTCTGTGGCATACATGTAATTATACTCAAAAAACACTTTAAATAATTAATTGAAGTATTTTGCATTACAGGAATTTATGAATTTATTCTTTATCATACTCTGAGAGAAATATAAGTTAACAAGTATTTTTTTAATAAGTACCGGCATAAGTATTTAATAAGGTTTTCTTATCTATGAAATCAATATGGTAATTATTTCTAGTGCCAACGGTCGTGCGGCGCAGTGCAGTGCGCGACTCGCATTTTGACACATTTTACCCGAACTCAAACAAACAGTAATTCAAAATCCTCCCGCCATTAATACAATACGTTTAGTAGGATGTATATCAGTTAGTAATATGAGGATGGTACTATGTTAAGAACCTAGAATAGGTGAACAAATTATTATTTAACTCCTTTAACTGTAAAATAATAGGATTTTGAATTGTTCATTCTCATCAAAAGGACTAGAAATATGAAGTCATTATTCAGACAGTAGAAGTTTAAGAACGTGAGTCGAGGAATATGGTGTTTATCCCGAATAAACAATTGTATTTTAAAACAGACAGTTTTTATAAGATGGCGTCTTATCGATTCTACTAAACTTTGTATAAATAAATAAGCATAACAACAATTCAAAAGAACTTACATTTCTTTCTTAGAATATGTATATATGTATATTACCTACCTAAACTATACTCTTAAAACCTTTTCGCTGTATTATTAATATATTTATTTAGTCTTGCTACTAGCTCTAGCTGTGCCACGGGTAAAGAAAGATACTCGTGTTACTACCTATCTTACATCAATAGTCATCAACACCCTATTAACGTTCCCACTGCTGGGACACTGGGACTCCTCTCTTTCCGAGAGAGATTAGACCTTAATTCACCACGCTGGCCAAGTGCGGGTTGGTGAATGTCATAAAGTCCTTCAAACTCTTTAAAGTTCTCAGAACATGCCAGTTTCCTCACGATGTTTGCCTTCATCGTTAAAGCACGTGTTTCAAAGCGCACATACATTTTTCATGAAGAAAAATCTAGAGGTGCGAAACCACGACTTTCGGAATGAAAGTCGATTGTTTCACTTAGCCAACACGGCTTTTTAGATTTTTTTTAAATTTGATAATAGTATAAATGAATATGTTCAAGTTTGCGTACTCAATAGCCGTAGACTGCAGCAATAACTAATATCGTTCGTTTGAGGGGAGAGTGGGTACGCAGCGCCCGCATCGTTATTAGCGGTGTGCCAATTTGGGCGCGCCTCCCCTCCGCTATTTAAAGCGATAGGGTGTCCGAAGCGCATTAACGTTTTAAATTAAACACAGTAATGCATTGTGCTTAAATGAAGCTTTTGTCAACCACTTCACAATGTTTACAGAGACGATCATTAACTGATTGAAGTTTAGTTGTTTATTTAAATTGAGAACCTCCTCTTTTTATTGAAAGAAGGTTAATAATATGGCTTTATTTAAGTTCAGAATTGATTTGGACATTGCCTTTATTGAGTTATTTTGTTCAGTGTCACATAGAAACAGTCAAATGCTTATAGTGATGATGAAGGATAAACAACTTTTGTAAGCAGTTTTTTTCATTCAAAGTTGTCTGGGAGATATCCCGCCTTAGCTATAATTATAAATTGGATAAGGCCGAATAAGAATAAGAATAAGAATAATTTATTTGCATAAAACATAAGTGTATACATGGTATTAAGTTTTAAAAAAAAAAGTGTTCTACATGTTTTGCCAATCCTGGCGTGCAAATTTGAGAGGGCACAATGCATTTGGTAACAATTGTGATTATGATTATGTATATATATAGGTACATTCCCTCAGTTCTACAAATGATAATTTTTAACAAAGAAATGCAGTTTCAGTGCAGCAAACTATATTTCTTGTATGCGTTTATAGCACACGACGAACCCATCAAATTAAGTTTGATATTTTACGATTTTAGACACAAAACAACACAAAAACGCAAAATGATTACTCTGGAATCGTAAACATAAGCCAATAAATCCAAAAATAAATGTTCTTGTTCACCTTAGCTTTAGTAACATAATTTACTATTTGAAATTATCAACATTATCTGAAAATGCTCGCGTAAACAAATTATACAGTCTACTTTATAGCATAAGTAATGGAAAAAAGTACCGTAACGCGAAAATACTAATAGCTCTTGTTACAGTGACTTGTTTTTAAACGTGCCATTTCATTTCCATTAATTTTGTTAATGTATATGTGATGAAATAAATACATATTTTCGGACAGTCCACACAACAATTAGCCCCGTGGTAAGCTCTAACCTTGCGTTATGGGTACTCTGTTACGAGACATCTAAAATACTTAATATAATATATATATATATATATATTATTTTAAACATATATATAATACCGAGACTATGGAGAAAGAGTGATTGAAAAACATACAAACACTTCCCCCATAGGCCGGAATCAAACCCAAATAAAAAATATGGATGGATAAAAATGGCAGATATTCAGAAACTGTTGAATTATACGAACTTAGATTTAATATACGCACTTGGCCAGAGCGTGGTGAATTAAGGCCTTATCATTATCACTCTCGTCAAGAGAGAAGTCCCAGCAGTGGGACGTGAATAGGGTGCCTATGATGATGATGAGATTTATTTACCGGAGTCTGTATTGCCTCATGTATATCTGTGTTTTTTAAATATATGTATAGACATACATATTTGCATGTTCTTGTGTGGTAACAGTGTTTTTTTAAACTATTTTTGATTTAGCATCGCTACAAAAGCGTTAAAATAATGCCACAAATATCAACAGAGGAGTATTATAGGAGTATGGAGTATTTTAGTGGGTTCGAAGTCTATAGGCGCTCCCTAAAGACTTTGAACCCTTTTGCACCGCAAGCGGACCCCATCGCGCCACTCAAATATTTTTGCATGTTCTTGTGTAGTACCAACAGTGTTTTCTTCAAACTATATTTAGTTAAGCGTCGCTACAAAAGCAGAAGTCCTAAAATAATGCCACGAATATCAACAGAGGAGTGGTAAATGGAGTATTTTTAGCGGATTCGCGAGCGCCTAAAACACAAGTCACGTTTAAAAACAAAGGAGTTGACCACCGCGCCGCTGCGTTCTCGGAACCCGGAATGCAGATTTGCTATTTACTTGTACTTTAAATTATGGCTTGGTATACAAATCCCCTTAGAGAATCCCCTGCGAAGGGGATTTCTATACTTTTTGTTTATAAATCCCCTTACAATCGAAAAAGGCTGCAGCAGGGGATTATTAGACAAAAAGTATAGAAATCCCCTTAAACATTTATTTATACGGTATTCTTTTTTGTTTCTTATTTATCTAGCTTGATGAGAGAGAAAGAGAGCGAGTAACTATTTTAGACTTTGTAGGTAAACAAAAACTTTGATACAAAAGCATATCATTATAAAATATTATAAAATTATCGAAGGAACCATTTCTTTTCATTTTTGTATCAATCGATAAAATCGAATCAACAACATTCATTTTCTTTTATCGTTGATTTACGTTCCCATTGCTGGGACACACGTACTTCTCTCTTGGCGATGTGGCCAAGTGCGGGTGGATAAATATCTCATGTTCTTCCAAATCTTCAAAGTTCTCAGAGCATGCCGGTCGCACGATGCGATGTTTGCCTTCACCTTTAAATCACGTGTATAAGGCGCACATACATTTTTCAACGAAAAATCTAAATGACGGGATTTTTAACACAAACTGCTCCAGGGCTTTTTAGCCAAAAGCTCTTTTTATAAATAATACATAATATAATAACATATTTTTTAAATCGGTACCTAATCTTCAGTTTATATTCGCTAACGTACGCACTAGCTTTTACTGTAGT
Organism: Gymnoscelis rufifasciata; assembly: GCA_929108375.1. Classification (NCBI taxonomy): domain Eukaryota; kingdom Metazoa; phylum Arthropoda; class Insecta; order Lepidoptera; family Geometridae; genus Gymnoscelis; species Gymnoscelis rufifasciata. Next base: position 3,156,568 of record OV815315.1, on the reverse strand, counting down.
TAAATAAGAACTCCTAAAATAAATTTACAAATATCAACAGGGGAGTATTTTTAGCGGATACGCGTGCGTCCTGCATTCAACACAGTCATATAAAAAAAAATCAAAGGAGCATCGACTCTCAGGAAAACACACATTCACTATTTTCTTGTACTTTAGAAAGAAAGAAAAAGAAAGAGAAGAGAAACTTTACCTTAAATGTGTGGTCTTTTTTAGGGTTACGTCTCAAGGGGTAAACGGGACCGCATTACTGAGACTTCGACGTCTGTCGTAATGTGCGGCATTATCTATACTTAATATTATAAAGAGGAAATGTTTGATTTTTTGTTTGTTTGTTTGTCTCGAATAGGCTCTGAAACTACTGCACTTATTTAAAAAATTCTTTCACCATTCCAAAGCTACACTATCCCTGAGTGACATAGGCTATATTTAGTTTAAAAAAAAAATGTTTTCTTACCAAACCTCCGATCATGTAACCCAAGGTGAAAAAAAAACAAAAACTTTCTTAAATCGCGAATGCTGCGAAAACTATTGAATATATAACAAAAAGATGTATTACAATTTTGTAGAACTGATCATTATCTACAGAAACGTGGTAACATCATATCTCTAACTATTATAGTTTTGTAACAATAAGCGATTATATTAATTTTTTTTTATTAAAATACCACTGCTTGAAAAGGCTCTATATTTGTACCTTGGTATTAACAATATCTTATATATAAAATTGCCATGTCACAATGTTAGTTACCGTACTCCTCCAAAACGGCTTCACCGATTTTCGCCAAATTTTATAAGCGTTTCAGTAGGTCTAAGAATCGGCCACTATCTATTCTTCATTTTGCAAAACAACGTTTGCTGGGGTCAGCTAGTTTACAATAAACTACCAAACAAAATACAAGATTTACCATATAATTTATTTGTGAAAAAGTTAAAGTTATGGTTAACAGATAATGCTTTCTACAGTGTCAAGGACTATTTAGAATTTAAATCTTGACTATGTATATTAATTGACATTTATAATTTCGATGGAATGAACCATGATTGAGTAGCTATAATTGACATTTAATTTAATCTTGACATATTACATATTTTAATGTACAAAATTTTTACATGCCAATGTTTTTTGGTGAAGTATGTGAAACGAATTGAAATGTAATATCTTATATGAACCATATGCATTATATATAAATAAATAAATAAGGAGCTTCCATACAATAAACGTGATTTTTATTGTTGAAGTTGAAAAACATTAATTATAAAAAACTTCACTGATAAAAATTTAGTAAGTAACCGGGCCAGTTGGCCGATTCAAAACTACATTACGTCAAATGGCAGGCCCATTTGACGTAATGTAGTTTTGAATGGCCGGTTTTAGTGGGTCCAGTCTACTAAACAAGTTATTCTGAAAATTCAGAGGTACCAAATGAACATAAAAAGTAAGATCGTGTTGAATTGATAATCTCCTAATTTTTGGAGCTGTTAAAAATTGAGGTCTACTTTAAAGAGTGTTCTTCCAAATTCGTAAAAACCCTAAACTTACATATTGAAAGTGTCCTTGACGGAGCCTATTTACACAGCATAGAGGCGAACCGTCCGTCTGTTTGTGTAGGCAGGCGGTGCGATAACTTCATACCACTTTGAATGCTAGGATAGTATGGATACGGTGTTAAATAAATTTTAAGTTTAAATAAAATTAAATTTTTAAAAATCTTTTCACAACCATAAGTACTGGTTGAAAAGCTTTTATCTATTTATATTTTCTATGGCGAGAACATTTTTTCTGTGACAAAAGTAGTATAAGATTATACATTACTAACAGTATCCCACGGTTTTACCTTATTATACGCGGTATCATATATTTTCCCGCGGTAAACAGTAGCCAATGTCTATTCTACAGCTTTAGAGAACCTGTGTACCAAATTTAATTCCTATCGGTTCTGAGTCCTCCAGTGATTACCCCTTACGACGTCAAAAACATTCTCACAATCTAACAAACTTGACCTCTTTTTAACCGACTTCAAAAAAGGAGGAGGTTTCTCAGTTCGACCGTATATTTTTTTTCTTTTTATTTATGTATGTCAATGACTAATATAACTAGAAACTATATAACTATAACTATATAACTTTAACTATAACTTTGTCGTCGTTTATGAACCGTTTATCGATACTTATTTAAAACAAATTTTAAATAAGTATAGATAAACGGGCTTCCTCTATGGATGCAAGAATTTGATGGTGACTAATGGTCTCTTACCAATTCTTCCATCTTGGCGGTGGACGTGGCTCTATTCGAAAACCCTTGTGGTCTACCGGCCATTCTACGAGCTGGCAGTATGGTACACCTACTGTCACTTTACCAAGCTTAATCCATTGGGTTTGTATAATTTAAAGATATATAATTAATTTCTCTTATATTTCAATTATATATTATCTAATAATATTATATTGAAGTTATTATTAATTATTATTATATTTAAATTAAGCGCGACGCTCGAGACAGAACGGGATGGCGGAGACGCACTGTGGACGCCCTCTGCCCCATCTAGGGGACATAGGATCTTAAGTCAATCAATCAACCAATCAATCAATCATTTATTTGCCAAATACATTTTCAATTCAAGTACATGTCACGATCTAATTATAGTACAAGTAGTATATTGTTAAAAAATATAATAATTAAAATAATCAAAAACCAATTGTAACTTAAAAATTAAAGTGAAAATCAAGTGAGTCATATTTAAATTAGCTTTTCATGCCATGGTGTTATATGGTTTTTAGGGATTCATGGGGAATAACGTATTGTCCCGCGGGAAATAAACTATAGCCTTCCTCGGTAAATATGAATTCTTCAAATCCGACCAGTAGTTAAGACTGTTTGACTGACCACAAACTTTACTTCCGATTTATTAAATAACTGTAAATAATTATTGTTATAAATTTAAAAATCCATACTAATCTATCTTTCCTGACTCATTTTCACACTACAGTCGATATCATTGTATGCCAACGGGATAGGGGTTCACAACATCAATATTACACAATATTATCAACTTTATTTACATTGAAGTAAGGGCTATATTCCTCTCTATATATTATATCTCTGAGGTCGAGGCTATCGGGAGATAAGGTTGAACCGTCGAAGCTCAGATAAAGCTAAGGATGAGTTTCGTATCTATCCAATATTTATTTCCTAAATAAATATTTGGTTTATTGATAACGTTGTCATATGATTTGGCTACAATGTTGTGGATGGATTTTATTTATATCTAGAACGCGTTTTGACATGTTTTCTGTGCATTTGCTTGAATTATTGGGTTTTTATCATCAGCATTTCTACCGTGCTAAGCCGGGTTGGCTGATCCCCTCAGCCAGCTCGTTCGACTTGCATTCCGAAGGTCTTGGGTTCAAACATCGCGTCGCACCTCTGGAATTTTCTTCTAGAAAAATGTATATGTGAAACAGGCATGTCTTGAGAACTTGAAAGTTTGAAAGACCAACCCGCGCTTAGCCAGCCAGCGTGTTGAATGACTAAAATCTCTCGTCAAGAGAGAAGTCCCTGTGTCCCAGCAGTGGGAACGTTATTAGGGTGTTAATGATTGATTGATTTCTATCGTAAAAAAAATACTGGAGTTCAAGTTAATTCGGTTAGAGACGACACCATCACACACGTGTTCACTCAGTTTCTAAAAAATAACTGTTTTCGTTAAGATGTTATAACGAATAATAATATACCTATACTTTTTGTGTTTACCTTCAACCTTTAAAATGGTTGAGATGAAATTTGGTACGTATAGAGATAGGACAAGGAAAATAAATTATTCTTATGCGGGAAAATCCACTGCTTGAACGCGCGTTGGGTCACTTTCAACTTTTTTTTTGTACGGTTAGATTCAATAACTGTTTACTGTACCTCTTTTTAGGGATACTTGTCGGAAAGATGAACGTGGATTTTGACTCAGTTGAAGTCATCACATTAACTGCATACATATAGCTAGTTTTGATTTAGTGACGATTTTTAATTCAGCTAAGACGTATTAGCTCTTCAAGTAGCTGTGACACAGAAAATATGGTCGTTGGGGCCGAAAAGTTCTAGAATGACCAAGGATCGGCAAGCGCAGCGTAGGACGTCCACCAACTAGATGAAAGGACGACTTAGTGATAAATATGATGGACGACACGATGCAGGCCGCTGCCAGCAGAAATGACTGGACATCCTTGTGGGAGGCTCATGACCAGCAGTGGATGCCTACGGTTCAAATTATAAATAAATAATAAATAAATATTTCCGGACAATCCACACAACAACATCTAGCCCCGTGGTGAGCTCTTAGCTTGTGTTACGGATACCTGACATCTGATATACTTAATATAATATGCATACATACATAGATATTTTTTAATATACATATTAAACACCCAGACCAAGGAGAAAGTGCTTGCAGAACATACAAACACTTGACCCCACGGCGGGAATCGAACCCCGCTACCTCTTGCGCCGCAAGCGGACTCTCGCCCACCGCGCCACTGAGGCAGTCAATGAATTATGAAGCCGTTACCTGAAGTAACCTCTATACAATTAACAGTCAAACAATATCGGAAGATTGAATTATTGTCGATTTTTGACCAGTGGTCGACCTCTATTATATTGAAATTTAATAACCATAAATATCAAGATTTATACTTCATCATAGATTCTGATGCAAGGGCCAGATGTATGAAATTACAAGATGGCTTCATAAATATATAATTAAGGCCCATGCTGCAATCCCGGCCTGGTTAAATGTTAAATGATTAACTATTTTGTGCAAGATTGATTTATTTATAGAAGCCAAATTTTGAAATTAGTAAATTTTTTTTAACCACTGACAATCTTTTATTTACCATCTGATGTCTGATGAAGACTTATCTTTGTGATTCCATAATCTACTACCTAGATTAAGAACACGAGGAAAGTTATCGCAATTTAAATATCATAGCATTAACTGTCTCAGTGGTGCAGTGGGCTAAGGTCCGCTTGTGGCGCAAGAGGTAGCGGGTTCGATTCCCGCCGAGGGGTCAAGTGTTTGTATTCTGCGAGCACTTTCACTTAGCTCTAGATGTTTATTATGTGTATATTTAAAAATATATATATATTTTTGTCTATTATTATAAGTATATCAGATATCTAGTACCCAAAAAAGTAGTTGTAACTTAGTGCTTTCCACAGGGCTAGATGTTGTGTGGATTGTCCGGAAATATTTTTATGTTTATAATTCACACTCCGGTGTCTACAGGCTTATCTTTCTGATTCCAGAAACTACTAGCTAGATTAAAAACACGTGGAAAGTTATCACAATTTAAATATCAACGCTGCACAAAATTTATTTACTGAACAAATAGTAGTAACCAAATAAAAAGTTATAACTGTAACACACTAATAAAATTAATAAAACATATTAAGGTAATATATATATAGTCGATTTGGTGCTAACAAGACTTCGAAGTTTACTGTGATACCTCAAAAATGTTAATGGTCCCTTTAAATTCCCTTTCTTAATTCCGAAATTTAAGACTACATTAAAATGTCGTGAATAAGTAAAAGTGTAACATATGTTTTCCGTTGCTCAATACTTTTATAGGGATATAATTCACTTTCAGTGAAGTAACTTGCCTTTCGTGATTTTTGCCGAACGTAAGTTAATCTTAAGCCATTTTTATTGTTCGCAATAACTTCTTTATTGGTTTCATATTAATGTAATCTAATATTATATGTTACCTTAATGACATACGCTTCAACTGTTTCCCAATATTGGGGCGGTATAGGAACTAAATTTTTTTATGAGAGATATGTATGTTTTCCACAATTTAAATTTTAACTGGGTTTACTCACCCAGGTGTATCAAGTATCTACACTTTAAATAGATTTTATTCATCTTAAGTTCACAGTGAAATAAGTAGAAATACAGATTACAGAGCACAAAGAATATATTCTATCTCGAGAATAGTTGTAAGCGTGCTTCTAAATAACATAACAATACATAGGAACTTATTCCTAAAACAATACTTATTCATATCAATGCGCCACCATACTGCCCAACATATAAGTAAAAAAAAATCACTTGCTAAAAATACAACAAAAGATGGCTTAACTTTTTTCCCTAAATCCCCTGCGCGTCCCATTCGAGCATTTTTGGAAAAGTATTCCAACTTATACTCTTCGTAGGTAATGCTCGCAGGGGATTTCTGGAGTAAGCCGAGTAGGACTAAGTACTTAGAAAGAACTTAAGAAATCTACTTCGTCGGAATAGGTATCATTTTCATGATATAATCACAGCTAAAAACATGTGAATTATGATAGTTTTATACTAACATTTCCCATTTACATTGACTAAACTATTATTTTGTATATTTTCAACGTAGTTTAAGATGACGACACGACCGTTGACAAGATTACAACTAGTCCCGTGTTAACATATCAAATAAGACTGTTTTAATCGACATAATGAATGTAATAAGTGAAAAAGTTATCCATTGTGGATTAATTTATTGGTGGAACTATAAAATTGGACAAAATTGTTACGAGAAACTGTGCAAATAGTAGCACCAAATTTTTTTTTTCTTCCTGTGTTTAGTGTAACATTACTACGCAACCAGTTGTTAGCAAGAGCGTAGCTATCGGATGATCGTTGATTCACCAATGGTGTTGTAACAGAAGCCTAATTCAGTGAGAGGCATTGCCCAAGCACTAGGAAGCGATGCAGGCCGGTTAGCCAACCGACCTTGCGACAGCACAACTACCAACCGGTCACCAACCAACCAACTTTTGGTAACCAACTTTAATACTATTGCTCGGCGAGCCAAGGCTTCATCGACAGTAAGAGGTTCAACAAATAACTACCGGTGTGTCTTCAAGACAAGAGTGAATGTGTGTGTGTGTTTGTGTCCGATTGCGATCTATCTGGATCTTCTAGATCCTATGTGATCCATCTTCGTCCACACCGACACTTACCATCAAGTGATTGCTGACGTGGATCTTTCTCCTCTAATAAAGATATTTTTTGACATGGGAAAGGCCCCAACGCTTTACACCTGACACAGTTTAGAATTTATCTTCGCGTTGTTTAAGAAGCACATAAGAAAATCTAGTTTTCACGTGACTACCGCGGAAAGATAATGTTTTTCGATAGCATGTAGGTTATTATGGTTTCTAAATACAAATATCCTGGAAACCGTACAACTAATGCGTCCCCGAAACGATCAAGTGCACTTGACAAGTCTACGTGCTTGACGATTTCACTTGACGAGGGACTTGACGCGACTTGAAGGTGCCGTCAAGTCCACGTGCCGCAGTCGTTTACAGCGCTGTGCCCAGGAAAGTGGTCGTCGTAAAAATTTATATTGGTTTAATTAATTTTTTTTTTTTTTTAAGTTGGTTCTTAATGCAATAATTTTTTTTTTCAATAACTCTTCGGTGTATCCAGGTTTTTATACTTAAAGTGCTTTGACTATGCTTGTTAAAGCAAGCGACCTTTTGTTTTTATCCGCATACTCCTTTTTTTTAATTGTCCACACACAATGCAGGATAATCTCTGTACAGAGATATTAATAATATCACAAAATCACGCTCGGTAATTAGGTCGTCGTCCGCCATCTTCGATATTCCGGCCGCAAATGAATAAAAACTTGTCAAGTCGCATCAAGCGCAAGGTGGTTCAAGTACCGTCAATCAACATTTTTGTCAAGTATGGTCCAGCCCGTAGATACTTGACGGGACTTGTCAAGTCAACGTTGTAAACGATCAATATTCACTTCAAGCACGTAGACTTGTCAAGTGCACTTGATCGTTTCGGGGACGCATTTTAGAATGTACTCTATCGATTAACATGCATTTCATTACAGGCCGTAACATAACGTTTTTTTTTCAAAATGGCGGACTAGTAGGAATGACAGGTTCGCTAAAATGTTTGAACAAATTGTCAACTTAGATAAATATAAAACAATAGAAGTGAGATATTTTGATCACTTTGTTACGTAGTAATTTATTATTCTATGACTTTGGGCGCACACAATATGCATAAATCAATTGGGTTTTATGTTTTTTCCGATTAAGTATTTAAACCCCGACGCAAAAGGGTGTTATAAGTTGTTCGTGTGTATTGTGTAACAATTCAGTTGTTTCCGTGATCATGGCGCTTGCAACAACGTCGAAATATCGGAAAACTCAAAAACCTTCAAATGATGGTACGATAAGTTACCTGTTTTAATCGTAATATTTTTTATTACACATATTAAACACCCAGACCAAGAAGAAAAGAGCTTGTAGAACATAAAAACACTTAACCCCTCGGCGGGAGTCAAACCCGCTATCTCTTGCGCTACAAGCGGACCTTAGCCGAGGCAGACAGAGATGAAAGGCAATCTTCTACACCTGGTATCCCATTAGTGATACCTTCCAGTACATTATGGTGTAAAAACTTGTTACTATTTTAAAATATTTGAATTCCATGACTAAGTATCAAAAAATAGCTAAATTTTATTGAGTCCGCCCTTTATCATCCCACAAAATAATTTGCGGCAAATTCGAATAACTAACAGTGAATAAATTACGTATAATCATTGAAATACTAGATAATGCATACAACATGGGAATCATGCGGAATAAACCGACAGCATTGAATGCCGTGTTGTCGGTACTTGATAAGCGAATACAGAGACGTACTGGGAACAGTAGACTCAATCTGTAAACAATATACATAAATAAATAAAATTAATATTATCGCTCTTTTAGGAGTTTTAATGTGTTCGACAGTCTATGAATGTAAGTTTGTTCCCAATAGACAGACGAAACGTCTGGGCTAATTTCTATGATTCACAAGTCAATCGATTCTTTTTAGCACGGCGAGAGTCTCAAAAGACATGACGTTAGTGAAAATTCAACATGGCGACTGCTGGGCGCCATTTTGTAAAATTTATAAAAATTTAAGTCAACAAACTATGTTATGTGGGGTATCGTCGAATGGTTATTAAAAAAACATTTTTAGTTTTCCTTGAATTTTTTTCCGTCCTGACCGTTTTGGATCTATGTCGAATTAAAGTTGCATAATAACATCCATTCTCACTTTAAAGGCTTGTAGATAGTAAAAGTTCCTAAAAAAGTTAAGTAGCAGGCGAGTTATATTTTTTCCTAATTTCAGCTTGATAACACATCTCTTGTATGTCGTGGTGCACTGTTAGACAACTCTTTCAGAGTTAAGCTTACTTTTTGTATATCCTGGCCAAGTATGTATCAACTTTTGTATGAGTTTCTTTCTTGTATGCAACAAAGAATTTATGAAGTTTTTTTTTTTATGCTCGATAAGTCTTCATTTGACCACAATCTCACCTGATGTAAAGTGACGATGTGTTCTAAGATGGGACATGAAGACCTAGAAGGTAGATGGCTTCTCCGGGTAGTATATATAGTTCTTATAACTTCGGAATAAAAGTGGTTGTGATATGCGGACGGATAGACATACAGACATGAGTCACCTATAAGGATTCCGTTTTTTGAACTTTGGCTATGGAACTGAATCTGAGTATACAATAATTATTTAATTAAATCTATATAAATAAAAATGAATTGTTGTTCGTTAGTCTGATTAAAACTCGAGAACGGCTGGGCCGATTGAGCTGATTTAGGTATTAAAATGTTTTTCGTAGTCCAGGGTAGGTCTAAACAGTGAGCAAATAAGGAAAAATTGCCGGGAACTTTTTTTACCCGGGCGACGCCGGGGCGGGCCGCTAGTATTATCATAAAATAAGTAGGTTGATTGCCCCTTAACAACGACCTGAGTACGCCCCTCTGGTAATTACAATATGAAACAGTTCCCACAGTAAATATCGCTTGTAAGCATTCTATGTATGTACGACTAAAGACAATTATGTACTCACACCAAAATAATCCGTTTAACCCTTTATTTGCCCGAACCACTTTTTTTTTTAATTTAGTAGTTTTCTATCGATTTTGGGGGTGCTAAGGGATAGCTAAAGACGCAAATAGTACTAAAAAAAATCTCTTATCAGTAGTTTTTGAGATAAGGGGTGGGTAGTATGCTGGACATTTCTAAATCCCCTAAGATGTAATTGTTTGTTAAATGTGCAGTATACTACACATTTTCTAAAAGTGTTAAAAATGGTTTCAATCGATGTGTTTAAATAAAAAACTAATTTTTTACTTAAAAATATCAAGTTTACTAAAAAAAAACATGAAATGCCACATTAAGTAATACTTAATTATCTTACTCAGTCTGAAATAGGAACACAAATCTATATCTATGTTGAGTTTCACCCAATATTATAATACAAGCTCTTAAAAAATAGCATGCATATTATAATAGAGAGATTATGTTCACTTTTGCGACTATTTCCCTTTGGGCTCTTGTAATCGGCTTTGTCGATTCCTTTCCTTGAGCGGGTGCATCTGGTTCATTAAAAGACACGACGGGAGAAGCAGTTGCAATTGCAGAAATGGAAGGTAATTCACAAGTGGGAGACGCCAATGATGGTAAAGAGGACAAGCTTCAGATATTTTCATATTCGATCCGATACTGTAGCTGGGAAAACTTTTCTAATAGCGGAGCTTCATAGTCACTATTTTCAATGAAATCTGGACTGTTTGGAGAGTTTTCATTGAGCAAATCCAGCCGTTCAAAGGATGAATCTAGAGAAAGAGCTTCTGAAGAAGATCTATACTTCTCTATTTCTTCCTCGTCCGATTCGGTAACATCGCCTTCCGATGACGCATTAATGATGGGCACAAGTCCAACAAGTTTTCTGCCTCTTGAGAAGTTGTAGATGTTCTGAAAGTTACGGTACGTTCACACGGCGTCGAGTGTTTCTCTAACGAATCGGTTTTTTGCAGGATTCGGTTTAGTGGCATAAGTATTTCAATGATGGAGTTCACACATGCATTCGGTTTCAAGACACGACAAAAAAACCGAATCTTGCTGAAGTTGACATCCGATTTTGCGACTACAAACCGATCCGGCGATACTGCAAAATGCAGATCCGATGCAGTGGTATAGGGCATTCAATACATGCGTTCATACGATACACGCAGGGGTAGATTCGGTTTTTTGTCGGATCTTGAAACCGAATGCGTCGCACAAGCTGGGAAGGAGGGGTGGACCTGAGGAACTGTGCGCGCTCTTGCTAATAAAAGCCGGATGGTGAGTTCACACGAGATCCCGATTCGAGACCGTCGGATATGGCCAAGCAAGATGTGCTGTGTGAATACAACATTCGGTTTTTCCAGATCCGATGAAAATAAGATTCGGCAAATCGTGTCTCCGTGTGAACGTAACGTAATAAAAAAATAATTACAATCAAAATTTATATATTTGATAATTAAAAAAAACAGAAAAAAATATAATTATAGCCAAAACATATTTCAGTACTTACTTATACTTACTGTACATATAATTATGTTGTTTTTAGTGATAATATCTAAAATTTTTAGATAAATTGAAAAAATAATTAGTAAAATCTAGTACTTTTATAAATGTATCTTGTTAACGGTAAACAGAGCAAATGTCCAGTATAATACACATCGATAACAATATCATTTCACTACTTATTTAGAAATGGGAAGAATACTGGACATCAATATTTAGATAACAATAACACAAAAAACAATCATTTTATGGACCTTATAATTATATGTACCATCGCTAGTATTCAATGAAAAGAGTATACCTAATTATCAGACATTGTCATCTAACAAAAACCTTAAGAAAAAAATTACTTACCGAGAGCCCGCGCGACGAGTCCTCCCACCGGTTCATGTTGACGGCCTCTGACGAGAATCCCGCTTTCGCATGATCTTGGTGATTTTTGACAGCAATATCAAATATGTGCCAAAAGCACTCAAACTAATATTTGAGGCGGAAAGCGTCCGGTTTTTGGTAAATATTTTTTGAAAGTTGATGTACGGTATACTTCACAAATCTAAATTAAGGGTTAATTGACAAAGAACGAATCCAAAGTACCTGAATATTTATTAAATACCCATTTTGTTTACCCTTATAGCCTTATAAATGGGCTATCTAACATTGCAATTTTGTTGCAATTGGTCCAGGCTTTGTTAAGTTACCAACACATTTTGCGATTAATTTTTATATTGAAGATATAGTGCTTGCAGAACATAAATTACTGATCCATACGCGGAGACAGAATTCCTTGCGCCGCAAGCAGACTTTTGCCTATTCCGCCAATGAGGCCGTTGATGATGAATATACTTATACAGTAAATGTGTCAATATGTGCATCATCATCATCAACACTAATAAGACCCTTCATGTTGGAATACTGTACGGAGTATAAATCAAACTCAAGGTTCGAGAAGAAGAAAAGAACCAAGCTTAACAGTCCAAAGTGATTTTATACTTTTATGAGACGATAGTCATATGAATATACACCAATAAATAAACAAGACAGGCTATAGTTAAATTATTTATATTTTTACTTTAAGCACACAAATAAAAGGTATCGTCTGTAAATTTATAGCGTAATACGCGCGAATAAACTAAAATAAACAGTCGCAAAACGTTCACAGAGCAGAATGGTTAAAAAAAGTACAGTCATCATTTTCTTGCCCTTATCCCACATTACATGACACAACATGTTTATTCCTGCCATCTTCCTCTGTCACTCGTCATCTCAACACACTCCTTTCTAACACATGTCATCCTTCACAGAGTCCATGCATCTTTTCTTTAGCCTACCTCTTTCCTCATATACAACAACACACATATTTAACACTCTTTAAAATGTATAGTATCTACACACCATTGGTACAGCTCGCTAAAGTCACACAAAATGTGTATAAAAAAATAGTGCTCATTAATTGATTGAAACATATTATTGGCACCAACCAGAATAAGGTTTTCATAAGAAATTGGTTGAGGAGTGCATATTTCAAAACATCTATCAGAATTAAAATATTTAGCCAGATGTATGAAAATAAGTTTGCATACGTATTTTACATAATATTCCTATCAAACCTAATTTCCATTACTTAAAATATCATGCTTAAGTGAAATTGGCATGTCGTGTACAAAAATGGTCCTTCGAGCAGGATATTCTAAATTAATTCTGAGCTCGAAGCGCGAAGTGAAACAAAAACGTTGGTAGTGCTCAATGTTATTAAGTCAAACTACATATAACGACACATGACAGCATTAAACATAAGCGTTCAAAAAAAATGTTCTGTGTTGGAAAATATAAATAAAATAAACTAAAAATCAAACAGATCGCTTTATGGGTGCTGGTTGGATGACTTTTATACAAAAAAGTTGGGTGAATTTTATTCAAATTATCCATTAAAACTAGTTTTTACTAGATACCTACTTAATTACCTTGAATGTTATCTTACGAAAATATTCTCATCGAGTCGTACTATAGGGCTTTCTAAGATCTTTGAAATCTTCATATCAAATGATGCGGTATCATACTATCGTATGGTTGCGCGTTTGACATGATTGTGTTATCAAATTTTCAAGTCAATCGGAAGTGTGGTATTTTAAAACTGATTTGATTTCAGATAAACACCGGATCAGGTCAAACTGAAAAGCTGATAGCAAGACGTAAAAGCCTTCTTTTCAAATTCCAAGTATTTTTCTGTACAGTACCTACCTACAATACAAAAAAAATCTTTATTTTACCCACAGGACAATAGAAATGCAACAACACGTAAAAACACAAATTAACAATGGGCGGCCTTATCGCCAAAAAGCCTTTGGATGATAACTTTTGTTTTTTTTTAATAAATTTCGGATGAAGCCGAAACTTACCTTCACTGGTGTTTGAATTTGTACAAAGAACTGTTATTTTTCTTTATATTTGCTCTCTATATTTAGTTATGCGTAGTGCCGGTATGTCTGTAGCTCCACCGCTGGAACCGGTTCCGTGTCCGCAACGCCCGCGAGTCTGCCCCACCCTGCTCAGAAAAAAAAACAAAACCCCGCACACAGCGCACCATGTATATCATAAATACGAGTTCCAGTAGTAGTGGTCTGGAGGTAAAAGTACCAGAACAAAAGACGTACTTGTTTCATGAATGCTCCTAGTACTAGCGGAAATTCACTCCCCCGTATTCATAGACACTCCTGTTTCTGGCTTATATATTATATATATATATTAAATTAGCTGTATCACACAATAAGTCTATTTACGCCTCATTAAATATAAACAAGGATGAAAATCTTTTATTGAACTGTTATTAGACAGTTTTGACAATAATATAGTTTTATGAATAACATTTTTTATCAAACGTTATCTTTAGTGTGTCTACAATATAGAGTTGCTCGAATTGAAAGAAATCAAGTGTACAACATGTTACCTATGATAAATATATAAACTATGAATTATTATAGTTAACTAGCGGTCCGCCCCGGCTTCGGACCCACTTACACACAAAAAAAATCATCAAAATCGGTCCAGCCGTTTATGAGGAGTTCAATGACTAACACGCGTACAGAAGATCCTACTACTATTATAAAGGCGAAAGTTTGTAAGTATGGATGTTTGTTACTCTTTCACGCGAAAACTACTGAACCGATTTAAATGAAATTTGGTACACAGAATCTCTAGAGCCTGAAAAATAACATAGGCTACTTTTTACCGCGGGAAAACGTAATTCCGCGGGAAAATCCATTATAACGCGGGTAACACCGCGGGGCACAGCTAGTTTATATATATAAAGATTATATTTATAGAGATCATTCATAGGCTATAAAAACGCTATATTTTTATGAATATGGGGAACTTTTATCATTAAATTCGTTTACTCATCACAGATGTTGCTAATTTGTTTTCCAAAGCTCTCAAATTATGTTGTTTGTGTGGCTTGCATGTTAACGTTTATCTAAATTCCACAAAGCGCAACACAAATCGAAAGACAGAGAAAAACACTACTGCCCCGTACAAACTCTATCGTGTTCCTACTCGTAAATTGACAGTGTTATAAATATCGAAAGCATTTTCGAGATACTTGCAGTGGATTTGTCTTTTCCAGTATATACAAAAAATAAGTATACTAAGCCTTCCTTGACATTTTAGAAGCGATTCCTCAATGGCTATCTCTTGAGAAGGCATGTACAAGTATGTATGTTCGCTAAATTTCAAATTTATTATTATTTCATCATTGTTCTGAGAACTGCTTTCCTGGATTCGGACCGCAGTCGGTGATGCAGTTTGCAGATGTTGCCATGGTGACTGTTTAAGGAAACAGTCACCATGGCAACATCTTCAAACAAAAGGTTCCTGCGGCGTCGCATCGCATCGCAGTTATAATTATGAATCTTGATTAAACGCGTATTTGGCAAGTAATTGGTTAATGTTTTTGTAAAGTTTATTCTTAATTTGCGTGGTGTACAATAAGGTGTTTTCTATTCTATGCTATTATATTGTTCTCCGAGAAAAATGTAGACGTCAACGATAGAAAAGTTTTACAGTTGAAATTACAATTTCAGCGATAAGGACGACTAATATAGTTACTGGTTTTCCTAAAATATCTTTTTTTGATGTGCTGGTTGTTTAAAAACTCATCTATACCACAGATAACATGTACCTCTATATACTAAGTAAACTTCTTTTGTTTTTTTTTGTTTGAACGCTTACTGCGTTAGTCTTAGGAAATAGGTCTAATTTGAAAAATTATTTCAGTGATAGATAGCCCATTTATCGAGGAAGGCTAAAGGCTACTTTGCCGAGGGAAATACGTTGTTCCCGGGAAAAACAGTAAATCAAGGGCAACGCAAAGCTAGTTTAAATTTAAATAACTTTTATAAAACAAAGCCTCAAAATATATGAGTAACTACTGAGTACAAGGCAAATAAGTTAAGTTTCGCATGGCTAATAATTATTTGAAAAATGGTCGAGCTCTAAATTAGTTTTCAAACTTTCCTTGTAACGAAAAATGGCACGTTTAGGGCGAACGAACTCAAGTTACAAAGTAGTTAAGTTTGCAAAACATTAACATTATTTAGCGAAGGAGAATAAATATTGGCTTGGGAACCGGGGACCAAAGTGCTACTAGCACTTTATTATTAACAAGCTACCGCCCGCGGCTTTGTCCGCGTTATAATTGATTTTTCCGCGGTAAAAGGATGATTTGTGATTCAACGGGAAAATTGTTATGTCCGTGCCAAATTCAATTCGAATTGGGCTTTGCTAGCAATAATTTATTTAATTTGAATCGGAAAACATACAGTTTTATTAAACTTATAACTAACACTAAATAAAAATACCTAAGGAAAAAAATAATAATAAAAAATTTAAATAAATAATAAAAAAAAATTATTTATAAACCATTTACATATTTTCGCATAGCGAATCTATCTAAAAACCTGTCAAACACTCGAACAAGAAAAAAGGTAACAAACATAGAATGAAAACAATATCGTACAACTGCTCAAAAAGAAGAAAAAAAATACAATTTATATAAAAAGCTGATACAATATAAAGGTATATAATAAACGTAATATCGTTTATAATTTATTCCATGTACAGTTTATACACACTGCAGTTTTATTTATTTATGTATTGTTTTTATTGTACAAACATCAGAGCTTTCTCCCATCCAAGTACATACGTCTGTACTGTCGCTATGTTGCTTAACTTTATTAAGCTCACGTGTGTTGTATAAGGGTATGCTATAATATAAATACAGGCCCCTTATCCTCCTTATCCTTCCTCTCCTTTCCTCCTCCTCTCCTCCTATATATAAATGTGAATGTAAGTTTGTTTGTTACGCTTTCACGTGAAAACTACTGAACCGATTTTAATGAAATTTGGTACACAAAATCTCTCGATCCTGAGAAAGGACATAGGCTACTTTAAACCGCGGGAAAGTGTAATTCCGCGGGAAACACCGCGGGGCCCTACTAGTATATGTATATAACGTGTTTTTAGTATTTGTGGTTAGAGCGGCAACAGAAATACATCATTACCTCAAAATTTAAACTCTATCTACCACGGTTCTTGAGATACAGCCTGGTGACAGACGGACAGGCAGACAGACAGACAACGAAGTCTTACCGTTATACCCTTTGGAAACGCAACTCTAAAAACAGCTCTTGGTTCTTTGATCGTGTGATTCAAAGATTTTTTTTATACAGACACCTTTTTTAGCACTTTGATATGCCTAAAGGCTAACTCACTGACTATATATTATTTGAAAGGTTATAATTGGTGTGGGACAAAAAATATTTGACGGTGGTCTTTTTAACCTTCAAATTGCCAAATCATATATTAATAAGGAAGTGAAGTTACTGTGAAGCTACAAAAAACAGAGACCTTTAAGAATATTCTAGATGATCTATACCGAGCGTGACTAATTGGAAAAATATTATTTTTTTATGAGTTATACGTGGTTATTTACTGGCAGTGTGGAAGGGAAGAGAAGTCGAGGCCGCTCACCTACACGGTGGACCCACATTACACAGGAATATGTAGTTACATGAAGGTTTTGTTACAATGGTCGTGTACAAACGCGAGCTTTTAACCCTTTCTGAGTCTCCTTACAGCAAACATGTTTTGATGAAGAAATGTGAATCAAAATAAGAGTAGGCAAGATGAAAGATGTAGTGTACATACAAGTTAGAAATAGACACTAAAATATGCATAATCTAAATTTAAAATAAAAAAAAAATGATTTTGGAAGTTTAGTTCCCTTAAAGGTAAAATGTCATACTATTTTGTAATGTGCACACGATGCGCTTTCATTTGAGACCCCACTCAAGTATATTTGCAGATTTTCAGTTTTCCTTCTACAATTTTTCCCTCATAACTTTTAAACGGATGAACCGATTTTCATCAAACATGTCTAAGAACACTCGCCCCAAACTTTTCTTTCTCTTTCTTTGTTTCTTTTGTAGGGGGTTAATAAGACTTTAATGAGATAAAGCTTTTACGATTTTTAAAATCTTTCTGTAAAAGTTTATTGTATATTCCTAATCTTCCAACTATATACTCCTTGTTGGTTGTAATGTTAAACCATTGAAAAAGTTTTATATGTTATGTATGTTCATATATTGTGGTGATGCAATAAGGAATTTTTGTATTGTATTGTATATTTTAGTATAAACGAGCTCGCTCCGTCGACCGGACCCTCGGTGATAGTATGCGGTCAGGCGTAGGTACTTACTTATTGTACCTACAATGTAAAAAGCACATTGTATGTAACTCAGACCTGCGGGTACACAGTGGATAGTGAAACCAGGATCTTATGACATAAAAGATAAATCCAGGGGCTCTTTAGAAATCCTTATGGTTATTTAGAGTGGTAGTTAGTTAGTTAGTTAGGGGGGCCCTGTTTTTCCGCACTTAGACTCAAAGGTGGTCCATTGTGCGTGGATTGGGGTGCTAGTGTAACCAGCCCAACTCCGACCAAAAGCGCAGAAGTTTCCTGGGGTCTTCGCAGGCTTCTCGGAGTGACCTTGGGTTCTTAAGGATTTCACGTCGCTGTGCTGTTACCCCTCGCATTCCTGGATGACGTGGGCAGCTGTTTCGTCTTTGTTGAGGCATCCTCTGCAGAGTGAACTGTCTGTGGATCCCATGTTATAGAGGTGTTTGTTGAGGGTGATGTGTCCTGTGATAGTTCCTATCAGGACTATTATTAGTGTTACTATTTAGAGTGGTAACTATACCTTATTTCAAATGATTAAGGTTTAACTTCCACGGTCCCAGTTTAAATTAATGAGGATAACCCGTGGTTCTCGAGTTACCTACAACTATAATCAATATTTTGTTAGGTATGTACACTTGAAGACAGTTATTTTTAACTGAGTGCAAGAAAATTCGTTTGTGTGTATAATATATATTTTTTATATATGTTCCCCGATATCCAGTGTATTTTAAATAGACAGATATCAATTTTAAAAATTAAGTGAAACTACATTATTAAGCAAGCAACAATACTCATTCCCATTCACACCTGCCTAATTCTTTGTACATTAATTGTCATTGTGCAACGCAATTTTAGGCCAGTTTAAAACCATTTCTCAATACAACATGGTAAACTATCCAATCTTGGCATTTTTCCTTGAAACGCCGAGCCCTGCCTTGTTTCACCAGATTTACCAGAAAGTTAACGGTTTCAAGTCTTGTCTAAATTTATTGGAGTCGATATCATGACTTAGCTACTGGTGATAAAACTGAAAATACTAAGAAGTTTATTCTTGCGTAAGATTGCATGTAAGGTACGTGGAGACATGACATTAAATAAATAAATAAATATTTAAATATTTCCGGACTAGGTACTCACACAGCATCACCTAACCCCAAACTAAGCAGAGCTTGTACTATGTGTGTTAGGTGACTGATATACTACATAGATACATTTTTTTTTGTAAATACATACATATGATACATAGAAAACGCCCAGACCCGAAACCAGAAATTGTAGATCGTACAAAATCTGGTCCCCCGGCGGGAATCGAACCCACAACCTCCTGCGCCTCAGGCGGACGTTCGCCCACCGAGCCACAGAGGTCGTCAAACAACAAACAAACATTAACAAAGTTATTAAAATTATTTTGTAACAGTATAAAGATTTATATGATCAGACAGGTAGATTTTCCATTATTAATGAAAATATCTTCTAATACAAATTAATAATATCTGAATTCGTTTTTAAAGGATGATTTCATATGGGATTTTGCCCCTTCGGCCGCGTACGAAACTGGAGCTTCGTAACCAGTTGCGATTAAAAACGTTTTTGTACTTGTACGAAACCAGTTGCGATTAAATACTTTTTTGTACTCTTACGAAACCGCGGTTAACTTTTCGTAACTGGTGATGAGCAAAGAATTTGTATACCTTGTCCGATACTAATTTCTATACGATTTTATAAAGCGATAGCGATATTTCTTATATATTGGAGGTATTTCTGTTCATGTCCGTAAGTTGTAACCCTCTGAATCGTTACACGTGACCTCTGGGTGGTGCTAAGAACAGTCTCTGGTGGTAGGCTTCGGCCGCGGCTTGTCACCACCCTCCGGGCTGGGCCAGTACGTGAAGCGTTTTTTTCGTGTTTCGTAATATGGCCCTTAGAAGCCATCTTCTAGGTCTTCATGTCACATCTTAGACCACATCGTCACTTTACATCAGGTGAGATTGTAGTCAAATGAAGGCTTACCTAACATAAAAAAATAATAATAATAATCTAATCTCTAGGTCGTGTTTAGCCTCATAACAGTTGATTAACCTTTTTTTGACACATGGAAGAAATTGTACAAATTAAATAAAATTTTTACCCCTGTTTATTTTGTGATTATTTGTTGATACTTTAGTTATTACCTCTGTCGTTCACGAAAAAATTGGATCAACAGATTTACACTTTAAAGATTTTTTTTGACAAATTCCAAATCAAAAAGTTGTAAAACAAAATATGTTCGCCTGGTGCGTGCCCTTCACCCCCTTTTCGGAGTATATACCTTATTTGAAACACCTTGTATGTGTATACTTTTTAGCACTCCACATTTTTAGTATTGGCAATTATTAGTAGTAATTATATTAGTTGGAGTAAGTTTTTGTTTTTATTTTAGTAAATTTTGTGTTTTATTTTGCTTACCACCGCCGGCGCCGTCCACAACCTTCCTGAATTAAATTATTTCCATACAACGGTTGTCTGGAAGAAACTTTAAACAATAAGACAGCCCATTACGCATGCTAGGTTTAATTTTACTATTTATAATTTTGTAGTTTTGTTTATTGGTGTTTGTAATAAAGAATTTTCTATGTACATATCTATTTTAAACAGCTTTTGCAGCAAGTGAGGCGAAGTTATTGCATTTTAGATACGTTAATATTTTAATTTCTTTATGAAATAAGAGACTTTAAAATATCCATAACTGCTATAATGTATTTGATTTTCTAATACGAATAGATATGTAAAAATGGAAAAAGGGGATTTCATTTTATTAGGTAACTAATTCTTGATTCATATGAAAAAAAATGGCAGAACTATTTTTTCTGGCAGATACTTTCATCGATGGATTAAAAATACCTACTTATGGCTTAGCCGAAAATGGAATCAAACAAGTATGAAAAAATTAAAACTGAAAAGCAAATGGAGATATCAATTCTATACAATGCCTAACTGTTATTTGGTTTAAGTACAATTTGATTAACTTCAGCGTCGATTTCTTAGGTACGCATGAGGAAAATAAAGTACCGCCTTGTAATTCATTACTTCATTACGATTTCTTATGTCGAAACCAGTTTCGTGAAAGGAAAAAAACCTATTGCTTCGTAACTAGTATCGTAAAAAGAAGATTTTTTCTTCTACCGTACCTGGTTACGAGACGCCAGTTTCGAACGCGGCCGAAGGCGATTTTGCCAATGCAAACTCTTCCTGCAATGCAAACCTTTCAAGATCATTATTATATTTGAGTTGACGCGAGTAACTTAAACCTTTGTAACTAACATAATGAAGTAAGCAATCAAATCGATAAAACATTTGATAATATTTTTTTTACAAAAAACAACCGACTTAATTTGTAATTTATTCTGTAAACCTCTTTTTTTGTCGAAAGTTGGCTAAAGTGACACTTTAAACAGAATATTTTTTTAATATCGGACCATAAAGGCAGGTACAGTCTTCTAGAAAAATATCCTACATCATGTAAGGATGAAAAGACAATGGGGCAATAAATAATAAAAAAAGATTAAGCTATTTCAGCATTTTTCTTGTTGAGTGTTACTTTTTTTTATAATCTGTGGATATAGTTCAGAATATTTTAAATTGTTATGTAATGTCTTAGTAACAACGGTTAATGTACCTGTCCTTATGGTCACATCTTAAAAAATCCCTCCTTTAAATGTCATATAAGGAGGTTTAGGCGGTTTGTCTGTTCACGTCCGTAAGTGGTAACCCTCTGAATCCTTACACGTGACCTCCGGGTGGTGCTAAGAACAGTCTCTGGTGGTAGGCTTCGGTCGCGGCTTGTCACCACCCTCCGGGCTGGGCCAGTGCGTGCAGCGATATTTTCGTGTTTCGTAATTAAATGTGGCCCGGAGAAGCCATCTTCTAGGCCTTCATGCTCCATCTTAGACCACATGGTCACTTTGCATCAGGTGAGATTGTGGTCAAATGAAGGCTTATCAATAATATAAAAAAAAACAACTACAAGAAAATATAATATAAGATTTTATATTATATTATATCCGAGCATCTTGTTCATACAGGGAAGTGACGCAGGCGCTTTTCCGCTAGGAAGTGCGCGACTTCCTGACATGCGCATGCGACGAAGGACGTTCCGGTTTGTACTAAATATTCTCGGGCTTATTGATTCTCTGTGTACTCTGAATACAATTTATTTAATTCACATATTAAAAAAAATAAAAATAATATAATAATTAATTGTAATTATGTATAATAAAAAAAACTATGTATGTTTATTATATGTATTAAGTGTATCAGATGTCTAGTACCCGTATCACAAGTTTAGTGCTTACCACGGGGCTAGATGTTGTTGTTCGGTTCGTCCGGGAATGTTATTTTATTGGAGTTTACTCCTTAAGAAACGATTTGAGTTATAAGGCCCGGTACGGAAATTTTATGAGGAGTAAAATCAAGTGTAACACGAAAAGTTGAGGCGTTATGTAGAAAGAGACAAACATATATATCTGTAGGATTGAACTTGTAAAAGAATGAGATGGAATACATTACACAGCGTATTTCATTCTAGGGGTCTCCTCTTTGCGCGATACTTCGTAGTCTCACTGTATTTTATTTCTATTATTTTGTAACATACTTTATGTAATACGCTTTATTGAAGTAATATAAATAATCCGAATAATTACAGATATATGTTTGTTTCTCTTATCATTTTAGCAGATGCGTTCATTTACCCTTTTTTCTATTCGATATATAATATCATAATTATCGTTCGTAAGGAGTAAACTCCAATCGTGCGTCGTAGCTGACACACACACTTTTTTTATTTATTATATGAAAAGTTTATTGCTGGTTAACATGTGTGCACTCTATGTACTCAAAACAATATCTAGCCTAATATACACCAACATTTAGTGTCTTAATAAATAATATTTTAATGTTATAGACTAACCAAATAATATAATTTGCCACAAGAGGTGGTACCTACAGAATAATCCGTTTTTTCGCCTTAAGAATATTTGAAAACCATATTATACCTATATATACCTATAGTTATAATAGGTAGATAATCTTAATTATTGACCCACTTCCTTTTAGGCTAAAAAACGTAATTAGTTCACATTGGACGAACTCAACTGTATGAATCCATTTGCGCAATAGTGCTGCGTCATAGGACTCTTAGGAAGACACAGATTTACGTCTGACTATAATATATTGGTTTAGTTGTAAATATAAAAATAATAGACTGAAGATAAAAACTAAATAATTTTCTAACAAATTATTATATTATGAACGTTTTCTTGATTCGAGCTTGTCTCAGTATTTAAAATTTGAGAATAGCTAGATCGAATAACCGCCCCTGATACTCCCTGCATGCCTAAAACAAAATTTCATGAAAATCATTAGAGCCGTTTCTGTGATTCAGCTAACCAACCTTTTGCTATATGTACAACATTTACCCGTTCATATAAATTAGAATATTAAAACTCACAAATATTTTTTTTAATCGGAGTAGTTTTGAAATATGGCAATTAATGTGTTAAAGATGTAAAGATTAGCATCTTTCAAAATGTAAAAATCCTCTGGTTTCTGTCAACAATAGCAATATGGCGCAATACGGTTCGTTGAACTTTTAGTTTATTTCACAACAATATTTGCGTATTATCCTCTTGCTTGTGTACGTGACATTGGAGTAGTTAGTTGTTCATTCAATAAAAAGGCAAGCAAAAAAAGACTGACTATGTCTAGCTCTGTAACTAGGAAATCTCGTGAGGCCAATTGTTATCAGATGATTTTTTATTTTGTCTGGAGGTAAATATACTTAAAAGCCTCTACAAATAAAATTTGGCGCAAACAAAAAATATTTTGGGCTAGATAAATGAGTCAGCGCGTCTATAAAATAGGTCGTGAAAAACTGATTTGTTATCCATTCGAAGAGAAGTTTAGAACTTTGGTCTTTGTTAAAGTAGGTCTAAGGCTGATTTTCGTGTCACGCTGACCATTGGCGCTGACGAATCGGCGCGTATCTATCTCTATGGAAATACTGATCGGTTGACGTTATTTTAAAAGGTATCTACAGCGTACATAAATATTGCTACGCGTCGATCTGTCAGCGCCGATATAATCGGCGATTTTATTAAAATCTAACATCTCAAGTGATGGATCTACAAAACGAATGATGAAGCAATCAACGAATGACTAACATCATACCCACAGCTCAGCAAGGGGGTTGCTCAAGTCTTTTTTATGGTGATGAGTAGGTAAGCAGTTTTCAGAAACTTGCGGCGTATTCGCTAGTTGACTCACTTGTATTACTCATGGGGTGAAGAGTATTTCCTGAAACCTCTATACATTTGTAGGAAGTAGGTATTTATCTGGCAGACAAGGCGACTGGAAATGCTGAGTGCCATGATTTAGTTGATATTGAAAACTCGCTATAATCACGGACAAACAAGTTTTCAGTTTTAGTTATTTGTTTTTATTACTCAGTGACGTCAGCACTTGTGACGTATTCCTTGTTAGTGCTAATTCAGATTATGAACTTTGAGATAATTTTGAGGACCACGGCAGCGAGCCGGTTGCGTATGATAAAAAAACAGTTTATCTTAGTAGGGTCTAGCTACAAAAATAAGGGAATATATACTCATACTAGCTGACCCCAGCAAACGTAATTTTGCAAAATGAAAAATAGATAGTAGCCGATTCTCAGACCTACTGAATACGCATAAAAAATTTGGTAAGAATCAGTAAAGCCGTTTCAGAGGAGTTCGGTAACTAATATTGTGATATGGAAATTTTATATATTAGATTAGATTATTAAGGGACTATTCACAGGTCTCAACTATTCGTCCGATTTGAAATTCTTTCGGTTAAAGATAGCCTATTTATCGAGGAGGTCTGTAGGCTACTTTTTACTGCAGGAAAATCCAAAAACACGAGCGACGCCGTGGTCTGTAAAGCTAGTTATAATACAAAATAAAAAAATATTTCCGGACAATCTACATAACAACATCTGCCTAGTGGTAAGCTCTAAGCTTGTGTTACGGGTACAAGATAACTGATACTACATATAATATACCTTAAAATATAAATATTATTAGTTAAAATATAAAGGATGCTTATTCACATCAAATCCCAATACCAATCGATTTCCAGGGCCTCTAGATAAACCTCCTTTAAGCTTAGTTTCATAAACAGTAAGATAATTACGTATTCCGTAGTGTATTGTATTTTATTGGCAGGTGGTACTCTATGTAAAACGTGTGTTTAATTTCAATATGCCGATGGCGCGACATTGTTGTAGCTGTACCAAAACATCGCAGGCCACCGGAGTCTCCAAGTAACTTTATCCTTTGTTTAACAATCATGCACTCACATTATAATAATGCTAGCACATCGTAAATTTTATAAGTAATCGCTAATATTTACAAGTGAATTTAAACAGGAAATCAGATGCGTGGTTGCAATAAACCTGTTTGCAATATTGTAAAAATGTTAATCGAAGACTTGAGCAGGATATATTACCTGATAAAATATTGTTCCCACTATAAGAAATACCCACTGTAACGTCCAGCGCCCGCGGCGTAACTAGGGACTAACGTCCCAGCCCGCGTTACGCGAGCGGTACGTGACACGCTGCGCGATTTTTCCGTTAAAACTATTTATCACATAAAAAGTACTAAACCTATTTCAAAACCAAAAATGTATTTATTTTCTTTATTATAATTATATAAACTTGAATAATAATACGAATCATCGTACCTACATCTTCATTTACTAAAAAATTATCAAAAATAGGATGGTAGCATTTTTAGACTGATTTGGAGACCTATTTTGATAAATTTATTTAAAATACTTCCTCTGAACATTTAATTATTATTTTGGTACCGTTTTAACGGGGTTGGAGTCTAGTTTTTTCAATAACATATTTAATTTTAATACAGATATCACAAGTAAATCATAAAGAAATTAACTTGCGAAAAATAGGAAAATGGCGGAAAATTTCTCTCATTTTAATGTCAAAATAATTTTTTTTTCATAATTTTTGTTGCCAGGTATGGGTTTTTCTAATTAGAATTTAGTAGAATAATTATTGACAATGACATCTGACATTGACACTAGCAACTTGTCTTATTAGAAAATAAAGAAAATCCGAAATAAAAAAACCAAAAACTCGTGTGGCACTCTAGTACCATGGACGTTAGTCGGCATAAAGTTTTGTGGCACTACAGTACCACTGGACGTTCAAGTGGATACTAGCTTCCGCCTTCGGCTTAGCCCGCTAAAAGATATTTCCGCGGTATAATTGGCTTTTGTTGCTTACTGGGACAACTGCAATGTCCGTGTTAAATTTGATCCAAATCTGCGACATGTGGTATTTTACTACGAAAAAAAGAGGCCTTTGTGTTATTTTGATAGTGTAAGCTATATTACTGTGACGTTACATCAAAATCCATTTAATAGTTTTTGCATCAAACGTTTGTACAATATACTAATATTACGTTAACGTTAAGATAAAACCCTATTATGAATAGGTAATAATAATAATAACATTTCTTAATTGTTCTTTATTAAAATTCTTTATTACCTTTTTTACACCATTGCAATAAAAAAATAATGTACCTACGCTTTATAGCACGTGTTTTAACGTTGATTGCAAAGTCTTTAAAAAATGAGAGACTTTGAAAGAAACGAAGAGTTTGAAGGACATAATATTATGTGACATTCACCAACCCGCACTTGGCCAGTTTGTGAATTAAGAACTAAACTCTCGTAAAGAGAGAAGTCCCTGTGTCTCAGTAGTCAGAATGCAAATAGGGGTGCTTATGTGATCTACAACTACTTTTTAAAAATTTTAATGCGTTTTTCAGAAATAGATACTAAGTAGTAAGTATGTAAGGTTAACTTGTACTTTAACCCGGGAAAATACGTTGTCTGCAAGAAAATCCATAAAACTTCAACTTAATTTCGCTAATAGTAATAACTTATACACCACATTTGATTGCCTCAGTGGCGCGGTAGGTGGAGGTCGGCTTGCGGTGCAAGAGGTAGCGGGTTCGGTTCCCGCCGAGGGGTCAAAAGTTCTGCAAGCATTTTCTCCTTGGTCTGGTTGGTTAATATGTATAATAAAAAATATCTGTCTATGCATGTCTATTATATTAAGTATATCAGATGTCTAGTACCCGTAACACAAGCTTAGAGCTAACCACGGGCTTTGTTGTTGTGTGGATTGTCCGGAAATATTTGTTTATGAACGGTTTATTATCTTATCGTGTTAAGTTTTGCATACTTGTCTTACAACTTCTTTGTCTAGTTCATTCTTAATGCGAGTTGCGTAGTCAACAATGCCTATTCATGAACAGAATATCAGGATGATAATAATAGGCCTATAATCTGGGATTGACGAAACGTAACATGCAAAGCAGGCCTTCGGCGAAACGCTTATTGAGCAATTTGCTTGTAACTAGTTGTGTCCTCGACTTTACTTACTGAGTTATAAACTGGTCGCTTCAACTGTGGACTGTTGAAATGTATTAAATAATAAAAAGAAGCGGCGGTCGGTTAGGCGGTCGGTAAATAAATATTTTCAGACAATCCACACCAACAACATCTAGTCCCGTGATAAGCTCTAAGCTTGTATTACAGATACTATACATCTGATACACTTAATATAATAGACATACATATATAGATATTTTTTTGATATACCCACATAATCAACACCAAAAATAATACTAGGAAATTTATTTTCAGAATCGGAAGCAGAAATATACTACTATCTGCTATATTTGTATTGCGACATAAATATAGCAGATGAATGGAACTTTATTTCAGTTTACTTTTCACTACCAACTATCGGCTTAAAAAAATAAATCCACCATACCTAAATACATGAATTATTTGGTCAAATTTGCTGGTTTAGCTACAATGGATACAAGCCCTAATTATTAAAAAATAATGGGGGAGTCTCATGTCCTGCACTGGACTTTCCACGGCTGATTATGACCTCTCTTACTCTATTCTACATCAAGGTATAACCCGTATTTTGCTCATTTCATCTATTTTGCACGGGTTGTAACAAGAGATCGAAAAAATTGCGACTTTATTCGCAATAATAGGGACACGTCTCCAACATTAATAAAAAATAATTATTTTACTAATTTCTTACTTGTTACATGTATAAGTAAGAAATTAGTAAAATTATTTGACTCCTGGTCAATGAATACAAACGTTTATTAGATATATATATTTTTTTAAATAATCAGTAGTTTTTACAAATGTTCTGCAGTCAGTCTATCTATAATATAAAAATGAATCGCAAAATGTGTTGGTAAGCGCATAACTCAACAACGCCTGGACCAATTTGGCCAAATCTTTTTTTAAAATGTTCGTTGAAGTTCAAGGATGGTTTTTACGGCGAGAAAAATTAGAATTATTGCTGGAAAAACCCTAAAAATAGCCCTTTTCTTTTTCCCATACAAATGATTTGTAACTAAAACGTAGTCAATTTGAGCTTAATTGCTATGGTATAAAGTTCATATTAAATTACAAGCACTCACTGTTGTCTAAGCAATGTAGGTGTGTTCCTAACGTCAAAGATCATATCCACTGTAACGTCCAGCGCCCGCGGCGTAACTAGGGACTAACGTCCCAGCCCGCGTAACGCGAGCGGTGCGTGACACGCTGCGCGATTTTTCCGTTAAAACTATTTATCACATAAAAAGTACTAAACCTATTTCAAAACCTAAAATTTTCATGTCACAATGTTAGTTACCGTACTCCTCCGAAACTGCTTTACCGATTTTTACCAAATTTTATATGCGTATACAGTATAGGTCTGGAGAATCAGCTACTATCAATTTTTCATTTTGCAAAATAACGTTTGCTGGGGTCAGCTAGTTTCTTATAAATATAAATTTATGTTAGTGCTGAAAAACT
This sequence comes from Gymnoscelis rufifasciata, assembly GCA_929108375.1. Taxonomy (NCBI): domain Eukaryota; kingdom Metazoa; phylum Arthropoda; class Insecta; order Lepidoptera; family Geometridae; genus Gymnoscelis; species Gymnoscelis rufifasciata. The sequence continues at coordinate 3,127,492 of OV815315.1, read as the reverse complement.
AGGCTCGCAAACCACTGTTAATAGGGAACTCTTCAGTTGGTTTATATTCCTCATAATATTAATTCAGTATAATTCAGGGTAGATAGGTATATTTTTTGTTCCAAATTTGTTTTAGTTTATGGATCTGTCTCCGTCCCGACTACCAGAATAACTATTCATCATCACAGTCATAATTTCAGCCGTTGGATATCCACTTCTGGACATAGGTCCCTCAAAAACTTCCAGTCACTTTGGTCGGCTGAGACAACACTATAAATAAAATTTGTTTAAAAATATACCCGGAAAGGTGTATGTACTTTATATCAACAATAATTAATTGTAATATAATATTAGTAGGATAAAAGATTTCAGCTTATAACAGACAGACTCCCAATATAACTTACGTATTATACCCGTCTAGAACAACAACGGTCAGATAAGATCCATACCCCACATCCTTATTCCAAGGACATTCGGGCGACGAATCGCCGACGAAATGCTAATACGGGCCATAGTATGAATACCATATGCGTTAAAAAAAACTACATTATGCCTATTAAAGTAGATATGTAATGTAGTGTACGGTGAATAAAAATCCTGTACATTTATGTTAGTGTCAATGCTTATACGAAGATTCCGATAAGGCTATGTATAGTTACTTGAAGTCGATGATAATGATTTTAAGAAGGTAGGTAAACATACTTAACATATACATAAATTTATATATATTTTTTATAATGTAATAGTAATTAGAAAAAACGGCAGTAGGGAGCTAATTTATACTTAACCCAACCGAATGGATGATTTGAAATACACTCTTAATACAATGATAGGACCACATCTATGCTATGATAGCGAATATTCGTTTTTTTTTATAAATATGGAAGGAACAACTTGGAGCCTTGGAAAAAATTACCTAATTGTCACTTAGCCGGTATCACGAGTACTGTTATTACAGATACAATAATTATTTCCATTAAATATCTTATGATTTTGTTGCAGGAGTGGGTACCCACATAAATACCTACACACCAGCGGAAGTCTACTCTATTTTCTTGACCAAGCGTTTCCGTGACAATTCGGATGAAAACGCAATCGTATTAATTGTGAGCATGCTCCTCTAATTTTTCAAACCAATTTTTGAGAAATTTTGATAGTTATTTTTATAAAAATTCAACGATAACTACTTACATCACATTGATATAAAATACAAATATTATTAATAGTTCTTTGGTAGTTTCTCAGGTAAGTTCCATTATATACCGAATTATTTATTTTAATTTAAATGTATTAATTAATTATATAGAGCTACAAATTGAGTATAATATGATCCATAAATATAAAACAGAGACGAACATCGGAGTCTATTTGCAAAACGAAAGCATCAGTTGGCAACAACATAGATTGCATCCGCCAAAAATACTCTTTCCTTGACCTTCCCGAAGTTTATCTCAAAAATAAAAGTAGCCATGAACTTCAAAGAGTCCGTGCACATCGCTTCAAACTTGTCTGGCCTGTTGTGTTGTGTTGTGGCCTTCGGTGGTTCACGAACAAGGATCCCTTATCGACTGCGTAGCGAAATAATCAACATCGCTTTGGAACAAAGCTTCAATTTATTCGAGATTTTGAGCATTTCGCTGGAAACTGCGTTTTGTATTTTAGGAATTTAGATGGAGAATTCTCATTGAAATTCGTAGTGAAATATTTTTTGATAACTCATGTTATTTTCATATAATAAACATGTAACTGATCTACAAATTTGAGGGAAACAATAAATAGAGAAAATTGTGACTATGCGTTCTTACCATAGATAGAACTCTATAAGGTTAGCGCGTATGCTTATTTTATGCAAACTTAGGTTGTTTTATTTAAAACGCAGGTAACATTTGTTTATACTCATTTATTATTTAAAAATATTGAAAGTAATAAATTAATTATAAGTTTAAGCTGAGAGTCGATGAGATGGTTAGAGAAAGGAATCTTTATAGGTCGGTAGGCCTAAGAATATGTGAAATGAAAGCTTTTTACAATTACTGTACAAATAACTTATTTAAATTATTTATTTATTTTTCCTGAATAACGCAAAACCAAAATTAAAACAACATTTTTTTTTTAAATTACGGTAATTTCAATAACTTCCTTATATAGGTACTTACAACTCAGTACTCTCAAGCTCTAAGATAATATTTTTAGCAAAATAAATATTTTTTTTTCTAATGAAATTAATTTTGACAAATGTACTGTACAAGTAATTATTCTTCGTAAAAACATTTGCACGCCTGCGAGCAGTCTGAATACATTGACATGCTATTTAAGATCTGACATGTATTAATTTTATTAGTATGCATTAATAAATAATTATATAAAGTAAATTATTTAATTTCATTTAAATTAAAAGTTTTATTTTCATAACATTATAACTCCGCGCAATTGAGTCATTGCGATCGAACAGTTCAAGACCTTGCCTCAGTACTACGTAGCTAAGTACTGAATAATGAATGAGTCACGCTAATTAGTAACTACAATATTCATCGAAATGAGAAAACGTTTGACATTTCAATTGTGCGACGGTAATGACCTATGGGTCAGGTCAGGATAATTTATGTAGAGTTTACTTCGCTTGATATTGTTTTTGGTTGGTTCAGGTGTTCTTCCGACTTTGTTTTCGTATTGTATTGGTGATAAAGGTATTATGTGTATTATGCCCTGTGCTTCTAAGGGAATCATGTATTTGAATTTGATTTTGACCTAATATTATAGGCATTGATTACTATGTTAGTACCTGGATAAAGACTGAAAAGCTGTTTCATTAAGACGAAACCTTGCTAGATCGATCGATCTGTTTCAGAGATTCGGATTTTGAACGAAACCTATCCGTTTACCTATCATAGTAATAATTTCAGAATTAAAACGTCCACTGCTGAACATAGACCACCATTGGATCTCATAGATTTTCATTTTGGTCGATTGTACGTAAGCAGCAATTACCATGTCATTCGCCTATCTTTATGGATAAGAACCCCTATTTACGTTCCCACTGCTAGGACATAGCTACGAGAGACGCCTCGACGATCTATGCTCTTTCAAAAAACAAAAAGCTTACAACGATATTGGCCATGACATCAGTAACCTATTAATTAAAATAGTTTTATGTCTTCGTCCCACAAAGGTATTTATGTTAATACGAGTAGAAAACTGCTCTGTTTTAAGATCCTTTGTCCAAAAAAAAACGCCATTCATTCAACGATTCTCTTTAAGTGTTCTCGAAACAGACGTCTTTGTTTTTCGCAGAAATTTGGCACGTTTCAGCTATTCCCGAGATGAGATAAAACCGCATCTTCTATATTCCATAAACATTAATCTCATTTAATGGCATATTGTTCCTTTTAGCAAACACTTAACATGATAATCACTTATTGCACCTTGATTTTATACGCAAAAGACTAGCTATTACCTGTGGCTATGCCCACGTGAATTTGCAAAGAAGTTCATCGTGAATCCCATAGTAATAGTACGTTTTTTCGGGAGTAAAAGTGGCCTATCGGTCTTTTGCAATTCCAGTATATAAATGCTAAATTTCAAGATTCGTTGAGTAGATAAAACGTGAAAAGGTACTTATGATGGGAATCATCTTGCGCCCTACCCATACCCACATGAGAAATGAACGCTCGCTATCAACCTCTTTGTTAATTAGTTTTGCTGGGTGTAGGTGTTCTCAGTTTTCTAACTAACACACGCAGTATAACTAACAGTCAACTAGGTATTAGTATGTCAGTCAGCTTGATGATATAATTGCCTAGCACTAGAGATTGGTATTTATCTTAATGATTAATCAAGATTTGCACGATTGTTCTCTGTATAAGTACAGTGACAAGTAATTCCTCGGTGAACCAAAGCATTTGCAAAGCAAACAGCGTAACTCCGAGTATTTAAAGCAGAATAAAAAAGCGACAAAACTGATTAAGCAAATGGAAGCAGGGCTTTTCAAGCGTGCGAGAGTCAAAGACGCCGCGCGGCGACCAGTTTTTAGATCCTCTGAATAAAACGCCTGAGGCTGTGCCACGTATCCCACTAGTATTTTAAGAGATGAGGTTTTACGTCCACTTTTAGAAATTACGTGGTCTTGACTGTTTTGTTCGTTTTGCGAGGCTGCTAACAGTCGCTTACTCTAGCTCAACTTAGTTGCGGTTCGTGGAAGCTTTGCATCGAAAATTCTTCGTGAGATGGATGTCTTTATTAACTGTATGTCCATAACGGAGGCTGCAATTACCTTATAAATATTTAAAGGATTTTAAGGATGATGCGCGTTCTTATTCTTTGATAAATTGTGATTCAATGTGTTTTGCCTTAGCATTTGCGATCTATTTTTAAGTCAAACGGTATATAAAATGTAGGTGATATTGCTTCAAATGTAAAAACGTTGTAGTAGGTACGTAGTTCCCTTACCTACCCGTAAGAAGATGTTAGCTATATCTATCTAGTTTTAATCTTCTTTTCTTGATATTTATTTATTATTTACATAATTTTGGGAAAACTAACTGCAGTATAAATTTATAAACAGTATAAATTATAAGCAAACTTATATAAAAACTTGCAAGTAGTTCCCTTACCCGTAAAAAGATGTTAGCTATATGTATCTAGTTTTAATCTTCTTTTCTTGATATTTATTTATTTACTTACAAAATTTAAATAAACAGTATAAATTATAGGCAAACTTATATAAAAGCTTGCAACTGTAACAGTCAGTTACAAACACAGTGAACGCCAATTATAAGTTTTCACAGAAAAAGTATGAAAAAAATATTACTTTGTACCCTGTTTTTAATTAGTTAAGATTTTTGTAAAGTTTATTATTAATTTTTGTGATGTAATTTACTTAACCTATCTAGACAAAATAGTAGGTACTTGCATATATTAAAAAGAAAAACAAGAAAAATATTATGAAGAATTTTCGCAGTTTTTCGCAACTGCTCATTAATTAAAAGCTTTAAGCTGCACGTTGATGAATTAAACAAAAATAAAGTATAAAATTAAGAAACATTTTAAAAATGTTAAAATTTATAACTGGTTAGGTTGGCATAGAATTTTAATTGGGCAATAAACAAATACGTGATAATAGCCGTTACTTAATAGATATTTATTTTAAAAAACCACGTGATATAATTTATGAATATTGGTATCTCAAAATACGTTAAATTAATTACATAAAGTGTATGCCTTTTATACAAACTTTTGTGTTTTTTAAAACGATGCAAAAACAGTGTAACTATATTTATTTTCTATCAAATATGACAGTGACAGTCATAAGAGTTTGTGTAAAAGTGTAAAAATTGAGGCGAACTGTCAAGAAAAGTTATAAACTTGATAATTTTAATAATATCTCAATTAAATTTAAGTTGACTTGTTCATATAAGCCTGTTTAAAAGGAAATAAACGTATGGACCATATGAATAAGTGACCAATTTATGTGACTTTTGATTTTACAAAACCGAAGAACGTTAAGTATGTATTGTCTAAAATATACAACCTTCTTCTAACACTACGCTTAGACATAAGAAGTCGTTATGTCCAAATATGTCTCAGGAACTGAGTTTGTAATGTAGGAACTAAACGAGATTCGCTTCCCCTACCGGCTACCGCTGCAACGAGGTCGTCTAATCTTCCTGCATAATACGTGTTAGATACTTGATAGACCAGTTTCCTTTGTGACGTCATATTAGAAAAACTATAAATGTTAACGAATTTAAATTTAAACTCAAGAAATGTATATTTAATTAAATACGTTATAACTAAACTCCAAATACTTTACGTAGGTACTTATGCTAAATACCTGTTAGTAAAATTAATATACATGAATACATGAATTTGTTAAAATATGACGTACCTTGAATAATATTCACTGTTATTATATGGTTAATTAATAAATAAAATAAATAAAAATATAATGTTTTTTTTTCTAAAATTTGTTAAAATGTGACTTTAAAGTGTATTTTTTTTTTTTTTTTTTTTTTATGGTTTATAAGCCTTCATTTGACCACAATCTCACCTGATGTAAAGTGACGATGTGGTCTAAGATGGAGCATGAAGACCTAGAATAATTGTTAAAATTTGTCAAGTTATGATATTTGTATGCTCAGATAGGGAAAACTGTTGAAACAATTTTATAAAACCACCATCTATGTACCTACACAGTTTTTTACAATAAATGTTCTTCTTCTTCTAGATATTTACTCATATCGCCTGTTTCACAATGTCGGAGTCAAAAATTCGATGGTTAAATATAGAGTTATCAAGTCAACTGTGAGTGACTGACTGACCGATTGCTCCATATTAACTAGGTATTGAATAAGTTTATTCTTAGATTGTGAAACAAGCCCTTAATGTTTTAGGTAGAGATATCGGGTTAGATTTGACGCATTTATAAAATAGAGGAGTCTTTAGTTATAGTACCTAATATTACTATTAAACTCTACATACTTTATCTCTCTGTAGTCGGTCCTTACTTTATTATCTAGGTGCTAATATAAGCAACAATGGTTCGTGTGAGAAGGAGATCAGAAGACGCATTGGAATGGCTAAGAATGCAATGACCCAACTTCAAGGAATATGTTAAAATAAATAAATAAATATAAATAATTCCGGACATTTTTTTTATTTTCGATAAGCCTTCATTTGACAACAATCTCACCAGATGTAAAGTGACGATGTGGTCTAAGATGGAGCATGAAGACCTAGAAGGTTTCTCCGGGCCACATTACGAAACACGAAAAAATCTCTTCACGCACTGGCCCAGCCCGGAGGGTGGTGACAAGCCGCGGCCGAAGCCTACCACCAGAGACTGTTCTTAGCACCACCCGGAGGTCACGTGTAAGGATTCAGAGGGTTGCCACTTACGGACGTGAACAGAAAAACCTCCAAAATACTCGAATACAAATTCCAACCTAAATATTAGTGTACCTAAAACAGATGCCTGATTCTGATGCTCAGTTAGTTGGCTTATGCTTTAGATATTTCCCGACATTAATATCGAGCAGTAAACAAGTTGAAAGAAAATAATAATAATGCACATTTCTACTTCACACAACAACAAACTGAAGAAAGAACAATTCACGTTTCCATCATCTTTTCGCAACTCACTGCACTTCCGAGATGAAATACGTGTTTTGATGACTCGCGTCATTTATTTAAAGTACGAAAATTGATCTTAAAATACATGACGAAAGTTGAACAGACTGGAAAGGTCAGGCTGGCGAGTCCCCAGGGTCGTGGACAGTGAACTGAGCTGACCATAAAACCACCATTTGCACACGTTTCTTGTATGGCTTCTTTGAGATTGCATTCTTGGGGCGATCCTTTTTATTATTTAACGATGTACTTGTTATTTAGTTTTAACCTAGCTGTGTAAACTGTGAGTTTTCCTATCCTGTGGCCTGTGTTGTGTGTAGTTTTTTGTTATTTTATGATTATTATAATTCTAGAAATACTTAGCCCTACATTTTTTTTTATTTAGTTCCATTGTAATTTTTTTAACATACAAATTACAAATTTTACCTTTGCTAAAGACAGGATATTTTATAATATTTACAAGTGTGATAGAGACTTCTTTTAGAAAACGAATATACATATTAGTCATTTTCGAAAAGAAGTCTCAATCACCGTAATGAATAATCAAAAACATAGAGAATAACTAGCGGCACGCCCCGGCTTTGCACGAGTAATTATTTTTTTCGTAAATTTTTTATATATTATTTTAATAAAAAGTATCCTATGATACTTCTAATACCTTCAAGAGTATATGTGCAAAGTTTCATGATGATCGGTTCAGTAGTTTTTGCGTGAAAGCGTAACAAACAAACTTACATTCACATTTATAATATTAGTAGGATTGTTTATGCAGGTTATATTATAACAGACAGCAATCTCCAAAGTATGTTCAGTTTACCATTACTAAATATACTCAGTAAATCCAACAATTTAAATTTATGTATCAAATATCTTACGTACCTAACATATTTTGTCCTATTAATAGTACATAATTCTTAAAAGCTTTCCAGCCCAGCACGCAAACAGTCTTATTCACATTACAAATACAACACGAGAAGGAAACCTTAAGGTAGCCGAAGCTTAAGAAACAAGCGACTGGACCAAGTGTCTGCATTCTCTTGCATTTTAATTAACCTTTTACGGCTTTGTATAAATGTAAAAAGTTAAAACACGTTCGATATTCCGTAACGCGGACAATAGGTTCGTACAAGTCTTTAGGAAGTGCGTGAGTAGAATACAACTCAAGGGACGTCCCTGACTCGTTTTACAAGATATCGATATATTTTTATCGATAAATATGGCGCATTTATCATTTGACTTTTATTTAATCTTCAAGACGGGTTATACTTGCACGTTTTAGCATTAATTTATTTTGTATGTGGATGACGGTTTTATATAAAATATCCATAATTTACTGTAACGTGGGTGGCTAAGTGAAAGATTGTATTGTATAGATGAGCGATAAACAAAGTAATCGTTCATGGCAGCCAGTCAGTCCCTGCTATAAATAGTTAATGATTAATAAAATAAGCAGTTTATCAAGATAAACAAACTATTTTGCTGATCACTTCCAAAAATTAATTAGTTCGAATGGTATAAAAAAAAGCAGAAATGCTTGAACTATTAACATTCCTTTTCTATACGTTTCATCGAAACAAAGAACATTCTCGAAAATAACTGTTTCGTATTTATTATTTATTGTCTATGCATATTAAAATTGTTCTCCAGTTGAAAATGTTAGATTTTATTATTTTAAAGAAATAAATGTACCAAAGCAAAGTTCGTAAATCTGATTGTAGGCATCAAACCAGATATTTGGATAAATAGGTTTGGAAAAAACGCTGTCATGTTACTAAATATCAGCGAAGGAACTCAATCGGCCACATTTTATCTTACTCAAGTCTTAATTTAATCTGAGCGAGATACTTTAAAGATGCCTCTTTCGATATAGTTCGTTATTTTCGAGTTACTAATAATTTTATACGTATGGATAGAAACAAGGACTCCTTTAAAGAATATATACATATACTACACCATATCTGAGCACCTACCTAAAGTTTACTAATACTCATACTAACTCTTAAAATAATTGTAGAATGTTTTGCCTACTAAATAATCAAAAATGTACTGTACCCAAATAAAATGAGAAAGTTAAGACAACAAGAAGTCAAAAAAATATTGTTTTTGACAATTTAGCGCACAAAACTAGGAATTTAGTAATGTTTTGCGTACAAGGTAGAATATTATGTAGTGGACTTAAATCTTTGTATTTCTTATTTTTGCAAAAAAAATATTTACATAACTACATATTTTACTCTTAATTAAATGTACCCACATGTTTAAAAAACGATGCCACCTGCATAAGCCACAAACTGTCACAAATGACAAAAATGACTGATTGATTGATATGTTTACTGTATTTTATCGATTCTATTTGTTTATCTATCGATACAAGAAAGCTCGATGACATCACTAATGTGGTTTGGTGATAGAATACAGTACAAGTAGGTACATTGTTCTGACTTCTCCTGGAAAAATTACACCAGTGAACGTACAGCATAAACTACCGACATAAGCACATTAAATATTTATCACTTTTACTTAAAGCTTTTATAGTTTACATTATCATAGTCATCTTCATCATGTTACACAGTGGTGTAAGGGCGTTTTTGGTACGTAGGTATTATTTATGGGTTTGAGTTTTAAACATAAATTTAATAACTATTAGATGGACCCATAAACACCTAGGGTGTGCAGTTTATACACAATTTGCATAAAAAAAAAATTGGTTGCCTGTAAAGTCGGTATACGGGCGAAAGTTTTACGTGACAACGACTTTGAGTGGTAAAATAATTTTAATGTTCATTCGTATAGTAGGAAGAAGGATGAAATAATAGTAACAATTTAAAACATTTATTTATACAAAGAATTATATTTAAAACATTAATTTATACAAAGAATCTCGCACTGAATTTCATATTAACAAAATTTTATTTTTACCTTTACACATACATACGTATTTATATACACTACCTTTCACTTTTTATGTCTGTCTCTCTCGCTCTTAGGCGGGCTAACCATGCCCGAGTGGAAGGGACGCGTGCCTCTCACTCGCTCTCATTGTGAGCGCATAACGTGAGCGGAGCGTAACGCAGTTTCTTGAAGTGTCACCCGGCAAACCAATTTATAAGACGTTGTCACGTCAAAATAAAAATATATATTTAAATTTAAAAGTGGGAAAAGATTTAGTTGGAGCGGTCAACACATCCAAGTATTGGCTTCGCAGCACGGTCGCTTTTGAAAATCACTTTTGTTGCATGGGAGTCTCCTTATATATATTTCTTTATTATTTGTTTTAGTATTTGTTGTTAAAGCAAGAGGAATGCATCGTCCCTCATAATGTAAAGTCTCTATTTATCAAGATCCTAGAGATACAGCATAGTGAAGAAAGGACAAACAGACGAAGCCATAAAATTCTCATAGCTAATTTAATAATCATACAGTTAATTTGAATGAAGATTACAAAAGTTGTAGTATTCGTAAGAAAAGTATATAAATAAATAAATATTTCTATGAAATATTCTGTCTTTACTATATATTTTGTGACTTTCAAGCTTTGAAAAACAAACCATGGAAATAAATAATGTATTTTTATTGGCCACCTACGATTTTTTCGATAAATGGGCTATATAGATTTTTCTAATCCTTACAAGTGACCTCCGGGTGGTGCTAAGAACAGTCTCTGGTGGTAGGCTTCGGCCGCGGCTTGTCACCACGCTCCGGGCTGGGTAAGTGCGTTAAACGATTTTTTCGTGTTTCGTAATGTGGTCCGGAGAAGTCATCTACCATCTAGGTCTTCATGTCTTCACATCGTCACTTTACATCAGGTGAGATTGTGGTCAAATGAAGGTTTATTTAGCAAAAAAATCTGACTAATTATTCCTGAGATAAATCCGTACAATCAAACAAACACTTCAGCTTAATGATATTAGTACACCTATATTAAAAGGGTTAGTACCCGTCTCAGGAACTGAAATCAGAATGAAACCGGCTTTGCCTTGTACTGTACCTACTACGAAAAATAAAGTATAATAGCTGAATATTTTATTCAGAAAAGTTTGAGAGGAGTATCATTGATGATCAATTGACCTATATTACTCGTAAAAGCCACATATAACCATATAATTTTCATATATTTTTTCATCTATCTTCTATCTATAATAAATAAAAATGAATTGTTGTTCGTTAGTCTGATTAAAACTCGAGAACGGCTGGGACGATTGAGCTGATTTTAGTTTTAAAATGTTTGTCGTAGTCCAGGGTAGGTCTAAACGGTGAGCAAATAAGGAAAAATTGCCGGGAACTTTTTTTACCCGTGCGACGCCGGGGCGGGCCGCTAGTATAGAATATAAAAGCAACATTCTTAATGCAGTTATTGATTTATGAGCAGTGGCAAGAATCATAAATTAACAATCGGTGATGTAGAAGGATTTTGCAATGGAGTAGTTTTAATGATGATATATTTACATGCTCGGTATATGCAAAGGTTGATATTGGTAATTTATTACCAACTAGCAGTGCCCCACGGTGTTACCCGCAATATAATGGATTCTCGCGTGGTTTGACTTAAAAGTTAAAAAAGGGTACTTATATTGTTTGTCAGGCTCTAAAGAATTATGTGTAATTTCCCGAGGTAAAATAAGCCTATGTCTTTTCTCAGGCTTTAGAAAATCTATGTACCAAATTTCATATGAATCGGTTCAGTAGATCCAAGGATTACTTACTTAGCGTCACTTGTGACGTGCCAGATGTAACAAGTTATATCAAAGTGTCAATTTCAAATTTAATTTAAGTAGGCAAAAAAATATCTGATATTTACACCATAAATGTGATCACCGATTATACTTATAATACCACGCTGTTTGTTTGTCCCTTTACTTCTAACAAACAACAATGGTCTGTAACTTTTGACCTAATTTACTGTATTATTTTGGGGCCCTATTGCATCAGTTGCTTTTGCTGTTGACTGTACCAATGTAGTTTCTTCTACCTACACTTATATCTCAAAAGTCCTAACATTTATGTTAAATATTACAACATCAGGTATAAGTAATTTGTTGTAAGTTGACAAAGAGCAGTTCAAAATGTCGACAGAGGTTAACATTTTAGGACATTACCTTCAAACGGTCGTGGCCGAAGCTATTGCACAATATTGTTTATTTAAAAGTGTCTTAACTTATACTTATGTTATTGAATATCAACAAATATTGTTGCCAAAGGATTTAAGTGAAAATTTAATATAAATATGTGCCTATAGGTCTCGATATATAAATATATCTCGACAACTTTTGTCTCATTATGAATGCTCTCGCTCGTCGATCATAGTCAAAGAAAATGAAAAAAAATTGGCAGAAAAAATGATTTCCCAAAAAAGAGTCTAAATTATACGCATTAATTCACTACATTCCTACGCTTCTTATTATTTTCCTACACAAATATCTCGTTAAATAATAATAAATTTATAAAAAGCACGCAATATTCGCTACCTAACTAAACATAGGTTCGTTTCGTTTCGGATACATCCAACGTGCAGAAGAATTCGAGAAAACATCTAAAAGAGAGACAACATATGGAAACTTTTTTTTTTTTTTTTTTCTATTCTGCTACTTGGCAATCTGTTATATTTAACAATAGTCCAATTTTCTGTCTGAGTTTCTGAATACATGTCATATATCAAGAGAATTTTCCATTGAATTGTCTCTTGGTTTCTTTTCTGTGTATCTATCCACGAGTCCTTGTATACTTTGTCTTTTCAATCGGGAGAATATTACACTTCCTGTCCCCTGGAGTTGCGCAGCAAGTTCATTTCTGTGACTGCTTAGTCTGGTCTGGTAATTTTTACTGTTTAATTCTATTTCTTGTTTCACTGTATTAATTTTGATGTCATCATACATGAATTTGTTACTTATGTGCCATGGTATGTTAAACATTGTTCTCAAGGTTTTACTCTGAAATCTTTCTAATATTTCTACATTACTATTGCTGGCTGAGCCCCATAGCTGAATGCCATATGTCCAGATAGGCTTGATGATGGATTTATAAACGGCCATTTTACTAACAGGTGTGAGTTGAGATTTGCGTCCAATCATCCAATACAGACTGCGCATTTTGGTGTCCAATTGTTTGCGTTTTGTCCAGATATGTTTTCGCCATGTTAGCCGACGGTCTAAGTGTATTCCAAGATATTTGGCGTCATCGGCCTGGGGGACTTGTTCGTTATAAAGCAGAACAGGTGGGCATGAATTACGCTTTAGGGTGAACGTTACTTGAACTGATTTGTCCTTATTGGCTTTTATGCGCCATTTGTCAAACCATTTCTCGACTAGGGTAAGGTGTTCTTGGAGGTTTCTTGAGGCTATGTCCGGGTTTTCGTGGACAGACAGAAGAGCAGTGTCATCTGCGTACGTTGCGATTGAAGTAAGATCAGTGGTGGATTTACCAGCAGGCTGAGTAGGCTTGAGCCTAGGGCGGCAGATTTTGGGGGCGGCAAATTTGGGGAACGATATTTATTTAACCTCATAGAAATCAAAAAGATTTTTCTATGGCGGTTTTCTGATGTCTTACATATAGAAGTCTGCTACAAATTTTGTCGATGACTTTTCTCTCTCACTTGTCATTGCACATTCCGATAGTAGCAAACTTATTCCGATTAGCTCAAAAATATACCAAAAAATTAAATACCTACCTAACGTGAAATTTCAACGAAATTGTTGCATTGTAAAAATTATGTTTGATATGACAATTGTTGAGGCAAGGGCGGCAAAAACTATTCAGCCTATATCTTGTAAATTTGTAAATCCGCCTCTGAGTAAGATCTAAGGTAGGCAAGTCGGCGGTGAAAATGAGGTATAACAGTGGACCCAGAATGCTACCCTGTGGTACTCCAGCCCTTATTTCATGCATTTGAGATAGTTTATCATTGTATTTGACCTCAAAACATCGTTTTTCTAGATACGATTTGATTATTTGAAAAAAGCAGTGAGGTAGTTTTTCTTTTATTTTAAAAAGCAGGCCTTCGTGCCACACTCTGTCAAAAGCTTGACTAATGTCCAAAAATACTGTTGAACAGTATTGCTTGTTTTCGAGGGCTCCGTTTATAATGTTGACCAGGCGATGTACTTGCTCAATCGTACCATGTCCTGCCCTAAATCCGAATTGGTGTAGAGGTAGGATCTTTTCTACATGGTTTTGCATTCTGGTTATTAATATTTTTTCAAATATTTTACCAGAAATAGGGAGAAGGCTAATGGGCCTGTATGAAGACGTGACATGTGCTGGTTTTCCAGGTTTTAAAATCATTACAACTTGTGCAATTTTCCATTGACACGGAAATGTCAGCAATCTGAGGCACGCGTTGAATATCTGAACTAGGAAGATTATACCTTTGGATTGAAACTAATTGCAAAGCTATAACATAAACACGTATGCCATTAAGTTGAACACTTTTGAAATGGCAATAATAAAGAACTGCAAACTGGTTTGTGGTTTCGAGCGCAGGAATAAAACTTGAGGTACTATTCTTTGTTTCGAGTTTTAAGTTTGCAAGTATAATAAATGTTCACAAAAGTATTGTTGTTTTTGGATCCTTGTTAATATTGTAGAAATAATACTAGTCTTAGTAGAGTCAACTTCTCAAATCTAATATACCACTACTCGGTTTCAATTAAACATACATTCTAGGTCATCATAACATCAGGTGAGATTGTGGTCAAATGAAGGCTTATTTAGCATAAAAAAAAGGTGTGTGTGCGATTCACACACGATAGAAGTGAAACTTCAGTAAATCGACGAAAGAATAATAAGAAGAATAAAAAAAAAGTGTGTGTGTGTCAGCTACGACTTATGAACTATAATTATGATATTATATCGAATAGAAAAAAAGGGTAAATGAACGCATCTGCTAAATTGTTAAGAGAAACAAACATATATCTGTAATTATTCGGATTATTTATATTACTTCAATAAATCGTATTACATAAAGTATGTTACAAAATAATATAAATAAAATACAGCAATACCTCTTTGCGCGATACTTCGTAGTCTCAACTACGAAGTATCGCGCAAAGAAATTTAAATAAATCATTGTATTTGTGTCTCTTACATCATTTCCGTTTCATCTTTTTGCATCCGGTTTGAAATCACTACGATTCTATAGAAGTTTCACTTCAAAAACGATTATATGAATTGCTGAAATATTTGAAATTACTTGAGTGCGATTACAAAGACTAAAATATTTAAAAGTCAAACTTTGGAACTTAGAAGAAACCATGAAAACTAAACTCCATTTAACCGTAATAACATGAAACTATAATTTTTCAATTGTTCATCTAAAACTCGATTTGTAGCATGAAATTGTGAAATTGGGGCCATGTTAATCAGCAGAAAACATAACAAAACATGTGTTTATAATTATATCAAAAACACTTTAGAAGACGATTCCCCCGAAAGCGCAACATTGAATTCAAAATGTCAAGAGGTTATTTATTAAGAGCACCGAAACAAACCAAGTTATGGCCCTCAGGCAAAGCACAAAACATAATCTTAAGTGCGAGTTTTAATACAAAATTCTTAGATGAAGCGTAAAAATTATTTCACTGTCAACCTGTCACCATAATGAAACGAGTTTTTGTAGACCCCACAACCCTACTTTAAAAACAAAACACTAGAGATGCGGAAACAATGAATATTAATATCGATAAAACTTAGAACCATTTTTATGACTCTACCTTAGTTTTCGTGGGTATAGAGAGAAAAGGCAATTGTTTGTCTCGTCTCTTTGTCCAAAATAAACATTGTAGGTTATTCAAAAGACTAAAATAAAATATCCTAAATTTAGCTTATTTGTCATTCAATTACAGAAAGAACCTAAGGCAATTAAATAATGTCTTTACATGGATCAAAGCTATTATCTTGCACAGCCGTTTGTTTATCAGAGTTTGCCAATTAGCACGATTTATTATGTAAATTAAATACCTGTGCGGCCTGTTTTATCATGTACGTTTTGCTATCGGAAAATTACCATTCAGTCTAATACTTTGTTCGAAAAGAAAAATATTTAAAGTTAAGTAAGGTCAGTACATTTCAATTTTCATACAACGAAAGACTTTAGATTAATTAGAAAATGTAGCTTACTTTTTTTCTTATAATAAGAATGCCTGGATCTATTGCGCTTGCTCGTCTCATGGTTTCATGTTAGACTAACAGCGCCCTACGGTGCTACGCGCTTTGTAATGTTTCTGGGTAAAATATGTTTTGCTATGGTAAAACTAGCATATGTGTGTAACCTACTAGACTATTTATTTATTTAGGACAGCTTAAAAAGGATAGTCCACACAGAAAATAATGAACAAAACAAGTATTCTTGTTACATACAAGTCAACAAATGCTGAGCTGGAAGCCTTTTTGGGACACTTTATGTGCCTTTACTTAATAATTGTACTTCCATTTATTATGTATTGTGTCTCAAATTTCTTCTTAATTTTTAGTAGTTAAAGGACACGTGCTCCCTTATTTATAGGTCGTCACATCATGTCAGACATAAAAGGGGCAACAACAACAAACACAAAAAGTAAAATTCTAAGTGAATATCAATTTGAGTGCGAAAGAGAAACAACCATACATATTCAAAAAACATCCTCGTTTATAAAATTAATAAAATTACAACAAAAGCGCTTGTTATCTATGTTTTGCTAAATATCTATAGGTATATCGATAGATTGAGATGCGACACGTCCCTAGTTCACTCCGGGAGACAAGTGCAGGGTTGGGTTAGGTCAGGTGCCACACTTCGTTGCACGTGTAAGCCACAGATACGCCACAAACAATGAGACCTGTGTTTGACGGTTTTTTGCCCTGCGCTCTGGGTGCAGCTTTCATAGACGTAACGAGAAACATACGTGGTTGTTTTTCTAGTATTTTTATGGCAGCTTTGTGTTTGGAGGGAATTCGAAATTCAAATTTAAAGCTTCGAACAAATACAGCCACGAAAATACAATGTTTTAAATGTTGTCAATGTCAACGTGTGTGTGTGTTTTTATTTATATTTACACGTTATGTAGTTTCTTAAAGACGCAAAATGGCGTTTGACTGAGTAACATCTTTTTCATTTTATAATTTTATTTAAATTGGCACTGGCAAACTGAAGCTTCAAGCGCAGTATAAGAAATTGAATTGAATTGTAGTTCCTTATCAATCTGCAAAAGATTCTCCTATCACTGCTTATAAATGTAGACATTATGTCCCTAGGTATAATTTTGTGCAGGATATGAAATTTGATTCCTTGTAAAGGTGCTGTGCTAATCTGGAAGTGAAGCCATAGAAAAACCAGAAAGATTTTAAAATTACCCATCTGCAAAATCTAGGGGTTGCATGCTTCGTTTGTTTTTGCTTTTTATAGTCTATGTGTGTTCCAATAAAAGTTAATAGCTATTAAAAATAATGCTTCTTCAAGGCGTTTCACACCACAAGCTGTTCTTACCACAGTATGGATCGCCCAAGGTTAATTAAAATAGACACATTCTTTTTGACAGATTCTGTGAAACAATTATGTAACAGGATTCTCTGAAACCATCTCCATTTGTAAACGGGCACAAAAACAAAGTTATGATTCATTATTTCAGTATCTCAGACACATAATTTAACTTGAAGAGAAGTCATAAAGATAGGAAATGATGTTGTCCCATCAACTGTTTTATTTCATCGAAGAAATATAAACTAAACTACCTTAATAATTCATGTTGTAAAACCAGCAAATGTAAATAAGAATAAGTTAAAAAGTCCATTAAATAATTTTTAACCTACGTTTTGCGATTTTTCGTGTTTCGTAATGTGGTCCGGAGAAGCCATATAACTTCTAGGACTTCATGCCCCATCTTAGACCACATCGTCACTTTACATCAGTTGAGGTTGTGGTAAATTAAGGGTAATCAAGAAAAAAAAATATACTAATATTCGTAATTTTTACTGCGGCTACTAAACAAGAGTTTGGGATCGTCCAGAAATATTTATTTATTTTAGTCTTCAAAATAATTTAAAATTGTCCTAGGTTAAATAAAGTTTAATGAATGTATATGCTAAAACATTTGAACCCCCTATACCGTATTACCAAGAGATGGGCAACACATCTCTTAGCATTTTTATTTTTATTTTTTTATGATAGATAGGCCTTCATTTGACCACAATCTCACCTGATGTAAAGTGACGATGTGGTCTAAGATGGAGCATGAAGACCTAGAATGTAGATGGCTTCTCCGGACCACATTACGAAACACGAAAAAATCGCTTCACGCACTGGCCCAGCCCGGAGGGTGGTGACAAGCCGCGGCCGAAGCCTCCCACCAGAGACTGTTCTTAGCACCACCCGGAGGTCACGTGTAAGGATTCAGAGGGTTACCACTTACGGACGTGAACAGACAAAACCTCCTTGTTTGCATGCAGCAAAGCATCTAATAGGTACTGCGCTTGCCAACCCTCCAAGCGCGGCAAACAACACTGCTAAGAATCACGGAGGCTTATCTCCAGCTTGACCTACGACTAAACTGATAATGATGATGACCGCCCACTACTATCACGCAACAACCATAGTACCGTTAAGTCTGCGAGTTTTTTTACGGATGTCGGCTCAACCAATGTGCATTACGCATTACTTAAGTCAATTACCCTCGATCAATTATCATGGGCCGTCGCTCCTGAAACCATAGCGCGAACATGCGACACGAAAACCGGGGTGTTAAAAAACCCCAGCCTATTCTGAACCCTCTGATTATGGGAGATAGTGGAGATTGGCCCGAGGGAGATGGGTCTCGCGAAAGCGGTTGATGCCACATGTATTGCTATGAGGGCGACAACCGTGGGAACTGGGCACATGTGGAACGCAGCTTTATCGTACGTGGATAATAAATAAATACGTTCCAACAAGCGTTTTTCCTGAGTTAAGTCGCGTAATATTTGCTTAATTAATGAGACATTTTATTAAATATAGATATAGTTGGATTAAGAAGTGAAGTATTTAGTAAACGTTATATGAATTAATAGCATGAGTTATAAAGTTTTTGTTTCTTTGCTCGAATTTATTCAGCTAATGTCCATGTATGCCCTGTGCTTCTAAGGAAATAAACTACTTTGCCTTTAATCGATATAAATCATCATTAAAATAAATTCCTTGGGCTAGGTAAATAGCCCATACCTAACCAACGATACAAGACCTAGAATATAAATAACTAAAGTGACAATGTTTTTTTTAATAAGAGGCATATCGAAGACCCTACTTCAGTCCGAAATTATAAAACTAGAGGGATAGAACATAGAGCTCGTGCTTATGTATGAGAATACAAACTCATACTTTATACAGCTATGTTTAAGACTAACTTTATACGTCACGGCGTTGCCCGTCTTTTTGGATATTTTCGCGGGAACAACGTATTTTCCCGCGGCATAAAGCCCTTCCTCGATAAATGGGCTATCAAACACTGAAAGAACTTTTCGAATTAGACGCTCCTGAGATTAGCGCGTTCAAACAAAAACAAACTCTTCAGCTTTCTTATATACATTTCATTCTTGTAAACCGTGAGTTCATTTTCGTCCACAAGACATTACGGGCCATAATAAAAAGAAAAGAATAATTAATAGTCAGTCTGGAAGAAATTGCTCTAAGCAATAAGGCCGCCTATTACGAATTTTGTATTTAGCTTTAAGTCCCTTTTTGTATTGTTTTATCTTCTAAGATAGTAAAAAATAAAATAAAACACTGGTTATTAACTCTTTATTACACACCAAGATAAAAAAATACAATAAGGGACTTAAGCTAAATACAAAATTCGTAATAGGCGGCCTTATTGCTTAGAGCAATTTCTTGAAAAGGTAATTACCTGAATAATAAAAATATATTTATACTAATAGCCTAAATAATTTTAGAATTAACATAAACATCACCTTAAAATAAATTTTCTAGTTATAATAACAATAATGTATATTACACTGGTAGGTAACTAAGTAACGTATATCGGCAAAAACTTTACAGTACTTCACAACTTCACAGTCAGCCTATTGTCGAGTTGAGTAACAATTCGTTTGGCCGCCAAATGGTGTGATACTAATTGGTCTTTTGTTTTAAAATGCAACTTCATTTTGCGAGAACTTTACCCTAGTCATAACACACAGTATTTGAACTCTGCAATAAACCTCAGTAGCAAACTTGCATACTAATTCAAAGTCTACATTGTTAGTCACTACCTCTACACCACATCTCTCTCTACACTCGAACAAAAGAAACCACTTCAATGCGAGCGTTACTATGATAAATTTCAAAGTATTTTATCAAAGTTACTAATAAAGTGCCTACAACTAGATACAAATATAAATAAAAATGGAAATAAGGTTTTCTTAGTTGGGTTGGTTTTCGTTTTTGTTATTGAGATATACTCATACAACCTATTTCGATCCCCATATTCAAACTGTTCTGTTATCATAATATTGCATTATCATTATTACGTAATTTACAAACCTTTTTTTTAATGGGGGAATAAATAAATAGGTAAATATTTCCGGACAATCCACACAACACTGATTAATTACGAAATCTCAGAAACAATAATACCTAGAAACTTGAAATTTGGCAGGTTCTTATGTATTTGATAGATAAGGAAATCGTATTTTTTTAGAAAGCCTATAAAAAAAAACATTATTAAACAGGGATTGGATGTTTGTATGCAACTGCTATGTTTTTTTAATGTTTTTCCAGTAAGAAACTTAAAATTAAGAAGACAGGTTTTTAAAAGGCAAAACAGATTTTAAATTTTACCATTTTGGCGACAAAACGGGGGTTGAATTTTTTACGAAAATCCTATGTTTTTAAAGTATGAAACTTGATATTTAAAATGTTTCCTCTGGACATGATGTGGAGGTGTAATTATAAACCTTTTTAAATACCTGTTTATGCTTTCATTAGACACTATTCAACTGAATTACAAATCTGAATCTATAATGTACGAAGTCGTGGGCGCGCCCTCTAGTTCCTCATAATTGAATTCGCTCAACATCGAAATAAATCTCTGCAAAATAGTTTTATAACACATTTAAATTGAAACGTAATTGTAAAGTCGATTATCGCGAATACGCGTAGCTATATCGCCTTGAATGAACACATTACTTTTAATGATGTAAAAATTATGTTCAAATGATATAAAATGGGTTCTCAGGAATATAAATTATACGTTTGTAATTCAAGCTATCGTGTTCAATTTGTAATTGGTCTATATTGAGTGATTGGTCAGTTAGAATTAGATACCATGTATTACAGTTTTTGCCTTGATGCAGTGTAGGATAATTATAGGAAATGTTAGGCGGTATTTACATCAGATAAAGTATTAAGTGTTAAATTGCAAGTTTCTGTGTATGAATCGAATATCGAAAGCTGTTGAAAATCAAAAGATAATATTATAAAGCTGAAGAGTTCGTTTGTTTGATGCGCTAATCTCAGGAACTACTTGACCGATTTGAAAAAATATTTCAGTGTTAGATAGCCTTGAGGATTGCCAAGAGGTTGCGGGTTCGATTCCTGCCAGGGGACTAGATTTTGTACGATCTACAACTTCTGGTTTCGGGTCTGGGTGTATTCTACGTATCATAAGTATGTATTTACAAAAAAAAATGTATCTATGTAGTATATCAGTCACCTAACACCCATAGTACAAGCTCTGCTTAGTTTGGTGTAAGGTGATGCTGTGTGAGTAGACCGGAAATATTGATATTTATATATATTTTCCGAGGAAGGCTGAAGACTACTTTTTACCGCGGGAAGTACGTTGTACGAAATACAAAAACACGGTCAACACCATGTAAAGCCATTAGAATATAAAACTGTTACATGTTTACATTCAAACTGATGTCAAATTTAAATGATACAAGATGAAGAAACCTGGATGAAATTGGCACAAGACCGTAATGGGTGCCGAGAGCAAGAGGAGGCCTATACCCAGCAGTGGGTGAAGTCAGGCTGCGGATGATGATGATGATGATGATGATGATGAAGAAACCTAAAAATAAAAGCAGCCGTGAAAAACTGGACCACCTATTTTAATTCGAACGCAGAAATGTTACCATCAATTACCTGGGCTTGTATGACAGTTTGGAAATGAGTTGGGATAAACTGACGTTTTGGCTCGTACCTGGCCGAAGCTCCGGCCAGCACGAACAAAGTCAAGGTCATGGTCGTATATTTCGATCGATCCACTGGCCGAAATCCAGAAACAATACGAAATTTTACAACTTACGTATTCCCCAAAGAGACTTGATATTCGCGGAAATATTGTAGAGAAAGCTTGGCTCGCAGCCTAAAAGCTATTGTAGCAATCCTATCAGAACGGTACCATTGATAGAGTGCTACTGTTCAATCTATCTGAAAATGCTTTACGGGTACAAAAGGCTAAACTCAATAGAACGTATTGTGTGGAACAAACCTAGTGAACGTAAGAGTGTTCACTTATTGTATTGTATGATACTTACACCCGTATTCATAAAAATATTTCAGTTTTTATATCAGTTTGATAAAAAACGTTTATCATAAATC
Source organism: Gymnoscelis rufifasciata (assembly GCA_929108375.1). Lineage (NCBI taxonomy): Eukaryota > Metazoa > Arthropoda > Insecta > Lepidoptera > Geometridae > Gymnoscelis > Gymnoscelis rufifasciata. Next base: position 3,104,844 of record OV815315.1, on the reverse strand, counting down.
TAAACAAGTGTTAATCTGTTTGATAACAGTTCAATAAAAGCTTTTTATTCTTGTTTATCTATTTAACAGTCGGAAAATTTGTTTATTGTGTGTTTAAGCCAATTCAGTCAATTAGAATGAAATAGCAGTTATTATATACACGAGGTGCACTTTCAGCTTCCAACATAGTATATTAGCAATGCAGTAAAATACACCATTTATGGATACTTAGTTTTTTTCAGTTGTCAGATAATAACTCTACCTGATGTTATTTTCATGCAATTGACAGTCAGTTACAGGATATTAGAAGTTTGTAAATAATAATTTAGTAGAGCCAATATTTCATCTAAATTTATAAAAACTTTAAGTACGGAATTTATTCATATTCATATTCATTTATTCGTTGATTCATGTGGTTACAAATGGTGTTAAGTTTTATATATACCCTTACATGAGCCCCGAGCATTTACTGAATATAAAGAAACATGGAAAGTCGTCAGTGGCAAAATCGAATTGGTCCACCCGTTATTGAGCTACAATGCCACACAAATTTGTAATTACATTCGCAGAGCACTTTTAAAACTCTTTTCTAACACAACTCGTTTTTATCATGAGCGTAAATTAATTTAATTGAGAGTGCTTATCGAATTGACTGTTAAGAACGCCTATCTTTTTATTTTTGAAAGCTCATAATACGTTGGGATTGTGCAGGAGATGCCGGGCCGATAACAAGCAGGCTCTTTTGCTCGTTGGAACTGCTCAGATAAGAGATTAGTGGGTGGTTCTTACTTAATTCAACACTCACCGAGTCACGAACAAATCTTACTAACCAAGATATTTTATTATTCTTGGCTTGTTTGTCACAATTACAATAAACGGAAAATTATTAGTCGTAGGGGTTTATTTTTCACAAAATCCGAGTAAACTAAGCAATGGTTAGTTATGTAAATGTCAATAATACATGTAAATGGTGAGGTTAGATGTCGACTTTTATAATTTTATTTAACTCGACACTGGCAAATTGTCGCTTCAAGCGCAAAGTCCAATAACAAGAAACTGAACTGAACTGAGGTTAGATGTCGGACGCAAAATGGCGTTCAATTGAGTAACATCTTTTTTTTTTATTTTTAACCCCCGACCAAAAAAGTTGTGTTATAAGTGTGTTATAAGTTTGACGTGTCTGCCTGTCTGTCTGTCTGTCTGTGGCATCATAGCTCCCGAACGGATTGAGCGATTTCAATTTAGTTTTTTTTGTATGAAAGGTGAGTTTTGCCCGGGTGCCTAATTTAAAATTTAAGAAAAACCCTCGATTCCAATGCCTAAATGTCCTTAAACGTAAAAAGCATAATATTATGTAATGTGGACGCGATGCGATTTCATTTGATACCCCACACTAGTATATTTGCAGATTTTCGGTTTTCCTTACGCACTCTCACCCCCATAACTTTTAAACGGCACAACCGATTTTCATGAAACATGTCTAAGAACACTCGCGCCAGACTCACCTTTCATACAAAAAAAAACTAAATTGAAATCGCTCTATCCGTTCGGGAGCTATGGTGCCACAGACAGACAGACAGACACACAGACAGACACAGACAGACAGACACGTCAAACTTATAACACCCCTCTTTTTTGGTCGGGGGTTAAAAAATAGATTAAAATAGGTTACACAAAAAGTGTAAGAAAGGAGTTTGGATGTTGAGATGACGATTGACGGAGGAAATACCGTGGTGTGCCGACCCCACGTAATGTGGGATTAGGGCAAGGGAACGATGATGTTGCCACCAAAATATATATGACTAAGAATTTATAATGATTTAATAAATGAAGCATTTTATTGCAAATGTGCCTTAGAGTGGGATATATAGCTAAATTAAAATAAAAAAAACCCTTACTTTCGTTCAGGTTAATAATATAAAGTCTACATTGCACTTAGAACCAACTGGATAATTTCATGCTCCAACGAAATACAATGTTGCTACAGATGACTCATCCAAACACCCACAAAATTTACTCTCTCAACAATAATAGACATAAAACTACAGTTAATAGACAATCTATGCTGTAAAGCGTAATGAAAATCAACATAACAGTGCACTTGCACTTTCGATCTCGTGTTCACGTGGCAGTTCAACGTACCTATGCCAATGCCAGGGAATCTGCCAATAGGCCATCTTAATGTTGGCAACACTATTGAGGAAAATCCTTGAATCCTTAGATACTTTCGACTCCACAAGAGTAAGGTAAAGCTTGCAAGACCTTCCACAAATCGAATGTTGGTTTTAGTACCTATTCGCGATTCTAGAAACGTGGTCAATCAGAGTTTAAATAGTAGATATAATAAATGCTTCACCTGAAACCCACCTGATGCGTATCTAGCATTAGAGCTTTGATTACTATAAATTTATTAGCAATAAATGTATTTTCTGACTAGAATTCATGTTACAATTAATTATTAATATCGAATAGCAATGTCTATTATGTAAATGAGAACTATGAAAGGTCAAGATAATTTATTACGGATCAATTATAAAAATTAATGCAAACAACTTATGACCTACTGATTTCAATTGTGAAATAATCCCAAACATGGCACTCGGAGTTTATTTGTGAAACCGATGACGTGGGACTTATGCAAACAGTCGTAAGTTTATAATTGTTCTTATTCGAGAAAGTTTACGAACAATTTATTTGCAATTAAGCACAGATTGATACATAAATATATGTTCATTCGAAATTCATGACTGTGTTAAAGCTTTTACCTATGATTTTCTTTTACATTAAACATAAAATTTAAAAATGACTCATGACATGACTCTTACACAATACGAAATTAAAGTACAAATTTGTAAATTCCATAAAGTTCATGAATTATCTTAACCGTGTCATAAGAAGCGACAGGTAGCCGTACCCAATTTATATTAGAAGTGGGAGAAACAAAAGTAGATTGTATCAGTTACTAAAAAAGAACAAAGAGCCAACGTCCAATTCTATAAATAGGAACAGCGAATAAGTTACGACATCATAGAAGCTTTTAGTTCGATCTGGAAACAAGCAATAGTAAAGTTTTCGCGGAATGATTTGCAAGCGATGCGGAAGAGTGAAGAGTTTGGCTGGATGCCCAGCCCAGCAGATATATCGTGGCATTGGGCCAGCCAGGGTCAGGAGCGGCCGATGCTCTCCACGATCATCTACTCAATCAACAACTGCATCGCTACCTTCCTACCATCACACTACAACCACTATCGCAAGTAGCGGAATATAACACCCAAGTTAAACCGTACCCAACCACCCACTCGACAATTTAATAATTTATAAAATGCAAGAAATACAATCATTATCTCGTGCTTAGTGTCTGACGATAAGATAAGACGAGTTATCTCAAGACCCTCTTCGGGTCGAGACAATATTTAGAAAGCGTACAAAAAATCTTTATAATAAAAACCTTTTCGTTTCCAGCACAGCAGGTAGTAACGTATTTCTGTTAAATTGTTCTGTAAGTGTTTGAGGGAATACGTGATCTATGGTTTTATGGCGAAGATATTGCACTGTTGGTCGACAGATTGAACATTATCGGACAAACATGTGTTTTGAAAATGTTTATTTAGGCAATCCTCGTAAAACGCGCTGACAGGATGTGCTTTGAACCCTCAAGGTTGGTGAGGTTATTTAAATAACGTGTTGTTTACGTAGGTAACTTTTTAAATGTCTTATTTTGGCAGTGACCAGTAATACCTGACTATGAGCATAATATTACAAAACACATATTTAGATATGCGCTATGATAGCGAGCCATTATGGCTGACGATGTTGTGACAACTTAATTCTCGGAAACGTGACCTACTTCCAGACCCCAGACCACATCACAATACAACATAAAGTTTTACACATATTCATAACAATCAAGTCTTCCTCAGAGTAATTACTGTTCCTGGTTATACGTGTTTAGTGGGGGTTACTAAATTAGTTGAAATCGCAGTAAAGGGAGTGCATGTCATGTGCGTTTATTTAGTCGATGCCCCGCCGCGCTGGCTTGGCCAAGTTCCAGCTCAACTAAAATAGCAGCGATGTCATTGTACTAGAGGAAACATCCCTACAGGGTTCTACAGGATTGTAATAAAGATTTACTTTAGGGGGCTATTCTATTAAGGATCGATATTATCTATCCTTAATAGAAGAACTCCCTAACTATGAATATCGATTTCGGATTTCTTTCCTTACCTGATTTAACTCGTATCGAGACCTAAAAACTCGTAGCGTGTTTATGTACCCAAAACAATACATACAGGTTACAGGTTGGCAGGTAGAAAATGCCTAGGCATTAAGCCTACCTTTTTGTACACAATTCAACTAGATTTATTAAATAAATAAATACAATACAATAATATATCGAGAATACATTGAGGTAAAGAAATTTTATCATGTTTTGAAACTTCCTTGAAATAAATTACAGAAATAACTTATACGAATACTTGTCACATGCACTGCAAATAAACGAAAGGTTATTTGTAATAAAATTACAAAATAAAAGGGCTAAGCCCGACTGAAATAAATCGTTATTAAGCCAAAACCGCTGAAATTTGTCGCCATTTTGCGAAAGCAATGAATGTTTTTTGTATGTTGAGCGATTTGCTTTTAACGCAGTCTATGCAATATAAATGAGTTATGACTTAAAACGGGTAACATACCATGATTTGACGGTTTTTGAAGATGGTATGTTACCCGTTTTAAGTCATAATATTGTTAAAACTCATGATAATCTGAAAAGTTATATATGAGTCATTTAAGCATATTTTTAGTATATCACCTAACACCCATAATAAAGCCTCTACTTAGTTTGGAGTGAGGAGATGCTGTGTGATTAGATTAGTCCAGATATATTTATTTATTTATATCATTTATATCTAAATGATCCGTAGTTAAAATAATCTTCAGAGTAAAATATTGTTATAGAACTTGTTAACGAGTGGTGATATTGAGGTAAAACATTGTAAGTTTTAAAATAAAATAAAATAAGCTCACCTTTGTACATGACCTATGTTATTCCTAAGATTTGTATTTGTTTCTGTGTGCAATAAAGAATAATTGACGTTTGAAACAGGACTTTTGAAAAGAAAACCCTTAATTGTTTAAACGAGATTCAAATTTACATAGGACCTTTTTGATAGTAATTAATGTAAAACTTAATTTAGTTTAAGATTATGAAATATGAAATTCTATTCTATTCAATTCAAAAAACTAAAACATATTTTGTGTAACGCGAGCAAAGCCACGGGGCAGTCATTAACCGTCTACCTACGATTATAATCACGCTGTTTTATGTGAAATGCATGCTTCATATGTATTTCCAGGAATAATGTCTGTTGACCAAAGTATTAATTAGCGTCACGTACGAATATCGATCTTGATAAAAGCTCTCGTCTCGGCACAGAACAGGTATACGTACCATGTATAAGAATTTTATTAATAAAATCCTTACCTTTGAACATGAGAACAGAAATATAATTTTATGAATTTATAACATTCTCCCAATACAAGTGCCAGTTTAAATGTTAAAGCATAAAAGCAAATAGTAGAACTATAAAGCTGCAAAACCAGTATCATAAATAATGGGACTATCAGTGATTTAGGTCCACATTATGCGATAATAGCTAGGTATACAACGTCGTTGAGGCTTCATAAGTAGGTACCAGGGGTTATAGACAAAAAATAAATTACACGCCAGGACCTTAGAATCCCACACTATTGTTTATCTCGCATACAAAATTGGAGTAGGAAAGATGAGCGTGGTGCAAAAAACCCGACGGTTTGGTTCTCAACCCTTTTATTTGGCCGTTAGCTTTTTACTTTTATTTTTAAAATCGCATTCACAAACCAATTTGGAAAGGAAACGTGAGTCTGGCCAAGGTCAGTAGAATTAGTATGCCTGTGGAGTGTTGGCTTCGACCACTCGCTGCAAAAACATGCTAATGTACCTAGCAGACGTTTTTCTAAGCTTCATTCGATATTAGTAGTACTTTGTTGTGTAGATGAGCGTCTTTAACATTCTCGACTGTATCAATGAAAACATGATATCCATTTGAGAACTGTTTATTACAACATTTGGCGCTTACTCAGTTTCATTCGGTAGTATGTTGAACATCAGAATAGCGCAGTCAGTTATTACGGGCTTCGTTATTAATTCAACACAGATGGCGTCCCATTTGTGTTTGTTATTCGAAATTCAGTGCAAGCTATTCGTAATAGACGATCTTTTTATACGTTAATCTGATAAGGCGATTCTTATATTGCCATGCCCTGTCCGGGCTCATGTTATTAGCACTTATTAATTTGAGGCTAACTAAACTAAAGCATCTGAAAGTCCATTGTTAACTAAGAATCGAACAAGCACTATAGTAAAGGCTGACTGGTAAACAACTCAGAGGAAAACTTAAGACTATAATTTATCAACGTCATTTTTGCTCGCATCGTTAATTATCCAAATTGCAATCGATCGATCAATGATATAAAAACAGGCTGCATTTTACGGGAATCGTGAGTCACAAGCAGCTATTATGACGATTGAGAACATTCTTGATCACACTCGAGCACGTTCTCAAAACCTGTTTTGGGACGAGTGTTTCGAGTATATTGAGCACTTGCCTAAACGGAAAAAGACAGTATTTCTGCAAATTCATGCCGAAACCAAAATGTCTCTACGGATTTTAAAATACATTTATGGTACTTAAACTTCGTTATTCGGTGATATGGTTTCATATCTTCTCATAAAAATAAACGAAGGAACCTTTTTAACAGGCAGCACGGAGGAAATGGGATTGTGCTCGCTAACGAGGCAAAGGTTGACGAGCTTGTGATGTTATTGTTATTGTGGTGCGTCGTGATGTGATGTGCCGGCTCAGGGATATAACCTCAAAAGCTCAGCCGGAGGCTTGTCCTCGCGAAGGGGAGCGCCGCTCGATGTTGTCGCGCATGCGCCCCGCGGCACCCTCCGCCACAAGACTCCGCACAAAGCGCGACGGCCGACATGTCCCGACCATCCATGACTCACTGAATCGCAGTGATCGTCCCGAACTCGACTATGTGATAAAAATTGTGACTGTAATTGTAGTGACTTCGTTTGTGGTAAATTAGAACTAGTAATCATGTACAAGACGGTGCGACACGGCGAGAACAGCCTGCAGTACACTATTCTTCCGCAGACGGAAGAGGTGATCAGCAACAGCGGGATGAAAGGCAAGGGCCGCGACTACAGCCCGTCGATCCACGTCCGGCGAGCCCCTCGGAGGCACGGCTACAAGGACTACTGTCTTGCCATTTTTACACTATTACTCTTGATCGGAGCGGCTTTAACTGTAGTGTATGTATTGGGACAAAAGCTCTTCGAGCCATGGTTCCAAACAGATCGACAAGATATTATGTCATCTGTTGTCTTGAAATACCGAGAACTGAGCGCCGCAGAAACCACTATAGCATCCAAACTCGAGATGACCTCGACACCTTCTACCACAACTTATGCAACCACGACGGTGACGATTCCGACTGTGCCTACTACAGTAGATCGCTCAACTTCTCCGCCTTGGATATTGCCGGCCCTTAGATCTTGGAAGAGCTCTTCTACAATTCAAACAATTCCTACGGAGGGCAGCGAGGTTCCATCCGAGAAACCAAGAAGAAAAGAGCTGACAGCGACAGATAACATGTCCATAAAACCTTGGGAGAAAGACACCATAATCCGACCTACCGCAACCCCGGAATCGATAACACTGAGCAATGTTATCAAATACTACACTCGAGCGGCCATCTCCTCGGAAAAGCCGATTGCAGCGAGTACGAAATTGTTCGATGACGTCTTGATTACCACAAAGAGCCCTCCATCGGGCGACACGACCGAGAACACAAAGATGAGCGATTTGAAGGACGCATTACTTTCTGTTGACGATGACGATGATTTCAAAGAATCTTTGGAGGTTGATGAAGTATTTTCCCTTCCGCCATTGAAGCCGGAGTCCGGTTCGTACAGCGACGGGGACGAGGTGACCATGTCGAAGCCCGCGGTCACGTGGTACGGCTCCCGCTGGCCCTTCGTCGACACCTCCTCCTACTTCCAGTGGAGCGTAAGTATTGCGTTCACTTACATAATTCACTGCATTTACCAAACTCAACGCACAACATAACGATTACTTCGGTAACAACTAGTTATCAGAATTGTGAAATCGGATATGGAAGAAGTTATTTATGAAACGTATTGCGATTCCAGTGTTTATGTAATGTTATTGCTAGTGTTGCCTATGCGCTGACATTACGGAATGGAGTGCGGTAATATTACGACTTATATGCAACTAGGTAACTGAAAGTGATAGTGGAGTGGTACTCTGCGCTACCTGTTTTCATGTTGCACCGCTATTGTGGAATCGACTTTCATTCGGCATTGCGCTATGCTATGGGTGCTTTACGAATTGATGTAACTTTTGATTTTGTTCTTGATGGTTGTTCTTTCCAAAGACGTTATGTTTGGAAAGAACTTTTTTTTAGGTAGTTAGGTACTAAGCTTTATTTTAATTTGATTTTAAGATAGTTTCAAAATATTTATCAAATGAAAAGAACAAACGCTTTTTTACCGAATTTTATTATGTTTCATTCTGTTTTTTATATTCACTAGCTGACCCCAGCAAACGTTGTTTTAATCAAAAATAGATAGTTGCCGATTCTCAGACCTACTGAATATAAAATTTCATAATAATCGGTTAAGCCTATTCGGAGGAGTACGGTAACTAACATTGTGACATGGAAATTTTATATATTAAATTATATTTACTAATCAATCAATCATTAATTTAAAAAAACAAAGAAAGTACTAATGTTAGGAGTTGTGAAATGCGAACAACCGCCATGGTATTCAAGATTATTTTGATTATAGGCATACTCGTTCGACCGTGATCATGAGGCATGAAATTGTGCCGAAACATAGTGAAACTCAAAAATCATTCAATCATGGTAAACATTACGTTGTTGGCCTAAATAACTAGTATTTTAAAATACAAAGTCACAAGATGCACCACAGAAGGAACTGGTTAAATTCGTTCTTCTATCTATTATTAGGCCTTAGCGTGTTAAAAACTTTCTTATGTTTTCAACCACTAAAAGAAGGTACCATTATACCAGTAAAATACCTTTAGACATAAAATAAATTAGTAATAAATAAATAAATCTTAATTTGAAATTTAAGGAAAACCCCCGATTCAAATGCCTTAATTTCCTTAAAAGTAAAACACCATAATATTTTGTAATGGGCACGCGATGCGCTTTCATTTGATACCCCACACGAGTATATTTGCAGATTTTTGGTTTCCTTACCCACTCTCACCCCCATAACTTTTAAACGGCACAGCCGATTTTCATGAAACATGTAAGTATAAGAACACTCAAACTCACCTTTCATACAAAAAACTAAATTGAAATCGCTCCATCTGTTCGGGCGCTATGATGTCCCAGACAGACAGACAGACACGTCAAACCAATAACACCCCTCTTTTTTGGTCGGGGTTAAAAATAAACGGTAAATGATGTACTTGCTTATGCAAGTAATTGTGTGTAATATCTACACACTCCTCTAGTCTCTTATTTACCTTGTGAACAAAGCTTGCTTCACACCTTGTCTTATTTCGAGAACTTCTCGGCTCCAACAGCCATCCCAATGTCCCACATGCTAAAAGACCTGCCATTCTAACGTGCTAATTTAGAAATGCCAGTAAATGTTTAATGTTTTTTGGGGTCGAAAAGTTCTTGAATTTATTCGATTTTTTTTGTTTATAAACAAACGCAGGATAGGTAACTCACCAACAAGATGTTTAAACAAGTTTTTTATTGATAGTACCAAATTTATTTTCTTGCCTGTCCAGGATGACTGATAGAGAATGCTTCTAGCATTATGTCCTCCTCTGTACATTTGGTTATTGTTCACAAAGTGTAAATGAAAAGATGAACAAATGACTTGGTCAAGGGTGCGAGCTCACTGTGGATAGCTTCCACAGGAGTAATTAGTCCTCTTCGACTGACATCCAGCGACTAAGAATGGTGATACTTTATTTATTTATTTAAGCCATTTATTTCCAAAAATACCTAATTAACAAAATTACAATAAATATGAGTAATATTTTGTAAATAGATATATCTTAATATATATAAATCTCGTGTCACAATATTTGTCCTCAATGGACTCCTAAACCACTTAACCGATTATAATAAAATTCGCACACCATGTGCAGTTCGAGAGATAGGATGGTTTTTACGGCGAGGAAAATCCGAATAATTTCCGGGAAAATTTTATACCCGTGCGACGCCGGGGCGGGCCGCTAGTATATTTATATAAATATGGTGATACTTACATACCACTATATTCCAGGGCTACTCCCGCGGCGATAACCTGCTACTCCCAGCTCTGGTCGGCACCATCTCTTCAATCGCGCTGATCTGCATGCTGGTGTTGGTGGCGAAGCGGGGAAGGCGCGCGCATCTCACCTCGGCTGCTAATGGGGTAAGTTTATAATACGTCCTTTAGACAACATTTCATAAACAGCTACCTTTTATATAATGTTAACAAGGAAATGTCATTAGATGTGATACTTAGCATGTGGAGCATTTCAATCTTACTTTTAAAATTATATTTATAATAGCTGACCCCAGCAAACGTTGATTTGCAAAATGAAAAATAAATAATAGCCCATTCTCAGACCTACTGAATACGCATATGAAATTTAGTAATAAATCTAAATTTTAAATTTGAGAAAAACCCCCGATTATAATGCCTTAATTTCCTTAAAAGTATAACACCATAATATTTTGTAATATGCACGCCATGCGCTTTCATTCGATACCCCACTCGAGTATATTTATACTCATAGGTGAATAAAGTCTACTAAAAGTATACTTAATGCACCTGGGTGAATAAACTCAGGTGAATTAAGTAAACTGCCCCGTTCTCTCAATGCCCTTTTCTGACATATCAGAACTTTGCTAACAGCAATGTTTACTCAGTCTCAAACCGACACAAGTCGAAACAATCAGGCTGATCTTTAGTTTAAGAAATCAGATTAACTGTGCCATTTGTGGAAGGTATTTGCGTGTTCTTACTATTCTGATCTTTATCAATCACGCTCTAGGATTTCGCATTCAAGGCGATTCGCAAATCTTTGCGGGACGAAAATTACTTAATTGAGTTACCATAAGAGCGAAAAACCAAGGTTTTCATTGACTCATAGTTATTGTTGCCTTTTGTTGAATTTGCTGCTATGGTCTCATTTGCATATACAAATAATCCTACTATACTATTATAAAGGCGAAAGTTTGTAAGTATGGATGTATGGATGTTTGTTACTCTTTCACGTAAAAACTACTGAACCGATTTAAATGAAATTTGGTACACAAAATCTCTAGAGCCTGAAAAATAACATAGGCTACTTTTTACCAGAAAAAAGTCATTCCGCGGGAAAATCCATTGTAACGCGGGTAACACCGCGGGTCACAGCTAGTACTGAAATAAAGGATGTCGAGGTCGAAGCAATACTCATTAGTTTACCTACGGAAAAGCGATAGTTAAGAAAATTGAAAATTGAAATGAAAATGTGATTACAATACAAATACGAACCCTTGGGGAATACATATTCTTTAACAGTTACCTAAATATTTGTATAAAGTAATATGCCTACCTAATAAACATTCCAACCAACCTTTTCTTCTCAAAACTTACTACACGGTTAGCTTAAAATTGAAGAAATATTTCGTTACCACATTATTTATCAACAAATCAACTTTTTCTCTTAAAATCAACCTGTTCTTGTGTTGTTGGTGAGGTTTTGTAATACTATTAATAATAGTATACTAGTACTAGGTATTTGTGTTTTTTTTTTATTTGGGTGGATCATGTGCACATATGCAGAATTTTTTCACCTAGTATAATACTTTCAGTTAGCTAATTCACATATTTATTTACCAACAGAATTCAGGTTAGGCAATGGTCAGCTATGTTTAATAATGTCGCACTCGATAAGTATGACTATTAATTTCTCAGAGTTTTATAGAGAAAGGGATCAGAAATGACAAAAACAGAAAGAGAGCTTTGAATTCTCAGTAATAAATAGGTGTACCTACACTACTATGTTAATGAACGACGACTATCACACCACTGAGGAAATGTTGTAGGGCAATTGCTAGTCTCACCCAAGATAATCAATTGAATTAATAACCGGTTCAAAAAAAAACCAAAATCAGTCTAATGGCTGAATTACATAGTGCGAAACATTGTTCCCTACTTAGTCACTTGTTTGGATCTTTGCACACATACACAGCTACAAAAAAAAACATCCCAATGTCCCACATGCTAAAAGACCTACCAAACTTTTGGTAGGTTTGGCCAAAGCCGTAGTGAGGGCACGTGCTCTCAGTACGTTTATACAGGACAGGCCGGTTCTTTGTCGGAACGACAATTGCACTGAGCTTTATGAATTAACCTTACTAGGAGCCATCGACGGCTGCAGTTGTTGCGCCGTCTGTCTCAGTCGGCCTCTGTCGTTGACCGTAAAGAGCCGTTCATTTAGGTTTATGAGCACTTACTCGTACTTAATATTAATAAACGTTTTTTCCCAGCACACCACAGAGCTCGCAGTGGACGACAACACCAACCTGCTAACTGCTGAAAACGACGAAGCCGAGGAGTAAAGCTTAGCCTGACCTGTACAAGTTAGGTGCATATCGTAGAACAAATAGCTTCAATACTTAAGACTCGCCGAGTCGTTTTACTAGGATAAGTATGAGTTTTGTATGGTTCGACGCGCGGATTTAATTGTTTGCAGAATCTGCTTCGAGTTCAACAATTGCAATAATGAATGGCAATTAGTCAAGATATGATTGTAATATGCCCGTATGAAAGGCATAATAATGAACGAACCAATCTTAAAATAATCTTAGGTTATCATAAGTATGACACAATCCAAGTAGGAATATCCTGTAAGTAATTTTCATCATCAGGAAAAACAATATTATATCTTCTTTGAACAAGTAAACCATGCGAAAATCTGTATGGATTTGACTTCCTCAAATTATTTAAGATCAACATTGCTTGTTCAAGCGGTGTGGACCAATTGAATATCATAGCTTTCATAGCTTAAATCGAACAAATTATCACGCACATTCTTAAGTTTAAAATAGTTTTAACACTAATCCTCCGCAAACTAAACAATTACGAAAATATGTGTAATTAAACAAAAATTACCTACACGGCGTATTAGTAAACATACCTAGGTTTAACACTGTAATAAACAGTAATACGCACATAGGAGGCCTGCCTAATGAATGTCCTAGTCACGTAGACTGTGCTAGGCATTCCACCGTTAAAGATTTAGCTGCAATAGCGTAGTTTGAATCACAATAAACACTGAATCCAATATTTCCAATTTCAGTGCCTAGTTGTATATAAAATGCCGTACGACCGGCCGGCTTGGAGGTGAATTCAGAGATACGATATAAATTTAGGGATATATTTTGTATCACACTAGAGTTAGGTACGTTCAAATGCCAAAGTCGCTAAGATATTTTTGTTACAAAATTAATCTACATGGTATTTTATTGTGACACCATTGTAATGGGAATTTTTAGATAGCCCCCACGAGCTTGCTAGTGACTGTATTTTTGGATGCGTAGGACAATGTACGTTTGTTTTCGCTTTATCGCGTACTTATATGACATAAGTTTAATCGACCACATTATGCCGTTTAGCCACTTATAATTTTCTAGACCCAGATTATATAAATTCGTCTTGTCTTATTTCTTATAAGATTTTACCTATTTCATATTTTTTTAAGAATCCGACGATATTAAAACAAAACATATTCCATGTAAAAGTGAATATTGCTGAGGTTATCTTTAAAACGAAATGTCCTTAGATGTTACTTTGTTAGCGGCATATTACTAGACACAAATATAAATTATATTACGATTAACATATTGTTCAAAATATATCATATCTCTGAAATAAATAATAAAAAGCCTCGACAGTATTATTAAAAACCTGTGGTATTATTCTATGTCTAAGCGTGCATATTTTTGTGTAGACGGTAAATGTAAGATGAAATATCATATAGTAACATTATACGTTCTCGGCTATTTGTGTAACTTGAATGCTTTCAATTAACTTTTTTGATATTTGAAATATTGTATCTATTTTAAAACATAGTTATAAGACTGATGGTAGGATTGAGTTAATAGGGTTAGTAATATTTTTTTAGGTTTTTGTAACGGTACTATTGTTTTTAATATAAAATTATATAGTGACCACGTATCTGAAAAAACAATGCCAATTTAACGTAAGCTTTTTTTCGACATTATCATTTGTTATTCTAAGTGACCGTAAAAACATTTGTTAAGATTTAAATCGTTCGTTGAATAATAGCATGAAATAAGAGCGCATTTACTAAAATTGATTTGAAATGAACTTATATTGTCTAATTTCAAAATCTTTAGTATTGCGATCCTTGGTTGAATATTATTTTAGAAAAATTGCTTTTCTAGTCAATAACGATGTCAAAGTTTATGAATATTTATATTTGTGTGTATAAATAAGCATATTTCAATATTTGGTGTTAGCAAATACTATGTTTGGAACGTGGAGTTATTGCGAATAGCTAGATTTAAAAATGTGATACATCGTAGTATCTTTTTATGCGTTCCCCGTAGGAATTGAGGTGTTAAAAAAACTCTGGGTTTCATGGTTTCACTAAAAGATCAGATAATTCTAATATTGAGTAACGAGGGTCATAGTTCTCTTAGCGATCGAAAAATACAATATAAAAAAATGTACTAGACATTGTTATATTAATATAAAAATGTAGATAGGTTACAAACAAGCAACTAGCGTTCACAAGCGAAACTACGTATTGAGTCAGAAGAGACACGTTTTTATACAATTAATATAACAATGATTAGTAGGTTCTGATATTTTGATGTTTAATCGAAACCCAAAGCTCAGAATGCTGCCTCGATTGTATAAATATTTAAACATTTTTAACATATACATATTAGTGTTAAGATAATTTTCGCAAGTACACCGCACAGTAACGTGATGTTTAGCCTGAGTTAGATTAGTATGGAAGCAGTGTGAGCTAGTACACATTTCATGTACATAAGTAATGAAATAAACTTTGTTTTCCCATCCAATTTGTCTTTATTATTAATACCTGTAAATGTACCTCTAAAAGCTTTTTTTATTTATGTAGGCGTATATTTTTAATGCTTATTTTGTTTTAAGGGGGAAATATACCAAAATAAAAGTCATTTATTATAAAAGCAATTACAATTGACATATATTCTTTAAAATAAATGGGACAGTATCATACAACAAAAATGTACAATATTGCTAATATAACTAAAATGTACAATTATATATGGTAATTTGCAACTTAAATGCAAGTGACACTTATTTTGCAAATTCTATAACTTAGTCTTGAATTCTTAACTAATAAAAGTTACCTAAAAGAATTTAATTACATAAACTTTCAACAGTCATAAGTCCAGAATACTATTATGAAGAAGCCAAAATAAGCGAATTATTTGTGGAGTCTTAATGGGGAGGGAATTTACAGTAAAAATGTATCAAAATTACAAATATTATTGCTTATTCACTGATTCTCACTTTTCGTTTCATTGTAACCCATCATTGGCTTGTATTATATAAGTCGGTAAACAACTTTATTATTCTATGGCCTAAGGAAGTTTCTCGGTGTATCCCTGAGTATTAACCTGAAGATCAAAAACCATCACATGTACGTTTCTTGCTTGGCTTTGTTATTTATTTATATTCGATTTCCATGGATCTGAAATCGGTGATGTATCAAAAATGTGCGATAAACACCACACACTTTAAGATGGAATTTTCATTGCGTTTTCTCAACAAAGGGTAACACTGCACTATTTCTTAAAACCAAACAGATTTATAAATATATTATAACTATACTGTTATTTCATTGTATAACATATATACAAAAATTAAGTTTTCTAAAGGGGAGAAACTCGAGAATTGCTATACACTAGCTTAGTATTTCAATAAAAGTAGGTTAATTACAAAAAAAAACATCAATACTTTCTTAAGGTTAACTTAACATATATTTACCGAACATACCGATAAATTAGGCAAAGCAGGTACATAGTGTATATGGTTCAAATAAGTAATTTATCATGAATAACAGTTATATGATAAAAATCATAAGAATAATATTAAGGCTCCGATGTAATCTATGTATCAAGATACCTCTTTCACAAGACTGGTAATGCAGGTAAATTTGACTCTCGGTACTCAATTTACGATAAAAAGAGACAAATAGAGTCCAAAATCGTCCCACCACATCAACTTCTCATTTTGGCGTCAGTTATCAATCAATAAATCCATCACATAACGCGTACTACAGAATCAAATACTTGATGAAAACAGCGCAAACAGACAACCTCTATAAACATAGTAATAAAGATATTCAAGAATTTCACTTATCATTCTGTAGAACGCGCGTAATTCAAACTTTATTCACTCATATTGCCACAACGCAAATACCAACTTTATTACAACATAATTTACAAAACTGTATACCTTAATACTAGTTATGCACAATCACTGAGGTGGCGGCTGGTTTGGCCTAAGGATCCTGGCTAGGACGTGTCGGCCTGAGACGAGCTTCAGTTGCTGCCCGTCCATCACTACACTCCGGACGCCGCTAGGCGAAGCTGTTGAACCAACGGCCCCCTAAAACAATGGACAAGATTAGGAACTAGAGTTACAATCCCGGATGCCATTACCGAAAAAGAAAAGGTAGTAGGCGGGACTACGTTCCAACAGTTAGCAGCAACAATGCAATTTAAAAGTTTAACTGCAACCAATTTTATTCTTAGTATATAATCAAAGTAAGAATATGTTTGGCGTCGGTAGGTATTTAGGAAACACATTTTTATATCGTATCACTAGTTTAACATAGATATGGACAAGATAAAAAGCATCAACTTGCGGAAAAATAAAAGAACCCCAAGAAACCATGCATCCCTTATTTCTCATACAGAATAAATGCATTGCAAAAAAAACGTAGAGCTTGATGAAAAAAAAAATATAATATAAATATAATAGATAATAATGGTAATATTTTTGAACGCTGAGGATAGAAGGTCTTTATTAGTGTTCTTATTGTATCCCATCTCCCTCAGCATGCGATAAATATCATTTATTACCGATTACTACATATTTCAGACCTGCCATAAGCAACTTTTAAGATTTTGTATTAAGTACTCCAAAAAATCATCAAACATTTATTTTGAGACAAATATGGATTTTTTATTTAAATATCTCAGCAACCGTATAACTTACGAAATTGATTTTATAACCATTTTTTAAAGAGAGAGAGATATATTAAATGTCGATTGACATGCGTTTCATCACTGGCCACTGGAATCACGTTTTTTTTATAATATAAATATTATTAACAGCCCCGATATCCCTTAAAACTACCCAAGCCAAAACAAACCATGCAATCAGTTAAACAAACAGTGAAGAGTAAAGTTGTTCCCAAGATCTCATACATGCTGTTTGAATAATCACCTGTCGTAATTTAATCCCCTGCGCGAGTTTTACTTGGTGTAGTGGACTGACCTATAGGACGTTGGTACAAAATAAAACAAAAATGAATCACATGACAAAACAAATGAATTGCAAATGAAAAAAATGAATGCCTACGTTAACTAAAATAGTACACTAATATAAATAATTACGTACTACACAACATCACTTAGGCGGCCTCTAGACCTACAATAACATTGTACAATACTTTTATTGTACAATAAGATTGAAAGGCGCTTTGATCCAAACGACCAATTATATTGCACAACAATACGAACAGCACAATGTTTTCGCGCTCAGTCGGAGAATAGTATTGATCCCGTGTGCACCGTGCGAAAAACATGGTGCAATAAAAATTAAACTCGCTCAAACTTTCGGCCAATCATTGTGCAATCTTCAATATTAACCCTAAACGGTCAATTAAATTGCACAATTCGCAATATTGTGCAATATAATTGACCGTTTAGAGGCCGCCTTAGACCCAAACTAAGCAGAGCTTGTACAATGGGTGTTAGGTGACTGATATACTACATAGATACATTTTTTTTGTAAATACATACTTATGATATATAGAAACAACCAGACCCGAAACCAGAAATTGTAGATCGTATAAAATCTGGTCCAGCGGCGGGAATCGAACCCAAGAAGAAACGAAGCAACCTCCTTCGCCTCAGGTTGTGCGTTGAGTTGAGAAGATGTTGGTTGGTTTTTACAATTGGCTAATCAAAACACTAACCTGTTGTAATTTGAGCACTGGGGCCGCCGTCGTGGGGGTTGTAACTGTTTGAGCCGCTGTAATAAAATATTTCCATGAATATGGCATCAAATATGTATAAGAGCGTTATGCATTTTAAACTTTTTATGTTAACAACACACCTAAATAAAGCTTAGACGAACTATTCGTTTCAGTTTGCCAATTTGTCCAAATAATGTAGTTTAAACAAGTTTTCTTATCGATGTCAATAATTTAGATCATCATAAAGAATTTGTGCTATTATCAGAATAACAGTATATGATTTCTATAGTAATTTTACTGATTATTCTATATTTTCATCGGTGTTACTAATAAAAAAATGATTTAGATTATGCGCTGATCAATCAATCAAACATTTGGTTTTTAATAAATGCTTAACCATCGGTCGAGATTGTGTTAAAATATATGTCAATATAAAAATACTTACACATATTGCTTATGACTATAGTCTGCGAGGTACTAGCGCCCCCCGCGGAAGTGACGCGAACCGCAGTGCCGTCGCTCTGTGAACAAGTAATAAATAACATAGTTAAATGTAAAATTAACTGGTAATTAGACTTTTTTATATGTTTCAGGCAATCTGCCATTAATCAAATTAGAATGTAAAATATAATGTCGTTACGTATGATAAAGTTCAGAATATACTGGTTATTAGTAACTAAATGTGAAATACAAATTTTACGATACATAAAATCCATAATTTACTAGTTTTACACTTGAATATTTCTTTACGGGGTAAAATGAATGTATATTTGTCAGAGGGATATTGTTAATTCCTAATACAGTTTTTTTATCATCAAGGTTTCTTTTTTGTTTTTTTTTTTAATTATTTAAACCAATTACGTATAAAAAGACATATTTCTTGGTGCTTGGGTACATCAGACGCTAAAGGAGAGCAACAGAGCTCTATAGATTTATAAGGCATATTCACCATGATTGATTGATCACTGTTGTTAAAAATAAATAACTTAGAAACATGGTAAATATAATCATAAATAGTGATGATCATTGTGATAATTTCAAAAGGTATAGGAGCAGCGCTGTTTTAATGCTTTTTTATGCTAGATAAGCCTTCATTTAATCACAATCTCAACTGATGTCAAGTGACGATGTGGATAGAGCATGAAGACCTAGAAGGAAGATGATGGCTTCTCCGGACCACATTAAGAAACACGAAAAAATCGCTTTATAATCTAACTACAAGGTGCTTGTAACTAACGGAAGGTAGGATAGGGTTATGTGCAGAAGTGTGTGTCTTATAATTAACCCCCGTCCAAAAAAGAGGGGTGTTATAAGTTTGACGTGTCTGTCTGTCTGGGACATCATAGCTCCCAAACGGATGGAGCGATTTCAATTTAGTTTTTTTTGTATGAAAGGTGAGTTTGGCTCGGTGGTTCTTACATGTTTATTGAAAATTGGTTGAGCCGTTTAAAAGTTATGGGGGTGAGAGTGTGAAAGGAAAACCGAAAATCTGCAAATATACTCGAGTGATGAGGTATCAAATGAAAGAGCATCGCGTGCACATTACTAAATATTATGGTGTTTTACTTTTAAGTAAATTAAGGCATTGGAATCGGGGGTTTTTCTTAAATTTTAAATTTAGATTTATGATAACTAACCTGCAGTATGATATTGTGCAGAGGTTTGGCAGCAGTTAGTAGAAGGGGCCTATTCAGGCGCGCGGCGGGCGATATCACGCGAACTTGCGGCCGCGGTCGCACCGCCGACACTATCCTACTGCCGCCTACAACGCCATCTATGGGGACTACTTGACCCTGCAAACAAGATAATAGCTGATTTACCAAATAATTAAATAACATAAAGCAGCTCTAATGCAACAATTAAGGAACTGTGCTGAAATTACGGAATGATTTCAATATTGTCGAGACACAATCTCTTAAGGTTTTTTTTTTTATAAAAGATTATAATTTTTAATTTTTAGAGCTAAGCAGCAAAAACCTAAGTCAGTTAATTTTATGAAAAACTCTAAAAGCATCATTATTTTTATTGAATATATGGCATCAGAACACATCGCTTACTTAGCGTTTGTTTGTTGAAGTTTAAAGAAATTCTTAAAGACAATAGACAGTATTGTAATATATTATTGAAAAATCTTCGAAATCCCAGAGACACTAAAATTTACAACTAAACTATTACGATAACCATCACTTACTTGAGCATTAGTGAGCAGTTTCGCCATGATGGGTTGAGTACCGGATTTATCCTGACTCTGACTTCTCACAATTTGCGGCTTCGCTTGTCCGGTCAACACGCCGCCGGCCAACTGCAAGGTCTGCCCACTGGGCAACTGCAGCGTCTGCCCACTGGGTAATTGCACCGTTTGGCTGCCGGCCAACTGCACCGTTTGGTGCGGCTGCACATTGACTGGTGCCGCCATCTGCACCGCTTGTACGTTCCCACCGGCGATTTGGAACGTTTGCCCCAGTTGCACATTAGAAGGCAGAACGTTCGGGCTCGCGACTTGAACGCTCTGACCGCTCGGCAGTTTAACTGTGTGTCCGGTCAGTTGCACGCTCTGACCGGCCAGCTGAACGGTTTGGTTGCCGAATTGCACCGTCTGACCGGCGAGTTGCACTGACGATACCGGGATGACAGTTTGGTTGGTTTGGAGCGTTTTAAGTGTTGGTGTGGTTTGAACTCTGTTTTGGTTTTTGGATGCTTTGAGAGCTTGCATGACTTGCGGGGTGGCGAGGGGTACGGTTTGACCGCTGGGGAGGCGGACGCTATGCGTCGGGACTTGCAGGGAGGGTTGAAGCTGTAAGGAGGACAGTTGGAGAGCGTGGCTGGGCCCGAGCTGGACCGCTTGGCCGCCGGGGAAGTGGACAGTTTGGTTCGCGGATATCTGCAGCGTCCTGCCGCCGGCGAGTTGAACCGTCCGCGTAGGGGCCGATGACGTCACAGATGTTTGAACACAGCTGACTACTACGGTTGCGTTCGGATTCTGAAATAAAGTAAGCATAGTTGATGCAAACAGAAAACGTAACGATGTAAGTGGTAAATACTATCTCAATGTTTTATTACCTGTGCTAGAGTAGTAATTGCAGGTGAAACAGTGGTAGGTAATCGCTTCTTGCTCGTAGGAGTATCTGTAAATATGGCATTTGGTAACTATCATCTAAGTTGAGTTATAAAAATAATAATATTAATAAATCATTTATTTCAGGCATCTAAGGCCCATTTAAACATATACCTTATAGACTAACATAAAATAGGGTGCATAAGATGTGTGTGTACCTTGAAGTAATGCTCGCGGCGATATCAAAGATTTCCCTGTGGACGGATTTGCAGGACTTAACACTCTGACCACTCCTCTTCTTGCAGCACAAACCTAAAATAAAACAAATTTTCCATTATATGTACTCACATGTAAACTTTGTATGACATAAGTTGTAGATATTAAAATTATACCTGTGACGTAGATGTGACGATTGAAGCAGTGACGGTAGTTTGCAAATTAGTTGGTTTTATCAACAGTGACCGAGTTCCGGGCGTTATCTATAGAAAATAAATGGAAACTTTCGTGAGTAGGTTTATTTTTGTTTTACAAAAACAATAACACAACAATATGAAACAATAACTTTAATAAAACATTGTTTTTTAATTCACAGAGGAAGTCAAGGTATTTATATCTGTTTATATATCATAAGGATTATGATATACTAATATATAAAGCTGAAGAGTTTGTTTGTTTGTTTGTTTGTTTGAACGCGCTAATCTCCGAAACTACTGGTTCGAATTGAATAATTCTTTTTGTGTTGGATAGTCCAGTTATCGAGGAAGGCTATAGGCTATATAACATCACGCTACGACCAATAGGAGCAAAGATATAGTGGTAAATGTGTAAAAAACGGGAGAAATTGTTCATCATTGAAGCCTTCCGTTGCGTGCGCCGTGAAAACGGTTCAAGATACACAAAAAATATGTACCAAAGAATAATAGCTCTTTTAATGATCTAAAAAACAGTCCGCGATAGTATATGTCTATCTTTTAAGATTAACTCACAAAAACCGTTTTTATGGTACCTAATTTGGTCGAAATAATTTGTTTAAGTTGTATCAACATAATAATATTAATCTTTATTCAAATAAATATGTTGTTGGTTAAGAGTACTTCATCCATTATAACGCGGGTAGCACCGCAGGGCACAGCTTGTGATATATAAAATAGTAACGACATTTTGTCTTGTTTTTTTTCGCGCAAAAACTATTTACGAGATTGTTTAACAATTTTAAGACAATTTTTGTTTCAAAATCAGATAGTTCTTGTTATGCGTTTGAGAAATAGTGCCTTTGTTTAAAAATATATATTTTTTACCAATTTAACCGTCGAAAACTTTCGATTGCGATAGCTTCTGACAAGTAGATTATAAAAATTATATATCGTATAAGTTCATATGAGGAAGTTACAGACTAATTCGTTGAGAATGTCGATATGTTTAAGAAGTAAGAAACTTGAAATATTCGAAACTTCACCCCTAAGGGGGTAAAACGGGGATGTGAAACTTCATATGGAAATACTATGTTTATGAAAGAGACTTGAAATTCGAAATGTGCTCTATTGATGATGTGGAGGTGTACTAATACTTTATATTTTAAATACCTATTTGTATATGTTTTAGCTATGAGTTTTTATCAGGTACTATTTTGCTAAAAACTAATTACACGCGTTCGAAGTCGTGGGCGCCACCTAGTATCTTCATATCGAAATTTTAACGAATCAATATTGCGCTATATTGAAGGTTCAAGAATTTTAAGGCAGATAAAGACATAATGAGGTAAAGACATTTATACTATTACTAGTCGACCCGACAGACGTTGTCCTGTCCCACGTCTCAAAAAACAATATCCAGTTGACCGTATTGTGAATCTAAACCATTCCCAGATCCCCTTGAACACACACAAAAAATTTCATCAAAATCGGTCCAGTCGTCTGAGAGAAGTTCAGTGACATACACACCCACAGAAGAATTATATATATATAAAGATTGAGATGACGAACTTACTTTTTGTGTTTGAATAACAGGTGAATTCACGACAGGATGTATCACAGTTTGATTAGCCGGTGCGACTTGTCCCAGCATGTTTGTTTTCATCACCTACAAACACACATGAAACATGAAACCAACTCACATTATGTTCACTATGCTAACTATCACACAAGTATACACACACACACACACACACACACACCCCTACACACATATTTAGATTCATATTTTTATTATTCCAAACATATTTATTTCATTTATGTAGTCCAGTTTGTTTCCTTATGAATATTAATAGTCTAAGAAATAATTATCATAGCACAATAATGCTTTAATATTGTATACATAGAATTTAAGAAAGAATACATAGAAGTAATATGTAGTGAAATTTGTGTAACTTAAACTTGTGAACCGGAGACAGGGATAGATATGCCATAATACAGGATTTTCCTAGTTTGGGTATCTATACTTTCACTATCTTTTTAGTATCTATACGTTATGTAAATGTCATCTCTGTACCACGTCTCATCTGTTAATTACTATGCACTTGTAATATTTTTGTGTGAAATAAACATTTATTATTAATGAATCTACAGTATAACTGATTGAAGTCATAAAAAACAATAAAACTCAGTATACTCACGTTTGTTATTGCGTCGGATTTTATAGATGTTCTCTGCCTGATAAGCGGTGACTTTTGTGGCGCAACTATTGTTGGGAGACTCGAAGATCTCGATAAAACGTTTGCTTGAGTCAGCATCGGTATTGAGATTTGAGGGGAGACAGTCTTGATGGTAGAAACTACCGGTTTGGTAAGGATGGCCGGCTTGGAGGGTTCGATGTGTTTTATTATGAGCGGTGGTTGTTTTTGGGGTTGTTTCGTTTGAGGTAGTTTCGCTGTTTGCATGAGAGGTTTGGGTGGGAGCGGGGATTGCGGTGGGGGCATGGAGATTTGCGGGGGCGGCATCGGCGAGGGGGGAGGGGGCATCAACGCTTGAGACACAACGGGCTGACTTTGCGAGTGAGGAGCCTGTGGAGATTGCTTTGGGGACGAAACTTGGACAGGCGATTGAGGGGCCAGAAACACAACATGCGGCTTATCTTGAATCTTAAAATCTTTTCCAGTTATAGAGATAGAATCTTTCGTGAGATATACTTGTGGGAGCTGTTTTTCGCCGATCGGTGGTTTAGGAGAGGGTGATTTGCTCTCCGGTTTGACTGGAATGGGCGGTTGTTTGGCGGACGCCGCAGGTTTGTTCGCGGATTGGATTTGCCTGACCGAGTTCGCTTTGGGAGATTGTAGCTGTATTGGAGATTGTTGTCCAGGTGATGGGACTTGCTTGGGAGAGGGTGGCATTTGTTTTGGGGACGGTGGGGGCTGCATAGGGGATGTGGGCATCTGTTTGACGGCAAGTGGTTGTTTGGGGGATTGCGCCGCTTTGGGCGACTGGGTGGGGAGTTTGACGGTTTTCGTCGGAGTTTTCCCAAGCGCCACTTGCAAGGCTTGAGATGTAGCCGCTTTTGAAAGTAAAGCTGCCTGTTTAGCCATGCTCCTCGCTGCCGCTAGGTTGGCTTTGTTTTGTGACGTTGCGCTCGCTTGCTTCACTGCTTCTGCCAGTATCTTGGCTTGTTTTACTGACTGGCTCATGAGCGCGGCTTGTTTGCTCTGCTTGCTGAGGCTGAGCTGCTTGGGGGTGTAGGCGCGCTTGGTCGGGGGGGTGTAGGAGAGTTTCTTGGGGGCGGGTTTCTGGCCGAGCGTGGCCTGCATGAGGAGCTGCGCGGAGGAGAGTTGCGGGGAGGAGGAAGGTGCGTTGCTGTCGTCCACGTCCACGTCGCTGTCGGACGCTTCGATCAATTCCTCTGCCCCCGAGACGTCTACGTCCATCTAAATAAGAACATGGTATAAATTTAATAAAAGGCCGGAGACTCAGACAAGGTTTCGTGCTCACAGTGATTCAATGGGGTCAAAGTCAAAACGTTATTTTCCTTAGAAGCACAGGGCATACATGGACAGGTCAACTTAAAATTAATAAAACATTTATTTTAATACCAAAAATGATCAAGGTATAATAACATTGTCGTGACAGTTCGCTTCAATGTTTTATACTGAGTTCAAAGGCGAATAGAACAACACAGCTTTATAATTTTTTACAATATTGTAGTTATAACAATTTTCGAATTCTTATTTATAGGTACAATTATAAATTTTACAAAAAGTTGCTTGTATCAAAAGAGAACATAAACGTATGAAAAAGAGATGTACTTACAGGCTGCGGGGTCGCAGTCCCTTCGCGCGGTGGCGGCGGCGAGGCGGGCGGCGCGGCGGGGGGCGAGGCGGGCGGCGAGGCGGGGGGCGAGGCGGCCCCGCCGCGGCCTCTGCCGCGCCCCGCGCTCGTCTTTATCCAGTCTTCCTCCGTTCTGTCGACAATTACGTCTTGTTGATTGATAACAAAATTATATTTGCAACAATTACTTTACTATTACCTACAATGTTCAAATGATTGACTATAACGCTACTTCAAATGATTGACTATAACGCTACTTTTCAAAATGGCGTTTGTATTGTTACTGTGACGTAACTGCGTAGTACAAAAATGTAACGAGTCCTACACCGTCTATAGCAGATTTCCGTTTCACTTTTCACTTGTCATACTACTACGTTAAGGTATGTTTATAATGTTATAAGGAATCAATGTTTATCCAACATTAATCAAATAGCCTATGCTATCCGCGGTGTGCTTCGTGTTCCTATGAGATTAAAAACATATTTCGAGACGGCACGCCATGCGTGTGATGTCATTTGCTTGAAAACGCGACATCTTTGACTTTCTAGAGCAACTTAAAAGGACATGACGTCACATGATTCGAGGCTCGGATATTTTGGAGGAGAGCGTTATTCGCGTTTTTGACAATTTAAACTTTATTATTGATACTGTGCTTTTAAAGCAAGCGTGGTGAGGTGAGGCTGGGGTTGGTCAGATGATTCTCACCTGTTCCGATGAAGGTAAGTCCACACCGAGGTGCGGTGGTCGAGTTTGACGACGGGGTCTCGCTTGGCGGTGTGGAAGCGCTCCAGCACGGCCGACACGGCGCCCAGCAGCGCCTGCTCGCTGCACTGCGCTATGTATTGAGACATTCTGTAAACAAAAACAATATCCATAACTTCTGTACCCATGAAACTTCTTCCTTAAATACTTATGATATTATTATAGGTAGCAAACAGTTCATAAACATTTTCTTTATTTAGTATTACTCAAAATAAAGACAGTTAAATAAATACACCTGCAACAGCACAATACATAATCACAACATTTACTAGGAGCAACGTGCCTGCCCAAACAGCCAATACCTACCTAGGATCGACTATAGTCCACTCACTTTAGTAGTGTGAAGGCGTCGTGTCTTATCTCCTCCAAGATACAAGATACGAAATCATTAATTTCCATTGTTTGATTTTACAAACCTTAGTAAAATCAAAATAAAAAAAAAAACCGTCTTGTAGACCAACGAGTGCGTCCCACCCTAGCGACGTGAAAATCGCGTGTCCGGTTCGCGCGTCCAATAATAGCCAGAATGATGATCCAGATATCCAGGCTCCATCACAGGATGTACACTCACTTGAGCAGCGTAAGGACGTCGTGTTTCGTCCCCTCTCCGTTGGGCAGCCTGGCGAGCGCGTCCCGCACTAGCGACGTGAAGGTCGCGTGTCTGGGTCGCGCGGCCAATAATAGCCAGAATGATGATCCAGATATTCAGGCTCCATCACAGGATGTAACACTTACTTGAGCAGCGTAAGGACGTCGTGTTTCGTCCCCTCTCCGTTGGGCAGCCTGGCGAGCGCGTCCCGCACTAGCGACGTGAAGGTCGCGTGTCTGGGCCGCGCGGCCACTAGCAGCGACGTGCCGGCGCAACCCGACGATACCCAGGCGCGAGCGCACGGGCCAACCACGGAACGGTATCTGACGGAATAATTACAACATTAAGGCCTGATTGTTTTAACTGTCTGATATATTATGCTCTATCTGACGTTATCGTCGTCGTCGCAAAATGCACCCTATGCGCAAAACATCCTATTCTCATAATGCACCTTTCCTTACGTACTTTCCACGTTTATAAGTAAGGGTTGAATTTTCAATCCTCCGATTGATTGAAAATTCAACCCTTACTTATATTTATAACAATGATAAGTTTAACTATGGTGTAACTGAAAATTAAACCTGCTCAAATTATTTTATTTTGATTACAACTTGGTACACAAAAGTACAATAAACAGTTTTCATAAAATGACAGTATGGAATAAATTCTAGCAATCAGTGCCAGCAATATAAATAAATGCATATAGTACAAAGGATGAAATTACCCATGTTGGACGTATGTAAACGGTTTGGAGGCTGTGGCGAATCTCCGTCGTTCTTGCGATCGAAACTCCGATATATCCGCGGTGGTCGGCGGTCGGACCGTCCATGACGTTGGGTATCTAGAAATAATATTATTATGATGTATGTATGTATGATTAACAAGCCTTGTTGAATTAGGCGTATCGGTAAGCTCGTTCAAAACAAATACAGATGTCAACTTCTGCCTTTTAACGGTCGAATTCGCATTCAGTGCTAGTTAACACTGTTTGCTAAAGATTTAGCCGACAAATGTCAGCTGATAAGTCTGGAACACCGGATTTATAGAGGGGGTATTATTATGCGAATGGCTAAGTCGGTACGCGATGGAAATGCTCCTTAATGAACACATCCAACAAAATAAAACAAGTTCTGTAAGATTTGGGATACTTTTGCCGACGATTGGGTCAACGGCAGTTCTTGATAGAATACGGCGTGGATTCGGCAAATGTATCTCTAGTATTTCAAACAGCATGGCAGGAGGTGATTGGATATAATGTTATTTTAAATATCTACGATATTATACATACTTGGGAGGCGGTGTATTTTTGGTGGACAGGCGCGGCGACATTGCCCTCAACCAGCGGTCGCAGAGGCGGTCTAGTATCGAGTCACAATCTCTGCCCGCGCCGATCCATTGATACATCTGCAAAAATCAAGTATTTCAGACTGGGTTTTTCAACTTTTACATAACTATAAATAACGGTAGCCATGATTCATTTATGCCGTGATCATGGCGCTTGCAACAGCGTCGAAATATCGGAAAACTCAAAAATCATCAAATCATGGTATGTTACCCGTTATTAGTAGGAATATCTTTAGAAAACATAGAATTTAAAAGCCGTTCAAAATATAATTATTTGCGGTGGCAGCTTCACTCTTACCCACAGCGCTAGCCGTATTCAGACACTGTGCTGTCAATTTAGTCGGGCGTCCCGTGATATATATCTATACCTTTTATATGTATATCCCAGCCCCCATATTCATAAAAATATCTCATTAAATAATGTTTATCAGACTTATAAAAGGTTAATATAGAACGTTAGATAATAAACGTTTTTCATAAATATAAATTACCACGATTTGTTTAATTAATAACAGTTCAATAAAAATGCTTTTATTGAACTGTTTATCCTCCTTGATTATCTCTATAATAGTTGTAAAATAAGGCATAAATAGGCTTATTGTGTGTGCCAATTAAGTTATATAAGCTAGAAATAGCAGTTTTTATGAATAAAAGCGCTAATATTTAGGATTTTACCTGTGTCTTTGTCATGTATTGAAGGTAAGGTACAAAATCCTCCGGGTGAGATCCTCTTTCCCCAGCCAGAAATTCCAAAGCCGAATCCAGCTCTGCACACCAATCGTCCGACACTGCAAACAAAAACCACTCCTATTAATATAATCCATCATTCGATTTTTTATAGAATTACTAAACTTAGATTTTTTTGGACACACGTGGAACTTAAAAAGACATTTTGACAGTCTCACTTTATCGAGACTCATTTTTAATAAGTATGAAATTCGATCGACGGATATCCTTTGGATATGAGGACTTTATTTTAATAAGCATCCATCACAGTGGAAATCGGGGTAAATGACCGCACCACATCTCATACGATATTTTAAGCGTAGAAAGCCGCAATATAATTAGCGTACCGTGTTCGGAACAATACAAATAAAATATTTAAAAAAGTTCTGAATGTGGAACGCTTGGACGGCTCACCAATCTCTGTCTGACAGGTCTCTTAATATCACAAAAATTATATATAAAATGTATTCACTCACAAGAGTACCAAGTATTCAACGGAGCGATGGGCGACTTCATGACCGCACCACATCTCGCGTGCAGCTGCTGTTTCGACGCCCTATGCGCATCCCTGGCGGGGAACAGCGCCCGGACCAGGGAGAGGAAGCTGGCGTGCGTCGTCTCAGTTAACGACTCGTCCACTTCAACCACTCGCTCCTCTTGGATGGCGGAGGCCGACGCGTCTACTTGGATCACTTCGCCCTCCTCGTCAGCTAGTTGGATTGGCAGGGCCATCATATCTGTAAAATCGAACAATGCTAAAAAATACTGTAAAGAAAGAGGAATAAAGAATTTGTCCACCAAAAGTAATTGTTTATTATTTTGTACATCTACACTAATATTATGAAGCTGAAGAGTTTGTTTGTTTGAACGCACTGATCTCAATATCTTCTGGTCCGATTTTAAAAACTGTTTCAGTGTTATATAATAGCCATTTATTGAGGAAGGCTTTTGGCTACCTTTTTAAATCCACAAACATGGGTTCCTGGTCGCGTTTAAAGATAGTACTAAATAAATCCCAATTAATCACAAAGCATCACATAGCCCCTAAGCAGAGCTTGTAGTATATAGTATTAGGTTCCAGATATCTGCATAGTTTAGTGCATGTCACTTTTTTTAACAATATTATAATTGCTCAATTAAGTTTAATTCTCCCTTACAATTTATGACCACATGTAGAGTTGCTTACACATTTGTTGTATGGAAGACTCCCTTAAAATGTATATATTTTATTCTATCTACATTGTATTTGATGCTATAGTGTCCACAAAAATACATCATCATGCCATACATTTAATATCATGGGTTACAGCCATGTGACACAGAGAGGGATTGCATCGCAGAAGACTAAAATGTTAACTTTTGTATAAACATAGTCTTACCAATTCCATCTAAGTCTTCCAATTTGATGGGTAGATGAAGATTTCCGGAATTCTGATCAAGAGGTTCTTCTTTGATGGCAACTTCAGAAGGATTGTAGCTATCCCTAAAACCATAAAGCATGTTATAAAAAGTCCATAGAAAAACTTTTTAAAAATGAAGAGA
This sequence comes from Gymnoscelis rufifasciata, assembly GCA_929108375.1. Lineage (NCBI taxonomy): Eukaryota > Metazoa > Arthropoda > Insecta > Lepidoptera > Geometridae > Gymnoscelis > Gymnoscelis rufifasciata. Next base: position 3,074,211 of record OV815315.1, on the reverse strand, counting down.
TAAGCCAACTCTTATTAGAAATTTTAAACTATGTATCAACTTCGCTCGAGTATAGCTCGACTTTTTGACTATTGATTTAGCATATCAATGTTATGGCTCGCTAATGCTAAGTTATTGACAGCGGCAAAGTATCCACATTGCACGATTGCCGCGCGTCATCTGAGAATTCAGCAGTTAGACCACAAACATTATAGAATAGAAAAAAGTAACTAGAATTAATTGAAACATACATTGAACTACCAGGATAGCTTTCATTCTCATCATCAATAACTTCCTGCTTGATTTCCACTTGCTCCAAAGAGGTTGATGCTCTCGGACTAGCCACTGGGTCCAGAAATGAAGAGCTCTCCGAATCAGATTCATTTTCATACTTTATACTGGCTTTACCATCAAAGTCATTCTCCTCTTTGATTTTCTTTATAGTTTTGCCTTCACTGACTTTTCCTCTTGATATGGAATCTCTTTTAGGCCCTCGCTTTAGTTTCTGAATCGGAGATTCGGAATTGGGCCTGCCAAATATAAACTTCTTGCCTCCATATACCCTTTGCTCTATTTCTTCTAAGGTTATGCCATTAACATTGAGTTCTGGATGTATCTGTAATATTTATTATTCAATTATTATTCAACTACCTCTCTTTTAGTCTGACGAATGTAGAAATGTTTTTTTTTTACTATTTGGAAACAAATTGACCTTATGAAAGGTTTTATGTTAATAAATCTAAAGATATTATTACCTCTCTCTGCATCCTTCTTAGTTTATGAAAAGTAATCATTTCTTTTTCATCTAATATTGGATCTGGATATGTTTGTGAGCAGCCTGAGAGAGTACCAAGTACTTGTGATTCTTCTTCCTGTGATATACGAGACAATTTTAAATAAAACTTCAAATGATATGTGATATAATAAGCTCTGAAATCAGATAGATAATATTTTATGACTTTTTTTTAAATTAGCCTATAGCATCCCACTGTAGAGCAAAGGGTACATATTAGGAAACAAGTTTCATAATTGGGGCTCTTGTCTGGGAATAAAATCAATGTAACACATTTCTGAACACCACATGAAACAACAAATAAATGATTATGATGAACAGAATAGTGCTCCCATCCAACTAAATAGTGGACATGACAAAATGTAGTAAACTCAGCTAACATAACAGGCAATAACAATAATTAACTTAACTTAACCCAATGTTATGGTACAACAAAGATGTCTACTTGTGTCTTATGAATAGATAGATTAAAGAATATTTGAGGAATTACTTACAGGGTCAAGGTTGGTTGGAGACACTGGTTTTCTGTCACTGAAACCTTCATCTGGACCCTCAGGGAAGTTTTCATCTTCAGATGAATCCCCTCCGACTTCACTCCTCACAGCATTCAGTTCATCAAAATACCTCTGCTTAGCTTTTTGATAAATTGATCTCTGACCAAGGGATAGTGAAGATTTAAAAGGCAGTCGGGGAAAAAATGGCATAGGACCTGGAGGGCCCCCTTTGACTGCTGCTAATAATCTTTCACGGTTCAGTAACATTTCAGGCAGTAACTTAGCATAGTGATCTCTTAGCTGGAAAAAATATTATTTATAAAACAAACTTCTACAGAAATGTATAAATGTCATTCATAAAAATATTTGTATATATACCCTCTGCCTTTGTTGCTTTTTTCTAGCCTTTTTCAATAACTTTTTCATGTTAGCCAAATCTGGTCGAAAGTTACCAAGTTTCAGATCATTATAAAAATCACTCAGAGGCGATGTGAATTTAAAGGGTTCATAGTTAAAGAGCATTTTAAGAGTAGTGTCTTTCTCTTCATTGTCATTTTCTTTGAATTTCGGTAGGAAATTTTTTAGGTGCTCTTTCTCTTTATCTTCTAGAGATTCAAATGTTTTCATGGAAAATACTTCTTTGAATAGTGAGTAGTCCTCACATAGGTTCTGAGGCAAGTTGAAGGTGTGCCCCAGGATGCGAACTGTCTCCGCGGTATCGTCGTCCCCGTCGGTACTACCGCTGCTGGAGCTATCAGAGGAGCTACTGCTGCTCTCACCACTAAAGCTCCGATCGCTATCCATCTTCTCTGCCATTGGGGACTGGCCTGAATTCATACTTGAGTTGCTGTGATGCAATGCCCACTAAATCCAAAGGCTCCGACAGAGATTTTCTGCTAACTACATTGATATTTTACAGTGTTTTGCTCATGTTGTTTACGAAAAACCCGAGCAATGTTTTAGGAACTTGAGCAAAAAGCCATGAAGTTTTTTTAAACAGCCGTCAAGTCTTGTCTAAATTAAAATAGAACGCACACGCCAAACCTCGGCGTTTCACACATACTATGCGCCAGAACGGCACATTACGATGAGAAAATAACTTGACAATCAAGAACGGCGACATTTTGCTCGAAAAATAGAATTTAAAACAAAACTCACTTTGTCTATTGTTAAGGTCTAGATTGTTTATGGTGAATGAATAAAACCTGGACACCACAGACAAAAAAAAACTAGAGTTGGGATAAAATTTCCTGCGTTAAGAGTCGATTGTTATTCAAGTTTAAAAAAATTGCTTTGATTCCGACGCTCCGTTTCACTATTTCACTTTTTCTCACCCAAAACCTTATTTTTAAATGCAACATAATATTATTAGAAAATATTATTGTACTATCAATAGGGTATAACGCCTTATTTTAATAACTGAAACGAATCCTAAAGTGTAATATTAAAATACAATATTAATAAATTAATTTATTTTAATTTAAAATTGAATTAGAATAGTTGATTTCGTATCTTTATAAATAAATATGTATGGCGTTTCTCATTCGGACGGAATCTATAGGTGACTTTTAAGGGAACTAAAGTTATGAAATCAGTGGTTTTTTCATATTTTAAATTAAGAATATTCCATAAATGGAATAACATCAATGAAAAATTGAGGTAGAATTTGTTGTATTTATTATGTTTGTCTAGTGTCTAGGTAGATACCTGTGCTTCAACTAATTAAAATGTGGGTTAGATGATAGTCCAACATGTTAAACTAACAACATTTATTTGTTCTTTTCTTTTCATATTTCAATATATTTTCGGATATTACATAAGCAGGCGTTTTATACAGGCACTAGTTAATGTTCGAACATATAAATTAATTTTCTTATCCTTTTTTTTATCTATGTTTAAAAACGTTTATTGTTGCAGTATAAAATGTTTCAAAATTTAAAAACATCATGAAGTTATTAACATTAAAATTAAACTAACAGCTTTACCATTGTGAGAAAGAACACAAATGTAATATTTAATACCATACACGCTAGGCTATGACGAACTGACGAAGTCTAAAGACGTAGAACGGACCGTTTTCAAATTTTCAATCCATCAAAAAACCATCAACAACAAGCTCGGTAGTTGCTTGTGGTTGTGCTTGCTTTTGTGTGTCTGTGAAAATTTTTTGACGTAAAATATTCGGTGTAGTAAATATGGCTGACGAACTGAATGTTGACAGTCTTATTCACAGACTTTTAGAAGGTATTTATGCAATATTTTTACTTATCGATGCTTATTCTAATCCTACAACTCATAAACTTTATCTGCAATGTATTGGATCTTCGCTCAGTAAGCTCTTGTTGCGTAATTATCACTTACTAGTAGGTATAGAAACGTCAAACTCATAAATAAATCGATTATCCTCAATTCTTATCTAATTTTCTTTGGATGTTAGATATTTAGAACGGCAGCAGCAATGTCTACTGTAACCGTAGAGATACACCACTTTCCTAATGCTAGATGGCATCGCAAAAATAGATTTCCAATAGGATGTCAGAATTCATAGCATGGAGCACCTTCAATAGGCCTAATAATACGCTTTAGTCGCATTATGTACGTAACTTACTTGATTTAAACATGTTTATTTTACTTTATTATGCTGCTTATTGACGGGTTACTACAGTATACAGACTGCAACAGGAAACAGCACGAAGAAAAGGGAAATTCAAAGACATCTTTTCAGGAGAATGTATGGTTAAACCCAAAATACTTGCCAAAGTAAAAGCTAGATTTTTCTTTATTATTTAGTGTTCTGCTAAGTTGAGGCTCCTATCCAATCATAAATACTCGCCATTATAATGTTTGGGCTATCATCTGCCATTCAAACAGCTTCAAAAGAAATCCAACCCACCTGAAATCGCTGGCACCAAGTATGTAAACAGTTAAAAGTCCTTAAATGGACCAAATCCATTCTGCAAACCAAAATACATTTTATGAAATGTAAATACTGTTTGTTCCTCACTATATTCAAGTCCCAGTCACCTGTGAAAGTGAATTCTCCAAATTTTGGCATGATCTATAAAATAAATTTTATGTGTTTGTGGAATGGAATCCTTTGGAATGCTGAATGAAATGAAAAAACTACAATAGCATGTGTAATAGCAAAATAAAGAAATGCGCCAACATCGTCATACAACTGCTGCATTGTAACATTCTGCTTGAAATTGATTAGCAAACATTTAGTTGAATTGTATTTTATAGCGAGTATGAGCTTGTATGATGTCTAGCGAGAAATTGTCCTTGTGATGTCTGGTTCCATGCCTAGTCTATATAAAAATACTATTAAGGTCTACAATGAGTAAGAAGTATGTTTCTTTTCTCAGTTCGAGGATGCAGGCCCGGGAAGACTGTGCAGATGTCAGAGTCAGAGGTGCGGGGGCTGTGCACCAAATCCCGGGAAATCTTCCTACAGCAGCCTATACTACTGGAATTGGAGGCACCACTTAAAATTTGTGGTAACTATTGCATCAATGTTTGCTGTATATCTCAAATCTCATATACAAATCCTAGTATTTACATCAACATAGATTAAGGAAAATAATGGCTAATATTATACATACCTACCCAAGTGCAATATAATTGCATTAAAGAACATCACTTTTCAATAGATAAGTGCATTTGTTTATTAAATGATTTATATGACCTACAATGATTGGGCTTTGCTTGAATAGTTTATCATAAGTAATATTGTAAATAAAAATAGGCTTGCCGCAAATTGAGGAATATTTTTACAAAATAATGAAGGAAACTCAGTCTATTTATGTCTTTTAAGCTGAATGGACTGTCAAGATTACGAAATTTTCCTGTTATAAAGTCCCGAATATCCTTATCATAACATCATGTGATTCTAACTTTAGTGTTGATAACCTCATTGTATTTGAAAACTCCTTGAGTGTCTGTGTTAAAACCTGACAATGAGATACACTAGTCTAGCCAATTCCATATTCAATGGTTATCCTATAATTAACAAGAGTAAACAACCATTGTGTGGAAAGAATACCCTTGGCATAGTATAATAAAACAGTTTCAGCATCACTTAACAAATTAGCTTTGCGCCAGTGAACATTTTTATGCACTGCTTAACTCCCTATTCAGACTGGGGATGTGGTTTGATCAGCCCCAGAGATGTCTAAAAATGGATATTATGTGTGATATGATAATCCTTTTGATGTTATGAAAAATAATAACAGGTTTATTTGTCTGATTAAGGGCCGATTTTCAAGGTTTTATGTAACATAGTTTGGACGATATCAGAGCATTGAAAAATCGTCCCTTAATTACGTATTCTATATATAAGTATGTAAAAAAAATACACTTTTTCTCCAAATGTATAAATATGTATGTCTGCATTTATTTAATAAATTGTGTAAGATACTATGTTGCTTATAGGATTTGGCTTGGAAGCAAGTGTTTTAATTTCAAACAAGAGCATTATGATTTTAGCACCTATAAATTTATTTACGTCCATGTTTATATTCAAAGATTCTAAGACAAACACTATGTTTATAACCTCAAGTCCATCTGCTTTGAAAACTGACTATAAATCTCTAATTTGTTAGTGTTTCTTTGAAAGTCTGGTTTTAATGGAAACTTGTGAATAGTGTGGTTATTAAAGAAAATCCGACATCTGACTCATAAAACAAATAAAAACGTGTAGGCCAGTGTAATTTGAACGCAGCTCTAATCAAACCTGCACGACATTGAAATATTATGTAATAAATGTATCTTATTTGCCAAACAGTAGCTAATAGATTAATTAAATGTTGTGAAGCACAGCTGATGTTCATAAATCAGTAAGGAAGGCTAGATTACTGCCAAAACTGTGTGAGTACCATCGAACAAAGCATACTTCACTCATTCTATACCCTAGCTCTTGTTTATTGTTTGACATCGTGTCATGAGGGTTTATCCGCAAAACGTATGTTTGTCTGTATGCCAGAAGCCTTGTTGAGATTGCTCGTCATTATTATTTAAATTAGATTCGTGTTAGTGGCCTTACATAAATCGTTTTGTAATTATGTCTTTGTAGCAGTTACAGTAGTTAGTTTAGCAATAGGACGAATTCAGAATTTGCTTGCGTATAAAGTAGGTACTTATAGTTCAAGATGAAGCGTATTTTGCGAAGCGCTTGGATAGAGGAATATAGAAAACCTTTATTTGGAACTCAAAACGTAAACACACCCATATCGATTACTTTATAAATAATCGTACCGTAATAGCATTACCTGGATTTGGCAGTCCAGTCTTAGTCATTATATGGGTACCTACCAAAATAAACAGATTGGCTTTTTGGCGTATTCGAGACGAATAATTATCTATTTGTGTAAACTTGTCAAGAATCGTGTTCTTTCTAATTTATTCAACTAATTAAATCCACTCCCGGCATTAATACTGTTAGCATCATGAGTAGGAGTTCAACATTGACATGAAAATACATTGTTATTATTATGCGATAAATGTGAGATAAGCTCGATACTTTCAAAATGTTACTAAAATTTTCGTAGACCGCGAATCGTTTGGGATATTAAGTATGTAATAGTCAAATCCCCTCCTGTGTAGTCTTTTTAAAACCGAAATGTCCTGGTTTTTTGTATTCAAATACTGCGTTTCAAAGTTGGGATATGGCAACCCTAATCTTAATACATATATATAAATCTCGTGTCACAATGTTTGTCCTCAATGGACTCCTAAACCACTTAACCGATTATAATAAAATTCGCACACCATGTGCAGTTCGATCCAACTTGAGAGATAGGATGGTTTTTACGGCGAGAAAAATTCGAATAATTTCCGGGAAAATTTTATACACGTGCGACGCCGGGGCGGGCCGCTAGTTTAGTTATATAAATAATATCTAGCATCTGCAATATCTAATTTCTATCACCGAGATTAACATAACACTTTCATTAATCCCAATGTATTTTCCAGGCGATATTCACGGACAGTACACAGACTTGCTGCGTCTCTTCGAATACGGCGGGTTCCCGCCCGAAGCCAACTATCTATTCCTGGGCGACTACGTGGACCGCGGGAAACAGTCTCTGGAGACGATATGCCTGCTGCTCGCTTACAAGATTAAGTACCCAGAGAACTTCTTCCTTCTCAGGGGCAACCACGAGTGTGCGAGCATAAATCGTATTTATGGTAAGTTTTTGTGTTTAGCTTAGCTTTACGCCTTTCTGCCCGTTGAATGACCCATTGTTAGGGTATTTAGGTTTTCACTGCGGCTAAAATAGGTAATTAACAAAGTAATTATCGGTAATTTGGTGAGATTTAGATTCTTTTGCACTTGTACTCGTGTAAGTACCTATGGATAAATCAGCATTTTACTATGTTTTTCATAAATCGCTACCTCAATTTTTTTTTGTTTTAATGCTCGATAAGCTTTTATTTGACCACAATCTCACCTGATGTAAAAACACGAAAAAACGATGGTATTCTAGAATAAACTTATAAAAAATATAGAGATTCCCCAGCATATTTTAATGTCTTTGAAATGTAATTTGCAAACTCGGCGTTACTCTACCTGGGAAACTTATTTACTGTATGCAGCTGACTTAGTAACGGCAGATCCAAATTTGATACTTTATATTAGTTGTTGCATTAGTGTCTATCATTATTCGCCGTAAAACCCACCTATGCAACGAAGATCAAACCACGAGCTATACAAAAGATAATTTTCTTGAAACAATGAATTGTCTTAATTTTGTTCACCTTGTGCTAGTATCACAAACATGCATGTTAACAAAACTAGAGTACTAAAAGATTTGGTATAAAATATCTACACTATCTTCCTGCAAAATAACGATAACTACACTATTAAAAGTAAAGGAGAAAAGATCTCCTGTACTGGGAAAACAGTGCCAAATTTGACTCAAATCTGGCTATATTCGCAATCATTGTATTCTGCCGCGAAATGTGGTATTTTACCGCGGTAAAAGTAGCCTATGTGTTATTCTGATATGTAAGCTTCATCAAATATACAGTATAGTGAAGTTTCATCAAAATCCATCCAGTAGTTCTTGCATGAAAGAGCAGCTAACACTCTTACTTACATTCAAACTTTCGCGATTAAGATTAGTAGGATGTTAATAAATTGAGTAAATTCTACCATATCGTGTTTTTTTTATGTTTATAAATGTTAGTGAGACTGTCTCAGTGGCGCGGTGGGCGACGGTCCGCCGGGGAGTCAAGTGTTTGTATGTTCTGCAACCACTTTCTCCTTGGTCTGGGTGTTTAATATGTATAATAAAAATATCTATGTACTTGTTATATTATTGAGAATATCGGTTAGAGGTTACCACGGGGCTAGATGTTGATGATATTGTCCGGAAATATTTATTTATAAGCCTAGCATATAGTTTGTTGCCTAATAGTGGGTTCGTATTGTGTTATATCTATTGTTGGTTATGTTATCCAACGACCACTATGGTGAATTATTATTAATATCAACTCGCCCCGGATTTGCTTGCAAAACCACATATAAATTCAAATTTACAAAAAAATGCTTGTCTGTGCAAATGCTTTGATCAGGGTTTATGTATCTTTATAAAGTTAATCGACATTCACATATTGTATAATTACGTATAAGGCCCGGGTGGACTGAGTAGTTTATAACACAAACCGTAAAGCGGAAGTTTATTTATTAATTTGTAGAAGTTTGTTTATTTAGTAGTATTCTTTGTGTTATTTTACTATAGGTAATCCTCACACGAGAAACCAAAAGCTCGTGTGAACTCTAGCATTGAAATAATGTTGCAACTAACACGGATCCTCCAAAAAATTAAATTCGACAGAGTAAGACACTACTTTGTGTGAACGCAGCGTTATTTAAAGAAATGAAGATTTTTTTTTTGGAATATGATTACAGATTTGCACGTAATCTATTTATAAAATAAAAAAAAAACTTCGGTTCTCTAAAAGTGAAAGTCATACTATTTTGTAATGTGCATGTGATGCGCTTTAATTTGAGGGTACCTATATACGAGTATATTTGCTGATTTTCGGTTTTTCTTCCCCACTTTTACACTCATAACTTTTATACGGGTCAACCGATTTTCATCAAACATGTCTAAGAACACTCGCGTAAAACCTTTTTCATCACCATCATTTCAGCCGTAGGACGTCCACTGCTGGACATAGGCCTCCCTCAAAGACTTCCAGTGACTTCGGTCGGTAGCAGCTTGTAACCACCGCGAGCCCGCTACCTTCACCAGGTCGTCCGTCCATCTAGTTGGTGGACGTCCTACACTGCGTTTGCCGATAAAACCTAAACGAAGAAAACCTTTTTACCTTTCATAAAAATAAAACTAAATTGAAATCGCTTCATTCGTTGGGGAGCTACGATGCTACAGACAGACCGACCGACACGTCAAACGTATGACACCCCCTGTTTTTGCGTGGGGGGTAAATAAAATAGGGAACGATAATGCACGCAGTAGTTAATAACTGTGTCGCTAATACTAACGCCCATCTCCAGATACAGGGCTTGTAGAGATCTAGATGATTATACGTAATCTTATAACTATAATCTAATCTGTGTCCAGCGGTTGATGTTCCACTTAGCTCTTTGTTTCCATAATCAAAGAAGAGTCCGTATAATTCGCTCATATCGAATCGATATCAGACTTGTGACCTAGAAACAGACCAATAAAACGACGGAAAAGTAGTTATACTTACGTTTAAGTCGCGCTGTTTATCGGCCAGTTCAATACACGATAGCGAAAAGGTTTCCCAATTAATAATGCATGTTAGGTTAAGACGTAAGACTTTATACTTCAGCGATAGCGTATTCGATCAATGCTTCCTGTTTTTAACCCCCGACCAAAAAGAGGGGTGTTATAAGACTTATAAGTTTGATGTGTCTGTCTGTCTGTCTGGCTGGCTGGGACATCATAGCTCCCGAACGGATGGAGCGATTTTAATTTTCTGTATGACAGGTGAGTCTGGCGCGAGTGTTCTTAGACATGTTTCATGAAAATAGGTTGTGCCGTTTAAAAGTTATGGGGGTTAGAGTGGGGAAGGAAAACGATATCTGCAAATATACTCGATTGGGGGTATCAAATGAAAACGCATCGCGTGCACATTACAAAATATTATGGTGTTATACTTTTAAGGAAATTAAGGCATTGGAATCGGGGGTTTTTCTTAAATTAAAAATTTAGATTAAATGCTAATAATTAGTTCGCAATCAATTTAAACACGTGCTTTAACGGTGAAGGCAAACATCGTGAGGAAACCAGCATGTTCTGATATCTTAAGGACATGTTTTTTTTTTTTTTTTTTATTGTTTTTTTTTTTATGCTCGATAAGCCTTCATTTTACCACAATCTCACCTGATGTAAAGTGACGATGTGGTCTAAGATAGGACATGAAGACCTAGAAGGTAGATGGCTTATTTTTCCCAGCCAGCTTCTATCTGCGTTGGTTCTCTGTTTAGGACATTCATATTAAATCTATATTTAGCTATTTATATTATACTAGCAACCCGCCCACTTCTTTGCCCGCGTAATATTATATTTACACCGGTACAAACAAGCTTTTGTCCATTACTGGGATGACAGATATTATTTCCTCGCCAAATTTCGTTCAAATCGGGCATTATAAATAATAAATAAATAAATATTGCCGGACAATCCACACAACAACATCTCTAGCCCCGTGGTAAGCTATAATATGCTTGTGTTACGGGTACTAGACATCTGATATACTTAATATAATAGACATACATAGATAGATATTTTTTATTATACATATTAAACACCCAGACCAAGGAGAAAATGCTTGCAGAACATACAAACACTTGAACCCTCAGCGGGAATCGAACCCGCTACCTCTTGCACCGCAAGCGGACCTCCGCCCACCGCGCCACTGAGGCAGTCGGGCATTGATCGCAATAATTGTTTTTTTTACGCGAAATGTGGTATTTTAACGCGTTATAAAATAGCCTATGTGATAATCTGAAATTTAAGCTATATTATTATGAAGTTTCATCAAAATCCATTTACTTGTTTTTGCATAAAAGAACAAAAAAACACACAATCTCACAAACTTGCACGTTTATAATATTAGTAAATATTAGTTGGATACTAGGATCATATATTATACACTAGTGGCCCGCCCCGGCTTCGCACGGGTTTTTTATTCAATTTTTTCCCCCGGCAAGTATTCGTTTTTTTTTTTCACCTTTTAAACCTTCCCTAGACCTCCACGAACATTTCAAGACTATGATAAGATAAATCCGTTCAGCCGTTCTCGTGTTTTAATCAGACTAACGAACATCAATTCATTTTTATTTATATGGATATAGAAAGTTAATAAATAATGGGATATACAATATAGCTTTTCAAAAAGTGCTCGCTTCTATCTGCGTCGCCTCTCCGATTGATAGGACATTCATATTAAATCTATACTTGATTATATTAACCGTCTATGTTGTCACGCGATCTTCCTCGCGAATTACTCTATTTAATGTGGTAATTCTTATAAAAGTATTAAAAATATATAATTTCCTGTGTCTGTGAGCTTGGAAATCTTAAATGCTCACAGAATTTTAGCAAGAAATAGATAGTTCGGATACTAATTCAACACTATTTGGTTACTTGACTTACCTAAGTCAAGTAATTTAAATCAGAAGTAGGTACGAATCGGTATTATTATTATTATCAGTTTTGTGCGATAAAAGCCTTAAATTTAGGAAATTTAGGTTAAAAAAAAAAGTTTGATAAGAAACGATTTTTTTTTATTATCAAAGGGCTTAACCAAACAAAATGATGTGAGCAATTATAGTACTATTCTTTGTTGTTGTAGGATTTTATTACATATAATTTTATGCAGTGCCTACGAGTTATGCTTTTCCAATAATGAATAATGTGATGTTGATATTTGACTATTTGACTTCTACAAATAAATTAATTCCAATACATACATTTATTTTCTATTAACTATTACAAATAGTTTAGTAAAATTCAAGCTATGTCGAAATACTAAAGAACTCCAATTATCGGTCACAGACAGCCACCAACAGTCAAACTATTTAAGTCTCATCCAAAAATAAACCTTATAATAATTAGTTACGGTCGCCTATCGAACGTTAGATTTGTAATCTGTAATCTACGGTTGGAGTGTTGCCAGCACGAGAATACAGTACTTGCAATAAAGTATTCTACCAGAGTATTCATAGTTCCAGTCAGGACGCCCTACGGTTGAAAAGAAGATGATGATTATTTTAAGTCTAGGACGTGACAACTGCTGGATATATTTCTCAAAGATTTCTAATTAAAACGGTTGAAAGTGGCTTCATTCCACCGTGAACTTGCAATAAAGTATTCTACCATAAAACAAAGTAAATTCTAATATAGTTTTCATAGTTCCACTCAGGACGCCCTGCGGTTAAAATGATGATTCATTTAAGTTGTGACCACTACTGGACATATTTTTCGTAGATATCCAATTAAAACGGTTAAAAATGGCTGGAATCCATCGGGAACCGTGCCCTTTACCAAGTCATCCCGCCGTATATCTATTTGGTGAAAATACATTCGCTGCGCTTTGCCTAATCGCAGTTTGCAGACAAGAACACTCAAAAACAAGCCCCAATCAAACATTTTATCAACGGACAATATTATGGTTGTTCCATATCGAATTAATCCGTTTGGACTATGTCTGTAACCCTCTTCTACGTTTTCCCTCATATTTGAATTGGTTAAAGAAACGTAAGTTCTAGTAATCGTATTAAAAGGTAACTTCGGTATAGTGCTATTGATCGCGACCTTATTAATTGAAGGTATGGTCAACGTTGTCAGTACAATATACGCGATAGAATATGCGCGGGGGGATATTACGCGAAACGCAGCGCAGATTGCGCCAATATCACAAACAGTAAACAACTTTAAAAGTGTATGTATTGAAGTGTTTCTTTTAATTAACAATGAGATTAAAAACTATTTAATGCACGGAACCATTGGTGTATGAGACCATAACAAACTTTTGAAATGTTTTATACATTGTTTTATTTATTTAAACACTTTATTTGCACAAATTTGAAGTGTGTACAAAAAGGTGGACTTAATGTCTAGGCATTTTCTACTTGCCAACCTGTAATAATTGTTATGCTAATGTTGCAAAAAATCCATACAACAAGAAACACGGGATAATTAGTAACTTAACGTTGTTTTGTTACATAATTATGCCCGTATACGTAGTTTATACGACTTCTTTTTCTTTCTTTATATCTGGCTTAGGTACCTAATGGAAAGTTTAGTTAAAAATTTTAATGCTCATTGTATAATGTTAGTCTGCGTATAACATAATCAACAAACAACAAACTTAACTTTTAAACTTAAACATAATTTCTACTGTGCTCCTTCAGGTTTCTATGACGAGTGCAAACGCCGGTACAACATAAAACTGTGGAAGACGTTCACGGACTGCTTCAACTGCTTGCCGATCGCCGCCATCATCGACGAGAAGATATTCTGCTGTCACGGCGGCCTCTCGCCCGACCTTCAGGGCATGGAGCAGATAAGACGGATAATGCGACCCACAGACGTGCCTGATACAGGTAATACTAGTCCGCCATTTTGTTACCAACTAGTCAGCCATTTTGAATAAATTTGATAAGTATGACGGCGTGACGTCCTGGTTCTTCATTGTAGGGCATTTGTATCGAGTGGAAGTAGCATAGAATCAACTTACAAGAAAAAATAAAAATTGACTAATTAATCAACTATCGCAAATAAAAAAACAATCATAAATAAAAAAAATGACACAAACCAAAAACGAATAAAACGAAATAATAATAATACATAAAAAATCTTAATAATTCCTTAAAAATTGTGGCTATTTAAAAAACAAAGTGTAAAACGTTGCTTTTGTGAACTCGTTCAGCAATGCAGTAAATCAAAGTTCTCGGCTGCTAGGTTAAGCGTTTGGATAACGAAATGATAACGAATATCGGATAACGAAGATGAACTCATACTACGCCTAGGATACCGTGTATATTTTATACAAATTATTACAAAAAAAAAATAACAAAAATAAGTATGGAAGCCCCCATATATATATAAATATTTAATACATTTTAAGTATTTGTTGATAAAGCGGCAAGAGAAATACATCATACCTCGAAAATTAATATCTCTATCTATCACGGTTCTTGTGATATCTACATAGTTTATTTATTTATTTATTTATTTTATAATTTTAGGAAAACTAACAGCTAGGTAACTAAATACTAAACACAGTGTGCAACTAACGGCTAATTATAAGTTTCCACAGATATGAGAAAAAGTTAAGTTATATAAAACAGTCGAATAGAAAAGACAGCACATTTGGTTTAAACAAACTAAGTTACAATAAATATTTACGCAAAGAAAAAACTACTCAACCAGTGTTTAAGACGCTTGGTTGAGGTATTAAATAAATCTAAATCTACTTCATCGTTGCCATCAATAAATATAGTATTTGCTTGGATGTTATTGAATGATTTGCACGCCCTTAAGATGAAAGAGTTCTGCCTGTAGTTCGTCCTCACCAGTGGTTCATGCAAGAGCTTAGGCTTACGAAGTGAGCCTATGTTCGTGCGCAGACCAATCAGCTCTAACAGCTCTGGACAGTCCACCGTTCCGTTCGCTAAATTCATAAGATAGCATAAGTCAGCAATATTCCTACGTTCAATAAGGGGTAAGAAGTGAAATTTACGACAGCGTTCAATATAGTCTGGTAAAAATATCTTTGCTCTAAACTGCAAGTAGCGTAGAAAACGTTTTTGAATGCCTTCAATTCTAGAAACATAGATGTCATAGCGCGGGTTCCAAACCTGCGAGGCGTACTCTAAATGACTGCGAACATACGCACAGTACAGAATCTTGAAGGTCTTAATACTGGTAAACTCCGATGACATCCTAAGTACAAAACCTAACGATTTTGATGCTTTCTTGACAATGTGATCGATATGATGATCAAATAAGAGCTTATTATCGAAATTAACACCTAAATCTCGGATAGTTTTCACTCTAGATAAGACAGTATTATTCAATGTGTAGTCAAAGTTAAGTACATGTTGTTTTCGCGTGTACGTAGATACATAGCATTTGGATACGTTTAACTGGAGGTTGTTAGTGGTGCAGTAAAGTTGAAAACGATAAAGTTCATTTTGTAGGCGCAAAGCATCATCATTGCTACGAATAACGGTAAGGATCTTCATATCATCTGCATAGAGAAGTACTTTGGAGCTATTAAAGCAGGTGTGCACATCATTGTCCATAATGAGGAATAGCAGTGGACCTAGAAGGGAGCCCTGGGGTACTCCAGAAGGAATGCTCATGGCAGAAGAAGAGTAACCACTGAGTACTACAGTTTGGCATCTGTTATGAACATAAAAAGTGAACCAGCGGTAAAGGTTGCCTCTTATTCCAATAAGCTGTAGTTTTTTTAACCCCTGACCAAAAAAGAGGGGTGTTATAAGTTTGACGTGTCTGTCTGTCTGTCTGTGTGTCTGTCTGTCTGTCTGTCTGTGTCACCATAGCTCCCGAACGGATGGAGCGATTTCAATTTAGTTTTTTTTGTATGAAAGGTGAGTCTGGCGCGAGTGTTCTTAGACATGTTTCGTGAAAATTGGTTGTGCCGTTTAAAAGTTATGGGGGTGAGAGTGGGTAAGGAAAACCGAAAATCTGCAAAGATACTAGTGTGGGGTATCAAATGAAATCGCATCGCGTCCACATTACAAAATATTATGTTGTTTTACGTTTAAGGAAATTAAGGCATGGGAATCGGGGGTTTTTCTTAAATTTTAAATTTAGATTTATTATTAAGAGAATCAAGTGATCTATCCGGTCAAAGCATTTGGTATAGTCGGTGTAAATTATATCCACTTGAGACAGCTCAGACATGTGGTGTGATATAAACTCACTACAGATTAAAAGGTTAGAGGTGGTAGATTTTCCTCTGTGAAGCCGTGTTGACCGGAGTTAAGATCATGTTTTACAGCTGAGTAAAGTTGTATATGAATAATTTTTTCAAGAATTTTTGCAAAGAGGCATAGTTTAGAAATTGGCCTATAATTTTCAATCCTATCTCTTGGTCCTTTTTTATGAATTGGTGTTACATATGCCTTTTTCCACACAGCAGGCATTATGCCTTCTGTGAGTGAGCAACGATATATTAATGTGAGAGGTAAGGTTAAACTTTCGGCACATTTGACTATAAAAATGGGAGGGATATTATCCGGTCCAGCAGTTTTATTGAGATCTAATGATTTCAATAGTTTAAGAACCACATTATTAGACACTTCTATATCACCTATGTCCGCTGTTGATGTACAATGTTCAGACAGTTCAGATGGTGTATATGCATGTGTAGGTACATCACTGAGGAAAGTAGAATGGAAATATTCCCCAAACATGTCCGCAATCTCCTTACCTTGGTCTGAAATGCGGTCACCATAGTGAAATACAGAAGGATATGAATGAGACTGATTCTTAGATTTTACATAGGCCCAAAAGGCACGGGGATTTGTTTTAATATGTTTTTCAATATTTAGTATGTAGGAGTCATAATACTCCTTTTCTAGTAATTTAACCCTGTCCCTAAGCATTATGAATGAATTATAATCACATAGATTTCCATATTTTTTGAATTTACAGTGAAACTTATATTTCTCCTTTATTATTTTTATTAAAGGTATTTTGTACCATATTGGGTATTTGCTGGAAGGTGAGAATATCTTAGATGGTATGTGCAGGTCACGGAGGTTACCCAAGGTATGGTACAAGTAAGAAACTGCATCCTCAACAGATTTATTAAAAAGTACTGAATGCCAGTCAACGGAGTCAAGTTCCTTACATATTGATTCATAATTGCCATCCTGATAGATGAATTTAGTGTAAGAGAGAGGTTTAATTGTGTGGGTTTCATAGTACTTTATTCATCATAGGCAACATTGTACACTTGATTTCGTTAAAAAATTCTAATTATTATTATAAACACACACAGAAAATACAGCAAAAGACGCAGATAAGACGTTCAATTTGAGATGTAACTTAATAATAGAGCTGCCGATTAGTGGTACAGCCTGGTGTCAGACGGACAGACAGACAGATGACAGTCTGTAATATTTCCCGTTTTACCCTTTGACTGTAAAACTGTGATGCTATAAAATGTCAAACGAAGGAGTAGATGCTTGTGTAAAAAATGTTCAGTAATCAAATCTCAAAGTAAAAAATGGTTAAAAAAATGCATAGGTACTTAATGAATGCCCCAAAATAACAACTTATCAACTTACTAAAATAATAAATTTCTCATCATCGTGACTTCCTTACTCAAAGTTGCTTGAGGTGACTAATCCTGGTATATTTTTACTCTGGGAATTACCGCGTAAACACGTGATTCATAACAGTTTGGTCCAATGATGCAAGTTTCTCGATTGTTTATCATAAACTAGCGATTCGCGCCGACTTCGGCCTGGTGCAAAGTATACACATAATGAACTTTGAACTTTGAAGTTTGAATATCTTTATTTCTCACTAGCGGCCCGCCCCGGCGTCGCACGAGTAAAAAAGTTCCCGGGAATTTTTCCATATTTGCTCACCGTTTAGCCTTTTTTTTTACCTACCCTGGACTACGACAAACATTTTAAAACCAAAATCAGCTCAATCGGCCCAGCCGTTCTCGAGTTTTAATCAGACTAACGAACAACAATTCATTTTTATTTATTACAATAATTCGCTTACATGAAAAACCAACTTATATAACTATATATTTTTTTACATTTTGTCTTGAAAATTCTCTATCTATTGCTGGAAACTGCAGTAAAAAACTCTTGTCCACTTTAATCACTATACACTTAAATTGCTGCACTTGGAATCTGAATTTTCATAATATACATCATGAATAATGGATTTTCACGCGGTAAAAAGTAGCCTATAGCCTTCCTGTAAATGGGTATCTTTTAACTAATAAATCTAAATTTAAAAGTTAAGAAAAACCCCCGATTCCAAAGCCCTAATTTTCTTAAAAGTAAAACACCAGAATATTTTGTAATGACGACGACGAGCAGATTTTCGGTTTTTCTTCCCCACTCTCACCCCCATAACTTTTAAACGGCACAACCGATTTTCATAAAACATCTAAGAACACTCGGGCCAGACTCACCGTTTATACAACTAAATTGAAATCGCTCCATCCGTTCGGGCGCTATGATGTCCCAGACAGACAGACTGACAGACCGACAGACAGACAGATACGTCAAACTTATAACCCCTCTTTTTTGGTCGGGGGTTAAAATATCTTATACTGATAGAATTTATGATATCGAACCACTATTTTTTGAGATCAGTACCTTAAAACAAACAAACCTTTCAGATTTAATAATATTAGTATAGATAACTAAGTTAACTGATTGTTTTGTTGATATCATTCATATATACCTTATCTTTGTATGAGACTCCTGACTTTTTATCGTCTACGGGTGTTTAATTTCAACAGCGCTTACAAGAATTACTTTCTCAATTTTATAAAAAAATATACACTAGATAATTTCCTCGCGTCTCATAAAAAGGAAGGCCTTTTCCCAGCATTAGAGCGACATGTTTTGAAAATAATAATTAATATTTTTAGTGACCCAACTATCATCATTAAACACTAGACTTGGTGAGCCAAGTGAAGCTTCCCACGAATAGACCGTAATTATTTCTATATAATGTAGTATTTTTAACCCACGAGCAATAAAGAGGGGTGTTATGAGTTTGACGTGTCTGTCTGTCTGTGTCATCATAGCTCCCGATCGGATGGAGCGATTTCAATTTAGTTTTTTTTTGTATGAAAGGTGAGTTTGGCCCGGGTGTTCTTAGAGATGTTTCATGAAAATCGGTTGAGCCGTTCAAAAGTTATGGGGGTGAGAGTGGGGAAGGAAAACCGAAAATCTGCAAATATACTCGAGTGGGGTATGAAATGAAAGAGAATCGCGTGCCCTAACTACTAAATATTATGGTGTTTTACTTATAAGGAAATTAAAGCATTGTTATCGGGGGTTTTCTTAAATTTTAAAATTTAGATTTAAATTATAATGCATTATATTAAGAAAGGAGTGAGTGTTGAGATGACGAGTGACAGAGGAAAATGGAAGGAAAAAACATGTTGTGCCGACCCCACGTAATGTGGGATAAGGGCAGGAGAATGATGATGATTATAATGCATTATATTAGCAGCTTGCTCCACCATAACCCATGGGTGGTTACCCATGGGTTATGGTGGAGCAAGCTGCTAATATAATGCATTATAATATAATATAAATATAAATGCTGTTGTTCCAGGATTGCTATGCGACCTGCTGTGGTCCGATCCGGACAAGGATGTGCAGGGCTGGGGTGAGAACGACCGCGGCGTTTCGTTCACCTTCGGCCCCGATGTCGTGAGCAAATTCCTCAATAGACACGACTTGGACTTGATATGTCGGGCCCATCAGGTATGTACATCTTAAGATATCTTAGTGGGTCAGTACCCACAGTCCAACTTTTTTTTTTGTTTATGGTAGGCCTTCATTTGACCACAATCTCACCTGATATAAAGTGACGATAATGGTCTAAGGTGGGGCATGATCCGGACCACAATACGAAACACGAAAAAATCGCTTCACGCACTGGCCCAGCCCGGAGGGTAGTGCAAGCCGCAGCCGAAGCCTACCACCAGAGACTGTTCTTAGCACCACCCGGAGGTCACGTGTAAGGATTCAGAGGAATAACTTAGTGTCTCTGCCCGCGTTGGGATTATGATACTTCAGTGGTTCGATCCATTTCTTTCAAAATCAATCATCATCTTCACAAGACCGGAGCTACAGACAGCAGTCTGTGTCGCGGCTGCTTTGAGGAAGCGGAGACGGTGGAACATGAAGTGATCCACTGCAAAACCACAGAAGAGATAAGAAAGGAGACGGGGTTGAGGCGTCTCATGGACGCGATGACCCCATCTACTTCCGCAGACTTGCTCAAACAATTAGTTACAACACCGAAAGTCCTACTCCGCTACATCAGGGAGTTGGGCTGGTTGGGGCCTGGTTAGGCAGGGGGGGGGGGGGGGGGTAATGCACAAAACACTCCCAGGCGAGATGTCAATGCAGATCTCAGTTCCTCCACTTAGAATTAGATCCATTCCTCTTGCCCTCGAGCCGCGGACTTAGTTTAGTGTTTAGTGTTGAGGGCCATAGGACCCCGCCAAGGGATATACACAAGAAGATCACAGCGTTATAATTCATAACTATTTATTTGCACGCACATTAGTACATAGGAAGGTGAATAATAAAGTTAATACGACAGTCTCAGATTATTTTCTACCACATTAATTTGGCATCCAAAATCTTAACATAAAAAGTAAATTATAAATGTCTTATTCGATTATCATTACACAAAATACAACGCTTGTCTACCGAACGTGCTGAGTAATGGCAAAGGTTGTAACCATTACTACAACAATTTATAAATTTTATGCAGAAAAAGAATAAGACACATCCCGTAACTTTCGCACGCACAGGATGTTACGGGATGTGTCTTATTCTTTTTCTGCATAAAATTTATAAATAGCTTCGCCTACAAAGTGAGGTTTATCACTTATTAAAAATATTTAAAAAATTATTACAACACTATTTCAGCCGCAGCTCGTCCGCTGCTGGAAATAGGCATCCCTTAAATACAACAAATATTTTTCTGTTGCATGCTAATTGTATTCCCTGTGAGACCGCGTCATTGATCAACACAAATTATCACAAAACACGTTTTAAAATATTGAGTCAGCAAGCAAACGAGCCACGGCACACAACCACAAATATGAACATGTGCTTTAACGGTGAAGGCAAAGAAACATCGAGAGGAAACCGGCATGTTCTGAGAACTTCAATGAGTTGGTAGGTTGTGGTGCAGTGAATTAAGGCTTAATCTCTCATCAAGAGAGACCTTCCTGTTTCCCAGCATGGGAACGTAAGGAGTGCTTACGTTATTTAAGCGTTTCATTCTTGTTACAGCTGAATATAAAATATACCTGTATAAATACGCTTGTAACGTAAAATATCGTTAAACTTATCTCCTTTGTTTCAGGTTGTAGAGGATGGTTACGAATTCTTTGCCAAGCGACAGCTTGTAACACTGTTCTCTGCGCCAAATTATTGTGGCGAGTTTGATAATGCCGGCGGCATGATGTCTGTAGACGAGACGCTAATGTGCTCGTTTCAGGTAAGTCCGCATTTACATTTACCTTCTTAGGCCTCGAACTAACACCAAGATGTTCCAAATGAGGAAATGCGTAATAAAGTATTTTACGTAGTCTTGAGTTGGTTCTAGGCCGATAAATATCCCTCATAGGTCCACTTTCACCTTTTCTATGTAAATTGTCAAGAAGCTAATCAGTGGCTTATATAGAGCTCTGTCTCGCTCAGTTACACTGAAGTCTGAGTGAGACATCATGCTCTATAAGTACTGATTACCTATTTAGGTACTTACACATGGTGAAAGAGGTCCTAGATCATTTGTCAACCAATGCGAAGTGAAGATGCAGAGCAGACATTCTGTATTTAATCTTGTTATATATTTATCTCTTTTACTGCATTAAGGTCCTATGTAAGAAATCTGTGCTCTAGGATTACTTCGTATTGGTAGATAAACGGCCAAAGTGCGTTCACACGGTAACGATCTTGCAATAAAAGTCGTGGGAATCTAATAGAAATAACTCAATAAAGGTTGTTATTTTATGTTAATGATTTAAAGTTTTATATATTTTAATAAAAAAGATATCACCTACTTCTCTGAAACTGATAAATAAAATAATAAAAACAAAATTGTATATCGTAAGGTGTGAACGTACTTTACAGCTGAAATGTATAAACCGAACTAAATATTTGAAAAAAAAATTGCGTAACTCATTGAGCGACTCGAATACGCAATGTCGAACGAATGGCTAGATAAAAATACATTTTGTATTATACAAATTCATTTTTGAATTCCAGTGACATTGTTTTTAAGCGATAGTTTGCCGCATTGTACTTTGGTTTCGGTTTATAATTCTCAGCATAAGAGCTCGTTAATTCATATCCACATATGAAATAGCTGGGTCTTTTATACTGCTTTTATGGTAATCGCAATATTCTACACGAATTATCCTTCTAAATTCCTTTCAATTTCATACATAATTTGTATTGAATTAGTATGTATATTGCAAAACATTTCCACTTAGAGTTTAAATATTGCGATTAGTTTGTTTTATTTGATTTTGTTTGCATTTTTTTAAATATACTATATATCTTTCTTTCTGCCTGACCCGACAGTTCAAAAACCCTAAATGTGCATTTGCTGCATGACATGCCGCCTTTCCGTGTAATAAAATTTATGAAACAAGATCAAATCGAACAGTTTTTTTATAAGAGCGATTTATTTTGATAATTGATGTTGTCTTCTATATTGAATGTTGATGTGTTTCTGCTAGATAGATTGGCCATTATTACCCAGAATAGTAGTTCCCAATGCCTTGAATCTTTACGCGTATTTATTCAATTTATTGTTTAGCTGCTATTGTCGTTGTACTTCTTCCATACGTAAAAGTAACCTCTAGCTAGATAGTAGCCTAGTTGTCCATTTCTAAGATAAAAATAACAAGTTCTGTTTTGTGCAGATACTGAAACCGTCTGAGAAGAAAACGAAACGCTAAACTAACTGTCGGTGTATCCTCCCCGCCTGTATCCTTTTACGAAACTAACAAGATGTGTTCTGTGCAGATATTGAAGCCATCTGAGAAAAAGGCGAAATATCAGTACAACGGAATCAACAGTGGTCGGCCGGCCACGCCGCAACGGTCGCCGCCCAAGAAGAAATAACTGGCGCGACCCACCCAGTGTTCTGCACAGTGAGAGGATGCTACAAATCATGAATATATCTTGTATTATAATTACGTTACGTTAGTGTGGTCATCGGTCATAGCCGAATAAAATGTCCCCCTTGTGTAATGTTAAAATTTATTTATCGATTTGCTTGTGCCTTCTTATTTTTAATTTTTATTGTTAATGTGAGTGATATTAATTTATGAATTAGTTCTACAGACTAGCGGTTGGGAAGGACATCTATTCGGCAATGCCTGTGACTTGTTTGCTTGTTCGATCCCTATCCCGGCAGCTTACAATGTTTCGTTGGACGTGCCCCTGTAATGTTTTGTTACAAACAATGTTAATGTTGTAAGGATTTAAATTTTATTGTTGATTTTAAAGAGTTTGAAGAGGCAAAGCTATCTTAAAGATGCGGGCATTGATTGGAGACAAGAGCGTCATTACATGTTAAGTTGTAGCGGATCGAAAACACCTTTGCATTATTTTCAGTAACTAATGTGCCTATAAATATAAATTATTGGATAGGTCTCGGTAGGTGACGCCGACGTGGAGTTGATTTGAAATTGCAGTGTCAACTGGAATGGTTGGAGCGGGTTTGTTTTCCTTCAGTCTTCGTCCGGAATTGTTTTCGTTTCAGAAGTTTGTATAATCCTTCTGTGGAGCTGGCCTAAGAGCAAGATTTGACCTTTACCCTGTCATAGAGTAAGTGTTATTATTTCTGTTCTAGGACTTCATTGCTATATCTGCTTAGGGCGCGACAAGATACACCCAGTGAAATTCGTTTAATTCTGCTCTCAGTATTAATCTTATGAAATAAGTAGACTTCCAAATTGAAGATTGGCATGATCTCCGTACTGAGGCTTGCTCCCTGCATTCCTTGCTGTGAGCCTCATTATTATATTAATTGGTGTGGTAGAAGCAGTGTAGTCCTTGCAACAATAGTGCAATTGCAAAAAATAATATATTGTAATAAAATTATATGCAAGTTTTGCATTGTACAATTTTATTTTTTAGATATGTTAAAACTTCAGGTATATTGAAATAATAATACTATTTCTGTTAAGAAGTTTATTTTGTTTCATTTATAGGTTTGCATTTACGACATGATTGTATTTTCAAACAATTATATATTTTAGAAGTATTGCTAAATGAAATAATTTATTTATGATTCTTCTACACTTTGCTTTATTGATGTATTTCATTTTGTAAATGGTTATGTATAAATTAGATGGTACAAGCTGGTAACTTGTATTGTTTTATTGTAATATAACAAAGAAACAAGTGTATAAGATTATGGTGTCTTTTAAACTCTGCATAATTGCTTGGCAGATGGCACTAATTAACATGTTATGTTATAATTAACTAAACAAAGGTCAGTTGCCAGCTTAATAGCCACTTTTAGAGTTAACATTATTTACTATTAACACTTTAATCTTAGTACACTTGAATTTTTCTCTATTTTCTTCTACTTACACTTAGTGAATAATAATTTACTGGAGAAGTTTCATTTGAAATTATCAATTATAAAATTTTGTTGTACTTTTTCTCTGGTGTGTACAATTTTCTGAAATATAAATTTATTCAAATATAAGTGTTAATTATTTATTTCCATTTCCTTATCAGTCCAAGTTATGTCATCTATATCTGTATTTTCAGGAATTATTATTTTTACTAAGCTCTCATGGTTTTCTAGTTTATCATTTATTTTTGTGATGAAATCTTCATTTTTCTTTTGGTACTTCTGTATATCCATTTGTAAAGCTTTGAGGTAGCCTCTCTTTGCTGATAATATTTTTTTCAACCTATTCACTCTTGATTCATATTCTTTGGCAAGTGATTCCAGTAATGTTTTCTGTTTCCGCAAGTTAGCTATATCACTAGCTCGAAGCTGAGCTTTAGCATCACCAAGTTGAGGTCTCCTATGAAAGAAAAAGAGATTGTTAGTCTAATTTTTTCCCATTTACAAATCAATCAAAAAAGTTGAATAAGTACCGTCGATTTCCCTAACTTCGCCTGGGTTTTGACACTTTTTTTAACGTACTTTTTTAAATATTACCACTGCAGGCAAATTATTAACATTTTATGGAACAATTAAGGTTTCTTAATAATCACAAGCTAAAGTAACTGTTAAAATCATCGATTTAGATATAAAAATACCTTGCCAAAGCCAGTAGGCGAAGATCGGGCCGTTGGCCTAACTTCGCCTACCTATGTTTCCTCGCTTTTTTTTAAGACGTCTATGGCTAGTATTTTTTTGGCTATAGAGCGATGTAGTAGAAACGAAACAGAATCTTTTTATAAGTGCTTAAAGATCAATTTTCTAAATTACTATCGAGTAGGCGAAGTTTGGCACGGTAATTTACGCTTTCCATACAAATGTGAACAACCAACCAGGGTTGTCACAATTAATATGAGTCGCAGTTGTAGGTAAAAAGATACAACTCATATCGAGAGCTAAGTCCATCATTTGCTGATCATGATGTGCAGTAAGTATACGATTTTTTTCTTTTTTTTTTATTGAGGCCATTTTGCTGAAAAATAAAATGAATAAATATGTACCTATAGAGATTTGTAATTGTCAAGACAATTACAAATCTTCACTTAAAACATTTCCTAAAAAACATCGCTGTCATAAGGCCATCTATGTACTAGGGTTCTTCAATAAGGACGTGGGTGGTAAAGTTGAAATGGAATAAAACAAGCTGTGTATCAGGTATTCACGAAATTATTTTTTTATTTGATAGGCCTGAATATATGTAATATCCCTAAGGATACTATGGATAAGGATCTACTACTAGATACACATCAAAAACATATTTTTTATTGAAATGTTTGTTTCTGTGTACATTATGTATGTACACACATATGTATAGATACCTACCCAATAAAAATGTACCTAACAAATTTTTTATAATAAATAACCGGTGGATGAAATTGGTTTAATTATGTAAATATAAAATATACTACTACTAAAATGTTAATTGCATTTAATTTTTTTTACCACAATTATCTTAATTAATCTACAAGGAAAATACTTATAATCTTTGCGACAACCCTATGGGTAGGCGAAGCTTGGAACATTATGGCCACTCATGTGTCTCCGTACTTAATTTCAATGATAACAATTTATTCTTAAAGATTATTGACAAACTGATTACATTATAAGAATCTACGATAAATTTACTATATGATACACTTTATAGTATAATATTACCTGTTCTCTGAAAGCGGATACAAACGAAGTTTTTCGCACTTCACTTAAAACACCTCACACCACTGACACTTTCTGATGTAATGACCGCCAAACTAAACGCATTAGCTGGGTGATATCAGCAAAATATTGCCATGACTAAATATAAATTTGAATGTGGGTGTTTATTTTGTAACTTACTTCTAAGATTTCGGTGATATTGAGAATTTTATAAATTCAGGCGAAGATTAGGCGACTAGGTGAAGTTAGGGAGATCGACGGTACTCAATTTACTTAAGCCAAAGACCACTTACCATAGAACTTGCTCTTCATTTATATCACCAAACTTTTCCATTTGTTTCTCTAAAATTTCAAACTTCTCTGGCATGTTCTCATACTCCCACATAGCTGATATCTCTTGTATCATTTCATCGAAAATTCCTTGTTTCAAACAATTGAACATAGGCACCCATTTGACCCTCCTCAACTTTCCTTTCGGCACAGTTTCTAGAAAATCTTCGTTCCTGTTGAGAAATTTACATATTGGATGTTCCATTATTGCATTATTTCCAGCAAATTTAGTCTAGTTTTACTAATATCACGGTATAGTTGACTAGCTTACAAGAAATTTTGTAAATCTTACCTGACCAAATTTATTATATTGCCAAATTCTCTCAATATAATGAGATTATCAAATGTAGCCTCAGCAGTAGTCATATCTACATCAATAATTTCTTCCACGATCTCAGCCATTATCAAGAAATTTCAATCCAAAATGAAAATAAGCTTTGTTTGTTTTGAAAATTGAAATCCAACCGACCCGACCTCAGTCAGAATAGAATTAGATTATATCAAAACGAACGAACGAAATGTCAGACGACATTGACAGTTAAAATATTACAGATAAAATATGTTCACTCACCATAGACAATTTAATGATGCCGGGCATCCGGTCAGTTTAGATATTCTGTGATAGATGGCAGCACTGTTATGTTTAGTTATGATAGGCTATTTTCATTAGCTATTGAAAATCTTTTGAAGGAGTTGACAAAGGAAAACCCAACACATATAATATCTCAATTTTCTATAAATTAATGTTACTTTCAGAACTAGTTCAAACTTTTATTAATTTGGATTCTTAACAAAGGTCGAAGTTATTATAAAAAACAACAATTAATACAATTTCAATAATTTATTATGTTGAGTGTTTAATTTTCAATTAATAAAGAAAAATATTTATCAATATGCCATTGCTTAGTTTTATATAAATTTTAGATAATAATTAAAAATGAATCCACACATTGCCTCTTCCGTGGTATGGGTGTTTACCTAATATGTGTAATAAAAATATCAATGTATGTTTATTCAATTAAGTAAATAGGTATATCAGATATTACCCGTTACACATTAGCTTAGAGCTTAGCACGGGCTAGATTTCGTTACACATAAGCTTAGAGCTTAGCACGGGCTAGATTTTGTTGTGTGAATTGTTTGAAAATGTTTAATTATTGTTTTATTTAGATATTTATTGCTAGACAGATTGCTCTTTTGATGTAATGCCGTCTTTGGTGTTCTGAATTAAAAAAATATTTCTGGGTTTCTCACAGCCCTTGGATGAATATCACGCGCTTTTGTATCCGTATGTTAAACGAATTTAGATTTTAATATACATGCCTACATCAATAAATTTTTTCAAGAATGTGCAACAATAATGTAAAAGCCACGTTATTACGTCTTAATTTTTTCTATATTCCAAATTTGTGTAAATTTGGAATATTTATAATTCGAGCCTAGGAAATAACGAACGACATGATTTCCATGCGATTATTTCACACCAACACACTTTTTTGTGTTCGAATTGCTCTATGAAGTTCTGTAAAAAAAGTAAATAAATTGAGTCAAATACAGTAAAGTAAAGTACACAAAATAACAAAAACGAAACAATAGAATCTATTCGCTGATTAAAGTAAGAATGGCAAAATATATAATTGCTCCGCTCAGCTCTCACTGCTCAGCTGCTGGGCAGATTATTGGTGGAAACGCAACATTTCTACTACTACCTACTCAATTATAAAAATAAAGATTGATATAGAGTTCTATGTACGGGCACCTATAGCTATCTACCGACTCCGAAAACTAAACAGCTTTTTTTGTGATTTGATATGGTTTTATAAAAATAAATAAAGTGGAAGGGTTTGTACGTGGTATGCCATCTCCTGATTCAGTACGTCGCGATCGATTTTTTACTTCATACTCACCTCAACTGATATAGTTAGGTACCTAGGAGCACAAATGCCTAGATGGTACTATTTTTTTATCCTACTGTTGTCTAGAAGACTTAGTAGTCAATCATCATTTCAGTAATTTATTAAAAACTACTGTGCTAGTTATAAACTGTGCTACGCCCCGCGAAAAACGTAACTATGCATACATAATACCAAAAGGTAATAAATACCTTATACTTATAAAAGTAGACATATAATAATTGTTTAACATAATAAATTTTAATAATTTTTCGGATAATTAGGGATTTTTCTTCGTGAAAGCATCCTTAGTATACCGTCAGTATCGGTGGTAGTCCAACGATAATACAGCTGCAGACAGCATTATTTGAGCTGCTGAGTAGTGACATTGTCAACTAAACCTATGTTTAATACAAATAATTCTATTAAATTCCAATATGTTCCAAAAGGGACTTAGAACTAACTGCAAAATGCGTAATGGACGGCTTTATTGCTTAAAGCAATATCTACTCCTTCAATGTTTAACATAGAGATAATTATGTAATAAGTGTTGAGAAAATAAATAAATATCTTATCTTATCTTATCTTCTTACTATGCTGAGTCAGTGACCATTTCGTTATGTTTAGTTTACTTAGTTCGATGTATAGTAATAATTTAGCATGTAAGCTTACGAATAAATTGATTTTTATTTTATTTATTTTTATTTACTAGACAACCTTAGGATGGAGAGGAAAATGCACACCAAAAAACTGGACGGTGCATAATGATGGTAATTTATTTTAGCCATACTTCTATTATTTAATTTCATTCATGCTTATTGTACCAATCGATATCGTGGTTAAGTAAAAACAGCATTTTCACTTCCGTGTGTGTATGCATGCGTTGTATTTTTCCTAAAGTAATTAAGACTTATTTTCCGTAATTAGATCTAGATGTTAAAAATACATATGCAGAAATATGTTCAACTGTGTGTGTGTCCGACCGATTTCGATTACGGCGACAGCTTATAATGTATATACCTTGATGAACCTGCATGTGGCTTATATAGCCTATTTTTATAGCTTATATTGTTTACATAATTGTAATTGTAATAACGAGACTGGATGAACCACTGATGCTTGATGAAGTTGTTGGTCATAAAATCTCTCTCTCGTCATCGTCAGTCCCGTCATCGTGAGTCTTCTCTGTGTTTGTAACTGACTGTTACAGTTGCAAGCTTTTATTTAAGTTTGTTCATAATTTATACTAGCTTTTAAATTTCCCAAAATTTTATAAAAATAAAAATATAACAATTGTTTTTATTTAACTACTGTTGCCCGAGCCCCCGGCTTCAACGGAACTCCAGGCTGAAGCTGCAAGCCATTCTTAATAGTTATTCCCGAGGGCACTTTGACATTTTCGATATAAACATAATGTAAAAACGATATGATGTAGGTCTATTATATTAAGTATATCAGATGTCTAGTACCTGTAACACAAGCTTAGAGCTTACCAGGGTCTAAGTTGTTGTATGGATTGGCCGGAAATATGAATATTTTATTATATTTATTATGTTGTACAATTAAAATTAAAATTACACAGTTTATTAAAGTACAAATATTTAAGTATGACAAAAAGCAATCAAAATAATCTATTCTAGATTCATTTGATTTACTTTATATATAAAAATATATTAAAATTGTGCAAATTAAATCCGTTTTTACTTCTTGGTCTTGGTGTTCAATGTGTATAATAAAAATATGTATGTATGTATATCTGGTATATTATGTATATCAGATGTCTAGTTCCCGTAACTCAAGCTTATAGCTTACCACGGGGCTAGATGTTGTTTTGTAAATTAATTTAAAAAAATATATGGAAATATATATATATTTTTAATTAAATAGGTAGGTATGTAGATTACAATGTCAAATTTTATATTTTTTATTTTATTCGTCTTATGTGAAATAAAACTTATTATAATTAAATCAGATTTACCATTCCATATTGCCTATTGACACTCATTGGTAGCGTGAAAGTCCGTGCGCGCCTCTGCGAACATGCCCGATGCGCTGCGGCAGCGAAGCAGTCGCATCAGCAGACTTGATTATTTCCAATTTCTTTTATACCCTTAACTTTTACACACTTCTGATTTATGTAGAAGACTGTATGGTTCCACGATACACTATCTTTATTTCCATTTGATTACAATATTATTATTTTATTTATTTTTATATTATACACCTAACGAGCTGGGAGAGACGACTGACGACAACGGTGCACTTAACCTACGCGTCAACCCAAATACTGTAGCTACCTAGCCACTACTACTGACATAGACACCTCAAAGTTAAGTCTGAGAAAACTTTTGTTTTTTCCTGGTGCATTACTCAATATCATTGTGTCCGTATCATGGTATCTGTCACGGCGCGGCGGTGTCGCCTTGCAGTGTAGGCGGCCGTTGAACCTAATAAGGTTGTAGGCACGTCCATATGCCCCCAACTGTGGATCCGCGTGGAGGCACTCAAATAGAAAGAAGGATTGGCAATAAGCCTATTAATGAGTTAGTTTAACTTAACTTCCATAGAATAGAATAGCGACGAGCATTCACCTGCTTCCCGTGGGCGCCGTAGAATACAATCAGGGGAAATCACAAGAGTGTGCGTAGCACAGTCTTGTTGGAACAATAATACTTCTGCTACTACCAATACTGCGCTCGTCAATCTGGCCTGCCAAGCGTGGTTTGTATTGGCAAACTCCCCTCAATATATATATACGAATCAATCAGGGAGGCATATGTCCAGTGGCGTAGCTAGGTGGGCAAGGGCCCTTGTGCATAGTGAGAGAATCGGGCCCTCCCCCCTCTTTCCGAGTAGTTTTAACTTATTGATATGAGAATGAGTGACATCGAAAATGTAGATTTTGTCAACACCTTTCATTTTAACCCTTATTGGAACGTCTAGGATGTGTAGTTTCAGATATATCTCGATAGATCTCATCAACATTTAAAAAAAAAAACGCAACCAAAATGTAACCACAAGCACCACCAAAGCTGGCGCGACACCATTCACGTAACCCCGCGATGTTTTATGGTTGAGGTACGTGTGGGCTGGCCCTCATTGGAATATGATTTTTAAACTGAAAACAGGAATATCCATCCATCTCTGAATATAAATTATTTATTAATTTGCTTTAAAGGGTTCTTACTTACAATCTCTGTGTGATCAATATATATACTGAAATGATTTAGGCTATGGTATTTATTATGAATGTGAAATTATAACTATGGTATGACCGTAAGGTCACGTGATTGTCGCGGGAAACATGATCCGTGAAATGGTCCGTCCTCCGTGAGCGCCAGAGAGCGACTGATCGGTTTTACGAAGCGAATTTTCGTGCATTTTGTAAGTATTCTTTCACAGGCATTAATAAAATCCATATAATAAATTTTTGCTTAGTACTAGTAAATGACGAACTCTTTCTTTTCATATAACTTTTATATGATTTGAAGTTGAAACCTCAGTAAAGTTGGTTTAAAAATCAATTTAATGTCATCATTTTATTACCGTGAAGAAATATATTCTTAAAATTTTTATCTTTAACAAAAAATAGCGTATTAACAAAAAATGATGAATTTTAATTTTATTTAAAAAAAACGTGCAAACTATTCATATTTACGGAGATAAAATCGTTAGAAAAATTTATAATTCGAACCGGATCTAGCTTTCGCAATTATTTTTACCTACCAATCGAAATTTAGGAAAGTCGGAGTAATTACTGAGATTTTTCTGGAAACAGGAAGCTCAACAGAAAATAACCATAAAAAAGCTTGTTTGGTAATGATGCCGTAAAATCAATATTAACTCATAAGAATTAAATCTTCTTATGAGTTAATATAAAGTTTCTTTAGTACTTAGCTCGTTTGTCAATTTGAACTTGCTTCTTTTTTTTTGCGAAAAGGAGTTTTACCATAATTTCGTGCCAGATGGATGGATGTGCAGAATAGAAATCATAGCATTAGTGGTGACACTTGATAAAATAAGGCTGTTAGTAGGGAATTACTCTCGATCTAGTTCTGTGGGAATTACGAATAACAACAGTCAGCAACAAACAAACAGTACGTTCCAGATCCAAGATAGTTGAAAACATTGCCGGAAATATCATAAATAAGAAACAAGGCAAGAGCGAATTAAAACTTCATTAAAAAGTAGATGGGCGGGATTTGTGAATTCATCTCACGACCGTCAAGCACGTGAGCTGATAAGCCTTCATTTGACCACAATCCTACCTGATACCCAAAGTGACGATGTGGTCTAAGATGGGACATGAAGACCTAGAAGGTATTTTATGTATGAATTTTTCTTTTTGAAGTGAAACTTCTTTAGAATCGTTGTGATTTGAAACCGGATAAAACGGAAATGGAAATAAGATTGGCTTACCTGTCGGGTAAGGCTTACCCGACAGGTAAAGGTTTAAGATTGGCTTACCCGGTAAGCCAATCTTAAACGCAAACCAGGGTAAGCAACTTTGCGCGACGCCAGCACTTGGATGGGTGACCGCCCGAATAAAATCTTTTTGCATAGTATTTTTGTTTTATTCTTCTTATTCTTTTGTCTGTTTACTGAAGTTTCACTTCTATCGTGTGTGAATCGCACACACACCTTTTTTTATTTTTGAATTTATTTATTTATTTTTTTATTTTCTTTTTTTTCAAAGATGTGGCTAGAGGGCCCCCTGAGCTCAAGGGCCCTTGTGCACTGCACAACCAGGCCCTATGATAGCTACGCCACTGCATATGTCCAGTAGTACATGACTTAAAACTATAATGATGTCTTTAAGGTAGCTGAGTTTAATTTATTAAAGAATTCCAAGAAATACTATCTATTATTATGATGTTTTTAATTATGTGTGCAATAAAGAATATTTATCTTATCTTATGATGAAGCTTAAATGTTCTCAGGTAACCTAGTTTTAATGTAATTTATTTACCTACTAAATAAAATATCTTAGAAATGAACAAAAATTTACTACATTATTGACAAACTATCTAGTTGGTAAAAATGTGATTAACTTCTTGTCTTTATTTGTTTATTTAGGATTACCAACAAATAATACACATCTTTGTCTTATTATGTATTATTTTTATTAGGAATTTACAATGTAAGTAAAAATATGGCAGCAGAATAGCAACTATTTGAGTTAAGACCTTAAAAAATGAATTAGAAAGAAAATGATAAAGTATTGGCCTAATTCGACAATAGCAGATTTAACTAAAAATAAAAAAAAATAGTTTCATAAATTGCGCTGGTAATAAAACATTATCAAGGTTTTCGATATTTTATTAATTTTTTTTTAATTTTCCTTGTAAATAAAAAATAGTAAGGTTATAAAAACAGAACGTTCAACAATTTTAATATTTGCGGCAGTGACTATGTTATTGCAGTCTTTGAGATCTTGTGGAAAATAATGTTATATCTGGTTTTAATTTTCATTGCTCTTTCGAAGTTTATAATAATTAATTAATTTAATTAACATAGCCAGTGTTTAACAGGAAAGTATAACGATAAGTTACGCATTTGTAGAACTTAGAATAAATCCACCACCATCATTCGCTCCTTAGAAAGCAGCAGCTGAAATGAAAATAAACTTATTACTAAACAAAATAGTTCTTCGATGTATCTGTTTTGTAAACTATGTTTTCAAATGTGTTTTTCTTATCTTCTTGAATGTGCGTAAATAGAGATATTTTGATAAACACGAGTGTATGTGTTGAACAGATAATTTGTAGGATTTAAAAAGTGTCCCTGTATTTAAGACTCCAAAACTAAACTTTGCTAGTAACACAATAGCCGAAAATATTAATCTAAAGTTCCGTAGCATATTGTCTTCTTCGTAGCTCAAAGCTAGCGTAGCTGCTGTTTGCTGCTCCAGTAATCTCGTAGCTGTAGCTCTGTAGACCCGTAATACGCTACGTCGTAGCTTCCGTAGAGATTTGCTATATCTTGCTACGTCGTCGGTCTTCGGCCGTAGTTGAGCTGTTAGCCAATTCGTTTTCCATTCAAGAATTTCTCACCAAAATGACCTATCTAAATATTGAATTCAGACAATCTTGATATACGGTTTAGAAATTCAGCGTAAACAAAGAATCAATTTCAAGTTTCTATATTATGTCTACATAAGATAATGATATCCTTGTAGTATGGGTGTTCTATATCATGCTAATATGAAACGAAACTTACGAGTTCATTTGATTATGTGTGACAGCGAGTTTGAATTATTAAACTCTTTAGAGAACTGTATATTTGGATATTCCTGAAGTGCATTTGTTAGTTTTAAAATATGTGAAACAAGTTGATATTAGAATTGAACCAATGAAATTTTATGCAATGGTATTACCTTGTCTTCTAGATATGAATTGGACGATCCATTCGAAAATAAAGTTTATAGGAAATCACTCATGAAGGAAGATGGAGATGAAACCAAAATCTAACACAAACTATAGCATACCTAATTATGATAACGACATATGAATAAACAAAACACGTGAAACATGGTGAACAAAGTGTTATTATAACATAATGCTCGTATTATGAGAAACAAATGACAGAGAATGACACAGATTTGTGAATCGAAAAGACACAAAGATAATTAAATTATCAAGATCAAGATTATAAGGTAAAAGAGTAAAGAAGGTTCAAATCGACGTCTACAAATGCAGGATGTCACCAAAGAGTCTACATCACAAAAGGCAATATACCTGCTCCTGTTCTTATAGACTACGTAAGTACGGTAGCGTCCTGCTTATAGCGTCCACCGTCAGGTCACCCATCATTAAATCTGTCGTCAGAGATACCATTATAAATAATTATTAGTGTGGCCAATTTGTACAGCTTTAGGCGTATATACAGAGTCGACTAACCTAAGGGCCTGATCGGGTGTTTGTCCCAGAGGAAGGTTCGTTTGACGGGCGACAGGTAGGAGTCGCGGATGTAGGAGGGGCTGCGGTCCCAGCGCGCGAGGGGCTTCAGCTCCGGCCAGTCGTGCCAGAAGGGGTCCCGCGTGATGGCCGAGATCGGCAGAGACGGGCTGGGGTTGAAAATGTCTGCCCACGGCCTTCGCAGACCGCCGGCGCGGTACAGCGGCGCACCTACCGACCAAATCACAGTACAGGGACCATCTCACGTCTGTCGTCTTCGTCATCTCGCATGCGGCGGCCATGCTCATCATAACGCATGGTATATATTCATAATGATTGAAATATTTTCATATGATGCAAATGTAAAAAAGGCTCAATATTAATATAGATAAGCAATTATTTTAGTAGGATGCGGAGGAAATGATGAATTAATTATTATATTTTACAGTTTAGCGATTTTTGACATGCTCATGCTGTTTTGTTGGTGACAGTACACTGAAGCGTTACATGTCGAAGTATGATGTTACCCGTAGAACAGACGTCCCGTTGTCTCATCCTCTACAGCATAAAATATGGATAATATAGGATCTAACTACTGGAATTGTGTCAATTCAGCAGGATTCTTGTAGATAAAGGTATAGATAGATAATTGCAAAGGTATAATCTGAATTTGTTGAGGTCATAAAGGCCGAGACGAAGAATCAGGAGTGAGGGTCTGGTCCCTTACCGTCGGCGTCGTACGCCACCTCGCAGTCCCGCGGGGGGCTGATCCTCGGCTTCACGGGCGTCGGCGACATGCCCCTCAGCGAACGATCGAAACCGGCCCATTTTTCCGCATCAGCGAAAAATGGATCCTTTTTGAACACGTCCGACGGCGATCCTTCACCAAGTTATGATCAATACCAGCGAACAAGCAAGCTAAGAACCCACGACCGAAGTCCGCCCGGATTACTGCAGTGTGTGGTGTTCTCGCGTGATCGGGTGTGAGCGTCAGCGCTGGTGTAGCTCGCATATTTACAATGCAGCTCATGCACATTTAAATCCATTATCATTGTCTTAATATAAGTGTGGAGAAGGTGCTAAACTACGAAATCAAAACACGAATTGGTCTTTTAAATTTTAATACAAAATACGTATTCTCATTGTTAGTTTTATCTAAACTTTGTACTGATCCACAAATAAAGGGTAGATGAATTTATACAGTTGGTATCTACAAAGTTACATTCGTCTCAATCAAGTTGTAAATCCACACAAGTGGAATATAACAAAACAAAATTAACAATATTGGTACGGAAGGGCTTATTTAGAAGTACGAGAGCCATTATGCTGAATTTATAACAATTATTAGTAACAATAACAATTATAAGTATGATGTTTACAAACTCCAATACAGATAATTTAATTTAGAGCTCTTAAAGGTAAACCATAACTAAGCCATTCCAGATTAACCCAAACTTATGGATGGTAGGTAAATTATACCGAATCTACATTGGACTGTGTCGAGACACACAAATCGGATTCAATCGAGCGTTGAATCTAACAGGTGAACGATGTCCCGGGCGGGCCCTGCCCCCAAGGTACAGTGCACTCGATAATCGCTTTACAATCGATTATTCGCAGCCTGCGCCATAAGTGCAGGAGCGCAGCCTCCCCTCTGCCGCCGCCACGAACAATCAGTCTATCTGAGACACTAAAGAAGACCATAGTGCTTGCAGGTGTAGCAGAGACAGAGGGAAAACTGCGCGCTTAACCTATCTAGTCTAGTATGATTTAGTATTTACCTGATCCCCAGTGGGGTTTGTTGTCGGGCTCGTATTCGATGTCTTTGAGGCTCCTGGGGCTGAGCGCGGGGAGCTTGGAGGGTTCGAAGGCGGGGGCGGAGGAGCTCAGGTCGGTGATGGGGTAGGCGCGGTCCTTGAGGTACAGCCCGTAGCGAGACGGGTACAGGCGGTCAATGGCCG
The DNA here is from genome assembly GCA_929108375.1 of Gymnoscelis rufifasciata. Taxonomy (NCBI): domain Eukaryota; kingdom Metazoa; phylum Arthropoda; class Insecta; order Lepidoptera; family Geometridae; genus Gymnoscelis; species Gymnoscelis rufifasciata. The sequence goes on along the minus strand of OV815315.1, from coordinate 3,036,754 downwards.
ACAGTCTGTCGAGGTGGTCTTGCCAGGCCTTGTGCGCGTCGAAGGGGTCGACGCCTCGTCGGACGCGCCTCGGTACGTGGTAGACTGGATAGGAACAAACACGGAATAAAGACATAAATTAAAACAATACGCAAGTTCGATAAAAACACGATTATTTTTTTTATGACATTTCAGTCAAACATTGGAATATCACACAGGATTGGCTCATAAATCCTATAGTTTACTGTTTATTGTTTCAATATATCCTTTTAGTAGGATTTTGGTAGTTTTATTCGGAAAATTTAAAGTGTAAAGGATATAATAAAATCATGTTTGCGGTTTATTCATCATTAGTAATTCAAAGCATTTCATATTAGTAAATTGATATAATGGTATAATTGAAAGGTTGTTGGGGGTAAAATACACGAAAACCTAATGCATAGAACTCACCTCTTCAACGCATTCCTGATGAAGCTTGGAATGTGAATAAATTTAATAAGTAGGCAACTAACTAAATTAAAGTTATAATTTTAGGGTCCATCTTAATAAAACAACACCTGGCAAATGCTAGAAGATCGAAATATGAACATCGATGTAACATTCGTGATATATGTACAACAATGAGGTTATATATAAGAGGTGATTTCTAATAAGAAGCCCTATTCATGCGTTTTTTAGTAAAATTGATACTTGCACAAGCGTTACTTTACATCTGCTGCCAGCTAAATAGTAGAATCACAGACATTGCATATAATATAATTGAATCGATGCGCTCAATATCTATTTCGAAGTGCAGAGACATGTGACATTAAAAGCTCAGAAGTCATAATCAAACACGTTCTATCGACAAAACAAAATGTACACAGGTATATAACCTGCCGTCTAGCACCATGTTAATGTTAAATCGTTCCAATAGATTCAATCTCCTAGCATACAGGCTTGTAAACTATTTAAATTTTTTTTATTCATATAAAATCCTTCAATACAAACGTACAGAACTCATTATACCCCCATAACCTGAATTTTCGGATGAAAATTGATATAATTAATGATTTTTCCAGTTATGAGTCTAGAAAATATCAAAATATAGATGAAAATTATATTTTAGACTGCTTTGCGGCTTTTCTCGGCTGAAACAATTGAAATCGTCTTGTGATTTTGGGGTTGATTCTAAAACATGTCTATCGTGTGGCTCCAGTAACAACTGGACAGCGAATAATCGTATAACGATCTTTGTACAAATGATGTTAAAGACACAATATATACAGTTGAAGAAAAACAATGTTTCCACATAAATTACCATAGATTTCACATCTAATTGAGTTATTTATAAACGATTTGAAATCTGATACCTTTTTACATGATATAGATATAGTCTGCGAGTTTTCATGAGGATAAATTTGCATTTTTACCAGAGCCATGCTTTTGCAACTTTGTAACGTAAATGTGAGTTATCTACTATATAAATAATTATTGGTATAATTCGTTATGAAAGCTCTGATGAAAATGCTGCTTGTAGCTTGTAGCATGGTCATAGATTACACAATTTGTTGCCAATCAACAGCGTTGTGAGTGCTTGCCAATCAGCGACCGGTCTGATCATCCAATCTTTTGGCAGTTAGTCTATTTCGGATCAATTAATTGCTCAGACGAGTTGCTGATCGGTACTGAATTAGTGTAGCTAGCGCATGTGTGTGTTTGTGTATGAGAGAACTGCTTTACGATAACTGATGAAACTTAGATCCATTACATTATAAACTTTATTATTAAGAATACTTTATTGCACAAGATTTGTGTTTGAGGATAACATAAGTTAAAGAGGCATATTTATTTTCCAATATTCTTACACAGCAAAGCGCCAAGTAAACTAAGATATGGCAGTTTTTATACTAAGAAAAAAAATGTTTACAATGTAATGGTTTCAGTGTCAATTTCAGTTACCTTCAATGTCAGCCTAGTATGAGCGCCCTAAACAATCTAACTCCTAAGGTAGAGTAGTTAAAATGCTGTACATTGCGAGAAGATGTGTGTATCATTATTTTATTTTCAAACTTTCGTATATAAAATTGATATCGTTGGTTAAAAACTTACATGCTTCAAATTTAATAAAGTCGATGATGACATTTCAGATCAAAATAACATTTCAATCAATTTCATCGACTATATGTATAAATACAAGATCATTACTTTTACTAAAAAACCACTTGACTTTGACCACAATCTCACCTGATGTAAAGTGACGATGAGGTCTAAGATGGAGCATGAAGGCCTAGAAGATGGCTTCTCCGGGCCACAATACGAAACACGAAAACATCGCTTCACGCACTGGCCCAGCCCGGAGGGTGGTGACAAGCCATAAATAAATTTCATATTGTCCTTGCAAAATACGTGTGTAATATAAGTATCAATGTGCGATAGTGTTTTGTTATGCCCAAACTGGGTCAGTATTATTAGTCTATGGTATAAGCTATTGTTTACACATTACAGTATCGTCGCAAATAAAATGCAAATTGATCTTTAGTAACTTCCATGTGTATCGCGTAAAACTATAATATAAGTATCTTTTTTTAGGGTGTTTAATGTACAGCATTTCCACTATACCTTAGAACGTGATCTTTTTTCCCTTTACTTACTTGGCCTGTACCGATCGAGAGAGCTGGGGTAGTTGTGCGCGTAGATGGGACGGGGGGAGTATCCGTAGGTCTCGCGGTGCACGGGCAAGTAGCGGTAGCCAGGCACGGCGATGCGCTCGGCGGCCGCGATGGGGTCGTCGTAGATGGACTTGCTGTAGGGGTAGGAAGTCAGGAGTTCGGGGAACACGCTGCGGCGGGTGGGCCTGTATCTCTCCTCGGCTCTGATGTCTTCCGATCCTGCTCAAAGCGAATCAAATGATTACTATGTTTGTTTACTAGAGCTAGATGTTTTCAATGCTTTTTGGTGCCTATAAACACTCCAGCAGACGCATTCTGTAAAAAATCGAATCCGAACTCGAAATCACTCAACTGACCGAGCTCAATTCGAACGCTCGTCACTGAGGCGCTACAGGCGCTATCGAGTTTTACAGAACACAAAACTTTAAACTCACCGCGGATTCAGCTTAGTAAGGATCGAAATGAGTTTACAGAATGCGTCTACAGAGCCGGTATATCATTAAATATATAATCCTCCTCCTGTTGTCGGTAAGAACTATGGCAAAAATTCATTTTTATGGCGAACTAGTGACGCTTTTAATAAGCTATGCAGGCATCCCGATCCATCCATTGCTGGCATGGATTACTTCAAGAGTCAACTCAGTCAGGCAGCGACTAGCTAATAGTTATTTTATTGTTAGTAAATAGGTAGTTATATAGGTTTTTGGTTTATTGTATGTTATTATATTGTATTGTTCATTGTGTCCATCGAGGTGTGTTCACTTTTTGATACCTATTTAATTTGTGACGATCCGTGAGGATCTGTAATTAGCTTTCTGTTGCTACTAGGTTGGTTTATAGTGACAATCTTGGCTGTTGATTTTCCCTCAAATAAATAAATAATAATGTTTATTATTTTATCGGAAATGTTTGTCTATAAAATTATTTGAAAGCTGGTTTGTGATCCTAATAGACAAATAATCGAAGCCTTTTAATTCTATCTACAGGTTGAATTGATTGCATTTTGCATAGTTGTTTGTTAAATTAACCATTAATTAACCCATTAGGGTTAAATCAATCAATTCAATTAGATTACTGCACAAGAAAAACAAAAACAAACAGGCATTAACCCTCTAGTATAAATTTTACGCTTTGACTTAGTTATGAAAGAGTATTTACAGCATTATACGTACCAATATTATAGTAGCAAACAGAAAAATAAACTAGTACTAATAAGAAAAATTAACAAATAAGTCATAATTCAGACTTTTTTTTATAAGTAAGACTGTAATCACAACAGTCTTAGTCACGTATCATTACATTTTTGTAAACACATAAATACATCGATGTGTTGTTATTTACCTTTTAGGGAACGGACGAAGGACTGCCAGAACCTGGCTTTCTTCGAGGGCGTCTCGTTCCTGCCGATCATCTCTAAATGATTTTTAAACATTTTGGCGTTTTATGTCGGGCTCGTGTCTGAAACAAACGCATAATAAGCCCGCTGTCGATGTAACCTTGCGGCTGAAGATGAGAATGAGCATCCAGGTGACATAATGTAGCACAATAGTGAACCCGTTCCTCGTAAATAGAGCAATGACGCGAGAGAGCCGGCTATTTGCGGCCGGCGAGCTCGCTTGGCACGCCGCCAGCGCCGTTGGAAAACTTGAAAACTGTTTTCACAAATCTATGTTCATTGCTCAGCTATTTTCGAGTTTTCGTCGACCTTGTTGCGAGCGGTGGATAAGTCAGCGGCCTGCCGCAATTCGTAATTACGTAAGCTTAGTGACTGTTCTTAAATCTATGCCCGGGAGCATAGAGCCTCGTGGTATTTGTGGACAACTGTCAGATACACTCGTGTAGAAAACGAAAACAGACACATTTTCTTAATTCTCATGGATATCTGTAGGCTTTAAATATCTAAATCTTGACCATAATCGTGAGGGACGCGTAGCCGCGTGTCTGACTCAATTTTCAATGCTGGCAGGAAGTCAATTTTCAAAACAAACTACATTATTCATGTCTAATTCATAAATTATAATGCGCCTTAAGATCCTTATAAATATATTGGATCTCTACCATATTTATCATAATGTCCAAGATCAAAATATTAATTAACTGATCTAAAGCGCAATCTCTATCTAATATACTACATTAGTGACCTCTCTTTCAAAGCTTTCATCATAGCTGTTGATAAGACATATTCGAAATGCGTGTCTGTATGCCTGAAATCTTGTCTGTCATTAGCGAGGCATGCCAAACTCCAACCGATCGAGAAAGCTCAGTGTGATTTACTTATCTTGTGAGATATTGCTTTTGATAAAGCTCGGGTTACGAAATGCTTTAAGTGCGGCGTCTGGAGGATTTTGAGTTTTGGAAGTAGGTCTACGTTTTGGTGTTCCTGTCTGTGAGTCTAAATCTAAATATACTAAATACGTCGCGGGGCGTCAGTGGAAGCGTATAGCACAGGGCCGTTGTGGATGGCACGAACTCGGGGAGGCCTATGCCCAGCAGTGGGCAAAAAATGGTCTTGGATAATGATGATGATGATGAAACTAAATATTTTTCTATTAATTGAAAACAAACATTCAATTGTAATCATCTCCGTACGTTACTGAAAGTTAATTAGTGAAACAAGGGAATGACTACATTTGATTTGATATGAAATTAACAATATATTACAGTTAGTTATTAGATGACTGAAAGGCCACTGTCATTATATTATCTATATTAATTTGTTGACGATAACATTTTCAATGCCTTCTGTCACGAAGATCTGACGGATGTTTAAAATGCCGAAGCGAAATCTTATTGACATAAACATTGTTAATTAATTGAATTTGATTGCGACCTTTGTTTACAAAATAGGCCAAGATCAGAGGCCAATGCCAATCATGTTTTGGGCTGTAGATTAGCATGGTAAAGACGAATTAATGTTTTGATTGTTGTTATTAATTTTTACTTAGAAAAAAAAAGGATTAAAAAAAATGGGTACAAAAGTTTTGACACCGTACTTAACCATTAAATTTGGTAGTTATTTGAATTACCTAATGGTATTCAAAATAAATAATTAACAACAAAAATTACGAATTGAATTTTGAAGACAAAAATTACAAGCGCTTGAAGGTGAAGCTTATTTTTAATTTCAAAAGCTTTTCTTTTCAAATCTGCAGCTTAAATTTCAAAGGCCAACGTACCGAAAAGAGTATCACTAGAAAAAAGGTTGATTGCGAAACGGTTACAAAAATATTTGAGTCGATTCGGCGGATTGCAAATTTGAAGTGAAGCCTAGTTCTTCTTAACAGTTTTTCTTTCCGAAACCGCAGCTTAAATTTCGAAGGCCATAGTTTGGAATGGTTATAAAATACTTCAGTCCGTCGATATGGCTGATTGCAGAAGTAACGCCTAGTTTTTCTTCAGCCTACTTTCCGAATTTACAGCTTAAATTTCGAAGGCCAACATTTGAAGGGAGAACCGCTAGAAAAAAGTTTGATTGTGAAACGGTTACAAAAATACTTGAGTCGATTTGGCGGATCGCAAATTTGGCGCGAGAGGCGCGGCCAGAAATAGGACGCGCTCGGATCAGATTCACAGCATTCCCGGATCGCGACGCATTGTCGTGCGCACCTGCGACCTCCTACGGATTTCACCGCCCCTAGTACACACCTCCTAGACTTAGATAAAGACCTAGGGAAAGATAAGGAATGTAATTTAAGATTAACTTGAAAATTTTAAAAATCTACAGTGTATACGACCCATCTATTACTGTATTAACTATACAATCCTCTTTTTATTAAAAATAATTATTGGACATAACATAAACTCAAAACTCTTTTACCATCTGACAAATCTTTAGTCTAAGCAAGATGAGAAATACATTTTAAAAGTTCTAATTATTTGTAACATTTGGATTTCAAAATGACCTAACCCTTTGTTAGCTACATAATTAAGTGCTAAGATAAATAATAAATTACATAATTACTCGTGATGCTGAAGGATTACCGATTGCGTTATTATGGTACAAAATTGTATATCCAATCCGATTCGTATGTTTATTCTGATAAAGCAGAATATTACGAATGATTCGTCTCAGTATATGGTTAATTTTCAGTCGTATAAAAGTATATTGCTTGATCACAATTTAAGGACGAAAATCGCAGAAAACTTAATATAACGAAGTAATTAAAATCCTTGGAAGATATGAGAGCAATTTACTTGAAATATATTATTGTATTTATCGTTTCAGTTAAGGTATAAAGTAGGACTTACGTGCTGCTGAACTATTACCGTAACACCTTATTACAATAGCTCACAAGAGAAGGAAAAACGAGCGAGAGGGCAATACCATTGCGCAACGAGAGAGCAGGACGACTACACTTTCCACTTTCCCTTACCGCGCTATGGTTTTCGAAAACTAAAGAGTATATTAGCACTGGTAATGATCTTACCGATTAAAAAATGGTCGTATATATTAGGTGTGGTTTCAGTGACGAGCCGACGTCGAGTGTCGGACCAGGGCGGGCGCGCACTGACTGCCGCCGCCCGGCCGCCAGCCGCCCGCCTTGCCTCCCCGCCCGCCCAAACCGGTAAACATTTACATTTTCAAAATGTTCAGGATTTAATGTCTATGAAACGCTCGAGGTTGAGGTTTCACTGGAAAATAATTTTCATGTATTACAATAGGTATTTAATAACTTAATAATGAGGGAGGGAAAAAGCCGAGGGGATTCATAATGATGACTTGCGCAAGTAATCTGTGTAATTACGCGTACAAAATCTGAAGCAATCTGAAGTGAATTTGTCATTTATTAAGGTTTATACAGATGTCAAAATTTCTTCTGGTTTGCCAGCATTTATGTTTTATTTTACATGATGGCACTAATAAATCATAAAAATTACACTTTCATGAATGAAAAGGCATGACTTGCAATGAAAACGGAAGATTGATACTCATTATAATATTGGCATTTCAAATTTTATAATGGGCACATAAAAACTCTAGAAAAATAAGCATCACAAACTGACTTTTGAAGTTAACGATTTTTATATAAAAAACTTAGAAGGTCGTGATGGTCTTAACGTAGCCAGGCCTTTCAGGTCAATATTGAGGAGATTATTTATCAAGGTAATTAATAATCGTTCACAGTTTCATACGTACATTATGTCTCTATACTCGCGAGTCTCCTAAAAAAAACTACTGAACGGATTTCAGATAAACATATAAAGATTCACATAGATTTAACTAGAATAGGCGTTCTGTTTAAATTGGTAAAAATAAGAAACGGCAAAGGTATATAGATAAAAGTCCGGAGAGTCTTTTAAATTTAGCACAAATCGTATGACAGCGTTCCGTCACGCAAAAGTCAAATGCACTGTAACATCTTGACTTTTGGTTAGCAAGTATTAAGACAAAATACAGGTACAAGTTTTCAAATATTCTTAATAACGTACTTAATTTCTTTTTAAGTTATCCTTCCTGTTATACGAAATGAGGTTTCCAGAGGTACTTTATTTAATACATATATGTAAATTCGTCTCAAACAGGGTTGCTGATAAGTCGTTATTCTAAAATTTACCTCGATAGAAAATAGTACTGTTTGTTGTAATTTCTCAAAGGTTGGCTCTACCTGAGCATTTAATTTGAATCGGTTTCAAGAGCAAGTGCTCAGGAGATGATTCACTGAGGTATTTGCGTATAATTGATATTACTTTAACGTGCGTAACTGATAAATTTAACAGACATTGATAAAAAGGTTTAAGGATTTTAACACTTGAAACGGGTAATATGATTTGACGGTTTTTGGGTTTTCCAATATTTCGACGCTGTTGCAAGCGGTCACAGCACAACCTGATTGTCTTTGCGATTAAGCAGAGTAATTATTCACAAACGAAACGGTCTACCCTTTTTTTGAAAATAAGATTTTGTACGATGTACAATTTCTGGAATTTCTGGTCTGGTTTCGGGTCTGGGTGTTTTAATGTATAAATGTATGTATTTACAAAAAAAACTATGTTAATATCAGTCACCCAACCCATAGTACAAGCTCTGCTTAGTTTGGGCACAGAATACATAATAGTACAAGTACAGAAGACGCACTCCGAAAAATCAATTAAAGGAATAGCGACCCTTTCTACAACATAATTAAGTTCAATTCAAATCGCTCAGCGCTAGTTACCTACAGTTATATTCACCTAGAAGTTGCCTCTCTTTCTATCGTGTAACCCTTACCTTTTCTGACGACATCAGGGTTGTCATTACAAGAATATTTTTATCTGACTACTGAATTACCAGCTAGGTGTGTTTAACTCTATTTTTGTAAACAAATGACGTGTCAAATAAACCTATAGGCTAGGTCTTAGTAGAAAGTGGTAGATTAGAGAACTATTTAACTTTTTTAAATATCTGCATATGCATAGATTTGTTAGTGGTATGTACCTTGTTTATGAAGTAATTATTTTGTTTTGGTGTGTATGTATATATATATTATACGCGAATAAAATTGGAATGACATACATACGACGCGAAAAAGATAGCCCAGGAGCCAGCACCTTAAAATCATAAAGTTTATTCTCTTTTATTTTCAGTAGGTAAAGCAAACTAGGTATATATTATTTTAATTCAGATTATGGTAAAGGTACAGTATAGGAGCTGACCAGCTGATTTGTATTAATTTAAACAGACACAGTAATGTAATATGTGCCCAGATTTACTAATCCGAATAAATAAAATTACATAGTTCATATTGATTATGTTTTGTTTGACTGACCTGTATACAAAGTAATAATGACATATACATAATAATCAATAAGAAAATTATAAATGGCTAACTTAATTATATTTTTTAATTCCTTTTTAATAAAAACTAAAAAAAGCTTGCGAATGGCGCGCGCGTGACTCCCTAACGGCTATCCGCCAACTGTCCGCAGCGCGTCGTAGGTATGTTTTGACGCTTTAGCGCGGAGTGCGCCAGGCCTGGTTTGGGGTTAGGTGATGCTGTGTGATTAGTCCGGAAATATTTCTGTAGCTCAGAGGTAAAGAGTAACAACCGCCATATCCAAAACTTTTCAGAATGAGCTTTATAAATGTCTGTAGCGGGAGTTTTGTTGTTAAATGCTAATAACTTGTAATGCTTTAATTTAACTAGAGATTTTTTTATGTATTTTTATACAAATATACTATTATTATAATGTTATTAATTTGATAAAATTTAATTGTTAGTATTTATATAAATAATGGACTTATTATTCATTACCACCAATAACATTAATTATTTTTATTCGTTTTCAAAACATATTTACAATAATAAGTCACATACAAGTCGCTTAATATTCATCATTGTGCACTATTTTATTATCAGGTTACCAATAAAAATCAAACAAAACTATATTTACAAGGACACATTTATTTAAAAAATAATTGAAGAAATACCTATCAGTTCTACTGTATTTTTAATATTTTTATATATCGAATTCACGCTGGCCATTGACATAGGGTATGTTTTTTAAAAATCGTGATATATTTGAAGAATCCATGTCAACGTTTTTTGTAATTGGGTTTTTTTTAAACCGGTTCTTACAGGTTTAGGCATTGGAACCTGAGGGCAAGGAGTCTTTTGTTTCTCATCAAAGATACTTTTTGGAAGTCACCATCTTCAAAAGCAGTTTTATACTGCAATATGCTATATTCATCTTTACTCATCTGTACATATACCATATCAATGTATGGTACATTTTGTCCATTCTTTCTATTGATAAATCTAAATTTGAAATTGAAGAAAAACCCCCGATTCCAATGCCTTAATTTCCTTAAAAGTAAAACACCATAATACTTATTTTCGGTTTTCCTTCCCAAGTGCCACTCACCCCCATAACTTTTAAACGGCACAACCAATTTTCATAAAACATGTATAAGAACACTCGAGCCAAACTCACCTTTCATACAAAAAAAAAACTAAATTGAAATCGCTCCATCCGTTCGGGAGCTATGATGTCCCAGACTGACAGACATACAGCCAGACAGACGGACACGTCAAACTTATAACACCCCTCTTTTTTGGTCGGGGGTTAGTAAAAGATGACGTTTGCAAAACTTTTCAAATCTTCCATATTGATAACATCTATTGGCAGTTTAGCTGATGAACAAGCTCTAACAACCTGCTGCCAGCCCCATGGAGTTGCAATCGAAAATTGCTTTAGCCTGTTCTTGTGTCTTTCGATCAATGAGTGAATTCCATGTGCGTGTGTCCTTTCATTAAATACCCACGTATTCCGCGTAGGCCCACGCCTAGTAGTGGTGCCAGCAGAAGAAAATATTTCCTTGTTTTGGAGTTGTTCCATGCGTCCGATCTTATGTCACATCCGATCTTAGGCGACCCAACTATAATAAGTACGGATTGAGTGGCACTGCAGTTCATGGCGCTTGGACTTGTTATCGATCGACCGCTTGTATCGCGTTTTGACTCGCGCCACAGCGCGGCAGCGTCAGAGGTAAACAATGTTAAGGGTTAGTATTACGGTTTACCTCCAAAGCTACAACGGACTTATTACTATTTCTTTACCAATAAATTCTAAAATATTGCCGATAGGACTTATAACTTTTTACCACGTCATAGAGCACACATTTAAAAAGCAAAATTCGTAAAAAAACGATTTTGACAAAAAGTGGACTTGTAATTCTTTACCTCTCAGCTACAGATTTATTTAATTAGTCTGATATTACATTATTATTTTTAATTAGTTTGAAAAACACTAGTGTTGTCAGAAGATAATACATTAAATGTATCAGATATTTCGACGACTTAACGTCGTTCTGCGATATTTAAATATCGGAGAGCTAAAAATCTGTTAATTCATGGTATGTAACCTCTTTCAAGTTCTAATATTGTTAAACACCATGATCATTTAAAAAGTTTCTGATACATATATATTATCTTCTAGCGATGCGCTCCGACTTCGAACAGGCACAAATTTGACATATATTTTCTCTTGATTAAATGACAATTTATGCAACAAATGGCTTTCGAATATTGAAAAACAAATGAAGTTTTTTTTTAAGTTATCTTGATTTTAGCTCCGCCTCACTCCGAAAAATAAATAATAAGCTTTTTTATTATTTATTCGTAAATATTTTTGCATTATTACAACATTTTAGAACTATATCTTATACATTATGTTTATCCAACGACAGTATGAAGGGTTACTAAATAATCATAGTACTAAGTCATGTAAAACTATTCACATTGTAAATGTAGCTATTTCAGCATGAAATTACTAATCGTAAATTCTCCATTATAACGGCTTACAGGATGTTTAGCTGTATAATGATTTACAGTTGTCTGCGAAATCATGATGTGAGTTATTACCCTTGACTTTGTGTATACATCAAAGACCAAATTTGTGTACTTACCTATAACTTTATTCGAAGCCGAGTTGGCTAAGTGGGAGCACACTCGACTTTCATTCCGAAGGTCGTGGGTTCAAACCCCGCCGCGCACCTCTGGATATCTCTTCTTTCAAAATGTATGTGCGCTTTAAAAACGCGTGCTTTAACGGTGAAGGCAAACATCGAGAGGAAACCGGCATGTTCGAAAAATTTTAAAGAGTTTAAAGGACATGTGACATTCACCAACCCTCTCTTGGCCAGCGTGGTGATTTAAGGCCTAACCTCTCTGGTCAAGAGAGAAGTCCCTGTGTCCTAGCTGCAAACGCACCCCGTTTCAGCACCCAGCCTTATCGCATCTGACCTAGTCCATTTACAGCACCGGTTGAGTATTTGATATGAATTTCAGCTTGATACCTCCCCGAGTTCCAGAGGAAAAGGTTTTGACATCTATTTTGAGGTACGGAACCCAAAAAAAAAACGGTGCCAATGCTAAGCGCGTAAGGAGCCAATTTATCTTATGAGAACCGCACGCTCACTGCCCTAAAAAAGGTAATTGTACCGATAATTGATGTTTTCGCATTAAGTACTTTTTTGAAGTTGGCTTATAGTTCATTGTTTTGGGATACCTAGGAGTACATGCCAATCTGTCTGTATATTGATATAACGCCAATCTTAGTAATTTAACGATAATATTCATCGCACTAAACTTACACATAGACTAAATAATGAAATGAATAATGAAAACGAGGGTGCCAAATAGCAAGGTATTTGGCTCTTATCTTTGGTGAATAATCAAGAAGATGCTGGCAAGTTGGTAGGTAAATAAATAATTATTGCTAGATAAACTTTTATTCGTGTTGTTTAAATGAAATACAGAACTATGACAAAAGATGAAAATGATCTCTTTCCATCCAAAGATTGGAAGAGATCGCTTTAAGTGATACGGCCGCCCATTGTCTTACTTTATACTATGCACATTTCTCTGTAATATTTTCCTTGTCGTTGTTGTTGTTTAATGTATTTTAGGTCCTCTTGCGCAAATAAACAGTCCTCAAATTAGATTTGAATAAATATTTAATGTTTTTAATTTGTAGCTTTCAAGATTGTAAGTTGATTTATATTTGCTTTCAACAAATATAACGAGGACGCCGCCTTGTCGCCATCTGACCGCTAACCTTGGCTTAAATAATTATATATTTCGCATTTTATTAAACATATTTATAGGAAGGAAGACATTTGACATAAATGGCGTCGCATAAATCGCCTCGGTCGCCAAAATGGTTGATGCAAGACCCGTCTAGAGCATACAAATCAAATTCTACTACAAACAGAGGTGTTGACTTAGTAAGGAGGTCTTTCTTCCAAGGGTCTGCCTAAATATGGATTTAAATATTTCTTCTGATAATTTTTCTTTCAAAAATGTTACGAGTGAGTGAATTTTTTTTGCACTTCAACAAGTTACAATTGATTTTTATAACAAGATTTTTAGCAATTCAGTTTTATAGGATTATTTAGTTGAAATTCGTGTTGCATTTCAACAGGTTGCAATAGATTTTTTATAGCAATTCAGTTTTTTGATAATTTCCTAATTGAAGGCATATTGTGATAAATATCTTAATTCGCGAATAGGAATCGATCTTGTATATAATTATCAAAGATATCCTTCATAAAATCTATTTTTGCCTCTTCTTTATTTCAATTCAATTTCTTGTAATTGGACTCTGCGCTTGAAGCGTCAGTTTGCCAGTTAAAATAAAATGAACGGAAAGTACTTCTTCTTCTTTTATTAGATGGCGTCCGGAACGGAAAGTATCTAGTATCCGGTCGCCGATCCATTGAATTGACAAGTTGGCGTTTGACGCATCAGCATCTACAGAACACCAAATTAGGATGCGTCTGTTGTGAATGGAGTAATTTTGAGTTGCACATCACTCGTGACGTGTGCACTTGAATGGACGCATTTCCAATGCCTGGCTGTACAAATGTGTTTACATTAGCCGTTTACATAGTATAATGTAAACAAGTATAACAGATAATGTTCTTACATTATTATATTTTGACTGGAATGAGCGATGAATGAGTGATGTCTGTCGTAATGATTTTCTTTGCTCAATCTATTATTGTAACAAGTACAAAGTTGAAAGAAACGATTGTTTCAAAATTATTTATTCCAATATAAAAAACAACCGAATACTAAGAAACTACTAATTTTTTCTTAATTCATTTATAATTTTAAAGCCTAAGATTTAAGATTTCTGACATCACAAAATTGTATTAGTAAATAATACAAGGTTCTCTCATAACTTAAGCCTATAATATTATTATTATTATTATTATTATAAGCCCCCTGTGTCCCACTGCTGGGCAAAGGCCTCCCCCCATTTTTTCCACAACTCCCGATCTCCGGCCACTTCTCGCCAGTCATGCAGAAAACTGTCAAACTCGTCCCGCCATCGTCGCCGAGGTCTGCCGCGTCGCCTTCTCGCTAGGTCTGGGTGCCACTCGGTGGCTATCCTTGCCCACAGCTCTTCTGGCATACGGCAGACGTGACCAGCCCAGTCCCACTTCAACTTGGCGGCTTTTTGAGCTACGTCTGCGATCTGTGTCTTGGCGCGCAGGTCGGTGTTTCGGACTCTGTCCGTACGTTTGACACCTAATATGCTGCGCTCCATCGCACGTTGAGTGACTTGGAGAAGCCTATAATATTAATAATAATAATAATATTTATTCATAAAATCACTTAAAGCTAAAGTTGTCAAAAATTCTTAAAATTTAATTAGAACTATGATGTATTTATTTTGCCTGAACTAGGAGAATCCTGTTTTTCAGGAATAAATTAGAAGGAAACTAACTTGTCTCTGAAACGAAATTATATTTTAGGTAAATCAAAACTTTTATTACAAGGCCATACTAGATCTTCTGATACAACATCGATTTGTATTTTATGAAATTGATTAATCTAAATATACACGCTTAGTATAATCTTATACTCCTCATATGCCACGTCATTGACACTGTAACACTAGTGCTACGCGCAACTCCCCCACTGTTCGCGATGTACTATGCCATATCTATAATAGGCATTTGTGTTGTCTGCCGTGACGTCGCTGTCCACGTGTTTCACCCTGAAAAATCACGTTTTATCGAATTTTGGCGCGCAGTCAAGTCAAAAATAACCTAACTATAAACAGGCGGAGATAAGACTTGGAAGCGACTTCCGATGATGTCGTTTCCTATGTTACAAGAGAAACAAATCGCTTTCTTATGTATTTTTATATCAGGGTATAAATAGAAATGTAGCACCTATGTTAGCACATTAAGCAACAAATACTTACATGATTATGATTTAAAATTATTTAATTTGCTCTACCATTAAAATTACTACAGCAAATTGTAAGAAAATTACAAATTTACAAAAAGCAAGGAAGCGCGGGAAGCTTTACTCGAGGCGGGCGCATCGCGGGACATTTTAGAGAGAAACCGTCCGTCCCGCTTTGTGGTCGCGTATGTGTGCAAAGAGCCATAGTTACGTATAGAAAGCGTCCTCCACGCGGCAGACGCTAGGTTTGGCAAAATCTTAAGGTTTTCAGTCACGAAATTTAAATACGAGTATTCTTTTGAGTGATACTATACTATTTACTCGTTGAAAGCTGTTAAAGAGTTAGAATAGAGTTAATTTTAAATGGCTTCAGACTCAAAAATATATGCCTAGTTCAATTTATCGCCTACCAGTTATTATTATTAAATTATATTTAGATTGACCTGTTTTTTTCTTTCTTTCGTTCATTGTACATCTCTCTTTTTGTTTTGTTTAATTATAGTTTTATTGAATGTACTTAAAGTGCTGTTTACATGAAGCTTTCTCATTATAGTCGTCAATAGACTGTCCTGTTTCACAATCTCCGGCTTAAAATATAGAGTTATCAAGTCAAATGACAACTGGGACATTATTCTATATTTTACCCATTGACTATTTTACTCGGGAGATGGTGAAAGAAGACCTGAGTGTAATTAATTTCATCATTAGTTATCGTATGCCTCAGTGAGTATGATTATTTTGTTTTAATTTCGGAGCCAAAGCAGGCTTAGCGATTAATGACGTTATTACAATTAATTAATCTTAGTATTTCGCAGTTGGTTCATTAAACATTATTTAAACGCATCGACAATGGTCGTGACTATAATTTATGCGAATGCTCTTTGACATTGCTGAGATACAGCAAGGTTATTCAAATGGATGAGTTTATAATCACTTAAGATGCTGGGCATAGTTTTATTTCAATCTATAACGTCGTTTTGTTCAATGATATAAATTTGTCATGTGACCTTACCTTAAAAAAGGTAAATCCTATTCATTTTCATAAATAAGTCTATTCTCAAATAATACTTCTGTGTTCTAAATGTTTATATTATGTGATAAAACTTGTCAAAGTCCAAAGTGCTTAATTTTGTTTGTAATATCCGTCGTTGGATAAATAGAGTGGGAAGAAGGACAGAATAGGTGTAATCCCATAGATACTCTAAGGTGTAATCCGACAAGATTACGTAGCAATCAAAAAAGATCTTGCAGAAAACATGTAAACTAAGCATTACCATTTTTTTTTGTCTGATGATTACAAAGTCATAGTCGAAACATTTATTTCCTTAGACGCATATGCATACATGGACAGGTAAACTTAAAGTTAATTTAAATAAAAACTAAGAATAATCAAGGAAGTAACATTTGTTCATATTACAGGTTAATTGGTTTATGTTGGCTGTAATATTTCTATTTTAATTCCAACCCGACATTTATTGGATCTTGTTCGAACCAAGTAAAAGCTAATAGCAATGATACAAAACATATTTAAAAAACTATTTGGATATATTGCCTAATTGGCGCGGTGGGCGAAAGTCCGCTTGCGGCGCAAGATGTAGCGGGTTCGATTCCAAAGTGAAGTGTTTAGTTCTAATTTAGTTGGATTTAGTTCTGCAAGCACTTTCTCCTTAGTCTGGGCGTTTAACGTGTAAAATAAAAAGATATCTATTATATTGAGTAATATTTACTATCTTAGTTTTAAAGTTGACGTTCTATTTTCTAAAATACCTAAACTTATAAAATCTAATAAACATGTATTCTTATCTTTCAGTCAAGTGGAAGTAGCCAAGTGTGTAGATTATTCTTATTGGAAAATGATAATTGAACCTATTGTTTGCAATCACGTACCTACTCAAAATATTATCTAATTTTACATCTGATTATTATTAACTCGTAAGAGTATTTAACATTTCATTATTTCAGTTGTAGGACTTCCACCAACAACACAAAAGTCAAAACGTTTATTTCCTTATAAGCACGTGGCCTACGGGGACAGGTCAACTTATATTAATAAAACTAAATTGTTTCAACTAAAAATATCAAGGAAATAACATTGTCGTGTCAGTTCGCTTCAATATTTATACTGAGTTGAGAAGCGAATGAAACAACACAGCTTTATCAGCCTACCTCATAGACCAGTTATTCCAGGCATCCATCTTGTACCCTGCGATTTAAACAAATCGTCCTTCCATCAGTGGAGTCCAGCGCTTGCAGCCGATTAACATAATTTACGACTTAGATAAATTAAAAATTAATAAATACTTATTTCATTGTATCCTGCGTAAAGTCTTGCCTAGCCGTGGGAAAATACAATACAATACAAAACACTTTATTGCACACACAGGGAAACAAAATACAACAACACGTAGGAAACAAAATATACAATGGGCGGCCTTATCGCTAAAAAGCGTTCTCTTCCAGGCAACCTTTGGATGGAAAAATAACTTTAATAAAATAATTGGTAGGCAGGGGTGTACAATATTAAATAAAATAATTTAGATTATAATTACTCCATATGACAAAATATAAATATATGCGTACACAAATAAAATAAAATACATACCTACATTACATAAATATATAATAGTAAATAAATATATATTAATTTTAAAGGATTCATTCTAATTAGCACTTATTAGTTGGACAGATAAAATACTTTGACACACGTTTTAAAAACTGACAAGGAGCGTACCTAGTGCTTTAAGTTTATTTAGGCTAATAACGTAGGTAAGTCGTTGATTGAATTGAATCGAGCGTTCGTTACCACGTGAATGATGGCCAGTACGGCTCGGTATGCCTATATTCGTTTCTAAACATAACCAAAACGAACAGCAAAGTGTTGGCAACGTCCGTGCGTTTCTGCGAACAGCTATTATTTACGGAAATAAATCTTATTATCGAAGCGTTGCGTTGGCTGATACAAACAGATGGACGCAACACAGATTACATTAGATTACACAGATTTATTGATATTATAGAAGAGGGAAACATGAATTGAAAAGCCGTGTTGGCTAAGTGGGAGGACACTCGACTTTCATTCCGAAGGTCGTGGGTTCAAACCCCGCCACGCACCTCTGGATTTTTCTTCTTGAGTTATTTATGTGCGCTTTATACACGTGCTTTAACGGTGAAGGCAAACATCGTGAGGAAACTGTCATGTTCTGAGAACTTTAAAAGAGTTTGAAGGGACATGTGACATTCACCAACCCGCACTTGGCCAGCTTGGTGAATTAAGGCCTAATCTCTCTCGTCAAGAGAGAAGTCCATGTCCCAGCAGTGGGAACGTTAATAGGGTGACGATGATGAAACATGAATTTAGTCTTACAGTGTGTTTAGTGAAATATGTGAAATCATAATAAGTTATGGTGTTTGTATGGAATAATTTGCATGATTAGTTTGAAGTTTGAGTTTCTCCTTTTAGGAATCTGTTCGATTTATATCGACGATTCTGTTTTATTACGCATTTGCATCAGGCCAAGGCAATGAATATAGATAGCTATTATCTACATAGCTATGAAACACGAATGTCCGCGCGTAATGCACGTCATTCGCTTTGGGTATGTTCCGAACATAAAGGCAGACAGCTATATATGGAAGTTCTATAGATATCTGATATAATGTACAGTCGGCATATCAACTGAACCTAAAAGTTGTTAATGTGATTTTTCAGCATTATTTATTGATATATATTATTGGTAATTCCCAAAGAATGCACGTGCAGTGACATCTGCAGGCTTACTACTGACGTGAAAAAATTAGGTTTTACAAATCTTGAAATAAAGCCCTTAAAAGTTATATAATAACATAAAAGTATAGTAAGTATTAATACAATTTAACATAATACAAACATGAAAAAACCCCGTATGCAATGCGTCTTCTTAATTTAATAACTTCTGATTAGACACAAGGAAAACAGTATTATTTATCATATTATCCTAAAAATTCAAAAACACTAAAAAAAGAATATTTAAAGAAAAACAAAAAATGTGCAAGTTTTGCTTCTTCCTATTCTTCTTTTATTGTCTTTTATTGTCCGTGACTCAAGTTTTGCGTACCTGCTGTTCCATCAGACATCATCCAATGACGATGGTGATACATTAAAATGCTTGACAAGGCTGCAAGCTGCCAACGTCGTAGTAAGGAATTTTCCAAAAATCCAGCCGAGAGACACAATGTTCCTACTGTATCGTTTTAGTGCTAGTACATAGTACATAGTTATGTACGATGATGGGTGATAAAAGCCAGTGCACACACACGCGTCTACATACGATACTACACTGTGTGTACCCGAGTGCAACAGTCCGCTCAATTTTGTTAGATATTCAATTCTAGAGCTACTGACAAGCAACAATAAAAAATAATTTGAAAAGTATGATATAGAATCATACTACCTACTCTTAGGCTTCCGTGTACAGTATATACACATTTTGCTATAAAAAAACACAAAAAAAATAAGAAAAATACTTTTTTTTCGGTCACCCATCCAAGTACTGTCCTCGCGCAGCGTCGCTGACCTCATTTAATTCACGTTTGGTATGGGAGCTGTTGTGTATTTATTTATTACGTGTTTTTAATATGTGTTGTTATTGGCGATGCAAAGATTCTAACCAGCGCAGCGCCTCTAGTGTCAAAATTGTGAAGCTGTCTAAGAACGACACTTTGACAGTTTTCGTTAAAATTAACGTCAGGGAAAAACATAAATAATAAATACAAATCAGTAATAAACAAGGTGTCGTTCTTAGACAGTTTCTAAATTTCGCCGCTAGAGGCGTGCGGATAATCTTTGCATCGCCAATAGCGGCAGCAGATAATATACATCATCCCTCAAAATTTCAATTCTCTATCTATCATGGTTCTTGGGCCTGGTGACAGACAGAAAGACATACGACGAAGTCTCAGTAACAGGGTCCCGTTTTACCCTTTGTGTACGGAACCTAAAAAACAACAAAACACAAAACGAAATATCAAGCTATCTTGCTATATGACTTTGAGAGACATCTAATAAGATTAAGGAATATTTTAAAATCCGTTCCAAATTTGGTGAAAAGCGGAGATAGGAATTCTTACTGGACATACCTACACGGTGACCTACACGAATCAAATACACTTCGTGTGCTAAGCAATAGTGCGCTTCTCATTTCCTTCTAAACAGACCAACAATAACAAAAATACTGTATAAAAGACTTCTATTTAGATTATATTTAACAAATACCAACCCCAGTTTTTTTTCCTTTGTTACATTGTCTATTTCTATGTTCTTTTGCAAAGACCTATATTTTCACAGACTTCTGGATTCATTAAACAGATAATAAAATCCTTCAGCAGTTGTCACGAATGAGTTCTGCGAGAGACAGCCGTATTAAACTTGCGTGTGAATTGCAGTAATAAACTGATCTTAGAACTGAGACCTACTTAGACGGAGCTATTTTGGCGAAAGTTCTTTGGAATTAAGCTTGCTTTTCATCTTGTAAGACAGTTTCTATGCTAACTAGTATTCGTTCATTATGGTATAAAGATCCAAAGACAAAAATATTACTTAGTGAGAGCTGTTAATATTCTGTTAATAAAAATTGCTATTGATGACACGGGGATGATCAGTTTTTTTATGGATTTTTCTGCGAGATTAATGTATTTTTCGTATGTAAAAGTATCTCAAATCATATCATCGTTTCTGAGATTGTACATGACCAAACATTGGCTACATAAATAAATAAAATGAAATCAGTTTTTATATATACATAAGAAAATAAGCAAAGATTGAGCATACATTAAAATTAATATAGATAAAAAGCAAAAAGTTACTTCTGACATAGAATAATAAATTACTACGTAACTTCTGATATTCATCCATATACACAGAAATCCAGTGTCTAATTATCGTATTAACAAATTAGGAATGGCAAAACAGCCCTCAGGAAAATGTTGTTGGAGCAACCTACCCTATTCCAGAAGACTGATATCCTCGTCCTCGGTAGAAGTCAGGAACCATCGCCTCAGAGAACATTGTCGACTAACCGCAGTGTCTAGGCAGTCTCATAAGAGCCCGGTATGCATTATTATGCTGCACTCTTATAGTGCTGTAGGCATCCGCGTGATATATAGATTTATATAATATTCGTATGAAAGTATGATGATGAAATAGAAATGGCATGCACAACATGCTTATACTTCAAGCCAAGACTAAAATGACATTAGAGCCATCTTCTGTCATTAAAGTTATATGACGTCATCTTAATTCAGTGCATATATTTTATTTTATTTATTCAGTTTAAGCATGTTGTGAATTGCCACTTATACCTAATTAATTAGTTTGATGTACGTATACCTACTCTTACTCTTTAAAAGTATATCTATCTATGAAATACCTACATTGTCTTATAAGATAGTTACACTACAATAACGTATCTTTTAAATAGGTATCATCGCTTAAATTTACAAGGTAGTAAACGAGATAAATGATCTTAAAAGATACTCGGTTATATTCTAAATATACAATAACAAGTAATATGTTGTTCCCTATTACAAGGTGAGATGTGTTGTGTGGTGACATCACCAGTCGTATTTTATGATATTATGAGACTCCAGCATTTGTTTACTAACATGACATCAAAATTATATTATTCTCATGAACACAAGACATGTGGGGTCATTATTTCGAGGCAATTTTATTATGGTAAACCTTGGAATTTTCAGTTTCTTGTAATTGGACTTTGCGCTTGAAGCGACAATTTGCCAGTGCTGAGTTAAATAAAATTATAAAGTTAAAAAGATGTTACTCAGTTGAACGTAATTTTGAGTATCCCTTGGAATTTTAACCTTTAAATTGGATTTATGCAAATGTAACATATTTATCGATTGTCATCTTCATTCAGCACAGATTGAAAATAATGATTGTTAAAACAAATTTAACTTTTAATCACTTTTGCAAAGCTCGAGATAAAATTATAAACTGATATCTATCTTATCACAACTGTCAACTATCGATATGTTTACCTGTTAATGAAGAACTACGCAGTTAGAATTTATTTGTCCTCATCGAACAAATTGACTATTAGTCATTAAAAACCAAAATTGTACATATTATTATATACATAAGTGTATGTGTGGATTGTATCTTAATAAATGCCTTCTTCTCTGCTCTAGCTGCTACATAGGTTACCTCATTTTGTTTAAAAGCAATAAATAATCGTATTAACATGCATAATACTAATAATAGATTATAATTATTATTTATTGTCTTAATATTACTGTTAATGATTTAAACGACGATGTTTGAATAAAGGAAACGATATAAATCTTATATTTAATTACGACGAGTGTCAATGCCAAATTAAAACAATCGTGAATGTTTCAGCTCTAAAAATAAAGTTCTTGTTTAACATACTTATTTTCGTAGCTATGATATTTTCTACCTAAAAATATAAACTAATTAAGAATTTATAAGACGGCGATCAAAAATTGATACTTACTTACGTTTTTAACTAGTAGTTAAAAAACCTAGGAAGGTATGTTTTAACCGTAAACATTACAAGTTATTGGCACAGTGACGCGTTCTATGAACGCAATTCGCTCTGCAATTTTCACAAAAAATAAACACCGTTTGATGTGACCAATAAATGCTGAGCGCCGTGGCAAAGCTTCTGTTTTTCAGTTGATCCGTGAACACTACGCGGATGTCGATAGCGTGGGTCGGCAAGTCGTAGATCACCACCAATTTTGATAGATCCTCCCACCCCCCTTTGTTACCTCTAGATCTGTAGATTTTCAGGGGTTCGGTAGAAATAGAGGGGTCTGTTTGAGCTGGTTGTTTCGATGTAATATAATATCGGTTGACCTTGCTCGGAATAGTGCCGCCCACGCCCCCGACCCGACACGACTACCACCGAATGCTTTACTGATAGGAATTTCAATGTGATTCTTTTGAATGCGCTTGGCCTTAATATTCAAGTTCCGCTTTGTGTCAATTATGATATTTTTATTTGATTTTAAAAGTATATAGCATGGCAGAGTGCCATAAAAATAAGTACCTACTAACTTGTTATAATAAAAATATTATGGATTATAATTTCATTGCTTTATAATGTGAACAATACAGTGCCTACGTCAATAAATTCGTTCGTAGACTATTCGTAGACTTCTACGGCGCGACGTAGCAATAGACATAGACAATATATATAAATACTTATTCTTACATCTCCTTATCTATTTGGAATGCACCAACTATTTTTACTGGTCAGCCAGTACTACGTACCTACTCATTATTGTCTGTGGTTCGAGGTAAAGCGATTTATCGATGACACATTTATGTCTGTCCCCATTATAAATTGAAATTTCGAATGAAAAATAGCGCAAACTGTACAGTTCGCTTTTTTTAATTATAATGGTCAGCAGTTATGGATTTTCAATAGTTGGTTATTCAATAAATATATAGTTATAGTTTTCGCTAGAGAACTTTTCAATCCGGTAAGGTCTTTGATGTACATACATGATACATTCAAGGTACTTTTAACCAGGTCTACATATTTGTTAAGCTAATGAGAATTTTTTAACAGATATAACGGGTTGCTTGTATGTTCATGTTTTGCCTCTATTTATTAGGGAACAGTTTTTTTCAGTAAGTAACTAGCTTCGTCTACTATGTTTGCGAAATTATAATTTGAATAATTCTCTAACTTTTATTAATTTCGACCAATCATAAACTATTAAAAAACATACCATAAAACAAGCTCAAAATATTGAATGTAGAGCATCTTTGCCACCGTATCAATGAGTTTAGCTAGTTATTTGAAAACATAGATATTAGCTAATGAATGAATGGACAGTGTGAATTCAGTACTATATACTATATACCTAAGAAAGCAGACTTAGAAGCTAGTGTGAATATTGTAAAACAGTAGGTAGCCATTGTAAAATTATTTACAAACGAACACAGTTTCAAGTGGATGTTTATCTATATAAAGGTTTTAAGAATATTTATAGGTATAGATTTTCTTTTTACGCCGATAGTTAATACCCGTTTACCAAATAGATAGCCTAAAGAGAGGTGTTAATACTAATAATGTTTATATAAACAAGTATTATAGGGCTACTTTTATAAATTTTCTATTTATCCCATTTTTTTTAAATAATGTGCTAAATAAAAAAACCTTTTTATTTAGCACATATATAGCAACAAAAAACCACAGGTTTAAACTAGTGCTATTTAAAAACTGAGACGCATGTTCTCACAATACTACCTATACAAACTTTTATTATTCATGAAAATCAATATTCGTTGGCTTAGAATTCAGTTTATTCTTTCCAGGTGCGATAGTTGTGACCCAAATATCAGACTAGTCAAACCTATTTTTATTACTAAATGCACTACACTATACTAGATTTAATAGACTTCGTAAAATAAAAATCACATCAAAGACAAAAGACCTACAAAAGAAAACCATTATTTGTTTAACCTTATTTTTGGACGGTTCACCCAGATAATTCAGTTTTATTGCCAGTGTCATATTCTCAAATTTATCATTAAGCATAAGATACGTTTCTCTAGATTTCAACAAGATTATAACATTAACGTTCTTTTAGTAAATGTTCTGTGAAATTATTAATTACTCGAAGCTAAGAAAATCATCTTAGTGCTAGTAATTACGTACTAACATGCTGGTACGATTATAATATTCATATGGGTAGTAGATTTCTTATTAAAAAACCGTTTAATTTATTTTTTTTCGGGTTTTGGACCGCTTTAGAATGGATATTCCAAAAATCTTAAAATTAAAAAACGTTCAAAAATAGTTTTTAAAATGCCTTATATGCCTACAGAGAGTCAAATGTGTATGAAGGAACATCAAAATAAATAAATTTGATAGATATGTGATGGACTCATACACACACAAGGGTTTCGTGTATGTCAACAGTTTATACAGTTTTTTTTTTATTACATTGAGTGCAACAAAAAAATACTGTAAAAAGTTACAGTCAGAGCGGTCATCCGTCCAAGTACAGCAACGAACGTTGCTTAAATTTATAACTGTAAGGTAAATTTATGATTTATGACGTGTAAAATAACTATTAACTAAGATCTCGATAAAACAATTTTTGGTGTAAGTTTGCATGGTAATGTCTATACCTACATCATAAATGTTTTTTTAGTTATATTCTGTTTCTTAATTTAAATCCAACTCTATTCAGCCAGTGCATTTTATAACATAACTCTACCTCTTTGCTTCTTTTTATCTCTGGTATCTTCTCAACAACATCTAGGTATCTTTAGACATAAGCATCATTACTGTAACCTTGTATCAGCGTAGGTACGGCAGACTGCATACACTGCACATTTCAAATGCATATAATCGGGTCACGTTTAATTGCAACCTTGGTTAACAGGCCATGGCCGACTGCTCGAGTGCTGTGCTACCGATTTAATACCGCGGATTGAGCATTAACATGCTATACACGTGATAAAACCATTGATTGGTAAAATATTAATGTACCAATATATCAAGCGTTCCGGTTTGAAGTAAAATAGGTAACCCTTATGACGATCTCAGTATTTAGGGTAAAATCGGGTCCGGTTTAAGCAAAACTTCGATTCGATCGCAGCGCAGTTGTCACGCAGCCAAAATTGATGATAAACGTGTATTTTGACAAGTATTAGCAGCTTAACTTCACACAAATTAAGAGTAGCTATCGCATAATAAACTCACTTATTCCTCTGCACGTCAATTGCTTATAATAACGCAATAGGCCCTCAGATATTATACGATATACAAATTCATATTTGATTGGTAAATAATGGATTAAAAAAAAATAGACTGTATTACCTACTCATAATTATTGTAATACAATTGATATATCAAAATAATTTAATTACTAATTTCATGCACTTTTAATAGAATTTTAATTTTTAATAATCATATCTTCGACATCGGTATCAGTATTACTTTGCCGTTTGGCATAGGCCTGCCCTAGGCTTTACCACTTACACTTTATTTCTGTTTGCGGCTTTTCTATTCCATTATGTCCCGGCTACTTTTCTAATATCGTCCTTCCATCTATTTTTTGGCGCCCTTTCCTTCTTCTTCCATCTCGAGGATGCCATTCAGTAACATCTTTTGCCCATTTTTAACCCCCGACCAAAAAAGAGGGGTGTTATAAGTTTGACGTGTCTGTCTGTCTGTGTGTCTGTCTGTCTGTCTGTCTGTGTCACCATAGCTCCCGAACGGATGGAGCGATTTCAATTTAGTTTTTTTTTTGTATGAAAGGTGAGTCTTGCGCGAGTGTTCTTAGACATGTTTCATGAAAATCGGTTAGGCCGTTTAAAAGTTATGGGAGTGAGAGTGGGGAAGCAAAACCGAAAATCTGCAAATATACTAGTGTGGGGTATCAAATGAAAACACATCGCGTCCACATTACATAATATTATGTTGTTTTACATTTAAGGAAATTAAGGCATTGGAATCGGAGATTGTTCTTAAATTTTTAATTTAGATTTATTCCTTTTTGTTTCTTAACATATGGCCTACCCAGATGATGGATTCCAGAGATGATGGAATATACCTCTGTAAATTAGACCTAGCCAACATAAGTTGCTCTCCAAAGTTCTTTAAAGTAAACAAACATAGCAACTGTTTTAGATTAAGAACGAATTAGCGCAATGAACCACAAACGGAACCCATGTTTTGAAAAGCGAATAAATCTTACAGAGTTGAATAAGACCCTCAAGGAAACTCCGACATCCCCTCAGCGTTGACAGGTCGACTTGAAGCAGCCGGAAGCACGTCACTGGTTCGGACAGTTGCAGATGGCGCCACAATAGCAAAGTTACGGTTTCGTCGGGAGTTTTGCGCATAGAAATGGCAACATTACGCATTGTTATACAAACTTCTGTAGCGTAATGCCCTCGTGTATACTCCAGTGCGGAGAACTTCCTCTCAAACTTGGTTATCTAAACAGAAACGCTGACTAGTTTATTTTCGAGCGAAGTATTTTTCAATGCGATCTTGCGTAACTGTTGAGATATTTTAACGTGCACCTGAAATAAACTGTTTTAGTTGAACAACTTTTTTTACTCTACATTTTGTTTAGGTACACCATTTTATATGTATAAATATTATTAAAACAAATTGTTATATGATTATGGCAACTTATGCATTATAATAACAGCTTAGAATATTTATCTACGCCGGATTTATTATTATATACTTAAATCAAATCATATCACTAATTTATATGCAGAATACATTTAATTATTAGTACCTACATGTCAAGGTCTTAAAACTAGTTTACAAGTATTCAACCTGCAGGCAGGTATGCAAATATTTATATATCAATAAATGTTTCATTAAATAATCTCAATTTAAGTTCGTTGAGTAAAAGAAAAACATAATAATATAAGAAATCACGAATAGCACAGATTAAAAATCTTATAATGTTACTAATTAATTATAGTTTAATAGTGGTGGAAATCATTATTTATCATTTCAAAATTCCTTAGTGCTTTTAAAACATTGTGGAGGTTTTTTCTGTTCACGTCCGTAAGTGGGTTAACCCCTTTGAATCCTTTCACGTGACCTCCGGGTGGTTCTCTCCAGTCTCTGGTGGTAGGCTTCGGCCGCGGCTTGTCACCACCCTCCGGGCTGGGCCAGTGCGTGAAACGACTTTTTCGTGTTTCGTAATGTGGTCCGGAAAACATTCAAGGTTTTCATGCCCCATCTTAGACCACATCGTCACTTTACATTAGGTGAGATTGTGGTCAAATGAAGGCTTAACTAGCATAAAAAAAACATTTATCCATCAGCCAATTATATTTAACTTTAAAAAAATCCCTCTCAGTCCTACAAAGAATCCGAAAACTTTATTTCTTATCTTTTATATATTTGGTAATTAAATGTAAGCTTTTGTTCATAATGGCTTGCTTTAAAATTAACGCCTATACAGCTATAAAAGATAAATACAGACATAGAAAACGACTAAGATCTTAACAATATCAGAATAGTTGCTTAAGATGGCCCATTAACGTTCTTCGCCTCCAATCATCATCATCATCTTCCTAACCTTATTCCACATTACGTGGGGTCGGCACAACATGTTTTCTGCTTCCATTTTCCTCTATCACCCGTCATCTTAACACTCACCTCTTTCTTACACATGTCATCTTTTACACATTCCATCCATCTTTTCTTCGGCCTACCTCTTCTATCATATCGTTCATCGCCTCCAATCGTTATCAATATAAATTTT
Organism: Gymnoscelis rufifasciata; assembly: GCA_929108375.1. Lineage (NCBI taxonomy): Eukaryota > Metazoa > Arthropoda > Insecta > Lepidoptera > Geometridae > Gymnoscelis > Gymnoscelis rufifasciata. The sequence goes on along the minus strand of OV815315.1, from coordinate 3,008,169 downwards.
TATTTTCCAATACAAATTCAGTTTACACCACAAGCTTGTAACAAGGTAGTCACTAGTCAGTGACTCTGGTACAAATAATGCGATCAACAGCACACAAAGGGAGTGACTGCAAATATTTACGATCGGTAGATACACGGGCAAAGTTGGCGCGAGAGTTCTCACACCGATGTTTGTACTATTTGTTACGGTAATGGACGATTTCATTGCTCACCGAAAGGTCAAATATTGTTTGACATTGACGTGAACTATGATTAGTTTTAGTGGTTGTATGTGTTTATTGATTTATATTAGTTAGTTTGTGTGATGTTATAGATAGATAGGTATTGAGTTCTATTAATATGATATAGTATGAAGAAAATTATTAAAAAATGACATAAATCATTCAACATTATAAAAATTATCTTAATAATATCTATTACAAAACTTTTTTATTGCTTCAGAGTTGAACTTAATAATATTGAACGAAAGGTTTCATTAAAATCAACCAAAAGTATATATTTTGAATTTGAATTATAACCAGCCTTTTCAATTCCATTTTATTCTAGTTAACCAAAATGTTTCTGTTCCAAAAGTCGAATTTTAACAAAATGGAATCAAAATGGGTTTTTATTGCTGACAACATTAATTGTTCGCAGGGTGGCTCGGAAGATGGCGGCACGTGTCGCGCGCGTGCCGAGCGCCGGAAGCGCGGGAAAACGCGCGCGAAACAATACCTTCGAAAATTGAAATAAATAGACGTGGGGCTACCTGCTCTTTGTTTTCAACAAACTCACGGGTCATCGCGGGGGATAAGTGCTTTTAATGTTTGCATTCACTTGTGTGAGTAAGCTAAAACTTTCATAAATGGATAGATGAAGGTAAGTATAATTATTACGTTGAAGCATACTTCGAACAAAAACGAACGTTTTTTTATAACAAAAATATTGATAGGGAAATAGTTATGTGTCAATTTTAGATATAATATTAAAATGTCACTTCAACTAAGTTATTTTAGAAAATGTCAGTTTTTCACTCCGACGCGCAAAATCTCCTTTAAAATCAGGATCTAATAACGGGAAGTAAAACACAAAGTGGTTTATTTTCCCGCCTACTAAAAGAATAAATAACAAACTAAAGATAATGAATGTTTAATATATTTATTATCATCATAATATCAGCTGCTTATGACCAGCAGTGGACGTCCTACAGATGATATGATGATGATATTTGATTAAATTGATTCCAGTATAAACCAACATCTCAAATTAATGTGTCTATTAGTCAGGCATAAATTTGACTTCTAAAACATGTAATTTGACCGCCAAAGTGTAACAGTAAATAAGTACAGTAATTAAAAGTCCCACGGGTGTTCAAAAACAACGGGACGAGGGTGGCGTCAGTTCTCGCGCCCTTTCGGCCCTTCTATGGCCTATCACGTGCCCTGTGCTAACTGAACTCTTCATAAGGCTGGGTTTTAATGAGACGACTTTTTTACCATTTTAGAGTCACACAACTGATTCGTAGAAATATTAAGCCTCGATTTCACTGGTAGGGTTATTGGTAGGGTCAACTCCTTTTACCGCCCAACTGAGATCAAATTGACATTTTTCAATGGTTGAACGGAGCCTAAATTGATGAAATTGGGACTAAGTGTTTTTATTTTAGTTTTTCAACTAATTAGTTGTGTGTGCCTATTTGAAAAGGTTAAATACCATGTTTGGGAACCGATGATAATGAGTGATGTATTGCTATTCAATTTCTCTGCCTATATATTTTCTCAAGAATTACATACAAATTGAGTTTCAACGTTACTCAAACGATATTTAACAAAAACTAGTGCTTGAATGATATTGGGTAATGATGAAAATTCAAACATTTTCTTCGAGTTAGCTCATTTAATTTTTACAGTTTTTGTTACTCTATTTTTTTTACAGTTTATATTGTAAATTTCAACTAAATAGTATTTTTTTTACAATAGGTTCGGAATCAATCAAAATGAAATAATTGTGAGGTTGATAGCTATGACATGTAATTAAAATAATAGTGAATTCTTGACATTCGTAATCATTGCTAATAATAATTATTATCTATAAATTGTCGTTATTTATATTTCTTGTAGTTGTAAATTAGACATTATTTTAACTGTTTATATGAATTCAGATTTTGACATTTAATAATAATTGTGATATTAGTTATTATTATAGTTTGAAAAAGTTGTGGCATGGGGCAACCACGTATAAACCCATATTGTGACTTAGAATAATCTATATTAGCAATAAATGACTGTAAATTTGCAGTGGCGCCGACTAGTGAACACAAAAATAGTGGCCTAAATCGGGTCTTGGTCGCTCATGGAAAGTTGCCCTTAGCTATGGGGTGACTCGTCGCGCTAATTACGCAATCAGTTCTCACAATTACCGCGCCCACTGCCTCAATGCTAATGCACAGATTGATTGTAGGTGCGCGATTGACTTTGATTTCCGACGTGATGCTCTTTTTGATAACTTACGTTTCCGGTTTGGAAATTACCGCAAATTATACATATACGCTCGAATTCACAATAAATGCTATTACTGGCTATAATTGAATTGAATATTAAATATAATATAATTTAATTTTCTTGCACACAATAAGCCTATTTATGCCTTATTTTATATTATAATAGAGATGAACAAGGGTGAAAAGATTTCATTGAACAAGGCAAGATAGAAAGTCTACAGAAGGTAGGTACTTACAGAAGATTGATACAAATGAAAAGTAAGAGGACTAGATGTATGTATAGTAGTGTTATTTACTCTAAGTGACAATGATAATTAGGTGATTTTATTATATAGCCCATTCATATATAAATAAAGTTGTTAGGAGCTCTTTTATAGGTTATTCTTCGCTATAAACAAATTAAATTCCAATAACACCATAAACAATATTGTCGTAGACGTGCCTCATTAAACACAACCTCAAAGAGCTCTCTGAGGGACCCTCAGACGAATGTTAATCATAGAGAACGGAGTCAGTAACGATGTGTTTGCGCGATCCGATTAAGCAGTTACTCTATTAAAACAGAAAAGGAAATCTGTAGGGAGGGATTTAAATTATATTTTCAGTAGATAGTAATTTTAATATTCGTAATAGGTACGCAAAAAAATAAACTTATATTCTAAGAAAAAGTCGCGCTTGTTGATTTTATCCCTGAATAGTGTTCTTTATATAATAAATCGATAAGTTTTGTTCGTAGGTATTTCTTTGAGTTATTAATTAAATGAATATAAATAATTTAATCAAAAGAGTATATTTTGAGATAAAAGTGACAGAATTAAATCGCCATGGCTATTACAGGTATACATAAATTTGGTATTTAATTGAATCCCATAAATCCCCATAAAGGTAATTTTCAATTAATCTATTTTTAATCAATTATGTAAGTTAGCATTCGTTTGCCTTCATCAATGACTGATATTATAAGTTTGTTTAAAAGTACCAAATTGCATTTATTTAAATTTGCAAGCTTTGTATTAAATGGTATCATACAGAGAAAACAGTTTCTTTGTCTTTGGTAGAGCATGAATTTTCTTTCTGTTTAGTGATTTAGGTATCCTTACAACTCCATGTTGTTTTGTGATTGGAGATGACAAATAAGCGTCGGAAGCGATCCATTTCGGCGGGAAACGGCGCACCGGAAGTCGATTCGTAGACCGCGAATGTTGTTGGCGCCACCGTCGCAGGGTTACCACTTTATTTTATTTTCCCCGTTCCTTTGTACTACTCAAAAATAGCAAATATAAAAATACGTTGTTATTGTAAAGGCTTCAAAAATGTTTATTGAGTCCGTTTCTAGTTCAAATAATTGTGTCTGGAGTTTTGTTCATTTTCTTTGTCTCATTTTATCCAAGAACCTTAAACTATATTAATATTAGCTAGAATCTTTACTAATTTTATGAAGTAAATAAAAAAAATGTGTTAGCCTTTATCGAGGAAGACCAAAGGTTTTTACATTGGGAAACTACATTACCTATTCCCGCGGGTGGGGCAACGGCGCGGCGTAGTTTGAAAAGCTAGTTTTAGTATCTAGTGTCACACAATACATATGTTATGTATTTGTTATTAGTTTAAAGAACTATTGTAAACTTCCTGCTAAAATATATAAATTTTATTATTATTATGAGCAATATATATATACAGGGTGTGGCGTAATGAGTGGATAATCCTTTACCCACGGTTGCACTGGGGTACCTCAAAGACATAATTGACAAAGAAACCATAATCATCATCAACCAACTTCGGGAGCGAATAAACAGGGCAGCGGAGACCATAAGTCAAACGAGGCATACCCGAAATATTAAGCGATCGTTTATTAGAAGGTGCAAGGCATGCATTCGAGCTCACGGTGGGCAATTCGAACATTTATTGTAAATAAATTTAATAAATGTAATTTTGATGACTTTTTGTTTCATTTACACGCTCTCATACAGTTCCTAGTTGTAACATTGGTATTATTTATTAGAATTAAATAAATTTTAAATTATCTTGTAAATTCAAAAAATTCTTCTAATTCATCTTAAAATCATCAGTTTTTTTAATTCAGAGCTAGAGATATCGTATGTTATACCATTTTGGAATCCTAATAAAATAGGCTAATTATTTATTAATTGGGCACTCATGTCACCATACATTTTTTTTACACGACGAGATACCAAAGTTTGATAAAAATAAAATGAAAACACAAATTTTGCGTTCAAAAATAAAAATAGAAAAAACTATGGCTATCGTTCAAAATTGGTAGTTTACATTTGATAGCACCACTATCTATCTAGGAATGCTATTCAGAAAACAGACTGAGAAAATTCTTTGTATTGTAAATTTGGTAATTAAAAGAGTGGGTCAGGTCTAAATTTTAAAAAAAAATTAAAAATGCCTGATAACTCGAAAACCGTGACACTTTTACTGAATACAAATTATCATTTTCCGAACAGTCGCGATGCCCCCCAACCGTGGGTAAAGGATTATCCACTCATTACGCCACACCCTGTATGTTTATGATAGATAAGTCTTTATTTGACCACAATCTCACCTGCTGTATAAGAGATCGCTCTCATATCGATAAGGCCGCCCTTTGTAACCTGTTTTTAATTTAGTTAAGGTTTTTGTTAAGTTTTTTTTGTAATATGTGTGGTGTACAATTAAGTGTTTTCTTTTCATTTCTAATTTGCAAGATAATTAGGTATATTATAGCATATTTTGAGTTTTTTTGATAAAATTGAATGTACAATTAGAGTTTAAATCATTTGATAAATATCCTACCGCAGCTAAGATCAAAGATACTAAATGCTTCAGGTACTTACCTAACATAAAAACTGCACATAACCTTAGGAGGGGAACGAACATCTGCCGTGCTCACCTCCCATCTGCGAATGTTTGAAGAACTACTTAAATAACATTCGAAGATCACATAATATAAATTAAACAATCATATTGACAAAAGTGGGTGCGTTGCGAATCTACCCAAAGAGCCACGGATGACACTATACAACAGTTTTGGGGTCGCGTGTAGAACCAGGTGCTCGTTTCAAGTCATTCTTCGGTGACAAATTATCATTGTGTTTTCTAAAGAAGAGGGATTTTATGACAATGCCAATAAAATGATGATACATTTTATTAGTCGACTTTTGAGCTTTGTTTGATAAAAAACACTCAAACCAAATTTTATGTTCCACGTAACAATGTAACTCACTCACCCTTCTAATTTCAAAATTACAGAGCAACAACATTTATGTCAGCGTAATTTCAAAATGGCTGCCAAGACAATGAGCAACTTAACATTCTACCAAGACATTTAAAAAAAACGTTTGTAGGTCAGAAGGTAGAATGATTTCCTTCGTGGGCTAAATAGAGTTGACGGGGACCGTTTAGCGTCTTACTTACAAACAATTAAAGCGTATGTCGTTTCTGACTGCGATGGGTTAATTTGTGTGAAATTAATATTCATAGTTCTGCTATCATTATTTCTCTGCGTAAATCAACTTGTCAAGGAAACTATGGCTGTTAGTTTTCAATTTACTTGTCTACACGAGTTACTGAATTTCTAATGAAATTTTGCAGATAAAATAGGTTAGTCTTCGTTATCTGTAATATTTTTATTAAGGCATAATATTATAACAAGAAATGGACATAAATGGTTTTGTCTTTAATTAGATTGGTTGGTAAGTTTTAAGTGATATTTACAAACTATATTTCTTTAAATTTCAAATAAAAATCTTGATATACTCCGTGATTTTTGTAAAAAAGAACATCATGCGATTCGGCAAAGCAATTACCAGTAAGTGTAATTACAGCCGAATTCCAAAATTGCTTAGAGTTCAGCGTTCTCTTTTTTTCAGGAGGTTTCCATGTTTTATTCGCTTCGCTTGTCCGTAGATGTCTATTGTATTTTTCTTTTAATGAAGTTGGCAGCATAAACCGCTTGGATTGCAGCCGTTTTGCGGTGCGCGCCATCATAGATAATGCCAGTGTTGTCTGACGCGCTACGGGCTGAGAATAAAATTATTTTGTAATTCAGGTAGATGTTTATTTATTAAGAACATAATATAATATGATAGGGAATTATGCATGAGACTTTGAAATTGTCTGTTTCTATTTTCTTGTAACCTTTACTGTTTCAAAAACATACTCATGCAATTATTTTTCTTAAACATAATTTCATAGCCTGGGTGTTAAATATGTATAATAAAAAAAATATCTATATAAGTATGTTCTGTTATATTAAGTATATCAGATGTCTAGTACCCGTAACACAAGCTTAGAGCTTACCACGGGGCTAGATGTTGTTGTGTGGATTGTCGGGAAATATTTATTTAATTATTTATAGTGAAACTTAATCATTTAATATTTTAATATTCACTCTCGAATTTCCAAATCGCACCGTTTCGCCGAAATAGCTTGTGAAGTCAAAGTCTATTGGTTTCTATAGTAATGAACTGTTTTATCAAACTTTCAATAAGTTTGTGAACCAAACACGTCCTTAACGACGTCATATGCCACGATCGTCGAAATAAGTGATGAAAAAGATAGTGATTTAAATATATTTTAGATGTATTAAATATTTTTTTAACCCCCGACCAAAAAAGAGGGGTGTTATAAATTTGACGTGTCTGTCTGTCTGTCTGTGTGTCTGTCTGTCTGTCTGTCTGTGGCACCATATCTCCCGAACGGATGGAGCTATTTCAATTTAGTTTTTTTTGTATGAAAGGTGAGTCTGGCGCGAGTGTTCTTAGACATGTTTAATGAAAATCGGTTGTGCCGCTTAAAAGTTATGGGGGTGAGAGTGGGTAAGGAAAATCTAAAATCTGCAAATATACTAGTGTGGGGTATCAAATGAAATCGCATCGCGTCCACATTACATAATATTATGTTGTTTTACGTTTAAGGAAATTATGGCATTGGAAACGGGGGTTTTTCTTAAATTTTAAATTTAGATTTATCATCTCAAGGTATGGATAAACTGTACAAATTGAAAGACAAAACTATTGGTATTTAAATTAGAGTTATGTTTCGAATTTGACCAATGAACAGTACTCGTATAAGAAATATAGGTACATAAAATCATGGAAACGGTAATACCAGCATTAATTCAATAAAACTGTGACGCAAACACCAACTTCCGCTCAGTTTTGATTAAGTACAATTTGGTTATCAAAACTACTTTCATCAGAAACACATCTATTTACGGTCCTACTGCTGGGACCCAGGGACTTCTCTCTTGACTAGGATTAGGCCTTAATTCACGACGCTGGCCAAGTGCGGGTTGGTGAATGACACATGTCCTTCAAACTCTATAAGGTTCTCAGAACATCCGGTTTCCCACGATGTTTTGCCATCACCGTTAAAGCACGTGTTTTTAAGCGCACATAAATTTCTCAATAAGAATTATTTATCCCGTCGGGTTTGAACCCACGACCTCCGGAATGAAAGTCGAGTGTCCTCCCACTTAGCCAACACGGCTCAAAACGACTTTACATAATATAATTCAAATTATATAGAGGACAAAGTGTGCAAATATAAAATAATAAGCCTTGCAGAAGCTAAGTAGGGCAGTTAGGGAGGTATCATGCAAGCCTAAACATAAGCGAATTCTATTGACTATGAATGTGCTAGTGGCACGGTGGGCGAAGGGCCGCTTGTGGCGCAAGAGGTAGCGAGTTCGATTCCCGCCGAGGGGTCAAGTGTTTGTATGTTCTACACTTTCTCCTTGATCTGGATGTTTAATGTTTATAATTAAATATATTAATATGTATTTATATTATCTTATGTACATCAGATGTCTAGTAAACGTAATACAAGATCAGAGCTGATCATGGTGCTAGATGTTGTTGTGTGGATTGTCCGGAAATATTTTTATTATTATTTATATTTAATGTTCAATTATTAGATTTCTCTTGAATTACCCATGATGGCTGACTAAACACAATTTTCGAAACTGCTGTAGACAATTTTATGCGTATGTTAGCTATTGTCTATTGGTGTTCGCCGTGGTGATTAAATAAATAAATAAATTGTTTTCTATTTCGAATTTTAACTAGATTACTTTAAAACGAATAAAGGTCCGCTTTAACCCTCAACGACTCACAATGACTGTCTAATTAAGCGGACAGAGGGCGGCCACAAACTGTGATGGATCCATTTAATATCTGCTCTGTTACCTCCCATTCAGCTTAACTTGTCGTCTATCTGAGGCCTTAATGGATTTAAAACTAAATTGAAGCTGCGATCTTAGGTAATCCTTTTTTATTAAAATTTTAAAAGAAATGAAATTCGTTTAAATATAATTATTCTGTACGATTTACACGTTATTTATTCATTTGTTGTTGGATGTAAACCTAATATTATTAAATTAGGTTTACATCCATTATCATGCTATTATTATTAAATAATTAATCAAATTATTATTAAAAAAGAATTGAATGCAGCAGGGGTTTCACTTGAATTAGTATTACATGCCAGCACTTTTTGCCAACACAAGCTTAGAGCTTACCATGAGACTGAATTGTTGTGCAGGAATATTTATAATTTAACATAAACACTTCTACTTAGAGAAATGATTAGGTAGAGTTTATAATACACAAGACAAATACAAATAACGCATCTATATTGAGATAGCGCCCCAAAAAACGTTATCCGATACCCTATACATGGATAGCAAATAGTCTGCCGAAATCTGAGGTCCGATCAAAATAGCCGTATTAAGTAAGACGTAGGGCGGAGGGTGCGGATATTGCCTAATCATCCCCGTTCACACCCTACTAACTGCCAGTTGTTTTAGCATTCATCGCGTTTATCACCCCCGGATTGGTACCCCATAGCGTTTATACGTACACGTTATGTTTCATTAAAACGGACTTAAAAACGCTCTACAGATTACACGGTTTATCTTCCGATAACAATGCATTAGCTTGACTAGCAATTATGATGTCAGTATATGCAATCGGGCATTCATATTTCGTAAAATACACGTTGAAAAATGTTATTCAACTCAGATTTTATTTACGTAATTGGATTGTCGAGTTAATAATGCGGAAAACAATCCCGAAATCAGAAAAGTAGCGGTTCGTGCCGCAGGCCGCTTCACGCGTTATTAATCCTGACAAAGTGCGCCACCGCCGATGAAAGGGTTAAAGCCACGCTAAAATATTGTGACATTTTGCTACAATTTGTATCTTTCCCCAAATGAAAGATACCCCTATTCATCCCGATAATGTTCCACAAACATATCGCGTCAGATAAACTTCATATACAATAAAATTTCACGAAATACAGTAATGCTCTGTAAATACCGTAGCATTGTGCAATAAAATCACCAAGCCAAATGAGATCGGAAGGAACGGCGATAGAAAGGACCCCAGAGTCGTCCATCATTCCTTCAATGAGCTTACAACAATCGGACAACAAGCCATAGAGCGTCCGTCGCATTGTGTGACGTAATTTTATCAAAAATATCGGACATGACAATAGGATGTGCGGCCCGACAAAAGTCGGAAGAGCGGATGCGATTCGCGTCGTCTGCCGACATTATGTCCCGTGGGTTTTTTACGCAATCTTGCGAGTGCGACACAAAGACGGTCATTTGTTGCCGGGGGATGTTTCCACCCACAACTCAGCGGGCTCATCGCTCATTACCGACAATCGGAAACTACGCAACGACTTCGGAACTTTTGACGCACTTGTTATAGGATGCTAAAAAAAATCTCAATGATTCGGCTTTATACACACAGGTGTGCATTTATAAATTTTCTTATGGCCGTAATAGCAATAAATTGATTCTATACAGAATGTGATAGTATCGTAAGAGCTTTGGCGTATTTCAGGTCTCGACCAAACGGCTCAACCTGAAAGTGACACAATTGAGCTACATATAGTTAGAGAATTCATACGCCGTTCTAAATATAAACCCTTCTAAAGGTGCTATAAAATTTACAACAGCCATCAATCTTGCAGATTGGGCTATTAAGAAAGTGTGGCCACGTTGACACAGTGAGAGCGGGGCCATTAGACAACTTTTACTGTTATCGTATATCGTAACGATCGGAGCACACCGTGTAATTAGTCCACAATGGGGAACTAACCCTCTACTATAACAAACATTACATCAAACGAACATAACCTTTAGATTATCAACAATCCATTGCTGCTTTTCTGACAAAATGAATTCACAGGATCGTGCAAAGCGTTCGGTGTATTGTGCGGTCGGTGAAAATGTCCCAGTCTAAGTATCATAGCTTGTTCTGGGTCACGGTAAACAAAAGCATCGCTTTGGTAATGCAACAAAGCGATGGGCACGCCGAGATACAATTGATTTTCCGCTATAGCTTGTAAGTCAATGTTATGAGTCAGAATGGGAGTGTTTCCGGGTGACGTGTAGCACCTATGTGAAAGGAATAGTAACAATGTCACATTATACTAAGTACTGTACATAAATATGTGATATTTTTAGTTTTGTCCTATTTAGCCCACTAGTGACTGACTATTGTTTCTTGAATAACTTTGCTTTAAACGTTTAAAGAAAGCTTAACAATACAAAATGGCCTAGTTGACCGTATTGTGAATCTAAACCATTCTCAAACCGACTTAAGCACACACAAAAATTTTCATCACAATCGGTCCTGTCGTTTAGGAGGAGCAATGACTAAAACTTTTACAGAAGATTGATATATATAAAGATTAAGCGTAACTAATGCTACTCTTAATATTTTGAATACTAGTGATGTCATATGACTTTTGTCTAAAACCTCTAGAAAAAAACGATGTCGCTTCCACTTACTATAAACACGAATATAATGTAGTTTTCAGCTAGAGATAGAGTGATTCTAAAGGAAGGTATATCTTTTAATTCGTACCCATAATGAGAAGGTATAAATTTTGTTTGTTGTATTAAATTAAACCTTCATATACAAGCTCAAAGCTAACTATGAGGCTAGATATTAGATTGCCCAGATTTATTTTCATTATTATTACATATAATATTATAAAATACACAACAATGACTTGTCGGCATCACTGCCAAAGTGCCTTTACAAGCTCTCAGGTCAAAGGAAGGAAGTGAATCATCTATATTAGATTAGGAGCTGCAAAGTGAGAGCCGCCACAAAGAACTCCATAGAATTATACGCTACTGTTGCGCGCGTTGCGTCGGACATGACTTGCTGAGAACTGATTAATTGAATTATTGAATGGAATTACAACTGGGTAGGTATATCTTTAGGAAAAAAAAAGCCGTGTTGGCTAAAGTGGGAGGACACTCGACTTTCATTCCGAAGGTCGTGGGTTCAAACCCCGCCACGCACCTCTGGATTTTTCTTCTTGAGAAATTTATGTGCGCTTTAAACACGTGCTTTAACGGTGAAGGCAAACATCGTGAGGAAACCGGCATGTTCTGAGAACTTTAAAAGTGTTTGAAGGGCATGTGACATTAACCAACCCTTACTTGGCCAGCGTGGTGAATTAAGGCCTAATCTCTCTCGTCAAGAGAGAAGTCCCTGCGTGTCCTAGTGTGTGTGTGCAGTGGGAACGTTAATAGGGTGATGATGATGATGATGATGATGATATCTTTAGGTTGAAAAAGTTGTTGAATTAATGAAGAGTTAATCTATACTAATATATAAAGCTGAAGAGTTTGTTTGTTTGTTTGTTTGTTTGAACGCGCTAATCTCCGAAACTACTGGTTCGAATTGAATAATTCTTTTTGTGTTGAATAGTCCAGTTATCGAGGAAGGCTATAGGCTATATAACATCACGCTACGACCAATAGGAGCAAAGATATAGTGGTAAATGTGTAAAAAACGGGAGAAATTGTTCATCTTTGAAGCCGTTGCGTGCGCCGTGAAAACGGTTCAAGATACACAAAAAATATGTATTAAAGAATAATAGCTCTTTAAATGATCTAAAAAACAGTCCGCGATAGTATATGTCTATCTTTTAAGATTAACTCACAAAAACCGTTTTTATGGTACCTAATTTGGTCGAAATAATTTGTTTAAGTTGTATCAACATAATAATATTAATCTTTATTCAAATAAATATGTTGTTGGTTAAGAGTACTTCATCCATTATAACGCGGGTAGCACCGCAGCTCGCAGGGCACAGCTAGTGTTCTATATACACCAAAGATAGAAATCCTTACCCAACATGGCAAAATTTCGTGATAAACGTGTCGACAATATATATTTTTATTATCTCCACTGACCACACGGGCTTTAAAATTTGAATACTTATACACGGTACATAGCGGTAGAAACTTAGAAAATCTAAAGTCCTCGAAAAATATGATTCTCGCATTTAGTTTTATGAATATAAAATGTTTGTTCGAGTATTATTTTTTAAATTTTTTTATTTGTTTAATGTGGCTATTTGTATCAATCACTGCGGCCTAAAAGGCCTATTGTGATCGAGTACTTTAACGTTTCCGCATATTTGTTTTAATGTATTTTGCATTTTTTAAAGTGATAGAAAAACTTACGGTTAGAACTTACAATAATAGAACACAAAATAATTAAACTGAATTTCTCTAGTAATTACAAAGTCTCAACTTAAAAGTGACCCCCATTTTGGCCGTCTAGAACACAGGTTGACTGCATTTGATTTTAAACTATAGCTTAAAGTGACTACTGCTTATTTTGTCAGACACTGAAATCTACTAAAACACAAATAGACGGTACCATAAAAACCTATTACACAATTTGCCTACTGTTATCTTTTGCTTTTGAATGTTTTCCACGAATCCACAGGCAAATGTGAACTACCCATTAAATCAATCCTACTGTCAACACCCGACTGAATTGAGATAGATTGTTGATAACGCGTTTTAATAAAGTTAAAGCGGTCGAGTCTACATCAGAGCAGAGGAGGATTAAGGCAAATCCGCGCGCTGACTCGCAGGCCTCGTAACGCGAGGGCGACCGCCGGTGGGACATGTCGTGGGCTGAAGCGGGCTTTAATTGTGTGAGAGTATGGAAACTGCAATTTAATGCAAGGGTCAAAACAATAAGAAAAACGGTTTATTTTTGGATATTTGAACGACACATCTTAATATCTTAATCTTAATATATATAAATCTCGTGCCACAATGTTTGTCCTCAATGGACTCCTAAACCACTTAACCGATTATAGTAAAATTCGCACACCATGTGCAGTTCGATCCAACTTGAGAGATAGGATGGTTTTTACGGCGAGAAAAATTCGAATAATTTCCGGGAAAATTTTATACCCGTGCGACGCCGGGGCGGGCCGCTAGTTAGATACTATTTTTGTTTTTAATTTCAATTTTAACACTAGGTATCCGTGTGACGCGTTCCAAACATGGCACGGGTCGCCATGTAAGGAGCTGGCAGGGTCGCCATGTAAAGATGGATGCGAGGCGAGTGAAACTACTGAAGTCTACTGAAGTCAGATGATGACATTTCTTTATTAGGATTCATTATAAACTCATAACACAGATTAGGTACATGATACAAGATTAGATACATAGTTACTACATCTCAATTGTAATGTTACAAAGTAACGAAACTGAAGAGAAAATTGTACCGATCCATAATTTAAATGAAATATATAAAAAAGGATAGCTTTCAAATACATACAAGTACTCGTATTGAAAAAAGAACACGAAAATATAAACTAAATTATGCAGATAAAGATTTTTATTAATATTGTAAGTAGTGTCAAAAGCTAGTCATTTGTAAATAATTAACACAAAACTGTGTAATCACTAATAAAAGTACAACACTGTTACTTTTATAAGTATTGTACTAAGTCAAAAAAAAATGGTCTTAATAACATAACAGAACAAAGTTTATGAATTAAACCATACCTTAACGGCAAGGGTGGCAAAACACAACAATCAAATATACTGGTGGTTTTAATATTGTCGTCGATTTATAAGGATAAGTCAGGGTGAGTAAATATTAAATTTGTTAGCGATACTTCGAGATTAAGTAGGAGGGTCCGAATTGGCCCTTTGGGCTTGTGTGTCGAATTTATGTTTGGATCGCAAATCTTTATAAGCTCTCTGAATAAATATACAATTGGATATATTGTTAAACAATGTAATCAATTTTATGAAAGGTTTTTTCGATGGCTATAAGAAGATTGATGTAAGGTAAAAAGTCGAACACAAATTTACGAGAAACACTCGTAGTCACCTGTTATTTTGTAAAAGCATTAAATTAATGTTGTGTTTCAAACTTTAAATAGAAAGCTCATTTTATGTTCGCGTGTGAAATATAATTATTTAAATCTTTGAATGACTAAAAAAAACGTTATTCTAAACACCCAGCACAGAGTGTCTCAATTCAGGTATCATAATGAGGAGTATGTATGTACATAGAAGATTATTTTTCATGATACGATTGTGAAATTGTGACTGAATAAATGAATTGAATTGAATTGAATTGAAAGAACGAAGGCTGTGCCGAGGGATTGACTCGAAGCTTTAACCAAAAAGTACTTGAATGAGGAGACCTTAGTAGATTTTCTCTTTGTATTTTCTTGGATCTGCAAATCCCGCGTCGGACGTCCACAAACCAGATGGACACAGGATAATGATCAAAGTTCCTCGTTAACGGTGGTTACAGCCGCATCCGATTACAATAACTGGAAGCAAAGCGAGAGAGCCACTTCCAGCAAGGAAAATATCACGGCTATCTCAGCCGTGAGATTTTCCTGATAAAAGATGTTGATTACGTTATTAAAAAAATATATTTTCGTCAATTCACGCAACAAAATTCAGCCCCACCTTGCGATAAGCTCTAAACTTGTGTTACGGGTACTAGTCATCTGATATACTTAATATAACAGGAATACATATACACATATTTTTATAAGGTATACATATTCAACACCCAGACCAAGGAGAAAGTATGTATCTTGTATAGTATATGTATCTTCTGCAAGCAGAAGATACATACACTAGGCCCCTTGGCGGGAATCGAACCCGCTACCTCTTGCGCCGCAAGCGGACCTTCGCCCAACGCGCCAGTAATAGTTACAGAATATTTATTAACTACACCTTATTTACCTTCGAACCTACAAAGCTGCGTGGTACATAACCAGATAAAAGCGAAACTTCTAGACTCAAGCAAATTAAAATTGATTTAGTTCTCACCTTAGGATCGTGATCGAAGCTCTCTTTATACGCTGTTAAAGTTGCTGTTAAACAAGCAATAAACTGTTCATCTATCCTTGTTAAGGCGACGCGACGCCGACGGCCCCGTTTGGACCATCAACGCCCTTATTGGACCTTTAAGGATCTTGGCCTTTTTAATGTGTATTGATCGGGGATGGCTGGTTAGAAATATTGCGACATGTTTTCTTGGAATTGAGTGACGATCATTGGAAGATCATCTTTTCACTATGGTATAATTATCGCTTCAAGTGTCAAATAATAAAATAAATAATAAAGTTTTGTTTTCAAGTGTTACAATATTTTATCCTGGGAAAAAATTGAAATGTAATACATACATCCAAAACTATATCTAGATTATGGAGATTATCTAACTAATACAATAAGTTTAAAACTAAATTATACTTTTATGATCTGATCTAAGGCCTAAAGTCGATGTCGCTTCAAATGTGGAGTCTAAAATGAGACTTTTTTGCGGGAAAATGTGCAAAAATTAGTTTTGATTGACTGAAAAGAGGGATACTGACCAAAATGAAAAAGATAGAACAGAAGTCTATGATTTTTTGATTACTCCGTTTCTGATAATTTTACTGCTAAGCCATAATACAAATCAATTATTTATAAACTAAGTTATTTTTTACTTCTGGTCTTTTCAGTCGTTTCTCTTTAATATTCGAGTACCTGAAAGCATAATATTACAATAATAAAGTAGTATTGAATAATCTCATATCAAAAATATCTTAACATAAAATATTACTAACAATTATTTACTATTTCCTTCTATATACGCAACACTTTCAATATAATATCGATACTCAACCGTTTTCCTTCACGTAGCATAGCTGGTACTCCGCTGAAAGTATGGAGTTTTCACGCGTCCGCCATTGCGTGCGAGCGAGACGACAATACGCAACCACTTACTGGCTAACAAGAACAAAGATTGTCGTCTCTCTATTAGCTACCTAACGAATCGCTACCCTTATTGCAGTATAGAACATAAAAGCAGAACCACTAGAATTCACTAAGATCTCTGACTGAAAATTACGGTGATTTAAACGAATATTTTTATTTCAAATCAGTCTTTTTGTTATATTTATTAAATATTCACCACAGACTCAACGTCTATTCCTTTTGAATGAATTTAGTCAATATTATTGAGCCTGCAACTACATATCTTTTATGTACGTACAATACCTCTACAATCGAAATCTGGGTTTCACAAACTTCGTTATAGTTAAATTTCATAAAAATTGGTGAACCACTGATCACGAGTTACAAATTACTTTAAAGAGATATCTGACGCTCATAAACTTGCTAAAGAGTAGGTGAAGTACATAAATCATAGAAATAGACGTGTTATTGAATTGACGAAACGTTCGTAAGCCGAGTTAAGTGTTTTTTAAGTCGTTGATTTACTTTCAACACCTACCAGAATTACTACGGATCGTAGTAATTCTACGTGATGTTACATAAAATAATGAAGGTCTTTTAAATGTATTGGAGAGGGTTAGAAGTTTTTTTTTTCAATACCTAGCTAGACATTCGGTAAGAAATACCTTACAGAACAGTTATAAAACAGTTACAAAATTCAGTTTCTGTATCCCAACGATATACTGTAACAAACGGTCTTATAAACCCCTGAAAATCCGTCTCGAGTAAATTGAAATTGGAGCGGGACGGAGCATTTACGGGTATCGTTTTCAGCAGTGGTGCGAAAGGGAGGTGGATATCTGAGTGAGAGGTCAATAACGAGGCCGACAAGGGTTGGCTGTTTCTCTTAACTCCAGGCTGCAGATCCTCCGGCAATATGTGGAGATTTATGTACCTCCCGCCTAACGCTTACAGCCTTATTACTTCTGACGTCACTTCCTTGTGTAGGTACTTCCTATTGGATAGTTCATCTCACTATGCATCTGATTTACAGGATCCCGTTCTAGAGTAAATATTAAATAAGAATGCAATTTACATTACAACTTTTGTCTACTAATTCTGCTTTTCTGGAAATATACTATTATTCTGTGAAGCAGAATTTATAATGACCCACAAAAAATATTGCACTATAATATTTACGTAGGAAGACTCAAACGTAAACTAAAATATCGAAGAAATTTATCACACACCACAATCTAAAATGGCCGTCTGTGACAAATAACAAAGGTGACAAACGGTCACCCACGCCGTCCTTAACACTGCTACACCTTAGGTCATCCTATTTATACAATCAAGGGCACCTCATATTACAAACATTATAAACACGGCTAATAATATAGCCCTTACTCACAGATAATCCCTTGGAGCGACTGGCTAATTAGGTTACCTCATTATACTCACCTTGTTATGGATTATATATGTTGATGGATAAATTTAGGTTTATTGGAGAGGTGTAACGTTGACATACTCGTGAAGATTACTTGTGGCACGGAAACTGCACAGCACTGGTACTGCATCGAAACTGTTGTATGAAAATGTATACGAAATTATAGGCAGTCAAAAAAGGACTAAAATGTAAACTGTGAACACTGAAAAAAATTACTTGGATAACCATGAATAAATGATGCTATTATAGAAATAAAAATGTAAATTTATAAACACACTATTATATAGAAAATTCTTTATGACACACACCATTAAATAAAAATAAAAAATGATTAGTAAAATTAAACCAAGCATGCGTAATGGGCGGTCTTATTTCTTCTGTTAAAATAGTTGTAAGTTATGGAATTAAATATAATGGAAGCAGCTGTCTTGAAAAGTTCCTAATACTCTGTCTCTGATAATTAAAAGACTTAGAATTGTTATGGCTTACTGAGGCAGAGAGAAAAATCACAATGCACTTCAAGGCTAGAATGTCACAGCAGAATATTTATTTATTTATTTTTTTAATTTATTTATTTATATTGTGTCTATGAATGATAATGCACGCAACCCACAGTGGTTGCGTGTTTTATGACAAATTTGGAGTCTCTTTTTAACCGACTTCAAAAAAGAAGAAGGTTCCACGGTATGTGTATTTTTAATCCAAACTACCAAGGTTAGCAACTACCAACCGTGCCATATCATCGCCCTAGGAAACATGACATGGGATGGTCGCTTTTATATCGTCATGACTGCAATTGAGCAGGATCTCAGGCGAACACTCGGTTTACCGTTCTCCTTCTCTTTGGAGTATCTGCGTTCATGGCTAAATCATCTTCTTTCATCAACCATGCCTCAACATATATATTTGTGTATATAGATTTCTATAACGATCGAGATTTTATCCCACTGCCGAGGGTCAAACTCGCTACTTGCATAAAAGTAATCTCTTTATTTTCGCTAAATAATCGGAGATGTTCTCTATGGATATAGATGAAGTATGACTTGGCTCATATATCTTGATACGAATGCTGATAATAATGACAATGCTACGTCCAGGTGCATCGTTAACCGCAGTAACCAGCAAACCACACAACAATGGCAGACGCGGCTCACACCCTCTCCAGTGCCACTCCGCCCTTTCGGCGATTTGATTGAATATCGCGCAAAAAGCAATTCTCGTCCGCTGATTAATTGCGGGCGTGTTCTCTAAGATTTGTGTGTAACGTCTAGAAATACACGTGTCCTTCGGTTATTTTATTTCTCAAAAAAATGTCTTCAAATGACATCTGTTTCGGCTTTTTTTCTATAGTCATATTCATACCTATAGCAGTCGAGTACTTAAGCAAAAATATACAAACACAAAAATTACCACCTTATTGCAGACACAGGAAAATGTAAATACACCAATTCCTATTTCTTGGAAAATACAAATGTACAATGTAAAATATAACAAAATGTGTTAGCAAAATATAGTAGGTATCTATTGAATTTATTTCATGCATTATTTGTTAAAGCCGTGTTGGCTAAGTGGGAGCACACTCGACTTTCATTACGAAGGTCGTGGGTTCAAACCCCGCCAAGCACCTCTGGATTTTTCTTCTAGAAAAATGAATGTGCACTTTAAAACACGTGCTTTAACGGTGAAGGCAAACATCGTGAGGAAACCGGCATGTTCATAGAACTGTAAAAATTTTGAAGGACATGTAACATTCACCAACCCGCACTTGGCCAGCGTGGTGAATTAAGGCCTAATCTCTCTCGCCAAGAGAGAAGCCCCTGTCACCCAGCAGTGGGAACATTAATAGGGTGATGATGAATTAATTGTTCCTTTTGAAAGAGTTAGTGGTTCTTTGCTTAATACTTTAGAAGAAAATAGATAGTGTTATATCTTACATACTTATTTAGCGGTGCGATTCACCTAAAGCTATAACATAAAAACAATAGCAATAGTCTGTATTTCAGGAATGGTCATCGTTACTTTATGCGTTAAGCCTGCATACGTTGATCCTTGTGTAAGCTTTATATTAGATTTATCGTCAAAAACTACAATTGCAGCTTTTACTCTACCTTGATAACACGTTAGGTTGTAAAATTAGCTACTGTTGCTAAATGTTAATTGGTATGGTCTAGGTGTCAATCAAACACTAAACACTTTGATACTTCACTTTGTGAATTGTCTGGAAATATTTATTTATTTATTTGGATTAGCGATGAAAAATTATACTTTCATCGTCAATCTAAAATACTGATTTTATTTAAGGGTTTGCCTAGTAATGAATGCAGATTATTATGAATGATTTCCATTTCTTCCCAGTTGCTTCTTCTGTTTAACCAAATCAATAGGAGATACGGTACACACCCTCTTCAGTGCAACACCGCGCTTTCGGCGATCTGATTCAAATCTCGCTCAAAAAGCTATTCGCGTCCACTGATTAATTGCGGACATGTTCTTTAAGATTTGTGTGAAACGTCTGGAAATACACGTGTCTTTTATGAATTTCATTACCAGTGATGATATATTTAGTAAAAGTACCAGTTGATAGTAATAGGTATGATAGTTGTAGAGAACTCCATGTGTGTAAGTGTGTGCAGTGTCAGTGAATTTAATTCGTTGGCGCGTAGATTTGGCACGCATACTTTTTCTACTAATTATTTGATTAATTCTGCCACAGATAAGATAATATCAGTGGTTCTATTCTAGTAATCACTGCCAAATTTTAAATTTGGAATTTGGTATTAAAGTAAGTTATGGGTATTCATTATGTTTATTAAATCATATATTTTAACGTAGACCAACTTAACTGAGGTATGGTTAAACAGGGTCTTAGTACTTTAACACAGCTACCGCCTTTACCAATCTCTTCCTCAGACCAGTTTACTCAAATTATTACAGACCATAATTCCTAACATAAATACTAGGTAAGTGTTTGTATGAGCGAGTGTGCGGTCTCCATTCAAACCAACATCATTGTTCCATTGTCAATGGCGGTCCAAACATGTATTCTCTCAGGCGCTACAAAAAATCAATGTTTACCTTTATACTCGAGCACATATTTTTATACAAAGTGTGGTTTTATAATGAGACGGTTTACAGAATGACGCCTGACCACAATGGATGAATTTGGGCTGGATTTGTGAATGCGATGCGAATAATGTTCAATCGCATGTACGGCTGAGAAAGTATCGAGTGATGGTAAAATTTGCTATAATTTTATTTGATGAAAGAAATAACTTGTATTTATAGGTAGAAACTATTTTGCATTTGACTAAAAATATTTCGTTTCTAGGAATAGCAAATAATATATTGAAAAAAAAAGGTCTTTTAACAAACGTCATCAGCTAATGTAATGCTTTCGATATTTAAAGTTACTCAGTTCAAAAGACTAGGTACAATTCAAAAAGCGCCAAGTTTTTTTGTAATCAGAATATCTACAGACACGACCGTCGTGTTTTGGCAACAGCTACCTCATTTGTTTCGAAGCGAGGAGGTGCGAAATGTATAATGGTATAATGTAACAGGCACGCCGTCATCATATAAAAATTGAAATAGACTGAATGCTGAAAAACGTTGTAAAACAAAGGTCAGAGAAATGTTGGCAGCGCGCGCCGTCATTGGGCGAAGGTTAGAGAATAGCTAATTAAAAATAATTTGTTTTCTGGGCATATGTTCTGTTTATTCAGGTGTCAGTGAAATGTGATTTGTGAAAATTATGATGCTGAATTGTCAAGCGTCAGAATGAAAATATATTAATATACTATTATTATTATGTATAAATAGTAGAAACAAATTTTGCAACCAAAAAAGCTCCTACTCTGTAAAGATGCGTCATCAAATGAGTGGTAATGTGTTTATTATTGTTTCAGACCACAGATACATAATAAATAAACAGAAATTAATTACTTTATGAAAGGATCTCAAAACACACTATTACTAGACTAAGGCCGAAAGGAGTTCACTCTTTATAAAATTATACAGTTCTATATTCTACTTTGATTTTGACAGTTTCGTTGTGCTGTGCAGTATTGGCTACTCAGCACTCAATGGGTGGTCGAATGCGCGGTTCGATCTGCGTAAACAGCACTGGACACTTCCGGACGGATGCAGGAACAATCCTACTTTGACAATTGCTCTGTGCTCCATAGAGAAGACTAGAGAACCATAGAGAAAATAATTACATTCTATAGTTGCATTATAGAGACTACTTGTAGGTTGATTATGTTTGGGTTTACTGACTCGTGGTATAGCTTCTTAGAGTGTAAAATTGTATTTTTGAGCTTAGTTTGTTTTCTTATTTTTGTTCTGGCGGTTTAAAAGTGCCTTCAGTGGGTATCTTCTTATCCCGGCGTCGCGGATAAAACATTCTGAAGCACTTCGATCTAGCTATAGCTATAGCCGTTATTTAGAGAATATCCTTAAGTGTTAATTTGGAAATACTTACATCAAGTGAAAAGCCCCTTTGCCATTATTTATAATCCCAATCACATCTTATTTTTCTGGTAGGCAATAAAATATATAATACCTACGAGCAGTAAAAAGTATACCTATAATTTATTTTTTTATTTTACTCCTCATTTATTAATTTTTTAGTATATGAATTCAAGCAGTAATTTTAATTTAGTAATATTTAACTAATTTATTCTAACACATCGTTTAATACAAAGGAATAATTTTTTTTTGGAATTTTACACTGTTACGTAACTACTAAAAACACGTGTTAATTCGAAAAAAAAAATATTTATTATTAGTATTTTACCCATTTCTAGATATATTATTTAATAGAATAATAATAATAGGATGACTGTTATACGATTGATGACCACTAGGTGACTGTACTTATTAACATAGTTAATTTTTACCACAAATATTCTAACAATGTTGCTGCAACACATGTCTAGTGCTTTTACAACCCTCTCTCAACTTGAAAGGCCTTCACAAGTAACCATAGATAACAAACACCTACATCTGGCAAAACCAAGGAGGTTTTATCATAATTCCCAAATTGCAAACATGTGTTGCTTTGTCTCTCAAACAAAAGGGAAAGGGAAGAAACAAGCAAGTGTAATTGTCACCTCATAAAGTATTGTCTACTTTTTTTTTAATTGTCTAGCTGTAACTGTCCAGTCGTGGGAAACTAGAGTTGGGAGGATTCGCATCCGGAATGGTACCTGATTTTTTGTCGAATGCTGTAAAACACTTGTTCCTTAAGTAATGTCCTTATAAAGTACTGTAGAGTGGTTGTAGTGCTCAATGGCACTTGTGAGAACTTGTCGGGGTAATTAATTTTACAGTTGTGAAGAAAATTATACTTAGATCGTGATTCAATTTCAAAATAAGTGGAGTAGGTACCTTATTTTTTGATTATCAAGAAAAAACAGATGCTATTTAATCGATCCGGTAAACAAATTTGTATCTAAAATAACATGACAGATACCTGAAATTACAATTTCTTTTACGCCGAGCACATATTCGTATTATCCTAAAATAGATTGGATATACATAGGTATTTTAATAAGTTTGGTTACGTAGCTAATCACTTCAAAGGTGGAATTGAAGTTATGTTCAAAAACTTTCTAATGAAAACAATAAATGCTATCTATACTCAATAAATATTAAATACTACAAAAAGCTTAGTAAGGATCAAGATTCATTCATAAACTCGCTGCTACCTGCGCGTATGGCCGTAGTGCGTAAGTTTTTTTTTCATTCGCCATTCACAAGTGAAGGTAATCGTAGACAGCCATCCGCCACGAACATGGCACCCAAATCAATTTCACGCCACGCTCCGTTGCATAAAACCTAATTCTAACATAAACATAGTACAGAATAGAAGAATTTGTGTGCGATTTACGAGAAATAACGCATTTCATGAATGAACGATTGGACGCCTCCAGAGAATCGCGCCACACATCTATTTAACCGAATGAACTGTCATTTTAAGCCTCCCAAACATTACTGCTTTGTTGCTCCCCAATGTAACACGGACATTTAATTTCAATAGAATCTGACATACCTACAATAAGTAGCACCCTTCCAATCAAGGCTTTGCAATCTGGTGCAAATTGCGATATATTATCAAACAATACAAATAATTACCTTTATCAATAATGTCTTTATCTTTAAATGTTATAAAGAAGTACTTGAGCAATAAAGATAAAATCAGTGTCTATTTCTTATCAAATAACGATTGTTCAATAACAATAAATGCAAAAGATTATCAGTATCATTTGCTAAGTACAATTAGTCAGCAGCTTCGATACCTAAAGCATAGAATAATAAATTACTACGTAACCTAAAGTGATACGAGTAATTTATTAGTCTATAGACTTTTTGTAAACCCAGTGTGATAAAAAATGTCATTGCAAAAAAACAACTGCATAGTCCGAAGACGGCGACACTCTGTCTGCCGGAGAATGTCCATTCATTCGCCACATAAATATTCTCACTTCATTTTGGCATTACAAATCCTTTTAAAGGCGATGGCCTGACGTGGGTCTTCTTTCCGGTCGCTCCGAATAAAGAGCCCAATTATAAGAATTAACAGCGCACGGCCCTCAAAGGGCTCTCCATCCAGCTTCCGAATTTCAAAGAAACGGCTAAAAGGATAAAGGATTAGCGTAATTTAGTTTCATCACCACCTACAGCGAAGCGTGAAGTTTATCATTAAAAAGGTTGAATTAATAAATAAATAAATTTTATCAGTTGACAATTTAGGGAATTGCAAAGTTTTTGTAAGAATCTGCTATTGTCAGCGTTAGTGTGGACCCCCCGGGGTAATCCAATTTCCCCTTTTAATATAAAATGACCAGTCGGGAGTGAACGATGTATAACGTTCTCGACTCGTCTTTTTAGTCTGTGCACGGTAGCCATAGACTAACGATCGTAATGCCCATTAAGCGGCTTCAATGAGAAATCATTATGATGATAGGTGTCGAAACGTTTTGGTATTCACATCCTTTGAGATGGAGAATTGGAGATCATCATTAGAATAGTCATACTGGAGGTGGTAGTTCTGAAATAAAATTGAGTTTGTTCTATCTACTTTGAGCCTTATTTAAAAGTTAGACATGTAATTTAATTTTTCGTGATTACTTAAATGAAAACAGTCTAAAATAAAAATAAATAAATATTTCCGGACAAGCTACACAACAACATCTAGCCCCGTGGTAAGCCAAAGCTTGCGTGTTACGGGTACTAGATATCGGATATACTTAATACAATAGGTATACATACATATATAGATATTTTTATTATACATATTAAACACCCCGACCAAGGAGAAAAGTGCTTGCAGAACATACAAACAATTTTACCCTCGGCGGGAATCGAACTCGCTACCTCTTGCTCTGCAAGCGGACGTTTGCCCACCGCGCCACCGAGGTAGTCAAAAATAGCTTATTGCTTTTGTCTCAAATTCTCCTAACACTAATAACAAAATACCACAACTCACCCGTAAAGCAATCGTGAAATAATTTATCATAATATATTCCCGAAAGTTTTGTCAATTTGATTTTTCTTATTAGGACATGTACACACGCATTCATTAGATGTTTAAAATGGATTACTGAAATACGCATATTGAAAATTTTAATAAGTATTGTATTCGAATTAATATTTATTTATGTTAATTTTATGTAACATTGTAATATTTATGATGTCAATAAAACACTATATGACTATGACTAAAATAATATACCTACCACTTTGCTCTCCTGATAAAACTGGTACGCTTTGTGAAATCAAGTTCCTTCTTTACTCATTGCAGATTTTGAAAAACGAATAATTCTGTAGAGCCGAACTGGGTTTATGTTTGGAACCTATAAATAAAAGTAGGGCGTGGAATAAGGAAAAATCCTTATTCCGCACCCCACAATATATATTTTTTAAATACCGCGAGAGATATGAATCTAATTTCAAAAATTGTCTTGTCTATGCCGCATCCAAACTCCCTGGAACGTCCCGAACCTCTCATCATAGAGCCATCAGGGTGCAGATAAGCTCAATTAATCATCTGCAGTGCTGACCATTAGCAGGTGCTGACTCATGCCGCAGCGGTGGTCGCGATAAACGCTTATCTGCTTGATAGTCGATTCATAGAGCAAACATTTAGTAAGAACTGTAAACTAGGTTATGTTTTATACTCTGTGGAATAGAAATCAGTATGAAGAGGACTAGATTAGGTTGGGTGGAGTTTATGGTTAAGAAGAAATTGTCTATAAGTAGGTACTATTCTAGTTCCTAACTAAAATTGTTGCGTTACATTTAAATTAAAACCTCATTATCCAACTTACTTTACTGAAAACAAAACTTAAATGTACGAAATGAAAATGAAACTTAAGCATTTGCCAGAAAATATATGTTGTCTCTATTAAAATGTAGCGATTCCATAAAATTCGTCATGTTGTTAGAATTTACTACCAATTTTGTTAGGTATTAAAATGATTTATGTTAGATACGAATTAATTTTTTTATTTATTTTTTTATTTATTTCAAAACAAACCCCACAGCCCTTAATTAACTTGTTAATACATATTCTGTTATAGCTTAAGGCCAAATAACGGATTTACATTATACAATTTTCTTTTTTATTTCACACAGTCTCAATTTACTATAAACTTAGGTATACAATTTAGTTATAACACTTTAACGCTTAAAATAAAGTTAAGATATTTATACATTTCAAGTACATAGTTCCAATATAAAGAAAGAAAGAAAAAAAACATATATTAATAATAGTTAACAAGTAGAAATAACTAATTGCCCATGCGGGCCACACCCTGCATTAATTCAACAACTTCTTTCCTAAAAACTCCCTTGCTACTATCAAAGATATCCAAAGTATTAAACTCCTTGTTGTAATTTCTCTGTAGTCTATTTATAATAGAATGACGTGCATAATTTGACGATGATTGAGATACTGCAAACAATTTAGCATGAGTATGTCTGGTACGATATCTTGGTGTAGAGAAACGCAAAACTCTGCTAGTAAGCTCAGGGCAGTCTATATTTCCTGTGCACAGACCATGGAGAAATGTCATATCTAACAGAGATCGACGATCTTGAAGGCTCAATATATTATAATAATTACAAGATTCAGTATAATTTTTAGAGTAACATAAAATAAAATAATAAAAATAAAATAAAAATGTTTATTTCCAAAAAAAGGTCTTACTACAATACTAAATAGCTAGTTTATGTAATTTATTTCTAAGTTATGTTAAGTTATTTAGACCTTTGCCAACCAGCCATTAGTTTCGACACCTCGTACTAAACTAAGTTCTAGACTTGTAATATAGTCACGAGGGCATCTCTACCTCGACTTAGCTACCATAGGTTGTCAATATTAACAAATGCGACGTTTCATATTAACAAAAAATACATAGTAATAGGATAAATGCTGCAAGACAAGCTAATAATAATCAATAACCTAATAAACCTAATTTAAATTTAGCCTATATTGTATACTAACGCAAATACATTAATGATATAAATTTGGGAAATACTTACTTACTGTAAAATTATGCATTATGATAACCTAAACATTGTTTGTGTACTACTATAGGTATGCAATACAAGTAGTATGGTATATGCTTATTACATTTCTATATAAAAGTAAGTTTATTTATATTTCTATATAAAAAGTAAGTTTATTTATATTTCTATATAAAAGTAAGTTTATTTATATTATATTTATATTAGGACATACATTTTTATAATTGATATATTTTATAAATTTATTCTGAACTTTTTCTAAAGAGCTAATATAAGTTATATAATGTGGGTTCCAGGTAGTACTATTAAATTCTAGATAACTTCTAACATATGAAAAATATAGTAGTTTTATACATGTTATGTCGGAAAAAGGTTTGGTAGCACGTTTTATAAAACCTAGATTTCTATAAGACTTGTTTATAATAGATTGTATATGATCTGAATAAGTGAGTTTTACATCAAGAATAACACCCAAATCACGAGCTAAGTCTGCCTTATTAACATTAATTTTTGATAATTGATATTGAAATTGAATAGGCTGTCTTTTTCTTGTAAACGTTAAGGTGCTACATTTGCTGACATTTACGTCTATCCTATTCACTATATAATATTCTGCTAGACGATCGAGATCATCCTGTAGCTTAAGACAGTCGGAATTAATGAAATAAAAGTAAAATTCAAAAACCAAGAACATAAAATAAAGTCAAATCTTAAAAGAAGTTGTAAATTTAAGGCTCACGCCAGCTGTGATTTTTTCTGCCACGCGTCTGATTGCCACGTGTGGTCTTACCAAGGTCTTGGTCAATTGTCAATTTATTGGTCCTTGTGGCTCATTAATCGACGACTTTGACAGCTCATTCACAACATTCTGCGGGGCGCCATTGGAGTTGACAGCATGTGATAGCCTCCGGAAGGACAGTGACGTCTCTATTCCACTTCCGCTTAAACTGCGGGGGAGCATAATTAGATCAATACGTTTGGATATATTTTTTTATCCCTAATATTAAAGTACTGGCCACACGCAGTGGTGGTTTTGCGAAGGAGTTTGAATATTAAATGTAGCATCTTGTTTAGCATTCAATCTGCGTTCAATATTCGAATGTCAATATTCCAATATTCGAAATCAGTCTACACAATTATCCAACCTAATTTGAATAAGAATATTTTTTTGTACGAATTGTATTTTTCAAACATTTGAATTTCGTAACAAAACTGGAAGTACAATATTATTATTTTTTGTTTTTGGCGGTTTACTTGATTCAAAGATATTTATTTACTCATAAAAACTGCAAACAGTTCATTTACAATGAGAATAAAAAATGTTTACTTAGTCAAAACAGTTCTGCCTTTGGACTTATTGACTTACTTTGAATATATTAAGTATATTTAATTACTTACCTTTATAAATAGAATAATAACTGGCCAATAAAATATACAAAGTCTAGTTGAAGCGTAAAAACGAGTATTTCAAACATCTGAAATAATAAAAAACAGAACACTAAATAACTCAAAGAAAACTCGTCCATCCAATAACATTAGGCAACTGTATTAAAGTAAAAACAAGTAAAGTTTCCCAATACTATAGAGGAAGTGCAAAGTTTGGATCGGACAGGCGACGAGCTATTGATTTTCTGATTTAGCTCCCCTAGCTGATAAGGCAACGGCACACCTTTCTGATATTATAATTTCACGTCAAAGGATATAAAGTTATTACCTACAAGGTTTTTGTTTTTCATTGAAGCACGGGAATAGGGTACCTACCAAACTTCATCGTGATTTCTGATTGCCTATGGAATGATAAATATGTTTTTTGTTTTGTTTTTCACGGGAACTTTTGCGCGTTATCAAATAGTCTATATCGCTTAACATAAAAGGGTACCTACCAAACTTCATCGTAATTTCAGATCAGATATAGGGTACATATAAATAAATATTTGTAGACAATCCACACCACAACCACTAGCCCCGTGGTAAGCTCTAAGCTTGTGTTACGGGTACTAGACATCTTAATATAATAGACATACATTATATCAATATTTTTTATTATACATAATAAACACTCAGACCAAGAAGAAAGTTCATGCAGTACTTACATCCACTTGACCCTCGTCGGGAATCGAACCCGCTACCACTTGCGCCGCCTTGGCCTTGGAAATTTGGTACTTCAGATTTTTATGCATTTTTTATGTAAGTCTTTAATATTTTAGATTTATTTAGCAATTCCTTAAGTTATCATTGATTGAACGTATTCATAGATTATTTGAGACTTTGAATTCTGCCCTAAGTGTGTATAATGCAATGTTTTTAAAAGATACTCGTACTAACAGTACAATTACTCAACGGTATAGATAAGGTTACTAAGTTTTATTAATATTCTTACAAAAAATAACACAATAAATCTGAATTAGCAACAACAATACCGATAAAAAGCTCCAATAAAATACGGCAGTATTAATAAAAACCTACGACGAAACTCCTTTGATTGGACTCCAAGTTATTGAGCGGAAACAGTTATATTTCCGCCCTAGACTATTCATTTTCCCTTTTTTACCGAAAAAGGGCGCGATACGTCTTAATCGAAGACAGCGGGGGCAGTAACAAAGGACTATTAGGAGCGCCATATTTTATCAGAAGGTTAATGCTATGACGCATCTGCGTGGACTCTGCAAAACCTCCTTCGTTTTGATACAATATGAAGGTATTGCTAGCTTTCACATTTATTGTTTTTATGAAAATAAAATTTCACTTAAAATATGTCATTAATATTTTTAAAATAACTACAAGTACATTACCTACAAGCAATGAGTTGATCCGGAAATATTAATGATTCTTTTAGGAATATTTTTTCAACTGCAAAAGCCGTTGGTCAATTCACACCGTTTATAAACAGCTCGCGGTATGAAACGACTACATACCCACAATAACAAATTAATGTAAATTTATTTTCTTGCACGCCCAGGATGACTGGTAGAGAATTCTTCTAGCATAAAGTCCTCCTCTGTACCTGTCCTCTGTTGTTTTAAGTGCACATAGTATAATAAATAAATAAATGATGGACGAGATTTTTTATGTCACTCGATTTTTGAAATTAATATCAAACAAGAATAACAGCAAGTAGTCCATAACCTCACCCTTCAATTCACACGGAACATTTATTAGCAGCGTCTAATCTAATAAGTAAATCAAAGTCCGTATGTGAAGAACAACCCCGGGTCGACAGCACGCGTCACGGCCGTTCTGCGGGAACACCCTCGCGAACTGACACAGGGAAGAAGCAGAGCTGTGTTACTTTGCAATTTATATGCTAAATTTTATATGATATCATGAACTGGATAATAAATATATATAACTCAAAATAATAAACTATTGTTAGACTATAAAAGATATTGGAAAAACCTATGCTTCATAAAAAAAAACACTTTTTATTTGACTTTTATGAGGTTAAATAGTGTTCGTTAAGAAATTACATTCATTAACCTATATGTGTTTAATAACAGTAACAGCTTTTCACCATTGTGTATCTCTTTATTAGTTAAAAATGAGGCATATTTAAGCTTATTTTGTATTTTGTCAATTCAGTTATATTAACTAGAAATAGCGGTTTTTATTAATACGAGAGCTAGGACTCTAAACTAGAAAAACAATCAACAAAATCTGATCCTCTGGCAGGTTCGAATCATCATCCACCTGAGCTTGAGGCGGCCCTGCGAAGAGAACGCGAGTGTTCTTCAAGCAAAGAAATATTATTGCGTAAAGTTTATATACTACCCTCATGGTAAACTATATGGGTTCTGTCAGCAGATAACGTTAATTCTGCAATCAGAACTAATATTTTATTTTAATTTTATATTTGTGTTGTTTTGTTAGAAAAGCTTGAACGCCTGATAGTTCACTGTCTTACAGAACCCTAAGCTTTTGTTAAGGGTATGAGACAGCTCAAATACCTACATGACTTATAATAAACGTTCTATTTATAGATATTCGTATTATATATGTAGATAACAACCAAACAAAGAAAAACTTGTTTGCAGGACATACTGATCCCTCGATAGAATCCGATGCCGCGCCGGGGCCGCCGAAAGTGTTACTGTCCCAGCTGACATTGCAATATCTGTGACCGCAGCCCAAGTGGATTTATAGAGCGTGCTCTAATAAACACGTTATGCTGCAACCAAATTAATATTAATAGGATACATCCTGTAGCTTTTCATATGTTGCTGCGGGATTTCGACACATCGTTCGGAGCTTAAAAGCTTTATGATTATGAGTAAGTTTGACGTCGTACCTAATAAATAAAAAAAATAGATGACTTTATACAATGTATTGTTGGTATTCTAAAACTTTCATCATCATCATCACCATAATAACGTTCATACTGCTGGGACACAGGGACTTCTCTCGTGACGAGAGAGATTAGGCCTTAATTCATTACGCTGGCCAAGTGCGGGTTTTTGAATGTCAGATGTCCTTCAAACTCTTTTAAAGTTCTCAGAACATGCCAGTTTCCTGACGATGTTTGCCTTTACCGTTAAAGCACGTGCTTAAAGCGCACATACATTTTTGAAGAAGAAAAATCCAGAGTTGCGTGGCGGGGTTTGAAACCACGACCTTAAGAATGAAAGTCGAGTGTCCTCCCACTTAGCCAAAGCGGCTTAAAACTTTGGAGACATTTAATTATTTTATTTTAGTTCTGATAGATTTATTCAGAATTGGGAAAATTATCTCTTTATTGTATCGCTGGCTCACGGTGGATGCAGGCCGCCGCGCCGCCAGCCGAAATGACTGGAAATCTTTGAGGGAGGAACCTTGAAATGATGATGAAAACGTAGTTGTGAAAAATAAAAAACCATAACAAATAATGAGTAATAAGGTTTACTTCATTATTATTAACACATACAATGAAAAATGTGTCACTTATTTGAAAATATAGAGTTTACGTTAATTTCATTTTTCTTACAGGCAACCTTTGGGTGAAAAAGAACTTCAATAAAATAATTAGTCGGCAGGGGTGTACTATATTAAATAAAACAATTTTAATGACTATAGATTATAGAGATTACAATGACTCCATTATGACAAATATAAATATACGCGTACCTACGCAAATAAAAATAAAATACATACATACATAAATATATAACAATAAATAAAGTTTTGTACCTTTTTTTTCTGAATATACTTTTCAACATAGAAGCTATATTTTAAGTCGATCGAAATACGAAACATAACAATGTATTTCAAGTAGCCCAGTAATATGAGAACAAGTTGTTAACACTTTATATATTCTGCGACTGCTGTGTATGGAATATGTTAACCAAACGTTTGATTCAAGTGGTGTAGTGTGACTTTGTTTAAAGTTTTCACTTTTTATTACTAATAATTTAGTCCGAGTAATTCAAACAGCAGGCAGTCCCAATGGCAAATAATACCTATCTACTTTTACATATTCGTCTATACTGCAAAGAGCTTGAATTATTGAAATGATATAATGAATGTAGATATGTCTATTATCTATTTCACCCGATATACGCAAATAAATCGTAAATACGTTTTAATAGCGTAGGTACTAGAATCACATTTTTTTGCTCCTTCCAGTGATGTTTACAGTAAACGTACACGTTTTATCACTGCACCCTCGATATGAGATATCAGTTTTTTTAATGCAGAATACATATTATCGCCGTAGCCGACAACGGCAAGGAGGACATCGTGATCATATACAAACTTAGAGCTCATAATTATAAAAAACAAATTTACCCCAAAACAAATAAATAAAATACACATTCTCCTATAACCATATATTTACTATATCTCTTCGAAATATTGTAGAGTTATTATAAACCAAATCAAATTTAGTGCTCCTGCACACGATTCCGCCGCCCGCCGCGCCGCACCGCGACGCCACCGCGCCGTCAAAGCCTAATTTTACCGGTCCACTATACGGCTGTTAATAATACAATTTTAGTAAATAATTTCTTATTATTTACTCAAATTGTAACATTTTATAATTGTGTTATGTTCTGTAGATTTCCTTAAAATCCGTTATGAAAATAGAACGTCAAAAATTTACCACACGGAAAATACAATATTTATTGGACAATCCGTTTTAGCGCGAGCAAAGCCATAGGACGGAAAGCTATGAAACACAACTACCTCACAAAACACAGCCTATTTTATCACCAGCCTGGTTTATGATCCAAGAATTATATCACAAAAATCCTAGTAAGTATTCCTTTTAGTTTTCTGTATCGCTACAGCCATTTTTCTCGTGCCAGCATCGCGCAGACATAAAGGTTTATGACAACGTCATATTTATGGCTATTGTGATATACTGGCGTATTGTAGTCGGTTATTTTTTGTTGTGCATTAGGTTTTATCTGAGTTTCCGCTAAATCAAGTAGCTACTGGCCGGCGGGTTGCGCTCGTAGAGCGGTGACAAGGAAATGGAGTCGGTGGGGTTGCCCTGTCGTTACTCACATTCACTGCTTACCAGCAATTTTATTATTTGCTATCGTTAATTAGGGTAGAGACCGATTTGGTTATTAAAATTTGAGTTCTGGAAGAGATATAAAAAATACTTAAATGGTTAATAATGTACGGTACGTATGAAGGTTTTTTCAAAAAATTATGAACGCTAAGTTTGTGTTACGGGTACTAGATATCAATTTGTAAGTTTCGACCTAGATTTTGATTTCATTTGAAATGAAGATAACTTCGTTGTTGCGATAAAAAGTAAATTGTATCTACAATCGCAATAATAAATATTCGCTAAGATCCATGACCAAATGTGCAAGTCGCAAAATGAACAGGACCATTAATGAGCAGATCAATGCCCGACATCTCTAGCAGCTACGCCTCGTTTTAATTCATTCATGAATAATTTACATTGCCATCGTAGCATAGTCGTAGCAATAAAATAAAATGATTGATAGGCAAAGCAATCCGTTTTGTTTGAGTGAAACCGGGCATTCTACACTCTAAAATCTCTTCTGTAGATAAACATGACAGTAATGAGAGCATATTGCAGCAGGTGCTTATTCTTATCACCAGTTTCGAGTCCACTGCGCACTGACCAAGCTCGTTTATCATAACGATGCTCACTTCCTAAATATTGTGTATCCCCCGACTGGGGTTGTCGGTGACCCCTGTATCCGGGGAATACGGTCCCAAGTTCAGTGGATGGGATAATCGATGCAGAGTTTGTTGTTCATAAGCTCTTATGAATATGTTTGGTGCTGTACCTGATTGGAGATAGATGTGTAATTAGTGGTTTAGATAAAGTATAACAATAGAGGTTTAAAATCATTAAAGCTTTTTCAGAACTTTACAAACAAAAACTAATGTTGATGTGTCTAAAAAATATTAAAATATTTGTACTATATGTGTAAGGTTTCTCGTCACGGGGCTAGATGTTGTTGTATGAATTGCTTAACAAAATTTATTTATTTTTAAATTACCATTGATGTAACTACCTATTACTTTAACCATTTTGTTTATGTTTAAAGACTATCAGTTAGTGTGAAGTTCTGTGTAGGTATAGGACCAACATAAAACACCACACTAACTGAAGCCATTCCGAAATAAAAACTTGTCGATTCTTTTCATTTAATTCAGACAGGGGGAAAAATACACAAGAGTGCACAAGCATCGGTAAAAATTGTTTGTGCGGTAGAAAAATCTTATGTAGGCCGATACTTTATCTGTCAATTAAGTAAGTACCTACGTCAACATACATTCATCGGAAGGCTTCACAGATTTCATCACATTGATGCATCCTTCTGCAAAGAAAAACAAACAAATCTCACGTGTGATTCAGTATTTGTTGTACTAATCGGCTTACCCGCCCTTTCCACCGTCTATTTAGCTTTAGAAATCAATGTTTGCCGTAAAATGTTTGAATCGAAGGCGTTTCGAGAATTGATAGGAATTAATACCACCTTTGTTCGGCATTGTGCTACCAAGGCGGCTTTTGTCGACGTGCTACTATTTATTTAATAAACGGCGACACACCTTTGTGGAGAGCGATTGGGTCCCAATTTGTAATTGTTGTCGAAATGCGAGTGAGAAAAGTATTCCTAAGTACTGTGTACGGCTAAACTAATGTTGACAGGAGAAAATATTTAGATTTTTTTGTAGATAAACACAAAAAATATGTGTTTTCTTAAACAAGCTCAGTGTTTTTTTTTGTTACATACTGATATTTTCGAGCTACATTTTCGACTTTTGTGAATTATTATATCACTCCAGTTGGTTGTAAGGGTATTACAATTTCGGTATAAAATATACCTACATTAGTATATTACAATTTCGGTATACATAAGGCCTAGTATTTAGGAATACAATGCTCATTCGCATTAACGTCTAATCTTAAATACACAAAAGAAATGATTTCGTATTTTATGTGAGTAAAAATAAAAAAAAAGATATTTATTTCTTCTTGTTATTGTGTTTTTTTTCAGCTTATTTATTTAATCTAATTTTTTCTAAATTTATCAATGAAAATCATATAATTTAAGTAACTTTTGAGAGAGAGCGAATAAAAATATTATATTATATTATGTATTTAAAGTTTGGAAAAATTATTAATTTACTCGTAGAAGTTAGATCCTTTTATTATTGATATAATATTACTCTCTACAAAACACTGCGATGGTCATACGTTGACACCTCGTAACTAGTTTTAGTAAGTCAAATTTGTCAGTAGATAAAAAAAACTTTCTTAAATCTGCCAGGGATGATTAAAAAATAAAACAAAAATGTAGTTTGTAGATTATTCGTTTATTTCTATAAGGAAATGATAAAAAATATGGTTCATTTGGGGTTTTTTCTAGAAAATGAATTTATAATTAGTTACGAGTAGACAATTTCAAAAAAAATCTTACATTATTGAGTTACGAGCAGTCAGCCGTGACGTAAATAACGTGTTGAAGATTTACGTTGTTTAGTTGTGTGGTAAGTTATCGTAAAAAGAGTGATAATCTGCAGGGATTACACTTTTAAGAGCTTGCAAATCTGAGTACTTAGTGGACGTAAGTTTCAGTGGCTCATTGAATAGGTTTTTAGTAGGTTCTCTCTGGAAACTCTATGTTCTTTGGTCTGCTTGGTAATACGGAATAATTTTAATCTTCAATGTTAGTTTTGAAGTCTTTAGATAACAGACAAAATGAAGATTCACAGGTCTCTTTCATTTGTCCCGCAGATCTTGGCACATTGCAGGAAAAAAATTGCTTTTGGTGGAAAGTTACGTTAAGTTTAGCGTATTACACGTATTTTCCAACCTATATAAATTTTTCCGGACTCTCGCATTTTCTTATTAATTCTGGCTTTCCACGACTCTGGTTCAGCTAGCCCTTTTCTTCTTTTATACTTTCTAGTGCTATCCTGTTGGAAGTCACTGCTACTATCTTCGTCAGAAGTACAGGAAGTTGCATCTGGATCATGATCAGGGTCATCTGTTGTATTCATTTGAGTCGACTCAATACGGGATGTTGATGGGCAAGATACCAGGAGCACTTCACAAGTTTCAGATTCTTGGAGCATGACCCGAATTGCTGATTTTAGTTTCAGCACAATATGTATTGGAAATGACTGGGGACTCTGATTCAAGCCTCAGTTCCATCTCAGTAGTATTTTCAGAGCTGTTAATGGGATGTTGGCTGGCAGATGAATGGAACTGGTTCAGAGATAGTGAAGTGGTAAGTTCCTGGTCGTATAGAAGATTCAGTGAAGAACGCGAAGAAGTATCTTGATGATCAAAAGAATTTTGGTTAACAGTGAGAGTTTCCTGAGGGGGTACTTCACCAGATAAAGCAGGTGTGTAACTTTCCACCAAAAGCAATTTTTTTCCTGCTTCAGAGCTGGTGTCCAGGGACGATGGAGTGGTTATCCCCCGATCTTGAACAATATTTATTGAAGATCGTGCAGAAGTGTCGAGATATTGATGGTCATGGGTCGGACAACTTTGATTAGCAGCAAGATTTTCTAGAGGGATAAAACCTTCAACAGATAAAACCGGTTGCGTGTAGCTTTCCTTCAAAAGTAACATTTCTCCACTTCCTTTTACATCATAGGTAAAAACTAGAGTCCTAATTATTTTTTACCAGCAACAACTTGACTAAACATCTCTTCATCATTGTCTTCCTCCATGATCAGGACACCCTACAAGAATAAATTATCTTATACTCGTATCACCTATTCGGAAAATCATCGTAGCAGACCATACGAAACAATACAATGAAAACATACCTTTTTATCCGACTTATTCGATTTCTTGGCACTTTTCACGGATTAATTAACATAAACCAACTCTTAATTGCATGTGAAACTAATTTTAAAATAATAAAAACACGCAGCCTAGTCTTTCAGTAACAAATAATAAGGAATGAGTGCTAAAACAGTTCGTGCCTATAGGTTCATCGTTAGTATTGACAACTCGTATCAGCTTGTAAGTGAGAGCAGGTTGATACATAAAACTATGAGGGGTCAACTCTGGAAAAAAATGTTCGAGTGATATTTTTAGTAAATTACGAGCTAGCAATTCTAAGCCGTGGCGCTTAAATTCGAATTTTTTCATGTGCGCAACTTGATTTCGCAAAAAATGTAAGTTACGAGGTGTCAACTTATGACCATCGTCTACTACATTCTTCAAATTACTTTAATACTTGCTTAGTTAAACGTAAAAGTTAAACTTATAGGCAAACCTTATACCTATTTAGAAAAATAAACCCATAAGAAGATATTATTTGAAAGCCTTACTTCTGGAGCAAAGTTTTCATACTTTTCTTCAGTATTTAATGAGCGCGGTGGATATTGACGAACATCTCCAATGAACAAAAGTTCCTAAAAACTATCAGGGAACCCTAGGTATTTTACATATTAGTCGTTCAGCTGAAATGTTAGTATAATAGTATATAATTTTCAAGGCACACTATTACAATTAAAAGTAACTTTTGTCCTTTTCGTAAACAGCTCCGTGCCAAATTCGAACCAAATCTGGTTTTGTGCAATAATTGATTTAGAAAAGTGGTAAAGTGGCATTTGTATTATTCTGATATGTAAGCTAGATTATTATGAAGTTTCATCAAAATCCATTCAGTACTTTATGCGTGAAAGAGCAACAAACACACACACATACCTCCTTACAAACTTTCATCGTTTTAAACATTAGTAGGATTCGTTGTTTCATCTGTTAATCATAGGATAACTTCAAACCTGCTATTCGCAATTTTTACGTATAAGTAGTTTTCGTTGTTTCATCTGTTAACCAAAGATTACTTGAAACCTGCTATTCGCAATAAATAGATCAGGTGTGTAGCATCGCCACAGGTATTTGAGCAATCGGGTCGGCCTATCTCTGTCGGCAGCCGATTAGATAGCCCGCGGTAAATATTAACTGACAAACAATTGCTCGGTCTGTTTGTATCTGATCGTTGATCGTTGACACCTATGTTATATAAATACCTAGGTTATATAAATAGTGTGTTAGCAAATAATTTCTTAGTGCTGAAATGATTGGATTACTTGGTTTTCTTAAACATAATATTTAAGTAAAGTATAACTTAGCTCTTAAAAGCTATAAAGCTTTTGCTATAAACGAACTTTAGGATAATTATAAATAAACACTTTTTTATACAAACAGTGACTATTTAAAATATCCAGAAAGTCCTAAATCTATCTTTATCTCTTAATTTCTTTTGAAGATAATTTCGAAAGATCTACTTTTATTTTTATTTAAGTGTTAGGTACTGTCTGAACTTAAAAAAGTCATAGACTAAGACAAAATAAAAGGCAAAAATGTTGGTCTCAAATAATAAACGTATAACCCACAAGATATTTAATTTGCTCTACAAATTGTATCTAATCTACTAATAGAGCAAATCGATTTGAGTTTGTGAAAAAATATGAGGATAGATATATATTTTAGCCAACCTAGTTAAACTTCGGTATGGTAGGATGTAGGATTATAATATTAAATGGAATCAGAAAAAAACTATATAAGTTTTGATGCATATATTTCAATAATAATAATAATTTATAGATATAATTAAACACATTTTTACAATCTTATTATTATGGAATGTCAGATAGTACCAATACAGGTCGTAGATAGACGTGATTAACATTGTACACATAGCACTAATCAAGACATCTATTTTCTATGCAAAAATGTACTTAAAACCTCGCCAAGTAACTCTTATAACTTTGTAATATACAGATATACATACAACTATCCACATCTAAGGCTGGCCGCATACAGGCCACCGACCACAGCGTCCACTGGCCAACCACTAGCAGTTCACACGGTTTTCAAACATTTTGTTAAACGTCGGTGGCGACAACTCGCAATAGTCGCTTCAGTAGTGTCCGCGACTTGCTGCTTGTGGTCGGTACGGACGCACAGTCGCAAATACGCGCCACTGTAGCAGATTATGAGAAGGTGGTGACTGTCGCTTGCTTTGAGACTTACAAAATCGTACAGATGTAGCGGTATCGCCGCCGCGGGTGGCTGTGTTCGTTAGCCCGTTTGCGCCGAGCCTAACACATCCTACAACTACATAGTCTACAATAGAATACTTTATGTAAAACTTTGTTTGGAATATTCATAAATTATTATTAACTAGACATATTCGACTATGATAATACTGAACCTTAACCTAAATATTGCATTTTGATAAAATCTGGTCATTTCTCATAAAGTTATGTACATAAGCTAATCTTTTTACACAAATTTACAAACACGAAGATGGAATGCATCGATCTCATTTATTTATTATTATAAAGTCTTATCCAACCAAGGAAATGGATACACTGAATATGGATGCGAACTAGCGACCCACAAACACTATTAATATATTCGAATAATTTCATATTAAGTACAAATTAGGAACTCCAGATACCATAGTCACACATCGATTCTTCAGACGGAATTCTACTGATGAAAAAGAGCGACGTGGCTGACGTATTCGAGGTGAATGATTCGAACCAAACGACGGAATGTATCCGACTACTTAATTACGAACAGTTACGGTAGAAACAGAGCTACCGCAACAAGACTAGCAAACCACTAAAACAAAGGAACGTTGGATCATCACCACCAACAGCCGTTGGGTTGTGGTCCGTGGCCGGCCGGTTGGTGGTGCATCGCCTGGTGGTACGCGGGCAGCATGCCCAGGGGAGGTAGACCGTCAGGCTTCCCCAAGCAAGGTCTTCCATCTTTCACCAACACTGGGACCGCAACACGTCGCGGCGAGCTCAAACCTCCCACACCCATCTCATGGGCTCCCTTTTCCTGCACAGCTCGCTTCGTCTTGTACCTGTGGTTCTGGAACCAGATTTTGACCTGCGTCGGCGTTAGGCGAATCAAGCTCGCTAGGTGTTCTCTCTCCGGAGCGGAAAGATATCTTTGCTGGCGGAATCGCCGTTCGAGTTCGTAGGTTTGCGCTTTGGAGAAGAGCACGCGTCGCTTGCGCTTCTTGTGCGGCATGTTGGGGTCGGCGGGCATGTTGGAGGGCTGGTCGTGGTCGTCGTCGTCGTGGTCGAGGTCGTCGTCGCCCTCGGGGTCGATGTCCTCGCGGCGCGCGTCCGGCGCCGGCGACGCGGGCCCGCCGTACGACAGCTCCGACGCGCGCGACGTGCTGTCCGGGCTCGCTTGTTGACCCACCACACCTACGACAACAAACATTTGCACGGTTAGAAAGTGTTAACATGATATAAACTTCTATCTACAGTAAAGTAGTAGCAAACATATCGTAATCCTACTACTATTATAAAGGCAAAAGTTTGTAAGTATGGATGTATGGATGTTTGTTACTCTTTCACGCGAAAACTACTGAACCGATTTAAATGAAATTTGGTACACAGAATCTCTAAAGCCTGAAAAATAAAATAGGCTACTTTTTACCGCGGGAAAATACATTATAACGCGGGTAACACCGCGGGGCACAGCTAGTATAAAAATAATTACATGTTATAATTTGTAAATAATTCCATAATTTCTATAATTGAATACATTGTGTGCATAAAATTCAAGTAGCCTCTCGGCCCTCACTAAGCCAGCGCATATCAAAACAAAACTGTTCGAACTCAGTACAAATCTCCTCTAATTCCCTGTAGGGTAGCATTATTCAACTATAGTAAAAATAAATAATGGTTCGTGAAAAAATCATGCATGTTTCATTGTTCGTTACATTTGATCGCTTCACCCCGGTTTAACCCCTCGAATGGTTCACACGGGTATGGTAATGCGCGCTGGGCGTGGTGCGGGCGCGAGGCCCCTCCTACCTCAGCTGCTGACTGCCTCCGGCGCATCAGGAAATTTAATAAAACGCGACACGGCTCCCTTTATCTTGAGCTTATTGCTATTGTGCTCAACAATCAGGGATTTGAATATCACCTCGTTTACTTTTAAGATGCTACGGGACGCCTTATTAACTTGTTTTTTTTGAACCGAGAATATTTAGCTGAATTTCAGCTTGATTAACAATAAAGGAGACTGATTCATGAATAGTAATTACTAATTACATAAAAGTTAACTACGTAATATCACAGATTAGATACTCTAATCTGTGGTAATATACATCGATAATACGATGTTACGACTGCGACTAATTTCTTTGGGAACATGATTCTTGTATTACAGAATCATGTTCCCAAATTGATTTGAAATTATTTATCAAAACATTACCAAGCGACGATCACATCCACTGTCCCTCTCACACCCATGTCGCCAACCCAAACCCAACTTCCTGAACAATAAAACCTAACTGTCATCGAATAAAGAACAAATAGCTTCCCTAACAGCCGCAAACATGTAATTGATAGCGGCAGCTGCCGAGTGATCCACCCCACGGGTTAAACAATCAGTCGCTAGTTACCCCAGCGAGGGGCGTGATCCCCGGACTATTAACTTTATATTTTTGACGCCATTTAAGATGAACCAAGATGGTGGATCTATAAACCAGTCGTTGTAAGTACATTTTCGGAAATTTAAGTAATCTAAGTAAGTTAGAATTGAAATTAGTTTACAGCGAGCTTACTACTTAATTTATATAAAATGATACGTTACATAATTCGATAAATAATGTTATAATTATAAAGATATTCTAACTTATCATTGAAAATAAATAATTATATCCAAAGTGTTGAACAGTAAACCATCATACATTAGATGAATCACCACTCCACAGAAATACACACGAAATACTCGTCACAAACCAAAGCGATCAATTCGGCATTGTAAAGGCAATACAGCATAAGTAGTCAAAATCACCACCAAAAGTGCTCGATAAGCGATAAAAATAATTAATGACAGTAGATTAGCTTAAAGGTACTTCACTGGAGGAGCATTTCAAAAAATAATCTCGCCTCTCAGCCGAACACACGTTAATTCGAGTGGGTCAACTTATTTGTGCATGATAATTCAACAAGTTTGACGACTGATAAAAAATCAAGTGAATAAATGTTTAATTTATTTCAATAACTTAAACTTCAGATCTGGTAAGTATTGGAAGTTATTACTAATAATAAATATTTCCGGACAATCCACACAACAACATCTAGCTTCGTGGTAAGCTCTAAGCTTTTCTAGCTTATCTTTTCTAAGTTAGTTCCGATGATAGTTGCAAATAAAACTTTAGGTATAATTAAATGTAAATATCCTACATCATTCATATTCATAATACTTTAAAAATTATCGCGATTGACAATATTCATAAAACACGGGATTGTGAGAGACCGTTTTTTAAAGAAATATTTGTGGCAGTTCAAATTTCAGTGTAAAATGAAAAATTATATTTTGTGACTACAATTTTTTATCTTATTTCTGGGATAAATATGTCTTAGATAAGAGTTTACTAATAATGTCAACGGTGATGAGATAAACGTGCCGTCTTGCGCACGACGGCGATTGGTTATGTATCTTAGTAACTACGATATCATGGAGATTTTTTTTATCGTAGATAGCTAAAAGATTAGCAATACCATTACTTATAAGTTTTTCCTAGCCTATATGTTACTGTTTTTGGTCAATTTCTTTGAGCAGCCGGGGAACTTTGAGATTGTATCTGGTCGTTAGTAAACCGATGTCCGTTTAGCAACTAACTCTTTTATTCTTTGTGTTCTATTTTAAGTCAACTTTTAACTATAATTCTTGGTAATTTGGTCGGTGCTAGAAACCTTGATAACTAAGCAAACACATTGCTTTAAAATAACTAATATTAGTTGTAACTGTAATAATTTGCTAGAAAAAATACCTTTTCAAAGCCGGTGGGGTGATCAGTTTATATATTAGTAAAAAAAAAATATTCATGGTCAATCCGGACAACAACATCAAGCTTATAACGTAAACTCTAAGTTAGTGTTACTTTTAGTAAAAGTCATCTAGCCTGGTAAACCTGTGCTTGTTTTACGGGTACCATTTTTTTTAACGGAGGTAGATCTGTGTTTGTTTACAATCATACCATGCTAAGTGTTCGATATGGACGAATGGATCACATAGATCTAGAAGGTCACTCACTGTTGTCTTGAAGACACTCAGGTTCCTAATCCTACTACTACTACTACAAGTCATCAAAATACTACTACTAGACATCAAAGTACAGTAAGTTCTATAGTAAAACTAGCGGCCCGCCCCGGCGTCGCACAGGAATAAAATTTTCCCGGAAATTATTCGAATTTTTCTCGCCTTAAAAACCATCCTATCTCTCAAGTTGGATCGAACTGCACATGGTGTGCGAATTTTATTATAATCGGTTAAGTGGTTTAGGAGTCCATTGAGGACAAACATTGTGACACGAGATTTATATATATTAAGATAAGAAACTCACCATTGCTATCATGATGGTCTACGGACAACCAGGGCTGATGGTGCCGCAACAGCTCGTGGGAGTAGGGGTGCGGAGGGGCGTACGGCGGCAGGTCCAGCGGGCAGCTCAGGGGCTGCGGCGCCGGCTCCAGGCCTTTGCCCTCGTTCAGCCCCAAAATGTCCGATATCTGGAAGCCGGGGCGCTGGCCTGGCATCTTCATGCTGTCTAGGAGGCTGTGGACAAGGAAACTTTGATAAGTAATGAGGAAGTTTTATATGAGGTTTAAAGATTTTATATTCTCAGAAGAACAAACAAATTCACTTAAAATACATTAGTTTCTTATGTAAATATACCTAATGATTACCGTTTTTTTAAATTTTATTTTATGATTTTATAACAAAAGTAAGTATCTGCTTATGGAGCGTGTTTTGTCCAGTTTCAATATTCAACGAAATATCATGGGTATCAGTTACGCCTCAATAAAAAAAATACCAATAACATATTGTCGTCATAACGGTTCATTTACATAAATTAGTACCTGAGGTAAGTCGTATAAATTAGAGCATAGGTTTTTTTTTTAACTTGAATGAGATAGTGTAATTTGTTGA
This sequence comes from Gymnoscelis rufifasciata, assembly GCA_929108375.1. Lineage (NCBI taxonomy): Eukaryota > Metazoa > Arthropoda > Insecta > Lepidoptera > Geometridae > Gymnoscelis > Gymnoscelis rufifasciata. The sequence continues at coordinate 2,963,271 of OV815315.1, read as the reverse complement.
TTAGTTTAGAAACTGTGTAAACGAATAAGTTTATTTTTACTCGCTGGCCACCTGGCTGGCTGGTTTTTACTGAAACCTTTATCTTTAATCACTTTACCTATTGCCGCATAAAGATCAGTTCAGTAGTTTTTGAGATTATCGAGGATAAAGGGACATACAGACTCGGCGGGGAACTTTTAATAAGGATATAGATCTGGTTAGTGGACTCAAAGGTATTTGGCTAAAGAATTCGGTTTGCGACTTAACTGATAAAGCTCATATGTAAGGTAAACATAGGCCTCATATTTCAGGTTAAGTACTAACGCCGACGGGAGTTGAGATCTTTGGTTCATACGACGTAGACCTAAATTCAATAATTTTAGGATTATATAGACTACAAAGACTACAAAATAACCGTGTAACTTAGTATGTGATATTATTGTGGTTCAAATAACTCAAAACAACAGACATAGACGTGCTCAAAAATTTTACTTTTGTATAACCGAAAATATTTAATTAAAAGGTTTTTATAGCGTCTATCGTCCGACGGAGAATTATGATAAGTTCCTTTTAAATATCAAAGGTTATTTTAAAATATTCCCATCATCCGAACAAGAAACGAGCACGTTTCAGCCGCATCTATTTAAAAAAAATCCAAATCCCGACTATTATTGCTAAAGGGCCTCTCGAAGAAACGTGACCGGTATAAAGAATCGGCTCCAAAGAAGTTTGTTTATTGATATATCAGTGTAACAGACAAGTGTGGGTTTGGTTCCCGTACGTGATCACGTCAATGGAGGTTGGAGTGAGGCAGGTTGTAAACACGGCTATTAGCAACTCTGGATGACAAACAGACGGCTCTTTTAAGTGGACGATGAATAGTCAATTGGGTTATCGAGACGTTGCTTTAGCGTTTGGAAAGCGGAACTTTGAAACAGTATTAATTTTAGTTCTGTTAATAAAGTCGTATATATTTGAAATTATAACTCTTGCAACTTTCTAATATTTCTTAAAAGTTAGCGGTAGGAGTTATTTTGACCTATTACATTTACATAGACGGTAAAAAAGTAAAAAGGTTTTTCAAAAACGAAAGCACATTAACTCGAGGCTTTTTTATGTTTAAGACCTTTAATTCGATAACAATATCAATTTTTTCGTTAGGTATATTATAGAAATAACTAAAATATAAATAATGTTTGATAATCATTGACATTTAGCCAGAATCTGTGAAGCTCAAATATCTGTGATTTTAACACTAACATAATTCCCTATGAAATGTCACCAGATTCATGCATAATAAATAACTTATAAATAACCCAATGAAATTCTCGAGTCCGTCGGCGGACTAAAGATCTGTTAATTGAAGGGTAATTAACTTTTTCACACAATCACTGCCAGGAATCACTGTGATCTGTAGCGATGCTCACCCTGGGAACGCGGAGCGGAAGGCCGCCGGGTAGAGCGCCGGCAGGAAGGCCGGGCCCCAAGGCGGCAGCAGGATAGGGCTCCAGAGTAAAGAGGCCGGCGGCAACAGCGGCCCCGGCGAGCGCGCGCCCTCGCCCTCCTCGCACCGCATCTCCCGCCCGGGAGAACTCGACTTCGGAATAATCGTGAAGCCTGTCGAAGCACCCGCGACACACGTGCTGCGCCCTTGGACGCTGCGATCGCACTAAACAACCCTCGAGTGGTCCTCGGGGTGAAGCACGGCCCGCGCCGCCCTCGGCTCGAGCCCACTCACCCGCTCGAGGGTGCTCACCGCGGACCAATCGCAGCCCGCCGCGCGCTGGGCGGGACCCAACCCTCCAATAGCGACCCACCTAAAGCCTTCCCAACGAAAAAACTGGAGTATACACTTTGAATAGAGGAGCTTTTCGACGTAGCGCGTTATGTTATGTCGCTTTTTGTAATGAGTGAGCATTAAGCCCATTGTTGAGGCCGGGTTCGTTATGGACGCCGCTCCGAATGCCCGGATAACGATTTTCATTTAGAGTGTTTTAATAAACCCGTGTAAGCCCGTGTTTGCGTTTTATGGGCATTTAAGGGACGTGAGTTGTAATCTGGATAGGAGAGTAGACACGATATTGGTATTTTAAAAAAAATATAGAGCCATAGGTATGGAAATGTATTTAGAACAGGAAACTTTCTGTTTCATAAATGAAATACCTAACTTAGATTACGTATAGGTACTCTGGTAGGTTACTTTGTATATATCTGTCCGTTCTCAAATTTCATTTCAATCAATAATCAAAACAATCACCCTCAAACCCCAAAAAAACAGTAATCTGTTGCACATGTTGAAGTGGAAAACAATACAGTATTGTGCGTTCCGGGAACAGGCAGAGTTGGGAATATCCAGGTTTATGGCATGCACGTGTTCGCTCTATTGTTTCTGGCTTCTCGAGTCCTTTCAAGGATTAGCACTTCAAAGCTAAAACACTTGTGTACAGTTCTTGAGGAAAGCTCTAGAAGCCGGTACCTAATTTGATCATTTATGAATATCAGAAAGATTTGGTGATGATTAATTTAATGAGTCATCACCAATTCAGTTTTGATAGGAAAGTATGTGAATCGTCCATGATGATGTAAATTAAAAGCTCGTTTTGAGTGATATAGAGTATTTTTGTGACATAAGCTAAACTAAGTATGTAAGTAAGCGTATCTAAAATAATGCATATTCTTCATCTTTACTTTTTGACACTAGAACTTCAAAACAAATTAAGCAGCAAGGAGACACCGCCGTGTTTTATTGATGATACATGTTTTTATGACATTTGATGTTAACACGGTTTTATTTTATTGTTTGTTTTATTAATTTATAAAGGTGTCTTAATACTACATATTTAAAACTCGATTAATTGAATATGTAACGATCTACTATATCGCCAAGTATAGTTAAAAGCTAAGTACAAGTTACTTTTAATAGATAGCACATTGCGTAGGTAGGTAGATGAGGCTAACAATAAATGCGGTGAGCATGATGATGCGGGTACATTGGAGGGCGAAGATTCGTTTCGCATTGGCGCGTTAAAATCATCGTGAACGGGTATTCGCGATGTTCTTGTCTAACAGCGAACAAAGATTTGTATCTCGTAGCGCGCTTCAAGATGCTGCTGTGACTTAATTGTGGCCATGCCCACGACAAACATTGTCTTCGTCCGAATACTTCTCGTTGCATTGATGTACCCTGCCACACGAGTTGACAAGAATGTTCGCCGTAGACCGCTAACCTACGTTGTAGGTTCCAATCGCGTATTCGGCTACCCGTCCCGTAGAAATTAAAATAATATAAAACCTGATGCACATTTCTTGATGGTTTAGAAAACGTAAACTATAAAAACCAACCAACCAATCCAACTATAAAAAACGTACACGCAAGTGGTTAGAATTCAAGATTTTTAAACCGTGTTTACAGTTTGTAAATAGTATATTATTCATTCTTATCAGAGGAGAAGCGAGGTACTTTTATATAATTTTGAAACAATCATGGTTCTCAACACTATTTTGATTTATAACGAGATATTCACCATGATTGATTGTGTTTTCGGAAAAAGAAAACTCGTTATAAATCTATATATTGAGGTACTGTGATCCTCGCTGGCTTATGCGGTCAAATAAACTTGGCCTTAGACTTACTTTAATAAACCTCTTAGTACAAATGACATGTGTATTTTAATTAAGTACGCTAAAAAACAAAAAAAAAATTATTTCACTGCAATGGTTACTTATTTATATCAATTTTAATTATTTTTTAAGTTTAAAAAATTCGGGAGTTCAACTAATTACCAGTGCATTGTTTGTTTTAAAGTGTCTATTGTTCGTCTTTTGTTTTGTTGGTGTTATTTTATGACCTGCAGGTGTGCAATCAGGGATGAGTGAGACAAAAGAGACTGATAAGTCCTGAGAAGATTAAAATTAAGGCGGCGAACGAAATATGGAGTTCTCACAATATTGTAACTATTAGCTGCGATTGTGTATAATACATTGCAGGTGTCCTGTAGGTAAGTACCTATTTGTATGAACAAAGTACATGAAGAAAGTATGAGATATTTTGGAGTTTCTCTGACTTTGCGATTCCGCAGGTATGGAATAGGGTAGAATTGATAATGGATTAACTATTAAAATATAACAAAACCATCTATGATTACAAAAATATTAAAAAGCTAAATAACTAAGTTTTTTCTGGGTTGGGTGTTGAATATGTATTATAATAAATATATTTTATATGTATGTCGTATATTAAGTGTATCAGATGTCTAGTATCCCGCAACACAAGCTTAGAGCTTACCACGGGGCCTTTGTGTGGATTACAATACTAGTAACATACCATGATTTGACGGTTTCCGTGATCATGGCGCTTGCAACAGCGTCGAAATATCGGAAAACTCAAAAACCGTCAAATCATGGTATGTTACCCGTTTTAAATCATAGTATTGTTAAAAACCATGATAATTTAAAAAGTTTGTGTGGATTGTCCGGAAAAAAATATTTATTTTAATTTTTTATTTCTTGTCCATACTTGTTAATTTTTCGGCGCTGTTTTACTGTTTATTTTTATTTCATACTAGCGGCCCGCCCCGGCGTCGCACGTGTATAAAATTTTCTGGGAAATTATTCGAATTTTTTTTGGCGTAAAAACCATCCTATCTCTCAAGTTGGATCGAACTGCACATGGTGTGCGAATTTTATTATAATCGGTTAAATGGTTTAGGAGTCCATTGAGGACAAACATTGTGACACGAGATTTATATATATTAAGATAATAATTTTAAACTAGTTCAAAAGTAGTTGTATCTTCTTTAGTAGAAATGTCTAGGCGGGGGTTTATGTCAAACGCGTACAAATGGAGGTTTTTTTCTGTTCACGTCTGCAACTGTCAATCCCCTCCCTCTGAATCTGTACACGTGACCTCCGGGTGGTGCTAAGAACAGTCTCTGGTGGTAGGCTTCGGCCGCGGCTTGTTACCACCCTCCGGGCTGGTCCAGTGCGTGAAGCGATGTTTTCGTGTTTCGTAATGTGGCCCGGAGAAACCATCTACCTTCTATACCTTGAAGGTAGATGGTTCATACCCCATCCACATCATCACTTTACATCAGGTGAAATTGTGATCAAATGAAGGCTTATCTAATATAAAAAAATGTGCAACGTGGCGGGGCCTTCAATGGATCAACTTTTTAACCGACTTTCAACGAAAAAAGGAGGTTCTCAATTCGACGCGCAATTTTTTTTTGCAGGTAAATAATACCACCATAAAACCGCGCTTACTTAGCTTAAACTTAGCGTCAAGACTTAGAGCAGATAAAAAAGTTTTAATTCACAAAAAAGTGTTACTTAAGATAAAATAGCATAAATAAAAATGTTTCAATTTACAAAAAAAAAGTACAGATGTACTTACTAAATGTAAGTAATGAGTATGCACAATGTGCAGGTATAACATACAGCGAAGGGCAATAACAAAGGCCAATTACGAATATCGGCCCCCTAAGTGGCGCGCTCACGAATGTTCCGATATTTAATTGACTTATTGAGAATAAAGTTTAACATATCTGTCTGTGCGATCCGTGCCTGCTCATCGCTTGGTGAATTAGTGTAGTATAAGGGGAAGAGTGAGATAAAACTTGACAGTAGGGGGGGGCTGATTTAGTTAGTTAGGGGGGCCCTGATTTTTCCGCACTTAGACTCAAGGTGGTCCATTGTGCGTGGAGTGGGGCGCTAGTATAACCAGCCCAACTCCGACCAAAAGCGCAGAAGGTTCCAGGCTTCTCGGAGTGACCTTTATTGACTTGACAGTAGGAGAACAGTACAAATTGTTTTAAAAATGTATGTGTTTTTTTATTAAGTATTATTAGTTTTAAATTGCCGTTTTTAATGTAGGTATGGCAGCGCAGTCAGTTTTAAAATGTTGTCCAAACAGTTCTATAATCGAACTGGAGACAAAGTCTAAGGAGACACTAGTCAGACCAGTTGTATACTAATATAAACAGACACCCAAAATATATTTTTTAAGATAGGTATATAAAGGTACATTATTTTAATTTTGAAAGAAAAGAACAATAAAAATTAAATATATCCAAATTAAGATACATTTAAGATGGACCATCTGAATCCTTACACGTGACAACCGTACCGGGTAGTGCTAAGAACAGTCTGGTCCTGGGCCAGCTCCGGGCTGGGCCAGTGCGTGAAACGATTTTTTCGTGTTACGTAATGTGGTCCGGAGAAACGATTTACCTTCTAGGTCTTCATGCCCCATCTGAGACCACATCGTCACTTTACATCAAGTGAGATAGTGGTCAAATGAAGACTTATCTAGCATTAAAATAACTACCAAAACTGAACGTAGGAAAGTAGAGTACCTAGGTTAAGAAATTACATTGATATTTTAACTACTTAATTTCCCGCGGGTGCAACACGTTTTTCCCTGAAGGAATATTTCACATCGATTGATATATATTTTTAGATTAGCGAGTTCAAATCATCTCTAAGCTCTAATCTAATATTAGTATAGCTATTAAATATGCTTAGCAAGCAATATGGTACTCCTTCAAACTGTAATGAAATTGATAAATTAATAAATTTGTGTAGTTTCACTTTCACTTCGTTATTTGTTCTGTGTCCTAACTAACAAGTATCTTACATTCTAACACCATGTTTACTGTCTGTTGCCATTTTCATCACGAACATGCTGTGATAACCTTTTATTACGAGAACACATTGCTTTCAAATTTTCTATTATTGTTTATATTTTGTACGTGATTTAAGTTATCTTGTGTCCTTTCTTAATAAATAAATAAATAAATCATGGGATAGTGAATTATTTCTATATCACGGCTAAATTTTCTAAATAGTCTTAAGATGCAGCCTGTTATTTCGAGAATACATTACCTATTTTAAAATTTGTATGAATTTTAATGTTTTGTAAGTGTTTTAAGTTCTCTTGTGAGGGTGTATTTTGTTAATGAATTACGGGGTTATTTATTATTGTATGTCACAAGTAAATTTCAATTTGTTTGTCTTAAAATTCAGCTTCTACTAGTAGTAGTAAAGCTGTTCGGGTGAGATTTGTAGGGCGCGGGCGAGCAGGTGTGCGCGCCCTTTGCCCGTCGGCCCCGTTACCTTCCACGGGCCACTGGGCATCGCATCGATACATCATAGATAAACTGTGCATCCACTGTCGATGAATCGAGGTAGTCAGTTAGTTTAAGGAGTAAGTTAAATGATCTTAGTTAAAACAAAAAGTTTATGATTGAATAAACACAAAACACGAGTTAGACCACGGTTTCTATTAAAACTTCAAGACAAGTAGGAAGTTGCTATTCTGTGATGACAATGCTGACAGTGATGAAAGATATTATATATATATAAATAAATACACAACAACATATAGCCCCGTGGTAAGCTCTAACGGGTACTAAACATCTGATGTACTTAATATAACAGACAGAGAGATAAAGATAAAGATATTTTTACTATACATACTCAACTCCCAGACCAAGGAGAAAGTGAAGTGAGTGAGATTGTTCTATGTTTAATTTTTAACGGATTTTTCCCAATAGTAGAAAATCTTACCAAGATGTAACTTCTAAACCTATCGTAGAATCTAAGGGATGAATCATTTCGTCCAAATTTCTTAAGTACAGAGTCTATTCACTTCATTGCAGCTTGGGCAGTCATTGAAGGAGAGCCATGACCTGTCCATGTAGGCCATGTGCTTCAGTTTCTTGTAATTGGACTTTGCGCTTGAAGCGACAATTTGCCAGTGTCGAGTTAAATAAAATCAGGGGCGTAGCTACCGCCGTATTTGCCGTATCAATTATACGGGGCCCCGGGCCACGGGGGCCCCCAAAGTGTGTAAGGAAAAATAATAAAAACTTTCTAATTTATTTTATTTTACAAATGACAAAATGATGATAATGTGCCTAAAGAAATAAAAATCTGTGAGTCCTTTTTAGGATTCATAGCAGTAACCGATTGCAGTGCTGCAGGTCTGAAAACTGTCATTTTAAATTTGACTAAAGAATATGGAATTGATTTGACTAAATGTAGAGGACAGGGATACGATGGAGCAAATGTTATGTCGGGTGTGTATGGAGGATTACAAACCCTAATAAAAGAGCATGCTCCAAATGCCGATTATGTTCATTGTGCTGCGCACGCTTTAAACTTGGTTTTGAACGATGCTGCGAGACATGTTAGTGAAGTTTCGACTTTTTTCGATAATTTAGAAAAAATATAAACTTTTTTTGGCAATAGTATAAAACGCTGGGCTATGCTAAGTGACGATTCATCTGAAAAATATATGATTACCCTTAAAAAGGTATGTCCTACCAGATGGTCTTCTAGGAACGACGCTTTATTAGCAGTAAAGAAAATTTTTTTACTAATCATGAAAACTGTGTACCAACTAAATTTAATTTCAAACAAAAAAGATGAACGTGAACAATGTAAAAGTATAATTAATATTTTAGAGAGTTTTTTAAATAGACTGTGCCAATTAAGAAATCAGAATTCATTTAATAGTTTGCTAAATGAATCCAAAGATTTAGCAAAAAAGTGGGGGGTAACAACTGTTTTTAAAAACAGTAGGCGAAAGATAACGAAGCGTTATCACAAGATGAGAGAATTTCCGACCCGGAATCCTATTTCAAAGTCAATGTATACTATTGCTGTTTAGATATATTAATTTCTCAAACTAAAGAAAGATTTCAGAGCCTTTGCAACCTGAGTAGTATATTCGAAATATTACAACCGGAGAAACTCCTATCTTCTTCAAGCGAAGAGATATTAAACGCTTCCGGAAAACTGTCTGCTAAATACAGTAAAGACATCTCACTTAATCTTTGTGACCAATTAAAGGCTCTAAAAACATGCTTAAATTCTGAAATTAAAAAAATTTATTCCATTAAAGAACTCATTGAATTATTGCTAGTAAAATTCAATAGTCTTGCATCCAGTTTTCCCGAGGTAATCACAGCATGCTTTTTATTCTTGACCCTTCCAGTTACAACCGCAACGGCAGAAAGAAGTTTTTCAAAATTAAAACTAATAAAAAATTACTTAAGAACTTCGATGGGACAAGAACGGCTGTCAGACATCTCACTATTGTCCATAGAGGCAGAAACTTTAGAAAAACTAAAATCATCATCAGCCATAAATGATTTAATAAATCAGTTTGCCGATAAAAAGGCAAGGAGAGTGAATATTTAAAATTCGATTTTTATTTGTAAAATGGGTAAATTATGTGATAAATAAATATTACTTCTCACAATATTTTTTTTCATTTGTGAAAAATCTTGACCTCCAAATGGGCCTCCAAAAAAATTTTTATACGGGGCCCCGACAAGGCACGCTACGCCACTGAATAAAATTATAAAGTGAAGTACTAGATGTTACTCAGTTCAACGCCATTTTGCGTCTCCGGCCATGTGCTTCTAAGGAAATAAACGTTTTGACTTTGACTTAGAGAAATACAGGTTTGACACCATTGTTTCAAAACAAAATAAAATATTTCGAAATAAAATGTGTATGGACAACAATCTTGAGGATCCATAAACAAGGGAACCGGTTCACCAGATGTTCTAGCATGAATCAGCGAGGGTGGTTTATTTAATGAATTATTGTTAAAGTTCAATCACCACCGCCCACAGCTAATAACAAACTATAAATAACATCAATCAAGCGATTTATATTCCTTAAAAACTGTAATTAGACAAAAGCTAAATCGTCGATGGTTCCATATTTGCATTGCCTAATGATAAAATAATGGGGCTGATAGCGGGCACGATAGAAATGTAATTTGTATAAAAGTAGAATACTGTATATTGAGGAGCCGTGCCGGCCGTACCACCCGCGAGCTGCGACCCATTACACCACTGTGCCTGTCAAATTAGATGCCAACTTTTTGCATAACGTCTAGATTTACGATCTGAGAAATAAACAAGTGAAATTAGAATGGAAAGTTCGCGAGAACCACAGACATAAAAATTATGGAGAACCGCACGAGATATAGCCTCTGCAGATTATAAGGAGGCGAATGGCGGCGAATACCGTCACCACCTGGTGCTTCGGGAAATTTACGACTGACTCAACTACTTTACACAAGTTTTGCAGTTGATTTGGAATATGGCAATCTGGTTAGGCGTAGCGGGCCTAAATGGGCTCAGGCACGCCAGCGCGAAGAGGGCTTCGGAGCCAATTAAGGGCTCCACGAAGGCATGGGAGAGGTCGCAGCTGCTCGATGGTACTCACGGCGATCGCATGGAGTGGCACGCGACGTCCTCCCAGGCGAGCCAGCCGACCGTCACCGACGAGCGAGCCTACGGTTCTAACGATAGCAAAGTTTGCTTGGCATTAGAGGATTTTGTAATGCTTCCTAATAGGTTGAAAGAAGATGAAATATTAAGTAAAGCGAATTGGAATAATCTTCGCTTATCTGATATGAATCTATCTAAATTGGAGTATGCAACAAGTTTGTCTGACTCTGACAGAAATACAGAACCATTTAGGTAGAGTCCTCAAATTACCTATACGCTCTGTGTTTTCGCTACATATTTTGTTTATGAAGGATAATAGCTAAAGTACAGTGACGTAACTAAAGTGAGCCGGCGGCGTCACATTTCCTGGTAAAATTGTTATCGATTAACAACGGTAGTCTATTGCGTGCTCGATAACACCATTTTTAGGAAAACAGGTGCAACACCATCATTTCGTAATTTTCTGTAATATTTCAAATGTAGGTTATTCCCCGATATATAACACAACAAATATACGGTTTTTGGAAAAATAGAAGTTATTCCTCAGTAAATCAACATAATAAATATCATAATTTTGATAGTCTTCTGGTTGGAGGATCTAGCTGTTTCTTTTAATTAATTAGTGTTTATGTGTGAGTTTGTTTATTTTAAAACTTTTCCACTTAATTAATTCATTACCATTTTCCTCAATCAGTCAATCTTCTACTCTCAGATTTTCTTACAAGATCTAAGAACTCTCCCAACTATTAGGTAGGCCTTAGGCAACGCACTGTTCACACGAAAAAGTACATGAAGAATGCACAAGAATGAAGAATAACATTTTTGAAAACCTGTATCACTTTTTAACACATTTTCTCACAGAGCACTGTATACCGTCACCACTATATAATAAGTACATGAAGAATGCACAAGAATGAAGAATAACATTTTTGTAAATCTGTATCAATTTTTAACACATTTTCTCACAGAGCTCTGTATACCGTCACCACTATATAATAAGTACATGAAGTATGCACAAGAATGAAGAATAACATTTTTGAAAATCTGTATCAATTTTTAACATATTTTCTCACAGAGCACTGTATACCGTCACCACTATATAATAAGTACATGAAGAATGCACAAGAATGAAGAATAACATTTTTGAAAACCTGTATCACTTTTTAACACATTTTCTCACAGAGCACTGTATACCGTCACCACTATATAATAAGTACATGAAGAATGCACAAGAATGAAGAATAACATTTTTGAAAACCTGTATCACTTTTTAACACATTTTCTCACAGAGCACTGTATACCGTCACCACTATATAGTAAGTACATGAACAATGCACAAGAATGAAGAATAACATTTTTGAAAACCTGTATCACTTTTTAACACATTTTCTCACAGAGCACTGTATACCGTCACCACTATATAATAAGTACATGAAGAATGCACAAGAATGAAGAATAACATTTTTGAAAACCTGTATCACTTTTTAACACATTTTCTCACAGAACACTGTATGCCGTCACCACTATATAATAAGTACATGAAGAATGCACAAGAATGAAGAATAACATTTTTGAAAACCTGTATCACTTTTTAACACATTTTCTCACAGAGCACTGTATACCGTCACCACTATTGGCGCACTTTGTTGATGAATTCTGAGCAGACTATAGCTTAGGAAAATGGCTGTTATGACTTCAAAGTTTATTTAATAAACGGTTATGTTATTAAAACACTCATTCAGCTACTATTGGGTTTCTCCCTTTTCGTAAACACTTGAAAATTTGAACGTTTTATTTTATTTAAAACATCATTTAAGCAATGACCGTTTAATTCTTAACAGGTGTGAACAAGAAAGTACTTTTATATGCAATGACAATTTAGATTATAAACCAAAACGCCACAGCGTAGCCTTCTTCTTACTTCCTATAGCCTTTTACTTTTAGTTACGGGAAAATACCTTATTCACGTGAAAATAACCGAACGGACCTATAACCCGCAATTAGTGGTTATAAGTACTCGTTGTTTAAGTTGGTAAGTAAACTTTTTCATTTATTATAATGCGCATCAATAAATTAAATTATAAAAATAATATCTATATATCATATTAGATAACTACCCGTAACACAAATTTAGAGCTTACCACAGGGCTAGATGTTGTTGTCTGGATTGTTCGGAAATATTTATATAACTATAGGTTTCTAGTTTCATCATGATCATCATCATCACCCTATTAACGTTCCCACTGCTGGGACACAGGGACTTCTCTCTTGGCGAGAGAGGTTAGGCCTTAATTCACCACGATGGCCAAGTGCGGGTTGGTTAATGTCACATGTCCTTCAAACTCTTTCAAAGTTCTCAAAACATGCCGTTTCCTCACGATGTTTGCCTTCACCATTAAAGCACGGCTTTTTTTTTGTTTCTAGTTTAACCTTTGATAAAGAAACCATCTATAACGATATCTCATAGTTTATTATATTTTACGTCGATTCAACTTCTTACAAAAAGACATTGAAGAACAAGTCAATTTCCCGCACTCAGACAATTCGGAACATTTTGTCAAGAATCGCGTGAGTTGTGCACTCTGCTCTATTCTTTATGGAAATTGTTGCAAACCCCCTTTTAGCTTTTAGTAAGAATTTCGCTAACATGCAATATGCAGGGTAAAACAATGCAGTAAAGAAAATATTAAAGTGAAGTTTATGAATTTGTCATGATTGCACCTAGTGATAGAAATTCAGTAGGTAGGTACTTTATAATTTATCTATTTAAATATTTCTTAAGGTTTGTTCCTATGCTGTCAATATTTATTGGAAAATTCAACAAAAAAAACATAAAAGATAAATTAATTGCTCTTCCATTAAAGTAGGCATGCTCTCAAAAGCTCTTTTCCTAAGTGATTAATGATAGTTTAGATTAATTAAACATGATCAATCGCTCCAGATATTCATAAATTTACTTTATACATGAGAACCAAGGAAAGATTTGGTTAGGTACAGCAACATTATAACAGTTTACCTACACCTTACCTACATAACATTCCTCAACACGAAAAATAGTTTAATAAAACTGTCACTAAGTACTACTTTATTTCTACCAGTTTTAATCTATACTAATATTATAAAGCTGAAGAGTTTGTTTGATTGTTTGTTTGAACGCGCTAATCTCCGAAACTACTAGTTCGAATTGAATAATTCTTTTTGTGTTGGATAGTCCAGTTATCGAGGAAGGCTATAGGCTATATAACATCACGCTACGACCAATAGGAGCAAAGATATAGTGGTAAATGTGTAAAAAACGGGAGAAATTATTTCATCGTTGAAGCCTTTCGTTGCGTGCGCCGTCAAAACGGTTCAAGATACACAAAAAATATGTATTAAAGAATAATAGCTCTTTTAATGATCTAAAAAACAGTCCGCGGTAGTATATGTCTATCTTTTAAGATTAACTCACCTAATTAGTACCTAATTTGGTCGAAATAATTTGTTTAAGTTGTATCAACATAATAATATTAATCTTTATTCAAATAAATATGTTGTTGGTTAAGAGTACTTCATCCATTATAACGCGGGTAGCACCGCGGGGCACAGCTAGTAATTTATATTTTATAAAAAAAAACACATAAAAGAAGATCATTTTCATAATACTCACGCATAAGAGTTGTACCGGTAATCCTCCTCAAACTGCGGTTGTCGCTGGTACGGATCCGAAGGCACGGCCCCATACTCCGGGGGCATCATAGACCAGTTCCCTTCGTAGCTGTAGTAGTCATACCCCATCTCATCCCCCATCATTCTCATCATACACTGCACTCACTCCCTCTCTTATCCTCCCTTGATTGACTTTAAACTCCGAAACTTTGTACGAGGACCTATCTATATATAATTAACTCTATTAAAGTTGCGAAATTTACCGCGGGTACAAACGCGTCGACACAACACTGAGATACCACAGACTATCGAGTGATCGATGCTTTAGCCCTTATCAATAAATCGTATCGTTATCATATCTAGCAGCTTTCCCCTGATAGGGACTTTTATACGCGACACCGACGCCAATATTGTAGATAAGTTTATCAAATGCGACCAGTGGAGCGGCATTGTCATTGGGTGTTATTTTATGGAATCCTGGTACTTTGTAAGGACATACCAGCAACTTTATAACTGGTACAGGCTCCCTTTTTGCCTTCCCTTTTTGAAAGAGAGTTTGAGTGATCTTTTTGAGAGGATACTTGCTGTCTAGGGTTATTCTTTATTCTTCTTTAAAAGATGATGTGGTCCAATTCCAAAAAAAAGTTGGCCCACTCGTGAGTTGGTTAGTTCGATCATTAGGTACACTATATCCACTATAGTATACTAGATCCAGGAGGGTAAGAATATGATAATAATTTCATTGACTGAGGTCTAACCATAAAATGATGAGATATTCCTTATTTCAACACTTACAGAACCGAAAGTAGTGTTAGAATCTATATAAACAATCTTAATCACCTTGAAACCTTTTCAAGTTAGCAAAGCTAATAGACTCGGTCTTATTAGAAACGACAGGGGTAGAATCTTCCATAAAACGTAATCATGACTAATAAGTAACATAATCTTATAAGTATGAACCAAAATACAAAAGATTGTATGAAATAATTGTTGTTATATTAAGCTACTTATAAGATACAACACACGGAACAATGAAAAAAAAACCGTAAATAACATTTAAAATATAGTTAAAAATTAAAAAATTTTTAGTTTATGTCATGGTAATTTTGTCTCTCTCAGGAACACTAGACTACTAAGACAAAAGTGGCATCTTGAAAAGTTACAGCATGAAACTATTGTATTTAGGTTATAAATTAATGATCACGAATGTTTATTTTGTACATTTCAAAAATAGTAAACCATTTTTTTCTTTATCGTGGGTTGGTTTTAAATTTCGTGTAGTCATTCTAAGCTCAAACCATTTAAAATTGAAGTAAATAATTGCACGATGGAGCTAAGTAGCTACAGTCGTCTTAGATTCATAAAAACAAATGATAAAATATCACAGAAGTACGTACTACATTATAAAAAAATGGGTTATTGATTTACCCTAAACTGACCAAAAGTTTGAGTTTTTGGTATAAAAACTACAGAATACTCATTGATAAATTAAACATTTATACCTACTACTATAGTTACTAAAATTAATACAGTTAGTACATATCCAAATCTACTCTACTCTTTATAATAAAAAAGACAATGCAAAGAGTAGGTATAGATCGGCAAAAAATCATACAAAAAATAGCACAGTTTTTCCTTGTTTCTAATTTGCCTTCATAACACATCGAAGACCTAATAAACCCGGCATACTTTGTAACAAATTGTCGAATAAATGTTCCTACTAATTCACAAAAGGTTCCAATTTACCTCTGGTGGGACTCGAACCCACAATCCTCGGCTTAGGAGGCCGATGCCTTATCCATTGGGCCACAGAGGCTATTGCGAAACCGCGTAAATCATAATAAACATAATGAATATCTTTAAAAAAAGTTTTACACGTAGCTCGTAATGTACCGAATACTTGAAGAAAACTCTTATTTTGTATATTTGGTATTTTTTTAATTATATAGTCTACTCTACAAAAAACAAATCTACTCGAATGTTTAAGGCGAAATAATTTGCCACAAAATCTCCCCGTATAATTTCCCTGTCTCACTCCTAATACCAGAATATATTCTACAAACTGTCTAACCTATTTTCCAAATCACACAAAAAGGTTCCAATTTACCTCTGGTGGGACTCGAACCCACAATCCTCGGCTTAGGAGGCCGATGCCTTATCCATTGGGCCACAGAGGCTGTTGCCAAGCCGCGTGAATCAACCGACACTTGCTGAGCGGGTTACGTCACTATGACGACACGAGATAGCTAGCGTGATGATTAATTTGTTATTTCGGTCAAACGCGTAGTACGCGGGACTGTTCTAAATAATCTATTTCATACGACTTAAGTTTAAAAATAACCTTGTAGACGGTTCGGAATAAACTGTAGAGTTTGTTGGTTAAAGACATACCAAACTCTTAAATATCGAATATAAATACTGAATTTAATGAATAAAAAATACAAATAATATAAAATATTGTAAAACTGCTCATTACATAATTTCGAAGCGCAAAATTAAAAAAAAGTTACGAGTACGAAGAAAACATTTGCCAGAGCTACCTTATTTAATACTTTACAAACTATTGCGATTTTTTAAATAAAACAACAGTAAATAAACACGCTTTGAAGTTGCCGTCTCGGATACGGCCGACCTTCGGTCAAATGCTAATCAGTTATCAATATAGGTGAGGCATAGTTTAGAATGCGCATTCAACTGTTTACGTGTCCAATGTAGAGTCAGAATAAAGTCGTGCAATGAAATAAACTAGTCTTAGGATCGATTTCAAATCGTAAGATAATGGTCTAACTGATAGGGTCTAACAAGACCATAGTAAAAATACTGTCACTATTTTGTTTTTTTTATCCCGCGCTTTCCCGGAAGTGCAGGTACGAATCCTGCGTGCGAAGATTACAGATGCGTCTTAATCATTTTCTGATTTATCAGTTATTAAAAACCATTAAGAACTATTTTATTTAAGCCTAGTGCCCTGTAATGCGCAAGCGCCGATGTCCGGGGCCACTTTTTAAACATGCTAAGTATTTCAAAGATACAACATTTCTTAACATCCGAGTAAATGTTAGTTTTAAGCTAATCTTAAGTTAATGTTGTAATGTCTCAACGGGGCAACTTACGTAACCACATAAAACAGCAAAATAGCATAGGTGTACTTGTTATAAAGGGTTTAACAGATCTTTTTAACAAACTTTCAGCAACCCTATGAGGAAAATTTCAAGTTTATCTTAAACAAAAAAAGTGTATATGTGTCAGCTACGACGCACGATTGGAATTTACTCCTTACGAACTATAATTATGATATATATCGAATAGAAAAAAGGGTAAATGAACGCATTTGCTAAAATGATAAGAGAAACAAACATATATCTGTAATTATTCGAATTATTTATATTACTTCAATAAAGCGTATTACATAAAGTATGTTACAAAATAATATAAATAAAATACACCAATACCTTCGATACTTCGTAGTTGAGACTACGAAGTATCGCGCAAATAGGGGACCCCGAGAATGAGATACGCTGTGTAATGTATTCCATCTCATTCTTTTACACGTTCAATCCTACAGATATATATATGTTTGTCTCTTTCTACGTAACGCCTCAACTTTCGTGTTACACTTTTTGATTTTACTCCTCATAAAATTTCCGTACCGGGCCTTATAACTCAAATCGTTTCTTAAGGAGTAAACTCCAAAAATAAAAAGTTTGTTGGACTGTTTATCACAGGAGTCGTGTCTAACTCTGTCGAATATGATTTTTGTATCTGGGTCAGTGGCAACTGTATTTCAATGCTAGAGTTCACCCGAGCATTCCGGTTTAAGATCCGACAAATTATTTTTCTAAGATTCGACTCGTGTGAACGCAGTTACACCCGACATTAACCAGATGGAATCAGGTGACGCATTCAAGCAAGCAGCAGAAGTTGTCTTAAAAGATGAATCTGGTTAACCACATTGCTATAGTTAGTCCTGTCGGGTCGACGAGGACTAATTTTTTTTAAATTCTTACACTATTGAGTAATGGTACCTACGGTAGTGGGTTCTTTCACTAGTTATAGATTTTTTTACCAGGAACATAACTATAAAAAACAACAAAATAAAAGTCGTAACGAAAATGATTCATTTCTATCGTACCTCGTGCAATATCATTGAAGTTATTAATTTCCACATATATAAACCGATGTACATTTGTATGTACATGTCATCGTCATCACCAGAAAAAAAAAACATTTCAAATATTTTATATTCCCTATTAGACTTGAAACTTTGTGAACTAGCTTCCCTTTCAGTTACTGCTAGCATTTGTCAGGGCCTATATAACTATATCGCCCAGTCACATGTGACAAACCGAGATACTCCTTGACATAACTAACCATTGACACGACATAACTAACCAATTGCTTAGTTTTCTCGTTTTCAGTGAAATTAGCCCTAAAAGGGCTTGTTACACAATCTCTTAATTTTACTCTGACCTACCTGAAACAGGCTCTATATGTTTTTTTTTTAATGCTGGATAAGCCTTCACTTGACCACAATCTCACCTGATGTCAAGTAACGATGTGGTCTAAGATGGGGCATGAAAACCTAGAAGGTAGATGGCTTCTCCGGGCCACATTACGAAAAACGAAAAACATCGCTTCACGCACGGGCCCAGCCCGGAGGGTGGTGACAAGCCGCGGCCGAAGCCTACCACCAGAGACTGTTCTTAGCACCACCCGGAGGTCAAGTGTAAGGATTCAGAGGGTTACCACTTACGGACGTGAACAGACAAAACCTCCAGCCTGTTGAAGGCCATTCGTCACCTATTTAAGTACATACATATTTGTGACAGTAAGTCGGGACTCTTGCAATTGAAGGTCGACCATGTTATTGTCTTCATAAAGTTCGGTGTAGATTAACTTTATCAATCATTTACAGTTGATTAGCTTTTGGGAAGGCATTTACCCTAAAAAAATACTGTGAACCTCTGCGATAGTGCGATGAAAGGTTAAATGGACTATCTAACACTGACACAGTTTAGATTAACAAGTTGAATTAATAATCTTCTCAGCCTTATAAAATGAGTTTAAGCACAGATTACATGTGGTATAAGCACACGATGCCACCACCGCGCCGCCACCGCGCGCTCGCCGCTTTTCCCTCCGCATGACTGCTTACTCAGCTATTCTTAAATTACAATGTAACTTGTAATATTCTTCGTCCCTAGTAATGTGTTACTAACTACCGTATAGTGGACCGGTAAAATTAGACTGACGGCGCGGTGGCGGCGTGGCAGCGGGCTTTACGCGGCGCTTATCTATAGTAAAACGGTGCGGCGGCGGCGCGGTGGTACCATCGCGGGCAGGAGCGCTAACTATGACATCTTGTTTTTATTTAGTAATGTAATGTTTTGAAAAAAAGTAATTATTGTACGACCTAGTTCTCAATAGAATATTATAACGTCGTTCTATTGCTTTAATAATATAAACTACTGTAACTAAGAAATCGAAGAAGAGAACATGGACTCAGTTTTACATACTTTTTATATCGGACATGAGATCTTAATAACATAGTTAGATAATTCTTTTACAGTTCGGAATAGGATTATATTATGTACCTCATTTTACAAGGTTAGATCGAAATATAAACAAATACAAATTAAATAATTTATTGACTATACTTTTACCAACGTTTAAACAGTTTGCAAATACACATTTTTGCTTTAGTTTGCACTATATCTTGCAAATAATTATAATATTGTTTACAATTACTTATTGTTGTTACACACACAAATATACAAAAATAATAGCTATAATATTTAACGACCGTGACTCATTTTGGATAACGTGGCGTAATATTTAAAAACTGTCTGCTGATTATTTAAACTAGGGATTAATCTTATTGTTGTTATACACACAACTACATATACAAAAATAATAGCTATAATATTTTACGTGCTACGACCGTGACTCATTTTAGAAAACGTGGCCTAATAAAAAAAACTGATTGTTGATTATGAGATTAATCTCAAGGATTGATCACCTGTGAAATTAAGTTATCAGGGTTTTGCAGCAATTTAAATACAATGACTATCTCTAACCCTTTCAGTCCAATAAGTTTACCTACCAACAAAAAGACACACATCAAACACATTTACGACGACATTATTTGGCATATAATAAATACAATTGAGGGAACGTAGGTACTTTGTCGCCGTCGTGTGGACAGTCAAAATATAAATTAACAAATGTACTATTTCTTTATCTATCTTTATATAAGACTAAGCTAACCTTTTTTTTCAAAATGTCAAACACAAGCTTAGAGCATCACGGTGCTAGATGTCGTTGTGTGGGTTGTCCGGAAATATTAATATTTATTTTATATTAGTGGCCCGCCCCGGCTTCGCACGGGTTTTTTTTTTCCCGGCAATTATTCGAATTTTTCTCGCCTTTTAAACTTTCCCTAGACCTCCACGAACATTTCAAGACTATGGTAAGATAAATCCGTTCAGTCGTTCTCGAGTTTTAATCAGACTAACGAACAACAATTCATTTTTATTCATATTGATAGATAGATAGGTTTTGGTATGTTATTTTTCAAGTCTACAGGCGTAGTGCACGATGTCCCCGTTGGGGTATCTGACGAAGGCGCTCTGGTTGTTGAACCGCTTCCTGCAGACCGGGCACACGTCGTAGTCGTTGATCACCACGCTCTTCGACTCGTGGTACTGCTTGATGTCTTGTACCTGTGGACGGAGAGATGCATCATTTCAGCCGCTGGACGTGTATAAGAATTCAATCTCACCTGATGTAAAGTGACGATGTGGTCTAAGATGGAGCATGAAGGCCTAGAAGATGGCTTCTCCGGGCCACATTACGAAACACGAAAAAATCGCTTCACGCACTGGCCCAGCCCGGAGGGTGGTGACAAGCCGCGGCCGAAGCCTACCACCAGAGACTGTTCTTCGCACCACCCGGAGGTCACGTGTAAGGATTCAAAGGGTTACCACTTACGGACGTGAACAGACAAAATATAATAGAATAGTGCATACTTTATTCACCATCATCATCATCACCCTATTAACGTTCCCACTTTTTTTTATGCTGGATAAGCCTTCATTTGACCATTTGGGCCAGTGCGTGTAACGATTTTTTCATGTTTCGTAATGTGGTCCGGAGAAGCCGTCTTCTAGGTCTTCATGCTCCATGTTAGACCACATCGTCACTTTACTGACTGACTTATCAATCATTTAAAAAAAAGTGGCTTTGCGGTTCGTTCCAAAAAAACATCTTTGTATTAAGAATAATTTTACTTACACCATAATGTTATTGAAATTTAAATGCTTCATAAGATTAGACATCTCTTCGAAAAACCTTCTTGGGGCTAAGGGGATCGAATTTATTTCCGAAGGTCGTAAAATAACAGTAAGTTATTGAAGTGAAACTTCTATAGAATCGTTGTGATTTGAAACCGGATGAAACGGAAATGGAAATAAGATTGGCTTACCTGTCGGGTAAGCCAATCTTAAACGCTAAACAGGTTAAGCAGCCTTTGCGCGACGCCAGTACTTGGATGGGTGACCGCCCGAACAAAATCTTTTTGCATAGTATTTTTTTTTTGTTTTTTTTTTATTCTTCTTAATCTTTTGTCGATTTACTGAAGTTTCACTTCTATCGTGTGTGAATCGCACACACACCTTTTTTAATATTATACCTGTACATGTTCTGCATACAGAAGTCCCTTCAGCATCTGCGCGCGTCGCTTCGCCGTGAGCTGGCTGCCGAGCGCGCTCTCCAGGAAGCGCTTGAGTCGGCTGAGAGGCACTGAGTCAGGGAGCACTGACAGCGCCTGGGGACAATACATTATTTGCTTGTATTACCGGTACTACACGTCTGATTTGCTGAATAATAATAATAACATTTCTTTATTGTTTAAATTCCATGTACAAAATACAATGGGGTTCTGTCTCCTAAACTAGGGTTACCTGTGTGTCAGGAGGAATATAATAAACATACATATATATAGATATATAATACATACATTTATAGTTATAATTTTGAATAAGGATATATTGAGGGTGCAGTGTTAAACCGTTTAATAATCAAAATTGTTTGCTATTTCTAGTGTTGTTTACATTTAACGTAAACTAATTTTGCACACATAGCGGGTATTATCACCCTCGGTATATTCCTATTCAACATTATCTTAATATATATAAATCTCGTGTCACAATGTTTGTCCTCAAAGGACTCCTTAACCACTTAACCGATTATAATAAAATTCGCACACCATGTGCAGTTCGATCCAACTTGAGAGATAGGATGGTTTATACGGCGAGAAAAATTCGCATAATTTCCGGGAAAATTTTATACCCGTGCGACGCCGGGGCGGGCCGCTAGTATTATATATTATACTATGTATTAATATTATATTCAGCATATCAGATGTCAAGTACATGTAACAAAGCTTAAAGCTTAAAACGGGGTTCGATGTTGTGTGGATTATATTAATATTGATATTTTATAACTACTGCCTCAGTGGCGCGGTGGGCGAGGGTCAGCTTGCGGGCAAGAGGTAGCGGGTTCGATTCCCGCCGAGGGTCAAGTGTTTGTATTTTCTGCAAGCACTTTCTCCTTGGTCTGGGTATTTAATATGTATAATCAAAAGTATCTATGTATGTATGTCTATTATATTAAGTATATCAGATGTCTAATACCCGTATCACAAGCTAAGAGCTTACCACGGGGCTAGATGTTGTTGTGTGGATTGTCCGGAAATATGTGTTTATGTGTTTTAACTACAGGTCAAACGGATTAGATAATTTTGGGGATATAGTCCAATTAGTTTAGGCTAGATCTGTGAAAAAATCCTTCTGGTCTGAATTTTTGTAGAGGTATACACTTATTTAACGGCGTTCTAATGATATCGTGCCGGCTAAAAAAGAACTGGCCCAGCCCGGAGGGTGGTGACAAGCCGCGGCCGAAGCCTACCACCAGAGACTGTTCTTAGCACCACCCGGAGTTCACGTGTAAGGATTCAGAGGGTTACCACTTACGGACGTGAACAGACAAAACCTCCTCCTTCCAAACTTTTTTGTAGATAATGTCACGACAAAAAACTTTTAAAAATACCTCTACCGTCTACGTTGACCTTCGAATGACAGGTCGCGAGATATTTAAGAACAACTGATTTTCCTGAACTTTTTACATTTATAACTTTTGTTTACCGTTTTGACTGTCTGCAAATACAATATTGCACATAGACGGTGCTGCCCGGGAGTTGCGGAAAATTCGTCGAGAACGATTCGCCAAAAACACATTTGGTCAAATAGCAATTCACCGAATCACAATTCGTCGAATAGCAAATTATAAAAGATTTGCAGAAATTTCGTTACAAATACTGTTTCGAACTAAAGCTGACAACATTTTTAAGGACCTTGGATTATAACGGAAAAAATTTATGGAAATGTTAAATTACAGCGGGAAATAGTCAGGGATTTTCAACTATTGCGGATATATCTTCTACTTTTGCGTTCGGTACTCCGTTTCAAAACCATAACGGAACATTTATTTAATATTACTAACTATAGAGGAAAAAAATTATAAATATTTCTAACTAAAGCGGAAAAAAAAAGTTTTGTTTTCAAACGCAGCAGAATCTATTCTTCACAGATTGGTCAGCGGGAAAAAGTCATATAGATTATCAAGTATAGAGGGAAATACCCAGTTCGATTTGCGAAAAATTCGTCGAGAACAATTCTTATTCAAATTCGTCGAATTGTTCTCGTCGTATTGTTTTCGACGAATTTTCAGCAGGCGGCTGCCCGGTGCCATGGCCTTATATTTTTTACGTAAAATACAATATTTGACGTTCTACTCGTTTCCTATTAAAGATTAATTAAAAAAACTACTAAGTATATAACAAGTATTTGACTGCTTCAGTAGCGCAGTGGGCGAGGGTCCGCTTGCGGCGCAAGAGGTAGCGGGTTCGATTCCCGCCGAGGGGTCAAGTGTTTGTATGTTCTGCAAGCACTTTCTCCTTGGTCTGGGTGTTTAATATTTATAATAAAAAATATCTATATATGTATGACTATTATATTAAGTATATCAGATATCTAGTACCCGTAACACAAGCTTAGAGCTTACCACGGGGCTAGATGTTGTTGTGTGAATTGTCTGGAAATATTTATTTATATAAATAAATAATAATGAGCCCACCCCACCGCAACCATTTGTAACGTACTTTGAGCGGTGATATCTTGTCTGCGTGCTTCTCCAGTATAGCGAGAGCCGCCTCGAGGTCGGGCGCGGCGGTGGCGGGGTGCCTCGCTACCTTGGCCAGCGGGCCGCCGAGCGCGCCCCCCAGCTCGGGGTTCATCAGTATCCGCATCAGAGTGACGTACACGTCTTGCTTCTTTGGACTTGAAGCGCAAACGTTCTCGCAGTAGCGAAGGCTTCTTTCTACATCACCTAGAATAAGAATTACCGTACACTTTATTGAATTAAGATACTAAATAAAATATATATACCTACATACTAGCGGCCCGCCCCGGCGTCGCACGCGTATAACATTTTCTCGGAAAAAATCCAAATTTTCTCTCTCTCAAGTTGGATCGAACTGCACATGGTGTGCGAATTTAATTATAATCGGTTAAGTGGTTTAGGAGTCCATTGAGGACAAACATTGTGACACGAGATTTATATAGACCCCAGCAAACGTTGTTTTGCAAAAAAATTTTTTATTTTTTTCAAAATGAAAAATAGATATTGGCCGATTCTCATAGATACCGGATAAGCACAAAAAATTTCATCAATATCGGTCAAGCCGTTTCGGAGGAGTTCGATTACGCACCCCGTGACAGAAGAATTTTATATACTAGAAGATAATAAAATAATAATAGTGTGTCAATGCAAGGCCTTATACTAGCGCCACTAAAAGTGACTTTTGGATGCACGGGAATGATAAAAGACGAAAGAGGCAGAATTAGTAATAACAGAAGTCAAGTAATTTATTATAAGTTAGTTTTTTATTTCGGCCGAAAATATTTATTAATTTATTTCTAGCGACCCGCCATGATATCGCACGGATCTAAATATAAGATACATTTTCTTACAGAATCTCTATGTATTGGTAAAAAATCACATTAAACCGCTGAGTAGTTAAAAAGGTATTAGCGAACAGACAACAAAAGCGACTTCATATTGTATTACTAGCTTTACACGGCGTTGCCGTGTTTTTGGATTTTCCCGCGGTAAGTAGTAGCCTAAAGAATTCCTAGTTTTTTTCAAATCGGACCAGCACTTCCCGAGAATAGCTCGTGAACCAAAATTCAAACAATCAATCTCTTCAGATTTATATTTTTAACAATGTAAAGATACAACGTGTGTGTACACGTGAGTATAATTTAATTTCTAGCGCTTTCCCGACTTGTTCTTCGTTCTGAAGTTTTCAATTAAAACATGTAAAAAGTTTAAGTAAGGCCCTTATTCACCACGCTGGCCAAGTGCGGGTTGGTGAATGTCACATGTCCTTCAAACTCTTTAAAATTCTCAGAACATGCCGTTTTTCTCACAATGTTCGCCTTCACCGTTAAAGCACGTGTTTAAAACGGCACCTACATCTTTCAAAAAAAATCCAGAGATGCGTGGCGGGGTTTGAACCCACGACCTCTGGAATTAAAATCGGGTGTGAGCTAAGTGGGAGCACTTAGCCAACAAGGCTTATTTCAACATGGCTTTTTATTCTTTCTCTGATTTTTTATAAATAAATGATTGATTGCCATACAATTAAACTTACCTAGAATGAGCACATAGATAGCCAATGCCTGGTCATGCCTGCCCAACTTCCCCAGCACAATAGCCCGTTCCTCGAACAAGCTATCCGTAGGAAAATGTAGCAATACCCTCTCCGGAGTGTATTCGTCGGACTTTTCCAAAAGCGCGACTAATTTCGCCTTCGTATTCTGCATCTCCTCCTCAGTAATATAATCCTTAGCAGTTATTTTCTCTCTGTACATATTGATTAGAGCATCATGGAATACGATGTTGGTATCGTTCCATGTGTGGATAACGTGTTCGAGGTACGGTATGACCAGAGCGCCGTGTTCTCGGAGAAGATGGTCGAGGATCCTGGCTCTGGGAAGGTTCTCTACTTCCACTTTGTCTTCGGTGAAGATCTTGAGGCCCTCTTCGGGGTGCTCTTTCAGTATCCAGTCGGAGAATTTGAATATTAGGTTTATGTGTTCAGAGCCTGAAACGAGATAATCGTATTTTAGGAAGTAATGGTCGGTTTTCAATTAGGCAAAACATGTAGAACACTTTTTAAAACTTACCACCACGTAAACACTCATGGTTTAAGCAAATAAATGGTTCTTATTATGTGATGTTATTTTTTTCAGAGATTATGGGATATTACTTTAATGTGGTCGTGTCAGAGTGCAGCATAAGCGTTAACAGAAACAGATTAAAGCCAACTCTTTTCTCTTTTTTAGGACTCGTCATTATCTATGACGAGTCCTAAACACGAAAACCATGTTGTTTTCGTGATCTAAGTCCAAGTTCTAAGTCGTCACAAAACATTATTACACCGGCGGCGCTTTAGTGTAGTAAATAAGCCAATAATGGCTGAAAAATCTCCTTACCAAGATGTTGCAGATAGTTCTTGGTGTCGCGATAGCCCTCGAGGCTAGAATCCGGCTGCTTCGCTTGCTCTCTCAGCAGCTGGAGCGCTTTAGTGTGCTGTCCCTTGTACTGGTACAGGATGATCAGCTCGCTGTATTTGCCGTGGTGGAGTAATGCTCGTTCCGCCTCCTCTAAAAATCTCCTTACCAAGATGTTGCAGATAGTTCTTGGTGTCGCGATAGCCCTCGAGGCTAGAATCCGGCTGCTTCGCTTGCTCTCTCAGCAGCTGGAGCGCTTTAGTGTGCTGTCCCTTGTACTGGTACAGGATGATCAGCTCGCTGTATTTGCCGTGGTGGAGTAATGCTCGTTCCGCCTCCTCCAAACGACAGTTGTTGCGACGAAGGAGCGGCGCTACAAACGCGTCGTTGGTCTGAAAAATATTGTAGTTAAGTCAAGTAACTTATAGAACATATATAGAACTATTTTGCTCAAATACATAATCATCTGAGCGAGATAACGTAAATGCGTCCTATAAATTAAGGTATCCGCTAACTTGTTTCGTCTTAAAATTTCGCTATCCGTTAAAAATGGGTCAAGTTAATAAATAGGTAAAACCAACTGACTATATAAACATTGTACTGGTTGGATTATGACGACAAAATGTGTAAGTGGTTAATCCGTTAATACATTTTCGGTAACTTTTATACAGCGTGGCATTTATTTCAGGGTTTCTTTGTTTCGGTGGCAGTAGGATGTCCGCTGAAGGATATAAGCCTCCCTCAATCACAATGAGGCAACTTGTCAATACTCGCCACGGGTTAAATTCTAATTATCAGGGCCTGTTCACCATCTTTGAGTAATATAAGACAATTGTTAAAAAATAGAGCTATTTCGCTTAGTCACCAGGGATAAAGCGAGACATACCTAACAATTGACACGTGCTATTAACATAACTAACCATTGCATAGATTTTGTGAATTATTAACCCGGATTTTGTGAAATAAGCCCTTAGCCAAATAAATAACAACCAACCTGCAAATAGCACTTCAACAGCGTCGTATCAATCAACTCCATCTGCTGCGCGTATCTTTGCTCCTCTTTTCTCTTCCTCTCAGTATCTCCAACTCCCATCTTATCCTTACTCTCTTCATTTTTCGCCGTGCTCCGTTCACATTTCAGTTTATTCCTCAAATCGACTAAATACTCCGTCAACGCGTTCAAAGCATCTTCCAAATCTTTGCCTTTCAACTTAATAGCGTTGTCATGCTCTTTATTATCAAGTTCAGGGATAAGTTTTATGACTTCAGCGGGATCTGTGTTTAAATTCATGAACTCCGTCATTGATAGAGAGTATTTCTTTTTGTCGAATAGTTCTAAGGCGTTCAGTGTTTTAATGGAATGGATTTTTTGTCTTCTTTCCTCTTCGGTGCAGTCTGATAGGCTCTGGGGTGAAGAATATTTGAATTTAATATAACCAATCTAGATTTTTGGACCATAATGACGTAAAAGTGGGAATATTCATAATTTTATAAACTCAAAAATCATAACGATTTGTCCTTGAATGTTATTTTGCACAAGTACTCTCGGTGTATTTAATCGGTGATGACTTTTGATATTTTCAGTAAATTTGTTTTTGATTATACCAATCTATTTGGATAACCAAGGTCTATAATCCGCATATTTAGATCTGACTGCATCAGCCACTTGCGGCGCAAGAGGTTTCGGGTTCGATTCCCGCCGAGGGGTCAAGTGTTATGTTCTGCAAGCAATTTCTCCTTGCTCTGGGTGTTTCATATGTAAAATAAAAAATATATATTTAGGTCCAGTAACACAAGCTTAAATAAAGCCACGGGGCTAGATGATGTTGTGTGGATTGTCCGGAAAATATTTATAAAAAAATAATGTATAAACCAAATTTACTTACTGTCTGTATAAGCAATGCGATTGTCATAGTCCTATCACTTTTCTTAACAGTAAAGGGCATTTTGATTCACCAAATATAATATCAATATCACAAAATAAATATCAGGCTCTTAATTACTTACTTCCATAATCTCAATGATTTTGATGACATGTTTGCTTCTTTTGTCAGGTTTTGGGTAAGTTCTGAATTTTTTCACCATGACTGTTAACGTTTGTAACATAAACACAAATGTTTATGGATAAAAAAACAACGAATTCTATCAGCATGCTTTGGCGATAACATTTCTAATGAATATTGATGATGAAGTATTGTTAATTAATGAGCACGTAATAAACCAAGTCAATTAGAAAGATTAAATATATGCTGATACTGAATATTAATTACAGCCACAACTTGATCAAAATATCATAACTTATGTCAGAACTATTCTTACATGTGAAAATCTGAAATATACTTAAAATATTAAGAGCCTGATATTTCTTAATTAAATAGTTTTAATTGCGACACAACTCTTATGATACCACAGAGGCAACTGATTTGAGCATTTAATTCCCTCTTATGAAGTAATAATTTATGTTTTATGTCATGTTTCAGGAAAACATCCACGTTTTCCTTTTAAAGACAGATTAAAGTTACACACAAGCTGTTTATAGATATTTTTTTATTTTAATCTAACTAAATGCGAGGCAAGAAATTGCTTTAGGCAATATTATGACCTCCTTTTAGGCATTCTAGGTTTAATTTAGTATAGTTTTCTTATTATTATTATTATACGTATTTTTTCTTTAAGGTAAATTGTTAATTTTCATAATGAAATTTCAAACGTAATAACCAATAATAGGCTAGGTTACTACAAAAATAAATAGGTAGGTATTATGTTTATTCCATCTGTACTCTCGGTGTTTCTAATCGGCGAATACTCTGATATTTTCAGTAAACTTGTTATACCTATCTATTTTGATTGGACTCTAACAAAAGTCTATGTTTCGCGTTTGTAAATTTGACTGGCTCAGTGGCGCGGTGGGCAAGGGTCCGCTTGCGGCGCAAGAGCTAGCGGGTTCCATTCCCGCCGAGGGGTCACGTGTTTGTATGTTTTGCATGCACTTTCTCCTTGGTCTAGCTAGGTGTTTAATATGTATCGTAAAAAACATTGTATGTATGTCTATTATATTAAATTTATCTGACGATTCGATCTTTTATATTAAATTTTGTACCCGTAACGCAAGATGATTAGACGTAGATGTTGTTGCGTGGATTGTCCGGAAATATTTATTTATTTATTTATTTATAATACATAAATGCAAAATTTCCGCTCAATGGACAAGTGGGAAGTGTGACAAATTACCACTAGCAAGATTTAATCACAGTCAAACATCAGGACAGGTGAAGTTAAATCAATTTCGGCATTTATTATATTTCGTCGGTTTTTCTTTTCGTGAAGACCTATAATTGGATATCTATTATTACATTCTGTTAGGTATTCTTTGTCAAAAGCTGTTGGTTTTCCATATAAATAAATGCTTATGAAACGAAGTTTGAAGAAAAATTGAACTTATTTTACCGTTAAATTGATCGCAATTTGGAACATCTTGTCGCTGAGCAGCTGGTCTATCTGCTTCGCGACATCGATGGAGCTCAGACACCACACCTGGCTTATCGACGCGACGTAAATCAGGCCGCGCTTACATCTGCAGCAATGAATAAATAAAAATCGTTTATTTCAGTCATACAAGTCCATATTTGAAGAAATTAAAAATTATACACACAATTAATTTAAAAGAGAGTAAAATGTGCAGATACCGATTAGTTAAGGAAATAAGTACCCTCACTAATCACCCCCTGCACAAGACACCTCCACAGTGGAGAATAAATGTCTTCTCCGACGCTGTTTAGGATGCTGTTACGACTGTCCCGCATTCTACGCATCAGGGACGCGGTTTTTTTGCGCATAATGGCATAACATTCCCGACGCACTACAGAACCAGAAGCAATGAGCATCTTCGCCTGCTAAAATACTTGAAAGCGTCTTAAAGAGAATCATATACGCACAAGTCAAAACCTTTTTATGCAATGCCCAGCATGGTTTTAGAGATAAGCGATCGGTCAACTCAAATCTTTTGACTCTAGTGGAGTACATTTGAAGTAATTTAGACCTTGGCTGTCAGGTGGACGTGCTCTACTTCGATATCCAAAAAGCGTTTGATAGGGTCAATAACGACATACTGGCTAGCCAAATTAAGCGCCATAGGATTCGCGCCTCATCTCCTCAAACTTCTTGCCGACTATCTGCGCGATCGCCAGCAGTATGTTAAACTTGGAATCTATGAGTCTGCGCCCTATCACACGCGGTCAGGGGTAAGTCAGAGTTCTATTTTGGGTCCCTTGCTTTTTATTTTAATGATAAATGACTTACCGGACGTTGTAGAGCGCGCAGAATGTCTATTGTACGCCGACGACTTGAAACTCTACACCGTCATACGCTCTCCATCAGATTGTGAGGCGCTTCAAGCAGACGTGAATGCGGTATGCCAATGGTGTCTTACCAACAAGATGGATTTCAATCCTTCTAAATGCTCCGTGATGACTTTCGGTCGAAAGAAAAACCCGTTATCCTTTAATTACTCGATTCATGGCAACATGATCTCTAGGGTAACAATAATGAAGGATTTAGGAGTAACGTTTGACCGAAAGCTCACATTTCACGACCACATCATCAGCATCGCCAAACAATATTTTCAAAGACTTGGTTTTGTTCTGAGAAACGCCCGAGACTTTCGCAGTGACAGTGTTGTGCGGCTTCTGTTTGGAGCTCTAGTGCGGAGCAAGCTGGAGTCCAGCAGCTCCGTCTGGAGCCCGTACGAAGTAACATACGTGCTGTTACTAGAGAAGGTACAGAAGGCGTTTCTCAGGTCTCAATACAAGCGGGAATTTGGATATTACCCTTATATGTACCCAACCAGATTTCTTCAAGGGTGTCTTGGTTACAATTCCCTACAGACCAGAAGAGCGTACGAACAGATAGCAACAATGTGCAAGGTGCTTCGTAGTATGATCGACGTTCCTGATCTGCACAACCTTCTGCTCCGGCTCTACCTTCCCGATAATTACGTTCGCAGTAGAAGTCATAGGCTGTTCTCTGTGCCCTACTGTAAAACTGTCTCTCGTGCAAACTCTCCACTGCCTCGCACTCTCGCCGGGCTTAACAGACTGCTCGACCAGAACCCAGACTGCGATATCTTCTCAGATGAATGGAAGGATGTCTGCTTAATTTGTTTTTAGTTTGTAATCATTTAATTCATGACAATATTATTTAAAATTTCAATTCTAACTAATGTACCAAATCTTTGTAATAATAATAATTAATTCTATTTGATTTTATTTTATAACTTGTTACCTACTTATTTTTGTGTGTATCATTATATTGTTATTTTGTGTACTAATGTAATTGGTTTTGTAATCGTGTTAGTTTACTTAAATAAATAAATAAATTAAAAAAAAATGAGACGATATTTATATTATTATTCAGAAAGGGGTTCCAAAGTTTTGGCTTACCCACTCGTCCGCCATTTTGAAAAAACGTGAGCTTGTTGAGTGGCCAGTGATTAAACCCATGCTGATTGATAGAGTAAATGCTTACAATCAACAAGTGTTAGGGAACGAAATCTCAGAGTTGTTTATCGGTAACAAGATGGAAAGAATACGCTTTTCTCGGCATGTCCCTTCCAAAAGCTTAGATAAAGCTCGAGAAGGTAAAACAAAGATAAACCTTTCGCATTCATAATAGTAGCTGCTATTCCCGTCAGCGTAATTAATGTTTTGGACTAACATTTACTTCGCCTTAAAATGTAATTGATGTCCTAATCCAGGGTAACTACATATGAAGCCATCACCAATTCAACTTTCAGACAAATTGGCTCTGGTGGTTTTGTTGGGAAGAGCAACAAACATACAAACTTTCGCCTTTAAATTAGTTGGGTATCTTACCTGTACATCAGTCTTGCTCTGTTCAGCTCGGAAAGAGTCTGTATAAACCGCTCGGGTTCTACCGTTTGGACTACCACCTTTTCTTGCATCAATCCTAGTACGTAAGGTTCGTCCCAAACTGAAAAATAATAATGTATTTATTCAGTAGTATATTCGTCCCAAACTGAAAAATAATAATGTATTCATTCAGTAGTATATTTTATCTTGTATCTGACGTTTATTTGATGTTAATCACTTATCTATTAATGGACTGATCTTCATTTTTTCTTCTGAGTAAATTGATTTAATTTTATGAGTTAATGTTAGTTGCCTAACTTTAATAGTGTAATAGGGTAGATGACTAAATAATTGAAAAAAGTCAGTCATTTTAATTACTTTAAAAAATTGTACACATATTTTTTCTTGCACACCAAAAATTAAGATAAGACGTTAATGCTTTCGAGCAAAAGTAACTACCTCTATCTCCTCTAAGGCTTTTTTTATACAAATTATGAATACCAATCCATAAATTACATGTTATTTTAATAGAATTATCTTATTTCAAAGTAATGTACTACGAACCAACACAAGTAGGCGCCTCTTTCCACTTAATAGTTTGCTTTATTTCAATAGTAGTCACATTGTTCTTGTCCTTAGCTTCCTCTATGAACACGGAGGTCTGTTCACGTCCCAGTAGAAATGATGTGTCCGAGAACTTAGCTATGGTAGGTTCTAGAGACTTCGAGCTGCTTATCGGAAATAACTCTTTGGGATTTCCTGATGAGAGCTGAAAATTAGACCAAATAGTATAATTTTTTTTTGTGTAATTTACTCACAATAAAGCAGTAATGCTTAACCAGTTTTTGTTGAGCAACTTATCTTCGCCACAGAACATTAGATTACTAACATTAATAACGTTATGTATGTAATTATAATAATTTATAATGATAGAAAATTTATGTGTCACTTCACAAAATCGATATATTAACACTTGGGCAGTCGCGCCCTGTTTTGATACGCTAGGAGTCGCTACCGTGTCCACCGGACCCAGTTTAATATTGCTGGATTTTTCTTTAATTACTGAATTTAATGTTATTTTGTATTTCCTAACGGTAATTATATTATAAAATGAAATTACAAATGGTATTAAACATTTATATTTATTACTTTTATTCATAATAAAACGCAATCTAAAAACATACTAAAATTCAACTAACTTTAACGACACATTTTAACCATTATCTTATATCTTAGTAAATAACGAAAATAACATTAAGTTTCTTTATTTTTCTAATACTACTATAATGTACTTATTCCAAATCACAATAAGAGATCCATCATTATTTGGTAAAAAAAAAAAAAACTTCTCTGAAAATCAACAGTCTAAAATACCTTCTTTTGTCACTTTGCAAGTCAAATATTGTTATTGCAGTTCACACACATATTGCTTTAGTGAATTTTCAATTTGCTGCACAACTTGACTCCTTGAGGAGCTAGTTTCTTCAGGTCTCTCTGCATTTTGCATTTCTTCGTCGCCATCTTGTTAGGAATCTGTTTCATGGTAATTTATTTCTAAAAAGTCTTCTGTGTCTGAGCATTCTTCATTATCTATTCCTTCGTTCAAGCATTCTTCAATATCCCATAACCTCGGGCCTATAAGGTTACCATTTTTTTATAATAAAAACAAATTTTAAATAATTAATAAGGGTTATAAAGTTATGAAAAATCACTTACGTATATAGTCGCTACCGGGTCCAAATAACCCATAAGCACCTTTTAAGTCCCTAGCACTCGAGCGCAGCGCGTCAACTGTCTGCTGCGACTGTTATTCGCTGTCTCAATCCAACGTCGGAAGGTACTAAGAGCGGCAATGTTGCAATCCTTAAGATTCAATAGTTACCATGCAAACAATGGGCGACTGGGTCTGATAGACCCTTTAGCGACTGCTGAAGTGTTAATAAAATTACTACAACCCCAAACCCTAGTTAGTTACACATTTGTATTCTGTGGTTACACTGTACAAATATAAGGTAATCTCAGCCACTAGGTACTTGCACAATTTAAAACGTTATTTCCCTTTTTTTTATGTTAGATAAGCCTTCATGAAGACCTAGAAGGTAAGATGGCTTCTCCGGACCACATTACGAAACACGAAAAAAATCGTTTTATGCACTGGCCCAGCCCGGAGGGTGGTGACAAGCAGACTTTCATCGAGAGAGGCTATAGATTATTCATGCCGCGGTAAAATACGTTATTTACGTCGTAACTTACATCATACAGCACATATTCCGTCTTAAACCCAACACACAAGTACTCTTTGCCCCACGCTATGATCTTGGGCACTTCAGGGACGGTGAAGTCAAACAGATGCTGTTTGAACTCCCCATTCTTGCCGTAGAAGAGCTGGAGCTTCCTGCGAACGGCTACGCAGAGGCGCAGCACGGAGCTGGCCTCCCCAGTCAGCGAGGTTGTAGGCTGTGGAAGAAAATTAGACCAAAAAATTAAATTTTTCTCGCCGTAAAAACCATCCTATCTCTCAAGTTGGATCGAACTGCACATAGTGTGCGAATTTTATTATAATCGGTTAAGTGGTTTAGGAGTCCATTGAGGACAAACTTTGTGACACGAGATTTATATATATTAAGATTACACAACACTTAATCTTCGAGATAAGATTATGAATTAGGGAGCATGTAGTGCTGCCACAGCACTTGTAAAACATTTTAACTTAAATTATAATTCAAAGTTGCAAACATGCTCTGATTAGTGATTACATTTGTGAGTATATTTCTTATTGCATAAGAAAATTGTTAGCAATAAGAGATATATTAAATTGAAAGTAACCTGACATTACTTGTGACTATGAATTAACCTAAAGCTGTGAGTGGGCATGCCATTATGGGAAATTGAGAAATAAATCTTTTTTGGCTAAAATGCTGGTATACATTTTTTGTCCTCCTTGATGACTTTAAAATTTGTTTGTGTTATAAAATGACAAAATTTGTTTTCACTAAAAAGACTTGCTAAGTACTTTGCAAGATATTGTGTTATGGTAGCTGCAAAAACTTACTGTTTTATCGAGAGCAAAGAGAGAAGCACCTTTTGTCTGTTCAAAAGTTTTGCTCAGTGGGAAATTTCTGCTATTCATAGTATGTGTTGAAATCACTGAATCTGTTAGGCACAGTAACAGATTATTTTCTGAAAATTTAAATAGTATTAGTATACTATAAACTTTGGTTCAAATTCATTCTTTAACTATTCTGTTTATTTTCTTAAGTTCAACTACTAGTTCAATTATTCTATGTGTACAGGGTTTTTAAATATTACAATGTATATTTTTGTGCAATAAATGACTAAAACGAAATCTATACCAAGTAATATTAAAAAGCTAAAGAATTTGTTTCTTTGCAAAAAAAAAACACTAATTTCAGGAACTACAAGTTAGATTTATAAAATTATTTCTGGGTTGGATAGCCCATTTATTGAGGAAGGCTATGTAATATGTATAGAAAGAGTAATGAAAACTTCTCTATATCCTCATTGCTTTATTTAATAGGATGCAATGAGGATGATTTAGATTTAAAACTAGTTGATGGCAAGTTGTACCATATGAAATAATAAAGTAGAACAACTTACCTGGGAGAACTTCTATCTGCTGTATTGGTTTTTTACTAAAGTGCTTACAATAGACTAGAATCTCAACTTCATATTTCTGATTATTGTCATTGCCGGAAGTCAATGAGTACATCATAAGATGCCCCTGTCTGGTACCCAGAAGTAAATTGTTATCTGAAATTTTAATTAAACATCATTTTTTTATTCTTTTACATTAATGAATACCATCTTTGTGAATAATTTGTACCTACATGTTTATGTTTTGTGTGAGCAGCAAATAAATGTCTGTATATGTCTACATAGAGATAGCAAGTATAAGCTTGTTGGGGTTGAGGACTGGTCAGAGGTTACAAAGGATAGAGAATGGTGGAAGTCTGTTGTTTCAGAGGCCAAGACCCATTTTGGGTGGCAGAGCCACTAAAGTTAGAGCTAGCAGGACAAAGGAGAAAATAATAATTTGCCAGTTAAGACATTTACCATGTCATATAAGATGATAAAATGTCGCCAGTTATGTCTGTACCTATCCACTAAGCATAATGTGGATGCTTATAATTAGGAATATGCTTAGCATATGCTAAATAAGTTAATTTAGGACTGTTTAATTCAAATTAGTAATTTCTGTTGGTGGTTTTAATAAATAAATATATAAAGATGATGTCAATTATCCTGTACATTTTGTAATTTACTTTATTAATGTAAATAACTACGAATACGCGGTGATATATAGTAATATTAAAGGGCGTACCAGAACACCATATTGTTTCATTTTATTGTTTTTAGAAATTCAATTGTAAGTTAGAACTTACCAAAAGCAGCAATTGATTCAATTTGATTTTCCGCATGATTAATTAGGTTGAACACTTCGTAAGCTTCGTGCATCTTTGTAAAACTGGTGTTTTATTACTATATTGCGAACTAACACACCAAACTGTCTACGACTGTATATTATTTATACTAAACCAAATGGGCCTTCAAAGTAATTTATTTACACTCTGAAGCATAACAGTAACAACTAATGTTCTCCTCTACTTTTTAAATGTATTTATGTATTTTATATAGAAATACATGCAAAAAATTAAAACTGATGATCATCAACATCAAAAAAAGTTTTTGTTTATAATTCTGACGTGACGTTTACATGTATACAATAATCATAACTTATGACAGTAACATGACAGATTATTTTAACAAAACCAAAATTTATCTTCTTCTTTTATTTTCAGGCATTCATTGAAAAATGTAAAGAAATTTTAGCCAGCCACGGAGGCCAACGAAATAAAAAAAAGGTGTGTGTGCGATTCACACACGATAGAAGTAAAACTTCAGTAAATTGACAAAAGAATGAGATGAATAGGTATATATAAAAATAGTCACAAACACACTGTTATATAATACACACCACGCTGACATCTTACTAAAAAGCTGTATTACGCAGCCGCATACAGTGTACAGTAGTATTAGCTCATTTAGTTTTCACATACACTAACACACGTTAAATGCTCGAATACAAGCAAGTATTAAACAGTTTGAAAATACATACACACCGACATCTGCTCTCGCTCTGGCTCCCTAATTACAGGCGACTATAGTATTTGTGTCTCTTACCTGTCGTTTTTTCCGTTGCATCCGGTTTGAAACCACAACGATTCTAAATAAGTTACACTTCAAAAGGAATGAGAAGAAATTTCAATAAAAAAATATCACTGAATAAGGCGCGGTTTACCATAGATACTCTAAGGGCGCGGTTAATGCAAAATGTAGGTAAAAGTTATTTAAAGTTGATCAATGACCATCCAATAATTAAGGTACTACAGACTCTGGGTTGTGGCTGAAAATGTACGATTTTCAGCTATTTATTACAAATAAACAGATATCCCTGCAAAAACCGGGCCTAGCCTAGTTAACGAATAGAGTTCTTGGTTCAGCCAGATGCGCCATTAAATGAGAAATCAGAAAATGAGGAGAGAACCCGAACAAAAATATGTGTTAAATCGCCAGATAGCATTCAAATATGGTACACCAGACATATTTGGCTCTTATTGTACCTTAGCATATGAGAATATAATCACTACGTTTAGCCCCAAGGTTTCCTACGCTACGTGACATAGGTTACCTACTCTCCTTACGCACCAGGACATACTCTTATTTGGACTAACTGCAGCCATTGTTTTTATTATGTGTAAAATAAACTTAATAATTTATTCTATTATTGGTGGCTGTAAGATTGCAACAGTGAACCATTCAGGGCGATCTGCCTTAAACAATGTAGAGGTTCCTTAGAATTTGAGACCTAGGATAGCATATCAACCCTTCGTTACGCATGTCACTACTCTTCGTACTACTAGTTAACAGGTATCTTTATTGCCCGTGTTACAACTCTACCAGCTCTGTGGAAGTCAGATTAACACGCAGTTTTATATTACCGGCGCATTACAAAACAGCTAGAGCTGGCGGTTATGTAAAAGGCGTATATTTTAACACAAGTTTTGGAATGCACTCCCGTTTGTAGTAAAGTCAACACAGACAATCACTGCCTCGCAGTTTATATATTTTAAGCGGAATGATCAATTAGCCACAGCTTAATTATATTATTGGCTCAAGCCAGCACCTGCATTTCGCTAGTTAAATGTTCCTTACTGCATGGTAAGGATATTTAAGGGACTCATGGGAACACATCAACAAGGTGAAATAAAAAGCCATGGAACTATTCATTTAATATTTACTTTTATAATTATGTTATCTTTTATTCAGAACTAACAACGATATGGGTGTTACGACGTTCTCAAATTCAGTAAAACAATTATTAAAACAAAATACAAATTTCACTCACTATTAAATTTTAATATTACAGAAATAGTAATAAGAAACATCCTTTACTTTAAAATAATTTATATAAAGTCATAACTCCATTTTCAAACTATGCATATTATACTGAAAGTTTTCAATGTGCACGCAAATCGTGAAAGTGACAATTTAGTGGGATAAAGACGTTCACTAACATCGCTTCAAACGTTCAGGTCACTAGTATGTCTTAACTTTTTACACAGAGGGTTTTTAGAAGCAACGTCGATTACAAAATTCATATAAGATAGACTTAATAAAAAATATGCGTAACTAAATACTAGTAAGGGCTGCAGAGTGGACAGCCGTCGCGTCGACCGCCGGCCGGCTCGCGGCCCTACGTAACATTATTATAATATTTACACGAATCATAGAGTTATAGAGGTGTTCAGCAAACCGATAGCCTTAACGACGACAACTAAGCTCCACTATGTGTGATTTCAAAAATGCGCCGAGCGCCGCTCTTAACATACAATAATTTAAAATAATTAGTACATCGGTACATAATACACATTATTCTATGTAATGGTCGTGGCCCTGGCATTCATGCATGATTATGAGAATATGTTCCGTGTAGACTGCCACCACATTTTAGTCTGTATTATTATTCAAATTAGGTATTTCAAAAATGAATAAATATTTAAAGTTATTCTGCCTTCTAATCTAGAGAAACGGCATATAATTAATATAATTTGAGAGCAAGATTTGCCTTTTCAAGCACTTACGTAATTGGATTTAGATAGAAAAATCATACACCCACAACTAGTTATATTAGTGGTTCGAGAGATAATAACACGTTTGCTTAGCGCACGACTGTTATTACCCAACACCGAATAGTTGAATCATTGAGTAGTTCTCATCACAGTATTACAATGGAAGGATTTTGGTCCAATGAAGATTGCACATGATGCCTCCCCGAAACCACAGGTTTAATATGAATCTGGCGTGAGAGGTAATCCATAATACCTCGATAAGGTTATAGGTTTAGGCTAATTCTACACCACGAATAAAACATTTAGTTAGACTACATTTAAAGGTTTAATTACCTTTGCCTAATTTGTATGCCGAAAGTGCAGAACGAAATAACTCGAATAGTACTTAAAACTATGACAATGAAATTTATAGCATTACTTTAACATTGCCTTCATAGATGACTACTAATTATAATCATAGTGTTCTCAATGACAAATTTTTATATTATAGAAATATCATTTATTGAATATAGAATACAATATTATCGAAAAACTATGTCGTTACATAGGACACCGACAGTGCTAATAGACTTAAAATGTATCCAGCATTGGATAAGACAAGGTACACTGCAAAAACTAACATACAAAGTTGCCCAAAACAAATATCTATATTTAGCATATCTAATTTATACTCTGAATTGTTTATACAAATACATAATATTGAGATATCATTAATAAAAATTACCTTGAGAGATCAGTTTACGCTAGATATAAAAAAATTACAAGAATGCTTTCTATTTTGCCACAATGTTTAATCTGCTAAGTTTCGTCGTTGATTGAACACTAGGCATACCTTTTATTAGTAAGTGGTACAATAAATACGCTAATGCACAACTACTGAATATGTTTCCCCTAACGATTACACGGCCCAAGCGATTACGCGGCGTCTAAATACCAGCTGTCTCCGAGAGTGATCGTGCGGGAGACGCGCCCGTGCGGGCATCTCTCCACGCTCAAAGCTAAACAATTTCGAGGGTAAAAGACTCACATAATCAGATGAAATAAAACAAGACGATTTATCCAGATGATAATCTGTCGTTTACCAAATAATTAAAATCCAGCATTTAAGGTATGTACATAAGAGACAATTTGAGCTTACAAAAGTACAAAGTAATCACATCGCGACGGTTCAGAATCTACAGCGGATTTACCCTTCTCACCGACTACGGCAGCTCAAGCTTTATCGACAATTACACTAGGTATCGTACACACATCACTCGCTAGCTGTCTGTGACCGCGCGCGGCCGCAGCCGGCTTACGACGCGCCCGCGCCGCTCGCCGCCGCGTTCTCACCTGCAACGAGACACACGCATTACTGCGAGGCAGCTAGGATAAAAAGGACACATCTAGAATAAGGGGATAAAGCGTTTCTTTCATATGAAAAAAATATTATTAAAACCAGTTTAATTTACAGAGAAAAAAGTGTGTGTGTGTCAGCTACGACGCACGATTGGAGTTTACTACTTACGTACTATAATTATGATATATATCGAATAGAAAAAAAGATTAAATGAACGCATCTGCTAAAATGATAAGAGAAACAAACATATATCTGTAATTATTCGGATTATTTATATTACTTCAATAAAGCGTATTACATAAAGTATGTTACAAAATAATATAAATAAAATACAGTGAGACTAAGAAGTATCGCGCAAAGAGGAGACCCCGATAATGAGATACGCTGTGTAATGTATTCCATCTCATTCTTTTACACGTTCAATCCTACAGATATGTTTGTCTCTTTCTACGTAACGCCTCAACTGTTTGTGTTACACGTAATATGTATGTATTCTGTGGTTACACCTGATTTTACTCCTCATAAAAACTCCGTACCGGGCCTTATAACTCAAATCGTTTCTTAAGGAGTAAACTCCAAAAATGTTCTTTATATCCTAGCAATAAAAACAGTAATATAAGATGAGTAGGTACCCTGCGAGTCGTGGTCGGGCGCGTGCGAGGGCTGCGGCGCGTCGGCCGCGGCGGCGGGCGCGGCCGACGCGGTGCGCGGCTTCAGGAACTCGTTCAGCGACGGCTGGATGCCGAGCTCGTATCTGCAACATTATTCAATACATTAGGTAATGGACTACACTAATGCTCAGTTTTACTATTGCAGATTTGTGAATAATTGAAGTGATAATTTAAGGCCACGTCCGCATAGACAAGCGGCTTACTTAGGGCCTAGAGCCTAGTGGCTTGCATTCTGGCTACTTGCTAGGACTCACGGTGGCCACACTGAAGGTGGTTTGCGTGGTGGGTCGCTAGGTGCAATTAATATTTCATCCATTTTTTCTTCTCAAATGCCTCGCGCTTCGCGACAAAAAACCAACACGTTTGTTTACTTGGATACACGCTAAGCGACTAACCAGGCGCCAAGCGCGCAGTGCGGCCGATCTCGAACGTTCTCGAACGTTCGCTTTATTAAGCTACTCGCTAGGTGACTCGCTAGGCTCTAGGCGCTAAGTAAGCCGCCTGTCTGTGCGGACGTGGCCTAAGGGTTAACAGCTACGGTATGTTTGTATTTCGTTCTCCCCCAACTCCCTCCAACAATCTAAGAATAAATCTAAAAAAATGTTAAGTTACGGAATAAAAAAGCCTTTATATTACGAGTATAACTTGTCCGGCTTCTCTGTCTCTCGCGCTTATGACAGCAGTAAGCAGGCTCCTCATCACCCTACGCGCTACACTAACCCACAACGCTAGCTGTATTTTGGATGGACGCTCACTAAGTTATCACATCTGTTGGGCGTTCCGAGGCACACCAGTACACAAGTATGAATGTAGATTGATAAAAAAAGCGTTAAAAACCGATATAAAGCTTTACATTTCGGATCATGACCAGAGAAGGATGAATTTAGGTGTTTTTATTAGTCGTGTCAGGATATCCGATGAATATCTGTGAGTGGCTGGGCTCATTACAATAATAACTCATTACATGGTCTACTGTTTCTTCTTCAAGGCAGCGCCTAGCCACAGTAGACATCTTAGTGAGGACTGAAGACACTCGCTTGAATTGAGGGAAATGGGACGAAGCGAGCGGCCGTTGGGCAGGCGAGGGTATAAGTGGCACGACCAGTCACGCCAGCAGTTAGCAGCTCTTAGGAAGATGGTGGCAGGCCTGGCGCACTCCGCGCTAAAGCGTCAATACATACCTACGACGCGCTGCGGACAGTTGGCGGATAGCCGTTCAGGGAGTCACGCGTGTGTTATCTTAATAACAAATATTAATCTTAACGCGCGCGCCTTTCGCAAGCTTTTTTAAGTTTTTATTAAAGGTGTAAAAGGTACCATGGCGACAAAAAAGCATTTGGGTGTTCAAACACTGATAATAGTAAAGATTTATAATTTTTTGCTCTTCCGAAGGATATCGAAAGTTAAGAATATATTTAGTACCTATTTATATTTTAGATCTAGGTTGATATTTAAGAGCCGAAAAAAAAATGTAATTTAATTAAGTAT
Source organism: Gymnoscelis rufifasciata (assembly GCA_929108375.1). Lineage (NCBI taxonomy): Eukaryota > Metazoa > Arthropoda > Insecta > Lepidoptera > Geometridae > Gymnoscelis > Gymnoscelis rufifasciata. The sequence continues at coordinate 2,920,243 of OV815315.1, read as the reverse complement.
TCAATGAGTGATGCGACCGCTATAATATTCACAATTTTATAGGTATTGTTTATTTTTTTATTTTGGCGGAAAAGTTCGAACTCCGTTTAAATCGTTCACTGTATGTAGACCTCTCAATACTAGTAACTACTTTCTAATATTATTTAGTCAGATAAAAATATTCTTGTAATGACAACCCTGATGTCGACAGAAAAGGTAAGAGTTACGCGATAGAAAGAGAGGAAACTTCTAGGTGAATATAACTGTAGGTAACTAGCGCTGTGCGATTTGAATTGAACTTAAGTGTGTTGTAGAAAAGGTCGCTATTCCTTTAATTGATTTTTTGGAGTGCGTCTTATTACGTATTCTGTGACGGTGGTTAGATTGAGACACTCACTCGGTGAAGTTGAAGAGGGGCGGCAGCGCGCGGCCGTTGGGCAGGCGCGGGTACAAGTGGCACGACCAGTCACGCCAGCAGTTAGCAGCTCTTAGGAAGACGGTGGTTAGATTGAGACACTCACTCGGTGAAGTTGAAGAGGGGCGGCAGCGCGCGGCCGTTGGGCAGGCGCGCGGTACAAGTGGCACGACCAGTCACGCCAGCAGTTAGCAGCTCTTAGGAAGACGGTGGTTAGATTGAGACACTCACTCGGTGAAGTTGAAGAGGGGCGGCAGCGCGCGGCCGTTGGGCAGGCGCGGGTATAAGTGGCACGACCAGTCACGCCAGCAGTTAGCAGCTCTTAGGAAGACGGTGGTTAGATTGAGACACTCACTCGGTGAAGTTGAAGAGGGGCGGCAGCGCGCGGCCGTTGGGCAGGCGCGCGGTACAAGTGGCACGACCAGTCACGCCAGCAGTTAGCAGCTCTTAGGAAGACGGTGGTTAGATTGAGACACTCACTCGGTGAAGTTGAAGAGGGGCGGCAGCGCGCGGCCGTTGGGCAGGCGCGCGGTACAAGTGGCACGACCAGTCACGCCAGCAGTTAGCAGCTCTTAGGAAGACGGTGGTTAGATTGAGACACTCACTCGGTGAAGTTGAAGAGGGGCGGCAGCGCGCGGCCGTTGGGCAGGCGCGCGGTACAAGTGGCACGACCAGTCACGCCAGCAGTTAGCAGCTCTTAGGAAGACGGTGGTTAGATTGAGACACTCACTCGGTGAAGTTGAAGAGGGGCGGCAGCGCGCGGCCGTTGGGCAGGCGCGCGGTACAAGTGGCACGACCAGTCACGCCAGCAGTTAGCAGCTCTTAGGAAGACGGTGGTTAGATTGAGACACTCACTCGGTGAAGTTGAAGAGGGGCGGCAGCGCGCGGCCGTTGGGCAGGCGCGCGGTACAAGTGGCACGACCAGTCACGCCAGCAGTTAGCAGCTCTTAGGAAGACGGTGGTTAGATTGAGACACTCACTCGGTGAAGTTGAAGAGGGGCGGCAGCGCGCGGCCGTTGGGCAGGCGCGCGGTACAAGTGGCACGACCAGTCACGCCAGCAGTTAGCAGCTCTTAGGAAGACGGTGGTTAGATTGAGACACTCACTCGGTGAAGTTGAAGAGGGGCGGCAGCGCGCGGCCGTTGGGCAGGCGCGCGGTACAAGTGGCACGACCAGTCACGCCAGCAGTTAGCAGCTCTTAGGAAGACGGTGGTTAGATTGAGACACTCACTCGGTGAAGTTGAAGAGGGGCGGCAGCGCGCGGCCGTTGGGCAGGCGCGCGGTACAAGTGGCACGACCAGTCACGCCAGCAGTTAGCAGCTCTTAGGAAGACGGTGGTTAGATTGAGACACTCACTCGGTGAAGTTGAAGAGGGGCGGCAGCGCGCGGCCGTTGGGCAGGCGCGCGGTGGGCTCGCGCAGCTCGTCGAAGAAGGAGTGCGCGCAGGCCTGCAGCGGCGACAGGCGCGCGCCCGGCGTGTACTCCAGCAGTCGGGACACCAGCGAGATGGCGTCCGGCGGCGTGCACGCGCGGAATACCTGCACAAAACATTTACACAGTTAATAATAAGCTAATTTTAAAATTAAGGAGGCGGATTTCTTTTACCCTTGTATTCATAACAATAGTAGCTTTTAATATCAGACCCTTAGCAAGGTAATGGAACGTTTGATAAAAAAATATTATTCTAAAACCCAATTCTGTTTAATAATAACAGCTCAATAAAAGCATTTTACCCTTATTTACCTTTCAAAAGTCGCAAAATAAAGCAGAATTAGGCTTATTTTGTGTTTGTTCGTAAACTCAGTTATATTAGCCGGAAATGGCAGTTTTTATGAATACGAGCGTAAGTCTTTAGTCTCAAGCGCCCGGGACACCTGGCGAATGTATTACACGGATAATTTATGAATTCTCACATCGTCAATTAATTCTTCATCACAATCACGTGTTTTAATTCTCAACGATCAAATTATCGTTGTACATATAGGGCGGACGCTCTTCCTGTGTTTCTATCGTGTTCTACCATTTATACGCAAGGAACGACAAACGACAGTTTCTAGTAGACTTGACTAAACTACTAGTGACAGTTTGTCTTCTACTATGCGCGGCGTTATAGTAATATATAATTATGTTATGTTTATCTGTTGGTTTTCTTTAAATCATAAAATAATAAATTTCACGATGACCATAACAATACCGATTCTTGGTGCCACTTATGTAGTAAAAATATTTGTTGTGGTTCTGTACAGTGTTATTATCATTAATATGTCTAAATCAATAGAGTCATTACTATTCTACGAAAATATTCTGCAAATGTTGACAACGAATATATAATTAGGTATTTGTCTATTCTATACCGTCCATTTCGATTAACGATCGGCAAAGCTTTTTGAACTGTACAAAAGAGATTTTGTTATTAACAGAGGGCAGAGATTTGTGATAATTTTAGTAACTTGCTATTCTAAAGGTCTTCGAATAATTTCACTATTTCACTAATTGATGATCTAATATATAGACTAAGATTTTGCTACCAGGTACGAGTAATCGAAACAAATAAATGATCTCACTATGTGTTAAGGATAATATCTACGCGATGTCTTTATCATGATTATATTTTAATTCGTTTCTCGTCTGCGTCTAAAACCACACTAGAGCATTTCTTCGCGCATTTCTATGTAATTTAACATTTATGAGAAAGCTTGGCGTAATGGTCACTGCGAGTGAGCATTCACATAATATTTCGTAGCAGCTTGCGTACTCTTTGTTCAAATATCCGTTTATTCCAAATTGTCCGACTAGTAGTTCGATTATCGAACTGTTTGGACAAATTTATTCCAATAAAGTACAGTAAAATGAAGAAGTAAAATTTATGAACTACCTATTTTTTATCTTCACAATTTTTTTTTTACGTTTTGTTTCATAGTCAAACATAATTTAACCGACATACCTTATTCAATATATATATTTTTTTGTATTTAAACTGAGAATTATATTTATAATTTTATTTTTTACAGCGGAGTGTATCGAAATGTCAATAGTAGAACTGTTTAGAATAAAACATTTATTCTAAAAGTCCAAACAGTTAGCTAATCGGACTAGTCAGAATAAATTAGAATGTCGGGCCGACACGTATCGCCCGCGCACGCACAAATGCTCCACGAAATGTTTCACCCATATGAAATTAGGCTGCAAAATTATCATAGAGCAGCTCTGTGTTCTGTTACAAGAAAATGCTGTCTGCTTATCTATAGCGTATAAATTCTGCTTTTCAAGAATTTAAGGGCATGTTTCACAATGTCCTATAGTTAACAAGCCTATGGTTAAAATATAGAGCTCTCAAGTCAACTGACAACTATCAGTGGCTAACTGACAGATTGCTCTATATTTTAAGCAATTACTATTTTACACGGAGATTATGAAAGCCCTTGGAAAGTTAAATTTTAACCATGAATTAGCAATGTGCCGTGTGAATTATAGATGATTTATAATGTTATGTGAATGGTATGATTCGATATTATCTATGAGTGTGCGGACGATTTGCACGTCGTGGTATTAAGGCACGCGAGCGATGCACACCGAACACCAAACAGTTTGTAGTACAGCGTCGATTAGTCGGCTTCAAACATGCCATATTTTACTGTAGAGAAACGACCAAGACTAAATCTATATTGTGGTAATTTAATTGGAGTGTCTGTAATAATACAATTTAAAAAGGTGGATGTTAACACGGTACAAATAACACAATATTTTGTTATATATTTTTGGTTAAATAAAATAAATAAATGTTTCCGGACAATCCACACAAAATCTAGCCCCGTTGTAAGCTATAAGCTTGTGCTTCGGGTACTAGACATCTGATATTCTTAATAATAATAGACATACATGTATATATTTACTATACATAATGAAACACGCAGACAAACAAACACTTGACCGCACGGCGGGAATCGTACCCGCTACATTTTGAGCCACAAGCGGACCTAGCGCCTACCGCGCCACTGAGGCAGTCAAATAAAATCGGTTCCCCTATAATTTAAACCTAAACACGTTTTAATGATTTTGGTAAGTACAATGGTAATTTGAACTTATATTGTATATTCTATATTGGTCGTTTTTCCACGGGGCAGGCGACATTGTTACTGGCAGATGCCACCATCGGTTAAATTTTAAACAGGAAAGCTTGATGGCATCTATGCCATAGCAGTGTCTTACTCGAATTCTTTTCTGGTGGTCAGTGGCGTTCAGTGGCATCGACATACGCTCCAACATTAGCTGCAACGAGTTTGGTTTTAGCAAAGGAGGTGGGCATGTCTACATGTCAGCCAGCGATGCAATAAAACCTTACATGTGCCACGGATACCATTAACGAGATTAAGATTAAGCTAATCTGGCTACACCGGTGGACTGTGCATTGCGTATATTACGTATGTAAGGTATACCTTTGCCCAGGGGTGACTCTTGATTTGTGGGAATTTGAATTCTGTGTAGTTTGGATTCATCTCTCGTATTTGTTCTCGGGTTGGTGTGCCTAAGACCTGCAACATAACAATTGATACAAGATATTTTATACGATTGTGTGGTTAAACTACCTCTTGATTTATAATGTTTAAATAAACGAATTTAGTGTGTACAATTATAGGATTTCATATCAAGCAAGAATATAATAATTGTCTTAGTAGTAAACATTTTATTTAAATATGAAAATGGTAATTTATTCTATCAATTAAAAAATACATCAATGTGAAACTAGGAAAGGCATATATTAATATCATACTGGATTACCATCAATAACAACATCATAAAGGACAATCAATGTGGAAATAACGAATAACAAAGGGAATGTCACTGACCTTTATGATTTCAACCAACTGATCTACTCCTGAATCTCCAGGGAAGATGGGCTGGCCCAGTAGCAGTTCAGCTACTACGCAGCCTGCGCTCCAAACGTCTGCATGAATTAAATTAAATTTTGAGATTGTCTTCAATATCTAAATAGGCTAAGTATTTATTTTGTCAGCAGTACACAATTCTGAGTGTTTATTACGTCAGCAGCACATTTAGCAGACAGATTTACGAGGCGCAAGGTGATCGAAATAGCCCTTACTCGTCGAAATAGTTTTTTAGTAAGAGTCTTAGTAAGTCAAAGTCATAACGTTTATTTCCTTAGAAGCACAGGGCGTACATGGTCAGGTCAACTTCAAATTAAAAAACTTTTTTTTTAAACCAATCTCAATCAAATCACATACTAATATCCGAGTCGCATCATGTCCACAGATATAAGCGTAGGCTCCTTCTATGCATATAAATGTAAATTTGCTAGAAATCTTATGAAAATCCGTAAAAATCTTTAATTAGCTTTCTGTTGCTACTAGTTTAGTTTATAGTGATAATCTTAGCTGTTGATTTTCCTATAAATAAATAAAAATTAAAAATATAAAACATATGAAATAGTGTAAGTTGAGAGGAAAGAAGTTGAGAGGAAATCGGTTGGCATGGTATGGACATATTATGAGAAGGGATGAATATCATGTGACGAAAAGAATGTTAGATAATGTGTGTTGATGGATATGTGGGAAGAGGTAGGCCAAAGAAAATATGGATGGACTGTGTGAAGGATGACATGTGTAAGAAAGGAGTGAGTGTTGAGATTACGAGTGACAGAGGAAAATGGAAGGAAAAAACATGTTGTGCCGACCCCACGTAATGTGGGACAAGGACAAGAGAATGATGATGAAATAGTGTAAGTTTAGTACAGTACTCTATTCAAACTTCACACCACATCACCATTACATAATTTTATCTAAAAAGCATAATTTCCCAACTCACCAATTTTCGTAGTATAATCAATAGCTCCGAAAATGAGCTCCGGTGCGCGGTAATATCTGGAACAGATGTAGGAAACATTCGGCTCGCCGCGCACGAGGTGTTTCGCCGAGCCGAAGTCGCACAGCTTGAGCACCCCTGTCTTGGGGTCGAGCAGCAGGTTCTGGGGCTTGATGTCCCGGTGGCAGATGCCCAGCGAGTGGATGTACGCGAGACTTCTGAACAACTGATACATGTATAGCTGTGGGCGGAGAAACGTTGGATTAGTTTGTTTTTGTATCTAGTATATTTTAGAGAAGAATTCAAGAGGAAGGATGATGAGTAACTGTTATGATGGGAAAATTATGAATTTCCGGGGTTAAATCTATAAAAAGTAGGCAACGACGCGGGGTGGTACACTCGTAAAAAGTAATAACTCAATTTCCAAGTAATATATGAAATTTTACAAGTCTTTGAAAACACGATTTAATCAATTTGTTATGTAATTATAATATTGTAAATAATTTTATTTAAATAACATATAAAATTTATTGTTAATTAATATAGCTGCTCCTTTTTAGTTTTGAATCCCGATTTGGGATATGAAAACTCCAAATTAAAATCCAATTTAGATCTGTTTATGACCTTGTATTACGACACTAAGTGATTTAAATGATTAATTTTAACATATCGACCGATCTCACAGTATGACCGCTGTGCGTCGCCTCTACTGTGACACAATAGTTCTTGAACTTGTGGACTGGTGGACTGTGGTTATACTAATTGGTAATTTGTCTAGCTTTGGGCAAATTTTTTTAGCTGTCATATCGTTGTAACTTACCTCATTTTAATACATTATGATAGTCAGACGAGAACAGAGGATTGATAAATCCACTCTTTAATAATTATTATTACAAAGCCAAAATGATATCATTGGCTTTTTTCAGGTTGTTTTTAATATTTTCCTAACAATCAATTTCGATAAACTGAACTATATTAAAGCGTTTTAGTTCTAGACTCAATTTAGACACTATCAATTTATTTTAGTACCTACCGATCACCAAGGCAACGGAAGCAATTTCAGACTAATTTTTCCACGTCCACCATTCATGGCAATTGTACAACCTTGTCTGATGTCAAAGATTTATTGGTTACTCCGCTGATTGCTGAAGTTGAAGTGGACCTGACGTCACAGTGACTCACGCCTTTCCATTATACAGACCATTATGCAATGGTTTAGCATTGTTTCTGATCACGTGAATGAGATGCTTTGTACGGAAATTGGTATATATCTCGTTCAGCTTGCGAACTCATAAGGTGACAGCTGAAAATCAGTGTTTGCTCCATGAGCAACCTTACGCTGAGCTGTGGCCTTTTTGTTTTACTGCATGCTGTAATCATGTTAATTTTTAACTAATTTTAAGTTAATATTGTATCCTTTTTTGTTTTTGCCCGATTATTGTATGTGTGTGATTGGAGTACAAATAAACACTTTATCTATCTATCTATCCCTTGTAGAACTCTTAGCTAATTTATAGCGGTTGATTAGCTCTTGAAATTTGTTCTTCTTACTGTGCAATCATACCTGATGACGATATGTGGGAAGCCTTAGCGTACTTAGTTAATGAACTACGCGTGCAGTCAACAGCAAAAGTAAGTGATCAAAACACCTCTTTAAAACATGTTCTAGTGTGACGTACCAGATGTTTATTATACCAAAGAGTCAATTTCAAATGAAGTATTTATTGGTCAAAAGAAAATGATCATAATAACACCGAGAAGATAACTAATTGTGATCACTTATGTATGACACTGTATTTGTTCCTTTACTTCTAACGAGCTATAATAAATAGTCCGTAACTTTCGACTTATTTTACTATAATATTTTGGGTTCATATTTCATCAGTTTTTATTGTGAATAAAATATCTGTATTCTGTCGAGATATAACAACATTTTATCTTTTCAGAATAAATTAACGAGTTGGAAAAAATGTATACACTCGCAAAAAAAATAAAAAAAAATAAAAAAAAATTGGTATGATAACATGATAAGGCTAATGGTTATTCTATAGTCAGCTATGATTTGGGTAAGCCGATATTTGCTTCATCCGAATATTTACCTTCAGAGCATATTTACCTTTATAAAACTAATTGGTATGGTTTGTTCATCTTTGGAGTAGTGACGTGCGACCTTATACACAGTCTCGGGTATATACTCCAGCACCAAATTCAGGTACACTTCGTCTTTCTGCAATCACAAACAGTTCATTATTATATCAACGTAGTCATAACAAATATGTAAACAATTGTGTGCTTTAGTACTTCATACTTAGGGCCCGAATTTGTGTGTATTTTATTTTCTGTATATTATAAACTCACTAATTTCTATAGGGGATATGTAAGAGCAGGTATGCAGCAAATGTTAAGAAATAAGAAAAGCAAATTAAACCCAGATTGAAATTTCTATTAAAACCAATACCAATGCCAAAACAAGACAAATAAAATGCAAATTCTTTAAAAGGCTGTATGTGGGGTATGTCCAACCGATGGTTGCAAAACTCACAAATTATACAAGTGAATAGGTTTAAAACTTGGCTCATTTCCAAAGGCTCTTTTGCTAAATGTCTATAAGAATCATGATAAGACCCATTTATTTGGCGGTCGAACCTTGGATGGCACACATTAAAAATGTAACTTCAATTTAACCACGTGTTTAGAGTCCTACCTACGCTGTTAGATTAAAAATAAAAGTGATTGATATAACTGAGCATTGTAGGCTTTCGTGTTTCCAGATAAAAGAAGCCTTGAATCTATACTATCAATGAGTATCGATTAGCCAATCGAAGCGAGGCCAGGGAGAAACTAGGAAGGTACTTTTTTAAACTATTTTCTACTTCAGCTAGTAAAAATTATCACGTAAAATACTATACACATAATACAACATAATCTCTATTTGCCCATAACAAGTAACAAATAAAGGTATCTCCCTTTCTCGTAGCTGTTTATGCTAGCCAGTCTCGATCTTACAGAATTAAACGTATACATTTTTAGTGTGTGCGTGCTTCACTAACAGATATGTGCACGACCTTATGGGTGCAAGTAAACGATGAAAATTTGGCGATAAATCTCAAAGCAGCCTTGTCAAAAAACAAAACAAAAAAAATTAAACAAGCAATTGAAGTTAAAAGAGTCTAAAACATGAATGACCCCGACTCGTCCGTGAATGATATGAAGTTAAATCATGAGCGGGCAGGACTCTTATCGGAATGAAGCACATGGCTAACAGATTACTGCTCATGAGATGATAAAATTTGCGCTCAATTATGCACACAACTGCTTGACTGGCAATCAATCATGAAACAATACATCTGAGCATTACTGTGACAGTATAAAAGTATATGAATGTATTGCTTGATAATGTTTGCCGTATTGTAACGTTACAATTGTGCGTTAGCACGCTAGCGCGACAATCTGATTGGTTCGTAAACATACTGCGACATCAAGTGACTGCATTGCGTTTAACATTGAGCTCACTGCCGCGGGCACTGCCGCCTTCCCCAAATAAAACACACAAATAAAACACCCTTAGTTATAATTACACACAGAAAAAAAAATATACAGTTTGCAATACAATTTTTATAACTAAAGATACCATCAAGTATTTACATAAATTTCAAGTTACTAAAAGATCAGATTATGTTATCTACAAATTCTGGTTCTTAGTCTGGGTGTTTTTTCTATTTAGCTTAAGTTTAAAAAATCTATAAAGTCATCTAATACCCATATAACCCCAGCTCTACATAGTTTGGGGTTAGATGCAGCTGTGCGAATAGCCCAGCAATAAATAATTTATAGAATAATAATATTTAAATGATAAATTAACCAGCAGCTACTTATAAGCTATAGATATTTTTTTAGATTCTTACCTTTTCTCCACTGGAGTAGAAGAAATATTTCAATTTAACAATGTTACAGTGCTCCAGTCGCCGCATGATTTGTAGCTCTCGATTCTGAAACCAATGTAAAATCTTTATAAATAAATGTACTAAAAGTTAAGATTATTTATTCAATACATTAGGTTATTATGACATAAACTAAACCTTAGATTTAATTATCAATGTAGAATAAGAAGGAAGGACGTAAGAATATTACTCTGTACTGTAATTTGTAGTGAGATGAGATTTAAATTGTTTTTTCCATCACAATGGTGGACGCCTAGCAACTAGCTAGTCATAATTTAGATATTTTTCGGCGCCAAAAACCTTGTTCTACTTGCTTTTATATTACCGTATTATGTAATCAATAAAAACTAATAATAAGTGACGGTTGTAGAGGATACAATCTGCATTAACTTGTTTGCAAATTTTATTACGACTTAAATCAGATTTCCCACGTATAAGAACTAATTAGTTTAATTTAATATACGCTTCCGTTGTACGTCATTTTTAAAGATAATATAGTAGTCTCTTCTTAAATCATTCGTAAGCAAACCGTGAACTACTTTGAAAGCCATTCAAAATAAAATAGCGATTCAATCTAAATACTAACGGGCAGCGCAGAAAGATATTTCCAAAAGCATCCCAATTGGCTCTGATTATTTATTCAAGCTAACTGAGCTACTGCGGATTGGGTTCGACCCAACCACTTTAAAAGTTTAGCTTCATATATTCAATATTCTATATCTGAACTAGCAACCGGCTCGGATTCGCAGAGGGATTTTTATAGTACCCGTAAGTAACTAAGTAAAGAAATTAGACGATTTTATTATAAATGCAGTAACTGTCCCGTCATACTGTAAATAATGTAGAATGGGTAATTGTACTCATCCTCTCAGCCATTTATCTAAAGTAGTTAGTAGTTTGCTCAATGTAGCAGAATCTGTGTATCTATAAGTAGTCTTAACATCTAACATGTATCATCAGATTTCCAAACAATAAACAATTTATGATTTAGTAGAGAACTCGTCAATACGTCTAATTATAACTAGGGAATTTCCCTCATGGTTTTAAGAACTCCACCAGCTACATGTCCGCATATTCCGTACACTCACTTACTACAGAAGCGAGGTAAGACACACCTCTGCCAGAATACATGATAGCTCGCCAGGTACTTCATTACTTTAGACTTCGTTCGCGGTTCTATGGTATTATTGAAATTATGAAATTATGATATTATGAAAATTTCTGTAATGTTATGTATGTTGTAAATAAAATAAATAAATAAAAAATAATTATTTTAGTAATAATTTCAAACCTCATTCCTAGACAGAATGTATGTGAAAAATAATAATTGAGATATAAAAAAATCCATTAAAAAATATAATAAACTATTAAAGGGGCGACTTTTTATTACTCTATAATAAAAATCCTCAATTTAGTGGATTAGTTATTTTGGCATTGCAGGCCACGGTTTTTATCTACAGGAAGCAGATGGCCGTGGGAGCCAAAGAGTACCTAACTACATGAGTGATCCTTTTAATATCCTCTAATCGACTTTCAAAGGGCCATTAATCGTTCTAAGTTACGTAAAAGCAGACAATTACGTATTACGCCCTCCGGCCAGGTGGGATGACGACCTGCGAAAGACTGCAGGCAGATGCTGGATGCGTCAAGCCGAGGATAGGGCGCTATGGCGCTCATTAGGGGAGGCCTATGTCCAGCAGTGGACTAAAATAGGCTGATGATGATGATGATGATGACGTATTATAAAGGTTGGGTAAGGAATCAATGTATCTGGTTGGAACAGCAACAGCAGTACGAAGGTGGGTAAGGAATCCGGTAGGATCAATAACGCCAGCTTTAGAAGCTTAACGCGTAGTGGTTGAAAATATCTCAACAGTGGCCTCGGTGTGGAAGTCAACGGCATCGGCATGCGGTACAGGGCGCAACTAGGCGCTCACTCAAGCATTGTGCACCAATATATCAGTGCGCAAACTTGCCGACTCACTCGCTAACTTCCAGACCTAGGCCTAAGTTGCTTGAATTTTATTTATTTACTAGCGGCCCGCCCCGGCGTCGCACGGGTAAAAAAGTTCCCGGCATTTTTTCCTTATTTGCTCACCGTTTAGACCTACCCTGGACTACGACAAACATTTTAAAACCAAAATCAGCTCAATAGGCCCAGCCGTTCTCGAGTTTTAATCAGACAAACGAACAACAATTCATTTTTATTTATATAGATAGATATCAAAAAGTGTTTTGTAGAAAAATACAGTATAGATTTCAACATCAAATGACGATAAAAGTGTTTGCCAGAATATTTAAGACTAGCTTTTCAAGTATATGCTCTATAGGATTAGGATATAGGATTTCCCCGAGGGAAAGAGTATTTTTCAGTTTTAAAAAGTTTCTACAAGATTTTTGCTGAATCACTGCATATTTAAACAGTAGATAGTTTCTATAGCAGATGGTCTGGTTAAGGCCGTGAGTTTACGGTGGATGCAGGCCTCCATCAACCAAATTGACGGAAGGTGTCAGACGTGATGGATCGGTTATGAGGGAGAATTATGTCCGTTCTCAGCTGAAATGATGATGATGAAGAGTTTCTGATATAACCGCCTTTAATCATAAAGCAAAGTATTCAGCCTAATTACATTATAGAAATAGAAATAGAAAAAGGTTTATTTACGTCAAAAAAAAACAATACAGAGCAACTATAACATTAATTTTAGTTAAATTTATATACATGTGTAACAAATTCGGACGTAAATTGGTTGCCACTCAGCATGTGCTGTAGGTGCTACGGAAGCAGGCTACAGCGCTGGTTTTCAGTGGTATCATGTAAAGTGCAATGCGGCGTTAAAACGCGGCGTGACAGACGCCGCAAGTTTTTTTTAAAATTTATTTATCGTTTACAAAAATAAAACATTTTAATTTAACACATAAATAGCACAAAAAACCACTAAGGTTTAAACCCGTGCTATTTGAAAAACTGAGACGCAGGTTCTCACTAACCTATTTAGTTACACAGATTATTTTGAAATTAGGGAACTATCTACAATCTAAGTAATGTTATGTGTAGTATAGATCTCCGCACCTTAAACCGTTTGTCCTGCAGCACCTTCTTGATAGCGATGAGCTCGCCAGTGTCGCACAGCTTGGCCTGGTAGACGACGCCGAAGCTGCCGTTGCCGATGAGCTTCATGTCCGCATAGCTCACCTCCTGCGGCCTGTCGGGGCCCTGCCCCGGCGTCGCCACCACAGTCGTCACCTTCGAGCCGTCCTTGCCTGGAAAACAACGAGGGAGACATAAATAAATATTTCCGGACTACTCACACAGCATCACCTAACCCCAAACTAAGCAGAGCTTGTACTATGGTTGTTAGGTGGCTGATATACTACATAGATACATTTTTTTTTTGTAAATACATACATATGATACATAGAAAACACCCAGACCCGAAACCAGAGATTGTAGATCGTACAAAATCTGGTCCCCCGGCGGGAATCGAACCCGCAACCTCCTGCGCCTCAGGCGGACGTTCGCCCACCGAGCCACAGAGGTCGTCATAAAAATTACATGTAAAAACTAGCTTAGTCGATTAAATATAAGAGTGAAGTCTAGCGTCTCGAAATGAAGGTCTTATTACAGTTTCTATATAATCGTGAATTTCTTGAGTTATACGAGTACTATTAATTTTGGGGTATGCGTGCTTTAAATAGAAGGAGACGGAACCCGCGTCTACCGACGCTCACTCCTCCCGATGATGGACTTCGCTTGACCATGAAAACTCTAATCAGCTCTAGTTTTTACGCGACTTATAAATATTATTCTGTTATTACAGTTTGATATAATTATGAGAGTTGTGTAACATTTCATTTTGAACAAACCGAGTGTGGTGTCAACGAAAAATTTGTAAATAACCTTCACGGCACTGTATCTAATATACCTACCTAAATGCTAATTCGTCACAGTCGTTTTTATAAATCTTTTAGTATCCGTAACTTGATCTTATAATAATATTCATATAAGAGACAAATGTTACTATACTTAAATAAAAATCTCCATGATGCTAAATTAATAGTCAACAATACAGTCACGTATGTAGAAAATCACTTTACCAGTAACGTAAATAAATATCGGTCTAACTATTACATACAGACAGTTTTTTTATTTTTTATAAGTTTTACCTGAGTCAACGATTACGAGTTAGTAAATATAACTATTTAATTAATTTATCGCATAACTTGGTAGCCAACAAACACAATTTTAATTAATAATATGTTTACAAAGTAAAACAATACGGTAGCATAAAGTAGTTTACGTACATTTTAACTGTCGTTGTTCTCAAATCGAAATATCATTAATTAATCCTCTTCTAAGAAACATTTACTTGCACAATTAAACTATACAACAAAGTGACGGCCAATGTATAACATCCAAATAGACTTTTCACCAACAGTTACAGAAAATACAGTTTCTTATTGTATTCTTCGTTGAAGCATAACAAGCACAGACCTAGCTTACATACACAAACATAATATGCGCGATGTTTGTATCTAACGCATAGTAATAAGTCAGTTATTAACATGATAACTGGGTTATCAGCGTGTTCGCGAGTTCAGTCGGCAAGCAGTCGACCATAGAAATTGATAAAAAGAGCTAACACAACAATTTGAATGGCCTCTCTAATGCAATTGGATAATGACGTAAGTAAATGAATCCATTTCACGGCTGCTACCTACGTGTACATGGCGTGATCGAACTAAATCCATGTTTAATGCGAAAAAATATTGCAAGATCGAATGAAATAGAAACCACAAGAAACGTAAGCATAACTAACCAGTTATCTTTGGGACTTTCTTCGTTTCCGACTTTTTATTCAGGCTATGAGGAGCCATCAACTAACATAAATAAATAGACATGACGAAGAAAATATAAAGTTGGTATTGTAGAAATTTCAGTAACTCGATCATTTTGACCATCTAGATAGAAAATGCCAGACTGGTTTGACAACTTTTTGACAATACGTAGAAGTAGTAAAAAAAATGCCGAGTGTTGATTTACCAATGTCTTCTCTGTTGCTTCAATATTAAACTAAGATCCCTGTTTTTGGATTCAGAATTCGTGGATTTCATTTACGTTGATGATACGGTGTTGGTCAAAAGGTTAATGGAGTACATTTAAGAGTAATTAAGACGTTATTATATACATATTGTTAGAATAAAAATTTAGTTCCAGTTCCGAGTAGGTACTTTTCTATTTTAGCTTTAAAAATCTAAATCTAAAATTTAAGAAAAGCCCCCGAATACTATGCCATAATTTCCTTAAACGTAAAACAACATAATATTATGTAATGTGGACGCGATGCGATTTCATTTGATACCCCACACTAGTATATTAGCAGATTTTCGGTTTTCCTTCCCCACTCTCACCCCCATAACTTTTAAACGGCACAACCGATTTTCATGAAACATGTCTAAGAACACTCGCGCCAGACTAACCTTTCATACAAATCAAAACTAAATTGAAATCGCTTCATCCGTTCGGGAGCTATGGTGCCACAGACAGACAGACAGACAGACACACAGACAGACAGACAGACAGACGCGTCAAACTTATAACACCCCTCTTTTTTGGTCGGGGGTTAAAAATAAAAATGTTACGCCCGAAGTACGATAATATGATGTATACTGGTTAAAAACACTTTTACCATGACCAAAAGTTCGAATAGTTTGGTAATTCGAAGCATTACAATATTTCATTGGTTAAATCTTGACACGTGAGAGAAAAGACCTAGACTTTCAGTTACAGGATGGTTCATCTAAGATTTACCAACTGCGGGTTTTTTTTAGTCACTTTACAAAATCTGCATTGGAGTCAGATGATAAGTGAGTAATGCAAGAATACTTTTTCCTATACCTAGCTTATTTTTGTATTTAAATACCTACCTACCTTATTTAAACATAAACATATGTAATAAATATTTTATTAAATTATTAAATAATATGAGCAATTTAACACTCTAAATAGAGTAGAGTAGGTGCCTACATAATGGGCGGGTGAGAAACTGCGCGTAGCCACCGACCGGCGGCGCCATAGCCAGGGCGGTCGGGCGGCGGCTTTTTACGGCTCAACGCCGCAGTTCACAAGGGTAATTTCAGCATAGCGCAACGCCGAAAGAGTATTTCATACATTAAACGTGCATAATTTTATTTTTAAAGATTTTTGATAAGGTTTATTTTTCAAGCGTGTTTGAATCTCATCTACCAAGTATTTAATAGGTTAGGAGTATTTATTTTCATAATAATACCAACCGATAAAAAAAAAAAATTATTGTTGACCTTTACAAAATGTATTCATGGAGAAATGCGATTAATTTTAAGTTTAACACAGAGTAAATATTACTTTTACGGGCAAAGTCATGACGCGAGAAGCTTGTGAATATTTAAATGTATATGGAAGAGATCGGTTTTAGCGATAAGGCCGCTGATTGTACAACTAATAATGTGGCTATTGATCGTTATTTTTAAGTTAGGATGTAGGTATTGTTGTGCAAGAAAGAAATTATCTATCGATCTAAAATATGACTCTATGACTTATTATTACTTTACTTTACGCCATAATAACATTAACAATATTTAGGTACATCATTATAAAATTAATTTCCCCATGGATTGCCATTGGTCATTTTTATTCAGCAATTTTTGCTCTCTCCTGAATAAAGGCGACCCCACTGGATTGTTCACGTCAATCGCCTCAGCCTTGCATAAGCCATACCACCATATAATAATTAATTAAAATAAATTGCGCTCCATTAAACTGATGAAGCTGATATCCGATAGCACGGCTCAAGTTGTTTATTTAAGCTGAAATTCGCTGAAAGTTAACTAAAATCCGGGATACAGGTACATGATGATTAAGCTCATGAATGTCTCTACATAATTACAATTGTATAATTCTCGTGACGCGGCATAATGCATTTGAATAAGGGTCACATGGTAGTTTAGATTATTGTTTTATAATAACATACAGTTTAAAAGTCAAGGGTTGAATCTTTGACGCAAGTGCTTAGTTATAAGTAGCCGGCCGGATGTGTCAACTATGATGGTAATTAGATCTACTGCTTTGTACAGTAGAGACAGAAAAGTTTTGGAGTTGGGAATTAAAAGAATATAGGCCAGATCCTTTTAAAATTTAAATTGGGCCACGGATTTAGAACATTTTTAATTAAAATACCTAATCTACGAAAATACTTAATCTTATATATAAAATTCTCGTGTCACAATGTTCGTTCCCGTAATCCTCCGAAACGGCTTGACCGATTCTCATGAAATTTTGTGAGCATATTGAGTAGGTCTAAGAATCGGCTACTATCTATTTTTAATATTGCTGACTCAGTGAGGTCAGCTAGTGATGAATAATATTATTAGACGATAAATAGATTTTAATTAATTAATTGGGTATTGGGTACAACGTCTATAATATTAGGGGTAATCCATTAAATTCTATCCATTTATAACGTTAGCTGTTGAGTTAACGTTATAAATGGACACTTATTGCGTGCGGGTTTACACATGTGTTCACCTCTTCTATTTATTGTAAACGCTTACAATACCCCTACAAAATGTTTATAATTTACGTGTGTTGTCGTCTCGCATGGGTTAAAACTTAAGATCGCGTGAAAGCGATGCTTGAATCCGTTTTAAAATTCAAAAGCAGAGAGTGCATTATGCAGAAGGGCTCGGTTGGGTGGATACAGAAGGATGATGCGAACTAAGAAGGGAGAACTCTGCATAACTTCAGTTGAGCGAGCGCGTTAATTCTGCTTTAGACTTGAGTTTGAAGTAATGATGTTGAAGATGATGAATCGAATTAATGTTTGAACTAGGTTCATTGAAATTTTAATGACAATTGAATGTCAATTTGATCTCAGTTAGGCCGTAAAACGGGTTTAGCCTGATCTTATCTAATTAATTGCCCAATGGTGAAATAAGAGGTTATAGCTTAACTTTGATAGGACGAACTCGCCTATCGAAGTTCTAGTTTCAGGCATCACAGCACCACTTAGGTAAAGTGTATAGTATGCTAAGTGCCAGCCTGGGCCGGTTGTATTAATTTATTGATGGTACGCTATTACCATTAATAATAAAAATATAATACGTTGTTAGTTGTATGTCTATGCGTGGATATGTAATATTAATTAATCCGTTTTGTATTTCTAAGTTATTTTGTGGCAAAGAATATTATTGAACGCGTGGACCGTTACTGATGATGATGACCAATACAAAAGTGAAAGAAGCTACATCAAAGGTTACTGTCAATTTATGATTACAATTAACATTGTATTATTTTTATTGTAATTCAGCCCACACTGTCCCCCACTGCAGGAAGAATGGCTCTGAAACCTTCTTTTTTTTTTTTTTTTTAGCTCGATAAGTCTTCATTTGACCACAATCTCACCTGATGTAAAGTGACGATGAGGTCTAAGATGGGACATGAAGACCTAGAAGGTAGATGGCTTCTTACACTCTTCGCGATCAACGCTGTCAGGCCATGTTTTGTTCCCAGTTCGACACACCATCTCATACTGTGCCTATCACCAATCAGTTGTTCGCGTGGCCCATAATTATTACATTGGGTACGCATGAATTCAGCCTAATGAACATACTTATTTAAGCATTTCAAACAATTACTACGTTACTAGTACACATATCGTGTGTGTCTAATATATGGTATCATAGTTTGCTTGTCGGAGAATTCACAGAAGCAGGAAATGCATACACGATCTAATGGCTCTCATATGAGTATAACAAGCTTAGCAAACTGACGCAAGTTGTTATACCCTAGTTAATAAGTTTGATGGCAATACTGATCGATATTCAACTACAAAGTAATTAAATAACTTTCTCGAGATATTACAAGGTTAATCACATCGACAACATCAACCGATCGATGCGCATATTATCCAAGAAATTAGACAGTAAATGTCATTATCATTTATCTTCTTGTGTGCTAGGGATTTATGCTTTAAGAATTCTAAAAATTAAATTCTGCTTTATGGAAATGGAAATATTTACTCAGTTCATCTAGTTATCTAATTATAAATTTAAGCCGCGTCTGTCTAGTCCTATGCTTGCAATAATCTCAAAAACTACTGAACGGATCTTTATGCGGTGTACACGTAAGACGGCGATATATTTATCTATTTAGTTAGTGTAATTAAGGAGGATGGTTCTAGCATCCGTGCAAAGCCAGAACGAGCCAGCTAGGAAGAATATAAAAATTAAATGTTATGAATGCCATAAGAAAATTCTTTATATAACGGAGTTAACAAAAAAAAACAAGAAGTTCACTGATTACTCCGTCAAATTGGACTGATTTCCAAAAAATATTTTTTATTAGAACCTTATCGAGGTGCACCGATCAACACCATCAGTGATATCGAGGGAATCCTCAAATTTCAAAGGCACAAAAATATTTTCCATATTTATTTTGGGTCGCATTTATTAGATCATAATAACCAAAAGACATTGGAGCGCAATGGTCTGATTTTAGTATTTGTGCGTCGATGGACAGGAACGCTAAATGCCTCTTAAGCAAAACGTCTACATATAAGAATGATACAATTTAAAATGATCGAACAGCAAAACACCATGTGCATGCCTATTATTTGCACACATATCATAATATAGTCTCATGTAGTTGATTAAGTTAAATGTATGTTATGTGTGCTGTTAAATCGTCAAAAAATATCGTAATATATAAATAAAAAACCTCTTAACTTCACATGTCTTGATACTTATGAGACTGCAGAAAGTCTGGATTGGCTTTTTTATTTGGGGATAGGTTTTGAGTAAGCCGCTGTTTTCTATTTTAACTCAAAGCGTTAACGACCGTTTCTTCATTTTTCATAGGGGAGTAATTTTATTAATTACTTGAGTTGAAGTTCCAAGTTAATATAATAATAATATATGTATGTAAAAAACAGCAGACTATTTATATTTCCAGACGTTTTGCTACATTGTTTTGTTTTGGGTAGATTTTGTATTAAAAATAAATTTAATGTTGTATGGAATAACCCGTGTCCATGCTACTGTATTTTTTTGTTGTTGAAACGCAGTTTAATTTTATTATATTCAGATAATTTGAATTCAGTGAATAGGGTAACGAGCTCTTAATATGTGCTCGTTACATTGACAAAAATTTAATTTTGTTGTCATTAGAATATGAGAGTATTATGTAGGTACATTAATATAAAAAATTAGTTAAGACTTGACTAATGTGCAGATTTATCAAGACTCCACCAAAACCGTTAATGTTAGTAACCCCCAATTTGGAACTAGCCACCAATTACAGTCTATTAGTTATAATCAATCATAGTTTATGACCTTTATTTGTCTTACGTGATTACAACAATATGTCAGAAAACAAGTCAAATATTTAACTTTTACACCTACCTGCCTTTCTTTATATTATTATTAGATTTCCGCCTGGACATCTGTGTATGTCCGTGTCAAATTTGATCCAAATCGGGCTTTGCTCGCAATAATGGATTTTACCGCAAAAAGTAGTTTTTACCGATATCGATTGTGTTATTCTGAAATTAAAGCTAAATTATTGTGAAGTTGCATCATATTCTAATCAGTAAGTAGTTTTTGCTTGAAAGAGCAACAAATACACGTATAGGTCCAACGTAACAAACTTTCGCGTTTAACATATTAGTAAAATATTTAGTGATATTCTACAAATATGTATTTACCTTCTGAACTATCGAGTATATGATTAAGCACGTGCTTTAAAATTGGCATTGCAAATCCGAAAAAAAAAACAAAACATATAGGAAACGTAGATATATAACTAACTAACGTACAAAGGTTTTGCCGTCCCACGATAGGAATAAATACTTGGTTGTGGTATATACAAATGTAGTAGTAGTAATAGGTATGCTTATATTCCGAATTGATTAAATTGTTGTTCAGCTGATGCGAATGAGTCAATAGACTTGTTTGTATCACGTGACTATCAATAACAATAACTCCTATAGCAGGAAGCCAAGTTAATAAAAACCGGCAAAAACGAGAACTGGAGTAAGAACGTGATGTTGCACGAGTTAACAATAAAAAGTGGAAGTTACTTGGCAATTTTCCATTCTATCAAACGTATTGGATTGTTTTCTATTAGTCGGAAATTGTTACCAAAGATATGGACTAAATGCAAATTTTGAGGGAAAAATGATTTAGCAGACACGACATTTTGCAGATTCACGTCAAAATTTAAAAAATAAGATAATCATAACATAATTTCTCTAGTTTTTTTCTAAGGGGAAATAAAAAGTTTTGCAGTATGCCAATAATAAATAGTACGATACGTTAATTGTGTAATACTTTTTTTGGTTTTTAATAAATGATAGATTGATTGGAATAGTTTTATACCATCATATATTAAAAAAAAACACTGAACAAACCAAATAACAACTACTAACCCCGAGCTAATCATGTTTTTTGTCAAATACGCGAAAACGAGAAAAAAATAGGGATTAAATGTTCAATGCTTTTTAGTATGTGTTTTATGTACAATATCATCATCACACTATAATGTTCCCACAGCTGGGACACACGGAACTTCTGTCTTGACGAGAGAGATTAGGCCTTAATTCATCACGCTGGCTAAATGCGGGTTGGTGAATGTCACATGACCTTAAATCTCAAAGTTCTCAGAACATGCCGGTTTCCTCACGATATTTGCCATCACCGTTAAAGCAAGTTTTTTAAAGCGCACATACCAAGAACAATCCAGAGTAGCGTGGCAGGGTTTCAACCTTGTGCTCCCACTTAGCCAATACGGCTTTTTAATTAACATCAATATAAAAAATATATGTTTGACAAAAACAAATAGAATTCCTAAAACAATATTATGGCATGCACAGGTCATACACCTAGCAGGGTTAAATATATAAACAACACGACAACCCTTTGCTATTTATGAGCTGCCTAATTGTTACAAGACAAACATCACATCACCGCCAAGTTTGATAAATGAAAGAATAAGGGCAGCAAGCCACACCCTTAGCACACATTGACACAAGCATAGAGTACTTAGAGTACTCCACCTATGTTTATCGGCTTTCTATCCGAGTACTATTTCATTGTAATAATCAGCCGTCCCTTATGGCACATGCCACGCTATGTATGGGGACAATGTCTAACAAAAGAGCTTATTAATAATGTCAAAATGCTTCAGGGTCTCCATTGTCCAATGCGACTGTCTTAATTCGGTACATGGTATGAAAATCAACGCCCCAAAGATTGATCATATTATATCAAATACGTATTATGTACAGGGAACAACAAATTAAATGTTTTAATTACAAGATAATTTTTACATAAAAACAAGCGGCTGCTTCTGACGAATGTTTACACTTACTTAAAAATAAATTACTACCTAAAGCAAACAGAAGATAGATGTTTTACTGATACTGTTTCATTTAAAGTGTCTTTATCGTGGAACTTATACAAGAACGGAAGACTAATATAAAAGAGTTACAAATGACAATGTTTAAAAATTAACTCCATAAACTTTTGACCACTAAGTGTTCACTAAATGAATTTTTGACTGATAAATTTTGACTGCCTCGGTGGCGCGGTGGGCGAATGTCCGCTTGCAGAGCAAGAGGTAGCGGGTTCGATTCCCGCCGAGGGTAAAATTGTTTGTATGTTCTGCAAGCACTTTTCTCCTTGGTCTGGGTGTTTAATAAATATGTATAGTAAACATATCTATATATGTATGTATATTATATTAAGTATATCAGATATCTAGTACCCGTAACACAAGCTTAGAGCTTACCACGGGGCTAGATGTTGTTGTGTAAATTGTCCGGAAATATTTATTTATTTAAATTACTTAGTATAATTGAATATGACATTTCCAATGATTTTACTTACAATAAATTTTACCTGCTTTCTTGTAAGAATTGTTTTCCTTGAATTATATACATACATAATATTTGCATGCTTTAAATAAGCAAAACATGTATGGAACTTTAAACTACTGAACAAATTTTTGTTATTGTATTGTAACCCATGTTTGCAAATAAACATTATTCATATTCGTAACACTCCTACACCGAAATTTAACTCGCACTTGGCCTATTAGAATACATTGTATATACAGAAAATAAGTTTTCACAATAGAGAAATGTACCCAAATATACAAAGTGTTACCCGACATCTTTAGTAGATAATCAAAATCAAATACAAAAAATATATATATCTAGCTACATTCGATTTAGGTAACCTAGAAGTTTTTGAACGAGTCCTTGCCAAAAACACTTATATTGGTGCCAATAATAATAAAATTGACCTTTTCCTAGTGCTGAGCGCGTTACGATTGTCTAGAAATGTGGTAGGTTCATATTTGTACTACGGTGTAGTTTAATGTTAATGAATGGTTAAAATGAAAAAGTTAACGTATAAAATAAAAGTAAATTTGTATGCAGATGTCACAAAAAAATTGAATGATATTATTTTAATTATAATCTCATCCACTTGTGTATAGATGCACAGAAAAAACCAAGAGACGATTCATTGGAAAAGACTCTTGATACTTATTATTATTTTACATTATTACTTGATATTTTACATGGATTCAGAAACTGCAGGAAAAAGAAAAGATTGCAAGTTGCAGAACACAAAACAAGCTAGTTTTCTAATCTGCATCTTGATAATCTAAATAATGGGAATGGGCTCCCACCGATTTAAAAAAAAATTTAGTATACCATCGATCAATAAATTGAACTGAGTTTAACGTCGATTTACTAAACAAATACTGAGCTAACCTTGCTCATCCAGCTTATACTTAAATCAGACGGAATGAAGACCGAAAAATAGTATAATGTATAGTAGATAATCACACAATCCTCGAATTCCACAACAGATTTGGCTACCGAGGATTGAATCCCCGGATAATGCCTTCAAGCCTTAGTTCTTTGGCCCAGAATAGATTAATCTTCTCCCATTTGAGTTTTGCGTCTACAATAATGAAGCGATTAATTTTTATTTCTTATTCGAATTGTTTCAAATAGATGATAATGACTTTTATAGTAATCAATTCACTTGGGCAGATAATCGAGATACATTTAATTCCATCCCGTGTTCATCAAACAAATAATTCACGTTTAACACCAATCTACTAAACACCAAAATTTAAAAGAAAACACTAATTGAATTAATAAAACTGAAAAAAAACAACGAAGCCAAGCATAGATTAGAGATGCGTCCAAAGCCCACAGTGCCGTTAGAAAATAACTAAAATAAACCTAAGTGCTAACAACCACTAAGTACCAATAACACGGAAACACACGAAAGACAGACAATATCGATGCTGAAAGAAGTACGATATGAAAAGTCAGTTGGATGTGCTGCGATAATCCTCCAATATTTAAATTTACGATTAAATGAGTTGGTTGTTCATCAGTTTACAAATAATTAAAGGATTTTCGCAATTAGCAGGTACGATTATGACGGTGAGATGACGAATAGATATCCAATCCACATTCAGCCGAGCTAGGTGCGATCTCTCTAGCACTTACGATGAGAAGAAGTTTTCTTTTCTGGAGCCACTTCCGTCTTTTTGGGGGTATCCACTTCGCCTGCGTCACGGAGCAACACACAAAAGCAGCATTAGAACATAGTTGATGGATATGGAATAATATAATGATTGATAACATAAATAAACAATGGCCAGCCAACGACGAAAATGAATTTTACAACAGTACAGACACTCACTTATAGTGCGACGAAGTTTTTTACAGAATGTGGATAGTCTATCGCGAGCGCGGCTGATCTGGCCGCTTTTGTCATTGTCAAGTAAACGGAGCAAGGAGGGTTCGGATCGCGCGACTATTTCTCCGACTGGGCGGGCAGCGGACGCCGGTCCGTCGGAGACGTGGTTGTCGAAGCATAGTGGCCCTGAGCACTCCAGGTTGGCGGAGGATCGCACGCGAGCGCGCCCGGTGGTAGACTGCCTACTGCCTATGCCAGCCGCGGAAGGCTGCGACGCCGCCCCGCGCTCTGCCACACTACCGCCGCCCTCTATATTAAATGATGCTAATTTGAACTTCGCGACAACTCATCTTGTCAATACATTCGGCCATGACCACCACTTCAATTCACACAACAAAAACAAATGCAAATTGCACTTTTTGTATAATTGAGTTTATTTAAATTTTTTGTATCAGTTTTTAATCTCTTAACATAATTATACCGGTTTTATTAACCTACGTTGTGGAGTTTTTAATCATGCTGCATTACGTAATCAACTGGATAATATCATTTTAAGTTTAATGAAACTGCGTGAATACATAGCTTGTTTACTTTACAACCATGGCATGGCGTGCTGTTGAAAAGTTAACTTGGAACCCGACGAACCCCATAAAACATTAAGCCGCAAACCAAGTGTAGCGTCGTCTTTGTCTGAACGTTTCTTTGTTATGCATAGTTCTGAAATAGGAAACTCTTGTTGTTGTCGTTGTATTTTGAAGTTACGATCAGTTTCGAATCGCATGCACGCGTGCCTGCCTCTTTATACAGCTCGTGATAATTTCAAATTGATGACGTCACTGCGGTGAACTCACAACAATTCGCAACTTTAAATGTTTTTGTAAATAAACTAACAAAGCAGGGTGCAGTCCTTAAATTTCCCATCGTTACATGTGGAAATTGATATGGTTCAAGCCTTTTTCCGCCGACTTATTGAAATGATTTACCATTGTGAGAATTAAAGCGTACTCCAAAGATTACATGAGCACTTTTATATCGTATATGTAGAATCGAAATAAGTTATTTGGACAGGTAACGTGGTAATGCTCATTTAACAAGGTATTGCGTAACCAGCACGAGTAGATATTTTTAACGCAATACAAACTACCAGAAGCTATTACAAAAACCTGATAACAATATTTAGATTTAACAATAAATTAGGTAGGTACCTACTTACTACTGAGAAAATTAGTTACGCAGAGATAGCGTTCAGATAAACCGCACTTTTTTGCTACGAATTACATACACAAAACAGACAGCCAGCGGCGCAATATACCTAATCCACTTTGTTTTCAAGATTATATTTCATTGCTGATAATAAATAATAACTGGAAATTTACGTTCTTCCGTTTTCTTTTGTCCGTCATCAACTCATCAGTCTACGATATCAGACAAATCAGCACATTTTATTGAAAGGTTTCAGATCTCATAAATGTGAAAATAACCTTAATACTATTACCACTAATAACTTTCATCCAATTCGCGAGAATTCAAAGTTACTTCCTTAAATTACATAAAACAATTGAAACAGTTCAAACTCAAAATATTTATCGCTATATTCGACTAAGCAGCTAGATTAGCTACTCAGCGAATTTCTTAATTGTATTAGTTCAGTTTTCACGGTCTCGGCTCCGACAATTGGATTAGGTACAAGTTTTCGGAGTTCGTGGGTTCTCGCGTCTCGTCACGCGACGCGGCCGCCGGTGCCTGCTGATATTCGATACGCTTTCACTGAATTGTACCCACCGCCGAACCTAATGGTAATGATCGAGCGATATGTCTGTTATGGGCTGATTTACGATTACACAGCACTTTTATTTCAGCTTTTCTGTAGACGAAATGAATAAACTTAGACGCATACAATAATTCAAAAGTTTTATTTGTCCGCCTATCTACAATTGGCATTCAGAAACAGCAATGTCAAACTATGCAGAGACAACTAATTGTATCTTTAATATAAAAAATGAATCGCAAAATTTGTTAGTATAGTAAGCACATAACTCAACAACGCCTTGATAAATTTTGCCAATTCTTTTTTTAAATGTTTGTAGATGTCCTAGCATGTTTTTAACGGCGAGGAAAAAATCAAATATGCTGTTTGAATAATTACCCGTGCGAAGCCTTTGCGGATTTTTAAACTAGTAACTAGCGTTACTTATAAAAGTGTAATAATAATAAACCAAAATATTAAAACCTGCGTCACAACGTGATCAAGCAATAAGTTGAATACAAAATTATTTTGAGAGTGTGCCAAGTATTATATGAAACTTTGTTCAGTAGTTAAGAAAAGCAGATAGAAAACAAAGCAAAATGTAGACCTACACTATTAGTGTTGCATTTCCGTATTCGTATTTGTAAACTTTATAACCTAAATAAACCTACATTGTAATAAAGTACTTATTTTAATTACAAACTCTATTTTTGCATGAACAAAGCTTAACTTTGAAATGAGTACAGGAAATATTACAAAACTATTTTATTTGTTATTCTGCATTTGTGTTCAGTAGTTTTGAAACTAGATAAAGGTGCTTCACTTTAATCTAATCTAGTAAAATTCTTATTGTTGTCTCAGACGGATCTAAAGTAAGTTGTCAACGACTTAAACAAACTCATTATCATTATCTTGTTTAAAAACTCGGCAATGTGTTAAGTGCATGTATCACAAGCCATGTTGGCTAAGAGGGAGCACACACAACTTTCATTCCCAACGTCGTGGGTTCAAACCCCGCAACGCATCTCTAGATTGTTCTTCTTGAAAAGTTTATGTGTTTTAAACACGTGCTTCAACGGTGAAGGCAACATCGTGTAGAAACCGGCATGTTCTGAGAACTTCAAAGAGTTTTAAGGACATGTGACATTCACTGACCCGCACTTGGCCAGCGCAGTGAATTAAGGTAAATGATGATGATATAATTTATAAAATTATTTCTATGTCCCCGCGAATAGATTTGACAGCCATGATATGATATAGGCAGCGTCTGAGACATCATAAAGTCGATTCTAAAACCAAAGACAAATGTTGTCATGCTCTATTTAACAGCTGTTCGCGAATCATATTGCATAATAAAATGTTAGTTTAAGACCGATTGGTGTGGCTTCGGCCGATATCCAGATTCGGACTAAGTTACGTGTGACTAGATGCAAGATAATAAAATGTTTAACTAATAAATCATCTCAACTTTTTTAATTATCAATTATCATCATATCAAGTGCCAAGATTCAGTCAGCATACCTAAACCAGTCGTTTTATGCCGTGGTAATGGCGCAAGCTTAAAAATATCAGAAATATGAAAAACCGTCAAGTAGGTATTTGATAGGCATCAGGCATAGGTCTGGCCTCATACCAGTCCAGAAAATAAAAGTACTACTTAACGCATGTCTCTAACAGCAAGTACCGATATTATGCATGTTCTCATAATAAGAAACCTTTTTCATCATCATATTTGATTGTACTCATACGTACTCAAGCAAGATGGTAATGTTTTTGACTATTTTCTGAAAATTGACCGGAAATACTAAAGTAAAGAAAGTATGTGTTTCGCTTCCAAAATATGAAACGAATAAGTGCGAAAAATTTCAGTGGACTTGATTTCGCCATGAGACACGAGCGAACATGATATGATATGTTCATCTCATCTCACAAAGGGATATCGAGTGCACAGTCCCATTGTTCTCTGAAAGCATTTTGTGTACGGTTGACGAGCACGCTCACGCCTTTGAATTCGACCAAGGCCCTATTGTCGCGGGGATCTAGCCGTGTATAAAACGAACCGGTCCCACCACAGTCTATGACGCATCGCTTACCTAAGAAAATAAACCCCCTTGTTGCTAGGCATTCATGTTCAATGCAATTGCGATGCCTAGCCGTGATGCTATGGTTCTTGCTGTTGATTTATATGCCTATCCGATGACATTTAACGACTAGTAGTACAAACGATATTTAACTTTAAGTAGACATGTGTATGACTGGTAATATTTTGCATGGAATTACATTGTATTGGTGCATTGGCAACTGTAGGGTGTGAGTGTAAGAAACCAATTATAGTACCAATTTAGTTGTCAATCACTAGGCTACCGCACTTACGATATTTAATTTAATTTATACTAAGCCAAGATTTATTTAGGCTTAGTATAAATCTTATTTACCCGACCCGCCGACACCGAAACAGGTATAGTTGCACAGTTAAAAATAACATTTGCAACTGCACTGCCATAGTGTATAAATAAAAATAAAACTATACTCAGAAGTTTAGAAAGTGAAAGGAACACGAAGTGACTAGCGGCTCGCTTACACTTTAAATTTGCTGCATTTATTATAGACCACGATTTCTTCCAACAAAGAATAACTTAATTAATAGCATAGAAAATAACTTTAGCCGTATAATTGGCAATTATACAATATCTATACGATTTAAGTACTAATAACCACCTATTACCACCGATATGATTGCCTATATAATTATTGAACGCTATCAGAATATTAAACACATGACCAGCATTGCCCAGACAATTATTACAATTCTAGAAAGTATGACGGCTGTGTAACAAGAATTGATGGCACGCCTATACGCTTTAAAGCTCGCTTCATAAAATATTATATTATGTTGATTATTTATTTTATATACAATATTAATAAGCACCTAGCCACTAAAGTAGGGCACAAATAACTTAGACATTTTTATTGGTGTACAATTTTACAGCCCCACAGAACAGAGGCATTGCCCTTTTAAAACAAAAGACTCCATACTCACTCATAAAGGTACATTTTTACAATATTAACACGTAAGCTATTTATAACGCGCTGATTAATGATCTCGGAATTACTCAAATAAAGCTGGGCATATTTCCAAGACGAGGTACGGCTGTGACGTAGGACATGTCGCGTTTGTGCGTAGGTCCGGACTTCCGTTTGTTTCTGGGGACGGAGCGTTACCTATTGGCTACCTATACATATTGTATTATATCAGGTACAACTAGTGTCAAGGTTTGACATTAGTCGCGTCCTAATAAATCGACAATGGTGCGTTATTCTTTAACAAGCCTTTATTTTATTAACCGCCGACCAAAAAAGAGGGGTGTTATAAGTTTGACGTGTCTGTCTGTGTGTCTATCTGTCTGTCTGTGGCATCATAGCTCCCGATCGGATGGAGCGATTTCAATTTAGTTTTTTTTTGTATGAAAGGTGAGTTTTGGCTTGGAATGGTGTTCTTAGACAAGTTGATGAAAATCGGTTGACCCGTTCAAAAGTTATGGGAGTGAGAGTGGGGAAGGAAAACCGAAAATCTGCAAATATACTCTACTTATTACTATCTGAAGTGAAGTGAACATTTCGGTCTAGCAGGTTAGACTCTATAGAGCATGAAACTAGAGAGTACATATTAATATTTACTCTTTTTATAAAGAGGTCCAGGTCCGGTTGTTATGTAACGGAAAGTCAGATGCAGGCAGCATATTCTAATCCCAAGGGGTACGAATAATAAAAGTGGTTAAAACCGCTTAGTGCGAGTAGAGAAGATGTCTACTAAACAGGGATGGTCTGCGCTGTAAGTCTGCTCGTTCTGTAGACGCATTCTGTAAACTCATTTCGATCCTTACTAAGCTGAATCCGCGGTGAGTTTAAAGTTTTGTATTCTGTAAAACTCCATAGCGCCTGTAGCGCCTCAGTGACGAGCGTTCGAAGTGAGCTCTCGGTCACTTGAGTGATTTCCGATTCGATTTTTTACAGAATGCGTCTGCTGAGGTGGAATGCAGAAGTTGTAAGTGGAAGTCTCGCTACAAAAAGCGCGCCCCGGCAAAGAGAAAACAAATACTTTGTTTTATTAGTCCCTGTTGTTATCTGATGTGACCTCTTACAATTATTGATACTAGGTATGTTTTGTAAAATGATAAATAAATTATTCTTTTTCTATTCTTTTTTTTCAAGTCTTATAATGAGGGATAATATATCAGAATAAAGAAAGTCTCCCCGTTTTGGTAGTTTCTAGTTATTGACGTTTTTATGTACATAATCTTATCGTCTTTTACAAGTACACAATAAACGTCATGTTAAATATTGGATTGTAAAACATGTTAAGTCCTGTTTATGATTAACCAATAAATTCTAAAATATTACTGCTTCCGCCTAAGAAGTAGGGATATTTATTTTACTCCAATTTATTTACAGTATTTTTTTAAAAATACATGTTAGTCTTATCGGCTAAACAAACATATTTACAAATAGACATTTAGTTGCGTATGCATACTACGGATTTATTTTAATTTAATTAAAAATATATATGCCTATTGCTGTGCAATCCACACAACAACATAGTATGTTGTTGTGAGAGAGAGAGCTATTAGCTATTAGCTCTAGCCTCCTGGTAAGCTCGAACCTTATACAATCTTTAAGAATTCATTAAATTACCTACATATTGAATGATATTACTTCAAGATTTGCTTCTGAAGTGTAGAAACATTCTTAAATGTTTAGTTACTAATGTATGAAAGGGCTGAAAATGCCAATACAATGAATTGAGTTCACCTCCGCCATTTATTGTTTAAGAACCTATTCAAATTATTAACATAATAACAAAAGGTGATTTACGGCTTTTGTTGAACAAATGATTAGAGATAGTGGCATGCTGTATCTCATTCAGCATAAAGAGATTTGCTATCACTTATCAGTCATACGATCTTCGACAATACAGCGTCAAGCGGTCATATCTATAACTCATATCAATACTAATAAATTTTAATATATTCTTGTAATCTATTACCGGTATTAGAATCTCAATAAGCTGCTGTTGTAATGCGACATTTCCTTCAGCTATATTAACACTACTTCGAGTATTATCTAGACTTTTCAAACACTATAAATGAGTTAGTTACATACCAGATTTCTTGACATCGATAGAAGAAGTGTCTGTCGACTTAGTCCTATTGTAGCGATTGTCGGGGTCAGCGTTCACAGTGTAAGTACCGCGACGTCGCAGCATTGTCACAACCCAGCGAATCACCAATCACGAAAAATGCAGCACTACAGTGCATCCTCATAGCTACTCGCGATTCATGAAAAACACATGGTAGACACAATACGACTGAGTCCCGTGCTCAGTATTTCGGCAAAGCGTAACGACGCGGAACGGTAGATTGTTTAGGAATTGCTAGCACACCGGATAGAAGCTCTCGGTCGCGATATAGAATTGAGGAAGTGGGTTAACGAACCAATAGGTAATTTTGCAACATGCACAGAGGCCGGCGTCGACGGCCGCTGACAAGTTACGAGCGAAAGGAAGGTACGTTGAGAGCCGAGAGTGCGTTGGCACGGTTCTTCCGCGAATGGCTGGATGGAGCGGTCACACCGGCCGCGAGATAGCGAGATCCACGACACCAACTGATAACGCCGCGATAACATTGGACAGTTGACAAATACAAGTGTTCGATGCATTAGCCGCCTATATCTACCGGTCGCGGTTTGCTATGTGACATATTTGTAACATTTAACTTAAATAATACTTAGCAAAGCGATACATCTTGGGAACCCCCTCCGACCTACATATGATTTTTGTTGACATGGAAACACATCCATGGTAGGTATAATAAAACGCGCATGACAATAATCGTTCGTTCATACGAAGAAGCGATCGCAATATAAAACATAGTTCACAATAAGCCATTTCCATATTTTTGTTGAATTATCGAGAAAGGAATAAAATTGACTCCGATCAAACGTGTCAATGGATGATTACATTGATACTCTCGCTTGCTAACAAGCCGAGATGCTAAAAGAAATACGAATTAGCATAATCGAGCGCAGTCCGCGAAAGTGTATCGTGGT
This sequence comes from Gymnoscelis rufifasciata, assembly GCA_929108375.1. Classification (NCBI taxonomy): domain Eukaryota; kingdom Metazoa; phylum Arthropoda; class Insecta; order Lepidoptera; family Geometridae; genus Gymnoscelis; species Gymnoscelis rufifasciata. The sequence continues at coordinate 2,887,477 of OV815315.1, read as the reverse complement.
TCGAGTTACATCAAGGTGCCTTCAACAATCTCATTAGTAAGCCACGAATGTGGTGTCAAGGTTGCTCTATTAAAAATGCAGAGCTCTTAGCCGCGAGGTGTAACGGTGTGGAGGGACTCGTGAATTTTTTAATCGTCTGCTTGGATGAAGATCGCTTGTGCTAGCTAGTTAGTTTTAAATTAACTTAAGAAAATTGAACTTTTAATTAAATAGGCTGCGGCTTTGTTCGCTTTGTGGCATGTATTTACGTATTAAGTAGGTCCCGCGGGCCCCTTTAGTTTTTTATGCAGTGGTTGGATCTTGACATAAGCATAATACGTCAAACCCCGTGACACAGTGTTAATATTTCCACCTATTTAATAATCTACTAGGTTTCCTGGTACGAAAGGTAACCAATATCGATATTATTGTAAATACGAAAAGTCAAGTGTCAATCTTTGGTCACGAAACAAATTTACGAGAAAATGCTTGAATTCGAGCAATTCACGATTCTGTAGGCAGATGAAATTTTCATAAACATGATTCAACCTTCAGTTTCCCTACACACTCTAATAATAAACCATGAGACACCACAAATGGTATTAATAACAATAACAAACAATAACAATAGTATGTTTCAAGTGGTATGTTTTGTTCTAAATATTTATGGGTAGGTAATTTTTAAGATTTCAGATAAATAATTGGGTACTTAGTTTTAGCCAAATTTTAAATGAATAAAAAGATAAAAGCATATTTATATTATAAAATTAAATACATGGTACAAAACAAACCATGTATGTTTGGACTGTAATGTTGTGGATGTTTGCTGTTATGTTGCTGTCAATAATTGTGAAAACTTAAAATGAGCTTTATGTGTCTATATTTATTTTGTATCATTGTGTTCGGCTGTAAGTTTCCTTTAAAAAATAAATAAATTATAATTTAAACTTTAATCAAAACATGTAACATTGGGAGATGGTAAATCAGATAGGTAGAAATAGAAACTTCTTCCACTGAGAGAATGTAAGATTTTTTTATAGAAAAATAAGTATTCTATTTACTAACATAAAATGAAGGTTTAAAATAAAAAAAGGTGAAGGGTGTTGAGTTTGACCTACTTATGATAAAGATTTATTTATAGTATGGGTATGGACTTTATTATGGTTCAGTAGTCCGGCCAATGAGACCGCTTTAGGATTATAGCTAATTATTATAATTAAATGGTATGTTCAGTTTGTATCATAAGTCACTTAGATTGTCATAGATGCTTCAGTGACTGCTTCAGTGGCGCGGTTGGCGAGGGTCTGCCTGCGGCGCTAGAGGTAGCGGGTTCGATTCCCGCCGAGGATGAAAGTGTTTGTATGTTCTGCAAGCACTTTCTTCTTGGTCTGGGTGTTTAAAATGTGTAATAATAAAATCTATATAAGTATGCCTATTATATATCAGATATATTATATTATTGTATATCAATCTAGGACCCGTAACACAAGCTTAGAGCTTACCATGACGGGGCTAGATGTTGTTGTGTGAATTGTCTGGAAATATTTATTTTATAGATGTTTATTCTAGTATTATAGGTAGGTTATATCAGTCTGATTTGACAATGGTTTTTTGTATGCAATAATAATAAGATTTAACTTAATTTTTTTCTTTCTAATGCCATGACATTTATATACAATTTATATACCTTGAATAAAATTAAGCCTTTATGTTAGCTTGGATCTTTCAAAAAACTTACTTAATGGACTTTTAAGCATTTGTCAGCATGAGATTGACTGATATATTTATAATTTGCAGCCGTATAAAGCATAGGTGTGTCACATGTTATTCATAAATCAGTACAATAATTATGTCATTGTATTGATCATAAATAATTAAATACCTACCTAAATAATGTGTAAAGTGAAAATAAGTATTTGCCCTGTGTAATATCACAATTGGTAGTGATGATAGTTACATTTCAAATTAATGATAATAAATTATGATACTGGTTTGTTTTTTTAGAAAAAGTTGTTATTAATACTAAATCAAAAATCTAGCTGATCTAGATCATCCAGGTATATATTAACAAAAAAAAGCTTAAAGTCTTGCTTATTATTATTTTTTAAATTATGTTTTCTTCCAAACATAGAAAGTATCAACAATCAGAGATGAAACAGGAAGTTTTAACATAATAGTTTGATATATAAGAGGCGCTACAATAATAAGTTTATAAGATAAGAAACAAAGGACTTCTTTCTAACAATAACAAATTTTCAGACTCTGAAATAGATAAATGATGAGTAAGGCAAAATATTGATCTGAATTTAAGCCAATTAAAAGGAAATGATAAAGGTATATAACTTGCGATCAAAATAGCCAACTGTTGTGGTTTGTGCTAACATATTGAGTAGATCACAATATATTTAGATACTGACGGAACAGCCTATGCTTAAGTTAAACCTACTTATTATCTCTTCAATAACAAAGTGCATGGAATTATTAATATGCACCCTTTGTTGTGTCACCTACATAAGTCTTAGGTCAGGTACTGGACCTCATTATGTGTATATTTTTTTCTAACATGGAAAGGCTGGAAATAATTACCTACTGGAGATTTTACTTTCAGCTGATTTCTTTTAGATTCTAACAGAAAAGTATTTCCGTAAACCTAGTGGCGTAGTCCCTAATTATTACGTCATTACAAGAGATTGAAGTAACCTCAAATTAAATGTGAGGACCTAAGGTTTACTCCTAGGTAGGGTAAAAATTGTGGCGCTCCATTCAATTGCACCTTTGGGTAGGTAGGAAGTTTAGTTATAATTATATATGGATGAAATGATGAAAAAAAACCGCGAGATATGTATTACTATCGAACAATCGTAAAGAATACGACGCATTTACCAAAAATCTAGATTTTGACATGATGTAGCTGTCACACGCCAGGCCTATGTGGCAGACAAACCTCTGACTGTGGCCATTTTCCAATGCTGACGACGTGAAATGCCAGCGTATTGATTTATTTTCCAGGGTAGGTATTATTTTACGAATTCATTAGATTATTAGCGATAGTTTGCGGCCATTTTTAAAATTGTCAGTATCAAGATACGTCACAGGCACAAGAAATCACGATGGCCGACAAAAGAATGGTTAGGAAGGTATGTACTTACTGCTGATTTTTACGCCTCCCAGTGGTGGTTTTGCTGGTTGATTTTCGAAAGTCCTTCGAACGGATTTGCTGCCCTCGGCGAATGACGTGGTCCTAGGGCGTCCGCTCATTATTAGAGGTATAAAATAAACGGCCTAAGAATCCTGAACTTCATAGATACTTCACATTTCTCGTTACCACCCTTGCACTCGCACTAAACTCACTACGCCGACGATGTACTAATAGGACAGAACAGTCAAACAATATCACTAGATATAATAGAAATCAAAATACGACTATTCTACGACGGTTTTACAATATCATTTTGTTAATTTTTCAAAATTTACATCACTAAAAAGTACGACAGATTTTAGTTTCTTCAGACTTGACTTGAACGCTCATTCGGTAACAATCGGAACCTGTCGGGAACGGAACGTCGATTTGATGGCAGCCGAAGATGACGTCATGCATGAGCTACAAACGCCATCTATGAAATCGAAAGGGAAGTTGAAGACTATGTCGGTAAAACAGCAAGCCATGAACTTCCTCCGTTGACCATAGACAATTTTTGTAGACTAATGTCATTTCAGTCAAAGTATCAGTAGTCAGTGTCAATTGGTGTCCCACAGATGATGAAAAAACAGTCACGGACGCCATCAAATAAAAATAGAACAAGATGATGAAAAAAACGCGTTCCTGGATCTTAACTGAGAACCTGACCAACACCGCTGATCAAGGAATTATTTTCATCCTAATCTGAACCAACACCGCACCGATCTTAGCATTTATTTTCATTAAACAGATAATCCGAAAGGGTTAATCTGAAAACCAGCGTTGCCCTGAACCCGTCACAGGCTCAGGGCAGCACATAGCTGAGATTAATCCTTTTTTGGTTCACAATCTGCAATGTATTAACAGTGCTTCGCACCGCAGTGTTACCCGCATTATAATGGATTTTCTCGCGAATTTAATTATTTTCCCTCATTAAAGTAGCCTAATAGGTAGATATCGTAGTATCTCTTCTCAGGCTCTCATTAATCTATGTACCTACCCAAATTTTATGAAAATTGATTCAGTAGGTAGTTAAGGTTAGGCCACAGACAGACAGTAACTTTCGCATTTCGAATACCAAATGAATTTAGGTATCATCAGTTTGTTTATATTTAATTAATGTTGCTATGCCGTTTACACAGGGTCCGGAAATATTTATTTTAAATGTTTATATTGCATTAAAGAAACTGAAACTGAAACTAATTTTAAAGGAAAGCCATTTTAGTTTTACTTAATAGAATAAATTGTATTGTGCGAGTACCTCTAAGTAATATTACTTAGATCCATAGAAAAATTTCTCATAATTTTTTTTTTATAAGTATGAGATGGACTACACCTATGGTTCCGTGTACAGTTTAAAGGTATGTACACATATTGCAAAAAAAAATTGATACATTTTTCAAGAAGAACAATCCAGAGGTGCGCTGCTAGTTTTGAACCCACGAACTTTTGCATGATAGTCGAGTGTGCTCCCACTTAGCCAACACGGCTTAGTTAAGATTAATTGATAAAAATCCCAAAATAAATGAGGTTTTCACTATAATGGTTATACATATTATAAAAAGTCGTTGGGTTATATCCAAATATCAAGCGTTTGATTGTGTTGTTGGCGACTATTTTGGGACTCTAGCCATTTAGCGCTGTACTAGGCTGAAAAATTTGTTAACCCTAGATTCATAAACATTCGTCTTACAGAACGCGCGAAACGTATAAATTATTCTAAGTTTTAGAGCGAAAGAGATAGAAAGTTGACTTCTCAAGTACCTTCCTAGGTCATACGACAATATGTATCGCGAGTGGATTTTACCGGCAGTGAAGTGTTCTTGAGGAGTTAGAGAGTTTTATTCGTCTGAGGGACTAATGATTATGAATGGAGTAAGAATTGACGAGTACGGTTGCAATTTTAGAAACACGATTTTGAAGATTTCTAGTTTGATTAAGTAAACGGTAAGTTTGTAATACTATTTTTAATTGCTCATGATTATTCAAGTACATTTTATTTTGTTACATTGTGTGAATTTACATGTAAATATCCGCATTTCTTATCAAATTATTTTATTTTAGAAATGGACGCTCAAGACCTGCAAATAGAGCATTATTTGAATTGTTTATCCGATTCTGACGATGACTCAACTCATCGAGGAGATGCGGGCTTGAGCGGCATCGAGGATCACGTCGAAATTGAAGAAGAAATCCCGTTCGATTCTGATGGTAAAGAGACTCAAGATGATGAACAACCGATCAGCTCACGACAGCAGTTTTCTCAGTTTCAAAAACGTTCTCTTGCTTTCTACCATTCATGGCAATGGTACTGTTGCTTCTTCTGGAAAGCCAGACATCATTAAGTTCTAGAATTGGTTTAAAGGCGCTGACACCTTCGATCAAATGTGTAGTGTTATATCTTGTAGCAGAAAAACACAAAAATGGTCACTTTGCTACTTTTACGGCATGCTCAAAATGAAAATCATAAACTCGTATGTTGTTAACGTACATAATATTGTAAAACAAGGTAAAAAACCAGCAAACAGAAGGTCTTTCATGAAAGATGTTTCAGAGAAAATGACCGAACCGTGGTAACGTAAGCGTCGCGAAATGCCAACTTTGAGGCGATGCCTAAAATGGAAAATAGCCGAAGTTTTGAATGAAACGCCTTCCAGGGATACGCCAGGTCCAAGTGGAACTCAAAAAAAGATTTGTAACTTCTGTTATTACAAAAAGCGTCGAATGACGTGGTTTCAATGTAACCACTGCAAAACTGTCATGTGTATGGACCACCGTGGCCTAATCTGTCTGGATTGTTCAGAAAAAACATATTTTTGGTTAGTCTCATAAGTTTTAAATAACTCAATAAAGAAGTTAAACAATACAATTATTTATTTGTTTTCTTTTATTTAAAAAGTCATAAATAACCATACCTGAATATGTTCGTCTGTGAGACTAATGTTTATGATTAGTGTTACTCGCACATATGTTTATGAATCTAGGGTTAATAATGATAGATAACTTAAATAAATAAATATTTCCGGACTACTCTCACAGCATTTCCTAACCCCAAACTAAGCAGAGCTTGTACCATGGGTACAAGGTTAGGTGACTGATATACTACATAGATACATTTTTTATATTTGCTATTAATAATGTAAACGCATAAAATACATTTACTGAATAATATTATAAATATCTTGTTAACTACTAGCTGACCCCAGCAAACGTTGTTTTTTTTTTATTTTATTTTTTTGTTTTGCAAAATGAAAAATAGATAATAGTCGATTCTCAGACCTACTGAATACGCTTATACAATTTGGTAAAAATCGGTAAAGCCTAACTAACATTGTGACATGGAAATTTTATATATTAGATAATATCAACTGTACCTAGTACAATTTAAATATATAACTTACATTTAAGATTTTAATTAGCTATTTTTACCTTACCTATTAACAATGTACATAATTATTGTTGTTTCTATAATGTGAAATATTTGCAAGTGAAACATTTAATTGTGCAATAATTATACATGAATATAAACTGGTACTTTACGGGGATACAGCGGCGTAGTATATAAATAAACAGTAGGATAATTTTATTTCATTTCAAATTTTATAAGATCAAACAAATCATTCTGCAATTTTTAGTTCTATTGTTCTCAGTTTGTTTAGATAATGTTGGCGAATGCATGATGGTTGTTGTTTTTGTTAAAAATCTTGCGAATCTATATAAATAAAAATTAATTGATTAAAACTCAAGAACGGCTGAACGGATTTATCTTATCTTAGTCTTGAAATGTTCGTGGAGATCTAGGGATGGTTTAAAAGTCGAGAATAAATCGAATAATTGCCGGGATATTAATTTTGAATAATAACCCGTGCGAAGCCGGGGCGGGCCACTAGTTATAAATAAGAATTTATGCCCCATCTGCTCCCGGCACCTACGGGAGGGGGTGGGGCAAAATTCTTAAGCCCGTGGCCAGAGTCATACTCAATTTATACCTACTAATATTATAAATGGGAAAGTGTATGTGAATCAGTAGATTATAGCCACACACAAGTAGATTTGTAACAAAAAACAACCGACTTTCAGTTTGGAATATATATGAACTAGAAATATAAATAAAATGGCCTATGTCCTAATCTAATTCATAACCCGTACCAAATTTTAAGCTTATTGATTTTGCCGTGTAGGTACATCTGCTTACCTTCCAAGTTTCAACATCATACTCGTCGTTCTTAGAGTTTCGTAATTGGTACCTACTGAACTGAACATGAAGTTAAGATGGTATACATATAAACCTACTTATTGACTATAAATAGAGTAGGTACATATTGCAAGCCAAGTAGGTCCTATATAATAATCCTCTACTCTACATACAGGACGCTTTGTGCTAGTCATGTCAAGTAGCAGATATCCTCTTTGTTCAGTTTGGACACTCCCGATAAGATAACGATATTGATTCAAATAACAAGACCGTCAGACGATCAAAGGTGGTTATTAATTTGAACAACTGCTCTTAATTTAATTTTTCGAAATACTTATATACATGTATTATTTTGCAGAGATAAATAGCGAAGGAGCGTTTTAACTAAACCGTTATCAGACGAAAACGAAGACAGGCGCAAGCGCAGGTTTAATGTGATATCGAGATCTATAACCAACCAGTCAAGTCAACGGTCAGTCAGTAGCGCGCACGTCGCGATCGAGGCGGACGCGGACGGCTCAAAGCCAACCCATCGTAATACTGATAATGTGATAGCAAAAACACAAAATACAACCAAACATGGAGTGCTACACTTCCGATAGCTGCGACAGTGACAGCCGAGAACAGAAAACCCTCGACCTATCCAGCCAAGTTCTTAACTCATCGGGCCTGGCAACAGAACTAAGGAGCATTGTCGACGAAAAACACTGCGCACAAAACTACGAGATAATACTACTCTACAACAACAGAATAGCATCGATACCGGACACGATAAGCCAGTTTCACAATTTGAAGAACTTGGATATTAGCAACAATAGACTCACGGCTTTGCCTGACGTGTTCAGAAACTGTCCACTAACGTCGCTGATTGCGAAACACAACCAGCTAACCAACGAGTCCCTTCCGAAGTCTTTCTTCACGGCCAAAGCCTCGCTCAGAGAGTTGAACTTGAGCGGGAACCAGTTAAATTTCTTCCCTGAACAAGTTTTGGAGTTGACGTCGCTAAAGTACCTTTATCTTGGGGGCAATAGGATAGCAAATTTACCAAAGGAGATATGCAAATTGACCAGGTACCTATTCGTATTTTGTTTACGCTTTTATGCACATATAATAATATTTGAAAATTGAGCTTATCAACTTAATGTACTTTACATTTGTGAGGTTTAATAATCCTCATTATCTTTAGTCTTTGTATGCTAAGCAAAGATAGTACATAACTACTCTTTAGTTGTTCCGATATAATGCATTCGGATACGTAGAATACTTAAACGAAATATTATGATCTTAAACATAAATAAATAAAGTCTGGAACGGTATTTTCATCATGTTATGAATAACAGTGTAAACAATGATGATGATCCATCCATGTATTCTGGTTAATATTCGCCATTGTTATATTGTATTGTTTAGTAGGATGTAGTAATATTAGATTATGTGACCGAGCTTATCATGGGAAAATATCTTCTTATCTGAGAGCTGGTAGGTTCCTAATTTTGGGAAAGATGGTAGGTATTTGAGAAACTTGTTCAATGCTTTCCTGCTTATTGCAACACGGCGCTGCATACCTGGCTACACTACGGCAACATTTTTATCGAGTCAATTTGGCATTTTTATATGTTTACATGTTTACGAACTGCCTCAAATACCTTCCCAAAATTTGGTACCAGTTCTCGCATTATACCTACTTATGGGTACCCAACATTTAAGAATATATATTTGAATTATTCAATCGCACAGCCTACAAAATTTAACCTAACTTGTATGAATTTTTAATGTTTTAAATATGTGATAAACCTCTTTAACTTTGCAGGTTAAACCATTTTTAAATTTTATGCAGAAAAAAATTAAGACACATCCGTTATCACAGGATCCTGTGCGCGAAGATTACGGATGTGTCTTAATTTTTTCTGCATAAAATTTAAAAACTATCTTGTATTTTATAAAAATCGACACATTTCATGTTTTCATGTTCATCAGAGAAATAATGATAAAAATTGAAAAGCAATTTAATAACCTATAACCGAAACCATCGTTCTCCATCATAATATCACATTATCACAGATATATCACATATCATATCACCAGATGAGGTGAGATCGTATTGAAACGGATAGCGTTTTCCTAAAAATTTGAGTAGCTATCGGAATAGTAAAGCACAAACAGGTACAAATATAAAATTAAAATATATTTTAGTGACCATGTTCTTAAAATTATAGGAAGAGTTCCAAACAAGTACACGGATTGCAAGCCTAGTCACGTGTAGATTTCTTTTTTTTTCAATAAAAATGGTTTTTATTGTAAAAATTACAAAAGGTATGTACACCTTATCGCTAGTACGATGTCTTACAGACGACCTATGCTACACTAAAACTAAAATAGACTGGGTTTATTAGTTACGTAAAGATAAAATGTTTATTACCTATGTCATCAAAATAAAAGTCAATGAAATATTGAACAGATGTAACATGGTAATTCTTAATGACATAAATGGTAACCAATCAGCATGTGCTATGACATAACTAGGTCCTGTCAAACTAGGCGCTGGCTGGCTAGCGTAAAATAGCGAGAAGCGGCTGCTGCGTGAATTTTAAAATAAAACATAAACACTTAACAATGTTTTTAAACCTAATCACATTTTTTTTATTTCTAAACATTTTACAACCATTTATTCAAAATTGAGATCCATTCCATCAATTTTCTTTAGATGATACAAGTTAATAAACAGTAGGTATTGTTATAAATCTAAATTTAAATTTTAAGAAAAACCCCCCATTCCTATGCTTTAATTACCTTAAAAATGATATTTTGTTATGTGCACGCGATGCGCTTTCATTTGATACCCCACTCGAGTATATTTGCAGATTTTCGGTTTTCCTTCCCCACTCTAACTCCCATAACTTTTAAACGGCTCAACCGATTTTCATGAAACATGTCTAAGAACAAAAAAAACTAAATTAAAATCGCTCCATCCGTTCGGGAGCTTTGATGTCCCAGACAGACAGACAGACATACACGTCAAACTGATAACACGGATAACACCCCTCTTTTTTGGTCGGGGGTTAAAAATACAATTGAAGTACAGAACGGCTGATTCCGTTGTGAGTATAAAAGTATACTTTTCAACATTTTCTTAACACATAAATAGATTTAGATTTTTTTAATGGAGGTGGTAAATTATTCCAGCATTTCGAGGCTGAATATTTAAAACTGCCACGAAATACTGTGTAAAATAGTATACCTACAATTGACAGTGGCTTTGAATATGTAGTCCCTGTTTATAATGTACAGCACATGGTACATTCCATTGTAAATAGCTATTTGGTAATACGCCGGGCAAGGTCGGCTCATCCTCAATTGGTCGCGAAAATCGACACGTTTGTGCGAGGGCTAGGTTCGATTTCTTTTGGGTTTTAGGTATTGAATTATTCAGTACCTACCAACTATTTATATTTGTTTTTGTAATTTTTAGATTAGATACAATACCTAGGATTTGATATAATTAATGTTCTTTTTTACCTATTTTAAAGTGTTTTTTAGTGATTTTGTTGTAAGGAACACCTGTTTATTTTTTAACTAACGTAAATATTATAATGTAAGTACTTACCAATTAATAAATAAATTACCAACCTAGATGTATATAAATTTATTGATTATAAAATAAAATGCATTGTTTGTATGTGGCCTTGGTGCGGTAACAACTCAGTTAAAGCCTTAATCACAAATGATTTTCTAGTAAAAACATACATACATACATAAAACCTCAAAATAAGTAAAAATTGTATCATTCTTAAAAGTAAAACCAGCACAGTTTTGTGACAACTTTTATAGGTATCACGAAGTTGGGCTGGTCCGGCTCTTTTTAAAGTATTCTCAGTCCTCAGACGAAATACCAGGTCCATAAGATATTTACTATTTTTTTCTTTAAATACTCCTTAGATATGTTTTAATATCAGTCGTCCAGCAGCAAGATGGGTTGATTGTTATTTATTTATTGGAAAACCAAAAACTTACAAATACAAAAACTTACAAATCAATATAACACTAGAAAGCTTAATTAAGGTTTTCACGGATACAAAACACAATATAAAAACAACAACACTGTGAACAAAAACAAACAAAACCGCATCAATGTAACAACACACAAAGATATACAACTAACATTATCTTATAATAAAAACTCTCTGCTCATCCGCCGCCTGACCGTAGTCGCACTTGAACAGAATAGATCTATATCAAATTGCTTACAAATACTATTAAACATATTGCTTGCGCGACACAAAAACGAATTTTGACGATAGTTCGTACCAGCGTATGGAATATATATTAAATTATGGGATCTAGTAGATTTATTGGGAACATTAAGCTTAATCTTCTCAAGTAAATTAGGACAATTAATATTATTAGAGGTAATGTTACTATAAGATCGCAGGGCGCACATTTCCGACTTCACCCACTGCTGGTTTAAGATGTGGGTGAAGTCGGGGAATGGGAATTTAAATTACATTTTAATGATAACCTGGTTTAAATTTGTATCTCGCTTAAAGTAGGCTAAATGACAAACTGATTTATCCTCGTCAAAGAAATATTTACGATGGGTTTAAACATCATTTAAACATTTCTTTGTCACAATGTTAGTTACCGTACTCGTCCGAAACGGCTTAACAGATTATTATGAAATTTTATATGCATATAAAATATAAAACATGCATATACTTAAAATAGATAGTAGCCGATTCTCAGACCTACTGAATTGAGAATCGGCTACTATCTAGGTACATATTTTTCATTTTGCAAAACAACGTTTGTATTGCTGGGGTCAGCTAGTAAAAAAACTTCGTTCCAATATAAAGATGTAGATAGGTAAGTTTAAAACAAATCAACACAAGTGGTCCAGATAACGCATAATTAAACATTTATGCCGATATAAAACTAATAATCAACGAAAGATACGCATTAACATAAACATGCGAAATGATAATTTTTGCTTAGTCATGTGCTCCAACAACAACATGAGTATTAAATTACACAAGATTTTTATCAATTAACTGCTGATGGTATCCTTATAACTTAAACAACATAAAACATTTTGCTGTAATAAAACATTATGCCACAAAAAACACAAACGTATGCAAGTGGTGGTTGCGCTCGAGGTATTTCTGTAAATAAGGCTTAAAAGTTTTAAAGAACTTATTAAGCATTTTAAGAACTTATAAAGTTAATAATTAATTTATTATCCTGCCCGTTTTTCGTATCGTTAAATCATTAACTTCTAAACAATAAGTTTAAGAATTCATATCATGGGTACACTCACAGATAAAATTGAACTATACGTTTCAGTCAAAAAAACTTACGTACCTACCTACATAGCATCTACCTTCTAGGTCTTCATGCCCCATCTTAGAGCACATCGTCACTTTACATCAGATGAGATTGCGGTTAAATAAAAGCATATCTAGCATAAAAAAAAAAAATGTTATGCAGTTACATACATAACATTAACCTACTTGACTCGAAACACAATTTTTATTTAATTTTTCCTTAAAGTTTTACCCTACAGAGTTAATTTTATGCTATGAAGCCATTTACAGTTCTGACAGACAGTAGACACATGCAGTAAACAGACACAATATTAGCTCAGATAAATTAATTCTTTGCTATAAACCTACTGGCTATGTTAAAAGTGCTACGTTACGTTAGTCCCTGCTACATAAATCTAAATTTAAATATAATACAAAACCGTTCGGGAGCTATGATGGAACAGACAGGCAGACAGACACACAGAGAGACAGACACGTCAAACTTATAACAACCCTCTTTTCTGGTCGGGGGTCTTTTCTGGTCAGACTTTTTAAGTCTGATATAAACGTTATTTTCCAGTTTACAAATCCTATCAGTGGGCGGCAACCAAATCTCCGAAGTTCCTGAGACCGTGGGCCGACTGACTTCACTGCAGGCTCTGGTGCTCAGCGACAACAGGCTGGAGTACCTCCCAGCGACCATCGCCAACCTAAACCAGCTGCGTTCGCTGCACATCCACAGAAACAAGCTCAAGACCTTGCCGACGCAGATTATCAAACTGAGATGTCTGACAGAGGTGGGTTGATTATCTGATAAAGTTTGCTTACTATCTAATACCTAGCAGCTATCTGTTCAGTGGAAATTTTCCAATGGTTGGTATTACCTAGCTACCCAAGCAGCAAAACAGTCTCAGAACACGCAATTTCTAAGAGTGGTAGGCTTTAAGCGCTCTTATAATTGTTTTGGAACATGCCTCGATCCTATATTACTTTTAGACAAGCCGATATGGCCTCAAAAACGCTCAGTCTCATAACCAAGTCTTATATATTTATATAAGAGTATATTACTATGCTATTGTAAGCCACTTACTCCTATAAGAGGATTTACTAAGACTGATTGCTCTTGAGAAACCATGCTCTTAAATTCATATTTTATAAGCTCGTTTGATTTTATAATAGACTTGCTAAATGCTATTGTGAGAATTTAAGACTAATATAAGCATTGCATAAGAGCACTATGAGTATGTGCATTTCTGTTCTTATTTGAAACTATTATCAGATCAATAGCGCTGGATGAGTATACTATTAGAGTGATTTTGGATTAACATATTTACAATACAAAAGACAAGATGGTTATAAGAGCGTTTGATCTTAGATCGATTTTGGGAATACTAATTTTAACGATTTGAAGAGTAAAATTTTGCTGGCCATATATGTTATTTTAATAGTAGTAAATAATGGATTACAAAACCTGGAATAGATTTAAGAAAACTGGTGGCTACAGGAAAGTTGTTAAGAAGTACTATGAAATGTTAAAAAGAAAAACAAATATACCACTGCCAGGACAAGGTAGTGTAGAGAAAAATATCAGTGAGGGTTCTGCAGGTTTTGCTTTTGTACAAGAAGTCGATAGTAACGATGGAAATTTAGATTGTTCTATTAATGATAACAGTGAAGATGAATCTCCGAGCGAGGCCGAAACCATCTATGAAAAAACTTTCGTGTTAAAAAATGATGTCAGGAAATGGGCAAAAATACAAGACTCATTGGTATTTTAGGACGTTTATCGTGCACTCCAGATATTATTCATTTAAATATAAATATAGACGGATTGCCAGTATCTAATAGTTCAAGACAACAACTATGGCCCATATTATGTAATGTTTTTGAATTGCCTATCTCCGTTTGCAATAGGTAAATATATTGTTATTTTTACATTAAATAGCTTAATTTGATATAATATGTGGATGGAAGATTTGTGATATATGGGTATAAAAGAGTTGCTAATAACAGGAAAAAGGTACTTCTAAAGTCAAAAGAAATGTGTCTTAACTTGAAGTATTTTCTTGATTAGGTATATGCATTTTCTCTGTGTAGACAACCAAATATATTGATTTTATAGTTAACGAATTATCTAACATCTTGATACAGAAGGGACATTTATTGAAACAATTTGTTTGTTTGGTTATTAAAATATAATTTCGAATAAACACGTATTTCGTAAACGCACGTATCCTTTTGGCGTATTTTATTTGTATTGGTCTACAAAATGGGCAGAAAATATCGTGCTACTTTTTTTTGGCATCCAGTCATGCTCTCTTCTTTCTGCCCGTACTTTGCTGACCCATTTATGCCTTATAAGCTCTTCACTCGGGAATCTGTAAAATATAATATTAGCAGAGAAGCTTATGATGTACTGATGATAAATAAAAGAAGCAGTTACCATGTTGGTTAAGTTAGTTTTTTTTTCTCCCTGTCGATTTAAGGTTTTATGTATAATTGCGAGGATCCCTAATTTGTTTAAATATGGAGTTTGCTTTAGTATTCCGAATGCTAAAATTAGAGTAAATAATCTTACAATAGTCTTAGAGTGCGCTTGTAAAATGCAGCTATACATATGGCGACACTATCAATGCAAAATAACAAATAATATATCAAAACGAGAACTGGAAATAACATATTTAATAAGGCGCATGAATTTTGAATCGTAAAATGAGGTCTACTTTACAGTAAATAATAAATTCCAATAGGAATACTTACCGTAAAACTCAAATATACGCACTTGATAATAACGGCACTTTAGTATAAACAACTTCACAGCAACTTTATTTGTTTTCATTAATTATTATTTTTTTCTTCCGTGTAACTTTGAAACCAACACCCATACAACTTTCATGCAACTTGCAGGCTTACAAGATACTTATGTAAAAACAATACTAACCTAAGTCGGCTTATATTAATTTTGGCTAGATTTCTGTAAGCTCAAACAGCATTAAATTAGACTGATATTAAAAGGATATTAAACTAACTATGCTTATAATTGGTGCCCAAACACGGGCTTATACGATTATATAGAAGTGATATAAGAGCCAAAAACAGTAGTCTTGAAATTGCTGTAAGCCTAGTTTTTGCTAGTTGGGTACGTACTTAGGACTTATTAAAACATTTATTAAATACGCCGAATATTTTTTTAAACGCCGTTCCCAGCATAGCATATTGGCATTACGGCTTGTTTCCTATCTTATTTAAAAATATCTTTAATCGTATTACATGTGGTGTAACATACATGAGGTAGTAGGTAGGGGAGACGGGGGATATTGGAGCCTAATAAGGAAAAAATAAAGTAAAGCAAATTTTTATTTGAAACTTATTCCTTACCTATTTGACTATCATTTAATCACAGAATTAACGTTACATAACTAGGCAATAAGGCCGACCATTACGCATTTTGTATTTAGCATTAAGTCCATTTTTGTATTGTTTTATCTTGGTGTGGAATAAAGAGTTATATTATTAGTATTATTATTCATATAAGATAAACTTTAAATAAAAAACAAAATCGCTCTCATTATTCCACGTTGAAATGAGAGCCTATAAATTCACATAATAATGTGTAAATGGGATCAACTTAATTATTTAATCAGTCTCAAAATGTATCTATCAGTCAGGTGCTATCCCTTTTATGGCATTTTGGCAAATGCAAAAAAAATTTATTAATAAGCATAATGTGGCTATTAGAGTACGAAGAGTAGTCAAATACTAATATGCTCTAATCACCGCACCACAAACATTTTGATATAAATAAAGTTATATAGATACTGCAACTATCTTGTAACGAAATTATAAGAACATATCCTTAAAATTCATAACATTAGCTAATTGTGAAACAGGTTTGATTGTAATGAACGTATAACTAACTATACACATATACCTGACTGGTGAAATTATTTATTTTTATTACCATGGATCAAACTATTTAAAATCGTCCTTCGTCAAAGCGCACTGGCAAGTCTAGCGCCACGCCCGCGCCACATCCCTGTGGGGCGGGCGATTAGTACAAAAAATAAAACACGTTGCCGAAGGCGCCCTGGAAAGCAAGTGAATACGAACTGTAGTTTTGTGTCTCGTCACACCGCTTTTATTACCCTCTGGCTTCCATTATCCTCGGTCCCCCTACTAGATAGATTATCTAGTAGCCGAAAATAATTCGATAATGAGATTAAAAATGTCCTAATGAGATTAACTTACCTTTGTATAATTTATTATTACCACTTACATGTATATGTACGAGTATATTATATTCTAAGTTTTCATATAATTCATAGCTAAACCATAAAGTAATATTTGTATACGTATTTCAGATTTTATTATTAAATATGTTGTCAATCCCTTCTAGCTGAGTTTGAGAGACAACCCGCTAGTTGTGCGATTCGTGCGAGACATGACTCTACAACCACCCAGTCTGCTGGAGCTGGCGGGGCGCACCATCAAACTGCACCAGCTGCCCGTGCAGCCCGGCGACGTTCCGCACACCCTGATGCGGTACCTCGGCGCTGCGCAGTGCTGCGTCAACCCTAAGTGCAAAGGTAACAAATGCAATAGTTTACACATTTTTGGAGTTTAATCCTTAAGAAACGATTTGAGTTATAAGGCCCGGTACGGAAATTTTATCAGGCGTAAAATCAAGTGTTACACGAAAAGTTGAGGCGTTACGTAGAAAGAGACAAACATATATATCTGCAGGATTGAACGTGTAAAAGAATGAGATGGAATACATTACACAGCGTATCACATTCTCGGGGACTCCTCTTTGCGCGATACTTCGTAGTCTCACTGTATTTTATTTATATTATTTTGTAACATACTTTATGTAATACGCTTTAGTGAAGTAATATAAATAATCCGAATAATTACAGATATATGTTTGTTTCTCTTATCATTTAGCAAATGCGTTCATTTACCCTTTTTTTCTATTCGTAAGGAGTAAACTCCAATCGTGCGTCGTAGCTGACACACACACACTTTTTTTTTACACATACATGATCCTCTTATACACATTAGTCTCACAATAAATATAATTTAAAATTTAAGAAAAACCCCCGATTCCAATGTCTTTATTTCCTTAAATGTAAAACAACATAATATTATGTAATGTGGACGCGATGCGCTTTCATTTGATACCTTACACTAGTATATTTGCAGATTTTCTGTTTTCCTTCTCCTCTCTCACCCCCATAACTTTTGAACGGCTCAACCGATTTTCATGAAACATGTCTAAGAACACCCATGCCAAACTCACCTTTCATACAAAAAAAAACTAAATTGAAATCGCTCCATCCGTTCGGGAGCTTTGATGTAACAGACAGACACGTCAAACTTATAACACCCCTCTTTTTTAGTCGGGGTTTAAAAATACATAATTATTGATGACTTATAATTGTTGTTTTATACTTCTCTAATGTACCTACACATAGTTTTGATTTGTAGTATATTACTATTTTGCTATGCCCTATACACAGAATCCTTAAATGTTTGTAATGTTTATTGCAAAAAAGAAACTGAAACTGACATAATCTGCATAATTATTATTGGCGACCAACGTGTTTTTACCTATACCGTTGCTGGTAAAAGGCTTAACAACTATAATATACTTTCGTTATATAAAAAACGTCGTCACGTATATATACGATTATTGTACTTACGACTTTACGCGTTCTCACTGTATACCGCATGGGTAGCGAAACCTATTGGGAAGCCAGTCAGGCGGCAGGTTATACAGAAGACCGAAGAGTATAACTTGCCGCTCTGTCTAGCGTTTGTGGACTACGAGAAGGCCTTCGATTCGGTGGAAACATGGGCGGTGCTTGAGTCTCTCCAACGATGTCGCATTGACTATCGATATATCGAAGTGTTGAAGTGTTTGTACAGAAACGCCACTATGTCAGTCCGAGTACAGGAACAGAGTTCAAAAGCGATTCCCTTACAAAGAGGAGTTAGGCAGGGAGATGTTATATCTCCGAAACTGTTTACAGCCACTTTAGAAGACGCTTTTAAACTCCTAGAATGGAAAGGGCTAGGCATCAACATAAATGGCGAGTACTTCACTCACCTTCGATTCGCAGATGATATCGTAGTCATGGCAAAGACGATGAAAAAACTCAGCACAATGCTTGAAGACCTCAATCGAGTCTCCCAACGGGTGGGCCTCAGGATGAACATGGACAAGACGAAAGCCATGTCTAATGTCCATGTTGTGCCCGCCCCCGTTATGGTTGAGAATTCGGTTCTCGAAGTTGTTGACGCATACGTATACCTAGGACAAACAGTCCAATTAGGTAGGTCCAATTTCGAGAAAGAGGTCAGTCGCCGAATCCAACTCGGATGGGCAGCGTTCGGAAAACTACGACACGTCTTTTCATCGAATATACCGCAGTGCCTCAAGACGAAAGTCTTCAATCAATGTGTGTTGCCAGTGATGACATACGGATCCGAAACGTGGTGCTTCACTATTGGTCTCATAAACAGGCTCAGAGTCGCTCAAAGAGCTATGGAGAGGGCTATGCTCGGGGTTTCTCTACGGGATCGAATCAGAAAGATTCGTAGAAGAACGCGGGTCACCGACATAGCCAAACGGATTAGTTCTTTGAAGTGGCAGTGGGCAGGCCATATAGCACGAAGAACAGATGGTCGTTGGGGCCGAAAGGTTCTCGAATGGAGACCACGGATCGGCAAGCGCAGCGTAGGACGTCCACCAACTAGATGGACGGACGATCTGGTGAAGGCTGCTGGCTCACGGTGGATGCAGGCCGCTGCCAGCCGAAACCACTGGAGATCTTTGAGGGAGGCCTATGTCCAGCAGTGGACGTCTTATGGCTGAGATGATGATGATGATGATATAAAGTATAGAGATGCCATCACATTGTTGCGATATTTTCTGTGTACAATGTAATGTGCTGATGACTAACGTCATCGATTAACTTGATCCTACGATTAACCTTTATTTGGGCTCATCAGCAAATTCAGTATTTTCTAATAGGTCAAGAGCCATGGTGATAACGATAAAGCTCCTGGCCTCAATTTCCAATTCAATTAGTAAAGATGTAAATAAAGACATTAACATTTAATTAAAGTAGGTACCTACCTACTTTCCCAGATGACAAACCTTGCTAGTTATTTGAAATTTAAACACCTACAATGACAATTAAAATAGCTAGAGCCGTTTTTTGAGAATGTATATTCTGCATGCACACGAAATGCTCGTTTATTGTTATAAGAATTTTATGAGTAAAAGGAAAACTTCCGTTATTAAAGAGATATTTTCATAATTATAATATTAGGTAAAAAAAATATTATCCTTAAACTAAATGAACTATTAATAATTACGAAATATTTTTATAACCCACTTTAAAATAAATATTCTTTCAGGCGTGTTTTTCGACAATCGGGTGGAACACATCAAGTTCGTGGACTTCTGCGGGAAGTACCGCATCCCGCTTCTGCAATACCTCTGCAGCTCCAAATGTATCACAGGGAGTTGGGAAAGCAGGGAAGAGAACAACAATCCCAACGCGCATATGATGAGACGGGTGCTTCTTGGATAAACAGCAGAACAGATTAATCAACCTACTTTTTCTGTTAATGTATCATCTACACCAATCTCGGTTTAATTCCCCATTTTGTCAAAACTATAGAGGTATACAAGAACGACAAAAGGGAAGTATGCCTATGTTTTAGCACATTCTTTTTTCGGTTACTCTTGACAGAGTGGTCGTGGTTATGGGGGGTCCTTTTATTGGGTAGCTGCTTTTGCAACGCGCCGCCATTGTTCCCTGTTAGCTGCGTTGTGGAAGCAGTCGGTTCTGGTGGACTCAGTCAGAATTGAGATAAGGTCATCATCAGGACTTTGTCGGAGAGCTCCATTCGGCCCTGAACAACTAAACGCTCCATGGAGTTCTCGTTTCATGCCACGTGTCCAATGAACTTCAGTAGGTATTCGTACACACAGTCGACTGTAATCTCTTTTTAATGTGAAGCTCCTCGGGAATGGCGACGTTAGTACGATGTGCAATCCACGGAATCCTCAGACGTCTCCAGCATCACATCTCCAGGCCGTCTATTTCTCAGCTCATTATTAAGTTTCAGGGTCCAAGACTTCTCCATATAGAAGAATTTAAAACAAGACAGAACAGACAAGAACAAACAGTCGAGTCTTGGCCGCTTTGGTTATCTGGCGGTATATTTAACTCTTTGCTAGTCTCTCCGTAGCCCAACGTGTATGTTTTAGCCCATACAATCATTCAATATTTTTCTGAATGTATTAGCTACTTTATTTTTAAAATTTAAAATGTATTATCTTTAAATAAATAAACCAATGACCTACCCACAAACGGTTTGTTTTTAACTTCCAATGAACACCGTGTAACTATAGACCAGACTCTAGACACAAAGTCAATTCAATTCATTTATTTCACTTTTGGGACATTAAAGAACACTTAGTTACGTCAGTAAATTATTACATACATTATTATTGAAGACCTAATTAAAATAATCAATTAATAGTGCAGCTGAACAGTCGCTTTGTCAAAGTATGTAGAACAAAGTTTGACAAAGTGTCTCGAAAGTACTACTAACTAATTAATTTTAACATACTTCTTTCTGATATCGATATTATATTCCTACATACGATGCACGCTGACAGTAGACGCATATTCCGGACAAAGCGGCACTGGGATACAAAATGGCGAGGTATATATATTGTATAGCCATAGAACCGTACGTGATAGCCTGATATGTACTTAGGCGTGACACGACAGTCAGTTCCGATTTTTCGTAGTACAGTTTTCGCATGCCATTGTTGTTGGTCGAGGGCCTTGCTACAATATATTGAAAATAATTTATGACAACAACCTTCTTCTTCTAAAATATTAAATGATTTAAATATCTATTCACATGTTAAATGAACAAATTTGTAGTTATAAAGACGGAGTAGTTATATTTTATTGCTCATAAGGTTATCCATGACCATTTCCAAGAATCAAGATTATTTATTGATAACAAAAGTTTCCTTTAAATGAGTTTAAATACAGGTAATTTAGTCATTTTTTACATAATATATTTAGGAACAATAAATACCTAATATTTTATAAAAATGTATAAGAATAATTATTATTGTTATTATATGTTAGATTTTTTTTTAACCAAAGGTACCATTTACTATGTTTGTTTATTGTTACTTATACTCATATACCTACCTTAATTTTGTTTCTATATGTACATAAATAAACATTATTAATTATTGTGGCTTTTTACTCTGTTCTTTTACTATCTTATTTCTTTAAAATATTGTTAAGCATGTTTTAATGGTGAAATAAGTAAAACAAATCCATAATCATCTAAAAGCCTATATTATGTAAATCTAAATAGTACTTATTCATTATTCTCTTGTAAAAATGTTCGCCTTGCTTCTTTGCCTCTAAGGATAGCGGCTTTGAATAAATTACAGTAAAGTTGAATTGCCATTGGGGTGTCATCATTTCCAGGAACCGGGTATGTGATCAAGTTTGGGTTACAGTTGCTGTCTACAATCCCTATAGTGGGAATAAGCATCTTAGCACTATCACGCACAGCAGTGTGCTGGTTTAGAATATTGTTTTGTGTGTTTAAGAATATGCATAAATCAGGCAATCTCGTTATAGCACCGAATTGATGATTGGCATTAGTAAATATACCTCCTCTCCAAAATCTTGTATGGGCGTATTCTCCAGCTTCCATAGCTGTTTTCTCCACAACATGCGCATTTAGAGCATTTCTGTTGAAGAAACAAATAATTCCACCTCTATAAGCCACATGAGCTGTGAAATTAAGAGCCTTCCGTAAATGCTCTGCTGTTATGTCAAGATCGAAAATCAAGTGGCCTAGCCGAGAGCCATAAATGTAAGGTCTCATGAAGTCATTGAGTGAGCCTTCTTTATGTCCATAGTGGACCCTGTTATCAAACAAATCTTTGACTGTGAAGAGGTTGTGTACTTGGAAAAAGTCAGGATGTTCAAGAGGGTTCTTTCTCTGGACAGCATCTGCAAGAAATAGAAATGATTTAACAACTAATACTATGTTACTACATAGTTCAAGGAGGATTTTAATAATTGTAAAGTTAGTTAATTTAAAATCATCTAAATTTCTCAAGCTGTTGTATCTTACCTTCTGGTATTGCAGCAACTTGAACTGCAGTTGAATTTCTTTTTATTGATGATAATCCCTGTCTTAGTACAGGGTTTCCTAAAAAGAAACAAAACCTATTAGATAAGTTTTTATAATTTGAGACTCAATATAAAACAGCAATGACTAATGAGTTGTTTTCATAACAACTCCTGAACTAAGCATTTGTAACACCATACAACTTACTAGTTAAATTGGAAAACATTATATTTTATCAGAAATTATTTAGTATTTATTAAATAAAATCACCAAGAAACTATATCTATAGGTTATGTTTTCCTTTTCGTTTATCCAATCCATGAAATGAAATCCATCCAATCCAATCCAAATCCAATGCACTCTACTCTAACTCTAATCTAACCTCGTCCCACCATCTATTTGTCTGTCCCAGAAAGTATTTAGAATAAAAAGCTTCGAACTTCGAAGCCTCGTTAATTCGTTTTTATTATTTATCGCGCCAAGGTGATAGCCCTCCTCGATAAATACTTAAAGGGAAAGAACTTTTAAAACCAGACCTTTTCAGACCAGTATTTTCTGAGATTAGCGCGTTCAAATAAAATACAACGTATCTTTCTCTATAAGCAGAACGGGAAATTGTTGAACAATCAGTCATTAACAAACTAAAAAAAGAGTTATAAAAAAAAACAAAAAAATATGTGTATATAATAATATTAATAATTATATCGAACTCGTTACTTATATATTATTTTTTTAAGCAGGCGCGAAAATTTTCTTTCATATCTTTTATGAACTATTATTTCTGACATGTCAAACGGGCCAGCGAAATAGCTCAGCTCCGTCTGGCTGTCAGGCAATAAAGTGAAACAAAAATAAATCTTTCTCAAGCGTTGATAAAAGTTATTTATAAAAATAGTTTCCTGTGGTTCAATAAGATTTAGGAATATATTATTGCATGCGCTAAAATGGACGAGATAGTTTTCATTGGTGACTGGATAAAAGATAGAGTTTTAGGATCAGGAAGTTTTGGTGTTGTCGTGCTGTGGAAACACAAAAGAACTGAGGAAAAACTTGCTATAAAAACATGTAAATGGGGCGATGAGCTCACAGCGAAGCATAGAGACCGATGGACCAAGGAAGTAGAAATGCTACAGAGTTGCCAAAACCGGAATATAGTTGGGACCAAGGAGCTACCTCAAGAATTTGTTAATGGTTTACAGCGCGCTAATCCTTCGGGGCTGCCGATCCTTTGTATGGAATATTGCAGTGGCGGTGACCTACGGCAGGTACTTAACAAACCTGAGTCATGTGGGGGTCTCAAGGAACCACAAGTTAGACAAATACTGAGTGACATCAAAAATGCTATGCAGTTCCTTCATCAAAACAGGATAACTCACCGTGATCTCAAACCTGAAAATGTAGTCATGTGTGTCCTTGATAATACAGGACAAATGAATACTCTAGGTCCTAATGTGACATACAAATTGATTGATCTGGGCTATGCCAAAGAAATTGATTCTAATTCAATCTGTGCTAGTTTTGTTGGAACATTACAGTATTTAGCTCCAGAAATTTTGTACAGCAAAACTTACAGTAACTCTGTTGATTACTGGTCACTAGGTCTTCTTGCATTTGAAATAATTTGTGGCGATAGGCCATTTTTACCTTTCATGGCTCCAGTCCAGTGGATGCCTCATGTTAAGAAGAAGGCTCACTCTAACATTTGTGTTTATGAGACATTTCATGAAGATATTGAATACTCTGATGAAATATTCCCAGAAAATCATATATCAAAACCATTCAAGACCCTAATTGAGGAGTGGTTAAGAATAGCTTTAGAGTGGGACCCAAAACTAAGAGGCAGAGATACTCCTTCAAGAGTCACTTTCAATTTGCCTGAAGATAAAGAAAAAGCCAGCAACATTATTATATTTGACAGCCTAGGAGAGGCATTGTCTAAGAAAATTATTAAAATCTATTCTGTGGTGACATACTCAGTCTTAGCTTATGTTATTGACGATACATCCACAGTATCTTCACTCAAAGCAATGATCCTCAAAGACACCAAAATCCCCATTTGTGAGCAAATTTTAATATCACAACTAAGTTTTGGGGAGCTTGAAAATGAAGAACTTATTACTAAATATTGGAATGAAAGCAATGAAATCATGCTGTCTCTATTTAGCAGAACAGTTTTCATGGTTGATAATGTGGAAGCTGTAGTTCCCAAGTCAGTGCAAAGATGCTTGGAGTTACCAAAAGCTCTGTACAACTTTAAAAATAGTCAGAACTTGTATCAAAATGGATTATACTTTGTACAAATGCAGATGGAACTCTTTGAATCTCTTGTAAAAGGGATTTATGTGAGAGCTGAATCACTGAAGTGTGAAGGAAACCAGCTCCTCTTAAAACACAACTCAGTTGATAAGAGTATTGGAAATCTACTTTCCCAAGATGAGATTTTGAAAAAGTTGAAGGAGACTGGTAAGAAACACATCAAAGAACTCAGAGAAAATTCATCTGGAACCAACTTACTGGGAGGTTTTGACAAAATATTCAAAGATGCAGATGATCTAAATGATAAAACCTCTAAGCTAAAGACTGCTTGGTCTCAGGTAACAATAAGGCTTCAGTCTGCGACTAGAAGATGTAATGAAAATGTCTCAACAGATCTCAATAATTTTATCTCCAAGTTTAATTTCACAAATGTCTACACAAATGCATATAAAGTGTTCCTTTTGTACAAGAAAACTATGAGTGAATTTAGAGGCAAAGAAAGACAATGCCATGATATTATGAAAGTTTGCTATGACTGCTTAAAGCTCAGGACTAAGATTCTAACTGAAATAAGACACCAAACTTTTATTCTTAAACTTATGGATTTGAGCACGGAATTTTCTAAGATCAGTGAAATTGTTAAAAGTGCCCATGAGCATACCGAAAAATTGACATTCGATTTATCAAATGTTCTCAATGAGCTCACAAACTGCACATGGAATACCATAAGTCTGATTGTGCAAGATGCTGAGAGTCTTTCAGGTCTTCCTTACAGTGTGGTATCTTTTGAAAAGAAAGACTTTAAGATTGGGGAACCTGTATCCAATCATTGTATCAAAGGTGTGAGAAATGTGGGAGAAGAAGAACTTAAATCTCTGATTGAGGACAGTTTGATCTTAAGAAGGAATCACAAGCAGTTGACAGAGAAACTGAATTCACAGAAAGAATTATTAACCAAATCTAGTTTTGACTTTAGCTTTTTAAATGAATAAGTGCAAATAGCACTGTTTTATTGTCTTGTGCCTTAAAATGGCTATGGTGCTTCTCTTTTATAAATTAATGTAATTTTAATCATTTTTGATATGATTTTACTGTATGTTGTTATAATTATAATAATAGAATTTAGTTTTAGTAGTTCCTTAGACTTAACAAGATATTAGTAATTGTTATGTTATGTGGCTGCTTATTTAGGTAGTTCCATAAAGTTTTTTATGTGTATGTTATGTAGTGCCAATTTCAAGAAATACTTAATGTAATACTTGTCAGTTGAAATTATACTAACATGTTTTATGTTCTAGTCAAATTAAGTGCAGTTAAAATAAATCCATTTTATGTTATTTGTTTGCATTTTCTGTTTTAAGCTTCGAGTTTTTCACACCACATTAATAATAAATAAAATAATAATTGCCGGACAATCCACAACAACAGCTAGCCCTGTGGTAAACTCTAAGCTTGTGTAACGGATACTAAACACCGTCTAAACATAATGTAATAGACTTCCATAGTATAGATTAAAAAGTCATGAAAATAGTTATACATTATGAGTTTCTAATCCATTCAAGTACTTCTCTGGTCTTTAAATATGAAGTAATTAAATATCACTCATTTCTCATTAAATTTATTAAAATAACAAGACAAAATAGCTCATAAATCTAGGAATGTATTATTATTATTACTTCAAGTGTGAACTCTGAAAACGTCAACATTAAGAACAAGCCCATTTTATTAACAACAAATAACATTCCATTACTTTACGATAAGGCTCCCTGTAAACAGTTCCAACCATTCTTTAAAACTATTAATCTTCTTTTGTAGCTTCTTGGTACTTGATGGTATTTGGAGATATTCTTCAGGAGCAAACCTGGGCTCGGGGCCTCCGCTGACGTGCAGCCAGATAGCAAGTACAGCATCTTCTATATTTGTAACAGATCGTCTGCACAGCCTTGCAGAAGTCATACAAGTGGCAGCTAATGCTTTCATCCCTCCCACAGACACTGCTCGTGGCCGTTCTTTCCTGGCCGCCAGAAAGTAGTTTCTTAAAAGATTCTCCGCCGCCACGTCCATGGATACTTCTATTCCGGCAACCAAATCGATGTACGCCGCTATTTCCTTCAAAGTCTGCTTTTCTTCGCTGGCGATTTCCATCGGATCAATACTACGCTCCAAATGGAAATCTATAATTTCATCTTGGTATTCCAAGACGTCTCCTCTACAAACATTTCCGAAAACGCTCGCTACGTTGTAAAGAATAATTTTCTTGAAATCCATACCTTGCGCCCATACAGCGGTGCGAAGTTTCGCGTTACCTGCTTCTGTTTTAACTACACCGCTCTCAACTGCTGCGAGAATTTCATAAGTTTGTTTTTGATTATAAACGTGTAGAGACAATGGCAGAGCACATACGCCTCCTGAACTTGCTAGAAGAGCTGTGGAAACCGTAGAGTTGGATGTCCCTAAGGAAAAGGATCGGTCAGCGATTCTTAGAGCGTCTATCATAAGTCGACCGGCATGTCCAGTGTCGAACCCAGCAGCTAATACGTGGACAATCTCAGACCCAGTCATAGCATTGGCTTTTACGCTGCAGAGACTCACAAGCAGGCCTATCTTCAAATGCATAAAGCAATTGCAGGGGCAGACACTGAGACCAATGCTCGATGCTAAGGAATAGATAAACTTCCATGGAAGACCGTCACATGCTTTGTACAAATTCTGAATTTCATCTAAAACGGGACTAGTCATAGGAATTCTTAATGGCACTACCTCTTCTACAGACCATACTACTTGTAGTTTCTGTGACACAACTGCGTGTATAGCATATTTAAATCCTAACGACAGTTTTGTTATCAAATCGTCAGAAATGGTGAAATTTTTTGAATGTATTTGCTTGTCCAGCCTAAAAGTGGCCGTTACCTTTTCGCCACATCTTCTCATTCCACTGTTTTCAAATAATACACTTTTGCAAATATAGCATTTTGGTGGAGCTTTAGGGATGTAGTGTAGTACTACCTCATTGCCTTCACATTCCTCAGGACAACTCCATACTGTATGGTAGACGTAACTGGCCGGCTTAGATATTGAAATAAGAATACCTTCATATAACACGAGGCCAGTGTAGTGATGCGGATTGGGACGAACAAGCAGTTTTGATAAACTTTGTAATCTTATCAAAACCAGACATTGATTTAGTTTAAAATGTTGGTTTTCGTTTCCATTAGTTGCTTGTAAACATGCAAACAAAATTTCGATACACATTACCTGCCATTTCAAAGGCTCTTTTATTAAATACATGCCGAGATCCGGAAATGTATCTAGAAGGTCCATTACGTCAATATTCAGTAGACATCTCAGAGGTGGGAAATTGTGAATTGCTTTTTCTGTTAGCGCCTCCAAAAACTCTTCGCATTCAATTCTCATGTTGTCCAAATAACGCCTTTTATCCAAGTATAGCAATAACTGACAATGTAAATCCATTGTTCTATTGCTATTATTTTTATTCATTGAATTTCTCAACTTTTGATAAGGTAGAGGTACTTTTTGCGTAATTGGATTTAGCTCACTTGATTGTAATACTTTTTGAAATTCCCGCCATTTTTTTAAAGGATCGAAGGGGAATGTGATGGAAATGGAGATGTTTTATATTGCCACTTTTTTACATTACAATAAAAAAAATGCAATGTATAATTCTACCTGCCGAGTTAAGAAATGTATTTTTAACAATTTTATATTATTTATGTAAGTACCTAATACAATCAATCCAATTTTTATATTACTTATTTCATTTTTAAAAATTAGAAATTACTAACTGACGCCAGCAAACGTTGTTTTGCAAAATGAAAAATAGATAATAGCCGATTCTCAGATCTACTGTATACGCATATAAAATTTGGCAAAAATCGGTAAAGCCGTGTCGGAGCAGTACGGTAATGAAACGACATGTGATGTGACATAGAAATTTTATACAATGTGTATTTACGAATCTTGATCAAACGAAATGTGCGGTTACACCAGGTACATAAATTTATCGATAAATATCAGATATAAAAAAAATTGGTTGCCTGTAAAGTCGGTATACGGGCGAAAGTTTTACGTGACAACGACTTTGAGTGGTAAAATAATTTTAATGTGAATATTCATTCGTATAGTAGGAAGAAGGATGAAATAATAGTAACAATTTAAAACATTTATTTATACAAAGAATTATATTTAAAACATTAATTTATACAAAGAATCTCGCACTGAATTTCATATTAACAAAATTTTATTTTTACCTTTACACATACATACGTATTGATACGTACGGACGCGTGCCTTTCACTTTTTATGTCTGTCTCTCTCGCTCTTAGGCGGGCTAACCATGCCCGAGTGGAAGGGACGCGTGCCTCTCACTCGCTCTCATTGTGAGCGCATAACGTGAGCGGAGCGTAACGCAGTTTCTTGAAGTGTCACCCGGCAAACCAATTTATAAGACGTTGTCACGTCAAAAGTGTGTGCGTGTCAGCTACGACGCACGATTGGAGTTTACTCCTTACGAACGATAATTATGATATATAGAAAAAAAGGGTAAATTAACGCATCTGCTAAAATGATAAGAGAAACAAACATAATATCTGTAATTATTCGGATTATTTATATTACTTCAATAAAGCGTATTACAAAATAATATAAATAAAATACAGTGAGACTACGAAGTATCGCGCAAAGAGGAGACCCCGAGAATGAGATAAGCTGTGTAATGTATTCCATCTCATTCTTTTACACGTTCAATCCTACAGATATATATGTTTGTCTCTTTCTACGTAACGCCTCAACTTTTCGTGTTACACTTGATTTTACTCCTCATAAAATTTCCGTACCGGATCTTATAACTCAAATCGTTTCTTAAGGAGTAAACTCCAAAAAAATATATGGTGGCTATTAACAAAAAAGCCAATTCAATATTTTTTTGAATGAAAACTTTTTCATCTCGTTTTTTCTTCGTTTCTGTTTGAGTAAACGGTGTATTTTATTCAAAGTAGTCTCATTTGAAAGCCAGATATCTTACCTATCTAAGAAAATTTTAAAGAAAATACAATTTCGGTACAAAAGCCTATTAAAAATATTTTTTTATCCGAAATTTATCGATAAATTTATGTCGTGCGTGCAGCCGCACATTTCGTTTGATCAAAGTTCGAAAATACACATTGTAGGTAAGTATATTAGATAATCTCCAATCAGCATCAGCTGATATATTATTTTTTCTGTAAATGCAAAAATCAAAAATCATTTAATACAAGTAGTAGGTACGTAGTGTAAATCATCAAGGAACCGAAAATAACGAGGTCCTACCTACACAAGACATTTAACCTACCCACGCTATCTTAAAGGACAAACTACAAACTCCACGAAGGTCGATAAGCAATCAACCATTGGCGATGGCGACCATAATAAGGAACGGAAATCAGTATCGATATGCAAATGATATCAAAATGATTACGATTTACAACCCAATGACATAGTTTAAGTAGAGCCAGTTCATTCATTGTAACGCAGTACAGTGACGTGGTAAAGTGATTAAGAATTTCAATATAGTGTATTGTTTAATGATTATGAATCATTAGAAATCGATTGTATCATTCATATAATGATTCATTCATCTTTTACGTTTTGTATGTGTGACGTGTTTGTATTTTTGTAGTGAATAGGTAATGTTTGTATTTTATTGATCATTAAAAGGGTATGTAGGTACCTAGTTTAAACTCCTATGCTAACAAACAGCGGAAACGATAATAATTTATACCTACTATATATAGATGATACGTTAGATATGATAAGTAAATTCCTATAGGTACATGTTCGCATTAAAATTTGTATTTTACCGCCATTCGGTATTGTCTCCTTTCCATGTTTTTCCAGGGAGATATTTAAGTATTCCTACAGTTAATGTTGCCTAAAATAGTTAGGTAGTAACGTCAATCTTACAGTGGAAGTCCCAGCAGTCTCTCCAGCCGTGTCAGATAAAATACAGCACCTACATGCAATGGTGCATGCAAAAACTGTAAACAAAAACATACTTAATGAGTCTATTGAAATCTTATACTTATTACCTACCTAAGTGGTAGTAATTTTTACAAAGTATCTATACTATTACTTTGGCGTTGTCGTGCCAACTGTACATGAACGAAACTTATAGTAGGCGGATTGTTCGAGTGGAGCAAAGCAACAGAATAAAAAATACTACCCACGTTTCTTACAGTGTTACACATTTATTGTTGTAACAGGTGATCACTATTTAGCGTTCCGATACCCGGAAAGTTTATTAGTAGTAAAAATACCTACTGAAGCTGAAATTGTACCGGCTGACGCAATATTTATAAAGCTTGGTAGCATTATAGAAGATTCGAGTTTTTTGTATTTTGGGACCACTCACCGCACATCTACACATTGGCAACGTACGTTATTAGGCAGAGATAACAATGCAGATTTCGCTTATCGTATGATCGAGTT
The DNA here is from genome assembly GCA_929108375.1 of Gymnoscelis rufifasciata. NCBI lineage: Eukaryota > Metazoa > Arthropoda > Insecta > Lepidoptera > Geometridae > Gymnoscelis > Gymnoscelis rufifasciata. The sequence goes on along the minus strand of OV815315.1, from coordinate 2,855,895 downwards.
TTTTATTAAATTATTAATACAGTCACACAGTTCTAGTAATGTTTAACCCCCGACCAAAAAAGAGGGGTGTTATAAGTTTGACATGTCTGTCTGTCTGTCTGTGTGTCTGTCTGTTTGTCTGTGGCACCATAGCTCCCGAACGGATGGAGCGATTACAATTTAGTTTTTTTTGTATGAAAGGTGAGTCTGGCGCGAGTGTTCTTAGACATGTTTCATGAAAATCGGTTGTGCCGTTTACAAGTTATGGGGGTGAGAGTGGGTAAGGAAAACCGAAAATCTGCAAATATACTAGTGCGGGTTATCAAATGAAATCGCATCGCGTCCACATTACGTAATATTATGTTGTTTAACGTTTAAAAAATTAAGGCATTGAAATCGGGGGTTTTTCTTAAATTTTAAATTTAGATTTATAAATTATTAATTTTCAATAATAGTGAATCTTATTGCAACAAGTTGAATTCAAATGTCGATGAATATAAAAATTAGGTAGGTACTACTTAATAAAACATTTTTTAATTGTATAATTAACCTTTTTAGTTGTAGTTGAATTAACTTATAGTTAAGAGAACTAACTATAATGCACCATGAAGAAAAACATAAAAGGCTTTCATTATAAACTTCGTATAAATAAGTTAGCATAGAGCCTCAAGCTGTGTCATACTATGTACTGGTTGTGAGATTCGCGCGGGCGTGCGTGGGGTATCCTGCGCTTCGGGCGTGCGCACTCCGCCGCGCGCCATGCCCGAGCACGACGCGTACAAGCTGCGCCCGCGCGCCGCCCGCAGCCGCGAGCCGCGCGCGCGCAGGACCCCGCAACCGCTCAGCAAATACAGAAGAAAAACAGCCAACGCGCGCGAACGCAGCCGCATGCAGGAAATAAACCTCGCGTTTGAAGCTTTACGCCGCGCTGTGCCTGCGGCAGCCATCACTGGATCACCTATCCCGTGTGAAAAGCTCACGAAAATCACAACTTTAAGACTAGCGATGAAGTACATCACCGCGCTGAGCTCGGCTTTGCAAGAGCCGGCCGAGGAGCCCCGTCCTGAACGCTGGTCGTCGCCCCTGTGTTCTGAGCTCTCAGAATTCTCCACGGAACCTGACCAAGAACCCCTAACGGATCTCGGAGAAGATTCCCTCTCTCCCTTCGATTCCTTCTTCGCAGAGTTCGACTGCGACTACGTGGAGAGAACTTTCGCGTGACAGTGATTGTGTTGTGATTCTGGACTGCTATAATTAGGTATTCTGCATTGCCATACTAATATTAGGTTTATGATAGACTATTGATATATTGAGATTAATTTATTGCTATTTTAATAAATTTTATTTGTTATTGTTATAAAATGGTATTTCCTTCATTTGACGGATATTGTAGGGTAGGTATTTCATGTTTTTCCCTATTATTATCATATGACACCTAAAATTAATACACGTGTATTAATTATAATTAATCTAACATTTTACCCTATCCGCTATGCTAAAATGATTCCGAATCACAAAATATAGCTCAAATTCGAAAATTTATATCAATGCTGGTTATGATGATTGCAAATACCTGAATACCTACATACAAAATATAAAAAAAAAAAAATTGTTACATACACAGTTTAAAGAATTAAGTTATCTTGCTATTTTGGAAACTGGAAAATTAGTATGTAGGTACTACTAGTTCGAGATTATTTATTTATTTTATTTTATTATACGAAAAAAAAACAAATAATATAGGTAGGCAACATTTTATTCATATTCATATTATTTTTTATCTGGGTATAACACTAATTATTTTATTTATTTATTTATGTAAGTACATTATCACGATTAAGCAACCAATTAAATTAGTAAACATAATTACAATTATATAAATTATTAAGAGACTTATCAATCATCATGTTAGCTTAACCTGATTTTATACTCGTATCTAAACATTTATCACTAAGTAGACCATAACAGAGAGTTGAAAACAATCGATCCCCAAGAGCTCACTGTACTCGACATTTCAGGATCAATTTCTCAATCCTTTTTACTTTAGGCAAAGGCTTTCAAAAAGATAGGTAGTGTCTAATTTTATCTCAATCCTACAATTCTAATTTTACAAACAGAAGTTTACATCATCTAGTCTACTCGACTTCTAAGTAAAATAATCGTCTATTGTTTAGTACAATCCTTCTTTTGCCCATCGGTGCGGAATGATTATGGTAATACCTACTGAGGAAGTTTGAGTCCAATATTTATGGTTTTAGGATGTGTGTAAATATATCATCATGAGACCTTCATTCTTCTTAATTAATGATCTAAAAATGTATTGGTCATTACAAGTATTATTTTTTATTTACACTTTAGCCAACGCCAATAAAGCCGTGTTGGCTAAGTGCTAGCACACTCGACTTTCATTTCGAAGATCGTGGGTACAAAACACTACCAGGTCTCCCTGGATTTGAAAATTGTATATGCGCTTTAAACACGTGCTTTAACGGTGAAGGCAAACATCGTGAGGAAACCGGCATTATCTCAGAAGTTTGAAGGTTTTGACACATTTATAAGCCCGCACTTGGCCAGCGTGGTGAATCAAGGCCTAATCTCTCTTGTCATGAAAGAAGTCCCTGTGTCCCAGTAGTAGAAATGTCATTGGGGTGCTTGAACCGACAAGCGAATTTTTTATTTCCTCCTTAGCCTTTGGTGATTGCTGAAAGTATCAATAAAATCTTACCTAGTCAATGCTTTAAGGGTGAATCAGAATATTGTATAATGGTTCATGAAAAACTCAGCTGCGGCTAAGTATCTAAGTGTAAGTATCTAGTTATTATTATACCCCTGTAGAAAAAGTATATGTCTGTTGCATAAAGAATTACTTATGCAATGCAATAAATATGAAATTAAATTAAAAAAATATTTTTAACTGCTGAAAAGATATCCTTTAAAGCAGCAAATTATATCCCTTAGTGCATGGCGATAATTTTAAATTATCATAGTTTTCAACAATATTAAGGCTTAAAACGTATGAAATCATGTGACCTTGACGTATATATATACAGTTTATGCCGTAATCATGGCGCTTGCACCAGCATCTAAATATCGGAAAATTGAAAAACCGTCAAATCATGATAAATTAGTCATATTATTTTACCTATCCCTTGAAACAATAACGTAGCAGAATAAGTTTTGTATATATTTCTGAATGCGTTGTAACTCTGTAATGATTAGATCATAACCATGTAAGCATAGGCTTCTAAGGAAATAAACGTTTTGACTTTGACTTTGACTTTATCGTCATAGTGGTGACGTCATTAACTTTCGTAACACTGTGAAACTGTAATAGGTTTTATATAATGTTGTTGATTTTAAATTACTTTATTTGAACAAAAAGGTGGCCTCAATGCCTATGTTATGTTTAATTCAAATAAGTATTAGTTGCAGTTCTAAGTTATCTACTATCTTTGATTAAAGAAAAATTACAATTTTATGCAACTGTTCGTTACTGCCAAAGTCGTAATAAGACATTTATCTTAATTAAATATAGTCAGTCTAGTTTGCCAAATAAAAACATTACGATAATTCATCCATTAGGCAATTTTAATTCTGAGTACCATTACTATCTTTAGGTTACCGTTTTATTTTTAATTAATTATTACTTTGCTGTAACTTCTAAATATAAAACGCTTACTCTTCGACTGAAGACTCTTAATGTAAGTTCGTTTAAAAATATAATTTGGGAACCACTCAAAAGTTGAGTAGTAACTATATTAAATAAGTATATTAGTAAAAAATATTACCTACTAAGTAATAATTTTTCAAAAGTTCAGATTTTTTTTATTTAATTAAAAAAAGACCCGTTACACTTACCACTACCATATAGAATAATAAATACTACGCCACTACATACTTTTTTATTTTGTTACTTTTATTAGTTCATGGTTCTTTACTATTTATCTGTTTATTTTCAAGCATGTTGATGTATTACAAAGTTTTTTGATTTTACCTGTTAGAGTATCAACGATGAAACTAGATTTCTGGATAAAAGTACTAAATACTAGTAGTCGGTCTCAATTTAGGATGCTACGATTACTTTCTTGTAGGAGCCGCCTAGGCGTTGCCCACGCGCGGCCCATCAGCCCATTGTCTTCGTTTAAGAAGACGAATGTAATCGTTTTTTGTTACGGAACATTAACTTTGAGCGGTTGAAGTAACTAGAATAATCATTTATAATCAATTCGTGAGAGAAGTTCAGTTTGGTTTAGGAAAAACTATAATAAAAACATAAATCTAGTTGGTTTGCAATAGTGGGTTCATCTATTGGATATTTGTAGGTACATATTTTATTTTTTACTTAACTGACTCATAATATAATCTTATAAGATACAGTCCGTAAGGATAACTTAAGAACAAAGTAAAATAATATAATCAAAATGTTTCAAAATCTTCTTTTATTAAAGCATTAAAGAATAGAAAGCAGCTATATCTGGAATCTGGGATTACCTAAAATTTTTAATTTTACCATCATGTCTTTATCTTTACACACATTTTTTCTTAACGGAGTTCATAAGAGCTCAGCATCACGACAAAATCACAAACCAGTCATATCTTAAGGTCCATTTTCCTCGAATCCCATCTTATAACTTTATCTCCCCGAATCGGCCGGCCCAAGCCCGCAAAAATGCAAAACTTATGCAACGACTTAATGCAATAAAGAACCAAGCGGTCATGCCAAATTCGGCGAGTGGATTGCTTTCTCACCATGTATGGGGCATGACAGCTTGAATTATGTGATACATGTGATTAAGCGACATACTACCTTGGTACAATCGCAAATTTTCGACTGCGTTGCATGAAACCGTCCATCAAGCTGGATTGAATGGTTGTGATTAGACTATTGCTTGCCAAATTGAGTGTGGTGATACCGTAGTTGGAACTGAGCAGGTTTTCATCGGGGTATCGGGATTTGGGTGTGTCTACTTGTCAATCACAGATAATACAAGTAGAAATCACTTGCCTAACTTTATTTGGTATCTACCTACGAATATTTATAGAAATACAGTTATATTTTTAGTTCAATATGACTTGGCCGTTATTTATAAATATAATATATAATACGTATCGAATCTCAAAAGTGACGGATGGTTGCAAGCGATATGCATACAGCGAACCGAGGGTAAAATTTTTTATTTCTTTCATTTATCTTCATCGAAATAATCACTCTTAGATCAAAAAGTGTCGTTTTAATTAACCAAAAAAAAATTACAATTAGATTTGTTTGAATAACATAATATTGCATTATTACAGCATAGCATTTTAAACAAAACTGCAGTCTGTCTGCATAGTTGAAGTTTGAAGGTGGACGAAACACGTTTTGTTTTTTTGAACGTTTTTGGAATTTTGGGTTGTAGGTAGGTACCATACCTAAGTATTGCACTCGAAGCGAAAAGCAGCGTTATTTATGTTATAATTGGACTAAAATCACCCAAAAACCGCCCATATTAACGTAATTTCATTTAGCATGCCCCGTGGTAAGCCCTAAAGCTTGTGTTACGGATAATACACATCTGAAATAGTTAATAGATTTTTTTTTATTTATACATATTAAACAACCAGACTATGTAAGTTAGTAATATATGTCCATAGGACTCCATTACTCTATGGCTTCTAAATAGTCAGAATCCAAAATAGTTGTTTATAAGTCAAGACAAAAGGTTTTTGTTTGGTGGAGCAAATGCACCACAGCTGCTTTCAATTTCTTGAGATAGATAAATTAAGATTAATCTTTATGGCCAGTATTATTATGATGGTAATGTCGTGTCGTGACCCTTAATACTAGGTCAGATTTATTAGGATATATGAGCGATCTACAATTTACCTGCATAGTCACTTATCTACACATGTGCGTGTATCTTTGTTTTATTAGGAATTGAGTAGTTTTTTATGTGAAATGTTTTCACCTTCACCAATTCAATAAAAAGTTACCGAACAATAAAAAGGTACTTACGTAGGTACGGTCTTTACAAGATAAATTATAGAGTTTTAATAGAAATTATTTGTTTGCTTGAACCTTGGTTGAAATATTATGTTTTTATGATTAGGTGATATGAATGTTAAACATATATTTTAAATTGTGGGTTGTTGAACCCACTACCTTATAAGTCCAGTCCACCTATTCCCACTAGGTCAACACGGACTAGTTTGCCCTTGATAGTAATTTGCATAAAAATCTACGCAAAACATGTAGCACCAAAAATTCCATTTATGTAGGTACTTTTTGCATTAAGTTATCTTGGCAATTAGCTCAAGTGAGTCATTGAAGGAAAAAATAATTATTACAAATCGTGTTTTGAAACAAGTTGACACGAATCATGTTTACCTAGAAAATTATTTTATTCTGACGAGATGTTCTATAAATAGGTTATTGTTATATTTTTATTGGGACAACCTGATTTAGCCGCAGTAGGTGTATAAAGGGTAATGTAGAGACTTTGAAATCACCTTGTTTTATCATTTTAACTTCAGTTGAAGACGTCCACTAATTAACCTGTTATTTCTTGGATGTTAATGTTTACTCATTGGATGTTGGTCATCCGAGGAAAGACAAGCCTCTTTTCGACGACTCTATTCACCGATTTACGGTGACCCTCAATTCTTCTAAGTATCTCCTCTTTCCTAATTCGATTCTGTAGAGCAACCCAGAGCATAGCCCTATCATAACTCTCTGAGCAACCATATAAGCTCGTTCATAAAGTCTATAGTGAACCACCACGTTTTGGATCCAAAAGTCATCACTAGCAACACACACTGATTAAAGACTTTTGTCTTAAATCACTGGACGAAAATACACAGCGAAGCCCCTTTAGTGCTGTCCATACGAACTGGATTCGGCGAGGTCCATGGTGAAGTAGACAATCTGTAAGTAAAAAAAAACATTTTTAATAACAAGTCAAGAGACGAAGAATCAATTAACTCTCCATTAATATTTTTATGATTTTGACATTTAAAGGCATTCACATCGAACTATTTTCGTCTCTTTTTAAAGAACACATCGTTAAGTTATTGTGTAACGTGCTTAATCATCCATAGTCCATTAAGTATTTTCTCTCGATAAGAAGGTAGGCGGCTGCCGGCCGGTATTTTATTTATGCAAGGTCGTATTTTCTGACATCACGCTGCAGTAAGCGTGACATTTTTGAAGCCGCAAAGTGCGTTGGCGGGGTCGAGCTGTGGGCGCGTTTAAAAAAAATCAAATTTGTCTTTGAATGTGCAGTTTTTTTACTAAGCAGGCATCCAACATTATTATTTAGCCACGCTCATCGAATAAATTTCTTTAAGCTTGCACTTACCGTTGTCGCGGCTTGCAAGACTTAAATTGAATACCTATTTATAATAATAATAGGAAAGTTTCCATGCTTTTCATAAAAAATAATCTTATTTCATTTACAAAAAAAAACCTGCCAAATTTCTAATGGGATCGCTTTAATATTTCTAACACTAACTTGATCACAATATTTTAAATAAAGATTTTGACATTTGTTGGTATCTACTTGGTTAAGTAAATATTATTAAGACTACGAATAATAATTAGACAGAGAGGTGTATTAAGAAACAAAAAATATGTGTCTAATCTAGATTAATGTTATTAAATTACCATAGTACCCAATAACTTTATTGACCTAAATTGAATTGCAGTCCGTCTGTCTAGACCCTAAGTAATAGGTACTTTTATGTGTTGAAAATGTTGCTACATTTTAAAATGTACTTAAGTACCTACCAACTGAGTTTTAACATTCTACGTAAGTGTGTCGAAAACCCCACCAATACGAACCAAAAACAAAATATTTAGGATACTTTCAACACTCAATTTCCTCTTCATTTTCTCGGGCAAGACCAAAACCGAATAAATTCAATACTTTATTTTGGCCTCTCACGAACCCGCCGAATTTGGCAGACAAATGCAGATGCTTTTGTGTGGTCCTTTTAACGGAACATTTGCAACTTATTTTGGCAACAAGAATGCTACGCCAGTTTTGGTCACTTGCAATGCAACACAAAAACAACAACGCCCAGTGCGAGCTTGGTGATGGTGAGGACGAAAATAATCAGAGCTCACGAAAGTTTAGAATCTTGTCACCACCCTCCGGGCTGGGCCAGTGCGTGAAGCGATTTTTTCGTGTTTCGTAATGTGGCCCGGAGAAGCCACCTTCTAGGTCTTCATGTCCCATCTTAGACCACATCGTCACTTTACATCAGGTGAGATTGTGGTCATATAAAGGCTTATCGATCATAAAAAATAAATAAAAAGAAATAACTCTTTTAAAAAAAATAATTATTTTATTTTATTTATTTTATAATTTTAGGAAAACTAACAGCTAGGTAACTAAATACTAAACACAGTGTGCAACTAACGGCTAATTATAAGTTTCCACAGATATGAGAAAAAGTTAAGTTATATAAAACAGTAAAGAAATAAATAATAAGATTAATTTCGGTCCATATTATCCACAAACAGCAACATTTAGGGCGCTTTCATTTTAGGCTTTTCATGTGGTGCGTAGGTACCTATGTCGTCCGGCGGGCGCAAGGATAGTAATTTGTTTAATAAATTCATTATGCACATACTTAGGTAACGTACGGCAAATGCATGTTGCCCTGCGTTCGCTACACCGAGATATTTGTATAAAAACCAACGCCCATATTGAAAGCACCCTTACCATCATCACAGGAACATTTGGTACCTATAGGTACCAACTTTACGTTCTTCGGTTATATATACATATATATATTCACTAACCGATTTTGATGAAATTTGAGATTTGAAATAGCTTGAATCACGGGAGTCGTTTCTGTTGAAAATTTACCTTAGGCGGGCGTAAATAATATGAAATATTATAAACTCTAAAAGGCCTCAATCAATGATTGAATGTAATACTGTAAATATTTGAGAAGGGTCAAGATTGTATAATTAGATGCAATAAAAACTAGATAATAATGGTTAGGTGTGGAAGTTACCATAAACGCTGTGAGTTTGTTACCTGTGGAGTTAATAATGTAACATAGAGCAGAGACCTATCAAGGTTGATAGGGCAACATTGTTATGGGTATTATAATTATATATTTAAACTACATATATTATTACTTAAAACGGGTAAAAAAACAAACATACCATGACAAGGTTTTTTAGTTATACAAAATAATTTTAAAAGTTTATACTTTGTACTAGCTTTTCACACGGCATTGCCCGTGGTTAACGGATTTTCTCACGAGAACTACGTATTTTTTCAAAGTAAACACAGCTTATAGCTTTCCTCGATAAATAAGCTATCTAATGGTGAAAAATTTATTAAAATCGGACCGGAAGTAGTTAATGAGATAAGCTTTATAATTAAAGTAATTATAGATCGTCAGGAATATAAAATTAAAATTGAAAGAAAGAAAGAAAGAAAGTAAAATATTTATTTGTATACAAAAATATAACAGAAATATAATATAAATTGAATGTGATGATGTAACAATTCTATATTCTCTTTTTCAAGTTCTGCTTTGTTGATTTTTTTATCTTCATTTGCCTTGATTTGAACACAATCTCACCTGATGTAAAGTGACGATGTGGTCTAAGATGGGGCATGAAGACCTAGGTGGCTTCTCCGGACCACATTACGAAACACGAAAAAATCATTTCACGCACTGGGCCAGCCCGGAGGGTGTCGACAAGCCGCGGCCGAAGCCTAGCAGATACTGTTCTTAGAACCAGGCAGGTAGAAAGGAAAGAAAGAAAGTCTCAACCCTTAACTTAATAACTACCTACGTACCTAGTTACGTCCCTGCGTGTTTACCAATAAGTGTCACTTGCAGATAATTGCAGCGACCAGCAATATTAGCGCCTTATCGGGAGCTTCGAGAAAACATTGTTAGAATCTTGATTAGCGACATAATTGGGCAGACATATTTATTTTAGTTGGTTAAAACATTAGATTCTCGTCATTCTTAGAAAATAATCAAACTTGAATTAGGTTGGATGCTCTAGAGTTGGGGAAAATTTAATTGTATCTAATATAGGCATATTACAATTAAATTTTCCCCGTTAATTATTAACTATTGGTTTTATAATATACTCATATATATATAATAGATTATTTTGAGACTGACTTTAGTGGTGTTATCATAATTATCAACGTATATATGCAACTTTTACGAGAAATTTCCCAAAGATAATTTTTATTAAAGCAGCGGTGTCGTGGAAAACTAATTCGATAAATCCCGCGCTTTTATTTACCGTGTTTAGCAGCGACATGCATACAACTTAGCCCATTTACTCCCATTTACTGTTTACCTGGAAGAGGCCGCCGCGAGCGATAAAGCCGTACATTGTTTATTTAATTTTTACGTGTCGTTTATTTATATTTTCCTGTGAGTACCATAAACTGTTATTGTATTGTAGGTTTTTACTGAAATTGTTCAACCAAAGTGAGGTTTAAAAAATCTTTGAAATTTTGTAATAAACATTTTACGATTCATTATGATGACGTCGTTAGATCTAGCCCATAAATAGAGCTCCAACTCACATCAGTATGTAGGTGAGGGTTATAGATTTCTCACACGTTCTAGACCTAGTCTAGTACTTAACTGGCCAGTGTTTTATATTTTTTATCTAAGTGTCCTGCTGGCGCTACCTGCTGTGAAGAGGTCGGTTAAATTTAAAGGGTTTTTTGTTGAGTCGGGAAAGTATTACCAGTTTATTTTGTAGATTTCTGCCAGGCATTATCTATAATGCAAGCATTTATTACTTGCCAAACCACGAGAAAAGGTTTTCGATATGTTGGTGTATACATAAAAAAATATCATATTTATTACGCCATATATAGAATAAAAAAGCCGCATTAGTGCAATAGGTAATAAAAAAGTACTGAGGTAAAAAACAAGCACCGCGATTTTTTTAAACTACGTTCAAAATGAAGCTGTCGTTTGACCTTTTAGGTCACTGACAAAATTCATTGGATTAAGAATTAAACGCCTTCCGGCCACTTTACCACTGCCACTTTACAAAAGTATATACTCTATTCTCGTAACATATAATTAACATATTAATAATAGTACCTGTTTTAGTTGATAAATATAATGCAGTTGGACGTCATAAATGTAATGAACTGTGTCTTTATGTATGTACATTGACCATGATATAAATAAAATAATTATATTGTTTAAATATCTCATCAACTAAATCTTCTATTCAATTCCAGCAAATCTGATTTACTTCTATATTCTATGTTACAGTACTTATTTACTAGAATAGTCGTAGTAATAGTAGTACTGTCTCATTGTACTAAAATGATAAGATAATGTTGATAACCAAACAGTTATATTTCCCACGCACCGAGAAGGCCTCGTCGAATTCTGAACGTGACTGATTGGGGTTTTGGCTCAAAAAGGTTCTCAATTTTATAGTATCTAATCTTGTCACAGTCAACTTATCGTTCAAGGTGTTAAAGTACTACTAACAAGAGATGTAGGTACCTAAACGTATCTTAGATACACTGTAATGTTTGAGATTTGCGAGGCAGGGCTATAGAGAAGAATAAGGATAAAAGATGAGGGGAACATGTATGGAAAGGGATTTGCCTGGGGTTTCTCTACGCTACTAGATCGAATCTGGACTGATGAGTTACGTTATCGAGGGTTATCGTTATAGCCACACGGATAAGTTAAAACATAAGTGCGTATGACCCATGGGGCGAAGCGTCGAATGTCCACCAACAAAATTAACGATTGTTTTGTGAAATATACTGGTGGATGCAGGGTTGCGATTCACTTTCCATCAAAGTAATTAAGTCCATTCATTTAAAAACGGCATTTACTCACTTATTACTAGAAATAAGAAGTAGATTCTAGTAAATACATACTTGAGTAAATCACGTTTTTAAAATGAACAGTGTAACTGATTAAGAGCATGTTCAACATTGGCCGCTGTTCGACTAAACCGAAATTATAATGATTATCATTAATCAGCATGTTACAATCCAAGGAAACCCTAGCAGCCTGATCTTATCTAGCTAATATTTATTTATATACATAAACAGTGATAGCATAATCTGAGTCAGTCAGTTAAAATGAACGAGCGGTTACGTAAGAGTGGTAAACAAGGCTGTCGCGTGAGGTCGCGATTCGCTAATGACCTAAGGGTTACGGGCCAAGGTTGGTAAGAAAAATACTTCAGAATTGCAGAAATGCACTCTACTGGAGGGGAATTTTAATTGATTAATGACTAAATGGTATTTTATTAAAAGTTACGGATGAAAGGATTTTAGGAGTTATGGCGACGGAACCACTTTACAGAGGCTTTTACGGTGGAGGTGTAATACGAGTTTTAAAAATTTTGGACATTTGAGTACCTACCATATCTGGCACCACAAGCTCGTTGGACTAATCTCTGGCATTTTTGTTCCATTTAATAAATTAATTACATAAGCGACATAATTATGAACATGCAGATTTTGGGTATCATCATTTGTGAGATTGTAAAGAACTGATAGAATAAGTATTTTTTTATCTTCCTGTACTCTATCACCCAAAAAAAAATAATTATATATCATTATTTTTTATTATTTATGATTTAAACTATACAATACAGAAAAATATTGTACACACTGGAAAATAGAAATACAACAACACGTAAAATACAATTTAAACAATGCGCAGCCTTATCGCTAAAAAGTGAAATAATTTTGATATACAGGTGTAAATAATTTTATTGCATTCAATTTTTAAGTTTGAAACGAGTTTTTGTGTGATTATGAATATATGTAATTTGATATAAAAAATAAATTATTTGAATTTTCCTAAGGAGGCAACATCCACCACGACTCTTCTTGCATTAGTTGTGCAATGTTCTCTACAAAGTGCGACAGCCATTCATATCACAACAAAAAAATCATAAGTTCTATTGACATGACAGGTCTTGATCTCTTTTCCAACAATTCCTTAAACGACATCGACAACCCAGTAATTTTCAACTCTATCCATTTGTAATAGCAACCATATTTTGTAGGTTGTTATGATTATGGCACGCGCAAAAGCTCACGATCCGTATGTCTGTATAGAGCTTAGAAAAATGAGCACACCCATATACGTATGTACTTGGAGTTTGGAGAATTTAAATTAAGGTAATCATTGTGAGCCTAAATTGTACTTGCACAGCTTAATTATCGAAGGTGCAGTGTTAAACCCCGATAAATGCAAAGAAATCGTAAATACGTTTTACTAATTTTAATACTAGAATCAGATTCTTTTTTGCTCTTTCTAGTGATGTTTAAGTTTGCCCACTTATCGGGTATTTTTACTGCACCCTCGTTATAAATGTAGAGGTATAGTGACAAGATTTTTCTTTCTCTTTTACCACTAGGGCATGAAAGGTCGACAAGTGCCCTCTAGGTTAGATCATAAAAAATCGAAACAACACATGTCATTTTGAATTTCAACGCAATTCACTGCATAAAACAGCCATAATGATCGTATATGAATTATAATTATATTAAATCGCAATTTCCCAAAATATATAATTGATCTAGATTGTAATGTCATTATATTATTTTTAAATAATTGAACAACCTCATTTTTCTTCTCAACTATTTTCATTTGAACACTCACACACGATTTTTTTATACAAAAGACTTCAACGCGTATGTTGAATAGAGAAATCTTAAAATATTAACGATAGTTTAAAAGTCTATCAGTTAAATGTCATCTAATTCTTGGTAAGAGAACTTTAAATGGTAATCTGCACTTACATCTCGCGTAGGAGTGGATTGTGTATCTATTATTAGTTCCTAATTCTTACTTTCCAATTTAAACCAAATAACAGAAACACTGTTTAATAAATTCTGTTTTAAAAAAATACATCTAGAAGGCAAATCTCGCGCCTGTGATATTATAATATGTAGTTACAAAAATCTCGTATGAGGAAGAAGTACAAGGGGCGGCCTCATCGCTTAAAAGCGATCTCTTCCAGGCATTATACATATTATACGAATTCGATAAACAGCTTAAAGTTGGTAGTATTTTTTTGGTTTTCTTGCGAATCTTTTTAATCATAAGTACGAGAATTGCCCCCTAAGTGGTCTCTATAAAACCCCATATTTATTTATTTATTTAACACTTCGTTTGTACATAATATGGTAAGATACAAAAAGGCGAGCTTAATGCTAAAGCATTATCTACCAGCTAACCTAAGTACATGAAGGAGAAAAAAGTATTTTATAAATTTTCATACGCAGTTTCAAACTTAGAACTTATACTAACTCAACATAATATCGTAGACTCGTAAGGAGAAGTCAAATTATCATAATCACATTTCTATGCAAGTAGGTGCCGTCAACAAGCGTAAACTTTTGATACCAACCAATTATGGAAGCCTTAAAACTATAATGAGCAGGTGAATACGCTAATATAATCATGACTCAATCTGCTTAGCACACAGTAGTCGAAGTGCCTTAAATGGCGTTGTGGTCCTTCGAGCCGGATTTGCATTTTGCACACCGCTGACTTTGTATTAGACAATCGTGATTGTTGTCTATCAAGTGATTTGTCATTTTTTCTCATAAGTGTTACATAATTCCCGAAAAGGGATTAGCACCTTTCTAATATATATTTTTTTAATCTATAATACAATATTATAATCAGCGTCTTCTTGTAGATGGTATTAATACCGAGTAAAAAAAAAACGCTATATTTTTTAATTCGTATAGGTAGGATCCGACCGAAATCACTGGAAGTCTTTGAGGGAGGCCTATGTTCAGCAGTGGACGTCCTACGGCTGAAATGATGATGATGATGATGTATAGGTAGGATACTAGCTAATTGTATAAATAATGTAGTTTTAATAAATTATTCGACCAAATTATCCATCATTTATCCATTTTAAAGAGATTGCGACTGTACCTACCTTCATTTTTAGGGTCCCTTCGCGAAATGGCAAAAAACGGAACGCTATATATGAGGATATACTGTTTTCAACTTAGAAAGTAGATGTATTTTGTACAATTTGGGGCTTCCCTTACTTAGAGAGAGAGGGAGAGACTTGAGTTCATCTCATACTAATCAAATGTATTATGTGTAGGTTTTACTTATTTAATTATCTATGTGAGTAGCATGTACGTAAATACCCATAATGCTATTATTCAGCTCATTTCTAACTAACCCTATTTTAACAAAATTAGATTTTTACCAGTACCTTGAATAGGTTAATCACCTATTTAAAATAGCTACTTAATTATGTAGTATAATTTTACAGTAATTAAGAACGCTATTAAAAAATAGTAAGTAAACTTGGTATGGTCCGCTGATTTAGGTAAATAGGTACCTATCTATACGTAGGTATAATATCATCATCATAAATCAGCGGAATATTGGTTTCAAAATGGATTTAACCCGTAGGTTGCCGGGTTAATATAATCGCTCGTATTCATAAAAACTGCAATGTCTGGGTTAATATAACTGAATTCGCTATAACACAAAATAAGCCTATTAATTCCTTATTTAGCGACTACAATGGTGCAATAAAAAAAAATCTCGAACGAATATTTTAATCTTAATAGACAGATTTACCTCTAATCCGTTATGTCACCTAAATTACTATTTTTAACCTCCGGCCAAAAAAGAGGGGTGTTATGAGTTTAACGTGTCTGTCTGTCTGAGACAATTTTAATTTAGTTTTAGACATGTTTCATGAAATCGGTTGAGCCGTTTAAAAGTTATGGGGGTGGGGAAGGAAAACCGAAAATCTGCAAATATACTCGAGTGGGGTATCAAATGCAAGCGAATCGCTTGCACATTACTAAATATTATGGTGTTTTACTTTTAAGGAAATTACCTATGGCATTGGAATCGGGGTTTTTTCTTGAATTTTATCCCTAATTAGCTCGCAAGTTAGATCCATTTATGTTAGATATGATAAGGATCGGTCCAGTGATTCTTCATTATATTCTTATATCGTTAATTATTATGAGTTATCTTGAAAAATGCATACAATCTGATTGATTTAAGTTCAAATTTTACTTGTATTACCTACATTTGGATGATTTATATACTTAGGTTGTTATTATGGTTGATTTTATGGTTTTGTTTGCACACTTTGATAAGCTTCATAGTGGTATATTAGGTTATATACGTTTGGTTTTTGTAAGTTTTTGGTTTCACAAAATATAGATAAATAAAGATAACAGACAGATATTCACTGATATACATTACATATTATCTGATGGTATACACCAAAGCGTCCACATGAACGAGGGTCATTTCTCCCATCAAAAATTCAATTTCTAAGTTACATTCTAAGCAAAATAATCAAACGACCCAAATACACTTGAAATTGAAATAAAACATAAACCCTTCAACTAGGTCATAAAATCAATCAATACACACGATCATGAGTCCGCGAATGATGTTGATTCTCCTTATAGAGGTGGTGCCTTATCTGATGTAACGTGCCCTTAACCGTGTGCTGAGCTAAAAACTACCTTATCATCATGTGATAAGAGATAGTGTTGGCAAGAAAAATAATAGTCGCAATTGTAGATTATTCAACTGCATTCAGCTCATACGAGTATTTACCTAGTTACTTAATGGGTTGATGTCTTTCCCAGGCAATAATTGTCATCATCGGAATAACTGCTTGGTTTCACCTACTGGGTGTCTATGCTAATAGCCAGTGATATAATGAAAGAGGCCAGTTTGTGTCATAGATGGCCAAGGGATGCCATCAAGAGATTTTTAATAGGGATCATGACAAATAGGGTAGATAACTAAAAAAATATAATTCGTCCGTTATTAAGATTATTTAGCAGAATACCTTTTTTTATGCATGCCTATTGGTATTTCGTTTAGTCAGTTTGATTAGATATTCAGATTATGTAAGCTATTACGCTGAGGTTTCCGCAAAATCCATTCAGTAGTTTTTGCGTGAATTAGCAACAAAAACATTTACCTCTCACAAACATTTAAGAATAAGAGTCATCGTCATCACCCTATTCACGTTCCCACTGCTGGGACACAGGGACTTCTCTCTTGGCGAGAGAGATTAAGCCCTATTCACCACGCTGGCCAAGTGCGGGTTGGTGAATGTCACATGTCCTTGAAACTCTTTTAAGTTCTCAAAACATGCCGGTTTCCTTACAATATTTGCCTTCACCATTAAAGCTCGTGTTTTAAAGCGCACATACATTTTTCAAGATGAAAAATCCTGAGGTGCGTGGCGGGGTTTGAACCCACGATCTTCGGAATGAAAGTCGAGTGTGCTCCCACTTAACCAACATGGCTTTAAGAATAAGAGTCAGAAAATATTTATTGTTAGAACTGTGTACAAAGGTCTTAAAGTTTTTAATAATAATAGGATAATGTTTGTGAGTTTGCTTGTAGCCTAGAATATCCAAAACGTCTCCACCGGCGCCGCGGCGATGTAAAGTATGGAGATAGACTATAACAGCATTTTTTGTATAAAAACCTTAAAACACTAACCCTGGCTTATAAACCTAGAAGTCTTCAACATATCTAGCAAGCTCATTAAATAATATCTACTTGATACAACAATTCTAGGCATCAGCAGTAAATATTTATGCAGTTTCTTCGTAGAAAATCTCTTCATTGATGTTCTTTGCTACTAATTGGTTATTTTATGTGTATAAATGCCTCACATAGCGATATACAGTTGCAAAGGAAGGCCTTATTTCCAATCAAATACGGCTAAAATTGGCTACACTGTTGCGAATCTCGGTTAAAATTCATTAATAGCTAGATCTTTCTTCATAATGCCAGCAAGAACAGCAATAACGGACGCTAAGTTCGTATTTAAGGCGCCTGTATGGGCCAACGGCCTTGAGGATTCGGGCGGAGTCAAAATTATTCCCCGCGCAACCGCATACTCCCCGCTACATTTTTACGACGCAGAGCGCGGCCTGCGCTCTCGGCAAGCGGTCACGCGTGCCGGCTCCTCGCGAGTCGCGACGCCGTAAATAAGGACTTTCCAACTACATCATTATTACGCTAAAACTATTCTACCTAGAGATTTATGCGTTTGTGCTTATGTTATTTTCTTTTTAATTTAAAATGTATTGTTAACATTAATTATATATTAGATATTAATGAACCTTAATTTTTAAACTATTTTAGTGTATTTTCTTGTTGGTGGTTCTAATATAACAAATAAATAAATAAATAATAAGTATGTTTTTTTAACTAGGTTTTCTTTACTTACTAAGTACCAACCTAATAATAAGATCCTAAGCCAATCCTGCCCGGGTAGGCTAGTTACCTATACAATGTGTATTTTCGAAGCTTGATCAAACGCGGATTTGCGCAATTTGCGGATACATGACAAAAATTAATCGATAAATATCAGATTTTTTTTATGTAAACTATTTAAAAAAGTCGATTAAATATTTTTTTATGAGAACTAGGTACTTCATCTGGTGTTTTCTTCGTTTCTGTTTGAGTAAACGGTGTATTTTATTCAAAGTAGGCTCATTAAAAAGCTAGATAGTTTACCTAGCTATGAAAATTAAAAGAAAATACAATTTCGGTACAAAAGCCTATTAAAACTTTTTTTTTGTAGAAATTTAACAAAAAAATAGATATTTATTTTATTTTTAATCTGTAACTTTTACACTGGATTATTGAGGTATACTTTTTTGCATGTCATATTAAACTTCATAATTTATACAACAAATCTCTTCTAAAACGTAAGGGTTTTAATTTTATGAATAATGTCTGGTTTTTGCTTGAAGGCCAATCGTCTGATAGAATCTAGGTAGTATCTGCAATATTCATAATGTCATAGGATTATAAAATCGGGCATAAAGACGAGTACAATTTCAGATTTTTGGTCAGTCACTAAGTTTTCGTGGTATTTTGCTTTTCCTTTTAAGTTTCAGGTAGATAGTATAAAATTATTTGAAATGCTACGCGACTGACACTGTTGGTATTCATAGATACTCTGGTGGGTAGCCCACGTACCAAAAAGGTTAATTAAACTCTTTTTGCTGTCATGTTATTAGCCATTCGAATTAGGTACTTTCTGCCTTGTACAGAGATCAACAGACAGCAAATTATGTAATGAAACAAGGCAAGATAAGATGACACGGAACGAAGCCTTTGCCCAAAAGTGGGATATTAACGGTGGATAATGATAAGATTAAGTAATACAACACTTTAAGTTATTAGGTACTATCAATTAGTTTATTGATTGTTCAAAATGCCAACCATTTTCCTCAATGCATATCGTTGCAAGTAAACCCACGTTCAGTTCACAAGTTCTTTTTAGTACATCGCGATCGTTTCTTATTTCATTCGCTGGCGTGATTCATGGTGACGCTCCAGCTCACTTCACCACAATCGTGCGTGATCATTTTAATGCAACTTAAGATACATAATTTGTTGTCTGTTGATATTTGGCACTACAAGGCAGAAAGTACCTAATTAAAATGGCTAATAACATGACAACGAAAAAAGGTAGACCCATACTCTTTGTAGAATTTGTAGAATAATAATAATATAACTCTTTATTACAAACCAAGATAAAACAATACAAAAATGGACTTGCATAATACAAAATGCATAATGGGCGGCCTTATTGCTTAAAGCAATTTCTTCCAGACAACCTTTGAAAAATATTATGAAGTTTAATAAATAATGCAAAAAAGTTTAAAAATTAAAGATCAACAACAAAATAAAAAAAAATTTTTTTGGTAAATTTCTACAAAAAAAAATTTAGCGGGCTCTTGTACCAAAATTGTATTTTGTTTTGAATTTTCTTAATTAGGTAAACTATCTAGCTTAGAGTGTTAGATATGTGTGTTGATGGATATGTGGGAAGAGGTAGGTCAAAGAAAATATTGATGGACTGTTTGAAGGATGGCATGCGTAAGAACAAAAATGAGTGACAAAAATGTTTCTAAGATAATGAATTTTTAAATTGTACAATAATTAGTTTTATGACTTTGAATTTTTGCTTACTATGATG
Organism: Gymnoscelis rufifasciata; assembly: GCA_929108375.1. Lineage (NCBI taxonomy): Eukaryota > Metazoa > Arthropoda > Insecta > Lepidoptera > Geometridae > Gymnoscelis > Gymnoscelis rufifasciata. The sequence goes on along the minus strand of OV815315.1, from coordinate 2,835,917 downwards.
ATTACTGATGTTATAAATGTTTAATGAAATTAATTTAAAGTGAATAATTATAAAAATTTATTTAGTACTGTATTTTGTTAGATTTTTATTATTTTAGTTTATTCAATAATGTAATGCCAATTTTATAATTGCATGCCTGGACAGGTAAAATACATTGATCCATGTAAAATTTAAGCCATAACAACGCTGTAACATGGTATTTACGCAATAAATTAATTTTGAACTTTGATGGAAGGAATGAGTGTTGAGATGACGAGTGACAGAGGAAAATGGAAGGAAGAAAGATGTTGCGTCGACCCCACGTAATATGGGATAAGGGCTGATGATGATGATGATGTAAACTATCTAGCTTTCAAATGAGCCTACTTTGAATAAAATACACCATTTACTCAAACAGAAACGAATAAAAAACCATACGAAGTAGTTTTCATAAAAAAATATTGGCTTTTTTTTAAATATCCAACATATAATTTTTTTATCCTATATTTATCCATAAATGTATGTCGTGTATCCGCATTTAGTTTGATCAAGGTTCGAAAATACACATTGTATATACTTTGTTTGTATCATCTACCTAGTAATAATAATAATAATAATAAAACTAAACTCTTTATTACACACCATATCACAATACAAAAAGGGACTTAAAGCTAAATACAAAAATGCGTAATGGGCGGCCTTATTGCTTAGAGCAATTTCTACCAGACAACCTTAGGATGGAGAGGATAATGCACAGCAAATAACTCGACGGTGCGGTGACATAAAATATATATAACAATTAATTCATTATTTAATTTTTAATTATATTTATACTAGTCTGTGCTAGTTATAAATAAATAATATTTCAAGACAATTCACGCAACAACATTTTAGTCCCGTGGTAAGCTCTAAGCTTGTGTTACGGGTAGGTACTAGATATTTGATATACTTAATATAATATTACATTTAAAGATATTTTTTATTATACATATTAAATATCCAGACCAAGGAGAAAAGTGCTTGCAGAACATACAAACACTTTTACCCTCGGCGGGAATCGAACCCGCTACCTTTTGCTCTGCAAGCGGACATTCGCACACCGCGCCTACGAGGCACTCAGAGTCAGAGTTAGTTAACTAGGTAAACCTTATAAAAAAAACAACTTTTTCATAAGTGTTTTTTTTTTGTTTATAAATATTAATAGGTAGGTACTTATTATATTAGCTTGGTACTTAATTTACTAGTTGGTAGGTAGTAAGTATAATCATTACTTATTTATTACTAACTTTTATTCCTGCTAATTGCTTACTGAACTTGTCCAACGAATATACAAAAGTCCGAGCTCAAATACCTATTTCTAAAATAATCGTCTACAATAATCGTTATACGGTTACATCGAAAAATGCATTTGGACCGATGACGAAGACGCGCGACACAACCTCCCCGTCCGATAGTCTGAGCCACACTGCCGCCCGTCGCCCCCGCACAGACCCGGTCGTTCCATTTCATACCGAAAACATAAAATAATTATTTGTAGTCGTATAAATCTTTTGTTTTAATTTTCAAACGTACAGTTTGTGTGGAATACTTTGACAAATATTTAAGTTAAAGAAAAATACTCAAACTCAATACCGTTTAAAAGATATATCCAAATTTCGGATAAAAAATGCCTTACTTTGAATATTTTTTTTATTAAGTAATAATGAAGATACAATAATTTCAAACGTTCAAGTTGTAATTTAATATCTATTTTGCAACATATATTTTTTTTATACATATTTATTCACTCATAAAGTAGATATATCAATTTGAAAAAGTCGCGTTAGCGCATACAACCACCTTAATTGGTAATTTATCATCTATGGCGAGGTTCATTCATACTTTCGTTCAACCACAGATAAACTCGTAGTTTTTTACGTTCTCGGCGCCTAGTCTGTGGCTGTTCACTTCCTGCTTGGATTCCGACTAATTGATCGTTTTATTTTACAACCTATTCCACATAGACACAATTACTTTGGAATAAAAAAAACACAGGTAAATACCGGTATAGTAAGTGTGCAAAAAATAAGAGGTCTTCGATTCGACGCGTAGATTAGTAGTATTTAGATTTTTTTTTCCGTGAACGAATGATGATTCCTTTTAAATAAAAGCTATTACTAGTAAGTTAGTTCCATTGCCCAATATAAGTTTCTTAAGACTCGGTCCGATAGTTTTTGAGTTACTTATAGTAATAATCTATATATTATTATCATAAAATTGTTACTTGTAGGAAGGTACGAAGGAAAAATACTTTGCCCTCATTGCTAAAATCAATAGGTAAACATTGAATATTACATTAGTTTGAATAATTAAATAACTTACGTAGGTGCTTTACGAATTACTACTAAATGAACCTACTTAAGCCATAGGCCAATATTAATAATTGTCATGTCTTAATGGAACGAATAAAAACCTTATTAAATAATTGGGTCAAACAATTTATTGTACATAACTATATAATAGGTAAGTACTTTTATCGATCTGTGTAATTAAATAATTATTTAATTGAATACAGCTTGTGGGAACTGGGATATGGGGCATTGAGTTGTAATTGTCGTCGAGTTGAGTTGTAATTCCGAACTCTTTGGAAGTTCTGTCACGTTTAAGGAATAAAGGTGTCTACGTGTAGATAGGCATCATACATACATTATTAACTAAGTTGTAGGTATATATAGATGGATATTATTAGCATATAGTTTAACGTCATGAATATTTCTGGGTCTTCTAATGGCTCGGAAAGTTCTCGAATAAATCGGAAAACGCGGCGTCGGACGTCCGGCAGTACCACCATAGACTAATGACATAATGGTTTATTTATTATTCTATGGTTCGCATCAATAAAATTAAATTAAATGACAGATATTCACTACCTTCTAGCTATAAAACTCGAGCTTGTCTGATAAACAAAGAGGAAGCGATTTGACAAAGCAAAGTGCATCTCTGAAAGAAATAAACACTGAGGAGAGAATCACTAAAAATAAAGACACAAGTCTATTTTCGGTCAAAATGTCCCTTCTGGTCTACAGGCGAACGGAACGTCTCCCTCTGAAGAGCAAAATAACTCGGTTATTTTTTAATTTATCATAAGAAAATGGTAATTTGAATGTCATTTGCTTTTGTTATGTTGTTTGTGTCTTATTATTTATTGAGGTAGGATAGTCTCACCATTTTATAGCAAACTTAGATTTTTTTCTCGTTTGTCGCCAATAGCCTGGGAACAAGCCCAATATGTACTTTGTACATTAAAAAAAATGTAATGGTATTGAATAATAGTCATTTACTTTGATTCCCCATTTGCGTAATTTATATTCCCTGAATTCACGTTAAATCATAACTCTTAAACTACATACCCGTATTTTTGTATGTTTTATTTTGTCTACCACCGCCGTCCACAACCCACCTGATTTAAATTATTTCCATACAAAGGAAGAAAATGCTTTAAGCAATAAGACCGCCCATTACGCATGCTAGGTTTAATTTTACTTTTAATAATTTGTATTTTTATATAACATAAGGTATGTGTAATAAAGAATTTTCTATTCTATTCTATTCTATACCCGATTTGAGATTTGTGCCAAATTTACAATACCAATACATTATCTAATAGTGAATTATTTAATAACTAGTCAACGTGTTAACTGTTATTTATAATGTTTGTATGCTCCTGTAGCAGAATTAATTGTACTCTAAACTAGTCTTACTACCTGACTCCATGTAACTGTAATTAATTCACAAACAATAAATGATTATTACTGATTATTAAATATTCAACAAAAGACAACAAAGTACAAAAAAAATAACAAGGTACAAAAGGTGTTCAAAACTGGAGTAGCTACTGCGAACCTATTTGTTAAGAAAAAAATAAAGACTTTTTTTTGCGTAGTCGGTCAAAGAGTTAACTTACCACAAAATACATATTATGTAGTTTAATTTTATTATTTATATTCTAAGTAGTTGAATCATAGAATCATTGTTAAATCGCGTGGGCGCTTCCACGAAGCTATTTTTTTCTATTTATGTCAATAAAAGCTCAAATACGATGACTGTATGGCAATTTATACGAAGATGTATCAACTCTCGAAGTTGTATGTACTCATTCTGACCTCAAATGAATCATGCGACCTGTTATCAAGCCTCCTCGCCACGAACACTTTGAACATGGCACTAAATTTTCTTAATTAGATGTGGTGTCGTGGGACACCAGGTAGGAAGTTCCTTCGGCTAATGTAGAATCGTAACAATTTCTAAAAATAAATCTTGCTCAATTTTGTGTAGGTTTTCTTGATTTTTCTTTTAAATTTTGCTCATTAGTTTTGCCCTGTGTGTCACACACACACACACACTCGATCGCGCACACATACACGCACACACACTTTCTCTCACACACACACACATTTAACCCTCCCCTTTAGCACCTTAGTAAGCTCTAAGGTTGTGTTACGGGTGGGTACTAGACATGTATAAAAGTCCGTGGAATAAAACCGTTAAATGAGACATGCGCAGGCGCGACAGCCGTAAACACAAGCGAGTAGTGTATAATACCTTTCTTTTGATCCTTCTTACTTTAAATACGTAAGTTTTAGTTTATATAAAAGTATAAAATATTTTAAAATTGGTTAATATTGTGTGCACATACTAAAATCTTTGTAAGGTTTTATAGGTTAACTTTCTTGATGTTTTGAAGGTCATACGGAAAAATTGAGATAAACTACGAAACTTCATAGAGATTATGTGTATGTGTGCGTGTGTGTGAATATTTCTTTTTATATAATAAATTTGTTAAATAATGTCCTGTACTTAAAAAAACCAATCAGCAAAATTTATGAGAAAAATCAAGAAAACCTAGAGGTATATAAAATGGAGCACGATTTTTTTTACAAATTGTGTCGATTCTACATTAGCCGAAGGAACTTTGTTCCTACCTGGTGTCCCACGACACCACATCTTTTTTTTTAAATATATATTCATTCATATAGATTTTAATTAGGTATTTCTGGAACTTTTAGTTGTTATTGTATGTTTAAGAAATATAAATGATACTAGGTATCATTCGTACCAAGTCCTACTATTGTACTTACATCCTCTCAATGATAAGCTGTAGAAACTTGTACCCTTTAGTAATAATTCTTTTGTTTAACAGTTTACAATAAAAATGACAGTATGTATTTATATTTTTGGCGAAGTCCAAACTTTACCTCGTCGCCCCAACGAGTGCGGCGCCAGTGGGTTACACCACAGATTTCATCGCACGATATTTTGGCGGCAACAATAACTTGATTGCCAAATGAGGCGACGTTTATGCCTTTAAAACTCCACATTTTACCATAAATGTTATGGTTTTTACATCTTAATTTAGGCTTGAGTGTCTATTGTACCGTAAAGTAACTATGGCCTAAAACTAAACCAAAGTGATAACATTAGCATAAATTAAATAGATGTAAAGTACTTTTTCAACCATTTTAAGGTGTCATTATGGATAATTTTGTTCTTTTAAAGATAGGCGAATGCATTCGGTTTTTTATAAGATCACATAACAATAAAAAAAAAACAAATGTGCAATGGGCGACCACTTAAAAGCGATCTCTTCCAGGCAACCTTTGGATGGTAAAGAACTTATATGAAATAAATAGTAGGCAGGGGTGTACAATATTATAACAATTAATCATATCTAACTTTGTATAAGAATAAGAATAAGAATAAGAATAAGAATAATGTTTATTTGCAAACATGGGTTACAATTTAATTACAAATAGATGTTCAGTTGTTACAGTTCCATACATGTTTTGCTTATTTAGAGCATGCAAATATTTTATGTAAATAACAAGGAAAATATTTAAAAAACAGATAAAATTACGGAAAATTAATTATAAGTAAAATCAATCTATATGTCAGATTCAATTAAATTCAATTTCAATTATAATTTTATTTATCAGTCAAAAATTCATTTACGTGATAATAACATTTAGTGGTCAAAAGTTTATGGAGTTCGTTCTTAAACATTGTCAATTGTAACTCCTTTATATTTTTGGGTATTTTATTGTAAATTTTAGGTGCCATTCCTAAAAAACTTTTGCTCACTAGTGCTGTGTTTGCTCTAGCAGAGCACAGGCGATGTTCATCCCGTCTACTACGTGTGTGTGACGGTTTTTCAAATAAATGTAGGTTACATTTAACGAAGACGGAAACTTCGAAAATGTAGAGCCCCGGCAACGTTAATATGTTTAACGACTGTAAGTTTCAGAAAGTTATTAGATTGACGCGTGACATATCTACAATAAAAATGAATCCCTATTTCCCTTGGTCACGGCATCACGCCTGAACGGCTGGATCGATTTCGCTAATTCTTTTTTTCTGTTCGTTATTAACAGGAGAAGGTTCTTATGAAAGAAAACTTAAGGAAATTGCGCGGAAAATTAGAAAATTTAAAATTAATTAACCTCCATATAAAATGAATAAACTTTTTTAATGTAACCTTATGACATTTGACATAGAATTGACTGAAAGCGTGCTGCAAATATAGTCAAAGAGGATGGAAAAAAAAGTGACGTATAAAACGGATTCTTCTGTCAATCTCATTTAGGTAATTGATAAACAATACATCTAAAATAATTAATTTAATAAAATCAAAAATCTGCTTATTTATGGCGTCTAAGGCGGAACAAAGTTCGCCGGGTCAGCTAGTCGGAAATTAAAAATGTATTCTCTCCCCCAGAGGTATTGCGTAAGTTTTAGAGATTTCCCGAGGGAAATTTTATTTTTTCTTAGTTAGATACCTTCCCTAGCCTACCTATCTATCTTCTTCACCCTAAAGTCTAGTAGGTACACTATTATTAGTATTTTTAAATCTGTTCCGTACTCTACAACATTCACACACAAACAAATTTACCAATACCTTATACATAAGGCTGTGGAACTTTATGTTAAATATTTTAATTTAATTACCTACTTGCTGACACATGTGCAATTTGTGGAGGAACCTCCTTGCCATTTTGGGAAACTGGCCGCCGGCCGGCGCGGCGCCGCGCGCTTGTTCTACCATTTATGGGTGAATTTTTAGCTTTCGAAAATATTATAAGCATGGTATATATACAATATTTTTGCTTGGTAACGTACCTACTACAAAACCTGCCTGTCTGTGATATTTTTTAACACTAAACATTTCATTATCTTTTCCACATCTAGTTCTATCCTTATATTATTTCGGTTTTCATATTTTTTTTTCTTTAATTGATGTCACATATTTGTACTGTGTTTGTATAATTTTAATTTTAACAAATAACATTAAGTATTTTTTAAGATTTAACGCGCACGGAAACATTGTTAACAACTATCACAGGTTGGCAGGTAGAAAATGCCTAGGCATTAAGCCCACCTTTTTGTACACAATTCAGCGTTGTGCAAATAAAGTGTTTTAAATAAATAAAAATAAACATATAACAAAACCTCAAGCCGCAGCAATGAAAAAGCCGCCCAAGTACTGAAGTGTTACCTACTAGGTACCTAGTAGGTAACACTTCTTCTTTTTCTCACGTGGTCTATTAAAAAGTTTCCACGCATAAACGATTAAAGCATTATCTACTACTACTACTACTTACGTACTAATTCACTTGTGAGATGTGGAATGCGTATTAAGCAATTTTGTCAACTATTTAGCTTAGTCTGAATAAAAGCTGTTTAACGCACCGATTTTTCTTCTTGAGAAATGTATGTGCGCTTTAAACACGTGCTTTAACTGTGAAGGCAAACCATCGTGAGGAAACCGGCCTGTTCTGAGAACTTTAAAAGAGTTTGAAAGTATAATCAATAAAGATTTAAAAAATTACCACCTATATTATATACCTACCCTTATGTTGATGTCCCACAATTAACAAAATTATGGCACATCAACATAAGGTTTAACATACTATGTTTGATGCAACTTTTGTACACCTCATGCTTGCCGGGTTAAAATAGTCTCAAAAGTTTGCCTACTTAGCAGCCAGCCTTTGAATTTCAGGGTTTTTGAGAGTTCATGGACTACATCCGAATTTGGGGCGTTAAAACACAAATATGTAACTGCAATTTAAACCTTGTTATAATTATTCTACTAGCGGCCCGCCCGGATCGGCGGCGCGGCGTCGCACGGGTAAAAAAAGTTCCCAGCAATTTTTCCTTATTTGCTCACCGTTTAGACCCTGGACCCGACAAACATATTTTAAAACCAAAATCAGCTCAATCGGCCCATCCGTTCTCGAGTTTTAATCAGACTAACGAACAACAATTCTTTATTTATATAGATAGATGAAATGTACGAAACACATAATGTATATCTAGCTGACCCCAGCAAACGTTGTTTTGCAAAATGAAAAATAGATGTTGGCCGATTCTCAGACCTCAATATGGTCACAAAATTTTATGAGAATCGGTTAAGCGGTTTCGAGTATTACGGGAACGAACATGTGATACGAGAGTTTCAGTTCAGTTCAGTTTCTTGTAATTGGACTTTGCGCTTGAAGCGACAATTTGCCAGTGTCGAGTTAAATAAAATTTTAGAGTAAAAAGATGTTACTCAGTTGAACGCCTGACAAGAAACTGAACTGAACTATCAAGTTGTGCAGCTTACTGGTTTGAGTTGCTGTTTTACTTTGTGACCCTCGGATTCGTATTAAAATTATGGTGTAAATGTATTTCAGTAATCTATTCGTTACTCCTCAGTTTTTTTGGTATTATTATAATACAAATTTTGTTCAAAGATATTTTTAAATATTCTTCTTCGTCTTTTATTAGATAGCGTCCTTTTTTAATATTACTTGGTAAAGAAAATCTATATGATAATTGTCAGTGTCAACTCTGCCCCGCCCCCAACCCAATTTGCTTACCTTCTTCTTTCCTCGCCGCTCACGCTCAGTCATCATCGTATCGTCTTCGTCTTCTATCTAGCGTTGCGCAGAATGTGTCACTGAAATGAAAAGATATGTACATATCTTTTCATTGGAGTGAACTATATCTATCTTCTAGCTCAGTAGTTCAGTTAGTTCACTTGCTCAACAGTATCAAATGTTGTTGTCGTTCGTTTTTCTTTCACTAGTTCATCAAGAGATATAGAATGGGATATAAAACAACAGTTCAATCAATGATATTATCTCAGCTAATGCGATGAGTTAAGACACGAGTTTGTTTAAAAATGAATTGATATGTACCTAAATATAGTTGGTAGTAATTCATTATTTATTTTTAAATTAATTGAATATTTACCTACTATTGCAGATCCATGAGTTTTTAACATACCTACGTATAGGTATACTGGCTTATAAAAAAAGTTACGTGAAAATAAATATGTAGTAAAGTATAGAAAGGTATACAGTTTTTATCACAAAGATATATTTTATGTCAATATAAATAAAAAGACTAAAGAAAACAATGCTGAGTTTCGCGCGTAATTACTTCCATCCTGTTTATTTTTGGCAAAGTTGAGGCAGATACTTTGGTGTTATTATTATTATTCTAATGAAAGAGATAGGTAAACTGGTAAACAACAAACTTCGACTTTACGAAGAACGACGAAGTCTTTTACGATCATATACGAACGTGACCGAGTGAAACAGACAATCACTTCAGTACTTACAACAGAGCGTGACAGCATAATCTATCCGCGCGGGCTATCTATCTTTCATTCGTCCCGATGCGAAGAAGACAACTGAGCTAAAAGAGTTAGTGAGCTAGTTGAATTGTAAGTGAACGAGAGAGAGAAGGAAGGAGCGCAACTGAAGTATATCTTTTGAAGGATTCATTCGTGAACTACACATGTCTACTTCTATCTATTTGCTTTGCTCTGCTCTCATGTTGGGATTACTGGTGGGTCGTTGACTATTTTTGCGTAAACGAAACGAAACCGTTTTTTATAATCGGTCAACCGGTTGAAAAAACGGTCGACGTTTAACTGGTTCGTTCGTAGTTCAACGAATGAACCGGTTGAATGTCGCGACAGTTTTTTCAACTGGTTCAACCAGTTGAAAAAAACGAAACGAAAATCAGTCGACGGACAACCAATCTGGTTGTCCGTCGACTGATTTTCGTTAACTGTCTTAAGGAACTATGCGTTAAATTAAGTTCGTAGTTACATTGAAAAGATAACTGAACGTAAGTAATTCATCTATCGTTGTTTTTAATCATCGTGGTTTATTTAATTTAGTATGTTTGAGTGAGCAGTTGAAAATAATTAAGAATCTAGATAACAAAAATAACTTTCACTATAACAGAAGTAATACTTTCGTGCCAAACAAAAATGCGTTGACCTCACGTGTCACGTCAATTAGACAAACTAATTATTTGACACGAAAACTAACAAACCTGTGCCCAATTAACCTGTTTTTTCGGTCAGTTTGGCTCAAGCGCTAAGCTTAGACCCGGAATGAACAAACATACATACATCTCTTACGCTCTCAAACAACTGAGCGACGGACATCTCACTCGCTCGCATACCGCGTTTTACCTCGCGCTTCGCTCGCGGCTTGTTCGTTAATTTTCGGGTGGTCTTCGTGTCGTTGTCGGTCGTGTATGTAGTTGAATCTGTCTTTGTGTTTCGTTCGTTTGCGTTGCGTTTATCGTTGACGTTGAATGAAAAAACCTGTTCGTAGAAAAAACTACTTTTGCCGTAATAAGAAAACAGTCGACACGTTGTCTGTAGAAAAACAGTTGAAAAAAACGGTTCGTCGATTCAACGCTCACTACTAGTTGGGATTATAGTGACCTCGTTCGGCCCGGCAACGTTTTCTTTTTCATGTTTATCACAGAAACAGATAAAACAATTGTTTAATACATAGCATGACGTAGGTGTCATAAAGATACTTTAATTCCGGCACAGTTACTTCAATTCCATTCCATTGTAGTTTCCAAAAATGTTTAGTGAATTAGTTCGCAAATGGGTGGTCTCAATAAATTTTCTAGTGTGCGCTATTTACTTAGGCCAAAGGTTTTTGGATGTGCGGTTATCGCCGGAGTCTCTGCTAAATCATATGTTACTCCTGGAGAGCGAGAACACTGTAGGCCTCGGTAAATATCAGCCGAAAGTAGCTTTGGGCTATGGAGGCTGTCATGACCTCTTTGTGAATGCTACAGCGCTTCTGGACCACAGAGAGCTTAAAGGGACTCCGGCGCACTACAATGAAATCACCGACAAACAAGAGTTACTGAGGAGTTTCACTTATTTCTTTCAACATGGTGCTGCAGCTGAGTAAGTTGTAAAATATAATAATGTTGTCATAATACCTCTATGATTTTCCTGTAGTATATTCTAACATGCTTGTTATCCTCCTATTTCAGAAGATTTATGTCCAACTCAGAGCTGTATGATGAGCTAATTACCCAAGCCCTCGAACTTCCGGATACTAGATGGGCCATCGGCGGCAATGCTCCTCTCATGGCACAGAGGTTTAATACAGAAGGATGGGAGGTACTTTTTGCTGCCAAAATGAGCAAGAAGCTTAAAGAGTTAATCCCTGCTCAAATTAAAATAGTTGGTGGTGAGGTAAATGAAGAAGTCAAGGATGACATACACATGATCCTTGAATATAAAGCTGATGAAAAGTTCGGGCAGTACAAAGCTCCAAGGGCTAATAGATATATTATGCACAATGATCAAAACAATCCTCTGTTGAGTTCCTTGGAGAAATTTGGGGAAATTTTGCCAGAATTCCAACCTAATTTACTAGTCATTAGTGGTTTGCAAATGATGGACAACTTTCCGTTCCAAGTTGATGGATCAGGTAAATGAAGTCCTTAAAGCAATCCTTAAAAGTTATCTATCAAATCTAAAAATTCTAAATTCAAAAACATTTTTTGTAATCATGTTTTTTATTTATTGTTGAACCATTTTTTTTTTCAGATCTCAGAGAAGAAAGACTGGATTTAGTCAAAGAACAAATCTTAAAACAATCAAACAACACTTTAATACATTTTGAAATGGCTAGTTATGTAGACATAGAATTACTCTTGCATCTTACAACAAAAGTGCTGCCTTTTGTGGATTCTATTGGGATGAATGAACAAGAGCTAGCAAACTTACGTAGTGTACTTGAATATGGAGAAGTTAGTGTAGTGGCTGATTCTAATCCTAGAATAGCAATGGCTTTGGATTTAATGCGATTAATTTTTGAGAGGACAAGACAACTGAACATGGAACATGGCAGTGAGAGAAGCTTGACCCGAATACATGTTCACACTTTAGCATATCAGGCTATTTTGACTGTCAAAGAATCAAATTGGAAGCGAACAAGAGCAGCCACAGCAAAAGCATCACTCACTGCTCATAGATATGTCTGTGATAACCCGAAGATAGACTTGAATAATTGCAAGCTTCTGCTTGATGGAAGCTTTGCTGTGACAAGAGATGAAAATGATAGCAGAAGGATTTATTTTGACTCTAATGAGCCCATTGCCTGTTGGGATGAGCTGGTGAATGAGCAGGATGTGGAGATATGCATTGCTCCAGTCCTGGTCTGCAAGGAGGCCCGGCTGACAGCTGGTGCTGGAGATAACATCTCAGCTGCAGGACTAGTCTTGCAAGTTCAAAAGTAACAAGATTTTATTTATATCAGATGCCTTACTTTTAAATTGAATTGAATTTGGTGTTATTGTTCACATTTAGTCATTTTTGCAAAATACTATTTTAAATTATTTGTAATGTTGCATTTAGTCACTAGTTTCTTGTTGTGGTAATAAGAGCAATTGTTAGTCTTAGTTACACTTGACATGCTAATTATAATATTTAATTCAATAATTTATTATATTCCATATTACATAACATTCCTAATTGTATTAAGAAAAATTTTACTTTGTTGGGCAATAAAACTATGTACTTAGTTACAACATGTTTATTTTCATATCTTATGAATAATGATAATAGTCTAGTAAATACAGGATGCACTCATGCAATAACAAACTTATCAAGAAAAAAAAACAAAGTAAATAATAACTAAACACCTATAGAATAAGAGATATGCTTTACAATAAGCAAACAAAAAAAATTTAACTTACACCTAAACTAAAACTGCAATTAGATCAAACCAAAAAAGATCATCTTTGGAACATAAGAATACAGAAATGAATAGAACTGACTCGTAAAGATTATAATCAACTACAGTATTTCAGAGATAATGCTGTTTACATCCTAACTCATTAGACATTCCACCAAAATGGATACACATGTTCCTAAATACTAGAATGACTTAATAAATAACACACTCCTATAATCTAAAAAAGGTATTTACTTTAGTACTTTCAGTGGATAAAATACAAAGTCGAAATAGTAAATTCAGCCTTACAGTAACCCAATTTAACAGGCAAATTCACTCTTCATCACTATTTTCAAAGCGAATCTTCTTATTGGGTGGGTTGGTGGGGTCATATAGACCATTCCTGACAAACCGCTTTGCAGCTGGCACATTTACGGTCGGTCTCTTGTCCCTGTCCTTCACTTGCTGCCATTTCAGCATGGTTGCCTTTATCCGCTGAAGTTCGCCTTTGATGGGGTGTTGCGTGGGATCAATACCTTGAATACGTAGGTTTACCCAATGCAAGGAATTCAACATGAACGCCAGCAGTAAGTCCAACTCGATCTGAGCTGCGAGAGACAGCTTGTCGTACTGCGCTTTTAGAGGCAGAAGCTGATCTAATACTTTCTGCACACCTAGCAAGTCTTCTTTCAAATTATCGCATTTGCTGACGAAGTCCAAGTCCTTCGACAGTTCGCCATACTGCAGATCCCAATCCATATTGCGTGTTAGTTTGATCACAATATTGACTTAATTGCAATAATCGGGCTACGAGCTGAGATTACGAAAACCACGTTTGGTTGGAATTTTTGAGAAAGAAAAACAGGCAGATGTAAGCCGGCCATGAACTATTGACAAACTTGGCTGACTGACATTGACATAATCAATAGGACGCTGAATAGCTTCACTTTATTAAAAAAACTGTCTTAAATTTTACTTTCTTTTGAGTTTCAAAGAACTTAATAATCCATTTTATTATGAATTTAATGATGCCATGATTATAAGTCAACCTTTAAAAAAGGACCTAGAGCCTGAACTAGCGAAATTAAAAAAAAAAATTTTGTTTATTTTGACCTCTGTGGCTCGATGGGTTTGATCCCCGCAGCGGAAGGGGGACCAGATTTTATACGATCTACCATTTAACGTTTCGAGTCTGTGTCTTTGCTATGTATCCACTATGTCTGTAAAAAATTAAGTAGGTATTTAGCTATGCAAAGAACTGCACAAAGTACAAACTCTTGCTTAGTTTAGGAACAGATTGTATAATATTTATACTAATGGTTTAGTGTTAGGTAATGCTGCGCGATTAGTTTAACATAAACTCTCAATAGATGGGCTATCTAACACTGAAAAATATTTCAAATCGGACCATTAGCGCAATTATTTAATTTTTTTTTATTGATGTGATTTGTCATGTCCATATAGCCATCCCATATATCTATTTTTATATGTGACAGGTTTTCTTTTCTTTAAAAATGTTTAATTAATTTTTATTTTCCATAATACAAATAAAACTCACTCAATTCATTTAATATTTTTTTGTGATTTAGTAGTACACTTAAGTATCTTTGAACACGGTTTTAATATTTAATTTTTTTTTATTATGCCAATGTATAATGTAAGGCTTATTCATATTTTAATGGTTATAGTTCAGGTCTCCACGACACAGGCAGTGTGCCTAATGTGGAGACTAACGACAAATATTAAGCACAAAATTGTATGAGTAAATAAATATATTTTTCAAGTAAGATCAAAAGTATTTAGTGATTATACTCTTTGCCAGAAGTTAATTATCCACTGAATCATGATGAAAATACTTAGAAGTATTCCTAGAAAAATATTTTAGGGATATAATCTATCTTGTTGAGATAAATAATGAAATAGTTGTTTCTATAATTTTATTTATTTGTATAGGAAATACATAAGTGAGTTACAATAATACATTAATCTGTTAGCGATGAATGTACTTCAACATTATTCTATAGAAAGCCAGCTCTTACAACTTCTTTAAAACATTCTGGTATCTGGGTCAAATTCAAACGATTTTAAAATACTACCATTACACATCTTAATCATCTAAGTACTCAAAAGGTTCTGGGGGTTCAGGCTCTTTTTCCTCTTCCGTTTTAGGGCCGAATGCCGCCACAGGCTCTACCAGCACCTGTTCCACGTCGCCAGTATGATTAAGCATCACAATACCGCCAATAGTTACGTCTTTCAAAGGACTGAAACCAGACCCTTCTACTATCGTTATATTCTTTAGTTGCTGCCTCATGATCCTGGCGGGATTGCTCAGTATCTCGAAAGTTGGTTCAGGTTCCTTCTTTTCCTTCGTTTCTTTCTCCTCGCCCTCTTTCTCATCTTTCTTAACATCCTTTGAAGTTGCAGCTGTGGACACAATAGTTTCTTTGTCTTTGTCGTGTTTACCGTGGAAGGTAATGTTTAAGTTAGGAGTTTTTGATGGTTTTTTATCTTCCTCGTCGACATCCATTTTAGAGGTTGTTGAGGAAGTGATACTACTGCTGGCAGAGCCGTCGGTGCCGTGGGCTTTCCTGCGTGCCTTGGCAGCGGCGATGGACAGGACTGCGGTGGTAACACGCTCTCTTTCCTCGCGTTTCTTTTCTTCCAAAGGCGCAGGATACGCGTAAAGAGATGGCTTAGAGTTTGACTTAATGTCCAACTGTGGCATCTTAAGATCAGAATTGAGCGCAATCAAACAAGTCGGTGTGAAGGCTAGGGACAGGCAATGTGCGAGTGGGAACCAGTACCAATACTGGGTGAATACCAGCATACCCACAACGGCAAGCATGTTCATATGTCCAGTTCGGTTTTGCAAGGAAACTGTGACGTTTCGACCACCAGCGTCAATAATGCCCTGAGCCATGATTGCTCCAAACTTCGCCATCACGTCTTCGTGCTTGTTGGAGATCACTTGAGAGTATAGTTGGCGGAAATATGTGACCTTCGGGCAAAGGGTCTCGGTTTGCTGAATCAAGATCATAGCGGACGCGATGAGGGCTCCTTGGCGGACAAAGTTGACGGGGTCGAATTTAACCATGGGCTCAAGAAGGCCAATAGCTTCTCGGTTTCCGGTACCTGCACACGCGATACCGAGAGCCATAGCGGCTCCATATCTGACGTGCGGATTGTAGGATTCTGCTAACAGTGACACAACAGAAGGGCACTGTTCAGGAGTCCTGAACAGGAGGAAACCTAGAGCTGTGACGGCAGCACGACGCACGTCATCATTTACATCTGACACGGCGACATGCAGCAGAGTTCTAATAGAATCGTTGTTCCCAGTGCCACAGTATGCAGTGGCGATGGTGTAGCACCCAGCACGTCGTAAAAGTGGGTCCTTGTCCCTCAAGAGTTGTTGAACAAGAGCATCAGCTTCTTCCAGTCTGCCATACATAGTGAATGATATACCCACAGCCAAGCCTCGAAGAATTTTCTCATGCTGAGTCTCCTGAGCATAAGCAACCATGTCCTCAATAGCTGCTGCATGTTTTGAGCCTAACATCACCATACCCATGGCAATACCAGCAGCTTCACCAGTCACAGCATCATCTTGATACAGGTTGAACTTAAGTTGCTCATAGACATCTTGTCTGTGGGTTCCCATTGCAGCTAATCCAAGGCCAAGACAGCCTCCATGACGCACCATCTCATTCTGAGCATCTTTTAATTGTGTTAAAAGGTAATCAATGATATTTGCACCATGGTTAGCATGGATTAGCCCAAGAGCATAGAGGCCACCACCTTCAGAGTACCCTGATGATGGTCCAGCTTCCTTTGGCAAATAAGACTGCATGAGAGCCAAAGATTCTCCTTCATGACCCCTATGAATAACACCAAGTGAGGCTGTTACTGTTAGTTTAGCCCAGTTAGTTGCTCTGGCCAACCATTCTAGATTATCTCTCAAGAATTGATCACTGGTAGTTCCTGCATGCATGAAGGCATTAGCTATGACTGTAGCAGTATGGCAGATTGACACTCTGATGGCATCCTTAGTATTTTTGAGGATCAGCATATCGGCATGATTTGATCTAATTAAGAATTGAAGTTGTAATCCTATTGAAACCTCACCACCTAAAATTGAAATAAGTTTTTCAACCCTTTTCTGGTGTTCTTTTTCTTCTTCGTTCAGACTTTCAATATCTCTTTCAGGTTTCTTGTCTTCTGTTGCTGGCGCAGGGTCTACTTCCATACCTGAGGCTTCTGGGAATGGGCCACCTTGTGGTTGGGGTTTGCCTCCAAGGGCTGAAGGGATGGGAGCAGTACTTCTGAGAGCTTGCAATACCCTGCCCAGGAACTGTTGTGTGGCTGAGTCATACAAGTCAAAACCAATCTGGTATGCCATAAGTACTGAGTCTTGTGGGCCATGTGTAAGTTTGTCCAGAATCTCAGCAACTGAAAGGGGATCTTCAAGGAAGATGAGGCACTGGCACATATTGACATAGTCAGGGATGTTGAGGTTTCTGTAGAGACCTACCAGAGATCTGAGAACTGTGCTACGGAATCCTTTGTTTTGAAGCAGGCTCATGGCAACCGTGAAGGCATATAGTAGCATTCCTGAAACAATAATATGTTTAGGGATTAGATACCAACATTTTAATCACTTGGGTTAAGTATAAATATAAACAAAGAAAGAGTCAAAATTATTCTAAATTTGTGAAGATAAAAGAAAGACAAAGTAAAATAGCTTACTAGTGAAATGCAGGTCTTAACTTTTTCTATACAAATTGAAAATATTAGTTTCAATGTAGTATTGGGGTTAATCACTTTGTAAAATCATTAAAAGATTTATAATTAACAAAGAGTTGCTATTGTTTAGGCTTAATAATAACATATCACTCACCAGGTATATCATCAGATTTCATAATAGATTCCTCAAAGATATCCATGCGCCGGGTCTCCAAAGCCAGCCCCAGGGCTTGTCTGTACTGGCCATCGTCCAGGCAGCGCTGGAACATTCGGTTCACAATAGCCTCCAACCGAGGATCAATAGCCACTGCTGCATTGTCCGTGAATATCGCCTTCCTCTTCTGTGTGTAGAAGTCGATGGCCTTCGCGATGGTAGTGTCCACATACTCATTCCTTGCATTCACATCAAAGAGGTCACCTGCACCAAGAGCGTACGTCAATGAATCTTCAAATGCACCCAAGTGGTAGTACACCTTACTGGCGACCAATGCAGCAAGTTGATGCTGGGAGAAAACCTTATCTTCATGAAGGATCTCAATTTTCTCGATAGATTCAGATATTTCAGGCCAAAATTCATTGACTATGTTGTCCAACCTCTTCAACGCGAACTCCTTGACTTCGGAAATAGGCTCATCCAGCAGGGAAATAATCCCCGCAGCTGACGTGATATTCATTTTGTATTTTTGTATATTCTCTTCACGTTATCACAGGTTCCTCTTTTGTAATTTCTTGAAATGAAAATGATTACACACAAAATCGAGATGAATTGACAAATTTGTGTTTTTCCAAAGACAATAAATTTGTCTCGTATGACATTTACAAATTCTGGCTTGGATACTAATCTTTTCGCCAAGATAGACAAACAGAGACCAACAGTGATCCATATAACTCAATAAGCAAATTCAGAAAATATAAGTATTGGAATGCATAACTTTGTAACACAATCTTAAAAATGAGCAATAGTAACAGTAAACATTCGTGTTGAACTTTCAACAAGCTTAAATTTGTAAAATTAATAATCGATTCTAAAATACCTCTGTTACAAATTTTAGAACGAATTTCGTGAGTTGTCATGAAAGTGTCATTAATGACAAGCGCACGCACACGCACACTGTCACACTATACATTCCTACGCAGTGCGAAACATCTGTTTGCTATTACTTCGAAAAATAATTTATTTCTATATTTTATCATAATGCTTGACCTATTCAGCATCTTTAGCAAAGGAGGTATTGTGCTATGGTGTTTCCAAAGCACGGGCGAGATTTTTTCAGCCCCTGTGAACGCTTTGATACGTAGTGTAATATTACAGGTAAGTGTGACAACTTTAAACCAGATTGTGATTTGTTTTGTAATTGAATTAGTAACTCTGACACGTGGAATTCCTAGAATTGTTATCTTCTAATGCTAGAAAGCCTCATAAGTAGTGATTTTATAAATAATTGACCTTTTGAGACCTCGTCAAGGTAATGTGGTTGTGATCATATATTTATGTTTCAGGAGCGTACGGGGAATAATTCGTACAACCACAACTCGCTAACATTGCAGTATAAGCTTGATAATGAGTTCGAGCTGGTGTTTGTGGTGGCGTATCAGCGCATACTGCAGTTATCTTATATTGATAAGTTCCTTAACGATGTGCACCTGGAGTTCCGGGACAAGTACAAAAATGAGCTAACTGGAGGAAACCAGCTCAATGATTTTGATTTCCTTAAAAGTTTCAATCGTATCCTGAGGGATGCTGAGGAGTGGGGTATGTTTACTTTACTACTTGAATAATTTCTGAATAAACACAAACAGCCAACAAAAGTTTATTATATTAATAATATGACAACACAATTATATACTAAGGCTCTTATACTCCTTGGGCAGATTTTTTAATCATTGGGTAGGCATATACAAATTTATCAGGCATTTGAAAGTCAGTTAGATGATATCAAAGGATTGAAAAAATTTACCTTTAGACTAAATTCTAACACAAATTTCAACAATTTACTATAACTAAGTTTCCACAGTAGGTACTAGTATTATGGAAAACCTATTTAGGTTTTTCTTGTGCAATAAAACAATGTTTCATCATCTTTATTATTTTGCAATCTTGAGACTGTTACATAAATAATTTTAGACTCATAAATTGTAAATTTACACAGTAGCGGATTTTGTTGTCTAAATTAAATTGATCGTACATGGTGATTAATCTTAGGTAATTTGTACAATTTCAGGAAAGTTACAAGCTAAGATTCCAAAACGAATGAAAACTTTTGAAGACTCTGCAAAGTCAAAAAAGACTGTAGCTTCTATGATTGAGCGTAAAGGAGAGGAGAAGGGAAAAAAGTCTGGTAAGAATATTTTTTTGTGTGGTTTCTATTTATGTTTTTCTAACAATAAAACTGGTTGATAATATTTGAGATTCAAAAAACCATGAAGAAAATCTTTTTTTTTAATGTTAAATAGAAAACTGTAATTTTATATACGTTTAGTAAAGTTCTTGCCATTTAATTAATGGCATTAACCTAATATTATGTGTAAAGTCTTTTAATTTCATTAAAATTATCATAATACATATTAATGAATTGTAATGAAACTTGAATTAATTTTAAAAGTAAGAAATGGCCTATACCAAGGGTTCCCACACACAAATGCACAGTTTTTGCAATGAAAAAATAATAATTTATAAGTGCAAAAAGTTGCAGTTATTTCAGCCAAACAAGTACTGGTTGCGCGCAACATTCCTTAACCTTTAAAATATCATGTTTGTTGTATTTGAGGGCTCCCCCCTTAAAAGTTTATTTTATGTTATAGTGGCAACAGAAATATCATCATCCCTCAAAATTGAACTATAGAATAGAATAGAAAACACTTTATTGTACACCACACAAATTAATAATAAACTTTACAAAAACCTTAACTAATTAAAAACAGGGTACAAAGGGCGGCCTTATCGCTATGAGCGATCTCTTCCAGGCACTCTTCCAGGGACTCTAGCTATTGCAATGATACTCATATCATCATAACATAAATTTGACAGTAGAAAACATAAATGTAATTATTAATCCTTAATCATTTTATATTTATATATATTATATTTAAACAAGTTTTATATTGAAAGTGCCTAATTTATTTTCGTTCACGCCCAGGACTAGTAGAGAATGCTTCTAGCATTAAGTCCTCCCCTGTACATTGTTTTTTGTGCACAAAGCATTAATAAATTAAAATATAAATAAATTTCCCCATCTACAGTCTTTAAATAAACCATGAACCAAAGAACAATTCATATCTATAATTTGATTTTCAGTGAAAATAGTGGAAAACAAGAGCTTGACGAATGGCAAAGTGGAAGAGCCAGAGATAGAGGATGACGTCATCGCCACAAACCGCGCTCGCCTGGCGCAGAAACTAATTAAGAACAAGAAGGAACCTAAGTAAGACCTATTATAGTTCGGGAAGCAAAAAAGACACAGGTTCTTAATACAATGCATATAGTATGCACTGAGAATGATTTTTAATAAAATAAATAAATATTTCCGGACATAAATATTTACACAACAACATCTAGCCCCGTGGTAAGCTCTAAGCTTGTGTTACGGGTACTAGATATCTGATATACTTAATATAATATACATACATATATAGATATTGTTATTATACATATTAAACACCCAGACCAAGGAGAAAAGTGCTTGCAGAACATACAAACAATTTTACCCTCGGCGGGAATCGAACCCGCTACCTCTTGCTCTGCAAGCGGAATAAGTGATATACTTCACTTTTTAGGTTCAACTATTTTATTTTTTTATGCAGATAATTAATTATGAATCCTGCCTGCAAGTGTTAAGGATGCGTCTTAATCTATATCTGCATAAATATTTAAAATTGTTTAACGTAAAAAGTGAGGTACGAGGGGCGTCTGATAAGTTCGCGGCCTTAGGTATTTAACAATAACTTATCATCTCGCTACTGATACCACTTATTGCGTGACTCTTTGTTAGTATAAAGAGCAGGTATTTTTTTTAATTTGGTTCGTAAACATATTAAGTTTGGAACAAGGAACAACACCATGTCATCGGAATATGGAAATTCTCGTAATTTGGAGCATTGCGCTGTGATTAAATTTCTTGTTAAAAAAGAAAAAACGTCCAAACAAATTTTTTAAAAGGTGTCGTCAGTCCTTCTGGATTCTGCACCTTCGTATTCAATGGTAAAAAAATGGGCCCGGCTATTTCAACAAGGCAGAGAGACATGTGAAGACGACCCTCGCCCGGGTCGCCCTGTGACGGTCTTGACCGATGAAAATATCAAAAATGTGGAGAAATTAATACTAGCTGATCGAAGAATTAAATTGTAGCAGGTAGCGAAAGAGCTACAGATTAGCAAAGAACGAGTTGGAGAAATTTTGCATAATTATTTGCACATGAAAAAAATTACAGCGCGTTGGGTACCGCGAATGCTGACACCGCTTGACAAGCAGCGACGATTGGAGAGTTGTAAAGATTTTTTGGAGTTGTGCCAGCCTGATCTGGATGAAATTGTTAATCGCATTGTGACCGTTGATGAAACATGGATTCGTCAGTACGATCCCGAGTCCAAACAAGAGTCGATGCAATGGATAAAAAAGGGAGAAAGACCACCAAAGAAATTCAGAGTGGAAAAGTCGGCATCGAAGCTAATGGCTACATTTTCTGGGACAGCGAGGGAATTTTAGTGATTGATTATTTGCCTAAGGAAACTAATATGAACGGCCAGTATTACGCTAATTTACTGGGTCAGGCACGTGATGCAGTCGTGCAGAAGAGACATGGCAAGTTCGCGCGCGGAGTGCTTTTTCTGCAAGACAAACGCGCCCGTTCGCACCGCTCGGGTTGCGAGGGATGCCTTAAAATCTACGACATTTACACAAATTGACCACCCACCCTACAGTCCGGACTTGGCTCTTAGTGACTTTTTCCTTTTTTCAAATTTAAAAAAGGAGCTACGGGGACGAAGATTTTTGGACGACAGTGAGATGATTGCGGCCGTAGACAGCCATTTTGAAGAGAAAAACCAAAGAATATTTTTTGATGGTATAAAAGCATTATATTCACGATCTCAGAAATGTATTTCACTTGAGGGGGATTACATTTAAAAATAAAAAATGAATAACTGTATATTTCTTTCATTAAGTACCTTAGGCCGCGGGCTTATCAGCCGCCCCTCGTATATCTCTTATTAAAAATCATTAAGATTTAATGCATATTGTATTTTACTAGCCGTCCTCCCGCGGCTTAGCCCGCGTAATAATAAACTCTAAAAGGGTTATGCTCGCCGTTGTACATGCAACCTATGTTACTACTCAGATTTGTATTTGTTTCTACGTACAATAAATAATTTAGGTGAAATTTCCGCAGCGAAAAGCAGCTTTTGTCCTAAAGGACAACTAAGTCCATACCAAATTTGCTATTAAAAGTTATCCTGGGAAAAGTGGTATAAAGTAGCCTATGTTTATTCGGATATTTAAACTATATAATTGTAAAATTTCATCAAAATCCATTCAGTAAATTTTGCTTGAAAGAGCATCATCCACTTACTTACCCGTGTTGATTGTCCGAAAATATTTATGTCTATTTATTATTTTATTTTATTATTTTAGGAAAACTAACAGCTAGGTAACATACTTAACACAGTGTTTAACTAACGGCTAATTATAAGTTTCCACAGATATAAGAAAAAAATACTAGTTAAATACACAGTTGAATAAGGAAAAAGAGAGCACATTTGGTTTAAAATACAAACTAAGTTACATTAAATACTTAGGCAAAGAAAAAACTACTAGGTATTAAATAAATCTAAATCTACTTCATAGGAAATCGCCTAAGAGCCCCAAAGTGTCTGAGAAGGAACGGGTGAAACAGCCCCGCGTGTGGGAGATGGGAGGCAACACGCGCGACCTGCCCTCGCTGGACTTCAGCACCGACAAGGACGGGGAACAAGCCGAGATCAGCCCCGACACTCAGGTAACTTTTTTTTTTTTTTTTTTTGTTTTCGGGGGAAAAAATCTGCTACCAGATACCATACTGCATGAAGGGTACAGTATGGTTATGTGGGGTTGCCAGGAAATGGCGACCCACTAAAATAACCCCCGGTGGCCGACTGTCAAGCGTTTTCGATGCGCCTGGGAACTCCGATGGACCGCGCCAGGCACTCAGGTAACAATCTAACCTAATAACTTACTCATCTTAATATATATAAATCTCGTGTCACAATGTTTGTCCTCAATGGACTCCTAAACCACTTAACCGATTATAATAAAACTCGCACACCATGTGCAGTTCGATCCAACTTGAGAGATAGGATGGTTTTTACGGCGAGAAAAATTCGAATAATTTCCGGGAAAATTTTATACCCGTGCGACGCGGGGGCGGGCCGCTAGTAGTTTAAGATATTTTTATGGAAAAAGAATAAGACGAATCGTGTAATTTTAGTAGCGAATGCATTAAGCATTACACCCACCCGCCATTACGCAATCGGTTTAATAGGGTAGATGACATAAAAAATATCATCATCATCTTCCTGACCTTGTGTGAACATGTTTTCTGCTTCCATTTCCCTCTATCACCCGTCATCTCAACACTCAACACACAATGTGCCCGTATTTTTTATTTTTTCTTGCAAACGAAAAATCAAGACGTTCAGTGAACTCAGGTTTCGCGTAAAGTCACCCTTTTGAGCGAATGGTACAAAATTTCTAAATGTATTTAGAAGACACAAGATGTATACATAAACAAAAACGGTATTTTGTCCAATAAACCCACTCTTAAAGTATTAGGAGGTTTTTCTGTTCACGTCCGTAAGTAGTAACCCTCTTAATTCTTGCACGTGACCTCCGGGAGGTGCTAAGAACAGTCTCTGGTGGTAGGCTTCGGCCGCGGCTTGTCACCACCCTCCGGGCTGGGCCAGTACGTGAAGCGATATTTTCGTGTTTCGTAATGTGGCCCGAAGAAGCCACCTTCGAGACCTTTATGCCCCATCTTAGACCACATCGTCACTTTACATCAGGTATCATACCTGATGTAAAGTGATGTAAAGTGTGGTCAAAAGAAGGCTGATCTAACATAAAAAAAGAATGTGTAAATTTAAAGCTGCACCTTAACGCGTATCTTCAATTATACACGCTAGAGTTTCTTCAGTTTACCTATACATATATAATTTCTGTCTCCAGTTGGTAGGTCAGATGACCGGTGCCATCCGCGACCTGGAGGTGGAATCAGAAGAGAGCAGCAGCGACGAGGAGTACGAGGAAGAAAGAGACGCAGCGCCCAAGAAATCGAGCGGCATGTTCAGCATATTCAAAGGTATGGTTAGATTATAATAATTCTAATAATCCTAGTATAATAATCCTTTTACCCTTAGTTAGCTTAGTTATCTTATCTGAGTCATAAGTGATTTATGATGTTTGTCTACGACCTTTTTACGTATTGAGGTTTGTTTGTGTCAAAATTATATTTTATATACAGTAGCTTGAATATGGCCCTCATTAGATGAAACCTATATAATCTTAATTTAAAATAAAAAAAAACCCGATTCCAGAACATTGGTATCCTTAAAAGTAAAAAGTCATACTATTTTGTAATGTGCACGTGATGCGCTTTCATTTGAGACCCCACTCGATATTTGCATATTTTCGGTTTTACCTACCCCACTTTTACCGTCATATCTTTTATACCGATTTTCATCAAATATGTCTAAGAATACTAAGAAAAAAAAAGAAGGGAAAAAAAATGTTGTGCCGATTCCACGTAATGTGGGATAAGGGCAAGAGAATGATGATGATGATGATGTCAAAGAACACTCGCGCCAAACTCACCTTTCATACAGAAAAAACTAAATTGAAATCGCTCCATCCGTTAGGTGGTTATGAAGTCCCAGACAGACAGACACGTCAAACTTATAACACCCTTTTTTTGTCGGGGCTTAAAAATCCAAGAGTTTCTAACTAAAAAAACCCGTTCTTCGTTATTCTTATAGTTTTAGACATTCATACTGAATGAAGTTCATGTACACCTGTTATCTTCTTAGCAAACTTAAAAATATCAATAAAAAACGGAGAGTTAGCGATTTTAAAACAAAACTGTATTTATTAGCTTTGCTACAGGTATTTAATTTTCAATAATAATGAATGCATAGAACTGTCCAACCAACTAAGGTACGCACAAGGTTTACTATTTAATTAACTCTTTCAGGTTTAGTGGGTTCGAAAGCCCTAACAGAAGAGTCTATGAGACCTGCGCTGGATAAGATGAGAGACGTGCTTATTGCTAAGAACGTCGCTGCGGATATCGCCAACAAACTCTGTGATTCCGTCGCCGCCAAGCTTGAAGGAAAGGTGAGCATTAGCAGTTCCTTTAGCTGTATACTAACCCCCGTTTTAATGGTTTTCCCGCGAAAAAAAGCAGCCTATATAATAGTGAAATAATTAATAGAATCGGACCAGTACTTCCTGAGATAAGCGCGTTCAAACAAACAAATAAACTTTCAGCTTTATAATATCAGCATACAGAATAAATTACTACGTACGTATATATAATATTTGCCATGATGTGACTGTGTACGAAAATCAAACAAGCGGTAAGCTAAATATTTTTAATATTTCACTTTGAAGGATAAAATTCTCACTTCACTTTACGTATATTCTCGCACCGTCATCATTTTGATTGAAAGGTTACTGTCAGTCCCCTAAGATGCGTTCATAGCCCATCTAGATGAGGCAATATACCTATGAAATAATTAAAAAACTATCCATGAACGAGAACGCGGTTTTTTTGCGCCAAAATGATGTACCAAATAAATAAATAAATATTTCCAGACAATTCACACAACAACATCTAGCCCCGTGGTAAGCTCTAAGCTTGTGTTACGGGTACTAGATATCTGATATACTTAATATAATAGTCTAGTATATATAGATATTTTTTATTATAAATATTAAACACCCATATATTATACAAACACTTTCACCCTTGGCGGGAATCGAACCCGCTACCTCTTGCGCCGCAAGTGGACCCTCGCCCACTACGCCACTGAAGCAGTCAACCAAAACATTATATTCATCAGCTAAAGATTAAAACGCCGTTCACCAGGTGCTGGGAACATTCGACAGCGTGGCTAAGACGGTGAAGGGCACGCTGACGGAGTCGCTGGTTCAGATCCTGTCGCCGAAGCGCCGCGTGGACATCCTGCGAGATTGCCTGCACGCCAAGTCGCAGACCAGGCCCTATGTCATGGCCTTCTGTGGGGTAAGAATTACAACTTATCATTAGAGTGATTGACCTTTATTTGCTGGAGCTACCTTTTGAAGCGAAACCTCTTTAGAATCGTTGTGATTTCAAACCGGATGCAACGGAAAAAACGACAGCCGGAGCCAGAGCGAGAGAGCAGATGTCGGTGTGTATGTATATTCACACTGTTTAATACTTGCTTGTATTTGAGCATTTAACGTGTGTTAGTGTATGTGAAAACGACGTGATCTCATTCTTTTGTCGATTTACTGTAGTTTCACTTTTATAGTATGTGAATCGCACACACACCTTTTTTTTATTTTATACTAGCGGTCCGCCCCCGCTTCGCTCCTAGTTGACCGTACTGTGAATCTAAACCATTCTCGAACCCACTTAAACACACACAATTTTTTTTATCAATAGCGGTCTAGCCGTTTAGGAGGAGTTCAGTGACTAACACACGTACAGAAGATTTATATATATTAGGTCCTTACATATGAAATTGGCGTTTTTCGTACTGGCCACTTTAATCACAAATTTCTCCTCTTTGGTAAGGAATTCCAAATTCAAATTTGTACAGCTATAGACTCATGTATTTGTGCTTCGATGATCGTCATTCATTTGTTTTTTTTCTTCTGTTTTTTTCTGTTTGCGTCACTCATTTTACAAAATGGAAAACTTAAAATATCGCATTATTTACGAGTACGAGTTCCGCCGTGGCACTAGTGCTGCGGAAACAACTCGAAGGGTGAATGATGTGTATGGCGGTCGTGTTGCAAAAGAAAACACAGTTCGTTTTTGGTTCCAACGTTTTCGTTCTGGAAATTTCGACTTGCAGAACAAGCCCCGTGGACGGCCTGAGACTCAAGTTGATAATGAAGAGTTGAAGGCTATTGTGGAAGCGGATCCATCGCAAACCACGTCCGAGTTAGCTGCAGGCTGCGGTGTTAGTGATAAAACTGTTTTAATTCACTTGAAGCAAATTGGGAAGATTAAAAAGCTTGAAAGGTGGGTACCTCACGAATTGACTGAAGCAAACCGGCAAACGCGCGTCGACTGCTGCGTTACATTACTAAACCGGCACAATAATGAAGGTATTTTAAACCGAATCATTACCTGTGATGAAAAATGGGTTCTTTACGATAATCGGAAGCGCTCAGCGCAATGGTTGGATCCTGGCCAGCCAGCCAAATCCTGCCCCAAGCGAAAATTAACCCCAAAAAAGTTACTTGTAAGCGTTTGGTGGACTAGTGCCGGTATTGTTCATTACAGTTTTCTCAAATCTGGCCAGACTATTACGGCTGATGTCTATTGTCAGCAATTGCAAACCATGATGGAAAAGCTAGCGGCTAAACAACCTAGGCTGGTCAATCGCTCCACGCCACTGCTGCTTCACGACAACGCTAGACCACACACTGCGCAACAGACGGCTACTAAATTAGAAGAGCTTCAATTGGAAAGTCTAAGACATCCTCCGTACTCCCCGGACCTTGCTCCAACAGATTACCATTTTTTTCGAAATTTGGATAACTTCTTGCAAGGGAAAAAATTCAACTCCGATGGGGCAGTCCAAATCGCCTTCAAAGATTTTATTGATTCCCGTCCGACTGTTTTTTTTAGTAAAGGGATCAATGAACTACCTATAAGATGGCAAAAGTGCATAGAAAATAATGGTTCATACTTTGATTAATTAAATATATTATATTAAAAAATATTCGACTTTTTGTTCCTCCCATACAAAACGCCAATTTCATATGTAAGGACCTAATATAAAGATGTATCTATTTCGTAATTTCTATTCTGTTTGTCTTCCAATCTTTCAAAACGCGTATTCGTATGTGTTTGTGGATATTGATGGCGTGTTTGTACTGTGATGTATTAAAAAAATGGATTGGTTTTCAACAGTTTTGTTAAAACCTAGAATGCGATACTTGACACTTAAATGATAGAAAGGATCGCGCCAAGCGTGGAAGGAATTAAAACCTAGAGCTCTGCTGGGTTGGTAGCGTTAATAGATGTATTTATAATTATAATAATATTTTTTCAGAAAATCACTTGAAGCTAAAGTTGTCAAAAATCCTTAAAATTTAATTAGTACTATGATGTATATTTATTTTGCCTGAACTAGGAGAATCCTGTTTTTCAGGCATAAATAAACTTGTAGGAAATCTACAAGTTTATTTGATATAACAATGTTTTAAACTAATTTAATGCACATGTTGCTCTGACATAGTTGTTGTATTAGTACAATTACATATCTCAAACTAGATTACAAATGAATAATGCTGACTTACAAAATACTACTTATTTTATTAGGTTTTCAGTGTCATCGTATGACAAACTTTGTATAGATAACCTTGAATTACTTTTGTGCATTTAAATAAATTTAACGAATGCACGTGTATTGCTCTATTTATTTTATTGTACAAAAAAGG
Organism: Gymnoscelis rufifasciata; assembly: GCA_929108375.1. Classification (NCBI taxonomy): domain Eukaryota; kingdom Metazoa; phylum Arthropoda; class Insecta; order Lepidoptera; family Geometridae; genus Gymnoscelis; species Gymnoscelis rufifasciata. Next base: position 2,806,475 of record OV815315.1, on the reverse strand, counting down.
TCCTAGAAAACTGTAAATTCTGTGAGAAAAAGCATGCTTTTTGCCTAAAAGCTTAGACAAACACTATAAGTATAAGAATCATTTATTTGCATAAAACATGAATATATACATGGTGGTAAGTTTAAAAAAAATAAAAGGTGTGTGTGCGATTCACACACGATAGAAGTGAAACTTCAGTAAATCTACAAAAGAATAAGAAGAATAAAAAAAAACAAAAACGAAAATACTATGCAAAAGATTTTGTTCGGGCGATCACCCATCCAAGTACTGGCGTCGCGCAAAGTTGCTTAACCTTGTTACCGTTTAAGATTGGCTTACCCGACAGGTAAGCCAATCTTTCCACTTCCGTTGCATCCGGTTTCAAATCACAACGATTCTAAAGAAGTTTCACTTCAAAAGTGTGCTACATGTTTTGCCAATCCTGGCGTGCAAATTTGAGAGGGCACAATGCATTTGGTCACAAATGTGATATGTCTGAAATATTTCCTGATAGGTTTACTATTACTATTCATCATTCTCTTGTCCTTATCCCACATTACGTGGGGTCGGCACAACATGTTTTTTCCTTCCATTTTCCTCTGTCACTCGTCATCTCAACTCTCACTCCTTTCTTACACATGTCATCCTTCACACAGTCCATACATCTTTTCTTTGGCCTACCTCTTCCCACATATCCATCAACACACATATCTAACATTCTTTTCGTCACATGACATTCATCCCTTCTCATAATATGTCCATACCATGCCAACCGATTTCCTCTCAACTTCTCTGTCACTGGTGCTACTTTCAAAGTTCCTCTTATGTACTCATTTCTTATTTTATCCATCCTCGTCACTCCACACATAGGTTTACTATTAACACAATTAATTGTTGGTATACAGATTGTTTATTAAACATGCACTGTCCAGGTAAACGGAGTGGGCAAGTCCACGAACCTAGCGAAGATCTGCTTCTGGCTGATCGAGAACGGTCTGTCGGTGCTGATCGCGGCGTGCGACACGTTCCGCGCCGGCGCCGTGGAGCAGCTGCGCACGCACGTCCGCCACCTCAACGCGCTGCACCCGCCCCCCCGGCACCGCGGCCGGACCATGGTGCAGCTCTATGAGAAGGGATACGGTATGTACCATTGCAAGTCCACGAACCTAGCGAATATCTGCTTCTGGCTGATCGAGAACGGTCTGTCGGTGCTGATCGCGGCGTGCGACACGTTCCGCGCCGGCGCCGTGGAGCAGCTGCGCACGCACGTCCGCCACCTCAACGCGCTGCACCCGCCCCACCGGCATGGCGGCCGGACCATGGTGCAGCTCTATGAGAAGGGATACGGTATGTACCATTGCAAAAAAAAGGTGTTTGTGCGATTCACACACGATAGAAGTGAAACTTCAGTAAATCGACAAAAAAACAAAAAAAAATAGTATGCAAAAAGATTTTGTTCGGGCGGTCACCCGTCCAAGTACTGGCGTCGCGCAAAGCTGCTTAACCTTGTTAGCGTTTAAGATTGGCTTACCCGACAGGTAAGCCAATCTTATTTCCAAAAGTTTCAAATCACAACGATTCTAAAGAAGTTTCACTTCAAAAACTAGATGGGAGGACGATATTAGAAAAGTAGCTGGGAATAGAATAGAATAGAATAGAAAACACTTTATTGTACACCACACAAATTAATATTAAAACTTACAAAAACCTTAACTAATTAAAAATAGGGTACAAAGGGCGGCCTTATCGCTATGAGCGATCTCTTCCAGGCAACCTTGGGATGGACAGGAAATAAAAGGGACGAAAAGACAGTGGCGCCAGTGGTGGTGGGACAACATGGAATAGAAAAAACGCAAACAGAGAGACATGGAAAAGCCTAGGGGAGGCCTATGTCAAACGGCAAACTGATACAGATACCGATGTCGAAGACTAGATTAAATTAAATTAAATATTAAAAATTTAATTAAAGTAAAAGTGCATGAAATTTATAATAAAATTAGTTCTATTATATACATTGTATTATAATAATCAGTAATAAAGGCAATTATTATTTTATTTTATATATGTACTATTGCTAGTGTCACACACCCTTGTTATGTATGTAGGAGTAAGACCTGCGTTGGTGTGGCAAGGGCGTAGCTATCGGAGGGCTAGGTGGGGCAGTGCCCCGAGGCCCTCGAGCCCTAGGGGGGGCTCAGTACCCCATGACCAATAATTTATCCCTTTATCATTATGTTCACTTAAATAAACACACATTTTTTCCAACGTCAAATAGATGATATGGGTAGGTCATTTAAAGATTAAAGTATCTATAAGACGGCAGATTGAACTTGTGTCACAACTCACTTCAAAAGTAGCATGATACGCTATTTAGATATGAAAGCAAAAAGTGTGAAGTTTCAACGAAATCCATGCGTAGATAGACAAAAAACACACATCCTCACTAACTTCCGTGTTTATAATATTATATCTATGCAACTTTTGCCGATGTCTAATTTTAAAATTTTCATGTAAACATAGTTAAGTATCTGAATAAAGGCTTTATTATTATTATTATTATCTATACAACTTTATATATCTACCTCTATGTATACAAATATTGTACTCTCCATGAGGCCTATACCCGAGAGGGGTCCTAACTACTGACGAAAATAACAACACTATTCAATCATATTAAGTTTCAATCATACTCGTATTATATTTCAAGTTTCAATTTTAATGCATGCCAATAATTTATTTGATTATTTAACTTGACATTATCTAACTAATTTAACTTGAAACCAACAAACTTAAATACTTTTTTTACAATTTTGTGTTTGATGAGACCTTCTTTTAGATTTATTTAAAAATCTGTGATACTCGATGCCTCGCTCTTCCTTAACTAATTGGTAGGTACAAATTAACAAATAAATGCAATGCAATTGCTGTAATTGTTTTTTTTTTGTTTTGTGAGGTAATTATTGTATATGGGTGTTATATAAAAAAAATTAACTCACATTTATCCATCCTCCTATGCTTCGACCGGCCAATACTATAAACCTAACTCTTTCTCTTAACTTATTTTACTAAAACAAGTCTTACAGTTTGTTTTATTCTGGTCAAGGTTGTCCGGAGAAGATCTCTCTTTAGCGATAAGACCGCCATTTGTCTCATAGTCTTAAGTGCTTATTTTTTGTTTTGTGTTTTTATCCACACAACAACATCCAGTCCCGTGGTAAGCTTTTAGCTTGTGTTACGGATACTAGACATCTGATATACTTAATACATATAATATACATACATACATAGATCTTTTTTAATATACATATTAAACACCCAGACCAAGGAGAATGTGCTTGCGGAACATACAAACACTTGACCCCTCGGCGGGAATCGAACCCGCTACCTCTTGCGCCGCAAGCGGACTCTCGCCCACCGCGCCACTGAGGCAGTCACTGAGGCAATTATGTGTGCAATAAAGAATATTTATCTTATCTTATCTTATTCCGCAGGCAAGGACGCAGCCGGCATAGCGATGGAGGCGATCCGGTTCGCCAACGACAGCCGCGTGGACGTGGTGCTGGTGGACACGGCCGGCCGCATGCAGGACAACGAGCCGCTCATGCGCGCGCTCGCCAAGCTCATCACGGTAATATCATACTAGAGAACACAGTCGTGAGACAAAACTTGAGAGGTGTCAAGGGACACCCGGATGGAACGAAGGATTCATCACAGGAAACACTGTCAGGATTCATTATTATTATTATTTATAAACTAAATTGAAATCGTTGTACCCGTTCGTCAGCTTTGAAGCCACACACAGGCAGACAGACAGAATACAGACAAACACCCCTCTTTTTGCGTCGGGGGTTAAAAAAACTTTAAAATATTATGAAAGTAAAATTATGTTAGCAACTTCGCGCTTGAAACGAACAAGGCTTTACTTTCCTTTATTTATAACTAGATGGCGCTAGTAAAAAAAATAGAACGCGCTATCGAAGCGTTTGGAAAATATCTGGCTTGCTTTCTATAAGAGAGAGAGAGACAGACAGAGAAACATGCGACACCGCACAGCTTACAATAACAATAGCTTACTTTAGCAAGAAATGTCGTGACAACTTTTCGTAAGATTTTTTTCCGTCTAGCCCCCTTTCACAACGCGCGTTTATTTTTAAGGAACTTCGTCCCAAAAAACGTTTATTATGTCATAAGTTAAAAGTAAATTAAATATTCTACAGGTATTACATAGAGATTTCTAATGCAATAAATGGTCACCAATCAGCATGTGCTATGTCAGAACCAGGTCCTGTCATAGCGCTGGTCTTCCATGGTGACCAAAACTAGCGAGAAGCGGCTGCTGCGTTGCGAGTAACAGTAAACAATATTAATTTAAAGATAACAACATAATATAAAAAACTTAAAAATGTTTAAATCTAAAACTAATTAAAATTGCTAAACATCAACATAAACATACATTACAAAACATACATACATTCAAAATTGAGATCCATTCCATCAATTTAAGATATTACAAGTGAATTTACAGTCTTTTTAAAATAAAATCGTTGTACAGAACGGCCGGTTTTGTTGTTGTGAATCTAAAAGCATACTTTTCAACATTTACTTAAACACATTATCCTACTACTATATAAAGGCGAAAGTTTGTAAGTATGGATGTATGGATGTTTGTTACTCTTTCACGCGAAAACTACTGAACCGATTTAAATGAAATTTGGTACACAGAATCTCTAGAGCCTAAAAAATAACATAGGCTACTTTTTACCGCGGGAAAACGTCATTCCGCGGGAAAATACATTATAACGCGGGTAACACCGCGGGGCACAGCTAGTTAGTCTATATACCTGTATGCGCATAGAAAATTATGTAAAAGTATGTATATGTAGCAAAGGCAGTCGCATAGATGTGGTACTCGTAGACACGGCGACGCGCACAGAGAGAAACAACATGCATTTATTTTGGAACACAACAGAACACAAACGCATTTACAAATACAAAAAATAGGAGACAACGAGTATTTCTCGTGTATATAAAACTACAACGCGTTTCAATAATAAATAAGGAAATATATAAAAATCAAATAAAAAAAACATAAGAGTCTTGGGACGCTATACATAAGTGATAACCTCAAATACGGCTAGCGCTGTGAGTTAGAGGAGGAGCCTGCCTACCGTATACGTGATAGACATGTGTAGTTCACGAATGAATCCTTCAAAAGATATACTTCAGTTGTGCTCCTTCCTTCTCTCTCTCGTTCACTTACAATTCAACTAGCTCACTAACTCTTTTAGCTCAGTTGTCTTCATCGCATCGGGACGAATGAAAGATAGATAGCCCGCGCGGATAGATTATGCTGTCACGCTCTGTTGTAAGTACTGAAGTGATTGTCTGTTTCACTCGGTCACGTTCGTATATGATCGTAAAAGACTTCGACGTTCTTCGTAAAGTCGAAGTTTGTTGTTCACCAGTTTACCTATCTCTTTCATTAGAATAATAATAAAAACACCAAAGTATCTGCCTCAACTTTGCCAAAAACAAACAGGATGGAAGTAATTACGCGCGAACCTCAGCATTGTTTTCTTTAGTCTTTTTATTTATATTGACATAAAATATATCTTTGTGATAAAAACTGTACACCTTTCTATACTTTACTATTTATTTTTACGTAACTTTTTTTATAAGCCAGTATACCTATACGTAGGTATGTTAAAAGCTCATGGATCTGCAATAGTAGGTAAATATTCAATTAATTTAAATATAAATAATGAATTACTACCAACTATATTTAGGTAAATTTCAATTCATTTTTAAACAAACTCGTGTCTTAACTCATCGCATTAGCTGAGATAATATCATTGATTGAACTGTTGTTTTATATCCCATTCTATATCTCTTGATGAACTAGTGAAAGAAAACCGAACGACAACAACATTTGATACTGTTGAGAATGTGAACTAACTGAACTACTGAGCTAGAAGATAGATATAGTTCACTCCAATGAAAAGATATGTACATATCTTTTCATTTCAGTGACACATTCTGCGCAACGCTAATACGTGAAAGAAAGAGATGCGAGATCTGGCGCCTATGTCACGCGTTATGTAATGTTCGGCTCACTCTCCCTTAAATAAGTTATTACTTCAATCAAATATTATTTCGATGTAGTGTTTTTGTTGTACCGATATGACAACATTATACATCTTAATAATCATCATACCTTGCCTCATTCATTATATATGTAAGTCATCATCATCATCATCAAAAACACCTTTTTAACGCTTCCGGTGCTGGGACACAGGGACTTCTCTCTTGGCGAGAGAGATTAAGCCTTAATTCACCACGCTGGCCAAGTGCGGGTTGGTGAATGTCACATGTCATTCAAACTCTTTAAAGTTCTCAAGCTCATGCCGGTTTTCTCACGATATTTGCCTTCACCGTTATAGCACGTATTTTAAAGCGCACATACATTTTTCAAGAACAAAAATCCAGAGGTGCGTGGGGAGTTGAACCGACGTAATGAAAATGGAGTGCTCCCACTTAGCCAATACGGCTTTTTGTTTTTTTTTAATAATAATAAATGTATAAAATATAAATATTAAATATAATATATACAGGTGAACGAGCCGGACATGGTGCTATTCGTCGGCGAAGCGCTAGTCGGGAACGAGGCCGTGGACCAACTGGTGAAGTTCAACCAAGCGCTTGCGGACCACAGCGCGAACAACAACCCGCACGTCATCGACGGCATAGTGCTCACTAAGTTCGACACCATCGACGACAAGGTAACTACCCGACTATAACGTGGACGCTTAACGAACTCCGTTCAATTAAGTTGTAAAGCTATAGCTAACTAGCTCTTCATGCACTGACACGTTCCCTGGGAGATCAGAAGGTGACTTCGACCCTTCTAAAATGGAAATTACAACCGAGTATGAATACTAGTTTCGCTTCTACACGAAGTTTCATCAGGACTATTATAATATCAACCCATAAATGCAGAATCCAACTAAGTCTCCTAGATTCGCTTCTACATGAAGCATTATCATTATTATATAGTGACTGTAAAAATCCCAAAAATGTTAATTCGCAGTCGGGTTAACCCCCGACCAAAAAAGAGGGGTGTTATAAGTTTAACGTGTCTGTCTGTCTGTATGGTTGTCTGTCTGTCTGTCTATGACATCATAGCTCCCGAGCGGACGGAGCGATTTCAATTTAGTTTTTTGTATGAAAGGTGAGTTTGGCACGAGTGTTCTTAGACATGTTTCATGAAAATCGGTTGAGCCGTTTTAAAGTTATGGGGGTGAGAGTTGGGAAGGAAAACCGAAAATCGGCAAATATACTCGATCGGGGTATCAAATGAAAGCGCATCGCGTGTACATTACTAAATATTATGATGTTTAAGGAAATTAAGGCATTGCTATCGGAAGTGTTTCTTAAATTTGAAATTTAGATTTATTTAATTTCAGCTTGTTCAAGAAACGTTACATGTTTAATCCTTAAATGGAGCTAAGCAAATCGTGTATGCAAGTTGGCGTGTACTAAATATTATGGTGTTTTACTTTTAAGGAAATTAAGGCATTGGACTCAAGGGGTTTTTTTGAATTTGAAATTTAGATTTATTCAAGCAACGTTACTTGTTTAATCCCGAAAGCAAATAGTGTATGCAAATTCATCATCATCATCATCATCTCAGCCGTAAGACGTCCACTGCTGGACATAGGCCTCCCTCAAAGATCTCCAGTGGTTTCGGCTGGCAGCGGCCTGCATCCACCGTGAGCCCGCAGCCTTCACCAGATCGTCCGTCCATCTAGTTGGTGGACGTCCTACGCTGCGCTTGCCGATCCGTGGTCTCCATTCGAGAACCTTTCGGCCCCAACGACCATCTGTTCTTCGTGCTATATGGCCTGCCCACTGCCACTTCAAAGAGCTAATCCGTTTGCATGCAAATTGGCGTGTCATGAAACCAAACTCTCTCTGTCCACAGGTGGGCGCGGCGATTTCTATGACGTACATCACCGGCCAGCCCATCGTGTTCGTGGGCACCGGGCAGACGTACACTGACCTGAAGGCTCTCAACGCCAACGCGGTCGTGCACGCGCTCATGAAGTAACGGGAACAATTTGTTGTACTGTAAGCCCCCCAACTAACTCCATCATTCATTATTATCCCACTTGGAAATTTCGATGTTTTGCAATGTATTTTTTTGTTATTCAGAATAGAATAGAAAATTCTTTATTACACACACCATATGTTATACAAAAATACAAAATTATTAAAAGTAAAATTAAACCTAGCATGCGTAATGGGCGGTCTTATTGCAAAATAAATAATAATAAATTGCAAAAAGTAGTAAGCTTTTATCAATTGGAAAATTTCGATATTTTATAATGTTTTTTTTTATTATGGAATTATTGTGCCTGTTTAAGCCCGGTCTCGATATTAAAAGGACAACCATTTTTACTCCTCGTTTTCATTTGATGTCATATGAACGGTCCGTTGGTAACCAATCCATTTAAGGCGGTAAATATCCTTCCTTACCTCCAATATAGAAAGAATATAAAAATAAAATATTGATATCTGACAATATAAAAGGCATAGTTAAATATATAGTTTTAAAATTTGGCAAAAGTTCCTATTTTCATAACTTTGACCGCAATAAGAATCTTTCAGTTATATTAAAATTATATCTGTAAAATGTTATAATGAGAAAAAAGTATTGCCCACCTTAGACGAAGTGCAGAAAAGTGGTATATGCCTTATTACAAAAGCTACTATTATTTTCTGTCTGACCGTTATGCCATATAAAGGTGTCCAAGGATCATGAGTGTATAAAATATCGCAATATTTTAAGAGGGTTCGTTATATAAAACTAGTTTATGGTTAAGATGTTTTACGGCCCGGTTAGTTTAAGTATCATTTAAGTTAATGCAAGGCAAAGTATTATATAAAAACAATCAGAAAATAGCAATTTGACAACTTTTTTATTATCATTCAATATTGATGCTTTACCAAACATTTGATATCTAATGTCCTTGTGAAGTGCTTTTTGTGAACAGTCTCCGAAACTAGTGAAATTTTAGCAAAAAAATAACTAAAAAAATATAATTAAAGAATTAGTCTACAAATACAGATAAATGAGGCTTTAAAACAAAATTAAGAACTCTTTTGCCTTGCATTAAAAAATGATTTAGTAATATTTAGTTTGTCTCTGGTTTAATTCTTCAATCATCCATCACCATAATATAAACTTATTTGGGTGTTGGTTATCTTAAAAAGATTACGGAGGATTTTACACACAGTTGTCAGATTTTCGGCGTTTTAAGTTTTACCATTATATCATAATAAACAAAATAAGGCATTTGTTTTAATAAATTTGTTATTTTATTTACGTCTTTTATTCCAAGATGTTACAGGGATTGTGAAAATAGCTTTATTTTGTTTTGTGGAACGTACTGTAGTTTCTAAAGTTTATATTAATGTTTTTTACTAAAATTATCATATATTGATTATATTTCATGTAGGGATTAAATTAACAGACCAAGTCAATGTTGTGATAGCAATGTCACAATGATAAAGAATAAGTGGTCTGTTTGTATCTACCCATTATTATATAGTTTTGAATTTATCCTGAGATTTTTTTGTCATTGAATATTGTATTGAATTCATATAAGTTGTAAACTCTATGCAATTATGTTACAAATTATAATAATTTATTGAATATTAATGACCCTTAATAATAATTTTATTTTCTAGAGAACTTGCGAGAATAAATCTCCAGCTAACGAATTTTATATTATAAGCTGGTATTTAGTAATAAAATATTCATACAAGCTAGTTTTTACTGGTTATGTTTTGTAAAAATAAATAATTTGTTGTATAATGTTCTTTATTTTGTGCTGCATCCTTTTCTTTCACTAATGAATTACTCTAGCTGGCCCGTTCCTACTTTGCACGTTTACCAAAACCTTCCACTTGGATCACCTTTAGAAGTTCAGTAGTTTTTGATTTATTCCGAATATAAAGACAGACAGGCGTGCCCGGGGGACTATAAATCTATATTATAAAAATTAATCGCAAAATGGTAAGCGCATAACTCAACAACGCCTGGACCAATTTGGTCAATTCTTTTTTTAAATGTTCGTTAAAGCCCAAAGTGGCTTTTACGGCGAGAATAATTTAAATGAGATTTGAATAATTAGTCGTGCAAGCCGGGGCGGGCCGCTAGTTTATAATAAGAATAGATTGGCATAACTTTACTAAGTTCTCGTCTTTGCACGGGTACAATATATAAGTATTAAGTACTTCTATAGAAAAAAAAGCCGTGTTTGCTAAGTGGGAGGACACTCGACTTTTATTCCGAAGGTCGTGGGTTAAAACCCCGCCACGCACCTCTGGATTTTTCTTCTTGAGACATTTATGTGCGCTTTAAAGACGCGCTTTAACGGTGAAGGCAAACATCGTGAGGAAACCGGCATGTTCTGAGAACTTTAAAGAGTTTAAAGGACATGTGACATTCACTAACTCGCACTTGGCCAGCGTGGTGAATTAACGCCTAATCTCTCTCGCCCAGAGAGAAGTCCCTGTGTCCCAGCAGTGGGAACGTTAATTGGGTGATGACGATGATGATGATGACTTCTATAGGTGCATATAAAGCCTCCCCCCTGAACTGAACCCAAGTAATTTGTATCTCTTAGTAAAATAAAAAAATGAAAAATTACTTTTCAAACTCTAATCATATAAACATAAAATAAAATTGTTTTAGAATGGACTCCACATCAAATTGCCATTTAATGCGAATGTTATTTCTAAGGACCTGCTCTGATTTCGTGCTAATTCAAACGAACTAACGTGGACGCAGTTCTTGGTATGTTAGCTACGTGGACCTGTGGTTTGCGTGTTTGAATCAGCTAGGGCGAAAGAGTTTAGCCTCGAGGAACAACCCTAGCACCGCAGCTCATTTCTATTCCTGGTTATGTCACATAACTATAGGAAATACATTGATTTCAATAAAATAGATTAAATTGCAGTCCTTGTTACCGCCTGGACAATTGCCACAATAATTAGACACCTATTAGTTTCATTTTTTTGCTGACCTTTTAATTAACTACATCCTAATTAGAGTTGAGCTTCCACATTTTCGGGACAAACCGCTTGAATGGCAGACGAGTTACTTGCAACTATTGCATTGTTAGATTTTTATATATTTTTGAGTACTTTTGTTGTAAAATAATTAAAAATGGAGCCATTTAGGTATATAAAATCAGTGGTGTTGAATTTGCGAATGGATAGCTGTTGCTGGCTATTCCCAGTCAGATTTGGGCTGATAATAACAGTTATTTTCAATATTATGATGGCGGTAAGTATGAATTTTATTGTTTTATTAGTAAACTATTCTTTACCATACTAGCATATTACCTTTATACCTTTAATCACAGAACAATAAATTACTTATAACTTTTGAAACTATCATGGTTATCAATATTATTTAGATTTATAACGGGATAGGTATTTACCATGATTTGTCTTTCGAGTTTCCCGATATTTCGGCACAGTTACATGCGCCATGATCACGGTTGAACTGAAGCTGCAGCAATTAATATATAACTAATAAAAATTTGAGTAAATGCAGCCAATAATTGTGTTTTTTTTAAAGTGATGAAATGGATTTTCTAATATTAAGCCCCATTTACGAATAGCCAATACCAAAAACATGTATGTCTGGGGAAAGCCTTTGTAACATAATTTTCTTCAGGTTATCAGCATAATGGCAACAGCTAACGCAACCTTCCGACCAATCTTGTTGCAAGTGCAGGAAAAGCTGAACGAAGACACCGTCACGACCGCGGTCCCTATGTTAGCTTATATTACAGAAATCGGCTTTAGCACTTTATCCCTGTGTGGGATATTTCGCGTAAGTACATACCTAGTGTTACGACGAGGTAATAGGATTGGAATAAGAATAGTATTATATATTACTTTGTACGTAAAATCTCTGTCTTGTAATTTAAGCCTTTATTCATATTTCAGTCTCTATTTCTACCTTGTATGTACACTACCTCTATCATCGCGTGTACATTACAAAATAGCATAAGGACCCCGAGGAAGGAGGATGTTTTACTATGAAGGGAATGAAGGCATTGGAATCGGGGGTTTAAATTTAGATAATTATATTATGGATAAGATATTCAGTAACGAAAGGCAAACTTGAACAAGCCATTTATGGGATACATATGGTCCAACGGTCCACATTGGTGGCACAGGTCCACACAGGCCATTACCCGAGAGGGGTCCTAACTTTGAGTATTTATTTTAAAGGTCCTAACTATTGCAGAAAATTAGTACACTATTCAATCACCGATATTAAATTATTTTGAATGCATGTACATAATATTAAATTATTGATTAACTTGATATATTAATAAAGGATTTGTACATGCCAATCGTGGATATTTTGTATATCCATGATTTTACGGAATCAATCGGATTAATTTTAATTTATTATTTATTCATAAATAGCTATACTCCTCAACAGAAAGACATGGTGCTACTGCGAGTCTACCTATACTACTGCATCGGCGCTCTAATCCTGTCTATAATGGTCTACTCGTTGGTGATTCTAGCTCTTGACTGGCTAACGCATCTAGTTATGCTTCTCACTATTTGTAAGTATATTTTAAATAGTCAGGTCAAAATATTAAACTGCTCTTTTGTAAATTAACTGTGTGTGCTTATCTGTATTCTTTGGTTTTTGACGTAAATAAAACATATTCTATTCTATTCTAAATAGATGTAGAGACTTGCTTCAGTTACTGTTAGTGGTGGTGTTTAAAACTGATAGTAGACGCAGTGCTATGTAAAATCATACAAAACAAACTAAAATCCGTAGAGCCGTGCGCGTGTTACAATGAAAGCATACCTTAAATTCACATCAAGTAAAATTTTTGAAGCACGTTAGGATACCACTCCAATGTAAGAGTAACCTAATTTTTGGGCTAATTTAGCCATACTATGAGGGTTTCGTGGAAAAATTATGTAAACAGGTTAGGTTAATCAATAATAAAATGAATATATATTATTTACAATAGTACCTAAAGCTATAATTACGAACGTTTAGGCAAGAGCTCGCTGGTTTAATTATATGATGTAATGAAAAGGTGGAAAATATAATTTTAATATTTAATTACGACCAGCGGCCACGTTAAGGGCGCTTTCAATTTTAGCGTTTCGAGACGTAAGTGTGCGGCGGGGCAAGCGGACCGTTTGACTGTTTTAGAAAAAACCGTCGGTAGTTCAAATGAGCACAACAGTGTCGTACTGTTGCCCCACCGTGTTATTTGTATGAAATCAATCGAACATACGTGAAACGCTCCGCTTGTTTTGCTGCTGACGTACGGTCTCGAAACGCCTAATTTGAAAGCACCGTAAGAATTACTTTCAATAAGGTATCTTTTATAATAAGCGACCAAAAATCTAATGACTTGAGTAGTTTTTTATACCTCTTTCAGTTCTCCAAATCTACATCTTGTTGTTAGTAAGAAGCTATATCGTGGAAATAAAATGGGAGAAGAAAAAAACGCAGTTTCCAAGGCTTGTAATGAGCTCATTAGTAGAAAAGGACATGAGAGATCGAATCTCCATCATAAGCGACGATTTAAAGGAAGATAAAGTGGACCACGTCCCAGTCACAGTAGAAATTGTAGAAATAGAGGAGCCGAAAAATGATAAAATACAAATTATCACAGAAACTAAAAAAGAGAGCAATGGCACACAAGAACTAGAGAAAAAAAGTAGAAAGAGCGAGAAGGATATCGAGCCTAAATTAGATGCAAAGAATGGACATGGCAAGAAGGAGGAAGTCGAGCCTAAATTAGAAACAAAGAGTGTACATGTGGAGGAGGTGGAAATTGAACCTAAATTAGAAACCAAGAATGAACATGATAATAAAAAGGAAAAGAAGTTTAAATTTATTACAAAGAAAGGACATGACAAAAAGAAGGGCAAGGAGCCTAAATTGGAAGCCAAGAATGAACCTAACAATAAGAAGGAAACCGAGCCTAAATTAGAAACTGTTAAAGAGGAGGTGAACTCATAAACCTTAAGTCTTAAGATCACGAAGTAATCAGATGTTGGTTTGCAAACATTTTGTAATATTTTGTCGAATAAAATGATTAGAACTATAACAATGACGAATCCTTTTGTATTAAATTTACATTTATTTTAAATGTTATGAGCATGACTTTCGGAATAATAGTTACATACTCGTAAAGTGTCAAAGCACAACAAATACACATGTACATATTCCAAAAATGTATCAACATCATTTCAGTCCTATGTAGTCGTATGCTACACATTCGTACACACACATACATAAAGACCTATGTACTGTCATTATCAAAATGCTAGTGGAATAAAAAACGTGTCTCAGTATAAACATTTATTAAAATGCTAAACTAACTGATAACTATTTATATAATGTAGATATATAGCTTGAACATGTACCGTAAAATTTTATCTGAAAGAGACAATGGCATACCAATCGCAATTTTTAATTTTACGGTATATTTTACATAAAAACTAAATAATATACTTTAAGCGAAATGATGTTTAATATCACATAAATGTTAAGACATTTTTAACTAAGGTTATCTAAGTCAAATTGCAAATCAATTTGCTACACCTCCAAGCTAAACGGTATACCTCTCAGTTCCTTTACTCTTTACCCCATTCATAATTTTAAACCGTGTCCGGTCCGGTGTAAGAAAACACAAGTCAGATGACGGCAACAAAAATATTGTTTTTGTAAAAACGTCCAAAATAGAAACATTTACTTAAAATTACCATTTATTAGCTAAATTCCAATTATTCATATACGATAATATCTGCCTGATAATTGAGTTTATAAATTGTCAGAGAGACTTTATGGCGATAAAATTGGGACTAATGGCTATATGGACTTTTACACAAATGAGATTAATTAAATAAGTTGTTCTAGCTTATTTTTAATACAAAGAAAAGAGTTACTTACGAATATATATGATCACAAACGTAACAACAAAATAGTTATAAACAATAATGATAATGTCTCTATGTAGAGCCCGATACGTTTCATTTATATACGCAATATCTAGCTACATAAAATAAAACATAAATGTCAAATCTATTTGTAAATAACGATGAAACTTTACTGGTTGATTGACAAGGGTCAACATTTTAATGCTCACCAGTGGGCGCACTGTAGAATGAAGTAGGTACTCTGGCATAGCTGTCAATCGCGCGAAGTTAACCATAGAAACAATTATATTTGACATTTCCGACCTCACGTTACACAAGCGCCCCTAGCGGCAAATTCACTGGAGGTGGCCCACGATGAAATATAGACAGTAGTAATGATAAAATAATAATAGAATTGGAGAATTTAAATGAAGGCATTGAAAAAGCTTTCATGTTATCTCGGTCTGAATCTGAATACTAGGCAAATGAGAACAAAGAGTTATGATCTCGTCTGCAGGGTTATGGAATCTGATTATCATAATCTGAGCAAACTATCTCTCAGCAATTTAATCTTCCGGAAAATCTGTTTTTATTTTCAATCCTAATCAAATTTTCTGTAGAAAAGGATTGAAAATATCAAGTATTGAAAAGGATTGGGAATGTGCACATCGACAGTGCTGCCAACTGGTGCCATCTATTTGAATGTTTTACCATATCGCCCTAACATTTGACATTCCTCCATACTCATTACTCCATTTTTTTAATCTAGTCAACCAACTAACAAGGTTTTAAGAACTCGGCGTACCTTTAAAAATGTAAGGGTATCTAAAATGTAACCCTGAATAAATATATAATATATTGTAATGTAAATGACCTTTATTGTCTACACATGAAACAACGAATAAATGAAAATAAATCTGTATTTAATAAATGAGAGTAAATTTCATTCCTTTCATTTAAATTCTCCTTTATACGACAATGTGTCTTATGTACATCACATGACATACTTGCTATTTAGGAATTCCTGCAGAAATTTATTCGTAACTTTTACATGTGATCCATGTAAAGGTTAGAATAGAACTGCTGCGGATTTTGATGTACAAAAGCCTTATCTCAGTTTTATTCTACGTGAAAAACATTCATAATACCGATTCACATATAAGTTTCATAATCACTACATAGTCAAAGGTTCAAAACTCTAAGAGCTTTTTTCACCATCACCCAGGTAAGTAGAACAATCTCGGTCTGTCAGTCACTGACAGTTGTCAGACTTGATAGCTCTATCCAATGGTACAAAAGGCTCCGAGAGTTCTGTTTTAATATAAACTTTAAAACAAAAATTGTAATTATTTCTTGAGGTTGAGATTCTGCATGTCCGTCGTTATGCGTCCAGATCCTGTAAGAATAAGAATAATATTTATTTGCAAACATGGGTTACAATATAATTACAAAAAGATGTTCAGTGATTCCAGTTCCATACATGTTTTGCTTATCTAGAGCATGCAAATATTTATGTGTATAATTAAAGAAAACATATTTAGGAAAACAGATAAAATTACGGAAAAATTAATTGTAAGTAAAATAATTTTAAATGTCAGATTCAATTAAATTAAATTTCAATTATAATTTTATATTTATTATTATTGTCAAAAGTTTATGGAGTTCGTTCTTAAACATTGTCATTTGTAACTCTTTTATATTATTGGGTCATCATCATCACCCTATTAACGTTCCCACTGCTGGGACACAGGGACTTCTCTCTTGACGAGAGAGATTAGGCCTTAATTCACCACGCTGGCCAAGTGCGGGTTGGTGAATGTCACATGTCCTTCAAACTCTTTTAAAGTTTTCAGAACATGCCGGTTTCCTCACGATGTTTGCCTTCACCGTTAAAGCACGTGTTTAAAGCGCACATAAATTTCTCAAGAAGAAAAATCCAGAGGTGCGTGGCGGGGTTTGAACCCACGACCTTCGGAATGAAAGTCGAGTGTCCTCCCACTTAGCCAACACGGCTCGGATTATTGGGTATTTTATTATAAATTTTAGGAGCCATTCCGAAAAAACTTTTGCTCACTAGTGCTGTGTTTGCTCTAGCAGAGCACAGGCGATGTTCATCCCGTCTACTACGTGTGTGTGACGGTTTTTCAAATAAATTCAGGTTGCATTTAACGAAGACGGAAACCTCGATACAAGATACAAGATACAAAATTATTTATTTCCATAGTTTGGTTTTTCAAAACTTAGACACGTCAAAATAGATTACAAAAAAACATATAGGTCATAGGTGCTTAAAGATAAGTAGGAAATAAATTTATGGTATCTGGTCGCTTCGCTTTTTTTACACTAGAGCAAAGAAGCGATTAGAAACTCTAGCTCATTTTTGTATTGAAACTTTACAATCATTATTTGTTTGTTAGTCTTGTTTTTGATATTGTGTTGGAGCAGATTCCGTCCCAAGCAGTTTTGTCCTCAAGGTAATCCGATATATTATAATAAGCTTTTTTACAAAGATTGTTTTTTACAATTTTCTTAAATTTAGTAATTGACAACTGTTGCAATTCTTTGGGAATCTTGTTGTAGAAGCGTATACATTGCCCTTTGAATGATACATTAACCTTATGCAGCCTAGTGGTGGGCAAAGCGAGTTTATATTTATTTCTTGTATTTACATTGTGTTTATCACTATTTTTTGTAAACAAATTAATATTTTTATGCGTATACATAATGGCTTCATAAATATATTGACAAATGACGGTCAATATGTTTATTTCTTTGAATTTATCACGTAGCGAATCTCGGGGACCCATATTATAGATAGCACGAACAGCCCGTTCGAAAATGTATGAATAAAAATGTAGAAAAATAACATTGAATTAAACGAAAATAGGTAGACCAAAAATAACATAGATCGACTAAGTGTAGGTTTTTAGAAATGGTGGATAAAAACGTTAGCCTTAGGTATATGCCAAAAGTGTTTTATTTTTATGAGAGATAGATCTACAGCAGTAGAAAATGCCTAGGCATTAAGCACTAGCTTACTGTACATAAACATTTACTTTTTTTATGGCATTTGTAACCTTTTTTCTCGCTTTGAGAGACTTGTCATAGGTTAAACTGCTAATCTAGAATGAAATATTTATTTTCTTCTCTGTTTACTGTCTACGCCGTAGAAATAAAGGAACTCAAGTTGTTTCGTAAGTTAATTTACCTCGTCCAGCGCCCAAGCAGAGCGGCGGGAAGTCGCTCTCCGAAAGCTCAGGAGCCACGACGATGCTCGACTGGAATCCTGTTAAATTATATCACTTTAGTCCCGGTCATATTAAACTGTCTCTGTGTTGTGTGGATAGACCGGAAATATATATCGAGGGTGCAGTGTTAAACCCCGATAAATGCAAAAAATCGTAAATACTAATAGCGTACTAGAATCAGAACTTTTTGATCTTTCTAGTGATGTTTACAGGTAAATGTAAACTAATTTTGCACACTTACCGGGTATTATTACTGCACCCTCGATATATATATATTTTTATCCATAACCTAAATCTATACTTACTCAGTGTGTCCACAGTTGGTTTGCGGAGAGGCTTCAGAGATCGCGGTGGCGGCTCTGGAAAAAGAATTCTGATTAGAATAGATAGACAAAAAAGTGTGTGTGTGTCAGCTACGACGCACGATTGGAGTTTACTCCATACGAACGATAATTATGATATATATCGAATAGAAAAAAAGGGTAAATGAACGCATCTGCTAAAATGATAAGAGAACGAACATATATCTGTAATTATTCGGATTATTTATATTACTTCAATAAAGCGTATTACATAAAGGATGTTACAAAATAATATAAATAAATTACAGTGAGACTACGAAGTATCGCGCAAAGAGGAGACCCCGAGAATGAGATACGCTGTGTAATGTATTCCATCTCATTCTATTACACGTTCAATCCTACAGATATATATGTTTGTCTCTTTCTACGTAACGCCTCAACTTTTCGTGTTACACTTGATTTTACTCCTCATAAAATTTCCGTAAAGAGCCTTATAACTCAAATCGTTTCTTAAGGAGTAAACTCCAAAAATATATAAGTTCTACGGTACTATTGAATAAACGGAATATTACGACATGCTTCTCAGTTTTCAATGTTCTTTTACCAAAAACGGGCTCATCACTGGGCGCTAATGGAGAGCCACGTCCTAGGGTATATTTAGTTTACAAAAAAAGCCGTCTTGGCTAAGTGGGAACAAACTAGACTTTCGTTCCGAAGGTTGTGAATTCAAACCATCGAGCTGGTCTGGATTTTGCTTCTTGAAAATGTATGTGCGCTTTAAACAGGTGCTGTAAAGGTGGAGGCAAAACATCGGGAGGATACCTGCATGTACTAAGAACCTTGACGAGTTTGAAGGACATGTAACATTCACCAACCCGCACTTGGCCAGGGTGGTGAATTAAGGCCTAATCTCACTCGTAAAAAGAGAAGTCCCTGTGTCCCAGCAGCTGGATGAATTCTAAATTAAACTCGCGTAACCATTTAAACAATATTATATGACATTTCGGACCTCACGCTACACCAGCGCCTCTTGCGGCCAGGGCACTCGCGGTGGCCTATATAAAAATACTGGACACATATTTTTTGCTTTATCAATTGAAATAAGAAATTGTCTAGATATTGATCATCAAAGTTGCGGAGCAACGTACAATCCCGCAAGTGATACGCGAAACTTCAATGCACTGTATCCTCTTGATTTTTAGTTGCAAACTAGAAACTAGAAGAAACAATAAAAAATATCATCATCATCATTTATTTATTTGACACATTAAAAATTACACAAATTACAAATGAATTCATGGGTTCCTGACTAGCTGCAGCTGTGTTACAGGAACCTAGGCTTCTCCAATAAGTGTTACACTGAGTTATAATGCAAAATAAAGAATACAAAGACATACCTTACATATCTAAGTTTCATTAAGTAAAGTTAAATTAAAAATCAAAGTTAAATTAAAAATCAAATATGTTTAGACAATTCCATACAACTCAGACAAAGCTTACTCCTCAGAAAAAAAAATAGAATAAAAGTTATTTAAGTTTATATATTTACTAAGAATATGTGATGAATTTTTGTAAATAATCTTAATGACGGACTAATTCTTTTATTGTCATTTACCCTACTGCCTAATGGGTATATGGGAAGAGGTAGGCCCAAGAAAAGATAGATGGACTGTGTGAAACAAAATTTTACAAAATACTTACTTGGGAAAGAACTTGGAGCGACGTATAAAGGCGTCTCGTACATCTCATCCAAGGAAGTATCGTACGAAGCCGTCGAAGGAGCCTGCGGATGATGATTGAATGACGATTATTATTTAAAACGTGTTTTTTTTCTTGGTCTGGGCGTTTAATTATGTATAATAAAAAAAAAACTATATTTGTGTCTACTATATTAAGTATATCAGATATCTAGTACCCGTAACACAAGCTTAGAGCTTACCACGGGGCTAGATGTTGTTGTGTGGATTGTCCGGAAATATCGATTTATCACAAAACACTTTTAGGGTTAAGCTCGTCTTGTTAACATAATGTTTATGATATCCGTTTTTGTATGTGTGTCTTTGTGTAAAGACTTTAAAAAATTAGAGGTTTGCAATTCCACGACTAATGTTAGCCTAAAGTCAAAGTCAAAACGTTTATTTCCTTAGAAGCACATGGCCTACATGTACAGGTAAACTTAAAATTAATAAAACTAAATTGTTTAAACAAAAACTATCAAGGAAATAACATTGTCTTGACAGTTCGCTTCAATGTTTTATACTGAGTTGAGAAGCGAATAAAACAACACAGCTTTATCAGTTATTACAATTTTGGAGTTCTTATTTATAGGTTATTTTTAATGTCTTTTATCCCATAAATTGTATCTTGTAATAAACCAAGATAATATAATAATAATGATGAAGTAGTTTAACATACAGATGAGCTATTTTATGCAACGTTATGATTAAAAATTGAATTATTGTCATTTAAATACAAGTTATTACTATAATACTTACTTTTGCTAGCGGAACACCTCTTTCAGCGTTTTTCCTCTCTTTGTACGAAAGAGCGCCCTGAAATAAGATAAAAAGTTTAGCTTCAACGTAAAAAAGAAAACAAACCAAAAAAACAATCCAGCCGTTCTTAAATTTTAAGTGTTCTAACAACCTCGACTTTGCTTTTATAGTATTACGAAGCTATAAAACGTCTAGTGCCTGTAACACAAGCTTAGGGTTCACCACGGGATCAGATGTCGATGTGTGGATTGTCAAGCAGTACTATAATAACTTAAGTGATAACTTCGCCTGGGAGGGTAAATTGATTCTTTTCGTCTCTTTCACTCTAACCCACAGCGCTAGCTGCATTTCAGGCGACCGCCTATCACTCTCTCTCTCTCTCCCCTACTTAAGCGTTTCAGTATTAAATAGTTAAACTTAAAGATCAGTTTAAGATATCACCTTAGTCGGTCGTCCCAACTTTTTAATATTAGGTCCTTTGAGGCGACTCATTAATAGATAGATATATTTATATTAGGTCCTTACATATGAAATTGGCGTTTTGTATGGGAGGAACAAAAAGTCGAATATTTTTTAATATAATATATTTAATTAATCAAAGTATGAACCATTATTTTCTATGCACTTTTGCCATCTTATAGGTAGTTCATTGATCCCTTTACTAAAAAAACCAGTCGGACGGGAATCAATAAAATCTTTGAAGGCGATTTGGACTGCCCCATCGGAGTTGAATTTTTTCCCTTGCAAGAAGTTATCCAAATTTCGAAAAAAATGGTAATCTGTTGGAGCAAGGTCCGGGGAGTACGGAGGATGTCTTAGACTTTCCAATTGAAGCTCTTCTAATTTAGTAGCCGTCTGTTGCGCAGTGTGTGGTCTAGCGTTGTCGTGAAGCAGCAGTGGCGTGGAGCGATTGACCAGCCTAGGTTGTTTAGCCGCTAGCTTTTCCATCATGGTTTGCAATTGCTGACAATAGACATCAGCCGTAATAGTCTGGCCAGATTTGAGAAAACTGTAATGAACAATACCGGCACTAGTCCACCAAACGCTTACAAGTAACTTTTTTGGGGTTAATTTTCGCTTGGGGCAGGATTTGGCTGGCTGGCCAGGATCCAACCATTGCGCTGAGCGCTTCCGATTATCGTAAAGAACCCATTTTTCATCACAGGTAATGATTCGGTTTAAAATACCTTCATTATTGTGCCGGTTTAGTAATGTAACGCAGCAGTCGACGCGCGTTTGCCGGTTTGCTTCAGTCAATTCGTGAGGTACCCACCTTTCAAGCTTTTTAATCTTCCCAATTTGCTTCAAGTGAATTAAAACAGTTTTATCACTAACACCGCAGCCTGCAGCTAACTCGGACGTGGTTTGCGATGGATCCGCTTCCACAATAGCCTTCAACTCTTCATTATCAACTTGAGTCTCAGGCCGTCCACGGGGCTTGTTCTGCAAGTCGAAATTTCCAGAACGAAAACGTTGGAACCAAAAACGAACTGTGTTTTCTTTTGCAACACGACCGCCATACACATCATTCACCCTTCGAGTTGTTTCCGCAGCACTAGTGCCACGGCGGAACTCGTACTCGTAAATAATGCGATATTTTAAGTTTTCCATTTTGTAAAATGAGTGACGCAAACAGAAAAAAACAGAAGAAAAAAAACAAATGAATGACGATCATCGAAGCACAAATACATGAGTCTATAGCTGTACAAATTTGAATTTGGAATTCCTTACCAAAGAGGAGAAATTTGTGATTAAAGTGGCCAGTACGAAAAACGCCAATTTCATATGTAAGGACCTAATATAATATGGAAGACCAGCGCTATGACAGGACCATGCTATGACAGAACTAAGTCCTGTCATAGCATGTGCCATGACAGAACTAACTCCTGTCATGGCATGGTTACCATTTATGTCATTATCATTATGTATTACATCTGTACAATATGTAATTGAGTTGACATAATAAACATTTTTATATTTTATCTCATAGTTTAAAAGCTTTTTTTTTGTCGCGAAACGACATATTTTCCCGCAGTTAAAAGAAGCCATCGTCCCAATCTAATGTAAAACCATATTTGATATTCAAAGTTGTAGATCAAATTATGTTAGTATTTCAGGCTAATCGGTTGAGGCGTTTCGCCGCGAAAGATGGATAAACAAACGGATACACACATACACTATCCCATTTATTAACCCCCGACCAAAAAAGAGGGGTGTTATAAGTTTGACGTGTCTGTCTGTCTGACTGTCTGTCTGTTGCATCATAGCTCCCGAACGGATGGAGCGATTTCAATTTAGTTTTTTTTTGTATGAAAGGTGAGTTTGGCCCGGGTGTTCTTAGACATGTTTCATGAAAATCGGTTGAGCCGTTTAAAAGTTATGGGGGTGAGAGTGGGGAAGGAAAACAGAAAATCTGCAAATATACTAGTGTGGGGTATCAAATGAAAGCGCATCGCGACCACATTACATAATATTATGTCGTTTTACATTAAAGGAAATGAAGGCATTGGGATCGGGGGTTTTCCTTAAATTTTAAATTTAGATTTATGATATTGGTGTGGATTACCTCTACATCCAAGTCCTCGGGCAGGTGGCGTCCGGGCACGGGCGCCACGCCGGCCACGACGCAGCAGCTGTCCAGGAAGGTGAACACCCAGCGCTTGACGCGCGACTTGCAGCACTCTGTGGGCTTCTCTCCGTTCTCGTGATGCTGTAACGAACGGGTTACATGCTGGATAAGCCTAGATAAGGAGGTAGGAGGATTAACTCAGCAGTGGGTATAAACAGGCTGTTAGAATAGAAAAAAAGCCTAGATAGTCAGATAGTCATAGTAAGAAAGAAATGTTTATTTGTCACAAAAATCAAAAACAATAATTAATGTGACAAAAGGTGATCATTCAGCATTATGCTGTGATTAAGCGAGTCAAACCAGAGCGCTGTTCTTCCATGATCACCTTGAGCTAGTTGTTCTTATACTATAGTCTTGTTATTGTTTGCAGTTTGTATTTTATTTGTGGTGTACATAAAGAAAAAGTTATAAAGAGTTATCTATCTATAGTCAATTCATTGGTAAAAATCATGTAAACAAGGTCACTTTTCAAATTATATAATAACAAATTATGCAAACTTAAATAGAGGGGATGACTTACCATGTGATTGTTGATCATGATCAGTTATCGAGCGGGATGTAAAATTATTAAATGACTATAACAACTATTAAAAAATCAGGGTTTGTGATAGAAGAGTGAAAATTTAGGGTTGTATGTATTTTTATACCACATTAATAAAAATTCTCCAAAGATATTTAAAAAAAATGTTAGGGGTGAATAACCCTTATCTTATCACTTAGGGGTATGAAAAATAGATAGTAGCCGCATCACAGGCCTACAGAATGCTTTTTACGAAAATTTATATGCATAAGGTTGCTCAAGCCGTTTCAGAGGAGTATGGTAACTAACACTGTGACAGGAGAATTTTATATATTTCTAGCGGCCCGCCCCGGCGTCGCACGGGTATAAAATTTTCCCGGAAATTATTCGAATTTTCTCGCCGTAAAAACCATCCTATCTCTCAAGTTGGATCGAACTGCATATGGTGTGCGAATTTTATTATAATCGGTTAAGTGGTTTAGGAGTCCATTGAGGACAAACATTGTGACACGAGATTTATATATATTAAGATAAGATGTCTTCTAAGATCTAATCTTTGCAGTATATCAATCGCCCCAGTCTTCAGTACAGGCTCTGTTCTCGTAGATTTGTGTGTACTCACATCGCATCCTATTCTCGGCGTGTACTTGAAAGCGTCCTTCTTGAGAGCGGCCTGGGCCAGGGACTCCTTGGGCAGTCCCTCGTCGCTGCGATCCTTGAGAGTGTTGATCACGTAGAAGAACAGCAAGTCTAGCTTGTACACGCGGAACATTGTCTCATCCTCCACTGTTATTAAAAATACATAATATACCAAAAAAGCCGTGTTGGCTAAGTGGGAGGACACTCGACTTTCATACAGAAGGTCGTGGGTTCAATCAAACCCTGCCACGCACCTCTGGATTTTTTCTTCTCGAGACATTTATGTGCGCTTTAAACACGTGCTTTAACGGTGAAGGCAAACATCGTGAGGAAACCGGCATGTTCCAAGAACTTTAAAGAGTTTGAAGGACATGTGACATTCACCAACCCGCACTTGGACAGCGTGGTTTTTAAGGCCTAATCTCTCTCGCCTAGAGAGAAGTCCCTGTGTCCCAGCAGTGGGAACGTTAATAGGGTGATGATGATGATGAATATACCAAATAATAAATAAATATAATGTTTTCTCTTTCTGGGTGTTTAATATGTATAATAAAAAAATATCTATATATCTTTAAATATATAATTCTTCTGTGAGTGTGTATGTCACTGAACTTCTCTCAAACGACTGGACCGATTTTGATGAAATTTTTTGTGTGTGTTCAAGGGGATCTGGGAATGGTTTAGATTCACAATTTTGAATAAAAAATTTGAAAAAAAATTGAATAAAAACCCGTGCGAAGCCGGGGCGGGCCACTAGTATATGCATGTACATAAATATTATATTAAGTACGGGTCCTAGATATCTGATTGATATCAAATGTACGTGTCTAGGGTCCGTTATGAGATATATTTTAACCATTGTCTAACTTTACTCGGAGATGGTGAGAGAGTATACAATTTATATTATCATACTTACATGCAACAGTGCACAACTGCATAATAAACTTCCATACTTGGTCTTCCTTTTCCGGCATGGTGTAAAGGGGTGGAATCACCTGAATATAATAAAATAAATTTTCATGAATTATTTGCAGACAGTTTTTGGCTTAGCTATGGATTCAGAACTTATGTATAGGCAATGAAGAGACAGTCAAAGAATTTGACAACATTATCGAGTTAATAAAAAATTGCCATTTACAAATATTATTTGTAAAAAATTTGGCCTTTACATATACATATATTTTGCGTTTTTAGAACTTAACTTAAAATGACTTCGAGAAAGGCCAACACTATGATGGCGTCTTGAATGACGTCACACCTCGCGAAACAGTCACGTAGATTTAAAATAATGACCGCTACAAAATGGTGTTTTTCGTGGCGTGACGTCATGTTTCTCTGATTGGTGTTTAATGTCACGTGATTAATAACTAATTTAGCCGATTATATTTTCGAATAATATTATTTAATAAAAAGTAGTTTTTTTGGTTACTACATTATAATCACTCTTTACCATTATTAATCGTTAGAAACTCTAAGCAATCAGACTCATTCTTAGTGGAAACCACCATAATTAATAATAACAATAATCATTTATTTCAGGCATCTAAGGCCCATATAAACATATACCTTATAGGCTAACATACATACAAATATAAATCTTTTCTTTTTTTTTTCTTTATTTAAAGAGCTTTGTCACAAAGTGATAATGTCGCTCTAGTAAGCTAACAAAATAAAATATAAATCTTATAAACTAAAGTGTCAACATCGTATATTAAAATTACCTTCGATGTTGGGTCACTCTCTTTCAAGTAAGCTACTATATTAGCCAGTAGCTGCATATAATCTGTTTTCGGGGCATCGGGATCCGGGAAATCTAGCCCTAATTGTTCACAACCCACTTTCACGTCAGAGGCATATCCGATAGGGATGGTTGCTGGAACATAAAGAGTTTTGCAAATCTAAATAACTTGTGAAAAAATCCTGATAGATATAATATGTATTAATACAGCTAGCGCGATAAGAGTTTGGCTTTGACCGGAACAGCAATCAGAAATTGTGTTATAACGGGCAATTAGCGGGGTGCGGAGCGGGTGTGTAGGCGCACACGGTGCTCTGATTGGCTGAAAGTATTGTGTGCGTGACAGTACCCATGCGCATTAATCCCTTCCACCTGAAGGTCAAAGCCAAACTCTCGCCGCGCGATCTGTACCAATATTAAATCTGCGAATTTTTTTACATAATATAATACATATTAAATTTTTTACATTAACCATCTAGTTATTTTGCTTATATACAGGGTGAATATAAAAGATGGGACATTAAGAAAAATGAATTCACCCTACATAAGGTGTAAGTTTTTAGGTGCAGGTTTTAGGCTACTTTTCATCCCAAAAAACTACTATTGTACCATCTAGTTTTGAGTGCTGAATTTGAATATTTTATGATTTGCAAAAAACTTTTGCCAAATGACCCGACGAATCTGGAGATATTTACAAAATAAGTGACTTTTATTAATTAAATAAATATTTTCGACAATCCACACAAAATCTAACCCCGTGGTAAGCTCTAAGCTTTTGTTTCGGGTACTAGACATCTGATATTCTTAATGTAATAGACATACTTATATAGATATTTGGTGTAATAAATTACAGAACAGTCTCTGGAGGTAGGCTCGGCCGCGGCTCGTCACCACCAGGCTGGGCCAGTGCGTGAAACGATTTTTTCATGTTTCGTAATGTGGTCCGGACCGGAGAAGCCATCCACCTTCTAGGTCTGCTTGCCCCATCTTAGACCACATCGTCACTTTACATCAGGTGAGATTGTGGTCAAATGAAGGTTAATCTAGCATAAAAAAAATTACATGTCAACTTACGAGGATTAATGATCTCATGAAGGTGGTCCTTTATTCCCTTGCGGATGTTGAATCGAAGTACAGTTACTTCCCCATATACATACCCAACATTGGTTTCGCATAATGCATTAACATCAATAATATAGATATCTTCATCCAGGATTTCTGTAACAAAATTGGTAAAGAACCATTGAGGTGCTATTTTTAACCCCCGACAAAAAAGAGGGGTGTTATAAGTTTGACGTGTCTCTCTATCTGTGGGTCTGACTGTCTGTCTGGGATATCATTGCTGTCGAACGGATGGAGCGATTTCCATTTAGTTTTTTTGTATGAAAGGTGAGTTTGGTGCGTGTGTTCTTAGACATGTTCGCTCTTTGCTCTACCGACGGCAAGTACGAAGTTACGTAGCAAGTCCCCTTTCCAGCGAGCTCTAAGCACTCTCAATAGCTTCTGTAGTGCGCGCGAGGATGTTGTTTTATTCGGGGTATGAGAAAATTTATTCAATAGAGCCGTATCCGAAAACCGAAAATCTGCAAATAAACTCGAGTGGGGCCTTGAATGAAAGCGCATCACTTGCACATTACAAAAAAAACTCCCACACCCAGCTGATTATAAATTTGATAGTAAGTTTCAGAATATCAGTTTATCAATTTCCTTTATGCATAATTAATTACTAACTGGCTCGATCCCACGAATTACCAGAAAGGCCATGGATTTTACTATTTGAAAAAATTATGTGTGCTTTAACGGCAAACATCGCGAGGAAACATGCACATTCTGAGAACTTTCAAGAGTTTGAAGGACATGTGACATTCACCAGGTGCAGGTGCAGGTAAAACATTGTTACTAACAGTCGAAAGGGCTCAAGGGCAATACTTAAAGTATCTACTTTTCGACCGTATAGATTCCGTACTCACAGTCTCTATAAATTATGTGAAGTATTATCTGTTCGCCAGCTTATCATAATGAACACTGTTCTGAAACAACACATATCTATTCCACCGGATATAACTATTAAAAGAAATGATAGTGTTTGTCAAAAGCTTTTAGGCAAAAGGCATGCTATTATTTATAATAGCAATCGTGTTATTTATATAAATGCACAAAAGTAGTTCAAGGTTATCTAAAAAGTTTGTCATACAATGACACTGAAAACCTCTTATCTACACTAATATTAATAAATCTAAATTTAAAATTTAAGAAAAACCCCCGATTCCAATGCCATAATATCCTTAAACGTAAAACAACATAATAACGATGCGATTTCATTTGATACCCCACACTAGTATATTTGCAGATTTTTGGTTTTCCTTACCAACTCTCACCCCCATAACTTTTAAACGGCACAACCGATTTTCATGAAACATGTCTAAGAACACTCGCGCCAGACTCACCTTTCATAAAAAAAAACTAAATTGAAATCGATCCATACGTTCGGGAGCTATGGTGACACAGACAGACTGACAGACAGACAGACACGTCAAACTTATAACACCCCTCTTTTTTGGTCGGGGGTTAAAAAGAGGAAAGATTTGTACCTATTTTTGTATGTTTGTAATGAATAGCCTCAAAAAGTACTGGGCCGATTTAAAAAAATATTTCACCAATAGAATGCTACTTTCTTCCAATTTGACATAGGCTACATTTCATTTTGAATAAAATTAGGGATCCTTGGTAAAATTTGAACAATGTAACCGAAGGTGTAGAAAAATGAGTCTTAAAATGTCTTTCGTCGAATGCGCTGCCGAAACTGTTAGCGATAGAACAAAATAATGTACAACAATATTGAAGAACATCATAATGTCTAAAAAAAACTCCGCGGTAGCATATGTCCAACTATTGTAGTTATGTCACTACCACAACTTTTTTCATTTTAAACATTAATCTTATATATAAAAACTAGCGGCCCGCCCCGGCGTCGCACGGGTATAAAATTTTCCCGGAAATTATTCGATTTTTTCCCGCCGTTAAAACCATCCTATCTCTCAAGTTGGATCGAACTGCACATGGTGTGCGAATTTTATTATAATCGGTTAAGTGGTTTAGGAGTCCATTGAGGACAAACATTGTGTTGTGACACGAGATTTATATATATTAAGATGAATCGCAAAATGTGTTGCTAAGCTAACTCAACTTTTTTTTAAATGTTCGTTGGAGTTCAAGGATGGTTTTTACGGCGAGAAAAATTTTATACCCGTGCGACGCCGGGGCGGGCCGCTAGTCCGTTATAAAGTAAGTAGTTTCTTGAAGTCAGCAATTTGTATTTATAATCTAGGTTAAGATATGTAATTGTACTAATCCAACAACTATGTCAGAGCACCATGTGCATTAAATTGGTTATAAACATTGTTATATAGAATAAAATTAGGAAATAATTTATGCCTGAAAAACAGGATTCTCCTAGTTCAGGCAAAATAAATAAATCATAGTTCTAATTCAATTTTAAGGATTTTTGACAACTTTAGCTTTAAGTGATTTTCTGAATAAATATTATTATTATTATATTATTTATTATTACCAACCCGCACTTGGCCAGCATGGTGAATTAAGGTCAAGAGTGAAGTCCCTGTGTTTCAACATTGGGAACTTAAATAGGGTTGCTTATGTATGATGATGATATTATTATAAGATAAGATAATCATTTATTTGCTCAAAACATAGGTAACATTTTGGCACAACAACAACAACTCATATAAAAAATAAAAATAAGTTCGGTTATGTTTTTGCCTGAAAGTAGGCGTACAAATATTAAAAAACATGCAAGAAATTAAATAATTAAACATAACAAGTCAATTTAAAATTAAAACGGAAGTTATATATAAATAAATTAATGGAATTACAATAAAGTTATTTAGTGTCAAATTTGTCAGTAAGATATTCTTCAAGAGTATAATAAGCTTTATCTGTCAGTAATTGTTTCACTCGTTTTGTAAAAATATAAAGACTATCAACTTCTTTTATATTTTTTGGTAGCTTATTGTATAACTTTGGCCCCATACAAAATAATATACTCTTTGCAAATATTGCTGATTTGTGATTTGGCAAGGCAACTTTATTTACTCTCTTGCTTTTTAGATTACCAAATTCTTTTATGTGTTGTCTAATGAATACGACCGATTCAATTATATAAATGCATGGAAAAGTGAGAAGTTTTAGTTTAATAAAGTATGGTTTACACGAGTCTGTGAGCTTGAGCCTGGCTATCATACAACATCTGCATAGTACCTTTAACTAGTCAAAAAATATATTGATCTCTCTTTTTTAATTTTTGGCTTTGTCTGGATACTATAATGGTGGTTCTATCTTGCATCTAATAAAACCTAATAATAATATTAACCCTAGTAATAAAAAGTCTTCTAGTTAAAATGCCTATCCAGTGACACAGTCGCCATGGCCAGATCGGCTAGGAGGATATTATTATTATTATAATGGTGGTGTATAATGGTAGGCTCTGAGCTGTATAAATAATTACTAAAATGATTCTTACTTTTATTAATAGTGTTTAAGCGCACAAAATTTTGCACATCTTTAAGCTCACGATCAGCAGCATCTTTAACAAGGCGCTCCTGGTCATCCAACAGCGACAGGGGAACTCCATATGTAGTAAACTTTTCCTGTGTTACATTATGCTTAATTTTTTCCTGCATTGCTATTTTTTCAAAATGAGCCCTTACAGATGGATTACATTCCTGAAAATTATTTAATAGTAAACTATAACATAAAATAAAATAAAAAATAAAATAAGCCTTTATTGCTGACTAAACTTAAACAACATACATGCATAGTTTTCAGTAACCTATTCTAAAACTTTTTTAAATTTTATGCATAAAATGATTAAGATGCATCCTAGTATTAAAAAATAGTTTAACCTATAAAGTGAGGTTTATCACATATTAAAAATCACTAATATATATCATAATGATAATTATATCTATGACATCATAACAAAGGGGCGTATTCTTAAATAGGCAGATTTTGGTTTTGAGTCAAAATCCTCAAAATTCATTATCTTTTTTATAACAAATGGTCAATCAATATAATGTAATGCATAAATAACGTTCATAATTTTTCAAGACTTCAATACGAAGGGCTAGAGGCAAGACTATGATGAGTTGTGACTGGATAACCAAATCTCCAGCACATAACTTCAGAAGGTAGAACTTCAAAAGTAGGTCAGACTGAAATCTCCCAATGATGCTGAGGCAGCTTAATAGAGGCATTACGAAATCCTTGCAACATGATATTTGTAGCTTTATTATTATTACAGTTTGTATTCATTCATTATAACACAGTTCAAAAGTGATTCTATTAAACTCAATGCTGGACTTTGTTGACACATATGTATACTTAGGACAGATGGCCCAATGTAGCAATTTCTACATTGAGGGAGATAAATTGCTGAACCCAACTTGGATGGGCAGCATTCAGGAAACTCCAACATACCTCAATGCCCCAAAATGAAAGTTGATAATTCATTAAGCAATGGATCTGAAATGTGGTGCTTCATGACAGACCTCATGAATAAGCTCAAGGTCACTCAAAGAACTTTAGAGGGGGCTATGCTTGGGGTTTCTTTATGTAATTATCAAATCAGAAATAAGAATGTATGTATGAAAAGAATTTTGGCATAGCCAAAAGTATAGGTCCTGGAAGTTGCGGTGCCCAATTTGTTGAATTTTAAGAATTGTATATGCCTTTAAGTATTACTGTTTATGAAATCTAAAATGAACCTATGAAGGAAACCTCGTTTGTTGTTGCCCCTATTACCCTAGAAATAAAAAATGAACCTATGAAGGAAACCTCATTTGTTGTTGCCCCTATTACCCTAACATGCTGTGATTACCTGTAATTGAGGGAGCACCCAATCCATATCCAATAACAGTACATTTGTTGGAATTTATTATTTTCTAAGAGATTAATAAAATAAATAAAAAAAAACTGTCTCAAAATTTTTATAATTACCTAATATGTAGGTATAGAATATTCTCAACAAATGAATAATGTCATTTGATTTGAGATACTAAACATTCTAAACCTGAATGAATATACGGAAAGTTAAATGAAGAAGGGGGTTTTGGAGGTTTTGTCGGTTCATGTCTGTAAGTTGTAACCCTCTGAATCCTTACACGTGACCTCCGGGTGGTGATAAGAACAGTCTCTGGTGGTAGGCTTCGGCCGCGGCTTGTTACCACCCTCCGGGCTGGGTCAGTGCGTGAAGCGATTTTTTCGTGTTTCGTAATTTAGCCCGAAGAAGCCATCTACCTTCTAGGTCTTCATGTCCCATCTTAGAAAAAAAAGCGAAATTAACGAGTTTCATTATTTTATTTCGGTCACTTTAAACCCAAACCAATTAAACCATTTGTGTTGCTAAAAAACAAAACACATTATAACAAAGAAATCCGTATCCCATTCCGGAAATAACTATGACAATCGGGGAGATAAGATGAAAGTAATAAATTATTTTATAATTACATTATTCCAACTAAGTAGGTACTCACCTTCCATGCGGGGTCAGCCGCTTTCTGCAAGTCTTGCATACTCTCATAGTTTCGACCACATTTGCGTTCTTCTTCACGAAAATTAATCATAAAATAAAAAAAGGCATTCTTAGGCTTTTTACTCTTTTTAGGCATTTTTATATGTAAATAAATTCCAAATCTCCAAAGCTCTTGAAACTTTACGAAAGAGCAAAGAGCACAAATCACAAAATTATTCCACCACAAACAAAACACCAGACCAGAGTAAAACGTAGTGACTAGCTAAATAAAATACTCTCTGCGCCACAGAGTACCTAATCTGTCTGAGTCTGAAGCCTCCATTATACAGTGGCCCAAGTTGGCCCAGTACAGGCCATCGCCATTGTATATGTTGGCGGACAATTGTCAATCGTGGCGCGCAATCGGGGAGTTGTCGGATTTTTGAGCACATTTCAAAGGAATCGTGGCCTGTGGTGTTTACACAATCGGCCAATGTTTAGTTCAGGTCATTGTTTTGGCTCATTGTTTTGGTCAGCATCCACTATCGCCTTTTTCGCTATTTATTTTTAATTAAGAAGGAATACACTTCTGTAATATGTGTATACAATAAATAGCCGCAGTCGTAATTTCTTCGACGTCCATCGCAAGTGGTTTGTCAGGCACTAATGAATTGAATGAGCCATGCGCGCGCCAATGTGTGAACACCAAGTGATCGTGGGCTACAATTGTGCATTGCAAAGCATGGCCCAACACAGGCCACTGTGTACTGGCTGGAGCCTTGAGTAATAATATTCACTAGGTACGTTTCAAAACACAATTAACTGAAGATAACTGAACTGAAAGTGAAGAAGTCGCGTTCCGTTCCTCGGTAGAGTAGTATTGTTTTGTGCACAGACTCACATCCACAGAGAACTTTTTGATCCAATTCAATAGCAGGTTCCTCCTCATCCTTAGTTTTAATATTATTTATTTAAATCAGACAAACCCAACCTAAATTAAATAATATAAAATTCCGGACAATCCACACAACAACATTAGAGCACCCTGGTAATCTCTAAAGCTTGTGTTACGGGTACGAGACATGTGATATAATAAATTTATAGTACCATATACGATTTCTAAAATATGAGGGTCTAGACGAGAAATAATTGGTTACTAGAGATTTTAAAGATTTTTATAAAAATATCTCAGAAACCACTTTGAGATTTAGTTATTTATCACTTTTGTTTGTACTCTTTGTACTCAATGACCGCAAAATCACGGTTTTTTTACAAACTGCTGAACTACTCGTAGGTACTAGACGCCAAAATGTCTGATCCCCTTGAAAATTTCGATACATATTTTCATTAATTGTTTCACTACAAACAACTCCTATGAGGTGGACACTAAAACGTAGTGATTATAATGCTAAAATGTTGTGAGCAACTCAACATGTCGACGTGATTATAGCATAGACTAATAATTAGTCTATGATTCTAAGATAGCATGACTAGCATGAGTAGTGATAATTAATAGCTAAAATAAAATGAATCGATTTTATCCAGCGCATAGGTAATGAGCAGAAAACGAGAATCTTATCGCATAATTATGATAAATTGACATTATTTATATTTCGTGTACTTAGTTATAAATTAGAAATTATTTTATATGAATTATTAATGTATTCCAGATTTTAACATTAGTTATTATTATATTTTGAAAAAGTTGTGGCATCGGGCAAACCACGTTAAAACCCATATTGTGACATTAAATCTATAATATCAATAAATGACTATTATTATTATTTCATTGTTAAACGTAGTGCATAATCATATTTCTTGTCATTGACAGATGAGGAATCCGTTCTTGGCTTGGTAGAGGATTCACCGTCATTAGCAAACATGCCATGATTTAACCACAGGGCTGTACCCAAACTAGACTTCAATCAAATAAGAAACGATCGCGATCTTAATCAAGAAATACTAAAAAGTTAACAAAGCGCAAGTGCAACGATATGCATTGATGAAAATGGTGGTCAATTTGAACAATCAATAAATTAATTGATTGCAATATTTACAAATTTTGTTCTACTTTATCTTATCGTATCTATGTAGTACGAGATATCTATCTATGTCTCGTATATCAGTCACCTAACATCCATAGAATAAGCTCCGCTTAGTTTGGGTTAAGGCAACGCTGTGTGATTTGTCCGGAAATATTTATTTATCTTAATCCACCGTTACTATCCCACTGTTTGGCAAATGCCTCGTTCCGTTTCATCTTACAAGATAAGATGAAACGGAACGAGGCCCGACACCCGGATGGAACGAAGTTCCTTTCGATTAATTAGTGAAGGAATTGTAATAAAATTTCA
This sequence comes from Gymnoscelis rufifasciata, assembly GCA_929108375.1. Classification (NCBI taxonomy): domain Eukaryota; kingdom Metazoa; phylum Arthropoda; class Insecta; order Lepidoptera; family Geometridae; genus Gymnoscelis; species Gymnoscelis rufifasciata. The sequence goes on along the minus strand of OV815315.1, from coordinate 2,771,054 downwards.
AAATTTTCAAATGTTATTTGAATTAAAGCCCCCTTTCACAACGCGCGATAATGAACTTCGTTCCAAAAGAAGGAGAAAGAGAAGGGCCTGCTTCCCTCCAAACCTGCCGTAAGGTAATTCGATCCAAAAAAAAAAACCGATATTTATCGATAAATTTATGTCGTGTATCCGCACATTCCGTTTGATGAAAATACACATTGTTTGTATAACATATGGGGAAAAAGCTTAGACTTGGAACGGCCATAATTTAAATGTCAATGTCACTATTTCCAGGAATATATAAAAAAATCTTCATGATGTTGGTTGGTTGATGGTTGGGATTAATAATAATAATAATAAAGTTTTATTTCCAAAAAAGGTCTTACAATATTTATAATACAATTTGGGATGCAGTCTTAGAATGGAATAATGGAAGTACTTGCGATCTTTGTATTTTGATCTGTAATTAAACCATAAAACACTATTTTTAAAACAATAATACTAAATGTAAGTTTTTTTTCTGATTTTCTAATCTGACTTTTGGGATGAATTCATAATAGTCATCTGGCAGCACTGCTTCTTTTGTCCAACTCTATTGACGTAGCCTGAGGAGTCAGTAGGTAACTTAACTCTGCCCAATGCCAATGCCCACAGAGTCAGTCAGACACAGAACAGAACAACAGCTCTGCCGCCCCTGCTCATCTACAAAAAATCGAGAATTTATCTGAAATACTAAAATTGATTGAAGTGATTTTAGTAATACTTTGATTTTGATTTGTTGCACAGTTCAGATAATATAACATAAAACAGTTAAAATTAATTAGTGGGTTTTCGTGATCTGTATGTAAGGAATTCAGTGATAGTGAGAAACAAGTGTAAAAGCTCAGTGTTTATCATCAAAAGCGATCACATCTTGCATATCCAGAAGGTAAGTTCTCATACATTTCCAATGGTAAATGCCACCTTTTGCTAACTTGTGTCACACGCAATTGTGTAGTTATATTTTCCTAGACGGTCAGTGAGACACGGGCCGGTAATTTACAACACGACCGAGGCTCAATAGATATTTAACAATAAATTACAAATATCCGCCCGCTCCCAGCGTTGATTTTACTGCTACTGAATTTATTTCAACCACACATTTAATATTAATGCTTGATAATTTTATATTTTTGTGTAGAGCATAACTTAGATATCATCTAAAATTGTAAGATGTGTGAAAAACAATAAAATACCTAGATAAAATCAACTTTACAATTCAGATTTTTCAGGTATTTTATTTTCTCCATTGATCAAGACACCATTCTTTAAAAATTTTCATATCTACCACTGGTTCTTATTTAATAATACAATACAAAACTGTTTATTCTGTATTTTAAAGGATTTCAACCAAATTCAGCAGATACTATTATATTTTCACATTTATTCTTATTAATTAATTTCTCTAGCACATTTTTGTTTTCTTATATAGGCTACCATGCCTTATACATATTATAAAAGTTATGAGCAGAAGCGCAGATGCTAACATATATATATCTATATTTAATACTCTTATCAAATAAATAAATGACACTAACATAATAAAACAGATAAATATGAGTGACTTAAATATGTTAGTTTGAAATTGATTACATATTTCTATGAATTTACCTGCTTAATTAGTTGTTAGTGAAAATTGGTGTGTAATGTTAATTATGCCATTTTAATGAATCAGGGTGTGCAGTGTTTAATTACCATTTATTCTACCCTAAATAATTTCTACAGTGTGTTCTACCTGATTATTATCATATAGAGATAAATATGCTGAACATAAGCTCTATTTGTCCGACAATAGAGATGATAATAACATTATTATATTACTAGCTGACACAGCACACTTTGTTTTGCCATATACATTATATCGGGAACATGACAAATTTTACCTCTGTAAAAAATTACCTGAGCTTTTTCTAAGGTTCTAAAGTATGTGTGTACAATATAACATTACACAGCAAATCCATCTTACATTATTTACCCTGCAGCCTGCATGGATGTCAACCATAAATGCATGTAAAGCTGCCAGGCAAAATGGATGAATGTAAGATGGATTTTCTTATATATTTAAATTCTCCGGCAGAAAAACTGTATTTGTAATTTTCAGATATTCTTACAGAATCACATGTTTTCATTTAGTGAATTGTAGCCTATGTCACTTCTTAGGCTTTAGCAAGTCTGTGTACCAAAATTCATTAAAATTGTCTCAGTAGTTTCAGAGAATACCCCTAAAACTCTACAATCTTACAAACACACAATTTCACAAACTTTATAATATAAGATTGAGTTTTTTATTTTCTTAATTTAAAAGTTATCATAACTGTCATGATTTAATCCATACAACTACTTTTTGCCATAACTGTTATTATTCCACTTGGTGGATATTCTATGTTCCATTTAATGGTTTTGGGCTCATTATGACCATCTGTTTTATGAATTAAGATGAAAAATTCTAAATAAAATACCTAATCAGTTATCCTGCAAGTCAGTTAGGTTAGGTTGGCTTGAAACATAGGCAACAAATGAGATTTTATAAAATTAGAACAAGGCATGTGGTCAGTACTTTGATGGATGACCTTGACTGCATCTTTCGTTTTGCACTTCTTTTAATTACAAAAAGTATATCACACAGAATCCTCAGTGTAAAAGTCCATATAATATTTATCAAATTTATTGCTTATTTGAATTTATGATTAATTATGTAACAATCCACATTTAATTGGATTAGTCTTATAGGACATAAAATACATCCAAGTAGTGTAAACCCCTGTATAAACAGTACTAAAAGTTGTGTGCTCATTAGAATAATGTGTACCCAGCATAATGCATGCACATATTAAATTATCATTATAACTCGAATCTAACATTTTCATTTTAACTGAGGGGGCATGGTCTTTCCTAGCACACTTTGAAAACATTTTGCAACAAATATATTTTATTAAAAGTTTCTGATAAAGCAGTTGCCCACCCAAGTACTGACCTGCTACTGACCTTGTATGGGAGCCACAGCCACCTCATTTATTTATTATGTATATTTAGTATTTGTTGATATAGCGGCAAGAGAAATACATCAACCCTCAATTTAAACTATCCCTATCACAGCCTGGGCAGACGTTAGATAGGGTCCCGTTTTACTTTTTGGGTATGGAACCCTAATAAAAGCTTGGTTAATCCAAAACTTATTGAATACTATGTAGTTAAATCATTAAACAATACATTTATTTTGGTAACAGACACAAGAAAAAAAACATTAAAAAAACCACAAAAAGATTACCCAGATATTATTTAAGTATTTATTATTAATAAGTTTGAAACAAACTGTGATTGTAAATTGTTTTTCAGGTATCAGCAATGAAGTCGTTGGAGAGGCACTGATTCGTGATGAGGCGGGAGTCAAAACTCTTCAATGGTCATCTGACACTGCACGACTACTTCACGATGTACCTGGCCAAGTGGAAGAGAGCCGCTGTGGTTCTGCTGGTCGTGTGGATCGTAGTCACTTACTTCGTTATATCACCGCTCAGGTACCTCACCATAATAAAAAAAAACCCGATTCCAATGCCTTAATGTCCTTAAAAGTAAAACACCATAATATTTTGAAATGTGGACGCGATGCGCTGTCATTTGATACCCCACTCGAGTATATTTGCAGATTGTCGGGGTTAAAAATAGGTACCTATACTGGCACTTTTTCAATTAAATTACACTATGGAACATTAATGCTCAATATCTTTATATATTTCATCCGGAGTGGGGTTTGTGGCGTAGAGTTTTAATTATCTATAAGTACGTTATGTTCAATTTGTTTGTTTTTTTTTGTATTTTATTTTTAAAAAGATTTCTTCGAACAATCGTAATAAATTTTAGTATCTTTTATTAATTTAGTACATTTTACGAAATCATTACGCAAAACTTCAATGCATAGTGTCGCCTTGATTTTACGTTTGCGAGAAAAAAGAAAAGATTTTGGTACATTTTTTTTAGCAATCTAAATGACGGACTGAATACTTACCTAGACCTTAGACCTAAAGGGGTTCCTCCCTATTTTATATATAAAGGAACCTAGAGAGGTTCCTTTATAGAATAGGGTAGATAACAAAAAAATAATAACCGGTCCGTCATTTAGATTGCTAAAAAAAATCCATAGGGACTCCAAACTCATGAGCTAGTATTGGACAGCTAGAGAGATTGGTAGAGCCCTATTCAGCAGTGGATGCCCCAATCCAAAATAATGAATGATGATGTTGATATTTTTTAAGTACCTATTAAATAAATATTTCCGGACTACTCCACACAGCATCACCTAACCCCAAACTAAGCAGAGCTTGTACTATGGGTGTTACTGTTAGGTGACTGATAAATTACATAGATACATTTTTTTTTGTAAATACATACATATGATACATAGAAAACACCCAGACCCGAAACCAGAAATTGTAGATCGTATAAAATCTGGTACCCCGGCGGGAATCGAACCAGCAACCTCCTGTGCCTCAAGCGGACGTTCGTCCACCGAGCCACAGAGGTCGTCAGTATTAATACGCCATACAAGCAATGAATGAATTTCAATGGGTTATCCAACCCTAAAATCAATAGGCATGAGTGGTATTTTTTAACCCCCGACCAAAAAAGAGGGGTGTTATAAGTTTGACGTGTCTGTCTGTCTGCCTGTCTGTCTGTCCGTGTGTCTGTCTGTCTGTGGCACCATAGCTCCCGAACGGATGGAGCGATTTCAATTTAGTTTTTTTTTGTATGAAAGGTGAGTCTGGCGCTAGTGTTCTTAGACATGTTTCATGAAAATCGGTTGTGCCGTTTAAAAGTTATGGGGGTGAGAGTGGGTAAGGAAAACCGAAAATCTGCAAATATACTAGTGTGGGGTATCAAATGAAAACGCATCGCGTCCACAATACATAATATTATGTTGTTTTACATTTAAGGAAATTAAGGCATTGGAATCGGGGGTTTTTCTTAAATTTTAAATTTAGATTTATCCTAAACAAGTATTAAGCCGTGTTTATGTTTTTGTGGGAAGGCGGAAAGTTTTCAGGTTTTAAATCTAACTTCTCTCTTGGGGATGGGTAATTATCCCGTGTTGTCATGTAGTGATTGACGTATAAGTCGTATAGTGAATGAACTCATGCTCATATTATGTGTTATGAGAATAGCTGTCTAAATATTCGGGTTAGGATAACGTTTTATTAACGCATTAAGGTTTTACGAAGTAGATTAAGTTAAAGACATTTATGCAATGTATGAATAGGCCTCAAAACATTCGCTTTGGCAAATCCTACAAACAGATTTCCGGAGACCGGTCCATTATTTCGTGGACTTAAATATCCTAGGCCATCAAATCAATAAGTACTTCATTCTCAGGAATTCAAACTAAATACTCTCTCTATTTAAATGAAGCATATAATTATATGTAGTTACGTACGAAATTTCAGATACAGAATAATAAATTATGTACAACTAAAAATTTTGTTTCAAATCTATAAAAAATTCTTCATCCTAATGTTTTATTTTCGATAAAACAACGACAACGTTAAAATTCGGAGTTTTTCTCGCAGTGAACCAGTTCTTGCGTGCATCGCAAGCGTCTCCTATTTCAATTTTGTGAGAAGCAATTTGTTAATCCTCATTTTTGAAGTGGTCACTTTATAAGGGAGGCTTAAAATCCATTTGTGTGGTATATGGGGACATCCCCGATATACTACAACACGTGGTAGTCGCAAATACATCCTAAAAATATTATTATACTAGTGGCCCGCCCCGGTTTCGCTCGGGTAATTATAAAAAAAAACATCACGGCAATTATGCGATTTTTTCTCGCCTTTTAAACCTTCCCTAGACCTCCACGAACATTTCAAGACTTTTTGGTGTATGAAAGGTGAGTTTGGCCCGGGTGTTCTTAGACATGTTTCATGAAAATCGGTTGAGCCGTTTAAAAGTTGAGAGTGAGTGAGTAAGGGTGAGAATAGGGAAGGAAAACAGAAAATCTGCAAATATACTAGTGTGGTGTATCAAATGAAAGCGCATCGCGTCCACATTACATAATATTATGTTGTTTTACATTTATGGAAATGAAGGCATTGGGGCAATCGGGGTTTTTCTTAAATTTAGATTTATTATAATATAGATTGCACCCGTTGGGTGTCTGTAATTTTTTTTCCTATGCCGGATCCACAGACATTCCTTATGAAAACTCTGACTAAGCTTTGAAGAGCGTAATTTTTACTCTTTCGGTACAACGTAAAAATCTGCGACCCAGCATATTGCCTCAAATCGATAGAACCCTACGCTCTTTTTCGTCTCCCTTAGGTCATAAAATGTTCAATGCAATTGATGTTCAAGCCATTTAGGGTAATATAGGGCTTTGGTCTGTTTCTTTCTAATCACGATTAAAATAATTGAGCTAAATTACCTACAAATAGCTTGTAATTTCCTATCGCAAGTGATACTGACAAGGACACATACTACCTCCAATTACGTGATAGATTTGTTCGTTAAGTCTGTATTTTTTTCTATTACATGGAAATTATTGTTTATGTATGACATTATCTATCTATGGTGCCGGCACTTTTCAAGATTAACCTTAAAGAGTGCCGGCAACATTATCATCAATATCAATGTCATGATTAACAAAATGCGATTTTGAAACCCTAAAATTATTCAGTAATAATAATCAGTAATAATCATATAATGTCTGTGAATTAATTACAGTTACATGGAGTCAGGTAGTAAGACTAGTTTAGAGTAAAATTAATTCTGCTACAGGAGCATACAAACATTATAAATAACAGTTAATAAAATTATACAAATAAAATAAAATTTATTATTACTCATTAAATGTCATAAAATAATTATTCAATTCAATTTTTCAATGTAGGTCTCTTTATGCTCACCGCTGGGCGCTACTGCATAGTGAAGTCATTAGGCAAAACAATAAAAAAAAACATACTGCGATACGATTTACTGTATGAAAATAATTTTAGTTTTCATTGAAACAATATTTTTTGACATTTCGGACCTTACGCTATACCAGCGCCCCTGGCGGCAAATTTATTCTTTGTTTCAATTAAAATGGTAACCAATTGCGAAATCCATCAGATGTGGCAGTTCAGACGAAGCGTTGGACGTTCAGGAGCAACTGAAGCGAGTCACATCTCAGCTGGAGTCACTTCGGCTTCAGCACAGCAATCTCATCTCTCAGATCAAGAGATCGGATGGGTAAGTAAACCTTAAATTAAAGTAGGTATTTATTTATACTCGTATGCCTTTGTGTCTCGTATACATAAGTGGTTTGCGGGGCAATACTTTTCTGTAACACAGTTTTTAACTAGCACACATTATGTAATACTTTCTTTGCTTTTTAATAAATTATTGATAGAAATAGCAGAAATTGCGTAGCAGTTGCTAGCTTGCTGCTACGCGGTTTGCTTATGAGAAAGGTTGAAATTCGTGTGACGAGAAGAGCGTAAGATAATGTTGGTGGATGATCTGGGACTAAGTAAGCTAATGAAAAGATGACTGAACTATGTGAAGAACATGTCAATTAAGAAGCCATCTACCTTCTAGGTCTTCATGTCCCATCTTAGACCACAATCTCACCTGATGTAAAGTGACGATGTGCGTCACTTTACATCAGGTAAGATTGTGGTCAAATGAAGGCTTATCTAGCAAACCTATCCTATCTAAAAAACCGGACAACTTTTTAGTAGCCATCAACCCTGTTAAACCTAGGGCTCTTTCAATCAAACGACGATCACGCAATCACGCGATTTGTGATTGCTGTCAATCATGCACGTGCATGATAATCTACAACTAATACATTGTATGATGTTGATTATGGTCTCTGATTTATACCCGATACCTATTAGACTTTCACCTACTGTGTATCCTTAGCTTTGAATATAAAATAAAATCCAAATGTATCTTATAAAGAAATTTTCGTTCAGCGTTCGTTGATTCAGAGTACACCATGACCCTTCGAATCCACTAAACCACAGATTACCTTACAATGTTAAAACAAACAAGACATGTATACTTATTATAGCTAAATAGTAAATACTTCTAACTCCAAACGAATTGTTTATCATTCGAGTGTTCCGTACACAGTCTGATACGAATCGACAGTCGTAAAACGAATGTCATGTCAAGTCTGACAGCGATGTAAATAAATTATTGCTATAATTCATGGGGGATTCTTAATTTCGATGACAGTTATGTTAAATACAACAGGGAATTGCACGGTTTTTTTTTATTGTTTTAAACGTTTCTTCTTATTATTATATTACCAAATATAACCCATTCAAAATATATACCATTAAGCGCTATGAGCGATCTCTTTTAGGCAACCTTGAGATAGACAGGAAAGAAATAGAACGTCATGACAGTGGCAATAAATTGTATTATAATTAATTAGAATAATAATCTATACTAATATTATAAAGCTAATGATACTAATATTAGCCTGTTTGATTTATTTGATTGTTTGAAAGCGCTAATTTCAGAAACGACTGTTCCGATTTAAAGAAAAAATACAGTGTTAGATAGCCTGTTTATCGAGGAAGGTTATAGGCTATACGTCGTTCCCGCGGGAGAATCCATAAGACACGGGCATCGCCGTAAATTAATAAACTAATGATAAGTGGTGGTAAGTGGTGATAATGGGAGGATGAGATAAGAAGACAGCTGGCCCAAAGTGGCACGAAATATAGCAAGGGATAGAGAGCAGTGGACAACTTTGGAGGAGGCCCTTACTCAAAACGGGGTTCCTACATAACCAACCACATAATGTTAAACACAAATTGTAAAATTTTATTGTATTAGTTTGTGTTGAGGCTTTTTTAATTATTTATTTAAGTGCTCACATTATATTTCCTTTCAGGTTCAGCAATCTAAAAGACATAGATGGGTCGCTGTTCGTGGACTCCGGTCAAGACCCGTCCGAGGAGTACGAGAACCTCAGGAGGAGAGTACATTCCAACACAAAAGAGCTGTGGTACTATGTCAACCACGAACTCAGCAAATTGGGCAAGGGTTACAAGTCGGATGAAGTACAAGCTATTTTGGAGCAAGTTGCTGATAGAAAAAGGTATGTATTCGCTTGTAAGACTAACTCTAGGATAGACTTTGAAGGACATGTAACATTAACGGCGAACGTCCGCCTGAGGCGCAGGAGGTTGCAGGTTCTATTCCCGCCGGGGGACCAGATTTTGTACGATCTACAATTCCTGGTTTCGGGTCTGGGTGTTTTCTATGTATCATATTATGTATTTATTTACAAAAAAAAATTATCTATGTAGTATATCAGTCACCTAACACCCATAGTACAAGCTCTGCTTAGTTTGGGGTTAGGTAGGAGATGCTGTGTGAGTAGTCCGGAAATATTATTATTATTATATTCACCGACCCGCACTTGTCCAGCATTAAGGCCTAATCTCTCTCGTCAAAGGAGAAGTCCCTGTGCCCCAGCAGTGGGAACGTAATAGGGTTAGACTCTGGCATTCTCTGGTTGACCATGTAAAGTGATCACTCTGATAGATCTGAAGCAGGTTTTATTCTTGGTTCGGTATATCGAATGCCTTCAAGCACTTGTTCCATTCAATGTATGTATCTCAAAACGATGAAATATTTTAACTAAGTTGCATAATTCCAATATGTTTAAAAAATATATTTTTGCTCCTTATATTTAATTACCTTTGTATAACAAGTTCCTGTAGATAAGTAACAAAGATTTTATTTCCCGTTATGCATAAATGGCAAATAATTTTGGTCAATGTAAACAAAATAAAAATTACTGCAATAAACAAATCACATATTATATTTGTCTACAATTTTCTAGCTTCCTCTAGTGTGAAATTGGATACAATTTAAAACGCTTCATACATCACCGATAACATAAATTACAATTTACAGTACAGGATGTTCGAATAAAAATAAATACTTCCGGAAAATCCACACAACATCTAGCGCCGTGGTAAGGATCTACGCTTGTGTTACGGGTACTAGACATCTGATATACTTAATATAATAGATATAGATATTATTATTATACATATCAAATACCCAGACCAAAGAGAAAGTGCTTGCAGAACATACAAACACTTGCCCCCTCGGGAATCGAACCCGCTACCTGTTGCGTCGTAAGCGGACCCTAGTCCACCGCGAAATGTAGGCAGTCATATAATTATCATGTATTCGTGCCTACACGTATACAATTTCGTAAACTTGTAGATACAGTGTTCTTGACTTTTCGTTCTGATAAGAAGGCAAACCGCAAAGCAATCACTTATAAGGATTTTAATAGAGCGAATGTGTAGTCGAATTCGCGATAAAGGGGTAATGGTAATGGTATGGTAATGACACTATTAGTGCGTAAAATTGCAGTGATAAAATATTATGGCATTTCGTAATCATTTCTAGTATTTTACGACTAGGCTTTAGGTGGCATTAATTCAAGAAAATACTTTACAATGTAAATGACCTACGGTAAAATAGCTGTTTTTAGGTTCCGTACACAAATTGTAAAACGGACCTTACTAGTACACTATTACTATGACTTTGTAGTCTGCCTGTCGATCTGCCACCAGGATGTATGTCGAGCACCGTGAGAGATAGCTATATAAATTTTGAGAGATGTAATGTTTTGTTGTTGCTATAACAACAACTACTGAACATGTACCTAATAAATAAATATTTAAGGAAGTCTCCTTCAACAATTGTGATATTTCTCGGGTTCAGTACGTGAACTTAACTTTACTTAACTTACTTTCAATAACTGGTTTGAATGCATCGCTGCTTTGCATTTATAAAGACATTGTAATTTTTTTACAAAATAAAATGTTGAATTTCATGTAACACTCGGTGCATGTGTCCATCACATACTTATCGGATTTATTTAATTATTATCGAAGACTTAATTAGTTGTATATGCAAAAAAACTTTTAACGATTATTTATGCATACAAGCTAAAACGAGCAAGACAAAATTTTGTGCTCACCTTTCATTAGAATATGTATCATAGTATAATAATGTATGGATTTACTATTTTAAAGTGTTCGTTATATATTCTGTTGGTGTAACTAAGGGGTTTATATGTAATTTATATGTATAAGTAATAAAAAAAGCTTTTGCCTAGCAGTGGGCAAAGATAAAAAAGTGTGTAATAAAAATAAACTATCTTTATTAATATTTTTTTTATAATTTATTGACGAAATAATATATTACAATAGGTACAATTAATCAGTGCTAATGTGCAACACATACTTTTGAATATAATAAAATGCATATTGTTAGCTTCGATACGAATATCTATTTGTAGTCTAGTGCATAGAAGTTTCTAGTCTCTATTAGGTACGACTTTCCAGCTATATATCTGTGTAATTTTTATCTGTTAAAACTACGTGCTTTCTGGACGTACTAAACATATTACTGAGTAGCACTGACAACAATTCAACGTATAATGACAAGCAGATGCGCTTTCCCATAACATAATCAATCACTGATTTGTTGATATGGCAAACCTATTACTGCGATAACCTCCATTGACGTTAGGTCGCTGTAATCAAAAGAACAAATATTAAGACTTGTTCTAATGAAGCCAATCTCATTAAAATTGTGTACCTTACCTGTTTACTTAAAATGCATACAATGGGATACAAATTATGAAATACATTTGGATGCAAAAACATCTGGGAAATTTAGTGTTGCCATTGTTTAGAACGAATGAATGCCGAGATAAATCTGTTGCGCGAATAAATACTACATTCACGCGACAGATTAATCTTTACGATACGATGTCGCAATATCATAAGAAAAAAACAAATATTATTTTGGGCATTATTTTATAATATACACTACTCGGCAAATTATACTTAAAAATGAGGTTTAATTTGAGGTTTCATTCATTAGTTAAGTATACTTTTAATCTACAATATTAAATGAAAAAGCCGTGTTGGCTAAGTGGGAGGACACTCGACTTCATTTTGAAGGTCGTGGGCTCAAATCCCGCCACGCACCTCTGAATTTTTCTTAATGAGAAATATGTGTGCGCTTTAAAAACGTGCTTTAACGGTGAAGGCAAACATCGTGAGGAAACCGGCATGTTCTGAGAACTTTAAATAGTTTGAAGGACATGTGAAATTCACCAACCCGCACTTGGCCAGCGCGTGCTGAATAAAGTCCTAATCTCTCTCGCTTAGAGAGAAGTCCCTGTGTCCCAGCAGTGGGAACGTTAAAAGGGTGATGCTGATATTATATATAAAAATGAATCGCAAAATGTGTTGCTAAACGCATTAACTCAACAACGCTTGGAGTTCATGGATTATTTTTACGGCGAGAAAAAAAACAAAATATTGCCGGGAAAACTTTTACCCGTGCGAAGCCGGGGCTTGCCGCTTGTTATGAATATATATTGTTGCTTACAACTGTTTTATAATGCTCTCTAAATAGAAAGAAAGAAGAGGAAGAAAGAAATGTTTATTTGTCACAAAAATAAAAAACCATAAATACCTAAAAGTAAAAACAATTATCAAAATACTCATTCCTTCTCAAAACTTACATATTAAATGGAGTTGTAAGCGGTGGGTCTACATATTATATTGCCATCTCGCTAAATTTTGTATGCTAGTAGAATGTCTAACTCATATTTCGCTTAGATTACTAGATATGAAAAAACCTTTGTTTCAACACAATTTTTATTTATTTTATTCGGAACAATCTTGGCATAGGAAATGAGGGAAAAAACTATATTGTTAAAGATTTATCGAAAACTAGCAGTGCCCCGCGGTGTTACCCGCGTTATAATGAATTTCCAGAGAAAAGAGTTGTTTTCCCGCTGTAAAAAATAGCCTATACTTTTTCTCAGGCTTTTAAGAATCTGTGTACATAATTTTATTTAACTGCGGTCGGAAACATATATTTTCTCAGCGTAAAAACTAGCCATTGTCATATACCAGACTTTAGAGAATCTTTGTACCAAATTTAATTCAAATCGTTTCAGTAGATCCATGACAAAAAATTACATTAAGTTGAGGTCCATATTATAATTTAGCATTTGTTTGTTAATGTTAAATGTAGGTATATGTGGTAACCATGTTGTACACCAATATTGTTATAATAACAACATAGAGATGAAAACTGGGTTGTTCTATTCGCTTCCCAACTATGTGTAAAAAATTGAAGAGAACTGTCAAGACAATGTTATTTCCTTTATTTCCGGACAAATAAATATAAAGATTTCCGGACTACACAGCACCACCTAACCCCAAACTAAGCAGAGCTTGTACAATGGGTGTTAGGTGACTGATATACTACATAGATAAATTTTTTGTTTGTAAATACATACATATGATACATAGAAAACACCCAGACCCGAAACCAGAAATTGTAGATCGTACAAAATCAGGTCCCCCGGCGGGAATCGAACCCGCAACCTCTTGCGCCTCTGGCGGACGTTCGCCCACCGAGCCACCGAGGTCGTCATTATTCTTATTTATTATTATTTAAATTAGCTTTAAGTTGACCTGTCCATGTATTCATATGCGTCTAAGGAAATAAACGTTATGACGTTGACTTTGATTAGTAACGAATTATCTTAAAGATGTACCCGGCCACAAACATCGCGTTGACTCGCATATTCGCCGTAGGCCGCTAATGTAGCCATACCATAATAGTGATTAACATTGGAACTCGACTCGATTATGTGTGTCCAAACTTCAAACTGACAATCGCGCGACTCAGATGTGAGATAATCTATTCGCTTTAGTTTGTATGTATATACGCGCGATCAAACATACTGAATTCGAATAGGTGTCTTAATTATCATACGCGCGATAACTGTTCGTACGCTCGCGGCGTCAATTCGCGTCAATGATCAAGTATAGAGTTATATAGGACGCCCAGTTTCTACTATCGCGCGAACACACGATTGTTGCATCACTCGCGTTCTAGATGATGATCATTTTATGTAGTTTTTTAAAGGTTCCGTACCCAATGGGTTAAATGGGACCCTATTACTGAGACTTCGTCGTCAGTCTGTCACTTCTATCTTAAGAATCGTGAAAGATTGAAATTGAGGGATGATGTTATCTCTCTTGTCGATATAACGACAAATACTAAAAACACATAATACATAAATATGTAAGCCGGTTCCATACAACTGACATGTTTTTCATCAAGCTAAGCGACGTTGCTCGAGGCCAGTACTTGGATAGGTGACCGTTCTAACTGCATAATTTAAACTATTACTACTACTTTAAAATTATTATTTTTTATTTCAAGTTGTTTAAAAACTTATACGGAACTCTAGGTTGTAATACTACATAATATGTAGTATTACAACCTAGAGTTCCGTTCCAATATATTATATTATAGTGTATATCGTATTTATTTCTCGTCAGGTCCCTGCTGTCAGACCAGGAGAAACTCCCGGAACTGGACGGGTACAAGGACTGGCGGCACATAGAGGCCGCCAACGTCAGCGACCTGATCCAAAGGAGGCTGCATCATCTGCAGAACCCGAGCGACTGCAAGGAGGCGAGGAAACTCATCTGCAGTTTGAATAAGGTGCGGTATAATAGTTGATTTTTATTAGTAAGTAGTATTCACTAGCGGCGCCCTAGCCTTCCATCTTCCAGCCGTATTTGTGTATTTTCAGGCAGAGTTATTTGTAATACTTAAAAAAAAACTTGGATTCCAAATCCTTAATTAAATAAATATAAATTTGACACCCCACTCATATATTTGCAGATATTCCGTTTTTCTCTTCTACTTTTACCCCTCAAAACTTTCAAACGGGTCATCTGATTTTTAACAAACATGTTTAAGAAAACTCGCGCGAAACTTACGTTATATAAAAAATACTAAATTAAAATCGCTGCATCCGTTTTGGAGCTATGATACCACTGACAGACAGGCAGACCGACAGACACACACGTCTAACTTATAAAACCCCTCTTTTTTGGTCGGGGGTTAAAAATGGCAAAGTAACATTAATTTTTGTTTCCCAAAATACAATATTAAGTTCCGAAAATATAAAAAATAACCTCTGGAATGCCTATGGATGTTAACATTATGGTTTACAGTTTCAGCCAGCATAAAATATTTAAACCATTTGTGGTTCGGGTGACTAAATTATACTCGCGTTTGTCACAGGTCAAACATTGATAACATGAACTAAGCATTTATATCATTGAATGTAATCAGAATACGGTTAGTAATTATATCTCCGTTTTTATTAGATAACGATTGACCAAATTACAATCACGAAAATTATATAAAAATAATAATACATATTTATTTATTCAGTAACATTGTTTTTACAATGTTGTTATTGTTGAGAACTTCTTTAGATTTATTAAAAATCTGTTGTAGAAGGCCTCGCTCTTCCTTAACTAATTGGTAGGTATAAAACATTCAATACGACTTTATGTATTTATTAACAAATAAAATGCAATGCAATTTCTTAAAATTTTTGGGAGGAAGGTCTAAGCGTTGAGTGTTACTTTAATGAGTGTGTGTGTGTATGTGTCACAATATGCAGAAATTTCTTTAACCCATTAGAGGTCACTGTACTCAACTAAGTACACCTTTAAACTAAAGTGAAAATTATAGATATCGATAAAGTTTACGTGGGTTACCCTGTTTATTTACTTCATTGTAATACTGTTCAAGTATTTTGATATAAAAATTGCGGGTAGTGTGAATATTTTTTTTAAAAGTTTTCGGTGCATGTTGTGTTATTGAAAACCTGTGGAGGTAAGTGAATGATTATTGTTATTTTTAAATATTTTGCTACTTTTTTGTTGTTTTTCTATTGTTCACGCATAAAGTACATATTATTGTTATAATGTAAGCAATAATATCGAAATTATTTATCACCAATATTTGACTATGACCATGTAAATGTAACTGTACTCGGTTGAGTACAATGACAACATGGGTAAGTAATTTTTCTTATTTTTCTTTCAGATTTCTCATAATGAATAGACATCAGTTTACCGGCCAAAATAATTATATGGGGCTTCAAGATGCCATTGAAGCAGTTTTACAAGACAGTGACGATGATGGAGACTGTGATTTGCGACCTTGACATAGCTCAGCTATGTCAAGACGAGATATAAAACGAAACCTACATCTTGTGGATAACGACTTAGCACCATCATCGAACGATAAGATTTTCAAAGTAAGACCATTGGCAGACAAACTAATGCAGAAGTTTTTACAGTGATAGTATCTCTGTTGACGAATCAATGGTCAAATAATATGGCCAATATATCATCCCGCCAAACAATTCATTCGCGGGAAACCAGTCCGCTTTGGCTATAAAAACTGGGTAGCAGCTAGTTCGTCTGGATACTGATACTCGTTTGATTTATACTGTGGAAAATCACAATCACAGACTTCAGATCCTTTGGGTTCACGCGTAGTAAAAACGTTGCTGGAAAAGCTCAACTGTACTCCGACTAATCATCAAGTGTTCTTTGATAACTTTGTTACCAGCTACGATCTTTTACTGGATTTGAAATGTCTAGGCTACCGCGCTACAGGGACAGTTCGAGAAAATAGGACTAAGAAGTGTCCATTGACCAGCACCAAAGACATGAAAAAGAAAGATCGTGCCTCTTATGACTACAGGTTCGAGAAGAAAGGTGAGCTTTTGCTAGTAAGATGGAAAGATAATAGTGTCTGTACCATGGCCACCAACTACGATACGGTTGAGCCACTAGGAACTGTAAAACGTTGGTGCCCTATAAGGAAAGAAAGGGCAGATGTAGCTATACCCCGACTATTTCAAACTTATAATAAATATATGGGAGGGGTAGACGAACTGGACCAGTCTATATCTTTGTACAGAATCGCCATTCATGGTAAGAAATGGTGGTGGGTGTTGTTCACCTATATGTTAGATATGGCTATTGCTAATGCTTGGCAATTGCATGTTATGAGCCGCGACAACCCCATGGATCAGCTAATGTTCCGCCGCCATATCGCACGATACTATTTACGCCAGCTTGAACCAAGAAAAGCTCGCCAGGCTGCATCTATAGTGGAAGGTTTGCCTCAAGACGGAGTTGGCCATTTTCCGACAAAAATTGAAAAGCAGCTGCGGTGTGTCCTGTGCCATGCAAGGGTGCGCTGGCAGTGTAAGAAGTGTGTCAAAACACTTTGCGTCCAAAAACCTTGCTTCGAAAATTTTCATACCTAGGAGGTCAGTGTACTCAATCAAGTACACCCCCCATTTGGCCATAAGGTTTTTTTTTTTTTACTTTTTATTGTACTTTCTGTTTCTTTAGTATTCATTTAATATAAAAATAAAGGCTTTTTAAAAAAATCACTTGTAGTTTTCATTTGACCTCTAATGGGTTAATAATAATGTTATGAGCATAACCGTATAGTGTTATGAGAAGTGTGTTCTGGCGACGAATATATTTTTTGTTTTGCCTTAGATAGGCTCGCCATCAACAATTTTCATTCGTAAACAAACATTTTTGCCAACTAGTTTTACACCGCGATTTTGCCAACGTATGAATTTGAAGTACTTCAGTCACGTGGCACATTAAAACTTAATTTAACTGCAACTTTATTATGAAAACTTATGATACAGGGTAGTATGGAAGGAAAAAAGGTGTAGCACATCAACAAAGTGGTCTAACCTTATCTATATCTCCTTTCTGACTAAGGGCTTATTTTTCAATATCCGAGTAAACCAAGCAATGGCTAGTTATGTCACTTTATTGACTTTTTTTCGATAAATGAGCCTTTCATTACTAAACATTAGTGTAGTCATTCTTAATTGTAGATCTATTAAACGATGAAACTGTCTGTTTTAGAGTATTAGACTGTCGCCGCGACAAAACAATTTTATGTAATAAAATCTAAAATGTATCTGAATCTTTAAAGCATGGCTTAAATTACACCTATTTCGGTAGCTGCCATCCAGTCACAAACATAGAAAAACCGTTGGCCGCCCTATAATTAGACAGACAAACAAACAATCTAAACGTTTGTCACGATCAGTCAACATAACACGGTCATTCACCGCTATTTCACAGCAAGTGTTTGGGTGGAAGTTTGTTTTTGGAATCCCCGTACCTAATCCTCTTTCGTGATAAAAATAGCGACTCCCGAATTAATTTGTGTGGAAATTAATCGCTGATAAACACCCTATACTGCTGAGGAGAAACGAAAACTACTACTTACTACTATTGGTACTTACATGTATACATACATACGTTTTAGACATAGAAGACACCAGTCTGACTTGGCAACGATTATAATTTGATAAACTAATGTCAACATTTCGGCGTCATTGTTCATCTGAAATGTTGACATTCATCATCATCACTACTCAGTCATCTATACTAATATTAGAAAGCTCAAGAGTTTGTTTATTTGTTGAAAGTGCTAATCTCATATTAATAAATATTTTTCTTTCCTTCTTTTTTTCTCGACTAAATCCTATGGTCAGCTGTGGACATAATATTGAGATAATATTGCTGAAATTATTTTAGAAACCAATATTCTACTGAAGTTTAGATATGTATAACTTCATATGATTTATAGTTATACTCTATAAATTGATGCAGGGTCAGAAGTCAATTGTAGCAACTGATTTAAATGATGGACAATTTCAAATGGTAAAATGTAATTTCAACCAAATTAAGTCAAGTTTAATTTAATATCTATAACGGTTTTCCTTGTATATTTCCTTTCTCTTCTCTGCTCGCTATTGCTTGCGTCGTCGTGAAGAATTTTAGTTTTTAAATGGCGACCACTGGACGTTATTTTGTAAGAATAAAGTAATTAAAGTATTATGTTTTCAATGTATCATAAGTATGTATTTACCAAAAAAAATGTACCTAAATATGTAGTATTATTACAGTCAGTTTATGAACCGATTTTGAAAATCATTTTCTTACTACATTTTTCAATCTGGCTGACCATGTAGGATCAATATCGAATTAAAGTGGCGTAACTTAACAACCATTCTCACTTTATAGGCTTATAGACTGTAAAAATAATAATCGATTGTACGTAATACTTGTTTGCACTTTATCAAAAAAAATTCTAATCTAAACGAGATCTATTTGAATGGTACATGGCGTTTTGAAATAACGTCCATTATTACATTAATCGCGTGCTCTCGACCGTGTCCTTTATTGTTTAACGACGCCGTCGTACGTAGAGTGAATAGGTACGGATATTCAACTACCGTGATCGAGATATCCCTAGGTACAGAAGTCAACCGTGTATAGTTTTTTTTAAAGAAAAAGTTACTTTACGAGAAATTAAAATAAATAAATATTTCCGGACAATCAACACATCAACATCTAGTACTGCGCTTTTGTTACGGGTACTAGACATCTGATATACTTAATATAATTATAAGACATACATGTATAGATATATAATTTGAAGAAGCGTCTGCTACATAATCGAACCAAGTAGATTTTTAACATAAAACAACAGACTTTTTGTTTAAAAAATATAAATTATTGAATTAAGTCGAGAAGCGGGCTTCGGCACATGTCCATAAGAATGTTGACTCCCTCTCCTCTCCTGGATGCAACTATTTTTAACAATTTTTAAAATAACTCGAGAACATTATATAATATACGCCAAATTTAGAACATCCTCCATAATAATAGTCGTTAAAAATTAAAAATGCTCAAAATAATGCGCGAACACTAAACACTTATTACTTAACCGATTTTTATACATTTGAAATGGGACCACTTAGCAAACAACAGCTTTAATTAAAAGAATCATCGAAATCGGTCCACGGATATCAGAGTTATTTGGTAAAAAAACCATGAAAAAACACGCCTCGAATTGAGAACCTTCTTTTTTCGTTGAAAGTCGATTATCAAATTAGCTCATTATAATGGCACACCATATTGGCAAGCGCCGGCCGGTCCCAACAAACTAATGAATGACTTGCTAAAGGCCGCGGGATCACGGTGGATACGACCCGCCTCCGATCGAAATGACTGGAAATTAAATGATGATTATGAGCCCAGAAATATTGATTTTCCTTTAGATGCTTGCTTTGTTCTAAGATACGAACGTTTTATCTATAATTTACAACCAACCAACAACCGTTCGACACATGCTGAGCCAACGCCTATTTCGGCTCACAATGTTTATGTGTCAACCAAATGAGTAGTACTGTTTTTTATGTTGTATTTTTTATTATTGTCGTTTGGTTTTAAATATACTATATTTTTCTGTATTTGTGTTGTCGAAATAAATGTTCTTTCTTTCTTTCTTTCTTTCTATAATAAAATAAAAAATCGTTTATTTGGACATTAACAGTAAGTTTCACAATTAGATTCGAACGATGGCGTCTGCGAAAGTTTGCAAAAACTGTGTTGCAGAGCCAACGCCCACCTCCAGAATAGACAGTCCTATGATAACATTAAAACAAATAAATTATAGTAAAAATGATAGTTACACAAAAAATATATAAAAAATAAAATTCATCATTTAAAAAATAATAATCTATTTTTGCTGCTTCCAGGGTTGCGGTTTCGGCTGCCAACTGCACCACATAGTATACTGTCTGATCTTCGCGTACGCCACGGAGCGAACGCTCATCCTGAACTCGGCTGGCTGGCGATACAACACGAAGGGGTGGGAGTACGTGTTCCACCCGCTCTCCGACTCTTGCACCAGCTCCTATAACGACAAGGTGCACTCTTGGCCAGGTACATACAATACAACTGCACCACATAGTATACTGTCTGATCTTCGCGTACGCCACGGAGCGAACGCTCATCCTGAACTCGGCTGGCTGGCGATACAACACGAAGGGGTGGGAGTACGTGTTCCACCCGCTCTCCGACTCTTGCACCAGCTCCTATAACGACAAGGTGCACTCTTGGCCAGGTACATACAATACAACTGCACCACATAGTATACTGTCTGATCTTCGCGTACGCCACGGAGCGAACGCTCATCCTGAACTCGGCTGGCTGGCGATACAACACGAAGGGGTGGGAGTACGTGTTCCACCCGCTCTCCGACTCTTGCACCAGCTCCTATAACGACAAGGTGCACTCTTGGCCAGGTACATACAATACAACTGCACCACATAGTATACTGTCTGATCTTCGCGTACGCCACGGAGCGAACGCTCATCCTGAACTCGGCTGGCTGGCGATACAACACGAAGGGGTGGGAGTACGTGTTCCACCCGCTCTCCGACTCTTGCACCAGCTCCTATAACGAGAAGGTGCACTCTTGGCCAGGTACATACAATACAACTGCACCACATAGTATACTGTCTGATCTTCGCGTACGCCACGGAGCGCACGCTCATCCTGAACTCGGCTGGCTGGCGATACAACACGAAGGGGTGGGAGTACGTGTTCCACCCGCTCTCCGACTCTTGCACCAGCTCCTATAACGACAAGGTGCACTCTTGGCCAGGTACATACAATACAACTGCACCACATAGTATACTGTCTGATCTTCGCGTACGCCACGGAGCGCACGCTCATCCTGAACTCGGCTGGCTGGCGATACAACACGAAGGGGTGGGAGTACGTGTTCCACCCGCTCTCCGACTCTTGCACCAGCTCCTATAACGACAAGGTGCACTCTTGGCCAGGTACATACAATACAACAAATTCGAAATATCTAGTTCCTTTAGCTGGTTAAGAATGTTATGATTTAAAACGGGTGACATACCATGATTTGACGGTTTTTCATGGTATGTTACCCGTTTTAAATCATAATATTGTTAAAAACCATGATAATTAAAAAGTTATATGGTGTAGAATGGTTAAGAATTCGTCGTTTGATGTTGTTGACTCCTATGTATACCTAGGACAGACGTTTCAATTTGTTAGTTTGAGATGGAAGTCAATCGCCTAGTCTAACTCGGATGGGCAGAACTGTGGTATTCCCTGCTCAGCAGCTTCGAACACCATCCAAGAGACCAAAGCCAACCATCCATGAGATATCCTTCGCTTCTACGTCCTAAACAACCCATATCGGATTAGCTTGGTGAATTAGGGTCTAAGGTTATGTTCAACAATAATATTTTAAAGGAATCCTATGACTAGCAGTGGACGTCCCATAACCATCATAACATGAAATATGATGATCTAGTACCAATATAAAACAAAAATTCTGGACAGTTGTATGAATAAAAGCACCCATAGCTGAGGTACCCGGAGGAAGTATATTACCCCCTCCTCTTTTTGATTTTGATTCTAATAACAATTCTTTTTATAAATTTTATGCAGAAAAAGAATAAGACACATCCGTAACAATTCTTTTGTTTCAGTTGTGTACGATGCTAAAGTAGTTTCTCTACCGTTCATCGACTCGCTCACGTCGAAGCCTAAATTCTTACCGCAGGCGATTCCAAAGGATTTAGCGGAGAGGTATATATTAATCTTACATTTATTGGACATATCACTGGACCGATTTTGATAAAATTTGGTCTCTCTAAAGCCAGAGAAAGGGCAGCGAATTTTAACAGAATGATTTGATTCTACGGGAAATTCATTGTAACGGGGATTACACAGCCGGGAGGTACTAGTGTACCTTATAATTTGAGTTTTAATAATTTTTCATAAGCGACTTTCTTAAATATTTCCGGACAAATCACACAGCATCACCTAACCCCAAACTAAGCAGAGTTTGTACTATGGTAGTAATATTGGTAACGCAATGTCAATTTATTTTACTTTTTAATTGGCTAACGTTGCGCTACGCTGTATCATCAATTATTTATATATTCAAAGATTTCAATAAATTTCAATAAAAATGGCATCGGCGATGTTCCTATTGAAATACTAAATCTTCTGTACCTTTTGATTTTATTATAGTAGAACAATTATAATTGTTGTGGTTTGTAGCAGTCTCGGTTACCATCAGGTGTGATTGTGGACAAACATAGATCTATCTCCCATAAAAAAAGGAAAGAAAATCAAGCAGGAGCAGTCTGAAAACCAGTTTTGCTTTGATCCCTGTCTCGGGGAGCGGAGTGGCATTAAGCTGAGACTGCTCCTTTTTTGGTACATTTGGTACAGCTTGGCAGCTAATTATCTGTTTGTGGTTTTTTATGTTAATTTTCTTGTGTCTGTTTGTTTATGCTGTCTACTGTGCTGTTGTTTGTTAATGTACCAAAATAAATGTATTTCATTTCATTTCAAGTAAACGATTATTGTTAATTTTCAGGATAATTCGGTTCAACGGTGACCCGTCCTCCTGGTGGATAGGACAGATGGTCAAATACATCCTGAAGCCGCGCGCCGCCATGCAGAAAGCCATCAATGAGACCATCGCTAGGATGAACTTCAAGAATCCTATCGTCGGGTAAGGATTTATCGGAAAATTTAAAAGCTCCTTAAATTGTAATAGGCTCGATTTCTTAGCTGGGGACAAAATGCTTTAAAAAGGTACATATGATAAAGGGACGACCCCTAACTAACTTATATTGACACTATTATATGAAAGAGCATCGAACATCGTTGGCAAACCTACTCGACCGCCATTTTGAAAAAAAATTGATAGGTAATATCTCAGAAACCGTATCACATAGGAGATTTGATCATAGAACACTTTTTGTTTGTAATCATTTACTCTGTCGATTGACATAAGTTTCATCGCTGGCCGCCATATGACATTTTTTCAAAATGGCGGTCTAGTAGGTATTCCAGGCTCCATACAAAAATGTTCGAACCCTTTATTGAAAGATCAGAGACTTGTGTTTTTTGTGTATTGAATCAGTAAACTAATTTGGTGCATTTAGTGGGAATAAAGTGCAATGCGTCTTGCGCCGGCTTCGCTTTCGCAAAATCATCGCCGTGGAAGTCATGGGTTCAAATCCCACCGCGTCCACCCACCACTGGATTCTTCTTGAAAAAATAATAATCTTAATATATATAAATCTCGTGTCACAATGTTTGTCCTCAATGGACTCCTAAACCACTTAACCGATTATAATAAAATTCGCACACCATGTGCAGTTTGATCCAACTTGAGAGATAGGATGGTTTTTACGGCGAGAAAAATTCGAATAATTTCCGGGAAATTTTTATACCCGTGCGACGGCGGGGCGGGCCGCTAGTAATAATATAACTCTTTATTACACACCAAGATAAAAACAATACAAAAATGGACTTAATGCTAAATACAAAATGCGTAATGGGCGGCCTTATCGCTTAAAGCAATTTCTTCCAGACAACCTTTGGATGGAGAGTAAAATGCACAGCAAATAACTGTATTATGTGTAAATTATGTGCGCTTTATGGCCAAAGCTTTCGTCAAGAGGGAAGTCCCTGTGACCCAGCAGTGAGAACGTAAATGCTTATGCTATTTCCAGCAGTGAAACAACTGACTACTAATATAATTGTTATATTTACGACCTCTGTGGCTCGGTGGGCGAACGTCCGCTTGAGGCGCTTTAGGTTGCGGGTTCGATTCCCGCCGGGGGACCAGATTTTGTACGATCTACAATTTCTGGTTTCGGGTCTGGGTGTTTTCTATGTATCATATGTATGTATTTGCAAAAAAAATGTATCTATGTAGTATATCAGTCACCTAACACCCATAGTACAAGCTCTGCTTAGTTTGGGGTTAGGTGATGCTGTGTGAGTAGTCCGGAAATATTTATTTATGTATTTTATTATTTATTTGCAGTGTACACATTCGGCGGACAGACAAAGTGGGCACGGAGGCCGCTTTCCATCACATCCACGAGTATATGACGCACGTCAAAGACTACTACGACCAGTTGGAGCTCACGCAGACCGTGGACCAGAGGAGAGTTTACCTCGCGACTGACGATGCCAATGTAAGTTCAACCAGATACATAAAAAAAAGGTGTGTGTGCGATTCACACACGATAGAAGTGAAACTTCAGTAAATCGATAAAAGAAAAACAAGAATAAAAAAAAAACAAAAAAAAAATACTATGCAAAAAGATTTTGTTCGGGCGGTCACCCATCCAAGTACTGGCGTCGCGCAAAGTTGCTTAACCTTGTTAGCGTTTAAGATTGGCTTACCCGACAGGTAAGCCAATCTTATTTCCATTTCCGTTGCATCCGGTTTCAAATCACAACCATTCTAAAGAAGTTTCACTTCAAAAATATTTTAAAAAGCTTAGAAACTACTGTGGTGTAGTAATAATAATATGATGTGTTAGCACTAAGGACACGTACGTTAGTATACCTAGATTAAGACATAGTTATAGTGCTCTGTTCCCACAGTGAATAAATGGTCATCAACATTTATGGACGTTTCTATTATGTAGGGCTTAAACCCTCGCTACAACCAACATCCCTACACTACTACATATGAATAATTCGGTGTTTAAAGTAAACAGAGTTCTGTTCTACGCTCCACGCAATTTTTTTGTTGGAGTGTTGCTTTTTGAACGAGTTGCTATATAATAGGCATGATGACTATATAAAAAATGGGTATTCTGTTTAGTCCGTCTGTTTGCCTGTCCACAAATACTGGACACCTATTTTTGTTATCAATTCAAGAAGAAAGCGCCAAAATACAGACGTATAATGTTCAGTACGTATTTCTCGAAAGCATTACGTCACGCGAAACTTAAAAGCACTTAATTCACCCCTCAATCCTTACGGAAGGAAATAATCACGCTCATGAGGCTACTATATGAATGTAATAATTATTTCAGATGTAATATGTTATGCATCTGGTATATAACGATGGGTCTTTGAACACCGAGACCGTTTTGTGTGAAAAATCGTGTTAGAATAGAATAGAATAGAAAGAGTTTTATTTACGTCATAAACACACAATACAATTACACTTAAAATTAACATAAAAGCAGTTTAACAAAAATACTATGGTAAAAATATTTAAAAATCGGTTTCCACTCAGCATAATGCTGTAGCAGCTAGGTGAGCTGGTTTTCAGTGCTACCGTACAGCGCGAGGCGGCCCTAAAGCAAGGCAATAAATCAATACTAATCATCACCATCATCACCCTATTAACGTTCCCACTGCTGGGACACAGGGACTTCTCTCTGGGCGAGAGAGATTAGGCCTTAATTCACCACGCTGGCCAACTGCGGGTTGGTGAATGTCACATGTCCTTCAAACTCTTTAAAGTTCTCAGAACATGCCGTTTTCCTCACGCCCAGTTCACGGTTCCTCAATACTAATTCTAATTCGAAGTGGAGGAACTGAAATCTGCACTGACATCTCGCCTAGGAGTGTTTTGTGCATTGTCCCCCTGCCTAACCAGGCCCCAACCAGCCCAACTCCCTGATGTAGCGGAGTAGGACTTTCGGTGTTGTAACTAATTGTTTGAGCAAGTCTGCGGATGTAGATGGGGTCTTCGCGTCCATGAGACGCCTCAACCCCGTCTCCTTTCTTATATCTTCTGTGGCTTTGCAGTGGATCACTACATGTTCCACCGTCTCCTCTTCCTCAAAGCAGCCGCGACACAGACTGCTGTCTGTAGCTCCGGTCTTGTGAAGGTGATGATTGAACTCACAGTGACCAGTAATGACTTCAACCATCGGTTCCTCAATACTAATAATGTTAATTATTTCGTAGGTACTAGAAGACGCCCGTAAGAAATACCCGACGTACACGTTCCTCGGCGACCCGTCCATCGCGAAGACGGCGGCCACGCACCGGCGCTACACGCCGCTGTCGCTGGCCGGCCTGCTGGTGGACGTGCACCTGCTGGCCCGCAGCGACTACCTCGTCTGCACCTTCAGCAGTCAGGTAAACTTATTTTCCCTCGATAAAAATAGCCTTCCTGAATGAACGTTTGGTCATGGAAGTTTTGTCTGTTCACGTCCGTAAGTTAACCCAAGAATCCTTACACGTGACCTCCGGGTGGTGCTAAAAACAGTCTCTGGTGGTAGGCTTCGGCCGCGGCTTGTCACCACCCTCCGGGCTGGGCCAGTGCGTGAAGCGATTTTTTCGTGTTTCGTAATGTGGTCCGGAGAAGCCATTTCTAGGCCTTCATGCTCCATCTTAGACCACATCGTCACTTTACACCAGGTGAGATTGTGGTCAAATGAAGGCATATCAAGCATAAAAAAAGAACAGTTTTGGCCGCAAGGGGTCAAGTTTCGACGGTTCATCGGTCGCCTCCAATATTCAGTACAATTATATGAATGGTACCCTAACGTGTGCTACTTGCGATCGCAGGTTTGTAGCTAGAATTGGGTACATTAGTCGCATAAGATCTAGAAATTGCTGAGAAGGTCACTGTAGCCGAAATCGGCTAGGTGTATTATTATATTATTACACTGCGAGGCGACATCGCCACGATGCTGACACTGATTTATATTTTTATGTATGTTAGTCTATAAGGTATATGTTTATAAGGGCCTTAGATGCCTGAAATAAATGATGATTATTATTATTATAACAGTATCTAATACAGCAAGGAATGGATTATAAATCTTAATTTAAAATTTAAAAAAAACCCTGATTCAATGTCTTTATTTCCTTAAAAGTAAAACAAAATAATATTTTGCTATGTGCACGCGATCCGCTTTCATTCCCCCACTCGAGTATATTTGCAGATTTTCGGTTTTCCTACCCCACTCTAACCCCCATAACTTCTAAACGGCACAACCGATTTTCATGAAACATGTCTAAGAACAATCGCGCCAAACTCACCTTTATTACAAAAAAAATAAATAAATCAAAATCGCTTCATCCGTTCGGGAGCTAGGATGTCCCAGACAGACAGACAGACACGTCAAACTTATAAGACCCCTCTTTTTTTGGTTGTGGGTTAACAATAAAAATAAAAATGACATTTATTTCTTGCTTTTACAAAGTTTACAAGTTTAAATTCATTGTGAATGTATCTATCTATATAAGAAAAAAAGTAAAATATATGTATTTGGTTAGTAGTTAACTTATAGTTACTACTTAAAAGTTAGGTTTGTTAATTTCTGCAATAAAGAAAACGTGGTATTTTTTTGGTAAATAGATTTAGTCAGCAAGAACCCCGATTTGGGTTCTTCTTCGTGACCTTTTCCAAAGATGCCCATATATATCTCTAACACGTGCTAATTTAGTTCAGTTTGAGTCGGTTGTCCGTCAGAGATCATCTTCGCATCTAGTTATTGGTGTACCTCGGCTTCTCTTGCCTGCCGGGTACTTCCACAATATCGCAAGGAAATGGATTAACCGCTTAAAATTAGTTGAGCAAACACATTCTCTTCAGTTTATTTAATGACAACTATTTAAAAAGGGTCTGAGCATATTTTTTTTGGATCACAAAACGATTATTCATTTATTTATGTGTTCTACTGTAAAGCCTCTATAAATAAATATATAATTCAAATTAACGAAATTTTTGATTCCGGTTTTTCATAAATGCAGAAACCTCCCTTTTGTAATCATACCTACCTACCTGAAAACCGCATTGAGGCCCGTTCAATAAACTTTAATTTGTAATAAGTATAATTTAATTTATAATATGTCTGTATTGTAGTAAAAGTAATTATGTGCATATTTTAAGTAAATAAATAAATATTTCCGGGGAATCCACACAACATCTAGCCCCGTGGTAAGCTCTTAGCTTGTTTAACGGGTACTAGACATATTATATACTTAATATAATAGACATACGTACATAGATATTTTTTATTATACATATTAAACACCCAGACCAAGGAGAAAGTGCTTGCAGAACATACAAACACTTTACCCCTCGGCGAATCCATTTGGAATCTGAATAGAAAAAAAAGGTGTGTGTGCGATTCACACACGGTAGAAGTGAAACTTCAGTAAATCGACAAAAGAATGAGATGAATAAAAAAAAAACTATGCAAAAATATTTTGTTCGGGCGGTCACCCATCCAAGTACAGGCGTTCCGGAAAGTTGCTTAACCTTGTTAGCGTTTAAGATTGGCTTACCTGACGTATTTCCGTTGCATCCGGTCTGAAATCACAACGATTCTAAAGAAGTTTCACTTCAAAAATTATTAAATCTATATTGATAATTCCATATCCTTTTAGGTCGGTCGAGTGGCCTACGAAATAATGCAGACCAACCGTCTAGACGCGTCCAACAGTTTCTTCTCCCTCGACGACATCTACTACTTCGGAGGACAAATCGCGCACAACAGGATCGCGGTTATGCCCAACGCGGGCGCCAACGATGTCATGTCTTTTGAAGTAAGTGGTCGTAAGATGAGCTATAGTTCGGCCTTTCAGAGAATGCGTTCCTGACAGATGTCAGAAAAATCACGCCTATGAAGTCCTGAATTTCTTATTAGTACAGACAATAGCTGTGATTGTAATACCCGAACTACCTAGTGATGGGAGATGAATCAGCGTGCATAGTTTATAATACATAATCATAAATCATTTATTTACTAGAATGCAGGTACATTTGGTCTTACACAAAATAACAATAGGTCCTTTACATTCTGCCTCATAAAGGCGTGCAAATCATAATAAAATTATTAATCAAGTTAATGTCATCGATATAAAAATTATTACTGTTTTACAAAAATATAAAATAAAATAAAATGTTAAAATATGTCAGAATTTGATTTGAATAAATGTTTCTAAATGTCATTTTTTTTAAATAATAATGAATAAGCTATAATAATAATAAATGTTTTATGTCAATCCTTCATGTCCAAGTATTCATTTATGTCATAAAAACATTTATCCAATAACCAATTATTACATTTAAATTTAAATAAATTTACAGGCAAGGATTTCAGAATGTCGGGCAACTTACATGTTACTGATATTTAAAAAAAGTATTTTATTTCATAGTACAAATTAACATTTAGGTTTATTTACGTACTCCTGTAATATACTTGATAAAATAAAATATTAGTAAGTACGTATATAAAATCTAATCTAGTCTGGCTGCTTAGAGATAGCGTTTCTGACAGGTCGTGATCGAATAGGCGATGTAACTTGGAACTGGCGTACAATTTACTTAATTTAATAAATTATACTTTATTCAATAGAAATACAGATTGTAACTTTGTAACAAAGAATATATAAAACAATTTTATTATATTAATATTACCTGTTTTTGGTTTCCACTTAAATATTAAAATATATAAATTTTAAATGATTCCGCCAATTTAAAACGAAAATAACCTTAAAAATAACGCGGCTTCATTTTGGAGGAACGGTAACGAACTCAGTGTTATGTTGCCCATCACTAGTCGTGACTAACTGATAGGTGTCAAACGCATTCTCTGAACGGCCGAACTATATTTGCAAGTTATCTTTACAGGGTAAGTGCGTTCGGACTGTCACAACTACGATACTAGGTTTAAATATAAGCTACTTCAACCAAATACCCGGTTTTCGAAAGTTAGCAAATCGTATGCGGTTAATTGTGTTAAGTTCACTCAAAAACTCAACTCAGCTCGAGTTTCGACCTTTTGTAAGTTGGAATAATGTTTAGATTTACAGTATCAGAGAAAAGTAAAAATGTTTGTCTTTTCTTTTTCGCAGGTGGGTGATCAAATTGGAATCGCCGGTAATCATTGGAATGGCTTTGGGCGCGGCACAAATAAGAGGACTAATTTCGTAAGTTTTACATAATTCATCATCATCATTCATAATCAATCACGTTTTGAAGTTTTTTGATGCAAAGGTAAGATTATGACAACGTCTCATTATGATGTTAGTCGAAATAGAGATCATCGTCATACATCATAATTTGTCTTTGTCTCACATTCCTTGGGGTCATGTTATTTGCTTCCGTTTTCCTCTGTATCCATCATCTCTACTCATGAATATTATATCATCAAATAATATTAACTACTAAATACCGCTGTATGTATTTCAAATTGTTGATACTAACTCATTGTTAACCTCAGCTTATAATATCATACCCAAATTTATTATATCACACACACATGGCTAGATGCTGTTGTTGGGATTTCTTTCTTCTTCTGAAACTTTTTTAGAAATGTTGTGCTTTCAAACCGGATGCAACGGAAAAAACGACAGGTAATTCAATCTTAAACGCTAACAAGGTTAAGTAACGTTGCGCGACGCTAGTACTTGGATGGGTGACCGCCCGAACAAAATCTTTTTGACAGTATTTTTTTTTTATTTATCTCATTATTTTGTCAATTTACTGACGTTTCACTTCTCTCGTGTGTGAATCGCACACACACCTTTTTATTTTATTTATAGATAGGTACCTCACATCTCATCAATATTCTTTTATCTGAAATTTTTGTGCCTCTATACAGCACATATTGTTAATTCTGTTTGAGTCATAGTTACTGCACTAGAATAAGTATTTGTAACTATTTTTTCCTGTACCTGTTTCTATGTGTTCTTTCTGTGACAATAAATGATCTGTAGACGCATTCTGTAAACTCATTTCGATCCTTACGAAGCTGAATCCGCGGTGAGTTTAAAGTTTTGTATTCTGTAAAACTCGATAGCGCCTGTAGCGCCTCAGTGACGAGCGTTCGAAGTGAGCTCGGTCACTTGAGTGATTTCGAGTTCGGATTCGATTTTTTACAGAATGCGTCTGCTGAATCTGAATCATCTGTCGATTGTTTCAGAACGGCCTGATGCCGTGGTACAAGACGGCGGACCACCTCGTCCTGTACCCGTTCCCCGAGTACAAGCAGGTGCCGCTCTACGGCGACCCGCGGCACCCCACCTTATAATGAACTGTCCGCCCGCGCCGCCCGAATCTCACCTCTGTCTGAGCTCTTACCGTTCCGATATTGTTTGTACCGATAGACGAGATAACTTATTATTGAAGTTTACTCCTTAAGAAACGATTTGAGTTATGAGGCCCGGTACGGAAATTTTATGAGGAGTAAAATCAAAAAGTGTAACACGAAAGTTGAGGCGTTACGTAGAAAGAGACAAACATATATATCTGTAGGATTGAACGTGTAAAAGAATGAGATGGAATACATTACACAGCGTATCTCATTCTCGGGCAAAGAGGTATTGCTGTATTTTATTTATATTATTTTGTAACATACATTATGTAATACGCTTTATTGAAGTAATATAAATAATCCGAATAATTACAGATATATGTTTGTTTCTCTTATCATTTTAGCAGATGCGTTCATTTACCCTTTTTTTCTATTCGATATAATATCATAATTATAGTTCGTAAGGAGTAAACTCTAATCATGCGTCGTAGCTGACACACACACACTTTTTATTATTATATAAGCCCCCTGTGTCCCACTGCTGGGCGAAATCCTTTCCCAGTTTTTCCACAACTCCCGATCTCCGGCCACATCTCGCCAGTCATGAAGAAAAGTGTCAAGTTCGTCCCGCCATCGTCGCCGAGGTCTGCCGCGTCGCCTTCTAGCTAGTTCTGGGCGCCACTCATGTTCTTGGTTATGTTTGCCCGAGATAACTCAAAATAATAATTCATTAGTCCGTCATTTAATTAAAAACAATAGGGTAGATGAGTAAATAATAATAATTAGTCCGTCATTGAGATTAATCGAAACAAATTGTATTTTTCATTTTTCTTTCAAACGAAAAACCAAGACATTACTTTTCATAGAAGTTCGCGTGACGTAACGTTTTTGTGAGATTTATAATGACCAGTGCGTTGTATTTTACTATAAAATGCGATGGCGCACCATGAAGGCGAGTACCCCCTCCATTTCAAATTCAACATGGCGGGAGCGCTTGTGGCGCCATCTACTGCTACGGAAATCGTAGTCGTTATCTCATATTATTAGGCTTGAAAAGTTACAGTAATATTAGTAAAGCGAAAAATACATGTCCTTTCTTTTTGAACAGGCTCACAGACGGACTAAATACCTGTTTTTTTGTGTAGTAATCCAGACAGCCTATTGGGGAAATGTCTGTTAACTTATCTACATTTGGTTAATTGATTATGGCATATGTTTTGTTGGCAAATAACGAATATTCTGTCAGTCAATCTGACGTTTGTTAGCAAATTACGGTACATCAGATACAGGTTGATTTTACTTAGTTTTTTTCAAGGGTTAATTCATTAGACTCGTCATTAGACACACTAAAAAAACATACTTGACTTTGGACTTTATCGAAAAAAGTTTTTTTAGATGGTTTCTTTATAATTCTTCAAACCGCGGTTATGAGAAAATAGTTTCATGATCATAGAGGTCACAAATTTCATTAACCCTAAACAAGAGATCTTTACTGTCTGTGCTAGTGGCGCCATCTGCGCTGAGTGTCGCGCAATATTCCCTACAGTAATGGAATCCTAGAACACCTGAGTATATTTATCTTGACCCTGTAAAAACTACCCAACAACGCACAATTATTAGTGTTCTTCCATAATCTGTGAATAATAAAGATTGCGCCTAGTTAAAAGATATGGGACTTCTTGTTAGATAAGCTATCGCAGTTTAGCCATAATGTTAACACGTCTTCTGCCTTTAATTGACTAAGGTAAGTTACAAGTAACTAGGGTGTTTCATCTCATTTTCGATAAGTTGATATTTAACTACATTATTTCGGGCTGTTTTGAAATATATGTTATAATAATGTATATGTCGCAGTCGTATCGTATATCGTACAGATGCAACGATTACCCCGTGTTCAAAATACGTTAACACATACATTCACACGGTGTACGGGATACCTTATAAATGATGCTGATATTTTGATGAAGTAGGTACAGAAATGGTAAATCAACACGCGCCAATCTTGTGAAAAGTGAACTGAGATAAAATACATTGCAAGCCAATATTTAATATAGCGAGACATAGGCGAGACCGCCCATTTAAAATAAATATAAATATTTATCTCGCTGCGCACGGTCGCCTCGCGCGTGTTTTTTTATAAACAAACATAACCCAACCTACAATATTTATGCGGCTTAAAATGGACCGCCATATTGAAAAACGTTTCGCAATGACAATCCAGCTAATCGTTTAAACGCCGCATTACAATACAGCGATACAGCTGGTCGTAATGTAAAGCGGCGGTTATACAATCTGACTTCCACATCCATTCATTTTGGATAATGTTATTTTCGAATATATCATCGTCTGGGTGCATTTAAGTATCATAATTTAAATTTAAGCAACATCCGTAGCTCGATATTAGCCTCCCCCAAAAACAGGGTGCTTTTGGTACACGTTTATCCAAAATGCTTACAGTATAGTGATACACAATTTTGAAAAGCAAAGGTTAATAATAGTCTGTCTGTCCAGGAGTGAAGACTTGGAAGCGAATAGAGATTCACAGTTATAATGATAATATACTTCTAACACTGTTCATGACCATGATGTAAATGGACAAGACAGTTAAATATCGTTTTAATAACAACGAAATGGAGTATTGTGTCGCATGTCGCGTTATAAATACACTTGGACCACTTTCGGGTAAAGTGATTCCAATTACAGACTATCTTTATATATATAAATCTCGTGTCACAATGTTTGTCCTCAATGGACTCCTAAACAAACCACTTAACCGATTATAATAAAATTCGCACACCATGTGCAATTCGATCCAACTTATGGTTCCAAATATGGTGCAAAATAATTTAATTTAAGTTTTAATACAGAAAATATACAATAACGTTCGCCTCTACAAGAATACAGTTTAAACATAATAATGTTTTTTAAATTACGATTTTTAAATAAATCTTATTAACATCGTCATCAACATGTCTATGACAATAATCATATCGGCATACTGTTTGATGAACTTGTTCGAAGCAAAATGGCGTTCAACATCTTTTTCACTTTTTATTTAACTCGTCACTGAGTTCAGCAAACTGATGCTTCAAGCGATTAGTCCAAAGAGCAACGTCGACCGACCGACGGTGACCAATGACGGTCGGTCACGACGACCGACGGTCAGCGCTGACGGTCGGTCGATCCCTGTTTCCAGCATTAGATCAAATTCAAATGTCTTTATTTGCACGAACATAAGTAAAAAACAGGTCTTAAAATAATTATAGATGCATGTTCTAAGTACCACATTCATTTCGCGTGCAAAATCTTAACAATAAATTTGTTAATAAAAAATTATAAATCATAAAATTATAAATCTTTTGTAAAGAATCTTATTTCGCAAAAGTCTATTTTTTTATATGCTCATTAATAAATGACGTAGCATTCAATATTAGCAAAATGCAATTAAGTATTGTGATGTAGG
The DNA here is from genome assembly GCA_929108375.1 of Gymnoscelis rufifasciata. NCBI lineage: Eukaryota > Metazoa > Arthropoda > Insecta > Lepidoptera > Geometridae > Gymnoscelis > Gymnoscelis rufifasciata. The sequence goes on along the minus strand of OV815315.1, from coordinate 2,735,940 downwards.
TAATAAAAAAAAATGTTTATTTATCTCGAATAACTTATCTCATGCAGGAGTTTGTAAATCTATTTACAAATTGGGTTTTCACTGTATTTATTTCTTAACGTTTTTTTCCATATAACGAATATTATTGAATGTATTTTTAGTTTTTTGTAGTTTGCATTTTTTTAGTTCAACATTATTATATTTGTTTATTATATTTTACTGTACTTTTTCGTATCACTATTTAATATAGTTTCACTTCACTCACACGATAAAAAATGTGATTATTCATTCAGAACAAGTTAAATATTATGTTAAATATCGATTCTAAAAATCTTTTTATTTTAGTCGAAGTACTTTTCAACGACTTGCAATTTTTATATATAAATTAAAACATTTCATTACAAATTCCTTCCGAAGTACTACCAATAAGTTTTTCATTAAATTCAATAAAAGTCTAATCTTGTATTTTTATCTTGAAGTAATAAAGTTCATAACTCTTTAATAAAACATTTTTTGTATCAACTCAACCGTGTTTATTTCAACACGGTTGAGCCAACTGTGGTATTAAGACTTTGAACATCAATATTATAGCAACAGCGTTGAAACATCGGAAAAATCAGAAACCGTCAAATCATGGTATGTAACCCGTTATATAAGTCATAATACCATATACAATATACTCAGTACAACTTCAAAACAAAATGTCATTATTTGTTCATTTCAGTTCCCAAGTCGCGGTGCAATCTCGAATCATTTTACACATTTCCAACAATCCATTCCATTTGCATCCCAAAAACAAAAGACTATCCTGTTTTTATGCTTAATTATTATTAAATGTTTTCTTAGATAATTTGCTGGTTAATATTATATGTAAGTCCATTCACCTCAAGGGATTAGTAAGTTGTCGTTGTATCGTTATTTTTATGTAATACTTAAATACCTATTTCATGGGTTAATTTATATATATTTTGGAATGTATTACCCCTAGGTAAAATTTTTTTAGTAGTCCAAAGTAATTTTGGCCTACATTTTTTTTTATTGTTTAAAACGTTTTATAACGTCACGTTGCCACTTCAGAACTTAATAATCATAAATACAAATAAATTGGCTGTTTTTAATCGACCGGTGATAAAGCAATTTTTAGTTTTAGTTTTAGTAGGAAATATTAATTAATTTATGAATGTTTGTTTCATTTAATATATTCTTCGGTTTCGTAATGTTATGATCTGATGTTAGTTAAATTTGTTTATATATGGGATGAAGTTAATATATGAAATGTAATACTAGCTAGACTACTTTTAGTTATATTTTATGTTTCACATTTTCTTTACATAGGTAATAAGTTTTTTTTTGTTTTTCTTGTTATTTTGTGAAAATATTTTTTATTAAATGCCATAACTACTGTTTTTGGTTGCTCATGCTCATTAAAGTTTTTTTGTTTATTCCTAATTTATATTTTCTTTTATAAGTTATTATTATGAGTTGTTGTTATGCTGCCCATTTTAATATGTTTCTTTTGCATTGTGTAAACTCTAGTGTAGTTTACTCTAATGTTGTTTTGTAACATTCTCAGAAGATGTGTTATTTAAAAGTAACTCAAATCAATTAATAAATGTTCAATATACACAAAATATTTCTATATCTGTAAAGGCCTATAAGATTATTATATTTTGAGATGGTGTAAAAAATGTGCTAGATAAGTTGTATTCTGTTTCTCAATAAACCCACTTGGTATCGAGAAAAAATACATTATCATCATTACATTACTGCAGACAATCTATAACACTCTCATTCATATTCTTAAGATCTATGTTTGTAAAGTACCTCTATAATATGTGATTCATAATACTAACTGTGTCTGTAAAGTTACGTGGAAAATTAGGGCGTCTGAAAGAAAAGTAGTTTTGAATGGAATAAATTTGTTATTGTGTCTGAAGTATGTTTTTTGTGAACGCCTAAACTGTAATCCAATTCAGCGTAATGTAAAATGTAAAAGCATTTATGAAAGTATAGTGAAAATAGCGATAATGTGTATTTTTATAGTCATATGCATTTTGTGCAATATTTTGTAATCTTTGTATCAGTTTTAAACGTTAACTCTGACATATTATCTTGTGTCGAATTGATGGTCAAAGTTTGGGTTGTTAGTAGATTTTTGGTTTGTTTTTTGATATGTGTTTTTTTCTATATTACATGATAAGTAGAAGGGGTCATTAAATGTTACCCTGAGGTACACACCCTTGGTTCAACAATACCGTTTAATTTCGATACAAGATTTTAAAAACACTTTAGAAGAATTTTCCAAAAATCTGACGATTTTAATCATAATTTTAATCGTAGTGTCTGTTGGTCATTTTAACATTATTTATAAGCTTCTGATGGTGATCTAATATGGACCTAAACTGTGTATATAGCTTTAAATTAAAGTGTATATAGAAGAATTAAAATACAATAAAAATGTAATGTGATTTATGATTTTGTTTTATTTCCAAAATAATTATATCTTGATGCTGATTATGGTATTTATAGTAAAAATTAATTAATTTTTAATTATTAAAAACTTAAAGATACGTTGTACTCTTAAGTTCGCTGGGTGCTATTACAAAAGATATCATAGAGCGGCTTGTTGTTTTTATTCAAGGGAATGTTCTAGCTAGAGTATCATCCCTTTCTACACAGTCTAGTCACTGCTAGTACATTATGAAACACCCAGACTAAGGAGAAAGTGCTTGCAGAATATACAAACACTTGACACCTCGGATATTGGTACGAATTTTAAGACTCATTCTCCTGATTTAAAGTCATCCAGCCTGACGGCATGCGACCAAAACTGAACAATTGAACACAGGGTTCTTTTTGGTAATTTCTGGCGTAAGCAGCTTTAACAAAATCAGATTTTCTATTGAAGATAGTGCGATGCATTTGGTATTGCCCGGAGTCCACCCCATTCGCGAACTTTGCTTTCCTTGCCTGTCATGCTATTCGGTGGTAGTTGATGCGTCTAATTATGTACAATTTGTATTTGAGCAGGTCAGTCCAGTGGCTGTTGACTTATCTTCAAATCAGTCATATCAAAAAAGAGTAATAAACAAGCAACATCGAAGAATTACGGGTAAGTTATCTCTCGCAGTATTATGCCGAAACAGAGCGCCGAGCCGAGCATTCTCTGTTACCTATCTCGACTAAATGCTCTAAACAAGAAACATCTAAGAATTACGGGTGAATGCGAAGAGCATCACTCATTACGCCGAGCAGGGCGCCGCGCCGAGCCGAGCATTCTCTTACATTACAAAGCTCGACTAAATGATCTAGTGTATCACCTTTTAATCCATGTATAATATATTTGTTTTACGTGTTTATGTTCCTGTGTTGTGTACTATAAAGCGTTTTTGTATTGTATTGTAATATATATATAGCTTGCTGCAGTTGATGTCCGGTTGGTACATAACCCGCCAATTTCCTAGCCTCGTAAAAAGCGATGGCGGAGAAAGTCACGCTTCCAGTCGGCTCAAGTTCATTAACACGTAACAGTACGCGCTCAGACGCAGTCGTGTCTGCTCATCCCTTTCCCGGGAACGCTCCGTTACTCCGGGACTTTCCGTTACCGTTCCGTTACTCTTCGGAAATTTTGTATTTTTTCCTGGACAATCCTGTGAATCACCTTGTAAGAGTTAGCGTATGAGGAGTTAGTTGGTGTGGTGTGGTGGTAGGATGAAGTCTGTGTGTGTTTTTGTTTTGTTGTGTGTGCTGCCGACTGTACTCCCATCTAAGTATGTGCCGAAATGGAAGAAACAGGCGAGTGATCTTATCAAACTATTTAACTTTATACTTTGTGGAGGAGGTTCTCAATTCGTTCTCTTATTTTTAAACATTGTTAGGAATACTTATGTGAATCCGTTTGCAGATCTTTATTATTTTATATTTAGATTATTCTATTACCTAAATTGTTGAAAGCTTCCAAATTGATCCCATTTAAATTTGAATCTCATTGGTCCTGTAGTTCTTGTTTTATCATTAATCATGTTTATTATCTATCTATTCTTGATTTGGGACTCTAGGTGTGGTTTGTATTTTGGTAAAATTTTACTTGTGCTTAGTTATCTAACGGTTTTGATTTATTAAAAAGCAATTTCAAACACTAATAAACTTTCAAAACTTTATGACATATAAATAAACATCAAACCAAAAAATTATCTAAACATGTAGCATTCTTTTTTGTTTACATTGAATATCAGCGACCAAAACTTAAACCTATACTAAATACGGGCTTTCCTAAGAGGGTTTTGTCAGCATTGCGAGTTTTTATACTTCCAAGTATTTCCTAACTAAATTCCAGAAACACCGATTCGATTTACCGTAAATTTATCTCTAGGTATCAACCTACCGTATCTCCATTTCCAGAACTCTATTAGCATGATTTATGAGCATACTAAATGGTTTCCTGTTGCGTATTAAGGCACTGCATCTAGCTGCATTTTAACTCACCGGATGCTGGTAAAAAAAAACAGCCAAATGTGCAATTTATTAGGTATTTTAAATGATGCGTGTTTGTTTTCACGCGGCCTGCTTTCTCATGCTTTCACGTTTATTAGAAAGTCTTGCTGGCTCACGGATTAACGGCGCCATTTTATCCTTAAGGTTTCTAAAAACCTGTCCTTTTTACTAGACTGTCATCGGCTGCGGTGCATTCTAGTTTGTTTTTAAGCAGCGGGTTTTTAACTGACAATCAACGTAATTCAACTATTGTTGATTATGATTAAAGGCACCAAAGCTGACTACATCTGATCCTCTTTCAAAGCTAATTTATAAGATTTATAAGAATTTAATCGGCTGCATTGCATTGTTTTTTTTTACTTCTTGTTGTTAATTAAATTGGCGGTTAGAGTCCAGTGGCATTTTAATGCCTTTTATTCAAATTAAGATAGAATTGCTCCTGTCGACCTATAAAATATAGACTGAATTTATGCATAATACTTGATTGCTTGCTAAATACAAAGTCAAAAAAAATACCTTATCTTGGAATGATTGCCTACAAACAATACCATAGGTTTAAATTTAATGGAAATATCAGGTTTGTCTTGTTAATTATTAGGATTATCAATTAAATTTAAGTAGGAACAGGTTTAAACATGTTACGAAATATTATGGTAGGTACGTACGATTCTGATATAGTAGTTAGGTAGGTACCTACATCACGCGTGTCCCTATATAGTCTCCATACTTTCGATTGATACAAACGTTTATTGTTCGGACCATAACTTGCGGTAAATGATAGAAAGTGAAATCAGTATGACCCGGCTCCTAGGTACCTATTATAGTGGTTGTGCATTATGTAGGGCTAAATAGTTTTTAACATTGTCTCACTGTTTAGTTCTGTTATACAATGTTACGGTGCTTTCAAATTGGCGTACGTTTGATTGTTTGCAACGCCTAATTTAAACGCCTAGTTTGAAAGCGCCATTACTACCAGTAATTAATAGATCAATTCGCGCTAACCTATCCAGACGCAATCAGCAAAGCCGAAATTGGTTAGGCGTTTTCATAAGACTACGTCTTTCATACAAAACGGATGAAGAGCAAGAGTTCTACATTAGATAATAACGTTAATTTTGATTTTTGAATGAGGACAGGCATTAGTTAAACTTAATTTAATAGTTACCATAATATATTTTCCTTATACTTAGCATGCCCTCAAATCCGCTGCGTGAGATCCCCTTATTTAATAATTAATTATGACACTTTACAAGTTTGATTGCTACCTTATATAGTAAGTTAAATTTGTTCAGTTGACGATTATGGATACAATTCTATCTTATTGTAATAAAAAACAATGGGTTATGGGTGAGTCAAGAGAAAATAAAAGACATTTCGTATTTACTATCAATGTTTTTTTGTCTTGGTATAATGTATTTTTACTATCATATTTACAAAAATCTTGAAGTGAAGGAAGTAAAAAAAAAAAACGGCTTAAGGTCGGCGTTATGTTTTTGTAACAGTTTGTCATTTATTGTTCGTGTGACATAATATTATTAATTTCATTTAATATCTGTAGATCTATATACCTACTGAATTATTCTAAGATATGTTTACATTATGAGTATTATCCTCAGGCATGCTCCCCAGCCGAGCGCTCTGAAGACAGCCACTACGTGTGCAATGACAACGGCGAGCCGAAGTGCTTGAAAGGATGGCAGGGCGATCTCTGCGACGTGCCCATCTGCAAGAAGGGGTGCGACCCTCTGCAAGGTATGCCTATGTCTTTAAAGATGTACCTGAAGGGCTGGCAAGGCGACGTGTCCAAACAATATAGCTAGGTTTCATTTAATAAACTACTGAGCAAGACGAGAACGAGCAGAACGACCGAGCTGGGTACTGGTTATAAAAAGAGAATAGTATTTTTTATCATTCTAAAATTCCTTTTCCATAACAATGGATTTCTTAAATAAGTACAATAATTTGATATGGGGCTGTTTTAGCATATTCGAGTAAAATCGTGAATGGTTAAAATATAGAAAAATCTTTGTCCGTCAGATATTGTCAGGTTGTCAGTTGACTTGATAGCTCTAATAATAACTTATTTCAGAGAATCCGAGTAAACTAAGCAATGGTTAGCTATGTCAATAATACGTGTTAAAAGTTAGTTATATCGTCGCTTTGATGTCACTTTGATGTGACTGAGTGAAATCGCTCTATTTTTTAAACTTTGTCTAATTTTACTCGGCGATGGTGAAACAGGCCCTCAGGTTCTTTAGCTCTAGGTATTAGGCCTTAAAAAGACATTTTATCTTAGCAATCTAGTGGAAACGTACTCGTTATGTTGTCAAGCGTCGAAAAAACGTATTGCGATCGTCAATTAAAACAGGTCCTTGGTAACACAGCGTGCCATTTCTTAATTAATACTAATTTATACCTTAATCTAGTATCAAATAGCTATCTCAATTAAATAGATATTTTTCATAAGAACTGATTACTTATATGGTATCAAAGACAGGGTAATTAATTAAATTATTAGTAGATCTTAAGATAACTAGCGGATTTATACTTTTATTTATATGGTAACGGCGAAATATTTTGAATTAATTGATTCATTTGATGAATAATGCTACGAAATTTGCAAACTACTTGGCAGACGAAGACAGAGCATGGAGGCTTTTCAAACTAAACAATAGAAAATTTTATAAACGCTGGAATAAATATGGGATACAAATTAAATAATAATACGCGCAGATGACCTTTTAACCTGGTAGCCAATTTAGAATAGAATAGAATAGAATGTCTTTATTGCTTCAAACATGGTATAAAGGTGATAATAATTACATATAAGGTCCACATCGACTGCCTCAGTGGCGCGGTGGGCGGAGGTCCGCTTGCGGTGCAAGAGGTAGCGGGTTCGATTCCCGCCGAGGGGTCAAGTGTTTGTATGTTCTGCAAGCATTTTCTCCTTGGTCTGGGTGTTCAGTATGTATAATAAAAAAATATCTATCTATGTATGTCTATTATATTAAGTATATCAGATGTCTAGTACCCGTAACACAAGCTTATAGCTTACCACGGGGCTAGGTGTTGTTGTGTGGATTGTTCGGCAATATTTTTTTTTTTTTTTTAATTTACATGTTTCACTAAAAACTAGCATGCAATAATTAATTAAATCTAGGATAAATGTCAAAATAATTCATTAATGTCATAAAAATTATTTTCATTCAGCCATTTAAATAGTTTTTTCTTAAATATATAATTATTCATTAATTTTATGTCATTTGGAATTTTATTATAAATTTTAACACACATATTAAGACAACTTTTCCTATATTTAGCTGAATGTGGATTGTTGAATGTGTTTATCAAGCTTGATTTAATTAAAAGCATTGATAATTGATGCGAGTCAAATATTTGTAAGCGTTCGTCGAGAATCTCGTCAATTGAATAGAAATATAGAATTAGAATTATAAAGAAGGCAGAGGAATTTACGAGAAGCGATTAGGAGTAGTAGGAGTGAGGGTGGGATTGGGTTAATGCATATTGGAAATCAGTGTTTGCCGGATCAGCTCGTTGTACATAAAATAAAAACATTATTTTTGAATCTATGTTTGCTGAACTATATTTATTAAAGAGATCTTAATCGATAAGGCTGCCCTTTGTACTGCTTCCTCATATGTGATAATTGTAACTATTATTTGTTTTGGTGTACAATAAAGTGTTTTTGTATTGTATATCCAAATTACTTCAGTTGTTTAATAGATCTAAGCAAACTATCAGTGAGGGCAACTTCATTTTTAACCCTCGAACAAAAAAGAGGGGTGTTATAAGTTTGACGTGTCTGTCTGTCTGTCTGGGACATCATAGCTCACGAACGGATAGAGCGATTTTAATTTAGTTTCTTTTTGTATGAAAGGTGAGTCTGGCGCGAGTGTTCTGAGACATGTTTCATGAAAATCGGTTGTGCCGTTTTAAAGTTTTGGAGCTTAGAGTGGGGAAGGAAAATCGAAAATTTGCAAATATACTCGTATGGGGTATCAAATGAAAGCACATCGCGTCCACATTACAACATATTATGGTGTTTTACTTTTAAGGAAATTAAGGCATTAGAATGGGGGTTTTCTTAAATTTAAAATTTAGATTTGTATACTAACTGATACAATGTAATATCAACGTAAAGAAGACTAAAGATTTTTTACTGATACCTATCTCTTTAATCATACATAATCATCTATAGGCACGCATGTTAGGTACTTATATACTCATGGTGAAGACAAAAGCTTTCTATGAGACTTTCTTTACTATCTCTGAGTAAGCTATTCTTTTGTTTGCATGACCTAGAGGTTTGCATGACCTAGAGGTTTTCATTTTACTTCTCAGCGTCTTACCGACTATCGAGTGTCTATCGTGACTCATAGATAGGACTTGGTAAAAGTGTAAATTGTCGTTAATTTGAATCAGACGGTAGGTACCTAGTTGGTTGACGAATTGTGAGTTATAAATGTTGTCTTTTGATTGAATGCTAGTCTAGTTGTATAATAATTTTGATGTCGCGCAACCAATACATAATTTCCTAAGTACATACATAAAATGTGTAAATTTATTATTACTCTTATTTAATCTTAGGACTTATTGGAGGGCGTTATGGAAGAAAATAATCGAAGGAATATACGATAACGTCATAAATATATTTTATTAATTTAATAAAATATATTTATGACGTTATCGTATACATAGCTTGCTATTCGAATTTGATAGTATTCGCGTGGTCTTCACTATTGGTCTTATGAACAGGATCAGAGTCGCTCAAAGAGCTATTTAAAGGGATATGCTCGGGGGCCAAAATTACTGGAATTCTTTGAGGCCTATGCCCAGCCGTGGACTCCTACGGCTGAAATGATAATGCTGATGAATTGTATCTGTAAATTAAATTGAATATCCTTGTGAATATGTAATGTATATGACCTATCTAAATGTACAAACATGAATTAAATTGGACCAATAAACGAACCGAACTGAACTGAATGTGTCGTAATGATTATAGAGTTCACAGCTACACCCAACCAGCAACATTGAGTCGATCTTTGTGACATTGTACCCAAAAGAAGCCCCAAATTCACTCGTGTCTTACAGTAGTTATTAAAATACCTGAAAACTAAACACCACAATTTTCCAGGATACTGTAAACGACCAGGCGAGTGTCGTTGCAAGCTCGGCTTCTACGGTGACAAGTGCAACAAATGCATCGCCATGCCCGGTTGTCTGCACGGCTACTGCAACGTTTCCTTCGAGTGCATCTGCAAGGAGGGCTGGGACGGCATATTCTGCTCAGAACGTAAGTTGCTGCAACAATTCAAGTGCATCAAATGAATCGCCATGCAACAGCTGCATGCATCGAGTTGAAGACTGATTTTTCTTCTTGAGAAATGTATGTGCATAAAGCACGTGCTTTAACGGTTGAAGGCACACATCGCGAGGAAACCGCCATGTTCCGAGGAGTTTAAAGAGTTTGAAGGACATGTGACATTAACCAACCCGCACTTGTCCAGCGTGGTGAATTAAGGCCTAATCTCTCTCGCCAAGAAAGAAGTCCCTGTGTCCCAGCAGTGGGAACGTTAATAGGGTGATGATGATGATGATGATTATATTAAGTAAATCAGATGTCTAGTACCCGTAACACAAGCTTAGAGCTTACCACGGGGCTAGATGTTGTGTGGATTGTTCGGATATATTTGTTTATATATTTTGCAGATCGAAACAATGCTAAACGAGTTAAAAAAACTCATTAGCACATCTAGTAGTCTCTGGTAGTGGTGTTGCCAAATACCATAAATTAGTTAAATACTTTAAACTTAATGCTTTAATTATTCCACAAAATGACATGTCACAAAGTTTAAATTACTACCTATTTAAATGATTGCTCAACGAGCCCCAAGCCATAGAATAATGAATTACTACGTAACCTAAGCCAAATCACTACCAGCCGATGAGCACAAAAGCCATAACTCGAAGAGCACCAATACTAATGAGTGTCTCATGATCTAATTTGTAAAACCCTATAAAGCGAGAGCAAATAAAACCATTGGTTAAACAAATCTATATATCCTTTTGTAAAGTCTAGTATAACCGTCGTCGAGTTCTTAGTCGTTTTGCTACTATTGCCAGTCCGATCAATATGGCTCTCGGTCACATGCTACTAGTTAATTAACCTTGTATTTGCAACACAACAATTCAGTCGACTCATGCATTACAGACGATATGTTTTGCGTCTGAGCTTACAATTCGCAGTTTTTGTTACAGAAGGATAAATAAATTAGTTTTATATGCTTGTTTACACCATTTGTTTTCTACCCACAAACTATAAAGAACGTGTTTTAGTAAATAAGGTCAGGTGATTTGAGGTTAGGGTGGGATATTCCCCAAAAATAAAAAAATATCTGACGGTGTCCATCAAGTAAAGAGTTACTCTTTCTCTTTCCATAGAATCTAACAGGCAGTTGTTTGTCATAAAATTAGTAGATTCGGATGCTCGTGGTTTCTTTCGTTTCTCGCATGATTCAGAATAGAGTACTTTTCACTCTAAGATTTATAAGATTTGTACCAATTTTTTCCGTTGTAATGTAAGTAAAGTTTAAACATAAAGTATAAATATACCATAAAGTAATGATCCGTCTATATAAATTGCACAGAGAACCGTATTTGCATTAAGTTAGCGATCGGTAACATGATTTATTATTATAGCGACGTGTCGATCCGACTGCCACTCAACAAGAGGGTACTGCGAGCAGCCGGGAGAATGTCGCTGCCGCTTCGGCTGGACCGGCCCTACCTGCCGAGACTGCCAGACGCTACCAGGCTGCCAGCACGGCTACTGCGACAAGCCGCTCGAGTGCAAGTGTGTGAAGGGCTACACCGGGCTGCTGTGTCAGACGCGTGAGTATAAGACTGCCTCATGAGAGACTGCTAGACGCTACCAGGCTGCCAGCACGGCTACTGCGACAAGCCGCTCGAGTGCAAGTGTGTGAAGGGCTACACCGGGCTGCTGTGTCAGACGCGTGAGTATAAGACTGCCTCATGAGAGTCTGCCAGACGCTACCAGGCTGTCAGCACGTCTACTGCGACAAGCCGCTCGAGTGCAAGTGTGTGAAGGGCTACACCAAGCTACTGTGTCAGACGCGTGAGTCTTAGACTGCCTCATTCAAGACAGACTGCCAGACACTACCCGGATGCCAGCACGGCTGCTGCGACAAGCCGCTCGAGTGCAAGTGAGTATCAGACTGAAGTAAAAACAGAACTTTAATAATTTGGCTGGATATTGCTCCCGCGCCGTACCTTACTGCTACGCGCTTAGATCATTCATGAGCAAATTGAACGCCAAGTGAAGTGGCATGGTACGGACGTCATGTCACCAGGAGTCAGCTTTAGCCAAATAATTTAAAGAAATAGCAGTTCTATGTCACTATGCCAGTGGAATGATGTGATCTGAACACCTGTGAATGCTCATAAAAGTAAATTTGTCTTCTGTCGTTCCGGTCCTCTAATCTTCATATTCTATCAACAGCTGTGTGCTCCACTGGGTGCCACCCTGAGCGCGGCTACTGCCGGCGGCCGGGCGAGTGCCGCTGCAAGGTCGGCTGGACCGGGGCGGACTGCAGCACCTGCCACCCCTACCCCGGCTGCCAGCGCGGCTCCTGCAACCGCCCCTGGGAGTGTAACTGCGACAAGGGCTGGGGCGGCATGCTCTGTGACGAGCGTAAGTGCAGCTACATATCTACACACTATAGTTAAACGATGGATATTGTATCATATGCTACTGTGATATAATGAGAGGTCTTGAAACGCTGAGACCGTTTTTATACATCCATACTGGCAGTAGGCAAAGTGTTTTAATTATAATTTATTAATTATATCCGGTTCATATATTGACTTATCTACTTCATAAACCTTAACGCTTAGTCGTTGTCATGTAATAGTAAGTTTATCAAAAATGTCACACTCGCTATTTATTGTTAGGTAATGTTGTATATTCATAACATGCCTCTATATTCCATCATTTTATGCATACTCAGGCATAAAATATTATTAGAAGATATAAGTCATGGAAAAACAGTCACTTGTTTTTTGAACCCGTTTTAATTTATTTTTGTATTACATGTAGAAATGGTGGTATTTTCTGGATTAATCCATTATACAAACAACTGGAAATATATCTATCTCATATCTATAACCTAAGAAATAAGCGACTGAGCTGATGATGAAGAGATTGTTGAAATAATCCTATATCAACAGTATCATAAAATGTCTAGAATTAATTAACCATAAGTGAAGTAATTGCTAAATGCACCACACCTAACTTCTACTTCTAGGCCCAGTTTCTAACGCCTAATATGAAGCACAAATATCTTCGCAACGCGTTTAAATTATCGTTGTACTTACCAAAACAGCAGTAATTGCTGATCAAAGGAATTTTGTAATCTTGAGTAATTAGGAGCCGAGTTGTTCTATCAAGTCATGTTGGCTAAGTTATAAGTTCGATTCTTGTTCTGAATGTTCCACCTCCGTTCCTAAATACAGAGTGCCTCCGATTTTGCACTTACTAGTGGCCGTGTAGAGGATAGTCTGTAGTTGATAGATATCATTGTGTCAAGTGGTCAATCACAACATTTTTTACCTTATTCTCATTCAGAAATAGAGTAATTGCCATTTCATCCTCTCGTTTTTAATAGGAGGCTACATCCTGCAATTGCCACATTTTTAGGGGACAATCGGACTAATTTATAAATTATTTTGCTTTTGACGCCACGGCGCAGCCCGTATTTTTGAGAAATGGATAATTGGGCTATCAAACACTGAAATAATTTTTCACATCAGGCCAGTAATTTTTGAGATTAGCGCGTTTAAGCAAACAAACAAACTCTTTAGCATTGAAATATTAGTTTAGATTTCTGCAACAGTGGTCCTTTATTCTAGGATGCAGTGCGGAATAATATATATATATATAAAAGAAAGTCGTGTTAGTTACACCACTTATAACTCAAGAACGGTAGAACAAACAGATTTGGGTGAAAATTGGTTTGAGGTAGCTTAGAGCCAGGAGACGGACATAAGATATTTTTCATCCCGTTTGACAGCGTTCCCGTGTGACTTGACATGAATATCTTAATATATATAAATCTCGTGTCACAATGTTTGTCCTCAATGGACTCCTAAACCACTTAACCGATTATAATAAAATTCGCACACCATGTGCAGGTCGATCCAACTTGAGAAATAGGATAGTTTATATCTCAAATTATAGTCGCAATTTTAATTTATTGCTAATTATTTGTCTGTTATTATCTACAGGTTAACAAAAGTGTAAAATAAATGTCTTTTTATAGATTGTCTATGATTTTTCTTGATAAGCTATTCATACTTGGTGGTAATATACTCTTTGAGCTATTGTCTATGTCTCGAAAGTTCAATATTCAACATAGTTTTCAATCATTTTTTTCTGACATGAGTTTGAAGTAATTAATTTTTTTTATTTTATTGTTAAAAGCGTCCGTGAAATAGCGGAGATTATCTATATTCTATATAAATAAAAATGTTTTGTTGTTCGTTAGTCTGATTAAAACTCGAGAACGGCTGGGACGATTGAGCTGATTTTGGTTTTAAAATGTTTGTCGTAGTACAGGGTAGGTATAAACTGTGAGCAAATAAGGAAAAATTGCCGGGAACTTTTTTTACCCGTGCGACGCCGGGGCGGGCCGCTAGTTATATATAAAACTTGTTCAGATGTTTATAGTGCCTTTCAAATAGCTTATATGCTTCGAGGTTTTTATGAAACAAAGCATCTGTGCATGTCCACATCTGGTTACAAAACTTAAATTTCTCCATCCATTTGGCTTTGATCCAATAATTAGAGTACTAATGTCGGGGTGTAGGTACATGTAGAATTATGTCGCAAGCAATATTTAAGTATATAATATTTAATCACAGATATTAAACTATAATAAATGTGGTAAGGCCACATTTATTCATCATTGCATGAATTAATACTTTGTGTGTTGACTCTTTTCATTACTTAAGTATGTACTCATGTTAATAATTTATTCCAGAACTGAACTACTGCGAGAACAACCCAAACACCTGCAAAAATAACGGAAAATGCCAATCTCTCGAAGCTGGCGATGGTAACTTCCGCTGCGAGTGTCCTTCCGGTGTTTCCGGCAAGACCTGCGAAATTCTACCAGAAACTACCACAGCCCTCGCTAATGTCACTAGCACCACAGAAGCTGTCACTTCAACCACAGAGGTTGCGATCGAAGAGGTTGATATCTCAGAAGAAGTTAATAAATCTACAGAGAAAATAAAAGAAATTAATGAGAAGGATAAAGAAACTAACGATAAAGATAAGGAAATGAAAAATGGTACATCTATTTCTTTTTCTAAAAGTAAGCGTATAGGCAGTTCGCCTGTGAGGTCTAAAACTAAACAGTTTACTCTTTCCGTCTATTTAGATAGACACTAGTAAAGTATATGAAAATTAAATCACAAAATAATATGATTTGACTGTATTAAGGCCACAGCGGATTAGTTACTTAAGCATAGATAAATTGAGCCTGTATTGCAAAAGTCACGAGTTTTAGTTATTCTTTTTGTTCTTTGGAAAAAAATGCTGATTTAAGATATTTGAGAAAGTTTTTAAATTCAAGAAGCGCTCACTTTAAACCGTGTGATTTCACTTAGATAAGGATCAAAACGCTAAAGCTATCTTTTCGAGGCTAAAATATGTTAAATTATTATATTTTGGTAAATAGATCTGTGCTCTGTAAAAAAATGGGTATCTGTTATGAGATGTCTGCTGCGGTTTGAAATTGACTGTTGTGTAGATATGGAAAAATAATTCTTAACATTAAGTACATTATTTTTAAGAAAAAAAAATCCCATGATCTATACCGTATGATTAGGTACACGAATTGACAACATAAGGAGCTTACGTAATAGATTTTATCTATGTAACTGAAAGTATAAAATAATTTGACTGACTAATGATTAAATTCATAAGTTCATTTATTAGTGAATAATGTGTGATGACTGTATTGTTGATATTGTTATTTATATGAGTGATTTTGTGGATTGTATGGCTATTAATTATGTATTAAGAATTCACAATTGAGTAAATAAAAATAGTTTAGCAGAATGTGTTTTTATTTTAGTTTTCCACAGATCCCTTGGATTTCTAGAAAAATCTTAGAGATACCTACTTACAAATTCAAGTTTTTTAAAATGCGTGGGGAAAAATTGAATGGATGAAATGACCTTTTTACCGACCTGAGCCAAAAGGTGTGTGAGTATTCGAGATTAGCTTGAGTTGAGCTTGAGAGGTATCATTAAAATTGTTTTAGAAACACTTAACAGAAAATAAGAACATTCAAAGTAATAAAAAAAATTTGGCGTCCTTTACCTATGATTACGAAAATATTAACTCATTTATTTGGGATTCCCAAAAAAGGATTCCACTTATCTTATAATACTTACAATAGATAAAAACACAAGTAGAGACAAGAGCTTCATTAATTCTAGGTAATCTGATCAACAACTAATACTGATAAAAATAAAAGTGATAATTATTAATCATTAAATGCAGTTTCAAATGAGAAATATATAATACAAAAAACAATATTTTCTTCTAAGTTTAACTGTTGCTGTATCAAATTAAAATTAAGTAATTAAATTATCAATGCTCATCTTTACTGCTCTTATAATAGACATTGCTTGTATATCATTCCCAGGCTACCAATTTAAAACTCCCGCTATAGCAAATCAAATCTAGGTCACTGTTAAATATATCCACAGGATACGAACTCATGTTACATTCATCAAAATGTAAATTCCAGATATTCATAGTGAAGAAATATCCAGTATTTTAATCAGGCTCAAATACCTCATAAGGGTTATCTTAGGCGTGACTGATTTAGCCATGTAAATACTATCTAATTGGTCCTATTTAACATGATTTTTCTGCTTAAACCTACTAGCTAGATGATAAATCATATATTTGGTGGTATAGTTGATTAGACTTGATGTCTGTTTAAGGAAAATGTTCGGATTAGCTGAGAACTTAATTTAGACATGTCTTTCTATGTATTTTTTGTGTGTAACATTATTAACATATTACTTACTGTAGAGAGCCTAACCAAAAACCCAGAATCGTGTTAGGTAATCATAATTTTGGTCATGTGACCATGGTTACAATAGGGGATAAATAAAAAAAACCAGTACTCGTATTTTTTTAATTTTCTCGCATACGAAATAACAAGACGATACAGTGCATGGAAGTTTTACGTGACAAGCCCACACTACGGAACTATAATACTCTATATATCTTGGCAATTTCTTATTTAATTGATAAAACGAAAAACAAGTATCCGTGTCGTATTTTTAGATTGGCTAACAGACTGACTAAAGTCAAAGTCAAAATGTTTATTTCCTTAGAAACACATAGGCAAGGACAGGTCAACTTAAAATTAATAAACCTAAATTGTTTAAACAAAAAATATCAAGGAAATAACATTTATTTATTTATATTATTTATTTATTTAATTAACTAGCACGACTTACAAAAAAATCAATTACACTAATTAATATAACATTTAGTAACAATGATAGAGTATATACAAATAATAAAAAAATAATAATTAAAATACATTTTATAAGAAATCATAGCTAACAATCATTACAAATAAAAACATGCCAAGTAAACAAAAAAAAATACAATCATAACAACAATAATTTACGTTCTTTTCTCACTCTCACAAAACCGCAATAAAACAATCATAATTTTTCTCCAGTCATCGGCAAAAATGTCGATGTCTGTATTCTGGTCAAGAAGAGCGTTAAGAGCTTGTCCAGAAAGGACGAATTCGCCGCGATTCTCTCGCGCGTATTACGCGCGACCGTTGCGTCCACAAGTTGCGTACCAACGCGCGAGCATTTGGGGAGGAATTCAGTACGGAACATGGAGTTGAACGAAGCGGTCACGTTGTGCTTAGCTTACCGCCGCTGGAAGAGACAGAAACGGAGGGAAAATAGAATGTACTTTGTACATCCAATTCTTAATGATAGAATGACACATAGTATGTTAAAAATAAAACGTTACGTTACGTTTTAAAATCCTATTAGCATAATCAGGTGATTCCAAATTCCATATCGCCGGTCTTTTTTCTATTTCGTCTATAAACAATTCCGTATCAAAATTTTGGCGTTCCATTTCCCTCGATACGTCCACTCGCTCTAGAGTTCGCGCGTTAACTGGACGCAACAAGGCGTCCCTAGTATCTCGACTCGCGCGCAATACGCGCGAATCAAGCGCGAGTCGAGAGTCTGGCGTATTGCACGCGATTTACGCGCGAATTTTGAATTCGCGCGATGCTTGTGGACGCGATGTATTGATGTCTAGTACCTCGAAAACGCGCGTATGAATTCGCGCGATACGATTCGCGGCGAATTCACCCTTTCTGGACAAGGTCTAAGGGCCTGCAGGGTGCGAGGTAGAGGAGATCTCGCACGCGCAACAGTCCTACGACTTGATGGAACTGAGAATAACCTAAGATATCTGTGGCGAATCTAATTATTTGGTACATATACATATAGCCGAGTTATAAAGAAGGTTGTGTATATCGGGAACATCTATCATGCCACGAAGTATTTTCAGCATGGTCACCGTCTGCTCGAACGATCTCCTGGTTTTGAGAGAATTATAACCAAGACAGCCCTGAAGGAACTTAGTTGGGTACATGTAGGGATAGTATCCGAATACCGTTTTGTATAGGTACCTGAGAAACGCCTTCTGCACTTTTTCCAAAAGGAGAGCGTAGGTACTCTCATATGGGTTCCATACGCAGCTACTCGACTCGAGCTTGTTTCGCACTAGAGCTCCATACAAGAGTTGCACGATACCGTTTTTATTAAAGTCTCTGGCATTCCTCAATACAAAGCCTAGTCTCTGAAACGATTGCTTAGCAAGACAAGTAATGTGGTCATGGAATGTCAGCTTTTGATCAAAAACGAGATCCTTGATCACAGTGGTTCTCGGTACCACATTTCCTTGAATCTTGTAATCATAAGCAATCATTTGTTTTTTCCGGCCAAAAGTCATAGCAGAACATTTAAGACCATTAAATTGCATTTTATTCTCCTGACTCCACTTGCAGACAGCATCTAAATCAGCCTGAAGCGCCTCACAGTCCGAAGCGGTACGTACAACTGAGTAGAGTTTCAGGTCGTCGGCATAGAGGAGACACTCAGCATGATTCAGGACATTTGGCAGGTCATTTATCATAAGAATAAAAAATAGAGGTCCTAAGATTGAGCCTTGATTCACCCCTGAGCAAAAGAAACATTGTCTTGACAGTTCGCTTCAATGTTTTATACTGAGATTACAATTTTGTAGTTATTATAACTTTCTTATATAAATTCTTATTTATAGGTTACTATTATAAGTTTAATTAAACAGAAAACCAATTTTTTCATGTTGTCATCATGCTTATTATTTCCGTTTGATATTTGCCTAATAAGGGTGCTAAACCACAACCGATCTTAAGATCCCACAAAATCGAATGTCAAAATCCTATGATCAAAATATACCACATAGCACCAAAAATATTAAGAAAATTCTAGAATATTTTACCTAGATGTGCTCGATTATAAGTAGCGGCATGGAGGTTTTTCAATTCACTTCCGTAAGTGGTAACCCTCTGAATCCTTACACGTGACCTCCGGGTGGTGCTAAGAACAGTCTCTGGTGGTAGGCTTCGGCCGCGGCTTGTCACCACCCTCCGGGCTGGGCCAGATCGTGTTTCGTAATGTGGCCCTGAGAAGCCATCTACCTTCTAGGTCATGCCCCATCTTAGACTGCATCGTCACTTTACATCAGGTGAGATTGTGGTCAAATGAAGGCTTATCTAAGATACAAAAAAAGGCCGTGCTACTAGTCGTTAGCTAATATACTTGTTTAACGATATCATTAGTTATTATTATCTACTTTATATATTTAATTAAAATTCATCGTAAAATGTACGAATGGTTAGTGAGTTACACGAAAATATGTTTTGTGAGCTAGGGTTAACATAATTCAACTTATTTACTACTAATGGCCCGCCCATGCTTCGCACGGGTTTTTATTTAAAAAAAAATTCTCGCCTTTTAAACCTTCCCTAGACCTCCGCGAACATTTCAAGACAATGATAAGATAAATCCGTTCAGCCGTTCTCGAGTTTTAATCAGACTAACGAACAACAATTCTTTTTTATTTATATAGATATCACATAGAATCGTACAAGGAAGGTGTAATCGAGTAGAAGGTGTTGTATTTTTTATCAAATGAACACTTTGCAATCACTAGTTTAAAACATAAATTATTTCGTATAAAGTATTAGGTACCCAGAAATTCAGCATATCGAAGATGATTAAGATACAAAATTCATATTATGAAAAAGATCAATTTTTTTTAAATTGTTATTGCTAAATTTTAAAAAAAGTACCTACTCAAACAATTAAAATAAAGTCTTTTGAAGATGACCGCCTCTTATCTAGACACCGCCGACCGCAAAAGTAGACCTAAGCTCTCCCATACACATACAAAAACCGATATGGCATAGTACAGTCAACAGCAAAAGAAACAGATGTAATAGGGTCCCTAAAAAATAGAAGTGAAAAGTTACGGACAATTAAGTTTGTTAATAGTAAAGTATTTCAATTCTTTTACTCAAATTAATTTGACCGATAAAAACTTCATCTGAAATTGAGACTACCTTCATACATCTGGCAGGTTTTACAAAAAAAAATTTTGATTATGTTTTTTGTTTTGATTTTGATCACTGCTTTTGCTGTTGACTGTACTAGATCCGTGTGCATGGGCACTCCGCTTAAGACCATACAAACTAAATGTCTATAAAAGCATGAACCGGCTGCATAGATCACATATCGATCGAAAGTACTCCACATGCTAGATCGATATATGGATTTCGTAATTTGTGATTTGTGATCTCAGAGGTGTTAATATGGCGTTTGTTTCCGTTTTGATGGTAAGATTATTGTGTAAATTATTAAAATATAAAATTAGTAAAGATAACGTTAATAATCGTAACCGATATATTTTTGCCTAAATTAGGCAGGACCTATCATAGGTACCTATACATATAAACAAGATACAAAATAATTTATTTCCATTGTTTGATTTTACAATTCATAGAAACCTCCAAAATAATATACAAAAAACACAAAGATGGTATAGTTACTAGCTTTCATTACTCGTTACGAATTAGATCCAAATAGGGCTTTAAAAGTAAAAAAAAGTAAAAATTTCTTTATTGACATAAACAAATGTTTAAACAAAGATATAGACCCATAGGCTCCCAAACTAGTAAAAAACTGTATTTCAGGAGCCAATGGCTTTACTCGCAATAATCGATTTTCCCGTGGAAGCTGATATTTTACCGCTGTTAAAAGTAGCCTATGTGTTATTCTGATAAATAAACTACATTATCGTGAAGTTTCATCAAAATCCTTAGTAAAAGTAGTTTTTTTAAAGAGGAACAAACACGCTTGTAGCTTAAACTATAATATTGATTAGTCGGATATCTATAGATGAAGAATATGCTTTGTATTATAAAGTCGAAGATATTTGTTTAATTATTTCTAAGAAATAAGTACTTAATAATAAATATAGTTCAAATTGAATATCTAGGTACTAATATTATTATTTTAGTACCTACTATTAGCCCGTCCGCGGCGTGGCCAGCGTAATAATACTTTTTCTATTTAATATTAAAGATAAGTAGGACGATGAAAATGACACTTCCGGCAATTGGGCAAAATCGGGTCTCGCTTGTAGCATAAACTATCTAATATATAAAATTTCCATGTCACAATGTTAGTTACCGTACTCCTCCGAAACGGCCTTACCGATTTTTACCAAATTTTATATGCGTATTCAGTAGGTCTGAGAATCGGCTACTATCTATTTTTCGTTTTGCAAAACAACGTTTGCTGGGATCAGCTAGTTTTTTAACCCCCGACCAAAAAAGAGGGGTGTTATAAGTTTGACGTGTCTGTCTGTCTGTCTGTCTGTCTGTGTGTCTGTCTGTCTGTCTGTGTCACCATAGCTCCCGAACGGATGGAGCGATTTCAATTTAGTTTTTTTTGTATGAAAGGTGAGTCTGGCGCGAGTGTTCTTAGACATGTTTTATGAAACAATCGGTTGTGCCGTTTAAAAGTTATGGGGGTGAGAGTGGGTAAGGAAAACCGAAAATCTGCAAATATACTAGTGTGGGGTATCAAATGAAATCGAATCGCGTCCACATTACATAATATTATGTTGTTTTACGTTTAAGGAAATTAAGGGATTAGAATCGGGGGTTTTTCTTAAATTTTAAATTTAGATTTATATATAAATAAACACATCGATTTTAATCAGACCAGATATTATTTTATCCGTTAATTTGCGTTTATATTACCCCTTATAACTGGAAAGTTATAAATATAATTTACAATAAAAGTGAAGTTTTTGAATATACATGTTTTATATCTTCAGTACGCAGACAAAACGAGATTTAAAAAAAAACCAGTAACGTATCATTACCTACCAAAATCAAACGTTGGATCTATATTAGTCATGAGAAGCAGTAATGGTACTTTCTTTAAACACATTGTAACAATTAGGTACTTAACTATTACTTTGTAATGCAAATTGTTTCAACTATTAATCTCGTAACGTGTGATTACAATTGTCATACTTCGATAAACATTACGAGATTTTAATAACGGACCTATTTAAGCCGTTCTCATATTGTGCATAGCATACGTAATTTCACTTCCTACGAAAGAATTCATAATAACATATTTAATTATTAATTCGTTTGAGGAAATAGGAGATCTGAGGTTTCAAACTCTATCCTAATAAACCACTTCATCCCGTGGTATTGTACCTATGCGTCGCTTACTGACAACCACCATGCAGTAGTCTGTAAAACATGATATGAGCTAAGCAATTAAACGTTAGGTAGGTAGTTAGGTACGTACCTAGTTTTGCAGGTCTATAGGATTTGAACTGGCTAGCCTTGCCCTAGTCCATATAAATGTCTCCGGCAAATAGGTTTTGATTTTCTGCAATTTCTAAGCATACATAGTATTATTTATTAGTATTGCTAGTATAAATTAAATAAAATCCTTAACTTGATTCAGACGATTACTTCAATAGGTAACTCCAGTAACTCCGGTCCGGTTTTTACATAACTGGTTGATATTAAATAAAAAATAAAAATATTAAACTAGTGATCCCTTTCGTCTTCGCACGGAAATAAACTATTAACATTTCCTTAAACCGGGGTGATTGCTGAAGACTGCATTAAACCCTTTAAGACCCGATAAGAATCTGTGCTCATTGATAGGGTCTTTAAAACTTATATTATATAACATTACTAGCGGCCAGCCCCGGCGTCGCACGGGTATAAAATTTTCCCGGAAATTATTCGAATTTTTCTCGCCGTAAAAACGATCCTATCTCTCAAGTTGGATCGAACCGCACATGGTGTGCGAATTTTATTATAATCGGTTAAGTGGTTTATTAGGAGAGGACAAACATGTGACACGAGATTTAAATATATTAAGATTACTTATTGATTAACCGTATGTGAAGTGTTACCACTTTTAGTATAACCATTAATTAATATCATTATTTCAGGTGCTGCTTGCACTGAGCAGTCTTTCAACAGCAGGAGAGGTGGTATCCAAGCAGAAAGTATCCAAACTTCTCTTCGAGGGAGGGATCAAAAGCAAAGTGTCCGAAAAAGGGGTGAAGAGAGATGTATCTCACTTGGGGATACATGGTGGATACATTGGGTCGGGGATAGGGACGACTGGAGGAGGGTTTGGTATTGGTGGAATCAGTGGTATTGGTGGTGTAGGGGGTATAGGGGGTCTTGGGGGTATTGGGGGTATTGGGAGTATTGGAGGTATTGGTGGAGGTACTGGGGGTATAGGTGGTGTAGCTGTTTCTGCACCAGCTGTAGCGGTTTCAGCAGCTCCCGCTGTTCTCTCCGCTCCAGTTGTATCAACTCCAGTGGCAGTCGCACCAGTAGCGTTACCACCACCGTCAGTCCAAACATCAGTCAACGTATCTCCCAACCCAGTCATATTGAGGCAAGAAATACCGAGGTACATCACGCGCACGATAACCCGAGACGTGCAGGTTCCAGTTCAGGTAAACGTGCCCGTACCAGTAGACCGTCAAGTGCCTGTGCCATACAGAGTTAATGTCCCCGTTCCAGTGGACAGACCAGTGCCATACCCAGTGGTCCACAAAGTTCCAGTAGAAATAACGAGGCAGGTGCCTGTGTATTACGAGAAGAAAGTGCCGTATCCCGTGAAGGTATCTGTGCCGGTACCGTACCCTGTGACAGTTGAGAAACATGTTCCGGTGGACCGGCCGGTGTACATTGAAAGGCAGGTGGCGGTGCCCCATCCCGTGTACGTTGAGAAGCAAGTCCAAGTGCCTGTACCCGTGCATATAGATAGACCTGTTGCCGTGCCGCAGCCGGTCGTGGTGCCTCACCCAGTTCCAGTGGTTCACCAACCAGTTGTGCAACCTGTGGTGCAATCGCCAATCGTCTCTTCGGTGTCTAGTTACCCGATTTCGTCGGTGGGGTCTAGTTACCCGATTTCATCGGTGGGGTCTAGTTACCCAATTTCGTCGGTGGGAGGAAGCGGATACTCGTCTTTGGGTTTGTCTTCGGGGATTTCGAGCGGTATCCCTATTTCTTCAGCTTACGGGATTTCTTCAAGCTATGGAGGCATCGGTTATCACTAATTGCTGTTATTATTTATCTGTTTTCATGATATAATATTTGAAGAATTTGTTTGTGTTTTACTTTTTATCATTTTTATGGGTAAGGAATCATTAGTGGAGTAAAAGATAAAAATATATTAAAGTTTTTAATATTTCATTTATTGGTAATAATACTGCTATTTACATTTGTAGAAGTTTATTATATAAGAACTTATATCATACCACCAATTATTAAATTTAATATCTCATTATATGTAAGTAACTGAAAATAAAGAAATTAAATTAGTATTAAATATGATTTTTCAATGATCTCAGAGGCTCAAAGTCAGGCAGGCTTCGAACTTGCGATCCCTAGCTATAAATGCCTCCTAAATGCGAGCGCCCTAACCGCTAAGCTACCGAGCCACCAAAAGTAGTATAGGAACTATGTATATATGTACAAGATTATAATGTAATATATTTATTTCTTGCTTTGCAAGTAAGCAAAATTAATACTGACAGTTATATAGCATATTATTTATATATCATGCATGACAAAACGGGTTTCTTCCCATCTGAAGAGTAATTTTCACGTAAACTTTTTTTACAGCTCAAACATACTTTATAATATTACTTCAAAGTATTTATTAATAGAATCAAAGTCATCAGTACTCTATGGTACTCTACATTTTTTATTTCTTAGCCTTTCGTCCTACAACTGTATAAGGCTATACTGACCCATAGCCCATAGTTTATATCCATAGCCCATAGACTTATTTGTACCGTCATCAGATTGTTTTGCTCGTGACATCCTTAAGATATACTAATTAAAATAATTAATTAGATCGCGCTGGCTCAATAATACTTGAAATACCTTAACCTGCGCCTACTTGAAAATATCTCGTTTTAATCAGGTTTTTCCAAAACAAGATAACACCTGTTTCATTAGAAGGCGTAAGGTTGGGGAAGAATATGAGATAGCTACAATATAGAATTCAAAAGTGTCTCGTTTGTGTGTTACCATCTTGCGTTAAAATGCGAATGGGACGGAATGCGAACCAGATTTAGTTTCAATAAAACTATTTTACTGATCGTATATTTAGATTATGTCACAAAGGTCAGTTTAAGTCTATAAAACGGGGGCGTGTTGGATTTTGTCGAAAAGTTGGCTACACACAACCCTAAACCTACCTTGCGCCTTAATTCGCCTCGAGTATTGGCAAATCGAACTCAATTTTTATTGCTAGGGCTAGCACACGACGTCACGACGTGACGATAATTATGTTGCGATATGGCTACTGATTTGATGGTCGTGTGAAGCCCTCTAAACTAAAATTTATAGGTTCCATATAACGTTAATGAATTGTATACGTAAAAACAGGTCAGTTAATAGACTGGAATTTGAAGCAACAGTTTGGCCGTTTCACGTTATGAATATGTAACCCAGAACCCCAATTTGTGTCAACCAATTGTCTAGCTAGTGGAACTAGATACTGGGCTACAAACTGTGTACAACAATATCATTAATTGTACAGCCACACTGTCGTTATCAAGAAACAACATAAACATTTATTTAACCGATCACAGGCAAATGTTGTTTCAAATTCGATATAAAAAGATAGCGAACTGAATAATGATTTCGAAAATTGTCTTAGGTTTGAATTCCAAGACAAGTTTGCGAGTATCAGAGTATATCTTTTCTCACATTTACCAAAATTCTCAAATTTACAAAAAGGTCTCAATTCATATATTTTAAGCTTAATACTTGATTCGTTTTGAGTATATACTTATTATCATCGCTAATATCCCTGAGATTCTATCACATTTGGGGTCCATATTCTGTCCATATTGCAGGACATAAAATCACATCATATCCGATCTAGTAAATAACACACTTTTTCTCCGGGTTCATGAAGGATCCAGGCTTGCATCTCCACGCCTTGGCAAAGGCCTCCACGTTCTGCAAGGAGCCGGTCACTCGGAACTGCTGGGGCGCATGCTCATCCTCCAGGTCTGACATCAGCGACTCGGAGGTAGACACGCCGCACCATAGCTGGAAATGTGAATAAAGAATTATGGATAATCTATACACCAATATTGAGTCTAAGCTTTATGCTTATGAACCGTGATCATGGCGCGTGTAGTTACACGCGCCATGATCTCGGTTCATAAGCACAGTTCATTTCGGCACAGTTGTGCCGAAATATCAGGAAACTCGAAAGACAATCAATCATGGTAAATATCCCGTTATAAATCTAAATAATATTAATAAACATGATAGTTTCAAAAGTTATATTACAGCTATTATATGTATGTAACTAGCCTATGTATGAAGAAATATTCAAAATGTAGAACATATAAACACTGATCCGTTGGCAGGAATCGAACCACCAACCCTTACGCCGAAAGCGAGCTTTTACCTATTGCGCCAGAGAAGCAGTGAAATATCTCAGTTTTTTTGTCAACCAAGTTTTTTGGGTCTTAAAAGTGCGGTCTATATTGTATAATCGTGTTTTTTTCTTAGATTAATAGTAGTTTCTCCTTAAAAATTGTAACTTACATTTCCATAAGATAAGAAGAACATCTGATCGGACGTGAACTTCTCAAATCCTGGTAGTTTCTCCTCAGGTCCTGTTTTCTTCAGGTGGTTCCGTAAGGCGGCCAATGCCTCCCTGACGCCCCCGTTATCAGCTATGTTCTCACCCAAGGTCTTTTTACCGTCTACCTAAAATGTGTACACAAAGGAAATTATTATTCTATACATAATTATATGTTTTTATTTATTTGACTTCTGGACTTTTCACACAGCAACATCTAACGCTAAACCAAACACAACTCGTAACCTGTGTTAGGTGTAAGGTGGTTTAGTACTAGTAAATAGTCAAATTCAGACGACAGGATTTAAACCCAACTGCAAATATCGGCGGCCTTATCGTTCAATTGTGTTAGAAGTAATCTAAAAAATCCACGATTTTACGCTGTTCAAGTGCTCTAAATTATGACCAAAAATACATGACGTATGACAGATCTAGCTATCGTGGACAAGGCCAGGTGCTGATCATTCCAGATACACAAATCAACACATCTACGCAAATCTCTGGTGAAAACTTATCACACCATATCCTATTTAATCTGGCATTTAATCTTCTATTTTGAGCTTTCAGAATAGTAAAACAAATTAGTACTTACATGTTGGTCGAGTTGTGGTAAGTAGTAGTTCGAGTACTGGTCTACAAAACACTTGGTTTTGTTCTCGAAAGATTCTATTGTTTCATTGGACCACCACGGCAGAGCGTTTCCATTTTTGTCAAAGTATCGTCCTGGATTTAAAGAGCATATTATAAATAAATAAATAGAAATACATTTTCCGGACTAATCACACGGCATCACCTAACCCCAAAATAAGCAGAGCTTGTTCTGTGGGTGGTGACTGATAAACTACATAACACAATTTTTTTTTTGTAAATACATACATACAAACTTACATATAATACATAGAAAACACTTCTTCTTATAAGTGGGTGTATCATATTTAAAAGACATGACTATGATATTGTATACAAGTAAGGACTTACCAAAATTATCGAAGCCGTGTGTGATTTCGTGTCCAAGAACAGTGCCCAAAGATCCGTAGTTCAAAGAACTGCAAATAAAATAAGATAATGCTAAAGCTAGTTGTATTACACGGTGTTACGTTGTGTTGTGAGTGAAACTTGGAATAATGAAGATTCGAAGTTTCACTCAAATCCGATCAGCTGTTTCAGTATGAAATTGTAAAAACTAAGTCTGTGATACAATAATTCTAACAAAAATAAATTTGACAATCATGAGATGGACTCATAATACACCTAGGTTTCCGTTTCCGTGTACAGTTTATATACATTTTACAATAAAAAAAAGTAAAAAGTGCAAAACACGCAGTTAGAACGGTCACCCATCCAAGTACTGACCTCGCGCAACGTCGTTTAACTTGATGAAAAACACGTTTGATGTATGAGAACCGCCGTATATCTAATATATGAAATGTCCATGTCACAATGTTAGTTACCGTACTCCTCCGGAACGGTTTTACCGATTTTTTATGAAATTTTATATGCATATTCAATAGGTCTGAGAATCGGCTACTATCTGTTATTTATTTTGCAAAACAACGATTGCTGGGGTCAGCCAGTTTTTATATATAATGTGTCTTAAGTATTTGTTAGCGGCAAGAGAGATACATCATTGCTCAAAAGTTAAACTCTCTATTTATCACGGTATTTGAGATACCGCCTGGTGACAGACAGACGACGAAGTCTCAAAAATCGAGTAACGACATCTTGTAGAAAATAGTCCTTGGATTTTCTACTAGATGTCGTTACTCGGGGCTTCACTCGATAATACAAAGTGCAGAAAAATTTCGACCTATCACATGATGACGCGTTGGTGTAATTGGTTCTAGCACGTCAGGGCGCATTCCTGGAGATGCAGGTTCGAATCTGTGCGCGAAGATTACGGATGTGTCTTAATTTATTCTGCATAAAATTTAAAAATAGTTAAACCTGCAAAGTGAGGTTTATCACTTATTAAAAACATAAAAAAAAAGTATTGATAGTTTAAGAATAAATACTCACTCAATCCCTAAATCGAAGAATGGATACTGGAGAACCACTAAAGGAACAGCTGAAATAAAATTTTAATATTATGACATAAACATTAATTAAAGATTAAATAAGGTAATTAACAAGTCGAACTATTAAATAACTAAACAGAACACAATTACATAAACATAAATAAATGTTTTATACACATTTAGCTTAAACATCTTGGATTTAAAAAAAATGCTTCCGGGCTTTCCCATGAGGATACCGATATGTTATTGATATTTGCACATCCATGAACCGATGCTAGTCTTTAAACCAATATATCCAAAACCTATTTATTGTATGATGCTGGAACAGAACAAAGAATTTAACTTTGTTCGCAATACTTTATGGATACCAACTTGATAATGATACTGCACAATCCAAGCATCCATGTACATACCACGGGGCTAGATGTTGTTGTGTTAATTGTCCGGAAATATTTATTATATTTTATTTATTTTACTTAATTATTTATTTATCGCGCGTTGCGAAAGGGGGCTGGACGGAATAAAATAAGACCCTATTTTGTAACGACACGGTTTGTCGTGCGGCGTGGGCTTGTTTCTCTGTCTGTCTTTCTCTTTCTCCCTCTCTCTCATAGAAAGCAAGCCGTTTCAAACACAGGTTTGTTTTACATAATAAATATTAAAATTATGAATCCTGACCGTGTTTCTGCACAAGTCCCGGATATTAGAAGTAGATTTTATACAAACAATAATATATAGGTATGCTTATGTATTTTCAGCAAGTACGCATTATAACCACTTTTTACTATTGTGCTCACCAAATCATACTCGTTATAATTAATCTCCCATTATTGTGTTAAGCAAGTGTACGTGACCCTCGTTCCATCCGGGTGTCCCTTGACACCTCTCAAGCTTTTTGTTTATTAAGACCACTAACAAGAAAATACTCTAAAATAGTTCAAAATTAAATTACAGAATATTTATGTTCTGTGTGGTTTCTCAATTAAATGTGATGATGTGGTCCGGAGAAGCCATTCCTTCTAGGTCTTCATGCCCTAACTTAGACCACATCGACACTTTACATCAGGTGAGATTGTGTTCAAATGAAGGCTTATCTAGAATAAAAAAAATTAGGGTACTAAAACTTACTTATGGTATTATGCTGGAAGGTGTGATAAGCATTCACTTCAGTAGGCTCCGTTGCCCACGTCACATCATGTACACCGTGGAACTTATCAAAACCTTTCTTCACCAAAGCTTGTATTATACTAATCAAGTTATTCAAATGCTTGTCTGGATGTATTTCTATGCCGCTATAGTACTCGTCTAACTTCCCTTCTTCCAGCAACCAGTCCGGGAATCCAATGAGGGATTTCATCTGGATTATCTTCTGATAGGTAGCTAGTTTTGTGTCGTCGTCCATCCACTTCGCTTGCCCAACCAGATGTGCTAATGAGTTTTTTAACTCGTTCAGCATTGTTTCGATCTGCAAGAGATATAAACAAATATATCCGTTCAATCCACACAACATTTAGCCCCGTGGTAAGCTCTAAGCTTGTGTCACGGGTACTAGACATCTGATATACTTAATATAATCATCATCATCATCATCACCCTATTAACGTTCCCACTGCTGGGACACAGGGACTTCTCTCTTGACGAGAGATATTAGGCGTTAATTCACCACGGCCAAGTGCGAGTTGGTGAATGTCACATGTCCTTCAAACTCTTTTTAAAGTTCTCAGAACATGCCGGTTTCCTCACGATGTTTGCCTTCACCGTTAAAGCACGTGTTTAAAGCGCACATAAATTTCTCAAGAAGAAAAATCCTGAGGTTCGTGACGGGATTTGAACCTACGACCTTCGGAATGAAAGTCGAGTGTCCTACCAATTAGCCAACACGGCTTCCTTAATATAATAGTCATACATATAGATATTTTTTATTATACATATTAAACACTAGACCAAGGAGAAAGTGCTTGCAGATAATACAAGCACTTCGAACCCGCTACCTTTTGCGCTAAGCGGGCTTTGGCCCACCGCGCCTCTGAGGCAGTCGGCAGCCAAATTATTATCTCGTGAATATGCAAAAAAAAATGTTGAAAGTATGGCTCAAAGATATCAGGGTACTATTGAAAATTGAAATAGACTAGGAGTCAATTCAGATCGCAACGATGCAAGACGACGGTTTATGTTTTATTTTTGTTCGCTACTGCATAGGTAAACTTGTCCGTTGTAGTAACACAAGCATTATTTTCATACTTTATATATTTAACTTAAAGTTTATTGAAAACCAGCGTTGCTTCGATCCCTCTCCCGGGGAGCGGAGTGGCATTAAGCTGAGACTGCTCCTTTTTTGGTACATGGCAGCACAGCCTGGCAGCTAATTTTCTGTTTGTGGTATTTTTATGGTTTTTTTTTCTTGTGTCTGTTTGTTTGCTGTCTACTGTGATTTTATTTGTTTGTACCAAAATAAATGTATTTCATTTCATATTAAAAAGTTCTTTGTGTTTAATTCAATTCAATTTCTGATAATTGGACTCTGCGCTTGAAGCTTCAGTTGTAGAAGTACTTTGTGTTTATTAGCAATTTGACGACCTCTGTGGCTCGGTGGGTGAAGGTCCGCCTGAGGCGTAAGAGGTTGCGGGTTCGATTCCCGCCGGGGGACCAGATTTTGTACTGTCTACAATTTCTGGTTTCATGTCTGGATGTTTTCTATGTATCACATGTATGTATTTATGAAGTATATCAGTCAACTAACACCCATAGTACAAGCTCTGATTAGTTTGGGGTTAGATGATGCTGTGTGATTTAGTCCGGAAATATTTATTTATTGAATTATTATTTATTAAAAGTTCTCTTATGTTACATACTGTGTAAGAACTTATAATAAGACCAGTTTGAGATGCAAAATGGCGTTTAACTGAGTAACATCTTTTTCACTTTATAATTTTATTTAACTCGCTACTGGTTAATTGTCGATTCAAGCGCAAAGTCCAATTACAAGAAACTGAACTGACCAGTTTACATTTATTAATCTCTTAAAAGATCTCAACGGTTTCGGCTTACTTTAGGCTTTGTGACATTGACGAACCGAGGATCAGCAATGCCATAGGAGACGGCCATGCCCAGCATATCATTGACTGCGTTGGCGCACTGGAGGCTCCTCGAACCAGAGTAGTAGTAGGCGCTCTCCTGTTGATAAGCTTTCTCAAACAATGCACGTAGTTCTGATGTAGTGTGTATTGCCATCACTCCTACCACCTGCAAAGGCAATGGACAATGTAGAGAAAACATTAAATTATATTGTAAACTAAAAACATTTATAAATATTGCTGGATAATCCACACAGCAACAGCTAGCCCCGTGGTAAACACTAAATTACTACTTAAGGTACGGGTAGGTACTAGACTTTTCATATACTCAATTATAATAGACGTATTAAAATTTTTTATTATTACACATAGAAAACACCCAGACCAAAGGAAAATTCCTGCTGAACAATGAACAAATACTGATTTTTGACGATAAATAAAAAAAAACCTTGATTCTTGAAATTTTAACTTTAGTCATTAAACATAAAACAGATAAGATGATGAGTAAAAATACTACCTGGAGAAGAAATATAGGCAATTTATCTTAGTTCTAAGCACTGTATCCGGTGGTTTGTCTTGTTATTTTGTAAGTCAACAGAAATGTTTCAAAAAAGCCTCAAGAACAAAACAATTTAATTCACTTACCTTAATCCAAATATAGAGTTCTATGATAACAGGCGGCGTTTTCGCCATCAAAGCAGCGATCTGCGCCAAATACTTCAGATCAGGGTCCGATATGAGAATCCTATCGTTATCAAAGTCTACGCTCACATCACTAACGTTGAAGATCCCTTCAAGGTATCTCTTCCAGAGAGGAGATGCGGTAGCATTGATGTGTTCTACGTATGCGTCGGTGAAGTTTTGCAGTTCTAAAACTGTGAAGCGGGGAATATCGTGGTAATCGTCGTCATCCGTGCTGTTGTCGTGTTCCAGCTGAAATGTGAAGTCAAAGTCAAAGTCAAAACGTTTATTTCCTTAGACGCCTAGGCATACATGGACAGGTCACATGAAAGAAACGATAGGTAAAAATTCGTCATCGAATATTTTTAGTGCATTCTAAAAATAGTATGCATTAGTAGTAAAATTACTGTTGCCTTAATGGTTGAGGATGGGATAAGAAATAAATTATAAGAGTTTATTTTTTATTTTTTATTATTCTAAATAAGCCTTTAAGATTATGTAAAGTGACGATGTGGTCTAAGATGGGGCATGAAGACCCAGAAGGTAGACGGCTTCTAGGTCTTATTTAGCTTCATGATCTAATATGAATAGTACAAATCTTATATATACAATTCTCAAGTCACAATGTTCGTTCCCGTACTCCTCCGAAACGGCAAGACCGATTCTTATGAAATTTTGTGAGCATATTGAGTAGGTCTGAGAATCGGCCAAAATCTATTTTTCATTTCGCAAAACAACGTTTGCTGGGGTCAGCTAGTATCTATATAAGTATGTATATTATATAAAATATACCAAATGTACAGTACCCGTAACAAAAGCTTAGATTCCAGGGAACTAGATGTTCTTGGGTAGATTGGCCGAAAATATAAAAAAAAGTTATAATAAATCCAGAGAAACTATTTACTTTAATATTTGAAATTTGTCCTTATAAATACTTACCTTATAGGTACTTAATTCTGAACCATTAATAAAGTGGTAAGATATGACTGCCTTATATTTGTACACACAACAGTGATTAACTTAACAGTAGGTACTTATTTTGTCAGAGGGAAACACTATCCAAATTATCTAGAATACGTGCAAGATTAGGATCTCTTGTAATAAATATATCGATTCAACTATGGCGCAACAAAACATAATAAGTCATTAAAGAAAATGTAAGGTCACAGCTGATTTTATCAAATCGATAGCCATCATCATTATAGGTATTAGGGGCAGGAGTAGTCGTAGTACTTAGTGCATTCCCACGCGAACCTGTCATTTTCCGTGAAACAGATAACACCATTTGCATGCAAGTATCACTAACACACGATTCAAAGTTGGAGTTAAATTGGTCGCTATTAAAAAGATTTCAAATCAGTCCATAAATCTAATCGCATTAACCTTTTTAGTATTGCTTTACTATTATAAAACTTGTAAAATATGTTTGTTTATATCTATAAAGTTAGGTTAGAATGCTGGTTATTTTTATTTATTTAATAACTTTCAAGCGATATTACACTTACCTCGTAAATTCCCTCTTTCATCAGCACATAAGTATCTTTAGCTATAATAATATTAGCATCCAACTCAGATTCTGCAAGTTTCATATTATCTACGTCAGCTGATTCACTGACGAATATCTTCAAAAGCTGAGCATATAGAAAATTGAACTTTTCTTCGTCATTACCATCATCATCATCTTCATTGGCAACATCAATTTCTTTTCGTCTAATAGTCCGTTTTCTTTTATGTCTAGGCCTATAAATACGTCTATCATGGCTGTGACCTTTTTGCTTATATTGAAGGCTGAAAACAATAACTTGTTACGCATTGATATGAAATTAATAACTGAATAATATAGTTACCATTAATACGCACAGGTGAACAAGTAATTAGATGAATATTTTTAGTAAAGAATACGAAGAAATTAGAAAGAGTCATAATGAAAAAATACAATTAGGATACCTAAATGGCAAAATATATACATTTTTTAGTTTCATTTAACAAATTGATAAAAAATAAATTAAAAGTTGATATATCAGTAATGTCCATGAACATCCGCCCATAAAATCAGTTATAAAGAGAAGGAAAGTATAGAAAAAAGGATAAACAAAGAAAGAGAAAGAAACGAAAGTGCACCTAACATCTTCCAACCTTGGAAATGGGTTAGTGGTCTCTGGCGTGCCCATAGCAAGGACATAGGTAGAGGAATTCTTCGGATCAGCAAACAAGTCGAATCCAATGAGGACATCCATGCCGATTTGAGTCTTGACTTTGATGACGGTTTCCAGCCAGTTGAAGGTATACGTGGAGTAGTCTACTTCAGTCATATTGATGAAGGTGGGGATTTGGGGCAGTCCTAGGTTGGTCAGGATAGCGAATATTGGTTTCAAGCCTTGTTTGTCTAGAGTTTCTGTAAACAAAGTGAAAACAAAGACATACAGTCTAAGGTAGTGTATTGAATAAGTTGATGTAATTTTTGTGAGTTACAGTTTCCTTAAGCACTGGATTTAAGAATAGGAAAAAAAACTTAATTTATTATTTTATTATAAAATTTTATTTTGGGGAGTCAGTA
The DNA here is from genome assembly GCA_929108375.1 of Gymnoscelis rufifasciata. Classification (NCBI taxonomy): domain Eukaryota; kingdom Metazoa; phylum Arthropoda; class Insecta; order Lepidoptera; family Geometridae; genus Gymnoscelis; species Gymnoscelis rufifasciata. Next base: position 2,700,751 of record OV815315.1, on the reverse strand, counting down.
CGCATCACTGACGCCCTGACTTAAACCCGTTTTTAAGATGTAAAGTTTGGATTAAGTATTTTGTATGTTTTTACTCTAATACAAGAAATATGTAGAGGAGAGAGTTCCTTTTAAATTCAAATTTACTTCTCGAGCCATTTTACCAACTGTATTCAATTTGAATTTACTTCAAGGAAAGACGAATAAATTAAATCTTTCAGATTATTATACCAATAAGATATATCAATCCACCCACCTGTATCCATGCAAGCAGCATACATATCCTTCGCGTTCTGCACGGCTTTAGGCTGACCGCTTCCGTTCTTGCTGAGGAAGTCCCGCACTAGGGCATATACCTTGACCTGCTTGGCGCGGAACCAGTCGTATGAGGAGTAGGCGTCAGGCCGAGGGTGGTCGTCCGCCCAGTTGCCACAGGTGAACTGTGAAGATGGATATAGTTTTGGTCGGGTAATCTTTCAGTGTCACGTGCTTATTAATATGCTATATCATAGTTGCTATCACCTATAGTTAGTATTTAGATAAATCAATATTTATTCGAATTTTTTTGGCTGGGGTTGTATGTTTGTCTTACAAAAATCTTCATCATCAATCTCTTACCCTTATCCCACATAATGTGGGGTCAGCACAACATATTTGTTACTAAAATAACACATTTAAATAATTTAAGCTAAGGTTAGCATTTACTGGGGTCTTATGTCCATGTAGGCTATGTGCTTTTAATGAAATAAACGATTTGACTTTGACTTTGACTTACGATAGTGGTTAAACACTGACTATGGATCGCACATAATCGTAAAAGTTGTCATGATAAGAGGAGTCTTAAACCCAGCAGAGGCTGATAAAAAGAAAATAGGTAGGGGGCATGGTTAATATCAGCTAAAGATTTGCGAAAGTGGTTTAGAACGCCGCGAAAAGATGAAAGAGAAGAAGAAGTTCCGAAGGTGGTGGAAAACCCCACCATTAAACCAAAAAATAATTCATAATATAATCAGTTTTACCTGATAGAAGTCCTCGCAAGGATCCGCACTCAAATCCATTGACAGAGCCAAATTGGAAGCTGATCTCAAACACTCTTTGCTCTCACAAATCCGTACAGGTTTGTGGTGTTTTTGTAAAGCATCTGCAAGAGAGAACATTATAAAGATTGTGACACACAACATATAGCCGCGGAGCAAGTGTATCTTGTGTTATGGATAGGCCTGTATGTGATATCCGATTACTATTCGAATAAGTTATATTATACCTAGAAACCTAGATAGTTTCATAGTTATATTTAATTAGATTTCTAGGTTTATAGGCAGCGAAAGCGACTCTCTTTAAGTAACATGGCTTTCTCAACTAGACATAAGCATCACCCAAAATAGGGGGTTAGGTTAGGATAGGTTAGTAACACACCGCACCACACATAGAGAAAAATCAGCCGGCCAGTGAGGTTGGCTTAATTATCCCCTTGACACTTTGTCGCTACTGATAATGTAGCATGTAATTCAATACTAGGAAATATAACATCAGAAATGCACAATGTCACTCTTGTTTCATTTATGTGGCGGATGTTACATTTTATCTAATTACTTGGAATAACTATGCCGCCATATTTATAAATTACAAAAAAATACGAGTTTTATAACACATTTTTCTTTTTTAAATGCATTATGTAGTAGGTACCTGGTGAATTCAATAATTAGAGCAAGTTTTGAAATAAACTTACATAATATCGTCATGATGATAGCAAAAATCAAGAGTAGAGATAGAAGGCATATCAAAATTATAACCGTAATCTTTTCCTTGTGTTTTCGTCTAAATCTGAAAAAAATAACCATCTTTAGAACTGTTCTTGTTTATAAAATGGGATAGGATTTGTTATAATATTCATATTAAAATTATTCTCTCTACTAACGATTTAGTAGCGACAAAAGAGTGCCGACTTTCTGTAGAAGTATTAACTGGAGTGAAGACTTTTGCAAATATCTATACAATTAATCGTTTATTGACGACTTTAGATACATTATTATTTTTCAAAGAAATCCTGTTGCTATTCATAAAAATCTGAATGTACATATTATGGCCATACCAATTGATTTAAATGATACACGCCTTCACTTAAAGCTAAGATGCTTGAAATTGCTCCATCCGTTCGGGAGCTATTATGTCCCAGACAGACACGTCAAACTTTTAACAACCCTCTTTTTTGGTCGGGGGTTAAAAACTGCTTGGAACGGAATCTGCTCCAACAACAAATCAAAGACAAGACTAACAATTAATTATTGTAAAGTTTCGGAACAATAAATCTAAATTTAAAATTTAAGAAAATCCCCCGATTCCAATGTCTTAATATCCTTAAACTTAAAACAACATAATATTATGTAATGTGGACGCGATGCGATTGATACCCCACACTAGTATATTTGCAGATCTTCGGTTTTCATTACCCACTCTCACCCCCATAACTTTTAAATGGCACAACCGATTTTCATGAAACATGTCTAAGAACACTCGCGCCAGACTCACCTTTCATACAACTAAATTGAAATCTCTCCATCCGTTCGGGAGCTATGGTGCCACAGACAGACAGACACGTCAAACTTATAACTTTTTTTTGGTCGGGGGTTAAAAATGAGCTTGAGTTTCTAATCGCAAAAACCTATATTATATCTACCCTTTTGTTATTGTTTTACTTGGCACCGACCTTAAAATTATTAAATACTTAGTTATTTAATTGTTTATGTTCCTTTTAATTAATCACATAAAAAGTCGAAATTATTTGTAGAAATTAATTTATTTTTTACTTTTAAGTTTACGTTTTGAAGTTGGTTTTATTTTCGAAGGAAATTTTTATATTTTTAATTTATAATGTCAAAATAGGTGTCCAGTATTAAACAGACGGACTAAACTATTTTTTATTATTATATTCATTTATTTAATATTCATTTATTTATTTATATTCATTTATTTCAGATAATTTCAATCGATATCACATTAAAAACTCAAACAAAATATAACTTAAAATTACACATAAAAAAAAAAATGCAGTAGAAGAATTAAAAAAAATTATGTAGTCATCATGCCTTGTATCATTATTTTACCTCGACGTCCTTGATCCGACGGCTATCAGGTAGCCCGACTCCACCAAGTCGTTCCCGTTTTTCAGAGGTGGTGTGGCTGGCTTTGGACTTTCTGTACCTGAGAACAGGTCCTAAGTTATTAGATTGTGTTTTTCTGTGTAAAGGTTTGTCGCAGAGAAACGCAGCATTGGACATCGACCATCGAATTATGTTTCAGTGAAATCTGCTAGATAACAGTGGCTGCTGGCCGTTTTGACCGAAATTTTTATCTTTATATACATATAATTCTTCTGTGAGTGTGTATGTCACTGAACTTCTCTCAAACGACTTTGTGTGTGTTCAAGGGGATCTGGGAATGGTTTAGATTCACAATTTTGTAAATTATTTTATATTTTGTTGAATAATAATTTTCATCAAAATGGTCCAGAATGTTTTAGCTTATTAAAAAAAGTTTGAAATTTTCAAATTAAAGACGTGTAGACAGGACAACGTCTGTCGGGTCCGCTAGTATACCAATATAAATCTTCTGTAAGAGTGTTAGTCATTGAACTGCTCCTAAACAGCTGAACTGATTTTGATGTCATTTTTTGTGTGTGTTTAAGTGGGTTCGAGAATGGTTTAGATTCACAATACGGTCAACTAGGTGCGAAGCGGGGGCGGGCGGACCGCTAGTGTTATTATATAGATGAAGAGTTTGTTTGGACGCGCTAACTTCGGGACCTACTGGTCCGTTTTAAATTTTTTTTCACTTTTATGTAGCCTATTTATCGATTTATCGAGGAATGGTTAAAAGCTTTTTACCACACGGGTAAATACGTCATTCCCGCCTCAAAATCCATAATATAGGCAACGCCGGGGCGTGAAAAGTTAGTATTATATACTATATGTATATAATACTAATCATTGTAAGCCTATGTTTATATATATTATAAAAAATGTTTTTGATTTTATTGAATATATTTTTATAATAAATACCAATGAAAAATTTAACTATTGATTCTCACATTTATACTCATAATATATTATTTTAATATACAAATGTATTTCGCATAGCGGGTTCCCAAAATAATCGTACATATGTTTTGGCTGTTAACAACAGTATTATGGCATTTTGATACACTAATTAGACATACATTCATTAGACAGTTGTTTATTATAATACCATAGCTTAAGCAATTAATAAGATACTTGATCTTAGACAGAAATTTCTGAGCGAATTGTTATATTGTTATTGCTACTGGTGAGCGTGGGAAAAAAAACATGGGATTCTTATGTTGAGCATAATGAAAATATCATACATACTAAGTTGTTTCCTAATCAAGATTTTTAACAAATAAACTGATGCACTAAACCATGACCTATTCTTGAATAACATTAAAACAACTTGCATTCATTGAGTTATCTGAAACTCATTTCATTTTAAATAAACTTATTTCGAATTATTCGATGAAGAGTTTTACAATCAACAAATTCCTATCATTAAAGATACTTTGCATGGCCAAGAAATTAAAATAAATATCACCAACTTTCCAGAAGACGGTGTTAATAAACTTTATAAACTTCTTTAACACAGTAATTTCGCAAAAATATAATATATCACACTGAAATCAAGTGTAAAGATAATATGCCAGAATGTGAACGTTTAAATTGCCTATTTGCAATCAGGTTATAAATAAATTAAATACAGACCTGACCAGACAATTTTATTTCAAACAAGCGAATTTTACACCCAAATTTGTATGATTGATGACCTCGAAGTATATCAATGATGGTATTGAAAACTTTTAAATAAAAGCCTTACGGAATAAAAGATCTAACTGAACAAACATAAAAAAGGCATGTTGAAATTAAAACTACAATTAAAAAAGAAAAAAAATGAGGATGTAGAATGTTAAGTTTCTTTTAAAACTCGTGTTGGCTAGTTTTATCATATGCTGAGTTAGTTATCGCCAAGAAAAGGTAAAAAGCTCCAACCTTTCTAGGTCATTTGCATAGCCTTGACCATATAAATACTTGTCTAGGTGAAATTTACGATTACATCTTTAGGTAATAGCCCGAGCTATGTTGGCTCGGGCTTAGAAATTAATTATTCTATAACTCGGGTTTATGGAGGCCTTGCTTTAAAAAACTAAAGCTTGAAATATCTACTTTTGATAAGCATCGCACCTACTTTTAATTTGATTTGGTTATTGGTTCTTGAAGATTCAGTATTTTCTCGATGTCTGCTCTAAATAGAAACAGTAATAAAGGAACTTCAATAATACTTAGTCGTTTTTGAAACTTTTTAAACGACTTTCAACGTAATACTTAGTTATTCTTGAATCATTTCACTTTTCAACGAAAAAAGGAGGTTATTTCTTGTTAAAATTACTAAAACTGGCTGAAAAGTGGCAACGCAGCTCTTCCAATCAATTTATGCCCATATATTTAATCTGTCTCGTTGTTAGCTACCTGTGTAGGTAGCTTGCTCGTTTAAGCTCAGACAAAGCCGCGAGGCAGAGTTAATTTCTAAGTTCTAAAATCTTTAAAGTATATTGTATTTTTTTTTTAAATCGACAAGCTTTGTGGTTGTTTTAGATTACCTATGAAGTTTTCTTTATTTACTCTATGGTAGTTTTTCACAGACAAGTATCTTAGCAAAGAGTATCAATCAGAATTTAATGCAATGTCTTGTGCACTTGGAAAATTGCAAAAGGAGGTTTGTACTGTCTATCTATGCCCAGTACTGTGTGAAGTCAGGCTACGGCTGATTAATGATACTTTTAACATTGTACTTACGTTGGACAGTTGGACCCATAACATCTCCTCCTTCACCAGACCAAGCCCTCATCTTGAAAGCTATTCACAACTTACGCTAACTTAATTTAAAACTTCTATATTTCTACGACATTCTTTTAAACAATACTACATAATTTACAGTTACAGAAAATTAGCCTCTATGATTAAAAAATATAGGTAAAAACTTCTAAAAGCAAAGTTTTCAGTAAATATACTTTCGCCGTAAAAATTACGTAGAGTTCGGTACAGTAATGTCCCGCTCACGGTTTTCAGGTAACTGAAAGCTGTTGGTGGCAGAATATTTCAGCTTTTGTACTGAGACCACACGTGACGGGTTCGTCGGACAAATGGGCTGAATATTTTATAGGACCTAGATACGTAAGTGTTGGAACTAGATGTCGATTTAGGGTGACCGTAATGACTATTAGACGTGTTCATTAGGGCAAGATGACCTTGTGGCGGGTTATTGTCATGGGACAATTTTAATGTTTTATAAAGCAATTATTTTCTTGGAAGGCATTTGTAAACTATATTTTATATATAATTTATTAAAAGTGGAAGTAAATTGTCTTGCCGTTTAATTACTAATCGAGTTCAATGGTCTATTTCATTGAACTCGTTCAAACAAAGGTGTGAACTTTATACTGTTTCATAGTTGAGTATGTTTCCCATTAGTTTATTAAAATCAATTTTTTTATAAGTAGGTAGGTATAAAATTATTATTTATTAAGATTTTTGAAGACTTAAGAACTTAAGAAGCTAACACAATCATCAAACATTAAGTTTCTTGTATATGAATATCTAAAATTTAAATTAAAAAAACCCCCGATGCAAAACTTTAGTACTTTCACACTTTCGCCCCCATAACTTCTAAATTGTTCAACAAATTTTCATCAAATACAACGAGTGTTTTTAGACATGTTTGATAAAAATCAGTCACCTTTCAGGCAAAAAACTAAATTGAATTCCATTCATCCGTTCGGGAGCTATGATACCACAGACAGACAGACACGTCAAACTTATAACACCCCAAATTTTTCGGGGATTAATAAAAATTAAAATAATGGTTAAAATACTGCGACTCTTATTATATCTATATAAATTTCAGCAGCAATTAAAGCAATCACACACAAATAGAGTGACTTTGTCAATATGAATAATAGAAGGGTTCTATACTTATTATCCTAATTAATACATAAGATATGGTTACAGTACATCCGATTCATAGGACAGTGGTGATGTGCGCTGCACGCGATGCTAGTGTTGTACCATGCTGTATGTATCGATTCAACAGCGGATCCGAATGCCTCATTCATGAACTCGAGTTTGACACTTTTATGACTGCCATGTTAGAAACCTTGAGAGAGTAGATTTAGGCACTTTGTTATGCAATCTTATTAAAACTTAGGACTTGTTTCACCGAGTAAATAGTCAATTGGTTCTCTGACACTGATTGCTCTTTATTATATACTAGCGGCCCGCCCGGCGTCGCACGGGTAAAAAAAGTTCCCGGCAATTTTTCCTTATTTGCTCACCGTTTAGACCTACCCTGGACTACGACAAACATTTTAAAACCAAAATCAGCTCAATCGTCCCAGCCGTTCTCGAGTTTTAATCAGACTAACGAACAACAATTCATTTTTATTTATATAGATTTACTATTGACAATTTTACTCGGAGATGGTGAAACAGATCCTAAGAATTCAACGTGTACTAATAAAAAATGTTTTAAATATTTAATCAAATGTTTGTTTGATAGATATTAAAATATTATAATCTTGTGTAATATTTTCTATCTCCCATAATTCTGATATTAGAAGCAAATGCAAACAATTTGAAAATACGTTTGAGTTTGCTATTTTTAGACTAAAATTAAACAACAAAATTTCATCCATCACTATTTACAACAATCGATGACACAGTGATTAGCGCAATCACTTTCCCATCACTAAAAGATCGATTCCCATAACGAATATAGAAGCTTCGTTCTGTTTAAAATTTTATGGTATTGGTTTTATAACTGTGGCAGCCAGCGAACTGAGTCAACGGGGCTTTTCAAAGGAAGTTGACAGTAATTTGGGACAATTAGGGAATCTATTATGGATAAAGAAAACAACTTATTTGTTTAAGATCTACAAATGATTAGTTTAAATGGAACTAATTGATTTTATCATTTATTTATTAAAGTAAACTAACACGAATTTAAAAACCAATTTCATTAGTAAATATAGATTAAAACATAATTTATAATTAATAAACAAGTTAAAAATTAACAAAATAAAGACAAGTGGAATATTATATCTATACATGTCAGATTTCTCGGTGCTACCGGTGCTCGGAGAGCTTGGCTTTTAGATAGTTGCTCTTTGGTCCAAACAGGTCTGAATTTAATCTTCTTGAAAAATGTTGTACTCTCAAAAAGAAAACTATTGCATAACTTGTCAACCATGTAAATGTAGTAATATTTTTATGTGTTATTTATCATTAAATCACTACAAGAAAAAGGAAAATCTTTTGACAGTAGAATTTAGACAAAGCTGGGTCGGGACCATTTTGTGCCAAAATAATTGCTTTAATTCAATCTTACTTTATTCATTTATATTACATGTGACACAACTGCTATTTTTAAGTGTATTTTTTACTTGTCTGTTTATCGAAGTTGTTTAAACTTGAAAATATTTTACTACATAAGTTACAAATAAACTTTTTGATTTGATTAGATTTAGACACGAGAAACACTAAAGTCGAAGATAAGTGCCCTGATTAGGACGCCAATGGCGTTGTGGCTGACTACCGTATCAAAACTTTTATAATGAAACTAGTAACACAGGCTTGACTCGTGCGGGGACTAAGTAAATATTTTGTAATTGTATTGGCTGCCCGCCGCAAAGTGTTTTTTACCGCAGAATAAAGTAGTATATGTGTTATTCTGTCATGAAGTCTAAAATATAAAATATTTATTGTGAAGAGTAACCAATATCCATCCCGAAGGTTTCGTGTGACAACACTATTATTATAATACTACTACCACTATTATTATTTACTTACTTACACACTCACAAAATTTCGCGTTTATAATATTATATCTTATATATAAAATTCTCGTGTCACAGTTTTCGTTGCCATACTCCTCAGAAACGGCTTGACCAATTCTCATGAAATTTTGTGAGCATATTGAGTAGGTCTGAGAATCGGCTAACATCTATTTTTCATTTTGCAAAACAACGTTTGCTGGGGTCAGCTTGTTTTTATATAGGATTTATGATAGTTACCTTACTCACGTGGTGACGTCGCATTGCGATCTCAATGAGGCAGGGCTCACAGTCATATTCTGTTTGGGCTTAATAAGACAAAAAGTCACAGACAGTAGTAATACAGCTTTATTTGCGCCACAATACTTTACGGACATGATCTCAACGTAATAAATAACTTAAAATTATCTTTTGACGTTTACGAGTTTATAAGGGTCTCAAAACACTGATTTCTCCATTTCCTTTAAACAAAATAATCATCATTATTTTTATCTTCTCTCTCGATGTATCCAACCTACAACTTTCGCGAAAACACTTAGTCCAACTTCAAATCAGCGGAAAATTTTAAATCAGTGTTAATTATCAGTAAAAAAACATCTATATCCACAGACACCAAAAATTATAGAAAGTAAGCCGTGGCCGTCAAAATAATATTATAATATTTATTTAACTCTGTTTACACATCAAACAATGCGTTACCGGTAGGTACTAAACTGATGTTTACTTGTAGTAAATCTAGTTTCGGACGCCAATCATTGAAAAGTCAAAGCAATGTCCAATTACTTGTCAGAAAAGTATAATAGTATTCAGACAGCCGCGACATCTATCACCCTTAATTTTCTTTAGTCTGTCTTTAGATATAAAAGATCGTCGAATCTACCAGCCATGGCCAATACCTAGGCTACTTCCAAGACCAAGAGAAGATACAATAGGTTCATGGTACGAAGGTAGCAGTTGTTGAGAGATGATAGGTGCGTGGACCACAGGGGCTGCTTGGATGACGGGCGCGTGAACCACGGGGGCTGCTTGGACCACTGGTGCGTGGACCACCGGCGCGTGGACTAGTGTGGGTGGGTGGATCACCTGATGAGGAAATAACTATGTAAATATTGCATTACAAAATTGGTAGCAGGTTCTTACAACTAACATTTCCTGCCTTAGCTTTGAGCGCTTTACAATGTTTTGTCTCTATTCCGCTTACATTTTTAGTCAGCTACCTAACGAGACCCAAAAAAATCGCTTTACTGTCGATAGTTGAACGTGACAACGGCCGATTGTGCCTCTTTGTCGCTCGTTCCGCGCTCTCTCTTGTACTTCAAACGCCGCATGAGTCATGTTTTTACGTGCGTGCAGCCGGCTCCATCGATTTATAAGTCAAAAATACAATAAATAATATAAATATAAAGAGAAATATCTTTTATATTACATGTCTAAATCAGTGTCAGGCATCTAATGAATGATAACGTTGCTGCCCACGACCCGTCTAAATATCAACAGATGCGTTAAGAAGAAACCCATTACATTCATTGACTCATGAATTGTTTATAGAGACTCTTCTCTTCCTTATTAACCAACTGTGGGTTAACCATCTTAGAGTCATTGCAGGGAGACAGTCACCAGTGGCCAGGTGTTTGAGAGTTCCCCGTTCCGAACAATTTCTTTTGTTTTGTATTTTTCTTGTTTTAAAGGCGGTATAAAATGAAGTTGAATGTGATATGTATGACAAAACCCTGAGTAGGTTGCCTGGTAGAAATCTTTGTTTAAATATATATATGTATATAATAAGGCCACTTGTTTTTTATTTTATTTTACGTGTTCTATGTTCCTGTGCTGTGTACAATAAAGCGTTTTTGCAATATAATATGTATGTTAATATAATATAAGGTCCATAGCTTTACCCTTTGGAAGGAGGAGTAGCTCGTCGCTTGCTTCGCTATGGCCACCGGGGCGTGCACGTAGGACGGAGCGGAGTACACGGGCGGGGCCACGACTTGTTGGACGATCGGTTGGGCGACTTGCAAGGCCGGCTGGTGGACTAGGCCGAGTGATGATCCATACTAATATTATAAATGCGAAAGTTACTCTGTCTGTCTGTTCCTCTATCACGCAAAAACTATTTAAATCCATCTGTAGAGCCAGAGAAAGAACATTGGCTTTACTTTATGGGAAAATGTCTAGAAGTTCACAGGTAAAACCACGGGGTACTACTAGTAAGTTATAAATAACTAATATTAATTGTTTGAACTTGTGTAAAAAAAGATAAACCCCGTTTTCATCATTGGCTATAAACGCGATCAGATTAGGCTAAACTCGTTTTACCCCTGTCTGAGATGAAATTGAGATTTGTCATATTTCAATGGTTGAAACTCGATTTTTCCAACCTGCACCGATTACAATTTAGGCATTGACGTGCTACTTTTTTATATACGCGCCAGTCACATTATCTGTCAAATTCTTTCGACACTTCCAATATCGGCTTAAAATGAATATAAATAAATAAATATTTCCGGACTCTCACACAGCATCACCTAACCCCAAACTAAGCAGAGCTTGTACTATGGGTATTAGGTGACTGTTATACAACATAGTTTTTTTTTTGTAAATGCATACATATAGTACATAGCAAAAACCCAGACCCAAAACCAGAAATTGTAGATCGTACAAAATCTGGTCCCCCGGTGGGACTCGAACCCGCTACCTCTTGCGCCTCAGGCGGACTTAAACTTATCTACACAAATACTCGTGAGGTAAGGTATATCACTTTTAAAAATCATAAAGAATGTTAATTTTATTGTAGTCTTTTAGTTTAGGAGAGAGTCAAAAAATTCGATCTGTTAAAATTTAGTCTTCAAATTATTTACGTAGGAATTATCTTACACTAGGCGTGTCCCATCCTGAGGAGATGATGCCAGGCTTCGAATGGGCGATTGAGAACAGAGCACACAGAATCTGAAACAACACCATTTTATCAAAAAACAAATATTTAATCTATACTAATATTATACCTAAAGCTGAAGAAATTGTTATGACGCGCTAAGCGATAGGAACTTCTGGACCGATTTGAATAATTATTTCACTGTTAAATAGTCCATTTATCAAAGAAGGCTATATGTTACTTTTTACCACGGGAAAATACGTCATTTCCTCGGAAAAATCCATTTTTTATTTTTTATTTTTATTTATTTACAGGACTTTTATAATTAATTACATGTCAGTCCTATCGGCTAAACAAAGATATTTAGATAGATAATTGGGGGTCTGCTATATTACTTATCTATTATTATACAATTACAAAATACAAATTCAACAACTTAATGTACAGTATACAGTAACAAGGTTTGAGATCCTCTTTTAAGTAAAATAAATACCTGTGTTAGAGGAATCTCGCTCTGCCATAAATACTAACATTACAGTAAATTAAGTGTCTATAAAATTAATTTAATATTATAGCTTTGAAGAAAAAATTATATAAATATAATATACAATTATAATTATGTACAACTATTATTGCCTGAATCGGCTTACGGCTTTGAACAGTTCGGCAGCTGCTTTGGAGTTTGGATGTGATAAAACTTTATGAAAGATTCCTGTGTCTGTGAAAATCCATTAAACTACAAATGAAGCTTAAGCACACCCCGCTAATGGAGTAGGGTTGGTTATGAACTAACTTCATTATATTTTGAGAGAGGCAACTGGACTTTCTAATGAAGATGATGATAACTATTGTCGATACAATTTGTCATACTAAATCCAAAACTCACATAGCTTGGTTATAAGTCCGTCAGCGTAAATGGAATTGGGCTGGACATAATGTGGCGCATGTCGAATGATTTATGGACAAAGAGCACCACAGATCCCCCAGACCAGATCCATGACCTCGTGGAAGGTTTACTGATGATTTGAGAGAACAGTTAGACTCTCACCAAAGCCTAGCGTTACTGTATAACTTTTGAAACTATAATGGTTATCAATAGTATTTCGATTCGAAAGAACAATCAATCATGGTAAATATCCCGATATAAATCTTAACTCTTACTTCTTGAAACAATCACGTTTAAAAAAACAAACTCCTAAGCTTTATAATATTAGTATAGATTAAAATGGAAAAAACCGTAGCTTCAAGGTGTCGCTATTTTCAATTAAGTATATTAGACTACCATATCTTAGCTACTAGTTTTTTATTTTAAATACTTACAAGTGCCCTCATGGTTACTACGAGAAATGTAATGTGTCTTTAAAATGCGTGTGCACCTTATATACCGAAAGGACTGCACCTAGCGTCGTTCTAAAATATTTAAGCAGAATACTTCGAGTGAATATGGACTTCTGATGTTTCGAAGTTATTAAAGTTCTGAAATAGATATTTGATAATTACTGTGTGGTGATGAGATTTTTTGTAGCAAAATTATTAGGAGATCAATTAATTGCAACATTTGATTCTGTATCAGGGATTTTATATATTTAAGATGTGTTTTATAAATGAACAACCTTGTTGCGCTTAATTCTTAGATGATCTTTGGTGTAATTTGTTGTTTCTAAACCTAAATCGAATTCAATAATAATCTTTCATAACAACATAACTTATATGTTTTAAAATTGTGTAGGCTAAGAATAGGACGAACTAAATATTTATTCATCTCACTTTAAATGAACGTAAGTCTGAAACGATAAGTATTATGATAGATTCACTTTAGGTGGTTCACTGTTGTACATACATATATCTAAATCTATGTAGGCACTTTTCCTGAAGCACTTTTCAGGTTATTTCGACCGGAAGCCTGCCATCATGAATTGATCTAGCACTTGTCCATATTTTTTTATGTGACTTTTGAACCTATTAGCCAAATAGGTTCAAACGTCACATAAAAAAGTCAATACTCATATAAAACTAGCATTACCCCGCGGTGTTACCCGCTTTGTAATGTAATTTTAAGTAGCCTATGTTATAATCCAATGTATAACCCATAACCATACCAAAATTCAAGCCGTTTTTTTTCAAGCAAACCGAACAAACAAACAGTGGCACTCATAGACTTTTCCATTCATATTATTAGTATGGATTAGTATGGATAAACCTATATTATCAAGGTACACATGCAAGAACGGTAAGCGGTAAACAGGTGTGAAATTACTCAAATACTACATAACCATTAAGAATATTTATAGAAAAATTCTAATTAGGCCCTATTTGCAAAGATTTATGTATCAAGAAAATATTTAGTTTTAACGATTTATAATTATACGGCATTCCTCGTGTGGCATTTATAGATGCTTAGAATTTTGCGTCGCTGCATAAACTTTTTAAGATAATCTTAATGATTTTTAATGAGTGATAAACCTCAATTATATTTTAAACTACTTTTAATTTATGCAGAAAGTATTAAAACGCATCCGTAACCTTCGCAATTCGTGTAATCGAAGATACAGGTTCGAATCCTGCGTGCCGGATATAGGTAGAAAGGTAACGGATGCGTCTTAATCTTTACGGTATAAATTAAAAATAGTTTGCAAGGTATGATTTTATTTTCAGAGATTTCAATGCTTACTTACTTTTAAAATGTCTGTCAAATCTATCAGATATTCTATGATAAATTACCTTTATTTCCAATGATGACTACATTAACATTGGTATTCAGTTAAGTCTGGTAGCCCATCCAAAAAAACTGGACAACTGTTTTTAGATTTATCTATTTACCTTGAATATATTTATATATTTGGTGGCATAAAAGAGAATACACAGATCAGGCCGTTCTTTCTACCCTTAAAACGGGAAGGATTGATTATTGTTAATAATGACAAGTCCACATTCTTTGTCATTTTACTGACAAACCTGAATCAATTAATCCTGTATTTGATTAAGGTTTTCCATTGTATTTTATACTACTATACTAGCGGCCCGCCCTGCTTCGCGCGGGTCGTTTATTCAAATATCGAATTCGATCTTTTTCTCTCCGTAAATACCATCATTGGACTTCTACGAACATTTGAAAAAGAATTTTCCAAATTGAGACAGGCGTTGTTAAGTAAAGCGCATTTCTTTTGAGACCAACCTATTTTGAGATTCAATTTTATATTATAGATATTGGTTTCTTTTATCACTCGGAGTATTCTCGATATCTCGGTACAAAATTAATTTGCATGCGTAATTGGATGTGACTAGTTTTCATTCACTATGTAAGTGATAGTGGTTTGTGAATGAGCCAGGTATTTTAATTAACGCAAACCTTGCGATCTTCCTTATTAAGGTTTGTCTTTTTTTATTACTTTTCGAAGAGTCTGAATATCTATCATCTCGCAGTAGAGATTTTAAAGTAAATTTTACAAAATCTAATTGCTTTTCCGCAATTTTCCCAACCTGAGCAGATATTTAACAACAAACCTAAATGCTCATCTTAATGATTTTTAATAAGTAATTGATAAACCTCACTTAAACCGAAGTAAAACTAATTATAATTTTATTGCAGAAAAAGAGTAATCTGTAACCGGGGCGCTTTCCCGGAGGCCTACACCTCCGTATAAAATAGATAAATCTAAAAACAACTTACTTAACTGAATATCCTGCGAGCAAAGGTATACATATCAATAAAATGTTTTTAAAATAACCTCTTCCATTTTAAAGTCTGCTTCAAAAGTTCGCAATCTTTTTACAGCAGTTGAAATATACAAGGATATTTCCACACCATAGATGTGTCATTGCGACACTTCGGCTTGAAGATTGCGCATGCAACGGCATTATAAATCAAGTGAAAACAACTCATGTCCCGCCTCACTCCTCCTAAGGGCATATCATTTACAGACCTACTTGACTATAATTAGGCATAGAACTACATACATTTGAATTTACAATCTGTATAATGTACGGATTTCTGTTATTTTTTCGTTGCAGTGCGCAGGGTTTTGCATAATTGGTGGCTTTTCTAAATCTGTTCTAATTAAGTCAAAGTCACGTATCATTAATGGTAACTTCGTTAAAGTGTAAGTAGGTTGGATATCTGAAGGCTCACTACGGATGACTTGAAGGCCGCAGGTTGAGTGTGTGAGAGGTTAGTTGCAGGTCAGTCATAATAGTACATAGTAGTACATAGACAGGCAACTTTATGATTATTAAATACTTTATTTGAGCATAAACATTGTACATATAGATGGACTTAGTGAGTATAAAGTAAAAAGGCATTGAATGACATTCTGTAACTAAACAGATGGGTGGTTCACGGTGGATGCAGGTCATTTCCTAGAGAAACAAGTTTTTTTTTATGGGCGATAAATCTATGTTTGTTTACTATCTCACCGATGGCAAATGTCGATGTGGACGAAGGTGGATCACATAGATCTAGAAGGTACCTATTCGCCTTATCTTAAACACTTAAACACACTCAGGTTTAGATAATAGGAAATAAAGCAGCAAGGAGCGCATTCAAAAAAAATCCGTGCGGGTTATGAAGATGGATGAGAATCGCTTAGTGTGAGTAGACGGAATATATATGCACTAAATAAGGATTGTAATTCGCCGTAGTCTGTTTGTCCTGGTGCGGAACGGAGATGGTGGGATGGGGTGAAAATCTATGAGAGATGTATATGTGTATATTGCAACATGGATTTCCGACCACTGAAAATAAAATTATATGATTAAAGATAAGATTAAAACGTAATGGTGGATTATAAGTTTAGTGTAAGAAACAGAGAGAGGCAACAAATTGTATTAGAAATATTTAATGTGATATGATAAGTTGAAAACAGTCGATCAGAAAGTCCTATGTTCAGCAATCGAGCACCTGAAAAAAATATTTTGACTCGAGTTGCGTGGTTAGTCGTAATAGTATAATCATTTACTTATAATATAAATTTTAAGTCACAATTTGGTTTTTAACGTGGTTTTACAAATGCCACAACTTAATCAAAATATAATAAATCGTGTCACAATTATTCTTACATTATCATTAACAGTGGTTACGAATGTCAATAATTTATAATTTTTATAATCGCATGCCAAATAAATTAAAAGAAAATAATAAATAATTATGTAAATCATAAATCATTTCGTGTTCCTAGCAGATCTTATCTATCCAAAGGTTGCCTGGAAGATATCCCTTTAAGTGATAAGGCCGCCGATTGTAAGAAATGTGGCTATTGATTGCTATTTTTAAGTAAGTCTGTAAGCATTGGTGTGCAATAAAGATATTATATCTCTATCTATCTTAATTGGAATTTGTATGGAAATATTTAAACAGGAACTTTCGTATCTAAGTAATTTAGTTTCGTCTAGTTTTACCTAATTACCTCAAGCTATGAATATGTATCACCGTATTAAAATGTCCAGTACTATGCTAAAGACCTCCTCAACATCATATAATAATTTATATGACATGCTCTGCTTAGACACCTGAATATAATTTCTTTAGAAACTATGTTACGGGTTTATGGGTCGCCAATCGATACTATTAAAAATGCATGCACTATCGATTGAAACCATTGATAGTAGAGATGGGACACGCGATCATCGTAGTTTTGTCGCATTTACATCGAAAACAGTTTGAATATGTCTGTTAGTCACGTTAACTGGGTTTCGGGATAGATTCGCATTTAGTGCAAATTTTGAGGATGTGTTTTTATAAGGTGAAAATATTTTCAGAATAGCGAATTATGTTTTCTTAGTTCAGCCACGAATTAGTGCCTCTGGTATCAAAAGGTAATTTATATTTTAAATATTTCAAATCCATAATATATATATTTTTAAACTTTTAATTTATAATGTTCTACTAGCGGCCCGCCCCGGCGTCGCACGGGTATAAAATTTTCCCGGTAATTATTCGAATTTTTCTCGCCGTAAAAACCATCCTATCTCTCAAGTTGGATCAAACTGCACATGGTGTGCGAATTTTATTGTAATCGGTTAAGTGGTTTAGGAGTCCATTGAGGACAAACATTGTGACACGAGATTAATATATATTAAGATAATTATTTTAGCGATAACAAGATGATATTTTTACGGATATACCTTTTTATGTACTTATTACGCCAAAGTTCCTACGCATACCGCTGAAAGGTCGAAAATAACATAAAAACTGAAAATGTAATAATATTTAAATGACTGAAACGCCGTTGACACTCATATGGCTTTTCCGTCGATACCAGTAATAGGTACTATAATAATAAGTTTTTAATGGACACAGCAACGACCTCGTGAGGTCAATGTTATATATACGGATTTCTGTACTATGTAGTTTATACTCGTAGTTCTAAATTAGGCTAAGACGGTATACATATAATATCACGTTAGTTATTCAGGTTTTTGACTTCTGCTGCCTCATAAATTTAAGTACACACTTCACTATAATGTAATAAAGTAACGAAGAAACTTGTTACAAATTTCTAGAAGTAATTATTTCGGCCATATGTCGTAGGACATAGGCCTTCTTTATTGATTTTAATAATATTGACCAAAGCTTGCTTCAGCACGCTTGGCCGTAAAGATTATTTTTTAAGATTTGTAATATCAAATAATGGAATTAAATGATTTTGTATCTTATAATGATTCATTACCTACTATGACTACCTCCGCCCGCCCTCTTCGTTCCACTTCATGCTACTGATTTAAAATTTCAATGAATTAAAAAAAAACATGTTGTGTGTGTGATTTGCACACGATGGAAGTGAATCTTCATTAAATCGACAAAAGAATGAGATGAATATATACAACAAGGGTAGGATTATAACAAAGTAAAGTAAAGTATATATTTATTGCATAAAACAAAGTTTAATTGTTTAAAAATGAGTAATTTGATTAATTTTAACAGATATTTTATATTTTATTTAACATATGTTACATAATCTATTGCTCAAGTTCCATATATTCAGTTTCTGGATTTTTTCTTCATTTTAATTTTATTTCCATTTTTTTGCGTCGATATTGACAACACTTTCGGCATTAGTTTTCGGTATCTTATAAAATTTATTATTTAGCACAACAAGATATAAAAATAGTCACAAACACACTGTTAGATAATAACACACCACGCTGACATCTTACTAAAAAGCTGTAATACCCAGCCGCATACAGGGAACAGAAGTATTAGCTCACGTAGTTTTCACATACACTAACACACGTTAAATGCATAAATACAAGCAAGTATTAAACAGTGTGAATATAATACACACCGATATCTGCTCTCGCTCTGGCTCACTAATAACAGGCGACTAATATTGTATTTGTGTCTCTTACCTGTCGTTTTTTCGGTTGCATCCGGTTTGAAATCACAACGATTCTAAAGAAATTTCACTTCAAAAATAAAAAAAAGATTTGCAATAAACAAAAGAAGTTAATGATTTTGTATCATGTATCAAAAGGCTGCCGCAAGCTGTTGACTCTTGGATGCCCAAGCAGTCCGTGTATGGCCCGCCAAAGTACTTTTAAATAACACAGCCATTGGAACATAGATTAGTTCTCATCATAGGCATAGGCCTCCCTAAAAGATTTTAAGTAATTTCAGCTGGCAGCGGTCTGCATCCACCGTGAGCCCGATTCACCAGGTCATCCGTCCATCTAGTTAGTTTCCTGGTTGGTAGTTCTCACCCCAGTTAAATTACGAGGGTAATATATACTGTCGTTCAAAGTCTAGCCATTTATGGTGCTTAGTAGATTGCCCAGCCGCGTGAATTAGTGAGTTGGGTTACATAGCCGATGGTGATATGAATCGGAATAAATTTGTGTGAATGTTTTTTTAATGTAAGTGGGTTAGTTGTCATCTAAGCACGTGGGTTCAATAAATTCTTAATCTGCATTGTAAGGAAACCGGCATGTTATGAGAACTTTCACCAATCTGGACTTGGCCATGACGTTGTGAATTAAGACCTAATAATATCTCTTGTCAAGACAGAAGTCCCTGTGTCCCAGCAGTGGGACATAAAGAAGCTTAAACATTTTAGTCTGATATAATCTATATAAATAAAAATGAATTGTTGTTCGTTAGCCTGATTAAAACTCGAGAACGGCTGAACGGATTTATCTTATCATAGTCTTGAAATGTTCGTGGAGGTCTAGGGAAGGTTTAAAAGGCGAGAAAAAATCTAATAATAGCAGGGAAAAAAAATTGAATAAAAACCTGTGCGAAGCCGGGGCGGGCCACTAGTGTAAAATATGTTTATGAATAAGGTACCTATCCAGATTTGGCTCACGCCTTACGTTTGCTGTGCACAAGGAGGCTGCAACGCCATCTATAGATTAACAAGTGAACTACGTTCAGCTGTTGAAAGCCTGTAGACTATACTTCTTAGCCTTTCTATGTCCATATGTATTAGTTTAAATAAATGATCATAGATGTCACTTAACAGTTTTAAATTATTTTAAGGTACTAGTGTAGTTATAATGGATGAAAAAGGAGCCTATGTCCTTTCTCTTCTAAAGAATCTGTATTCCAAATTTCATTCAAATCGGCAGTGGTTTATGTGTGAAAGAGGAATAGACCGACACGACAGTTACTTTTTTATTTATTAGGTATATAATATAATATATTGTTATGATTGTTTTAGAATAGATACAGTTTCAGTTTAAGTTTAATGGGAAAATGAAAAACAGAAAGTAAAATGTCACTTATCTTTCCTTTGGTGATGTAATATACGGAGAACAATAATAAAATTTTTTAAATCTGTCTGACTTGTATGTACACGCTATCCATATTTTCAGCATTACAGTTCTCCATACCCTAAGGTTTGCTGTAAGAAAACTCTAATAGGGTTAAGCTCGCCTTTATACATGCCCTATGTATAACTAATATTTGTATATATTTCTGTGTGCAATAAATAATTTAAGAATTTAAAATAATTTATAACAACACGGAAAGGAAAGCGTAGCGTAGGACGTCCACCAATAAGATAAGACCAAGAAGACGGAAAACCTGGTAAAGACCGCGGAGTCATGGTAGATACAGGCCGCTGCCAGCCGAAATTACTGCGAATCTTTGAGGAAGGCTTTTACCCAGCATGGACATCCTGCAACTGAAATTATGAATTATATAATATAAACCTAAATTTAAAATTTTAGGAAGACCCTCGATTCCAATGCTTTAATTTCCTTAAAAGTAAAACACCATAATATTTTGTATTGTGCACCCTTTTATTTGATACCCCACTAAAAATCCGAAAATCTGCAAGATGAATAGTGCATGTTTCCTCCTGTTTAATTTTTCTGTTAGAGGCTTATTGTTGCGAATGGTATACGTCGTCATCACGGTTATTCAATGAATAAAAAAGAAAACATTTTAAAAAATACCATCATTTTAATTAAGACATTTACCCCATCTGTTTACATTTACACGATGCGCTGACATTTGATACCCCACTCGAGTATATTTGCAGATTTTCGGTTTTCCTTCCCCACCCTAACACCCATAACGTTTAAACGGCACAACCGATTTTCGTGAAACATGTGTAAGAACACTCGCGCCAGACTCACCTTTCATACAAAAAAAACTAAATTAAAATCGTTCCATCCGTTAGGGAGCTATGATGTCCCACAGACAGACAGATACACAGACAGACAGACATACACGTCAAACTTATAACACTATAAATAGGGATTTATAGGGTCGGGGGTTAAAAATGACGTCAAAGTTAAAAATATACCTTTTCATAATTTAAGATTGTATCATTCCTAGAACATTAAATCGATCAAAGATATCAATACCATCATAAATCTTTTAATCCTATTTATAATAGTAATGTCGCCTAGAATATCGAGTTGGTTATTGCGAGACCAGTGGCTATAACTCTTATAAACCTATAGGAGCGATTGCACAAGCTATGGCTTGGAAATGTTCCGGGT
Organism: Gymnoscelis rufifasciata; assembly: GCA_929108375.1. Lineage (NCBI taxonomy): Eukaryota > Metazoa > Arthropoda > Insecta > Lepidoptera > Geometridae > Gymnoscelis > Gymnoscelis rufifasciata. Next base: position 2,679,062 of record OV815315.1, on the reverse strand, counting down.
TCGAATCCGTGACACGTTTGTTGCAATTACTGGCATTTTGCATTGTACTTATGGTCCAAAGTTTTGAAATTGTTTTGCAGTGGTAGTGGTCTTAATTTTAAGGTATTTGAAAGTCCAGAAAAGCGGCTGCATCTTACGAATATTGTAGTTTAGTAGAAAGTTTGTTAGTGTGTGTCGGACATGTTTAATAATTTAGTTATTTGTAGCAGTGTCTCGCGATATAATATTTTTTTTCGCGGCACGACATATTTTGTCGCTGTTAAAAGTAGCCAATGTACAAAAATTTTTGTCTAATCGGGTCAGCCAAAACAACACTTTTCTATTCAAATATGACTGCCTTAGTGGCGTGGTGGGAAGGTCCGCTTTCAGCGCAAGAGGTAGCGGGTTCGATTCCTGCCGAAGGGCCAAGTGTTGTATGTTCAGCACTTTTTTCTTGGTCTTGGTGTTTAATACTCATACTAAAAATAACTATGTATGTGTATTATATTAAATACATCAGATGTCTAGTACCTTGTTCTGTACTAGACATCTGATATATTCAATATAGTAGCTTAGAGCTTACCACGGGGCTAGATGTTGTAGTGAGGATTGTCCAGCGCGACAGAAAAAATATAAATATATATATGTATTATGGGTATTCTATTAAGAATTTAAATTTAATAGCTTACTTTATGCCAATCCTAGACTTGGCATCTATCACACATGTCTTGATAACACAAAACAAGTTATCAAAATTGAGGGCGTTATATTATATTTGATGAGATTTTCTTACGAAGGTTTTAAGTGCTTTTGATATATTTTTTACATTATAGAGGGAAGAATAGACCACGTTCCATCATTTTCGTCTGTTACATATTTTGTTGTTAGGTATTTTTAGTTACGAGTGCAAAGAATATTTAGTGCAACATATTTGGGTTCCACTCCCAAAAATGTTGTCATAGTTCATTCTAATGATATTGAGAGTAAGGCTTTGCTTATACACGTCACCTTTGATAAGGGGTAGTCGGGTTAGACACTTTACTTGCTTTTATTTCCATCAAAATAATTAATACTATATGGTCTAAAAAAAAGTGTGTGTGTGTCAGCTACGACGCACGATTGGAGTTTACTCCTTACGAACGATAATTATGATATATAATCGAATAGAAAAAAAAGGTAAATGAACGCATCTGCTAAAATGATAAGAGAAACAAACATTATATCTGTAATTATTCGGATTATTTATATTACTTCAATAAAGCGTATTACATAAAGTATGTTACAAAATAATATAATTAAATACAGTGAGACTACGAAGTATCGCGCAAAGAGGAGACCCCGAGAATGAGATACGCTGTGTAATGTACTCCATCTCATTCTTTTACACGTTCAATCCTACAGATATATATATATTTGTCTCTTTCTAGGTAACGCCTCAACTTTTCGTGTTACACTTGATTTTACTCCTCATAAAATTTCCGTACCGAGCCTTATAACTCAAATCGTTTCTTAAGGAGTAAACTCCAAAAACCCTTACATAATCCCATGACGTCAGAAGAATTCAACTCGCGTCCTTTTCCTATAGAAAGCTGACATGCCACATGCCACATATGGAGCAAGGGGGTGACATAACAAACATAACGCAGGAAGGTACGGTTGACCGGATATTGAGTAATAGCTGATCATAGACCAACCTTTTAAACGGTGTTTACGACGGCAGGTTCTCGTATTGACAGCCCTGTGAGACTGAGTTAAAAAAAAAGTACAAATTAATTTTGAAAGCTCCATAAGAGTATTCTGATTCTGCATTTTATTAAGCGAAGTTCAACGTCATCGAAATCGTTACTACGTTTATATTTTGGACCAGTCGTACAAGCAAACCAACCATTTTTACTTACCCCAAAGCTGCCTAGTGATTTTGACCCTATAAACACTGTTATGATAAACTGAGGATACTTCTTTTTTAATTGAAATTCCATTTCAAACATCTTTCGACACTGAGTGTAAAAAGATTATAGTTTCCATAAAAACAAAAAGAGATAACAGATAAATTATATTCATTTTATACTAGCTCACCCTAACAAACGTTGTTTTGTAAAATTTAAAATAGATAGTAGCCCATTCTCAGACCTACTGAATATGCATATAAAATAAAATTTCATAATTATCGGTTGTGTCAGGTGAATTTTATATTATTTTTTATTTTTAGTTAAGTTATCATCATCATACTTTCAGCCTAGTCGGAGTTTTATGTTAACCAACATAGTATATGATAGTCCTTAAGGTATTTATTTATATGCCTTTGTAAGGTACTTTATATGTAAAAAATTCATAATAATCGGTTAAACCGTCACTAGGTTTGCGGGGCATTACCATTGCACAGGAGGTAAAGCCATAAAGACTGCGTTAATTATAAAATACTGCCTTTGGTTTTAATAAATGATTGAATAATTGTGGCTATAGAATCATGATCTCTTCTATCCACGAAGGTTTTATTCACTTTTTGTTAGGTATAGGTTTTATGTATTTGGGAAAATACATAAATGGCGGGCCATGGGCAGAGAAAAAACGACAAAAATACTGTATCATAATACATTTTATTATAAAATCCATACAAATAGTCGACTGCGGTCGAAGTAAACCTTATTCATGAACACTAAGTATAAAATCAAACTATATACAACACTCAGGTACACACTCTTGACGCTTCCTCCAAGGAGAGATCAAGTGAAACTATGCTCCAGAATTGTGTTTGTGAACTGAATTTTACAATCTCTTTTCAGATTATTAACCAACATTCAAGACCTAACTCTCTGGTGGGCGAGCAATCTAACAAAATCACTACGTCTTAATTCAACGCAGATCAAAACTGTCTACGTGAAATTCGGTCCAAAAATTCCCTGCAAATACAGTTACCAGTTAGTCATCACCATAAAATGATTGATCACCCACAAACACAATTTCTGACAACAATTAAAGCAAAACAATGGCTTTACCCAAACAAAAACATTGCTGTTTAATTGCACTCTACTCCCAGTACTGCAACTAAACCTGATTTAAGAATGGCTTCATAAGAAGTTAATATTCTGCCAGTCTATCCAAAATCCGGTTACCTCCAGAACAGTTCCCTTAAAACTAGTTTTCTAGCTAAATCACACAAATCCTTTGACTATATGGAGTTTTCACATGAAATGCCTCGCACTCTTGGGAATGGGTTTAAGGGTTTTAAGGTTGTGGGACTCTGGACAAGGGCAAAAAAGCCATGAGACAGCCCAATTTATTCATTATGATCAAAGAAGGCATGAAGCAAAAGTGTATAGATGGCAGTACCAATGAGCCTTAACCCTTAGACTTGTGGTGTGTGGATCATCGATTCATAATCGTGATACTCAAAGTGTAAATATCACGACGTAACTGCCTTATTGGATTTGCTGCCATCTAAAATTACATACCCTCTGAATATGTAAATATCAAGACAAATTATAAAATAATGTAACATATTCAGATCATTATTAAATAATTATAAATTTTTGCTCTTCTAAAATTGATTTAAAATCTTATGCGAACTTTATAGGACTGTTTTCTACCGTTATCCACTAGGATACCAGTAAAGGATTTCGCAAAAATGCCGTGCCCATTACTGGTTTCCAAAAAATATCAGTAGAAGTAGTAATCTTGTAACTAGAGCCCCACAACCTACAAACAGCTTTCTACCAGCCGTATCTTCCATGAAGGCCGTGGGAGAGGGGCAGAGACAGATGGGCGTGCGGGGCGTACACTGACTTCACGATTGGGACCGGTGCTGGAATGGGTACGGCGACGGGCTTGGCTACTGCGACCGGGTATGGTGCTGGAACGGGCACTCCGACCTGGAAATATTCAACAATTGCTTAGCAATATCAAAGGTAAACCGTCAGGCTTGAGTTCCAGTAGCATTCTCTTTGACACGTAAAATATTATTATTCTTTGAGCTTCGGTCGTTTATTGATAATTTTAATGAATACTAGTTTTCTTCTATTTTAAAGCAGTTAGAATTGGCTCAGGGAGAATTTTATTCAGCTGCTACGTTGGATTTGTCTCTTAGTATTTTTTTGGTTGGTTGATCAACTGGTTCAACAACATGTTTATCAACAAATCAGGTAGTTGCTCTCCACTTACTTGTTTAATGATGGGTACTGGGACTGCATGGTGCACGGGAACGGGGACTGGTCTGTCGACTGGTACGGCAACGTGTTTCTCAACTGCTACGGGGTACGGTCTAGGTACTGGTACAGCGTAGGGTCGATCCACTGGTACTGGGACTGCCACCTGCATTACGACGATATTGAGTTACAGTATTAAAATGCTTCTACATATGGACACTATCTAGAAGATAACCAAAAAACAAGACCCCTCACATCATGCAAGTGAAAAAAAAGCCGATTTCAAAATCAGAACTCACCCTCACTGGCACAGGAACAGGTCTATCAACAGGTACAGGGTAAGGCGCCGGCACGGGAACCCCAACATGTTTCGTCACCGTCGTATGCACGTCTGCGCCAATCAAAGCGCCGGATAAACCAAGATGGCCGTAGCCTGGATCGGCGTAGCCGAATATGCTGAATTCCATAATAACAATTATTTTTATTTCCATATCAAAGTATCATAATAGCATTGCATACGGGTTTATTACAGACAGGGTGTGTATTATGTTCAATTATGTAAACACTTAAGAACGAATGTAATTATAAACTTTTAAGGACATAATTTCACTATTTGTAAATCTTATTTTTTTTTCTTTGTGAAAAATACATTTTTTTTTATCAGATTAGGTCTAAAACAAGCCATTACTTTAAAAATGTTCATAAAACAAATAGATTATTTGGCTTGCCTATGCCCAATGCTTAATATCTAAACTTTTTTACAGCAAAGATACAAAAAGTCAACGATTATTAACGTTACTTTCATTTTATTGAAGAGAAGTTGGCGAAGTAGACTAAACATACAGCCATCTCGCGAGATTTTGAGTAATTTAACGGCAGCACTCTTCTTATACGGGCACCTTCAACTAATGTTATGGATTATACCAAAACAGAAAAAATCTAATGTCGATTTTAAAGGGTGATGTATCGATCCAATGAATCGAACATATCGATTTACAAAATCGATATTTTTGGCTCGAACAATCGATTTTTCGATTAATCGATCTCAGATCGCCATCCCTAGGCCGGCACCCCTTAACCCATAAAGTTGGTTTGATTTAAATTATCTCAAATGGGGAATGCTATTTTAAGGGTCCAACGAATTTTTTTTTAAGTAGGGCACTTTCGTTTGGTTTTGTAGAAAACAATTAAAAGAGAAGAATACAAGTATTTTAATTGTTGTATGAATAATGAAATGTGCCGATTTCTTTCACAGATATCCTTATAGGCACTTCGAAAAATAAAAACCACTCATTATTTATGAAAAGAAATTAAAGTGATAATCATACATGACAAAAAATAAACAAAAAAGTGAAAAAAAATTGTGAAATATAACAAAAAAAACGGAATTACAAATTTAAATCAACGAATTTCCAACATCGAAGCATTATTATGCAATGTAAGGATCTAGCGAACTACTTACAACCAATTGTAATTCTAATCTCAGTCAAATAGCAATATAAACCATGTCACTTGAACAGTGAATAAAATTATACCATACGAATTAGTGTGTGTTGCCAGTGATGACTTACGGATCCGAAACGTGGTCATTCACTATTGGCCTTATGAATAGGCTCAGAGTCGCTCAAAGAGCTATGGAAAGGGCTATGATCGGGGTTTCTCTACGGGATCGAATCAGAAATGAGGAGATACGTAGAAGAACGCGGGTCACCGACATAGCCAAACGGATTAGCTCTTTGAAGTGGCAGTGGGCAGGCCACATAGCACGAAGAACAGATGGCCGTTGGGGCCGAAAGGTTCTCGAATGGAGGCCGCGGATTGGTAAGCGCAGCGTCGGACGACCACCAACAAGATGGACGGATGACTTAGTCAAACTTGCTGGCTCACGGTGGATGCAAGTGGCGACCGATCGGAATCATTGGTCGTCTTTGAGGGAGGCTTATGTCCAGCAGTGGACGTCAAAAAGCTGAAATGATGATGATGATGATGATACGAATTTAGCATCACTTTAACTATTCCGTATGTTTTTCAGTCATTCGACAGAGTAAACAAAAAGTGCTCAGGAATAAAATCTCTTATAAGAATGAAACTTGGGTTTAATGTGGTTTAATTTATTTTTATATACTTTTTAAACGGAAATATCTTAGAAACCATACGTTAGAAATTTATCGTCTTAACACTTTTAGATGTGAGCATTTACTTTATCGACTGGCATGCGGTTTATCACTGGCAAATGGCTGACGACTAGGTATGCCGAAATGTTGGAACCCATTAGCTCATTCGGATAAAGGACTTAACAACTTAAGGACTCAATAACTTGCAAGATTTTATTACATACAAACATAATGAAAGCTTATAAAGAAAATTCATGACTGTGTTAGTTTCATAAGTATAGTAAGTAAGCTTAGTAACTTAGAGGGTAAGTGATGTGATATTGTAATCTATACTAATTATCTGTCCGCCCGAGCCGTTGCCGTAATCCATACTTATTATTAAAATGCGAAAGTAACTCTGTGTTTGTTCCCTTTTTCACGCAATACTACTGAAAAGGAAATATAATAAAGGATAGGATTAGTCTAAGTAGGACTCCTGTACTGGATTTCAGTTTTATTTTAACAAGTTTACCAAATCGAATACCCGTTATCAGGGATAAATTATGTATTCTAATATTTTAAATTGATTTTGGTAAGATTGACAATAAGGTTCATGCTTTTTAACCGATATTTTTTATTCGTTAAGAAATCAAATGGTTACAGGTTTGTTTAGTCAAAAAACAAAAGTTTATTTATAATCTTGATGATGATGAATCTAGATTTGAAATAATAAGGTTAGAATTTTAACTGATTTATTTTATTTACATTTCAGAATTAAATTTGTCTTCAATTCCCGACTCTAGGTTTCATGATTTCTGAAAAATACTTTGTTGTTCGTTCCCTAAATTATATTTCAAAATATGTAAGTTCCAATGCTGTATACCTAACATCATGATTTTGACCTATATCACGCAAGTCCTGCCCTCCTGACCTAAATTCATATTTGTCTTCACAAAGCACTTACAAACGCTTTCATTTTCACTGCACTAAGTTCCACTTCACTTAAACAGAACAGTTCATATGTGACTAAGATTCCGTCCAGTACTTATATAAGGCAGACTACCCCACTATAGCCACAGATTTAAACATTATCACTATGAAAAACACCATAGAATAGATGACAGTTAGTATAGAATTTGCAGTGTAGATAATAGTTTGTGGGGGTCAGGATTTAGCATCGTTTGCATCAGTTTTAAGTCAATTGGCAAATTTGGACATAGAAGGAATTTACGATGCAGTTTGTGAAATGAGAAAACGCTGTGCACGTAAATTACGGAGAGAAATGGAAGGTCAGTGGAGAAAAAATGTTCTTCTGATTTTGTTATTCTATGGTCATCAAGCAGTTGGGAAATTTTTGGCATGTTTAAAGGTGTCACAAAACATTTTAAATTTATTTTACTTAAGTCTATTGATTCTTGCTTCCTGTAAGTTGGAGATTCATATAACAATCATACAATTTTGAGTCTTTTGTTAAATTAAACAGATAATTTGTTTACCAGTAGCATATATTTTATATGATTATTGTGTTAGATTATTATTTTTAACCAACCTATTGTTCTCAAAGCAATACGTTTTGATTTTCTTAGCTGTACATAATAGTGAAAAATATATTTTCCGCGGTTATATCCGTGTTCATCAAGCTGTATTATTGTTCCATGTTTAATATGTATGCATACTCCAATTTTCATTCAAACTGTACAGATATATGAACGTTAAAGATTACCAAACATACTAACTTGCTTTCGCGTTTATAACATATCATTTAACATCATGAAAAAGGATATATCAAAATTTTCACGATATAAGGGATATATACCGCTCGGAGGAAACAATTACATAAATAAGCTAAAAATAAACAAATCTTCCATCTGGGTCAAATGTCATAAAATTTACCTAAATCGTAAATGTAACCACTAAACCCATTTAAAATCACCGTCGTCGTCGTGTATATATCGTGAAATAATTACCTATCTCAAGTGATCGTATTTCAAGTTTGCCCAATAGGCATCTGGCTGCCTGCTCCAAATAAGAAGGTACATTAAGTTACTGGCTACTGCTCGTTACAACAATATCTACTGCTCCGTTTTGTAACCACGGGTTGGCTAATAAAGGGACTAGGTTCACATTATATTGGTCATTTGTTTTATTGCCATGTTTTGAAAAGGGATGAAAGACAAGAAGTAATATATGAGTGTGGAAGAGCTAAGCCAAAGAAAAGATGGATAGACTGTCATTTCATTTCAAGATCATTTCATTTCAGTTCAGTTCTATAATTTAAACAAGAAAGGTCGTTTGACACTCTATCGACTGTAATCTAAACACTGACGTGTTGAGATAGCGAGTGACAGGAGATACTCAAACAATATTGGAGGTGTTCTCTGTTCACGTCCGTAAGTGTTAACCCTCTGAATCCTTACACGTGACCTCCGGGTGGTGCTAAGAACAGTATCAGTATCGGCCGCGGCTTGTCACGACCCTCCGGGCTGGGCCAGTGCATGAAACGTTTTTTCTCGTGCTTCGTAATGTGGTCCGGAGAAGCCATCTTGGTCTTCATGCCCCATCTTAGACCACAACTTCACTTTACATCAGGTGAGATTGTGGTCAACTGAAGGCTTATCTAGCATTTAAAAAAAACCGGATTGCAAGCCTGAATTTCCTTAAAAGTAAAACAGAAAACTATTCTTTATAAATAAAAATGAATTGTTGTTCGTTAGTCTGATTAAAACTCGAGAACGGCTGAACGGATTTATCTTATCATAGTCTTGAAATGTTCGTGGAGGTCTAGGCGAGGTTTAATAGGCGAGGAAAAATCGAACAATTGCCGGAACAATTGGATTAAAAAATTGAATAAAAACCCGTGCGAAGCCGGGGCGGGCCACTAGTTTGTAATAAACATGTGATGCGATTTCATTTGATACACCATTGGAGTATATTGCTCACATTCGGTCATTCTTCCCCACATAAAACTTTTGACCCCTCGGCGGGAATCGAGCCCGCTACCTCTTTCACCGCAAGCGGCACAGGTCCTAGGTCCGCTAGCTAGCTCAATAGAACTACCTCGCTCAGTCACATGTGACAAAGCCGTATAGCTTTTGACAACACTAACCGTTGACACGTATTATTGACATAACTAACCCATGCTTAGTTTTTTCGTATTTTGTGAAATAAGCTCTTTAATCATTATATAAAAATATTCAGACGAAAGATGTTTATTAAAAACTAGCGGGCCGCCTGACTTCGCCCGGGTAATTATTCAAAAACCATAATTGAACTCCAAAGAAAATTTAAAAAAAAATTGGCCAAATTGGTCCAGGCTTTGTTGAGTTATGCGCTTAGCAACACGTTTTGCAATTCATTTTTATAATATCAGAAGATAAATAAAAAAAACTAAAATTATTAAGTAGATATGTCTGTAGAATCCTACCAGAAGATGGTCCTAACTTAACTTAACTTTATTTACTGCGTCTTGTGTAGAGATTAAGAGCGCGTTCATATCTTTTTATTGAAATACTTTTAACCTGCCGGGTTAGCGCGGCGATTGTTGTCAAGATAGAAAAGAAACGCTGACTAGGTAGATAATAGACAAAACATGTTGTGCCGACCCCACGTAATGTGGGATATGGCAAGAGAATGATGATGATTCGAATGTCTTCTGAATTTAGGTGAATTTACGTAAATTAATTGGTATCATAATAATCATTTTCGTGTCGCGCGTTGATTCATAGAAAAATATAAATATTGTATCGGTAAACAATTTTCTCTCAGTTTTTCCCCAATTTCGATTGACATGACATTGCTTAAACATTTATGTCAACTTATTGTTTTTTCTCAACTAAGGCCAGAAGTTAATATCTAGAGAATGTCTCGTGAAAACTTAAATTAAAGTAAAGTAATTGGAAGAAAGTGCCGTTTATACAACGATACGCATAACGTTAATAAAAAATTATATATAAATATATATCATACTTACAGAAGTAATTATGAACCTTCTCCTTTATCGAAGTCGGTTAAAAAGTGGTTATTTATAGTTAGCTGTGACAATACAACTTTATTTAATTTTAATACTTTAAAAAAAATATATTTTAAATGATAGGAAAATTTTCAAGATAACAATAGATCTAGGTTCTATTTTAATAATGGCCACCCTACTGGCCCTTAACTTAACATTTGAAAGGGACAACGGTTCCCACAGATCCTACTTCACAATCACCTCATAACGTCATAAGTATCACCATAATCCTCAGTCCATTACCGCCCTTTTGCCAATAAAAGCAAGGCTGATTATTGTTTAAAAGGGATTACCCTGTGACACCTGAAGTATTCGACGCTCTAGTACCAAGTGATCAAGGACGATGTTTTTGATAGCATTGTAATTAATACTATTGGCAATTAGAAGCCTTTTAGATGTTAACATTACAGTTATTTTAAAGTAATATGCATAATTATTCTCCTTGGTCTGGGTGTTTAATATGTATAATAAAAAATATCTATGTATGTATGTCTATTATATTAAGTATATCAGATGCCTAGTACCCGTAACACAAGCTAAGAGCTTACCACGGGGCTAGAGGTTGTTGTGTGGATTGTCTAAAAATATTTTATTTATTTATTTATAAATAAAAGGTATTCTGTTTAGTCTGTCAGTTAGTCCGTTCAAAAATAATGGACACCTATTTTTTGCTGTATCAATTTATTAAGAAAGTGCCGAGATATAAGGCCAAAAATTTCTTGTCTTCATGTTCAAGTGACATAAAAATTTGAATGATTTCGAATAGTATTTATAATGTTTCATAATATGTAACAAAATTGGAATCGAAACCAAATCGTAGGTCATAAGTCCAAAATTTTACTACTAAACGTGACGTCGCAAATAAATAAAATATTTTGTGATAATATCCTAAATTTTATTATTTAAGAGTATAAAGTAGAATGGCCTGCCGACTGCCACTGAGGCGCTATATCGGCGACCCGCGTTCTCCTACGAATCTCCTAATTTCTGATTCAATCCCGTACTGTTATGTTCAGAACTACATAACAGAACTGCTATTACTCAATGAGATCCAACGTACGATTAAGTCATTCCAGTTCACTATGGCACTGTGATTTCTTCGCCCATAAACAATTTTCCTACCACACTTCATTCGTCATCCAGCTTCAATTCAAAAATATAAACCTTATGTCTATGAAATAGCGAGTATAGTTGTGGAATAAGATCGTGATTGAGATAAGGGTGTGTCGTAGTTTTTATTGCATTTCTCAATGATGTAATAAGTATCTATTGCATGGACCAGTGTGCACCTATTATGTACTAATGTATGCGTTCTTAGAACTTTTTAGGGTATGTGATTGCTTGGTGTTACGCGTTTCAGTATGTTTTAAATTGATTAAATAAATGATATAGTTTAATAAAGATAACCAATTTTCAAAGGATAGATTCCGGTAAGCCGTTAAAAATATAAAGAAAGTTATGACGTCTTGATATCACGGCAATACAAAATAGTTTTTTTTTAATTCGTACACAAGGAGGATTAAATTTAGTTCACAATCATGTGAGGTCTTTTGGGGGTTCGTAAGCAGTGGTTTAAAATAGGGTTTATATTTAGCAGATTATCAATTTTTTTATTTATTAGAATATATATACTTATTCTATAATCTGGATTAACACATTGTGGAAATCCATTACACAGTAGAAACGACTGTGGAAAACGTAAAAACGTAGTTTCAAAAATAACTAACTAACTTTCAAAATAAATCGGCTGTAACGTTTTTAGCAGCTTTGATTTGACAAATTGCTTGGCCACTACCTGCTATTTAGATTTTTTTAACTAAATCCTTAAAAAAATTGGTTAAGGTCGGAATTAAGTACACTCTCTAGGTATGCATCCAGGAAAACCCGTGTAGCGCATATTAAAAAAAAAAGAGCTTAGTTCATAATGTCAGTTCAGTTCAGTTTAAACATGACTCGGTCTAATCCCATTAGACACTGACGTGCCTGAACTGTGTTCCATATACTTTCCGCATCGCCTCATTGGACATTCGAGTCGCTATTCTTATTTAATGCAAGAACTAAACCTATTAAACTAAAATTCGAAATACTCCCAAATTTTATGTGTAAAAGTAAGAGACAAAATTCGTACTTGATTAAATGCCCATGATAAGTTACCGAAGGTGTTATGATCACCGTGGGGTTCAGTTTAATGTAAAAATAATAATAGAAACTTTTATTATGAGCCACAAGAATTAGAATAACTGCCTCAGTGGCGCGGTGGGCGGAGGTCCGCTTGCGGTGCAAGAGGTAGCGGGTTCGATTCCCGCCGAGGGTCAAGTGTTTGTATGTTCTGCAAGCATTTTTTCCTTGGTCTGGGTGTTTAATATGTATATAATAAAAATATCTATCTATGCTATGCATGTCTATTTTATTAAGTATATCAGATGTCTAGTACCCGAGACACAAGCTTATAGCTTACCACGGGGCTAGATGTTGTTGTGTTGATTGTCCGGCAATATTTATATTTACTTATTTATTTAAATAAAATAAAATTTCAACAACAAAAAACCGAAACGTTCAACATATTCAAGCAGCTCAGAGCTGCCGAAAACTTATATTTTGCGTAACCATATATGAGTACGCGTGTGTACCTAAACACTTACAAATTGTAAATATCAAAAAGTTTTTAAGCTATGGCAGACAAATCTAGAAATGAGATGAAATTTTATCTATGATATAAAATTATGTGTGAAAATGAAATTCCTTACGTCGAGAAAAAAATCGAGTAATTGCCGGGAAAACTGATTTAAAAAATTTCCCGTGCGAAGCCGGGGCGGTCCGCTAGTCTTAGGAATAAAAACAAACAACAATAAATGTAAAGGCAATTCAATTTCATATAACTGGAATCTGCGCTTGAAGCGTCAGTTTGACAGTGTCAAGTTAATTATGTTATAAAGTGAAAAAGATGTTAGTCAGTTGAATGCTGTTTTGAATTCTCCGGCTATGTTCATAATGTTCATAATCTCGTAAAAGCCCTATCTAATCTGACGTTTGACACTGACGTGACTAAACTGTGTTCCATATACCTTCCGCATCGCCTCATTGGGCATTCGCGGCACTGTTCTAATCTGACGCAAGAGCGGTAACATTGTGCTTAGCTACCGATTTGCACACTAATGTTATAGTGTTCCGAATTGCATGTAACCGAATGCTATAAACAGGCTATTTTTTGATTATTGTATATCAAATTGATGGAACCTACAAACCTTTGTTTCAGTTATTCATGATTCCTTTTGGAAATATACTGGCGGACTCAGGTTTTTTTACGACGACGCCTTTATGATTTTATGTCGTACAAAGTTTAGTCCCGCGGCGGGAATCGAAGCCGCAACCTACTGCACCTCAGGCGGACTTTCGCCCACCGAGCCACTGAGGTCGTCAAAATCCATTAAATCCATCCATAAAACATGTATTTAAGTAATTTGGGTTTTTAGTAGTCTTGATAGTAGACCTATAACATGTCTTTCTACAAACTCATCAACAATAAAGTAGGTTGAACAATACTACCGCTGAGACAAGGATCTGCATCAGTAAAATGTATGTCGTCAACCACGCGTAAAGTGAATGAAATAGATGTATGCAAGGCGAGGTGGGACATTGTTAGCACTATTTACATGTTATTGCAAGGGTTATCACGTGTTTTTAACTACATAGTTTATGCTATGGAAGATACTGCAAGTAAGGACGCATGAAATAGTACATAAATAAATAATACATAAATATAATCTACCAAAGTATGTTAGGCATAAGAAAATTAATAAGAGTATGTTAGGCATAAAGAAAATTAATAAAATACGCAACACATCTATCAGGAGTATAAATAAAATACAGAACGTCACTTAGGTTATAAAGGAACTCAAATGGAGATGGACGGGACACACTATACGCGGTCTAGACAAATGGAGCAAAATCATCGTAAACTGGTATCCTAGAGACAAAAGAGGAAACGCGGAAGACAATTTAAAAGATGGGAAGATGAAATAAGAGAGACAGCAGGAAAGACATGGTCTAGAACTGCACGAACAAGAGAGGAATGGAAGCAGTTGGAAGAGGCCTTTGCCAAATCTGGGCAAACAGATGCAATAGAAGTTGCCGATGTCTAATTTTAAAATGTACATATAGTTAAGTATCAGAATAAAGGCTTTATTATTATTATTATATAAATATAATCCACACAGCAACATCTAGCACCGTAGTAGGCTCTAAAGCTTGTGTTATGGGTACTTATTTTCTATAGTAGTATTTCACCTCACTACGTTGAATGCCGTGCGTGTGTTCCATTAAATCGATTATATTTTACGTCTGACTTTTTACACCTAGCTGTAAAGTTAAATAATTTAAATCAAAATCTTTTTTTATGCTCGATAAGTCTTTATTTGACCACAATCTCACCTGATGTAAAGTAACGATGTGGTCTAAGATGGGACATGAAGACCTAGAAGGTAGGAATACTTAATAAAAATAAAATTAAAAAATCTTAGATCATCATGAAGGTACGAGTACACTCCTTCCGCTGTTTTTGCTTTCAGCGATAAGACCGCCCATTGTTGTTGTTACATACTTCATATTTCCTTTATTTATCAATACAATGAAAAGTTAGTTAAATTGAACACATTGGGTATGTAAATGCCGCTATTACCCTTTTGAATATAGCTGTTAAATGATTATCGCGGTCACACACATTCTGCGAGTAATTGATGCAGGTTACGTCAGACTGTTACGCATTACGTGGAGGTCTAGACCAGATCTAGTTTGGGAGTGCTACGTACACTTATATTTGTGAGTTTACCTAGCAATGTGCTCTATTATGTCCATAGAGATGATACAACCGCTTGAGTAAGGAAGGAAAAGGAGAAGGCCTCTAAGTTTACTAATCTTAATAAAAAAACACGATTCCAAAACCTTAGTTCTCTTAAAAGTAAAAAGTCATACTATTTTGTAATGTGCAGGTCATCAGGCAGGCTCTTACGAGTATATTTTATTATTTTCGGTTCAAGAACACTCGCGTAAAGCTTTCATACCAAAAAAATATTAATTTTATTCAACCGATTGGAGTTATCCCTTACACCTACACCCCTCTATTTGCGTCGGGGGTTAAAGAATATCATATTAATTGTGATTTATACATTTTCCATTATATCATAACAATTAAAGATCTAGATTTTCTATTGCAAATTTGTGGTTTTTAATAGTCCTCTCCTAGAGCCTCTGTCTTTCTTCGAAGTTCTAGCTGTTTTATTCTCAAATATCAGAATTTTGGCAAATAAAATATTTGAGTACTCATGGCCGTATGTATAGTTTGCTTTTAAAAGAAGCTTCATCGCCTACCTCAAAATCTAAAGTCAACATTTTATACCAAATGGTTTTACTTTTGTATCTATTGAGTATAGTCCATTGAGATGGTAGAAGTTATATCCCTAGTCACTTGTTAAAAAAATATATATATTTAATTATTTTCATTCAACTGATGATATTGAGCCTACGTTAAAACGTCGTAGGAACGGATACAACCCACAAGGAAGTCAATATAAGTAGAGAAGAAAACAGCTCTATATAATCCAGTCCCACTTTCATCTCATAAACAAGGTACATTCATGTAGGGTGTACCAGTAGTCCGCGCCCTAACCACACACGATATAAATGCTACTCTTTCATACTTAGACGCACTTTCTTTCCTTACTCGACATAGATAGCTTGTAAAATGCTCTGGACACATTACGTAAGTTTAATTATGTAATAATTAAACGTAATTTGATCGATATTGTGTAAGATTTATCAGGTTATATCTAATTGATATTAGGTTTAGGATAAACATTTTATGAGGGAAACTTTTATCAATTTATTTTAGAGAGACTGCTTTTCTACCTGATCATTATTTTATATAGATATTTTGTAGAGATAATATAAATAATATGTATTAGTACGATTTTACGCATTTATTTTAATTGTATTATAAGTAAACCTTTTTAAATCTGAAAATATTAACTTTCATTTTTATTCCTTTACAGTTTTTGATACTGCTCTACGCAAGACTAGCGCACAGCACCCCATCAGAAAAACGTGACGTCATCGACAGCGAAGCATCATCATCATCAATATCAAGCAGCATCCCCATTCGCCACACGTACTCCGAACTACACACACACGTCGGTATACCAGTCCCTCAACCGATACCTATTTCGGTACCTCGCGCGGTACCTTACCCTGTACACGTCGGTGTACCGGTCGACGCTCCCAGACCGGTCCATGTCGCGGTACCTCATCCAGTCGCACACATAATACCTCGACCGTTCGCTGTACCTGTCGATCGACCGTTCCCATACCCTGTACCTCACCCAGTACCGGTCACCATCACTCAAGGGGTCGGCATACCGGTACCCCAGCCGTACCATGTCGGCGTACCGTCGCCAGTACCAGTCCCGGTACCGGTTGGGGTACCGGTTGTGCAACGGTTACCAGGGGTGATTGGCCCTGGTATTTGGCCAACAGGGTTGAATTCGGGGCTGTATTCTTAGTCGGTTCAGTGATATGATTAACTTTTTTATTAGAATTACTTTCATCAGGGGTTTTGAGGGAGTTACTAGTCCCACCGACAAATATCCATGTTAAAATATGCAAAGACTACAGTTCAAGATGTTGATGTGTAGGTATTTAACTTTTTGTTTCAAAACATAGTTTCATTGTGTTTTTATTTTCATACACAACACATTCACAAAAATGACCTACCCTACAATATTTTTAGTAGCTGTACAATGAGACTTAACGTGGACTGCCATATTTAAGAACTAATCGATACTCCGGCTAATCGTTGAACCACCGCATTACATATTCGCCCTCTTTTTTGAAACAGCTAGGTTCTATGTAAAACGGCGGATTATACAATCTGACTTCCACAATAATTTAAAGATCCGAATTTCCGCTTAGGTTGACTGAATAAGTTTATATAATATGTAATTTTACCTATTATTTTTTCGTAAACATAGTTAGAGAATTAAATGATGATAGAAAATAAATTAGATTTTGTTTTCTTCTTTGTTAAAGATCTTTTTTGTCTCCTGAGATCTTTGATATCATGAACCATCTGACCAAGGGAGTACAAAGTCAACTTATTGTTACTGTTAAGCAAGTACATATTTCTTTAATGGAATCATCATCATCACCCTATTAACGTTCCCACTGCTGGGACACAGGGACTTCTCTCTTGACGAGAGAGATTAGGCCTTAATTCACCACGCTGGCCAAGTGCGGGTTGGTGAATGTCACATGCCCTTCAAACTCTTTTAAAGTTATCAGAACATGCCGGTTTCCTCACGATGTTTGCCTTCACCGTTAAAGCACGTGTTTAAAGCGCACATAAATTTCTCAAGAAGAAAAATACAGAGGTGCGTGGCGGGGTTTGAACCCACGACCTTCGGAATGAAAGTCGAGTGTCCTCCCACTTTAGCCAGCACGGCTTCAATGGAATGAAAATATCTTATTAGGTAATATGGATCGGGACTATTATATAAATTTTATTAAAGTACTCGTATAAAAATTGTGCGTCGTATTTTAAACTTCGAAAAAGTTGACAATACTTACAGCAGATAATAATTTAAGTAGTAAGTGTAGCTAATATTACCATAGATAGATACTCTAAGGTAATATTTGATTCATTACAAAGTAAACGAATCTTCTTGTATTAAAAGACTATACCCACTTACTGTTTTGTTTTATTTATAAAGTAGATAAACAATTTAAAATGTTGTTTTGTCTGACTTTTATCTGTCCACGTTTATTATATCACCGCGGATTATTTGTCATTATCATTAGCACGTATTATCTTATATTCGATAAGTACACGATAACAGGACTATTTTTAACTGATAAGTTAGTATCAGCGTCCCTTCATGTGTCACTGGCTGTGCTCGATGCGCCAAAAGTCTATTCCAATATTGAATTATTACCAGCATTGAGTTCTGATATCTCAGAGTGATAGAACCTCTTTAAAGTTTATTCAAACTGCTTTTAGAATACACATTTGAATTTGTTGTGATTAAAAAAACAAGTGTGTTTATCGACTGTGAACGTAGCTGCACTGGCAAAAATGTTATCAAGTAAGTTGTAAAATTGCTATATACCTTATTTAAAGAAATATGGTGAAATATTCTCAACTCTAGATATTTTTGTACTTGTGTAGTACAAAGAAGGATACTTTGATATCTCTTCTTTTCTGTTATGCTCTGATGGACTGATTGTCGCGTTGAGGGACGTGTCCGAAGAAAGTAAGTATATACTGCAATACAGTACTACTCAAAATAGACGCTGACCAATGGCGAGTTCTTGGATAGTTCTTGGAGGTCTAGTTTGATATAGAATAGTATTATAGCGTATATGTTGTACCTACGTGATTGTCTACACGAATCTTACAGAAGCATCGGAAGGACGCGTGATCAAACAAAATTATCAATTTCGCGGCGGTATGACGGATTTAATTAATACCAACTGATTATAAAACACAAAGTTTCTACACAATAAGATATAAGTACAGCCAGCGATAAGATGTATTGTTATGATTATGATTCTTTGTTTTGACGAATTATTTCATATCATTTATTTTTTTTTTATTTTAATGTAGTTTATACCTATAATTGGAGTAACAGCTTGTATACCATTTGTTTTAATATTCAAGATTGTGAAAGTTTCTGCTGTGTTGGTGTAACAAATAAATAAATCATTTATTTGCAATTAAAATATATATATATTCATAGGGTACCTATGCATGTTTTTTAACAATTATGTAGGCTGTTTTCGACCTCAGCGACTAGGTGAGATGACTAAAAGATAATAATTAGTCCGTCATCTTGATTATTCATTTAAATTATCTATGTATAATTAAATTATTTATATGAAAACAAATGAAAACGAAAAATGAAGAGGATACAATGCATTGTTTCACGTATCGTCACGTTTTATACTATGCGGTACCATACTGATATATACAAAAACAACCCGAGTCCCCACTCCAAAATTGTATGCTCTTTATTTAAGTACTTTTTTATTTAATTTTTGCAGAAAAAAATATGTGTTTAGTATTATAAGACGGTCGAACACAACTCAGTAAAATATTCCTATTTTTATGTAGTCGTCTTGCCTATAGACATACATAAAAATGACTTATTGTGGATGTATCCTTTCATGTGTTGAGGGCTTCAATACTCAACCTTGTTTTAACAATATTACAATTCTTAAAATAGGTAACATTACACAAATATTTGATTTGTCGCAAACGCCTCGATACTCTACCTATCCCATGATATGAATTCCTTTGCCCACGAGCCATACTCGTGTTTGTCGGATTTATTTGTTAAACATACAATACATAGAAAAACAAAAACAAAATTATCATAAGCAGTATTGTTATGTTTACATTACTTTTGTCGTTGATTGTAACAACATAATGTAGTTGGAGAAGGTTTAGTATTCAAAATGTTGCGAACAGATTGGTGCTGTAAAGTTCTTTGTGTTTTTTTCTGTGGGATATTCGATATGTTTCGTACTATAGGAAAAGGTAAATTAATGTAATTTTTTTGTTATTAGATTTTTTATTCATTTTCAGTTTGATCGGCTTAAATTGAGAAGGTTTTTAATGCATATATTTGTAGTTACTTGAGTTTTCTTGAAAATTGTTCTCAATTAGTATTTATTACCCACGGGAGGAGAGGCGGGTAACATTCTTATGGATTGAGGCCAATGCCCGCGGCTCGAGTTGACTCTATTATGTTCCAAACTAAAAGTCTACAAAAGTGTTTTTTTATTAAACCTACTTGTTCATAAGAATGTTTGCGTACAAACACAAATCATACGGGTACCAAACGGATACAATTACGTTTTTGTTTTTCAAACTAGACCGATAAACTGAATGTAGGACGAGATTACGTTATCTCTCGCTTATTTTAGTGTCAATATTATTATGATTAGTAGGTAAATGGCTAAATTATCTAGTAAACATACAGTAAAAATATAGGCCTCTTAGAACATTAATTACCAACTTACATTTAAATTTGCGGGATGCTAGTCATGACATTATCTTAACAGGAAACATTATATTAAACTATTAGGGTATTAATAAATAATGGTATTAAACTCAAAACCAAGTTACAGAAATATAATTCTTAGAAAGGCAATTCTCGCGCCTACGATATCATTATAATAGATTAATAGGTATAATCCGGTTTGTTATGATATTATAATTCGATATGTTTTTTTAGAATTTTCTATGGAGTTTTTATGGGGTTTCTCTCTCAAAACCAACTGAACAATCACTAAAAAAATTAATATTGCATAAATATAATAATCTACAAACTGTAAGTAACCATAACCATGTCGAATTTGTTATAATATCATAGCAGTGAGAATTACCTTCCAAGCCCTCATGACTTAAAACATTTTAGCCTGAATTTAGCTTTACTTTAGTACCTAACAGTGATATTTAAACAATATGAATAAATAAAATAAATATTTTCGGACAATCCACACAACAACAACATCCGTGGTAAGTTGTAGGCTTGTGTTACGGGTAATAAACATCTGATTTACTTAATATAGTAGACATACATTTTATATATAAATTATTACACATATTAAACATCCTGACTAATGAGAAAGTCAAGTGTTTGTTGTTGTTTGTTGTTAATTTTAATATTTCTAGAAAAATATTTAATTGGCACGAATAGACTCAGAGAAATTTATCTAATGATTTGTAAAAGCATCAGGTTCTTTACAAGATACAAGATACAAAATCATTTATTTCCATAGTTTGGTTTTACAAAACTTAGACACGTCAAAATAAATTACAGAAAAACAAAATAATCATAAGTGCTTAAAGATAAAGTAGGAAATAAATTTATGGTATCTGGTCGCTTCGCTTTTTTACACTAGAGCAAAGAAGCGATTAGAAACTCTAGCTCATTTTTGTATTGAAACTTTACAATCATTATTTGTTAGTCTTGTTTTTGATTTTGTGTTGGAGCAGATTCCGTCCCAAGCAGTTTTGTCCTCAAGGTAATCCGATATATTATAATAAGCTTTTTTACAACGATTATTTTTTACAATTTTCTTAAATTTAGTAATTGACAACTGTTGCAATTCTTTGGGAATCTTGTTGTAGAAGCGTATACATTGCCCTTTAAATGATACATTAACCTTATGCAGCCTAGTGGTGGGCAAAGCGAGTTTATATTTATTTCTTGTATTTACATTGTGTTTATCACTATTTTTTGTAAACAAATTAATATTTTTATGCGTATACATAATGGCTTCATAAATATATTGACAAATGACGGTCAATATGTTTATTTCTTTGAATTTATCACGTAGCGAATCTCGGGGACCCATATTATAGATAGCACGAACAGCCCTTTTCTGCAGTACAAATATGGTATTTATGCGTCCTACTCCAGCACTCCCCCACAGCAAAATACCGTATGACATAATGCTATGGAAGTAGCTAAAGTAGACCAGTCTAGATGTTGCAATATTAGTTAAAACTCTAATTTTTTTGACTGTGAAAGCAGCAGAACTGAGCCTTTTCGACAATTTATCTATATGAGGGTCCCATTGAAGCTTGCTATCTAAAGTTTTACCTAGGAATACAGTATTTTCAACGAGCTCTAAATTGTCGCCCTTTATTTTAATATCTACAGAACCTTGTTTTACATTAGGTAGTGAAAATCGAATACATTTAGTTTTATTTTCATTCAATAATAGATTATTGGATTCAAACCAATGGACTACTTTAGAAATTGCATTATTTACCTTGTCAAAGTTATTAGTGCGACGATCTATTTTAAAAAGAAGTGAAGTATCATCAGCAAATAATACAATTTCATGTTGATCCTGTACAAGATGTGGCAAGTCATTTATGTATATCAAAAAAAGGTGAGGTCCTAATATGGATCCCTGAGGTACACCCATTGACACTAAGGACTTTGTGAAATAGCCAACGATGTACGTCTGGTCTGGTTGTAGGAGGTCAAAATAATGAAAAAACAACATGATATCATCTATTAGTCTCATTACGTAGGTATAGAACTTACCTATTATTTATGACCTATGTCTTATCTGCAAAAAGTGGATTAGTGACGACGAAATAGGTATTTCTTCCCCGTTATGTGATTTGATTGGACACTTTTATTACTTAAAGTTTTTTATTGTACTTAACTTTAATTGCTGGATAAAGTTGAGTACATACTGTTTAGCCAATATAGTGATTCCACGCCATTAAAAATATCACTACATTTCATTCATACAGTCAAACGATGTTTGAGATTGATTGATTACATAGAATCAGCATCTTTTTTAATTACCCGATTATTGAAAAATCTTGAATATCATATTTAAAGCTTATAAGAAAGGGAATAGTGGGTATATCAAAATGTTTTCTACATTTTCTAATCAGCCATTTTAAAAAATACTTTTAAGGCCTGTTAAGATACTTTAATTCTGACTAATAATTGAATTTCGGTTTAATAATATGAAAAAACATTTGAGACCCATGTATCTCAGAAACCGTACATGTTAGAGATGTGTTTGCTTAGCACTTTTTGTTTGTTAATAATTACTCTGTCCAAGGACATACGTTTCATCTCTGGCTGCAAAATTAAGCTTTTTTTTCAAAATGGCTTTTTAGAAAAATGTTTCCGTACAAAAATGTCGGAACTCCTTTGTCAGAAATGAAAAATCTCATACTCTATTTACCTTACAAGCTCTGGATTTACCTATAAATTTATTTGAATAATTGGAGATTCTGATATTTCTATTTATTTTCAGGTTTCCCATTCTCGATGGAGAACATACCCAGGCAAAGGAGTTTTGCATGTCTCTCTTTGAAGTTTGGAAGCATAGTATCTGCTTTACTTATCATTGTAAGTATACAAGTCAGTGCTTTTCCCATAATGAACAAAATCGGTTATGTCGCCTGTTACTGACTACTGTATCTGATATTGAACCTAACTAGCAGATTGAGCTGAACGTTTTTAATAGGGTTTAAGTAGTTGCCATCAGCAATAAAAATAATTAGACCGTCCGTCATTTAGATTACTTAAATAAATTGCACCCATCATTTTTATTATTTTTATGGAATCAAAAAAACCAAGTCGAGAATGTGTTCAGTGGTTTTGGACAGGCTAAAATGTAGTCATCATGCCTATTATGTATTTATGCCTTCTCTAAAACAAATTCCTTTCATTCATTTTATTATAACCTGTGTAACCTGAATATATTCAAGAAATAACAACTTTAAGTTCTTTGTTATTTATTCTCGTTAACAAAGGCACGAACTGAAAATATTAAAAAAAAAATTTATTTGTTGTAAAATATGGTGAAATTGGGGCAAAGATGGTGTTTAAGCCCCTTACTATAAATTAACGGAGTTCATCCATTCGACTGTATTCTACAGACGTTTAGGTTATAGGACACTAGTATATAAGATTTATTCATTATTTTATGTCTGTAAGGTATGCAATACAATACAAAAACGCTTTATTGTACACAACACAGGAACATAAACAGGTAAAACAAAATAAATAAAAAACAAGTGGTACAATGGGCGGCCTTATCGCTACAAAGCGATCTCTTCCAGGCAACCTTAGGATGGAAAATACTTTACTTAAAATAGAAAGGAGGTTAGAGTGTACAATATTAAAAATATAATATATAATGTTTATATGGGAATGAGATGCCTGAAATAAACGGTTATTATTATTTATTAAAATATAATTATAGGTATATAACCTTATAATTCTGAATACTTTTGCCAGCAGTATCAATCTATGTTTTTTTTACAGCTATATTCAGTGCTGGTGTTGGCGCAATGCATTGCGGCACTGGGCCAGCTGTTGGAGAAGCATAACTCAAACGATATTGTGCCCTGGACTGTGATATCATTGGTGGTGACCGTCACCACAGCACATGCTCTCACGCTGTTCTTCAGTGCAATCATGCTTGTTGGAGTCTTGAGGGTAAGACAATTGTCTGTAGAATGTTCCGTGTTTAGGAATAAATGTTGTGATAAAGTATACTTAATGCAACTGGGTGTATAAACGTGGGTGAATTATATCACCCCTCAATTTTAGGATAATATATTCCTGATAGTAAATAAACCTAACTTTTTTTTTTTACACAGCATCATCTAACCCCAAACTAAGCAGAGCTTGTACTATGGGTGTTAGGTGACTGATAAACTATAATACATATATACATTTTTTTTGTAAATACATACATATGATACATAGAAAACACCCAGACCCGAAACAGGAAATTGTAGATCGTACAAAATCTGGTCCCCCGGCGGGAATCGAACCCGCAACCTCCTGCGCCTCAGGCGGACGTTCAGCCACCGAGCCACAGAGGTCGACTTTTGCGGCAACCTTTCCCCAAAAAAACCTTCGGCCAAACCTACGCGTCTGCAACGCGGGATCTTCATTGACTGAAACTTCCCGATTTGTACACCACAAAGAGCCAATAGTAAAGCATGGCTAGCATCCGCGGCAGGCGCTCCCGCTTCGCAGTCGCTTTGGTCGCGCAGGTCGAAGCTTGAGTAAAGTTTGGCATGGTGTTAGATGACTGTGACACTACATACATTTATTTTGTCGTTTTTAACTGGAAATCTGTATAATTAAATATACAGATTTCCAGTCGATTGTACAAAATATCGTAAATGAATCATTGCCTATTATTACTCATATTTAAACATATGTTGCCATCACGAAACACATCAAAAACCCAACCTTTAAAAATGAATCTACCTCTATATAAGTATGTCTATTATAACATTAAGTGTGTCAGATGTCTAGTATCCGTAACACAAGCATAAAGCTTACCATGGAGCTAAGTATTGTTGTGTAGATTGACCGGAAATATTTATTATTATTATTTATTAAATTATTTTATTTTTTCGCAGGAGAGGCTCCAGTTAATCCGTCCGTGGATAGTGTGGACGTCTATCCAGATGATAGTGGTGGTGCTGCTGTTCGTGTACTGGACCACCATGAGCTTCGTCAGCCATTCCGGTGGAGACTCGCTGGCCATATACATTGTAGAGTTCTTAAGTCTATGTAAGTCGTTTTTTTTTAACACCCGCACAAAAAAGAGGGGTGTTTTAAGTTTGACGTGTCTCTCTGTCTGTTACATCATAGCTCCCGAACGGATGGAGCGATTTCAATTTAGTTTTTTTTGTATGAAAGGTGAGTTTGGTCCGGGTGTTCTTAAACATGTTTCATGATAAATCGGTTGAGATGTTTAAAAGTTATGGGGGTGAGAGTGGAGAAGGAAAACAGAAAATCTGCAAATATACTAGTGTGGGATATCAAATAAAAGCGCATCGCGTCCACATTACATAATATTATGTTGTTTTACATTTAAGGAAATGAAGGTATTGGAATTGGGGAGTTTTTCTTAAGTTTTAAATTTTAATTTTTATTACGTTTTGTACAATAGGCAAATAAACTGTTGAAATACACGGAATCCTTGATGTATGAGCCCAAGCCCATGTCATACTTTGGAGGTTCTTTTCTGTTCACGTAGGTAAGTGTTAACCCTCTGAATCCTTACACGTGATCTGGGTGGTACTAAGAACAGGATTCGGCCGCGGCTTGTCACCACCCTCCGGGCTGGGCCAGAGCGTGAAACTATTTTTTCGTGTTTTGTAATGTGGTCCGGAGAAGCCATCTGACCTTATAGGTCTTCATGCCCCATCTTAGACCACATCGTCACTTTACCTCAGGTGAGATTGTGGTCAAATTAAGGCTCATCATAAAATAGCATAAAAAAAACGTACATATATTTTTTTGTTTCAGTGATAAGATTCTACATGCTGATGATAGTGGCCAGTTACTACAAGCAACTCGAAGAGGAAAGGTATGAAGGAGAGCGAGCTAAGACCCTCATTCAGAATAACAACAAAAATTGGTACAACAGCGCCTGAGATCCCTGACATATTTGAACTGAGACTTGACTGACTAAATTACGTGAGACTATTAATTTTATACAACCCGCACTTGGCCAACAAGGTGCATTAAGGTCTAATCTCCCACGTCAATAGAGAAATCCCTGTTTTCCAGCAGTGGTAACGTAAATAGGGGTACTTATGCTTTAATAATTTAAAAGCTAAGATTATTGAATAACAATCTTACCTACTAATGTCCTTTTTTCACCAAAGTAAAAATTTTCTAGTCTTCAAGTAATTTGACACGCTTTTTGGCAAATTCTTGATGTACAATCAAATATTAGCGTGTATCCATACAATAAAGTATCTATTATTATGCTATCTAATAATAGATACTTTATAATATATAATAGATGCACGCTAAATAAAATGTCGCGACTATGAATTTCTAAAGGTTTTATCAGCCAATAATGCCTATATTGGCTTAGAATAATATATGTCATTTTGCAGATTTCAATACTATTTGTACATTCAATTGAGCATTTAAAAATTGATCTCTGATTGTTTTTTGTTTTTGTATTAAACGCGGACAGGTGATTGTGAATATTGACTAAAATAAACAATTTTTTATGAGCTTTGTATTTATATTTTCAACTTTTCCATGTTCCTTATCATACATATTGATATCAAAATCTTTCTAAAAATATACCCATTTCAATTGGTAACTTTGGGTGTCTATAGTACATTTTATAATTACATACTTTAAAATTTATGACAGTTTTAGCAATGCTTAATCGACTATTTGATAAAAAAATATTGCTTTCCAAGGATAAAAGTACATTTTGGTAAATACTGGCTTACAGCAGTATTCTAAGGGTTTCTATTCAAACCACGAACCCTTATTGTAAAAACAGGCGCTGATTTTCCCCGCACAAATTGAAATCTATTCAATGGATTGATCTTGAGGCCATTGCGCCATACTCTTAAAAGTCGAAGTGCAGCTGATGTTTTGCCGATGTTATAACATTATTATTTACTCTTTATAAAGTATTTTTCAACATCGATTTGGACAGGATTAAAATCCACAATATTTAATTATACGTGACTTCGGCAATACGAATTTTCATTCGACTGACAAAAAAAAAACTAATCTGAAACCAACTCCGGTCGCACTGCTAAGTTATCAGCGCATTATTTTCTATTTTATTATTCGACCAAGCTTCGGCTGTAAAGCTTGGCGCAATAGACAAGCTTCATGAATCATGTTTCTATTTGTTACGATACAGATTTTATAATAATATAAATGTTTACAATTCTTTTATGGAGTAAACAAATGACGAAATGAATTTTGTCCTTACAATTAGTTCCATTCTTACCCAAACGCTAAATTTTCATACGAGCGGGCGCGCACTGGTGGTTATCACTGTGAATTAAAATAACTTGTGTATTAGGCCTGGATATTGGGCCAGCATATTGGCCCACCAAGTACACCTACTAGATGGTATTTTGTGCGGAGCTGAAGGCTCTGGAATTATACGATAGTGGAATTCGCTTTTTAAGTGACTTTGTCACCTGGACGAAAGTTACCAGCGCTCACCCAGCCTTAGACACATCTGACGTGGATAAAAGTTTTAACACAACGTCAGTTCTAAAATTTAGAAAGTTCTACAAATATTTAGCGGTCACATAGAATAAAGCTTAATTTGAATACAATAATTATACATTATGATCACACACTACAGCGGAACTACATACTTATTGACTAAACTATACATTTTTATTACGACTTATTTTAGACTTTTTAGATCACAAAACTTGTCAGGCACGGGTTTTCAAGAAATATTTTCTTATGTTAAATGAATTAATATTTAAAAATCTACTCATTAAATAAACTTTGGTTGCCAATATTTTATTGCTTATTAAGGTTGTATTGCAACCTTAATGTATTTATTAGATTTGATTCGTACTTACATCAACATTTTATGACTATTGTCTTACGAACATTTCAAGTTCCTTTAATAATTTTATTTCCAGGTTGGCAAATTTCAGCTTTATGAATCTAGAAATCCGTATAATTGCACTTTTATTCTGTAATTTACCAATGTATTACGAATTTGTGCAATTTAATAGCAGATTCTACAAAGTTAATAGTGCTATTAAATTGCATTAATTTGTATGTGAATTGAATCCATAATTATGTAGCTTCAGTTCTTAAAAAATATATTTATAATTAGCTCTACTCCAAAAATAAAAAAATTATGAAGCATTTAGGTAGGTCTGGTGTGGGTTACTAGACCGCGCCGGTTTCGGGCTGGGTCCAAGCCACGGCCGACAGCCGTCCCGATAATGTGAGTCTACCATGAAAGTCTAGCTATCTAGCTTACCCAAACTGACATTTTACCAAAAATTGTACCTTACATAATCTAAACAGTTGGAATTTGATTCAGTCTGCGTGTGAACTATACAACGTCCCTATCTCTTGTGTACTTGACGGTTCCGTCCCGCTCCATCTTGACGATCGAGCTCCAGATCAGGATCACCAGGTATAGTTGCAGCACTGGAATACAAACAAGGGCATTCATATTTAATAAATACAAATAAATATTAAATATTTTTCTTAGATTCGTCAAAAACAAAATACAAAAAATAATAAAATTTACAAAAAATTTACTGAATTGTTGTTCGTTAGTCTGATTAAAACTCGAGAACGGCTGAACGGATTTATCTTATCATAGTCTTGAAATGTTCGTGGAGGTCTAGGAAAGGTTTAAAAGGCGAGAAAAAATCGAATAATAGCCGGGATTTTTTTTAAATAAAAACCCGTGCGAAGCCGGGGCGGGCCACTAGTAGGAAATAAATTTATCGCTTCGCTTTTTACATTAGAGCAAAGCAGCGACTAAAAACTCTATCCCATTTTTGTATTGAAACTTTACAACCATTTTTGTTAGTGTTGTTTTTGATTTGCTGTTGGAGCAGATTCCGTCCCAAGCAGTTTTGTCGTCAAGGTAATGCGATATTTCATAATAAGCTTTTTTACAAAGATTGTTATTTACAATATTTTCATGTAGCTCGCGTTACAAAATAATAATACACGTTAACCATTGAGGTTAATATAAGCTGTCGTACATTATGGGGTTAAATACATAATGTATGTCATTTTCAGTGTTTGTGCAGCTCAAAACGTGAACATAATGTGGTCTACGTGACTACGTATCTCGTTATAGCAATTTCAATGATAATAACAAACAGGTCGCGTGTTAATTATATGAACTTTTTCTAAAGGACACTTTCGTGATTAATTATCAATACCACATACCCGCCTAAATACCATAGACGTCCAAATAAAATGCCAGACCTGGGTCAAAGTGTGGAACTATTTTATTATTAAAGGACTCTAAATCAGCATGTTAACTATTACCAATGTAAGTAATTAAAACGTTAAAAAAGTATTAAAAATACAAGAAATTACTTTAATAATAAACAATCTTTATTTGCATGAAACATCCTACTACTATTATAAAGGCGAAAGTTTGTAAGTATGGATGTATGGATGTATGGATGTTTGTTACTCTTTCACGTAAAAACTACTGAACCGATTAAAATGAAATTTGGTACACAGAATCTCTAGAGCCTGAAAAATAACATAGGCTACTTTTTACCGCGGGAAAACGTCTTTCCGCGGGAAAATCCATTATAACGCGGGTAACACCGCGGGGCACAGCTAGTAGGTACATAATGGTGATTAAAGCTTAATTTTGTCCAGCCATGTTGCGCCTCAAATAGGCATATCTACAAATATTAATAATTATAGTGGTGTATTTAACACATTTTAATCAATGCATGCATGGGAATGTCAAGAATGAGTTTAAGTAGTGTCTTTAAATTATTCTATCGTTAAAGTAAAAACGGTTTAAATGATATCTACTATACCTTACACAATGAATGTAATAAATAGAATGTAATGGTATTGGACGCTATGGAAAAAAAGGTGTGTGTGCGATTCACACACGATAGAAGTGAAACTTCAGTAAATCGACAAAAGAATAACAAGAATAAAAAAAAACAAAAAAAAAATACTATGCAAAATGATTTTGTTCGGGCGGTCACCCATCCAAGTACTGGCGTCGCGCAAAGTTGCTTAACCATGTTAGCGTTTAAGATTGGCTTAGCCGACAGGTAAGCCAATCTTATTTCCGAAGTGGAAATAAGATTGGCTTTGCATCCGGTTTCAAATCACAACGATTCTAAAGAAGTTTCACTTCAATACAATAATGGACAACTTACTGAGTTGGAAGAGTATAAGGAACAGCTCGCTGGCCGTCTCCTGCGTGAGGAAGGCGAGGCTGTACAGGAAGCCGACGGTGGAGTAGCCAATCTCGAAGTACAGGTATACTCGCATGAGCAACACGTGTTTCTGGAAATACAAACAACAGTTTACTGGTTGTGATATACGCAGGTACTATTTCGAGTCAGTGTGCCGAATGCTTATAATCTTATACATAAAATTCTCGTGTCACAGTTTTCGTTCCCGTACTCCTCCAAAACTTGACCGAATCTCATGAAATTTTGTGAGCATATTGAGTAGGTCTGAGAATCGGCCAACATCTATTTTTCATTTTGAAAAAAGAAAAAAAAAATATTTGCAAAACAACGTTTGCTGGGGTCAGCTAGTCTTATATATAAAATTCTCGAGTCACAATGTTCGTTCCCGTACTCCTTCGAAACGGCAAGACCGATTCTCATGAAATTTTGTGAGCATATTGAGTAGGTCTGAGAATCGGCCAACATCTATTTTTTTATTTTACAAAACAACATTTGCTGGGGTCAGCTAGTAAATTAATATTCCCAGACAATCCACACAACATCTAGCCCATTGGTCAGCTCTAAGCTTGTGTTACGGGTAATAGACATCTGATATACTTAATATTATTAGTCATACAGAGATAGGTATTTTTAGTATACATATTAAACACCAATACCAGCGAGGTCACTAGAACCCAATTCATTATTATACTTTTCCCTTTTTCCTGCAATAAGGTAAATCCTGTTTGAACCAAGTTTATTGATTTGTAATAATAATGTGGCCAAGCAGGCTCTTTATCTCCGCAATAACAACATTTCATGGTTAATGCTAAGAAGGAAGATATTTTTTTATTCTAAACTACCTATTTATATCAGTACCTAGATGCAGGCAATGAAGTCGGTTCTTAAAGATCGATTTGATCTTTGTTATACACGTTCAGAAATATTTTTATTAATTCGAATGTATGGTATGACCTGACAATTTCCTAAATTCCTTATTGTATCGTTGAATAGAGGATATATTCTGGTACAGGTTTTCAATAAACACGCTCAGGTTGTACCTTCAGAATGTTCTTATCATCATCATCATCAAAAACACCCCTACGGCCCCACTGCTGGGACACGGGGACTTCTCTCATGACGACACCGATTAGGCCTTAATAGATCACGCTTGCCAAGTGCGGATTGGTGAATATCACCATATCTTCGAACTCCTCAAAGTTTTCAGAACATGTAACATTTCAACACAGTAGATTCTGATGATGTAACACGGATTTAAGCTACCAGCTGCCACAGGTGACAGAGTTCCAAACACGTTATATTTCAAGCTGTATGTGAATGATTTTTTATTTTTTGTATTTTTATGGAGTGTACCTTATGTAACGCCACGATGAAGGCCACAGTGAGGGCCAGCTCCAGGATGAGTCCAACCACATCCACGATTATCCTGATGAACTCCGAGGCCAGCTCCGCCTTGTCAGCTTCTGAGGAATTCCTGATGATGGAGATGTAGAGAGAGAGCATACACGTCGCCACGACTGTCAGGATCTGAAAAATATATTTATTAAAATTAGAATTTTAACATTAAATTAAAATCACAAAAGAAAAGGAGTGATTTTGGATTCGACCTAACCTAAATAGGCGTGAAAATATAGACAAATGTCTGGAATCATGTCTGGAAATAAGCCTCGAAAAAATATTATGTGCTGTGGTTATGGTAAAGAATGTCGAATGGTGATTTTGAGTTAAATTTAAACAAAATTAGACCGAAAATAAAATTGATAAAAATATATGAGAAACGACGGTCACCGATTGCCCAGCCATCTTTCGCACAATGACCATACATGGCCATACATGGCCATAGCTAAAATCTTTAGCAATGTTGATGAGCATTACAGCAGTATTGCATAGTCTGGTATTGCAGCCACATATTGCAGAAAAATATTGTCCGTTTAGACACGCCTTTATCACGTTCACACGGTGGACGTTAGGTTCAACTTTATCTCTATTTTTAGGCCTTTCACATAAAAATTTCATGGGTTGATACAACATACAAACAAGATCCTTTCAAGAAACTACTCAAAATTCAATAAACAGTGGTGTTTATTCAGCAAAAGATTTAGCTCAGTTTAACAACATGGCGGATAACATCCTGTCCAAAGTTTATGAGATTAAAATGCTTTCCAATCATATTGTTACATAAACTGTTTATAATTGTGTAAATAATTTCATAAAATAATAACGTCAAAATTAGCTTATAAATTTTACTTTTAGCCAGTTTTTGACAATTCGTTAATTTCTTTCATAAACGATAGTTGGGTTGTCAATTTATTGGTAAAAATCATGTTTTCAAGTCACTTTTTTTGTAATATCATCATCATCACCCTATTAACGTTCCCACTACTCTACACTCTCTTGGCGAGAGAGATTAGGCCTTAATTCACCACGCTGGCCAAGTGCGGGTTGGTGAATGTCACATGTCCCGTCCTTCAAACTTAAGTTCTCAGAACATGCCGGCTTCCTGGTTAAAGCACGTGTTTTAAAGCTTATATACATTTTTCAAGACGAAAAATCAATAGGTGCGTGGCGGGGTTCAAACCCACGACTTCCGGAATGAAAGTCGAGTGTGCTCCCACTTAGCCAACACGGCTTATATTTTTTTTGTAAAATACAGACAATTTATTAAAGTTAAAACACGTACAAGATTTTAAACTTAGTATATAATTTATATTTCTATACTTACCAAATTGATGTAAGCGAAGGCCATGAGACCTCTTCTCAAAGGAAAACAGAAGCAGCATCTTGTCAGA
Organism: Gymnoscelis rufifasciata; assembly: GCA_929108375.1. Lineage (NCBI taxonomy): Eukaryota > Metazoa > Arthropoda > Insecta > Lepidoptera > Geometridae > Gymnoscelis > Gymnoscelis rufifasciata. Next base: position 2,645,766 of record OV815315.1, on the reverse strand, counting down.
ATAGGGATTTCTATAGACTCTTTTATTTTGTCTCTGAAAATAAAGAAAATATAATTATTGTAGATAGAAGAGACAGTGGTACCATAGGTACCTCATAGGCATTTAAAAAATAAAATTTCATTATTCTTAAAGACTAAAGCACCCAGTTTCTTTTGAAAATTATTTCATAGTATATTTGGTATGCAACCATTAGGTATATAATGATGGGACTTAAAACTTTGATTTTCTGTTTTGAGTTTCTATCATATAATAACCCTATGATAAAGTCAGAAATAACTTCTTCTTTCTCCGTAGTACCTAAGTACTTATAATAAAAAATATAAGTTTGGCTAACCTAACCGGATGGGTGAAGTGACATCAGTCTAAAAATACTACCTTGCTATGTTTGATAATGTTTAATGGTATAAAGTTTTGTTTCAAGCTTATTTGCCATTATAACAACGAACCTACAGTAATTTTTGGTTTTAGTAATTGTGTGATAATTGTTTTTTTTTGACGCTACGCCAGCGTATATAGTGTTACACACTACGCCACCTTCGACTGGGACTTATGTCGCTCGCGAAGTCGCGACTTTAGACGTATCAGGAGTTAAGATGATTAATAAATATTATATCCGTATAATTAGAGTATTAGTTATATATATTTATATTTTTTCTGCATGGTAGTTTCGCGTTACGTAACGTAACGCTATTGTGCGATTTATACTAAATTTCGCATTCACAAGCCCCCATTGCACTTTCTTATTAAATTGATAAAGCAAAAAAAAGGTGTAGGACTAAACACATATAAACCAATTTTTTTCTGTAGTTATCATGCCTATTACTATGGCTTAGCCACCAGCCACCATTGGTTTGATTTCAGCCTTCATGCACATCATGCGTCGAAAGGTTGGAATCTCGCAGTAATGTGAGCTTCGGTTCATTTATGGTGCATGTTTCAACTCAACATCTATGACGTTCCTGAATTAGTAGTTTTGGCCGCAAGGGGTCAAGTTTCGATGGTTCATCAGTCGCCTACACTGCAAGGCGTCACTGTCGTAACAGATGATCCACTATACAGACACTTTAGTTAATAAGATTTATATTTTTATGTATGTTAGTCTATAAGGTATATGGGCCTTAAATGCCTGAAATAAATGTTTTATTATTGAATATTAGAATTAGGCACGACAAACGTCCCATTGATAACAAGCTATTTATTGTCCAAAGTTCGTAAGTTTGCTGTCATGGCCGATAAAAGAGGATGTGATATTGCCGACAGGAAGCTTGCCGATAACAGAACAAATATATAAATCATGCCTACTGATAACTTAAGTTTAAGGGTTGTCATAAACAACGAGCGAACGACAGGGATCATATTATTATATTGGCTGTAGATATCTCGCCAATGTGATGGAGATATACCACCCACAACAAAAAGGGGAAAAATTTGATGCAGTGGCCATTCTATGTAGAAAACAAGTTATGGGATAGTTGTGCCTATCATTAAAAAATAATATAAAAATACTATGCCGTTAAAGAATTAACTTTGTAGGTTTGTAAATCATTATTTCAATTGAGTTAAGATGCATTGCTAGTATTTTTTTGTCTCCATCGAACATTATGCTTCTTTTTTTTATGGGAGATAGATCTATGTTGGTCTTATGTTTGTTCACGTGATGGTAAGTGTCGATGTGGACGAAGATTGATCAAATAGATCTAGGTCTTGACGACATAATTTGAGGTAATTAGAAAAAACAAGCAGGGAGCGAATTGTAGACCTCTGCCGTGCGAATTATGAAGGTGGATGAGAATCGCTTAGTGGCAGTGGACGGAATACCTATCCAGTCAATAAGTATAGTGCTTGTATGATAATTTGATGATTTATTTAATTTATTCCTAAAAACACATTATGATATTGTTTGTTATTCAAACTCATCAACATCATTACAAAGTGTGCATAAGCGTTACTATTGTGTAAACATAAACAACCAAACTCAAAATTTTTGCATTTGACATTTAGGCGCACCCAAAATGAATGTTCACGCCCTTGGTGGCCAAAGAACCTTCAACAGGTACAAATATTAAAGGTACTGATGATAGTTTGTTACGGAAATTATACACAATCTACCATCTCAAATACTTTCAATTTCCAATACTCAATTCACATGAGAAAATACAATGCTAAACATAGCCGAGTTGCGCAATCTAACTGCCAGGCACAAAAGGGTAAACCAAAAGCATATTGCAAAAACCGCTAGTTTGTCATTACGCGCGATTCTCACAACCCAGTTGTAGGAAGATTACATGGCTATTATGTCTAGATTATACCGTGTACTTGATTACATGAGTTGTATGGATTGTATGTCACTATGGATAGACGATTACAATGGTGTAAGCAGAGACGGATTAAGAATTCATGGTGCCATAAGCAATCCCCTTTTGATTTCAGCTTTACGACGCGACGTCCACTTATAGACATTCTTAAATATACATTGAGTGCTTCGCACCTACAATCATTGCGGTGCGAAACAACCCATTCTAAAATAACCCGCGGCTTGTCCAAGCTCCGGGCTGGGCCAGTGCGGGAAACGATTTTTTCGTGTTTCGTCATGTGGGCCGGAGAAGCCCTCTACTTTCTAGGTCTTCATGCCCCAACTTAGACCACATCGTCTAAGTTGGGGCATGATTATCTAGAAAAAAATATATAAACTTTACATCAGGTGAGATTGTGCTCAAATAAAGGCTTATCTAGCATAAAATAATTAAGATAAGTTCGCGGCATGAAACGACTAGACACCCGTCGTACGCTGCGCTTGCCGCACTGCGGTCTCTTTCAATTTCTACTATCAGAAACGCATTACCAGGTAAAAGACGAATGATAATGGATAATTTATTAAGTGTTCACAGTCGCGTGCACACTCATATAATATATGGTGACGCAGAATACCAGTCTTCGGCAGCTCAAAGCTGCTCGAATATTATGCTGAGCGTTTACCTTTTTTGTTGCCTTTATCTTATTGTACTGTTCATAGTTTTAAGTTTTACTTTGTGGCACAAAATAAATATTTTATTACTATTACGTAGCTACTTTATCTTACAAGGATGAAAGTCGAATGGCAAATAAGGAAAGAAATAAAGAAAATTAATATTCAAGATTTTTAAATTGTTTGCCTCATTTTTAAACAATTGATCTCATTCAGGAAAATAAAAACGCAGCGAAGCATTCAATTATTTTAAACTTGATAATTATAAATCCATTCTGTAATCACTTTGATAAAAACCTTTTTGATTGCTGAGTTTCAAACGTTTTGAGAAATTATGTTAAGATTTTATCTATCTTCTATACTTATCTAAGTTAAACAACTCCGTCGCTACGTTTCTGTTTTTTTATGTTGTCGATAAACACAAAAACCACTGAACGAATCTTTATGCGGTTTTCAGTAATTGGTAGAGTGGATCAAAGAAACATATTTCATAAATACCTAAGTTAAATAAGTAAAGAAGTTGAGTCTTTTCAGTCAATAATTTCAAAAAACCAACAATAGATTTGGTAAAGTTGGCAACTAGTAATCACATTATACTATGCCTGTGCTGCAAAGTAATGAAAGCAGGTACATGCTTTGTCGAAGAATTTTCTCAGTTGACATAATGGCTAAACAACGTGTGAGTTGTGATATTATGTAGTTGACTCTAATTACTATTTATTACTCCTTGTCATAAAGTACAGTAGCGCTCCGGCTCACGACAACGCGGCGCCACCGCGCGTTCAAAGTAAAGTCAAGTCAAAAAGTCGAGAGCAGCACGTTTGCGGCAGGGGCCGCACTAGCATCTAGCCCCGTGGTAATAAATCTCTAAGCTTGTGTACCCGTAGTAATAGACATCTGATATACTTAATATAATAGACACATATCAATAAATATTTAGTATTATACATATTAAACACCTAGACCAAGAAAAAACTGCTTGCAAACAATACACTTGACCCCTCGGCGGGAATTGAACCCGCTATTCTCTGGTGGTAGGCTTCGGCCACGGCTTGTCACCACCCTCCGGGCTGGGCCAGTGCGTGAAGTGATTTTTTCGTGTTTCGTAATGTGGTCCGGAAAACCCATCTTCTAGGCCTTAATGCTCCATCTTAGACCACATCGTCACTTTACATCAGGTGAGATTGTGGTCAAATGAAAGCTTATAAATAATAAAAAAAAAACTTATTTACCTACTTATTGTTAACTGACATGAGCACCAATGACAGATGGTATACAGATTATCAGACCATAATAGCTATAACTAGTTTGGTTTTGCAGGAGTATTTAGGGGATTTTTATCGAACAAAGTCAGACCAGGATGCCTGCTGTTCTTTATGTGGCTGAGGAAATACGTTTACCTTGAAATACAATAAGGAATAGCGATGCCAGATATACTTAAGAACCAGAACTCAGTTCGATTGTAGTGATAAGACATGACTTCCTACATTTTATAACGTGTGGAGTAGTACACATACGATTTACGAAGGATATTTTAAACAAAAGGTTTCTTTTTGTAATATAAATTTGTTTAGCATGGAAAATCTAAAGAATGTACTCTTTTAAACGACCTTATAATTTCACGGTTCGCCTACGTAATGTCAACTTTAAAATGGAAGTAATTCGTCAAATTATCATCAATTTGAGAGTAATTTTGATGGTGATTATCTCGACAAATCAGGAAATAGCTTCCTTGGTCATCCTTTAACTTTTGCTATACCTATTATATGTAACGTGAAGTTTTAGCTAAACATTTTATTTATTTTAAAATCCAATAGGAGATTTGTAAAAACAAAATCACGGACTAAGATTGAATTTGTGTACATACATGTATATTTATGATTTTTTATTGGCCTATATAATGGATGCAATGTGCAATGCGTTATATATAATAATAAAATATGAGGGGGTGTAATAATTGGAGATACGCAAAAACTACGGTTATTATTTGGTATTCGGCTCTCTTTTATCACTATTCGTATTCGGCCGAATTATTCGGTTTTGGCGATTATACCGATCCGAAATATGGCTAAGAACAGGCGTAAATCACATAGAATAGATGGCCTTTTATGTGTCAAAACACAGATTAGATAGTATCTAATCTGTGGTCAAAACAAAGAATTGGAAACAAAATAATTAAGCCGAATATTTACGGTTCGGTAGAAATTTTACCGATTAAATATTTGGTATTCGTATAAATATCTGCTTTTCGGCGTATCATTAGTAATAATGTACTTAAGGGTATTAAATTATAATTTATAGAAAAGAAAACATAATATACATTATTGAATGAGTAATGTTCTTTTTATAAATACTTAGTATATTTATTATACTCGATAAAACGAACATAATAGATTTACTACGTAACCATAAATGTATATATATGGTCTTATATATATTTAGTTAACTCTTGCACCGCTAAGTCCATTGATTTTTCCATACGTTAACAATTCATTGAAGACCTGATTCGCAATTCCACATGCAACAGCAAATTCATTGCGTTTTTGCAATGTGGCATTCTGTTTGTAGGAATAATTAATTTTTTGCTGAGGTAAGTATAATGAAGGTTTATAAACTTTTTATAGCTGACAATATCATTTTAAAAGTAATAAAGAAGTGGTGGTTTAATTGAAGACGAAATATTTTTGTGCACAAATCCACAAAATTGATGTGTATGTATAAAATTGACACGTCATTGTTAGATTGCAATAGAAAAGTTATTTATATTGAATATTACGAATGTTTATTTAATAGTAGTATATTTGTTGTCTAGACTTTAATGTCCCTTATTTGTTCAGGGCAATCTCGCCCTATTCTTTTACGGAAGCAACAAAAATATCTCACTTGTCGTAGTAACTAACAGAGAAGGCCCACTGCATTAATGTTTTGTGTAAATAAATTATTATATTTTCGTTTTCTTTTCGTTCCCGGTGCTAAGCCATCTTTTCAATAAATAGTACCAAACTGATATTAGTGCGTTCAAAAAAAGTTCAGCTATATTATATTAGTATAGATTTTCATCTCCTTCGTAAATACGCTTAAAACATTTTCATATCTGCTATGAAAACATAATAATAAAAATAATAATAATATTAATATGAACTAATGAAATAATATTAATAATAAGGCCGCCCATTGTACTCCAACATTATGATTAAGTCTATGTTTGTTTTTTATTCTTTGTGTGTTTTGTGTGGTGTGCAATAAAGTGTTATCTATCTAATATGAAACTCTAAAATAAGTAACGTTATGACAAGACTTAGGCTGAATTTTATAACAATACTAGCTGACAGCAGCAAACGTTGTTTTGCAAAATGAAAAATAGATGTTGGCCGATTCTCAGACCTACTCAATATGCTCACAAAATTTCATGAGAATCGGTCAAGCCGTTTCGGAGGAGTACGGGAACGAAAACTGTGACACGAGAATTTTATATATAAGATAACAATATTAAGAACTAGTAGTGCCCGGCGGTGTAACCCGCGTTACAATGAATTATCTTGCAATAAAATGTAGCCTATGTCCTTTCTCAGGCACTAGAGCATCTGTGTACCAAATTTCATATAAATCGGTTCAGTAGTTTTTGCGTGAAAGTGGAATAGACAGACAGAGTTACTTTCGCATTTATAATATTAAGTAGGTATGGATTTCGGAATAAAGTTAAGTATACGAGTCAACTCTTCAATGTAACTACACCACAATATTATATTCATCCAAATCACTGAACTCTCCGCACAATGCAAAAGTTATATACAAATACGAATTCAATGCAGTCACATGATTATATATGGTTATATAGGAAGGTATATGTCGATGTGCGAGCCATAGTCACATGCTCGGTCGGAAGTAGTTACCATTGTGGTATCTCATTACTGAAGAGTACCCTAATTGCTGCTGGCCAAGGCCGAACGAATTGAAGTCTGGAGTTAAACTATAGGTTATTTTTGATGTTGGTTCTGGGGAAAAACCACTTTGGATTGTGCAAATTAGCTTCATCTACGTTTTCATAGCAGTTATGAAAATGTTTTAAGCGTATTGCAGATTTACGGAGGAGATGAAAATCTATACTAATAATAATATAGCTGAAGGTTGTTTTTTTTAACGCCTAATGTCAGTTCCGATTTGAATAAAGCTTTCACTGGTAAATTTCCTAGTTTTCTCATTAACCCCCGGCCAAAAAAGAGGGGTTTTATAAGTTTGACGTGTCTGTCTGTCTGTTTGTCTGTCTGCGACATCATAGCTCCCGAACGGATGGAGCGATTTCAATTTGGTTTTTTTTTGTATGAGTTTCGCGCGAGTTTTGTTAGACATGTTTCATGAAAATCGGTTGTGCCGTTTAAAAGTTATGGGGGTGAGAGTGGGGAAAGAAAACCAAAAGTCTGCTCTATATACTCGAGTGGGGTATCAAATGTAAGCGCATAGTGTGCACATTACAAAATATTATGGTGTTTAACTTTTAAGGAAATTTTAAGGCATTTGGATCGGGGTTTTCTTATATTTGAAATTTAGTTTATTTTTAATATATTCATATTTTGCCTATTTATTATAAATTAAGCTATTGTTGTTTAACACAGTGTCGATCTATTCAATCACGGTTAAATTTAAAAAGATGCACACTTTATGACCTAACTAGGTACGCTATAAAGCTAGATAGTACTACAGCATTCTGTGTCTACAACGTATGTACTAATATTATGCATAGCCCTCTTTTCTGCACGGTTGGTTTACCTCAAGATTGCGTCTTATTCAAAGAATAAATATTTTCCTTATTATTCTGCGAAAATTGCATTTAATATGATTCGAATGCTATGTTTTTCCCACACGTTTTTCTGAGTAGAGACTAATAGCCTAAATTCCTTATGGGGTGGGAGATTTCTTATTCTTGAGCAATGTATACGTAATTAAGGAACATATTTTTTTGCATAGGTAAAACATTGGGTTCTAGTCGTTTCTTACCGCGAGTTACTCACACCAAGGTATGAATCGCGAAAGGGCTCTTTAGAATGTGTCGTTTCGCACCGCAATGATTGTGTAACAGTGCGAAGCGCCCAAGATATTTTCAAGAATGGGTCGATTCGAACTAAGAGCTCAATAAAGTACTGAATACCCGTATTGTACACAATTGCTCGATTATATTATTATTATTGTATTATCGCTTATTTAAAAAAATATATATTTACTAGCGGCACGGCCCGGCTTTGCACGGGTAATTATTCAAAATTGTTTCAAAATTATTCGAATGTTTCTCGCCGTAAAAACCATCCTTAAACTCCAACGAACATTTAAAAAAATAAATTGGCTAAATTGGTAGAGGAGTTGTTGAGTTATGCGATTAGCAACACATTTTGCGATTCATTTTTAAACCCCGACAAAAAAAGAGGGGTGTAATAGTTTGACGTGTCTGTCTGTTTGACACTAAATAATTTTATTGTAATTCTATTAATTTATTTATATTTAAGTTCCATTTTAATTTTCAATTGACTTGTGATGTTTAATTATTTAATTTCTTGCATGTTTTTTAATATTTGTACGCCTACTTTCAGGCAAAAACATAGCCGAACTTATTAATATTTTTTATATGAGACCAAAATGTTACCTATGTTTTGAGCAAATAAATGATTATCTTATCTTATCTTATCTTATCTGTCTGGGACATCATAGCTCCCGAACGGATGAAGCGATTTCAACTTAGTTTTTTTGTTTAAAAGGTGAGTCTGGCGCGAGTGCTCTTAGACATGTTTCATGATAATCGGTTGTGCCGTTTAAAAATTGTGGGGGTTAGAGTGGGGAAGGAAAACCCAAAATCTGCAAAAATCTCGAGTATCAAATGAAAGCGCATTGCGTGCACATTACACATTATATGGTGTTTTACTTTTAAGGAACTTGAAGGATTCGAATCGGGGGTTTTTCTTATATTTTAAATTTAGTTTTATGATTTATAAGAAGATTAAGGTAAGGGAAAACATACTATTGATTGCAATCTTCAATTTGGTGTAACCGACAACAAACATAAACTTGGTTCGGGTCAATTTGTGTAACGTTAGTTTTTTGAAGAAAGTTGGTTTTATATTGGTGTATGTGTGGTTATAATTTTTCGTTCAAGCTAAGAATTAGTGTAAGAGCAATGCTGGTTTGCCAAGATACATACACCAACTTAACCTTCATCGGTCATAGGAATACAACAATTCGACTTATGTAAATGGATCACATACCTACTCAGTTACAACATAATTTCGACGGAAGTCTGCAAAATTTACAGTTAAAATGTGTAGCGTAACTGTATTTTTTTAAAGCTAGAATTATATTATTATGCTATTCGAAAGAGCAGAAAAAAACTAAAAAAACTGTATACTCAACTTATTTTACGTGTTTTGGTGGTTAACCCAATTGAACCTGCAACCGACGATAATGTACAATATCTATGCTATATGCTAGGGTTTAGTTCTGAAAATAACTTTTTGAATGGGATTAGTTACCTGTTAACGAATTATTAACTACTAACTAAGCGACAAAATATTATCAAGCGACAATTTTTTTATTTCCGCACACGACCATTCAGTAGGGAGCCGACCGACTCGCGTGGCAGATTATTTCGTGATCTTAACCCCCCCCTCCCGTACCTTCGTGCCCGAGTGACGCCTGCCACTCCACAACGCATAGTTAGCAGTTATTTAAAAAAAAATTAACTCGTGATATCTTTTGAATGGAATGTCAGAATCTAATAATTCAAAATGTTATATAAAGGTTTTAAAGCAATCTTACATAATAAATAATTTATTTTGTTAAGGATTAATACCAAGATACAAATAAAGAGCCTTTTAAAACAGTGGTATTTTAATTTTTTTATATAAAAAATCGCTTATTGTCACAAAACTATAATAGTTAGAGATATGATGCAACGACGTTTTTTGTAGATAATGATAAGTTCTACAAAGTTTTAATACATCACTTTGTTATATATTCAATAGTTTTCGCAGCATTCGCGATTAAAGAAAGATTTTAGGTTTATTTTTTCATAAAAATCGGTTATTGTCACAAAACTATAATAGTTAGAGATATGATGCAACGACGTTTTTTGTAGATAATGATAAGTTCTACAAAGTTGTAATACATCACTTTGTTATATATTCAATAGTTTTCGCAGCATTCGCGATTAAAGAAAGATTTTGGGTTCTTTTTTTTCACCATGGGTTACATTATCGGAGTTTGGTAAGAAATCATATTATTTTTGAAAACTAAATATAGCCTATGTCACTCAGGGATAGTGTAGCTTTCGAATGGTGAAAGAATTTTTTAAATCGGTGCAGTAGTTTCAGAGCCTATTCGGGACAAACAAACAAACAAACAAACAAACAAAAAATCAAACCTTTCCTCTTTATAATATTAGTATAGATATATGAAAAACAACGTATGCGCATTAGTAGCGCTAATGCATTTTGAGAGTGTTTCGCGCTTCTCTATAAAACTTCCTTTGACATAATTTGTAATTGACTGCTTCAGTGGCGCAGTGGACGAGAGTCCGATTACGCCAATCGGCGCGGGTTCGATTCCCGATTTAGATGTTGTTGTGTGAATTGTCTGGAAATATTTATTTATTTAATTAATTGTGTCGTGGTACAAGTTCTATAGGTAATTATCATTGTAAGTAACTGTAATAATTAAAAGACATTTATACAAGGCAAGGCTATGCACGAGTAGGTTTTTGTTACGTTACCTTCGCTTAAACCTTCCTTCTGAAAAAATCATTATTAATTATAAGGTTTTATCAATATTATTTTATCAGTAGGTATAAATAAAATAACGAGGTTAGGCCTTTACCTTACCTCTCATGTGTGTTTTAATTGCAATGCATCTTTATACATTATAATTATAACACTGCAGTTCTCTGACACAGCGAAAAAAAGGTCGAAATAAATAAGGTCGATACAAAACTTATTTTTTTTGTTAGATGACAAAAATCTGCGATGAAAGACCTCAAATATTTTAAAAACGTTGTATTCTAAGCGGTTTATTCACCATTATAATAATAACGGTACTTGCTTTTGTTTAAAACAACAAGTAACATATTTTCAAGCATGTGTTTCTTGCGAGAGCATTATATTCCTTTCAAATTGGTATTCACCATTATGTTCTACACAATTTAGTTTTGCCTTCACTGTAATCGCAGGAGAATGAAAGATAGTATATTCTTTGTTCAATGTATTTAAAAACTTATAAAGACAGAAGCCCCTATGTTGGTGTTAGCGAGAATTCATTTATCTAACCATGAAGTTTGATTCTCAGAATTCTCTCTGGTTTGTTCATTCATTAATTTATTTTCTGGGTATTTATAGAGTCATATTTTACAATATCTAAATGATTAAAAAACTTTTATTATTACAAGAAAAAAATGAATATAAATACTGTGTGAATATAAATGTTTTTAATTTGTATAGATATATACAAATTTCCACATATATTATGTGGAAATATGTTTGTGAAAATAACGTAGGTAGGTATCCTTGAGGCGCTACTAGAAAATATAAAAAGTTGATAAATATTGGCTACTTTCATTTCTTTAAAAAAATGATACTGTTTAGGAAACTTATTTTTAGTTTTTTGTTAAAAATTCAAAGTACCGTAATAATAAACCTTCCCCAACTTTTTTCACAAACTAAGTTCATACATACAATGACAACTGAAGTTAGAAGAAAGATTCCTAGTAATTACAATTGTTGATTATATACAAGCTTTTCTACAGTTAAAAAAATACTAAAACTCGTACGTAAAGGTTTAACTATTAAAAAGTACCGACTCACTTAAATAAATAAATATTTTCGGACAATCTTCACAAAAAAAACTTTCATTCGCACCCAGACCAAGGAGAAAGTGTTTGCAGAACATACAAACACTTGACCCCTCAGCCTACTTATAACAATTAATTAATAATAATAAATAAGCAGAGCTTGTACTATGGGTACTGATATTCTACATAGTTTATTTTGTTAATACATACATATGATACATAATAAATAATTTTAATTTTAAACTCTCAAACGGTAGTCACTCTAGGACTCTTAACATAGGTATAAAAGTAAAAAATTCTATAACTGACATAAAAAGAGGTACAGTAACAAAACTAAGGTCCCATAGGCTCCCAAACTAGTTAAAAACTGTATTTCAGGAGCCAGTGGCTTCTCCTATATGGACTTATTACAAATTATGTCCATATTGGAGAAGCCACTGGCTCCATTGTACATTTTGTTTCTTATGTGTTGTTGTATTTTGTTTCCCTGTGTGTGCAATAAAGTGTTTTGTATTGTATTGTATGACAACAACTAAAAGTAACTTAAACAAACAAAAATTTTAATACAAATAAGAAAGCAATAATAAAACATTTATAATTATTAAGTTAATATAGTTCAATGTATATTATTCACACCCACAATAAAACTTAGGTATTTTATTAAATGAATCACAAATGATAAAAAAGACAAACAAGTCTAATTTATCGTATTTTGAAGCCCATACAGGAAAGAGCTGGATAAGAACCGAGCCACACAACGTGGGTTAGATATTTATAATTATTTGTCATCGTAAGTTCTTCCCCGAAAGTGGGTTACAGCTGTGGCCATAGATAACAAAGCATCTATAATTGTTTTATCTATTGTGTCATCATCATCATCATCACCCTATTAACGTTCCCACTGCTGGGACACAGGGACTTCTCTCTTGACGAGAGAGATTAGGCCTCAATTCACCACGCTGGCCAGGTCTGGGTTGGTGAATGTCACATGTCCTTCAAACTCTTTTAAAGTTCTCAGAACATGCCGGTTTCCTCACGATGTTTGCCTTCACCGTTAAAGCACGTGTTCAAAGCGCACATAAATTACTCAAGAAGAAAAATCCAGAGGTGCGTAGCGGGGTTTGAACCCACCCAATCTTTTGTGTATCTGTGCATTTATCAAACTGTACTTATTACTGTCAAAATAAAACACTTATTGAGTGTAAATAGGGACTATTGTTTAATTTAGATCGTAATACACAATTGGGTGTATAAAGTCTACTAAAATAGTAGGTACACTTAATGCACCCGTGGGTGAATAATGTGTACTAAAAGTATACGTAGGTGCACTACGTGAATAAACTCAGGGCGAATTAAGTATACCGCCCCCTATTATCAGAACATAACTAAGTTATTACATAAAATAAAATTTAAATAATTGGTAAAAAAATAGAATTGATACTTAACACCGCAGAGGTTCGTAACCTTTCGTTGGTTTTCATATAAAATATTCAGTTAAACAACTATCGAAATAATTTACTGTTATAATGTTCAAAAAAATGCGCACGTATTATTGAAATCGAACAGAAATATTTCGGAAAATGTTGTATAATTATTGGTTTCAAGTGTGACATTAAAGCTGTTATAATAGTTTTGTACCTACAATGGAAGAATCAAATTGGAATAAATCTAAATTTAAAATTTAAGAAAAACCCCCGATTCCAATGTTTTAATTTCCTTAAAAGTAAAACACTATAATATTTAGTAATGTGCACGCGATGCTCTTTCATTTAATACCCCACTCACGTATATTTGCAGATTTTCGTTTTCCTTCACCACTCTCATACCCATAACTTTAAAACGGCTCAACCGATTTTCATGAAACATATCTAAGAACACCCGGGCCAAGCTCACCTTTCATACACAAAAACTAAATTGAAATCGCTCCATCCGTTCGGGAGCTATGTTGTCCGAGACAGACAGACAGACACCCCTCTTTTTTGGTCGGGGGATTAAAAAAGGATAGAAAGATAAAAAATACGACTGGGTAGCTATATAATGTTATCAATATCAAAAATCAATATAATAGAGTGTCATAATATACTATAATTAAAAGGAGTAAGATTGAAAATGCTACACATCTAATGACATTTCTTTGTTTAAATAAAACATCTATATTATAAAAAACGGGTTATAGTCAGTGAATTAGCTACATAATACAGATATTATCAGTCATTGAGTTAATTTCACATCCAAATAATTTCACTCATCATTGCAAGTTTACATCATTTTTGTTTTAAATTATTATTAGGTTATACCTACCTAACCTACAGTTATCAAGCGATGGAAAAATTCAAAAAGTGTTTTAACCTCAGAACAAGGAACTTTTATCTTTTTAACCGACATTCTTTGATTAAGAAGGAAAGAAGGATTCGCCGCGTACATTTTTTTTTATCCACAGTTGTTAAAATGAAACCATAGAGTTAAGGTATCTTTAGTCTTTAGTCTATGCCCCCAGATGTTGCCCTTTTCTGTATGTGGGGCAACGACGGTATGGCGAAAGTGAGTCTTTAGAAAATTGCATTTTCCCAGTCGAGACCAGAATAACGGGTTTCGTTGCAAATGTTCGCGTACGTTTGTGATTAATATCTTTACCTAATCATGACATAGTAGGTTATAAAAGTTTGTTTTAAAAATATAACTAACGTGTATGTTAAAAATATATCTAACAAACACAATGAGGAGGAGTTTGTTCTACTAAGAAAACTTGTAACGCCAACTGCTGGCCGGTGACTGATTGTATAGAGATTATATTTATTTTTCTCTATAATATTTTAAATCCCTCACATAATTATTTGAAGGTCAATGTTTTATTAAATTATGCTATTATTCTTAGTACAAATAAATTTTAAACTAAGTATTTAAGTAGGTATCTATTTCCCTTCAAAGTTATATTTTATTATTATTATTATATTAAGTTATAAGCCAACTGTTCCCAAATTGTAAAATTATGATCATCTATATTAAATAATTTAGTACGCATAGACTAAAGTAGCCTACGAAAAAATATACGCCGCTCTACTGCGAGAAAAAAATATGTCATTCCGCGGAAAAAATACATTATAAGGCAAGAGCACTCCTAGTAAAAAAAAATATAACCTAAAAGAACCGCGCAACCTTTACAATTTACAACACCACGATAATATATATTCTAAAAAAACACAGATTATGATAACTATCTAAATTTAGACAAGTCGTTATTGAGTAATGAATAAACAAAATTCAACACAAAAAATTGTGATATCTTCATTGATGAATCTTCATCGGTTTTTATCTCCAACAAAAAATGGTATAGCTGAAAACCTTGAATTTAATTTGTGCATCTATTGACAGTGAAATAATAAAACTTCTGACAACATTATTTTAGCTTAATGAATGCTTTGTTGGTCTATAGCAATTTTAGGCGATGATAATCTACTTTGTTCTACTGCTATTTGACGTGCATGGAATAAAATATAACCTTTAGTTAATACGTCGCTTTAACAATATTATAATTGGCATGATACTAATACTTACCAATAAATGATTTGATAATGTTATAATAGCAACGAAGTAATTATTATAAATTATATTCGTGTTCAGTATTACAATTAAGTAAAGGTAGTAAGTAAACGATTGTCTTCAATCTATATAAATCATAAGTGTGTAAAAATTGTAAGCTTATTAATGTTGAAAAAGTTTAGTTCATAACTTAAGAGTTAATAAGTCGTACGTTCATATGAAGTAGCCGTCGCCACTGTTTTAGTTTAATTACCTAATTAGTTTCTAGAACAAAACAATAGCAGTTATCGCACCAGCGTGCTCCCAGGTCATACGACCTTAAATCTTTACGATCATAGGTCATGCTCGTGCGACGAGTGTTTGTGCAATATAACAATGCAAGATGACTCCCAACACTGGAGATTAACTGGTGAAACCTAGAGAAACACACTCATTGTGAAAGAGGCATTATAGTACCTACTGGTAGTTGTACTGACATAAATCTATTAGCATCATACTAATGTTTAACGCGAAAGTGTGTATGTGCATTTGTTGCTCTTGAACGCTAAAACTACTGTATGGATATAAACGAAACTTAACAGTAACTCACAGCTTACATAACAAAATAACACATAGACTACGTTTTACCACAGTAAAATATCACATTTCGCATCTAAATTATTGCAGAGCAACGATTTTTCGTGTTTCGGAGTGTTTAATGTGGTCCGGAGAAGCCATCTACCTTCTAGGTCTTCATGTCCCATCTTAGACCACATCGTCACTTTACATCAGGTGAGATTGTGAACAAATGAAGGATTATCTAGCAAAAAAACGCAAAGACCGATTTGGATCAAATTTAGCAAGGACATAGCTGTTTTCCTAGTAAAAGACAAAAACTACTTTTTACCTCGGGAAAATCTATTAACACACGAGCAAAGCCGCGTGGAAGAGCTAAATATTGTATCAAATAAAATGTAGAAAATCTAGGAGCATCGCAAAAAGTACAAAAGCTACAATTTAGTTCAAGTATAATATATTCCATGACAAGCAGGTATCTCGTTGGTATCTATACCATGACATTTACTGCACAAGGTTAATTAATGTATCTCTTAAATGGAAATGTTTGTTCTGTGACAAGATTCTCAAAGCTTTGCAACAATCTATACTTATTAGAAATAGCATCTAAGATTCAAAAACGCTTGGCACGTAATCTGTACATGCCACACAAAACGACACATCATTTAGTCATAGTCATTACTGCCAAATAATAAATAGCATAATAATTAAAAATAGCTTATTTGATTTTGAAAAAAAAATGCATTTGGTGATAAATTTTAAAATATTGCACTTTTTAATCTCTACATAATTTTTTATTCGGCTCGCCCGTGATTTACTATGAATATTTTATGGCATGCAAATTTTTTGTAATGTTTATGTCAATATCATTAGAATGGTAACATAAATGTATCCTAAAATTTTCAAACATGTTTTAACGGTATCGTTGTCATTCAGATGATCATCATGATTAGCATGTGCCTACGCAAAAAAATAATGTCACAATGTCACGGTTTGTGATGGCCGTGGCCGTGAATGTTAATCCGGCCAGAAAAAGGTTCGGTAGCATAGCTGGCATTGTGGCACGTACTTGTGAAACGAAGCCAAGAGATAGCTTTTTTTATGTAAATAAAAAAAAATTGAAAAAATAAAAAAAAACCTTGTTTGGCGCTAAGCCGCTTTGGTTGAAGAGGTACGCAGTAGTCAACGAATACTTGTAATAGGTGATTGATTTATAATAGTGTTATTTTTTATAATATAAATAAGATTTTTTTTGATCTACAACAATTGTTTGATTTATGAGACTTTATACAAACTTGCTATAAGTTAGTTATAATATACGAACCGACAAATGATTCGTGCGGCCCGCACGAACCGGTCCCTCGAGTCCAGTTGACGTAATGTAAGTTTTGCATCGGTCAACTGAATTTGTTATTACAAATTAGAACAGACAATAGAAAATATACGGTTGAATTGAGAAACCTCCTCCTTTTTTTGAAGTCGGTTTAAAAGTGTTTACCGACAATTAACCGACAAAACAAAGAAGGTTATCAGTTCGCGTTCAAGCAAGATATACGTCACCTACAAATTCCTTGATTGAACATTTCTAGGATAAATTGAATTTTTTCAGAACAATTGAAACAGTTACTTTAAGTAATTAAAACAGTATTAATAGAAACATATTGCTATTATCCCCTTCGCAAGGGATACTCGCAGGCTATTACTGGAGTAAGCCGGTACGGCACCTACCAATTATAGTATACAATACATTTATTATTATACAAAAAAAATCCCGTGAAATTCCGATTTAATAAATATTTATTTATTTCAGATAATAAATGAATATAAGAATTAATTAGAATAAATCAGAAAAATTGTGATATATCTGAAATAAATGAATATAATAATAAATCAGAATTTCTCAGGATTTTTATTTTTTAGGTTTTAGGTACGCAAATATAATTTATTTTTCCAACACTAGTTTTAATATCGTATAATATGTTAGAGGTTTTTAAAATAAAAGGTTCAAAAGTATCGGCTTTTTCCACATTTCAGGGTCAAAAACAAAGCCTTCATCAACATTGGAAATACCAATGTCGATCCATTATGCTCTTATCAGCGCTGATAACCAGGATAAACACGAGAACAATGGAGTCCGTGCCAAAAAGATAAAAGACTAACCCCCTTTGTTTTAAGGCTTATTATTGCCTGAGATTTCATGATTATTGATATCATTATGTTGGTTAATTATGTCTTCACAGCTTCTAGGACGAACACGTTTAGAATATTCATGTAATCTTAAATAAGTTTGTGTGATACATATCATATATGTATATATATTTATATTTTATTATATTAGATGATATAAATGTAAACGATACAATAGAATTTGTAAACGGTACAATAGAATTTAAGCAACACATTATTTTTTTTCTCTTTTATTATAAATTAGCGTTATTATTATATAGCGATTGTTTCGCCCACTTTTGCGCCGCCTTGCACTGTGTACTCTACGGTACCACTGAAAACCAGCGCTGTAGCCAGCTTCCTGAGCTTCAACACCATAATGTTGAATGGAAACACATTTACGTCTAAATATACATACTATAGTATTTTTGTTAAACTGCTTTTATGTAAATTTTATTTGTAGTTTTATTGTCTACTAGTGGCCCGCCGCGACTTCGCACGGGTTCTTTTTAATATTTTTTCCCCGGCAATTATTTGATTTTTTCTCGCCTTTTAAACCTTCCCTAGACCTCCACAAACATTTCAAGACTATGATAAGATAAATTTGTTCAGCCGTTCTCGAGTTTTAATCAGAGTAACGAACACCAATTCATTTTTATTTATATAGATAGATAGATTAATTGCGACGCGCCGCGAATTATTCATAGAAACCGTCCTATTTAATCATTGAAACCATAGACTAATATTGAAACTAATGCTGAAAATGCATTAAAATGCGTAGTTTATTTATAAAGTCTAAGCGTACAGACATCAGAAACAATATGGAATAAAAATAAATGTTTTTGACCCCACATAATTTTGGAAAATTATTAATTTTTACGCAGGCAAAGCCGCGGGCGTGGAGCTAGAGTAAATAATAAAATATTTTTATCAAAAAGGCTGCTTCGTGATCGAAGGTAATAAAAACATCTCTTACGTAATGGATAACAATTTTTTATGACATTGTAATTACTGTAAGGTTAAGCAACCAGTTTAAACAATGAAGTGGACTTGTATGAGCTGTATGAAGACGGTATCACGAACACTTACGTCATACATCTCACCAGTCGGTACATCTGATATCTCGGAGATACCAAACTCAAACGTTTTCCTTAAGGATAAACTAAGTGTTCTTTACGCCCTTACGGATTTTGTTTATACATAATGGAATAAGATATGTACCTCTAGATACCAGTGGAAGTCTCCGTTTTGTACGAAAGTTAGTAATTAAGGAATTTAAAGATTTTTTGCCCGAGCTGATGATGATGATATTACATCAAATCTATAAATTCAAATACTTATTTTTAAAACAAAATTACACTGTTAATTAAAGTTCACCTCAAATTTATCAACAGTCAAAAGCATTACTTGTTTTACCCACCCTAATTATGTTTAATTTTTTTTTTTACTATAATTTTACACAAAACACAATCACATAATCTGTTACGAGTTCGTTGGCGATAACAAAGTGTTTAGTTCACAAAGTTTTCAAAATCCATTTCCATGGAAACCAAAAGAATTCCACTATGAAATTCTCCAATATGAAAAACTCAAAACGCAATAAATCATGGTAAATATCCCGTTCAAAATCGAATTAATCAAGGGACAGGACATCAGAAGGGAGCCGTTTTCAATATTTCCGGACAATCCACACGACAACATCTAGCCCTGTGGTAAGCTCTAACCTTGTACAAGTAGTTACGGGTAATAGACATCTGATATACTTAATATAATAGACGTACATTCATAGATATTTTTAATTATACATATTTAAAAAATCAGACCAAGGAGAAAGTGCTTGCAGTAGATACAAACACAAACATCAGCGGTAATCGAACCCGCTACCCCTTACGCCGCAAGCGGACCCTCGCCCACCGCGCCACTGAGACAGTTAATCGTAAAGTTCGTAAATGTTACGGCTAAATTGAATATTTCTCGAGTTAAGCCACCACCCACCAGCACCGGCAGGCAGAAATTCAACGATGTCGATTCTCGGTTGCAACATAATTCTTAGCAATATTTTATTTGCAATGTAAGCGCTCTGATATGGTTTCTAATTAAAAGTAATGTAATGTAAATAATATGTAATAGGTTCTTTATTTTATGCAACTGTAGTTGCTGTCAGTTTCGATTTGAAAAAAAAAATTCTGTGTTCGATAGTCCGCTTATCAAGGTAAATTTTACAACGGGAAAAAACTATTGTTCCCGCTGGAAAATCCAAAAAACACGGGAAACGCTGTTGAATGTAAAGCCAGTTCTTAAATATTCAAAAACAAGTGAAAGTCCAGTTTTTATTGCATTGAAACACGGAAGATACATAACGAATTCGTACACCTAAAATAATTAATTATCATAACATCTTTATAGTCGGTATTGTATTATTGAAGATATTTTGTTAGTGGTCTTAATTTATGAATACCTTGATTATTTAACAACTTCCAACTCAAAGGATGTTTTGCTCATTTTATAACATGACCATTTTAATATAAATTTTAAAGGGAAATTAAAAATGTATATTTATTATACTTATTCTTATAACTTTTAATGTTAAATATAATATTTTTTAAGCTTTAAATTTATCTATCTTTTAATTAGTACGTATATCTAGTTAAGCAAATACTTAAATATTGATGATGTATTATTGGTAAGAGCGGGGTCTCCCAACACAAGCAAATTTTGCTTACAGGGTGACCCCAGAACCTGTATTTATAGTTTTGTAAGTTGATGCAATAAAGATTTTTATTATTATTTATTATTATTATTATTAATGCAAAATGTGTACAGACACTGCGTTTGACCATGTGTGTGACGGTCAAGGACGCAGGACCGGTTGGAGTCATGTTACATGTCAGATGAGATCTTAGCTTCTTATTATTTATAAAGCTTGGGTATCAGAGAAATTTTAATTTAATATTAGGTCCTTACATATGAAATTGGCGTTTTGTATGGGAGGAACAAAAAGTCGAATATTTTTTAATATAATATATTTAATTAATCAAAGTATGAACCATTATTTTCTATGCACTTTTGCCATCTTATAGGTAGTTCATTGATCCCTTTACTAAAAAAACCAGTCGGACGGGAATCAATAAAATCTTTGAAGGCGATTTGGACTGCCCCATCGGAGTTGATTTTTTTCCCTTGCAAGAAGTTATCCAAATTTCGAAAAAAATGGTAATCTGTTGGAGCAAGGTCCGGGGAGTACGGAGGATGTCTTAGACTTTCCAATTGAAGCTCTTCTAATTTAGTAGCCGTCTGTTGCGCAGTGTGTGGTCTAGCGTTGTCGTGAAGCAGCAGTGGCGTGGAGCGATTGACCAGCCTAGGTTGTTTAGCCGCTAGCTTTTCCATCATGGTTTGCAATTGCTGACAATAGACATCAGCCGTAATAGTCTGGCCAGATTTGAGAAAACTGTAATGAACAATACCGGCACTAGTCCACCAAACGCTTACAAGTAACTTTTTTGGGGTTAATTTTCGCTTGGGGCAGGATTTGGCTGGCTGGCCAGGATCCAACCATTGCGCTGAGCGCTTCCGATTATCGTAAAGAACCCATTTTTCATCACAGGTAATGATTCGGTTTAAAATACCTTCATTATTGTGCCGGTTTAGTAATGTAACGCAGCAGTCGACGCGCGTTTGCCGGTTTGCTTCAGTCAATTCGTGAGGTACCCACCTTTCAAGCTTTTTAATCTTCCCAATTTGCTTCAAGTGAATTAAAACAGTTTTATCACTAACACCGCAGCCTGCAGCTAACTCGGACGTGGTTTGCGATGGATCCGCTTCCACAATAGCCTTCAACTCTTCATTATCAACTTGAGTCTCAGGCCGTCCACGGGGCTTGTTCTGCAAGTCGAAATTTCCAGAACGAAAACGTTGGAACCAAAAACGAACTGTGTTTTCTTTTGCAACACGACCGCCATACACATCATTCACCCTTCGAGTTGTTTCCGCAGCACTAGTGCCACGGCGGAACTCGTACTCGTAAATAATGCGATATTTTAAGTTTTCCATTTTGTAAAATGAGTGACGCAAACAGAAAAAAACAGAAGAAAAAAAACAAATGAATGACGATCATCGAAGCACAAATACATGAGTCTATAGCTGTACAAATTTGAATTTGGAATTCCTTACCAAAGAGGAGAAATTTGTGATTAAAGTGGCCAGTACGAAAAACGCCAATTTCATATGTAAGGACCTAATATTAGCATGCTATATAAGTTAACTAGCTGTGCCCCGCGGTGTTACCCGCGTTATAATGGATTTTCCCGCGGAATGACTTTTTTCCGCGGTAAAAAGTAGCCTATGTTATTTTTCAGGCTCTAGAGATTTTGTGTACCAAATTTCATTTAAATCGGTTCAGTAGTTTTTACGTGAAAGAGTAACAAACATCCATACATCAAAAAAAAGTATCCTCGGATCTACATGTGGATCAAGACTGTGGATCTAAGTGGAAGGAGGGCATACATCCATACTTACAAACTTTCGCCTTTATAATAGTAGTAGGATATGAGAGATAAGGGCTAGATAAATAAATAAATAAATATTACCGGACTAATCACACATCAGCACCTAACCCCGAATAATAAATAAGCTTTACATATTAAATAAATATTTACATAATAAATCTAATATCTAATATCTATATAAAATTCTCGTGTCACAGTTTTCGTTGCCATACTCCTCCGAAACGGCTTGACCGATTCTAATGAAATTTTGTGAGCATATTCAGTAGGTCTGAGAATCGGCCAACATCTATTTTTAATCCCCCTAAATGTAAGGGATAGTCCACCCCTAAATTTTATTTTTTATTTCTTAGACAACATTTTTAATTTCTATTTTTTATGATACAACATACAAAAATACATACAATCCTCAATTTTCACCCTTCTACGATCAGCCTTTATTTTTTAATAGCCATTTAGTAATGTAAGCATTTTTCCTCTCCGGTCGAAAACTTAATATGGCAAAACAAATGATGATGATGATGATGATGACGTTTGCCGGGTCAGCTAGTATAAATATAAAAATAACAAAATCAACAGCCCAGATGTATCTTATTATTTACTTAACTTATTAATCTTACGGGCAATTATAGATTTACTTTATATAAACAAAAATACGTCATAGATTTATCTAGCAATATCAAAACTAAAATAGTATAAAATAAATTGATGAAAATTAGAATTAAACGTTTGACTAATGATAGGTACTAAACCCTAGAAATGCAATGCAAGAAATGAAATAATAAATGTTTTATCTTCTAAATTGCATTAATGGAATTCTCCAATTTCCATTGCAAGGCAACATTACGTCAATCGTTACCTCACTAAATACTCTAAGAATGTGATACCGTTTGTTGAGATATAAGTGTATCTCAACCTTTCACAACCTGCTATTTCATGTTTAACTAGAAATTTCATGAAATTGATAATAATTAATTTTTCAAACATAATTTGAATTATATTACAATGATAGTGTTCTATATTGTGGATTCACACATTCATTTTACACCATTTTGTCTTTTATTTTCATTTTACACCCATTGTACAGGTACTTATTAAATGTTAATACTATTTTTCAACGGTGTAACATCTGTGTACACAATTTAACAAGAAACTTTTCTTTATATTTATATTGATGAAACTAATTAATCTACAAGATCTAGAATAATTATAATTTGGCTTACGATGTTTCATTACCCATTAGTCTTCCGGTGAGACAACTGATAAATTACCTAGTTGTCTATAAAAACAATTACCCCAATTGTCCTTCTTAAATAGGTATTTTCAAAATGACACATGACACATCTCATTAACATGAAAATTACGTAACATTAGGCTAATTTATTTGAATGTAAACATGTTTTCTTTATTTCTATGTTGTTTCTAATATTCTTATTTTATTTGTGTTGATTTATCGATGTTTGTGTTAAATTAATTAATTGGATAATTGTAATGACGTTATTTAGATAACGTGTAATACCTAAATGTCATGCGCCAAGGGCCTTTGGTTAAAGGCTATTTAAGAGTGTGCCATATGTAATTTTATAGTTAGATATCGTTATTTATCTCAGAATCTGTGAAAGCTACCACCTTCATATTTAGGTAAATGATAATTCGAACTTTTATCTTGGATTCTGATTTTTCGAAAACACGATTGGTGAAAATTTTCTCGATAGTTTTATTTTTTGAAAAATACATGTTTTGCACACATTTTGCTATTTATCTCAGGAACCACCTAATTTTTTTGTTGGATTTTTGTTTTGTCGAGAAACATAGTAAAATATCTTGGTTTTCGATTTTTTAATTTTTCGATTAGTTGTGTAAATAACTTGTAATTAGACATAACAGTTTTGGCGCTTACGTCGATTAAAAATAAGGAGCACGTCTATCGCTCTGTGCTTCTCACTCACAACAAAATCATATCTTGTCATCCTGCTCGACGGTCTGTTGTCAGTTGGCTACGGCATTGCGAGCGGGACGGACCTGTGCTTGACTGCGTCACATTTTTAATCGTAAAAATACTAAGTTTTGTTTCGTTTTGCGAAAAATAGTTTTGGTGCGAACCTAATTAGATTAGTGTGAATAATGGTGAGACCGAAAAAGAGAGTCGCCGGGCACGCAAAAAATTTATGAAGGAAAATTGCCGAAAATTGGGAAAAATAAACTAGTAAGTGCCTATAATAATATACTAATATAACACAATACATACACCTACCTACTACAATACTTGTTTGCATCTTCTCTTCCTAGAAGTAGATTACATAATTATAAGTATAACCTTTAGTAGTTTGACGACCTCTGTGGCTCGGTGGGCGAACGTCCGCCTGAGGCGCAGGAGGTTGCGGGTTCGATTCCCGCCGGGGGACCAGATTTTGTACGATTTACAATTTCTGGTTTCGGGTCTGGGTGTTTTCTATGTATCATATGTATGTACTTACAAAAAAAAAAAAGTGCTGTAGTAGGTAGGTATATCAGTCACCTAACACCCATAGTACAAGCTGCTTAGTTTGGGGATAGGTGATGCTGTGTGAGTAGTCCGGAAATATTTATTATTATTATTTATTTAATTACTTACGGACTTGCTTACCTACGTAATACACCGAGAATATAATCTAGAGTACCTACCTACCTACTTTGACAAAGTTCCATCCCATCATAACGCGCGGGATTTATCAACCACTTCCGGTATGTCAATATCCATAAGTAGGTAAGGTGATACCTACCGCTTTAGGTACCTCTTTACTACATATTTTACACAGTTCCTTCATACTAGGATACCTAACTAGGTACCGTACCGTACTTATGTAGGTACAATTTTTTGTTCTGTACTAGGTAGGTAGGTAAGTACCTACTACCTACCTAAACTGACAACCAAATGAGGTTACGTAGTAGGTAGATGCATTCCTACTAGTTTAGTTTTTTATTATTCATTATTGTTTTTTAGAAAGGAAAACCACTCGTTCAGAGGACTTATGAACGCCCAAGCAACCGGCGGTGGTGGCGCCGTTGTGGATGGAGCTGCTGGTGACTGGAGTCGATTGACAATACACCAAGGTGAGTGAATGAGTCCGTTTTGTCGGGTTATTCCATTGGATAGGTAGGTATAATATGATATATATTTTTAGGGTTCCGTGTCACACATTACTAAAGCAACCTCATCTCCCCATTTTAACTTATCTATGGTTATTCCCACATTTAATCTCCAGTTTTAAAAGTTTATTTTTAGGGTTCCGTGTCACACATTTCTAAACCCGGGGAGGGTTCCCCCCTCAGACCGGACACCCTGTATAGTTGTATACCTACTTGTAATAGCATTATAACAAAACATACGTTGCATATTTAACAATACCTTTTTGTTTAAACTTTTGGAACTTTCTTTTTTACAAGATGAAGGTACACGGTTTGCAGCATTATTATATACTTATTCTACTTTTTATACACATAGAAAAAATCTGTTTTCAGAATTTCATACCAGACTCCTGAGTTGAATAAAAAAAACCATCGAAAGAGCTACTGTTTTGCAGCGAGATTCTAGTGAATGGTTAGAACTAAGAAGAAAACTTCTAACTGCTTCAAATTTTGCAAAATTTATCAAGTTAAACATCCTTGGTACATCCAAGTCCAAGGACAATTACGAATAAATGATCGGGATCAATGCATTTTTGGCGTATGGTCTGGGTGCAATAATCCAATGAAAGTGGAAGTTACAAAAATAGATAACCGATTTTGGGAGCAAATGGAAAATAAATTAATATTATTTTATGAAAAATTCATGTTGCAAGAGCTTTGCGATCCCAGACTTTCACGAAATAGACCAGGGTCGATAATTTTTAAAACAAAAAAAAATAATAGTAGGATGAAACCCATTAGAACGGGAGGGGAATATTATAAAAATGAAAGGAAAAATAATTTACGGGCGATCTGAGGTCGGGAAGGGGATGGGGGTGAGTTTCTAAGGGTAAAAAATGTTTTTTCTCGATTTCCGGCAAAACTAAAAGTCGTATCGAAAAAAGTCAAATGGCAAAGTTGTAGGTGATAAAAAGATCTAATACTTTTGTATCTACACTTTTTTCACATAACCTCAAAATTTATGTGAAAAATTCAAAAAACCAAGTTTTTGGTTTTTTATTTTTATCTTTTACAAATTTTTTTTTTTTAACGAAATTTGTTGAAAACTTACCTTTTTATGTCCCAAATACGCTGTAATTTATTTTATTAAAAATATTTATTTTTTCACCTTATTTTGAATTAATATCAAAAAAACACCCTAATTTTCAATAAAATTCACCCGTCAAAATACCAGCTTTTTTCAAAAAGTTGGTATGGTTTCTGTTCGCTGAAATCTCTACTTTCCGATGGTGAAAAAAATAATATATGTTACTACAGTAAATCTTCTCAGAAAATGCAAAAAATAAAAAAAAAACTTGAATTCGAAAAAAATTTTTAAATTATTATAAATAATTTTGAGCTATTTATTTAAATATACACTTTTATTACTCGAAAAACGTTAGATTACATGTGACATTGATAACAAAAAATTGCAAATAAAAATATACTACTATAATTAACAAACAAAAAAGTTAATAAAATTGAATTGAATTCAAGTTTTTTTTTAATTTTTGCATTTTCTGAGAAGATTTACTGTAGTAACATTTTTTTTTTTTCACCATCGGAAAGTAGAGATTTCAACGAACAGAAACTATACCAACTTTTTGAAAAAAGCTGATATTTTGACGGGTGAATTTTCGATTGAAAATTAGGGTGTTTTTTTGATATTAATCCAAAATAAGGTGAAAAAATAAATATTTTTAATGAAATAAATTACAGCGTATTTAGGACATAAAAAGGTACCTAAGTTTTCACCAAATGTCGTTAAAAAAAAATAATTTTTACAAAAGATAAAAATAAAAAACCAAAAACTTGGTTTTTTGGATTTTTCATATAAATTTTGAGGTTATGTGAAAAAAGTGTACATACAAAAGTTTTAGATCTTTTTATTACCTACAACTTTGCAATTTCACTTTTTTCGATACGACTTTTAGTTTTGCCGGAAATCGAGAAAAACCATTTTTTACCCTTAAAAACTCACCCCCACCCCCTTCCCGACCTCAGATCGCCCGTAAATTATTTTTCCTTTTATTTTTATAATATTCCCCTCCTTTTCTAATGGGTTTCATCCTACTATTATTTTTTTTTCACTTTTTATTATTTTTCAAGGCTTCTACCCTGGTCTAAAATATGCCAATTAGAGACATAACAGAGTGTCAATAAAAATAAATAAAATTCATTGGTGCATTTTTATTTTAGTTTTATTTAATGTACTTTTAGCCTAGTGCTGCGAAGTACCTACCTACCTACAGATTTTTTTACAACAACACCTTGATGTGTTATTCTAAAAAAAATTGTTGCTATTAATTGAGACAACATTAATTACATATTATATTTTATCTTAATCACCTAACAATAACTTAGGTATACATATTTAACATTTAAAATACAAACATAAATGATGTTAAACAATATTACATAATATTTTTTTTAACCTTTTATGCCAACCAACAAATAATTTATTAATTAAAATTAACAGAAATACATTATTCCAACATAATAATTATAATAATAAAATAGGAGTCCACCCCATTTTGCATAACAAAATAGGAGTTCAAGAAATAACCAATAAAATACACTTAATTTGAAAAAGATCAATAAGTTATTCTTATTTATCTTTTTCAACATAAAAATCAGTAAGTAGGTAGATATATTTTACTTTACTATATTTACTAGTACCACAGAATAAATAAATAGTATTACGTTCCTATTTTAGGTTAGTAGTAGGCATAAGCACCATTACATTACGCAAAACACTGTCTTTCTTTTGGTAATACAAAAAAGAACCCTCAGCGCTATAGCGACTCACACTTGTCTAGTGTTTTAGCAGAAAATAACGCCTCCGTGGTCTAGTAGCAGTAGTAGGTATGTTGGCAATTACATTGAAAAACAATAAAATATGATTATAATATTATTATTACATTTTTAATGTTTTCTAATAAGTGATAAACCTCACTTTGCAGGTCCTGTACTATTTTTTAAATTTTTATGAAGAAAAATGTATTATTACATATTTGATAATTTCGTTTCTTAGTAGGTAGGTACCTAATTATCTACCTTATAGACAAGAATATTGTACCTAACTTCAATAAGATTGTTTTAAACTAGCGTGAACCCAACCCAATATAATTTTGCGCGCGAAGTAAGTACGTTGCCACCGGCCGTCCGCCAAGTGGCGCCGGCCGTGCGCCGCGGCGCGGTGGCGTAACGAGCTGAGGCGAAATTTGATTTTCTGCTGAGGTAGTGCACGCTCTTAAGTACCTTATTAGTTATTGTCAAGCATTTAGCTTAAACTACCTATAAAATAAAAATCAACCTTAAATAACTCTAAACAACGATTTAATTTATGATACCTACGTTTATTCTTATTCCAAGCTTCCAAGGTAAAGTCAATTATCTGAACGTTTAAAATAAGTTTTTTTTTATTTGATATGCTTTAAGTTAAAATATAACCCTTGATCTGAGGATAACCTAACACATGTTGTATTCTGTTATCAAAGTTGATTTCGTTGAATGGTTTCTACTAAAATGAGACCAAACCTGTATCTTCATTGTTAATTAGTGAAGCAAAGAAGCTTAAGTATGTACCTACTTACATTAAATAATGATAAATATTTGTTTATTCTTAAAAACACTTTTACAAAGGCTATGTAGTGTCTTGAAGTCTGTGTCAGGTTTATCAAGGCACTATTGTTCTCATTTACAAATCACGCATCTAAATACTACAAAATAAATGATATACTCATTAAATAAGATAAGTACCTCTTTACATATTTGGTTTTCTGTGAAAAAACGATACATAATTTTTTTTCTGAGTCGTGTTTTTTTTTGTCTTACGAGGCTCATCTTTGTAGGGTATAGATTAATTATCACTATAAGTATGTACTATATCAATAGTCTGAAAAAGGGGAATAACCATTTGGGCTTGTTTCACAAAATGTATACCTATGTCATGCGCTATCTCGCTTTGTCACATGTGACAGAGCGAAATAGCTCTATATTTAAACCACTTATTTTATCAGAGATGATGAAATTTTCCCTTAATCTACTAATTGCTCAAACCATCCCAAAAAACTAATACAAAGAAAATACTATTACAAAGACACCTAAATATCTTTGTTAATCTTTCTGTAAATTAAATACCATTTTAGAGCCTTGAGTGATTCTTAGATATGTAAACGTTTCTGAGAATCTATACTACCTACTTCTACTACTATTAATAATATTAATGTTAATACAATTCAAAGAATTCAAATATAGACGCAATTCAGAATTATATAGTGGGTATATTTCAAACTACTATTGTATGTTAGAAATTTAAAAAGAAAGCAAGACTTGGCAGCGTCGTTACGAATTCGATTAGTACGTGGAAAGTGAAAAGCGAATCGATCAAATATCGATATTTTAATTGTGAACGTAAACGTAGCGAAAAGATATAATTGTTGTTGACATGATACTTGGTCAAGTTTGTGGATTATTCTCGTAATAATAAGTAGGTAACAAAAGATAGTGATAAATATGTTTTAGGTATGTTAAACAGGTCACATTATTATAAACTAAGCAATTAAATAAAATTTATAACTAGATCCCACAGATAATTATATAGAGTTTTTACTAGAAGATAGTTAGGCGTCTTTTAAAATAAAATAGAGCCATATTAGATTTTTAAAGATGCCTGCGTCTAATAATAAACTACGCATGATACACTAAGTCATGATGATTCAGGTTAAGACACAAGAAATCAAATGTTTAAAAAATCTGTAAAATTAAAAAGATACGCCACAGTTAAATGTAATGATGTTATTTTAATTTGTAAGCACAAATACAATAAGCCGCCGATTGAGTAACTTAATAAATAAATCCTAATCTTAGTTTTTTTTAGCCTATGTCAAACATAGTGAGGATAATCACTAATAATCATAAATATTTGAATGATCTTCAGACCACTAAAATGCATCTCAAACTCAAAACAGCAAACCAAAACCAAAAAAAAACGCACAAACATAAAATCAAGTTTCTAGAATTAAACGCTGCACATTTAAATTTCACACGCAAACAAAAAAAACGCGAATTTCTCAACGGATGCCACAACATGACCCGAATCGCTTGACCGATTGCTTTCGCCTGCGCCGGCGCTTCACTTACTTCAAACTGGTTTGGACTGTAGCCGACATTGCGAGTGGAGGCTACCGCGGTCAGACGAGAACTGACTGCCTGGGCTCAACGTGACTCTATGGAGTTGATACACTGCCTTATCTGCAGTTTACAACAGAGAAAGATGAGCGTAGATCCTTTTGTCTGTTATCTAATTATCATTAGTTTTAATAGTTTTAATTATAATTTACTACTAGCTATCCGCTTCCCGCGTCTTTACACGGGTTATAATATATATTACCGCGGTAAAAAAAAGCTTTTGTTATTAACTAGGAAAACAGCTATGTTCGTGCCAAATTTGATCCCAATCGCTTAAAAAATTGCTTATTCGAGAACGAAAACTGGTAATTAACGAAAACTGGTATTTTACCGCGGTTAAAGTTGACTATGTGTCTTCAATTAATCACTTCAGTAGTCCCATCCTCAAAAACATGTTTATAAAATAGGTAGGCTAGTAGGGATTTATATTCTTCCTTTCAAATTTACATACGTGCAATTAAATTTAAATAAATAAATACAACTACATAATATATGACTATAGAGTTAAACACAGCCTTATCTTTTGCACTTCACAACAAAAAGATAGAGCGTAGAACATTCTTAATATTAGTTTTCATTTTACAACTGTTGTTACTGTTTTCATGATTATTGTAAGTTGTAAAATAATCCATTAAGTTTCAGTTTTTGTTATTTTTTCAAATCTTAAATGTTTAAACTTACCTTTACTAGCAATTTTTGTATCATCTGAAACTCGGAAACAGCTTCAAAGATTTGTATCAAATTTACTATGCATGACGATTTGGGGGCAACAAATTGTAACTACAAGCTTACCTTTATAGAAGTTATATTATCGCAAGAATAAAAAAATAGTACTTCCATTATTATGATTATAGGAAAAAAATATCTCTGTTTATTTTTCTTTTTCTTGCAAACAAAGAATCAAGAAGTTACAGTAACGCTTTCGTGCGATTTTAACTAAATTTCGGAGTCACAACCCTTTACTCCGGAACATTAATGGTTTTTCTTTCCACGTACTATTCAATAGATAAAGCAAAATAGTTGTCCAGACTATTTTTGGACGGGCTATCAAACAGACTAAACAGAAAACAATAAAAAAAAATGCTAGATAAGCCTCCATTTGACCACAATCTCCCCTGATGTAATGTGACGATGGTCTAAGATGAGGCATGAAGATCTAGAAGGCAGATGGCTTCTCCGGACCACATTACGAAACACGAAAAAATCGTCCTAATAATACCTATCTTTTTAAGGCGTCATCATGCCGAGAACTTTGAATAAACAAGATTAAAAAATCATCTTAAAAAAAAATAATATAAACAAAAAAATACTTACGTTATTACAAGGACTTGGTCTAAGTTTATATCGGTCATAATCACAGATGTCAAATCAATTTATTAGTGACACATAAATGAATTATATGGGTAAACACAATTTAAATTATAATTATCATAACATGAGTATAGAGAAATATCACACTTGTAATTCTATAATAAATTTTTAGGTCACAAAACTATTTAATAAAATCCTTTTCCTTTTTATTTCAATTGAAAAAAGAACACAATATTCTTTTTAACATAAAACTCGTTCGAAGGAGTCTACTGTCAGTCTTACAAAGAGGTGGTATTTATAAACATTTTTATGAGTGTGCTTTTGTTGATTTCTTCCTATTTAGTCAAGTCTAGGTTAGCTTAGTATCTTAGTTCAAGTTCCCTAGTTTATTATTTTCTGAAGTGATCAGAATGTTATTATATGTTATCAGTTCGTAAATATTTATGTGGAACTATTAAAAATATCAGTGAATGTAAACATTTTGTTATTCTGAGTCAACGGTCCATCTTATCTTCGTGAAAAGGAAATAAAATAAGAACACATTTATTATTCTAATAATTTATTTGCTTGTGCGTTTTAAGAAACAAAAACAAATACAATAAGATAACCAGGTAAATTATCTGATGTTTAGGGCCTGTTACTCAATCTCCGGGTAAAATATCCAATAATTATACTAAAGAGTTATGAAGTCAGCTGGCATCTGTCAGTGACTGACTGACATTACATTATATTTTAACCATTGGCTATTTTACTCATTGATGAAAACTACACCGGGGACGCAAAATGGCGTTCCACTACGTAACATCTTTTTCACTTTATAATTTTATTTAACTCGACACTGGCAAATTGTCGCTTCAAGCGCAAAGTCTAATTACAAGAAACTGAACTGAACTCATTGATGGTAAAACATGCATTTATTATTATATTATTTAAACAAGTCTTAAGCTAAGCTTTTTAATTAATGTAAGAATAAAATTAAGTGTGATATTTGGACACTAGCAGTTAGTAAGCAAGTACGAAAATTTTGCGATACGTTATTGATCTCTTCGTTTTATTTTAAAATCAAGAACCATTATAGCTTACCATTGCTTGTAATCAACTCTATATAAATCACGTTAATAGTTTAAGAACAAGGTTCACTTGGAGCCCGTGGGAAGTGTGAAGTGGAAGTATAGTTTAACTATCGCAAATTTCATAACAATAGCAAGAGAGCGAAACGTCTTCTTAGTCACGCAAATTGACTCATTGAATGAACCAATTTATAAATATATTTTATATATTATAATGTATTTTCCCGAGTTAAAAAGTGGCCAATATTCTGTCTCAGTCTCTAGAGAATCTGTGCACCAAATTTCATTTAAATCGGCTTAGTAAATTTTGCGTGGAAAAGGAGCAGGCAGAGTTTCTTTCGCATTTATAATATTAAGTAAGGCTTACTCTATGAGCCCCTATACCATTACCTATACCATGTATAATTAGTATTAAAATATATAGGTCATCTCACTGATTGCCTTAGTGGCGCAGTGGGCGAAGGTTCGTTTGCGGTGCAAGAGGGATTTGATTCCCGCCGAGGGGTCAAGCGTTTTTGAGTATTTCGAATTCTAAATAAATAAAAAGCATTTAGAAGACTTGTAAAGGATATAATGAAATACACAATACTGTAAAAATACACGTTTAAAGCAGTTTTTATGGTATGCCACAGCCTTTGTTTTAATTGACGATTTCTCAACTTTAAACAATATTAGAATTACTAATTTTTCATTACAGCATATCAAGTGATATAAACAAGTTGATTCTAAAAAGCCGTAGGCTTATTATGTCGTTTATTATGTCATTGCTAAATTAGAATTATACTAGCACTACTTCTATGCAGGTAGGTACTTGCAGCAATGATATAAACTGCAAAAATGATCAATCCTCTTTTTTTATGTTAGATAAGCCTTCATTTCTTCCACCATAATCTTACCTAATGTAAAGTGACGATGTGGTCTAAGATGGGGCATGAAGACCTAGAAGGTAGATGGCTTCTCCGGGCCACATTCCCCATAAGACTCTCGCAAGACGCTTCTTATTTATGCACTAAAGCAAAAGGAATAGTTTCGGTAAGGCACTAAGGCTATGGACCTATTATCGGTAAGAGAAAATGGCTCCTACACTTGAACTCGATTTCAGTTACCCGCAGTTAATTGTTTAATCTCGCCTCGTTGACTTGTATTCTTAGCCGACTTCATTTTTGACTCACGTCCGAAGACCGACAATATACGGAGCTTGGTTGAGATTCTATAAGAGAAGATGAGTGGACCAGATTGCAACAATCACACTCTTATCATCGTGTTTTCTTCTCACGCCTTCTGAGGCAAGGAGATGGGGCAGTCATGTTGGCCTCTTGCTCTGACTCTTCTCCGTCACTTGCTTTTATGATTCCGTTAGCTCTTCAAGATTCAATAGGACCACATCGCTTAGGTATATGTTATGTTACATCAGTCAGGTTACACCTGAAAAACAGCGCTTTCCTGCTTGATATACGTATGGTTGCGTTATACGGGTAAGACCTTATAGCTCGAAAAATGAAATCTAGCTATGTTTTTTGTTGGTATGCTAGTAAGCAAAGTGAGTTTTAAGCTTTATGTGTCTCTATATTATTTAAGTGTTGTTAATGTGCTAATAAATATCTTATATTCTATTTTGTGCCCTCCATCGATCTGGCAACGCCAAATGAGAACCCTAGTGGCCCAGTGAAGGACCAGCAAGCCAAGCAACAACTGCAGCAGGTACACGGTGGTCTCATCTACTTCCACACGATCATCGCTCCCACTCGAGTTCCCTCATATCTCCTCCATATATCCTCTGGTTCGGGCATAAGCCAATGTGTGCAATGAGTATGTAGACGTACTTCCATCTTGTGCCTAGACTAGATATTCATTACAGTCTGGAGTCTCGATACGCTGAGTACTGGACTTCGGAACTTTCTTCTATTAAGCGGACGGTGTTGTAAACCAAGAACAGTAGGTAGATATTTAAGCCTGGAACAGAGGGGAAAGTATATTAATATTTTAGGGCACATAATATACGAGCGGCACAATGACAATAGAGCGGCACCATGTCAAAGACAGTGGCTACAGTTGCATCTGAAATTGACAATTTGAATATTATTTGTTTTTATGGGATTTTTTCTCTCATATACTTTAGAGCATTACAAAAAGGATAAGGTTTTGCTGAGTTCCAATTTGATTTTTGAGATTCCTAATTATTTTTATGAATGATATGTATTTTATTTTTATTTATCTATAATGGATTAAATGCGATGGTCTTTATTTTTTTCCTATAAGTTACTGGGGATTGAACTTATTATTGTAAACAACCAACAACAATTAAGGGTTTTCGGAATGTTTTAATATAAGATGTATTTATGTGTACTATTTCATAAATTAATAAATAACAAGTCAATTTTATAGGGTGGATTTTTGATAAGAGAAGAAAAGGGCAGGTACATTGTCCTTTGCAGTTACAAGGACTAAGAAGACTATCTATATTTTTTAAGATATCCTGAATAACTGCATTCACACAATTTGGGAAATCAATTCTAAAATCCACCCTGTATAGGTAGATAACGCTTAAATCAGTAAGCCGGTAAGGATAATAAAATGCCTTAGATATTTCTTGTGTGTCCGAAATGGATAAATTTTTTGAAACCTATGTTACATTTTAAGATCTTATGTCTATGCAACACAATTGTATAATAAAGTTTTCTGATTTTTATTCAGTTCAGATGGCAGACGATAAGCCCTTAAAACTTATATATTAAGAGATGGTTAAATATAACACAAAGACTGACCTAAGAAGAATAGATAAACAGCATTCTCAGCGTAATCCCGGTAGTCGAAGAAGTAGAGGTCCACGCTGAGCGACACCAGCTGCAGAACCACCCCGAAGCAGAAGTAGAACTGCAGTAGAATCTTCTTCCTCTGAAATAAACATTAAACAAGTTAAAGTTGGTTGGTAAGCGTTAAGCTTCGACCTTAGCGACTGCGACGCGGGAGATGAAACTGTTCCTCTTTGCACACCTACAGTGGTACTGTACCTACGACCATCATCATCATCACCCTATTAACGTTCCCACTGCTTGGACACAGGGACTTTTCCCTAGGCGAGAGAGATTAGGCCTTAATTCACCACGCTGGCCAAGTGTGGGTTGGTGAATGTCACATGTCCGTCAAATAATAAAGTTCTCAGAACATACCGGTTTCCTCATGATGTTTGCCTTCACCGTTAAAGTTACGTGTTTAAAGCGCACATAAATGTCTCAAGAAGAAAAATCCAGAGGTGCGTGGCTGGGTTTGAACCCACGACCTTCGGAATACCAGTAAAACCTACGACCATATCAATCTAAATTTAAAATTTATGAAAAACCCCCGATTTCAATGCCAATTATTTTCTTAAATGTAAAACAACATAATTTTATGTAATGTGGACGCGATGCGCTTTCATTTGATACCCCACACTAGTATATTTGCAGATTTTCGGTTTTCCTTCCCCAATCTCACCCCCATAACTTTTAAACGGCTCATCCGATTTCTATAAAACATGTCTAAGAACACCCGGCCCAAACTCACCTTTCATACAAAAAAAACTAAATTGAAATCGCTCCATCCGTTCGGGAGCTATTATGTTCCAGACAGTCAGACAGACAGACAGACACGTCAAACTTAAAACACCTTTCTTTTTTGGTCAGGGGTTAAAAAAGGGACGTTTTCAGGCAAATTATCTTAAGTCGGCAGCAAATCTATATAAATAAAAATGAATTGTTGTTCGTTAGTCTGATTAAAACTCGAGAACGGCTGAACGGATTTATCTTATCATAGTCTTTAAAATGTTCGTGTAGCTGGAGGTCTAGGGAAGGTTTAAAAGGCGAGAAAAAATCGAATAATTGCTGGGGAAAAAAATTTAATAAAAACCCGTGCGAAGCCGCGGCGGGCCACTAGTAAGAGAATAAATACAATAATAAATAATAATACCTGTTTGAGGTTGGCAGGTAGAAAATGCCTTGGCATTAAGCCCACCTTTTGTACAACTCTGTATTTTTATTGTGCATTAGTAGGTATTCTTAATAATAATAATAAATAAGAACATACTTGATCAAAGATCAAAGATGCTTCGCATAGATTATTCGGATTAAAATAGCTATGTATGTATGAGTATTAGATAAGTATATCAGTTGTCTAGTACCCGTAGCACAAGCTTAGAGCTAGCTAACCACGAGGCTATATGTTGTGGTGTGGATTGTCCGGAAATATTTATTTTATTTTAATTATTATCAAAATAGTTTTCTATGAATCTTTATCTTTTTAATATTATTTTATCTGTGACTGAATTAAGTACTATAATTACTGTAAACTATTTTTCGAATAGCAATTGATATGTATCAATTGCTATTCATATATCAATTGAATTGCTTTCGTTGAAAAATCAGGCATATATAGATAGCAATGCAAATCAAAAATGAATCCGATACAAAGATTTAATGATTTACTTTTCAGGAATATATTTAGATAATCGTATATGCATATGTTAGATTATTGTCATATATTTCTTGAAATTAATGGGGGTTTCATATGACAAGACACACAAAATATTTTAAAATTATGTATATGCTCTGATTAAATAACGAATATAACAATTAACCTTGATTTGGATGAGTTTAGAAAACATTAAGTTGATAAAGAGGTTATGTTTTTGTTTTGATTCACAAATAATATGTTTTAGTACGTAAAACTTAACGTATTTTACGAAACTACATGTGTATAGTGATAATAAGAAATATTTTAATGATATTTTGTAAAGAAAACTACTTATAACAACGTTTTTTTAAAAAACACCTTTTTGCTAAAAACACGATATTTTTCCTTGCTATAAAAGAGCGACCGCTCGGGTCGTTACTTCACTTTTCGAACAGCTGTCGACCAGAGCGGAGCTCTGCTACTAGTGCCAGTGAACTAAAAGCTAAGTGGTTTTAATTATAGTTACGGTAGAAATTATTTTTAATTTGTCAAAATATATTTGCTTTTGTTAAACTATTTAATTGTAAGAAAAATTGTAATAACTGATAAAACTGTGTTGTTCTATTCGCTTCTCAACTCAGTAAAAAAAATTGAAGCGAACTGTCAAGACAATGTTATTTCCTTGATATTCTTGTTCAAGCAATTTAGTTTTATTAATTTTCAGTTGACCTGTCCAAGTAGATTATGTGTTTAGAAGGAAATAAACGTTTTGACTTTGACTGTGACTTTAATTATTTTGGAATACCTTTATAATATTTATGTAGGTAGTATTTTTTTTAAACTCCAATTATTAGAGAAAATCTATTATCAGAAGTGGGATTCGAGCTATTGCTATTATTAACACCTTTTCGCATTTCAGATACGACTCGTACGACGTTCCATGTAAAATGGACCCAGCGGTCTTGGAGGGCTTGCAGAAGGCCATTCGAGATGCGGTGACTGATCGACATCGGGGCGATGACGTGGTGTTGCCGCGGTGTAGCCGCCTTTCCCGATCCCGATAAGAACAACAATCGTGCAGAGGGCTGGTGCAACTGTAGCAGCTCTTATCGCCGAGGATCTGAGATTGAGTAGCATCACTACGGTCGCTAAAGCCGGTAAGGCCCTAAAGGGCTCTGCTTTAATCTGGTATGAACCCTGGGACACTGAGATGCTGCAGATTCATACAGTGAATACGTTAAGGAAAAGTAAAGACTTTAAAAATAATAATAATATAGGATCTTTTTGAGGAACAAATAGTCGAGCTTGTTTGTGGAAGTATAACTGATGTATCCATTCCAATGGCGTCTTGTAACAGCCGTTACGTCCACTGCAGAACTACCTTATTATTCACGACTTGCGTCAAATCTGCTTAGTAAATGCCCAAAAGTATTTTTAGGTTATTCTGAGAAAATATGCTTCCTTTGCAACAGACTGTGCCATATTCGAGCTATCAAAAACAATAATAAGAAAATGATGCCACAACCAGATCCGAAACCAAGTACCTATAGTTAGTCACCATGTGCTTATTGTAAAAAGAAGGGACACTTTGATGAAGTTTGTTTTTTTTTATACGGCGAAAAATTCCCATTTTTATTTCTAGTTACAAAAAGTCTCGTTAACCACAGGAGAGTTGAATAGTTAGTTGTTTCACAAAAATCAGAGAATTGCAGTTAACCCAGTAGTTGTGAAAGGTTTAAAAACAAATTTGACGACCTCTGTGGCTCGGTGGACGAAGGTCCGCCTGGGGCGCAAGAGGTTGGGGTTCGAATTCAGCCGGGAGACCAGATTTTGTACGATCTACTTGTTTCTGGTTTGGGGTTTGGGTTTGGGTGTTTTCTAAGTATCATAAATATGTATCTAACACCCATATTACAAGCTCTGCTTTAGTTTGGGGTTGCAATGCTGTGGTGGGTAGTAGTAGTCCGGAATTTTTTTTTTATTAATTAAATAATCTGTCGCTATATTTAAACTATGCAATTAAATTCCCATTTTTAGTTATGCAGCACTAACTTCATAGTGAGAACTACACATATTTGCTAACTTGACTATTCCTGTACAAAATAACGATACATGTTGGGAATTTAAGTTTAAGGATTAAAGTATTTAGAATAGACCCTAGACGAACTTTGTTCTGCAGATATTAACCATTACAGATAAAACAAAAGATAAGAAATCATTTATTTGCAACTAAGATAAATTAAATTAACATTTAGTTATACCATAGCTTAAAATAAGTATGGATAAACAAACCATTGTCTTTAGCACTGCAAAATGAACTTTACTCTGAATAAGCGGGAAGTATAAAGTACCTACATCCACGCTTGTCTTCTGTAGGAACCATTTCTGTGACGTGTGTTTCTAATTATTGCCAAGCCTACTTATTTGGTATAAATTTTACCATTCTAACAGATTGTAATTAAGTCAACGATGACGAAATAGGATATCACACCTCGAGTAGCCCTATGGTGGACGTTTTTACTGGAATTTCAGTTTGACGTAGTAGGTAAAAAAAAAAAAAAAAAAAAAGAGGATTTTTTTAAACATTTAGATTTCTTGATCCGTAACCCAGTTAAATTACCCAACGTTATCGAAGAATCTGACAACAATAATGTCCCACAAAAAAAAGGGACAATCAATACATTATAATCATAAATGAGCCAAATTCTGTAGCAAAATTATTCGTTCCTAAGGGATGTTCTGCAAGCACTTTCTCCTCTGTCTGGGTGGGTAATGTACGGTGTACGATAAATAATATCTATATACATATGTATGTCTATTGTATTGGGTATATCAGATTTTCTGGTGCCCGTGGCACGGGCTGGGAGCTTACCAAGGGGCTAGATAGTTGTGTGGATTGTCCGGAAATATTTATTTATGGGTTATGTTTATTACGTCTTTTCACGACGAAAATTGTCACATAGGATCATGGAAAAATTCGATAGCATTTTTGGGTCCCAAGATTTTACAAAAAAAATGTATTTTCCATTGTTTGTCTTGAACAACTAGCAAAACTTATTTCGGGCCAAACAAGCACCTCATAGAAAGAGAGATCTATTCCATTCCACACGTTGCATCTTGATTGTGCAGGGCCATGTAGTTACAATTACCTTTATTATTATTAATTATACGATTTACGAAATTCTGCATATTAAAAACCTCTAAAAACATTAAAGGGTCAAGAACTTTTGGGTATTTTACGTGAAACAATTGCCTTGTTAGGAATTACCAGCCTCTTAGTAACCATTGCTAAGAGCCTGTATCTAAAATCGTTTAGAGATACACAAAAGCATCACCCTACCGGTAGCCCCCGAACGACCATGCAGAGCAATATGTTGCTACCGTTACTAATATGCTTACACCTTCAATTAATGACACATCAGATAGGCCGAACGGTTTATGGAAATTAAAACAAACTATTTTTCAACTACAATAAAAAAGTAACGGATTTAATCATACAAGGTTATTAATAGGCAGAGTAGGAAATATACCAACATACGGGCCATTAATAAAGGTAAATTATGAAATTTTGGACGACTTGCCAATTTATAGAATTAATTTATTTTTATTTATTAGTGTTGCCGAAGCTAAAGAGAAACTACAAAGTGAATGGTTTGATTAAACCGTGTTAGATTATTTTTTGGGCAATGACTAGTCGTTAATAAATATCGTATCGTATGATATAAAGTTAATTTCAGAAATACGTAATGACGTATGATTATGTAAGTACATAAATATTGTTAGTGAACGTTATAGATAGACTTTTTATTTATTTCACCAAACTAGTTGTATTTTTTTTTATATCATATTAATTATAGATCATTATTTATGCTTTTATTAACTTGATTAAACTAAGTATCTTGTAAACATTATGTCAATTCAATTTATAAGGATTACTGTGTTAAACATGATTGTTTGTCAATAAGTTATGCTTATGATCCAAGATTATGAACTTTCTTTTAGATTTCATTTATTAAAATGTACATTAAAAATATTAATCTAGAGCATACACGTAAGTGGGGGGAGATACCACTGGTCGGTTCTTTATCTGATGTGGACCTGAATGTCTACAGCGGTGGGTGACAGGGTAACATGACAAGGTAAAGAATCATTCACTGCTGATCTTTGTCCTGATACTTCACTGAAACTCACGTGCAGCAGGTGATAGGTGTTGTATGCGAAGGCCAGAGAGACTGTTGTTTACAACAGGAGGAACTGCTGATCTTTGTCCTGATACTTCACTGACACTCACGTGCAGCAGGTGATAGGTGTTGTATGCGAAGGCCAGAGAGACTGTTGTTTACAACAGGAGGAAGTACTTCGAGAGCGAAGTACTGGTCAGTTTGGCCGTGTTAGATTATTGTCATATATTTCTTGAAATTAATGGGGGTTTCATATGACAAGACACACAAAATATTTTAAAATTATGTATATGCTCTGATTAAATAACGAATATAACAATTAACCTTGATTTGGATGAGTTTAGAAAACATTAAGTTGATAAAGAGGTTATGTTTTTGTTTTGATTCACAAATAATATGTTTTAGTACGTAAAACTTAACGTATTTTACGAAACTACATGTGTATAGTGATAATAAGAAATATTTTAATGATATTTTGTAAAGAAAACTACTTATAACAACGTTTTTTTAAAAAACACCTTTTTGCTAAAAACACGATATTTTTCCTTGCTATAAAAGAGCGACCGCTCGGGTCGTTACTTCACTTTTCGAACAGCTGTCGACCAGAGCGGAGCTCTGCTACTAGTGCC
Source organism: Gymnoscelis rufifasciata (assembly GCA_929108375.1). NCBI lineage: Eukaryota > Metazoa > Arthropoda > Insecta > Lepidoptera > Geometridae > Gymnoscelis > Gymnoscelis rufifasciata. The sequence goes on along the minus strand of OV815315.1, from coordinate 2,603,255 downwards.
AGTGAACTAAAAGCTAAGTGGTTTTAATTATAGTTACGGTAGAAATTATTTTTAATTTGTCAAAATATATTTGCTTTTGTTAAACTATTTAATTGTAAGAAAAATTGTAATAACTGATAAAACTGTGTTGTTCTATTCGCTTCTCAACTCAGTAAAAAAAATTGAAGCGAACTGTCAAGACAATGTTATTTCCTTGATATTCTTGTTCAAGCAATTTAGTTTTATTAATTTTCAGTTGACCTGTCCAAGTAGATTATGTGTTTAGAAGGAAATAAACGTTTTGACTTTGACTGTGACTTTAATTATTTTGGAATACCTTTATAATATTTATGTAGGTAGTATTTTTTTTAAACTCCAATTATTAGAGAAAATCTATTACATACATATATATTTTATTTTGTTTTTTAATATGTACAAACCTTTTATAATCAGCCGATTTCGGTTACAGTGGCCTAAGCTTGTTCTATGTTCGGGAAGGATAAGCCAAAATAATCCGGTGGTTTTGGCTTAGCACTCTAAGATCTTGTTTGAAACCCTCTATCCGTCATATATAATTCAATACTCCTAAATCCTTTTTTTAATGGATAAATTGGAAAAACCAAGATTTGTGTATGAACATCGTTGTTTATAAAAGGCGTTAGGTAAACTGTATTTGGGAACATATTTTTCAATTAACTCGAACAAAACGAGTGAAGGTTATTCTTATAATGGTGTTGTTGCTGATCTGTTCAAAGTCAGAACGTTTATTTCCCTAGAAGTACGGGGCAGGGCATGCAACCGGTGAACTTAAAATTATTTGACCAAATTTTTCATATAAAAAAAATTCAATGAAATATCATTGTCTTAACAGTTCGCTTATTACCGGCCCAACCCTATTCCAGAACAAACCTGGTTTTGCCCAGGTCATATAAACTTTACCTTGGCCAGGTTTGTTAGCGCGGAGTTTTTTATATTACAAAAACATAAATATCCTATAATTTTATTCTCGATATGACAAGAGTCAGTTATCTCCAATACGGCCTTTGTGACCCTTGATTGCCTGGATTTAGCCAATAACATAGCCGGTATCCTTTTGTTTATAATTGCTATTCCACAAGTCGAGTGCCTCGATGATGTGTGAGTGAATCTAGTGGTATCTACTTATAAGAAGAATTATACTATTCTTTCCATAGCTTTTGTTGTAACTTTAGTGTTTCATCTACCAACAATATCAACTGATAATAAATAGAGATGCAGTCTACGATAGACTTAATATATAATAGTCATAATAGTCATTTATTGATAATATTGATTATAAGTCACAATATGGGTTTTAACGTGGTTGCCCAATGCCACAAATTTTTAAATATAATAATAACTAATAACACAATTAATTCAAATGTCAAAATCTGAAATACATTAATAAATTAATATAAACAATTAAAATAATGTCTAATTTATAACTAAGTACACGAAATATAAATAATGTCAATTTATCATAATTATCATTAACAATGATTACGAATGTCAAGAATTAATTGTTATATTATAGTGATAGTGTTTCTAAGATTTATAAAATCATACAATGGAAATAATTGATTTTGTATCTTGTAGTATGAAGACCCAGGGTATGATACCCAGGTTGTAGTCGAACGCAGAGGCAGATGCAGGCAGCATGTTCCGATCCTCAGCGGTGTGATACAGAATCGTGAAAAAGAACTCGCTTGCTACATTTTCTGATTACAAGTTTTATCGTTGAGTTACGAGTTGAAGGCCATTGTTATACTATTATTATTCACGTATTTTAGTTCTTAAGCATTGTTATGTTGTACTTATTATATTTTTTTGTGTTTCAATAGAGAGTATTGTATTGTATTGTAAGGCTGACAAAATGAAATGGACGGATGTTCTCCGTTCATTTCATTTTGTCAGCCTTATTTGCCCATTACGGGATATTCACAACTGACCATCGGTTAGTATATAAATATATATATATATTTTATTTAATAAGTTTTAATGACATAAGAGTTTTGTATGAATTTGTGTTCAGTAAATTTTCCCTTTTCTTCATAATATTCGTTTCGCACAATTATTCAATGTTATTTGATGCAATGCAAACCCATTTGCAGGTACATGTATAAAACCTATATGTGAGGTAAAAGCCGTGTTGGCTAAATGGGAGGACACTCGACTTTCATTCCGAAGGTTGTGGGTTCAAACCTCGCCACGCACCTCTGAATTTTTCTTCTTGAGAAATTTATGTGCGCTTTAAACACGCGCTTAACGTTGAAGGCAAACACCGTGAGGAAACCGGCATGTTCTGAGAACTTTAAAAGAGTTTGAAGGACATTGTGACATTCACCAACCCGCACTTGGCCAGCGTAGTGAATTAAGGTCTAATCTCACTCGTCAGAGAGAAGTCCCTTTGTCCCAGCCGTGGGAACGTTAAATAGGGTGATGATGATATGTGTGGTAATGTAATGAAAACAAATAAAATAAATAGACAAAACCTTAAATTAGCTAAATGATTTTTTTTGAGTGACAGACCTCACTTTGGTTATACTATTTTAAATCCTGGTTACGGTTGCGTCTTAAATCTTTTTCTGCATCAAATGTAATATTACCTTATGAGCTCCAACAAGTAATATCACAGTCATGATGACATCAATGAGGACGAAGCTGATGGCGAGGGGGAGATGGACCGTCGGCTCCAGCACGGGGTGGTCGGCCAGCGCGGGTCTCTTCGCGGTCATATGCTCCACCAGTAGGAACACCAGGATCGGGAACGATAAGAGAGCTAGAATCTGGAAAGGGAAATTGTATTTGATGGATAGATTCATTCATCATAACCTCAGCCGCAGGTCGTATACAGCTGGATATAGACCTGTAAGCCCCAATTCCACCAAGTTATGCTACAAATTAAGTTCATTATGTAGACCTTAAACAGCATTAGGGGTAAATAGTTCTTAGTAATACATACTATAAATGCGAAAGTAACTCGGTCTGTCTGTTCCTCTTTCACGCAAAAACTAATGAACCGATTTAAATGAAAATTGGTACACAGATTCTCTTGAGCCTGACAAAAATTACAAATGCTATGGACGGTGTTTTTTTTAGGATATAAGGTGTGCAAGAACTATAAGATTATTAGCGGCCCGCCCCGGCGTCGCACGGGTATAAAATTTTCCCGGAAATTATTCGAATTTTTCTCGCTGTAAAAACCATCCTATCTCTCAAGTTGGATCGAACTGCACATGGGGTGCGAATTTTATTATAATCGGTTAAGTGGTTTAGGAGTCCATTGAGGACAAACATTGTGACACGAGATTTATATATATTAAGATTCTTTCATCATAACCTCAGCCGCAGGTCGTATACAGCTGGATATAAACCTGTAAGCCCCAATTTCACCAAGTTATGCTACAAATTAAGTTTTATTGCAAAATGACAATTCAACCCCATTTTCACCATTTTATGAAACAAATCGTGTTTTTGAACTTAGTTCAACCATTGGAAATGTCAATTTGATCTTAGTCAGGCTGCAAAAGGATGCCTGATCTGGTCGCGTTTATAGCCAATGGTGAAATCGGGGCTTAATGCAATTTTTCCTTGGTTGATCTTGGTTATATAAAACTTTTTCGATTTGGAGCATAAAATGGTGATATTGGTGCTTAGTGCATAAGATGATATGTGTAAGAAAGAGGTGAGTGTTGAGATGACGGGTGATAGAGGGAAATGGAAGGAGAAAACATGTTGTGCCGACCCCACGTAATGTGGGATAAGGTCAGAAAGATGATGATGATTGGTGCTTTGTCTCAGGTTGCGTTGATTCCTATAGTATTGAGGGGGGCTTGATAACTTGCTTAGTACTTGGTGTTAGGTTCCAATAAGAGGCTGCCCATCATCTCAGCCGTAAGACGTCCACTGCTGGACATAGGCCTCCCTCAAAGATCTCCAGTGGTTTCGGCTGGCAGCGGCCTGCATCCACCGTGAGCCCGCAGCCTTCACTAGATCGTCCGTCCATCTAGTTGGTGGCTGCCCATCTTCAGGTGAAATAGGGATCTTCCATCGTACTACTACAGGATACAGGTAAAGCTCACCTCAATCAGTAGTTTTATTGATATGGTAAATCAGGCCGACACTCGTATCTTAATGGTTCAGAAAACTGCTCCGATTATATTTCATTGCCAGGGTATAAGTATTAACCGTCAATATTGTCAATCTTCTCCAGTAAATAGAAAAATAAAATTGTATGTAAACGATAATATGGGAATATGACCTAAATATAATTAAAAAATCTAGAAATTTAAAAGCAATACAAATAATTAACCTTAAACTTAATGGTTACAACGAAATTAAATTAAGTCTATGGTGGTCGACTATTGTGAAAGCAGAGTTTGTGAAAAAAGTTTTGTGACGAATTAATTCAATTTACGAATATACATAAGCCTATCTATGGATTCGTGAAATTATAAAATTTCTGATTCTCCATATTAGTCTCTATTTTCAATAGTTAATAGATATCTATTTGAATCTTTAAAGGGTCCTCAAACATGAATGACTTTAATTACTTTAATGTTTGTACTACATTATTCATTATGTAGACCTTAGACGGCATGAGTGGGTTAATAGATCTTAGTAATAATAAAACTTACTATAAATGCGAAAGTAACTCGGTCTGTCTTTCCTCTTTCACGCAAAAACAAATGAACCGATTTAAATGAAAATTGATACACAGATTCTCTTGAGCCTGACAAAAATTACAAATGTTATTGGACGGTGTTTTTTTTAGGATATAAGGTGTGCAAGAACTATAAGATTATAATGTAATTTGATGACATCGAAAACGTATCCATAGAAATTTTACAGGTACTCACCAAATTTATATATCCAAAGATAGTAACACCCTTGCGTATGGGCACGCAAAAGCAACATTTTCTGACGATGGCCCATTTTGGGCACTCCGCTTTCCACAAATACATATTATTCCAATCTTCCATCCTATCAAGTATCTACTTCACCCACATAAGTTCTAATTTACTACATTATTTAATAACTTGATCCATCTGTATCTATTTTTACATATTTACGTTGAGAATAAAATGAGCACAATCAAAATGGAATGTTGTTAAATAGTTTAGTTTGTTTTGTAGATTTTCGAATGTATTGAAAAGGTAAATAAATCATAACCTTCAAAATTAAGAGAGTTCACTGACCTTATCCATTTTATATAGTGAGAATTGATATCATTCTAATTCACACGACGATTTAAATAAAAAACTTATGAGCACTGTACTATAAATAAAAAAATCTAAGGTATAAATCCCACAACTAAAAAAAATCTACAAAACGTACTAAAGCATATATCTTATCAGCACTATTGACCGTTTTGGATTGTAAATTTCTGTAAAAAGTTAAAAAAGCTTTATTTTATTGAAGCAGACTTAGGTAAAACCCTAGTTGAGGTAGGTGTGCGAATGGATCTTGAAAGTCCGTCTGCGAGTCCGTAACAGGCTGCATCCTGTCCCCACTCCTGCCCATTAATTCTCATTGTCCCCATATTAACACAATTGCTTTATTGTAAAGTCTAACTGGAATCCTTCTTCGCGTAAGAAATACGTAATGATTGTGTGGGTTTCAATGTAATGAAAGGTTAGATATCACAAAGACTATATTTATTGGAAGACGGAATAATGACTAGATTTATTATTCAAGGAACACAATAATCTTAGACATAAAAAAGAAAAAAATATTTCCAGACTACTCACACAGCATCATCTAACCCCAAACTAAGCAGAGCTTGTACTATAATGGGTGTTAGGTATCTGATATACGATATACGACATAGATACATTTTTTTTGTAACTACATATATGTGTTACATGGAAAACGCCCAGACCCGAAACCAGAAATTGTATATCGAACAAATCTGGTCCCCCGGCGGGAATCGAACCAGCAACCTCCTGCGTCACAGAGGTCGTAAAAATTAATAAAATTCGTCATTAGTTATATACCCAAACATAGTTATCGTAATAACAATGTTATGTCTTGACGACTTTGCTTGCGTTATCCAATCAACGGGTGACTTAATAGTATAGGAGCTAGCAACGTTTTCGAGAAAGAATTTCAGGTTAGCTGATTTTGTGATATGTCGTCTTTCTTGCTCTTTCGGTTGGAGTCTGGGCTATCTGGCTGGCGGTAGCGGTTGCGTTCATTAGTGCGCATCCTACCTGTGCAGGTGATAATCCTGGATTTTAAAAACATTGATTAAAAACATGACTTTTTTTTGTTGACTACTCTATTTTAAACAATTTATAGTTATGGTAATTAAGGATTTAACGAAAAATGAACACCAAATGTTTATTTTTGTATATCAATTTAGATGCCACGAGTTAGTTGTAGCTTATTAAAACAAAATTAAGTACCACTTAATGTTGTTCATTATACACATGGTTCTCAAAATAATGAGTTAGTCAAAAAACTAAATATCTCCAGAACTGTAAGATCAAGATTAACGAACATACTAGCTGATCCCAGAAAGCGTCGTTTTGCAAAATGAAAAATAGATAGTAGCAGGTCCTCATAACTACTGAATACGCATTTAAAATTTGGTAAAAATTGGTAAAGCCGTTAAGGAGAAGTACGGTAACTAACATTGTGACACGGAAATTTTATATATGAGATTATTTCAACGGGTTGTAAAGTTTGGTGGTGGTCGCCTGGAAGCTGTCAGTAGAGCTCGTGGGGGCAATACAAAGTACTAAAATAAAGAAAGGAAAATCATTATAATTAATTTATTAATTGTATTCGTTTCATTAGGACAGCATACGTAGTTCGGGAGACATTCGGGTAATAATTTTTCATTATTATCTTTATTTCATTTTAAACACGTCAAAAATATATTTTTTACATTAGATTACATAATAAATTATATAAAACTACCTACTGTAAAAAATATATCAAAACGGAGAATCACTGGTCGCGAAGCTAGGCTCAAGCGACCGGTGACTAGGGCTGTAAGAGAGAGGAACTTCCTGACAATACGCGCCGAGTCCAGGAGTACTGCCTTCTGAATCTGACCCTTGATCCAGCTTCCCAGCGAGAGCCTCTGAAGGTGTTGGTCGAGACTCTTCGCTATTAGGCCGTTAACGGACACGACTATAGGGACGATAATCGCCGACTCAACATCCCACATGGTGACAATCTCGCGGGCCAAGTCATGATATTTGTTAACCTTATCATTCTCAGCCTTCACGAGATTGGCATCATGCGGGATAGTGACATCAACAAGTATCGCTTTCCGCTTTAACCGATCTATCAGTACAATATCAGGTTTATTCGCTAGAATAGTCCTGTCTGTAATGATAGATCGGTCCCAATAGAGCGTTGCACGGCCGTTTTCGAGAACTGGCGGCGGTGTGTATTTGTAGTACGGAACCTCAGGTCCAGTGAGGTTGTATTGAAGAGCAATCATTATTATTATTATTAAGATCCCAAATGTCTGTCCCGAATTTTTGATGTGATTGACCCATTATTTTTTGTCACCGAGCGTATTTTAAATAAATGGAAAGCGTTTTCACTATTCCTATCATATAAAGGTACTACAAATGTACATTTAAGTTTAAAAGAACAAACAAGATTATAGAGTAAGCATAAGTATGGAGGTAAAGACTTCGGCCAAACCTACGCGTCAAAAAAAATGGAAGCGGGACGCGACGCAGGGGCGATTGCAACGCGGGACATTTTTGCTAGATAACGTACCGCTCTGAGCAAAGAGTATGGGTTGCGTTGGTCGAAGTTTGGTTCGGCCGGAGCTTATAGATACAATTACTTTAAACAGATGTTTACTTGTAAAACTTAAACTAATATATTCGTTTATCAAATCTTACAATATTTTTATAATTAATATATTTCTCCAAATATTACATCTTTAATTAGTTCTTATCTATGTAGTAAGTACAGTCGTACCATTCTGTGTAGCCTGAGGAAGGACCGATTTTTCCTAACCTTAATAACTCTTCACAAATCACCTTACTGAGACCTGGTTCAGTCTTGTGCGCTCGTTAAATCATATTTGTGATGTATCTTCATGATCTCTTTCTTCACATTTACGATGAGACAAACATCCACCACTGTGAAAAAATAACAAATAAATACATAAAATACAATAAAAAAAGCCGTGTTGGCTAAGTGGGAGGACACTCGACTTTCATTTCGAATGTCGTGGGTTAAACCCAGCCACGAACTTCTGGAGTTTTCTTCTTGAGAAATGTATGTGCGATTTAAACACGTGCTTTTACGGTGAAGGGAAACATCGCGAGGAAACCGGCATGTTCTGAAAACTTTAAAGAGTTTGAAGGACATGTGACATTCAGCAACCCGCACTTGGCCAGCGTGGTGAATTAAGGTCTAATCTCTATCGCAAAGAGAGAAGTCCCTGTATCCCAGCTGTGGGAACGTTAATAGGTTAATGATGATGGAATAAAAAATTCCGGACAGTCCACACAACATCTACCATTTTGATAAGCTCTAAGCTTGTATTACGGGTACTAGACATCTGATATGTTATTACAATAGATATATAAAGATAATTTTAAATATAAATATAAAACACCCAGACCCAGGAGAAAGTGCTTGCATAACATACAAACACTTGACCCCTGGGTGGGAATCGAATTCGCTACCTCTAGCGGGTTCGATTCCTTAGAGATTATACTCACGGATATAGTAGATGCCTACAGCGAATATAATGACAGTTTGCTTGACGTCTAAGCCGTGTTCGCGGTTCGTGATGAACAGAATCAGAGGCAGCAGAATGAAGTCACTCGCGAGCACTAGCACTTCGTAGTAAAAGAACGGGCGTAAGGCGTTATAATTTTTCTGAAAAAAATAATACTTTAAGTTTTAGGTACATAAATAAATATTTTCGGAATTTTTACTATTTTTTTTATTTAAGATAAGCCTTTATTTGACCACAATCTCACCTCATGTAAAGTGACGATGTGGTCTAAGATGGGGCATGAAGACTTAGCAGGTAGATGGCTTCTCCGGGCCACATTATTAAAAACGAAAAATCGCTTCACGCATTGGCCCAGCCCGGAGGCCGAAGCCTACCACCAGACATAACATCGCTAAATCCTATACTAAGAAATACGTACTTCGTAAGTAATAGTATAATATAAGATTGAAAGAAGATGAAGATTTATCACCTTTCAAACAATAAATCTATTTTGATATTAAATAATTATGTCTTAGACTGTTCAACTATTGGCCTTCACAGGGCAATTTTTGTGCTTATATTAAATTCAACGATTCATAAGAAAACTGAAAACAATCTACCGATTGTAATTTATTTATTTTAATTGTTATAATACTATATCAGTCATTAATTGATAATAACACTATACGTCATAATTAAATTTTGGTTAGGTACACTGTTTTTTTTTTGGTACTAATAATGTCAAAACAAATAATTCATCAAATTCAATTAATAAACACAAGTCATATTGCAAATACTTAGTCAATAACAAACGAAAAACGGCGTTCAAGAGTAACATCTTTTACACTTTCTTCTTCTTCTTTTAATAGATGGCGATCGTGACTTTTACACTTTATAGTTTTATTTAACTTGACACTGGCAAACTGACGGTTCAAGCGCAGAGTCCATTTTATAAGGAATTGAATTGAACAAATGAGCTGTCAACAGTGGCCCTTAGATACTAATACCACTAATACTAATAATGCAAAAAAGCCGTGTAGGCTAAGTGGACGCACACTAGACATTCATTCAAACCTCGCGAGTTTTCTTCATGTAAAATATAAATATTTTTTTTTTTCAAATGTTGCCGGACAATTCACACAACAACATCTAGCCCCGTGGTAAGCTATAAGCTTGTGTTACGGGTACTAGAAGACATCTGATATACTTAATGTAAAAGACATACATAGATATTTTTTATAATACATACTAAACACCCAGACCAAGGACAAAATGCTTGCAGAACATACAAACACTTGACCCCTCGGCGGGAATCGAACCCGCTACCTCTTGCATAGCAAGCGGACCCTCGCCCACCGCGCCACTGAGGCAGTCTAATATATGTGTAATCTCTCTCGCCAAGCGAGAAGTCCCTGTGTCCCAGCAGTGGGAACGTTAATAGGGTGATGATAAATAAAATACTAACCATATGAACACCAACGATCGAAGTCACTTGGAAGGCAACATCAGTAATATAGAACAGCAGCAAAAACACCAGCACTGGGTACAGCGATGACAGCGGAAGGCCTCCGATAAGGACTGCTAAAATTGTGACCAGTAATATTAGGTCGGTTATCTGGAAAATAAATTTGATAAGTATACAAGATAAAAAATCATTTATTTCCATTATTTGGTTTTACAAAACTTAGACACGTCAAAAATAAAAAACATAAAAAAATATCATAGGTGCTTAAAGATAAATAGGAAATAAATTTATAGTATCTGGTCGCTTCGCATTTTTAACTCTAGCTCATTTTTGTATTGAAACTTTACAATCATTATTTGATAATCTTGTTTTTGATTTTGTGTTGGAGCAGATTCCGTCCCAAGTAGTTTTGTCCTCAAGGTAATCCGATATTTTATAATAAGCTATAGACGCATGTATGTGATATAGACGCATATGGACCATGGGTTCCGTTATACTGAAATACTGAAACTTTCATTATAAACGGTTGTTTAAGGTGTTACAAGTTTCTGCAGCTAAATCTCGAGTTATCCGTAACTGTATCTACTGTATATCGTCCGTTATCAGTTATTAGAAATAATAATAAATAAATAAATATTTCCGGACTACTCACACAGCGTCACCCAACCCCAAACTAAGCAGAGCCGTGTTTTTTAAATACATACACCTAAGATACATAGAAAACACCCAGACCAGAAACCAGAAATTGTAGATCAATAAACAAAATTTCGAACCCTTTGATTAAAAATTTCAAATCAATCGGAAGTCGAAATAATGTACAGTCAACAGCAAAAGTAGGCAATCACACCCAACGTTTTAAAAAATCTTCTAGGGTGACGTGCCAGATGTAACAAGTAGTACCAAAGTGTCAATTTAAAATGAAGTTTTAGTTAGTTAAAAGACAATAATCAAAACACCGAAAATCTAAATAAATGTGATCACTTAATTATAATAACACGTTATTTGTTCCCTTACCTACTTCTAACAAACTTTTGACTTACTTTATTTTATATATTATTGTGGGACTATATTTCATCAGTTTATTATTCTGTTAACTGTAGGTACGACTCCTATTTCCCAACTGCTTGTTACAATCCATATTATATTTTAAAATCCTACTCATTATGAATACTTCCAACAAAAAACAATAGTCAGAGACTTTTGACAGTTTACTGAATAAATACATAATTTTGGGACCCTACTTTATCAGTGTATTTTGCTGTTGACTGTACTAGCATTTCATTGCAAGTCATCATTACAAGTGTTTTATCGATTTTACCGCGAAACATTTATTCGCAGTATCTAATGCAAATTCTAATTCACTGACATCTTGGCCTAGGAGTGTTTTGTGCTTTATCTTGCTGCCTGAACCAGCCCAACTCCCTGATGTAACAACAGAGTACCCTCGGTGTCGTAACAAATTGTTTTAGCATTTTCAGTCTCTCATAGACATGCGACTAACGGACAGACGGAACAACGTAAAGGAATGGTCGAAATTGACTACAACAGTTAACTCGGACCCGTAGACCCGTAAAAAATCGGCTTTTTTGAAAGCTTTGAGAAGTAATTGAATAAATTATTTCTGGATACAACATCTTAAACCCCTAATGACCAGTTATACTAATTAGATATTTTTTTAATTATAAACACGAGCGAGAATCGCTATAGTATAATCCATACATTATGAATGATTCATAGGATTATAGGTAGGTACTTTACCTACTGTGAATATAAACAATAGCAATAATACCTCAAACATTACTCACTATTTTCGCATACGCCCAAGTTTGGAAGCACAACTTCGTCGGCAAAGGAAAACAGCACTTATTGACCCTAGGCTGTTCCTCCCTCATCATACCAGCAGCGTTCGCAAAAATCATAATCACTATAAGTTTATAAGAGTCAAAACAGAATGAGGCGCAAAACAATACTGACAATATTGGTACAAATGCAGAGTGAGAGAGAAAGACGATGGTATTTTTAGAGTTTGGAGGGACTGCTCTGCTGTAATGTTTGGTTTTGCGACCGTGACCCAAAACAAATGGGCTGAAAATTAGTCACATATATAGATATAGTAGCTTTTCACGTCACGGCGACGCCCCTGTTTTATATATAGATTTTCCTACAGGAACAACTTATTTTCCCGTGGTAAAATAGCCTATATATAGCCTTCTACTATAAACCAGCCATATAAAAGTGAAGGAATTATTAAAATCTGACCAGTATAATTTATGTATAAAAATAATTTAATTATTAATTTCATGCACTTTTAGTTAAATTTAATTTTTTAATAATCACATATTTAATTTAATTTGATCTTCTCGACATCGGTATCTGTATTAGTTTGCCGTTTGGCATAGGCCTCCCCTACCTAGAGATTAGATTAGGCTAAAAAATAAGAGGCATTTTTCCGAAAAAAGGCCTCTAAATTGAAAAGTTGTAGAACAAAATACCACCTGGTGCGTGCCTTTCACAGCCTTTCCGCTGTATATACCATAAAGGAAACACATTGTATATCAACCTGCATCCGTTCTATTCAGGTGGATAAAAATAAAACAATATTTTAATATTCTTATAAATATACAAGCGTATCTCTTTTAATATAAAAAAACACAATTTACAAATAAAAACATTTCAGATGTTTTGTACAAATATTTACATTTTATAGTATATTTACATTAATAAGACATGTTTCGGATATATTTACGAATAAGTTATAATATATTAAGGAAATGAACACCACCATTAAAATCATATTTCGTGGGATATTTTTTTATAGTTGTATTAATATCATGTATATTCTACAACATACATATTATATACAATCATTTATATATAAAATCTGTATAAATTCTGTCCCATTTAATTTGCAAGATTGATTACAGACAGATGAAACCAATAAACAGATCATTTTACTCAGCAAAAGTCTCAAAGTACCTATAAATTTACTTATATTAATCATTATCGAAACTATAGTATATTCATTACAAAACATTTGACTGTACAATTACACAAAAAAAAAAACAAATTTAAGATCTAGCTTTTGGTAACATTTAAACAACGCTTATGACCTGACCATACACACAAACTCATAAGTAACTCGCGGTACCTTATATCTATCTATGTATTATATTAAGTATATCAGATGTCTAGTACCCGTAACACAAGCCGTATAGAGCCTACCACGGGGCTAGATGTTGTTGATGATGATGTGGATTGTCCGAATATTATTCATTTATATTAAAATTAAGTAATAACATTTATCAAGCTGATAGGTGATAGTTGCAACTAGTAAGTAGAGATATTTACTTTGCCTGCTGCAATAGTATTAGGGCTTAATCCGAGTAAACTAAGCAATGGCTAAGTTACGTCAATAATACGAAAATTTTGTCAACTGACGCGAGGCTAAACATGACCTAGAGATAAGATTAGGCTATAAAAACAAGAGGCCTATTTCCGAAAAAAAGGAGCTTCCAATCGAAAAATTGTAGAACAAAATATATGTATGTTCGCCTGGTGCGTGCCCTTCACAGCCTTTCCATGTAAGCATAGGCTTCTAAGGAAATAAACGTTTTGACTTTGACTTTGACTTTTCCGCTTTATATACCATAGCCAAAACACATTGTATAATAGCTCTATAATTTAACCACTGTTATTTAACTCGGTGAAGTTCAAACAGGCCCATAATCTTGTATTTTTCCAGTTATAATGGTTCTCATTCTTCATCAGCTTTGAACACGCCGGTCTCACTCTCACTGGACATCCTAGAGAAGTCGTACTGTCCCTTGTTCCTCAGTTTCACCATCTCGCTCTTCACCGTAATAACGATACAGATGTCTAATACTGAAATGATACAAAAATAATGGTCTTTGACAATAAAATAAACTACCTTATATACATATACTAGCGGCCCGCCCCGGCGTCGCACGGGTATAAAATTTTACCTGAAATTATTCGATTTTTTTTCGCCGTAAAAACCATCCTATCTCTCAAGTTGGATCGAACTGCACATGGTGTGTGAATTTTATTATAATCGGTTAAGTGGTTTAGGAGTACATTGAGGACAAACATTGTGACACAAGATTTATATATATTAAGATGTATACCAAATATGAAAATAACTCGAGAAATGTTAGGATGAAATTAAAATAAAACCAATTTGGCGTATTTTCGATAGTACCTCTCGATTTCCTTTCCAACAAAAAAATATTCAATAATCATTTAAATTGGTTCGTAAAAGACCAAGTTCTCAAACACAAAAAAAAATATAGCTATACTATACACGTTCTGATTGAAAAACCATAAAGTCGGTTAGACAAGTGGACTAAATTTCTAAGGGACCCTTTTCATTTGAGACAGAGTTGATTTGATGAATTTTGGATCCCGTGGTCTAGTGGTTATCCAATGCATCTTAGCAAAAGCTGATTTGACAATTTTTGTCACAACGAGAGTTGAGTGTGCTCCTACTTAGCCACCACGGCTCCTTTAGTCAGATAGTCAGATAGTCAATTTATTGGTAAAAATCATGTTTACATACTTTATTATACTTACAAATGAAAAGAACTCCAACAACAGCTATAAGGATACCGAAAGGCCCGATCCCCGCCTTCAGCACCAGCACGCTCACGAGTATGATGATTGTAGACTCCACGGCTATAGCGTACATCTCGTAGAAGTAGAACACTCGGAGGACTGCGAAGCTTTTCTAGAAGAGACAGACTTAATGAGAGTATGGAAAGTTACTTTAAAACTGATATACCTATATATAAACTAGCTGACCCCAGCAAACGTTGTTTTGCAAAAAAAAATTTTTTTTTTTTTCAAAATGAAATATAGATGTTGCCGATTCTCATAGATACACACACCTCACAAAAAATTTCATAAATATCGGTCAAGCCGTTTCGGAGGAATTCGATCACGCACCTCGTGACAGAAGAATTTTATATATTAGATAATTAAATCATCCTGGTTTTTACAAAATTATGACTTAAAACGGGTAACATACCATCGTTGAAATATCGGAAAACTCAAAAACCGTCCAATCATGGTAAAGTTTTTTTAATCCCCGTTTTATGTCATAATATTGATAAATATGAAGTTCAGAAAAGAGACCTATTTTAAAACCAAACTTTGCGTTTTTTTTATATTTTACGGGTATTATCTCTCTTGAAAGGACAGTCCGATGGCTTAAAAGATGGATGGAGAAGTCAACGATAAAGTGAGTTTGTCCGATAGAGTCTGCTCATTGGTTGTCCAAATTGTATGAAATAGGCTTGGTTTTTTATGAAAACTATTAAATTTTAGCATAAACAATTTAACACATTTATCTGAGTAAATCCGTCCGTTATATAATATACCACTTTTAACGCCACGATGTTGGTCTGGAGTTATGGATTTCATCGCAAGAATAAAATAATTTTTCAGCATAATTTTTTTTTAAACTCAATGTAATAAATATGCATTTGTACTTCTTAAACTGAGCGCGCTCAAGCAAATAAACCATGTGGTTATATCAAGATTTCGGTAAAAGCTTGGTTAGGTAGGTACAGTCAATAGCAAAAGTAAGTTATCAAAATCAACGTTTTAAAACATAGTCTAGTGTGACGTGCCAAATATATCAAGTTATACCAAAGTGTCTATTTCAAATGAAGTTGTTATTTGGTCAAAAGAATATGATCATAATAACAACGAGGAAGGAAATAATATCACTTAAGACACGTTATTTGTTCCTTTGACTTCATTTACTGTATATTGCATTAGATATAAACTAAAATTAATGTTACCTATAAATTTATTTTGCTGTTGACTGTACCATGTGGATACTTACTTTAAGGATCCCTGCGGTTAAACTGAACAGGAATGCTACGTCAACGAGCAAAGCCACCACCATCAGCACCAAAAGATGGCCGATTGAGGGCCGCTTGAAGAAATCCTCCATGCTGAACACCCATAGAGAGAACACCATCAAGTAGAATATGGCAAAAACGTCTATGCCCTGGAATTTAAAAACATAAAAAAAGAAAGAAAGAAAGATAACACTTTTTGTCTAAGACAGATAAGAATTATTAATATTAACATATGTAAAAACCCACAGATAGTGTTCCAAATAAGGACATCAACTCAGCATGTGTTATTTTGCACGTGATAAAACAAAGCTGATCTTCCGTTGAAAGCTTTTCGTACCTAGTACCTACTCACTAAAATATAATATTCAAAACTTATTATTTAGATTTATAACGGGATATTTACCATGATTGATTGTCTTTCGAGTTTCCCGATATTTCGGCACAGTTACATGCGCCATGATCACGGTTCCGTGATCATGGCAAATACACAATCAATCATGGTAAATATCCCGTTATAAATCTAAATAATATGAATAACCATGATAGTTTCAAAAGTTATATTCAAAACTTGTGTAGAAAAATTAAGAATACTACACTAATTTAGAATATTAGTTTATTACTTACTAAAATTAGATAAAACATACTTAAATATTTAGTCATCTCCAAAAGGAGACCGGCGAACTAAGTGTTACTAACTTTTCTTAAATTATGATAAAATATTAAATCACTGACCTCCGACTTTTCTTAAATTATGATAAAATATTAAATCACTGACCGTCCTTGGTCGGAGGCAAGTTGTCCGATGCTCGTTGGATATCTGTCGTTATAGTATATAAGTTCAGTTCAGTTCAGTTTCTTGTAATTGGACACTGCGCTTGAAGCGACAATTTGCCAGTGTCGAGTTAAATAAAATTATAAAGTGAAAAAGATGTTACTCATTTGAACGCCATTTTGCATCCGTCTAAAAGTTCAATCGTACAAACTATTGTCTAGAACTGTCACTGGTAAATTAATATTAATTCATTCATTAAAAAAGAGACCCAAAATGGCGTTCAACTGAGTAATATCTTTCTTTTACACTCTTTAATTTTATTTAACTTCACACTGTCAAACTGTCGCCTCAAGCGCCTCAAGAGTCCAATTATAAGGAATTGCTTTTAACTGTTTATTCGGACGCAAAATGGCGTTCAACTGAGTAACATCTTTTACACTTTATAATTTTATTTAACTTGACACTGGAAAACTGACGCTTCAAGCGCAGATTCCAATTTTAAGGAATTGAATTGAATTATTCTTATGTCATGCTATTTCTCTTTGTTAACAAACAATATCAAGAGACTCAAAACGGCTTTCAATTGAGTAAAATCTTTTTCACTTTATAATTTTATTTAACTCGACACTGGCAATTGTCGCTTCAAGCGCAAAGTCCACTTACAAGAAACTGAGCTGAAACAATATCAACAATTATGAGGGACGTCAATTTTAGGATTAATCAGTATAAAAACATAATTTCTAAATCGTCACCCATAATTATGACTCACAATGCATAGTATTCTATGCTAATACTCTAACACTATACCTATCTACCTAATATGTCATAAGCACTTCTATTTACGTTCCTACTGCTGGGGGACAGGGACTTCTCTCTTGACGAGAGTCCATGTCCTTCAAACTCGTGCAAGTTTTCAGAACATGCCGTTCATGAGAAAACCCTCGTGATGTTTTGCCTCATGAAAACATAATTTTTTCAAGAAAACTCAAAGGTGCGCGGCGCTACGTTCGAGCCCTTCGAAATCTTCCTTCAAGACCTTCAGAATGAAAGTCAAAAATTCTCCCACTAAGCGAACACGTCCTAAATAACTAAAGTTAAATGGATTTTAATTTAAATCATGCTCACAGCCTCGATAGCTCCTATAAAATATCCGTAATGGTAGTGTAATGAATTTGGGTACATGATATAAAACCTAAAACGAAAACTAACGGTACTAAAATAACTATGAAGTATCAAAATTAATTACGGAATATCAAACTTATTATAAACTTAATTATATCTAATAATACAAGCTTAAAAATAAGTAAAAAAATAATAAAATTCGTTTATTTTGTGACACAACAAACCTTAATGATACTTGAAAATAGATACAAGTAGGAATAAGGTACATTTAATATAGGTTTGTGGGAGACTGGTGCCTGGTAGGTATATTAACCTGTGTTACAGGTCACCAGGGTTGAAATGAAAATAATAACATACATAGATAGGTACCTGTACATAACACGTTAAGCAAGTTAACTTACCAATTTGACGAGAGCCCATGTTTGCAAGCACAACCTCAGTGGTATAACAAAACAACACTTTTTTATCAGGGGTTCTTCCCTCATCATTATCGTGTCCATTTTTCTAAATTCACCAACGTTATAAACAAAAAACTTTTCGTAAGTATTCACGCTCGCATTCAATGTCTCGATCACGACTGAGAGTGCGCGGTATGGTTTATTTTTAGACGGTGTCGAGCACAGACGAACTCAATTGAAACCCACATCGGGTTTAGTACTAAACTGCATTGTCATGACGTTTTACGACTATTTTCGGCAAATAAACATTTGTATTCACAGCACGAAGATTGTCCTCATAACATCGCCACATGGCATTTAAATGTTGCCCTGCATTCAATTTTGTGATGGAATCATTTTGCAGACCCTACTGTAACAAACTAGCCTAAGCTGGTCAGCTAAATTGCTAAACGTTTATTAATACAAAAATATAAATAAAATATAATTTATATTGCGCCACAAAATGAAAAACAAATTTATGACTATCAGACGTCAAAAATGGTCGAAACTCGGTAGAATTCTACTGTGGCGTGTTTTAACCACCACAGTAGTACCGGTCTTCCATAGCTCCTTATCCACTTCTTCAAAGTGTGCAAGATAGAACAAACTCTACAAAGTAATTTGGTACTACCTGAAAGTTGTTAAAATGTTGGAAACACCTTGACTTTATTTGTTAAGCATTTGAGCAGTTTGACTATTAAATTAGATATTCATGAATTGCCGATTATAAAACTCATCTTCTTACTAAGGATGCATGATGAATTAAGAATTAATGCTGAATGAAGAATAAATGAAGATTGAATGATGAACGAATGAAGAATGAACGAAGAATGAATGATGAATGAAGAATTAATGATGAATGAATGATGAATGAATGATAATTTATGAATGAATACATTTCGCCATGCTTTATACACAGGGTCCATAAATATTAACCATGTTTGTAATATTTATTGCAATAAACCCTATACCAAGGTAAAAAGGGTTCGTCATATTTTGTATTGTATAATCACATTTTCGGTGTGAACCTGTCCTTGCAAACAGATAATATATTATGTCCATAGGCGCTTATTTTACTGTTAAGAATAGATTCCACGTCTCAAGCCGCTCTTTGTGCAGAACTCTATTGGGACTAATTTGATTTCCTATCTGACTATTCAAACGAATACTCAGATTTTTAATTATTAGTTATTGAACGGTTTACAAATTGGATGTAGGGTCACACAAGAGGTTTATCATTTAAAGGAACACGATCTATAAACCGATAAGCTACTTTGATCTGACACAAAACACTATTAATTAAAACGTTGCTCTGTCAAGATTTCTGTTAATTTATAATTAAATAATTAATAAAATAAATAAATATTTCCGGACAACTCACACAGCATTACCTAACCCCAAACTAAGCAGAGCTTGTACTATGGGTGTTAGGTGACTGAAATAAAACATAGATACAATTTTATTTTGATAAATACATACATATGATACATAGAAAATACCCAGACCCGAAACCAGAAATTGTAGATCGTACAAAATCTGGTCCCCTGGCGGGAATCGAACAAGTTTTCTTCAAAGTCAAAATCATATTATTTTGTAATGTGCACGTGATGCGCTTTCATTTAGGATCCCACTCGCAGATATTCGGTTATTCTTCCCCATTTCACCCCCATAACTTTTATACGGCTCAACAGATTTCCATAAAACATGTCTAAGACCAGAAGTCATGTCCCTATTAAATCCTTTCATCCTTTCGGGAGCTATAATGCCACAGACAGACAGTCAGACGGTCGTCGGGGGTTTACAAAGGGATTAAAAATTAGGGCATTTTCTAAAATAAAATATTTATTTGTGTACATAGACATAGACAAACATTTACCACATGTACCACATATTATGTATGGTGGTTAGTATGCTACTCCCCTAATTTTTTTACCTTTGTTGGGCTCTCTTTTACCACTTCAACTTACTCAATATAAACATACTTACTTAATTTAAACTTATTTTGTATTATCTACCGCGAAAAACTCCAATAGAACTCCAATTCCAATAGAAGCAGGATATACTAGAATCACATAGTCTGCTTGTAAAAAAATGTAATTCTCTTTGCAAATTATACTGAATATATCAATGGAATATAATACATTACTGTAAACATTATTTTCTGAGCTGATTAATAGCTGAATTTTGTGAATTATTTAGGAATCCGGATAGAATCGCCAATGGTTATAGAACTATCAAGTCAACTGACAACTGTCAGTGTCTGACTGACAGATATTGCTCTATATTATATCGATTGACTACGATTACTGACTTACGATTACGATTATTATTACGAGAGAACGAAAAATGGCGTTCAACTGAAGAACATATTTTTCACTTATAATTTTATTTAACTCGACACTGGCAAATTGTCGCTTCAAGCGCAAAGTCCAATTACAAGAAACTGAACTGAACTGAACTGACTATTTTACTCGGAGATGATGAAACAAGCCCTTAAAATTAGTAGATTTATAATTAAGTATCCTATGCAAGGGGAGAGAGAGATGATTGGAGCGACGTGGAAGGCCCAGGATAAGATGGTGGGACGAACTTGACGCTTTTCTAAAGTCTTGGCCTTATATGGCGGCAGTTCAAGACGAGTGGAGGGAGAAAAGGGGGGCCTCTACCCAGCAGTGGGACAGCTAGGCTTTTGAAGAAAAATCCCTAGTTTGGTATGTATAACTTTTGTAACTAATTTTGTATTATAAGTAATATTGCTTCAGTAAAAATTCTTTATAATTAGCTTTTTTAAATATGTTACTTGTTCTCTATTTCCAGTTTAACGTTATCAGTGTTTTCTTGCACCCTACAATACTCGGTACCCGTTGTGTTGGTGTAGCTTATCTGATGGTTCATCTCCAATTTCAAAACTTCACTTTTTGTCACCAATATCAGGTATACTTGTAAACCTGGAAACAAAAATGTATTATTAAAAAATATAGGTCACATAAAATTAGGTAAAAAGGTAGGTACGCAATAGAAGTTAGAGAACATAAAATCAATAAATATTTCCAGACAAGCCACACAGTAACATCTACGGGTACAAGTCATCTGATATACGTATTATAATACACATACGTTTATAGATATTTTATATTATACAAATTAAACACGGATTTTGTATGTTCTGCAGGCACTTTTCTCTTACATACAAAATCCGATCGCCAAGGCAGAATTCGAACCCGCTACCTCTCGCACCGCAAGAGGACCCTTACCCACCGCGCCAAAGTGGCAGTCAAAAACAAACATTGCTTATTTAATAGCTATTTTTTAATCCGACTTTAAAAATGACTTAAGTTATTTTTATTTAGTTACTTTTGGTAACCCAAAACTTTCTTTCATATACGAATTTGTTGAATATTTTTTCGCAAGCTGCAAAATATAGTATTTTAGCCCCCGACCAAAAAAAGAGGGGTGTTATAAGTTTGATGTGTCTGTGTTTGTCTGTCTGTCTGGAATATCATAGCTTCTGAACGGATGGAGCGATTTGAATGAAAGGTGAGTTTGGCGCGAGTGTTCTTAGACATGTTTCATGAAAATCGGTTAATTTGGGCACTATTTTCGGGCTATTTAATATCGAGTCGATAAACATTGCCTCAGTGGCGTGGTGGGCCAATGTACGTTTGCGGCGCAAGAGGTAGCGGATTCGATTCCCGCCGAGGGGTCAAGTGTTTGTATGTCCTGCAAGCACTTTCTCCTTGTCCTAGGTGAAAAAAAAAATAAAAAAAAATCCAAATAATTCTCCAATTCTTATGCTAATAATAAACAATAAACTTTTTTATTGCATACAAATTACTTTAGTTTTATTGAACTTACACATACCCCATACCCTTTCTGGACACCTTGTATTAAATATATCAGATGTCTAGTACCCGTAACACAAGTTTAGAGCTTACCACGGGTTACGTTGTAATTTATTATTCTATGCCACGGGGCTGTTGTGTTGTGTGGATTGTCCGGCAATATTAATTGATTAAATTTTTATTTATTGCATATTAAGCTTATTTATAAGTTGCCGGCGTTGTACAAGACCTCAAACAAATGTTTGTATTTTTAGTTTATGTACATTTCGATATCACATGGAAAACTGTAAAAACGAATAACAGAAATACCATTTCAATAAAAAAATTCTCACATGTGTTAATGACTCCTCCTGCCAGAATATATTTACAGATCACAGTAGCAAATATAGGTCCTCCGAATATAGCAAGCGGCACAAACATGTATACAAAGAATCCAAACCAGATTAGGGACGTCAAAACGAAAAATACGATGCTGTAGTAGTAATAGGCTCGAAGAAGTTTTGCGTTTTTCTGAAAGAAAGAAAGTTAAGCATTTAACCGTGTAGATTGGAGAAGCTTAGTGGTGTGAGTAGGGAATTCCAGCCGTGTAGGTGGGAGAAATTGATTCGTGTAGGTAGAAGCTTGGTTGTGTAGGTCAGAGTAGTCGGGTGTGTCCGAGAAGTTTAGTCGTGTAGGTCGAAACAAGTTATTCGTCTAGGTCGGGATAATTTTGGTCATGTAGGTCGGGGCATATTACTATGGATTGACTTTATATAGCACGTAGATGAGAAGATTCAAAAATATCTCCCCCGTATTCATGAAAATATTTCACTTTTTATATAAGACTTAAAAGTGGTTTAAATAACCTTTACTACTGAAAACCTTTTTGGGATAGTTTTTATGTGCCTATACTTATTTAATTTTACTTGTGTTTATATGTAATGGGTTTACATAAATATATTTTTTATTTTTTTTATAAACCTAAGTTAGTGCTAAATCTGTTTCATAAAAGTTTTTCACCCTTGCTTATCAATTATCACTATAATAGTCGCTAAATACGGTTAATTAGGCTTATTGTGTGTTGTAGCCAAATTTTAAAATCAGTTATATTATCCAATAAACTCGGTTATTTACAATCATAACTGACGATAACGCAAATTTTCCACAAAAAGTTATCGATCACCGCACTAACAAGCTTTATCATTATTTGCAGTTTTTACTTATACATGAACACAAAACAAAATAAATATTCGATTTTGCATACGACTGCTTACATACCTATTTAAATATTTTGTTTAACGAGACAGAATAATGAGCTCCTTGAAATAGAAAAACCGATTATTAGATAGAAGATATGACATGTATTAAGTCTCGAGGACGATCGCAAGGTTTCCTGTCTCTCAATATTTTATAGGCTACATTTCGGAGAATGTTCACAGGAACTTCATGACCTGTTTCCACCATCCCTCCCACTCCAGGACAAGCAGACGCACGGCGAATTACCATCCTTATTTATTGGATATTTCGTCCACTCGCACTAAGCGATTTCCACTTTTATAATTCGCACGGCAAAGGTCTGGGATTCGCTCCCTGCTGCTGTATCTCCTAATAACTACAACCTGAGTGTCTTCAAGACAAGAGTGAATAGGTACCTTCTAGATCTATTGATCCATCTTCGTCCACATGGACACTTACCAGGTGAGATTGTGGCTAAGCATAGATCTATCTCTCATAAAAAATACATTTTATTTTATTTTTATTTTATAATTTTGGGAAAACTAACAGCCAGGTAACTAAATACTAAACACAGTGATATATAAAATTTCCATGTCACAATATTAGTTACCATACTCCTCCGAAACGGCTTAATTATGAAAATTTATATGCGTATTCAGTAGGTCTGCGAATCGGCTACGATCTATTTTTCATTTTGCAAAACTACGTTTCCTGGGGTCAGCTGGCATACAATATATAAATATAATTATGTCCTTACCTAAATAAGTCTATTCCTTACCTTGTGACATCCGATGACGAACATAAGCGAAAGGCAGATGTCAGCCAAGCTCAGCAGGCTCACAGCTATGCTGGGTCCGATGTCAACATGTTTTTTATCCATATTCAGGGACTCCACTAAGGCTGCCGTGGATCCGAAGATTATAAGCAAACCCAGCAACTGAAATGAAAATTTTGTACCTAAAGCAATCTTCACATATTATAATCTAAACTTAAAAGTGAAAAGTCATACTATTTTGTAATATGCACGTGATGCGCTTTCATTTGAGACCCCACTCGAGTATATTTGCAGATTTTCGGGTTTCCTTCCCCACTTTCACCCTCATAACTTTTAAACGGGAAAACCGATGTTCATCAAACATGTCTAAAAACAGTCACGCAAACCCACCTTTCATACAAAAAAAAAACTAAATTGAAATCGCTCCATCCGTTCGGGAGCTATGATGCCCCAGACTGACACACAGACAGAAAGAGAGACAGACACGTGAAACTTATAACACCCCTCTTTTTTGTCGGGGGTTAATAAAGTAGCTTTGCAGCAGCGGCTTTACCTAATAATAAAATTTAGCTTTTACTATTTATTTAAAGGGACATATCTGTGAAATTTGATCGAGCTCGGGTTTCGCTTCTAATAATGGATTTTCCTGCGAAATGGGGCTTATGTGATATTCTATTATGTAAGTTATATTGATGCGAAGTGTATCTGTCTGTCTTCCTCTCTTTATGTACTGTACTTAAAAATACTTAACGGATTTTTATGCGGTTTCCTGCAATAGGTAGAGTAATTCAAAAGTATTACTATAAAGATAAATACATAGTTTGTTTGGTTGAACGCGCTAAAACGAAACGAGCTGGTTCGATTTGAAAGAAGTTAAAACATAGAGAAAAATATATATAAAATAGTTAGGCAACCCATATGCAATATAATTAATTATAGACATATATCATTGAATTTATAACTGTAACAAATGTTTTATCGTACAAGGATCTCGTTGAAGGTTGTTCTATATCGGGATCTTGGACTAATTAGGTTAAAGGTGTAATTATAATTGCCAACACACAGCACAGCATCTTAGATACCTAATCCTTAACCTGTACGAAGGTACAGGGATCAGCACTGCTGCGGCAGCACTGCTGTGGGCTGCTCAGTTTAGAATTATACATAATATTAAATTAATTTAAATTTATTCATAAAACAATTTCACAATCGTATTAAAAATATTTTAATTAACTTAACTAAATACTTAAATTTAATTGATATTAAATTAAATAAAAATTTTATTACATTATACAAAAAATAAGTATAATTATAAATGTCAAAGGAAATAATGTTATGCTAGTCAAAAATCTATCTTTATATATAAAAATGAATTGCTGTTCGTTAGTCTCACTAAAACTCGAGAACGGCTGAATGGATTTATCTTATCTTAATCTTGAAATGTTCGTGGAGGTCTAGGGAAGGTTTAAAAGGCGAGAAAAAATCGAATAATCGAATAAAAACCCGTGCGAAGCCGGGGCTGTCCGCTAGTAATCTATAAAATCTATAATTTAATGTCCTCTACGGCTTAATGGAACAATTTTCGTTCATAAACTCGTCAATAGAATAGTAGCATCACTGTAACAGAAGTGTCATTAATTTACTTTTGAATATATAAAGCATGTTAATTATGTAATTATGGCCACCGATGGTCTTGAGCTCGTCACGTCTTTTATCAAGCTCTTCAAGACGTATTAGACGACAAGATATATGTTCAAAAGTTTCAACATCTTGACGGATTTTTTCGCAAGAAAAAAATATTTTTTCTGCATAAAAATTGTTCTTTATACTCAGTGTACTAAATATGCAATTGTACTTCTTAAACTAAGCGCGCTCAAGCAAATAAACCATGTAGCTATATCAAGATATTGGTAAAAGCTTTGTAAGGTCAGTACAGTAAACAGCAAAAGTAATTGATATAAAAATCAACATTTCAAAACACCTTTTAGTGGGACGTGCTAGATATAACAATTTATACCACAGTGTCTATTTCAAATGAAGTTTAAATCGGTCAAAATGATCATAATAACACCTCGGAGCGACCTTAATTATTATAACACGTTATTTGTTCCCTTCGAAAAAAGTTCACACTTCTACAATCTTATTGTGGGACCATTATTTCATCAGTTTATTCTGCTGTTGACTGTACGACTCCTATTTCCCAAGTGCTAGTTACTAATCCATAATAATCTTTTATAATCATTATTTTGGAATAACGATAACATGATAATATTTACCAATTTTAGGTATCCATAGAACAGCAAGCCGAGCCGCAGCGGCACACAAAAACAACACCTCCGAAACGGGATGGATTCCGGATACATTTTTAATATTTTCCACCTACTTAGAAAAACTCCTTTTTGATTTTCAATTCTGCCTTTATTTTTTCTTTTAAATAACTGTACAAAATATCGCCAACGCTAAACAACAGGCTTGTGTGAGACTGACAAACTCTCAGAAATGTTTTAAAGTCCCTACGAACATGCAGGCGTGCATGTTTTAAATAACTGTTTAGTTGTATCGTTGGTATCGCACCCTACATATTACCTATAGGTACAATATTATCTATATGACACGAGTGGGTCGCTCAATGTTCGTATAAAACTTGTTATTCAAATGCATTCTGAGAATTTGGTGGTAGCTTTATAGATTGAAAGGCAGGCTTTATTTTGGTGAAATCTTTCCTGTCTCTATCTCTCTCTTATTATAATTGTACGGAAACATCAAACTGGACCTAATTAGTGAGACTTCGTTGAATGTTTGTTTGTACCCAGGCTGTGTGTATAGATTAAAGAGAGTTGTAATTTTGAGGGTTGATTATTGTGTCTTTGTCTGTTGCCTCTATAAAAGCAAACTTTTGTTGTTTTTCTTTAATTACCTATATACTGTGTTGTTCTATTTTTATTTACCGAAGTTCTATGCTGTGATGACAAATAAATGTTTTATCTATCTATCTATCTATAAAACTAAGTAATCGCTTGGTTTATCTGCCGGCACAATTACATTGACCTTTTATCTTTTATTAATCCCCGACCAAAAAAGATGGTTATAAGTTTGACGTGTCTGTCTGTCTGTCTGGGACATCATAGCTTCCGAACGGATGGAGCGATTTCAATTTAGTTTTTTTTGTATGAAAGGTGAGTTTGGCTTGGGTGTTCTTAGACATGTTTCATGAAAATCGGTTAAGCCGTTTAAAAGTTATAGGGTAAGTGAGAGTGGGTTGAGAGTTGGTGAAAACCGAAAATCTGCAAATATACTAGTGTGGGGTATCAAATGAAAGCGCATCGCGTCCACATTACATAATATTATGTTGTTTTACATTTAAGGAAATTAAGGCATTGGAATCGGGGGTTGTTCTTAAATTTTTAATATAGATTTATTTGATAAACGTCCACTGCTCGACATAAGTCTTCCTCAAAGATCTCTAGTTATTCCGGTTGGCAGCAGCATGTATCTACCGTTAACCCTCAGCCTTCACCAAGTCATCCGTCCATCTAGTAGGTGGACGGACGGGGGACGCACGGACGTCCTACGCTGCGCATCTAAAGATATATAAAGATATAAACCCACGTTCTCCTAAGTATCTCCTCCTTTCTGATTTAAACTCTTACAGAAATCCCGAGCATAGCCCTTTCCATAGCTCAATGAGCTAACCTGAACCTAATTGTAAGGCCTATAGTGAAGCACCGCATCTCGACTCGTTATAGCTAGTTATAGGCGTATAGATATTTCTAATAGATATATAGAAATTTTAGAGGTAGGTACATATACGTGAAAAAAGAACCCATGCAAATTGATCCAACAGCACTTTAGGAGGACTGAGATGTCGTATTAATAAAACCCTTCATGGCACCTGTTATGCCAGTTCTGTGTTCCTATTCGTGAAGACCTTCAATTGGCTTTTTATAATTATATCCCATTTTGAATTCTTTGTTATAAGCTGTTGGTTTTCCATGTAAATAAATAAAATGTTTACTCCATCGTCGATACGAACTCAATCGTTTCAGAGTTTACACGCTCCGAGCTAATTGACTTTATATATAAATCTATAAAAAATAATTTAAAATATTAAATAATAATTATATTTTTTTATTGCACACAATTATCACACAGACATATTCTTAACAATAAGCGACAATCCTCCCATTCTTTCATTCAGAGGTTTGTCTTCAAATCTTTACTAATATTATAAAGGTGAATTATTTGTTTGTTTGTTTGAACGGTCCGCTTTTCAAAATTTATTGCAGTGTTTATAGCCTATTTATCGCGGAAGGCTGTAGGCCTTTTTACGGCAGGAAATTCTATTTTCCCGCGGGAAGATCGAAAAACACGCGCAAAACGTTGCGTGTACCTACAGCTAGCATCTTATATAATGAAAACAGTGCTTTTGTGTCTTAGCAGTGTCAACGCGTTGCGTGCACAGCTAGTATCTTATATAATGAAAACAGTGCTTTTGTGTCTTAGCAGTGTCAACGCGTTGCGTGCACAGCTAGTATCTTATATAATGAAAACAGTGCTTTTGTGTCTTAGCAGTGTCAACGCGTTGCGTGCACAGCTAGTATCTTATATAATGAAAACAGTGCTTTTGTGTCTTAGCAGTGTCAACGCGTTGCGTGCACAGCTAGTATCTTATATAATGAAAACAGTGCTTTTGTGTCTTAGCAGTGTCAACGCGTTGCGTGCACAGCTAGTATCTTATATAATGAAAACAGTGCTTTTGTGAGTACCTAGTTCGTCCTGTATTTGTGATCTTTGGGTACGGGAACAATAAAGAATACTTAGGTATTCATATACAAATACACAAAATACAAAATGTTTATTGTGGTAACAAAATGATACAGAATATTATCCGTTATTGGATGCCTTCTTTTAAGTACTAAGTACCTGTATTAGGAGACAGCGCTCTTTCATAGGAAACACTTATCTATTAGGTCCTTACATATGAAATTGGCGTTTTTCGTACTGGCCACTTTAATCACAAATTTCTCCTCTTTGGTAAGGAATTCCAAATTCAAATTTGTACAGCTATAGACTCATGTATTTGTGCTTCGATGATCGTCATTCATTTGTTTTTTTTCTTCTGTTTTTTTCTGTTTGCGTCACTCATTTTACAAAATGGAAAACTTAAAATATCGCATTATTTACGAGTACGAGTTCCGCCGTGGCACTAGTGCTGCGGAAACAACTCGAAGGGTGAATGATGTGTATGGCGGTCGTGTTGCAAAAGAAAACACAGTTCGTTTTTGGTTCCAACGTTTTCGTTCTGGAAATTTCGACTTGCAGAACAAGCCCCGTGGACGGCCTGAGACTCAAGTTGATAATGAAGAGTTGAAGGCTATTGTGGAAGCGGATCCATCGCAAACCACGTCCGAGTTAGCTGCAGGCTGCGGTGTTAGTGATAAAACTGTTTTAATTCACTTGAAGCAAATTGGGAAGATTAAAAAGCTTGAAAGGTGGGTACCTCACGAATTGACTGAAGCAAACCGGCAAACGCGCGTCGACTGCTGCGTTACATTACTAAACCGGCACAATAATGAAGGTATTTTAAACCGAATCATTACCTGTGATGAAAAATGGGTTCTTTACGATAATCGGAAGCGCTCAGCGCAATGGTTGGATCCTGGCCAGCCAGCCAAATCCTGCCCCAAGCGAAAATTAACCCCAAAAAAGTTACTTGTAAGCGTTTGGTGGACTAGTGCCGGTATTGTTCATTACAGTTTTCTCAAATCTGGCCAGACTATTACGGCTGATGTCTATTGTCAGCAATTGCAAACCATGATGGAAAAGCTAGCGGCTAAACAACCTAGGCTGGTCAATCGCTCCACGCCACTGCTGCTTCACGACAACGCTAGACCACACACTGCGCAACAGACGGCTACTAAATTAGAAGAGCTTCAATTGGAAAGTCTAAGACATCCTCCGTACTCCCCGGACCTTGCTCCAACAGATTACCATTTTTTTCGAAATTTGGATAACTTCTTGCAAGGGAAAAAATTCAACTCCGATGGGGCAGTCCAAATCGCCTTCAAAGATTTTATTGATTCCCGTCCGACTGGTTTTTTTAGTAAAGGGATCAATGAACTACCTATAAGATGGCAAAAGTGCATAGAAAATAATGGTTCATACTTTGATTAATTAAATATATTATATTAAAAAATATTCGACTTTTTGTTCCTCCCATACAAAACGCCAATTTCATATGTAAGGACCTAATATTAACTTATATTGGTTATTAATAAAATAAACATTTTCACACAACACAAACAAACAAATAATCAATACAAATCACATCGCTTTTTGAGGGAAGAGGCAAAATAAAAGTAAGTCAAATGAACTGTCATATCTCCAACTAAAGGCTCATTAGGATCATATTATATGCTTATTAATCTCAGAAAAACTATTTTTGTCTGTTATCAATCACCTTCTGTAAAGTCAATAGCTGAAAAGGTTAATACTCGTACAACAACCGCAGATAATAAATGCGACTAATTAATCACGGAATAAAAAAAAACATGTTGATAATAATTAACGATAACAACATTATTACGATTGAGTGCAAACCCTGACTAATCAACATAAATAGTCTACTATATAATTCAATCATCATCATCAACAGCCTATAAACGTTCCCACTGCTAAGACACATGGACTTCTCTCTTGATGAGGGAGGTTGGTGGAAGTCACATACATGTCTTTAAAACTCTTCAAAGCTTCGAACATGCCGGTTTCCTCACAACGTTGTGTGCGTTCGCCCAGCAAAAAGTATCGTCTTTTCAAGAATCGAATGGTGCTGATAATTTGCGCCTTATGTCGTGTAAATGTGGCCAAAATTTTAAATTTGTGCCTTTAACGGCTGCAGAGTTATTTATGAAAACCTGATTTTGCTGCACGAACTTTCGCCCAGAAAAACTAAAAAAAAAAGGGTAATGCTGTATTTTAAATATGCAAAAAGATAGGTTAAATACTAGCCTAAATGTGCCGTTAAAGCCAAATTTGTGCATCTAAAGATTTTAGAGATATTTGGTTTTTTTCTGGGCGAACGTTTTTGTGATTTCTATATCTCGGAAACGGCTGAACGCACAGACATTATTTTTTGTACCCACAGATACGGTATATTGGCGCCTATTTGCGCCGTAATTTTCATTAACATGAGTAGCATGGTTCAGGAGATATTATTGTAT
This sequence comes from Gymnoscelis rufifasciata, assembly GCA_929108375.1. Lineage (NCBI taxonomy): Eukaryota > Metazoa > Arthropoda > Insecta > Lepidoptera > Geometridae > Gymnoscelis > Gymnoscelis rufifasciata. Next base: position 2,571,824 of record OV815315.1, on the reverse strand, counting down.
TAGAAAAACGGAAAACGGAAAAATGCTCTGGCTCTCGAATGAACAAGACCAAGGACTTCGCGTTAGTGCCGACTGGTACCCATTATATATTCACACGATTCTGTAAAGTTTCGCCGGCCTACTACATATAATAGACGAGTTATTAACAATTTTGTCTTTTCTTTGAGGATATCTTGAGTTAAATTACTTAGGATACGAAAACACTAGTTTCCTGTGGGCTGGCTTATTACATGCTTCTACAATAATTAGCGCCCTATTTTAAGAATACGTATGCAAAAAATCATCTTTGTATACCCATTCCTTTAGACAATCATGATAGAAAACCATTCGAAATATTATTGGTAGATAACCAGACCAAATTCGAATGAACATTAAAAAGCGGCCGCACGATACTCCAAGCAAAAAATTTTTTTCTGGGCGAACGTACTTGCAGCAAAATCAGTTTTCCATAAATAACACTGCAGCCGTTGGAGGCACAAATTTAAAATTTTGGGCACATTTACACGACATAGGGCGCTAATTATATCTGCACATTCGATTCTTGAAAAGACGATACTTGTTGCTGGGCGAACGCACACCACAACGTTTGCCTTCACAGTTAAAGCTCATCTTTAAGCGCACATTATTTTTTCTACAATAAATCTAAATTTAAAATTTAAGAAAAACCCCCAATTCCAATGCTATAATTTCCTTAAACGTAAAACAACATAATATTATGTAATGTGGACGCGATGCGATGTCATTTGATACCCCACACTAGTATTTTTGCAGATTTTCGGTTTTCCATACCCACTCTCACCCCCATAACTTTTAAACGGCACAACCGATTTTCATGAAAAATGTCTAAGAACACTCGCGCCAGACTCACCTTTCATACAAAAAAACTAAATTGAAATCGCTCCATCCGTTCAGGAGCTATGGTGCCACAGACAGACAGACACACAGACAGACAGACACGTCAAACTTATAACACCCCTCTTTTTTGGTCGGGGGTTAAAAAAATCTAGAAGCGCGCGGTGAGGCTTGATCCCACTACCATTGGAATCAAATTCGAGTATGCACTTAAAAATAAATAAATAAATATTTCCAACATAGCCAACACAGCTTTATATTTCTGTGTAGATTATATAGCTAGATATTTATCTTCTGAAAAGTTTCTAAGTTTTGTAAAACCAAACAATGGAAATAAATGATTTTGTATCTTGTATCTTGCTAAGTAAATTTCCATTGATCGTATTATGACATGTTTAAAATTCGTGATTAGTAGGTTTAAAAATAATGAACACATTAACATTGATAAGCTTTTAATAAATAAATGCATATTAGGTACATAGTCAAAAAATTAAATGATTCCTACTTAATTTTACATCTAAAACTTGCCAAACACCTACGACATTATAATTGACATAAAATTAAACCCTTTATGAAATTAGATCTTGACGCAATTAAAATCGTAATTAACTCGTTAATCCCCAAGCGGTAACCGGTTACCGCTTACCTGACCTTATTACCTGAGGTGAGGGTCAAGGAGTATCACAGGTCATATAAATTCATTTATAAAACATTAAAAAATATTTCTCAAATGCCTTATAAGTAGGTACTAATTTGGCAGCGAGGAATCTCCTCATACTCACTCTAATAATAAAACTCTAATATTATGCTGACATAATTTTATTATTCTCTTGAGATTTTTTTTTATTTTAGGAAAGGACTTTAAGTTTATCTTTGAGTTGGTTATCTAACACATCACAATCAACCCTACATTATCACAATCTTACATACCTAAACTCCCGCCAACCTGCGCGACCAAAGCGACTGCCGCGCGGCGGACGCTCCCCATACTTCAGTATGTTTCTTTGCACACATACGCGACAAGTAGGGACAAAACGTCCCGCGTTGCAGTCCCGCTTACCGCGTTGCTGACGCTTAGCTTTGGCCGAATCCTTTACCTTTCTATGGTTGCTGTGTGGATAGTCCAGCAATAGGAATTCATGTCTTCTTTAATTTAATTATTTTTTATTATCAGGACTAGTATAGATAAGTTCTCTATTGACTCAGACTTATATTATCCTTTAATGCACTTCAATTTATAATTGGTTTAAACCACACGAAAATAGATTATATTACTAAGATATATATGTATCTACATATTGTATTTAATAATATTTAACCAATCTATATAAACGAGGAACGTGGAATCATATCTTAGAAATTTTACAGTTTTTTATTAATTTTTGTTTAAAATAAAAAAAAAATATTATACATACATAAGACATGACTTTTTACACATTGTGTACAAATTCTAGGATTCACATATATATTTAGATTTTTATGCAGATTAAGATGAAGACGGTTTCGTAACCATCGAAAGCTGGTAGGTAAAAATAGTTTAACACTTATTAAAAAAAAAACATTAAAATTTAATATACATACCATACATGTATTATGTTAAAATTCCACGTTCATCACAGATCTTCTCTTCGGACCAGTATATTAATTTGTTATACCTAGTAGTCATAATTGGCTGTAATCTTTGGGCCATTTAGTGGTTTTTCTTCAGGGATATTGTGGAAGTCTTCAACTGTGCCTGGTTGCGTGGATACTTCGGGATCAGCAGTTTTGATGATTAAGCCATTTTGGTTGAATTTCATAAGCTTCTGTATTTCAGTTTTAGTCAAGATGATCATATAAATTTGCGAAACTGGAAAGGAAAACTCAATTTAAAGAAGTGTCTTTATAATGCCACTGCATTAAAAACAAATATTACTTACAATACGGGCAGATGTTGAGCAAGGATTGTGAAATACAGACAATGAAGTTATCATGATCACAATAGATTTAACCCAGATAAGCCTACTGTCCTATATTTAGGACAGTAGAAATAAAAAAAATTATCAGAATACCCTCTTTATCTAAGATTATTTAGTCTTATGATTTGCAGTAAGAAACGTGTCAGCTTTATTAGAAAAAATAAAAAGACAGTTATTTTAACAGTTTTTACCTTATATTTTACCTTATAAGTGTGTAATAAAAGTGCGTTGCAGACATGGCAAATGACAGGTATGTATAAAAAGTTATATTTTACTCGTGAGTTGTTTTTTTCTGTGTTAATATCTAGTTGATAACCTTAACTTTTGTACTAAATAAATATTCTAGCAAAATAATATAAATAAATTACGTATAACTTGTTACAAATACTAGCGTACTATATATAGGACAGTAGGATAATATACATGATTTTAGTACAATAATATAACTTTTTCTTTACAGACCGTTAGCTGCGCATGAAATTTTAGATGCTTTAGAAAATGTTTCTGATAATGAAGAAGATTATAGAGAACGACTGATATGTATTCAACCTCCTCCTGTTGATCCTGACTGTCTCACTGACGAAGATTCGGGTGAAGAAGATAATGTAACTTTGAATAATTTGCCACGAAACATTCGGCTTCGACCTTCCTTACCACGTAGTTTTTGATATTTTTTTTACTGGGACGCCCTTGCTGGAAGAGATAACAAAGAAAGGCCTTGGTTGCACTGGGACAGTTCGAGAAAACAGGACATCTAGTTGTCCTCTGATTACATCGAAGTTACTGAAAAAAAAGGAACGTGGTGCTGTCGATTACAGAACGACACATGACAACACGTTCATTATTGCTGAATGGCATGCCAATAATATATTCAGTATTGCTTCTAATGCTGTAGGAATAAATCCTAAACAATCTGCCAAACGCTTCTCACAAAGTGAAAAGAGAAACATTGTCATAGAAGAACCACATAATGGTGTCCATCTATAACAAATATATGGGAGGAGTGGATCGGTCTGATGAAAATATTTCACATTACCGAATTGGTATACGAGGTAAGAAATGGTATGATTGATCTTGCCGAACATAATGCATGGCAGTTATATAAAATAAATCATGGAAAACTGGATCATCTTGGCTTTCGCAGAAGGGTAGCAATTGCTTTGATTGAATCAAACAGAAAAAATGCCAAGAGAGGGCCTAGCCGACCCTCCCATCATGAACATGCTGATAGTCGTAAAGACCAAATGAATCATCTGGTTATTCCTCAATCGAAGCAAACACACTGTCGTCAATGTCACAAAAAATGTTTGACATGTTGCAAGAAATGTGATGTTGGAGTGTGTGTCAAGTGTTTTGAAATATATCATTCATAAATAGTGTTAATCTAGTAAATTACATATAACAATGGGTAATATAATCAATAGTTATCTAATAAACTACACTTTTTGATTACATTCTGTTTTGTCATAAATGGTCTTTTATTTCCTCTTATTATCCTACTGTCCTACATATAGGACGGCTGTTTCCCTGAAAGCCTTACACTTAATTTTTTTTTCATAATTTTTTTTATGTTGCATAAGATCTAATAAACTAAATAATGTAACTTTTTTCAAAATTTTCAGAAAATTTTAGTTTCAGGCTTATCTGGGTTAATTATAAAAAATGTGTTCGTCCCGGGACGCGCTACAGAAGTGGTTACTAAGATGAATGTCAAACTACAACATCTACATAATAATGTATGTAGATGTTGCAGTTTGATAATATATTATATTAATTTACTACCCAATTAAGTAGTTCAAATAAGGGACATCAGGTGGCGCTAGTAAAAACGCCGCCTCGGTTGAGACGCCTTCCGCACACAGTCCAGTAACACTGTCATGACCATCTGCGGTCAACAGCATCAAATGTCCATTAAAAAATAATAAAAAAATAAATGGTGTAGTGGGCCGCCCCGTTACGTGACAAATAGACAAATCTGTTACCCCTCCATAAAAAGTTATCAAGAAAAACCTTTTGACTTGCTTACCAACAAAAATCACAACTCCAATAATGTGATACTTGAGGAACCAGATTGCAGTTGTTATACCCATGCGCATCGTTATCTGTATGAAAATATGAGCGCAGTACCCGAACCAAGGGACTAATACGAGAACGCATACAGCTATACTGTAGTAATGAAAGATCTTCATTAGGGTTGGATTTTTCTGAAACATTACAAAAATATAATAGACATTTACAATTATTAGGGCTACGCGCCACGGCCATAAACAGTCTCTGGTGGTAGGCTTAGGCCGCGGCTTGTCACCAACCTCCAGGTTGGGCCAGTGCGTGAAGCGATTTTTTCGTTTGCGCAAGAAGAGTAAACAGTGATAATTTTTTGTGTTGAAAATGAGCTGGGATAACGAAAATATTATTAAACTAATCGATGCCTATACATTTTCTTGAAAAACAATTAATGACAATGTAAGAGGCGCATGTCACTGCTAAACTCTGAGCAATTGCGTACGATAACATAGGTGAACCGTTTGAGAACGAAGACATGACTGTACCGTACAAGAGATGGAGGTGCACTGTGACAGCGTATCTGCAAAAGATACAAGGATCGGAAGAAAAAATGAAGCGTCCATATTTGTAAAGTTAAAGTCGATACGCTGACATGATACAGTATCTCATAAGTATGGACGCGTTTTTACAAGATATGCCTTAACGATACGACATAGATAAAATGATCGTCCATATTTATGATACAGATAGTCGATACGATACGCCTGATCGTGATACACCGAAATGATACAAAGGTGGACCCAGCTTTAGCTTATCACTACTCAGGCAGGCATACCAACCATTGCCATTTTGAAAAGTAGCGTTTTTAGTCACGTGATCAAACATCAAAGTATTTAGAAATCGTCTATATTTTAAAGAACTGTATTAGTTATTTTTCACCATCATCACCCTATTAACGTTCTCACTGCTGTGACTCCGGAACTTCTCTCTTGACGAGAGAGATTTGGCTTCAATTCACCATGCTGGCCAAGTGCGGGTTGGTGCATGTCACATTAAACCTCCCTAACTCCTTCCTACCTTTTGTCCTTCAATCTCTTAAAAGTACTCAGAACATGCCGGTTTCCTCACATTGTTTGAATTCATCGCTGAAGCACCGCGTGTTTAATAGCGCACGAAGAACAATCCAGAAGTGCGTGGCGGTGTTTGAACCTTCGGAATGAAAGTCGAGTGTACACACACTTAGCTTTCGGTACTTCTTACCTGAAAGCATCCGACAATGAAAACAATCGTCATAATAATGTCAGGTAACACCAAAAGTTGAAGTCCAATCCTTATTGCTAAGTACTTCATCAACTCAGGACTATCCATATAATCAAGACTGTAAGCGAGGAGAGTAAACAGCATCAGCGTTAAATAAAAAAAAAAAATCATGACCACCGTCTGAAACAAACACAAAAAGAAGTTACAAAAACTTTCAAATAACCTTCCTATTTTACATAAAATTCGTTCGTATTACATATTTTCGTAGTTTAGCAATTGGTAAAATTTTGTAAATATTTAATTGTGAACGACCCCTGTGGGAGCTCGAAGGTCCGCCTGAGAAACAAGAGGTTGCGCAGAATTTGTACAATTCCTGGTTTCGGGTCTGGGTGTTTTCTATTGGCGATGCAAAGATTGTCCGCATGCCTCTAGCGGCGAAATTGAGAAATTGTCTAAGAACGACACTTTGTTTCTTTATATCAGGTCAGTTCAGTTTCTTATAATTTGACTTTGCGCTTGAAGCGACAATTTGCCAGTGTCGAGTTAAATAAAATTATAAATTTAAAAATATGTTACTCAGTTGAACGCCATTTTGCGTCTTTTGTTTATATCTGATTTGTATTTATTATTTATGTTTTTCCCTGACGTTAATTGTAACGAAAACTGTCAAAGTGTCGTTCTTAGACAGCTTCACAATTTGAAAATAGAGGCGCTAGTTAGAATCTTTGCATCGCCAATAAAAAAAAAAATTTCCGGACTACTCACAATTAATATTTTAAAAACTTACAAAAAATAATGTACTTATCTATGTGGTATATCAGTCACCTAACACCAATAATAGTACCTACCCCCTAGCTCTGCTTAGTTTGGGGTTAGGTTAGGTTAGTAATTAGTCCCGAATTATGTATTTAATTATTAACTATAATTTTCAAAATTCCACATCTTTAAAAATATTGACAAAAAATACCGTGAAACGTTAGATGTGAGGGTGGGCACACGACATACATTTATCGATAAATATCGGATATTTATTTTTTAAGTGTAGCCAACATATAAACATTTTGCCTTGTACAAAGATCAACCGACAACAAATTATGTAATAAAACAACATGTAAAAAGGTACATCTCCATAATCCAGTTTAAAAGTTACAGATCAATAAAAGTAGATTTTTTTGGTAAATGTTTTATAGGCGTTTGTACCGAAATTGTATTTACTTTTAATTTTCTTAGGGGCGATTTTTCCAATGTCAGTTAAAAATTAACAAACCAATAAAAGGTAAGATGGCGGCATGGCATTGTCACTTACCCGTTAAACATTTAAAAGAGACGTTAGACAACTTCAATCTGCCATATTATAGTTTATTGACCTGTTAACTTTATCTTGACGTTGGAAAAATCGGCCCTTAGCTAGGTAAACTATCTAGCTTTCAAATGAGACTACTCTTAATAAAATACACCGTTAACTCAAACAGATATGAGAAAAAACCAGCTAAAGTAGTTATTATAAAATAATATTCAAACCGTTTTTTTTTAAATAGCAACTACATAATTTTTTTGTATCGATAAATTTATGTCGTGCATCCGCGCATTTTACATGAAATAGAACTTTTTCAGAATCACCAGTGTTCGAATAAAAAATTGTTGAAATAATCATCTGTTCGGAGATAACAAACAAAATTATCTGTTTTTAGACGGTTTAAATACGTACCAGTCTTATGAATCCATAGGTAATAAGTCCATATCGCAACGGCACACAAAAACAACAGCGTTTCGAACATTCGTTATTTACTGCCATTTTTTATATTTTGAATGAACTAGACAATCTAGGGCGAATTATGAAATAGTCGCTGAGTTAAGCCTCTAATTACGGTACAAAAACGTTCTCCGTGGAACAAGCTAATATAAAAACATATTTTATATTAAGAATAGTGTAAAAAATCAATGCGTCTACGACTGCGCACACTGCGTAACACGCACACACTAGGTATCGTCGGCTTATTGCAAGAAGTCATTAACCGACAAATCCAAAAGTGTGGCAAAATCAGTTTTAAACTTTTTATGACTTTAAGAGCCCATATCATCAAAACTACGGCAGTTATCAATATAATTTAAACGCCAATATATAGTGATATTTTATTATTATATAAACAGCTGAAATCAGTCTAAATTTAATCATGGCAAATTTTTTAAAAGCTAAAAATGCAAAGATAATGATTTCTTGCGATAAAAAGTTTTGACTAAACTGGAGTTAAGTATTTCTGCAACAAAGTTATTAGTGGCCTCTTTCAAGTAATAAAAGACAAAATAATCTTAAAATAAAGTCTTTTATTACTAAAAACTTAAGGAATTACCTTGTTTGTTCATAAAAACTTAATAAAATAACTAAAATGGCCACAGAAATCAATCAATCAGGAAATATTGATATTTCGGTAACTGTCACCTCATCGCTTCCTTTTTTCCCATCAACTTCAGACCACAGGTAAGTTCGCTAGGTTTAGGAGCCTTGGGTGGTTGTTCAACTTTTTTGCAACACGTAAACAACATAAATCTTCGATTGCTTTATCGTTAATATTCGTATTAATAAAAATAGAAATACCTACTTAACTATTTAATGTAGAATTTGAAACCAAGATAGATTAGCTCATTTCTCAAATTGTAACGAATTAAACAAGTTGGTATTGAAACTTTAAATAGGTACCTAACTGGGTAGTAACCTAGGTATGTACATTATTTTATGTAATAATCATCTATTAATGAGAAAAGTATATTCAATGTAATTATTACTACCAGTTTTGAATTGCATCTCATAGCTCTAAAATCATAAGTGTCTAAGTTTTGTAAAACCAAACTATAGAAATAAATGATTTTGTATCTTGTATCTCATAAAACTCGCCGGCAACTTATAAGTAAACAAGCATTACATGTTGGTTTAAATTTATGTGTGCAAAAGTCATTACATGCATTTTCCTGTATAATTTTACAATAACAAAAATCACTAATAAAACAATACATCATTCAGGCGATTTCAGTCTTGTATTAAGTTGTTTGCCATGTTTCGGCAAAAGTAATTAATGTGTATATAATGAATTCTATAAAAACGTTACTCGTTTTGATAGAAATCATTAAAAACCGTTAGTATTTTTTTTCCCAAATAGTATGATACGTCAAAACTAGTTAAGTGCAAATAATGAATTCAAGCAAAACTTAATCCACGGTTTGTAAACGTAAAAGCATTTTTAAAATGTTGATATGTCACATAAATGAATTATGTATGAAAATAAAAATGACAATTGTGTTTTGTTTTCTTTTGGTAAAATATATTAATGTAAGTTAATGAGTTTTATGAAACCAGATTGACCAAAAATGCAGTTATTGACTTTATTACCAAGCCATAACTTCTAAGTTTGAAGAGCTACAAATTAGTGAGTTTTACCAAAATGTAGAGCTCATCGAGACGAACTCATTGGTGTATCTAACGCAGTTAGTGACTTCTTGCGACTAATGACTTCTTGCAGTAAGCCGACGGTATCCAGAATAAAAATTAAATAAGATGACGTAACGTTGACATCTCAATTTTGGCTGATATGGTATAACCTCTAGATAATTAATATCACATTGGTTTTGGTTACATGGTGTCACCGCATTTGACATTAAGTTTGGCAGAATTTCATTTGACAATGACATTGACTTGGTTGTTGTTTAACCTTATGTCAAGTTCATAATAGATGGCGTCGCGATCACTTTTTGCAACGATTCTGCTCAATGTCAAGGTATCAAAGTGATAATTCAGAGTTTAAAGTGTTAAAATGTCAGCACATCACATATTAATGCAATGTGCTCGCGCCAGAGGGCTCTACTGTATACAGTAAACATAATATATTAAAAGAGTTTTATCTGAGAGGTGTCCCGCAAAGCTTGATGAAACAAGAAAAGAGTTTTTTGATCATTAAGGTCACAAATGCCATAAACTATAAAAAAGGGAGTCACTATCAATTTAATCGTATCGCTAAATGACCATTTCAGCTAGATGACATAGAAACAAAATACACTGTCAACACAGTCCATTTCGGCTGGACGTCGAGAAGCAGAATCCCTACTCAGTCAGCAAAAAGTCAATTCAGCAGGATGACTGAAAACCATTCTTCAACACCATTCTTTGTTTGAACGCATTAATATCAGGATTTTTTTTATTTATTTACTAACCATATAATAATAGTGAGTATTATTCAAGGTACGTCATATTAAAAAAGAGTTACAGCATATTCATCGAGGAAGGCTAGTCTATTTTTAACCCCCACCAAAAAAGAGGGGTGTTATAAGTTTGACGTGTCTGTCTGTCTGTGGCATCATAGCTCCCGATCGGATGAAGCGATTTCAATTTAGTTTTTTGTATGAAAGGTGAGTTTGGCCCGGGTGTTCTTAGACATATTTCATGAAAATATGTTGAGCCGTTCAAAAGTTATGGGGGTGAGAGTGGGAAGGAAAACCAAAAAACTGCAAATATACTCGAGTGGGGTATCAAATGAAAGAGCATCGCGTGCACTAATTACTAAATATTATGGTGTTTTACTTAGAAGGAAATTAAAGCATTGGAATCGGGAGTTTTTCTTAAATTTTAAATTTAGATTTATTAGTTATAGCGTCTAAATTTTTGGCTAAACCACAAAACTATAATCTACGAACTCAATAAATAGAAAGTACATAATCTTCATTATTTTAATTACACTCGAACACTTTAAACTGGTAATAATCGTTAACAGCACATATACGCAAAAATTGCAAATGAAATATTTTTTCATTTAGGTATCTTACTTTTTTAAATTACTATATTCATAAATAATAACAGAGGATGAGGATCAGTTATGGTATTTTAAGGTCCCTGGTTGCCTTTAAATCATTAAGACTAGATAAAATATCGTAATTAAGAAATTAATTTCCGACGTGTTGCTTTTTTTTTATGCTGGATAGGCCTTCATTTGACCACAATCTCACCTGATGTAAAGTGACGATGTGGTCTAAGATGGAGCATGAAGGCCTAGAAGATGGCTTCTCCGGACCACATTACGAAACACGAAAAAATCGCTTCACGCACTGGCCCAGCCCGGAGGGTGGTGACAAGCCGCGGCCGAAGCCTACCACCAGAGACTGTTCTTAGCACCACCCGGAGGTCACGTGTAAGGATTCAGAGGGTTACCACTTACGGACGTGAACAGACAAAACCTCCAACCTCCTGCTTGTATGTATTTCAGATTTTGACATTTAAAAATAATTATGACATTCGTTCAATACCTACTTTAACTAAGTTGTGGCATTGGGGAACCAGGTTAAAAACTATTTTGTGAATTATCATTTGTATTATTAATAAATGACTATTATGACTATTATTATTATTATGAAACGATCCACTGTGCGCCGTGGCGTGATAATTTAGTTCTTCGTAATGCTTAACTATCTCACTATCAGTACTGATCTTAGCGGCCCTGCCAACTCCATAAACCCGTAATCTCAGCGCTTGCAACAAGGAAAACATAATTTCATATTTGTTTAAATGGCAAAAAAGGTTTTTTTGAATGGACAAGACCAAGGACTTCGCGTTTGTGCCGACTGGTATCCATTTATATATTCACACGATCTTGTAAAGTTTCGCTGGCCTACTACATATAATAGACGAGTTATTAACGATTTTGTCGATCTTTTGAGGATATCTTGAGTTAAATTACATAAGATACGAAAACACAAGTTTTCTGTATTAAATGATTCTACAATAATTAGCCCCCTTTTTTAAGAATACGTATGCAAAAAACCATCTTTTATACCCATTACTTTAGACAAGCATGAAATATTTTTGGTAGATAACCAGACCAAATTCGAATGAACATTAAAAAGCGGCCGCACGATACTACAAGCAAAAAATGTTTTTCTGGGCGAACGTACTTGCAGCAAAATCAGTTTTCCATAAATAGCACTGCAGCCGTTAGAGCCACAAATTTAAAATTTTGGGCACATTTACACGACAGAGGGCGCTAATTATCTGCACCATTCGATTCTTGAAAAGACGATACTTTTTGCTGGGCGAACGCACACCACAACGTTTAAATTGATACTACAATAAAGCTCATCTTTAAGCGCACATTATTTTTTCTACAAAAAAATCAAATAGCGCGCGGTGAGGAATGAACCCACTACCTTTGGAATCAAATTCGAGTATGCACTTAGCCAACACGGGTTTATATTTCTGTGTAGATTATATAGTTCGATATTTATCTTCTGAAAAGTTTCTAATATTTGTTAAACCAAACAATGGAAATAAATTATTTTGTATCTTGTATCTTAATAGGTAAATTTCCATTGACCGTATTATGACGTGATTAAAATTCGTGATTAGTAGCACAGAATACATATTAAGTATAGTAGGTAGGTTTAAAAATAATGAACACATTAACATTGATAAGCTTTTAATAAATAAATGCATATTAGGTAGGGTACATAGTCAAAAAATTAAATGATTCCTACATAATTTAAGATCTAAAACTTGCTTCTAAAATCTTGACGCAATTAAAATCGTAATTAAGGTCATATAAATTCATTTATAAAACATTAAAAAATATTTCTCAAATGCCTTATAATTAAGTACTAATTCTATAATAACTCTAATATTATTCTGACATATTTTTATAAATTCTCTTGAGATTTTTTTTTATATTAGGAAAGGAATTTATGTTTATCTTTGAGTTGGTTATCCAACACATCACAATCAACCCTACATTATCACAATCTTACATACCTAAAGTTCGGCCAAACCTGCGCGACCAAAGCGACTGCCGCGCGGCGGACGCTCCCCATACTTTAGTATGCTTTTTTGCACACATGAAGGCATTGGAATCGGGGGGTTTTCTTAAATTTTAAATTTAGATTTATTATTTATTTAGAAAAAGATTAAGACGCATTCCTAATCTTCGCACCCAGTCTGGTAAAAATAGTTTAAAACTTGTTAAAATTCCACGTTCATCACACATCTTCTCTTCGGACTAGTATATTAATTTGTTATACCTAGTAGTCATAATTGGCTGTAATTTTTGGGTCATTTAGTGGTTTTTCTTCAGGGATATTGTGGAAGTCTCCAACTGTGCCTGGTTGCGTGGATACTTCGGGATCAGCAGTTTTGATGATTAAGCCATTTTGGTTGAATTTCATAAGCTTCTGTATTTCAGTTTTTGTCAAGATGATCATATAAATTTGCGAAACTGGAAAGGAAAACTCAATTTAAAGACAATACATTATAAACAAATATTACTTACAATACGGGGCAGATGTTGAGTAAGGATTGTGAAATACAGACAATGAAGTGATCACAATATATTTAATTATAAAAAAAAGGTGTGTGTGCGATTCACACACGATAGAAGTGAAACTTCAGAAGTGAATATTCAGTAATAATAATGATATGAATAAAAAAAAACAAAATAAAAAAAAAGGTGTGTGTGAGATTAACACACGACAGAATTGAAACATCAGTAAGTCGACAAAAGAATAAGAATAAAAAAAAAACAAAAAAAAATACTATGCAAAAAGATTTTGTTCGGGCGGTCACCCATCCAAGTACTGGCGTCGCGCAAAGTTGCTTAACCTTGTTAGCGTTTAAGATTGGCTTACCCGACAGGTAAGCCAATCTTATTTCCACTTCCGTTGCATCCGGTTTCAAATCACAACGATTCTAAAGAAGTTTCACTGCAAAAATGTGTTCGTCCCGGGACGCGCTACAGAAGTGGTAACTAGGATGAATTTTGAGTTCTTGCCTCGGTTGAGACGCCTTCCGCGTCCGCCACAGCCCAGTGACGCTGTCATGACCATCTGCGGTCAACATCATCACATGTCCATTCAAAAATAACAAAAAATAAATGATGTAGTGGGCCGTGTTACGAGACAAATAGACAAATCTGTTACCCCTCCATAAAAAGTTATCACGAAAAACCTTTTGACTTGGCTTACCAACAAAAATCACAACTCCAATAATGTGATACTTGAGGGACCAGATTGCAGTTGTTATACACATGCGGATCGTTAACTGCAAGAGAAAATGAGCGCAGTACCCGAACCAAGAGACGCCTACGATAACGCATACAGCTATACTGTAGTAATTAAAGATCTTCATTAGGGTTGGATTTTTCTGAAACATTACAGAAATATAATTACAAAGACGTAAAACGGGACCCTATTATTGAGACTTCATAGTCAGTCCGTCTGTCACCAGGCAGTATATCAAGAACTGTTATAGATACAGTTGAAATTTTGATGGATGATGTTATATCTGATGCTGCTATGTCAAAAAACCCATACAACAAACGTGATTCTTATAGTTTAGAAACGTGACCTCCGGGTGATGCTAAGAACAGGCTCTGGTGGTGGTAGGATTCAGCCACGGTTTGTCAAACTCTTTAAAGTTCTCAGAGCATGCCGGTTTCCTCAAGATGTTTGCCTTCACCGTTGAAGCACGCGTTTTATAGCGTACTATGAACAATCCAGAGGTGCGTGGCGGTGTTTGAACCCACGACCGTCGGAATGAAAGTCGAGTGTGCTCATACTTAGCTTTCGGTACTTCCTACCTTAAAGCATCCGACAATGAAAACAATCGACATAATAATATCAATTAACACCAAAAGTTGGAGTCCAACCCTTATTGCTAAGTACTTCATAAAATGATGACTATTCATATAATCATGACTGTAAGCGAGGAAAGTAAACATCTTCAGCGTTAAATAAAAAAAAGAATCGTGACCACCGTCTGAAACAAAAACAAAAAGAAGAATTTACAAAAGCAGTCAAACAAGCTTCCTATTTTTCATTAAATTCGTTCGTGTTAAATATTTTTGTAATTTAGCAATCGGTAACATTTTGTAAATATTTAATTGTGAACGACCTCTTTGGCTCGGGTAGGCAAGGGCGTTATTGAGTATTTTCGCTAGCGGTTACTGTATCGATAACCATTACCCTGATATCGGTACCTATTTACATACGAACGCTTGGTTGACCATAGCTATTTTAGTGCTAATAGCATTAAGCCAGACACTTTTGATGAAAAATCACAACCGCTTCAAAAATGCAAATAAGATCAAAACAATACGAAAAACAAACAGCTGCCCGTTGCAAGTGGCCCCACCAGGATTATCTAAAGCAAACTTAGGAAAATGTTAAGTATAACTCGACCCTATCGTCCTATTAATAAGGTCGAATTGAAACTCAGTTAGGTTAAAGTCTAGTGAACGGTACTGAAACATCAGATACAAAACCAGAATACATAACAGTTAGTACCCTAAACAATATTCGTTCGTTTCATCTCGTTTTTTCGCATGAATACTTACGCATTAGAAAATGATGCCCTATTAAAGTTTCCAACCAAACCAACCTATCTCAACTATGTTTTGCTTATTGCTAGCTCGCTGTCGTATTTCGTTCAGCTATTTGGTATCGGCTATCTGGCATTACAATATCGATACGATAAGTTAGGAGCATGCATCGGTTTTAAGGTACGTTTCGGTGTAGCGGTCTCATGTCTAGGCTCGGTGCTCGAAGGTCCGCCTGAGGCGCAAGAGGTTGCGGGTTTGATTCCCATCGGGGGACCACAATTTGTACGATCTTCAATTTCTGGTTTCGGGTCTGGGTCTTTTCTATAAAATAAAGAAATATTTCCGGACTACCTACTCACACAGCATAAGTATGTATTTAGAAAAAAAATGTATCCTATGTAGTTTATCAGTCTCCTAACACCCATAGTACCCCCAAGCTCTGCTTAGTTTGGGGTTAGGTACATAATGCTAAGTGATTAGTCCGGAATTATGTATATGTTTATTTTTTTAATATAAAATTCCAAATCTTTAAAAATGTTGTCAAAAAATACAAATACCTACTCATATTCGTTCTGCTATATAATGTGTATTTTAGAATCTTGATAAAAAGAAATGTGCACGACATAAAATTATCGATATACGCTACGCTAGTGCGCCACGAAATTGTATAGCTCCGTCATTAAATTCGCTTAAAAATAGTAAAAGTGACATAAAGTGCATTCATACGAGTTCTGCATATGCCCCATACTGTAGTCGATATATGCAATTGTTATCATAGTGCAAATCAGTGTACGGATCAAGATATCAATTTCAGTAATCACAATCCGTAGTGCGAAGAAGAACTGATCATATGAACGTCGTGAGAATCGTGAAATGAACGTGAACTGGACTGGGTATGTCTACAGCCATACTAACTACCTGGAAAAATAAAATACTTATCATAGAAACAAGTTTTTGCGACAAAAATCCAGTGATAAACGTTTCATCAAACTTCTTAAAACTTGCAGCAAAAATAAAAGAAGACTGTTATGGAAATCTAGACTAAATCCCACAGAATATAATAAAACTAAACTTCACAATTATTCGAAAAAACTAAAAAAAATCATTAAACTTACTCAACGAGCTCAAAACAATTACAAAATAAAAACATCAGAAAATAAATGTAAAGCTACGTGGCAGGTAATTAATAATAATCGTCAAAACTTGCCTAAGGATACCATCAACAAAATTAAAGTAGGTGATGAATATATTATGGATCCTAGTCAGATATCAAACTATTTTAATGATTTTTTTATTGATAAAATTAAGCCAATTAGTCATTATGGTAATAATATCACCGACCTTATAATACGTAGGAAGGACTCTATGTTCCTTGCACTATCTATACCCAATGATGTCTTCAAAATTATAAATTCATTAAGAAATACTAATAGTGTAGGTTATGATGATATTTCAACTAAGATTATAAAATCAGTAAATTCATATATATGTACACATTTATCCTACATTTTAAATCTCTGTATATTAAAGGGCAAGTATCCTGATCAACTAAAGATGTCAATAGTCAAACCACTTTTTAAAAAAGATAACAGAGAGTTAATGTTAAATTATAGACCTATTGCACTTATCTCTATCATGTCCAAAGTATTTGAAAAATATATATATCGAGAGATAAATTCTTACTTTGAAAATAAAAATCTATTTTGCACTGAACAAAAAGGCTTTAGAAAAAATAAAAATATTAATTTAGCTATCTTTGAGTTCTTGAAGAATATTCTGTCAAAAGTGGACAATAGGACAGCAGTTTGTGCTATTTACTGTGACATGACACAAGCTTTTGATTATGTAGATCATAATATACTGAGTCAAAAACTTGAGGCCTATGGTATAAGAGGAAATGTATTATCTCTAGTTCAAAGCTATCTCACCAATAGAAAACAAATAACCAAAATATGTAAAATAAATTATGATACAAAACTGCAGGAAAATCACGAATCCTCAGAACGCAACCTAGTATATGGTGTGCCACAGGGTAGCGTCTTAGGCCCCCTGTTATTCTTAATATATATAAATGACTTGCCTCGAGTGACTGATCAACCAATGACCTTATTTGCGGACGATAGTACAATAACTATAGCTTGTAGAGACAATGATACATACGAGAAAGACATTAATCAATCTTTGACATCTATTATTTTATGGCTAGGTAATAATAATTTAAAAATTAATTTAAGTAAAACTAACATTATGCATTTTAATCAAAATTCCAATTATTTAACTAAATTTGACATACACTTTAATGAAAATAGCATTTCCGAAGTAGAGCAAGCCAAGTTTCTAGGATTAATAATTGACAAAAAACTAAATTGGAAAACTCATATTGATAATCTGTGTAAAAGAATTAGTAGTGTAGCATATTCACTTCGTAAACTGAGTCCAATAATCAATATTGATGGCCTATTAGCCGCATATTATGGACTAGCTGAATCGTTATTACGATACGGGATAATTTTTTGGGGGAACAGCACTGAACACGATAGAGTTTTCAAAATGCAAAAACGTTGCTTGAGATCCATGTTCAACTTAGTCCCGCGCGATAGTTGCAAGCCATACTTTGTAAAATATAAAATTCTTACTCTACCTGCTCTCTACATACTAAATATTGCAATGTTTGTAAGAAACAATTTGAGCCTATTTAACAGTTTTTCCGACATCACAGTACGTAATAGACGTTATAATAACAGACTCTGTACACACCCGTCACGAACTGCGTTGGTAAGAAAAAGTGTTTTAGGTATGGCACCTAAAATTTATAATCAGGTATTGAAATGTTTAAAGGAGTCTAATTGTCGTGATTCTGAAGTAGTATTTAAGAACAGACTTAAGAATATTCTTATACATAAATGCTATTATACAGTTAATGAATTCCTTCTTGACAAATTTTAGTATTATATAACTGATAAAAATATATTTAATGATGTATCTACATATAATAATAATCAACTAATTAGGAAATATTTCAGACAAATCACATTTGTGACCAAACGCATTGTGCCCTCTCAAATTTGCACGCCAGGATTGGCAAAACATGTAGAACACTTTTTTTTTAAACTTAATACCATGTATACACTCATGTTTTATGCAAATAAATTATTCTTATTCTTATTCTTATTCTTTGTTCTTTAAAAAGTCCGTTGAGAGTTAGAACAAAGGAATGACGCATCGTATACTTTTGAAAAGTGTTTGAATAATAAACCACCGTAACACAAACATCATGTTCAATGGTACACTATTTTCGAAGCACCTAACTAAGTTACGATAGCCGAGCGGTACTGAGGTGTAACACACGCATCTAGAGATCTTCACCAGGAGGTTCAAATCCTTACGACAAGAAATTAAATTTGTTTTTTGTATTCTTGTTTTTATTATTGGGTAATATCAAGATGAATGACAAAACAGAAAATATCACACTACGAAGGCCACAACTGACAAAATCTATTTCCATGGAATATATTAATAGCTCAATAAATTCCCCACATTCCATCGACATTATGGGAATGAGTCTGGACCTGTCCACCCATCATGGAGCTAATGAAATGGAAGAAATGAAGGCAGAAATTACAAATTTGAGGTCGAAATTAGAAAGTACTCAGAATGAATTAGACAATATTATCTTGGAAAATAGTGACTTAAAAAAACATCTTTCCGTACTTTCCCAAGAAGTAGACTGTCTTAAGCAAATATGTCAAAGTCCATCATCTTCATTGCGTAGAATTTCATCAGCAAGAAAAGATATAAGACGACGGCTGACTGAAAGCTTTAGAAGCAGTCCGCTGAAAAATAAAACCATGTCAGCTGAAATCGTGCAAAACCAAAACGAATCATTGAGAGCTGAAGAACCGCATATAAATCCATCGATACAGATTGAAGATAAGGAGCCTGAAAAAACCTCCGAGCAATCACATAGTTCTGCCATGATTAAAGTTAAGGAAACAATATCAGAACCCAATAACACAAAAAAAAGATTAGATAATATAGAAAAACCTAGACGGCTCTTCATATTTGGAGGAAAGCAATGTTCCGGCTTAAGTAAAAAGCTGAAAAAATCTAGAGAAAGAGGTGCCTATGACAATTACACTATTATTTCCTTTATTAAACCAAATGCTTCCTCGACAGAAATAATGAATTGTACCAAATTATTTGACATCACTGAGAACGATCGTGTGCTTATCTGTGTCGGGCAGCATGACTCGAATCCACTGGCAATCATGGCCGATTTATGTATTTTTTTGAAGCAAGCTTTGTGTCCTATATTTATTTTAAAAATATTTTCAAATAGACACTAAATGAAAATAAATTAAATAACATGTTAGTAATGATAAGCAGACATTATAAAAATAGTACATTTATTGATTTGACTTCTATTAATTATCGAGTAATGTGTTCAGAAATAAATTCGAGTATTGATAAATTTGACTATAAATTAAAATTTTTGACATTTAAATCGAAACGTATGCAGCCTGGGCAAGGTTATTTGCATCAAACACATAATAGTAGGCAAGCGAGAGTTAACAAGCATACACAAACTGAAGTTTTACCAATCTATAAAGATGTAAGCATTCAAACTGTTGAGTTGGTACATACTGAGCAGATAGATGCAGCCTCTCTGAGTCTAACTTCAGAAAAATGTTTTCGTTCCTAATTTTCGTATTCTACATCGAAACGTCAATGGTATTTTAAGTAAGTACAACTTATTGGAAATACATTTGTCCGAGCTACGTGAACAAAATAAGGAGCCTGATATAATTTGTTTATCTGAAATTCACATTGAAAAAGGTAACGAAATTGTAATAAATCTATCTGGGTATTATTTGGCAGCATCTTTTTGTAGAGTCAAAAGCTCCAAGGGACGCATACGCGGCGGCGTGTGTATTTTGATTAAAATTGGCATGCGTTCCGGTAACATAAATATTATTGAAAATCTTTGTACTGAAAAACATTTTGAGTGTTGTGGCGTGCACATTATGTCTCTGAAATTATATGTATTTTGTGTTTACAGAACACCCGAATCTGACATACAATTATTTCTTAATAAATTGACTAAACTTTGCCACACCGTAAGCTTGAAAAAAAATTTAAAGTTAATAATAGCTGGTGACATAAATATAAATACTCTGACTAAAAATAAATTGACATCTGACTTTCTTGCATTATTAATGAATTATAATCTATTTTCACACATACGACAACCGACCCGTCAAAATAATTGCATTGACCACATCATAAGTAGTTTCAGCAATGCAATGGGGGAATTACTACACTGGGATATTTCAGACCATAACACTGCACAAATGTTGAGTGTTCCAATGAATAAGAATAATGTAATTATGGACTACTTTGTCTATAGAAGAGACTATTCTGAGGAAAATATAATAAAATTCAAAGACTGCCTAAATAACATACAATTTAAGGAAGTCTATGATCAACAAAACATTGACTCTGCTTATAATTCCTTCTATGAGTTAATTTCATTTTTTTATGACTCATGTTTTCCTAAAATTAAAATTAAAATAATGCATAGAACAAAAAACTTAAAATGGTTATCTAAAGGTTTGAAAATAAGTTGTAAAATAAAAAGACAGCTAAGATATCGTTACTATAAAGATAAGAGTATTCATAATAAAGAACATTACAAAATTTATTCCAAGACTTTGCAAAAATGTATCATTGATGCTGTAAAAATTTCAAATAATAAATTGATAACCAAATCAAAAACAAATGTAAAACCGCATGGCAATTAATAAAGCAGAAAGCCGACAATATTGTAGGGAGTTTTATTGATGTTATAAAAAATAATGGACACACGTTTTGTGAACCTATTGATATAGCCGAAGAATTTAATAAGTACTGGATAGATAGTACTAACAAACCTAATCATAACCTTAAAGTAACTTTAAAAAAATACTTAGACA
The DNA here is from genome assembly GCA_929108375.1 of Gymnoscelis rufifasciata. NCBI lineage: Eukaryota > Metazoa > Arthropoda > Insecta > Lepidoptera > Geometridae > Gymnoscelis > Gymnoscelis rufifasciata. Next base: position 2,550,434 of record OV815315.1, on the reverse strand, counting down.
ACAGTATGTTTCTAAGGCCCTGCGATAACATTGAAATAAGAAAAATAATTAAATCATTACGCAACACAAAATCAGTAGGCTATGATGGTTTTGCCACTGACATTTTGAAACGATGTTTAGATGAAATTGTTCCTGTTTTGACTCATCTCATAAATATGTCCTTTGTCGAAGGACGCTTCCCCAGTGCTTTAAAAAATTCTATAGTCAAACCACTTCACAAAAAGAAAGACAAGCATTTAATGGAAAACTATAGACCTATAACATTAATATCAGTAATATCAAAAATATTTGAGCGAGCAATGCATCATCGTCTGTTGTCATTCTTAACAAAAAATAACATACTGGCCACTGAACAATTCGGTTTCCAGAAAGGAAAGTCTACCAATTTGGCATGCTTTCATCTTATGAAAAATGTTATTGACGCTCTTGATTCAGGTGAATTGGTGACAAGTGTTTTTTACGACATGACGAAAGCATTTGATTTTGTTTCCCATCATTTATTGGTTGACAAACTTAATAAATACGGGGTGCGCGGTCCAGTTCTTAGTTGGATCGAATCTTATTTGTCTGACAGAATGCAAAGTGTTGAGATCACGAATATCAACGATAAAAACGAAGTTGAACATGCTCAATCAGCTTACAAAATAAATAATTTTGGCGTTCCGCAAGGCAGCATCCTTGGTCCTTTGTTGTTCTTGCTATACATCAATGATCTGCCAGAAGTGACGAATAATAAGTGCACCTTATTTGCCGATGACATATCTATTCTAATTACATCAAATTCTGACATAAATAATTATAATTCTGATATTAACAGTACTATTGAATCTATTATCACATGGCTTGACGCTAATAATTTAAAGGTAAACTTGACTAAGACTAATTTAATTAAATTTACAAATAGTTCGAAGAAAAGGTATGATCTTGACATCTTTTATAAAGATCATAAAATCGAAGCAGTAGAGGTTGTAAAGTTTTTACGTATAAATTGGACTCTATGTGCAATTGGAAAGCACACATTGAAAACGTGAGAAATAAACTAAATAGATTTGTTTATGTTTTATACAAACTGCGCAAGAGCTCAAGTATAAACACCATATTGATGGCTTACCACGGATATATCGCCTCCACGCTGAGCTACGGTATAATTTTATGGGGCAACTCTACTAACGCTGACCTTGCATTTATTGCACAAAAAAAATGTGTGCGTGCCATTGTCGGGATTCCACCGTGGGAATCTTGCAAACCTATTTTCATCAAATTAAAGCTATTAACATTGCCCAGTGTGTACATTCTTGAGATTGCAAAATTTGTAAAGTTACACTCGAATCTATTTACTAGAGCAAAAGACATATACTCTAGATGTGTCCGAAATCCAGAAAGAATTGTTTTTTCTAGGACACCAAGGACAGCCTTATATAAAAAAAATTGTCACGCTATGTGCGGCATTATTTATAATAAACTACCAAACAAAATAAAAGATTTACCATATAATTTATTTGTGAAAAAGTTAAAGTTATGGTTAATAGATAATGCCTTCTACAGTGTCAAAGACTATTTAGAATTTAAATCTTGACTATGTATATTAATTGACATTTATAATTTTGATGAAATTAACCATGATTGAGTAGCTGTAATTGACATTTAATGTAATCTAGACTTATTAAATTTTAATGTACAAAATTTTTGCATGCCAATGTTTTTTGGCGAAATATGTGAAACGAATTGAAATGTAATATCTTATATGTACCATATTTCATGCAATAAATGATTATGTTTATTATTATGATAAATATCGGAAATTTTTTTTTTAAGTAGCAATACAAAAATTTTGCCTTGTACAAATCTTTGTACAAGGCACCAGACAACAAATTATGTAATAAAACAACATGCAAAAAAGTACACCTCAATAATCCAGTTTAAAAGTTTACTATTATTGATTTCGATTTTTATACATATATACATATATTTTTATTTTATTAAGTAAAATTATTTTTATGTGAATTTTCTACAAAAAAATATATTATAATAGGTGTTTGTACCGAAATAAAATTTTCTTTTAAATTCTTAGCTAGGTAAACTATCTAGCTTTCAAATGAGACTACTTTAAATAAAATACACCGTTTATTCAAACAGAAATGAAGAAAAATCTGATGAAGTAGTTTTCATTAAAAAAATTATGAAAACAGCTTTTTTTTTAAATAGCCAACATATATTATAGGTAAATTTAATGTATCCGATAATTATCGATAAATTTATGTCGTGTATCCGCACATTTCGTTTGATCAAAGTTCGAAGATACACATTGTATGTACTATTATACAATGTGTATCTTCGAACTTTGATATGAATATTATATACTATAACTATTTACAACTTGTACATGCAATATAAATTTTTCTGAATCACCAGTATTCGAATAAAAAATTGTCAAATAATCATCTGTTTTGAGATAACAAACATAAAATATCTGTTTTTAGACGGTTTAAATACGTACTTACCAGTCTTATAAATCCATATCGCAACGGCACACAAAAACAAAATCGTTTCGAACAAACGTTATTTACTGCCATTTTTTATGTTTTGAATAAACAAGACAAACTAGGGCGAATTATTATGAAATAGTCTCTGAGTTGAGCCTCTTATTACGGTACAAAAAAGTTCTCTGTGGAACAAGCTAATACAAGTAAACATATTTTATGTTAAGAATAGTGTAAAAAATCAATGCCCCTACGACTGCGCGCTGCGTAACACGCACACACTAGGTATCCAGAATAAAAATAAGATGACGTAACGTTGACATCTCATTTTTGGCATGTTTTTACCTCTAGTTTTAAGTTATAAATGCCCTTATATTTCATCTGTATTCACTGCAGAATCAATAGCACTTTTGGAAGCTATACTTTTTGTTGAATCGCACAATCTTATTAATTCAATTATATTTTCAGACTTAAAAAGCTCTCTTCTTTCTGTTATTTCTAGTCCATTTCGTTCTTAATCAAGATTTCCTATCATTCTCAAGATTCGTGAAGCTCTTTATAGATGCAAATGATTGAATATCAATGTAGTTCTGGCTTGGATACCAGTAGGTTACTCTGGCATCCCTGGTAATGAATCTGCAGACTTATGCGCCAAACAAGCAATCCAGCTAGGTTCTGAGGAACATTTATTGATTTATTCTCATGACCTATGCACGACACCTAGCTTTCACTTAATAGCATCATGGTATAGAATGTGGAATCAATCTAAGCTTAACAAAGGTAGGCACTATGGATATATTCAGAAAGATATACCTACTAAACCTTGGTTTTTCAAATATCGGCAAGCCAACAAAATCACAACTTCAACTATATATGTCGACTTCGACTGGGTCACGTGTGCTCTCCAGTATTCCTTGCTAAGATAAGAGTCAGGGACCATTCATTCTCTTTGTGAGTGTGGCTTAGAGGAAGGTGATATAAATCACCTTCTTTTTTCCTGTTTTAAATTAAATTATTCTCTGTATAATATAATTCATATAAATATTCCCCGCCCCATAACATATAAAACTATTCTGTCTCTTGTGTTTTCCCAATTTATAGTAAAACTTTGTAAATGTATCTAATGTAATATCCTTTATATAACATTAAATTGTAAATATTTAATTTATGTACCTATTACAATTATTTTATGTAGGTATTTGTAGTTTTTAATAAGCCACAGATATTCATCTTACATTTAATTTAGGTTTATGTAGTTTCTCAGTGTCAATAATCAACTTTGTTAATTTAATTGGATTTTTGATTATCGGGACTTTTTTTCTTTTTTGTATTTGATATTTCGACTCCCATTGTTTTATGGTTAAAAATCTTACCGAATCAACAATGTCCTACACAACATACGGACATTGGCTGTTGACGGCCATATAGCCAGTCACGGACGCCATCAAAAAAATGAAGAAGAAGATTATCTCTAGCAAATATCACATTGGTTTTGGTTACAGTTCAGTTTCTTGTAATTGGACTTCGCGCTTGAAGCGACAATTTGCCAGACACTGGCTGGAGTTAAATAAAATTATAAAGTGAAATACAAGATGTTAGGTACTCAGTTCAACGCCATTTTGCGTCTATTTTCGGTTTTGGTTACATGGCGGCATTTGACATTAAGTTTGGCAGAATTTCATATGACAATGACATTGACATTGGCTTGGTTGTTGTTTAAACCTTAAGTCAAGTTCATAATAAATGGCGTCGCGCTCGCTTTTTAAAACGATTCTGCTCAATGTCAAGGTATCAAAGTGTTATCAGAGTTTCAAGTGTTATAGTGTCATCACATCACATATGAATGCAATGTGCTCGCGCCAGAGGGCTCTAGTGTATACAGTAAAAAGATATTAAAAGAGTTTCATCTGAGAGGTGTCCCGCAAAGCTTGATGAAACAAGAAAAGAGTTTTTTGATCATTGAGGTTACAAATGCCATAAGCTATAAAATCTAAATTTAAAATTTTCCCTGCCCTCTCTCATCCCCATAAATTTAAAATGGCTCAACCTATTTTCATGAAACATGTCTAAGAACACCCGGGCCAAACTCACCTTTCATACAAAAAAACTAAATATTCATATTATTCATATTCATTTATTTACCAATTATAACACGGGGCGTTATATAAGGCAAGTCAAGTTTACATAAAAAAATTGTATTTAGTCTAGGTATATTACATGTCCAAATTTAATTTAAAAAAAATAATACTTAATAATAATTGATTTATAATAATAATAGCTAGCAGAAACACAAACATTTAAATTTATATAATATTAGAACAAAATCTGTTGGTCAAAGTTAGAGTAGTTATAAATTTAAGTCAGATATATATATTATAGATAATAATAAAAAATAATGATATCAAATAATATTTTTGAAAAATGGTAATTGTATTAGATTCGTATTCATGAACTCATTTGCATTATAGAACGCATGGCTTTCAAAAAACTGTTTAATTACATTTTTAAATTTTATAGAGCTTTCAATTTCCGTTATTTCTTTGGGCAATTTATTATAAAATTCAATTTTAGTATATATTCCCTGTTTCCGCACTTTTGAGAGATTTACTTTAGGTACTACTAATTTATGCTTATTCCTAAGGTTATAGCTATGTATATCTTTCTTTTTCAAATATTCATCTTTATTCTCATGTATCTCTAGAAGACTATTGTAGATGTAGAGTGACACCACAGTCATGATTCTATATTTAACAAAATAAGCTTTAACTGAAGTCCTTATGTGCAGCCCACAGATTATTCGTAGAGCTCTTTTCTGGCATATTAGTACTTTCTTAATAAGGGCACAGTTACCCCATACTGTGATAGCATAGCTTATTGTGGAGTGGATGTATGCATAATAAACTGACACAAGTGTTTTCCTAGATACCATTGACTTTAATTTGAGCAAGGCATAATTCGCACTGGCTAGTTTTTTGCACATTTTTTCGATGTGTGACACATGGTTTAGTGTGTGATCTATTGTATACCCGAGGAAAACATGTGACATAGACTCATCAGATTGTTTGTTTTTTTTTACTTTGTACCGCATTATTACACTCTTATTGGCATTAAGCATAATCCCGTTGGCCTCAAACCAGTCCGTCACTGTCTTCATTGATTCTCTTATTTTCTCCTCTACCCTATGCTCTGTAATATCTTTCAACCCTATATGAGTGTCGTCTGCAAAGAGATTAATGAATGCCCATTCTGGAAGACATTTAGGCAGGTCATTAACATAGATAAGGAACAGTACTGGTCCCAAAATGGAACCTTGTGGTACTCCTACGTTACTATGTCCTACAGTTGAGTTTATTCCGCCAATGCTTACGATCTGTGTTCTTTTGCTTAAATAGTTAGTCATCATTTGTAACAACCTTTTTCATTTAGGTACGTTTAATGTTACATTATAACCTATTTTGAATTCTTTATTATAAGCTGTTGATTTTCCATGTCAATAAATAAAATGTTTAGGTACTCCATCGTCGATACGGACTCGGATTTCAGATTACGAGGTATTCCTTGTAGCGCACCCAGATGACCCTACATTGTCATTGGTGCGCAACGAGGAATAAAAACTTAATATTTATACCTACTGAATGATGCGCACCAGAGCTGGTGCGCTATGTGGAAGTACTTTGGTGCGCGTCATCTGGGTGCGCTACGAGGAATACCTCCAGATTACACACGCTCCGAGCAAATTGTGTCAACACGGCTTAAAACTTTACATATAAATCTATAGAAACTAATAATAATTGAAGCTATATAATAATGATGATGAATTCTTTATTGCACACAATTATCACACAAACATATTCTTAACACTGTGCGACAATCCTCCCATTCCGAATTCAACATGCCGAATGATGAATGACTTTCTCAACTTTCTCTACTCATTAATCATCATTCATTCATTCATAAATATTTCTCACTCATTTAATCTAGAAAAAAATCCAGAGGCGCTCAAATCCAGAGGTTTGAACCGACGACCTTCGGAATGAAATTCGAGTGTGCTCCACGTAGCCAATTATAATGTTATTTATCTTCTGATATTAAGTAAATTTCCATTGACCGTATGAAAACGTGTTTAAAACTCGTGATTGTAGGTTTAAAAATAAAGAGCACATTTAACATTGATAAGCTTTTTAATAAATAAATGCATAGATATTATATATACACAGTAAAAAAATTAAATGCCTCCTAGATCTTGACGCAATAAAAATCTTAATTAAGGTCACATAAATTCATTTAAATCATTAAAAAATATTTCTTTATTGCCTTATACAGTTAGCACCAAGGAATCTCCCCAAACTTACTCTAATAATAAAATTCTAATATTATACTGACACATTTTCATGAATACTCTTGAGAAAATTTTAAATTTTAGGAAAGTACTTTAAGTTTATCTTTGAATTGGTTATCCAACACATCACAATCAACCCTACATTATCACAATCTTACATACCTAAACTCCCGCCAACCTGCGCGACCAAAGCGACTGCCGCGCGGCGGACGCTCCCCATACTTCAGTATGTTTCTTTGCACACATACGCGACAAGTAGGGACAAAAACGTCCCGCGTTGCAGTCCCGCTTCCCGTGTTGCTGACGCTTAGCCTTTGGCCGAATCCTTTACCTTTCTATGTTGCTGTGTGGATTGTCCAGCAATAGGAATTCATGTCTTCTTTAATTTAATTATTTTTTATTAACAGGACTAGTATAGATAAGTTCTATAATGACTCAGACTTATATTATCCTATAATGCACTTCAATATTATAATTGGTTTAAACCACACGAAAATAGATTATATAACTAAGAAATATTATATTATGTATCTACATATTGTACCTATTTAATAATATTTAACCAATCTTTATATAAACGAGGAACGTGGAATCATATCTTAGAAATTTTACAGTTTTTTATGAATTGTTGTTATCAATAATAATAAAATATAAATGCATGTCTTATGTACATAGATACATAAGACATGCATTTTTACACATTGCGTAAAAAATCTAGGATACACATACATATATATTTTGATTTTTAAGCAGAATAAGATTAAGACTGTTTCGTAACCATCGAACGCAGGATGGTAAAATAGTTTAACACTTAGTAAAAAACATTAAAATTTAATAAACATATATGTATATGTAAAAATTCCACGTTCATCACAGATCTTCTCTTCGGACTAGTATATGAAATATTAATTTGTTATACCTAGTAGTAATCATTGGCTGAAATCTTTAGGTCATTTAGTGGTTTTTCTTCAGGGATATTGTGGAAGTCTCCAACTGTGCATGGTTGCGTGGATACTTCGGGATCAGCAGTTTTGATGATTAAGCCACTTTGGTTGAATTTCATAAGCTTCTGTATTTCAGTTTTAGTCAAGATGATCATATAAATTTGCAAAACTGGAAAGGAAAACTCAATTAAAAGACACTGCATTATAAAAAAATATTTTTAACAATACGGGGCAGATGTTGAGTAAGGATAATAATAATAACACGGACAATGAAGTGATCACAATAGATTTAATTATAAAAAATGTGTTCGTCCAGACTCCAGACCCAGCGTCGGACGCGCTACAGAAGTGGTAACTAGGATGAATGTCAAACTGCAACATCTACATAATAATGTATATAAATGTTGCCGTTTGATAATATCTTAATATATATAAATCTCGTGTCACAATGTTTGTCCTCAATGGACTCCTAAACCACTTAACCGATTATAATAAAATTCGCACACCATGTGCAGTTCGATCCAAATTGAGAGATAGGATAGTTTAAATCTCAAATTATAGTCGCAAAAATCAAATAATTGCCGGGAAAAAAAAATTAATAAGAACCCGTGCGAAGCCGGGGTGGGCCACTAGTATTATATTAATTTACTACCCAATTAAGTAGTTCAAATGTCCCTTATCAGGTGGCGCTAGTAGAAACGCCGCCTCGGTTGAGACGCCTTCCGCGTCCGCCACAGCCCAGTGACAAATCTGTTTACCCTTCCATAAGAAGTTATCACGAAAAACCTTTTAACTTGCTTACCAACAAAAATCACAACTGCAATAATTTCATACTTTAAGGACCAGATTGAAGTTGTTATATCCATGAGCATACGTTTCTCTATGAAAATATCAGTGCAGTACCAGAACCAAAGGACTAATACGAGAACGCATACAGCTATACTGTAGTAATTAAAGATCTTCATTAGGGTTGGATTTTTCTGAAACATTACTAAAATATAATAGACATTTACAATTATTAGGGTTACGCGCCACGGCCATAAACAGTCTATGGTGGGAGGCTTCGGCCGCGGCTTGTCACCACCCTCCGGGCTGGGCCAGTGCGTGAAGCGTTTTTTTCGTGTTTCGTGATGTGGCCCGGAGAAGCCATCTTCCTTCTAGGTCTTCATGCCCCATCTTAGACCACACCGTCACTTCACATTTATCTCAAGAACCGTTATAGCTAGAGTTGACATTTTGAGGGATGATGTTATGTTAAAAAACACGTAATAAATAATTATATAAAGGGGCATGTAAGGGGGTTGTACGGACAACAAACGTGATTTTTATTGCAAAATTGCGCGAGGCTAATACTTGGATGGGTGACGGCTCTGACTTTTGACTTTTTTTGAACTATAAAACAAATCACATGTAGTTTTTTTATTGCGAAATGTGTATACACTTTACAAATAACCCAAGGGGCAGTATGAGCCTCTCTCACATCACACTAATTAAATATATGTATTTTATTATGATAAGGCTGTGATTTTGCCGTGAAGAAAAACATTATTATGTTCCACTATTTTTCTTCACACATAATCTAATACATAAAATTTCCAAATCACAATTTTAGTTACCGTACTCCTCCGAAACGGCTTTACCGATTTTTCAAATTTTATATGCGTATATTCAGTAGATTTGAGAATCGGCTACTATCTATTTTTTATTTTGCAAAACAACGTTTGCTGTGGGGTCAGCTAGTATGGTATATACATGAGTTGGCAAATGGAAGTCGCCATTACCACCATTATTCACCGAATTGGATGTGCGAGATTGAAAATTGGAATGGTAGAATAGGCTTACTTATTGTGTAAAAACATTTTGGTTCCATATGACATTCATTATTAATATTTCGGTATAAAACAATGCAACCTGATGAAAAAATAATAATTTATTTAAAATTGCGCGAAAAACGGTTCCTCCAAAATGGGTCGCGCGTTTGACATCACGTGTCGGTAATATGCTATAGAAGTTGTAGGACTCTTGGCTTATCACTACTCAGGCAGGCATACCAACCATTGCCATTTTGAAAAGTGGCGTTTTTAGTCACGTGATCAAACATCAAAATATTAAGAAATCGTCTATATTTTAAAGAATTGTATTAGTTATGTATGTCTTTTTCATCATCATCCTATATTAACGTTCTCAATGCTGTGATAGTAGCGATAGATTGATTGATTGGCCTTAATTCACCATGCTGGCCAAGTGTGGGTTGTTGAATGTCACATGTCCTTCAAACTCTTTAAAGTTCTCAGAACATGCCGGTTTCCTTTGCGTGGTGGTGTTTGAACCCACGACCTTCGGAATGAAAGTCGAGTGTGCACACACTTAGCTTTCGGTACTTCCTACCTTAAAGCATCCGACAATGAAAACAATCACCACAATTAGATCAATTAGCACCAATAGTTGGTGTCCAATCCTTATTGCAAAGTCCGTCATAATATCAGAATCATAAATAATTTCGTAACGCAATAATCCCTGAGAAAACAGTTCCCAAAATATATACAAAAAAAAACACGTGTCCACCGCCTGAAACAAACACAAAAAGAAGAAGTTACAAAAACAGTCAACTATTTTACATAAAATTCGTTCGTTTTAGATATTTTTGTTGTATATCAATCTGTACAATTTTGTAAATATTTAATTGTGAACGACCTCTGTGGCTCGGAGCTCGAAGGTCCGCCTGAGACGCAAGAGGTTGCGGCTTTGATTCCCGTCGGGGGACAAGAATTTGTACGATCTACAATTTCTGGTTTCGGGTCTGGGTTGTTTTCTATGAAATAAAGAAGTATTTCCGGACTACCCAACATTATTTTACATTTTATAAATCTTACAAAAAATAATGAATCTATGTGGTATATCAGTCACCTAACACCGAATAGTACCCCCAAGCTCTGCTTAGTATGGGGTTAGGTAATGCTGAGTAATTAGGCCGGAAGTATGTGTACCTATCTATTAATATTTATAATTTACAAAATTCCAAATCTTTAAAACAATCTTTAATCATCATCAATAATCATCATTATTTTTCATAATCTTTTTTTTAATAATCCTTAAACAACTGACAAAAAAATACCAGTCCCTTTTGTTCTACTATACAATGTGTATTTTCGAACCTTGATCAAGCGAAAAGTGCCGATACACGCTATATTTATCGATAAATATCGGATAACATTTTTTTATATGTAGCCAACATATAAGATTTTCGCCTTGTACAAAGATTAACACACAAAAAATTATGTAATAAAACAACTTGTAAAAAGTGTCTTAATAATCCAGTTTATAAGTTACAGATCAAAAGTAAAATAAAAGTCTATTTTTTGGTAATTCTTGAATAGGCGTTTGTACAGAAATTGTATTTTCTTTTCATTTTCTTAGCTAGGTAAACTATTTAGCTTTCAAATGAGACTACTTTGAATAAAATACACCGTTTAACTCTAACAGAAATTAAGAAAAAACCAGATGAGGTAGTATTCATTAAAAATAATATTCCGTTTTTTTTAAATAGTTAACATATAAAGTTTTCGTATATGATATTTATTGAAAAACTTAAGTTGTGTATCCTCACAACTTCGTTTGATCAAGATTCGAAAATACACATTGTATTATAGTTATAATTTACAACTTTTACATGAAATATAACTTTTCCAGAATCACCAGTGTTCGAATAAGAAATTGTTCAAATAATCATCTGTTCTGAGATAGCAAACAAAAATATCTGTTTTTAGACGGTTTAAATACGTACCAGTTTTATGAATCCATAGGTAATAAGTCCATATCGCAACGGCACACAACAACAACAGCGTTTTGAACAATCGATAATTACTGCCATTTTTTATGTTTTGAATAAACTAGACAATCTAGGGCGAATAATGAAATAGTCGCTGAGTTGAGCCTCTAATCACGGTAGGTACAAGAACGTTCTCCGTGGAACAAGCTAATATAAAAACTTATTTTTATAATAAGAATAGTTTAAAAAAGGATTCCCCTACGACTGCGCACACTGCGTAACACGCACACACTAGGTATCCAGAATAAAAATAAAATAAGGTGACGTAACGTTGACATCTCAATTTTAGGTGGTATGGTATGATCTCTAGCTATTATTAATATCACATTGGTTTTGGTTACATGGCGTCACCGCATTTGACATTAAGTTTGGCAGAATTTCATTTGACAATGACATTGACTTGGTTGTTGTTTAACCTTAAGTCAAGTTCATAATAGATGGCGTCGCGATTTGTTTTTTGTGTTGTTTCAGACTACTAACACCGATTTATCTATATATACAAATTATATAAGTATATATTTTGCAGGATATTCAAACAACTTTCGTTTTGTTTTTCTTATCCGTAAACCATGTCCTGATAACTAGTCTATGAAACCACAAACATAGACACTGGCAGAGTTGTGACAACCCAAACACAACAAGCCATTCAACCAAGAAGAAGATCACTCTTTGCAACGATTCAAGTGATAACAGAGTTTATAGTGTTTCATCTCATCACATATTAATGCAATGTGCTCGCGCCAGAGGGCTCTACTGTATACAGTAAACATAATATTAAAAGAGTTTTATCTGAGATGTGTCCTGCAAAGCTTGATGAAACAAGAAAATAGTTTTTTGATCATTGAGGTCACAAATGCCATTTACTATAAAAAAGGGAGTCACTATCAATTTAATCGTATCGCTAAATGACCATTTCAGCTAGATGACATAGAAACAAACCACAATCCACACAATTCTATGGTCACTCTTTCTCTGTGAGGGCAGCTTGTCTATGGAACGCTCTTCCTGTCTCCATTAGAAAAGCAAATTATATCTTTAAAGGCATGGTTCAACACACTATCTACTCATTTATTGGTATATTAAGAATACATTTATCGTTTATTAAACTTATGTATTTTCTCCTGTTTTTTCTTATTATAATGTATGTATTTTATTTTTATTTCTTTTTCATATTATTTATGTATATGCTTTGATCTTTGTACACCGTCTTTCGTGTTCCTCACATATCCTATCCATCCAAAGGTTGCCTGGAAGAGATCGCTTTAAGCGATAAGGCCGCCGATTGTACAACGTATATGGCTATTGATTGTTATTTTTAAGTTAGTCTGTAAGCATTGGTGTGCAATAAAGATATTATCTATCTATCTATCTAAACAAAATACACTGTCAACACAGTCCATTTCGGCTGGACGTCGTGAAAGCAGAATCCCTACTCAGTCAGCACAAAGTCAATTCAGCAGGATGACTGAAAACCAGAACCAGGGTTTGTTTGATTGTTTCTTTGTTTGAACGCATTCATATCAGGTTTTTTTTAATTTATTTACTAACCATATAATAACAGTGAGTATTATACAAGGTACGTCATATTTTAACAAATACATGTAGGTACTATAATTAAAAAATATATAGACATATTAAAAAAGTGTTACAGTTTATTCATCGAGGAAGGCTAGTCTATTTTTAACCCCCACCAAAAAAGAGGGGTGTTATAAGTTTGACGTGTCTGTCTGTCTGTCTGTCTGTGGCATCATAGCTCCCGATCGGATGGAGCGATTTCAATTTAGTTTTTTGTATGAAAGGTGAGTTTGGCCCGGGTGTTCTTAGACATGTTTCATGAAAATCGGTTAAGCCGTTCAAAAGTTATGGGGGTGAGAGTGGGAAGGAAAACCGAAAATCTGCAAATATACTCGAGTGGGGTATCAAATGAAAGAGCATCGCGTGCCCTAACTACTAAATATTAGGTATGGTGTTTTACTTAGAAGAAAATTAAGGCATTGGAATCGGGTGTTTTTCTTAAATTTTAAATTTAGATTTATTAGTTACTAGCGGCGCGCCCCGGCTTCGCCCGGGTAATTATTTAAAATCGTTTTCCCGGCAATTATTCGAATTTTCCTCGCCGTAAAAACCATCCTTGAACTTCAACGAACATTTTAAAAAAAGATTTGGCCAAATTGGTCCAGGCGTTGTTGAGTTATGCGCTTACCAACACATTTTGCGATTCATTTTTATATTATAGATATCGTCTTAATTTTTGGCTAAACAACAAAACAATAATCTACGAACTCAATAAATAGAAAGCACATTTATCTTCATTATTTTAAATTACGCTCGAACACTTTAAACTGGTAATAATCGTTAACAGCACATACCTATACGCAAAAATTGCAAATGAAATATTTTTTCATTTACCCAAATTTTTTAAATTTCTATATTCTTAAATAATAACAGAAATGAGGATCAGTTATGGTATTTTAAGGTCCCTGGTTGCCTGTAAATCATTAAGACTTGATAAAATATCGTGATTAAGAAATTAATTACCGACATGTAGCTTGTATGTATTTCAGATTTTGACATTTAAAAATAAATATGACATTCGTTCAATACCTACTTTAACTAAGTTGTGGCATTGGGGAACTAGGTTAAAAACTATTTTGTGAATTATCATTTGTATTATTAATGAATGACTATTATGACTATTATTATTATTATGAAACGATCCACTGTGCGCCGTGGCGTGATAATTTAGTTCTTCGTAATGCTTAACTATCTCACTATCAGTACTGATCTTAGCGGCCCTGCCAACTCCACATACCCGATATCACGGCGCTTGCAACAAGCACATTATTTTTTCTACAAAAAAATCAAATAGCGCGCGGTGAGGAATGAACCCACTACCTTTGGAATCAAATTCGAGTATGCACTTAGCCAACACGGGTTTATATTTCTGTGTAGATTATATAGTTAGATATTTATGTTCTGAAAAGTTTCTAATATTTGTTAAACCAAACAATGGAAATAAATGATTTTGTATCTTGTATCTTAATGGGTAAATTTCCATTGACCGTATTATGACGTGATTAAAATTCGTGATTAGTAGCACAGAATACATAATAAGTATAGTAGGTAGGTTTAAATATAATGAACACATTAACATTGATAAGCTTTTAATAAATAAATGCATATTAGGTAGGGTACATAGTCAAAAAATTAAATGATTTCTACATAATTTAACATCTAAAACTTGCTTCTAAAATCTTGACGCAATTAAAATCGTAATTAAGGTCATATAAATTCATTTATAAAACATTAAAAAATATTTCTCAAATGCCTTATAATTAAGTACTAATTCTCTAATAACTCTAATATTATGCTGACATATTTTTATAAATTCTCTTGAGATTTTTTTTTATATTAGGAAAGAACTTTATGTTTATCTTTGAGTTGGTTATCCAACACATCACAATCAACCCTACATTATCACAATCTTACATACCTAAGGTTCGGCCAAACCTGCGCGACCAAAGCGACTGCCGCGCGGCGGACGCTCCCCATACTTTAGTATGTTTTTTTGCACACATACGCGACTACAAGAAGGGACAAAAATGTCCCGCGTTGCAGTTGCAGCTTTGGTCTGGTGATCATGACGCATAACGCTGCAGTATGCGGTATGCAGTATGTGGTAAAGCCGTGTTGGCTAAGTGGGAGGACACTCGACTTTCATTCCGAAGGTCGTGGGTTCAAACCCGGCCACGCACCTCTGGATTTTTCTTCTTGAGAAATGTATGTGCGCTTTAAACACGTGCTTAAAACGGTGAAGGCAAACATCGTGAGGCAACCGGCATGATCTGAGAACTTTAAGAGAGTTTGAAGGACATGTGACATTCACCAACCCGCACTGGGCCAGCGTGGTGAATTAAGGCCTAATCTCTCTCGTCAAGAGAGAAGTCCCTGTGTCCCAGCAGTGGGAACGTTAATAGGGTGCTGATGATGCGGTATGCGTTGCCGGACACTCAATGATATGAAACACGTCGAGAATGTTCTCTTGTTCCGTCGCAGTATGCGTCAGCGGCGAGGAGCAACCGCGGTGAAGTGGGGAGGTGTACTCCCGCACAGCGCGGCGTCATTCTCGGTTCAACGCTGTGGTGTGCGTCAAGGGTCCAATTGTTCATGTTCACGTCTACCTTGGTAGCTGCGGCAAAATCAACCGACCACCTCTCCGCAGGGATGCTAAATGCTGCGTCGTAACGCTGCGTTGCGGCGCATACCGCAGCGTTGTGCGTAATGATCACCAGACCAAAGCTTTACCGTGGAGCTGACGCCCAGCTTTGGCCGAAGCCTTACCGTTCTATGTTGTTGTGAGGTTTGTCCAGCAATAGGAATTCATGTCTTCTTTAATTTAATTATTTTTTATTATCAGGACTAAGTCTAAGATAAATATAGTATCGACATAATGTATGTATTATACATAGATAAGTAGTAAGTGTAGTAGACATTACAAATATTTAACCCATCTTTATATAAAAGGGGAACGTGGAATCATAACTTTGAAATTTTACAGCTTTTTATTAATAGCTGTTTAAAAATATAATATGTGTAAAAATTCTACAATATACATTATATATATATTTTCATTTTTAACCCCCGACCAAAAAAGAGGGGTGTTATAAGTTTGACGTGTCTGTCTGTCTGTCTGTGTCACCATAGCTCCCGAACGGATGGAGCGATTTCAATTTAGTTTTTTTTGTATGAAAGGTGAGTCTTGCGCGAGTGTTCTTAGACATGTTTCATGAACATCCGTTGGGCCGTTTAAAAGTTATGGGGGTGAGAGTGGGGAAGCAAAACCGAAAATCTGCAAATATACTAGTGGCGGGTATCTAATGAAAACGCATCGCGTCCACATTACATAATATAATGTTGTTTTATATTTAAGGAAATGAAGGCATAGGAATCGGGGGGTTTTCTTAAATTTTAAATTTAGATTTATTATTTATTTAGAAAAAGATTAAGACGCATTCGTAATCTTCGCACCCAGTCTGGTAAAAATAGTTTAAAACTTGTTAAAATTCAACGTTCATCACACATCTTCTCTTCGGACTAGTATATTAATTTGTTATACCTAGTAGTCATAATTGGCTGTAATTTTTGGGTCATTTAGTGGTTTTTCTTCAGGGATATTGTGGAAGTCTCCAACTGTGCCTGGTTGCGTGGATACTTCGGGATCAGCAATTTTGATGATTAAGCCATTTTGGTTGAATTTCATAAGCTTCTGTATTTCAGTTTTTGTCAAGATGATCATATAAATTTGCGAAACTGGAAAGGAAAACTCAATTTAAAGACAATACATTATAAACAAATATTTCCTACAATACGGGGCAGATGTTGAATAAGGATTGTGAAATACAGATAATGAAGTGATCACAATAGATTAAATTATAAAAAAAAAGGTGTGTGAGCGATTCACACACGATAGAAGTGAAACTTCAGAAGTGAATATTTAGTAAAAGAATGATATGAATAAAAAAAAAACAAAATAAAAAAAAAGGTGTGTGTGAGATTCACACACGACAGAATTGAAACATCAGTAAGTCGACAAAAGAATAAGAATAAAAAAAAAACAAAAAAAAATACTATGCAAAAAGATTTTGTTCGGGCGGTCACCCATCCAAGTACTGGCGTCGCGCAAAGTTGCTTAACCTTGTTAGCGTTTAAGATTGGCTTACCCGACAGGTAAGCCAATCTTATTTCCACTTCCGTTGCATCCGGTTTCAAATCACAACGATTCTAAAGAAGTTTCACTGCAAAAATGTGTTCGTCCCGGGACGCGCTACAGAAGTGGTAACTAGGATGAATTTTGAGTTCTTGCCTCGGTTGAGACGCCTTCCGCGTCCGCCACAGCCCAGTAACGCTGTCATGACCATCTGCGGTCAACATCATCACATGTCCATTAAAAAATAACAAAAAATAAATGATGTAGTGGGCCGTGTTACGAGACAAATAGACAAATCTGTTACCCCTCCATAAAAAGTTATCACGAAAAACCTTTTGACTTGGCTTACCAACAAAAATCACAACTCCAATAATGTGATACTTGAGGGACCAGATTGCAGTTGTTATACACATGCGGATCGTTAACTGCAAGAGAAAATGAGCGCAGTACCCGAACCAAGAGACGCCTACGATAACGCATACAGCTATACTGTAGTAATTAAAGATCTTCATTAGGGTTGGATTTTTCTGAAACATTACAGAAATATAATTACAAAGACGTAAAACGGGACCCTATTATTGAGACTTCATAGTCAGTCCGTCTGTCACCAGGCAGTATATCAAGAACTGTTATAGATACAGTTGAAATTTTTATGGATGATGTTATATCTGATGCTGCTATGTCAAAAAACCCATACAACAAACGTGATTCTTATAGTTTAGAAACGTGACCTCCGGGTGATGCTAAGAACAGTCTCTGGTGGTGGTAGGATTCAGCCACGGTTTGTCAAACTCTTTAAAGTTCTCAGAGCATGCCGGTTTCCTCAAGATGTTTGCCTTCACCGTTGAAGCACGCGTTTTATAGCGTACTAAGCACAATCCAGAGGTGCGTGGCGGTGTTTGAACCCACGACCTTCGGAATGAAAGTCGAGTGTGCTCACACTTAGCTTTCGGTACTTCCTACCTTAAAGCATCCGACAATGAAAACAATCGACATAATAATATCAATTAACACCAAAAGTTGGAGTCCAACCCTTATTGCTAAGTACTTCATAAAATGATGACTATTCATATAATCATGACTGTAAGCGAGGAAAGTAAACATCTTCAGCGTTAAATAAAAAAAAAGAATCGTGACCACCGTCTGAAACAAAAACAAAAAGAAGAATTTACAAAAACAGTCAAACAAGCTTCCTATTTTTCATTAAATTCGTTCGTGTTAAATATTTTTGTAATTTAGCAATCGGTAAAATTTTGTAAATATTTAATTGTGAACGACCTCTTTGGCTCGGGTAGGCAAGGGCGTTATTGAGTATTTTCGCTAGCGGTTACTGTATCGATAACCATTACCCTGATATCGGTACCTATTTACATACGAACGCTTGGTTGACCATAGCTATTCCTTATACCGCAAATGCTGTTTTTAAAATCAATATGAATCAGTCAAAAATTGACGTAAAATTTTGATAAAAATATATGTTTCAGTTGAGGATCTTACAGAGTGCAATTCGCTTACATTTACACAATAAGATGAACTTCGCTCAATAGAAAAAAATACCAAAGTTGCCTCTTTTTAAAAAACATTTTCAATACTGTGCCTAAAAAAATAAATTTATTGACCTTATTTTTACACCAATCTTTAGATAAATCATTTTTCTAGTGCAAATCGCTGAGGTGCGTGTTTTAGTGTTATTTTCCTATTAATTATGCCTAAATACCTACAAACCCGCGAGCGGCGCGACGCCCGCGGGCTTCGTCAGTCGCGCGGTGGCGCTTACCGACGACGGACCTGTGCCAGTGCTCTTCCCGCCCGACGAGCGACGTGCGACGTGAAAAAAAAGGTGTGTGTGCGATTCACACACGCCAGAAGTGAAACTACAACAATTAATAAAAACCGTAATTGGTTTTACAAGTACAAGGACAACTGCGCGACATTGCCGTCGCGACGGCAATGTCTATTTAGTATTTGGGCCGGGAAAAAGAACTAGTCAAAGTCAAAGTATCTTTATTGCATTATTACATGTAGTTTAAATGGTAGGTATTATATAAGGTTTTGTATCAATGTAATTTGCCCATTGGAGCGTGCAACATTTTGATTAACAACCATTTAATAATAAGAAATTTTAAATAATAATTGTATATAATTAAAAAATAAACATGTCAATAATTTTATAAATCAGATTAAATAAAATAAAATATTAGTTAATGATTAAAAATAATTACACATTACATTTATTTACCAATGGTTTTGTCATTTAAATATTCGGCAACTGTATAATAACATTGTATAATAACAGTACATATCGAACGAATCGAAAAAGATGATGAATTTTGGAAATCAAAGATGGAATCAAAATTATCACACTTTTACCACCTGTCCAATGTCTGCTGCCAGAAATCGTCAACCCCAAACACACTCTTGGTTGCATCTATACGGAATCTGACACTTGAATGCGAATCCCGGTGGATTCGCAAAATCAAAATCCGAAAATAAAGAAAAAGAGTTTTTTTTATCGCAAAACATTATTAATTTGCAATCAGGACCTAGCACTAGAACTCTAAATTACAATGAAATAAAAAGCATTTTATTCCTCATATAAAATGTATTTTTTTTTATAAATGAGAATAAATATTGTACATAACAATTGTTTGTTTTCATTTTGTTGTTTGTATTCTTTACCACAAATGCTTCAATCATAATTATCACCTCACTAATTCAAAAAGTTTAGTAAGAAAAATTATGTATACATTCAATACCTACATACCTACTACAATAAACTTTCATTTCAATCAAATAAAAGAATATAGTCAATAAAATAATCAATATACTAAAAAAATACGGTCATTATTGACCGTATTTTTTTATAATTAAAATCACCGTAGCTACTGCATTATGCTGTATTGTGGCGTTCTTGCTGCCGACAAAGTTCGCCGGAGTTCATATCAAGTCGGCTCCCGCGTAACGCGCATGCAAGTCGACTGGGCGAGTAAAATGCCTAAATCTTCGAAACAAGGTGGCCTTAAGCCAGACACTTTTGATGAAAAATCACAACCGCTTCAAAAATGCAAATAAGATCAAAACAATACGAAAAACAAACAGCTGCGCGTTGCAAGTGGCCCCACCAGGCTAATCTAAAGCAAACTTACGAAAATGTTAAGTATAACTCGACCCTATCGTCCTATTAATAAGGTCGAATTGAAACTCAGTTAGGTTAAAGTCTAGTGAACGGTACTGAAACATCAGATACAAAACCAGAATACATAACAGTTAGTACCCTAAACAATATTCGTTCGTTTCATCTCGTTTTTTCGCATGAATACTTACGCATTAGAAAATGATGCCCTATTAAAGTTTCCAACCAAACCAACCTATCTCAACTATGTTTTGCTTATTGCTAGCTCGCTGTCGTATTTCGTTCAGCTATTTGGTATCGGCTATCTGGCATTACAATATCGATACGATAAGTTAGGAGCATGCATCGGTTTTAAGGTACGTTTCGGTGTAGCGGTCTCATGTCTAGGCTCGGTGCTCGAAGGTCCGCCTGAGGCGCAAGAGGTTGCGGGTTTGATTCCCGTCGGGGGACCACAATTTGTACGATCTTCAATTTCTGGTTTCGGGTCTGGGTCTTTTCTATAAAATAAAGAAATATTTCCGGACTACCTACTCACACAGCATAAGTATGTATTTAGAAAAAAAAATGTATCCTATGTAGTTTATCAGTCTCCTAACACCCATAGTACCTACCCCCAAGCTCTGCTTAGTTTGGGGTTAGGTACATAATGCTAAGTGATTAGTCCGGAATTATGTATATGTTTATTTTTTTAATATAAAATTCCAAATCTTTAAAAATGTTGTCAAAAAATACAAATACCTACTCATATTCGTTCTGCTATATAATGTGTATTTTAGAATCTTGATAAAAAGAAATGTGCACGACATAAACTTATCGATAAATATCGGATTTTTTTTTTTAAGTAGCAAGCATACAAAAATTTTGCCTTGTACAAATCTTTGTACAAGGCACCAGACAACAAATTATGTAATAAAACAACATGCAAAAAAGTACACCTCAATAATCCAGTTTAAAAGTTTACTATTATTGATTTCGATTTTTATATATACATATATTTTTATTTTATTAAGTAAAATTATTTTTATGTGAATTTTCTACAAAAAAATATATTATCATAGGTGTTTGTACCGAAATAAAATTTTCTTTTAATTTTCTTAGCTAGGTAAACTATCTAGCTTTCAAATGAGACTACTTTGAATAAAATACACCGTTTATTCAAACAGAAATGAAGAAAAATCTGATGAAGTAGTTTTCATTAAAAAAATTATTAAAACAGCTTTTTTTTTAAATAGCCAACATATATTATAGGTAAATTTAATGTATCCGATAATTATCGATAAATTTATGTCGTGTATCCGCACATTTCGTTTGATCAAAGTTCGAAAATACACATTGTATAATAGTACCTATTTACAACTTGTACATGCAATATAAATTTTTCTGAATCACCAGTATTCGAATAAAAAATTGTCAAATAATCATCTGTTCTGAGATAACAAACATAAAATATCTGTTTTTAGACGGTTTAAATACGCACTTACCAGTCTTATAAATCCATATCGCAACGGCACACAAAAACAAAATCGTTTCGAACAATCGTTATTTACTGCCATTTTTTATGTTTTGAATAAACAAGACAAACTAGGGCGAATTATTATGAAATAGTCTCTGAGTTGAGCCTCTTATTACGGTACAAAAAAGTTCTCTGTGGAACAAGCTAATACAAGGAAACATATTTTATGTTAAGAATAGTGTAAAAAATCAATGCCCCTACGACTGCGCGCTGCGAACACGCACACACTAGGTATCCAGAATAAAAATAAGATGACGTAACGTTGACATCTCATTTTTGGCATGTTTTTACCTCTAGTTTTAAGTTATAAATGCCCTTATATTTCATCTGTATTCACTGCAGAATCAATAGCACTTTTGGAAGCTATACTTTTTGTTGAATCGCACAATCTTATTAATTCAATTATATTTTCAGACTCAAAAAGCTCTCTTCTTTCTGTTATTTCTAGTCCCTTTCGTTCTAAATCAAGATTTCCTATCATTCTCAAGATTCGTGAAGCTCTTTATAGATGCAAATTATTGAATATCAATGTAGTTCTGGCTTGGATACCAGTAGGTTACTCTGGCATCCCTGGTAATGAATCTGCAGACTTATGCGCCAAACAAGCTATCCAGCTAGGTTCTGAGGAACATTTATTGATTTATTCTCATGACCTATGCACGACACCTAGCTTTCACTTAATAGCATCATGGTATAGAATGTGGAATCAATCTAAGCTTAACAAAGGTAGGCACTATGGATATATTCAGAAAGATATACCTACTAAACCTTGGTTTTTCAAATATCGGAAAGCCAACAAAATCACAACTTCAACTATATATGTCGACTTCGACTGGGTCACGTGTGCTCTCCAGTATTCCTTGCTAAGATAAGAGTCAGGGACCATTCATTCTCTTTGTGAGTGTGGCTTAGAGGAAGGTGATATAAATCATCTTTTTTTTCCTGTTTTAAATTAAATTATTCTCTGTATAATATAATTCATATAAATATTCCCCGCCCCATAACATATAAAACTATTCTGTCTCTTGTGTTTTCCCAATTTATAGTAAAACTTTGTAAATGTATCTAATGTAATATCCTTTATATAACATTAAATTGTAAATATTTAACTTATGTACCTATTACAATTATTTTATGTAGGTATTTGTAGTTTTTAATAAGCCACAGATATTCATCTTACATTTAATTTAGGTTTATGTAGTATCTCAGTGTCAATAATCAACTTTGTTAATTTAATTGGATTTTTGATTATCGGGACTTTTTTCTTTTTTGTATTTGATATTTCGACTCCCATTGTTTTATGGTTAAAAATCTTACCGAATCAACAATGTCCTACACAACATACGGACATTGGCTGTTGACGGCCATATAGCCAGTCACGGACGCCATCAAAAAAATGAAGAAGAAGATTATCTCTAGCAAATATCACATTGGTTTTGGTTACAGTTCAGTTTCTTGTAATTGGACTTCGCGCTTGAAGCGACAATTTGCCAGACACTGGCTGGAGTTAAATAAAATTATAAAGTGAAATACAAGATGTTAGGTACTCAGTTCAACGCCATTTTGCGTCTATTTTCGGTTTTGGTTACATGGCGGCATTTGACATTAAGTTTGGCAGAATTTCATATGACAATGACATTGACATTGGCTTGGTTGTTGTTTAAACCTTAAGTCAAGTTCATAATAGATGGCGTCGCGCTCGCTTTTTACAACGATTCTGCTCAATGTCAAGGTATCAAAGTGTTATCAGAGTTTCAAGTGTTAAAGTGTCATCACATCACATATGAATGCAATGTGCTCGCGCCAGAGGGCTCTAGTGTATACAGTAAAAAGATATTAAAAGAGTTTCATCTGAGAGGTGTCCCGCAAAGCTTGATGAAACAAGAAAAGAGTTTTTTGATCATTGAGGTTACAAATGCCATAAGCTATAAAATCTAAATTTAAAATTTTCCCTCCCCTCTCTCATCCCCATAAATTTAAAATGGCTCAACCTATTTTCATGAAACATGTCTAAGAACACCCGGGCCAAACTCACCGTTCATACAAAAAAACTAAATTGAAATCGCTCCATCCGTTCGGGAGCTATGATATAACAGACAGACAGACAGACACGTCATGCTTATAACACCCCTCTTTTTTGGTCGAGGGTTAATTATAAAGCGAAAGGGTTTGTTTGATTGTTTCTTTGTTTGAATTTGCATTAAAATTAGGATTTTTCATATCAGACCAGTATTTGTAAAAAAAACCGTTTTAGAAGATTGTATCTAAGACTCTTATAATGGTAATAATGGTATAACAATTAATTAGTATTACTTATATATAATGTTCCACCACCAAGTCATCCGTCCATATCTAGTAGGTGGACGGACGGTGGACGCACGGACGTCCTACGCTGCGCATGCCGATATTATAAAGATATAAACCCGCGTTCTCCTATGTATCTCCTCCTTTCTGATTTTAACTCCTACAGAAACCCCGAGCATAGCCCTTTCCATAGCTCACTGAGCTAACCTGAACCCAAGTGGTCTCGAACCTACCGTTTTTTGTTGGTATTTCTACCGAAATGGACTCTGTTCTACCGAAATACCGAAATGCAATGATTTTTCCACGATTTTAGAAAATACATGATAATTCTCCTGATTTTTCTACCGATTTCACAATTGTGTTGGCAACCTTTTTCATTTAGGTACGTTTAATGTTACAATAAAACCTATTTTGAATTCTTTATTATAAGCTGTTGATTTTCCATGTCAATAAATAAAATGTTTAGGTACTCCATCGTCGATACGGACTCGGATTTCAGATTACGAGGTATTCCTCGTAGCGCACCCAGATGACCCTACATTGTCATTGGTGCGCAACGAGGAATAAAAACTTAATATTTATACCTACTGAATGATGCGCACCAGAGCTGGTGCGCTATGTGGAAGTACTTTGGTGCGCATCATCTGGGTGCGCTACGAGGAATACCTCCAGATTACACACGCTCCGAGCAAATTGTGTCAACACAACTTAAAACTTTACATATAAATCTATAGAAACTAATAATAATTGAAGCTATATAATAATGATGATGAATTCTTTATTGCACACAATTATCACACAAACATATTCTTAACACTGTGCGACAATCCTCCCATTCCGAATTCAACATGCCGAATGATGAATGACTTTCTCAACTTTCTCTACTCATTAATCATCATTATAGTTCATAAATATTTCTCACTCATTTTATTCTAGAAACAATCCAGAGGCGCTCGAATCCAGAGGTTTGAACCGACGACCTTCGGAATGAAATTTGAGTGTGCTCCACGTAGCCAATTATAATGTTATTTATCTTCTGATATTAAGTAAATTTCCATTGACCGTATGAAAACGTGTTTAAAACTCGTGATTGTAGGTTTAAAAATAAAGAGCACATTTAACATTGATAAGCTTTTTAATAAATAAATGCATAGATATTATATATACACAGTAAAAAAATTAAATGCCTTCATGATCTTGACGCAATAAAAATCTTAATTAAGGTCACATAAATTCATTTAAATCATTAAGAAATATTTCTTTATTGCCTTATACAGTTAGCACCAGGGAATCTCCCCAAACTTACTCTAATAATAAAATTCTAATATTATACTGACACATTTTCATGAATACTCTTGAGAAAATTTTAAATTTTAGGAAAGTACTTTAAGTTTATCTTTGAGTTGGTTATCCAACACATCACAATCAACCCTACATTATCACAATCTTACAAACCTAAACTCCCGTCAACCTGCGCGACCAAAGCGACTGCCGCGCGGCGGACGCTCCTCATACTTTAGTATGCTTCTTTGCACACATACGCGACAAGTAGGGACAAAACGTCCCGCGTTGCAGTCCCGCTTACCGCGTTGCTGACGCTTAGCTTTGGCCGAATCCTTTACCTTTCTATGGTTGCTGTGTGGATAGTCCAGCAATAGGAATTCATGTCTTCTTTAATTTAATTATTTTTTATTATCAGGACTAGTATAGATAAGTTCTCTATTGACTCAGACTTATATTATCCTTTAATGCACTTCAATTTATAATTGGTTTAAACCACACGAAAATAGATTATATTACTAAGATATATATGTATCTACATATTGTATTTAATAATATTTAACCAATCTATACTATATTACTATATATATATATAATATTATAAAGAGGAAAGGTTTGATTTTTTGTTTGTTTGTTTGTCTCGAATAGGCTCTGAAACTACTGCACCGATTTAAAAAATTCTTTCACGATTCGAAAGCTACACTATCCCTGAGAGACATAGGCTATATTTAGTTTAAAAAAAAAAAAAGATTCCTTACCAAACCTCAAATAATGTAACCCAAGATGAAAAAAAAACCTAAAAACTTTCTTTAATCGCGAATGCTGCGAAAACTATTGAATATATAACAAAGTGATGTATTACAATTTTTTAGAACCTATCATTATCTACAAAAAACGTGAAAACATCATAATCTCTAACTATTATAGTTTTGTGATAATAAGCGATTTTTATATTAAAAGAAATAATTAAAATACCACTACTTGAAAAGGCTCTATATTTGTACCTCGGTATTAATCCTTAACAATAACTTATATATAAAATTTCCATGTCACAATGTTAGTTACCGTACTCCTCCGAAACGGCTTTACCGATTTTTGACAAATTTTATATGCGTATTCAGTAGGTCTAAGAATCGGCTACTATCTATTTTTCATTTTGCAAAACAACGTTTGCTGGGGTTAGCTAGTCTTTATATAAACGAGGAACGTGGAATCATATCTTAGAAATTTTACAGTTTTTTATTAATTGTTGTTATCAATAATAATAAAATATATATACATACATAAGACATGCATTTTTACACATTGCGTAAAAATCTAGGATACACATACACATATATTTAGATTTTTAAGCAGAATAAGATTAAGACGGTTTCGTAACCATCGAACGCATGATGGTAAAAATAGTTTAACACTTATTAAAAAAAATAAAATTTAATAAACATACATGTATTATGTAAAAATTCCACGTTCATCACAGATCTTCTCTTCGGACTAGTATATGACTGGCTATACTAGCTGTGCCCTGCGGTGCTACCCGCGTTATAATGGATGAAGTACTCTTAACCAACAACATATTTATTTGAATAAAGATTAATATTATTATGTTGATACAACTTAAACAAATTATTTCGACCAAATTAGGTACCATAAAAACAGTTTTTGTGAGTTAATCTTAAAAGATAGACATATTATACTATCGCGGACTGTTTTTTAGATCATTAAAAGAGCTATTATGCTAGTAATCTGGCACATGCTGAGACAGAACCAGTTTTTCTACTAAATAATATTTAAATTTTTGTGTATATTTACAAGTTTTTTTTTGTTTGTATGTATTATTGTATGGTAGAAAAATAAATATATTTTATCTTTTTTTTTATCTTTTATCTTTAATACATATTTTTTGTGTATCTTGAACCGTTTTCACGGCGCACGCAACGGAAGGCTTTAAAGATGAACAATTTCTCCCGTTTTTTACACATTTACCACTTTATCTTTGCTCCTATTGGTCGTAGCGTGATGTTATATAGCCTATAGCATTCCTCGATAACTATCGATGTCCTCGATGGACTATCCAACACAAAAAGAATTATTCAATTCGAACCAGTAGTTTCGGAGATTAGCGCGTTCAAACAAACAAACAAACAAACTCTTCAGCTTTATAATATTAGTATAGATTAATTTGTTATACCTAGTAGTCATCATTGGCTGAAATCTTTGGGTCATTTAGTGGTTTTTCTTCAGGGATATTGTTGAAGTCTCCAACAGTGCCTGGTTGCATGGATACTTCGGGATCAGCAGTTTTGATGATTAAGCCACTTTGTTTCAATTTCATAAGCTTCTGTATTTCAGTTTTAGTCAAGATGATCATATAAATTTGCAAAACTGGAAAGGAAAACTCAATTTAAAGATACTGCATTATAAACAAATATTTCTTACAATACGGGGCAGATGTTGAGTAAGGATTATGAAACACAGACAATGAAGTGATCACAATAGATTTAATTATAAAAAAATGTGTTCTTCCAGACTCCAGACCCAGCGTCGGACGCGCTACATAAGTGGTAACTAGGATGAATGTCAAACTGCAACTTCTACATAATAATGTATGTAGATGTTGCCGTTTGATAATATCTTAATATATATAAATCTCGTGTCACAATGTTTGTCCTCAATGGACTCCTAAACCACTAAACCGATTATAATAAAATTCGCACACCATGTGCAGTTCGATCCAACTTGAGAGATAGGATAGTTTAAATCTCAAATGATAGTCGCAAAAATCAAATAATTGCCGGGAAAAAAAATTGAATAAAAACCCGTGCGAAGCCGGGGCGGGCCACTAGTATTATATTAATTTACTACCCAATTAAGTAGTTCAAATGTCCCTTATCAGGTGGCGCTAGTAGAAACGCCGCCTCGGTTGAGACGCCTTCCGCGTCCGCCACAGCCCAGTAACGCTGTCATGACCATCTGCGGTCAACATCATCACATGTCCATTCAAAAATAATTAAAAATAAATGATGTAGTAGGCCGTGTAACGAGACAAATCTGTTTACCCTTCCATAAGAAGTTATCACTAAATACCTTTTAACTTGCTTACCAACAAAAATCACAAGTCCAATAATTCCATTCTTTAAGAACCACCAGATTGCAGTTGTTATACCCATTCCCATCGTTATCTGTATGAAAAGAATAGCGCAGTACCCGAACCAAGGGACTAATACGAGAACGCATACAGCTATACTGTAGCAATTAAAGATCTTCATTATGGTTGGATTTTTCTGAAACATTACTTAAATATAACAGACATTTACAATTATTAGGGTTACGCGCCACGGCCATAAACAGTCTCTGGTGGGAGGCTTCGGCCGCGGCTTGTCACCACCCTCCGGGCTGGGCCAGTGCGTGAAGCGATTTTTTCGTGTTTCGTGATGTGGCCCGGAGAAGCCATCTTCCTTCTAGGTCTTCATGCCCCATCTTAGACCACACCGTCACTTCACATTTATCTCAAGAACCGTTATAGCTAGAGTTGACATTTTGAGGGATGATGTTATGTTAAAAAACACGTAATAAATAATTATATAAAGGGGCATGTTAGGGGGTTGTACGGACAACAAACGTGATTTTTATTGCAAAATTGCGCGAGGCTAATACTTGGATGGGTGACGGCTCTGACTTTTGACTTTTTTGGCACATAAAAAACAAATCACATGTTGTTTTTTTATTGCGAAATGTGTATACACTTTACACATAACCCAAGGGGCAGTATGAGCCTCTCTCACATCACACTAATTAAATATATGTATTTTATTATGATAAGGCTTTGATTTTGCCGTGAAGTGAAACATTATTATGTTCCACTATTTTTCTTCACACATAATCTAATACATAAAATTTCCAAATCACAATTTTAGTAACCGTACTCCTCCGAAACGGCTTTACCGATTTTTCAAATTTTATATGCGTATATTCAGTAGATTTGAGAATCGGCTACTATCTATTTTTTATTTTGCAAAACAACGTTTGCTGGGGTCAGCTAGTATGTATATACATGAGTTGGCAAATGGAAGTCGCCATTACCACCATTATTCACCGAATTGGATGTGCGAGATTTAAAATTGGAATGGTAGAATAGGCTTACTTATTGTGGAAAAACATTTTGATTCCTTATGACATTATAAACATAATTAATATATCGGTAAAAATCAATGCACTCTGATAAAAAAATAATAATTTATTTAAAATTGCGCGAAAAACGGTTGCCTCCAAAATGGGTCGCGCGTTTGACATCACGTGTCGGTAATATGCTATAGAAGTTGTAGGACTCTTGGCTTATCACTACTCAGGCAGGCATACCAACCATTGCCATTTTGAAAAGTAGCGTTTTTAGTCACGTGATCAAACATCAAAATATTAAGAAATCGTCTATATTTTAAAGAATTGTATTAGTTATGTATGTCTTTTTCATCATCATCCTATATTAACGTTCTCAATGCTGTGATAGTAGCGATAGATTAATTGATTGGCCTTAATTCACCATGCTGGCCAAGTGTGGGTTGTTGAATGTCACATGTCCTTCAAACTCTTTAAAGTTCTCAGAACATGCCGGTTTCCTTTGCGTGGCGGTGTTTGAACCCACGACCTTCGGAATGAAAGTCGAGTGTGCACACACTTAGCTTTCGGTACTTCCTACCTTAAAGCATCCGACAATGAAAACAATCGCCACAATTAGATCAATTAGCACCATAAGTTGGTGTCCAATCCTTATTGCTAAGTACCTCATAATATGAGAATTATAAATATATTGGTAAGGTACTTCTAGAGAATACAGATACAGAAATAAATAAAAAAAATAACACGTGTCCACCGTCTGAAACAAACACAAAAAGAAGAAGTTACAAAAACAGTCAATTAACCTTGCTATTTTACATAAAATTCGTTCGTATTAGATATTTTTGTTGTATAACAATCGGTAAAATTTTGTAAATATTTAATTGTGAACGACCTCTGTGGCTCGGAGCTCGAAGGTCCGCCTGAGACGCAAGAGGTTGCGGCTTTGATTCCCGTCGGGGGACAAGAATTTGTACGATCTACAATTTCTGGTTTCGGGTCTGGGTTGTTTTCTATGAAATAAAGAAGTATTTCCGGACTACCCAACATAATAATTAATAATTAATAAATAAATAATTTTACATTTAAAAAAACTTACAAAAAATGTATCTATGTGGTATATCAGTCACCTAACACCCAATAGTACCCCCAAGCTCTGCTTAGTATGGGGTTAGGTAATGCTGAGTAATTAGGCCGGAAGTATGTGTACCTATCTATTAATTTTTTATAATTTACAAAATTCCAAATCTTATAACAATCATTAATCATCATCAATAATCATCATTATTTTTCATAATCTTTTTTTTTAATAATCCTTAATATTGACAAAAAATACCAGTCCCTTTTGTTCTGCTATACAATGTGTATTTTCGAACCTTGATCAAGCGAAAAGTGCGGATACACGCTATATTTATCGATAAATATCGGATAACATTTTTTTATATGTAGCCAACATATAAGATTTTTGCCTTGTACAAAGATTAACACACAAAAAATTATGTAATAAAACAACTTGATAAAAGTCTATTTTTTTGGTAATTTTTTAATATGGAGTTTGTACAGAAATTGTATTTTCTTTTCATTTTCTTAGCTAGGTAAACTATTTAGCTTTCAAATGAGACTACTTTGAATAAAATACACCGTTTAACTCAAACAGAATAAAAAAATGTATAAAAAATGTAGTAAAATAAAAAGGAATTTATTGTGGCAGTACAGACATACAAGCACCGCAGAATGTTAAGATAAATTTAAAAAATACTCTGCACAATATAAAAGAATCATAAGACTAACTCAAAAAGCCCAAAATGATTATTTAATAAAACATTCTGATAATAAAAGTAAAATGACATGGAATATAATTAACAAACTCAGTCACAACGAACCTAAAGAGGGGATCACAAAACTAGTGATATGTGATAAAATTATTTCTAACCCTCAAAAACTAGCGAATATTTTTAATGACCATTTTATTAACATAGTTAAGACACAGAGTGACCATAAAACTGACATTAAAAATAGCAATACTGACATTATTTTTAAAAGACATTGTAAAATGCATGACATATTGGATAATAATACTAATAATATTGACATTGGTAATACTAATTTGGACATGGATCATAATGACATTAATAATAATAATCACACACACAACACATACGTACCAGTTCATAATAATTAAGTCATTGTTTTTGACTCCGGTAACGCCATTTGACATACATAAGACAATAATGTCTTTAAAAAACACAAATAGTGTAGGGTTTGATGGAATATCTACCAAAATGTTAAAAGAAGTTGCTGGCATTGTAGCACCTGTCCTGAGTTTTATTTTAAATAGTTGCATGGTGAATGGTATTTTCCCAGATAAACTGAAACTCTCAATAGTCAGACCTCTATTTAAAAAAGGCGATAAAAGACAAGTCAATAACTATCGACCCGTAGCACTTATTCCAATTATTTTAAAAGTTTTTGAGAGAATAATTTACTCTAAACTTAATAGTTTTTTTGAATGTAACAAGTTATTTACAGAGCGTCAATATGGTTTCCGAAAAGATAAAATCATAAACATGGCTATATTCGATTTTCTACATAAAGTAATTAAATCAGTTGATAAGAGACACATGGCTATTGGTATGTATATGGATATGAGCAAAGCTTTCGATCATGTTAATCATAAGCTACTTATTGATAAACTTGAGAGATACGGTGTAAGAGGCAATGTTAGGGATCTCATTATGTCTTACCTAAGTGACAGACAACAAGTTACTCAAATAAAAAGACTATGTCCTGTTACACGATGCGAGACTACGTATACTTCCTCATTAAGAGCTGTACTACATGGGGTGCCCCAAGGAAGTGTGCTAGGACCATTGCTATTCATAATATATATTAATGATCTCCCCCTGATAACTAATAACTATATGAACTTATTCGCTGATGATAGCACAATACTATTTACTAATGACATATTTAATAATAATCAATTAATTGACATTAATAATACACTGACATCAATAATCAAGTGGCTAGAACATAATAATTTACAAATTAATATAACTAAAACATAATTTTAATGAATTTTAAACCAAAAATGACTATTTCATCGCCAATGGACATAAAATATCAAAATCAACAAATACAATTTATGGAATATACGAAGTTTTTAGGATTACAGATAGATAACAAGTTAGACTGGAAAGCTCATACAGACTTACTATGCAATCGTATCCATCAATATTCATATGCACTATATAAACTAAGTAAAATAGCAAACACCACAACTTTACTTACAGCATATTATGGGCATGCTGCATCTATACTGAGGTACGGCATAATATTCTGGGGAAACTCATCAAATAAATTAAAAATATTTAGAGCTCAGAAGAGATGCATAAGAGCAATGTTTGGTATGAGACAGACTGACACATGCAGGAGTGTTTTCAAAAAGTGGAAAATTCTGACGCTGGCTTCCCTATATATATACGAAGTTGCGTATTTTGTCCGAACTAATCTTAGTCGCTTTGATTTGTTTGAGACTGGATCACGCCGTGAAGGAACCTTACGTATTCATCCATCTAGAACTGCCTTATGTAGAAAAAGTGTTTTTGGAATGGCACCTAAAATATATAATAAAATTCCAAAGTCGATACGTTCGGACGATAATTTAAATGCATTTAAAAATAAACTGATTAAATTTTTGGAAGAAAAGGAATACTATAGTATTATTGATTTTTTTAATGATAAAGTAAATATATATTGACATTGTATGACTGACATGAATTAAATATGAATAAATTATAATTTAACACTTTAGATGCATGATAATGCTGTAAGCCCGAAAGGCAGACTAGAGACACATAACAATAGATATAAGACCAATGTATACATTACCACCTAGTTAACAGCAATAAATATTTCATTTCATTTCAAAAGAAATGAAGAAAAAACCAGATGAAGTAGTTTTCATTAAAAATAATATTCCGTTTTTTTTTAAATAGTTAACATATAAAGTTTTCGTATCCGATATTTATTGAAAAACTTAAGTTGTGTATCCTCACAATTTCGTTTGATCAAGATTCGAAAATACACATTGTATTATAGTTATAATTTACAACTTTTACATGAAATATAACTTTTTCAGAATCACCAGTGTTCGAATAAGAAATTGTTCAAATAATATCTGTTCTGAGATAGCAAACAAAAATATCTGTTTTTAGACGGTTTAAATACGTACCAGTTTTATGAATCCATAGGTAATAAGTCCATATCGCAACGGCACACAACAACAACAGCGTTTTGAACAATCGATAATTACTGCCATTTTTTATGTTTTGAATAAACTAGACAATCTAGGGCGAATAATGAAATAGTCGCTGAGTTGAGCCTCTAATCACGGTAGGTACAAGAACGTTCTCCGTGGAACAAGCTAATATAAAAACTTATTTTTATAATAAGAATAGTTTAAAAAAGGATTCCCCTACGACTGCGCACACTGCGTAACACACACACACTAGATATCCAGAATAAAAATAAAATAAAGTGACGTAACGTTGACATCTCAATTTTAGGTGGTATGGTATGATCTCTAGCTATTATTAATATCACATTGGGTTTGGTTACATGGCGTCACCGCATTTGACATTAAGTTTGGCAGAATTTAATTTGACAATGACATTGACTTGGTTGTTGTTTAACCTTAAGTCAAGTTCATAATAGATGGCGTCGCGATCGCTTTTTGCAACGATTCTGCTCAATGTCAAGGTATCAAAGTGTTAACAGAGTTTTTAGTGTTATAATGTCAGCACATCACATATTAATGCAATGTGCTCGCGCCAGAGGGCTCTAGTGTATACAGTAAACAGATATTCAAAGAGTTTTAATCTGCTATGTGTACTTCAAAGCTTGATGAAACAAGAAAAGAGTTTTTTGATCATTGAGGTCACAAATGCCATAAACTCTATAAAAGGGAGTCACTATCAATTTAATCGTATCGCTAAATGACCATTTCAGCTAGATGACATAGAAACAAACCACAATCCACACAATTCTATGGTGACTCTTTCTCTGTGAGGGCAGCTTGTCTATGGAACGCTCTTCCTGTCTCCATTAGAAAAGCAAATTATATCTTTAAAGGCATGGTTCAACACACTATCTACTCATTTATTGGTATATTAAGAATACATTTATCGTTTATTAAACTTATGTATTTTCTCCTGTTTTTTCTTATAAGTAATGTATGTATTTTATTTTTATTTCTTTTTCATATTATTTATGTATATGCTTTGATCTTTGTACACCGTCTTTCGTGTTCCTAAGATATCCTATCCATCCAAAGGTTGCCTGGAAGAGATCGCTTTAAGCGATAAGGCCGCCGATTGTACAACGTATGTGGCTATTGATTGTTATTTTTAAGTTAGTCTGTAAGCATTGGTGTACAATCAAGATATTATCTATCTAAACAAAATACACTGTCAACACAGTCCATTTCGACTGGACGTCGTGAAGGCAGAATACTCAGTCAGCAAAAAGTCAATTCAGCAGGATGACTGAAAACCAGATTCAGGCTTTGTTTGATTGTTTCTTTGTTTGAACGCATTCATATCAGGTTTTTTTTAATTTATTTACTAACCATAATAATAACAGTGAGTATTATACAAGGTACGTCATATTTTAACAAATACATGTAGATACTATAATTAAAAAATATATATAATACATATTAAAAAAGCGTTACAGTATATTCATCGAGGAAGGCTAGTCTATTTTTAACCCCCACCAAAAAAGAGAGGTGTTATAAGTTTGACGTGTCTGTCTGTCTGTCTGTCCGTGGCATCATAGCTCCCGATCGGATGGAGCGATTTCAATTTAGTTTTTTGTATGAAAGGTGAGTTTGGCTTGGGTGCCTAGACATGTTTCATGAAAATCGGTGGAGCCGTTCAAAAGTTATGGGGGTGAGAGTGGGAAGGAAAATCGAAAATCTGAAAATATACTCGAGTGGTGTATCAAATGAAAGAGCATCGCGTGCCCTAACTACTAAATATTATATAGTGTTTTACTTAGAAGAAAATTAAGGCATTGGAATCGGGGGTTTTTCTTAAATTTTAAATATATAATAATGTATAATCTACGAACTCAATAAATACATAGAAAGTAGATAATCTTCATTATTTTAATTACGCTCGAACACTTTAAACTGGTAATAATCGTTAACAGCACATATACGCAAAAATTGCAAATGAAATATTTTTTCATGTACCTAACTTTTTTAAATTTCTATATTCATAAATAATAACAGAGGATGAGGATCAGTTATGGTATTTTAAGGTCTCTGGTTGCCTGTAAATCATTAAGACTAGATAAAATATCGTGATTAAGAAATTAATTTCCGACACACGTCGGAAATTAATTTCTTATGTCTTTCTAGCTTGTATGTATTTCAGATTTTGACATTTAAAAATAATTATGACATTCGTTTAATACATACTTTAACTAAGTTGTGGCATTGGGGAACCAGGTTAAAAACTATTTTGTGAATTATCATTTGTATTATTAATGAATGACTGTTATGACTATTATTATTATTATGAAACGATCCACTGTGCGCCGTGGCGTGATAATTTAGTTCTTCGTAATGCTTAACTATCTCACTATCAGTACTGATCTTAGCGGCCCTGCCAACTCCACATACCCGATATCACGGCGCTTGCAACAAGGAAAACATAATTTCATATTTGTTTAAATGGCAAAAAAGGTTTTTTTTTAATAATCAGTAATAATCATTTATTGTTTGTGAATCAATAACAATAGGTACATGCAGTCAGTTATTAAGACTTAAGATCGAACAATTGATTCCGCTACCAGAGCATACAAACATTACTAACAGTAAGTAAATAAAATTGGTGCATAATAAAATAAAATGTCAATATAATAAAACAAATTACAGTTACAAATTACAATTACAAGGTTACAGTAGTTTAATAAATAAAATATCCAAAACTGTACCATACAAATATTTACGGTTGGCAGGTAACGGGTAAGTATCGTTACTCAAAACTACCAGAACTTGATCCGTTTGTAGAATATTTACCTGTCTTTAGAAAAAAGCTCATAATTCATTTCCCTTCAGTTCACCATCGTATTGATGGCACTAGGTGATTTTTGTGTACCTATTTTTAATGAGAAAGTTAATTCGTGAAAATACAAGGGTAAATTACTATATAAAAGTCTTCAGCAACACGATTCATAATAATAATAATATATCTTTGGATTAGAAATTCTTACTAAGCTAACTATTTAAAAAACGTTAGTGAAAACGGACATACAATTTTTAAGAGCCTAACACCAGAACTGCAAGAAAAGGTACCTATATGTGTTTCGTAGAAGAAAGAAGACAAGCACTGGTCCTTAAGCGTTGCTCAAAGCCAAACCAACCTCGCTTGCTGTGTCTACCTATTAATTAGGAAGCACTAGTACCTATATAATTCATTGTATTTTATTCATAAGTGTATTTTCTAGTTGGTAGTTTTAATTAATAAATAAACTTAAACAACAACTTTGTTATTGGTAGACACCCTAACGTGCGCATTTTGGAAACGTACTTTTGTTGCTAAAATTGGAAACAAAAGCTAAATGAGAGCCAAACACTTAGTTTTAGTTTCTGTTCTACGAAAGCTTAAGTCACTGTAGCCAAAATCGGCTAGGTGTTTTTTTTTTTTTTTCTATGCTGGATAAGCCTTCATTTGACCACAATCTCAACTGATGTAAAGTGATGTCAAGTGTCAAGTGTGTCTAAGATGGGACATGAAGGCCTAGAAGATGGCTTCTCCGGGCCACATTACGAAACACGAAAAAATCGCTTCACGCACTGGCCCAGCCCGGAGGGTGGTGACAAGCCGCGGCCGAAGCCTACCACCAGAGACTGTATATTACTAGAACTCCTAAGTACTTATCTAAAAACTTACTTTAATGCAAATATTTATAATCCTTGCCTTATTGTACCTACGGCTCAGATCATAAAACTGTTGTCTGGGTAGTACATTTTCAGGTTGCGCTGGCAATTTCCCCTGTGTCATACGTCACCGTAATGTCAGTTGAGAGACTGCCAAATGCAACAGTTATTGATTAATGCACGAAATGTTAGTGAATGTACCGCGCTGAACGCATACTGCATTTGCAGTGTGAATCTATTGTTTCAAGACAGGATTAAGAATATATTTTCCTATTCTAGAACAAAATTTTTAACTTCGACGCTTAGATATAAATTAACAAAAAATGCCCGAGGAATATGTTAAGCTTTGTTGTTTTCATCTGTCGAAGCGATTTGGACTCATGTTATGCGGATACATAAAATTAGTACGTATTTATATTAGAAATATCACATGTGCGAACCACGTTCAAAATTCTTGATATGCAGCCAAACATGTTCTAGAATAGTGTTTGTGAGCAAGGGGCTCGCGGTCTGAGACAAAATGAAGACCTTGAATTTTCGTTTAAATGACAATATAATATGTAAGAACACTATAATAATAATAATAACATAACATTAATCAATAAAAATACTAAAACAGCAATAGGTACTCATAGATATAGCCATCCCAAACACACACAATATCCAAGCTACTATTGCAGAAAAACTCACAAAATACATAGATCTTACAAATGAAATATCTAGAATGTGGAAGTTAGATAAGGTCACTATTATCCCGATAGTGCTCTCAACAACAGGAGTAATACCTACACAACTTTTTAAATCCCTCCATGAGCTAGATTTATCCAAATACCAAATACCTTTGGTCTGTTACACAGACTCGTTTGAAAGTTTTTACAAAATGTTGAATCCTCTGTTAACCAAAATTCCAATCAGGTACCTAACATGCACTTGGCTTAGGTCCGTACATGTCAGAAAACCAGCTTAAAACCGAGATAACGAAACGTTAAGTAATAATAATAATAATAATGCATTTATTTATTTATTTTATTCATATATTTATTTGCTCACATGTACATTTATAAAGATATAGGTAAATTGTTACATCTTAAGTCGATATGTACATGCACCCCGGAGGGGCACTGCAAATTGGGTTTGCGTCAAATTACATTTTAAAAAAAAGAAAAACAATTTTATACAATATTCTTATGTCATTCAAACTTATCATCATCATCATTGTCAATTTAAAAAATCAATTAAAAATTAAAATTAAATGAAAAATAAAAATATATAACAAACCAATAGTCAGTTGTGAACGTCCTACTACCTACTTAAACATATAAGTTTTAGATTTAATTTTAGTACCTATTTATGATTGTCTGTAAGGTATTTATTCAGTAACCTACATACTTTTTTATAATTTTGTGGTTGATGAGACCTTCTTTCAGATTTATTTAAAAATCTGTGATAGAAGGCCTCGCTCTTCCTTAACTAATTGGTAGGTATCAAACACATTAAATATTTTAATTTACAAATAAATGCAATGCTATTTCTAAACTATACAATATATATTTATTGTCACACTATTTCTAAATTCTAACCAAATTTTACGGCCACTTTTACTTACGGACGTCAAATTAAGGAGCTTTTAATCTCCACGTGATTTCATTTTAGTACCTATAGGTACTCGTTTATAGTGTCATTAGTTGCTAAGTGTTTGAATAGGGTAAATTACTCAAATTATTTATTATAAAGTCCGTCGTTTAGATTATTTAAAAAAATAAACACCTTTTATAATACATTTTTTCTTGCATGTGAGAAATCAAGACAATAGGTAGGTACAGTTCATTGAATTTCGCGACGTCAAACAGAATACCTATTATTTTTTTTAATAAAAAGTCATCATGCCTATTAATCTCAGTTCCGTATTTGAATACCTATAATTCGTTTAATATACATATGTACGTATTTGGTAAACTTAAAATCGATTGTCTTTTGTGAGATTAGTTTTTTTGTGGTTTGAACAGCTTGTGTTTTATTAAAATTTGATAACTACGCGTTTTCTCAAATGTCTCTAATATAAAGTTTTCAAAAAAAAATCGAATCGTAGCAAGCCTTTTCTAAAAGGAAATTGTGATTAACTTTCGTCTCTAAGACGTTATCTATTGCTGACCGCATTAAAATCCGTTAAGAAGTTCAAAAGATCAACACGCAAAGGTAAAAGCTTCATTTTAAGATGCTTTCTTACCGGGAGCATTCTTGTGTAATGTAACATTTTAGATTCGACTTTGAGCATTGCATTACAATACTACCTCCCTCACCGGGAACATTCCCAACATGTAATGTAACATTATAGATTCATTTTTGAACATTACATCACCTTCGCATATACTGTAGGTACCATTATACATTCGAATTTACGCATTTTATTTCAATACTACCTCCCTCACTGATGTAGGTGTTATTTCGTTACATTACAAGTGAACGCTCTCGGCACTATAATGCAACGTAAAATAGATAGTGTTTTTTTTTCAGGCAATCGATTTAGCTCTGCTTCACTGTCTTGCGAATGGGTACATAGCTATTCCTTATAAAGTCGAATATGGAGAAGAGTTGTATTTGATAATGGATGTAACTGATATAATGATGCTGTTAATCGTTGGTGCGGATATGTGGGTGACAACTCTGTTTCTGATCGGCTACCCCAAGGTAAGTGAACAGGACATACAAAGACATAGAAAGTTATCATTTACTACTTGTTCATTTATGTCTTAAAAAATTATAAGCTAAAGTAGTATCTAAGATATTGTTAATAGAGTGCACTGACGGTCACCACATGTATCGGTTACCACGGAAGACCAGCGCTGCAGCAGATTAGTCTGCAGTAGCATAATACTGAGTGGAGGCCTTTTTTGTTACATTCTGTGTACTGAAAAATATTTATATAAGTAATATGTAATTTTGTAACAAAATAAACTTTTTTATTATTATTAAAACGAAAACTTTTTAGTAAAGGAAATTCGTCTATTTTCTGTATGCTGTGGGCAGAGACTAGAAACTGCTGTAACTTTTTAATAGTTTTGAGAATGCATTATTATTGCAGACCATCTCAGATCCCTTCAGTTTTTTTGAGCAAAATAACGTGTGGCCCTGTTAGGATATTATATTATATGACGGAACGGGGGTCGCTACCGCCAGAGGCGCCCTTGGTCCGGACTGTGATGGTAATATATATTAAATATT
This sequence comes from Gymnoscelis rufifasciata, assembly GCA_929108375.1. Lineage (NCBI taxonomy): Eukaryota > Metazoa > Arthropoda > Insecta > Lepidoptera > Geometridae > Gymnoscelis > Gymnoscelis rufifasciata. The sequence goes on along the minus strand of OV815315.1, from coordinate 2,509,621 downwards.
ATTTATAAAAATATGTATGTAGTACTTACACAGAGCGTTTGGACCCCCGTCCGGTACGGACCGATAAATGCCGAACGGACCCGACCGGTCCGCTACAAGTACAGCCTGTAGAAATGGCCTGTTAAACAGCGTAACCTAATTTTGCTGTTTACCCGTAATTACTCGCTTCTTAATATTTACATAACTTCTCGCAGTTTTAGAATTAAAATTTTGGATTTTTTGTAAAATAATTTTACATAAATCGATAAATTGAGTACATAATTAAAAACATTGAAAAAAGATATTGTTTGTAGATTTCCCTTAAATCCACCACAAACAAAAACGCAAGTTCGTCACTGGGTTTAACATGGTAATTTTGGTATATTGATATCAGCATACATATTGACGGCATTTACTTACACAATCTTTTTATTTTTAGTTTCTTGTTTTTGGACAATTGTTTCAACCTTACAAAATGCCCCTTGTCACTTTCTAAGAATATATATATATTTTTCCAGACATTTCATACAACAACATCTAGCCCCTTTCTAAGAAATCTGAAGGGTTTTCAGTTTTCAGGTCCGTTTCAGCCAATAGCCCAAACTCGGAGAGTGCGTAAACCTAACGCTACTTAGTTTTATCACTTACTTGTACTTTTGTAATTAAATAATCAAGTTTCATTAGTCTCAGGAAGTTACAGTGAAATTATTCGCTATAAACTTAAAACACATTACTAGAGGTAGAAACTTTCAAACAGACTCTGGGGTGTTAAACATCCCACGCGAATAATTACGGGTTAAAATGCAAGTGCTGCGTCGACAGATATTTTTATTATTTCCAGAATAAAGCAAAAATGCTGAAAATCTATTACTACGGCAGCATCGTTATGTGCGTCCTTTTTACCATAGTTTCGTGCGCATTCATGTATGTGTTGTATGTATGTGCGCGTCATTTTCATGGCATCAGGAATAAAGACTTCTGGGTTGGCGTAACCGTAATATCAGCTGGGTTTTTTAAAACAGGTGAATATTACTTGCTTATCTGAAACTTTGCAAAGACTCTAGGTTTTTTTAAGTGAGTAAATCATCATCTTCCTGACCTTATCTCACCTTACGTCGGGTTGGCACAACATGTTTTCTGCTTCCATTTCCCTCTATCACCCGGTCATCTCAACACTCACCTCTTATATATTAGGTCCTTACATATGAAATTGGCGTTTTTCGTACTGGCCACTTTAATCACAAATTTCTCCTCTTTGGTAAGGAATTCCAAATTCAAATTTGTACAGCTATAGACTCATGTATTTGTGCTTCGATGATTGTCATTCATTTGTTTTTTTTCTTCTGTTTTTTTCTGTTTGCGTCACTCATTTTACAAAATGGAAAACTTAAAATATCGCATTATTTACGAGTACGAGTTCCGCCGTGGCACTAGTGCTGCGGAAACAACTCGAAGGGTGAATGATGTGTATGGCGGTCGTGTTGCAAAAGAAAACACAGTTCGTTTTTGGTTCCAACGTTTTCGTTCTGGAAATTTCGACTTGCAGAACAAGCCCCGTGGACGGCCTGAGACTCAAGTTGATAATGAAGAGTTGAAGGCTATTGTGGAAGCGGATCCATCGCAAACCACGTCCGAGTTAGCTGCAGGCTGCGGTGTTAGTGATAAAACTGTTTTAATTCACTTGAAGCAAATTGGGAAGATTAAAAAGCTTGAAAGGTGGGTACCTCACGAATTGACTGAAGCAAACCGGCAAACGCGCGTCGACTGCTGCGTTACATTACTAAACCGGCACAATAATGAAGGTATTTTAAACCGAATCATTACCTGTGATGAAAAATGGGTTCTTTACGATAATCGGAAGCGCTCAGCGCAATGGTTGGATCCTGGCCAGCCAGCCAAATCCTGCCCCAAGCGAAAATTAACCCCAAAAAAGTTACTTGTAAGCGTTTGGTGGACTAGTGCCGGTATTGTTCATTACAGTTTTCTCAAATCTGGCCAGACTATTACGGCTGATGTCTATTGTCAGCAATTGCAAACCATGATGGAAAAGCTAGCGGCTAAACAACCTAGGCTGGTCAATCGCTCCACGCCACTGCTGCTTCACGACAACGCTAGACCACACACTGCGCAACAGACGGCTACTAAATTAGAAGAGCTTCAATTGGAAAGTCTAAGACATCCTCCGTACTCCCCGGACCTTGCTCCAACAGATTACCATTTTTTTCGAAATTTGGATAACTTCTTGCAAGGGAAAAAATTCAACTCCGATGGGGCAGTCCAAATCGCCTTCAAAGATTTTATTGATTCCCGTCCGACTGGTTTTTTTAGTAAAGGGATCAATGAACTACCTATAAGATGGCAAAAGTGCATAGAAAATAATGGTTCATACTTTGATTAATTAAATATATTATATTAAAAAATATTCGACTTTTTGTTCCTCCCATACAAAACGCCAATTTCATATGTAAGGACCTATATTTCATCCTTCACGCAGTCCATTCATCTTTTCTTCGGCCTACCTCTTCTAACATAATATGTTAGAAAAAAGAAAAAAAAGATTTGTTACTTTGCATATTATGACGACCTCTGTGGTTCGGTGGGCGAACGTCCGCTTGAGACGCAGGAGGTTGCGGGTTCGATTCCCGCCGGGGGACCAGATTTTGTACGATCTACAATTTCTGGTTTCGGGTCTGGGTGTTTTCTATGTATCATAAGTATGTATTTACAAAAAAAATGTATCTATGTAGTATATCAGTCACCTAACACCCATAGTACAAGCTCTGCTTAGTTTGGGGTTAGGTGATGCTGTGTGAGTAGTCTGGAAATATTTATTTATTTATTTATATTATGCAAAGTAACAAATCTTTTTTTAAGTGAGTAAATAAATCTACATAATAAATTTCTTGAAATGTAGTAGAGAATAGAAATTTTATTTTTTGATTACTACTCATAGCTAACGTTTATCAGGGTACATAATTGAACTAAAAATATATATTATAATTAGTCAAAGTAAGAACATTTATTTCTTTAGAAGCACGTGACAAATATGGACGTTTATATTGTCTAAACAAAAACTATCAAGAACATAACATTTTCTTACAGTTCGCTTCAGTGTTTTATACTGAGTTGAGAAGCGAATAAAACAACACCGATTTAACAGTTATTAAAATTTTGGTGTTTGTATTTAATAGGATATTCAATATCTATATAACAATAAGGTAAAGGTATTTATTAACATTTATATTTTGATATCGATTGAGTAGTATTTAAGATCCAACCTAATATTACCTCAGAAACTTTTATTATTTAATAAGTGTCTGTCTTCCTATCTCGACGATGGGGGTTCCTATACCTAGATTTCTTCAGGTCTAGATCAATTCATAACAGCTTTATTATATTTACAGGAATACAAGTTTTCCTGATATTGATGACAAAGAGCGAGTTATTGAAAATTGAGAGCCTTAATGACACTAGACTGGTTCACGCGACTGTTGGGGACCTCTCGCCAGGCATGGAAGTACAGATTGTATAAAGCAGCCTGCTTTTGTCAACTCGGAAATTCAATGCGAAATAAACGACAAAAATAAACGACAAATAAGCGACAATCCGGAGCAAAGGACAAAGAATTATCTGAGTTGTCGCAATGCCTATTACGTAACGTGACCAGATTAAAAATTATCAGCAAAGAAAAAATAAAAAATAAAATTTGAAATTAGATTATATAGTTTTAATTTGAGTTGAAGAAGATATAGTCGCTTCAGAAACCTTCGCAGGCAAGAGTTTTACCTGCACCTCTGATTAAACGCACCGACGTGCTTATCATGTACACAAGAGCACCTGTCACGTGACTAGTCGAAACCTTTCTATGCTTGGAATTTAGACTTGAAGCCCCTACTAGCGACATCTAGTAGAAAGCGATAGTAATATTCTAGCTTCCATAGCTGAAATTGCAATTCAGATTCGATGGAATATATGGTGCTCTTGCTTATTAATAAATCTTAATGATTTTTACTGAGCGATAAGCCTCACCTAAGTTCAACGATTTTAACTTGTGTAATCAGAGATGCCGGTTCGAGTCCTGTGTGGGTTACGGATGGGTCTTAATCTTTTTCTGCTCAAATAAAAATAATTTATCCTAAGTGAGGTTTATCTAATTAAATATCATTAAAATTCAGATTATACTATTTTAATAACGCTTTCGATGTTTAAATTAAATTAATCTATAGTAGTTTAATGATACTTGTAGAAACAGAAAATTCTATTTTTAACTTTTTTCCAAAGTTCTTTAATATCATAAGCATTTTAATAAACGTAATAAAATATTTTCAAATTAAAATGTTGTTTCTATAAAAACACGTCAAATTTAGTATAGAATTAAATAACACAACTATAAAAGTCATCATATTGGAGAAGCCATTGGCTCCTGAAATACAGTTTTTTACTAGTTCGGGAGCCTATGGGTCTATATCTTTGTTTAAACATTTGTTTATGTCAATAAAGAAATTTTTACTTTATTTTTTACATCAGATTTCACGAAAATCACTTACTTTACTATAACCCTAAAAAAGACCAACGAAAAATTCAAAAAGGGTTAGTAAAGAACCTACGATTTTATATTATTTATGTATATAGTCTAAAGTCGGTTAATATTTTCGTTATTTTTTATATTAAATTATTTTATCTGTGATTGTTCAACAATTGGCCTTCAGGGGGGCACTTCTAGTGCTTATAATTAAAACAATTCATAAATATTAGAACAGAAAAATACCACCAACTTTACGTTAAATATCGAATTACTTACTTATAATCTAATAAATGCTAAAATTGCCTTCCTGAGTTACCTTCCTGGTAGCGGTAACTTCAGGGCTTCATCGCACAATAACTTTTGCTTTTAGCCCCAAAGGCCAATCGTTCACCGTGCTATTGTATTATGTATTGCCACTTCAAGGTGCTAATCCAAAGCTATCATCGTCATCACCCTATTAACGTTCCCACTGCTGGGACACAGGGACTTCTCTCTTGGCGAAAGAGATTAGGCCTTAATTCACCACGCTGGCCAAGTGTAGGTTGGCGAATGTCACACGTCCTTCAAACTATATTATATGTATATATATTTTTTAAAGTTATCAGAACATGCCGGTTTCCTCACGATGTTTACCTTCACCGTTAAAGCACGTGTTTAAAGCGCACATAAATTTACCAAGAAGAAAAATCCAGAGGTGCGTGGCGGGGTTTGACCTTCGGAATGAAAGTCAAGTGTTCTCCCTCTTAGCCAACACGGCTTTATTTTCAAAGATATTTCAAGTTAATACTGGCAACATTACACTGCTTGAAAACTTATGTTATATCGAATGCTATGAAAATGCGCGAACGCTACGAGCATGGAAAATTGGACCCACCAAATAAGATTCCCAGATACTCAAAACCAAGAAATCCTTGCGAATGTCCCGGAAATTATGATAATACTAAAGAATAAGAATAAGAGAATAAGAAAACTCCTTACTGTAAGAAAGAAAAAAAGAAAAATTCCTTACTGTAGCACAAGTTTGTATGTTGTAGCTGGCAATTTTATCTGTGTGTCAGCATCAGTTGGAAACCAGCCAAAAAACAGTATTGATTACGCGGGAATAGTTTCAAGAAAGTAAGCAGTAGGCACGCACACATTGGGTGCGTAAGGCGTTTTACGAGAGCGTATCAAAAATAAACCTATTGTTACCCATTCTGAAAAAAAGCAGTACCTAATATTTTAATAAAATACAAACATTTTAAAATTGTCATATAAATTTTGGGTTGGGATAATATAATTATATAAAATGGGAGCGGAATATTTTGCTCAGATAAAACATTGTTGTTTTTGTCTGCCGTTGCGATTCGGACTCATTCTATATGGATACATAAAATTAGTACGTATTTCAAAAAAAAAACTTATACATAATTACAATGCACATCGTTAAATTTAAAGTGACACAAAATAAAAGATTAAATTTTTCAATACAATCAGAAAAAATATAGTTTTGTGAAGAAAAATTGTAAACAGATCAGCATAGTGCCACTTCGGTTCTTACGTTATCGAGCATAATTTTGCTAAGTGTCAAAAAAGTGCATAATTTCCTGTTAAATGATATATTTATTTTATTATAAGGTATTGTATGTGTATAGGCGCTACATATATGTATTTGTATTCGCTCTCAAATAAATTATAGTATATTTTGATTAAGTAATGTCTTATGTAGTAGTGGTTATTTCTAGTTCGTTGGCACGCATTTTTAAACATTTATTTTAGTATTGTATGATATGTATTTTATAAATGAATAGCGGTCTATTTATTTATAAAATACAGTTGCTCATACTTCTGCCTAATGTGTTTGTTTTATATTAATGAAATCACGTAATCATTTATTTAGTATATTTATATAAACGCAAAAATACATAAACACTTAAGCTTTGTGGTTGTTACCATATTTTTCAAGTGGCTAGACCACTTATAGTTCGAGAATTCATACATGTCATTTAAGAATTGTATGAAAGGGGTGGACCGCTGTCCCCAAACTTCCTGGCTTAAATTCTTCCCATACAAAGGTTGTCTAGAAGAAATTGCTTTAAGCAATAAGACCGTCCTTAGGCGCATGTTTTAAATGTTACTTTATAATAATTTTGTATTTATGTTTATTGGTGCGTTTAATAAACAATTTCCTATTATTTTCCATTCTAAAAGGGAGAAACGAACTTTCCTTTTGCGATAGTGAGAATAAAATAAAATTTAACGAAATCGAAGTATATTGCCTGGAATATGGTATGAATAAGAAATGGGAAGAGAATCTTATTATTATTAAGAATTCTTTATTGCACAAGAAAAATACAGAGTTGTACAAAAGGTGGGCTTAATGCCAAGGCATTTTCTACCTGTCAAACTCAAACAGGTTTAAGATAACCCAGATGTGGGATGTGGCGTTTTTATTAATGTTGTTTTAATGCTTTATCCTTCTATAAACTGCTTTATTTTTATGTATTTCAGAGCTGTAGTCAATACAGTGTGCAATAGTATAGGTAAGTATACGCATAAGAATAATTGCCGTTTTAAGCTTGGTATCTTTTTTTTTTATTTTGTTAAGTATAAACAAAGTTAGAAGCTTTATATATAAAACTACATGAGTCAGTAAGAATTTCTCTCATAAATTCGAGGCAGGAGATGAACTGAGCTTAAAGAAGACGCAGATAAACTGTAAGATGATAAGATTGAGCTTTATCAGACATTTATATGACGGACCTACGTCTTAACACCATCAGATGCAAGAAAAGCACAAAGTGTTTACTATAGTTGCTTGCATATTTTTGAAGCGTCTAATATAATCCGTTCTAATGTGGTCCGGAGAAGCCATCCACCTTCTAGGTCTTCATGTCCCATCTTAGACCACATCGTCACTTTACATCAGCTGAGATTGTTTTCAAATGATGGCTTATCGAACATAAAAAAAATGCTACAACTATGTATATTACTATCTAGCCATTATAAAGGCTAATTATTAATTTTACATATGACTTAAATTGCTACATAGATTAAAATAAAGAATGTGCCCATTAAAACTTTGCTTAATGTCTCTATTTAAGGGGAAGACACTATGTTCTTGGGTTCTTTATAATTGTTATCTACACTCACTGCACTAACATTGACACTCATTAATTTAAAACACTAACTCAAACGGTTTTGTCCGTTTTAATCAATAAACAAACAAGCTTTAGTTTGTTTATAATAAATATAAGATTTTCTCTAATCGCTTCAACACTTGTTCACTTGATACCTGATTCAAAGAGCAGTTATAATTAATTAGTGGTTTCCTTTTCAGATGCTCGATATTTTTATTTTTTTCTGCTTCTCAGAAGATTTTTTGCACAGTCAGAAAAGGCACAAATCTACCGTAGATGTGAACTGGACATTATTTGGAGTTGAGCTATTTGTGTTGGTTCTCAACCTGGCTGACTTCTTTCTTACTGTTATGTTTATAGTAGGGTGCTACAAGGTTAGTATAAATATAAATAAATAAATAAAATAAGCCCCGAGATAAGCTCTGAGCTTGTATTACGGGTACTAGACTTCCGATATACTTAATTTAATAAACAAAAATGTATAGATATTTTTATTATACATATTATTAAACACCCAGAGCAAGGAGAAAGTGATTGCAGATCAAACGCACACAAAACACACATATATAATAATAATGATTTTAAAATGTTTATTTGCGTATTAATATATTTACAAATTATTTATTAAAATGTCGATCATTTATTAAAAACCAATGTAACAGTATAATACAACCAAAAAAAAAATATTTCATCATTATCGCATTTAACCTTATTTGCTAGTTCTAGTGTGTGTATGTTCTGCAATCACTGACCCCTCGGCTGGAATCTAAACCCCTTGCACCACATGCGAACCCTCGCCCACTGCGCCAATGAGACAGTCAATGTATTACGAGATTAATTTTAATGAAAAATATTTATGACTTTGAAAAGATAACAACATCTCTAAAAAAACTTAAATATACTACAAATACATTGCTTCGTAGAGCAGTTTAACATCTACTAGAGAAAATATCTGATAGTTTCTAACTGGGCTAAGCCTGTATCGAGGAAACTTTTTTACGACATGGATATAGTAAAATAAGTTCTATGCTCTCTAAGTATCTAATGAAGATAATTACCATTAACTATTTATTGGCATTATAATTATATTTATAATGATTTTTTTTTTCAGAAAAAAGCAGCCCTTTTGAGAATATTTTATTACTACAGCATCGTTTTGTGCACCCTAATCTTAATAGCTTGGGGGTTGTTCGTCTATTTATATGCTCGTGAGTTCGGCGGACCATCAGGGTTCTTTTTTTTCGGAATATACATAGTAGGAGTATTATTAAATACAGGTAATTGTTATTTTCTGTTAAATAAACTTTTCATGTGCATTTTTGGAACAATATCATCATCACTAAATAATGGTCGCCTTTTTAGGGTACCGTACCCAGGTCAAAGTCAAAGTCAAAGTCAAAACGCTTATTTTTTTAGAAGCACATGGCCTACATGGACAGGTCAACTTAAAATTAATTAAACTAAATATAAATATAAAATATCTAAAACAAAAAAAAAATTCTTTAGAATAATCATATTAAAATTATTTGCAACGTAAATCTAAGAAACAAGGACAAACTTACTGTCAAAGTCAAAACGTTTTTTTTCTTAGAAGCACATAGCCTACATGGACAGGTCAACTTAAAATTAATAAAACTAAATTGCTTTAACAAAAAATATCAAGGAAATACCATTGTCTTGACAGTTCGCTTCAATATTTTATACTGAGTTGAGAAGCGAAAGAAACTTTGCCAATCACATTTATTATTTGTATTTATAACGAGATAATTACCATGAAAAATTAATAATTACCAATAAAGTTTTCTTATTCTTATCTGAAAACTCATCAATCAGTAAATAATGATAAAAGTTCCCAAATTTATAACGTAACATATTTCCATAAGGACTAAATAAACTACCTTATGTTAACTGACTCAGACAATAGAGCTGCAACTTTCCTGTTAGGGTATAAAAGTCTTTTTTTTTTAAATGCTCTCTCAGCCACAACATTTCGAGCTCACGGAGAACCTCCGTTCGGGCTGGTTCCGGACACACTCCATCAGAACTTGGTACGCGTCCTCTTGTCTGTTATAAATCACAATAACCCCTATTAAACCTCTTTCTTAAAACTTATTTATGTAAACTTTTTACTACTTAAAATAATATGGTTTTTAATACTTTTAATAGTACCAAGGAAGGTCGAGATCTCCTAGCACAGGTATATTATACATACTCGTACTTAAAAGGAGACTCAAAACAACTGAATTGTAAAGTATTCAACTTATTATTTTCATTCATTTCCATTTTCAATAGTGTTAATAACCATGATAGTTAAAGGTGAAGGATTTAAAGATACGGGATTAATACGTCTAATGGACGCGAAGGACTTATCCTTACCATCAAATATGCTGGTCGTCTCTGTGAATCTCCAAAAATCCTACTCCGGTACTCCGGGCTATGCAATGCACAATACATTCTAAAGCGAGACGTCATTGCAGTCCTTAGTCCCCCATACCAAGAATTAGAACCATGATAGTTTCAAAAGTTATCTCACATTTATTATGTTTTGCAGGTATACAAGTTTACCTGATATGGATGACAGAGAGCGAGATATTGAAAATTGAAAGCATTAATTCCAATCGTTTTGCTTATAAAACTGTTGGACACCAATCACTAGATATGGATATGGAAATACATAATGTTTAGGGCAGTTACCAATTCGTTAATTGGAAAATGTGACGCTTAAAGGTAAAATGTTATGTTGGTACGTATATTGGAGTCCTTTTTTAACCCCCGACCAAAAAAAGAGGGGTGTTATAAGACGTGTATGTATGTGTGTGTCTGTGGAATCATAGCTCCCAAACACATGAAGCGATGTCAATTTAGTTTTGTTATATGAAAGATGACTTTTGAAGAGTGTTCCTAGACATGCTTGATGAAAATCGGTTGAGCCGTTTAATAGTTATGGGGGGTGAAAGTTATGGTGAGGAAGAGAACCGAAAATCTCTAAATATACTCGAGTGGGGTATCAAATGAAAGCGCATCACGGGCAAAATTTTGGAAACGAGGGTTTTTCTTAAATTTAAATTAAGATTATTGATTTAATGATTTTCCTAAATAGTGGAGAAATATTATAGAAACGCTTCGATAACTCCATGCTCAATGCAAGTAACATTCGTATAAACTTTAAAAATGTGTAGCTTCTCAATAAAACTAATAAATTATATTTAAGTAAAAATGTTGTTTCTGTAATCAATCATACATCAACAGTACTACAGTACATAATATCTATTTATCGTAACTAGATAATTCATCCATCAGAATTAACACTTGGGCAGTCGCGCCCTGTTTTGATACGCTAGGAGTCGCTACCGTGTCCACCGGACCCAGTTTAATATTGCTGGATTTTTCTATAATTACTGAATATAATGTTATTTTATATTTCCTAACGGTAATTATATTATAAAATAAAATTACAAATGGTATTAAACATTTATATTTATTACTTTTATTCATAAAAAAACGCAATCTAAAAATATACTAAAATTCAACTAACTTTAACGACACATTTTAATCATTATCATATATCTTAGTAAATAACGAAAATAACATTAAGTTTCTTTATTTTTCTAATACTACTATAATGTACTTATTCCAAATCACAATAAGAGACCCATCATTATTTGGTAAAAAAAACTAAAAAACTTCTCTAAAAATCAACAGTCTAAAAATACCTTATTTTGTCACTTTGCAAGTCAAATATTGTTATTAATATTGTTATTGCAGTTCACACATATTGCTTTAGGGAATTTTCAATTTTCTGCACAACTTGACTCCTTGAGGAGCTAGTTTCTTCAGGTCCTCTGTATTTTGCATTTCTTCGTCGCCATCTTGTTCGGAAGCTGTTTCATGGTAATTTATTTCTGTTTCTGAGCATTCTTCATTATCTATTGCTTCGTTCAAGCATTCTTCAACATACCATAACCTTAAGGGCCTATTGGTGTCCATTTTTTTATAATAAAAACAAATTTTAAATAATTAATAAGGGTTATAAAGTTATGAAAAATCACTTACGTATATAGTCGCTACCGGGTCCAAAGAACCCATAAGCACCTTTTAAGTCCATAACACTCAAGCGCAGCGCGTCAACTGGCTGCTGCGACTTTTATTCGCTGTCTCAATCCAACGTCGGAAGGTACTAAGAGCGGCAATGTTGCAATCCTTAAGATTCAATAGTTACCATGCAAACAATGGGCGACTGGGTCTGATAGACCCTTTAGCGACTGCTTAAGTGTTAAAACTAAATAAAAGCGAAATATGAGTGTCTCAGTGGCCGGTGGGCGAAGAAGAAAAATCGAAATTTATGTATGTCTATTTTGTAAGTATATCAGATGGTACTAGACATCCACACAAGCTTAGAACTTAACAAGGGGTTAAATGTTGTTGCGTGGATAGTCCGGAAATATGTAATACTACTAAATAACATTATGTTTCATTAAGGAAGCACTAGAACTTAAACAAATAAATACATTCTAATAATACTTTTGATAATCTACAAAAAGCTAACCATCGTGAAGTTACCACTTAACATAACACTGCTTGAAGACTTTGGAAAGAACTCTGTTCTCTGTTCAAAAAACCGGATTGAAGGAAAATTGGTATAGGTACCTACTTAGAAAGATTGTCAGTCCCAGGTACCCATAAACAAGAAAACTTTGCAAATATCCTGGCAATGGCGACGACCACTGTGGCTCAGTGGGCGAAAGTCTGCCTGATGCACAGGAGGTTGCTTGTATGATTTTATTTATTTATTTATGTATTTGTTGCATCATGTGGTTACAATAAAGGTGTTAACATACTAAATTCCCTGACATGGGCCCCGTTGGGGCATTACAACTTCAACTTAACTTAAGTTGTATCCTATACTATATTTACTTAGATAAACTATCTTATTAATAGGAACAGATTCCTGCCGCGACACCTCATTTTCAGTCTGGGTGTTTTCTATGTTTGTATTTACAAAAAAAAATCTATTTAGTAGGTATATCAATCACTAACACCCATAGTAGAAGATCTGCTGCTTAGTTTAGGGTTATATGATGCTGTGTGATTAGTCCGGAAATATTTATTATTTATTTAAAATACTTAATATTTAATTTCGAATATAAATTCTCAATGAAGCACAAAGTGTCATGTTGCGCTGGCAGTTTCATCTGTCAACGTCAGCGGCGTCATGTCAGTTGGACAACTGCCAATGTAATATTGATTACGCGGGAGATTCCTGTTCGACAAAACACCAATAGAAACTGGAGAGCTGTTGGAGAGGTGCAAAATGGCGTTCAACTGAGTAACATTTCTTCACTTTATAATTTTATTGAACTCGAAACTGACAAGTTGTCGCTTCAAGCGCAAAGTCCAATTACAAGAAAAGAACGTAAACAGTACGCACACTACGGCTGATTTTTAACTGACTTTTAATGAAAAGGGAGGTTATTGTCAGACAGTACATTTGGGTTGTGTAAGCCGTTTCATTTTACAACAGGATAAGCAAAATAAAATATCTTCAGTAAATAAAACAAGAATTATTTATTTGCTCAATATTTATTGCTGGAAAATTAACTTCACGTCACCTGCAATATTAGGTATGAAATTTCTAGAATGGGACTTTTTAACTTAAAGATGATATAAATATTAATTAACCATTATCAATTATTAATCTTCGTCTTCTTAAATATAAATTATTAATATTAGCTAAACAAAATATTCCTGATGCTTGTTTTTGTATGCCGATACGGATCGGATTAATTGAATACGGATACATCCAATTAATACGTAATAAACAAAATCAACATAATTATGTAAGCACCTTTTATTGAAAACTAATATAAAACAAAACTTGTTTTTTACAGCCGTTATTTTTTTTTATTTCCATAACTCTGCATACCTTTCATAGTTTCCAACCAATAAATAAAAAAAAAATCTGTTTGATCATTTTGAAACTCAATAATAGTTTTAAAAATATTTATAGTATCATTTATAGTTCATCATATATAGTTCATCGTAGAGTTTTGTTTTGCCATTAACAAGCATAATTTTGTTAAGGGTCAGCAAAGTTCAGCATAGTTATATACTATTATTTCTTCACTCACACACCCACAAAAAGGTTTATTGGAAGGTTTTTTATAATGGATTTTAGAAAAACTATCATATCTCTGGGTTTCTTGCTATCGATGTGAATTTTACCGTAAGGGTTTTAAATTAAGTTCATCAATCATCATCACCCCCAGGGTGACCCAGGGACTTCTCTCTTAACGAGAGAGATTAGTCAGATTAGCCCTTAATTCACCAGGCTGGCCAAGTGCGGGTTGGTGAATGTCACATGTCCTTCAAAATCTAGATTTAGTTAGAATAACCTTAAATGTAAAATTCATGTAAAGTTACAAGTATTAACTTAAATATTAGTCGGTAATTTTAGAAAGTTGCTTCAGAATAGATGTAATGATATTAACCTTATGACATCATCTTAATATGTTTTAAACAAACTCAAAATTGCTAACAAATAAATATGAAAAGAAAAAAATTGTTTAATATTTATTTACCATAAAAATACATTTTTAATAGCAACACAGGCGACTAAGTAGTAGTAATACACGCATTATTAAAATCTAAGCTTTCAAAGATTTATTTAAATACTGCATAATTTCAGTAAACTCAAACGGATTTATAACATGATATAATTTAATTTATTTGTATAATTTTTTTATTGATATTGGCCCTTGCAACAGCAGCACCGGAAAAACTAAAAAACTGACATGATTAGTCAGTTTTTGTACGCTAATTTAAAGTATGAGGTTTGGGACGAATTCAAAGAGGTTTTTATCGTCTTTTATTTTGAATCAAACCTTCTTAGATATCCATCGTCACAAACTATAGTGTGTGGTTCATCGGATATGTTCCTGATGTTGCCAGTGTCAGGTAGCATGGAACACTCGGGCTCAGCAGCGTTGTTCACGAAGGTGAACTGACTACTGTTCTCCAGTTTCTGGATCTCACTCTTCGTCATGAAAATCGAGTAAACTTGCAACACTGAAAACAAAAAAAGTCATTGAATTTAATGGATATAAATGAAAAATATTTTTGTTTACCTTACAAATTACAACTCATATTACATACTCCTTATAAATAATACTGGGTATAATGGCCTTATCGCTGTGAGCGATCTCATCTAGGCAACCTTGGGAAGGACCGAATAGAAAAAGAATGCAAAGAAGGTGGCATCTAAAAAATATAAGACAATAAATTTGTAACAGAATATTATAGAGTTTAACCTTGTTATAATTTATGCATAAATATTGTTTTTTTTAATTGGAGAGTTAACATCATCTTTCTCAATTAACATTTGATAATGGGTTACGAAAAGAGACCAAAACCGGCAGATATTTTCTTCCCAAAAATATGAATATAGGTATATCTAGATTTTAAAATATTGAAATTGACAGTACAAAAATGACTGAGAACAAAAAAAAAGATTTACATATAAACTGCCTATAAACTAGACTGAGGATAACATTTATTTATTACTAGCGGCCCGCCCCGGCTTCGCACAGAAATAATTACCCGTTATTTTCCCGGGCATTATTTGAAATTTTCTTGTCATAAAACCATCCTTGAACTTTAACGGACATTAAAAAAAATGGCCTAATTGGTCCAGGCGTTGTTGAGTTATGCGCTTAGCAACAAATTTTGCGATTCATTTTTATATAAAAGAAGATTATTTTCTGTCATGTTTAAGGATAGCAAAAAATACAGGAGTTCTAAACTTTAAAATCAACATCATAAATTGACCAGTAGAACATCCTATGCCGAATGAGGACTACCTCATACATTGCTTGACGATTCGGTTTGAAAAAGCTTTTTATCTTTTTATTTTTAGCTATATATCTGTATAATCGTCATTGAACATCTTGTTTTTCAAGGGAAGGTAAAGGGTACAAGAACGCATGAAAGGTCTCCCATACGATGGACAGACCAAATAAAAACTACCGTAGGGGGCTCTTAAACGATTGCAGCAGAATTACCTCCAACAGAAAAAAAGTGGCAGGCTGTCGTGTGGTAAATATTATCTGCCCACCCCGCGTAACGGAAAAGAAGAAGATCTGTTTAATTATCATCAATAATCAAGTCATCTGTCTTCTAAGGGGGTCCCGGGGAAACATTTTCGTTTCCTACAGCTTTAAGATCCAAATATTATAAGAATAAGTATTTAAAAGTTCATATAATCCCTAATACAAGCAAATGTTTGCTTAAATGGGATTTTCCAAGCGCACTTATGTTATATTATTAAATTGCTGAAATAAATAGTTTATGTTTAGGTATATCCATTTGTTTGTGGTTAACACGAAGGCCCTAATTAATAAACAACATCGAACATAGAGTTGAGTTTGGTTTTTTAATATGGGACTAAGTAATAATAATCGGCAAGACGGCTACTTTAAATAGGTACTCCACTTAGTCCCTCTGTTAGACCGTCTAAAAATAATAAATAAATAATATTTTTTTCTACAAACATTTCATAAAATGGTTCGAAAGTTAAAAATATAAAATAGAAATATAAAACACCACATATCACACACAAATCGTACCTAAACGTGACGTTACGCGAAACTTCAATGCAATAATAGTCTTTATTTTCGTTTGAAATAAAAAAACTTACAAACATCTATAAAAAATAATTGAATATTCTAGATGACGGGCTAATTATTTTTTAATCGTCTTTCTAGCTAATAATAAAAATACATACCAGTAATGGTTATTCCTCCAGCTACAATTGATTGAACAATCCAGGCTGCCACTAACAAACCCATAAACAGAGCATACGCCACGAAGTAGAATATTACGAAGCCAATCCAAACCAAGGTGGAGATCACGCACAGAACTATACTGTAGAAGTAGTAGATTCTCAGTAGCCTGACGTTTCTCTGAAAATTATAAAATAATTTCACGATGAGGCCGAAATTCACAGTCACAAAATTAACTTATTTTTGAAGTGAAACTTCTATAGAATCGTTGTGATTTGAAACCGGATGAAACGGAAATGGAAATAAGATTAGCTTACCTGTCGGGTAAGCCAATCTTAAACGCTAACAAGGTTAAGCAGCCTGTGCGCGACGCCAGTACTTGGTTGGGTGACCGCCCGAACAAAATCTTTTTGTAAAGTATTTTTTTTTTGTTTTTTTTTTATTCTTCTTATTCTTTTGTCGATTCACTGAAGTTTCACTTCTGTCGTGTGTGAATCGCACACACAACTTTTTTTAATTATTATATTAATTTATGCAGAAAAATATTAAGATGCATCCGTAACCTTCGCACGCAGGATTCGAAACTGTACCTCCGGGAAAGCGTCCCGAGGTGCTACCAATCTTATCTTAATCTTTGATTACTTTTAATCAATGGTTACTAGGCATGATGACTACACAAAATAATTGGTATTCCGCTTAGTCCGTCTGCTAACCAATTTTTTATCTATTTAATAAGAAAGTGCTAAGACAGCTTTGTGATATTAGTAAATAAATATCAAGATACGAGAAGATTTACCTTATGGCATCCGATGATGAATACGATAGTGAGAATTATATCCGGTATGTCTACAAAAGTGAACATTATGAGAGATACCCATACAGAATAATTAACGCGAATCATGTGCATAATTCCTTCTACGATGATTTCGAGGAAAATCAGGGCAGCTATCTGAAAAACATTAAAATTTTCAGTTTAGCTGATATTCCATGAAGCCGTGTTGGCTAAGTGGGAGCACACAAGACTTTCATTCCGAAGGTCGGGAGTTTAAACCACGACGAGCACCTCTGGGTGTTCTAACACTAACAGTGAAGGCAAACATCGCGAGGAAACCGGCTTGTTCTGAGCATTTTGAACGTTTGAAATACATGTGACATTCACCAACCCGCATTTGGCCAGCACAGCGTGGTGAATTAAGGCTTAATTTCAAAAATCCAACATAATATGTTGGATATTATAGGTACCTATATTATAGGTAGGTACAGTAACAAACGCACGCATTCATAATACGTTTTTTTAAATAATAAGGAGACAACACTAAAAAATATAACATTTAAAGCACTAGACAATACATCATACACACACACACACACACACTTAGGTAAAGGGTACTTAATTGGGTGATGTGCCATTGTGAACCAAAAAAGGATTAATCTCAGCTGTGTGTTGCTCTGAGCCTGTGACGGATTCAGGGCAACGCTGGTTTTCAGATTTACCCTTTCCGAGATGTTACTGACACATATATATGTATAATAATAGACTAAAATTAGATTAAAGAAATAAATATGTTCAATTAATTGATGGTATGCTACATAAATAAAATAAAAACTAAATAAACAAAATTGTACTATATTGTGCGATTCTCCTAATATACACTCGAGAGCATAGAAATCGCACACCCCCTACAGTTTCATTTTGACCCTTATTATTTTTTAAATTAAAGTTTGGTTGCAAATATAACTTGAATTAAATTTAAGTACACACTGTTAGCTTCCCAAAAACCCATAATGCCTAGCTAACAGATTGGACTAAATTAGCTCGTTTCAGGTAGCTCGGTTTGTGTGACTTTGAGCATGTATAAATCGATAAGGGATTGAAATGACATCATTTGCATACCAACTCTAAGTCAGAAAGATCCTTTAACCTATACGTCATCACTCTAAACAAGAAAATGGATGTAAATGTAATAACACCACAGAATATTAAATTGCTACGACGTAATGAAGTGAAACTAAAAGAAGAAGATTAGATTTTTGATAATCTGATACTACCTTTTAGTTTTAATCCACCCGTCGAAGCCAACATTAGGTGAAATAAGACCGCCCAAAACGTATTCTTTGTTTAGTATTTATTTACTTATTGTATTGTTTCTTTGTTTAGTGTGTGATATATAATTTTATATCTATCTATCCAAAGTTACAACTATACTGACTCTCGCAATGTCAATGTGGGCGTTAGTCGGTCGCCGTTACCGTTCGCAAAAATAGTTTAAGAGTCCTGCAGTGGGACTAGTAAGTATTTTAATTTTAAAGGCGATTGTTCTGGGTGTTTTATATAGCAACATTTAAAATGCCTATGCAACATAGTATTGCGTATTATCAAAGTCTACCCACACATGCACAAGCTACGACCGACGCACGGACAGATATTATTGTGCAAGTTTTTCAGGGCTTATCTACTCATTTCTGATTCAGAAAATCCCTGAGCTTATTTCTTCCTTTAACTCGTTGAGCCTATTTAAAAATTCTTATCGTTAAAAATAAAGCTAAGGATCACCATTACATTGCAATCACGCTAGGACCCATAACTATACGCTAAAACACCTCCCTTATAATAATATATATTAAACAGTATACACTTTGTACTCACCAGTTTTAAGTATCCCAAAATTAATAGGCCATATCTCAAAGGCAGGCAACAACAGCACCGCTTAAAATGAATTCCTTCAACTTTCATTATTTTATTAAGATTTTAAATTTGCTTAAATTTTAAACTAAATCCCTTTTTTTATATAGCTGTTGATAGTTGCGACACAGCTTGTCGCTACGATTGACCCGATGAGTTAGTCTGATCAGCCAGTACTTGATACAGTTAGTTATATTTTAATGCTTATCAGCGACAAATTCTGCGGTATATTAGGTATATGCTTAGTGACGCTATATAATTTTATCCACCTACGCAAAAATAATGGTACTTTACGGATTTAATGCACCCTATGTTATTAATTATAATGTACTTTTGTATTTATACATAAAATTATGATTATGTGTATATTATTAGAAAGGTACTAGTGCGTGTATATAAATAATAATCTAAACAAAAGTATCAGATTAGTACTACAATACTGCTAGCATATTTGCAGTAACGACTTTGTGGATCTCAGAGATGGGTCTTAATGAATCAATAGAAAAAAAATTGATTTCACAGATAAAGATATTTATTTATTTCAACATCCGAATTATTAATTCTCCATCCACGGTTGTCTGGAAGAAATTGCTTTTAGCAATAAGATCGCCTATTACGCATTCTAGGTTTAGTTTTAATTTCTTACTGTATTGTTTATTTGGTGTGTAATAAAGTATTTTCTATTCTATTCTATTCTATTAATTAATTTGCAGCTTACATTTGCATTTGGTTGGAATGTCATAATATCCAACATGATGGATTAACAAAGACTAGTTATTTTTAAGCTAATCCTACAATTTAAACGGTATAAGTATAAGATTATTGAAGTAATTCAAGCGTAATTATAATAAAAGCTTGCTCATAAAACAGTTTTACTCCTTCAATTTATTAGTCCACAACAAAATATGCGTTCTATAATTTAACTTAGTTTAGTTTTCGTTGAGTGTACTTTTATTTGACACTACAGACGTCAACATCTTCATAATCAGTAGGTGTGGTCTGTGATACATCCTGTTTCCTCCCCTCAGGTATAATGTCGGGGTTCCCAGCAGCGTCTGATCGCATGGTGCACTCGGAGTCAGCTGCATTGTTGGTGAAACTAAACTGACAGTTATTTTCCAATTTCAAAATCTCACTTCTTGTCAGGAATATTAGGTATACTTGTAAACCTGAAACGAAACTTTTACTTAACCGCGTTTATAAACTTTTTGATAGTACAGTCAAAAACAAAAGAAACTTATGAAATAGGGTCCCAAAATACAATATACAATAAATTATGTCAAAATTGAGTGATGTAGTTTACTAAACTAAACAAGCAACATGGCATTAGTAAATAATCACCTTGAAAATGAAAACCAAACAACATGTTATTCGAACAGTTACAGTAATTGTACGGTTTTACAACCGTAAAGTGATTATTTTTAAAATACGCGTTTTTTAAACTTCCACTTGTAGTTTCAAAAACGCGTATTTTATTTATATAGTTATTCGTTATCATTTCTGTGTTTGTAACAATGAGCTAGATGAGTGTGATTATTTTATAATGTAAAAAAATCAAAAATAAAATCTCAAAAATATAAGTGAAAGAATTTTTTTGATATCTTAAAAACTGAATTTTCTATGAATATTCAAAGTGGCATGTTATTAAAATCCGCGCGAACTCGACCGCTCAGCGCGTGACGTCACATCGCCGGTTATGTCCGCCGCGCGCTAACAAATCGTGCAGTAATTTTGAGATTTCATTGATATTTTTGGAATTATGGAGAAAAAAATACCATACAGATATTGTATAGTACCCTTATGTACGAATACAACGATTAGCACTCCAGAAAAATACTTTTATGATGTGCCCAACGACAAAAAGCTGAGAAATAAGTGTTGTAAACTGATGAGAAGGGGGAAAGTGTTCTGCAAAAACCAGTCGACATCGTTGATGAAGATCATTTTAATGCGAGTACCTAAATATGAAATAGCTACCTATATATTTTTTTACATTAATAAATGTTTAGTTTATAGAGTATGTCAAAAATTAATTAACCTTTAAGTTGGTATGGACGTCATTTTTTCATAACACTACACTGTGGACGTGGAGTCTCACAGGCTTCTTTAGGCACAAAAATTTTTTTGGAATGTTGATATAAGATCGCTTTTAAACTGATTTAATATTAAAGTTATGTGATTTAGCAATAAAATAACGTGCTTATATAATCAACTTTTTTCAAGAATAATAGAAATTTAAAAAATCCAAAGCTATGGCACTTTTTAGTTTAAATCTACTTAATTTATATTTTTATCTACATCTGCAGTTGGACGAAAGAAGGTCATAATCTGAGATTCTATACCCAGCTCCATTGTTTTTTTATTACTGACTGTAGAAAACGTTCGTTGGGTAGATATGTCATTAGGCGTCAAAGGTGCTGTTAAGGAACGGGGCTGCGTCGTATCTCTCATATCTTTGGCTTTAATAAATTTTTCGATCCAACTTGCGATAGTTTTGGTTTCATCCAAGAACAGGAACACGCTACTTCTGTACAAGCGGGCACCTCACTACGTCTATGTAACCACCTAACCAACGCCATTGTATGTTTGCATCCTCCTTTGCTTACTGCACAACCTTCACATTCAATTTTAAATTTTATTCCTAACTTCATTCAGAGATATAGAGCCCCCGATTTATTATGGGTATTATTTTTTATCTATAACCCACAGCAATCTGACAGCTCTAATAGACTAGTAGGAACGGACACTGACTAAACTATGACTGTGCCTACCTATGCATAAAATATCAATATACACGTAACCTTATCCTAGACTAAACCAGATTTTTTGATAAGTCCTACTCGTACTTACGTGTATTTCATTGCCATAAGTCCTATCACTCCATTATTATAAAACCAAAACGTATACTTAACGATTGCCTTAAGTCCTATCACTCACTCCATTATTATAAAACCAAAACTTGTAACGATACTTACGAATACCAAAGAAATTACTTAAGAAATAAGTACCATTTGGTCTCAAATGAAATAAAGGCCCTTAGATAGGTAGGTACCTACTTTACCCAGATGCCTTCTCACTTTTATAATATTATTAACCTACCTCCTACAAATAACGTAATGCAGAGGTAAATACTTAGATTAATATCTCGTTATATGTAGGTCTATTTACTTACCTTGCAAGTTTTTGCCCTTGGATTTCTGCAATAATATACTTAGCATGGTTTGTGAAATAATCCGCAACCCTAAGTAAATCGACTTTCTGAAGATTATTTGATTGTCCACGTGAAAATCCTAGTTCCATGTTGGGTGGTTGGTTGGTATACCATTCATAAAAAAATTACAAATGTATCGAAATGAACAAAAGTAAGTTTACAGAGCTATGCAACCGCCCGCGCGCCGTCGCCGTTCGTCGGCTACAACACAACCGGCGATGTGACGTCACAGCCATTACTCGACGGGCGCAATCAGTTTTCGCGCGTTCCCATATTGATTTGCTTATAAATAATTCAATTTTTGAGATATCAACACAACTTTTTCACAGTTAGTCTTATTATTGCTTAAAGTTTTAGTTAGGGCTGAAAAAGGGGAATAAAATTTGATTTACATCTTCCTCATTGTGTACTGGCATGGGTGAGAAAAAGGGACCCCAGGCAGACTGGTGCTGTAGTTGATCACTACTAAAAGTTTAATCTTATTCTTACTAAACTAACACTTATCTATATAAATCAAAATGAATTGTTGTTCGTTAGTCTGATTAAAACTCGAGAACGGCTGGGTCGATTGAGCTGATTTTGGTTTCAAAATGTTTGTCGTAGTCCAGGGTAGGTCTAAACGGTGAGCAAATAAGGAAAAATCGCCGGGAACTTTTTTTACCCGTGCGACGCCGGGGCGGGTCGCTAGTTACAATATATCAGTGTGAATGATACAGTCATATCAGTGTGTTACCTACCAGTATTTATCGAACCCAGAGTTAAATGTAACTTGAGGACCCAGGCGGCAAACAAAACTCCATCCCACAAAGCAAACAGCACGAAGGTATATGATAATATCCCGAACCAAATGAGGCTGACGAGTGTACATTGCGCTATACTGTAGTAGTTGTAGATCCTCAGAAGCTTAGGATTTTTCTGAAACATTACAAACAGAACAGTGAAGCGCAGCTGACTGTATCATTCTCACTCGTGAATATATCTCGACCCCGATAGAGCATTTCAACTCAGAACGTGACGGATCAGTCACACTCATGGCCAACAAGAAAAAATCAGCGCCAAAAGAATTTTCACTGAAATAACCTTGAAGGTGAACCTCTTGAAAAATCGTGGTCCATCCAGCCTACTTTCCACTCATCTTCATCATCATCATTTCAGCAATAGGACAGCTAGTGCTAGACAAATTTAATGACTTCCAGTTTTTTCGATTGGAAGCGGGCTACATCATAAAAGTCATCCGTCCATCAAATCAGGATTCAAGATTCAATATTCTTTATTGATAACATAGGTCAGGTTTGTTTATAGGCATGTCCTCAAAATTTGTATAATTTATTTATTTTCAATTATACATACGATTTTTCAATAAAATAACAAATAGTGATATAAGTCATACAATGTCACTTAATTTATAAAAACTCAAGTCAGTTGAAGGCAGTACGTTTTTAGACAAGTTGACTTTGTAGACGAGCTGCTGCTTAGGCGAATCGATACTATCCCTATATTACTACTAATGACACTATTTTTATTATGATAATCATCATAATAAAAATAGTGTCATATCTTACCTTATGACATCCGATGACGAACAAAGTAGTCAAAGTTGTGTCAGTTACGCCTAGAAGGATCCCAGTTATTCTTATTATGACGTTCCATATCAAGGATTGTCCTTTTTGATACGGAAAGAAGAACAAGTCTGAGACGATCGCTACTATCCAAGATATAACTAAAAGCAAGGCAAGTATCTGGAATAGAAGAAACTATTATTCAAAACTTATAAGTAATATTCATCCGGAATGGCTTTATAATAATTTTATTAAATTGTTTTACTTCAGAGAGAACGGAATAATATACACACATTAGTATTCAAGATCTAGGATTTAGTATAATTATTACAGACTTATAAACGACATCCCACATTTAAATAACACTATCAATCACTTATAAATAAAAAAAAATACAATAGTAGTAGGTAAAATTTGAATGGGTAACTTGAATATTAGATTTCGGTACACTTATTACGTGTACCTATACAAATATATTTATGTAAATAGCCCAACATTGAATGCACATTTTAATGCACATTTTTAATCTAAGTACCTACTATGTTATCTAACCATATGCATAATTTTTCTACATACCAGTTTCAAGTATCCAAAGCACAAAAGTCCATAACGTAGCGGAAGACAGCAACAGCAGCGTGTAAAACGTAAACCTTCAACTTTCATTTTAAAACAATTTAAATAATAAAAAAACGAGAGTTGATTTATGTCTGGATAGATTATACGATACGAGTTTATGAGCGGGTGCAAGTGTTTTGAATAACAATACACGTATTTATGCAGTTTGATATCAGTGTTTTTATAAATAGACTAGCAGTAACACGCGGTGTTAACCGCGTTTAATAGATTTTTCCGCGGTATCACATAGTTTTCCCGCGGTAAAATGTATGCCACTTCTCAAGTCTTAAATAATCTGTGTACGAAATTTCATTCAAATCGGGTGAGTAGATCCAGAGATTAACCTCTACAACCTCGCATACATTCTCACAACAATACACACTTTACCTCTTTATTATTATTCTAGTGAATAGATAATTTTAATGAGTACGGGGAAATTTAATAAGATGTTTTTCTTCGTACATACATTTTATAGCCTCAGGTAGTTGTGATAAGTAACTAGGTATATATCTATAGAGATGAGTTTCTGTTCCAAATGGGGTTCCTCAAGGTCTCTACTTGGGCTTTTGTTATATACATAGTTTTAAAAAAGTGAAGATTATTTTCAAGACAACCTTTATTCCATTTTTTAAATTTCCCTAATAGTAAAGAGGCAGCTTTATTGTATGATTTATTTAATATTAAGTAGGTAGTAGTTATTTATGTTAAGTTATTATTTATAGATAATTGTTTTGTTTTTTCTATATAGATGAGTTTCTTTTCCAAATGGGGTTTCTCAAGGTCTCTACTTGGGCTTTTGTTATATACATAGTTTTAAAAAAGTGGAGATTATTTTCAAGACAACCTTTATTCCATTTCTTAAATTTTTTATTGATTAAATTTGACAAGATTTAATTTTATATTAATTGTTTTTTTTTTATAATTATTTAAATCTCTTACTTTCTACGTAAACTTCTGGAATCTAATATATAAAATTCTTCTGTCACGGGGTGCGTAATCGAACTCCTCCGAAACGGCTTGACCGATATTGATGAAATTTTTTGTGCTTATCCGGTATCTATGAGAATCGGCCAACATCTATTTTTAATTAAAAAAAAAAAAAAATTTTGCAAAACAACGTTTGCTGGTGTCAGCTAGTATTTCAATATAAGTCATGAATTTGAATTAGAGACCGAAAGCAAAAAAGGTTGTTTAATGCAGTTCCATTAAGACTAACTAACCCCGAATGGTGTTCACACCTTTTTTGTCACTTAGGTATATCTATTTATAGGTTACGGTTCCTTATGAGTTTATGAGTGAAATGTCATGAGTCTAGCATTATTTATGTATTTTGAGTTTACCGATATTTCGTCACAGTTACATGCGCCATGATCCAAGCTGCGCCGAGTTGGGTACCTAACTACATTCTGACTCTTAACTCTCAACAACTCTCAACTCTTTCTGACTCTTAACTACATCCTGTGCGTGAAGATGACGGATGTCATAATTTTTTCTGCATAAAAATTAAAAAAAATAGTTTAACCTGCAAAGTGAGGTGTATCACTTATTAAAAACATTAAAAACATAACTACATTTTACATAGGTACTAACATACTTTTTACATGTAGTTGTAATGTCCCAAAGGGATTCCTGAAAGGGTATAGATAAAATGAAACACCTAAATTATCTATACATGTATGTCTATTATATTAAGTATATCGAATGTCTAGTACCCGTAACATAAGCTAAAAGCTTACCACGGGGATATTTGTTGTGTGGATTATCCGGAAATATATATTTTTTAGGAAATATAGATAAGCCTTCTTTTGATACAACAAATCATAAGTAACTCGCGGTACCTTATATCTATGTATTATATTAAGTATATCAAATGTCTAGTACCCGTAACACAAGCTTAGAGCTTACCACGTGGCTAGATGTTGTTGTGTGGATTGTCCGGAAATATTTATTTTTTATTGTCACCATAGAAACAACGTATAAATGAATATGAATACCCAACAGTTATATTGACAGACAAAGCGATCTACTCTCTAGAGGACCTGTCTGGTGAAAAAAAAACCCTATAGATTTATGAATAGCGTTAGTAAACAAAAAAATTGGTATCTACAAGTCTGGTGTGGATAAAAAGCGAATAATCAAAATAACTACAATATTGATAGATCTCTTATGAGATAGTTTTATAATATAAGAATAAATAAAAGATAATATATATTTAGTATCACAGATATATTTCAAGGTTAGACCAATTAACAAAGCTTAAATTGAATAATTTGCAAACCAGTTCGCTTGATTGAAATCTCGAAACTGCATTTTAAAATGTATAACTGATTCAGCTGAAATTCTGTACATACGTTTAGTTGGGATGACAATCCATGGTTAGCCGTGTGACGTCATTTAATCTAACATGGGGGAATAACTAAGCAGTGCCATATAAGTTTTAAGCTACATCATAATACCATATACATAGGGAAATAAAAACACCTTCTTCTTCTCTAAAAAAAGATCTTAAATTTATTAAACATAGTTTTAAAATTCAAAGTTGTTCAATTTAACTTATTGTAGTTTCCGTTGAGTCTACTCGTATCTTTGACACTACTGATGTCATCTTCATCATCATCAGTAGGTGTGGTCGGTGGAACATCCTGGTTCCCCTCAGGTATATTGTCGGGGTTCCCAGCAGCGTCTGCTCGCATCGT
Organism: Gymnoscelis rufifasciata; assembly: GCA_929108375.1. Lineage (NCBI taxonomy): Eukaryota > Metazoa > Arthropoda > Insecta > Lepidoptera > Geometridae > Gymnoscelis > Gymnoscelis rufifasciata. The sequence goes on along the minus strand of OV815315.1, from coordinate 2,482,457 downwards.
GCACTCGGAGTCAGCTGCATTGTTGGTAAAACTAAACTGACTGTTATTTTCCAATTTCAGGATCTCGCTCCTTGTCAGGAATATAAGGTATACTTGTAAACCTGAAACAAAATGATTTACTTAAACTGCGTCTATGAACTTTTTGATAAACTTATATTCATAGGCAACAGCAAAAACTGATGTATTAGGGTCCCAAGATTATTGTATCAATAAATTAAGTCTAAAGTTACTGACTATTGTAGTTTATTAGAAGTAAAGGAACAAATAACCTGTCATTAACAAGTGATTACTACTAAGTGACTAAACTAAGTGATTGCATTTATCATTATCTTTTGACTAATTAAAAATTGATTTTGAACTGACACTTTGGTATACCCTAAACTTGTTTCATCTGGCACGTCACGCAAGGAGATGTTTTGGAACGTTGATCTTAATGACCTACTTTTGCTGTTGACTGTAACCCTTGGCCATGAACGGGTTAAAATTATATTATCGGAAGTATGAACGGTCACCGTCAGTATTGTGTATTACAATAGTGTGACATTTGGGTGTGAAAAGTGATGCATAGTCTTGTAATAAAAGGCTAAGAAAGAGGGTAGACCGCTTTGACTGCTAATAAAATTTTTAACCAAATCGCTAAAGCTTCAGTTCACCCGTGACTGTGCCGATATATCTGGAAAATCAAAAGACAATCTGCTATGCTAAATATCCCGTATAAATCTAAATAATGTATATATTTCTTTAAAATATTAATAGTTCTTTAAGTTCCTTAAAGCATTCCATTCGGATTGAACCCTATTTTTAGACCTTTTGCAGGTGTAAATTATGTCCAGATTTTCCTTTACTTCCAGATGGAGAACAAAACTTTACTCAGTTGTTACTTGTTTTTAGAAGGTACATACAAGACTTCATTTTTTACATTTTAGAAGCAGTTATAGTTTTGTGATATAATTGTGACTATTATTGTACTAAACTCGTTTATCGTTTAAAAGCGTGCTTCTCGGAACTTTCGACAAATAAGAAATATTGAGTATCCCTGTCATCTGTGTCAGAAAAAGGGACGCCAGGCAGACTGGTGCCGTAGCGACCTTCGTAACGAACGAATATACTCTCCATTATAAAGTATATGACTACTAAAAGTGTTATTTTCTTTTATAATAAAATTGACACTAATTGAGGTATTATATCAGTGTGTTACCTACCAGAATTTATCAAACCAACAGTTAGAAATAACTTGGTTTTCCAGGTGGCGTATACGACTCCGAAGTGCAAGGCAGCCATCACGTAGTGATATGCGAACAGCCCGAACCAAATGACGCTGTAGAGCGTACATAGGACTATAATGTAGTAGTTGTGTATCCTCATAAGCTTAGGGTTTTTCTGAAACATTACAAACGGAGCAGCTTACTGTATCTTTCTCACTCGTGTACATCGAGCATTTAACTCGGATGTGACGGATCAGCCACACTCACAGCCAACAAATAAAAATGTGCTATAAGAAGTTTTCACTTTAGACACACGGTACCCTAAGGATTAATGATGATGTATCCATCCTTAATAGCTCACCACTCAGCTTTATCATCATCATATCAGCAGTAAAACGGCCAGTACTCTACAAACGCTTTGCTCATTGACTTCTAGTTATTTCTGGTGGAAGCGTGCTGCATCCACCCTGAACCTAATCGAACCTTGACGGATGACTAAGTAAGGGCTGACCTTACTCAGTCATCCGTTCATCAAGTCGGCGGACACTCAACGCTTCGTTTGCCGATTCTTGGATCCCAACCGAGAACTTTACAGCTCCAACTGTAATCCGTTCCACGCGTTATATAGTTTTTTTATGTTTTATAAGCCTTCGTTTGACCACAATCTCACCTGATGTAAAGTGACAATGTGGGCTTCTCCGGGCCACATTACAAAACACGAAAATATCGTTTCACGCACTGGCCCAGCCCGGAGGGTGGTGACAAGCCGCGGCCGAAGCTTACCACTAGAGACTGTTCTTAGCAACAGCCTGCAAATAACGAACCAATCCGCTCATGTCATCCCGCCGAAATATGTCCTTTAGCTACATTTATATAACTACTATTTATCTATTAAAATAGACACCTTTTATTACCTTATGACATCCGATGATTAACAAAGTAGTCAAAGTTGTGTCAGTTACGCCAAGAAGGATCCCAGTTGCTCTTATTATGACGACCCATAACAATGTTTGTCCTTTTAGGTACGGATAAAAGACCAATTCTGAGACTATCGCTATTATCCAAGATATGACTAAGAGCAAGGCAAGTACCTGAAATAGTGGAACTTTTATTCAAAACTTTAAAATATACAGGAACGGCTTCATATTATAAAGCCGAAGGGATTGTTTGATTGTTTGCTTGAGCGCGCTAATCTCAGGAACTTCTTTGTCCGATTTGAAAAAATAATTCACTGTTGGATAGCCTACTTATCGATTGCATGCCATTAGCTTATTTTACATCGGATAATCCATTATACACTACTTATTATTATTATTATGACCCGGTATCATCCCACTGCTGGGCAAAGGCCTCCCCCAATTCAGTAAAATTTAAACACTACTAATATTATTAAATTCTTTAATCTCCGAGAGAATGAAAAAATCTTAACATCTAAATATTCCGCATCTGGAGTTAAGTATAGTTGTTACAGATCGGTCTGCAATAATCATTAAAGAATCTATAGGTTTGTCATCTCATTCCGAATTAGTTTTATATAAAATGAAATCAATTTTGCCTTAATCTGAAATGGAAAGCCATTTCAGATTAAGGCAAAATTAATTTCACCTTCCAATTTAAAGTAACAATTCTAGTAATAAATTAGTTATGATCTAATTTTCTCGACCCCTAATAATACGTCGGCACCTAAGGCAGGCAATGTGGTAGTTTGTTTTTGCACAACTATGGAACCCGTGATTATCTATACCAATATTATTATGGCAATAATTATTATTACGAGAAAGGATATTGCTTCTTTTTACCGCGGGAATATATGTAGGTCCCGCGGGAAAAGCCATAAGACACGGGCAATGCCGCGGCGCGAATAACTAGTGATTGTATATACGACAGTCCTCATCTAAAAACACTATCAATCACAGCAGAATCACATGCACCGGCTACGTGTCCGTACATTTCTATAATAACATTTATATAACTTGAACCACCAAAATCTACTATAAAAGTTACCCCTTTTATAGTAGATTTTGGTACCTACATTATATCTTGTAAGTAGCACAACACTTAATACACATTTGAATGCCAAGTATCTTCTTATTAAGTTAACTGTATATGCCCTATTTTTTTTACATACCAGTTTGATATATCCAATCGCCAAAAGTCCATAACGTAATGGAAGACAACAACAGCAGCGTGTGAAACGTAAACCTTCAACTTTCATTCTAAAACAATTTGAATACCGAAAAAATCAAGACTTCCGTTACTTTTGGATAAATACGATACGAGTTTATGCGCAGGAGCGAGTGCGTTGAATAACAAACGCGATTTAGCAGTTTGATATCAGTGTTTTTATAAGCTGATATTTTTAACTAGGGTTAAAGTTTAACAAAAGTCAGCGTAGTAGTAAGTAAACTGTATGTATTTTCATCATCATTATCATCATCATCCGCAGCCTGACTTCATCAACTGCTGGGTAAAGGCCTTCTCTTGTTCTCGCCACTTTTGACTGCCTTGTGCATATTGCATCCAGTAGCGCCCTGCGACTTTAAAAATGTCGTCAGCCCATCTTCCTGCTGGACGACCGACGTTCCTATAGGCTATTTTACATGGTGCTAACTGCTAGAGGCGTATACATGACTCTGGTTGTATAAGCATATTGCCAGCAGAAATGCATTAACGAATGGTCGATCTCTTATGAGATGGGTTTCATTGACTCAATAATAGATAATAAATTAAGTTTCACAGCAGATATATTTCAAGGTTAGACCAAATTACCAAAGCTCATATTAAATAACTTACTTGCAAACAAGTTTGTTCGGTTAAAATCTCGAGACTGCATTTTAAAGCTAATAACTGATTCAGCTGAAATTCTGTACATGACAATCCATGGTTAGCCATCTGTCGTCATTAAATAAAACATGGGGGATTATATAAAACCGGCTTTGTAATTTTTTAAATAAAAAAATATGTTCTCTAAAAATAAGGTTTGTTTCTTCAATTTATTCAACATAGTTAAAAAATCCAGAGTTGTTCAATTTAACTTAGTGTAGTTTCCATTGAGTCTACTCGTATTTTTGTCAGTACTGACGTCATCATCTTCATCATCAGTAGGTGTGGTCTGTGGAACATCCTGGTTCCTCTCAGGTATATTGTCGGGGTTCCCAGCAGCGTCTGCTCGCATGGTGCACTCGGAGTCAGCTGCATTGTTGGTGAAACTAAACTGACTGTTATTTTCCAATTTTATAATCTCACTCTTTGTCAGGAATATTAAGTATACTTGTAAGCCTGAAACAAAATATGAACTAAAACTATGTAATTACGATAAACTTACCTACTTTGTTTCACTGGTTTATTAATATTATCTACATGACATTCGGCAAGATAGAGAACAGAATAAGACACTTTGCAGATGATTACAACGATTTTTAGAAGGAGTACAAGTTTACTATAGTATCTTTAATTTTAATAAATTATTATTGTTTTTAGGCTTACGTGATACATTGTAACAATTACAGAACACCGTGTAGTTTTAATAATAATAATAATATAACTCTTTATTACACACCAGGATAAAACAATACAAAAAGGGACCAAATGCGTAATGGGCGGTATTATACGTAAATAAAAAAAAATATTCTAACTTTTTAATAGGTAATCATAGTTTTCACGATATTAAGTCTTAAACCGAGTAACATACTATGAAAAAAACAATCGCACTACCAGCAGTTTATGCCGTAATCATGACGCTTGAAAAAATGGGGAGAATATAGAACGAGAACTCAAATACTAGAGAAAATAAACTTTGGGATGGTAACGGCTACAGTCGTCAAACATTGACAAACTTAATAACCAGAGAGTATATAATCACTACGTTTTAAATAACCTTCAAATCATGGAATGTTACCCTTTTGTTAAACGTCTTCGAGTAATTTAGTCTATGGTTGTAATATAGCAATCATAATCAGTCAGTCACAGTTGTCAGTTGGCTTGATGGCTATTTATTGTATCATAGACTTATTTAAACAAATATGCCTTAATGATCCTGTTTCACTACCTCCGAGTAAAATGAGACAATGTCCAAAATATTGAGCTATTCCACTCTGCACATGTGACGAAGCGAGACAGCTCTTGACATATCTAACCATTGACACGTATTATTGACAGTCATTGCCTACAGGCTGGTGCAAGTGTCTATGATAGAATCTGACATAAAACTTTGCTAAGGCATTGCTTTGAAAAAATTGCCACCTTAATAAAAAAAAATGCCAACTTAATAAAGCTAATCGCGACTATAATACTTCCAAATATTAAATACGCTTTAGTGGTTCGCAAATCTTTTTGTAACTGCTACTTCTGAGATAAGTGGTATTATTATTCTTCTTCTTCTTGTTAAATAGGTTTTATTCTTCATGGATCATTGTCAATTTGTCACCTATCAGTCTAGTACTTGACCTTTAATTGACATATAACCACTTTTGTAAAAATTAGTGAAAATTATGAATAACAAAACAATTCATAAAAATTCTATTCGATGCGAAATTTGCAAGAAACTCATACAGCAGACAAGTGAAGACAAAAAGCTTATACCAAATATTTGCCCTGGATGAAGATCGGTGAGTACATTTACCAATATGTTATTTATTGCTTCTGTAAACAATAGGCGTTTTGTTTGCTCGCCTATCATCGATATATTTTCATACCACAAAATTGCAAGTCCACCAGACCTAAATGGTTCTATGCTACAAATTAAATATGAATTATTCATCATCATTTTTATTATAGGACATAAGCCTCATTTCAAAATTGTATCTATAACACGATAATATGCTATGGCCTGTTATTTTTTCTTTATTTGAACATAAATATAACGAATTTGTCTCCCACATCCTCAGTTCAACACTCGGAATCTAAAACCATTAACCATCAATATGATCAGGAGTTTAAATACTATATATTAATTAATTTGTTGTTGTGCTGTTTTTCCGAATATAATTAAACTTTTTTTTCAGATGATGCTTGGTCAACCTCATTTAAATGACACATTATAGGAGGAGTATTATATTCTTAGATTCATCTCGATGTGTTGCTTTATTATGTTGGTGTTTCAATTATAGTAAACTTCGATTTGACATTTTGCCTAGATCAAAAATTTCCTTCCTAGTCCCGTCTCTTAAAACGTAGTGATTATATACTCTCTGATTGCCTATTTAACTCGAATTTTTTGAAAGAAGTACCCCATATTTACGTTCCCACTTCTGGGACACATGGACTTATCTCTAGACGAGAGAGAGATTAGGCCTTATTACACCACGCTGGCAGTTTTCAGACAATGCCGGTTTCCTGATGATGACGATGTTTGCCTTTACCGTTAAAGCACTACTTACTGTTACACTACACTTTACTGTTTAAAGCATTCCCATTACGTTAATGTGAATCTTATTTATACCTACCAGTATTTATCATGCCAGCTGTTAGATACAACTTGAGGACCCAGGTTGCGAATACGACTCCTCCCCATAAGGCAAGCTCCACGAAGTAATATGCGAACAGCCCGAACCAAACCACGCTGACCAGAGTACATAGAACTATACTGTAATAGTTATATATCCTCAGAAGCTTTGAATTTTTCTGGAACATTGCATACAAATAAATAGAGTTAAACTTCGTATCTGCTCTTGTATCTCAACGGCTGCAAAATGAATAGTCTCCGTTAAAAACTATTTAATTATTTGCCGTGATGCTAGCCTATCTTTTCATCCTGGTAAGAACAAACTGCCGGAAGGAATCCTAAAATTGCATCGTGCAATCCCAAATAAAATATTTTGGTAAACCTTCCTCAAACACTTAAAATACTAAAACGTGTTTTATATATATATATCTTTTACAAAAATTTATGTTTATTTATTTATCTTTTACAAAGAACATGTTTACTTAAACATATAACCACTAAGGTTTAAACAAGTGCTATTATAAAAACTTATACACAAAATATATGATTATGTGTGAGAATACGATATTCTACCGATCTTAGATATATTTTTAAAATGGTGTGTTAGATGGGGTCAAACCATATCTCTGGTCTTTCATGGGTTACTTAAATTGTTCGTTATGTCTGATTTACTAAATACGGTCCTAAATCACAATCTAATTTCAACGAATAATGGAATTCTCAATTCGACGCGTAGTTAGCTTTTTGTTTGGCTTTTTTGTCACCTCATAACTAAACACATTGACCACAGAATAATAAATTACTACGCTTTTAAAAACGCTAAATTACCTTATGACATCCAAACACGAACACAGCTGTTAATAGTGAATCAGCTACGCCTAGAAGGATCCCAGCAGTTCTCATCGTGATGATCATTATCAAGATTTCTCCGTTGTGGTACGGATAGTAGAACAAATCTGCGACAAACGCCACTATCCATGCTACTAGTAAGAGCAAGGCCACTACCTGGAATAGAAGTTTTTGTTATTATAGTATTTGCCTCCGCTAAAAAGTATTCTATGTATTTTGATATGTGAACTACATAATATTATTGTGAAGTTTAATAAAATCCATTGAGTAGTTTTTGCGAGAAAGAGCAAGAATCACACACTTACATCCTCACAAGCTTTCGCGTTCATAACGATGTCCTCAGCTGATATCGGCTATGGCGACATAATTTTTTCTACTATTATTATACATAATATAATTATTATTTTTATTATGGTTGGTGGGCCCTTAAGTGACTGACGAAGCTTTTGCCTTAAATGTGCGTGCGCAAATAAAACACGTTAAAACATTTTATTATTTATAATATAATTATTATTATATTGGCCAGCGTGGTTAATTGAGGCTAAATCTCTCATATCAAAAAAGAAGTTCCAAAGCCTCAGAAGTGGGAACGTTTATAGGGTATTTAATTGAAGTTTAATTTACATATATTATAATATAATATTTGAAGGATTTACTATTATATTCTTACTTACTTTTTAGCTAACTACTTACAAAGTTTACATACCAGTTTGAAGTATCCGTAAGACAAAAGTCCATATCGCAAAGGGAGACAACAACAACAGCGTGTAAAACTTAAACTTTCAAATTTCATGTCTAATTTTTATTTAAAATACAAAAAAAAAACAATTTTCTTGTTCTCTGAATAGACAAATGCAAGTCTATTCACAAGAGCGAATGCTTTTACTAACGATATGCGTTTGAATGCAGTTCGATATCAGTGTTTTTATAAATAGATAATTATATCGTGGGTTAAAGTTCATGTTAATAATCGGAATAATATATTGCAAACGGGAAATTAACTGGGACATAACCTGAAGTGCAGGGCAGCTTAAAGCAGAGGTTAGATCTTCGGTACACATTACATACGCTCACCTTTATAACCCCCGACCAAAAAATAGGGGTATTATAAGTTAGACGTTTATGTCTGTCTGTCTGAGTGTATGTCTGTGTGTCTGTATATCTGTCTGGGACATCATAGCTCCCGAACGGATGGAGCGATTTCAATTTAGTTTTTTTTGTATGAAAGGTGAGTTTGGCGTGAGTGTTCTTAGATATGTTTCATGAAAACCAGTTGTGCCATTTAAAAGTTATGGGGGTGAGAGTGGGGAAGGAAAGCCGAAAATCTGCGAATATGTAATATCGCGTGCACATTACAAAATATTATGGTGTTTTACTTTTTAAGAAATTAGGGCATAGGAATACGGGGTTTTTCTTAAATTTAAAATTTAGATTTATAGGTACTCGTTGTACTGACCAGATAAGTATCGTGCAAAAATCAGTAATGAATTTGAATTGCATTGTGACAGTCTTTTTAAATATCATAGGATACTAGCGGACACCCGCGACTTCGTACGTGTTATTTATTTCCACAAATATTTTATAGCACATGTTTTAAAAAATCTCTTAGAAATCATGGGTATTGTAACGTAACCAAACGTAACTTTAACGAACCCATTTCTAAGCCCCTCCGGCAGTTATGAGCTAGATTTAAATTAATTCTATAGCCCTTCTGGCTCTCTATAAACTTATTTAAATAAAATACAATTACATTTTTTCCGTGTTTTTTTATGCTCCCCGGTTACTTAGTTCCGGACACTTTTTAGGTCCGGACACTTTTTAGGTCCGGGCAAAGTTTTACAAACGGGACAGTATTTAATACAAACTTCTAGCCTAGGTTTTAAGTCTTTTTTTAGGGGTATTGATTTATAAAGATACATCCCCATAGCATCCATGCTCTAAAGATGGAGCATACATTTGTGTTTCATAAATTCAAAACATTGGACTATGATACAGATTTCCATCACCTCTTTTATCCCCCTCTAAAGTGTTTTTTGTTTGTTATTTGTTTTTTTTTTTTTTTTTTATTATTGATAAGCCTTCATTTGACCACAATCTCACCTGATGTTAAGTGACGATGTGGTCTAAGATGGAGCATGAAGGCCTAGAAGATGGCTTCTCCGGGCCACATTACGAAACACGAAAAAATCGCTTCACGCACTGGCCCAGCCCGGAGGGTGGTGACAAGCCCGGCCGAAGCCTACCACCAGAGACTGTTGTTAGCACCACCCGGAGGTCACGTGTAAGGATTCAGAGGGTTACCACTTACGGACGTGAACAGACAAAACCTCCAATTAATTTATTGCTAATTATTTTGTTATAATATGTAGTTGTGCTGTCTCTTTGAAAAGTGTTATCTGTTTTTGTGTATCCAAATAAATGTTGTTTTAATAATACCTACCGTTCAACTGAGTAACATCTTTTTCTCTTATTAATTTTATTAAACTAGACACTAGCAATCCGACGCTTCAAGCGCAGCGTCCAATTATTAGAAATTGAATTGAAAAGTAGTTCTATTCTATTATATTTAATGGCAACATACAAACAACTGACCTCTCGGCGGGAATCGAACCCGCTACCTCTTGCGCCAAAACAATTCTCATAAGTTTAAACTAACTTAAAAGATTGACCATAAATAAAATTGAACAATTCCTAATCGTTTATTTAGTAACCAACGAATCCAAAACATTAACAAATTGTTCACATAGATTTCTAAACATTGTCATATTTATTTGCAGTTGTTCAGGGGCGCGTATTGTAAACGTTGGCTCGACTGTTGGCCGAAGTCAGGCCAACTCGCAGCCCTCGGAAGCTGGTGCTGGATTTCTGACGAGCCAGTATGGCTTTCTTCACGTCTTTCTGTTTCACGACTTCGCTTTTTACTAGTACCATGAGGTATGTTTGAAGACCTGTAATATAAGTAGGTATTATTATCTTTATATACAGGGTGTGGCGTAATGAGTGGATAATCCTTTACCCGCGGTTGGGGGGCATCGCGACTGTTCGGAAAATGATAATTTGTATTCAGTAAAAGTGTCGCGGTTTTCGAGTTATCAGGCATTTTTAAGTTTTTTTAAAAAGTTAGACCTGACCCACTCTTTTAAGTACCAAATTTACAATACAAAGAATTTTCTCAGTCTATTTTCTGAATAGCATACCTAGATAGTGGTGCTATCAAACGTAAACTACCAATTTTGTGCTATAGCCATAGTTTTTTCTATTTTTATTATTGAACGCAAAATTTGTGTTTTCATTTTATTTTTATCAAACTTTGGTAAGTCGTGGTGTAAAAAAAATGTATGGTGACATGAGTGCCCAATTAATAAATAATTAGCCTATTTCATTAGGATTCAAAAATGGTATAACATACGATATCTCTAGCTCTGAATTAAAAAAACTAATGATTTTAAAATGAGTTAGAAGCATTTTTTGAATTTACAAGATAATTTAAAATTTATTTAATTCTAATAATTAATACCAATGTTACAACTAGGAACTGTATGAGAGCGTGTAAATGAAACAAAAACTCATCAAAATTACATTTATTAAATTTATTTACAATAAATGTTCGAATTGCCCACCTTGAGCTCGAATGCATGCCCTGCACCTTCTAATAAACGATCGCTTAACATTTCGGGCATGCCCCGTTTGACTTATGGTCTCCGCTGCCCTGTTTATTCGCTCCCGAAGTTGGTTGATGGTGGATGATGTAAACCATGTCCTTGAGGCACCCCCAGTAATAAAAATCCAGGGGGTTTAAATCAGGTGACCGAGGTGGCCACGGAGTCCCAAGCGCCCAATCCATCTTCCGGTAAATGTGGCGTCGAGATGTTCGCGCAGGAACATCTTTACTGGGGTACCTCAAAGACATGATTTACAAAGATACCATATTCATCATTAACCAACTTTGGGAGCGAATAAACAGGGCAGCGGAGACCATAAGTCAAACGGGGCATGCCCGAAATGTTAAGCGAGCGTTTATTAGAAGGTGCAGGGCATGCATTCGAGCTCACGGTGGGCAATTCGAACATTTATTGTAAATAAATGTAATAAATGTAATTTTGATGAGTTTTTGTTTCATTTACACGCTCTCATACAGTTCCTAGTTGTAACATTGGTATTAATTATTAGAATTAATTAAATTTTAAATTATCTTGTAAATTCAAAAAATGCTTCTAACTCATCTTAAAATCATTCGTTTTTTTAATTCAGAGCTAGAGATATCGTATGTTATACCATTTTGGAATCCTAATGAAATAGGCTAATTATTTATTAATTAAGCACTCATGTCACCATACATTTTTTTTACACCACGACATACCAAAGTTTGATAAAAATAAAATGAAAACACAAATTTTGCGTTCAAAAATAAAAATAGATAAAACTATGGCTAAAGCACAAAATTGGTAGTTTACATTTGATAGCACCACTATCTAGGAATGCTATCCAGAAAACAGACTGAGAAAATTCTTTGTATTGTAAATTTGGTACTTAAAAGAGTAGGCCAGGTCTAACTTTTTAAAAAATCTTAAAAATGCCTGATAACTCGAAAACCGTGACACTTTTACTGAATACAAATTATCATTTTCCGAACAGTCGCGATGCCCCCCAACCGTGGGTAAAGGATTATCCACTCATTACGCCACACCCTGTATATAATTCTTCTGTTAGTGTGTATGTCACTGAACTTCTCTCAAACGACTGGACCGATTTTGATGAAATTTTTTGTTTGTGATCAAGGGGATCTGGGAATGGTTTAGATTCACAATTTTGGAAAATTTTTTTAATAAAAACCCGTGCGAAGCCGGGGCGGGCCACTAGTAATATATATTTTTATTATCACTCTAGTTATTTAGTATTGGCAATAGTAGTCATGGGATTAATATTAGTAAGAGTAAGTTTTTGTTTTTATTTTTGTAAATTTAGTATATGTTTTATTTTGTTTTCCACCGCCGTCCATAACCTTCCTGAATTAAATTCTTTCCATACAAAGGTTGCCTGGAAGAAATTGCTTTAAGCAATAAAACCGCCCATTACGCATGCTAGGTTTATTTTTACTATTAATAATTTTGTATTTTTGTTTATTGGTGTGTGTAATAAGGAATTTTCTATCTATCTATCAATAAACAATTAGGTACGAGTGGAAATTGATAGAAATCCTTTTTTATCAGATTTACGTAAAATTCTGTAATAAAATATTTATGATGATAATAAATAATAAACAACTAGCTCGGCAGTCGTTGTTTTGTCTGACGCGCTTCGCGATGTGACTGCTTCTGTCAGTTGCCATGGATACTTATAAAAAAACTATACTTTTCAAGAAAATGCTTGATTTCTTCCCGACTCCTTCAACAATTATCATAATAATTTAACTAAATTTGAATAAAATCCTTGGTCTTCAATCCCTCTATTGCTAAAAACTGCATAAAGATCAGACAGCATCAGTAGTTTTTTACTTTATCGAGGACATAAAGACAGACAGACGCGACGGAAGACTGTAATCTATGTATACTTACTAATATAATAAATATAAGTAGGTATTACATAGATTACACTCTGAGCTGAGTTCGTTTGTTTATATGCTCTAATCTCAGGAACGATTGGTCTAATTAGAAAAAATATTCATTAAACATACGTGCTGTAAAGAGGCAAAAAAATGTTAGATAAAATGGATATTTCAAAGGTAACCTTCACAATGGCTGGTTCAAAGATAACTTACAGATATTAGCAGCACCGAAGCCGACGAGCACGTAATAGTTGAGCTTCAAGACCCAGGAGTGGTGGAAGATCATGTCGTGGAGGATTCGGAACTTCTCCATGTTACAGCTGGTGAGGAGCAGCACTAGGATGTACACGGCCAGCATTGTGATGCTGTAGAAGTAGTACACTTCGAGCATCTTGAGGTTTCGCTGGAAAACAAAATTCAATCATCTGTCATGCCCATAATTAATATGGGTGTTTTATGTATGGCTTAAGACATTTATCTACAAGCTGGTATTATACATATTTACAATAGATATGGCAGATTATTCATAAATTCTTTATTGTTTACAGAAACAAATACAAATCTAAGTAGTAACATAGGTCATGTAGGTACAAAGGCGAGCGGTTTGCTGTTAGAAAACTGTAATGGGGCAACCTATTACAGTTTTCTAACAGCAAACCTTAGTACTGTAATACAGAAAATATGGATAGATATTACCTAGGTACTTAGTACTTCTCTGTTAAGCTCAGAATAATGGACAGATTTTCATGGTATTTTATTTATTTATCTTGAACACATGAAGAGGACATTTTACTATTTGTTATAGCCGTTAAATATAAACCATACCAATGTCGAAAGAAATAAAAATCGCAAAAACTATCTATCTGGGCTATCGTGAGAATAATTTAGGAATTTATTTTTGAGGACTTCATATTGCATAATAGATTGATTTAGAGTAGTAAAAGCAGTTTAGCAAGTATAAACACAAAACTAGCCTTATGCGTAGAAATTATGAGGATCAGGGTGAAGACCAGGTCGAGGAGTTCAGGCACGATGGTGGTGACACACTGGAGGAAGGTCAGAGCGTTGTCGTACGACTCAGACACGCGGCCGAACATCTGCACCGATATGCAGGTGAAGCATATTGTTACCACGAGAGATAATACCTGGAAGAATCATATAATTTTGGTTGGTGATTATAGTTTTGGTGGCTGGAACAGGTATGGCCAAATCTATTAATGAAGAATGGCCATAATGATAAAAATACTAGTTGTTCGCCTCGCACATAGAACTAACGCACACAACTTTTAACACTTTTGTAAATATTGGCTTTTCTATAACAAGCATACTCATTTATTTCTGAATGTATGATAATGTTTTAGTATAAATTATAATGTAATGCAATTGCATAAGCAACCCTATTTGCATTCCGAATGCCGGGACACATTGGACTTAATCTCCCTCGATTGGGCTCCTAATTCACTACCAAGCACGTGTTTTTGAAGGTCACATACCCTTCAAACTTTTCTAATTTGGCAGTTTCTACGCTTTCGCTATACTGTCTTAATTTAAAAAAATAAAAAAATATTTTTTGCATAAACTGTGAAATTAATCCTGTAATATGGAAATGGTAGCAAAGCACCTAAGATTTAACCACCTCCATTAAATAAATTATATAGATGTTAAACTCGGATTACCTTGAGGACAAAACTGCTTGGGACGGAATCTGCTCCAACACAAAATCAAAAACAAGACTAACAAATAATGATTGTAAAGTTTCAATACAAAAATGAGCTAGAGTTTCTAATCTCTTCTTTGCTCTAGTATAAAAAAAGCGAAGCGACCAGATACCATAAATTTATTTCCTACTTATCTTTAAGCAACTATGATTATATTTTTTTGGTATTTTTGTAATTTATTTTGACGTGTCTAAGTTTTGTTAAACCAAACAATGGAAATAAATGATTTTGTATCTTGTATCTCGAAGCATAAAATATCTGCCACATAGGCTGGGACAAAACATTTATGAAAAGAGAGAAGCAACTTACCAATTTAGTGTATCCCCATATCAATAATCCTTGTCTCACTGCCAAACATAAACAAAAGCTCTCCACATTCCGTTTTCCCATTTCTTTAGTTATTCTTGGTTTTTCACTAATTGCAGTTTATTAAGTGGAAAGCAACGTCTAACATATATAGCTACAAGATAGTTTGTGGCTATCTTTCAGCTTATCTATGAGTGACCTTATAGGAACTGCAGTTGCAATCATAGTTCTAAAGTTCAATTCACGGGTTTGCGACATGAATTGATATCTACAGTGAATGTATCTAAAACGTATCGTAGTTTGGCGTGTGGTGTCGCTGACAAATACACTCGGTTCCAAAAATTAAAAGGAAACTGTTAAATTGAGAATTCATTATAAAGATAACAAGGAAAAAAACCTATGTGCTTGTGCACAATAATCTGTGCATCTAATTTCTAATACTTCTTCCTTTACAACCAATTTAAATAATAAAAGTACAACTTAATTCCGTTTTTAATTTCATTGAACTAACTTTAACAGTTCTGGAGATATTTTATTCTATGACTGACGTTATTTTTGGCACCGAGGCCCAAAAAATACCCTACGTATATAAATAACATATCCTTTCAATAGTTCCTGTAATAATAATAAACAAACTGTAGAACATTTGTACCGATATATTTAAATAAAAAAATATTTCCGGACAATCCTCACAACAACATCTAGCCCCGTGGTAAGCTCTTAGCTTGTGTTACGGGTACTAGACATCTGATATACTTAATATAATAGACATACATACATAGATATTTTTTTACTATACATATTAAATACCCAGACCAAGGAGAAAGTGTTTGCAGAACATACAAACACTTGACCCTCGGCGGGAATCGAACCCGCTACCTCTTGCACTGCAAGCGGACCCTCGCCCACCGCGCCACTGAAGCAGTCAAAAAAGAAATGCTATGTTTGTGTTATGTTTTAAGTAAGTCGTAAGTAGTATTTAAGTTTTTTGTAAATAGAGTGCACTCACGCTCTGCACCAATCGGTTACGACGGAAGACCAGCGTTACAGTAGATTAGTCTGCTGTAGCATAATGCTGAGTGGAAGCCCTTTTTGTTACAATCTATGTACTAAATAAACAATTTATGTGTAATATGTTGTATACATGTAAAAAAAAAATATTAGACAACCACGTTTGTAACTCGTATATTTTAATTCCAAGATTACTAGAGTAGGCTCCAATTGCCCCCGGGCTGGCTCAAGACGACCTCAGACATGTGGTTGACGTAGCTGTGACCTTCTCGATACTGCAGCTTCCGCATCTCTGCTCTTATGAGGAGCAGAAGGTAGCCTTGTAGGGCTGGAATGAGAACACAAATGGATTTAAACCAGAAACACCCAGACCAGAAATATAAAGATATATAAATATTTCTTATATACATTATAACTAGAAATGTATAGATCGTACGAAATCTGGTCCCCCCTCGGGAATCGAACCCGCCTGAGGCGCAGGAAACCTCCTGGGCCTCAGGCGGGTTCCCCTTCGCCCACCGAGACGTCAGAGGATTACAGAGGTCGAGAATTTACATATCCAGTAAGCTTTTCACTAGATTAATGAGTGGAATAAAGTGTTTTCTGATCATCATCATCTTCATGACCTTATCCCAAATTACGTCGGGTCGACACAACATAAAGTGTTTTCTGATTTAAGGAATAAATAAAGAAAGCATAGTTGTAAAATTGTGTAGATAGACTTTTTAAATAATATACTATTTAAAAATGATACCTTATTAGTAGAATAAGGTAGGGTAAGGAGCCTTGTTCAATGTATGGGATATTGCTATACAACATAAAAATAATTTTATCTTTTAAGTACCTAGTTTCTGAGTTTTTTATAAATACTACACTTCTAATTAGTTTTATAATTACTATCTTAGTAATTTATGAATGCGAAAGTTTGTTAGGATGTAAGTTATTAAACGTGTGAGGATGTTTATCACTCTTTTTTTAAATAAAAAAAAATATAACAGGCCACTTTGTACAGTGTTAAAATACCACTTTTCGCGTTAAAACAATTGCGAGTAAAGCCGTATTAAGATTAAATAATTTTGCATTGATATAGCCCCAGTTAAGAACAGGCTATTTTTTATTGCAAATAGGAATATAAATTCATATAGTAAATTTTTATTATTATATATTTTTTAATAATCATAACTAGATCAAAGCCTCGACGATCTCCATATGAATTCTGAAATATTCTATCTATTAAACATAAACTCTGCAATTATGTAGTTTAAAAAATATGTACTAATTATCAATATTAACACAGGATTTATCTAATCAAATTGAATGTTACTGGAATTTAAAAGGATATGGGAAATGCCCATACGATATCTCCCGGATGTGTTGGATGCTTTGATATAATTATATATGATTCATCCTAAAACGTAAACAAACATGTTGATTTGGATTTGCGAAAACACTCCCGTTTTTAAGGTCAAAGTTTAAGGCCGCGGAATATTATCAAAAGTGCGGGTGATTTGACTCAACAATCAAGAATTTAACAATACAAATATTTATGTATAGACACATAAATATTAAAAACAAATCATTATCTTATTCCATACGAAGAATTTCTTGTAGTTGTGTTAAGAAAACAAGTTTTTTCATGAAATACCTACGAGTACTTAGAATATGCACCTGATATGATACTCATGGTTGGTAATCATACCGTTTTCAGCGATAGGGTAATTTAAGAGGAGGGAAGGAAGTCGGGTTTGTAATACCTGTGTTCCAAGGAGTCCATGAGAATTCCATGAGTACCAAGCGAATGAACATCTATACTAATACTAGCTGACCCCAGCAAAAACGTTTTTTTGCTAAATTTAAAATAGATAGTAGGCGATTCTCAGACCTACTGAATACGCATATAAAATTTGGTAAAAATCGGTAAAGCCACGGTAAAGTACGGTAACTAACACTGTGACAGGTGAATTTTATATATCAGATTATAAAGCTAAGTTGTTTGTTTATTTGAACGCGCTAATCACAGGAACTACTAGTAAAAGACATAGGAACAGTCCATCAAATTTGTGCCCAAAAAATCTAGTGTCTAAAACTTAATCATCATCATTTCAGTCGTAAAACTGCTGGAAATAAGCCAAGGCGATTGTGCACTTCAAGAAATTTTACTGTCCTGCAGTCCGATTTTTTACGGTCCTATAATATGGCACGCCATAATAATGTATATACTAGTTTGTGAACTAAACGTAATTTTACCGTCCGATATTTTACTTTTCCCCATTCCGGAACGGTTTTTTCGTTCAGAGTAATTTCGCGTGCGTGGCGTGTAGTTTAACTGACTGAGAACTGAAAAGACGGAGCTAATCTGAGGCGTATCATCCGAGTAAAGACGGACAAGTGCACAAGCCAATCATCCGTTTTTTTATGCCACTTCGGACCGTAAAAAATCGGATGTTCGGACAGTAAAATTCCTTGTAGTGCACAATCGCCCCTAAAGATCTCCTGTTGTTTCGTTTGGAAGCGACTTTTCTAAATCATCCGTCCATCTTGTAGGTCGTCAAGACGTCTCACGCTGTGATTGCCAGTTCTCCAGTTGAGAACTTTTCTGCCTAAGGGCAATTCATTCTATCCACACTATATGACCTGCCCACTGGCATTTCAGCGAACTAATACGCTTAACATAGGACTGTCTATTCTGGAGGTGGGCGTTGGCTCTGCAACACAGTTTTTGCAAACTTTCGCAGACGCCATCGTTCGAATCTAATTGTGTAACTTACTGTTAATGTCCACATAAACGATTTTTTATTTAAAAAAAAAAAATATGTCGGTGACCCGCGTTCTTCTACCTCTACATATCGTCTAATTTCTGGTTCGATCTCGTAGGGAAACCTTAAACCTAACCTGAAACTTACCAAAACTACAGAAAGCCAAGCTGAACGCTATCACGTCGAAGTACAAGTTCCTGTTGTTCATGGTAGGGCTGAGAATTAACATGAAGAAGATGAGAGTGGACGCCACTGTGGTCATTATTCCGTAGTAGAAGTAAGCTCGCATCAGACGGATTTGTTTCTGAAATGGGAAATTGAAAGACTACTATTATCAATGTTTTTTGTCTAGAACTGTATACACATGTCCTGTTTTAATTTGTGTTGCGTCCATAAAATGTAGGAGCGTGTGTGTTTGTTTCTGTATTAAATTTTATTTTATCTTTGTAATGTTCGGTTGAGTCCAAAATGAATGTTTCCATTTCTATACATTATGTACTCATGAGCGGGCGCTGGCGCTGGTGCGAAGTACGGGTCGTGACGTGTGCTCATTCAGAGTGCTCGGGCTTCTTGGCATCTTCATTTACACAGTAACAGAGCATAAAAGAATAAACATTCATTTTAAAAATAAATTATTTATATTATAGCTCTCAGAAATGTGTTGTAAATATATGTTTTAAAGCAGATAACAGTGCGACGTGCAACGTCGAAAAATAATTTGAAACTGCGGATTCAAATTCTTCTTTATCGATTTCCATGTTGCTACTAGTGGATCGAAAAGTTTTAGAATCAGACGCGTTTGCTACTGAAAGACGCTAGAGCACTGTGAAATACAGGCGGACTAAGCTTATAGAATCACACGCGCCCGCCGCCTCCGCCACTCGTGAATGAGCACTAAGACGATCTATCAAGGTCTCCGTGTATAAATAGGAAGATATTAAATAAAAGACAAATAAATATTGCTAGATTATTTAAACATCAAAATCTAGTCTGACTTTCCATTAGATTAAAACCTAGGTCTCTTAAGGAAGTAAATAGGTTAACCTTCAAGCTCTATCTTAGGCCGTTTAGATCTTCAGCACGGCTTCTTCACGTCAGGTGAGATTGTGATCAAATTAATGCTACATAAAAAAGGTAAGCTCATATTTACTTATCTACCTAGTTATAAGTGAAAGGAAGTTCTAGGTTTCGGCCAAACCTACGCGTCAGCAACGCGGGAAGCGACTGCAACGCGGGACTTTATTAACTAAAAACGTTCGACTTCGAGGTTGTGTAAAGAGCAATAGTAAAGCATGGGTTACGACCTCCCGTTTCGCAGTCGATTTGTTCGCGCTGGTTTGGTCGAGGACTTAGAATCAGGATTTTACGAATTTAATCAGACGATAACAAAATTATTAATATCAATAGATACATCCGAGAAGCCATCTATCTACCTTCTAGGTCTTCATGTCCCATCTTAGAGCACATCGTCACTTTACATCAGGTGAGATTGTGGTCAAATGAAGGCTTATCCAGCATAAAAAAAAATTATATACCGTATGTGCTCCAATCAGTAGAACGACATTGAAGATTATATCCAAAGTGTATAAAACAAAATGGACCCACATCTGTGCATATATTTCAACTCCTCGAAATATGCCTAAAGTGTTAACTGATGGATGGTAGCCAAAATCCAGATATGCTTCTAAACTCATCAAGAGTAGAGTGAAAATCTGAAACAATAAGGCATGACCAAAGAGAATATAAATCTGTACATGGTATTGACTCAAGTACCTACGTCTACAATATAAATTGAATACTTTGTGAATTTTAATGAATGCTTACAATAAGGGACCTATCTTTTCGACCTAAACTGCTTACTATATTCTCGGGTAAGCTTATATTTTCTTCTACACGAATTTAGAATATTAGTTTCAACTTAAAAAGTGTGGTTTATCACTTTTTAAAACATAAAAGCTTATATTTTGACCAAAAGGGGCATGGATCTTACCATAATCTAAGCTAGTAATATCACTGATATGTATGTAGTCATATAATAATCTGTAAAAATAACGCTTACCAAGTTCAAATATCCAAAAACCAATATTCCATGCCGTACTGGAACACATAAACAACACCTTTTAAAATCTGGAACCTCGAAATGCATTTTTATACAAAGGTTATACTTCTTCCTTAATCAATACAACCACTTTGCTTACACGAATCCCTTAAGAATAAAAAAAGAGCTTGTATATTGAGGTTCTACATTTAAAAGTCTTTTTTCTTTCTGGCCAGTGAGGCACAGGTAGATTGAGATACGCGCAGTACCTACGCTACACAATGCCCGTTTGAGTTGAGAGGGAAAAGACCAACTATCCTATCTGAATACTCACAATTATCTTATTTAGCAGTCTACGTTCGAGGAAATAACATTGTGTCATGAACTTTACTGTGCTCCAAATAGTTTAAACGAGTATAAGAAATTTTAAGAGTCATAGCAAAGCATAAAATGCAATTGATTTGTTTTTAGAATCTAATGTTAAAGTAATCCTGTGTGAAATTAGTATTCACGGGTATAACGTAGTTGTAAAAGGCTTGTGGCTCATACACTCAGGTATTTCAATATTACGTAGGCCAGTAATGTTGTGTTGTTTCAGCATCTTTGAGTAAAATTAGGCACTGGCTGGCTATAAACCTAGAGCTATGTCGCTTTGTCACATGTGAATAAGTCATAGTAATGACATGTAGTTAACCATTGTCATAATTTATTGACACAGCTAACCATTGCTTAGTTAACTCGGATTATGTGATAAAAAAAGCCGAAACATTATAAAACCCATACCTGTGGTTAGCTTTTAAATTTTTATATTAATTTATAATATTATTGACTGAATCTTAGAATGGAATTACCCCTATAACTATAGTTTTTTTTTTCTATTTTTGTGTGGTTATCATATAATACAGTTCACACAATACAATAACTTAGATCAAATTATATGACGGACAAACAGACATGACTAATAGTTCCGTTTTTTTTTGCCATTTGGCTACCCTGCATTTGGAACCCTTAAAATGAGTTAACTATTTTGTGTTACATGGCATTTCTTGTAAAGAAATAATTGTAAATGAAAATAAATAAGTATATTCACAAAAGGCCCGTTGAAGAACTGATTAATTATTTACGGGATTTTTTTTAAAATGTTTGTTTACTTTAGTAACAATTTTAATTATAAATATAACGCATATTAAGTCAAAAATCTCTGGCTAACAAGTCATTAACTTTATTTATCTTATAAAACACGTTCAACTTCACAACGTACATGTATAAATAAATATTTCTGGGCAATAAACATCACAACGTCTAGCCCCGTTGTATACTCAAAGCTTGTGTTACGGGTACTAGACATTTGATTTACTTAATAAAATAGGCATACATTATAAATGTTTTTTATTATACATATGAAACACCCAGACGAAGGAGAAACTGCTTGCAGAACATAGAAACGCTTGACCCCTCGGCGGGAATCAAACCCGCTACCACTTGCGCTGCAAGCGGACTTACGCCCACCGCGCCACTGAGGCAGTCAGGATAATAAAGAAAAAAAAGAAAGAAATTAAGTTTTTTATTGTAACAAAATAAAAAACTAAAAGTAAACAAAAAACAATAATAAATGTGACAAAAAGG
Source organism: Gymnoscelis rufifasciata (assembly GCA_929108375.1). Taxonomy (NCBI): domain Eukaryota; kingdom Metazoa; phylum Arthropoda; class Insecta; order Lepidoptera; family Geometridae; genus Gymnoscelis; species Gymnoscelis rufifasciata. The sequence continues at coordinate 2,459,960 of OV815315.1, read as the reverse complement.
TGATCATTCAGCATTATGCTGTGATTGTGTGAGTCGAACCACAGCGCTGTTCTTCCATGATCACCTTGAGGTAGTTCTTATATTGTTCAAACAATTAAAAATACCATAATCCTAAAGGAACTAATAATATGCTTTGCTAATGCAGAAAAATACAAAACAAAAACAAAAAGCACACCGTATGTGTATACTTATATATATATATGTATAATAGTGGAAGTGTTGATGTTAATGTTATTAAGTAATTATAAAATAATACACATAATTTTTAAACAGATTGTCCGTTGCCATTAAGTAATGATTTCTTCAGGTTGATTTAAGATTATTTCTGTCATATGATTAACATATTTGTAAGCTTCTTTGGACTTTAACTTCTTTAGTTCTGACCTGATGAGTAGCAGAAGATACGCTTGCAGAACTGAAATATAAAAACATAAATAAATATTGGTGGACAATCTACACAGTATTTAGCCCCTTGTTATTACCAAGCTATGTCACGGGTCATCATCATCATCATCACCCTATTAACGTTCCCACTGCTGGGACACAGGAACTTCTCTCTTGGCGAGAGAGATTTCACCATGCTGGCTGGCCAAGTGCGGCTTGGTGAATATAGCATGTTCTTAAAACTCTTTAAAGTTTGTTTTCTTTTGTGTCACGGGTACATTTAATAAACTTTGTATGGCGTCTTGTTTAACATACATTAAGACTGTTAGAATTGATAGAAAAACTGTTTTAGTAACGATAAAATGACTGTATTGTTGGATACCTATTTAGCTTGCGTGAAATAGATGATTGATTCGAATGATGTAGCTATGTATGTGAATAAGCGTGCTCATTGCCTCCAAAATGATTAATAAGGTCGTATTTAACTACAGTAGGTACAAACCTAATAAGAAATAATTGTGTTTTTACGCTTTTAATTATACAGTTGTTTTATATTAGATATAAGGTTTTGAAAGTAGGGAAATTTAAATTTGGTAAGAAGTAGTCAACATGGCTTTTTTTGGATGGACTGTTCGTAAAAGAAAAAGTGTAGGGGATGAGTGTGCATTGAAATGACGGGTGATAGATGAAAATGTAAGCAAAATGACATTGTTGTGCCGACCAACACTGTGAAACAAAGGCAAAAAGCTCATGGGGATAATAATGTGATACAAGTATAGTGCAATATTTCCTTACCAAATCCAGAGAAGGCAAGACACAGTGAAAGAACAATATAGTCAATGTCCCTGGCTATTGGCGAGTCAATGGTCACCACGATGTATAGAAGGCTGGCTGCTATAGTGGTCAATATGCCATAGTAGTAATATATCCTTATCAGTCGGATGTTTTTCTGCAAAATAATAATTAAAATATATAGCCCCGTGGTAAGCTCTAAGCTTGTGTTACGGTTACTAGATATCTGATATACTTTATATAATAGGCATACATATTCAGATATTTTTTATTATACATATTTAACACCCAGGCCAAGTATTAACTTTGTATTTAACAAGTGCTTAAAAAATATTGCCTTTATCATACAAATGTGTTTCACATGAAATTCAAACTACGATGGTAAGTACAGTTCGTTCAAAGCTAAATCTGCTACACTATGTTAAAATATATAAATATGTATATATTGTTCTATAATAAGGGGCTTTGACCATAACCTACCACGCAGGTCCAATGCAGGGTTATGGGTGTTTCACAGCCTCGTTCGTTTTTGGCAGACACCACTGGTCGGAAATATTGGCTTGGGTCTCTATGATAGTGTTTGAAAACTCATATTTGATCCCCGTAACTAATCTGATTGATGTTTTCAAAATTTACGAGGTCGTTCGCTTGATCTAATCCAAATGGTCTTAAAATAATACAGGTCAGGAAACTTACTCAGAAAACTTACCCTATGAGCACCAACCAGCAGTATTATATTGAAAATGATCTCCAAAGCATCAAGAAATAAATGAATCCAAAGATGTGCAAACAATTCTACGCCTCTAAATACGCTAAGGGTGTTATTTACTCGTAATCCAAAATCGATAGCTACTTCGATAAAAAGGAGAAGTAGGGAGAATGCCTGTAAAATATATAATTAAAATATATAGACATCCAGCATATATTTATATTGTTGTTATTGTAAACGGAAATGTATAAAATTTTAAACAATTTGTGACTAAGCCCAAAACTTACCAAATTCAGATATCCATATACAAGTATTCCATGTCTTAATGAAAAGCAACAACAACACCTTCTAAAATCAGGTAAGTCAAAATGCATTATGAATCACTTTATCTGTACCTACGAATCGTTAAATTTAGATTCGGATACTTCGACTAAATTCACAATTCAATTTATTCACACACTTGAAATTAAACTCTTTGCTTATAAATATTCACTATTATATTTCTTTTATTTTTATTTTAAGTTAGCATCATTCCTAATGCAGCTCAAAATATAAAACCTCCTTGGAAATCAAATGTAAACACAAGTTACGTTCCGGAGATTCTTCGAGCATTTGAATTTGAGCGGGAAAAGGCCAACTATCCTATTAGAACACTTATACAGTATTATCTCATTTACGGTTTGCTGTGCAGGAAATAACATTGTGTCATGAACTTCATTGTGCTCCTGGTCTGGCACTCATCCCGGCACTTTTTATCGGGTTTGAGGTTAAAGATATATATAATAATGTTCGGTAAACAGAAAGGTCATGGATGAGCAATTCACTTGAGTGTTGTGATAGCATGAAGGTTATACTCAGTCAGTGACAATTACCTCTTTATTTTATACCTACCTTAGTGTAGGTACCTTTTTTTAACTTACAGATTAAACAGGACCTGATAAGATAGACCACAAAGAGGCACATTTTATATAGCAACGTTCAAATATTGCATTATTTAAGATTGATTGGTTGGTCTGGGTATTTAATATAATATAATAAAAATATCTGTATTATGTCTATTGTATTATTATAATGAATGTATTAAAATTGTTCGGACATCTTTTGTGACATCTTTGACAAGGCCTCTTTACAGCTGTTATTATTATTATTGTTAGTTGACAAAGCCCCTGTACAGCTGCTATATTTATTAATTATTGTATTTTTTGTGTTTAATTTAATTTATTAATTTATTTAATGATTATTTTTGTTTTTTTTTTCAATTGGGTAATTTTACGAAACTAAGTGTACAAACATGTTCAAAAAGTTAATAAAGATTTGAATTTGAATTTATATTAAGTATATCAGATGTCTAGTACCCATAACACAAGCTTAGAGCTTACCACGGGGCTAAATGTTGTTGTGTGAATTTGTCCAGAATTTATTTATTTTTTGTTTACAAATAAAATGGAGTTACTGTCTGATCGATAACATCTTATTACCTAATTTACGGATTTTAGTGTAGCTTTTGGCGTCTTCCAAGAGCAAGTATTACAATAATATTCGGGTAGTAAAAATACGGTAAACACTATATTTCAGTTGATTATATTTAAAAAAAAAACATGGTAGAAACTGGTATTAACAAACATAATCATCGGTAAGTTACAGACAATTCTAAGATTTGCTACAGTATAAATATATCGTACATAATGAAATTTATAAAAATATTTTTACCGTGTCTTACATAAAAAATAACCTATAGAATTTAGAATTGATGCAATATTTAAGACACACTTATCATGATATTTAATCTCTACACAACTCAAACTCAAAATCTAATATCTTTTTCATATTTATCCCTTACAAAAAACTTGTATACTTAAACAACTAATTTAGCGACAAAAAATCACTAAGGTTTAATCTGCTTGGATTAAGGTGCTATATGTGTTTATACCCATCGCTACATACGTCAGTTTAACCACATTTACAGCGAGGTTGCACATACCCCTATCAATTTTATTGACAGACAATTTTTAAGCTACAAATAATATATCAGTCTTAAGAATCGATAGGCACCACAGTGGTATTGTTATAGATGCCGTTGGAATCGGGGCTGAGGTCACCGTTCGCGATTGGATGAAGCTGGTTCTCGTAAGTGTGAGGGCCCGAAGTCTCCATGTCTTGGACAAGGCTTCGGATCAGCGTGACCAGGTAGAGTTGAAGACCTGGGAAAAGAAAATAGATTTAGATACAATCTAATTTTAAAAGAAAAACCCCCGATTCCTTTTCATAAATTTTCCTTAAAAGTAAAACACACATTACTTACAAAATAAACTAAATTGAAATCGTTTCATCTGTTTGGGAGCTAAGATAATCCCTGACAGACAGACACGTCAAACTTATAACGACCCTCTTTTGGTCGCGTATTTAAAATCTAAAACTTTGAATCTAACAAAATTTGAAATTTAAAATGGCTTTAGGTATTGGCTGGCTCTTAACACTTTCCTATAAGGACACATAACAAATTTTGAAGATTGTCTCGTAAAATCTCTCCCTATTATAATATACTCCCGCAGTTATGGACACAAAACACACCCTCATTATACTTTTATCACTCTAGCCTTCCTTATTCATAATGATTGTAAGATAGTAGTTAAGAGGGAAGACAAAGTTGGCAGTAGACCATAGTAGAATTAGCTGAGGTTACTAACTTTCATGTAAGCTATTGTGAAATGAAATGTATTTATTTGCCAAAAGTATGGTACAATAAATAGATGTTTAGTTTCATATAAGGTTTCACATACTTTACCAGTAAAATAGCACTAATGTGAAGTAATGTGTTATGAACAGAGCGATATTACTCGCAAAAATATGGACATGAGTCTAAAAGTTTATGAGTTAAAAGTTTATATATACTTCATCATTACCCTTTTAACGTTCCCACTGCTGGGACACAGAGACTTCTCTCTTGGCGAGAGAGATTGGGCCTTAATTCACCACGCTGGCCAAGTGCTGGTTGGTGAATGTCACATGTCCTTCAAACTCTTTTAAGTTCTCAGACCATGCCGGTTTCATCACGATGTTTGCCTTCACAGTTAAAGCACGTGTTTAAAGCGCACATACATTTCTCAAGAAGAAAAATCCAGAGGTGCGTGGCGGGGTTTGAACCCACGACTTTCGGAATGAAAGTCGAGTGTCCTCCCACTTAGCCAACACGGCTTACTATATATACTTATAGTTACGTATTAGCAAAAATTAAACAAATAGGCTCAGAGTAGCTCAAAGAGCTATGGAGAGGACTATGCTCGAGGTTTGTCTACGGGATCGAATTAGAAATAAGGAGATTCGTAGAAGAACTCGGGTCACCGACCAAACGGATTAGCCCTTTGAAGTGGCAGTATATATAGAATAGCACGCAGAACATATGGTCGTTGGGGCTGAAAAGTTCTTGAATGGAGACCACGGATCGGCAAGCGCAGCGTAGGAAGTCCACCAACTAGATGGACGGACGATCTGGTGAAGGCTGCGGGCTCACGGTGGATGCAGGCCGCTGCCAGCCGAAATTACTGGAGATCTTTCAGGGAGACCTATGTCCAGCAGTGGACGTCTTACGGCTGAGATGATGATGATCATGATGATTAGCAATAACTCAAAGTGGTTATCGTCAATATTCAAGCCGTCCTTGGCAGAAACCCCGACTTAAGGGTTTTCGCCCAGAATAATAAAATTCATACAAACTACCTAAAATTGCTCTTCGAAAAAAAAAACTGATTATTTTAATTAATAAATTTATACTTTAACAAACATTTGGGTTTATTGATTAGCAATCAAATAACGCGTATATATCGTGTAATTAATATAGACTGCCTCAGTGCGCGGTGGGCGACGGTCCGCTTGCGGGCAGAAGGTAGCGCGTTCGATTCCCGCCGAGTTGACCACTCGGCGGGTGTTGTATGATCGGCAATCACTTTCTCCTTGGTCTGGGTGTTTAATGTGTATAACTAATAAATATAAACTTTAAGCACGTGCTTTTACGGTGAAGGCAAACATGTTCAACGAACTTAAAAGAGTTTTAAGGACATGACTGTGACATTCGCCAACCCGCTCTTGACCAGCGTGGTGAATTAAGGCCTAATCTCTCTCGTCAAGGTAGAAATCCCTGTGTCCTAGCAACGGGATCATAAATACCTTTTTATTTATACTGTTACGAGAAGAGCGTTAGATATGAAAGTGGATGGATATGTGGGAAGAGGGAGGCCAAAGAAAAGAGGGATGGACTGTGTAAAAGAAGATATTTGTAAGAAAGGAGTGAGTGCTGAGATGACGGGTGATAGAGGGAAATGGAAGAAAAACACATGTTGTGCCGACCCCACATAGTGTGGGACAAGGGCAGGATGATGATGATTTATACTGTTAATGATATTATGTTCTCAGACTCACACAATCCAGCAAACGCGAAGATGCACTTCTCAATAAACGACGGTGCGTGTGAATCCAATACATCTACGAACTCCATGATGAGCAGGGCGCAACACGTCACTATCGCGTAGTAATAGTAGATCTTCACGTACTTCAGAATTTTCTGAAAAAAATGAACTTTATTAGGAACTAGCTTTAAGCGCCACAGCATTGCCTTTGTTTGTTTTACCGAGGTAAAAACTATTAAGTTGCCCTGCTCGATAAACGAGCTATTATCTCACTTAATTTTTAATCTGACCAGTATTTCCTGACATTCAACAAACGCGTTCAAACAAACAATCTCTTTAGCTTCATAATATTAGTATACATAGAACTTTGAAATTGGGAAATTATGCGGCTTAATGACCACCAAAAATTGATAAGGTGCATTAAGGAAGCGAATATTGACTATCTTTTATTTTATTAACACTGGAGTCGGAGAGATAGGTTTATTGTTTTTATTTATTTTACAATAAGCAAGACTTATTTCGCTGCTAGGCAGGAAATTCAGCACAGATAGAGTGCTGAATTTCCTGCCTGCAATAAACCTATCACTTTTCTTGAGATATAACCTTTTTGTACCCTTTTTGTACGGAACCCTAAAAAAGGTTCGCGCGCTCCTGAGACAAACCTCCTCGCGACGGAGTTATCTTGACTATTTATTAACTCTAGTTTCTGAACGTGAAAAGATATTTTTTTAATGAATTAATGCTTGATGCTATTTCACCGTTGTCTTTGTCAGGACGAGATACGCAGAATTCAAATATGTTTTTGTCACCCAAGGAAGTCAATATACCCTTGATCTGTGGAATTTTTAGTATGACAAAAGTCACTTTACTCTTGTTCAAGCAAAGCGCGGCAATCGCGAGACAGCGATGAGCGCTAGTGTAGACATCCCAGCAGCAACACGCGGCATTCGCGCGTCTGTTCAGCGCGGCAATCATAGCTATATGTCGCTGACGATTTCCATTATATGCGCCAGACTGTACAGTTTCTACTTACTTTATGCGAGCCATAGATGAGCAGCGCGTCGAAGATGATCTCAAGGCAGTAGAAGATGAGGCAGATCTCCGCTGGCATGATGCCGAGCGAGCGTCCCAGGAACATGAACTCCGTCAACACAGCGTAGTGTACCCCGTAGCAGTACAGACCCAGCATAAACGCGCTGAAGAACTACAACAATTAAATAAATACATAAATATTTCCGGACTTATCACTAATCAAGTAAACACACAGCATCACTTAACCCCAAACTAGTTAGTTGACTGATATACTACACAGATATTTTTTATTTGTAAATACATAAAATATGACTTACAGAAAACACCCAGACCCGAAACCAGAAATTGTAGATTGTACAAAATCTGGTTCCCCGGCCAGAATCGAATCCACAACCTCTGGCGCCTCAGGTGGGACCTTCGCCCACCGGGACACAGAGGTCGTCAATAAATTATTACATTAATTTAAATTCAGCGAAAAAATAACAACATTTTTAATTACAAGATATTTAAAGACACCTTATTTTATTAATGTTATGTAGTCACGATAATATAAAACACATCTCGATAAAATAAACATAAGTATTACAATAACTCCCTAAAATTAAAATTTGCAATCTTTTCGATTTAGATTTCTTTCGAACTGTTCGATCCAAAATAAGAGGTAGGTGTGATTTCAAGGCTTAGTTCGGCGTGACCTAAACTTAACTCATTCATCATCATTATCACTTCGGCCGTATGACGTCCTTTTAAGAAATTGGCCATATTGAAATCCGACTATATTCAATTGTAGCTCTTACAAACTACCAAATCACATTTTGCTGGTGAACATCCAACTCAGCGCTTGATCCTAGTCGGGAACCTTACATATTATCGCACAGTTAAGGTATCTAAGGGGCATTTTATCAACAACAGAACAAAATTAAAAATCTCATTAAGAGTAAGAAGGCGAAATAAAATTGTAATTTTCCCGTTGAACATTGAAGTGAGACATCAGACTACTATAATCTGCCGTATTTTTTTTATTTATTTTACTTTATTTTGGGGGATATCAGCCCTAAGTGAGTTTTCCAATATTTTAATATATTGTGACAACCACCACATTCACTGGTTGGGCGAAGGTTCAATTCTTGCTGAAAGTTTACGTATAATCTGTAACCTACCTAATCTTGAAGTTATATTATAGTATCTACCTTCCTAGTCCAGAACACATTAACCGAAAAATACTAAGATATGGTTCTTAACATGATAATGACCCGAAATCTCCTAGCTCAAGTACAAATGACTAAAGTACAAAGTCAAAAATACTCACTATATGTATATAGGCACATGTTAAGACCCCTTTTCTCAGCGGCATACAGAAGCAGCAGCGACCTAACCGCGGCCAATCACAATACATTTTGAAAATATAGAATAACAATAGAAAAATAAAGGATAAAGTTAAGTTTAAGATGTTTTGCAATCAAAGCGATGTGTTTTGTCGTAAGGTCCGAACGACACTGAGTAGTTTTGTCGTTTATCTAATCGAGACTATTGTCCAGCTTCTGATTGGGGTACACAGGAACGGGGTATCTGTTGGTGCGTAGGCGCTTACATTTGATAAATGTTAACTATTATGTCAATCAACAAGCAAAAATTATGTTTTGTTTAATTTTATTTGTTGTGTGGTGTACTTAGGTACATAATTAATTTTAAAGTAACGTTTAGAATTAACTAGGAATGAGTAATGAGGCTCTATTCAAAGAACAGTCCTTTATCAAACATGATTCCGTTACGGTGACCATATTTGTACTAAGTATTTTAAATTTCTGGTTTTTGTGCCTGGTAAATTTCTATGTATGTATTTACAAAAAGAAATCTATTCAGTACGTATATAATTTATCTAACATCATTTTGTACTTATTTGTGTTTGGTTTGGGGTTAAATGATGTGTGAATATTTTCTATCTGCTATTTACAAAAAAAAACTATTAAGTAAAGATAAATAGTTTTTACATCAAATTGTTCTTATTTGCATTTTGGCAATAAATGTGTGGATGGACAAAAATATCAAAAAATATTTAGATCTTTCACGAGTTAGCTACCGTGTTCTCGGCATAGCCACTGACGAGATCATTCGGAAATCCTGTCCAGTCATTTTACTGATAAAATGGAACCCCTATTTCAATGACCATAGAGCTGATAATGATTGAATTATGTGTTTATTTCTGTATGTGCTTTTGATAACAATGATGACCTTTTACTGGGAACGTACGAACCAGTAGTTGGTGCGAGTGCAATTTGAGATAAAAATAATATAAACAAAATATTCATATTTTATACTTGACAATATTATCGCAAATGAATTATAATTACGTTTAAAAATATATAAGAGGAAATAAATGAAGTCATTAAGCTCAATATCTAACAAATAGTTTATAAATAAAAATGCCTACAAATCAAAGTAATGGGTGCTTATTATCAATTATTGTTTATTAATATTGTTGTTCTAGCAGGGTTAATGTTTGATAAACGATTTTATTAATATTAAACCTTGTTAAACAAGATGTTTGCAATAAAAATAGCCGTAATAGCCATTATTATGTTCGATTTAAAACTTCTATGCAGCTAAAAATTTTCAAAGAATTTTGAGTCTGTGGTTCAACCCGTGTTGTATTTTGTTTACATGTAAAGCTATAGTGCAAAGATAATATAAATCACTACGTTTTAGTCTTAGGCTGGAAACAGTGTTCGACCGATCGTCAGCGCTGACCGTCGGTCGACGTAGCTATGTCAATGCAAGACGTAGCTATGAACTACGCTGATGGTACGCGCGTACGGTCCGGACGAACGGTCAGCGCTGACAGTCGGTCGAGCACTGTTTTCAGCCCTAGTGTATGTTTTAGTATTGGCGATGCAAAGATTCTATCTAGCGCCTCTAGTGTCAAAATGTGAAGCTGTCTAAGAACGACACTTTAACAGTTTTCGTTACAATTAACGTCAGGGAAAACATAAATAATAAATACAAATCAGTTATAAGCAAACAAAGTGTCGTTCTTAGACAGTTTCTAAATTTTGCCGCTAGAGGCGTGCGGATAATCTTTGCATCGCCAATATGTAGTGAAACTCAAACTTCGAGCGAAGCGAAGGCGCTTACAGCTTCGTAAAACCATAGATATTATAACTTTTATGCCTCCTTTTCAAAAATACTTATATTAATTATTGCAACATCGTCAAAATATTGGAAAACTCAAAAACCGTCGTATCATGGTATGTTACCCGCTTTAAGTCATACATAATATATTGATATCGGTAAAGTTAGCCAATTAATAACTAAGATGAAAAAAACTCTGTTCTTTCTACGACCTTATCTGTGGCAATTAATATTTTGACTTTGACTGTTAACGAAAAATATCCCATTATGAACGCCTTATTAAAAAAACCTTTAGATTACACATTTATTTCTATTATGTCGAATATACTAAAGATATGTATAATTTAAATATACCTAATACCAATGCTGTAGTTTCGAAAATAAAGTTTTATCAGGAATGATTCAAATTAACTAAGTAATGTATTAAGCTATACAAAAATCTGTAAAGAAGAAGTTGTTGAAATGGGGATGTCTCTACCAAAGGTAGAGCAATTCCTTCTTATATATACATTGCGAGCTGGGGCCGTTTGTGTTCTACTTTGGACTGTTGTACGTATAAGTAAATAAGTAAATATTTCCGGACAATCCACACAACATCTAGCCCCGAGGTAAACTATAAGCATGTGTGAGGAATACTAGATATCTGATATACTTAATATAATAGACATACGTATATTAGATATCGTTCATTTTTCCTTGTTTTGGGTGCTTACCCAGAACAAGGAAAAAGTGCAGAACATTGTAAAGGCAATACAGCATAAGTAGTCAAAATCACCACCAAAAGTGCTCGATAAGTGATAAAAATAATTAATGACAGTAGATTGGCTTAAAGGTACTTCACTGGAGGAGCATTTCAAAAATAATCTCGCCTCTCACTCGAACACACGTTAAACACTTGACCCCCGGGAATCGTTGCCGCTGCCTCAAGCGCCGCAACCGAACCTTCGCTTCTTATGCAGGGGCTTTGGTGTTGGTAATCGAATGATGAACCTACATATTTTCTTTACAGCTTCGTTCCTTCTTCACCCTATTCTTCTTCACAATAGTGCTGCTAGAAGCGTTTGTAAAGAAGGATTCGCCGTTTGGCAGACTGTTTGTGCATACAGCCAATCCAACGACGGATGACAACGTTTTCCAGCTCTACTATTGTGGCTTGGCTATGATTCTAGCTAGTGCCTTCCTGCTTGTGTTCTGTTATTATTTGGCTGTGGGAATTTTAAATGTTAGTTGATTTAATAGATTATGAACGTAGAGTTTAATATGTTAAGAATAAGAATAGGTAAGAATAAGATACGTTTATTTCGGACCACATAGCAAGAGTACAAATAACACATAGACATAAACATCGTTTATTTGTTACAAAAGCATACAAGCAAACACAAATACACAAAGAAACGGTAAATTTATGGTACAAACAAAATAAATTAATTGTACAAACAAAAATACACAAATTATTTAATAATATGCTCTGTAGCAAAAGGGATAAAGCTCAGCATAATGCCAGCTACTAAAAGCAGAGGCGCACATTAACATATTATAACGAATACCTACTTAATAAAAAAATCAACAAACATTAACATAACAAAATAATACACATAACAACAAACATAACTATTTATGAAGAGTGGAACGAAAAAGGACGTCATTTTTTAAACGTCATTTGCTATAAGGACCCATAGAGTGTAGTGCTGATCTTCCGTGACGCCTGTGGAATAATTAGAACTAATTGAATGTTAATAAGTGGCCTAATCTTTGCTCCTCCTTTCTATGCAACATTATCTGTAATTCATTTTGAAAACGGGTTTGACTTACGAGAATCGTGACGATGCTATGAATATCCGACGATTCTATTCCCATTACTTCCCAGTTTTTTTTTACTGTCTCAGTGGCGTGGTGGGCGAAAATTCGTGGCGCAAGGAGCAGCAGGTTCGATTCCCGCCGAGAGTTCAAATAGATTGACTTTTTATACTACGGCGTTGATCGTGTGTTATGGATTTTAACAACGTGAACGACGAATTTTCTTGTGGTAAAAGGTAGCCTATAGCCATTCTCGATAAATAAACTATCTGACAGTGAAATAATTATTAAAATTTCCATGTCACAATGTTAGTACCTAACCTTACTTCTACGAAACGGCTTTACTGATTTTTACCAAATTTTATATGCGTATCCTACTGAATGCGATGCTATGAATACTTGGTCTGAGAATCGGCTACTATCCATTTTTCATTTTGCATAACAACGTTTGCTGGGGTCAGCTAGTATTAGTTTAGATATCAGATGCCTAGTACCCGTAACACAAGCTTAGAGCTTATTACGGGGCAAGATGTTGTAGTGTGGATTTTACTTGAATGTTATTTTAGTTTTCGTTTTTTTTTTGCAATACGTCAGGAACCTACTTGTCCGATTAAAACATTTTTTTCAGTTTCAGATAGAGCATTTATTAAGGACGGCTATAGGTTATCTTACCGCGATATTATATTTTGTAATAGATATTCAAACACATGCTTTAACGGTGAAGGAAACATCGTGAGGAAACCGGCATGTTCTGAGAACTTTAAACAGTTTGAAGGACATGTGACATTCACCAACCCGCACTTGGCCAGCGTGGTGAATTAAGGCCTAATCTCTCTCGTCAAGAGAGAAGTCCCTGTGTCCCAGCAGTGGGAACGTTTATAGGGTGATGATGATGAATAGATATTCAGATACAATGTAACAATTGTAAATTTAAATTTTATGTATTAAAGTAACAGAGTGACGCGTTTGAAAGAGCGGTTGGTAACGTTATATTTTTATATAGGTACCGTTGCTGTTTTTTACGGCAAGCAATGCGTTTTGTCCGTGTTGGCTAAGTGGGAGCACACTCAACTTTCATTCCGAAGATCGTGGGTTGAACCTCGCCGCGCACCACAGGTTTTTTCTTCTAGAAAATATGTGTGCGCTTTATACATGTGCTTTAACGGTGAAGGCATACATCGTGAGGAAACCGGCATGTTCTGGGAACTTTAAAGAGTTTGAAGGACATGTGACATTCACCAACCCGCACTTGGCCAGCGTGGTGAATAAAGGCCTAATCTCTCTCGTCAAGAGAGAAGTCCCTGTGTCCCAGCAGTGGGAACGCTAATAGGGTGTTGATGATGATGATGAATGAGGTTTTATCCACAGGCTCGGCCTTACCAATTGCGCACGCGTCACTGTAAAAACCAACCATAACATTTTTACTTATAGATATAAATTATGTTCTGGATATTTCCAAGAGGTTTTTATAAAAGATAAAAATCTGAACGTTTTGCGGAAAATTAGAAAGTAAACTGAATCACGTCAACGTTAGTCAGGTCATGTTATTAGATGATTTTATATATTAACAATCGCGAGTTATTGTTCACTACTTTTGAATTTAAGTTGAGGTAAGTTTTTACCTTTAAAATTAGGGCGGGCTATTATTATATTTTAACATCGTATAATAAACTAGCGGCTCTCCCCGGCGTCGCACGGGTATAAAATTTTCCCGGAAATTATTCGAATTTTCTCGCCGTAAAAACCATCCTATCTCTCAAGTTGGATCGCACACGGTGTGCGAATTTTATTATAATCGGTTAAGTGGTTTAGGAGTCCATTGAGGACAAACATTGTGACACGAGATTTATATATATTAAGATAAATGACAATTCTCATTGACTCACTAAATTATTATTAATGTCCTCAATATTATCCTAAATTTAAATGAAAACATAATTGTCAAAGGTCAATAAATCATTCATTAAATATAAACAAAAATAACCACACTATGTAATGATCTTTGCTAGTTATTGAATATAGATTTTTTTTTCAGTGTAAATGTTCGGCGCTGCCACAATACATGGTCTGTCGATTTCTGTCGTGGACGATTGAGGTGGCTTGTCTGTTTGTCCTCTGTTTGACCCACAAACTTCTTATTGGCTGGTATTTGGGCATATTTTTCTTCGTCGGTGAGTATTCGAAACTTTGTAATGAGCATGCAAAAGGGATAGTTAAGGACACCAAGCAGAGCCACTGTTTTTAACCCTATGGAAAAAAGGATGATGTTATCAATTTGAAGTGAAAAAAAACGAAATTACGTATGATAATAAGTATGTACAATGTAGACCGAGTTTGATTTTCCTTTAATTTAAAAATTTTATACCTCTATGCTAGACGCAAAAAAAGCCATATAATGTTTTTTTTGTTTGCCTCTCCCAAATTTCTCTAATTGTCCCTAACCATTGTTTATGTTTAATAATAATAGTAACTTTATGTTTAATAATAATAATAAATATTTATTTGCATGAAACATAGCTACATAATGGTGATTAAAGCTTAATTTTGTCCAGCCATGTCGCGCCTCAAATACCTAGGCATACAAATATTAATAATTATAGTGGTATATTTAACACATTTTAATCAATGCATGCATGGGAATGTCAAGAAAGAGTTAGGTCTTATTACAATTTCATAATACAATAATTAATTAATAATATAATAATAATAAAAAACAATGTCATAATTAGACCGTCTGTTAGCCCGTTCAAAAATACTTGACACCCTATTTTTCGCTTTATCAATTGATCAAGAAACTGCCGAGATATAGAGCATCATAGCACGCAAAAGTTACGGCATGCGAAACTTCACTGCACTGGATTTATCTTTTGCAAGAAAAAAGAAAAAAACACCTGTTACACCAAAATTAATCTGAGAGACGAACTAGTTTTTTTTTAACATCTATCCTAATAATTGATTTATATGATATAATAAAAATATGTATGACAATTATATTAAGTATATCAGATATCTAGTACCTACCCGTAACACAAGCATAAAGCTTACCACGGGGCTAGGATGTTGTTGTGTGAATTGTCTGGAAATATTTATTTATTTATATGATTTTAGTTCTGGAGTTGTACGGCTTCGTGGTGGTGTACAGTCTCTACGTAGACATGTGTCACGTCGGATGTCGGACTTGCAAGCCTGCGTGCTTTATCGAATCCACGAACGTGTAACATTCAAGATGATCTAACTATAGTAAGGCACTTTAAATTCTATGTTCCATATTTTGATTAAGGGTATGTTCACACGGTGACGCAACACGGCGCGCTCTGTCAGGATAACGATTCAAAATTTATCTTCAATTACTGCTTCAGTGGCGCGGTGGGCGAGGGTCCGCTTGCGGCGCAAGAGGTAGCGGGTTCGATTCCCGCCGAGGGGTCAAGTGTTTGTATGTTCAGCAAGCACTATTTCCTTGGTCTGGGTGTTTAATATGTATAATAAAAAAAATCTATGTATGTATGTATATTATATTAAGTATATCAGGTGTCTAGTACCCGTTACACAAGCTAAGCGCTTACCACGGGGCTAGATGTTGTTGTGTGAAATGTCCGGAAATATTTATTTATTTTATTTAATAATGACATAAAAATTACACGTTTAATTGCACGAACTCGTAAATAACCCCGCGGTGAAGAGCTACGCAGCGCTGCGCCTCCAGGCGCGTCGTGGCGTTGTTCGATGCATCGCAACGTCTCTACGCCACAATTTGTTTTGTTGCAGTGCGAGGAGCCGCGATGACATGAACTTCATTTTTTTTTGGAGTTTACTCTTTAATAAACGATTTGAGTTATAAGGCCCGGTACGGAAATTTTATGAGGAGTAAAATCAAGTGTAACACGAAAAGTTGAGGCGTTACGTAGAAAGAGACAAACATATATATCTGTAGGATTGAACGTGTAAAAGAATGAGATGGAATACATTTTACACAGCGTATCTCATTCTCGGGGTCTCCTCTTTGCGCGATACTTCGTAGTCTAACTGTATTTTATTTATATTTTGTGTAATACGCTTTATTGAAGTAATATAAATAATCCGAATAATTACAGATATATGTTTGTTTCTCTTATCATTTTAGCAGATGCGTTCATTTACCCTTTTTTTCTATTCGATATATATCATAATTATCGTTCGTAAGGAGTAAACTCCAATCGTGCGTCGTAGCTGACACACACACAGTTTTTTTTCTTTTATGCTCGATAAGTCTTCATTTGACCCCAATCTCACCTGATGTAAAGTGACGATGTGGTCTAAGATGGGACATGAATACCTAGAAGGTAGATAGATGGCTTCTCCGGGCCACATTACGAAACACGAAAAAATCGCTTCACGCTCTGACCCAGCTCGGAGGGTGGTGACAAGCCACGGCCGAAGCCTACCACCAGAGACTGTTCTTAGCAACACCCGGAGGTCACGTGTAAGCATTCAGAGGGTTACCACTTACGACGTGAACAGACGCAACCTCTGCGGAGTCTCTTGGCCCCAGGCGCTAATCTTAAACAGGGTGGGTCCCAAAATACTGCCTTGTGGGACCCCAAATGCCTTCTTCAAGTGACCGTTGTTGAATTTCTGTACTCTCTTACAAATATTTATATTCGAATATAAAGGTCCAATAGCTAACATGCAATTACGATAACACTAGGCATAGCATCGAAAGTTAACATTACTTTAATAGCGTATATATTATAATAGGTAGGTACCTATAAATAAAATACTGTAAGTTTTAATAAATAAAAAGGCGATTGACAAAAACATTACTGATCTGCCATCCTTATTCCTATCTAATCCATCGTGAGTGAACAAAATTTGTCTACAATCTCGACCCTTCCGAACCTATTGGTGTTTCTTATCTCATTACTATCATACCGATAAATATTTATCTATAGGCTTGCCCAAGCCACAGATTAGATACATACAGATACTCTATGCCTAAAATCGTGTTTTTATTTCAAATTCTCTTTTGATAGATGGCGCCTAATGTAGCGATTTGAAAATAAGCTTTGTGAAAATAAGCTGATCGACATAGAAGTAGCGCTGAAAATGTTTTGAATAAAATCCTTGGTTAGATAATATTCAATGGTTGCGTTTATCACTTCACATTTAGAATTAATTAAAAAATAAATATTATGTTTAATTTCCTCCTTGTGGTATGTATTAGAACTATTTTGCTAACTCATTTTCATTATAATAATGCTACTGGTTGGTATAGTAGTAAGTATATATATATCGTAAGTATTAATTAGGAAATAGTTAATTAGGAAGGAAGCACGATGATGAATTCCTCGAATTCATAGCGGAAATGCGAACCTAATGCTAAATGACGAAACTTGATGTTATTATTTTCCAATAAAGGTATATTTTTTATCTGTTCACAACTACTACTACTATTTAAGTCACTTCTGCTATTTATTCTTCGCTCTTCGGGGTATTTTCACTTGTTCACTTTCGTTTCCAAATACTGAATCTCTCCTCGAGACACATCCCGCGTATTTATATCAATATTCTAAAAAGCTCTAGAAAGCTATAGCCTTTTTATAAAACGTAAGCAAATAATATTATAACTTATTCTGTGCCTATTCCCGAATAGTCTATAAATAGAACGCGTAAAATATTACCTAATCACAACAATGCACATATCTCTACGTATAAATACCTACTACATCTTATTCTATACATAAAGCCTTCGTCGCTAACAAGTATAAAATGTTGGAACAATTGATTATCAAAATAGAAATAGTGTAAGTTTCATTTTTCAAAAAGACCGGGTTATATTTCCCAACTGAGTACCTACCAGTAACCAGTAAATGTTTCATACATTTATGCCATTTTTATGTTAGGTACCTACTAAAATCGATGACATGGTTCCTAACAATAAATCTTTGCATGGCTCACAGTTTCAGACTTTCAAAAGTCATATTACTTCATGTACCTTAGTAAGTATAGTATATATAGATTATAGCACAGATTTGATTATAGATAGATCCAGGTCTATATTTGAAATTTATTGCCATAAATGCGAACATACTGCGACAACTATAAGACGCGGCAAGAGAAAGGCCTACGTGTAAGAAGAGGACAGCAACGTTAGGTAAATAACAAGGGAGCTGGATTGAGCTGAATTCCACTTAATTCCGTTCCGTTACATTATGGGTTAATTTTTTATATAGAGACGCGCTTGACCTTGAAAGAACGGTTGTATAACGTAAAGTTGCATAAAGATGACAATTGCCTGTTTCTCAATTTCCGAATTAAATTGTCAATATTTAATATATAGAGACCGTTACCGGTTGCATGACTGAGTTTACTCGGAGGTTGTGAAACAAACCGATGTAATGATGTAAACCTGCCTCTTCAAATGCTCTTTAACAAGTACCTAGCGATAGACTAGATATTTATGTAGATAAAGTAGATCTAAACAACATCTGTCTTTAATAAATATACGAACGGGCATAATACTTATTATTATAAATGCGGAACTACTGAAGCACTTTAAAAGAAACTTGGTTTCTACACAGATTTTTAAGTACCAGAGAAAGACGCGGAAAATACAAAGGTATGTCTGCGGGAAAATTTATTATAACGCCGGTAATAATAATTCCTTGCAAACAAGCTTAAACTGCTTAACCTTAATAGGGTAGGACGTAGGCATAAGTCCATATAAATATATAAGGTAAGTATATTTTTGTGTATTATAGTGAATATCTACAATCTGAAACATTCAAGAAACTAGTCTCTAACACCAATACCTTTTATGATCAGTGGTAATTGAATAAATCTGAAAATAATGATTGTGAACAAATTATTGTGCATATCCAAATGTGCGAAAGAGACGCATAGACCCATCCTTCTTTTTAAATTGCGCAAGCACGCTTTGAATAGACATTTAGGGACATCTTGTAGTGAGTGGAGAAATTATTACGCTGGTGAAAACGAACCCAAACCTTGGGTTCTAGTCTTGTGCAAACATTGAAACATTCAACGCTCGGGCGCCCGAAACTATTCGAGAATTAGTGGAGTATGCATGGAGTATCTATAAATATCTAATCTGTGTCCAAGCCCAGGCATGCTTGTCATTATTCCAAATCTATAGCTCAAAGTTATTTGACATCTAAAATCCTACTTCTATAAACGCCCTGACTTCTGACTCCTGCTAAAGTTTAGTTAGATAAAGTTAAGTGTTAAGTGATTATCTGAATTTATAGCAAAGATGGGTCGCCCTTATTGGTATGGTAGAGTTAATAAATGTTGTTGCTGTATCCCTTTGAGGATTGGATGTCTGTTAATAGGATATTTCGCAATCGTGAGTATGTTTGTCACTCTAACTGCTTAGATATCTTATTATTATTATTAATAATAATAATGTATTTAATGTGAATAGTTATTTTACAGTTTTTCACCAATTATAACTATCTTAGACTAACTTACAAACAAGGCTTATTTATCTATAACTAACAAAATAGAGCAAGGATACAGAAAGCAAAGAATAATATAAAATAATATAATAACATCAAGAAAATATTAAGGCTTTAGAACATTGTTATTACTTAAATAAAAAAAAAACAAAAAATCTAACTTTTTTCAGTTAGGTTATAATTCCATAATTTGTGTTTTCCTTAGCTTCTGCAGATCTTTTTCCAAATGAATAGGTAGGTACCTTATTTTAATAATAATGTTTGTGTTTTCATTTCGCCGTCCTCATTCCCTTAGTTCTTTAATAGTTCTAATAGACAAATTAAACAGAGTTAGACAGGAACATCAAATAATAAATGCACGGAATTACTTATTAGATAATGAAGAAAAAATGGCATTTATAATTATATTCGGTCATAATTAGAGCATTTTTAAGGCAAACTTTACACATATTTATTTGTTTATGTTTTCTTTCCGCTAAGCAGTTTTGTTTGTATGGGCGAATCTTGAACTTTATTTGCAATGAGTGCCACCGCTAGTTAATATACCAATTTAATTCGCGTTAGTGTAGTGGTAAGGTCCTAAATGTCGAATAACATTTTTTCTATGGTCACTCGAGTTTTTTTCAGAATGCTTATTAAATAACTTTATGACTGAGATAGTAGCTAAGTACCTATGCTTGAGGCGATCGTCCTCATTAACTAGATTTTAACCTCCGAACGAAAAAGAGTGATGTTATAAGTTTGTTGTGTCTGTCTCCCAAACGGATGAAGGTACTTAAAAGAGAGGAAGAAGAAACGAATATCCTACGAACGGATTACTGATAGATATTAGGTCCTTACATATGAAATTGGCGTTTTTCGTACTGGCCACTTTAATCACAAATTTCTCCTCTTTGGTAAGGAATTCCAAATTCAAATTTGTACAGCTATAGACTCATGTATTTGTGCTTCGATGATCGTCATTCATTTGTTTTTTTTCTTCTGTTTTTTTCTGTTTGCGTCACTCATTTTACAAAATGGAAAACTTAAAATATCGCATTATTTACGAGTACGAGTTCCGCCGTGGCACTAGTGCTGCGGAAACAACTCGAAGGGTGAATGATGTGTATGGCGGTCGTGTTGCAAAAGAAAACACAGTTCGTTTTTGGTTCCAACGTTTTCGTTCTGGAAATTTCGACTTGCAGAACAAGCCCCGTGGACGGCCTGAGACTCAAGTTGATAATGAAGAGTTGAAGGCTATTGTGGAAGCGGATCCATCGCAAACCACGTCCGAGTTAGCTGCAGGCTGCGGTGTTAGTGATAAAACTGTTTTAATTCACTTGAAGCAAATTGGGAAGATTAAAAAGCTTGAAAGGTGGGTACCTCACGAATTGACTGAAGCAAACACTGCGCAACAGACGGCTACTAAATTAGAAGAGCTTCAATTGGAAAGTCTAAGACATCCTCCGTACTCCCCGGACCTTGCTCCAACAGATTACCATTTTTTTCGAAATTTGGATAACTTCTTGCAAGGGAAAAAATTCAACTCCGATGGGGCAGTCCAAATCGCCTTCAAAGATTTTATTGATTCCCGTCCGACTGGTTTTTTTAGTAAAGGGATCAATGAACTACCTATAAGATGGCAAAAGTGCATAGAAAATAATGGTTCATACTTTGATTAATTAAATATATTATATTAAAAAATATTCGACTTTTTGTTCCTCCCATACAAAACGCCAATTTCATATGTAAGGACCTAATATTTATTATTCATAAATGATTGATCCCATCATTACTCTAATTGCAGTAAAATGTTATTGAAGTGAAACTTCTTTAGAATCGTGGTGATTTCAAACCGGATGTAACGGAAAAAACGACAGGTAAGCCAATCTTGACAGGTGACCGCCCGAACAAAATCTTTTTGCACGATATTTATTTTTTTGTTTTTCTTAATTCATCTTTTTTTTTGTCGATTTACTGAAGTTTCACTTCTATCGTGTGTGAATCGCACACACACCTTTTTTATAATACAATTTGTTCTCAGATAGCTTCCATCCTCGGGTTAGCAGCCGTGTCCTTCTACACCTACAAAGTGGCGACGTTCGTGGAGGCACCACATAGACCTCCCTCCCCGCCGCCCGCTGAGCTGGAGAAGAGCGCTCTAAACCTCTACATCACCTTCGGATACTACATGCTGGTGTTCGTCTACAACCTGGTTGTGCATGTGGTTTTGGTCTATGGAGTGCATACCGTAAGTACTTTTTTTTGTTATGCTGGATAAGCCATCATTTGACCACAATCTCACTTGATGTAAAGTGACGATGTGGTCTAAGATGGGACATGAAGACCTAGAAGATAGATGGCTTCTCCGGGCCACATTACGAAACACGAAAAAATCGCTTCACGCACTGGCCCAGCCCGGGGGGTGGTGACAAGCCGCGGCCGAAGCCACCCTCCTCCCACCAGAGACTGTTCTTAGCACCACCCGGAGCTGTAAGGATTCAGAGGGTTACCACTTACGGACGTGAACAGACAAAACCTCCATATACTCGTAGATCGTAAAGAAAAGATTTTCGATTGCGGCTTGCTTGTTTTTAAATGACTTCCTCATGGAAATAAAGGTTTCCGGGAAGTATCTTCCCTAGGTAAACAAGAATCAGGATGGATGTATCTGTTTTAAGTTAAATTAAAATAAAAGCATTTCAATAAAATGCAAACGCGTGATGGGGTAATAGAGAATATTTCATTGAGTTTCATAGAATTGAGTTAGATTGCTCTAACTTGGATTAGATAGATTGGATATCAGAACAGAGTTGAGATCTACGAGAGAAACTGTTGGTGCTATTGCCAGTTCTTATATTAGAGTTCCGTACCCAAAGGGTAAATCCAGACCCTATTTTTTATACAACAAACGTGATTTTTATAAAGTTAAGCGATTTTACGCGAGGCTAGCACTTGCACTTCCGTGACCGCTCTAACCCTTCAACTGTGGCGGCCATTTTGCATAAAATCGCACGTCTGTGGAGGCAATTCTGGGTGGTCCCACGCGAGAACGGCGCGTGTGATTCAAATGACGATTTCTCTAAATTTTTGTAGGAAGCTAGTATGTTTATCTTATATCATCGGAATTGCTATGAAATATTTCAGTTTTTTTTATTGCAAAATGTGTATAAACTGTACAAGGAATCCTCGGTGTTCTCATTCTTTAAATTCATTTATTATTTTTATAATAATTTGATGTAAAAGCTGTTTAATAAAAATTTGTGCTGGGATAGCTTCCCAGTTGCTCTTACATAATAAGCTCATTAAAATTTGCGAATTGATGTTAAAATTCTTTGTTCAGTGAGTACTATTTTCAAACTAACAGAAAAAATATTTAGAAACTACATTGATAATATTTCGTAGCTAAACCCACTAAAATGAGTAGTTCTGTGAATCATCATCTTTCATCAATCATCAGATAGTGGCAATTTTGTGGACTCATATGCGTCAGAATGGGTTAACTCTCCCTAAATTAGTCAGACGCCTTGCGAGCCGGTCGCGTCCCCACTGTGTCAATAGAAGCCCGTTGAAGGATAAAAATGTTCATAAGTATGGATCATTGGCGGAAATAAGGCATTATTCGCTGTTAAAATTTCAACCAAAACAATATCACAATTTTCATAATAATCTAGTTTTGTTGAACCTAGGTCAACCATAGAAAAATGACAATTTTATGTCAATTTGATCTCAGTTAAGCTTACAACTTTTACACACTTTTTGATTTATGTAGAAGAATGACTGCCTCAGTGACGCGGTAGGCGAAAGCCCGGTTGTGGCGAGGGGTAGCGGGTTCGATTCCCGCCGGAAGTCTAATGTGTCTATGTTCTGCAAGCACTATCTCTTTGGTCTAGGTATTTAATTAGTATAATAAAAATACATAAATGTCTGTAATATAATAATTATATCAGATGTCTAGTACCCGTGACACAAGCATAGAGCCACGGATCTAGATGTTGTTGTGTGGATAATGAATACAAATATGTATATGAAATAATTAAAATAAGACCAAGTACTTTTAATAAAGTATAGTGACCTCCTTTGTAAGAATAAGATACAAGATACAAGATCATTTATTTCCATTGTTTGGTTTTACAAAACTTAGACACGTCAAAATAAATTACAAAAAAAAACAAAAAATATAATCATAGGTGCTTAAAGATAAGATGGAAATAAATTTATGGTATCTGGTCGCTTCGCTTTTTTTACACTAGAGCAAAGAAGCGATTAGAAACTCTAGCTCATTTTTGTATTGAAACTTTACAATCACTATCTGGGGGCACGGCAGTGCCCCCACTAAGTCGAGCAAAAAAGCGTCACGGCCGTACCATCCTTTTTTCGACCCCCTTTAACTTCGTTGTGGATAAAGCTAGAAGACTGAAATTTTCAGTAACCATGCAGGATTGTAAAGACTGAGATTTGTTAGTATTGTTAACGTGTTCGTTTTAGGACCAGCCCCGGTACCTGAATTTCTACTGCACCGCGGCCTACTTCCTGTTCGCGCTGGCGGTGGCTCTCATCATCATCACCTGCATATTCATGGGTATCGTGGCCGCTATACCCATCCTCAAGTGGGCTTGTAAGTACACCTACCTATTGCTAATGATATTCTAAAGAAAGGAATCCATTTATTTATCTACACGTTAGAATGAATAATCTGTAAACACGAATCATGACATTGTTTTTAAATTTTATGCAGAAAAAATTATGACACACCCGTAGCCATTGCGCACAGGATTCGAACCTCGGAGCATCTCCGGGATAGCGCCCCGACGTGATAGCCAATACACCGACGCGCGTTTACGTGATAGGTCGAAATTCTTCTGCACTTTGTATTATCGAGTGTAGCCCCGACATTGTTACATTACATTATTTATCAATTTAATTAAATTCGTTACAATTGGACTATGCGCTTGAAGAGTCCGTTCGCTACTGTCAAGTTAAAAAGTGAACAGAACAATGTACATTCTAAAGTTATTAAAAACGATTCGTATCCGAATGGGAGATCATTATATTATTTTCTATATAAACATAAGGCGAAAGTCACTGCGAATTCTTGATGTTGTTGATGATTGTCAGCTCATAAATTAAGTACTTACCCAGCTTACCTTAAAAAGAAAAAATGCTAAGGCTGATTTTATTGTCTATCTGATCATCGCCGCTGACAGATCAGCTTGGAAATAGTATTAAATTGTCATTTAATTAATTATTATTATTGCAAAGTATCATCAAAATCCATTCAGTTGTTTTTAACCCCCGACCAAAAAAGAGGGGTGTTATAAGTTTGAAGTGTCTGTCGGTCTGTCTGGGACATCATAGCTCCCGAACGGATGGAGCGATTTCAATTTAGTTTTTTTTGTATGAAAGGTGAGTTTGGCCCGGGTGTTCTTAGACATGTTTCATGAAATCGGTTTAGCCGTTTAAAAGTTATAATGAGTGGGGAAGGAAAACCGAAAATCTGCAAATATAGATACTAGTGTGAAGTATCAAATGAAAGCGCATCGCGTCCACATTACATAATATTATGTTGTTTTACATTTAAGGAAATTAAGGCATTGGAATCGGGGGTTTATCTCAAATTTTAAATTTAGATTTATTGCTTATAAGAGCAACACACTGTGTAGGTAAGTAACACAATACATTTTCACGGACTTTTGCATTTTTAGTACTTAGAAGAAAGGTTATGCTTTTGTATGAAACTTAAATACCTAATTGTTTCTGTTTCCAGTCACACTTGCGCTCTGTATAATCGTCGTGCGCAGTGCTCAAATAGAGATGGAAGAGAAGTTGAATCCGCGAGTGTACGAGATGCAGAATTTGTATATCCGCCAGCCGGTGGTGGTAGTTGCTTAAATAAATTATTATTTATAAATTATATTAAGTAGTAAATACATATATGGTTTTTATTCTGAATTTTAGACTTCTCATTTATTTACCGAAACCTTCGTATTAAAATAAAGATACCTTTGCGGAGAGGCAATGCCTCAAAAATGTTCGGGTTGAAAACAATCTGGAGACAGACAGACAGATGGACGTATGGACGGCATTGCGGATAGATGACTACGTAGTCCTAGTACTTGTACCTATAGGCATCATGCCTACGAGAGCTTTAAAAGCGTTGCATAGGCGCTTTTTTAACATTCTCAATGTGATTTGTCAATGTGAGTTAAGATACTGATGTATTTCATGATACATTAGCTAATATCAGAACTAAATTAACTGGAGTTATTGCCGAAAAAAAGACGCACAATCATAAGATATATGAAAGACAAATGTGCATGTATCTTACTAAATTTTATAAAATCTAAATTTAAAATTTAAGAAAAACCTCCGATTCCAATGCTTTAATTTCCTTAAGGCTTGGTATCCCAGCAGAGGCCGCGCTTTTAAGATTTTAAAACCATCTGAGACAAAGAAAATGGTGTTTATAAATATGAAAAAAATATAGATATCGTCCCCGTAGAAGGAAAATTAAATAATTAACACATTTTGCGAAATCGACTTTATTGCATTTCTATAAAGTCTAATTCAATCTGCATCTTTCTGTCTTACTAACGTTTCGCTATCTTAATTTATCAAAAAGTTATCTGTGTTTGAAACTTGCAAGTCAGTCGGAACAGATGGAAAACTAAACTTCTCAGGATACACAAAAAAGTAGCAAAGGAAAATTAAATAACGCAGCCATAAATAGATAAGTGAAATCATTGATCACTTCGCGACAGCGTAAAGGCCATAACATCACTTATTTAGTTTTCCCTCGACAAATTTATGGTTCATCAGGAGCAAATGAAATAGGTAAAATTATATAAGGTAAGTTATTTAATTTTTGTGTGTTGTGATTGATGTTTAATAATAAAGTACAAATTAAATAAAATCATTTATTTAAATTGTCAACTAAGAGCTCTCTGGTTTTGTAAGTTAAGGACAAGTAGAACTAGATAAAGTATTTTGTTTAACTTGCCGAAGCACAAATCAAAAAGTAATTGAATTTAAAACGGTTATAAGAAAAGAATTTGGCGCGAAATGCATAGGCGCCTCTATTTTTTGATGATCCCGGCTATTTAGCCTTGCTGCAGTGGGTAAGCAGGTGGCTGCAGTAAGCGGGGTGGGGGCGTCTTGAACTACTGACGGACAGTATTTGTTTTATAGCAAGCATGATCGTAAACCGTTACGCATCTTTTTTGAAACAATTTTCTACGTAATTGAGATTTAAATTACCTATGTGAGATTTCAGATTTCTAAAAAGTACCAGTTGCACCGAGTCAAAATGCAAGAATTGCAAAACCAGAGTCGATATTTATTTATTTAATCAAAAACAATTGTTACTCTATCGTTACAGGATGTTTCCCAATGCAATAAAGTAGCTCAAAATACATAATAATATAATATTATTAATTTCATTCAATTGAATGTACCTACACAAAAGGATTTTCAGAAGGGATTATAATATCGTTCTTTCACCCCAAAAAGATCAATATGCCCTATGTAATCAATACTTTAGGACACCAAATCGTAATTAAGCCATCAAGAATGAAAACATCGAACACCTTGCAAGAAAGTACGCATCATTTAAGTCTAAAGGTACAGACAAAAATAGATCTGTAATAGATCCTACCTTCCTATGCGTGACAATGGATCTGCAGAGCTTGCTGTAAATTCCATCTACCGCTGACAGCCTCATGTATTACTCCGGGAAGCTAAATCTTTACAACTTATCTGTGTAAGAATTTAAGCCTCCAAGGAACAATCAACAATCAACAACCGCATTGTTTGATGGGAAAAGAGGCAGCACAGAAATAGCTTCAGCCGTTAATACATGGGTCAAAACCATCCCAGAAGAAGTGTCGAATGTCACACTCTATTCGGATACTTTTTCCGGCCAAAACCGAAACCAATACCAAACCGAAACCAATGTCTGCCTATTTTTTACATCTCGTTCAGTCAAACCCAAATTTGTAGTCGAGCAGAAGTACCTAGAAAGTGACCATAGCTTTATGGAGGTAGACTCCATGCATAGCTCAATAGAAAAGGAAAAAAGATACACAAACGTGTACCTACTCAGTAGATAATTGACTGGAAAGGTATCATGAGCCGAGCGCGATCCACAAGGCATAATAAAAGTGTTCCCCGTACAATGTTCATGAACTTACATTTAAAGACAGTCATGATGGACGTTAAGGAACAGGCGAACTAAATTATAAAAAACAGGAACATCTGTACCATCGGAGCAAAAGTCAACTGGTTCAAAACAAATGGTTTTAGATATGGGAAAGAGTCTCCAAACATCATCGAATTCCGGTATGATAACGATCACTGGACACCTCTTGTTCTTTAGGACGTATGACCAAGAGGGTAAAAACGTCGAAAATACCCAACATCACATTGCCCAACAGGTATGGCAAACTATGGCTAATGGAATTCATCTTCCAATTACGGAAGCAAAGAAAACAGACCTACTTAATCTATGCAAAACATAGTGCCCCATGATAGTATATGATAGTAAATGTAATGTGCAAGAACAAAACAAAGTTAGTTCAATAGGATTACCGGGGATTATGCGGGAATATTAGAATTAGATGTTATTTCCTAGTTTACTGTCTTTTCAATGAAAAGTTGTTCGTCATTTTAATTAAGCTAATGAGCCGATATCAATTTAAATTTAAGTAAGTAAGACTAAAGTAATGAAGCTACATAGTTAGTAGGACAGAACTTAAAGCCATTAAATCGATCTCAAGTTCAATTTGATTAAAGTGATTTTATAAAGATGAGACTGAATCAGAGTTGATTATTTTAAAGATTTGTTAATTAAAGTTTATGTACCCAAGTGCATTCTTTTTAAATAATTTATTAGTTTTTGTGAAATGGTAGTAAGTTTGATAAGTAACCTAACGTAAACATTGATTTTATAAGTCTGACAGTGAAATGTCGCCGTTTCAGGGGATTTTTTTATTTCTATGTTATCTCTTAATATAAAGAAATCACAAAGTACAAATAATTTGGTTTTCTTTTGCATTTTATTCAAATAAATAAGATGGTTTTACAAATTATAAAGTAAACAAGAAGGCAGTTTATGATTTCATTGGTGAAGGAAAATTAAATAAGGGCATTTACCGTATGCTTTTAAAGTTTCAGCGGAGAGTATTGTCGAAGGAAAAATGAATAACTAGCATACACAATTATATAACTGACATAAACAATCCAAACTCTGGCGAGGGAAAAATACATAGTTGCTTTTGATTTTTTTTCTTATAAACCAATCACCTTAATCTTTTGTTTGTTTAATTATAACCTAGGCAACGTTATAATCTTTAAAATATCAAAAAGTGGACGGTAAATTTATTTGGCAAAAATCTGTATTTTTGTCGCGAAAAATCGGTAAATCGCGTTTTTCTCGCGATTTTGGTTTTGTCAGTTATTTAGTTTTCCTTCTACGGGGACGATATTAGGTACTTAAAGCTCTAATTTAGTTAAAATCGCATTCAGTTTCAAGATTTAGTTGAACTTCACTCGATAGAAAAAAACACAAAGTTGAACTACTCATATTTTTATTTTTATATTTGTACGTATTATAAGGCACTATTTACATATTTTTACACATATTTGCAGAGTTGATCTTGATAAAATGATTTTCTTTATAAATATTTTTATATACCTAAAAAATGCACGACCTGGACTGCTTGGCAGGCTCGATCAGTCCCGCACTATTTCGCGCGCAGATCTCCTGCAGGAATACCTATACTTAAAAGTAAAACACCATAATATATAGAAACGTGCACGCAATGCGCTTTCATTTGATCACTCTCTGTCTGTCTGGGACATCATAGCTCCCGAACAGTTGGAGCGATTTCAATTTTGTTTTTTGTATGAAAGGTGAGTCTGGTGCGAGTGTTCTTAGACATGTTTCATGAAAATCTGTTTAGCCGTTTAAAAGTTATGGGGGTGAGAGTTGGGAAGGAAAACCGAAAATCTGCAAATATTCTCGAGTGTCAAATCAAATGAAAGCGCATCGCGTGCGTATTACTAAATATTATGGAGTTTTACTTTAAGGGAAATTAAGGCATTGGAAGTGGGGTTTTTCTTAAATTTAAATTTAGATTTATGTAATTAAAAAAGAAGTTTGAAGCTTATTACAACTGCAAAATGGCGTTTAACTGAGTAGGTAACATCTTTTTCACTATATAATTTTATTTAACTCGACACTGGCAAATTGTCGCTTCAAGCGCAAAGTCCAATTACAAGAGACTGAACTGTAGTTAGCTTATGTCGTGTCGGAAAAAACGCAAGATGGCGTTGAGTAACATCTTTTTCAATTTATAATTTTAATTACCTAACGCAGAGACCAATTATTACAGGATATGTATTCTTCTTCTTCTTTTATTTGATGGCGTTCGTGCATGACTGGCTCTAAGGCCGTCAACAGCCAAAATAATTTTTTAATTTAATTGAAGTCGTGTTGTGGCGTGTTATTGTGTAACAGTCACTGTCAAATCTGTCATTGTCAAAGTCAATCAATATCTGTGTCCAGCGTGACCACTTTTAGTAGATTTCTACTTTTTTGGTAGATTTGAGGCAAAGAGAACGATAATTTAGTAGTGCGATATCGTTTAGTAGATTTTGGTAGAAAATTGGTATTTTACGAACATTCTAATGAATGGGTCGTCCATTATACAATTTATTGTATCCAGGCCAAAAAAACGAACTTTATACTTTTTGTCACTGAAGCTGGCAATACAGGACGACGAGAAATCTGTTTCAGGGGATTTTCCGTAACAAAACGTTAAGAAATCGCTATCTCTGTCAGTCATTAGATTTGTATGCGATAAACAAAGATACACATTCTTTGTTTTTCGTTTTTTCATTTAGAAACAGAATCAAGACTGATGATCGTAACAGATTCTGTAACAAAAATGTTTGTGCAATCTTACATGCCAAAGAAGGTTAAAAAACGCTAGAGATTGCAAAAATTTTAAACTTGAAGCATCCATGCTTCAAGTCATGAAAAATTACAAAAAAATATAAAAATATATTATGATTAAGACGATAAATAAATAAAAATACTAGATTTTGTTCATATTATGTATTATGTTAACCACCTAGATGTGATAGATATTAAAGGAAGAATTTATGTAGAATTATAAATAGAACTTGGTAGATTTTGGTAGATTTGAGCCTCGTTTTTGGTAGATCGACTGATGAAAAAG
Organism: Gymnoscelis rufifasciata; assembly: GCA_929108375.1. Taxonomy (NCBI): domain Eukaryota; kingdom Metazoa; phylum Arthropoda; class Insecta; order Lepidoptera; family Geometridae; genus Gymnoscelis; species Gymnoscelis rufifasciata. Next base: position 2,429,041 of record OV815315.1, on the reverse strand, counting down.
TGGTCACACTGTCTGTGTCGCTGTCGTCTGCAGTGCAGGCTCTCTGGACGGCTGTGGCAGTGGCGATTTTGTTTTAATTCAACTAAAGTTGACTATTTCGGTTGAATTTCTTTGTACTTTTTTTGCAAAAACAATGTATCATTGATGATAGTAATCACAACTAGAATTGTTTCCCAAGATGTCCAGTAAATTCGGGGCGAACCCCAACCTAGCTGTCCAAAACCAGGTTTGTTTGTAATGAACGCACGGCATTTTTTCATTGTACTGATATAAATAGTGTATTAAATAGATTTAATTAAAGTTTTGACTAACAATCTCGTGTTTTATTATTGATATTTTCATTTTTAGCTGATACAATGGATAAACGAGGCGGGAATGTCCGAAGGAGGCAAGAAAGTCAATTTGTTACGAAAGATCCTAGAAGTCTTGCTCCATCAGGGCGCACAATACATTCCTCTGTACATACAAAACATATTGAGCTTTGGAGGCGATAAATCCAATGATGTTAAGAAGCAAGTCATCGTTTTTATCGAAGAGATAAGGTGAGTAAAGAGATACCTGATAGTTGAAACCTCCATTGTATTCCACTGATTTATGTAGGTGTTATGATGAGACATGGCCACTGAAGTTTTCCTGTAAAAACTGAGTCTTCAAGTTCTAGATGATCTAAATAGGCTCAGAATAGCTACTTGTGTAGTTAAACATGTACACATATTTATTTTAGCATAATTTGTAACCTAAAATACAGACAATTAAACTGAATTATTGCTCAGATTATGTCAATAATAACATTAACTCGTTAATCCCCAAGCGGTAACCGGTTACCGCTTACCTGACCTTATTACCTGAGGTGAGGGTCAAGGAGTTAATAACTGAACCATTAAAAAAACCTGATCAGTAATGATAGTATGATTGAGGGCAAATGGGTGTTTAGGTATTCTTTCAGTTAGGTTCTATTATGATTTACTTTACATAAGGCGCTATGGTTGTTGGCACTCACCATAACTTATTGCACAGAGGTGCAACAATGTGATTAAAAAATGCTAAGCTTAAAGTTAATATGCTTAAGAGACTGAAACCTACACCTTTTTCTTCTTCAGCTACGCTTCTCCAACATCTCTCCATCTTTTTCCAGGAAAATATGAAATATATGAATTGAACATAGTTCACTATGTTATCTCAAAAATCTTACTTTTATACTCTAAAGTTTAATTCCTATTTGCAGTAAAAGATTCCCCAAACACCTCCCCGATGTAATAAGTCAGCTGCAGCTTCTGGTCATGGACTCTGTGATCGCGGTCCAGAAGAGAGCCATCCAGGCGGCCAGCATTGTGTACAGGAACACCTTGCAATGGATCTGTGATGGCCAGGCTTCGGAGGATGAAATGCAGAATGTTTGGGAGCATTTAGGAGAAATTAAGGTTAGTTTTTTTTTTGGATGTAAGATCTACCTTTGTCAACAATCATCCTGATGGTAAGTTTGAATGACGATGAGGGATCACAAAAATCTAGAAGGTACCTATTCACTCTTGACCAGAAAAAACTCAGTGTGCTTGCACCTTGTGCTTACCAAAGTTTTAAATTTTTTTCTGAGGAGGTGGTTTTTTTTGTTTACGTCCATTAGAGTTAACCCTCTAAATCCGTACACGTGACGTCCTAAGTTTAAATTTTTTTCTGAGGAGGTGGTTTTTTTTGTTTACGTCCATTAGAGTTAACCCTCTAAATCCGTACACGTGACGTCCTAAGCTAAGTCAGCAAGCACAGTCTCTGGTGGAAGGCTTCGGCCGCGGATTCTCACCACCCTCCGGGCTGATCCATTGCATGAAGCGGTTTTTTCGTGTTTCGTAATGTGGTCCAGAAGAAATCTACCTTCTAGGTCTTCTTGCCCCATCTTAGACCACATCGTCACTTTACATCAGGTGAGATTGTGGTCAAATGAAGACTTATCTAGCATAAAACAAAAAAAGAGAAGATATTAGCTTATTCTGCCACTACTCATGGTTGGTGGTAACACTGAGGGCAGTGTTTCAGTAAATGATCAACACTAGCTATATTACATTTTTTATACCAACCATGTTTTACAGCTCGAATCTGCTGTTATTTTTAGTTACTTAATTTGAAATACCAAAGGATATCCAAACTAATATTATAAATCTCTCTGTCTGTTCCTCTTTCTCGCAAAAACTACTGAACTTATTTAAATTAAATTTGGTACACAGATTTTCTAGAGCCTGAGAAGTACTTTTTACCGCGGGAAAATCCATTAAAACGCGGGTAACAGTGCTGGGCATTTCTAGTATTATTAATATTATATTAGGTCCTTACATATGAAATTGGCGTTTTTCGTACTGGCCACTTTAATCACAAATTTCTCCTCTTTGGTAAGGAATTCCAAATTCAAATTTGTACAGCTATAGACTCATGTATTTGTGCTTCGATGATCGTCATTCATTTGTTTTTTTTCTTCTGTTTTTTTCTGTTTGCGTCACTCATTTTACAAAATGGAAAACTTAAAATATCGCATTATTTACGAGTACGAGTTCCGCCGTGGCACTAGTGCTGCGGAAACAACTCGAAGGGTGAATGATGTGTATGGCGGTCGTGTTGCAAAAGAAAACACAGTTCGTTTTTGGTTCCAACGTTTTCGTTCTGGAAATTTCGACTTGCAGAACAAGCCCCGTGGACGGCCTGAGACTCAAGTTGATAATGAAGAGTTGAAGGCTATTGTGGAAGCGGATCCATCGCAAACCACGTCCGAGTTAGCTGCAGGCTGCGGTGTTAGTGATAAAACTGTTTTAATTCACTTGAAGCAAATTGGGAAGATTAAAAAGCTTGAAAGGTGGGTACCTCACGAATTGACTGAAGCAAACCGGCAAACGCGCGTCGACTGCTGCGTTACATTACTAAACCGGCACAATAATGAAGGTATTTTAAACCGAATCATTACCTGTGATGAAAAATGGGTTCTTTACGATAATCGGAAGCGCTCAGCGCAATGGTTGGATCCTGGCCAGCCAGCCAAATCCTGCCCCAAGCGAAAATTAACCCCAAAAAAGTTACTTGTAAGCGTTTGGTGGACTAGTGCCGGTATTGTTCATTACAGTTTTCTCAAATCTGGCCAGACTATTACGGCTGATGTCTATTGTCAGCAATAGCAAACCATGATGGAAAAGCTAGCGGCTAAACAACCTAGGCTGGTCAATCGCTCCACGCCACTGCTGCTTCACGACAACGCTAGACCACACACTGCGCAACAGACGGCTACTAAATTAGAAGAGCTTCAATTGGAAAGTCTAAGACATCCTCCGTACTCCCCGGACCTTGCTCCAACAGATTACCATTTTTTTCGAAATTTGGATAACTTCTTGCAAGGGAAAAAATTCAACTCCGATGGGGCAGTCCAAATCGCCTTCAAAGATTTTATTGATTCCCGTCCGACTGGTTTTTTTAGTAAAGGGATCAATGAACTACCTATAAGATGGCAAAAGTGCATAGAAAATAATGGTTCATACTTTGATTAATTAAATATATTATATTAAAAAATATTCGACTTTTTGTTCCTCCCATACAAAACGCCAATTTCATATGTAAGGACCTAATATAAATTTAAGGCCCTCGCGGTGTCTGCCTCTCCCTATGTTCTCGGTAAACTTAAATATGCTGAACGGACTTATGTAGTTTTCTGCAGTAAGTAGAGTAATTAAAGAGGAAGGTTAACGCATCCGAGCAAAACCTCAATGGTCAGCTAGTGTATAATTTATATTTTTTCATTTATATAGGTATTTATAATATTTTAAAACTATTTGTAATTTTTCTCTCCATCCACAGTTGTCTGGAAAAATTGATTTGAGCAATAAGACCGCTCATTACGAATTCTTGGTTTAGTTAATATTAATGTTACTTTTAAATTATCAAATCATTATCAATAAATAATAATACATCTATTTCGCAGCTCATAGTCTTAAACATGATCGACAATGACAACGAAGGTATCCGGACACACTCGGTGAAGTTCCTGGAGGAAGTGATCCTGCTACAGAGCCCGACAGAGATTGTCTCCGACACTGACTTCAGCCTCGACAGCTTGCCCACACACCTGCCTTTCCTGAAGCGGGATGCAGTTGAAAAGGAGTCTGAGTGAGTGAAGTACTTACCACAAGATATTGAGAAATAGTTTTTTTATTCTTAGGGTTCCGTACCCAAACGGTAATACGGGACCCCCCATAGCCGAGACTTTTTCGTCTGTCTGACACCAAGCTGTATCTCAAGAACCGTAATCATCATCACCCTATTAACGTTCCCACTGCTGGGACACAGGGACTTCTCTCTTGACGAGAGAGATTAGTGAATGTCACATGTCCTTCAAACTCTTTAAAGGTCTCAGAACATGCCGGTTTCCTCACGATGTTTGCCTTCACCGTTAAAGCACTTGTTTAGAGCGCACATAAATTACTCAAGAAGAAAAATCCAGAGGTGCGTGCAAGAACCGTAATAGCTAGTATAAATTTTGAGTGATGATGCATTTCTGTTGCCGCTATAACAACAAATACTAAAAACATACAATATAAAAATATTTAACTATTGTATGGTAGCCCATACAACAAACGTGATTTATACGAACTTATGTAACGTTTCGCGAGGCCAGTGATTGGATGGATGACCGCTATGATTGCAACTTTGTGCGCTGTTAAAAACTATTTTTTAACTTATTTTTATTTATTTTATAATTTAAATTTTCCTTGACGTTTTCTGAGTTTAGGCAAACAAAATAATAATAATCAGAATCATCAATTTATTTTTCAAACTTGCTAGCTTTGTAAGATCAACTACCTATAGATTTACATTATTTCCATTTCCTTTCCAGGCACATCTTCAATCTAATTGTGAACTTCCACAACTCGCAACACATTTCTAGCGTGAACTTGATGGCTTGTATGACAACACTATGCTTCCTCGCCAAAAACCGACCCAAATACATGGGCAGAGTCATACAAGCTCTTGGAGACCTCCATACAACTTTACCACCCACACTCACACAATCCCAAGTAAACTCAGTTCGAAAACATTTGAAAATGTTACTGATTAACATAATAAAGCATTCTTCTTCTAATGATCACATGCCGCAACTGACGCAGCTGTTAATGGATATAGGTATGACGCCATCAGAGATAAACAAAGTCTTGCCGAAAGAAAAGAGGAACAAAAGACTTGGAGATGTAAAACTCAGTGATATACCCTCAAAGAGGTTCAGGATAGACTCGCCTCAGAATTCCCAAAGCAGTGACAGTAATAGCCGAAGCGATATTTTCGCTGAAAACCGACCTGACAGCTCTAAAGACAGCAGAATCGATTCCGCAGATGATGACAGCAATAGTCAGACATTCCCTCACACTCCCATGAAACCCGAAGACAAACCGGTTTCTGAAGATACTTTCTTTGACGGATTGAACAACGTTGACCTTGTCGTTGATCTAGTCATGTCTACTCTATTAAACGGACTGCCAAGCGAAATGCCGCAGAGTTTCTTAACTGCATACTCTCCTATACCCAACGCTGGGACCAATGTTCAGAAGAGAAACTTAGCGAAAATGATAATGGATTTGATAAAAAATGAGCTGGAATCCGTAGAGCCTGCTCCTATGCCGGTTCTACCGCCTAGTTTAGACACACAGGAGATACCGTTTGTTACACAGCCGACGTTATCAGAAATCGCTGCCAAAATCCCATTAATAAAGGATGAGGAAACTGAAAAGAACACGCTCAAAAACGCTGTAGCGAAGCTCCAAGAAACGTCAAAAGCTGAGCGACAAATGGAAAGCGCAGTTTCCAGTGCAGTTTCTAAACTTATGGAAGAGACTAGAGCAGAGCATTTCAAAGAAGAAGAACGCAAAGCGAAAGACATGGAGAAGTTGATACCGTCCCAGTTGCCGTCAGTACCGAAGCTGAAACAAAAAGTGAAATTATTGAAACTACACGAGATCACTAGTCCTATACCAAAGGAAATTAAAGAGAAAATGGTATTACAGGCTGTTGAACGTATACTAAGAGCTGAGAAAGAGAGTGCTATAGGTGGAGCCGCTCATATTCGGCTTAAGTTTATCACGACCTTCGCATCAAGCTACACGCCAGAAATAAGGGACTTAGTTCTCAATTATGTCCTTGAAGATCCTATCAACAGAATTGATTTAGCTCTGTACTGGTTGTATGAAGAGTACGCGTTTATGCAGGGTTTTAACCGTCATCCCGTGACGTTGCAGCCGAAAATCCACGAGAAACATGATCAGAACTATAGCCAGTTGCTTTGCGCGCTGGTCACTCAGATTTGCGAGAGAGGAGATCCTGCAACGGAGGCTCCGAAGGAAGCGCTTATTAAGAAGATTTACTCGGAGTGTCCGGTGGTTACGGACGAGGCGGTGGATTATCTGAAGCATTTAGTGACTGAGGAGAAAATAGCTACATGCGCTTTGGAGATTTTGGAGGACATCTGTATTATGCGCCCTCCTCGAGCTCACAAATACGTGTCGGCTTTGGTGTGCCATGTTTGTAAGTATTTGTTACACCCAGTACCCTTTCCGTTAAGGATTTCCCTTCCGTAAGAAATATAATTATACCTACAGTAATGACATAAAAATATGATGTCACTGTGAAACTGACCCGTTTTTGTGACAGGTTTTTGCAAAACCTTTTTCAGGCACCAGTCTTCACAATGTGGTTCAATATGCTTAGACAAAATTATTGTGATCCATATTTATTTATTATAAGAGAACCTGTATTTGTAAAGAAAAATAAATAAATAATTATTATTACCTAATTAAGCCGATATCATTTGTTACTTTTTTTGGCATTTGGAAAATGGCACAAAAAACATTGATAACACCCTATATAAACATTAGTAAAATAGTTTAATAAAGACATTTTTAAAAACAACACATATAAAGGTTTAATATATTAACGTATGTATGGAAACTATTTGACCTTCTGTACCTATTTTTAAACGGCGCTTAGTACTACTAGACAATAGTAATTCCGATATAAGATACATATAATTAATTCATTCTTTCAGTGAACCACAACGAAGAGATCCGCGAGGCAGCCCTAAAATCAACTATGAAGATATACGCGCGTTCCACGGACTCTGCTCGCAAGGTGATCGAGAAGCAAGCGCGCCTCTACCTCGGGTTCATTGCACTGGGGTCCCCGCCGCACGAACTGCTGGGATACACCTACCGCAGCCCGTGGACAGACAACCTTTACAAGCTGTGTCTCAACCTCATCATGAACCTGCTTCACGAGAACGAAGGTGAATAAATATATATTTTATTTTTTATTTTTTTTTTGCTTGATAAGCATTCATTTGACCACAATCTCACCTGATGTAAAGTGACGATGTGGTCTATGATGGGACATGAAGACCTAGAAGGTAGATGGCTTCTCCGGGCCACATTACGAAACACGGAAAAATCGCTTCACGCACTGGCCCAGCCCGGAGGGTGGTGACAAGCCGCGGCCGAAGCCTACCACCAGAGACTGTTCTTAGCACCACCCGGAGGTCACGTGTAAGGATTCAGAGGGTTACCACTTACGGACGTGAACAGACAAAACCTCCAAAATTATTAGCCGGACTACTCACACGGCATACCTAACCCCAAACTAAGCAGAGCTTGTACTATGGGTGTTAGGTGACTGATATACTACAAAGATACATTTTTTTTGTAATAACATGCATATGATACATAGAAAACACCCAGACCCGTAACCGAATACATGTCGAAGTCAAAGTCAAAAACATTTATTTCCTTAGAAGCACAGGGCATTCATGGACAGGTCTACAGTTAATTAAATTTAGAATTTTAATATAAATATTAAAATATCAAGGATTTAACCTTTTCTTGACTTATAATGAGTTGAGAAGCGAATAAAACAACACAGCTTCAAGAGGAAGATTTGTATAATTTTTGCATAATATGTGCAGTTGGTGCAACCTGCACTACATATTTTTTTGTATAAATATCCTTTTCCATTGCGGTCTGAAGATGTTTAATCTCTATCCTAACATGAAATTTTGATAGTTATAATAATTAATATTATTGAATAAGGATTCAAGAGGAAGATTAGTATAATTTTTGCATAATAATATGTGCAGTTTGTGCAACCTACACTACATATTTTTTTGTATAAATATCCTTTTCCATTGCGGTCTGAAGATGTTTAATCTCTATCCTAACATGAAATTGTATTATCCCCAGACTTGATAATCGAAGTGGCCCGAGTATACGGCTGCTGCGACCCGGAGGCGAAGCGCGTGGTGCTCCGCGCCGTGGAGGCCCCCGTGCGGGCCGCAGTCGCTAAGGGGGTCCCTGAAGGCGGCCTGCGCCCCGCCTTCGCGGCGCTACTAGACGAGTGTCCCAGAGGCGCTGACACACTGCTCACTAGATTCGTGCATATATTCACTGAGAAGTGTAAGTACATAAAATACAAAGGGTGTCTGTCCACCAATTTTCATAGTTTAAATTAATTGTGATTTTAGTTATTATTATATTTTGAAAAAGTTGTGGCATTGGGCAACCACGTTAAAACCCATATTGTGACTTATAATCTAGAGGTACATTATCAATAAATGACTATTATGACTATTATTATTATTATTATGATGATTGGAAGATATCGATTTTAGCGATAAGGCCAACGATTTTACAAATAATAATGTTGTTGATTGCTATTTTAAAGTATGTTTATCAGTATTGGTGTGCTAAAAAGAAATTATCTAGCTATCTACCTATACCTACCCTACCTACAAAAATATAAATTATTATTATTAGCCCTGTGGTAAGCTCTAAGCTTGTGCTACGGGTACTAGACATCTGATATACTTAATATAATAGACATACATAGATCGACATTTTTTTTACTATACATATTAAACACCTAGACCAAGTAAGTATCACGGCGTCTTAAGAGTGACTGGACCACATTTAGACGACCAGAGCGTCTTAAATGAGTTACTAGCATAAATCCATTGAATCCATGTTACTATCCCAAACAAACGTTACTTCATAACCACTGTAACGTCCAGCGCCCGCGGCGTAACTAGGGACTAACGTCCCAGCCCGCGTTACGCGAGCGGTGCGTGCCACGCTGCGCGATTTTTCCGTAAAAACTATTTATCACATAAAAAGTACTAAACCTATTTCAAAACCAAAAATGTATTTATGTTCTGTATTATAATTATAATAAACTTGAATAATAATATGAATCATCGTACCTACATCTTCATTTACTAAAAAAATATCAAAAATAGGATGGTAGCATTTTTAGACTGATTTGGAGACCTATTTTGATAAATTTATTTAAAATACTTCCTCTGAACATTTAATTATTATTTTGGTACCGTTTTAACGGGGTTGGAGTCTAGTTTTTTCAATAACATATTTAATTTTAATACAGATATCACAAGTAAATCATAAAGAAATTAACTTGCGAAAAATAGGAAAATGGCGGAAAATTTATCTCACTTTATTGTCAAAATAATTTTTTTTTCATAATTTTTGTTGCCAGGTATTGGTTTTTCTAATTAGAATTTAGTAGAATAATTATTGACAATGACATCTGACATTGACACTAGCAACTTGTCTTATTGGAAAATAAAGAAAATCCGAAATAAAAAAACCAAAAACTCGTGTGGCACTCTAGTACCATGGACGTTAGTCGGCATAAAGTTTTGTGGCACTACAGTACCACTGGACGTTCAAGTGGATAAGGGGCTTGTTTGAGCAAGTACAGTCAACAGCAAAAGTGAGTGATCAAATGAAGTTTTTATTAGGCAATAATAAAAAGATCATAAGTTCACAGAGGATAAGAAAAAATGTGATCACTTACATGAGAAAAGTTATTCGTTTCTTTACTTCTAACAAACTACAATAGTCCGTAAGTTTTGACTATAAATAAATAAGTATATATTATTTTGGGACCTTATATCATCAGTTTTTTTTTTAAATATTGCAAACGCTCCATGGTTTATAAGAATCACAGAACTTCATGAACAATTACAAATTAGTACAATTACACTGTTCCTGAAGAAGTCAAAGTTCTCAACAAGCTATATAACAAGACTTAACCAACATCCAAACCCATTGACTGATGATTTAACAGCTACCAACTACCCTAAAAGACTGAAAAGGCATCAGATAATGGAACTCCATAAATGACATCATAGGAAGAAGAAGCTACTGGGCTTCCGTACCTGAAAATAATGCAGAAGTACCAAAACACCTGCTCATAGTTTCAAGAACTGATTGTAGAAACAAATGGAGAAAAAAAAATAAACATAATATATCATTAGTTCCTTTTGCTATTGACTGTACCTACCATAAGTTCTGAGGACAATGCATGAGAGCAAAAAACACAGCCAACCTGCTGCCGACTGTCTCTTAGACGTGTCCTAAGTACGTTACGAACGTTTGATGTATTCAAATTAGCTTTTTTATTAATCGGTGGGTTCGATTCCCGCCGGGGGACCAGATTTTTTACGATCTAAAATTTCTGTTTTCGGGTCTGGGTGTTTTCTATGTATCATTATATGTATGCATTCACAAAAACAATTTATCTATGTAGTGAATCAGTCACTTAACACCTTTAATACAAGCTCTGCTTAGTTTGGGGTTAGGTGATGCTGTGTAGGTAGTTCGGAATTATTTATTTAGGACTGTTTGTGATCCCCGAATGCCACCGAGGCTTTAAGGTAATATCTATAAAACTATTATAAGACCCGTGGTAATGTATGGATCTGAATGTTGGCCAGTAAAAGGGACGGATGAACGAAGAATACATGCGGAAGAGATGCGAATGCTAAGATGGATATGTGGAGTGACAAGGAAGGACAAAATAAGAAATAAGTATATAAGAGGAACCTTGAAAGTAGCACTAGTGACGGAGAAGTTGAGAGGAAATCGGTTGGAATGACATGGACATTATTATGAGAAAGGATCAATGTCATGCGACGAAAAGAGCGATAGATATGTATGTTGATGGATATGTGGGAAGAGGTAGGCCGAAGAAAAGATGGAAGGACTGTGTGAAGGATGACATGTGTAAGAAAGGAGTGTTGAGATGGCGAGCGACAGAGGAAAATGGAAGGTAAAAACATGTTGTGCCGACCCCACGTGATGTGGGATAAGGGAAAGAGAATGATGATGATTTATTTTACTGCCGCAAAAATCGACGCATCTCATATGTTTTTATTTTGTTAACAGCGCCCCCATCTCCTGAGTTGGTGTCTAAGATACGGGATCTGTACGCGACTCGTGTCTCCGACGTGAGATTCCTCATTCCCGTACTTACTGGGCTCACGAAGAAAGAGGTTGGTACAACTTTGTCCTATTTTTTAACCCCCGGCGTAAAAAGAGGGGAAAAGAGGTTTAAAGAAGCTTTATTTCTCATAAAAGTTCACTAACAATGAGATACATAAATGTTTGACATTTCGTTTAATGATAATTATTAGTTTGGTTTTTGTGTCTGTCTGTCTGTGGCATCATAGCTCCCAAACGGATGAATCTATTTTTAACCCCGACCAAAAAAGAGGGGTGTTATAAGTTTGACGTGTCTGTCTGTCTGTCTGGGACATCATAGCTCCCGAAGGGATGGAGCGATTTTAATTTAGTTTTTTTTTTGCATGATAGATTAGTCTGGCGCGAGTTTTCTTAGACATGTTTGATGAAAATAGGTTCAGCGGTTTAAAAGTTATGGTGGTGAAAGTGGGGAAGAAAAACCTAATATCTGCAAATATACTCGAGTGGGGGTCTCAAACCACGTTCACATTAGAAAATTTATTTTTATTTTTAAGGGAACCAAAATATTTTTTAAGGGAAATAGACTATGACTATTTTATTATTATTTAATTGAAGAAATCGTTTGTTGCAGATATTGGCAGCGCTGCCGAAGTTCATAAAACTGAACCCAGTGGTTGTGAAGGAGGTGTTCAACAAACTGCTCGGCTTGCAGAACCCTGAGGAGCAATGCCCAGGTAATTAGTTAAACCACTCGCTTCCCGCCCGCGGCTTTGCCTGCGTTACAACAGATGTTCCCGCGGTAAATATTGCTTTTGTCCTTCACTGGGACAGTACAGCTATGTCCGTGCTAAATTAGATACAAATAGGGTTTTTGCTCGCAATACTTGTAATATACGTTACGCCACTGTCTATTTCGTTCTATTTCTTTCCTGTCCATCCAAAGGTTGCCTGGAAGAGATCGCTCACAGCGATAAGGCCGCCCTTTGTACTCCAATGTATTGTCTTGTTATTGTTTGCAGTTTGTATTTTATTTGTGGTGTACAATAAAGAGTTATCTATCTATTTATCTAATATAATAATGCCCCCAATTTAAAGTGGTAAAGTGGTATATTACCGCGGTCAAAGTGGCCCATCTGTTTCCCGATATGTAAGCTCTTGAAGTATTATCAAAATCCATTCAGTTGTTTTTGCGTGAGAGATCAACAAACTCACTTACACACATCCTTACAAACTTGCGTTCTAATATTAGTAGATTATAATAATTATAAGGTCCGTTGGTTTACGATCAAATCCGGTTTTCTTAGCAAATCGAGTAGTATAAAACCTATAAAAGTAAATAATAATAAAGCCTCTTTATTTCTCTTTAATAGTAGGTTATTCACCCTATGTATTACTATACAATTTATTGTAACTTCTAAAATACTATATCCATCGACTGATATAGCGAGGCCTCCCTGAATAAGCTAGACTGCAAACGACAAACAAATTAGTTTTATTAATTTTAAGTTGACCTGTCCATGTAGGCTATGTGCTTCTAAGGAAATAAACGTTTTGACTTTGACTTTGACAAAATGGTATTCTGTTAAGTTCATCTTTATCTACACTTTACTGGGGTGTGACATTTCTACTCTAATAACTACAAAATTGTAAAAACTTTTAAAGCTGTGTTGTTCTTTCGCTTCTCAACTCAGTATAAAACATTGAAGCGAACCAAGACAACGTTGTTTCCCGGATAATTATTGTATAAACAATTTAGTTTTATTAATTTTGAGCTGAAGTGTCCATGTTTGCTCTGTGCTTTTAAGGAAATAAATGTTTTGACTTTGACTTTGACTTTCCAAATTTGTAAAATTAAACAATGGAAATAAATTATTTTGTATCTTTTATCATCTACCAGTGGGGGCAAGATTCTCAAACTATAATTATTATTTTATAATGATTAAAATTCAAAAATTTTACTACATTAACAACTAATGTAAATTTATTATGACACAAAAAAATTACATGAGTTGTATTGTAAATTATTTGTGTTGATTTTTATTTTATTTTTATTTTGACATTTTATATTTTCAATATTTATTAGTTTAGCTAATTACTAAATTTAAGTTTAGTATATCTTGTTATTATATAATTTGAAAAGTGACTTGTAAACATGATTTTACCAATAAATTGACTATCTGAATGTAATGTGAAACTGGTTACACTGGAAACAGGTAACTTGGAGACACTTATTGAAAAATCTGTACTCATGTTTGCTATTAATATAAAATTTTTGGTATTTCAGTGTTCGTTATTTGTAAGTATCTGTGAAATAATTCATATGAGTTTAAATTGTTTTTTGCTTACTGGCATTTTCGTATTGGGCAGGATATACGGGTAATTTACACAAAAACATCATTATTATAATTATTGGAGTAATTTATAACTACAATTATCTTATGTGTGTATTTCCCTTGCACATTTCATCATGCTATCATTTTGTGTACACTATAGGGTATATTATCTAGCAATTTTCAAATATTTTATAAATTAAAATAATTTATATTTATACTCATTACCTGGAGGTTTTTATAATTAGACCATTATATTTATTGGTTTTGTTTTCTCCACATTGCACCTATTTTCATAGTTTTAATGAGGTTTTGTGTGTCACCTATGCAAAACTGTTTGATAGATATTGATTGGGTCCGCATCTTTGGTTGTTCTCATATGCATAAACATAGACATCTCACTTTGCCATAATAGAGTTTCTTCCACAAAGCATCTATCTTATATATAAAATTTGTCACAATATTCGTGACCGAATGACCGATTCTCATGAAATTTTGTTAGCATATTGAGTAGGTCTGAGAATCGGCCAACATCTATTTTTCATTTTGCAAAACAACGTTTGCTTGGGTCAGCTAATACATATATAAAAATTATCTATTCATGGTATATAATTTAAAATTATTGAAATATTATAAATCGTAACTAAATTTTTTTTAATTACCTATATATTATTGTCGGTTTCTAACACTTAATTTGTGGGATCCAATTAAACAGTTTGGGTAACATCTTGTCAACATTACAAAAAGCAGAGCTCTCTACAAGCAACTTTGTCAGCATCTTAGACAGATATCTAGGAATATTTTTTTATCTAATCTTCCTAAGTAGCTATAAGATTACCTTAGAGGTAGGGGATTTGATTCCCGCCGAGGGGTCAAGTGTTTGTATGTTCTGCACTTTCTCCCTGGTATGGGTGTTAAATATGTATAAAAATATCTTTATATGTATGTCTATTATATTAAGTATATTAGATATCTAATACCCGTGTGTATAGTCCGGAAATATTTATTTAACTATAATGCTGACAAAGCCGCAATTTTTACTTTCAATAAAAACATTATGTAATTATACAAAAAGTCATTACAATTACGAGTATTCAACCTAACAAAAATACCGTGCAAATTGAGAGCATGAGATGTTATCTAAATTTTATTGAGTACCTACAGATAATATATTAACGTTAATTTATTTAACTGTTCACAGTTTCACCCACGGAATTGCTGGTAGCCCTGCATTTGATAGATCCTAGCAAGGCGGACTTGAAGTTCATCATCAAAGCTACAGCGATGTGCTTTGGAGAGAAGCATGTGTTTACGCAAGATGTGAGTTAATTGATTTTATTATCGGTAAGGATTTAGGAGGGTGATGTTTCAAATGTCATCTTAGGACGGTGTTAATGTACAGTGGATTTGCTCAATCACGCCCTTAGATTCCTTTGAAACGCCCTTAGAGTCCTAAACCCACCTCACCAACATGTAGGTAGTATTATTACACTATCCATATTTTTAAAGATATTCTGAACTGCATTTACAGATTTTGAAAAAAGTTATAGTCAGCTAGAAAAATGAAAAATGTAGGGATCAAAAGATCAGGCATATCTATTCTATTCTTGTAACTATAAACGTCATTGGCGCTTTATGAAGTTTTGAAAGATCATATACAAGGGGAACGTAATCAAATAATATTCCGTTTTAATAAATGTTTCGCATTTAATTTTTAAAAGTTACTTTTAGTAAGGAATATTCATTATGTTATCCAAGTAAAATTTTATTAAGTTCCATTCTATTGTTCTTAAGAGTTACTAATAAAAAAACAAAAATTATTTTCTTCTGTCTTCAAACATGTGGTCGTCGTTTGTTCCAGGTGGTATCAGCAGTACTGCAGCGGCTGACCGAAGAGTCGGAGATACCTGTTCTGATGATGAGGAGCGTCCTGCAAGCTCTTACGCTGTACCCGCCGCTGGAGGCCTTGGCTCTGAATATACTGCAGTTGTTGGTCGAGAAGGAGGTCAGTATTATCTATCTATAGTGTTACTGGAATCATCATCATCATCATCCTGCCCTTGCGGTCGGCACAACATGTGTTTTTCTGCCATTTCCCTCTATCACCCGTCATCTCAGCACTCCTTTCTTACACATATCTTCTATTATATTCTATGGTATATTCTATTTTTTTGTTATATAAAACTCGGGCGCTTGAACGCCTGACCATTATCTGTCTAACAAGACGCGTAATTACCATATTGCTCTCAGTCCTCTCTATAGATACGTTTTGTTATTGAAGTGGAAAGAACACACGATAGAAGTGAAACTTCAGTAAATCGACAAACGAACGAGATGAATAAAAAAAAACAAAAAACATACTATGCAAAAAGATTTTGTTCGGACGGTCACCCATCCAAGTACTGGCGTCGCGCAAAGTTGCTAAACCTTGTTAGCGTTTAAGATTGGCATACCTGTCGTTTTTTCCGTTGCATCCGGTTTGAAATCACAACGATTCTAAAAATAAATAAATAAATATTTCCGGACAATTTATACAACAACATCTAGCCCCGTGGTAAGCTCTAAGCTTGTGTTACGGGTACTAGATATCTGATTTACTTAATATAATATACATACATATATAGATATTTTTATTATACATATTAAACACCCAGACCAAGGAGAAAAGTGCTTGCAGAACATACAAACAATTTTACCCTCGGCGGGAATCGAACCCGCTACCTCTTGCTCTGCAAGCGGACTTTCGCCCACCGCGCCACCGAGGCAACGAGGAGTAAAGAAGTTTCACTTCAAAAAAATAATAATAATGTATGTTTTGATCCAGGTGTGGCACAACAAAGTGGCCTGGGAGGGCTGGATCAAGTGCTGCGAGCGCCTCCTGCCGGCCTCCACGTTCCTGCTGCAGGCGCTGCCCCCCGCCGTGCAGGCCGCGCTCGCCGCGCAGCCGCGCCTGCACGCCGCGCTGCACCAGGTATACATATTAAAAGTGTGTGTGTGTCAGCTACGACGCACGATTGGAGTTTACTCCTTCTCTTCTCTTCTTCTTAATCGGTACACTCTTGCCAGAGTGGTCGTGGTCATCACTGGAAGTTTCCACTTGTGACACGCTTCACGGCTCGTCTCCATTCCTCCCTAACAGCTGCTCGACTGGCGCATTCGTATAAGGGGTCGTCCATTGCTGCCTTTATTTGATCTGTCCACCTCATGGGCGACCTGCCTCGCGCACGGGTACCTTCAACCCTACCCTGCACCACCAGACGCTCTATGGACATATCCCCACTCCTTACGAACGATAATTATGATATATATCGAATAGAAAAAAAGGGTAAATGAACGCATCTGCTGAAATGATAAGAGAAACAAACATATATCTGTAATTATTCGGATTATTACTTCAATAAAACGTATTACATAAAGTATGTTACAAAATAATATAAATAAAATACAGTGAGACTACGAAGTATCGCGCAAAGAGGAGACCCCGATAATGAGATACGCTGTGTAATGTATTCCATCTTATTCTTTTACACGTTCAATCGTAACGCCTCAAATTTTCGTGTTACACTTGATTTTACTCCTCATAAAATTTCCGTACTGGGCCTTATAACTCAAATCGTTTCTTAAGGAGTAAACTCCAAAAATAAATACAAATATTTCCGGACAATACACACAACAACATCCAGCCCGTGGTTAGCTTTTAGTTTGTGTTACGGGTACTAGACATCTGATATACTTAATATAATATACATAATACATAGATAGGTCACACACACCTTTGTTTATATACTAGCTGACCCGCCGATCGTTACTACTGCTGCTGGAAGTTGCCATGGATAGGTATTGGCGTATAATTTGTTGAGGATGTGTGAGAATTAGTCTAATTATAGGTACCGAAAATAAAAAGGTGAAGAATTTCAGGCATTTACTTCGAAAATTCTTTACCTTTTTATTTTCGGTAAGTATCTTAAGAATCTTTAAGAATTTTCGAAGTAAATGCTTGATTTTTCCCGACTCTTTGATCAATTTTATCATCATAATTTGACTAATTGTCACACATCCTCAACAAATTATACACCAAAACCTTCCTTTTGAATTACTCTGCATATTGCTGAAAACTGACAGTTTTGCGCGAAAATAAGGGTTTCAATGCGTTCACGTTCTATTAGCTAATTTACATAGACACATGCGAATCAAATGTGTTTTCATTCGATGCATGTTCTTTTGTCCGTATACAACACCCACTATTTATCGTTTGCATAAGATTTGCTCGCGCTTTCTTGTAAAAAAAAACATGTTTACAAAAACGCTCATTATGAAGCAAACCTTAAGAGTTTTCTGAACTGTAATTTCAATTGGAATATTTGTTTATAGGAGCAGTATGTATCGACGACTCCGCCGGCGCCGGTCCCGATGCCCAATATGCCACTAGAGCCTTTACCTCCGGGCATGGAGTAGCCACAGATAAGATACCATTCTTTCAGTGTTCCGTTCATTCAATGAACAGGTTAATGATTGAGTGATTACAACTCTATGACTTGTGTTTGACAAGGATTTATATAACCTGAGAATATTTAGAGGAATTTAAGATGGTGGATGCTTTAGTTCAATCATTATAAGCACTCCAGTGTTCTGCTTATCAGTGGGCGCCATTTTAAAATGAGGTCCTCAGGCATATCTGTCTATTACAAAATAATTTTATTTGAATTTGCGGTTGTCGTCTGTGAAATTGTACCATGTCCCCGATAATAATTTTAATTATTTCTCTTTTTATTTAAAATTTATTAAGAACTTCTTTTGCAACCAACGATGCAATGTTATTTGACATTTCGGACCTCACGATACAACAGCGGCTATTTAGTTTTAGACCTAATCCTCGTCCTAACCGTAAGATAATAAAAATAAACAACGTACGAATGCGAGTATTTTTTTTCCCAAATTTCTGTTTATGGCTTAGAGGTAATTGTACGATTTTTCACGTCATTTAAAAAACAATTCTGTTTCATAATTCTTAATTTTGTTTGACGCGAAAGCAAGAAAAATTGTTTTAAATTATTTATTTTGGATAGAGATTTTTACATAAGACAAAAAGTGTCCACTATCTATAATTATCCTATATTTGCAGGTTATATATATTATATTGAAAGTTATACTTAATTTTATTAATTAACTATGTAAATAATAAGGGTTGAACTTTATTAATTGTGATTTTACGTAATAAAATGATCAGTACAGAATATTGACTTTTTCTTTTGAACATGTTCTATATACTTTACACAAATACTCTATAGAGCTAACTTGGAACGCAGGATTGTGCACGAGAAAGTCTGCACGTGTTTACATTTGTAAAGTTCTTTAAGCTTGAGTATAAAGGCATTCAATGTTATAACTACCAGCATTTTTAGCTTTTACTAGTGGCCCGCCCGGCTTTTGCACGGGTTTTTATTCAAACTTTTTTCCCGGCAATTATTCGATTTTTTGTCGCCTTTTAAACCTTCCCTAGACCTCCACGAACATTTCAAGACTATGATAAGATAAATCCGTTCAGCCGTTCTCGAGTTTTAATCAGACTAACGAACAACAATTCATTTTTATTTATATAGATTTAACTCACCTTAAATAACACATCCAAAACAAAATATTGAGTGTTTTAAACACGTACCTAACGGTAAAGGCATGACATCGCAAGGAAACCGGCTTGTTCTGAGAATTTTAAATAATTTGAAGGACATGTGATTTTCACTAAATGGTGGTTTTTAAGGTATATTCCTTCATCTTAGGTTAGGCCTTCATCTGACCACAATCTCACCTGATGTAAAGTGACGATGTGGTCTAAGATGGAGCAGGAAGACCTAGAAGGTAGATGGCTTCTCCGGGCCACATAAGGAAACACGAAAAAATTGATTTTTTTACCAACCCGGAGGGTGGTGACAAGCCGCGGCCGAAGCCTACCACCAGACACTGTTCTTAGCACCACCCGGAGGTCACGTGTAAGGATTCAGAGGGAGAGGAGGGATGGAGGAAAATCTGTGGTATTACTACGAACTGGGTACAATATACTTTATTAGTATAATAGGCAACTACCTAGCTAAACTGATTATATTTTTTTGCTTTTTTTTGTAATTTATTTTGACGTGTCTAAGTTTTGTAAAACCAAACAATGGAAATAATGATTTTGTATCTTGTATCTTGTAAAAACGAACATTTCTGAAACTTTTATCGTATGTTTATTGCAAGTTGCTAACAATATTTTTCCTCCACAACGAGATTCTAATATATATAACTTAACTTTAATATAACATTCTACTTATAAACTCCTAACACATATTGCTGATGGGACCTAACCTTTATTATTGGATGGATAAAGATATATCTCATACTACGGCTCTTACACTGTTTTTTGTGTGTCTGTGTTTTAATTGTTCTTTAATTTATTTGACATTGTTTAAGATTTATTAGTGATGCCTTAGTGATGCCATCGCTAAATAAAACTGTGAATAATCATTTAATTTAGGGACACGACCAAATATTATACAGTATTCATTATTAGTTCTGAAACACTGGGTAGTAGAGAAGTAGCTATGGACATATCACCAACATTTAAACTTGTCTTTATCATTGGATACAGTTTATCATGTGCCGGTTTTCTTATTCAAATGTTACTTTACTTCGTCCTGCCGAATCCAAAAATAAAAGACGACACTTCTGATGAAATTATTCTGATGAATTTGACAGTTACAAGTTTGCTACATACGATTTTCATCTGTTTTTGGTTATGTGGCTGTGTGACAACGGTGTTCTTCTATCTTGCAATGATAACTGCAGGAGCTGTGATGGGTTGGAGAGTGACTTTCACGAGACACTTATATAAAAGAATTCTCGAGTGCAATTGGACTATGAAAATAGCGCAAATATTCTCAACTATCTGGTATTTGTCTGCAATCAGTTCTGGAATATACCTCGTTGCAGATTTGTATGAATTAGATGCAGTTACAACATCGCATCTTTACATATTTGATTATGTTGCTCAATTATTTTATGATTACAGCAGTGTGTTATTTGGGGAACTTATATTTAAGTACTTCACTCGGTCAAAGTCATCGGAAAAGTTACGTGAAAATATAATGTTGTTGTGTCTATATCCTTTGATTTGTGGTTGGTTCATAGCATTTTGTAGTAAACCTATTTTGTTCCCGGGCGGCTTCGATGATTTCTGGCCTATCGCTCTCTCTAGTTATGAAGGTTTTTTCTCCACAGTTGCATTCTTTTTAGTTAGGGATAAAGCTGTTTTAAGAACGACAGATATGAGCGAATCTGTTTTACAAATTGTTTGTTGCCGATAACTTGATTATAATGAGTGTTGTGATAAACTTTATTTACAATAGGTAGGTAAACTTAATCTCAAAGTTTGTTAGATATTCTCTAAACAATGTTAAAAGAAAGTAAATAACTAATACATGTTAAAAACTTTTTTATTTCACTTAGCTTGTTTTTCGTCTCACGGGTTAAATCATAGACTGACAACTTAAAGATTACATGTAAGGAAGTTGGTAGAGATGACAGGTAATAGACGGAAATGGAAGCAAAATACATCACTCTTTGTTTTGTAATTATTTATTACTTCACGCGGCACACGGGGAGCTAGATGATGATGATCATTAAAATTAGTAGGTTTGTACCTAAGTACTGTTATTATCAAAAAATAAAATTCCACAGCTTAGAAAGTGTTTAAATTTTATTACCTACACACCTTCTTAAAATCTCACGATAATAAAAACTAGTTAAACATAATTTTATTTTAGGTTTAGGTTTTTTTAGGTTACTAACCTAATTATAATTAACATTATAATTTTAAAAAATAAATTTATTTTGCGTCACAAAACGATAATCAATCTTATATACCCTGTCCCTGTGTCCCAGCAGAGGGAACGCTAGTAGGGTGTTGATGATGATGATGAAAGGTAATCAAAAGCAGATAGATTAATAAAAGTGAGATAAATATAACATTACTTAATTTAACTTATTACATAACCTAATTTAACTTATAATACTCTGTTCGGGAAGATATTGCTTTAAGAATATGTTCAACAGTGCACGGCGAATCTGAAACAGAACGCAACCATCATTTACTGGTAAAGAGACATTTTCTTACTTATAGGGTTGTCAGTAGGTTACTGGCAGTTTTTGAAGTGAAACTTCTTTAGAATCATTGTGATTTGAAACCGGATGCAACGGAAATGGAAATAAGATTAGCTTACCTGTCGGGTAAGCCAATCTTAAACGCTAACAAGGTTAAGCCACTTTGCGCGACGCCAGTAATTGGATGGGTGACCGCCCGAACAAAATCTTTTTGCATAGTTTTTTTTTTGTTTTTTTTTAATTCTTTTTATTCTTTTGTCTATCGTGTGTGAATCGCACACACACCTTTTTTTTATATGATAGTTGGTATAGGTGTCTACCGCATTCAAGTTTACGTAAACATTGTGATATGTGGTGTGGAACACTTCTTTAATCATTTATTTTAATATGCCAAATAATTTTTAAATAGGTTTACCTACGTCGATTAAACCAGGTAGATTTATTTGTTTATTAGTTTTGACTGCCTCAGTGGCGCGGTGGGCGACGCGACCGACCGACCGACGCACGGTCCGATACAGTGCATTGAAGTTTCGTGTAACGTACCTACCTAATTCTTTCGAGCAAAATATAGGTACCTACTAAATGTAGGTAATGCAATGTAGCCGCACCTTAATACAATAAATAGAAATTTGCTAAGATTTCAAAACGGTAACTTAGGTCTGATTTCCAATATAGTTTTGCAGAAACTGCTTATTTATATTATAAGTATTATTATAATGTGGTTCGGAGAAGCCGTCTACCTTCTAGGTCTCCATGCCCCATCTTAGACGACATCGTCACTTTACATCAGGTGAGATTGTTGTCAAATGAAGGTTTATCTGGCATAAAAAAAATATATATCTTATACCACACTTAGACTTAATAACCATATCTGATACTTACCAATGTTAATCCATTGTGTGTCCGTGTATCCAAATTCTTTCCTGGCTTCCACCACAGCATCATGCAGAGCGAACGTCACCACCACTGCTAAGGTCAGCGCGGGTTCACCGGTGGCTGAAAAACATTGTGGATAAATATGCTTTCTGGATGCTGCCTAAATGAAGACTTCAATTTTTGTGCTCACCAGTGGTCGGAATAAGCTCCTCGGGCAAAGTTGGCAATTTTTATTTTAAGTAGGTATTAAAAAAATCTCGCCTAGCAATGGAATTATATGTTATACTCGTAGATGCTGACTAAATGAAGACTTCAATGTTTGTGCTCACCAGTGGTCGGAATAAGCTCCTCGGGCAAAGTTGGCAATTTTTATTTTAAGTAGGTATTAAAAAAAACTCACCTAGCAATGGAATTATATGTTATACTCGTAGGGCTAGTTCAAGTCCGACTTATATTATAAACACGAAAGTTTGTGAGGATGAAAGAGTAGGTATCTTTGTTGTTCTTTCACGCAAAAACTACTGGATGGATTTTAATAAAACTTTACATATGTAATACAGCAGACTTATCGGAATACTACACAGGCTATTTTTTACCACGGTAAAATACCGTTTTTCAACAAATTAAGGCATGGACAAAGTAGTAATGGATTGAAGCTTCTTTAAACCGTGGCAAAATGTATTAATACGCGGGCAAAGATGGGCTGCTAGTTAT
Organism: Gymnoscelis rufifasciata; assembly: GCA_929108375.1. Taxonomy (NCBI): domain Eukaryota; kingdom Metazoa; phylum Arthropoda; class Insecta; order Lepidoptera; family Geometridae; genus Gymnoscelis; species Gymnoscelis rufifasciata. The sequence continues at coordinate 2,405,700 of OV815315.1, read as the reverse complement.
GTATAATTTTTTTATTACAGTCCTCATGCCGGTGTCTCTCTTTGGTGCCGACCTGGACCATTATTCTGCAATCTTGTAGGTGGAAAAATGCTTAGAAAACGAGAACTTTCCAATCGTGGCGTTGGAAAGATTTTAAGTTTTATTATATTTGATTTGTTAAAGGACTGCAAAATTTACAAATGCTGGTAAAGTCCAGTGGAAAAGTTACCCTTTAAATTATTTCGAAACTGTCACATTCATGCAAGAGATGGCTAAGTAAAAACATTGTTGTTCTTAATTTAATTGGTTTTCTTACGCGTCATTATGTAATCCGTCGAATTCTCTCAACACTTGTAGCACTAGAAGTCCCAGCTGATGACATCTAGTAGAAAATAACGTGTCCGTACCTTTTGACCTCAAAACCCCGAGAGGATTCGGCGAGTTCCGTCTGAAACTGACTCGGAAGTCCGCAGGTATGTCCTTGGCCCCCGGCGGCTTGTACGTCCAGGTCCTGTCAGTCAGTAGGCGGCCTTCTGCGTTGTACATCAGATGTTCTGTCGTCCACAATCCTAAGCCCATCACGAAGGCACCTTCTATCTATTAGGAAATAATTTTAAATTAAAAATAAACCTCGATTCCAGAACTTTACAATCCTTTAAAAGAAAAACGTCATACTATTTTGTAATGTGCACGTGATGCGCTTTCATTTGAGACCCCAATGGAGCGTATTTGAAGACTTTCGTCGTTTTCCTTCCCCTCATAACTATTAAACGGGTCAACCCATTTTCATCAAACATGTTTAAGAACACTCGCGCAAAACTCACCTTTCATACAATAAATATAAATTTAAAATTTTGATACCATACTCGAGTATATTTGCAGATTTTTGGTTTTCCTTCCCCACTATCACCGCCATAACTTTTGAACGGCCGATTTTCATGAAACATGTCTAAGAACACCCGGGCCAAACTCACCTTTCATACAAAAAAAACTAAATCGCTCCATCCGATCGGGAGCTATGATGCCACAGACACACAGACACGTCAAACCTATAACACCCCTCTTTTTTGACGGGGTTAAAAATAATAAAAAAGCGGATTTTGATATGCGGTAGAGGATTTTTTCGAGCACTTCTATAATATTCTTCAGATGCTTGGCACTTTCGGCGTAATGCTTATTGCGACTGAGCATTTACCCATAACCATTTCTTACTCTTTGTTAAAATAGCAAGCCTACGCGCATCGCAAGCACTCGCAAAAAGGCTAAATGAAATGTTACACCAAAATGCTCCTTGTTTTGTTCAATTAGGCTGCTTTTGCGTTATCTAGATAGTATACTATATCCCGTTATAAATCTAAATAGATACAGGATGTACTTATAATATATATATTGTACCTAAGAGCCATAAGAGCTTTTGCCTATTCCACATCTATGTTATAAATCATTGCCCATCATTGTGTACTGTGTATCATACATCATTGTCATCATCATCATCATCATGATGTACATCATTGTGTAGGGTCTGCTCACCTGTCCCACGTCGATGTCCGGGCTGAGACTGACACCCGTGTCTTCCAGCAGGTCGACCCTGGCCAGCTGGTGGCTGCCCGAGAGCACGTCCAGCTCCACCTCCGCCGCGCACGCGCCGTACACCGTGTAGTCCTGCAGGTTGTCTGACGGGGAGCTCATGTAGGACGCTTGGAGGTGGATGCCTGAAAGGCAAGCCATCAATTGTTAATTAGGGCTAAGAATGGTGGTGGCTGGACTTGGAGGTGGTCCACGATACGTGTTGTAGGTACAGTTTTACTTGATAGTTTTATTTCAAATCGAGTAAATATTAACATGTGGACCGCAAAACTCACAAGTCTCACAACTCGATGGAATTAAATGTAGTGAGTAGGTGTCCTTCACACCTACTCGAAGCGAGCCGTCGAGCTAGAGTAGACCGAAGTTTTTGTATAGTATAGGTATTACTTAGTTACAGCTTTTAATAACCTAATTAAAATATACATCTACATAAAAAATATTGGAAGAGAGCAAACTGGGCAACTGTTATCATATTATTTTGAATTTGGCATTTGTCCTCTCAGCTAAGGCAAACTTCATGGGCAAAAGCTCATTCCTAAATTCATGTCTATAACCTAATATTATTTACTTACTAAGAAAGAACGCCTAGCACAAAGTTACACAAAATACAAACATAAAATAAACATGACCAAAAGGATTAAATGCGATGTGTTCTCGTAATAACAGGGCATCACATCGAGTACAATATAAAATGGCAATAGACAGATAGTTAAATAACATTAGTACAAAATATAATAATGATAAGATATCTATCTATCTTTAACCGGACCAACCAATAGTGCTATACTTTCTATGGCAACCCCTCCAAATTTATGAAAATCAAAGACTTAGTGCTTTTGCAATAGCGGAGTTGGCACAGATCCTCGTCGTCGCTACGGACTTAGAAATAACCATGACTACGTACAAATACTGGACGCCTATTTTTCGCATTTTCAGTTTAATAAAAGTGCAAGATCAACGTTCCGGAGTGGGGACTTGTGATGAACAAAATTATTACCTAGAAATTGCTCGAAAGCGAAAGCTCGTCACGCAAAACTCAAATGCATTGTATCATTTTGATTTTTCTTTTGCAATAAAGAAGTAAAATACGTATAATTATTTTTTAATATTCTAAATGACAGACAAATGATTTTTACTATCATCTACCCTATTAAAATACTGCACATACGCCTCCCATAATAATAATGGCGCCGGGTCCTTATAGATACTATGCCAAAATGTACTGACGGTCCAAAGGAACAAACGACAAAATGTGTAATCCTCAACGTCAAAATGAGCAAATGCCATGAATGTATCTGCGATGAAATGCTCCAGCGTCAGAATGTGCATTTTGCATAAAGAGAAAATGTTGGAATTATCATTATACTAATAATAGGGGGTTTATAGACCTTTGTTAAAAGCAGCCTGCACGACCGTCAACCAGCTCTCAGTCCCCAAGGCTCGCTTCACAGGCGCCAGTCTCCTCAGCAGCTCTTCGCACGCCTTCACGGTGGCGAAGGCCACGCAGTCGCTCGTGATGCTGCCGTTACTGGCCATGGAGTTCGGCGAGGTGTAGTTGTCGGATGGCCTCACTGCCACCTGGAATTTAAATTAAATAAGACTTGCAATGCTTCTGAGCCGATGCGTAATGCTGTGACTATTTCCTGATCCTGGAGCTCTTACGCTGGAATGACATTAACACGAACAAGCTAAGAGATATTGCTAATGCATTACATTAAATGTTTGACTATACAATTAAGGATACAAACGCACGTTTACGAAGAACGACCTATTTTAATGTTGGACTTAAACTAATCATCATCATCACCCTATCAACGTTCCCACTGCTGGGATACAAGGACTTCTCTCTTGACGGGAGAGATTAGGCCTTAATTCACCACGCTGGCCAAGTGCGGATTGGTGAATGTTACAAAACTGTCCTTAAAACTCTTTAAAGTTCTCAGAACATGCCGGTTTCCTCACGATGTTTGCCTTCACCGTTAAAGCACGTGTTTTAAAGCGCACATAAATTTCTCAAGAAGAAAAATCCAGAGGTGCGTGGCGGGGTTTGAACCCACGACCTTCGGAATGAAAGTCGAGTGTACTCCCACTCAGCCAACACGGGTTTTTTAGCCATCACGGCTTCTACTTCAGACTTCTTCTACTAACCTTGCAAGTGCGTAACTGTACCTAGTGGTCGATTGTAGGTACATAATCAAACTAGACACACAAACGATCTCTTTTATAACATAATCGGGTCTATTTCAAACCTTCTCCAGTGGTATTTTGAGCGTATAAGCTGCGACCTGCGCAACTTTTGTGTTGATACCCTGGCCCATCTCGATGCCCCCGTGCGCCAGGCTCACGGTGCCGTCTGTGTGGTGGATTGTCACCGTCATGGGAAAGTTCCATGAGTATTCTACAAGGAAATAAGGCTTTTCAGACAGTATGGTTAATCACAATACAACAATTTGCACAATTCAAACTTTTTGCGTTCATATTGACCTCAAGTCTATGAGTCAACGTAGAAATAGTAGCGCGCCCGATTTTTTTTTCGAAATATGTCGAATACTAATTCCATGCAACCAACTTTCTTTGAAGTCCTGTCCAAGTTACATTTGAAAGTTTCTTTGCGATAAACTGTTTTTTAACTGTAAGTATCGATGCACGAATAGTTAGTCCCTAAGCTAAATGATACATATCTCTTGATGCATGTTTTTATTTTGAGTATGCTTTTAAAATAATGTTTTCAGAGAATAAAATTGAAAGTATATATTATATTCAACAAATTTTGTTTAAATTATAAGTCTGTGAAACACAATATGGCATTGTGTTTAATACGAGGTAAAATATACGTAAATATATATAAAATACGGAGCAGGTGAACTCTGTCTAGGACAACAGGGAATTATAACTGACGATGATATTCTCTTCATCACCATGTGTCATGCATGAGATATCAAAACGAAACTTACCAATTGTTCCTATTATTAAGATAGTTTATTTAAGTAAATATAGTACAGGATACATCTTAATTTAAGTTAAAGTTGTAATGCCCTTTGTTGTAACCACATGAAGCAACAAATAAATGAATATGAGTTAGGAACGGTACCCTACATTTTTATAAGGAATTTTGTTGTTACTCACCGATAGGATATGCCATGATTGACAAACTCAGAGCTTTCTTTTTCCACGCATTTTTTTCGTTATACTTTTGTATTCTTTCTTTCCTGGCTTCAAAATCACAGTCTTTCTTGAATGAGGTCACTATGTCTTTCATTACGGCATTCTTCGAAGATAAATGCATAAGTCTGATATCAACAGGGTCTTTTTTGGTTTCAAATGCTATTCTTTCCATAATGTGCTCTAACACTGCTATTGATTCTGTTGTACCTGGAAATAATTGTTGAAATGAAATGTATTTATTTGCCAAAAGTATGGTACAGTAATAGATATTTAGTTTGATATTAGGTTTCACATACTTTACCAGTAACATTGCATGCAAATGTTTCAATGCTTACACATAACAATTGAAATTAATTTAATAAATATTATTTACAATGTCAAAGTTAAATCTAAAATCAAAAAATCATTAATTTTATAAAACTTACAAGAATTTTAATTTGTGTAAAATAATTTTACTAAGGTAGTATTTGTGAATTATGAGTGAGTAAGGATCTGGTGATAAGGAACTATAAGGCCTATAAAAATATGAAGATGTTGGTTAGCCGACTTATCGAGAAAGGACAAAAATACTTTAATTAGGTACGTGACCTCCGGGTAAAAGGGGCTAAGAACAGTCTCTGGTGGTAGGCTTCGGCCGCTGCTTTTCACGCTATAGTAGGTTTCTTAATGTGGTCCGGAGAAGCCATCTACCTTCTAGGTCTTCATGTCCCATCTTAGACCACGTCGTCACTTTACATCAGGTGAGATTGTGGTCAAATGCAGTCTTAAACAGTATTTAAAATATATATATATATAACGAACAAAAACTTTGTACAAAAAGGTGGGCTTAATAGCTTGTTAAAACTAAATGAAAATTTTACCGATATAAAAGTATTTTAAGTGATGACCCGGGTATGATGTACGTGACCTCGGGTAAAAATACAGAAAATGAGGGTAAATTTGGAGTCACACCTTTGTAGTATCTTTTCTTAAGATCCTTTTGATTAGTATCTTAGCTTAGCCGACTTACATTTAAAATGGATTGACGAACTTTTACCTTTAATAATATAATCAATATTTTTATTAATATGGGTCTTTATTAAAGTTAAGATGCCAGAACTTAAGCAATTTCCTTCTGGAGCCCCATCTAAGACCACATCATCACTTTAAATCAGGTGAGATTGTGGTCAAATGAAAACTTATATAGTAAAAGTTTTATTTACCTGGTGCTCGACACCAAGTCATGCTAGACTTGTCTGTCAAGACAGTATAACCCTCGATCTTCCACCGCGCTGTATCATACATGGTGGCCATGAAGCCACTGATGTCACCAGCCGCGTCATTGAAGCAACAACCACAATCGCTATAGTAGGTTATGTTGAGGTACTGAATCAATCCCGCGTCGTTTACACCGATCTGGGAGTAGGGAGAGATAGAAAAAGAAAACATTACACCCACACTCAACAAAAAAAAACAATACAATATGAAAATAAAACAAAACCTAGAATGCGTAATGGGCGGTCTTATAATATTTCTTTAAGCAATTTCTTCCAGACAACCGTGGATGGAGGGAAAAATTTTAAAACGTAAGAACGGTGGTTTTTACATGATATAAAAACTTAATATCTAATGCTAAACCTAAAACTAGGTTATACCACAGATTTCTTATACATTTAACATTTAAAGGATTACATTTGTAAGAACATCTTAAAAACTCCGGTTTATACCGACTCCGATATCTTAGTCAAAACTCCGGACAAACATAACCTTTAGGTAGGTATTAGCAACCGATGATAGGGATTCTCATCAATTGCCAATATCCAAACTAACTATATCAATACCAAAATGCTATGGACTTACAAATGAATACTTACAGTTAATGATATCATTTTTCTCTTGGCATCATGCGCAAACGGACAAGTTTGTTCAGTTCGTTAATTAAAAAAAAGGAGTGTGTGCGATTCACACACGATAGAAGTGAAACTTCAGTAAATCGACAAGTAGTATTAGCTCACGTAGTTTTCAAATACACTAACACACGTTAAATGCTCAAATACAAGCAAGTATTAAACAGTGTGAATATACATACACACCGACATCTGCTCTCTCGCTCTGGCTCACTAATTACAGGCGACTATTTTATTTGACTTCCAGCCTCCCGAACAAGCCGGGTTCCGAAAAGGCTATAGTACCGTAGACCACATACATACGCTGCGGCAGGTTATACAGAAGACCGAAGAGTATAACTTGCCGCTCTGTTTAGCGTTTGTGGACTACGAGAAAGCCTTCGATTCGGTAGAAACTTGGGCGGTACTAGAGTCCCTCCAACGGTGCCGAATTGACTATCGATATATCGAAGTGTTGAAGTGCTTGTATAAAAACGCCACCATGTCAGTCCGAGTACAGGAACAGAGTTCGAAAGCGATTCCGTTGAAAAGAGGAGTTAGGCAGGGAGATGTGATATCTCCGAAACTGTTTACAGCCACTTTAGAGGACGCTTTCAAACTCCTAGAATGGAAAGGACTAGGCATCAACATCAATGGCGAATACATCACTCACCTTCGATTCGCCGACGATATCATGGTCATGGCAAAGTCGACGGAGGAACTTAGTACAATGCTAGAAGGCCTCAATCGAGTCTCCCAACGGGTGGGCCTCAGGATGAACATGGACAAGACGAAGGTCATGTCGAATGTCCATGTGGTGCCCACCCCAGTTATGGTTGAGAATTCGATGCTCGAAGTTGTTGACGCATATGTATACCTAGGACAGACAGTGCAACTAGGTAGGTCCAACTTCGAGAAAGAGGTCAATCGCCGAATCCAGCTCGGATGGGCAGCGTTCGGGAAACTGCGAAACGTCTTTGCATCCAATATACCTCAGTGCTTGAAGACGAAGGTATTTAACCAGTGTGTGTTGCCAGTGATGACATATGGCTCCGAAACGTGGTGCTTCACCATAGGCCTCATGAACAGGCTCAGAGTTGCACAGCGAGCTATGGAAAGGGCTATGCTCGGGGTTTCTCTACGTGATCGAATCAGGAATGAGGAGATACGTAGAAGAACGCGAGTCACCGACATAGCCAAGCGAATTAGCTCGCTAAAGTGGCAATGGGCAGGCCATGTGGCACGCAGAACAGATGGCCGTTGGGGCCGGAAAGTTCTCGAGTGGAGACCACGGATCGGCAAACGTAGAGTAGGACGTCCACCAACTAGATGGACGGACGATCTGGTAAAGGTAGCAGGCTCGCGGTGGTTGCAAGCTGCTACCGAACGAAGTCACTGGAAGTCATTGAGGGAGGCCTATGTCCAGCAGTGGACGTCCTACGGCTGAAATGATGATGATGATGATGATGATTTTATTTGTGTCTCTTAGGCTGGGTCCACACTTGTATCATTTCGGTGTATCACGATCAGGCGTGGCGTATCGAGTATCCGTATCATAAGTATGGACGCTCATTTTATACTTTTATGTGATACTGTATCATTTCAGCGTATCAAATTTAACTTTACAAATATGGACGCTTCAAAAAGAAAATGTAACAAGTAACTTCAAGAGTAACAAAGTCCATACAACCATAGACTAACCACAACTTTGCAATGTTGGCTTTCGGTATATTTGGATTATTAATCGAATACAGTTAGCTACTCCGATGTTTAAAATCGACAATCCCAAAGTGCTGTTCCTCTCGATCTCCTGTCAAATCATATTTGGGTCAGTGAGAAGTGAGTAATTTCGCGCATCGGATTTAATCAATTACCGTAGAATTTGCGAATAGCCGTAGAAACTGCTACGGCTACAGGGTTGCAGCCGTAGGCAGTGCATTGTGTAATATTTTGGCCTGAAAGCCGTAGAACACGGTAATTGCCGCAGCATTTAATATAAATAAAATAAATATTTCCGGACTACTAACACATCATCACCTAACCCCAAACTAAGCAGAGCTTGTACTATGGTTGTTAGGTGACGGATATACTACATAGATACATTTTTTTGTAAATACATACATATTATGATACATAGAAAACACCCAGACCCGAAACCAGAAATTATAGATCGTACAAAATCTGGTCCCCCGGCGGGAATCGAACCCGCAACCTCCTGCGCCTCAGGCGGACGTTCGCCCACCGAGCCACAGAGGTCGTCGTTTGGCAGCACTGCATCAAGCATTCACGTCCAAACTTGTTCAATGCAACGCGTATCCCCTTTGATGATCGCGGAAAAACCGACACAGGATGGTTCGGGGTGTATCACGATACAGTATCATGATACAGTATCATGATACAGTATCAAAATACGTCCATACTACCGTGATACGCGTATCGGATACGCGGTGTATCTTGATACGCGATCATTGGAGATCGGGGGCGGATCGGGCCGTATCGGATACGGCATGTATCATTAACGTGTATCAGTTTGCGTCCAAACTAGCGATCATGATACGCGCCGAGGATACGCGACGGGGATACGATACGCCGAAATGATACAAGTGTGGACCCAGCTTTACCTGTCGTTTTTTCCGTTGCATCCGGTTTGAAATAACAACAATTCTAAAGAACTTTCACTTCAAAAACAAACAATACACGTAGCAACATCTAAGCGGGTACTAGACATCTGTTAAACTTACTATATTAGACATACAAAAATATTTTAATGATACATTTTTAAACACCCAGACCAAGGAGAAAGTGGCTGCAGTACATACAAACACTTTACCCCTCGGCGGGAATCAAACCCTTGCGCCGCAAGCGGACCCTAGCCCTCCGCGCCACTGAGGCAGAAACATTTAATGTTTCTCGTAATTATAAAAATCACTATTAAGGTGTTAGTCGCGTTAGCAGTTTAAGATACTCAATATTTTCTTACCTCATAATCCACCTCACATTCTTGTCTCTTCCCTATAGCTGCCATATTATCTTTGATAGGTAATACCAAAGTAGCCGTGCGGTTCAGTTTATAAGCCACCACAGCGCAAGCGCACGCTACGAGGGAAGACCTGGACCCCTTTCCACCATACCCTCCTCCCAATCTCGGGACTACTACTTCTACTCTGAAAGTAAACATATCTTTAGTAATGTGCGCATTAAAACACGTGCTTGAAACAACATCGCGAGAAAACCGGCATATTCAAAACATTCTTTAAGAATCGCTATTAGGACCCACCTGTAATAACACCTGTAAAAAAGCTGTGTTGGCTAAGTGTAAGCACACTGGACTTTCAATCCGAAGGTCATGGGTTCAAAACCTCGTAGCCTCAAAACAATTTTTCTTCTTGAAAAATGTTGGTGCGCTTAAAACACGTGCTTTAACGGTGAAGGATAACATTGTGAGGAAACTGACATGTTCTGAGAACTTAAAAAAAAAAGAGTGAAGGAAAAGTGACATTCACCAACTCCCACTTGGCCAGCGTGGTGAATTAAGGCCTAATCTCTCTCGTCAAGAGAGAAGTCCCTGTGTCCCAGCAGTGGGAACGACATAGGGTGATTACGTATGCGTGTTGTGTGAGGGTGTGTTTGTGTGTAAATATATAATAATTTATATCACATATCTTACCGATTATGATCTATCCCCAATGCATCCCCAACAGCTGCGTTCACGAGATCAATCCATTGCGTTGCAGATCTAACAACAACCCCTCTTGAATTGTTGCTGACTGTACAACTCTGAGACTCCATAGTGAAGTGGTATTGTGAAGGAATGTGATATTGGCCTTTAATTACTTTTGTGATATCTTTTCCTTTGTCGCTGGGAGTTGTATTGCATTCTTGCCGTACCTATAGGAGAATGATCGATATTCAATCTTAACAATGCAATAATTTAAAGGGAAGTTTGACATTCTAAGGTTCCAATTGTTTAAAGTTCTAAAACTGTTTTTTTATTATTTTTTCCCCAACAGATCATACTTTTTATTCTTGCGTTAATTAAACCTAGCATGCGTAATGGGCGGTCTTATTGCTTACAGCAATTTCTTCCGGACAACCTTTGTAAACTAAAAAATAAACTAGTTTGCATGTGAATTCTGTTTCGCATAGTTTTTTGATTTTATTATTTTTTATTTTAAATAAGCCTTTTTTTGACCATAATCTCATCTGATGTAAAGTGACGATATGGTCTATGATGGGGCGTGAAGACCTAGAAGGTTTCTCCGGCTACATTACGAAACACGAAAAAGTCGCTTCAAGCACTGGCCCAGCCCGGAGGGTGGTGACAAGCTGCGGCCGAAGCCAACCACCAGAGACTGTTCTTAGCACCACCAGAGACTGTTCTTAGCACCACCCGGAGGTCACGTGTTCATCTTATTTCTTAATTAAATTAAATTAAAACTTACGCGTCTGCTTTTATCCGGAGCTGTCAATGCGTCACGTATGTTCAAGACAAGTTTGTCGGTGCTCTTCTTATATTTAACTTTCACCAGCTTCGCGGCTTCTATCGCTTGTTTTTTAGTGACAGCAGCTATCGCTCCTATGGGTTGGCCGTAGTAAGATATAGCAGTAGCAAATATTTCTTCGTTAACCACAATCCATGGAACATCCATGGTCGTAAAATGATTCTTTCCTGGAACATCTTTGGCAGAGAAAAAGTCAACGACTCCAGGTATTTTCTGAAACAGAAACAGTACAGTATTATTGTGACTGGCAAAAGTCAAAGAATTGTTTTTGAAGAAAGTGTCATTAAAATCTTGAACAGTGTTCTGTAAAAGGTAATAGTTATCTTTACTGTGTCTAAAGTAATATTATTTACCCCCGACAAAAAAAGAGGGGTGTTATAAGTTTGACGCGTGTGTCTGTCTGTCTGGGACATCATAGCTCCCAAACGCATGAAGCGATTTTAATTTAGTTTTGTTTGTATGAAAGGTGAGTTTGGCGCCGTTTAAAAGTTATGGGGGTGAGAGTGGGGAAAGAAAACCGAAAATCTGCAAATATACTCGAGTGGGATATATCAAATGAAAGCGCATCGCGTGCACATTACTAAATATTATGGTGTTTTTAAGGAAATTAAGAAATTGTAATCGGGGGTTTTTTTTTTAAATTTTAAATTTAGATTTATAATGAAGAAAAGTTTGTTTGTTTGTTTGAACGCGTTAATCTCAACAACTACTGGTCCGATCTACAAACTTATTTCATTGTCAGATAGATGAAGACTATTGGATTTTACTGCAAGGAAAAAAAAAGTTCCCGCGAAAAATGGATGAAATTGTAAAATACGGACAACGCTGTGGCATATAAAGCGAGTCAAAGATACTTACAAGTGCATCGCTAGGGTCTATCTCAAGCACATCTCCTTTACAAATTGTAGATAAGACCAAAGCCACCTGCACTGCATTAGGGTCCATCGTAACATCACAGGAGTAATCTGCTTCGCCAGAACACTGCAAATACATCAAAAATCTCAATTCACCAAATTATGAACTCCTTGGGTAAAAAACTAAGCTGATTTTGTGCAAAAACACCGTAAATGGTTTGAAGTAATACAACGGGCTTTCTTCATCTGGACTTTTTTGGAAAGAAACGTGTATGTTCCTGATTATAATAATAATAATACAATATTTCTGGACTACTCACACAGCATCACCTAACCCTAAACTAAGCAGAGCTTGTACTATGGGTGTTAGGTGACTGATAAGCTACATACTTAGATACATTTTTTTTGTAAATACAAACTTATGATACATAGAAAACACCCAGACCCGAAACCAGAAATGGTAGATTGTACAAAATCTCCCGGCGGGAATCGTACCCGCAACCTCTTGCGCCTCAGGAGGATCTTCGCCCACCGAGCTACAGAGGTCGTCATTCAACTGTCACTGATGTACAGTCAGTGACAAGTTAGAGTAGTCAAAATAACCTAAAAACATATTAACTTTATTGATATAAAGTTTTGTTCGAATCATCATAATATTGTATGCGCCCAAAGTATTCAAAGTGTCTCACTTCTATTTTTTTATAAATATGAATAAATACCTATAATATATAAGCTGACAAAGTTTTCAAAAAGGTCTCTGTAAACAAAGCTTTCAAATTTATCGCCTGAGTTTGCATGTCATAGCTAACTCTAGATTTTATAATTTTTCCGTTGACTGTACAAAAAAATCCATAACATTTTTAATGACAATGGGTGAAGAAATCATAATTACTTATTCATAGTTTGATGTGGTTACATAAAGGTGTAATATAGGCTTAATTCCCAGACATTAAACAACATAAATCAAAGACATGAGAAGCAACCTTCACATATATAAAAAAATAATAAATAAATCCATTTATTTCAGATAACAGCAATATTATTTGTTAGTAATATTACTGAGAGAATTTAAGAGAACGTGTTTGAAAAGTAACCAGTCTCGTGGAAATTCTCGCGATAACCTCAAAGATGACTTTACTAACTTGAGACAAAGCTTCTAGTTTGGTCACTGGCTTGTTCAAAGGCCAGAGCGCCTTGTCCGTGTCGAATGTCTGAGTGCCCCTGGACACCTCCCGCTGCAGCGCCGTGCCCCCAGACTTGTACCGGGGATTCACTTTCGGTGATACTGATAGGAATGCCTGGACAAAAACGTAAACGAATTGAAATTCTGATAAAAAATGTGCGATTCACACACGATAGAAGTGAAACTTCAGTAAATCGACAAAAAAATAAGAAGAATAAAAAAAAAACAAAAAATAAATACTATGCAAAAAGATTTTGTTCGGGCGGTCACCCATCCAAGTACTGGCGTCGCGCAACGAAGCATAACCTTGTTAGCGCTTAAGATTGGCTTACCCGACAGGTAAGCTAATCTTATTTCAATTTCCGTTGCATCCGGTTTAAAATCATAACGATTCTAAAGAAGTTTCACTTCAAAAATTACTTCTTAATTTACATTTTGATTGGGCGATACATACCTGTGGAATGGAATGGGATTATTAGAGATTATATCAGAGATGTGTGAGGTGGCTGGGTCTGATATCAATGAATATCAGTGTTATAATTTAGAGCGTTCATTCAATTACTTAGCTTAAATTTTCTATAAGGTAGTTAGATTATTTAAAGCTGTGTTGGCTAAGTGGGAGAACACTCGACTTTAATCCTGAAGGTCGTGGGTTCAAACCCCTCGACATTTTTCTTATTGTAAAAAAAAGTGGTAGTTTTAAACACTTGCTTTAAAGGTAAAGAAAAACATCGCGATGAAACAGGCATGTTCTGATAACAAAGATGATTTTTTGAAAGAGCCACAACAGATATAAATATTAATAAATATTTCCGAGCAATCCACACAACAACATCTAGCACCGTGGTAAGTTCTAATCAGATGTCTTGTACCCGTAACACAAGCTTAGAAGTTCCAAGTTTGTGTTACGGGTACAAGACAAAAGACTTACATAAAATCGAAGTATATGTTTAATACCTTATAAAATAAACCCAAAGCCAGGTTCTTCCTGCACTCAGCAGAAGGATCTGGTGGCACTTCCACTGGAACCACCTCCTTCCTCAAACTCATCAGAGCTTTCTGGAGGGTGTCCTCAGAGAGCTCCTTGCCGGCTATCAGAGCTTCAGTGGCTGATGCTGATACGAAACCTGGGGGTATATAGATATTAGTAGGTAATTTTGTTTGAAATGAGGAAAATATTTAATTTATTTTTGTTAATTTTGGTGTGAGAAATAGTTCTAACGATGATAATTGAGGTAGTCACAATTAATTATAATAACAATAATACAAAAATGGACTTAATGCAAAATACAAAATGCGTAATGGGCGGCCTTATTGCTTAAAGCAATTTCTTCCAGTAGACAACCTTTGGATGGTTTATATTACAAGACATCTCATTATAAAAAAATATTATATTTATTATTTATTATGAAAAATAGCCTAATGCTAGTCCTATGATGCAGTATAGAGGTATGTAAATAAATAAATAAATTTTCTGTCCGAAATATATCGAATCTGTTTATTGAATACCTACTTAAGACATTTTTTTTCTTTTTTCAAAAGATTAATCCCTCAGTTTAAAATTATTTAATTAGTATTCTCTATCATAATTTAATGCCATGATTTTGGGAAAGTAACAAAAATATTGTATTTGGGGGTGATAAGAATGTGATTATTGGATCGTGTTTGTGAGATTCACTTATAATATCTTCAAGTTTAACACACCTGGACTTATGTTCCCGTAGACTATGTTCACTGAAGTCACCTTTTTGCCGTCCATTTTGAAGAGGAACCCTGCGTTTACAATTGCATGGGCATTTTGAGCACGAGGCATTATCTGAAATAATAGACACGCGCTTTAACGGTGAAGGCAAACATCGTAAGGAAACCGGCACGTTCTAAGAACTTAAAGAGTTTGAAGGACATGCGACATTCACCAACCCGCACTTGGCCAGCGTGGTGCATTAAAGCCTAATCTTGCCAAGAGAGAAGTCCCTGTGTTCCACCAGTGGGAACGTTAATATGGTGATGATGATGAACAGAGGTCGTCGACTAATTCGCCAAGCTGGTCCAATTTGTGTCCGTGGGTGAGCCAAGGCCATCAACTTTCGGTAGGGGTAGGGTCCATATATATGGACCGATATATTACAAGTTATATGATGGCTTGGGTCCCTAAGATAAGCGGTGGTTGGTGGTTTTAAGGTAATATGCAGGTCGTCGTTTGCCCTCCTCCATCATTACGAAATTTGTGTTTGTTAGAATGGAACAAAATTAGTTTTAACTTAAATGTTATGCAGAAAAAATTAAGACACATCCGTAAACCTTCGCGCACAGGATTCGAACCTGCATCTCCAGGAATGCGCCCTGACGTGCTAGACCAATTACACCAACGCGTCATCACGTGATAGGTTGAAATTGTTCTGCATTTTGTATTATCGAGTGAGGCCCCGAGTAACGACATCTAGTAGAAAATCCAAGGACTATTCTACTTCCATAGCTGATATTGCAATTTAACCTTTTTAACCTGCAAAGTCAGGTTTATCACTTATTAAAAAACATTAAAAAAATAATTAAATGTACATGTTCAGTATTTTTTAAATAGACTTGTTTGTCTAACAGACTCACCTTGTATGTCTTGAGGAAACAATTCGCGGGCATAGGAGGTAGCCTCACGTCGAGTATGAGACAATTCTGCAGGTCGTATCTGAGGAAATCTTTCATTGTCATCTGTTTATTCACTTGATTTCCTTTTACTGAAACATAATAGTTATAAATAAGTATTAACAATACATATAGCATATTGTCACCCGCGTATCTGAATGTGCTCTTAGTATGGGACTGCGTATGAATGTATTAATTTTAAATTGACCTGTCCATGTAGGCTATGTGCTTCTAAGGAAATAAACGTTTTGACTTTGACTTTGACTTTGAATGCATCCAAGACGAAATGTATGGTCGTCTCTAAAACAGTGAACCTGCGATGTAACATCCAAGTAGAAGGTGTAATTCTTGAAAGAGTTCCGAAGTATCGTTACCTAGGATCCTGGTTAACGGACTCATGGGAGAGTGACAACGAAGTACGTGCTCGCATCGAGATTGCCAGAGCATCATTCGTAAAAATGAGCAAAGTACTGTGCTCATTAAGCTCCGCTCAAGAATAGTTGAATGCTACGTATGGCCAATAGTCCTGTACGGTTGCGAGGCATGGACTATACGAGAAGACCTTCGGAAGCGAATAGAGGCGTTCGAAATGTGGTTGTATCGTCGCATGCTGCGTATAAGCTGGACGCAAAAGGTGACCAACATCAATGTCTTAAAACGAATGGGTATCATAAGACCTAGTCTGGTAAGAACCATATTTACGACATGACCGTTATCAACTGCTGCAAACAATTATGATGGGGAAAATACCAGGCAAGAGGGCTGTTGGTAGAAGGAAAACTTCCTGGCTGCGTAACATCAGGCAATGGACGGGCATAAAGAAGGCAGAAGACCTATTCAGGCTAGCTCTGGATAAGGAAAAGTTTAAAAAGATGACCGCCGACCTTCAGTAATGGAGAGGCACTATAAGAAGAAGTAGGTAGATAGCATATAGATAAATGATTAAGATAGATTACAGATACCAACAGATATATTAAGCTCACTGCAAAGAACATGATGTGTTTCAGGTGAAAACCTTGAATGGATTAACTGTCATAGACCATGGGGTCTACCAAAAAATGGTGCATCGTTCGAAGTATGAGGTGCTAAGGATTTGGTGCAATCAATTAAACTTTTAGTATGTATCCACTCGTATCAACTTACATATTGTTATGGCTGCTCCAACTGTGGCCAATAATAGGAATACATCTGATGGAAAATCATTGTTTTTGTTCTTAAGGGCCAAGTTTCCACCGATTGTACCGATCTGAAATCAATTAGCGTAGTAACATCCTTACTTTACGAAACTATAAAAAGGTGTTATAAGTTTGACGTGTCTGTCTCTCTGACTGGGACATCATAGCTCCTGAACGGCTGCAGCAATTTTTTTTCGTATAAAAGGGAGTCTGGCACGAGTGTTCTTATACATGTTTCATGAAAATCGGTTTTGCCGTTTAAAAGTTATGGTGCTTAGAGTGGGGAAGGAAAAGCGAAAGTCTGCAAATATACTCGAGTGGGGTATTAAATGAAAGCGCATCGCGTGCACATTACAAAATATTATGGTGTTTTACTCTTAAGGAAATTAAGGCATTGGAATCGGGGGTTTTTCCTTAAATTATAAATTTAGATTTATTTACATTTATTGGGTTTTAACACAGCACCCTCGATATAAGTCTAAGCTTAGTCCACATGAGTAAGCTACTCATCTACACTAATATTAAGGTGCGTACGGATTGCGCGTACCCTGGTACGCGTACTCAGTTTACGCGTATCCGGAACGCCTAGTCCATACCTGCAGCTACGCGTTCACTCCTGGGGTACGCGTACCGCGCGAGCCAACTCGCAGCGCGAGCCACCGTCAGTCGGTTTTTGGTCGCGCGTCAAAGAGGACGCACGCGGCCGGCTACGCTATATTTGGACGGCAAAATGAATAAACACGCGTGTTCTTCGAGTCATGGCGAATGACTGGGGCTCGCGGAGCGCTCTAGATCGATTGACCTCGCGTACAGGTTCGCGGCGGTCCGTACAAGAGCTGTACGCGTATCAAATGTACGCGTGGACAACTACGCGTAACACAGGAACGCGCTATCCGTACGCACCTTTACACGGGGGTGGGTAAAGTTTGTAAGAATGTTTGTGACGTTGTAGAAGTGTTAGGTTATCTATGGATCTTCTGAACAGAATTGAATGAAATTTGGTACTTAGATTCTCTAAAGCTTGAGAAGTAACAACGGCTTTTTACCGCGCGGGTTCAAAACATTTAAAAAAAAAGTGTGTGTGTGTCAGCTACGACGCACGATTGGAGTTTACTCCTTACGAACGATGATTATGATATATATCGAATAGAAAAAAAAGGGTAAATGAACGCATCTGCTAAAATGATAAGAGAAACAAACATATATCTGTAATTATTCGGATTATTTAATAAAGCGTATTACATAAAGGTTGTTACAAAATAATATAAATAAAATACAGTGAGACTACGAAGTATCGCGCAAGGAGGAGACCCCGAGAATGAGATACGCTGTGTAATGTATTCCATCTCATTCTTTTACACGTTAAATCCTACAGATATATATGTTTGTCTCTTTCTACGTAACGCCTCAACTTTTCGTGTTACACTTGGATACAGTTATGCATAGTTAGTCCAAGCGCCAAATTTCATTTTTTGTTTTTTTTCGCATAATTTGTAATTACTAGGGCATAATTTAGCCATAGGAAAAACACTCTTGCAGCTAGCTGCACTCTAAGTGGTATTTTTTTATACCCCGTCCAATCGCCTTCTATAGCAAACAATATATTTTGATACGCAAAACAAGCCCAAACGACGTAGTGTTATGAATCAGAGTCTGAAGTCCATGCGACAGTTGTTTGTTACTTGGACTGGTTTTGCAAAACAATAAACATTAGTTTGATTCGTAACGCAAACCAATAATCTCACACATTTGTCGCATAGACTGCTGATGGAGGAAGAAAGCGTAGAAATGGATGTAGAAAGAAAAAAAGGTTATAAAGGACGAACATGTCTTAAAGATAAATTTATAAAACGACATAAATGTCGCTTGGACTCATTTTGTAAAATGAAAACATCATATTTTTCAAGAGTCCAAGTGCATTTTTAGCTATATCTTTCAAAATATAAACTTATTTTTTTTTTTTTATGTAGAATGTTAAATTACAAGTAGAAGCTTCGATGCACATAGATTTACTTTCAGAAAATACAGATACAAATCTTCTGCGAATAAAAACGCGTTTATGTAATTTCTCAAAAAACTGAAAATGGCGCTTGGACTAACTATGCTTAACTGCATCCACTTGATTTTACTCCTCATAAAATTTTCGTACCGTACCGGGCCTTATAACTCAAATCGTTTCTTAAGGAGTAAACTTCAAAAATAACTTACGTTTCTAACAGGAATATGCGCCACTAAATCCAAGTGGCTCAAGAACTGCTCCAGATATGTGAATTCGGTCTTCGTGGCCCAGGACTGGCAGGTGTGCATCAGCTCGGTGAGACTCATGCCAGCGCCTATGATGAGGTTCTCGTCCGGGAGACAGACCCTCAAAGACGCTATTGATGATATATCTATGTAGGCTCTTGGTTGCTCTGTGATTGGATAGATGCCTGGAATTAGGTTAAAAAAAGGAAATTAGGTAAGGCCTTTAGTCATGGTCATAATAAGTAGTAATTGGCAGTTCCTAAGTGTGGCAGTAATTATAAAAAATAGCTCAATCGATAAATTATTTAGTTAAATACATAGAAGTAATACATTATTCTTTGTTATCTTTTTTTTTAAGTATCTTTAGTTATAAGTAAGTATTTTTTATCAGAACATGTCAGTATGTCAAAAATTCACAAACTAGTTATAATAGGTAACACTAAGATAATTTATAGCCATGGGGGAGAGCGTTGGGATGGCAACGCAGTTTTTTAACTTTTGCTGTCTCTCCGTTCATGACTGTAACATAAATGCAAAAAAAATTCACTGGTTACAATAAATTTACTTTTTACTTTATTCTAGGAATTTACTTCCTAGACTTGTTTTGTATTGATTTATTGATATAATTAGGAACCACCACAAATTTCCAAAACAAGAGATGGTTATCAAATCTACGCTTGTTTTTTTCTGTTACCTCATAACCTTTACTCCAAGAACGGATTTTCATAATATTTCGTCATCGGTCTAAAATCGGCAGAAAATATTATTTTGTACACGTAGTAATTTAATTATAATTATGTTCTCATTTTGATCTTTTTACTTTTTGGCTGATGCTACTTGAACTTCGCGGTCGGATTAAGGGACTGTTTTAATTGTTCCACTTTCCCTCACCAGGGGGAATCGTCTATAGACAAATCCTCTATAATATACTTCTTAACAGTCATAGTATACTAGCTTCAATGAACCTGACAATAATAGATACCTACCTATCATGTTCTCTAACCAATATTTTACTCAAACATTCTGATACAAAAATATGAGTAAGTTATTTGTATAACATTAGTTTAGACCAAGATAGAAACGAAGACGGTGCTTGCATAAACCCCTATTTATGATTCCACTGCCTATCTCTTGACGAGAAAACATAATGCCTTATATTTCCACCCTGAATACATTTTTACATAGAAACAAAAAAAACAAAATTTCAAAACGATTTCAAATCATATAAAAAGCTTTTATTGCAAGTTTTTTTTAATACCTTGGCCTGTATTTCCTGCAACTAGTCTGTACGTTTCGTTTCCAATTCGAGAGAATATCTGAAAACAATTTAATTTTCTTTAAATATAAAACTACTATACGGAATACTCCCTCTTTATTATACTATCGTACCGTACGTTATTTATAAACCTAACTAGACTACAAAACATATTAATGAAATGTATAAAAACAAAAAAAAATTTAAACTTTTCACATCAAACTCATAATTAATAACCAAAGAATTTATTACATAATTATCTCAATTTTTAGGACTTTACCTCAGGTGCTAGTTAGAAACTGTGATACAGCAAGGTGATGCCTGCAAACCACGTATACATATAAAATACCTCACCAAAGGCAAATAAATGCACCTTATAGAGTAACATCCTGATCCTAATAATAATATTATAAATGTGAATCTAAGTTTGTTTGATACGCTTTCACGCAAAACTACTGAACCGATTTAAATGAAATTTGGTACACAGAATTTCTAGAGCCTGAGAAAGGACATAGGCTACTTTAAACAGCGGGAAAATTAATAATAACGCGGGCATAGAATAATAAATTACTCGGCATAGAATAATAAATTACTACGGCGCGGGTAACACCGCGGGGCACTACTAGTAAAATATAAATATAAACCAAAACTAACTAAGCAGATATTACCTTACTAGCACAGATGTTTTATTTTAAGTATATATGTATAATGTGACATATAGGTATAACGTTTTATCCTGTAATGTATAGGTATGTGTAAGTT
Source organism: Gymnoscelis rufifasciata (assembly GCA_929108375.1). NCBI lineage: Eukaryota > Metazoa > Arthropoda > Insecta > Lepidoptera > Geometridae > Gymnoscelis > Gymnoscelis rufifasciata. The sequence goes on along the minus strand of OV815315.1, from coordinate 2,384,489 downwards.
ATATGTGTTTTAGGAATAAATAAATAAAAAGAGTTGTCGAGACGACATTCAGGACTTTTGGGAAAGTTTGTGGCAAACAGCTTTGGATAGGGTTTGTTGGAGGGAGTTGGGGAAGGCCTTTGTCCAGAAGCAAAAAAAAAAATGTGAGTACTATTATACCATAGATTACCTTAAAAACACCATCAACAGTGTAAGCCTTATACCACTGTCCTGACAATAGAGTCAGCTCTCGTAGAGCCTGGTTCTCATTCTCTATGAAGCACCAATCAGCGTCTCTGTTACTTTCTGAACAAATCTTTAGGCATTTCAGGTTATGTAGGTCTTCAACGTCCTGAAACAAAATTTATATCTAAACGTGAGTAAGGAATGCCTTCTTTTTTTATGCTAGATAAACTTTCATTTCAACAGAATCTCACCTGATGTAAAGACTGATGTAAAGTGACGGTGTGGTCTAACATGGGACATGAAGACCTAGAAGGTGGCTTCTCCGGACTACATTACGAAACACGAAAAAATCCTTTCACGCACTGGCCCTACCAGGAGGGTGGTGACAAGCCGCGGCCGAAGCCTACCACCAGAGACTGTTCTTATTGGTACCTAGTACCTAGATAGATCTCTATTTAAGTTTTTAACTCATAATTAATGTCTATTTTTTTATGTTTTTAAGTAGTTGTAATGCCCCAATGTGTATATATCAGTATCCCACTATATGTAAAAGCTATTTGATTTTTTTATGCAGAAAAAGATTAAGACACATCCGAAACCTTCGCACACAGGATAGGTTTATCACTTTTAAAAAATCATCAAGATTTATGTACCAAACACCTTATTGTAACCACATGAAACAACAAATGAATGATAACATAAGTTAAATAAGTTTTATTTTCTGTTTAGTCCCGACAATTAGGTACATTCTCAGTAAATAAGGTTCGTGATGTATCAAAATGTTTTTAAATTATTTAAAAAACTGTCTGTTTATCTGCAAAAACCCAAATAAAATAAACTGTCAGCACCTAAATTACTTTCTTTATTTTTTGTTGGTTATTCCACTTTCACTGTTGTGCGTTTTGTTTTTATTCTATAATTAAATTGTCAATTCGTTCCATTAGGATAGCGAGGTTTTCCTAAGGCGGCCTCTAAACGGTCAATTATATTGCACAATATTGCGAATTGTGCAATTTAATTGACCGTTTAGGGTTAATATTGAAGATTGCACAATGATTGGCCGAAAGTTTGAGCGAGTTTAATTTTTATTGCACCATGTTTTTCGCACGGTGCACACGGGATCAATACTATTCTCCGACTGAACGCGAAAACATTGTGCTGTTCGTATTGTTGTGCAATATAATTGGTCGTTTGGATCAAAGCGCCTTTCAATCTTATTGTACAATAAAAGTATTGTACAATGTTATTGTAGGTCTAGAGGCCGCCTAACACAGGTATTTTTTTACTTAAAAGGGAACCTCAAACACTGTTAGTCAAATGTTAAATTAAGTTATGAAATAAAGATTTTGTATTTTTTTTTTGTATTTTGTATATTTCATTCCAGTCTCCGTTTCATTAGGATAGCATACGTAGTTCGGGAGAGACTCGGGTTTATGTGACTGACCCATTATTTTACAACCGGGTGTATTATTATTCAATGGCCAACCTGAATCTTGTTCTCCAAGGCGGGATCAAGGTCCGTGGCAAAACTCTTGAACGCATCCAGGATGGGTCTGTAGCCAGTGCACCGGCAGAGGTTACTGCCGAACGAATTCTCTACCTCTTTCATTGTTAAGCTGCTTTTGCTCTTGTGAAGACTGAAAGAAAAAACAAGTTTAGGTGTAGACTGGAATATAAAAATTCTTAACAACACCAAAGAATTAAAAAAAATTAATGGTGTGCAATAAAATTATCTATCTATCTAGCCACGCCTAGCATGCGCGTTGCGCTGTTGCTGCTGCACTTTCTTCCTTAGGCTTGATTTCTATTTCTACGCTGTCCATGAGAAGAGATGGGTCATCACATCACACATACTCCGTTTTTTCCTTACCAGTACATATTCATAACCATGCCAGGGGTACAGTAGCCACATTGTGTACCATTGAAGTCCGCCAGTCGTTGTTGTATCGCATGGTACCCATTCCGCCGGTTGCCGATACCTTCTATCGTGGTGATGTCCCATTGGTGGCACGATAGGATGTGGACTAGGCACTGGAATTTAAGAAAAGAGCGAGAAAGTCAAAATAGGTTACTAAGAGCCCTTGGAATAGATAGGCAGACTTAGTTTTCGTAGATTTCGCACTACGGACTACTACTATCGTGACCCATGTTTAGTAGTTGACGCTCAAATTATGGAAAAGATGGATATTATGTTTTTTTTTAAACCCTGTCAAAATTAGCAACTGCGTCTAAGTGGTAGGTACTATAACGTAAACACTAATAAATACGATAATTACCTACTTGTGAATGAATTTAATGAAAGTGTAGATAAGTTTATGATGAGTGTTACATTGTACGCAAAAACCCAGAACATTCTGTTTTCGCGGTCCGGTCCAATCCAACCGTTTAAGAGATACGATGTCACAAACAAATATACAAACTTGATTCGACGTTGAATGTGTGTGAGATTCACACACATGTTTTAATTTGTTTCCCTTGATAACCTTTAACAATTTTCAGACTAACAAAATGGTAGGTAATTAATATGGGGTTATAAAATTTCTGCTTTATCAAGGCATAGTCGGACAAGTTAATTATCTTAATAAAATGTGCATAATCTTAAACTAGGTGAATAAACGCCGATGTAGAGTCTAAAGAGTTCCAATTTGTAATTGCCGTTCACATAACCAGTAGTGATTTACATTTTGTATATCAACTAAAGTCGGGTCATTATAACGGCCACATTTGACGGTCTTATGTCGGATCTTATGTCAAATGTGGCCTGTTAAATTGACCCAACTATAATTTGTTATCGGATCTGTTATAGTAGCTTTATAATTTATCTACGCAAACCTTAGAAGGGATTTTTCCTCTCTGTGCGATAGAACACAGCTTGTACAATGGGTTGTGTTCGATGAACTGTTTGATTTGGTGCCACCAGCTACCTTCTACAATCGTCATCGGAAGAGATTTCATACACATACCTTGGAGCCGTTTAGTTCGCGGACTGTCAGGTTTAAGAGGAACTTCCTTCCGCGAACTCTCGGGTTGTGGAATGATCTCCCTCCCGAGGTTTTGTGATTAGTTCTGATGACGGAGACGATGTAAGTGCTTCAAGCACCTTCGTGGCGCATCACCTTGGTGCCATACGTTCAGTGACGTCATTGTTCTACACTTACAGAGTTCACAGCCAAGATCTCCTTCCCCGAGGTTTTGTGATTAGTTCTGAAGACGGAGACGATGTAAGTGCTTCAAGCACCCTCGTGGCGCATCACCTTGGTGCCATACGTTCAGTGACGTCTTAGTTCTACACTTACAGAGTTCACGGCCAAGATCTCCTTCTCCGAGGTTTTGTGATTAGTTCTGAAGACGGAGACGATGCAAGTGCTTCAAGCACCCTCGTTGCGCATCACCTTGGTGCCATACGTTCAGTGACGTCATAGTTCTACACTTACAGAGTTCACAGCCAAGATCTCCTTCCCCGAGGTTTTGTGATTAGTTCTGAAGACAGAGACGACGCAAGTGCTTCAAGCACCCTCGTGGCGCATCACCTTGGTGCCATACGTTCAGTGACGTCATAGTTCTACACTTACAGAGTTCACAGCCAAGATCTCCTTCCCCGAGGTTTTGTGATTAGTTCTGAAGACAGAGACGACGCAAGTGCTTCAAGCACCCTCGTGGCGCATCACCTTGGTGCCATACGTTCAGTGACGTCATAGTTCTACACTTACAGAGTTCACAGCCAAGATCTCCTTCTCCGAGGTTTTGTGATTAGTTCTGAAGACGGAGACGATGCAAGTGTTTCAAGCACCATCGTGGCGCATCGCTTTGGTGTCATACGTTTAGTGACGTCATAGTTCTACACTTACAGAGTTCACGGCCAAGATCTCCTTCTCCGAGGTTTTGTGATTAGTTCTGAAGACGGAGACGATGCAAGTGCTTCAAGCACCCTCGTTGCGCATTACCTTGGTGCCATACGTTCAGTGACGTCATAGTTCTACACTTACAGAGTTCACAGAAAATATCTCCTTCTCCGAGGTTTTGTGATTAGTTCTGAAGACGGAGACGACGCAAGTGCTTCAAGCACCCTCGTGGCGCATCACCTTGGTGCCATACGTTCAGTGACGTCATAGTTCTACACTTACAGAGTTCACAGCCAAGATCTCCTTCTCCGCGGTTATGGGGTTGGTTCTGGAGACAGACACGACGCAGGCGCCGCAGCCGCCCTCCTGGCACATCGCCTTGGTGCCAAACAGTTGTAAATAATGACGCAGGTAATCGTTCAGTGACGTCATCGGACTCACCTCACTACCCGCTGAAATAAACATGAACAATGTTAGGAACCGAGTCAAAGTCAAAGTCAAAACGTTTGTTTCCTTAGACGCTTATGCATACATGGACATAACATAATTACTTCCGTTGTGTAAATAAATACAATACAAAAACGCTTTAATGTACATACATACACTACACAGGAACATAAATACGTAAAACATAATAAAAAAACAAGTGGTACAATGGGCCGCCTTATCGTTTAAAAGCGGTCTAAATACATATAATAATAAATACTTATTTTAAATGTTTCCGGACAATCCACACAACAACATACAGCCCCGTGGTAGCTCTGATAATAGCTCTGAGTTTGTGATACGATTACGAGTACAAGACATCTGCTATACCTAATATAATAGACACATACATATATTTTTTTGTACATAATAAACATCGAGACCAAGGAGAGAGTGGTTGTAGAACATACAAACACTTGGCCCCTTCGGCGGGAATCGAACCTAATCTTGCGCCGCAAGCGGTGTTCGCCCACCGCGCCACTGAGGCAGTCCGATATAGGTAACAATTACATTTTTTACTTTTGAAACTATCACAGTTTTGTTTGCTATCACCATTATTTAGATGTAGAGTTCTAACTCATAATAATTGTTGCGCAATATGGCGAAAATTAAATAATATTTTTTGTAATTCGTTATAAATCAAAAAAATATAATTCAACAGGCTTCCAATCCATTCTCGTGAATTATGTATATAAATTTTACGTTAAAGCTTGTCTATATAAATAAAAATGAATTGTTGTTCGTTAGTCTGAGACTCGAGAACGGATGGGCCGATTGAGCTGATTTTGGTTTTAAAATGTTTGTCGTAGTCCAGGGTAGGTCTAAACGGTGAGCAAATAGGGAAAAAATTGCCTTTTTTACCCGTGCGACGCCGGGGCGGGCCGCTAGTTAGTAATAGATAAGATGTAACCTTTGTTAAAATTTTTAAAATAAATAAAAAAAAGAGCTGCAATGCCACACAACACAGATTACAGGAGGAACAACACAACTATTTACAAGAAAAAATCTAAATTTAAAATTTAAGAAAAACCCCTGATTCCAATGCCTTAATTTCCTTAAAAGTAAAACACCATAATATTATTTAGTAATGTGCACGCGATGCGCCTTCATTTGATACCCCACTCGAGTATATTTGCAGATTTTCGGTTTTCCTTCCCCACTCTCACCCCCATAACTTTTAAACGGCTTAACCGATTTTCATGAAACATGTCTAAGAACACCCGCGCTAAACTCACCTTCATAAAAAAAATTAAATTGAAATCGCTACATCCGTTCAGGAGTTATGATGTTCCAGACAGACAGACAAACACACAGACAGACACGTCAAACTTTTAACACACCTCTTTTTTGGTCGGGGGTTAAAAATAACATTGTAACAGCACGTTACTCGCGCTGGTTTCGAGTCGTGAGCTGACTGTATCGCGCGCCCTCTTTCTGTCTCTGGCGAAGGTGAGCGTCATATCAACCAATCAAATCGCTAGATAGTTCCAGCCGTCTTAGAGCGTCATATCAACCAATCACATCGCTACATTGTTCGAGTCGTCATAAACTGCATTCGCTTATTGTGTCTAAAACTGCGTTCGTGAAATTTCGTATTAGTTTATAACAGCCCCCTTCGGTCAGTGCGCGGACAGTACTTGGATTGGTGACGGCTGACTGCTTTCTTTCAAATCTTTCTTTCATTTTTTTTATTGATGTGTTTTTAATGACAAAAAGTGTAAAAATGTTTTAATTACAGGGAACCCTCGGTGCATGGGCACTCATACATCACATCTATTTATGAATTTAGTTTTAATGGGTTGTGGGAAAAAAATATAATAATGATCATAATGAGACATCAGTTAGGTACAAAACAAAATTATGCTGTGTCATTGTCAAAATTAAAAATACTTCAAAAGTAGGTATTAGATCATCTCATACCTGATAATACACTGGTATAAAAAGAAAATTAAAAGCATTGCGAAGTAAAAACGAATATTGCAAAAAGTTGCAGTCAGAGCGGTTGGTCACCTAGAAAATTACTGACCTTGCATAAGGTCGCTTAACTTGGAAAGATAAATAGCGAGTCATAACGTATTAAAAAAAAACCACTTACTAGATCTCGTTCAAACCAATTTTTACAACCCCGAAAATTTATAGTTTTTTACTTATATTTTGTAAAAACCTAATGCGGTTCACAGAATACATCTACTTACCAAAGTTTCAATTATATAGTTATTATAGTTTCCGAAAACTGTGACATACGGCGGACAAGCAGACAGACATGACGAATCTAAGGGTTCCCCTTTGGGTACGGAACCCTAAAAAGACGATGTTAGACCGTCCGTGTGACAATAGATAAAATACGCTATAAACTATATTATTGTTATAATAATATTATGACTATAACAGTCACTGGCAATATATTTTCACTGAAGCATATTTTGTAAAGTTGTAATGGTGACAAGTACCTAGGTATAGTTGTTATTATATTTTTTTAAAGTATTTTGCTTTGTTTGATAAAAGTGGTTGTTGAGGAGAGTTTTGACTGTTCCCCAACGAAGTAACATTAATCAAATAATCCATTAATTGGTAAACATTAATTTACAATACCATGTCAATTCAAATAATAAATCATACAAATGATTAATTATCTAAATAATATAAAAAACAATAATAATCTGGTTACACAAAAAAAAAAAACATTTATTACTGAGGTCATTCTCTTAATTTGTAGATAAAGAGAATGTCAAAATAAATGTTAAACATAAAGGTTATGTCAATACATTAAAAACATCAACATTGTAATTACATAAAGGCACAGTAAATGAATTATATTTTAATGTCAAAAATTTCAATATCCGATATCCGACTACTTATTATTGATTACTTCGTTATTATTGATAAACTATTACTTCGTTGGGGGAACAGTCAAAACTCGCCTCAACAACCTCTTTTTTAACATACATACATGCATATTTAAATACGTACATACATAGACTTAAACACATTACTCCGTTGCGTTGCGCAATCGGGTAAAAATAGTTAGGTATATGTTATTCCATAATAACATAGTTATTTAAGTTACTGCATGCATACTGCACATATTTTAGGTTGTTTATTTTTTTATACAGATTTCATAATACTTACTAAAAAGTTTTTTCTCCTCTAGAAAATAACTCAAAAAGGTGAAAAAGGCCCGAAAGAAAAGCTGCTTCTACCGAAGATAATTTACATTTTCGCGACGTAGATATTTTTCCACGTGACCAAATAGGTACCTAGGTACTCCTTAGGTCAAACATTATGTAAGGCATGGTAACGTGAGAATTCTCGTGCTAGTGTTTGTATGTATCTACTACGTTGTACTTTATAATGACTAAATGACGTTTGTCTCTTTCTCTCTTATCTTATCTTCTATTCGATAGAAAGTGACAGAAGCATACTTGTGCATAGTTCCAATGGCAAGGTCAAAATAAGTTTAATCACCACCAATGTTGTATGTGTTGTTTATTATCGCAGTACCATACCTGGAATGGTTGTCATTAATCATAATTAGTTACTTCAATTAAATTAAAATATTGTTTGAGTTTTTTTATATCTACATACATCATCTTCATAAGCCACACTATTTCCCTGGGACACGGGGTCTTCTCACTTAACGAGAGAGATTAGGGTTTGATTCAAATTAGTTCGCCAAAAATAAATTTATTTAAATAGTATGGTTTATTTACGGTGCTAGTTCCAACTCAACAACTATAAACGTTCCTGAATGAGCAGTTTTGGACGAAAGGGTTTGGACACTGCAAGGCGCCCGTTACAGATGACACAATGATATATTTCTATGTATGCTAGTTTGTAAGGTATATATTTATATGGGCCTGTGTGTGAGTAATAAGCAATTTTTTTATTATTATTATTTGCATTCTCTTATTAAATTGATAGAGGTACCTAGGTGTCCAGTATTTATGGACGGATAAAAAGCCGGACAGAATACCATTTTTTAATGTAGTTATCATGCTTATGGGAACCGTGGTCTCAGTTGCTGGTTTTCTGATTAATAATGTCAACAACTTGAAAAATGTGAACCGGATTTTCAAGTGGCTGTCTAAGTTTGGTTGCTCGTGTTTGTAAGAGGGCAATAACTTAGTTGAACGGTTTTGGCCTTTTTTACAAGCCGAGTTACACTTTTGTGATTATGTACTTTATTTTATAATGGACTACTTCTCTAAGCTACAGTGTTGGTGTTGGTTTTTTACGGGAATAACATTTTGTTTTTAGTTATTATAAAAGCAATTAGCACAGGACCGAAATAAGTGGCGAGAGCAAGAGGAGGCCCAGCAGTGGGTGAAGTCAGGCTGCGGATGATGATGATGATTATGAAATATAAATAATGTAAATATTGCTGGACAACCACACAACAACATCTTGCCCCGTGGTAAGCTCAACGCTTGAGTTACGGGTATTAAACATCTGTTACACTTTCCAAATTAAACATACCTACACTTACAGGTTTTTTTTCTAAACTTATTAAATATTAAACACTCAGACCAAGGAGAAAATCGCTTCACGCACTGGCCCAGCCCGGAGGGTGGTGACAAGCCGCGGCCGAAGCCTACCACCAGAGACTGTTCTTAGCACCACCCGGAGGTCACGTGTAAGGATTCAGAGGGTTACCACTTACGGACGTGAACAGACAAAACCTCCAAAAATATCTAGATTGAATGAAACACTCATGCGGCATCTTTAGAAAAGTTTAAACTTTTATCTCAGGTTCTACTACGTCAATTTTGTTCATTTCAAGCTATAGAAGTAGAGAATAATTTGTCAAAAACAGCGTTATAAATAATTTCTATTCTTAATAAAGTCTCCTAAGAGTTATAACAATACAAAATTTTGCGTCTGACTGTTCCACGTTAAGTTATCTCTAAATTTTTAATATATTTTTTAATTCTCTGTATCCTTAACAAGGTCTCGTAGATAAACAAGGTTTACATACGAAATTGACACGGAGATTTAACTATAATTCCGATCAGTTTATCTACCAAACCAAAAAAAAATACTTTCAAATCAGAACGAAAATAAACACAAGATAAGAGATAATAATATAAATTGACTTGCCCAAAGTGTAGGAGAGTCCATTCACTGTAAACTGTATCTTATCCATATTATTTTAGAGTGCACAATCACTTCATTGCGTTAACACACGACCGGTTAGTCCAATTGCTGTGGTATTATGCTGTGTAGTCTGTCTCCGTCCTCTCAATAATACAGTGGTTCTAAAACTTTATCATCATCATCGTTATAAGGTTATAGCTATGATTTTGGTGGTATAGTCATTATTTGCAAATGCAAAATCTTGTTTAGAAAATATGACATTAGTTATATTGAATTAGTTATGGCATTGGGGAACCACGTTAAAAACTAATCTAATATATAAAATTCCCGTGTCACGGGGTGCGTAATCGAACTCCTCCGAAACGGCTTGACCGATTCTCATGAAATTTTGTTAGCATATTCAGTAGGTCTGAGAATCGGCCAACATCTATTTTTCATTAAAAAAAAAAAAAATTTGCAAAACAAAATTTGCTGGGGTCAGCTAGTCTAATGTATAAAATTCTCGTGTCACAGTTTTCGTTGCCATACTCCTCCGAAACGGCTTGACCGATTTTGATGATTTTTTTTGTGCTTATCCGGTATCTATGAGAATCGGCCAACATCTATTATTCATTTTGCAAAACAACGTTTGCTGGGGTCAGCTAGTAATATATAACTTTAAATGACTATTACGACTAAATGAATATATTTATTATCATAGGGTATTGACAAAAATAAAAGAAAAGACTCTGTCATTTATTTTAACGCCATTTTTTTCTTTTTTCTTGCAAACAAAAAATCAGGATGTTACAGTGCACGATACAGGTGACGATGACGTAGCGCTTTCGTGCGATGTGTTATAATATAAATTTATACGTCGAAAGCCTTTTGAACTTCGGAACTTTGATTCTAAAACTTTCTTATTAAATGGATGAAGCGAAAAATAGGTGTCCAGTATGTACGAGTAGTAGGAGCAATCAGAAGGACTATAGAAGGATATATTTTCCCACTGTAGAAAAGCAACATACAACCTTTTTTAAGCCGTAGAGAATCTGTGTAGGTAATACATATCATTTAATCGGTTTATTGGTTTTTGTTTTGAAAGCGAGACCGACAGACAGATCGATTTTCTATAATATTTTGTGGCAAAATATTTAAATATATTGTTATTAACGATTCGCTCGTTTGGGGCAGACACGTTCAAAAGACGGAAAAGTTTGAGAGCCAATGAAGATAACACCGCCCAATGTATGAATAAAAACGTTTATGCACAAACAAACATCTGATTCAAAGTCAAAGTCAAAACGTTTTTTTCCTTATAAGCACAGGGCATACATGGACAGGTCCCACTGAGGGAAAAACCTTTTATTTCAATATTTTGATAATAAAGTGCCAAAATATAAGGCATTAAAGTTCCGAAGTGAGGATTATTGACTTAAACATTTAGGAAAAATAAAAAAATAAAAATCCGGACAATCTACACAACAATATCTAGCACCGTGGTAAGCTCTAAGCTTGTGTTACGGGCACTAGATATAAGTAAACGCGGGAATAGATAGATCACATCTATTCCCGCGTTTACTTAGCAAATAAGTCTGGTAAATTGATTTAATTATGTGTAAAAAGTGAAAAAGTTGTGCATTATTGATTGATTTATTTGTGGAAATAAAAAGTTGGATAAAATTCTTACGATAAACTGTGCAAATGCTAAAATAATAAACTCTAATGTTCAGTAGTTGTTCTACTACCCTAACTTTTTTGTCAGATACAAATCTACAATAAACATTATCTATTCACTAATTGTGTGCTCGGAGTGCAAATTATTAACAAAATACAGATTGCGTTGTGGTGCGAGACGCCACTTTGGAGTAATAAACAATTGTGAACACTCTAAATAGTTATTCAAGAAGTAATCTGTGACTATATCGAGACAATCGAGACTTTTTTACAAAGCCAATATCGCTCTAAAATGGCAGTCAAGTGCTCGGCATGTGGCAAGTTTCTCCGGGGTGGTACTGGGGTTATTTGTCCAAAGTGTCACTCAAGTTCACACAATGAATGCGTAAGGCTGCCTGAGGGGACCATTGTACCAGATACCTGGATATGTGGGGATTGCCAGATGCGAACACCGAAGGGCAGGGATCCTATGACACCGGTGCGTGTTACTCAGATGTATACGCATCTTGCTGCTACGAGATCTAGAAGTGAAGAGCGACCAGGTGTCCGGGATGTCGCTCAGGAACAAGTTTTGTTCCCCTCGTCCACTGTTGAGCGGATGGTACTGGACCAAACTGCGCTCGACATAACTGCTGAGTTGCGGGAGGAGGAGCTACAGCTTGCTGAAAGGGAGGAAAAAGCTTGCGCAGAGAACCTGCTTTTCGAGTTCCGCAACTTGCAGGAGCAGATGTCCAGTGATATGAGGGCTCTTCACAACGAGATGAAGATTTTTCGCACCGAAATTCGCGAGGCGAGGCTCGAAATAGTGGACTTCAGAGCTGCGCTTGTGGGAGTTTCCTCTCGTGTAGAAGCACTGGAGCGGCGTCTCGAAGCGGTGGAGAAGGAGCGCGCTCAGTCAGCGGATTCGTCGGATGTTGCTAGGCTCCAGGCTGCCATGTCGTTGCTGCAGCAGGAGCTTGCCGAGCGTGACCAGGAGGGGCTACTTGCAGATCTTGAGGTTGGGCACCTGCCCGAGGAGAAAGGTGAGAGCCCACTGCAGGCTATCACCATGCTGGCCAACAAGCTGGGCATACCGCTTGAGCCGCGAGACATTGTGTTTGCTGAGAGGCTCGGCGCACCGCAGAGAGCCGGCGCGAGTGGTGAGCCGCCCCGCGCGCGCCGCCTGGTGGTGCGTCTGGCTCGAAGGGACCTGCGCGACCAGCTGCTGGGGGCTGCTCGCGTGCGGCGCTCGCTCACCACTGCGGATGCTGGCCGCTCGCCCGCTGCCGGCATGCACGCCCGCATCTTCATCAACGAGCGATTAACGCGGGCAAACCGCGTGCTGTTCGCTCAGGCTCGCGAGCTGGCGCGGAAGCACCAGTGGCGCTACGTGTGGACCAAGCGGGGGCGTGTCAACGTGCGCCAGGCGGACGGTAGGCAGGCGTTTGCAATTCGTTCGCAAGCTGATCTGGAACGAATTTTTGCAGTAGATTCTGTTTGAGTCCGAGTAATTTCTGCTCGGGATTATCAGCTTATATAAATACGGTGGTTAATTATTATAACTGCTTACCCATTCTAATTACTTACAATATGTGTGTCACACTTGCTAGACTAATCCATTACTATTCTGATACTATTTACAAGCCATTCCCTGTATATAACCTGAAAATCTTTATCAACATCATACTATGTAGAATATGCCTCTTTTTTGATTTATTACAACCTGCAGAATATATGTTTTATGGTTACAACTTAGTTTGTATCCTTGTTGATTACTTTTCTTTTCTGATGTTAATACAGCTACACATAAGTTATATAAATAAGGGGGTTAATTATTATCACTACTTACCTATTCTAATTACTTACAATATGTGTGTCTCACTTGCTAGACTAATCCATAACTATTCTGATAATAAATACAAGCCATTCCCTGTATATAAACTGAAAATCTTTTTCAACATACTATGTATAATATGCCTCTTTTTTGATTTATTACAACCTGCAGAATATATGTTTCATGGTTACAACTTAGTTTGTATCCTTGTTAATTACTTTTCTTTTTTAGTGTTAATTCAGCTACACATAAGTTGCTATACATTACACATTTCTAGTTTCATATTGGTTAGAATAAGACTTCTTTTGGTAAACTTAAGTGGAGAGTTGCGGATATGTTTTTTATTAATTTGGTACATCTTTTTCTATCTTGGTAGGTTTAATGTGCATAATAGTTATACAGAAAACAATTTACATTTATACAACATAGGCTGTTTCCTTTTACAGAACTTTTCTCCTAAGAAGTTAATACAAATATACATAAGCTATACATTTTACATTCCAAGTTTGATATTGATAAGAATAAGAGATCTTTTGAGAAACTTAAGTAGAAGGTTGTGGATGTGTTTCTTAATTTGGTATGTTTTTGATGTGCATAATAGTTATACAGAAAACAACTTATATTTATATGGGAAATTAATTATATATAACAGTCAGCATACATCTCATGTTTTATCTCTCACTTATGCATTAAATTACTTTTATATTATATTTTATAAACTTTATTCATACAAAATTATTATCTTATGGTATTTACATGTAGTAGTTTATTTATACTATGGAAAGTATTTTTATAAACTATTTATATATCTGCACCTGTTAATCTGGCATGAATACAAACATCAACTATGATTAAGCCATGTTTCTTGAAAGTTGGACTATTTAATGCGGGCTCCCTCAACAGTGGGCAGGATGAACTATTAGTAGCCGTGGAGGAGACATGTCCAGACATCTTAGCAATTAATGAGACTTGGATTAGGCCTGGCGAGCATGACATGGCTCCAAGAATACCTGGTTACAGTTTTGTTCATACCCCTAGACATCATAGTGTTAAGAAAGGACGTGGTGGGGGGGTCGGATTCTATATCCGCAGAGGAATCAATGTAAGGAAATGTAATCACCCTTCTGTCACTACAATTGAACAGATGTGGTTAAAGCTCACCTTGATGGGCAGCTCTATAATTGTGGGTACAGCATACAGGCCCCCGTGGCATGATGTAGTTTCTTTTTTTGATGCGATTACTGACTCAATAACTTCCTTCGCTAACTATGATAATATAATTTTATTAGGTGATTTTAATGTTGATATGGCAAGTAATAACAATAAAGTTGATTTAGTTAATCAGTTCCTGCATAGTCTTAACCTTACTCAAATTGTAAATGGGCCAACTCATTTTACAGACCATAGTCAAACGCTCCTTGATCTAGTATGCACGGATACACCGTGCCGCAACTTGAAAATCAATCATATTCCTGATCTAGGGCATCACGCCATGATTGTAGTAGAGCTTAACATAAAAAAGAAACAAGAATGCCCACGCCTTGTTACATTCAGGCCTTTTAAAAATATTATTTTGGATCTATTTACTGCAGACCTAACAAACATAAATTGGGACCAGTTGAGCAGGGTGGACGATATAAATGAACTAGTGTTTCTTTTTACTAATATCCTTACAACTCTGTTCTATCTGCATGCTCCTTATAGAACCAGTCGATTCAAACAGCCAAATAGACCATGGATTACAGATACTGTTAAGGATATGATAAAAATAAGGGATGAATGTCATGAACAGTACAAATCGGAGAGAATCCCTAAGTTAAAAAAAGTATACTTGGAGATGAAACACATAGTTATTGCTGCCATTGAAAGTGAAAAAACAGTCTTTTTTACAACTAGTATCAATGGGCAAGTCAAAAACTCCAAGAAACTATGGAATAACCTAAAGAGTCATATACTGGTCAATTCTAATCAAGCAACCCCTCTTCCACAGCATTTTGATGACCCAGAGAAGATCAACTCTTTTTTTCTTAACATCCCGGGTAATGATAATGTAAATATTTCACAGTTAACATACTTTGAGTTCCATAGATATTCTACACAGACTTTTTCATTCAATATGGTTAGTGAACTTACCATCGGGAACGTAATTAATAACCTCAAGTCTAATGCATGTGGTATTGATGACATTTCATTAGAAATGTTACGCCTAACCCTTCCTCAATCTCTGCCTGTCATTACCTCTATGATCAATAAGTCTATGATGAGTTGTGTCTTTCCTGATGCATGGAAAATCTCTCTAGTAAGACCTATACCAAAAACCAGCCAACCGTTAGAGATGAGGGAACTTAGGCCGATCAGCTTACTCCCTTGTTTGTCAAAAATACTGGAGAAGGTTGTTTGTTTGCAGGTTATAAAATTTCTTGAAGTTAACAAAATCCTCCCCGAGTATCAATCGGGCTTTCGTAGGGGGCACGGTACATCGACTGCTCTTTTAGACGTCGTAGACAACTTGTTGACCGCACAAGACCAGGGCAAGTGTAGCGTCTTGGTTCTTCTTGATTTTACCCGAGCATTTGACTCAATAAATATCCCGTTACTAATCTCTAAGCTATCCTTCTATGGTTTCGACTCAAACACCACCAAATGGTTTTCTAGCTATTTGGAACAAAGACAACAATGCGTAGAATTGAAAAACTCCGACGGCACAAATAATAGATCGAAACTACGTCCAGTCCCTAGGGGAGTTCCCCAGGGTTCAATTCTGGGCCCAATTCTATTTATTCTCTACAGCGCTGATGTAGTTCAGAGTATTAAACATTGTAACTACCACCTGTACGCCGATGACGTACAGCTGTATCTTTCTTTTGCTCCCTCTGATTGGGAAGATGCGATTTCCAAAATCAATACTGACTTAGCAGCTATCTCTCATTGGTCTCAAGAAAATTCGTTGGTACTTAACCCTAAAAAATCACAGTATATGACAATAGGCACTAGAAAGAGTCTTAGCAAGTTATCAAATCCGGATTTTTACATACAAGTTCAAGGAGAGAAAGTTATTCAAGTTTCTGAGGCCAGGAACCTGGGACTTATAATGGATTCAGGTCTCCGCTTCGAAAAGCACATCTCCGAGTGTGTTAAAAACTGCTTCTACCGGCTAAGAACTTTATATAAAATCCGACAGTACTTGAGTGAAGATGTCCGTATTACCCTATGTGAATCTCTAGTTCTCTCGAAACTCAACTATTGTGATGTAGTATATGGTCCTTGTTTACTACAGCGTACTAAGAGACTTGTGCAGCGCATTCAGAATGCCTGTGCACGTTTTTGTTTTAGAATCCCCCCCCGCACTCACGTCACTCCATTCTTGAATACTTCCCGTATGCTAAAAATGGAGGCCAGGCGGAAGTTACATCTCGCAACATTACTTTTTGGTGTCATAAGTGAGAAAACGCCTGCATACTTATTCAAAAAGTTCATCTGGGCCAAGGCAGACTCGAAGTATGCCAGAAGAGAGTGTGCTCATGTGTTTGTCACTCCGGAGCATAAGACTATAACATTCAGGGGTTCCTTTAAATTTGCCGCTTCGCATTGTTGGAACGTACTCTTGCCTCCCGCTGCTCGTGCTCTAAAAACTGTACAAAGCTTCAGGCATACAGTAAGAAAACAATTGCTTAACTTTCAACTTAATCTATAGTACCATTTTCTTCAATCCAAGCACCAGTAACACGTACCATTCTAGAACATGTATGGCTTTGTTTTATTTATTAACTGTTAACTCATTTAAAATTGTTTGTATTTATTTTACAAACATGTGTTATTTAATTATTTTCTTTACATTACTTATTCTACATTTAATTTACTGTTTACTTACCTTAACATTACATAGCTTATTGTTATTTGGCTATATTATGTTATTAATATTATGCTTAATATTACATTAATATGTATGTACCAATTGGGTATGTACTATTTTTCTACAGTTTCATTTGAGTAGTAGGTGAAGGTCCATTTGCACTATCAACTTAATCTATAGTACCATTTTCTTCAATCCAAACACCAGCAACCTGTACCCTTCTAGAACATGTATGGTTTTGTTTTATTTATTAACTGTTAACTCATTTAAAATTGTTTGTATTTATTTTACAAACATGTGTTATTTAATTATTTTCTTTACATTACTTATTCTACATTTAATTGACTGTTTACTTACCTTACATTACATAGCTTATTGTTATCTGGCTATATTATGTTATTAATATTATGCTTAATATTACATTAATATGTATGTACCAATTGGGTATGTACTATTTTTCTACAGCTTCATTTGAGTAGTAGGTGAATTTCCATTTGCACTATCAACTTAATCTATAGTACCTACCATTTTCTTCAATCCAAACACCAGTAACCTGTACCCTTCTAGAACATGTATGGTTATGTTTTATTTATTAACTGTTAACTCATTTAAAATTGTTTGTATTTATTTTACAAACATGTGTTATTTAATTATTTTCTTTACATTACTTATTCTACATTTAATTTACTGTTTACTTACCTTACATTACATAGCTTATTGTTATTTGGCTATATTATGTTATTAATATTATGCTTAATACTACATTAATATGTATGTATGTACTAATTGAGTATGTACTAGTTTTCTACAGCTTCATTTGAGTAGTAGGTGAAGGTCCATTTGCACTATGTATTAATAGAACCCACCCGGTACCTTACTTTCAGACTGTTGCTGCAGACATATACTTGAGTAATTAAACCAGCTAGATTAGAATAGAAAATCCTTTATTACACACCAGATAAACAATATAATAAGAAATTAAAACTGAACCTAGCTAGATATGCACATAAGGAACTTATCATTGAACACTCCAACTTATCACTCTTCTCTGATCCCTTAATCACTCCTTTATGGATACTGTACCATGATACTACTGTGGATATTTGTTTTAATTTTAAGTTGTGGTGTTGCCACTCTCACGGGCCCTGGCTGAAAACCAGCGCTCTGTCATAGTGCTCCTACGGGCCCTGTGGCAGATGCATTATGCTGAGCCAGGGACCCTTTATTACACAAATTTTAAATAGTTTTAAGGTTTAACCTATATTTAAGTTGTTATAAGATTAAGTTTGTTGTTTTTGTTTTAGTAATTGTATTGTGTAATAATAAATATTTTTCTTTCTTTCTTTCTTCTTTCTAGATATCTGATAAACTTAAAATAATATACATACATTATAGATATTTTTATTTTACATATTAATCGCACTATGGGTTTCGTCGTGCGACACTTCAATTGGCTTGATTTTTCGTTTGAGGAAACCGGCATGTTCTGAAAACTTTGAAAGACATGTGACTTTCACCAACCCGCACTTGGCCAGCGTGGTGAATTAAGATCTAATCTCTCTAGCTTAAGGAGAAGAGATGTGCCGGTATCCCAGCAGTGGGAACGTTAGTAGGGTGATGGTGATGATGATGATTGTGTACCAAAAATTTAAAATATGTTTGTTTAACTAAAAGTAATTTCAATTTTGTTTGTAAAGTAATTTAACAACGGCCTCAAACTCCTTAAAGTTGTCGAAACATGCCGTAATTAAAAAAACTTGGTTAACGTAAAACCAAGTTTTTTTAACACGTCAAACTTATAGCACCCTCTCTTTTATCGGGGTTTAAAAAAATATATTTATTTATTCTTAGTTGACCTGTCCATGTATGCCCTGTGCTTCTTAGAAGCGTAAAGCGAAATAAACGTTTTGTCTTTGACTTTGAAGCTGATAATTCTACAATAAAACAGCGCGCGCGCAGTGTTTGATTGCATATAGTAAGGTGACCCCGCAGACCCACACAACAGAAAACCGCTTCACTGTCGCAAGGGGCCATTGTGGGGACTGTAATCCCCAATAGTCACATCCTACCAAATACCTACATTAAACATTTTCACTTTCAAAGTTATCTATTCATTGTAAAAAGCCGGACTTACTCTCGTAATGAACAGTTGATAAACTTTCGACGTTTCGGACTTCGGAAGACAAGAGAAGTCCTTCATCGGAATGGCAGGAGTGAGCGTCCGTGCGAGCCCCATCTCCTTCTAGTTCTAGTTCAGTTCTAGTTCACTCAACAGTCAGTTTATCTACTCTAGTTAGATTGCGTGAGTAAATACCGCTTTTTAACCCCGACCAAAACAGAGGGGTGTTATAAGTTTGACGTGTCTGTCTGTCTGGGACATCTAGATACTCCCGAACGGGTGAAGCGATTTCAATTAAGTTTTTTTGTATGAAAGGAGAGTTTTGCGGGAGTGTTCCAAGACATGTTCGATGAAAATCGGTTGTGCCGTTTAAAAGTTATGGATCACACTTTTTTGGAACAAAAAACCGAAAATCTGCAAATATACTTACAATACATTATGGGGGTATCATAATGAAGGCGCATCGCGTGCGCATTACAATGAACGTTAAACACTGTCTATGACAAGGAGAGAACAATATAACTTTAGCCTACCTATCGAAGATACTCGTATAAAAAGAAAATACTTATGTCGTTTCATTTTTATGATTTTTGTCCGGCACTGTAGGAAAAGTCTAGTGACGGGTACTGTTTACAAAAATGGCAGGTAATGTGTTAAAAAAAAAACAAAACAATCGTCAGTGTAATGTAGATGTATTTTAGAGGACCTATTACTTCTTATAATTACCTAAGTGATGTATAATGTGTAGTAGTATAGTTTTATACCGATAAGTTTAATGTAACAGTATATTAATTACAGATTACACGCACAAACAATTTTCTTTAAACATATTTTCCCACCTTTTTGTCGATAAAACTTTACAATAGGCAAGATGATGTCATTAAAATAAATTTTGGTAGTACTCTGTTCAGTCCGCCTGTTATTAGAATTATTAAAACCTACGTTTTCTAATATATTATTGAAAACAAAGCATGACATCATCATCATCATCACCCTATTAACGTTCCCACTGCTGGGACACAGGGACTTTTCTCTTGACGAGAGAGATTAGGCCTTAATTCACCACGCTGGCCAAGTGCGGGTTGGTGAATGTCACATGTCCTTCAAACTCTTTTAAAGTTCTCAGAACATGCCGGTTTCCTCACGATGTTTGCCTTCACCGTTAAAGCACGTGTTTAAAGCGCACATAAATTTCTCAAGAAAAAAAATCCAGAGGTGCGTGGCGGGGTTTGAACCCACGACCTTCGGAATGAAAGTCGAGTGTTCTCCCACTTAGCCAACACGGCTTTTTCAAGAACAAAGCATGTGCAAATAACTTATTATACGCAGCCGAAGTAGCGGGCGTCTGCTAGATCAGTCTTATATTTATGTATATCGGTACTGTCTAGCTTTTTCGCTGATTGAAATCAAACTACGGTGCGATACGGGACGCCTTTCGTTCGTCAGTCTTTCTCTAGTGCCTGAGATTGATACAAGTGTCCTGTAAAACTGTAAAAAGTGAATAAAAAAAGTAATTAAGTGTAAAATAGTGTTTAAAATGTGTTACACTAACACTAATTGTTGCTTCTGTATAGCTTTTGAAAATGCCTGCTTACTTTGCGGTACTTTTTCTTTTGTAAGTATGTTAATATTTAATTGTATTACAAAAAATACTTATGAAAACTAATCTTTACTTATTTAACAACGCTTAAGAGCTCAGGAAGTACTGGTTTGATTTCAAAAAGCCTATTTATCGAGGAAGGCTATGGGCTATCTTTTCACGGCGCTATTGCCCCCGGAACAACGCGGTAAGCAGTAGCCCATAGAAGTTGTTGATAAACTATTCCTCGATAAAAAGACTGTCTTATCCTAATCCTAATAATATAATGTTATCTACATAAATAAAAATGAATTGTTGTTCGTTAGTCTGATTGAAACTCGAGAAAGGCTGAACGGATTTATCTTATCTTAGCCTTGAAATGTTCGTGGAGGTCTAGGGACGGTTTAAAAGGCGAGAAAAAATCTAATAATTGCCGGGACTTTTTTTATAATTACCCGTGCGAAGCCGGGGCGGGCCGCTAGTAATATTATAAATGTGAATATAAGTTTGTTTGTTACGCTTTCACGCAAAAACTACTGAACCGATTTAAATGAAATTTGGTACACAGAAAGTGTCATTCCGCGGAAAAAATAATTATAACGCGGGTAACACCGCGGGGCAATACTAGTATTAAAATATTTTTTTAAAACATGAAAATTCTTCACCTTTATAATATAATATAGATCTTATGTAACCCATCGCGTCTGTCTGTTTTCCTGTGTTTAAGTTTCAGTTATTTTGCAATTATTTTAAAGATAAACAAGGGTGTAAAGCTTTTGTTATTAGACAGATGTATTACTAATTTAGGTTTTTGAATAACGGTTTTTATCAAACGTACTATCTAGCTGTAAAAAAAATCAACATTAATAAAAGCCTCGGTCTGCCTCCCACTTGGTGTAACGCCCAAAAGATTCCACAATTGTGGAACATGCACACTATATACACACTACAATAACTGTGTCTTATATTTACGTCAAACAATGTGTAAACAACAATATTTTTTTCTGTTCACGTCCGTAAGTGTTAATAACCCTCTGAATCTTAACACGTGACCTCCGGGTGGTCCTAACAACAGTCTCATGTGGTAGGCTTCGGCCGCGGCTTGTCACCACCCTCCAGTCTGGGCCAGTGCGTGAAGCGATTTTTTGTGTTTCGTAATGTGGTCCTGAGAAGAAATCTACCTTCTAGGTCTTCATGCCGCATCTTAGACCACATCGTCACTTTACATCAGGTGAGATTGTGGTCAAATAAAGGATTATCAAGTTTAAAAAATATATATAAATGTATTGAGTATTAACTTCCTACAAGGATGACATAGAAACTGACATATTTTTATACATACATTTTTATACATTTTAAACTACAGTACATATCTTTAATGAGGTTTTCAGCAATAGGTTCACGTCATAACATGGGGAAGGTTTTCGCAACCGATATGTACCTACATATTGTTAAGTATTCGTATTAAGTTTATCCTTAATATATCATCATTTGAGCCATAAGACGTCCACTGCTGGACATAGGCCTCCCTCAAAGACATCCAGCTTGTAACCACCAGCAGTTATAAATAAATAGTCATTTTTATATCATATCAAATGGTAAAAATATTTAATTCGTTTACCTTATTTTAATTTTGGATTGCTTATTTTGGGATATTATTATTTACCGAAAGAGACCGCAAAGGCCACCGCGACGTAGGACGTCCACCAACTAGGCGGACAAATGACGTTGTATAGGCTGTGATTGACGACTGATACAGTTTGCTTTTAATCCTACATAAATAATTATTTTAATAGTTTTTTCTAATGTTATATTGATTTGTTACTATGTATTTGTAAGTTTTTGGTTTTCCAATAAATAAATAAATAGTTGGAAATAAATATAAAAATGTTGCCGTAAAATCCAAAGAACATCTAGCCCCTTGGTAAACTCTAAGCTTGTGTTACGGGTACTAGGCATCTGATATACTTAATACATCTATAATAGACATACATAATATAAAGATAGTTTTTATTATACATACCAATTAAACAGAGAAAGTGCTTGCAGAACATACAAACGAAAATACAAACACTTTACCACTCGGCGGGAATGGAACCCGCTACCTCTTCCGCCACAAGCGGAACATAGCCCACCGAGCCAGTTCCCCTGCCAATTCTAAACAAAATCATGAACTAGACCTACTACATGTAATAATGCTTACACTTCAGTAATTATAAACCATTAGTTACGTAGTAATTTATTATTCTATGCCTTTAGCATATAAAGTTTCACAGTCTCAGCACAATTGCAGTACGTAAGAAAGTTATATTTATAAAAGTCGCTTTGATTCCTGGAACTATAGGTATTCAAACATTCTTTCATTCGTAACCCAGTGGTTAAGTACTTTGGTTCAATAGGTCCCTTGTTTAGACTATAGAGAGCAATTTATTCAAGGGGCATATCGTTTCATACAACATTTTAAAATTATTTTTTTTATCATCAACACCACTAAACAGATTATAATATACAGGGTGGAAAAATCGAATGCCACATGGATGGCAACTACCTTAAATATTGTAAATAGCACATTTTGTGTAAGGGAGACTTTCCTTTGTTTTTAAAAATAATAAATACTGCATTTAAGGATTTATAAAAATCGCTTGCCTCAGTCGGGACTCGAACCGGTCAAATGTGACAAAAAATAATGTGCTGTATTTTATGATGCAGATCGAAAGGGTTACTGATAAAGTTCATTTTTCTCTAAATAACAAATACAATCAGAATAACAAAAAATGTATTGTATAACATTTTTTGACACGGATTTAGCGCTCCTTTCCAAAAGAGTAAAGATACATTAGTAGAACAGCACTTATAAAAATACGAATACAAAATTGATTAGTCTAAGAATAAGACATAACCTCCGCAACTCTTATTTTTTTTTAATTGAAATTATAAATATTATTAGAATAATTAAAATATAATAATATTAAATTAGTATTTTAAATTTAAATGCTCATTTTTTTATACTTGCTGCTTTTGAGTGGCTTGCTGTTGCTACTGAGTTACTATTGTGTTGTATATTAGCTGTTAGTTTTCATGTAATATATAAAATTTCCATGTCACAATATTAGTTAACGTACTCCTCCGAGACGTCTTAATCGATTATGAAATTTTATATACATATTCAGTACCTTAGGTCTGAGAATCGGCTACTATCAATTTTTCATTTTGCAAAACATGGTTTGCTGGAGCTAGTTTTAATAAAAATAATAATAACTCTTTATTACACACATAAAGATAAAACAAAACAAAAATGGACTTAAAGCTAAATACAAAATGCGTAATGGGCGGCCTTATTGCTAAAAGCAATTTCTTCCAGACAACCTTTGAATGGAGAGGAAAATGCTCAGCAAATAACTGGACGGTGCGGTGACATAAAGATAATAATAATAATTAGTAATAATAATAGTTTTAATATATATAAATAAAATATAAATATACGTTATTTCAGGTTATTTCACTGATAGCGGTCTCGGCTTCAATAATCATCCTGTTTTTGTACCATGGCTGCCTCCCCTGCGCAGCCCACTTCGACAAGTACCCCGCCATAGTGATGGAAATAATTATACCGGGAGCGATAGTCTTAGGAGCTTGCTTCATGGTCTTCTCTTTGCTGTTAGTCATTGGAGTTAAAAAGGTCAGTTATAAGTTATCTACTATTATTATTAGTCTCTTTATTTCAGTTTAAACACGTCAAAAATATATTTTTTACATTAGATTACATAAAAAAATCATAAAAAACTACCTACTGTAAAAAATATATCAAAACGGAGAATCACCGGTCGCGAAGCTAGGCTCAAGCGACCGGTGACTAGGGCTGTAGAGGGAGGAACTTCCTGACGATACGCGCCGAGTCCAGGAGTACTGCTAGTATTATTATTATTAACTAGTAGAGCCTTATAGAATATTTGTACACAATTTCATTTAAATCTGTTAAGTAACGTAAGTAAGTAAAGCGTAACAAACAAACTTACATTCACATATATTAGTAGGGATATCCTAGCCGATTTCGACCATGGCGACTGAGTCACTAGACAGTATATTTTTAACCCCCGACCAAAAAAGAGGGGTGTTATAAGTTTGACGTGTCTGTCTGTCTGTCTGTCTGGGACATCTTAGCTCCCGAACGGATGGAGCGATATCAATTTAGTTTTTTTTTGAAGTGAAACTTCTATAGAATCGTAGTGATTTCAAACCGGATGCAAAAAGATGAAACGGAAATGATGTAAGAGACACAAATACAATGCTTTATTTAAATTTCTTTGCGCGATACTTCGTAGTTGAGACTACGAAGTATCGCGCAAAGAGGTATTGCTGTATTTTATTTATATTATTTTGTAACATACTTTATGTAATACGCTTTATTGAAGTAATATAAATAATCCGAATAATTACAGATATATCGCTCATCTGCGACAAGAACGTGACAAGTCAGAAAACGTGATTTTTCAGAAAACGACTTTGAAGTTTTCAAATCTGTATATTTTCGTTCCTAATGAACTTTCTAAACTTTTTATTGACGATTAAGGTGCGCCAACAATTCTTTTTTCAAAAAAAACGATGCGGATCTAGTATCTCATTCATTTTCATAATAATATCATATTTTTTATCGAAAATGGCAGCATTTGTTACGTTTTTGCAGCAATATATATATATTTTTATTAGATATACTGGCGTATCACGTTTTATATGCTAATATTTTTGTTAAACTAACGAAATATTGCAATATTACAAATTTAAAACACGTTTTTGCAGTCAAAATATATTAAATTATACAAAAAAAAATTAGTAAAACACCGTTATACTCGTACTTATTGTACTACTTTAATCAGTTTCGACCATAAATTCAATTACACATAATACTTTTGTACTAATTTTAACAGTCTTGACTATAATTAAGTCTTGCTTTACCATGGCACACTTCTTACCTAATACGAACAATGATGTCTGTCAATAATTGTAATCATCGTTTACTTACTATTAGATAATCAAAACATCTAAGCAAAAACAATCACAGTTATTTTTAATTAGTTCTACTATAATATTAACAATGGCACTTCACATTTGCACTTATTAGTATACTAAACATTATTATAGAAAGTAACAAATCAATATTTTGACAGCCAGTGTGTTATCAAATAAAATGGAATGTAATAATAAATCTAAATTTAAAATTTAAGAAAATCCCCCTTAAAGGTAAAACACCATAATATTTAGTAATGTGCACGCGATGTTCTTTCATTTGATACCCCACTCGAGCACACTCCCACCCCCATAACTTTTAAACGGCTCCACCAATTTTCATGAAACATGTCTAAGAACCAACGGGCAAAGTAAAACATAAGCTCACCTTTCATACAAAAAAAAAGTAAATTGAAATCGGTCCATCCGTTCGGGAGCTATGATGTCCCAGACAGACAGACAGACACGTCAAACTTACAACACCCCTGTTTCGGGTCAGGTGTTAAAATACTAATAAACATTCACATTTAACAAATCTATGATGATGCGCTTATAGAGATTCGTAAAAATAAATAAATAAATATTTCTGGACAATCTACACAACAACATTTAGCCCCGTGGTAAGCTCTAAGCATGTGTTACGGGTACTAGACATCTGATACATAATATAATATACATACTAAAATAGATATTTTTACTATACATATTAAATAATAGAATATAATTCTTTATTACACACCAGATGAACAATACAATATGAAATTTAAACTTAACCTAGAATGCGTAATGGGCGGTCTTATTGCTAAAAGCAATAAGACCAAAAACGATTATTAAACACCCAGGAGAAAAGTGCTTGTAGAACATACAAACAATTTTACCCTCGGCGGGAATCGAACCCCGCTTGCTTTGCAAGCGGACATTCGCCCACCGCGCCACCGAGGAAGAAAAAAAGATTTCTAATATCGAGGAATGGGGTTTTTATTAACCAGTTCCATAAGTTCTGCTTAATGCTGTAGTTATTGGCCGATTATTTATTGCCAGCGTGTTTTAAAAAACATTTAGCATTGTTGCTGGTTCGTTTCGGTTGTATCGTGTTTCCTTCTGAGTCTATCTAAAGATAAGAAGAAATAAAAGCCCACTGTGGTTGTCGAGTCAGTAGTAGTAGTGGGTATTATTTCGGAATCCTGAGGTGGATCTAATCTGTCTGTAGTTATACTGTCTATTGCATCAACTATTTCTTTTTGGAGTATACCCAAAATCTTTTTCGATCGCGATCGTGACTCCATCTGAAAGAATAAGGTGGTGGTTTAAATATGTGTCATGTCATCATCTGTAATGCAACAACTTCCGCTATCACGACAAAATGTATACACACTTTACGACAACAACGAGATACGTGGTAATAATTCATACAAAACTAAACCTCTAGAGATTTCATTCATCATCTAAAACGGTACATATCCTTTTATTCCGAATAAGTATATTTTTTTTGCGAGAAAACCGTGACAAGGTAGCCTAAAAATGTATACAGTAAAATATTACTTTACAGCTAAAGTGGTTCAAACCATGATATCACGCTTTAGTAACAAATGAATAACTAAATGAATGCACTTACCTTTCCATTAAAAACGTGACACACTGACTGTGTCACGTTTTTGATGCAATTGAACAGCTCCTCATTCGTCGAGCGCAGAGACTCCAATGACATGTACCGATGTTGAAACGAACTTCATAGTTGTAAAGGAGGGAGCTAGAACGCATCTTGTCGACTTTTTCCCTCATATCTTTGTCAATTTTGGGGCTAGGAATATCGCGTTTTTGTAGCAAGTAGAGCGCGATACGGCGGATTTTTATATACTGTTATTCCAAAACGATACATAAATGTTATAAACCATTCTTGTCGCAAATGAGCGATATGTTTGTTTCTCTTAACATTTTAGCAGATGCGTTCATTTACCCTTTTTTTCTATTCGATATTATATCATAATTATAGTTCATAAGTAGTAGACTCCAATCGTGCGTCGTAGCTGACACACACACACTTTTAGTTTTATTACTAGAACACTTTTTCACTAGGGGTGTAGATCATCTACCCTTTGGTGTGCTCTTAGATGGCTTGAGTACCCGAGTTTATTACTAAAGGTACATACGCGAGCACCTCGGACAGGTCAAGACGCCGCGCCACCCACGTAGTTGGTGGACGGTCAATGGTTCAGCTCATCAAGTAATCTACACTAACATTATAAAGCTAAAGAATTTGTTGCTTGAAAGTCGCAAGGTTTTATGTCTCTCAATCTTTTAGAGGCTACATTTCGGGAAATCATGACCTGATTCCTCCATCTCCCTTCCACTCCAGGACAAGCAGACGCACGGCGAATTACCATCCTTATTTAGTGGATATTCCGTCCACTCGCACTAAGCGATGCGTTTTTTTTTTCGACCTTTATAATTCTCGTAAGTTTTCGTATGAATTATATTTCCAGACCTGGACATACTGACCGTAACCTATATTACAACCTTTACATAGCTAGCATTCATTAAAAACTAGCTGGCGCATTCGCTGCTGTGCAGCTACCTTTACCTAAAATCACTCTACTTACGAGTGTAACTGAAAACAGCAAAAAAACAAATTACATAATAAATAAATCATCATCATCATCATTCTGTGTATGATTTTTATTGCAATAAGTATATAAACTAGGTACACGGAACCTACAGACTTCGCGTGACTGAGCCCCGACCAAGCGTCGGCCGCTAACTTCAGACCACCGCGTCGTCGTTGCAGCCGGACGGCGCCACAAAACCGACGTTTGATCAGATGTTGTATGCTATGAGACGATATATGTATCGGAACAAGTTATACTGTCGCGCACCACTTCGACATCATAAAATAGGTAAAAGTCGGCACGATTGTTTCAATACAAATCATGATACTCGCTTTATCTAGGTAGTTGTATGTCTGTGTCGGGACCCTAGGTTTTGTTTTGTTTTTGAGGTTTTGTCTGTTCACGTCCGTAAGTGGTAACCCTCTGAATCCTTACACGTGACCTCCGGGTGGTGCTAAGAACAGTCTCTGGTGGTAGGCTTCGGCCGCGGCTTGTCACCACCCTCCGGGCTGGGCCAGTGCGTGAAGCGATTTTTTCGTGGTTCGTAATGTGGTCCGGAGAAGCCATCTTCTAGGTCTTCATGCTCCATCTTAGACCACATCATCACTTTACATCAGGTGAGATTGTGGTCAAATGAAGGCTTATCTATAAAAAAAAAGGTGTAGTCCATCTTATACTTTTTGAAATGTATTGTAGAACCGGCCAAACCTCGTGCTGAGCTACTTCACCTTCGGGACCCTGCTGACGATCGTCCTGCTGCTGAGTGCGTTGTTGCTGCTCATTGAAGGGCTGTTCTTCACGGCCTTGGTCATGTTTATTTTGTCATGTAAGTATAAAAGAAAATTAAATTGTTATTGAGGAAGAATAGGAAATATGCACTAGTTATAATATTAGCAAAAATATAGCACATCCAAAATAAAAACCAAGAAACAAAATATATAATATAATAACAAAATCATTAGCCTTATCGGGCGACATAAACGCGCCCATTATTAACGCGTATTCTGACGTCAGGCTACAAGGGTTCGGTGCAATAACGAAGTGTTTGGTGCAGAAAGTACCTGAAGTTTAATAAAACCAGGTTATTACCATGGAAACCAATTGCCATTTGACGTCACATTTTGTTATGGCCACAAGCGTTACTACGTTACCAAACGTTATTAAATACCTCTAGTCAGCTTTTACATAAATAATTCATTCTTTCTATGAGAGCCATGATTATGAGAACTCAAGAGTTATTTATGTAAAACGTTAGGATGGGGTTGGTACATAATTGAGATTAATAATTACCGAACACTTCAGGTCTAGGTAATTAATTAATTATATAATTATTAATAATGTCATGGTCCATGTCAACCTAGCCGCGAGGCGGAAAGCTTCCGAGGCGAGGCGAGGGAGAGCGAGACGAGACGAGACGAGAGCGCAATCTACATACTCACACTCGCCCGGTCTCGGGGTGTCTCGGCGAGTGTGTACAGCCACCATTAGAATGTATCAATAACTAAATCTACCATTTATTTATTGCCGGGGGGAGAACACGAAAAGCCCCGTAACATTATTTAAAGGCTAAGGCTAGATAATTTTATGTTATAAACCTTTTTTGTTATTTAATTTAACACCTTTTCATTTAGTATCTGTCTCGGGATACTCACATAAATATTTTTCATTGTTTTTAGTTATTATTTGTTGATAGAGCAGCAATAAAAATAATTCATCTATGAACATTTCAACAGGTTCATGATGCTAACAAACAGACCATGGAGTCGTAACTCTAGTCTGACTCTATTGGGTCCCGTTTTTGTCCCGTCCCCTTTATTGGAAATTACTATATCCGGGGTTATTTGTGTAATTTATTAATGTTTTTTTAATGTATTTACAAAGTGATAGACCCCACTAATAGGTTGAAACTAATATTCTAAACTTGTTAAAATAATTAAGACGAGACGAGTACGAGGTGTAATTCGTAGATGTAATTATAGAAGAAATTAAAGCGATGACGTAGTGGCGAGGGTAGTACAGCGGTCAGCACATCCATGCGTATAATGAGACGTGGGTTCGAGTCCCGCATCTCGCTGGTAATTTTTTTTCTAATTAAATTGAGAATATTAATTTATAAATGCTTTTGACTTTCTGTTTCAGCGGTCAACATTTTCAACCTAGTCGTGGTCCATACAACGTACGATAGGATGCAGATTCGCAATGGCATGTACCAGCAACAAACTTCCAGTTCAGATCAAGATTTCTTGGTGCAACGCGCAGAGATGTTTGGTGATGATGAAGACCCATGAAATTTATATCAAACGTTTGAGGAAGGCGGAAGGCAGCAACAGAAAATGCAAATGGGGTAATCTATGTTCTCCCTTTTAAACGTTTGCGGATTGATCCTGATGATTAATGCACCCCCTAATTGTTCCCCGCAGGTGGATATAGTGATAAAATAAATGCATATAAATAAATAAATATATCCGGACAATCCATACAATAACATATACCTACTTAATATAACAGACATACGTGGATACCACATAGATACATAGAGACATACATATATGGACCTACCTATAATGTAAAACTTATTTTAGTTTTAGTAATAATTTAGCCTGAAGGCATAACTAACATGGAGATTTTTTTTTATTTAATGTTTTAAAAAATAATATGATCAATGCAGTTATAATTAAGACTTTGATAATATTGTTAAACTACTAACATAAAAAATTGTATGAGAATGATGTGTACCGAAATCCTGCGAGGGTGGACAAAAATGTTTTTTTTTTTAACTGTGGATTTTTCCACCAGGGGTTGACAAAGGGTATAAGTCAAACTTAATTTTAGTTAAGATAAGTAATTGTTTTTGATTGTTTTACCTTAAGTTACGTTAGTTTATGAAAAACGACATTTGTGTGAAAATTTGCTACAATCAAGAAAACTTATCATGCATGTGTTTGCACCATAAGTGCCAATAATAATGATGTGTATTAACTATGTACTGTGCATATTAGGTGTTAAGCTTAAAATCAAAATTAAATATAACTTTTGCGAGTTATTTAATACCAAATATTATATATAAAGGTATTCCAAAATGTTTGTATTAAGCCTGGCACACCTGTACTAGTCCGCCATTTTGAAATGAAACGTAATTTTGGGGCCAATGTGCCAACAAAATGTGTTAAGGAATGAAATCTCTAAGTCATACCACAGATTACATAGTATCGTCATACTATGCCAAAATATATTTTGGACAGAACAACAGTAGGTTCTCTGAAATTAAATTTTTGAACCTCTTATGTGGGTACTAAAATTACAAAATTACATCTAAGCCTTTGAAGTATCTATAAGTAATTAATCAGTGTTAGTTGATATTAAACAATTATGTAAGGCAAATAATGTTAAATCATTAGGAAGGTAAGCTCCTACCATATAATAATAAATTACTACGTAAGTTCCTACCAAAGTAACTGCGGATTCGTCTATGCTTTTGTTGTTGTAATGATATATTTTTATAATAAAACATATTTTCAATTACTTCCAAATATTTTATTTATTAACACAACTAAATAACATGGTCTACATGGTGACCAAAGGTTTATATTTTTTACTTTTTTATATTATATATTGACATTGTACCTACCTACTAGAGTAATTGCTCTAAGAAAGTTTAAGGGTCTGAGACCGGAATTCAAGAACGTACTAAATATGTAATAAATCGTCTGATTATTTTAATAAATTTATAAAATAAAATAATTGTTAACAATTGACTAGCAAATACGGAAGAAAAAAAATAAAGTTTATTTAACTGAAAATTACAGTACATATCAATTAATCAGCGATCTCCTATAAGATCCGAGATCAATTTTGAAATTATCAGATCAGATAATAGATGTAATAATTCATTTTTTCATTCAAAGATTATTTGTGACTACGAATTCTAGCCTGATTCTCATACAATCTGTAAAGAAATGCTCATTGTAGCTGTCAACGTGTTATTATTATATGCAGAAAACATATAAACGAACAACCAATCAAATGTTGTCCAGTATAAGAGTAAAACCTCTTACTTAAACTAATGTGATTACTTAATGGGTAATGGTACTTTCAAGTTAGGCTTTTCGAGAAGTACGGCTGCGGCTGCGGCGCGGCAAGCCGTGTGTTTGACGTAGGTACCTACGTTGCACGTACGTACGTTCGATTGTTCTCACGTACGTGTACGTAAAAAGCACGGTGCGGCAGGAGTTTGGCGTACGTCCCGAAACGCACAAATTGCAAGCGCCCTAAATTTCTAATTTTATATAAATAATACCAGAAACATCAATATTGGAAAACAAATGCCATATCTATTTATCTCTCCTGCACATAATAACAAACCATGAGTGTTGGGACTCCTTTGACTCGTAACTCCATTATTTTTCATTTCTACATACTAACTCTTTATATTGAACAATTTTACTTTGCTCACATATCAGTTTACATACACAGACATTGTGTAGGTCAAATTCAAATTTTAATCTTCGACCACTTCGTAAAGTTTGATCTCAAATAACTATAAAGCCTATAACAACAATGACAATAATATTTAATTATGATACCTACCTACTTAGAAAGGTAACATCAGTTTATTTTTAGAATAATAAAAGGCAGACATAATATAATTGCTATCAATAACGTCTCCGACAATGAAGATATTTAGAGTAGATATTAAGAGTTTATTGAATTAATTGCACCCACATTGCCTCACATATTCGGAGATATTTATTTAAATTCAAAAGTTTCGAAAAGAAGAAACCCGTATAAGAAACTTATGTACAGTCAAGTGTGTCGGTCAGTTCAAGTCAGTTGGCTTTAACCAACTGACTTGAACTGACTTGGTTAAAGCCAACTGACTTGAACTGACCGACAGATACGTAGTCGAGACCGACCCATACGTAGTCACCGACATAGCCAAACGGATTTGCTCCTAGATGTGGCAGTGGGCTGGTCATATTGTTCGTATAACAGATCCCGAAGATACAAGATACAAAATCATTTATTTCCATTGTTTGGTTTTACCAAACTTGGACTTGAAGGCCGAAAAGTTCTTGAATGGAGACCACGGATGGACAAGCGCAGCGTAGGACGTCCACCAACTAGATGGACGGACGATTTGGTAAAGGCTGCAGGCACTCTCCGTATATAGTCGAGAAATACTTAATGATCCGTTCAGTACTTAGGTGAATTTACTTTTACTCAACCCTAACCAAAACCCATTCAGTTCATTCAATTTATCATCATCATCATTTCAGTCGTAGGACCAGCCGAAGTTACTGAAAATCTTTTATGGATAAAAGGTTTTTCGTAATTTCGGCTGGCAGTGGCTTTCATTCTCGAGCCCGCAGCCTAAACCAGGTTTTCCTTCGTCCGGCCATTTAGTTGATAGATTACAATTTTACAATAAAACTTAACAACAAATACAATATATAGTTTCTTAACTGGAAGTAAATAACTTTAACTAAAAATCTATGTCAGCCTTTGGTAAATAATTGACTGAAGGTGTATAAAGTTAGCCAATCAAGATCGAACCGGATTTCCTGTTTAACAAAAGCTACGTGTAACTATTTATATTCTTATACTTCTTCTCGCATATTCAGCTGCGTGTAAAAACTGCGGCTCAAGAGAATCATGTATATGTTGAATCCTGCAATACAATACAATATTATTATATTGGAAAAACTTAGAAATCTGTGTTGTTCTATTAGCTTCCCACCTCATTACAAAACATAGAAGCAAACTGTCAAAACAATGTTATTTACTTGATAATTTTTAACCCCCGACCAAAAAAGAGGGGTGTTATAAGTTTGACCTGTCTGTCTGTCTGTCTGGGACATCATAGCTCCCGAACGTATGGAGCGATTTCAATTTAGTTTTTTTTTGTATGAAAGTTGAGTTTGGCGTGCTAATATACTCGGGGTATCAAATGAAAGCGCATCGCGTCCACATTACAAAATATTATGGTATTTTACTTTTAGGGAAATTAAGGCATTGGAACGGGGGGTAACTTACTTCAATTTTAAATTTAGATTTATTTATTCAATTCAATTTATTTATTTCAGCTTTACATATTAAATATTACAGCCATAGCTGCTCAGATTTAAATTGACCAATCCCTGTGCTTCTAAGGTAATAAACGTTTTGACTTAGATATTTTTTATAAAATCCATAATTTAAAGTCTAGTACTTAAAATAAGCAAACACTCTTCAGCTTCATCATATTGGATTTGTCTTTACTGAAGAACATGACAAATGACAAATTACTTGTTGCGTACAGAAAATGAGTACAGTAAGGAAACGAAAGTTCCTCGTCTTAGGAGAAGATATATTTAGGTTAGTAGACTTACCTATATAGAACAGCTCAGTGCAGATGGTGGTCGCTCCATAGTTGAGGACGTTCAAGAAGAACACGAACAGAGAGAGGAGGAAGAACACAGTCCACATGATAAAGTAGGCCTTGATGATGCCGGCACGCTCCTGAAACCACGAGAACAAGTTGTATGGAATCGTTAGATGGTCTATTATTTTGAAGTCAATTTTATACAACAGTCATTTAAAAATATGTTTTTTATATCTATATAAATAAAAATGAATTGTTGTTCGTTAGTCTGAATAAAACTCGAGAACGGCTGAACGGATTTATCTTATCATAGTCTTGAAATGTTCGTGGAGGTCTAGGGAAGGTTTAAAAGGCGAGAAAAAATCGAATAACTACCGGGAAAAAAATTAATAAGAACCCGTGCGAAGCCGGGGCAGGCCACTAGTATTTAATAAATATTTCCGGTCAATCCACGCAACAATATTTAGCACCGTGA
This sequence comes from Gymnoscelis rufifasciata, assembly GCA_929108375.1. NCBI lineage: Eukaryota > Metazoa > Arthropoda > Insecta > Lepidoptera > Geometridae > Gymnoscelis > Gymnoscelis rufifasciata. The sequence continues at coordinate 2,349,436 of OV815315.1, read as the reverse complement.
TATCTTGACATCTGATATACTTTATATTATTGACATGCAAATATGGAAATTCTTAATAAACATATTTAACACCTAGGGAGAAAGTGTTTGTAGAACATGTAAACACATGACCCCTCGGCGGGAATTGAACCCGTCGACCGTCGCCCACCGCGCTACTGAGGCAATCAAATAAAAAAAAATCATGATTTTATTTAAAAGTAAAGTAAAGATGCGTTTGCGACAAATAAAAAAAAAGAGAATTCCAAGTAGCATGCATATTTTGTGGGTTGCCCAAATAATTATTAAAACTACGATTTAAGTATGAATGGAGGGGAATAAAATTAATTACTTTAATTAATGATAAATGACATGTCCTTTGAAATAGCTTGGGATACGAACTGTTTTGAACATATCGTGTAGTAACCGACAACTATTTTATTGCCTTGTAGAGCTATGCAAAGATACTTAAGCTGATTAACCTTGTTTTCAGTTCCGTTTATATTAATTACCCTGCATCAAAATACAACACAATTCATCAACACTTATAATTTGTATCCTGTTAACCCCGCCGCACATGTCCACACTCGCACTCGTTCACTATACTGCGCCAATGTTGCATTGACATTGGTGAACACAGTCAAGTCAGCGTCTCTACCATTCGTATACTTAATTTAAGTTCTGAATCAGACAGTAAACTATTTAAAACTAGTGCCCCCCCCCCCCCCCCGCCACTCTTCTCTGAAGGCCGCCTTCCTAGTGCATTCATGCAGTGATGATGACCAAACCACATAGGTACAACACACCCGAAATATAACCATTAAGCTAGAAAAAATATCATTTTTATTATTTAAAATATAATAATATTTATTACTAGTGGCCCGCCCCGGCTTCGCACAGGTTTTTATTCAATTTTTTCCCCGGTAATTATTAGATTTTTTCTCGCCTTTTAAACCTTCCCTAGACCTCCACGAACATTTCAAGACTATTATAAGATAAATCCGTTCAGCCGTTTTAATCAGACTAACGAACAACAATTAATTTTTATTTATATTTAAAATAGTTATTTTAGCTAATTGCCATAAGGAAATCAACCGATAAACAAATATGAAAGAGATCTTTAAATATAACGGCTCTGCGATTAGTTTTCATATCATATAGAATCATTTCATTCTGTATTCATTATATCTGATTAATAATTCTGTAGATATATAACATTTTTCGCTACGACAATGTTCAGTGAGATCTTCCATTTTTAAGACACTCGCGCCACTGCCTTGAAAACAGTGTCTGATTAACTAGCCGACATGCTCATGTATGTTCCTTCGACGCGTGAGAGGAAATGCGGAGTTTGGTACTGCGCCTGTCTCATAAATAAATTTAAAATTTAAGAAAAAACACCGTTTCCAATTTCTTTATTACCTTAAAAGTAACGCACCATAATATTTTGTAATGTGCACGCGATGCACTTTGATTTGATACCCCACTCGAGTATAATTGCAGATTTTCGGTTTTCCTAAGTCAAAGAACACTCGCGCAAAACACACCTTTGTTACCAGAAAACAGCTCAGCTCGTTCAGGAGCTACGATGACCCAGACAGACAGACAGATAGACCGACCGACAGACAGACACGTCAAACTTATAACACCCCTCTTTTTTGGTCGGGGGTTAAAAGCATTAACACTCGCGAGTGCGAGTGTAGGCATTGGCAAGCACAAGAAGTAAAGCCAGGAGTGTTTGAGGCCAGAATAACAGAATAGGTACACCATGTACCATTCAATGACCCAGCAGTCATAGATGATTCGAACAATGGACCTACTCCATGCTGTCAACAGGAAGCTAAGAAATAAAATTATAAATAAAAAAAAAAAGGTGTGTGTGCGATTCACACACGATAGAAGTGAAACTTCAATAAATCGACAAAAGAATGAGATGAATACAAAAAAGAAAACAAAAAAAAATACTGTGAAAAAATATTTTGTTCGGGCGGTCACCCGGTCGGTTTTAATTTTGCATGATAAGACCTGGGCTAGAGTTGCTGAACTAACTGAAAGGAGTCTCTGCAAAGTCACGGAATGGCTTGAAAATAGTTTGCTTACCTTGAACTCTAATAAAACTAAATATATGTGTTTTAGCAAAACGGCGGCCGGGGATCCAGGACTCAAATTCAGTTTGCAAAGTCACTCATATCCATGCAATCGTAGCCGCATTAGTAACTGTTCCTGCACAATCTTGTCACGGGTGAATTCCATTAGATACCTTGGTGTAATCCTAGATGACCACCTAAATTGGAATTTACATATAGCGTCGTTAACTACTAGATTAAGAAGACTTATTTATGTTTTTCGGAACTTGCGACGGGTAGCGGATAAAAAGCTGGTTTTACAAACTTATAAAGCTTTGTGCGAATGCCTGATAAGGTACTGCATATGTGTTTGGGGTAAGGCGGCTAAGTCTTATTTAATAACTGCCGAGCGGGCACAGCGAGCTTTGCTTAAAGTCCTACTTTATCTCCCATATAGGCACTCTACCACAGAGCTCTACAGAATGGCTAACGTCTTGAGCATTCGGAAAATGTACTTATCCGAAACAATTAAACGATACCACAGTAAAATAGTTCCAAATCTAATATTAAAGAAAAGAAGGATAGAACGTTACCCTATACCTAAAGTAAAAAGTCGTTTTGCCCATAGACACTTTGACGTTACAGCTCCTCATCTATATAATACTCTTAGCCGTAAATTCAAGGACCTTAAAGGAAAATGCATTAGAGAACTGAAGCAGATATTAATATATTGGCTAAAAGATCTTTCTTATGACGAAGTGGAAGCTATTCTTGTTAAGACATAGATATATATTTTTTTTTTATATTACATGTATTTTATTGATTTTTATAGGTATATCTATTATATATAGGTTTATATCTATTATATATTTTATATTTAAAGTGTATATATTTGTATTTTATTTCATTTATTTATTTGTTTAGATTATTATAGGTATTAATTTAAGTATTTTAATAATAACATTAAATTATATATTTATCGGTATAAAGTAATTATTAATTTATTGAACCAATCACATATAAATTTGTTATAAATTCAATCTTACCTTTTTCTGTAGTTTAAATTTCATTGTTGTTTACAAAAAACTAGATTTTGTTAATTTAATTTCATTTATAGAGACATAAATTGTAATAGGGCATCATACTGGAGAAGCCATTGGCTCCTGAAATACAGTTTTTTACTAGTTCGGGAGCCTATGGGTCTATATCTTTGTTTAAACATTTGTTTATGTCAATAAAGAAATTTTTACTTTTTTTTTTTTACTTTTTACCCATCCAAGTACTGGCGTCGCGCAAAGTTGCGTAACCTTGTTAGCGTTCAAGATTGACTTACCTGTCGTTTTTTCCGTTGCATCCGGTTTGAAATCACAACGATTCTAAAGAAGTTTCACTTCAAAAATAATCATATTATTGTGATAAGTAGTGCTTAACCATAAATAATTATAATACATGTGCGGCGGGGCTTACCGTCACAACGCCGTAGACAAAAGCGACGTCGAAGCAGAACTTGGCTAGGAACATGCAGAGCAGGATGATGCTCATGGCGTACAGCCCCGTCAGGCCCGCCTTCATCTCGATGTCGTCCAGGTCCGCGAACTGCGTCTCCTCCGCGTCCACCGTCACTGACTCCACTATCATCATTATAACCAGTATGAATGATAGCACCTGCAAATGGAACTTTATTAAGCATTATTTTTATTATAATTAACTACAGTGTTTTTTTTAGTTTTTGGAGTTTACTCCTTAAGAAACGATTTGAGTTATAAGGCCCGGTACGGAAACTTTATGAGGAGTAAAATCAAAACGTGTGACACGAAAAGTTGAGGCGTTACGTAGAAAGAGACAAACATAATATATCTGTAGGATTAAACGTGTAAAAGAATGAGATGGATTACATTACACAGCGTATCTCATTCTCGGGGTCTCCTCTTTGCGCGATACTTCGTTGAGACTACGAAGTATCTACGAAGTTTCTCTTATCGTTTTAGCAGATGCGTTCATTTACCCTTTTTTTATATTCGATATTATATCATAATTATAGTTCGTAAGGAGTAAACTCCAATCGTGCGTCGTAGCTGACACACACACACTTTTTTTTTGTAATGGTTGCTGAAATTTATAAAATTTTATATTGTGCTTGATATGGCCCCCTATAATTGAGGGAGCACTCGTTGTTACACTTTATCTTAGTTTATAAGTACAGCAAGTTGTAAGTTCCTTTGTTGGAGGTCCATAAATAAATACATTAGCTTATGAACTTTCTCAGACGTGTAGGCCCGATAATGGTTATATTTTAATATAGGTAGTCAAACATGTTATTTGAATTTAGGAATAATTTATGAAAATTATAATGGAGAATACGTTTTTTTATTTATAACTCATTTGAAGCAATAATAATATAAAAAACGCACGTATTTGTGCAAAAGCACTTATTTGAGAAATCATGCCATGAAAATGGTCTAAGCATTACAGAATATGAAGAACACTTACACTAATTTGCTATGTATCAGGAAAATGGAAATACAGCAATACGTAAAATACAAATGTACAACGTACAGTCTTATCGCTATCAAGTTTTCTCTCCAGGAAACCTTACACAAGTTACTCACACACTTGGTCAAACCAGGAATGTCATTATAGATCCCTCAATTGAAATCGAAGCTAACCAAAACTAAAATATAAAAAAAATAATTAAATGTAATAAAAAATACTAGTTCAACATAAGACATATTGATAGGTCTTATGTTGAACTAGTACATAAAAATAAATATAAAAAAAATATTAAGTTATAGATACTGCATGTATTAAATAATAATTGATAATCTTACAGCATTCAGGCTCCCCATAATAATGTTGCCAGTTTTCAGGTCGTACACAAAACAACACGTTTCTAGCTGAGGCAGGCCCATTTTCAAGATTATTCGCTACCTGGAATGCAAGAAAAGAAGTTAATTTTTAGAAATATAACAAGTTAATATAAACACAATCGACGGAAGTATGGGAAATATTAATGACTAGCTTTAGTACAAGCCACGGCACGTGCGTTGTGTTTTTTGGATTTCATCGCGGGAACAACGTTTTTTCCAGTAGTAAAAGCCCTTCTCGATAATTGGGCTATCGAACGATTAAAGAATTTTTCAAATCGGACCGGTCGTTCCTGAGATTAAACAGCTCTATAATATTAGTATAGATTGCAAATAACTCAAGAACTTCTAAGGTATTCTTATTAAAACCCATTGGGATCTACTTACGAGCAACTCAGTTCCCAAAAAAGCAATCATCAAAATCGATTCTCGGCGAAAATAACCGTAAAACAATATTAAATAGGCGTCGAATTTAGAACCTCCTTCTTTTTATAAAGTCGGTTGAGATAAGTCATAGTTAGATTTTTGTTAAACACCGAAACGAAATCTAGTTACTACCTATTTGAGAACTTCTCTTAAAATATACCTACCTACGACTATAGATTTTGGATAGCTTTAATTTATGTATTAACGACTTACCTATTTAACTACAAGTAAAATCTACACAATACGAAAAAAGCACTTTGTAAACGTTTATAAAATAAAATTTACACTGAGCAGACTCGAGTGTGCTGGATGCTGTGTCGCTATGAGATGAGACAAAGATCAAATGGTAGATGGGACAGTCCATAGCCACCCAATGCTCAAAATCTTTGGTGATTGTGAGGTATTCATAAAAAATAAGGATACGCGGCTTAGGATCAGATTTTTTATATATTTTGAGGAATACTTCTTCAAAAAATACTTTGCGTAGGTATTTCATTTGTTTTAATTTTAGCAAAAAGAAATTATTAAGAAGTCCACATTTTAAGAGTCACAAAATTATTAGTTTACAACATGAATAATTCAAGTTATATAATTACTGATTTTTCACACCACGGCGCTGCCCATGTTTATATGAATTTTACATTTGATGTTTTTTTTTTGACATTATTAGTCCTAAAAAAATAGTGTAAACAAAATGTAATTGTGACGTATAATAATATTATCAATAAATGACTATTAATGACTATTAATGACAGTGAAATAATTATTCAAAGTGGACCAGTACTTCCTGAGATTAGCACTGTAAAACAAACAATCAAACTGTTCAGTTTTATAATTATTAGCCGCGCAACTGAGGCAGTCATGATTATTTACCAAGAAATTACCATTTTCTTTAACTAGATAAGTATAAAAGTGATAACCATGATAGTTTCAAATGATACTTACCCTTGTAAGGAACTTTCACGAAGCGGTTGGTCTATCCCTCTATTAATCTTTGGCCAGTCTCAGGCGCCTTCAAGTCTGGTATTACAATCAATATTGTATTTTCGCCTCAAACTTGGTTATGTGTAGGAAGACTTTAGCCACGGACTGAAATAGACTGAAACGTTGATTTATCTTCTGACCTGGTTAAGATGCATATCTATTTTAATCATCATAATATTCAGCATTCCGGCCATCATCATCATTATTAATAATCAATATTAATCAATACACACTTAAAAAGGAAAAATGGAAGTAGGTACATTTTCCTTTTTAAGTGTGTCAATAAATGTTTTCTCTCCCTCTCTATTTATAAATAAATAAATATTTCCGGACAATCCACACAACAATATCTAGCCCCGTGGTAAGTTCTAAGCTTGTGTTACGGGTACTAGACATCTCATATACTTAATATAATAGGCATACATATATAGGTATTTTTATTATACATATTAAACACCCAGACCAAGGAGAAAGTGTTTGCAGAACATACAAACACTTTCAACCTCGGCGGGAATCAAACCTCTTGCGCCGCAATCGAACTGAAGCAGTCAATTATTTAGCCGTAGGACGTCCACTGCTGGACATAGGCATCCATTAAAGATTTCCAGTTATTTCGGTTGGAAACGGCGTGCATCCACCGTAAACCCGCAGACGCCGCACCAGTCTGATATCAAGTCATCCGACCGAGTAGGTCGTCCGACGCTGCGCTTGCCGATCCGTGGTCTCCAGTCGGGACGACCAGGGTTGCGTGCCCGAAGGGTAAAACTGGTGCCTATTACTGAGACTTCGTCGTCAGTCTGTCGGTCTGTCACCAGGCTGTATATCAAGAACCGTGATAGATAGAGAGTTGAAGTTTTGAATAATTAAGTATTTATGTTGCCGCGATATAACAACAAACATTAAAAACACTTAATAAATAAATTTTTAATAAGGCTCCCATATAAAAACCAGATTTTTGTTGAGTTTTGGAGGTTTTGTCTGTAAGTGGTAACCCTCTGAATCCTTTCACGTGACCTCCGGGTGGTGCTAGGAACAATCTCTGGTGGTAGGCTTCGGCCGCGGCTTGTCACCACCCTCCGGGCTGGGCCAGTGCGTGAAGCGATTTTTTCGTGTTTGGAAAAGTGGCCCGGAGAATCCATCTACCTTCTGGATCATTATGCCCCATCTTAGACCACATGGTCACTTTACATCAGGTGATATTGTGGTCAAATGAAGGCTTAGCCAGCATAAAAAATACAGGACTCAATCTCAATATAATTCAATTATTTTTTTATCTTTTGGAACATTGAAAAACACTATGTCAGAAAATAAATAGATTCATGCATTATCCACTGTGGAGGTCTCTTGAGCAGAGAGTGATATGATACTGAAGGAACCTTTTTCCTAGATTGATCGGTTTCTGCACATGCCAGTGATTAATTAGTGACAGTAGGTTATCAATTTTTTTTTTTTTTAAGATGACATGTATAAGAAAGGGGTGAGTGTTGAGATGAGGAGTGATAGGAAAATGGAAGGAAAAAATATGTTGTGCCGACACCACGTAATGTGGGATAAGGACAAGAGAATGATGAGATTATCAATTTATCATTCACTATGCCATAATATCAAGGGTGCAGAGTTAAAACCCGATAAATGCAAATAAATCCTAAATACGTTTAAATAGCCTACTAGAATCAGAACTTTCAATATCAGCTGCTGCACTCCCAAGTAGGATACATGACATAATACTACCTACAATACGCCTACATGGAAGTACCTATGTAACTAAATTAAACAAGTCTCGCTGTAGCTTAGTCTGTAGGTATTCAAATGCTTGCACTGCATGTCGTTGTGTTGTGCAATCCTACGTAATGCGATACAATTTATTTATTTATTAAATAGGACCACCAACTAGAAAATTCACTTGAATACTAGTGCTTCCTAAAACGAGGGCAGGAAGATGATGATGACTGCATGATTGCAATGTCTGTTAACGTCATAGTCAAAGTCAAACCATGATTGTATTTCCTTAGAAGCGCAGGGCATACATGGACAGGCCAACTTAAAATTAATCTAACTTAATGGTTTTTATAAAACTTATCAAGGAAATAAAATTGTCTTGACTGTTCGCTTCAATGTTTTATACTGAGTTGGAAGCGAATAAAACAACACAGCTTTATCAGTTTTTACAATTTTGGGGTTTTTATTTTATGTTATTTGTACCAAAAGACCTCAGTAGCTCGGTGGAAATTTCGCCTAAAGGCTTTGTTTGTCTGTCAGTAGACCAAATCCATACTAATATTATAAATGCGGAAGTAACTTGTCTGTTCATCTTTCACGCATAAACTACAAAACCGATTGAAATGAAATTTGGTAGGTACACGGATTCTCTAGAGCCTGGGAAAGGACATATGCTACTTTTTGCGGGAAAAAGTCATTAGAGAGAAGAAAATCGATTATAACGCGGGAAGCCCCGCGGGGCGTTATTAGTTTTAAATACGAGTAGATTGATTTCTGGTTCCAAATCTATACCCCAGATGTAATCTAGGCCATTACGCACCTAAGTAAATTCTTCTTCATCTTCATCACCCTATTAACGTTCCCACTGCTGGGATACAGGGACTTCTCTATATTAGGCTATAAATCATCACGCTAGCCAAGTGCGGCTTAGTGAATGTCACATGCCCTTCAAACTCTTTTTAATGTTCTCAGAACATGCTGGTTTCCTCACGATGTATGTTTAGTATGTTATAGATTATAGAATATTCACAAAAATGGGTAAAACTTTATATATAAGATGTATGAGATTTTACTATTATGACTTAGAACGGGTAACATACCATGACGGTTTTTGAGTTTTCCGATATTTCGACTTATAGTTGTTTAGAGTCATTATAATAATTTAATAGGTAGTTATTATTTTACTAGCTGTCAGTTCTCCTAAGATTGTAAAAATAAAAATAAAATAAAATGATGATGATTAATTGCGAACCAATGTCGACTAGGTACATAGCTAATTAAAGTCACACGATGGTAACGAATTCCATTATAATTTTTGCTTGCGTTTCATATTCCGAATTTCACCATTGGAGCAGCTTGTGATGCAGAATGTAAAAATCATGATTTGCATCGGCTACGACTCAGCTGCCCACGTCGATTGGACAGGGCCGGAGTTAGATGAAGTCAGGGGCAAGGTAGAATATCTAGTAGGGCCATTCACTGGTATTATATAGTAAAATTAAAATAAAAAAAATATTTCCCACTACAACTCACAAAGATACAGAAAAACAAAGGAATACAAAATAATATAGTTACAATATAATACAGTAAATATATTATGTTGCAAAAGAAAGAACAGATTGCACATTGTGTGTGCTTCAGTACGTCAAATGGTCGAGGATCAACGTAAACCATGCTCAGGGCTAGCAAACTCTGATGTTCAGCCATAACTATATCTATATAAATAAAAATGAATTGTTGTTCGTTAGTCTGATTAAAACTCGAGAACGGCTGAACAGATTTATCTTATCATAGTCTTGAAATGTTCGTGGAGGTATAGAGAAGGTTTAAAAGGCGAGAAAAAATCGAATAAATGCCGGGAAAAAAATTTAAATAAAAACCCGTGCGAAGCCGGGGCGGGCCACTAGTAGTTAATAGAAATATATATATCATGGTGCATATCTATATGGTACGATAGGTACATATAATAAAGCATAGCAAACATTACAAAAATATACACAGAACAGAAATATGTATTACAATCTAAGTGTATAAATAGGCGGCCATATCGTAGACAGCAATCTTGTCCAGGCAACCTTGGAACATAAGAAAGTAGCAACTTAACATGACTTTGTTGTTATGTTTAGTTGAACGATGAAATGTTACAGCATTATCGAATGAATGACCGGCGAAAAATGTGTTAACCCTTTACGCTATCGCGGGAGATGCACAATATGTCTGACATTTTATAATTTTGACGGTGATAAATGTTCAGTCGCAACATTATGCCAAACAGAGCGCCAAGAACTCACAAAAATATTACATTACATAGAAATCCCGGAGAAAATACTTTAGTGCTGCCTTTTCGTGCTTTTTCTCAAGTTATTGCTGTCTGTCCTTGGACCTGACCCTTAATACACACCAGTCCTCAACTTGGATCACAGAGCTGCGTGCGCATTGAGCTCAGTGTTGTGTGACGAACCGACCGGCGCAGGATTGCATATAACCGTGAGTTTTTTTAATAAACTTAATTTCGCTTTTACGAGGAATTGACGTATTCATCTTAAATTTTTTCAATAGAACTCAATAACTAAACAAGATACAAGATATAGATATTTTTATAACTGCTATAAATTGTAAAATGCAAACGATTTTGATCGGTAGGTAAATAGGTGTAAAATATGTGTGAAATGACTGTAAACATTAGTTTTTGTGACACATTTTTTAACAATTGAATTGTTAGGCTACTTTTAGAGGTTTTTACCTTGGTATGTGAGTTAATAATTGACCTCAATACTAAAATTGCTACTTAAGTAAGTTTTTTTTATAATTTTTAACCGATTGTAAGATATTCTCAATTGTGTATTAATATAATGTATTTTTATTATCTTGTGTACAAACCTCAGAAATGTATTTTCCTTTACGGATTTAACCCAGTAATTACCAGTGTACCTACGCACTTAGACACGTGATATTTAGTAATTGGTCAATTAAATATTAAATTTGACAACAATAATAAGTAAACAAATATTTATTTGCTTATTATCTAAGTCCTGTATTAATAAATAATATTCTACTATAATTTCGATCTTGAGAGCGCATTCAAGATCGAACTTAGAAATTAGTGTATTAGTAATATACCTACTTACTACACTAATTTCTAAGTTACGTTAGTTAGTATACGGGCCTAGAAAGTTGTTCCAGAGTTTTTTAAATTCAATTTTTTTTTATTAGTAATCGGTTGATTTTATGTAAGTATGTACTTGTGTTACAATAAGTGTCTGGTCTGATCTTTGTGTCTCTGTATGATATAAAGTTGCTCTCTGATTAAGTGTAAGAGGATCTTCATTCAAAATGGTAACAGATTTAGTACTGATTCCTCTTTGTGTAATAAAATAGGTATCTAATTATATTTAACTTTTATCTATTTAACTGTTTATAACAGCAAAAAGTGAAAAGCTAAATTTAAAATTTAAATCAATCAGAATAATATATGATGTTTATTTTATTTTGATTTATTGATTTTTTATGATCTTACTTAATTTTGTAGGTGTCTGAAAGAAAGGTTATAAGTACCTATGTTTTAATAAGTTTGAAAGATAAGATATGAGATAAATATAAATAAGAAGACATTCCTTGGATATAAGACATATCCAATAAGACATTGTATATTTCATGGTTAAACAATTGCTTGAATGTATATGATATAGAATTCCCGAAAAATCATGAAGTTTTCACATTTTATGATGTGGGCTATGGTGTATTCATTTAGTTGAACAGATCATTTGTTATGAAAAGGGTGTAAAGGCCGGTTTTTTACAATACATTACACTTTATTTACAACCAATTTACAAAACTTATTTACAAAAAAATATAATAAAATTTAAATATAGTGCCATCATTTTTTAGTTCTCAGTTATGCTATTACGAAAAATTTTAACAAATTAATATTTTAAATTAATGACAGTGGGTTATATGAATTATCTGAGGGTTAAAAAACCAAACAATTTTACAAAAGTAACTATTGTTTAGGTATTTTTTTAAATTAAAAGCTTTACTGTGGATCTTATTGAATTCAATTTTAATAGTATTGTAGGTATCACGTACCGTAAATACGTTGTAGAAAGTTGTAAACAATGCAGAATGATCATCGTTACAACAAGGAAACAGTTTTAAAAACCCCAGAGCAGTTTTATACAATCAATTTACAACTTAACTCCTTTTTGATAAAACTCAAATCAAGAAATCGTAAAACAAGTTATCCCCTCTCTTACAAACAGAGAATAAGGCTTCTTGAGGATAAATTAAAAGGAATTTCAACCGTATTGGTTAATGATTTTAAGATGGAAATTCCTTTGAAGGTTTTGTAGGCTGTGTTACGGTTTTCCTCAAAATACGCACAAGGTTTTGCATGGGGTTTTTTAATGGCAGAACTGGTTTTAATAATTTAACGCCAAGGGCCGTCCAAGATTTGAAATTCTTTGATGTTTTGAGCACAGTTCACTGAACATTTAATTTTGAGTTGATTGAGTGTGCTTCTGCTCAAAATATTTTTAGCTTAAAAAACTTGAATACCTATAAAATTTCAACATATTTAACGACTTATATATAGTTATTTAGGTACCTACTGAACTCTTAAACAACTGAAAATATTATTTTTGTATTCTATGAAGCTAACAAACGAAAAACGAGTTGTATTGAACATCCCGTTTTTACTTTTTATTTTGTGTTGATAAAGATTAAGACGCGTTTTACTAGTTATACTAGTATTAACTACTTATACTAATTAGTATTACTAGTCCTATATGTCTGTGTATGCAGTCGATTTTACAGACACAAAAGCAATAAGGTGTACGCTTTTTTTCTTCAGATTGGGGCTTAAAATAGCTAAAATGACTGGACTATAATATTAATAATAATAAATATTTCCATACAAATCACACAACAACATCTATCCCCGTGGTAAGCTCCAAGCTTGTGTAACGGGTAGGTACTTAGATGTCTGATATACTTAATTAATACAATAGGAATATTACGCGCCACTAAAGCAGTCAATATAGACTATTTGTAACCTAGGCTTCGAACGCAGGCAGCATTTTTGCAGGACGTAGGCTAATATTTCCAAATAGTTACAAAAAAATGTTATATATCTAACAATATTAAGTAGATGCCTACTTATATAAATAAATTAATATTTATTTATTGATCTCATCATCACAGAACATCACCTAACCCTAAACAATCCCAAACTAAGCAGACCATGTACTATTGGTGTTATAATGTGACTGATATCCTACCACCAAGATATTTCTTTTGTAAATTCATTCATTTGATACATAGAAACACCCAACATGCAAACAAAATTAACACCTTATCATAATACTTACGTATTAGTGGTATTAGTAAATGTACTATTTGGTTTCATAATAATCATGTACAGCGCTCCTAGCGGATAATTTAGTAACTATATAGTGACCAAACATTAAATAATAAGCGACATCAACGGTGACAAAGCGTAACCTTCATGCTACTTCCGTCATTTTCCTCTAGATGGCGCTATTACAGTTTTATCAAAATAGCGTTTTTAACCATTTCATTTTCTTAATAGGTTGATTTAATTTTCCTAAACCATTGAGCACATTACAACGTGTAGGAAAAAAGTACCTAATCATGCTACTGTGGTCATAAAAGATAGCAAATTGGTTTTACACATGCTATAAATGAGTTTTGGTATGGTTTCGAAATGGAAATGGGTTTGGCTTGTATTTGGCGAAGTTATCTACGTTATGTTTCACTACTGTCTTAGTTAGATAAATATTTTTTTTCCGGAAAATCCTCGCTTGGCTGGCGGGTTGGCGAGCACAAAATTACGTGTTGTAGTCCAAGTAGACGCCTGCTGCCCAACATCTGGTTAGTTTTCCTTGAGCAAGTTCTACGTCTCCCACGGGTTGAGATGGGGAGCAACATTCTTATGTTATCTATCTATCTATCTATCTACTGCCTGCAGGGCCCGTTTTATGGCCTAATTTTATACAGTTTCATACACAAAGTACTGTATACTGAAAATCAATAACTTTAAATCCATCTCCTTTGTCAAACCTCAATGGGTGTAGTAACAAAGTAGGTAATGTTACCACCCTTAGAAATGTAACTCTTTATTGTACACCACAAAAATAATACAAACATTAAGTAAGCAGTAACTAATAGATCCCTCGGAGTACAAAGGACGGCCTTTTCACTGTGAGAGATCTAATCCAAGCAACCCTTATTCATATTCCTTATTATAGGTTACTTTAGAAAATAATTGATTTTGCTGTGCTATGCTTTAGGTATAAATTATTGTTTGTTGTAGATCCAAGATGCTGGGGACTTTCAAAAAATGCTGTTGCTGCCTTGACGTGCGAAAAGGGAGCTTCATTATAGCTTATATCTTATTGGTAAGACTCAATTATAGTGCCTCAAGACGAAAGTCTTCAATCAATGTGTGTTGCCAGTGATGACATACGGATCCGAAACGTGGTGCTTCACTATTGGTCTCATAAACAGGCTCAGAGTCGCTCAAAGAGCTATGGAGAGGGCTATGCTCGGGGTTTCTCTACGGGATCGAATCAGAAATGAGGAGATTCGTAGAAGAACGCGGGTCACCGACATAGCCAAACGGATTAGTTCTTTGAAGTGGCAGTGGGCAGGCCATATAGCACGAAGAACAGATGGTCGTTGAGGCCGAAAGGTTCTCGAATGGAGACCACGGATCGGCAAGCGCAGCGTAGGACGTCCACCAACTAGATGGACGGACAATCTGGTGAAGGCTGCGGGCTCACGGTGGATGCAGGCCGCTGCCAGCCGAAACCACTGGAGATCTTTGAGGGAGGCCTATGTCCAGCAGTGGACGTCTTACGGCTGAGATGATGATGATGAATTATAATGATAATAAAAGTCTTTATTAACAATCTCATTAATGTTACATTTCATCATTTATCTAACTTACATGTACTAAATATAATTAAATGTTTTTTTATGAAAGCAACGTAATTAGTAGTAATTACAAAAAATACTACCTATTTGTATTAGACACCGGTTTCGAGATTGTCTTGCTTATTGACAAAGGCCTCCCCAAATAATCCCCATCATCCTCCAGTCTTCAATCAATCAAAGACTCAATAAAAATTAAGTCTGTTTTCTAAATTTTTTTAAGTATAAGGTACCTACTCTAAGTCCTAAGTTTGTGTTTTAGAGGTTTGGTTTTTGATACGAAAAAAAAAAGTTGTTGAATCAAAACTCCAGATGAGATGATGACAGAGATGGGCGACACGTTTAAATTTCTAATGCCGTAGTAGGAATTAAAACGCCGCCATAAGACCAGTAACTAACTTATAACTGCTGCCGACTGAACTACTATTTTAACATACTTTCGTGGGCATCAACAGAAATCACGGTTATAACCTTTGTCCGTTTTTTCAGATCAGTCGCATCATCCACCTCGTCATCAGCAGCCTGCAGCTCGCGCACTTGGACGAGGCGCTAACAGACTTCTCCAACCACCACCTGATGCTGATGCATAACGACCTGGAGTTCTCCCGGCTGGTCATCAGCCTTAGTATCCTGTTGATGGTGTTCGAACTGCTCATCACTTGTGCACTCGTCAATGGACTACACAAGGTAAACAGAACTGGATGGGACTATTTAAAACGATTCATCTCACAGGGTATGGAGGGTTTCAAACACCATCCTAGAGGCCTAGGACCACCTCGCGGTCTCGTGGTATTCCCTGCTGAACAAAGAACGAGGTTCCGGCACACTTAGCAACCCGCATGAGACCAGTGGCCAAAAATTTTGAGAGATGCCTTTGTCGAACAGTGCCCATGACCGAAATGATGTAGATGTGATCTAAAACCAACCAAGATAACATAATATTAAAATCTGTTGTACATACATCAGATTTGTATAAAGAAAAATCCAGAAGGGGGTGTCGGCGTTTGAACCCACGACGTTCGGAATGAAAGTCGACTGTACTTCCACTTAGCCAACACGGATTTAGATGGCAGTATAGCAGCGTCTTCGTGTGGATCTTTCTTCGCTTCCAGTTTTATTCAAGCATGAGCTGTTTTCTATGTATAAAAAAATAAACTAATCATAAATTGAAACCGCTGTACAAGCAGCAATTCTGTTTGGCAAAGGTATTTTTCTGAAAACAGACTTGGATGGATCATTTAAAAAGTGTTGCATCCAGGAAGGTCTCATCTGCCCGACATTTACAACCGAAAGTATCTTTCATTTTTCTTTTACATAAACTCCTCTTTATTGCCTCTTCCAGAAAATCCAAGACCAGATCCAGATGTTCTACACTTGCGCCTTCGTGTTCGACATCCTGAGGCTGGTTTTGGGCACTATGGTCCTCATGAGGTACGGCAAGCTGATGGCGCGCCTCTTCGGGACCTGGCAGTGGTTCTCGTTCACCATGGAAGTGCTGGCACATAGTAAGTATTGTTAAACCATTTGTTATATTATTTGTATGTGTCTAAAACTTTATTTTAGTTTGTAAATAATGATATTAAGATAGTTGTGCTTAGTTTATCATCATCATCATCATCATCACCCTAATAACGTTCCCACTGCCGGGACACAGGGACTTCTCGCTTGTAGAGAGAGATTAGGCCTTAATTCACCACGCTGGCCAAGTGCGGGTTGGTGAATGTCACATGTCCTTCAAACTCTTTTAAAGTGCTCAGAACATGCCGGTTTCCTCACGATGTTTGCCTTCACCGTTAAAGCACGTTTTTAAAGCGCACATAAATTTCTCAAGAAGAAAAATCCAGAGGTGCGTGGCGGGGTTTGAACCCACGACCTTCGGAATGAAAGTCGAGTGTCCTCCCACTTAGCCAACACGGCTTAGTTAGTTTATAAGGCAGGGGAAAATCTCTAGATTAAAAAAAAAGGTGTGCGTGCGATTCACACACGATAGAAGTGAAACTTCAGTAAATCGACGAAAGAATAAGATGAATAAAAAAAGTGTGTGTGTGTCAGCTACGACGCACGATTGGAGTCTACTACTTACGAACTATAATTATGATATATATCGAATAGAAAAAAAGGGTAAATAAACGCATCTGCTAAAATGATAAGAGAAACAAACATATATCTGTAATTATTCGGAGTATTTATATTACTTCAACAAAGCGTATTACATAAAGTATGTTACAAAATAATATAAATAAAATACAGCAATACCTCTTTGCGCGATACTTCGTAGTTGAGACTACGAAGTATCGCGCAAAGAAATTTAAATAAAGCATTGTATATTTGTGTCTCTTACCATTTCCGTTTCATCTTTTTGCATCCGGTTTGAAATCACTACGATTCTATAGAAGTTTCACTTCAAAAAAAACTTCTACTGTTGAACATAGGTCTTGTTTTTTTATGCTAGATAAGCTTTCATTTGACCACAATCTCACCTGGAAGGTAGATGGCTTCTCCGGACCACATTACGAAACACGAAAAATTCGTTTTACGCACTGGCCCAGCCCGGACGGTTGTGACAAGCCGCGGCCTAAGCCTAAACCAGAGACCACCTTAGCACCACCCGGAAGTCACGTGTAAGGATTCAGAGGGTTAACACTTACGGACGTGAACAAAAAAAACCTCCAAAAACGACAAAAAATCTTAAATTTCTTCCGTTATATTAGTTGAAAGACGCCTGAATCCACCGTTAACAGCCTTTACCAAGTCATGTATTCATTTACCAACAAAATAATATTATTGATTTTTATTCCAGTTATCTACATCTACTTCCTGATGGTAATAAGGAGCTACTATTTCCGCCTTCGACAAGAAACCAGCGTCGAACGCTACAACGTCTTCTCAAACACGCCTGTTCAGCTGAAAGTAAACAAATGAACAACATAACTATCATAATCAAGATACGAGATACAACAAAATTTATTTTTCATTGTTTGGTTTTACAAATCTTAGAAACGTCAAAAATAAAATACAAAATACATTAAGCGATAAGACAGAGTAGTACTTATTATGATCACTGATCAGACAGACATACTTATTAAGGAGTTTACTTCTGTTTAAATTATGTTGGTAAAAATAAAACTGAATGTAGCCTTACCTTACCTAAGCTACAAATCGATTCCTGTAGTTTGAACTGTTTATTTAGTGTGAGCGAGAGGAGAATATAATTGACATGTTTTAAATGATGACAGCCATCTATAAGTATATCTATAAGTTTCCATAGTATCATATTATTTTCGTGGCAGTATTTAGCCTAGACTCATCGCGCATTTTGTAATCTAGGTTGTCCAATCAAACGATTGTATTTTTTAAAATCAAATATTTTAAACTCATTTGCATAATATTGAGCATAATTATCCATTTTGTCTATGTCCATCACCATGAATGAAAATAGGTTTAGATGACCCTTATAAAAGGGATTTTAAATTTTATAGTAAACTAGCTGACTCGATTCGGCTTTGTTCGAGTCCGAAAATTTTCTTCACAAACCACATTTTTTGAGTTAACACAGACATAAAGTTTTTTTTCTAATATGTTTTCAAATTTTTTATACGCGGCGGGAGACATTAATTAAATTATGTAGGTATAGTTCCTTATTTTGCCACTCGCTTAACTTGCCAAAATATCAATTTAAACTTTCTGAATAAAATTGAATTACTTAAAATAATTTAAAAAATCATAGGTCATGGAAGGTTGTATAATCATCATCATCATCGTCCGCAGCCTGACTTCACCCACTGCTGGGACAGGCCTCCTCTTACTCTCGCTACTTATTACGTTCCTGTGCTAAAAGTGCGCTCTGCGACTTTAGAAATGTCGTCAGCAAATCTTGCTGCTGGACGACTGTTGTATAATGTTTATTTAAATAATATTTGTAAACTTTAGCAATACTTTAAATTAAAATTGGAAAAAAAATTATATACTCCTGTACAAAACTTTAGCGGGCCACTAGTGTTTATATGATAAATTGATAATAATTAAGTATTTATGATAATTTAGTAATTTATTGTGTAGCTATCAATATAGTGCGTAAGATAATAATATTTTTGTATCAGTTTGAATAGTGCCAGATAATAAATAAATCTAAATTTAAAATTTAAGAAAAACCCCCGATTCCAATGCCCTAATTTCCTTAAATATAAAAAAAAACATAATATTATGTAATGTGGACGCGATGCGTTTTCATTTGATACCCCACACTAGTATATTTGCAGATTTTCGGTTTTGCTTCCCCACTCTCACCCCCATAACTTTTAAACGGCCCAACCGATTTTCATGAAACATGTCTAAGAACACTCGCGCAAGACTCACCTTTTATACAAAAAAACTAAATTGAAATCGCTCCATCCGTTCGGGAGCTATGGTGACACAGACAGACAGACAGACAGACACACAGACAGACAGACAGACAGACAGACACGTCAAACTTATAACACCCCTCTTTTTTGGTCGGGGGTTAAAAATATCAATTAATATGCAGTTTTTATTTGTTGTGACTTACTGGTATTTTGCTATTAAGTCTGTCTTAGTCTGAAAAGTAGTTATTTGGTTTTGCACAGCGCATTCATTATATTATTTTGAATATTCATTCAGAAAACACTCAGTATTATAAAATTGTAGTATCAATTAGTTATGTTTGCAGATTTATTTTATGAACTTATCTGCTGTAGGTATATTATTGAGTAAACCTGTTTTAATATTATATATTTATTAATATAATAAAAGCTAAGTTGCAGAGATTATTTGTATCAAGCAAATTGAGGAAACAGGAAAGGATAAAGTTTTTATTTATTAAAAATGTATGATTGAGTAGGTATTTCTGTAGTTTTGATGATATCAAGGTTTAACACCAATTAGATTTATTACCGGATATTTACCATGATTGATTGTGTTTCGAGTTTCCCGTTATTTCAGCGAAGTTACATGCGCCATAATCATGATTGAAATAAAGTTGTAGCGACTTGGGTAACAGTTTTATTGGCAGACAAAGCGGTCTACCCTCTTTCACAGTCTTTCATTACGAGTAAATGCATCACTAGAGTCGGGACCCGTAGGTTTATTACGTAAAAAAAAAAAAAAAATTTTTTGTAATTGTGTGCTTGTTATGTTTGTCCGTAACGTCAACAATTGGTTCTGTCGGAAGACCAGCGCTGGTTACTAGCATGCTAGTAATCTGGCACATGCTGAGGCAGAACCAGTTTTCCTACTAAATAATATTAAAATTTTTGTGTATATTTACAAGTTTTTTTTTGTTTGTATGTATTATTGTATGGTAGAAAAATAAATATCTTTTATCTTATCTTATCTTTTATCTTAAAACTTTGCAGTAGCGACAGCAACAGCAAAGCGTTAGCGACCGCTACACGATTGGTTGAAACAGCTCAGAAACAGGCTAGAAACAATTTCCAACCAATCGCGTAGCTGTCGCTTTGCTGTTGCTACTGCAAAGTCTTACGTAATAGACCTACTGTTTCACACCCGACTGACACAAACTTCGCGATACACAATACTGACGGGTGTCCCTTCGAGTTTTGATCATCATCATCACCCTATTAACGTTCCCACTGCTGGGACACAGGGACTTCTCTCTTGACGAGAGAGATTTGATAACCATGCTAATTTCAAAAGTTATATCAAGTTTTAACTTCAGTAATGTATTAGTGCCTACTTATTGTTAATACTAACTTAACAATTGGTATATTACAAAGTATACACTCTATATGAATAGATTTTTTAACAGTTTTTTTAAGAACAGTTTTTTTAAGCTTATAAGGTAAATAATGTTAAACAAAATGTCTCACTGCTGGGCTAAGACTTTCTTTTTTTCCTTCTATTTCTTTCAATTTAACTGTGAGTGAATAGGTGAGCTTGGGCTTATTTTCAGCAATTTTTATTTTGATGAGAATAACTTTAGTTGAGTATATTCTTTACAATGTGTACTTATATACTTATATACCTATTATTATTGTGGTACTATAGTTTTATTATATTTTTTATTATTTATTAATTCCTTATCTTTTTAAGTTTCATACATGATTGTTTCTGGCACCAAGTGTATATTTTTACGAATAAATATTTATACCAATAGAGAAGAGTATTTCTTTGCTAAGTAAAACGTTACAATCTGCATTAGCCTTGATTTTCTTGGCAGCTAAGTCAGTCATGAAATTTATATAGGTATTCTTAGAAAGATAGTTAATAAACTACGACAGTACTCTTCACATTGTAATAGTCATAATAGTCTTTTATAGGTAAAAACTAGCTGTGCCCTGCGGTGCTACCTGCGTAATAATGGATGAAGTACTCTTAACCAACAACATATTTATTTGAATAGCGAATAATATTATTATGTTGATACAACTTAAACAAATTATTTCGACCAAATTAGGTACCATAAAACGGTTTTTGTGAGTTAATCTTAAAAGATAGACATATACTATCGCGGACTGTTTTTTAGATCATTAAAAGAGCTATTATTCTTTAATGCATATTTTTTGTGTATCTTGAACCGTTTTCACGGCGCACGCAACGGAAGGCTTCAAAGATGAACAATTTCTCCCGTTTTTTACACATTTACCACTATATCTTTGCTCCTATTGGTCGTAGCGTGATGTTATATAGCCTATAGCCTTCCTCGATAACTGGACTATCCAACACAAAAATAATTATTCAATTCGAACCAGCAGTTTCGGTTTCAGATTAGCGCGTTCAAACAAACAAACAAACAAACTCTTCAGCTTTATAATAATATTAGTATAGATAATTCTGTGTTGATAACCATGCTACAGGTTGTAATCTACAGGTTGTATTCACAGAATAAATAATAAATTAATAGTGTTCTTTAACCATGTTTTTGAATATGGATATTTTTGAACAAAACCAACATAAAACTCTTACTGTATATTTCTTTTATCGTGATATTCTACTTGTTTACGGGAAAAGAAACTTTCTTCGAAAAAATCCCTTAAGGGAAACGGCGTAAAGAGCTAGTAATTAAAAGATGATCTCTTGATAGACCAGTTATAGAACGTGCAGCAACTATAGGTGGCAGCACTAGTGCGACATTCAGAATGTCAAATGTTGCGCCTATAAAATAAAACATTCATATTGATTACACCAGACGGCAGCACCGTCGATGGGTATGAAGAAGAAGAAGAAGAAGAAGAAGAACATTTATTGTAAAAACTGTGTACATAGATGGTGGGTTATAAAAATCGTTTCAACAGTCTGCCCAATCTGAGCATACAATAATAAAATAATAACATGAAAATGTTTAGGTTGGCAAAAATAAAATAATAACATGAAATAATTTTAACAAATAGACACTCTAAAGTAACATATCAAACAAATCTTAGAACAAAAATAAAAAATATATATATAAAACAATATTACTACTAACATGCTAAATAAATTTATTAGAAATTAATATACTTTGAGTTTATTCATGTTCATGGAATTCTTTCAGATTTATGTTACTTTGATACGTTCCAACAACGGCAAAGGTCTGGAATTCGCTCCCTGATGCTGTATTTCCTAATTACTACAACCTGAGTGACCTATATAGATAGTTTGATAATTTTATACGAGTTTAACATGAGAACGCGCCACGCCCGCGTGACGCAGCGTCAGAAATCAAGCCTAACTCGACCTGAATATTTATATAGCCCAACTGTATTTGGCAAGAACGGTGACCCAAATACGTCTGACCTAACTGTTCATTTCTGATCGACTTCAGCATGTTACGAAGATTATTTCGAACTCGCAGGAATGAAGGTAGAACTTATTATTGACTCTGTTTTATCTTACTTTAGAGCTTTAAATGAACAAAAATGGTGCAGTAGAATCTGCGTTACAGGTTGTTTTTTGTTATTTTCTGTCTAGGTATATTTTTACTATATTAATATTTACTACACATTCATATACCAATCAAAAGGTACCTGTCGGTGTACTCTGGACTGCCATCACACAATATGATTCTGTAGACCTAATAGAATATCACTTCTTCGGAAATACGGAAAAGCATATAGGACAAAAAAGAGGGTAAACTTTCTCCTTACCAAAAAGTACGTTTTAAAATATATTTATTAACTACTTATGTCATAATTTTTTTTTAACAGAAGATATTTCATGAAGAGCGGTTCAGCAGGCTTTCTTAAATAATTTTATTTTTTTCTGAGTCGTTTGATAAGTGTAAATAAAAATTACGGCTAAATTACTTCTTTGTGTTAAAAAAATACAATTTCGAGCGTTATCAAGTTATTTTTATCAGGATACAGTGGGACGTCGGTTATTCTAACGTCGCGTCGGTCGGCCGCACGACCGCTCTGTTCCGCTTATCTGTCCACGCCCCTCTCACACTTGCGTTACTAAAAATAAAAAAAAATATGTAAATTGTATAAATATGTCTCTTTCAAGTAACCGATAGACGCATGAAATCTCGTTTTTAAAATGCATAAACCCTTTTTTTTATACTAGATTTATGTGTGGTCAAATGATGGCTTTATTTGACCACAATCTCACCTGATGTAAAGTGATGATGTGGTCTAAGATGGGGCTTGAAGACGCACACTTCATACCGTGACGAGGCGAGTTAGTCCAAGAGCTAGTGAACCCTGGGAGTAACGGTCTCCCTGTAAGGTCAGAAATTTGTATACTGACGATTTATGGCATGCTGAGAGCAATAGCCATGACCTGGCAGGCGTCAGCCGTGCACTTCATCAGCCCCTTTATTTTTCAAACTGTTAAGTAAATGGGGTTTCAAAACTTGTTTCTGTAAGTTTGAAAATTTAATAGAATAAAGTTTATTTATTGTACATCTTAAAAAAAAATTGACAGGCGATTACAATAAGCAGAAGTATATGACAGGTCAATTAGAAAACGCACAGTTGATGAGGTAAAATAAACTTTATCCTGTATACTTGAAATTTTTATATGTTTTTAAATAGGTTTCTCAGAGTAAGTATGTACAATGCCAGGCGGTTTTGAACAGCATAAGACCTTGCCAGGCGAGGGGCAGCTGCTAAGGGCGTGCAAAAAAGAAGTGTTACATGAACGCATATAGTAAATGTAATGTATTTTATTGGGTTTTATGCAATGTAGTTACATTATTTTGAACCCCCGACCAAAAAAGAGGGGTGTTATAAGTTTGACGTGTCTGTCTGTCTGTTTGTCTGGGACATCATAGCTCCCGAACGGATGGAGCGGTTTCAATTTAGTATTAGTTAGTTGTATGAAACGTGAGTTTGGCCCGGGTGTTCTCAGACATGTTTCATGAAAATCGGTTGAGCCGTTTAAAAGTTATAGTTATTTTTTTAGTTGAGAGTGGGGAAGGAAAACCGAAAATCTGCAAATATACTGCAGTGGGGTATCAAATGAAAGAGCATCGCGTGCCTATTATTAAATATTATGGTGTTTTACATGTAAGGAAATTAAAGCATTGGAATCGGGGGTTTTTCTTAAATTTTAAATTTAGATTTATTAACGCTCATTTTCTTCAGCATCATCCGAAATTTTGCTATCACTGTTTTCATCATAATCTGATTCTTCAACAATGTTTCCCTCATCTTAAATAGAAAAAAAAATTTAATGAATCAATAAGGTTGTTGAGAATTAAATGTCAAGCTCAATACATTCCTCTGAAAATGATTAAATACTTAATTATTTAATTGTTTATGTTTCTTTTAATTAATCACGTTTATAGACGAAATTATTGGGTGGTGGGTGGGCCAAGAAAGGATCCTACCTTAATCTTCTAAAATATTCCTTATAGAGTTCTTTTCACTATCCTTTATTTTCATCATCAGACCCCTTATATCAGTCAAAACCCAATTAGATGAACGGTCTCAGTAAGTTAATTAAGTCCAAACACAAAGTACTTGCTGTAAAACGTTGAGAAGTTCTCTCAACTGCCTTTCCCTCCATCATCAGATCAACACCAGACCCTCATTAATTATAGGGCTTTAAAATTATTTATATTGAATAATATTAAGAAACACACAAGTCAGAAAGACAATTTTTTCAAGAGTTTCCCTCAATTTCTTCAGGATTCCACCATCAGATTCTAGTTTCCTTCCCATGGGACCACCACTGGGATATTCCCTTTCCAAGAAAAAAAAAATAATCGAAATAGGTTCATAAACGACGAAGTTATCCGCGGACATACATAATATATATATATATATATATATATATATACTAGCTGTGCCCTGCGGTGCTACCCGCGTTATAATGGATGAAGTACTCTTAACCAACAACATATTTATTTGAATAAAGATTAATATTCTTATGTTGATACAACTTAAACAAATTATTTCGACCAAATTAGGTACCATAAGACGGTTTTTGTGAGTTAATCTTAAAAGATAGACATATACTATCGCGGACTGTTTTTAGATCATTAAAAGAGCTATTATTCTTTAATACATATTTTTTGTGTATCTTGAACCGTTTTCACGGCGCACGCAACGGAAGGCTTCAAAGATGAACAATTTCTCCCGTTTTTTACACATTTACCACTATATCTTTGCTCCTATTGGTCGTAGCGTGATGTTATATAGCCTATAGCCTTCCTCGATAACTGGACTATCCAACACAAAAATAATTATTCAATTCGAACTAGTAGTTTCGGAGATTAGCGCGTTCAAACAAACAAACAAACAAACAAACTCTTCAGCTTTATAATATTAGTATAGATATATATATATATACGGTCGAATACAGAAACCTCCTCCTTTTTTGAAGTCGGCAAAAAAATAGTTGTATAGTACTTGAAATGCATTCCTCAGTTTCAGTCGAGTCAGTATCTGCAGGTCCTTGTAAAACTATGTTGCATATAGAAGATGGAAAGATGGAACCGTATTAAAAATAAAAATTAAATCAATAAATTTTTTTTTTTTTTATGTTTTAAACGAGTAAAAAGGCGATTTTTTATAATTTTTTTATTTTTAACAGTTTTTTTTTAAACACTGTTGAAGAATCAGATGATGATGAAAACAGTGATAGCGAAATTTCGGATGATGCTGAAGAAAATTAGTGTTAAAAATAATGTAACTACATTGCATAAAACCCAATAAAATACATTACATTTACTATATGCGTTCATGTAACACTTCTTTTTTGCACGCCCTTAGCAGCTGCCCCTCGCCTGGCAAGGTCTTATGCTGTTCAAAACCGCCTGGCATTGTACATACTTACTCTGAGAAACCTATTTAAAAACATATAAAAATTTCAAGTATACAGGATAAAGTTTATTTTACCTCATCAACTATGCGTTTTCTAATTGACCTGTCATATACTTCTGCTTATTGTAATCGCCTGTCAATTTTTTTTTAAGATGTACAATAAATAAACTTTATTCTATTAAATTTTCAAACTTACAGAAACAAGTTTTGAAACCCCATTTACTTAACAGTTTGAAAAATAAAGGGGCTGATGACGTGCACGGCTGACGCCTGCCAGGTCATGGCTATTGCTCTCAGCATGCCATAAATCGTCAGTATACAAATTTCTGACCTTACAGGGAGACCGTTACTCCCAGGGTTCACTAGCTCTCCAGCTAAGTCGAGGCAGCCGACGCAGCGCGAGGATGGTTGAAGCTTCATGCCCCATCTAAGACCACATCTTCACTTTACATCAGGTAAGAAGGCTTA
The DNA here is from genome assembly GCA_929108375.1 of Gymnoscelis rufifasciata. Taxonomy (NCBI): domain Eukaryota; kingdom Metazoa; phylum Arthropoda; class Insecta; order Lepidoptera; family Geometridae; genus Gymnoscelis; species Gymnoscelis rufifasciata. The sequence goes on along the minus strand of OV815315.1, from coordinate 2,322,757 downwards.
TCTAACATAAAAAAAAGACTACGCGTTGCGCCTCATGTTATCGACGTCAAGCGTCGACGATAGGCCCCGCGCGACGAGCGGTGCAACTCGGCTCTGCGGCTACATATCTTCGTAGTCTAGGCTGTGCAACCTATTTAATCCATGGTGCAACCACAGAATCAACAGCTGAGACAAGTCGTCGTGACGGCTTCATTGCGAGCATTCTAAAACGACAAAGGTACAGCTTGCGTGTAGCGCCAGCGGGCAAGGCCGCGCCTTTTGAAGCCGCTTGCTGCAGCTTGATGTCGCAAGGCGCAGCCAAGCCGCGCCGCGGGGCTTAGCTTTGTCGTTTTAGAATGCTCGCAATTAAAAGTGGATCATCTGTAGTAATTAAAGTTAAATTTTGTAATGCTTTCTAAAAAGTAAAGCCTCGCCCCGTCGCGGTCTGAACTGACCCTAACGTGTTGTCAAAGATAATAAGAGAATATTAAAGGGTTAGAGGAAGGTCAATCAAGTATCCAATGAATAGCAAGCTATATAGTGATTTTACTTGCTTTTGTGTTAGTTTGAAATACCAGCTAAAGCGATAAGTATAAAAAAAAAATCCTTAAAATAGTACGTAACGCTCGAAAGCGATTAGGCTAGCTTCGGCAAATGAAGTTTTTTTTAAATTGTTCCTAGACGAGTACTTTCATTGGAATGTAGGTACAAGGTTGTCTGAGTTGTTTTAGTTTAAGTAAAATTATGTAGGTTACTTACCAACCAACCAAGGTTATTGTTAGTTAGGGACCAACCCCGTTTTTATACGGGTGCTGAAATTATATCTCACGATACATAAACGATTAGAACACTAGATCATTTTTGTTCTGATTTTAACAACTATTTTTTATTTAATTTGTTGTTTTTTTGCAAGTATCTTCCCAAGCATTTTTGTCGTCAAGGTAATCAGATATTTTATAATTAGTTTTTTTTTTTTAAATGTTTTTATTTACCCTACTGCATCAATTTAGAGAGACTTTTTGAGAGACCGAGAGCGGTATGTTTCGTTAACCGTGTAAATTCATTATTTTATTAAACTTCTAGCTTTAAATAGACTATCTAACAGTGACTAATTATTTAAATCGGAGATCGCAGAGGCGATTTTTCCGTATCGACCGAATTGAGGAAACACCCAAAAAAATTACGGGTACGTTTAGTTTACTTATTTTTTTTTAGTAGGTATACTTGTATCAATAAACATGTTATTGTTAGTTAAAGGCAAAACAGAATCAGAAGAACTATACCTACACCATCATAATCATTTTGTAGTAGGTAGATATTTAGGTTGTAGGTTCCAAATCAGGCTTCCTGCGACAGCGGCGCCGGCGCGCCGTTCCCGCGCCGCTGCGCCCTCACCGCTTTTCCCACAGCGTCGCTGCTTACTTGGACTTCTCTCTTGGCGAGAGAGACTAATCTCTAAGTTAAGTTAAGGCCTAAGCCTTAACTCACCACGCTAGCCAAGTGCTGGTTGGTTTATGTCACATGTCCTTCAAACTCATAAAAGTTCTCAGAACATGCCAGTTTCCTCACGATGTTTGCCTTAAAAGCACGTGTTTAAAGCGCATACACATATCTCAAGAAGAAAAATCCAGAGGTGCGTGGTGGGGTTTGAACCCACGACCTCGACCACGAAGTCGTGTTGGCTAAGTGGGAGGACACTCGACTTTAATTCCGAACTCATCACCTATAGAGAATATGCACTTTTTTAACTGTTTTTAACGTTTCTACTAGTTGTGTGCCAAAAACATGTACTTCTTCTTCGTCGGTTACACTCTTCACTCACTGAGTGGTCGTGATCATCATTTCAGTTGTCGGTGGCAAGCTTCACAACACGGCGCCACTCTTCTCTGATGGTGCATTCATGCAGTTATGATGAGCTGAAACACTTAGATACAACACACCCGAAATATAACCTTCAAGCTAGAAAAAAAACAATTTTTATTATTTATAATAAGTATAATAATATTTAATATTTTTATTTATTAGCCATTCAGTCCCACTGCATGGCATAAGCCTAACTTTTGCATTCGTCTCTATTGCCAGCTACATCAGGCATAGAAAAAAATAAAAATAAATAAATCTAAATTTAAAATTTAAGAAAAACCCCCGATTCCAATGCCTTAATTTCCTTAAATGTAAAACAACATAATATTATGTAATGTGGACGCGATGCGTTTTCATTTGATACCCCACACTAGTATATTTGCAGATTTTCGGTTTTGCTCCCCCACTCTCACCCCCATAACTTTTAAACGGCCTAACCGATTTTCATGAAACATGTGTAAGAACACTCGCGCAAGACTCACCTTTCATACAAAAAAAAACTAAATTGAAATCGCTCCATCCGTTCGGGAGCTATGGTGACACAGGCAGACAGACAGACAGACAGACAGACAGACAGACACGTCAAACTTATAACACCCCTCTTTTTTGGTCGGGGGTTAATAAGCACTGACTAATCTGAATATCATCAAGTAATTATATCTTGTTCACATTAAGTACATATCGTGGAGGTCGCTTTGTACACGTGTAAATTGACCTTGAAATAAATTGGTTTTACAGCAAAAAAATATGTTACGTACAACCAACTATTGTAAGCGGATATTTATTGAGAAACCCACTGAAAAACGGCATGAGTTGAAGTAGAATTACTTAGTTTTCGAATGGAGACCACGAATAGGCAAACTCGGAGTAGGACGTCCGTCACATAATTTCTTATTGTATTACCTGCTTGGGTGGATGTGTCAAGACAACATTAATTAGATTGGAGCTAGCACAAAGAGCCGTTATAAGGTTAGGTTATGCTTTTCAAACCAATGAGATTTTCCACGTCAGAACTGTACTCACTTTTTCAAGTTAATTCTGTACGAAAACTATTTATACTCCATTCCATTAAAGAAACATGCTCTATTAAATTTCGACACCTCAATTTATTTAAAGCTTAGAAGCGATAGAGTATGTAGCGTTGTGCAAATGCGAACTGCTTTGGCCTATCGTAATATCTTGTACTTTAGTTCTTCTTTGTACAACAAGATTAACAAGCAAATTAATATCTACCCATTAACTCTGCGCGAATATAAATCGAAATGCTTTCAATGGATTCTTGAGCTGTCGTATGACGAAACTGAATATCTATTTAAAAGCTAAACAACATCCACAATGCATTATTGATTCAAACCAGGAAATTAACGAACTTAAAATGTAAAATTAGTTAATCATAATTTTTATCGCTATCCCTTGTTTGTGAATTGTGTTTAAAAATGTTTTCTACAAAATATATTATATAATATGATAATGTTATGTTATTATTTAAGATTCTGTTCAACTCATCTATGTAGTTAATCTACAAGCCCTGTATCTGGAGGTGGGCTATTTTATGTGCAAATCTGTAATCATGTTCCAAATAAACTTTTGTTTTTTTTAATCTAGTTGGTGGTCGGACGACCTGGTGAAGGTAGCGGGCTCGCGGTGGTTACAAGCTGCTACCGACCGAAGTTACTCGAAGTCTATAAGGGAGGCCTATGTCCAGCTGTGGACGTCGGACGTCCTACGGCTGAAATAATGAGGGTGGAGCATTGCACCACACATGCTTTTTAACTCCCGACCAAAAAAGAAGGGTGTTATAAGTTTGACGTGTCTGTCTGTCTGGGACATCATAGCTCGGATGGAACGATTTCAATTTAGTTTTTTTACGAAAGGTGAGTTTGGCGCGGTTGTTCTTAGACATATTTCATGAAAAGCGGTTGATTTAAAGGTTATGAGGGCGAGAGTGGGGAAGGAAAACCGAAAATCTGCGAATATACTCGAGTGGGGTATCAAATGAAAGCGCATCGCGTGCACATTACTAAATATTATGGTGTTTTACTTTTAAGGAAATTAAGGAATTAGTATTGGGGGTTTTTCTTACATATTTACCACATGAAACCCATAAGCTCCTGTCTCTGACCCTTTTTCATGTAGGGACTAAAAGACGCTATGCCGTCGATGTATGAGAGATTTTTTTTAATGTATCTATTATAAAAAAATAACACTCACACTTAAAAAATTACTTGTGATTTTTAGGGTTCCTTACCCACAGGTTAAAACGGGGCCCTATTATGTCTGTATGTCTTATTTATGTTGCCACTATCACAACAAATTCTAAAATTATAGAATAATAAATATTTAAGGGAGTTCCCATAGAGCAAACGTGATTTACTTACTCTAAGGTGATTGCAATGTTGCGCGCAGACAGTACGTACTTGGATGACCGCTCAATCTCATACTTTTCAAATTTATTTTTGGTGACACTTTGTTTACATTGGCAACGTCGTCGCCAAAGCGAGCGCGACAGACAACTTGACCTAAGGGTCAAGTTCAAGTTCTTTTTAGCAGGTGTCTTATGTCGTCTCTTAAGCCCCAAAATGGCATTCAACAAACTAACATCTTTCCCACTTTATAACTTTATTAACCGACGCTTCCAGCGAATATAATTATGATAAATCCGTTCAGCCGTTCTCGAGTTTTAGTGAGACTAACGAACAGCAATTCATTTTTATAGAATATAAGAAGAATATCTATATTTTTTATTTATATAGAATATGAAATATCAATAATGTCAATTTATCATAATTATTATTAACATTGTCAAAAATGTAGGTATTATTATTTATTTTTTGCTTAGATTAAAAATAGATATTTCTAAAATAAATAATGTTTTTTTTTAAAACAGCAAATCACGGCCTATCCCACAACGCTGTAGGATGCTTTGTCAGCTAATAAACAGTTTTCCAACTCAATAAGAATATTGGGAAAATAATAAGTAAAATATTGTTGCTAATGAATGTATTGTTTAAATTTTTGTTTCGCGAAACTGAAGTTATATCGTCTTGTTATTGTTGGTTGAATGCCTTTGTGAGATAATATCGTGTCAACTTACTTTAAATGTAAAAATGGTTTTTTTTCTAGGCCTTCATTTGATCACAATCTCACTTGATGTAAGGTGACGATGTGGTCTAAGATGGGGCATGAAGACGTAGAAGGTACATGGCTTCTCCGAACCACATACGAAACACGAAAAAATCGTTTCACGCACTGGCCCAGCCCGGAGAGTGGTGGCAAGCCGCGGCCGAAGCCTCCCACCAGAGACTGTTCTTAGCACCACCCGGAGGGCACGTGTAAGGATTCAGAGGGTAAACACTTACGGACGTGAACAGAAAAAACGGGACACTTTCAAAGAAACAAAGTTACACTCATTACTTAAATTCTTCATTTTACGACTTACTTACAAACTTGAAGAAAAACAATTGAATTTCTCCGAGGACGCAATTTTATTTTTTGACTAACCTGCCTGTTAGTATTGGTGCTGTTAGAGTTAGAGTTAACACTCTAACCACTGTTAGAGTGGTAGTGGTAGTGGTAGGTTCAAGTTTGTGTGGTCGACACTCTTGTACTCCAGCCGCTATCTAGAAATTGTGATGGTAAGGGTTTTGGGTTTCAGTTTCTATACATATACATGTAGATGTATAACCAGAAGCCTATAAGAAAAAACTTATTTTTTTTTATCAACAATTAAATATAACTTGTAAAATAGAAAATAAAAAGTAATAAACAAAAATACGTTGAAGGGGTAAGGCCAATTCAGGCCGGTTGTGAGCTTAATTTTTAATATTCTTTGGACTATTTTAAGCTTGCGTCATAAATATTTGTTTCTTTTGCATCTTTTTGGATGAAACGCAATAATATTTGACGTTTGACCTTCACTGTTGTAATAGTAAAATACATTTTACATAGTTATATATAAAACTTTCGGTCGGTATGGGACGGTCTGAAAATATAAGACATGGGAAGATTAGTTCATAAGAACCATGTCATCGATTTTATACTATAATAGCATTTATATACACGGTGTAACACGGTCGGAAAGCTGTTCCTAATATACCCATATTAACCGAAGCTTTTCTTACTATCAAAATTATACTAAAAAAAATGTTTTTTATTGACTATACTTTTTGCTCGAACATTTAATTTTTGCTCCTTTTGCGATAACAGTCCTTGTCCGTAGTTTGATGTTTCCTACTTGAAAAAAATCGGAATTCCAATGGAGTATAGTTTGATAAGAGTTTTAAAAGTTTACTATTATCATAAATTGAGTATCAAATTATACTCATCTACAACTCAGCCATAATAAAGCATTGTTTGTGCAGAATACACTAAAAAAACCGCGATCCAAACTGCTATATAATAGTCGAGTAGGTAGAGAACGCGAAGGTTAAATTTGGGTGTAAAACAGGTTTACAAAGCCTGTCTGGGTAGTCTGCAACCTACGTTCTTATGTAAGGCGCTAAAGATACTTTGGATAATTTATTTACAAAATGGATAATTATCTGATGATCCCGTTACAGAGGCGAGGAGATAAATTTAAAAAAGATAGATGCTGGACATTATACACAGCAAAATGTTTGTTTGCTCGAAAAGTGTTTTTATAGCGTTAGCAAATATTTAAATTATTATGACATGTACTATACCTATATGAATGTATTATATTTCTACTTAGGTAATTTTGCACGCCTTCTTGTAGGATAAATACCTACATTGATTTTTAAGATTCGATTTGTATTAATTATTATGGTGTTCTTGCAAATAAATCATTCAGGGGAACTTGTGTGACCTAGATAATTATGATACCTTTTTTTAAATATCTTTTTGTGCATTATTTTAGTTAATAGTCAATTGATTTCCTATTTTTGAATTAAATATAAAAGACTCGAAAAAAGCGATTTTGAAGAAATTTCTGCATAAAATATATCTAAAAAAGTTATATTAAAGAATATCTAATTAAATAAGTAATATTATCTGTGTGTGAAATAAATGTTGTTGGCCCTACTGATAAGTTATTTATAAATATAATCGTTACCTAAGTGTTTACGGGACAAATATTTATCTAACGTGACTATGATAGCTGTTTAGACAAACCATTATTTGTAGTATTGTTCCTACCTTATCATCATAACCCTAATAACGTTCCCACTGCTGGGACACAGGGACTTCTCTCTTAGCGAGAGAGATTAGAGCTTAATTTACCACGCTGGCCAAGTGCGGGTTAGTGAATGCCACTTGTCCTAAGTTCTTAGAACATGCCGGTTTCTTCACGATGTTTGCCTTCATCGTTAAGTTACATATTTCAAGAAGAAAAATCCAGAGTTGCGTGGCGGGGTTTAAACCCACGACCGTCGGAATGAAAGTCAAGTGTTCTCCCACTTAGCCAACACGGTTGTTCCTACCTACGTTAAATAAATATGCACCTAAAGGTAAGCATACGCACAGCGTTCTCTACTTATTTAGTAGGTACCTATGCGTAAAAAATGTATTTTAAAAATGTTTTTTTTAACTAGAATTGTTTTGTCATTTAGTTAGATAGCACGTCGATGCGTATTATCGAAGTTGTGGGTTCGAATCCCGTATTTCGCTAATAAGTTACGCTACTTTGCCTTAAGTTTTCTAATATTATTAGATTGTTTTTGTTACTATGTAAAGTAAAAAATATCTATTAATGTATACCTATTTTATTAAGAATATCAGATGTCTAGTTCCCGTAACACAAGCTTAGAGCTTACCACGGGCATCCACCGGGTCTAGATTTTGATGTTGATGTGTGGATTTTCAAATATTTATACATTTTTACTTCTTAAGTTGAATTTCGAAAAATTAAAAAAAAATATCAGTTGTATAGCTTTTCCGCTTTATTTAATATTGAGGAACTCACACAGCCACTCTGTACCGTAATGTATATATTATTATATATGCTATATAGATAAATAAATATGCCTACCATAACCCATATTATGAATAATGGTTTATCAAAATCAGACTGGGGTTCCCCCATATCTCAAGAACTACCAGAATAAACAAACCACATTGGCTTTTATAAATTTTAATGGCAACGTTAGTAACAGGAAACGTATAGTGATATTTCTTACTAGAAAACCAATATTTCATATTTCAGTAAGTTCTCAGTTCAGTCCAGTTTCTTGTAATTGGACTCTGCGCTTAAAGCGACAATTTGCCAGTGTCGAGTTAAATAAAATTATAAAGTGAAAAAGATGTGAGGTACTTCCCCTCCATGTGGCATGGCCGTGGGACACCCTGTATAATGAGCTCACATACTACAAACTGATGATGATGATGACTGATGATTTTCATACAGTTAGGCGACGCGACGTTGCGCGCTTATAATTTTTTGTATTATTGTAAAATGTCTGAGTCTTGCTACGACTTGCCAAATTAATTAATAACTGCCAAAATTTAAAAGCATGTAAGAAATTATAACATCCTTAGAATAATAAATCTAATGATTTTCAAATCCGACAAAAGTTCATTCGTTTGACAGCTCATTGTTTTGTCTTCGACAGATAGTAGGTTCCACCCTTACGAAAAACTTTTTGTGTTCGTGTTAAAAAAGTTCCGCGGCAGTCAAGTCGCAGGTTGTAAATACTATCCAGTAGTTAATTTGCTTCCTGGTAATTTTCTAACCCCCTTTGACCTTGACATATTGTTGTTTGTAAGGGTGGCTATGACTATCGATCCGAGCTATGGGGTCAACAGGAAAGCCACTCTATTTTGAGTACACTTAATATAAGTAATATGGATTTGTAAAAGTTGTAAATTACTTACGAGTAAGCTAGGTATCTATACTATATTGGTATCACTTTGTATAAAAGTATATACCTATACATATTACGTTAAATATCGAAATACGAATGGTGATAACGTTCGAAATAGTGATGGCTAACTCGAAGTATGTACTAATTAGGGTTAACTCGAGTTGGGTATAACTCGAACTAATACGATTCAAATTATGTCCAACTCAATTTAAAAATCCGACATTATTTTCCAACTTATACGACTAATCAATTTAAAAAAAAAACAGATTTTTTGTTGATAAATCCGCATACGTGTTCGGTCAGTTTATTGCTAAAAGAATATAATTTATCTAAGCGTTCCATTTTTAATCATTATGTATATTTAGGTAATAAATACTAGTCACGTCACTCGAGCTACATGATTTGATCTCGGGTAAACACGAGTTTATTTTTTTTCCGATTCGGCACATTACATTACTATGTTCTATCTTTGACATTGATTTTGTATACCTACAAAATTAATGTTTTACGCCCGTTCGGTTATCACTTATCAGACTGCAATATTATTATGACAGAGTTTTAGCGGTTGATATTTTAATATGCTTCCGCTACGGGAGCATTCGCGTGAAATGTAACGTTAATGATCCGAGCATTACGTACCTACATCAGAGAGGGAGGTAGTAATTGTATTGTAATGCTCAAAGTCGAACCTATAATAAATAAATAAATAATAAATATTTCCAGACAATTCACACAACAACATCTAGACCCTCTAGAAGCTCTAAACTCATGTTACGGGTACTAGATATCTAATATAATAGGCATACATATATAGATATAATAGTTTCCGCGAATATTATAAAGAAGAAGAAGATATTATACAGTAACTTAGTTTTTGGTATGCGTATATTGAACTGAAGGAATTAAAACTAAAAAGTAAAAACAGTAAAAATATTTAAATTGGGGGATTTGGTGGTTTTTGCCCATTACGCATTTTGTATTTGGCTATAAGTCTCTTTATTATAATTTACATTAGACCTCTGTGGCTCGGTGGGCGAAGGTCCGCCTGAGGCGCAAGAGGTTGCGGGTTCGATTCCCACTGGGGGACCAGATTTTGTACTATCTACAGTTTCTGGTTTTGAACGAACTTCTTGGTTTTGAAAGAACGCTACCAGGGTATTCCATTACCAGCATGGTGATTAAGTTCTAATTAATATCTTTCGTCAAGAGGGAAGTCCCTGTGTCCCAGAAGTGGGAACGTACATATGAGTTCTTATGAGCCAACATTGGACTGTGTTTCTACAAGGAGGATAAATTTGTGTTGCCCTTACCGATCAACACATAAGGTCTTAAAACAGGTTGCGGAGGTAGGTTTTATTGTTTAAAGCAGTACCTACTGTCATGGAATGGATTCAATTGACGATCCTAACGTATTTTAACATTTAATAGAATTCATTTTGTTGAAGGACTACTCTTTTTTTTTTTTTGCTCTTTTTTTTTCTTAATATAAATCTTTGTTTTTCTTAATATTAGAATCGCGCTTGTCAGTTGCTACTACAGTGTAATTCAGTTACTTGAAAGTTTTGTAAACTATACAGAATTTGATCGGTATCCGGAAAGTGATGAAAGATTAAAGACTGCCGCAGATTATATAATTGCATTACTAATACTACTTCCTCAGTAAATTCCTTTTTTTGATGACATTATTTTTGACTATTTTATTTATATGTTGATATTGACATTTGTAATTTTATTCCAATTTTGATTGCATAATTTTTGTAATTTCAGACTATTTTTTTAATCGTATAGATTATTTTGTTTTATTGTTTTTTTATGGTGATTTTATCTCTTACTTTTAAGATTTTTGTATTTTGCCTATTATATACCTTTTCCTATTTATCAATGAACAGCTTTCTACAATTATTTTTTAATTTAAGTAAATTACAATTTTATAAATTTGTGAACTTTAAATCTTTTCATTCCTGATTCCATCTCGTAAAGAAACCCCAAGCTTTTTCTTATAGCATAGCGAGAAGATTTCCTAAAGAGAAGATCTTCGCTTGGTTGCAAAGATACCTTAAAACGTCCCACTTAAACTATATCGTGGAAAGTACATATTAATTTGCAAACTCGTAGCAAGTCGTATTACTTGACAGCATACTGATATTGTCTGTGAAAAAAGGAAAGTAATATTGTTTAGTTTTATTTTCTTCGTTTTCTGGCGCATTTTCTGTTTCCTTTATTTTTAAATTCTGTTAAAATTTCTTTGATAAAATACTGTAGAAAAATTTATATAATTTAAGGATTTAAATAATTAAAAGCTCTAAGCTTGTGTTGCGGGTCTTAGATTTCTAATATCTTCGATATAAATAAAAATGAATTGTTGTTCGTTAGTCTAGATTAAAACTCGAGAATAGCTGGGCCGATTGAGCTGATTTTGGTTTTAAAATGTTTGTCGTAGTCCAGGGTAGGTCTAAACGGTGAGCAAATAAGGAAAAATTGCCGGGAACTTATTTTACCCGTGCGACGCCGGGGCGGGCCGGTGCTAGGTACTTAATATAATATACATACATATATAAATATTTTGTATTATACATTTTTAACACCCATTAGAAAAACGGCTTTTGTTAAAAATATATATCCACAGAATACCTTTCTTACTGCAGCCTCAATTAAGTTTGTAAAGATTTTACAATTATATCTCTTTTGCTAAAGGGTCAATAAACAAAGTGACTTTAGGTGGAGCATTACAAATACATACTCAACGAAAAATAGATAGGTGAACGTAAGATAGTATACATTTATCTTTAACCCCAGACCATTAAACACTATCTACCTACCTCGTTGTTTTTATCTTTAACCAGGCTGGTTTCAATGTACTGGGCCAATTTAATACAGTTTGTCGGACAAACTACACCACTATAGCGTTTTAACACAGTTGTTGGTACGCCACGGTTACTGCACATCTGATATCTTTTCCCCTATTCCCCTAATTTTGTACAACACAATAGATACTTTTTTCCACACAACAACATCTAGCTCCGTGGTAAGCTCTAAGCTTGCGTAACAGGTACTAGACATCTGATATATTTAATCTAATAGACATACATACATAGATATTTATTACCTATACATATTAAACACCCATTCTAAGGAGAAAGTGCTTACAGAACATACAAACACTTGACCCCTCGGCGGGAATCGAACCCGCTAGCTCTTGCGCCGCAAGCGGACCCTCGCCCACCGCGCCACTGAGGCAGTCTAAGCACTGAGGAGTATTAGCACTTTAGTACCAATTTAAGTCGTTAAAATTACTGATTAGCCTATATAATAGCTAGATTGTAATAGTATAATAGCATCTTTATTTTGAAGTAGCTTCATTCGTAAACAAAAGCTATAATTTGCTTGTCATTACAAACCTGTGATAAAATGAACTAAACTTATTTGGACGTTAAAGGCAGTTTTATGTCAACCACGTACAAACGTGTGGGATTTGTGTGAAATCGCGCGTAACAGAGTCAAGCCTAAAAACCCCTTGAATTAAAAAGATTCACCCGCACTACCAGCCTTCGCAATTTTCCCCACTGTACTTGTTAAACAATTTAAAAGAGATAAGATAAAGGTATTAATCTGCCTTTACTGTCTGCATATAAAAGTGTGCAGTTTACTTACCAATGAGAATTCATCTTTAAATTATCAGAAAACACGGCGAGCGATTTAATCTTAACTACTTCGATTGTGCTTATAGAAAAACCTCATATTCATCAAATGACAATAGTCCTAAGGGCGAGAATCACTTTGCAGGTTTAATGTTATTCTCGCCCCATAAGGGGAAACAGACGTATCTATTTGTGAAACTGTTGGTTGGTACAATTTATCTTGTAACAGGTAAAATAATCAGAAATATAGGTGTCTATTGAGTTGAGTTATAGTAACCCTAGTAATTATAGTATTTTTGATGGTAGATACTTACTTAGGTACTGTCTATTACACGCCAAAAAACACCAAATATTAAAACACCAGGTATGTACAACAAGCGCTGTGCTTCCAACGAAACGCATAAATTATTAACAAAGAAAATGGTGGGCAAATTTTGCCCAATTCTATTCCAATACGCAACTTAATTCCGACCTCTACAGTTATGCAAACCTACTATAGAATTAAAGTATTCCCAAAGTGCTATAACTTCTGTCTATAACTGTCATAGGTTTTTAGTGTACTATAAACTATATTTATCTACATAAACTATGTGAGCCTGTGTTGTAAGCGTCTTCGAACCCATTCGCAACGGCCACCGCCGAAAAGCGGCGTCACCGCCAGTCCGTCGACCACACTGCTTCGGAGCACCCGTGAACAAGACCATCCAAAAACACAAAAAAACTGTAAGTACTTATTTTTAAAATATATTTTCAAAACAAACAAATTACTACAAAACAAGCAGGTTAGCCCGATATATATATATTTTTTTTAATTATTACTTGTCAGTTTTTCGTTGACCTTGAGCGATGGCATCATAGAAAAACGTTTTTAAATTTTCAAGGTGTTCCGCTTTTTCAAGACTTTGCTAATTTTAGCGTCTCAGGGATTAGGAGATGATGAACACATGTTATTATAAATATAGTAGGTTTTTCAGTTGTTATTGAGATATCATTGGTATGGTAAGAAACGCCGGCCGGCAGCAGTTGCACACGTGCATTATTTGACATTGAGTGAACGTTTGAAACTGGTTTTATTCGGTGACGACGCTAGTTAAACATTTTTGATTCTTTCGCCGTTGCCCGCCATTTTCTGTATAGCTCAATTTTAGATGTAGTTACGACGGAATAAGCGTTACATACCGGTAAGCCTACATTTGAATAACTTATTTTTACCTACCTTCTATATTTTAAAGACGTAAGACTTAGTAGATAAGTACCTAGGAAAAGGAAAACTAGGTGACAAAAATACAAAATGAGAGCCATAGACGAAACAATAAAATCAATCATAAAAGCCTACGAGTATTATGGAGCTGGCGCCCGCCACTCATTATAATAATTTATAGGTAATTTTAAATTGGCGACAAAACCCTCGAAATAATATTTGATTATAATAATTAAATGCAGATTTAGTACATTACTTTTTAAAATTTGGGGCCAGATGGATTATAGTAGCAAAGAGTATCACATTGTCATATTATTGTTTGCATGGTTGTCAATGTTTCGGTGCGAGTTTTTTTTTTGGAAAATGACCATGAGATTATTTTTAACCAGATATCGTCGGACTGTTTGCTTTCGTTATCACTACAGTGTCAGGCAGCGTTTGTACTAACAATTACGTATTTTTTATGCATATTTTAGAGTCTGTATTGCTACACTTATATTTTTTACACGAAATAATTTCAAAACTACATCCTTTATTAAAGCTTGGTAAAGGGAATTCTCGGTATAGCGATCTGATACAGGAAAAAAATCTTTATTTTTACTAAATTGACCTTATCGATGCTGTGATTTTTATAAATTAACTATAATAACAATAATTTAAACAAAACAAAACTTTATACCTATTATCTATTATGGTTTATTTAGGGGCATAAAAGTACACCTTTCAAGGCAACTATTGTAATAACCAAACATTAATACCTACACAATAGTCCAATATCTAGTGAATATTTTTAATTGTATAAAACACAGATACAATCCATAACCAAAAATACAATCCATAGACAATTTTTACTTTTTACCAAACTAGCTGGCACCTTGGGCAGGCACTAAGCAGGTTGGAAATATAACCTCTTTGTTTGAATAAAGCCAGGGAGAACTGGCGTTTGGTGTGTTTAATCTGTGGTTCATGGGGCGAAGTATGAAGGGCAGAGCCCCACCCATAAGAATGATGTCATCGCGAGCGCCCCAAATATATCCCACTATACAAAGGCCTACCATCAATTTATGGCTAGACAACCATAGCTGATAGCGCTTTGTTTTCAATTCCAAGTTAATCTTGCTTGCTTGTGTGTTAGGTAAATTATTATTAAATTCATTAATTATTTTAATATTATTTCTATAATTAGTGTCTTATTATTATTATTCATGAAGTAAAGACAAACAACAACACAAAGTTCTTAGTAAACATGATAAGAAGACGTAGTATATATAGTTGGAAGTTTCCTTTTCAAAAATACTCTGGGTTGTCCTAAAATAGCTCGACTTGAACAGAAATTAAATAAGCAGAATCTATTTTTTTAATTGTAATGAAGTAAACATTGTTTAGGAAAAGGTTTTCTTAATATTCAAAGAAATTATAAAGATTAACGATTAGAATTGAATATTAACACTGTTATCTCTTAATTTGTATTTTAATTTAAAGAATTAGCCAGAAGATGCCTAGAATTTTATGGAAAACATTTCTTGAATATTTGAACACTAAACCCAAAACTAAACCTTATGATGTGTAATGGTCGGTTTTTTTTACTGAATGCAACCAACATTAGAATGTAAAAAAGGACATTATGTAATGTAATGGTAGTTAAAATAAATCTCAATACTCAATTAATTTCTGATTTAATTTAGGCGACCTATTTTTGTACTTTTGACATCCAAGTGCAAGTTATACAAAAACACTTTTAGAAAACAGCATTGTATTTATTAGTTTCAACAAAATTTACTAAAAACAAATGTTAAAACGGTAATAATAAAACTATTAAAATACACAGCTGTGTAAATATAATATAAGGTAGTACATTCTATCTAGAATGGAAGATAAGTTTATGTCTACAAATATTTTGCAATGTACTGCAAAATAAATAGTTAAATAACACCATAAAACATGGTGACGGAAAAGAAATAGGTCTTATGTGTTTTGGTAGGGAAGTTCTGTTATTTCATTTTTATTAAAAGTCTTAACCTCATTATGCCAGGTTTTTTTTATCAATCTTCTTTCTTTCATCATTTTAGTAAGAAAATAATATGCACATTTTTAAAGCATACAAAATCAAGCCGTCTCATTACAACACTATGTATTTAATACATTTTTTGGTTATTTAGAGCGTTGATTAAGTAAAATCAAAGCAAATTTACACACTTGGTATATAACATGCAAATCACTTGACACATAATATTACTAACATGTTAAGTCTGAAAGATGTTTTTTTTAATCGTCTGTGAATTGGTAAACTTAGTTATAAGCATGCTTGATTAGCAAAATATAAACTGATATGTATCTATTGTGTTTCTAATTCAACAATTCTGCTCTAATATTTCGACCATAGTATTTCAACTCAAAAATTGTGTGATTTGTATTAGGCAAGGCAAGTAAAGGAAATAGATGAATGAATTACGAACGAAATGAGCGGTTCCGCGTGGGTTCTTTAGTTTATTGCCTTTTTTGTAGCCGCTTGATCTAACCAAGATTTAAAAAAAAAACTTCCGCCATTGTAGTTGTCTATGACATAGACAAGTGATCTTTTAATAAAAAGAATAGACTTAAGCCAAAGCCATGCTGGCTAAGTTGGAGAACACTCGACTTCCATTGCGTGGGTACAACATTCAAACACACCAATTTTTCTACTTGAAAAATGTATTTTTCTGGGTTTGTGTCCACGGATATGGCCACTGATACCGCCATGTTTTATGCACCGATACCGGGATCGGTTTTCAATGAAAAATGATTACATAAATATTTTTATCCACTGATCCCGTGGTTAAAAATTACTTCAAATAGTTTTGCAAACGGATCCCAGCCCAGGCCAGCGTGTTGTGAATTAAGGCTTAGTCTCTCTCTTCAAGAGAGAAGTCCCTGCATCCCAGCAGTGGGAACATTAACAGGGGTGCTTGTGTATATTTTGTGTGACCGACTTTGAATGCAATCACCAACCGAAGATCCACTGCACCAGCGCCAATCTAGTGTTAATTGGCTGCAATTAATGAAACACCAGCTGCTAATAAGACATCAAAATTCTTTTAAAATTGCTAATTAAAGCTTATTATCATTGTAATATCAGTTTGTTTGTGTCATCATCATCATCATCATCACCCTATTAACGTTCCTACTGCTGGTACACAGGGACTCTCATTTAGAAGAGAGAGATGCGGCCTTAATTCACCACACTGGCCAAGTGCGGGTTGTGAATGTCACATGACCTCCAAACTATTTAAAGTTCTCAGAACATGCCGGTTTCCTCACGATGTTTACCTTCGCCGTTAAAGCACGTGTTTAAAGCGCACATGAAAATTTATACGAATATTTTTTAGATTTCTTCTAAACGTCTTCCTTTCAGTATGTGTCTTCTGTTTTGCTTAAATTATGTACGTTATGGGCTTGTGTCACAATCACCGAGTAAACTTATTCCAGGTTTAGAAAGGTAGATAATTGATCTTAAAAGAATCGACATAATTAACTTAATGAGAACACTTTATACATTATAATTAATTATTATCAAATATTAGGGACAGTTTTCAGTTTATTTTAGATTTATTTTAAATTCAATATTATCCTTATTACTTTATTAAATGATTAAAATATAGAGCAATCTCGATCTATAGTGACTGAATGACCTAGAATGATTTTATTTTATCCATAGAATAAGTTTACTCAGCCATTGGCTATTTTAATCATATAATGGCAAAATAGGCCAAAGACATTGTTTAAAAATTTGATTAAAAAAAACATTATAAACCTAACTACATACTTAGTACTTTTTTACTATAAACAGTTTTAACATTAAGCGTGAAAGAAGTATTGTTTGTCTTTATTCTGCTGCCAATTCTCAGAATAAAATAATACCAGCTATTTAGTTAATTGTTTATCATAAGGGGTCATTTATCACATGTCAGATGTCTCGTATTACGATCCGCAAGGTAAGGTACAGTCAGTGTTAAATTAATATAAGCGTCTAGAGAACACAAATCAGAAAAACACGAAACCAAAATGAGCTACGCAGTTCGAATCACCATTATATTGTTTGCGACCAAAGTGGTCAAAAATATTTCATTTCAATGGTTTCATATTTATATAAGTTGCTAAGGTGTACAGAATGATCTGTGCAACACAGCTGTCAAATATATCGTTTAAGAGTTTGCATACCTTTGATTGCTTTGTTTGCTCAAATCATTTTGAGCACTTTGTCAGTTTTATGGACAAATAGAAGTGAAATATTTTGACCACTGTGCATACAATATTATTAAGAATCGAGGTGCTTTTATTATTTTGGTTAAATGATTTTAAATTATTTTTACTACTCTAGACTTACAATAATTTGACGCTGACTGTACCTGCTTATCTGGACTACCGGATGTTATGCGGAGCTTCAAAAACCTTGGTTTGGAAACATTAATGATTTCATAGAATTGAAGTATAGATGATAAGTCATATTATAAAAAATATTAAAAAAGAGCTTTGAATCGTATTTTATTTAAAGTGTTGGTTTGGTACCCCACTCCTCACTTTGAATGTTTTTAAAAAAAATATGATTCCTCAAGACATTCGAAGCAATGTTGCGTTTTTTTTTTGTTATCAAAAGACATTGATGCTTTTATAACTTTAAAATGTAAAACTATGAATATAAAACTATAAAACTTTGTCTGAAATAAAGGATCCTAATTTTAAAACAACATGTTGTGATTCAAGAGTCAGTCGTTTCTGATGCTGATGACATTCATACATAATTAACTGTAAACAAAACTGTATTTAAAAACTGACCCGGCTAACTTCGTACAATCTTATTTTCCCCCATTTTTGTGACATTATATATAGATTTTACACGAACTTTGTCCTAGAAATAAAAAACCAAAAACCAAAAAAAAAAACGAATTTGATGCAGAACTACTGCATCAACTGCATCTGAAGTTACATAATTAGCAAACAAATTTTATAATTCTAGATAGAAAAAGAAATCGTAAATCTTGATGAAATATCTTATATTATTTATTTTACTATTAAGATTACCGTATTCGTTAATATTTTATAATTAAAATAATAGTTTAAACGTACTGTTTTAAACTTAAAACGCATCAATCGTGCATGAGCCAAAAATATGCTAGCGCCTAACAATCAAAAACTGGTCCCGAGTAGACCAACCTAGCAATTCAACACAAAAGACTTGAGTACATATCTATATATAGAACTATACATAGAGACAACTTCCGCGTTTTTTGTTAACATCAATATGACGTCCGCGCACTGGGGCATCCAACTCTAGTGACTAAAATTATGTAAGTAGCCATAATTATGTCTGACTGTCACGTCTACAGTTGTGTTTACACTGGGAATGTACATATATTTTTGAGACATATCTGAAACTGTTATGATAATTTACAAAAAATACATAATATACCTAATAAGTTTTACTATCTTTGAAAAACTTATAGCTATTAAAAGGTTTGGGCCTGCTTAACAATCTAGAAAGTTAATTACTCAATGGTAATATATTATGAAGTTAACAGGCAACTGTCATTAACTGACTGACCAAAATTACTCTATATTTTAGCCATTGAGTAATTTACTCAAAGATGTTGAAATAGGATTTTTATGTATAAAGTCACACGCTACGAATTCCCACAAGAACAAAAAATACGTTATAGGTATTACTTAGAAGTATGCATAACAAGTGAAAGGGAAATTATGTCAACTATCAGATAAACCCTAATTAGAACTATTTTTACAGACTCTTTGAAGATAACAGACGACTTGAAAATTGACTAAGACGTGTTATTTATGTTATTTTGCGCTGTTAAGCCAATAGTCAGGAATTATCAATTCTGTGTTTACGTCAGATTATAAATGTTAATGTGAAGGTTAAGCTAAAAAAAACATTATCTGGTTTTCTTGGAGATATTTTCAATAGTTCACTATATTATATCGTATACTAAGTTTATTAGCAAATTAATTCAATCATAAATTCGAAAATGTCGCTAGTAAATTGAATTCACTTGTTTTAGTAACTGTCCGTCACAACACAAAAAAAAACAGTTGTGGAGAATTGAGCGCAAATACTTTTCAAAGACAATGCATTTCCCACATACATCATCTAGTGTTCAAACAACAGGAACAATACGAAAATTCTGTAGCTATTTGTAAGAATTGCTATTAACTATGGCTAGTATATGGATACATATTTCTTCTTCTCATCGCGTTTGTTACCCGACTGGAGAGTGTTTTTATGATCTGCAAACAGTTATTCCTTGGTCTATTTCCTAATATATAATGTCCCGACCGATTTCAATCACTGCGACAGTTTATATTCCTTGATGCACCCGCATGTGGCTCATATAGCATTATCTAATATATAAAATTCTCGTGTCACAGTTTTCGTTGCCATACTCCTCCGAAACGGCTTGACCGATTTTGATGAAATATTTTGTGCTTATCCGGTATCTATGAGAATCGGCCAACATCTATTTTTCATTTTGCAAAACAGCGTTTGCTGGGGTCAGCTAGTATATTATATTGTCTTCCTAATAGAATACAAAATTTTACGTATGATATTATGTATATCAGATGTCAAATATCTGTAACACAAGCTAAGAGCATACCAAGAATCTACATGTTGTTCAGCAAATTACCCGATGAATAAGCGTAATTTTCTTTAAAATAAATTTGGTATTTATATATGAAAAACATCTTATTTGCCTACAAAATTTTCTCTTCACGTATTATTAAAGTACATTATATTAATAGATATGTCAATACTGTGCCGTAATGAGTCTTTTATACGTGACGTCCTGAGGCGCCTCTCCGGCGCCTGGCGTTGGCCTTGCGATGGCGTCATCGCTCGAAATCGGGTGTTCTTCGACCGCGACCCAATTCGTTCCCCCATCCAGAATGTCTACACACGCACCATTGTAATGATTCTGCTGAATTACTAACACAAAACACTCTACTTTCATTCCGAAGTTCGTGGGCACAAACACCGCAACGCAATGTATTTTCCTTCTTGAAAAAATGATGTGCGCTAAACACGTGCTTTAACGGTGAAGGCAAACATCGTGGAACCGATATGTTCTGAGAACTTTACAAGAGTTAGAAGGACATGTGACATTCGCCAACCCGCACTTGGCCAGCGCAGCGTGGTGAATTAAGGCCTAATCTCTCTCGTCAAGAGAAGTCTTGAGTACCAGCAGTGGGAACGTTAATAGGATGATGATGATGACTAACACTAGACTTTCATGAGCACCCTAATTCATCACTGTAGTATGGTAAAATTAGTTTTTTTTCAAGTCACAGTGTTGACTATTGATTTTATTAACGACCCAGCCGGCTTCACACAGGAGCTAATTAGACTGCTACATAAACCTTCCTCTCAAATAATAGTATCTTTTGCTGTAATAAATAAAGTAAAAAAAAATAACTGTATGGAAATCTTTCGGGTAGTTTAAAAGATGTAAGCGAATGTATGCATGAGGTTCATGCAATTATTGTATAAAGAAATTAATTTATCATTTTTCTCCGGACACCAAAGTCGATATATCATTATAGGTTAAGATTCATTAGAGGTTATTATTGTTCATGATTTTGACACGAACGGGAGAAGGACAAATTAAATGCATAGAACTCTTACGATCGAGTACATACGTACGTATATTCATATTCATATTCATTTATTCGTTGATTCATGTGGTTACAAATGGTGTTAAGTTTTATATATACCCTTACATGAGCCCTGTTGGGACATTACAACTGATACAAAAATAGTCTTAGACTATAGTAGGTAAGTAACTTATTACAAACATATTCAATATTTATCATTAAATTTAAAATTGTTTAAAAGGAAAGTTTTTTTTTTATAATAATAATAATATGGCTAGTGAGAATTTTTAATTGATTTTTTAATATAAAATTACGTATGTATTTCTATTGTATGAAGTAACATATCACAGTTTAATAACTAGGTCTAGTATCTTAAATATTACTTTTTTGTACCTTGGATATAATAACAATTTAATTAATTAGGTACTTTATAAACTATAATATATATTTATTGCACAATATACCTAGTACGTTAGTAGTATAGTACCTACATGTTTCTTGTCGTCACGTTTACATTACATTGAGAATACATGTTGGGCGTTGAAATCTTTTATATAAATAACAAATCATTTACTATCATCAATAAATGCATGGAAAAATTTATTGATGATAGTGAATACATTTTTATATCATTTCACGTTACTTTTAATTAAAGGTACATCTTTATTTTAATTTTATGAACAATTGAGATTATTTATATACAATTTATTAAAAGTTACGGACGATTGTAGTTTATTAAAAGTAAAGGAACAAATAAGTAAGTGATTTGATTACATTTAGTTCGATCCTCGGTTTTATTATGATCATTTTCTTTTGACCGATTTAAACTTCATTTGACAATGACACTTTGGTGTGACTTGTTTTATCTGCCAAGTCTACCTAGAAGATGTTTTTGAAACGTGGATTTTGACCATTTAATTTTGCTGTTGACAGTGCCTACGATTAAAATTCACCAAGTGTTTCATAGGCCAGCCACCCACAGTAACTCGAAGCATCTCCGCTTCATATGCAGTCGTAAATCTCCCACTTCCATTCCCTTTAAGAAACCAGAGCTTTTATGTTCCTTGGTCGAGACGTTTTCTATACGATGTATGTATAATAATAATGGAACGAATGAGCGAAGCGAAAATGAAATTAAGGATGTTTGAAGAAACTGTTTTTAGAATTTTTAGGAACTACTGGTCTCATTTGAAATAATATTTTAGGTCCTTTTTCGAGGCAGGCTAATATATTGGAATAATAGTAGTTATTTTGCTTTACCTACTGCGTTGCGCGTACCTAATGAAAAACTCCACAACCGCGCCAAAAAGAGATAGATCTACGCGTAGGAATAGGACAGACCCGTTAGATGAATAGCTTGGCGGGCTCAAAGCGTTGTGGCAAGCTGAATTGCACCTTAAACCGTCATACCAAGAGTTGGGTTTTAAACAATTTTGTTAGTACAGTGAAGCTTCTGGACCTTTCTGTATTCTGTGGTTATTTCTAGTTCCCGTAACACACAGCTTACAGATGATGTAGTGTGGATTGTCTCGAAATGATTGTTTCAGCCGTATCAATTTAAAATGCCACATTTGGCATTTACACGTAGTTAGGGAGTCACATTCTAAATCGAACGAACTGAATTGAATTAATTTATCGAAAAAAAGTTTTTGTAGATCGTACCACTGATTTTGATTGGCTATATTCACGGCAATTAATGTATGAATTATTGTAAATTTCTATCGTTTTATAAATTATGGGACTAAAATAAAACTTGTAAGTTAGGTTTTTGACAAAAAAAAAAACTCTGAATCAGTATCAGCGTCATAACAAGATTTTAATCACTGTCGTCATTGCTCTCTGCCCTCAGCGATATGATGGATTTCGGGTTTTGTGTGTTAAATATTACCTAATTATTCTGGTATTTCTCGTAAGTTTTTAATATTTATTTAATTTAAATGTTTCAAATATATTACATGGTAGGTAAATGTGTTATTTTGTAAATGTTCAGTACTTATTTTAGTCGCTATTATTTTTAAATAATTGATATCCATGATAGTTTAAAAATTTACATTTGTATAAGTTTTACAGTTAAACATTCTTTATAATGCGATGCCATATTTGAATATAGTCGGAAACGCGAAGTCCAAACTTGTTCGCTTATTTGTTATTCCAACAATATTCCAAACAACATTTGCAAGTCAATTTTTTCGTCGCACAGACAAAGGATGATGATGTCATCATAGGCTCTATAATCTATGTCTGTATCACGTCGTAAATATACATTATACTATTGTGTACTCGGTCACTCAGGCCCAAAAATGGTTCATGACCGTAATGCTAGTTGGATTAAATAATTGACCTTTTTAATTAATTCTTATGTGCTAGCCCAAGGTCGCGTGCTCGGACTCACGTTAATCTATTTTATTGTCAGTGGCATAGACTAGGCTGGCAACTGATGACTAGTTTTTACTATACATCCTAATAGACGTAGGTAGGTATAAATTTTTTACATATTTCACCGAAAAAATAGGATATAGATATAAAAATTAGGTAATTTTAGATTTCCTAGGAATTTTACAATCTTTCGCAGGATTCTAAACGATAAATAAATTGGGCTAGTTTACACTCACATTTTCGTTAATGTATAAATTTATGAATAGTAAATAAATAATCATTTCTCGCCGATTGGTTGAATTAAAGAATGAGTATATAGGTTATGCTTGTATAAGAAAACCCACGCTCGGTAACCAGGCGAGCGAGCGTAGCGTAGCGACCGCCTAGGCGCCAGAAAGCCTGAACAAAGGTTTGTAATACATTATATTAAATGCCTGCCTCAGTGGCGCGGTGGGCGAGGGTTCGTTTGCGGCGCAAGAGGTAGCGGGTTCGATTCCCGCCGAGGGTCAAGTGTTTGTATGTTCTGCAAACACTATCTCCTTGGTCTGGGTATTTAATATGTATAATAAAAAATATCTATGTATGTATGTCTATTATATTAAGTATATCAGATGTCTAGTACCCGAAACACAAGCTAAGAGCTTACCACGGGGCTAGATGTTGTTGTGTAGATTGTCTGGAAATATTTATTATTTTATATTAAGGATTTATCCTGTCCATCTTTATTTAATTTTGACGTTCTAATAGTATCGACCAATCAGCAATGTCTTATTGTCCGTATTTTATAGAAGCGTAAATCTATTTTATCTATAGAAGCGTAAGCACTCTTCTGTTATTTATCGAACTGTTTAAAACCTTACGAATTAATATCCGATAGTTCATAAATTTGCCACGAGACATAATAAATTTCTTGTTATTATAGTTGTTGTTATTTATTTGTGATATATGAGTATGCATAGTTTAGATATATACAGATAAATGTCTAATCGCCAGGCGTGGCGGTTATAAGATGTTAGGTCTATAACGTTGTCATGAAGTTCGGGCTAGTATAAGTAATTGTGATCAAAATAATATTTAAATTAATTGGTACTTCAACTAATGTTTCAACGACTGAGAAATGAGCGCTCCATGTATCAGTCAGGCCCCTATGATAGAGTAAAACACTTTTGAGGAAAAACTTTAGTTTATTGATGAGGATTTGTTAATGCTTCCTCGTAAACATAAAAATGCAGTAGGAAACTACATTGCGATCGATAAGGGTATTCGTTATAATCTTTAAGAACTTATGATATAGCAAAATCCGCGGCCGCGTTAGTTTGTCTTAACGTTCGGCATAAATATACAAACTACTGAACGGATCCTTATAAGACACTTCATTAATAGCTACGCCAAAGCGTAACCCGTGGGTTTTCTATGCAAATAATGAAGCTTGTTTTTAAAATAAACTAAATAGACAGGAATAGTGAGAGCCGCCGAACTCAATATAAGGCTATTCGATAAAGCACAATACGCAAAGTTGATTGAAAACAGAAGAATATACCTACTTAATAGTTTTTTTTTCCAGAGCCACAATGGGTCGGTTGTTATTCGACAAGTGCTGTTTCTGCATAGAGCTAAAGACAGGATGCTTCATCATCGGCTACCTTTCTCTGGTAAGATAATTCTCTAAATCTAAATTATTATTTTTAATTATTTATTTATTTAAATATTTCTTGATTAACTGTTGCTATCCTTGTTTAATATAATATGCTAGTTTAATATTTTAAATTTGGAAAAATATAAATAGGCTGTGATTTTTTTTGTAATTTTCAACTTTATAATTTTATTTAACTTGACACTGGAAAACTGACGATTCAAACGCAGAGTCCAATTATAAAAAATGAAATTTAATTTAAAATAAGCTTTATTTATTTGTTAACTTTAAGGAAAAATCTGCCTTTTTCTTTACTTCATTTGTTTTTCAGATCGGATACGCTATCCTGTCTATCCTATGCATAGTCGGTATCATCGGCGGAGCCGTAGTGACCAAGCAAGACTCGCTCGTCCACACCACCAATGGACACCAAATTGAGCTCCATTTCAATGGAAACAACTTCAACAACGATAAGAAGATCTCGGACAACTCAGCTGTCTTCGCCGGAACTATGATAATAGTCTTCTCCGCTTTAATCCTCATATTCGTGTTACTCTTCTTGACGTTTGTTATTGTTCTGCTGGTCGGATTGCATAAGGTAATTTGATGAGGTATTATTTTTTAAAGGGGTACCAACGGTTTTTATTTTAGCTTTCCTAAGCGGGATTTACAGGAGTGTCTAAAACCGCACGATTATTGCCAAAACGAACGCCTAAATGGCAATTACTAGGCGACTTGCGTAGTAAATTAACATGTTAATTATTTCCTCTTAAATAGTGTTGCTTTAGCCACCCTTGAAACCCCCACATTTGGTGAGTGTGTCAATTTCAAACACCATAAAGTGGTGTACATAATGTTTTTCAAATATATCACATTTATCGGTGGCGGGGATCCTTTGCCCCAAATGTTCACCATTGTTATTGATGCACTTAAAATTGTGTAACTCAGATAGACTTATTTAGTGCCTTATCTTCATTCGACGAATTCTTATACTAGTATATTTTTGAGAAACCTTATGGATCTAATAATATTGTTAAGATAATTTCAATAACTGGACACTGTTTAGTTCATCTGTACCAACATTATTTAGTTAAAAAGTCTGCCTTCATTATACGCAAACACCATCTATATTTTACAGAACAAGCCTGGACACGTGAAGGCTTACGTGATCTACTCCATTATCTTCATCATCATCAGCCTCATCGGACTCTTGGGATCAATATTCGGCTCACGAGACCCGAGCAGCATCGCTCAGACCCTCGTCAGCATTGGTAAGTACCACAGTTTTTTCTTGTATTCGTCTTTTTCCACATTATTTTCTTCAGTATTTCACTGCTTCAGAGGCGCGGTGGGCGAGGGTCCGCTTGCGGCGCAAGAGGTAGCGGGTTCGATTCCCGCCGAGGGTGAAAGTGTTTGTATGTTCTGCAAGCACTTTTTCCTTGGTCTGGGTGTTTAATATGTATAATAAAAAATATCTATATATGTATGACTATTATATCAATATTATATAGGGTCGGCAGGACATAGTATTTTTCTTTTCTTTTCCTCTATCATCCGTCAATTAAATATACAGAACTTACAGAATCTTTACAAAAAATAAGTAACTATGCATACGGATGTGTCTTAATTTTTTCTGCATAAAATTTAAAAACTATGCATATTATCTTTGGACTACCTTTTCCCGCACATCTATCAAGACACATACTTAAAGTTGATTGCAATGCTTACCCCAATTTCCATAGGGTGTAAAATTAAAATATGTAAACTTATAAAGGGTAACATAGCGAAACAAAATTGTATGTTACCTGTCAAAAATTGACGTGAGACGTCAGACAACTTTGTTAACATTATCCTGACGTGAGAAAAATCGACACTAAATAGGACATCAGATACATCTATAACTATTTCAATGCCATGGCCACGATTAATCGTGAAAGACCACCATAAATTTATCTTAGGGGGGGAAAATCCAAATAATGCAGGGTCATAAATGCAGAGTAATGATTCTCGATTCCAAAACCTTAGTCTCCTTTAAAAGTAAGGAAACCATATTATTTTGTTGTGTGTTGTCATATTGTTTGTTGTGCACGTGATGCGCTTTCATTTGAGGCCCCACTTGATCTTATCTGCAGATATAACCTTAACTTTTAAACGGCTCAATCGATTTCATGAAACAGTCGTGGCATTTACCAGTGTTCTTTTTTTTCGTTCGTTCATTTCACATCTTGTATACAAAATCTAAATTGAAAGCGCTTCATTTGTTCGGGAGCAAGATGCCACCGACAGACACTTGAAACTTATAACAGTTAATAAAGTAGCATATTTTTCCTACAACAACAACAATATTACAACCAGACTGGGTCTCATGGCAACAATTAAGTTGCCAACCCAGGGGCCATATGTTTGGTTAATTAGCTTAATTGAATTATTTTTAACGAAGCTGAAGAAATGAGATCATTCCAATTACTTAACAAACTGAGTGACTGGTTGGGTGTAGGCCCAATACCCAGCGTATATATAACTTCCAGTATATATTTTACGAAACTATTGCGTTCTTCCATTTCACCCTCATTTCATGTGAATAACTACAATTTTTACATTTCATATTTATTTTTAATTCCAGCCTGGAACGTCTACACCACACTCGTGATCAGGAGCCAGTACTTCGCCATGAAGAGCCCAGAGCGTGGCCCCGCCATCTACAACACCGCTTAAACATATAGTCACTTTCTTCCACTGGCGATACGAGCCAAGGCGTTATTCTACCTCTATAAACTTATACACATATTATAATTATCCTCTAAACATCTTCAGTCTTGCTAAGCACACGCGGCATAATTCTAAAGCTAGTGATATGATTAACCTCCGAATTCTAATTCTATCAAACATTGTGTCTCACACTATGCCTGGCAAGCTAAAATATACATTTGCGGCGGCAAAATTGT
Source organism: Gymnoscelis rufifasciata (assembly GCA_929108375.1). Lineage (NCBI taxonomy): Eukaryota > Metazoa > Arthropoda > Insecta > Lepidoptera > Geometridae > Gymnoscelis > Gymnoscelis rufifasciata. The sequence goes on along the minus strand of OV815315.1, from coordinate 2,294,666 downwards.
CAATGACAAATAATATTGTTTAGTTGCTACGCTCCTAAAATTATCACACATGCACGAGTTGAATGTAAACAGTATGTTCAACCTTCTTTCACCTTCAGATTGAATCTACACTTACTGCGTCAATGTATTGGAATGCCAGTTTAAAGCAGGCTATATTCGTAATGATTCAGATTTTATTTTGATTATAATAAAGGCGAGGCACGCTATATTTTCAGTGGAAGGTGCGTTGGTGTCGTGAGATAAGGTGTTTTTTTTTGTCATTCGTCATGTGTGCTTGAACAATCTATACTTACGCTAGTTATTAATGTTTATGTTAAGGCACAACTTAGGCTTAAGTCAGTTTTAAAAAGAATTTATTTTGTTACTTCACACTTAATGGCCTTAAGGTTTAGTGTTTTTTTTTTGTCAAGTGGCTTAATATGTGCTTTGATATTGTCGTAATTTTCAGGTATTTTACGAATTTTACAGACCTAAACTCTATGTAACGTTTAAGTAAAAACAAAAGTTTTGTAAACACATTTTGTAATTAAGTGACTGGTGTAAAAGACTTTGGGAAAAATCATTCCAAAACAAAAGCTTGTAAAAGCTAAGTTTTTTAATTGGTTAAGCAGTAAATGAATGAGAACTCTGTACTTTAAATTCTAAAGTGGTAAAACAAGAAAGATGTCGTCTCTTTTTTCGGATAACTCTTCTGTTTTTGAAACATCCACGGATACAGAAACAAAACATATATTCACTTATTTAAAAGTATTTTTATGCCGGTCACATGTTTATACGCCCAATGAATGTCGTTAAATTATGAGGTAAAATCTCAGTTCATAACCGTTTGTAAGTACTATATTTTTTTCTATAACAAACTTAATATAGGTACTGTTGTGCCATTTACAAATCTCTTAGTTTTAGTTTTTACCTTATAGGTACAACACTACATTAACATACAATTTAAAGAAATTATTTACTTGGTTACAAACCATGTTACTTATCATTATTTGTCATTACTATTTTCGTTATTTTGTCAATAAGCGCTAATTATCTTTATGAACATAAGAAAAAACAAATGTTAAATGATTAATGTACCTAGTTTCGTTATTGCATTTTTAATTAAGGTTTATAAGTACGTTTATAACTTGCTGTTGCAAGAAAATCTCATTCAGAAATATATAACTATTTGATAAAATACATACTACACCATTAATTTCGTGTTTTATTTATATAAATAATTAATAATATAGGTCCTTACATATGAAATTGGCGTTTTTCGTACTGGCCACTTTAATCACAAATTTCTCCTCTTTGGTAAGGAATTCCAAATTCAAATTTGTACAGCTATAGACTCATGTATTTGTGCTTCGATGATCGTCATTCATTTGTTTTTTTTCTTCTGTTTTTTTCTGTTTGCGTCACTCATTTTACAAAATGGAAAACTTAAAATATCGCATTATTTACGAGTACGAGTTCCGCCGTGGCACTAGTGCTGCGGAAACAACTCGAAGGGTGAATGATGTGTATGGCGGTCGTGTTGCAAAAGAAAACACAGTTCGTTTTTGGTTCCAACGTTTTCGTTCTGGAAATTTCGACTTGCAGAACAAGCCCCGTGGACGGCCTGAGACTCAAGTTGATAATGAAGAGTTGAAGGCTATTGTGGAAGCGGATCCATCGCAAACCACGTCCGAGTTAGCTGCAGGCTGCGGTGTTAGTGATAAAACTGTTTTAATTCACTTGAAGCAAATTGGGAAGATTAAAAAGCTTGAAAGGTGGGTACCTCACGAATTGACTGAAGCAAACCGGCAAACGCGCGTCGACTGCTGCTGCGTAACATTACTAAACCGGCACAATAATGAAGGTATTTTAAACCGAATCATTACCTGTGATGAAAAATGGGTTCTTTACGATAATCGGAAGCGCTCAGCGCAATGGTTGGATCCTGGCCAGCCAGCCAAATCCTGCCCCAAGCGAAAATTAACCCCAAAAAAGTTACTTGTAAGCGTTTGGTGGACTAGTGCCGGTATTGTTCATTACAGTTTTCTCAAATCTGGCCAGACTATTACGGCTGATGTCTATTGTCAGCAATTGCAAACCATGATGGAAAAGCTAGCGGCTAAACAACCTAGGCTGGTCAATCGCTCCACGCCACTGCTGCTTCACGACAACGCTAGACCACACACTGCGCAACAGACGGCTACTAAATTAGAAGAGCTTCAATTGGAAAGTCTAAGACATCCTCCGTACTCCCCGGACCTTGCTCCAACAGATTACCATTTTTTTCGAAATTTGGATAACTTCTTGCAAGGGAAAAAATTCAACTCCGATGGGGCAGTCCAAATCGCCTTCAAAGATTTTATTGATTCCCGTCCGACTGGTTTTTTTAGTAAAGGGATCAATGAACTACCTATAAGATGGCAAAAGTGCATAGAAAATAATAGTTCATACTTTGATTAATTAAATATATTATATTAAAAAATATTCGACTTTTTGTTCCTCCCATACAAAACGCCAATTTCATATGTAAGGACCTAATATATATTATATATTTACAATCCTATGTATTATTGTAAAAAAAGTATTGTTTTGTAATTCTCTAAATAATATATTGAAGGATTGGTTGGTATTGAATAAAATGGCTATAAAAAAACATTTAATCAAATGTTAAAAGGGCATACAAGAAATATAACTCATTAAAAAATTACTTTGAAGTCTAAATCAAGGGGTCCATTCTCAAACTAACTGGATCAATTAAGCAATATGACCGACTATTGTAATTTTACCTTAATTTGTTATTAGAGCTATTTTTCAATAAATATATGCACAATTGTGACATTTCATGCAGTAGATGCCGTCTTAGAAAACCTCGTTATTAATTGATCTTGTTTTTCGAGCATTTTACGTCAATCCCAGATAAACAGCCATCACCAATAGGCCAGAAGACACTCGTATTTGAGGAGAACCCGCCGTGGTGGTAGCGAAGCGAACTGCGTGGTATACATAATGCTGCTCATGTATCGAGTGAAACAGGTGTGCGAATGGCCCTGGAAAACCAAAGGTTATTTATTATTAAGCTTACTATGTAGTTAATCTTTTCACATTTTACGTCTACATGTTGAAAATGATTGTGAGATGTTTGAAAATATTCTGGTTTCAATCATTCACACTATAATATAAATAGTTTGTTATGTATGTAACATAATCTATGAGATTTTAATGTTACAACCGTGTTGAATAAAAATAAGAGTTCCACTCTGTTTTCTTTAAATTTTTATTCTTGAAAGATTTATAAATATAAATAAATACATAAAAATAAATATTTCGGGACTAATCACACAGCATCACTCAACCCCAAACTAAGATAAGAGCTTGTTCTATGGGTGTATGTTCGTATGTTAGGTGACTGATATACCACATAGATACACTTGTTTTTTATAAATACATATATATAAAACATAGAAAACACCAGTGCAGTATATTCTGCAGGTACCTTTCCTGACTGGGTGTTTATTAAGCTCTATAATGAAATAAAATTTAACCTTTAGCGTACACCGCCACATCGCCTCCACCATGCGTGTTCTCATCTGTGACTATTCCAGCTACTTGTTCGTAGTGGAAATCACCAGTATCCTCGAGGCTGGGGTCTCGCCTCCTCACGGTAGTGCCATCCTCGCCGGTCTCTGTGTAGTAGTGCATCGCACCGGGCCCGCCCGTCGCGTACGATAGTGTGGTGTAGTTTGTGTTGTCGTATCGTGAGGCTTGGGCAATGCCTACGAAGAGATTTTCTAAGTTTAAGGTCGTAGTAAGTTATGTAATAGGACAAATTAGGTTAAGGTCAGTTCAGGCCGAGACGAGACAATATAACTTTATTTACTACACAAGACTTTTCATTGCAAGCATTCTAAAACGGCCAGGCAGCGACAAACTGGGCCTCGCGTTGCCTCACGACACGTGTAGGATAAGTAATCGTAATGTATTAGATTTGCCATACATGACCTAATGTCATGAATATCAAAAAGAAACAATTAATTACATATTATCTAATTTTCAAATTATTAACAAAAAAAACTCGTGTAGTGTGGAATTCTTTATAGTTTTATATCTTTATCACCGTCTCTGTTAAGATTTACATAAATATTTCCGGACAACACTAAAATATTATTTTATTGGTATTCATTCACTAACCTAACAAACCCGTGATGATACACAAAATAGAGGGTAAGCCAGAGCCTCTTTCTTTGTTCGGTTCGGTTCATCACAGTCTCTGTAAAGATATACATAAATATTTCCGGACAACACTAAAATATTATTTTATTGGTATTCATTCACTAACCTAACAAACCCGTGATGATACACAAAATAGAGGGTAAGCCAGAGCCTCTTTCTTTGTTCGGTTCGGTTCATCACAGTCTCTGTAAAGATATACATAAATATTTCCGGACAACACTAAAAATATTATTTTTAGTGGTATTCGCTAACCTAACAAACCCGTGATGATACACAAAATGGAGGGTAAGAGCCTCTTTCTTTGTTCGGTTCGGTTCGATTGCACAAGCCGGTAAAGTTTGGATGTTGGTCTTTAAGATGGATTGAAACCCCTTGAATCCCGATAGTATGTTTAGTTTTATTCGCTTACCAAACAAATCCGAGCCCCGATCCTGATACCCGTTTATAGAAAGAGTGTGAGTGTGATCAGCTGTGACGATGATAAGAGTGTCTCTCTCGTCCGTCAGGGTGAGCGCCAGTTGTATCGAGTCGTCGAAGGCTGAAGATTCGTTGATGGCTGTCTTTGCTCGGCCGCGGTGGTGAGCCATGTCAATGTTGCCACCTTCCACCTAAGATATCGATCAAATGTTTCAAAAGTCTTTCAACTTCCCGTTTATAAATTTTAAATAAAGAAATTGAATAAAAACCCGTGCGAAGTCGGGGCGGGCCACTAGTATCTATAATAGATATTTCTAAATATAGTGAAGGGAGGTATGGTTTCAGGTTGTAATTGAAACGACTACATCTGACTGCTGTTGATTTATTACTAATTAATATATCTTATCTAGCTTAGGACATAGTTACATACTACACCTCACCTCAGGGGTGAATAGAAAAAAAAAATGTTTATATATAAATACATTTTTTTTTATACATTTAAAGGTTTAGTTCTATTTTTATGGATTACATAATCTTTATTATTTTTACTTATTTTAACATTAACTCCTAAATCTTCGATGACAACAAATGGACCTTTCCACAGAGTGTCTAATTTACTTGCTATTTCATTCTTAATTAATAAAAATTGTCCTTTAACATACGTTACATTGTTTATATTTTTATCATATGTATTTTTACGATTATATTTGCTTAAAATTAATTTTTTACGTGCATCTTGATGTGCTACTTGTAACCTATATTTTAAACTTAATGGATAGTCTTCAGGGTTATACAAAGGTTCAATATAACTACTTACTCTACAAGGTATTCTACTAGGTCTACCAAAAACTAATTCGAAAGGTGTGTATTTAGTCTCTGTATGAACTGTATTATTGAAATTATAACACCAGAATGGTAACCAACGACTCCATGTATCTTTTTGACCGTCGCACATAATTCGTAAAAATGCTCCTAGATTTTTATTTGAATTTTCTAATGCACCGATTGTTTGATGATGGTACGAAGTCGATGTTCGTTTTTCTATTTCTAGTAATTTACATACCTGCTCCATCACTGCCGATACGAACTCTGTTCCACGATCTGTAATTATGACCTTAGGGATACCAAATCTTAAAACAAAATTATTAACTAAAGCATTAGCTATACTTACTGTTTCCTTATTATTTAATGGATACGCTTCTACAAACTTACTTAAACCACATTGTAGTGTTAAAATATAACGATTATCTTCAATATCTCTATCTAAAGGACCAACGATATCCATATAGATATTCTCGAAAGCATACGAAGGTGTTGTCGTTATCTCCATAGGCGTCTTGACATATTTACAATGCTTCATTTTTTGGCATTTAATGCAATTGCTCACAAACTTTATTACGTCTTTGTCTAAGCCTGGCCAGTAAAATCTTCGTTTTATGTTATTTATCATTCTTCGTACACCTGCATGACCTGCAGTGGGTAGCAAATGAAAATCGTGTAAAATATAATTCTTTTCGTCTTCTTTCTCTATTCTTTTCACGTCTTTTAATACATAAATTCTTGGTCCGGTCCAATCTTTTCTTTCTTTTATTTCTTTTAATAAGTCTTCTATAAAACTTTCATATTTCTTTATTTTTACTATGCATAGTTCATTTATATTTATTTCTTTGCAAAATTCTCCTAATTTAGTCACAAATTCGTCTCGCGTAAATTGTGCTCTAAAACTAAGATCAATATACAAAACTTTTCTACTCTCACTATAAATTAAACTTTCTTTTTCCTTATTTATTCCATTTCCTTTTCTTAATTTATTTAATTCTTCTTCTTCAATAAAAGTCAATTCCACAGAATCACTAGGCTTTTTTAGAATGTCTACAACTTGTGGTTTATCAGGCCACTTGTCGTTTTCTTTGCTAAAAGTAGCTTGATTCGAATCTTGATTTATTTTCCTTGTCTGTGCTCTTGTCATTACAGAAATGATTTCCTCATTCATCTGTTTTAATACATCTGATGTTAAATTTATCCTAGAAAGTGCATCTGCGACACTATTCTCTTTTCCTTTCACATATATTATTTTAAAATTATACTCTTCTAGTGCTAGTCGAAATTTTAGAAGTCTACTAGACGGGTCTTTCATCGAAAATAAATAAATTAAGGGTCTGTGATCCGTCATTATGGTGAATGTTTTTCCATAAACGTAAGGTCTAAAATATTTAACAGCCCACACAATAGCTACTAGTTCTTTTTGAATAGTTAGATAGTTCAATTCTCCTTTATTAAGTGGTCTACTAGCATACGCAACTGGTTTCATATTTTTATTGCACAAAACTGCACCAATAGCGGTACCTGATGCATCCGTTTGTATTACAAACTCATTAGTTTCAGAAAAATCTGGAAAATCTAAAACAGGTGGAGTGCTTAAGGCACTTTTCAATTTTTCAAAAGCTCTTTGACTTTGAGGTGTCCAAACGAATGGTTCATATTTTCTTGTTAATTTATTAAGTGGTTGAGTTATTTCTGCAAAGTTTTTAATGAATTTTCTGTAATAGTTGCAGAATGCTACAAATCTCTTTACCTCATCTGTATTTCTTGGTGTCGGATAATTACGTAATACTTCTACTTTAGCTGGATCTGGTAATACTCCGTTATTTGATACTATATGACCTAAATATAAAATTTCTTTTTTCAAAAAGTTACATTTTTCGGGATTTAATTTCAAATTTACTTTTCTTAATCGGACTAGTACATCATTTAAGTTTTTATTATGTATTTCTAAATTTCTGCCAAAAACTATTAAGTCATCTAGATAAATAAAACATTTATCAAAAGTTAATCCTGACATCGCTACTGACATGACTCTAGAGAAAGCACTCGGGCTTGTCTTCAATCCCATTGGTAGTCTCTTCATTTGGAACTGTCCCGTATTTGTAGAAAAAGCTGTGTACTCTCTACTTTGTTTATCTAAACGAACCTGATAATATCCTTGATTAAGATCTAAATGTGTAAAATAGACTGAACCTGACAATGAGTCTAAAATTTCCGTGATGTTAGGTAATGGAAATTTATCATCTACTATACAATCATTTAGTTTCCTATAGTCAACTACTAATCGCCATTTCTTGTTATTATTTTCGCTTTTCTTTGGTACTAATAATACTGGACTCGACCATTCACATTTCGCTTCTTCAATTATATCGCTTTTTAACATTTTCTTTACCTGTTCGTTTACTTCATTTCTCAAAGCATGTGGCAATCTATACTGTTTAACATAAACTGGACTAACATTTGGTTTTAAAGTTATTGACTGTTCATAAATATCTGTTGTTGACAACTTGTCACCTGGTAAAAAGAAAACATCCGAATATTTAGCTTATATTTAATATATATTTATTTCTTTTAATAAAAATAATTCTGGTTGAAACATTGGTAATGTCACGTCATGTTCGCTTGTATTCAAAATTTTGACAGGTAATCTGTTGTTTCGTACCTTGCCTATACTTCCTGCTAAAAAAATATTTTCCGTTAATTCCTGGTTTTGAACAATGCAATCATCTTTCAAATCAGTATTTAAAAGTAAATAATGATTAGATATTTAGAAAGTGTAATGATGTTTGTCTTGAAATTGATATTAGATGCATAGCGACACAAAAAATCTAATCCTAATATTCCATCTGCCTTTAAAGGTATGTTATCGAAAATATGAAGCTTGATATCAAATTCGACTCGATGTTTATCTTCTAGATGCAACAAACTCAGATGAATAAAACCGGTTGATGTTATTTGACCTGCTATGCCATTTACAGATGTCTCTTCTCTTATTATGGCACTGTTACTAGGTAATGAGTTGCTTTTTATTACAGATAATGATGCTCCTGTATCTAATAGCCAAAAGTATTTCCTGTTACCTATGTAAAAAGATAGAAATTTCGCTTTACCGTAAAAAGCTAAGATGTTATGCTTAAAATCGAAAAAACTGCATGTTATTTCCTTCAGACTTTTGTTCCGTATTTACCGAATCATTGTTTATCGGCTGCTCCGTACATAACACACGATGGTTGTTACCTCTACCACGCGTCTCATAACTCGATCGGTTCTCATTCGGACCTTGGTAACCTTGTGTACGCTGATTATTGTAGCGATAATAAGAACCTCTATTATAACCACGATTATGATACTGTGCTCGGGGTAGGCCGCGAGAATTGGCATAATTAGTCATGTTGTTATGGTAACTCCCTCGGCTGAAATTATTACCTCTGTAGTTCGAGTTCGAGTTCCCACGGTAACTTCTCGATAAATTCCTAAAATTATTATTATAATGTGACTTACCTCTTCCTCTCGAAAAATGCATGATGTTTTCGTCACCTTTTGGAGTAGATTCTGCTGACAACTCCTCATCTTTAGCTCCTTGGATGGCATCCTTCAAGTTCTCGTAGTTACGCGCCGCTATAATCATGCTAAGCCTGCTGTCGCGTAAACCTCCTGAAAATCTGTTAATGGCCAACTTCTCGTTTATTGGTTGCAGAACGGCATAGTTATCAGAATTACCATCTGCTTGCGAAATTGTGAGATTAGTAAATAACTTCTCGATCTCTGTCGCGTACTGGTCGATTGTTCGCCAGCCTTGCTTTGCTGTTAGTGATCGAGATTGTATAGCTGCAAATGACTGTTTAGGCAATAATTTGTTCCGCAAATCTGTGATAAGATCGCATACGCTTGAATATTCCCTAGATACTCGCAATTTTGCATTCTCAGACAATCTACTTTTCACTACGAATTTTATTAGTAACTGTTTTCCTGTCTCAGATAGCATTTCCGAATACATTTCCACGGAGTCAATGATACTTTTGGTGTTACTTCCATTGTTCATAACAGGGATTAAGCTACACGCCGTTTTTAGATCGAACTCCATGATTGGTTCTGAATTTGAACTAGTTTTACTCGTCTTACAATCGCTTTTTTCAGAACAAAGTTCTATTATTTTTATATAACACTCATTAATTTCATCGTTCCTCTCACGCAATAATGTTACATAATTTATATCTAAATGTTTTTTCTTACTTAATGTTTTTAGTAGTATTTTACTTTTCTCATAAAGATTTTCTGTTTCTCCTAACTTATTTGTTATTACATTGCCTTGAAATCTAGATTTACCTTTTTTAATTAAATATTTCTTTATTTCAATTAATTCATAAAGGCACTTTAATAATTCTTCCATTTAGTTTTATACACAATATTAATAAGTTTTTCAAATTACATACCATTCTCGAGTTAGAGATATCGAATCTCATTACGGTAGTAGGGCACTTCGATGTTTACGAAACTCTCGGCACTCTCCGTATAAGGGCATGAACACTACACTATTCTTAGAGTACTTATCCTTACTGTTCGTAAAACACTGATTTCAATTTATTGTTATTATTGTATAATGTTTGTATAAATGCACTTTTCTTTATATACGAGTAATTTATTTTTTAAAACACAATAGTTATTTCCGCAAAAAAATAATAATAACACTAACACTTTTACGTTACCGCACTTTAACACTTTTTTTTTTTCTACTTATGCTGTCGTATCGCCGCCGGCCGCATCTCCCTGGACTTCTGTCTCCCGGCGCTTGAACAAACTGTTACTCCTTCTCAAGCTGTGCTCGATAATCTCCCGCTGGATCCACCGTTGTTGACTTTTTTTGTACAGTCGAAACGCCGCGTAGAGCAAAAACAAAACCATGATTACGCAGATGATCCCAATCCTATAGCTGGTACAGGTCGCGTGACTTTTCAACTGCTCTAAGTCTAAACTATTTCCACCGCCGCTCGCGTTTTGGGCTATTATAACTTCTTCTCTCGAATATGATTTTCCCATTTTTATAATTTTAAACACAACAACTTAATATTTGAAACCGCGATGATCTCTCGTATTCGCGTGACGCACCGATCGCGCTCCAAATATGGCAAAGGTCGCCATGAAGGGAGGTATGGTTTCAGGTTGTAATTGAAACGACTACATCTGACTGCTGTTGATTTATTACTAATTAATATATCTTATCTAGCTTAGGACATAGTTACATACTACACCTCAATAGCTACATAATTACACCCAGACCAAGGAGAAAGTAAACAGAACCCAATACCGGATTATTTATTAATAGAGAGGTATATTATTATTATTCATATTATTCATATTATTCATTTATTCGTTGATTCATGTGGTTAAAAATGGTGTTAAGTTTTATATATATACCCTTACATGAGCCCCGTTGGGACATTACAACTGATACAAAAATAGTCTTAGACTATAGTAGGTAAGTAATAGTGTCCCGCTGCGTCTATCTGACTTTATTTTCGCGATAAACTCAAAAACTAAATTATCATAAAGTGATTTAGTTTTTTCCGCATTAGGTTCAGGAGGAAGGTTTCCACATCCGTGCAAAGCCAGAACGGGCCAGTTAGTTGAATACAATAATCGAGCATAAACTTAAGAATACATTATTAGCTTAAGGTTATGTAGTTATAGGTTAACATGATTAGCGCATGTGTGCGTTGCAGTAAACCAAAAAGGCCACAAGTCAGCGTAAAGATTTGTTTGCTCATGGAGCACTGATTTTCAGCTGTCACCATTTTGTGTTTCTAAGTTTCAATCGCATAAATTACCATTAAGAACTATTATTTACCATTAAAAAGAATCCTTTCTCGTTCTTCTGCAGAACCTTGATAGCGGCCTCTGTCATGTCGACGATGGACGGCATACCTCCAGGACCATCATCCCGCTCGAACTCATACATCAGGTGGCCGTTCGCGAATACTCCTGAAGATATGTAATAATAGTCGGTTGACCACTTGCTATAATTCCTTCAGTGTTATTTGAGAGAGTATCTTAAAGGACGATTCACCCATATCAGTGAGCTCACAGTTCCGGCACAGTACCGTTACAGTTCCGTATCCGTGCTACAGTGGTGCGTCAGTGCTTCAATTCACACATATCAGGCACAGTACAGTTCAGTTTCCCTTCAGACTAGCATTGACGTCGATTGTTTTGATGGCACTCCTCAATACATGTCTGTGATCCGTGATAAAATATCGTCGTCGCCGATCACGTCCGTGATGGCCGGTGCCGGCACTGACACTGACGGTACTGAGACGACACTGACACGGACAAGTGTGAATACATCCATAGAAAATGTTTGAAACAATAATTATCACTGATGCGGTACTGTGCCGGAACTGTGGGCTCACTGATATGTGTGAATCGTCCTTTAGTCATTTTTCGGGCTGGCCATAGATAGACCGCATATTGCAGTCGAGACCGCCTGCTCTAGAGCGGTCGCGTTGAAGTCGTACACGACTGCGATGTTGGACCGCAAAAGAATACAGATGCGAGTTCATTTATTATTGAAGTCCACAAAAGAATCACTATAATGTTTATTCGCTAAATACAAACAGAACTTCGTATTAATTTCATTTGAATAGGAGTCATAAAAGTTCACTAAAATAAAATTACGAAGTAAGCATTTTAAATAAACGCAGCGAATCCAGAGCCTTCTCCTTTTTCATAAGAGTTTTAAAAAGTAAAACGAACACGAAAACTACTCACCAAATAAATAATCCGTCTCATTTACATTCAATCTCCTCAAGTCCTCGTTATTCCTCAACACGCTGTACTTGAGCTGCCGAGCCTCTTTATCCTGGATGTAGGAATCCACGAGGTTCCTTCCGTCCTGGCGCCGGCACGACCAAGAGTCCAGGGGGTCGGAGGCGGACCCTGATGAGTTGGAGACGAACATCTGCATACCACCGCCGAGTATCACCTGGAAGTATTCGTAAAAATATTGAGAGTAGCTAACTAAATACTAGGTTAGTTTATAGTGATAATCTTGGGTGTCGATTTTCCTATAAATAAATAAAATAAAATTTTTGCTAGATTCATCACACGAGAGAACGACATTTTTGGATTGTGGGAAGTCACTAGTGGTGGCTCACACATGACCGTAAAGCACACAATAGGTGGACTGTAGCCGCCGGACAGTTTGAACAGCGCACATCATCATCTAACCACAAACTATCATGTTGGCCATGTCTAAAATAGCTGTAGTAATCTAGGTATACCTACTCGTACCTTCGTAATCTTAGCTTTGTACCTGAGTAAGTCTCTGCCAGGCCAGTCCTTGACGAGCTGCCTGGCAATGTCCTTGCCGCGGCTGTTGGCAGGCATTTTGGCCTAGCACTTCCACCGTCGATCTGTCTCTCAGTTAGTACCTGTAAGTCTCTGCCGGGCCAGTCCTCGACGAGCTGCCTGGCGATGTCCTTGCAGCGGCTGTTGGCAGGCATGTTGGCCTCGCACTCCCACCGTCTGTATGTCTCTGAGTTAGTACCTGTAAGTCTCTGCCGGGCCAGTCCTCGACGAGCTGCCTGGCAATGTCCTTGCAGCGGCTGTTGGCAGGCATTTTGGCCTAGCACTTCCACCGTCGATCTGTCTCTCAGTTAGTACCTGTAAGTCTCTGCCGGGCCAGTCCTCGACGAGCTGCCTGGCGATGTCCTTGCAGCGGCTGTTGGCAGGCATGTTGGCCTCGCACTCCCACCGTCTGTATGTCTCTGAGTTAGTACCTGTAAGTCTCTGCCGGGCCAGTCCTCGACGAGCTGCCTGGCAATGTCCTTGCAGCGGCTGTTGGCAGGCATTTTGGCCTAGCACTTCCACCGTCGATCTGTCTCTCAGTTAGTACCTGTAAGTCTCTGCCGGGCCAGTCCTCGACGAGCTGCCTGGCGATGTCCTTGCAGCGGCTGTTGGCAGGCATGTTGGCCTCGCACTCCCACCGTCTGTCGGGGCTGTGTGCGTATAGTGGCGCAGGCGTCGCGTGCGTCACTCGCATTGTTGTCACCAAACCTGAGTAAATGTAGTTCTATGTCATAAATAGTCAATCATCGTCATTATCACATCGGTGTTAGGGCGGGCCTCAAAGATTTCCAATTATTCCGGCCTACATCCACTTTGTGCCCGCTATTCCATAACCATCGCCAACACGTAAAAAGTTAAATTTGAAGCGGATAAAGTTATAGTTTAATAAAAAACAGTCGATCGAACACATAGATAGTGATAGAGGGAAATGGAAGAAAAACACATGTTGTTTCGACCCCACATAGTGTGGGACAAGGGCAGGATGATGATGAGTCGGTCGAACACACATAAAACACGACTTAGACACGAATTCAACAATTGTTAAATAAAACTATAGGTATATTTCACTTTCGTCACTTTCGTCGCACTGGCGTCAACTGTCGAACGTGTCTATGAAGCCGTGTTAATGTTTTTGTGGTAAGGCAAAGTTTGTTATACCTATTATAATAAGCTTATTTATTTTCTCCAACTATACATATATAAACCTTACGTACGAGGCGTAACTCGTAGTTGTAAGTGTCGAAGAAATTGAAGCGATGACGTAGTGGCGAGGTTAGTTTAGTTGGTCAGAACATCCATGCGTATAATGGAAGACGTGGGTTCGAGTCCCGCATCTCGCTCTGGCAAGCTACGTTACTTCGTCTTAATTTTTTCGGCACAACTTTAGAATATTATACATATATAGTTACCTACTATTAAATATATTCGTACCTTTCATCATCATCTTCTACCTGACCTAATCCCACATTACGTGGGGTCGGCACAACATGTTTTCTGCTTCCATTTCCCTCTATCTATTACCCGTCATCTCAACACTCACCTCTTTCTTAAACATGTCATCATCTATTTTCGTCCCTGTATTAGACAGAAATTGTTTGAAAAAAAGATTTTTACGAGACAAATAGTTTATTTGGCGGTCGGTTTTTATGAAATTGCTTGCATTAATTGCGAAATTAATACTATCAATGCCTAAGCTACAGTTTTAACAGTTGTGACACATCAAAATCTCATGTTAAATGTGATAAGTGTTAAGATGAAGAGAAGGTAAATTAAATTATCCAGGTAAGTTTTATCATGAAATCAGGACAAATTGCAACTCAAAACCTCCACAAATTTCGGAACACACAACCTCAAAATAGTAAGCAATCATATTGGGTCGTAGGTTTTTTACTCGACTACGGCAAGGCAAAAATAGAAGGGTTACGATTTTCACCAAAACAGATAAATATTTTTTAAACAAATTGGAAAAACAAAGATTTTTATCTAATGCTTGGCCAATGTTAATTAGATGTAACAAATATTGTAATTTTTACTAAGAATAATACTCATCATCACCCTTTTAACGTTTCCACTGCTGGGACTTAGGGACTTCTCTCTTGGCGAGAGCGATTAGGCCTTAATTCACCACGCTGACTGGCTGGCGCTGCTACGCCGCTAGCCAAGTGCGGGTTGGTGAATGTCACATGTCCTTCAAACTCTTTAAAAGTTCTCAGAATATGACGGTTTCCTCGCGATGTTTGCCTTCACAGTTAAAGCACGTCTTTAAAGCGCACATAAATTTCTCAAGAAGAAAAATCCAGAGGTGCTTGGCGGAGTTTGAACCCACGACCTTCGGAATGAAAGTCGAGTGTCCTCCCACTTAGCCAACACGGCTTCAGAAAAGAAGAATAATGACTATAGTAGTAATTTATTATTCTATGCTATGGTTATATTATTTTGTATTGATAATTTATATTTATGATTCAGTGTATTTAATGACTTTTCTAAGTGCACCATTATGTTTGCCTCTGGAATCAATAATTTTTGAATTGACCTGTACGTATGTGTATGGCTATGGATGTTCTTCTATTCACTCTTAACTTCTAAACTAGAAGATAGAATCGCTTCACGCACTGGCCCAGCCCGGAGGGTGGTGACAAGCCGCGGCCAAGGCCTACCAACAGAGACTGTTCTTAGCCATGTGTGCCACCTTCTGTAGCATAACAGATTGATTATAGATTATTTGATTATGATAATAAGCCTACGGCGAATATTAGTGTTAACGATGTGTGTTACCGCGAACATTGTTGCATCGCGAAATATTAGGGCGCAGACGATGATAGGGTGTGGCTACAATTGCGTTACTTCATGGTATGATATAAGTGTCGTTGGAGTCAAAAACGTAAGAATAAAATTGTATTCACGAATAACACCTGCCAAAACATATATAAAGATAGATAGATAGATAGATATATAACACTTTATTGCACACCACACAAAACACACAAAAAAACAAACATAGACTTAATCATAATGTTGGAGTACAATGGGCGGCCTTATCGCTATGAGCGATCTCTTCCAGGCAACCTTTGGATGGACAGGATCAATAGTAACAAAAAAGACAGTGGTGTAATAGGAAGGAAACATATAACTATATAACACACATAAATATATGCATATATATTATACATGTAGTAATACTGCAAAAGGTAAAGGTAAAAGGTGTAAAGGTGCAGTAACTGGACGTCCTTATTGTCACTTACTTATATTGCAAGTTAAAACAGCTACCTGCACTCTTCCCCGCCCTCAGAGCCTGAGCAGCCAAGGAGTCCAGCCGAGCCTCTGGCCTCAAAGACGCCTCGCAATCCCTCACGGTCACAGTGGCGTCCACTCCCAACACCTCCTGGTTGGTCTTCACTCCGCAGAGCAGGGCTGTTGCGGTGCACGAAGAATCCGGCACCACCTTGTCGGCTGAATATGTCTGGAATAGGACATAAAATATTTCATCATCATCTTTATTTTGTCCATGGAACATAAACTTTTTGACTGCCTCAGTGGCGCAGTGGGCGAAGGTCCGATTGCAGTGCAAGAGCTTGGGTTCGATTACCGCCGAGGGGTCAAGTGTTTGTATGTTCTGCAAGCACTTTCTCCATGGTCTGGGTGTTTAATATGTTTAGTAAAAAATATCTATGTATGTTTGTCTATATATTAATTATATCAGATGACTAGTACCCGAAACATAAGCTTAGAGCTAACCACGGGGCTAGATGTTGTTGGGTGGATTGTCAGGAAATAATTATTTATTTATATATTATTTAAAACGAAGCCCATTTTCAACAAACATGTTTAAGAACACACACTCTTTTAATTAAACAAAAAATTCGAAACGAACTTATAACTTATAACACCCATCTTTATGAGTCGGGAGCTAAAACAAAGGAAAATTTTGGATTACTAATGGATAGTAGCATACACACACATGCTACTATCATTAATTTTAAGATATTTTAACAGCATAAATTATTAGTACCTACTAAGTATACATGTATAACTTTTGTTAGTACAATCTTTGAATTTAACTTTCCTGTGATATTTTTTTTTATATGTTAAGTTATAAGTCATCTTTAGCAAAATATGTAGTCAACAAATAACTCACAAACTAGTTATCTACATATATAACGCTAAGAATTTTCAGCCATAGAGGAGAGCGTTGCAGTTTTTTCAACTTTTGCTGTCTCTCCGTTCATTGTATTGTAGCACAATTGCAACAATGTAACTGGATTGAAATAAATTTACTTTTACGCTTTTTACTTTATATTGAAAAAGAGACAAATTTATTACCGAATAAAATAGGTTTGCTACATGCATTTGCATAAACAGATAATATATAATACTAGTGGCCCGCCCCGGCGTCGCACGGGTATAAAATTTTCCCGGAAATTATTCGTAGTTTTCTCGCCGTAAAAACCATCCTATCTCTCAAGTTGGATCGAACTGCACATAGTGTGCGAATTTTATTATAATCGGTTAAGTGGTTTAGGAGTCCATTGAGGACAAACATTGTGACACGAGATTTATATAAGATGTATTATACCTTCAACATGCCAACATGTGGAAACTTCTCGAAGGACAGCCTATGGCCCTCCCCTCCCTTGTAGATCCTGGTAGCAGTGACGGTGTTGGGGCCCATGCCGTCGCCGATGAAGAGAATCACGTTCTTGGCGGTGTTGCGGTTCCATTCCACCTTCAGGGCTTCAGCCAGCTCTGCTTCTGCCAAGGTCTTCCAATGGGCTTGATCTGTATATCAATCAATTTTATAAGTTTACAGGCTTCAATATTATAAACGGCAGTGGCGTAGCTATCGGTATAATCTTAATATATATAAATCTCGTGTCACAATGTTTGTCCTCAATGGACTCCTAAACCACTTAACCGATTATAATGAAATTCGCACACCATGTGCAGTTCGATCCAACTTGAGAGATAGGGTGGTTTTTACGACATTTCGAATAATTTCCGGGAAAATTTTATATCCGTGAGACGCCGGGGCGGGCCGCTAGTAATATATAAAATAAATATTTTCGGACACTCCACACATAATAATTATATATATACATATAGAATTAACAGCTTAGGGGCCCCTGCTTATTTTACCCTACGGCCACATAATTAGCTACGCCCGGCCCCTGATAAACAGTCGCATTTGGCTACATCTACATATATAAATTGTTTTATATAAATATATTTTAGAGGTATATACAACAATTTAAAGATCAGACATACCTAATGGAAAGCGGCATTATAAATCTAAATAGCGGGAAAATTATCTTTGGAAAATATTGATTTTATTCAAACCATAATTCACTAAATAGATTTATTTCTTAGACTTGAAGGACACCAACCTTTCGGCAACACACATTGCGCGCCAACAAACAGAGCTCCGAACACGAGTAGTAGTCGCGAGCGCATCGTTCTGACTAAATTGTAATCATTTAGTAATTTATTATCTAACCGGCTATTGTCCCTATCTAGATCCATTTATGAGTGACGTAGCGAATTATTTGGTTTGCAAGATATACAATCTAAGAACTAAATATAACGTTTTGAGTTACAAGTCGCTGAAATTATTCGTTTTGGAAACGGGATTCTAGTATAATGATGTGTAATGTCCTCCGTGTCAAATATACCTTATAGAGTTCTTTTGACTGTCCTTCATTTTCATCATCAGACCCCTAATATCAGTCAAAACCTATTTAGATGAACGGTCTCAGTAATATAAGTAAATCAAGAACAAAGTACTTGCTGTAAATCGTTGAGGAGTTCCCTCGACTGCCTTTCCCTCCATCATCAGATCAACACCAGATCAGCATTAATAATAGGGCATTAAAATTCTTTATATTTAATAATATTAAGGAACACACAAGTCGGAAAGACAATTTTTTCGAGAGTTTCCCTCAAGTTTCTTCAGGATTCCACCATCAGATGGTGGACCACTGGTCTCCTTACCATGGGACCACCATTACTCCCTTTCCAACAAAAAAAACTAATCAAAATCGATTCATAACATAAACGAAGAAGTTATCCGCGGACATACATAAAATAAGTTAATAAAATATCTAAGTTTACCTGCCCATGTATACCTTTATCTTCTAAACGTTTGACTTTGACCTGAATAATATTAGCCATTGGTGAAAATTGTAGTTTAAAAGATTTGGGGCTTTATTTACCAAATCCGAGTAAACTTAGTTATGTCAATAATAAGTGTCAATAGCTGGTTATGTCAAGAGCTTTAACCATTGTCTAATTTTACTCGGAGATGGTGAAACAGGCCCTGAGGCAATCAGACAGCGCAAGTGACTCCCTACATTTTATACTTACTACGTAATGAGATTGTAGATACTTTTAATTGATTGTATTTGTAACACAAAAATATCACGATCAAGATAAGCGAAGACGAATTCCGTCTCCTTTCAGTATTTTGAACTTTTAACTTCATTTCTATACCGGGCCTATGTGAATACCTTATAAATATAATTCTTAATAATATAAGTATTTGAAATTATAGTGACCAATTGGTCTACTGACCTAGAAAAAATAAAAATGAAAGTATTTTGATTAATTTTAAAGATATTATATATTTATTTAAGATCATGTTACATAATCTATTGCTCAAGTTCGATATTTACAGTTTCTGGATTTTTTTTATTTTCATTTTATTTTCATTTTTTTTGCGTCGATATTGACGACACATTTCGGCATTAGTTTTCGGCATCTTATAAAATTTATTATTTAGCACAACAAGATATAAAAATAGTCACAAACACAAGAAGATAATATATAACACACCACGCTGACATCTTACTAAATAGCTGTAATACGCAGCCGCAATTACAGGCGACTATTGTATTTGTGTCTCTTACCTGTCGTTTTTTCCGTTGCATCCGGTTTGAAATCACAACGATTCCAAAGAAGTTTCACTTCAAAAACTATTAAGAACAAAAACAACCCATTTTGCTGCAAAATGGGTTGAGTGATTACAAATACTTTACTGATGTCATAAGTATGTACCTCTATGTATTTACAAAAATCTATGTATTATATCAGTCGCCTAACACAACAAGCTCTGCTAAGTTTGGGGTTAGGTGATGCTGAGTGTAAAGTCCGGATATATGTATTTATTTATATTGCGTGTTGTATCTGATAGATACAACACGCGTGACATCGCATGTTATGGTTTATTTTATGATGCCTGATTAAAGCATAACTCCGAAATTGAACATCAAAACTGTGGGAGCATCGGTCGAGTCGCACTCACAAACTATTCCAATTAAAAGAAAGGAAAATTATAAACTTGCTTCTAGAGATAAATTGAAATGAAATGATTTTTTGCAAGAATACATAATAATTAATTACACATAACATCGGATCTTAAAAATTAAAAATCATTGTATTCAGATTCAGCCTAGAACTAGGCGTGCAAATTTTATGTCAAAAAATATTACATTTTAGTGCTTGTCATAATTTTAATATTCACTCACCTATATAAACACTTTTCGAGCAACCAACTACATAATCTTGTCTTGAAAATATATCCATTTAACTGAGAATTGTTCTGGTAGTTTATTTTAAATGAAAATACACATATTAAAAACATTTCTCCTATATTATGATTTAAAACGGGTAACATACCATGATTTGACGGTTTTTGGGAGTCTGGTTCCAATCACTGGATTGAGTTGCATAACCCACGGGTAATAACATCAGAGCGGCACTATATACCTAGATTGGTTCGGGAGGCTATTGAATTGAAATTACTAAATATAGGAACTTCAATCGTGAAGATGGCTTCCAATTGTCAGGAGCATGGAATCCTGTAGTGCGGTTATGCAAAACTCAAACATATGTAACACCGGTTATTCGCCAAGACACGGTCAGTGTAGTGTGTCGTGATCGAGTTGCGTTCGAGAGTGAAACAAGTGGTAGTAGCATTAGTGAGTGTCAACCTCGCAATAAAAGACTCAGAAAGAGGGTAGACCGGTTCGTTTGTGAATAACCGTTTGCCCAAATCGCAAAAACAATGACATTTCAGTTGTTTCCGTGATCATGTCGCTTGCAACAGCGTCAAAATATCGGAAAACTCAAAAACCGTCAAATCATGGTATGTAATTTAAAACGGGTAAAATCTTAATATTGTTACAAACCATGATAATTTAAAAAGTTATATTTCTCCTATAAATATCCTGACTTCAAGACATCCAAATAATCGTTGGAGTTAGTTATATTATTGTAAAAAGATGACTTACTGAACTTTCTTTCTATGTATCATATGTATTTCTTTACAAAAAAAAAATATCAGTCACCTAACACCTGTTAGATGCTGTGTGAGTAGTCCGGAAAAAGTTATTTAATGTGAGTATCGTGACCTAGCCCTGGTGGTTAGCACGTAGGTACTCTATCAGATGAAGCGAGCTGTTGATCCTGCCAATTTGGATGACAGAACTGGCGATCGATCTGCGCAGGTCCAGTACGCATGTGCAGTACAGCCTCCGGTTAAGAAGAAGATTTCATGTTGAAATGTTATAAAAGCTTGATTAAAACAGTATAAGAATCGTATTCATTGTGTAAGTTTTGTTTTGTTTTGGTGTACAAGTGTTTTAGTTGTGCATAAGCTGTGGAAATATATACCTACTAACCTTTCACTAAGGTGCCGCTTACATCCTTTAGTTAAATTATTGTTCCTGAAGTATCCGATGTTATATTTCTAGAAAGTGAAGCAGTAAAATAAAGGTATGTTGCCAGATCCATTGACCAGATCCATCATGGACCACTAAGTCCTAGATCACTAGGTCTTTTTTCCCATTACATCCATTCGTTTTTACTGGATGCATCTACTGGGAAGTGTTTTTAGATCCATAGACCAGATCCATGATGGATAGATTTTAGGTACATAATTTTTAGTTCACAAGCAAAAAAACAACCTATTTACCACTCGTCTATAAAAAAGCTGAGTCCGGGCGATGGTATTTTTACTAAATAAAGGTACATCTATTGATATTATGAGTGTTAATAAAGAACCTTCAATTTTGTAGATAAATCTCCTCCCGTGGGTGCAAAAAGATACTTTCATTTCATTCATTTTGCTTAAATTTTTGGAAAGCTTTCGCAAATAAATATCCTTTTCAGTCGAATCTCAAAGGATTATGTAGCATGGACCTCCAGTACAAAAATCTAATATGTTTGATTGTCCGGAAATATTTATTAGTTATTGTTATAAATGTGTATGGTACAGGAGATATTATTATACATTACCTCCCCTTAACAAGTATTCAATAAGATGTACCGATCGCGCGAACTTGTTACTTGTTCGTAAAATGTCGCGCTGTCAGTGAGTTGGTGACGGGTGGAGTTTCTCTGAACCTGCCTTGATAGATAATGGTATGTAAGATCTTATAAAGCATAATCTATCTTATAAACCTGAAATGAAAACCATAATTTTTCGTGTTTCGTAATATGGTCCGGGATGCCATCTACCTTCTAGGCCTTCATGTCCCATCTTGGACCTCATCGTCACTTTACATCAGGTGAGATTGTGGTCAAATGAAGGATTATCTAGCATAAAAAATAATATAGTCTAATGGAGCTTCAGACAAAAAGACGGAACTCACACAAAATAGCTTTATACAAGAAATTATAATCACTTAGATAACTACGTGCTTTCCTGCCTCGAAATACAATCGTATTGAACAACCAGCAATTTGAAGGTGATAAATAAATATTATTAGGTACCGAGTTAAATAGGTCTAGATGTAGAAGTACATGGTGAATGGTACAATAATTAATTATATAGGTGTCTAGAGTAGTCAAAATAATCTGAAAAACATAAAAGCTATTGAGATATAAGCAGTTGGAATCATCATAATATTGTATGCGTCCAAAGTGGACAAAATATCTCATTTCTATTGTATTTTATTATTTATCTTAATTGACGTGTTTAAAATGATCTGTCATCATCATTTTCAGCTATTTAAGAGGTTAAATAATGGATAAAGGCATCCCTCATAGGGATAAATGTCATGTGACGAAAAGAGTGTTAGATATGTGTGTTGATGGATATGTGGGAAGAGGTTGACCAAAGAAAAGATGGATGGACTGTGTAAAGGATAGCATGTGTAAGAAAGGAGCGAGTGTTGAGATGACGAGTAACAGAGGAAAATGGAAGGAAAAAACATGTTGTGCCGACCCCACGTAATGTGGGATAAGGGCTGGAGAATGATGAAAGGCATCCCTCATAGACTTTCAGTTATTTCGGTTGGAGGTCTGCACCCATCGTGAACCTGTGATCATTACCACAACGATCATGTGCTAAGATCATTGTAACATAAACGAACACTACATTTTTATTTACTTACGATAAAATACAAAACAAAGTCAAAACGTTTATTTCCTTAGACGCGCAGGGCATACGTGGACAGGCCAACTTAAACAACATCAACGTCATTACAGGTTATTGGTAAGCAGATATATTTATATTTAAATGAGAATGTTTTCTGTCGACAGGCAGGTATGGAGCTCCCAGTGCTCGACAAATGCTGCTTTATCTTCCATCTGAGGACCGGCTGCATCATCTTAGGAGTCATCAACTCAGTAAGTTTATTATATTTATAAAACTCTCAAGTGATTGATCACAAAGCAAATCAATTGGTCTATACTAATACAACCTCTCTAACAAGTGGCGTTGTCCGCGTTCTAGGTTTGGCACACAGCTTATAATGTACATTATTGGGTAGAGGGTATGGGTAATTTCCACCACGCTGGGCAAGTGCATGTTGGTGAAATTGTGCCCTCGTGGAAGACCCAGGACAAACTTGAAAGCTACCACCTGAGTAGACCCCTACTTAGACTGTCACAACGTTTGATCGTTAAAGTAATAGTATGGGATAAAAAAATAATAAACACTGCTTGACATTTTAAACTGTTTTGTGTGTCAGGCCAATAACAAGTTTGACAGTGAACTATTTATTTGACAGCTTCGGTGGCGCGGTGGCCAAATGTCCGCTTGCAGAGCAAGAGGTAGCGGGTTCGATTCCCGCCGAGGGTAAAAATGTTTGTATGTTCTGCAATCACTTTACTCCTTAGTCTGGGTGTTTAATATGCATAATAAATATGAATGTATATTATATTAAGTACGGTATATCAGATATCTAGTACCCGTAATACAAGCTTAGAGCTTACCACGGGGCTAGATGTTGTTGTGTAGATTGTCCGGAAATATCTTAGCATTTATTTACTGTGGTTTTCTATGTTATTCTTACTTCGCAGAATACAACATAATTTATTTTACACATCAACGTATCTACTAGCTTTAGTTTCTAAAAGAGCTCTTAGCATTTTCATAACAAGCCCCATAATCTTCTAGAACATTTTCACAGCAGAATTACTCTCATTTCCCGCCCCAGGATACTACTCTCATAGAGTACATCGTTGATTACACAAACAGTATAAATTAAGCCCCTCCACCACACATAAATGTGTACTCAACCAAAGTCCGTAGCTTTACGAGGCGAGGATAGGCGTCTGAAATGGGTGACCTACATTCGTAACGATTGCTATATATTACAACCTGTTGTACTATAGTGATTTATAGACCTATTGTGGTACGTCAGGAAATTGTGGAAAAATAAAGCGCAACCTCCATACCATTGTATCTGCCTCTGGGATTCCGACCAACGGGTCCCCGATTATACGCATTACCATAATAAAGTCAAAGTCAAAACGTTTATTTCATTAGAAGCAGAGGGCCTACTTGGACAGATCAACTAAAAATTAACAAAACTAAATTGTTTAAACAAAAATTATCAAGGAAATAACATTGCCTTGACAGTTCGCTTCAATGTGTACCCATATCAACGCGTGTTCTATTGTCTCTTCTTCGTCGATGTAGATTAAGGCGTCTACTTTAGTATTTCGAAATGTTTAAGTATATGATTTTCACAAGTACGAAGCCTGAGTGAAAGGCTAGCATTGAATTTTGACTCTGTGAAAACCAGGTGTCATTAGTATGGTTTATCTACGCCTGCCTCTTTACGAGGCGTCGATAGGAATCTGACTGGAATGGGTGACCTACATTCGTAACGCTAACTAGATGTTACAACCTGCTATAGTGATTTATGTATTATGCACGGCAGTTTGGCAGTCCTATTTTTGGTAAAGGATCAAATGAAGCACCTACTCAATATAAGGTTAGATGTTAGTGATCTATCCTCTTTGACATCAGGTGAGACTGTAGTAACTAAATAAACGTATTTAATCTACTTACCTACTAATCTACCTTAAACATTAATCCGAGAGATGGTACCAAATTTTGGGAAGATATTTGATGCAGTCAGTTTGATACAAAATTTCGGGAAGATATTTCATGCAGTCAGTTTGATACAATTTATTTTATATTTCCAATACATTTAGTTTTATTTTTTTATTTTTACAGTTCCGATCAAATCAATCAGTATATTCAAACAGGGAGAAATAACGCGACCGTTGTCTAATAGTAAACTATTACAGGCTGATGACCATAATGAGGTTGAAGATGATACTGCCGGTCAAACAAATCTTTCCTTATTAGTAGGACTAACCCGAATAGATAACCAATGACACTGGTCCAATGTGAGTTGGTAGGTGTGCTTTTTTTAGTAGGCTTATTTTGGGTCGGAATGGTTGGCTCTACAATAGTGTTTGAAACCCCGTATCCCCCCAGATAACTATTGCCTTAACCGGCCTTATGAGACTCACAGCTCGGCCGGGGCACGATCAGCCCTAACCCGGCCAGGCACCAGGCACCGCACGGTGGCATGGTGTGGTTAAACTTATTGCCATAACAAATGATCTTCCATTCCAGATGCTGACCTTCGTGCTAGGACTGGTGCTGATAACTTTGGCAGTGGATGTACGCGGCGCGGGGGCGCGGGCCGGGGAGGGGGAGGCGCTGAGCGGGGTGCTCTACTCCATCCTGCTGCTGCTGGTTGTGCTGATGTTCCTCAAGTTCCTGGCTGATATGCTGTTCGTCTGGGCGGTCTACAAGGTACGGAAACAAATTCACTGGCATACTGACCAGTCCAGTTTCTTTCATAGATTGGTCACTCACTTAGCCTTTAGGTGTATGAGATGGTGAGTCAAGCGTCAGCTATGCTGGTGCCAGTAAGATTAATTTATTCACATCATACATTATGTACATAATTTTACAAAAATTTACATCCAAGAAGTTATTAAAGGCACAAGTAACAAAATAACTTAAATCTCTAAATTTGACCAAAACAAATTTGAGACAAATACCAGGTAAGTAATACCTTCTTTAAGTTTTAAAAGGTATTTGTTTTGTTTCACATGCAACAATTACGATGTTTACTTTGTTCCCGTAGCTGTACCAACTGTACTGCTGTACTAAGATGATGACCTAAATTAAATGAACATAAAATTATGCAACTTACTCGTAAAATAAGTAAGTCATGGATAAAATAAATAATTTGTCTTTAGCACTGCGAAATTAACCTTAGTCAGCATAAGCTAAAAGTATGAAGTACCCACTCTGGTCTTCCGTAAGAACCATTTCTGTGTTGGACGTGATACATAGAAAACAAATCATAACCATACAAAATGAAATATTTAAATAAATAAAAAAAAAACATATACATTATCAGAAAACAATACAAAATTCATAAAATATTTATGCTGCATATATGAATATGTCGGGGCGTCAGGATTTTTGTCCATTTTGGTAGGAAGGTAGTTGGTCCAAATGAAAGGTGATGTGCCGATTTAACAATGTTGTATTCTGATAATTAACTTTAAACAAAATATCGAACACGGACGGGGTGACAGTTTCGCGTCCGTCTCCGCCGAGCGCCGGGAATAGAATGACGGGGAGCTATCGCTGCCGCTCGCTCGTCGACTGGGGCGGTGACGTCACGACTCTGTCAGGCGCGCGCGCTGTGAAGGTAGCGTTCGCGCCTCCGTTCATGTTGGATGCGACACGGCCATCCTTGTGCTGACACACGTCCTCGTGTGTTAATCTGTAACAAGAGAGCCACCAGCACAATTTTCGTTCGGCCAACCCTGTATACCAGGGATTTATTTCCACATCAACGTCTTTTCAATAAAGCAACTATTTCACCAACAAAATTTTATTCAAAACTTACAAAAAGGGGTAGGTACTATTTATTTTAATTAACTCAACATTAAGACAAAATAAGTAAAAACTATGCTAAGTGTACTGAATTATTAAAATGTTTGAAGAATCCTGAGATCGAGCACCACTGACATAGGCAAACACAAACAAAATCACACAGATTTTAAATTCTATTTTCATTGATCAAATTACAGGTGTCAATTTCGTGGTCCCTGGCTAAGTCTTAGCCCCAGCAATTATATTGCTCCATATGTCGAGTTGGCCCATAACTCTATGGTCTTTGCTACACGGCAAGACCCGACCATACTACCCAGAGCTATCGCTTACTGCTTACTCACGGACTACCCAAGGACAGATACCGATTTCTAACGAGCTACAGCTACGATACTCTGGTACGGTCTCCGACCAACTGAAACTTGAACCTTTTTACGCAACTAATCATTATTCAACGTCTGAATCACCCAAAATCTCGTCTATGTCAATAGGTACTTGACCCTCAGGCATCTTCCTAACACGATCATGAGCATACTTGTAGGTACGCTTGCTAGTTAATGATTTTAATAAGTAACGGTCCCCCTCCAATACATCAACAATCTGAAATGGCCCTTTAAATTTGGCGTCTAGTTTAGTTTGATTGCGTTCTTCATTTTCAATAAGAACGAATTCCCCGATTGAAAATTTAGAAACGTTAGCCTTTGTTTTATCAAAACGCTCTTTGTCATAACGTGCAGATGTCTCTATACCGTCAGTCGCTAATTGTCTTACTACGTCGAGAGACAAGGGTTCGTCGTTGTCGTCAGCTACCAAGTCTAAGGGACGCGCAACTTTGCCTATCAGGAGCTCTAACGGACTGGCCTTGGTGACGCGATTGACTGTACAATTCAACGCAAGTTGTACTTCACCTAGTGATTCTTGCCACGACCTATCTTTGTCAGATTCTACTGCGGTTAACATTGACTTTAACACACTCATTATTCTCTCCACTTGCCCATTAGCACGACATGACCCCGTAGCAATTAAGTGAAGATTAATGGTTTTACTATCGCAAAAGTCTTTAAACTCTTTACTAGCAAAGCAACGACCTTGATCTGCAATGATGCGAGCAGGTGCTCCAAACAGAGTCGAACTGTCTTTTACCGCTTTGATACTACTTTTGCTGTCAATATTTTTTGTATGGTAAAGTAATACGTACTTGGTAAATGAGTCAATCAAAACAAAGACATACTCCTTCTTGTCACTTTTGCCTGTTAACTTACCTGTTGCATCTATATGGACTGTGTGCCAAGGAATTGGGTCCCCGAGATTCGCTACGTGATAAATTCAAAGAAATAAACATATTGACCGTCATTTGTCAATATATTTATGAAGCCATTATGTATACGCATAAAAATATTAATTTGTTTACAAAAAATAGTGATAAACACAATGTAAATACAAGAAATAAATATAAACTCGCTTTGCCCACCACTAGGCTGCATAAGGTTAATGTATCATTCAAAGGGCAATGTATACGCTTCTACAACAAGATTCCCAAAGAATTGCAACAGTTGTCAATTACTAAATTTAAGAAAATTGTAAAAAACAATCTTTGTAAAAAAGCTTATTATAATATATCAGATTACCTTGAGGACAAAACTGCTTGGGACGGAATCTGCTCCAACACAAAATCAAAAACAAGACTAACAAACAAATAATGATTGTAAAGTTTCAATACAAAAATGAGCTAGAGTTTCTAATCGCTTCTTTGCTCTAGTGTAAAAAAAGCGAAGCGACCAGATACCATAAATTTATTTCCTACTTATCTTTAAGCACCTATGACCTATATGTTTTTTTGTAATCTATTTTGACGTGTCTAAGTTTTGTAAAACCAAACTATGGAAATAAATAATTTTGTATCTTGTATCTTGAATTGCTACCTTTGGTATTGGGTGAAGTTCCGCCTGTACTTTACCTGAGTGTGGTTTACTAATTTTGCAGGTGACACAATTCTCCACAAACTTCCGTACATACTTACTCATACCTTCGAACCAATAGTGATTGTACATCTTCTCCAAGGTCTTCTCCCATCCAAGGTGCATGATGGACTCGTGAACATTATTAATGACAGACCAACGCATAGCCCTAGGAACAATCGGCAAACATTTCGTCCGATTGTTTCGTTGTACCTTTCGAAAGAGAATACCAGATCTTACCTCATATGTTTTTGCTACGTCATCATTGAGTTGTCCTGAGTTTAGTTCTGTAATTACCTTTTTAATTTCACTATCACGCTGCTGCTCTGCGAGTAGCCAGTTTTCAGTAAGTTCTGTTATGTTGACCAGCTTCTGCTCCACTTTCTGTACCTGTTGTTGTGACTTCGTTGGTAGAGGATTTCGTGAAAAGAAATCTGCATGCGCCATCTGCTTACCCACTCTATATTTGACATCGAAATCAAATGACTGCAGAAATGCCCACCATCTATGTACTCTAGGTGTAAGATCAATTTTATTTCGTGACGACTTCAGCGAGTTACAGTCCGTGACTACTGTAAACTTTCGGCCATGCAAGTACTGCCTAAAATTCTTTACAGCGTTGACTACAGCGAGTGTTTCTAGTTCGTAAGAGTGATAGCGCGACTCTGCCGAAGCTGTGCGTTTGCTGTAATAGGCAACGGGTCTTTGCTTACCTTCCACATATTGCAATAATATTGCGCCATAACCATCTGCGCTAGCGTCGGTATGCAGCTCTATTGGGTGCTGTGGATCAAAAATCATAAGGACCGGTTCTCTAGTTAAAATTTCAATTACTTTTCGACGCGCTTCTTCACAACTTGCCTTCCATTCGAATGGACACTTACTGGATGTCAGTCGGTACAGCGGAGATACCAGTCGTGAAAAGTTTGGCACGAACTGGCGAAAGTAAGATGCCATTCCTAGGAATTGTCTTACCTGTGTAGCTGTTTGAGGTGCTGGTAACGATGATAAAGCCTCAATTTTACGCTTATTGGGTTTGATCTCACCTGCCTCTACCTCATAGCCTAGAAACTCTACCTTTGTTTTAAGGAAAGAACATTTTTTGAGGTTAAGTGAAAACCCAGCCGTTGTTAGTTTTATCAGTACTTCTTGTAACCTCTCTAGACCTTGCTCTACAGTATTGGATACAATCAGGATATCATCAACGTATACGACGACGTACGTGTGTGCTAATTCACCTAGTGCGTTCATAATTGCCCTCTGAAACACTGAAATCGCGTTGCGTAATCCAAATGGCATAGTTACATACTCCCATTGGCCCTCATTTGTGATAAAAGCTGTGCGCTCAATAGATTCTTCTTCCACAGGAATTTGATGGAAACCACTTGCGCAATCTAATTTTGTAAAATAATTCGCGCCATGAAGTCTAGGTATTTGGTCCGATATTAAAGGTAACGGATAACGGTCCGGTATCGTATTCGAATTTAGCTCCCGATAATCAATACACATGCGGTCGGAGCCATCATTTTTCTTGACCAATAGAGCCGGACTAGCAAAAGGCGAGTTACTTGGTCTTATTATTTTTGCGCACAACAACTCATCTACCCTATCGCGCATAACCCTACGTTCCTCCGGAGACAGCCTGTATGGACGCCTTTGTACGGTTTTATTGGCGTCGATTAATCTTAGCTTCAGTTCGCCGGTAGTAACACGAGTGGTGGGAAAACCATCTACGAAAAACTCGGAGTATTGCTGTAATATACTAACAAGTTCGGACTTCCTATCTATGGGCATATCTGTATCAACAGAGTTGAAACAAGTAGCTGTTAATTTAACCTGAGGAAGCTTACACGTGTTCACTTTCAAACTGTCATCTAGTGTCAATGTAAAGTCAGTTGCTGTCATAGTCACGCGAAACCCGTTGTTTAAAATTTCTCGACCTAACATTATGTCACTACGTAAGTATACGTCTGGAAGAACGTGAAATAAAATTTCAATCGTGAATCCGTTAATTTCCACCTTGCTTAACAACTGAACAGTGCTTTGTACATTTTTTTTGCCTATGCCTACAAGAGACACTACGTTGACAATACGTTTACCGCTAAGTTTACTAGCTACTGTCTCTTTGATCAAAGAACATTCAGCACCAGAATCATAATCAAATCTAAACCACTTACCAGATTGAGATAGTGTTCCGGACGGGGGCTCGACCACGCACTGGTCGACGCGTCTCTCTGTCGGTGCTGCCGAGGTGTTGCTCTCCGCCGATGTGCAGCGACTCGCTATGTGGCCCATCACGCCGCACCTGTAGCATTTGACCGAGTTGCTGCCGCCGTTAGTGTGTTGCCGCTGTCCAGAACCAAGTGTAGCTGGCTTCGTTGTAGTATGTGTAGTATATTGTATCCGAACACAAATAATGGTACTAATGATAGTAAACGTTTCCGAACGTAACAGGCTATATAAGCAATGTCAAATCATGCTTCACTCTCTTTTTCCGGCACTCGTGAGCACGAAGCTACTAATAATATTATCAACCATTGTAACGTGTTACCACATAAGAAACAAGAAGAATAAAAGGCGTGTATCCCCATTATCATCTTTTATTTAAACAATACATGGCGCAGCCGTCGTTGAAGAACAAGAAACGCTCATTGAGATAAGCAGAATCGACGTAATAAAATATTGTCTAAAATGGCCGCCGTTGAATTCCGCATGCCGGCGCCATTGAACATGGAAGCCCTTGACGACTTATACCCGGCGTGGTTAAGATTTAAAAAGTCGTTTCTGGTATATTTATCAGCTGCGGGCCTGAGCAAAGTCACCGAAACCAGAAAAGCCTCCATCCTTCTAAATTGCATAGGACAGTCGGCAGAAGAGCTATACTTTAACACGCTTCAAGAAGATGCTATGAAGGAAAATAACAAGAATGAAGATGATAAAAAAGAAGACGATGAACCCAAATTATCCGAGGTAATCCGGTTGTTTGACGAATATTTCAAACCCAAATGCAACGAGGTTATTTGCACGCTGCAATTCAATAAAAGAACACAAGAAGATGGCGAAAGCTTTGATGCTTATTATACCAACCTAAGAAAACTTATAAAAAATTGTAACTACACGGAGCAAGACAGAATGATAAGAGACAGAATAGTCATGGGCATCAGGGATCAACGCGTCCAGCAGCGGCTACTAGAAATCAAGAACCTCACCTTGGAGCGAGCAGTTGAAGTTTGCAGAGCAGCGGAGCTGTCCCGAGAATACACCAAGTTGCTGACCAGGTCACCGGTTCCAGAAGTCGATGCCATCCAGCGAAGAGGTCCAATCAACCCCATAAAGCCTTCACAGCAGTCATCATTTTATAAAGCTAAGTATAACAATAATTATAACAATGCCCCTCCCACACCACAGCCTCCTCGCAAAACATTCACATATAAATGTAAAAAATGTAACACTGAGCATGGGCCCCGTCGCTGCCCTGCCTATGGGAAACAATGTGAACTTTGTAAGCTGTACAATCATTATAAGGTGGGCTGTAAATTTATTAACCAAATTGATTGTGTAGAAAATAATGAAAACACCGAGACCATCTGACTAGTCAAGCGCTGCCATTCAATTAATGAGTGTATCCAGGATTGGACTGAATCTCTCCTAGTAAATAATAAAACAAATATTAACTTCAAATGTGATACGGGAGCTCAAGTAAATGTCCTATCCCTAAAAGATCTTAAAAAAGTTGTCAATGATGAATCATGCTGTAAATTGTCTGAGACAACAGTAGTATTAGAAGTATTTGGGGGTGCACGCATAATTCCGGAAGGCAGAATTAACCTGACAATAACTCATAATGATGTGTCTTATGACTTAGAATTTATAATAATAAAACAGGATGTCAAATCCATTCTGGGCTTAAGCTCTTTATTAGAATTAAAACTTTTAAAGAAGGTTGATGACATCAAATGTAATGCTAATAAAAATAACATAACTAATAAATACCATGAACTGTTTCAGGGTGTGGGCAGGTTTAAAAAACCTTTGGAACTACACACTCAACCAGGGGTCGAGCCGGTGGTGAGGCCGCCGCGCCGTGTGCCTAACGCACTCAAGGACCGCCTGGCAGAGAAATTGAAGTCTCTGGAAGAGCGCCAAATTATCACCAGGGTCGAACATCCTAGGAGTTTTGTGAGTAATTTGGTAATAATAGAGAAAAAAGACAAGTCTTTAAGAATCTGTCTTGATCCTAAGGATCTTAATAATGTACTAGTAAGAGAATATCACATGATACCAACCCTTGAGGAAATAATTCCCAAGTTGTCAAATAAAAACTTCTTTTCTGTACTGGATCTATCCGAAGGCTTCTATAATATACCTTTAGATAAGAAGTCCAGTGATCTCTGTACATTCAACAGTCCCTTTGGTTGTTATAAATTTATTCGGCTACCATTTGGAATTTCTGTTGCTTCAGAAATATTTCAGAAATATAATGAAAAAGCCTTCGGGGATATCCCTGGTGTTATAATATACTGTGATGACTTGCTCATTTGTGCTGATACAGAAGTAGAGCATGATGCAATTTTGACTAAGGTCTTTGAACGAGCTAAAGAACATAATGTTCGCTTTAATAAAAGTAAATTTCAGTATAAACTTAATGAAGTGAAATATTTTGGTCATATATTTTCTAATCAAGGGATGAAAATAGACCCCGACAGAATAATAGCCATTAACAGCATTAAAAGTCCCACTAATAAAAAAGAATTGCAAATTTTCCTGGGCATGGTAAATTACTTGCGTAAATTCATTCCTAACTTGGCTAAAATTGCATCACCCCTACAACTACTCTTAAAGAAAAATGTTGATTGGCTATGGACTGTTATCCATGAAGAGTCGTTTAATAAAATAAAACAGGTAATCACTAATGCCCCTGTTCTTCAAAATTTCAATGTAAAAGACCCAGTAGTAATACAATGTGATGCTAGTAAAGATGGCCTTGGTTGTTGCTTACTGCAAAATGGTAAACCAGTGAGCTTTGCCTCTCGAAGCCTAACTCCTGCAGAACAAAATTTCTCTCAAATAGAAAAAGAACTGCTTAGTGTTGTATGGGCTACTAGGAAATTCCATTACTATATATATGGCCAAAAATGTACCATATTAAATGATCATAAGCCCCTCGAATCATTACTTAAAAAACATATTCATGAAGTGCCCTCTCCTAGGCTTCAAAGACTAAAATTGAAATTACTTAAATATGACATTGAATTTAAATATCTTAAAGGAAAGTTAATGTTTATAGCAGATTTATTATCTCGGGCATTCATAAAATGTAATGATGTTGATGACTCTTATATGTATGATGTTATTCATTGTATCGGCCTGGCCAACTATATTCAATGTACAGATGAGCAGAAACAGGTAATAATTTCAGAAACTAGTAAAGATAATGAGCTAGCTAAATTAATTGAGTACACTAAATATGGCTGGCCAGAAGATTTAAAACAAGTATGTGATGATTTGCGGTATTACTACAAGTTTAGACCAGATATCTCACTAGATGATAACCTATTGTTTTTAAATCACAGGCTCATCATACCTAAAACACTAAGACTAGATATTATTAAAAAACTACATGAAGGGCATTTAGGTATGACTAAAATGAAACAAAATGCTAGAGACCTGTACTACTGGCCCCACATAGATGATCATATAGAAAAATATGTAAGACAATGTACTGTGTGTCAAATGTATCAAAATAATAACATCAAAGAACCATTATTACCACATAATATTCCAGACTTACCCTTTTCAAAATTAGGTATTGACATAATGGATTTTAAAAGTAAAAGCTATCTGGTTGTATACGACTACTTTTCAAAATGGTTAGATTTTAAACCCATAAGTAATAAAAGTTCGAAAAGTATAATAAACTGTCTTATAGATATCTTTTCTATATTTGGAGTACCTAAGGAAATTGTCTCGGATCACGTACCATTTGACTCGAGAGAATGTAGGGAATTTGCCACTAACTGGGATTTCAAATTTACCTATACAAGCCCAAGGTATGCTCAGTCAAATGGTATGGCCGAACGTGCTGTACAAATATGTAAAAAGATTCTAATTAAATGTCATGAAGACAAATCTGATTATAGAGTGGCTTTATTACAATATAGAGCCTCTCCTGTCTGTGGCACTAATATCTCTCCTGCTGAATTGTTAATGAACAGGAAACTTAAGACTAAATTACCTGTAATGTATGAATATCTTAAACCAAAACTTAATGCCAATGTAAAGACTGAGTTGAATAAGAATGTACTTAGAAATATTAGAAACTATAATTATAATACTAAAGTTAAAAAAGATTTTACTATTGGGCAAAGTATTTGGTTTAAGAAAGATGTTAATGTTAATAAATGGTTACAGGGTAAAATTGATAAATATAATGGTCTAAGATCTTATGATGTAATAGATAGTAATAATGTTAGATATACTAGGACATCCTATCATATTCGACCCTGGTGACTTGGCGGTCCTGCAACAACTGATAACTGGATGAGTGTGTAGTCTCAGCTGTTGTATGTATAAATATTGTGTATTTTGAAAATAGTATATACAGTACAAAGTATCTAATTGTAGTTACTACTAATTAAACATGACATAGTTCTAAGTTTCTCAATAACTTTAAGTGTTACTTAATTATTTGTTTTTCATTTTTTTTCATTGTTTAGAAAGGGATGTAAAGGTATGTACATCTGTGTACACTGTTTGTAAAGTTTTAAAGCTTGTTATAGTATTGTGTAAGTTAGTACAAAGGAAACAAATAGTTTTTTTTTATTATTTTTTTTTGTAAAAGGGATAGATGTAGTATATTGTATCCGAACACAAATAATGGTACTAATGATAGTAAACGTTTCCGAACGTAACAGGCTATATAAGCAATGTCAAATCATGCTTCACTCTCTTTTTCCGGCACTCGTGAGCACGAAGCTACTAATAATATTATCAACCATTGTAACGTGTTACCACATAAGAAACAAGAAGAATAAAAGGCGTGTATCCCCATTATCATCTTTTATTTAAACAATACAGTATGCTTCGACTCCGCCATCTTTTTACGACAGTCCACAAGCTTATGCCCCAACTTCCCACAATAATGGCATTTAATCTGTGACGGTGCAAGCTTCTGTCGTTTTTCTTTGCCTGCGTCGATACTCTGGTCTGTTGTAAGCTTTCGTTTCAAGTACGTGAAGGCTTGAAGTTCTTGTTGTAGCTGTTGACGTGTGGTGATTTCTGTTGTAAAAGCTAGTCGTTGTAGCCGAGAGTCGATTTGAGATAAGTGAGCAATTACCGTCGAAATGGCTATTTGTTCCACGCTTAAATCTTTCCATCTGTTCAACAATGACGTAACAGTACGGCTGGCATACGCAGCATACGACTCGTTTTCATTTGGTTTGTCGCTATTCAAGTTTATGAGGGTAGCGGCAGAAGTTTCCGCACAGACAAATCGAGCCGTAAATAACTGTTTAAATTCAACCCACGTCATACCTGGATTGGTTATTTGCGACAGCCACGTGGTTGCAGATCCCTTCAACGCCTTACTAATCGTCATAATAAGCTGACTTCCTTCCACGTTTCTTCCTTCGAAGCATAAATCGGCGGTACTGCACCAGGATCGAGCGTCCGCCTCACTTTTATCGGGGTTGAATTCCGGCAGAATGACGTCATATTTTTCTGTAGGCTTGTTGAGTGCTTGAATTAGGGCTTGTATTTGTTGATTCTGCATATCGAAAAGTACTCGCCATTGTGACTCGTTCCCGCTGTCGGTGCACGTAGAATTCGATCCCACTTCTGATGTCGGGGCGTCAGGATTTTTGTCCATTTTGGTAGGAAGGTAGTTGGTCCAAATGAAAGGTGATGTGCCGATTTAACAATGTTGTATTCTGATAATTAACTTTAAACAAAATATCGAACACGGACGGGGTGACAGTTTCGCGTCCGTCTCCGCCGAGCGCCGGGAATAGAATGACGGGGAGCTATCGCTGCCGCTCGCTCGTCGACTGGGGCGGTGACGTCACGACTCTGTCAGGCGCGCGCGCTGTGAAGGTAGCGTTCGCGCCTCCGTTCATGTTGGATGCGACAAATATAATTCAATAAAATTAAATTGTAGTTATTATTATGATCGAAATTTAACTAACTTTTTTTTGGGGCGCTTTCTGCACTCGTTAAGAATATTGTTCCTATCTCCTCTCCTGGATGCCGTATGTCCTGGTAAGAGATGAGAACCAGAAAACCAACGTTGCAGCCAATTATCTGGCCTCAACTTCCCGCCCGGCAACCCGTCTACCAAGTTCTTGAGCTAACGCACCCTTTGCCTTTCCAGGAGAAATCCGGCATCATAAAGAAGTACTGCATTTTCTGGATAGTGTTCCTGGTACTTTTCATCATCGGCTTTCTGAAGACGCTCTTCCACATGGGAGCTGGGGTCGTCATCACCCTCATGCTGTTTCTTGGTAAGTTGTATTTTCCTCGATTTTATAATTTCGTTTTAATTTATTTTTTCATCTATTAACGTAATGTTTTTTAGATGCAAAAGACTATTGCACAAGCCTGTTCATTCTGATTTATTAGATCATACCATATAATGAATATTTAAATTCGTGTTAAATGTAGCAAATCTTGCAAACCGACAGATTACAAACAAATGAGCATTTATTCTATTATTTTTATGTTAGTCTGTAAGCATTTTTGTGCAATAAAGATATTATATATCTATCTATCTATATTCTTAATTTTTTTGTTTATTTCCAGCATTAAATTTATACTATATCAGCATTATAAGGAGCTATATGATTTCAATCAACGAAGATGGAGTGTTGTAAATGACGAAATTCAGAACCAGTGGTCGTTAAGTATATGCTACACAAAATACTGCACAAAGTTCTATTAAATACTTTGTATTACGGTATACTGAAATCATGATGCCATGAAAAACACCTTTAGACTACAATTTATGATTTTATATATAATAACTTGTGTAGGTATTCATATTTCTTGGGTGAAACATGTCATAAAACAATAAAATAATGTGTATTTTGTGTAGATATGTATGGAAACGCTATTTTCTCTCTCGAGTTCAATCTTGAGTGCGCGTTTAATAGCCGTAAATGTACATATTTTGACGTTTATAATGTGCACTGACAATTGTCAGACCCTTAGTCAACTATTTTCGTCTCATAAAATGGACACTATGCCCAGTCAAACTATTACGAAAGTAATCTGCCCAAAAATAAACACGGGGATTGGGTTACTATTTACTTAGAGGGGGTTCTGTAGAACCCAAAATTCATTTTAAAACATCGGGGTACTCTCGTGGACACTTTAATAGTACACCAACAGTTTTGACTCTAATAGAAAGAACAGACAAAAGAAGATCAAAGTACTTTCTTTCAACGGTAATTTTGTTAACTGATAGAATCTTACTCAATCATAAATTTTCAATTGTCCTCGTGAGTACTATGTGTTGTTTTAAAATGTATTAGCAAATTTTTTGATTCCAAAAGTCTATATGCAAGTCCAACTTAATAATTCACGATTTCACCAACTCTTCAAACTTAAGCCCGTATCAAAAAACCACACTCAACCCTAAGTCCGATCTTGAGTGTGTCTTGTGAACGTCAAACGTATATGATTTTAAATGTGTTAGAATCCAAAATTAAAAAAACTTTAAGACATCGAGTGGTTATCTAATGAAAAACTTTTTCATACATATCTCAGGACAGCAATAAATGGATTGGGATTGAATATAGAATTTTGTGTATAATTTAATGTTTAACAATAAAGTTGGTTGATAGAGAAATGGACCAAAGGTGGGCACTTTTGATTGTTTTGAAAATCACAATCAGAAGTGCGTAGTGTAAGAACCTTATTATTTATTTATTATAACCCGAACAATTTAAGAACGAGACCGGAGTTTCTATTGCTATCTCGCTAAGACTAACATGTAAAGTCTAGAGTAAGTGAGAGAGAGCGAAAAAATGTCTGATCTTCAATTTTACGGGTTATAAAATGTTTTAAAGCTGATTGCTGTTATTAATACGCTTATTATCTATGGAAAGTCTTGGGCTCTTGGTTTCAACTTAAACATACAGAACAAGTAGAAATCCATCATAATTTTAAAGTCAGGAAATGTATATTAATATAAAGAAAATGTATTAAGTACATACAGTTCTTGCAAAGTAATGCAAAAGAGCGTCAGTAGGTATTGTTTTATTTCAATGACTTAAGTTATGACTTAAGATACACGTGGACACATCGAGTTATATTAAGTTAAAAATATTGCTTTTAAACACGTGCTTCAACGGTGAAGGCAAACATCGTGAGGAAACCGGCATGTTCTGAGCACTTTAAAGAGTTTGAAAGACATGTGACATGCACCAACCTGCACTTGGCCAGCGTGATGACTTAAGGCCTAATTTCTCTCGTCAAGAGAAAAGTCCCTATGTCCCAGTAGGGGGAACGTTAATAAGGTGTTGATGATGAATGTAATTTTAGCAATGATGAATGTAGTTAGCATACATGTAAAGTCGAATAATTAGTTTTCTTATAAATTTGTTTTTACTTTACCCTATTTAGACCAAGAGCTTATGGCTTCTGTATACAGTTTTATTATTAAATATTAATTTAATAAACAGGTTGTGAGCATAATGTTAATTAATTTAATGCAATTGTATATAATTTGGTATGTGCAATCATTTAATGTTAGAAATTTGTCTTCCATTTAGTAGAATAAGTGTTATTTCTTTGTATATCGCGCCACAAAAAGACATTTGTGATATTATTTAACAAAATCTTTGCAAAATCTGTAGGCAACGTGGCATCAAACGGTACGTTCACACGGCGTCGAGTGTTTCTCTAACGAATCGGTTTTTTGCAGGATTCGGTTTAGTGGCATAGGTATTTCAATGATGGAGTTCACACATGCATTCGGTTTCAAGACACGACAAAAAAACCGAATCTTGCTGAAGTTGACATCCGATTTTGCGACTACAAACCGACCCGGCGATACTGTTCATACGATACACGCAGGGGTAGATTCGGTTTTTTGTCGGATCTTGAAACCGAATGCGTCGCACAAGCTGGGTTTCAAGATCCGACAAAAAACCGAATCTACCCCTGCGTGTATCGTATGAACGCATGTATTGAATGCCCTATACCACTGCATCGGATCTGCATTTTGCAGTATCGCCGGATCGGTTTGTAGTCGCAAAATCGGATGTCAACTTCAGCAAGATTCGGTTTTTTTGTCGTCTCTTGAAACCGAATGCATGTGTGAACTCCATCATTGAAATACTTATGCCACTAAACCGAATCCTGCAAAAAACCGATTCGTTAGAGAAACACTCGACGCCGTGTGAACGTACCGTTATGAGGGTAAAAGTGGGGAAGGAAAACCGAAAATCTACAAATATACTCGAGTGGGGTCTCAAATGAAAGCGCATTGCGTGCTGACATTACAAAATACTATGGTGTTTTTCTATAAGGAAGGTAAGACATTGGAATCGGGGATATTTCTTAAACTTTAAATTTAGATTTATAGTAATAGTTGCCTGTAGATTTTGCGAATCTTAAACTTTTATCGACGGCTGTGGAAGCTGTTTCTGTATTTCATTTTATGGCGTGATTATTATAAATATTTTTGCGAGTTATGCGAATAGATATTTTGCAGATTATTGTTATCAAAATATAATCTCAGATTATTATTATTAAAAAATAGAATCTCAGATTATTATTATTCAAAAAATATTTTATATTTAGGTGCATTAATAAAAAAATTAATTTTTCTATTCTAACGAGACGCTGATTGATAATAACTGATTTTGATATAGTATTTTACTATTTTTAAAATATGTATGTAATTTTATAAATATACACTTTTTTATTCAAGATTACATAAAATCTCTCAGGGTCTTTGAATTATTTTGTATTGAATACTTCTTGTACTTTATTATCAATGTCTATTTTTACAAAATAAATAAAATATTTTTGATCTTTACCCAATTTTATATTTTCTTGTCTATATATATCTACATTTATTGAACCTCCGGCCAATATTTTTTTCTTATTCCTATCTAAAGATAAATTTAGATTAATATATTTATTTTTTAATTTTAAACAATCAACAACCGTTTTGCAACCATTTTAGAGGTTATAGCAGTTAGGTATTTAGGATTTTTTTAAATATCACATTTTCTCAAAAGTATTTGTAAACGTAGCAAAAGTTGTTTAAATAGCGTAATATAATTGTTGTATACATTAAATATTGTATGAAAATTAATATCATAGATTAAAACCATTTAAGTAGGGATATCAATAACATTTAATGAATGGCAATTTGTAATGTATGTGTGTTAGAAACAAATTTTACTACTCGTAAATATCGACAATAAATTCGTCCTTCGCTTTAACTAGCATTAGAAAAATTATTCTATCAATATTCACGCTAACTGTCAGCAAGAAACAATATCATTATTTGTATAATAGGTACTATGTAGGTATTAATTTTAAATATTTTCTGTATATTCTGCGTTTCGAATTTCAATCCAATAAAAATCTTCAACTCCGACTCATATTCTATACGACTAATATGACTCACAATAATTTGAAAGTGACTTAAGTATATTTATTATTTCAATCTTTATTTAATTACTCTGTTTACTACTCAATTTGTTTAAAAATCAAAAGTAAATAATTATGATAGACAGATTCTCAAGTACCTACTGAGCAATTTAATTTAGTATTATGTATATTAGATAACGTAAAAATTATATCCATCTTGCTGACTTAGCGTTTTCATCCACAATATATGAAAATTCCCACAACATAATCAAAATTAAAACATAATTTATAGACACATGTTAACGAATTTGACATATCTATTTATGGAAAGTGTTTTTTCTTATATTTTATCCTATACGTACCTATATCGATGTGACTAAAACTATATTTGTATTTCCTCTTCTTAAAAGGCCTGGTTAGGGCACTATTTATGTACAGGCCTATTCAAAACCGCATAATAATCCATTTAAGAATTGATATTTTAGTATTAAGAAAATTTATGTAAAATCTTTTTCAGTCCATGTGTATGAATTTTCGAATTTCCCAATAATAGTGCTTAAAATCAGTTAAAATATTATAAATATTATATTTTTGAATAGGCCTCTACTTTTTATAACTATCGATCAATTAAAACGCTTTAAATGTCGTAAAATATAATTTACAATGTGAATTGAATTTAATTTTATAGGAATTTTGATGTTTGTGATCGTTCTACAAGGCTTTGTTAAACGCATTGGAGTATTGTAATAAAAATGTGGAGTAATTGCATTTGTTTTATTTTAAACATCCTGTTGTGGTGCGGCTACGTCAACGGGCGAAGATTCGTGTAGCTTTGGCTAGAATCTTCGCGAACGGGTAAACGCGATGCTCTTGTCTACATTAGCGGACACAGATTGCGCGCTACAAGATTCTAATGTGACGTAATTGAAGCCACGCCTACACCAAACATCGTCTTTGCTCGAATACTTCGCGTTGCATCGATGTACCCGTAGGTTTATTGCGTAAAACTTTGCAGTAGCGACAGCAACCGCTACGCAATTGGTTGAAACAGATCAGAAACAGGCTAGAAACAATTTACAACCAATCGCGTAGTCGCTTTGCTGTTGCTGTCGCTACTGCAAAGTTTTACGTAATAGACCTACCGGCCACACATCGCGTTGACACGAATATTCGCCATAGGCCGCTAATGTAGACGCACCATAAAATAAAGAAACAATTATCACATTATACATGCTAGGCCTTCTTTAATTAGTTAAAATACAAAAATTGGCACAATTTACAAGTCAATCTTATTGACTATTGATAGTATATGAAACGAGTTTAACAATGAGTTATACAACGAAGCAATTAGTACATTTTAAATAGGAGTTAGGTACGCGTATACCGTGCCGCTGAAAAAGGTTTAGAAGATATTATCGTAAGTTTTAGAACTGCATTTTCAGATTCTTAAAGAAGTCAGGATAAAAATCAATGATTCTCAGACACAAAAATAGTGTTAGTCTTTTTGGAACATTTCCCGCTAACTATCAATATGGTTAGTTACCTTTACTTTTCCCAGGTGTATATACATTTAAACTTTTATTAGATTTAAACTTATCAGGGTTAATTATAATTACACATAACAATAGCTAGCATAATTACATTATTATTGTCTATTATATAGGTACATTCTATTACTAAGAAGGTACTTAAAAATAACATACCTTAGTTAATTAATAATAAGGCAAGCAATTCAGACTATGACATAGTTTTCATTGAATTCTGTTCTACTAATTAAGCAAACAGGCTTCGTTAATTCATATAAATAAATAAATTCATGGGGCGACCATTAATCGCGTGAGGCTTGAAAGTGCAAGGAATTAAACAAAACACGAAATATCACGAGGGCAAGAGGGTTTAGTAAGCTATCACGTGTATTTATTTTTTAGCATGGTCCTTATTTTCAGATAAAATTCGAAAAACGTTAAGTAATGCTCGTGATATAGGAAGGGAGGGGGGGGGAGGGTAAAATCTTAAATCGGACAACGCATTATCAATAACGAAAAAAGAATGCTAAAAAAGGATCACGAGATTAATGAAAGACCCCCTAAGGTTAATGAAATAAATAATACAAAGTAAGCTCTTACACTAAAACCAATAGATACCTTTACAATCTAATGCAAGTAACAGTATTCATTTTGTAAACGGGTTTAGCTTACGTGAAATTGCAACGAAATCATGATATTAAAACGTTTCTATTCCGAGCTCAAGAGAGGCACTTCAGCTTCCCTAATGACGATTCCTTCTTGAGAGGAATAGAACCGCGAAATGTTATAATGCCGTTGCAATCACAACCAAACCCAAACAAAATGAGACCCGTTTTCATAATGAACCAACAAATATTTTATCTAATATCATCATCATTTTAGACATCCACTGCTGCAAGTAAGCCTCTCATTCTCCCATTAGACTTCCGTCTTCCGGTTTTCAATTACAGCCTGCATCATATTAGAACGTGAAATTAACAGAATAGGCATTATGACTTCATAATCAGGTATTCTTCTCAGTCTAACTGTTAGCCCGTGCCC
The DNA here is from genome assembly GCA_929108375.1 of Gymnoscelis rufifasciata. Lineage (NCBI taxonomy): Eukaryota > Metazoa > Arthropoda > Insecta > Lepidoptera > Geometridae > Gymnoscelis > Gymnoscelis rufifasciata. The sequence goes on along the minus strand of OV815315.1, from coordinate 2,250,591 downwards.
GTGTTTAAAAAATTTAAGCGAACTGTCAAGACAATGTTATTTCCTTGATTATTCTTAGTTTTTATTTTATTTAGCTTTAAGTTGACCTGTCCATTTAAGCCTAGGAGTCCAAGGAAATAAACGTTTTGACTTTGACTTTGACTTTGTTCAAAAATACTGGACAACTATTTTACGCTTTAACAACCTGACCGCTATATATACTAATTTAAAACACCATTTATACCAATTTTGAAACACCTTGTTATCATTGGGCATTTAGATGTGGATGCTATGATGTGATGTGGATGACCAGCTACAGGTAAAATTAATTTCCTTAATAAGTGACTACTAGAATTATAAGTTAGGAACTTTTCATAAAGGAATAGGAATAGAACTTTCCACGTAATCCATCTTCATAGTTCTGTAGTAACTGTTCACCACCATCAGGTAAACGACGGAATACACTGCAAAATAAAATATAAGCATTTATTTATGTATTAAGTAAAGCTAACTAAGCTTTTCAACTAACGCGATACGCGCAAGAGTTCATTTTGTAATTTAGACCAAATCAACAAACTATTCGAAATTTGTTTGTTCATTACCTCACAAAACACATTGCAACATTTTTATCTCTGAAAATATATTTGTTATCATTGAATAAAAAAGCTGGTTGCGGGTCTGCATGGTATCACAATTATGTAGGTATATCCAATAAAAAATGATCTGTGTAGTATATCAGTCACCTAACAACCATAGTTCAAGCTCTGTTCCAAACAGGTTAGGTGATGCTGTGTGACTAGTCCGGAAATATTTATATTATTTACTAGTGGCCCGCCCCGGCTTCGCACGGGTTTTTATTCAACTTTTTTTCCCGGCAATTATTCGATTATTTCTCGCCTTTTAAACCTTCCCTAGACCTCCACGAACATTTCAAGACTATGATAAGATAGATCCGTTCAGCCGTTCTCGATTTTTAATCAGACTAACGAGCAACAATTCATTTTTATTTATATAGATATAGGTTTCTGATCACGTCAACTAGTTACAGGACTTACAAAAGAAATGATATCTATTATTTATCAAATAAACTTACCAATACCAGCCCACATGGACAGCACCACCAGAGCCAAGTTCAGAGGGTTCTGGAAGAACTCATCCATCCTGAATATGCAGGTGACCAGCGCCACCACGAAAATGCAGATTATGAACACGCAGTTGGAAGTCAGCGATAGGGGGAGGTAGCCTGGCTTTTTCTGAAACAAACATAAATAATATTTGATAAGAGTTTTACGAGACGACAGAATTTGTAGTCTGAATTTATTTTATCTAAATGTGTCCGCATGTGCAATGTGCGTGCAGTTCAGCTATGGAATGCACTGCCGGTACCGGTACGGCGTGCTAAGTCACTACCTATTTTCAAGAACATGGTCAAGGAACATTATCTGTCCATTAGTAACTGAATGCGAACCACTTTCTCTAGTGTATCTATGTATTAGTATCAATATAATATATATGTATATGTATGTATTTATATTGTATAAACTTTGTAGGTATAGTATTTATATATATTTTTATATTTTGGTAAAATTATTGTTATTATAATACTCCTTATAATACTTTCGTATCTAGCACACAGGTCCCATTCTTTTTCCCAATAATCCTATCCATTCAAGGTTGTCTGGAAGAGATCGCTCTTTAGCGATAAGACCGCCATTTGTCGCATAGTCTTAAGTGCTTATTTTTAGTTTTGTGATTTTAATTATGTGTGCAATAAAGAATATTTATCTTATCTTATCTTTATCTGTCCTGCTCGGGATTAATTTACTCATTTATGTTTATACCGGGTAATAATACATAATTTTGGCATAATTAATTGTCCACCATTCAAAAAAAACGAGATACTGCGGCCTTAAATAACTTCCAAAATGGCGGACTAGTAGGTACCAATAAGATGTTTCATACTAAATATTCAAAACACTTAAAAAAGGAAAACCATTTTGAAAAACAAACCGAAATAACAAAATACATACATCAAAATCCGTTCACGATGAACAAATAACTTGAAAAATTGGACGCGTACTTACGTACGTACGTAATGGAAAACTTCTTTATTAATCCTACACACGTTATAAACACGAAAGTTTCTGAGGATGTAAGATATAAGGTGTATGTGTTGTTCTTCCAAAAGACTACAGGATGGATTTTACTGAAAGTTCACAATAATATAGCTTACATATCAAAATAACACACAGACTATTTATCTGGGTAAACCACCGCTTTTCGCTGGACATTTACAGAATACAGAATAAAGATCATTCATTTGCACACATGGGTTACATACTGGGTCTTATAGAATAGAAATAGAATAGAATTTAAATAATTTACTTGCAGCTAAACACAAATTAAATTAACATAAAAATTATACAACTTATAAAAAAATTGTCATAGTTAAAAAAATAATTTGTCTTCAGCGCTGCAAAATGGACCTTACTCAGCATAAGCGGAAAGTATGCAGTACAACCCACGCTGGTCTTCCTTGTTTGTCAATATTATAAGCACCATACATGTATTGCCTTTACATATTAATGTATTACCTTTACATATTAATGAATTGCCATACATTAATTGCGAGCGAGTCCAAAATGAACCAAATTTGGCATAGACATAGCTGTTTTCCTAGTAGAGGACAAAAGCTATTTTTTACCAGGAAATAATATATTATTACTAGCTGACCCCGGCAAACCTTTTTTTTGCAAAATGAAAAATAGATAGTAGCCGATTCTCAGACCTACTGAATACGCATATAAAATTTCATCAAAATCTGTCAAGCTGTTTCGGAGCAGTATGGCAACGAAAACAATGACACGAGAATTTTATATATTAGATTAGCAAAGCCGCGGTCGGGGAGTAGTCAATAAATAAATAAGTCTCACCAGCACTATCCCTCCCAGTGCTATGGCGTTGCTGATGCCCGACAGGGTGGAGAACATGATCATGCTCAGGGAGATGAGGTTGTCTTCCGGGTCCCTCGTCTGATGATGCGGCAGGTTCCACGCACCGGCCACTATGTTCACTATGCATGCTAGCTGGAATCGAAGAAGTTTTAATAAGTAATAACATTCAACGTTATAGACGCAAAGGCTCTTACAAAATACGAAATGTTTATTTTTAATCCCCGACCGAAAAAGGGGGGTGTTATAAGTTTGAAGTGTCTGTCTGTCTGTCTGTGTGTCTGTCTGTCTGTGGCATCATAGCTCCCGATCGGATGGAGCGATTTAGTTTTTCTTGTATGAAAGGTGGGTTTGGCCAGGGTGTTCTTAGACATGTTTAATGAAAAAGTTATCGGGGTGAGAGTGGGGAAGGAAAACCGAAAATCTGCAAATATACTCGAGTGGGGTATCAAATGAAAGAGCATCGCGTGCCCTAACTACTAAATATTATGGTGTTTTACTTATAAGGAAGTTAAGGCATTGGAATCGGGGGTTTTTCTTAAATTTTAAATTTAGATTTATTATTATCAAAGTTTACAATTATGCACAACAGTACCTGCACCTTCTGTTAAGTAAGGAAATACTTGTATAAGAAGGCACCCTCTTTCTAAAACTAACAATTATGTTCACCTAAATAAAAAACACCACAAGAACATTTTGTGTAAAATATCAACAAACAAAACAAAAACTGTAACCTGAATAGTTATAAATAATGTTTTATCAGCTTCAGATAATTATATTAGTAAATCCCGTTTTAAAATAACACACAATAATTCTGAATATAAAACAGCTAAGCTTCTACTAGGTCAATACACAGATCTTTTGACTTTCGACTCCATATCTGCTGTTTGTTCATCATGTTTTCAAATTCTATAACAATCTAAAAAGAGCAACTTAAACGATTTCTATTGCAAAAAACTCAAATTTTAACATATTTCTCTAAACTGCAAACATATAATTCATCAAAAAAATCTATAGGTTTCTGTGCTTGAAATTTATTTGATTCTAGTAGGCAATTAGTTTTGCCTACTCTGGAAATATTATTATAACGACACGCCCTTAAAGTGTTTTATTATTTTGCGGAATCCACCAAGGATAAATCATTATATTTCACGCAATCTCGGCCTGAAACTACGTCCAGAACAGCCGAATTCTATTTTATAGTAGTTCATTTCACACATAATTTTCGGTATACAGGGTTATCCAGAAATTATGGATAATCCTGCACGTTCGGCGGACATGGTGGTACCCTACACCCCAAATTAAAAAAAAAACCCAACAGACCGCCCGCCGTCTACTGGGTGTTCCATAATGTAATGGGTTTCAAAATCAATGTTTTTACTCAATTTTCTAAAACCATTGATTATTTTATTTCAATAGTCCCTTTTTCATAATCATTTAAAAAAACGGTTACTTGATTATAAACAGTAAATAAATTTTATTTGCATGAAAAAAATATTCAATTTATTTTATTTTAAGATAGATACTCGTAAGTGCTGAGTTTAACTTTCGTTTGAATTAGTTTCATAGATATCATATTTATTTATGTTCGATAAGTCTTCATTTACAAATTAATTTAACATTTTTTCATTTAATACATTCGACCACAATCACCTGATGAAAAGTGACGATACTGTCCTTAGACAGTATCGTCACTTTTCATCATCCCATCATCCCATCTTAATGGGACATGAAGATCAGAAATGTTAACGTACCTGTGTTGATTTTTTACAAATCTACATCTCTCTGATTTTGCTGGTGTGGCCTAACTGAACATATAAGTAACTCAGCGAGAATCTAACTCGCTAGCATTCGTCCGCAAGCAAACCGTCACCCACTGCGCCACTGAGGCAATTAAATTGTAATCGTACACTTTAATTTAAAACGTACCGTAGAGAGTACACAGAGGAGTAAACATCCCGTCTTTAGAGGAAGGCACCCGCATTTCCTGATTAGTGGCATCGGCTGACCTCTGCAAATTAAAAAAATGGTTTTATTCACATAACTATCTAAGCCGAATAGTAAAATAAATTCCTACTAAAATTTTAATTAAAGACTTTCTTGGAAAAGAGTATTTTTATATAAATAAATGGAAAATATTTTTTAGTCAGAGCAAACAGGCAATTTTTTTATTTTTTTTTATGATCGATAAGCCTTCATTTGACCACAATCTCACCTGATGTAAAGTGACGATGTGGTCTAAGATGGGACATGAAGACCTAGAAGGTGGCTTCTCCGGGCCACATTACGAAACACAAAAATATTATACGAATTATTCGAACTTCTACGAACATTGGACAAATTGGTGTTTTATGCGCTTGCCAACATATTTTGCGATTAATTTTTATATATATCTACTTATTATAAATGAAAAACCACCGCCGCGTCTGTCTCTGTCTTCATGTTCGGGATAAACTCAAAAGTAATGACCAGATATTTATGAGGTTTTTAAAAAAAAAAAAACAAGTGCTTGCAAAATATACAATACAAAATAGTCAATCAGCAGGAATTCACCCCACCATGCCACCTCTTTTCGCCACAATATCTTTAGCTTATTTATTATTCAACATTTATCTTTTTATTATTTTAGCAATTTGCAACATCCGTCGTTTTTAGTTTTTCTCCAGTCCATCCAAAGGTTGTCTGGAAGAGATCACTTTTAGTGATAAGGCCGCCCAATTGTTACACTATTATTTCATGTATTTTAGTTCTTAGGCATTGTTCCGTTGTATTATATTTCTTTTGTGTTTGTATTGGATTGTGTATCTTCACGTAAAGTGTATCCAAACATATCTTCAGCAGCACTATACCTATCCACAACAAACGAGCATAGATACCTATCCACAACAAAGTCTTAAAAATCGTGATTAACTGATTACAATAAGACAACAAAACATAACCAATTTAGTATAATTAACCAAAAAGATACAAAGAAAAACAATAATTGCCTACACTATTAAAAGTTGTGAGCTGTTGTTTTTTTTAATTACGTATGTAGGTACCTACCTACCTATTTGTTTTTAATAATGTGTTTTTTCAAGCATGAGCACCAAGGTTTTTATAATAGGTTGGGTATGTTCAAGTAGAGAAGTATATCAATGGTTTTCGCTTCTCCGCTGTGTAAAAAACATTGAACGAGCAAACTGTCAAGACAATGTTATCTACCTTGATAATTTTTGTTTATAAAAAAAGTTTTATTAATTTTAAGTTGATTGTGTTCAGTTCAGTTTCTTGTAATTTGACTTTGCGCTTTAAGCGACAATTTGCCATTGTCGTGTTAAATATAATTCTACAGTGAAAAAGATGTTTCTCAGTTGAACGCCATTTTGCGTCCGTTGATTGTGTTTTTGAGGACATAAACGTTTTGACTTCGACTTTGACTTTTTATATCCTACAAGCAATTGTCCTTTGATCTGGGTCATCACATCATCATCATCATCTTTCAGTTGTAGGTCGGCCACTGGACTTAGGTTTCTCATAGATATACATATGTATTATTCTGGATTATTCAGTTCGCGTTAGCGCTTTCAAAAAACAAAATCTTCAGCTTTATAATATTAGAATAAATATAGATTATCTATTTTTTATGAAATAAATAAAAAAGTACTGCATTTTGTCCAGTTATCTAATGCGGACTAAAACCTTAGCCCCGAGGTCAGTATGTGAACTTTCGACATTGTTCTTAAGGTTAACGTTGGAGCTCTTAGAGTCAAGTACATTCAAGCAATGGATTATAATTTAAGAAAGGTCTAACACTAAGGGCTTATTACACAAAATATAATTAAAATAAAACAATGGTTAGTTCTGTCAATAATATGTGTCAATGGTTAGATAAACAAGCGCTATCTCGCTCTGTCACATGTTACTGAGCGAAATAGCTATATATTTTAACCATTGTCTATTTTTTCTCGAAGATGGTGAAACAGACCCTTATCCTTCATACTTAAAAAATAATAAAACAAAGAGGTCAAACAAAACTCACCTCTTAGACTAAAACAGTAAGCGTTACGAATCAAGGATAGCAAAACACATAAATTCCAAAGCGTCCATTTTCATCGGCCATCCAAAAACAAATAAAAATTCATTACCTAAACATCGAAAAATTAATAACACAACACTTCACTTTTATTCTCCACCAGTTTATACAAGTGTTGAATGAATATTATGAATCGTTCATTCTCGGTCAATTATTTGCATACGCTGTAATTACCCCACATATGAGTCCATTCTAAATTTAAATTGTCCTCTTCATTCGTTGCTCGGTCTTATAACAGTTTTGTGTTCACCTTGGAAATAATTGTTTTCATGAGATATTTTTTATTATTTATAGTTTAATAATACCTAAACGCTTTTATAATATAATATCAGTTAAAATTTTGTGATTTGTTAGTTTTATACTTGTTCCCAGTTATCAAAATAATTAAAAAAATATATATATTGTGTTTTATTCGTCTATAAGTTTAGTAATTCTAATGAAACATCTAAACCATACCTGCACATTTCAATAAAATGATTTCATTAAATACAAATATTGGCTAAGCTAAAAGTCTATAACTATATTAGGTACATAGACCATAGTACTCAAATTAGCAATGAGGTAAATATTATGGCATTTTTCATAATCTAAAAATTTTCATAAATACCAAACATTTATTATATTTTTAACCGACTTCAAAAAAAAAGGAGGTTTCTCGACCGTATATATTTTTTTTTATGAAACATTTTTGTCATTTTATTTTTAATTCTGAAGTGAAATCACTTCTTTTATTATCCAAAATTGATGTAAAAATTTAAATACCATAAAAACATAAAACACAACCATGTATTTTTACAAAAAACTAAAACTGGAAACAAGTCAGTAAATAAAATTATATTCAATACATCCAAACAACAACACCAACAATATTTTTACCGCGATTTTCTTTTAATTTTTTTTCCATATACCTAGGTATTTCTATCAAAACAAATATTTTTAACCGTGAAGCGAGCAATCAACATTGGCTCCAGTTCTCGTGACCGCCAGGCGACGACTGTCTTCCTGATGAGCCGTGACCCTGAGCGGCGGCCGGCGCGACGTCACCATAATATGTCTCTTCCATGGGATCGCTGGAATAACTACATGAAATATTTATTGAAATATTGTCGCAGGGCCGTTAGATATCTAGTTCACTTTGTAGGGTTAATGCCGTGGAGCCTGTGAAGCGATTAAGTAAATAAATATTTCCGGACAATCCACACCACATCTAGCCCCGTAAGCCCCGTGGTAAGCTCTAAGCTCTTGCTTGCGGGTACTAGACATCTGATATACTAATAAATTTATAGGTATACAATTATTTTAAGCCTAAGTCCAGCAGTGTACGTCTTTTGCAGAAGTAATGATTTTAATACAATATTTTTTTTAGGTTTGCTGTTTTTGCTTTCTCATACACTTTATTCGTAGACTCTAAGAATGCTGTTTTTTATAACATTTTAAATGTTTCTCTAGGATTAATTTGTTATATTTATTCAAATTTAGTTTTAAGGAACTATTGTCATCTAGCTTATGGAGGAGGGCCCTAATACCCTCGACACAGTTTTTGTAACTTCTGCGTGTATTACCTACCGTTCTAGCTTCTATTTCTCTGTGCCATGTTCCCAGAATAAACATTTTTCATTTTATTTTTTTCATAATTAATATAATAGACAGACATGCATAGATATTTTCTATCATACATATTAAACACCCAGACCAAGGATAAAGTGCTTGCAAAACATACAAACACTACGGGAATTGTACCAGCTACCTCTTGCACCGCAAGGATATCATCGCCCACCGCGCCACTGAGGCAGACAATTGTAATAACAGTAATATTTCTTACTAACTGGTCCATTCCAGCTTTGCTCGGATGTGAAAACCTTCCACTTGAATCGCTCTACATATACCAGAAAAACAAAACATCCGTTCAGTTGTTTATGAGTGTATCCCTAACATAAAGACGGGAACACAGACAGTCGCGGCGGGGGACAATAATTTATAATTACGTATAGATTGTTGAATTGCTCACCCACTGCGACACTATTTTATGTTTTTCACAATTTCTTGTTGTGTTTTGTGGAGTTTACTCCTTAAGAAACGATTTGAGTTGTAAGGCCCGGTACGGAAATTTTATGAGGAGTAAAATCAAAAGTGTAACACGAAAAGTTGAGGCGTTACGTAGAAAGAGACAAACATATATATATGTAGGATTGAACGTGTAAAAGAATGAGATGGAATACATTACACAGCGTATCTCATTCTCGGGGTCTCCTTCGTTCATGCCTAAATTGCTTTTATGGTTTAAATAATCCATTATTTTTCTATGTATCACATGTATGTATTTACAAAAATAATGTATTTTTGTACTATATCAGTCACCTAAAACCCATAGTATGTATAAGCTCTGCTTAGTTTGGGGTTAGGTGATTATGTGTTAGTAGTCCGGAAATATTTATATATTATTTATTTTGACGACTGCCTTCTTAAATCACGTGACCCTGAGTGGCGCAATGTCACCATTGTCTATCGCTTCCATGGGATAGCTGGAATAACTGTATGGATATAATTGCTTTGCTCACAGGGTTGCTTGATACCCAGCGCGGTTGAGGGGTTATGATAATTTGATATAGGTATAAATAGGGGCGGCGTTGGTACCAATTGCGTTGCGCCAGCGAGCGGTCCTAATCAAATTTTTTAAGAGCATGTTTCTCGATAACTAAATCAAAACATACATCTACTTCACCATCTATTTAAGTAGTAAGAGTTATTTTTATTTATGTTGATATGCTTTAAAGCAAGATCTGTAAAAGCAAAAAATCTGTACACGTTCTAAGAAAATCACGAAACGACGTATGTACATTGGAACTCTTTTTAAGCTAACTAGTAGTGGTTAATAACAAGATTTTATATTTTTTGTTATTGAAGTGAAACTTCTTTAGAATCGTTGTGATTTGAAACCGGAAGCAACGGAAGTGGAAATAAGATTGGCTTACCTGTCGGGTAAGCCAATCTTAAACGCTAACAAGGTTAAGCAACTTTGCGCGACGCCAGTACTTGGATGGGTGACCGCCCGAACAAAATCTTTTTGGATAGTATTTTTTTTTTTTGTTTTTTTTTGTTCTTCTTATTCTTTTGTCGATTTACTGAAGTTTTATTTATTTATTTATTTATTTATTTATTTGTTGCATCATGTGGTTATAAAGGTGTTAACATTTTAAATTCCCTGACATGAGCCCCGTTGGGGCATTACAACTTCATCTTTAAGATGTATCCTAAACTATATTTAGGTACTTAAATAAACTATCTTATTATTAAGAACAGTTGGTAAGTAACTTAAATAAACTATCTTATTACTAGGTACAGTTGGTAAGTATTTAACATCATATATTAAAATAAAAAAATTGTAAGTTAGGTAAGTGTGGTATATTCTGGAATTTAACTGGAACTAGAATTTTACAATAAAATTTATGTCAAATTTAATTTATGTATTAAAGTTATTTATAATAATGTGGCTGGTGATGAAAACATTAATTTTGTATATCTATTTTATTAAGGTATTTATCACAGATTTTTATCTATACCTAAATTTAAAATATTAGTATATTATACCTTGAATATTATTTAATATATTGAATATTATTACAATAACTTATTTATGTTGATACCTACTCTATAATTATTTATGTAAGCATTAATTATAATATTTATTTATTGCACACATAAGTTTTTAAAAGTAAATAAAAGTAAATTTATGTTATTAAACTAAAAAGATTTGAATTTGTAATATGTAATCTTTATGGAATTTTTATTTTTATGTACTTATCTATGTGACAACTTATTTTAATCCAATTTATCGTCCATGTACTCTTTTACTGAATAGTAGCTTTTATTTATAAGTAGTTGTTTTAATTTACTTTTAAATAATGTGTCTGTTTCAATGTTTTTAATATGTTGAGGTAATTTATTGTAGATTTTAATTGACCGGTAATATGGGCTTTTTTTATAAATTTCTAGGAATGGTTCTGGAAGTATAAGTTTGTTTTTGTGTCGAGGGTTACTGTTAAAACTATAGTAGGAGATATGTTTGCGGACAAATAGGGAAATCTCTAATATGTATATAGATGGAAGTGTAAGTATTTTTTCTTTTTTAAAGTAGGGTTTGCAACTTTCTGGTTGGTGTATGTTGACAAGGATGCGTACACATTTTTTTTGTAAGATGAATATATCATGCGCATCATTACTATCTCCCCATAGAATGATTCCATAGTTTATATTTGAGTAGATATATGCATAGTAGGCGGAGAAAGCACACTCTGGTTTAGTGTTAATTTTTAAAATACCTAGTACATAGGTAAACTGGCTCATTTTGATTTTTAATTTTTTCAAATGGTTTTTCCAGTTTATGTGTGTATCTATTGTGAGACCTAAAAGTTTGAATTCTTTTACTTCTTCTATTTTATATTTGTCTTTGATTTGTTTGAGGTCATATGGAGTTTTTTGATATGGTCTAAATTGAATTAATTTTGTTTTGTCTGTGTTTATTAAAAGGTTGTGGTTTTCTAGCCATTTTTTTACGCTTTCAAAGGTATCTCCTATTATTTTGTGGTTATCTTGGTTTTTTGGACATCTAAATAATAGGGAAATATCATCTGCAAAGAGGATACACATAGTATTTATTACTTTAGGTAAATTGTTAATATAGATTAAAAATAATATGCTTCCTAACACGCTGCCTTGTGGTATTGAATTATTGACATTTAAAATTTTAGAATTATTATAACTTAGTTCTCCTGTGGTTTCGTTAAAGTGTTCTATTTGTAGTTAGTTAGTTTCACTTCTATCGTGTGTGAATCGCACACACACCTTTTTTTTTTATTTGATTTATAATGTTTTTCTTTTTTTTTTTGGTTTTTTGTTAATACTGATGCGTTTGTACCAAACTAGTTTTCGTGATATAAACAATTTCCTATTACATTGACAACTAGCTGATTTCCAAAAAATATCTAATAAACTCTATTTACTGCAGCAATCGTTAGAGGTCGCAATCGCAATTGACTAGGTACAACCGCGGAAAACTAACGTAAGTACAGTTAGCCCCAGTTTGATATACCTAAACATCTGGAGTAGCCATCAAAATAATTCTGTCCATCCAAAGGTTGTCTGGAAGAGATCGCTCAGAGCAATAAGACCGCCCTTTGTGCTCCGATGTATTGTCTTGTTACTGTTAAATTTTATTAATATTTTTGTGGTGTACAATAAAGATTTAACTATCTTATCTGAAAAACATAAAACCAAATTGATATAAGCAGTTAGAATCATCATAAATTGTTTTCACCCAAAGCGGTCCCTTTACTTCTATTTCCCTTTCATGCTACTTACCATGCTTTGAAAGTTTTGTTTGCACAGATCAATTTAAACACGCATTATGCTTTTTATGAGTACACAATAACACGTAGCAGTTATGTTTTTCACATTATTTCGACTATTCTTGACACTTACATCAATAATTGACGATGACTGTAACCAATGAACAGACAATTTGTAATTGACATAAGAAATTAGTTAAACTTGTTATTGTCGGTCGATTGCTGTTGGACGAGAACTGCAATTTAATTAATTGAAACTAAGTTTATTTTCTGTAAAGATCCAATATTAAGACAAAATAACATTTTATTAAAAACGTGTTTATTAAAAGTACCTTAAAACCGTTTTATAAAATTACAGAACTATGAAAACATAATTAGCATAGCCTGGCATAACTATTTCAAAGCTTTTGCTTTATAAAATAACTAGCGGCCCGCCCCGGCGTCGCACGGGTATAAAATTTTCCCGGAAATTATTCGAATTTTTTCGCCGTAAAAACCATCCTATCTCTCAAGTTGGATCGAACTGCACATGGTGTGCGAATTTTATTATAATCGGTTAAGTGGTTTAGGAGTCCATTGAGGACAAACATTGTGACACGAGATTTATATATATTAAGATTAACTATTGTATAAAACATCTGAAATGCTTTCAAAAGATAATACCATTCATTATCAGTAAAGGAGGAATATATTAATCAACTACATTTTATTATTAAAAAGTTACATTAGTCCGCCCACGCCTAAACCATTGCGGTTTTAGAAATCAGTTAAAGTAATGTGTATAATTTTAGTCCATCATCATACACCAGGTAGCATAACATACTATTAGATACCATTGCTGCAAGCTAGCTAAGTGTGATCACTCAGCTCCCCCTTTGCCGCCGTATGTCTTATATATTAAACCAGCTGTCGCCGCCACAGCTGTGGCAAGCAAAGCCCATTTCCACCAGTTGCTATCATCACTGTGAAAAAAAGAAAAATAAATTGAAATTACGTGGGATAGTCAAAACAGGCGTGTTGGTTTAGTTGAATTTATTCCGGATGTCGTGGGTTCCAAACCCCTCTGAAATTTTCTTCTTGAAAAATGTATGCGCGCTTTAAAACACATGCTTAAACGGTTAAGGCAAACACTGTGAGGGAACCGACATGTTCTGAGAACCATGTGACATTCACCAACCCCCACCTGGCCAGCGAGGTGAATTAAGGCCTAATCTCTCTCGTCAAGAGAGAAGTCCCTGTGTCCCAGCAGTGGGAACGTTAATAGGGTGATGATGATGATGATAGTATGAATGTACTGCTATATTAATTTTGTAAGTACCACCTAAGTAGCATACAAAATGATATTTTAACTAGCGGCCCGCCCCGGCGTCGCACGGGTATAAAATTTTCCCGGAAATTATTCGAATTTTTCTCGCCGTAAAAACCATCCTATCTCTCAAGTTGGATCGAACTGCACATGGTGTGCGAATTTTATTATAATCGGTTAAGTGGTTTATGAGTCCATTGAGGACAAACATTATGACACGAGAATTATATATATTAAGATAACATCACATTAGGTTAAGCGCCATCACGGTGGCAGCATTGCTTGCAGGAGCGCTTATGAGCGAGCTCTCCGCGCGTGATTGTAGTATCACGCGATAGATTGTGTGTTTTGTGTGTAAAGGCGGCCTTTAAATACAAACCTCTCGTCTTCTTCAGGTTCAGGCAACGGTGGGGCCCCAAACCCACGACATTTTGGACTAAAACAAAAAGTGTCTCGGAATATGTGTACTAAGCTAAAACAAACATTTTAATGCAAGCGATACGCCTTTTTATTAAGATAAACGATTATTAAAGTGAAAAAACTTGGAAGAAAAACGATAGCTTAGACAAATGCTTTCAGCTTAGTACACTATTACGTACACTTTAAGAATTACCTGCAGGGGTGACCTCTTGCTCGTCTGGAATAAAATTAATAAAGTTGTTTTTTTAATTGATTTATAGCAAGTCGTGTTACTTGCGTTATAATAGATTTAAGCTTTAAGTTCGACATCACGTTTTAATAGATAATTAGTCAGGTAGACTCAAACTCTGTTTTGTTAAGCTAGAAATAAGACCTAAGTTGTATAAATGTATGTTTAAGCAAAATAAACTTATAATGGATTTCCAAACAAAAAATACAATTTCGTATTTGCAATTTCTTGGGCTCTTAAAAATCTGTGTGTACAGTGTGCATCTGTGTGTGCAGAAACGATTTAAATTAAATTTAAATTTAATTTAAATCGTTTCTGTCTGAGATCAGTTTTTTTTTTTGCGTTGCTGGTCTCTATCGTTGAGGGTGAAGTGACATTATGCTGAGACTAAGTACTTATTTTTGGTACATTTTGGTGGGTTTTCTGTGTTGTATAATCTGTTGTTCCAAATAAATGTTTATTATATTCATTCGCACACTAGCTCCGGTTTTACACATTCCGATGCACAGTCCAACTGCAGCCTTTCCATGTGTTGCCACTTTATCTTTATTTAACAGATTGATCACAACAAAAAATTTATAAGATTACAAAAGGTTATAATTTTTTTCAGGAGATTTAATGGCAACTCATGGTAAGGCTATACAGGTAAATCTGTCAGGTATCCCTGTACATCTGTGCCTGTAGGCGGTGCCTCTTGGTACCAACTGTGAATAGGCCTCATTCATACCTCGCCAATCACCTCATCATCATCATCATCACCAGTCGACTATACTTTCTTTATTTCGGAACACAAAAATAAATAACAATACCTTTGTCTCTGAGATTCCTGCGCCTGTGCTGGACTTTCTTGTCCACATGGTATTTTTTTGCTGTAAAATGAAAATAATAAAATATAAACCTTTGTATAATCAATTGTACGTATTTCAAAAATAAGCATCATCATCACCATAGCAGCTGTAGGACGTCCACTCTTTCGGATCTTTATGCGGGTTTCAGCAATAGGTAGAGCTTTCAAGGATAAGGTCTTTGCATCCGTGCTTTGGCCCTTTTCGGCTAAGCACGATAGCAGATAGTAATAAAATAGATTTATAAGCCACCATTGCAAAACCAATTTTTTTATAGGCTCAGTCTAAATATAAGTAAAAGTTGTAATGTCCCAACGTGGCTCATGTAAGGGTATCTAAATTGTAACACCTTATTTGTCGCATAAATCAACAAATAAAAGAATATGAATATGAGATAACCAACATCAGAATGGATCCCATTAAGGCAACGCCAACGATGCGAAAGTTTAAATTACATTTAATAACAAATAATAAATAATTGTTTTTCATAGCTATCTAAAGCTACGATAAAACATAAGGTATATAACTTAAGACAATTAAAACAAAAAAAAGTAGGTACGAGAAATTAATATTGAGGTTTTGTCTGTTCACGTCCGTAAGTGGTAACCCTCTGAATCCTTACACGTGACCTCCGGGTGGTGCTAAGAACAGTCTCTGGCTTCGGCCGCGGCTTGTCACCATGCACCCTCCGGGCTGGGCCAGTGCGTGAAGCGATTTTTTCGTGTTTCGTAATGTGGTCCGGAGAAGCCATCTTCTAGGCCTTCATGCTCCATCTTAGACCACATCTTAACTTTACATCAGGTGAGATTGTGGTCAAATGAAAGCTTATCAATTATAAAAAAAAAAAAATTAAAAAAAAAAAAAATTGAAAATTGTAACACAAGCTTAGAGCTTTCTACAAGGTTAGATGTTTTGGTATGGTCTTTCCAGCGATATTTATTGATTTTATTAGTAGTGCCCTGCGTTGCTACCCGCGCTATCATGGATTTTCCCACGTATTGACTTTTACCCGCGCCATAAAAATAGCCTATGTCCTTTCTAAGGCTCAAGAGAATCAGTGTGATTCACCGAATTGCGTCCGGTGCAATAAAATAGAAGACGTGTATCATGTTTTGATGGAATGTGCCTGGGGCGAGGAATTTAGAAAAAAGAATTTGACCCAGAACACGGTTTTTGGAATTTGGGAGGATGTAATGCTATCCTCTCAGAGCCCACCTCGCTGGGTACTATGAACCTTGTGCGTTTATACCTACATATAACTTTTAATACATGTTCCGTAATTCATTTATCTGTCTGTAATTAATAGCTTTATATTATACTCAGTTGTGGAAGAGCGAAGGCACCTAACACAAGTATTCTATTATTACTTAAAAGGTGTCTTCAACAATTTGAATTATGTTAAGCTTATCACTGAATAAAGTTATTATTATTTTATTATACCGTGTAGTATGAAGTGCGCGCTCGCAGTCAATAACTGTAAGCGCAGTATTTATGTTATATTTATTTTTTGTACTTTTATTAAGAACTAAGTTTATAAGGGTGACATGTTCACAAACCCCCTGTATAAATAAATAAATGATTAAAAAAAAGAGAATCTGTGTCCCAATTTCTTTTAAATCGGTTCTGTATTTTTTTTTGCGTAAAAGAGGAACAGACCGAGTTACTTTCACATTTAAAAGTAATATTAGTATAGATTTGTCTTAAAAAAAGCAAATACTTACACTTCAATAACATGCGTTTTCTTATCCTCTTCGTTCTTGGTACAAGCTGGGTCACACATGAGGCTTTCAAAATATACTAAGCACTAGGTCCTGTAATGGTTTATATATAGGTTCATTCATTCGTAAACCGAAGAAGTCCAGAAGTTAATTTTTATTGAAAGCTCTTAAAATTAATGAAAAACGGTCTGTAAGTATCTGTTTATCGTTTTGGTAAAAAAATACTCAGTTGCTTATTTAACCGGCATACATTTTAACAATAAATAAATAGATTATACAGCTATGCTTATGCCAAAATACACCACAGAGCTTTTCTGAAAAGTCGTGACGTCTATGCCCTCTTCAAAGTCTCTGATAGAAGCTTTTCAGAGATTTTAGCTACTAGGTACAAAATCTCTGGTAAGTAAAGTCGTGAAGGTTTTTAATACTTTGATATATTTATAACGTAGTGATAAGACTGTCTCAGTAGGACGGTGGGCGAACACCATCTATCCACTGCACAGCGTAGGCCGTTTTTTTGTATTTTTTTGGTAAAAAGCCTTCCTTGATAATAGGCATCTAACACTGAAAGCATAAGTCAAATCGGACCAGTAATGCTTGATTAACGCGTTCAAACAAACGAACTCTTCAGCTATATAATATTCCCAATAAACAAAAAATACTTTTATTATTCATCACTGCCACAGCGCATTTTATTCATACGTTATAATTTAAATACATTATGACCACTGGTAGGTAACCTAATTACAAACAGGTTTCATTATGTTATATTGTATTATGTTTTAAATTTTACTTGTTTGTCAGTTGTTGTCAGAATTTGTGCAGGAAACACTTTGCTTATCAATTTACTATATTTTATCATTTTTTTTATGATTCTATTTTGCCAGGATCAGAGGGTATGGTCTAGCAATCTTATATTTTAAGGGATTAACCAGCATCGGGTGGAGCTCATTGACGATGGATAAATTTAGACCGTTCTGGAATCTCTTCAATGTCTTGATTGAAGAGTAGATGTGGTTAAATTAAGAACTCTCTTCCCTCTTTACAGTATTGATGGTGTTCTAGGAATTAGTCAGGGCCTCCGCCGGGGCCGCCACCTCCCTTATATTTAGAGACCACTACACCCACGGTGATCGCCCCGGCGATGAAGAGAAGCGCCCATTTCCACCAGTTGCTGCTTTCAGGTTCGTGTCCAGCAGGTGTTGTTGTCGTGCTGGACAAACAAAACATCACTGATGTAGTATATGTAGGTAGAAGGTTACTACCAGGTAATTACCTACTTATTTTAGGACTTATCAGACAGAGAGCGATCTAACTTTCCGCGCTCAGAAGCATTTCAAACTTCTTTTGTTTTTGTTTAGTTTGAGACGCGAAACGCTTGACCGATTGTCCGCTCTCTGTCTGAGAAGACCATATATAAGTGAGTCCTGTGTGTAGAGGTTTGAATTATATTGTTTAACGACATTATTAGTTAAAGCTAGAAAATATTGGCCCTCGTTTGCGCACACTCTGTGACTGATGATATTTAATGATTTATCAGTAATAAAGCAAGATGAGGCGAGAGTACAAAACTGCAATGAGTGAAAATCTAAGAGAAACTCTCTACTCATCTCTGAAATTGTAATGATAATGATATCTACATGTTTACGAAAGCTCATTTATATTTGGATTAAGGAAATTGCATATGGCATCATAATAAGTACGTAAAAATAATGTTAAAGAGTAGATTCACAATAAAATCGTACCTAAATAATTATGTTGAGAAGGTATTGATAACTTTTAACGAAATGCGCGTTTATCTATCGTTATCTAAAGAAAACAAACAAAAGCCGTCACGCGTTCCGAAAAGCGCTTAGAAATATGATGATATAGATTTTACAAAAATCTGACCTATTGAACGCGTGAACGTTCCTGTCTGAGAGTTCCTTAGGACGATATTATATCAAATATCAGAAATAATTTCCAATCCGCTAATTACCTACAGTAGAAAGTACGAGAATCAGACTATAATATCACGGAAGACCAGCGCTATAACAGAGTACTGTATTAGCAAATGCGTTGTCGCGTTTTTGTCATTTTAAAAGCTTTTTTTTATATATATATTATGCATATATTTGTCATAGTTCTTTTAATGTAAATGACAAAATAAACGTAAAAAATAAAAATATTTTTTTTATCTTTTATCTAATTATATTCTATTGTTGACATGACATGCAAGGCGGAATGACGACCGATGGACCAGGGCAATAGCAGAATGGTGGCCAGTGGGAGCCAAGCGTCGTCGCGGCAGACCACCTGCCCAATGGGACGACGACATTGTCGGGCTAGGTACTGGTGGAGGCTCGCACAGGACCGTAGAATTTAGCGTGATGAAGAGGAGGTCTTTACTCAGCAGTGGGTGAAAACAGGCTGTTAGAATAGAATAGAAAAATATTCTAGGTATTACGTTTTCTTGGGGCAGGGGCAACTCGGGCAGCGGCGTCTCACTCGATGTTGCTTGTTTTGAGCTTTCTTCGTCGGACTTAGAGGACGTTTTTTAGATGAACTAAAACAAAATAAAACGTATTACCTGCAAGGACTTGCACATCGCCGCTTAGGTCTATGAAAGGAAATATATTATATTAGTTTTTGGAGGTTTTGTCTGTTCACGTCCGTAAGTGGTAACCCTCTGAATCCTTACACGTGACCTCCGGGTGGTGCTAAGAACAGTCTCTGGTGGTAGGCTTCGGCCGCGGCTTGTCACCACCCTCCGGGCTGGGCCAGTGCGTGAAGCGATTTTTTCGTGTTTCGTAATGTGGTCCGGAGAAGCCATCTTCTAGGCCTTCATGCTCCATCTTAGACCACATCTTCACTTTACATCAGGTAAGATTGTGATCAAATGAAGGCTTATCAATAATAATAAAAAAAAAAGGTTAATGCGATGCGATTAGATGGTACATTTGGCTTAGAAATATGTATAAAATTATTAATTGTGCCATCAATAGGTATGCATCAAATGAGGTATTATCCCAAGTGCTGGCTTTAATGATAAAAAAAATCCAAGCGGCCATGATTCAACAGGTTTACAAAGTTCTTCTGTTTCCTGACTAAGCGTGTCGTCGTATTTTATCCGTTTATACGAGGTTTTTACTATTTTCTTCAATATCTCAGGGACTACCAGTCCGATTAAAAAACCTTTTTTTAAAGATAGAAAATTAATCCATCACACCACCAAGACTATAAAAGATAAGGTACCCAAAGTAGCACTGAATAACGGATAGACTATAATTTTCAGTTTCTAGCTACGACGCTACGCAGCGTTCATAAAACACATAAAAGACATCAACGCACACCAATTTTCATTCCACACATTCATTAGAAATGAATTTTCTATCTTAAGCTACCTACGCGAAAATACTTATTTTGGACGTTAATAAACAAATCATAACACGTATATCATGATCACTACTGAAAAGTCATTGAGTGAGTAGGTACCGTAACTCGGTTACATACGCAGCCGAAAATTATCAATTTATTAATATCCACTAATGCCCAGATTTAATATTTGCAACGACTAAGCCCCAATTTGACCATTTTATGCTTCAGATCTTGTTGTATTGAACAAGCCATTTTGAAACTGTTCTATTTAATGTTAATTTGATCTCAATTAGGCGGTTAAACGAGTTTAGCCTAAACTGATTGCGTTTATAGCCAAATGTGAAAACGGGACTGACTAATTTTAGAGGGTAACGAGATGTAACCGTAACTAATGACGGTCCGTTGTTTATTAAAATCGGGTAACAGGCATGAGGAGGATGCATTCTCCTCATGCCGCTGCTCGTTTCGATTTGATTTGAGAGGAAAGCCCGGAGTAAGGATGCCTGACTATCGAAGCAGAACGAGGCAGCAGAGTGGAGAAATTTTAACCATTAGGGAATGTGAACATCGACGGTGCTGCCATCTCTATAAATGTGTTATGTACCCTATCTGCCAATATTTGACATTGACATTTCAACTGCTGCCAGTTTCTGCACGTTCCGTAAAGGATTACACAAATTCTCCGCTCTTTCATATTTCTCCGCTCGCTTCGGTCCACTTTGGGTTACCTTTAGCAGCTTCAGAATTCGAATTCATAGAAACAAATTAATCTCTGATAAATTTAATCAAGTAGTTGATTAAGTAATCAGAGGTCATTTGTGATCTTAAACGGAGTTCTGTGACATTTACCGGTTGTCGGAACCAGATGGAGGACCTCCCCTAGACTTGTTCTCAGAACCGCCTGCTCCTGACCTGTAAAAATTACATTTAATCAACAAAATATATAAATTTATATTGCTGAAAATTCATACATTTAATCAACAAAATAAATAAATTTATATTGCTGCAAATTCATACATTTAATAAAAAAAAAAAAATTATATTGCTGAAAATTCCATACAGGATCATCTGGCCCCATGGTAAAACACGGCAAACGTCGTGGCGTGTAACTAGAACTTAATATACTAGACACACAGACCCACCATCGGCGGGAATCGAACCCAAAGAGGTACCTCTTGAGCCGCAAGCGGACTTCGCCCACCGCGCCACTGAGGCAGTCAAAATAAGATTTAGATAGATAAGTACCTGGGGGTCGATCTTCCGGACGGTCCCTGCGAATCACAGTCACACATAATCTATAACTGAAGCATTATATGATAAGAAAATCTGTTTCCCAATTTCCCTGAAGAACACTAAGGATTTGTAGCTTGAAACATTTTAGCTTTTATATAGCTTCTTCAATGGATTCGGTTTTGTTATGAATGTTCCATGTCATTTATTATTATTTTATGGCATTGGGCAGTTCAGTTGGTATAGTGAGTAAAATAAGAGATTTGTGAACACAATGAATTTGAGAATGTTACATGTTTGTCAAAAAAACGTCAAAAAATAAAAAAAAGAAGAATCCCACACAGATAATCCAGGGAAGAACAAGCAGTTTCAGAAACAACGATTAATAATCTATTCCAATAATATAATCTTTGTATGACTTTGTTACAAATAGAACTTCCAACTATTGAATACTTTTGGACATCGTAAAATTGCGCTCAACTGAGTAGCATTTTATCCACTTTAAAATTTTATTTAACTCGACACTGGCAAATTGTCGCTTCAAGCGCAAAGTCCAATTACAAGAAACTGAACTGAACTTCCAACTTGATTGTATATATAAAAAAATCATGCACATTGCATGTACCTAGCAGCTTCCAAATAAAAGCTTTTTACAAACATTTTTAGGGCTTCGTACCACAGGGTAAAACGGGGCCCTATAACTATTATGGAGTCTTCATCGTCTGTCTGTCTGTCAACCAGGCTGTATCTCACGAACCGTGATAGATAGAGAATTTAAATTTTGAGGGATGCCGCTATAACAGCATATACTTGCTATATAAAAATTAACATATGTATGTATAACGAGGCTCCCATACAACAAACGTGATTTCATATAAAGTTAAGCAACATTGCGAGAGGCCAGTTATGGGACGGGTGACCGCTGCAACTGCATCTTTTTGCACTTAAAAAAAAAACTTTATTCTGTTTTTTTTAAAGCGAAATGTGAATAAACTAGATGAGTATACACTCATCTAAATAAATAATTTAGATGAGTATACACTCATCTAAATTATTTGTTATGGATTTTCGATGTGAAACATATTAATGTTAGGTTATATTTTCCAGCGAGATACGTTATGGTGCTTTCGTTCTGGTATACATTTTCATATTTGAATGCGTATATTCTTTGATTTATGAAAGTTGAAGGCCAGTGAGAGAATACTCGGGTTAAATATATAGCTAAATGTTTATTGAACCAAAAAAAAAGGTACCTACCTATAGTGCCTAGAGACTAACAGGGAGCAAAGTAAAAGAATTTTAAATTAAATAATGAATATATTGATCACATTTTACTCAACCGACATTAAAGACAACAAAGCGAGAGTAACATTACTTTTAAGTAGGTATACCTATAAACAGATCACATTGGAATGTTTATACAATAGACACGAAAAAAATACACATTAGGAATATTTTTGAAGTTCGATAATCTGTAGACTATTAAAAAATTAGACTTTTTGTTTGTGCTTTTTCCAAATTCATGAAACGAACTACAACACTAAAAAAATGCAATCAAGGTTGAGGATTTTTTATGTGACGCTTAAAATATCAAAATATGTATTTAAAAGCCACGTCACGATTTTTAACTCCATGCGTTGACACTTTTTTTAGCTTCCTTAAAAAAAGGAAAAAATAGATGAACAATATTATTCTATAAAATCTACTGGTACAAGTAGGTACAAGAGAACTAAAAATTGAAATTCATGTTGCCTTTTCTTATGTGCTAATTGTATAAAGTATTTTGCAAACAAATATAAAAGGTCATATCAAAATATAAACAAGTTTCGTTAATAACATCAATAATAAATTCACGTTTCTAAAACATTTAATATTGCTGTCAAGTTCATATCATATCCGTTTATTTTATCTACATTTTGTGATAATTTTACGTGTTATTTTACATCACGTAACTTAACTAGTTTAAGGTTGGCTAACAGACCTACCGTTTCGGTTTTAGGGCGCTTTTCCACCAGAGCTTAACTATGCTACGTTGCTATGGATGCGTTCAAAATCCATTAGTTATATTCATTATTGTACGGTGCAAGTATCCGTCACATAATCTTAGGTCAGCACAATCATCACATCACATAGCGCTGCGCAAGCGACCTACTTTTTTCAATTCATAATTGAACTAAATTGATTAGTTTGCATCTAGCCATCAAAGGTCGCGTCGCGTACTCATTAACACCTCGTGCACTTCACTCAATCAATTTAGATAAATTTCGGATAATGAAGTTATTATATCGTTACTAAAATCAGTAATTTTCCCCATCAATTCTAACAGTCTAAATGTATGTAACATAACAATACACCATACATTAATTTGGTCCTTCGAGCCGGATTAATGTTTGGTGTCTTTTGTTATCACATGTTCATAAATGAATATGATTGGTGAATAACAAACGCATCCATAGCAGCGTAGCTCAGTTCAGCTCTGTCCTAGCAACTCAACTCTTCTTTAATTTTATTTTTCATATTGTTCTATTCTAGGTAGAACCTAGCCTTAGATAGGTCTGTAGCCAGACTTTTGATATTTATTTATAAGACTTTACAACCAGTGATACTGTTATAGCTCCGGCCAGGAAGAGCAGGGCCCATTTCCACCAGCCTCCAGAATCGGCACCGTCTACACCGATTGCGGATCCACTGAAAAGAAAAGGATGTTTGAATATCTATTTCACTAATATTAGAGATAGAGAGAGAGAAATATTTATTGACACATCACAACACAAAATACAATAAAACAAAGAAAAACAACAAATAACAACATAATTTTTTGATGTGTCAAAAGGCAGCAGCATAATGCAACCCCACACTTACAGCGCTTAATAAGTTGAAGAGTTTGTTTCCTTGAATCTCAGAAACCACTTTATCGACGTGAATCATTAATTAATTTATATTATTAGAACGACTTCAATTGCCAACTAAGTACACTAATTAATTATTAATTGCTTTAGTGTGGTACTAGATAAAACATTTTCCGCATTACCACAAAAACGTAACACGGCTTATACATGCGTTCAACAGTTATTTAGCTAAAGTCATTCATAGATATTTATTTTAACAACAGCTAAACATGTGTTTAAGCCATGTTTATGTTTTTTGTGGTAGGACCGTAATGGTATTAAACGACACAACGACGAGCGGCTCGCCGGTTTGTTGCATTCTAATTGAACAAAACAATGAGCGTTTGCGAGCGCTGGCGACGCGCGTATACAGAATACAGGTCATTTCTTTGCACACGTGTACATACAGGGTCTTGTTTGTAAATATTATAAGCACCATACATGTATTGCTTTAGTATAGGGCCCAGGGCATGCAAATTAGAGACGCGTAAAGCCGGCATTTCAAGAAACAGAGAACAAGGTACAGAGAAATGTTACGGGTAAATGCTCACGCGCATTGTGTATTACGCCGAACATAATGCTAAAGGTAAATTAAAAATTATAATCATATACGCCAAACCTGCGCGACCAAAGCGACTGAGAAGCGGGAGCGTCTGCCGCGGCGGACGGTACCCATGCTTTATTATGACCCTTTGAACACAAAAAAAAAACCCGACGTTCCCGACATTTTGACCGAAGCCTTACTTAGACATGTGTGGCGTAGGTACACATATATATATGTGTAAATAATTTATTATACTGTTCCAGACAATATACTCGTACTAGCTGTGCCCCGCGGTGTTACCCGCGTTATAATGTATTTTCCCGCGGAATGACGTTTTCCCGCGGTAAAAAGTAGCCTATGTTATTTTTCAGGCTCTAGAGATTCTGTGTACCAAATTTCATTTAAATCGGTTCAGTAGTTTTTACGTGAAAGAGTAACAAACATCCATACATCCATACTTACAAACTTTCGCCTTTATAATAGTAGTAGGATATTACACAAATTTAATTTAACAACCTTTAATCACTAAATACTAAAATAACAGCTTTATCTACACTTATCTATTGGTATACCGAACATACAATACATAACATATTCATATCTATATTTACTTAAAATAGGTAATTTTAAATACGGTACATGATTCAAAATGGCGACACGTGTACAGTATTCATCAATGTCTGGTAACCCATTCTGCACACAAACCACTACTGCAAGGTGGCTCTGCCATTTTGTACAATGAGAACGGTTAGTACAGATACATAAATAATATAGCAGTTTACAATATACCTCTAATAGAAGGAAAAATATAATAGATAAGACTTCTATATTTTAAATACAATCAAAGGATATTATTAAAATTAAATCAAATAGAATTACCAGCTCAAGCATGTGCGTCTATTACAGCGTAACCTTTAAAAAAATATAAACTTGTTAATACGTGTACTACAAAAGAGAGAAAGGAAATATAATTATATATTATTATTGCATAATATTCAGGAGGGATAATCTTATATATAAAATGTCCATGTCTCAATGTAAGTTACCGTACTCCTCCGAAACGGCTTAACCGATTAATGTGGAATTTTATGTGCGTATTCAGTAGGTCTGAGAATCGGCTACTATCTATTTTTCATTTTGCAAAACAACGTTTGCTGGGGCCAACTAGTATTATGTAAAATTAGGATAAATTAATGCGAACTCGCTTTAAACGAGTTCGTAACATATTTTTTTGTATTGTAAGCTGTTCACGATTTTATCCATTTCTCAGTTCCATCCCATATTCTTAATATAGGTAATTAAATATCTACTACAATTATTATTGCATGGGCAATAAATACTATAATAACAATAACAACTAAGATATTTTCAATAAAATCAAATTAGTACCTTCTGTTCGCGCAGCGATCACAGACTCCTCTTAAAACAAAAATAAAATCATTAAAAATGCCATTTGTGGCTGATATTTCAGAGTTACAACAAATAAAACAACAGACTTTCATTTCAAACGTAGACTTATTATATCACTTTCAAATGTAACGCGAGTTATACTTTTTATTTTGAAAACGGGTTTTACTCATGTAAACTCGAGTAGTTGGCACAGTTGCGGGTAACTTTCATTCATAGGCTTCATAGACTTCATGGGTCATTTTAAATTCATAGGTTATATGCGTAGTCAATTTTTTATGAAGGATAAGAGTTCATATGACCTGGATTTGACCGGATGTAAAGACGATGGGGTCTTAGATTAAGCATGAGGCTGCTTTCTTGTAGAAGCCAGGTGGCCAAGATGTATTTCTAAACCTATGTTTAATTTTTGAAAGTCAACTCTTAGCCGAAACATCTCAAGAACGTGGCACTGAATACTGGCGTATTCCGCTATACAAACAATATTAAATACCACATTTATCGTGCATAAAACTATATTTTAATCTTGCCGCCATATTTTTCAATATGGCGGCAAGAGTGGGTACCTATGCTGAAAAGGTTCTACAGAAGAAGGTGTTAACAAATAAAATAATTTAACCTTTTTGGTTCCTTGGGTACCACAATAGTATTCACTCTTTTCTCAATCTTGGGTTCGGATACCGCTTTTCTCACGATACGGTGGCGGGACCTTTTTCTGTTTGAAATTATTTTTAGAATATGTATTATATTCTATTCTTACAACGATGTTTACATTCAAACGTGTTCTAATGAATCCTACTAACTCAAATACTACCTACCTACATCTAGAGACTACCAATTCTAATAAAACTTAATATATCGAAAGTATCTATCTAGTTGTTGATATATTTCTGGAATACATACTGTTTTGTTTTCCGGACACATTATCGTTTCTTAATAGAAATACAAGAAATTTAAGATTACAACATAAATACAAGATTTTTTTATGAGACATTTCTATATAGAAATAACTAAGAAACTTTTAATTTTAAGGAGCCTCAGATCCGACTTAATTATGAATTACATAAACCGAATTTTCAGGAAGAATACGACATATTAATGAATGGATGATAAGTAATAAACATACATTTAATGAAATAAAACAAGAATGTTGATAGCTAATGGCTGTTCGGATGAATGCGGATGAATACAATATAAAACAATTATACAAAATAAAAATAAAACAAACATAGGAGTGCCGTCGAATGTGCGCCACGATTTCTTCTCGTCGAGCGTACTAAATGAAAAAACGTATGTATGTATATGGATATTTTTAAGTAAACCGACTATAAGATTAGATCTACGTTAAGCAACTGATTTATAACCATCAGTGAGTAAACTAAACAATTTTAACCAATACTCGTAGCTAAGACAGACATTGTTAACCACAATCCTACTAATATTATAAAATCGAGTTTATGGAGTTACTGCTGATGTTTTATGATTATTATTTTATTTAATTCAATAAAATAATGCTTATATTATATGCACGCCTGGACTGGTAAAATACATTCTATGTAAGATTTAAGATAAAACATCGCTGTAACATGTATTTTCGCAATAAATGAACTTTGAACTTTGTTTGTTGCATTTTCACGCAAAAACTACTGAATGCATTTGATGAAACTTCACAACTATATAGCTTACATATCAGAATACACGTATACCTCTTTTTACAGCGATAAATACCACGTGTTATTTTTCGAAATTATTGCGAGAAAATCCAGATTTGATCAAATTTAACATGAACGTAGCTGTAGCAATAGTTAAAGGTAAAAGTTGGATTTTATCGTGAGAAAATCTACGCGGGTGTAAAGCTAGTCAAATTTATCGCCTTCAAAGAGCGATGGATTTTTAAGGTAAAGCATGTTTATCTACCTTTTTGTTAGTCTACCTTATATTTTATTTTCAGAGAACTGATTTTGATTTTAATAACTAAATAAGGGTGTAAAAATATTCACCGAGGGAGCGCCATAAATATTAAAATGGCTACCTGCCGCGCGGCTGCGCTGGAGCGACAACGAAATCTTTTTTCCATGAAATTGACGTGGAGCAGCTAAAACATGATTTTAAATATAATTATAGAGAAATGTTTAAAAAATAAGCTAACAATCTACACTAAAAAAAGTGTATTTACTTACAAAAAGTAGTAAGTAGTATTTTTAGTCAATTTGGGAATTTGGGGACTCGACTTTCATTCCGATGGTCGTGGGTACTATTGTGTTAACATTATTTTTACCCCGCCACGCACCTCTAAAAATTTTGGTGCGCTGTAAACATGTGCTTTGTGTTCTGAGAACTTCAAAAGAGTTTGAAAGACATGATGTGCCATTCCCCAACCCGCACTTGGCCAGCGTGGTGAATTAAGGCCAAATCACTCTCGCCAAGGAGTCCCAAGTCCCAGCTGTGGGAACGTTAATAGGGTGATGATGAGTCACAAAAAAATGAGGTTTTATAAAGCATGAATTATGGCCTAAAAAGTTATACAATTTGTACACTAGTACAGTTACTACAGTTTACATTAGTTCTTAAGTAACAAACAATTCAGCATAATACACACCCTGTAATAACCGCGTATGCAATGCGCCTTCTTGTTCTAACTAAGTTATTAAATAACTTGTGATTAGACACAAGGAAAAAGGGTCTGCATCAGCTTTACACAGGAAAACAGTATTAAATCAAAACGATCCTAAACCTAATTAAAAATTACATGTAATATTAACTGCTTTGGTTTATTGGGATTAAATCAGAAACGAGGAAATACGTAAGAGAACGAAGGATCTGCATTCGAGCAATACCGCCACAATCTCAAAACGAATTAGCTTAATATCTTCTTATTTTTTTGTTTATAGTTCCACAGATCTAAAGACATAAAAACATTTACGTTCGAATTAAGAAACCTCCTCCTTTTTTGAAGACGGTTATAAATAAGATTATAAATGCTTACAGAGTTAAGTATAAAATGTGATCCTATAATAGTTCCTTTCTCTATAGCGGGACACACATCAATCCTACTTAAAACATATTATATATGTTATATATACATTATAATATGTAAAAATGTAAACTTAATTTAATCATCTATATCATAAACATTACAACTGGGCTAGAACAAAACGACTACCATATAGAATTATCAATTACAAAGTAACTACTACATAAAAGTCAATAACGTAGCAAGTCCCTTCCTTTTAAAAAAAAAACTATCTTTGTAGGTATTATATACTAAGATATTTTAATCGATTTATACCATAAATGCTAAATACACGGTCAATCTACAAAAATATGAATCACAAACCTGGTTTTAGTCTTCACAGAACTGAAAATAACCAGATATTTAACAAAGTACGGTAGTCAGTTATTTCTATATGCGAGATCTTATCTGTTTATTGAAGCACAACTCAAGATCTATGTTTTAATACGTAGGTACCTACCAAAATAATTGAAATAAATAAATAATGTTTTTTTTCCCAAAACGAACAGCACCTCATATTAAAATTTCATCTTTATGTTGCAGACAAAACTCATTATCAGTCATGGCTGATTTTAGACTAGTGTGCAGCAATGTAGTTTGATTAGATTAAGATTGGTCAGAGTGGCAAAACTTAATTGCATGTATTGCTATAGTTGACTAGTCGGTAGCTAATTGGTCTCAGTCATACCAAAATGTATACTAATAACATAAAAGCTATGCTTCAGAAACTTGCAGGCTGCTACTTGCCAGTGTCACCACTTCGCTCATATTTCGACTACGTTTCGATAGCAAAAAAACAGGGCGCATAAAAAGCGCTGGCGATTTAGCGCATCGGCTGCCGCTGCTGCGTCGCGCTACGTTTGATCGTCTTGTACTTATAACCTAACCTACATTTGCTAAAATACTTGACATTTAAAATTCATTCAAAAGTTGTTTAGACTGATTAACTGAACAGTTTACTATTGACTGAATAACTGAACAGTTTACTCCGATATTATAAACACACAAAAAGTAAACCACTCAATTTATAATTATTATAAATCCTACTACTATTATAAAGGCGAAAGTTTGTATGTATGGATGTTTGTTACTCTTTCACGTAAAAACTACTGAATGGATTTGAATGAAACTTTACCACAATATAGCTTATACATCAGAATAACATATAGGCTACTTTTTACCGCGGTAAAATAGCAGTTTTCGCGGGAAAATCAATTATTGTGAGTGAAGCCCGATTTAGATTAAATTTGGCACGAACATAGCTGCTTTCCCAGTAAATTACAAAGCTGCTTTTTACCGCGACAAAATCCCTTATTACGCGGTTAAAGCAAGTAATAATATAAACTTAAGATGAATCCTATACTATTATAAAATATGTGAATGTTAGTTTGTTTGTGACGCTTTCACGCGAAAACTACTCAACCGATCATCATGAAACTTTGTACACATATTCTTGGAGGTATTAGAAGTAACATAGGATACTTTTTATCCCGGGAAAATATGTAATTCCGCGGCACAATACATTTAAACGCGGGTAACACCGCGGGGCACTACTAGTAAATAATAAATCTAAATAAAAAAATTAAGAAAACCCCCGATCCAAATGCATTAATTTCTTTAAAAGTAAAACACCATATTATTTTGTTATGTGGATGCGATGCGCTTTCATTTGATACATTCATGTGATACACGAGTATATTTGCAGATTTTCGGTTTTTCTTCCCTACTCCCCCATTACTTTTAAACGGCTCAACCGATTTTCATGAAGCATGTCTAAGAATACTCGCGCCAAACTCACCTTTCATACAAAAAAAAACGAAATTGAAATCGCTCCATCCGTTCGGGATCCGATCCGATCGGGGGTTCGTTTCATCTTTTTGCATCCGGTTTGAAATCACTACGATTCTATAGAAGTTTCACTTCAAAACTAAATTGAAATCGCTCCATCCGATCGGGAGCTATGATGTCCCAGACAGACAGACAGACACACAGACACACCGACAGACAGACAGACACGCAAACTTATAACGCCCCTCTTTTTTGGTCGGGGGTTAAAAATGGTTTTTATTGTTAAAAAATTACAAAAGGTACATCTTATCGCTAATACGATGTCTTACAGACGACTTATACCTATAATATGAGATTTATATGAGGATAGAAGATAGCCAGACAGCAAATAGATACAAAGAAATACACTTACGTCACTGGAGTTGCCATCTGCTCACTGATTGGTAATGTGCCAATCTTGAACTTCTGCATTATTTCCCTGAAATTATATATATTTACGTAACAACTTTTATTATTCCAACCATAAAATTAAACGAGAAATAAATCCTACAAATATCATAAATGCAATAGATTGTGAGGATATTATGCGTGGTTATTGCTCTTTCACGAAAAAACTACTTAATGGATTTTGATGAAACTTGACCATAATAGGTAGCTTTCACATCAGAATGGTACATAGGCTGCCAGTTTTCCGCCGTTAAATACCATTATGCGTGAAAATCAATTATTGGGAGCAAACCCGATTTGGATGAAATTTTGCACAGAGACGCAGCTGTAGCCTCGGGCAGTAAAGGACCACAAGAAATATATATATATATTTCTTGTGGTCCTCGAGTTGTCGAGCAAAAAAGCGTCACGGCCGTACCATCCTTTTCTCGAAGCAATTCAGGCCATTTTCGACCCCCTGTAGCTTCGTTGTGGATAAAAATAGAAGACTGAAATTTTCAGTAACCATGCAGGATTGTAAAGACTCGGTATATTTCAAATTTCATTCAATTTTAACCAGTATTTTAAGAGTTATAAGGGGTCAAATTTCGTAATTTTGTCACTCACTCACTGACTGACTGACTGACTCACCGATCATCAAAATTCTAAGGCACTTCTAGCAGAAGTGCCTTAGAATTTTGATGATCGGTGAGTCCATGAGTGACAAAATTAAGAAATTTGACCCGTTATAATTCTTAAAATACTGGTTCTGACCTAGAAGCTTTAAATTTGGAATATAAGTAGTGTTTGTTGGTGTATGAATCAAGGAAAAACTAAAAAATCTAGAAAAGACCGGTATAGAGGGCGCTGTCGCAACGCCACGTATATACGAAATATGTACTAAAGTAATAACAATGCGAAATATAAATAAATCCAATCTTGACCGGCAAAAGGAAAATTATGTGGACTTAATACAATAAGTAGAAGGTACAGAAAAGGAAAAAAGTAGAACTGTCTACAAAATACAAAAAGAAATGAGATCACATCAAAAACAATACTTGCCTGAAAACACGTGTAAATTCAATTATTTAGTGCGATGGCCAAGTCTATATATTTTTATAAAACATTCGCTTAGTAGAGACTGAATAAATTAATAACCGACTTGGTATTACATGGATCTCACAACTTTTTACCGCAGAACAACTGAGTTGCGCGACTTGGTTTTTTTGACAAGTATTGTTTTTGATGGGATTGTGTTATCTTGTTACATGCAAGTCAACAACTGTTATTTGCATTTACTTATCAGTTATTCTTCTGTTTATATGTATTGTGTCTCAAATTAATTTATTTTAATTTTATTTATTTCTAGGTAAAGCCTCAGGTGAAAAATTGATAAATAAATAAAATAACAGAATTGGTTTCTAACCGGGCATCTTCACTGTGTCCAATATCTTCAAAGGCTTGCGTGGATTCTTTCCCAGCATTTTCCAATAGGATTTCTTCACCACCAGGGTGCTGTAAATAAAGAAATATACTTATTTAAGAAAGAAAAGTCTTCAACAAGACATATTGCTAATGCGAATGTTTAGAAGAAATTAAATTAATAATATAGATAAGAAGAGATTTATTGTTTGTATGAATGGGCTGATCTCAGAAACTACTAGTTCGTAGGTAAGAATTTTTCAAATTGGAAAATTCTTTATGTGTTAGATACCCTCTATGTTCAGTAAGGCTATAGGCTTCTTTACATCCGGAATACAAGGAAAATCCAAATGTTCCTTCAATTTATAGAAGGCTTATGGGTTACATCATTGGAAATTATTTTATTTTATATTTTAATGTTTTATGGAAACTAACAGCTATTTAAAATGATAAAGGTATAAAAACCATTTTTACTTAAATGAATTAAAAGTTTCCACAAATAATAAAAGAAAAATCATAACAACACAAAAATATAATAAAAAATTAATCATTACAATTTTTTTCACTAAATTAAATACTTAAATAAATGAAAAGCCAACAAATATACAAAACAGATTAGGTATAGCTTAAAAATAAGTTAGGAAACAAATGTTTAATTTCATTATTTAAGAACTCTATATCAACATTATCAACAATTAAAGAGTTAAAGCCGCTGCTAGCTCTGTTAATAAATGCATTCAACCTATAATTTGTATGTAACATTGGAAAATGAGGAAGGAATATGAATTTACATTACTGACATATATTTTAGTTTAAATTTAGTAATAAAACATGCTTAATTTAAAAATCCAAACCAAGCAGTGGTTATTTCAATAATGTGTCAATAAATAAATATTTCGGGACTACTCACACAGCATCACCTAACCCCAAACTAAGCAGAGCTTGATGTACTATGGGTGTTAGGTGACTGATATACTACATAGATACATTTTTTTTTTGTAAAGACTTACATACGATACATAAAAAACACCCAGACCCGAAACCAGAATCAGATCCTGGTAGATCATACAAAATCTGGTCCGCCGGCGGGAATCGAACCCACAACCTCCTGCGCCTCAGGCGGACGTTCGCCCACCGAGCCACAGAGGTCGTCAATGGTCAGTTATGTCAAGAGCTGTTTATTTTAACCACTGTCTAATTATAATTATACTTGGATATGGTAAAAGAGTCCCTTAGTATTACTTAAAGCCATTGGATCTACTGTGGGAAGCTCAAATTTATTTCCATTTTCTTGTTCTAAAGCATTTTTTTTTTAGATTTGAATTACAATGCATCATCATAATAGCAAGCCTTATCATACAAACACAACTTCTAAACTTTAAACAAAATAGAATGAAGTTTCCATCAGAGGGACAGAATACTTATCAAGAGCGCAGAACTCTCGTGTTATTAGGTTCCCGTACCCAAAGGGTAAAACCGAACCCTATTGCTGAGACTTTGTTGTCTGTGTGTCACCAGGCTGTATCTCAAGAACCCTGATAGATAGAGAATTGATAGTTTTAGGGATAATAAATAAATAATTATTTATTATATAAATAATAATAATAATTTCTATTAGCTTCGCGATCAGTGATTATCCTTTTTGATATATTTTTTACAGTAGGTAGTTTTATATAATTTATTATGTCATCTAATGTAAAAAATATATTTTTGATGTGTTTAAAATGAAATAAAGAGAATAATAATAATAATAAATATTTCCGGACAATTCACACAACAACATCAAGCCCCGTGGTAAGCTCTTAGCTTGTGTTACGGGTACTAGACATCTGATATACTTAATATAATATACATACGTACATAGATATTTTTTATGATACATATTAAACACCCAGACCAAGGAGGAAGTGCTTGCAGAACATACAAACACTTGACCCCTCGGCGGGAATCGAACCCGCTACCTCTTGCCGCAAGCGGACTCTCGCCCACCGCGCCACTGAGGCAGTCAATATAATAATGTATTTCTGTTTTCTTATATCTTTCTGATATCTTAAAAAATACTCAAAACACATAATAAATAAATATATAAGGGGGCCTGCACAAAACACTCCCAGGCGAGATGTCAGTGCAGATCTCAGTTCCTCCACTTAGAAGGTAAGCGATGTTGCTTGTGGCTAGTACTTGGATGGGTGACTGCTCTGATTACATCTTTTTGCACTCAAATAAAATGTTTTCCTTCTAATTTTTTGTGTTTTTTTATGGCGAAATGTGTATAAACTGTAAACGGAACCCTAAGTGACTTTATCTATTAATATTTATTAATTTATTTATTCATATTCATTTATTTGTTGCTTCATGTGATCACTATAAAGGTGTTAACATAATAGATTCCCTGGCATGAGCCCTGTTGGGGTATTACAACTTCAACTTCTTAATAATAGGAACAGTTGGTAAGTATTACACATTATATATAAAATTTTGTAAGAAGTATAGAAGATTCTGCAATTAACTTTAGTTTTATATAAGCTTACAAGGTACATACCAACCTCAGTCAGGTATTTCGTAACGTCGTAAACATCGTTATGGATAACCATCCAAACACTTTTGTCGTTGTTGTGCTTCTGCACTTCTGCAAGAGATATTTCAGGAACCATAGTCGAAGTGGGCGTTGTGTGTGGCCTCAGAAGAGCTAATGAGACTTAATTAACTTTCAGGTTAAATGGATCAGTTAGCAGCACGTGAATTTATCTTTTCTAGAGGTTTTCCTGTAGTTTCTATACAAATTACATCAGCCAAATCTTGGAGTGAGCATGAATTGAATCTTGCTTGGCTTGATATGTCAAATTACATGTCAAAATCAGCTGATTTTAAAGCTTGTTCCCATTGTGCTTGATTTATTTAACTACTACTTCTACTTCATATCTTGAAGGATAGTACTGGTGGGTCGTTGACTATTTTTGCGTAAACGAAACGAAACCGTTTTTTATAATCGGTCAACCGGTTGAAAAAACGGTCGACGTTTAACTGGTTCGTTCGTAGTTCAACGAATGAACCGGTTGAATGTCGCGACAGTTTTTTCAACTGGTTCAACCAGTTGAAAAAAACGAAACGAAAATCAGTCGACGGACAACCAGTCTGGTCCGTCGACTGATTTTCGTTAACTGTCTTAAGGAACTATGCGTTAAATTAAGTTCGTAGTTACATTGAAAAGATAACTGAACGTAAGTAATTCATCTATCGTTGTTTTTAATCATCGTGGTTTATTTAATTTAGTATGTTTGAGTGAGCAGTTGAATAGAATTAAGAATCTAGACAACAAAAAGAACTTTCACTATAACAGAAGTAATACTTTTGTGCCAAACAAAAAGGCGTTGACCTCACGTGCCACGTCAATTAGACAAACTAATTATTTGACACGAAAACTAACAAACCTGTGCCCAATTAACCTGTTTTTTCGGTCAGTTTGGCTCAAGCGCTAAGCTTAGACCCGGAATGAACAAACATACATACATCTCTTACGCTCTCAAACAACTGAGCGACGGACATCTCACTCGCTCGCATACCGCGTTTTACCTCGCGCTTCGCTCGCGGCTTGTTCGTTAATTTTCGGGTGGTCTTCGTGTCGTTGTCGGTCGTGTATGTAGTTGAATCTGTCTTTGTGTTTCGTTCGTTTGCGTTGCGTTTATCGTTGACGTTGAATGAAAAAACCTGTTCGTAGAAAAACTACTTTTGCCGTAATAAGAAAACAGTCGACACGTTGTCTGTAGAAAAACAGTTTAAAAAAACGGTTCGTCGATTCAACGCTCACTACTAAAGGATAGTAATCTTAGATAATAATAATAATAATTAATCGTCAAAAACCAAAAATATTGTCGACGACGAATGTGGGCAGGTAGACATACATACGAAGCAGAGGCGCTTTAAACGTACGTTTAATTATCATCACTATCAAACGGGCATTGTTTCTATCATTAAAACTTACCCTTTTTTGTCAATGTCATTATCATATGAGAAAGAGATGAAATATAAAACAAAGCGAGCTAAAAGATAACCTAAAAACAAAACAAAAACAAACATTGCTGGCAATGCGATTTGAAAGTTAAATAATAATTAACAAATCCAAGCTTAATGGCTGACTTCAATTCTGTGCTAGATGACATCTTCTTGTCTGAAGATAGAGAACACAAGAAAAGCTACCAAGAAGGTTTTCAGTCTGGTGCTGATGCAGGAAACCCTGAGGGCTACCATTTGGGGTACCACCGCGGAGCTGAACTGGGCAGAGAACTGGGTATGGAGTTTATCAAGCTTATTCCCGTGAACTTTTCGTGTCACAATTACTTTTTCTCTAACAATAATAATAAAGTTCTAACAATAATAAATAAATCATTTTTCATCAGATATAATTAAAATTGTACCTAATGTCAAATTTTTTCAATAGACTTGTCATTTAAAAATTCTCCAATATCATAATAACATTTATCTAGTAAAATTGCTCTCAGCCTTCTCTGAAACATTCCGGTTGTCAACTTAAGTTGTGGTGTTGCCACTCTCTCGGGCCCTGGCTGAAAACCAGCGCTCTGTCATAGTGCTCCTACGGGCCCTGTGGCAGATGCATTATGCTGAGCCAGGGACCCTTTATTACCAAAATTTCAATAGTTTTAAGGTACCTATATTTAATTTGTTATTAGTCTATGTTTGTTGTTATTGTTTTTGTAATTCTTTTGTGTAATAATAAATATTTTTCTTTCTTTCTTTCAATAATAATTAAGTTCGAAGATCCTGCGTGCGAAGTTTACGAAAGCGGTTTTATCTTTTTCTGCATAAAATTAAAAATACTACAGTTTATACCGCCATACCTGTTGATACCTCATTAGCATTACATACATATACTTGGGCCCATAGGAAGTCTATTTATCATGCTTTTTGATGGAACTATACCATATAAATCATAATTTGTGATTAAACTGTACGTATTTTAAATAAAAACGGTGAAATCCCTTGTTACCAACACTGTTACATACCTATGAATAATACTGCTCTTCCATGTTAAAGTAAAATGTTTATTTTTGTACCCCTTCCAGGCTACTACCTCGGTACTGTCTCACACCACCTCAACCTAAA
Source organism: Gymnoscelis rufifasciata (assembly GCA_929108375.1). Taxonomy (NCBI): domain Eukaryota; kingdom Metazoa; phylum Arthropoda; class Insecta; order Lepidoptera; family Geometridae; genus Gymnoscelis; species Gymnoscelis rufifasciata. The sequence goes on along the minus strand of OV815315.1, from coordinate 2,212,527 downwards.
TGCTGAATCAGAGACAAAATACTCAGAGAAGCTCCTCTCTCAGCTGACTAAAGTCAAGGACCTGATCGACACATTCCCCAGAGATAACAGTGAAGAGGTTGATATACTCGGATTGGCAGAGACAATACGAGCACAGTATAAAAAGACTTGTGCATTGCTAAAAATATCATCAGCTAATCCTTATGATGCCAATGTCTCATTTTAATAAGTTTGGTAAGTTGTTCTTTTAAGAATCAATAATTATCTTGATCTTAATATATCTACATGTACAAACTTGTATTTAATAGGCCCAACAAATGAACAGAACAAGAAGGCTTCTACCATATGCTGAATGCTAGAATTCTAATATTTTTATCAGATAGGTATGTTATAGTTTCATAGACATTAAGCATGCAGCAACAATGACACTAATAAGTTAAATGCTTCAAATAAGAAAAAACATTCAACTCCCCCATTGTCCAGTACTGTTTTAAAATTTTAAAAACAAAACAACCAACTTTTTTATATTTTTATTTAATTGTGCGTACACATTCACTATTTCAGCATTCCTGCTTTCTATATCATAATTTTTAAGACTAGTTTTAATGAGATTTAAAATTACAGACTCAGACCAAGATATGACCATTAAAACTCTGACGAGCCATATAAAATCTATCACTAACTACCTGACACCACTATTGCCGATAGCCAACAGTCACATGGTGGAATTCATCACTAGGAACCATTGGACTTTATTACCAGAGCCGTTGAGGTGCTATTTGGATAGAAAGGAGCTTGGAGATGCGGTGGAGGACTTTTGGCAATGTCATGCAACAATTCGTAAAGAAAATCAAGGTAATTGCCAGTTAATTTTTGTTGCTTAGTTAGTGACTTAGTTAATGTATATTAAGTGTTTTATTTGTTATATTTTAGGAGTGTCAGAGCTGTCGAGTTGGGTGTCTAACACCCGCGCCCACTGCGTAACAGTGAACAACCAGTACTGCTTATCTACTGATCAGTTACAAGCCAGGATCGTGGCGCGCGGCGGCACTGCGGTGCACGAGCTTATAGTTACCGAGTTTATGACGCATAAGAAGAGCTATGAGGTAAATCTATTAATTAATGAAATCCAAGTTGTTTGTTGTTTCATCTATGAAAAAGTGTAACAAAAGTGATTTTAATTGACTTCCCATAAGCTACAAATTGTATGTTGTAATTTATGAACCTAAATTTTCCACAAGGTAATAAATAATGCAGAAACAAAGAAGAATGGATTAACAAGATAATTTTCTGCACTAAAGTTTTAGTTGATTGAGGATTTTATTAAGGTTGTTATGACATTTTGTAAAACATTGTCTATCTTATGTACATACGTTTAGTTTATGTCTATAGTAACATTTAAGCACGATAGATCACAGTGGTCTCGGGCCCGGGCCAGCTTATAGCTACTGGTCCGGTGAATAGTTATTTCACTGTAAGAAAGCCAATTTATCGAGGAAGGCTATAGGCTACTTTTTACCACGGGAAAATAAGTCGTTCCCGCTGAAAAATCCATAAAACTCGGGCAACGCCGTGACGTGAAAGGCTCATAAGTAATAAGCACGGAAACAGCGCTGTCCAGCCTGAGTCTGTCTTTAATACGAATATTTTCTCTCAAAGGTGCAAATAATGTCTCAACACGTAGCGTCGCTGTTCCACGCGACGGACGCGACTTGTTCCGTGGAGGCGGGCGGCGGCCGAGGGCACTTGCAGGTGGCGCTGTGCCTCGGGTACGACATACCCAGCCTCACGGTAGACTGCAACGAACAGGCGGTCAGGGCGGCGGAGAAACGAGTTAATATGATTAAGGTAAAGTAGTAATAGCTTGATTTGAGGTCATCTGAAGATGAGCAGGCGCGTCTTTTAGGGCCACAATATTCAATACTACGCTTGCCAACCCGCCTGCACAGCGTGGCGAGTATTAGGAAACCGTCATTGTGATTGAAGGCGGCCTATGCACCCTTATACCTGCAGTTCTGTAGTTCAACAATTTGAACGTCACATAGACTGTATCGGACAAGTCAACGCTGAGTTACTCCTGAGTTAGTGTTATTTTAGTGTTTTTAGTATTTCTTAAAAACTTTTAAACATGACCTTCTTGATTATGACTCTCATCTGATTGTCGTGAAATAAAAATGATCTTTACTGTTTGTTGTTCCTTAAAAATATCTAATATATAACATTTCCATGTCACAATGTTAGTTAGCGTACACCTCCTAAACTTTATATCCGTAGGTAAGTAATTAAATTAGTAGTATTAAAGTATTAGTAGGTCTGAGAATCGGCTACTATCTATTTTTCATTTTGCAAAGGAACGTTTGCTGGGGTCAGCTAGTATATATATATCTTCTTCATCCCTTAGAAACAATGGCACGTGATCGCCAAGCGAGCAGATGGCAGCACTGAATCGCGGATACAACAAACAGATAAAAATCTACACAGGTTTGTAATGGTGAGGCTACATTAGCGGGTGAAGATTTAAATTTGAAATAAACTATAGTGTTGTTTGCATCGATTATGCATTTCATACAAAACTATTCTTAAATGCTTACAAAGTTAATTTGTTTTGATGCAACCAACTTATTTAGTTCATTCTTAACTTATTTTTAAATTAGCTTAGTAGCTAACTTTTCTGTAAAACTTAGAAAGACCTACAACTAGGAAATTTTATTTTCACTAAAATATCTTATAAGTTTATTAAAGACTAGCGGCACGCCCCGGCTTTGCACGGGTAATTATTCAAAATTGTTTCAAAATTATTCGAATTTTTCTCGCCGTAAAAACCATCCTTAAACTCCAACAAACATTTAAAAAAATAAATTGGCTAAATTGGTATATGCATTGTTGAGTTATGCGCTTAGCAACACATTTTGCGATTCATTTTTAACCCCCGACAAAAAAAGAGGGGTGTCATATGTTTGACGTGTCTGTCTGTCTTGGACATCATAGCTCCCGAACGGATGAAGCGATTTCAACTTAGTTTTTTTTTGTTTAAAAGGTGAGTCTGGCGCGAGTGCTCTTAGACATGTTTCATGAAAATCGAGTGTGCCGTTTAAAAATTGTGGGGGTTAGAGTGGGGAAGGAAAACCGAAAATCTGCAAAAATCTCGAGTATCAAATGAAAGCGCATTGCGTGCACATTACACATTATTATGATGTTTTACTTTTAAGGAAATTGAAGGATTCGAATCGGGGGTTTTTCTTATATTTTAAATTTAGATTGATTATTTTTAAGAACATTAAGGTAAGAGAAAACATACTATTGATTGCAATCTTCAATTTGGTGTAACCGACAACAAACATAAACTTGGTTCGGGTCAATTTGTGTAACGTTAGTTTTTTGAAGAAAGTTGGTTTTATATTGGTGGTTATAATTTTTCGTTCAAGCTAAGAATTAGTGTAAGAGCAATGCTGGTTTGCCAAGATACATACACCAACTTAACCTTCTTCGGTCATAGGAATACAACAATTCGACTTATGTAAATGGATCACATACCTACTCAGTTATAACATAATTTCGACGGAAGTCTGCAAAATTTACAGTTTATTTATTTATTTATTTATTTATTTATTAAGAAAGGACACCCAACACAAGTTAACACAAGATACAAACATAAACTAAACATGACTAAAAGGATTAAATGCGATGTGTTCTCGTAATAACAGGGCATCACATCGAGTACAATATAAAATGGCAACAGACAGTAAAATAACATTAGCACATAATAAAATAAGCAGTGGACAAAGAACAAAAGAAAAGAAATTTAAAACTATTATTATATACACAATATTATTAATGAAACATATAAACTTTAACAAAAGGAAACAAAAATTAAAATCATCATTCATACACAGAAAAGTAAGTAAAAATTAGACAAAGAGGTTAAACTTAAAATACAGTTAAAATGTGTTGCGTAACTGTATTTTTTTAAAGCTAGAATTATATTATTATGCTATTCGAAAGAGTAGTTATAGTAGCATAGTTAGCAGTTATTTAAAATAAAATTAACTCGTGATATCTTTTGAATGGAATGTCAGAATCTAATAATTCAAAAATTATATAAAGGTTTTAAAGCAATCTTACATAATAAAAAAAATATTTTGTTAAGGATTAATATCAAGATACAAATAAAGAGCCTTTTAAAACAGTGGTATTTTAATTTTTTAATATAAAAAATCGCTTATTGTCACAAAACTATAATAGTTAGAGATATGATGTAACGACGTTTTTTGTAGATAATGATAAGTTCTACAAAATTGTAATACATCACTTAGTTATATATTCCATAGTTTTCGCAGCATTCGCGATTAAAGAAAGAATTTAGGTTTATTTTTTCATAAAAATCGGTTATTGTCACAAAACTATAATAGTTAGAGATATGATGTAGCGACGTTTTTTGTAGATAATAATAAGTTCTACAAAGTTGTAATACATCACTTAGTTATATATTCAATAGTTTTCGCAGCATTCGCGATTAAAGAAAGATTTTAGGTTTATTTTTTCATAAAAATCGGTTATTGTCACAAAACTATAATAGTTAGAGATATGATGTAGCGACGTTTTTTGTAGATAATAATAAGTTCTACAAAGTTGTAATACATCACTTTGTTATATATTCAATAGTTTTCGCAGCATTCGCGATTAAAGAAAGATTTTGGGTTCTTTTTTTTCACCATGGGTTACATTATCGGAGTTTGGTAAGGAATCATATTATTTTTGAAAACTAAATATAGCCTATGTCACTCAGGGATAGTGTAGCTTTCGAATGGTGAAAGATTTTTTTAAATCGGTGCAGTAGTTTCAGAGCTTATTCGAGACAAACAAACAAACAAAAAATCAAACCTTTCCTCTTTATAATATTAGTATAGATATACTGTTGGTCTTTTCAATTGATAAAAAAAAATGTCAGACCAGTAATACTAACTCCACTAATAAAACTCTAGCTTTATAAAATAAGTAGCGATATACATTATGTATATCAATTAGTAAATCACAAGTCTGGTACGTTCAATCTTACTAAAGGGCACGAAAAAGTTAATTCACTTATGAGTAATATTTATTTATTTACTTAGGTTTGCTGCGGCATATATCACGCGCGACTCTGACTTGGCCAGTATTGTTCAACAGCAGTTTCCAGACCATGAAGTAACAAGGCTCCTCTTAACAGGTAGGTGTGTAACTGCCACCATTGGTGATAGCCGTTATAATGAACTAGATTTACATGCCACGTCGTTGCCGATGTTTTTTGGATATTCGATTGACGTATTGACGGATTGACGTATTATCCCGCGGCCTATAGCCTTCCTCGATGATTGGGCTGTCCGACACAGAAATAATTTTTCGTATCGGACCAGTAGTACCTGAGATTATCGCGTTCAAACCAACAAACAAACATAGTCTTCACCTTTATATTATAATATCAGTATAGATTATTTTGTTCATCGACTTTCTAATGTTTAATAGTTTTTCAACTCGCTACACATCTAACAAAAAAAAACCATGAAATTTGTTCCAGCCGTTCTGTAGTTTGTAGTTCGTACAAACACGACTGGCTGTTTAATTAATTCTGTTAAAAGCGGCTTTTCATGAACCTGGAGCTTGACAAAATTATCGGTCGCTTTCGTGACTCGAGTGTGCTTCCACTTAGCCAACGCAGATTAAATAAATAAATATATCCGGACAACCCACACGACAACGGTTACGGGTACCTACTAGATATATTTCATTTTACATTAAACACCCAGACCAACAGGAAAGTGTTCTCAGAACATACAAAAACATAATTTCACTTACCAGATAAATTTCATTATAATAAAATTGTCGAATTACATAAGAAAACAAGCAAAATTTGGATATTAATGTACGAAATATAATGTGAAGTTATCCCTCAAAACAGTTGAACTTATTAACCATTAAAAGAGAAGTTTTACTAAAATATTCAGTGATAAATGATCACACGGTCTGTAGGGCATGTCAGTACAAAAGTGGTATTATATCTCAGTATTCCAACTTCATACAAACGGTCGAAACGAGCTATACCTACGCGCCTCGACCGAAGGTTACGCGAGGGATACAGATAGTCGCTACTGTGTCGCAGTGACGAACGGTCGGCGAGTTGTATTTAACTGAAAAACTGTTTTTATCTGTAAATTAAATTACAAGTTTCTATTTAATATGACGAATAGAATATACTGTGCTATTTAATTTTTATGAAGCTTTATGTTCAATTTTTTATAAATTTATTAATACTTAGTGCATTTCGTGAAATATCTTCGTTTCAAAATTGTTTTCTGACTCAAATTTATTATCACGATCAATTATTAAGTCTCAAATCAAACTAAAATATAGTTTTCTTATTAAATCTACATTAAAAAAAAACGTAAACGGTCGAATTAAGAATCCTCCTCCTTTGTTTAAGTTGGTTAAAAATATAAAGCATTATTAATGACTATTATTATACAATTTATGTTAAAAAAATATTTACAACCACAAAACTAGATGGAAGTCAAACTAGTCTGATATAATTAAAATGCTGTCTGTGGGCAGGGGCAGCCCTACCGCATCTTCGCGTACGCGGGGCTGTAGGCATTTTTTTCCAAAACTCAGCCGAGTTGGAGCACTGTATAAATAATATTACCGTGTTCGTACTGACATTCCCTACAGAGTAGTTTAGCAGTAGTGCCAGATTACAGTACCTTTAATATTCCATTTTACACACTTTATAACGTGTGTGGATTATATGCCATCAGCTAAGTGTTTTTCTAATAGTTCACATAGTTTGAAAAAATATTTCTCGTGGTACATTAAACAATGCCACGCCACCCAGCCGGGCACCTCTGGATTTTTCTTCTTGAAAAATGTATGTGCGCTTTAAAACACGTGCTTTAACGGTGAAGGCAAACATCGTGAGGAAAACACCTACCTTCTAGGTCTTCATGTCCCATCTTAGACCACATCGTCACTTTACATCAGGTGAGATTGTGGTCAAATGAAGGCTTATCCAGCATAAAAAATATATATATGAAGGAGCAGGAGGCTTCTCTGGGTCAGGCATCGTAGGTTTTTAGGGCAATGAGCTAATTGATTGTTATTTTTAAGTTAGTCTGTAAGCATTGGTGTGCAATAAATATATTATCTATCTATCTATCCAAATCACAACACCAGGTAACAGGTTTTGAAATGAAATGAAATGAAATAAATTTTATTTTGAGACACACACAATACATATAAATAAAAGTAGAATTAAGTAGTAAACTCACACAAAATGTCTCAAAAAGGCTTCCAACTCAGCATTTGTTGACTTGTACGTTACATACAAGACAACGCTGATCTTCCGTTGGAAGCCCTTCGAGTCACAGCATGCCATTAAGTAAACAAAATAATTTAGAAATTGGAACTAGTCGAGAAAAATTTATAAAGAATAAAAAAAAATACGGTACTCAGAACTTAAACCAACAAACAATAAATAAATAAATAAGTTACACTCTTTTACACATATGAATAACTAAAGTATAAACAACTCAACAACAAAAATAAACAAATCTAAACACAAAACAAAGTTACAAATTCATAAAATGGATAAGTCAGTTCGAAGGTAGCTATAGCTCTTTTGATGTTCAATTAAATATAATTTAAGCTTACGTTTAAAAAGGAAACAATTAGTAACATCACGAATCGGTGGTGGAATATTGTTCCAACATTTGGAAGCCGCGTACCGAAAGCTACCTCGAAATGACGCGGAGTGATGCTTCTGAATTAAAAATTGCTTCGAGCACGTACGCACAGGTCTCGTGGAAGAAATGTTCGTCAACTTATCATACAAGTAACTTGGTGACTTATATTTTACAACGCCAAAAAGGAGACATGCCAGGTGTAATTTCTGCCGCGCTTTCATTTTCAAAAGTGATTTTTCGTTAAGAAACGGTGTCACGTGACTTCTAGGAGGAATTTGAAAACAGAAACGTGCACAGGCATTCTGGATTCTTTGCACCAAGCGTTTAGATCGACCAAGTAAGCGAGGACCCACCACAGTGTCGAGATAATTAAGTCGCGATAAGACAAGGGATTCCACGAGTTGTATACGTAACTCTTCACTGAGATATTGACGAATATTATACAGAGTCTTAAGCTTATAAAAGCATGACCTAGCTGTCTCTATAACGTGGTTCTCGAACCTAAGGCCTACATCCATATTAAGACCTAAATTTCGTGCTTCATTGACACGCTGAATAGGTTCCCCCAAAAGCGATATTGAATAATTTAGATGTAAATGATCAATTCGATGTTTAGTACCGAATATCATATACTTGGTCTTTAATGGATTCAGGACCAAGCTGTTCTCGAGAGCCCAAGTAGCAATACCGGTTAAGTCGTCATTAACGCGCTGTATAGCTGAATCAATATCTTTTGGCAAAACGGAGATAAAAATTTGTACGTCGTCGGCGTAAATATGATATCTACAAAACCGAATTCGCTTAATGATGTCTGATGTGTATATTATAAATAAAATAGGGCCTAAAATAGATCCCTGTGGGACGCCTCTGTCTAGAACAACCACATCTGAACAATTAACAGAACCATCAGCCTTTGTAATCCTAACATGCTGGCTCCGACCGCACAAATAACTGTGAAACCACTTTACTGTATCCATGTCAAAGCCATAATAACTAAGTTTAGATAACAAAAGGGTGATATTTAACGAGTCGAAAGCTCGAGAAAAATCTAACAAGACCATTATAGTAATCATACCTTTATCCTGCGCGTCTAATATATGATCAGTAACGTCAAGTAAGGCCGTAGCCGTACTGCGCCCTTTTCTAAACCCTGATTGATGTTCAGGTAGAATGTGGTTGTCTTCTAAAAACTTATTTAACTGATAAGAAACTACCCTTTCAAGTACTTTCGATAAACACGGGAGTATACTAATCGGCCGAAGATCTTTCAGAGTAGGTGCATCAGGGGTTTTAGGAAGAGGGCGGACAGAAGCCACCTTCCAAGCATTTGGAAAAGTTGAAGTCAGGATTGATGTATTTATCATGGAAGTTATTACTTCCAAGGATTGTGGAAGCGTCAGTAATAACATTTTGAGGCTTATTCCATCCGTACCTTCTGCATTAGATTTCAACGATGAGATGATACTAGCAATTTTATCACAACCTACTGGACTCAAACTAAAAACTTCTTCACTGTGCCTATTGAATTCATAGTAAGTCAGCTGAGATATGTTGCTTTCTACTGAACCGGGTACATTTAGGAAATGGTTGTTAATAGTGTTTGGACACAGGAAATGAGAAGGTAACTCATTCCTTTTTGATAACAAAATATTTGATTTCAAATTTTTCCATAGGATTTTAGGATTACATAATTCATTATTAATATTCTGTTCAAAAAATGACTTCTTTTCAAAAAAAAGTGCTTTGTTAACGATTGATTTCAATTCCTTATAATAAGTTTTCTTTGTTTGTACCTTCGTTTTCCGAAAATCAATGAGTGCAGAATCTCTAAGCATCATCATTTGTCTTATTGTCGGCGTCACCCAAGGGAACATACCATCTCTCACACAAATTGTTTTTTCTGGTACATGATTTTGAAATAACTGTAAAACAAAAATATTGAACAGGCGTACTAATTCATTTACGTCATTGAGTGAAATCATATAATCCCAAGGCAATGAATTAAGTTCAATATTGAATGGCTCCAACAATATATTTTTTAGTGGTCTATAAGTTATATAACGAGGCTTAGGTTTATTTTGTTTGATTTTAAACTCGCACACTAGCAGATCATGTCCCGTTGACCGCCCTACTGGATCATGTATTATATTATTAGACCATAAATTACTACAAATTACATCTAAAATTGACTCAGAAGAGTCTGTAAAATGAGTTGGCATGGTTACTAACTGTGACAGGCCATGAGAATGTAAAAACGTTTCAAATTTATTAAATTTACAATTATCATTAATATTAAAATCTCCTAATAAAATAATATAATCACAACTAGGACTAGCATTGACTGAGTCAGAGAGTGCATCAAAAAATAGATCCACATTAAGCCGTGGAGGTCTGTATGCAGTTCCAATGAGAAGTTTTTTACGTCTAATTGTTAAAGTAAGCCATAGTTGCTCAACAGAGGAATGTGTAGGATCAACAGGGTGACTCCATACACGGGCTGTAACTCCTTTCCTTACATAAAACCCGACACCACCACCACGACTAGCAACCTCTGACGGACGAGGTTTATGCCGTAAATTATAATTAGGTATAATAGGCGCACGTTCGTCTTGCGAACATTTTAACCATGTCTCATTTATTGCAATAAGATCCATTGGGTATCTATTAAATGCGGAAATTATATTGTCGTGGTTGGTACCTAAAGAACCCGGATTGTAAAGTCCAACCATGAAATTACTATTCACCAACATATCTTAAAATTTGCATTACTTACAGTAACTATAAGTCGAGTAGGTAAATTATTCTTAGTAAGGAAGCCATTAAGAAAGAACCTAAAGTTGAAAAAGCAATGTCTGAAAATAAAGCAAACGAGTGCAAAACATGTTGGAATGCTTCTAAAACCTTGAGAACTTTGACAGGAAATATATAATGTTTTAATTTAATTTTCTTGCTACACAAATTAACACGAAATAATATCACTGATAGATAAACTAGACTACCCTGATCAATTCTAGATTTGATTATAATCGAAATCAAATAGGATTACACCGAATATTAGTGATTCGCCGTGGACTTGGTGCGCAAGCGACCATCCCGTTCTGACCAGTGCCAAAACCAACATGGCCGCCCCGCCACCACAGAGATACGACGCTTCACAGAGCAAACCCGCTATCGGTATGGTATCGCTCTTATTCGGTTATTTGGTTATCCGGCGTTACTGGCGCGCGCCGTCATATATATTTGTAATTTGTTTGAAGGCCTACACACTTGCGGGGACCTCGGGCCGGTGTCCCTGCAGCTATTCGACAATCACAGCTCCATCGGCGGCGTGTTCAACGTGCCGTGCTGCTATCACCTCCTCAGCGAGGACGGCAACAACTTTCCCATGTCGCAGTGCCTCTCAGGTATAATCGCGATGCAAAGATTATCCGCACGCCTCTAGCGGCGAAATTTAGAAACTGTCTAAGAACGACACTTTGTTTGTTTATATCTGATTTGTATTTATTATTGATGTTTTTCCCTGACGTTAATTGTAACGAAAACTGTCAAAGTGTCGTTCTTAGACAGCTTCATTTTGAATTGGGTTAGTTTTTATATAAATACATCACTTTTCTTAAATTTTGGTTAATCTAAATGATTTTTTAAATAGGTAATGTGTCTTTTTTTTTGTTTTGTTTATTTTATGAATAATTTTAACTTTTTTTTTATTTTACCTACTAGTCCTACTGCTGGGCAAAGTTCTCCCCTTTCTCACATTATGTATCGCGTTCATTTTTTTCATGCTATTTTTTTGTATTATTCTTTTTACTGGTGGAGGCTTGCACAGGACCGTAGAATTTGGCGTGATGAAGAGGAGGCCTTTACTCAGCAGTGGGTGTAAACAGGCTGTTAGAATAGAATAGAAATACTTTTTATAATCAACAGCATATTAAACAACAGTATGTATATACATAGTAAGCTTTGCAGAAGTATAGTATCCGCAACAAGTTTCGTGTTTAAAACATGGCTTAATGTTGATGTACATGATTATCCAGCTATTTGTATGTATGTACATATATTCACTAAGCCAAAGTATTCTGTCGCAGGTTATTCCCTCGGTCGAAACGCGCGGATGCTCGCCAACCACTCCATAGACAGAATGGTGAGCCAACGCGAAATGCCTCCGAGAAGTCTTCTCTACAGAGCTATGCTTGAGGTAACTATCACATTATTACCATAAAATTCAAATTCCTTTATTTTCACGAACATAAGTATATATAGAAAGTATCTGTAGGTGGAGTTAGTGCACGTCCAATGCTGCGTTTGCCGATCAGCGGTCTACATTTTTAGCCCCAACAGCAATGGGCTATAAAGGTTGCTCACAGACATGTTACCTACTAATGTTTTTGAACGAAAGGACGTAAGAGGGTGCTTTCATCTTCTACAAGTATTTATATACAAATAAATATAAGAAAATGAAATATATGTAGGATAACGTGAATAAAAATGGTAATTTTATGGGTATATATGATACTTAATATTACTTAACCGATTAAAAATGTGAGTAATATCCCAAGCAGCAAAACAGTCTCAGAACACGCAATTTCTAAGAGTGGCAGGCTTTAAGCGCTCTTATAATTGTTTTGGAACATGCCTCGATCCTATATTACTTTTAGACAAGCCGATATGGCCTCAAAAACGCTCAGTCTCATAACCAAGTCTTATATATTTATATAAGAGTATATTACTATGCTATTGTAAGCCACTTACTCCTATAAGAGGATTTACTAAGACTGATTGCACTTGAGAAACCATGCTCTTAAATTCATATTTTATAAGCTCGTTTGATTTTATAATAGACTTGCTAAATGCTATTGTGAGAATTTCAGACTTATATAAGCAATGCATAAGAGCACTATGAGTATGTGCATTTCTGTTCTTATTTGAAACTATTATCAGATCAATAGCGCTGGATGAGTATACTATTAGAGTGATTTTGGATTAACATATTTACAATACAAAAGACAAGATGGTTATAATAGCGTTTGATCTTAGATCGATTTTGGGAATACTAATTTTAACGATTTGAAGAGTAAAATTTTGCTGGCCATATATATGTTATTTTTATTGTAGTAAATAATGGATTACAAAACCTGGACAAGATTTAAGAAAACTGGTGGCTACAGGAAAGTTTTTAGGAAGTACTATGAAATGTTAAAAAGGAAAACAAATATACCACTGCCAGGACAAGGTAGTGTAGAGAAAAATATCAGTGAGAGTTCTGCAGGTTTTGCTTTTGTACAAGAAGTCGATAGTAACGATGGAAATTTAGTTTGTTCTATTAATGATAACAGTGACGATGAATCTCCGAGCGAGGCCGAAACCATCTAAGAAAAAACTTTCGTGTTAAAAAATGATGTCAGGAAATGGGCAAAAATACAAGACTCATTGGTATTTTACGACGTTTATCGTGCACTCCAGATATTATTCATTTAAATATAAATATATCTAATAGTTCAAGACAACAACTATGGCCCATATTATGTAATGTTTTTGAATTGCCTATCTCCGTTTGCAATAGGTAAATATATTGTTATTTTTACATTAAATAGCTTAATTTGATATAATATGTGGATGGAAGATTTGTGATATATGGGTATAAAAAAATTGCTAATAACAGGAAAAAGGTACTTCTAAAGTCAAAAGAAATGTGTCTTGACTTGAAGTATTTTCTTGATTAGGTATATGCATTTTCTCTGTGCAGTCATGACAACCAAATATATTGATTTTATAGTTAACGAATTATCTAACATCTTGATACAGAAGGGACATTTATTGAAACAATTTGTTTGTTTGGTTATTAAAATATTATTTCGAATAAACACGTATTTCGTAAACGCACGTATCCTTTTGGCGTATTTTATTTGTATTGGTCTACAAAATGGGCAGAAAATATCGTGCTACTTTTTTTTGGCATCCAGTCATGCTCTCTTTTTTCTGCCCGTACTTAGCTGACCCATTTATGCCTTATAAGCTCTTCACTCGGGAATCTGTAAAATATAATATTAGCAGAGAAGCTTATGATGTACTGATGATAAATAAAAGAAGCAGTTACCATGTTGGTTAAGTTAGTTTTTTTTTCTCCCTGTCGATTTATGGTTTTATGTATAATTGCGAGGATCCCTAATTTGTTTAAATATGGAGTTTGCTTTAGTATTCCGAATGCTAAAATTAGAGTAAAAAATCTTACAATAGTCTTGAATGCGCTTGTAAAATGCAGCTATACATATGGCGACACTATCAATACAAAATAACAAATAATATATCAAAACGAGAACTGGAAATACCATATTTAATAAGGCGCATGAATTTTGAATCGTAAAACGAGGTCTACTTTACAGTAAATAATAAATTCCAATAGGAATACTTACCGTAAAACTCAAATACACGCACTTGATAATAACGGCACTTTAGTATAAACAACTTCACAGCAACTTTATTTGTTTTCATTAATTATTATTTTTTTCTTCCGTGTAACTTTGAAACCAACACCCATACAACTTTCAGGCAACTTGCAGGCTTACAAGATACTTATGTAAAAACAATATTATCCTAAGTCGGCTTATATTAATTTTGCCTAGATTTCTGTAAGCTCAAACAGCATTAAATTAGACTGATATTAAAAGGATATTAAACTAACTATGCTTATAATTGGTGCCCAAACACGGGCTTATACGATTATATAGAAGTGATATAAGAGCCAAAAACAGTAGTCTTGAAATTGCTGTAAGCCTAGTTTTTGCTAGTTGGGATATGTAATGATTTATCAATTTGGTAATATTTTAAATAAGTGCGAAAAAACAAAGGCTTTTATATGTTGTTTGATTTAATAACCCTAGTTAAAATATGGATTATTTGTTGTCCGAAATAAAAGTTTTTTTTTTATTAATCTTAAAAATTACACGTCTATTATACAATTTAATTTTCAATCTATGTAGGTGAAGTCGATTAATAATCTGTTATTCAATTGATTGAACAATTGTTATGTTAAAATAAATAACGATTAAATTACAAATTGAGTTTAACTTGTTCGAACAGCTCTAGAATAGTATATATTTATAATTGAAGCTTACACATCATAATAATATACTTTATATATTTTACAGGTAATAATAAGAACACACGCCCCAGACTCCAACATCGCAACAGGAAAGCTAAAACGCATTTCATCCAAGGCGGATTCCTTTGAAGCATATTTCAAAATGGCCGAAGAAGTTTTAAAACTAAATCTTTATAACACGATACCCAAAAGTTTTCTACAAGATTTGATTAATAATGAAGAAAGAATTTGGAAAAATCTAGTTATTTTTTATTTAGTTAAATTGTGCTTAGCGCAAGTTGTTGAGAGTCTTATATTGTTGGATAGAATAATGTTTTTGTATGAATGTGGGTATGAGGATGCGTATTTGGTAAAGCTGTTTGATCCTGTTTTGTCGCCAAGGTGTCACAGTATCGTAGCTATAAGGAAATGATAAATAAAATTTATATTTTGTTGATTGTGTTTGGTTTTATTGTATGTGCCAACAACACTTATTTCATGTACCTGACCTATTTTATACTCCAAATTAATGTAAAATAGGTCAGGTACATGAAATATTTTAATTCTTTTAATCTTTTATGATTTAAACAGCAAAAAAATGAATTTTAGTTACTTTTTTAGACAGTTCCTTACTGCCTGGAACACGTGTAGCCTGATATCACAAAATAAGATAATGATTTTAATATGTATTTCAGCTTATTGGTTTATATTTTGAATGTGTTATAATAATACATTTTTCGTAATATAATAACTAAAAGAAACGTTTCAAGCAGTAAAAAAATCATGCCTATTTCCTATTACACAAAGGAATTTTAACCAAAACTGCAAATTAGCTGTGTCAAGCTATAATCTCGAGTTAGACAAACACAATATTCAAAAGTTTTCCTTTATCCCGAAAGATGATAAAATTTATTAAAAACCTTCGTCAACGTAAAACTTTTACACGCTAAATCCTAGATCAGAGTTATTTGTATTATTCATTTAAATAAAATGTACCTAGATACAGTTACTAGTTTTAATTTTTTATTAAAAGACCAATTTTTATTAAGGAAATTTCCAAACCTGTACCGATTTACAAATCCTACTTATTTCCAAGATAAAACAGTTCGGGTAATTTTTTTGATTTTTCGTAAGTTTATGAGATATTTTTTTATATCATTGATTGCAGCTTCTTCTATTCAAAAATAAAGGAATGTTTTGTTTCAGTAAAATGATCTAGCTATAGTATTTCAAGTAGTTTCCCTCCAGAGCTCGTCCATTTTTTCCATCCTGTAGGTATATATAATAGTCTCTCATTATCTTGGTATTGTGAAATAAAGTGAAGCCAAACAAATGCCCGGACTCCTCTAACAAACAATTCAAGTGCCTTCGGGCAACTTTAATTAGGTAAAGCCTACGATGGACCGTTTCTAAGGAAACTCGAAAATTGCAAAATTTCTTTGTGAGATATTAAAATTGCTTTACAACTATTTATTTAAATTATCTTTAAGTTGACCTGACCATGCTCATCATGCATGGATGCATGGATTTCATCATGTATGCCCATGTGCGTCTAAGGAAATAAACGTTTGACTTTGACTTTAACAACCAAAGTGTTAGCAATTTTCCATCCACACTATTTCTAATCGTATAACGATTGGGATGAAAATGAAATGAAATGAAAAATGAAAATGTATTTATTACTACGAAAAGATACAATTATTTCTTAAAAACCTTACTAAACTACAAATACCTGATCGTAATATCTGATCGTAGAGCAGTTTAAAATCTATTCAAGAAAATATCTGACAGTTTCCTCACTAGGCTAAGCCTGTATCGAGAAAACTTTTTTACGACATTAATATAGGGAAATAAGTTGTATGCTCTCTTAGTATCTAATGAAGGTAAAGTGCTATTATTTAGTCGACTAATTAAAATAAATAAATTGATAAATATACAATTATTTATAACTTACTTACATATGTAAAATTAATAATTATGTTAATTATTTATGTAGGTATATTGTGTAGGTATATACTATTTACAAAAACATTTTATTATTATACAAAAACATTTTAAATGTATAAGTAAATATATATATAAATGTAATGTAAATATGAATTCTAAAAAAACAACCAATTGATAATATATTATTCAAATCTATGTAGTATATCCAGTCATCTAACACCTAGAGTAAAAGCTCAGCTTTCCATTTTCATTCCATCAGGGTTTGAAAAACATCTTTGATTTTAATTTAAAGATTATCCCCAAAACTTATTCCTCAGCGAAATTCCTCACGGACCAAAAAAGTGCCAGTTAAATAAAATGATTGCAAAAAAATAATAGTTATATCTTTACCCTCAGCCAGCAATGTTAAGTCGCAATTTCCACTTTCGCCACCCCAATACAATATTGCCTTGTTTCCTTTCCAAAAACAACACAATGACCTAGAGATCGTATCTGCACTCCAAGCGTAAAGGCGAGTGACGCACCGTTCATAGAAACTGTACGTTGTAAATGATACTATCTGTTAATTGAAGTTTTCGCCAGAACTTAATCTATGGATTCCGTGTAGAGAGCGCTTCTCAGAAAGGTGTGAGTAACCGCAGGTGTTTAAAGGTTTAGGGGTTTTTTAATGCACGAGTAAAGATTTTTACTTATGTTATACGCTTAGCCGTATTTCACTGTCAATATATCATAATCATTTAATTTATTGTTACGTATTCACCAACTCGCACTTGACCAGCCTGGTGAATTATGGCCTAATCTCTCTCTTTAGAGAGGAGTACTTGTGTCCCAGCTGTGGGAAATTAGGGAGATGATGATTGTTATGTAAATAAATATTGTTTATTGCTACGTCGTAGCATGCGCTACGGCGTAGTGATGTCTACGACGTAGTGCAGCTACAGATGTGCTACGTGGCTTCTTCCACACAAAATAATCAAAATGTATGACAGTTTGTCATAAAAGAATAACTGAACGATATTTACCTATATATAGTACAGTCAGCGTCAATTTCATATAAGCGTCTAGAGTCGACAAAATAATAAAAACATAAAACCCAATTGATATAAACAGTTATAATACTCATAATATTGTGTGCACCCAAAGTTCACAAAATATCTCACGTTTTTTACCTTTGATAGCAATTCTGGTGGTTTTTCTCTGTCTATTCGTTTCGGCTACTCTGAAACAGCTTTATCGGTGTTGATGATAAGTATACGTAATTAAGAGTAACTCATGTTACTTTTACGGAGTATGTAAAATCCACCCTTGTTAGTATTCGTAAGATGCGATAAATAACTGATAACTATAGTAAGTAAATCTACAAATTTACTTAGGTACCCCTGATAAGACCGCTGCAAAATGGTGTAAGCTGGGGTATATGAATAGCCTTATGTATAATAAGTAGACGTGCCTAAAATACTAAAGACTGGTGAACTTGGCTTACTAAGGACGCTATCTAATTATTATCTGCGCATAATAAGCTCCCAAATTTGTTGGATAAGGAGAGCCTGTTGCTTCGTCTCACGCATAAAATAAAACATTTTTTCGACATGTTTTATTTGAAAGGCTGTTTTATACCACTTTATAAATTGATGTAATTACATTTTGGAATTTAAGTCATGCTTACGGTATAAATATAAATTCTGTCAACCTTTTATATATAGTGTCTCGTCATATACCAGGCAACTCCGGGAAGACAAGAGATTGAAGGATCTTCAAATTATCTACTTCCAGACAGAGAGTTCAATATACCGCTTCAGTAAGCCTTATGAATTCCATAAAATATTTGTTGACTTAATATATATACATATACATTTTTATGCTAGAAAAGCCTTCTTTTGATCACAATCTCACCTGATGTTAAGTGACGATGTGGTCTTAGATGAAGCATTAAAATCTAGTAGGTAGATGGCGCCCCCGGGACACATTATGAAACACGAAAAAATCGTTTCACGCACCCGCATCCAGCCCGGAGGGTGGTGACAAGCCGCGTCCGAAGCCAACCACCAGAACCTGTTCTTAACACCACCCGGAGCACCACGTGTAAGGATTCAGAGGGTTAACACTTACGGACGTGAACAGACAAAAACCTCCATATTCTAATTAAATGCGATCCCATTAATTTGTCGCTATAAAGATCATTTCGACATTTGTATTTTTAAAGTATTATAATTCATAACTGAAAAGGGCATACTGAACTATTATAGAAATGAGTGGGTTCTTAGTGGAACGACTTAAAAAATTAAACTACAATGTTGACGTCATTTAGCTTAATTACTTTTGCAGTGAAATATCTACTTACGTACTTTCTCATAGTGGAAGCGTTGATAAAGGCTGCACCCAATGTGTTCCAATTTGTCGTGACAGCAACACATCAGTTAAGCCGCTACCTGCTGCACAAATAACAATAAAGTGGAGAAAATGCCCCAGAAAGTCCCTTTACAATAGTTTTTAAAATACATACACACAACAGACTATAGGGAAGATAGAAGCGAAACAGCTTTGGAGCGGAGCAGTGGAGCTTACTCCTTAAATTCACGCGTGGTAAGAATAAGTCGTATTACGTTATATCGTACCACTGGTCTAGTAGGCATGATGACTACATACAAATTGGTATTCTGTTTAGTCTGTATATTAACCTATCCAAAAATACTGGACAGCTATGTTTTGCTTTATCAGGTAATAAGCAAGTGCTAGGATATAGGCATCAAAACTCCGTACATTTTGCTCGAAAACGTTACGCGACACTTCAATACTCTGTATCGTCTTGAATTTTCGTTTGCAAGAAAATGAATAAGTTAATAATAAATAAATAAATAAATATTTCCGGACAATCTACACAACAACATCTAGCCCCGTGGTAAGCTCTAAGCTTGTGTTACGGGCACTAGATATCTGATATATTTAATATAGTATACATACATATATAGATATTTTTATTATACATTATTAAACACCCAGACCAAGGAGAAAAGTGCTTGCAGAACTTACAAACAATTTTAACCCCGGCGGGAATCGAACCCGCTACCTCTAGCTCTGCAAGCGGACATTCGCCCACCGCGCCACCGAGGCAGTCAATAAATATACAACTGGGTACAATTGTTTAAAATAATTTAAACGACGGACTCAGTGGTGGATTTACAAGCAGGCTGAGTAGGCTCGAGCCTAGGGCGGCAGATTTTAGGGGCGGCAAATTTTGAGAACGATTTTTTTTTTACCTCATAGAAATCAATAGAATATTTTTTAAGTTTACATTTATTGTGTAAATAGCATACATAACCCCGCCCATACATGATTGTTGAGCTTCGATTAGCTCAAAAATATACCGAAAAACTTTACTAATATTTTACGTGCAATTTCAACGAAATTGTTGCATTGTAAAAATAAATTGTTGAGGCAAGGGCGGCAAAAACTATTCAGCCTCTACCTTGAAAATTTGTAAATCCGCCACTGGACGGACTTATTATTATTTTTGGAGTTTAATCCTTCGATTTGAGTTATAAGGCCCGGTACGGAAATTTTATGAGGAGTAAAATAAAGTGTAACACGAAAAGTTGAGGCGTTACGTAGAAAGAGACAAACATTATAACATATCTGTAGGATTGAACGTGTAAAAGAATAAGATGGAATACATTACACAGCGTATCTCATTCTCGGGGTCTCCTCTTTGCGCGATACTTCGTAGTCTCACTGTATTTTATTTATATTATTTTGTAACATACTTTATGTAATACGCTTTATTGAAGTAATATAAATAATCCGAATAATTACAGATATATGTTGGTTTCTCTTATCATTTTAGCAGATGCGTTAATTTACCCTTTTTTTTCTATTCGATATAAATATCATAAGTATCGTTCGTAAGAAGTAAACTCCAATTGTGCGTCGTAGCTGACACACACACACACTTTTTTTAGTCATCTACCCTTTTTTCACAAATTATCAGGATTGAAGGTTTAGTGCAATTACGGTGTGCGTAGCGTTTTTATTTATCGTCGATGTTAATAGAACGGACAGACAAAAGCCGCAATCTATACTTATATGTTCCTGTGTCACTTAATACTTATATTTTTTTTATATGTCCAAACAATACCGCCTCCAATGCTTGTCTAACTAAACCACAATCCCTTATCCATTATATTGTCAACGGATCTTATATTATAAGAAGGACGAAATATTCGCCCCCACGCCTTGTGGGTGATCTTTTACACCCTTTGAGGAACGCTGAAGTCACGATGACAGAGTTTTGTCAACATAATCGTTGTATCGCCGTCCGCCCTCGAGATTAACGACCGGATTTGTAGACAAGTGGCAAAAATACTAGATAGTGAATAAAGTTTTAATTAGTCGATTCAGTTTCAGTTTCTTTATTGCAATCAACATTAATAACATTTAAGAACCCTGTTTATAGGCCATAGCAAAATTTACTTACATACTAATTAAAACTAATAAATTAGAAAAGTCAAAGTCAAAGTCAAAAACGTTTATTTCCTTAGCCTACATGGACAGGTCATCTTATACAATATATAACAACAATTAATAAAACTAAACTAAATTAAAAAAAACAAAAAATATCAAGGAAATAACATTGTCTTGACAGTTCGCTTCAATGTTTTATACTGAGTTGAGAAGCGAATAGAACAACACAGCTTTATCAGTTACTAGCGGCCCGCCCCGGCGTCGCACGGGTAAAAAAAGTTCCCGGCAATTTTTCCTTATTTGTTCACCGTTTAGACCTACCCTGGACTACGACAAACATTTTAAAACCAAAATCAGCTCAATCGGCCCAGCCGTTCTCGATTTTTAATCAGACTAACGAACAACAATACATTTTTATTTATATAGGTAGATTAAAATTTTTAGTGATTAAACATAACCCATTTTCCAATAAATAAATAACAATGTAAATCACTTTGACTTATACAAATTTATCGAACACAAAATTAAAAGCATGTTTCAGACTCTCTGTCGGTAGGCCCATTGGTTATCTTAATCCTAATAATGTAAAAAGCTAATTAATAAATTATATGCATTTTCAAATTACGGAGAACAACTGATGTGCGTTATGTAATAATAATTAAAAAACAAGACATAAAATCTGGAAGTGGACAAACATCGGGGCATAAAAAAATAAACAAAAGCTTATAAAAAGATGTCAATGAATATGCCTTGCTTATCACTGTAGCTGTTGTGAATTTCCAAAAGTGGGTAATTTCATGCAAAAAAAAAATCTACTAATATTGCGACAGGTTCAATCTCACATAAGCACACTTCGCTGTCTTTATCAAGAGACATTTGTCTGAGAAAAGGGGTAAAATCTGGAGGCGGATTAAATCGCTTAGAAGCCAATGATAGTTCAGACACCCTTCGCGATAAAGTTGAAAGAAACATTACACTGATATTGAAAAATGAGGATTTTTCAATATCGCCGAATGAGAGCAACATGTTTCGTGATACTAAGTGTAACTAAATGAGCTTGAATAATAGGTTTATTAAACACTTAATGTATTGTATATCCCCATCATCATCATCATCGTCGTCGCTTAGGTCAAGGGATGGTCTAAGGCCGTTCAAGGACACACGTGGCTTCAAGCAGCGCTTCAGGCGGGGAGTCGAACGGTGCGTATTGCAGCGAATAAATGTTCTTGCGGAAATTCAAACATAGCACCCACCACAGCTAAGTGTTGCCTAAGCGGGAGGACACTCGACTTTCATTCCGAAGGTCATGGGTTCAAACCCCGCCACGTACCTTATGATTTTTCTACTTGAGATATTTATGTGCGCTATAAATAAAGGCAAACTGCGTGAGGAAACCGGCATGTTCTGAGAACTTTAAAGAGTTTAAGTGACATTCACCAACCCGCACTTGGCCAGCGTTATGAATTAAGGCCTAATCTCTCTCGCCTAGAGTCCCTGTGTCCCAGCAGTGGGAACGTTAATAGGGTGATGATGATGATGACCCACCACAGCGGCGCCCGAGGAGTAGTAGCCGCGTGGTACAAAAAAAAGTCAAAGTGATAACGTTTATCGTGTTTTAAAAATAAATAGCAATTTTTGTAAGTTCAGCCACCCATATTATGCAGAAACCTCTTCTGTGCTATAACGAATCAAATAACGGTCGTTTCAACTTTCAACGTGCTCATTTTTCTTTACATAATGATCTTTTGTTCCTTGTGCAATCTAGTCAGCATAATGTTGTATACAAAACCTAATAACTTCCTGCGATATAGATGTTATTATATGAATGCGATTTAACTGTAAATATGAACAAAAACATTTTGTTGCGAATTTTGACGAAATTACCTACAAAACAATGAGATTGAATAATGTTAAAGCGAGGTTCTTGCTCGAGTTAAACGAACCACAAATGCACACTGTTCGAGGGAAATGTTTCATACATTTTCTATATATTATTTAACACGCCATTGTTGATGACATGTGGTTCCGGTCCAGAAAACAAAAAGGATGTATTTTGGCATAATTCGGTTACTCGCATGTCTCGGGCTGTTTTTTTTTTTGATTTGGTACTCTTGATATTCGTGGCCGGTAATCTATTAATAAGTACCTACTAACGAAAAAAAATTAAATTAAATTCACATCAGTGATATTTCTTTTCTAAATGAACATTTATTTATATTAGCAATTCTTCGTATTCTTTACTCCAAAACGATAAGGCCAAAGATATACAAAATAAAGTTTATATTGAAATTTCATCTTTTCAACTACAAAAAAACCTTAGCGAATTAACATAGATTAAAAGTTACAATAGATCCATAATAACCCCTAATGGCTATAAGCAAAATAAATACATAGATTTAATTATTTTATCAATAAACAATTTTTAAATAAAACTTTATATATTTGAAAGATGTGAGAAAATTGTGTGAGATCGATCCCATCTGTCAATTTTAGAATCAACCATAGGATATATTAAATGTGTATGTAGGGAAATGGAGCCTATATAAATAAACATGGCCTATTTCGCTCTGTAAAAATGGAAACCTATTCCTCGCTTAGGTACCTACTCAGAATGCCAGATTATTACTTATTATTACGGTTAAACAGCTTTAAAACTTATTCGAATGAATAGTTTATACCTACATACTTCGTATTTGTGCCTCTATACGGGCAATCTGTGCTTTTTATTTTAATTTGATCAAGCGTTTGGATTTGAGACTATTCAAATATCATATCAGATATGATATTTGAAAACAATTTTTCGGGTTCAAAATTCAAATAAAAGCTCTGAAAAAATAAAGAAACAACCAATATTATTGATCTATGATAGATATTTGAATAGTCTAGGTTTTGTGGATTCATGACCTAAAACTTTTTTATCCTTTTTTTTAATTTCTTCATTGTGCTTTACTGACAGTGTTCAAAATCATGATTTTCGCCATACAGCTTCCACTGCTTGACAAAAGTCTCCATCGTAGAATCGTAGAATGTTTCAGTAGAAAGAGTTACCTATCTGACCATGATGCTTTGACCTAAACATCCGTCTATCGAGGTTTTGGACGTCCTTTTATGCGTTTGCAGATTGAGGAAATATTTTTTTATTGTTTAAACCCATCTATCGGCCATCAGCTTCCTATATCACAGAGATAAACCTCACATGCAGTCAATTTTGAGATCTTTTCACCCGACTGCACGACGCAACGGAGTGGTAATGTATTTAACTATATTATATAGTCCAGGTTTATATGTATGTATGTTCCTTTGTAGCACTATAAAGATCTATGCCGTATTATCGTTGAATAGGTATTTTATTTTAAAATCACTTTTGGTTTTCTTTCAACATTTTTTGATACGCCTGATCTAATTCAAATTAAAGTTGCTCAACAACCACTCTCACTTTAGGCTTATAGACTGTAAAAGTTCCCAAAAAAAACAAAGTCGCAATCGTAATATATTTTTTCTTAAAATCAGCTTGAAAACATACAAAAAGGTTAATATTTCTGGAGATTCCACACGTAGGTACGAAGAACTTAAGATGAACACATGTTTGCTAGGTAAAGACAATCAATGAGATTCGAGGAGTCTACCTTACAGTCACTTCGTGAACTATGTCACCAATGCAACACATCTCATTACAACGAGTAAAACCTCTATCTAGTTAAAAAAGAAGGTTTAAAACCATAAATTGTGGCTACGAGGGAAATGCAATAGGTATCCTATTAAAACTTGAATTATGGCCTAATCTCTCTCTTTAGAGAGGAGTACTTGTGTCCCAGCTGTGGGAAATTAGGGAGATGATGATTGTTATGTAAATAAATATTGTTTATTGCTACGTCGTAGCATGCGCTACGGCGTAGTGATGTCTACGACGTAGTGCAGCTACAGATGTGCTACGTGGCTTCTTCCACACAAAATAATCAAAATGTATGACAGTTTGTCATAAAAGAATAACTGAACGATATTTACCTATATATAGTACAGTCAGCGTCAATTTCATATAAGCGTCTAGAGTCGACAAAATAATAAAAACATAAAACCCAATTGATATAAACAGTTATAATACTCATAATATTGTGTGCACCCAAAGTTCACAAAATATCTCACGTTTTTTACCTTTGATAGCAATTCTGGTGGTTTTTCTCTGTCTATTCGTTTCGGCTACTCTGAAACAGCTTTATCGGTGTTGATGATAAGTATACGTAATTAAGAGTAACTCATGTTACTTTTACGGAGTATGTAAAATCCACCCTTGTTAGTATTCGTAAGATGCGATAAATAACTGATAACTATAGTAAGTAAATCTACAAATTTACTTAGGTACCCCTGATAAGACCGCTGCAAAATGGTGTAAGCTGGGGTATATGAATAGCCTTATGTATAATAAGTAGACGTGCCTAAAATACTAAAGACTGGTGAACTTGGCTTACTAAGGACGCTATCTAATTATTATCTGCGCATAATAAGCTCCCAAATTTGTTGGATAAGGAGAGCCTGTTGCTTCGTCTCACGCATAAAATAAAACATTTTTTCGACATGTTTTATTTGAAAGGCTGTTTTATACCACTTTATAAATTGATGTAATTACATTTTGGAATTTAAGTCATGCTTACGGTATAAATATAAATTCTGTCAACCTTTTATATATAGTGTCTCGTCATATACCAGGCAACTCCGGGAAGACAAGAGATTGAAGGATCTTCAAATTATCTACTTCCAGACAGAGAGTTCAATATACCGCTTCAGTAAGCCTTATGAATTCCATAAAATATTTGTTGACTTAATATATATACATATACATTTTTATGCTAGAAAAGCCTTCTTTTGATCACAATCTCACCTGATGTTAAGTGACGATGTGGTCTTAGATGAAGCATTAAAATCTAGTAGGTAGATGGCGCCCCCGGGACACATTATGAAACACGAAAAAATCGTTTCACGCACCCGCATCCAGCCCGGAGGGTGGTGACAAGCCGCGTCCGAAGCCAACCACCAGAACCTGTTCTTAACACCACCCGGAGCACCACGTGTAAGGATTCAGAGGGTTAACACTTACGGACGTGAACAGACAAAAACCTCCATATTCTAATTAAATGCGATCCCATTAATTTGTCGCTATAAAGATCATTTCGACATTTGTATTTTTAAAGTATTATAATTCATAACTGAAAAGGGCATACTGAACTATTATAGAAATGAGTGGGTTCTTAGTGGAACGACTTAAAAAATTAAACTACAATGTTGACGTCATTTAGCTTAATTACTTTTGCAGTGAAATATCTACTTACGTACTTTCTCATAGTGGAAGCGTTGATAAAGGCTGCACCCAATGTGTTCCAATTTGTCGTGACAGCAACACATCAGTTAAGCCGCTACCTGCTGCACAAATAACAATAAAGTGGAGAAAATGCCCCAGAAAGTCCCTTTACAATAGTTTTTAAAATACATACACACAACAGACTATAGGGAAGATAGAAGCGAAACAGCTTTGGAGCGGAGCAGTGGAGCTTACTCCTTAAATTCACGCGTGGTAAGAATAAGTCGTATTACGTTATATCGTACCACTGGTCTAGTAGGCATGATGACTACATACAAATTGGTATTCTGTTTAGTCTGTATATTAACCTATCCAAAAATACTGGACAGCTATGTTTTGCTTTATCAGGTAATAAGCAAGTGCTAGGATATAGGCATCAAAACTCCGTACATTTTGCTCGAAAACGTTACGCGACACTTCAATACTCTGTATCGTCTTGAATTTTCGTTTGCAAGAAAATGAATAAGTTAATAATAAATAAATAAATAAATATTTCCGGACAATCTACACAACAACATCTAGCCCCGTGGTAAGCTCTAAGCTTGTGTTACGGGCACTAGATATCTGATATATTTAATATAGTATACATACATATATAGATATTTTTATTATACATTATTAAACACCCAGACCAAGGAGAAAAGTGCTTGCAGAACTTACAAACAATTTTAACCCCGGCGGGAATCGAACCCGCTACCTCTAGCTCTGCAAGCGGACATTCGCCCACCGCGCCACCGAGGCAGTCAATAAATATACAACTGGGTACAATTGTTTAAAATAATTTAAACGACGGACTCAGTGGTGGATTTACAAGCAGGCTGAGTAGGCTCGAGCCTAGGGCGGCAGATTTTAGGGGCGGCAAATTTTGAGAACGATTTTTTTTTTACCTCATTGAAATCAATAGAATATTTTTTAAGTTTACATTTATTGTGTAAATAGCATACATAACCCCGCCCATACATGATTGTTGAGCTTCGATTAGCTCAAAAATATACCGAAAAACTTTACTAATATTTTACGTGCAATTTCAACGAAATTGTTGCATTGTAAAAATAAATTGTTGAGGCAAGGGCGGCAAAAACTATTCAGCCTCTACCTTGAAAATTTGTAAATCCGCCACTGGACGGACTTATTATTATTTTTGGAGTTTAATCCTTCGATTTGAGTTATAAGGCCCGGTACGGAAATTTTATGAGGAGTAAAATAAAGTGTAACACGAAAAGTTGAGGCGTTACGTAGAAAGAGACAAACATTATAACATATCTGTAGGATTGAACGTGTAAAAGAATAAGATGGAATACATTACACAAAATTAAAAGCATGTTTCAGACTCTCTGTCGGTAGGCCCATTGGTTATCTTAATCCTAATAATGTAAAAAGCTAATTAATAAATTATATGCATTTTCAAATTACGGAGAACAACTGATGTGCGTTATGTAATAATAATTAAAAAACAAGACATAAAATCTGGAAGTGGACAAACATCGGGGCATAAAAAAATAAACAAAAGCTTATAAAAAGATGTCAATGAATATGCCTTGCTTATCACTGTAGCTGTTGTGAATTTCCAAAAGTGGGTAATTTCATGCAAAAAAAAAATCTACTAATATTGCGACAGGTTCAATCTCACATAAGCACACTTCGCTGTCTTTATCAAGAGACATTTGTCTGAGAAAAGGGGTAAAATCTGGAGGCGGATTAAATCGCTTAGAAGCCAATGATAGTTCAGACACCCTTCGCGATAAAGTTGAAAGAAACATTACACTGATATTGAAAAATGAGGATTTTTCAATATCGCCGAATGAGAGCAACATGTTTCGTGATACTAAGTGTAACTAAATGAGCTTGAATAATAGGTTTATTAAACACTTAATGTATTGTATATCCCCATCATCATCATCATCGTCGTCGCTTAGGTCAAGGGATGGTCTAAGGCCGTTCAAGGACACACGTGGCTTCAAGCAGCGCTTCAGGCGGGGAGTCGAACGGTGCGTATTGCAGCGAATAAATGTTCTTGCGGAAATTCAAACATAGCACCCACCACAGCTAAGTGTTGCCTAAGCGGGAGGACACTCGACTTTCATTCCGAAGGTCATGGGTTCAAACCCCGCCACGTACCTTATGATTTTTCTACTTGAGATATTTATGTGCGCTATAAATAAAGGCAAACTGCGTGAGGAAACCGGCATGTTCTGAGAACTTTAAAGAGTTTAAGTGACATTCACCAACCCGCACTTGGCCAGCGTTATGAATTAAGGCCTAATCTCTCTCGCCTAGAGTCCCTGTGTCCCAGCAGTGGGAACGTTAATAGGGTGATGATGATGATGACCCACCACAGCGGCGCCCGAGGAGTAGTAGCCGCGTGGTACAAAAAAAAGTCAAAGTGATAACGTTTATCGTGTTTTAAAAATAAATAGCAATTTTTGTAAGTTCAGCCACCCATATTATGCAGAAACCTCTTCTGTGCTATAACGAATCAAATAACGGTCGTTTCAACTTTCAACGTGCTCATTTTTCTTTACATAATGATCTTTTGTTCCTTGTGCAATCTAGTCAGCATAATGTTGTATACAAAACCTAATAACTTCCTGCGATATAGATGTTATTATATGAATGCGATTTAACTGTAAATATGAACAAAAACATTTTGTTGCGAATTTTGACGAAATTACCTACAAAACAATGAGATTGAATAATGTTAAAGCGAGGTTCTTGCTCGAGTTAAACGAACCACAAATGCACACTGTTCGAGGGAAATGTTTCATACATTTTCTATATATTATTTAACACGCCATTGTTGATGACATGTGGTTCCGGTCCAGAAAACAAAAAGGATGTATTTTGGCATAATTCGGTTACTCGCATGTCTCGGGCTGTTTTTTTTTTTGATTTGGTACTCTTGATATTCGTGGCCGGTAATCTATTAATAAGTACCTACTAACGAAAAAAAATTAAATTAAATTCACATCAGTGATATTTCTTTTCTAAATGAACATTTATTTATATTAGCAATTCTTCGTATTCTTTACTCCAAAACGATAAGGCCAAAGATATACAAAATAAAGTTTATATTGAAATTTCATCTTTTCAACTACAAAAAAACCTTAGCGAATTAACATAGATTAAAAGTTACAATAGATCCATAATAACCCCTAATGGCTATAAGCAAAATAAATACATAGATTTAATTATTTTATCAATAAACAATTTTTAAATAAAACTTTATATATTTGAAAGATGTGAGAAAATTGTGTGAGATCGATCCCATCTGTCAATTTTAGAATCAACCATAGGATATATTAAATGTGTATGTAGGGAAATGGAGCCTATATAAATAAACATGGCCTATTTCGCTCTGTAAAAATGGAAACCTATTCCTCGCTTAGGTACCTACTCAGAATGCCAGATTATTACTTATTATTACGGTTAAACAGCTTTAAAACTTATTCGAATGAATAGTTTATACCTACATACTTCGTATTTGTGCCTCTATACGGGCAATCTGTGCTTTTTATTTTAATTTGATCAAGCGTTTGGATTTGAGACTATTCAAATATCATATCAGATATGATATTTGAAAACAATTTTTCGGGTTCAAAATTCAAATAAAAGCTCTGAAAAAATAAAGAAACAACCAATATTATTGATCTATGATAGATATTTGAATAGTCTAGGTTTTGTGGATTCATGACCTAAAACTTTTTTATCCTTTTTTTTAATTTCTTCATTGTGCTTTACTGACAGTGTTCAAAATCATGATTTTCGCCATACAGCTTCCACTGCTTGACAAAAGTCTCCATCGTAGAATCGTAGAATGTTTCAGTAGAAAGAGTTACCTATCTGACCATGATGCTTTGACCTAAACATCCGTCTATCGAGGTTTTGGACGTCCTTTTATGCGTTTGCAGATTGAGGAAATATTTTTTTATTGTTTAAACCCATCTATCGGCCATCAGCTTCCTATATCACAGAGATAAACCTCACATGCAGTCAATTTTGAGATCTTTTCACCCGACTGCACGACGCAACGGAGTGGTAATGTATTTAACTATATTATATAGTCCAGGTTTATATGTATGTATGTTCCTTTGTAGCACTATAAAGATCTATGCCGTATTATCGTTGAATAGGTATTTTATTTTAAAATCACTTTTGGTTTTCTTTCAACATTTTTTGATACGCCTGATCTAATTCAAATTAAAGTTGCTCAACAACCACTCTCACTTTAGGCTTATAGACTGTAAAAGTTCCCAAAAAAAACAAAGTCGCAATCGTAATATATTTTTTCTTAAAATCAGCTTGAAAACATACAAAAAGGTTAATATTTCTGGAGATTCCACACGTAGGTACGAAGAACTTAAGATGAACACATGTTTGCTAGGTAAAGACAATCAATGAGATTCGAGGAGTCTACCTTACAGTCACTTCGTGAACTATGTCACCAATGCAACACATCTCATTACAACGAGTAAAACCTCTATCTAGTTAAAAAAGAAGGTTTAAAACCATAAATTGTGGCTACGAGGGAAATGCAATAGGTATCCTATTAAAACGGTTCGTGATATATCGTGCCATACGCAACCATTATTACTAATAAATAATGCAATGCCTTTTTGTTTTGTGGTGATAGGTTGTGTTGGAAAACTGTGTCTGTGTAAAATAAATGTAGTAATTTTTTTATTTGGCATATTTTAAAGTAATTTTTACTCGATAATAACAAAACTTACACATTTTTACATAATTTGTATAGAAATATAATATAATATGTAAATTCTTTATAAATAAATAAACGTGCACGTTGATTTTTAATTTCATTATGGCGGCGGGTGAATTATTTCACGAAAGTTTCAACTTTAAAGGAACAATTAAAATAGAATTTTTCATAAGATAGTATATTTATGTGGAAATGCATGCTTGGATTGGTAAGTAGTAGTAGTATTTATTTATTATTATTATTATTTATATTTAATTTTCAGCTCTCTTTCTCTCTTAAGTCTTTAACAATAATTTAATTTAACTGATTTTAAACCCTCATTGTTTATTCACGAAAACTATAATCTAACAAGAATCAGTCATGTATGTACTGTACACACATGTTTTATGCAAATAAATTAATTCTTATTCTTAACGTAGGTAATATTCTTAGTTCCTACGCGATTGATATCATTTCTAAGGCACATACAGAAAAGTATATATCGGACGCGAAGTCCACAGCTCACACAGTAACGATATTATCTATGTCATAGAGATTAACATTTGCCCTATGCGTGGTCCCAGAAAGTCTACCACAGACGCATCTACGCCTTTACGCAAACATTGTACAAGGGACAACCTACACCTACATCACAGGCTTGAACCACCCTAATGTTATAAAGAGGGCGCGGAAAGATCGCGCGGCATTCACTTCGACATCATGGCGCACGCAGCCTGCATGGTGCTAGCCTTACTACTGGCAGGTGAGTCCGCTCACTTCTTTATTTGAATTTATTTGACATTTTGAGATTTTGGCATTATGGAGTGCAGGGATAAAAAGTTTGAATAAAGATTGTATGCAAACTTTTTGTTTAAGATAATTTTATTTTTCATTTATTCGACTTTTGTTTGTCGCAGTTGAAGTGTTCTGTTTTCGAAATATTTTTCATGTATTTTTCTAATGACTCAATTTATCTCCCAATATTTTAAAAAAATTGAAAAATATTTTCAAGAATTATAGTGCTTGTCAAGATAACGTAATAGTTGAGAAAATAAACTCGTAAAAACCTGAATAGCAGGTAAGTGAATGAAATAATTAGATTCAATATTTTTTCCTTGTTTTAAAATATGCAACGATTTAAAACTATTCACCTGTAACTATTCAGATTAGAGCGAGGATATAATATAAATATTATTTCAAATTAGGTATCTACTAATAATCCAATCTACTAATTGAATCAATCCATCGTTATAATTTTATTGTGTTTTTTCAAGAAGTTATTGCATACCTTAATTCAGCAGGATGACTTATCAGAGAATTTCATGCATTTTTGTACAAATATTACCAACTTTTGTACAAACTCACATAACAATGCTTATTGTTAAACTTTAATTATTATTTTAAATCTTGACACGGGTATCAACCTGTTTGACGGTTTTTAAGTTTTCCGATATTTGGACGCTGTTGCAAGCGCCATGATCACGGCATAAACTGGTTGTTAAAAACTATGATAATTTTTTTTTTTAAATATAATAAATTATAAATAATAATGTTAAATTATAAACCAAAAAAAAAACCTAAATTTATTAATTTATGTACCCGAATTATCATTTTAATCACGTTATAATGCTTTCATCCGAAATTAAAGTATCTAATAATGAGATTACCTACCTTGACATTTTGTTCCTTTTTGTTTGCTTCCACACCAATTCAACGAATTACCTAATCAAATAAGGACTGATCGTTTTCGGAAATTACAATAACAATACTTTCGTGTAATAGGATTTTAAGTTATTATGTGAAAATGCAGAAGGATGGTGTTTTTGTTTAATAAAAAATAAAGTCTATGTGTAAAGTCAGACAATTTTAGTATTTCTAACCCAGATAATCTTGTATATAAAATTTCCATGCCACAATGTAAGTTACCGTAGCCCTCCGAAAAGGCGTAACCAATTATTATTAAATTTTATATGCGTATTCAGTAGGTCTGAGAATCGGCTACTATCTATTTTTCATTTTGCAAAACAACGTTTGCTGGGGTCAGCTAGTGGATTTTTTCTTAAATGTACTGTTACTAATTATTTAATTCAATATTACCCTGGATTTTTTTAATAGAGCATCGCTGAAATTTATACATCAACAGCTTATTGGTCAACTGTAAGTTAGCCTATCTAGACAAGTGATACACACATACTTATACACATCAGCACCCAAATTACGTTCCCACTGCTGGAAAACAGGGACTACACTGCTGGCCAAGTGCGGGTTAATTCATAATTATATTAAATACATGTGGCAAACAAAATAATTTATACACTTTAAATGTATTTTTATATATTTATTTATTATTTATTTATACATAAAAACAACTCAGATAACGAAAAGCTTACCTTCAAGAGAAAAGTATAAAAAAGGACCTTCGTCCACAGGTTCACTTAGAATTTAAAATTGATCTATAAGATAAATAGGAATAACTACTTTTAGCTATGGGACTTGCTTTTAAAAGGTAAAACTCACAACAGAAAAAAAGTAATTAATCTTCAATTAAATATTACTTACTTGAACCTAAGACTAATATTAGCCATTTCAAAATAAGTTTTGAGGCATTTGTTAAATGTTGTTAAATTAAAAAGCTTTTTTAACACCTTAATAGTAAAAAGCTTAGTTAGGCAAAATTAAGAATGTTTCTAAGGTTAGGCCAAATCTTGGATATTTCCAAAGATTCAAGTCAAAGATTTTAATTAAACATTTTTTAAGTAGGTACCTATTGTTTTATAATAATATAAGGGATTTTGATATGTAAGATAAGTACCTACTATTTTGTTTTATTTTGTAATATTGTTGTTACGTCCAACGCAACGTTTTGCTTACGTTTTTCAAGAATTTGATACCAAGATAAATTTATTTCATCATTACAACATTGTTACCAACCATTACAGGTTGGCAGGTAGAAAATGCCTAGGCATTAAGCCCACCTTTTCAAACACCGTTTCCTTTACA
The DNA here is from genome assembly GCA_929108375.1 of Gymnoscelis rufifasciata. Taxonomy (NCBI): domain Eukaryota; kingdom Metazoa; phylum Arthropoda; class Insecta; order Lepidoptera; family Geometridae; genus Gymnoscelis; species Gymnoscelis rufifasciata. The sequence goes on along the minus strand of OV815315.1, from coordinate 2,178,307 downwards.
CAAATCTATTTTAAATAAAAAAAAAATCTTATAGTTTTATATTAAAAAAAAATCTAAATCTTAAACTTGATACATCTTAGTAGGTATACTGTTGTTAAAATCTAACAGATATATTGTGGCGATGGCGTAAACCGATGATTCCGAAGGCAAGAACCAACCTCATACGGAAAGCACCTTAGATGCACGCACTTCGCATGATTTACATTAGGAGAAGAGAACCCGAGAACTTGATCTATTTCATTGTACCCTGAAGGAATTTACAAGTATAACTTAAATATAAACTTGGATAAGCACACGTTGTTTTAGGTAAAGCCTTTAAAAATAGTTGCAAGTTTTAGAAATTCATAATATCAAACATTATGAATTTCAGACAATTGTATATTTTACGGAAGGAAAATGTAGAGAATCGCTAAAAACAGGACAATTTTTTTTTGGTTATGTGAATTCCATAGCTCATTCAAAACTTTCCTGTTATCAACGTAAATGGAATAACCTATTTATATATAACCATAGCAAAAATAAAAATAAATATCGCCTTTCCGTTGCGCTGTTGTTATTATTCGATTTTGGTGACTAACTTACCTATTCGTTTTAAACCAACGTTTCCCATATTATTTAACAATTATTTTACCCAAAAATATTCTTGTTTTGTGGAGTATTTCACATTTTACCTATCGTAATGAGGTTTTTGCGGAAGATAGTCCCAAATCGCATGCTTTCCTTCGGGAATCGAATAATCTCAAAACGAAATTTCGTCTTAATCGGTACCACAAATTAGATTAGATTCAATGTCTTAGTAACAAACGTTACAAGTAAATGACAAGCCTTTGTAAAAGTCAACCGCAAAATAAACTGATGAAATAGGGTCCCAAAATACTATAAACAGTTAATTACGTCAAAAGTGTGTTAGTATGATCATTCTCCTTTGACCAATTAAAAGTTCAAATAAAATTGACATTTTGGTATAACTTGTTACATCTGGCCCGTCAAGCTAAAAGATGTTTTGAAACGTTAATTTTGATCACTTACTTATGAGTTACGATGTTTACTATACTTGTTTATAAAATATTAATATAATTTGTACAGACGCGACAAAAATTCTAGCACAATAAATAAACATAATTTTCTCGCTTATTTAATTCTTGAACGAAGCAAACATTTGTTTCAATATTATGCACGCAAAATAACAAACAAACCCACTCACTGTAAAAATAATCTGAGGGCAACTTATTTCCGTGAGCAAACTGAGGCCCTAAACAAATTCTTAGTTTAGTTAGTTCGAACTTCGGGCCCACACACCTGTTACATACATTATAGCAACAGGTAGGGAAAGTATAATTTAATGTATTGTGAACGATTACGTTAACTGTGATTGAGTATTTCTTAGCTATTTGATTTTACTAACCCTAGTCATTAGGTTACTAACAAACTATGGATTATTTGTTGTTCCGAAAGAAATTATATTTCTTTATTTATGTAGCCTTGATGTTTGAATTGGCTGTAGACGCGATCAGATCAGGCTAAACTCGTTTGAAAAACCTCGAGTTTCTTAACCGCCTAACTGAGATCAAATTGACTTTAAATTGTAATTTTTCAATGGTTGAACTTAACTTAATAAAACTCGATATGCAGCATAAAATGGTAAGTTTAAAACATAAAAAAATTAAATCAATAAATTAATTATTTTTTTATGTTTTAAACGAGTAAAAAGGCGATTTTTTATAATTTTTATTTTTTTAACAGTTTTTTTTAAAACACTGTTGAAGAATCAGATGATGATGAAAACAGTGATAGCGAAATTTCGGATGATGCTGAAGAAAATGAGTGTTAAAAATAATGTACCTACATTGCATAAAACCCAATAAAATACATTACATTTACTATATGCGTTCATGTAACACTTCTTTTTTGCACGCCCTTAGCAGCTGTCCCCTCGCCTGGCAAGGTCTTATGCTGTTCAAAACCGCCTGGCATTGTACATACTTACTCTGAGAAACCTATTTAAAAACATATAAAAATTTCAAGTATACAGGATAAAGTTTATTTTACCTCATCAACTGTGCGTTTTCTAATTGACCTGTCATATACTTCTGCTTATTGTAATCGCCTGTCAATTTTTTTTTAAGATGTACTATAAATAAACTTAATTCTATTAAATTTTCAAACATACAGAAACAAGTTTTGAAACCCCATTTACTTAACAGTTTGAAAAATAAAGAGGCTGATGACGTGCACGGCTGACGCCTGCCAGGTCATGGCTATTGCTCTCAGCATGCCATAAATCGTCAGTATACAAATTTCTAACCTTACAGGGAGACCGTTACTCCCAGGGTTCACTAGCTCTCCAGCTATAAATGTGAGTAGTGAGGATGTTCATCGCTCTTTCACGCAAAAAGTAAAAAATGGATTTTCCTGAAACTTTAGTATAATATAGCTTACATATCAGAATAGCATATAGGCTTTAATATTTACAACGGTGAAAGCCACTTTTATTGAGAAATCGATTAATGCGAGCAAAGCCCGATTTGTAACAAATTCGGCACAGACATAGATTAAAGGCAAACCGCGGGAAACTATATTATTACGTGGGAAAGCTGCACGCGGAAACCTAGCTAAATCCAAATTTTCAAAAAGATATAATTGGCCTCTATAGGAGGACCTATAAACGCCTTTCTTAAAAGCTGGTCACAGATACCTACCTACCCAGTAGTTTGGGTAGTACCTACCTACCCAAAATTATTATAATCCATCGTGCATTTATTTTACGAGAAATTCTACCAGAGCGTTTTCACCTAGCTGATTCGCTTGGCAAAATCAGTGACTCGTTCTTTTCCAGTTTGGCAAAGGCAAAGGTAAATGCAAAAGTCAATATAGACAGACACAAATAGTATCTTGCTAAGAGAGTACCAGCATACAAATCAACATGATATCTCGCATTACTTGTCTAACGTCTTAGGGGTCACATTTAATTCAGTTCCAATTCCACAATCGCGTTATCCAACGCTTTATCCCTGATTACAATGCGCCAAAACATCTAGGATTAAACGCACAAGTTCTCAGCGGTTTGCTCGGATTTTCCTGTCAGGCTTACATTAATTGAAAGCCGCTTCTTACGGGCTGAGACCTTCTGACAAACAAATCTATTGTCTATGCTAAATACTACTATAATATTATTAAACTTAAATGCTGTTTGTTAGAAATTGCTAAGCTCAGGTCAGATAATGCCAATCTTAGAATACTTTTAGTTTCTTTTTAATCTATATCTAATTTACTATAATCTTTCGTTTTAATCTTTAAAAAATCAGCTTAGCTCATGAATTTCCACAATAAAACACAAAAACGATATAACGGTTTATATCAATTTTATAAAAGCTGAATGTTTTAGCGCAATCCTCGGATCTAGCCAAATCTAAGAAGAATGACCTAAAATTTTATTATCTTTCGAGTTTATTTTATAATATATCGCATTCAAAATCTTACTTTCCCGAAGCCTTAAAAAACAGTACCTAATAATTTATATATGTTTAACTAATTAACGTGGATAAGTCTATCACAAAACAAATACTACTAGGCGACTTTTAGGTTTATTTTTGTATGCGAAATTGTATAAAAGAAAATAACATTATCGAATTAAACGAATAAAAAAATGTATAACTGACGTCTTTCAAATTCAGTTAAATTGAGTCTTTGATATTTGAAGTATCAATAGCTTTTTTCGATATTATGTTATTCAAGTTTTATTTATGATTGTGCTTTGATAGATTTAATCTGAATATATGAATGAACAGATGTGGGACGGTGGATATTTTATAAAGCGAAAATAATTTGCGAATACGATTTTCTCCAAACAAAATAAAATAAAAATACTGAAACTCGGTTCTCTACAAAAACAAAAGCATTAATGATATTTTCATAGAAATTCCTATTTCATGGCGTTCGTGAATATAACTGAATTTACTGATTGAAGTCTGATTCACAAAAAATCTATGAATGCAAAATCATACATTGATAATCTCCTTTAGAGGTTATCTTTTAAACAAAAACGAAGGGAAGCTCTCGCATTGAAAGAATTCTGAGAAATAGAAAAGGCCTATTTATTTACCATTATGTCCAAAAACCTCACAAATGGATCCGTGGACATCATAAATTCAGTAATATTATTGGGGTTCGATACCTACCATTTTTGTCCTTATTGGCTTACCTCCTAAAAACGTTTTTGTGTGTGGCCAGGTTGCATTTTATCATAAATATTTAATTTGGATGATGATTGATAAATGCGCAAACGATATCATTAGGACGACAATGTTTTTGTCACACAATGATAATTATAAAACTATTATCAATGTATTACAAAAAGATAACATTTTTGAAAATCACTTAAGTATACTTAGGTAGGTACTTTACCTGTTTGTGCCCCATATTAGGTATACATAATGTATAAATAGAGTGATGATGCGAAAGGAATCATTGGATTTATTGACTAAAAATACCCTGTCGTATTTCTGTCCTTGAGTATTTCTGGACAGGAAGTTCAAATTTAGCTTAGATTACCTACTGTGTGTAATATTTTATATAAAGTACCAAGTGAATGCAAATTGCTCAAGGCGGCGACAAAGGCAATTAAAAAAAAATTAAGATTGCGGTTTTCTTACATAAGCATGTTTGATGTCGTCTATAGATAAAATCCTGTCTTTTTAAGTGAATAAGTAATTTAATATTGTATTTTCTTTACTTAATGGTTCATCAAAAATGTTTTTTAATTAATTTCCTTCGAAAGTCTATAGATAGATAACTCTGTATTGTAAACCCCAAAAAAAAACAGTTAACAGTAACAAGACTATATTAATTATAAAGATGCTTTATCCGATCCGCGGGAAAATAAAAATAAAAACACGGACAACTCAGTGACGTAAAGACGTTATTATAAATTATAATATTTATAATAAATGTCGCATAACTAATTCTACCATCTGATACAATCCATTTCATTATTAAATGTCTAACTTACCTAATAATAACATTATCTTATAGCTAATTCGTTTAATCTTAAAATCTCGCTTGTCTGTTCCTTGAGACGAAAAGCCTAGAGGTAATATGGCTTATCCACGTTAACATTGATGGTATTTAAAGGATTTAATAGATATTCATAAATTAACACCAATTTTCAGTAATCCTCTTCTTGTTACCTGTATAGGTATATAAAATCAAAACTATAGAGAAATAAAATCAAATTTAAATTTAACCTATCAATGGAATAGAATAGAATAGAATAGAAAGAGTTTTATTTACGTCATAAACACACAATACAATTACAATTAAAATTAACATAAAAGCAGTTTAACAAAAATAGTATAGTAAAAATATTTAAACGTAAATCGGTTTCCACTCAGCATAATGCTGTAGCAGCTAGGTGAGCGGGCTACAGCGCTGGTTTTCAGTGGTACCGTACAGCGCAAGGCGGCCCTAAAGCGAGGCAATAAATCAATCAATTTATAATAAAAGTTATAATAAAATGTGTTACTTAAAATCTATTGTATCGTTTACATTTATATCGATCAATGGGCGGTCTTATAGGTAAAATCTATTTCATCCAGACAACCATGGAATGGGGAGTAAATAAATCAGCTAGGTTGTGGACGGGGGTGGTGGAAAAAATACTTAAAATGATTACTTTACTCAATAAATATTTCCGGACAATCCACACAACAACATCTAACCCCGTGGTACTCTTAGCTTGTGTTACGGGTGCTAGACATCTGATATACCTAATATAATAGACATACATATGTAGATATTTTTATTATACATATGAAACGCCCAGACCAAGGAGAAAGTACTTGCAAACACTTTAACCATCGGCTGGAATCGAACCCGCTACCTCTAGCGCCGCACGCGGACCCTCGCCCACTGCGCCACTGAGGCCGTCAAAAATATTAAATAGTAATGTATCTGTTAATAAAACATTACTTTTACATATGGTTATAAAAACGTTATCGCTATAAAGCTGTTATCGTTATAAGGTTAGTAACGTTTTAAAACCTAGCTGGTCTACATTATAGACCTTTTGATGGCCGAGCTTCTGCCTATTTCCTGTTTCATACATAACTAAGTTGATTAAATGTACTTCCGGGATTATAAACCTCCGTGGCTTGCAAAATTTCTGAGTTAGTAACGAACCTTGGTTTTGTCAGATTACATAAATAAAATATTTTAAAGTTACGTACCTACATATATATTTTATAACTTTCTTATGTCGGAACTTCACCAACTCTATTCTTATACGTTATTAAATAACCTAGGTATATCTCCTTTTCAAAATTACTATTGTGCTGTTTAAAAAAAAAGTTATAATAGAATTATTGTAAACAGCAAGTTTGGTCCCCTTCGGCCGTCTTCAGAACCGGAGTTTCAGAACTGGTTCCATACAAGGCTTTTAAATTACTTGTACGGATTTGTAATAAGTACCTAATGAATACATATCAGAAGATATATTTATTCCTCATTCTCCTTGTTCTGGGTTTTACATATGTTAACTAAAAAGTATCTATATAGTACCTGAATTACAAGCTTGGAGCTTACCACGGGGCTAGCAGTGGTAAACTGCTAGCCCCGTGGTAAGCTGTGTATGTTGTTGTGTGAATTGTCCGGAAGTATTTATTTATTTATTTCTATAGACGTGTGCTTTAATCACACTACCTCTACTATATAACTATATACTAAATCAATACCTGTACTACCACAAATTATAGTACCTACTACTAAACTGTGCAGAATAAGCCAGTTATGATGGGTTATCATCACATATTGATTAACAATGTTTACGACCGATATTGTCATAAAACAGAAGCGGATAATAGTCTAGGATATATAAACCCCAGGTCAGTCTTAAAATCAAAACATCCACTTTAACTGGTCGTACCTATTTATTATGTTCTTGTTTGATATTCATAGAAATTAAATAAATTTACAGTAACTATGTCCTATGAAGCCGAAACGTCGCTTAAAGAGCTATGCGGCTTTGCTCGGGGTTTCTTTACGTGATCGAATCAGAAATGAGGAGATACGTGGAAGAACGCCGGATACCGGCATAGCCAAACGGTTTAGCCCTTAAAGTGGCATTGGGCAGGCAATATAGCTCGTGGAACAGATCGTTGAGGCCAAAAAGTTCTAGAATTTTTAGGTGGAGGTGTTGCCTGTTCACGTCCGTAAGTGATAACCCTCTGAATCCTTACACGTGACCTTCGGGTGGTGCTAAGAACAATCACTGGTGGTAGGCTTCGGCCGCGGCTTGTCTCCACCCTCCGGGCTGGGTCAGTGCGTGAAACGATTTTTCGTGTTTCGTAATATGGCCCGGAGAAGCCTTCCAGGTCTTCATGCTGCATCTTAGACCACATGGTCACTTAACAATAGGTGAGATTGTGGTCAAATAAAAGCTTATTTAGCATTAAAAAAAAGAATAGATACCACGGATCGGCATGCGCAAAGTAGTGAACGATGTCCACTAACTAGATGTATAGAAAATTTGGTAAAGTCCCAAGGTACAAGGTGGATGCAGGCCGCCTCTAATCAAAATAACTGGAATTCATGAGGGGCTTATGCCCAGCTGTGGACGTCCTAATATCTGATATGATGATGATAATGGCAGCAGCAATATCAACATCATATTGATTATAAACGATATCGCAATTCTATTTCCTATTGGGTTGCTAGGTATTGGGGTGTGACTTCAGAAATTAAAAAAATACCTCTTATTAGAAAACTCTTCTTTTTTTTTGTAGCCTGTAATTAAAATAATAGGAATTTATTTTCTCAACGAAAAACTTCCAAAAGTATAGTCGAGACCAAACGGGGAGCATTGAGAGTTGAGACTCACCTGAGGTGACCTGGGTGCTGAGTCTGAGTTTACAAATTGTAGTTAACTTTCTCGATCGTGAGAACGTTAACTATAATTTGTATGGGATCGAAACAGCGCCTCTTGTGGCAAACTTGAGAAACATAATTTGCTAGTTTGAGATTCACTATCGACCGTCGATCGTCGACTCGTTTACGCTCACGTTCGAAAGTGAGAACGTTAACGCATTTGATTGGTTGTTTGAAAATTTTCCCGAGTTCGTGTTACCATTTTTGACATTCGAATAGTAAACGCGCTCGAAAAAGTATTCGTCTAGCATTCACTTAGAATTTCTCAGTGAGTAGAGGTGAGAGTGCAAAGTTATTCAGTAAAATCATTAATATTTACAAATAAATTATGGCCGGACGTTTCTTTTTCGCTTGGATATCGTCTTACAAAGACAGCTTTTAAGTTTTTGTGCAGAGAATTAAAACAATTGACGAATTTAAGGTCCTCTCAACGCGTTTTGTTGGAACTTATATTATGTACTTTTTGTTATTTATTAATTAAAATATTAAAAAGTACCTAGCTATAGTTTCGACACCTTATTAATTTGTTCTTCGCAGGTGTTCACGGCTCTCTTCTTTTTTGCTTCTGGTTCATACAAAAGCCAATTTGAGTAGCAAAACAATGCAATGATATTTTTTTCAGTTACCTATGTGATGATCAATACTACATTTTAAATGTTAACCCTAAGTTTGGAGGTGCAAAGCATGATTCTTTGTATGGGAAAACAGTGACTTGAATACATAAATTCAATCTCTGCACCAAAATAGAGAAATGGTCTAAAATGGATTTATTAAAATGCATTATGTTTTGATCCCTTTCACTATTCTATCTTTTACATAATTATTTATTTTTAGGAGACTCTGGATACCCTCAGCGCCTAGGCTAATGACTCCAATTTTAGATGCAAATACTGGTACACCAGAGGCCAATTATAATAACAAGCAAATGAGGGCTAGAGTAATAATAGAAAATACATTTTCAAATGCTGAAAAACAGATGGTAGTGCTTAGACAAGGATGGAGTTCACTCCATCCACTTCAAGCCACTCAAATATGCTTCTATTATTATAGCATACTCAGTATTGCATAACATAGTTTTCAATCTTGGCATTGATCTAAATCTTACTCGGTGTCCGAGTAAGATTTAGGTGGGTCTAGTTAAGGTAAAATATTTCATATGATATTATAACAAAATACCTATTTATGTTACAATTAATCATATCTAGTTCCAGGAAACTTAAATAGTGAACCGGGTTACAATGACTATGTGGAAGGAGCTGGAGCTATCAGCGGACCAATTTTAGTAAGAAGACTGATAAATAGTGTTTGATATATATATGTATGTAGTTCTCAGTTATATATTGTGTTAATGTACTATTGCTATTTATAGAAGTGTGCTTAGGATTATAAGGTTAAGGATATTGTATTGTGACAATGAATAAATAAACAAAATTATATAAGATGAACTTTATTTTTTTACCTAATTAGACAGTCAGAATTGACAAGTTAAATTTATAAACTTATATACTTATATTTACAAAAATATAAACTAATCATTACAGAGTCTATTAACTAACTTATCTTAAACTCTTATTCCTATTGCTTGCCAATCTCTGGCTCTGCGCTTCCATCTCCCTAATCATATTTTGCACTCTCCTCAAGCTTATGTTACTCTATTATAAACTTTCTCCAAAACTCTTCAGCTTGTAGAAAATTTTGTGCTAGCCTCAAAATTCTTCAAGGAATTCTTGCATGGCAAGGTGGTGTTTGCCCAAAGCAAGCAGGCTCAGGCCGAATCAGATTGCTCTCACAGAGCCTTATAGGAGAGAGTGCATGGGCATCTGTAAAAATACATTAATGTTATTATAATCTTATTAACATTATAATTATGTTATCCTTAAAAAGTTAAGTCTTACCTTCCAGTGCTTCCAATGTTGTGAAATAAATCTCAAAAACAAATCCAATATTGTGACAATATTGTGAACTGGGGTTGTTACAGTAATTATTTGACTGGGGCTTAGGACTGGGGCAACATATGATGTTGATGGCCCAGGTTCATCCCAATGTCTGAGGTCTCCATGCCTAGAAACAACAATAAACTTAGTTTTTTCTTCGTCGATGAAACAACTTCACATAAATAGATCTAAACATCAAATAAATTATCAAACACTCACTGCTCCATGAACTTGTCTTCATTTTTAGACTGTTTAACTCATAGTTTCAATTTATTATTAATTTATCGGCCGGCCACTTCTTCCTACTCGAACGAAAGTTTTCATTTCAAACGTAAACAAAACACAGAATAATCATAACATTTTTGATAGACAGCTGCTTCTTGACAAAATACTAGTAAAAATATCATTCTGAATTTGGCCGTTTAATGATTTGATGACGTCATGCTACCACCCTAACAAAAATATTTAACTATGCTCACGGTGAGTGAACGCTTTCGTATAGTTTTTGTCGATAGGAACTCCAACTTGCATGCCATTGCTTTTCGATTCGAATTTCGTTAGCTCGATTAACGAGATAGTAAAGTCATTCGAAAACGTTTGTGGAACTTAGACTCAGCACTCTGAAACTACTTAACGCCCTCTCGACCTAAAAGGGCTCTGCATTTTGTATTGTATAATTGTTAGAAAATGGAGCTGTATATTTCAACGAAGTTTATTATCTGAAATAGAATAGGTATCGTTGAGAAAGCAAAGAGCTTTCCTTCTGCTTTGCTAACGTTTAATAGTGGATCTTAACTTTATTTATATTGTTATAGTGAGTTGGTAAATGAAATAGCTTCCGTTGCCTGCTTGCTTAGAACTTTTCAACTACTTAACGGATTTTAGCGTATTTCTTGCAATAGATAGGTATTGCTTGAAGTAGGTTACACACGTGCAAAGCTTTAACGGGTCACTGACCTGACCTGAGATGAAGATGAGAATTCAGAAGCTAATTATCCATTAAATAGCAAATATTACTCAAATGCACAAATTTGAGTCAAATGATCAACTATTATTTTTCAAAAACCCACTGTAATGTAATGTAAATATGTAGTATATTATACTGATAAGAGCGATTTCTCCTAACACAAGCAAACTTTTTTGTTTAAAAGGAAAAATCAAATGAAAAAATAAAAAACCTACTACATAAGTATGAGTAATGCAATATTAATTAGTTTTCGCTATTGGCGAATTGTTGTTACTGGTTTTTAGCTCGGAATTGAAGTAGGTACCTACATAGTTTCGGCAGTATGAGGGTGTGTGTGTCCGGCCGATTTCGACCACGGCGACAACTTTTATTTCTTGATGTACCCGCATGTGGCTTGTAGCCTATTTTCTGACCACCTGCGGCAATCAATTACAATTATGTGAACAATAGATATACTAGCATGTCCGCAGTGCTCAAGGGTATTTTCCGTTATTATATGCGTAGGTATGTGTAGTGTACTCAGGTGCAAGAATATTCGAAGTACCTGTAGGCTGTACCAGTACTGTGTGCCCTGTAAGCTAGTATCACAAAGAAGAAACCCTTTGTGAAGATTCCTTTGTCAGTTGTCGCTTCGCCTGTTAACTTGCATAATGCAGTATCTCAGATTTCTAAGGGCTTTATTATTCAGCAGGTTTTCAAGAACTTAATATAGTTGAATAGTTGAAAACTTCTTATAAGATTATCTAACGCTTCGTAACTCTTAAGGATTTTGAACGACTCTTGCCTTGTTTATTTCAATAGTTTATGACTATTTTTTTATTGTTACGTAACATAGGTCAGAGGTACGTAAGATTTGCTCACGATATTTTCAGGAGTCTTATTGTTTTGTGATAAATTATTGGTTATAATATTTAATCAGATTAGGTATCCTTAAATTTTGAGACTTGCTTGCGTATTGTCAATTGGCATGAATTATGATATAAATAAATAAATAAATAATAAATATTTCCGGACAATCTACACAACAACATCTAGCCCCGTGGTAAGCTCTAAGCTTGTGTTACGGGCACTAGATATCTGATATATTGAATATAATATACAGACATATATAGATATTTTTACTATACATATTAAACACCCAAAAAACTTATATAACTTTAACTTTATATTAGATATAACTTTAAAATACGTTTAAAATACTATCTTTATTTAAATCTAAAATCTTTTGTTTCCAACAACAATTAATCAGTAAAGAATAATTCATTTTAACAAACTTCATCGTTGTTTACCAATTAGCTAATTATGCACCATCACTACTTTTAAATTATGTTGTCTCATGACGCCAAACCAGACTTGCGCACACTGAGGTGCGTGGTCATATTTTAACTGTATACATTGTCAGAAAAGGTTATAGTCACTATCTCAATTCTCATCATGTCTACTTCAATCCCCATTCAATATTGAGCAATCATTTTCACTGTCGTGTGTCGTCTCGTTCTCATTACGAAACACGAATAATCGCTTCACGCACTGGCCCGGCCCGGAGGGTGGTAACAAGCCGCGGCCGAAGCCTACCACCAGAATTGCGCCTGTTATTAGCACCACCCGGAGGTCACGTGTAAGGATTCAGAGGGTTATCACTTACGGACGTAAACAGAAAAAAACCTCCAAAATAGTTCGCCACTTATCCTTGCAGCTGTTAAGAATACAAGGATTTTCTTCTGGGGGAATTTTCGTAGTTCATCTGGTCAGAGGTGATGCTTCCCAGGTGTGTGGTGGTGCATCGTCGGTCGCTCCTAACAGATGGAATGGCGTTTCAACCGCCTCCTAACAAAATCTGTACCGCATAGTCCTAACCTGAACATGTGCTTGTTAAGGAGGCTATAAATATTTGCAAACAGTCTTCAAGTTTAATTTTCCTCCAGCCACCACAGAACAATAAAATTAAAGCAAATAACGAAATTGTATTTTCATCTCCTGTAAATAAAACTATAACTCAACGTACACATCAAGAAGTGCTTTGCATTGTGTGCATTGAGGCTTCAATTTCCATTTCTATAGAAAATGTTATCTGTGAAATATTTATTTCTGTAAACCTCACCACTTGTAAACACCTTTCTTGGAAAATAAATTTTTGATGTTAGCGTATTATGGAAGTACCTAAAACATAAGGTTTTTAAAATATGTTTCCGTTTAAATTCAGAGTTTTTCAAATCGGGTATTCCGTTGAGTTAGCCACAGTCATGCATTTTGTATGACCAACGCTTTTCCGTTTTTTGGTATTAGAAAACAAATGGGAGAAACCTTTTAACGTAGGCAAATATTCGCCAGCTGAATTTAATAACAATATTATTGACAAACCTTAATTGAAGATATAATTCTCTTACAGAAATTGAATCGTGAAAAGGTCGTTTTTAGAAAACAATACCAATGCTTCTATTATTTATTATTAATTTCGTTAAAGAACAATAGTAAATCCATCTTATAGATATCTTAGGTAATCCCACACGTGTGTAGTAGGAGCGCACTTAATCAACATATTTATTACGTTCTGTGTAAAATTAATTACCTATTGTCTATCAAATATGAAAGGCTTAGCTGGCAACCCACACCGCGCTGGTAGGCGTTTTGTTCTCAAATCAAAACCCTTGATTTGTGAGGCGTGAGTTATACATAACATACTTAAGTTTGTACGTACGTACCTATCTTAATGGATCTTTTATCAAATCCATAATACACTTATTTCGACACAGATCGCCCCTATAGATTATACCTATATTTGTAGTCATAGTCATAGAAATAAGAGATTTTGCTCTCTGTAAAGTTTGAAAACGAAGATCCGTTTTTTGGATTTCACCCATTTCTATACCTCTCATCTCTATACCAATTAAAATACCTATTGATACAGGTGCTACCAATTTTTACAATTTCTACAAAGTTTGTTGCAACTGATAGTTCAACATGGAATCTATCTCGCTTTTCGCGCCCTGAAGCTATTCAACTCCGTCCCACCATCGCAAAGTTTCAGAAAATGTTTTGATTAATTAAGAGAACCCTTAATTAATACAAATTATTATAGTTGTAATAACTGTAAGAATTTCACGGTGATGGAAATTAATTGAGCCTGTAGGTACTACCATACACGATACAAACAACTTCAGGGGATTAATTTACAATAATTATGAAGATTACTGATTAATACAAGCATTAATTTAGTTAATTCCAATTACAATATAATACGATGTCTTATTATTATGTCTAGATTTTTCGATATGCCATTCTTTAATTTTTAGTTCAAATTTATTTATTGGCAATTCCTTAATTTCACTAGGGATATTATTAAAAATGCGTCCACACTTGCCAGACATGTTTTTTTTTTTAAGTGCCGTCTAATCTAAGCTTATACTATATAACGCGACGTTATAGAATAAAACAAGAGGTACTCTAAGACCAAGTCAATAAAAAATGTTCCCGCTTCACAATTATGTCTACTTACCTAATCAAAAAATCAGTCAAATCAAAAATCGTTTATTTGGACATTAACAGTAAGTTTCACGATTAGATTCGAACGATGGCGTCTGCAAAAGTTTGCAAAAAACTGTGTTGCAGATTGCAAAAAACTGTGTTGCAGACTTAACCAATCATTCTGAATTTTCGCACATTTGTAACTGGCAATGTCCCGCGGTGTTACCAGCGTTAAAATGGATTTTCCCGCGATATGACATAGCCTATCTCCTTTATCAGGCTCTATAAAATCTGTGTTTGCGTGAAAGAGGAAAAGATAGGGTTACGTTCGTTATAAAAACGAATATAGCTCTATCTTTTCCTCTTAGATTAGTAATGGATTGTGAGAAGGACATAATGGCCGACTTTCTTGGACTCTTTTATTTTGGATGGGTGGAACTTGGTACTTGGTAAATAGGTGTGTGGATGTATGTTTATAACCTTCATTCTTTCGCTTTTAAGCGATACGTAGTCCATTGTACATTTGTTTTTCTACGTGTTGTTGTAAGTATTTCATTTCCCTGTGCGTACAATAATATGTTTTTGTATTGTATTGTATAGGTACTTAAACTACTGAACCGATTTGACTTAAACTCAGAAATATCAATATTTCAATGCTCCTGAGAAGTAGTTCTTCTTACCGCGGGAAAATGCATTATATCTCGACACCAGGTGTGTCGCGATAATTATAATGCAATGGTGTGAGGACACAAGGTTTGACCCGTTGCACGTTGCTGTCTCAAATGTTATCCTCCTTCGCAGTTGGATAAAATACTTCGGGGGATTCATTCACCCACAATCACCCATTCACTGAGTTCTCACCAACACACTTAATTCAGATTCTATTGGATACAAACTTTCTTAATATCAATCGCCTCAGAAATGTGTGGTCAGTTACAAACTATTTAAGCTGAATTATTTGATTCGACTGTGACATGGGCAAGGACATGGGTTGGGTAACCATTTGAACTATGGTTTTAGAACAGATTATAATTATAGTTTTAATAAACCACTTACTCCATTCTTTTCAACATCGCTAAGTCATGCTAAGTAGTCATATCAACAATTTAAAAACTTTATAAGTAGAGGGTACCTATTTCTAAAAATAAAAAAAAAATATTAGCAGTGTTGCCTAAGAGGGAGGACACGTGACTTTCATTTTTCAAAGTCAAAGTCAAAAAGTTTATTTCCTTAGAAGCACATAGCCTACATGGACAGGTCAACTTAAAATTAATAATACTCAATTGCTTAAACAAAAAATATCAAGGAAATAACATTGTCTTGACAGTTCGCTTCAATGTTTTATACTGAGTTGAGAAGCGATTAGAACAACACAGCTTTATCAGTTATTACAATTTTGGAGTTCTTATTTATAGGTAACTATTATAAGTTTAACCCACGACGGGTTCAAACCCCACCACGCACCTCTGGATTTTTCTTCTTGAGAAATTTATGTGCGCTTTAAACACGTTCTTTAACGGTGAAGGCAAGCACCGTGAGGAAATCGGCATGAGAACTGTAAAGTGTTTGAAGGATATGTGACATTCACCAACCCGCACTTGGCCAGCGTGGTGAATTAAGGCCTAATCTCTCTCCCAGTGTCTCAGCAGTGGGAACGTTAATAGGGTGATAAGTATTTTTCTTTTGTCTCGTTAATAATGTTCGTTTTACGATAATAACGCCACTAAATGTTATTAAATTAAGTAAAGCAAGCATCAAGGAGTAGGGTGCTAAAATTTCACAATAATACCCAATTTTGTTGAAATGGCAGCTATATATATTATATCCAAAAACCAAAAATTCCAAAAAAATCTAAATGCTTCACCATTTTTACACTGTTAGTTAAAATGACAAAAAAATATGTTTTTATTGTAGCCCATCCATCCATTATTATCGACACACCCTGAATATTAAAATTAAAATTACTTCCGCGTTCATTCAGATTACATAATAATCTCATTAATAAAATTATTTACTTTATCCTAGTAAGTTAAGTCGTTTGAGCGTGAAGGTTATTATACGCACTCTGCATTTAATATGATACGTACTTCAGTTTTTTTATAAGATAATTTATGTTTTTCCCAGTCAAAGCTGGTTAGCCGTTTGAGCGTGAAGGAGAAAGTGCGTTAACAATAATAAGATATTTCAGTTTTTAATAGGATAATAAATAAGTTTTAAACATGACCAATTTTTTATTAATAACTTCATGACATACCAATAACAGCCTTTTCATCTATTGTCACTTTTGTAACACAATCCGAGTGACAATCATTCAGGTCGAAAAGGGTCACGCGACTGAAAGGGCGGCTCCATATTTGTCTTGATATCTGATTGTAATGTGATGAAGGGTAGCAGGTAATAGGCAGGCTTAGATGAGGAGTGAGGGAAACTGAAGGCGTCTGGTTTTACGAGGGGATACTGAATGTTATTTCTTCTTGATAATTCAGTTTTATATGTATTCTGTAATTAAAGTTTCAGGATATATAAGTTGCATTTTAACGGGCTTTAAAAATATGTTCTAAATTTGGCACGTTAGATATTATATATTATGACCTAAGAAATTTTTCTCACCAAAGAAGTTTTTACATAAAAATTGTGAGCCGAAATAGGCGTTAACAACAAATATGACGGTGTAACGGAGAACACATTAAAATGGCAACATTTTTAACAAAAATAATATCTTACTCTCATAATAACTACTCGAGCTGAGTCGAGTTTTGAACTACTAGCCCTATGTTTATAGAATTTAAATGTGAACAGCTTGAAAGGCAACAAGAAGCTTGAAGCCTGTTGCTTCCATTAAGATCCCATGTAGTTCAATTACAATTTTCATTTTTTGCTCTAGAAGTCGGATGATATAAGTTAAAAAAATATTTATAAGTGAGTTTAGTCCAAAGTTTTTGCCAATAACAACATTTTATTATAATTTTAAATTTTAATTGAAAATCAAATTATATTTGACTGAAAAAAAAAAGCGTGGGAGGAACATTGTGTAAATTCACTGTAAGAACGAAAAACCAGTTCAACTCCAAGTTATTAACTTTACGTTGTTTGTTTAGGAGACTTCTGGGCCGTTGTAAAATTTGAATGTTTGTGTTGCTGAAAGATTTATTTTATTTAGTAATCCCAAATCTGGATTCAAAGGGATATTTTTTACGTTTTTAGATTTCCGTATTAGTTCAGCCTGGTTACTTTGATCTATGTAAAATAACTTTTAAAATGTCTATGTATCTAGTATCTATTATAATAAGTACCTATATTAGATGTACCGGGTGAGATATCAAGCAAAAATATTTATTGTAGGTATAGGTAAAATACCTGGTCTATTATGAGGTTCATAAAACTTGAAAAAGTCTAAAAGGCACAAAATAAATTTACCTACTTAAAATTACTTAGGTTCAAATTCTTACATACCAAAAAGGGCGCCGGGTCCTTAAAGATACTATGCCAAAATGCACTGACGATCCAAAGGAACTAACGACAAAATGTGCAACCGCCAAAACTTTCAGTTGGGACTATTGTCAAAACTTGAAAACGCTCAAATCTTCTAGCGTCATAATGTGCAATGACTAAAATGTAACGGTAACAAAAAGTCTAAACGCGCCATAGAAAGAACTTGTCAACGACAAAATGTGCAATAGCAAATATAACAACACCTACTTGCATTGTTATTTATTTTATTAATTATTTAAATTGTATGGGAAAACAAACTTTTACTTCCTAGAAATGAATAAGTAGATATAGTTATATAATATTATATCCCATCTGTAACACGGATGAATAGCGAAGCAACAGAGTCCTGGAGTCCATCCAGGTGGTGGCAAAATGATGCTTGTTGTACACAAAGCGTACCTAGTAAGAAAACACTTCCAAAAATCATCCTAGGTAATTTATTTATAAAAATACTGTACTGTATTAAATTTTCTAGTTGCTTCAGTTCAAATATTTGTCCATTGCAGTTTCCGTCACATTACTTTTCAAACCTTGCACATCAAGTCCATGAAACATTATAGTATAATGATAATTCCAACATTTGCTCTTTATGCAAAATGCACATTCTGACGCTGGAGCATTTCATCGCAGATACATTCATGGCATTTGCTCATTTTGTCTTTGAGAATTACACATTTTGTCGTTTGTTCCTTTGGACCGTCAGTACATTTTGGCATAGTATCTTTTAGGACCCGGCGCCCCAAAAAGTTACATAGACAAATTAATTGGAAATGATTTTAAATGCTAAGTCTGGTTGTTTTTTAGGGCTGGTCCACTCACATTAGGTAGCAAAGAAGTTCCCTGATATATCCATGCAGGATTTTTTCACGATAAAAAAATAGGGAACAAATAAGCTATTACAAGTAAGCCTACACGTAAAATACAGACAACTAATGAAGTGTGAGCCATTTTGAGAGTAAACTTTAAATCCACATAACTCTGCGTAAATTATATTAGTAAGATAACACGCTATAATCTGCCCCCCACTTTGCTCCCAACCAAGTACTCATTACTCAGTACACGAAATCTTTTATACTCTTCCATCGAGCTGAATGCACACTTCTCGTTTTAACCCACGTCCTCTAGATTGATGATGTTCAGACAATACTTCAACTAGTGTAATGCACACTGCTTCTATTGTTACCAGATGCTGAAAAGAAAGGATATTTTCCACGTGGCGTGCTTAGTAGAGTACCTACCTAAGGTGCAACAATATTAGGTACATATATAGTGTAATCATGGTTTATCTACTCTGTAAGATAATATATAAAAGGAAAGGTTTTAATCACCGAATAGGCATGATGTATGACTAAATAAAAGTTATTCTGTGTAGTATGTCTGTTAGCCTGTTCAAAAATACTGGACACATATTTTTTGCTTTATCAATTTAATAAGAAAGTGCCGAGATAATAGTTCCGAAGTTTTTTTGTGACGTATTCATATTGCTGTAAAGTTACGTTACGCGAAACTTCAATACGCTGTATCGTCTTGATTTTTCTGTCGGTACAGATTTCACTAAAATTCAAACTCTGTGAATTACATTTAAATTAATATTTCAAACAATAATGTAGATACCCACAATCAGCTAATTTTAAATAAAGGTAAACTTATCTAGGTGTGACTTATAGTTTTACCTGGATTTTCTTTCATATCTTGTATATTTTTGTACATTTTTGAAACATTCTAAACTAAGAAAACCGACATAATTTTACAAATCTTTCATTTATATTAACTTTTACTTAATTCGACTTCTCTTTGCGAAGAACAACGACCACTTATTAAAATGGCGAGCAACCTCTGTAATAAATTATAATCAAGGCTAATTTATTTATTTGTCGCTATCAAAGAAAATCTCTGCAAGTCTTACAACGCGGTCTAGGTAATTAAAAATAACTGCTTTCAAGTCAGCCAACAACTGAGATATTTCATAAAAATCTACATAGTCTACTTCTACAATGTTAAGTTTGCTAAATTATTTTTAATATTCAATCGACATTAAATAAGGGAGATTTTCTATTTGATGATTTTATTAAGTTTTTCTTGTAAACAAATTTTGACGATTCTTTCTTATTCCTACTGACTCCAAATTAATCCCATTAAATTTTAATTATGATAGTGGCTATCGAGTTATTTTCGATATTTGGAACATTCGAAGTCGGTTGGTGTTATTTAATAAAACACTTTTTGGTAAACCTTGTTTTCAGAAAGCAGCTTTTTAGGTATAACTTTTTAAAATATCATGGTTTCTAACAATATTAAGACATAATACGGAAAACTAATAAAACTATCAAATCATGTTATGGATATACGTCCTAATACAGCTTTTTAAGTGGCATAAGCCCGAAAGCAAAACATTTGTTACATAATAATAATTAATAAAATCAGATCTAGTTTCAGTTACAAAAGTTTCACGTAATCAAATTAGCGTAATACTACACAGCCCTCATCCCCAGCAATTAGAGTAACGGCTTATGGGACGGCCATAAACACCACAAACAGCTAGTTTAAATAAACTTAACCTGTCGTTAAATGACGGTTTAATTATAGTTTTCACCTTTATTTCCCAAAAGGCAAAAGGATTTGTTTAATCTCTTTGTGCGTATTTTACACAATGTTTTGGTAGAACGCCTCAGCCCCGATTCCACCTAGGCTAGATTAGGCTTACTGTCTAACTAAGATCAAATTGACATGTAATAACATTTTTCAATGGTTGAATTAGGTTCAATGAATTTCCATTTGTCGCATAAAATGGTGAATACGGGATGAAATAGTAGAACGATTTTAATTGTTTTTCTTTGTTGAGAGCATAATAGCTAGCTAGAACTAGGTAAAATAAAAAAAATAAAAACAAAATAAGCCTTTACTGCTGACTATAACTTAAATAACATGTATGCAAATAGTTTTCAATAACCTTATCTAAAAAAAATATTCTCATTTTATAAGTAACTTGCTAAGATTTAAAACGGGTAACATACCATGATTTGACGGTTTTTGAGTTTTCCGATATTTCGACGCTGTTGCAAGCGCCATGATCACGGAAACAACAGCGTCGAAATATCGGAAAACTCAAAAACCGTCAAATCATGGTATGTTACCCGTTTTAAATCATAGTATTGTTAAAAACCATGATAATTTAAAAAGTTATAACTTGCTAAGCTCTTGGAAACTGTTTCAGCTTTCATTCGACATAATATGCCTCCTTTTAGGGCCTTCCAATTTGGTAATTTTTAATGCGATGCTTGGCTATATAGGACTTGCTATTCTTTTTATATCATCATATATCAGACAAGAAATAGGTACCTAAGTACCAACTAAACTAAATCTAAATTTAAAATTTAAAAAAAAGCCCTGATTTTAATGCTTTAATTTCCTTAAAAGTAAAACACCATAATATTTTGTAATGGGCACGCGATGGGCTTTCTTTTGATAGAGATTTTCGGTTTTCCTTCCCCACTCTCACCACAATAGCTTTTAAACGGCACTACCGATTTTCATGAAACATGTCTAAGAGGCGAGTGCCAAACTCACCTTTCATACAAAAAAAACTAAATTGAAATCGCTCCATCCGTTCGGGAGCTATGATGTCACAGACAGACAGACACACAGACAGACACGTCAAACTTATATCTTTCTTTTTTGGTCGGGGGTGAAAAAGTAATGCAGCCGAACAGAGCCGCGAAATCTGGTACATACTATAGTATAACCATATAATAATATATTACTACGGTATTACCAAAGATGACGCCGTGTAATCTAAGGCGTCGTCCTAATTGGTCACCATCGTACGATGACACGCGTTCTCGTCATGCGATGAGTTCAAACACACCTACAGATTTCTATGTGCTCGCACGATTCCTTGCGAGTTGCAAATAGGACACTTATATCAAATATGAATATTTGAACTCATAGAAGAAATTAACACTTATTCTATGTATACATTCTTCTATCTGTACCTAGGTTTAAGTTCAATATAATATCTTAATGATTTCTAATAAGTGATAAACCTCACTTTATAGGTTAAACTATTTTTATTGAATAAAAAAGCGCCATCGATTCCATTCAATCTGAATTGCAATTTCTGCCATGCAAGTAGAATAGTCCTTGGATTTTCTACGAGATGTCGTTTTTTTCGTGTCATATTACAAAGTGCAGAAGAATTTCGACCTATCATGTAATTGATGCGTTGGTGTAATTGGTGGCAAGTCGGCGCGCTATCCCGGAGATACAGGTTTGAATCCTGTGTGCGAAGGATACAGATGTGTCTTAATCTTTTTCAGCATAAAAATTCGATAGAATAAGATATAATTTGAATTGATAATTATTTTTTGACATACCTCTAATACATAATATTATTCAAGTAGACACAAACACTTTTGCAATGCCCCAACGGGGTGCATGACTTAAGCTTGTAATAAGACCTATTATGTATAAATTTGAAAGCGAAATACATAAATGTTTGAACCATTTCCTTACACGTGACCTCCGGGTGGTGCTAAGAACAGTCTCTGGTGGTAGACTTCGTCCGCGGCTTGTCACCACCCTGCGGGCTGGGCCAGTGCATAAAGCGTTTCGTAATGTGGTCCGGAGAAACCATACTTCTAGGTCTTCATGCCCCATCATAGACCACATTGTCACTTTACATCAGGTGAGGTTGTGGTCAAATGAAGGTTTATCTAGCATAAAATAAAAAAAAAATTGAACTTATCGCACGACGAGAACGCATCCCGCCATCGTAATATCGCTCACAATTAGGACGCCGCCTTAGGGGCACGCATCAGTCCTTCCCAAAATAGACTATTTTCTTTTATTCTTGTCAAATTTAATACTTTGTACATCCTCTTATTTTGTATTTGGTATCCTGTATTTTAAGAAGGGTAACTCACTGGCCATTAACGTAATCTATGAACAGTTTTCACAAGATATCATAAGTTATATAGAGGTATAATATATGACGACCTCTGTGGCTCGGTGGGTAAAGGTCCGTCTGAGAAGCAAGAGGTTGCGGGTTCGATTCCCGCCGGGAGACCATATTATTTTGTACTATCTACAATTTCTGGTTTCGGGTCTGGGTGTTTTCTAGAGTTATGTATCATATCATTTACAAAAAAATAATGTATATCAGTCACCTAGCACCCATAGTAGAAACTCTGCTTAGTTTGGGATTAGGTGATGCTGTGTGATTAGTCTGGAGATATTTATATATCTACCTGCATTATATTTTAGTGTTGGTTAGAGTATCTTATCAGGTATGACATAGACCTAAGGGTAGGGGGCGATAAGTGCCTGCTAATGTATCATTGACCTGTTTTGTGCGATCATAAGTACTCCATATAAAGTGACTGAAAGGTACCTAACTACTTTAACTTACCACAATTTTTTTTTATCTTAATGTTTTTTAATTTTAGTGATGAACTTCACTTTTTAGGGTAACAATTTTTAAATTTTATTATTAAAGACGAAGCATTAAATTTAAAAACCAAAATGTTTGGGACCTACCACAAAAAATAAACTAATCTAAAATGCAAAAATGATTACCATCTTGAATGTAGTTTTGCACTTTGCGATTGCATACGATTGCCCAGTTTTACAATTAAATTTTATTTTAATTTTCTCAGGGAAATAAGAACCCGGAACGTTATGATTATAATAAGGTGATTCTTAATTTGAAGCGTTAATAATAATTACATAGTGTTTGTTGTCCAGTGAGTGTTTACCCCTCGGCGGGAATCGATCCCGCTACCTCATGCGCCACAGGCGGACCATCCCGCATTGCGCCACTGAGTTCAAGACCTAGATGTTGAGAATAATTTGTCAAATCAGCGTAATTAAAAATTCTATTCCTATTTATGTTTAATATGTATCCTCCGTTTATCTACGACATCAAGAAAAGGAGAAAGAATATTATACTACTCTGTCAAGAAAGTACCGGGAAAAGATCAATAATACACACAATGTAAGTTATTCATCTAAATGTATTTTATCGCCAGCAAAGTATGCTCCTTGAGAAACGATAAACTTAAGCCAACGAATATTCCAATCATCAAAACATTTTTAAACGCTTTTTCCCGAATTGAGTTCAGTTCTCGTCGCGAATTCTCCTTTATGTCTTCTACCGAATGAAAACGTGTGCTACGAAGTAGTAATTTGAGTTTAGGAAAAAGGAAGAAGGCGGCTGGAGTCATATCTGGTGAAGAAGGTGGTTGCTCGATAGCATTTGTTGAGTTTTTGGTCAAAAATTCGTTTACAATTATGGCCTTGTGCCAATGCGCATTATCGTGATGCAAAATCCAAGAATTTTCTATTCACAAATCTGGTTTTTTTCGCCGAATTTGCTCTCTTAAACGCCGCATAACGCTCAAATAATATTCTTTATTTACCGTTTCACCTTCCGGCATGAATTCCGAGTCCACAACTCCTCGATAGTCAGCAACAAGCGACCTTAACCTCAGTTGAAGATGTTAATGGCCTACCAGAGCGAGGCAAATCTTCTATCACATCTCGACCGCTTTTAAACGTTATGTTCCACTCATAAGCACGTGTTTTTGATAAATTCTATTCACCGTAAGCCTTCTGTAACATTTTCAGAGACTCCGAACACAATTCCGTTGGCGATGCAAAATTTAAGACAAACTCTTTGTTCGATATTTTTGTCCATAGTGAAATTCGCAGTACACATTAGATATGATCTAACTAAAAACAGCACTATAATAAATTTAAACAACAGATGCAACTCAAAATCCGCGCCAAAATGGAAAACAGTTGTGCCAATCAAACAGCAAAAAATAAACTAAAAATGTAATTGGGAACCATAGACAAATTATCTATTCCCGATACTTTTTTGACTGAATGTATAAAACGAAGAACATTTAGATACAATATTGATAGACTTATCTTCTATATATATAAATAAAAATGAATTGTTGTTCGTTAGTCTGATTAAAACTCGAGAACGGCTGAACGGATTTATCTTATCATAGTCTTGAAATGGTCGTGGAGGTCTAGGGAAGGTTTAATAAAAGGCGAGAAAAATACGAATAATTGCCGAAAAAAAATTTTTAATAAAAACCCGTGCGAAGCCTGGGCGGGCCACTAGTTTAGTAATAAATCAGTGGCTTGTAAATTAAATAAATAAATATTTTCGGACTACTCACACAGCATCACCTAACCCCAAACTAAGCAGAGCTTGTACTATGGGTGTTAGGTGACTGATATACTACGTAGATACATTTTTTTTTGTAAATACATACATATGATACATAGTTATTTAAAGTTTTAAACATACTTTGAAAAAAAGTTACAACAAACGTGTGTGTAATGACGGCATTCAGTACCTACTACATAAATCAGAATAATGTTAAAATGAAAATTAATAAACCCGAAATACAAGATCAACTGATCTTCTTATAGTGGAGCCTCTGAAGAAGGTCGTGGAGAAGTTTACTCTTTTGTTGACAGATTTAAAAAAAGGGCCTCCCCCTTTTTTTGAATCTGCTTAATTTAACTGAATGTCTTTTTTATGTTTGTTATGCGATATTTCCGAAAGTTGTGAACCTATTTTTAAATTCTTGTTTTATTCGAATGAATATGCTTGCTGAGTGGTGTCATTGTCATTATGTCAAAATCTGATGATCAGAGAAAATGTGCAGCCCTCTTATTTTATAAGATTCTGATGTTGATGTCGGTTTGGACGCAAAATGGCGTTCAAATGAGTAACATCTTTTTCACTTTATAATTTTATTTAACTCGACACTGGCAAATTGTCGCTTCTAGCGCAAAGTCCAATTACAAGAAACTGAACTGATGTCGGGTTATCTAAACGTAGTTTATCAGTGTTATATAAAAATAACTTTTTATCGACCAATTTGTTAAGGTGTGAGTAATAAAAATAAAATAAAACTTTTACCCACCTTCCATAACCTCTATTTAATAGACTTCTCGACAGATATGGATACTCTTATTTTATGTCTTATTTATTTTATTCCAGTACAAAATAAAACTTATCCAAGTATCTAATCCTCTTATTGACTTGTTATTTCCACTGCCTTTGCCCTGAGTGAGTACAAACAATGCCTGTGCCTCTTAGAAAGAAGAAGAAGAGAGAGAGAATATTATGGTTGACAACAATTTGTGTGTCTTTATTAACCCCACAAGTCTACATTACTGGAACATAATCGAAACAATATCTTAGGCAAAAAATCTCCAATAGTGTGCTCCGGAATAAAATGCCCGTATAAAAAGATGCTACGGGACTAACCCCAATAATGGACTGACATCGTCAAAATATTTTTTTTTATGATTGTTTTAGTTTAAGTTGGGTAATTCCAGTTATTTGTTCTATTTTTTTTATCAAATAATATAATAAATAATTCTGGACTTCACACAGCATCACCTAACCCCAAAATAAGCACAGTTTGTACTATGGGTGTTAGGTGACAGATATATACATAGATACATCTTTTTTGTAAATACATACATAAAATACGTAGAAATTGACCAGACCAGACCCGAAACCAGAAATTGTAGAACGAGCAAAATCTGGTAACACAAATTGAAATTTTTATTTGTGGAATCTTTGGTAGTGAAACAGAAAGGTAGAGTCTTATGTTTAAAAATTTAAGCGTCAAATTGTTCTCAGGTGTCCTAACCAGCAATGCTCAGCGAGACTATCGCGACCAGAGCCTGGACCTGCTGAGACTTCTGGCTTCGAAGCCTCTCCATCACGCCCAGGACCGCTGGGATCCAAGAGAACTTGACTCTGCCATACAGGACGAGGAATCCGATGGAGATGATGACATGAGGTGAGCTAGAGTTCTTTTGAGGTTACCAGAGCGACCTCCACAGCCGAGCTGGACTTTACCAGGCTTTTACTGCAACTTAATGATTGAGACGAGATTTTGAGTCTTTAAAGTTTTAAAGTACTACTGTGACTGCTGGCTTCGACTCCAGTGCTTATGTTCTGTTACACTATGTTATTGACCATTCTTATCTCTTATTTTGACCTCATTTACTTTGAAACGATTTCCCGGTATATACCCAACTAAAGGTCAAGTCTACGGGTTTTTCCAAAGACAGTACGATTGGCAAATCTCACACATATTGACATCGCATCGCAAAGTTGATCTAGCCACTATATCGAACCGTTATTATTAATTTATCAACAATTTTACTGCCCAAATCTGCGTCGCGCCATAGATGCGCAACGTAATGCAACTACGCAAATAAAACGTGATTATACCGAACCTGCAAGTCGCAACTTCATGTTACTAATCACACAAAATTATTACAATTCATTATCTTTTATCAACAGGATGAGATCAGACAAACGTTCGGCGATCGCAACAGCTCTCAACACTGGGCGCAGACGTCGCCAGCCGACGCCCGCGCTCGGTAAGGGTGTCACCAGATATATCGGGGTCGGTAAGCAGTGCCGCTCTTACCTACCTTATGGCAACACTACACAACACACAAAACAAACAAAATAATCGGAACACTGATCAATTACACGTGGTCCTGACCCGACGCTAGTAGGCTACCTATCACAGGCAACTAAGCGTTTAAAGCCTACATGCTTGCATCGGTTGACGAAATTAATATATTTGCTTATTTCGATACAGAATGAATGATTATGGTCATAAAGCGTTTTCTGTTAAAATTAATCAAGCATCTTGAACTCTGTTATCTGAGCTTCTTGTTAGGTCATCTACCTTCTAGGTTTTGAATACTAGCTTATAAAATTAATTTGAAATGAACCGTCAACATATTTTTTAGAACACATTTCAATAAATCTGTTACTAATTACTACAATTAGTTAAGTATAGTGTTACTATTTAAAATTTAACAATTCACATCAACATGGACAGGCACAGATAGGCTAGATATCTATATAAAAAAAATCTGTTTGTCCGTCTTCTAGCCCGTCCAATTACAAAGGCAACTTTTATTCGATTTTCGGTAGCGGAGTGCCGACTTTTGTTCTCTGGCAACTTTTTCAGTATTCAAATCAAAACAACTACCATTAGCGGCGTACCGACTTTTAAAAATTTTTACATTATGAATGTAACACGAAAGTGACAACATATATTCAGCTTTGAAGTTTCAAAGTGTGGGTTAAATTCAGTAGATACAAATTGTTATGTCACGTGAAACTTCCATGCAATAATATCGTCTTGATTTTTCGTTAGCAAAAAAAAAAAGAGAAAATACATGTTCAGTTTTTTATTAATAATCTAAAAACAATTTTTTTTCAAGTTATCTAGCTTTATGAGGAGGTTTGATTATGAATTGATAAAAAGATCTAAATAGCTTTCAAGTTCGTAAAATACTCGGCCAACTTATTTTTAGGTCTTATCAGTGTCTAAATATATCACTTGTAACTCCTTTATCTACTATCTTAGGTAATTGAGCATATCCTTTTATTTCATAAATTATATAAAATTTAATATAAAAAGGTATTTATCTATATATAGGTACCTATTTGTATAACGTTATCATAAAGGCACCTCACCTACTACGAAATCCATTCAAATAGGGAAAAGTGTGTTATTTACAGAAAGCTGAATGCTTATGAAGTTGAATCACATCCAAATCTCAAAAACGATTGACATTCAATTGGATATTCAAAGCAAACTCAATTATTTCCTTACTCACTTGAAACGTATAATATCCATTTAACGATATGCCTTTTTCACTAAGTACCTTTCAATTCCTAATCTGTCACGAACCTACCTTAAAAGATATACCTTTCGTAAAATAAGCCTTATTAAATTAAGATAAATTTTTCGAGCCAATGTTCTGAGAAAAAACCTATTGAAAATATTGAGGGCTATTTTTATTGAAGATTCTTTCTCATCTGAACGATCCTGAATATGAACCTCCTTGGATTATTTATTGGATGATGGCGGCAAAATAAGTGAAAATTGATAAAGACAAATTGAACTTATGACGCTTTTTATGGCAATATATGGGGTCGGTACTGTGTAGTGGGTTTATATTTACTGTGAAACGACCTTATTTTGATTTATTGTAATTTTTACGGGAATTTTATTTCGGGTTGAGTTGAATTATTATAATAATTCTATTATATTAATTCTCGTTTAAAATTACTTTCAATCAACTGTATTATTTTATTGTTTATAATTAAATAATTGAGTTCACAATGATACTAAAAAATGTTGGTCCTGTTTTACCATATCCGAGTAAAATAAAACAATGGGCACAATATAGACCGATTTCGCTTAGTCACAAATGACAATGCGGCGAACTCGCTTTCTTGAAATAATTAACCATTGCCTTGTTTACTAGGATTACTAGAATCAAGCCCTTATTTATTTATTAATACCCAAAAAATTAAATGAACCGCCTGGGCTGGCCGAGTACAATTAATAGTTATGATGACATTGTATAATAAATAGATACTATGTTACATCACATATCTTTATATATATAATTCTTCTGTGAGTGTGTATGTCACTGAACTTCTCTCAAACGACTGGACCGATTTTGATGAAATTTTTTGTGTGTGTTCAAGGGGATCTGGGAATGGTTTAGATTCACAATACGGTCAACTGGATATTGTTTTTTGAGACGTGGGGCAGGACAACGTCTGTCTGGTCGACTAGTCTATATAAATAAAAATGAATTGTTGTTCGTTAGTCTGATTAAAACTCGAGTACGGCTGAACGGATTTATCTTATCATAGTCTTGAAATGTTCATGGAGGTCTAGGGAAGGTTTAAAAGGCGAGAAAAAATCGAATAATTGCCGGGAAAAAAAATTGAATAAAAACCCGTGCGAAGCCGGGGCGGGCCACTAGTTATGTATATATATTTTAAACCTTCCTGTGTTGGTATTTATTATTGGTATTTTGCTCAAAAGTTCCGCTCGTTGAGTAGCATGGAATACAGAAGCGAACTGACGACAGCCTTAATTTTAAACTATGTAAAGATATTACCAACTATACAAATTCTGAAAGCGCTTGCACTACAGGAAATGTGCAAGATCTTTCAACTCTAGTATTTTGATTGCCTGTGATGTAATCTTAAAACGGGCAAGTCAGCACTTCGAGTACGAAACAAAAGACGTTGACAATAGTGTCCGTCTATACTCCTACATCTTTGATCATTTTGCCAGGCGCCGCCGACCTAGTTGTATGTCATACTCGAGAGTTTATGAATGAAACAATACATCTCGGATCTTAATTGAAGAGTTGCTAAATAAAAAAAGGTGTGTGTGCGATTCACACACGATAGAAGTGAAACTTCAGTAAATCGACAAAAGAATAAGAAGAATAAAAAAAACAAAAAAAAAATACTATGCAAAAAGATTTTGTTCGGGCGGTCACCCATCCAAGTACTGGTGTCGCGCAAAGTTGCTTGGCAAGATTGGCTTACCCGACAGGTAAGCCAATCTTATTTCCACTTCCGTTGCATCCGGTTTCAAATCACAACGATTCTATAGAAGTTTCACTTCAACAATGTTTTGATAGATACGTTGTTTAAAATACTAGCTCCAACTTCGAACGGGTGGAAATTAGGTGAACCTACTATATATATCTTCTTGAAACACATCTACGTGTAACTTTTTATATTAAAATATTATGACATCTTTGATCATAAAATAAAAAAAATAAATAAATAAATAAAAAAATGACATAAAACAGTTCAGATGTTTCAGTGATCATTAGCCCTACCACGAGTCGCCACTTCCGACTGTGGGAGATTACAAGATGTTATAATCCTATGATTTTTCATAACGAAAATTTTATCTATATCTGTTAAATATTAGGGGTTACAACATTATTGTAATCTCCAACAGTCATAATTGGCAACTCGTGGTAAGGCTACATGGCGTTGCAACAGCGTCGAAATATCTGAAGACTCAAAATCCGTCAAATCATAGTGGGTTACCTGTTTTATGTCATGTCATAACATCTAAGAGTATTGCTGTAAGTATCACATTAAGATGCATTAAATAGTCACTTTATGAGATATCAGAAGCGAATAATTGTATTTTTATTTTATAATACCTGTTATATGTAATAATAACTCCAATTAAAATGCAGTCGCTTTAGAATACAAGGAAAAAAATATACTGATTTCCGGCATCTAATGTATGTTATTCTAATTTTACAGATAACATGTTAATAATAGATAGCATACCGCATGCCTACGTCCAAGTTTGTCACTGGGGACGTGAAGTAATAAT
The DNA here is from genome assembly GCA_929108375.1 of Gymnoscelis rufifasciata. Taxonomy (NCBI): domain Eukaryota; kingdom Metazoa; phylum Arthropoda; class Insecta; order Lepidoptera; family Geometridae; genus Gymnoscelis; species Gymnoscelis rufifasciata. The sequence goes on along the minus strand of OV815315.1, from coordinate 2,147,288 downwards.
GACCAGTAACACCAACGCAGTACCCAACGTGGAGAGGGTACCAGTAATCTAACTTATCTACTAAGTGGCACGCTGGGTTGAATCCTTTTTGCCACGACACTTACTGAATTGAATAAGATCCTATTTTAAACGTTCCCTTTCTTTTCTCTCTGCATCATAAAATATATCAATAATGCAGAAATACTTTATGGTGCTAATGGAAAGCGAACTTATTCAATTCATTATACGTATTGCCAAATTTCCATTTATCGTAAAATGCGAAACTATACCTTCATTAAAGAAGAATAGAGAAATCAATAGAGAAGTGTTATTTTTGCATAAGCAATTTATTACGAAATTAACTAGCACTTTCGTTTAAAATTATCGACGTCAAATAGTTAAATAAATATAAATAGTTCCGGACTAATCTCACAGCATCACCTAACCCCAAACTAAGCAGAGCTTGTCTTATGGGTGACTAATATACTACATAGATACATTTTTTTTTGTGTATACTTACATTATTATTAAGAAAATCAGGTTACTTAGATCCTTAAAAATTATTTATTTTAAATGTCTTGTATTGTATCAATAAAATAAGATTGACAGAAGAATAGTTAGTTAGTTAGTTTCTTGTAATTGGACTCTGCGCTTGAAGCGACAATTTGCCAGTGTCGAGTTAGTTTTTTTTATATAGACGTTCGTACATTTACCATAGCAGCGCCATCTATTGATTACTTACTAACCCAGTCGAAAGGTATCGACATCTGTTAGAATCATTTGGAGTTAACAAATAATTGTGACTGTCAAATAATAACAGACTAATAATTAGCAAAAAATTAAAATTGCGACTATAATTTGAAATTTAAACTATCCTATCTCTCAAGTTGGATCGAACGCGTTGTGCAGTTCGATCCAACTTGAGAGATTCGCACACCATGGTGTGCGAATTTTATTATAATCGGTTAAGTGGTTTAGGAGTCCATTGAGGACAAACATTGTGACACGAGATTTATATATATTAAGATATATATCAGGAGCTATGTCTAAGAAGACCAAAAGAAGACAAGTTATAGATTTACCAATCAGTTATCAGTGGCTTTTAAAGCGACATAGTTCAAATCAAAGTCAAAACGTAAGGTAATTTATTATCCTTAGAAGCTCAGAGCATACATGGACAGGTAAATTTAAAAATCAATAGAAAAAATATCATAGTAACATTATCTTAACAGTTAGCTTAATTTTTCTAAATTAATTAATAATTAATCAAAGATAGTAATAATATGAGTAATTTTGGGTAATTCTATTAATAAAATATCACATGAGTCATCTCAATACATTTCTCGTGTCAACACAATAGTTTGCAACTGTGCTGAGAATAAGTGGGACGAATGTGGTAAACAAGATAATAACGATCGACAAAAGTCATAATCAAACAAAATAGTAGGTACTTCTGTTTCTGGGAATAAACAGTCGATATTAATATCGAATAAAGCTTTGGTATACGAGTTCAAAATCCTGGAAAAGTATTTTAAGGTTTTCCGCGAACGGATCCCTATAGATATGAAGTTTTTATCTTATATAGAGGTAAATAAATTATTATTAAATTTTATAAGTATGTTAAGTAGGTAGGTCTGAGAATAGGCTACTATCTATTTTTCATTTTGCAAAACAACGTTTGCTGGGTTCAGCTGGTTTTATATTTATGAACGCGACTATACCTATTTATGGTCGCGTTCATAAATATATGAACACAACCAATGCTCCAAATACAAATATACACAGAAGGGTTCATAAATATCAATTCTTAAATAATTATGATTGTTGAATAACAATCACACTAATTATTGTTCACAACAAGGTTATTGTCCTTATCTGTACGTACTAATATTATTAAGCTGAAGTGTGTGTTTGTTTGAACGCACTAATGGTAGGGTAACTATGGTCCGATACAAAAAATATTTTAGTGTTCGATAGCCCCATTTATCGAGGAAGGCTATAGTACGTAGGCTACTTATTACGTTACTTAAATATGTAGTTTCCGCAGACAAAAAACACAAAAAATGTGAATCGCTGTGCCGAAGGACAGAGTAGGCTCATAATCAGTTTTATCAGAGGTCTAGGAACTGTAAGACAAGCTTAACCAGAAGTTAAGAGGGCCTGTTTCAGTAAGTTCAATTTTATTATTATTTAATTAATTTGACTAACTTTCTAATGTCAACAGGTGTGCTAAATGACGTGGGTTCTTTCTTCGACTCCCTGCGCGACAATCTGGAAACCCTCGCTTCTCTGTCGCCGGCGCAACGATCCACACTATTCCAAGAGCCGCCCACCGTCGTGCATGCGCCGTCTAGCGGTGAGTAGTTTAACTACATTGTAAACTGACCGTGTGAAGACCCTCGCTTCTCTGTCACCGGCGCGGCGCAACGATTCACGCTGTTCAAGTCCGAGAAACGCGCCATCTAACGGTGAGTTAAGTTAATATGTACTATAAGTATGAGTTAATACATTATAATCTTTGCAACTGTAAGATTAACTCAAAACATTAAACCACAATATAACATCAACATGGGAAATATCATATTTTTTCTTTCAAAAGATTCTAATGAAATACTTTCATTATTTAAATCTCACTTAATTTACAGTTTTTCGAAAATACTAGGTAGGTAACTGATTTAGTTTAAGTGTGTTGGCATGGCACCACAATAAAAGGCCTTGCTTATTATTATTTTTTGTGATGTGATAATGCAGTGAAACGCCCTTATGTGTGTTAATACCAAGTAGGTACAGTCATCAGCAAAAGTGAGTGATGAAAATCAACGTTTAACAACATCTTCGAGCGTGACGTGCCAGATGTAACAAGCTATACCAAGCTATATATATTTCAAATGTAGTTTTAATTATTATTAAAAAAAAACGTTTTGTTTTAATTTACTGTATATAATATTATTTTGGGACCCTATCTCATCAGTTTCTTTTTCTGTTGACTGTACCTACTTTGAGTACTCAATTGACTTCCGCTCATCCGTAAACAAGTCAATTGAAGATCCAGTAACGAGCTCATTAATGAGCCATTACACTCATTACACTATACAAACCAATTATAATCTACTAATTATAACAATTCCACGAGATTAATTTTCATTCAATTTGCTCATATAAAGGCTCATAAGATAATGACACAATCCAATTAAAATGTTTGCAACGCTCATTCACGATTCTAGATTAATATAAATTATGTATGTGTATAACTATACATATAAAATATAAAAAAATATAATAATTCAAATTTTTGGCTTGTTATATATTTATTTATAAATAATAATCTCAATAAACCGTGACTTAGAAAAAAATCAGAAATCTTAAAACTTCTTTCAGGTTAGCAAGTACAAAAAATACTTTTATTTGTTGTATGTAAAAATATGTATGTGACGGCGCGCGCCAGTAGCGCCGGATAACCGAATAAGAGCGAGACCGATATCCTATAATCAAATATAATCAAATCTAGAATTGATCAGGGTAGTCTAGTTTATCTATCAGTGATATTATTTCGTGTTAATTTGTGTAGCAAGAAAATTAAATTGAAACATGTTATACCTGGTGTTGTGATTTAGCTCATTGCCCTAAAAACCTACGACGCCTGACCCAGAGAGGCCTCCTGTTCCGACATATGTATCACATAGTAAGCAAAATAAAGGATACTACACGAAACTCGGCGCCGATGGCACCACTAGCACAGATAGTAAAGTTCCTTCTTTAGGGTGTATGGCATTCGTGACTGGCTAGTAACCTCTATAATTAAGAATCTTTTCTCGTATCATCGTGTTCTTAGGACACGTTTTTTTTATGAGAGGTAGGTAGTTCTATGTTTGTTTACAATCTCACCTGATGGTAAGTGTCGATCTGGACGAAGATGGATCACATGATCTAGAAGGTACCTATTCACACTTGTCTTGAAGCCACTCAGATAGATAAAACTGTTTTATACCTAAAATCAAAAAACTCTTCCCTGTTTACTGTCTATGCTAGAGATGCACTTTGGCCTTAGCAAACATTGCAGTTATATTAAATTCCCTATCAAAAAGGTATGGCCGCGGCTTGTCACCACCCTCCGGGCTGGGCCAGTGCGTGAAACGATTTTTTCGTGTTTCGTAATGTGGTCCGGCGAAGCCATCTAGGTCTTCATGCCCCATCTTAGACCACATCGTCACTTTACATCAGATGAGATTGAGATCAAATGAAGGCTTATCTAGAATAAAAAAAAAAGTAATATAAATCTCAATATTCATATTCATTGTTTCATGTGGTGACAATTACGGTGTTAAATTTTATATATACCAACCCTCTACCCTTACATAAGCCCCGTTGGGACAATACAACTATACAATATTTACTTATATTTAGACTAAGCCTATATTAGGCATGCCGTGTTGGCAAGTGGGAGGACACTCGACTTTTATTCTGAAGGTCGTAGGCTCAAACCCCGCCACGCACCTCTGGATTTTTCGTCTTGAAAAATGTATGTGCGCTATAAACGGATTTAACGGTGAAGGCAAACATCGTGAGAAAACCGGCATGTGAGAACTTGAAAGAGTTTGAAGGAAAACCGGCATGTTCTGAGAACTTGAAAGAGTTTGAAGGACATGTGACATTCACCAACCCGGACTTGGCCAGCGTGGTGAATGAAGGCCTTATTGCTCTCGCCAAGAGAGAAGTCCCTGTGTCCCAGCAGTGGGAACTTTAATAGGGTGATGATGATATATTAGGGTACTTATTATATATATAAAACTAGCGGCCCTCCCCGGCGTCGCACGGGTATAAAATTTTCCCGGAAATTATTCGAATTTTTCTCGCCGTAAAAACCTTCCTATCTCTCAAGTTGGATCGAACTGCACATGGTGTGCGAATTTTATTATAATCGGTTAAGTGGTTTAGGAGTCCATTGAGGACAAACATTGTGACACGAGATTTATATATATTAGATTACCATTTCAATTAAAATGCTGAATATGAGGCTCTTTAGAATTTAACAATTTAGTATATATTCTAAGTTACATATGTCTTATCTTGTATCATGTATGAGGTGAGTTCGATGCTTCAGTGAGGGACGAGCGAAGTGATTGACACTGCAAATTTTATCATCAATATACGGAGGGTGTTGTCCACTGATTAATCAGGGTCCCCCTTTGTTTATTGTTGGTTTAGGAAGTTTCTGCTGTGTTGCTGGATAGGTACCTACTTGCCTGGGTATCTACCTCCAAGGTTTGATTGGATATGGTATATAAAGCGGACAGGGTCTAAATGGCACGAACCAGGCAAACATAATTGATTCGAAGATTTTACGATTTAAAAGCCTATTTGTCAAAAAAAAACAAGATTAAAGTGTCGTTAGGTAAACGCATGCACTAGCTAAGCTTAAAATTATTGTTCACAAAGAGACGCGGTAAAGACCCTAAAAGCCTCGTTAATTAGGCTACTTATCAGTGAAATAATTATTGAGGTCTTTATCGGACCAGTAGTTCCTTTAGACAAACAAACTCACTCAGCTTTATAATATTGGTAAAGATATTTGTAGGCACCTACATTTATCACTGGCGTAGAACTTATTTATCTCATAAGTTCTAATAATACCTATCATAAATTCTAGGGGTGCCAATTTTAAAAAAGTGTTTTTCAAAAACTTACCTGTAATAATCAGTGATCGGAGTAGGTGTATCGAATTCAGATCAAAAATCAAAAACGCATATATTTTATATGGATTTCTCCGTTTATTAAGTATATGTTAAAAAAATGCGTTTTAAAATCAAATGTATTATTACTAAATAACTACACTTGAGAGCAAAAAAATCGCACATTCATGATTTTTTGACATAACTAAAAAAAAACAAAAAATATTATGTTTCTGTAATGCAGATTCATAGTCTATTTTAATACCTATCCAGTGGTATCTGATTTGTCTTTTAATCATTACATAAAAATGCTTTTGTGGATCAATAACAAAAATGCATGTTTAGTAAAAAATTCTTTATTCAAGTATTGGTGTCAAAGTTATGAAATTAAAAGATAAAATTAATTTAAAGTTTGTTATTAATACCGAGTGTTCCCTCCCCTAGCCTGAATCACTGACTCCATCCGTGTTTTCATTGATGTTACTAGACTTTTGATAAAGTCTTGAGGAATAGCCTCCCATTCCTCTGCGATCGCCTGTTGCAACTCCTGTAGAGTCGATGGAGGAGCATCTCGGCCTCGAACTCTTCTTTTCAGCTCGTCCCATAGATGTTCGATGGGATTGAGGTCTGGGCTTCGAGCTGGCCACTCCATAACGGTTACATCCACCTCTTGAAGGTACTCGATCACTATGCCAGCAGTATGCGGTCTTGCATTATCTTGCATAAACAGAAAGTTTTCGCCGATAAACCCAGCAAAAGGTACGACGTGGCTCTCGAGTACTTCCTCAATGTATCGTATGGAAGTCAATCCTCTTGATTGGCGACCAGTATTCGGTCCGGTGATGAAGGCAAGCTCGGTTTTTGCTTCCATAGACATGCCTCCCCAAAACATGATTGATCAACCGTCATAGGTGACACGTTCTATTATGCAGCATTGGGCAAATCGCTCTCCCGATCTTCTACACACCTTCCCCCGTCCGTCGTTGCCATGCAAGCACATCCTGCACTCATCAGAGAACAGGACTGCACTCCACTGCTCTTCGGTCCAATTCAAATGGTCTCGAGCGAACTTAAGGCGGGCTTCTCGGTGGGCTGGGGTCAATTTCGGCCCGTTTGCTGGCCTGTGTGCAGTCAGGCCACCTTCTCTCAATCGTCTTCTGACTGTCCACCGGCTAACTTCTACTTCACAAACTTCTTGAAGTCGTTGGCCCAGTTGAACTGCGTTCAAACGACGATTTCTTAAAGATGTCGTTATAAGAAAGCGGTTATCACGCTCTGTTGTAGCACGGGGACGGCCCGATCCTTGTCGCCGTTGGTAGCCACCAGTCTCTTGATACCTCTGGTATACACGCCGAACGGTAAATCGGCTCAAACTCAATTGTCGAGCCACTTGACTTTGCTTAAGCCCCGATTCAACAAGGGCAACCACTTGAGCGGCTACTTCTGGTGTAGTATCCATTTTCGTGTTCCGTTTGAAGCCAATATCAATAGAGAACCTTTCACACTGTACGTTGGTATGCAAATGATGACCATTCCCTCAATATGCACTCTTTTATACCTGCGATAAATCCCGCCGCCGGCCTTACCTGGATCGAGCGACATAAGGGGGTCTATTGTTTTGTTGCTAATGAGTTGTTTTTAAAGGTAAATGTCAACCCTTTATCAGTTCTGCGATTGCCTAGATTATGCACTTTAATTTAATTTGATTTTAATTTGCTGTAAGCTCCAAATAAAAAAAAATTGAACTTTTAAGTAAAAATGTGCGGATGTGCGATTTTATTGCTCTCAAGTGTATAACGCATTTGACTTAAAGGCAAACCTTTTCATTGTATTCATGTGAATAATTAACAAAACTTATAAATAGCTTGCATTACAATAATTGTAATGCAAGCTATTTATAAGTTTTGTTAATTAGCTTGCATTACAATAATTATTATTGTAATGCAAGCTATTTATAAGTTATTAATACATTTTATTATTAACATATTAATAAAAAATATTTTAAGTTATTAATAAGTTTATTAAGCCATAAATAAAACTTCCCACACAACACACGGGTAACATTAATACAACTTGTGCCTAAGCATCCAGCCCTTGTTTTGCGTGCATTGTGTGGGCAGGTCCTGTCCAAGTTGGACCTAAATTCAGGAGATTGAGATATCCTACTTGATTAGATTATGTGTAACAAAAGGGAGATTCAATTAGCTAACACGTGAGAGACGGCGTGTGGTCGTTTCAATTATTTGATACCTAATTTGGGTTGGTGTCCACGGTAGGTATTTGGCACGGATAACGAGTTATATCCATTGATATCGAGATCCGTTTCCACTTGTATAAATAATTTTACTTGTAAAAATATTTTCAAAATTGTTCTGAATATCTTCACTAAGCATATTCCTGACGCCAACATTTCTAGACTTTTTAGCAGATACCTAGATAGAAAATAATAATGATTGTACATACAATAAGGTACCTACTAACAAAAATCATACATCCAAATACCGGAGACTTTTGTCACGAATTTTCTAATATCTCTATATCGAATACGAACTATAGTGCACGGACAAACATACAAATATACAGATTCGATTAACTTATAACTACTTAGCACTCCCCTTTTAAGGGGTAAATCATTAAAAGATCCTATGAATAAGGCAAAAATAATTCGTACAGCTTTGGAACTGTCAGAGTAAAAATGACTTTCACTTGACCGATCTTATTCGAATCACGTTCCCGAAGGGTAAACTTTTTTTACCCTTTTTACCCAAAGGTACCTTTCTAAATAAACAAACCTTTTTAAGAGATAATTAAATTTTGTAAAACCGGTTTCCTTATATCTGAAAAGATCCGTGTAAATGAAAAAAATATGTACGTTTGTGTCCACGGATCCCTGTGATTCGTCATGTAATTGATATAATCGTCTTTCTCTTTTTTTTCTTTTGTTACTGCTGCGTTTTCAGCAATGTATTTCTATGTATTTCTTTAAATTATTGTAATTGTAATTATTGTATTTACTTTATATTATTGTAAGTGAAGTCAAACTAGATTCCTATTTCATTAAAAATAAATGTCTTAGTTTTAAATAATAAGAAAAAATAATTTTCTATGCTAGCAATACAAAGTTAAACAATTATTGATTAGTAAAAGTAATAATTATGTGATGATTCCTGTGATTTAGATATTATTAAAATATTTACTGTTCATCAATTATAACATATTCAATAATACACATATATTTTAATTTAAACTTCTTAACACTACAAGCAGGATCCGTTTACAAAACTATTTGAAGTATTTTTTGTAGCCACGCGGATACCGGGATCAGTTGATAAAAATATTTTATCTGTTTGTCTGTCTGGGACATCCTAGCTCCCGAGCGGATAGAGCGATTTCAATTTCGTTTTTTGTATGAAATGTGAGTTTGGCGCGGGTGTTTTTAGACATGTTTCATGAAAATTGGTTGAGCCGTTTAAAAGTTATGGGGGTGAGAGTGGGGAAGGAAACCCGAAAATCTGTAAATATACTCGAGTGGGGTATCAAATGAAAGCTCATCGCGTTCTCATTACTAAATAATATAAAGGTGTTTAACTTTTAAGGAAATTTGGGATTGTAATCGGGGGTTTTTCTTAAATTTAGATTTTATACTAATTAAACAATGTTTTTGAAATTATGTCACTCTTCTAACACCCATAGTAAAAGTAGGTACTTATTATTATTATTGATTAATTAATTTTAGTTTAAATAAAGAGTGTTTAAACTGGGTATAGAAGACTCTGTGAATAGTTCAGAAATATAAATGGTAGGTACTAAATGCATTCAGATATCTGATTATAATTTACAACTATAATTAATTATAATGAACTTCCCTCCGGATTTTTTTTTTTTCTAGGTAATAAGTAGGGACTGCGTTATTGACAATCTATGAATTAAAATTGGTTCAGTATATATTGGTTATTGTCCATAATAAAACCGCTACTTATTGTCCCTTAAGTGAACCTTTGACCACTAATTGGGGCAGTCTAATAGACATTATAATTAGACTATAGTTTAGTTTTCTATATTAAGATACTATAATTTAAACAGGTTAATAACAGACTAATGAATAGTTCATTATTTTATGGTCCCAAATTAAATAAATAAATATTTCCGGACAATTCACACAACAACATCTAGCCCTATTGTAAGTCTAAGCTTGTGTAACGGGTCCTAGACATCTGATATACTAAATATAATAGACAAACATAATATATTATAGATATTTTTATTATACATATTAAACACCTAGACCGAGGAGAACAGTGATTGAGTTAAACTGATAGTTAAACTGGTTAAACGAACAAAATGTACATTTTTAGTGCTGGTGTGGGCACTTTACAACATAGTAGAAGTTTTATCTGCGCTTGTGTGTTTGATGGCACAGGAGTTTATTTCATGTTGTGATCAAAGTTAAATGAGGGCGGTAAAGTTGGGAACTACCGCGTAGCAAGTTTTAGATACCACCCACCTTTGCATGGAACTGTAATTAAGTCCAATTATTTTTTTTACTTTTGGGCCATCATAGATCTCGTAGGAAAATATTTAAGAAGTATAATGGTAATGAACAGATCATATTTTAAGTTGAGACAGAAGATAAGGAAATGGACAACGTTCCTACTGCTTAAACACAAGGACTTCTCTCTTGGCGAGAGCGATTAGGCCTTAATTAACCACGCGCTGGCCAAGTGTGGGTTGGCGAATGTAACATGTCCTTCAAACTCTTTTAAGTTCTCCGACCATGCCGGTTTCTTCACGATGTTTGCCCTCACCGTTTAAGCTCGTGTTTTTAAATAGTCCGGGCTGGGCCAGTGCGTAAAACGATTTTTTCGTGTCTCGTAATGTGGTCCGGAGAAGCCAGGTCTAGGTCTTCATTTCCATCTTAGACCACATCGTCACTCTACATCAGGTGAGATTGTGGTCAAAGGAAGGCTTATCTACCATAAAAAAAAGTAGAATGGTACCCCACAAATGAGAAAAGTAACAATGGAAGACAAGCAAAACGCTGGCAGGATGACCTAAAGTGAACTGCAGTACCAGTATGGATGAAAATTGCGAGGGAGAGAGAGAAGTGGAAATCTTTGGAGGAGGCATCCTCAAAGATCAGCTGGAGAGAAAAATACCGCTATATAAAAATAATAATATATAATAATCCATATTAAAGTAACTAATATTAAAGAATATTATTGTAAACTCAGCAATAAATGCTTCTATTTTTATTGCGTAGATTTGTAGGTAAAAGTATCATTCGAAAATAAAAACACGATATAATTTGTACTTGTCACAAAGATATAAAATAAGTTTTCACTTAAATGGTAGTGCTAAGTGTGATTATACCTGGTATAGAAGAATATAATTAATTCTTTTTTTCTGGTTTCGGCCGATTAAAGTTCGGCCCACATTTTGTTAATTATAACAGCTGAATAGAATAGAGGCTTCGTCAAATTATATAGTAGCGGCTGTATGAAGCCTAGCCTTCCTAATCATGGACGTAATAAAATAGGTAGGTAAGTACTTATTTTTACCGAATATAAAAACACACAATGTCAAAATTCTAAGAATAGAATAATGATTACTCTAAATAGTTCTAAGGTCTAAAATACGTTTTTTTTTTACTTTCTAAGATCCGTTTACTCTCTGACGTAGTTTAAAATGAAAAACCTGAATCGAGCACCGCCTCCTTTATTTTAGCATTTATTAAAGCATATTTTGATTTAAAATGTTTTGCTCAATTTTTTATTGTAAACTGTAAAGAAAAGGTTTTATAACTTAAGGGTACAACCGGTTGTTTCTACAGCTTACCTTCGAGAGGATGTATAATAATAATAATATAATTCATTTATTCAGACAACAGGGATCCGTTATACATACACATTAAAAATACACAAAAATAAAATTCCTAATAACATTAAAAAAAAAATTAAATAAATATACAATTAAATAACTATATCATTTATACAAATTACCTAGTAATAGTTGGACAAAACTATAAAAATGATAATTTCATTAAAATTCACTTGATAAATTTAATCATTGCATTGCAACATAAAAAGTAACTCTTTAAAACAGAAAATTTCTGTAACAAGTGCGTCAGTGACCTAATTTAAACTACAAGATGTTTATCTTCATTGCATCTCGCTTCGACATAACAAGGATAACTGCTGGCACGTATTCCCTTAGCAGTAAGATTCAGAATCGCCTGTGCCCCATCGTCCTTTAATGGTGCCATTGATGTACGTCCGCTGTGTTTCAATTAATCTCGTTTAAGGATAGTTTCGGCTTCCTACTTGGAAGGAAGCAGGAAAATTGGACATTGTCATACAATATATATGACATGATGGTAGCAAGCTATCTATCCACATCTCTGTGAATAAACCACACTCAACTCTAAGTTCGATCTTGAGACTTGAATGTATTGACGAATATTTGACGTTCTCAAATTGAGATTGGACTTGAGTAATTGTAATACCTATACGGAGTTAATTATGTTATACGAGACGTAGCCAGCAATCGCTTGTCAAATTCAAAACGTTTATTACCTTAGAAGCAAATGTATACATGGACAGTTCAACTTAAAGCTAATTTAAATAAAAACTAAGAATAATCAAGGAAATAACATTGTCTTGACAGTTCGCTTCAATTTTTTACACTGGACATGGAACCTAACATCAGATTTTCATAAAGGGTCCATTTTTCAAGTATTATTTAGGTTCTATACAAATCTGTTCGGTATTTGCCCCTTATAAATTATTAAATTATCGTTATTTTTTATAAATTTACTTTCAGAAATCTACCCTAAAGTGACGTATTCCGACTAACATGGCTTTTCTGAGCTCAGATTATTCGCTTCAAATACGACAATAGACAAAAAATATATCTGTTTAAGATGGTTTTGAATCACTCCTAGTGTGTAATCGTTCAAAATCATTATAAAAAATATATTTCTTATTTCCCTTGGTCAGCATCACGCATGCACGGCGTAGATTTCGCTATTTTCTTTGTGGGCTAGCATTGCCACGTTGAATGGCTTTCAGGATGCCCTATCACCTGTTGACTCAAGTTTAGTTGAATAAGTTTATTTTTTATGTTGTGTTGTCTTTTTTTGTATTGTGCCTCAATCTGGAGAATGAAAGCAAAATATAGAAAAACATGGAGTAAGCTAGAGGAGCCCTATACCCAGAGCGGAGGGATTTATAATTAGTTTCTAAGGAAAAATCTTGTTTTTTAAGGTTATTAGAAAAAAACAGTCTTGTTATTATTATGTGCCTCAGTCCACCAAAGGGTTACTTCTTAGATGTAATTTTTTTGGTTGTCAGGTGGGGGTGGCGGCGGCACTGGTATGAGGAGATTCCACGCACTTCGCCCTCTGCGACCCACCGGAAACATCAGGTGAGCCTATCGGGGTAATTTTACTTGTTAGTACCATTTAATGTAATAATCACAAAAGGCAGACCGCGAATCTGCAGCGCTACTACAGAAACTACAATTACCTACGTTAGACACTGGCCGTTATTTATTATTCTGAATTATGACTTTTTCGATGTAATAGTACCTAAACGTTCAATTGAGACTTTATTGTACACAACATAGAAAAAAATAAAATAAATTACAAGCACAATGGGCGGTCTTATCGCTGATAGCGATTTCTAACGATAACGTTCTTCAAGTTTTGACAACATAGTCGATCCGCTATGGTTTTCAAAGAAAAAGCAGTGATATGAACTTACTAAGGTCTTTCGAGATAACCATGTTCATCAGTGAATAAATAAATTAAAATCATTTATTCTGGTCAATATAAACAATTCACTAATAATAGGATACAATCACAGTACCAAAGCCTTACAACTCTGTTTTAGTGTCAGTTAACTGATCAGTCAGTGATCACTATCGACAGTTAATCAGTTAACTGAATTTAAACAATTTCTAGATTTTCCTATATAATATGTATTTAACTCAAGCACAGCTTGATAAGCTTGAGCGTTTTCAAAATCTCTGCATACGCTTCATCTTCGGCCTGCGCAAGTATGACCACATAACGGAATATCGCGAAAAGCTTAAGTGGCTACCGATCCGTCTTCGCCGGGATGCTCATTATATTACCCTTCTTTATAATATACTTTTCCAAACCAACACTCCCAACTATCTCAAAGAGCGTTTCGAGTATCTTCATCAGTCTCACACCCGCTCTTTGCGATCAGTCGATACTTTCCAACTAAAGACCCCAGATCATTCTTTTCACTCTTCAAACTCTTCCTTTACAGTGCGTGCAATAAAGTTATGGCATTCTCTGCCAATAAATATAAAAAAGCTCAATCTGTAACAATTTTCAAAAATAAGGTTTATAGTCATTTTCTTTCAACTTCATTTAATATTTATCAATAGTATGTTTAATTTGTGTTCATTACTAAACACTCCTACTGTGTTTGTTTTCTGTACTACATATACCTACTCATTTTATTTTTATTTATAAATCTTTGCAAACGCCACTGCTCTCTCTTATTATCAAATTTCTGATCCATCCAAAGGTTGCCTGGAAGAGATCGCTATTAGTGATAAGGTCGCCCATTGTGTCACTGTATTAAATATGTATCTCCTATGTATGTTCCTATATTGTGGTGTTACAATAAAGAATTTTTGTATTGTATTGTATTGTATGTGTGAATATCTCTACCTTCTTTTTACCATTATAAAACAATTGTGTTCCCGTTGTACGTAGATCTTACAACCGCAGATCGTTCGTGGAGGCTGACGCAGTCTACCCCGGGGCCAACCACCACGACCCGGGCCTCCTCTGGACCGGCCTGGGCCGGTAGGCGCCGCTACCCTCGCCCCCACGCTACACTCCACACATTCGACAGAAACATCAGAGACCTTCCAAACATACCATTCGAAAACCTACTACTCGACACACCCAATATCTACGAATTTACAGATTTAACCAGTTTATTACTAAATCATAATTCAGACCAAAGAACTTTTGGCTATGATAATGGAAATACGATTCCCCGTGCAGTCAATTGGTATGAAGTTTTGCAGGAGTATTTGAACGACTATGAATATCATAAAGGCTTAGACAAAATAAATGCCGTTTATGATTCGAATGAGAACAACAGTCATTGTAAAACTCGGAAATTGCAGATATCTAAATGTAGACCCGGTGCATGCCATATTTCCTAATAATACAACATTACTTAATCTTCTCAAAGGTATAAGAAAACTACTCAATACTCAATTTAATTATCTTAAGCATACCTACATAAGGTATGCTAAGTCATAAAAATGACATTGACGTATCTTTAAAAAAAATTAAATCTTTATGCATGTAGACAATTTAAGTATTAATCGTTATTTTAGGATGTATGCATAAAAGTAACTCAAAATATTGAGCAAGGTATTGTAAATGGCACTGTATGGTATTGGTATCCTAAATCAGAAATAAAATTAACAAGTTAGCTACCCTTTTCTGATATATAAAATACACACGCCCCTGTGGTGTCTACAAAATGGCATGGTAGCATCCGCCATTTGCAATCCTTGCTGTATATTTTCAGGATATTATTCCATGTTTCTTATATATATAGTTACTGCCATATCATATTTAGTCAATGTTGTTTTTCATATTTTAAGATATGTTTAGTAGGTAGGTACATAATATTTTCTATATGTATGCCATCTTGTTTAAAAAGATGACGTATTAATCAATTTTATTGAAATTAATTATATGATGTCATTTTTATTCACGCAATGATAATAATTTTTTAATAAATTCAATTATTTTTACCCTTACCTTTTCAAGACAGAAGTAAGTTCAGTTAATTTCTGTCTCGGTGGGGTATTTAATTGACAACAAACATTAATCCCAATATGCTAACCTAGATATCAATAAAGTATTATTGTGGTCTATATTTTAGGATAATTTAACCTAGGTAGCATAATAACTAGTTAGAAATGCATAATTAAATACTTAGTTTATTTGAAAGGAGAGTTATGCGCTTAAAAATAAGAAATTATATATTACTATCTCAATCCAATAAAAAAATCTGAAATATTGAAAAGAAATCATTTTAGACATTGTGTAGATGTTGTGATTCCCATTTAAAAATAATTAAGTATTAATGTGACGTGGATGTGTTTAAAATGTTATTGGAAAATTATATTTTCTCGTTGGGATTTAATTAAAACGTTAGAAGCGAATTGAATTTTAAAAGAAATAGTTTCTTAAACAGAAAATTATTAAATGAAAGTTATCATAATTTTAAAATATGTGCCCTTATTTATTCGCAATTTACTTGCTTAGGAATAAAGTTTAAAAACCACCAATGTTCTGTTAATTTTTGCCATAAATATTTCTTGAATATCCCAATAAGAAAATATTGTATTTTAAAATTATATTATAGATTTATACTATATATTATATATTATATATTTATACTTAAGGATTCGTAGTTATGAATATCAATAATAAATTATCGTTACAGTGGTGACGTGTTTTATTTTGTACTCCTTTTTTGTGAGGAAAAAATTATACAATTCATCAAACCTTTCATAAATTACTCTGTTCCTGAAATCGAAAATCATCTGTTATAGACACTTTCAAATTGCCTGCAAAAAAGTTCCGTGTGTCGTACGATTTTCTATGGACAATAGATCTTTGTTGCCGATGGTAAGTGACGATGTGCACGAGGATGGATCACAAAGATCCAACACGGAAGTTAGAATAAGACCCAGAATCCTCGAGGTTTTATGCATAACCAGATTTAAACCAGATTTAAATCGATTCAAAATCAGATCCGGGCTGGGCCAGTGCGTGAAGCGATTTTTTCGTGTTTTGTAATGTGGTCCAGAGAAGCCATCTTCTAGGCCTTCATGCTCCATCTTAGACCACATCGTCACTTTGCATCAGGTGAGATTATGGTCAAATGAAGGCTTATCAATAATAATAAAAAAAAAAAAAAAAAAGATGAATTATAAACGTGTCGCCATTATTTTATTGTGCTTAATGTTTACCTACATGTAGTATTATTATATTATTATATTAAAGTGTAGCTTTAGTGGATATTTAAGAATCACGTAAACATGATGGTGAGGAAAATCAATTTAAGCCACAGCGAATTACGTCAATTGTTGATTTGTAGCGTTTGTAAATACCCTACCTTAGATAATTTAGGTGAAGTAGCTATCTAAAACCAAATATACCTACTACTTACTTTTTACAATTTGACGAGCTTTTTAAACCTACGTTTATTTATGACCTAAGAACCTCAGGTATTTGCCTTCGTAAATAGAATTATTATTGAAGTGAAACTTCTATAGAATCGTAGTGATTTCAAACCGGATGGCAAAAAATGAAACGGAAAAGATGTAAGAGACACAAATACAATGCTTTATTTAAATTTCTTTGCGCGATACTTCGTAGTTGAGACTACGAAGTATCGCGCAGAGGTATTGCTGTATTTTATTTATATTATTTTGTAACATACTTTATGTAATACGCTTTATTGAAGTAATATAAATAATCCGAATAATTACAGATATATGTTTGTTTCTCTTATCATTTTAGCAGATGCGCTCATTTACCCTTTTTTCTATTCGATATATATCATAATTATAGTTCATAAGTAGTAGACTCCAATCGTGCGTCGTAGCTGACACACAGAAACTTTTTTTTTATTCTTATTATTCTTTCGTCGATTTACTGAAGTTTCACTTCTATCGTGTGTGAATCGCACACACACCTTTTTTTTTATTCATATGTACCTATAGGACGGGTGCTGCTTTGGAAGATGGTCTCATAATCTCATTGTGATAAGAACATACGTTATATTTAATAATCCCTATTTCTTGCACTAAAATCTGTTAATAATAAATAAAATAAATAAATAATAAATATTTCCGGACAATCCACAAAACAACATCTAGCCCCGTGGTAAGCTCATTTCTGATATACATAATATAATAGAAATACATACATAGATATTTTTACTAAACATATTAAATACCCAGACCAAGGAAGGTTTTGGTTTTGGAGGTTCTGGCTGTTCACGTCCGTAAGTGGTAACCCTCTGAATCCTTACACGTGACCTCCGGGTGGTGCTAAGAACAGTCTCTGGTGGTAGGCTTCGGCCGCGGCTTGTCACCACCCTCCGGGCTGGGCCAGTGCGTGAAGCGATTTTTTCGTGTTTCGTAATGTGGTCCGGAGAAGCCATCTTCTAGGCCTTCATGCTCCATCTTAGACCACATCTTCACTTTACATCAGGTGAGATTGTGGTCAAATGAAGGCTTATCAATAATAAAAAAAAAAAAAAAAAAAAAAAGGAGAAAGTGCTTGCAGACATACAAACACTTCCCGCCAAGGAATCGAACCCGCTACCTCTTGTCCGCAAGCGGACCCTCGCCCACCGCGCCACTGAGGCAGTCACATTTAGCTTAATTTTGAGATTCACACACGATAGAAGTGAAACTTCAGTAAATCGACAAAAGAATGAGATGAGTAAAAAAAAACATAAAAAATATATATGAAGTGTACGATTCACGCACACGATAGAAGTGAAACTTCAGTAAATCGTCAAAAGATTGAGATGCAAAAAAAAAACTACAAAAAGATTTTGATCGGGCGGTCACCCATCCAAGTACTGGTGTCGCGCAAAGTTGCTTAACCTTGTTAGCGTTTAAGATTGGATTACTTTTCGTTTATCCGATGCATCCGGTTTGAAATCAAAACGATTATAAAGAAGTTTCACTTCAAAAAATGAATTGCTATAATAGGTACTCGTATTAGAAAAGTTAGATGGCTAAGCATATAACAAATATATGACTAGCCATCTTATATAATAGTTTTGTACTACCTATAAAATAACTCAATTACTTAGGGTGTAACACAAATATTATTTCAAACATTTATTTAAGAACTGCTAAGTTTGAGCGTAAAAAATGTGTAGTGGAGCTGTGTAGCCAGCCACGTAACAAACTTACCTACTAAATACTATTACTGATTGTTGCTTTCCTTCAGCTTGAGCTCCACTCCCTACCCCTCACACGCACGTGCAGAAATAGGTATCCACGATTTCCGAGAAACCCTGTATATACTGTCAAAGTGTTCAAATTTTTTTATCTTTTTGTTCGCCACTAGTTCGAAAGTACCTTATTGACGTATTATTGACGACTTTTAAATAGAAATACATACCTACTATACGTACGGGTCAAATACTTACAGATAGATAAAATTCATCTTTCTTAGCAGTCGAGTAATTAAAAAGGTAACTAAGTACCTATTAATTAAAACTAACAACATAAATGTTTATTTCCCGATGACAATGATGACCAGTCGCGGTCATTCACCCACTTAATCCACCTAAATTTAAGTAGGTGGTTATACCCAGTGGCGTAGATACCGGCTGGCTAGACGGGTCACTACCCGGGGACCCCAAGCCCGTGGGGGCCCAAAATCCTATAGTACAGTTGCTTGGCTTTTTTACATTAAGGTAAAGAAGCGATTAGAAACTCCAGCTAATTAAAAAAAATAGTTCAGTTGCTTGGCTTTTTTACAGTTAACTAAAGAAGCAATTAGAAACTCCAGTAATTTTTTTTTCGGTTTTGTTACATCATTAATTATATAATTAATTGTGTCTTTTTAAATTTGTTGTTGGAGCCAATACCCAACGAGGTGGATCGAGATTCTCTCCCATTCCCCTAACAGTTTAGGGGCCTCACTTTTACTTTTGCCCCAGGGCTCTTGGTAAAGCTACGCCACTGGTTATACCTAACACCAAATGCCATCAATTTGTGTCCATCACGGACCATTGGCTCACAATAAGGATATACCGATCTGACGAATTGATCAATTGAGTTTACTCATTGGCTTGTTTTTGCTGAATAAAGGAAAATTATGGTTGGTTTCAAGGCCTTTGGGGTGTTTTTCCTGTGATGATGCGACATTGATATCAACGACGCTTGAAGTTCACTAATGATTTTTATTGACGAACAACATAGTATGATTAACTGGTTTACCTACAACAGGTGGAATAGAAACGGATTCAACTTCTATATTTTGTACTTACATGAAAGGATGCGTGGTACCCAAAATATATGCTACGGAATCTTAGCTTAGCTCGGAGCATAGCTACATAGCACATCTCTGGTGGAAAAGTGCCCTTATACTAGGTGGTCATCGATATAATATGGTTTGCTAAATCCTTAGAAATATCATATAAAATACTATATCAGCGGGTGAAGATTAGTGACGCGTTGGCGAGCTAAAGTCATCGTGAATTGGTATACGCGATGTGTTCTTGTCTACAAAAGCGGACAAAGATTTTCGTCGAAGACGATTCGCATTCGAAAAGCTTCTGAAGTGACGAGTTATATCTTTTTTTTTCGAAGATTAAATAGAATCACATTAGAAAATCACCCTAATATAAAAAGAACAGGTTCATATAAAACCATTTCAATACTAAAAGCTGAAACACCACATCCCTAAGCAGTGAGCAACTATTTCTAATGCAGGTGCCTGATTAAGTAATAACCATTTCCCTCATAACGAAATTATCATCACTGCAGACACTACAAAAAGGTATACTCTGACAATGAAGAGTCTACTTTCGTACTTCAATCTAAGGAAGTGCCGGGCAAACATAGCTTTTATTATGATCCAAGTGTCAAAGCTCAGACATGATAGGGTGTCCACGTATTTCGAACTAGTTTTACAAGCCACGGCGTTGCCTGTATTTTAGATTTGCCAAAGTCAATGCATTTATTTCCTTAGAAGCACAGGGCTTACATGGAAAGGTCCGATTTAAATTAATAAAACTAAATTGTTGATACAAAAAATATCAAGGAAATCACATTTTCTTATTGTCTTATTGTTATACATTGTCATTAAAGTAAATTCTCCAAATTCAAATTTTATAGTTAAGTTAGTTAAAAAGTGGCTACTTGCCAACCCGTAATAATTAAATCAGAATTATTCAATCACAAATAAGCGTACCTAGGAGGCAATAGAAATCCCTCAACATTTCAACTCTAGCTATCACGCTTCTTGAGATTCATCCTAACAGACAGACAGACAAACGACGAAGACTCAGCATAGGGTCCCGTTTTAACCTTTGGGTATGGAGCCTAAAATGTGCTTGGAGAATTTTAATATTTATATTCATTTATTTGTTGCTTCATATGGTTACAATAGAGGTGTTAACATAATACGTCGGGGCATTACAACTTCAACTTAACTTAAGATGTATCCTATCCTAATAATATGAACAGTTGGTAAGTATTTAACATTATATTTAAAAATTTTGTAAGTTAGGTAAGTAAGTATGGAAGATTCTGGAATTTAACTGTAACTAGAATTTTTCAATTTATATCAAATCTAAATTTATGTACTTATTAAAGTTATTTATAATAATGTGGCTGGTGATGAAATCGTTAATTTTATTTAATAATATAATTAAATACAATTTTATTTAATAGCAACAACTAAGTAGGTAATATAATTATCTGTTGAGGAAAAAAACGGAACATGTAGGTATGCCGTTGGCCTTACAGTTAAATAACTTACATACGTAATAAGTAATATCAGATAAAAATAAATAATTGCAATATTTCATAATTAACAATTGGAACCTAGTCATTAATATTGATTGATTAATTTACAATATGGTAAGTTCCCTTGATTGTTGTAAATAATAATAAATAATAATAATATAGATCATTATCATTTACAAGAAAATGTTCCTCCTTAATGATAATGATATATACCAACGCTTTAAGTAGACATTCTTCATGTAGTCATGTGTTCGTGAAGAAAAAACATTATTAGTTTTAATTTATATTACTTATATACTAGCGACCCGCCCCGGCTTCGCACGGGTGCAATGCTGATACTAAATACAGTACAGAAAAACTGTGAACGTTGTTTATAAAAACATAGCGGCATTCCGGCTTCGCACGGGTGTAAAATATATAGCCTATGTGATTAAAATCGATCCAGTAGTTTTGAGAAAACCGCGGCCTCAGACGCGCTATTTATAGGCACGCTCTTGCCGCACCGGGCGGACGGCCGGTACCGCCGCAAACGCTACGTCCCGCAATTTTTAATTCTGTAATATCTTCGAAAATATAATACGGTGTAAAGGGCCATTTAGATCTATATTAAATGAACAATGTACTCAAGGTATTTAATTGGTTAAGGATTAATGCTGTATTGGTTAAAATCGCTTTGAAAATTAGCCATTATATGTCGTAAAAAGTAAATGACAAAAAAAAGTGATTGTGGGTTATCCATAAGAGATGGCATAATACCATCACGGACTTTTCTGTAGACCTTTTCAATGTGTACAATACTTAGTACATTATTTTGATAAAACTCATAGGGTTCAGCGGAAAAAATGTAATTATTTACGACATCACATTAGAAACCTCAAAAATAATAACAGTAGGTACTTCTCCACTATTTAATGATCTATTAAAAAATCGCTTCAAAATCCTTTGCGTAGTTTCAAAGATTTAAGCATACAAAGGGACATACCTACATAGGGACAGAGAAAGCGACTTTGTTTTATACTATGTAGTGACTAGCTGACCCCAGCAAACGTTGATTTGCAAAATGAAAAATAGATAGTAGCCGATTCTCAGACCTACTGAATAGGCATATAAAATTCGGTAATAGAAATAGAAATAGAAATAGTTTATTCAAAACTTATAAAAAAGGTAAGAATCGGTAAAGCCGTTTCGGAGGAGTACGGTAACTAACATTGTGACATGGAAATTTTATATATTAGATTAGACGAGATTAGACAACACTTTATTGCACATCAAACAAAATATACAACAAATAGACTTAACATCAACATAATGTTGAAGTACAATGGGCGGCCTCATCGCTTTGAGCGATCTCTTTCAGGCAACCTTTGAATGATTATATTATACTAGATGTGCCCTGCGGTGCTACCCGCGTTATAATGGATGAAGTACTCTTAACCAACAACATATTTATTTGAATAAAGATTAATATTATTATGTTGATACAACTTAAACAAATTATTTCGACCAAATTAGGTACCATAAAAACGGTTTTTGTGAGTTAATCTTAAAAGATAGACATATACAATCGCGGACTGTTTTTTAGATCATTAAAAGAGCTATTATTCTTTAATACATATTTTTTGTGTATCTTGAACCGTTTTCACGGCGCACGCAACGGAAGGCTTCAAAGATGAACAATTTCTCCCGTTTTTTACACATTTACCAATATATCTTAGCTCCTATTGGTCGTAGCATGGTGTTATATAGCCTATAGCCTTCCTCGATAACTCGACTATCCAACACAAAAAGAATTATTCAATTCGAACCAGTAGTTTCTGAGATTAGCGCGTTCAAACAAACAAACAAACTCTTCAGCTTTATAATATTAGTATAGATGTTAGGTATTTAATTATATGTCTTTGTAAGGTATTTTATAAAACTGCTTAGGAGGTAAAGTTCTAAAAACGGCGTTAATTAATACTTCACTATTTACTTCAAAGTATCTCATAAAGTTATCGGATTTTTCGGTGTTTCGGTTGGATTTGATTGCAATCTACTGCGAACCTTCAGTTTGACCTCCTCCTTGGCTGAGAATTGTTTCTTGAAAAGAACTAAGTATTACTAAGTACCTAACCTTTTTGCCTGTTATGTCCTATATAGTTAAAATATTTAACCTACTTTATAGTAGTTTTATGTAAAACATAATGGCTTACTATCAAAAAGGTAATGATATTAAGATATTTTGTATAATTTTTTATTCGTTTAAATCCATGATAACGCGTACCTAACACCGCGGGGAACTAGTAGTAGACAAATAAGAAGTTTTTACTTCATATAAATGTGATAAAAAAACCATGGTCACAAGATTGCCAAAAATAGAAGCGTGTGTTTCCCACAGTTGGTTATAAAGACGGCTGGACTGGCTGGTTAAGAAGAGAAGTCACGCTAGCTAGATCGTAATTCTGCTGTAATTTGAAATGCAATGAAATGAAATGAAATGAAATGAAATGAAATGAAATGCATGCAATTTCATTGTGGCAACGTAGTTTTATGAGAGGTAGTCCTAAATGCGTTGCGTAAGATGCCCTATCACACTTGGCAACCTGTGTATTATATTGTTCTGTGTATGGTTCCCACTAAATTAACATAGATTTGTAGTTTAAACCCTATCAAAAAGAGACTGTAGGTTTTGTAAATGTAAAATGATTATAATATAATATAATATTATAATTATTCTTCCTAACTTTTTTCAAGTAAGGGTCGCTACAAACGAGTTTAAAAAAATGGCAATTAAAAGACCACATGGCTTCAAACAATCGAAATAATATCTGGTATAGAAATATCGCTGAAAATCTACACGAACTTATACACTTTGACGTAATTTATTATTGTGTAACAATATTTGCGGACTAATTTAATTAGTAATCACACAGCATCACCTAATCCCAAACTAAGCAGAACTAATACTTTAAGTGTTAAGTGACCTATTTGTAAATACATCCAAAATACAAAGAAAGCACTCAAATCAGAATAGAATATTCATTCAAAACTTAAAAAAAACAAAGAGCAGTATGAGTTATATTGCTTTTTTTTTCTTACTCGTCAAGTCAGCCTTCGCACTATTAGATTTATCTCGGCAAAATCAAGGAAGGCAAAAATATGAGCCAAAATGATAAAGGAAACCCTTTTTATAGCATTTTGCAACAATAAAAACTACCAAGGCTATGGCACTTATGTTAATGTAAAATATGTACGCAAATACGTTTGCGATTTAAATTTTTTTATTCTCTGCGATATATTATTACGAGTATACCGTGTGCTATTTCAAATAAGCAATTTTTTATTTGGTTAGTGTTCTGAATGGTATGGAATCCTGAGGGTGGCTTATTACGTTTCGATAAATGTGATTAATTAAACAAAATTATTATTTATTTTAACAACGGCAAATACATAATAACATACATACTGCCTCATTAGCGCCGTGTGCGAAAGTCCGCTTGCGGCGTAAGAGGTAGCAGGTTCAATTCCCTCAATTATAATAAAAAAAATATCTATATGTATAATATCTAGATTAACTAAATGGTCGTTAACTAGATGGACGAAGAAGATCATTAATAAATTACTAAATGGAATGAAACAAGTAGAAAGAAAATCTTTTTGTATAATTTGTGCCGATATCGTAAGTGAGATGTTGTTGCAATCAGACCTAAATAACTAACGTTCGTAAGTTAAAAATGCTTATTATTACACAACCTTCCTGACTTCTTTTTCACACAAAGGTTGTCTGAAAGAAATTGCTTCAAGCAATAAGACCGTCCCTTACGCTAGGCTTAAATGTTACCTTACTATTAAATTTTTTATTTTTTATTTATGTGTGAAAAAAAATATATTATATTCAATTATATTGTTATTGAACTCTTTAGACTCTTCTATCAGTATGACTAATTGAAACAATTTCTTTATTAATTTCGCCGTATTGGCCTGTACAAACATTAAAAATAGATAAACTTACAATTGTATAGTGAGTAATGCTTTTTCAAGATTACTTTAGTGACAAATATCTTTGTTTGATGTAGTGTAAGGCCTGACGCTGCGTTACGCGAGCGCGTTTTATGTCAAACAAGAATAAAAATGATTCATCGCGGGCCACGCGACGTAGGTACCACATTAGTAACTATACGCAATCAATAAATTTATAGATTTAAGTATTAAATGAATCATAAGGGTCTCAAAAAAAATCCTAATCTTGAAAAAGTAGCTTAAAAATTCATAATTTTTTTCTGGAATGGATTTCAGTGGTTTTAATTGTAGTTCTTCCTAAAAATGCATATATATTATTAAACTAGATGATACAAGCTATTTATTGATACCAATTAGTCACTACCTTCCCTTTCAATAATTACCAGAAAAAAACAAGACAAACCTCCTCTTGCTGTGACTACTGTGGTGGCCCGGCGGCGAAACACAACAAACAAATCTAAAAATCTCGGTTTTTTCATTATATTTTGATCGTAAGAGTTAATTAAAATATGTTTTATGAATGTTGTCTCCATTAAAAGTAATTATTTCTTTAGAATTCACTGAATCACTTCACACACATGATTATCAACCCGGCATGCAACAGTAACATGGTCATTGATGTCGAACAAAAATTTTTTCGTAATTATTATTTTATCGGACAAAGTTTAATCGTAAACAATCTTATAGAATGATTCTTGAGGATTACTTTGATATATTACACTAAGTAAATAGGGCAAATACAACAAAAATAATTGCATTCTAAAACACACGCGCGTGACTCACAATGTAGGTAAACAAACAAGTCCAAAGATAACAATTTTTTTTCTCAAAGTTTTTGTTGCCAGGTATGGTTTTATTGAATCGGAATAGATCCGAAATTTATTTATCTATATCTGGCAACAATTTCAGGCAACTCTATGGTATTTCAACGGAGAAATAGACGAAAAAGTTTACTAGGTCAGCTGGGCCACTAGTTGCCTGGACGTTAGACGCCATATTTTTTGGGCAACCATACGAGCCCTGGACGTTTGAGTGAACCAT
Source organism: Gymnoscelis rufifasciata (assembly GCA_929108375.1). NCBI lineage: Eukaryota > Metazoa > Arthropoda > Insecta > Lepidoptera > Geometridae > Gymnoscelis > Gymnoscelis rufifasciata. The sequence goes on along the minus strand of OV815315.1, from coordinate 2,121,027 downwards.
GTCATCGAATTAAATAATACATACATTTAAAAAAAACTTGGATTAGAACTGGACTTTTTTGTCTGTGTCCAGTTCTATGTAGATCATTAATTTTACGACGAACCATGTCTAAAATTAATAATTTTCTTTGTTTTCATATCCCTTAATTTATTTTATTAAGCGTTTGCTTAATTTTATTATATGTATATAAATCTCAGCTTTCATTCATTTCTCAGAATCTTCATTTGAGCAGTAGGACGCCCAAATGCTCACACCTCACTCATAGACTTTTAGTACGGGCGGCGTCCGTCGCCTGAAATGACGATGATTAAAGAATATTACCTTGTTTGCGTTTTTTTTGTGTTTTTAAGCAAATAGTTTAAAACGCATTACCTTACTACGACCCAATGATGATTTAGTAGCATCAGAACTGAACGTAACATAATGATTCAGTCACCAAGTCATAAAAAAACAATGCTTATTAGGTATTAAGGTACCTACTTGTGCATAAATATAGATTATTATCTAAGTACTTATGCAAATATTATGGATATAGGTACGTACGCTAATGTTATATCTAGCTAGATATATGTATACCTACTTCTTAACTATGGTACTACTTTTACTATGTATTTCTGACATAAGTATCTAATTTATTTAGATTCAGGTATAGAATCTAAACAAACTTTAAAACATAAACTGGGACCAGACTACTTTGAAATATCTTGAAAATTAAATAAAATTAAATTTGACGCTGACTGTACGAACGTAAAGGATCGAGTCTAGCAATACAATACAATACAATACAATACACTTTATTGAACACCAATTTACAAAACAAAATATTAACAAAAAAAAAATTAAATATACATATAGTGTCACAATGGGCGGCCTTATCACTAAAAGTGATCTCTACCAGACAACCTTTGGATGGACTGGAATAAATTATAAACGAGCAATGTCTTAGAACTTTATGAATCCCAGCTAGTTCGATTAATTGTTCCCGAAACCCCTGCAAGTTAGATTTGGCCTCTGAGCCGTCTCTCTCTCTCTCTCTCTCTCTCTCTCTTCTGGGGCAAATAGTAATATATAGCAGTAATAGTACATTATGTTATTGTTATAAAACCCCTTTTAACACACCTGCACCGAGACCGTTTGGTTTAATAATTGTATCGGGCGAGGTTCTTAAGGCCTAATTATATGCGTTTATCTATCTTCATCTACTTCGTAAAACCACAGATTATTTATGTTAAACCTTAATGGGATAAAAACTCATAACAACACAAAATCTCCAGGCCAGTTAACTCTCATTAACAAAGCATACAGTGTAGTTACTATATTATCAAAGTGCGCAAAAATGTGCTCTGAATTCGCAATGTTTTCTAGTTTTCCTGAAACATGCGCACGAGCCGACCGCTCTTCCGGTAGACTGGCCTGCGTGACAAAGATTATGTTGCAGAATGGACAGTTTGAGTTCGAGAAAAATTCAAGTTAACTTTTGTATTGATGATATACGTGTACTTCGTGAACACGAATATAGGTATTCTCTTTATACCGTAAAAATAAATGTAGTAAAATTGATGCAAATTAAAATTAGATATTTAAATCCGATGCAGAAATCTATGTATGTATTGGAAATTGTTGATCCCCTCTCAACACTTTAACTATTGGGTTTTGATAGTAAGTTTGAAATCTGCACTCTAACACATTACCCTCACGGCAATTGTCAAAATTCGTACGTTCCATTTTTTTTTCTTATTTTTCTGCAGTATAATGTTCCTTCATTAACTCATTAGTATTTAAGTTAGTAAGGAAGGTAACTACGTGACTCAGGATTGTTAAATCTAGATTAAATCTACCTACCTACCTATACCTACTGCGCGCCATATTCCAAATTATACCTTATCAAAATAAAGCTAACTACCCATATCACTGTTTCACGAATTGACCTCCGCTTTTCTTTGTCCATGCGCAGGAGTAGGTATTATAAAGCAATAAAGGTCAGACCACAATAGTCCATCCGCTCATCAGTGGTCATTGGTCAGTCTGGCACCAAGGCGCGAGTCGAACGCACGTTAGCGCGCAATAACAATTCGAATTCAAAATGTTGTTCCATTTGACAGTTGCAGTTCTACTGGCCAGTGCACAGGCGAAGTTTTACACAGACTGTGGTACGTTTTTTATTCTGCCAAGTTTATTTAACAGTATGTATGAAAACTGCATTGTGTAATTTAATAATGAGGTTTGATGTGTTATTTATCGTGCTAGCACGGCGTGAAACGTAATAACAAACGTTACTTAATGGATATGTAGTAGATGAAGTGCCTATCTACATAAAATTATTGTATAGTATACAATCAGGCACCTTATAGGGACATCAAAATGTGGAAATTCAAATAAAATCTTGACTTTCTCAGGGCGTCTACGCAGTATTAAAAAATCACAAAATAACTGCTGAAAAAGGGCTTAGAGCAGGAAAAAAAAAATACTGATTGTCATTTTCAAACTGTATTTTTAAAAGGAGTTATACTTTATACAGGCTGTTGGTATACCCCGTCCATCGGTAGGTAGGTAATAACATTTTTTCCATTTTTTTTTAACATAAACTATTGACTGTCCTCTTATTATCAAATTCAATGTACGACGAATCAGTTAAAATGAGATCATATAGGTACTGCAACTATTGTGAATTATTTCATAAAATTAACCATAAATTCTTTTTTTTTCTTTTTTGCATTTATTTCTTTCTAATCTTGCCTTGCCATATTTATCTTGTAACAATAATGGGAGATGTTGCTACCCGTAAATAGTATATCACAGGGTAAATGTAGTAATTCATTCTTCGTTCTTCTGTGGGGAGTCTTCTCTTAATAAATCTCCCCGTCTCATGTTATATGAGAAAAACATTTTGGCAGTTTTCAATTTTGTTCTTTATAAAAACACACACCTAAGATTTTGGTATATACCTACCTAAGATCTAAGCGAACAGGTATCTGAAGCGACTGTTTTTATACATATATTTAGGTACAATTTTGTAAAAATAAAGTACCTACATATTATTTCGGACAACAATGAATCCATAATTTTATTGGCAAACATAAAAAGTAGGGTTAGTAAAATATTAATATCACAAATCATTTGAATATTGATACATAATTAAATTATTTTCACCATACATTTTTGCCAAATTGTAGAATTTTACCTTACAGCTATCATTTGTAGGATGGTGCTAAGACCGTCTCGCACCCAATCACGCGATTAAGGGATGCAGTGATTTTGCGGATGATGACAAAATGGCGAGAGTCAACAGGCGATAAATAAATAAACATGTTCATATGTTTTATTATATCAGTAACAATTCTCATTACGAACATGCTGGAATATACTTATCTGAAGTAATAAACTTTACACATCATTCCACAAGTAAATTACATCTAACTGACGTGTTTTAAGAATCTTTATTGTATATCTAAAAAAATTATAAAGCAAAGAGTTTGTTTATTATCTCAAAGAACTTCTTGGCAGATTTTAAAAAATCGTTCACTGTTAAATAGCGTATTTATCGAGGAAAGATTCATAAAACACGAGCAATGCCGTGAAAAGCTAGAATTACTGTAAAATTGTAGAATTACCTGAAATCCTAAGATTATTTTAGTATGAAGGTATGGTAGTCTATATTAATGTATAATTATTATAAATCGTCAACGGTCTGTTTCCTCGTCCCGTTTTTGCATAATTATTCTTATGCTTATGTCGATGAGTGGTCGTGGTTATCATTGCAAATTTCCACTTGTGACACTCTTCGCAGCTCGTCTCCATTCCTCCGTGACAGCTGCTCGGCTGGCGCATTCGTATAAGGGGTCGTCCATTGCTGCCTATTTGATCTGTCCACCTCATGGGCGACCTGCCTCACGCACGGGTACCCTCCACCCAGCCCTGCACCACCAAACGCTCTATGCACCACCCCACGCCGAGAAACGTGCTCGAAGAAGCATGTAATCGGTATTCATCAAAGGTCGAAGTACGTACTTACCTACTTAATAGTATGTACCTACTTACCTTATATGGTATTTCTTTTAGATCAAAATTACACAAACAACAAAGTAATTAACTTGGCTTTATCTTATCACTGGGCAGTTTGCAAAGGTCGGCTATTCAACTTTATGCATAAATAAAATAATCTAATAGGTACTTATTTAAAAATAAATAAAAATACTTCTGTGTGTACAATGATCTCTTTTCATCCAAAGGTTGCCTGGAAGAGATCGCTTTTAGTGATAAGGCCGCCCATTGTCTCACTTTTGCTACGCACAATTCTTTGTAATATTTTTTGAAGTGAAACTTCTATAGAATCGTAGTGATTTCAAACCGGATGCAAAAAGATGAAACGGAAATGGTAAGAGACACAAATACAATGCTTTATTTAAATTTCTTTGCGCGATACTTCGTAGTTGAGACTACGAAGTATCGCGCAAAGAGGTATTGCTGTATTTTATTTATATTATTTAGTAGCATACTTTATGTAATACGCTTTATTGAAGTAATATAAATTATAATCCGAATAATTACAGATATATGTTTGTATCTCTTATCATTTTAGCAGATGCGTTCATTTACCCTTTTTTTCTATTCGATATATATCATATTATAGTTCGTAAGTAGTAGACTCCAATCGTGCGTCGTAGCTGACACTTTTTTTTTATTTTTCTTATTCTTTCGTCGATTTACTGAAGTTTCACTTCTATCATGTGTGAATCGCACACACACCTTTTTTTTTTTTTGGTGTTTCAATAAAGAATATTGTATTGTTTTGTAAAAATGCATATAATTTTTTTTTATATAAAATGAAGACAAGAATTGTACCTATTACCAACCTACATCTATGTAAGTAGATAGGTACATAATTTCTCTGGTATATATTTTGTGGGTACATATCCTCTAGGTCTTAATGCCCCATCTTAGGCCACATCGTTATTTTACATCAGGTGTGATTGTGGTCACATGAAGGCTTGTCAAGCGTAAAAAAAAAGTATCTTATTAATAGCAGCTAGTACGGACTTATAATGTTAACGTTGTGGGCACGATGGACATGCCCACAACAGACAGTCACCTCCTATTAGGTACCTTTAAAGGCTAGAAACTAGAGCATTTACTTGTAACAAAACAAATATAAGGCTAGTTGGCAAAATTTTAAAAAATTCGTCTTAAACTATAGCGTATCTATTTTGTCCTAAAAATATACTTAGCTACTAGAAAAATAGTTTTTAACATACCTTATGTTTTCCGTTTTAGGAAATTAACTTAAAGACGACCTTGCAAAACTGTTTAATTAGTATAAAGTCAGTATCAAAATAACATGCACCACGAGTTGCCAGAGATAGTAGGGCTGCCGGCCGCCGCACCTACTCTTTAAACGAAAATTATAGTTACAACATGGTGTTTTGCTAAGCGTGACGTAATTTTTCTCTGATTGTCACGTGATTAAATGCGTTATTTTGCGGATAATAAAAATATTAATTATCTTATACCTACATATACTGGCATTTTTTTATAAAAAAGTTTTTTTTGCTTACACATCTTAAGCCATGTGGAAACAATCCTAGTGTACTTACTGAACGGTCGGTGCAACATACTACTTAATAGTGAACAGAATGAATACCTACAATTAAATGTTATGGGTAAATGCACAATCGCAGTGCATGGATAATGGTTTTCAAAATTTAAACAAGTATTATGAATTGATTGGTCTGTGATGATACCTTGTTAATTTGTTGTTGCTGTTTTCAAGATTTTCGTATAAAACTATGTCCTGAAACTTTAAAAGGTCATGTCAATTTTGTTTCTAATTGTTTTTGTTAGATTCCGTTAAAATTTTCTTCAGATGCATAATATGCATCATTTCTAAACCTACCAAAAGCGAGAAGAGACCCGTGGCGGGGTAAAAGACTCATTACAAGACCTCAAACTTCTTAGATAAGGTATTATTCACCTTTGACCTCGATCACACACGATAAGAATTGTTGATGCGATCTAAGATGAATCACAATAGGTAGTTGAGACGTTTTTGCCTAAGTAGGTAATTCCGTGTGCTATCTGTTGGGGGCTTGAGACCACCAACAGATAGCACAAGGTTCAGATTAATAAGTAAATAAACTATTGCCCGTTTTAACCAACTGTTTTCAACAACAAGCCCTAAATTTAAGTTTATTTATTTAATTTAAGTTTATTTATTTATTTAAAGGAAAATCAACAGCCAAGATTATCACTATAAACTAACATAGTAGCAACAGAAAGCTAATTACAGATTTTCACGGATAGTCACAAATTAAACATCAAAAAGTGAACACACCTCTATGGGCACAATGAACAAAACAATATTTAATAACATACAAAAAAACAAAAACCTATTAATCTACCTATTTACTAACAAAAAAATAACTAAGTATTAGCTAGTCGCTGCCTGACAGAGTTGACTCTTGAAGTAAATAGATCCAAGCCAGCAATGGATGGATCAGGATGACAGCCCATAGCTTATAGAATGGTGTGCGTTCGCCCAGCAAAAAGTATCGTCTTTTCAAGAAGAAGAATCGAATGATGCAGATAATTAGCGCCCTATGTCGTGTAAATCAACAAAACGTTCGCCCAGCAAAAAAAAAATATCTCTAAAATCTTTAGAGGCACAAATTTGGCTTTAACGGCACATTTAGGCTAGTATTTAAGCTACCTATCTTTTTGCAAATTTAAAATACAGCTATACCCTATTTATTTTTAAAGTTATGCTGGGCGAACGTTCTTGCAGCAAAATCAGTTTTTCATTAATAAATATGCAGCCGTTGGAGCCACAAATTTAAAATTTTGGGCACATTTACACGACATAGGGCGCTAATTATCTGCATCATTCGATTCTTGAAAAGACGATACTTTTTGCTGGGCGAACGCACACTATAGAATGCGTCACTAGTTCGCCATAAAAACTAATTTTGCCTATAGTTCGTGCGAACAACAGGAGTATGAAGAATTACATTTTGCCTAATTACCTAGGATGGAGCATGAATGAGGATCTTACTTAGTAGTTCAGGACAGTCAATGCCATGGTCAAATGCGAGTCCTCGCCGACAGTGTAAACAGGCAGCGATCAACTATTTGTATATATACAAATAGTTGATCGCTGCCTGTTAACAGCGGCCTTGTAAACAGAAGAGATATATATATGTATCTCTAGAAGAGATACCTTTTGTACGTGTCTTGAGCGAGAAAATAGCTGATAGTTAGTGTTTTTCGTTGGTGGGACAACTACCGTAGGATAGAGTTAAATTTAAGGGCTGTTGATAAAAACGGGCATGCCCATCACCGAGAAGCTGTCATTTGATACTGATCAAAGTGATCAAATTGATCATCAATGACAAAGTCCAAACCATTAGGTGAATTAGTAATGTCCATTTCCATATCCTGTAGAAGACAATGATGCTTGCCTACTTACCTGATGATTAGGCTAATGACTTAATCATTTATTGCCATCCAAAATATTTATAGTAGGTACCTAGGTACAAGTAGCTTGCTAATATTTTTGCAGGCTTTATTGTGTTTTGATAGATTTATAATGTTGTATGTTTAATAGGTAACTACCTACCTAGTATTTATGCTAAATTACCAGCATTTTGTTGGTATTATGAAGGTTTTTACTGTCTAGTTATCTATTTATAATTGAGTTTCCGTTGGTTGTTAGGTAGGTACCTACCTAGATGATATGATAAGCAATGATTTACAAAAGTGGTCGATTTCATCCAACTTGCCTACGGGGGCTACGGTCTACCTACTACTACGGAATATATTGGCGTAAGCCCCCATTCGCACGAGACGTTTTTCTAGCTGAACCGGGAACTAGCGTATACCCACCTAGTGGAATAAAGTGATACTTTTTATCTACTCCTGTGGACGCCCTAAAACACTGCCAAATCTGCATCTAACCAGAACATGCAGTGGTAGCGTCTTCATGTAAAACATTAATTAGGTACCTTCTGCGTTCGCCAGTTACCTACCAATCATGGCGAGTAAGGCATCGCCCTATTATGATGTCTCAAAGTCAAAGTCAAAACGTTTATTTCCTTAGAAGCACATAGCCTACATGGACAGGTCAACTTAAAATTAATGAAACTAAATTGCTTATACAAAAAATATCAAGGAAATAACATTGTCTTGACAGTTCGCTTCAATGTTTTATACTTGAGTTGAGAAGCGAATAGAACAACACAGCTTTATCAGTTATGTCGTCTGATAGGTCCAACTATAGATATTCTATAGAATAAAACAAAAAAATAATTAATATTGCTGAATACTCCACATAACATCTAGATGTTACACACACATGTGAACACAATCGCTCCAAGCTTGTGTTACGGGTACTAGACATCTGATACACTTAATCTAAAAATCTAATCTTAAGATCTATGGCTGAAGAGACACAATTCTACAACTAAATGCCCATTTCCTTATTTTCAGGTTCAAAGCTAGCGAGCATCGAGAGCGTAGAGGTGAACAACTGCCCGCAAGACGCCAAAGAATGCGTGCTCAAGAGAAATACTAATGCGTCCATCACGATAGAATTCACACCCAGTTAGTATACCTACACTTAAATATGTTTTTTATCCTTTCCAACCCCACTGATGGGTGTTGATAGACTAGCAGTAGTAAATTCAGTAGTAGTAAAAAAGCCGTGTTGGCTAAGTGGGAGGACACCCGACTTACATTCCGAAGGTCGTGGGTTCAAACCCCGCCACGCACCTCTATATTTTTCTTGAGAAATTTATATGCGCTTTTAACACGTGCTTTAACGGTGAAGGCAAACATCGTGAGGAAACCGGCATGTTCTGATAAATTAAAAGAGTTTGAAGGACATCTGACATTCACCAACTCCCACTTGGCCAGCGTGGTGACTTAAGCCTTATCTCTCTCGTCAAGAGAAAAGTCCTTGTGTCCCAGCAGTGTGAACGTTAATAGGGTGATGATGATGATGATTTAGTAGGTGCCTTCCTCCTACAAAATACCTTTTCAGCAATATCAATCATTAACGAGAGTAATTGTAGTGCGTAAAGTGATTAATAAAAGACTGGGTTCTAGAAGCTTCCTAACGAAATAACTGGAAGTCTTTAAGGGAGCCCTATGTACCTACGTCGAGAACGTCCTACAGCTGCAATAACGATGGGAACGATGATTGTCTTATTCGTCATAATTTCTATACCTTGATAAAATACCTTCCTGTTGCTCACTTTCACGCTTCCCGCTTCGGCTCCGAAGCCGTACGACAGGAAACGCCTAATTTGAAAGCATCCTATTACTTATCTAATTGTTTATTACAGCGGCGGACGTGTCGCAGATCCAGACAGAGGTGCACGGCATCATTATGAACCTTCCAGTTCCGTTCCCGCTCCCCAACTCTGATGGCTGCAAGGGCAACAACCTATCTTGTCCTCTCAAGGTAAACTGTCTCACTCAGGAGTAATAACGACAATCACACGTATTTCCAAACATTACTATGAGCTCTCACAGTGTGCTGTCTCACAAAAAGGATGTATAGACAAGAGTATTGTGACGATTTATTGGGTATGTATGAGTGACGATTGACATTGAGGCACGTACTAGGAAAGGCTAAATTCGCATAAAACGGGCTACAACAAGCGACCCTAAAATCAGGAAATTGGGACAATGGTGGAAGTTTTAATAAATTTATTAAACCATATCCGTTTGATATAATAAATCCCATTGAATATAGGTAGGTACTAGGTACATACTAAAATTATTTTTTTCAAAAACATAATATTAGGTCCTTACATATGAAATTGGCGTTTTTCGTACTGGCCACTTTAATCACAAATTTCTCCTCTTTGGTAAGGAATTCCAAATTCAAATTTGTACAGCTATAGACTCATGTATTTGTGCTTCGATGATCGTCATTCATTTGTTTTTTTTCTTCTGTTTTTTTCTGTTCGCGTCACTCATTTTACAAAATGGAAAACTTAAAATATCGCATTATTTACGAGTACGAGTTCCGCCGTGGCACTAGTGCTGCGGAAACAACTCGAAGGGTGAATGATGTGTATGGCGGTCGTGTTGCAAAAGAAAACACAGTTCGTTTTTGGTTCCAACGTTTTCGTTCTGGAAATTTCGACTTGCAGAACAAGCCCCGTGGACGGCCTGAGACTCAAGTTGATAATGAAGAGTTGAAGGCTATTGTGGAAGCGGATCCATCGCAAACCACGTCCGAGTTAGCTGCAGGCTGCGGTGTTAGTGATAAAACTGTTTTAATTCACTTGAAGCAAATTGGGAAGATTAAAAAGCTTGAAAGGTGGGTACCTCACGAATTGACTGAAGCAAACCGGCAAACGCGCGTCGACTGCTGCGTTACATTACTAAACCGGCACAATAATGAAGGTATTTTAAACCGAATCATTACCTGTGATGAAAAATGGGTTCTTTACGATAATCGGAAGCGCTCAGCGCAATGGTTGGATCCTGGCCAGCCAGCCAAATCCTGCCCCAAGCGAAAATTAACCCCAAAAAAGTTACTTGTAAGCGTTTGGTGGACTAGTGCCGGTATTGTTCATTACAGTTTTCTCAAATCTGGCCAGACTATTACGGCTGATGTCTATTGTCAGCAATTGCAAACCATGATGGAAAAGCTAGCGGCTAAACAACCTAGGCTGGTCAATCGCTCCACGCCACTGCTGCTTCACGACAACGCTAGACCACACACTGCGCAACAGACGGCTACTAAATTAGAAGAGCTTCAATTGGAAAGTCTAAGACATCCTCCGTACTCCCCGGACCTTGCTCCAACAGATTACCATTTTTTTCCAAATTTGGATAACTTCTTGCAAGGGAAAAAATTCAACTCCGATGGGGCAGTCCAAATCGCCTTCAAAGATTTTATTGATTCCCGTCCGACTGGTTTTTTTAGTAAAGGGATCAATGAACTACCTATAAGATGGCAAAAGTGCATAGAAAATAATGGTTCATACTTTGATTAATTAAATATATTATATTAAGGCCACCTTGTTTCGAAGATTTAGGCTTTTTACTCGCCCAGTCGACTTGCATGCGCGTTACGCGGGAGCCGACTTGATATGAACTCCGGCGAACTTTGTCGGCAGCAAGAACGCCACAATACAGCATAATGCAGTAGCTACGGTGATTTTAATTTTATTGACTGTATTTTTTTAGTATACTTATTGACTATTTTATTGACTATATTCTTTTATTTGATTGAAATGAAAGTTTATTGTAAGTAGTAGGTATGTAGGTATTGAATGTAAACATTATTTTTCTTACTAAACTTTTTGAATTAGTGAGGTGATAATTATGATTGAAGAATTTTTGGTAAAGAATACAAACAACAAAATGAAAACAAACATAATTGTTATGTACAATATTTATTCTCATTTATAAAAAAAATACATTTTATATGAGGAATAAAATGCTTTTTTATTTCATTGTAATTTAGAGTTCTAGTGCTAGGTCCTGATTGCAAATTAATAATGTTTTGCGATAAAAAAATCTCTTTTTCTTTTATTAAAATTATTTACATGTTTATTTTTTAATTATATACAATTATTATTAAAAATTTCTTATTATTAAATTGTTGTTAATCAAAATGTTGCACGCTCCAATGGGCAAATTATATTGATACAAAACCTTATATAATACCTACCATTTAAACTACATGTAATAATGCAATAAAGATACTTTGACTTTGACTGGTTCTTTTTCCCCGGCCCAAATACCAAATAGACATTGCCGTCGCGACGGCAATGTCGCGCAGTTGTCCTTGTACTTGTAAAACCAATTACGGTTTTTATTAATTGTTGTAGTTTCACTTCTGTCGTGTGTGAATCGCACACACACCTTTTTTTTTCACGTCGCACGTCGCTCGTCGGGCGGGAAGAGCACTGGCACAGGTCCGACGTCGGTAAGCGCCACCGCGCGACTAACGAAGCCCGCGGGCGTCGCGCCGCTCGCGGGTTTGTAGGTATTTAGGCATAATTAATAGGAAAATAATACTACAACACGCACCTCAGCGATTTGCACTAGAAAAATGATTTATCTAAAGATTGGTGTAAAAATAAGGTCAATAAATTTATTATTTTAGGCACAGTATTGAAAATGTTTTTTAAAAAGAGGCAACTTTGGTATTTTTTTCTATCGAGCGAAGTTCATCTTATTGTGTAAATGTAAGCGAATTGCACTCTGTAAGATCCTCAACTGAAACATATATTTTTTTTCAAAATTTTACGTCAATTTTTGACTGATTCATATTGATTTTAAAAACAGCATTTGCGGTATAAGGGGCCCTTAAAAAATATTCGACTTTTTGTTCCTCCCATACAAAACGCCAATTTCATATGTAAGGACCTAATATGTAAGTACCTAATGCCTATTAATTTAAAATTTAATAGGTACGTGAAACCATAAGAAAATAATTTCAAGAAAATAAACCCTTTTGAAAGTTTAGCAGCAATAAAGGAAGTTGCATCTATTGCCGTAGTTAGTCTGTGAAAGACGATATCAATTAAAACTTAAATATTGATTGCACATTGGAAACTAGCGAGCGGCGAAACCTTCAGAAACTTAAGCATGTTTTCAAATTAACACCTTCGCGACTTTACGAAAATAGTAACAATAATTAAAAAGTTATATGATAGGTACTTATAAACATTGGACCTTGAAAATGTTAGCAACTGCATCTTGTTACGCCAGCAAAATGTTGTCGAAAATCTATATTTTAGTACATCAGATAATTAGTTAGGTACATTATGTAGCTCCTGTTAATGTATATGTAACTTTTGTAAAAGTTTGGATACAAAATTAGGTTCTTGAGTACGCGTTCAAAGGTAATCTATATTTTTCCAGCTTCATCATCATCAGTTATCAATATCAGTACGTGTTGGCCACTGGTTATAAATCATATTATGGATTGATAATACGCTTGCCAGGAAGGTTAGCAAGCGCTGTAACATGTTGATGATGATGATAAATTAGCTACTCTATCATATCATATATATGGTATAGTATGCGAATGCTCGGTGCTCTGCTCACTGTGAGAGTAAAATAACCGTAATATTTCCATGTACCTTAAATGGGCTATTTGTTAAAATATGGGGTAGGGCCTATCGCTACCCCCGTGCTAGCGCAGAGGCTAAACGATATGTTAAGCCCGTGTGCTCGGTTTGTGTACAATTAGGCTCCAAAATCATAGAACGGCACGCACATTATCACATTTAAGAAACCTTAATATAATAATCGAAGTAGAGGTCCAAAAAGATTTTGAAGGTATTCTGGTGCACATACTTCTGTACTATGGCTCCCACAAACTGTACTGGGGGTAGCACATTCCAACACCAGCGTGCAGTTATCTCTCCCTTATTTTAAAATTTTCATTTTCTTACAGAAAGGAGAAAAGGTGACATATGTGACATCAATGAACGTTCTAAAGTCGTACCCGCAAGTGAAAGTGGACGTAAAATGGGAACTTCAGAACGAGTTAAATGAAGATCTGATCTGCATACTTATTCCTGCCAGGATCAAGTAGAAGGCGTTCTCCAGAAAGCAGCGACATCTCATTATTAATATAACTTTCATCTTTACATGAAAACTGTACAGTGCTCGGTTTTCATTGAGTTCAACAAGTCTTCGCTTTTGTATACTAGATTATATTCATCTATGTATCTAAATATTCTATTCTACCGGGTAATCGACCAACACAGTGTACCTTTTATTTCATCGCATTTTGTTAATAAAATTAATAAGTACATGGATTGATTGTGGAAGTATTCAGACGCATTCATTTTAAACCATTTCTATTAATGTTATGCATAAAGATTAGTACCTACATATGAAGAGCAACACATTCATGTCGTTCTCTGTTATATTTTTGTATACAAACAAATTTTTTTCTTTCTATCTTTACTGAATATTATTAAGACATTATATAAAAATAAGCATTGCGATGCGTTGCAGATTTTAATGTGAACCAAAAAGATTTGGACAAACCTTGTTTAAATTTAAGAAGACCTAGGTATATACTTAATTCTATCATTATCTTTATTTAACGTTTGTGCAACAGGGCGAAATAATATATTAACTAATTCATCCATTCCGATATTATTGCTTGTTTAAGTGAATCATGACGGGTTTAATAAAAATATTTTTAAGGATATTGTTTTTTAAGATATTTACTGTTTCATGTTTGTACTGTGAAAGAAATTAATAAAAGATTTATCACTGAAGCATTAAGTATTTTTACTGATGTATTTTGGATGTTGGTTGGCCAAATAAAATTAGTTAGAGAAACTAAGTTATGAGTATAATGAAAGCCATATTTTCATTTTAAGTTCTTGACACTTGGAAAGCTGTTTATTTTTTTTTTACAAAACCTAAAATCACTTAAATGTAAAGCACAAAATATCGTTATAAAATATAATATTGTTTTACATTTTTAAATCACATACCTTATACTTACAGTATTAATTTCTTAACTCATCACATAGGATTTTTTTTCCTATGACTTTTTATTTTGTTTTGATTTATAGATAAATTAACAATAAAAGGGGCTAATATGAACTCCTTTGAAGTAGCCAGATATTTGAGCCTTGTAAATGCACACCAAAGGCAAGCTACATGGCAAGTTGCCATAGTCATTGTTTATTCTAAAAATAATTTAAAAAAAACTTGTATTCCTACGGGAACCTTAGACTCCTCATAAAATTCACTCTTTAAATATTATGCTTAATATAATTAATTTAAAAACATAGTTGGCTGTACCGAATAAACTTTCATGGAAAGGGCATCAAGTTTACCTATATTCGTTTTTTTATTTATTTTATTTCGTTTAGCATTAGTTCGTTGCAGAATTTTAGGCCCCTCGCCCACGGCATTTTTGTTGCTGTGACGTTGCGAGTCGCTATGCGGTCGCTAGCTGTGAAGACTACCGATTTGTAGATTGGAAAATACGAGCTAACTCAAGAACCATAGAATAATAAATTACTACGTCGAGAACTAAAAATACAGGCCAAAACCAATTTTTTGATGTTGGTTAAAATTTAAAAGATAAACACTAAATAAAAAGGCTTTCAAAAAGGTAAGGTTTTATTGTAAGGTAAAACGCTTCTATTTAATTTTTCGACGACCTCTGTGGCTCGGTGGGCAAAGGTCCGCCTCAGGCGCAAGAGGTTGCGGGGCCGATATCGGCCAGGGGACCAGATTTTGTACGATCTACAATTTCTGGTTTCGGGTCTGGGTTTTTTCAATGTATCTTATGTATTTAAAAAATATATATATATATCAGTCACCAAACACCCGTAGAACAAGCTCTGCTTAGTTTGGGGTAAGGTGATGCTGTGTTATTAGTCCGGAAATATTTATTTAATAAAGCGCGCGCAAATGCGACTGCGTAAGATCGTGCCATTTATGTGCCGTTACTGATTAATTTTGCATCGCTAAAGAAGGGTGACCGTATTGCGACTGTATTGACGCGAACGCGAGGGATAATTGCTCGCCGTAGTCGTGGCGAGGGACCTAAAACTCTGCCTAGTTAAGGGCTGTGTAAATAATCCAGAAATATTTGTATTTATAAAACGGAGCCTGCAATGTTTCAGATTCTTTTTTTCTTCCTTTTATGCTAGATAAGCCTTCATTTGCCCACAATCCCACCTGATGTTAAGTGACGATGTGGTCTAAGATGGAGCATGAAGACCTTGAAGATAATTGGCTTCTCCGGGCCACATTAAACCAAAAAACACGAAACACGAAAAAATCAGTTTCACGCACTGGCCCAGCCCGGAGGGATGGAGGATTACTGAATACATTTGATTCTTACCAAAATGTTTCCACAAAATAATGCTTCATACTCACATTGAGTTAGATACACTTTATCCATAATAAAATAACTCTTAAATTCACTTATTTTTGACACTTCCTTTACATTTACAGCACACTGATTCTTCTTTTTTAACTTTAGCAAAATGCAAGTTAAACTCCTTTTTAAAAATCTTCCTATACATAGACTCTTTGACAGCTTGAATGTTTTCTTTACTGCAAAGGTCAAAGTACATACTGTACATGCGTTTTATACTTAAATTTGACATTAAATACTGCTTCTGTTTAGAGAATTGCTTTACAGGTTTCGAGTCACTGGTATTGAAAGACATTATATGAGTCCTAACCCTGTCTTTAACCTCGTTAGGTAGAGCATGGGTGCTATTTTCTGAAAGACCTCTACCATCAGGTTTAGGAATATTAGTATCAGACTTGCCACTATGCACATTGTAAACAGGCTTCTGTGATATTGAAAGTGTGCCCAAATAAAAGTTTTTACATACCGTGTGCCTTTCAGATCGTACAATAAATGAGTATTTAAATGAATGTTTACGCTTTCCATCACTTTTACCCCTTTTAACATAATGCCTTTCAGTACTGTTGAGTATAAAATGTCTTTTTTCATTTGTGCTTAGTGAATAGAAGGATTTGAATATCATTTCCCTGTCTGCATTTGAGATTTGCTCGTTACATTTGAATTTGCAGTTTTGTAAGCAATCCTTAGTATTTTTGATTTGACGTTCAGGAACAAATTTGCCTCTACGGCTGACATATGCTTCACCTTTCTGGTGTTTCAGCTTTCTGACATTCGAGGCCCAAGTACTGGGTTTCGGAGAGATGTTTCTTATTCTCTTCTTTTTGAGGTTTGGGTCTAATATTTCTGCATTAGATTGATTCTCTATTTTATATCTGAAATTTATAGAATGATTGTTAGTGCTTACAAATACAATACATTACATAAATCATTCCTAGTCACTATAATTATTTATATAAGTATTTCCAGATAAATGTTAAAAAATAATATTGAAATCTGTCTCCTTTTAATAAAATAAGCCTTCCATAGCAGACATAAGAATTTTTTATAAAGGTACTTACTCATCAGGTTTCTCCGGCAGTTCCGCTTGTTCAACCTTCCGTACAATACAATCCTTGCCATGGTCATACCCATAAAACTGCTGCACTTCATTCATAAGAATCTGCTGCTTAAAAACAGGCACAGATGGCAGCAACATGTGCGAAGTTATCTGCAGTTGCTGGGTCAGGTCCGTGCCTTGAATAACCTGCCCATGCAGAGGCTGTATTGACTGAAGGTGGGTTTGTTGTCATGACATTACTATTTGATTTTGCGAAATCATCTCATTTTGTAATGAGGACACAGGGATGTGAATGTCAGAGGTGATTGTCTGCTGGTAGGTAACTTTACCCTGGGTTTGGACTCCAGGGTGAGCAATGTGAATTATCTGGGGGTTGTGCATTTTGGAGTCCGAAGACGGAGGTTGATATACTTGAACCAAATGCGGTATTTGAGGCTGTATGTGATCCATTATCTGGAAGAAAATATACGAAGCCATGAAAGAAACTCATCTCGATGATTAGAGTACCTTTAAACAGAAAGAAACTCTCCCACTTTTTGGTGTGAATCTATCTGTATGTATTGTTTAGTCTCTTACCGATCGTAGTGTTTACGTAAAATTTCAATGAACTTTGTATTTACAAACAATGGCAAACTGAATTCGCCACAGTTCTATTTGAAATTATTTTGGTAGCAGTCCCAATCAGATGCAACTCTTTCATACAAAATCACTGGTGTGCGTCAGCTGTGTTCGTTTCACGCAGTATTCATACTATTGAAATAGAAATTTCCCTATTTTCTGTAGAATATCATTTTGACTGTTAAAGAATTTTAAACGAACGGAACGTAAACTTGACATGCTAGTGATGTACGAAGGGCCCCCATTATACCGGTTTTCCGGATTTTAATTTACACCAATAAACCATAGATAAAATTCTTAGGCATAAAGTTCATGTTCTTAGATTACTTTAAAGCTGAGCAGATAATCTAAAATTATTAATGATTTAATTCTTGGTACCTTAAAAACCGAAAGTTCTTTTCTAACGAAGGTGCTACGTTTAACCGAAGAACTAAACATTAAAAACCTACCCCACTTACCTTCCAAACAGTCGTGTAAGAATAATAATAATCATCTGCTTATATCATCTCACATCTATGGGCATAAGGACACACATTTTTTAATTGAATACGTAAGAAGCGAAAAGAGATTTTTTAGCGTTTTTAACTTTTTAGGACAAGTATTGGCAAAAAATTTCGTCTTTTCTTAATGTGTGTGTGCATATTTGTAATCATGGTGCATATATAAAAACATATATTTTTAAGACCTTTAACATAACTCATGCAGCATTTTGAAGATTGGTGTTTAAGGTCAAGGCAAAACGGGGTGGATAGAATTCAAGATGTGAATGGAAATGAAACCAAAAAAGTTTTATTTTTAACCCCCGACCAAAAAAGAGGGGTGTTATTAAGTTTGACGTGTCTGTCTGTCTGTGTCACCATAGCTCCCGAACGGATGGAGCGATTTCAATTTAATTTTTTTTGTATGAAAGGTAAGTCTGGCGCGAATGTTCTTAGACATGTTTTATGAAAATCGGTTGTGCCGTTTAAAAGTTATGGGGGTGAGAGTGGGTAAGGAAAACCGAAAATTTGCAAATATGTTTCATGTATGTTTTTAATTTGATTAAAATGATTAATTTCATGATGTTCCTTTTTCAAAAGTACTATGTTAGTTAAGCAAAGTTATTATTTTTTAGCTATTCTTTCGATTGGCATCATAGAAGTAGGATGATTTTTTTATGACATTTTAGTCGGTTCGATTCCCAGACGAAGCAAGTATTTTTTAGAAAATATATGAATGCAGAATTACTAACTTTTAAAATTAACATAAAGTCTTCTTTCAGCAAAATACCCTACCTACGATATTAAAGGTACTTCCCCTTCATGTCCCATAAGTTTGGGACGCCCTGTATATTTCATGATAGGATAGTATCACTGAACTCCGAGACATAATAAAAATTACTATTAAGTTAACCAATCATTCAAAAATCAATAAAGAAATTGAAACAAACTTCAAAACCATGTCTATCCACCCTGTTTTACGGAGTACTATAAACTTTTTAGTAACAGTTAAGTTCTAATAGATAGTTCTAATCGACGCCATTGTGCATAAAAATTGTGATACCACTAATTTAGATATGTTTTTATTCCGAAACTAAGCATTTTAAACAAATATTGTATATTCAAGCATATACAAAATGTACCTAGCGCTAACTTTAAAAAAATGGTACTTATATTTTTTTAAAGTTAGTTGTCAACACGCGGCTTTGCCCGCGTAATAATAGATTTCCCGCATTAAAAAGTAACTTTTGTCATTTACTGGGACAACAGTTATGTTCCTGCCAAATCGGGCTTTACTCACAATTATTAATTTACAAGGTAAAAAAAAATTCATCAAAATCACTTCAGTAGTTTTTGCTTGTAAGAACAACAAACATCCTTACAAACTTTCGCGTTTATATACCTACATTTTATAGGCTTTTTTTTACTTACTAGTCATTAGGGATGGGTATTCTCGAGCTAAGCATTATCTTCTTGTAATAAGAATTAAAACTACAAAGTCACTTATTAGTTAAGTAATATATTATTCATTCTGAAAATATTTCTACTTAAGGCTTAACACGTAAATACATAAATGCTTTTGAACAATAGTTAAATTACAACAAATACCAATTAGGTAAAATCATCATGTAATATACTTTAAAATCCATTATCTGGTAAAAATATAATTTAGATTACCAAATTGTCCCTTTTAAATTGTTTAATTTAAATGTCAAACTTATCTTTAATTATAAAAATATATGTAGTTTTATTGTATATATGTATTTAGCATAGGTACCTATTTATTATACTAAGTTATATTTATATTTTTAGCTCTTCTTGATTTAATTTTGGAACTTATTTTCAAGGAAGTTGTATACATAATCGTAAACAACCAGCATAATAGCACCACCAGGCCCCAAACGTAGAACTTTAGGTAGAAGTCCTTTGTAAAGTGCACGAAACCTGAAACAAATTAAGAAATCTATAAATATTATAAGAATAAGAATAAATTTATTGGTCTAAAAAGTACATACATAGTTTCTTAGATCTATGGCCTCCAAACTAGGAAAAACCTGTATCTTGGAGACCTCCTTCCATTGTTACAAAACAAAGTATGAAAATACAAGTGAGTGGGTGGACATACAATCAATCAATAAAGTTATAGTATATAAAACAAACATTTAAGAAAAAAAAAATTAACAAGGTGATAGATTTATATTGAGTGCGCGTATTGCCGTATGTGTGTGTGTTTTTTTACAAAGTGATAACCATTTATAGGTTGAAACTAATATTCTAAATTTGTGTAGTATCAATTATTATCATTTTTTTTTTATTCTGTATAAGTCTTCATTTGACCACAATCTCACCTGATGTAAAGTGACGACGTGGTCTAAGATGGGACATGAAGACCTAGAAGATGGCTTCTCCGGGCCACTTAACGAAACACGAAAAAATCGCTTCACGCAATGGCCCAGCCCGGAGGGTGGTGACAAGCCGCGGCCGAAGCCTACCACTAGACCTTCTAATTCTTACCTATTTTGCCTAAAACTGTTTAATAATTACAGCACTAACGAATAACATAAGGTCATTAGCGCTAAAGACATTAAAAATATAATGTGTCTATGACGAATTATGTTATCATCATCATTTTGAAAGATGACGAGGACATTGAAAGGGAGCGCAGAGCGCTCGCGGTCCGAGGTAACATGCTTGCACGCAGGTTCGCTCGCTGCTCGAGAGAAGTGAAAATCACTCTGTTTAAGGCTTACTGCCAGTCCTTCTACTCGAGCAGTCTGTGGATAAATCACACCCGGCGAGCTGCCAGCTCTCTGCGAGTCCAATACAACAATATCTTTAGAATGCTGATGTGGCTGCCTCGCTATTGCAGCGCATCAGGGATGTTCGCGGAGGCGCGCACGGACGACTTTCACGCGATTACTCGCAAGAAAGTCGCTTCCCTACTCCAGCGTGCGCGAGGCAGCGGCAACGGCATCCTGAAGATGATTGTTGCACGGACAGACTGCCCAATTCAAAACAGGTGGATGCAGGTGCTGATGGGCTCCATCTGATGTTATATTTTAATCTTATAATCTCATTTTTATTTATTCTATTTTAAATTTTGTTTGACATTTTGTCAAACAATACAATGTTGTAATTTGTATAATTTTAATAATCTATATTTAATCGATGAATGTTTAATTTTTTTATGTTTATTTTTAAGTTTTGTGTATTTTGATTTTTTATATGGATTGAATGTAATCTGAAATAAACGAATAATAATAATAATAATAATTTAAGTGATTAAATTTAGTTTTCATCTTTGAGGTGGTTTGAAAGTAACAAAAATAAAAATGGCAATAATCATTTTGTGTTGGTGTATCCGAGAGATCTCAAGAAGTTTTGGGAAAAAAAGCAAAGTATCGTCATTGTTTTTCCTCATACAAAGATATTGTACGATCACAAAATACCAAATTCCTCTTCAACTATTACTAAGCAAATATGTTCGTCTATTATATTTTTTAAGCAGTTACGATACGCCCCTAATAAATTTACACAAAATATACCCGATACAAAACTTTATACATTTTTTTGCACGAAAACATATCGTCCATACTACACTTACAAATAATTTGAAAGCCTCTTAGGTAGGTATACCTACAATTAAGCGTGCCTATTTAACGTATTGTGTCACAATCTCACAAAAATAAATATCAAAGTGATCGTTGAGAAAAAGCGAATGCTAGCGGAATTTTAGCTAAACCTTATAGGTTTTTTTCTATTATATTATTATATTTAAAAAATATACCTATATATAAAAATTAATAAAAATACGACTAATAACCGTTAAAACCTACTTGATTTTTTATGTATCGTACGTAACCTCAAATTAAATAAATTTTGGTGTTTCAGAATATTTTTTTATTTATCCATCTATCTCTCTTGAATTTCCAGACAATGCAGTGAAAACTAAAATGACATTGCAACAAACTGAGCTAAATGTAAAACATTACCTGATTCACTTGGCAAAATGCCGAGTGCAGAATCGATGAGAATGATTTGCATAACTTTATTATTTAGTTAATTTGCCATGTTTACGTGTGGATTCTGGGTAGGGATTGTTTATACCAAGAAGAATCTATTGAATATATCAGTACGAAGGTACCTATGACAAACAAAATTATTGAGAATGAAAATAGTTTATAATACCAAGAAATGTTATTTAGAAAATTGCTTGCAGTTGAAATATTAAGGTTTTGAGTAGGAATGTATTATTCATTGTTTTTTTTTAAGATATTTACTCACCCTTCCTCTTTGTAAACCAACATTAAAGCTCCAGTTGTAGATCTATACTTCACGATTCCAGGAACAGGTTGGGGTCCTTGAATACGGCTCTTAGCGACGTCAAATGGTATGTTTACACATGATCCTAAAACTCCTGACGTGAAGCCAATAGCAACTTTGCGTCCAAATTCCAGAAGTGAATCCTAAAATAAATATTGCGTTATATCTTAAATATTAATGTTTTCAGTGTCAACTCGTTGGTTGATTCATGGCATCAAATCAAATCAAATCATTTATTTGCTTAAATGTAGGTACAATAGATCTTTTTTTTTATGTCAATAGTAGTTCCATTACATTCTGCCTGTCCAGACGTGCAAATTATTATTTAATTCATATGCTAGTTATGTCAATGTTATATAAATGAAAAAATTCTACATGTCAAATAATAATAAGGAGAATAACAATAATAATAACTCAGAATAAATGTCCTTAAATGTCAAGAAATAAAATGAAAATAAAATTAATATAATAATTATAATAATAATGCAAAAACAAAATATATACTTTAATTCAAATTAAAATTCTTACATTCTAAATATTCCCTGACGTCATAAAAACATTCACTCATCAACCATTTCTTTAATTTAAATTTGAACACATTTTCAGGTAATGTCTTAAAATTATCAGGTAGCTTATTATAAATACGTATAGCTTGTTGATAGACATTATTTTTAATGAGCTTGACTCTACACTGCGGAGCGTAGAGTCTGTCTCTATGTCTAATACGAGTTACTCTTATATCTGAATTAGTAGCAAAGTAATGAGGATGCTGTTTAACAAATAAGCATATATCTTTTATATACATACAAGGTAAAGGAAGAATGTTATACTTTTTGAACAAAGGCTTGCAACTATCCGTACTCCAGGCGCCATCGATTGCCCTGATACTTTTCTTTTGTAAAATAAAAGCTTTTTCAAATTCTGTTGAGTTACCCCATAATATTAAACCATACGCTAAAGTTGATGCAACGTACCCGTGATATGCCTTAAGAGCAGCTGCCGTTGAAACTCTGATTCTTAGGCATCTAATTGCAAATACGAACCTATCTAGCTTGTTGCACGTTTGCTGAATATGTTTTTTCCAATTGACATGCTCATCTAACCAAATTCCTAGAAATTTTGCCGTTGTAACCTCAGTGATTGGAGTGTTTTCATGTACAACAGAGAGTTCTGCTTTGCGATGTTTATAAGTCCCGAATTGTATTATATTAGTTTTATTGAGATTAATATTTAAATTATTTTTAGTCAACCAATCAATTGCATTTCCTAAAGTTTCATTAATGTCTTTGTTAAATGTCATATTATTGTTATCTCCCCTTATAATAATTGTGGTATCGTCAGCAAATAATATAGTTTTATGTTTAGTAAGATTTGGAATGTCATTGATATACATAATAAATAAAAATGGACCCAATATACTACCCTGAGGGACTCCAAATTTATTGAACTTATAGCTGGACCTAGCTGTAACCTTATCATTCTTGAAAATTTTTGATACACATTGTTGCCGTTTGTTCAAGTAACTCTCTAACCAATCACTTGCTTTACCTCTAATTCCGTATTTGGTCAACTTGTGAATAAGCAACTTATGATCTACAAAATCAAATGCTTTCGACATATCTAATAGAAGTGCTATAACTGGAACGTTATCATTTATAGCATCCATTACTGTTTTTATAACATTAAAACATGCTAGAGATGTGGAGCTTTTTTGCCGAAATCCAAATTGATCGTCTTTTAAAATCTTTTGTTTACTAACATAGTCCTGTAGCCTTTTTAGCATAGCTTTTTCAAAAACTTTCGATAAAATAGGTATGAGTGTTATGGGTCTATAGTTACCTAAGCATGTTCTATCGCCGTTCTTAAACAATGGCTTAACAATCGAAAGTTTTAATATTTCTGGGAAGCACCCTTCTTCAAATGATTTGTTTATGAGGTAACTAAGTATTTTAGAGATATGATCCCCACTACGCTTAATTATCTTAGTGCTTAAACCATCGACTCCAACTGAGTTGGTATTCTTTAGTTGTTTAATAATTTTAATAATTTCATCAGAATCTGTTGGAGCTAAAAATATGGAGGATAAATTTGAGTCAATGTTAATTGTATTATTATTGCTATAATCAAAACTGTTATTATTTGTTATGTCAATAAAGTATTTATTAAATAATTCACTAATGTCATTTGGGTCCGTATACGTCAAATTATCACTAGTAATTTTCTCAATCTGTTTTATTGGTTCAAGATCCCCAATATTGTCATTTATTACTTCCCAAACTGCTTTACATGTATTGTTACTGCTGGCTATTACTTTCATGTGCTGTAACCTTTGTGACCTATTAATACTCTTTCTTAGAATGTTACAGTAAGTCTTATAGTAACCTACATGTTTATTGTTTCGTAAGCCATTTATTAGTTTGAAGTACAAATTTCTTTTATGCAGGCACGATTTTTTAAGACCTTTAGTCAGCCACCTACATTTTTTTGATTTGTTGGATCTTCTTATTCTGTATATAGGAAAACAAAGTTCATAAAATAACACATACAAATCATGAAACTCCTTAAAAGCTTCAGTTATACTTTGTTTTTCTATTACTTGTGAAAATGATAGAGCACTAACACATTGACAAAATTTATGAATATTTTCCTCGCTGTAGTCCCTTTTTTTTTCGAACCATTCTTTATGCT
Source organism: Gymnoscelis rufifasciata (assembly GCA_929108375.1). Taxonomy (NCBI): domain Eukaryota; kingdom Metazoa; phylum Arthropoda; class Insecta; order Lepidoptera; family Geometridae; genus Gymnoscelis; species Gymnoscelis rufifasciata. The sequence continues at coordinate 2,095,979 of OV815315.1, read as the reverse complement.
CGTATTTCCTTTTAGTGGGAACATCTAAAATCTGTGCGGTTTCGTGATCCGACAAAGCAAGATATTCAACGGTACCAATAGCTTTCGAACTATTACTGAAAAATACATCCAAGCAAGAAGTTTTGCGAGTCGGTACGTTTATATGACTATAAAAATTGAAATTTTTCATAATGCTTACGAGTTTATGGCTATATTTGTTATCAATCAAAAGGTTAATGTTCCAGTCCCCACAAAATATAATTTTCTTGGATTTAAATGTTAAATTTTGTAAAATATTCAGTAAATTATCAAAAAATATGTCAATTTTACTGTCAGGTGTCCTATAAATACAAATTAAAATTAAATTATATGTCATTATTTCAATTCCAGTACATTCAAAACAATATTTACAAGCTAAATTATTAATAATGTCAATTTTTTTTAAATCAAGATGTCTTTCTACTAGGATACATGAACCGCCTCGTTTTTGGTCTGAACGTGAGTATGACGAGGCTAGTTTATAACCTGGGATTTTCAAAAAACTTTCATGCCCTTGCAATATAAAAGTTTCCGTAAAACATAATGCATTTATCGTTTTCCCATCACTACGAAGCTTGGATAAAGCTGCATGAATTTCATCCATTTTATTAATGGCCCCACATGTGTTTTGGTGTAATAATGTGACATGGTTACTGTTATTTACGAAAAAACTGGTACTCGTTTTGAGTAGATCCCTTTATATTACTTACGTTTCTTTTATATTGGACCTGGCGGAAGTAATACGGAATAGTTCCCCTTAGTGGTACGGACTGCACGTTTTTAATAGGTGGCGCTGTACATATCTTCCTTAGCCTTTCCGTATTTAAATAGTAGTCATTATATGCTATTTTGTCGATTTCAATGTTGATCTTAAAACTCAAATTATGTATAAAATGTTTAGATCGTAATGGATATGAAAAGCGAGATAATTCAATGAAGTTACAATTTTTATAGCTTCTGGTTAGTAGGTTAATTTTATAATTTAATTTCGTAACATTTAAATGTCGATTGTATCGCACGTTCACTATAAATACCTTTTGTCCTTTCAACCGACACAGAAAGTTGCATATGTTACTGTATATTTCAAAAGGATTTGTATCATTAGCACCTAAAGCTAGAATAAAAATGTCTTTTTCATTTTTTGAAAGTGATGCTACGTTGCAATTCCCCAAGATTTCGCTGGCTGGCGCTGATGGCTTAATTATACATCAAACATATAAGATAATTTTAAATGTAACTAAAGAGAGTGCTTTAGGTATTGTAAAAAACGCATAATAAGAAAAAGAAGCTGCACTGGACAACGTGCAGCAACTATAAAGGGTTGTAGGTACAGTACAGTACCGTTGTTTTTACTGTTTTGAGAAAGGAACGTAAGAAGATGTTTTGCTTTTATTTTAAAATACGAGTTTTTTTAAACTAAAATTGCTTGGTATATAAGTAGGTACCTACTTATGTAGTAATTAAATCTATTCACGAGAAAGTTTCTCAATTCATGAGGAACAGCCCATACAGATGGATGTCGTCACGGCTTAGTTATACTACAGCTTTCACCCTTCGGGTAAACTTTAAAGCCAGCATAGCTCTTACCTCAGATTCAGGAATATATCCTTTGACGCTGTGATAAAATCCAAAGTAGACCATATTGAAAATTCCATTTCTCGCAATAGTCGCAGTTAAGCCCTTGTTGAGTCCACGAAAACCAAGGCCCTGCTCGCGAACTATTTGTCTTGTAACAGACCATGTGCTTGGTAATTGCGCTGTTATGGCTGTATTTGACTGAAGTGTTACCTTAACGACTTCAAATGGGTTTACTAGAATTGCTTCTGTAATACCAGCACCTAGACCAGCCAAGGCAAATGTCTGTAATAGGATATGAACGTCTATAAATTATAAAATCGTTATAATGTTGGTAATTACCTACCTTCGTCTTAGATATGTAAGCGTCTTTGTTATATACCTACCAAACCACAATGAGAACATCTTATTAAAACAAGGTAAACAATAACAAGTATGTTATCTGTATTTCTTATCTTAACAGAAGCATTCGTGACGTTAAAATCAGTCTTAAACTAGTGTAATAAGAATTACTTTATGAAACAGTGTAAGTTTTCTTTGATCAGATGCTGTGCTATCTAAGTGAGCTTGAAGATAATGGAGAAGTATTATTGTATCAGGGCATTCAACAAAACAAATACATGCGTTACATAAATATTTCAGTTGTTACTATAATTATTCAATGATATTTTCAGGTTCGCAATACTTGGGTACCTACTTATATGTAGGTAATAATATAATATCAAATATTTAGTTAGCCTAAATCATTGTCATACTGAAGTTCCTCTACTCAATATTATAACAATTATTGAACAGTCTGGAATCCTTTATTAACCCCATCAAAAAAGAGGGGCGTTGTAAGTTTGACGTGTCTGGGACATCCTACCTAGCTCCCGAAGGTATGGAGCGATTTCAATTTAGTTTGTTTTTGTATGATAGTAGAGTTTCGCGCTGCTGCGCGATGTTTGATGAAAATCGCTTGACCCGTTTAAAAGTTATGAGAGTAAAAGTGGGGAAAGAAATCCTAAAATTTGAAAATATAGGTACTCGAGTGGGGTCTCAAATGAAAGCGCATCACAAAAAAAGTATGACTTTTTAGTTTTAAGGGAATGAAAGTAAAAAAAAACCGATACCAGGGAATCGGTATTTTTTTTTTATTTTAAATTTTGATTATTTTAGATGAATAATAAAAATATCTGTCTTATTTTATGACAACTACAGCATACAGAAAGCTTTGAAGAAAGAGATACAGAGAATAACTAAACGGTATACCTTAGCACGAATAAAGGTAAGCCCATACCCAGCAATGGATATAATCCAACTGTGGTGTTGATGATTATGAATAATAATATTTTATTCATTACGAGAGAGCCAATTACTCTCGTAATTAATTTAAAAAAAATACCATTTATGACTATTTTATCATACATACTTAAATAATTAATAGTAATAATATAAGGTTTCATTAAGAGCAAGTAAGTACTTAAATGATAGTAATTAACGATTGCCCTATTTCCACCATAACCTTGAAAGTTACCAACTGGGCTTAATTTATAGTGATACAAGAATGTTACGTTTTCATATCTTTAAGTAACCATGTTTATGCAATGTAGCAATCTTTGAGCGATTGCATTTTATTTAACTTTATCATTGAATGTAAATATTGGGCCTAAATGGCTTGTACCGTGGACCGGCTTGAGTATTAGTTTAGTACATACCAGCGGCGTCGGTGAACTTGATCCAAACAAAAATAACTTTTTGTACTGTTCAAATGTTGCAAATTTTACAGCGCGCTTCGGAGTTTCAGCTAGTATTGGAGGTAATATTCCTTTCCAAAAAGACGTCATACCTTCATACTTATGCATTTTCTTCATGCAATCTATTATCCCATTATAATAATGTGGATCGGATGATTTCAATACATGTGTTTTCGATTGTATTTGAAGTCTTGTTTTCACAAGATCCAGAGGATGCATAATGCATACTTCAACAAATCCAGCACTTCCTCCGGCCCCAACTTGCATAGCAGCTTGTTTTAAAAGTTTATCAACATCAGACATTTTTGCAAGTTTATTAAACTCACTCGTCCACTTAATTACCTAATGAATATTTAAATATATTGTCTTGGCATATCTTTACGATTGTTTAGAAGTATTTGTAACTTACGGTCAGTTAACTCTTAATAAATAACACTCAACACCGACCAGCCCAGTATCAAACTGAACATCTGATCTGTTCTAAGTGTTTTGGATCAGTGACATTTGCGATAACAGACACCTTTGCTGGCCACACTCGATTGAAAGAAAAAGAAAAGATAGAATTTACACCGGTTTTATAACTATCAGGCAGCACTAGCATACTACTGGCAACACCAAACAAAATCCGCCAGTCAAAAATCATCTGTCAACAAAACATTTCACAAAAATGTTGATCGTGATAATTTCCGTGTATTTAAAATTTTATAAATGTTATATCCTGTAAAATATATTCCCTTTATGAAATATGTAGACATGTTGAACTTTATTATTTGATGTTAAATGTTGTGGTAGTATTAGTAGTGCGGAAGTAACTGTGTCAATAAAGTCTTTAATCGCTTACAGCTATGCCAGCCAAAATGGCAGTAACAATTTGCAATGATAAAGTGTTTTTATGATTATTTGATGGTGCAGTGTCTGTGGTTGTGGTGAGCGGGGAGATGTGGACATAACGTGTACGATGGGTTCGCAGACTTTAGAGATACTGCGCCAGGGTGTTTGGGCTTCACTCACAGGAGGGTGGTTTTACGACCCTCATCAGAATCTGTTTTGCAACACTTTACATCTTTATGTGTGGTTATTTCTACTTTGTTTACCTTTCTCTGTGTACCTGGTGAGTATCTTGAAGCTTTTATCTCTCTGTACTCTCCTAAAATATGGTTATGTTGTAGATATCTGTATTCAGGTCAAGATGTTTGTGAGTTGATATTGTTGTGATTAGTATTTGATTTGAGTCATTGTGTCAATGGCCTTTGAAGGAAGTAGTATTCTTTTGATCTCTTTTTGGGATTGCAGTGATTTTTAGTCAAATATTTTGCAGTAATTAAAAAACAATAAAATGTCTTCAGTTTTACAATTATTTAAGAATTTGTTTTCAATAAGTTGTAAACACACACATAAATCTCGAAATTTAGATTATTCTTTCAACTTGTAATTCCCTGCTTTATTTTACAGTATTTTCCACCAGCGAGTCTGGGCTGGATAATCTACTGCATTCTTGTGGCAATTGTGTTCACGGGTCTGAAGGTTATAAACCATGGTCTGCACCACATGTATGATACCAGGGAGTGCATTGTCGTTCAGCCAACAACGGACCCTGTTACAGGCAATGAGACTTCCCAGTAAGTATTTATTATTATTATTATTATTATAAATAAATAACTATGTGGTTTAAAATTTTAATTACTAGGAACCAATGTTAGTGGGTTATAGTCTACATTGCTTACATTTTATTAAAGGAGGCCTATATCAAACTGTGAAGAATGATTGGTGTTTGATATTGTTTTGGTTTTGATAGTGTAACTTCATCAAATGAGCAATCTCCTCTGTCATTCTCATTGAATTCACCTGGAGTGGACCTGGGGGTCTAAATGAGGAAAAAAAATGTGTAATGTAGTTGGTATAAATTGTTTTCATTTGTACTACTTATTTATTTATATCAGTTTGCATGTTTACCTTATTGATATTATTATGTGTTGAGTTAATTGAGCATTTGGGCATAGTGTGTTTACATATATATGTTTTTCACATTTTTATTAGTAGGAATTCTCCCAATGTATCAATGTAATAAAATACACATTTTGTGACTGACAATGCAAGAACAATAGACATTACTTTTTTAGTGAATTCTAATTCTTTTTTTAGTGAATATTTATACATATACTGTAGCATGGTGTAATAAATAAAAAATAATATAAATATTTCTGGACAATACACACAACAACATCTAGGCCCCGTGGTAAGCTCTAAGCTTGTGTTACAGTACTAGACATCTGATAAACACAGACCAAGGAGAAAGTGCTTGCAGACATCTTGCACGGCAAGTGAAATTTCGCCCACTGCACCACTGAGGCAGTTTAATTTTAATGCAGTTTTCAACCATAGATGTTTGGGTTAAGAGGATGGTCCATATGTATAATTTGTACCCATGTGAAGCTGGGCCACTTGTACAATAATATATTTTCTCTGCAGGCCTGGTGAAGGTGTAGAGATGCAAATGCTTCGTCTGGGCGGTCAGGCGGCCGGCTCCGACAATGAGTCTGTCACGTCACTGGAGTACCATAAGCCTAACAACAGCACTATAGGTATGTAATATTACTTTCTGAGCTTGTTTAATTACAGCAGCAAAATATAATGCTAGTTAGGGACTTAAATATTCATCTGAAATAATTTTCCTAACCTTACTAACAGTTGCATTAAAAAAGTCATCATCAAAACCTTTGCAAACCATAGAGTTAAAAGAGTTGTAGGCTCTTATAATATAGGAATTTTGCCTATATGTAGTTAGTTTAAACTATGGGTACATATAGACCAATGGTTTCCTCAATGCAGCTTTGATACTAGGTATATTATGTTATGTTCTAATTTAAATTGAAAATATTTAAAAGTTCATATATCATTGTGAGACATAAATCTACATATCTCTTCCAGATCTTAAAGTGGATGTTCACCGCAAAAACAGCTCAGAGTCCAGTATCGAAGACAGTGCCATGTCTTCTAAGAAGCCAGAAGAAGCCACCTCCAAGTACGACCTGTGTACAGTTGAGAGTGCCGAATTGGATAGAGACCCCAAGTACCGTCCTGCTCGAAGCCGGTCTAAGTCTGGCCACCGGCGAGAACGCACGTCCAAACGCAGAACCCACGGCACCAGGATAGACGAACTTATTGTCGAGGCTGCCAGAACCCCTAGAGATAACAACCTCTCAGTTCCATTACAGGTTGATGAAGGACCCTTCCCCAAAGTCAGTAGACGTTACCACGAGTGCTCCTGCCCCTATATGAATGGCTCCAGCAATAGAGACTTCTTCAAAGAATGGCTCTATCTAGACGCCGCTGAAGCCGCCGGCGAACCTTACCAATCCAAGTTCGCTCGGCAACTCAGCTCGGATTCAAGGGACAACTCGGAACCAACCGTCGGTCCTCCTTCCCCGAAGAAGAGGCTAGCGCATCGGCGGAGGTACAACAACTATCCTGAAGAGAGCTGCTCTAAATCCGCAACAGCTTTAGCTACGGCCCAGCCCTCGAATATAAGAAGGAATTCTAATTCTACTATGTCGACGATACAGCTGCCACTGTTGAATTCCACAGCTCAGCTCGTATCTCACATGAGAAGGCATTCGAACAACGCCGACACCGGGTTCTTCGCTAGTGTAGAGTTAGGGGAGTACATGATGGTGAAAGCAGAAGCGCCGTCCGGAGACGCAGAGAAAGCTAAAGGAAAAAGTCCAGGGGTGAGACGGATAAAAAGTGCAGCCTTAGAAATCGGCTGCCCACCTCCTAGTGTATCGAATTTATGCCCCCACCCCAATAGCGCCGAAACTATAGGCGGACAAATGCTTAAAAACCCAAAAAGTGCTGTTATTCCTCCTCCCAGCAAGAGTTTAACTCGAGGTCCACATTTAAGTCTATTTCCAAAGAATGAGTCGGATGAAGGGTGCAGTTATCCATATTTAACGTATGGATCCGAGATTGTGTACCCTATTGCGGAGATTTCCGATGAAATGCAAACGTCACAAAAAGAAACCGATCTCGATTCGAGTGGTGAGAGCTATAGTGATTATGATGATGAGAAGCAGTTCCGAGGCTTTGATTGGGACGCGGAACAGTCGCCCGCTTTGCGGTCCAGTGATAGTGATTTTGAGAATAATGGTTCAAGATCGCCGCTACTGGACAGACCTGTAGAGCGCATAGTGCGCGGGGCGAACACTCGAGAGTTCAGGGTTACGCCACACTACGTAGAACGCCGTACCAACCCTAAGTACAATCCTCATGATAAAAGCAAAGCGGTGAGACTTAAAAAGAGTAAACCCGAACATTATGACCCGAAACGTGAGCGACATACACCGCCGTGCGATGCAGCAGTGATACGTGTAGTGGATTACTTCGATAAAGCCAGCGCTAGCTCCAAAGATCTCCTTATAGAGAAATCTAGCCTAGAATCTAATGAAAATCCTGATAGTGATAAGAAAACCGACGATAAAGTGGTAGAGAAGAAACTCTGGGACCATGATATATCAAACACTAGCAGTAGTAGTGATCCTGAGAAGCCTCCTGAGGACCTGGGAGACTGCAAAGAGATTGATGAAAATGATGCAGAAGCTACCAATTATATACAGCCAGATGAGACTAAAAGTGCAGATGAAAAGAGCACGTTTAGTTTAGAATGGCTCTTCGAGGAGCCGCAAGAGTCTTCCAGTGGGAAAGAGGAAGATGCATGCGTCCTTCCAGGTGAAACCAGCCAAAAACTTGCCACCGCCCTCGGCGAAACGTCTTCCAACGTTCCAAAAAACTTAGGAGCCATACCAAAGCAAATAAAAAACTTAGCACGTTCAAGAGCTTCATCGCAGAAGGAGAACAAGAAGAAAGATTCTAAGAAGGAGAAGGATGAGAATCAGAACGAGGAAAGAATTCTCATGGATGCGGTCGAAGCTCAGGCGGCTTTGGTGCAAGGCTTGGAATGTCTATTCGCCGCAACGAACGCGAACACTGTGATCATGCCGCAAGGCAACCGACCCGAAGATCGCTCTCGGACACACCGGCAGAGTCTACGAGGTGAGAGAGAGAACATACACAAAACAAGGAAGCGGTCCATCGAGGAGGTCGCCCAAAACTCCGCCAACACGCTACTTCCAACCTCCATGCCCTTGCTAGCGGCGTTCCTAAACTCAAGGGTAGAATACACACCGTGTTGCGCGGCTAATGCAATTTCGGGTGGCGCTATGGAAGCCGAATCACCAGAACCCGCCACACAAACGACAGAAGAAGCACCAAGGCTTCGTCCCCTCATGGATAGAAACCATAGAAATCGCGTCAGGAAGATCAAACGCTCTACCAGACAGAGAAACAATCCCCAGTCGCAAAATCCAGATAAAAAAGATAAGCATGTCAATGACGAGAACATCCAAAACAATTCTGCCCGAGCGCATTTCGCGACCTCACACGAAGATACGACCGACGGAGCTATACACTGCTTTATGGACGAGTACGGGAACTGGATGTCTTATACTTTTGACAAGAACACTTCGAGTCGGATGCAAGCCCAGCCCATACCTTTACCTGACAAAGAAGACGGAATGCGGATAAACAGGGTCAAACCTCTCGACACAAACCTGGACAATTCCCAAGAAACAGCAGGGGAAGGCAGCTGCGGTTCCTTGGAGTCCGAGGCTGGAAATAGCGAGAGCAAACCAAAACGCGCCGATAGCGTCGACCAGAGCTCATCCAACCAAGGTAGCAACAACCCTCTAATAGCCAGTAACAATAACGTCGCCTCAATAGTTCCTGCCACGATAAACAACGCGAATAAAAGGTTTTATGTCTTTGACGGCGGCACTGGTCGGGACGGGGTCTACACAGATCAACCGAGGTCTCCGGTCGCTTTTGTTACCGATAGATTATTAGAGCAGATTGAAGCTGAACGGCAATCTCGTATGGGGCTACCGAGCATGCATATCAACTTCCTGATGAGCCAGCAAAGGGCACAACAACAGGCCCTCCAACAAGCTGAAACTATATCCGCAAACGGCCCCAGCCAAATGCCCTCCATCGGCGAAGAAAGCGTTGAAAACAATATACGAAATAAATTTTCTAAACTCATGGACGAAATTGAGAAAGCGAATCAGCCGAAACCCAAAAGCTACTACTTAGTGAACTGCAAATTCTTCAACTTCAAAGTCAAAATGGACCGGTTACAGTTACTAGCATTGTTTGACAGAAATTTGAGCTACAGAGACACGTTCTGCACTATAGTCTTAGCCATAATGGTAGCGATACTTGGTTCCATGGTTCTGAACCTCGGGTTTTACAAGGACGTTTATGCTTTTTGGTTCTGTTTCATCATGGCAGGAAGTCAATATTCTTTGATAAAAAGCGTACAACCGGACTCCGCGTCTCCCGTTCACGGCTTCAACAAAATGGTCGTCTTCTCGCGACCAGTATACTTCTGCATATGTACAGCTTTGTTATGCGGAGTCCACAGTTATTTAGAACAAACCACTCCCATAGAAGATGTTCATAGAACTAAAAGGAGTTTAGAGGAACCGATGCAGATCTACGGATTCGTAGTGAACGAAAGAAACTTTTTATTCGTTATCCAAGAGATTTTGACGAAGTTTCTGCTGTTTTTTCCGATCGCATTCAGTCTGGGCTTGTTTCCTCAAGTGAATACTTTTTTGATGTACTTTCTGGAGCAAATAGACATGCATGTGTTTGGTGGAAATGCTACGAGTAGTTTGAGCGCTGCTGTGTATTGTATAGTTCGATCTCTAGCCGCTATAGGTGTCCTATACGGGTTCGCTTACAGCGGTCTTGTTGAAGGAAAGAAGTCTCAACACCAGAAACATAATATCCTCTTTTCAATATTCTGCGGTCTTTTAGTTCCAATCGCGTATCACTTGAGTAGATCAGCCAGTGACTACAGCCTTATCTGGAACTTGATAAAGAAACATTTACTGCCACCTGAGCTCTATGCAATGCACCCAGAATGCAACCCAGAGCTAGAAAAGACTGATAATGTATTAACCGACGATAAAAAGCAGCATTCCGAAAGTAATATATCCAAACAGAACTCAATAGGAAGTTCTGCATCTAAGATCAACTTTAGTTCGGAGACGAACATAGCTAAAAGTCAGAAGCGTTCTCAAACTTCTAGCGTGAGTTCTTTGAAAATGGATCCTAGGGGAGGGGATACGAACTCCACGTCTTCTCTTAAAGATCAGACTGAAGGGGAGGAAAAAAAGGACTGCAGAGACAAAGAGAAACAAGATGGCATGCCTGAGACGAGCGAGGAGGACATGGAAGATCCGTTGCCGAAGAAACTTCAGGCTACAGTGAACGCGCGGCTGAAGAATGACGTCATAGTGTGCACGTTTCTCGCACTGTGTGTGTTTGGCCTGCATTGTACTACGGTCTTCACTACGCTACGGCCGCAGCTGAATACGGTAAGAATTATAATTAGAGTAAAGATAAAAACATAAAAAAGATAAGAGTAAAGATAAGAAGTTATGGCAGATCTAATGCAAAAAAACATGCAATTGAAGCAAGGAACAAATTGCAAAGCTCTTAGGCAAAATGGTACTCTAACAAGTTAAGTCGGGACAAACTATAGACCTTCTTTTATGCGAAGTAATCAATTATTGTTGGAAACACGTTTTGAGTAAGTAACAAACGAGTTTGGCGCGAGTGTTCTTAGACATGTTTTATGAAAAACGGTTGTGCCGTTTAAGAGTTATGGGGGTTAGAGTAGGGAAGGAAAACCGAAAATGTGCAAATATACTCGTGTGGGGTATCAAATAAAAGCGCATCGCGTGCACAATACAAAATATTATGGTGTTTTACTTTTAAGGAAATTAAGCATAGGAATCGGGGGTTTTTCTTAAATTTATAATTTAGATTTATTGAGAGGCCTATGTCCAACCGTGGACGTTCCGTTACCGACATTTTCTGCTCACGTATTAACAAAAATAAATTCCTCAGGCACTATGGATAATAGCCGGCATACTAGGCTGGGTGCTGCACTACTTGATCCCGCAGCTTCGCAAGCAGCAGCCCTGGCTCTGCTTGGCCGGGCCGGTGCTGAAGACGCACGAGCACGCCATGTTTGAGGTCACCGAGCCGCAGAAGACTATCCTGGTGGAGAAGGTAACTATTCTAAATACTATCTACTACTTCTGCACCATTTGATCCTACGCAACTACCCATGCCCGGCCCGGGCTGGGCAAATGCGTAAAGCGATTATTTCGTGTTTCGTAATGTGGCCCGGAGAAGCTGGACCTTCTAGGACTTCATGCTCCATCTTAGACCACATCGTCACTTAACATCAGGTGAGATTGTGGTCAAATGGAGGCTTATCAAGCATAAAAAAAATGCAGATACACTTGCAATACCGAAATAACTAGAAGTTTTCAAGGCTGGTTAGCCAGCGCGGTTGTTAAACGCAGCATGTACAACGATAGTAAGGATTTGCTCTATATCTTTTTTATTAATTTATTTATTTGTAAGGAAAATCAACGTCACTATAACTAACCTAGTTGCAACAGAAAGCTAATTTCAGATCTTCACGGATGGTCACATATTAAACATTAAAAAGTGAACACACCTATAGTCTGTTCGCGGAGACAAACTAATGGGGAAATCATAGACGGCACGTTATTGGTCGCAGATAACGAACATAGGGCACGTGCACACTGTGACCATCTTTTATTCCATAAATTAAATGAGTGTGATCATAAAATAACATAAATATAGAAAACATAAACATAAATAACATAAACATAGACAGATACTGTCTTGTGCAGAAAGCGATCAATCTAGGAAAAAATATTTTACATCAACGGAATAAAACTATGATATACAATATGTATAGGTTCTCAATACCATAATAAGTAGGTCAATTATCAATAAGCCACTCATCCTCAAGACCCCGGGCGAAAACCTAGCTAATAGTTTTGAAGTGAGCTATCTAAACATAGCTTTACATTTTTTAAAACGGCCACTCCCACTGACCAATCATAGTCTCCCACGCTACTAGTCCCGTCCTTTTCACTTTCATACAATTGTGCAAGAGAGCGCGCGCTATATTAGTTTGTCTCCGCGAACAGACTATAGATGGACAGAATGAACATTACAATATTATAACATACCAAAAACCTATAAAACTACCTATATACTATCAATAAAATAACTATTAGCTAGTCGCTGCCTGATCTTGGCACTTTTTATTTAGTCATCGCATGATATTGTTGATAATGTTTGTTCCAGATATTCGTGTACCTGTGTTTCGTGGAGCGCAACGTGCTGTACCCCGCGGTGGTGGTCGCGGCGAGCACGCAGGACGCGCCCGCGCTCGCCGCCAAGTACGGCGACGGGCTCGCCGCGCTCATACTCTGCGTGTGTGCCCTCAAGTGTAAGATATTCTTCTTAGTCGTAACCTCATTACTGAGGGACGTGGCTATGGCGTCTCATCAGCTTTGTCACCACTTTTCTCCATCGACTCCGGTCCTGAGCCAACTGTATTGATGCTTGGAGAGTGCCACCTGTAACGTCCTGTGTTGTGTGAGTCCACCGTGTAGGTGAGCGGCCTCGACTTCTCTTTCCTTCCACACTGCCAGTAATTATCAACCTCTCTAGGCTGTTCGGGTCACACCTGACAGATATTATTTACCCTTATTTTTACTGACAAATCAACAAGATTTAGTAAAATAACCAAATAATGGCAGAATGTAATGTTTTTCAAAAAGAATATTATTTTCAAGAAACCTCTAAGTTACCATTCTATTGTATTTTATACTATGACAATTAATTGGCGTCTTCTCTGTGACTTGCAGAGTGCTAATTTTTTTAATACTTTTTTAATAATGATTAGGTAATATTGTTAAATAGAGTATAACGAAGTCGATGTGTACAGAATGTTACCTACGACAAATAAATTACCAATGAAAAAATAGTGCGCATACTAAAATATTCAAAACTTATCACCAACCCAGCATGATGATAACACTCTGAGAGTCTGCGGATAGCTTTAATAATAATAATAAAAGCCTTTATTCAGACACTGATTGTACATTGGTAACTTAACCTACTGACTCAGTTAAGTCTATGACACCAATAGCTTTAAAGCTTCGGCTAAACCTGCGCAACCGAAGCGACTGCGATGCGCGTCTGTCGCGCGGCGGACGCTACCTATACTATAGAATGGCTCCTTTCACACCCACGCCAACACAAAGAAGAATGTGTTCAACCAATAATGTCCCGCGTTGTAGACGCTCCCGCGTCGTGTACCGCTTCCCGCGTTGCTTACGTGTAATGTGGGCCGAAACCTTTAAATATGACCTTGGCTCTGGTAAACATATGTCTGCCTCAGTGGCGCGGTGGGCGAAGGTCCGACGCAATGTGTTCGATTCGATTCCCGCTGAGGGGTCTGTTGAAGGGGAAGTGTTTGTATGTTCTGCAAGCACTTACTCCTTGGTCTGGGTGTTTAATATGTAAAGAAAAACATAATGCATGTGTCTTTTATAATGAAGTATATCAGGATGTCCAGTACTCGTAACACAACCTTAGAGCTTACCACGGGGCTAGGGGCTGCGTGGATTGTCCAGAAATATTTATTATTTATATAATTTACGACTCTAATGATAATGAGAGCGCCGCGGATGCACGCTAATTAAGCACGGTCTTACGTAGATTCGCTTGGTTCAAGGTAGTAACCGTGCGACCTACATAAGACAAATCGCTGATGCTGCTAAGGTGTCCAACGTAAATAAAAAAAAAAAAAAAAATTCATTCAAATCATCTCCCATTCCCTCAGGCCTGAGACACGCGTACTCGGAGCCGGACTCGCAGTACCTGATCCTGGTGTTCGCGGTGCTGCTCTTCCAGCGGGACCTCAGCAGCCTGCGGGTGACGGAGACCTTCCTCGTAGACTACTTCATCACCGCCGTTATATTTAGCAAAGTCTACGAGTTTTTGTTGAAGGTGCGTAACGTTATTGTGACTTTTTTGTAGAAACTTTTTTTTTTTTTTATGATCGATAAGCCTTCATTTCACCACAATCTCACCTGATGTAAAGTGACGATGTGGTCTAAGATGGGACATGAAGACCTAGAAGATGGCTTCTCCGGACCACATTACGAAACACGAAAAAATCGCTTCACGCACTGGCCCAGCCCGGAGGGTGGTGACAAGCCGCGGCCGAAGCCTCCCACCAGAGACAGTTCTTAGCACCACCCGGAGGTCACGTGTAGGGATTCAGAGGGTTACCACTTACGGACGTGAACAGACAAAAACTCCAAAAACTAACTAGTTTTAACGACACAGCGTTGCCCGTGTTTTTGGATTTTCTAGAGAACTACGTATTTTCCCGAGGCAAAAAGGCCTTCCTCGATAAATGGGCTATCTGACAGTGACACTATTTTTCAAAACGGACAGTCGACAGTAGTTGCTGAAAGTCGTAACAACTCTTGAATTGGCTTATTAAAATAGAAGTTGTATTTTATTTTTACAATCTTAGGAGAACTTACAGTTAGTTAAATTATGGTATACACTATATAATAATTAAAGGCTTATTACTAGTATTAGGACACAATAAAGTTTTGTACTAGTTAGTTACGACCAACGCCATTTTGAATGAAAGAGTTTTGAGACATGTGATCAAAGACTAAAATAATGCATGTGTAATGATTACAAATTGTATAATGATATTTTATAATAAATCTAAATTTAAAATTTAAGAAAAACCCCCGTTCCAATGCTTGTATATTATAAAAATACAGGTTGGCAGGTAGAAAAAAGCCTAGGCATTAAGCCTACCTTTTTGTACAAAGTTTTTGTTCAAATAAATTATTTTAATTAATTAAATAAATAATATTATTATGGTATTCTACTTTTAAGGAAAATAAAACACCATAGTATTTTGGAATGTGCACTCAATGCGCTTTCATTTGATACCCCACTCGAGTATATTTGCAGATTTTTGGTTTTTCTTCCCCACTCTCACCCTCATAACTTTTAAACAGCATAGCCGATTTTCATGAAACATGTCTAACAACACACGCGCAAAATACACCTTTCTTATTAAAAACCTAAATTGAAATCGTTTCATCCGTTCGCGAGCTATGATGTCCCAGACAGACAGATAAGTCAAACTTATAACACCCCTCTTTTTTGGCCGGGGGTTAAAAATAGTATTTATTTTAAAACAGTGTTATTTATTTCAGTTTAATAAAGTTTTTTTTCATATTTTTATGATAGTCAACTTTTGGTCTCATTTTAATTTCAAAAGGAACAGCCCAGTGGTTTTTGAATTATATTAAAAAATCAGCAAATTATACAAAATAATGAAGACGGGAAGTCAAATAAAAAAAAAATCGTTTGTTAGGTGTGTATAATGAAGAATTTTCATTATTTTAGATACAATTCGTGGTGACATACATAGCGCCGTGGCAGATCACATGGGGCAGCGCGTTCCATGCGTTCGCGCAGCCGTTCTCCGTGCCGCACTCCGCCATGTTGTTTCTGCAGGCGGCCCTGTCTGCCACTCTGTCGTCTCCGCTCACTCCCGCGTTAGGTATGTGCGAAGAGAAGGAAATAGAAAATATAGAATCTGGTTATATTTGCGTACACGAAAGTAATATTATCAACACAGGGCCACACACGATTTAATAACTGTTTATATTATTTTATGTTGTAATGATGCGTTAATCTAAATATCTCGACAATATTAGCTTACATTTTGAATTGTGAATTGTTTTCACAGTAATTTCTATTAAGTTAATTATTTCCGAGAAAGAAGCAACAGCTTTATATCTGACTAAATATCTGTTATTAATTATTATTTAAAGCTGTTATTTACTCTTGAACAAATCATCCTACTAAAATACTTGTCATTCACAATAAAATTCGATAATTTTTCTAAAAAAAAAACTTGATGATTTTATTAATTGAACGTTACAGGTAGCGCCATATTTATGACGTCATACGTACGTCCGGTCAAGTTTTGGGAGCGAGACTACAACACTAAGAGAGTGGACCAGAGTAATACAAGGCTGTCTTCGCAGTTGGAAAGGAATTTGGGGGCAGGTTTGTACATATTACACTCTAGCTTTTTACGACACGGCGACACCCGCTTTTCATAGATTTTCTCGTGGGAAAAAATCCGTCGTAAAATAGCCTATAGCCTTCTCGATATCCTATTGGCTATCTAGCTGTGAAATAATTTTTCAAATCGAATTAGTCTTTCATTCTGTAGCGCTTATAAACAAACAAACAATTAAACTCAAAATCTGCTTCAAATGGTATAGTTTTTATCAAAATGCTAATTTTTTGTAATTTTTGTTTTTATGTTAATTTCTAAATAAAATATTAGAGCTATATTTTATTTAGAAATGAACATGAAAAATATCTAAACATTAAAATTCTGTTTCTTAAGACCTATCATTGTATACCAGTTGTACAAAATACTATTTTACATGTTAATAACTCTGCATTGTCTCATTGTCAGATGACAACAACCTGAATTCTATATTCTACGAGCATCTGACGCGGTCCTTACAACACTACCTGTGCGGCGACCTAATGATGGGCCGCTGGGGCGCCGTCCAGCAAGGAGATTGTTTTGGTAACTAGCTTGATATCATCTACTTAGCTATTCACGCCACGGCGTTGCTCGTGTTTTATGGATTTCACTGCGGGAAGGACGTATTTTCCCGCGGTAAAGTAGCCTATAGCCTTCCTCGATAAACAGGCTATCTACGGTAAAATCATTATTCAAAATGGGCCGGTAGTTGCTGAGATTAGCGCGTTCAAACTAACGCCTTAGATTTATAATATTAGTTTAGATTTGCCTCTCTTCTATATAATAATAATAATAGCACTTTATTCAGATCAATTTGACAATTCTGTAGACAAATCTTTATTTTAAAAACTAAATCTATTTTCACTTAATTACCACACTATTTGATATTTGTTTATTTTTTGTAGATCTGTTTGCCAATCGGCAAAGGCCTCCTCCAACCTTTTCCATTCTGACCTTTCTTGCGCCACTCTGTTCCACATCACACCTCTCCTCTCTTCTATAATTTTTGCAGATGAGACTTTGACCCTATAATAAAAGTGTGGAATTCGACGCGTTACGCAATGTCGCATTGTTGTAATTTTTTATTACTCCGATGTGTATAATTGGAGATATAAGTTCGTATCTTAGGTGTTTATTTAATATAATAAAATCTAAATTTAAAATTTATAAAAGAAAACCCGATTCCAATGCCTTCATTTCCTTAAATGTAAAACAACATAATATTATGTAATGTGGACGCGATGCGCTTTCATTTGATACCCCACACTAGTATATTTGCAGATTTTCTGTTTTCCGTCCCCACTTTCACCCCCATAACTTTTAAACGGCTCAACCGATATTCATGAAACATGTCTAAGAACACCCGGGCCTTTACATACAAAAAGAACTAAATTGAAATCGCTCCATCCGTTCGGGAGCTATGATGTAATAGACAGACACGTCACACTTATAACACCCCTCTTTTTTGGTCGTGGGTTAAAACCAATAAGATCCATCCCACAATTTATTGTTGTTCTACACTTATTTATATGTACTTATCTGTTTGTGTTTGTTCACAGTACTAGCATCAGACTACCTAAACTGCCTCGTGCACATCGTAGAGATGGGCAACGGCCTGGTGTCGTTCCAACTGCGCGGGCTGGAGTTCAGGGGTACCTACTGCCAGCAGCGGGAGGTAGAAGCTATCTCGGAAGGACCTGAGGAAAGCAGCGGTAAGTAATACTACTTATTGTCCACAACGGCATGTCGTTCGAACTGCGTTAGAGTTCAGAGGCACGTAGTATTGCGATCACGGAAGAACTGGAGGAAATCAGCGGTCAGGAATATACAGCAGGAATTGTGTAGGTCTTAAAAGTGATCCTTGAAGTACACCTTTATAGATAACGAGCGAGTATTGTATCCCGTTTATACATAGTAGTTGCCTGGTATTCAACATTGTCGATACTCGCCACGGTTTTTGAGCGCAGTGTTCGGTGTTGTGTTCCAAGAAGTCCTACTGCCCTTCTGTAGGGACTAGGGAACGTGTACGTCGACGATGCTGCTAACTGGTGTCATCCTTCGAACGTGTTACAGGTTTTAGTTAGAACATTTTCCTCAAGAAACTGGCACCTATAGTTTCTGCACGTTCCTTTCGGTGCTACTATTTTACCCTATTGACTGCTTCAATGGCGCGCCTTGCCTGCAAGCGAACGATTGCAGGCAAGGCCTCTTGCGGTGCCTGAGGTAGCAGGTTCGATTATTGCTGAGGGTTCAAGTGTTTGTATGTTCTGCAAGCACTTTCCCCTTGGTCTGGGAGTATAATAGAAAATCTATAATATGTATGTCCATTAGAAGTATATATCAAACTAGCTGTGCCCTGCGGTGCTACCCGCGTTATAATGGATGAAGTACTCTTAACCAACAACATATTTATTTGAATAAAGATTAATATTATTATGTTGATACAACTTAAACAAATTATTTCGACCAAATTAGGTACCATAAAAACGGTTTTTGTGAGTTAATCTTAAAAGATAGACATATACTATCGCGGACTGTTTTTTAGATCATTAAAAGAGCTATTATTCTTTAATACATATTTTTTGTGTATCTTGAACCGTTTTCACGGCGCACGCAACGGAAGGCTTCAAAGAAGAACAATTTCTCCCGTTTTTACACATTTACCACAATATCTTTGCTCCTATTGGTCGTTATATAGCCTATAGCCTTCCTCGATAACTGGACTATCCAACACAAAAATAATTATTCCATTCGAACCAGTAGTTTCGGAGATTAGCGCGTTCAAACAAACAAACTCTTCAGCTTTATATATTAGTATAGATTTCTGGTACCTGTAACACAAGCTTAGAGCTTACCACGGGGCTAGATGTTGTTGTGTGGAAATATATATATATATAGTACTAGTCGACCCGACAGACGTTGTCCTGTCCCACGTCTCAAAAAACAATATCCTGTTGACCGTATCGTGAATCTAAACCATTCCCAGATCCCCTTGATCATGATCACACACAAAAAATTTCATCAAAATCGGTCCAGTCGTTTGAGAGAAGTTCAGTGATATACACACTCACAGAAGAATTATATATACATATAAAGATTTATGAATGAATTCCCCCAGAGGGCGTATGCGCGGGCGGGTGGTGGTGCGGCTGCTGGTCGGGGCGCGTGCTGGCGCCGGGCGCGGCGTGGGCGCTGCGCTGGCTGGCGTGGCAGCTGGCCTCCACGCGCTACGTGCTGGAGGGCTACTCCGTCACCGACAACAGCGCGCTCTCCATGCTGCAGGCCTTCGACTTCAGGAAGGTGCTGCTCACCTACTACGTGAAGGTGAGATAGCGGGATTGCGTATGCGCGGGCGGGTGGTGGTGCGGCTGCTGGTCGGGGCGCGTGCTGGCGCCGGGCGCGGCGTGGGCGCTGCGCTGGCTGGCGTGGCAGCTGGCCTCCACGCGCTACGTGCTGGAGGGCTACTCCGTCACCGACAACAGCGCGCTCTCCATGCTGCAGGCCTTCGACTTCAGGAAGGTGCTGCTCACCTACTACGTGAAGGTGAGATAGCGGGATTGCGTATGCGCGGGCGGGTGGTGGTGCGGCTGCTGGTCGGGGCGCGTGCTGGCGCCGGGCGCGGCGTGGGCGCTGCGCTGGCTGGCGTGGCAGCTGGCCTCCACGCGCTACGTGCTGGAGGGCTACTCCGTCACCGACAACAGCGCGCTCTCCATGCTGCAGGCCTTCGACTTCAGGAAGGTGCTGCTCACCTACTACGTGAAGGTGAGATAGCGGGATTTCTCTGCATGTACAAATAACATTTAAAAAAAAGTGTGTGTGTGTCAGCTACAACGCACGATTAGAGTTTACTCCTTACGAACGATAATTATGATATATATCGAATACAAAAAAAGGGTAAATGAACGCATCTGCTAAAATGATAAGAGAAACAAACATATAAGTAACTGTAATTATTCGGATTATTTATATTACTTCAATAAAGCGTATTACATAAAGTATGTTACAAAATAATATAAATAAAATACAGCAATACCTCTTTGCGCGATACTTCGTAGTCTCAACTACGAAGTATCGCGCAAAGAGGAGACCCCGAGAATGAGATACGCTGTGTAATGTATTCCATCTCATTCTATTACACGTTCAATCAACTTTTCGTGTTACACTTTTTGATTTTACTCCTCATAAAATTTCCGTACCCGGCCTTATAACTCAAATCGTTTCTTAAGGAGTAAACTCCAAAAAAATTCTACATACTATACATATTGGTCATGCCCTAAGACTTGTACCAAGAAGATAATCCTACCCTTTTAAGTACACTTAGATGGCTTGTGTAGCCAAGTTTAATACCTGCTAGCTGACCCGTTGTGGCTTTGCTTGTATGCGAAAACCTTCCTCATGTATCACTTTACCTATTGTAGAAAACCGCATACAAATCCGTCCAGAAGTTTTATCCCGATCATTAAGACAAACGCGACGAAGGACCTTAATTAATAGTATGCCTAGAAAGTACGTCAGCACTTCGGACAAGTTAATGTGCTATATATTTCTAGAGGATAGTCAATGGTTGGTGGGTTCAGCACTTCACGTTTGTCTTATGAAATGTATTCTGCAAATAAATGATTGGTTGGATTTATTTTGTCTGACAAGACAATGTTAATTCCTTCATAATTTATTGTTAAAAAAAATATATTTTTATTAATTTTAAGTTGACCTGTCGATGTATGCTCTGTGCTTTTAAGGAAATAAACGTTAAAGATAAAGATAATTTATTTGCTTGAACACAATGTGTTAACAAAAATATGGTATCAATTATATTCTACTAAAAATAGCATGCAAATATTTTATAAAATTTTATAATAAACGTTTTGACTTTGACTCTGATTTCTCCCACTGCATTGCACTAAAAATTTAAAATCTCTTTCACATCTTATCAGATTTTACATATCTATCTTTAACCCAAATTAATTTTTATTTCCATCCCCACAGAGTATCATCTACTACACCATCCAATCCGGGAAGCTGGAAGAGTGGCTAACATCCCCCGTACTCGCGGAGGCCTTGAAGCCGATGAACGAACGCAACTTCGTGGATTTGGACCCGATCTTCAATGTGAACTTGGACGAGGACTATGATTTCAGAGCGTCAGGGATTACCAGGTAATATTGTTTATCTTTTGTTTGTTATTTACATCCAATTAACATTGTAACATTTACTCATCAATTCATATTCCAACGTGCTTCATCTAGCTCCCTAATCGTTATCGATAAGGGATCTAGAATTGTACTCGGAGCTATCATCAGAGCTTGAGATTAAATAGGGGTAGAGCATTCAGAAACGCAGTCCCTTAAAGTTAACTCCCACAATGCCTGAAGAATGCACAGGTGGCCCGAATACGCAAGACGTGTCTTTTTACTGCATCTAAACGTGGAACACGGATAGGAAATGTTGGTTCTGGTGATTCACTACTACATTTAGTCATCATATCCCGTCTAGAGATTGCAACGGCATTTGTAAATATTTTATGTCTTTTTAACGACAAATAGTGTATACATTTTTATTACACGGAACCCTCGGTGTATGAGTCCTATCTCATACTCAATCTTATTTTGTGCAGGAGCCGTTTCTGCGCAGTATACCAGGAGTGGATAGTGCACTGCAGCGTCCGCCGCGGCGCGGGCTGGCGACGTCGCGCCGGCAAGGACTCCGCGCTCTCATCTCTCTGCTTCGCGCTCAGTCTGGTGGGACGCCGCGCGCTGGCCGCCGCGCAGCATGTGTCCGCCTCTAGGTAAGAGAGAGATAGCATACGTTGGAGGTTTTGTCACGTCCGTAAGTGGTAACCCTCTGAATCCTTACACGTGACCTCCGGGTGGTGCTAAGAACAGTCTCTGGTGGTAGGCTTCGGCCGCGGCTTGTCACCACCCTCCGGGCTGGGCCAGTGCGTGAAGCGATTTTTTCGTGTTTCGTAATGTGGTCCGGAGAAGCCATCTTCTAGGCCTTCATGCTCCATCTTAGACCACGTCATCACTTTACATCAGGTGAGATTGTGGTCAAATGAAGGCTTATCAATAATAAAAAAAATACGTCCACCTCTAGTGAAGAGGGAGATGTATAGGAGTGGGTGGAACACTAGTGACGTCGCGTCGACAAGGACTCCGCGCTCAGTCTGGTGGGATGCCGCGCGCTGGCCGCCGCGCAGCATGTGTCCGCTTCTAGGTAAGAGAGAGATAGCATGCGTCCACGTCTAGCATAAGGAGAGAGCTTGTGTTCGCATCGGGTAAGGTAGATATGTAAGATGTAGTGTTGTTGCGTCCGCAAGGACTCCGCAATCTCCGGACTATAACTAATTAGAACAAAGAAGATAACAAATTATTTCAGTAAAATTGTTATTTTTCAATAGAGATGCGTTTGACACAGCAGTCGTTAAACGTGGCCCGTAAAATAGTAGCGGCGGGAGCATTTAACAATCAATTAACGATCGAAGAGACGCTTAGCTCTTGACCCGTTAGAAACCACACTGGCGTCACTGTAATACCACACTCCAATACACATAGTCAACAGCACACTAGGACTAACATAATAGGGCACTTTCTCATTAAATTGATAAAGCTACAAAATTGATTTTAAGTATTTTTGGACGGACTAAACAGAATACAATTTTTAACCCCCGACAAGAAAAGGGGTGTTATAAGTTTGACGTGTCTGTCTGGTGGGTGAAAGCTGAGTTTCGCGCGAGTGTTCTTAGACATGTTTGATGAAAATCGGTTGACCCGTTTAAAAGTTATGAGGGTAATGGTGGGGAATGAAAACGAAAATCTGCAAATATACTCGAGTGAGGTCTCAAATGAAAGCGTATCACGTGAACATTCCAAAAGATGACTTTTTACTTTTAAGGGAACTTAAGTTATGGGACCGCGGGTTTTTTAATTTTAAATTTAGATTATTTATGTCGTCATCATGCCTATTTATTGAATGCATATAACGGACTCCTGTTTGTTGCCAGCGTGGAGTTCTTCCTATACGGCCTGCACTCGCTGTTCAAGGGCGACTTCCGCATCACGTGCGCGCGCGACGAGTGGGTGTTCACGGACATGTCGCTGCTGCACGCCGTGCTCGCGCCCGCCGTGCGCATGGCCCTCAAACTGCATCAGGTAGGTCAAAGTCAAAGTCAAAACGTTTGCCATATTTCCTTAGACG
This sequence comes from Gymnoscelis rufifasciata, assembly GCA_929108375.1. Lineage (NCBI taxonomy): Eukaryota > Metazoa > Arthropoda > Insecta > Lepidoptera > Geometridae > Gymnoscelis > Gymnoscelis rufifasciata. Next base: position 2,072,390 of record OV815315.1, on the reverse strand, counting down.
CTTAAGCTTACATGGACAGGTCAACTTAAAGCGAATTTAAATAAAAACTAAGAATAATCAAGGAAATAACATTGTTTTGACAGTTCGCTTCAATTTTTTACACTGTATGTGTATACTTATTTAGTTATTCGTCGTAGGTTATAATTCTACACTTGACTTCGTTCATTTCTATGAATTCTTTTACATTTGAGAAAAGGTACAGACAAGGCGTTATAGAAATATTGTCAGTTAATTATAAATATGTAACTATGTATTCTACATTTTAACAAAAAATATAACTTTAAAATATTTTTATGCAGAAAAAAAATTAGGACGCATCCGTAACCTTCGTGCACAGGATTCGTACCTGCATTTCTAGGATTGCGCCCTGACGTGATAGACCAATTACACCAACGCGTCATCACGTGATAGGTCGAAATTTTTCTGCACTTTGTATTTATCGAGTGAAGCCCCGAGTAACGACATCTAGTAGAAAATCCAAGGACTATTCTACTTCCATATCTGTATTGCAATTCAGATTCAATAGTTTAACCTGCAAAACAAGGTTTATCACTTATTAAAAACATTGAAAAACATAATGTAACGGTTAATTTTTGAGAACTCAGCTCGGGGTTTAGAACTGGTCAGAGCTAGGGCGGGATATAGACCGGTGGCAGTCTCTCCTTTCAGAGGCCAAGATCCACTTTGGGTCGCTGAGCCACAATAGTTATAGTTAGTTATCAAGAACCGTAATAGATAAAAAGTTGAATATTTGAGAGATCATGTACAAATTTATCTTGTCGAATTTTATAACATGTCAAATGTTAAAAAATATATAGCGGTGATATAAATGTTATTGACTCTGCTACAATTAAAATGTTTATTTTTCTTGTCACTAAAAACAAATAATAAATTTTGTTTTTCCTGTATTGCCGTTTGCCATTGCGTAAATATGCAGATACAGCGATAAAATAATGCAACCTCTTCATAAAATTATCAAGATGATTTCATGAAGTGATTGATTTTACGAAAGGTATCGTCTATGGGCACAATGGTTTGTATCAATACGTAGTGATTAGAGTTGCAGTCAAGTTCAAATTTCCTTGCCTAGTAAACGTAGCACATGCTACGGCGTAGCAAATGACGTCATGCACTTGCTACGCTAGGTGCTACGAATAGCGCTATTTGCTATGAACTAAATAGCTATCCACATATTTCCGGGTGTTGGCAATCGCAGTATTTAGGGGTTGTGTTGAAATTAGACGCTGCTTACCATCTTCGGGTGATTTTTTCCTTGGTGTTCCATTTAGAGGACATACAAGACGATAAAATGAACAGTGCGTATTTGAAAATTCGTTATTGCCTGAAACAGTGCTCCATAAGTGTACAAAGTGATATCGTACATTATGTACAACGTGTTTTTCCACAATGTACGATATTTACCCCCTTATGCGAAATTGTTAACTAAACCTATTTAAAGATAACACTATCTGGTTCTGTCGGAATTTATTCTGTCAGGTACTCTGATATGTGCGGACAGCAGTGGCGGATTTACCAGCAGGCTGAGTAGGCTCCAGCCTAGGGCGGCAGATTTTGGGGGCGGCAAATTTGGAGAACGATTTTTTTTACCTCATATAAATCAAAACGATTTTTTACGTTTACCAAATGTTCATAATTGTGTAAATAGCATACATTACCCCGCCCATACATGATGTTTTAGCTTCGATTAGCTCAAAAATATGCAATTTCAACAAAATTGTTGCATTGTAAAAATAATGTATGATATGACAATTGTTGAGGCAAGGGCGGCAACGCGGCAAAAACTATTCAGCCTAGCCCTTGAAAATTTGTAAATCCGCCACTGGCGGACAGAGAAAATATGAAGAGTTACAATACAATATTCTTTATTGAAACACCAACAACATGGAAAATATTACATAAGAGTTATTGCCATTTACTCCGAAAACCGCTTAATCTCATTCAGAGAACATACTTACATACATAAATAAAAAATAATGAATGGTAACATATTAAACTAGCATGCTTAATGGGCGGTCTTATTGCTTAAAGCAATTCAGTTGTACATATAACAGGCTTAGTTTTCAAAATGGTCGCCCCACATTAACAACTTGAGTGCCTACTCCGCATATTAGCGGGGTGCGGGTTAAGCGGGGGTGCCAACTCCGCAAATTAGCGGAGTTCCCAATGCATATTATGCAAAAAATATCATATCGGATTTCCTAAAGTCACCCTCTCATCAGGCTGGCAGCGAAGTTGTCAATGGGGTTCATGATTCAGGGTTTAACGTGAGTTTGTCTCCAGGACCACTTTATGTTCCCCGAGGAGTACTGCAGCAGCAGCGCGCTGCACGCCGCCATCACGCGGCACGCGGCGCGCCTCGTCATCTGCCACGAGGCCGCGCCCGCCTGGCGCTACAACGTGCTGCGCGGCGCAGACCACCTGCTGGCGCTCAGGTTAGTACTGCAGCAGCAGCGCGCCTCGTCATCTGCCACGAGGCCGCGCCCGCCTGGCGCTACAACGTGCTGCGCGGCGCAGACCACCTGCTGGCGTTCAGGTATGGCTGACACCTAATTCTCCATTGCACCATATTTGACGACCTCCATGCCTCTGTGGACGAAGGTTTGCCTGAGGCACAAGAGGTTGCGGGTTCGGTTCCTGCCGGGGACCAGATTTTGTACGATCTACAATTTCTGGTTTCGGGTCTGGGTGTTTTCTATGTATCATAAGTATGTATTTACAAAAAAGATGTATCTATGTAGTGTATCAGTTACCTTACACCCATAGTACAAGTTCTGCTTAGTTTGGGGTTAGTTGATGCTGTGTGAGTAGTCTGGAAATATTTATTTATTTATATATTGTTATAGCAAATGCTGAGTGACGACCTTTTTCGAACCACTGTCTTTATTTTTCTCTTATTTTCTTAAATGCTTGTTTAATTATAATTTGTCTGTATTTGTTTTTCTATGTTTTAAAATTTATAAGTATGTTTTATATTTACTGTGGTCCGAAATAAATGTGTCTTATTCTTATTTATATTGTATGTATTGTATATTAAGATCAGATACCTAGTAACACAAGCTTAATAATAATAATAAAAAATAATAATAATAATAAAAATGTTTATTGCATCAACTTAAAAAACTATAAATACAGGTTCTGGAGTCACCCTTTAAGCAAAATTTGCTTGTGTTGGGAGACCCCGCTCTTACCAATAATACATCAACAATATTTAAGTATTTGCTTAACTAGATATACGTACTAATTAAAAGTAAAGATAAATTTAAAGCTTAAAATTATATTTAACATTAAAAGTTATAAGAATAAGTATTTACAAGAACAGTTCTATACAAAACAAACATAAAATACTATGCTAAATGTGTAGGCTGTCGTCCTACAATAACACCAAGCTCATAAGAGCCTGGGTATCAGATTAGGACAGCCACGAGTTCACATAGAGCGTGTTTTCTTACTTAAGTTAGAGCCTCATCCTTTGTACGATATTCTCAACTTCATCATAAGTTTTCATCATTAACCATTCAGTTATAGATTTTTTACACTTGAAATATGTTAACGAGAATATACCTATTTGTGCATCTACTAGATTGTAAATGTAAGAGGATTGCCAGTTAAATTGCCTCATAGCAAATGTAGTTTTAGCTGTTACTTTCGGTATAGGGAGTTTTCTTCTACGACTACAGATTTTATCTTGTTCTGCTTTATAAGACAGTGACCTATGTGTTTTAAGGACTAATTGAAGTACATAGAGCTTTCTGACTGTTAGGAGTCCTGATTCAGCGTAGAGACTTTCTGTAGAGTACCTATAGGGCTTGAAGAACATTACTTTTAATAATGATCGTTGTGCTCTCTCTAGTTCTAGGAATTTAGTTTTAGTAGCCCCTCCCCAGATCGGCATGCAATAACCTATGACCGATTGACCAAGATTTCTCTTTTGTATTTTATTTTTGACGAGTCATTGTAAAACCAAAAAAATGGAAATAAATGATTTTGTATCTTGTATCTTTATATCCCGCAGGCACGTAATGGACGAAGGCAACGACGACTACAAGATAATAATGCTGAACAAGCGCCACCTAGGGTTCCGCGTGATCAAGCTGAACCGCGAGTGCGTGCGCGGGCTGTGGGCCGGCCAGCAGCAGGAGCTGGTCTACCTGCGGAACCGCAACCCCGAGCGCGGCTCCATACAGAACGCTAAACAGGTCACTAGCATTACAATACTATACAAACTGAACCGCGAGTGCGTGCGCGGGCTGTGGGCCGGCCAGCAGCAGGAGCTGGTCTACCTGCGGAACCGCAACCCCGAGCGCGGCTCCATACAGAACGCTAAACAGGTCACTAGCATTACAATACTATACAAACTGAACCGCGAGTGCGTGCGCGGGCTGTGGGCCGGCCAGCAGCAGGAGCTGGTCTACCTGCGGAACCGCAACCCCGAGCGCGGCTCCATACAGAACGCTAAACAGGTCACTAGCATTACAATACTATACAAACTGAACCGCGAGTGCGTGCGCGGGCTGTGGGCCGGCCAGCAGCAGGAGCTGGTCTACCTGCGGAACCGCAACCCCGAGCGCGGCTCCATACAGAACGCTAAACAGGTCACTAGCATTACAATACTATACAAACTGAACCGCGAGTGCGTGCGCGGGCTGTGGGCCGGCCAGCAGCAGGAGCTGGTCTACCTGCGGAACCGCAACCCCGAGCGCGGCTCCATACAGAACGCTAAACAGGTCACTAGCATTACAATACTATACAAACTGAACCGCGAGTGCGTGCGCGGGCTGTGGGCCGGCCAGCAGCAGGAGCTGGTCTACCTGCGGAACCGCAACCCCGAGCGCGGCTCCATACAGAACGCTAAACAGGTCACTAGCATTACAATACTATACAAACTGAACCGCGAGTGCGTGCGCGGGCTGTGGGCCGGCCAGCAGCAGGAGCTGGTCTACCTGCGGAACCGCAACCCCGAGCGCGGCTCCATACAGAACGCTAAACAGGTCACTAGCATTACAATACTATACAAACTTCTCACGTGATGTAAAGTGATGATGTGATCTAAGATGGAACATGAAGACCTATAAGGTAGATGGCTTCTCCGGACCACATTACGAAACCAACCAACCGAAAGCCAATAGTATAGAAACTTAATTTTATATGAATACCATATTCCATAAGCGAAGTAAGAAAGCTTTTGAAAACAATAAAATGACAATGCCAGGAGCGACATCCCCTGTTCTTAAATAAAAAGGTTCGTAGCGCTCTTAGTTCGGCGACTGTCACTATAGACAATATGACGTTTCTGAAAATTCAACATGGCGAATACTATACGCCATTTTGTAAAATAAAAAAGTATAAGTCAACAGACTATGTCATGTGGGGTATTGTGGAATAGGTATTTAAAAATGATTTTTAGTTTACTTTCAAAAGGTTTCGATCCGACTTGCCGTTTAGAATTTATACTCACTTAAAAGGCTTATAGACTAAAAATTCCCCAAAGAGTTAAATAGCAGTTGTGTTATTTTTTTTCTTAATTTCTACTTGTTACCTTACAGTTAATAAACGGTAACCATTATATAACCAAACCAATTGGTACATATAACATAAGTTATTATTTATTATGTAATTGCTTTATATTTGTCCTCAGGCGCTCCGCAACATAATAAACTCGTCGTGCGACCAGCCAATCGGCTACCCCATCTACGTGTCCCCGCTGACGACGTCGTACGCCGACACGTCGCCGCCGCTGTGCCGCCTGCTCGGCTCGGCCGTCACCGTGTCGGTCATACGCGACAAACTCGTCAGCCTTTGGAGACGGTGGGTACAACTTGCAGTGCTCAATTCTCGATATACTAAAAACATCCTAAGCTACTAATTTTACTTTCACGTCATTTGCAGCGTCGCCTATCTTTTCACAATTCTACATGCGCTTGAGGGAGGCCTATGTCCAGCAGTGGACGTCTTACGGCTGAGATGATGATGATGAACAAGCGCTCTCTCGTTGAATCAATCAATCATTTATTAAAATATCAAAGAAAGTTCAACATAATTAAGGCAGTTCTTAGGACTTTACCTCTTGTGCTAGTTGGTGATTGAGCCCATTAACAAACCCCCGTTACTCTGAGGCCCAAAGAGTAAAGTTGTCATCATCATCATCTCAGCCGTAAGACTTCCACCGCTGGACATAGGCCTCCCTCAAAGATGTTCGGTTATTTCGGCTGGCAGCGGCCTGCATCCACCGTGTGCCCGCAGCCTTCACCGGATCGTCCGTCCTCTATTCGAGAATATGGCGTGCTATATGGCCTGCACACTGCCACTTTTTCGGTTCCAATAATCGACCGCACTGGACGGCTGTTTCTCGAAAAGTGTCGAGCGCGCCGCTCAGTCGATGAATCGTTGACTCCGTCGAGCGCCGACCGGTTGCGCTGGCGTTCCACTCGATTCCTCGATGACTCGATTGCGACATATATATATTATATTATTATATTAATTTGGTAGGATCCGTCGTCGCTGCGGCGAGGGCTGCTCGAGCGGCGGCGGCGGCGCGTGCCCGGCGGCCGCGGAGGCCGGCGTCGCGCGCGCCGCCACGCCCAGACACCATCTCAACCTGTCCAGGACTTCGCTAGGTAAGACCAGCTAGCTATCCGTCGTCGCTGCGGCGAGGGCTGCTCGAGCGGCGGCGGCGGCGCGTGCCCGGCGGCCGCGGAGGCCGGCGTCGCGCGCGCCGCCACGCCCAGACACCATCTCAACCTGTCCAGGACTTCGCTAGGTAAGACCAGCTAGCTATCCGTCGTCGCTGCGGCGAGGGCTGCTCGAGCGGCGGCGGCGGCGCGTGCCCGGCGGCCGCGGAGGCCGTCGTCGCGCGCGCCGCCACGCCCAGACACCATCTCAACCTGTCCAGGACTTCGCTAGGTAAGACCAGCTAGCTATCCGTCGTCGCTGCGGCGAGGGCTGCTCGAGCGGCGGCGGCAGCGTGTGCCCGGCGGCCACGGAGGCCGGCGTCGCGCGCGCCGCCACGCCCAGACACCATCTCAACCTGTCCAGGACTTCGCTAGGTAAGACCAGCTAGCTATCCGTCGTCGCTGCGGCGAGGGCTGCTCGAGCGGCGGCGGCGGCGCGTGCCCGGCGGCCGCGGAGGCCGGCGTCGCGCGCGCCGCCACGCCCAGACACCATCTCAACCTGTCCAGGACTTCGCTAGGTAAGACCAGCTAGCTATCCGTCGTCGCTGCGGCGAGGGCTGCTCGAGCGGCGGCGGCGGCGCGTGCCCGGCGGCCGCGGAGGCCGTCGTCGCGCGCGCCGCCACGCCCAGACACCATCTCAACCTGTCCAGGACTTCGCTAGGTAAGACCAGCTAGCTATCCGTCGTCGCTGCGGCGAGGGCTGCTCGAGCGGCGGCGGCAGCGTGTGCCCGGCGGCCACGGAGGCCGGCGTCGCGCGCGCCGCCACGCCCAGACACCATCTCAACCTGTCCAGGACTTCGCTAGGTAAGACCAGCTAGCTATCCATCGTCGCTGCGGCGAGGGCTGCTCGAGCGGCGGCGGCGGCGCGTGCCCGGCGGCCGCGGAGGCCGGCGTCGCGCGCGCCGCCACGCCCAGACACCATCTCAACCTGTCCAGGACTTCGCTAGGTAAGACCAGCTAGCTATCCTAGGCTAGGCTGCTCGAGCGGCGTAGTTTATATATGTGGGTACTAGAGCTTTTTATATCAAATTGGATTAGATTTGAAAACACTTTATGGTTTACCTCACAAATAAAAATAAACTTAACAATAACTTGAATGAAACGAAAAACAGGCTACGAAGTGCGGGTGTATCGCTATAAACGATCTCTTCCAGTCAACCTTGGGATGGATAAAATATTAGAATAAGATTCAAATACGTATATAGATATTAAGATTATAATATTGCCATGCCCTGTCTGGGCTCATGTTGTAAGCACACATTATTTTTTAAGACCAATTGTATATGTCATATATTAGGGGACATTACGCGAAGAGTGCCGATGGCTCCACTAACATACATTAAACATCTTCTTTTTTAGGGTTAATAGCATTCGTGACTGACTATTCCCCATCAAGAAACTCCTCGTAACCGCCGTGATCTTATCATGATCCTATTATTTTCCATAAACTTTTTCACCACGATCGAATATAAATGCTTTTGCTGACGTTGATTGAAAATATGTCACATTTTAATTTATCAAAAATCTAGTACATCTAGTAGTTCTCAATATAAATCCATAATCCATACTTCTCAATCTATTATTAACAGATGATCCACAATTCTGACACTTTAGTTTATAAGATTTATATTTTTATGTATGTTAGTCCATAAGGTATATGTTTATATGGGCCTTAGATGCCTGAAATAAATGATTATTATTATCTCTTTATTTCATTTTAAACACGTCAAAAATATATTTTTTACATTAGATTACAAAAAAAATCATATAAAACTACCTACTGTAAAAAATATATCAAAACGGAGAATCACCGGTTGCGAAGCCAGGCTCAAGCGACCGGTGACTAGGGCTGTAGAGAGAGGAACTTCCTGACGATACGCGCCGAGTCCAAGAGTACTGCCTTCTGAATCTGACCCTTGATCCAGCTTCCCAGCGAGAGCCTCTGAAGGTGTGATTATTATTATTATTATTAATGTGATCAATTTTCGTTTAAATTTGCCTTACGTTTTGTTTCGCAGCCGGCACTAGGGGCAGTTTAGCTAGTGCGGGCAAGCCGACCTCTTCCACGCTGGCGTCGCTGGCCGGCTTGCTGCGGGAACATTCCCACGAGAGGACCCCGGAGGAAACCACGCAAGGTTAGCTTCATTATCATATCAGCGAACACTTCTGGGTGTAAGCCTCGTTAATGGATTACTAACATACGACGCACCTATAAGATTAAGTAAATTCTTAGCAAATTATTATAATTAATTTCAAATTTCTCATAAATCGCACCTTGCAGGATCTTTACATGCCGAAATATATAGATATTATTAATAATATTGTTAGCAAATGTATTTCTTAATTTGTAAGAGATTTTTTTAAAACATTACGGCCCGGTACGGAAATTTTATGAGGAGTAAAATCAAAAAGTGTAACACGAAAAGTTGAGGCGTTACGTAGAAAGAGACAAACATATATATCTGTAGGATTGAACGTGTAAAATAATGAGATGGAATACATTACACAGCGTATCTCATTCTCGGGGTCTCCTCTTTGCGCGTTATAAAGAGGTATTGCTGTATTTTATTTATATTATTTTGTAACATACTTTATGTAATACGCTTTATTGAAGTAATATAAATAATCTGAATAATTACAGATATATATTTGTTTCTCTTATCATTTTAGCAGATGCGTTCATTTACCATTTTTTTCTATTCGATATATATCATAATTATAGTTCGTAAGGAGTAAACTCCAATCGTGCGTCGTAGCTGACACACACACACTTTTTTTATTTGTCAGTACAAGGCGCCGCGTACCCCGGCGTCGCGTACAGCTCGGAGACGAGCCGCCGCAGCGCGTCGCGGGAACGCGCGCCGGCGCGCCGACAGAGGAATATGCGACAAAAGGATCCGTTGAGACAGGTATGATAAATTAATCTCAACTTTAAGAGCATCCAACATCGTTGGCATAGCTACTCGACCGCCATTTTGAAAATAAATTTGATTCGGCGGCCAGTTATAAAACTCATGTCAATCGACAGAGTAAATAATTACAAACAAAAAGTGTTCTATGATCAAGTCTTCTTAGTGATACGGTTTGTGAGATATTAGGGCCAGAAAAAATAAAAATAATGTAACATAGGTCAGGGGCAGATTTTTTCTATAGTTTTTAGACCCAAATATCTCAGAAACCGTATCACTTATGTACGTTAGCAGGCTTGTACAAAGCCTTTTGATCTGAAAAGGCTACCGACTGGGTCTTAGACTTTTCCTATCTGGATGATTTTAATGAAAGATATTTTTAGTGCAACGAACGTCTTGATTTTATTGTGCATTAATGGCGAATGTGAAGTTTTACATTATTCGAGGATATAAGGGTGGGGGAACAATTATGACCAATGGTGTCATTTACTTAAAACTACGTGACGATGTGGAGCGCTGCGATTGGTCCTTGATATTCTTCAACTTATGTGATTCGTGAAGCGTGTTGGCGCGAACATACCGCCGGCCTTGAAAGCTCCCACTTTCGAAATTTGTGATTGATATCTTAAAGTTTTCTTCTCTTCGTGATGTGCTCTTTGATCTGGGTATCATTTATTGTGTTCAATCTTTCAGTCCATAGATTCTCTGTCCATTGATTTCAGACCTGCAACTTAGAGAACATTGTTTGGACCAGGGGGTCCAGTTATAATAGCACATTTATGAGGATCGAGCAGGATGGTCTGGGTTGGCAGTTAGTGGTCGGCCAACCAGGAGCAGAGAAGGACTGAGAGGAGTGGATAGGTCATAAGAATGGAGGAGATGTAACTGGGTGTACTTTGCGATACTAGTGTCGTAAACCCATTAAAATAAAGCGTACCTATATAAATTACACCAAATACTCCTGTATCCCACATACCACAATACAATAGAAATTAAAGCGAAAATATTATGTAGCTATTGTTTCCTAATGACTTGTTGAGTTAACAAAAAGTAATAAGTATATGGAAACATTCTCGTAAATTGGAAAAATTTTAATTTAAACAAAAATAATAATGCGTAAGTAGTTAAAGTTATTATGATTATGACTGCGAGAAATCAATCTATTTGATTTATTTATTTATTTAAAGATAATTATGCCACCCGTGGTGAAGTCACTGACACTGGCTACACACGCTCTCATGGTATTGAGCGTAAACACAAAACCCTACCTTATTAGTTTTGTATAAACACTGGCTTGCTATACCTAGGTTCTTATAAATAAGAACAAGGCAGTTTTATTTATATTTTTGTGTAATATTTATTATCCGGACGTATCAAATAATATGGCTTTAAAGTTAACGAATACTAAGATAATTAAATAATGTCTGTTTAGAATAAATCCTAATGCAAGCAGCTGATAAGACATCGGTGCAATAGGTAAACAATTAGCGTGCGAACCTAAAATGCCGTAAGCGCCGGTCATTATCAGCTGTGCTTTATTCTAATGCATCGTTATATCAGTAGCATGCAATAAAAATAAAGGGAATGTATATCGATAGCTTGGCGCGTAGACCACTAGTTTGAGCGCTTGAGATAAGAAACCGGTTTAGTTTCAGCAAGACTATTGGAACTTATTTTTAATTTGTTCGTGTTTGAATAACGAATTGATTTTTAGTATAGTAATCAGGCATGAATGTTAGATAAAGCGAACTTAACTTTTGAATAATTTAGAGCATGAGTAGAAATTAAAGATTAGCTTTAATGTGAATTTAATACCTTAGCGTAACGTAAGAAATTTTAATGATTGTTGTGTAAAGATATGAAAATATTATGCCTACTTAGACAGAATTGGAACCTATATTTTGTAAACACATTAATGCGGTGTTATAAATATGGTATATTTTATTAGCTTTTCAACAACTGTAAATGAGGTGAGTGTTCTGGACTTATAATAATGCGATAAGCCGACACGCCTCATTTGCGTATAGTTTTTAGAGATATATAAATATGAAGTTATTTATTATTCTTTCGTTTACCAACCTTTGTCAACATTGAATAACTGACGTTGCAATTTATGAGAGATTTATTTTGAGTGCTTTTAGTAATAGGACCGGAAATAATCCAACCTAGTTTTGTGTTATGTAAGTATGGGCCGCTAGAAAGTCTAAACATACCTACTGATAAGAGATCCCAAAACTTATCAGCACCTATTAAGATATCAACATTTTCCGAATTAAAGAAATCAGGATCTGCTAATTGTATATTTTCTGGAATGCAGATCTGTGAACCTAATTGTGAAAACGCTGTTGTAGACGTGATTTTATCTAAAACAAAACAATTAATGTGTGTTTTGAATTGATTGTCATGAAGGGATTTGATTTCAATACTGCAGGTCTCTGAAGACTGCAGTACTGAATCTCCTATTCCTCGGACTTCGTGAGTGGACTGTATGATATTTGATTTAATAAATTTTGAAAAGGATTTAGTAATGAAGCATCGCTGTGATCCGTTGTCAAGCAGCGCGCGCGCCTTGTGGTAGGTTCCATTGCAATCTGCTACCTCTACTACAGCTGTTGACAACAGAACTGTATGCATATCTAAAGTGTTAGTGCATCGTGTTTGTATGTGAGCCTTGTTGACACGAATTGGTTGAGGGTCTGGCTCGCGCGTGTGAGACATTGAATTGTTTTCGCTATTGTGAATAATTGTGTTGTGTTTTAGTTCACATTTCCTACACGGACCAAACCAGCACGTGTCCGGCGCGTGTCCTGCACGGAAACAATTCTCACACAGCTTGTTATTGCGGATTAATTTCAATTTGGTGTCTAAGTTGGAATTTAAGAAACTTTTGCATGAGTGAAGTGGATGCGTGCCTTTACACATTACGCAGGGTTTATATTGGCGAGACTGAAAAGACTGACGATTCTTTGTGGAAGACGGTTCGTTGGTGGAAACATTGCACCGAGAAGTATTGCGAGAAAATGATAAGGAATTTTGAGTCTCGGGTGATTGTGTTTTGCTGTGAGAAAGTTGCAATGTTTCCAGCATCTCAGCCCTGTCCTTCAAGAAAGATAATAAATCACTCATTGTAATGCGTTGAGGATTACTATCGCGATTTAGCAACATGCATTTATAGGTCTCCCATTCGCGTTCGGTAGTTTTGTCTAACTTAGACACAATTATATAGTTAACAAGGGTGTCCCAGTTGTCTGTGGGTTCCCCGAGTAAATTAAGTGCGCGGATATTCTTTAGTACTGTATCAATAAGTGTTCGAATTCCATTAGGGGACTCTTTGGTTAAAGCGCTTATCGTAAATAATGTTTTGACGTGGTTTTGTACTAAAAGCCTGCTGTTGTCGTATCTGTTCAGCAACATATCCCACGCGACGGTATAGTTGTCTGAACAGACTACTAAAGACTCTAATACTACTTTAGCACTACCTTGTAACGATGATTTCAAGTAGTGGAACTTGTGGATGTTGCTGATGTGTTTGGAGTTGTGAATTAGTGATAAAAACGTATCCCTAAACTCAAGCCAGTGCTCATATGAACCGTCAAAGCTGGGCATGGATATTGTGGGCAATTTTAATGACTGCTGTAGCTGTTCGGATGTATTTGATGCGTTGGTAACCGCATCACGGGCTAACAAAGATTCAGCAAATGCTAATGTACTATAATATACATCCTCAAACAATTCCCTATGGGATAAGTGATCTGAAATCTCACAGTCGTAGTCGCATTCTTCAATTTTTGTCTGAATATTATTGAAGTCAGAGAATAAGTTATTTGCGCCTTTAATTCTTAGGTTCAAGTCAATACGGCTGCGAGAAGACAATGGCAGATCATTGTCTTGAGATTCCACGTGGTTCGCGAATTTGGTCAGTCGGCCCTTTATAATATCACGTTTTTTGACCAAATCGCGTAGCAAGTCTGGCTCATTGCTTATTGCACTAGGATATTTGAAATTGTCACTATGTAATGCGTTATCGATGTTTAAATTTACTTGGGGAGATTTAGCGTCCGTTGCCGCCATTTTGTGGTAGTGAGATCAGGAGTACTTACGGTTTGTTTTATGGCAATCCGTCGCTGCAACCACCTAGCTCGTGCAGTGCAGTCACACGGAATACTCCTACTCACGATTAGAACTGGAAATAATAGACACTAGTATCACAAAGAGAACAGGGAGGTGATGAAATAAAGGATGGTTGGCCCCACCAGAATGCGTGTATGATGATATTCCGATCCACTCTCTCTTTCCTTAGTGCGCTTGGCCTCCAAGTTGTCCAGGATTGTGTAGATATCCAGGATAGGTGTCTTGTGCGCTTGACCTCGTAGGTTAGAAGCCACGTTTTCCGGTCGCTGCTTCTTCGTTCTGCGAATATCCGGCTCGAAGGACCACATGTACGTTAGCAGGCTTGTACAAAGCCTTTTGATCTGAAAAGGCTACCGACTGGGTCTTAGACTTTTCCTATCTGGATGATTTTAATGAAAGATATTTTTAGTGCAACGAACGTCTTGATTTTATTGTGCATTAATGGCGAATGTGAAGTTTTACATTATTCGAGGATATAAGGGTGGGGGAACAATTATGACCAATGGTGTCATTTACTTAAAACTACGTGACGATGTGGAGCGCTGCGATTGGTCCTTGATATTCTTCAACTTATGTGATTCGTGAAGCGTGTTGGCGCGAACAACTTAGAAGATTACATACAAAATGGCGGACTAGTAGGTATGCCAGGCTCCATACAAAAATGTTCGAACCCTTTTAAGAAAAACCCCCGATTCCGATGCCTTAATTTCCTTAAAAGTAAAACACCATAATATTTTGTAATGTGCACGCGATGCGCTTTCATTTGATACCCCACTCGAGTATATTTGCAGATTTTCGCTTTTCCTTCCCACTCTAACCCTCATAACTTTTAAACGGCACAACAGATTTTCATGAAACATATCTAAGAACACTCATACAAAAAAAAACTAAATTAAAATCGCTCCATCCGTTCGGGAGCTATGATGTCCCGGACAGACAGACAGACACGTCAAACTTATAACACCCCTCATTTTTGGTCGGGGGTTAATGATAGATTATAATAAGCATATATTTTTAAAGGTTCCTTACCCAAAGGGTAAAAAAAACGGGATTCTATTACTTAGACTTCGTTGTGTTGTATTTGATTGGTGATTTTTTCGTGTTTCGTGATGTGGTCCGGAGAAGCCATCTTCTAGGTCTTCATGCCCCATCTTAGAGCGCATCGTCACGTTACATCAAGTGAGATTGCGAACAAACGAAAGCTTATCTAGCTTAAAAAAAAGTCTAACAGTCCCACTGTCATCAGTATCTGCATCTCATCAAGAACCGTGATGGTCACACACAAAAACACAGTCGAAATTTTGGGGAATGTTGTATTTCTGTTGCCGCTATGACGACAAGTTTTAAAACTATTACTGATAAGGTCGCCCATTTTGTAACTGTATGTATGTATCTCCTATGTATGTTCCTATATTGTGGTGTAGCCTTCATTTGACCACAATCTCACCTGATGTAAAGTGACGATGTGGTCTAAGATGGAGCATGAAGGCCTAGAAGATGGCTTCTCCGGACCACAATACGAAACACGAAAAAATCGCTTCACGCACTGGCCCAGCCCGGATACTATTTTAATTTACATAACACTTTTGAAAGACATTAGAATATTTTGTTTTTGCTGTAGGGCGGCGGGTCGCGGTCGCGCCGTGGTCGCGCGGCCGCGTCGTTCCGACTGCTCGCTGCCGACGCGCGCCCGCAAGGTCAGCCCAACCAAAACGAGCCGGTCGACTCACAGGTCTGTTTACTTATAACATGAATGTGCTTCAACATCATCATTAACGTTTCCACTGCTGCAATTCACCACGTTGGCCAAGAGCGGGTTGGAGAATGTCACATGTCCTTCAAACTCTTTAAAGTTCTCATTACATGCTGGTTTTCTCACGATGTTTGCCTTCGCCGTTAAAGCACGTGTTTTAAAGCGCACATACAATCCAGAGGAGCGTGGCGGGCTTTGAACCCACGACTTTCGGAATGAAAATCGAGTATACTCCCACTTAGCCAACACGGCTTTTGAATGTGCTAACCTTATCCAAGATTGTAATATTTTAAAAAACTTTCAAGAAACTCATAGGTTAGTTTATCTTAATATGGATAAAAGATAGATGGACTGTGTGAAGGAGGATATGTTTAAGAAAGGAGTGAGTGTTGAGATGACGGGTGATAGAGGAAAATGGAAGAAAAACACATGTTGTGCAAACCCCACATAGTGTGAGGCAAGCGCAGGTTGATGATGATGATACGTAAGTTTGTCTGGACTAGAATGTGACCAGATGCAATGGCATATTGACTGTGTAAAATCAGATTTGTCTCATTTTAGTCCAGTTAGTGTACATCTGAATAACGGGAGGGTTCTCAATTTCTTACATGTCAAAGTGTTATCAGTTAATGTTTTTTTTTAATTTGGGAATTTCTGATATGGGACTTGTATGATTACTAATATTATTCATAAAAATAAAGCGATTAAAATGTCCTTTCAGATGTTGGAAGGATTTTGGCGAGACAAACCGCGGAGAACAGCCAGCGAAAAGGTATAGCCCTAAACTATATTTTTGATACTTTCCTGTTTAAGTAAGGGGTTACAAACACTTACTTCTTAAAGACCGGCGCCAACCTCTCCGGACCTTGGTGTCCGCTGAGCAACGAACGAGGTTCTGGAATACCCACCATACCGCATTTCATCAACGCGGTGGGTTATCTCTAAAAACCTCTATATTTAAGAGGAGTCAGATAGTCATTTTATTGGTTAATTCATAATTACATGTAAAATTTTGCCAAGATAATAACTTTAAATAAAAAATTATTAGGTACAATAATCCAAACTCAATACAATATAAAGATCAAATTTACCTCCTGTGTACTTAATGTATAAATGGTCAACAGTAATAATAAAATATAAATCTAAATTAAAAATTTAAGAAAAAATCCCGATTCCTATGCCTTAATTTAGTAATGTGCACGCAATGCTCTTTAATTTGATACCCCACTCAAGTATATTTGCAGACTTTCGATGTTCTTACCCACTCTCACCCCCATAACTTTTAAACGGCTCAATCGATTTTCATTTAACATTTAAGGAAATAAAAGCATTGGAATCGGGGGTTTTTCCTAAATTTTTAATTTAGATTTATTAATAATCTAATCCTAAGCCTAATCTTATCTCAAGGTAATGTTTAGCCTCATATCATTTGATTTAATTTTAGTTAAGTCAAAGTCAAAGTCAAAACGTTTATTTCCTTAGAAGCCTATGCTTACATGGACAGGTCAACTTAAATCTAATTTAAATAAAAACTAAGAATAATCAAGGAAATAACATAGTCTTGACAGTTCGCTTCAATTTTTTACACTGAGTTGAGAAGCGAATAGAACAACTCAGCTTCCATCTCTTATGTTGTTATTAGAAAAATATCGGTGTACAACATGGTTATCACTTATACATTTAACATTTACAAACAAATGCTAGTCAAATATGCACATAATAGAAAAAAAAACTTAATTCAGCTATTTTGTCCATCCTAGTGGAACCGAGCTACATCTGTCCAAGCATTATCTATCGTCTTTGATATAGTCCTCTGTAGAATAATAGGCTTTTTTCAAAAGACATTTTTTAATTAAAAACTTAAACTTTCGAATGGGTAGGTCAGTTATAAACTGCGGAAGTTTATTATAAAAACGGACACAATTGCCCATAAAAGATTTCCCTACCTTACGTAATCTAAATGTAGGGATATGTAGTTTATTCTTATTTCTAGTATTAACATTATGAAAATCACTCTTTTTTAGAAAATCTTGCTTAGTTTTGTGTGTGTATAGCAAATTCTCGTAAATATATTGTGAAGCAACAGTCATAATATTTATTTCCTTAAATTTATCTCGTAAGGAGTCGCGTGGTTTCATTTTATAGATTGAACGCACCGCTCTTTTCTGAAGAACAAAAATAGTTTGAATATCAGCTGCCGTTCCCCATAGCAAGATACCGTATGACATGACACTATGGAAGTAACTAAAATAAACAAGTCTCGCGGTGGCCTCATCAGTAATATGCCGCATAGTCCGAACTGCATAAGCTGCTGAACTAAGTCGACTCGCAAGTGCATTAATTTGAGGTTTCCATTGAAGTTTTGAGTCAATATGTAGCCCTAGCAACACTGTTGAGTCAACAAGATCAAGCTTTTCATTATCTAATATTATTTTTATAGGACGTTCTCTGACAGTTGGTAATTTAAAATTAATACATTTAGTTTTTTTCGCGTTTAGTAACAGATTATTTACAGTAAACCAATTCAGTACGCGAGACAAAGAATTATTTACGTCGTCATAGTTATCTTTATTTCTATCTACCTTAAAATTAGAGAGGTGTCATCCGCAAATAAAACTATGTCACAAAGGTCCTTGGCAAAAAAAGGAAGATCATGTACATACACTAAAAATAAGAACGGTCCTAGAATCGATCCTTGCGGCACGCCTAATTCTATTTTTGAGCCCGTGGATCTTTCAGTTCCAACTTCTACTATTTGAATTCTATTTGTCAGATATGACTGGAGAAGGTCTAATGCTTTACTGCAAATGCCGTAATGTTTTAATTTATTTAATAACGTAACGTGACTTACACAGTCAAAAGCCTTGGAGAGATCACAAAATACACCGATAGCATTTTGTGAAGTAAAATGTGCCCTGCAGTAAGTTATATTAAATCTTTAACCACTGTTTTATTAGAGAGTTTTGTATAATACTAAATGTGATAGATTTTATTTCAAATGATACCTCTCAAGGTAACCAAGTAAATAAGAAATAATAATTTTGTCACGCCGTCACGTTTAATATCCAAATCGCAAAATCTTTAAACAAAAAATACACGCCACCTTCTCCCATTTCGAACCCTCGCCGCTCTATATACAGTCCGTCTAAAAAGAGTAGAAATTAATGTTTGTGGAACTAACTATATTCTGTAGCTGGCAACATTTCATTAAAAGTCAATCATGTCACTTGCATAACATTGTTATGTAAACATTGTTTGCTTTTGTTTGAATTCTTGCTTAAATTCTAGTTTTTATCCAAAAATTTAATAAAAACAATTAAAAAATGAATAAAACAATCCGTAGCGGCACTCGAGAAGTGATATACAAAGTGTACATGCGATGTTTAGCCGAATTCCAAGCCGGCAGATTGCTCACGCAGATTGAACACGTTTATAAACGAACAGCGGATCTGACTGGTAAGTAATGAATTAATGTAGTATTTTTAGTCACTTTACACTCCTTTAAATAGTAATGTTTTATCCAAGAGTGGTCTTATCATGAAATATTTACTTCTATATCTACAGTTGAGGTTATGAAAATAAAACACATATTTATAGTGCGTGTGACTGGTTTTAATACTTAACAATATAAATTATTATTTTCAGGTAAATCCGAGAGTACAGTACGACGAATAGTTTCGGAAGGATCCCAAAGTAAAGGAAAATTCAGTACTCCTGCTAAACATAGAAAGGGACGACCAACAAAAGAATTAGACGATTTTGACCAGTGTGCAATCCGACAAAAAGTGCATTATTTCTATAGTGTAAAAAAAGATGTCCCTACTCTTAATAAAATACTAACCATGGTAAGGGAAGACCTTGGTTTCAATGGAAGTCGAGCCCATTTACACAAAATTTTAAAATGTATTGGTTTTAAATACAAAAAATGTAAATCAAACAGAAAAGCTTTGATGGAAAGTACTAATATTTGTATTAAAAGGGAAAAATATTTAAAAGTTATTATGGACAACCGTAACTTACCTGAAGAGTTGCAAAAAGAAATTATATATCTAGATGAAAGTTATATTCACTCATCATACAAATTAAAAAAATGTTGGCAATCGATTGAAACTGAAGGAGTTATTCAAGATATCTCAAAAGGGAAAAGATGGATTCTCGTCAATGCAGGAAGTGAAAAAGGATTTGTACCGAACTCTCTACTTATTTTTAGTGGAAATAACAAACAGGAAGACTATCATTCTGAAATGAATAGAACAAACTTTAATAAGTGGGTAACCGAAAAGCTCATCCCAAACCTTGAATATCCTTCTATTATTGTAATGGACAACGCCCCATATCACTCAATTGTGAAAAATAAGGCTCCCACAACATCCAGCACGATTGCCGAAATCAAATTATGGCTCGAAGAGAATAATATTAATTTTGATCCGACCTTACGAAAACCTATGCTTTATGATTTGGTGAAAAAAAATAAACCAACACCAGTATATGAAATTGACGAGTTACTGAGCGAGCATGGACATACAGTCGTAAGGCTGCCACCCTATCATTGCGACCTGAACCCGATCGAACTTATATGGTCTTTGGCAAAAAGAAAAGTAGCAGCACAAAATGTTGGATCCAGAGATATAAAACAATTAACCGAAGAGGCTTTTGCTTCTATAACTCCAGTAGATTGGAAATCATGTTGTGACCATGTCAAAAAAATTGAAATGGAGTACATGGAAAGAGGCCCCAGGCTATATCAAAATATGCAAGAATTAATTATAAGAGTTGGTGAGGATAGCAGCAGCAGCAGTGAGTCTGAATCAGAAGATTCCTGTCTGCCTAGTACTTCTCGGCAAGATACTTCTGAGGCAATAGATTACAACACGTCTGGTGTCGAATATTTAGATTTTGATATGTTGGATGACTAATTTTATGAATAAATATTAATAACACTTAACTTTTGTTTTATTATTTTACTAGCTAGAATTGAACCACAACTTCTGATGTAAAGTGGTTATGTGAAGTATTAAGTTAACTTAGAATCATCACAAAATATTAATGCCAATAATAGAATAAATAATTAGCAAGTATCAAAACCAGTTATAATATAGTTTGGGGTTGCCAGTTAAACGACAGTGGCGCCCTCATTTTTTGTCTACTCTTTTTAGACGGACTATACCAATTTTTTAAACATTCTCTATAATTTAGCTGGAAGTCCTAATGTTATAAGTCGTATCAGGTGTCAATGGTCAGCGGCGGCGGGTCCGGCTCGTCGCTGGAGGACGTGGGGCAGGGCGTGGACGTGTCCCTCCCCGACTGCAGGATCATCGCGAACCGGGCCGCTAGCTTGCAGCCTCTGCATTCACATAGGTAACTATACTATATATCAATCATTCATTTATTAATAACTAAAGACCCGTGTGAAATAGGCTTTTTCCGGGCAGACTTGTTCCATCATTGACCTCGTTTCTGCCTTCTGGCACTGACTGTTGTAAATATATATGTTGACTGCCTCGGTGGCGCGGTGGGCGAATGTCCGCTTGCAGAGCAAGAGGTAGCGGGTTCGATTCCCGCCGAGGGTGTTTCATATGTATAATAAAAATATCTATATATGTATGTCTAATATATTAAGTATATCAGATATCTAGTACCCGTAACACAAGCTTAGAGCTTACCACGGGGCTAGATGTTGTTGTGTAAATTGTCCGGAAATATTTATTTTTTATTTATTTTATATATAAATATATTATATTAACACGCTTTTTAAGGTGCTGGAAATCGTGTCCTTCGATTTGATATCCAACTACTGGGTTGTTAATGAGAAATATTCTCTTTGATATTTTTTTTTATGATAGTTGTTGCAAGTTGGTTCATTAAAAAATCATGAAAAGTATCAATTTCCATACTATAACGCTTGCTTTTTGTTAAAATTATACATGTTTTTAAATTGGATCAGCATTTTCTAAATTGAGCGCATTCTAGCAAACAAACAAACTGAGATTAGTAATATTACATCTACATTTATTTATTTAAATACTTTATTTGAACAAAAAACTTTGTACAAAAAGGTGGGCTTAATGCCTAGGCATTTTCTACCTGCCAACCTGTATTGGTCAACCTACATCTATAATCTTCATTATTATTACCAATTTTACTATTTCAATATGACTTATAAAATTAATTTCAACAGTTTCAACTCCAGGTTTTACCTCAGCGAAGGCGCGGCCAAAGGCCTCTCAAAACTCAGCAAGGAGATCCGTCACGAAAGAGAATCCTACCGGGAGCTGACCGGCAGATACACGGAAAAACCGGACAGCGCGCCGTCCCGCTACACGGATAAACCGGACACATCCGGGAGATACGACAAACCGGACAGCGCGAATACGTCGAAGGAATCCACGCATTACTCGGATCTTAGTCACAAAGAGAGTATATTGAAGAAGGATAAAGGGAAAGATGTTAAGATGAAGGTGAAGAGGTCTGATTCTGGGAAGAGTGAGATGAAGATTAATGTTCAAGTTGGGTCTAAGGTATGTGTAATACAATTTTATTAGTCTAATAATTCTAGGTCTTCATGCTCCATCTTAGATCACATCGTCACTTTACATCAGGTGAGATTGTAGTAAAATAAAGACTTATCTATCATAAAATATGGTTATATGGCTTATTGACAAATCGTATTACAATGTAAAAGATCATTTAAATACTAGACATTAGCCATAATATTTAATTGTAATTTAAATTTACTTCCTAAATATTTGACATAAATAAATAAATAAATAAATATTGCCAGACATTTCACACAACAACATCTAGCCCCGTGGTAAGCTCTAAGCTTGTGTTACGGGTACTAGATATCTGATATACTTAATATAATAGTCATACATAATATATAGATATTTTTTTTATTATACATAATAAACACCCAGACCAAGGAGATCGTGCTTGCAGAACATACAAACACTTTCACCCTCGGCGGGAATCGAACCCGCTACCTCTTGCGCCGCAAGCGGACCCTCGCCCACCGCGCCACTGAGACATTCTTATTATTATTTTTTTTTCTTTAATTATAATTGACATTGCATGTCAAATCTTAATTGACGAAGTATGTAGAACTGTATAAATAACCTGACACCTAAGTAAACCTTATTTTAAACAATAAATAAATTCCATTTCATTTCAAAAAAAAATATTGAGGAATTTAGAAGTTGTATGGAATCTACATATATAAATTTATCACTGGTAGATGTGATTTATTAGTAAGTTAGGCTTATACCACCTCGCCGCTAGTATTATAGAAACTGAGTGTGTAATATTATTTCAGTGCGTGATAGTGGAGCCCCTGGGCGTGTACGACTGCATCAACCTCGGGCGCCGCATCGACGTGCAGTGGCCCAGCGAGCACCAGCGCGAGCGCGGCGGCCGCAACGTGTGGGACAGCTGGGTGCCCCGCCAGGGCATGGACGGCACCGTAATTATACATTACACTTGCTTTGGGTTTTTGAAGTGAAACTTCTATAGAATCGTAGTGATTTCAAACCGGATGCAAAAAGATGAAACGGAAATGGTAAGAGACACAAATACAATGCTTTATTTAAATTTCTTTGCGCGATACTTCGTAGTTGAGACTACGAAGTATCGCGCAAAGAGGTATTGCTGTATTTTATTTATATTATTTTGTAACATACTTTATGTCATACGCTTTAATGAAGTAATATAAATAATCCGAATAATTACAGATATATGTTTGTTTCTCTTATCATTTTAGCAGATGCGTTCATTTACCCTTTTTTTCTATTCGATATTATATCATAATTATAGTTCGTAAGTAGTAGACTCCAATCGTGCGTCGTAGCTGATACACACACACTTTTTTTTTATTCTTCTTATTCTTTCGTCGATTTACTGAAGTTTCACTTCTATCGTGTGTGAATCGCACACACACCTTTTTTTTAACGAATTTTCACGCGGTATAAACCGCCATAGGCGTTTTGGAGGAACGTTGGTCGGTTATTGACGGATTTGATTGGAGGTCTAAGTTGGATCTGAGGCACAACTAATATTATGGATGGAATGGATGCAACTTTTGTCGTTTAATATCTATTTGTAGTGGTTATTTGTGGAACAATTTCACGTCAAGAGGGAAGTTAATGTGTCCCAGCAATGGGGCGTAAAAGGGGTGCTTATGCTAAAAGTTAAAGTAGCCTATAGCCTTTCTCGATAAATGACTAATTAATACAGAATTTAGAAAGAGTTTCTTAGATTATTAGCGCGTTTATTAGTAGGTATAGATTACAGCTCTAGGACGCTTGAAATCCGTATGTCATCTTTGGCAACAAATAAACACACGTTTGATGAAGACGATTTTGACGATTTTGATGAAGACTGCCGTTGGAGTTGGATTCGGCGATTGACGTCCAAAGTTAGATAGGTCTAAGGATATTGTAACACGGTACACATACGCGTCAACTTCAAGAGTCCAATAGGCATGATGACTACATAAAAAACTCGCAACTTTTTACTATTGATTTATTATTTTGTCTTCAAGCCTTTGATAAGTTCTCTCGGTTGGACACATGGTTCTCAAACTAACCTATAACTATTATATGGTATAATAATATACATTTTTTCTTCAACAGGTGGTACACAAATGGACGCCGAACCATTTCGACATGCGTCTCCGGTCGCACGTAGACAAGACTATACTGCTGTTACAGATTGACGATAAGTTTGTGCCCATAGCTGAGAACTGCGTGCAGGACCTCGGCGACGAAGTATGACACCAGCAACGGTGAGTCATTATTTTTTTTATGCTAAATAAGTCTTCATTTGACCACAATCTCACCTGATGTTTAGTGACGATGTGGTCTAAGATGGAGCATGAAGACTTAGAAGGTGGCTTCTCCGGGCCACATTACGAAACACGAAAAAATCGCTTTACGCACTGGCCTAGCCCGGAGGGTGGTGACAAGCCGCGGCCGAAGTCACTATTTCTACCCTCAAGTAGGTATTAAGTATGCAGTGAACTACAAACTACTATAAATCAGATAAGATAGATTAGAAGTACCTAAGTTGTAAACCTCTTTTGTGAATACATTTTATGTATTGTATTGTATTTGAAATAGCCAAACCGTGCTCAATAAAGTGATTGAGCACATAGGCCAGTTTAGGGTTAGGGCGCAAGGGTTAAATTTTCTCTAAGGTCTCCATAAGAGACCGTTAGAGAGAGAAAGTAAGAAATTATCTTTGAATATTATACACACAAATAAATCCTACTTTATGTGTACATTATTGCGCCTGAAATGGAAACTTGCAGAAACTATAGGCTAAGTAATGCGACAGTCGTGTTTAATGTTAAGTTAGGTTAGGCTAATGTTAGGTTGATAGGGTAACACATTCAAATTGATGGCTATAGTTGGCAGCACCGTCTACGTGCATGTTCCCTTGACTGAAGGGTGAAACTTACAAATACAGTGCATCAGATGGAACCACTGTCAACGTGTATGTTCCCTTGACTGAAGGGTGAAACTTACAAATAGAGTGCACCAGTTGGCAGCACTGTCTATGTGCGCGTTCCCTTTAAACAAATTGATAAATTTATTAATTTAATAAACTTGTTTCAGGCGCGCGATGAATCCAAGATGGCGGCGATAAGAACCACACATTTCAAGTTCACATTCGGTTTGTTGCTTCCATTTCAGCGCGCCTTAATAGCCTTTGTTTTAATAAGTATAAGACTCATTTACCCTTGGTCTGAAACAGAATATTGCTTAGACAACCGACGTCACACATAAACGTATTTCCTATCTAAATTAATGTATGGTCGATTTCACATACTGAAAACCTTACTGAGACCCAATTTCGTCAATCCTGTCCTTAATGTCCTTGATTTTAGACATGGCAGGTCGGAATAAAACATATTTGAAAATACTTGTTCGTTGTTGCAAGTGTAGAGAAGACGTAACGGCTATGTTAGTGCAACGGTAGTGTGTCAATGCGTATGGTCGAAGGTGTGGGTACGGTATCCGCATGTCGCTACTAAGTAACGTTATTTCGACTATGTTTTTCAACACAAATTTAGAATATTAGCTTCAACCTATAAAGTGGGGTTGATCACTTTGTAAAAACATACCAAATCATGCTTGAAGTATAATGAAACGCTTGAAAATTTATTTCCTAATGCGGTAATCTTATGATACGGTTTTTGTTGTCTTTAGTTTTTGAATCAGTGACCAAATACCAGTTATCGCCGTTAATATATAATTTAATCATACCATTTTTCTTTATCACCTTCACTATCATAGTTAATACTCAATATATAACGGGCAGATGTTTATCCATTAAAGTTTTTTTTAAGTCCTTTTATTATTATAGAACTCTTAAATGCGTTTTTTTTATTTAGCCTATAGCGTCTTACTGCAGAGCAAAGGCCTATCCGATATCCCTCAAAATGAGCGAGTATAATGTTACTATATTAAAAAAATATATGTTGATGAAGTTTTTAAATATCTACCCCGACACTAACAAAACCATTTTATCGTTACATTAGAAGTTAATGCTATTATACCATTGACCGTTCTCTACTCGCGCACCTACCTAAGATACGCCATCTAAGATCACACCAAAGGTTTGATGATCTACACCCCAAGTGAAAATGTCTCCTAGTTAAAAATTACTGTTCTGTGACGCAGTCGCCATGATGCTATATATATATGTATAATGCTATTATTGAATAATTATGATATTGACCCCATTTCAAATACAATTTACCTAGTACTAATTCCCAACTGTTTTTATCAATAAATATCTACAACAGACTTGCATCTGGTCTAGAATATAACTGTGTCAGCGATTGAACATTAGTGTTATTATATATAGTATATGTATATAATAACACTAATGTACATATATTTAATGGTATATGTACACTGACTTATGAAGACTTATGAAAGTAAATCACAACACTACAACCAATTTGGTAAACTGTCATACTTATAGTTAAATATGTAAAATATAGTCAATATATGTAGACTAAGATGGTTTCTTGTATATAAAGCTTACATCAAAATAATCCATGTATGTCAAATAGCTGTTAAATAAATGGATTATTTTCATATCCATGAAACATAATAAAATATGGTTTTAAATCAAGCTGTATATGTCGCAGTCGGATCGAATAATTCGCCGTTTTGCATTAACGCTAGCCTTTTTATTTATTTATTTATTAATCAAGGCAAGTCAACAACACACATAACATACACTTAACTTGATCAACTAAATCAGACTATAATTATTATTATGTGTGTGCAAATAATTTGATGCACACAGCATTTCTAAATTTACAAACAACAGCTTGATAAACTTAAATTAAATATAGACTTTTGCAAAGTAGACAGCAACTTTAGTTATATTTATTTAACGCGAATTGTCACTTTTGACAGACACAAGTGACAAAGTAATCTTAAATGACAAACTTTAGCGGCATGTTATCTAAAATAGGCTTTGCTGACTATTTCGCACTGTCCCCCAGTGAGGAGACAAATCAGAAAAATAATTAACATTTAGCATTAACATTAAAATTGATACTTACATAAATTGAAAACAGACAAATGAATATTTACTAATTATCATTATCTAAAAAGCTTTTGTTGATTTTGATTTATCACAAGGTAATTTGTAATTTTGTTTTGTTTGGATTGTCTTTACGACACATCATTGTAAAACGGCGTGTTATACTTTCTGACTTCCACATTTACACAAAGTTGAGTTGCTTTGACGTATGCTTAATAAAATATTTGTATATAAATTGTAAATACTGTATAAATTAATCACATAATATATCATGTTTCAAATATAACATGCATTTCTGCACTTATGATTAAGATCAAGATGTTAATAATTGCATCATTCGCTCATAATAATCTTATTTTGTTACTTTTTTGTCTAAATTTGTTTTTTTTTTTTATAAAATCGCTCCCAAATGATATTTAGTCTTTCTGACGCCAAATGATTCTATGTATTTAAATTATTTATGTGTATTTTAATACGTTCACACGTCTGTATTTAAATGATTTATGTGTAATACATTCACACAGCGATATTTTCTGTTGGAATTTAGAAGTTTCATTTGGATTATAAAATAACGAAATTATCGCTAGTGTGTTATGTTACTGTTGTTAGTTATGTACTTGTGATGTATCTATGTCTATGTATTGTTTTATAAAGTAGAAAAATTACAAATTCTTATATATAGAGTGTTGTGTTTCACGAATTTAATGGGGAACAATGTAACTAACTGATACAGCGTGCTAGCTTATGAATTTTGTTATGTTTTAGTTATCAAAATGATTTTTTTTTAACTTTTTTATATTTTGTTCGGCTCGACATACTGTTGTGTGTTTTAAAATAGTGTAAAATAATGGCAAATTACTTAAATATCGCTTAAAACTGTTCCCCTAATCGTTACTTGATATTTTCAAATTCTATGCAACCTCTAAACAGTCGACCATTACAAAGCTGACATTTATTTACATTGCCACTTTACCTTACACAATTATGAAAATAATTCACTATTAAAATAATTTGCGAAATGACTTGGTATGGTTCGCTGTCTTAGAGGCTCTTGCATTTGCTAGATGGCAGTGTGCCGTGGATCGTCTGTGTTTTCATAGAACCATTAATTTATACGCAAATAAATATTTAAAATATATATTAAAATCAGGTGCTCATTCTTGCGTATGGTCAAGAAAATTTCAATAAAAATTAACAAAACAACAACATATTTAAAACAGTAAGGGGGCGTTTCGTTGACAAAAAAAAAACAAATAAAATGAAAATTATTCCCAAAATAGAATAGGGAATAGAAATCAAATAGAAAAAGGTTTTTAATCTTTGGGCAACACCTCATCTTATTGTGACTTTTGTCTCTCGTTCCCTTATGTTGCGAGAGTTTATAACCCATGAATAATGTCATGGACTAAAATCTTCTAAATTGTTATAAGAACAGGTAGTCTTAAATCACGCTATGGTAAATATTAAAAATTGTTGTTTCGCTTGTTAAAAAAACTTGAAAATGTAGACGATCCGATATAATTATATTCTGAAGTTGCCTTAATATATTTTAGACTGATTTTATAATCGTGAGCGTATTTAACCAGTATATGAGAATGTATCTAAATGTTTGTAGTTATGGAACGATCTTGCAACTTTAAGAGTCCTTAAAGAACATCAAAATACAAATACATTTTGTAGCCTTAAATCGTTTTAAACATATCGGAGTAACATGTTCTTTTTGGACTCTGAAATTCTAGACACTATGGGCGGTTCTTCACGTTTTGTCACATTTGGAAATGTATAATAGTTGTAAAATAAAATCATGATAGTTCAATCATGTTTTGTTATAATTAGTGTATTGTTTCCTCTAATCTGTGATTTCCTGTTTGGGAGATATTTATATCTAAGTACAGAGAAGGGAAATGAAATACTCTCATAGAATGGATGTAGATTTATGGAGGCAGAATCCGTCCACAGGTAGGTTCTAATGCATTTGAAGCTGTAGATAAATATTTAAGATGCCTACCTATTTCAGATGTTATACCCTTGAAGTTGACTGACTGCTTTCCTGTGAGATCTAAGAAATAACATTTTACACATTTTAAATGTTTGCTGCTAAATGTTTTTAGATATTGAGGTAGATAAACTTGGAAAGATACTGAATGTGATGTGGCAATGCAGTTTATAGGGGATAAATTTGCTCGCGCCACAGTGTCGCGCTGGCGTAGACAGTAAACAAAGAAGTAAAGAGTTTCTTGACTCTAGGTTAGCAGTTTTATCTATGATCAGTCCTTCAAAGCGAGAAAATATTTTCTTGATCAGAGGTCACAAATGCCATAGACCCTTTTAAAATGCGATTTACTGTTTGTGTTAGTGGCGCTGTTTGTGCTAAGATCGCGTAATATCCCCTATTATGTGGAATGGCAAAATGATCAATCATCACTTCATCACATAGGCCGGAATTAATAGTAACACAGTGTCACTGATTAGGAACTTTTAATCTATGATAAGATCTGTCATTGTCTATAGTTGATTGTTAGCAATTGGAGAAAAAACTTTAAAAGTAATCGAGAGATTCCGGCCAGAATGCCAGAAATAGTACCTATGGTAAAGAACCTGTAAGTCAATTCAAGACTCAATTTTATTTTTCCATTGTTTGATTTTACAAATCTTGGAAACGCAACTTATACCTAACTTCTATATAATAAGCTGCGATTTATTTAAATGGTTCATAGATGTTTATTTGATAGTTCTATTATAAAATGTTATGAAAAGGCAGTCAGGCATTTTCGTTGAAATATGTGAGTGGAAACCGCCACTTAAATGTTGAAATTATGTTACATTATGATATCAGGATTAATCACGATTAAAATGGTACATGGAGATTTTTTGTTTTATTTGTAATGTAACGTTTTTACACCTTTTTATACCACCGTTTCTATCAAAATTGAGTGTAGCTCAACAACGGTAAATGAATTTCGGTCTAGTATCTTACCAAATTCTCTTTAAAACCAAACAATTATTGGAATTTCCTCTTTCTAATATACCCTATCTCGTATCTATAGATAAAAAGGTTTGTCCAGGATAAATAAATTAAAAAGTGAATCAGTTTCAGAAAATATAATTTGAATTAGGTACATTCGTTAGGATTAAAGACAGTCAAATTACATTATGTACAAAATGAATTCCCTATGTATAATTCCTATTACATTTCATAACATTTTATAGATATATTTCTGGGACACCTTTCCTAGAACCTATACTTTAGGCTACCTATTACTATAGACTGAGTAGATTCTTAAGCATTTTTAGAACGCCTTTTGAATCCTCCCTAGATAAGGCTAAAGATGTTAAAATGGACCCACGGCTGGTCGATTTAAAATCCTAATATAAATTCGCATTCTACTTAAGTTCTACCTCGAAGCTGCTAAAATCGTGTTCGTATTTCAGTGGCCGCTGAATAACTGATCTCAATTATATTAGAGGGAGAGCCAGGGCCTGCCAGACCTACGTTAAAGTATAACGGCTCTTAGTCTATATCTATATCTAGTTTAATAAAGAATAGCTTTACAGGCTCGATTCTACTCGTATGACCTTTAATTTCGTATTACCGCTGGTTTCTTTAAGGGGCTGTATTCAGAAGAGAGAATCGCGACAAGTCCGCTCTTAAATCGGGTAATCTTCACGACCGAGCGACTATTCTATTCTGACTCGTACTGGAATTGCAGCGCGTCCACAATACTCGCACTACGGAATCGCAGTGTCTGCAGCGAAACAGGACAGTGACGCCTGCGTTTTAGCACGTTTCGCAGCGAACGCTAGTAGCGACAGGCTCTCCGACCGGAATTTATGACATTTCGCACACTCTCACTACTTATCGCATCGCCGCAATATCGTCGGTCGTGTGGAGACATGATATGAGAGTGTATACGAGTATTATATATACGAGGCACGACGATAACATAGCCGAGATGGCCCCAACCACAAACGGATCATTTTGCCTTTTGAATTGTTATTGGTACGGCAATCATAGGAGCTACGGCGGGTTTTAACTTACACGTTTTTAACTAGGTAAGTTTTACACCAAAAAAAAATCTGGTTTAATTTACCCTGTATTTATGAAATAAGACAAGATAACCTCCATTAGACTGAGAAATAACAGAGTTGACTCAGTTTCAACGACCACAACACCACCCTAATTAATGAACGCATGCAAGAACACTAATCACAAATAGAGCAAAATTCCTTTTATATCCACTACAAATTTTCCACTGTAGAGCCTTCAAAAGCTACGGGCTAGCCATACTAAGGGGTTTCTGTGAAATAACACAGATATACCCTCAAATCTAAAGTGAACCTTAATAGTTTAAGATGGAGCTTAACAACTGGTCCAATTTACTTTATTGGTTGTTCCCGTCATTTAGGGCGATTTTTGTTTACATTCAAAAGCTCTACTATCATTCACTTTATCTAATGCAACAACTCTTAAGTGTTTCTACGGAACACACTAAGTTAATCAAGAACTAAATTCAAACTAAAAATATATTAGTTTTGATATTTGAGAGATTTAAATATCGTCAACCGATATTACTAAGGGTTGATTATGCACTATTTAGGTTACCTATAATATGACTAAATTTTTTGGAGAGAGCTATGTTCACTGACCACAGCTCTCAGTTTTTTTGTGAGCTTACAGATCTCGTTGCTAACTCATCATTTTCTGATCTGAAAACCCAGCGTAAAAATAACACGATTTTCTATTTATTGAGAATACGCTTAGATATTATCCTAGCGCTTCACACTCGAAAACTTCAACAGAAATATCTATATATGCAAGTGGTTCGGAATAAGTCAAATATAGTTTAATCTACGTATCTAACATCAAAATAGGTCACCTAGATTTAGCAACTTTCAATATGTCATCAATAATTAACATTAGAATATTTGGGTATACATCCATGGGAGGGAATCAAAGCACCTATACACAACACAATGAAGCTCTTACGTATATTCTATGTCTAATATAACATACTTTTAAAAAAAAACTATATATAATAAATATATAAACTATTACATAAAGAGGCCATATTCCGCAACGATAAGAAATTAAAATTGTCGGTAGACTTTATTTTGGCTATAGACACTGTTAAAATATTATACTCTAAATTATTTAATTAAAAAAAAATACCGATTCCAAGACCTTAGTTTCCATAAAAGAAAAAAATAATATTATTTTGTTATGTACTCGCTACGTACTCTCATTATGAGATTCCATTCGAGTATTTTGCTAAACTTCGGTTCTTTTTCCCCACTTTTACCCCCCAATAACTTTTAAACAGCTTAACCGATTTTCATCAAACATGTCTAACAACAGTCACGCAAGTCAACCATCAAACAATAAAAAAAAATTGTACGATTTAAGTATAAACCGCACATTTGCACCTTTGCAAGCGGTGGGTGCATTTTACTTACAAAGCATCAGTACGCGTTCGACCACCGCGGTCGTCCCTTGTATTCACATATCAATAAATCAAAGTTATCAGGTTAACCTGTATCATCCCTTATCATACATATCATGTCATGAATATATACATATCATGTCTTATTATTGTTTGCAGTTTGTATTTTATTTGTGGTGTACAATAAAGAGTTATCTATCTATCTATCATATCATCTAAAGGTGTAGGGCGGAAACCTTACAAATTTGCTTCATCCATTCGGGGTTAATAATGGCCAATAAAATGTAACGCTATGAAACGAAGGCCCAGGCTGAGATGACGACATCAACGGGACGGCAATTTTAAAAATAATCGTTACGGAGTAAGGCACTAGAAAATACCCTAAAATATTATCTATGGTAACATTATATAAAAATCTTTTCTCCTATAAAACAAGTTGTGCTAATTCTACGCAGGTATTTTATTATTGCTAATTATATATACATACAGTAATCCCACTTATATGAAATCGGTGAATATTATATTGCCCTTCATTTCTGTATTAAAATTATGAAACAAAGTCTGGTGTCTCCAAAATGGCAAGCATTAACGTAATTCCTTATTCAGCAACTGTGAACGTATAAAAAATCCTATAATTGAAATTTCGACTTGTAAAATACATATTTGTGTATTTCTATGTTTTGTAACCAACAATTAACTAAACCTTGTCATGGCTTCGGTTTTCATACAATATTTCATTATCACTTTGTAAATCTACTGAAACAGTGCAAGAATATACAACACAATACTCCAAAGACAAAATGCCAGTCTTCACATAATGACTTAAATTATATATAAAAAACAACTCAACACATTGACACCTGAAGTAACAATGCTACAAAAATATGGCATAATAATGAATAACAACAAAATTCTATAATTGCATAGACGTATTACGTATTAACAAAGGTATGTGGTATTTTTATGGTACAGAAATGCATTCCATTTACTAGATTTTTCTAAATAAACATTTCGACATAACTACTAGTCCGCCATTTTGTAAAAAAAAACGTGATTTTGCTGCCAATGATGAAACGCACGACAATCTACAGAGCAATACTAAAGGACGCTTTGTGGGAGAAATTCAACCCAAAATATTAACGTGTACTTAAATATTTATGCAGTTTTTTTTTTTTAATAGCGGCCTAGTTTTTTTTTTTTTTAATAATAGCACAAACATTGGCAGACTTTAAGTAGATTGATATTTTTCAATATCAAGCCCCAAAGAAATCAAATAACATGCTTTTCTGTAACATCAATATACCTACCACTCTAAATGTCTACCTATCACCATTTTACATAGAAATAACTAGTCCTTTTTATTCCCAGACATTTTTTCTATAAGTCCCGTTATCATATCCGCATCTACTAAGCCTATGAATTTGTCTACGATTAGTCCGTTTTTTATCGCTATAACCGCCGGCACTGCTTTTACCTGCAAATAAATTGGTGTTCATTAAAGGCGAGTTGCAATCATATTTGTGTGTATTTAATAATTACTAATTTTTCAGTAATTATTATTCAAAGCGTGCAATTAAGAAGTAGTAATGATCTCTGTTTTTATGTTAGTATCTCTACACTACTGTGCTTATGAAGCTCTGACGTGGACGCTGGTAAACTGCGACAAACCAAACGCAATAGCCATTAATAAGGAACTGAACTGAACTGAACATTTATTTCAATCTTGATTTAAACCCAAACATAGTTCTACTTAGATAGATAAACTTGAGTACGCCGCTAAAGTATGATTTGATCAAAATTGAGTTAATAGAACGTTATTAATCGCGTGGGGTGTTTTACATCCCCAGAGCATTTTATAAACTAAAACCTTACCTCTCCAAGAGAGAAGTCCGTAAATAGGGGTGCTTATTCACAGTTGATTGGTGGCAACTCATGGTAGAAAAACGTAACTTACTTCAAAGGTATGTACTAGGTCTGCATTGTCCTCAACATCGACCACAGCCAAATCCAAGTTGTCCAGTGGTTCAATTAGCTCCTTGAGCTTCGGAGTGAGGATCTTGCATGGCTCGCACCATTCCGCATGGAAGTTCACTATAACTGGTTTCTCACTATTCATGACCTGAAAAACAATCATATAGGTAATTGATAGATTCAGACCTTTTTTTTTGCAGAAATGCATTCTAAAATACCAATGTTGCCTCAGTGGCGCGGTGGGCGAGGGTCCACTTGCGGCGCAAGAGGTAGCGGGTTCGATTCCCGCCGAGGGGTCAAGTGTTTGTATTGTTCTGCAAGCACTTTCTCCTTGGTCTGGGTGTTTAATATGAATAATAAAAAATATCTATGTATGTATATTATATTAAGTATATCAAATGTATAGTACCTGTAACACAAGCTAAGAGCTTACCACGGGGCTAGATGTTGTTGTGCGGATTGTCCGGATATATTTATTTATTTTAAAGTAAATAATAATAATAATATGTGTAGTAATAATTCCGCACCTAACTTCCCCTGTCCTTACTGTTATTAAGATCTTTGGGAAAAGTTGGGTGCAGAATTAGTACTTTAATATTTGGTTACATATAAGTACAAATTTATTCATATAGGTATCTGATTTCAGACCACAGATCATGGCTTCTCTCACACATCTGCCCTCTCGCTCTCTTACAAGGCGTCAACCAGACTTACTTTTATGTATCCAACCTGAATATATTAATCTGCTGGTTCGGGGACTTTGTCTGGCAGATAGCATATTTTATTAGGATTCGTAGTTTAGGCTAATGCAAAAAATTAACAAATTTCAATCTATAAAACGCAACAGCGCCGGTTGGAATGCAAATTTTAATATAAAATCTGGGTAGCACATTGCCTAACATATGCCAAATTGCTTACATTGTGAACATAAGACTTTTTGACCAAACATGCAGTTTTTATGATTTGCAAAATCCCATTGTCATAACCAGGAATCAAAGGTTACTCATTTGCGGAGACACTATAGCAAAAATTGTCTTGAAATCTTCTTTTTGTTTTTGTATTACTTACTTTGCTTACAAATTCGTCATTATTCTTAACTTGTATTGTTTCATTGTGGACTACTGTCGTAGATATGCCTTTGACTCTCTTCAGTCGAGCTAAACTTCGGATTGGCGACCGAAGGCTTTGGCAGATTACATTCGACATCTTTTTCTGCAAAAAAAAGGTTATTTTAATCAATCTTTATGAATTGAGAGCTTTATATTCTGCCCAGTGTTGTTTGTTATACCAACATTATATAAGTCAGCAGTTCCATAATCCATGGAATTACAATTTATTACCAATGAAGGCTTTGTAAAACACTAATTAACCTAAAAATATAGGTATTATTAAATATTGAACATTCTCATTGAAAATAAGTTCTTTTTACAAAGAGTACTTTAGAGAAAATGATGCAGTTATCATGCTGACATTAATGATTATTTAAGTAATGTCTTTTATGATGAATTTTAAAGCCATAGAACCATGAAATCCCTTAAATTCTAAGCATTTAAGTATTATAAAATGATAAGTATATTTTAACCTTGTTAATCTATGAAAATACAAAAGCAAATTTAAATAAACAAAATAGATGGGCATTATTAGTTAACAGACAATAGTTGTCTAATAAAGCTAAAGTAAGTTAGATAATTTTGATAAAGAAGTTTCTGAGAACTGATAATTGAGATAAAATGATTTATACAGAACTATGCAATAAAACATGAGCTATTGCAAACATGCAAACCATACAAATTATTTTAATTGCTCAACTTTCTTGTGTAATATTTTGTCAGACTAGGTTTTAGTTAAACATCTACTAAGCAAATTTCCACCTCTCAGGTACCTATTAATATTTAAAGATTAATTATTCTATAAATGAGGCAATAAAAACTATTCAAATTTAATTGTAAAAAATTATAAAGGCTGCGTAATTGAATGCAACTTATAGTTTAATAATAATGTTTACAGTTGTACAGAATTAGTCACCAAATATTTTACACATTTAAATTAAACAAATATAATTCAAAATTCTAAGCAAAATAGCTCGCTGTATTACCAACTTACCAGTAATTAAAACAAGGTTCAACTATGTAAAGTACCAAACGTTTTTACTTTCAGGATGTCTCTTGGTTCAACACAGTGGCAGTAATAAACACAAACAGAACCAAAGATAACACTTATCAGCAGAAATGAGATCGTGCTGTAGCGAGCAACGAGATATTTATCGTACACTAAGTAGTTGCCAACTAACTGGATATCAATTTTTGGCAACGTAAGTACAAGAACAGTAATTACGCTTGCTACTAAAATAGAAATCTTTCCAATGCTATGCTTAGTACGTAGTGTTACCCAGCAGAGGATAAACACAACACCCCACAGTACACCTAGTAAATAAACCGTTATACTCAAAGAAGGACTGAGCATTATTCAACGTCCAATGATAAGACGGTGGTCATCGGAAAATAATCAATTTCATGCAGATCAACTTCACAAAGACCGCACAGACAGCACCATGTTAGTAAGATTAGAAGACACCCACAAAGCAAATATTTTCGTAATTGTATACCATGTGAAATAACAATAGTCTGAAATTTTTACAACACCAACAGAACACACCGCTGAACTTTCTGAAAAGCGAGTTTGAAAAACAATGACGAACTGTAGGTACTGACTGACTGAAAGAACAGGAAAGATCTATTCTATGACATTAATTAATGACAATGACATGATTATACATGTCTAGCTATGTCAAACAAAATATTTAAGCCGGTCAAGCGGTCAAGGCCGCCAAATACGCAAAGAAAATGAAGAACATTTATGTTTTCAAGTTATTTAATACATTTATTTCATTAATTTATCATCACCCTATTAACTTTCCCACTGCTGGGACACAGGGACTTCTCTCTTGACGAGAGAGATTAGGCCTTAATTCACCACGCACTGGCCAAGTGCGGGTTGTGAATGTCACATGCCCTTCAAACTTATAAAGTTTTCAGAACATGCCGGTTTTCTCGCGATGTTTGCCTTCACCGTTAAAGCACGTGTTTAAAGCGCACATAAATTTCTCAAGAAGAAAAATACAGAGGTGCGTGGCGGAGTTTGACCCCACGACCTTCGTAATGAAAGTCGAGTGTCCTCCCACTTTAGCCAAGACGGCTTTTCAACACATTTATTTGATGTCAAATAATAGGGTAAATTGGAAGTGAATTGAGGTAGATGCAATAAAACATGTTAAATTAATCTTCATAAGCTCCATTACCGTTTTTTTATCTGACTTATCCGGCTACAAATTTAGGGCATCACTATGACATGACAGCCCGTTGGCTGTCAAATAGTTTTACCTTTCTAGTGTTGGCAGAACTGTGCTAAGTGAATTTGTGGTGCTGTGTTGCTGTCAATTTATTTAGAAAGGTAAGGAATTTTTCGGTTTTCTAGTCCTTTTCGTTGCGTATTTTCATTTGAAGACACACAATTCATCATGACAAACCTAGATAATATCTAAATGCACCCTTAGTTGATGTTTTTAGTTCGATATTTACGATAAATTGCAACGCCATTTTCCGCTTGGAAGACCGATTCAGAAATGTTTTTTTCGTAATCTACTCGTCATTGTGCTTTATATTGATCTTATTTGTAAGAAACGTTTAGTTTTAGTGTACTCGTTTATTGTAAGGATTATCCGTGGTAAATTTAAATAGGTTTCAAAATGATCCCACTAAGTTCATGGACCTACCTACCTTCTTCTCTGATTTGATGACTAATCCAATCTCACAGGGTCTGATGTTATAGAACTTAGACATAATACTAGCGTAGGAAATAAACCTTAATAATTTTAAGGAAAATCTCCGCTCTAACAACATTCACTTCAATGACCCATGTTGTTCAGCTCAACCTTAATGCATCAGTTGCTTTGTGTACATATTCAAGGCTGTTTAAACTGATTCTTTGTAATTACAAAGAATCAGAACCTACTTTAAAAATAGTTATTTTTTTATCAGTTGTAAATTCATTTATTACCTTGTGCAAAACGCTAGATGATTCTAAAGTAAGAAGAGGCTGATGCTTAATGAGGTATATGTCATAGATTCTGTCTTACACACTATTCCACTCATTCAAGTTTAATCCTATGTAAATTTAGATAATTCTTTATCTTCACTTATCATCATGATGTTGCCACATTGTAATTTAGGAAATGCATAATCTCTAAACAACTCATTAACATAAGATAAACATATCAATAATTAAGTGTATAAACAGTTGGTGTTAACATTTTAAATAAAGAAAAATGAGCTGATAATTGATTTAAAAATATTATCAATTTACCCACAACTTCAAATTGATAATGAGAACCATTTTATCATCTTTTGTTATAAAATCACTTAATAATAATGTTTAAATGTTAAAATATGTTACTGAATTTAAGCAGTGTCATAGTTATTTCGTCATTGCTTTTCCTAGGTCAACTCACAGCCTCGATTCAATGCCAGTGGAACAATATTAGCTTAGATGTAAATATAATCTATTGTATTTCACTAGTGACTCAATGATTAAAGATAATCATGAAATCATATAGCTGTGAAATAATATGTATGGTCATTATGTCTGTCTTTAGTATTTTGTCACAAAGAATTACATTTTAATAACATATTCTCTCATGAATATGTTATTAAAATGTAATTCTTCTCACTGTGCAGTTTTCAAATGCAACAGAGTTTAGGGTAGGTACCTTACTACATTAATATATTGTTTATGTACGCAATTATCCTGCTTTGATAAAAATGTGTTTTGTGTGATTACAGCTAATTACTAACAGTCGAATCTAATATTGTAATAAACATATTTTCAGAAAGGGCTTCGATAATACTGCTTGTTGTCTGATCACTGGGAGTTTTAGCTACTTGCTAACCAGTCAAATCTGTTATTGCAATAATCCCTTTTGCCGAAAAGGCCTCAATATCTTGCTTATTGCCGGGTTAGATTTAAAAAAGTTCAAAAGTATTTTTTAAGACAATTAACATTTTCAGTAACAAACTGTCACTTTAGTTACTATAACATACTACTACAACTATATACTATAACAACATCAATGTGGGCATTTGGAACCGAGCCAATGTTTTTGCTTGGTAACAAAACAAACACTCACAATGAGTCACTATGCAAAAACCATTGTTTTTGTCAAGTATTTTTAAAACTGATGTATAGTCTTTAAAGAGGTAGATTTGTTTATAATCTTTCAAACACATGTTATAAATCTTAGCTAATTTCTATGTGATCAGTTTAAACATTTGCATTTTTGTACAAAATAAAATTGTTAACAACCCCCAAGTAATATTCTTTTGTACAATATTTTAGAAATAATCTTCAATTGGTGCAACATTTTTTATTTTAGTTTAAAATCTTAGCCAGTCATCATAATGTGTTAAAATAAATATTTTAGTAGCCCAAACAATAGAGATGACAATAATTTTTCCATAAATACCTACTTAATATGTTTTTGGTGCTTTTTTTTGAAAATACCTTTTTGCCCACTGCTTTGCCGGCAGTAAAAATTAGCGTATGTCCTTAACTGGGATTACAGCTATGTCCGTGCCACATTTGATCAGTCCCGCAATAATTGATTTTCCCGCGAATAGTCGTATTTTACCGCGATAAAAAGTAGCCTATGTGTTATTCTGATAAGTAAGCTACATTATTGTGAAGTCAAGTGAAAGAGCATCAAACACACTTTCATAACTACACACATTTACTTTCTCACAAAGTTTGGCGTTTATAATATAGAATTATATGAGCAGGATTTTTGGTGTCCGTCAGGATGGCGTGTCTCATGTCTGAATAGTCACAGGTTATGCACCAAATAACTGTACCTAAACTGTACTAAACTGTACCTATATTAAAAAAAACTGTACCTCAAGCAATTAGATATAAAATAAATTGTGATATGGACACGCCATTCTGACGTCAGGTTGGCGCGCATAATCGTGTATCTCCCCAACGTGTGGGAACTATGCTCTGGAACATATATCAATAAACTGTACCTAAACTGTACCTAATAAAACTGCCAACAAAAAAAATGTATTCACACGCGATATCTGTCAAATCAAGAAAGAATTTTTTACTGCTCATTTATTTGATTTAATGGCATGACGCAATCATGTTTGCCGATCAATTTGCAGCAGGCGCTTGTTGTCTCGTAATAATTACATATAATATTATTAGAATATAACATTAAATTCACATATACCTACATAAGAAGGAAAACTATAACTTATTTTTAATTAATAGAAGGATATATACTTAATTTTTCATTAATTTCAAATCAAACTCATTTTTAGGGTTCCGTACCTCATTTGGAAAAAATGGAACCCTTATAAGATCACTCAGTTGTCTGTCTGTCTGTCCGTCTGTCTGTCTGTCTGTATTGGGAAATTTGGTGATAAGTAAGGTTTTATAGTACAAGAATTTTATAGTAAAGGGATAATTATCAAAATAAAAAAATAATTGGTTATTAGTTACGACCGTAGTATTTAATTTAAATCCGTCAGCACAACCTACTGCAATAATGTAAGCCGTTGAATCGAACGCACAAGTGTTGGATACCATAGTTTGTATTTTTCCCGTTCTCGTTACTGTGCCATTTACTAATGTTTTTAAAGGTATTCCGATTTCGTTTATTTGTTTTTCCCAAACCTTTCCAATTTTCAATTATGTAATGTAGGAAACTCATTAAATATCGATTCATCTGTATAATCTGTTTTTTTTTTAATAATATTTGTTTTTTTAGCAGTCCTGATTCTGAAGTGCCATCCTCTTCAAATGTAGAGAGTAGCTTTAGAAATATCAAACGCTACCTCTTAAATATTTGTACCAAAAATCAGAGAATGAGAGTAGATGACTTTGTTAAAACGCATACACAGTTCTTATCTGGCGAAATCAAAACAGCCATTAATGCAGAAAACAGTGAACCCAAAAAAATTTGCACTACAACCAGAATCAGGACTGCTAAAAACCAAATATTATTAAAAAAACAGATTATATAGATGAATCGATATTTAATGAGTTTCCTACATTAATTGAAAATTGGAAAGGTTTAGGAAAAACAAAGAAACGAAATCGGAATACGTTTAAAAACATGAAGAAAATAACTTTATTAGTAAATGGCACAGTAACGAGAACGGGAAAAATACAAACTATGGTATCCAACACTTGTGCGTTCGATTCAACGGCTTACATTCTTGCAGTAGGTTGTGCTGACGGATTTAAATTAAATACTACGGTCGTAACTAATAACCAATTATTTTTTTATTTTGATAATTATCCCTTTACTATAAAATTCTTGTACTATAAAACCTTGCTTATCACCAAATTTCCCAATACAGACAGACAGACAGACAGACAGACGGACAGACAGACAGAAAACTGAGTGATCTTATAAGGGTTCCATTTTTTCCAAATGAGGTACGGAACCCTAAAAATGAGTTTGATTTGAAATTAATGAAAAATTAAGTATATATCCTTCTATTAATTAAAAATAAGTTATAGTTTTCCTTCTTATGTAGGTATATGTGAATTTAATGTTATATTCTAATAATATTATATGTAATTATTACGAGACAACAAGCGCCTGCTGCAAATTGATCGGCAAACATGATTGCGTCATGCCATTAAATCAAATAAATGAGCAGTAAAAAATTCTTTCTTGATTTGACAGATATCGCGAGTGAATACAATTTTTTTGTTGGCAGTTTTATTAGGTACAGTTTAGGTACAGTTTATTGATATATGTTCCAGAGCATAGCTCCCACACGTTGGGGAGATACACGATTATGCGCGCCAACCTGACGTCAGAATGGCGTGTCCATATCACAATTCATTTTATATCTAATTGTTTGAGGTACAGTTTTTTTTAATAAAGGTACAGTTTAGTACAGTTTAGGTACACTTATTTGGTGCATAATCTGTGACTATTCAGACATGAGACACGCCATCCTGACGGACACGATTTTTGTTTATCATCATCATCATCGTCACCCTATTAACGTTCCCACTGCTGGGACACAGGGACTTCTCTCTTGGCGAGAGAGATTAAACCTTAATTCACCACGCTGGCCAAGTGCGGGTTGGTGAATGTCACATGACCTTAAAAACTCTTTAAAGTTCTCAAAACATGCCGGTTTCCTCACATGTTTGTCTTCACCGTTAAAGCACGTGTCATACATTTCTCAAGAAAAATCCAGAGGTGCGTGGCGGGGCTTGAAACCACGACCTTCGGAATGAAAGTCGAGTATCCTCCCACTTAGCCAACACGGCTTTTTCTAGGTTTTTTTTTTGTTTATTTTCGCGTCTAATTAGACGTCATCGTCAACGGAAATGATCAAGAACATTGATCTATTGCACATGGCGGCAGTTGGCACATACATGTGAAGGTTGTCGTGAAGGTTAGAAATGCAATTTAATCTAAATGTGGGTAGTCAAAGTAATAAAAAAAATCAGGTTAACTTAAAATTAATAAAACTAAATTGTTTAATCAAAAAGGATCAATAAAATAACATTGTATTGACAGTTCGCTGCAATGTTTTTTACTGAGTTGAGAAACGAATAGAACAACACAGCTTTATCAGTTTTTACAATTTTGGTGTTCTTATTCATTGGTAACTATTATAAATATAACATTGTCAAAAAAAAATGATTGTCATGTCAGGGAAATAAATAGCTATATACATTGTATCAGATCGTTGCACATTATTAATGAACGGTAGGACTCTTTATGATGCCTAACGTACCTACTATTCCCTCTTTTTCTGACGTCTTCTCTATATACTACCTCTATTTTAAATCAACATTATTATCAATACAACAAAATTCAACTGGGTACAAAATACACCGACACTGCAATCAATAATGTAGTAAATAACATTCAATATGTCGCCTTTATTTTTAACTGCCGTAAGTTACCTTTAAGTTAAGGCCTTTGGCCGGAAGTGGGACACGTGGTAAAAAAAATGGATAAGTGTGAGATGGACTCATAGTTCCGTGTACAGTTTATACACATATTTAAAAAAAACATTTTTAAAAGTGCAATAAGATTCAGATACGGGTGACCGCTATATCTGAATCTTATTGCTATATCCAACTACTGTCGCTTCATTATCATCACCCTATTAACCTTCTTACTGCTGGGACACAGGGACTTCTCTCTTGACGAGAGAGATTAGGCCTTAATTCACCACGCTGGCCAAGTGCGGGTTGGTGAATGTCACATGCCCTTCAAACTCTTTTTAAAGTTCTCAGAACATGCCGGTTTTCTCACGATGTTTGCCTTCACCGTTAAAGCACATGTTTGAAGCGCACATAAATTTATCAAGAAGAAAAATCCAGAGGTGCGTGGCGGGGTTTGAACCCACGACCTTCGGAATGAAAGTCGAGTGTCCTCTCACTCAACTCACAGCCAACACGGCTTTTTACTGTCGCTTGACCATTCAAAAATCACATTTATTAAATGGAATATTTATTTTTAATGTGAGTTTAGTACTTTTTTATAGTGCCAGGAGAAATTCAACTCGCTATATATAACGGTTCTTGAGATACAGCCTGGTGACATACAGACGGCGAAGTCTTAGTAATAGGTTCCCGTTTCACCCATTAGGTACGGAACCCTAAAAAAAAAATTACCATTCGTATCTCTATAAGCCCATGTTTGTCTGACTAATTGGCCTGTGTAACTGTGTAATGGCTGGTTTACACAGTGCGAGCTAGCGTACGAGTTAGCCTTCCGAGTAGCTGTACTGCAGTAACTCGCACTGTTTGGACGTAACTTACGAGTAACTCGTACGTGCCAGTTGGTCATTAGCTCGCAAGCGAGTTACTTCAACATTTTTTGTTTTCACTCGTCTGCTCGCCCGGCAGCTCGCACGTGACGGCGGCTCGGCCGTCGCTCGTATCGTTTGGACGCATTCGACAGTAGCTCGCCATACCGTTTTTTTAATAAAACAAGTTCACTGGACATCGCGACTCGACTCGGACTGGGCAGTATCAGGTGTCGTGTAAACAGCAAAGGCGAGCTGAGCTACTGGCGTACGAGTAGACAAACCGAGTAGCTGTCTACTGGCCAGGCAGCAGCTCGCACTGCGTAAAC
Organism: Gymnoscelis rufifasciata; assembly: GCA_929108375.1. NCBI lineage: Eukaryota > Metazoa > Arthropoda > Insecta > Lepidoptera > Geometridae > Gymnoscelis > Gymnoscelis rufifasciata. Next base: position 2,027,766 of record OV815315.1, on the reverse strand, counting down.
CAGGCTTAAGAGCCCTTGCCGTGAACTCTTGTCTTGTTCCATTGCAACATTTACTTCCACGTTTTAATTGGATAATTTAATAACCGTCGCCTCGACGCAAGAATTTAAAGCATGTCTCTGTAAACCTTTTTAGTAGGTCCTAGCTGCAAGCACGCGGCTTTACTCGCGTAAATAATACATTTTCCCTCGATAAAAAAGTAGCCTTTGTCCATTACTGGGAAAACAGCTTAGTCCATGTCAAATTTGACTAAAATCGGACTTTGGTCGTTTTAATTGTATTTTCCCGCGAAAAGCGGTATTTAACCGCTGTAAAAAGTAGCATGTGTATGATTCTGATATGTAAGCTATATTATTGTTATTTTTCAAAAAAATCCATCCGTAGTATTTGCGTGAAAGAGCAATGCACGAACTTACTTAAATCCTCACAAACTTAAGAGTTTTTAATATAATTAGCATTAAAAAAAACTTTGGAGTACAATCTTTATATCTTTTTAAATAGAAGTATTTAATTTTGCGGAGATGATTGCTAGATTGTGTTCTTTGCCGTGATTTAATTTAGCTCTTGATGAGAAGTAGTGCGTAGAATATGATTCATATTTTGATAGAACTGGTTGATATATCTAGTGCCCGGAAATCTAACGACAGGGATATCTAACAAATTAAATTCAATTTTATTTAAATTAAAATTTAATTTCACAAATACTTTTGCTTTCATGCCCCAATACAGGTCAAGTGTTCATTTAGCAAAACAGGTATTAAGAATATAAATTATGACGAAATTATGTATACCGGAGGCTTCTGTCATTCCAACTGTGTTACAAATCTTTCAAAGGCATACTTCCTCTAATGAAGCAGACAATTTCATACCTCATTACGAGTTATAGAGCTGAATATCAAAGGCACCTGGTACTGTGACGGTTCCGCCCGTCAGGTCAGGAATACACCTGTGCCTTAGTACGTGAGTTACCTGTATAGGTCATTGAACCCGGCGTTACTTGAAAATCTTTGTTCAGTTAAAGGGGTTATAGTTATTACATTGTAGGTGCTCGATACTTAAAATTGATTAAGGAATTTTTTCTGGTTTGGATATAGGAATACCTTAACTCCATACTTGCTAATTTTGCTCACGGAAACTATCTATAAAGCCTATTTATTTATCTCAAGTTGTTTTTTATTTCGCATTACTGTAAAAACCTGTAAATTGGCTCAACGTAACATAGACATCATAAGATTAGTCAATAGACTTCCCTTATGAAACACTGTCTACATTTCTACTCCTAAAACACAAACAACAGTCTGAAAATCAACAAAAACGTAAGCGAAGTAATAAATCGAATAAAAGAAGCTATTTTTGTCCCGCATTGTTGGATCTATGTGACAAGTTGTCAGGTATTGAATTGTGAAGCTCGATGAACCGGTTGGGCTATTTGCGATCCAGTCGGTTTTTTTGTACAACGTCCCGTGCATTCTGCAGTTCATTTTATTTTCTATCTTTTCTGTTCACTTGTTCTCTGGTTAGTCCAGTATAGGTGTAGGGTGAACAGCGTTTCCTGAAAGTATTTAAAATTATCTAATCTAAATTTGCTTCTTATTTTCGTCTTTTAACTAATACGTATTTTGTAATTCTTACATACTTTTTTATTTCAACTGAAAAACAGTATTTGTGATTGCTTTTATCACTTAGCATTAAGTTCTCATTTGAATTTCATCTTAATCATGGTTTCTTCTAGAGATTTGAATTTCATAATAGGGTAGTTTCATGCTATGAAAATCAAAATAATATTAACTCCGTAGTCTAGAGAATGGTAAAATATCATACTTTGTATATATTTTTGCTTTTTCAATTTACCACTATTCACTTAGATAAAATGGTCTTATCTAAGTGAATAGTGAATAGAAAAATCTTTAGTGGTGGGACCAGTGACGTTAGGGCATGCTAGACTCTGTACCACGGCGTGATAGGACAGTATTTCGTCATAATTATACCTGTGTTATCTATTTAAAAAAATAAAATAAAATACGTGTCTATGGTATTTTTAAGGGACTAAAAATTACAATTTAGGCAACAAGCGTATTGTTTTTGCTCTGATCTGAAAACGCATACCGATAAAATACGTAAATTTTCCTGTTTATAAGTCACCTGCTACAAATATTTATTTTATATTATACGCCAACACGAATCTGCTGATATTATAATTATTCTGTTCCTAATAAACTGCACCCACAGTTTCCTGTCCTGTAGGCCTTGGTAGGTCACTCTCGCTTCTAGGTATTGTATTGTCTAGACGGTTTCCTGGGTCGATAAATAGGTGTAAAGTTTTTTCATTTAGCTTTCGTTTGTAGTGACCTTGAATCGTTTATTGTTACCAAGAATATTGGGTACGATATACGTTTTTTTTAATATCCGAGTAAAATTAGGCAATGGTTAAAATATAGAGCTATTTCGCTGAGTCCCATGTGACAGAGCGAGATAGGTCGATTGTCGTAACTAACCATTGACACGTATTATTAAGTTTGACGTGTCTGTCTGTCTGGGACATCATAGCTCCCGAACGGATGGAGCGATTTCAATTTAGTTTTTTTTTATGAAAAGTTTGGCGGGGGTGTTCTTAGACATTTTTCATAAAAATCGGTTGTGCCGTTTAAAAGTTTAAAAATGGGGGTGAGAGTGGGGAAAATCTGCAAATATACTCGAGAAGGGTATCAAATGAAACAGAATCGCGTGCACATTTCTAAATATTATGGTGTTTTACTTCTAAGGAAATTAAGGAATCGGGGGTTTTTCCTAAATTTTTAATTTAGATTTATTGACATAACTAGCAATTGTATAGTTTACTCGGATTTTGTTAAATACGCCCTTTAAGTAAATGTTGTATCTATAAACATAAACCTGATTTTAGTTACATGTTTATGTTTATAGATTCAGGTATAGTAAATTACTACCACATCAATTCGTTGTTATTTTATATCTTGGTGAACTTTCATAGCATATCTAATCAGATTAATAATTTAATGAGTCACCTTGGCTATGCCAGCTGAGAATATTTAATACTTTTCATGTAACATTTTATGCTTATGCCTCCCACGTGGCTTACGCAAGGGAACACATTACGACCACTCCTTAATAACTTTTGCGTGGACGATAAATCCTAAAGAGAAATTGAAAAAGCAATTGAAAGAGCAATTAATCTAAGATTAAATACGATTAATCTGTAACAAATTATTAGATCTTATACTGATAAAGTCTGGGAACAAAGAATGCGTAGAAAAGCTATTGAAAAGGGAAAGTAATGGCAGTAAAAGAACGTCTGTGCACTCGTTTCACCGGTTTATTTAATTAAGTCAGCTATTCCGGTTTCTTTTTAGGAAGTCTGTTAATTGTTCAAATGGCTAGAAAACTAGAATTCTGTCAATGTAAGTACATCTTAGTAGAGCGTGCTGATTGATTATCACTTATCAGTACTGTATTGAAATGTAGTTTTTGTCTGTTCACGTCCGTAAGTGGTAACCCTCTGAATCCTTACACGTAACCTCCGGGTGGTGCTAAGAACAGTCTCTGGTGGTAGGCTTCGGCCGCGGCTTGTCACCACCCTCCGGGCTGGGCCAGTGCGTGAAGCGATTTTTTCGTGTTTTGTAATGTGGCCCGGAGAAGCCATCTTCTAGGCCTTCATGCTCCATCTTAGACCACATCTTTGCTTTACATCAGGTGAGATTGTGGTCAAATGAAGGCTTATCAATAATAAAAAAAAATAAAAAAAAATGTTAGACGTTTTAATTACGAAAGTTTGTAAGATTATTGATTTTATAATAATAAATTATTTTTTGTACACAAAAACACAGTTATACAAAAAGGTCATACAATAAACAAAGTGTACAAAAGGCGATCTTAACCCTAAAAGAGTTTTCTGACAGCCAACCTCGACTTTACTTTTAGCTGTTGAAGAGTAAGATTGTTGACTTATTACACTGTTATTGAGTATCTCAATTTCTCCGTTACACTTGTGAAACTCATCTTAATCAAAATGTATCTCATCGTATTTAGAAATCTCAATTCCGTCTTATACATCAATAGAAAGAAAATTTCACTTTAATTATGTCTATTGATATCTTATCTATTTGATAGATCATATTTATTTGAAATTTTCAATTTATAAATTTGATTTACGTTTCCATTTGACACGGCGTTTCATTACAAGCTACGTGATAGTTCAGTTCATTTGCTTTCTTTCGCTTGCAGTTTATTATGTTAATGGTTGCTTTCGGTCTATAACTGACGCCTTCCTGACATTACGTTAATTTATGATGTGAAATGAAACCTAAGAAAGAAATGGTGTCTTATTATCACGAAGACCTTTGTGTTGTCTTTGACTTTCATATCAAGTCTTATATCATTTTAATGTTCTTATATTATAGGTCTTGTAAGTACCAGTAACTTTATTCAATCCGAATAAAATGTGTGCTAATCTTTGTATATATAAAGCTTCTGTACGTGTGTTAGTCATTGAACTCCTCCTTAATGGCTGGACCGTTTTGATGAAATTTTTTGTGTGTGTTTAAGTGGGTTCGAGAATGGTTTAGATACACAACTAGGTGCGAAGCGGGGGCGGACCGCTAGTGACTTATAGAATCATAAAGTTACGGATCATAATAAGTTACGTTGTTGCATCTGTCATAATCGTGAACCTAGACTCAACATAACCAACGCTTAAGTTTTAAAAGATTTGCCTATTTCTAAGCTTACTATTATTCAGTCTTATATGACTTGACGTTGTTTATGAATTTACATTAAACAGTGTCTTACGGTCGTTGCAATATATTACAGTATGTTTGTGTAAATAACGCGGAATTCAATGAGACAATGACCATGACCGCTTGCGTGAGTCACTATCGACCGATGTAGGAACGTGCTGCGAGAAAATATGTAGGAACTTCGTAATCGGCTGGATGAAAGTATTCGCTGAAATGCTTCGCACTCCGGTGGTGAGAAGAAATGGCATACTCTGCTCTGATCTATTTGAGATGGTTATTCTAGGTGTAGTTACGACGAGGTTGAAGATGGTCGAATTGACTTGAAATATTTGAAGAAATGTATGGTATGCCTGTGCCGGTTTTGTTTTGATAGAATTTCCGGCGGCGCTCTGCCGTGCCCTAGATTAATTAATGAAAAGAAACTTAGTGTCGTAGAGAGGCAATGTTTATGAGTTTGTTAGTTTTAATGGAAATTGCTAGCTCGTTGTTGAAATTTGGCATTGAGTCGAGGTTAGGGAAAATCCACTTCACAACTTCTACTCATAAGCTTTTTCAAATATTACGCTACTAGTTAACTATTAACCTAATTTATAAATAAAAAATATGGGAGGGGCATCTTGAATTTCAATATACATATTCATCATATATGATCTTATTAAAAGCTTTTATCTAAACTAAATGGTACTTACATCCTATTTACTCCACGAAAAACTTAGGCTTGGCGTTAATTAAGATTCTTTAATAGACCGCTTAAATCGTGCATATGCTCATGCATTTCATTAGGTATAGCTGTTTTTCTCTCTTTTGTTTTGCTCTTTTTTTGAGTAGTAGTTAAGCAGGCTGTCATTATATTGTGATTTACACTTTATTATCACGTTTGAGCATGATTTAAATTGATATTATGATAACTGACTAGTTAAATGATTGGTTGCAAATAGTGAAATGATGAGGATTAAGTTGCTGCTCCGCCTCAAAGTTTAAACCCATGGAATACATAACTTTTTATCTATACTTGAATTGTAACTCTTTAACATAAATCTAAATTTAAAATTTAAGAAAAACCCCCGATTCCAGTGCCTTAATTTCCTTAAATATAAAACAACATAATATTATGTAATGTGGACGCGATGCGTTTTCATTTGATACCCCACACTAGTATATTTGCAGATTTTCGGTTTTGCGTCCCCACTCTCACCCCCATAACTTTGAAACGGCCCAACCGATTTTCATGAAACATGTCTAAGAACACTCGCGCAAGACTCACCTTTCATACAAAAAAAACTAAATTGAAATCGCTCCATCCGTTCGGGAGCTATGGTGACACAGACAGACAGACAGACAGACACACAGACAGACAGACAGACAGACAGACAGACAGACAGACAGACAGACAGACACGTCAAACTTATAACACCCCTCTTTTTTGGTCGGGGGTTAAAAATTAATAAATCTTTTCAAGTTAAAACCTTCACTTATAGTTAAGACTTTAAACTTTCAAAGAACGTTTGTGAAACTGGGTAGAAAATAGCCGCCCGGAGCAAAGGCATTCGTTAAGTCTTCTAGTTAAGTATAATACGCGTATTTAGTGCCAGTAGAAATAAAACATAAGGCTAATTGAAAACGAACAAGGGTTTGCTTTACCGGACTCGTTGCCGACAGGTTTATTACCTTTCAAGCACTGGCTATATTGTCTGCCCGTTCGCTATTATCGGCTCTGTCTCCCATGGTTTGTTCAACCTAATTAGACTCTGTCACATCGCCTTTGTCAAAATTACTTTAAACCGCGGGAAAGTGTCATTCCGCGGTAAAAATAATTATAACGCGGGTAACACCGCGGGGCACTACTAGTAATATTACAAATGCGAATGTAAGTTTATATAAATAAAAATGAATTGTTGTTCGTTAGTCTGATTAAAACTCGAGAACGGCTGAACGGATTTATCTTATCATAGTCTTGAAATGTTCTTGGAGGTCTAGGGAAGGTTTAAAAGGCGAGAAAAAATCGAATACTAGCCGGGATTTTTTTTTACCCGTGCGAAGCCGGGGCGGTTCGCTGGTTCCTAATAAATTTAGACACAGTCGGGCATATTTTCTTTACTTCAGCTTGTTATTTAGGTTAATTCCACTGTTCTTATTTTCTGTATTACCTTGTGGAGTAGGGTTGTTATTAATATCGACTATTGGTTGGTTCCAGTCATTGCTCATGGCTATTTTACATAAGGTCTTGAAAACAATATCATGTTTATCGTGTGCATTACCTGATTACCTCTAGTATTGCTCTAGTGATTGTTGTGTTCATATCAGATTTTCTATTTACATTGTTACGATTTTGTTTGGGAAAGTTTTCACTTTTTATTTCCCGTGCTGCAGAGATTTCGTTCCCCGCTTATGTAAGTTCTTTGTTATGTAAGTTTCAATCGGGATCAATAGAGAAAGTTTGTTGTTTGTCAGTGGGAGTAGAGCAATGTCTGCCTTTGTGTGTGGAATTTATTTTCGTATTACGGTTAGTGATTAGATCTAATGGAAATTAGCTTTATGTGCCGAGATCTCATTATTCAATCTGAATTGTATTGTAAATGATTTTATTGGATTTCTATATTTGCCTGCGACTTTTGTCGCTTGAACTATTTACGCGCGGGATTCCCCGATGGTAATGTTACTTTTAGGGTTCCGTACCCAAATATAAAGGGATTAGGAACGTATTACTGAGTCTTCGTCGCCTTTCTGTCTGTCACTAGGCTATATCACAAGAACTACTAAGAATAGATAAAATATAAGAATAGTTAAAATTTTGATGGATAATGTATTTCTGTTGCCGCTATAACAACACATACTAAAACGCATAATAAAAAGATAGCTAAGGGGGCTCACATACAGCAAACGTGATTTGTGTAAAGTTTAGCAACGTTGCACCACGTAAGTACCTATTCGGATGTGTACCGCTACGGCTGCATCTTTTTGCACTTTGAAAAGTTTTACTTTTTTATTATTGCAAAGTGTGTATTAAGTGTACAAGGTAGGTACCCTAGATGCAGTATGACTCTATCTCACACTTACGAAATTTATGTTTATTGGTCCCATTCGGTCTTTAAGAATTGGTCGTTATTTTCTAACATGCATATTTTTGACAAAAATTCACATGGTTTAATAAGCGAAAAGTGCGATGACGATTTTTTAATGCCTAAAAATATTTATTAAAGATAAAAACTTAAAAAAACATAAATAAATTTTGAGCAAACTATAAATCTGAACTCATCAGTTACGAAGCTTCATTAACGTTATTATCAGTTTTTCCCATCACTAGGCGAGTAATACCGTATCTAATATCACATAATAAAGAGCGCTGAAAACTATCGCGTCAGTTTGTACGTGACTGTTACCCGATATCATGAAACGAGTTGTTTTAAAAAGTTTGCAACGTGGCGAAGGGTCACCATATTGCAACACTATTGTTCTCTGCTCCAATTGAATGAAATTGTACATTAATTATTGTCTTTTTATCTCGATGTATGTCATTGATAATTGATAATGCAATATATAAGGAATTTTCTTTTTATCGTGTTAAGATATCACACCTGACTCTGAGTTACGCGGAGGGCAGTTACGCGCTTAAAATAGTGATTAAACATACATTTAATTTTTCTTTGTAACTATATTTATAATTATGGGATACTAATACGATCGTGCCCGAAATAAATTCAATAAATAAAACATTTACAACTTCATTGTGATTTTCATTAAATTAAGGTCACAGCAAGCAATCTTATTCGTTTAGATAAATAGGTACTAATAAAATTTACTTCCGGATAGCAATATATTAATGATCACCAGCGATATGTCTTGCTTTTTCGCGACTATCTCCTACATAACAAACAAACCCCTACTCTTGAATGTTGCATCGATTGATGAAAACCTCATTAAAAACCGTTACGTACGCTTTTAATACAAACGTTTTCTGTAAAAAAGTCAGCAATTACTTTGGTTTAAAATGTGTAAAGCATCTGGTGATGCTTACAAGTCAATTTAATTCAATATCAGACCAAAACCGAAAGAATATTTTTATTTGAGTAATCCGTTACTCAAATAAAAATATTCTTTATATTTTTAATATTCACGTTAAGGTGGTGATAATGCTTTCAAAAACATTGTAATTTATGTTCCATCCGTCCGTCGGTTTTATGTTGGAACTTGAAACCTAAAAAGTTATCTCATTTTCTGGAAGTCCCCTCTGAATTTTAAATGAAGTGCACCCGAGTTTGGATAAGCTCCTACTTTTATGTATATTTTAAGAAATTCCCATGTTGCTTTACACACGGGAAACGTTTTTCGTGTTCCTACGCTTGCAGGTATGGAGATTGAGAGGATCTTTAATACATACCTACTCGTATTATAAGTTAGTTTCCTATCGCGTCGCCGTGTCTCTGTCTCTATGCTCGGGATATACTCAAAAACAAATGTAGTAATCTTTATGCGGTTTTAGTAATGGGTCATTCAAGACAAAGGTTTTTGCTTCCTGGCAATGGCTTTCCCCTAGCAACAATATTATCAAGATCATCTTACAAACAAAACTTTACTGTTTACGTTCGAACTGCAATATACTTTTCCAGACGTTCTGGCGTCTCGTTACCTTATCGATTCATCTGACCTTGTACTCGATTATACAACATTTTCACCCCGTCTTTCTCATTATTGGATACCGAGAAATCGGTTTCTTGATCGCCTCCCTGTGCCCCTTGTAAAGTGTGTTTCTTATCATGTTTTGCAGGCAAAACATTTTGTATAATATTATTCCACGTAATGTACTACTGTGTACTCCTCGACGTCTGCAAGAATTTTTAGTATCCGGTTTCGGAGCCTTAGTTCGGTTCTCGCTCTGTTAATAATGTAACAAATAAAAAACAACTGTTCAACTTTAATTAATGCATTAATAATAACTTGTACGTTTTACAAGATAAATCTATTACTAGGAAATATCAAATTACTTTGATGTATCAAATTGATGGTTCATTCATAATCGAGATCATATCGATTAAAAACCCCCTAAAACTTTTTACTCGTGATTCATGGGCACCCCTGCATTGCGCTTGCCTGTGTGTGTACGTGTTGCACAATCTGCGAGTGTGTGGGGTTGGGGTGGTTAACGCGATTGGCGAACTAGGGCGGGGAAACTGCGATGATACTTCAATTGGTTTTGCAGGATTACCCGGTTAGTGCTTGCTGTTGTGGTTTTATATTAAGGTCCATGATGTATTTTGATATCGATCAATAGATCGTTATTTCGTTTGATACGGAATTTCAATTGTGTAGAAACATTAACATTGTACTTAAACATTTTTAGGCATTATAGAAGTTTGTCCCCATTTTTCTAGTTCTTCGAAACTGTATTTACGCCTTAAATAACAAGTTAATAATAATTCATTAAAATCTGATTTGGCCGTGAACTTTATAAGTTGGTACAACTTGTTGTTTACGTTTCATCTGGTGTAGATAAGTAGTAAAGTGAAAAATTTATAACAAGCCGGATAATAATAGGCTTCATAATTAATTTAGTCATTTAAATGTTAAAATTACGCTTTCAATGAATAGCATTAAACCTTCAATAAAGCCAAAGCAATTTAAACGCGAAATTAAAAAACGGTTAAACTTCATCTCTTTGTCTATTTTGTGCAGCCGTACAATAATAGCCAAGTCGACCCAATTCCACATTAGAATAGAGTTAATCCAACTGAGTGTATCAATCCACTTGTAGATTTAGTTTTTTAAGTATCGATAATTCTAATCGTGTTGCGTGCGCCTCTCTACCGGCGTTTGCCCGTCGAGTCGATCCACTTTAGTACGCATGTAGTTTTCACAGCGTTCGGACGTGCCGCACTGTCCAAGCGAACCGGCCAATAATATATTTTGTAAAATTACGCGTCCCATACCCGTCCGTACGGTCATAAGTGACAGTGTTTGTATGTTCGATATTACATGGAAATTTATCGGTTTATTTTTCTATTTTTGCTTGTTAGTGTTTGCAGTGTATAAAAATTTAACGTAATCGCGTGTTAGTAAACGAGGTCTTGTATATTTATCGATTACGTGCCGGTTTTAAAGTTTACTATAAATCTTCGTTTGATTTTGTATAGATCTATATAGAACCTCGATTTGAGTTAATATGTACATAGTCTTTAAATTGATCAATATATCTTACTAAATACATTTTATCATGATCTTGTTTCGCTTCTATAATTAAAGTTCATATCACCGAGTTCGTGGAGTCATCGAACGGAGCCAGTTTTCTATCTAACACTTTTCCTTTTGATCACAATATTTATTTTATTATTTTTATCATCGATACATCAAATGCTGTAAAGTTTGCTTATCTGTAATAAAATATTTTATCTTTACCTTTCCATTTAGTAACTAATTTTTATATTTTTTTTGCCATAAACTTAAATAAACACGTTTTTTCTCTCTAAACAATGTCTTAGTTTACGTTTTTTTTGTATTTTGTATACGATACTAGGTACTTCAAATGCATTTCTATTGAGGTGTAATTTTTGTTGAATATTTAAACTGTACTTACTGTGTCATTGTTGCCCAAAACATAGTAACTCAATAGATATTTGTGTTTGTTTAGCATGATTCTATTTCAAGTGTTATTTATATATTATTATGTCTAGAATTTTTTTGACATTATTACGTGTATGCAACACAAGGATAGCGTTGCTCTAGATTAATTTGCATTCTCCGTGGCGACCCCTTTTAGCCTAGACCACATGCTTCGACAATATCTTCAGAGTTTCATTAGCCGATGACCCCATTGCTGCTCACACATTCTCATCTGTATCTATGGCGTCTAGTATTATCCCGGTATCGGTTATTGCGTTTTTGATTGTCTTCGATTTGTACTAAATGCTAAATGAAGGTTCGCTAAGGGCTTTATGTTGGATACCTCTAAGGAAATCAGTTTTATTTGCATTGTCATACTAAATATATATGTGATACACAATCGGCATTATTAGTTATTTTATTGACAGAATTCAATAAAGTATTATTTGTAATTATTTTCTTGCAATTTTTAAACAGAAAACCAATCAATGTTCATTCTGTTTAGACACCAAGTCTATGATTATCACAATTTGGGGTATTGACTATTTTATTGTCAGAATCGAATACAATCGTTATGTCTTAATTATTTTCGTGCAAACTTAAAACATAAAGCAAGTTAATGTTCGCACAGACACCTAATCAATCTTAAACTTTGTATAAATTTCTCTATTTATCAACGAAGAATTAAGGCCTCAAATATTTAACGTTTATCGCAATGCATTATTCAACGTAGATGATTTGAATTCTTGCGAAAGAAATTCCTAGATCGAACGCTTCATGAAAGGCTCTTCGAGATTTCCCTAGAGTACCTCAAGGCACTTACTTTGTGCTAGAAAACCTGCCCTTAAACAGCTCACGAGAGAGCATTTTCCTTTGAAATTATGCTTAGAAAATCCTAGTTATCTTTGGTCGATTTTTGATATAGAGAGTAGACAGTATGGTTTGGTAAAGCTCTCAAAGCTTCATCTTGATTTCTCAAATGTGGAGAACATCGATCATCACTAATAGATTCATCTCTCTAGTTTTTTTGTATGATTATACCATTGGAGGCAATGATTGCTGTCAAGCACGAGCTCGTTAGCGGCTCAATTATCGGCTTTCAACCGCAAGAGACAGTCATAAATACAAATGTTTTTCTTCCGGGCATAGCTCCATTGAAAACTAAAAGAACTTGCGATTGTTTACATAACTGGTTTATAATTCTGCTTGTTAAGCTTGCTAGGTGAGATGAAAATCTGATTAAAACAGTTGAACTTGACTGATCTCAAATAAAATATGCGTTTTGTTTTATTATTATATTGTTACAAGATGTTGTGATCAAACGCAGTTCCTTAATAATCAGTCGTATCATATCTGTTTGCGTTGCCAATTTATAATTGCCATCACATGTTGCTTTATTTACCAAACAGTGGACAGTCAACAAACAATAGATCTGGCGAATGATCCAGAGATCAACGACTCGAATGTATCGTCCGACCGGAATGCGTAGGAGTGGTCTATTTCGATCACCTAACTTTTTATATTCGTCTCGTTCTTTCTCTTGTATTTTACATATATCCCTCTCAATGTTTCGTGGATTGTGTAAGAATTGGCAAGACTTTTATTTTCCGTTCGCGCCCGTGCCAAAACACACGTGGATGACCTGACTCCCGGGAAGATAAATATCAAATGATTTATTCTGTCGCTACCGGAATTATCAAAACTTTCGCTGTTGACGTCATCACCTATAAGGCTTATGTCGCGTAGTTCTATTTTTGTTACATTAGCTTTAGCTTTGTCGACGATTATAGCTTAGCCTTCCAAGGTCGTATTATTAACATCAACTTTAATCTTTCAGTGGACAGTTTTATATCAGACTATAGTGGCTTAGTATTTTTGTATACCCTTTTATCAGTGCTAGTATTATTATTGTGATAATGACGTCGTTAGCGTCATGTTAGTGCAGTGAATTGTGCTTGTTCGTAGACACCAGTTGTATAATGTCGAAGACCTTAAACGCCTACAGAATGTGAGTATGCTTAAGTTTTCCATCATTTTATTGATGATAGTATTGATAATAAGTAAACATTGATTTTGATAAGTTCATTAACCTTTGTATTACTATCTATTATTTTCTTAAGTTTGTACAATTCTTATTTGCTCAACTTAGTTACTATATACCCTTGTATCACCGAATAACTGTCGGAATCAGTGAACCGAGAGCGGACGCTAATTTCCAACGGCAGAACATAGGCGTTTCCAATTCCTCATAATTTCTGCATGTAATCGGGAGGTCAGATTGCCTATTACAGACTGCGATTGACCAACCTACTACTGTCGGAAGGTGATTAATCGGAAACTGCCACTTTGTCTGCTAATTGCTGCTGGGGCGAGGACCCTTCGACCCTCAGGGTTTATGTAGATGACACTAGTAAAGACCACATAAATAGGGCTATGCTACCTGAGGCTTATTGAGAATATATTGGCGATGTGTACATTAAATTTATAAAGTACTTATTTAATTTACTGTATAACGTAACACGAATATTGACAGTCGATATACAAACTTAAAGTCAAAACATTTATTTCTTTAAAGAGACAACTCTGTCTCTTTAAAGAACGCATACTCATGCTTAGTGATATATAGAAAACTTAAAGATGGTTAGAATTAATTGTTTAGGTAAAACAATTAATTCTAACCATCTTTAAGTAAACGCAATTCAATGGAAGTCTTGACAGTTTGCTTTCTTTTTTTAAACACTGATGTTGAGAAGCAACACATCCTTTATCTCTTTTTGTTGTTATTATTACAATATCGGTAATCTTATCAATACAACGTCTATTTAATTTATTTGAACTTAAGTTTCATATTACTACATATAATTTAATTATAATTAACGTTCAAGGCTTTTAATTAAACGGTTATAAAGATTTCACTCACACTCTTAAATGAAATGTATTATTCACGGTTATTTATCAATTGTGTCCATTTATGCAATTATTATTGTTCTGTTTAATATCGTATAATATAATATCTTATTATTATTCAGTATTATTACGAAAGCAAAAGTAAAATTATAAAGGTCTTAGAGAGAAAGTAATGCAAATGTAGTTTTTAATTGCATACTTATAAATAATGTAAATTTGTGGCCATTACGTAGAAATACATTATGTGAGAATTCTGAGCTTATTTTAAGAATCTTTTACACAAATTCTGAATACACAAGAAATTGTAGCACTATAAAAATTCGCGATGCTAGAATACTTTCCAGCTGTAATGCTGCGCTTGTGCTACTTTCCGAAGCTTACAGAACTTATTACTATGTCTAGGTGCTATGTTGGTAACACTTGTTATAAAATTCTATGTTATATCTGGCATTGAGAAAGTTCTTTGGGGTATCAAATGTTATTACTATCTTATTATTAATGTATATTTTTCATTTGTTTCAACCTAACTTGACTGCTAGCTCTTCGAAGGTTCCAACGGAAGACCAGTGCAGGCTTCACAGCCCGCATCATGCTGAGTTGGGATCTTTTTGGAACCAGATACATTTAAATTTTCTGTAATCGTTAGATCAATAAAATTAACTGTCACTATTTCCCTGCATGTATTTCTATGTATTTAATTCTGAATAAATGATTTCGTATTTGTATTTCAATGAAAAAGCATCGCGTGCCCTAACTACTAAATATGGTGTTTGACTTATATGGAAATTAAGGCATTGGAATCGGGGGTTTTTCCTTAATTTTATATTTAGATTTATCTAAACTGAATAGTTTGCGCGAGAGATACTTTCAAAGTGGTAAAATATTATCAAATTGGAGTTGGAGGTTTTTCTGTTCACGTCCGTAAGTGGTAACCCTCTGAATCCTTACACGTGACCTCCGGGTGGTGCTAAGAACAGTCTCTGGTGGTAGGCTTCGGCCGCGGCTTGTCACCACCCTCCGGGCTGGGCCAGTGCGTGAAGCGTTTTTTTCGTGTTTCGTAATGTGGTCCGGAGAAGCCATCTTCTAGGTCTTCATGACACATCTTAGACCACATCTTTGCTTTACATCAGGTGAGATTGTGGTTAAATGAAGGCTTATCTAACATTAAAAAAAAAAAAAAAAAAATGATCTCCACCAAATGAAAGGTAACACAATCCACATACAATTATTTCGTTCAAAAATATTCGTCTTCCTACTGATAAATTTAGTTACACAGGTTTCACCCGGGTGTTCATTATGTCGTGAACACAAAGACTGACCTTGAAAGCCTCCCAGCGGTGGCAATCTACAGCTACATATACATCCATACCCATCACAGAACCCTTGGAAACCCTCGACCTTGATTATACTCCATCTCCGCAACTCCAGACCCTCCAATGAATCTATACTAATATTCTAAAGCTGAGTTTGTATAAACGCGCTTATCTCAGGAAGGTCCGGTTCGAAAAAATATTTCAGTCTTGGATAGCCCATTTATCGAGGGAGGTTATAGGCCTTTTTATATTTAAACTAGCTGACCCCAGCAAACGTTGTTTTGCAAAATGAACAAGAGATAAAGAGATAGAGATAAAAATCGGTAAAGCTGTTTCGGAGGAGTATGGTAACACTGTGACAGGTAAATTTTATATATAACACTAGCGGTCGCCCCGGCGTCGCACGGGTAAAAAAAGTTCCCGGCAATTTTTCCTTATTTGCTCACCGTTTAGATCTACCCTGGACTACGACAAACATTTTAAAACCAAAATCAGCTCAATCGGCCCAGCCGTTCTCGAGTTTTAATCAGACTAACGAACAACAATTCATTTTTATTTATATAGATATATATACTTTTTACCGCGGGAAATACGTTGATTTCGTGGGAAAGGCAAGTCAGTCAGTAATATATCATGCGTAAAAAAAAATATCCATCTCGCTTTTTCAAATCCTCCCTTCGAGATTTATTCTAGCAATTAGGAGTGGAACAAAAGTTTTCGCATTTAAGTTATACAAATCTTCTCTTCAGACTTAAAACGAAATTTACGTTAAGGTTTATACAGAAGGTAGCTGGGCGAAACGATTGTTATTTTACAATATCCCTTTAATTATATACATAATTATATGTAATACTATCGGTTAAAAGTACCTTTTTAATTACTTTGAAAACAGCTATGTTCGTGCCCAATTTGATCCAAATCGGGCTTTACTCGCAATAATTGAATTTCCGCGAAAACTGAATTTTTTATTGCGGTAAAATTTAGCCTACGTGTTATTCTGATATGTAAGCTACATTATTGTGAAGTTTCATCAAGATCCCTTCGGTAGTTTTTGCGTGTAAGAACAACAAACACACTTACATGATCAGAAACTTTCGCGTATATAATTATTATTATTAGTAGGGCTATAAATATTTCCGGACTATTCACACAGCATTAATTAAACTGACATTGATATATTTAGACTTTTTATTTATTAAACTATTTCTATGATATCAATATCCTAGCTTATCTTAATTGCTTATCTAATTTATCAATTTTACTTTAAAATCGTTAGGTATCGTTTCCGCTAAACTGCTTCAGTATCGCTAGAAAGTGTAAAAGAACTTTGACTAAAACTTCTCCGTTTTCTATAACTAGTTGGTGACGATAAGTTTTCGGTTACAATAAATTCCCTTCAACTATCCTTTTCTCCTTCTTGAATCATTTTTATAGAGGTATATTTAAGTATCTTCAAAAGCAATAACTAGAAAACTCTTTAACGTTCTCAGAACACGTTGGTTTCTTTACTGTTAAAGCTCGTGTTTTAATTTACGAATTATTTTTTCAAGAAGAGAAATCCAAAGGTTTCAACCCACGACCATGGGAATGAAAGTCGTGTGTGCTCCCACTTAGCCGACACGGCTTCAAATACATGTGGCTAGGTTGACACTCACTACAGGCGTACGGCAGTAATGTTGGCTCAATGGATGGGTTCAATTTTTAATGCAAACTGTTCAACAGTGCCGACTATACGTCTAGACATATCGATTCCTGCTGCCGTTGTCCTTATGTGGTGTAATTGCATTAGTTCCTTTGTTTTCTGATTCATTGGCTCATACAGGCTTAGGTTTGCCTTAGGTGCCGGCATAAACTTCGGTTAACGGTTGATTTATCCATATAATAATAATATAATTCTTTATTACACACCAAAATAAAAACAGTACAAAAAGAAACTTAATACTAAATCAACCAATTCGTTATGGGTGGTTTTTTTTGCAAGCCCTTTTCGCCTTGTAGTTGGTTTTCGAAATGTGTAATACTACTTTATTAAGTATATCAGATGAGTACCCGTAACACAAACTAAGAGCTAACCACGAAGCTAGATGTTGTTTTGTGAATTGTCCGGAAATATTTATAATTTTATTTAATTGAAGGAGATAAAATTCTGCTAACGAGGCTTACCTTGTTATCTCTCTTCTTTCGCCAATAAAAACACTCTATAGAGTTGATTTATCAGAACAAACCTTATTTAAGCCCATCGGACTGGGCATCAGTGGGCTTTATCCTTCTACTTCGTTGAGAAGGGTGTTCAAAGGTTGGCTAAATGTTTGCCCGACCACGTCTCACTGGGCTTTTCAGAGTGGAATCGAAAAAGGGCAAAGTTTATTTCTCATTGCTTTTGAGGTGAATTTGCAAGATTTTTAATTTGGACGATGTGTGTTTGAGTGATTACTTAATGACTCTTGAATTTTAGTTGATGGAATCTTGGGGAGCGTAAAGTACCTATGTTTTTATATAAAATCTGTGTTGGTTGCGAAAAAATATCTTAACCGTGTTTTCGTAGAGATGCGCAAATGCTTTCCTCCACTCATTGTGATCCAAGAATTATTATATTTTTTTTTTCATAAAGTACCTAAGTAATAGCATTGAGATATATCTCTTTTTATTGTTTGAGTAATAATATAATAAGGTTCAACAGGCTTTATTGTTTTAGAAATATTATTTCTAGGCGTAGCTTCCATTTCAATATCAATCCACTTTGGCACTGGTCCAGGAAAACCGCATTTATATGGCCTCAGACAACAACCCTGTTACTCTAATCCCTTGCAGTAACCCCCATTACCCCCCCCCCTGCTTTTATTGCGTTGCAGAATTTATAGCAGCTGAATTTTAAATTAAAAACACCAACTAGGTATTTTACGATTTCTTCCTTTCGTTGAAAATGGTCTTATTTCAGCGTGAAATGTACTCCACGTAGTATGAAAGTTTTAAATCTCGTTTCGCTGCTATGGTTCTGTCTGTTCTGTTAATAATTATTTTACAGCTGACTGTAGCGACTTTTTAGTTTTTCTGCATCAATTTAACGTAATCTGATTGATTATAGATTCAAGCTAAGT
Source organism: Gymnoscelis rufifasciata (assembly GCA_929108375.1). Classification (NCBI taxonomy): domain Eukaryota; kingdom Metazoa; phylum Arthropoda; class Insecta; order Lepidoptera; family Geometridae; genus Gymnoscelis; species Gymnoscelis rufifasciata. The sequence continues at coordinate 2,009,105 of OV815315.1, read as the reverse complement.
ATATCAGTTGAGTTTTAGGAGAAGGGAGTACATGAGTTATTGGCTAGTAGTACCAATAGATAAGAAATAAGAATCTTATTTAAGAATTCACTCAATTTATAAAATTATATCAGCTTAGTTGTTCGCAACACGGCATGCGTTGTGTTGCACGTCTTTCATGTATTTTCCCGGGGTAAAAGCAAATAGCCTTCCTCGATAAATGGGCTAATTATAACACAGAAATAATTTTCAAATCGGACCAGTAGTTCCCGTCATTAGCACGTTCAAACAAACAAACAAACTCGTTAGCTTTATAATATTCGATAGGATTCATAATAATCAGAACGCGTTATTAAATACATACTTGACATTTCTTAAAACCATGTATTTAGTACGCGGAAGGAATGTATACCCATATAATATATCTATGCTATACCTACTTGTGTTGCGGTGTCTGACTATAAAATCCCACTGTGTTTTGGCTCAACGTGGCTGTGTAGGAGGGTTGTCGCCCTTGGTTTCCATGGCAACGGAGATTTTATGCGTCCCATGTTCCACTCACCCTCCCAGGAGGCTATATTTCGGCAAGGTTACCCCCCTCCGTCCTCTTTCAGGCCTGAAATTGGTTGAATTAAAGGAATTTGAACAATGAATTCACGTTGGAGTGATGTGACAATGTTTATTTTCGTTTGGACAGGCTGGAATTAGGCCCTTTGGTTCTTAATGGTTCGCATTCCTAGAGGCAAAATGAGTTAGTAAAGTCTTTGCGTGTTGGTAAAATATCACCTCCGATTTATTTACTGTATAATGTTAGTCTTAAATTTACGTAATGTTAGTCTTTTTCACATAAGTTACGTAAACACCAAGTGACCGAGGGGCTTATACCACAAGGTCGAACTGTTTAGATTCTTGTTTGATAACATTTATGTTTGTACCAGAACGAGTTTACCACCTGTCATCTAGATAAAAACATCGAGAATAAAACATAAACCTTATTTTTTTAGTGCTTATATGGAATATTTTATCTCGGTCAATGTCTATGGCTGTTCGTGACTTTAAATCGTGTCTGATCCCGACACTTGAAAATGTAAACGTCCAAATTTTGTGACTTACAGATTTTAACCCAATATTTTTAGAAATAACCTGTGGAAAACGGCTGTAATAAAATCTAAATTTAAAATTTAAGAACATCCCCCGATTCCAATGCTTTAATTTCCTTAAAAGTAAAACATCATAATATTTTGTAATGCGCACACGATGCGCTTTCATTTGATACCCCACTCGAGTATATTTGGAGATTTTCTGTTTTCCTTCCCACTCTCACCCCCATAACTTTTAAACGGCCCAACCGATTTTCATTAAAAATGACTAAGAACACTCGGGCCAAACTCACCTTTCATACAAAAAAAAACTAAATTGAAATCGCTCCTTCCAATCGGGAGTTTTGATGTCCCAGACAGACACACAAACAGACAGACACGTCAAATGTATAACACTCCTTTTTTTTCGGGTGTTAAAAAGAGTAAAGCGTGAGCGGACTTGGCTCAGAGTTTAAAAATGAGGAAATATGTTTCGTTCACGATGGTTATCGATATAGTTAAGCGGATTACCTTGTATGGCATGGCAATGGGTAGGCAGTATTGCACGCGGGCCCGAATTCCGTTTGAACCGTAAAGTTCTCAAATCAACCTCGGATCGGGTAACGCGTTCGTCATCAAACGCATGATATAGCCCCGATTTCACCATTGGCGAACGCGATCAGATTAAGCTAAACTCGTTATACCGTCTAACTGAGATAGAATTGCCCTTTGTGAATGGTTGAACTAGATTTTTATCATAAAATGGTGATGCTGGGTTAATGGGGATGAAACTTAGTCGAAGCCAAGTGTGCATTTGCAATGAATAGCTATGTGGGAAACGTAATAATGTCTTACACATACCTACAATGTTGATATTATCTTCTAGGATTCCACAAGGCACTATATCTTACCCTTTTTCATTTCCTGATCCTAGATTATTTCAATAAAAATATTTGCATGCCGGTTTTGCAATACAAATAGGATTTTATCGAAAGGTCTATTTGTTCCGGGTTCCTTTCCCTATTGTATTGTTTTCACCGCACTGCGACGTCGTTGGCTTTCGATTCTCATTTACACAAGTGTCCAATGAATGAATATGAACAAACCGTTTTACCCAGCTATTAATTTGCTTCTGTTATATCCACCATCTATTTCTGTTTTTAGTATTTCATGTAATGGGTTGCCTTTTCTGACAGACGCATTTTCTGGTCGTGACATTTTGTAGACGACATTTATCTCTTTGTTGATTTTCTTCTCCACAACAGATGGAGTTTTCTTACAGTGTATTTTGATGTCATTAAACACTTAATCTTTTTGATAGCCAGATTTCTTGTTATTTCAGCAAGGCCCTGTATTAACAGGTCACGTCTTATTTATTTACGGTTGACGTCTACTAGTTTAATTGTTTAAAAGCGTTGTGTTATAGTATCATTTTTCTCGTACTTAGTTTCGTAATGTGGTATGTTTGTTTTATATATATTGCTAGCTTCAATGCTAGAATACGTGCCGTAAATTGAAATTCAATTATTGTACCTTGGAAAGGAACAGTAGCCGATCCTATTTCCGGTTCCTACCAAACATTAATGCTCTATTGGCATAGTTTTATATGTACAGTTACATTGACTGGGTTAGTACATTCAACAGGTACAATACTGATTAGAATTCTAATGATTACTGTTTTTGCAATTATGACGTAAGAATTCTAATATTTAATGTCACGTTTCAAATATTGTTGAATTTTTGCGACGTTATTTGATTGTTCTTGTACGTGTTGTCATAAAAATTATGATAGGAATGTTTAATTCAAATCCTGTTTTAGCTAAGAATGTAACGTATTATTTGCTCTACTCAATTTTATTCTCGTTATGTTTTGCTCTTCTCGTTTTCATGTGTTTAAATTCAAAATTTACTTCTTAATATCAAATTAAATTATTGATGTTTATTAATATGCTGAACACCCTAATCAAGTTAGCTTGAGTTAATCGTTAGTAATCCTATTAGTTGACCAAGGTTTACGCTAAATATTTTGTTACATAACTTATGTTTGAGCCAAATAAAACATTTTCTAACTTTTAAGGTTTCGCGGTTAACTAAAGGCTTCTAATGATGCAATTACGTAATACATTTGTCAAATTGTTATCTATTGTTGTTATTCTTTGCCTTGTAAGATTGCTATTCCATTATAACATTTGAATGTAATCATCGCGTGTTTTTCATAATTATCTTCAGCTCACATAACTGATTTGTTATAAACAGTACGGGTCTGTTATTCTTGCAAATTCTGCTGTCCTCAACCTCAGACCGAAGTGCAATCGCTTCCGGAATTCAAATTATAAATAACTTCATACCAAAAGCTACAGTATAATCTTTAGAATACAAGCGAAGTTGGCTCAGCTAGTACATTCTCACGGCACTTCGTCCTATATCGGCACTCCCTTCCAACTGTCACTTGTGCAGTTGGGTTTGATTGGGTGCGCCATTTCCTTCCGGTCATGATTCCCTGGCATTATGATGGTTGCGAAATTATCTTGCACCATTGATTTTATTATGCTAGGCCATGTGGGAGGATGTTATGTTTTAATATTCTCAACCAGAGACATATGGGTTTATTCCTTCTTTACCAATGAAGTTTAGGTGTGTATTTATTAAGTCTTGTTTAGTTAAATTCTTGTATTTTCTTATTCACTTCGTACTTAGGCGTAACTACTAAGTACACTAAGTATTATTGATCTACTGTTTCTGATTGACATTCTCATGTTCCATTACAGTCACCACAATAATTATATCTCACGGACTTCTCACTTTTAAAGCCGCTTTTGTCCCTTAACAAAACTTTTCAATTAAGCAGTCAATTTTGATTCTACTGACAAAGCGAGATCTCTGCCAGCTTTTAAAAAAAGTGCTTGTGTATTGCTAACGGCAGTTAATAATGGCGTGACCTTAGACCTTTCAGCTCCATTGCCGCTTCAATCAACTGTAAATGTTTTCTGTCTGAAAGAACTTTTGCTTTCTATTTGACTTTCCCTGCTCACTTCAATGCCGTATTTTTCTTCAGCTGCTTTTATGCGTCCGTCTGTGATATTTAAGTCACGTGAAACCTTTCATACATGGTAAAAGTTTTTCTTTTTTTGTAATTTTAGGCTGGGTAAGTACGTACCTGAGTTATTCTTTAGAAATAATGTAAGAGCGTTAGGATTTTGATAATATTACACATTCTCGAAATTCCCACGACATGATAGTTTTGGGAGTACCTATTTCTAGTATCTATTTATGGATAATCATTGGCTACTGTTTCTTTAATAAATATTTCTTCACAGATCAGTTTGGATTTATTTGGCATAGCCGTAGCTTATTCTAGATTAACAAAATCCATTGGTTTTCGCTACAGCAAGCACGGATATAAAACTACGGTACAGATATGTTGGCAGGGTCAATCTTTTTGTCTTCATAACCGAACATGAACGATCATATTAAGGGGTCAATTTGATTGTGCATGATTGAATAAGATACGGCGACTATCTATGCGAATACGTTCTGAAAAGTCATTGTATGCTAAACAACGTGCTGCTCGCAAATTGCCAATTCTCATCAGTGCATGCAGATTTTATGTGACTTTAGATTACAATGTAATTGGATGAATCTCAAGGAATTTATAACCACAGGAAGCGAAATGAGCTGAAGATACTATGAAAACTCGTTCGACCAACATTGGCGGGGGGTGAGGTTATTATCCGACCAAATACGAACGAATTGTGTGTCTTGCTCTCTTTCGTGTTGAACGTATTTCGCTATCTATTTTCCAAAGAACACTGATGACCTTTTTTATTTTATCGAGTGATTTTGCTTTCAAAACTAGTCAAAACTAGGGATGCCCTTAGTTGATTATCGATATGAACGAACTAATGAATGAATGAAATGTTCAAGTATTAAACTTATTGGGGGCAACAATAAGTTTAATACTTTCTAGGTTTTTACCTACTTGTATATTTTACGTGGATCCATACAGGGTATCATTAGTAACTACTTTGGTTTTTCTTTTGAAATAAAACAAGTACTTGTCAAGTAGTTGTTGTTTATTTATTTTTCTTACCATTAATCTAAAAAGCGAAGATTTTAGTACTAACTAGCAGTGCCCCGCGGTTTCATCAGCACAGTTCTCGTTCCCGTGGGAATACCGGGATAAAAAGTAGCCTATGTAGGAATAGCATCTTTGTGCAGTTTCCTTTGTTTAGTGGCATTTTCATTAAAACAATTTATCGTAAAATGCAGACTGCATATTCTATGATGCTTTGTTAGGATCCATGTTTGGTGTCTCCGAACCGCTTTTACCCACTTTCTTTTCTTGCTGGATTGGTCGGGAATCTATAAAAGTTATAAATAAAACGGTTGTAATATTGACTGTTCGAAATGTACAGTCAATATTACAAAAAAAAGTACTTAAATAATTATTATACCGAATATTTCCTTATAATATTGAATATCACAGGTAGCTTAAATTATCAAGTTATATGAAATACCAAACAAAAACTGTCCTAGATATTTACAACATTACCCCCAATACAAAATTTCATCCAATTTGGTTCAGTGGTTTAGGCTCTAGTGCGAACGAAGGAAAACAGGCGCACGCACATACAGAAAGTAAAGCATTTGATTTTTTCGGACTTTTTTTACCATAGAGAGTCAATCCTCAATCTCATTTTGTTACGATTACAATACTTCCATACTCACTCCGTTCGCTCGAAAGTAAACAGTTTCCTACACCTTTGGTACCTCTATACGTGATACTTTTTACCTTCTTATCTTTGTATGAAGAATTTCATTCATATCGATATTGTTAATCGACAAGGCCCTGTCCCTATTGAACGAAGAACGAAGTAAAAATGGCGTGAGTGAATGGCATAATCCGTCAGATTTAAGTAGGATAGGTTTACTGTAAAATATCCATTTGAATGTAAGACTTTTCCTTTTAGGTGTATTATTTTTCAAATTTGTTATTATTTTATTGATTTAACATAAAATAAAGCGCAAATGCATTATAAATTCGTACTTACGGGTGAAAAGAAACAGCAGTTGTTCGATTGCTGTAGTTTTTACACATTAGCACTGCACATTTCGTCATTTTTCGACGTTGTGAATTCTTCGAATCGTCGATTGCAACTGAGACACATGCATCGTTTACCGAGGTCAAAGTTCCCGGTTGTCGGCTAGAGGGGTAAGGGCGAGAATGACAGTATATCGCTTCCTGTGGTTATAAATTCCTTGATGAATCTGGATAGGTAGTAGTTGCGTATCGTAATTGAGACATTTCGTATAGTCATTGCGATTGGACAACGAAGTGGTCCATTAATTTTCGTTTAATATTGAACTGTGTCATATCAATGATGCTAAGGGAATTGTAATAGTTATTTAATCAAATGTAGAGGTTAGTGAATCAGCTTGTGTTTAATATTCCATTGAGCAACTCAACTCCGCGTGTACTAGTAACAATAAACGTAGCTGGATCGGGAACTATGTAATTAATGAGTCCAGTTGACTCATGATTGCAAATGGCGTACTGAAGATACATATTCTGAGCATTGGGTGGTCCAGCATTGGTCCTATTTGCAGACCTGTTTTTTTATATTTAGTTTAGCACTTGTTACACTTCTAATCATTAGGTCTACACAGCAACCTCTTTCTAATGAATATCTACAGATTGTACTCAATAATTGTGTGAACTTTTCTTCGTAGCAAAACTTGAATGAGTGTTTGACTCGCATGAGGCTTATGTACGCAATTTCAGAAAGAATGCAGCGATCGGAAGGTGTAAGTTAAGATACAGTAGGACACTAAAATACTGTAAAATTGAAGATACCTTATCTCTGTTTTATGGTCATGTTTGAGGTCCAGGTGCGATGATCCTAACATCACTTCATCTTCTAAAAATTAAAAAAGTATTTAAAATGTGTGTTAGGCTCCCATGGGCCTTATGCACAGAATTATAGAAACAAACGAGCAATAGTAAGATGTTCACGGTAGCAGTAATTGTAATTTATAGTCGAAGACGGCAGATTAGCAACGAGAAACCAATGTTCAACCATGAAAGTTAAAAGTCCAGTTCCCGTCTCCTTTTATCACTTCACCTCAACTTTAAAATTAATGATCGAATAGTTAATCTTATCATTTCCTTGTTGCAGAAAGAAGATCGAGACCCTAGGTAGGATGACGGCGATGACGCAGGAGGAAATGGTGGCCGGCGCGCGCACCGTCGCCGCTGGCCTCGAAGCCCTGAGGGCTGAACACACCCAGCTGTTGGCTGGTCTGGCTGCCAACACAGACCATGAGCAAGAGAAGACCTCGCTAGTCAAGAAGAGCATTGACGCTATCGAGCTTGGATTGGGAGAGGCACAGGTAAGGATACCAATGCTTCATATTCATTTATGAACCTGGGTATATTAAAAGTTAATCTTCTTCAAAAATATCCTCGAACTTTAGATTACGGAGACGAATCCTTTGTACTATAGAGGGTAGTTATTAATTATACAAAAACCATACCGTAATGCTGTGTGCTGACACTGATCGTGATTATGGACAATGACTCTTGATAGTAAAATAGAGCATTGATTAATCTCCTCTGGAGAAAACCAATGATTTATTTTGTGTTGGTAAAATTTAAATAATCAAAAAATACTGAACCTTGAATTTAACACATATTTTACCATGGGAAATTCAAAAGAACGCTATCGTAAGTTAAACTAAAATAAATTCTGACTCGCACCATTATTTGGACATATTTAAAGATTTAGGATTTCACCATCTCCGAGTCACTGTATAATACTCGTAGGTAGTTTTCACTTAGAGACACTTAAAATCTCAAAGATTTTTGATCTCTGTTTTTTTTTAATCTTTTGAAAACCAAACTATGGAAATGAAGAGTTGAGTTTGTTAACATTAACGGCAATACCTATAAATCGTAGTTTTATCAACAACAGTGCACCGAGTAACCCATTTACAATCAGTAATTGAACTATGAACACGACAACAAACATATTACAAACAGAACCGTACTCATATTATTACGAGAACTGATAAACGTTCCATTATTCGTTGATTAATTGATAGGGGCTTCATATAGCTTAATTCTTCAGCTTACTTCACCACCCGGTGCTATTGGCTGCCGACGACGAATAGGGCTGTGGCACACCTACCAACCCGCGTTAGACCAGCCTGTCAACCTCATTATTTTCTGAGGAAGGTCTAAGTCCAGCCGTTTACGTCCCATGGCCGAAATGAAGATGACGGATAAACGTTCACATTTTACCCATGTGTATCTATCTACGCACACTTCACTTAAACTTTTCATAGGGGTTATAAATAGTTGTCGCAATTTTTAAACTAGCTTTTACGCCACGGCGATGCTCTTGTATTATGACTTTCCCATAGTAAAATAGGCTATAGCCTTCCTCGATGACCAGACTATTAAACAATGAAATAATTTTCAAATCGGATCTGAGATTAGCGCGTTCAAACAAACAATCAAATAAACTCTTCAGCTTTATAATATTAGTATAGGTAGAGGATAAATCCGTCGCAATATTTCGTCCCGGTTTCGCAAGATATCAACCGCGTATCTGCTGAACACATCTGGTACCAGGCAGAGTTACTGCCTATAACTCACGAACCAAAGTGTTTTACAACAGAAGGACAGTGGCACAGTTTAGTGGGCATTACGCGGTCTTTGGGCGTCTAATTACTTACACGTACACCATCTTACTTGAAATTTGTGTAAAAAAATAATACGACGTCGTAGAATTCAACACCCGCTACGTAACTAGTAGCGGGTTGGATTCGTACCTAAACGTATCGACCTGCTATACGTTACACCAACCGGCCATTACGCTATCCGTCGAAATCCCTTTACAGTTACATTATAGGGAACGTGCACATCGACGGTGCTGCGAACTGGTGCCATAAATTTGCACGTTTTACATGTTTTGTCCTATCAGTCCAAGGAACATACAATTCGCGGTGCTGCCTACTGGTGCCATCAATTTGAATGTCTTACCATAACGGCCTAACATTTGACATTCTCAATTTTGCATTAGTGTTGCCACCTATGATTACTGCACGTTCCCTATCGGTTTACAGTTGGCTCTACGTGTAGCTGCGTATCCTGAGCTTGCTACTAGTAACGGGAAAAATAATGCGACGCGCATTATTTTTCTACACAAATTTAAATAGCTCAACCTAAGTGTGGATTATCACTTTGAATAATCAAAAGAACAGAAAATAATTATGTTCAAACATGCATCCATTTTTTAGAAGTTTTTTTTTATATGATCGATAAGTCTTCATTTGACCACAATCTCATCTGATGCGTAAAGTGACGATGTGGTCTAAGATGGGACATGAAAACCTAGAAAAAAAATCGCTTCACACACTGGCCCAGCCAGTGGAGGGTGGTGACAAGCCGCGGCCGAAGCCTACCACCAGAGACTGTTATTAGCTCCACCCAGAGGTCACGTGTAAGGATTCAGAGGGAGTTGTCGCATTACTTAAAGCAAGGAGGGCTCCATCGCAATATTTCGTCCAACTCACGAACCCAACATGTTTTACTACACTGACAGTGGCACAGTTTAGTGGTCATAACGCGCGGCCTTAGGGCGACTAATTACTTACACGTACACCATCTAACTATGGCCGAACAAGCCTCCAGTTCTGTTACCTGCAGTTGCCTTGAATGGTAGTTAATTGAACTTGTTAACATTTTATTTTTCATATGGAATTACGGTCAAATATTATGTTTTTTGTATTTGTATTCCTCTGTAAGCATTTCATCTATGTTAGAGGGTTTTTTATTGTAGATTTGTAAAATCAAACAATGGAAATAAATGCTTTGTATCTTGTATATAAAAATAATGTGGAAATTTATGATCAAGATGTCTTCATACATTAATCTTAAAACTCATATTTTAAGGGAAATTATAATTGGTTAAATAAGTAAATAGAAATAATCTGTTAGCCTATTGCTAAACTTATTTATCATCATCTAATCACCAACTGAGCGCAGCAATGGTGTTAGATCACTGATATAATTTCTTGATGATTAGGACCAGATTGATTATATTATCTACAATTTCTGATTTTGGGTATGGGTGTTTTCTATGGATCATATATCATTATTATGTATTAACAAAAAAATCTATGGAGTATAACCTAAACACTTATAGTAAAAGCTCTACTTAGTTTGGGGTTAGCTGTGTGATTTGTCCGGAAATATTTATTTTATTCTGCCTTGCGCGGTCGGGTAAACCAGACTATGTATATAGTTTAAGATGTAAACGCGACCTGAGAGTACAGTACTTAAGTAATTTCATATTCACATTATGTATACACAGGGAACAAAATTTTGTAGATAATACAAAATCAGGTCCTCAGATGGGAAACCACTTCCTGCGCTTAGGTAAACTGAGATAAACTTTAAACGAAATATTATCGGTCGTTCTATGAAATGTTTTGTTATGATATCAGTTGTACACGACATTATCAGCAATACTATCATCATCATCCTGCCCTTGTCCCACACTATGTGGGGTCGGCACAACATGTGTTTTTCTTCCATTTCCCTCAATCACCCGTCATCTCAACACTCACTCCTTTCTTACACATATCTTCTTTCGCAAAGTCCATCCATCTATTCTATCATCAGCAGCATTTTTATTATCAGCAATACTATGTAGTAATCTATTTATATTCAATGGCACAGAATTACAGGTTTCGTATCCGCATCTCGCAGCCAAGTACCCTTCAGACGATCAGTCGTGATATACAACCTTCTTGATACGATAAGAGTTCTTCATCAACTATCATCGCCTCAGTGGCGTGGTGGGCAAAAGTCGGCTTGCGGCCCGGGAGGTAGTGGGTTCAATTCCCCCCGAGGGGTCAAATGTTTGTTTGTTCTGCAAGCTATTCTCCTTGGTTTGGGTGTTTTATACAGGGTGTGGCGTAATGAGTGGATAATCCTTTACCCACGGTTGCGTCGGGGCATCCCGACTGTTCGGAAAAAGATAATTTGTATTCAGTAAAAGTGTCACGGTTTATACCGTATATCGTATGTTATACCAATTTGGAATCCTAATGAAATTGGCTAATTATTAATAATTGGGCACTCATGTCACCATACATTTTTTTTACACCACGAGATACCAAAGTTAGATAAAAATAAAAACAAAACACAAATTTTGCGTTCAAAAATAAAAATCGAAAAAACTATGGCTATCGTACAAAATTGGTAGTTTACATTTACACAGAAAATTCTTTGTATTGTAAATTTGGTACTTAAAAGAGTAGGACAGGTCTAACTTTAAAAAAAAATTAAAAATTCCTGATAACTCGAAAACCGTGACACTTTTACTGAATACAAATTATCTTTTTCCGAACAGTCGGGATGCCCCCCAACCGTGGGTAAAGGATTATCCACTCATTGCGCCACACCCTGTATGTGTAGTAAAAATATCTATGTATATATATGTCTATAACTATTAAGTATATCAGATGTCTTGTACCCGTAATACAAGCTTAGAGTTGTCCAGCAACATATATTTTATTTATTTATTATTTGTCAATTTATTCCACAAATCTATCTATATATATAAAAATGAATCCCTATTTCCTGGCTGGACCGATTTCTCAAATTTTTTGTTTTGTTCGTTATTATCAGGAGAAGGTTCCTATGAAAGAAAAAATTAAAGAAATTACGCGGAAAATTAGAAAATTTAAAATTACTTAACCACCATATAAAAAGCTAGCGAATGTAACCTTTTTTAATGTAACCTTAAGACATTTGACATAGAATTGACTGAATGCGTGCTGCAAATATAGTCAGTTCAGTTTCTTTAGTCAAGGAGGATGAAAAAAAAATAACGTTTCAATCTTATTTTATTGATAAACAATACAAAAATCTGCTCATTTATGGCGTCTAAGGCGGAACAAAGTTCGCCGGGTCAGCTAGTCTTAAATAAAAACTAAAGACTTTGAGTTTTTTGTCACAGTACCGCGTACCTTTATTGGATAACTACTTGCCGATGTAACTTTTTAAGTATTAACAGAATAACATAATGATTTCGTACAATATTAAGACTGTAGCCGTTAAAAAACATAATAATTTGACTGTTTATAAGTTTTTGTATATTGCAACGCTGTTGCAAGCGGTCACGGTTCTTCCGTCAACTCATGGTTGTTACCTGATTAAGTAAAATCTTTCCATTGTTTTTCATTACTATGTATTATATTTTCAGCTCAGGCCTCTCTCAACTCACCACTTAAAGCTTCTAAAGAGCGACATAGTAGAACCCTCTTAGGCCAAAGTTTCAGCTCATAAGAAAGGTGCTAACGTGCATAAATTTGCTGCTGTACCCGTACTTTACTATAGCGCTTCCCCCAACTTCCCTATTTGTGTTCCACACTTACTATTAGCTCTTTGAACACCTACGCGACCACAAATTGGTATGTTTTCAGGCAATAAAAGTCCCGCGTCGTTGACGCGTCGGTTTTGTCGAAACCTTTATCCCTTATCCACAAAAAACCCCTGACATTGACCTGTATCATATAAATATAACATATTACTTATTTGCCATTATCATTAAACTTAATGTCATCGGAAAACGTGACTCGTACCACAAAGTCAAGGTATATGGCAGTAATTTAGCCGCACTCTCACAATGGTACCAACGTGATCTTGCGGTTACACAGACAGACAGTTCCGTTCACATGTGCATGCATGCTTCCTCTAGGCTCTAGCTGAAGCTTTGTGGTCTGTGGTCACATGCAAGACTCGTAAAGGGTGGTTATATCTAGAAAGTTCTATCAAGCTGAAAAGGGTTCGAACATTTTGGTATCGAGCCCGGCATACCTACTAGTCCGCCATTTTGAAAAAAATGTAATTTGCGGCCAGTAAATGAAACTCATGTCAACCGACAGAGTAAATGATTACAAACAAAAAGTGTTAACTGATCAAGTCTCCTAAGTGATACGGTTTCTGAGATATTAGGGTCAGAACAGAGAGAAATAAAGTAAAGTAGAACATAGCTCAGGGGACAGATTTTTTCAATAGTTTTTAGACCCAAATATCTCAGAAACCGTATCACTTAGGAGATTTGATCATGGAACACTTTTTGTTTGTAATCATTTACTCTATCGATTGACATGAGTTTCATCACTGGCCGCCGACTCACATTTTTTTCAAAATGGCGGTCGAGTAGATATGTCAACGATAAATAAATAAATAAATAAATATTTCCAGACAATGCACACCTAGCCCCGTGGTAAGCTATAAGCTTGTGTTACGGGTACTAGATATCTGATATACTTAATATAATAGTCATACATATATAGATATTTTTTATTATAAATATTAAACACCCAGACCAAGGAGAAAGTGCTTGCAGAACATACAAACACTTTCACCCTCGGCGGGAATCGAACCCGCTACCTCTTGCGCCGCAAGCGAACCCTCGCCCACCGCGCCACTGAAGCAGACAGAAGTTCGGTGCTCTTTAAAAAATATAACCAGACTGCGAATTTACTTTTTTGGGAATTTTTACAGTCCATAAGCCTATTGAGTGAAAATGGTTGTACGCAAATTTGATTCGATAGAGATCCTAAAGGGTCCATCGGATCGAAAATTGTTGAAAGAAATCTATAAATGATTTTTAAATACCTATTCAACGATACACTCACATGACATAGTACGTTCACTGTATATTTTTTTATATACGTCATGTCTTTAGTGACACTTGCCGTAAATAAAAAAAGGTGTGTGTGCGATTCACACATGATAGAAGTGAAACTTCAGTAAATCAACAAAAGAATGAGAAGAATAAAAAAAGAAAACAAAAAAAAATACTATGCAAAAAGATTTTGTTCGGGCGGTCACCCATCCAAGTACTGGCTTCGCGCAAAGTTGCTTAACCTTGTTAGCGTTTAAGATTGGCTTACCCGACAGTTAAGCCAATCTTATTTCCATTTCCGTTGCATCCGATTTCAAATCACAACGATTCTAAAGAAGTTTCACTTCAAAAAATAAGAAGAATCGATCGACGTGTTAATCATAGAAATCGGCCCAGGTGTTTGGTCTGTATGGTGGGACAAAGGAACATACATACATACATACATAGACTGTTTAAGACATTACCACTCCTTTACGATTCCTTTGGGCTTCATTCCCGCCGGGCGACCAGATTTTGTACGATCTACTATTTCTTGTTTCTGGTCTGGGTGTTATCTATGTATCATAAGTATGTATTAACAACAAAAAAAATATCTATGTAGTACATATATCAGTCACCTAAAGCTGGGTCCACACTTGTATCATTTCGGCGTATCGTATCCCCGTCGCGTATCCTCGGCGCGTATCATGATCGCTAGTTTGGACGCAAACTGATACACGTTAATGATACATGCCGTATCCGATACGGCCCGATCCGCACCCGATCTCCAATGATCGCGTATCAAGATACACCTCGTATCCGATACGCGTATCACGGTAGTATGGACGTATTTTGATACTGTATCATGATACTGTATCATGATACTGTATCGTGATACACCCCGAACCATCCTGTGTCGGTTTTTCCGCGATCATCAAAGGGGATACGCGTTGCATTGAACAAGTTTGGACGTGAATGCTTGATGCAGTGCTGCCAAACGACGACCTCTGTGGCTCGGTGGGCGAACGTCCGCCTGAGGCGCAGGCAACCTCCTGGTTCGATTCCCGCCGGGGGACCAGATTTTGTACGATCTATAATTTCTGGTTTCGGGTCTGGGTGTTTTCTATGTATCATATATGTATGTATTTACAAAAAAAAATGTATCTATGTAGTATATCCGTCACCTAACACCCATAGTACAAGCTCTGCTTAGTTTGGGGTTAAGTGATGATGTGTGAGTAGTCCGGAAATATTTATTTTATTTATATTTAATGCTGCGGCAATTACCGTGTTCTACGGCTTCAGGCCAAAATATTACACAATGCACTGCCTACGGCTGCAACCCTGTAGCCGTAGCAGTTTCTACGGCTATTCGCAAATTCTACGGTAATTGATTAAATCCGATGCGCGAAATTACTCACTTCTCACTGACCCAAATATGATTTGACAGGAGATCGAGAGGAACAGCACTTTGGGATTGTCGATTTTAAACATCGGAGTAGCTAACTGTATTTGATTAATAATCCAAATATACCGAAAGCCAACATTGCAAAGTTGTCTATGGTTGTATGGACTTTGTTACTCTTGAAGGTACTTGTTACATTTACTTTTTAAGCGTCCATATTTGTAAAGTTAAATTTGATACGCTGAAATGATACAGTATCACATAAAAGTATAAAATGAGCGTCCATACTTATGATACGGATACTCGATACGCCACGCCTGATCGTGATACACCGAAATGATACAAGTGTGGACCCAGCCTAACACCTATCGTACAAGCTCTGCTTAGTTTGGGGTTAGTTGATGTTGTATTAGTTCTGAAATATTTATTTTATTTTGTGTTGCGCAGTCGGGTAAAAACTGACTGTCGCTTAAGATGTAAAAGCGACCTTACAGTACAGTACTTAAGTAATTTCGTATTCCCCAAAGGATGTCCTCTATTAGAGGCTTGTAATTCATAGAGTAAGACAGTGAGCTTGTTCGCTGAACTGGATATTCTGCTCAAACACAGAGAAGACATATGAGACTATTAATGTACCTACTTATGTAAATATCCAAGGAATCTGTGTTTCTATGTAAGATATAAAAACAGCATTGTAATGGATCATCTGACAAATTTATACCAATTAGCCAAGGCACTAGAAAGAACCCATTATTATCCGATGTTTCTATGTAAGATATAAAACAGCATTGTAATGGATCATCTGACAAATTTATACCAATTAGCCAAGGCACTAGAAAGAACCCATTATTATCCGATGTTTCTATGTAAGATATAAAACAGCATTGTAATGGATCATCTGACAAATTTATACCAATTAGCCAAGGCACTAGAAAGAACCCATTATTATCCGATGTTTCTATGTAAGATATAAAACAGTATTGTAATGGATCATCTGACAAATTTATACCATTGACGCAATTAGCCAAGGCACTAGAAAGAACCCATTATTATCCGACGAATTCTAAGAGTACAATTCAGACGTTCGATTGGGTAGTAACTTATATCATCCAAAAATATCCTTATAATTACTTATTATTGTTGTGGGCCGTACCGTATTTAATTTTTTTTATAAAATAAAAACTTAGTTTGCTTGTTATAAATTATATTTCTCAAATGTTGTGTTATCATAAGTGCTTTTTTTCATCGCAAACGCAAATATACATTCCATAGGAAAGTTTCAAGTTGCAGCCTGCGTCGTTTTTCGATGAACAAGAGTAGACCCCCAGTTTTATCTATGTAGTCAGACTCCAATACAAACTTTGAGGAGTAGGAAAAAAATTATAAGTTTTGAGATCAACTCGAACCTACTGTATGAGAACCTTCTTATAAATAATGTTTTAAGTAGGTTTATTTGTTGTTAAAGCGGCAGGAGAAATATATTATCCCTGAAAATTTCACTCTCATCATCATCATCATCCGCAGCTTGACTTCACCCACTGCTGGGTATAGCCCTCCTCTTGCTCTCACACAACTCTTATCTATTACGGTTCTTGCGATACATCCTTTTGACAGACAGACACACCACAGTCTCTGTAATAGGGTCTTTTTACCCCTTGGGTATGAAACCCCTAATGAAACTTTATTTAATTGTAACTAGGAGGTATTGTCTGTTC
Organism: Gymnoscelis rufifasciata; assembly: GCA_929108375.1. Lineage (NCBI taxonomy): Eukaryota > Metazoa > Arthropoda > Insecta > Lepidoptera > Geometridae > Gymnoscelis > Gymnoscelis rufifasciata. Next base: position 1,992,241 of record OV815315.1, on the reverse strand, counting down.
ACGTCCGTAAGTGTTAACCCTCTGAATCCTTACACGTGACCTCCGGGTGGTGCTAAGAACAGTCTCTGGTGGTAGGCTTCGGCCGCGGCTTGTCACCACCCTCCGGGCTGGGCCAGTGCGTGAAGCGATTTTTTCGTGTTTCGTAATGTGGCCCGAAGATGCCATCTATCTTCTAGGCCTTCATGCTCCATCTGAGACCACATCGTCACTTAACATCAGGTGAGATTGTGGTCAAATGAAGGCTTATTTGCATTTAAAAAAAAACTAATTGATAAATGCACCATGCTCCATTACATCAACAACTGTTAGTAGTGTGATAAAACAAACGATTTCTTGTAAACAATGCCAAAACAAAAGCAGATTTCGCGCAAATATTTCCTATATATTTCTTTATATCATTTCTGCAACATGAAGCGCACTGTATAATAAAACACAGCCTGCATTCTGTGTCGTCAGCACGTACTTTTGGGCGCCTTAAGGCCGCCCTACATTCTGTCTGTGTAAAGGACTCGCTTCATTTAGGTCACATCTTGCATAGACGTGTGAAAGGAAACGCTTGCGATGAAAAGCCTTTGGCGTTTAGATAGTGGCTGTAGATTTTGCCTTTTGGTTATAAAGCCGTTTTAAAGAAGTAGCTCAAATATATTCTATGAATTATTCAATGATTTCAATTTAATGATGCAAATGCCTCGCCCGAGAAAAACTCACGCGCCACCTTACCCGAAACTCAAGAGGATACCATACCAGTCAATAAGCGGCTATTGATAAATAAATTTAATAAGTATTAAATGGAAACATCCTACACCTAAGGTGACACACATTTAGCAATAAAAAAAAATTTATTAGAGAGCAAAAATAAGCTCCCCATCCAAGTACTGACCTCGCAAACGTCGCAATTTTTTTTAAGTGCCTGAAAAGGCCTCCCTCCTTTCCTTCCAGAACGTCGCTTAACTTTTGTTGTACGTTTGTTGTATGGTATCCCCCTTATATAACTAGCTATAAACCCCGCGGCGTTGCCCGCGTTTTCTGATATTCCCGCAGAACGTCGTATATTTCCGCGGTAAACCTATAGCCGTCCTCGATAAATGGATTATCTAAAACTGAAATACTTTTGTTTTATCGCTAATAGTATCGGCAGCGCATTCGACGAAAGACATTTTAAGACTCATTTTTCTACACCTTCGGTTACATTGTTCAAATTTTACCAAGGATCCCGAATTTTTTTCAAAATGAAATGTAGCCAATGTCAAATTGGAAGAATGTAGCATTCTATTGGTAAAATAATTGTTTAAATCGGCCCTGTACTTTTTGAGCCTATTCATTACAAACATACAAAAATAGGTACAAATCTTTCCTCTTTATAATATTATATATATAATAATAATGTGTTTCTAGTATTTATTATATGAATTGCTTTTATTCTAGATGTATTTCTGTTGACGCAGATATACATCATCCCTCAAAACTTCAACTCTCTAGCTGTCACGGTTCTGGAGATACAGCCTGGTGTCCCACAGACGATAAAATCTCAGCAATTGGCCTTTGTGCACGAAACCCTAAAAAGCCACTAGTCTAGACATTTATGCGAAAACACGCATACCTACTCGATATATTGAGAAGTAAGTTAGTCAATGTTAAATCAACTTGTTAATTTGAGGATTAATTCTCGATATATTGAGAAGTAAGTTAGTTAATGTTAAATCAACTTGTTAATTTGAGGATTAGGAAGGCGTGAACGTTAACTGGCACTTTATGGGAGTTTATGAGAGAGTTAATTTGTTATCACCATTAACGTAGCCGTAACTCTTAACATAATAAACATTGTACTATATCATAATTTATTTGAATGTTGAAGAGAATGTAACATTCTAGACATTAAGCTTCTTATGAAAATAGATTAAATACGTATGTATGTGTTTAATAATTAAGTATATCAGATGTCTAGGACACGTAACACAAGCTTAGAGCATACCACGGGGCTAGAATGTAGTTGTGTGGTTTTTTTTTCATGATTGATAAGTCTACATTTGACCACAATCTCACCTGATGTAAAGTGAGGACATGGACTCAGATGGGACTCTCCGGACCACATTACGAAACAAGATAAAATCGTCTCACGTACTGGCCCAGCCCAGAGGATGGTGACAAGCCGCGGCCGTAGCCTACCACCAGAGACTGTTAGCACCACCATTTCGTTCGGTCACCGGGAGTCACGTGTAAGGATTCAGAGCGTTAACTCTTACGGACGTGAAAAGAAAAAACCTCCAATGGGATTGTCCGTAATATTTATTTATAGATAGCAAAGCTGTCTAAGTTAGCATGAATTTTGTCTCTTTCTAACTTACACAAATGTCAGAATTAGTGTCAAGGACAAACTAATGCTAACGACGTTTAATCTTATATAGGTTTACTTGACTATTTCGCATAAGGGGGTTATTTTCAACTATACTCGATTGCTAGTTGTGTTTAATTTAGTGAATTCCGAGAATACTTAGGGTTTGATCCAATATATATATACATATGTATATATAAGAAATTAATTGGTTTCTTACTAAAAATCATAATATGCCATTTAACGGCATTCTAATAAATTTCTTACTTATTTTAATGCAACTCGGTGCACTCTGGTTAAAATGTGATAAGGAAACAAACAGACAGACTAGACGTAGTAACATCTTAAATATTAGTGGGAAAGTTGTGCCATGTAGACCAGACTACCACTAGTCTCCCGGTCAGGTAAACTTACATTATCATATCTCACATCCCCTCGCGATTTTCCGATTTAGCCAAGAAAGCCGTAGTGTCTACTAATGTTCGTGCTTTTCCCGAAGTTTGGGGATTTGTGGAAGCCGAGTAAGCATTTCTTCGGTCGGGAAATGTTGCCAACAATATTGAATAAATATTTGAACAGAATATTTGAATTTGAGCGTATCCGAATTTATGATTTTCAACACAAACAAACGGAAGGCCATTTTGATTCCACTATTGATAAATGATATGATACACAATAGATTATTGTGTATTTTATGACATCCATAATAAAATTAATTTTTTATATAAAGTAAACGCGAAAGTTTGCAACGATGTATGTAATATGTGTATTCTTATTTTAACACGTAATTTAAAAACACGTATTTTTTACGTATACGTCAAAATACCTAATTTTTTTTTTTTAAAACGTTACTATAAGATAGCTTAGAAATCAGAATAACTCGACTGAGTAAAGCCCGAGTTGGATCAAATTTTTCACGGACTTAGCTGTTTTCTTAGTAACGGACAAAAGCTACTATTTACCGCGGGAAAATCTATATTACGCGGTCAAAGTAAGGACAGACAGCTAATAGGTGTCTATAATCCTAAACGGAAATCCTTTAGTAATTTTCTTCCTATATTGCACGTTGATTTGAGGAAACTACAGTTATACTGCTATCGTAAACAGCGAAGCCAAAGAGACGAGGGTTCAGTAAATTACGTCACTATGAACCCCACCGTGTTTTGCCCTGTGAACATTATTCTATACATAGACGTACGGCTGATTTACATGCTCACTTAGTGGACCTACCATCAACGCGCACGAAACGCTTCTCGAATTCTTTTATAGTGCGCACCGCTAAGGAGTGGAATTCTCTCCCGAAGTCTGTTTTTCCGATTAAATACAACCCTTTAAGATCTGAGTGAATAGGCTTTTTCTGGGCAAACTTGCTCCATCGTTGACCTCGTCTCTGCCTTCTTGCTAGACTGTAGTCAAAAGTAGCCCATAAGATAATAAATAAGTATGTCCATTATATTAAATATTATCAGATTTCAAGTACCCACGGGTAAGAACTTACTTTTTTGCCTTTACAAAATACCGCAGAGAATCCATTAAAGTCTAGTTAGGTTAGCGTAACACATGTAGGGACTTGTTCTGTAAATAAATAAATTCTTTTAGTCTACGGCGAGTTGCGTATCTCGGCAAACGTGGGACGCCCTCCGGCCAGGTGGGATGACGACCTGCGAAAGACTGCAGGCAGATGCTGGATGCGTCAAGCCGAGAACAGGGCGCTGTGGCGCTCATTAGGGGAGGCCTACGTCCAGCAGTGGACTAAAATAGGCTGATGATGATGATGATGATGAGTTGCGTGTCACGTCGATGCGTATAATCGGAGGTGTAAGTTCGAGTCCCGCATACCCTACTAAGTTACGTGATTCGTCTGATTTTTTCACAATAAGTAATTAGAAAATTTAAAAGTCATTAAAATTCTGCTATTTTTTTTAAATATACTAAAAATAGTACTCGTATTTTGTAGACTACTTATATAGTTATAAACTTTTGTATCCTCATCGTACTACCAATAACTATGTAATACTGTATTTTTTTTTTTTTGTTAAATAAATTACTTACTTTTTTATTTTATGTAGCCTTGATGCTTAAAGCGGATATAGTATCGGCTTTGGTTAAGCAACTAACATAATCGTTTAATCAGTTTTCCAAAATATTATATCCTTGCAGCAGAATAAGAAAAAACTTAAAACAAAATCATGAAGTTGTTTAGGTTTCCGAATGTTTTGTCCACTAAAAATGACATTGGCTATAACCTTACGTAAGGCAACCGTAACACTGATTTTAAAATATTAGCTAGAGCTGTGAGCATGCTGTGAGTGGTGTGACTATCTTTAACATTCGACTTGAAGTGTTTTCGTTCGATCAAATCCATTCATTAAAGACCGACTAACAAAATCGACTGTTCGAGTCGATTATTCGACTAGATCATTCAGCCGCACATCTTTACGGTGAGTGGCATCACACGTGTAGGGTAGGTACTAGACTCGACAAATGAAGTGATGAACGTGAGAATGTTTTTCTAGCCACAAAGGGCGGGGATCTTTCCCCACAGCCCTAGGGGTCCTATATGTCCCTTGCAGAACGTCATGTCATAGACACACGAAAGTTTAAGGACATAGAAGCGGTGGCCGCAGTATGTCGGTGTTATTTTATGATTTTGTTAGGTTTATGTGAGTGTTATTTAAGGCCTGTTTCACAAACTCTATATTTTAACTAGTGACTATTTTACTAGGATTTGGTGAGTCAGGCCCATTTTAAGTTATTACTGAGAAAATATGAAAATTTACATTTATCTATGATAAAGCTTGATTGTAAGTAGAAAAAGGTGCTAATTTACTATTTAACCTAATGTACTTTCCTGCAATAACAAAGGTTCAATTGTATTTTCTCCTAGATAAATTAACGAATATGTAGCAGATTGCTGCACTTTACGTAAATAGGAGAGCGCAGTTACCCAACTTCTTGAGTTCTTACTAAATATATACAGGCCTCGAAAGCCAAAATATTGCGATAGGTTTAAGCCTGACACTGGGTTAAGCGGGCACCCGCGCGTTTTTATACTAAACTAAATAACGAGCTTTCATACAAAAATGCCTTGCACTTTTCCAGTCCTTAGATATGCTTAAAATACTTTTGTTTTATAACAATACTCTCCTAACCGAAAGGCTTGCGTAAAATGCTTATTCGGATATTCGCAATCCATTCAATTGTTCTCATCAGTGTAAATTGAATGCGCATTCTAACTGAGCCCAAACGTCGACATCTGCCAGCAAACTGTTTAACATAAGCTTAATCCGATAGTACTGTCGCTATGTAGCGGCGGCGCTCTCGCGAATTCACCATTTAAGCTCGTGGCGCTCATTAAGGTTTAGTTGAGGGCAGGGGTAAACATTGTTCGAGTCTATTTGATGATAGGGGGAAAAACGCTGAGTGAAAAGTTCGTTTGAGTCGGGATGTTTTAACTTTTAAATACTGTCTGGGTTTTGGATCTTTTGTTTTTTTTTAGCCCTTTTTAATGTAGGGTTTCACGTGAAGTACGTAATTGATTAATACCAGAGAGCTTTGTAATTAAGATCATATGCGTCATTATCATTCTTAATCTTGTTATTCATGTTAGCGGATATAATAAGCAAGAGCCCGTATTAAGTGGCTCCACTGTTGATTTCGACTGTTGAGGACTTCAAAGTTCGCCACTCTACGAAGATTAATACGAGTTTATAAAATTTATTATTGATAAGTAAACAATACAAAAGAAAAAAGATAAGAAATAAATGTTTTTTAAACAATATTCTATACAAAGATCCTTATCTTATTTAATGATTATTTGTGCTTCGTTAAACATGCTACGTGCATAGGTAGGAGTCGGTTAAGTTGTAACCCAGATTTTAAATATATTCAGAGTTTCATTCGAATTCGTTAGGCCGTGGGTAATAAACATAATCCACAAATCTTTTCGGGTCTATAATTGTAAAGGTATCATCGCACTATTTGCTGTAGTAGCATCAATACAGTTCAACCTGAAATCACTACCACTTGCGTCGCTCGAGGACCTTAAACAATAAATAAATATTACCGGACAATCCACACAACAACATCTAGCCCCGTGGTAAGCTCTTAGCTTGTGTTACGGGTACTAGACATCTGATATACTTAATATAATATACATACATAGATATTTTTTTATTATACATATTAAACACCCAGACCAAGGAGAAAGTGCTTGCAGAACATACAAACACTTGCGCCGCAAGCGGACTCTCGCCCACCGCGCCACTGAGGCAGTCAAACAATTAACAAGAATTTATATAATAAAGGAAATAACAATTAATACTTAACTTCTTTCCAGGTGATGATGGCTCTAGCCTCCCACTTGCAGTCCGTGGAGGCAGAGAAACAGAAGCTCCGCACACAAGTGCGAAGGCTCTGCCAGGAGAACGCCTGGCTGCGAGACGAGCTGGCGGCCGCGCAGCAGCACCTGCAGGCCTCCGAGCAGAGGGTGGCTCAGTTGGAGGAGGAGAACAAACATCTCGACTTTATGGCTTCTATACGGTAGGTTTAATTCATTCTGGTCTTTTAGGAAATCGCTAAAATATTACTTGTTGGAAACTCAATCTGGAATCACTCCATAAACAGTCGTTTTGAGCCGCTTTACTGTAATTTTTATTATTCACTTTATTATTAATTTTATTGATTTTTGTATATTTTTTACTTGATCTCAGTAATTTTTGTAGTTATGTTTAGTATTTTCTTGTTTGACATGTTTTTTATTATTGATCTCATAGCTTCTGATAAATTTATAACCTTGTTTTAATTTAATTTAATTTTTAAGAGTTCACTGTCGCGTACACCATCATTGTAAGGGGACGCAGAATATCAGTGATCGACAGCTCTGAGCTGCTGGATCAAATGCTGAGCGTCTACCTTTTTTGTTGCCTAATTGTGTTAATTTTACCCATTTCTAGTTTTAAGTTTTTCTATTGTGGCACAAAATAAATGTTTTTACTTACTTACTTACTTACTAATTTATCTAATAATCCGTCATTTGTCAATATATTTATGAAGCCATTATGTATACGCATAAAAATATTAATTTTTTACAAAAAATAGTGATAAACACAATGTAAATACAAGAAATAAATATAAACTCGCTTTGCCCACCACTAGGCTGCATAAGGTAAATGTATCATTCAAAGGGCTATGTATACGCTTCTACAACAAGATTCCCAAAGAATTGCAACAGTTGTCAATTACTAAATTTAAGAAAATTGTAAAAAACAATCTTTGTAAAAAAGCTTATTAGAATATATCGGATTACCTTGAGGACAAAACTGCTTGGGACGGAATCTGCTCCAACACAAAATCAAAAACAAGACTAACAAATAATGATTGTTAAGTTTCTATACAAAAATGAGCTAGTTTCTAATTGCTTCTTTGCTCTAGTGTAAAAAAAGCGAAGCGACCAGATACCATAAATTTATTTCCTACTTATCTTTAAGCACCTATGATTATTTAATTTTTGTTTTTTTTTGTAATTTATTTTGACGTGTCTAAGTTTTGTAAAACCAAACTATGGAAATAAATGATTTTGTATCTTGTATCTTGTATCAAGTGACAACCACCTCTCATAAGATGGCTCTAAGCAAGTCCGGAGTCTGCGAAGTTAACGCCTGGTTGATAGCCTGAGATGATGAATTCATGGCTTCAATTGTCTAACTAATTCAATCAAGATCTAAAATGCAATGTCCCTACCAAATAAATGTAAAATGTATTTTCCCAAAATATTCAATGGGTCCGGTATGCGTCGCTTACCGGTATAACCACCAATGCAAAGTTATCAGTTAGCGATGCTTACTGAACATACAAAATAATGAATTATGCGAATAAAAATACACAAATTACTTAATAATGCTCTATAGCAAAAGGGATAAAGCTCAGCATAACCAGCTACTGAAAGCAAATTTTCAGCTTTAACCGTTACCATCACACCATATACCAGCTAAGCTTAGTTGGTGTAAGTGGTAAGCTTCTTACCCGAGACAGTCTCTTATTGGCTACCAAAACTCATATTAGATTACATAGAAAAATGCCAATTTAGTTAGCGAGTTAAATTTGATAACATACGTTTTGTTTTACAGTAAATACGACAGTGACATCAATGAGGAGCAAGACTCCAACCGCAGTGGTCAGACGGAGAAGAAGCGAGACGACCCCATGGTCGACTTGTTCCCAGATGACGACCACGAAGACAACAGGAACAACAAATGTAAGTTAATTTTAGGGTAATGTAATTAATTATAATTCACATTTTGGCATTCTTAAGATCTGCAACTGACATCTCGCGTAGGGAGTGTGTTGTGCATATTCCCCTGGCTAAGTAGGCCCTCATTTTTATTTGCGAAGAAGAACGAAATATCTGCGAATGTACTCGAGTAGGATCTCGAATGAAAGCTCATCACGTGCATACCACAAAATATATAATTTTAAACATATTGGCATGTAATTTATTATTATAAGAATAATAATAAAAATATTTATTTACAAAAAGGTTAACAAAATTCTTATAAAGTAAATATACATTTTATATAATAATGATCAAAGCACATGCCCATTTTAAACCTATTTTGGTCAGAGAAAATGACTCCTCGCTCTAACTTAGTTAAAATAACTTGTAATGAGACACGAGGGATCTTCCCTCCGGCTACAAATAAGTACATTCAGCACTAGGTGCGACTAGAGATTAAGTAGGTAATTACTCTTTAGGATACAACTATTTACAGCTTTCAAATAAAAAAACTTTTTTTTTTTTACTGATAAGCCTTCATTTGACCACAATCTCACCTGATGTAAAGTGACGATGTGGTCTAAGATGGAGCATGAAGACCTAGAAGATGGCTTCTCCGGACCACATTACGAAACACGAAAAAATCGCTAACAAAGTAAAACAAAGTAAAAGCATTGTTAAGCAAAGTTAAGCATTGTTTTCCTTCCAGCGATGTCACCCACTCCACCGCTCCACTTCGCGCAACAAGTGAACGCCGGCTACGAGATCCCCGCGCGCCTCCGGACGCTGCACAACCTGGTGATCCAGTACGCGTCGCAGGGCCGCTACGAGGTGGCCGTGCCGCTCTGCAAGCAGGCGCTCGAGGACCTGGAGAAGACCTCGGGACACGACCACCCCGATGTCGCTACTATGCTGAACATACTGGCTCTCGTCTACAGGTACAATATACTCTATGCCATGCCATTACAGTCTACCGTCCATTGTCCTGAAATACAAAAAGCCGTCCCTACTATGCTGAACATACTGGCTCTCGTCTACAGGTAGAATATACTCTATGCCATGCCATTACAGTCTACCATCCATTGTCCAGAAATCCAAAAAGCCGTCGCTACTATGCTGAACATACTGGCTCTCGTCTACAGGTAAAATATACTATGGCTTTGTGCCATGCCATTACAGTCTACCGTCCATTGTCCTGAAATCCAAAAAGCCGTCGCTACTATGCTGAACATACTGGCTCTCGTCTACAGGTAGAATATACTATGCCTTTGTGCCATGCCATTACAGTCCACCGTCCATTGACCAGAAATCCAAAAAGCCGTCGCTACTATGCTGAACATACTGGCTCTCGTCTACAGGTAGAATATACTATGCCTTTGTGCCATGCCATTACAGTCTACCGTCCATTGTCCTGAAATCCAAGAAGCCGTTTTGGCTAAGTGGGAGGACACTCGACTTTCAATCCGAAGGTCGTGGGTTCAAACCCCGCACCTCTGGATTTTACTTCTTGAGAAATTTATGTGCGTTTTAAGTCGAAGCTAAAATATCGTAGTCTGTTTAGTCACAATTTACCATCACAATAATTAGTGAGGCATTTTAATACTTTTGACTGTATTTTATTTAAATTAGTCTCACGATACGTGAAATAATTAGATATCTATTGAGAAATAAATATAACTGTTATAATTTTTTACAGAGATCAAAACAAATACAAGGAGGCGGCCAATCTCCTGAACGACGCGCTCTCTATTCGCGAGAAGACGCTGGGAGAGAACCACCCCGCCGTCGCCGCCACGCTCAACAACCTGGCCGTGCTTTACGGGAAACGAGGTGAGGAAATAGCATAATCTAAATTTAAAATAAAAAAAAGGTGTGTGTGCGGTCGACGATAGAAGTGAAACTTCAGTAAATCGACAAAAGAATGAGATGAACAAAAATAAAACAAAAAAAAAACTGTGCAAAAAGATTTTGTTCGGGCGGTCTCCCATCCAAGTACTGGCGTCGCGCAACGTTGCTTAACCTTGTTAGCGTATATGATTGGCTTACCTGTCGTTTTTTCCGTTGCATACGGTTTGAAATCACAACGATTCTAAAGAAGTGTCACTTAAAAAAAAACGATTCCAGAACTTTAGTTCCCTTCCTTACAAATAAAAATTTATACTATTTTGTAATGTGCACGTGATGCTCTTTCATTTGAGAGCCCACTCGAGTATATTTGCAGATTTCGGTTTCCGTTCCCCGTTTTTACCCTCATAGCTTTTAAACGGGTCAACAGATTTTTATTAACTATGTCTAAGAACACACGCGCGAAACTCACCTTTCATACAAAAAAAAACTAAATTGAAATCGCTCCATCCGTTCGGGAGCTATGATGTCCCAGACAGACACGTCAAACTTATAACAACCCTCTTTTTTGTCGGGGGTTAATAAAATAATAAAAGATGATATTCTATCTTAAAGCAGAGTAGCTTCAAATCAAGAGTGAGGAATACAGCATCGTCCGCAATTCTTTTATATAGGTTGGATAGCAATCACCCATCTTTTAAACCCACCCAAGAAAATACTGCATTAATCTTAATTATAAACATGAAATCTGTCCAAAAAGTTGATCATTTAAATAAAAGGAAATCCAGGAAACTAACTACCATTTTTAAGACTCCTGGATGATTCAAGAAGATTTTGAATACAATTTTGTTTCTTGTTGGGGCTTTCGGGGACAAATAATTAACTTACCTAGAAATTATTTAAAAAAAATTGGATCTATCAGGTTTATGATTATGCATGAACTTAAAATGTTCCTGGTACTTATTGGCGATCCAAAGATTCTAACTAGCGCCTCTAGTGTCAAAATTGTGAAGCTGTCTAAGAACGACGCTTTGACAGTTTTCGTAACGATTAACGTCAGGGAAAAACATAAATAATAGATACAAATCAGAAATAACTTCAACAAATAAACAAAGTGTCGTTCTTAGACAGTTTCTAAATTTCGTCGCTAGAGGCGTGCGGATAATCTTTGCATCGCCAATACATAAATTCATATATTCTTTATTGTACACAAAAAGGATACATTAAGGTTTATTAACAATGGTCATGTACACAGGCGAGCTTAACCCTATAAGAGTTTTCTTACAGCAAACCTGTTATACATGCATACATGTTGCAATAAAGAATGTATATGTTACCTGTACAATATTGTTGTGCAGGCAAATACCGCGACGCAGAGCCTCTTTGCAAGCGCGCGCTGTGCATCCGCGAGGCGGTGCTGGGCCGCGACCACCCCGACGTGGCCAAGCAGCTCAACAACCTCGCCCTACTCTGCCAGAACCAGGTATGTCTACTTACACTTATTATTATATTTTCACATTACAGCACTAGGTCATCGTCATCATCATCACCCTATTAACGTTACCACTGCTGGGACACAGGGACTTCTCTCTAGGTGAGAGAGATTAGGCCATAATTCACCACGCTGGCCAAGTGCTTGTTGTTTAATAATAATAATAGTAAATCATTTATTTCAGGCATCTAAGGCCCATTACATAAACATATACCTTATAGACGAACATATATATAACATATATATAAAAATATAAATCTTATAAACTAAACTAAAGTGTCAGCATCGTGGATCATCTGTTACGGCGGTGTCGCCGCAGTGTAGGCGACCGATGAACCGTCGAAACTTGACCCCTTGCGGCCAAAACTGCTCATTCAGGAACGTCGACAGATGTTGAGTTGGAACCCGCACCATAAATGAACATGTCACATGTCCTTCAAACTCTTTAAAGATCTCAGAACATGCCGGTTACTTCACGATGTTTGCCATCACCGTTAAAGCACGTGTTAAAAGCGCACATAAATGTCTCAAGCACTAAGTTTATAGACGAAAATATATATAACGCAGAATCCGTAAACACCATGGCTTGTACTAATGTTGCTTCTATCTTCAGCCGTAGCATCTAGGCATGATGACTACGTAACATTGGTATTCTGTTAGCCCGTCCAATAATACTGGACCTTTTTTTACTTTATCAATTTAATAAGAAAGTGCAAAGATATGGAGCATGAAAGTTGCGGAGTGGGCGCACGAAAGCGGTATGAGTATGAGCTTTCCACTCATCATCAGATACAGTCTCATTCTCCATTTTGGCTGAAGAAGCGCTGAAGAAGCCTTGTTTGCTAAGTGGGAGCTCGCTCCACTTTCATTCTGATTGTGGGTTCAAACCCAGACGCAAAGCCTGGAGTATTAACCTCAAAAAAAAAATGTTCTGAGAACTTTGAGGAGTTGTAATAACATATGACATTCACCAACCCACACTTGGCCAGCGTGGTGAGTTAACGCCTAATCTCTCTCTCGTCAAGAGAGAAGTCCCTGTGTCCCAACAGTGAGAACGTAAAAAGGGGAAGGTGGTCCGGAGAAGCCATCTACCTTCTAGGTCTTCATGCTCCATCTTAGACCACATCGTCACTTTACATCAGGTGAGATTGTTGTCAAATGAAGGCTTTTCAAGAATAGGGTGCTAATCTTTATATATATAATTCTTCTTTGAGTGTGTATGTCACTGAACTCCTCCTAAACGGCAGGACCGATTTTGATGAAATTTGTTGTGTGTGTTTAAGTGGGTTCGAGAATGGTTTAGATTCACAATACGGTCAACTAGATATTGTTTTTTGAGACGTGGGACAGGACAAAGTCTGTCGGGTCGACTAGTAGCTTATAGATGTGGTCGATGCCTTCGGATGTCTGGACGGATCCAGACTTTCCATCGCTGGATGCATCTGCCGACATCCGCGGACGTATCCGATGATTAGAATCGCCTGCGGGAGGTACCCGCAGCCCTATTTAGGTAGGTAGCCTCGTTACTATGCAGATTGCAGGGAAGCACCAACGGTATCCTGGCTGCACTAGCCAGTAGATGTGATTGTCCGTTGCTCATACACTGTAATCGGATAATGATGAAATAGGATTTTTCCTATTTTACTGGTTGTTCGATTGCAGTGTGTAAAATTAAATACCTATCTCTGTTATTGTGCTTGTATTTACCTATATTAATTTTATTGTGACTAATATAGTATAAGTTAATTGTTACTAATATGATATGGACCTCATCTTAATGTAATTGTTAATTTGTAATGTTGTCCGAAAGAAATGAATTTTATTTATTTATTTAATAATTTAAAATGCCCCTACCCTCCACTTTTGATAGCTTATCATATCAGTTAGATATTAATTATAAATGATTGTTTCAGAACAAATACGAAGAAGTGGAGCAGTACTACCAGCGCGCACTGGAGATCTACGAGGTGAAGCTGGGCCCGGACGACCCCAACGTCGCCAAGACCAAGAACAACCTGGCTTCCTGCTATCTCAAACAGGTGAATAGACATTTTGAAAACGGGTTTTTGAAAAGTAGTTTTGAAAACGGGTTTTAACACGTGTAATGAAAACTGGTTTTAACACTGGTGCTTACACGTGTTAAAACCCGTTTTTAAAACAACTTTTTCACGAAATTATGACATTATTCTCATTATATTCTTTTAAATGAAACCTAAAAAGGTGTCTTTTGAATAATCAATGTGCGGGATTTATTATAAAAAATAATAATTAAAACATGGTATAATATTGTAAAAGTAACTCTCGTTAGTTTTAGAGGTAGATAGTGTATAAAGTGTCAAAAGATAAGGTTTTTATTTTACATTCATGCCTCAGTGGCGCGGTGGGCGTAGGTCCGCTTGCGGCGCAAGAGTTAGCGGGTTCGATTCCCGAGGCCGAGGAGTCAAGTGTTTGTATGTTCTCCATCCACTTTCTCCGTGGTCTGGGTGGGTAATATGTATAATAAAAAATATCTATGTACGTATGTATATTATATTAAGTATATCAGATGACTAGTACCCGTAACACAAGCTAAGAGCTTACCACGTGGCTAGATGTTGTTGTGTGGATTGTCAGGAAAAAAAATGTATATAAGAAATACGAATGTTGATTCAAAACTATTTTTTTTAATGCGAAAGTGTGTTTGTAGTACTTAACTACGCAATCAATCTCCTTGAAATTAGTATAAAATATGAATATACAGTTTATCTTTCATATCAATAAATTTCACGCGGTTGGGTTGAAAATCCAGTTTATAACACTCAAATATGTCTTCCCCAGGGTAAATACAAGGAGGCTGAGACGCTATACAAACAGGTGCTGACTCGCGCGCACGAGAGAGAGTTCGGAACTATCGATGGTAAGTGCTATGTACCATAGTGTTAGGGCCTGTTTCACAATCTGCGATTATAATTAGTCAATAGTTTAATATAGAGCTATCAAATCAACTGGCATCTGCAAATGCGGGACCAAGATTTCTCTATAGTTTATCCATTGATTTAATTATCCGGATATATAATAAGGTGAAATAGGCCCTTCAGTAGTTACTGTAATACAGCCTTCATTTTAGAATTAAAAGTTACGTGAAGGCTTATTTCACAAACTCCGAGTCAACTAAGCTATGGTTAGTTATTAATAATATTGGTCAATTTTATTGTTAGTTATGTTAAGAGCTAATGTCGCTTTGTCATATGTGACAGAGCGAAATACATAGTTTATATTTTAACCATTGTCACTTATAACTGGGACGAAAAACGCAAAATAACATCATTTTCACTTTATAATTTTATTTAACTCGTTACTGGCAAATTGTCGCTTCAAGCGCAAAGTCCAATTACAAGAAACTGAACTGAACTGATCTGAACATATAACTGTCACCATTGTTGTTGCCTATATCTTAATTAAATTTAATACGCGGACAACGGTGCTGATTACGCTGAATATATACCTAACAATCTTTAGTTAATATTAGTTGCCTTACTTTAAATATGTATAATAATAATAATAAAAATATTTATTAACAAAAAGGTTTACAAAATTCTTATAAAGTATACATACAGATTATATAGTCACTATCAAGCACATGCCCATTTCAAACCTATTTTGGTCAAAGAAAATGACTCCTCGCTCTAACTAAGTTAAAAGAACTTGTAATGAGACACGAGGGCTCTTCCCTCCGGCTACAAATAAGTACAGCCAGCACTAGGTGCGTTGTAATTGTTGTTGTCCTAAATAACTAAATAAAAATTGACTGATTTTACTCGGAAATGGTGAAAAAGGGCCAATAAAGTGCTAAAGTTAGAATCTGCAGTTTTTTTAGAATATTTTTTTATTAGATAGTATATCTGTTTAGATTTTATTGACTGAACTTATTAGTCTCAAATAAGATTACATATTAGTGTAAATAGGTTTTCTTTGGGTTTATACAAGATGATTCATGAATGGGGTAACCAGTTCGAACCTTTTTTTACAATGAGAGGATTGGTTTCTAGGTTTCTTACATGTGTATGTTAAACACTGAACATCGTCAAAGTAATTAAGTCTATTCCATAGTGTTTTAATTTAATTGAATTTAATATTGTTTTAAAAAAAAACCATTCAAGATAGCTAATTCTTATTAATTCTAAAATGGAGGCTAATTTTGTAAAAATGTATATTAATTGTTTTATAAAAATTCTAGTAATTAGTACAAAATAAAATCATTTAAGCATCCCTTTAAAGGAGTACACTGCTATATTTAATTACACTAATAAATAGTGGAATCTATTTTCTACTAGAATTATAGCTATTGGAACACATCATTAACCTAACCCTCTTCTCTAAGTATGTCTATTAAAATATTAATTATATCCGATGTCTAGTACCCCTAACACAAGCTTAGAGCTTACCACGGGGCTAATTGTTGTTGTGTGGATTGTCCAGAAATATGTATTTATTTTATTTATTTATTTCTCTGTTGATATATTATTTGAGATTAATTTTGATTTACAACATTTTTTTGTTTGCCGTTTCAGAATTTATAACATCATTAAATAATAAGCGTAAAAAATAACAACTGCCTCGCACCAACCCGTTAATAATGAAACAGTATCTCTAGTAGTATCTTGTATGTAAGTGTAGAAGAAATTGAAGCGATAACGTAGTGGCGAGGTTGGTGTAGTGGTCAGCACGTCCATGCGTAGAATGGAAGACGTGGGTTCGTTCGAGTCCCGCATTTCGCTGCTACGTTACTTCGTCTTTATTTTTTCTACATAAATTTAGAATATTAGTAACTATCTCTCTCTGCATTCCAAAGATAATATATGACATATATTTTGGAGCTTATCGCAAGGAAATAACTAATATTTTATATTATTTCCATATATTATTAATTATTAATGTCGATTTATAAATATTTAAGATTATATCGTGTTTTTTTATGTGATTTTGTCAGAATTTTATAAATCAATGCACAAAGTGTATATTTTTTTTATAAATAAAGAAAATCTTATAAAATGTTTGTATGTAATTCAGGGTTTAAAGTGCCTCCATAAACATAAGAGTATTTGTTTGTTAGTGTTTAGTTTAGTAGTATTTTAAGTAGAAAAAAATTGTAGAGAATATAATTTTGTTAAAAAAAATGCATGTTACGAGAATGTTAGTGAGAACTAGATGTTTAGTAGAATTTTTTTTATTATTAGTTAGGATTTATTACTATATAATAGCTAGAAAAAGACACAATTTTATTTTGCTGAAGCTTTTTAGTATTTGCTGCGAATATTAACAATTTTGTTCCTTGCTCAAGCCAAATATTAATTATATTAATACAATTTTCCCTTTAATTGATCTCTATTGCATTTCAATACATTATATCGAATTCGAATATTTTTCTAAATTCTTTCTCATACGTATATATATTTTTATACGCTTAGCTTATAAAATTGCCATATAAATTTCTAGACATACGCATACGCATTACTAGCGCATTTGGTCTCTTTCTCTCCTATGTATTTTAAATATATATGAAAGAGACAGACTTACGCTTGTAAAACAGAGATAGAGCATCATCAGCATCAGCTGTAAAGATGTATAATTTGATAGAATTTATCTTAAGATATAAGTATAGACAAGATGTAAACATGAATGTTAGTAACACACTCACAGATGTAAATCGAAAACTCGTGGCGCCATCAATTAGTATTTAATTGAGTTGTGTTTTATCTTCTTAAAATATTTTTTTTTCTAATTTTGGTGCAGAATGATTTAAATAACCATAGCAGGTGTCGTGCATTCGCGGCACCGACGCAGTCGCGCCGCGCCGCGGACGTACTGTCGCCAAACGCTAAGTTGAAAGCGCCCTTAGTACACAAATTTAAAATATTGTTAGTTTTCTTGTTATTAATTTAGAATACTTTTAGTTTTCTAATTTTGTTTATAATATAAGCTACGAGAAGGTTTATTAAAAACAACTTGCTTGTGAATGAAATCAATTCATTAATGCAACGTTTTATCACAGTCAATTCAATCACTGCTTTCTTTTCCCTGCAAAAGACAGCCCTGATGATTGTTGTTGTTTGCCAATTGGGGATATTACGCGATATTCGGCGCAGACGGCGCCACTAGCACATACAGTAAACTGCGTTTTCTTTAAATTATACAGCATTCTTAACTGGCTATTTCACCGTCAGCAGGCAGAGCAACCTCGTAATCTTGTCTTAGCCATATTTATTAATGGCTTCCGTTGCTGGCTATAGTGATTTAGTTATTTGAATGATCTGTAAAAAACTGTTTACTGTCTAAGCTAGTGCTGCACTCTGGCGTCAGAACATTGCAGTATAATCCCATAATATTTGCCAGATGTAGTATTACTGTTATTCGTTTTGTTTTGTTTAGAATTTAATTTTATTTGTTTGTAAAAGTAGGTATAGTATTTGAGACCAGTTCAGAACAACAAAACTTTTGAGATTTTTCTTATTGTTATTGCATCAAAGTAGATCCCGGTTTTTTCTCAAAAGTGGAACTATTAAATTGAAAAAATATTATAAATTTGAGTTTCAATTAGGTATTGTTATTGGCTTATTTTGTGTTCCGAACTGATACTTGGAAATATTAGTCGCATTTGAAATTGTACTGTAGTCTCTAGATTTGAAATGTATTGCTTAGCCATTTAGAACCCTTTTACACATAATTATATTAAAGAGCAGGCCCTAAAGGAAGTTGAGTTTGTAAAAAGTGAATTCCACCATCTCCCCTCCACTCCAGGACAAGCGAATTACCATCCTTTTTAGTGGATATTCCCTCCACTCGCACTAAGCGATTCTCATCCACCTTTATAATTCGCACGGCAAAGGTCTGGAATGCGCTCCCTGCTGCTGTACTTCCTAATAACTACAACCTGAGTGTCTTCAAGACAAGAGTCAATAGGTACCTTCTAGATTATCTAGATCTATGTGATCCATCCTCGTCCACATCGACACTTACCATCCGGTGAGATTGTGGACAAACAAAGATCTATCTCTCATAATAAAAAGTAGGGTCCGGAAAATAAGCTCCAATTCGTTAAATTCGTCGGACCACATTTGCCGGTCCTCACTTCTTGCAAACTCAACCTTTTTTCAGCTCCTCCTCTATTATACAAATTCTTGCCGATATAGAGAAATTATAGTTCCTGCATACGTCATATTTTATAACAATATACTCGGAGGTTTTATACATATTTGTAATGTTATTTTTCGTATACATTTTTACATAATATGTTAAATTTTCAATCAAATTCTATTAAACCGTTTGTAAATCTATTTTTGTTCTTTTTATTGCGAAATTGCATTGACAAATATATGTATTCCATAAGAGGTAGTATTCAAAAGAGGTGCAAAGAGGCGTTGTTACATGAACCTTAGGTGAGTGACACAAGTATGGACTTTGTGTGGCACAGGTAGGAAAGGCAATACAACTGTTTCGTTAATTTTTTTTATTGAATATTATAATTTTCTTTTAGTTTTTTATGCCGTTTGTGTCACACCTTCCCCACTTGTGTCACAGAATTTGTTTTCTTTTTTCTGGTAATGGGATGTGTTATTATCCTTTGCTTTGTTTAAATGCATTTTTATAATTTTTAAACATGCTTAGTTTTACTACTAATAATAAAAACGGAGTCGAAAATGCCTTTGAATAGTTTCATAGTATGATTCTACCTTAGGGTGGTTTTACAGTGACGCTCCTGTCGCTATTGTATTAAGGGTCCTTATAACCCAACTTCATCACGATTTGGTATGTATGGTATTTATACAATAAAAGGTTAAAAATGTATGTACTTTGTTTTGTGATTTTCGTAGAACGCTTACAAATTTTTTGATTTTGCTGGTCTTATTTTAAGGCATATAAAAATAAAATGATGTTCACTTACCAAAAGGTATAATATAGATGGTAAAGTAGCGTTTAGATTTTGTTATATTTTTTTATGAATGAACATAAGTGGCTGTGACATACAGATGGACAGACAGACATGACGAACCTATAAGGATTCCGTTTTTTGCCATTTGGCTACGAAACCCTAGGACCAAGACCCTCAAGGGCCGAACACTGGCGAACGCGTCACTGTAAAACCAGACTTAAACTTCTGCTGCTTCTCGTATTTAGTGTGATCCATTCATTCATTCATTCATATCGTTCACTATGCGCAGGCGACAATAAGCCGATCTGGCAAGTGGCGGAGGAGCGGGAGGAGAACAAGCATCTGCAGAAGGAGAACGCCCCGTACGGGGAGTACGGCGGCTGGCACAAGGCGGCCAAGGTAACTGTGAGTGCATTTACAGGATAATATAGTGCATATACATGTCCCAACTAATATTAGAAATAAGTCGAAGATAATGCTTCCAATGTCCCACATATATACATCTACATAGATAACGCAAGTATCAAGATTTAAAAATACAAAAATACGTAAAAATACAAAATGTTTATTTTCATTAACAGTGTTTACAATTTTGCACAACAATATTTATTTATTTATTAAAATAGGCTACACCAACAGAATATATAACAAACACTTTAAAGTAATTAATACACACATTAATATACTAATATAATATACATATTCTAATTAAAGGTGAGCACAGCATTTGCAAAAAACTAAATATGTCACAAACAACAGCTAAAATTGAAAAAAAAAAACAGAGACACTTAAACAACAAAATATAGCAGAAATAACAAGTAAAATGACAAAAAGATAAAAAAAAAAAAAATTAAAAATGTTATTAGGAATATTGGAGACCTTCTGTTAAGTATGGAAATACATGTATTAGAAGGCACCCTCACCCGTAAGATTTGTATTGAAACCAAGCGTGCCGACTTTTGAATGTATTATGATGCGCGACAGTATATAGCTTGTTCCAATATTTATCGCCTCCTGACACACAAAGTCCAGATCAAACGTCCAAAGCAGACGCGGCAACATAATGTGAACATTATTTCATAATTTTCGCGGCCGTCTGGCTGCAACAACGGACGCGCGGTCTGAAGTTAGCGGCGACCAACCACGTCGCTTGGTCGGGGTTCGGACATGCTAACTACATGCATTTGCGTTATCTACGTAGACGTATATTTTCATTTATAGCTTAATATACCTCACGATTTGATAACTATCCCAAGAACTTGCAACTTGCAAACGTACCTATATTCTTACTAAATAAATCTAAATTTAAAATTTAAGAAAAACCCCCGATTCCAATGCTTTAATTTCCTTAAATGTAAAACAACATAATATTATGTAATGTGGACGCGATGCGTTTTCATTTGATACCCCACACTAGTATATTTGCAGATTTTCGGTTTTCCTTCCCCACTCTCACCCCCATAACTTTTAAACGGCCCAACCGATTTTCATGAAACATGTCTAAGAACACTCGCGCCAGACTCACCTTTCATACAAAAAAAAACTAAATTGAAATCGCTCCATCCGTTCGGGAGCTATGGTGACACAGACAGACCGACAGACAGACAGACAGACAAACTTATAACACCCCTCTTTTTTTGTCGGGGGTTAAAAATGCTATTATATGAATGTAATTTTAACTTGAATGCAGGTGGACTCCCCAACAGTGACGACCACTCTGAAGAACCTAGGCGCCCTCTACCGGCGCCAGGGCAAGTACGAAGCTGCAGAAACCCTTGAAGACTGCGCGCTACGCAGCCGGAAGGAGGTAAATTAGTCATAGACATACCTTTTTATCTATGCTTGACCTACCGCAATGCTGCCCTCTACAAAGGCAATGGTGTTACGCATCAAGTCCTTTTCTATTCTATGGAAGCTTCACAAAATGCTTAAACTAAGTAAAATTCTATAGAATGCAATAGTGCCATAGCCATTTCATTTAACGTCTTTTTATTTAGTATAAGCATGTTGAATTGCTCCCATAGACACAACTACCACACTGCTGCCATCTGCGGGGCCGAAGCGCTACTACACATAAGGACCTTATCCTCTGTTGACACTTTTAGTAGATAGTTCAGGTTTCAGTAGCAAGTCAAATTTTCTATCTGTTTATAAAATTAGCGCAAACATGCATTTTCTGTAGAAACTACCTACTCTGAAAATGGTATAGATATATTGTATCCCACTGCTGGACAAAATGCCTTCCCCAATTCCCTCCAGCAGTCTCGGGAGACTGAGGCTAATATAATGATTAAGCTAGTTATGATCAATAAAAAATATGTATATTAAGGTATAAAGTTTTGTTTCATATTTGGTTTTGAAATAAATAAAAATTCCGGTTTAATATTGTTCTGATTTCCATTATAATCATTGTCTGAATTGGATAAAGTCCTTATGTTTTTTTCTAAAATTTCGCTGAAGTAGTTTACGGTTTATACGTTTGTCCATTTCCGACACTTTGTAGTTAGCTACAAATATTTCACTTTCACACACTTCACAAATTTTATGCAGTACTTATTATAAGATTACACATAACACTTGCTAATTTAATTAATACAATATATTTAGTGTTTCTATCGATACAAATATGCATTCTATTTCCTTATCTTATGGTACAATATGTATAGTGATATCTATAAATTTTACTTTTTATGTATTTAATGATATGAATATTGATTATAAATGTTTTTTGCTATTGACACAAGTAAACAAATGTCGTTTTTGCACGCTGCCAGCACGTTCAACAAGTAAGTTTATTGCTAAAACGGTTTCAAAGCACAATTTTGAATACAATTCAGTTACTATACTTATAAGTTCTTATAATTATAATAAGTACATTATTTCCGACGTTATGTTCTTTGGCTAAAGCGTTTTTAATTGTCGGGTGTCGGAAAGTGTTGAATTTGCTGTCCATACTTAATTATGCAGGAGTAGTCTACAAATATATGTTTGTATGTATTTAAAGACTTCTAACAGATTTTGTGATGCCCTCGCACTCAAAAAGTACAGACATATTTTGTGTGGGACGCTCGTGTATATCGTGTAAATCTATGCAGAGCTAAGCTTTTTAGCTTCAAACTATTTTAGCGTTTGGATGTTCAGTTTGAAAGTTTGTTAGCCTGTGGATCGACTTTAAACAGCTCTAAAATAACTAAAACTGGGTGCAACTCATACTCTAAACTAGTTATATTATGCTGCCAACATAAATCCCTGACACTCGACAAGTGGAGACGATCTTTAAATCAAGTAGAATCGATAGATAACATTCGGTTCGGTCACGGCGACTATTTTAGGTCGTTGATGTAGCTTACCTCCAGGCGTAGAGAAATAATAGTAATAGTCATTAATAGTTACCTATGCATTGATAGTAAGATTACACGTCACAGCTGATTAAAAAAAATGCAAAAACCTCGCACATTGCGGGCAAGTTAACATAGTTTTAAAATGTATGGTATGACTAGGCCTTGGACATCGTGAAACAGTCGCGAGCGAGGCAGGCGCGCCACGGCAGCCGCGACTCGATGGAACACCATGCTGCCGACCACCTCGACGAGGTTAGAGCGGACTGAGGACCTGTCAATGTCACTGTCTATCGATACATCTCAATGTCAGAACGTGCGCTTAAGCTGTTGGTACGCTTGGAAACTAGAAAATATAAGCTTGGTTACCTAAACTTGTTGTAATATCTATTAAACTAAAAATAAAACTTACTTATATTACTGCTTAGCTAACTTGACTCTATAGCAAGTATAAACAAGTATTATCATAAATAAATGATTTAATTAAAAACATTTCAAAATTAACACTTTATATAGCTTTTAGCTAGCTTTGAATCTTTCTAGTTGTATATATTTAAAAACATTCTTATTCTAAGAGATTTTTTTACAAATATATGCAAGTTTCCAAGCGCATACAAGCTTAAGGGTACGTCCGACATAAATGCATTCGCTTTATATTCGTCGTTCTTGGTGCATTTCGTCTTGTCTTGTAATGTCTCCGATGGCTTGGGTAACTAAAACAAGTTATATTTGTTAGGAATAATATTATCAGATTGTAAAATGTCAGATTCATTCAGTAACCAAGCCATCATTTGCTTGTCCTGATGTTTTGGTGTGTCCTTTGGTGTTTTATAGATTATAGTATCACTATGCACGGTTCATTGCACTTAGTCTTCACTTAATCACTCGGATAAGCTTATTTCGTGGTTAAGTATCGTAACTAGTTCAAGTCGTATCAATCATCATCTTGACATATTTTTCTAAACAGTTTTTCGTGGGGTTCGCATTTGAATTTTGGTTATTTTCCATGGATCATTTTCGCTCATCATTGTCTCGATTATTATTTCTTTAAATCTAGTTAAAAACTTTTAGAAAAGTGTAATTTTTTTTTAAAACCTAAATTTGTTAAATTTTATTTTTAATCTCGAAATTGTTTGAGGCTTACAAATGTTGATTTTCTTATAATATACTTAAATAATACCATTTTAAATTTAATTTTATATATTATTTATTTTCTATTAATTATTCATATATGTACTACATTTATTTTATAATCATCACTTCACACTAAACACATTTTTTGTACATACACATAGATAAAACCCCGAAACTCGTTTCGAAACGAATGAAAACGCATGGAACTGATATCTAATTTGAAGGCTGTTAACATTATTAATGAAACTAGCGGGATTTACTCACGTTAAGAACTAGAGTTGATATACTTTTAATTGAGAAACGCGCGCGTGTGAACTGTAAGGAGACTGGGCTCGCGCTGACGCTCACTCCTCCTGATGAAGGGCTATTGACTTCCGTCCGAAACGTCGAAAATTTATCGACTCTAGATCATCGCGTGAGTAAATCGCGCTTTTTACAATGAAAAACTGACGATAACTTTGAAAGTGAAATTATTAATGCTTTCAATAAAACAACTTCAACTAAATACCTCCGTTCATCACACGTTTGTCAATTCTAGCAGTATTTCCTGGGTTTTATCTACCTCGCTTTTTTCCACGCTTCCACCATTTATGTTGCGTTTATTTTTATGTTTTCATTATTATAGGGCGCGAACCCGGCGAGTGAGCCTCGTCTCAATCTAAAGTCAAAGCTGTTTAACGCCCTAGGGATCAACACAGCGAGCGCGCCGCATCAGTAGTTAGACTAGACTAGTGTAAGAATCACTGCTTCGTGCGGACCTGATCTTTTGCCACTTGGTTGCTATTGCTAAACATGGTTTTAAACAAATTTCCTGAGGTTTTTAGCTCGGTGAAGTAAGTATTGCAAATTTCTTAATTAAAACGATTAAGAAGATAGTTGATCTGTCTTATAAAGCAGATGGATGTAAGGATAGTAAATAAAGTCTTGACAAAGCAGGCAAAACCAATATATTTGAAGAAATCTGTAATATTGAAATATATTTTGTAAAAAATCTGTTTGCATAACCAAGTCAACGCTCATTCAAGAGAACATGTTCGTATTATACTTAATTGTTCGCAGCCATCTTTAATTTTGTGACGAAATTCAAAATGGCTGTCATTTATATTAGCTTAGTATTATTTATTATTATTAGCATGCTGATAGGGATAATTTTAGGAAATGAATGAAAAATCTAAAAAAAATACAAATCAAAGTGTGATAGAGATTATCGAAGCATGCTTGTAAGCCGTCCCGTAAATAATACGCATAATAAATAAATAAAAAGATATGAACACTATGGGGCGAGATAGGATTTTAAATCGATGACAATATAGTCACATATTTTTAATTGCAGCATTTTATACATCTGAGTTTATTTTTAATTAGAAATATCCAGTAGCTATATTATTTTTTGGATGTATAAAATGGTATATTAAGTAAATTGCATTTATTATTATCGTGGATTCGGGATATATTTATTATTTACACATTTAGACTCGCGCATGGTTACACAACGATTTTATTTGCTTACGATTATTCAATTTTAATTTGCTGATATAATTTTATATTGTATTCATAATTATTGAATGCATGATTGTGTGAATTTTATTTTGTGAACGTGTATTTATCAATAGTTATGTTTATTTTCGTCATGTTGTCAGTAATACGCATTATACTTCATTCCAGTTATATCGGTCTAAGCTTTATGAGTATAGGTGATAGTGTTATTTACATTGAGTTCTGTACGTGGGTGCTGCTTATTTTATGTGATTTTTTTTACTATTATTGTACACTTTTTAATACGAGTATAACAAGCAAGATAGAATCGACTCAAATACCCACAGATTAGAAAAGAATCTCCAATTTTAAATCACTACAATTTTCTGTCACAATTTTGATGTTATTAGAATTTTTACTGCGTCTCAATGTCATATCGGAATATAAGAAATTGTTGAAATAAATATTTATGTACATACGTTTTGTTTTATTTATTGTTGGTAAGTCTACGTGTTATGCAATTTATTACTGCGGGGACTTTTAAGTTGATCTTTCGCTGCGTGCACACGTAATCGAATCTTTATCTGTTTAGTGAGATTGTAGGATCGGGTCGGTCGAATTGCTCGTGTGAACTCTAGCATTGAAATAATGTTGTCACTGACTCGGATCCTTATAAATCAGATTCGACAAATTAAGACACGACCTTGTGTCGCAGCGTTAGGCATCGAAATCGGTAACACATGCTTTCGTTGTTAGACTCCTATGCATGCTTCTCATCTCATGCTACTTCTGAAGTCCTTGTAAAGACAATTAGACGTACAACGATCTCTAACTGTATCTAATTCGTGCTGTAAACATTAATTATGTAGAAATATCCAGGTAGTTTGTTATTTCGTCACTAATCTTCATTATACACTTAGTTATTTAGACTCCTATAAAATATTTCACTTTATAGGTTATCGTGAAAATAGTTCTCCAATCTTGTAAATCCTAAAATCCTAAAATTCAAAAAATGGCCTATTGGAAAGTTGTCATGCTTATACGAAGCAAAAGTGGTAGTCTAAGGTAGGATCCACTTCCAAGCTCGTAAAGTAAATTATGTTTATAGATAGTTCCTATGGTAGTATTTGTATCATACACAACACAATCGCAGATCGCGAGTAAGCGCGGGGATGATGACGATCTCGACCTTATAAGCTCTAAATAAAATTAAATTGTCTTTACGGTTTTGTAAGGGCGCGCCGCTGCGCGTTTTCTAGTGGTAATTGTACCTAAAGCGTATTTTATTGTCAAGACAAATGAAGCAAAAGAAGAAGTATGTCATGGGGCACATCACGACCTCATAACCACCTGCAATGACCCCTGAATAAAGAGGCCCAGGATCGTGATCTCACTGCATGCACCCACAAAGGGGAGTCTGTTAAGCTGAGCTACCCATGAAAGACATCATCATTATGCCAAAAATATTACTAATGGTGAATTAAGGCCTAATCTATCTCGTCAAGAGAGAACTCCCTGTGTCCCAGCAGCGGGAACGTGACTGGGGTGTTGGTGATGTTGAATCTTAAAATAAATAATGCATTTTCGATTTAGGAAATAATGGCCATTGTTCGTAAAAAATCTATTTTCTACCCTGTAACTGTAACGTAGTCTCCATTAGCATCATCATCGGTAGTAGCAGGTGATAAATTGCATAACACGGGGCAGGTGCGAGACCGGAGCGGAAGTTTCTGTAAGCTCCGGGATTCGATCCGGCGCTCGTCCGCGCGGCTGCTGGGCCGCTGGAGGCATTCCGCGCATCTGCCCGATGTAGACTACTCAGATCCTGACAGGTAATCATTTAGCCAGGGTTAGTTCAGTTTCTTTTAATTGGACTTAACGCTTGAAGCGACAATTTGCCAGTGTCGAGTTAAATAAAATTATAAAGTCGAAAATGATGTTACTCAGTTGAATGCCATTTTTCTAGCCAGGGTCAATTCAGTTCAAATTGGACTCAAGCGTCAGTTTGACAGTGTCAAGTTAAATAAAGTTGTAAAGTAAAGAAGATGTTACTCAGTTGAACGTCATTTTTCTTAGCTAGGGTCGAAAGGCAGTTTAGACATTATCACACTATCTATCCGTGTAACATACAATAGAGTTGATATCTATACGACCATGAGAAAATACTCTATTTACCAGTAGACACAAGAACTTCTAGTGTCTTACAACTTCAAAATAAGTCGAATACCCTATTAACAATTCTTATTGAGTGAGTTAAGATAGATACGTCTTTTTCCTACTTCGAGTATTCAGCACTTTCTGCAAGTTATCTGATCGACATTTTGTTTTAATTAAACGTCTAGTAGTGTTATGTATTGACTAGATTAAAAACTGAAAAGTTTAGATATGAATGTGCCTGTTTATTATTCATTTGCAAGTTGCTTAGTGTTTGAAATTTTATGTGCATTTTAATTAGAACGTAGAACTATGAATGTTAAGTGGTAAGTGTTTTGTTTTATTATTTTTATATTTGGGCCTAAGATATCAATTTGCAATATGTAACATAGATAACATAAAGTTTAAACAACGTTTAAATAACCGACTTCAACATCTTATAAAATTCTTGGGATGCTCTCGATTATCTGTAGGTAATCCTATTATCAGATTTTGACACGGTGACAACGGGACCACTCAGAAAGCATACCCCTTACTAATAAAAAATTTACAAAGTAGGTTCCCAACTTACGAAGTTATAGCGTTGCAAACATTAAAAAAATACATTCCGTCGAACTGAGATCCTCCACCATTTTTGTCGGTTAAAAAGGGGCTACCTACTCCTAAATTCTTAGTAACGAATAGAGGAGTATTTACGCATCTACAAGTCAGCCGACTTAAATAGCCCAATAATAATAATTGGTTTTTCCCCGTTTTCGATCGTTTATATTAATGTGCAGTCAATAGAATCGTAAACTGGATCATTTTGTATCGCTATGTATACAGGGTGATCAAAAATAGATGTTCAAAAATGAAATGGGTAGGGGGAGAACCTTTGAATCGGTTTTAACCCCATGTACGAGTATGTTCTATAAACTGTACATACATTTTAATAAAAATATTTTCTGTTATCTGAATAATGACAAACACAAAAGTGGTGGTGGTCTCACTCACTCAACTCACTCATATTTCTTTTATCTTGGATATCTTAGGCCCATCATCTCCAGGTGAATATGTAATTCGTTTCTTCCCCAGCATGAAGCGCGCAAACTCTCTGTCCGCGCTCAGTAGTTCGAGCCAGTCAGGTCAGGAGGCTGGCGGCTCGCCAGCAGGTGACAGGTAGCGCTCGGCGTCGCGCCGGGCTCTTCTGATGTACACCACCTTCACTCTAGTCAGGATTTTGGCGCTGCGCTCATGATGTACCAATTACTGTGGATTTCTATTCAATTGGGATAGTCTCTTGGTAACCAATGTAGGTTTTTTTCAGAGGGAAATGTTCTGATATCTTAACTGTATATGTATTTGCATGTATAAAGAGGAATGGCCTCTGAGCAACCTACTCCAACATCTAAGTTATAGGCTAATGGAATTATTACTTGGTACCTAAGATAAAGGCCTCATTATCAAATGAAAATCACTGATTATATATAAATACCTAATCTCTCTCGTCAAGAGAGAAGACCCTGTGTCCCAGCAGTGGGAACGTTAATAGGGTGTTGATGATGATGACCTAATATACAACTTCAGGAGTGCGATCCATGATTTTCTGTTATCTATTTAAATAACCTTTTCAACCAGAAGTTACCTAATAAACTCAGGGCTTTTTTCACAGAATCCTGTTAAACTAATGCAATGGTTAGTTATATCAATCGTGTCAATGGCTAGTTATGTCAAGGGCTAGCTCGCGTTGTCACAAGTGACTGAGCCAAATTGCTCCATATGTTAAACATTGTTTTAATTTAAGTCGGAGATGGTGAAACAGGCCCTCAGGCAAAAAATTGTTATGGAAAGGAACTGTATGTAATATCAGATTTAAGTTTTTTATGTACGTATGTACCTACAGTATCGTAAAGTGTTGAGAAGTGGGATGGGTTTCTATCACTGACTGTACCATGCAGTTGAAAAGACTTGGTAGTATTGACTATCCTAAAACCTACGTAGATAATTTATGTTAAAACTATTAAAAATCATTCCAGACTTTAATTAAAATCACCTTATATCTTATTGATGCTACGAATATTAGAATGTGCACTGCAAAGTGATTTTGAGCTTAGGTACTGTAGGAAACCTGATCAATTCTCTATCAGAACTATTTCAAAACATTGCTTGCTTTAATATTATGTATATCTAATAAAAACACGGTCGGGTGATGATTACCTTTTTAATAATATTTTTAAGTGGGCACTAATAAATTTTAAAAGCATTTTGGGCCACTAACCACAGGGCTAAATGTTGTTGTGTGGATTGTCCGGAAATATTTATCCCATCAAAAACAATACTTGTCAAAAAAACCAAGTCGCGCAACTCAGTTGTTCTGCGGTAAAAAGTTGTGAGATCCAAGTAAATCCAAGTCTTCAAATTTCGTCTCAAAATTCTTAAATGTTTTATATAAATATATTAAGACTTGGCCATCGCCTGAAAACACGTGTTAATTCAATCGCCTGAAAACACGTGTAAATTCAATTATTTAGTGCGATGGCCAAGTCTCAATATATTTATATAAAACATTAAAGAATTTTGAGACGAAATTTGAAGACTTGGATTTACTTGGATCTCACAACTTTTTACCGCAGAACAACTGAGTTGCGCGACTTGGTTTTTTTGACAAGTATTGTTTTTGATGGGATCTCATTTCTTTTTGTATTTTGTAGACAGTTCTATTTTTTTCCTTTTCGGTACCTTCTACTTATTGTATATATGTCCATATAATTTTCTTTTTGCCGGTTTAGATTGGATTTATTTATATTTCGCATTGTTATTAGGTACTTTAGTACATATTTCGTATATACGTGGCGTTGCGACAGCGCCCTCTATACCGGTCTTTTCTAGATTTTTTAGTTTTTCCTTGATTCATACACCAAACACTACTTATATTCCAAATTTGAAGCTTCTAGGTCTGCTAGAATTGCCTTAGAATTTTGATGATCGGTGAGTCAATGAGTGACAAAATTAAGAAATTTGACCCGTTATAATTCTTAAAATACTGGTTCAAATTGAATGTAATTTGAAATATACCGTGACTTTACAATGCCTGCATGGTTACTGAAAATTTCAGTCTTCTAGTTTTATTCACAACGAAGTTACAGGGGGTCGAAAATGGCCTGAATTGCTTCGAGAAAAGGTACGACAGCGCCCTCTATACCGGTTTTTTTCTAGATTTTTTAGTTTTTCCTTGATTCATACACCAAACACTACTTATATTCCAAATTTGAAGCTTCTAGGTCTGCTAGAAGTGCCTTAGAATTTTGATGATCGGTGAGTCAGTCAGTGAGTGACAAAATTACGAAATTTGACCCGTTATAATTCTTAAAATACTGGTTCAAATTGAATGAAATTTGAAGTATACTGTGTCTTTACAATCCTGCATGGTTACTGAAAATTTCAGTCTTCTAGGTTTATCCACAACGAAGTTACAGGGGGTCGAAAATGGCCTGAATTGCTTCGAGAAAAGGATGGTACGGCCGTGCCGCTTTTTTGCTCGACTTGGTGGGGGCACTGCCGTGCCTCCAGATTTATAAATATCACTACTAAAAAGGCTCATCACTCGATCGTTTAAGACAGAAGCTATTGTACACTGGTTCTGTTTTTGTTTATAATCCAAGCTTATTTATAATGTTTAAGTCACAACTTTTAACAATTCTGATTTCGGTTACACCGTGTTATTATGACATGTAGTAATTTGTAATCAAACATAACGTGACATACACAAAATAATTTAATAGAATAAGAATAAGAAAAAATCTACCTTAAAATCAAAAGCAATCAAGCAAACATTTTGTCTAATTTTTATGACGTTTAAATGCTTTAACTACGTACTCAAGTTCATGTATGATAGTCATACATACAAATATTATGAATATAAGACGCTTATGTTTTGTGAAAGCTCTTACAGCATGAAAAGTACAATAAGTACAAGCTAAGCTATATAGTAAAGCTTGTTTGTGATCGATGTTAAGAATATTGGACTGAGTTAACTGTATTTTGGTTTAATAAATCTCTTTATGCTTAGAAAAATGTGTTTCTTTTCACCCACAGTTGTATAACTAAATTAAAAGTAGGCAGCAAGGTGGGTAAGTTGTTTCAAGAATATTGACAGGTCCTTTAAATGGACATGTATGGTGGTAATTGAATGGATGGAGTGGATGGTCAGGTGCGATACTATTGGGAGCTGTAACTGGACTACCTACTTCATAAAATTATCTATAAATTGTCATTATGTATACAGTCAAAGTAAAAAAAACGTTTATTTCCTTAGAAGCACAGGGACAGGTCAACTTAAAGTTAATAAATAAAAAAAGGTGTTTGCGATTCACACACGATAGAAGTGAAACTTCAGTAAATCGACAAAAGAATGAGATGAATCTAAAAAAAAACAAAAAAAAAACTGTGCAAAAAGATTTTGTTTGGGCGGTCACCCATCCAAGTACTGGCGTCGCGCAACGTTGCTTAACCTCGTTAGCGTTTAAGATTGGCTTACCTGTCGTTTCTTCCGTTGCATCCGGTTTGAAATCACAACGATCCTAAAGAAGTTTCACTTCAAAAATATCAAGGATTACATTGTCTTAACAGTTCGCTTCAATTTTTTACACTGAGTTGTGTAGCGAATACTTCAACACAGCTTTATCAGTTTTTACAATTTTGTAGTTATTACAATTTTGGCGCGTATAAGGGATCAAACTTTCGATACTTTACCAAAGCGTTGTATGTAAAATTTTATCATCAAAAAATCACATAAGATCTCACCGCTCACCCCTCTGAATGACAAGGACAAACAAAAGCTATCTGCGACTATTTTGCATTACAGGGGTTTTAATCGGGCAGAATTTTTAATGACTTCAAGGAAATAAATAAGAAAGAAAACATGTGCCGACCCTACGTAATGTGGGATAAGGTCAGGTGATCAAGGAAATAAAGTTTAGTCGACTGTCGATACCAACACATAGGACGCGGATCTCTAACAGTCCGTAAATTAATACAAATACAAAAACTTTTATTGATAACTGTTGTACAATTAGGTGTTTAAATTGTTTCCGAGTAACGAATAGAGGAGAGTTCAAAGTATCTAATTTTGATAAGGGCTTGTTTCTCAATCTCTTGGTTAGCAAATGGTTATAACATAGTCCACCAACGCAACCAACTAACTGACTTTGTAACCAAGTGAACTGACAACTGTCAGTGACTGCCGAACCGACATTGCTCTATATTTTAACCATTGGCTATTGTACCTACTCATAGATGGTGAAACAGGTCCTTAAACTTCCTGCAATGGTTCCTACGTACATTAGTCATCTCGCTATCTAATTTCATAACAATGGCGGTATGTCATCGTCGTCAAATAGCCGAACCATGGAGTGCGGCTTTATGATGTGACCGACGATAAATAAGAGGTTATGTTGGCCTGCTAAACTCATTAGTGGAGCGAGATTCGGCCAGTCGCAGGGTTGGCAGGGATTAATAAACTAATGACCTAAATTATACTGTTATAAATACCTATACTGTTACTTTATTTACACTTTTACATTGCTATTACAGTACAAAACTAATGCGACAATGGAAAATAATAAGTCGGTACATATTAAATTACATAATTACAAATATATTGTTCAATTATTATTGCTATTTCCAATTGATTCTGCATATTTCATCTAAGTACTGGTTTCTTAAAGGGTTCTAAAAGTAGAGTATCTCTATAAAATTTTAGTAAGTTGCAGGCCGCAAAGGTTCGTAAAAATTGTACACTCGTAATTGGTTTTATTGTACAATAAGGTTGCAACAAATCATCAGTGGCTATTTGTTCTGTTAAATGATTGAACTTAGAGGCTTTGGCCTACAGGGTAGATAACAGGTTTTATTTCAGACACCACAAAAGCCCATATTAACGTTATTTAATTTCTCGGAAAACATAAAATATGTTTTAATGCTTAAAAGAATAATAAATAATATTTCCGGAAAATCTACACAACAACATCTAGCCCCGTGGTAAGCTCTAAGCTTGTGTCACGGGTACTAGATATCTGATATACTTCATATAATATACATACATTAAATACATATTTTTATTATACATATTAAACACCCAGACCAAGGAGAAAAGTGCTACAGATACGACTAACTAGTATATTTACACACTTAGGGCTTACAATATCCGAGTAAAATACTCTATGGTTAAAATATTGAGCAATTTCGGTCAGTCAGTCACTGACATTTGTAATTTATTTTAACCAGTGAGTAATTTAATTCTGAGATAGTAATATGCCTCAAAGATTTCAAATTCGGATAATATATTTAAATATGATATTACTAGTTGCCCGACAGTCTGAAATCCTTGCCTGTAAATTTAATTAAATTTAAATGTAATAATTGGTTATTGGATAACTGTTTTTATGACATAAATGAATACTTGGACATGAAGGATTGACTTATAACAATTATTATTATTATAGCTTATTCATTGTTATTAAAAAAAAACGGTCATTTTCTGACATTTAGAAACATTTATTCAAATCAAATATTGACATATTTTAACAAAACGTAATACAATTTTATTTTATATTTTTTGGAAAACAGTAATAATTTCTATATCGATGACATTAACTTGATTAATAATTTTATTATGATTTGCACGCCTTTATCCACTCAAGCGCCCAGTGACGTAATGTTTATGACGCAAAGCATGTAAAGGACCTATTCTTATTTTGAATAAGACCCAATGCATTCTAGTAAATAACTGATTTATTATTATTATTATTATTACTCGCATTTCCTAGATCTTCATTTAATAAAAGCATCTCGTGGATATTACTTATAAGATGCACATTTTTTTCCACGCTTAAATTACTAACAAACTGCCACAGATTTTTCGTTAAAACTTTGACAACCCTATTGTGTTAAGCTTGGTCCTGAAAAATATACCGTAAATTACGCATAATGCAATGACACAAAATTATAACTAATAAATTCAGCTTAAGTAGGTACATGTACCTACTACATCTACAAATGATTATATTTAATACTGTTGTGCGTCAGCATTTTGTGTGCGTATAAATATTCCCATACCTAGAAGGAAATGTATAAACTACCGACGGTAGGTAGGTATATAAATAAATAATGTTGGAAAATCCACACAAAGCCTTTGTTACGAGTACCCACTAGACATAGAAGCAAATACTTTTTATTTTAGGTCTAAAACTGATAAATAATGTAATTAAATTGAATCTAATAAAATTGAATTGGCTTCTGTGTTAAGGCATGTTCAACAAGCAGGTAGCTAAATTTTTTTTCCTACTGTGTGTTTTCTAAAATAGTAATAAACATTTCTGATTTAAGGCTCTCGTTGTCGTCTCGATCACTTTGTTGCCAAATTAATAAATCTATTTAATTATTTTAAACTTCCAAGGAAAAAAGTAACGTGTTCAGAAAATTGCTTACGTTATCTTGGTCGCTTATGTAGGTACGAATACCTACCTGTCATCAAGACAAAAACTTAAAGCAATAAAATACGATATAGCGATCATCAAGCCACTCATGCGCAGCTGGCAAAACAAAGGAGGGTGCGCACGCGACGTGAGATTTGACTTTTTATCCGATTTGATAGGTACTTATTCAATTTTGTAAAACCAATACCCAAAAAACGTTTCGAGCACAACTTTTTTGTAAGTCTCAAATTATATTTTTTGAGAATATTTTTTTATGAAGACTTGAATGCTAAGTAACCAACGATAGTTTATAGAAATATATTAATTTGCTTTGATTATTCTAATATGTATTAGAAACATAATTTCTACATCACTAACGACCCGCCCAAGCTTCGCTCGGGTCCAAATTACACCTACTTGTAAGCCTAATATAAAAATAATCCGTAACATTTTTTAGGATAAAATATTTCCTCAAATTGAATAACTTTATCGATTTGAATATATTTATTATATTTTGGTGATGGAAGTGATTTTCCTTAGATGGTATCTAAGGATTAAAATCATTTTTCCAATGGATTTGTATCAATGGATCCATAGATAGCTAAAAATAAGATTCTAATATTGCCATGCCCTGTATGGGCTCATGTTGTTAGCACTTACTCATTTTAAGACCATGTTTTATGGATTTTCCCGCGGGAACGACACGTATGAATGCGGTAAAAAGAAGCACTTAGCCTACCTCGATAGACAGTATCTAACGTGAAATAAAAAAAGTGTGTGTGTGTGTCAGCTACGACGCACGATTGGAGATTACTCCTTACGAACTATAATTATGATATATATCGAATAGAAAAAAAGGGTAAATGAACGCATCTGCTAAAATGATAAGAGAAACAAACATATATCTGTAATTATTCGGATTATTTATATTACTTCAATAAAGCGTATTACATAAAGTATGTTACAAAATAATATAAATAAAATACAGCAATATATAATTTTCGGGGAGACCCCGAAAATGAGATTAGCTGTGTAATGTATTCCATCTCATTCTTTTACACGTTCAATCCTACAGATATATATTTTCTCAAATTTGGTTTGTCTCTTTCTACGTAACGCCTCAACTTTTCGTGTTACACTTTTTGATTTTACTCCTCATAAAATTTCCGTACCGGGCCTTATAGATAACTAAAATCGTTTCTTAAGGAGTAAACTTCAATTATTCAAATCGGACCAGAAGTTCCTGCGATTAGCTCGTTCAAACAAACAAACTCTTCATCTTTATAATATTAGTATAGATCGTATCCCCTAAGGTGTTTTGAAACACCATCTACAGGTCGAAGCTAGCATCACTCTCGATTCAGCCGAACCACAGCCCCCGAGCGACAGCCGAGCCACCGAGTGTACTAAGCCTTGATGATGATGTTCCAATTAGAGCTTAATGGGCCGTAGGGCCGGGCTCAGGCAGCCGCAGCTCTGGGAAGCGGCGGCGAGCCGTGTAACCAGCGCCGGCGCATCCATCTAGCCACTGATTTACAATTAGATCTAGTCTTTGCATCAGATTAGCTGATTAGATTAGGTTTTGACTATAGGTACTTACATTTCAGTATAATATACTATACTGAAATGTAAGTACAGTAAACAAGTAAGTGAAGGTTAGGCTGTCAAGAATATAATGTACCGATGATTCTTGTGAATGTGTTGATATTTTCTTTAATTGCTATTATGTAGGTATGAAATGAATATTATATAAAATATATGCACGACTTACCTAGTCGAATATTACCTACCTACATTAAGCTCATGAACCTGGACAATCTATAGAATACTAGCTGACACCGGCAAAAGATTTTTTTCAAAATGAAAAATAGATGTTGGCCGATTCTAAGACCTACTGAATATGCTCACAAAATTTCATTAGAATCGGTCAAGCCGTTTCGGAGGAGTATGGCAACGAAAAGTGTGACACGAGAATTTTATATATTAGACTAGCTGACCCCAGTAAACGTTATTTTGCAAAATTTTTTTGTTTTTTTTTTTTTTAATGAAAAATACATGTTGGCCGATTCTCATAGATACCGGATAAGCACAAATAATTTCATCAAGATCGGTCAAGCCGTTTCGGAGGAGTTCCATTACGCAGAAGTGTGACAGAAGAATTTTATATATTAGTTATTATTCTATTCATTCCTAAAATGTAGATATGGATCCTACATATCTTCATTCCAGGAAACTTAAATTGAATATAATTTAAGTTTCTAGAATGAACATATGTAGCTGACAGCCATAAAATATAACTTCATTTCCTTGCTTGGTAGGTGATGCCGCGGGTTACCGGTGTTAATGTGTTAATACAAGATACAAAATCATTTATTTCCGAATCGAATCAGATTTTACGAATCTTGTAAACTTCGAAAACAGTGCAAAGAGTGCCATTAAAAATCGTAGATTGGTATCGCACGAAGCACACACTGACAATTATTGACTATTTGACAATTCATCATCGACATCATTTGAACCTTTTCAGACTTTCTATAATCCACTGTTGAGCACTTCACAAGTCGCATACAACACAGAAGTAAATTATAATTACAAT
The DNA here is from genome assembly GCA_929108375.1 of Gymnoscelis rufifasciata. Lineage (NCBI taxonomy): Eukaryota > Metazoa > Arthropoda > Insecta > Lepidoptera > Geometridae > Gymnoscelis > Gymnoscelis rufifasciata. Next base: position 1,954,237 of record OV815315.1, on the reverse strand, counting down.
AATTTGAATAATATCCAAAAATGTACATGGAAAAAAGCCGTGTTGGCTAAGTGGGAGCACACTAGGCAATTTATTCCGAAGGTCGACCGATCGTCTCTGGATATTTCTTCTTGATAAATGTATGTGCACTTAAAGCACGTGTTTTAACGGTGAAAGCAAAAATCGTGAGGTAACCAGCATGTTCTGGGAACTTAAAAGAGTTTGGAGGGCATGTGACATTCACCAACCCACTTGGCCAGCGTGGTGAATAAAGGCCTAATCTCTCTCTCTAAGAGAGAAGTTACTGTGTCCCAACAGTGGAAACGTTAATAGGGTGATGATGATGATGTAAGTACCTTTACACACGATTCTAATATTGACAGGGTATGATCCGGGCTCATGTTGTTAGCACATATTCTATCACCAATTGTACACATGAATGCAATAAACGATTTTGATTTGATTAGATTATTACTGCTGAGGACCATGGCGTGTAGATTTAGATCAGTCGCGGAAGCAACTATTGTGTAGGTATATTCTAAATCGTAAACCTTTCACCCTTCGGCCGACGGGGGCAGGGCGTGAGAACCACTGTCCCATGGGACTCACCATCCCTTCGACAAGCTTGTTCACATTTAAATCATTCAATTCTGTAATTGACTGATTAATTGTGTTTGTAATGAAGTAAGAAAAAAAAGGTCTATAATATTAAGCTGCAAACGGGTGGTTAAGTGATCTTTTTAAAAACCAAACGATACAAATTTAATAAATACTAATTCAAGAACTGCTAAGTAAGTTTTTTAGTAGGTTAAGTGGGTTTTCAAGAAAGTAATTTTAATACTTTAAGAACTTTGGAACCCTTTAAATTAAAAACATTATTAGGTAGTTAAAGTATTTTCTGACTTTTAATTTCTCGATTCCATGTATATATTCAATCATAATATTAAATAAATATATCCAACAATATATGGCTACTACGTGAAAAGTTCTAAAGCTTATGTTACTGGTACTACATCTGATGTACTTTATATAATAGACATACAAACATAGAATTTTTTTCATATAAAACTTACACTTCTCCAAATACGTGCTTGTTAATAATTATAATAAGTTAATAGCTCTGTCAAAATCTATTTTTCTAGTTCTACAAGTTGATGGACCCGTGAAATCCCCGCCCTAAGCAGCTCGCTCCGCCCATTCTGCGCCTGCGCAAGTCCACTCGTAGCTTTCAGCTGTTCTGATGTATTTCACCACTGAAACTGGACGCAAGTAGACGTGTCCGATCTTGATTTTCATAAATTAAATTATAGTCATATTAATTCAAATTAATTAAATAATTATTAAATAAGTTCCAACGTGATATAGATATCGAATTCTTGGGTCACAGAAAGCGCTGGTTTCATCGAATTCATTTATTTTTATTATCATAGAACGTCTTGGTGTAAACTGTAATGTTTTATGTGGAAAAAAATAAACTTTGAACTTTTAAAAAAAAACATTGGGAGGTATTTGTGCGTCACAGAAAACAAAAAGACTTCTGATCAGATTTTTGATTTATATTAATGTTTTCGGAATGTTCATAGCCAGAAATCTATCTTTAGAAACCTACTGAAACAATTACCTGCCTACTCCAAATACTTTGCTATTAACTCTGTCATAGTAGTCATAAAATGGCAGCTGTCTAATTCAAAATGGAGTTTATACGAACGAGTTTCCCGTTCCTGCCAGAAGAGCAGTTCTACGAGGAGTCGGTCCAGTACCCGGCCCAGGAGTGGTGGCCGTGGCCGGAGACGGAGACGTGGGTGGAACAAGTGAAGGAGGAGACCACTGAGGAGGGTGAGTTGGTTGCTTGTGTTCTTTTAAATGAAGCTTCTTTAAACTTTGACATAATGTATTACTTATTTCTTCCTTTTTTTTAATTTGATTATTTTTGTCATACAAGATAAGACCTAAATATTTTGGAAGATTTATCTGTCATTATAATATTCACACGCTTAACAAAGCAAAATGTGCTGTTCTGTCTGTAAGTACTAATATATCATCCAATTATGTAAATCATGTCTTTGTAAATAAATGATTTATTATTATTATTAAAAAAATGATCTACATCACTATTACAATGTAGCCGTTAGCAAGACTAATCAGTAATTTTACATAATGCCATAAATGGGTACGTAGAGTAAAATAAAGAACGTGTACATTTTTGTTGCTTTGGTCTAGTTGTTTTCTTTGTGTTATATGCATGTTGTAACAAAAAAAATGTATCTATGTAGTATATCAGTCACCTAGCACCCAAAATACAAGCTCTTTTTAGTTTGGGGTTAGGTGATGCTGACTTTACTTACTGCCTCTATTTAGAGGAAGACATTATGTAAAATATTGAAGACTTTATATTTTCTATTTTTTAAATTGACTAGCTTTTCACCATGCCACGGTGTTGCCCGTTTTAATGGATTTTTCCGCGGGAACAAGGTATTTTTATGCAGTAAAATGGTTATTGTACTCCTCAATAAATATTCTATCTGAAACTGAAATATTTTTTTAAGCGGACGAGTGAATTCATGCGATTAGCTCGTTTCGACATTCTATCAAACAAACTCTTCAACATTTTAGTATAGATTAACCCAATCTGGATTCATCTTTGGAACTATGATTTTAAGAACTTGTTAAACAACATTATGTTTTTGAATTTGAATTTGAACATTGTAAGCTGTAGACATCGAAAGCTATGTAGTAAATAGAATAATCATAATTTTTCTCATTGTCTTAGCAGCAAAAACGATAATTGGAGCCCAAACTTGATACAATGATACATTCAGTTTAGTCAGTAGGAAAATAATCGGCAAACTTTTCTATTTAAAAAAAATTATATAAATTTCTCTGCAAAAGACGTATTCAACGATACCTCAATATGAACGTTAAACATCATGGCAAATATTTTACTAAAGGAAAACTCTAACGGGGATTTTCACCCACTTTATTAATGTTAGTAGGTACCTACTCCATTTGAAAAAAAAAACAAAACTATTTAAAATCGCATGAAAGCCTTAACTCACGGAAAACTTCAATATACTGTAATGTCTTGATTTTTCCTTTGCAGGGAACTATTTCTTTTTCCTGTTAATTAAAAATCCGTATGTTTTCTATAAACAAGTGCGCGTAAACGAAAAAATCGTTTCACGCACTGAAGTTTCTATAATGTGTTTCGTAATGTGGCCTGTTGAAGCCATACCTTCTAGGTCTTCATTCTCCATGTTAGACCACATCGTCACTTTACATCAGGTGAGACTGTAGTCAAATGAAGGCTCATCAAGCATTAAAAAAAAACAATTTTCTTTTTTAATATGCTAATTTAGGAATAAGTTCCGACAGCAAATCCTTGTGACCCTACTGTACAGGCTTGATAGACCTAGTGTAGGGAACATCGACAAACTAAAGGTACCATCTATCTTGTATTTAATTTAAATGTTCTAGTTACTAAGTTCACCTTTGTAAAGATGTTGGATACCCAAATAGAATTAAGTTTTAGAAAACAATAAATACATTCATTCATTCATTCAAAAGTTATTATTATTTTAGTCACAGGGTAGATTGCATGTGACTCTATGTTTAAGTAACGTAGATCATTATTGTACTAGGTAGATGTATCATTATAAACATGCACTGCAATAAAGTGGCAGTAAAGGCCACCTGAGCAGGACGCGCATAAACGCGCCGTAAACAGTAGCGCCGGCGCTTGCGCATGTGGGAGATATTAGCTGGCTTCCTCTGTTATACAATCCTATGAGATTGCTAGGATTCAATCAATCATTTATTAAAAACCAAAGAAAGTTTTAGGTTAACGCAGTCTTGAGGACTTTCAGTTTCAGTTTCTTTATTGCAATAAACATTATAAACATTTAAGGATCCTGTCTATAGGGCATAGCAAAATTTACTTATCTAAAGTAATATTATATTGTTTATATTTTGGAGGTTTTTCTGTTCACGTCCGTAAGTGTTACAGCTTGGAATCCTTACACGTGACCACGTGGTGGTGCTACTAGGAACAGTCTCTAGTGGTATATAGGCTTCGGCCGCGGCTTGTCACCACCCTCCGGGCTGGACCCATTTTTGAAGCGATTTTTTCGTGTTTCGTAATGTGGCCCGGAAAAGCCATCTATCTACCTTCTAGGTCTTCATGCCCCATCTTAAACCACATCGTCACTTTACATACGGTGAGATTGTGGTCAAATTAAGGCTTATCTAGCATTAAAAAAAACACGATTATAAATAATCATTAAAACGTCCTCTTCGTTAAAAAAAAGTTCTGAAGTAACGAACGTCCGACATCCGACCGACATGTTTGTTACCTATCTCATTACTTTTTCTTCGTGAATGGATTTTGATGTTCTTTTTTATACGAAAGCACTTGCAAATTTAATAACATGCACGTTCTGACAACTTTTTAACGTTTGAAGATCATGGGACATTTAGCAACCCGAACTTGAACAACAACTAGCAACGGCATTAAATGAACCTATTCTGATTATGTTTCTTTTGATGAAAGGTGGATTAGTCCTAAGGGCATTTGAAAGTTAAAATAAGGGAAACGTTAGATTTTCCATTGCCATTAATGAATCTTATGTTTGACGCCTCTTATCTTTTATAAAAAGTTAAAGGAATCATTAGCTAATTCATAATTATCGAACATATTTTATGGAATAAATTATGATGATGAAGCATTACAGAAGTACGAGCAAGCGACAGATCCGGTCGGAAAGAGCGCACCGCCTTCACAAAGTCGCAGGTTCGAAGCCTGGAGGCGGAGTTCGGGCGAGCTAACTACCTCACGCGCCTGCGCCGGTACGAGATAGCCGTGGCTCTGCATCTTACTGAGAGACAGGTAAAGAAAGTTTTTGTAGTCCAACTCGTATGTTTACGGGGCATTACTTTGATGTAACACAGTTTTTATCTAGCACCTACTTATTGATTAAATTTAATCAGGCAGTTAATCAGCGCTAACTTTTTACTTATTTTTCGTCTTCTGGTTAACCAGAAATTTTTTCAATTATCTACTTATTCAAACTCTTTTTTAATTCATAGTTTTGACAATGTACCACTTGACAAGTCCATTAATGAATAAATCTAAATTTAAAATTTAAGATACCTAAACCCCCGATTCCAAGGCCTTAACTTCCATAAGTAAAACACCATAATATTTTGTTACGTGGACACGATGCGCTTTCATTTGATACCCCACTCAAGTATATTTGCAGATTTACGGTTTTCCTTCCCCACTCTCACCCCCATAACTTTTAAGCGGCACAACCGATTTTCATGAAACATGTTTGAACACTTGCGCCAAACTCACCTTTCATACAAAAAAAACTAAATTGAAATCGCTCCATCCGTTCGGGAGTAATGATGTCCCAGACTGACACACAGACAGACACGCCAAACTTATAACACCCCTCTTTTTTGGTCGGGGGTTAAAAGCTAGTTATTTCATAGTTTTTCTTAATTTCTCAGGTAAAAGTGTGGTTCCAGAACAGACGGATGAAATGGAAGCGCACTAAAGGCGTTTCGAAACACAGGAAAGAAGAAACCGATAACTCAGCACAGTAATATTATCTTCATACCAAAAACGTAGTTTATAAACAAATCTTATTAACAAATTATGTAATAACTACTATTTAGTCTGTAATCTTAAAATCTTTATGTAACCTAATCTATACTTAAGTCTTAAATATATATTTTACTAGAATCTGTACTTTGTTTGAACTGCTGGCCAGTGCTGGCCCGATTTGAAAAAATATTTCAGTCTTAGATGTTAGTGAGTATACCTAAAGGCTACTTTTTACTACTACAAGATATTCTAAAACTACATAACAAATCTATTTCAGCTATAGAGTGAGTAAGTCAAAGGAAAAGTTTTTGCATATGCAAAGCCGGATCGGGTCAGCTAATCTATAAGTCTATCTATATACTAGTGGCCCGCTCCGGCTTCGCACGGGTTTTATTAGAAAAAAATTCCCGGCAATTATTCGATTTTGTCTCGCCTTTTAAACCTTCCCTAGACCCCCACGAACATTTCAAGACTATGATAAGATAAATCCGTTTAGCCGTTCTCGAGTTTTAATCAGACTAACGAACAACAATTCATTTTTATTTATAAAGAAGATATAAGTCAGATTGTTCGACGAAAACATCTTGCGTTTTAATATAATATAGAATCAAATCAAAATTATCTAATACCATCGTACACATAGGGTATTTTGATCGTGAATTCGTCCACTATTAGGGCGATTACAAAATATCGATAAATATGGATTTATCTTGCTTCTAAGACATCTTAAAACGAAAAATAATCTTAGGGCCTCTTTTACTCCCAAGTGAAGTGCCAAATGCTAATCAGTACTTATATAATGCATGCTGTCTCAATGTCCGACTATTGTGTAACTGAGTGTGAGTAGTTCTCTATGTAACTGCTGATAAGCTTCATGGTCCTTGACTCGGAGATGATAATTGTCATTAGGGTATTTAATAAGGGAAATTAACACAAATATTCAGGAGATAGGATATGTTTATTTATTAGACAACTTTACTCTAGACGACACCCCGTCTATTAAACTAAAATATTGTAAATTAACACGCTATCTTTGGAAGAAACGTTCTGGCTAGTAGGCGCCTGATATCTCGTGAGATTGACATGTCAGACCCGCACAGGTCAGATTTACCCAGTAGAGCTTCAAACAAGATGTACAAATAGAGCTTCAAAACTAAACGTTATAATAAATAGAAAAATTAACTAAATTCTGAGCTAAAACAACATTGGGACCAGCTACACTCCATTGAGTGGAATGGACAATAGATGAAACAAACAATGCAAAATCAGCATTTACTTCTAAATATTTCGCATTTGACCGCTTTTGTTCTATATTGCTACAGACGCAAGTATGTTAATAATCCGTAATCTCCGTAATAAAATCACAAATACAACTCGATGAAATCATATTAATTAAAATACAACTTAGAAAATCATAAAAAATGAATCAAAATGAAAGCGGGGAACTTCATAGCTTTTAAAACTAATAATTCTGATTTAAGTACCTAGAGATTTAATTAATTCTTTTTATTGAATCGGGATTGAGATCATCTTGAAAAATCTATGAAATTAAGCATTGGCTTATTTTATAAATCATTATCTACTAATGTTATCGATCGACATTCAAACATTTTTATCAATTTCGAAACATTTTGAAGAAAAAATGTTGGTCAGAATGTTGACACATTTATGAAGCTCATACAAATTTGATGCTTTTTTCTCAATTTCTAATAACTGTGTAAATCTTACCCAAGTCGAGGCGTCGGAATCTCACGAACGTAAAATCAAAATAATTGTTGGTACTTCCAAACATTAAGCTAGACATAACATGACATCTAAAAGATTTTAGGCGAAGTTCTAAATTTAAATAACGTATACTACAGATTATACAGACAAAAGGGGTCAATATATTTATTTTATTGTCAAATTATATGAATTTCTCGTCCAAATTAGTACTGCAATGTTAAAACTTCATAATTATGTGTTGTGGAAACATCGCCTAACAAACAAAAGAATTATTTCTGTACAAAATTTAACTGTAACATTGGACCGTATCCTAAAAATAATGGACCAAATAAAATACTTATATTTCAACAATATTATAATATGTATCAACATCACTTAGCTCATACAAACTTTGCTATAAAATTTGTTCTCTATCTATTACATTTAATTAATTTGTTTGTACTAAGAAGATCATCAAGAAAAATTAGGTATGCAATCATTTTGAAATAGTTTTATAATATTAATTGAATGTTTTTTCTCGAGTTTGAAGCAAAGTTTGCATGTTCTAAGTTACTTTTAACGATGAGCATTCAAGAAATATAAAAACCAGCTTTTTTGCGCTGTTTTCATATACAGTGCAATTTTCATTTTGTGTGATTCTTATTCGTCAGGCACAAATATCATCTTAAACTTTTAATTTTAACGCATACCATTGTAAAGTCGACTATTTACACAGAACTTATTTTACCGGGGTAGTACTATACAGAGCTAGATTAGCTTTTTATAAAAATACCAGGCCTGATGGCAATTTGTCAAAAATATTACTTTATGGTCATTATTGCGCCAACTGTACTGAACAGTACCTACAAGCTTCCTTACTTCTAGTTCTTCACTGTAACATTACACAGACTGTACATATAGTATTGTATCTAAATAGTTTACTTTTTTAAATGTTTAATCATTCTACTTTTCGTTTTTGGACCAATTTAGTCAGTAAGTTACACAACATTGAGACAAATGCTGGGGATTTAGGAGGGGTAAGCAGTTTTTACACCAAGCATCTTATCTACGTGGGTCGGTGTAAAAAGCCTATAGACTTTACACTACAAGGGATTTAAGTTACAATATTTACTATGTTTACTTTGTAAGTAAAAGTAAATTCAGGAAGCATTTATTGCCATCTCCCTCTAATCTATACCGCGAGAGAGAGACACTTGCATTACCCAGCTTATTCCTACCTACTCAGTATCTATTATTACTCCTATGATAATTATGTACGGTGTAGTAAGCAAACCATTATTTATATAGGTATAATCATGATTAAAAGGATTTGAAAACATATCTTAATTTTATTTCCATTCCACTACAAATTTCTATGAGTTTTTTTTATAATTTTATGTTTTAATTACACATTATAACAATGGAAAAATATGCGTGTGATATTAACTATTCGCTAAGCTATACAAGTTCGAAATACTAGCCGTTACTTCGCGCAAACGATACAAGAGATCTTGCGAAATGAATGAGATTAATAATTTATAAATGCATTGTAACCTGACTAGAGAATTTAGAATTGGGACATCGTCAGATGCTGCTATTAATGAGTGTAGTCAGGTCTCTATTCTAACATAAAATCACTTGTCGCCGATACAATCAGCACCACAAGGCAGGGACATGATGCATCTATCATATCATTTGCACAAATAACCTTCCTTCACAGTTCCTTAACCCTATATTTACACAGTATAATTATTAAGGCTCAACTGGTGATCACAAACCATCACTAATCATCTCACTATGAAAAATAAATAGTTCACTCAACTAATTGTCAGTTGGTGGGTTCACATTCACGGTGGTCGGAAAACCACATAGAAGCTTCGTTAGGGCCGCGGCCCGTCCGACTGCAGCACCTGAGGGGCGGTCATCACGATGTTCTGCGGCACGGCGGGCATCACCGTCTGGGGAACTATCGTCAGGGACTTGGGTATCTTCGGCATGATCATGGTGCTCGTCATCACGGGCAAGTTCGGCGTGAGGACCGTCTCGCTCGTGATGGAGACAGCAGGCCCGAGCTGCGGGATTTTGATCGGCGTCGACGTCATTATGAGAGGGGATGTGACGATCGGCGACGGAGAGGTCACTGTAGATGTTTTGGCGGGGATCGGGGCTATGGTGATGTTCTTGAGGCCGACGTTTTTGAGTATCGTCGCAGCGTTTGAGCTGTAGCATTCTTTTTTGTCGTCGTTGGTTATCTGCGTGACCGTCCCGCCGTTTCCGAGCATGGTGCTGGGCTGAAGCTCCGTTACGACGGTGCTGTCGTCGATGCTCGGCCGTTTCTTCTCTCCGCCGTGGAGTTGTTGCAATTTCTCCCGGCGCATTATGCACATTTTGTTGTAGTCTTGCAGTGTGATGTGGTAGCGCTTGCCAGAGGACATGACTTGAACCAGGCTGGGCAGGGAACGCCCGTCGACCGAGAGTTGTGTGGGCTCGCGCGCTATTTTTTCTAGGTTTTCCTGGAACAAATAGAAATACATTTTACTTTTATTTGATATGAACGAGTAAGTATATTTAGAAAACGAGATTAAGATTTGACAGCAATGATATAGATTAGAACTTATGTATAGGCCAAGGGTGGATTAAGTAGTAAAATTTTAGGATTTAAAACAGTAAACAAGTACTATAGTCATTTAAGTGTTAAAGTAATGTTATTATTGCACAACTGAATATCTCAATGTACTCACTTGAGTAATCGGCATAAGTGTCGGCCGCCACGGCTTACTGCTATGCTTCGACTTCTTGGGCGTATCAGATTTATCCTTCTTCTCCTTAGGCGGTGGGTCGGGTTTGGCAGCTGGCGGGGCGGGTTTGGCAGCTGGCGGGGCGGTCGCAGGTTTGGCCGCCACCGGTACCGGCATCGTCGCTGGCGACAAAGTAGTCGGCAAAGTCGGCAACGCCGGCGGCAACGGGGCAGCGGCCACTTCTGTCGGATCAGACGCCGAGACTCCTTTTACAAGTTGCTGAATATTGTGTAGCACGTTCTGAATAGCCTTCCTACCTTGAGCGTTCGGAGTGTTAATCGCGATCAACTCCGGAGGTAGTTGCTTTTTCGATTTCTCCTTTTGTTTTAATTTGGGTGTTCCGGTTGGGGGCGGCATGAATTTCTTCGTCTCCTTATCTTCTGTTTGATTGGATTTGAGCAAGCTTTTGCCGTTTATTGCAGGTTTTTTGCGGTACTCTATAAGGCTCACGGCAGGTTCTGTTCTTCGGGGGGTTTCGTTCGCGACGTTATCGTACGCGCGGAGCCTACTTTGAACAGAATCGCTGTAGTTGGCCGCGGTCGGCGACGCGTTGTGTGATAGGACCAGATCACCAGATCGGAAGTATTTCTCGAGTAGAACAAGATGCCGCAGGAAGCTGGATTGGTTTCCGTACGGCCTTTGGAGTTCGCTCCACAGTCTTTTAGTCTCATTGTCGTATTGTATAGTTGTGTTGCATTTTTCCCAGCCTTCGGGGGTAACACCTTTTACGTTGTTGAACTCTATGTTGCATTGCAGGTTCATTTCTTCTTCTCCTGGGAACAATTCCCGGACGGATATAGAAGGGTTAGTTTCTAGTCTTTTAACGGGATTCGAGTATTTAATGTCAGATTTCTTAGGATCTTTCTCAACTGTTAGTTTTTTGGATAATTCGCTCAAGTTTTTCTTGACTTGCGTAAAGCTTTCAGACATTTGCCATTTGTTTTTCAGTGTAGCGATGTCCGGCGCGCGCTTGGCCGGTATGGACTCGATCGTGCACTCGTCGTTCAAAGTGAGGTTCTGTAGAACCGGGATACCCTTGTCTTTTTCATCAAAAATTTCCATTTCATCTTTCTTCACAAGTTTTTCTTTAGTAGTTACGAATTGCTGGCCAATTTTTTGTAGTTTCTTCGTGTTTTTGTCGTGGATTCTGTGCTGTTGCCCTGGTTTTTGTATACCAGAGACCGTTTGTAGTTTCATGATGTTTCTTTGTTTCTGCGAGAGGTTGGGTTGGCTGAGGAACTGTGCCGGGTTGTTCTGCTTCTGCAGGAGGTACTGTAGTTCGGTTTGCTTGTTGACTATAGCGGGGAGCTCGCCCGAGTTTTCGTCGGACCCGTCGCTGGGGTGGAGATCGTTCGGTGGTTTGGGGACTAGGATTTTGTTGGAGGATATTAGACTTTCTATATCCTCCTCTAAAGGTTTCTCTTGTTCTTTCTCTGGTGTGGATTCGTTGGTTTTCTCGGAGGATGTTTCGCTGCTGGCGTCTGGTTCTGTGGACTTGCGCTGTTTGGATTTGTTGCGCTGCTTCTTCTTGATCTTCGCGGGGTCGAGGTCGTGGGCCGCGCCGGCTTCTCCTTCCCGCTGCGGCGGGACCTCAATGTTGTACACTTGGAGTAACCTGGTGAAGATACATATAATGTAGGAATCATTTAATAAATAAAGCTGTTTTGATAAGGTTGTTTTTCTTTGCTGATTGATTGGAGGTCGTAGAGCGGTGTACAAAACTGTACTGCGCGGCGTAGAGCCCACAAACTGACGTGCTAAGGGGGTGTATTCACTTTCGCCTTTACTGAGCGGCGTAGTTCCTAGGCTAAAAGTCATAGAGCGGTGTACTCACTTGCGGCGGTACTGAGCCGCGTAGTCGTCGTTGTGTCCGGGACGTTGCAGTAGTGAGCAGTAGTAGCGGCATCCCTTGCAGAGGACGACGCGCGCCGTGAACTCTACGGGCAGGCCGGCCGCTGATAGGAGTGGGTTCAGTTCTAAGTAGCCCTGGAAATAAACACAATAAGAGATAAGTAAGTTTAATATTGATTAAGATGTGAATGATCATCATTACAAATATAATGTTAAATTTGACAAATAGCTGTAAAAGCTTACAAAAATCGTCACCTATACCGCCTGTTATGACTAAGTTGCGAGAAAAATCTGCTGTGTGTAAACATTAAAACTAAATTTATTGACTTGACATTATATTCTACTATAGATCTTTTAATAGATTATAAATAACATTTCGTATAGGTGTGTATTGTGCATGCCCCTGTCGGCAATCGGATTGTGTTAGTCCGCGTGGAATTCTTTTTAAGTTAAATACTTAAACCCCCGACAAAAAAAGAGGGATATTATAAGATTGATGTGTCCGTCTGTCTATCAGGAAAACCATAGCTCCCGAACGGACGGAGCGATTTCAATTTAGTTTCTTTTTTGTATGAAAGGTGAGTTTTTCAGTCATGTTTGATGAAAATCTGTTGATCCGTGAAAGTTATGAGGATCAAAGTGGGGAAGGAAAACCGAAAATTTGCACTACTCGAGTAGGGTCTCGAATGAAAGCGCATCACATGCACATTACAAAATAGAATGACTTTACTTTTAAGTTTTGTAAAACCAAACTATGGAAATAAATGATTTTGTATCTTGTATCTTAAGGGAACTTTAGGTTCGAAGTTTTTTTTAAATTTGAAATTTAGGTGGCGTGGTGGTAATGAGGCGGCGGCGGCAGAGCTGGTAGGCGGCGAGCGGGGGGGCACTACTCACGTGGTGTATGATGTGCAGGTTGTGGTGCTTGGTGAGGCGGCGGCGGCAGAGCTGGCAGGCGGCGAGCGGGGGGGGGGGGGGGGGGGGGGGGGGGCACTACTCACGTGGTGTATGATGTGCAGGTTGTGGTGCTTGGTGAGGCGGCGGCGGCAGAGCTGGCAGGCGGCGAGCGGGGGGGCACTACTCACGTGGTGTATGATGTGCAGGTTGTGGTGCTTGGTGAGGCGGCGGCGGCAGAGCTGGCAGGCGGCGAGCTGGGGGGGCACTACTCACGTGGTGTATGATGTGCAGGTTGTGGTGCTTGGTGAGGCGGCGGCGGCAGAGCTGGCAGGCGGCGAGCTGGGGGGGCACTACTCACGTGGTGTATGATGTGCAGGTTGTGGTGCTTGGTGAGGCGGCGGCGGCAGAGCTGGCAGGCGGCGAGCGGCGCCAGCGCGCGGTGGTGCGCGCCGCACAGCGGGATCGTGTGCAGGCCCGGGTAGTCGCCCTTCAGCTTCAACTGGGAACAATATACAATGTTAATATACTAGCAGCAAGAATTATCATCACGCACGGTGTAGCGTGAGTCACCGTTTATAGCTGCAGAGTTTCCGATGGGCGATCATTAATAGCAATAATTGCATTGAACAAAAATTAGAGCTGAGAAAAATTTTGAATAGTTAAACCTAAAAAGTGAGGTTTATCACTTTTAAAAAAAACATTAAGATTTAGCTAAGAGTTGTGAAATTGATGCTTGCAGTCATGTATGGAATGTACCCAGTGGCACAACCATTTATTATTAGGTATTACCTCTATATTAGGTCTTTTGTAATTCTTCTCTTGGGTCGTCTAGTTCGTGTGCTTGTCCATTAGGATTTTAGCCAGCTCATTAGGATGAACGGTTTGTCTTTGAGCATAAATGATGTTAGTTTATCTCTAACAGTTCTGATCGCGTTCTAATGGTGAAATCGGGGTTAAACACTGTACTTGCGGCGCCCGTCGAGTCCGACTCGCTCTCCTCGTCCAAAGGCGGACTAGTTAAACACTGTACTTACGACTTTGTTGACGGAGCTGCGCATCTTGATGAGCCACTTGCGGCGGATGGAGTAGTCCCCGGGCGCGCTGCAGCCCTCCGTGTGGCACACGGCGGGCCGCCCCAGCGCGGCGCCCGTCGAGTCCGACTCGCTCTCCTCGTCCAAAGGCGGACTAGTTAAACGCTGTACTTACGACTTTGTTGACGGAGCTGAGCATCTTGATGAGCCACTTGCGGCGGATGGAGTAGTCCCCGGGCGCGCTGCAGCCCTCCGTGTGGCACACGGCGGGCCGCCCCAGCGCGGCGCCCGTCGAGTCCGACTCGCTCTCCTCGTCCAAAGGCGGACTAGTTAAACGCTGTACTTACGACTTTGTTGACGGAGCTGCGCATCTTGATGAGCCACTTGCGGCGGATGGAGTAGTCCCCGGGCGCGCTGCAGCCCTCCGTGTGGCACACGGCGGGCCGCCCCAGCGCGGCGCCCGTCGAGTCCGACTCGCTCTCCTCGTCCAAGGGCGGACTAGTTAAACGCTGTACTTACGACTTTGTTGACGGAGCTGCGCATCTTGATGAGCCACTTGCGGCGGATGGAGTAGTCCCCGGGCGCGCTGCAGCCCTCCGTGTGGCACACGGCGGGCCGCCCCAGCGCGGCGCCCGTCGAGTCCGACTCGCTCTCCTCGTCCAAAGGCGGACTAGTTAAACGCTGTACTTACGACTTTGTTGACGGAGCTGCGCATCTTGATGAGCCACTTGCGGCGGATGGAGTAGTCCCCGGGCGCGCTGCAGCCCTCCGTGTGGCACACGGCGGGCCGCCCCAGCGCGGCGCCCGTCGAGTCCGACTCGCTCTCCTCGTCCAAAGGCGGACTAGTTAAACGCTGTACTTACGACTTTGTTGACGGAGCTGCGCATCTTGATGAGCCACTTGCGGCGGATGGAGTAGTCCCCGGGCGCGCTGCAGCCCTCCGTGTGGCACACGGCGGGCCGCCCCAGCGCGGCGCCCGTCGAGTCCGACTCGCTCTCCTCGTCTAAAGGCGGACTAGTTAAACGCTGTACTTACGACTTTGTTGACGGAGCTGCGCATCTTGATGAGCCACTTGCGGCGGATGGAGTAGTCCCCGGGCGCGCTGCAGCCCTCCGTGTGGCACACGGCGGGCCGCCCCAGCGCGGCGCCCGTCGAGTCCGACTCGCTCTCCTCGTCCAAAGGCGGACTAGTGCCCTTCTCACCAGATCTGGAACAAATACATTCATGATTATATTAATAATCCCATCCACCATCCGCAGGATTACCTGCGTGCGAAGGTTACGGATGCGTCTTAATCGTATCTGCATAAAATAAATATATATATATATTGTAGCAACTTTGGTATTTAGAATTTTGAGCGCTGTAAATTTGCCGGGCTTAAATAACGCTACAATAAAACTTGATTGCAATTGAAGCAGTTGGTTGCGGACTCGATTTTGGACCTCCCTGGGACCAGATTTTGTACGATTCTAGTTAGTCTGTATTTAATATAGAAAATAAATATATATATGAAATCTACTCCATGTATCTCGTTATCTCTAACATGCATAACAACCTCCATTTTGTAAACAGCACTCCGAAGTCTCAAGATACAAGCAGATTTGCTTAGTTTGAGCTTCGCTGATATTTGTATTTTTCTGTATGCTCTGCTTTGGTAAATAAATGTTTTGTTTTTTTTTTTAATTATTATCCTACTACTATTATAAAGGCGAAAGTTTGTAAGTATGGATGTATGGATGTTTGTTACTCTTTCACGCGAAAACTACTGAACCGATTTAAATGAAATTTGGTACACAGAATCTCTAGAGCCTGAAAAATAACATAGGCTACTTTTTACCGCGGAAAAACGTCATTCCGCGGGAAAATCCATTATAACGCGGGTAACACCGCGGGGCACAGCTAGTATTATATATTTATTTAGTGTAAACGTCACCCAACACCCCATAGTTCAAGCTCTGCTTAGTTCTATTATACAGGCAAAAGTCGACACGCTTGGTTTCAATACAAATCGTGAGACTAGCGTTATCTAGGTTTTTTTTTTTTTACTGATGTAAAGTGACGATGTGTTCTAAGATGGAGCATGAAGGCCTAGAAGATGGCTTCTCCGGGCCACATTACGAAACACGAAAAAAATCGCTTCACGCACTGGCCCAGCCCGGAGGGTGGTGACAAGCCGCGGCCGAAGCCTACCACCAGAGAAAATGATAGAGGTGTCACAGACACTAGCATCGAACAGTACAGTAAGCTTACGTGGTGGGCGGCGAGCGCGGCGCAGGCAGGTCGCTCTGCTTGGGACAGACACTAGCATCGAACAGTACAGCAAGCTTACGTGGTGGGCGGCGAGCGCGGCGCAGGCAGGTCGCTCTGCTTGGGACAGACACTAGCATCGAACAGTACAGCAAGCTTACGTGGTGGGCGGCGAGCGCGGCGCAGGCAGGTCGCTCTGCTTGGGACAGACACTAGCATCGAACAGTACAGTAAGCTTACGTGGTGGGCGGCGAGCGCGGCGCAGGCAGGTCGCTCTGCTTGGGCAGTGGCCGCTTCCTGTACGAGGGGCAGTTCGCGCGCCGGTCCACGTGCCGGTAGCACGCGTCGCAGAGGCAACTGTCTATCGTCAGCTTCTCTTCATCTGCGAATTTATTATTACTTAGCGTGTTGCCATTTATGTGTACATTTTAAATGGCTTAAAAGCCGGTAACACGCGTCGCAGAGGCAACTGTCTATCGTCAGCTTCTCTTCATCTGCGAATTTATTATTACTTAGCGTGTTGCCATTTATGCATACATTTTAAATGGCTTAAAAGCCGGTAACACGCGTCGCAAAGACAACTGTCTATCGTCAGCTTCTCTTCATCTGCGAATTTATAATTACTTAGCTTGTTGCCATTTATGCATACCTACATTTTAAATAGCTTAAAAGTAATCTTAACATTAATTAAAACGTAACGATGCATTTTTCAACAACATAAGAGATGGAAGCTGAGTTGTTCTATTCGCTTCTCAACTCAGTGTAAAAAGTTGAAGCGAACTGTCAAGACTATGTTATTTCCTTGATTATTCTTAGTTTTTATTTAAATTAGATTTAGGTTGACCTGTCCATGTAAGCATAGGCTTCTTAGGATATAAACGTTTTGACTTTGACTTTTGACTTTCACTTATGCCTAAAGAATAGCATAACGTTACGATATTTTAGACCTTAAATTCATCACGATGGCCGAGTGCGGGTTGGTGAATGTCACTTGTCCTACAAATTCTTCAAAGCTATCAGATAATATCGGTTTCCTCACGATGTTTGATTTTTCAAAATGTATGCAAACATCGTGAGGAAGGAGGGAGGGAGGGAGGAGCAAAAATCGAGATCTGCGTGCCGGTTTTACTTTTCGTTTTGAACTAACGACCTTCGAAATGAAAATCATGAGTGCTTTGACTAAGCCAACAAGGCTTTTACTTAACATCTTCAATTTGTTTAATATTAGGTCCTTACATATGAAATTGGCGTTTTTCGTACTGGCCACTTTAATCACAAATTTCTCCTCTTTGGTAAGGAATTCCAAATTCAAATTTGTACAGCTATAGACTCATGTATTTGTGCTTCGATGATCGTCATTCATTTGTTTTTTTTTCTTCTGTTTTTTTCTGTTGCGTCACTCATTTTACAAAATGGAAAACTTAAAATATCGCATTATTTACGAGTACGAGTTCCGCCGTGGCACTAGTGCTGCGGAAACAACTCGAAGGGTGAATGATGTGTATGGCGGTCGTGTTGCAAGAGAAAACACAGTTCGTTTTTGGTTCCAACGTTTTCGTTCTGGAAATTTCGACTTGCAGAACAAGCCCCGTGGACGGCCTGAGACTCAAGTTGATAATGAAGAGTTGAAGGCTATTGTGGAAGCGGATCCATCGCAAACCACGTCCGAGTTAGCTGCAGGCTGCGGTGTTAGTGATAAAACTGTTTTAATTCACTTGAAGCAAATTGGGAAGATTAAAAAGCTTGAAAGGTGGGTACCTCACGAATTGACTGAAGCAAACCGGCAAACGCGCGTCGACTGCTGCGTTACATTACTAAACCGGCACAATAATGAAGGTATTTTAAACCGAATCATTACCTGTGATGAAAAATGGGTTCTTTACGATAATCGGAAGCGCTCAGCGCAATGGTTGGATCCTGGCCAGCCAGCCAAATCCTGCCCCAAGCGAAAATTAACCCCAAAAAAGTTACTTGTAAGCGTTTGGTGGACTAGTGCCGGTATTGTTCATTACAGTTTTCTCAAATCTGGCCAGACTATTACGGCTGATGTCTATTGTCAGCAATTGCAAACCATGATGGAAAAGCTAGCGGCTAAACAACCTAGGCTGGTCAATCGCTCCACGCCACTGCTGCTTCACGACAACGCTAGACCACACACTGCGCAACAGACGGCTACTAAATTAGAAGAGCTTCAATTGGAAAGTCTAAGACATCCTCCGTACTCCCCGGACCTTGCTCCAACAGATTACCATTTTTTTCGAAATTTGGATAACTTCTTGCAAGGGAAAAAATTCAACTCCGATGGGGCAGTCCAAATCGCCTTCAAAGATTTTATTGATTCCCGTCCGACTGGTTTTTTTAGTAAAGGGATCAATGAACTACCTATAAGATGGCAAAAGTGCATAGAAAATAATGGTTCATACTTTGATTAATTAAATATATTATATTAAAAAATATTCGACTTTTTGTTCCTCCCATACAAAACGCCAATTTCATATGTAAGGACCTAATATTTATTCCACCTCTTCAGAACTTTACTAATATATCGTTTGTTTGATTAGGATTGAACACAACACTTCGTCGTTGTGGCCTTCAATTACTAAGGAAGGATTCACATTCACGACGGTAGCTTGTGCAGGAGCGCTAGCGACGCGCATTGGAGCAAACTTTGAAGCTCGTAAAGAAATTTGTACTTTATTGACTGTAACTAAGGTTGTAATTGTATCACGACAAAATCGATGGTTTTTTCCTCTAGAATTTATGTGCGCTTTAAACAAGTGCTTTAACGGTGAAGACAAACATCGTGAGTAATACCGGCATATTCTGAGAACTTTAAGGACGTATGTCATTCCAACTCGAACTTGGTCAGCGCGTGGTGAATTAATTCCTAATCTCTCTCGTCAAGAGAGAAGTCCCTGTGTCCCAGCAGTGGGAACGTCAATACGGTGTTGTTGATGTTGATGAACATGACTTACTGGCTAAAACCTTCTTCTGCCGCTCGGAGCTTTTAATCTGCGCGATGTGGCACGGCGTATCGAAGAGGCCGAACTTGCCGCCGCAGTAGAAGCACTGGTCCATGCACAGGCGCCCGGGGTGAATGCTGAAGGAGGACGCCTTCTCAGGAATCACCAGGTTCAGCGTCTCCTTGGGCTCCGAGGGCTCCGGCGCCGGCTCAGAATCTGTGGATCACCGCTTTGAGAACAAAAGCTCGGGAGCTTTCATCTGTTATTTGTGGATGTGTAATTGTGTAGGGAATTATTTGTCATGCCATGCCAGTTTTAATATGTAAAGACTGCATTAAAAAACAAATAAAAATATCACAAAGTTAGTGTTAAACAATAGGAGAACAAAATATCGTAATGTGGGATTTACGTTGTTTTATTAGGGCATAGATACATTATTCTTTTAATTTACATACTTTTTTACCTATTACAAAATGGTATTTTTGGTAATGATAAGATAGCTGACGCAATCTACGTTATGTTACGAATAAAGGCTTTTGTTACGGACTTTTGATTCTATCGCCTCAGGAGTTTAAATAAAAAACACTAAGATTTTACCAACTTTCAGTTACTTAGCACCCATGGTATTATCCACAGATTATATTTACACTCGATTATTTTTGCTACGCAAAAATATACAAGGGTGGGAGCGAGAAGTTAAAATTGCCAGAGACTGAGCTCTCTCTGAATTGAGAGAGAGAAGTTATATATGTGTCATAGCTTTTCTTGACAAAAAGCTATTAATTAGGATCTTTGTTTATTTACAGAGCGATGCATTGTGTGAATTTTTATGTTGTATTTAAGGATTTGAATGTTCTGTGCAATAAAATAATTATGGTGTCGTGTTCCGTAGCCGAATGTATTGTTACAAACAACAAATAACCCTTGTAAATATACTTTTCACTGCTTTTCAAAAGTATTTTTCCATTGGAATTGAAAAAAATGTTTGGTCTTATATTCCATTGATATATTCAATATAATTCGCAATGAGAAACACAATTTGCGAAAATTATATTTATATTTACGTCCTACATCTATGGTATAAGTTTGGGGTTAATAAGATACTGTGTGAATATTTTAGGAATCTATCATCTCTTTGTCTAAAATGTAACTATGCGCGGTATTATAACATTAACTTTGCCTGTCACCACAGATGAAAATGGCTGCATGCATTAAAATCGTAAGTTGTTTTTCAAACTTTACCGACAACATATAGTTAAGTTCATTCAACCAAACCTATTAATCTGTGCACTTAATAATATCAAACACCTTAATTAGAGTTAGGGCATGTTTCATCATATCTGAGTACAATAGTCAATGGTTAAATATAGACAAATATTGGTCCCACGGACACTGGTAGTTGTCAGTTGAGTTGATGGTTTTGGCCATTGGCTATTTTACCCAGAGATTGTGATACAGGCCCTTAGTGGCCTTAATATGACAAGCAAACGGAAAATAGTAAAATGTATACATATAGAACTCATTAATTTCTCAATTTTGTTATTATGTTGAATATGACAGTTTATAGGAATAAATTATAAAAAGCATATTAGGAATCTTTGGCAACATTATATAGTTTTAGTTAAGGTGTACCTCTCATCAATCTCTACTAATATTATAAAGCTGAAGAATTTGTTTGTTTGTTTCTGAAATTACTGGTCCAATATGAATAATTATTTCAGTGTTGGACAGTCCATTTATCGAGGAAGGCTATAAGGCTTAATTTACCGCGGGTCAATGTTGCAAAGTTAGTACAATAATAATCATACTAAGGCCGCGAGTTTATTAACGTTAGCTTACAAATTGCGTCAGGATAATCGAAGATAATGCTATAATATTTTCTGATAAGATAAAAGTTACAATATATTTTTTTATGTCTGGTTATTAATGCGTGCTAAATTAAAAAAAAAACTTTGATGATCCTGACTGTCTGAGCTACGTGCAAACATTTGATTAATATCTACTAACTGTATGGGTATTTTTCATGTTGACTAAATAACAATTGTTCAAATTAAAACGATTGCAAATATTTAAAAATCAGTTACAAAGTGTATCAACAAGAGCTTGAAACAACGATAATAATTTACGTTTTTTATTTTTAGATATTTTAAGGGTCTTAAATAATTATATGTGAAAACTTTTAAATGGCCTTTAGTGAGCACATATGTGTATCTTTATTGTTTATATTACATACTAGCTAGCTGTAAGTTTTCCTAAAATCTTAAAATAAAATAAATAAATAAAATAAATAAATAATGCTATATATCAGCATTAAATGCTTAGTAAACCCCAAACATATATTTTTTTCCAAACATTTATTAACATCATAAATGATTAAAACACATTATGTAATCATAAAAGCTCACTGTAAGATTTCAATTGAGAAGTAACTGTTTCTTTAGAAGACCAGTATATAAACTATACAGAATATGGGCACAAACGGTACGGGATACCTCAGACAGACTCAAAACCGTATAACAGTTTTTTTATTAATTGAAATGTTGTATAAAATAAAATAGTCGTGAGTCTAGTTTTCCCATAAAGTGTACCTCTATAGAATACCCAAAACCCCCTGATACCAAACCCTCCCTACCCTATAAAATACCCTTTTTAGTGACTAAAAATCTCTCCAACTTTAAGATTTTCGAAATGAATGTCAAACAATTTCTATATTCTATTGATAAAATATTTTCAAAAGCTTTTGCGTAGCTTTTTTAGCAAAAGAGGTATGTTTGCACGTAGCCGCGTGTTAAGGCGGGTGACTGTCCACACACCATGGTTAAGGCGATTACTGTAATGTGTCTTTCTTTGCCCACCGTCTGCTGAAGAGGCCGCAGCGATCTGTGGACAACGATTATATTCATCAGAAGAGATACACACCATGTAAAAAAAAAAGGTGTGTGTGCGATTCACACACGAAGAAGTGAAACTTCAGTAAATCGACAAAAGAATAAGAAGAATAAAAAAAAATAAAAAAAAATACTATGCAAAAAGATTTTGTTCGGGCGGTCACCCATCCAAGTACTGGCGTCGCGCAAAGTTGCTTAACCTTGTTAGCGTTTAAGATTGGCTTACCCGACAGGTAAGCCAATCTTATTTCCATTTCCGTTGCATCCGGTTTCAAATCACAACGATTCTAAAGAAGTTTCACTTCAAAAAGTTTTATATATTTCAATGTACTTATCACGTTAAGGAAAACTAAGGCGAGGGAATAATAAAAAGAATAAATATTTACGAATCCACACAACAATATCTAGCCCCGTGGTAAGCTCTTATCTTGTGCTACAAACACTTGACCCCTCTCTGCAAATCTAATCCTACTTACTATTATAAAGGCGAAAGTTTGTAAGTATGGATGTTTGTTACTCTTTCACGTAAAAACTACTGAACCGATTTAAATGAAATTTGGTACACAGAATCTCTAGAGCCTGAAAAATAACATAGGCTACTTTTTGCCGCGGGAAAACGTCATTCCGCGGGAAAATACATTATAACGCGGGTAACACCGCGGGGCACAGCTAGTTGTAAATATTTCTTGGAAAATTAAGTTCTATTTTAAGATTATTCGGTGGCTTGTTCAGTCGTCTATCGCTACTAATCCCGAGTATACATACAAGATACAAAAACATTTATTTCCATTGTTTGGTTTTACAAATTTTAGAAACATTATTTCCCTTGGTCATAAATAATCAAGTTCGAGATAATTTTTCAGACAAAGTAACACATTTTTATTTTAAACTAGCTGCCCGCCCCGGCGTAGCACGGGTAAAAAAAGTTCCCGGCAATTTTTCCTTATTTACTCACCGTTTAGACCTTCCCTGGACTACGACAAACATTTTAAAACCAAAATCAGCTCAATCGGCCCAGCCATTCTCGAGTTTTAATCAGACTAACGAACAACAATTCATTTTTATTTATATAGATGGGCTTTGGGACATAGATTTACATAAGTTTAGGTACTAAATTTCCGATCAACCGGACAGACAGTTAAGGATATGCATTTCATAGAAAAACCATAATTTCAAAACATTTGTAAAAGAAACTCTAACAACGCATTGTTGAAGATTCTACATTTAAAAACTGCGTTAAATAAAATAAAAATTGTCTGATTTTCGCAGCAGTGCCGAATAGGGTCGGTCGGTTTCAATCAAATAAGATAAAATAAACAAATATTGCGTGGTGAATTAAGGCCTAATCTCTCTCGTCAAGAGAGAAGTCCCTGTGTCCCAGCAGTGGGAACGTTAATAGGGTGATGATGATGATGATGAAACAAATATTGCTGGACAACCCACACAGAAACATTTAGCCCTAGGGTAAGCTTTAAGCTGCAATGCAATCGGCGAAAATTTGAGGAAAATGTACTCTACCATGACTCTTTTATTTTCAACAGATTATTCAGCAATATGATGAGATTTTAGGACTTTCATAATATGTGGTGTATAAAATATAACAAGAACTTATGCATCATTTTGAAATAATGTATTTTCATTATACCATAATTAATTAAAATTGTGGTAGTGTGGTTTTAGTTCTTAAGCATTGTTCTGTTGTATTGTAATATTGGTGTTTCAATAATCAGTATTGTATTGTACTCTATGAAGTAGAGTTCATGTTATGATAGATAAAAGACCAAAGGTAAAACAGTTCTGTAAAGTTCTTGTTAAAGAGTTAAAAGCAATTTAAATTTAATTTATTAACCATAATAATACAACAGGGCGTTATTTATGGTAAGTCAAGTTTAACAATTTATACACAATCAGAAATGGAATAAAAATTACACTAATGCAATCTGAAATCAATGCGCGTTAGGTATGCGCCTGTAAGCTTTAAGTTTGACCAGAAAACACAACGAGGCAGGAGAAAGATTTAAAATACCCAGAAAATTCTAATAAATTATAATCGGAGGATTATAATCATTTTAGAGGCGTTAGATAAATATATAAAGACTTGGCAAAATTGTCGTTTTAAGTTTATGAACTACATATATTGTACATTCACGAAAAATATTGTTATATAAACAAAAAACCATAACAAATACCCACTATGTTTTAAATGAGAAAGTTAGTTACTTATTTACTAAGATTTACTTTAAATGGGTTTGTTGATAAATATAATATGATATGATATATATAATATGATTATGCATTGTGATATGATATATATATCATATGATTATGCTTTTGTATTGGGGTTAATAAATAAGTTTAGGTACATTTTCCCCAAAAAGAGATGCAGTCCCGTACAAAAATCCCCGTATAATGGGTGGAAACTAGCTTTCCACTTACTTGATGACAAATTGCTTCCTTGGCGGTAAAGGTAAGTACGGCAATAAATAATATTACATAATATATGCTACGGTTTCGCCACTATAATTTCATTAACAATATTTATAACGTAACTATGTACTCTCTCTAAAGCCGTAGAATGTCCACATCTGGGCTTCAGCCTAACTTATAGACTAACGTTGCTTTAAATTTACGTGTTTTGTGACATAAGGACGGTCGATTGTTTTCCCTTAACATCGTATCGTTGTCATATTCGCCAAGCCGTGTCGGCGAGAGCAATATTTGATGTTGTGTGCCAAGAAGGCGCTGGTACTCATCTTTGGCCACATCGGCGCACTTTGTTGGATATAGGAGGTAAGATATAGCAATTAACATGTGGGTACAACTCACCTCCCGACGCTCGATGGTGTAGAAAGGGCTGTCATCTGCGGCTGCCTCACCCACCTCCAAGGCCGGCTTCCCGCTCCTATACTTGCTCTTCTGGAAGGTCATCTTCAACGAACTCCTATGCTTCTTCTTCTCTCCCCCCCGATTCAGCTTTATCACAGTCTTCAACGTCCCTGTATAATCCCCAGAGTTTTTAGCCTTGCCTTTGTTTGACATCCGCTCGCTAAAGATACGTTCTTTTTCTTTAGCTTTTTCCATCTTAGCCTCTTTGGCTGCTTTGTGAGTGAGGAGGCCTAACGCTCGCAGCGCGTTTTCTTTCCTTTTCTGACATTCAGGCGTCTCGTTGAACGCGTTGCTTGGACCAGGTAAGGATTCCACAGAGTTGCGAAGCGATTTCTTGGTAGGTTTGATATCTTCAAGTTTTGGTTCTGCCACCACTGACTCTACAATGCTTTCAGGTTCGGCTTTTTTCTCTACTGCCGTTATTTCTGGTTTAGATTCTGAGGATTCAGTCTTTGTTTCGGGAGCAACGCTAATTTTTGCGTCATCTTTCATTACATCAGGTTTAATATTTGTATTTACAGAAATGGCTGCTTTAGGAACTGTCGATGTTTCTGGAACTACCGGTATCTCTGGAATCAAAGGTTTTTCAGGAATTACCGGCGTTTCAGAAACTATCGGTGTGTCCGGGACAGGCATAACAGGCTTGATATTTTCTATAGGAGGAGGAAGCGCCTCTGCCTCCATCGGAACAGCCTCAGGAGACTTGATAGCGACCGGCAAGGGAGCTATCATGTATGACGCTTGGTGCGTTGGCGAATTCGATGGAGATATTTTCCTGATCTCAGCTAAAATGCTAGACAACTCTTCCAAATCCGTAGACTCTGATGTTTTACGTGAGATCGAGTCTTCTCTGGATTTTCGCTTAGGCGTTTGGAATTCGGTAGCAGCAACCTTAACTTCAGAGCTGCGAGGGGTGATTGAAATCTGGCTATGGTCTAACATGACGCCGGCCACAGCCTGAATAGAGTTTCCAGGTAGAGCAGAGAACTGATGCAAATCTACCTGTGACGCGCCCTTTTCCACAGACTTCCGTATCTCAGTCAATGTGACATCTTTTCCAAATATAGTAACAGCATCCGATTCCCTCGAGTGGTTAGAACTAGTGGATTCCTTGCGCGCGCTAACGCTGTTCCTTTTAATCAGGGTCACGGAATTAGGCAGGTCGATATCTACGGATTTTCTTACATGATCCCGTTTCACAATAGATATCGCGGAGTTGTTTTCAAAACAACTGAGCACATTTTCTTTCTCGATGGTTCTTTCAGGAGACCTCACAGATTGAATATCGAGAGGCTTAAACTCTGCGCCGGATTTGTGAATGAGGACCACGTCGTTGGTGACCATCACAGGCTTGCTGTCGGGCTTAGACTCAGACTCTTGGCGCTGCCTTCGCTTGTCGAACTCCTCGAATTCCTTCAGTCTATCCATGAGCTTGTCTATACTAGCAACTGGTTTGCTGTATGGTATTGCGTCAGTTTTTTCCACAGAATCTTCCTCGTAATGAAGTCTCATATTCTCGCTGTCGTCTAATTTAGAAGGAGTGTTCTCGATGGACGTGTTTATCTCTTCTTTATCCTTAACAGGTGTCTCAGGACCCATTATACTGTTGTCATCAATGTTGTTTAGTGGTTTGGTGAGACCGTAGAACTTGGATGGAGACTTCTCTTCCATCTGTGGAAGCGTGTTCACGGAGGGAGTGGTTACTTCGGATGTCATTTCGTGATCACCGTCGATGTTTTGGTCCAGATTTTTGATAAGGTCATCAATGTCTTTTGAGAGTGTTTCAATGGTCTCGTGCTTGTCGTCGATGGGGTCTGTGACCGTGGCGGTGGCGGGGGCCTTGGGCGCAGGGCGCGCCGGCCGCCGAGCCTCGGCCGCAGCCTTCCTGCCGCGCCGCGCTCGCCGAATATTCTTCGACAACTCCTTCGAATTAAATGTCTTCGACATACTCGTCAATATATTACTACGAGCTTCAGAAAGCATATCATTTTCAGTCTTAAACAGCAGTTTGTCTTCAATGTCGGATGAGTTTAAAGCATCCAACTTTAACCTATTACTATTATTGTTGTCGGAGTCTAGAGAAGTACTTCTTTGTAAGCTCAGTTTATTTTGTGTTTCATTTACAATGCTGGTTTCAGGGTCAAGCGTAGTTTCATCTGATTTTGATTCAGTATTTAGAGAAGGCACTTTGTCGTCAATAGTAGGGATCTGAATACTATTTTCATTATCTACATCTAGGTCAGTCTTAGATTTTTCTAGTTTTTTGTTTGTCTCCTTTGAGTCTGAGTCATTGAGAGTTTCACTCATGCTGAGGTCGGACTCAGTGTTGTCTGAGCACTTGGAGATCTCACTGCCATCCCTCGAGCAGGAGCGTCCTCTCTTCAGTTTCTTGCAGTCTTGGTCCTCCGAAGACTCCGGGTTTTTAGAGTCTGAGAGCAGTCTGCGTCTCTTTTTCTGCTCTTTGATGACAACTTCACTAAGTAAGTTTTTAACTTTTCTAGGTTTACCTGTTCTGAGGTTCTTACCTTCAGTGAGAGAAGGACTATTGCTCCGCTCTGAACGCATGGAATAAGGACTTGTTCTTGATCCCAGCACTAGAGTGCTCGGGGTATCACTGAGCATGGTCTTCATCATAGCCATGTCTGAGCTGACCCGGACCCTCCGGCCCGCTGTTTTGGGGCTGGATGATCTTGAATTGGGGGATGACTCTTCAACTGGCTCCTTCTTGATCTCGGCAGCAGGAATCAGAGGCGCCTCCTTGTCCTGAGGACTTTCAGGTTCTGTTTTCGAAGCAGGCTTCCTACCTCTTTTACTTTTTATAGCATTTTTGATGACTTTTTCTTTCACCCCAATGGATTTTTGACTTCTAAGTACTTTTCTGATACCAAGGGGACGTTTCTTGACTATTGCTCTAGGTTTTGGCTGTACTTTCTTTGTGTCTTTGGACGTTTTAGGCTCATCTTGGCCTTTGCTCTTCTCATCATTGATGATGTCCGAAGCTTTCTTGCGAGCTCGAGTTTTGGGCTCTATGACTGAATCCTCATCTGTATTTTTGTCTTGCTCCTCTTTAACCTGTTTAGTTTTCATGATGGAATGTGTGGTGGGAGATGACCCCGTTTATTCGACATCAGGTAAAGGCTTAACAGCTGTTTCTCCGCTTTCCAATGATAACCGATCTTGTATCGGAATAATTTGGATGTGATTTACTTGTCTTATAAATAATTACCTAGTTATATATAACTAATTACTCTATGATAAACCTTGTATGTTTACAAAACTCCTTGTGTTATGTCAGGAATTTGATTAGTAGGTCCTTTGTCTTTGGAAGTAGACGACTATAATGCAGACGCCGCAGGAATATGCCATCGGAAACTGAAAAAGAATAAAAGGAACATTAAAAAACATCAAATAGTTAATTAGCAACATGGTCTAATGAGGCTAGTACCTGTTGCACTTGATCTATAATTAACACAGAATTTACACATATGAACTAGGTATTTTTATTATAAAAACAAATAAACGAACCTAGTGAACCGTAAGATGCAGTAAAACTTCCTTTATTTCGACTAAAACTGTACTAAAATCAAGTTTCTAAGTCGTGGTAAACAAAAGGGAACATTGCGGAATCAACAAGTTCGCGCATTATTTACGCTTTAATTTTCACAATGAAACTTGTGTGTTTCAGTTATTTAGCATCCTTAAACCACAATTCAAGTGAATATAAAACAAGTTTCTGGTTTACGATGCTCAGAGCACAGAAAATCGCGCCGGAAAACTCATGAAAAACTCGATGTTTTGATATTATGAGGTCGAGTGACACCTAACGCCACCTACCAGCTGAGACGAGTGCGTGTGCGTCGACGAACGAAAGCACCAAATCATTTCCCTAGCCGTGGCGCACCTCCGATATGTCCTCACAAAATACTCACAATTTATCCAACGGAACCTCCAAAAACCACAATAAACAGTTAACTAGATACACAATGCACCACAATATGCGAAAAAGTTCAATAAAAACACGCGAATAAAGTTAGAAAACGATTTTTGAAAAGCCCGAATTTATGCAGGCGTCCGCCATAATGTTTCCTTCGAAACGAATAATATAGTTCTTATTGCTCTCTTGTAGCAATTCGCTCTATTCGCTATTCAAAATGGCGACGGTGTGGCGATCACAGTGCGCGTTTTTACGGCTTTTTGCTGGAAAAAGCAACCAAATCCTGAACAACGCGATTGATTCGGGTACTAAACTTGTTCCGGGATCACAATCGGTAATTATTTTAATATGTTTTCACTTTATTCTCGTAAAATGTTGATTTGTCCGCGACATGTGACGATGCGATGAAGGTACACCCCTCCGCGCAAGTTTCTTTTACAAATAGATAACATGATATTTATTATGTGCATCATCATCATCATTTAACTTTTAGAAGTTTATTAATTAAGGACATTGTTTATCTATTTAATAAACAACATTAATTTTAAAGTATGTTTTCGTTCTTGTTGTCAGTTTTTTAATGATTATGTAGTAGGCACAGAGATTGGATATCACCATAAAAGCAAGAAATTTTTAGAGCTAAGTTTCAGGTAATTAAAGCCAATTTTTAAATTGTATTTTTTTTTGTTTCAGATTGTTCGGAAATACTCAAACTATGCTCATTCACCATTGGTAACAAAGATAAAGGAACAATATGACTTCGATATTCATAGGAATCCCAAAGAATGGAATTTTGTTGAAAGATTGCTACCATTCGAAACCATTCCACAAGTGTCTCCTAAGGACAGCTATCCCTCTGGGTGGGTGCCCCCGAAAGAAGAAGCCCTTGACCTTCCATATTTTATTCCAAGAAACAAGAACCATGATTTGCCAATATATTTACTCATAACATTCAGAGGCAATCGTAGAATTGCCATCATAAAAAAAATAGAAGGTGATATTTGGCTTATGAATGATGAAATTAAGGCGTATCTTAAGAAAAAAAATAATAGATATGTCGAAACTAGAGTACACGAAATTGCGAAATTCATAGAAACTAAAGGAGATTTTGTGAATGATTTGAGAGAATGGGCGCTTTCCAAAGGTTTCTAGATAATTATGTGAAATTGTCATAGTTATTTTAGTTCGAATAAAAAAGTGTTGTTTACTAAGAGTTTTTTTTTATAACAATACCCATCTTATTCCCTATTTAAATAAATAATATATAAAAGTTATTATTTTAAATTTATATTTAATCAAATTAGTTTCCATGTCACGATCATGAAATGCAATGAGTTTCAAGACAAATTATATAATTTAGTAATACATTGCTAAAATACTTATTTACAATTTAACCAAATAAATTTTAACCATCAATTGAAGTAAATTATATATATTTTGAGGTTATAAAAATAATAATATCATAGATAGATTGGGATATTATTAAGAATTACAATACATTTAATGAATATTTGCACGATTATGTGCATTTCACACCCGTAAATAACAAATACAGCGTGTGGGCAAAAACAAATATCACTCTTATATTGTTATTTATATCCTTTTTTTTTATAATTATTACGTCTTATATCACGAACATAATTAAACGAAACGGTTCGTTACGTTCGACAACCTTGAATTGTAGCAATCATCCTTGGCAACCATAAAATTTGGCAATCATATTATTTTGTTGAAAAACAAATATGTGTATAGGATTGTTGTTTTTTTACCAAAAAATATGTATTAATATTATCACGGTAGTTTAATATAGTATTATTCATTTTTATAACGAAATTACGTCATCCAAAACACATCTCTATTCAATAATTTTGCTAAAGTCACTATTAAAATTACCATGCGCCGACCGTCAACAATCCTATCAAAAAAATACCAAGTCCACTCAAAAGGCAATCGAAAGCTGTGCGGAGAGGTGTACGCACGAACATGAAGTTTGTTTTATTCAGCCGCCACCAGGGGCGCTGCGCGCGGCGGAAGGTTTTATCTACCTAGCGTGTATAGTTAGGCGACATCCGCCCGACTTGTATTGGGCCTCTTCACCATTTGTATTTTCGATCCAATCCTATTTTGTCTTTGTCAAAAACAACTTTTCTGCGTCGTTTGAGCGTTTAATACACGCTACGCAGGGAATTTCATGATTTCATTGTTATTTATATGCTCAAATAAATAGGTTAGTTTTGGGATTTATAATTGGGAAATTGTTTTTTTGCGGATTAAAACGTGGCATGTTTTGTTGAAAGTTTCAAGTTATCGTAGCGAGTGGCTAATCAATGTTCGATTGTTCGTTGGGTTACGTAACTATGTACGGAATAGGTACGACCTAGGTACCTACCTATACATAATATAATGATGTTTCAAGGTCAAGCGCTTTCAGCAAACACGTGTGCCGTATTCATTCTACGTTCAATGCATTGAATCAATTAGGCAGGTTTAAGTTGACGGGTTTCTAATTAACCTAATAATGTCCATGCATTTTGTCACTGAGCTAGAAGTACTTAGGTATCTATACATTATTTGGGAATAATATCATTATATACCAGCCTATTAATTTCCTAATCAAATCGTCATAAATAACTTTGTATTAAACGATAGAAGATTTATCTATTTCTAGTTATCTACTCAATAGAGAGGTTAATAGGTAATAATACTCGTATTTAGTATTTGCTTTCAATATTGCCTAATTAGGACAAGGTCCTCTTAATTAAATGTTTTAGATGGAACATTTGAAGTTAAAATGTAGGTACGGGGTCACGTAGACAAGAATCTGTCTGAGTATATTTTATATGTTAGCATCTAATGAGTGCCTGGAAGAGATAGCTTTTGAGAGATAAGGCCGTCCATTGTACTTACCGCTTGTTTTAGTTATCGTTCAATAATACGTTTTTGTATTTTATTGTATTTATAGAGATACCTAAAATAACATAGGAAGTGTTTGTTTGATTTTAATAGGCATATTACGTACCTATATGTAGGTGTACCTAGTATAATATGGCATAGTAACCATAGTTTGTTAAGAGCATCTGGGATTCATAAGTAAGTAGTTATTTATGTACTAACTAGTTAAAGCTTCGAGATAAGACTTTTTATCGCGGGAAAAAAATATGCTATTCTTGCAAAAATAACTATAATATTTAAAGCAAGAAAAGTTGCAGAAATAAAGTTTAAATAAAAATTAGCTTAGGCATGTTTTATTAAGGTACGTAGAGAAAGTCTACCGTTAAATTTTTTAAGTTTATTTAAAAACATTCGTAAAATGTATTTACTATAACTTTTCATAGTTTAATTGTACTATAAAAATACTCGTCAAATAGGTATTGAAATATGAAATGCCCTTTTTAATTTTTTACAATACTACCTACATTCAAAAATTTAACTCTGGAGCACTAGGGACGATTACAAAGAGGTTTTCTGTGTAATACATTTACTTGCTTAATAATATATCAATTGTTCTAAATAGAAAATCGAAATAACCGAAGGTTCATTGTATAGATGTGTAGACAAGACATAGTGACTTTATACCTTCTGTACTTATTTCGAAGTCGAAATCGTAGTGATTCCAAAACTTTAGTTCCCTTAAATGTAAAAAGTCATACTATTTCGTATAGACGTGATGCGCTTCCATTTGAGAGGCCACACACACTCCTAACCCTCATAACTTTAAGACAAGTAAACTCGCGCAAAACTCTCCTTACAAAAAAACAAATTTGAAATCACTGCTCCTGTTCGGGAGCTATGATGCCACAGACAAACAGACACGTCAAACTGAAAACACGAGGAATGTTTTTCGGACCCTATTTCACGAATGAAATAGGGTTATCCTGTTTTTTCTTTAAAGGAGATAAACCTTTTTAACGGTAACCTATCTGAAAAAATATTCCATAAAAATGTAGAACCTTTGCGTCCACCTACATTTTTATGTGAGTTCGCTTATTTTATCGTCTTTAAAAATCCTTTTAATGGTTCTTTTTTTTTGTTGGAATTGGGATATACCGAGGTTGTAGTCCCATGATAAGGAAACCAGGAAGATCGAGGGAAAACTTCACAAATTTTAGGGTCGTCGTGATTGTTGAGTTTTTTAATTCGATTTATTTTTATGGACGATAGATGTTTGTGTGTCCACGATCTCACCTGATGGTAAGTGTCGATGAGACCGAGGATAGATCACAAAGATCCGTCCTCGTGATATTAAAGATTTATCTTTAATATTTTAACATCGAGTTTTATCTAAGAAAGTGTTTTCTACAAAAAGTTTTATTCGTGTTACATCAGCATTACAAAACTAAAAATACTAAATTCAAATAAAAACACAGATGAACACAAAAGTGTCGTCGACTCAGCATTGGTTTTCAGCGCTGGTTTCCCGTGTGCTGAGCACAGTACTCTATACACTCAATTAACAGGAAAATATACAAAGCTATAAAACTATTCAGTTCTTATATTCAAATGGTAAAAAACATCTATAAATTATATAACTAATATTTGTTATACAACATAAATATAAACTCTATTCAATCAATTAATCATAATATTAAAAAAACAAAGAAAAGTACTACATAATTAACGCAGTCTATATGACTATCTCATGCATGTGCTAGTTTGAAACTGTGTTACAGCTAATGCCCCGCAAACCACGTATAAGTACATATAAAGTACCTTAGTTGGCATATAAATAAATAACTTGCAGACTAACATATAGGTAGGTACTATGAAATATAACTAATTAGAGTTTTTCCTTCTATTAAAATAATATTAAAAAAAAAATTCATCTTTTTTTTAGTTTCACAAGTCCCGATGTTTGTCTGTAAAATGGCTCCAAATACTAGTAATTTTATTTCTTAAGAATCGGTCCAGTCTGTGGTTCTCGAAGTAATTGGTTATTGGTAAATATGAGTCGCTTTTTAGCGATATGGCATTTATTTACATTTGGTTTTCTACGTGTTGTTGTATTTATTTTTCTGTGTGTAGGTACAATAAAGTGCTATTGTATGAGACGATGGTTTCTTTTGTAAAAAAATAAATACCACGAGGACGATATCTTAAACGAGTGATATATAATGACTAGAGTAGTACCTACCTATTAGTAAGATGATTAGTGTCAGACCCGGAGTGAGAAAACTATCTATTAAATTACGTATTAGATTATCATCATCATCATTCGCACCCTGTCTTCACCCACAGCTGGGATTAAGGTTTATCTTGCGTATGGCTACGGAATTATTATCTATAGATGTTATTGGCGCACGAGTTTAGAAAGAGTCGAGATCAAGAGAAGAATCCTTACCTATTAATCAAAGTGGAGTAGATTTTGTTTCAAATATTTATTACCATGCAAAAATAATAAAACAGTTTTCCTGAAACGGACAAAATACGGTGTTCTGTCTATTTATAAAATAAAGTGCATAGGCTGATATTTTTATTTACGTATATCTGTTCCAATTGAGATAATAAAAAAAAATAAGATAAAGACCAACTTATTTAACCTGACGTATTTACCAACTTGGAAACGTAGAATTGTGTTTGCGTCGTCGTTGACTTATGGATCGCTGTCCGTTTCCGGGGTTACCAGTTAGCGACACATTATGCACTGTAGATACCCAAATAAAACACCAATTCTATATATATATATTTATATATAAATCTCACCAGAAACGGCGCTGACAATATCATGAAATTCAGTGGTCCTGTGGGGCCTCTACACGGGTTTCTAGGACGATTAATTTTGAATTTTTTATACAACACTACAGACATGAGGGTCTGCACCGTTCTTTACAGTTCTTCATATAAATGGAAATGGAAGAAAAACACATGTTCCGCCGACCCCACATAGTGTGGGACAAGGGCAGGATGATGATGATGATTCGGATATATTTTTTTTAGAACACGTGACGCTTCTTTTTAAGACAGTAAGCATTTACTTGCACGCTAACATGCAATGCAATAAGTAACTTAAATCTATTATGTAAATCCCAAAGTCGATTTTTTATTTTATTTTAGTTTGTCTTATGATATTTACATCATTATACAATACAATACAAAATTCTTTATTGCAACACCACAATATAGGAACATACATAGGAGATACATATTACATACAGTGACACAATGGGCGACCTTATCACTAATAGCGATCTCTTCCATTATGTTAATTATTAGTCATTTGTTAAATCAATTTCTTACAAACAATTGTATGCTATGTATAGGGCGGTTAATCGATCTAGCTAGGTTAAAAAAAAACTACCGAGTAGGTACGGGTCACCTAATCTTTACTCTATGACCAGGTATGAACGCCTAGGTATATAACGGCAACAATTTTTATAACCTAGCCAAGTTCTAATTAATAATAATAATTTGTAGTCTTTCTGTTATGTTGTTTATAAGTAGAATTGAAAATTTTACTTTAGTCACTTTACGTGTTTCCCAAGTAGCGATAGTTAAATTTGCACATTTATATTTAGTAAAAATAATTTAGTATTATATTCTAACAGTGAGTGTGACAACTTAGACAATGCCTCTTTACAGGCCCTAAATGATTACTCTGACAAAGTAAATAGGTTTTATTTAATCAATCATAAATGAGTCCATAAATTTTCTGACGTAAAATGAACGTTTTTCTGTTCTTTTATGTTCTTAAAGTTAAATAAATGAGTAAAATGCTTTTGATTTTTAGATTAACTGACGCATTAATGTCGTTTGAGCCTTAAAAATACCTAAGACAAGTGTCTGTATTATGACGCAAAATGGCGTTCAACTTAGCAACATCTTTTTCACTATCTTAATAAGTATATATAAATCTCGTGTCACAATGTTTGTCCTCAATGGACTTCTAAACCACTTAACCGATTATAATAAAATTCGCACACCATATGCAGTTCGATCCAACTTGAAAGATAGGATGGTTTTTACGGCGAGAAAAATTCGAATAATTTCCGGGAAAATTTTATACCCGTGCGACGCCGGGGCGGGCCGCTAGTTATTTTTATATGACTTGACACTGGCAAACTGACGCTACGAGCGCAGAGTCCAATTATAAAAACTGAATCTTGAAATAAAGATCCGATATTTTTAAATCTATTCAGTGTTTGCTTATCTGTGGATAAATTGGCTAGAACGATTCGTCGAAAACTGGTTACTAAGTTTTTTCAACGAAATGTTCTCAACGTAATTTTCCGAGAATCATTATTGCGCTATGTCGCTGTAACATTGTGTTAGCTTTTAAGGGCTTGTTTGGAAGGAATTCTACTTACTGGATTGCCATAACGAACACGGCTTAAAAATATACTACAATACTAATAGATAGAAGAGAACTCATGTTTTCTAAATCAAATCAAATCTTAATTAATTAAACCTAATAAATAGGTCCTTACTGGAAAACACGTAGGAAATTATAATGTTGATTATTAATATTGAACTCCCGACGAAAAAAGAGAGATGTTATAAGTTTAATTGTATGTCTGTCTTTCTGTGAATTAAATTTCATTTGTTTTTGTATGAAAGCTGAGTTTCGCGTTAGTTTTCTTAGACAAGTTTGATGAAAATCGGTTGATCCGTTTAAAAATTATGAGGGGTGAAAAGGGGAAGAATACCGAATATATGCAAATATACTCGAGTGGGGTCTCAAATAAAAGCGCTTCACATGCACATTACAAAATAGTATGACTTTTTACTGTTAAGGAAGTAGAGGTTTTCAAATCAGGTTTTTATTTTTAATTTTTAATTACACATCTACACAAAAGTATTATCAAAACTTAAAATTAGTATGGGCAGTCGATAAATTACTCGTATTGGTTAATATAGATAGATAACTCTTTATCGTACATCACAAATATTATAAAAACAGTTAACAGTAAACAAGACAACACATGGGAGTACAAAGGGCGGACTTATCGCTGAGCAATCTCTACCAGGCAACCTTTGGATGTACAGGAAAGAAATAGAAATAAAAAAGTATTACCGATCAAACAAGTCATCATCATCATAGCAAAAACTGCACGTAGCTAAATGGATTTACGTATGAATGAGCCGATAAGCCGAGTAAACTTTAAATACTTAAAAAAATAAAAAATAAATCTCATTTAATAATTATGTGGTAAAGTTTAAAAAGTCTACGAATTTCAAGAAAAGAGTTTCTATCTGAGATTTGTCATTCTCTGCTTAAATAGTTTTCCTATATGTATGGCTTAAATTTCATCATCATTATCAATTCAGCCGCGGGACGTCCAGAGCTGAGCATAGTCCCCCTTCAAAGATTTCCATTTACTACGGTTGGAAGCGGCCTGCATCCACCGTGAACCAGCAGCCTTCCCCAAGTCATCTGTCCACCTAGTAGGCGGACGTCCTACGCTGCGATTGCCGATCCGTGGCCTCCACTCGAAAATATGTACCTATATCATCCCATTTTAGTAGGAGGTTTAAAGTGGCCCAAGTTTCGTCTAGGTCTATGCTACTTACCTTAAAGTCAAAGTAAACGTTATATTTCTGAGCTGTTGCCATGATACCCTTGCTTTATACCCTTTGCATAACCAAGCGAACAGAAAGCGGGACGTTTTCATTCAAAAGTTCAGCCTGTATCAGCCAGTTCCGTTGTAGTCGCGCCCGCGTTGGTTACATTAATCCCTGTCTACAAACAAACTTGACATTTACCTCTATCATACGCGTAGGTTCGGCTTATAGAAACATTAAAAAAAAACTAATTTCGTTTCCTTATTTCTATAAAAACTTAACAGAGTACACGGACACTTTTAACCCGTAAAATGGACACCGTAAATTGTGATCGTATCATCTTTGCTTTTATTTTAGGTAAGGTTAAGGGAACAGCTATTTTCGGCTTCCCTCCAAAGGGTAAAGGGTTACGCTTTAAGGGTCCTGTCTGTTTGTCTCTCTGTCTGGCGAAGGGCTGTAGGTATATATATATATATATATATATATATATATATATATATATATATATATGTACCTACAGCCAGTATATATATACATATGTATATATCTTTCCTTTGAATTAAATTTCACCTACAACGCGGGTACTGACAGAGAATCAGAAATAAATCGCAAAAAAAAACTCGCTACCGGTCGCTTGGAGTTCATAGAGGTTACATTATCTACAAAGCATTTTTCTGTAAAATTAACCGTATTCGGAGTAGAGCGCTGATAATTATCATGTACTCAAATACAGTGTTGTATACCAAAGCGACCCAAAAATAAACCCATTTGCTTGTTAAACGACATAAAAAAGACGTTTTTGAATTTAGAATATCGCAGTAGAATTTTTTAATTGATATTTTTAATGTTTTTAATTATTGATATATGCGAAAAACTGATTTTCATAACCTTTATAGCTTTTTTAGCCGACACAATCTCAATGTCGATTTTTCACATCTTCATTCTAGGATTTATCAGCAGACAAAACCTAAACTGGACGACTGACTGCTGCTGGCAAGTTGCATTTTGATACCTTTGTTCAGTACCTAATTCTTGAGTTATTTATTATAAGAATTATAATTATTTATTGTAAGAACTGTGTTATTTTATTGAACAATCCATATTTCGTACTAAAGTTTAATAAAAAATTGTAGGTACCTGTGATGGTATATGATGTTCGTGTGTGCTAATACAGAAATGTCATAAAGAAATGGTAATATAATATTAATTTAACATTTTTGAACAGAGTTTTCATTCATATTTTTTTATCAGAAGAGTCGACATCAAAAACTTTTGTATAACTATGTTATCTAAGCTAAAGCGTTAGATATATCTACTCGAGCTCATTATGTACGCAATTCAATAAATCTATTATTCAAGAGATTTAAACATTTGTTTTGATCGCCGTTTAGAGAAGTGGGAACTGGTAAATTATGCTTTTCAGACGGCTGGGGTCTTTAGTCGTTTCATACCGCGAGCTGTCACACCACGGTATAAAACGTACAACCGCCAACTCCGCGAATATACACCTACAACTCCGCGGGTCAACCACTCATGCTGCTGAGTGCTTAAATCCAAATTTGGTCCGGCCAGTCACATAAGAGCCTATAACAAAAAGTCATGCAGAGGTCGCCGTCATCTCTCGAGGACTATATACATATATAGTCCTCCACGTATATGTATATGAATCGCCCAAGGACTCTTTTAGAATGGGTCGTTTCGAACCGTCCCTGGTATGAAGCCCTTAACAAAATTTAAGTGTCAGTTTTCATTTTCATTATACAATATGCGTTACTCAAGTGATCTATATTTATGTCATTGAGCTTGGTACTCACTAGGGTATCCATTTAATGTTTTCTTACGACGTTATGAGCGTTCTCATAAAAAATATATGTTAACAACTACCCAAGGAGAATCAAGTAGCTACTCGATCCTCAATATGATGTAGCTATTTGACTTCCTACTCAGACATTACTTCAAAATCAGCTACGTAAAAAATAAAACATTGATACATTTATGGCGGATTTTATTAGAGATAGGGTAGGGCGGGGGGATATTGGAGTAAATTTTCACTTAATATGTGGATATAGCTTCTTAATAATATGTCTCAGTGATTTATGTGGCTTCATGGATTGGGAAATAATACTTTAGCAAATTTTTTACCTCTCTCGTCAAGAGAGATGTCCCTGTGTACCTACGTATATATGCTGTATATTTTTTTGTAACAAGTCGAATTTATTAGCTACAGCTGTTTTAATGCAGGTAGTCCAGTATGCTCAATTTAACTCATAGGTTAGGTATGTTGAGCAAGGGATGGGACAGTCATGTATTTTTACTAGAAATTAAGTAAAAACTGCGATTGGCAGTCGGCTATTTTTATTGTATTTTAGTGACAGAACAACAAAACTAAAAGTAATTTTCTGTAACAATATTTAACTAAAACTAGAAACATCAAAACATAATTCCAAGTATCATAAGATTAACAATAACATTAAATTCAGTCTTCCTATATAAATCACACTTAACAAATAAATAAATATTTCCGGACAATCCACACAGCAACATCTTGCACCATAGTAAGTTCAAAGCATGTCTAAAGCACGGGTACTAGAGATCTGATTTATTCAATATTATATACATATAATAGATATTTTTAATTATACACATTTAACACCCAGACCAAGGAGAAAGTGCTTAAATATGTTAAAACATTTTGCTGCATTTAACACAAACAAAAGTACGACCAGCATCTGGAACACACTTAAGTATAAGTTCGGTTCGTTGAGCAACTATACTCCAACCGGAATTTTAAAACAAAAATTATATTTAAAAAATATTGTAAGAATCAGGTCCTGTCTAATAAATCAAAAGCACAATAATTCTCCAACATTCATTGAAAACAGATTGTATAATAAACCAAATTATAACTTTAAAAAAAAAAAAAAAACTCTAAACTCGCCCCTAGCCACTAGCTAGTCACGTGGTGATTATGCCCCGCCCGTAAACCCATCTAGCCGCCATACGATGAATATGGGTTTAATACACAATGTTGAATACACTTGGTTCCAAAAATGACGGGTCAAAAAACGAAATATGCACAGAACTGTATAAGTTGGATCAATTAAATAAAAACTGAATAAATACTTTTTAGGAGGAATACGAATATATTCCTCAGCACCAGCTCTGAAATTTGGTGTGCTCAATCACCTGGAATCTATCACAAAAAAGAAAAGAATTTTTAGATAAATATGACTGACTTTAGTTTTTTTTTATTTAGATATTCAGCATATCAGTTTTATTATATTTTAATGATTTTTAAGTGATAAACCCCACTTTGCTGGTGAAACTATTTTTACTTTTTATCCATATAATTTAATTTTCAATTGAACAGTCTTTGTTTCATTATGATA
The DNA here is from genome assembly GCA_929108375.1 of Gymnoscelis rufifasciata. Classification (NCBI taxonomy): domain Eukaryota; kingdom Metazoa; phylum Arthropoda; class Insecta; order Lepidoptera; family Geometridae; genus Gymnoscelis; species Gymnoscelis rufifasciata. Next base: position 1,913,569 of record OV815315.1, on the reverse strand, counting down.
GGATACCCGGGTTTATGTGACTGACCCGTTTTTTGAAACCGAGTGTATTTTGCGAGATATTTCGATTGCCCAACTTGCCCCTATGCTTAATTTTCCCCGCTCTACCCTACCAGTAAATTAATACGTAATTCAATTAGGCCGACGGTAATATATCTTGTTCTAATATATAAAAAACTGCTTATTTCCGCCTTACGATATTACTCATAATGATAATTATCTATACTCACTTAAATATAAAAGTCGTTTAAAATCACGAAAAAACAGACAACCTGAAATAGGATATAAGAAGTATTAGGAGTAGACTAAGAATTTTACGGATTTTACGAAATTCCACCCCTTAGGGGGAGAAACGGGGGTAGGAAGTTTGTAAGAAAGGCCCATGTTTGTGAAGTAAGAGGCTTAAAACTTACTCTATAGACGGTGTGAAAGTGTACTAATAATGTATATAAAATATTTTTTTTAAAGTAACCGCTATAAAACACAACATTTCCTGCCAACCTCCGTTTTGTCGTTAAAGTCGGTTAAAATCTTATTTTGGATTTAGAAGACGCCAGAACTAATAATAGTTCGGTAATTTTCAAGTGAAACCTTAATTCTAAGTAATTAAAATTTTGTACGCAATTAGTATAGTTAGTGAAATAAAATAATTCGTGATAATTTTATGGTCTTTAAGTTTGAACAAAATTCACAAAAATTACAATTTTGAAAGAGTTTTCTTAGGGTTCTTTATTAAAGTCCAATGTAAAAAAAAATAATTAGTATAAGTTCCGGCCACTATTCAGCTACGTTAAATCTCCAAAACTTAAAAAAATCGTGGAATATACGTTGGGCTTAAATCGATAGGTGTTTACGTCACTTATTTCCCAGCTTTCGGAGGTATTCAACTTTTTTTTGTATCACCTACTTGACTCACAAATACCTACTGGTTTTCTGAGAAAAACGTACTTGAGTCTTGGTCTTTACACAAGCATAGCTGAGTAGTATCCGGTACTTACACTTAAGTCAACATACAAAGTTGGGCTTAAATAAAAATAACAAGCAAAACAATTAAAAAAAAAAAAACTATTTATTTATACATTCAAAGTAACTATTTGCATACTAACTCGGAAGACACGAAATTACAATCATTCCAATTTAACTCTGGAATAAAAAATAACTTCCTCGTATTAAATAACTAAATAATTAAGAAAATATCTTGCAAAGGTTAAAATCAAATCGCTTCCACTGTTCATTCACGCAAATATTTTCAAGTACTTCACGGATGCCAAAGTGATTTTCAGCAATACCAATAGATGACCTACTCTGTGTTAAGCCGAAGGTAAAAAATCACGAGTAGGTAGGTACATATACCTATGTATTCTCGTACTTGGCACCCGTGCAAAGTCGAACCGGGTCGCTAGTTCATAATATTCTATGCCCAATTTACATAAGTTTAGAGCCAGTATCACATTTTCCAACAAAGCGTCCGGGGGATAAGAGTGGTGACCCCAGGCACTCGAACTAAAGAACTTAAAAAAAGGGGTTCTCTGAGAAATCCAGGGATAATTTTTAAATTCAATAGTGTAAACTGAAGTGGCTTAAACACAAAATAAGCCTATTTATGCCTTATTTTGCGACTATTATAGAGGGCGAAAATCTTTTATTGAACTGTTAATAAATAGATTTAGAATTAATGTAGGTTTATGAATAATATTATCTTATCAATCGTTTTTAATAACGGTTAAGAGACGTATATAGAACGTATTGAGCGCATTTGGAGTAAGTTTACGAGGTAGGAGGAGTCCCTTACCATTCTGATGATTATTTTACCTGATTTCATGTATTGACACTTTTTATAATATGTGAAATTAGTAAGATATCACTAGACCACTAATTTCACGTCACACAAATAAGCCCAAATATGAATGAAAACTCTTAGTGAAAATTAGAATCAGCGTCTCGCTTAGGAAAGTACGTTTTAGTGCTCTTCTAAGTATCCCGTTTGCTAGGAGCAATTACAGACAAAAAAATATATGCCGGGAGAGCAATGTTTTAAACACTGTATCCACAAACATTGAGCTGAATCTATTCTGCACCGGGCACCTTCCTTTCAGCGGCGGCTGAGCCTGGAGTGTTTCGTTTTATAATTTTTGAAAGAAATTTGTGTTATTATTTTTGTTAGTTTGAGTGTGTTTGTATTTATAAATTGATGTTATCTATTTTAGATTATGTTTTGTGTTGTAATGAGGTGGGTGTTTGCTGTTCTCACATTTTATGAATTTTGCTGTCACTAATCGTAAAAACTTGTAATTAGCTTTATGATCTACATGTATTTTGTATAATTGAGTTCGACTGTAAGCTGTTCTTTAAAAATAAATTAAGAGTGAACTAAAACTTGAAATATTTTTATGTATGGTGGAAAGACGGCAGCTTGAAGTTGTCTAACGCCTCATGCACTTTTGAAATTGACTGGTAGGTGAAAATTTTAATCCGCCATCTTGACTTATGACTATAAAATAGCCCTGAGTTTCTTTTTTTTTCACAAAGATTAAACGTAACCATGTCAGTTTAATATGAAAAGTATATTTTTTGCCGCCTTCATCCCCGTGAGCCCATTCACTGAGTCGCCCGCCCATATAGTGGTTGGGCGGTCTGTGACTTCTATTAACTAACAACTTTGTGGGTAATAAAACAAAATAAGGTATAAAAATATTACCTATAATATTGGCTCTTCCAAAAATTAGGTCTACTGAAGTGGAATTGCGAACACTAGAAAAGACTTCAACGCGTGGTATTTCAAAATTCATTAACTCTCTAAGTAGGTACTTACGTAGCAAATCACTTTTCTTACTAATGTTTACTTATTTTTTAGTTATCATGGGTGTTAACAATATAAAGACTTGAAACGGATAGCCTACTAAGATTTAATGATTTTAAGTTTGGCTATATTTTCATCAAGGCATAAATTCGAGCCTATGCCGTGATCATGGCGCTTGCAAGAGTGCCGAAATAGAGGAAAACTCGAAAAGCATCAAATCATCAGTCACAATGATAGCTACCGTACTCCTCCGAAACGGCTTAACTTATTATTATGATTTTTTTATGCATATTCAGAAGGTCTGAGAATCGGCTACTATCTATTTTTCATTGTGCAAAACAACGTTTGCTGGGGTCAGCAAGATTTAATATATATTTTAATATTACCAAAATTAGTGAAAAATTACTAAAACTTGGTTTGTCCACTATCCGTGTAGTAAATTTATAGATCATTTAATGATTTCTAAGCATCTTTACAACAAAGATCCTGATTAAATCAAACTGGATTTAGGTTTTACGTGTTCTTGAAAGAGTATCTGATAATAGTAGCAGTTGCTAACATGTGATATAAAAACATATCTAGGGGATGAGTTTAATTTAAAATTGGGTAGGTAGATAACCTGTGTTTGATGGGATTTTAATAAAATATTAATATATTATAACATAGATTTTATACCACTTTGATAACCTTTCATTTAAAGAAATAATTAAATAAAAATGCTGTGTTCACCTTTCATTTAAATAAGTATCATAGGATAATTTATGTATTGATTTACTTATGTCTTCTTCATATTTTCTGTTGGTGTAGCCTAATCTAATAAATAAATAGATGATTATATGTATAATTGAATATACAGCACTCCTTAATAAATAAGATACACGAAAGTTTAAAATTTTGTTAAAACGGTCCTGTAGATTCAACAGCCGTATACAGTATAATAAAAAAAAACTTTATAAGTTTGTCTGTTACATCAGATCATCTGTTAGTATCAGATATCTGGTACCCGTAACCCAAGCTTTGAGCTTAACCTCGGGGCTAGATGTTCTTGTGTGGATTGTCCGGAAATATCTTGCATTTTGTTTAATAAGGAATGCTGACGTAAACTCTACTCCCAGATAACAATTAGGGAAAAGCCGTGTAAGGTATTTATTGTTGTTTATAAAACCCAATTACTTGGAAAGAAACTGCAAAATAAATATAGTTAATACGGATAACATGTTCAGTTTTTTATGAAACCACGATAACATTAGTGTTCATTTTGTGGTTATTACGAAACTGATAACCACGCAGTCAATATTTCGATTCAATTTCTTGTATGTTTCAGTTCAGTTCAGTTCTTCTTCTTCTTCTTTTATTTGATGGCTTCCGTTACTGGCTATATGGCCGTCAACAGCAGCCAATGCCCGTATAGTTCAGTTCTTGTTTATCCGTGTTGAAAGGAAAATTATTTTGGGCATTTTGGGCAACGATGACCTCCTCTTTTGAGTATGATTTACCCATATTAACTTTTAACACGGTAAATTTTTAATTGTAATACATATTAAAATGATAAGTCCATATTTGCAACGTAGCGCGAATCCGATCGAACAGGCAAGGTCGCCATATAAGGTTCGGTGAACGGCGCGCTGAGGCGCCCAAATGAAAAGGTGTTAGCTCTTCTAAATCTCGATTTATTCTGTGTCTGGTCCACGTTACAAATGATATAAGCATAATATCTATCTAAGTTAAGATACATCGTTTAGGTGTAGAGGCATACATCACACATCGCGCTTGCCATATGCTACGACTTGCCAGTGTCATTCAGTTACTTGAAAGTTTTGTAAGCTGCGTTCAACTGAGTAACATCTTTTACACTTTATAATTTTATTTAAATGAACTGAACTAAAATTTGATCTGTATCCGGAATGCAGAAACATAAAGTTGACCAACTATTTTAATTATCATTAAGTTTTTTTGACATTTCTAAGCATAACCCGTGTATTTGTTGTAATGAAACGTTTTGACTTTGTCACTTCACTGTACAGTAGGATAATTGAATTTCACAAGCTTTTTAATTCCACAAGATGGTGTAATATGAGAGGATCTGTCTGTCCACTGTGTGGTGTGACGATAGCGCATGTTGCAAAGTTAAATTGGACAAATGTTCTTCAAAAATGAGTCTAAAACTCAGGCTCATAAGATTAATGAAAAAACATTTGTCTACGTTAGGTATTGGTAGGGTCTAATACCAACCACGCTCGTCCTACACGGGTCGGGGGTGCCAGAGCCTCGCTTCTAGTTCTGCGGGGATACCTTATACATACAGACTAAAAAAACTGGGCAAATCATTTATGGATGTAACAGAGCTTCCTGTTAGAACATTCTAATTTTTTTATTAAGAGAAGTCTAATGAAAAAATCGTATTTCGGATACTCTAAACTCTATACCTAAATATGATTATATAAATGATGATGCTTGGACAGATGTCGCTTAGTTCCACTTTGACGGCTCTAATAATTCTGGTTGACCAGGACTTCTATACTCATGTTACAATAGCATTTTTAGTAAATGTCAATTTTATAACAGGTACCTTATAAGAATCCAAAATTGTAAAAACTGTTAAAAATGTGTTCTATTCGCTTCTCAACTCAATAATATTCAATTACTATAAAACATTGAAGCGAACTGTCAAGACAATGTTATTTGATATTTTTTACAATAATTTTTAGTTTAGAAATTTAGTGAAATACCTAAGTATATTTTAATTATAAACGCTTTAGGATGGAATTTGAAAACATAATATTTATGTAATAAAGTCTTCTAAATCAGTTTTGATAACGGCGACCTTAACATTGTTTCCTTAATTATGTGATTGTTAAAACATACAAAAACTAAAAAAAATATGAAATTATATTCGCTTTGCCCGGAAGCTTACTGATGGTTCTCACGGATATAAAACAAAGTACATAGTAATGAATAAAAATTACGTTTAATCTAAAATGCATTATATTATAAAAAGGTCTATCCACTATAATTGTTACGATTAGTCCTTTTGATCGGATCTTTTAATTATGTTTACTGTTTTTGTGTTGGTATACTTTAATGATTTTACGATTGCAAGAAAAAATTTAAATAATAGTATATTTATTTTAAGTACTCTAGATCAAATTGATGAAATTTTGCAATTGTTGAACTTGGTTTGTAAAATAAAATTGAGTATTTGTACCTAAATGTATCGTAACGCAAATAATAAATCCATTGTGATAAAAATCATAGAAGCTGTTGAAGTGAATAAAAAAGGCAACTGAATTTTTACAAACGTATTTCATTTTTTTTTATTACTTGACCTTACAAGTCTTTAGACAGACTTCAGTTTGTTTTTTTTATTCACTGAAACAGCTTGTAGTTTTTTTTACCCTGCATACCTTGAATCGACAACTCGAGTGTTCCAGTAATCCTCAGTTATTGCCTCTTGAACTATACTACTGATAGGTATATTGTTTGTTTTGATTTGCGTTCTGCGAATTAATTTGTTATTTTCAATGTTCGCCGTCGCGTTTATGTACGTTGTAAGTTTATGTACGTTTTAAACACGTGCTTTAGCGGTGAAGGCAAATATCGTGAGGAACCAGCATGTTCTGAGAACTTTAAATAGCTTGAAGTACATGTGACATTCACCAGCCCACACTCGACCAGCGTGGTGACTAATATTTTTCCCCAAGAGAGAAGTTCCTGTGTCCCAGCAGTGGGTACGTAAATAGGGGTGCTTATATTGTCCGGTAGAGCTTATAATATAAAAATTGTAGCACTAAGAATATACCCACACCTATATAAATAAGATCTTTAAGTTAAAAAGGAGATGTAACGAAAAATAAAAAGACGGTGAGAATCAATTTAAGTCAAAAACTAAACTTCCCAACCCTCGGCGATGCTTGAACTTTTTATTTTACTGATGAAACTTCACATTTCTGTCGGTAAATTAAAATAATAAATTTTTAACTTTTCAGTTAGTTCGTTAGTTTTTGTTTGTAAAAGAGCTTAAACTTTAATAAATATATTTTTAATTATCTGGAAATATTTTCCCATTTTCCAAAAAACAAACGGGGAACGGGTTGACCGGTTTGAATTATGATTTTTGGGATTACCTTCGGATAGCAGAATACATATTTAAAACGGCTACTTTTTCGTGTAGGACTCAAATTAATAAATGATAAGAAGTTGTCATCATCATCATCACCCTCACCTTTTTAGAACATGTTACTCGGTTTCCTCACGATGTTTGCCTTCACCGTTAAGGCACGTGTTTAAAAGCACATAAATTTCTCAAGAAGATAAATCCAGGGGTGCGTGGCGGGGTTTGAACCCACGACCTTCGGAATGAAAGTCGAGTGTCCTCCCACTTAGCCATCGCGGTAGAAGTTGTAGATCATGCAATTATCTACAAAAATATATTTCAAACTTATCTTAGTTCTTATGTAGTTACATTACGCGTTCGCGTTTTTCGGTAAATTCATTTTCTTGCGATAAATGTTGTTTCTAGAATACTTTTAACTTCGGCTACCTTCAGTGTTTTTACTCGGTGTTCCCGTGACTATTTTACATTTCCCGCTGCATAAATACCTACACTAAGCCTCAATTTCACCATTTCACAAAACAAATCTAGTTTTATTGAAAAAGTTGAACCATTCCAAATATCAATTTACATAGATAGATAATATCTTTATTGCACGCCAATGCTTACAGACTAACTTAAAAATAACAATCAATAGCCACATTTAATGTCAATTTGACCTCAGTTAGGCGGTAGAACGAGTTTAGCCTGATCTGATCGCGTTTCGCGTGGTGAAATCGGGGCTAAGTTACAACACCGGCTATCTGCTAGTGAAAGTCCGTCAAATCCGTACCCCAGGTTTGGAGATTACCCGGAACAAACAGACAGATTGCACAACATTATTGAAGAATTTGAAGGATACTTAAAAGAAAAAACATACATATTACTACTTAATATTGTGTACATAATTCCTACATATAACAAAAAAATTTGGAAAATCTAGGTTATATAATACTAGAAAAAAAACTTTAGTGGCTCAGCGACCTAAAGTGAGTCATGGCCTCCGAAACAAGAGACTTCCGGTAAAAAAACTACTTATAAATAAATTTGCTCAATCAAGTAACATATTAAGATCTAAGTAGCAACAACGAACTTAGAATCAGCATAAATGCTTCATCAAAGTCCAATTATAAGCAGAATTTCTTAGAAACGCCTATATGCTGTTTACCCGAACTTAGTCACTCCTAAGAAAACCTCCCAAACAAGCTCTCAAAATCAATAAATAAAGCTTATCAAAGAAAATTCATAGGACATTATAGCGAAACTTTCTTAGAACCAATTTATATATTTTTACAACGTTGAACTTACTAGGGCCGAACACTTTCAAACGCCATAAATAAAAAATCTAATAACATTTTCAAAATCACAGTCTGCGTTGTATTAGATTCGTATTCATGAACTCATTTGCATTGTAGAACGCAGGGCTTTCAAAAAACTGTTTAATGATATTTTTAAATTTTAGAGAGCTCTCAATTTCCGTTATTTCTTTGTACCTTCAGGACTTTTGGGAAACTTAAATTCACACACACAAGACAATTCACGCAACAACATTTAGCCCCGTGGTAAGCTCTAAGCTTGTGTTACGGGTACTAGATATCTGATATAATTAATATAATAGTCATACATATATAGATATTTTTTATTATAAATATTAAACACCCAGACCAAGGAGAAAGTGCTTGCAGAACATACAAACACTTGACCCCTCGGCGGGAATACCTCTTGCGCCGCAAGCGGACCTTCACCCACTGCGCCACTGAAGCAGTCAAAAAAAAAAAAGTTGGTGGCAAACAGCTCTGGATAGGGCTTGTTGGAGGGAATTGGGGGAGGCCATTGCCCAGCAGTGGGACAACAATGGCTAATGAAAAAAAAATGTACTTACTAGCTTTTCACAGTGCAGCTTTTCCTCGTAGAGATATTCCGGGATTCAAACTTTCGTACGGCCTTTCGCAATCAGTTTTTATCAGTACATTTTATGAGATTAGCTAGTTTAGCCATTTTCAAGTGTTTTTCAAGAGAAACTAACGTTAGGTATAAATAAATATTACCAGACTAATAACACCACTTAACTCAGTTTAAAAATTGAAGCAAACTGTCAAGACAATGATATTTTCCTGATAATCTCTGTTTCAAATATTTAGTTTTATTAATTTAAGTTTGCCTGTCCATGTATGCCCTGTACTTCTAAGGAAATAAACGTTTTGACTTTGACTTTGAGCATCACCTAACTCTAAACTAAGCAGAGCTTGTTCTTTGGGTGTTAGGTGATGGATATACCTACCACAAAGATTTTTTTTCCTAAAAACATACATACTTAGTTATAATTTTCCACTTAAACCAAGAGGGCAATTCTCAGTATTACGAAAAATCACGATTTTGAAATTATAAATGTTATATAAAAAAAATTGCGAAACTTCTAAAAATCAGTAAACTCATTTCATTAAGACAAATAGCATTAAATTCGTTCACTCATCACATCACAGATGTTCCTTATTTGTTTCCAAGGCACCCAAATTACGTTGTTTTTTGCTCACTGTTGCGATAATCGCCTCTTGTTTTGGCTGCCATGCTCACGTTTATCAAAATTCCACAAAGCACAGCATAACCCGAATCGCTTAAAAGACAGAGAAAAACACTACTACCCACTGTTCTGTCCATAAAACAGTAATTATTTAGTATAACTGCGACGAAATAACAAAATTCACTACCTACATTTTTATTTTAAACACTTGAGAAACTCATTATAAATATCGAAAGCGTTTTTGTGATATATAATCAGCAAGTGATATATTAAAAAAAAAATCCGCAGTTGGCTACGAAAGCATTACGTCACGTGAAACTTCAATGCACTATATCGTCTTTTGTTTGCAAGAAAAAATGGCACCTTTCTTAAAAGAGATCTATAACGGACTTAATAATAATAATAATATATATAAAAATAAAAAAATATTCAAATACTAACAAAATTCACTGATAACTCTAGGTATAAAAACATTTAAAATAGGTATGGAATACATGAGCCTGAACTAGGGTAATCCTGTATCTCAGGCTAAAAGACATAAACAATAGGCTAGATAAATAAACTAATAAGCAGTATTTCTGAAAACATCAATATAACAAAAAAAATGTGACTTATTATTATTTTTTAGTCTTTAATTCCGGAATGGGGGTTCGTCACGTAGAAATTTAGTACAAATAGCACGAAGCGTGACGTCACGCGAAATTTCAATGCACTGTATAGTCTTGTTTTTGGAGTTTACTCCTTAAGAAACGATTTGCGTTATAAGGCCCGGTACGGAAATTAAAATCAAGTGTAACACGAAAAGTTGGGGCGTTACGTTGAAAGAGACAAACATATATATCTGTAGGATTGAACGTGTAAAAGAATGAGATGGAATACATTACACAGCGTATCTCATTCTCGGGGTCGATACTTCGTAGTCTCACTGTATAGTTTTATTATTTATATTATTTTGTATCATACTTTATGTAATACGCTTTATTGAAGTAATATAAATAATCCGAATAATTACAGATATATGTTTGTTTCTCTTATCATTTTAGCAGATGCGTTCATTTACCCTTTTTTTCTATTCGATATATATCATAATTATTATCGTTCGTAAGGAGTAAACTCCAATCTTGCGTCGTAGCTGACACACACACACTTTTTTTTCTTTGCAAGAATAGAACAAAAGTGAAAAATGTTTTGTTATAATCGGAATGACGGCATAATATTTTTTTTAAATTCAAATTCAAATTCAAATTCAAATTCCTTTATTTGCACGAACATAAGTAAAAAAAGTAAGGTCTTAAAATAGCTATAGGTACATTTATGTTCTACCACATTCATTTGGCATGCAAAATCTTAACAATATTTTACAAATTTAAAATGGATAAATTAGAAATGTAATTTGGTTATAAGTTATACAAAACATGTCAATTAAAATTTTAGTGAATGAATTAATAATGTCATTTTATTCTTAATCTATCCTTAAACATTATGTTTCTTACAATGGTCAAAGTATTCATTCATTGTGTAAAAACAGCAGTCGAGTAACCAATGATGCAACTTTGATTTGAGCTTACTCAATGGTAGATCTTTAAATGTTTTGGGTAGAGCGTTAAAAATTTTAATGCACATGCAAAAGGCATTCTTTCGACTTATCGACAAGTTGAATCCAGGATAATAAAGCTCGTTACAGGTTTTATTTCTTAATTCTCTTTCGCGGCCTTCTTTGCTTCTTTGTAATATTTTAACCTCTTGGTTTGTTTTAAAGAACTCAGGTTGAGACTTAACAAAGAGTATTGATTGCTTAATGTACAAGCAAGTCAGGGGCAAAATTCGCAACTTTTGAAAGATCGGTCTACAAGAGTCCAGTCTATAGGCCCTGTATATGGATCGTACACATCTTTTCTGAACAATGAAAGCCCTATAAATTTCTGATGAATTTCCCCATAATAATAAGCCGTATTGCAGAATTGCACCTACATAGCCATGATATGCCTTAAGAGCTGCGTCGAGAGAAGAAATGTCACGTATACGTCGCAGGGCAAACACAAATTTGTTAAGTCTAATAGCAACATTATCGATATGGTCTGACCAACGTAAATTACAGTCTACTTGTATACCAAGAAACTTGATAGTGTCCACAACTTCAATGTCAGTGTCATTATGTTTTAAATTCAATTTCATAGGTTTGCCTGCAAGCGTTCTAAAACACATAGCTTTCGTTTTGTTGATATTAACTTTGAGATTATTATAGTTGAGCCATGTTACCACTTTGTCAATTGTTTTATTTATTTCTGATTCGAATAGTGTTATGTCATTAGTATTACTTTTAATTAGAATAGTCGTGTCATCAGCAAATAAGATAGATTCATGAATTGTAATGTCGGGTAAATCATTTATGTACAGTAAAAATAGAATGGGCCCTAAAATGCTTCCTTGGGGAACGCCGTAAGAATTCCTCTTTGATTCCGAATTAAATAATGTCTTGAGTTTGTTAGAATTGTCAATATTGAAAATTTGCGTGCATTGTGATCTGTTACTTAAGTAATCTTTAAACCAAGTGTGCGTAGTGCCTCTGAAACCATAATTATATAGTTTAAATAACAATTGCCTGTGATGAACAAAATCAAAGGCTTTGCTCATGTCGAAAAATAAGGCAACGACACGAATGCCTTTGTCTAGATTATCAAGTACATATTTTACTAATTTAAAGTTTGCTAGAGTAGTAGATTTATTTTTTCTGAAACCATTTTGTTCTTTGCATAATATATCATATTTTTCAATAAAATTTTCCATCCTTCTTAACATGGCCTTTTCGAAAATCTTAGAGATAATTGGTATAAGCGTTATTGGACGATAATTATTAATGTCACATCTGTCACCTTTTAGTCATCTACCATAATATGCCTTAATCAGTAACGCCCTTAAATAAAAGACGATGCATTTTATTTTATTTAAATTGGGCAAACCTAAGATCTACGATAAGCAAAGATATTTTTCCTGCATAAAATTTAAAATAGTTTAACATGCAAAGTAAGCATTATCACTTAATAAAAATCATAAAGATTTAAGATAAGAAATATTCCTGATTAAGCTTATATTAAGGGGTCCAGTTAAATATCTGGTTTAAAACTGAAACACAGCATAATATTCCACATTTTTATTTCACAATTAAATGCAAAAAGTTTACCCAACAACATAAAAATATACATTCTCAATTGGACACACAATTTTCTTCAAAAACCTTAAAATATAAGGAATCATATCTTTAATAATTACAATCAAATGACATTTTAAAATTGAAACGTATATAATGTTCCGAGTATTTTAATTAAGTTTTCAATCGCTTAGGAACCGATTTTTTTAATCATCAGTTGGCTTCTACGATTTAAGCCTCTTCGGTTTCGAGTTAAATCATTCGCGTTTGATCTGTTATTTTAATGTAATTAAATACGCAATATCAGAACATAACAAAATCGGCCTTAATTGGTAAAAATGTTGTTATATTAGGGGCTCGGATTATGTCCAACAAGAGATACTCCGAGTAAACAAAGCAATATGGTTAGTTTTGTCAATAATACGTGGCAATGGTTAGATAAATCAAGAGCTATCTCGCTCTGTCACATGTGACTGAGTGAAATAGCTCTATATTTTAACCATTGTCTAATTTTACTCGGAGATGGTGGAACAGGCCCTATGGCTTGTAATTGTTAGGCCAGCGCTATCAATAGCGTCTAAATAATTTAGTATAAATTTAGTAACATAGTTTTGTAATGCACATGTTACATGAATAAAACTCCCTTTATCGTTATATTTAAATATAGGGAAACTAATAAACGGTAAATAATGGTTTGATCCTTGTTTTGAGGCTAATTTGGCCTTAAAACAATAAACCAATATTAAAAAAACAAAACTCAATTTTCATAAAATACTAATTTTAACTTTAGTTGTTCAAAAACTTTTTTTGCAAACATTAATACTCGTGTCGGTTATTTAAAGGTTTTGTAAAATCACTTATTTATTCAAATAACGATTAAGTTGAATCATAGCTCTTGTGCTTTAATTACCATCTTAATTAAGGATGTAATTTTAAATAATTTGTTTAAATCTTACCCCCTTATGTATAATGATTTGACATCATAGCACGTTGTAAAAATTATGCATACGAGGGTAAAAACTATACTACTAAAGTACCTTAAATTTAATCAATTGATAAACAAACACATAGGGCCTGTTTCTCTCCATCTCCGCGGTGAATTAATCAATGGTTAAAATATAGAGCTATCAAGTCAACTGAGAACTGTCAGTGACTGACTGATCAAGATATTGTAGCCATCGACTAATTTACCTCGGAGATGGTGAAACAAGCCCTAAATATATAAAGAACAACATTATTACAAACAAAAGAAGAATTCAAAGGTATGAAATAGGTATAAATCTTTTCCTGCTATTTTGACACAATCTTATCTATCTAAAACCTATAGACCCATTTATTTACAGTTCTACAAATAACTAATGCAACGAACGGAAAAAAGAACGGACGTAAAGCGCTTAAAATACATCTCTGAAAATGTGTGACGATTGTAGAAAATGATAACCTTCAGTGTGATGCAACCTTTAATTTAATGGTGCGGCTACACCAGCTGGCGAAGATTCGTGTCGCTAAAATCATAGTCAACGGATTAACGCGATGTTCTTGTCTACATATGCGACGAAAGATTCTTAAGTGACGTAATTGTAGCCACGTCCACGCCGAACATCGCCTGCGGCCGAATACTTCGCGTTGCATCGATGTAAACGGCCACAATGTTGGCCTCCACGACACAGGCATTAACAAGTGTGGAGGCTAATTTTAAAGTCAGTAAGGTTGTTAATTTTCTACCTCCGACCAACTTTTAACACCTGTCTGTCTGCGTGTCTGTTTGTCTGTCTGAGACATCATGGCATCGGAGAGTTTCTTAAATTTTGAATTTAGATTTAATCCGTTTGTATTGTAATTTATTTATTTTTTAAAACTTGACATATGCTTTATTGACTAAGTATTTGCAGTTTGACATATTTATTAAGTAATTGAATTTGATAATTTATTTCTTTTGACATTATTAGTACTAAAAACCCAGTGTTACCAAAATGTAATTGTGACGTATTATAATATTATCAATAAATGAATATTAATAAAAAAAAAAAAACACAAATCGCATTGACACGAATATTCGCCGTAGTCCGCTAATTTAGCCGAACCATCAAGGTATCGCAAATACAGAAAAACTAAATATGCCATATAAAGAGGAAATAAATTTAAATGTATCATCGCCTTCACATAAAGAGCTTGTGTTATAAAAATAGACATGACATACGTTCTCATTTTTCCTCTTGATTTTATCCGGGCCAGTAACATGTTAAGTATAGTAATTACTGATTTTAAAAAATATTTTTATTTTCGTTTATGAATGAGGCGTTTTCAAAAAATATGCATGATGACTATGAAACAGCCACGACACGCGATTGCACTGTATCGTCCTGGACTTCCCTTTGACAGCAAAATGAAAAATAGGTGTAGGTCATATTATAAATAATCTTAATGAAGGACTAATATGTAAAAGTACTATTTAAAGCACACAATTGTTATTTAAAATGGGTTATTTAAATTTGGGTGAAGTATCTATCTACCTATACCTAATACAATCATCTTTGTCTCAAATGATACAATTAAAAGACTGATTGTCCAATTTAATACAATTTGTTTAAGCAATTAAAACGGGATATTTATAATGGTTACAATAATGTTTAATTTCAGCAAATTTACATAATGTATATATTAGTAAGGTCGCGGACCACACAAATTAAATAAATAAATATTTCCGGATAATCCACACAACATCTAGCCCCGTGGTAAGCTCAAAGCTTATGTTACGGGTACAGATATCTAAAAATAATGCTAGTGAATAGATGGCCTACCCTCTCCCTCTTGGATATCGTTTTTTGCATACATATATGTGTTTTCCCACAATGGCTACTGTAACATTAACTAATTTTTAACACATAATTGTATGATTGATACGAAAACTTTGATACAGTCAACGAACAAAGAATCTTCAAATCATGTGGACTTTTTTTTAGTTTTAAATACAATAATATTTCACAACCAAACGACCTTCTTAGTGCAGAGGGAGCATCAGACGTGACCTTTCTATGTCATAAGAAGCGACATTTTTATATATTTTGGTAACAAGTAAATTTTAAACTTGTGATAAACATGAGAAAACATAAGAAGTATGAGTCTTCAAAGCGTTTCTTTATAAAGTGTGTGTGTGTGTGTATTTATAAATTTATATATGTTATGTTTACTATTTTAGATTATGGTTTTGTATTTAGACTGTAATGACGTGGGTATTTGTTGTTCTCACATTTTATGAATTTTTCGAGTATGACTCGCGAAAACATGTAATTAGCTTTATGCATCTATATGTCATTTGTATAATTGTTTTCGGCTGTAAGTTTTCCTCAAATAAATAAATAAAATATCTAATAAATAATGACCTCACTAATATTCGTTATTCATAATACCAAAGCACAAAATATCCCGTTCTAAAAGCTATCTATGCTTATAAAGATAGGTTCTATTCTATTCTCGTTCTAGCAGCTTCCTCACCAGTCTCCAGTCCTCCATGATGTCGGCGTCTGGGAGCATGTATACCACGTACGGTGGCTGCACGGTCACCTGTTAACAAAGATAATTGTAAATAAATTTGACTCGGAAAAATCGAAATTAGCAGTAGATATAGAATTACGAAGACAACAACGTTTTCTTTGTCCGCAAACCCAATGGGAAAGTTTATTAAAAAAAAATAAGTATTGCATTTAGATTGTTTTTAACCCCCGACCAAAAAAAGAGGGGTGTTATAAGTTTGACGTGTCTGTCTGTCTGTTACATCATAGCTCACGAACGGATGCAGCGATTTCAATTTAGTTTTTTTTTTTTGTATGAAAGGTGAGTTTGGCCCGGGTGTTCTTAGACATGTTTCATGAAAATCGGTTGAGCCGTTTAAAAGTTATGGGGGTGAGAGTGGGGAAGGAAAACAGAAAATCTGCCAATATAGTGTGGGGTATCAAATGAAAGCGCATCGCGTCCACATTACATAATATTATGTTGTTTTACATTTAAGGAAATGAAGGCATTGGAATCGGGGTTTTTCTTTTTATTATTTATTTAGATTTATATATACGCGTAGTTTATTATATTTCCTTGCGAACAAAATGAGACGAAATAGTGCATAATATAGTAAAGCTTCGAGTGACGCTTTAAGACCCCACTCCTTTGAAGCTCTATATCTGACACTTTATTAAATTGATACCGAGAAATATAGGACTAAGCAGAATACCAGTTCTTTACTAAGTCATCGCATGTAAAAAACATATATGTATGTATATAAAAGGGGCTTCCAAGAAAATAAACGTGTTTTTTTTAAAGTTCTCTCTCAACGTTGCTTCGTTGAGCGCGGCCAATATTTGTAAGGGTGACCGCTCCGGGTAGGTTTATGATCACACAAACGATTAGTAATGCAGTGGAATTACCACTGAGACATGAAAACTAACTGCAATGTAAGTGTGTTACTAGTTTTACTGCGAAATGTATCTACTTCAAGCAATTACTTCTGCTATAGTATTATCTTCTCAGTGCAATTAAATCGATAGCCTAGAGATTTGCGAGAACGTTCCCATCCGTCTTATCCTGTAGGCGTCGTAGAGCCCCGGAACACTCTGCGTATGTCATCTGCGAACATATCGAATGCTGGAGGCAATTCTCAGTATTTCGATATATTTCGAAAGCGGACATTTTGAGCAAAATCACGAATTCGTGATTATAAATGTACTTTTGAACAATAATAGCAAAACTATCAATTCTTTATAATTGGACTCTGCGCTTGAAGGGTCAAAATTATAAAGTGTAAATTATTATGGTACTCTGTTGTACGCCATTTTGCGTCTCTAGCAAAAATTATAAAATCGGTAAAATCATTATGACAAATACAACGTGTCCTGTCCATGTAAGCATAGGCTTCTAAGGAAATAAACGTTTTGACTTTGAACGGAATTCTTTGTTTTCAAGGTATTCACATGACGTTGTTTTAGCTCACTGTAAGGATAAGCGCCTCTTGTTTTGGCTTGTAATCGTATGCTCACGTTTAGTAAAATTCCAGGAGGGGTCAAGTCTTTATATGTTCTACAAGCGCTTTCTCCTTTGTCTGGTTGTTTAATATGTATGACAAAAAATATCTATATTTGGTATGTCTATTATATTAAGTATATCAGATGTCTGGGACCCGTTACACAAGCTTAGAGCTTACCACGGATATGTAAGCATCAACATTCAACGATAAGTCTTTGCGTGAGCTCTTTAATGCAATCTCAAGTCTTAGTGACGTATAAAGTTTTTAAATTATCATGGTTTTTAACAATATTATGTCTTAAAACTGGTATGTTACCCTACCATGATTTGACGGTTTTTGAGTTTAGCGATATTTGGACGCTGTTGCAAGCGCCATGTTGAGTGATCACGGAAACAACGTTGGTTCCGTTATAGTGACGTATAAAGTGTTTCTGTACCTGTCGTTTCCTCCTCTTCTTGCCCCACTCCTGGCTGCCGCTGCTCCACAGGTCCACCGTGTGCCTCTCCTCCTCCAGCTTCCTCATCTTCTCCAATATCTCTTCCTTTAGCAGCTCGAACGTTAGCCATTTTTCACTCTGTGGACAAAGAGGTACTGTTTAATTTTGTCTTATAATAATAATAATAATAAATCATTTATTTCAGGAATCTAAGGCCCATATAAACATATACCTTATAGACTAACATACATAAAACTATAAATGTTATAAACTAAACTAAAGTGTCAGCATCGTGGATCATCTGTTACGGCGGTGTCGCCTTGCAGTGTAGGCGACCGATGAACCGTCGAAACTTGACCCCTTGCGGCCAAAACTGCTCATTCAGTTAGTAAGTCCAGTAAGTCTTAGTAAGTCCAGATGGAGGGCAGGGGTTTGTGGGGAATAGGGGATTTAAAATACTATCTTAGAGGCCCGAGGTATCCCCTGTCGATAAACTAACGAGACTCTAGCGCAATACACGCATCTCACCAACCCAATGTTTAATACAAGGCGTAAAGACTTAAATCAACCAGACAGTACTTGGTTAAGGGTATCTAAACTTGCCTCACGTTATCAAGCAATTCATTTATTAAATTCTCTGCCTACTGAGTGGAGAAGTTAAATAAATTATAGATCGACTATTTTTAAGTCTAAACTTATAAAATTATTATATCCAGAATGGGTTTATTCTGTTGAGGATTTTTTGATGTACAATGAATTCCATGCGCATAATGGAAGACGTGGGTTCGACTCCCTCGCTTCGTCAGTAAGCTACGATACATCGTCTTAATTTTTTTACACAAGTTTTGAATATTAGTTTTAACCTATAAGTGGGGTTTATCTCACTTTGTAAAAACACAAAAGGCTTAATGACAATGAGTCTTTTATTTACTATTAATAAATTTTGCTTAACATTATCTTATTAGTATTGTTTGTTCCCTTGTAAAGATATACTTTTACTAGCTGTGCCCCGCGGTGTTACCCGCGTTATAATGTATTTTCCCGCGTAATGACGTTTTCCCGCGGTAAAAAGCCTATGTTATTTTTCAGGCTCTAGAGATTCTGTGTACCAAATTTCATTTAAATCGGTTCAGTAGTTTTCGCGTGAAAGAGTAACAAACATCCATACATCCATACTTACAAACTTTCGCCTTTATAATAGTAGTAGGATTAATGTGAATTATTTTAAAGGATTTTTTTACGTTTCTTAGACGATTGAAAAAATTGTGAATGAATAAATTAATTGAATTTACCATTGGACCAGCGCGGTGGAATATGGTCTCTCACACCTTATTTTTGAGGAAGGCTTATGTAGTAGTAGAAGTCCCAAGGCTGAACTTATGAGGACGATGGATTGCAGATGTTCTTGTAGCAAATTTAGATAATAATTGACCTTACTGATACACAATCACCAGCTGCCCTCTTATCTCGTAATTCTCGGAAAACAAAGTGATATGTTGATCCTTCTAAGAACTTTGTTGCTGCAGTTTTTTAATCGTCAAAAATAAGGAAATAGGTGACTGCGATTTGGACCCTACTGATACAAAATTATCAAAAGCCCTTTTATTTCGTAATTAACCAAAAAAGAAGATGTACTTTTTTAGCATTTTAAATTGAGGAAATAGGTAGGTTTCATGTTTAGAAAACAACTCCAAAAAAAAATACTGAACAAAGCTTAGTCATCCAGGTGTTTTTTAATTATGGTAATAACTTAAACAAATATTTATTAGGTAGTTCGTTTCTTTAAATTTTTCTTAAAATAATACTTAGTTACCTTCCTAACTTAATCTCAAAAAGTCTTCATCACCATCAACTAAAACCGTCAAATCTATTCACTCCAACACGTATTGAATTCAAACGATTGAAAATCAATCAATATTATTTTCATTCCTATCTTAGTTCATCCAACTTTCATCCAAAACCACCATACATCATAATTATCATCTATGAGCCGATCCAACTTTTTTATTAATCCCTTATATGTACCTCATGTAATTCTTTTTCATTTAATTGTCTGTGCTGTACCGAAACAAATGCATATCTATAACTCTAGCTAAGTGATCCATACCGCTTCAGTACTTCACTGCACTGAGCCACAGCACGCTGCGCGCGCGCCGCAATTTTCGTCCAAACCGGTTCCACACCTACCTGCTCGGGTGAAGGACTCCGGGACGCGACTCGCTTTTGTTGATCGTCTCGTTTTTATTTTCAGCTGCTTTCATAAATTTTAAGTTGATCCTACTAATATTATAAAAGCGATTGTTTTTGAGGATGTAAGTTAGTGTGTGTTTGTTGCTCTTTCACACAAAAACTATAGAATGGATTTTGATGAAACTTCACATTTATATAGCTTGCATTATCAGAATAACACATAGGTTACTTTTTATCGCGGGAATATATATGTAATTTCGCGGTAAAATCCATTTAAACGCGGGTAACACCGAAGGGCGCAGCTAGTGTCACATAAGACTTGATATCAAATAGGTTGATATGGTGTTATGAGTGTCACTATAAGCTATCTCAGTAGCGCGGTGGGCTATGGCCTTACAGTGCAAGAGGTTACAGGTTCGATTCCCGCTGAGGGGGTCATTGTTTTTATCTTCTGCAGGAACTTTTTACTTGGACTGAGTATAAATAAAAATATCTATAAATAAACGCACACTATAATGGATTTCTAGTACCCGTAACACAAGCTAAGTGCTTACCACGTGGCTAGATTATGATATGTGGATTGTTCGGCTAATTATTTATTTATTTATTACTGCAGAGCATTACCTAAACATCTATACTAATATTATAAAGTTAAGGAGTTTGTTTGATTGCTTGAACGCGCTTATCTCAGGAACTACGTAAATCATATTGCTAGGATATATTTTATAATCATGGTTACCCAAAAATTTCTTAATTATTACTTGTACTCAAATCATATCTTAGAAGTTATGTATACCGAAACATATTAAGTTAAGTAGGTACTTTCCAAATTTAAAGTATTCTTATTTACGTGTATCTGTATATTATGACTAGCTGACCCCAGCAAACGTTGTATTGCAAAATCGAAATTTAAAATTTAAGAAAAACCCCCGATTCCTGTGCCTTAATTTCCTTAAAGTAAAACAACATAATATTATGTAATGTGGACGCAATGCGATTTCATTTGATACCCCACACTAGTATATTTGCAGATTTTCGGTTTTCCTTACCCACTCTCACCGGCAAAACTAAACGGCATAACCGATTTTCATGAAACATGTCTAAGAACAATCGCGCCAGACTCATCTTTCATACAAAAAAAACTAAATTGAAATCGCTCCATCCGTTCGGGAGCTATGGTGCCACAGACAGACAGACAGACACACAGACAGACACGTCAAACTTATAACACCCCTCTTTTTTGGTCGGGGGTTAAAAATAGATGTTGGCCGATTCTCAGACCTGAGTTGGTCACAAAATTTCATGGGAATCGGTCAAGCCGTTTCGGAGGAGTAGGGGAACGAACATTGTGACACGAGAATTTTATTTATAAGATAATACCATTCCTTCCGATGTCATACTACAGTATTATTTAATTGCATATTTGGAAACACTCGGTGAAATCATCTTAACATTCATGTACTGTGTGATGCAAACAGCTTCGCTGAATTCAAGGGAACATATTTTGAAAACATTCATGTCTTATCTGAAGATTCACTTCCTTTCTCGGAGGTTACAAATAAGGTTAAGAATGTTAAAGCTATCTTAAACTTAGATTTATAATATAGATTTATGATATGATGTTAATTTTAATAAAGAAACATATAGTTTTGCGATATAAAACTTCTATTAATAATAGGCTATTTAAAAAAATAATTCCGAAGGTCGTCGGTTCGAGTTTCGCGCCGAACACCTTAGGATTTTACATCTTGAAAAATGTATGTGTACTTTAAACAAGTGTTTTAAGCAAACCGGCGTGTTCTGAGGACTTGTAAGAGTTTGAAGGACATTTGACATTCATATAAAAGATGTTTTTCTTTAATCGTAATTAACTTCGCAGCATGCCAAATCAAAATTGATCATGTAGAACCGTATGAATAACCTGACACCTGTGTATACCAAACAATAAACTAATTTCATTTAAAGAGTCAGCACAATAAAAATGGATTTCTCGTACTTATTTTCTCAGAACTTTTTGTTGGTGCTATTTGAAAATAATCAATCTAGAATCAATCTACTACTTTAATACCGGAAACTCAAAATCTAATTTGTGACAAGTGAAAATCAACACAACAATCGTGTAAATTATTTAGGACCTGTTCACCATCTCCAAGTAAAATTAGACAATGTTTAAAATAAAGCTATCCTCGCTTTGTCACATGTGACTAAGCGAGGATAGCTCTTAATATAACTAACCATTGACAATTTACACGGACTTCGTGAAACAAGCCATGAGTGCAGTAACTTAATAATCATAACTTCATAAGTTATCGTCATATATCCCCAGCAGGATCCAAAGGGATCATTCACCAGTTAAATATACACATCTCGAGCCCCATAATAAAACTAATTGTATAGCTGTAACTGGCGCGTATTCTGTGCACAGGTAACAAAGGCGTAATGGCGTCCTGCACATCTGCCTTCTTGTGAACCAGGTAATGTCCTTTTTATTGTGATTCTCTTACGGGTACTGTGTAGGGTCTCATTATACGTATTTCGATGTTTTATAATCTAAATTTCAAATAAAAAACTACGATTTCTAAACTTTAGTTTTCTTAAAAGTAATCATATTATTTTGTAATGTGCACGCGATGCACTTTCATTTGAGACCCCACTCGAGTATATTTTCAGATCTTCGGTTCTTCAAATGGTGGGCATGGGCCTAAATCATACATCAACCCAACCATCTCCCTTACAAGAGAAAATCTCTAAGTATATCTATTTCTGGAAACTTCATTTAAATTCCATTAAGTACACTAATATATCAAGGTATTAATCTAAGAGCGCCAAGCCGAAGCTATCCAAGCCGAAGAGCGCCAAAGATAATGAACAGACAGCAGAAGCGACATATTGTGCTGCTAAATTGTAGGCTTTATAAAGAGAGAAAAATAGAATAATGTGATACTTATAAAGTAACTGATGTAACCTAACGGATCAGCTCGTTAAGGTGTCACCGGAAAATAATACGAATCGTAAATTGATCGATTTCCTAGTAAATTGATCAACTTACGGAAAATCGACGACCGTTGGAATGTATTATATTACTTTTAAATTTCAGGCAATTGATCGACTGGATATGGTCGATCTGTCTATATGTGCTTCCAAAAGCACAGGGCATAAATAGACAGGTCAAATTAAATAAATAAAACAATTTTTTTTAATATAAATTGACACCGAAATATTTTCTGTCTTCACAGATTGCTTAATTTTTTATACTGGGTTGAATAGCGAATAGAACAGCGAGGAATCAAGATAGTGTTGATGATCGCATTTTTTTTAACGCCAATGTCAATAAAATAATAATAAGGCTAACTTTTATAAATTCGTATCGATCATAAATTTTATAACCACAAGCGACTCTTTTAAAAGGTTACAAAATTTCTGTCACATGTTTGTAGATAACACGAGTACTTGAAAAGTGATTGATGGAAATTGATGGAATAGTATTTGAAATACATATTAATAAAACGTAACTTGAAAAGAAAAGTAAAAACCTTTGTACTTATCATCGGTTTCGGCTCCTGCGGCATATGTAAAATAAATAAATATATCCGGACAATCCAGACAGCAACATCTAGCCCCGTGGTAAGCTATAAGCTTGTGTTATGGGTACTAGACACTGATATATTTAAAATAACAGACATACACAATATAGATATGTAGATGTATGTGTCCTAAAAAGTACTAAGTAGTATTATTAAACTAAGCAATGGTGTGCAACTCAAAATTATTTGTGTATTGATTGGTACATAATTTCTAAATGTGTCGAATTTTTAGTGTAAATTTACAGTTTATTCCATCTAAATTCTTATCTCCAATCAAATCGTTTGAATCGTTACAGTGTGAATGTAAAACATAATGTACTCACAAACTTTGGCATAGATTCGTGTTTCATCATACAAAATTGTGTAATGATTTAAAATGCACTGTTGTCATGCGTGAATATCCATCATGACCATTTCCATATCGGATTATAAGCACACTGGTGCATACTAATATAGTCTCAAACAGTCTTTGTAAAATTATTCGAAGAATATATTTACTTCTATACTATCTATGTATTGGGATCGCGAAAGTTTGTTAAGTTACAAGTTCTGTACTTGTAGTTATGATATGCCATGTTATTCCCGAAAAGTGGAATGTCACCCTTTCCATACATTTTATCACGAATATGTGAAACATTTAAACGGGAAACTAGACAGTTTTAAAAATTGATTCTTACAGGGAAACTAGATATTAAGAACGTTACTTTTACCGTCAAAACCGTCATTTTAGTTTAGATAAGATAACACTTTATTGCACACCACACAAAATTCACAAAAAATAAACATAGTCTTCGTATATAATCAAAATGTTGGAGTACAATGACAATGTTTAATGATATCATTTGTTTTGGTATAATTTGGTATAATGCCCGCAACAAATTCATAATATTTGTAGAAGTTATCAGTAGATAAAATGAACTAGCGTATTATAACTATACAATGAAAATTTTTTTGAAAAAAAAAACTTTCTGAGTTAACAATTATCATTTGTTATTTCTATCAAGAACCTTTCAAACTTATGCCTAATTGAAATTATTTATTAAGAACCACCAACAAATAAAACCCTGTTACATAGTTATATTATACACAGTTATGTTATATAATCATGTTAATTTATTTTTCAGGACCAACCAATTCTTTCTATTAAGTGAATATTTTTATAGTGACTAACTATTCCAGACGCTACGCTACGAGGTCAATGAACTGCACGCACACCACAGTATTTCAGTTCCAAAAATCCAAATTTATAAAGTTATAAAAAAAAACTATATTTAGCACTATCATACTTAGTATTATTTGTGTGAATTGTGACATGCTTACTACCTAACTATCTACGCTTTGGTTATTTACCTAAAGGATCAAAAATCATGTAAGTAAAGAAAATATTAGGACATAAAATATCGTGATTTGAAGCCGAATCTAGGTTGACGTCTTCGAATGTTCTATTTTATATATTTATATTGTTAGTGACTTTAAAAACATAAGTTAAATCATAAAATAATGCTTACAAAATACATGGGACTATTATAAAAAATCATTACGAAACACATCCAAACACCGGAATCAGTAACGCAGACGTAATTCAACAGCGTTCTAACTCGAACAATACCCTGCGGAGTGCCAACCGTGCAGGCGACGCAAGCGCATTTACAAAATGGCCGCGGCGTCGTTTCCGGGAAACACGAGGTCGAGCACCGCGCCATCTTGCAACCTTCGAAGCTCAACTCGCCAATTAAGTTTGCGATGTTGGCAACATTGAGGATGACGTATACCTGGTTATTTGCGGCGAGGATGTTTTGGTTGGGCTTGTTTGTAGTGAAACATTGTCTTTAGGTATGGTTCGATGGAAAATTATTTGATAGATTTGGTTGCGGTTTCACTCTTTTTATTCAGATGCAGATGAAATTATAATTTAAATGAACCGACACGATATTAACCATTTATTCTGATGATTGAAAACTTATAGTGCCCCGCGGTGTTACCCGCGCTACAATTTTCCCACTAAATTACACTTTCCCATGGTAAAAAGTAGTTATCGTGTGTTCTTTCTCAACCTCTAGAGAACCTGAGTTCCAAATATCATTAAACGTCAAAGTCAAACCGTTTATTTCCTTAGAAGCACATGACATACATGGACAATCAGTTCGAGAATGAGAAACAGACAGAGTTGCTTTCGCATTCGTTGTCCATATTAGTATGGACAACCCAAGACCGTAGGACTAATCCATATCAAAGTAAATTAGAAACATTACGGGGGCACTAGCTTTTTACAGAAAATTAAACATTAAAAACCTTTCCCAATGAAAAACTCATTATCGGTAAACATAATTCAGACTCAAGTAATTTATGGCAAAGTATAAGCGGACAGAAATAGTGATAGTGGCTTTTAAAATACCAACAGATTGCAGCTAGCTAATTAACATGAGTTTAGTCCAGTATGGGAAGGAAAAAAATATGACATACGAAGATCTGTTCTTAGGAACCATGTCATAGACTTTGCATTTGGAGAAATAGAGGAAAAATTGCATTGCATTAAAATTTAGCTTGGGAATTTATCTAAGACTTCTTCAAATAAAATTATATTGTAGGTCTAGCATTTTATTTGACTACGAATATGAAACATTGAATGTCTGATTTGCTAAAATGTGTGCATAAAATAATACGACTTATCTATTGTTTATAATCCTGCGAAAAATCCTAGGAAATTTATAAATTTTAAAGTTGAGAAACCACTTTCTTTTCTACTTACTAATAAATAATGACGAAATCTCAGAAACTTTAATAAGTAGGTACCTAGAAACTTGAAATATAGCAGGTAGGTTTTAATAAGTACTCTCAAGGAACACTCCTAAGGAAAACGGGTGTTGATATTTTTATTTAAGTCCTATGGTTTTAAAGTTATAGACTTGAAATTTAAAATGTATGTTCTTTAGATGGTGTGCAGGTGTACTTATATACCTTTATACAGACTTATTTGTTTACCTATGTATTTTTATTTAGCTAAATAACAAATTATAAACTTGCTAATCCCCGATTTCTATGGGCGCTATGGCACTCATTTGGAGAGGCCCTATATCCAGCAGTGGACTAGTAGTAGCTGAGCAGTAGGCTGATGATGATGATGAAACCCTGATTTCACCAATGGCTATAAACGCAATCAGGTGAGGCTAAACGCGTAACACCTAACTGAGATCAAATTGATATTCAATTATAATTTTTCTATTGTTGATCTTGGCTCAATAAAATTAGTTTTGCAGCATAAAATGGTATAATTGGGGCTGTCGTGGGCGCTCTTTAGTACTTAATATTGGTTTACCGACGGCATACGTTTAGCTTTTACATGTAATGTATGTGTATAGGATTATAGATATTAATACCGGTAATAATAAAATAAGTCGACACTTTTCCATTTTGTAAACGGGTTTTATACACGTAAACTGCGAAAATCATAGGAAAACTCGTTTTCAAAATGAATAGTGTAACTTGCATTAGTTTTGAAAGTGAAATAAATCGACACGGTGTAATAATGCCTCGGAAATTATCAGATGAACTGGGCTAAGACCATGTTTTCTCAAATTATAATGGTGGTTATTTGTTTGCTTGAACTCGCTAATCTCAGGAACAAATGGTGCTGTTTGAGAAAATAATATGATATCAGTTTATTGATCTTTTTTGTTATTTCACCAAATTTTAATATACATACATATATTATGTAAGCCTTAAACAGTTTCTGCTCAACATTTTCTTTGAAAGCCGGCTACAGATCTTAGGTTTTAACTGTACAGTAGAAAGGGGCTATTAATTGATCTAGCAATAATTCATTATTTTTAATGAGTAAAGGTCTGGTATTAGCTCCCTGCTGCTGTATTTTCTAATAACAACAACGTGAGTGTCTTCAAGACAAGAGTGAATAGGTACCTTCCAGATCTATGTGATCCATCTTCGTCCACATCGACACTTCGTATCAGCTGAGATTGCGAACACACAGATCTATGTCAAATTAATTAAAAATATGAGCGCAAACATGGCATTCTTTACTTAAAGACTGCAGATAATTATTCAGTGCTGATAAAGTAACATATTAGCAGGTCTTAATGAGAAAACATGATACATTGATACAAGAATTAAGGCAACAATTTATTCGGAAACAATGTTTCCTCCATATCCAATATCTAGCGCAAAATAACATCCTGTCATTATACATAATATTAGAGGAAAATAATTCGAATTTCCTCCGATAAGAAGATCAACTACTTAGTCAGATTATTACATGACAATAAACGAATAATGAATAACGCAAACCTAGAATAATTAATGATAAATTATGATTATGAGTGAGTCAGTAAATAAGTAAAAAGAGTCAGTAAATCAGTAATTAAAAAAAAATAAAGAGATAAATATGGTATGCATAAGTATAAGCACCCCTATTTACGTTCCCACGGCTGGGACACAGGGACTTCTGCCATAAATAACCACTCACGGCCATTTGCTGGTTGGTGAATGTCACATGTCTTTCAAACTCCTTAAAGTTATCAGAGCATGCCGGTTTCCTCACGATGTTTGCCTTCACCGCTAAAGCACGTGTTTTATAATAAATATTAATAGGAAATAAGCAAATATATTCGTAGCTATTGCTACGAGACGCTACGCTCAAAGGTCAATGAACTGCACGCACACCACAGTACATGTGCAATGCACATACAGTGTACGCGCCTGCGAGCGGTCAGAACATGGCTTACATAAGCGCGAAGGTACAAATTCTAATTATCGAACTAAGTTGTGTCGGCGGCTTCACTCGCTTGTGATGAGATTATCAACATCATTTCTGTTGCAGGACATTTGTTGCTGGATAATAGGTTTTTTTTTTATATTTTCTGCAGGATTTATAACTGATAATTAAGCCTATAGAAAGACAAGGATGACATGATACAGGCAGCGGGCTTTTACGGTGGACGCAGACCGCTTCCAACGGAAATATTTGATTATATTTTAATTAAAGGCTTTTCCATCCTAAGGCTGCCCGGAGGAGTTCGCTTTTTTGCGATAAGGCAGCCCAGAAATACAGAATTTATTCATAATACCATTATTACATGTCAGAAATTAATTTATTAAATATAATTTTAGTTACAAATATTATAAAATATTATAGTTACAATTACATTGTAGTTACAAATAAAACTTTTTTATCAACGGTAAACTAAAAAAATCATTGATATCATAGAGATATCCCATTGTATCATTTGTATTGTTTACATTTTTACGTCTTTATGTTCCTTTGTGTACGATAAAGTTTTGTTTTTATTGTGTTGTATTTAATGGAAATCATTCATATCATAATACAAACTTATGAATGACTTCCATGCGGTGGCCTCGGTGTAAAGCCTTAGGTTTCATTCATCCAATCAAATAACGGAAAATTATAGCCGTTATTAGCGCGATTGAGTATCAATTATTAATTTTATTAACATTACTATTGGGATAGCAAAAAGCCAGGTTTAATTCTTTGTCCGATCTCTGATTTTTGTATTTGAATCTTGTGGGTAGGTATAAGTTATCTGTAATCGGGGCGTTATTTAGCTATGAAGGTACTTATATTGTGTACGTATATATGTTATTTGAATTGAATAATTATTTTATGACATTTAATGGATAATAATAAATTTTATTTAATTTGAATAATTTTATTAACTGTTATTTATAATGTTTGTATGCTCCTGTAGCAGAATTCATTGTACTCTAAACTAGTCTTACTACCTGACTCCATGTATCTGTAATTAATTCACAAACAATAAATGATTATTACTGATTATTATAATTTAATCATACGATTATAATCTTCTATCAATAAGGATTTTCAGTGTAAAAGAACCATTTTACGATGAGTAAAAATCAGTGTTTGCCTAAAAACTCGTTATTTATATAGGCATAAGCCGCCGCTTATTGATATTTTTTTTCTCAGTATAAATTGTTTGTATTTGTATAACCATTATACAAGCTGTGCTCAGTTTGGGGTTAAGTGATACTGTGTGTGTCCAGGTATCGAAAACAACTAAGATAACAATTTGAAAAAAAAATCTTTTATTATATAAGTCTAATAAACAAAAAGCAACATTACATAAATACCATTCACACGTGGTGATCACAGTTTACTGTTTCCACGAAATTGTAGTTTTATTCGAAAAGTTCAGTTAATAATGTTGAAAATGGTTTCATTTTCAGCGGAAGCAATAAGGCCTAATTACGTAAATAATTATTTCGCTTGTGAAATATTCATAAAATATTTATATTTACAAACTTATTGGCGTAACAGTCATAATTTGACCACAATATCACCTGATTTAAAGTCACGATGTGGTCTAAGATGGGGCATGAAGACCTAGAAGGTAGGCTTCTCCAGACCACATTACGAAACACGAAAAAATCGCTTCACGCTCTGGCCCAGCCCGGGGGGTGGTGACAAGCCGCGGCCGAAGCCGGCAGGCTTCGGCCTCTGGTGGTAACCAGAGACTGTTCTTAGCCCCACCCGGAGGTCACGTGTAAGGATAAAACACTAGCACAGTCTTGTGAATGTATCGCTTTAATTTATATTTTTTTATGTGTCTTATTTTAATTAGAATACGGACTAACGAGACATAATACGAAATGTGGTGATTTACATGATGTAGGATCAATTACAGCAATAATTGAATATAGAACACTTTAAATAAAACCAAAATAATAACAAAATTCACGTTTATTTTGAAAATATTTACTTATATGACATTTCGTAACAAGGAAAACTTAACGATTCGGCATATTACCAAATAAAAGAATAATATGATATATAAGGTATTTGCTAACATTATAAACTTGAACTATAAAGAACATATAAATAGTGATTTAACTATATCATATAATATTACTAAGAAAAGAAGGCATTTCAACAAAATATCTAATCACTTCTATCAGACAAATCATCGTCATCATTTTCAAAAATTAGCTTATGTTTACTCTTTGCTATATCCTTTGTGAACTTCGACGGCTTAAGTCCTAGTTTCGTCTCTAACTCAAGACATTTTAACTTAGCCTTGTAGTTTTGTAGCTCTAGAAACTCAAGCTCCAGTTCAGCTTTCCGCTTCATGTTCTCTTGTACCACCCATGCACTATTGGAAGTGTCAGGTTCGTTAGTATCATTGGTTTCTGTGTTCAACTTAACGTCATGTTCCACATCTTCTGCATTCGTGTCAGAATAAAAAATATCTACTGGTTCCTCTTTCACTTCGACAGTTACATCTGTTGAGGTAATTTTATTTATTGGTGGTACTCTCGATGGTATCTTATTTGAGTCTAGGCTTTTGTTTAATAGTTCAACTCCGATTTCTAAACGTTTCCTCTCGGGTGCCAGGATTACGGGCTTAGGTTTGGAGTAGGTTCTGATAGGCACGGCTCGAACGTTTTGATGTTGGTGAAGAATTGATGTATTCTCCACTATCTCCAAGACAAGGTCTGTTACTGGTGACGTCGCGACTTTGATTCCAATCTTTTGATTCTCGGCTTTCCGCAAAGAACTTCTTTTTAGATTTTGCCAATATACATCTCTCATAAATCTGTAGTCTTTGTGGGGTGCGACAAGGCCGAGAGATATGGCTTTCTGGCAGATTCTTGTCCAAAGCTTGCATCTGAGTTTAATGGATCGGTCTTGGTTGAAAGGGCCGAATAGTAAATGCTTGACTTCTTTGATTTCGCGCACTATTATTAATTGGGCCACCATTTTCTCCATTATTTCTGATTATATTTTTTATGTTAATAGAAAATAGTTGAGATAAGTAAATTATTGTGAGTATTTGTTCTTAATGAATAAATAATAATCAAACAATTTTTTCTCTCTCAATTTGTGTGAAATTATTATCCGTTCAGATTTCGGTACTTAACAACTCCAACAATTATTTGCATTCGAAACTACACCGCGCCGTGCCGATTCCTTATCAGCATGAAGCCACTGCGCTTGTGAACGTGTAATAGTGTGAAGTTGTACACTTGTCTGGTCGCGTCATCGCTCACTTCACTCACATCAATCTTCGTAAATAGAATGAAAACTGCAATCACGAATATGAGCACCAACCTCTTCAGTTTTGTAAAAAGGTTACGTCCGAAAAAGGTTATAAGGTTAGTTTGTTTATGTTGCAGTCTTGTATAGTTGTTGTAAGTCTGTAAGATTTATCCTTGTGATTATTAGAGGCGGCGCAAGCGAGGGCATCGCTTGAGCGTCACTGTTTTACTCTGAGCGGGCGTTGTTACTACTGGCTAATCTGTGGCTAGTTCCGCCGCAGATTAGGCAGCAGTAACAACGCTGGTAGTAACTATTACGCCACCTATGACGGCTGCATAGCAGTTTGAATTGAGTTTGAACAGATTTCAAGACGGGCTCTTTTCCAGCTATTACATGGATAGAACTGCAATACTTTTTATTGGTTTTGTGCCAGGAAAAATGTTAATTAACAGGCATGGGTAGAATTTTTGGTAGTTACTTTGAAATTGCAAATAGGTTAAGTAAGTAAGTATACAATTTATGACGTAATTAATATTTTAGGTATAATTCCAGTCCAATATGCGTATTACCTATTCAAAATAATCTATTAATTCGAATATTAATAAAGAATTATCTCAAGTATCTGTTTTCTGTCTAGTTTCTCGCAACACGTGCTATATTTATATGCTAAGCTAAGTAGCATTTGTGACTTGTAATTTATTTGAAGGTTTTGATTTTCTGTTACATATCTTAGTAATTAATTAAGTATAAGAATTTTTAAGTTTGTTGAATGCGCTTCCCTTGAAAATCTTCCATTATCCTCATAATGCAAGGTTTTGCAGCTCTTGCAGTATGGTACCTAAAGACAAGTTATCCACAAAGCTTTTTTTTTTTGCGGGCTAACCCTTGCCTCTTATATTAAGCCTGCCTCACGCATCTAAAGTACATACTGATAAAATAATCTGGCTAGATTGATTAGGTACCTTACCAACTAAAATGATAACAATAACATTATAATTACGCCCAGGGGCCAAGTGTTTGTATGTGTGTTTGTATATTTTTTGGAATGAAGTTCCTTACGGCAGGCTTGGAGAAGATAGGGATTTAACTGTGCGACCGAACTGAAAAAAATGTGATAGTAAAACCGTAAGAAAAAGTCCGTGGAATAAAACCGTTAATTGAAACGTGCGCAGGCGCGACAGTCGTATACACAAGCGAGTAGTGTATAATACCTTTCTCTTTCTCCTTCTTTCATTATATACGTAAGTATTCGTTTATCTATATATGTATAAATAAAAATGAATGGTTGTTCGTTAGTCTGATTAAAACTCGAGAACGGATGGGCCGATTGAGCTGATTTTGGTTTTAAAATGTTTGTCGTAGTCCAGGGTCTAAACGGTGAGCAAATAAGGAAAAATTGCCGGGAACTTTTTTTACCCGTGCGACGCCGGGGCGGGCCGCTAGTTTATAAATATAAAATATTTTACATTGGTTAATATTGTGTGTACATAATAAAATCTTTGTTAGGTTTTCTAGGTTATCTTTCTTGCTGTTTTGAGGGGCATACGGAAACATTGAGTAAAACTACGAAACTTCATAGAGATTATGTGTGTGTGTGAATATTTTAAATACAGAATTTCCTAAATAGTTTCCTGTAGGTACTAAAAAAAACTAATCAGCAAATCAAGAAACCTAAATAAAATTGAGCACGTTTTTTTTTTAAATTGTGTCAATTCTACATTAGCCGAAGGAACTTCGTTCCTACCTGATGTCCCACGACATCTTTTTATTAACCCCATAAGTTTGACGTATCTGTCTGTCTGTTACATCATAGCTCCCGAACGGATGGAGCGATTTCAATTAAGTTTTTTTTTGTATGAAAGGTGATTTTGGCCCGGGTGTTCTTAGACACGTTTCATGAAAATCGGTTAAGCCGTTTAAATGTTATGGGGGTGAGAGAGAGTGGGGAAGGATAACAGAAAATCTGCAAATATACTAGTGTGGGGTATCAAATGAAAGCGCATCGCGTCCACATTACATAATATTATGTTGTTTTACATTTAAGGAAATAAAAGCAAAGGAATCGGGGATTTTCTTAAATTTTAAATTTAGATTTTATTATACTCTATCTCCTTGGTCCCAAACCAGGGAATGTGTTATATTATGTTTAATATGTATAGTAAAATTATATCTATTATATTAAGTACCTAGGTATATCAGTAAAATCTTTCACTCTCACTTTTAACGGACGAATAATAAACAATTTGAACAGGAGCTAATAAAGAACATAAGTTAATTCGAGTTCGGTGATATTATGTCTAGTCCTGTACGAAAGACTTGACCGAGCATCTGAAAAAAATTACATAACAATACCAGTAGGGATGCTCGGGGATATCCCCGCAGTTCAGATGAAGGGAAATATTGTTTATATTGATTCTGAATTGTAAAACTTGAGTTACCTTGTATAACGCCCTGTGTTATAATGATGGTGAAATAAATAAATTGTAATTCAAAATTGAAATTCGAGAGCTGGTATCAATTTTGGGGAGGTATAAGAGGCAGCTTGTAAACTTGTTCAAACCCTATCTTGCTATGTTTTTAAGTTCTAGTTTAAGGTTAATAGTGTAAATAAAAAAAGCAGACGATCTAGTTGAGGTTTTCACATTGACAAACAGCGCCAAAAAATATAACTTTACCGGCGACTGGAAGAATAAGCTAGAACATGCTTACACTGCAAAAAGATACAGTCAGCGCGGTCACCCCACTTAACTTTACTTCAACAAAAAATTGCGTTTGTTGTATTGGAGCCCCCTTATATATTTTTCTATGATTTTCTCAGAGGCAAAAGAAATATCCCTCATCCCTCAACATTTCAACTCTCTATCTATCACGATTCTTAAGATACAGCCTGGTGACAGACGAACAGTCGACGAATTCTCAGTAATAGGGTTCCATTTTACCTTTTACCGTACGGAACCCTAAAAATGGTGCTTCGGGTTATAAAGTGTATCGATTTATGTCCTTCTTCCTTATGTATTTTTTACCAGCGCTAGTCGCAGCATCCCAGTCATCTGGCATATGCTGAGACAGACTTTTTCTACCAAATAATATTTTAAGCTTGGTGTCTATTAAACTGTTTCTGTTTAAATTATTAAAAACTAGCAGCCCGTCCCGGCTTCGCACGGGATAGACAATTATTTATTTTGAGCTCAACCGCGGAGTTTTTTGTAGACAATCATAATGTTCTTCAATATTGTTGTACATTATTTTGTTCTATCGCTAATAGTTTCAGCAGCGCATTCGACGAAAGACATTATAAGACTCATTTTTCTATACCTTCGGGTACATTGTTCAAATTTTACCAAGGATCTCTAATTTTTTTCAAAATGAAATGTAGCCTATGTCGAATTGGAAGAAAGTAGCATTCTATTGGTGAAAGAATTTTTTAAATCGAACAAGTACTTTTTGAGCCTATTCATTACAAACATACAAAAATAGGTACAAATCTTTCCTCTTTATAATATTAATGTAGATTAAAATCTATCATCTTTATCTTTAACTAGCTGTGCCCTGCGGTGCTACCCGCGTTATAATGGATGAAGTACTCTTAACTAACATATTTATTTGAATAAAGATTAATATTCTCATGTTGATACAACTTAAACAAATTATTTCGACCAAATTAGGTACCATAAAAACGGTTTTAGTGAGTTAATCTTAAAAGATAGACATATACTATCGCGGACTGTTTTTTAGATCATTAAAAGAGCTATTATTCTTTAATACATATTTTTTGTGTATCTTGAACCGTTTTCACGGCGCACGCAACGGAAGGCTTCAAAGATGAACAATTTCTCTCGTTTTTTTACACATTTACCACTATATCTTTGCTCCTATTGGTCGTAGCGTGATGTTATATAGCCTATAGCCTTCCTCGATAACTGGACTATCCAACACAAAATTATTCAATTCGAACCAGTAGTTTCGGAGATTAGCGCGTTCAAACAAACAAACAAACAAACTCTTCAGCTTTATAATATTATAGTATAGATTAAATGTCAACACCTCTAAGCAAACGCAGTCACACTAACTGCTAGTTAATCTGCGACGATGCTACTGTAATTCAATCTGCGGCCACGGTCGAAGCGAATCCTATTCCGCGGGCTTGTCTTCCCTAACTTAACTCCTTGACCCTCAATACTTAATTATAATTTGCTCTCATAAACTTCTGAGCCGTTTCTAACTTCTTGCTAGGGTACCTCAAAGTTTTATTAAAATGCAAACCAACCTGTAAATGAAATAACAAATCTCGTACGGACGCCGCGGGTAGGTGGTTTTACCGCGGTCAATAAATATGTTAAGATGCACACTGAAATGGCTGAATAGTAGACATGAAATAACACCGTTTCATGTCCGATTCTTAGTGCATTCTATATATCTTAGTCGATATAGAGTTTGCATATCAATTGATAGCTTAGGCGGGGCTCTAATTTTCCGCATTTAGACTCGAGGTGGTCCATTGTGCGTGGACATATCAATTGATAAGAAAGAAAGAAAGACGTTTATTTCGACAACACAAATACAGATTTTTGTTATTAAAAAATTAACTTTAATTATTTTGATTATTATGTGCCAAGTGCTTAGTACATTTTTAACCCCCGACCAAAAAAGAGGGGTGTTATAAGTTTGACGTGTCTGTCTGTGTGTCTGTCTGTCTGTTTCATCATAGCTTCCGAACGGATCGAGCGATTTCAATTTAGTTTTTTTTTGTATGAAAGGTTTGGCCTTGATGTTCTTAGACATGTTTCATGAAAATCGGTTGAGCCGTTTAAAAGTTATGGGGGTGAGAGTGGGGAAGGAAAACAGAAAATCTGCAAATATACTAGTGTGGGGTATCAAATGAAAGCGCATCCCGTCCACATTACATAATATTATGTTGTTTTACATTTTAAGGAAATGAAGGCATTGGTTTCGGGGGTTTTCTTAAATTTTAAATTTAGATTTATGTTGATACACTATGATTGTGAGCCGAAATAGGCGTTGGCGTATTTCGGCTGTTGGCAGGTATTGGGGATATCTTCTAAAAATTTAAAAATATATATCTCACAACTAAGCATCCATTATAGTATAATAAATATATAAAAATATATATCTCACAAGTAAGCATCCATTATAGTATAATGGATGCTTAGTTGTGAGATATATATTTTTAAATTTTTAGAAGATATCCCCAATACCTGCCAACAGCCGAAATACGCCAATTATAGGGTTTTTGAGTTTTTTGTTTATTAACGAGTTGAATGGATTATTTATGAAATACATACTAAAGCAGCGGAACAGGGGCTTTGCAAATTATTTTGTAGCGACTGTAATAGTCATAATAATAATAATAGTCATAATAGTCATTTATTGATAATATAGATTATAAGTCACAATATGGGTTTTAACGTGGTTTCCCAATGCCACAACTTTTTCAAAAAATAATAATAACTAATGTCAAAATCTGGAATACATTAATAATTCATATAAACAATTAAAATAATGTAATGTAATAATGTAAAGAGGGCTTGTCGAATTGTCAGATTATTTTATTCATAGATTTTTATTACAAAGTATAAGTAATATAGACAGAGAAGGCTTCACCATCTGCGAGTAAATTAGACAATGGTTAAAGCCTTTTCGCTCAGTCACATGTGAGAAAGCGAGATGGCTTATGAAATAAAAATAACTAATCCCCAACAATCAATTAAAGACACCACTAACCATTGCTTATTTTACTCGGATTTTGTAAAATATGCCCTAAATATACAAGATAACAACACCATGTAAACATACATAAGTGATACCTGTAAATAGTTATATTCATTTTATAGTAAAGTCCTCAAAAATATCAGTGAGTTCAGCGATATACATCGAACCAGCTGAGAATCGGCGCCCTCATCACAAACGTAAACTGCACTCCGATAGAGTTTTTTTTAATTATATTGCATTTGCACTTCGCTTATACCAATAGACCAAAATTTTGATTTCTAAGAAGACATCAAAAGTTTACCTACCAATAAAGTATTCTTAAAAAAACTAATTTTGATCATGAAACGGAGATTGGAAGTTAGTATCAAAGACATATGCCTCGAAAGCAACAAAAAATATCTACAGACTTGAGGTTACAAATTGAATTCGTTACATTATCATAGGCGCGAGAATTGCCTTCCTGATATAATGCTGACAATTAAAATATAGCGATTAATCAGGCCTTCCGATTAGGAAAAGAGTTGATAACAGACAGACCTTCGTAATTTTATTAAAGCTGAAAAAAGAGTTAAGAAGGACTATCTAATATGGCGTTTGGGTAGCGGTTACTTTGAGAGATACGAGTCAGTAAAGGTGTCTTAAATAATACCTTACATTCTTTAAAGAAAAAAGCCAAGTTTTAGCCCCCTACGGTCAAATAGGGGTGTTTCAAGTTTAATGTGTCTATCTGTCTGTCTGTCAATGGCATCAAAGCTCCCAAATGCATGAAGCGATTCCAATTTAGGTTTCTTTAGTATTAAGTGCTCTTGTATTCTTAGGCATATTTCAAGAAAATAGTTTCATTAGTTGTTAGGGGTTTTATTTTTATAAGATTTAATTTAGTTTCACACGCATATTGAGTAGAAGTTTCTTGAGCTGAGGTTTCACATGCTGCAAGATCATTCGACACACTTCCCGATATCCGATTGAGCTGTAATTTAGTAATTTCCTCGGTGAGAGGGAATTAAAAGTTATGTGTTGAACTCGAATGCAAAGATTTTTCACCTTGTGCTCTTTTCATTCCTTCTCTAACATTCATGATTCTAATATCTAGAAATTCAATTTTTGAATCCCTCGCGTGCTCAGTTATCAAAATTGAGGAAGCGGTTAAAAAGCAACTTTGCACTCTGGTATAACAAATGACTTTTTAACATTAAATTACAACATTTAATATTTTTATCATAATACGAGCTGTGCTCGCTTTTTGTATGTGTTGAATTTTTCAGTTTTTGTTACATATTCTGTGCGTGAGAAATATTCCAATAAATAAAACATAATTTACCAACCACTAAGGTCGTCAGAACCTGTTAATTTCAACGTTAAAAACAATTTAATATATTTATGATAACGAGATTAAGGACGCACCTCGACCTAATTGGGTCAAAGGTCAGAGTCCGTTTGATATTAGAGGTTAGATTGTTCGCGAATTACATTTTACTGCCTCAGTATATAAGGTATTGTGAGCTGCAGGTTTGACTCTCGCCATGATCCCAGGTGATGATGATAGATGGTTTCTTTGTTACATAAAGAAAGCATATTTTAAAATATTTAGCAAAAGAAGCAATTTTGCGATTTTTCAGTAATATTTATTAATTTGAGACT
Source organism: Gymnoscelis rufifasciata (assembly GCA_929108375.1). NCBI lineage: Eukaryota > Metazoa > Arthropoda > Insecta > Lepidoptera > Geometridae > Gymnoscelis > Gymnoscelis rufifasciata. The sequence continues at coordinate 1,874,389 of OV815315.1, read as the reverse complement.
ATACATATAACTCCCCGCGGTAACAGTAGCCTTATAACAGCTATCTACAGTGAAATATCATAATCAGTTTCGGTCATTCTCAATTTCGAAGATTAGTCTAAAAATACAGACAAAACAAAGTACAAAAAGAAACAATATGTTTTTAATTATAGGCAAGCAAAGCGAAGGATGTCCACGAACTACTAGTCCAGTAATTTAAGATTACTGCGGATTTTTTTCTACTGGGATGATATTTCATTTTTTCTCAGCGCTCAACTCCGAAAATGGCAAATTATAAGTACAGAAAAATACGGAATACGATATTTTTTGTAGATGACACGATGAACAACTCTTATAAGGACTCCTATGTTCTCCGAACGACAAGTCGCGAGATATTTGCGTAAAACAGAATTTCTTGTAATTTAGACTTTTATAACTTTTTAGCCAGGACGATATCATTGTCGATCTGTGACGTTTTCATCGCAACGCCATTTTTATGATGTATTATAAAATTCAGAAGAAGGATTATTTAATTGATTGGGCTTTAAAATGATTAAAATTAATGAAGATATATAGATGACCTGTTAATGGCTGATGGTGGATGCGGTCGCCTCATCAAAAAAATGTATTTGTTTTTTTACAAGAAGCCTATCTGAACGTCCTACGGCTAAGTGAAGAAGCTACCTATTTACTTACTTTATTAAGATACTATAAACTACAAAGCTTAAACAGAACTTGAACTCTAAAATTTAACGCATCACAAACGCACTTCTGACCAAAACCGCTAAGACCCATACCTACTGTGACTTATAATCTATATTATCAATAAATAATCCAAAGGCGTAATCCTTCCCATCTGACCCGATTACAGGGATTTCATCGAATAGTACAACTGGAATCCTTGAGGGAGGTCTTTGTCCTGAAGTGATCTTCCTACGACTGAATTGATGTAACTACCTATTTACTTACTAATTGTTGTTGTATTTGTTACCGTTGTCGTTGTAGTTTAAAGAAACAGGGGTATAAATTACCTTAAACATCGATTCACGTCAAAAATCATGTACGAAAACTGCATAAACCAATCATCTTTCCTTTCCGGTTCCAGGAATTTCATCGAATAGTTTAACCGTATATCTGGATGCCTAGAGGAAGACCCAGCAGTGAATATCCTACAAATGAAATAATTAGTACGTAATTATAAATAAATAGTGGTAGAAAAAACATGAGCGCATCGTTTTACGTCAAAACGCACATACGAAAACAGCATAAACTCCAAATCCGAAACCATAGTCTCTCCCATCTGACCCGATTACAGAAATTTGATCGAATAGTATTTACTTTCAGGGGCCGAGCGAGCGCGCAGGCGCGGGCTCTGACGTCAGCACTGTACATAACGCTTATGTACTGCAGTAAACCAGTTATTGAGACCACATCATTCTCGTTATACACGGGTTATTCCGTAAGGGCATTGAGGTTTAGAATAGAAATATTGGATAACTACAGGATATTGTTGAACCTGGTGTTTTTTAAAGTTTACATATATTTGTGATATTTGTAAACAATACATTATATATTCTAATTATGACCTTGTACATTCATTGGCATTTGCTTAGACAAAGACAAAAGTTGTTGCTATTAGTAGCATGTCTACTTATCGATATTTTGATATATTTTTGTCCTTCAGGACGGACTAGGACTAGTACTGGACGGATTAATACATTCCTAGGGCTGTATTTGTTTAGTCACCAACATTCAATACTTAAAAATGATTTGTTTGGATTTGATTATAGAATGATTGATCGGAGTTGTTTGAGCCCATAATAATCAATTCAAACACAGGATCTACTACATATATATACGATTCAACCTAATAATCAAGTACGAAGAGAAGTTCCAAGTCTCCAAGGTTGTTAACAGAATAGTGATCTCACGATAAAAGTGAAATTCTTCACTCATATTTTATTATAACTTTGTTAAATATAAAATTGTTGTTTGCGTGATATTTCCTTGCCCTGACCCAGTTATTAATCAGAACGGGAGGTGGAAGCTTGGTAACCTCGCCAAAATTAAACATAAAATACAGGTAGTGAAGCCTCGACAGCATTTTCCTTGGACTTTACCGAGGAAAATGTTTATCATTTGTGGTTTAAGTTTGAGTTAGAGTAGTTTGCAGACTCATCACTTAGTGAGGTTACTTTTCTGTTTCATTTTATAATGGTCTGGTGTATTTTACCTCAGAATTACTTGACTGTTTCAGAATACAAATAACACACACAAGGTCTTCTCTTTTGACGAGAGAGATTAGGCCTTAATTCACCACGCTGGCGAAGTGCAAGTTGGTGAATGTTACCTGTCCTTCATACACTTCCAAGTTCTCAGAACGTGCCGGTTTCCTCACGATGTTTGCCTTCACCTTTAAAGCACACTTACATTTTACAAGAAGAAAAATCCAGAGGTGTGCGGCGGGGTTTGAACCCAAAACTTTCGGAATTAAAGTCGAGAGTGCTACCACTTAGCCAACCAGGCGTTTTAATAAATAGTCTGTGTTAATAATAATTTATTAGGTTTGGCTCATATTCGGGCAAACTACTCATGGATATATACTACACACACGCAGACAAAATGTATGCATTTGTTTTATGAGTGTGTTATAGGTACTTTATTAAGTTCCACCGCCTTATAAGGATACGTAGACACTTTGATCTCTTCCTTCTTCAGGTATAAGTACGTGTTTTCTTTCAAGCGACGTAAAATCGTTTACGTTATACAAACAGTTAAATTTAAACTTCATTCGAAATCATAAAAACTCACTTAAAATTGTTAAGTTAGTATGTATATCCGCGTAAGTATCAGTTTAATTAAATTCTTTAAATCTTATCAGACCGCCTAAATATTTCTCACTTATCAATCGAATTACAGCAACAGATAGTTGTTCGGGGAGAAAGGTAAATTTCAGTGATACTTTGGAAGTATCGCCGTGAGCCGGAAAGGTTAACTTAACTAATACTAGTTAAAACATGCTTTACTGATATATAAAATTTTATACCATTTTTATCACTAGCTAAAGTATAAACTGATTTTCCTTAGCTATCTGAAAAAGTGGACCAACCTACCAAATCCAAATTCATCTCCTTGATCATATTCCCTAGCAGCGAATTAACAAAAAATCCCGATAACTAGATTCACTGTAAATCATCTTTGTGTTTTTTTTGTTCGGTTGATCCATGACTGTATCATACCTCTAATTATACAGACGATCAGTTTGCAAAATAATATAGGATAGTTTTTTCTTTTAGGCTCAGTATCAGGAATTCATAAACTGCGAAGAGTTTTTCGGGACCCGTATCTTGAATCTTTTTGAATTTATGCATCTCTCCATAGTTTCTGCTATCCTGGTACCTGATATCGATTTTGCTGTTTTAATAATTATGTCACAACAAAAAATTGTAATTACTCTTTCTGTAATTTTCCTGTAATAATAGGGTTCATGTAATAATGTAAATAAATAAAACTAATCCATATTTCACAACAATTTTATGACCAATTTATGAGTTTCTAATAAATATCAAATGCTCTGCAGGTTCCTTCGTGAGCACAGAATATATCAAGCTTAACTTTTAATACAAGTTTAAAAGCTAACAAGTAGAAATTCTGTAAGATATTTTACAAACTTTCTCCAAGTTTGCTTGTTTGCAATCGGTTTCTACATAGCATGCGACAAGAGCAGAATGATGATGATATTTCTTTCGTATTTTAAATTCAGATTAATAGCTCTAAAATTAACAAAATGTAAAGTAATACATAAAAATACTTGATGACCCTACCCCAGCAAACGCTGTTTTGCAAAATGAAAAATAGACAGTAGCCGATTCTCAGACCTAGTGAATACGCATATAAAATTTGGTAAAAATCGATAAAGCCGATTCGGAGGAGTACGGTAACTAACATTGTGGCAAGGAAATTTTATATATTAGATGCAAAAAAACGTAACTATTACAATTTCATTGATCCTTTTGCATATATAGTTATGGTGTAGGTAAATTAATAAGCTATGTTCACTTCTTTTGAATTTGAGCTTTCTGTGTGTGTTTGTGTACTTTGCTAAAGAAAAAGCATACCTAAAATTAGTTCAATACGTCTATTCATTATAAAATTGGCTTGAGGGCCCCGCACCCGGCACCGACCTCAAAATTATTAAATACTTAATTATTTAATTGTTAATGTTTCTTTTAATTATCACTTATAATGTCGAAATGATTTGTAAAGTTTATTTATTATTTACTTTTCAGTTTCCGTTTTGAAGTTGGTTTAATTTTTGGCAAAAAAGTTTTATTTCACGATTTTTAGTGAAAATACCTTATAGAGTTCCTTTGAATGTGCTTCATTTTCATCATCAGACCCCTGATATCAGTCAAAACCCATTAAGATGAACGGTCTCAGTAATACAAGTTAATCAAGCCCAAACACAAAGTACTTTCTGTAAATCGTTGAGGAGTTCCCTCGACCGCCTTTCCCTCCATCATCAGATCAACACCAGACCCTCATTAATAAAAGGGCTTTAAAATTCATTATATTGAGTAATATTAAGGAACACACAAGTCGGAAAGACAATTTTGTCAAGAGTTTCCCTCAATTTCTTCAGGATTCCACCACCAGATCCAGGTTTCCTTACCATGGGACCACCCTTGGGATACTCCCTTTCCAACAAAAAAAGCATAATCAAAATCGGTTCATAAACGACAAAGTTATCCGCGGACATACATTAAAACAAAATATATATATATATATATACGGTCGAATTGAGAAACCTCCTTTTTTTTTAAGTCTGTTAAAAAGCAGAGTGATTGCCTACAATTATGTCTAGTACTTGCAACAATACCTTTAGACCACGGGGCTTGCTGATGGTGCGTTGAATGTCCCACAATAAATAAATAAACATTACCGGACAATCCAAACAACAACATCTGGCCCCGTAGTAAGCTCTAAGCTTGTGTTACGGGTACTAGGCACCTAATTAATATATGTAAGTACTTAATATAATAGATGGATATTTTTTATAATACATATTTGGTATAACCTTATAAGAAACCTACCAACAAAATATCAAGTTTAAAGTAAAAAAAAAAAAAAAATTTCTTTATTGACATAAACAAATGTTTAAAGTTATCGTAGTTTCTGCGATTTCGTGTTTAATCAGTGAGTGATTAGTCGTTTCTCTTTCATATACAACTATAAATTTCATATTGTTATTTAAAAAAATCAAACAGCGCGCGACATGCGCTTTCGCTTCGCAGTCGCGCCGGCCGGTAGGTTTGGCAGAGGCTTTCATAACATCCTAAAAAAAAAACTTTTTTTTCCCGTGAAACTAACGATAAACGATTGATTTTTTTTTCACCTGTTCAAGTTGATTTATATAAATCTGTTGATTATTATAAATCTATATTTTTGTACTTACCAAATTGTTGTACGTTTCAATCCGAAACAAATAAAATTGTTTTTATTAAGTTTTTAAATAGATTTCCGACCCGTGGCTTTGTCCGAGTTATTCTGGATTTTCCCGGGTGACGTGTGAATAAGTTACTCGTATAAAAGATCATTGCCAAATTACATATTAATAAAAAATATTATGATGAAATATTTATTTTAATACGAGCAAATTGCACCGTACAAGTTTTACACTATTATAAATTTACTTCACCGCTATAAATAGAAACTATGCAACAAAAGGGTCTTCAAAATTTCTAAATTCGAGTTAATTCGATGTATGTTTTTGTCATTCGTTATCCAAAAGACCATAAGTTTCATTATCAAGACGACACTGAAATTATCCCTATTTATTAAACTTTTTATGACCCCATTTTAATTTGATAAGAATCGACATCGACTCTTGTCATTCCATCTTCCATCGCCATTTTGAGGACGATTGTTCTTTGATACAGGGGTTCCAACATTTAGACGCCTAAATGACCTACTATTCCGCCTTTTTTAGAAAAAATATTTTTGCGGCCAGTTTGAAACGCATGTTAAATAGATAGAGAAAATTCTTACAAACATAAAGTGTTCAAGAATCTAACATCTAAGTTATAAGGTTTCAGAGGTCATCATCATCATCATCACCCTATTAACGTTCCCACTGTTGGGACACAGGGACTTCTCTCTTTTGACGAGAGAGATTAGGCCTTAATTCACCACGCTGGCCAAGTGCGGGTTGGTGAATGTCACATGCCCTTCAAACTCTTTTAAAGTTCTCAGAACATGCCGGTTTCCTCACGATGCTTGCCTTCACCGTTAAAGCACGTGTTTAAAGCGCACATAAATTTCTCAAGAAGAAAAATCCAGAGGTGCGTGGCGGGGTTTGAACCCACGACCTTCGGAATGAAAGTCGAGTGTCCTCCCACTTAGCCAACACGGCTTTTTGAAATCTAGGTTTCAGAGGTATTTCGGTTTAATAATTATTATAAAAACTTTTTTTTCAAAATGGCGGACCAGTTATTATGCCAGACTTCATATTAAAATGTCGTATCGTTACCTCTTCATACTTGTCTAAATCTCGTTCATATAGATGGTCCGACAGTTTATATTAAAATTTGAGCCTTGACCAGCTAACTAGATTTTTTGATACAGATTATTACTATTATACATACCTATGTCTCGCATTAATTAGAAATTGAAGTTGCTTTTGCTATTTCTTCTTAGATCTTTTTAACTAATCCTGGTTTTTATTGGAGTCAGCAATAATATAATAGTTATTTCAAGAGAAAGGTTTATTTGTGTCATTGTTACTTTGCCACAAAACAATATCGAATCAGAAACAGTTATGTGTAAGTTCGTCATAACTTCTTAATCTGTAGTCAGCTGAACTTTTGCCGAGGAAAACGCCAAACTATTAAAGATGGTGGAAAGCTTGAAGGATATAATGTAATATGCTACCATACATTGTAAAATAAATTAATGAATTACACTAAATAGTAAAAAATACCCGTAAATACAAATTTAAATATTTTTATGAAGCCTGTACTATGTTGTGTGTTACTGTATATACTATACTATTGTTAAACTTAATGTTTTTCGATATATGTTTTATTGATATACGTATAAAAACAGTGTTTTATTCATAGCATTAATAAAATATATTATAGACACTTATAAAGTTAAATCAATACAAAATTGTCTCAATACAGAATATTGGTATTATAGCGAAAGCGTTGCGATTTTTACATTCCTGTACCTTAGGGATTGGACAACTTTAACAGGTGACAGGGACGTCTGGAAGGAAGGTAGGGAGGCCTTTGCCCTGCAGTGTGACACCACAGGCTCATAAAAAAAAATACGTCGAAATGTTGTAGCGCGCAAGGGTTAAATTGGATAACTTAATAATCTAATTTAAGCGAGCGAGTTGGCGAGCATAAGCTTAAAGTTTTAAAATGTCCGGTTACAGTTTCAAGTGTAACAGATTTGCCTTGATGATAACTAGGCTACATGCAAATCTAGATTTCGTGGTATGTATATTGCAAGTTTCAGCCAAAACCGTTTATGAGTTACATTCGTTCAAACGTGAGAGTGAAATAAATTGTTTTAGTTGCGAGGACTTTATTAATAGCTTTCAGTTAATTTATTTAGTTACTAATTTTGATAAATTATCCAATAATAGTATTGACTGCCTCAGTGGCGTGGTGGGCGAGAGTCCGCTTGCGGCGCAAGAGGTAGCGGGTTCGATTCCCGCCGAGGGGTCAAGTGTTTGTATGTACTGCAAGCACTTTCTCCTTGGTCTGGGTGTTTAATATGTATAATAAAAAAATCTATGTATGTATGTATATTATATTAAGTATATCAGATGTCTAGTACCCGTAACACAAGCTAAGAGCTTACCACGGGGCTAGATGTTGTTGTGTGGATTGTCCGGAAATATTTTTTTTTTTTATAGACTAAGCTACATCTACCCATTACAGCGATATCCCTACAGGCTAATAATGTATGCCTTCCTAATTCATAAATAAAATAAAAACTTCCATATGTGTCCTGTCTGATTTCACCCACGGCTTTTTATTTAAATGGTTTGGAAGATTTTTAAACAACTTAAAAACAATTAGATTGCTCTCAATTATTTTATTATTATTATATATAGATACACACAACGGGTTTTGATAAGGATTATGATGAAATTGAAGGAAATGAAGATTTACGTATGTATAGACATATGTATTTTTCAAGTTGGTCGCATATAAATTTGATAAGTTATCAGTGTAATAGTTCTCTTCTCTTCGTTCTCTCGTCTTTAATAATCCATATATTTATAAACTTTCAAGCTATCATGGTTATCAATATTATCACTCAATTATTTAGCTTCACTCCAACCGTGATTATGGCGCACGAAATTATTCTAAAATAGCTAAAACAATAATAACACAACGTTTAGCGGAACCTTGTCTTAAAACTATTATTTTTATTGTGAAAAATCAAGTAGTCTTAAAACGGAATATAACCGACTTCAGATGTATCTGGAAAATTTATGGATTCTCGTAAAATCTTCATGACGCAGACAAAGTTCAGTTCGTAACACAAGTTTATCCATACTTATATTATAAATGCGAAATTAACTTCCTCTTTCACGCAAAAACTACGAAACCGCTTTAATTTTTTTATGAAATTGAAATTTGGTACACCGATTCTCCTGAAAGTACCATAGGCAACTTTTTACCGCGGGAAAATCCATTATGACGCGGGTAACACCGCGGGGCTCTACTAGTATCAATCAATCAATTCACACTTTATTGTACACAACATAGAAGAAAAGAAAATACAAAATAAATAACAAGTACAATGAGCGGCCTTATCGCTGATAGCCATTTCTTCCAGACAACCAAACCGTACAATATTATTATAAGTAGTTTAACCTAAAAAAGTGAGGTTCATCACTCATTAAAAATAATTAAGATTAATATAAGACAAGTACTTTATAACAAAGTCTCTAAACATTCAGCAATTTTCAGCTCACTACAAATTTGTCATTGAAACGATTTGAATAGGTTTCAATCCCCGCAGAGCCAGTTGAACACCGCATAGACCTTGGCACTATTAGCTGTAATCACTCTCCGTGCAGTTTCACTTGTGCTCCCCGTTACTTTGCTTTGCTAAATTATTGAACGAGCTAGCTGCGTCTGTGTTGTTGATTTCACCGCGGGAAGATAGGTTTTTTTATATCATAAGCTATACAGGGTGTCCCAAGGCAATGCCACATGGAGGGAAAGAACCTCAACTATGTAATATAGATATACATTTTACTGGAAGAAGAATTTATATTGATTTTAAACAATTTAAACTGTATTAAAAGATTTTTGAAAAACGTCTTATATCCTCACTAATATTTTTTCAGTAACATTGTTTATGAAATAAACGGAAGACCTTACTTCACATAATATTTTTAGGATACTGATTATTTACCCAAAAAGTAAAAGGACTCAACCGTGATCATAACAACTTTTGATTATAACTTTAACGTGCTACTTACATACATAATCTTGTTTTTAAATGGGATGATAAATTATGTGATTATTAATTAAATAGTTTATATTGCTTAATTGCCTCACAATCGCTATTCGGCTGGCAGATTTTTAAGCATAAGCTAAACTAGGATAGTACGATAAACATTTATTTTAAAATTTCATGGTCTTTTTTTTATTTAGGATAATGTGATACTCAGAAAAAAAAATTAACGTTTAAGCCTTTTGATCTACACATAATATGGAAAATGTTGGTACAATATTTTTTATAATTTGGCGTATTTGATTCTCGGTTAAAATAAGGTAATTTTTCTAAAATCTCTGAATATAGTTTCAATTCTTTTTAAAAGCTAACCAGTAAAATAATGCAGATTATTTATGGTACGAGCACTTGACCTCCATGTGGCATGGCCGTGGGACACCCTGTATATATACCGAGTGTCAATCAAATCACTTCACCCGTTTGATCCTGTCATACATTAACATATAGTAAATATTTTAAATAAATAAATAACCACATTCATAAACTATCGCGTTTACATTAAAAGTAAGAAGTAAATTTAGACACTATTCAGTACCAATTTCTTCCATCCTTCAGATTTTATGATAAATATGAAGGTTTAAATGAAATAGAACAACTTTAGTTAAATTTAGGTCAGAAACTCCTATATAGAGGCCATCTAACTTCATCATGCCCTATATTAGACCACACCGTCACTTTACATCAGGTGAGATTGTGGTCAAATAAAGGCTTCATCATCATCATCACCCTATTAACGTTCCCACTGCTGGGACACAGGGACTTCTCTCTTGACGAGAGAGATTAGGCCTTAATTCACCACGCTGGCCAAGTGCGGGTTGGTGAATGTCACATGTCCTTCAAACTTTTTTAAAGTTACCAGAACATGCCGGTTTCCTCACGATGTTTGCCTTCACCGTTAAAGCACGTGTTTAAAGCGCACATAAATTTCTCAAGAAGAAAAATCCAGAGGTGCGTGGCGGGGTTTGAACCCACGACCTTCGGAATGAAAGTCGAGTGTCCTCCCACTTAGCCAACACGGCTTAAATAAAGGCTTATCTAGCTTAAATAAAAGGGTTTTTTAATTACGGGTGATAGAGAAAAGAAGGAATGTTGTGTCGACCCCGTGTGAGACAAGGTAAAGGAAATGATAATGATGACTTAGAGAATACCGCAGCACAAACAATTTTTCTTCAAAGTGTATTATCGCTTTCAGTGAATAATAAAGAACGCTAATAGATAATTATATTAATTGACCTGCTAACTAGCTGTGATCGATTTATCGTTGGCCGCCGTCCCTGAAGTTTTGCATTATAATCAATCATTTACTATCTGTCTGCGAGGCCGTCACGTCGAACGGTCACGATTCTAGCTTCAATCGGAAATTAAAAGTCAAGAAACTTTTCTATGCATGACAAAAATATATATGCTTCATACCGCACGGCGGAAATGAAAACGATTGATAAATTATCTCTATAAATAAAAATGAATCCCTATTTCCCTTGGTCACGGCATCACGCCTGAACGGCTGGACCGATTTCGCTAATTCTTTTTTTGTTCTGTTCGTTATTATCAGGTTCTTATGAAAGAAAAACTTAAGGAAATTGCGCGGAAAATTCGAAAATTTAAAATTCCTTAACCTCCATATAAAATTATTAAACTTTTTTAATTTAACCTTAAGACAATTGACATAGAATTTACTGCAAAAATAGTCAAAGAGGATAAGAAAAAATGACGTTTAAAACGGATTCTTCTGTCAATCTTATTTTATTGATAAACAATACATTTAAAATAATTAATTTAAAGGATCTAAGAAACCTGATTCTCTTAGTTCACATGACGGTTACTTTAGAGCCATCAGGCCTTTAAATCAAAAATCTGCTCATTTATAGAATAAAAAATATTTATAATTTTTTTAAATATTATATTATATTTTAATAAGCGCTCTATAAACCTTTTATAAGTCAGATACAAAAAGTAAAATGTTTTATGAGCACTCGAATATGAAAATAACTAGCAAGGAAACAAACAAAAACTACTTTTAATAGAAAACAAGTAAAGTACTGCACTAAATAAATAACAGGTAGCCCTGCCACGAGTTGACACTTACGACTGTTGGAGATTACAACATGTTGTAATCGCATGCATTTTACAGATTTTTCACAACTTACATTTTATCTTTATCAGTCTAATGTATGGGGTTACAACATGTTGTATTCTCCAATAGTCGTAAGTGTCAACTCGTGGTAGGGTTAAGGATGAGGCGAACTATTTTGACAAAAGGCTCAATCGAGTGAACTCTGGGCCGCGTGAGAGTATCCGAGTGTGAGAGATACTGTCAGCTGCTCTGCACCGCTGTGTTTCACAGAAATCTTACTAAGCCAAAACGAATTCGTATTCGACTATTTAAGAATGCTGTAATACAGCTATGATGAAAAATTTTAAATATTTTATGAAAATGAAGTATTTTTATTTCTATGAATAATTAAAATAATAATTATTCTATTAGAAATAGATGTAGAAAACCTTTATTTACGTCAAAATATTCTTAAATAAAACAATTTTTATATAATAAATATTTACATATTTCTATATCTTATGCTTCAAGAATTGCTTAAAAAATTAGATCACCATATGTTAATTAGATTTTTTTATGTGAACCTCATATAGCGGTCAGTCCCGGCTTTAAAGCCGATTCTAATCAAATTTAAATTGAGCCAACTCAAAGCAAAAAAAATAAATAATAAATCTTTTCATCCGTTTGGGAGCACAGACGTCAAACTTATACACCTAGCCTCCTTTTGGTCGGGGTTAAAATCGTTATTCATAACCCTAAATGAGTGCTAAATCTGTTTAGTACCAGTTCAATAAAAGCTTTTCGCCCTTGTTTATTTCTATAATAGTCGTAAAATAAGGCATGAATACGAGCCTTAAAAGCTAAGGATTGCTTTAATAATTCATTTACGACAAATAAACACGAGGCGGAGCCACCCACGCGTATTTAAAGGTTGAAAGCAAAATTTAATACAAACAAAATTTTACATCACCTTCATTCAAGGTCAGTTAAAAATCAAGTAGTCTTTCATCATTAGCAAAAACATCAATCATTAATTTGATATTAGTTAATTTGATATCTTAAGAAATACATCTAAATTTGAAATTTAAGAAAAACCCCCGATTCGATTGATTTAGTTTCCGTAAAAGTAAAACACCATAATATTTAGTAATGTGCACTTTCATTTGATACCCCACTCGAGTATATTTGCAGATTTTCGGTTTCCTTCCACACTCTCGCCCCCATAACTTTCAAACGGCACAACCGATCATGAAACATGTCTAAGAACACTAGCGCTAAACTCACCTTTCATACAAACAAAAAACTAAATTGAAATCTCCATCCGTTTGGGAGCTATGATGTCCCAGACAGACACACAGACAGGCACGTCAAACTTATAACACCCCTCTTTTTTGGTCGGGGGTTAAACACACTAAAATTCAATAAAGTTTGAGGTTTTTCTTTAAAATTTCTTGATTTTAAAATATGGCACAAAATATTTTAAATTATTATGACATCTTATCCCATTTCCCAAATATTTTTACTACATGTTAATAATTCAATTATTCCGCGCAAATAAACTCAGATTGCTATGCAATCAACAAATCCTGGTTTTTCAGCGATACTTGAACCTACTACCTCTTGCGCCGTAAGCGGGAATCTGCCACTGAGACATTAATTTCTTTACCTACAATAATAGTAGACCTGTAATACAGGTTGATATACCTACCTCAGGCACCAGTCTCCCACAAACTATACTTAATGTTACCTTATTTCTACTTGTATCCATAATCATTAAGGTTTGTGTGAGGAAATGAACGAATTTTATTATTATTATTGTTATTTGCAAACGTTGAAACGAATTAATACGTAATGGAAAACGCGAATATTTCATCGAACCGGGGTTAATTCGTAAACAACAAGAGCCTTTGATGCGGAGCGCTTCAAAGGCATTCCTCAATGCAATAAAGCATTGAACTAAAATTCTTTGTAAACGCTTTCAGAGGTATCAGTAACAATGTGTAGCCGTTTACAAGGGAGACTTTTAACAGGGCTCGAACTATGGAGGCCTATACGAGTGATCGTTAGGCCTACCTCAGCAGTTATAATAATAATACAATTACAAAAGTAATTAAGTATTTACAAAAAAAATGTATCTATGTAGTATATCAGTCACCTAACACCCATAGTACAAGCTCTAGTAATGATTAGCTCTGCTCTGTTCTGCTTAGTTAGGGGTTAGGTGATGCTGTGTATTTGCTGTTTGTAGTCCTGAAATATTTATTTATTTATTTTATTTGATTTCTTTATTCACATAATTGAGGTTTACAAAGGTACATATAAGTCTTAGTGCTACGGAATTTAAAATTGTAATTACTTGTTTAAAAGACCTTTGGAGGTACAATTGACTTCTCGCTCTTAGCCTAAGCTTGTATTTAGACGCGAGGGGAGAACATAACTCACGTTATAAATCTAAATAGCCTATATTTAGATTTATAACGGTATATTGAAAAAATAAAAATATTGTCTTTCTAAATAGTATTGATAACCATGACAGTTTCAAAAGTTATATAACTTAGCCTTCTCAGTTTACCAACATCATTTAATTTAATGCAACTTCAAAGAGCTATACTGACTAGTTGCTACAAGTTGTTACCAAAATGATGATAATAATGAATATTTAAACATATATATATTTATATATGAGTCCCCGGAAAACAACAATATTTTAGGATTCTAGCGAGAGAAAAGGTTTTAAATATACGACCACATTTTCCGAAATTTATGAATTTACGAAGTCACTCCATAAATAAATAAATTACCAACAGTTTTAACCAACAGTGTAAACATGGTGATTCCTTTAGATTTTTTGGATATTTAAACGGCTGCCATTTCAACAAAATAAGGTATTTATGTGTATTTTTTTGGCATCCCACTCCTAGATACTTACTTTATTTATTTTAATTACATTAGGAGGCGTTGTTACCGTAAAACATTACTTAAATTAGCATTTTAGGCAAATTTTCCTTATTTTCTTTTCACAACTTACAAAGTTTTGAATAATGATAGTGAAAAAAAATATTGTGCTATAGCTGCCCATTATCATCCCATTAATATGCATGGTTTGTGTGGATTCTATAAAGGTATGATGACGTGTACCTAAGCAAGCGGAATTAGCTCCAGCAGCAAAATAACTAATCTAGGTGGAAATTTCAACTTAGCTAGTAATGTTATTATATTTGTGATTTTAATTAAAATCTTGCATTTTCAATCCATATCTAATTATTGTTTAAATTGGAATTCTAAAAAACAGAAGCAGGGGAATATAATTTAAGATAAAGATAAAATAAAAATAAATATTGAGCAGAAAAAGATTAAGACACATCCGTAACCTTCGCGCGTACATGAAGGTTACGGAGATGTCTTAATCTTTTTCTGCATAAAATTTAAAAATAGTTTCACCAGCAAAGTGAAAATCATTCAAATAAGATAAAAATTATCTATAGCACACAAAAGAGATGGAAAATATGACATAAACAAATGCTTAAAACTATGATATACACTTCAATAACTTTGTGATTAATGACATGTTTAAGAAAGGAGTGAGTGTTGACATGACAAAGGACAGTGGGAGAAAGAATAAATATGTGTTGACAACACGTAATGTGGGATAAGGGCAAAAAAATGATGATTAACTAGTGGAGACCAAAATTTGCGTGTTATATGGTTTTTCCCTTGGTAAAAGTAGGCTATGTTACTCTTATTACATCTGCTGACTGGCAGTGAAAATTGAGTAAAGTTCAGCCTTTTAGATAGATAGAAACTTCTTCATTACACAATGATACAAATTCAATAACAAAATAAAAATTAAACCTAGAATGCGTAATGCTTTTCAAGGATAACCCGGAACAAAAAGACATAACGACAAATGCCTGACATTTTAATTAAAATCAACTGTAAAGATAACTTCAAGCATCCAATATATCGAGAATATGTGACGTAAACGTCGAAGTTCCATCCAACATTTAATTTCAGTACATGAAAGGGCTGATAGCTTTTGGATCGGTCCACCGTTTCCACGAAACCAGAACGCATTGGCGCTTTTGATCAAATGTAGATTTGAACAGTTCGGGGCCGTATACTTAAAGCACGTTTAATTAATTCAATTAATTTGGGAAACATTAACAAATCGTATTTTAATGTCTTAAAATTATAGACAATAACTGAAGCCATTAAAGATTTTTGGAGTTTACTCCTTAAGAAACGATTTGAGTTATAAGGCCCGGTACGGAAATTTTATGAGGAGTTAAATCAAGTGTAACACGAAAAGTTGAGGCGTTACGTAGAAAGAGACAAAAATATATATCTGTAGGATTGAACGTGTAAAAGAATGAGATGGAATACATTACACAGCGTTTCTCATTCTCGGGGTCTCCTCTTTGCGCGATAATTCGTAGTCTCACTGTATTTTATATACTTATATATATTATTTTGTAACATACTTTATGTAATACGCTTTATTGAAGTAATATAAATAATCCGAATAATTACAGATATATGTTTGTTTCTCTTATCATTTTAGCAGATGCGTTAATTTACCCTTTTTTTCTAATCGATATATATCATAATTATCGTTCGTAAGGAGTAAACTTCAATCGTGCGTCGTAGCAGACACACACACACTTTTTTTTAAATAAGATGTCTAAAGTATAAATATATATTCACCCAAGTAGGTACCACCACTTTAATTAGACTTTATTCAGTGAACGAATGCATAAATATGTCTTTAGCATTTCGATGTTAAGCGCACTTTGCAAAAATTCTCCATGAATTAAATACCTAATAGAATTTGTGCAGTTCTATATATTTATCGCCGTAGAAAAACTTTGAAAGTGATAACCATTTTATAAATTACGGTATATAAGGTGTTTTGGATATGTCGGTCTATCCCAATTCTTTTAAATTGTGATCTTCGCCACTAGCCCAGAAGTCAGGACGTCAGAAGTCTCGCCAACGCATTCTAGGACGACCTCGTTTACGATTTCCTTCAATAATACCTTATTAAATTTATCTTTACTCAATTTTCTATACAGAATAACATCAAATTAATAAATATGTATTTACTTATGAAATTACTATTAAAATGGCTGAATGAAAATATTTTTTATGATATTCATGAATTATTTTGACATTTATTCTTGATTTGATTAATTATTGCATGCTAGATTTTACTGAAACATGTGGACTTTAAAAATGTAATTATTAACACCTTTATACAATGTTTGAAGAAATAAAGACATTCTATTCTATTCAATTTATTTGTATTGTACTGTACCAATAATTCACAAGCACTTCACGGAAATGAAATTCGACAATGACATGATGTAAGTAAATGGACCAAAAGAGACCTCGGTTTGCTTTCACTAAAGCATCCGTCCATCTTGGATTGATGATCATTGATCATTGTTGGTGGATGTCCGCGTTTCCGGTCCGCTCTCAACGTCCGAGAAAGTTTATATTTTATTTATTTATTTACATTATCTTACTCTTTTATTACAGGAGAATCCCAATGTAATAAGTTTAGGCTTCAACGGCGAATTAACACTACGGCTACGACTTCTATAATACTTTGTTCATTTACTATAGTTTTAAATTTATTTTCTTTTGTGCTTTGTCCACTGCTAATTGTATTTTGTGCTAATGTTATTTAACTGTCTGTTACCATTTTATATTGTACTCGATGTGATGCCCTGCTATTACGAGAACACATCGCATTAAATAATTTTAGTCATGTTTATTTTATGTTTGTATTTGTATTACCTTGTGCTGGGTGTCCTTTCTTAATAAATAAAGAAAATAACATTATGGATTATATGATCATATTTTTCCAAGCCTCAATATAAATAAAACTTTGGTCTGTTTTAATTTCCTTCTTCCACGGACTTAAAGGAAACAGAATTCGACATAAATACACCCACTTTGTAGAATCTTGCCAGCGAGAAGTGGGTGGTGGAAGTGGGAAGTGGGAATGATAATGAATTTTATTATATTTAGAATGGATTTCCTCATAGTAACGAATGAATCTATCAATTATTTAAGAATTCGACGTGGTAAACCGGTCAAAAAGTAAAGCCTACTTGACTAATTTGCTTGAGGACTTGCAGTGGTGAGTTTCGTTTATTTGTTATTTTATTGAAAAAACGTATTTAGAATTGAAAATACGTATGTAAATTTTAAGAACATACCTTTATCTGACCTATGATGTTGTAACCTATGATATCAATAATAAATCTCGTTTAAAAACATTGTCTCATCGTAAGAGAACGCAGAATATTAGTGATCGGTGAGCTACCGAGCTCTGAGCTACTGGATCAAATGCTGAGTTTCCTTTATTGTTGCCTAAATGTGTTGTTACCGATTGATAGTTTTAAGTTGTTCTATTTTGGCACAAAATAAATGATTTTTATCATTACATAAACAAAACAGAATCTCAGTATTTGCCATTTATTCGCCGTGTCCAATAAGTCCAGCAGAGCGGTATGTAGGTTAGCGGGTCAGCTGTCGGATCGCAATGATTCGCGCAGCGCCACATAATCTGATAGACGATCACGCCCGGGTTACTCCATATTAGATCACTAGTCGTTTATTTGTATTATATTTTGATTTTCCCGAGCAATGTCATTTTCCCGGGGAAATAAGTTGCCTATACCGTGGGACAGGTGTAGCTCGGTTCCACTAGGTTGGACAAAATAGCTGAATTTGGATTTTTTTCTGTTATGTGCATGTTTGATAAGCATTTGTTTGTTAATGTTAAATGTTTATGTGGTAATTATGTTGTACACCAACATTGTTATAATAACGACGTAAGAGATGACAGCTGGGATGTTCTATTCGCTTCTCACATCAGTGTCAAATTTGAAGCGAACTGTCAAGGCAAAAGTATTTCCTTGATTATTCTTAGTTTTTTTTAAATTTTTAAATTAGCGTTAAGTTGACCTGTTCATGTATGCCACGTGCGTCTGAGGAAATAAACGTTTTGACTTTGACTTTGACCTTTGTCCTTTCTCAGGCTCTTGAGAATCTGTATAAGTACTAAATTTCATTTAAATAAATTCAGTAGCTTTTCAAGAAAGAGGGACAGACAGACGGACAGAGTTATTTTCACGTTTATAAAATTAGTATGGATCTAGCCTTGATTGAGATCCAAACGCAAATTTAGAAAATATTGATATAACTTTAAGTATACCTCTATATATGGCCCTCCGTGGCATATCCCACAAAGGTGCCTGGGCTGTTTTAATTTTTAATTTTAGTAAAGTAACTCGTCTATATATAGGTGTTGATTCTTTAGACCAGTTGATAAGTAGACGAGCTTGGTTTCTTAATATTTGCACGCCGACTTGTAGGATGAATACATTGACTTAAGATCCAACATGGATTAATTATTATGGTATTATAGCAATTAAATCATTTAATTTCATGTGATGTAAACGACTTGCGTCGTTTTGGGTTGACACTGTAGACGTGTACAGGGTCATTTCATTTAATGTGATGTAATTTTGGACAAGTTGACCTTGTAGTCTCGTCTACAGGGTCTGCTCTTTAGACGAATCGATACTGTCCCATTTTGACCTCTAAACTTTATTCCCGCCCTGAAACGCAAGCTGCGAGTTTCCCACGAGGCTGGATGTTGCTGTGTGGATTGCAATGATAATAGGCATGATAACTATAATAAAGAAATTGGATTTCTGTTTTAAAAATACTGGAAAAATATTTTTTTGCACTAACAATTTAATAAGAAAGTGCAAAGAGTATGAAATTTGGACTTGTGATGGCGATATTTAGAATACATTTTAGGAAAGCATTAGTACGGCACGAGAAACTTCAATGCACTGTAACGTTTTGATTTTTTGTTTGTAAGAAAAAAGAAACTAAATAAACGGGTACTACGTAAAAATACTTATTGCGGGAAAATCCGTGAAACACGTGGAGTCGCTAGTTATGTATACATTTAAATCCCCGCTAACTGTTACTTAGATATTTTTATATACTCAACTGATTTTAATGTAGTTCATCGCAATAGAGAGAAAGATTCAAAGCGAAGATTTATAATGTATATTGTGCAATATGCATGCGAGCGAAGCTGGAACTAAAATTAATCATATCACTATTACAGACTTTAAAGCTTAACAAGCTGTGAGTAAAATAAAATATACTAAGAATAAGAATACGAATAAATTTATTGGTCTAAAAAGTACATACATAGTTTCTTAGATCTATGGCCTCCAAACTAGGAAAAACCTGTATCTTGGAGACCTCCTTCCATTGTTACAAAACAAAGTATGAAAATCACTAATATTATATAATACAGAAGACTATTCTTGTTAGATGTTCTTGTGTGTAATGCCCGGAAATAATTATGAATTTATTATTCTTATCAAATACTCTTTCAGATTTGTCAACAAAGCTTTGCAATGCAAGTGCAACGTTGCAACATTGAGCAACCTACAATCGTGTCTAACTGTAATCGACGACACCGCAACCTCTACGCCATTTTGATGTTGAAGACGGTTGAACGAAGAGGACTAAATATGATATTTAAAGTAGCCTAACTTATATGCCAATAAAAGTTAAAATATAGTATGTTCGAAAAAAAGTAACAATTGCTTGTATATAAGTAGTATTTTTGTGTTGTAACCATCACAGAGACGAAAACTAGTTTTTTTTTTTATTAGTAGTGGCTTAGAGTATGTTTTGAATATCTGACTACCCTAATGAGAAACCGAAATGTATAAAAATACTATAAGAAAGAGCCAATAAGGAATTAAATAAATAGCACAGAATCACAAATAGCAAGCCTTCAACTAATGAAGCAACAAAATTATTTATAAATGTTTTATATTTATTGACATTTAAGAGTGTAGTAAATTTTATAATACCTAGTTTTGAACTAACTCGAATCCCATTTAGAAATAGTAACCTTAACAGTGCTATAGCCGTTGACACATTAATTAACAAAGATTTGAGATGATATTTATGATCAACATCATCTAGATGGCATAAGTAAAGTAATAAATATAAATATAATAGTAGTGGTGGTAGTATTACATTTATTTTTTACTAGCGGCCCGCCCCGGCGTCGCACGGGTAAAAAAAGTTCCCGGCATTTTTTCCTTATTTGCTCACCGTTTAGATCTACCCTGGACTACGACAAACATTTTAAAACTAAAATCAGCTCAATCGGCCCAGCCGACCTCGAGTTTTAATCAGAATAACGAACAACAATTCATTTTTATTTATATAGATTTTATAAGACTCAAGGACATAAGGTCACCTAGTTTTTTGCCGATGGACATCGCTAGCCCGAATCGCATGCAAAACTAAAGTTTAATGTTGCGAATGGGTAATAGTGTACTAAAATAGGATTCCAAAGTCATAACAATAATGTATAAATTAGAAAAAGAAAGAAAGAAAGAAAGAAAAATATTTATTTGTGTACAAAAATAAGAGGAGTGGAGGTTTTGTCTGTTCACGTCCGTAAGTGGTAACCCTCTGATTCCATCCTTACACGTGACCTCCGGGTGGTGCTAAGAACAGTCTCTGGTGGAAGGCTTCGGCCGCGGCTTGTTGTCACCACCCTCCGGGCTGGGCCAGTGCGTGAAGCGATTTTTTGTGTTTCGTAATGTGGCCCGGAGAAGCCACCTTCTAAGTCTTCATGCTTCATCTTAGACCACATCTTCACTTTACATCAGGTGAGATTATGGTCAAATGAAGGCTTATCTAACATAAAAAAAAAAAGAAAAAAAAAAAACACCTTATTTCACACATACCCTACATTAGCAAACGCAGCGATCACCCATTCTCCATCCACGTCACACAATCTGTATGCCAAGCCTCGGCGCGACATCTACCGCGTGCAATGCGACGCAGCCCCACACACACAGGCGCGCCTGTTTCAACATGCGCACGAGTGGAATTTTAATCTGTTCTATGTATGATGTGTGTTGGCTTTGAATTGAGTCTTGCTCGTACTTTGTTTGAGCTTATTTGACGTTTTTTTCTCCGGTTTCCGACAAAAGATGCTTTGTTCTGGGTTAGAATTGTGTGCGTCAAGGATCTTTCCCTATTCTTAGTGCTTGCTCTAAATTTTTTATGAGAATTCCCCTTTTTGTTTTCATCAATAAGGGCATGTCATTTGAATATTGACATCTGTATGATAGAAATGACCTCGTGCTTATTAATGAAGGATTGACTTGCGGTCTTCTCCGGTGACATAAATAATGATGTTTACGAGTATATAGGATAATAATTTTTCAGTTCACGTTATAAAATATTAATGTTTCGTGTGAATAGAAGCCATTTATTAAGTATTGACAGTGATTCGAAGATAAAATCAAGTACTTTTAAATCTTACTAACTTTAAAAACGCGTAAGTTTGTGAGGATGTAACTGTATGAGTGTGTGTGTTTTTTGTTAATCTTGCTCATTTACATAAAATCTACTGCATGGATATTAATGAAATTTCACAATAATATAGCTTACATATCAGAATAACACATAGGCTACATTTTACCGCGGTATAAACAACGGAACACAAAATTGACAAAATTACGCGGGCAAGGCCGCGGGCGGGCAGCTAGTATTCTTTATAATATCTTTATAATTGTCTGTAAAGGTATAATTATGTTTAGTTGGGCCTGATGTACCTGAAATAAATGATTAAATGCATGTTTATAAGCCTTTAAGCAGTTTTCGTATCTCTGAACAGAAGACGGCTCCCCGTTTCCCCGTAGGTACTCACATGTCGAAATCGTAGGCGGTCGTGTCCTAAGAATCTAGGAGCCTAGGACAACTTTGAATTATAACAAAGTAAGTATCAAACACCTGGTGTTAATTGGGAAAGGCCTTTGCCCAGCGTAGGGAAATTAAAGGCTATTAAAAAAGTATCAAACTTAAAATACAACACCCTCGTTCAATTTTGTCCAGAAAGTAACAAGAACTACGGGTTCTTGTTACCAACGACACAACCCATTTTCATGAAACATGTCTAAGAACACCCGCGCCAAACTCACCTTTCATACAAAAACAACCAAATTGAAATCGCTTCATCCGTTCGGGAGCTATGGTGTCCCAGACAGACAGACAGACAGACACGACAAACTTATAACACCCCTCTTTTTGGTCGGGAGTTAAAAAGAGAAACCCCTAGAAGTCCCTGAGATTAATTTATATGTATATAGGTCTTACAAGCAATTATTTACATTACTCGATTTTCACCTGTAGTAAAAGCCCCTACCGAAAAGTACGTAATTATTTTCAGTGACGGACTCTGATTGAAACTGACTGACAACGATTTAATTGTTTTTCATTCCTTTAACTGTTTAATTTTTTATAGTATGCAAAACAGAAATCAATCAAAACATTTAAATATAAAACATTATGTCACATCTTATGAGTAGCTTAGATTGAGTTCCAAAATATGCACACCTAACATGATTATAACACGTGAGCAATTATCACAGATAATTAATTTTATACTAAACATTATTTCATACTAATGACAATTATTTACAATTTTAGAACAAATAATTACGTTAATTTTTATGATAGTTTCTTAACGTAAAACAATTGTTGGATAATTTACACAGTTAATATCTCAAAGCTTATAAAAAGTCAAAACAAAGCCTTATAAAGTCCACTGCTTTTTGTGCAATGCGACTGTTATGGAATCAGTAATCCTATGCAGTTAGCGATGACGTAGGATCCGTGTCAGACAGGCCGTGAAATGTCCCGATTCCGGCTATCTGTATTGGTTTGCTACTGATCCAAGTAATATGAATGCTTACATAATTTAATCTAATAACCAAATAAATAAGATAAAATAGAAAAAAACCGCGAGAAATAAGAAGGAGCTGTTTCACCATCTCCTAGTTGTAGTTCCTGCAGACATAATGAATTAATGTACCTACCAGCTAGATATGCACATAAGGAACTAATCATTTTTGGAGGTTTTGTCTGTTCACTGTTCCGTAAGTGTTAACCCTCTGAATCCTTACACGTGACCTCCGGGTGTTGCTAAGAACAGTCTCTGAACAGTTTCTGGTGGTAAGCTTCGGCCGCGGCTTGTCACCGCCCTCGGGGCTGGGCGAACACGCAAAAATCGTTTCAGTGCGTGAAACGATTTTTTCGTGTTTCGTAATGTGGCCCGGAGAAGCCATCTACCTTCTAGGTCTTCATGCTCAATCATAGACCACATCGTCACTTTACATCAGGTGATATTATGGTCAAATGAAGGCTTATGGATCATTAAACACTCCACTCTCACTTTTCACTCTTCTCTGATCCTTTAATCAATCTACTAGTGGATATTTCTTTTAATTTTAGGTTGTGGTGTTGCCACCCTCGCGGGCCCTGGCTGAAAACCAGCGCTCTGTCATGGTGCTCCTACGGGCCCTGTGGCAGATGCATTATGCTGAGCCAGGGACCCTTTATTACACAATGTTCAACTTCACGTAGGTTTAATGCATATTCAATTGTTATTAGTTTTAGATTGTTGTTGTTTCTTGTAAAAGTTTTTATGTAGTAATAAATATTTATCTTTCCTTCTTTCTAGTGAAGTTGGAAGTGGTAACACCGCGAAGTACTGCTAGAAATACCAGATCAAAATTGCCATATTGCTGAAAATACTAGAAACCGCCTGAATATCCAAATATAAGCAAATGCATGCAGTGTGCAAATATATATAAGTTTCATCTTGAATCTAAATATCTATTACTAACCAAAGTAATTTACTGAATTTACTGAAAGTTCATGCGGGAATTAACATCTAAATCAAGCTTATCAAGTTTAATGCAAAATATGAGGACCGCATTCTGTGCATGGTTTTGAAAGATTATGATTCGAGGGTATTTTAGAAGAGAATAGGCTATATAAGCCACATAGGTACGGGTGCATCAAGGAATATAAGCTGTCGCTAAAGTCAAAGTCTAAACCTTTATTTAGACGCAAAGGGCATACATGGTCAACTTCTAGCTATGTGCTAAGCCGTGGTCGAAATCGGACACACACACACCCAAACATAGATGTTATTACCAGGGGTTTGTTTAATCTATTTTATTATCCATCCCCTGACATTGATTTTGTGAAATAAGATAGTTAAAAGTATAATGTTAGACCCTTAATATGTAGATATTTTTTAATATACATATTAAACAGTCAGACCCAGGAAAAAGTACTGACAGAGCATGCAAACACTGACCCCTCGGCGGGAATCGAACGGCTACCTCTCGCGCCGCAACGGACTTTCGGCCACCGTGCCACCGAGGCAGTCATCAATATAACTACTAATTTTCATAAAGCTCCTCTTTAGCAAGTAAAAATGAGTCTATATATGTATGTATATTATATTAAGTTTATCCGATGTCTAGCACCCGTAACACAAGCTTAGAGCTTACCACGAGGCTAGATGTTGTTGTGTAGATTGTCCGGAAATATTTATTTATTTTTTATTTTTATTTAGTGGATTTTTTTAATATACTAGGTATTTAGATTTATAACGGGATATTCACCATGATTGATTGTCTTTCGAGTTTCCCGATATTTCATGCGCTATGATCACGGTCTAAAGACACTCAATTATTATAAATATCCCGTTATAAATCTAAACAGTAGTGATAACTATGATAGTTTCAAAACTTATTAATATGGCCAATATAGCCTACAGTAAAATGATAAAATCAAATAAACCAACATGGTATTCTGAAGACACCAGTTATAACGAAGTATTTTATACGGAAAAGTGCAAAACGTGACTGAGAATATTAATAATGTCGATGTGGACGAGGAAGGATGAGATTTATCTAGAAGCTACCTAATTATGTGACAATTAAAAGTTTCTTTCTTTCTTTCTTTCTTTATGTATTGTCCCATTACCAAGACAAAATAAATTCTAGGCAACACAACAGCAGCAAATGTATTGCAAATAAATCAAAATTTTAAATTTAAGAAAAACCACCGATTCCAATGCCTTCATTTCCTTAAATGTAAAACAACATAATATTATGTTATGTGGACGCGATGCGCTTTCATTTGATACCCCACACTAGTATATTTGCAGATTTTCTGTTTTCCTTCC
Source organism: Gymnoscelis rufifasciata (assembly GCA_929108375.1). Taxonomy (NCBI): domain Eukaryota; kingdom Metazoa; phylum Arthropoda; class Insecta; order Lepidoptera; family Geometridae; genus Gymnoscelis; species Gymnoscelis rufifasciata. The sequence continues at coordinate 1,848,701 of OV815315.1, read as the reverse complement.
CCACTCTCACCCCCATAACTTTTAAACGGCTCAACCGATTTTCATGAAACATGACTAAGAACACCCGAGCCAAACTCACCTTTCATACAAAAAAAACTAAATTGAAATCGCTCCATCCGCTCGGGAGCTATGATGGAACAGACAGACAGACAGACAGACACGTCAAACTTATAACACCCCTCTTTTTTGGTCGGGGTTTAATTACACCCAATGTAATATTAAAACTACCATGCAACTTTCAACGAAAATTTATTTGAACGAAAAAGTAGTTTTTTTTATACATTATATCGCAATTTACCTTTTCACCTATAAAGTTAAGTAACCTTAAGCAATGTCATAAGATTTCATCTCATATTCAAGATTTCAAGATTCAAGATTTATTCTCATACTAAGCCGTGTTGGCTAAGTGGGAGGACACTCGATTTTCATTGCGAATGTCGTGGGTTTAAACCCCGCCGCGCACCTCTGGATTTTTATTCTTGGGAATTGTATGTGCGCTTTAAACACGTGCTTTAACGGTGAAGGCAAACATAGTGAGGAAACCGGCATGTTCTGAGAACTTTGTGTTTAAAAGACTATTTACATTAGCTATACTGCGGATACTCGTAATTTCATGGAATGCATTCTATAAGCATTATTCGTATCACGAACTTCTGAGGCAGGATAATAGTTAATTACTTCGTAATGGGTTTCGTAACCTCAGCAACCCTTGTGACGTCATCAAGGCCTCTAAGGCTAATTTTATTGGAGATTATATTTTGAATATTCCGGTATGTACACAAATACTTATCTTTTCTTTTATAGTAAAGTTTCAGAACAAAAATGAGATAAGTAGAGTTTATAATCGCTTCTTTGCTGTAGTGAAAATATACCATCAATTTATTTCCTTATGATCTTTAAGTAACTATGTCCAATTTGTTTGTGTTTTTTTTTTGTAGTTTATTCTTGACGTTTGTTAGATTTAAAAAAAAAACAATTGAACCAATGATTTTGTATGTTGAATCTTAAAAGACCTGAAGACCTGAAAGACTGAATCATAATTTTCACTCTTCCAACTCCTCCTTTTCAGAGCGTGCAATAAAATTATGGAATTCTTTGCCAATAAGCGTTAAAAAATCTAATCCTGTAGCAATTTTCAAAAATATGCATTTATAGTAATTCTTTCAACCTCACTTATTAAGTATTAATAACTTAAGTCAATGATATGTATAATGTGTCTATACCATCCTACTTTGTTAGATATGAGTACTTATTATACATACTAATTTTTATGTATATAAATCTTCTGTACGTATGTTATCACTAATAGCGATTAGTGATAAGGCCACCCATTGTGTCACTGTTTTTGTATTGTATTGAAGCTTGTTTAAATGTCTTTTTGAGAATCAATGATAAAAAAGGTAAACCTATAACCCACTACTACAGTCTACTAGTATGTATCAATGGAATAAATTTTAAATTACAAAATTATACAATTTACAATAAATCATTTTTTTTTGTTAAATTAGAAATGCATTTTTTTTTGTTAAAAGCGATGACATTGTTCCCTGGAACAGGTCTTCGTTTCTCTCATAGATTCAGACCTTCCCATACTGACCGTAACTCATGTTACACCCTATTTATATAACGAGGAATTCTAATATCTAATTTAACCCCGGTAATATACAGCATTCCCGCGAAAAACTCCATAAAACAGCGTCGCGAGACTAGATACGTTTATTATTAGCTGTGTAACTATTAAAGGAATTTATAAAATGTGTTTTCTTTCATTATTTTCTTTCTTTCTTCTTTTCTTTTCTAGGGCAAGATAATTTATATAACAAGATTAATTCGAACAATAACTATCCCTACAGCCGGCAGCTTAATTCACTTAAATGGTTTTAATTTAAGCACGCTTAAGTGATTACTTACTCCTATTCTTGAAGGCAATTGAAATATAAGCATATATGAGGACATTATAGGACTAGCGTTATGGGAATATAATATAGACGTAATACTCTTTGAATATTTCGGATGAATTTATTGGTATTATGTTGTTTTGTTTCTTTTAAGTAAGTAACATTAGCAACCCAACATACTGACAGACAGACGGGCAATAAGGGTTAAGCCCCATGTTTATAATATGTGTATTTTGATTTATAATAAACTACCAGAACAATATAAGGAATTAAATGGATTTATTTTTAAGACAAAATTATGTAGTTGGTTGCTCGAAAAGTGTTTTTATAGCGTAAGTGAATATTTAAATTATGACATGTGATGAAACATTTAATTATATTATATTTTATATTTTGAATTAACATTTGCACGCCTACTTGTAGGCTGAATACATTGACTTTTACTTTTTAAGATCCGACATGTATTAATAATTTTGTATTCTTGCAAATAAAATATTTCATTTCATTTCAAGATAGCTTCGCCAGCCCTATTATTTTTGAGGGAGGCCATTTTCCAGCAGTGGAAGACCCAAGGCCGTAATTAATTTTGTTATATGCTACCATAGTATTAATTAAAGTCGTTTCCGGTATCTGTAAGCTTATATGTTTTGAAATATTGTATTTTGATGTATTTTTAGTGAAATATAGATGAATTATTTAAAAAATCTTACTCATACAGCGAAGGGCAAAGTAGCGTTTACGAGGAAAATCCAAATGGTGCAGTAATAATAATTTGCACAAGGAATAAGACACATTTATTTCTGACAACAAAATTAAAACAAAACATCTATCTCATCATATTATAAATTAAAGTCCCCGCCGAGTCGGTATTTATGTTCGGGATTTAATCAAAAGCTAAAGAACCGATCTTCATTCAATTCATTTAGTAGGGTAATTCAAGTGAAAGGTTTTTATGTACAATTTGTTAGAGATATATCAGAATTATAACTTGAATTGTTGAAGGAGTCGTGAAAAACTCAAACATTTACTGGGAAAGTTAGTAAGTATCCATGGCAACTCACATTGTGTTGTGCTTAAGGTAAGAAAACGATCGCCAAAAACAAGTCGGGTCAAGCTAACCATAATAAGATTAAAAATAACCCTCTCAGCAGCGTGTTCTTTTTAACTCAGTACATAATAAAAAAAATCTCTCATACAAACTAGTAAAAATATATACAGGCTTGCCGCGTGGTGTAAATAAATATTTTAGTTTTTTGTATATTTTTATTATTTAGAGATTAAAAATATGTTTTATAGTAACTTTATTATGCCTTTCAGTTTTCGTTTAAAATGTTTTCAGAAATATGTGTACGTGACCCGTAATTTCGACTTTATGAATCTACGCATCTCTTTATCGTTTCTGCTATCCTGGTACCTGGTGTGAATAGATTTATTCTTATATTACTAATAAAAAGAATATATTCCATATTTTATTAATTAAAATAGTTACTATGAATGTTGAAACTATAGGAACTATCCTACCATCTCATCAGTCAAAGTAATTCAACCACTAATTCATGAATGAGTTATAAAATATAAGCTAAGGTATAGACAATCCTTTTGAATTCTGGCTGGCTGGCTGATAACGAAACAAGATAAAAGTCTCTTTTATCATAACCTCGCAGCGGTTACAAATCAGAGTTCCCATAGCGGCCGAGAATATCTTAGTTCGTAACTGGTTACAAAACTGGGTTGCATACGCGGTCTAAATGAAATAAACGTACAATAAAAACAAACAGAAACACAGGCATATAAAGCTATCATCATCTTCTTCCTGACCTTATCCTTCATTACGTGGGGTCGGCACATAAAGCTTTAGGATTTCATACTAATAAAATTCTTTATTCACAGAATTAAGTTTTACAAATATTATACGTAGGTACATTTATTGCTTATTATAGCTTTTAGTGCTACAGAATTTAAATTTGTAAGGACTTATTTATATAAATCAATGGATTGTATACAAACTGTGTACATGGACATTTAAAATCAGTTTGATATTTTAAGAATCTTTGTAGCAATTGTCAAGTTTCTGTATACCTCAGACGATACCAACTTCTGCCAAATCGTGTGCCAAATTTCATCAGTATGTTTGTTATGTACGCTTATATCACATATCTATATATTAGGTCCTTACATATGAAATTGGCGTTTTGTATGGGAGGAACAAAAAGTCGAATATTTTTTAATATAATATATTTAATTAATCAAAGTATGAACCATTATTTTCTATGCACTTTTGCCATCTTATAGGTAGTTCATTGATCCCTTTACTAAAAAAACCAGTCGGACGGGAATCAATAAAATCTTTGAAGGCGATTTGGACTGCCCCATCGGAGTTGAATTTTTTCCCTTGCAAGAAGTTATCCAAATTTCGAAAAAAATGGTAATCTGTTGGAGCAAGGTCCGGGGAGTACGGAGGATGTCTTAGACTTTCCAATTGAAGCTCTTCTAATTTAGTAGCCGTCTGTTGCGCAGTGTGTGGTCTAGCGTTGTCGTGAAGCAGCAGTGGCGTGGAGCGATTGACCAGCCTAGGTTGTTTAGCCGCTAGCTTTTCCATCATGGTTTGCAATTGCTGACAATAGACATCAGCCGTAATAGTCTGGCCAGATTTGAGAAAACTGTAATGAACAATACCGGCACTAGTCCACCGAACGCTTACAAGTAACTTTTTTGGGGTTAATTTTCGCTTGCGGCAGGATTTGGCTGGCTGGCCAGGATCCAACCATTGCGCTGAGCGCTTCCGATTATCGTAAAGAACCCATTTTTCATCACAGGTAATGATTCGGTTTAAAATACCTTCATTATTGTGCCGGTTTAGTAATGTAACGCAGCAGTCGACGCGCGTTTGCCGGTTTGCTTCAGTCAATTCGTGAGGTACCCACCTTTCAAGCTTTTTAATCTTCCCAATTTGCTTCAAGTGAATTAAAACAGTTTTATCACTAACACCGCAGCCTGCAGCTAACTCGGACGTGGTTTGCGATGGATCCGCTTCCACAATAGCCTTCAACTCTTCATTATCAACTTGAGTCTCAGGCCGTCCACGGGGCTTGTTCTGCAAGTCGAAATTTCCAGAACGAAAACGTTGGAACCAAAAACGAACTGTGTTTTCTTTTGCAACACGACCGCCATACACATCATTCACCCTTCGAGTTGTTTCCGCAGCACTAGTGCCACGGCGGAACTCGTACTCGTAAATAATGCGATATTTTAAGTTTTCCATTTTGTAAAATGAGTGACGCAAACAGAAAAAAACAGAAGAAAAAAAACAAATGAATGACGATCATCGAAGCACAAATACATGAGTCTATAGCTGTACAAATTTGAATTTGGAATTCCTTACCAAAGAGGAGAAATTTGTGATTAAAGTGGCCAGTACGAAAAACGCCAATTTCATATGTAAGGACCTAATATTTACGTAGGATCAGTATTTGTGTCTGTGCATGACCTAAAAAGCAATATAGTCAAATGTAAAGTTCAAATAAGTTTCCAAATACGATATATTACCAAAAATATAGATAGATATTAGATATTTTTCGGTTTCTTACAAATCGTTTTATTCATAAGCACGAGAATTGCCATCTGAAAACCAATTGTTGAACAATCATATAGGTACAATATTATCTAATTTCGAATAAATATTATAGAAAAAAAACTAACGACTTTAGTTTAAACATCGAATACGTTATAAAATCATAGTATCATTTTTTAGAGTAAATATAGCATCGCACTTCAAACATTTTGCTAAATCTAGAGTTAACGTGTTAACAACAATACATTTTTCTTTATATTACAACTCTGGTCCAACCGACACAAATTACACATGTAATCGGTTACGAATTACATAACATTTTCACAGCATAATCTTTTATTTATATAACAATCGCCGTGGTCAACCATAATATTATACAAACAAATATATTATGTAAAATGCCAAAATAACTCCAATAACATGTTGGTATAGCACGTACAGTAAAAATGACACTTCAAAATGGCGTAAACCTCCTGATTTATGAACTTTGACTTACATATTTGTGGCAGTACTTTACTTAAGTATTGTATATTTAAACACGTCCTCGTTTTATCTACAAAAACACAATACAAAAAAGGCATAATTTTATTTTTAATAGATACCAGTCAAAAGTATTTATTTAATTAAAATCACTGACCAAGGTCCTTCTATAAATCTCTGACAGGAAGTATTTGATATTAATTATACATTTGTGTGTGTGTCAATTATCAATTGTACATTGGATACTATGGTTTTCAAAAATATAAAAAAGCGGTACCGGGCAGAGAAATACTTATAAAACGTTAAACTGTCATAAAATATCGCCTCGAATACATTAAGGCACAAGCTAATATTAAAGTATTAACAAATTAGAGAAAGCCGAAGCCGGCCATAGAGATGCAAAGCATTCTATAAAACATTTGATAATGTTATAAAGTGCGAAGGCTCGCCAGTCGCCTTGGTTCTCTGCCAAGGAGCGTTTATTTTTGTAGCGAAAGTCAGCGCCAGCGCACCGCGGGAAAAGAGCCGTTACCCGAACGCCGGCGGAAACGGCCGAACACACCCGACCGGCACGCAATGCGATTGCAACACCGCGAATGTGCAAGCTATAGAATTAATCACCGTAGTTTTTAGTTATTTCTGTGGTAGTATTGCTAGATTTTTTGTCGTTTTGTGTTGGTTTGGTGGCTACAGTTGCTTAATATGTGGAAAAGTCGAGCTTGGGAGGGTTATTTTGTGTGTAGGAGGGGTTTAAAACGTTTGAATACGTGGTGGACATTCGCGGTTTTGACGGGCTTGTTCTATTTACATTATCGGCAGTAGACACAGACACAGCCCCTCGGTCTGAGCGGTTTTTTCTCTTGTATATTATTATTAACTTGGCCCGGCTACGTTCCATCACAGTAGACATCGTTGTTACAACACGCTCCGTAAGGGAGATTTCATTTCTATCCGAGTGATAGGTTATACAGAATTTATTCAACGACTAGCGCTTGTGGTATGAATGAATATTAAACATGAATTTAAAACCTTATTGAATTACAAAGCAGATGGTCGGGTTAGTGGCTTATTTCGAGAATTGTTACGTATCTAAGGTTTGTAGATTTGTGCAGTTTTGATGATTCTTAGTAGATTGGAGGCGTCATTCACAATATAAGGATTAACGATTTTATTTCAAAGACTAATACATCAGACATTAGACAATATTAGTTACTTTATCACGATCGCCAAAATGCAGTAAGCGCCATCTAGGAAATATTGTTTTGAGAATTATGTAAGTAGGTTTGTTGAGGTTAGGTTTAGTAGAAATAAGCAGGTCACGTTTAATAATTAGAACTAGGTAAGTACAATTGTTCTTCAACTTGTGGTGTCTGATTGCTTAGAAATGTTATTGGTACCAGTTATTTAGTAGTTTTCTTGTTATGTAATTGGTATTCGCATTGGCGTAAATACAGCCCATATATTTGGAACAATGTTTTATGAGGGGAATTAGTTTTACGGTTTTATAAGCCTGTGTTTGAAGCAGAATATTATTGAGGCTAATTTGCGAGATCCAGATCATATATTCTCCAGAAAGGTTCACAAAACCAGTCGATCATTTTAAAATATTAATTGCATAGTAGTGTAGTATAAACACCGGTAGTATAAATATCATAATTCATAATCATTTATTGCTGGAAATATGGTACATTAAACATGGTTATAAAATAAAAAAAAACATTGGCATGCAAAATTACAATTTGATAAATCTTTAAAAGTATGAGTAGACCGAGTTTTTAATCACCTGATATTAGAAACTCGATCTACTGTTAAATAGAACTACTGTGATTACTGTAAAATTTGGCATACTTTTACGTATTTCAAAAAAATCTAGTTTAACTTGAATATTGGAGGGGGAAAATCCAAGGTTTTTTTTCAATAAGATACATGGCCTCTATCTGACGGAGTAATAAAAAATTTACCCTATGAATATAATGTTGGATAATTCACTCCAATAAATAGAAAGACTGTATTTTTAGAACTATATACTATATTTTTAGTAGCACTTAAACTATACTAATCAGCACAGTAGAAAAAATAATTTTATTGAAAGAAATACTAGCTCTTCATTATATTATCTATTTGTTACGATTTCTAAACGTAATTTCTATAATTTGTCTGTAAAAGTGACCCTACATTTCGCGACAGAAAATAATTATTTCAAAACTTGGAAATATTCAAACCAATTTTTTATATATGGCAAGACCCCAGCAAGCGTTGTTTTGCAAAATGAAAAATAGATAGTAGCCGATTCTCAGACCTACTGAATATGCTTATACAATTTCATAATAATCGATTAAGCCGTTTCAGAGGAGAACGGCAACTAACATCGTGACATGGAAATTTTATATATACACAGAGTGAGCAGGTACGTGTGTGCTACAGCAGTAAAAGGGTAACAGCTCAGCTCTTTGTCCTCTGGTGTTATCAGTGAACGCCGATATTCTACCGCGACCACAATAGTCATAAGACTTTGCGAGAATAATTCACAAAATATAATAAATAAATAGATACAAAAAATAATAAATTTGTCTTCTGAGGACACTAGACTCTGGACTGGGCAACAGAGATTGAACTACCTACATTTCATGACATGAAGGTACAATTACATTATAGAAATTTAAGGTACAATTTCAAAGCCTTGACTACCAGAATTGGTTAAGTGCAAATTGGCCTCATAAATAGCTATTCTAAAGTGACTCCAAGCTGCAGAGCTATAAGGCGAACGTAAAATACTGCTTATAGGGCGCCCTCTTTCCTTTAAAACACTCCCTTGGGGTTTGAACTCCATTTCACAAGACTACAGTAGTTACGAAAGCGGCTTGCCCAAAATATGCTGCAGCGAAAAATTATGTAAGGCATATGTAAAGAGATATATATGACCTAAATCTATGTCATCAGAAAATAATACGAATCGTAAGTTTACGGAAAATCACCAACGGCTGTTGCAATATATATGTATCACGGCCTTGCTCCTGTTTCATGGATTTTCCCGCAATAACATAGTATTTTCACGCGGTAAAAAGAAGCTTAAAGCCTCGATAGAAGCCTTAAGCCATTGGTTCCTGAGATTAGCGCGTTCAAACAAACAAATTTATCAGCTTTATAATATTAGTATAGATGTGAAGAATGACAAGATATATACACCTAACCTTTCTCCTTAATATTTCAAAGTAATTGCATTCAAAAGGTCTATTTTTAACCCCCGACAAAGAGTGGGGTCTCAAATGAAAGCGCAACACATGCACATCACATAATAGTAATTTCATTTTGAATTCATTTCATTTGAACAGTAACTTCAGATTTTTCAAAGCGAACTCTCTCAAAGTTATTCTCGTCTAGCCTTCGACCTAGGTTGTGGTACTTGTACTATTATGTATTCTGTGGTTGTGGTGAAGTGAGGACATAATATTGTAAAGATATCGCATAATCCAAAATATAAAAAAAGAACTCCACTTTCGGATACGGATTTTGACAATTATTTTTAAATAAAAGCTGTATACTTGCCATTCAAATTGTATAATTCTTACACCATTTCAATACTACACAATTTATTCATAACGATAATCGGTTGATTTTTCTTTGTTTGGTACAAATTTAATGCTTTTCCTTTTCAAAATGTTAGAGAAGTGAGGCAGAAATCTAAATTACCATTTCCATTAAACAAGCTGAAATAAAGGAAAAAATAGAATCAGGACTGAGACTTAACTGTTTTGGGAATTTTTACAGTCTATAAGTCTATAGGCTTGTAGAATGGATATTATCTATGTAGTATATCAGTCACCTAACACCCATAGTACAAGCTCTGCTTAGTTTGGGGTTAGGTGATGCTGGGTGAGTAGTCCGGAAATATTTATTAATTTATTAAGTGAGAATAGTTGTTACATTAAACAACAACTTTAATTTGATTTAGGTCTTAAATAGTCAGCCGGATCGATAAACGGCGAAAGAAAACTAATGGTTTTTAATACAAATGCAACGATACAACATTATTTTTGTTTTACAAAATGGCATCCAGTAGTCGCCATATTGAATTCACTGGCGTCATGTCTTTAGCCGAAACAAGAGGAATCAATGTATGAATCATAAAATCGGCCCAGGCGTTTGGTCTATATAGCGCAACAAAAGAACATACGTAAATACTCTATGTATTTACGTATAATAGACACATTAATTCCTTTGTGACGCGCAGTCAGGTAATTAGTCCAACATTAAATTCAGTCACACGTGCTGACAAGTCTAGAATAGCGAGTACTTTAGGTGGACGTAGGCGGAAGAACGTGATTCAAACCCACGCCACGTTTACGTCTCAGACGTTCTCAACACCCACTGAATAACGTTTTTGCGATACTTAACCTATATGATCTTAAAAAGCCGTGTTGGCTACGTCGGAGCTCACTCGACTTTCATTTCGGAGGTCTTGGGTTCAAACCCCGCCATGCACCTCTGATTTTTTCTTCTTGAAAAATGTATGTGCGCTTTAAAACACTTGCTTTAACGGTGAAGGCAAATGTCGTGAGGAATCCGGCATGTTCTGAGAACATTAATGATTTTGAAGGACATGTGACATTCACCATCCCGCACTTGGCCAGCATGGTGAATTAAGGCTTAATCTCTCTCGCCAAGAGAGAAGTCCCGGTGTCCCAGCAGTGGGAACGTTAATAGGGTGATGAGTAGGATAACCTGAATGTAGAACTTATATTTTAGATAGTTGATTGATATAATTGGTTCGAAATACTTTAGTTCGTATTAAACAGTAGATAATAAGTATACCAACCTATAAGAAATTTTATTTTTGAGTTTTAATGATATAATATTGTTTATGAAGGCCGATGTTATAAGATTTGTTCCGAGATTTTGTGGTAATTAGTAATATTTATTGAATTGTCCCGAATGCTAGATAATTATTAATTCTAATGTATAAAGTGTTCTCATTAAGTGTTTTTTTTTTGTAAATTCTTTTGAGTTTAATAAACGTTCTTAAACCTGAATTGCTAGATTAATTCTGACAATCTAAATATATATAATATTGAAACACAATATAAGTTAAAAGAATGAAAATGTTTGTAAATGTCGACCATTAATCACGTGATTTTTTTAAGCAATGTTGAACAATGAAAACAACACCAATGGGTGATGTTTATGCCCCCACCCCACCACCCAAAATCACGGTATTTTTTTTGTAGGAGTTAAAGTGGCAATGAAAAATCTTATATACCTGAGTTGGGTACCAAATTAAACCTCATAACTTATATGCCACGTAAAACTACTATTATGGAAATCGGTTTGGCCATTAGAAATATATGTTTAAAAATATACCCGAGTGAGGTTGAATAATGGTTTAAAGACAACTAATTGATAGTTTTAACCTGATGCTTTGTAGAGGTTTATTTAAATTTAATTTAATCTTGTTACCATATATAGCTACCAGCAATTAAGCTTAGCACTACGAAACGCTAAGCTCTCCATTCAAAGACGTTAGTACCTACTATTTAGTAATTTGTAAAAGAAAAACTATCTATGTAGTAACTATATCAGTCACCGTTAGGTATAAGTTACTCATAGTGCAAGCTCAGCTTATTTTGGGGTTAGGTGATGCTGTGTAATTAGTCCGGAAATATTTATTTATTATTATTACATCAATTTGGTACTATACAAGTAAGTAATACACAACTACCCCTATCAAATCCCTCAAAGCCCGTTGCATGTTGTATTATCGACACAAATCCTTCAAATCAAACGATGGGGACGCGCAAGGGTGTATTTAAACAAGGGTTGTAACAAAAATAGATACAAATGCAATTCGAGACATGTGCTGCTTCGGCCCCCAAAGCTTAACTCTTTTGACTATACTTTTAATACATTCAGGGTCTCTTTTATCTATCTCCTCACAAGTGGTTTCGTGTTGTATTTCCGCTGGGGGTTTGTATTCTGTATTCAAAATTGAAATCTTTATGTTTTTACAAAGTGAAAACCCCCACTTTAGGTTGAAATTAATATTCTAAATTTGTGTAGAAAAAAATTGAACCACAAGTACGGCTATTAATTGTTATTTTTAAGTAAGTTTGTAAGTATTGCTGTGCAATAAAGAAATGATCTATTGGTTCGTGTACCGTATTTCGCTAGTAAGCTGCGTTACTTCGTATAAGTTTTTTCTACACAAATCTATATAAATAAAAATGAATTGTTGTTCGTTAGTCTGATTAAAACTCGAGAACGGCTGAACGGATTTATCTTATCATAGTCTTGAAATGTTCGTGGAGGTCTAGGGAAGGTTTAAAAGGCGAGAAAAAATCGAATAATTGCCGGGAAAAAAAATTGAATAAAAACCCGTGCGAAGCCGGGGCGGGCCACTACTTTAGAATATATTAACATGTTTTTTAACTATTTTGGTTCATCATCCAAATTGGAATACACTTTTACTGTTGTATTTCGTTAAAACTACAACCTGAGTCTATTCAATATAAGAGTATTTACTCTTAGAGTAGATACCTTATCGCTAGACATTCGTGATTTATCAAATCGATGAAATCTTTCATAGATTTCAAACATTTCTACACAAATGAAGAATATTAATTTCATAGTTAAGTTCGCTTTTCGCTGCCCTTTCAGTCATTTACCCAAATAAATGGAAAAATCAACACACCAGCATGGGATAAGATTTCCATGTGTAAATATTCAATGGTTGAAATATATAGCAAATTTTGGTCAGTCAGTCAATGAAAGTGGTCAGTTGACTTGATAGCTCTGTATTTTAAACATTGATTTATTTTACTCGTAGATTGTGAAAAAACTTAAAACGTGTTACATACCGTGATATGATGGATTTCGAGTTTTTTTTAAGCTGTTTTCCGACATTTCGACGCTGTTGCAAAGGCCAACGAACAGTCAAAATATCGGAAAACACAGAAACCGTCAAATTATTTTACGATTTTGGTATTTCACCCGCTTCAAGTTTAATATTGTTAAAAGACCAAGATTGATGTCAGGTACCTATATTATATCTAGTTATTGTTTTACTTAGCACCGACCTCAAAATTATTAAATACTTAATTATTTAATTGTTTATGTTTCTTTTAATTATCACTTATAATGTCGAAATGAAATGTAAAGTTAATTTATTTTTTACTTTTCAGTTTCCGTTTTGAAGTTGGTTTAATTTTTGGCAAAAACGTTTTATTTTACAATTTTTAGTGATTACTCTACTAAAATAGACCTTAGAGTTCCTTTGACTGTCCTTCATTTTCATCATCAGACCCCTAATATCAGTCAAAACCCATTTAGATGAACGGTCTCAGTAATATAAGTTAATCAAGCCCAAACACAAAGTACTTGCTGTAAATCGTTGAGGAGTTCCCTCGACCGCCTTTCCCTCCATCTGATCCAGGTTTTCTTACCATGGGACCACCCTTGGGATACTCCCTTTCCAACAAAACAATATTAATCAAATCGGTTCATAAACGACGAAGTTATCCGCGGACAAACATAAAAAAAAAAAAAAAAATGTTCGAATTGAGAAACCTCATTTTTTTTTAAGTCGGTTAAAAAATGAACATAAAAGCAGGTCAACAAAAATACTATAGTAAAAATATTTAAACGTAAATCGGTTTCCACTCAGCAAAATGCTGTAGAAGCTAGGTGAGCTGGCTACAGCTGGTTTTCAGTGCTACCGTACAGCACAAGGCGGCCCTAAAGCGCGGCCAGACAGTCGCCATCAATAAACTAATAATAATAGATAAAATATAATTAGTCACTTAAAATTGTATTTGCACACATTTTACAATATGGTCTGATGTAGTTAATTAAGTTAAGTATGTTATGTGTGCGTTTGGCTTGCTTATTAATAAATAAATAAAACATAGCCACACTCATATTAAAATAATCTCTTTAATCTCTTCATAAATAAATTCACCCCTTCACAAAATATAACTCCTCAACTTATGAATTACCTAATGGGTCTAGAACTACGTGGATACTAGTTCAGACAGCGTAGGCGGTACCACTTAGTATTGATCTAGACTTAACCCTCAGCATAGTCAGCATTCAACTAATAACATACCTCAGCATTCAGTTTATTTCAGTAATTCCAATTCTATACGAGAGTTTTCCATTTTCCTGGCCCTATATAAACCCAATAACAGAGAAAAGCGTCTTAACAACAATTGATTTGACTAAATAAGAGAAAAATTTTGTTTTTACGGCCAGAGCGAGGAAAATTTATAATTTTTTACTCGACTGCGCAACGCAAAGGAGTGGTAATTAACCCCCGACCAAAAAAGAGGGGTGTTATAAGTTTGACGTGTCTGTCTGTCTGTTCCATCATAGCTCCCGAACGGATGGAGCGATTTCAATTTAGTTTTTTTTTGTATGAAAGGTGAGTTTGGCTGGGTGTTCTTAGACATGTTTCATGAAAATCGGTTCAGCCGTTTAAAAGTTATGGGGGTGAGAGTGGGGAAGAAAACACAAAATCTGCAAATATACTAGTGTAGTAGTGTAGTAGTATCAAATGAAAGCGCATCGTGTCCACATTACATAATATTATGTTGTTTTACATCAAAGGAAATGAAGGCATTGGAATCGGGGGTTTTTCTTAAATTTTAAATTTAGATTTTATGTATTTATCAGTCTATGTGCGTATGTTCCTTTGTCGCACTATATAAACCAAACTTCTGGGCCTATTTTATGTTTCACACGTCAATCGATTCCTCTCCAACTATTGGATGCCATTTTGTATAAATAATACAATAAAAGCCTTCAAATTATGTCATGTGGGATATCGTTGAATAGGTATTTAAAAATCATTGAAAGTTTTCTTTCAACATTTTTTTTTTAATCAATCTGACGGTTTTGGATCTACATCGAATCAAATTTGCGTAACAACCATTCTCAATTGCTGCGTCCCAAAAAGATAAGTCGCAGTAGAGTAATACTTTTTCTTAATGTCAGCTTGTTTTTAAATACATAACACCAAGTGTGAGTTTTAACTCACACTTGGTGTTATGCATTGAATGGATACATCTCTGCTGAAGGTTTTAACCTTCAGCAGAGATGTATCCATTCAATGTATTCATGTTTTGCTGAGTTTATTTCTGAACTACATTATTAATGCGAAGCGACCCGCCATCTTCTCACCGGTATTATAAACAGTCCTTTTGAAGCAGTCTACTTGATGCTAAAATTTGCATTAAATAAATAAATATTACCAGACAATTCACACAACAACTTCTAGCTCCGTGGTAAGCCCTAAGCTTGTGTTACGGGTACTAGACATCTGATATACTTAATATAATAGTCATACATACATAGATATTTTTTATTATACATATTAAACACGCAGACCAAGGAGAAAGAGCTTGCAGAACGTACAAACACTTTCACACCCTCGGCGGGAATCGAGAGAGAGTTTGGCCCGAGTGTTCAAAGACATGTTTTATGAAAATCAGTTGAGCCGTTTAAAAGTTATGGGGGTGAGAGTGGGGAAGGAAAACAGAAAATCTGCAAATATACTAGTGTGGGGTATCAAATGAAAGCGCATCGCGTCCACATTACATTATATTATGTTGTTTTACATTTAAGGAAATGAAGGCATTGGAATCGGGGGTTTTTCTTCAATTGTAAATTTAGATTTTATTGTATGAAATTCTTAACGCGATTCACAAATACATATAAGTACTTACTGAGTTAACATGGTATTGTTTCGTAAAAAAGGATAGACAGACATGATTAATCCATAAAGGTTCCGTTTTTTGCCATTTGCCTGCGGAAAAAAAATGTTTTTTTGGAAAAAGCCAAAAAAACATTTTTTTCTGTTTTCAGCAATAGGTAATTTAAGAGGTATTTATTGGTGTATAATTTGTTAAGAATATGTGAGAAATAGTTGAATTATGGCAATTATAAGGAATTCGGGAAATAACAAGCATTTACTTCGAAAGTTTAAATTATAATAATTATGTATAACAATAATTATTTTCTTTCACTAGTTGGCTACTACTAAAAGTACATAAAATCTTCTTTCTACGTAATGTCGCTATGTAGAGATACGTCTAGGTATCTTCTACCGTTAAAATATATCACGTTCCAGTGGAAAATTCGTTTTAACGGCAGCCTAACTGCGGTTTAAAAGTCAGCCATAAATAATAATTAAGCGTCCTTCAAAGTGATAGACGGCGTAAAATGGATGCTGCAAATATCGGTGTTAGGATTAAAATTTTAACCCCCGACCAAAACAGAGGGGTGTTATAAGTTTCACGCGTCTGTCTGTATGTGTCATCATACCTCCCGAACGGATGAAGCCATTTCAATCTGGTTTTTGGCTGGATGCTATTTTCCAAGCACACAAAGAAATAAATGTTTATGCGATTCGCCGCCTGTCGCATCAGCGATTTTTTTTATGTTGGTTTAGCCTTCATTTGACCACAATCTCACCTGATGTAAAGTGACAATGTGGTCTAAGATGGAGCATGAAGAACTTGAAGGATTGTGGTCAAATTTGACGGTCTTTATGAGTTATCCGAGATTCTACGCAGATCGCCGGGCGTCTACCGACCTGATGGTCCTACGGCTGAAATGTGAAATTCACAGAGAGCATTAGTTTTTTATAAATTTGCTATCGAAATTGTACTACGAGTCGAGTATACCGAGGAAATGGATGTTATTTTCAAGGTAATATTTATGTTTCCATAGAACGAAATAAAGAAATTCTGATATCTGGTCTGAAAACAACTACTACGGTAGTCTGTTGATTTTAGTACCAGATAAATAAAATAGGTTGAGCTGAAGATCGATAAGTAATTGTGTACGCTGTAATTAAAATATGTTTTCTTTTAGGCCGTTGTATGTGTGTGCCGCCTCGCGCCGGACGTTAATTAACCCGTGTTAAGGGCAGGTAAAGTCAATAGTATTCATAAATCTTGAAAACAATATCCATAATACATTTCCTAAATAGAATCCTCCTGAATACAGCCGTCTTGGCTAAGTGGGAGCACACTGGATCCATAATTTTTATTCATGCAAACGATGTTCTAGAGTCTAGAACATCGTTCGCGTCTAGAATCTAGATTATACAGTGCATTGAAGTTTCGCGTGACGTAATGCTTTTGAGCAAAATGCACTGAACGTATAAGTCAGTATATACTCTCAAAAAAATGTGATGGTTCAACGGCGAGCATCTGCTCAGCAGCTGATTAGAATTACGCAACGGGCATTCAGGACCTAATCACAGCTTAATGCGCGTTTAATGAAGCCGGCCTTTATCGTTAGATGGTCATTAACGTGCCTATGTGAGCTAGGACCGGCCTATATTGTATCTGTGGAAGCTATGTGGTTTTACGATATGTTATCACATCACCGACTATAAAAATGGAGAAGGTGTACACGCTGCTCTTTTTAACCCCCCACCGAAAAAGAGGGGTAATAGAAATTTGAAGTCAGACTGTGGCATAATAGCTCCCAAACGGATGAGTAGGCTATCTAACAGAAAAAAAATCTTTAAATACCTATATTTAATTTGTTTAAGTATGTTTTTTTGTGTTTTATTTTTCACGTTTCAAAGATTCGTAAATAAATCGGAAATAAATGATTTCGTATCTAGTATCTTGAAACGGGTTTTCAAATCGGGTAAGTTTTTTCTGAGATTAACGCGTTCAAGCCAATCAAACAAACTCTTCAACTTTATAATATAGATGTACATTATAGATATTATTATTGCAACTTTCTTAGTAAAAGCAGAAAAATACGCGAACCCACGATTCAGATATCCATTAGCATGAGGAATGTGGGAAACCATCACGTAATGAGCACGCTACTAAGGTAACAAAGGAACTCTGTAGCGCGGCGCGTGGCGCCATCTATTGAGGGCTGAGGTTCCTAATAGTGAGTTGTATCGTAGAATCAATATAAGGCAAAGTCCAAAACCGTGTTAGTTACGTAATGACTTTATCTAAATACTAAATTTATCTACTCGTCCATTTTTACTTTATGAATTACATAATATTTGATCACTTTTTTTTCTTTACAAATATATTAATCCAGATAAATTTCTCGGTTCATGTTTATTAATCGGTATTGCGCCAAAGAAAACAACAAAAATGTTATATCAAAATTAACTTTTTCTTGCGTATTTCATTTTTATAATCAGACGATTTGATAATACCTATTTGATTGTCAAGCCATATCTACAAACCTAATACCTTGTATGAAGTGCCATTATACCATTTATAGGCATCGAGACATAGATTCGAGCACCCACAAAATATTTTAGATCTTAATAACGTTAACAGGATTGGATAAACTTTAAGGTCAAGAAAAATTCTTCAACAATAGTTATGTAATACGTGAGTAAATTCCGTTAACATTGTTACTCACGACAATTTTGAAAGTAAAATCTTACCAAGATTCACAAGCAGAGTAACTTTTGCCAATTGCGTAAGTTATGAATCTAAATTTAAAATTTAAGAAAAACCCCCGATTCTAAGACCTTTTTTTCCTTAAATGTAAAACAACATAATATTATGTAATGTGGGCGCGATGCGCTTTCATTTGATACCCCACACTAGTATATTTGCAGATTTTCTGTTTTCCTTCCCCACTCTCACCCCCATAGCCAAGCCCCAAGCCGCGGCCGAAGCCTACCACCAGAGACTGTAAGTATGTTATTTTCAAAAAGAACGCTGATTATTGAAAGGTCGCGTTTATCCTAACCCTAAAACTCTTCTAAGACCCTGGACGTAATTATATGTAGGTACTCGTCGTACTCGCGACCAAAAATATTATTTCGTCCTAGATAACTTTAATAAATGTTTTCTACGGGAAGGAAATCTTTTGCAATAAGAAAATGTTTAGATTAAACTCCATTTAAATTTTTTGCTCAAGCCGCACATTAAGGTACTTGAAACTTTTCTGAAAAATCTTTCTGTTTTCTTTTATTTTTAATTAATTTTATTTTGAAATAAATAATTGGAGATAATATTAGTTAGCTTAAATATTTGCACGACTTACCTAGTCAAATATAGAGATAATCTCATGAACCTGTGAAACCTATATTCTGGCAAATAAATATTACTTCATTTCACTTAGAATGTACAACATAATTATATACAAACGTTTCCAAAGTTTTTATATACAAAAAGCTTGGAAGTTTAACTATTTAATTAAAATACCTCAAGTAACAAATGTTAGTACTTATGAAATCATCATCATCATCCTGCCCTTGTCCCACACTATGTAGGGTCGGCACAACATGTGTTTTTCTTCCATTTCCCTCTATCACCCGTCATCTCAACACACTCCTTTCTTACACATATCTTCTTTCTTTCTTTTAGTACTTATGGAATGGAAACCAAAAAATCTTGATCATATTTCTCTATAAACGAGACACTTCAAAAGTTTTAAATTTATATACTTAACGAAACATTCAAATCGTTTTGATGAAAAATAATCTGTGATTACACGCACATAACGGTCTCAAATTGAGAACCTGCATAGCCTATGTTGTCAAAGGGCTAGTAACTTTAAATTGGGTATTTTTATCTATCTATATTCTATACATTGTCATATACATATATTCTATACATATCATATATATTCTATACATATCATATATTATATATTCTATACATTTTACAAATTAAAGTCTTACGCCGCGTCTCTGTGTTCTATGTTCAGGTTATACTCAAAACCTAGAAAAATGATATTCATGCAGTTTTGAGATATAAGAAGAGTATTTCAAGGGGATGGTTTTAATGAAATATCCATGATAATTGTTGAAGGAATCGTAATAAATCAAGCATTTAAGTTTTGTTTATTTATAGGTATACATGGCAACTCACAGTAGAAGCCCCATTGCGCATATTGCGTTTGTGTATTGCGATTGCACATTATAGCAAAGTAACGGTTGCCGCACGTATAGCAAACCAACCCGAACTTGGTCAGCGTGGTGAATGATGGCCTAATCTCTCTCACCAAGAGAGAACTCCCTGTGTCCCAGCAGTGGGAACGTTAATAGGGTGATGTGATGATGATAAACGGTTCTTGGGCAGCTAGTACTTAATAATAGTGACCATTATACGTATGCGACCTCGTTAATAATAGAACTGTAAGGTACTTCTCAAAATAACCTAAAATAACAGCTAAAAATAACCTTATTTTGTTCCAACTGCAATCTCATTCTGAGATAACGTTGTTTTGCAGCCTTGAAACGTTTACGTCAACATTTACAGTTACTCCTGAAAAGTTACAATATTGCATTTATCAATTTCATGCATCACTGGGTGCCATTTTGATATTTTTCGCCACAAATATGCTCATATCTCTTATTTATAATTCTACAAGTTTATTATCAATAATTTATTTATTTATATTTTTATTTATATTTTTTAATTTATAGTTTGACGTTTCTGTCTATCTGTCTGTCTGGGACATCATAGCTCCCGAACGGATAGAAGGATTTTAATTTAGCTTTTTTTGTATGAAAGGTGAGTTTGGCGCGAGTGTTCTTACATATGTTTCATGAAAATCGGTTGTGCCGTTTAAAAGTTGTAAAATTGTAAAACACGTGTCGTATTCTTTAATGATAATGACTCGAACACACAAAATTAATATGGAATATCAGTCAAATAAATCTATAAACAATATGTCTATTAATCTAATTCCATAAATTCTTGAATTTATTTACAATGGAATGGTTAACTATTATAACGAATCTATTTAAAATGCGTAAGATCTATGGTTCATTGGCTTTCTTGCATAAGCATATCATATACTCGCTACGATGCGTAACACGAAACGTAACCTTTTACGGAATGACATTTACAGATAAAATGATTCGCTTTGAAAATCGAACACGACGCGCAAGTTATATAAAACAAAATGGCGGCCGCCCAGCGTTATCGAGCCACATTCCACCGCCGGGAATATGTAACAGTTAGTAAGGCTTTACAGTACGCAGATGCTGTGGTAGTTAGTATAGGGGATGATGTGTCTAATTTGATTCGGATCTTTTTTACGAGTGAAGTCACAAGTAGATAATCAGTGGTTATTTAAAGTGCTTTTTGCACAGTTACACATAGATCTAAATGAGTAGCCATGATTATTTTACACTAGCTGTGCCCTGCGGTGCTACCCGCGTTATAATGGATGAAGTACTCTTAACCAACAACATATTTATTTGAATAAAGATTAATATTATTATGTTGATACAACTTAAACAAATTATTTCGACCAAATTAGGTACCATAAAAACGGTTTTTGTGAGTTAATCTTAAAAGATAGACATATACTATCGCGGACTGTTTTTTAGATCATTAAAAGAGCTATTATTCTTTAATACATATTTTTTGTGTATCTTGAACCGTTTTCACGGCGCACGCAACGGAAGGTTTCAAAGATGAACAATTTCTCCCGTTTTTTACACATTTACCACTATATCTTTGCTCCTATTGGTCGTAGCGTGATGTTATATAGCCTATAGCCTTCCTCGATAACTGGACTATCCAACACAAAGAATTTTTCAATTCGAACCAGTAGTTTCGGAGATTAGCGCGTTCAAACAAACAAACAAACAATCAAACAAACAAACTCTTCAGCTTTATAATATTAGTATAGATAATAAATCAATTAATTCGATAAGTACCTAATTAAAATGTATTTTTTTTTGTTTGCTTTTTATTTTTCTATTTATTGAATTATGTATAATGTTAAATGTTTTAGATACAAATAAACTTTTTGATTTGATTTGATTTTGATTTTAAGTATGAGATTGACTGATTTATTGAGAGTTCGGTTTTTTGATGTTTTTTGTAAGTACCTAGGTACTGATAAGCTACTTTGGACCTTACTCGGAGATAGTGAAACCCTTAGTAATATTAGATAGTGTTTATGTGTCTCACACACCCTGATATTTTGACATACATAGAACAAAATATGAAAGCATTTACTATTTTATATACTTACCTTTAAGGTTGGACCTATTTATCATTCATTATACTAGGAAGCCTGCACAGAGTTAATATATATATTCACTTATGTAACGTGATATTAAAAATATAATTTGGTTGTCTGTTTTTAAACATATTTTAAAACATTTCATTGGTAAATTAAATTATTTATGTATGGGTAAGTATAAAGGTACTCTATTGTATTAGGGAAGATGTAAAGGAAACTGTAATTTTATTTTTAAATAAAGTTTTTGTTTCCATGATTTTGAATGTATTGCGGATCTCTGTAGTCTGAATAAATTAATTATATTACCTCTATTATTATTAAAACCCTGTATAGATAGAGAAAGAAATATTTTTGAATAAATAAATAAGTAAGTATTTGTAAGTATTTGTGTCTCACTACATATTATCGTCGTCCGAATAATTTATCACAGATCTTTAGAAAACTAAAGTAATTAAAGATTTCCCATAGACTAGATACTTAAATCATTGTGATATGAAAGATCTTTTAATCCTTCTTTCGATTTTCAGACTTCAGAGATAAGGACAAGCTTAGATTTTTCCACACAGTACTTAAACAATTAAAAAATAATAGAGGAGAAGGTGGTAATATGGCCCCCCAATTAGTTTTTTAAATATAATTAAGAAAATATACGATATTTTAAGAGTCAGTTCAAATCAAAAGATACCTTACCTAATTGGGTAATAGGAATTATGTTTCAAATAAAAACATAGGTAATAGTTTTCACAAATTTTGATATTTGTCTAAAAGTAAAGAAATACGAAACGTGTGGTAAATATGGCCCCTTGGGGGCCACATTAAATGTATGATAATTAACGACAGAAGTCGCAGATATAATAATCGCCTTCTGCTCCAGCACAATCATTATGTGCCCACATTTCACAGCTTTGACACTTTACCCATATTTCCCCTCTAGTGTCATTAGAAAATAGAGCATTACAATTAGTTTGCACTGCTTGGACAGCCAGTTTCATTTTTTCGGCATCCCATTGTTGTCTCTTTCTTTTTGGCTTCGGAGAAATAAATTAATTCGAGGTATCTGAATACAACGAAATACGTTTAGATATATAATGCACATTGTGATATTTTTTATTAAAATGTCACCATTCATACATTTAATATGGCCCCCCGGGGCCATAATACCAGCAATATTAGGAGGCCATATTAAAAGCAAGCGCTTATTTTAAACAATTAACGACAATCTCAAAAACAATACAAATATTTAGATTTTACCTTCGAAATATTAAAAATGGGTTACTATCCTTTCCCCTCAATGCAATCAGACCACACAAAACACGGTTTTAGCTAACGTTTATTAGATTTATTGCGGGAGAAAATTCTTTTGAAACAACGTGTTGACAAACACCTTTGACAAATGTCGCACTACGAGCACAGCATCGCTCTCGGTTGACTTTAAATTTGCGGTAGCATGTATTCGTCTTAATGCATGTAGTAATTCATACATGGCGCTTCCCGATGTTGAGATACGATAGGGGGGCATTTTACCACCTTCTCCTCTAATAATGCCTTTTCTATGATGCCTACAGGTTGTTTTGGGTTAAGCTATAATATCAGCTTCTCAAACTTTGGGTCATTAGCTTGAATGAGATATACTTCCAATAATATTTTTCTTATAATGAGTCAAGTTTGCCCCTCAGAAACGTCTGTACCTATCTGTTTTATCAAGAAACTTTGAATGTATTACTTTTGAATAAGTTGAATTAGAAGTTTTATTAAAGTTGCGACCCCGTAGATAGTCCAAGTATTTCGCATGAGTTTCAAGTTACCTTCACGTATTCGTAAGTAAAGATGTTTGACAGACATCTGAGAAAGTGATGATGATGAATCTAAGATTATTCTATGTCGTTTAAAGTGCCACAATCCATAAAAACACATACAAAACGTATAAAGGTTTGTTGGTGTGTATTTTGTCAACTGGAATTTACATTCATAACCCAACAAAAACACACTTTTTAAATTATCATGGTTTTAACGATATTACTACTAATAACTCAGAAAAAGAGTAAAACTGTTTCGTTTGTGAATAACCGTCTGCGTAATCGGAAAGACAATGAGATTTTGCCGTGATCTGGGGCTTGCAACAGTCGATATATCGGAAAACTAAAAAATCATCGAATCATGGTATATTATATTTATCTGTTAAAATATGTTTGGGATTACAACATGTTGTAATCTCCAACAGTCGTAATTATAATAACATCGAGATCAGCGACGACGTCATAATTTCGTAAACTCAAAAATCATAGAAACATAGTATGTTACCCGTTATATTATAAGTAGTAATAAACATAACTACTCGTAAATACACGTAAGCACTTTTCGCCTTGTTCTGGGTGTTTAATATTTATAATAAAAATATCTATATAATGTATGTCTATTATATTAAGTAGGTTTATATCAGATGTCTAGTACCCGTAACACAAACTTAGAGCCTGCCACGGGACTATATGCTGTTGTGTGGATTGTCCTTAATTATTAATTAATACAAAAGTAGCAGACAAGCTATTCTCAGATCCACCATTAAAACGTTATATGAAATTTGGCATGGCGCACGGGGAAATCACAGGGGCATGAAAATTGATTTTAATACGAGCTGCGTCGAGGGATGGCTTGTTTCATAACCTACTATTAACCGAATCGACTTCGCATAGATGCGTTGCCTCTTTATTAAATCATCTCTTGATGAAAGCTACATTGAAATCCGTTGGGTATAAATCTTTCTATATTAGGTCTGCTCTGCCTAAAACAAATAAATAATAAAATAATTTATTTACCGAAGCAGAGCATACAGAAAAATACAAATATCAGCGAAGCTCAAACTAAGCAAATCTGCTTGTATCTTGAGTCTTCGGAGTGCTGTTTACAAAATGGCGGTTGGTATGCATGTTAGAGATAACGTGATAAATGGAGTAGATTTCATGCTAAATAAAAAAATAAACTAACAGTATTTAATTGTGCAATCTTAAATTAACAAAAATAAAGGTGTTTTTATTATAACAGGTTATTCATTTAATAACCAATTAAAAAACAAAAATTGTTTATCACAAAGAAACATGATATCAATTTAAAATTATAATTATTACTTAAATTAATAAAAATAAATTACTACTTTATTCTGAATCAGATTCATCATTCAGTTTAATAGAAAGTATATGTATGCGCGTGTGTGTGTGTATGTGTGTGTGTGTGTGTGTGAATGTATGTGTGTGTGCTTGCGTTTGTACATGCGTGTGAAAATGGGCATGGAGACTTCATAAAAAATAGACATTCTATATATTCCATCTGTTAGCCCGTCTTAGACCCTTTTTTCAGCTTTATCAACTTTATAAGAAAGTGTCAAGATAAAGAGCATCAAGCTTCGGAGTGGGGGCTTGTGACGTATACATTCAGTACATTTTGCTCACGCGAAACTTCAATACATCTGGCGAAACTTCATCATCGTTTGATGAGGATACTCCACAGTTATAAACTTTTGTTTCCTCATCGTACTACCAATAACTATGTAATACTGTATTTTTGTTAAATAAATCACTTTTTACTTTTTTTTTATCTTATTACAAAAATTTCGTTTGCATGAATAAGAAAATAATGGGTACATGTTTTTTACGTAATCTAAATAACGTAATAATTATTATTTCTTAGTAATCGACCCTATTATACATTACAAGAATTCACATAACTCCAAAATATAAGAGAGAAAGAAAGTTTGAAAACTGAAAACACGCTCTAAAAAGTACGAAACCAGAAAGTTCTTAAAGGGTTAAGTTTTATTGTAATAATGAATCTGTTTTACAGTACAGTATGTGGCATAGGTCAATTTTACTTCGTCGTAGTCCGGTAATAATAACTTGCCTCTGTAATCAATTTATCTCTTGATTAAAACTACATTTAAATCCTATAGGTTCTTTATAAATCTTAACGAAGTATGGCGTAGGCGGTATACACTTTGTAGCAATCACCAGATCGTTACAAAGTTATAATTATGACACTTCAATATTATTTATATTACAGTGTCATAACCAGATGTAGCAAGAAATTGTTTTTCTCATCAGTCGCTTTGAGTTATGTTAGAAAGGGACAGTTAATTTTGAGTGAAATGCACTGGCAATATTTTTACCACGTTCAACTGAACATCATTTTTTTTTAGCAAGAAATATCTGTCATTTTTTTCAGCCAAAGTAATCCACAGCTTTATTTATAAATGAGTTCAGTATATTTACTACATGGTATAGCGGGTATAGGCTTCTTACTCCAAAATGCCACAATAGTACAGGAGACATTCCGAAGGAATACGAACAGATGATCCACGATGCTGACACTTTAGTTTATAAGATTTATAGTTTTATGTATGTTAGTCTATAAGGTATATGTTTGTATGGGCCTTAGATGCCTGAAATAAATGATTTATTATTATTATTTATTACAGCACCGGCATAGGTACGTGATTCAGGCACCGGTATTCCACACACCAATATTAAATAGTACTGTTTTTCACTTGTATCTATTATCAAAATGCTTCGTATTACGGAAACAACTGAGTTCCGTGATCATGGCGCTTGCAATAGCGACGAAATATCGGAAAACTCAACAACCGTCAAATCATGTGATGTTACCCATTTTAAGTCATAACAAATGGTTTTTGTGTACAGGATTAAACGTTTTTTTTTTATCCCTACTAATGTTATAAATATATAGTTAGCTGGTAGATTGTGCTTTAGAATTAAGCTTGCCTATTTGTATTATACTACACTATGTAGAAATAATGTGTTATACAGGGTTTCCCAGAAATGGTGGATAATCCTGCACGTGCGTGTGCGGGGGGGGGAGGTGGGGCCCCAAATCCCCAAAAAAAAAATCTATTCCCTACAGTCCGCGGTCTACGAATTTTTTTGTAAAATTTAGAAATTTCCCAGTTTTCCTCACATTTGTGGGCATCACGTCCGCTACATGAGGCCTAGTTCGGATTTTTTTCTTTTAACGTATTCCCTAATAATGGTATTCCTAAATTACCTTTAAAAAAACGCAACTACTTAGGATAGTAGTTAACTAGTAGTCCCTAAACATAATTTTTATTTCTGAAATTTATTTTACTGCTAAGTTTGAGCACCTGTGGTATAAAAAAAATGTATTGGAGTTTTATAGCCAACCACATAAAAAAATTACCAACATCATAAGGATTCTAAAAAAGTAGCATAAGTATCTACTTTAATGGTAAAATTACTGAGCTATAGCTACTAATGTGTAAAAGTAGGCGTTTCATTACAAAATTGCAAAAGAAAAAAATAAAACAAGTAATTACCAAAAAAGTATTTATTATAAAAATAATCATAGTAAATGTTCAAATTGGGCTCCTGTTGCCCTTATGCAAGCTCTACACCTTTTTATAAAAGATCTTTGTAATTTGTTATTATAATTTTTTGATGATATAATTCTGGCTGCTTCGGCGACGCGAAGTCGAAGTTCTTCTAATGAGTTTATGGGTTTTTTGTAAACCTGCTCCTTCAAACAGCCCCAATAAAAAAAATCCAGAGGATTTAGGTCTGGGGACCGTGGTGGCCACAATATTGGCCCCAATCGGCCGATCCATCTGTTGGGATAGGCATAATTTAGATAATTCCTTACTTGCACTGCATAATGTGCCGGACAACCGTCGTTCTGGAGCCACATTCCTTGCCGGATGGCTAGTGGCTCATCTTCTAATAATATTTGCAACTGGTTTCGAAGAAATTCTAAATAATTGTTGCCATTTAGGTTGCCCGGCAATTCATAAGGGCCTATAATTTTTCCATTTAATATGCCCGTCCAGTAATTTATTTTAAATTGATACTGGGATTTATCTTCTCTCATCAAATGTGGATTTGTCAATTGCCAACTGTGCAAGTTATGAAGGTTAAGATACCCATCCCTTTTACATGTAGTCTCATCGCTCCATAAAATTTTTCTGAAAAAATCTTGATCTTCTTGAATTCTTGTTAACATTTCACTGCAGAAAACAATCCGTGCTTGGTAGTCTCGTGGTAGCAATGTTTGTACACGTGTCACGTGATAAGGATGCAGTTTAAATTTTTTCACAATACGATGTGCTGTAGATTTTGATATTCCCGTACGGCGTTCGATATCTGGCATCGAAATACTGGGATCTTCATCCACCATGTCAAGGACGATTTCTTCAGTTACAGGATTGTGGGGTCGTCCTCTGCTCCTAGGGCCACCAACGCCAGTACCAGGTATTCTGCCCTCTGAGTAAGCTTGGTGCACTCTTGTAAATACGCGATAGTCGGGGTGACGCGCGTTCGGGTATCTCTCCCGATAAAGTGTTGCGGCAGCACTTGCGTTGCCACTACATTCTCCGTAAATGTAATGCATATTGGAATACTCTTGGGGTGTATAAATTTCACGTGACATCACACAGTCCTGTTGATATACAAAACAAATGTCCAATAGAATGCCGAGTCGTCGCAGTTATCACCAAACAAACAAAATCCAATCAAAATGCACAAATCGAGTCCAGTAGAATGCCAAATGTAGAATTTTGTCACCGAGAATCAGAAAAACAAGAGCACATGCGATGTCGAGAACGTCGAAATACGCACTAAAATTAAAATAGTTTTAACTACGGAGACAAAACAATAACCAAACACGAATTCTACCATACAAAGGAGATTTGTTGACCCTTTCACTCGCAATTTTCCCAAGCACAGTTTGTCTCGCTCACACAGCTTAGAATTCAACTGAATGTGCCGAGCAGGTAGTAAAGTCTAATTTTAGGGTCGACAGCTCTACTTAACTGATAAAAACTAAAAAAAAATATCTGCAAATAATTTTGCAATTTTGTAATGAAACGCCTACTTTTACACATTAGTAGCTATAGCTCAGTAATTTTACCATTAAAGTAGATACTTATGCTACTGTTTTAGAATCCTTATGATGTTGGTAATTTTTTTATGTGGTTGGCTATAAAACTCCAATACATTTTTTTTATACCACAGGTGCTCAAACTTAGCAGTAAAATAAATTTCAGAAATAAAAATTATGTTTAGGGACTACTAGTTAACTACTATCCTAAGTAGTTGCGTTTTTTTAAAGGTAATTTAGGAATACCATTATTAGGGAATACGTTAAAAGAAAAAAATCCGAACTAGGCCTCATGTAGCGGACGTGATGCCCACAAATGTGAGGAAAACTGGGAAATTTCTAAATTTTACAAAAAAATTCGTAGACCGCGGACTGTTGGGAATAGATTTTTTTTTTTGGGATTTGGGGCCCCACCTCCTCCCCCCGCACACGCACGTGCAGGATTATCCACCATTTCTGGGAAACCCTGTATAAATGCGGAACTGTGTCGCGTCGTTTTGTGTGAAACTTACTGCACCGATTTAAACAAAAACGTGAACACAGATTTCTAGGACATAAGGTACTTTATATCGCGAGAAAATGTAATTTTGCAGGAAAATATTTTATAACGCTGTTAACATAGTTTGTAAAATACTTTGAATATATTTACAGAATAATATAAGCAACCAAAACATGTTGGCATTAAGCCCACCTTTTTGTACAAAGTTTTTGTTCAAATAATGTACTTATTTTAAATAAATAAATACCTAGTTATTTATAAAGCCACATGGTGGCTTTTCCACAGCTGGAAAGTTAGATGATAAATCGAAACCCAAGAGGCATCCAGAGCGAGATAAAATTGTGATGAACAACTAAGACTAAAGCTACAATTCAACAGAACGGTTTTCCCTGAGCGTTGCCCAATAAGTTCTGCTTCCCGATTAGTCACAGGCGTGAATCAAAATGGAAGTGACTCACCAGGATATTGCGATGCTTGTCCATATCCGCATAGTTTAGATTTTACTTTGGCAATAAGTTTTTAAAAAGCCGTGTTGGCTTAGTGGGACGACACTCGACTTTCATTCCGAAGATCGTGGGTTCAAACCCCGCCACGCACCTCTGGATTTTTCTTTTTGATAAATTAATGTGCGCTTTAAACACGTGCTTTAACGGTGAAAGCAAACATCGTGAGAAAACCGGCATGTTCTGAGAACTTTAAAAGAGTTTGACGGACAAGTGACATTCATTAACCCGCATTTGGCCAGCGTGGTGAATTAAGGCCTAATCTCTCTCGTCAAGAGAGAAGTCCCTGTGTTCCAGCAGTGGGAACGTAATAGGTTGATGATTTGAATAAGTTTAAGGGTCCCGTACCCAAAGGGTAAAACGAAAACCTATTACTGAGTCTCAGTAGCAGTCTCCTTTCGTCATCTGTCTATCACCAGGATGTATCTCAAGACTCGTGATAGATAGAGAGTTGAGAATTTGAGTTTAATGTATTTCTGTTGCCGCTACACAATTTAAAATAAATCTAAATTAAAAATCCCCCGATTCCAATGTCTTAATTTCCTTAAAAGTAAAACACCATAATACGAATATATTTGCAGATTTTCGGTTTTCCTTCCCCACTCTCACCGCCATAACTTTTAAACGGCTCAACCGACTTTCATGAAACATGTCTAAGAACACCCGTGCCAAACTCACCTTTCATACAACAAAAACTAAATTGTAATCGCTCCATCCGTTCGGGAGCTATGATGTCCCAGACAGACAGACACGTAAAACTTATAACACCCCTCTTTTTTGGTCGGGTGTTAAAAATATAAGGGGACGGCAAAGGTCTGGAATTCGGTCCCTGCTGCATTGATTCCTAATAACTACAACCTGAGTGTCTTCAAGACAAGAGTGAATAGGTACCTTCTATGTCAGTGTTCCATCTTCGTCCACATTGACACTTTTCATCACGTGAGGTTGTGGACAAACAAAATCTATCTACCATAATTAAAAAAAATAAACTGAGGTACTTAATTTTTTTTAATTTCTTGTAATTCAGTTTCTTATAATTGAACACTGTGGTAGAAGCGCCATGTTTTATACAAATAATTGATTCAAATTAATTTATAACCATTTTGCGTCTCATGTCCTTATTTTTTTTCTTATTTTATTTTATAATTTTGGGAAAACTAACAGCTAGGTAACTAAATACTAAACACAGTGTGCAACTAACGGCTAATTATAAGTTTCCACAGATATAAGAAAAAGATACTAGTAATATAAAACAGTGGAATAAGGAAAAAGACAGCACATTTAGTTTAAAATACAAACTAAGTTACAATAAATACTTACGCAAACAAAAAACTACTCAACCAGTGTTTAAGACTATAATAATATATTTTATAATGATTATACAGAAGTTACCAAAGCCTACATCATACAAAGCTGATATTTGCGAATGGTTGCATCATCCGATACCGCTGCGGATCTAATGCGAGCATAGGTTATCAGTTCTTTAGTTAGCGAGTAATCTCTTGGACTAGTAGCTCCATCTGTGCTTTTTCGTTTGACATCTCGTTGTATCATTCGAGGCTTTAAATATTCAACTGTTATGTTTTTTATGTATGTAGTAATTTATGTTTTTGTTTAACCTGTGAATTATTTATACCTAAATGTTTTTGTATAGTGTGAGTAGCAAATAAATGTTTGTCTCTATGTCTATGTCATAATGTTTTTTATCGTATAAAAATGTATATGCACTTAATATGTTACATTTTCAATTAAATTCCAATAAATAGTTTGAAAAATAACGTTCAAAACTATAACCCACTAAAAAAGAAAGATAAAGAAATTAAACTTTAGTTAAAAATGGGTGAAAATCGTGGGGTCAAAGTTGATATGTGTTTGCGAAAACTACAGGATGGATTTTGGAAAAAATCTTCACAATAATATAGCATAATATTGCAAAAGTTATGCACTTTTGCAACTATCATGGTTATGAACACTATTCAGATAAAACTGTTACCCAAATCGCTGCAGCTTCAGTTCAACTCAGGTTCAGGAAACTCGAAATATAACCAATCACATTAAATATCCTTTTTTAAATCTTAATAATATAGCTATATTGTATTAAATAAACTAGCGGCACGCCCCGGCTTTGCACGGGTAATTATTCAAAATTGTTTCAAAATTATTCGAATTTTTCTCTCCGTAAAAACCATCCTTAAGCTCCAACAAACAATTAAAAAAATAAATTGGCTAAATTGGTATAGGCGTTGTTGAGTTATGCGCTTAGCAACACATTTTGCGATTCATTTTTAACCCCCGACAAAAAAAGAGGGGTGTCATTCTGTTTGACGTGTCTATCTGTCTGGGACATCATAGCTCCCGAACGGATGAAGCGATTTCAACTTAGTTTTTTTTTGTTTAAAAGGTGAGTCTGGCGCGAGTGCTCTTAGACATGTTTCATGAAAATCGGTTGTGCTGTTTAAAAATTGTGGGGGTTAGAGTGGGGAAGGAAAACCGAAAGTCTGCAAAAATCTCGAGTGGGGTATCAAATGAAAGCGCATTGCGTGCACATTACACATTATTATGGTGTTTTACTTTTAAGGAAATTGAAGGATTCGAATCGGGGGTTTTTCTTATATTATAAATTAAGATTTATTATTTTTAAGAAGATTAAGGTCAGATAAAACATACTATTGATTGAAATGCTCAAATTGGTGTAACCGACAACAAACATAAACTTGGTTCGGGTCAATTGGTGTAACGTTAGTTTTTTGAAGAAAGTTGGTTTAATATTGGTGTATGTGTGGTTATAATTTTGCGTTCAAGCTAAGAATTAGTGTAAGAGCCATGCTGGTTTGCCAAGACACATACACGAACTTAACCTTTTTTGGTCATAGGATAGGAATACAACAATTCGACTTATGTAAATGTTACAATTTACATAAGTCGAATTGTTGTTGTCGAAATTCACAGTTAAAATGTGTAGCGTAACTGTACCTATTTTTTTTAAAGCTATAATTCTATTATTATGCTATTCGAAAGAGAAAAAAAAAAGAAAAAAAACTGTACCTATATACTCAACTTATTTTACGTGTTTTGGTGGTTAACCCAATTGAACCTGCAACCGACGATAATGTACAATATCTATGCTATATGCTAGGATTTAGTTCTGAAAATAACTTTTTTAATGGGATTAGATACCTGTTAACGAATTATTAACTACTAACTAATCGACAAAATATTATCAAGCGACAATTTTTTTATTTCCGCACACGACCATTCAGTAGGGAGCCGACCCCGCGCGGCAGATTATTTCGTGATCTTAACCCCCCTCCCGTACCTCCGTGCCCGAGTGACGCCTGCCACTCCACAACGCATAGTTAGCAGCCGAGCGGTTATATTTAAAAAATATTAACTCGTGATATCTTTTGAATGGAATGTCAGAATCTAATAATTCAAAAAGTTATATAAAGGTTTTAAAGCAATCTTACATAATAAATAGTTTATTTTGTTAAGGATTAATACCAAGATACAAATAAAGAGCCTTTTCAAACAGTGGTATTTTAATTTTTTTATATAAAAAATAGCTTATTGTCACAAAACTATAATAGTTAGAGATATGATGTAACGACGTTTTTTGTAGATAATGATAAGTTCTACAATGTTGTCATACATCACTTTGTTATTTATTCAATAGTTTTCGCAGCATTCGCGATTAGAGAAAGATTTTAGATTTATTTTTTCAAAAAAATCGCTTTTGTCACAAAACTATAATAGTTAGAGATATGATGTAGCAACGTTTTTTGTAGATAATGATAAGTTCTACAAAGTTGTAATACATCACTTTGTTATATATTCAATAGTTTTCGCAGCATTCGCGATTAAAGAAAGATTTTAGGTTCTTTTTTTTCACCATGGGTTACATTATCGGAGTTTGGTAAGAAATCATATTATTTTTGAAAACTAAATATAGCCTATGTCACTCAGGGATAGTGTAGCTTTCGAATGGTGAAAGAATTTTTTAAATCGGTGCAGTAGTTTCAGAGCCTATTCGAGACAAACAAACAAACAAACAAACAAAAAATCTAACCTTTCCTCTTTATAATATTAGTATAGATAAATAAATAAAAGAAATAAATAGCTTAAATATACGAGTAACACATAGGCATCTTTTAACCGCGGTTTAATACCGCTTTTCGCGGGATAATATTTTTTTTTACGAGCAAAGCCCTTTTTTTTAAAGTTTTTTTGGCTTATTTACGATCAGTCGCCGACTATGAGCAGACTGGTTGCATGTTTAATATCATGTAAGAGTTGCTCCTCATCTTGAGACAACTCGTCCTTCACCATCTGTCACCAAGCCCTTGCATGTCTTGGCGTTTCAGTCCTTAATGGTAGCGCTGACAACCTGCGCATCTTAACAAGAGTCCTAACCGGACACTGCCGCCTTAACAAGCACATGTATAGGTTAGGACTATGCGAAACAGAAACCTGGAGATTCTGCGAGGAGGCAGATGAAACGCCACTCCATCTGCTAGGAGAATGTGGAGCGCTGATGCAGAAACGTAGCACACACCTGGGCAAGCATCTGGCAAGCACGAACTACGAAACCTCCCCCCAAAGAAAATCCTTCGGTTCCTAACAGCCGCAAGGATAAGTGGCGAACTGTAACGCTACGACTTTGAGGAGAACCTATGACAAGTGGCGATCACAATAGGCCTTTCAGGCCGCAGTGACACAATAGCCACATTAAAAAAAAAAAAAAAAGTGTAGTTGATGTTTCGTAGTGAGGTTG
This sequence comes from Gymnoscelis rufifasciata, assembly GCA_929108375.1. Taxonomy (NCBI): domain Eukaryota; kingdom Metazoa; phylum Arthropoda; class Insecta; order Lepidoptera; family Geometridae; genus Gymnoscelis; species Gymnoscelis rufifasciata. The sequence goes on along the minus strand of OV815315.1, from coordinate 1,814,107 downwards.
CTAAGACATTTGGGTGATTTTCCAGTCGCGTTCTGTATTTGGTGCTTGTTAATTTGATTACCTGCTTAACAGTTCGGATGTTCAGAGCTTCATGTATTTCGGTATTGGAAACAAACCATGGTAGGCAGGCTGTAGCTCTTAAGATGCAATTTTGCATTCTTTGCATGATATTCAGGCTGGCAAAGCCCGATTTGACTTAAATTTGGCATAGACATAGCTGCTGCTTCAGTAATTGACCAAGGATACTTTTTAGACCAGGAAATATATTTATTGTATGCAGGCAAAGCCGCGGCCGCGCAGCTAGTCCAAAACTAATACAGAAAAAGAGGCCAAACTGATAAAGAAATAAATGTTAACAAAGATTCCAAGAACTTGTTATTTTCTTAACCTCTAGGCAGTTGGCGAACTTTATGGACACAAAGAAAGTAGTTGGATAGCGCAAAGGATAGAACCATCACTTACACAAAGAGTTTTAAACTTCCGGCTTACTTATAAGTTACTTAGTGAGAAAGGGCAAATAAGTATATTGTATCTTTTATCTGTAATATTATATTATAAACTAGCTGACCCCAGCAAACGTTGTTTTGCAAAATGAAAAATAGATGTTGGTCGATTCTCACACCTACTCAATATTCTCACAAATTTTCATGAGAATCGGTCAAGCCTTTTCGGCGGAGTACGGGAACGAACATTGTGACACGAGAATTTTATATATAAGATAAATATTTCCGGAAAAATCCACACAACAACATCTAGGCCCGAGCTCTAAACTTGTGTTACGGGTACTAGACATCTGATATACTTAATATATATTACTAAATACACAATCATGTATTATCAATAATATTATAAGGATGTAGTTTGCGAGGTCTCCCCCATTGATCTTCAGTCACTTCACAACCTCCTTGAACCAGTAACTTTGCATTTAGCAACCAAATTATCTGTAAATTTTCTTAATGTGTATGTTCGTAGCGTTAACAGATACTTGGTCTGCATTCAAGTAGTTTTTGACCTCTTAGAGGGCGCGGGTGCGATTTTATGCAAAACATGTTCACAAGGTGACCCGTTGCCTCCGCGACCTCGCCTGGGCCCCGCGACGTAACACAATTTTTTAATCCTCGTGAAAAAAGAGGGGTGTTATAAGTTTGACGTGTCAGTTTCTCTGTCTGTCTGGGACATCATAGCTCCCGAACGGATAGAGCGATTTTAATTTAGTCTTTTTGTATGAAAGGTGGGATTCGCGCCAGTGTTCTTAGACATGTTTGATGAAAATCGGTTGACCCGTTTTAAATTTATGAGGATAAAAGTAAGGAAGGAAAACCGAAAATCTGCTAATATACTCGAGTGGGGTCACAAATGCAAGCGCATCACGTGTACGTTACAAAATAGTACGACTTTTTACTTTTAAGGGAACTAAAGTTATAGAATCAAGATTTTGTTTTTTAAGTTTAAGGTAAAAAAATAATATTAATGTAAATTTAAAGTATTAGGAATGGGATACATACATCTTGTACCTACATACAAAACAGAATGACAATGACATTAAGTACCTGTTTTTATACCTCTATAGTGTTTTAGTTAAGGCCTTTTATTTCTTGTATAAGCCGTGTTGGCTAAGTGGGAGGACACTAGACTTTCATTCCGAAGGTCGTGGGTTCAAACCCCGCCACGCACCTCTGGATTTTTCTTCTAGAGAAATTTATGTGCGCTTTAAACACGTGCTTTAACGGTGAAGGCAAACATCGTGAGGAAACCGGCATGTTCTGAGAACTTTAAAAGAGTTTGAAGGACACGTGACATTCACCAACCCGCACTTGGCCAGCGTGGTGAATTAAGGCCTAATCTCTCTCTCTACAAGAGAGAAGTCCCTGTGTCCCAGCAGTGGGAACGTTAATAGGGTGATGATGATGATTTCTTGTATCTGTTTATTATGAGTGTGTTTTTTGTGTGCAAATAAATCATTTACTGACTTACCTATTTCCAGACTGTCATACTTATTTCCTAGGCCTTACCTGATCAGGTAAAGGGTATTCATTGCACAGACTGCCACTTTGACTTACCTGTAAAAAGATATTTTAGTTAACAATTATATTCTGGAAACCTTTTCATTCAACAAATCTTAGAGCCTGTGAACAATCTGCGAGTAAAATTATTAAATGATTACAACGAAGAGTATCAAGTCAACTGACAACTGTGAATCACTGACGGTTTTTAACAATAATATGACTTACTATCAGAAAACTCAAGAACCGTTAAATCGTGGCATGTTACCCGTTATAAGTCATTATATTGACTTTTTTAGTTTTGGTGAAACAGGCCCCTAGACAAATATCATAATAATTATATTTATAAAAATAATTAGAAAATTTAACTATTCGACTAGAATTGAACCATCGTAAAAAATAATAAGCTTAAGTTTGTTATTTAATTATAAAACGATGTTTATAATTAAATAACAAACTTATTTGTTACTTGTATTACATTCGATTTCCCAACATTCTAGTAATACTATTTATTTCCATAGCTAATGCAATCCATATAGATTTCTCAATTGCCATATGGAAAGCTTTTTTTTGTTTTAAGTTACTTTGCAGTCGGGTTTTTTGTTTTCTTAATAATAAATTTATTTATAATATGATTAAATAAATAATAATTTCCGGACTACTCACACAGCATCACCTTACCCCAAGCTAAGCTGAGCTTGTATTAGAAACATTTTTTTTAATACAAACATGCATATGATACCTAGAAAACACCCAGACCCGAAACCAGAAATTGTAGATCGTACAAAATCTGGTTCCACGGCGGGAATCGAACCCTCAACCTCCTGCGCCTCAGGCGGACTTTCACCCACCGAGCCACAGAGGTCGTCGATTGATTATAAAGATTGGTAAGCAACTCACATTGCATTTGGTTAATAACTTTACTAAATCTGGTTTTCTGCACTATGTGTAAACAATAAATTATAATTACTATATTTCATAAATATAGGTTTGACTCACATGCGCTTGCACATCACGCTCCGTTGCCGTCGCAAGCCGTAACGCGTGCGTTTAGAGATCTCTACAAATTTCTACGTTTTTAGATAATGTTTTGTGAATCACGCAACTGCATAAAGTGGCAATTATAGACAGTTTTATGGTTTACACTGGGATAAAACAGTGTATGTACAATATATGTACAATGTATGTATAATGTTTAAGAAGATTCTACAGTGATGCTGCGCTCTCAACTAATACAATTTAATTTAAAAATGTTAAATTAATAAATATTTCCGGACAATACACACAACAACATCTAGCCCCGTGGTATGCTCTTAGCTTGTGTTACGGGTACTAGACATCTGATATACTTAATATAATAGACATTCATACATAGATATTTTTTATTATACATATTAAACACCTAGACCAAGGAGAAAGTGCTTGCAGAACATACAAACACTTGACCCCCCGGCGGGAATCGAACCCGCTACCTCTTGCGCCGCAAGCGGACCCTCGCCCACCGCGCCACTGAGGCAGTCAAAGTATTTCAGTGAATTGATAAAACCATATGATACGTACAGACGAAGAATCTCCTCCTTTTTTTGGAGAAGGTTTATGAGTTGAAGTAGAAAAACAAAAAACTATTTCAACTAAAATGGTATAAGGAAAACACGCTATTGAGTATAATCTGTATATATTTATAATCAGATAAAGAATCCTATTTATAAATCTAAATGGGGTTAGCAGAATACATCTACTAACGAAGTTTCAACACTATAGTTCTCTTAGTTTCGGTAAAACAGACAGACATGACCAATCTATAAGGCTTCCTTTTTTGTTATTTTTTCAGCTATTCTTGAATTTAGACTAGTTTAGAAAGCAGGATTTTATAAAAGTCCCCGAATTGTGTGTACCTTCATTTAGATACAAAAAGTACTATAAAAAAAAGTAAGAAGTCTTAACAAACCTAAATTAACCAACCCGTAGTTGGCCAGTGTGGTGAATTAAGGCCTAACCTATCTCGTTAAGAGAGAATTCCCTATGTCCCAGCAGTGGGAACGTACAAGTGGTGCTTCTATAAATCTTAACATAGCATTTTCATACACATCACCACCATCAATATCCCCCTTTACGTTTCCACTGCTGGGAAACAGGGACTTCTCTCTTGACGAGAGAGATTAGGCTTTAATTCACCACGCTGGCCAAGTGCGGGTTGGTGAATGACACGTGTCCTTCAAACTCTTTAAAGTTCTAAAAACATGCCGGTTTCCTCACAATTCTTTGCCTTAATCGATAAAGCACATGTTTAAAAGCGCACATACAATTTTTAGAGAAATCCTGAAATGCGTGGCGGGGTTTAAACCCACGACCTTCGGAATGAAAGTCGAGTGTGCTCCCACTTAGCCAACACGGCTACTATTCACATACCTATTCGTAATACCGCAGTGATACTTGTAACTTTTAGCTCAGACCTTTCCTTGGAAGTGGCTAACGTGATGTGCATTCTAATTGAGGGTCGGAACAGCTTGGGACAACTCCGAATTCCGTTTCAAACGCTCATGTAACCTTATTGCTTTCTTAGTTGTTACAAAACGATCCATTCAAAGAAATAGGTGTTTTAAGTTTTACGTTAAAAATTTCTTGGCGTGTACTCCAATTTATTTATTTATTAGCGTAAACTAACACGATTTATGAAACCAATTACATTAATTACTATCGTTTAATACACATTAGTTGATTGTATTATCTGTTGAATTTGATTTAGTTTAGTATTTTTAGTATTGGCAATAGTAGTAATAGGATTTATATAAGTTAGAGTAAGTTTCTGTTTTTATTTTTGTAAATTTTGTTTGTTTTATTTCGTCTACCACCGCCGTCCACAACCTTCCTGATTTAAATTATTTCCATTCAAAGGTTGTCTGGAAGAAATTGTTTTAAGCAATAAGACCGCCCATTACGCAAGCTGGGTTTAATAATAATTTTGTATTTTTGTATATCATATGGTGTGTGTTATATAGAATTTTCTATTCTATTCTATTTTAATTTAGGTTATATTTGCTGCATTCAGACGACCTTACTGGATCTTCGCGACGTTTCGGAATTGGCATGAATTTGGATATTTAAAAACAAAATCATAATCAATGACCACATTGGTCCAAGGCCGGTCGTTGTAAACGGGCACTTTCTGCAATTTTTTTTGAGAAACCCTTACAATAGGCAGGTTCTGCAGCTGGGGAAATACTATTTTGAGAAGAAGGCTAAGAGTATTCAGCTTGGCAGCATTTGGTAAACTACGCCAAGTCTCCTGGTCTATACCGTTATCCTTGAAGACAAAAGTTTTCGAATTGCAATGGAGTCCTCCCTAATATTCACCCTCTGGATGGCTGTTCTAGTCATCAAAGACATGAAAGTTTTCGAACAGTGCGTCCTCTCGAAATGACCTACGGAGCCGAGACGTTGAAGCGTTTGAGCTTATAGAGGTCACAGAGGGATAACATTTGAAAATATTTCATGAAAATCGTAATGTTTTACCACGTAAAAGTTAACGATGTTCTACAACATGTAAGAATATCAAATAAATATATATTTTTTTTAATTATCAGTTCTTTATCTGATTTATTTTTAATGCGAGTGCTACAAACACACCAAAAACAATATGTAATAAATTTTTTAAAGTTTATTAAGTAATCGGTCCTCACTATCGGTTTTCTACACAAAATAGAAACATTAATTTGTTATTGCAAGGTAAAATAAGATGTTTTTCCATCACCTCTAAAGCACGTGTTTAAAGCGCACGTACATTTCCAAGCAGAAAAATCAAGAGGAACGCGGTGCGCGGTACTGACAACCGAAATGAACAAACCGAAATTCGGAATGAAAATCGTGTGTACTCCAACTTAGCCAGCGCGGCTTTTTACAAAAAAATCATATCACCGCAAGGTAAACAAAACCCGGCGTATTCTATCAGCGATATAACGCATCACTGGCTCTTTATGAGATGAAATTGCGTACAGACGTCTACCATAGATCGGCCGACCCTACCAGTCACCCTTGTCGCGCTACCTTACATACATACTATATAGGTGTCTTTTAATCCATGCATCAAATGATATCGTTTTCCAACAAAATAGATTAGGGAGGCTGTTTTGAACACTCGCCATAGTCTTTTTAGAATTATGTCATTCTTCATACTGCTGTTGTTGGTAGAAACTAAAGGCAAAATTCATTTTTATGGCGAACTAGTGACGTGTTCAATAAGCTATGCATCCTGATCTATCCATTGCTGACTTGGATCTATTTAGTTCAAGAGTCAACTCAGTCAGGCAGCGTCTAGGTAATCGTTTTTTATTGTTATTAGTTATTTAGGTTTTTGTGTTTTTTGTACTATAATATTATATTGTGTTGTTCATTGTGTCTTTTGAGTTGTGTTCAGTTTTTGTTGTATGAGTATATTATTGTGACCATCCGTGAAAATATTAAATCACCTTTCTGTTGCTAATAGGTAAGTTTATAGTGATCATCTTAGCTGTTGATTTTCCTTTAAGTAAATGAATAAATTTATATTTATAAAGGACTAGCGGCACGCCCCGGCTTTGCACGGGTAAACCAAAATATAACCTCCTTCGGTCATAGGAATACAACAATTCGACTTATGTAAATGGATCACATACCTACTCAGTTACAACATAATTTCGCCGGAAGTCTGCAAAATTCACACTTAAAATGTGTAGCGTAACTGTATTTTTATAAAGCAAAATTCACACTTAAAAACTGTAGACTCAACTTATTTTACGTGTTTTGGTGGCTACCCCAATTGAACCTGCAACCGACGATATGTACAATATCTATGGTATATGTTAGGGTTTAGTTCTGAAAATAACTTTTTGAATGGGATTAGTTAACTACTAACTAAGCGACAAAATATTATCAAGCGACAATTTTTTTATTTCCGCACACGACCATTCAGTAGGGAGCCGACAGATTATTTCGTGATCTTAACCACTCCCGTACCTCCGTGCCCGAGTGACGCCTGCCACTCCACAACGCATAGTTAGCCGCCGAGCGATTATATAAAAAAAATATTAACTCGTGATATCTTTTGAATGGAATGTCAGAATCTAATAATTCAAAAAGTTATATAAAGGTTTTAAACCAATCTTACATAATGAATAATTTATTTTGTTAAGGATCAATACCAAGACACAAATAAAGAGCCTTTTCAAACAGTGGTATTTTTATTTTTTTATATAAAAAATCGCTTATTGTCACAAAATTAAAATAGTTAGAGATATGATGTATAGACGTTTTTTGTAGATAATGATAAGTTCTACAAAGTTGTAATACATCACTTTGTTATATATTCAATAGTTTTCGCAGCATTCGCGATTAAAGATTTTAGGTTTATTTTAAAAAAAATCGCTTATTGTCACAAAACTATAATAGTTAGAGTTATGATGGAACGACGTTTTTTGTAGATAATTATAAGTTCTACAAAGTTGTAATACATCACTTTGTTATATATTCAATAGTTTTCGCAGCATTCGCGATTAAAGAAAGATTTTAGGTTATTTTTTTTCACCATGGGTTACATTATCGGAGTTTGGTAAGGAACTATATTATTTTTGAAAACTAAATATAGCCTATGTCACTCAGGGATAGTGTAGCTTTCGAATGGTGAAAGAATTTTTTAAATCGGTGCAGTAGTTTCAGAGCCTATTCGAGACAAACAAACAAACAAAAAATCAAACCTTTCCTCTTTATAATATTAGTATAGATATAACTAAAATACATATAGTAAGTACATAATTTTCATAATGTTTTAACACCGCTAGTCTGTAGAGTTTTTTTTTATTCTCGATAAGCCTTTATTTGATCACAATCTTACCTGATGTAAAGTGACGATGATTGTGGTCTAAGGATATGGCTTCTCCGGACCACATTACGAAACACGAAAAAATCGCTTCACGCACTGGCCCAGCCCGGAGGGTGGGAGTTACTGTAGCAACTCATTGTAATTAGTACAGTATAGAGCTGAAGGAATTATGAATGTCACCACGATTTTGATATCACAATATGCGTCTCTCTAGAGATAGGCTGAGTTCCGACTTGAGGATTTGTATGCACATGGTATGTACAGTTTCATTTTTTGGAATGGGTATTAGGATAAAAGTTAAACATGTTATTTATAAGCTAATCCTAGGTAAATGTTGTAATGTCCCAACGAGGCTGATGTCTGGGAATAAAATTAATGTAAGACCTTTATGTAACCACATAAAACAACAAATAAATGATTATGATTACAATATACATCTACATACTATGTTTCCAAATCAAATGTAGTCGTAAATATTTAAAAAAATTGTTCCTTGAGTTTCGGACAAAAAGGGCATTCTCGTGTTTTTAAAATAAAATATAATTTAATTAACGACAAAATATACATATAATGACTCTGAAAAGTTATAGTACTTTTAAAACAATCACGGTTACCAACACTATTGAGATTAATAACAGCATATTTACCCTGATTTATTGTGTTTTGAGTTTCTCTATATTTCGGCAAAGTTACAAGCACGGATGAACTCAAAACACAATAAATCGTGGTAAATATCCCGTTATTAACTGAAATTGTGTAAAAAATATTTGCCATTGAGCACTTTGCGCAGTAAAAATTTAAAATACTTGCGGCCACGTTGGAACCTGTATGTTCTCTGATCATCTTTTAGGCTAGTATAATTACTCCTGTATCTTGATTGAAATTCTTCATAAAAATTGATTGGATGAAATTGATTTAACCTTATAAAATAAGGAGTTTGTTGCCTTATTTAATTAGGTTAAATAAATTTTACTACGTACTTTATACAAATGTCACGATCAAAATGAGGATTGAAAACTAATGACAATAATCTTAACCCCTTATGCGAAGTCGTCAACTTACCCAAACTAAATTAGACAAAACCATCGCAAGCATTCGTTTGTCCTTGTAACGTACTTTGAAATTGTGTAGGTTAGAAAGAGAAAAAAAACATGCTTACTTAAGTATTTTATTACAATGAATTTTGTCTCTCTCTAACATTGCAATCAGTTAGATATTTTGTATAAGAAGGTAAGACAGCTGAAACAACCTATATCTCGCCATTCACTTATAAATTAGATATCTACAACCTTTCTGGTATATCCGAATTGAGAGCTTAGAAAAGATTCAAGCACACGCTGCGTTAATCAATGTATATAGAAGAAAGTAGTAATTAAATTATCTAGTTCCAATATATATCTAAGAAGCAATATCCCGCACGGCCATCGAGTATCGACTATCGACCTGTTCACGAGCGAAGCCGTATAGCGTTGTGAAGTCTTTTCAGCGTATCCGTAAAGTCACGCAGCATGGCTTCTTTGCTTCCTATCAATAGATGGTTTACGTAAAAGCTTTATTTAGGTGAGTCCTTTGAATACATTTTATGTTTAAGTAGATTTGCAGTCCTGTGTTATGTTCTCTTGAAGTCAAAGTCAAAACGATTGTATCCACAGGGCATGGGCAGGTTAAATTAGTTTCTCGCGGTGAAAGTAACATCTATTTATTTGTTGCCTTTTTTATATATATTCAACCTGATTAGATACGTAACGAGCTGACCTACTGGTTCTGGGTACTGGTTTTTTTTTTCACTTTACAATATTACGTTGTGATAAACGTTTACTAATAATTTTTAATAATATTCAAATCCAATTATTACAGATTTTTTTTTGCTAGATTGGATTTTATATAACACTTTCAGGGATCACATGTGAAATATAAGTAATATTACGAATAAAAATATTCTTCGTCTCTCACCCACTTCAGATTTCTAGGTTATTGTGTGAAAGATGATGTTAGAATTGACACAGTCAAGGTTTACCTGCAGATTAAGTGCATAATGCTTTGTTTTTACGTTATCTGGTCATATTTCGACCTCTGGGCATACTATAAGCGAATTATATAAATATTAATAAGTTTGTATAAGACCAATAGGTCGGGTTAAAACCAAAATGGTTACCAAAAGGAGATGGACTCATACAACGAGAGCTTCGTGTAAGTTAACAGCTCACTTACAGTTTCTGTAATAAAAATTTGGACAAATGATGCCGCCATAGATAGATAATGAATTACTTGCACACCTATACTTACAAACTTAAAAATAACACTAACTAGCCACATAGCGTAGCGCGCTGGGGCGCTATCTCAGAGATGCAGGTTCGAATCCTGTGCGTGCGAAAGTTACGGATGTGTCTTATTCTTTTTCTGCATAAAATGTATAAATAACTAGCCACATTATTATTAGTACAGTCGGCGGCCTGCCAAAAGTGATCTCTTCCAGGCACCATCCAAATTACGACCGCGTGGAGGATTGATTAAGCTTATTAAATCACCTTTGTCGTATTAGAACCTCCTTAAAATTATTTATATACAATGTGTATTAAGTATTCGGAGTTATAGGAACCATTAATACATAATTCGTCTGAAAATCAGCGCACCTCCGCGTTCTAAGTGTGGGGTTGCATTATGCTGAGGCACGTCTCACAAAATGATGTTGTTATTTGTTGTTTTTCTTTGTTTTATTGTATTTTGTGTTGTGATGTATCAATAAATGTTTCACTCTCTCTCTCTCTCTATCTCTCTTAAATTTCAACTGTCTATCGATCTTGCTGTCTGTATCTTAAGAACCGTTCTTGGGATTCAGGCTGGTGACTTAAAGACATGCAAACAACAAAGTCTATGGTATATATTGTCCCATTTTACCCTTTACATACTGAACCCTAAATAAGACCAAATAGAATAAGGTCGAAGTAAGTTCTAGCTAGGAACTTTTAAACATTTCTATATCACTTTCGTATTCAAGGTACGTTAACAAACTTAACGACGTAAATGGCTCTTTTCGAGTCATTAAATCGGCTAAGCTCAGGTGGGGAGGGAATAAATACGCATAAAATTGCCTATGTTAAACGTGTGCAGTGCGGGAAAGAAGTAGTTAGGAGGCCCAAACCTCAAAAAAGTCCGTTATCAACTATTTTTTTTTGTAAAATTGGAAAAGATATATTAATATTGCAATGCATTTAAAAAAATATATTAAAATATTGCACTTTGAGAACACGACGATATTGCTTTAAAGTTCCTAATTGCTGCTGGGGTCAAAAGGTTATCGAATGGAGACCACGGCCGGAAAAGGTAGAGTCTGACGTCCACAAACAGGGAGAGGGGTGATTTAGTGTGAGCTGCTGGTTCAATGGGGATGGAAGTCGAATTACGAATTAAAGTCATTCAACGAGGCATTATGTCAAGCAGTGGACTGTCACTAAAATGAAGATGAAGATGCTAAAGCAATATTGTGCTATTGGAAGTTGCAATATGTTATGACCACCAAATATGCTACAGCATTTAGATGAATAACGAAATGAAATAAAAAAAAAATTCTTATCTTAAAAACACGGAATTTTCACACAAAACGTGTGTGATAGATTAGATTAGACAACACTTTACCGCACACCACACATAATACAAAACATAAACATAGACTTAATATATAATCATAACGTTGAAGTACAATGGGCAGCCTTATCATAATTTATAATTAATAATATCCACACTGAATTTCACTCGAATTAATGTAAGTGAGTATGCAAAATATGAGGACCGAGATAGGCTAAGTTTTTACCCTCTTAGGGAGTGAATTTACTAAAATCCTTATTTAGTGACAACGTGGGGGAGCACAAAACGTACGGGGTTACCCTGTGCAAATATACCTATCTATCTATGTAAGTATATTATATTAAATATATCAGATGTCTAGTACCCGTAACACAAGTTAAGAGCTTATCACGGGGTTAGATGTTGTTGTGTGGATTGCCCGGAAATATTTATTTAAAATGTAAGTTTCTAATCCTTATAAAATAAATTTTTGACAAATATTGAAGAACGCTTTGAATGACAATATTCGTGAAGCCATTGATAAAATACAACTGCACACAATCGATAATGCGTGATTAAAAATTGGACCGATCGTGTAGGCTGCTACATGGCCAGCCGAAGCCGCCATTTGAATTAAATTATTTTCCAGTATTAACCGGAAGGATTGTACTTTCAAAAAAAAAACGCTAAGAACAGCCGGGTGGTGCTAAGAACAGTCTCTGGTGGTAGGCTGCGGCCGCGGCTTGTCATCCGGGCTGGGCCAAAGCCATATACCTTCTAGGTCTTCATGGGCCATCTTAGACCACATCGCCACTTTACATCAAGTGAGATTGTGGTCAAATTAAGGCTTATCGAGCATTAAAAAAAAAAAGATATTTGGCGGACCCTTTAGTTTTGGCCCTTAGTTGATATGTCAGTCCTTCAGTGAGTTTCTCCGTTTATTCATATATCTTAATATATATAAATCTCGTATCACAATGTTTGTCCTCAATGGACTCCTAAACCACTTAACCGATTATAATAAAATTCGCACACCATGTGCAGTTCGATCCAACTTGAGAGATAGGATGGTTTTTACGGCGAGAAAAATTCGAATAATTTCCGGGAAAATTTTATACCCGTGCGACGCCGGGGCGGGCCGCTAGTAAATATATATGTACCTGCCTAATAGAGCTATTACCCATTCTCTTCATATATTATAAAGTAACAGGAGTGACAGCCTCGGAGTTAAAATAAATGATGACGTATGCCCTCAATTCAGATCCGTTTCAGTTCATCAAATGCACACGCTGCCAAAACGGGCCAATCTTTGTTCTATCATTTATTAATAGCCCCAATAAAGAGATACTTACGTCATTTTGTATTTCCGCTTAGACATTAAAATACTAATCTAATATATAAAATTCTTCTGTCACGGGGTGCGTAATCGAACTCTCCGAAACGGCTTGACCGATTCTCATGAAATTTTGTGAGCATATTCAGTAGGTCTGAGAATCGGCCAAGTTCTATTTTTCATTTAAAAAAAAAAAAAAATTTTGCAAAACGACGTTTGCTGGGGTCAGCTAGTCTAATATATAAAATTTCCATGTCACAATGTTAGTTACCGCACTCCTCCGAAACGGCTTTACCGATTTTTACCAAATTTTATATGCGTATTCAATAGGTCTGAGAAACAGCTACTATCTATTTTTCATTTTGCAAAACAACGTTTGCTGGGGTCAGCTAGCGGTATATAATATAGCAAAATACGTATCTTGAATAATACTAAATACCATCCCTGCTTTGTAGAAATGTAATTTTGGAATTCAGTATAGTTTTTTTATATACAAGGTGTTACAAAATAAGTGTATATATACAGCGGAAAGGTTGTAAATGACGTGAACTAGGCGAACATATTATATTCTATAATATTTGGAGGCCTTTTTGCGGAAAAATGCCTCTTGGCTTTATCTCTAGACTCTAGATCATGTTAAGAGGCTAAGCTTATCAGTAATTTTTCTACTTGCCCTTATGAAGTTAAAAATGTTAAATAAATTCTATAACAACTGTTTTATTAATAACTATTATTATAATTCTAAACGAGATAGGTATTACTTTAATTGAAAAGTATAATTAAAAATTTTATTCGGCACTTACAGCAAAATTTATTTACAGATTTACTATAAAAATACTTTAATTCGGCGAATGGGCCCCCTAAATAAAAAAATCGTACTACAAAAAATAACCGTCGTGAGCCCAGAGATGACCTGTCGAACCCCTTCTTTATATACCAATTTCGAAACACATTGTATTCGGTCCATGATTGATCATGATCACTCATCTTCTTAATACACGATTGCATCCCAATAAATAGAAAAAAAAACAGCAATATTGCTGTTTCCATTCTCAGAATTTGTGATTAATTTTATTTTTAAAACACATTTTAGTAGGCATGACAAGAAGAATTTTAGCTTAATCAGACGACTTTATAATTGAGTAACAATTGTAAAAAAAAAAAAGCCGTGTTGGCTAAGTGGGAGGACACTCGACTTTCATTCCGAAGGTCGTGGGTTCAAACACCGCCACGCACCTCTGGATTTTTCTTCTTGAGAGATTTATGTGCGCTTTAAACACGTGCTTTAACGGTGAAGGCAAACATCGTGAGGAAACCGGCATGTTCTGAGAACTTTAAAAGAGTTTGAAGGACATGTGACATTCACCAACCCGCACTTGGCCAGCGTGGTGAATTAAGGCCTAATCTCTCTCGTCAAGAGAGAAGTCCCTGTGTCCCAGCAGTGGGAACGTTAATAGGGTGATGATGAACAATTGTAAGTCGTCAAATTAAGTCATTTGTCATTTGTAAATTCTAAAATTATAACGTTGACGAAATCAAAACTAATAAAACATTAAAAATGACAAAACTTTAATCCAATATTAATAAAACAAACAACGTAGAAACCAAACTAAGGCCCTATTAACAAAACCGTTGCCAAAACAGCTAGCAACCTTGAGCATTTATTTGCAAAAGCATAATCAAGACCAACATAGGCACTGTCACGTCAAACAAAATGTCGTTCCGCGTAGCAGAGACGCCGCGACCACAAGATGGCGGCCGCGTAGCAAGTCTGAAAGCGTCTACGCATTCGCTGTCTCGCTCTGGCGTGCTACGCGCGTTTGTTGTCCCGCTCTGGCCTGCTACGAGTGCGCGCGAACACCGCCGATGTGGTACGATAAGATTCTAAAGCTGCGTCAGCGCTGGTAAAATACTTTGTATATGTGAATGTAAATGACAAAGTATTGTCCGTGCTATGCAACGTTGGTTTGGAATAGTCTGGTATGTTTTTTAAAGGTTTTATGAGCAGTTTTTTGAATGCAAATGTATTGTGCAGTCACAAGAACCCACTCCTTCGAACTTAGATGCTCTATATCATAACAATTTCTTATTAAATTGATAACGCAAAACATAGATGCCTAGTATTTTCGGATGGGCAAACAGACGGACTTAACGGAATACCATTTTTTTATGTAGTTATCATGCCTATAGTCTATACTTTCACTTGTCATCATCATTATCTTGCCCTTAGCCCACATTACGGGGACTCAACATGTTTATTCTATCATTACTAGCTGACCCGATCAAACGTTGTTTTGCAAAATGAAAAATAGATAGTAGCCGATTTTCAGACCTACTGAACACGTATTTAAAATTTGGTGAAAACCGGTAAAGCCGTTTCGGAGGAGTACGGTAACTAACATTGTGACATGGAAATTTCCATTAAGTCCGTCTGTTTGCCCATTCGAAAATACCAGGCATCTATGTTTTGCGTTATCAATTTAATAAGAAATTGCAATGATATAGAGCATCTAAGTTCGAAGGAGTGGGGTCTTGTGACTGCAAAATTTAGTACAAATCGCAGGAAAGCGTTACGTCACACGAAACTTCAATGCAAAGTATCGTCCTGTTTTTCATTTGCAATAAGAAAAAAAATATATTTCCAAAAAAAAAACACATAATTTTAATAACCGCCTATTTTTTTTTCGTCACCCTATTTTACCTGTTTCAGGAACCTTTGATAGCATTAGTTTGAACTAAACAATGTGCTGGCAATAATTCCACTTTAATGTTATTCCAAATACCTACTGGCATCACAAACTAGGCTCCGTAAATAATCCTAACTTCAACGGCAAATGCCAAACAAGTTGAGGTTTATGTAACTCAGTGTGGATGAAATATAATTAAATATTGTTATTCAATATCTTTTTTAGAGATGACCGTTGTCCCTTGGAATTGGAAAGTTCTCGAATGGAGGCCACGAATCGGACAAATGCGGCGTAGGACGTCCACCAACAAGATGAATGGACCTAGTGAAGGTAGCAGGATCGCGATGGTGAGGGTTGAAACCGACCGAAGTTACAGAAAGTCTTTGAAGAAGGCCTGCACTTCCAGCAGTTGACGTCCTAAGGCGGAGATAATGATGATGTTTTTTTTTTTAATTTCATTTATATTATAATGCAGTTTTCAGTCAAAGATAGTGGAGTGATTTGATTCATTATCATTTGATTCACGAAAAGCAGGGCAGGATTGGTATAAGATACGCGAGTAAACTCAGAGGTAATGATGATAAATTGGTACCTAGCAAATCCTAATACCAAAACCTACACAGACAATCCTAGAAATAGATAAAATATAACCCAAAGTATCCAGAGATTGTTTGAACCTATCGCAATCCTACTTTTAACAATTCATCGTAAATAATCTGAATCTATGGCTAAAACTTAGAGCAATCTCTGTAAGTCAGTTACTGACAGTTATCATTACTTGATAGCTCTATGTTTTAACCATTCTTATTTTACCCGGAGATTATGAAACAGCAAAATTCGATTACGGTCTCCCGTAACTCGCAAGGTTAAAAATAAAGTGCTTTGGCATTATACTCGTACGTAATAATTTAATAAGTGACTATGTACACATACTTTCTTAAAATTTATCCGTTAATGTGTGCATCGCTTACCTAATAGCGACCGTAAAGTATCTATATAAATACCTGTGCTATTGCGTGTCTACATACAAGATAATTGTATATCTGAGAAATAATTTTACAGAGTAAAATACTTCCGGACTTAGCCGTAAACGTGTGCGACTTAAGAGGAAAACTTATCGTAAATGCTTAACTTATCTAAAACTATTATTTACCTAATAATCTTTTTGATTTTCAATTATTGCGTCCGATAATTGTCTTTTGTTTTACTACACAAATGTATTAATTAACCAGGTTAATCATCGTATATCTATTATAAACGAGAAAGTTTGGGAGGATGTGGATAAGTATGTATTGGTGAAAGTGTGTTAGTTGCTCTTTTACGCATAAACTACAGAAGCTAATTTGATGAAACTTCACATTAATATAACCTTACACATCATAATACCAGTAAGGCTACTTTTTATCTTGTCATTATACCACATATCGCGGAAATATCAATTATTGCGAGAAAACCAGAATGGGATCTTTGGCACGGACATAATTATTATGATCAATCTGAACTAGCTATTGTAAGGGAATGTCTGTTTTCCTTTGTCTTTTTACAGCGGGAAAATCCCTTATTACCCGGGTAAAGCCGCTGGTGGGCATCTAGTACTACATAAGTAAAAAATAAATGATTAAAATTGAATTGAATAAACAAAGAAAATGTTCTGTTAAATCTATACTAATATATAAAGCTGAAGAGTTTGTTTGTTTGTTTGTTTGAACGCGCTAATCTCCGAAACTACTGGTTCGAATTGAATAATTCTTTTTGTGTTGGATAGTACAGTTATCGAGGAAGGCTATAGGCTATATAACATCACGCTACGGCCAATAGGAGCAAAGATATAGTGGTAAATGTGTAAAAAACGGGAGAAATTGTTCATCTTTGAAGCCTTCCGTTGCGTGCGCCGTGAAAACGGTTCAAGATACACAAAAAATATGTATTAAAGAATAATAGCTCTTTTAATGATCTAAAAAACAGTCCGCGATAGTATATGTCTATCTTTTAAGATTAACTCACAAAAACCGTTTTTATGGTACCTAATTTGGTCGAAATAATTTGTTTAAGTTGTATCAACATAATAATATTAATCTTTATTCAAATGAATATGTTGTTGGTTAAGAGTACTTCATCCATTATAACGCGGGTAGCACCGCAGGGCACAGCTAGTTAACAATATAGTTAAAATTCCAACGTAAAGCGCATCACAATGTGTCCGTAAACGTGTACTAGATGAGTGGCGTCCGTACAAGCCTATCTCCGGATCTCAAGCGAGGACGAGCCGGGACTTATAGAAGTGTTGGCGCAGCTCGCAGTGTCAAGGTGACGTACCCCACGCCACGCACACAGACGGGCGTGCGCGCGCGCCTCTCCTGAGTTTTGCTTTGTTTTCTACATTTAACCGACGCCGCGTCACTTAGAACCTAAAACTCGTTTTGCTTAGGCAATTTTGAATGGGAGTAGGTACTCCTTATTTCGAGTGCTTTGCCATTAACAAAACTCCTTTGTCAATTCGTTGATTTTTAAAGGCATATAATACATTAACTGGCTTTGTAAAACACGGCGTTACCCGTGTGTTTTGATTTTTCGGGAACAACGTACTTTGGAGCGGTAAATATTTAGATTATAGCTTTCCTCAATAAATGGACTATCTAACACGGAAGTAAATCATCAAATCGGACCAGTAGTTCCTGAGAAACCCTTCAGCTTCATAATAATAAGTAGAGATAAATCGAAAATTTATGAATACTGTTTGAAGTATCCCTGTATACTTCAAACTTTATTCATTAATTTCTCTTTCAATAAGCTTTTAACCGTGCGGAGCCGTGTTGGCTAAGTGGAAGGACACTCGACTTTCATTCCGAAGGTCATGGGTTCAAACCCCGCCACGCACTTTAACGGTGAAGGCAAACATCCTGAGGAAACCGGCATGTTCTATGAGAACTTTAAAAGAGTTTGAAGGCCATGTGACATTCACTAACCCGCACTTGACCATCGTGGTGAATTAAGACCTAATCTCTCTCGTCAAGAGAGAAGTTCCTGTGTCCCAGCAGTGGGAAGGTTAATAGGGTGATGATGATGAAGCTTTTAACTATCCTATAAAAACCCTCCATTACTTATTACTCCATTATTTATATTTTTTTATGTATGTTAGTCTATAAGGTATATGTTTATATGGGCCTTAGATGCCTGAAATAAATGATTTATTTATTATTTATTTATATTACACCAACTGTTTTGAAATACTTTTTTCGATGAGTAGTTTAACCCTAAATACAGAAGTAAAATAAAATAATTGTTTACAGCTGTAACATACAAAGAAGCATATGTACGCAAGCGTCTGCGCACATAAATAAGTACCTACATAATAAATTATATCAGGCATTTAGCGATAAGATAAAGAATTGACGTGAAGCGCACATAGCACGTTATTCGAGGAAATTACAACAAAATGAATGATGAAAATTTAATTTGCGTATAATAGAAAAAGCTACTTTTTAACACAGTTAAGTATTTATTACACACGAAGATGGACGCGACTTTTATAGCCCGGTCGAAATGAATAAAAAATAAAAATAAGTTCTTTGGATTCTAATATCAATTTTTTTTTTTCAGATTTCAGATAAAAATCCATACAACACATACATTTAAATATCAATAAAGAAATAAAATGTCAACAAAATTTACTTAAAACATTATTTATCTATTACTAGTTTATTTATATACTAATTAGTTTATTGAAAGATATTAAACCTTGAAATATTTTGCGTAGAGCTGAAAATTTTAAAATACATTAAATACACCAATTGAAATGAAAAGTCAAGAGTCACCGTCGCGTCGATCCGATAACTGCATTTTTTTTTATCTTAGGTCAAACATACACAATAGAGGTTCTCTCCTTTTATCTTGAAAACGATTATATTAACCAAAGAGCTTTCAATTGCAACTCTGAAACGTATTGAGATATATCGCAATTGTTGCATTGTGATGGAAAATACCTAAAAATATAACAAAGAATACTTAGTAACCAAGTTCCTACGTTTCATATTGCTGGGTATTATTGAACGGATGAAATTAAAGAAAATATATTATGATGACGGTTTCATATAACCTTAACGTAATCAGACCTACCTTTCACATTCTGCTCTTCACTTTTTCAAAGCGCTTTGCAAAAATCTGAATTCGGTCTCTTATCTAAATAACTCTATTTGATGCAAAAAAGGAATTAGTCCGTTATTTAAATTTAAAAAAATATACATCTTTATTTTTTCTTGCCAAAGAAAAAGCAAGACGATGCTTTGAAGTTAACTACGACTGCGATTTGTACAAAACCCTTACTTTGGAACTTAGAAGATCTATAATCTAAGGACTTTCTTTTAAAATTGATAAAGCAAAAAATCATCATCACCCTGTTAATGTTCCTACTGCTGGGACCGAAGCCGAAGCCGTGTTGGCTAAGTGGGAGGACACGCGACTTTCATTCCGAAGGTCGTGGGTTCAAACCCCGCCACGCACCTCTGGATTTTTCTTCTTGAGAAAATTATGTGCGCTTTAAACACGTGCTTTAACGGTGAAGGCAAATATCGTGAGGAAACCGGCATGTTCTGAGAACTTTAAAAGAGTTTGAAGGACATGTGACATTCACCAACCCGCACTTGGCCAGCGTGGTGAATTAAGGCCTAATCTCTCTCGTCAAGAGAGAAGTCCCAGTGTCCCAGCAGTGGGAACGTTAATAGGGTGATGATGATGATGATAATGACTGCTGGGACACAGGGACTTCTCTCTTGGCAAGAGAAAAAATAGGCAAAAATTGGTGTCTAGTAATTTTTGACGGCCTTTTAGACGGACCAAATAGAAAACCTACATTTTATGTAGCCATCATGCCTGTTATAGCTCCTTGAAGTGAATACTCGGAAGCTTATAGCTTAAAGATTAATAAATCTTTGTGTGGTTCAGAGACGATCAGATATGACCTGACCAATGCCGTAACTCTAACTCTATTAACCTAATCTTCGCCTTCGGAATAAAGAGGGGTCAAGAGCGAGTTCAAGGATTAAAGGGATCTCTCTATTATTTGCTGAGGAGATCCAGGTACTACAAAGTACGAAATTTAGCGTCAAATTGACAAGAGTCTATATGAGTCAAAATATTGTGAAAAACATACAACCATTGATATAAGCAGTTCATCTTCATCAATCATCATAATATTGTATGCGACGAAAGTGGACAAAATATCTCACTTCTATTGTTTCATATTTATATACGCTGACTGACAGGAGTGAGTGCTGAGATGACGGGTGATTGGGGGATATTGAAGAAAAATACATGTTGTGCTGACCCCACAAAGTGACCGCTGACAAGTTACTCAATATGATCTCTGATTATTCTACAGTATTTGTCGATAAATAATAATTAACACTGCCATTTAAATAGGACATCAAATAAAATATTGTAGTTGAGATGACATTTCCTTAATTCATCAATTAGTATGTGGAAGTTAGCGCGTCACTTAAATAATATGTTATTAGTTATTACTCAGAGTATGCCTTAGCCCAGTTATACTCAAGTTTACAATCAAAGATAGCGACTGTTATTGTAGTGTGTACATGTACATAGTTCATAACAGATTCGCAACAACTATCACAAACTAACTGCACACGTCACGGCGTTGCCTGTGTTTTTGGATTTTCTTGGGAAAAACCTTTTTGCCCGCGGTGTAAAGTAGTATATAAATGGACTATTTAAATCACTCAAAGTTTTTTTTAAATCGTAGTACTTCCGAGATAAGCGCATTCAAAAAAACAAACAAACTCTTCAGCTATGTGTGTGTGTGTGCAGCAGCTTATATTATATAAGTCTAGAAAGGACCCTAATCGTTTTAGCTGACGAACAACTCAATTAAATTCCTCACGAGCTGAAAATCACATTTCGTTCCCGGTGCTGCCATCTACCGGCTAACTTGGTAATCTCCACAAGGTTACAGTGTCGCCTCGTGGTATTTATAAACTGACACCTAATTTGATTGCGGCGCTCTGTAGTTGTAGCGTAGATATTTATATTGACGACTTATGATGCTAGCTGATACTAGGGCAGGTTTTTAGAGAGATTACGACACGGTTTGTAGCGACTTCGTGATTTTGGTGGGATTTTTGATTAAAATAAACTGTTTCTCGCGGACAACGGACAGGCTTAATCCTGCTTTTCGTGAATAACTCGGTTTCAATAGTTTCCATTAAAATAAATATTGCCGGACAATCCACACACCAACATCTAGCCCCGTGGTAAGCTATAAGCTTGTGTTACGGGTACTAGACATCTGATATACTTAATATAATAGGCATACATAGATAGATATTTTTTATTATACAAATTAAACACCCAGACCAAGGAGAAAATGCTTGCAGAACATACAAACACTTGACCCCTCGTACCAAATATACCTACCATATACATATATTATGTTCACTTGTATTACACTAGTGCCGTTCAAACGTATTCTGACCTCGAAAATATAACCAACATTGCAATATCAAGATAATATTTGAAGTCTTTGATTAAATAGTTTTTGTACTATGTCCCACTTTTGACAAAAGAATATCGCTTTTTTTTCTTGTAAAGTTCCAAAATCCCGACTAGACAATGTCACTGGTTAGATTGTAGACTATCAACAAAAAATTATCTACGATAAAAAACTATTAAAATTTTAATAAGGTGTTCTAATATAACCGCCTGTATCTGATACGGTTTTTAGGAGAAGGATTGAGCACTAATACACAGCATTATGTATACTAACTATAATTTTATGTTACATGGCATAAAGTAACATGTAACTGCAGGAACATAATAACAACAAAACTGTTTATTTAATCAACATTTAATAAATAAAACGGAAAAGTTTGAATATTTATGTGTAAAAGATTATAGTATACAAAATTATAGGTATTTAATGTGAAGCATTTATTTACTGATTGATGGTACAATAATAATTATAAAACTAAGCAAACGTTGTTTTGCGAAATGAAAAATAGATAGTAGCCGATACTCAGACATACTGAATACTCATATAAAATTTGGTAAAGTCAGTAAAGCCGTTTCGGAGGAGTATGGTAACTAACACTGTGATATGGATATTTTATATATATGATAAAGATAAAGATGAAGTTCGGTCTCTTAGTGCAATTGAAATAGACCTGATTGACTACAGTTCCAATTATATAATATCACGCCAGGGCAACGGGGAACGACGTATTTTCCTAAGGTAAAATCCTAAAGCCTTCTTCGATAAACAGGCTATCTAACAGTGAAATAATTATTCAAATCAGACCAGTAGTTCCTAAGATTAGCGCGTTCGAACAAATAATCAAATTCTTCAGCTTTATAATATTAAAGTTAAGATAATATTTACTACTTACATCCGTATAATCACACAGCATCACCTAACCCCACACTAAGCAGAGCTACTACTTCATATCGAAATTATGATTACTTTGAACCCTTGCTGACGTTTTACATTTAAGTATCTTTAATCACTTTAACAGAATATTAATCTTAACTTAAAATTTAAGAAAAAAACCCCGATTCCAACGCCCTAATTTCTTTCAAAGTAAAACACCATAATATTTTGTAATGTGCACACGATGCGATGATTTGAGACCCCACTCGAGTATGTTTGTAGATTATCGGTTTTCCTTCCCCACTCTCACCCCCAAAACTTTTAAGCGGCACAACCGATTTTCATGTCTAAGAACACTCGCGCAAAACTCATCTTACATCAATAAAAAATAAATGAAAATAGCTTCATCCGTTCGGGAGCTATTATGTCCCAGTCAAACACACATACAGACAGAGAGACAGACACGTCAAACTTATAACACCCCTCTTTCTTGGTCGGGGATTAAAAATACAACTGAATTTCAATTGTAACGATACAGTTGAACTGTGTATTCAACATCGTATAAGGTTCGACTGCTTTCGATTTACTATAAAAGGATTTATTGGTTAACAAGAGAACCCCGCCAGTTCGTATTACAGTTTTTGCCAATTTCACTCTATTTCTATCCCGACCGGGGAACAAAATGAGGCAATATATCAGATTGTTATGTTATGTATTCTATCTCTTTCGAGCAGAGACGATCACGCAAATCGAGACTAAAATATAATTAGCTTAAAAACTTCATAGGTATTTCTACTTGAAAGGTAAAATATATAACCAAAATTTAAATATTCTTATCGTTATGCATAATTGACAAGTCAACTTATTTTAGCTGAATGCAATTTCGTATATCCTCTATTCATGAATAACAAAGGGCCCTCTCCGACTTTGCGTGTTAATTATAAATAAAAACCTTTCAAGCTATTTTATTCATCTATATAAACAAAAATGAATTGTTGTTCGTTAGTCTGATTAAAACTCGAGAACAGCTGGGCCGATTGAGCTGATTTTGGTTTTAAAATGTTTGTCGTAGTCCAGGGTAGGTCTAAACGGTGAGCAAATAAGGAAAAATTGCCGGGAACTTTTTTTACCCGTGCGACGCCGGGGCGGGCCGCTAGTTATAAATAAAAACCTTTCAAGCTATTATTTTCATGCGGTTTTCAGTAATATCCAGATTATACTGACGGACAAATGCGGAGGAGGACTTTTAATTTACATATAAAACGTAATAAAAGTGGCATTGTCATCATAACTTCAGCTGTAGGACGTCCACAGCTGGACATAGGCCTCCCTCGAAGACTTCCAGTAACTTCGGTCGGTAGCAGCCTGTATCAGTTGGGGGGCATCCTACGCTGTGATTGCCACGAACCGGCTAACGCAGGAAGTGGAAATATTAACTAGATCTCAGTTAAATATTGCCGAACAATCCACACAACAACATCTAGCCCCGTGGTAAGCTATAAGCTTGTGTTACGGGTACTAGACATCTGATATACTTAATATAATAGACATACATCGATATATTAGGTCCTTACATATGAAATTGGCGTTTTGTATGGGAGGAACAAAAAGTCGAATATTTTTTAATATAATATATTTAATTAATCAAAGTATGAACCATTATTTTCTATGCACTTTTGCCATCTTATAGGTAGTTCATTGATCCCTTTACTAAAAAAACCAGTCGGACGGGAATCAATAAAATCTTTGAAGGCGATTTGGACTGCCCCATCGGAGTTGAATTTTTTCCCTTGCAAGAAGTTATCCAAATTTCGAAAAAAATGGTAATCTGTTGGAGCAAGGTCCGGGGAGTACGGAGGATGTCTTAGACTTTCCAATTGAAGCTCTTCTAATTTAGTAGCCGTCTGTTGCGCAGTGTGTGGTCTAGTGTTGTCGTGAAGCAGCAGTGGCGTGGAGCGATTGACCAGCCTAGGTTGTTTAGCCGCTAGCTTTTCCATCATGGTTTGCAATTGCTGACAATAGACATCAGCCGTAATAGTCTGGCCAGATTTGAGAAAACTGTAATGAACAATACCGGCACTAGTCCACCAAACGCTTACAAGTAACTTTTTTGGGGTTAATTTTCGCTTGGGGCAGGATTTGGCTGGCTGGCCAGGATCCAACCATTGCGCTGAGCGCTTCCGATTATCGTAAAGAACCCATTTTTCATCACAGGTAATGATTCGGTTTAAAATACCTTCATTATTGTGCCGGTTTAGTAATGTAACGCAGCAGTCGACGCGCGTTTGCCGGTTTGCTTCAGTCAATTCGTGAGGTACCCACCTTTCAAGCTTTTTAATCTTCCCAATTTGCTTCAAGTGAATTAAAACAGTTTTATCACTAACACCGCAGCCTGCAGCTAACTCGGACGTGGTTTGCGATGGATCCGCTTCCACAATAGCCTTCAACTCTTCATTATCAACTTGAGTCTCAGGCCGTCCACGGGGCTTGTTCTGCAAGTCGAAATTTCCAGAACGAAAACGTTGGAACCAAAAACGAACTGTGTTTTCTTTTGCAACACGACCGCCATACACATCATTCACCCTTCGAGTTGTTTCCGCAGCACTAGTGCCACGGCGGAACTCGTACTCGTAAATAATGCGATATTTTAAGTTTTCCATTTTGTAAAATGAGTGACGCAAACAGAAAAAAACAGAAGAAAAAAAAACAAATGAATGACGATCATCGAAGCACAAATACATGAGTCTATAGCTGTACAAATTTGAATTTGGAATTCCTTACCAAAGAGGAGAAATTTGTGATTAAAGTGGCCAGTACGAAAAACGCCAATTTCATATGTAAGGACCTAATATATTTTTATTATACATACTAAACACCCAGACCAAGGAGAAAATGCTTGCAGAACATACAAACACTTGACCCCTCGGCGGGAATCGAACCCGCTACCTCTTGCACCGCAAGCGGACCTCCGCCCACCGCGCCACTGAGGCAGTTAGGCGGTAAAACGAGTTAAGCCTGATCTGATAGCGTTTATAGCCAATGGTGATATGTGTTGTGTATGGAACGCACTACGAAGAGAGTATTATTAAAATCAGATTAGAATGAGAATTAATTTATTTAATTCATTTTACATTGGATACGTCAGAGTTTATAGACATGGAAGCCTATAGAAGTGAAACTCAATGTCATTCAAGGAAGGACGAGGAAGTTTGTTTGTAAACACTGAGCCAATAAACTCGGGCAGGTCGGGCGATTGAAGGATGTTGTTGTTGTTATTGCTTTGCACGGCTCTCTTTTATATTAAATGTCAGATAGGCATGAAGACTACATAAAATAAATTTGAGATGAATAAGATAGACTCGAACTACAACCTAGGGTTCCGTGTATTTGCAATTCAAAATAAAACACAAAAATAGGAAACATATATGAAGGCGCAGGAGGCTTCTCTGGGTCAGGCATCGTAGGTTGATAACAGGTTTTAATTTAATTTTCTTGCTACACAAATTAACACGAAATAATATCACTGATAGATAAACTAGACTACCCTGATCAATTCTAGATTTGATTATAATCGAAATCAAATAGGATTACACCGAATATTAGTGATTCGCCGTGGACTTGGTGCGCAAGCGACCATTCCGTTCTGAAAAGTGCCAAAACCAACATGGCCGCCCCGCCACCACAGATACGACGCTTCACTAGAGCAAACCCGCTATCGGTATGGTATCGCTCTTATTCGGTTATTTGGTTATCCGGCGTTACTGGCGCGCGCCGTCATATATTTGTTAAAAGGGCAAAAAGATGGAGACAGAGCGGAACCCAAGCCCTGACCTGACGCAACGTTGCCTAACTTTATAAAAATCACGTTATGTGTATTTGATGTTATGGTGGCTAGAAAAACACATCATCCCTCAAATTTGCTCGAAAGCATAACGTCTCGCGAAACTGCAATGCTCGGTCTTCATTTTTCGTTTGCAAGCAAAAATAAAAATTACGTGTACATTTTTTTGTGTTTTTTTTGGTGTTTAATATGTATAGTAAAAATATCTATACATGTATGCCTATTATATAAAGTACATCAGATATCTAGTACACGTAACACAAGCTTAGATCTTACCACGGGGCTAGATGTTGTTGTGTGAATTGTCTGGAAATATTTATTATTTTTTTTTTTTTTATGTAATTCTTTTAGTTTTTTTGAGTATTGCATTAGATTTTCCTATGTTTTTATAGGCTTCCCCTAGTAAAAGCTCTGCTTAGTTTGCTACTACCCGGTAGGTTACTGTGTGACTCAATTAATAAGTCATCCTTAATGTTCTAATCCCCTTATTGATTTTTATGAATATTGATTATTAAAGAAATGATTATTGAAGAAAAAATTGGTGTCAAGTATTTTGGAAGGGCTAACAGACGAACTAAACAGAACAGCTTAATTTTTCTTTTTTTTTATAATGTTGGATAAGCCTTCATTTGACTACAATCTCACCTGAATGAGGTCCTGACAATGTGGTCTAAGATGGAGCATGAAGACCTAGAAGGTAGATGGCTTCTCCGGACCACATTACGAAACACCAAAAAATCGCTTCACGCACTGGCCCAGCCCGGAGGGTGGTGACAAGCCGCGGCCGAAGCCTACCACCAGAGACTGTTCTGTTGAATATTTTAATGTATTCTGGTCATAAGCCCTCATACACTTTCAGTTAACTCGACCATATTAGGCGGCCTGCATCCACCGACCGCCTTTACCAAATCGACCGTCCATCTAGTTCGCCACTTCAAGGAGCTAATCCGTTTGGCTATGTCGGTGACCCGCGTTCTTCTACGTATCTCATCATTTCAGATTCGATCACGTAAAGAAACCGAGAGCATAGCCCTAATAAATAAATTATAACATAAATTAGAGTATTATCGAAAATTATTTATTAATGCGTGAACCGATCACTTTTTGAACCTTTTTCAATAAATTAACTAAAAGCAATTTTATGAATATACAAACATGTGCATGGAAAAATATAGTATATATAGTATAGTGACAAGCTAGGTAGGGTGGATTTAGACCCACGACCTTCGGAATAAAAGTTGACCATCGATCGAGTAGCCAACCCGGCTTTTTGAATTTATAATACAATTTTGAATTGACTTAAATTAAAAGTATCGTGAATGTAAGTTATCCACAAATAAAAAAAAATTGGCATTTAATAAGACATTGGCTAAGGTCGGTCGGTGGCTCCTGAAATATGTATTTATATTCTGTCGTATCATGGGATATTTACCACGATTCATAGATTTAAGAACTCGACAAACGCTACGATCACAGACAAACAAAATACTAAGACATGTAAAATCAAATTACTTAATTCAGAAACCGATTCAAAAATATTTTACCACGATATTAGCAAAATCCATGGTTACATTTTTCAGAGAAAATTAACATTATTCCTCCTGACAACGAATACACCATGGTCGTGATTAAGCTGCGAAGAAGCTGGAGTTATATTTAAACACTAGCTTTTCATGGATTTGCCGGCAGCAAAAAGAAGCCTATAGCCTTCCTCAACAAATGAGCTATCGAAATCTGTCTGTAGGAAAATACAGATCAGATAGAACCAATTTAAAAAATTTTAAAACTATTACGAAATAATTTACTTCTAGGATAAAAAGTCGTAATTGATGTTGCTGAAGTAGCATAGTAACTTGTTGAAATCAGGTTTTATATTGTAAAAGTGACGAACGATTGATTCTTTTGACCCTTTCCTCCAGCGGAAATGATTCAGACTTTATTAACTCATTTTAAATTCACCCTGTATATTCACATACACACTGACGCGAGAAAATAAACAAGCATTATTCAGACATTGGTGCGGATATTTTGAACACAGGAAAATTGTTAAGAGTTTTTATTTTGAGTGTTTTTTCCGAATAATGTCTAATTTTCTTCTTAAATTCTTTATTGCATACAGAAACAAATACAAATCTTAGCTATAACATAGGTCATGTACAAAGACCAGTTTAAACCTATTAGAGTTTTTTACAGCAATTTTATTACAGAGAAGCTGTTCTGTAAACATATTAATATATAGATGATATAGACAACCAAGGATTGGCTAAAATCAAAACGCAAAATCTAAATGGCTTATTGATATTTTTTAAAATGTAATTGATCAATTAAACACTCGGCTTAATAATTAATAAGCAAGAAAGAAACACATTTATTATTAGACAAAAATAAAACAACACTAAAATCAACATACACTTACTATAAATCTAAATTTAAAATTTAAGAAAAACCCCCGATTCTTATGCTTTAATTTCCTTAAAAGTAAAACACCATAATATTTTGTAATGTGCACGCGATGCGCTTTCATTTAATACCCCACTCGAGTATATTTGCAGATTTTCGGTTTTCCTTCCCTACTCTTACCCCCATAACTTATTATTAAAAAAAAACTAAATTAAAATCGCTCCATTCATTCGGGAGCTATGATATCCCAGACAGACAGACAGACAGACGCGACAAACTTATAACACCCCTTTT
The DNA here is from genome assembly GCA_929108375.1 of Gymnoscelis rufifasciata. NCBI lineage: Eukaryota > Metazoa > Arthropoda > Insecta > Lepidoptera > Geometridae > Gymnoscelis > Gymnoscelis rufifasciata. The sequence continues at coordinate 1,784,753 of OV815315.1, read as the reverse complement.
TTTTGGTTGGGGGTTAAAAATAATTATAATTAAAACGACTTAAACTTAAATAAAATAGTTTTGTGTAAAATAAGGGCACCTATGCCTGGCATATATTATCATCAGCATTTATATATTTATCTTATACTAGCTGACCCCAGCAAACGTTGTTTTGCAAAATGAAAAATTGATAGTAGCTGATTCTCCAGACCTACTGTATACGCATATAAAATTTGGTAAAAATCGGTAAAGCAGTTTCGGAGGAGTACGGTAACTAACATTGTGACATGAAAATTTTATATACTTTTGATAGATATTTTCTTTGACGTTAGGAACACACCTACATTGCTTAGACAACAGTGAGTGCTTGTAATTTAATATGAACTTTATACCATAGCAATAAAGCTCAAATTGACTACGTTTTAGTTACAAATCATTTGTATGGGAAAAAGAAAAGGGCTATTTTTAGGGTTTTTCCAGCAATAATTCTAATTTTTCTCGCCGTAAAAACCATCCTTGAACTTCAACGAACATTTTAAAAAAAGATTTGGCCAAATTGGTCCAGGCGCTGTTGAGTTATGCGCTTACCAACACATTTTGAAACATTCTCATTCATTCTCTGAAACATTCCGGTTGTCATCTTAAGTTGTGGTGTTGCCACTCCCACGGGCCCTGGCTGAAAACCAGCGCTCTGTCATAGTGCTCCTACGGGCCCTGTGGCAGATGCATTATGCTGAGCCAGGGACCCTTTATTACACAAAATTTCATTAGTTTTAAGGTACCTATATTTAATTTGTTATTAGTTTAAGTTTGTTGTTATTGTTTTTGTAATTCTTTTGTGTAATAATAAATATTTTTCTTTCTTTCTTCTTTCTTTCTTCTTTTGCGATTCATTTTTATATTATACTAGCTGACCCCAGCAAACGTTTTGCAAAATGAAAAATTGATAGTAGCTGATTCTCGAGACCTACTGTATACGCATATAAAATTTGGTAAAAATCGGTAAAGCAGTTTCGGAGGAGTACGGTAACTAACATTGTGACATGAAAATTTTATATACTTTTGATAGATATGATCTTTGACGTAAGGAACACACCTACATTGCTTAGGAGGTTGGATTTTTGGAGGTTTTGTCTGTTCACGTCCGTAAGTGGTAACCCTCTGAATCCTTACACGTGACCTCCGGGTGGTGCTAAGAACAGTCTCTGGTGGGAGGCTTCGGCCGCGGCTTGTCACCACCCTCCGGGCTGGGCCAGTGCGTGAAGCGATTTTTTCGTGTTTCGTAATGTGGTCCGGAGAAGCCATCTTCTAGGCCTTCATGCTCCATCTTAGACCACATCTTCACTTTACATCAGGTGAGATTGTGGTCAAATGAAGGCTTATCAAAAATAAAAAAATAAAAAAAAAGACAACAGTGAGTGCTTGTAATTTAATATGAACTTTATACCATAGCATTATAGCTCAAATTGACTACGTTTTAGTTACAAATCATTTGTATGGGAAAAAGAAAAGGGCTATTTTTAGGGTTTTTCCAGCAATAATTCTAATTTTTCTCGCCGTAAAAACCATCCTTGAACTTCAACGAACATTTTAAAAAAAGATTTGGCCAAATTGGTCCAGGCGCTGTTGAGTTATGCGCTTACCAACACATTTTGCGATTCATTTTTATATTATAGATATAGATATAAAATTCTCGTGTCACGGGGTGCGTAATTGAACTCCTCCGAAACGGCTTGACCGATTCTCATGAAAATTTGTGTGCATATTGAGTAGGTCTCAGAATCGGCCAACATCTATTTTTCATTTTGCAAAACAACGTTGGCTGGGGTCAGCTAGTATATACATTTATATAACACCTAGCCGATTTCGGCTACAGCGACCTTTTTCTAGCTATGTCATAACGAGTGCTTAGATCTTACGTGGCATTTGTAAATAAACGATTAGGAATATATTCAATGATACTATTTAAATGCAAGAAATCACTCACTGAATAGCTGTTGACAATAAATCTAAATTTAAAATTTAAGAAAAACCCCCGATTCCAATGCCTTAATTTCCTTAAATGTAAAACACCATAATATTATGTAATGTGGACGCGATGCGTTTTCATTTGATACCCCACACTAGTATATTTGCAGATTTTCGGTTTTGCTTCCCCACTCTCACCCCCGTAACTTTTAAACGGCCCAACCGATTTTCATGAAACATGTCTAAGAACACTCGCGCAAGACTCACCTTTCATACAAAAAAAACTAAATTGAAATCGCTCCATCCGTTCGGGAGCTATGGTGACACAGACAGACAGACAGACAGACACACAGACAGACAGACAGACAGACAGACAGACAGACAGACAGACAGACACGTCAAACTTATAACACCCCTCTTTTTTGGTCGGGGGTTAAAAAACTATGATGAAATAGAGACCATTGTACAAAGGATGAGGCTTTAATGCCTAAAACTCACACGCACATACATAGATAAACAAACGGTTTTTCTACTCTGGTACCCGACTCTTATGAGGCCGGTTATATTGGAAAAGAACTACCTAACTCATTCATACAAAATACACTCTACATAAGTCTACACAAATTTGGTTGATTGTTTGATTTATCTTGAAAATATTATATAATTTTGCTAATTATTTAGGTATTTTGATTTCTAAATTTTAAATTTTCTTTTACACTTTAAACAGTTTTGATTTGTTACTTTCCATAAAATATTATCTGCAGTAAACCAACTTATAAATTGTTAATTATTACTACACTTATAAATTGTTAATTATCTGGCAAGAGCGGTTTCCTCCAATACAAGCAAATTTTTGCTTAAAGGGGGACTCCAACGTGTATGTATGTTTAATTTATAAGGTACTGAAATAATCATTTTATTAATATTATATTTATTATTATTTGTACCCTCTTTTAGCGACAAACGTGTATTCGCAAGAGACACACGTTAGGGTACCATTAACATAGTTGTACTGTATATTCAAGAGCAAGAGGGCAAGTGGGTTGTTGGTAGAAGGAAAACTTCCTGGCTGCGTAACATCAGGCAATGGACGGGCATAAAGAAGGCAGAAGACCTATTCAGGCTAGCTGGATAAGGAAAAGTTTAAAAAGATGACCGCCGACCTTCAGTAATGGAGAGGATCACTATAGGAAGAAGAAGACTGTATATTCGAGGGCTTGGCTATGCGAGGGTCACGTTTAAGGTCCAGTTCCCGGACTTTGCATGTCGAATCTGAAATGACGGCATATGTAGAGCTGCCTCAGTGGCGCGGTGGGCGAGAGTCCGCTTGCGGCGCAAGAGGTAGCGGGTTCGATTCCCGCCGAGGGGTCAAGTGTTTTTTGTTCTGCAAGCACTTTCTCCTTGGTCTGGGTGTTTAATATGTATAATAAAAAAAATCTATGTATGTATGTATATATCATATTTCATGCAATAAACTAACGTTCTCGAGTTTTAAACAGACGAACAAACAACAATTAATTTTTATTTATATCGATATCTTCTTTTTAGGATTTATACAGCAAATTTCATTTAAGTCAGTTCAGTAATTTTGACGTTATATCGCGACTGACTAACAGAGAGATACTTACGCATTTATAAAATTAGTAATGAAGCCGTGATTTTAGGTAAACTCTGTAAATTATATCTATTATTTCATAAATCAACATAAATGAAAGCTAAGAATGGGCCTACGTTCACTTACTTCCATTACTGTAATATCATTAGACTTTACGAAACATTAAAACCATTCACATCACGCAACTGCGATTGAATTATTCCAGCCTAGTACTTAACAATCAAAAATTTCATAAAAAGAACACGTTATTTCTGACCCCATTAAAACAAATGAACCCTTAAACCAATTGCAGACTCGAATGACCCCCAAATTGGCCAGTGCCCCGGCCTAGGTTCAACGCTCTTGGTTCAACGACCCCGCTTTCAGAACGCTTTCCGCTCCGCATATAAAACGGATTTTATATTGCTTTTACATAACATAATATGCTTTGTTTTTTTGTGCTCAGTTATATAAGGTTTGAGGTTATTTTGTTAAATTTTAATAGCTTGCTGACCGTGTAAGGTTTTCCCGCTGTTTATGTGTGATTTTCCCGCAGAAATTGCAATTTTCATGTGGTATAAAAAGCCAGAGTTAGTCCTTATAAAGCAGCTATATGCCAGGACCACCAACGCTATCATATACGAATACGTCTATATGCATTAAGTAATAAGCTATTAGTTATTTTCATAAGACAAAACATGCTCTCCCATGATTGAAACTACTAATGCATCAATTTGTAAAGATTTGAGGAAAATTCATAAATATTAAAACTTTAAACTGGTTACATATTATAATTATTATTTGAAGGTTTAAAGTTAAAAATCATGATAGTAAATTGAAAAAGATAAATTCCAAAATTCAAATGTCTTGAAGGTATGCAAGGTGCCAGCAAAAATCATCATATATTTCAGGTGTAGTCAGAACAGCTGCCAGAGAGTATATCTATTTAAATATGAGATAAGACAATTAGATAATTTATCAGTAGAATAGGACCCGACCACCCTTGGAGATTAGATTAACTGCAGTTCAATGTCACGACGATCGTAAAAGATATGGTGATCAGAGTTTAAGAATGAGTTTATATTGCTCTCAAATTGTGATATAATGACAATTAAAATACAAACATAAATAACAGAAAGATATTAGGAACAATATTTTTTAATAATATTAGAAGATTGAATCAAAAATAAGGATAAACGTAAGAGAATGTCGGTCGCCGACATAGTCAAACTGATATGCCGGGGATCGGAAAGCTTTGGACATGCATCATCAAAAAGTTGGAAGGATGATTTTGTGTTTAAGTCGAGAAAATCATTTTTATTTCAGGAATCAATTTCACGTTACTATCGCGAGCTTTCCTGTGCTCTTTATTACTTGTATTATATGAGCTACGGTATAAATATATTCCGCTGAAATTTAGGATTTTTTTTATGCACTCTACCGGGCAAGCAATTAGTACCAAAAATCATCAACATGCTCAAGGCGACAAAATATAAAACATTTTTTTGGTAATGGACTATTATATGTAAATAAGGTAAGACTTATTTATTTTTATTTATTATAGTTCAGATTATATGAACATACAACCTCTCTTAAACTCCAACCTCTATCGAGTGCTAAGATAAAGAGTGGTTTTTACTTAATTGTAAAATGACTAAATTTATGATACATAGTGGGCAGTTTTAGTAGCTGAATTTCAATACCTTAATATCATAGAATAAGAAAGGTGACGTAAGCTGTGGATTAGGTCTAGAGCTTGCATTGGTCAGAAGTGAAAGCAATACTTGCGTTTGCAAAACATTATCACGGATATATTAATATAGAGCTATAATATTATTGATATAAGTTTCGCTAAAATCGTAACAACTAATAAGAAAATTATCAAAATTCACATCACTCTTGTAGGTTTTCTATAATATATTAAATCTTTAAAATTGCTTTTCTTAGACATTGAAAGTAAAGAATTGTTTGACTCTGTGAGTACATATAATTATTTTCAAAATAATTCGCATGCGCTGTCTATCAGCTATCTATATTTTAAAATATTCAACATTTTTAATATAATTATCATTTAGCTATAGAAAGTTATTCAAGATGAAGGTTAATAAGTTCTAGAACAACGGGAAAATATATTATTTCCATGGGAAAATCCATATAAAGCGGAAATGTCCCGCCAGTTTAATTATTCAAAGTGAAAGCATTAGATTTTATCTGTTTGAATCTCGTTTAATAAACATATTTGAATGCATTTTTAATTTGACTAAAATCGATCACCTGGTTTCTGAGAATAGATCTTCATATGTCTAATAGTTACAGACCTACCCATACTGAGCTAACCTAATGTTACACCGTGTATATTAAAGGGAAACTTTAATATACACACTTTTTTACCACACTGATTCGTTCAACGAAATCTCACAAACTATAAAACCTGGAAACTTGACATTTAGCAGGTAGGTTTTTTATAGGTTGCCGCTAAGAACGGATTTTACGAAACTCCATCCCTAAGCGGATGAAACGGGGGATGGTACTATGTTTGAAATTCCTTTGCTAATAGCTAAATCCACGCGTACGAAGTCATAGGCGTCCGGTAGTTAATAATTCCACCCTATAGACATCTTCCTAATAATTGAATAGTAATATTTTTTGTGGGAATGATAAATTAATTTCACTAACATAATTAATTACACTGAAAAAGCAGTAATTACTTTTCAGTATTGCACCAATATATCTACGTATGTATGTCTATTGTATTAAGTTTATCAGATGTCTAGTACCCGTAACACAAGCTAAGAGCTTACTACGGGGCTAGATATTGTATGGATAGTCCAGCAATATTTATTTACTAGCTGTGCCCCGCGGTGTTACCCGCGTTATAAAGGATTTTCCCGCGGAATGACGTTTTCCCGCGGTAAAAAGTAGCCTATGTTATTTTTCAGGCTCTAGAGATTCTGTGTACCAAATTTCATTTAAATCCGTTCAGTAGTTTTCGCGTGAAAGAGTAACAAACATCCATACATCCATACTTACAAACTTTCGCCTTTATAATAGTAGTAGGATTTACTGAAAACAGCATTGAGTAATTAAAGGGCAACAATTTCAATATTATACATTGCAATTAATAATATACTAATATTATGAACTCATTATGTTGAAATCAATTATAATCAATTTTATGTCGCTATTACGGCGTTTGCAACACGCCGTTGAAATATCGGAAAACTAATAAACCCTTCAAATCATGGTGTGCCCGTTTCAACTCTTAATACAGTTAATGTTGTGCTCATCTATTATTGGTCTGCACACAAGGAAGCTAGTGCTTATAACTATTCAAAATGTAATAGATTTATGTACTAAGATAATAAGATAATAATTCTTTATTGCGCACACAATTATAAAACAAACATAACAATAATTTTCTTAAAACTATGCGACAATTGGCGGTCTTATCGCTCAAGAGCGATCTCTTCCAGACAACCTTGAATGGATAGGATCATTGAGACATTAAAGGGGATCTGTGTGCAAATATGAATTTATTATAGATACTTACAGGATTATATATAACAAAAGTGACTAAAATAAATAAAATAAACCTACATATATGTAAATATACATACTATATCTAACCTAATAAATAAAACATAAATATATACATAAACTACATAATTATAATGTTTTATAAGGGACAAATGTACACTTTCAGTGGCTACAGGACAAATAGTGTTCTTTGACCATGTCTTTGAATATAGGTAGTGACTTAGCATGCCGGACCGGGACTGGTAATGCATTCCACAATTGGACTGCCCGCACAGTAAAAGAATGGGCGAAGAAGGAAGTGAAATGGATAGGAACTTGAAGAAAAAGAGTATCAGATGAGCGCAGAGATAGAGAGTGAGATTCATGCATGAAAGTGAAACGTTCTTTAAGATAAGATACTACTTACATACTAACTTATAGCGGAACTGATATTTGTTGCTTTGCCATATGCGATACTGTCAATAACCATGGATAAGTACGAGTATGTATATAAAAAAAAAAAACTTTCGAAGTAAATGCTTGCCTTTTCACGACTCCTTCAGCAATTATCATCATCATTATAATACAACTAATTCTCACACATCCTTACCAAATACATTTATTTATTTCTTATTACATCAAAACCTTCCACTTAAATTATTCTACCTATTGCTGAAAACTGCATATTGATCCCTTTTGCAGCTTTTGTGTTTATTCCGAACGTCTTTTATTAATAACTTGTATAGATTGTTGAAATATAGCCGATGATAACTTCTAGTAATTAAATAAATAATGAGGAGGATATCCGTCAGTATGTCAGAGTAGGTTTTAATAAATGAATGGAGCCCTAGATTGTAAATGTATATAATGTATATAATTCACAGAAACAGATAATAATTTCCGTTCAATCAATGTAGCAGGGAGTAATTATTAAACGTACGCTTTCGCAGTAGGAACATACATTGTAATTTTAGTAATGAAATAGGACCTAGTTCAACTTTACTATATTTTCCTGGGTGAAGCAAACATTAGCCCTAAATCCAATGTTTACTGACTGAACAAACTATTGATTTAACTATTGATAAACCTAGTCTAGTTTCGTTTTAGTGTAGTATAGGTCGCCTGTAAGACATCGTACTAGCGATAAGATGTACATTTTGTAATTTTTTTTTATCAATTTTGAAGTGAAAATATCTTTAGTAGCGTAATGCACTATTGGGATGGATAAACTGTTAAACTCGCGTCAGATAATCAGGTCGTCAGATCAACACGAAGAATGCAATCGTACCTAAAATATGATGCATTAAACATTGTTATTATAACATGAATTATTTTTGGAGTTTACTCCTTAATAAACGATTTGAGTTATAAGGCCCGGTACGGAAATTTGATGAGGAGTAAAATCAAGTGTAACACGATAAGTTGAGGCGTTACGTAGAAAGAGACAAACATATATATCTGTAGGATTGAACGTGTAAAAGAATGAGATGGAATACATTACACAGCGTATCTCATTCTCGGGGTCTCCTCTTTGCGCGATACTTCGTAGTCTCACTGTATTTTATTTATATTATTTTGTAACATACTTTATGTAATACGCTTTATTGAAGTTATATAAATAATCAGAATAATTACAGATATATGTTTGTTTCTCTTATCATTTTAACAGATGCGTTCATTTACCCTTTTTTTCTATTCGATATATATCATGTTTAGTTTGAAAGACACAGATTCATGCAAACCATATTTTAAAAACTGTAAAATTATGACGGTCCCATCAATGTACATTTTTGAAACAATAATCTTTGTAAAAAGTAATCCCGACTTTTTTTGTCGTCTGTCAAGGAATGGACGGAGCATTAGGGATACTGATAGGCTTCGTACTCACCCGGCTACAACAGCTCTACTTCGAAAAAGTGTAATTTGTATGGCACCTAAACTTTATAATAAATGACCTAAAAGCTATCGAGACCTAAATGTTAATAACTTTAAGAGCAAACTTAAAATTTTGTTGACTAATAATTGTTATTATAAGATAGACGAATAATTATTATTATTATTATTTATTATAATTATCGTTAAGGAGTAAACTCCAATCGTGCGTCGTAGCTGACACACACACACACACTTTTTTTCATAAGTAATAAACCTCACTTTTTATGTCAAACCATTTAAAGAAGTAATGTGAAGGACATGTGACATTCATCAACCCGCAATCGGCCAGCGTGGTAAATTGAGGCCTAATCTCTCTCTCCAAGAGAGAAGTCCCTGTGTCCCAGCTGTGGAAACGTTAATATGGTGATGATAAAATAAATAAATAAATATTTCCAGACAATTCACACAACAATATCTAGCCCCGTGGTAAGCACTAAGCCTGTGTTACGGGTCCTAGATATCTGATATACTTAATATAATAGTCATACATATATAGATATTTTTATTATACATATTAAACACCCAGACCAAGGAGAAAGTGCTTGCAGAACATACAAACACTTTCACCCTCGGCGGGAATCGAACCCGCTACCTCTTGCGCCGCAAGCGGACCCTCGCCCATTGCGCCACTGAAGCAGTCATGATGATGATGATTTAAAGATATTGTTATTATGATGATTAAATTTTCGTACAAACAGAACTATCGCAGAACAATGAGGTTAAATCAAACTCATAATCATACTATTTACTTGTAGTGACCCGAATACAAACAATGGACGGGGGCGGGACTGCCGACCGCTTGCAAAACAATACGCTTGCTAAACCTAAACAGTTTTAATTAAAAGCAATTATGATTAATGCAGGTGGATTGGGAATGGTGATTTAATGCTACCTTCAGGTTACTCGCGTTTCATGGTATGTGCTTGACCATGAAGTGGTAAGTTGGATGGTGGTAAGTGTCAACGTAGACAAGACTGAATTTTAAAGTTTTTTATTCTTGCCTAGTCGCAATCAATTTTGTATGAATTATTGAATTAATTTATTAAGTTTTGTATTTTTGAGAGTTGTCATCTATCTATATCTATAAAAAGTAATTGCTGTTCGTTAGTCTTACTAAAACTCGAGAACGGCTGGACGGATTTATCTTATCTTAGTCTTGAAATGTTCGTGGAGGTCTAGGATAGGTTTAGAAGGCGAGAAAAATTCGAATAATTGCTGGGATTTTTTTTGACCCGTGCGAAGCCGGGCGGGCCGCTAGTAGTGAATAAATTTATTGTTTGGTTATTATGTTTTCTGACCAACTATGTATTTACCATGTGTATAAACAAACAAAATTAATAGATGTATGGGAGAAGCTGATTTAAGAATTTTTTTTCAAAAAAATAGTTTCGTAGTTTTAGAATATTATTTGAAACATAATATAAAGGAGTAAGTACATATTTTGGACCTTCTGAGAAAATATAATATCAAACTAGAACTAATGTTTCATGAGTTCTGAAAATCATTATGTTAGAATGTTATAATTTTGTTAGTGTTCAGAGCTTTACACTGTAATATGTTTATTTTCTTTTTTGGAAAACGATTTGATTTGTTAATCCATATTATTTATATTTTCAATAAAATATAAATAATATGGATTAATGTTGATTGTACCTTAGAAAATGAAACAGGGGATAATTGGAAAATGTTTCCAGAAATGGCCTGCCACTGCTCAAATAATCAACTGATTTGTGGAAAGCTTTCCAACTATGTAGAAATGTCCTGCCACTGCTCAAATAATCAACTGATTTGTGGAAAGCTTTCCAACTATGTATACTCGCAGGGCATTTCTGGAGTAAGCTCATGTGTTCCTGTGAGAATCCTGCGTAATTATCCTATGGAAGATGTGGATTACAAATATTTTAATTCTTCTTGTTTTGTTAAGTCGTTTATCCACAAAAGTGGTTAACATATTATACAGAAATTCGTGATTTTGAATGAATTGTAGGTATTTGAAAATATCATTATGCATAATATTGTATTAAGTAATAATAAATCTTAAATGAACTGTAACGAATGTAAATATTAATGTGTAAAGTGCTCTCATTAAGTGAACTTTGTAAATTCTTTTGAGATTAATAAACGTTCTTAAACCTGATATACATCGACTCGAACGACCAGCTTTATATGTCCTATTTATTTATGTCAAGTTAAATGGCTTATGAATCGATGGATTTTATTTGAAGGCATGTGAAAGTACTTGTTACGTAACAATAACATGGTGATGAGCATTCCACTCATTTGGAACAAGAACCATTCGCGCCCGAACTCATTGTATGAAACGCCCAAAAATTCAGGTCAATTATACAATAAAAAAAATAAAAACATTTAAAATATATACATATTTTTGAACGCATTGAGGTTTTACAAAGAAGTTGTAAATAGAGTAATGTATGCAAATGTATAATCAATAAGCGATATAATAATATATGTCCTACGGCCGATATCGATTACTTTTAACCCCCGACCAAAAAAGAGGGGTGGTGTAAGTTTGACGTGTCTGTTTGTCTGTCTGTCTGGGACATCATAGCTCACAAACGGATGAAGCGATTTCAATTTAGTTTTTTGTATGAAAGGTGAGTTTGGCGCGAGAGTTCTTAGACATGTTTCATGAAAATCGGTTGTGCCGTTTAAAAGTTATGGGGGTGAGAGTGGGAAAGGAAAACTGAAAATTTGCAAATATACTTGAGTGGGGTATCATATGAAAGCGCATCGCGTGCACATTACAAAATATTATGGTGTTTACTTTTAAGGAAATAACGGCTTTGGAATCGGAGGTTTTTCTTAAATTTTAGATATAAATTTATAATAGACCTTTGACCACAATCTCTCCTCGATCTAGAAGGTAATGTTGACTTGGTGACACTCAGATTGTTAATGGATGAAAACTGCTCTTTCATAACATAAATTTGAAATTGCATTTAATTTTGGCACCTCTTCTCTTATCTCTTAAGCATTAAAATATTATAAAAAGTCTCAGTAGGAGCGCACTTTTCAATTCAATTTTTTGTTATGGCAACACTGAAAACAAAACAGATTACAATAATGTAGCCAATTTTATAAAATCATAATTAAAATACCACGTCAAAGTTATTTTCTAAAGAACAACGCGTTATAATTGTATAACTTATTACAAAGGAGAAAAGTTATGCTTGAAAATGCTCGCAAACTTACTTAATGAGACACCCTATAGTGGGATATATGGAGTAGGACATTTATTTACGTTTCATCTCGAGAAAACGATTTACGATAATCGACGATGCAAATGCATTGCTTTCATTATATAAAATAATTTGGGCAAAGCCATGGGACTAGGGTTTAGATTAGGCTCTACCTGACGTTATTTTAATTACCTTAGATTTATATATTAGTTAATAACTAAGCTTAGATTTTTCAATATAACGGGAATCTAATATATAAAATTCTCGTCACAGTTTTCGTTGCCATACTCCTCCGAAACTGTTTGACCGATACTCATGAAATTTTGTGTGCATATTCAGTGGGTCTGAGAATCGGCCAACATCTATTTTTCATTTTGCAAAACAACGTTTGCTGGGGTCAGCTAGTATAAGTATAATAATGTTAGACTCATTGAATATAAAACGAATTTTCTTTTTAACATTTTAAAAAGAAAATGAGAGAGAATGAGAAAATTCATAAATTATATTCTACTAGCTGTGCCCCGCGGTTTTTTCTGGATTTTCCCAAGGAATGACACGATCCCGCAGTATATACCCAAATCAAATGCATTACCCAACATCATTTTTTTGTATGCTAAATAAGCCGTCACGCGACCACCACAATCTCACCTGATATAAAGGAACGATGTGGTCTAAGATGGAGCATGGAGACTTAGAAGGCTTCTACGGGCCACATTACGAAACACGAAAAAATCGTTTCACGCACTTGCCCAGCCCGGAGGGCCATAACCTATTTCAGGCATTTTTCAAATGAGTTTAGCCTTTTCGCCGCGAGAGACAAACAAACGAATCCACAAAAACACTTTACTATTTATAATTTTAGTATGTATTCTCAAGATTAATTTCATCATCGACAGTATTAACGTTCCCACTGCTGGGACACAGGGACTTCACTCTTTACGAGAGAGATTTATTTACTTAGATTGTATACAATACGTGCAACGCATACTGAGTGTTTTACTAACAAGTTGTAAAGTTTAAACTTACAGTACGGTTAAAGCTTTGTAGCTGTCGAAGTTCACAAGTTTCTTCATCTTGGTGAGCTCCGAACAATCTTGAGATACTTAAGTAACTGACTTTTCATTAAACTTTACAAGACTACCTTATTTATTCTCCATGTTATATCTTCTTTACGTTGCGCCACTCTCTATGTCGTTCTTTACCTTTCCAAAGGATGTCTGGAAGAGATCGCTCACAGCGATAAGGCCGCCCTTTGTACTCGGATGTCATGTCACTGTTAACTGTTTGTATTATAATTGTGGTGTACAATAAAGAGTTATCTATCTATATTGCTACAGAAAGTAGTGTACCTACCTAACATTATTTAGGCTTATCTTGTGAAATCAAACTTTAGTGTTGCTAGATAGAATACTATGATATTTCCGAGCAGAACTTTATATCAACACATTTAATTCATTTATTTTACTTTTGGGACATTGAAGAATAATTAGTTACGTCAGTAAATTAATAGATTTATACATTATCATTTAAAAACTAATTAAAATAATTCAATAGCAGTGTAGCCGAACAATCGCTTTTCAAAGCATTTAGCAACGGCTGTGAAGAGACCTTGTGAAATTTATCATACACAATGCTAGAATATAATAATAAATAGTTTTAACAAAATATAAATGTGCAAACTTAACTTTTTATACTATGGAAACACCATAGAAGATAAAATTCTAAATTGTATTAAATTATTTTACAGAAAGACGGTACAAATGATTCTTAATAATTAAAACATGAATACATTATTCAAATTGTTGCTACTGGGGCATGTACAAAATAAAAAGTTGGTGCATACAAATATTCTTTAAATAATGAAAAATAAATAAATAATAAATATAGCCGAACAATCCACACACAACAACAAAAAAACAACAAAAAAAATGTGTAAATTATAATACATTTTGCTGCTGTATAAGGGTCATTTGCATGGCAATATAATAATTTATTTTTCATTTCAAATTCAAATTCCTTTATTTGCACGAACATAAGTAAAAAAAGTAAGGTCTTAAAATAGTTATAGATACATTATGTTCTACCACATTCATTTGGCATGCAAAATCTTAACAATAATTTACAAATTTAAAATGGATAAATTAGAAATGTAATTTGGTTATAAGTTATACAAAACATGTCAATTAAAATTTTAGTGAATTAATTAATAATGTCATTTTATTCTTAATCTATCCTTAAACATTATGTTTCTTACAATGGTCAAAGTATTCATTCATTGTGTAAAAACAGCAGTCAAGTAACCAATGATGCAACTTTGATTTGAGCTTACTCAATGGTAGATCTTTAAATGTTTTGGGTAGAGCGTTAAAAATTTTAATGCACATGCAAAAGGCATTCTTTCGACTTATCGACAAGTAGAATCCAGGATAATAAAGCTCGTTACAGGTTTTATTTCTTAATTCTCTTTCGCGGCCTTCTTTGCTTCTTTGTATTATTTTAACCTCTTGGTTTGTTTTAAAGAACTCAGGTCATCATTTAGCGTATACTCTAAAAGAAACATGTATTAAATATTTTAAGACTCATGATAGTCATGATACATTGGTAAATTTTCGCTGAGTTTATAACAAAGTCGTTTCACTGACTTTCTGTCGGTCTTTTTTGTTGCAGTTTTTTTAGTAGATGGTTATTCAAGAGAAAGGTTAATGTACTGTAGAAAATACGATATTTCTGTGAAATTACTGGGAAAATCGATACAACGCGAGCAACGCCGCCAACGAGAGTCGCAGGCAGTAGTGTAAGACTAGTAATTATTCATAATAAATATAAATAAATAGATTCTGTTCTAATGTTACTATGACACAGTTTAAAAACCATACGTAAACTAATACTATGTTACAATTTTAATATCAAGTTGTAAAGTTTAAACTTATGATGGTTCGGTAAATCTTTATGGCCATCGATAGTTTACAAGTTTGTTTATCTTGGAGCGCTCCGAACTATCCTGAGTTATATAAGTTACTGACATTTCAATTTAACTTCACGTAAGGATATGACTAAGTTGGCATGCTTTAAACTTTATATATAAAAAACTAGCTGCCTGCCTACGGCTTTTGTCGCTCAAATCGGGCTTCGCTCTTAATAATTGTATTTTATTGCCGCAAAAAGTGGTATTTCACCGCGTTTATAATATTAGTAGGATGGAATGGAAGCTGTTTACTCACACTCTTCAGCCAAATTTTTCTAAGATAAAGAAAATAAACAATTCCAGTTACTTTATCAACTGACCTCCATACTAAACAGTTTAACGAGAGATAAGCAGATGTGTACGGAACAATATGTCCACTGTGTCATCGACACGCGGCCATTGCTGTGACGTCACGTCCGCCCGCCATTGTGCCTGCGCTTGCGCCCCGACACGAGTAATTTAGATGTTAAATGAAAGGTTTTGAAGCATAGACTAATTTGGTTATATCCTTTTTCTGTTATTTGTGGTAATACTTTGAGAATATAATGGATATAGATAAGAAGATTTAAGTTCAATTATTTCAACTTTTGAGAGACTTGAAAGGAAACAGTGTAAACCCGTATTTTTGTAGAAACAACCATATTATAAGTTAGAACGCATTTAAATTTTCAATTCGTGGCAATGTATCATTAAAGGGTGAACCTACATAATATGTATATACGTAATTCCCACGGTAAGTCCATAAAGCACTGGAAACGTTATGATGAGTTCCACATTCGTACACATTTTAAAAGATATTTACCTATTTGAAATTAATTAGAGATCACAACATTTGACCTTTCCAATATTAACTAAATGGAACTTTGTGATATCCAGGTAAAATGCTGCGTTTATTTTAAAACAAAATCAAAACAGATTGGTTTTATGATTTTGGTAAGCTTTGGTTTTTTACGGATCATAATGATGACCGAAACTCGAAAACATAATGTATCTTATAAAATATAAAATAAAAAAGGGTGTGTGCGATTCACACACGATAGAAGTGAAACTTCAGTAAATCGACAAAAGAAAGAAGAATAAAAAAAAAAACAAAAAGAAAATACTATGCAAAATATTTTGTTCGGGCGGTCCCCCATCCGTTAGCGTTTCTTACCTGTCGGGTAAGCCAATCTTATTTCCACTTCCGTTGCATCCGGTTTAAAATCACAACGATTCTAAAGAAGTTTCACTTCAAAAAAACAATTATAATCAAAATATCTAATCGATTTATAGTAGGGCATGCAAACCGATAATCGATAATCGATAAATTATCGGTAATCGGCTCATTTATGTCGGCGATAATTATCGAAAAAAAACGATAAAATATCGATAAAAAATAATTTCTTAAATAATCATCAAAACCATTCCCATCACGGCGCCTCAATCGCGAGTGTTTAAAATTACCCGCGCAAATGCCGCGCAAGCAAGCTTACCTGTGTTTATGGCTTTGGTTGAATGGTTTGAATTTGAATTTTCGTTGTGTGTGATTCAGGCAAAGTTCGATGATGGAAGGATTTATACTAAACTAGTACTACTCAAAACAAAATAAGGGCCACCCGAGTAATTTTGTTTCGAGACTATTTTTTGCTGAACCTCGCGACGAAAATATTTTTTTATGATTGCATATTGTTCTCAAGTGTTGCGTTAACGTTAACGATAATAGTGAAGTACTAGGGATATTAGTGTTGACGGTATGGTAAAAATTTTTTATGTTCCACTTAATGTGAAGTGGGTAGTGTTTTGGTTTATTTTTTATTTTGATCCCAGTTTAGTTTACTCAAGTCTACTGACAACTACGGTTGTTCTCGGAAGTTAAACGTGTAATTTGATATTTTTAACGTAAAATGCCAAGAATTCGCCGCCATTTAAACAATGCTTCTGCTACCACGGCCGTAACGATGGTAGAGGCTGGGCAATCGCAAAGTTCCGTGGCCTTACAGCTGGGATGTTCGCGAAGGGCTATATAAAACCTTTGGAACCGGTATCAGGTGACCGGGAGTGTATCCCGGCGTCGTGGCTCTGGAAGAATTCGAGCTACCACCGCTCAGAAAGACCGGTACGTGGTCGACTCTCAACGACGATATGATGATTGTGGTACGTGGTGGACTTACTGCACGACATGATCGTAACGTGACAGCGCGGGCATTACAAAACCGATTACGCCGGACTACTGGTACCCTTGTCAGCGACCACACCATTAGGAATCGTTTGCACGAAGACCAGCAACATTCACAAAGGCCTGTACCTGTAACCCGCACTAAACTGACTAGACTGGGCTCATCGTGCAAATCGATTACGGTTTGCAAGTCAACATCTTGAATGGGGTATGGAGGAATGGCGTAAGGTGCTTTTTACGGATGAGTGTAAGGTGAAGTATTTTAGTGACGATCGACGTATGCGGAGAAGAAGCGGATAAAGATTTACCGATCCTTGCATTCACGAACGTGACAGATATGGTGGTCCCAATGTCATGGTTTGGGGCGGGATCAGCTTGCAAGGTAAAACTGACCTTGTTTTTCTGAATGAGGGCACTGTGACGTCTCAGAATTACATCAAACGGGTTGTCAGGACATATGTGATCCCATTTTCACAACGAGCGGTGGACGGTTTCATCCTGATGCAGGATCATGCACGACCGCACACAGCCCGGGCGACTATCTCTGTCCTGGAGGAAGCCAATATTCAACTTATGGCATGGCCTGCGAACAGCCCTGACCTGAATCCAATTGAACACCTTTGGGACCAATTAAAACGCCGAGTCCGTGCAACTAAAGAGGATGTCCACAACCAGCAAGAGTTGATTCAATTGCTGAAAAGGTGCTGGGAGGAGATATCACTTGAAAACATCCGCCATCTTATTGAGAGCATGCCATCGAGGCTTGAAGAATATGTTTTGAAGAGGGGAGGACATACCCGATATTAAAAAATAAATAAACAACTTAGCTGTGCTTTAGTCTACAATTTAATGATAATTATTGTCAGGTGTAAACAGCCATAAAAAGTGATAAAATCCAAAAACATTGAATGTTAATTAAAAATGTTAATTATCTTATGCCTAATTGGATTAAAATTTATTTCATTTAATTTAAAAAACAATGTTTTTTTTAAATTTAAAACAATCAAAGCAAAAAATCCGAAACAAAAAAAAAATGGGAAAATTCGTGGTGGACCTTATTTTGTTTTGAGTAGTATATAACGATATAGATAGATTAATAGTAGGTAATACAAAAATTAAATACAGATTGGATAAATAGAGCAGCCGAAACGTAAAGATATTTTTCCTTTACCAAAACCGATAATTATCGATATTTATCGATAAATAGAGCCATAAATATCGAATTATCGATTATCGAAAAGTTTCGATAATTGCATGCCCTAATTTATAGGTATTTGAGATTATGCCAGATCGTTTATCATTATAACCAAATGTTATCATTACCTAAATGATTTTAATGTATAACTATATTAACGATGAAAGGCATCCCGCGAATCAAGAACTGACAAAATGGGAATCCGGAAAAAACGGTATCCGACGAATCAGGAACAATTCATCGCTGCGACGTGCTATTATCGTAAATCTTAAATCTAGATGATTGGTATTTGCACTTTGGGTGAAAGATGGACATATCATCATCACCCTATTAACGTTCCCACTGCTGGGACACAGGGACTTCTCTCTTGGCGAGAGAGATTAGGCATTTATTCACCACGCTGGCCAAGTGCGGTGTGGTGAATGTCACATGTCCTTCAAACTCTTAACAGTTCTCAGAACATGCCGGTTTCCTCACGATGTTTGCCTTCACCGTTAAAGCACGTATTTAAAGCGCACATAAATTTCTCAAGAAGAAAAATCCAGATGTGCGTGGCGAGGTTTGAACCCACGACCTTCGGAATGAAAGTCCCACTTAGCCAAAACCGGCTTCGGCCAACCATCATCATAAAATTACTTTATTATAGTGTGTTTTTAACCTGTCTAAGTTTTGTGTATGCAAATTTTGTTATAATAATTATTTTAAGTTTATTTTGTTACCTTACTAGAGCGACATTATCACTTTGTGACAAAGCTCTATAAATAAAGAAAAAAAAACTATTGATTAAATAAATGAATATGTACTGAATACACACACGAATTACTCGCGTTTTATGAAATGTTATCTTTTTTTACCCACGACGGAACTGTGACGGTATAATGTGTATAGGATGTTTGTTTGTTTGTGCAAACAAATGTTGCCATTTAGCTCCAAAACAACGAGTCCGATTAGGATGCGGATTTATGTGAACCTATCACACGAAACGATTTAAATTTCAACATAAATTAAAAAATCCAAATTTAGAATTTAAGAAAAGCCCCCGATTCTTATGCCGTAATTTTTTTAAAGTAAAACACCATAATACTTTGTAATGGGCACGCGATGCGCTTTCTTTTGATACCCCACACTAATATATTTGCAGATTTTCGGTTTTCCTTCCCCACTCTCAGCCCCCCCATAACTTTTAAACGGCACAATCGATTTTCATGAAACATGTCTAAGAACACTCGCGCCATACTAAATTGAAATCGCTCCATCCGCTCGGGAGCTATGATGTCCCAGACAGACACAGACACGTCAAACTTATAACACCCCTCTTTTTTGGTCGGGGGTTAAAAATATACAATATAATACAATACTCTTAATTGAACACAAAATAATAACACACACAAAAAGATGAAAATGTACAGAAATTGTGAATCAATGGGCGAAAATGGAAAATATAGGACGAATTCAAGATAGTATCTTGAACGAATACTCTCAAACATTACAGTTCATTTAAGAGCAGCTTCAATGGATTATTTAGGTTTTTTATAATATTCATAGCATACTTTATTCTACTGCCACATACCGCACCCTCGGCTTATTGTTTAGACTGAAAAGTATCCACTTTTAGTGATAAGGCCGCCCATGGTTACACTATTATTTACATGTATTTTAGTACTTTAGCATTTTTCTGTTGTATTATAATATTGGTGTTTCAATAAAGAGTATTATAGTAGTAGTATACAATACAATACAATATTCTTTATTGAAACACCATAAAAAATAATATTACAAAGAATTGTGCGTAGCAAAAAGTGAGACAATGGGCTGCCTTATCGCTAAAAGCGATCTCTTCCAGGCAACCTTTGGATGGAAAGAGATCATTGTACACACGGAAGCAGTGGCGTCTACAACAAAATTGTAGAAATAATAAAAATAAATAAATGGGTACAAAAAGATAGGTTTAAAGATAACATAGTGAACATAGTATAGTGTATTGTACCATTGCGATATAAGTGATTATATTATTATTGTTAAATTAATATCATAACTTTAACATAAATACTTCGTATAATCCTACTAATATAATAAACGCTTAAGTTTGTGCTAGTGAAAGTCTGTTTGTTGCTCTACGCAAAAACACTGGATCGATTTTGATGAAGCTTTACAATAATTATATTATATTATTATCCTAGCCGAGTTCGGCCATGGCGACTGCGTCACTAGACAGGCATTTTAACTAAAATACAGTTTTAACTAGGGGTGTAGGTAACCACACCAGAGGGTATCTACCCTTTGGTGTGGTTACTAAAGATACGTGAGCACCTCGGACAGGTCAAGACGATAATAATATAATATAGCTTACATATAAGAGTAACACATAGGCTACTTTTCACTGCGGTGAAATGCCGCTTTTCGCAGGAAAACACAATTATTACGGGCAAAGCCCGATTTGATTAAAATTTAGCAAGGAAATATCTGTTTCCCCAGTAATGGACAAAAGCTTTTTTTTACCAAAATGTATTATTACGCGAGCAAAGAAGCGGGCAGGCAGGCAGTTACATTATAAACCTAATCCATAAAAAGAAATTAATTGATTTATTTATTAGCATGGACCGTTGTTTCGTCGCTTGCGTTGATGTCTTTTAGCGGGTGGTGAGCGCAAAATATGTCTTGAAGGGTAAGTTTAGCTCAGTAATATAGTTGAACTTAAGACGTCTAGAAATACGCTTTTTCAGAGCTTACTTGTGATAGGTTGTTATGGTCGAGTTTACTATCTGAAATAAAGGGCGCTTGGCGCTTTCGTGTCAGGATGTCAAAACGTTTCACGAGCAATTTCGTTCTATTCATGATATTAATAATAACGTATTTCAGGACAATCCACACAACATCTATCCCCATGGTAGCTCTAAGCTTGTGTTACAGTGACTAGACATCTGATATACTTAATATAATAGACATGTATGTATAGATATGTTTTATTATACATATTAAACACCCAGATCAAGGAGAAAGTGCTTGCAGATTCCACGGCGGGAATCGAACCCGCTAGTTATGCTGCGCCGCAAGCGGACCTAAGCCAACCACTGAGGCAGTTAATTGAATGAGCAAGTCATTAAAGCTACATTAACATTACCTAATAGGGTCCAAATATCATTTGAGTTAGGTATTTAGTGTTGGGCAAATACAATAAATATAGCAATAGCAACATAGCATGCTAGCTATTAGCAAATTACTTTTATGGGCATATCGTAGGTCAAAATTTTGACAAGCAGATTCATCTCCTTCTCCTCATCCAAATCCGACGCTTTAGGGATGCCTTCACGAAGAAACACCCCTAATTAGTTTTAATTTATATTTCATAGTATATATGTCAGTATGGAGGTGTTTATTTATATGCTTTTGTGAGGTATTTTATATGTATACGTGGTTTGCGGGGCATTACCTTGATACAAGATACAAAATCATTTATTTCCATTGTTTGGTTTACAAATCTTAGAAACGTCAAAATGCGTTAATTATGCAATACTTTCTTTGGTTTATAATAAATGATTGATTGATTAAAATCTTTTTCATAATTACTAAGGTAATCGAAATTAATAAGGGCCTACAACTGTTAACTATTAGTTTTATTTGATAATATTTTCTGTAATCACATGAAATCCGGCGGTTAAAAGCTCGCGTAACGATGAAATACCTTTTTAAGTGTTTAAAAATATAAATTTATTTGATTCGACTTTAAAGGATTTGTTAGTTTAAGTGGCAGGGACAGGCCATCTAACAATAGTAGTATGTGAAATTTTCTCGAGTAAAATGCCCAAGATCGGCAAGCGAGCTATTTTTTATTTCTTTTTACGACACTAAGTATATAAATCAGGAGCAGTCTGAAAACCAGCGTAACTCCGATCCCTCTCTCGGGGAGCGGAGTGGCATAATCTGAGACTGCTCCTTTTTTGGTACATGGCAGCACAGCCTGGCAGCTAATTATCTGTTTGTGTTTTTTTATGTTAATTTTCTTGTTTGTTTATGCTGTCTACTGTGCTGTTGTTTGTTTATGTACCAAAATAAATGTATTTCATTTCATTTCAAACTGTTAAAATACATGTGTTATTATTGAAAAGTATCTATTTTTAATGTGTTCTCGTTTAAGTATAATTTTCCGACACAATGAAAATTGTTTGCGAAATAAATAAATGAAATGGAATTCTTGGTGTATGAGTCCATCTTATACTTGTCAAATTTATTTAAAACAAAACATTGACGTGGTAGCTACTTTCAGAGTATATACATACGTTTCTGAAATTTACCTACATTAGATTAGAATAGAATGTGTTATGAGAAGTCTTGTTACAAAAAATAACATAGTAACTAAAACAATTTGTGTAACATTAATTTAATTCCTTAAAGTTTTAAAAAGTGAAGTAAAAAGAAAGAAGGAGATATCAACTTGGCACCAGTGAAGTTCTGGTGAGGTCAATGAACTGCGCTTAGTTTTATTTAGCCATTACCTACAGGGTACCCCACGCGTGGATAGCGTGGACTAAATATAAGCACAATTGGACGGACTCGTTCGTACAATTACCACTTGTGAAACAATAAGAATGAGACGACCAAATATTGATTAACATAGGGAATTTAAATTTAAGGCGACAACTCATAAAATTTTTCGGACTTTTCGTGTCGCTTTGCCGTTAATTTGTTTGTTCCTCAACTCTAACAGAAGTACATAGCATTTATGTACTTCTGTCTTAACTCTTAAGTCGCATAATATTTAATTTAAATCTTGCCATGATATAAATATGAAATTACTTAGCTGTCTGTGGGAAACTGTAGAATTAGTAATTAGCGGATTTTAATTATAGTCCTAGTATTCAGCAATACTTAGGAGGCATAAGAGAGGAATGTTTGAATGTGTGACTTGCACCCGTTCCCGTGCGAATGCTTAACCAGCGGCGCGGAGTTGCCCAAGCGCATACAATCCATCTATTGCTAAGAAATGCCATTCAATCATGCATTCAAAAGATTGATATTAACACTTTTTTATGCTAGAGGAAGATACGTCTTCATTTGACCACAATCTTCCCTGTTGTAAAGTCACGATGTGGTCTAAGATGGGGCATGAAGACCTAGAAGGTAGATGGCTTCTCCGGACCACATTAAGAAACAAGCAAAATCGTTTCACGCACTGGCCTAGCCCGGAGGGCGGTGACAAGCCGCGGCCGAAGCCTACCACCAGAGACTGTTCTCTACTATTTATACATTTAACATAATATTTATAGAATTTAGCTTTATTAAGCTCCAAGCAACGTATTAAAACGGTTATAACCGGAAATCTATTTGAAGGAGGCCTATGGCAGCAGTGAACATATTACGGCTGAAATATTGACGAGAAAAAACTTGCACTATTTGCTTTATCAATATAGAAAGAAAGTGTAAAGATAATGTAAATATATTGTAATAGCGTTATTTAGTACAAATCGCACGCAAGTTAAAACTCTCGGAAAACTATGTTAATATGCTAAATTTGTGTAGAAAAAATTAAGTCGAAGTAACGTAGCTTACTAGAGAAGTGCGGGATTCAAACCCACGTCTTCCATTTACCTACAAGTGGGGTTTATGACTTTGTAAAAACATAAAGTTCAGTTAATGAGATATTTACAAAAATTGTATCCTGTAAATAAACATTTGATTTGAAAGCCTTACGTCACGTGAATCTACAATGCACTGTCCACTGTTAATGATTTTTCGATAGCAAGTAAAACAAAAAATACGGATACAGTGTTATATATTGTTTGTCATCTACCTTATTATGGTGACAGGATGCGACTCGTCTTGAGTTTCGCAATGAAGTCACCGCTGCTGTCATAGCAGAAGCGCGAGCAGCTTGGGTGAGAAACTACACAACGAAATTAAATGCAGTTTTCATCTTTAAATAAAATTATATAAGAGGGGGTTTTAAGTGTCCATATTGTAAACATTATTCTAAATGCGAAAGTAAATTTATTTATTTCACTAGGCGCCGCGTCTGTTTGTCTTTTTGTTCGGGATTAACTAAAATGTACGAAACGAATGGGAAAATTTGAGTACTTCAAGGGAGGTTTTGGTGTATAATTTGTAAAGGGGCGAATGTGGGTGAGCTTCAATTCAGATGATAATTGTTAAAAATCGGGAAAAATTTGATAGTAAAAAAAACTCTTTAGATTAAGCTATTTTTGTACATTAATGCGCGCCAACTTCTTATCATAAACCTGTTGAGGTTGGCTGGTAGAAAATGCCTTGGGATAAAGCCAACTTACTGTACAATTCTTTATTTACATGTGCATAAAGTATTCTTTAAAAAAAAAAATCAAGCTTTAACTTTGAAAGTTTTGTTTATTTATAGGTACCCTGGCAACTGACAGTAGCAGTCATATCACGTCATATCGCACAAATCAAATATATTTTATGGCAAAACAGCGATAGCCGGGTCAGCTAGTGTTATATAATTTCGGTGAGGAAACCGGCATGTTCTGAGAACTTAGCAGTCTGCAAAGAGAGAAGCCAGAGAGAGACGCAAAACGCAGCAGTGGGCACGTAAATAGGCGTGCTTAGCTTAGACTAAGGCGACGGCAAGGTCTAGTCGAAAATAAAGTTGGATATCAAAAACTTTAAATTGGTACCAAGTTATTATCGAGAGATACTCACTTGCTACGAAGTTACACTGCTAAGAAAAGCTCACCCGATTACAGGATTAGGTAAACGAATACCTTTGTACTAAGACAACTTAAGCAACTATGTTATGGTAACTTAATGAATGGTGTAGGTATATTGAGGTGTTAAGTTTAATGATTTATTCAAAAACCAAAGATAAAATAAATTTGTGTTCAAATTAATTTTGTCTAGTTAAAAAAGTGGGTGCGGTTTTAGTGCCTACTATATAATATGGTTCCATATGAGTAGGTATTTAGAGTGGATTTCTGCAAGGAATGTCTGTACCAAATAATTATCTACGATAAACGCATTCCGAAATTGAAGTACCGACCTCTCAAGAAGATCTTCGATAGGTATTTAACGCATCAAAGCCACCACTATTTAAAATGATCTAAGGTTTGACGCGGCGTTTAGCGGTTGCGGGCGCGGTTTTATACGTGACCAATGGCCTAGCCCGGAGGGTGGTGACAAGCCGCGGCGGAAGCCTACCTCCAGACACTGTTCTTAGCACCACCCGGAGGTCACGTGTAAGGATTCAGAGGGTAAACACTAACGGACGTGAACAGAAAAATTAAATGTGAAAAAATCTAAATTTACAATTTACAATGAAAAACCCCCGATTCCCATGCCTTAATTTCCATAAACGTAAAACAACATAATATTTTGTAATGTGGACGCGATGCGATTTCATTTGATACCCCACACTAGTATATTTGCAGATTTTCGGTTTTCCTTACCCACTCTCACCCCCATAACTTTTAAACGGCACAACCGATTTTCATGAAACATGTCTAAGAACACTCGCGCGAGACTCACCTTTCATACAAAAAAAACTAAATTGAAATCGCTCGATCCGTTCGGGAGCTATGGTGACACAGACAGACAGACAGACAGACAGACAGACACGTCAAACTTATAACACCCCTCTTTTTTGGTCGGGGGTTAAAAAATATGACGGCTTTTTTCCGAAAAAAAGCGACACAAATCAAAATGTTGCTGTAAGAACCAGCAACCATTCATAAATATTTTTTACATTACTTATTAAACACCCAGAACGAGGAGAAAGTGGTTGCAAAGCATGCAAACACATGAGGCCTCGGTGGGAATCGAACCTGCAACCTCTTACGCCGCATGTGGACTTTCGCCCACAGCATCACTCAGACAAATAGCAGTATATATGTATTAAAAACAACAAAAATTGGCTGAAGTATAAGATAAAAGTACCCATCTCCCCATACAAATACTTCGTTCTTTATTCTGTGAAATATAAAATAGAATATTATCAGTTGAAAAAATGTTTTATCTCGCGCAGAGCCTTACCGAGAAACTGAATGTAACTGAAAGTATTATTTTCCGGGAAATCCATTACTTGGGTAAAACGAGTTTCAATAGCTCAGCCATAGAATAATAAATTACTACGTAAACTCTCAACTAAAGTGAGGTTTATCACTTTTAAATTTCATTATAATAGATAAAAAGTAGGTACCTCTGTGTTTTTTAGTATTTTTACTTTTTAAAGAATAAACCAAAACAATTACATTTTGCCACTGAATTAATGATTGCTATACATTTCTTTCGTTAATTACTATCATAAAGCAAGAATAGAAAAGCAGTCAACAAAAAACACATCAAAGTCCAAGTGATATTTGCATTCCAGAGCGACTTAAATCCAGAACATAACGTATATTTAATATTTTAACTAAAACGTTTATATCTAAATAAGTAAAGCCTTTAGAATTGATAACAGATATCAAAAATAACATTTCGATAACATACCGCGATAACATCGAGGTAATTCGACAATTGCCAATAATTTAGTCAAAATATTTACAGTTAAAAGACATTGTTTTTAAAACAATTAAAGATTGAACCTTCAAAAGGCTAGCGCAAGGTCACCTGCCCGTGTTGATTGAAGAAATTGGTAAGAATTTAAGGTGATTTGAACGAAAGAATATACTACAATTTGTTCCGTAAATTATACAACCAATGGAAATAATAATTTCAATTTACCAACGATAAACAATATTCTTTTGGTTGAATTATAACCCAATATGTATCTATGGATTACATCAATCAAGATTACAAAAGCGTCAACATCATTTACGATTCAATTACGACAGCTAGCGACATCTGTTGCGCGCTTTTGAACCAAACAGAGCGACATCTGTTGAGTGGTAATAAATTTACGTAGTAAGCTTGCTGGTGTAACTTGTGCCGTTTAGCGCTGAGTAACGTAGGTGGTGCCATCTATGTTTTTATGAAATAAGCTATTAATACTAAGGAGTAAATTTAATTGGAAAATAAAGAAAAATTTAAGAGTTCTTTATCAGAAAAATATTTTGAAAATTCTTAATAATAACCCACTTACTTCATTTACCGAATCTTAGGACATAAAATACAAGCAAGTAGGTTCTCAGAATGATCTTTCATAAACCATTCGTAAATCGCTAATTACTGAGGATATTACGTTGTTTCGTATTATACAATTTACTTTATATGTTAATTACTAATTCCTAGTAATTAATTTTGAAGAAAATTTAAGAAATTTTGACAATATTGGCTACTTTTAGCTATTATTGTAAAAATCGAGACTGACATCATTCTAATCAATTACTCTACTTTTTCCGAAAAACATTGACCAACCTAAATTACCTTTCATACATAACATTATCATCAATAGCCTTTAATTTACTATTTTCGCTATGATATATGGTTGGAATTATTAGTACATCATTTGGCTTCGGTCAAACCTAAGTATCAGTAGGCAGAAGTTGGCGTGGGACATTTTTGCCTAAAAATATGCCGCTTCTCGGTCGCATAGGAGTGTAAAGAGCCCTAGTAAAGTGTGGGAAGCGTCTGCCGCGCGGCAGAACCTCCCGCCCGCCTATTACGTAAAACTTTGCAGTAGCGACAGCAACAGCAAAGTGACAGCGACCGCTATGCTATTGGTTGCAAATTGCTTCGCTTCCTAGTTGCTTTGGTCTTGCAGGTACATGTCTAAAGCCTTATCTATATAAATAAAAATGAATTGTTGTTCGTTAGTCTGATTAAAACTCGACGGCTGGGCCGATTGAGCTGATTTTGGTTTTAAAATATTTGTCGTAGTCCAGGGTAGGTCTAAACGGTGAGCAAATAAGGAAAAATTGCCGGGAACTTTTTTTACCCGTACGACGCCGGGGCGGGCCGCTAGTAATCAATATGTTTTGATTTCCATTATTGATAAAAACATTTTGACGATTTCTTCAGACACTCATTATCATCAACAGACTATTTAAGTTAAAGTATTTAGACAATTTTATATAAGGAACTGTCATCATTATTCCCAATAGCCTTCAATCTTAACGTAGAACTAACCTTGAAGTGCTGATGAGCTGCCTGGTCCTCCGCCTCATACTTGTGCTTAATGTTCTCGATGCGCATCTGCCTCAGGACACCAGCTACTTCGATTCTGTAACAATTTAGAAGTAAATAGTAATAGACTATTATAAAATACTGCTAGACAATCCATACAGCAACATACTAGACAACTTACACATATTTTTTAGATAATATAGTACATACATACATATCTTAATTGATATAATATTCTCTATCTACTGGTTGACTAGAAACCACCCAGATGTGATTCAAACTATAGGGTTATAGGAATAAAAGACATGTTGGACCTAGTGCAGTCAACAGCAAAAGAAATTGATGAAATAGTTTTTACAGTAAATTAAGTTGTAGTTACTGACTATTGTAGTTTTTTGGATGTAAAGAAATAATTAACAAGTACTATGCAAGTGATCACATTTATTTGGATCATCAGTTTTATTATGATCATTTTCTTCTGACCAATAAAATTAAAACTTTATTTGGAATTAACATTAAGGTATAATTTGTTACATCTGGCATGTAACACTATAAGATGTTTTGAAACATCTTGATTTGGATCACATATTTTTGACTGTACATAAGTTGCTGAGCTGCTGGGAGTATTTTAGACTCTTTTTATATTTGTGTGGTATAGAAAGCAAAGAGCTATAAGTTGATAATTTTTGGGGTCAAAGTATGAAGTTGCAGTTTCTTAATAAATGTTGTGAAGCATTTTTCAGAAAAAAAAATAGTATTATTTAAACAGGCTTCTTTGGAATATGCTAGATTCTAATAAGAATCTATCCTAGTATTGTTCCTGTTAGACACCACAGGCATGTGAGATAGAATGGTTCTGGTAGTTAATGTTTGGAGCTCCTTATCTCTACAAATATAGGTTAAAGAAAACAATTTATTACCTTTAACATACATTACATCTAGGTTTCAAATTATATCATGCATAATACAACTGATATCATTAGTCTCTAACCTGATCCTCATATTCTCTTGCAGTCTCCGCAATGGCCCAAGGTACTCTTGCGACCGACCACCTCGAACCTCGTCCAGTTGGTGATCCACCTGCTTCACTCTCTCCACATACAGCTGCTCTCGGAGCTGAGTGAACTGACGCTCAAGATTAGCTGGAAATATTAATTTGACAATTAATTATTAGGTTGCTTGTGTAGAGGTAACCTATTGCAGTATGTCTATTTATGTCGAGATTGTTAATCTTAAGATAAAAAAAGTCTATCTATTTCAGGATTTTAAGAGAATATATTTACATATTAAAATCCTGATTACTTATACTGAGCAATTTACCAATATCTGAACTATCAATATTTCTCAAAAACTGTAGAACACCTTGTGAAAGTATGACCTACATATTAATAGCAATTAATTTCTGAATTAAAACTTCAAAAACAAACCTGCACAAGAGCGTAAAACATATAAAATAGCGCGAAATAACTTTTATACAGTGCAACGTAAACAAAATATCCTAATCTATTGGGTTGTTTTGTAAACATAACCTCAAAATACAAACCTAAATTATCTAAGCATTCGTTCCGCCGCCGCTCGCATTCGCTCTCGTCCATTTCCGAGGAGTCATCGGAGTCTGGTTCATCGGCCTCTTCTGCACTAGAGTCTCTATCTGGGCCTCTAGAGGAGCCCCCAGACCTTTCAGTGTCTCCCCCGGACAAGTCCCCATCCCCATCACTGTCGCCTTCCACTTTCATCGACGGCATTATTGAGCGCTTCACAATCGTGCCGTAAAAACACAGTTAAGTCATAGAAATTTATCGTTTAGAATTACTGTTGATTTTCGCTCCTTTGCTTTGCTACTGAATTCGCGTAAAAACAAGCAACGTCAGAAAATTGTCAACAACTATTTGTCGTTGTCAAAATTATGTTATTGTCAACGTCAAAAGCGACAAACTTCGATTTCGGGACATTATCTGTCTGGGAAAAAACAATTCACGGACGATTACAAATGGTGTATGGCCACTAAACTTTGTACAAAAAATATAAAATCAATATAAAGACTGCCGCAGAGAGGACGGTAATTATTAGCGAGATTATGCCCAACAGCCTCAACAGCTTGAAGGATTATGATATACGATTGATTTGATTCCTCTTGATTGTGTGTAGGTAATAAGTTATTAATTATTTAAGTAAATACAAATCTGGCAGCAAGTTTTTCTTCATAATTAATCTGATGAAATGATAATTTAGACCTTAAAAATGTATTTTAAAATATTATTTTACACAGTATACAATAACATTTTCTCATTAAATTCCCGGGATTTGTAGCATGTCCATAATAAGATATCTTCATGAAGTCCAGGCAAATTGTACTACCTATTCCCATCTCTAGCTAATAACAATTTTATAATATTTTTTTAGTTTTTGAACTGCTTAAGGCCGTTGCCCTCGACCCGGGTTTGTTACACGAAACGTCGCGGCCGGCGCCCCGCCGCGCCGCGCCGGCGCCGCCAGTCCGACTTCCCATTCTCGCAGGCATACAGTAGCTGAAGGCAAGGCAGATTTTCGTACACTCTACCCCGTAGCTGTATTTGAAGCTAACACATTTGTAAGGCCGTAAGTTCATGATGAACGAACGATGCTCCAGCCAAAATAACAGGACCTCGATTATCGATGTTTATTAGGTAGGTACACAGGCCTACGTCAATGTGGTGGCTTAAGGCTGAATAGTAGTGATCTGAGACAGAGCTCCTAGCGAGTGCTGAAATAGATGCAATTCTATGCGTATTTAGGTACACAGACTGTCAAAAATATATTAGGTACGTAATAAATTATTTTTGTCTTTTAAGTTTTACATAATATTCGTATTAATATGTGTATTTGTTCAATAGTAGGTATGTTTTGTTATATTACTTTAGAGTGTATGATTGTTAAAATTGTGTCATGTTATTATTATTGTATGCTCATTGGGCAAACTGTTGAAACAATTTTATAACCCACCATCTATCTACACAGTTTTATCTTCTGTCTGTGTTGCATTTAAATGGTGGTGATTGTAAACTCCCTCCGCTAATAATGTTGTAGGTGCCTACCTACTTAATTTGATTGTTTTATTTTGAGCATTTCATGGTCAAGTAAATGATTCCTCTCTTCACATTCATCATTACAGCCGTAGGATTAAAACTGCTAGACTTTTGTTCATTGTGCCATCCTCTCATTATTGAAACAAAATGACAACAGCCTCTCCATGCCTACATTGTTCATAATAATGAATTAAATAAAATAAAACCAGCATTATCTGATATTAAATTTAATAGGTACTCTATTATTTACATGAAATTGTTCTATTAACATGTTATTTATAATATTTTATCATTTATTCAGTTGTTAATAAATTATATACAGGACTTTATAAATTAGATAATAATATATCAATACTGTGAAGTAACCGAAGAATAAATTCTTAGATAAGTGCACGAAAAACGATTAATTTTGTGGCCCTTGCTGTCAATTAATTACCTATACATAATGTTATATTGATTCGCGCCCTTATCTTCACGACACAATTCCAAACCACACAGATGAAAAACAAAACTTAATTTATAATGTTTTAGCACCTCCACAGGCTAAGACCGATATATCAAACTTACAAAACTAATAGAATAAATCTCTTGATCAAAAGTTAAAAGTTTATGACTATGACACATTAAAATAGGTAAGTAAACCTACCTGAAACTTAGTACACATAATAGATAAAAATACCACAAGATTATCAAGTAAAGAAGGCTTACAAAACGTTTATGTTTATATTGTTTTGAACAAAAAAATAATTATTATAATCATTTTTCGGCACAGATCTATATCACATATCCGCGATCCTACTAACGTTCGCTTAGCAATGACCTTCAAAACAGTTGAACATTTTTTGAAGTTCATCGCGTCATTTCTGTTTGGGTCGGCCTTATCGCCGTATCATGCTAGCCAACATTTCCTACAGAACGGCCGTTCATTTTGCAATCCCGTAAATAAATAAAAATGGTTAGAAAAAATATTGGACCAGTGAATATTTCGTAAGCCTACTTTACCATTTCCCTGTGTTAAAATATTATCAATTACATAAAACAGTTTCTATGTAAATACACCATACAAAATAACATCAAAATTGTGATCATAAAAATTTAATACATTTTTAAATTGCGACATTTTGGCACTAAGTATTTGTATCTGGAACGCCCATATTTTAAAGGACAAGTATTTAATACATAGTTTTATACCTACTTCTATGTTAACCACATTAAAGTAGTTTTTAGAATTATGTTCACATTATTGCTGTTTTTAGCAGATCGATGAAACGATTGACCCAAAAATATAAACATTGTATAATAAAACAAGTAAGGCCAAGAAAGGTAGCCACAGTTGGATTGGTTTTATTTTAAATTTATTTATTTTATTAATTTATTTTTATTTTAATTTTTTTTAAATTCTTCTATCATGTTAAGCTTTCTTTATATTTTCAGGATGTAGAGTACCTATTATTAAATGCACCTACTGACTATAGTTTACTTACATGTGCCATAGTCCATTCGATTAATTCGATTGAAGCCACAAGTGTATATTATTAATTTATTATCAATAATGACAGGTGAATGAGAATAGAGTTCTATACAAATAAACTTGAACCCAAACCAACTTTGACTACCCAATTAAACAACCTATAAGTTTCATCTGAAATCGTACAATATTGTTTGAACACAAAACTTCAACTTTATTTGAAAAGGTTACTATAAAACAGATATGTCGTTGTACAGTGGTATCGTACGTTACTTGTTTATAAAATATTGCTCTTCTAACCGCTACTGTAAGCAGTGTTCAATAATGTATTACTGATTATTGCCTCTATTCATTAAGTTCTATAATTCTTATAGAGAAATTCACGAGACTACAGGAGAGTTTTCGAAAAATTCTAATTTTTTTATAACTACCGTACAAAGGTAACGGAGAAATATTTTATTCATTATCAACCGTAATTTATTAACTATCTATTTATTTTGCAAACTATAAATTCCTTCGCATTATTGTTTGTGTGGCATTATATAAAAATTCAACAATTTATTTATTACTATTTAGAATTTAAATTTTATTTTATTCGAATTCTTTTAATAAGTTCTGTAATATCTATATAATGGAAAATACAAGCGTATATATTCCTTTATTCAAACGCTCAAAAACTCTATAGAACATGAATGGGGCAAAGATGCTGAAAAAAAGGAGACAGTCTTTTATTTTGGCAAAATTATACATTCTTAAAAGTGTATACAGGTCGCTATGGTTGCTCTCATGAAATTCATATTATACTAGAATAGCTAACTATAGTAATCAAAGTAAAGACAATTAAACAGTGTAATAAAATGCTTTCCGATACACAAAAGGGTAACTTATACTAATGGACTTTGTATGAAGTCTAAAGATTAGGACTGGAATTTATACAATGTAAATTACCTAAATAATGTATCTAAATCTATAAACAAAAACACTTAGATTGGTACTTAAATATTTAAGTAAAACTTTAATGACTTCGACAAGTACCTTGATAAGCAGTTTTTAAGGCGATTATGTGGTGGAATGTTAAATTTCACGATAAAAGTATTTAATAAAATTGTTTTATGTACTAAACTTCTCTCATCAATTTATTAACTTTTATAAACATTTCATAAGTTATTTGCACCCACATAGGTAATTTAATCTAAATAATATAGAAATCAATGATAACTCTTAACATAAGTGATGTTTTTGTATCGAAATAAATCAAATGTCAAAGTATTGAACATTATTATAAAATTTGTTTTTGTAAAATACTTTGGCATTATGACAGTTATGCATATGGGAAAACATTATTAATATATTTTACAATTAAATAGTCCGGGAACACATTTCTAAATCTATATTTCTCTCTACCACCGTCAAATCCAAATTACCTGTGTCGCTACTAACCTCGTATCTACCTAGAACATGTTTAGTCTCCCTACCGATTCTCTTTAGTTTCCTAAGTCGCCGCTGAACGTCGCAAGCATTGAAAAAGTAGATTATCAAATGTAAAACCATTCGCGCTATCATATCGAACATCAACACGAATTTGAACAGTCTATAGTCTTTAGTTGAAGTCACTGATATTTCGCCGATGTTTAGGTTACATTGCGTGTTTTGTTTGAGGGTGTCGACTTCGCTCAGTGTTGGTGCTGCGATGGTCGCGGCGCGGGGGGGTGCGCGCTAGGTGTGCTTCAGCCAGTGCGCCGGCACCCACTGCGGCTCGCGCTCTAAGCTGTTGATCTCGTTCAGCAGCTGCTGGTAGGCGCGCTGGGTGTCGTTGTTGATGATGATCATGTCGAAGAGGTGCCCCCATCGCAGTTCCATGTCTCTTGCTGTTGCGATTATTTCTTTCAATTCTTCTTCCTGGAAACAAACATTGACATTTATATATGCCGCTAGTCTTGTGGCCACACTGCCATGCCACTGGACACTGGGAATTACAGTTAAAATATAGTTCTGTTGCCGTAACATTTAATGCGAATGAATGGAAATTAATAATAAATCTAAATTTAAAATTTTAAAAAACCCCCGATTCCAATGCCTTAATTTTCTTATAAGTAAAACACCATAATATTTAGTAGTTAGGGCACGCGATGCTTTTTCATTTTATACCCCACACTAGTATATTTGCAGATTTTCGGTTTTCCTTACCCACTCTCACCCCCATAACTTTTAAACGGCACAACCGATTTTCATGAAACATGTCTAAGAACACTCGTGCCAGACTCACCTTTCGTACAAAAAAACTAAACTGGAATCGCTCCATCCATTCGGGAGCTATGGTGCCACAGACAGACAGACCGACAGACACGTCAAACTTATAACACCCCTCTTTTTTGGTCGGGGGTTAAAAAATAAGTTCGGCTCTATGTATTTGCCTGAATGTAGTAGGCGTATAAATATTAATGACGTTAATACTACCTTGAAAGCCTCCCCGTTCCTAATCTTCTTCTGCCTGAGCTTCTCGAGGCTGGGCGGCGCCACGAACACCGTGTACGGCTTCAGGTCCGAGCCGCGCAGGATCTTCAGCGACTGCGGGTGCAGGTTCAGCACGCAGATCTTACCGGAGTCCACCACTTCGCGGATCGCTTCTAGTGACGTTCCTGTGGATCCATTTAGTTGTATTTACATTTTTGGAGTTTACTCCCTAAGAAACTATTTGAGTTATAAGGCCCGGTACGGAAATTGTATGAGGAGTAAAATCAAAAAGTGTAACACGAAAAGTTGAGGCGTTACGTAGAAAGAGACAAACATATACATATCTGTAGGATTGAACGTGTAAAAGAATGAGATGGAATACATTACACAGCGTATCTCATTCTCGGGGTCTCCTCTTCGCGCGATACTTCGTGGTTGAGACTATGAAGTATCGCGCAAAGAGGTATTGCTGTATTTTATTTATATTATTTTGTAACATACTTTATGTAATACGCTTTATTGAAGTAATATAAATAATCCGAATAATTACAGATATATGTTTGTTTCTCTTATCATTTTAGCAGATGCGTTCATTTACCCTTTTTTCTATTCGAGAGAATATCATAATTATAGTTCGTAAGTAGTAAACTCCAATCGTGCGTCGTAGCTGACACACACACACTTTTTTTTTGTGCTTGATAAGCCTTCATTTGACCACAATCTCACGTGATGTTTAGTGACGATGTGGTCTAAGATGGAGCATGAAGACCTAGAAGGTAGATGGCTTCTCCGGGCCACATTACGAAACACGAAATAGTCGCTTCACGCACTGGCCCAGCCCGGAGGGTGGTGACAAGCCGCGGCCGAAGCCTACCACCAGAGACTGTTCTTAGCACCACCCGGAGGTCACGTGTAAGGATTCAGAGGGTTAACACTTAATTTAATTCATTTTTGCCATCGGGCTCGCGATCAAATCAATCTATCTTCAAAGTTTTTTACAGACGTGGAAGAATTGTATAAGACACAATGTGTCATGTAACAAACACATTTCAATAACTCACCATAGTAAGCTTTCTCGTACTCCCCATGTTCGACGAACTTTCTGTTGAGTATGTCCGACTCGAACTGCGTCCGCGATATGAAATGGTAGTCTTGTCCTGGAATCTCGTGGTCTTTTCTAGGTCTTGACGTATCTGGAATAACATAGCGACACATATTATTGGTGAATCATGATCATATAGACATCAATACGATGGGATATATTATGTAAAATGCGTTTTTGGCGTAATGTGTATAATGCATAACAATCTATTGTAGGTACTTAATTAAAAATTTACGTTTAAATTTCAGGAAATTGATCAACTTACGACCGACGTTTCTCTGTAATTTTTATGCTATAGGTATCATGTTCTAGTAAGTTGTACAACTTATAACTGATATTGCATAAAAAAGTTATGCGAAAACAGTTATACGTTTTGTTAGTAAACTATCATTAGTCTTAAAAACGTAATGCCAACTTTAAGGTTACATAAAGAACTTAAAAATGGTTGTAATCTAGCCGTAATGTAAGCTTCTGTTCATTTATGGTGCGGATTCAAACTCAACAAATACAAATACAACGCTTACACTGCAAGGCGACACCGCCGCGCCGTGACAGATACCATGATACGGACACAATGATATTTTAAACAATACAAAAAATACAAAAACGTTTATTGTACAACACAGTGATATAAAAAATCTTAATATAATGGTTTCCAAACTAGGCACAGCCTGTATCTTGGAAACCTCCTTCCAAATGAATCCAATCATACATATAAAGTACTAATAAAATAATATACGTTTACATTTTATAGAGAAAGAAATTTTAGTATATAAGATTTATATTTGTATGTATGTAAGTCTGTAAAGTATATGTTTATATGGGCCTGAGATGCCTGAATTTACAATTATTATTAAATTAGTAAAAACATTGTTATGATATTATGAGCATGAGCCAATGAGTCATTGCTGACGATACTCACGTGGAACTGCAGCGGCGAACCGCGAGCTGTCCTCCATGAGCCGCTGCCGCAGCTCGTGCCGGCCGATGTTGGGCGGCCCGATCAGCACGATGGGCCGCTTGTGCGACGTCCGAGGGTAGTACAGCGCCACTTCTTCGTACGTTAGAATCTCTTCTTGCTCATATTCTGTTGAGAGAAAGATCTTTATTACCACATAACATAATAAATACAACACATAATGGAAGCAGAAAACATGTTGTGCCGACCCCACGTAATGGATAATGTCAGGAAGATGATGATGATGAACATAAAGGAAGCTGAGTAGGTAAATTGTAACTTAATTGTAGGGGATCATAAGATTCAAATAACGTTCTTGAGACTCGAAAACATCACAGGTCACACATCGTGGTGTTCAATGCTGATCAACGAATGAGGCTTTGGAACACGCACCCACTTGTATGAGACCAGTGTGCTGGATTCTGCTCTAACCCCCTTATATTTTAAGAGAAGGGAAGCATATGTGCTAATGCACTATTGGTCCAGAATTTTAATAAAACGAGCCCCTATCTGCAGTAGCTCGTTACATTAAAACTAGGAACTAGGACTGAGATAGTTTTTCGGCACTACCGGCCGGTAAGGTTAGGTGAGGCTACTTAATTAGCCTAATAATAATAAATAATAATAGTAAACATTTTATAAGAATTTTTATTAAGTGTTTTTTTTTATTTTAAGCTAGTGGCCCGTCCCGGCTTCGCACGGGTTTTTAATTATTTTTTTTCCCCGGCAATTATTAGATTTTTTCTCGCCTTTTAAACCTTCCCTAGACCTCCACGAACATTTCAAGACTATGATAAGATAAATCCGTTCAGCCGTTCTCGAGTTTTAATCAGACTAACGAACAACAATTCATTTTTATTTATATAGATTTACAGGGAAGTCCCTGATATATTCATTTATTGTGTGTTTGTAGTTTTTGCGATAAAGCGGCGAGAGAAATGCATAATCACTCAAAATTACAACTCATCACTTAATCACAATTATTAGCCTTTTTAACTTGTATGTACACTGCATCTCTACCTACTCTTATTTGTTTCAAATTTCTTCATCACCACTGGTTTGCTGTAAGAAAACTCTTACAGGGTTAAGCTCGCCTTTGTACATGACCATTGTTAATAAACCTTAATGTATCATTTTTGTGTACAATAAAGAATTTATGAATTTATTACTTTATATCACTGTTCTTGCGATGCAGCCTGGAGACAGACGGATGTCGAAGTCTCAGTAATATGGTATCGTTTTAACGTTTGCGTACGGAACCCTTAAAGCCAAAGAAATATTTGACATAATTAACGAAATTTTAGGACTTTATCTCCTATGGTAGTTTACACTGTGTTACAGCCATTTACGTAAAAGAAATAGGTTACAGCAATGGCATTGGAATACTGGCAATATAATAAAATATCTATTAACGTACCATCACCACCCGACGAGGAATAAAGAGGATATCCCGCTTCGCTTGTTGCTTTCTTCCCCTTCTTCTTCCTCGGGGTCTTCTTGGCACAGAGCAGGGTTCCACCTTTCCTGGGTTTGTCCCTCGCCGCCACTTCGCCAGCTAGTGTTAACTTCATGGACTCCCGCCTGTAAACAGAATATCAGCTTAAATATCCTGTTGTTTGTAGGTGGGTATAATGGGTACTAAGGAGCCGTGTGGTCTACAGCGTTCTCGGATGACATTGAGGCTCCAGCTGATAACTTCAATTTATAAAAAATGAAAATGAAAATGCATTGTCACAAAAACACAGTATACATTTAGGTTATAATACAGAAAACAGAAAAATATAGAATATAATACATATTTTGAAATGAAATATTATAATGATATTTATAATTTTGAATGAACTAAATTTATAAAAGCGAAAATTAGTTGTTTGATCATTTCTTAACTGGTTCAACTTTTTATTTTTTTTAATATTTACTCTTAGTATACTCAATATTTCCTTAAACATTTGTCTAAGTACAGATAGTTTGGAGTACGAAGGGATACCTTTAATCCCAAAACATGAACAATGATTTCCCATGGCAAAATAAAGCGAGTAAAAACTAGTCAACCCTAATTCCATAGCAGAGGGGATTAGCACAACAGGGCCATAATATTTATTTCGGTGGAGTAAGTGTTACTCACTGGTGTTGGAACGCCTGACTGGGAATCAAACCAGCTAACGACTGATCCTCCTCTCCCTCCCGGAACGCTTGCCACCAGTTCGGGTCCTCTCGGCTGGTCACGTGGAGTACGTCGCCTTTTTGGAAGCTTATACCTGGAGAAGAGAGTTTGATTACGATGGTGTTCTTGTGTGTTTACATAATTATGTGGAATAAATGTGCTCCTACCAAAATGAGGTATTTTATTTGTAACTATAAGATACTCCCAAAACAATTCAATTTCTTCTAATTTAAGCTGAATTCATGCCCTTGTTAAACATAGTTGTAATGAAACTTAGATGTGACTTAGAACGGAACTTTCTTGACATCTTCTATCTATTTTGTTATCTATCTTTTTTGTGACACATACATATATCATATAATATCAGTGCTCAAGATTGCTAACTAACGGTTATACTTTTAAAGTGGCTCTGCCAGTACTTCGCTAAGTTTAGCATTCCGGATAGCGTTCAGAACCTGACACAACTCACTCACTGACACACCGCATACTTATTCATTTGAATTTAATTATGTGTTGTAATTATTGGAACGAAGTTCCTTATTGCGCGTTGTGAAAGGGGGCAAGACGGAAAAAAATCTTACGAAAAGTTGTCACGACACTCTTTGCTATAGTAAGCTATTGTAAGCTGTGCGGCGTCGCATGTTTCTCTGTCTGTCTCTCTCTCTCTCTTATAGAAAGCAAGCCAGATATTTTCATTTCTATTTCGCATTGAATAGTGTGGTGTCGCGACGATTATTTTTGTTGAGTGTATACAGGTTTTTTGTAAATAATAAATAATAATAAAACTTCGTTCCATCCGGGTGTCCCTTGACCCCTCTCAAGTTTTTTATATTTTTAATTTACATACATTATGTATAATTTATTATTTGACTTGCAATTGCGATTACCAATAAATTGAATATTCTAATTATTATTCTTACCTCCCTACCCGCGTTATCACATCGTCAGGACACATCGTCCTCCGGGTCCTATTCTATTCACATGCATCCAGCCAGCAGCTCTGACACGGCTCGCACCCTGACACAGGGCACAGGGCACAGGGCACACGGCACACTCACCCAGCTCCCGACACGGGATGTACACGTCGTCCTCCGGGTCGTAGTCGAAGTGCGCCCGCACGTGCAGCACGCGGTGCGGCGGCG
Organism: Gymnoscelis rufifasciata; assembly: GCA_929108375.1. Lineage (NCBI taxonomy): Eukaryota > Metazoa > Arthropoda > Insecta > Lepidoptera > Geometridae > Gymnoscelis > Gymnoscelis rufifasciata. The sequence continues at coordinate 1,743,867 of OV815315.1, read as the reverse complement.
GCAGCGGCGCGGCGCGCGCGCGCGGCGCCAGCACCACGCTCAGCGTGCCCGACAGCGCGCCCAGCACCTGGCACACTCACCCAGCTCCCGACACGGGATGTACACGTCGTCCTCCGGGTCGTAGTCGAAGTGCGCCCGCACGTGCAGCACGCGGTGCGGCGGCGGCAGCGGCGCGGCGCGCGCGCGCGGCGCCAGCACCACGCTCAGCGTGCCCGACAGCGCGCCCAGCACCTGGCACACTCACCCAGCTCCCGACACGGGATGTACACGTCGTCCTCCGGGTCGTAGTCGAAGTGCGCCCGCACGTGCAGCACGCGGTGCGGCGGCGGCAGCGGCGCGGCGCGCGCGCGCGGCGCCAGCACCACGCTCAGCGTGCCCGACAGCGCGCCCAGCACCTGGCACACCTCGTGCACCGACTTGCCGCGCATGGCCACGCCGTTCACTTCCAGCAGCTGTCACCATGGATATTTTATTATTATTTTTAATTTTTTTATGCAGAAAAATATAATAATTGTTTAAGCTAAAAAGTGAGGTTTATCACTTATTAAAAATCATCAAGACTTTATTATAAAGGGTTTGAAATATATCAAACAAAATGTACATCGATATTGTGTTAAAATGGTGTTTATTTTTGTTTATCTTGCTTAAGTACGTTTTATTCACATTTGTCCAGGGATTTGAAATCAGACTATAGATTTAAGTCAAATTAGTACCGATGGGCCCAGTCGGCTATAGAAAAGTACGACAACCGAGACCAATTTTTGCGGCCCCAGACTGCAAAAAAGCTTCCATAGTGTCGTTTGGACGTGGAACTCTCTGTGACGCTCATAATGAAAGTCAAGAATGAGGGTAGTCCGTAATGTCTACCATTGAACTTGCAACTCGTAAAACACAAGTTGAGTTATATTGTGATAATGATGATATTTTCTATCTACTAAAATAAATTATTTACAAATAAATCAGTTCTCACCTCGTCTCCCTCGTGCAACAACCCTGATTTCTCCGCGGCCCCGCCCCGCACTATCCTACCGATTATCACCGCCTCGCCTTCGTTCCTTACTGTAGCACCTGCAACCAAATAAATAAAACTAAATTGCTAGACAGTCATATAATGAGCTATTTTAACATCCTAAGATTAACGAGGTCAAGGAAACAAATTGACTCGTTGGGTGTACAATCTTCTCAGCGCTTACAACAGCGTCGAAATATCGCCAACTCAATAGTCGACAAATCATGGAGTGTTAACCTTCTCAAGTTTTATCATATATTTGTAAACTCTACGCTACTTAAATTCATCAGGTAATAACTTCGTCCAATTTATATTTAACTGTACATCTCAACACCTCAATAGTCTTTATCTATTTATAAAATTGAACTTTTTTCAAGATCACAAAGCAATAGGTAAATAATATCTTATCGTGTAGATAAAATCCCGAACAAATTAATCACAATCAAGTCATGAAACGATATTGATAATAATAACAATTAAAATTGATAACACCTTGAAGGTTATTGCACAAACGCATTAACTACTCGAAAATTGATAAATTTATATAATTGCCTCATTAATAACGAGTATAACTGTCTCTTTTTACATTACGAAATTAAGTAGAAATTTTACTACCTCAAGTAACGGTATTGTTATTTTTCTTCTCGTAAGTGCTAAAGTCGTAGGTACATGCAGCAAATATATTTCGCGTTTGATAGAGAGAATAATAGGGTAAATATCAAAATAAAAAAAAGTGTGTGTGCGATTCACACATGATAGAAGTGAAACTGCAGTAAATCGACAAAAGAATGAGAAGAATACAAAAAAAAAAAAAAAAAATACTATGCAAAAAGATTTTGTTCCGGCGGTCACCCATCCAAGTACTGGCTTCGCGCAAAGTTGCTTAACCTTGTTAGCGTTCCGTTGCATCTGATTTCAAATCACAACGATTCTAAAGAAGTTTCACTTCAAAAAGTCAATTAGATTATGTAAAAAAAATATACCAATTATTTTTATTTTCTTGCAAACAAAAATAAAGACTTTACAGTGCATAGAATTTTCTCGTGAGGTAACGCTTTCGTGGTATTTGTACTAAAACCACGCTCGCCAAATGCGGGTCGGTGAATTTCACATAAGGTAGATAGCAATAACATTAACTTTGTAAAGGAATATTAACTTACCAAGTGGTTCATTAGTCTTCTCGATTTCGATAATCCTGATCTGAACATTGTCGTCCGTAGCGACGTTCTTGTCGTTATCTTTGTGATTCAAGTTGTTTGCAGTCTGGAAAGAAAAAATAAATTGTATAAACATGAGATAGACCCATCCTACACCTAGGGTTCAGTACACAAAAAAGTTTCACTTGCCGCTATTCCCTCATAAGTTCAACTTTCTCTCTATCTCGGTTCTAGACATATAGCCTGATGACAGATAGACTGACGTCGAAGTAATACCCTTGGGTACGGAACGCTAAAAACATTTCATCATATCACAAGTACCACATGCTGTTTCCTCTTGGTGAAACTGGCTTGAAAGACAAAGATATAAATATATTTGCAATAACTTTAACCTGCTTCCCACTGCTGGTTACCCACCCGGGATCGCCAGAGATAGATAGCAATAAGCTTCCCTCTGAGGAAAGAGAGAGATAGTTATACATCCGTACCTTATGCCGCTTCCCTCTAGTGAAAGAGGCGGGGTCTAACAAAGCGGCGGCCTGGTCGTGCGCCTGGATGAGGCTCTCCACCTCCAGCCCTCCGAGGATCGACAGCAGTTCCGCCGCCAGCGCCGAGCTGTCGCCTCCTGCGGTCGTCTGCGCTCCTAGTACGTCCATGCACTGGAAAGAGGAGAATCGTTGGCGACTCTTAAAATTTTTGAAATTTTCTAGTTTAGACAGATTAGACAACACTTTATTGCACACCACACAAAAATATAAACAATGAACATATACTTAATATATCAACATAATGTTGGAGTACAGTGGGCATAACGTTGGAGAAAATTTTTCTATGATGACTTTAAAGTTCTACCGGCTTGTTTCTACAGATATCCTGCCTACGAATTATATAATTACCTCCCTTACATTTTTATATGGAAAGGAAAAGTGAAAACCAAGCAAACAAAAAAACATCACATTAAAATTAGTTCGGTTAAACTACTGATTTTTTAACAAGATTTATTAGTTGAAAGCCGCTAAATATCTTCTGCCTTTAAGTTATCTAACATCATTCATTAATTTTAGCCGTAGGAGTCCACTGCCTACCTTGAACCGTAGACTTTACCAAACTAATATATTTTCATTATAATATCATAGGTTGTATAATATACTATAATATATATACTATAATATATTGTTTTCCAGTACTGCTGCCAGAAATCCATACTTCTTTGTATAGGTTAACTTACGTCCTTCAGACGGTCAGAAGCTCGATGTGTGTGAGGCGGTGCGAGACCCTGCCTCGTATGCCGTACAGCCGTCAGCACGGACGCCCTGGTCGCCAGTGCCGTGCGCAGAGCCGGACAGACCAGGGCTGAGGCTGCACTGGCCACGCGAGCTGCTAGGGCGGCCTCCCCGCCCGTTGCCAGAGCCTTCTGAATCCTCGTGAGCGCCGCGCATACTTCTTGGTAGTCTGTGGAGCAAAAAGTTTGTTGAGTGTGCTGGGTTTTTGATTCAAATTAAGGTATTGGCCCCTTCGCCAGCTCTAAACTTGTGTTGCGGGTACTAGACATCTGATATACTTAATACAATAAACATAAATGTATAGATATTTTTCACCAAACATTTTAAGACCAGACTAAGGAGAAAGCGCTTGCAGAACATACAAACACTTGACCCCTCGGTATAATATAGTTCTCGTTCGTAAAATTAATATTATCTAGGCTGTAGCCTGTAGTACTTTTAGTAATCTAAGCCGTTGCAGGTATAGGCACCTTACTTCCAGTTCACTCGGCACCAGAATCTGGGTCGAGCATTGTGTCTGCGATTAAACACTCACTGGATTGATTCAGGAAATTATGGCGGCAATGGAATCTGTGTTAGAAGGCTCTACTTTCATCCAGTCGTTCGTTATTGTGCTTTGAGCGCATATTTCCTTCAAAAATAATCCCATAATACATTACCTATGGCGGCCCGTGTTGGATTGTAGCGATGAAAAGCTTAAAGCATTCCTCAATAAATGGGTTTTCGAACGCGGAAATAATTTTTCAAATTGGACCAGTAGTTAATGAGATTAAAGCGTTTAAACAAGCAATCTCTACAGCTTTATAATATTAGTATATAGATGTCGCTAACGTAAGCCATCTGTCAACAATCCTTTCTCGTTGTGATTATAACAAGTTTATCCAAAGCTATTCTGTATGGAAAATACTAGCAGGCATAAAAGTGATACTGCTCTACATCAAATCTTTAATCTACATTGCGGCTCGTCCCACAGTCAAACAGGTCGATGTTTTACAATTATGCGCGAGTTACACAATTCAATATTTCGTTTCAGTAAACAACACTTACCAACAACAGCATACAATTGTGAGGTGGAGTCATCACTGATGTCGTCCTCATACGCGTCATTGACGAAAGCGGTCCCTGAGGCCGGTGGCGTGGACTCCAGGGCCTGAAGCTTGTTCGACCCTCGCAGGGACGTCCGGAGGAACTCATTCTGTGCTGCGATTCGTTCTTCGGCTTCTTTGCGTTGGCGGAGTTGCTCCTGGAAAGGAAGCTGGGGTTAGAGTGGTCAAGCTACGTCGATAAATTTAAGCTATAGTATAGCACAGCTTATGTGTTGAAACAATGCTTAAACAAAATCGGTTACACTGGACAATCCACACAGATTTAGACCTATTTCTCTAAACTTAGGTTACGAGGACAACATACTTATACTTAATTAATACAATAAATATACCTTCTGGAAATTTTGCAGACATATTATTAGGGACGATAGGTACCTACCTAATTGCAAAACATTATGTGCTATTTGGTGTATGAAACATTCATACTTTAAACTTTTTGATTCTAATATAAATACTATAATCAAAAGGTTGCAGTATATTTACGTGTTACATACACAAAACAACACGCCGCGGATTGATATGTTTTGCTTTAGGTACGGATTCAACTTTCCAAAGAATTATATATGGAGATCGGACTGTAAATTATTGAAAATGTATTTCTCTAATCCACTTTGCAGGGTTTCGGAAAATATCAGACAACCTATCCTATCTCTGACCTAGATATTTGTAATGAACAGGTATTCTGAAGCTTCAAGCTTTTGCGTATAAAGGCAGTGCTTCGCAACAACAAGTATACAAACTGAACTAAAACTTAAGTTATACCTACGTAGGCACCAAAGTTCAGTCTGAGGTGAAGCTAAAAGCAACACAAAATATGTTTGAATGTTTGATGAAGAAATTTAGTGGGGATTTATTTCCTGTTAATGCTTCCTAGTGTCTGTTTTTTAACCCCGACCAAAAAAGAGGGGTGTTATAAGTCTGACGTGTCTGTCTGTCTGTCTGGGACATCATAGCTGCCGAACGGATGGAGCGATTTAATTGAGTTTTTTTTGTATGAAAGGTGAGTTTGGCGCGAGTGTTCTCAGACATGCTTCCGTTTAAAAGTTATGGGGGTGAGAGTGGGGAAGGAAAACCGAAAATCTGCAAATATACTCGATTAGGGTATCAAATGAAAGCACATCGCGTGCATATTGCAAAATATGATAGTGTTTTACTTATAAGGAAATTAAGGCATTGGAATCGAGGGTTTTTCTTAAATATTAAATTTAGATTTATATCAAACTAAATTAATAATTGTAGAAGGAATATTTTTGAACGCTGTAAACACAGGAACAACTAATTGATGCGATTTATAAATTATTTTGTTGTTAGATAGTCGATAGGGAAATCCATAAAACCATAAAGGAAATGTTTTATACTAAAGTTGTTCTTAATAAAAATATCGACATCAGTAATACTATTTCAAATATTACCGCCTTACTACAAAAAGATAAACGCGACTTAGACACGCGTTCAACAGTGTTTAGCAAAAGTAATCAAATCGCTTTTTTGTTTTTTTGTGGTAAGATCATTAATATCCTTATAATGTATCTGTAAAGACCGATAATAATAAATACGAAAGCAAGTGCCGTCGCGATGCTACTAAATCATCTGTTATAGATGCAAAAGCCCATGATTCTTATTACAAACATTTCAAAAGTATGAGCTCAAACACATCTACGGTCAAAGCACCGTTGCAACAAAAAGATGTTAATAAAATACCAAAAGCGGCCAACATTGCCATAACCCGACTATGCCAAATATGGACCTTTGCCGAGTAAAGCCTTTGTTCCTAAACAGATTCTCAAGTTCAAATGTTATGTCAAAGAGCAAAGGACACACCCGTTAGGTAATTTTAGATGTAAACTATGCCATTTATGTGTTGTATGTGGAGCTCGAGTGGGGAATCTTGGGATCTTGGTTAGTTTAGTCTTGAATGTAGCCTCATAGTTTGGTAATGAATTCAAGTAGTTGAGCAGTTTGGCTCGAAGCTGAATAGATGGAGATTTTGCATAATACTGCAGACATTTTTAAACTACGTTTCTTTAAGATCTGTATTTTTTTGCTTAGAAGGGTGCTGTATCATGAAGATGTATCTGTTATTTGGTGTTTTCTCGAAAAAGTGAAACGAGAGGTTATCATCATCATCATCACCCTATTAACGTTCCCACTGCTGGGACACAGGGACTTCTCTCTCGACGAGAGATATTAGGCCTTAATTAACCACGCTGGCCAAGTGCGGGTTGGTGAATGTCATATGTCCTTCATACTCTTTTAAAGTGCTCAGAACATGCCGGTTTCCTCAAAATCTTTGCCTTCACCGTTAAAGCACGTGTTTAAAGCGCACATAAAGGTTCTTAATTAGTTTTGATAACTGCTATTGCGAGTGTTATTATTGAAAAATATTTATTGAATCACACCTTTCATTTGAGTTTAGGTAAAAAAAAACGTCCATACTACATCCCATGCATAATTTCCATTCAACCACCATACATCAACCCATCAATCCACCGTTAACAACGCATTAAGCTGACCTGTCCTTCTTCTTCTTCTTTTAATAGATGGCGTCCGTGACTGGCTAGTCTGTCTTGCCTGTCCTTGTATGCCCTGTGCTTCTAAGGAAATAAATGTTTTGACTTTGCTCACCGCTACGAGTACAGTGTAAGTTTGACCAGAATTTCCAGAGTAAATACAACAGATCTCATTATACTAACCTTATAAAATAAATTAGGAGCAATGTTTTGCCAGTTATATTTTCTTTGTCCATTCATATTTAAAAAAAGAGGTTTCCTTGTTAAGATTTAAGTCCTCGGACCTTTTTAAAGCCTCTTATCTATGTTAACAGTCGAGCGGTCGAATGATGTCATGGCGAGTTGCGGCAAACAGTAGCCTTGGGTATGTACTCGTTGAATAAAGGTTTTTGGTACAGAAGGTTGACCGAAAATATTTAGTTAATTGTAGTAATACTAATGGGAAAGCGAGCGGATTTGTTAATGTTTTTATTTGAGAGTTTAATTCGTTAATATGTGTTTTATTTGGGATATTAATGTGCTGACATTTTATCATTTATTTCTAAAATTCATTGTGATCCGTTGTGAAAGGCATGATCGAATGAAAGTTCACTCTTCGTTATTATTGTCGTTAAATCAAGATTTTAAGGTGAAAATCGGTAAAATATTAAAATTTTACAATGTTAATGAAATACGGGTTTTACGCATTAAATGAACTAAACTACTTATAAACAACAACAATAATCGAACTAATAAAGAGCCAAACTTTCAAATTAATTTTGAAAGTGAATTAATCTAGGTTTATTTTCATACCAATCGCAAGCATTTTTATCTTGACCCACAGCTATTTATAAAAACCGAATAAAACTCGACAGCAGCTTTTAAGAAACAAACGATCGCAGCACTGGACTTAAACTACTATTTAAATATTGATAATATTTACATGTTCACCCAACCCCACATAATGTGTGACAAGGGCAGAAAGATCATGTATTAAATTTACTCATTAGGTAAATTTAGTATTAATTTAGTAAATTTTGTGATAGAGCAGCCGTTTTGACAAGAATCTATTCATCACGTTCAAAGTTTATATCCCGTAAAAGCCACTGCGTACTAAGACATCTCTTAAGTACAATGAGGTTAATCTCGTAACAGGTGCAATGAAGAGTGAAGTTAGAACAATTTCCCTGAAGTCCCAAGAAACAATTTATTCAATCCTTTAATTAATTTACTACCTGCGGAAAACCAATGCGAACAGATATGCCTAGAAAAGTTTGTTTTAACAAAAAAATACTTTTTTTCTATCTCCCAACAAGTTTCGTAGAAATTGAAAAGTCGAGAACCAAAAATACACACCAAAAATTAGAATTAGAAATTAGTCCTTTTTTTGAACACTAAAGAAAACAATCACAAATACCTCGATAACTAAAAATACACGCCTTCTCCTTTTTTGTAGTCGGTTAAACTAAAATGCTCAAATATTCTAAACAAATAAACAACAACAGAAAAAACAAGCAGAACCTGCTCCTTTTTGAAGGCTTGACGTTGCGTTACTTGGGCGGGCGCGTTCTCATACAAATGCGCTACATTGCAGCGCCGCCGCGCCGCCGCGCCGCCGCGCCGCGCCGCCGGCCGGCCGCGCGGTGTCGGATCACTTTTGTACGAGTTTGACACCGCGCCCGCGCCTGCGTCAGGCCTAACTCGTAACAGGTGCAATGAAGTTACCCATAAAACAATTTGCCTGAAGCTTGCGGAGGCTATAAGGAAAACTGGCCTCATTTTCATTTCTGCTTTGAAGTTTCTGCCTATGTGGGCCAGAGGTGGATTCATGGAATTAAGAGATTGGGTTAATTATTTATTTATTTAATCCCACAGTTGATATCCAGGATTTATACATAAATCTTACAAATTTAAATAGTTATGTTGTATAACTATAAATTACGGTTAGCTACTTCTAACACAATAACTATCATGAGTTGGCGATTAAGTAGTTTAATAGTGGTAAAATATATGGTATGACTTTAGTATAGTACTTATGAGAATTAACATGTACGACCTCTAACGAAACCAAGTGCACTATTAATTCCTAAGATGTATGAATAAATTAATTAATTACTTAACATACTAATTAATTAATTACTTCAGAGAAATATACTTATTCCCATATAAATCAAAGTTATCATGCAACTTTTTCATTTAAACCATGGATCTCGGAAGAATTATAACTTTAGGAATAATTATCATAGATTCGAACTTTTTATTTAACTTCCAAACTAAATACATTTGAATCATTTCGTTAGTTGTTCATATTTATTATATATCATAAATTACTTTTCGCAACGTTATACATAATAAAGATCGTTATAAATAGATATGTTTATATGACCGGGAAATGCTGCAAAAATAATCAGGTATGTTAAAAGTATTTAGGTTAGTAAGCATTAAAACAACCATTTTTTTTTTGCGAGCAATTTTTTTTTACGTGGTTAAAACCAAACTTACAGTAAGTAGTTTCACTTTTAAGTTGTTTCACTCAGTACACCCCTGCCGCAAATAATTTAGGCTAATTCCACATCCAAAGAAGTTTGAATTTGGAAGTTCGCAATGATCACCCCATTTATACAAATGGCTACCGCTGTTCTGTCAGAACTCGCCTTAAACAAGAGCACTCAAAATACATAGCGAAATTAGCGAGTATGATGCTCAGTTTTTTGACATGCTGCAGCACACACATAGGTGTTTGAAACCTCTATTAATTTTTGTTATTTTTACTTTGTTGTTTCATTTTAATCTTTGTTTTTTTTAATAATATAGTTGTGATGACAAATCATTGATATATCTATCTATCTACATAAGCATGTTATTATGCTAAATGTTGATGTGTGGATTGTCCAGTAATATTTATTTGTTACTAAAAACGTGGAAGTTTTATTTGAATGTGTGTTTGTTATTCTTTCACACTGAAACGGTGGACCAGTTGGACCGAAATTCGAAAAATATAATGTCAAGGGTACTTTTTAACACTGTGATATTCTGGGGACATTGTTTATACGGTTAATAAATACTTGTTTTAAACATCTTTATTAGCTTACCTAAAATAGATACAGTCAATTTAGTGTAGTTTAACTTTTTAAGTTATGTTAAGTACTTAAGTTTTTTATTTCTGAATATAAAGAAAATCTACGTAGGTATTTTAGTTATGAAGTCTAGCAATAAACTATCTTAAAGTAAAAAGAATAAAATACAAGTGGTAAATTTATGCAAAAAGTTATAAGCGGCTTTTCGTTTTCGCTCCTCATTTCCGAACGACCAATGTCTACAAATTTAGTCTCATTTTACTAAGTGATTCTGAACTAAACTACTCAAAACGTTAGCTTCCAAATTACCTTTTATATATATTTTGTGGAGCTATTTGAATAAATTTAGATAAATTCTAGGGCAAATGGTTAAATATCTAATTAAAATTGTATCACTTTTAATTCAAATCTGGTTCCGCAAACGAAGTTTATTGGCACTAAAATTATAATTCCTAAATTTTATGCCATAAAAAATTTGAAATGTCAGTACAATTTCATATGTTTATTTTAATCAAAATGCTTGTGGTTCATTTTGAACCAAATTTTTAAAAACCATTATTCATCAACGCAATCCAGTTTAAAAGGAATCTTAAAAATAAATGTAAATTCTATTTCTTTTAGAGTTTTATTTGAAAATCCCATCGTTTTAAAATACGTAGTTATTTTAAATTCCTGATTTTCTCGCTGCAAGCTAAAAGCTTTCAACATTCTATTTGACGACTGCATAGCTTCGGTAGCTATAGGTAGTAATATATAAAAAATCCGAAGGAATCGTATTTTTACTATTTTAATAGGTATTTACTGAATATAGTTTTTGATTAAGAAACTACTGGAATTCTGTTTGTATTCCGAATTAAATATAGTAAAATTTGTCGAAATGAGAAAATCATTTTTCTCTGTTGAAAGTCGGTTAAAAAAAATATGGTTCTTACAAATCTTGGGTTAACATCTGATCTCAGTAATGGTCTCGAAAAAAAATCCATTGCATATAGGTCATTATTCTAGGAAGTCTAGGTCATTTTTACCACGAGCAAAAAACATATTCCAACGGAAACATCAATATAACACGGGCAAGGTTATTAATAAATAAATACCAAAGTCACAGCACCGATTTTTATTCAATAAAATTACCAACTTTCATTCCGTCAATCAAAATTCCATCCCCAATAATTTCCGGATTAATTTAACGCAATCTGGCAACCCTGCCATCCGACGTCATCTACCTTTAGGGGTCCGTATTAATAAGGAAACGGAAGTCGGAACTTTCCAAGAAGGTTCTTACATTACGTTTTTGCTGGGTGGAAAGTTACCGGAAAAGGATTTGGACAAAACTAAATTAAGGAACCTGCAGATTAGCCTTAATTTCCCTTTGAGATAATAATCAAAGTCTACTGAAATAACTGAGCTAACTTTTGTTTGCTGAAGAATGGAAAAAACTAAGTTTACAGTAACAGTAAAAAATATTCATCAACTAAAATATTAATCAGTAACTTTTGTTAGATAGCTACTATGCTGATTGGAAAAGGGTTGCAAAGATATATTAGGCATGACGACTTCATACAAAAAATGGTAATGCCAAAAATACTAAAATACGCAGCTTCCAACCGATATTCCTAAGAAATTTTAGTGACTAAATAATAATTATGATGATTGTTATAAAATACCTAAATCACTAGCTGTGCGTTACCCGCGTTTAATGGATTTTCACGCGGCAAAAAATATTTCTCACTTTTCAAGCATACGCGTATTATGTGTACCACTTTTCATGCAAATCGATTCAAGAGATCCAGAGATATTACCCCCTAAAACGCCACAAACACAAACCTTTTAATAATATTAGTAAAGATGGCTATTCCGTCGGTATACCTGGCAATAGATACGTTTGCCCTCGTGGCCGCGTCTTCAATCGGTCGTGACGTGTCTGGGACAAATAGGATACGTGGACCCGTACTTATTTGGGACAGGTGTCAGGTTAACGTTCTGTCCACAGTTTGCACGCTAATGGTTCGGTATATCGAGTGGCATTTGGGTCAAGAATTCATAAATAATTATAAGATAAGGAAACAATATACTAATTAACCCCCGACCAAGAAAGAGGGGTGTTACAAGTTTGACGTGTCTGTCTGTCGTCTGTCTGTTACATCATAGCTCCCGAACGGATGGAGCGATTTTAATTTAGTTTTTTTTTGTATGAAAGGTGAGTTTTGCGCGAGTGTTCTTAGACATGTTTCATGAACATCAGTTGAGCCGTTTAAAAGTTATGGGGGTGAGAGTGGGGAAAGAAAACAGAAAATCTGCAAATATACTAGTGAGGGGTATTAACTGAAAGCGCATCGCGTCCACATTACATAATATTATGTTGTTTTACATTTAGAATCGGGGGTTTTTCTTAAATTTTTAATTTAGATTTTTGTCATATACAGACATTGCTACATCCGACCATGTGGTAAACTCTGGGCTTGTATAACGGAGTTCTAGACAAATAACTTTTAACTACCTCTACTTATGTATGTAAACAAAAAAATATTATAACACACCTTTGAAATAAGAATCTACATATTGTCCTACTATGTACCTACTTTCGGAAAATTACTCAAAACGCTAATATAGTACTTCACGCAATGCATTGAAAGTTGCGTTCAATTTCTCCCGCCAGCGCCAGCCCGTCTATCACGGGAAAGGTCGATAAAAACGTCAAATCATAATTCAGTGACATCGATAAATGATAAATCTCGTTAAGAATAAATGATAACTGTCGTAAACGACCGGCGTTACTCGGTGTTGATTGCTTTTGATTGTTATTTTGCAGTTTTTATGACTCCGCAAGTTTGATAGGGTGACATTTGAATATTCGGTCGGTATAAAAAGTTGGGACTTGCGTCTGGCAACATTACTCAGACAGACGAGCAAGACTGTATAAGGGCCATGGGACCAAATAAACTGGGGTGCCTACACTGTTTTCTTAATGTGAGCGGAGAGGGGGGATATCAGTTCACTCCTTTTTTATATCCCGAATAGTTATTCTACGCCATTTTTTGTGTAATGCCGTAAATGACAACTTTTCCGCACATTCGTGAGTGAACATTTGAGAAAATTGAATCATTATTAGTAGTGCAATAAACTGTAACTGTATCAACGTTTCATGATGTTGCTTGTGAGCAATTTTTTAAATTCAGTTTCTCATAATAGACAGTTTTTCATTTATTTATGAATTGTTGATGCGCCTGGGCCGCCGGTAGCTACGCCACTGATCTCAGTCATCCAACGAATATATTTATTTTATTGATATGTAAGTAAAATCGGGTCATCTTCTGCCGAGTTTACAAGAATATTCTATAGATAGTTATACTAAGTGTTTGGCTACAAAGTAAGTTTCAAATAGAGCTAAAAGTCAAAGTTCAAAGTCCCCAAATGTGAATAACACTGTAATGTCAAAGTTTTCATTGCTCTACGATATTGTATGATTCGGAAGATATTGGCGGAGCGCCAGTGCTTGGAACATTCTAGACTTGTAGGAGAGTTATTAGGAAAATTATATTATACCACGGACGACCACAAACAATCCAGTATAAATAAAATAAAGAAATATTTCCGGACAATCCAAACAGCATTATCCAGCCCCGTGGTAAGCTCTAAGCGTGTTACGGGTACTAGACATCTGATACACTCCAACCAAAGCAAAACAACTAGTTTCGCTTCTTCACGAAGCATTATCAGGACCACACCACAAACGCTAGACCTCACGCAACATCCAAGCATTAGCCACCAACAAAGTGTATAACTTTAGCACTTTCTCCTTGGTCTGGGTGTTTAATATGTATCATAAACATATATCGATCTATGTAAGTCTATTATTTTAAATATATCAAATGTCTAGTACCCGTAACACAAGCTTAGAGCTTACCACGGGGCTAGATGTTGTTGTGTGGATTGTCCGGAAATATTTAGTTATATTTATTTATTTAGATGTTGACTAACCAAAGCTCAATCAAGCGCAAAGTAAATTATAATTTATTTTATTTAGTCACTATATTATATTTTTTTTATTGACAAGTTACACTTCTTGGACGTTTACTGTCGAAAGTACAGATACTAACGATGAACGAAATGTGTTTTAAATCGGTTTCGGAAAACACAAAAACACTAAACACAAAAGAACACTATTACATCCATATTTAAACCGTAAAGCATTATGTAGAAATAAACTTAGACTAAGACGTCATTCATCTCACTGGTGAAAAACAGTAAGTAATAAATCTAAATTTAAAATTTAAGAAAAACCCCCGATTCCAATGCCACAATTTCCTTAAACGTAAAACAACATAATATTATGTAATGTGGGATGATGATGCGATTTCATTTGACACTAGTATATTTGCAGATTTTCGGTTTTCCTTACCCACTTTCACCCCCATAACTTTTAAACGGCACAACCGATTTTCATGAAACATGTCTAAGAACACTCGCGCCAGACTCGCCTTTCATACAATAAAAACGAAATTGAAATCGCTCCATCCGTTCGGGAGCTATGGTGCCACAGACAGACAGACAGACACACAGACAGACAGACACGTCAAACTTATAACAACCCTCTTTTTTGGTCGTGGGTTAAAAAGGCCCCCAAGCTCCCAATTAAAACAACTTCGGTAATAAAATACACATAGTTATTTTCATAACAACATTCGTTGACTTGTTTCTACAACTTGGGACAAACACATCAGTGTTATTACTTTGTTTATAAACATGCTCCATTGAAATCTGATTACATCTATCGATAGTTTGTTTACTATAAACATTATCTCATTTAAATTTTATCATGACTGTTGCCCGGGTTACTGTCACGTGTTTTTAGGAAATAATGATATTATATCATTATCATTAGGTATGAGAAATATCATTAGAGAAGAAAACGATTTATCTAGAGACGGAACGCCTATCTAAACGAGGTCTTACATGTGATGGCAAGCTTTCGGGAAATAAAAACCAGGTCGCCCTTGTGGCACCTGAAGGCGGACATTAGATAAAGAAACGGTATTGAATTTTGCCTGGACTGGATCCTTAAGCAGCATCAGTCTTGCACTGACACTGTACAGGATCGAGTCATGTGGTGAATCGTGCAAAGAGCCCTATTTGCTTGCTGAGGAATAAAAGGATATGATCATCAGAGACCAAAGAGTTGATTCTCTCGTCCAGTGGCTA
Source organism: Gymnoscelis rufifasciata (assembly GCA_929108375.1). Lineage (NCBI taxonomy): Eukaryota > Metazoa > Arthropoda > Insecta > Lepidoptera > Geometridae > Gymnoscelis > Gymnoscelis rufifasciata. The sequence goes on along the minus strand of OV815315.1, from coordinate 1,728,547 downwards.
TTAATTAAAAGGTCTTGACTGGGCAGAGAAAGTCACAGTCAAACTTAAGTGTTTCAGTAAGCTTCGACCATGGTTTGGGAAACGCTGTTCTAAAGTAACACTGCATACTACTGTTCAAAGTCTTTATTTTCGCCATTCGTAATCTGCTCTGCATTTCGCGACACACATCGATCCAGTAAAAACCTTACATGACACACTCGGTGCTGTTTGGGACGAACCATCCTGGATTAAGAAAAGGACCAGGGGACTTTGTATTAACTGCTTGGTAGAATTAAAGAGCCACTTGTAATTATTTCAAGGATTAGTTTAGGACCTAACTATAAGATATATTGAGGCTCATGTTAGGTAGCGTGGTTCAGAAGAACAAACGACATATAAGAATGAAGATATTTTGTATAGACATATGCCCTGAAGTGGGCTAGTTCACGAAGAAAAAGATCTAGGTATGAGTTTGTATGGTTTTTTTAACCTGTTGATCACTTTGGTAGCCTGAAGGCTAAACTAGTTTAAAATAAATCATTGAGAAAGAAAGCCGAATTCGTAACCATTGTGCTTCGTTTCCCACTCATTTCAATCCATCATACTTAATACTATGCCCGAATATGGATCTGTTGAGCAATTTGTAACTTGGAGAGTCTCTTAACGAAAATATACCCAATTAGGACACACGTGTGAATTCACAAATAAATGATTGTGAAATTTACATAACATATCGTTGGTTGTTTTATTAATCTAGCAGAAAGGCACCACGACACATATAAATATAGGTTAGTATACATGTAACTTTACAAAATCATGTACCTAAATAAACGTTTCAAAGACGTTAACAAATACGCAGTTAATGAAAAAAAAGTGAACGAAACTAGCAACGAAATGTTACATTTTAAACATCGTCGAACAAAATAACGAGCATTCGCACGAATAGAAGTATTTTTCTAGTCTAACACCATCTTAAAGCTATGTAAGATATATTACGATACGAATCATTTAACTTGGCCGTAACATAAGTCTAGGCAAAATGCCGAGGCATTTTGCCTAGACTCGGGTCTCAAATCCAAATCGCCAACTTCAGTTCCTCTACCTTAATCTGCAAAATCTATATAAGAAACCCGGCGTTGAACAATACAATAAAATACTTACCGAGTAGACTTTTATTCTCTCGTCGACTTCGTTCGTGCGGTGCGCGCGCGGAGATGACGAAACCATCATCTATGGATCGGCTAACGGTCGGCGCATTCCAAAATATGTTGCACTATCTTTCGATTACGAACTCTTTTGAATCACGAGTTATTTGAATTTGGTATTCGGAGATAAAAAAGGTTTTATTGCACTCTACTGTTTCTATAACTTTTTTATTTGATTCCGATTTCAAACTTTATCGCATCACGAGTTTTGTGATGATTCGATAACTGAAAAGTTTTTATTGCAGTTTATTGTTTATGTTATGTTGTTATCCGAAAATTAAAAGCACTCCTTTAGAATGGATTCGATTTCACTCTTAAATATAACTAAAAGGTTTAAAGCCCACTGTTTTACGGATGTATTCAAAAATATTTAGTCACTTTAGTGTCACAGTTTATTTTCATTTAAACCTGTTTGTTAAAACGTATTCGTTTTTAGTAACAGAGATAAATAAGTATGTTCACCTACACACATAATTAGTTGCAAATGCTGTAGTTATAATACCTAATGAACATGTTTATCATCATTGATAATTATTAGTAAACAGACTATAGTTTGATTAAAATTATGTGTAATTAACGGGATAATTATCACGTTTTCAGAATAATTAGCGTTCTCCATATTTGGTTAAATATACATATATGAATAAGTTCAAGTAGAAAAAGCAGTTCTATATCTATAGTTTCATATAGTTATAGCAGTTTCAAGTAAGTTTTCTGACAAAACAAAGTCGTACGTATGTCAATGTCAAATTACTTGTTGACTAGCATGTCACGATGTCACATGGATTCGCTCGTGTTCTATGCATTTCCGATTTAAAACTTTTGTACGTAATCTTTTTACCCTCTTCTTAGTAGTTCTTAGCACTACGCTTATAACGTAATTTAACATTTTCTAAAACAAAAACAAGCCTCATAAAAACTTGAACACTTGTATACAAAAAATGCCGAAGATTATAAGTAATTGAGTTAGATAAGAAGCCACACAGAAGGCAATGAGATCGAGAGAAACGCAGCTGTTCGCTCAAGGCCGTTACACAACCCGCGACACGATGCAGTAATCGTGACGTAAAGTCAGTAATAATGCGCTTGATAAAATATTTGTATGTAAATATTGCGGCTATTTTTAAATTGGTGGCTATTAGATGACTTTCCATTGACTGTAGAATAGTATATAATATTTATAAATTATAACACACCAAAAGAAAAACAAAACAAATTAAACGTATGTGTGCGTAATGGGTCCGGTCTTATTGATTGGAATATATGTTTTATGGATAGAGTGAAAATACTAGACATTCAGCTCTTTTTATGCAATATTATTGAAGTAACTAAAGCAAATACATAGACAGACGAATGAGTTGGTAAGAGCCCCTGTTTTATATTACGATAGATGTAGACCTGTCCCAATGAAAAAACATGGAAATTAATAAGGAGAATAAAGAACATGATTTATGTTTCATAAAAGACTTCTTAGATAAAACCTCTTTTTACTCTCAGTTTGGTATTGCTATTTCAAAGTAATAAAATAAAAAGAAAATTAAAATATCTATGGCAATCCCAGCTGTCCATGGAGCTTTTCAAATTGGAATCCAGCGTTCGGTATTTACAATTTGCTTTGGCTGACCGAATATTTACGCACTAGAAATTACTATAGAATTCATATTCTGTGAATATCGGATATACACCGAACGCTGATATTTTTACATATATATTGTATACAAACATAATATGTAGGAATGTTAATGTTTTTTTTTACTGCCATTTACAAAAATAGAAGATATATTGAAGCAGGCCGACCATCCATCAGAATTAAAAGCTATGCCGCTATTATCAGTGGACCGATTACCCGATATTTCGTATAAAATGTTATTTTCGTACTTTCTGTGGTTGTTTGCTGAAAACCATTAGAGTGTCCGAACGGGACATATCCATTATCACGTAATTTATCAAAATCCATCTTGCAAGAGCATGGAACAACGTTTTCTTAAATATTTTCCTTACAAAAGTAATCTTGTCTTAATACAGTTACAAACTTTAAGATTATTATAATCATTTCTTATCGCGGATTTAGCTAAGAGCCTATGTTTGTCTTAAATCAAAGTTTTAACAATGTATCCGTTATTTATTACCTTATTTTCGTATATCATCATCATCATCATCCTATATTCCACTGCTGGACATGGGCCTCCCCTACTGATGAATAATGTAAGATGAGAAATGCATATTCTTACATTACATGGCATCCAATTATTTCAAATCAGCGGACCGTATCACTGTATATAGGTTATAATCTTATCTCTATCGGTTCAACTTTATCGCTTCTCATTTAAGACTCTGCTATCGGACCTGCATCTTTGGTGCTCCACAAAACGTCTTCTGATAACGTTATGTTATCTGAATTAACATTTTGATACAACGGCGAACTATATTCCCATGTAACAAATTTTAAAAGGATATTCTTCAGAACAGAGATTAAAATTCAAATCAATATGATTTAAATAAAGAACTATTGTTTTTTTTATAATTAAAGCTATAGTGACCTACTCTATAGCCGAAATCGGCTAGGTGTTATATATTATAATACATACATTTATATTATAATGTGCGCGCAGTGGTGTTACAATCTGAAAATCAGCGCTGCTCTGCGTTTCCCATGTAAGGTGGCTTCATCTGCGGTGCTATATTTTAGCTCTCTTATATTGTACTAAGTGTTATTATTTGTTTGTATTTATGTGTGCTATTAAACGTAGTATATTCTATTATTTTAAAAGATTTTCTAGCTCGAAGCGGTTAGATCACGTGGGCAAGCTCATTAGACTAGTTCACTGGACGTCTTTGTAGAATTAATGATGAAATATTAGGTCCTTACATATGAAATTGGCGTTTTGTATGGGAGGAACAAAAAGTCGAATATTTTTTAATATAATATATTTAATTAATCAAAGTATGAACCATTATTTTCTATGCACTTTTGCCATCTTATAGGTAGTTCATTGATCCCTTTACTAAAAAAACCAGTCGGACAGGAATCAATAAAATCTTTGAAGGCGATTTGGACTGCCCCATCGGAGTTGAATTTTTTCCCTTGCAAGAAGTTATCCAAATTTCGAAAAAAATGGTAATCTGTTGGAGCAAGGTCCGGGGAGTACGGAGGATGTCTTAGACTTTCCAATTGAAGCTCTTCTAATTTAGTAGCCGTCTGTTGCGCAGTGTGTGGTCTAGCGTTGTCGTGAAGCAGCAGTGGCGTGGAGCGATTGACCAGCCTAGGTTGTTTAGCCGCTAGCTTTTCCATCATGGTTTGCAATTGCTGACAATAGACATCAGCCGTAATAGTCTGGCCAGATTTGAGAAAACTGTAATGAACAATACCGGCACTAGTCCACCAAACGCTTACAAGTAACTTTTTTGGGGTTAATTTTCGCTTGGGGCAGGATTTGGCTGGCTGGCCAGGATCCAACCATTGCGCTGAGCGCTTCCGATTATCGTAAAGAACCCATTTTTTATCACAGGTAATGATTCGGTTTAAAATACCTTCATTATTGTGCCGGTTTAGTAATGTAACGCAGCAGTCGACGCGCGTTTGCCGGTTTGCTTCAGTCAATTCGTGAGGTACCCACCTTTCAAGCTTTTTAATCTTCCCAATTTGCTTCAAGTGAATTAAAACAGTTTTATCACTAACACCGCAGCCTGCAGCTAACTCGGACGTGGTTTGCGATGGATCCGCTTCCACAATAGCCTTCAACTCTTCATTATCAACTTGAGTCTCAGGCCGTCCACGGGGCTTGTTCTGCAAGTCGAAATTTCCAGAACGAAAACGTTGGAACCAAAAACGAACTGTGTTTTCTTTTGCAACACGACCGCCATACACATCATTCACCCTTCGAGTTGTTTCCGCAGCACTAGTGCCACGGCGGAACTCGTACTCGTAAATAATGCGATATTTTAAGTTTTCCATTTTGTAAAATGAGTGACGCAAACAGAAAAAAACAGAAGAAAAAAAACAAATGAATGACGATCATCGAAGCACAAATACATGAGTCTATAGCTGTACAAATTTGAATTTGGAATTCCTTACCAAAGAGGAGAAATTTGTGATTAAAGTGGCCAGTACGAAAAACGCCAATTTCATATGTAAGGACCTAATATGTCACAAGCAATTGTTTTTCAAAATGGCTTCGCGAGAAGATCCGTTGTTCTCCAATTTCCGTCTAATGCGGGCAAGTCCGAGCGTTAATTAAAAGTTGCCAGCAATTAATAATAATAAATAACACTTGGGTTATCATAACATAGCGATAGCATTAAACACTCTCCAAGAAACAGAATTTGTCAATTATTTAGTGTAGGTACACGGAAGAATAAAATTATTCGTAACAGTTCCTAGTAAGATGGTGATATGAAAGTAAATTGAAATAGACAAATATATTATTCGGTATTTCGGTATAAAAGATATTTTCATAAGATAATTTGATAAAGCAATCTTTTATCATATTTATCTATGTTTTTTTTTATCTGAGTTATGCTTCAATAGGTAACAAGGTACCTACTAGATTCCTTTACCTTTTAAACAAGCCGTAACAATATCCATACTCTTTACTAGCAAACGCTACGTAAAATTTAAACAAGTTAGGATGAAGAAAGACATTGAAAAGCATATTATGTCTTACAATCCATAGGCCATTGTATGAAAAACAATGATGTCATGTGAACACAAAGTAAAAACAATCGCGACGTTTATCAATCGACTAGTTGGCATACTTACCGTGGATTTTCAATGGAAATCATTGTTCTTTTTAATGGCAACACTGATACAATAATTACACAACATAGCGAACCATGGGAAAATATTTTTATATTTTAGATTTGATTCGTGATCGAACGATGCAGCTAGTTATTTTTTTAAAAACGAGCTCGCGCTATTGATTTGGTTTTTAAACGACAAAAACATTAATAAACCTTCAATAATAAGCTTCAAACCTGTTTAATTGAAGCCTGTACAGTGTTCTAAATAAGAATATTAGAACAGATAAAATACTAATTTTTTAGGCAATTTTAGTAAGTATATCTGATGTCTAGTACCCGTAACACAAGCTAGAGCTTAGCCCGTGCTAAGTTCTAGCTTGTGTTAGTGTTAGGCTACATGTTGTTGTGTGGATTAATATATATATATATATTTTAATGTTAACTTGCGAATCTGTTGCAATTAGAACATACTGTTGAAAAACATTTTTAAAAGGTATAAGATAACAAAATAGTAGGTTTCGCTTTAACTAGGTACCTCCGAATTTATTAGGTTAGTTATTACAAGGGAAAGTATACAATATACATCTCAGTAGGCAACGTCGGCAGACCCGTCGTGTTATTCGGAAAATGATTTCTCAGAAACGAAATTGAGTCTTCGATTTGTTCAAGAAAATTATGTAGTTAGTATGCATAATGTACTCGTAGTAAGAAGTGCTATACCTTCGAATGAGCACGTAACCGCTTACGACACTAGCTAACTCATTGATGTTATTACGAGATATAGTGAACAAAAACATTCTACAATCTGCCAGTCTTCATTTCTTTGCTACAATTTATTACCTAAGTAATTTCAAAGTTCTCCCCAACAGAAAAACAATTTTAACCCCATAAATAACAACTCCTATCTGGCAACAAACAGTCGAAGGGATGCCCAACGAAATAATTTACCCACCTCAGTGTCGTCGTACTTCCGGCATAAACAAAAATGCTTCAACCTGTCCACACTCATGCAACATTTTGTGGAATCCAGGAAATACACATTCAGAGTTTGCAGAACTTTCGCCATGTTGCAGAAATTCAAACTTGGAAAAGGAATGCTTCAGTACTTTGACACTTCGGAATACCGGCACCGCTAATTGACCTTGACATTTGGGTTTTTTATTTTTTCCGAACGTGTGTGCGATTGAAAAGGTGTAATGTTACTGGCTTATCAGAAGCTGGTTATCTAGAGTTCGTCACGCAGATATTGGTTACGGCAATGTGATGATGATAGCATTTGCAAACGTTTGTACTCTTATTACGAAATTTTGAGTTTTATACACAAATTATGTTAAAAAATAAACGAATATTAAATCATCCTTCTTGGATGTTGATGCAAATAATGTTAATTTATACGTAAATCCTGCATTGATTTAACCTGATTCAGTAATACTGAATGAAGTAAATGCAAATTGCTCAGGTAGTATAAATAGCGTCCATTGCACAAGGTATCTTTTGAATACTTCGTCTGTTTGCCTTTAATTACGGAAAATTCTGTTTTATCATTTATACCTAATATATTTAAAATTTAAAGCTAGTGTTCTCCATCCAAGTAAATCATTTTTAACCCCCGACCAAAAAAGAGGGGTGTTATAAGTTTGACGTGTCTGTCTGTCTGTCTGTCTGTCTGTCTGTCTGTCTGTCTGTCTGTCTGTGTGTCTGTCTGTCTGTCTGTGTCACCATAGCTCCCGACTGGATGGAGCGATTTCAATTTAGTTTTTTTTGTATGAAAGGTGAGTTTTGCGCGAGTGTTCTTAGACATGTTTCATGAAAATCGGTTGGGCCGTTTAAAAGTTATGGGGGTGAGAGTGGGGAAGCAAAACCGAAAATCTGCAAATATACTAGTGTGGGGTATCAAATGAAAACGCATCGCGTCCACATTACATAATATTATGTTGTTTTATATTTAAGGAAATTAAGGCAATGGAATCGGGGGTTTTTCTTAAATTTTAAATTTAGATTTATAAACTAATAGATACACTTTTCTTTTAAATTTGTGTAAAAACAATTAGACGAAGTATCGTATCGGCGGGGTTTATCACTTTGTAAAAACATAATACTTAGTCTCAATCAATTGTGCATATCAAAAACCCTTTCAATGTGCGAATGTGTTAATTGATAAACCGAACGTTAGGATCAAATACCTAATGAATCACTTAGGCAATTGTAACCTAATAGGCGATGCAAGTAAATAGGTGTTTGTCATATGCCATCTGTCAAAGTATATCTACACTGCAGATGCTTTGACATTACGAGCACCTTGACACAAATGACATCGGAGAACAACTTTTTACGACTTTTGAGCTATTCCTGGACTAGTTTAGAGATAATGACAATAATAAGGGACAAAAATAAATTTTAAGCGAGCTTCGATGTAAGCAAAAAAAGTTTTATGCTTACATCGAAGCGAAAAAAGTTTTCTTGCGATAGTGCCGATGCAAGATGGTTTAGATAGTAGAATTCTTAGGTTTTTCCTATCATTTTAATGCTGGCTGTGTTGCCAGAGATGAGCTACGGGTACGAAACGTAGTTCATAACTAAAAACGCTCAGAATCGCTAACAAAAGTTATGGAAAGGGTATAAATGAATAGTGAGCGTTATTGTTACAGTCAAACGAATCAATGTATTTAAATCAAAGCTAATAATCTATTCATAGGTATAACACAGGCTGAGATGCGTCGTTGGAGCGAAGAAAGTTCTCGAACATTTCTTGTGCTCGGGAACGCGGAGCGGCAAGCGTTCGTGGGACGTCCACCAACTAGATGGACGATTCACTTAGTAAAGCTTGATCTTGATGGTTCACGGCGGATGTAAGCCAATACCAAAACCAAAACAGCAGAAACGTCCAGCAGTGATCATTAAAAAAAATATTTTAATAGCCCAAAATAATTACAGAAAAAGGTGTTACAATAGTATTTTGTTCTATATGTGTTCATAATATTACTTCATCTTTAATTTTGTGGGTGCAGTTCTGTTCTCCTAGATATACTAAAATACTAGACAATTTTATCAATAAATAAGTGCAGTGCAAGCAAGTGGTGTTTTTTGTTACATTATAATTTGGGTATAATAAATGATATATTTTAGGTAGATATTATGTGTGTATGTCTATAGTAATGGACTATAAAGATGATGATAATAATGTGTGCCTGAGAAATATTTATCAAAGCTGATATTTATGATGTACAACTAGTGTGACCTACATCGGCAAATACAGCAACGTGACACGTTTAAGGAAGGAAAAGATTGCATAAAATGCCTCACGGAGTCATTTCATTGCCTCCATAAACTTCCAAATAGTACCGCAATACTGAGGAAGACCACATCCTTTACGAAGGTTCCCTAATGATCCTTAAGTCTACTAAAATGTACTCTACCCGGATGGGGTAGTAACAGTCTTATAAAACACCAAACCTCTTGTTGCTACTACGTTTTTAATGATATTGCTGGTTGTTATTCTCAATGTAGACTTGGAAGGTTCCGTACCTTGAGATGAAATTTGGAAGAATCTCGATCAAAAAAACATACAAGCAAAGTATTTTCAAGACAAGAGAGCAAAGGTACTTTAACATATCGACACTTACTGCTCACCTTAAACCCACCAGAGTTTCAAACTTCTAAGTTTAATCAATTTTTGGTAATAGATACCATCACGAAGATTACCAAAATCGATTTCAATAAATAAGAGAAAGCTATAAATTATAGTTTTATGAGTTTTTAAAATCATCCAAGTGTTATTTGAATAGTACACAATAATGTATTCTCTAAACATAAAATTTATTCACAAGCATTCCTTAACTATGGACCGTTCTAAATAATCCCATAAACGCAAAAACGTAAAAAGAAACAGCCGAGATAACACAGTTCCCTTTCATTAAAGAAATTTGTAAATTTCTTCGCTAAAACAGGCTATAATTAAAGCTGAAACAAGACCACTGAAATTGGTCTAAGATAAGCCTTACACCCAAGTGAAATTTACTGCTTCGCCGATGTCATTAATCCAGGCTAATGAATCTCGCCAAACACCTAGTGGGTAATTACAAGAACACCTCTGCAATCCCGCGGGACTGTCTCGGACCCTGTTTGCCGACGTGCAAGGCAATATAGACCCTGGAGGAAATGGGACACTTGGTAACAAGGAAATAAATTGCCTTATTGGTGGATCTTTGACTATAATTCTAGTTGCGAATGAGTTGGCAAGTTGATGTCTAATAAGACGATAAATTTATCGAAATAACTTAATTCAATGGACCGCAACCTCCTTTCCAATTTTATTTTAGGCACAAGAAAGAATGCTGTGTCTAGTCCGAAGCTATTATATATTAGACTAGATTTAACCGTCACTAAAATGAAATACTCTTTGATACAAATAATTAATCTACTTAATACATTTTGTTGTTTCTATTTTATGAAAACCAGTTATTGGAGCCACAAAGCAAACTCCATTACTAAATGAACAACACCGTTTAGAAACAACGACTGCATTTTACCTCAAATTCATAATTTTGTGTCCCATTCTCGCCTACATCATACAACTTGTGAAAAAGAGATAACAACAATAGGGTGCGCAGTGTGCATTCAGTAGTCATGGAAACAATATGTCATAGAATAAGCTATACAGTCACGTACTTCCTATTTCCTGTCCTTTGAATTTAGATAGGTGGTCAATGAATGGTAAACTTTGCGTGGAAAGTTATGGCAGCGTGCTTTGTCCGTCAGAGAATACAAGGCAGCTTCAATGATAGTCTTTGTTTAAAACTATGTCATTTGAATAAAGTTTCAACTGGTTTTATGATGAAATTATAAACAGTGCTGGAAGGTTTACTACTTACAAATAAAGATAATTTGCTTGTCTATTACAGCTATATATGAGCTTATATAATTACAGCTATTAGACTTTGTTATTCCAAAACTATTAAATATTCCTATTAATCAGGTTTACAAAAGTATCTGAGATTATAACCGACAGAACAATGGACTAATGTTTTAGTTGGTTTTGCGTACTGCTTCGTACTCATGTCACGTGTGAATTATAATATTGATGATACAGATGGTTACATTGCCCTTTTACAAATAGGTGTTTGTGATACAAATCGAAGTAAAATATCACGAGGGACTGGCATTTATACAAGGACATGGTACATTACAAATGAAACATTCAAAAATATAACTACAATAAATGCAATATTTATTACTTTATCGATAAATATTTTACACTAGTGGCCCGCCCGGGCTTCACACGGGTTTTTATTAAAAAAAAATTCCCGGCAATTATTCGATTTTTTCTCGTTTTAAACCTTCCCTAGACCTCCACGAACATTTCAAGACTATGATAAGATAATTCCGTTGAGCCGTAGTTTTAATCAGACTAACGAACAACAATTCATTTTTATTTATATAGATTATCAAAAGAAATATATTAGTCCATACTGGTCATTACGAGATTAATGGAATACCTTTTGGACTGAGTAAACACCTGCTATAGCAACTTTCCATGCATCAATAAGTGAAAAGAATTATTTTCATTGGAATACCCATTTAAAAGAATATTTCAGTTTAATCTGTGAGTAACCGCAGGAATTATTTATCTGTATCGTGTCACAGTCGACACGGACCGAAAAATATAGGAATGATTCAGAAACACAATTGTTCCTGAATTTATAGCTTTTCATTTAATTAAACATGTATGTATGTCAGCTCTGTTGATGTGTTTATATCAATAATTAACGGAAAATTATGACTGCAGGAGAGACAATAAATTATTGTTGTATAATTTATGTTGTCATATTATGTCAGAAAGTGCTAATGTCAGCTAAAATAATGATGATGAACAGTGATGAAGTAACAATGAAGTAATAATATTAGAACGTACGGTATTAGAAGATATATGATTTATGCTAGCTACTAATAAAAATAAATAAATATTTCCAGACAGTTCACACAACAACATCTAGCCCCGTGGTAAGCTCTGAGCTTGTGTTACGGGTGCTAGATATCTGATATACTTAATATAATAGGCATACATACATATATAGATATTTTTCATTATACATGTTAAACAACCAGACCAAAGAGAAAGTGCTCGCAGAACATAAGAACACTTTCACCCTCGGCGCGAATCGAACACGCTACCAATTGCGCCGCAAGCGGACCCTCGCCCACCGCGCCACTGAAGCAGTCAAATATATGCTTTAACATCAAAAACTACTGTAACTATATTTAACTTAAATCTATGTATATATAAATTCTCAGACAGTTTGCTTGATCAACAAACCGTTCTCGGCACCAAAATTCAATTAAAAACTACAACCACCAGGTACTTCTAAGATTACAACAAGAACTAGGTTTACAACGCAATCTCAGTTCCATAAACTCGATGTAAATATTTTATTCTCCTCAATAAAACATTAAATGGGGCATGTTTCTTAACTGCGCAAAAGCAAGTGCATGCAGTAGGTGCGGGCAGGGCACGAACCGGTCCACTCTCGCTGGCCTGCTCTGTTTTACCCACTACAACCTACTTGAACATCTAATCAAAGTAATTTATAGTTTATTATAGTGTCAGAAGCCACAACATTAATTCCAGCGGTATGGCGTATATCTAGAGCAACAATTGATGATTCCCGGTAAAGCTAATCTTGAAGATTACTGAGTTTCTACGATCAAAGCCTTTGTAATAAATTACAGCATATAATTCATGGTGGAAGGTTGGTTTTGCGATGTACAATGTGTTATATAATAATATTAATTCTATGTTTACGTATCATCCATGCGCGATCTACCGTTCGGATAAAGACTTAGCCTCGAAAAAAGATTTAACGCTTCACGCAAGATCTTTTCAAATACAAGTTATATTTTCTATAATCCCGCACAAAGAAGCTTAAGTCTCTACGGACTCTGCATAATAAATAAAAACCTTACAAAAATACGATAAAATAGAAATTTAATATCTGTCCTAGGCAATTCCTTTCTAGGCCATCTGTATAGACCTATAAAAAGCCAGTGTTTGCTCTATGAATGCAGAAACCACCTTTGTTGAAATTGCGGAACATTATAAAGTCCATATTATAGACCAATACAATGGAATCTGAAATCAGGTGGAATATTAAAATGTGGTACCCAAGTTATAGAGGTTGCAATATTCACCTTTCTTGAGGTTCTATGCTAGTCGCATGAGGGCTTTCGAGCGTCTTTTATAATAGAAATTATATACTTAATTAGATTAGATGCCTTTTTGTTAAATTAGTACTTGCGTAAAATACAAATACTAAAAAAGATATACCTATCAATGCGCCTAAATATCACTTAATATATATTTCCGGACAATCCACACACACATCTAGCCCCGTTGTAAGCACTAAGCTTGTGTTACGGGTACTAGACATCTGATGTACATATAAAAGACATACACATACATAGATATTTTTATTATACATATTATACCGAGACCAAGGAGAAAGTGCTTGCATGTGATCACTGGGCTAAAAATGCACCGTTCCAACTTATTTATACACAAATAAAATAAAAATTCGACAGAGTACGCTAAAAAGGTGGATCGTATTCCTGACAAATGAACATTGCCACATTTACCTCTACATTTCAGCCGGCGAATGAAAGCATCCCCATTCGTCGTTCCCAATAAAAACTGGAAACATTGCTGAATTAAAATTAGTCTCTTGACGATTACCGGTTCCGATTCTGATGACGTCATTCCCCTTACCCCTCTCGATAGAGCCTTCATTGGTTTGGCTGTTTGTATGCAACGGTTTGCTTTGGGAGGAATCGGGTTGAATAAAGATAGAATTATAAATTTAAAATTTGTTCGTTGTATTTTCTACACAGATGTTCAAACACAAAGTGTATTAGTTTTAAAAAGAGCTCGTAAACTAAGGGATTGAATCTAGCACATTTTAGCCAAAATTTATAGAGGCGACTGGATTTACTTTAACGAGGTGGTTCTAGAATTCCGCACTTACCTAATGATTTATAATAAGCCAAGCAAGCCACTATAAAAAACCCTTAGGCTGCTTTTAAAATTGTAACACAAGGCAATTTCTATCGTCTCTAGGAAAGGTATAATTCATAATTCATAAATTTATTTCTTTCTACACTATATACATTGTATTCGAAAATTACTATAATACCAAAAATGTCACAAACGTCATCCATATTTAATAAATAAATAAAATAAATATTTAAAAAATACGGAACCCATTGTATGTGAATGATTAGTTAAAGCTGTTATTTAAATCCTACACTTATTTATAATTATGCCCATTGTAATTTTTCCTTTGGTTATAGAATATGATTATCTAAAGGTAAACATAGCAGATAAATGTTTTATTGCTTGGTCAATTGCCATTTCAATCCGTAATACTAGCAATACCTAACCAATTTTCCTGTTTTGACATGATCTTAATCTTGAGAAAAGATAGGTAAATCTGTTTTCAGGTATGCTATATATATCTTAAATTGCGAAATAACACGGTTTAAACTTATTCATGAACTAACTTTCTAGTATTTGTCCTCATTGGGTTTTTCACTTTCGATAAAAAGTGGTCTAGACAGCCTAAATACAGAACAATTTGGACATGAACCTATTTTGATTATTATATTGTAATAGGGTCCAGTTTTACTATTTGAGTACGGAACTCTAAAAAGGAACTGATACTACCAACCTAACAACAAAGATCCAAATGCACTATAGTTCGGTTACAAGTAACGGCCTAACCAAAAAGGTCCGAATACATGGCATGTTGGGTAACAAAGAACCCAACCAAAACTACGTAAAGACAGGCTAACAAACGCGTTGCGCATAAAAGAAGACGTATAAGACTTTATGCCAATGGTCGCGCTAAGAGGTTTCTAGACCCTTGTACGTATTGGTGTTTGGTGGAAGACACAAAAAAACACGTAATTTTTTATTTAAATAGACACTAAAGTAAGCACGTAGTGCAGGAAAGTTGGATTTTCATAGTATTTTTTGCTAGTTTTTTGTTTTGTTATAGATAGATAGTTATAGATTAATAAACAGAATAAAAGTCATTTGTAAAATTTAAAACAAATGTAATTTTTGTATGGCCAGTTATACTTATAATTCCTAAGATTGTTGTTTGAATGCAAAAGGCTTTGTTTGTTTTGTTGAACGCGATCGTTTTAGGAAACACTAGACTAAGCTTTTGTATATGTGTAAATAAAAACCAGGAAAGCATTCCTCGCGCCTATGATATTATAAAGAATTCGACATATATTACCTAAAATTGGTATTTCTTTTGGATTTCTTACGAATCGTTTTAATCGTAATCACTACGAAAATTCTATAATATCGAGTTAATCTAAAAATTCTACTGACTTAAGTTTATACAACATCAAATTCATTTATTTTTATGCAGAAAAAGATTTAGCCACATCCTTAATCTTCGCGCGCACAGAAAAGTGGTGTTTACCTATCACTTATTAAAAATCATTAAACATCGAATTCGTTCGAAAAATTGCCTTCCTGACAACGTGTTAATGCCACCGATACAATAATTTACACCCAGGCTTCCATATGAACGAAGGTTTATAAAGAAACATACAGCTTAAATTCGCTTTTGTTTTTAATTTGCACCACAAGCAGAGACCGCGGATATTTCTGTAGAATGAGGACATCTAGCATCTGTCGTTAGCGTTACATAACTTCGGATTCTTTAACTCCACACCCTCCACGCTTTACGAGATAACAGCCTTTTAGGAAAATAATTCTTCTAAGAGTAATCCCCGGTGTGAGATTATTTTTTACCGTAAAATAATTATGTGTTTCTTTAGACCTACTACTAGAAACCTGGCTAGATATTGTGATTTTAATAATCTGAGTATATACTTTCAGTCAATTACTAAGAAAATTAACAAAAGGTTTAAAAAACCAGATCCATGGTGTATCTAGTGGGCAGTTGTTTTCCCCATTAGATCACGTTTGTGCTGAATGGATCTACTTGCGGGAGGTTTTTTGGATTAAACATGTAAACATCTAATAACCTTAAAACCTTTAGAACTTCAAAACGGATTGTATCAAGATAAGTAGGTAGGTATCAAATAAATTGAAGTGTGGTCATTAGAAGACATTGTAGGACGACCATTTAAAACAGCTATGTTTCCATTTAAGTCTAAAAATATCTTGAACCGTGCCGAAATGCTGCATTTGACGTTTAATTTGCTCGCTCCGTAACTTCGTTAGGACCGGAACCATCCTCCTTTCTTGTGCAAATACGACTTAATATCATCACATCGTTATACAAAAGTGGCGATCGTGAAAGAAAATGAAAAAAGCGAAAGCACTTTAGTGACTTTTGTAATCGTCATCTTTCGTCCGACCGAGTAAGAAGATTATCAAAATATTTAACAAGTCAACGCGACGCATGTTGCTCGGATTTCATAGGATTCCCTTGCACTGCGAATTTTCTTCGTAAATTGAACTGATAAAGTTTACGTTAGCACTAAAGTTTACCGGAAGTTTCACGGATAGGTGATCAAAATTTATAGAGAAGTTTTCAGAACTAGAACAAATTTAGTAAAATATAAAAAAAATCTAATTGAAAAAGGAATATATTGGTCTAAGCGGTCTACCAGCAACTCTAGCTTAACACTTTTTGAACAGGACACAGGACAAAAGGGAGTTGTTATTAAAAACAATAGCAGATTTCAAGTGGTCAACATAGCAACCTCAGTTATTATATCACAGAACAAATATCTTACCTTTCCTAGAAATAGGAACATGTTACATACCCCTAGATCACACTCATTACGTTGTGTTCAGAAACCGCCAAAGGGCCTTGGAAGCCTGCACAGAACCTCCGTAATAACGATGTTCTTAATTAGTGCGGTTTGACAACGTAGAAACTAAAGAGTTCTATTTATAGAGTCTGAATGCGTTGATTCTTGGTAGAATGTAAACAGGACCATTGCGTGCTAAGTTCCATCTTTGAAATAAAAGTTTCTTTGTTTGACAGTGACAGAACACACACAGTGTTACACAATCAACTCAAAAACCTCTCTTTATTTTGGCACTTTCTATCTCGTATATTGGGCGTAGGGAATAATGTGAGTATGAATCGTCACGACTTAGTCTTATAGGGTTGTAGATGATAAAAAAATTACGTAGGCCGTTGTCTAATTGTATTTAGAATATTTAAAAATATTGACTGTTATTTTTTTTTCTCTTTTCTAACAAACTAAAAATCAAGACGTTACAGTGAAGCTTTCATTCGATTTGTAACTAATTTCTCAATCATAAGCCCCCTTAACCTAAAACTTTGCATTTTCTTATTAAATTGATTAGGCAAAAAATATGTGTCCAGTATTTTTGGACGGACGTAACTGAAAACCAATTTTTATATGTAGTAATCATTACTTTGATTCTTATGTCACATAAACATGAGATCGAATAGGATATTCCGATCCCAGAAAAATAAGAAGAGCTCTATTGATACGAATAGCCACAAATGTATACCTCCGTCAAAATTCCGTTACATAAAATAAGGTATAAGGGTTCCACTAGAGGAAATCTCCAGAAACTATCCAACAGTTAATTTGAGTGTCCGGTGCTCCCGCGAGGACGTACCAACTACGAGAACTCGTAAAAATTTGCGTAATAAACCGACAATAGAAAAGCATCGCTGAGGGTTCTACCGAAACTCAATTTATCAAGGTTTCATATAATGGTATCCCTTTGGAGTTACGAGGAGTTACGAGTACAATTTTGTTTGTTATTTGTTATTTACAGCGGCATGTTCATAAATCCCCGGCTGAAATACCACGTGTTTACCGAATCAGTCATGGGCAGAGGTTTCCAATTTAACACAAGTTACGTTCATGTATATTTTAATGTAACGTGTACCAGGTAATTGTACTTTCGTAGAATTATGTAGATAGGACGGCCGAGAAAAAGGTGATTTATGTTCGTAATGTCGATAGCTTTTTTCATTACGGGTAAATTAAGGAATAATAATCTGTGAAGAGACAGTTTATTCAACATCATCACCAGAATCCAACAGGCCGGTCCAATGTGGTTGGTGAGACTGGCTTGGGTCTAGAAACTTTCAAAACGGCCGTTTTGGCGAGTCGGATATACGTCTTAAAACGCTCAAATTGAAACCCCCATTAAACAAAGCTTTTGGAAAAGTCCCTATTAACACCGAGTCGATAAACAGAAAACCTGTGTAACAGATAACATAAATTGACACGCTCTGAGAACCCTAAAACAAGATACGGTATTTGGGCACTAAATTTTATATCGCAAATTTAGAGCAATCCTCTAAGTGTAAAGCTACCCTATATTATTTTATAGGTAGTATAACATGATGACGTCAGCGGTGTAGTAGTGTGAGGTATGACGTCATACTATAGGCACACACTTGTAGGGTAGGTAGGTACTCTCGAGTTCTTTGTTGCGATTTAATGTGATCGCTCGCTGTTTAACCGCTAAGCCATTAATGTCGGTACTTTTCCTCGCCCGGCTTTGCCTGTGATATTAATTTTTCTGTGATAATGGAAGGTCGACATAGAATTAAAATAAGTCTTGTTATTCGTGATGATCTTAATAATCAATCTAACTCTCGTCATCATCATCATTTAATGTTTTTTTTAATGTTGTTGTTTTGTCCTTTCAATTAGATAAATTGACAAATGGGTACTGTTTTTCTTGACTTATAAAGGCACTTATCCATCACACAATGTTTCTTTACATCACACAATGTTTCTTTACTAATATTATAAAGCTGAAGAGTTTATTTGTTTGAACGCGCTAATCTCAGACACTATTGGTCCGATTCGAAAATGGGCGGGCGGCTAGGCTTTTTACCGCAGGAAAATCCAAAAAGTCCGGCAACGGCGTATTTACATTCGGTGCTAAAAATAACGGTAGTTTGATAAAAAATATTTGACCAAACTTTTTCAAATAATTAATCACTCTCAATTTACCCTAAACCTGTATTAGATCTCGTAAGAAATCCATCATTTCCGCTATCACAATAGTCTGTAATTTAGCACAATGAATGGGAATCCCTCATTATGAATATTCCGACGATTAGCGAGGTGCTTCGCTAATTAACTACTCCATTCCAACTAAATTATCACTTTCGGTGATTTACTGCTATTACTTAATGATACTTAATTACAAGATAACTTAATCTCCTTAACTTAACTTAATCTTAACCTTGCAACAACTTAAGTACTTACATGATAAATTTTCAGAATAAAATTAATGTTACTATTAAGCACTCTCACTCTCTCACAAACTCGAAGTGTACAATGTCATAAACTTGTATTAAATGCATTATACAAAACGTTCCCTATCCTAAAACTCCACAATCGAAACCACACTGACGTCCCTTGCTAAAAATCGAATCAAACTTTCTCAATCAAACCCTTATCAGGCGCTGTTAAACCAATTTTATTTCGTTTGATCTGTGTAGTGAAGTCAATTATTGGGATCAGTCAGCCGGCGCGCCTGCATTGGGTGTTGATAGGTACATAGGAACATACTCTATAGATAGCATTTAGGTATCTATGTAGCTGGCAGAACATATTTAAAATACTGGTAGAGTAAATCTCATGGGCGAATTTGTCGTACATCAGAATAATCTTATCAAATCAATAAAATATAAGACCGCAGATTGAAGTTGTCTGACGTATCACTTTAATGTTTGACGTGTGAGGCTATTTTAATCCGCCATCTTTTTTTTGTTTGAAAAATCGTTCCTTATTGAGACATGTGAGAATTTATACCTCTTTGTGGCATATGTCCCCCTGGTACAATTCCGTTGCAAGGATTAAATAATCTTAGGGACAAAGATTTATTATGTTGATAAAATTACCTTGGAACCTTTATCTCTAATACTAAAAAATAATTGTGTATACAATGTGTACTGGAACTATAACCTATATCATGAAGATTTTTTTAGAACATCATTCAATACGATTTTAATGGAAGCTTTAGTGTATTGATATTTTCTAACCACAACCAGCAATTGAGAGCTCCAATTCTATAAAAGAATATATTATTTGTACAATGGAAGTTTAATTTAAATATATCGCATGCGTATAATAAAATTTCCTTGCCGCACCATAGTTTGGGTTATTTACACTTTGGCGTTGGTCCAAGTTATCTGATCTAGACATCTATGATGATAACGCTATACTAGTTTTGGCCAAAATTAGGAGCTATTTTTGGAATTTTCAAATGTATTGTACAGCTACAGTCATATTTTAGTCGGTTGACATTATGCTAATGTAAGTAAGTACCTACTAGATATAATTTTTATGAGAGACTAAACATTAAATAAAGGCACCCAAATTTCGCAATGTATTAAATGATCGAATAAAACGAATCGAATGAATTTTTGACCCCGACTCACCCTTTCTCAAGGTAAAAGACCTGCCAAAAATGGCATTTCAAACTTAGATGTTCCATTCATTTATGAGTACCTTCATCCCTTGTCACATCGAAGAGCGCGTAGGAACCATTGCCCTGTATTTTTGACCGCAATGTTCCCCAAAGGGTACAAATTTACCCCTATTTACCCCTAAATAAGGTCGGCTTTGAATTATTCAAAACAATTTGCTATGTTTATTTATGGACAGTTTATTAATATAGAATTCGAAATTCTGAAGGGGCCTGACTTTGGGGAGTTGTTATGAGAATTATAATGTTCATGTTATTTGAGGATCAAAGACATGGGTATAGGATTCTGCGATATCAGGTATTCTGCGATATAGGTCAGATTTATCAGGCGGTCTAACTAAACAGAGTACTAACTGTTAAGACAGACCGCCTGATAAATCTGACCGTCTGATTAGTCCAAAAATACTGGAGACCTATCTTTTGATCTATCAATTTTTAAGAAAGTGCAAAGATAAAGAGTATCAAAGTTCCGGGGGCTTGTGTCTGCGGAATTTTGTACAAATTTCATGAAAATGTTGCGTCACGCGAAACCTCATTGCACTGTAACGTCTTGAGTTTTCTTTTGCACTAATATGGAACAAATACGGGGACAATTTTTTCACACAATCTTCATAAGGGACTTATTTTTATTTATTTATAAATTTTATGCAGATTAAATTAAGACACATCCGTAACCTTCGCGCACAGGAATCGAACCTGCACCTCCGGGATAGCGCCCCGACGTGATAACCAATTACACCAACGCGTAATTACGTGATAGGTCGAAATTTTTCTGCAATTTGTATTATCGAGAGAAGCATTGAGTTACTTTTAGTTTTCCACCCTATTGATGCAATGATAATACTCTCTGGACTTTATCCTCGTAAGGGACGTTGTCCTACAAAATCGGGCGTTCATACGTACTAATTTTTCATACTACGGCGTTGCCAGTGTAATGCATTTTACCGCGGTTATCTACGTATTTTGCCCGCGGTAACGTAGGCTATTAGCCTTCGTCAATAAAAACTCTATCTGAAACCGTAGTAATGTTTCATATCGGAACAAACAAACAAATTCTTCACCTTTGTAATATTAGTACGGATATGTATATCCGTCTATATCGAAGACTGTTCGTTTAATAACTTTGTTGATTATGTAGGTAAGTGCAATAAAGAACATTTTACGACACACGTAACTGTACAACACAGATAGCGTTATGGATTGAGGAAAATCTTAGATACATATATAGCATTATTAACTTTATTCAAGTTAATAGAATATTTACGATCAAAAATCAAATCAAAAAGGTTATGTAACTTAAAAAAATTCAATGTCATACAAATTCAACAAGCATACAAAAAATGCATTGAAAAATAGCAATTGTGTCATTGTGTCCCATTAAATATAAATAAATAAAAGAAGCAATCCTAACTATTTATTAAACTTATTTGTCGTTTAATAGATTATCTTGAAATCCTTAGCATTTCTCTAGTTTAAACAGCGACGTGAGTAATTCCAGTAGTTATATACGAAGAATAAACAGGCATTTAACTTTATGACAGTAATATTAGTCAGACAAACTAAACTAACTAGTTTCTGAGCGTTGACATTACAAGTGGCCTAATTGTAGCATGAAGGTCCCTCGAGTTTTGTTGACAGTAATTCTGCAACCGTCAACAGCAAACCTCATTTTGTGATTATTTCAGAAGTAAAAGCACTGTTATTAGAAGACTTAAACAACACAGCTTTACCTATCCTATCCTATGCCTTTAAGGTTAAATAATTATTCTTCACGCAGGCACGTCTATCTGTCAGACATATTTCCGTTAAGCAAGTTGAAATGAATCGATTCCAATGGATAGAAATTCCAATAGTGGGTAACTCAGTATGAATCGTGTGTTCAAGCCAACAGTTTAGCATTGTCGGACAGACAACCAACTGTAATATGTTTACTCCCTGACGTGTATTGCTAGATGTTCCTCGAGCTCGGAATTCTGGTATTTCAACTGGATTTATAGTATTTTGGGCGGAGAGCTTTAGTTTAGGAAGTATTTGGGCTGTATAAAACCATTTAAAGAAAAGAGGTTTTTAAACAACCTTAATATTTTAATTTTGTTTTCAATTCCCGTCTGTCAGGCCAGTTCCCATCAACTTGCTTAGTATAAAGCGTTGGATTAAGTTCTTCGTTGAATAAAAAAAATATTTTCCAAGGTTATCAGGAAGACATTGCTTTGTGCAATAAGACCGCCCATTACGCATGCGACGTTTTATTTAGTTGGGACTTTGTTTTGTTTTGATAATGTGTATAAAGAATTTTCTGTTGTATGGAAATAAAAAAAATATCTACATAGTTTTGTTCTGTGTTTAAATTTTTTGTTTCTTTGTTTAACATTTAAGTTTGTTTGCGCTTTCGATGTTCCGATTTCAGTTCTCTTATTTTGATATTTAGATTCCGATCTCAGCTATAATTAGCTATAAAACGTGAATTAATAATACTGATTTAATGAAGGAAAAGTTCGAAGTCTCTTACATTTGTTATTCCTATTTTTAAACAAGAATAGACGGAAAGGAATTATTAAGATGGTTTGTTAAAAAACTTTGTTTGTATCACTGGTCCATTGAACATTTGAAATCCCTGTCATCTTGCCTTTAAAGCCTTTTGTGAATAACAAACGCAAAACTGATCACATCAATTGTATTGTATTGAGAAGAAATAGCCAAAGAGGTATCTACTTTGTCTTTGTCAAGACTGTCACATGTCGCGACGATGTTCCTCTTTTGACAGATGTCAGCAAGTCTTGTTTATTTTACTTTTCGAATGGAATAAGGAACGTTATAATTTCGTATGTATGGCTTTATAAGTTAGAATGTTCTAAGAGAAGATGGTTGGTAAAAACATTATTTGTAAGTCCATCTTCGAATTTTGTAAACCTTCATAACATAATTTAACTAAGTTTTTTCAAATATGTACTAATTAACTTAAATTATTTGTTAAGATACTTATTTGTCCTTCTGTACTAATTTAACACACTACATCATTCTATTAAATGTTGTTTGTTATGCTAACAGTGAAATAGGTAAGTACCAAAATGACAGCAATGACAAATTTTAATAACAATGGTTTGCGACAAGGCTAATGTTTTTACCAGAACATATGGCACAATAATGTAAGGTAAAAATACTTAAAACTCACGCCCAGTTTTTGTAGGTACATCCCTCTATTATTTCATGTTTTACCCAGAAATAAACGCAGGTTCTACGCTTTCACATATCAAAACCGATTAAAAATTTGCATTATATAGGCAGCAGTTACAACGTACACAAAACCTTAGTCACGAATCCGTACGCAAACATTTACTCGTTTCAACACTGGCTGAGCCAACAGAACTATTTGCACTACAGCATTTGCAACCTTTTTGGTAGGGATAATAAAACTTTTTGTTATTAGGAACACTTTACGTCACTGTCAGTTTCGAATTTGGAACGGCGCGGCGGGTTGGCGCGCGGACGTCGATCCGAGGCGAGGCTACGCGGCACACTGCCATACTGCCTTGCCTGACAACTGACCCTACGAGCCTCCAAGAATACGAAGCCAAGCATTGAAGGTGGTATTTTTACGGTCCAGTCCATTTTTTATTAAGGTGAGTTTGTTTAGTATATGTTAGTTTACTACATATGACAACAAATAATCGAATAGCCTGTATACCAAAATATATAAACAGTATACCAACATTGACTGAAAAATAAGTTCAAGCAAGCTTTAGCACTGCGCGATCGCTTCTAGAAAACATTGGGATGTACAAGGAATTTAAATATTGCAAAATAATGGTTTCAGAGGTCTACAATTGAACAAGTATTGTTTTATTTTTATGTGTTGCTTAAAAATGATTAAGATCTCTTCAAGATCTTTATTTTGCTTAGTTAGTTTATTTGAAATACCTTAGCTACTTAAGGATACATAACAAACAATAAATAAGTATGGAGCTCTAACTAGGTTATATTACCTAGTTTTCCTGTTATAATGTAACATTCCATACATTGTTTAATATTAATTAATATATACATTTACCAATGTTATTTATTAACATACCTATTTTATATACGTATCAAAAAAGGTTAATTTAATTTATTTGTAATTATTGAT
Organism: Gymnoscelis rufifasciata; assembly: GCA_929108375.1. Taxonomy (NCBI): domain Eukaryota; kingdom Metazoa; phylum Arthropoda; class Insecta; order Lepidoptera; family Geometridae; genus Gymnoscelis; species Gymnoscelis rufifasciata. The sequence goes on along the minus strand of OV815315.1, from coordinate 1,704,021 downwards.
AAATAAACGGCTTTTACTACATATCATACTACATATTATTTAATAAAAGATAAAATTATTACGTACCAAGATTTAAAATAATAGATACAAAAGGGACTTAAAACAAAAAACAAAATGCGTAATGGGCGGCCTTATTGCTTAAAGCAATTTCTTCCCGTCAACCTTAGGATGGAGTGGAAAATACAAAAAAAAAACAACTGGATGATGGTTTTAATAAGTATAGAGGTATATTCCGGAATTAACAATTCTGTCACAGAATCTTGTTTTTTTGTAATATTAAATTTTCCGTATTAATATCAAACCGTTATTAAACTAACGAACAAAAGGTTTGTTATTATTCCGACATGTGTAATGTAAATTATTAAACAAGTTCTTTTGAAACAGTTCGCTACACTTGTTTTGCATAACTTTAGCAACATTCATTTTTATTACGTAGCGGCGAGTCAAACGATCCCCGTTTTATTTTTAGAATTTGGGCAGTCAGAGCGAAATATACGATAGCGGAAATAAAAAATATTTTATGGATATAAAATATTGGATTTCAACGAAATAGTCGTAAAATTTAGAGTAATAGCAGAAAATAGTAGAGGGCATTAAAAATAACTTATTCCAGATTTAAAGTGAAAGGAAGTACACGGGATATTACTACGAACATAATCGAGGTACCACTGAGACATTGGTACTAGTAGTATCTAGTATATTTCTAGTTTTTAGATAAATTGGTTTATAAAAATCATACTCTATGAATGGCAATCATTTTTTTACAACATTCACTTATAACATTTTTGATAAAAAAATGTCAATATAAAAAAAAATGAACTTATTTTACTCGTCATGAGCTCACCTTTCGAGCCCCTTTCGCTTCATATACCAATTTTGAAACAACCTGTTTAAACAATAACATAATAAACCTATTTTAATGTAAAATCTGTAATGTTCTTTAAAAAATGAATGCATAACAACGTCAATGATGAGTTGTATTAATTAAAAAAAAAATATGACAGACAATGACAGACTCAAACTGTCATTAATTCGTTAGAGTCAGAGACAAGAATGCGGTGCATAGAATCTCAGCTAGAATCTCTTAATAAACCTTGTTAGGTTTTGTCTATGCTTATCTTATCAAAAATATAGTAGATAAATTTTTATTCAAAAACCTTCATTTCGACCTTTTCAAAAATATAGTACATCCATTTTTATTCGAAAACCTTCCTTTTCTATCTTAAAAAAAATATAGTAGATACATTTTAATTCGAAAACCTTCCTTTTCTACCTTATCAAAAATATAGTAGATCCATTTTTATTCGAAAAGCACGATGCTAGGTACTTGGATACCTGTTGTTGCAACTCGCGGTCAAAACAAGTTACTTATTCGTGGAGCTCAAACGGTTCTATTCATGATAGAAGACACTATTATATTTATCGTTATTTGAGTTCATGACACCAATGTATTGGCACCACGTTTTTATAAGAAAACGAACACATTTGAAACGTGGGGCTTATTTAATGAAATCCGCGTAAGCTTAGCAATGGTTAGATTATGTCAATAATATTATGTGTCAATGGTTAGTTGTGTCAAGAGCTCTGTCACATGTGTGTGCCTAATTGCCTAATTTTACTCGGAGTCTGTGTAACAGGTCCATAGTATTATGACTTAGTATCCACGGATCCCGGGATCAGTGGATAAAAATATTTAATCATTTTTTCATTGGAAACCGATCCCGGTATCGGTGGAGAAAACTTGGCGGTATCAGTGGACAAAAATTCTGATCCCGGGATCGGTGGACACAAACCCCTTAAAACGGGAAACATACCATGATTTGAAAAAAAATGCGTTTCAGTTCTTAGTATTGTTAGGCTATAAGTTGGAGAACACCCTCAAATTTTATTGCTTTTTCCTATTTTTATGTAAAAATCTTAATGCTGTTTACAGAATACATCTACTGTACGATGTTTCAACAGTAGGTGACTGTCACATAAGGCCAGGCAAACAGACAGACATGACCAATATATGTATAAGGGTTCTGTTTATCGCCATTTGGCCACGGAACCCTAAAAATCATGCGCAGAATAAGTCAGAATGTTAATTTATGTCACCATCTTTAGGAAACATCCAGAATAGATAATACTAGTTCCAAGGACTGTTTAGTATTGTAATATATTCATTAAAATGGGCTATCAGTTACCTATGCAAATAAGTATTGCTTGTAGATTACCTATTTACCTTTGAAGGACACAGACGGAAATAAGAGCATTTCCTTGTTATAGGCGCGTTTTTTTTGTAAGATCGATCAATGTGTCTTCAAACCAACTATGGATTTTTCTTCTAAAATGTATGTGCGCTTTAAACACGTGCTTTAACGGTGAAGGCAAACATCGTGAACAAACCGGCATGTTCTGAGAACTTTGTAGTGTTTGAAAGACATGTGACATTCACCAACCCGCACTTGGCCAGCGTGGTATATATTTATTTAAATAAGTATAATCGTTTATATGCACACGACTTTGAAATTGACTGTTTCTAGCATTTCGTAATCTTTATTGTATGAAAAACATACCTATGCAATTTTATATTTTTTATGCAGATAAAGATTAAGATACCTCCGTCATTTCTATGCAAATAAAAATCGAATGGTTTAACGTAAAAAAAGGGTCTACAACTAAATAAAAATCACACTTAGGTATTTTTTATGGTTAATTATAATTTCATAGTGAAACTTAATCATCGAAAGGTGGCTATTTTAGTATTTCCCCCGAAATTTTGATGAAACAAATGTGACGTCAAATCGCATTGATTATTACCATGGAAACCAATGCAATTTGATGTATCATCCAAGCGGTACATTTTGCAAATTTACGAGTGAATATAAAAAAAACACTTTTGATGAATAAGTTTTACTATTTTAAAGATAATTGCATAAGTATGTATGTTTTTCATGCAATAGAGATTACGAAATTATAGAAATAGTCAATTTTAAAGTCGTGTGCATGTTCCATATTACTTATCTAGTTAGTAGGTATGTACTTAAACAAACCGTTTATAATTAAGTAACTTCATGTTATTCTCTTTCTTTAGGTTAACATGATTCTTTGTGAAATAAAATATCGTACAAATCGCGAAACTTCAATGCACTGTATCTATCATCTTATTTTTCGTTAGCATGAAAAATAAAAAAACAGGAATGTACAAATTTTTTAAATCATTTAAATGACGGATAAGTTATTTTGTTTCGTCATCTATCCTATTTAATGAGTTAACCCGTTTTTTCAAGTCGCTCAGCTTCGTTCTCTTAAAAATAATATAATTAAGTACCGATTATTGTAGAAAAAAAACATGTGGAGCCGGACAACCTTTCTCTCTAACAGAGTTTAGACAAACTTTCAAGTTCATCTATACCTTAATTCCAATCGCCGAACCTTCAGTAAAGTTTTCGGAATCAAAGATTTCATGCGATCAGCAGTTTCGCATAAGAAATAAAGTTATGTAATCTGTAGGGAGCGTTTTTATTTTAACGTTTTGCTGGAAGGAAATGGATATTTTCTAAATCTACATTCAATCGTGAAATATTATTTCTACGTACGTGTTTTTATCAGTGAATATTGTCAAATGAACCGTTGAACAAAGTGAGTTTTTGAAGGTTTTATTTCGTTACTAGATGTGCCCCGCAGTCCAAGTACAAAGTAAAAAAAAATAATTAAATTATTAGCAAAAAAAAACAAACTCTACATTACATTTTTACCTTCATTGAGCTATTTTTAGGTAATATTAACAAAAATTACATTCTTACTTTTCTAATTTTTTGCAGTGAAATTTGCCTAATAATGGTATTAATCCCACATCTGTAAGACATTCACGCTAATGGAACATGTATATCATAATATTCGATATATATATATATATATATATTGATAGATCTATTGTTTACATATTATTTAATGTGCAATATATATATTGCACATTAAATACTTATGACCCGTACTAAGTTTACAGTTACAAGAACATCGGTAAGAAAGGATTATCCTGTAGTGATAATCCACAAAAGTTTGAGCGAATGATAAAAAAAAACAAAAAGAATACTGTTTTTTTATTTTACAGTCTGTTCTAACCCGAAACTAAGCCCAGATTGTAAGATAAAAATAAAGTTCGGTTCGGTTTTGTTATCAATAACTGTTTTAATAGATGAGAACAATAACAAATCATTTCTGAGAAACAACCAGAAAGAGGTACTAGCATTTTTGTAGCATTTTTGTGGCCTTAGCATATATTTAAATAATATAATAACTAATATTGTAGCCACCATCCACTTAATAACATTAAAATAAAATAAGAAACCCCGAATACAAATAAGTTTTCACATTGAACACATTTCACAAGCTTTTTTATTTAATTTTCCGTTTTGATGTTTGTCTATGATGTTTATTTATTTATTATTATTTATCATTTCTCACGGAGGTAATTTTATACGTAAATTGTAACCTCACATTACAGTGGTTATTCTTCGTAAATGCGTACAAGCACATCTGCCAAAACCACCCCGGGTTAAAATCTTGTAAAAATACAAAATATTTGCACCTGTTTTTGTACCTTAATTAAAACCGGGATACATAGGGGTGGTCATATAATTATGATTGCTTGGGGTAGGTGTAATTTTATGTACATTTGTACGATGTAATTACCCTGGTTCATAACAATGAACAAAATTAAGTGTCGTTTGTGCTGATGTTATATTGTGCTGTATTCGCGCTAATTTGAAATAACTGCCTCAGTGGCGCGGTGGGCGATGATGGTCTGCTTACGGCGCGGGGTCGGTTCGATTCCCACCCAGGGGTCGAGTGATTGAATGTTCTGCAAGCACTTTCTCCGTGGTCTGGGTGGTGAATATGTAGAATAAAAAATCTATAAATGTATGTCCATTATATTGAGTACTAGCTACCCGGCCCGGGTTTTATTATAATTATTTTAAATTGTTATCCTGGCAATTATTAGACTAGAGATTTTTTACTCGCCAAACAAAAAACGTCATCTACGAACATTTCAAAAAGAATTGGCCAGGCGTTGTTGAGTTATGCGCTCAACAACACAATTTTTTTTCTTATTACACGGGGCTAGATGTTGTTGTGTGAATTGTCCGGATTTATTAATTTATTTTGATGATGCCGCAGTGGCCTGGGTGGCCTGTGAGCAGAAAGTTCCGGGTACGATGGTGTTCTGATTAACGATCTACAGTTTCTGGTTCCGGAATAGGGAAGTAATTATCATTAAAATACCAAACAAATTGTAACTAGATATATAGAAAAAAAATATATAAAACGAAATCACTAACACGGTATTTAAAAATATAGACGATTCCTATAAAATATCATTGTGATAATTTAATTAATTTAATAATAAATTTAATTAATTAATAATAATGTAACATTATTATTGAGGCGCGCAAATCCCGCTAAAACGGTTTTTCATCCATATCATGTTATTTATGCCGCTGTAAAGCCGTTTGATTTCTCTACTAACTGAACATATAATTTCCAAGCATATCCCTCTATAACAGTGTTAAATTAAGACTTCAACACCATGCTTAGTAGCAGAATCCGCTAAAACGGTAAGGGTGAATTGCAAAATCCTCTATAACAGAATCGACCAATCAGAGCGCTTGGTTCGCACCGCGCGACTGGGAAAACAGTATGGCAGACTTAGGTGTTTTGTGATAAACATTGAAGTTGTGTGATTACGTTTTAACTTATTTTAAAAAAGATAATGGATGAATTGAAGCAGTTGGTGACAAAATGTGACTATAAACATTCAAGGAAACGACCAGTTAATAAAGCTTTGTGGAAGCGTGAAGTGGCTCGCGAGAAACGGTGAGTAAAAAGTTACCTCTAAACCAACGTAAACAGTTCAAAAAAGTTGTTATGCAATATGCTGCAAGAAATTATAAAAACGCGGGAAGTCAGATTGAAATACCTACTTTTTGGTTTATTTTGATGGCTTGCTTGTTGTATATACTGACATAGGTAATTATTACAAAAAGTAGGTATGATTTTTAATTTTTTAATTTTTAAACCCACTCCAATTATTGTTTTAATTTAGTTAGGTACTTACTTAATGTTTTTTTCTAGGTACACGGCTCCCGGATTACCTCAATTCCCAAAATGTAATCACAACCAAAAGGCGTTTCGCTGCAGTACAGTGACATCCCAAGATATCAGGAATTTATATTTATTTTGTATTATAATATAACTTTTGACCATGTGTATGTTTTTTTTATTTCATTTCAGATATTTTACCTCTTCCTTAGCATAATTTACAAGCACCTAATTTAATTTTACACTTTCACTTATTGCATAACGCTATCCACACAACAAAGATATCATAAATAATTTTAGATGCAAAATCCGCTAAAATGCCATCTGTCAATAACAAAACCCTCTATAATGACAGGTTAGCTGCAAAACCCGCTAAAGTGATTTAATTTTTGTCTACAGCTTTATATTAGTGTTTAATATTGTCTATATATTTTTAGATTATGTTTGCCTATCCTTTTACGATGATTTTAATACTAAATTCAGTCATAATTCTTTAGTCATAAATGCCTCAATCGTTTTTTTTAATTTGCGGCAAAACAGAAAGAATCGTTATAGCGGGTTTTGCTAATAGACGCCTCTATTAATAAATGACTATAATATTAATGACTGTGTGAATAGTCCAGTATATTTAATTATAACTATGTATTAAATGTAGTAAACTAACCTGATATTTCTTGATATTGTCGAGCTGGCTAACGTCGTGGGGCGGGCGGGGCGGCGCGTCCCGGGGCGTCTCTCGGGGCGGCACGGCGGGGGCGGTTTTAGCGGTCCCGTTCACCTGCTGGAGTAACGACTATATTTCTATAGGTTTATGGACGATTATATGACATTTTTAAGTAATACGATTATAGGGATCTCTCATAATTAACTTTATCTATACATAGTATAAAATAGAATCGCTTAGTCGTTTTATGTTCGCTTATATCTTTGAAACTACTCAACGGATTTTAATGCGATTCTAAAAATACATAAATATAATAATTCGGCAATAAAAAAATAATTTGCGGGTTACTAGAAATACTTGGAAAAAGGTTGCTCGACAGCTCTCGGTGATAAATCGATTTCTGATAAATATATTATTTGAGTACATTTGTTTACACTATACTGTTAGAAATAAAAAAAAATCCTTAAAATGTATTAAAAAATGTAACTTCAGTTGTTTCTTCCAAATTCAGTAGTTTTATAATAGTTTCCTTTGTGGGGTTTTTTATAGGCCATAGGCCTTCCCTTAATTAACCATTTTCACTCTCAGACACAAACAAAACATTTCTTTACTTTCCGACCACATTAATTTAAATATTCCAACGGCAGACCTGAACCCGTTCCTGAATTGAAACCTTTCTAAATTAACCTAAATTTAGAAAAGGTTGATTTATTTATAAACATAAAATGAACACCCATCCGATGGATGTATCTCAAAATGTATCCTACCCTTCTTTTTCAAAATAGATCATTCACTAGCAGTGACCCGCGAGCTTACCCGCATTAGAATAGATAATCCATCGGAAATATTTTTTTTTCCCGCGGTGAATTAGTATGAATGTGATTTATTAGATTTTAGGGAGTTTTATAATTTCCAAAGTCCATATCTCTTAGCGAAATTGTTATAAACATATATTCATACGTACTCTAACTTTCGCGCTTATATTATAAACTAATAATATTCCTAAGCTGCAAAAACATAAGTACATATTATATAATTCTATCATTCATATTCCCATTTTTTGTTAATCATGCATTCGTAACATTGGCCAACAAAACAAAATACATTTAAAAGTCTAAAGTTAGTATCAGTCCCAATACACATGCTAATTATAAATACGTAGCTTGTACACAAATTTAACAAACAGTATTAATTATCCTTTAAAAAATAGAAAAAGCATTATTATTAGTAAAATTAAAACTAAATAACATTTCATTTACACATAAAATCAAACATAATTTATAAAAATAACTACTTATACATAAAATTTATTTATATCTTAGAATTATTTTAATTAGCACTCAAGAAAGAGCGTTAATGTGTAAAATAATATTTTAAGTAGGAAAAGTTAATAACTTAGTATAAAATGTTGATACTTACCATAGTCCACCCTAGATATTTGGAAATAATACTAACATTTTTAATAACAAAAATCCCAAGGATACACACATAAAAATCTGTTATTATGCCAATTTCATAACATGAACATCCTGTAGACAGAAGAGCGTTGTAAGTGCAAAAAGCCATGAATGATGATGATAATGATATTATCAACTAAAGTGGTGAATTTAATTATGGAAAACCAATCTGTGTAATTTTTATGATGAAAAAGAATAAAATAGTTTGACCTAAGAAGTGAGGTTTGTCAATTAAAAATGAGTCAGATTCAATATTGTGTTAGTCTGAAAGTGAATAAGAAGATTTATTTAAATATGGATATATTTTCGGAGATTATATTCATCTACACATCCATCTACAAAAATAGATATTTCATATTTGACGGCCTCAGAGCGAAGCTCCGATTCCCGCCAAGGAGTCAAGTGTTTGTATGTTCTGCAAGCACTCTCTCCTTGATCTATGTGTTTAATATGTATACTAAGATACTATATAAACTAGTCGACCCGACAGACGTTGTCCTGTCCCACGTCTCAAAAAACAATATCCAGTTGACCGTATTGTAAATCTAAACCATTCCCAGATCCCCTTGAACACATACAAAAAATTTCATCAAAATCGGTCCAGTCGTTTGAGAGAAGTTCAGTGACATACACACTCACAGAAGAATTATATATATATACATACATATTACATAGAAAATACCCAGACCCGAAACCAGAAATTGCAGATCGTACAAAATCTGGTCCCGCCGCGGGAATCGAACCCGCAACCTCCTGCGCCTCAGGCGGGCTTTCGCCCACCGAGCCACAGAGGTCGTCGAGATATAAAGATAAGTATGTCTTTATTTTCAGTACTAGCTTTTCATGCCACGGCATTGGCTGTGTTTTACGGATTTTCCCGCAAGAACAACATATTTTTATTTAGTAAGATAGCCTATGGCCTTCCTCAACCAACATGCTAATCTAACAGTGAGAAAAAAAAATCTAACTTTGACCAGTTGTTCTAGAGATTAGCGTTCTCAAAGAAAGAATTAGTATAAATAAATAAAACATAGATATTTAATATTTCTGTTAAGATTATATCGAAACTTCACCCCACCAGCTGAAAAGCATTAATCACTTTAACATATTATGTTAAAATGTTCTACAGCGTCATTATTATAAATTGCAAACAAGGAATAATTACATGACAGCTCAGTCATATTTGAAGATTCATAATAATAATATTAATAAAATATTTATTTTGCGCCACAAAAGTAAAACTTAAAACTATGAATAGTACAATAGAATTTAGGCAACAAAAAAGGTTAACGCTCAGCATAATTCAAGCAGCTTTGAGCTGCCGAAGACTGGTATTCTGCTTCTAAAATGGCTTCCAATCTCAAGCTAAAACACAGGTTAAATCAGAACCGCCTCACCTAAACAATTAAACGTTATCAGAGCTAGTTAAGATAGTGGAACTATTTATAAATTAAGGGCAACTTGATAAGGGCTCGGCACGTAACAGTTAAACTCAACAACGTAATAATAGCTTAAACCACGACAAGACGAAAAAAGATTTTAAGAGTCTCAGATTAAGTGTATGTCTCAGATTCAAGATGTTTATAATAACGTGAGTTATCTTTGAGTTTCTTGTAATTATTTTTGCTTAAATACAAGATGCAAAATCATTTATTTCCATTGCTTATTTTTACAAATCTTAGAAACGTCAAAAAAAAAAGAATACACTGAGAAAATATTATTTTAACAAAGGACCTTTTTGGCTCGGTTACAATCATATCGGTCATTTTTAAGTAAGACTTATCTAAAAATTTATAAGCGAACTTGGCATAGAGTAGACTTGTGTACATTGTTATATTTTCTCGGCTGATAACAAATAAGACATTAGTAATTTTCAATTAACTTAATTTGTAAATTATAACACTTTCAAACTTGATTCAAAACTACCAAGAGAATTAATTTAAATTCAATAAGCATACTGTTGTTTTTAAACAAGTATTTAAATTGTTTATTTTTACACACCATCTGATTTATTTATACACGAGTTGAAATTATTTAACTTGAGTCAAGCTACTTATTTCCGTTTAAATAAGTAAATTTAATCGTTTGGTCCTAGCAAATGACCATGGTCAATAGCAACCGGCTAGTGTCATTTATATATAATCGAGTACCTCCCGGCTGTTCTCTACCGATTTATTCGGTAGAAAACACCCGAGACAATTGCTTAAAAATAACTGTGCGCTCAGTTACAAATACAAAGATGATTGGTTTCGTTCGGCTCATCACATCACTCTTCCGTCGACTCGCGCCCGTGACGTATGGCGTGGCGTGATCCATGTGGCAGTAAAGTAATATTCGTCTACTACCACATGGGTCACTCCGTACCTGTGTGAAATATTACTGTGATATTTTAAAGTGCAGAGCAGTTTCAAATACGTTGCAAACTAGGTACGGAAAATTATGGATGAGGAGGTCCGAAATTTATTAACTGCTTGGAATCTCGAGTCTTACATCGAAGTGTTTTAAAGGTCAGTACAACTTTCATTGTTTTCTTGTCATAGCCTGCATGATAAGTTTGGTTACATACATCAAAGAATTAACTTCCTTTCTGTGTTGTTGCTCGTACTTTCTTTATTATGTACTTACTGGCGGCTCCACACTCTTGGAAAACAAACGGCATAAGAGCGAACATAGCCATAACTGCTGAACGGATCATGCTTCATATTTTGAGTACAGGTACGCCTTGATTAAGTTATAGGCTACTTTTTATTCCATTAATCAGTTCCCATGTGATATAAATAACTGTTAAATGTTTCCGACTGGTATTGGTATCGTTGTGGCTATAGATTGTTTAAATTAATGCATGTACACTTTTATTGCATTTAAGTGCAATAAAAGTGTACATACATAACAAAATAAAACCTTATATCTAAATTTAAAACATGATCAGTACAATAGATGACCTTATCGCTGTTGGTGTAATGTTAGTGGAGCAGAAACAGTTAAATCAAAGTGTTTGTTTAGTAGTTGAAGAAAAAGCACCTCACAGTTATATTGAAGTTATTTTCAGACTAAGATTATGATTTTGTTTTCAGCTGGAAAAGGAGTTTGAAGCTATGATATGATATGCTGGCACATATACAGCCATTTGTAAGAGCTTTCCTCCTCTAAAAGAAAAAAAAATAAACTGGCCAAGAAGAAAAATAGCAGTCACAACAAGGACACAACTTCTCCGTTTGCAAGATTGTAAGTAAAATCCCTTTAAAATCTTGAAATCGTTGCCTGTCCGTCTGTTTGTAACAACTCTGCAGTGCTAAGAAATGCTTTTTGTTTCAGCACCAGAAGAGAGCTCCAACATTGCCTGCATGCTGTTGATCCCGACACTTCTGGCTATATCAAGTGTGCGTTTGAAAAACGGCCCGAAAAAAGTGTACCTACTACGGCGAGACTACCTACTTTTTATTTAATTAATTCGCTGTAGGTATATTTCATAGGGAGTTATTCAGTTTCACGGGTACAACAACCTCAAGTGTACTATAGGTTAATTTTTACGCCTTATACTACATAATATTCATGTACCCCGGTGATCATTGATTTTGTTAAAGTTAAAACCAATGCCTAGTTTAATCCTTAACCTGACCAAAATTGTCTCCACCTTATTTGAACCTTGTGCATAAGATTTGTTTTAATAACTATAGTAGATTTGTATAATTTTGAATACATTGTAATATTATATGAAACTGCTCAATAATAAATCAGTATTAATTAAATAGTTTTTTGATTTGTATTGTAATAAATTTCCAAAGAACCCCACGATCTTTTACAGCAATTCTATTCGGTAACTATAGCCACTTTATAGCAATGCTTTCAGCAACTTTAAATTCTAAACTAATTCAGTAGGTAAGTAAGTATTATTTATTAAATAGTTACAGCAATGTTATTCAGTTCACGTAAACAATTCATTCGTTACATAGACATAAGTACCTACATACTGTATTATTAAAAAAAATATTAATAACTTATAAGTAAAATATCTGAAAGTACTTGTTTAGGTACTTTTATTATTTTATTAATATCTAATTAAATAATTTTTATACATAATACAGTAAGAATGTATATCTATCTATGAAACAATTGAATTATTTACGAGTACTGAATAACATTGCTGTAACTACCCAATAAACTAGCTGTATTTACCGAGTGATATTGCAGCAGCTACCGAGTGAACGGTTGTAGTTACCCAATAAATTGGCTGAGACAACCGAGTAACATTGCAGCAGCTACCGAGTGAACCGGTTGTAGTTACCCAATAAATTGGCTGAGACAACCGAGTAACATTGCAGCAGCTACCGAGTAAACCGGTTGTAGTAACCCAATAAATTATCTGAGACAACTGAGTAACATTGCAGCAGCTACTGAGTGAACCGGTTGTAGTTACCCAATAAATTGGCTGAGACAACCGAGTAACATTGCAGCAGATACCGAGTAAACCGGTTTTAGTTACCCAATAAATTGGCTAAAACAACCGAGTAACATTGCAGCAGCTACCGAGTGAACCGGTTGTAGTTACCCAACTTTACTCTGTTGTTACTAATGTAGGCAACTGTATTATTATTACAGAAATATTTTTAACCAACCTTAACGGTTAATATTTAACAAGCAATAATAACAAAGTTGACGTATTTGTTTTTAAGCTATCAACTTTGCAGGTGCTATATTGACAAACATGCTGGGTTATTTTCAACAGTATTTCGTTTATTTTTAACCGACACGTTTTTTCAGTGTAGGTGCTCAAATATATATAATATGTAAATTTGATTATCAGATGTCAAGTACTCGTAACACAAGCTAAAAAGCTTACCACACGGGGCTAGATGTTATTGTGTGGTTTGTCCGGAATTATTTATTATTATAACAATAGCCTGCAAATGTAAACTATAGTTTTTTTTAAATAGCCATTAGTGTCCCACTGCAAGGCAAGTTTTAAGAGCGTATTGAAGTGAAACCATCCAACCAAACAGACGTATAAAATCAACAACATTAGCAAATTCAATTAAAAGCCTTTGCCGATAAGTGCCACCTGTCGGGCAAAATCTTCAAGTCAAAACTAGAACCATTATTTGATTCAAATAAATACATTATTTATTAAAGTACATAACTAAAGTAATTTACATGTGTAATATAAAAAAATATATATAAAATTAAAGATTATCTCAAGTAACATAACATTATTATAGTTTAAGTATAGTTTAATAGATTCTCGTTTACGGTTATCGATTTCTTCTTTATGCTTTGATACCTGTATTTTTGATAATTGATGATGATACCAATGATGATTTTTGTAAAACTTAAGAGTAGGTAATGATTGATTCCCAGATAATGTCTAGGTATATACCATGTTAGTGTTAAGTTTAATTTACGTAAATCAGTTTGTAACACGAAAATCTGCCACGATAAAACTTTAAAAATGAATTCATAGATTTTCATTGATATAGATATAAAATGATGAAAAGAAAAACTAGATTTAATTTGTGTAAAATAGGCTCAAGTTCCAAGCTATTGCTCAATCAACACAAAATATCTTTGGTAATCAGAAAAACATTAACTTTTACTGACTAAACTTCTGATATAAAGAAAAGTTGTTTTTTTTTGTGATAAAATGGCGTCATTCGCACATTTTTCTAGTATCATGTATTCCGCTTAAAGCATATGGAATTTTGCCGAAGCATGACTTTGAAAAAGAGCCTTGACGAATAAAACACAATAGCTCTTCCAGAAACGACACGAGTGAATTCACCGCTAGAGGCGCTGGTGTAGCATAAGGTACGAAATGTCAATAAGCTTGCGTTACCAAGTAACGTGTGTTTATTGCTCAATGAAAATTAAATGTCGTTACATTTAGGTTACTTAAACTCTGATTTCTAAATGATAAAAGGCTTTAATTTCAGTTCCTATTAATAATTGTAATTTCCTTGACATGATCTAAGGTATGTTTATGTAAAAACATGCGAAAGAGTACCTAATACCCGATTATAAAATCAACATTGTAACTCAGGTTAGTTTCGAGTGTTAAATAACTATTTATGAAATGTTAGACCCATTCTATGCTCTACCACAGACAATCTATCGGCACTTAGTTCGACCTAACTCAGTCTTGTACTCAAACCTTTTTTTTTGTAACTTAGTTCGTTCAAAATGGTATGCAATAAAGTTGTTAACTATATATCTATCTCTTTTTATCTAACCACCTGATTTGCTTACAGAACTGATCAAACTATGCCGAAAGAAAGTCCCAGAAGCCTTATATGTAATGGAACCCACACCAACCCCCACCAATGGGTCATGCCTGTGCGTTACCTGGAACACAACGCTCTGTCTGTCCACAGTGCCCGGGTACTTCGGGGTAGTCTTCACAATCTGCACGAAGGTCTCGGGCACATCCACGGCGACTTCTCTTCCGAGCAGCACTGGAGTTGTGTCAAACCCTGGAGGCAGTTTATAAGACGCGTAAACCGCTTCTCTGATCAGAACCGAGTCGGTTTTCGCTGAGTACGCTACTTCGCGGCAGTCTATCAAAGAGTCTTCTCCGTTTGATATGAGTAGCTGGATTTTGTGATCGCTCAGTTCGGACAGGTCGGAGTCTTCGCATTTTGCGGTTTCCGAAGATCCCTTGCTTTTCTTGCTGCTGTAGCTCCCTTCGCTTTGAGGAAGGGATAGCAATTCCGTGTGTTTGAAGCTGGATATAAGCTCTGTGTCCTTAAAGCTTGAGAGCAGATCGGAGTCTTTGAAGAGCATGCCCTGCTTGAAGCTGCCGGAGCCGTCGGAGAGTTCAGGGCTGTGGAGGACGGTGGAGTGCTTGCTGCCGAAGCTGGTGCCCGAGCCGCCTGATGAGAGGAGTGGCTCGTCGTCGCGGGGGCGTACCTGCGGGGGTCGCGGGGGCGGGTAGCGGGGGGGCGTCTTGTTCCGGGCGATGAAACTGTCCGGCACGTCCACCGCCATCTCGCGGTGGGGACCTGGAATCAACAAATTAGATATTAGGTGGATGTTTTCGATGCAGGAGAAATTGCAACCGCTGATTGGCGTGAAGATTATTTTGAGACATTGATATTCTCACACAGTCTAGCACAGATTATTTGCAGGGTTGCAGTTGTAAGACTGTTTTGACGCAAGTGAGCGCTCAGGCTAAGGCCTAACGCTGCGTAAAGTTAGCGCTTATTTTATTCATTTAGCCAAACACTATTAGTTATCTAACACTAAGTATACTACGAGCGTAGTAATTTATTATTCTATGCTACGAGGGTTCCCTCAATTATAGGAGGCCAAATATGTTAATTATATATATAACTAGCTGACCCCTGCAATCGTTGTTTTGCAAAATTAAAAATTGATGTTGGCCGATTCTCAGACCTACTCAATATGCTCAAAAAATTTCATGAGAATCGGTCAAGCCGTTTCGGAGGAGTATGGCAACGAAAACTGTGACACGAGAATTTTATTATATTAGAAGATTTAAAATAGTAATCATTTATTTCTAATTTTTTTTATTAGCCTATGTTGTCCCACTGCTGGGCAAACAAATAAATTATCACCGAAATCGGTTTAATTCCTTTTAGTAGGTATTATATACTTACTAAATACTTTAATCTACACACATTTTATTTTAACATATTATGGCAAATTTTATTTATTTTAAATTAACAAAAACAACAAATGTTATGAGTTTATGTAATGGTAAGTTAAGTTAACAATGAAAAACTACAAAACGGAATGAAATGTGATGAGTTTTATTTTGACCGAGTTATAAAGGTGGGCACCAGACGCAAAGAACCATAGGTACTATAAACCAATTTGAAATGAAATGCGATGAGTTTTATTTTGACCGAGTTATAAAGGTAGGCACAGGTAGACGCAAAGAACCATAGGTACTATAAACCAATTTCAGGTGTGCACACTTCCCCTGCCTAACAATTACCTAACCCGCAAAACCTCCCTTATTAATATGAATTTCCCGCAATTCCCGCGGTACTGTTATTGTTCCGGTGTCTTCTCATGGGACTTGCAGGTCATTATCCTAGCAATTACCGAGGACCCTTCACTTTCCCTTGAATTTTTTATACTTAACACATTAGTGGATTGTAATTGATAATTACTTTAATATTTTTTTTAAAAAACGCTTACTTCTAGAAATTAGTGGACCTATTCGGGTCAAAAGATTACTTAAATTTAATTGTCTATGCTCAGTAAACACATAATAAAATCAATGATTTTTTTTATTTGTCAGTTAAACGCCATCGCGAACGTCGCCCTCTATAATAAGTTACAAATAAGTAATTTAACTTTTTTGTTAAACTTACATTTCCAGCCATAGAGATGGTAAGAAATCAAATTTGACTATTTAGGTTAAACTGTTGTCGATTGTATGCAGAAAAAGATCTGTATTTATTTATTTTATCCTGTGTGCGAAAGTTACGGATGCGCCTTAATCTTTTGCAAATTTTTGCTTTTGAAATGTCTTATTTTTTTATTTGTATTTCCTTTTCTCACTCTATCTACTGCTGAGAAATGGATCAGTTTCTCTACGGGATCGAATCAGCAATGACGAGATCCGTAGAAAAACGCGGGTCACCGACATAGTCAAACGGATAAGCTAATTGGTCATCTTTGAGGGAGGCTTATGTCCAGCAGTGGGCGTCCAATAGCGACACGATCTATGATGATGATATGGATGTGATTATAAGACCATCATTGTTACAATGATACATAATTATGTGAACAAGAAAAACCAAGGCAAACATTTCAAATTCTAACTTGTCTCAAACGAAAGCGTTCCGGAAGCTTGAATAAATGAATTATTTACGTTGTTTTCTCTTATCCTAGTGGATCCAGTTATTTTTTCTTTCTTGCATGAATATGGATGGTATATCATCAACTGACTTTAAAAATGGTTCTCAATTTGACACCAGGTATTCCCTGTGTCTTGCCTGTTGTAAAACAGGCTCTTTGGTCCACGGACCTGCTGAGTTGTCTCAGTGGGTGGAGAGGTGAACTCCAACGTGGCGCGTCCCCGGGTTGCGGATAGGGGGTCCTGGCCTGCCAATGGCTTTCACGAAAGGTATTGGCAGGTCAGCGTGGACAGAACACTTAAGGGGAGGGTTTAATCGGGCTTGTAGCAGCTTCGCGCGTCTCTCTGAATAAGAAAGCGGAGAGCGCAGTGAATGATGCTCTGCAGAGGAAAGAATTTCAAACTCTGTCAGGTGAGATTGAGACTATGTATAGCATAAGCGGAACCAAATCCCAATATATGGTTTTGGCGCCCGCCGAGGGGAGTATTGCGTGTGTGAATCCGCGGGCTGAGCGTAGAGTCTCTGGATGCGTGCGCTCTTCACCGACATTCACACACGGAGTATGGTCGGGGGGAACCCGGCCGCCAGGGCGCCAATACGAGGACCTAACCTCAAAAAAAAAAGGGGAAACAAACAAACATGGAAAACGACAATTGTGAAAAAACTACCCAGGGAGGTACCAACGTCACCGACGTTGGGGAATCCTCTCGTGCTTCGGCGCGCAGTCCCCAATCGTATTCTGGGGGGGACAACAATTGCCAAGGGAGCGCAAGCTCCGACGTCAGAGATGTGGGAGATAGTAGTTCAAAAGTCGGAATGAGCGGTTCAAGTCGAAATCAGTTGGATATGCTACTGTCGGATTCTGACATGAGTCAGTGCTCTATTTCTATACCAGGGCGCAAAAGACTTCGTAGTGGGTCAGAGAGTGAGACTCTTAGAAAGACCGATCGGCGGAAGATACCGAGTGTTCGACGAGGTCGCGGTGGGCGAAAACCGGTGCTAAGTTCTCAAATTAGTAGCGAAAGCACCCATAAGAGCTTAGAGAATTTTGGAGCGGAGACCTATCGTCTTAGCCAAGACGATGAAACTCCAGTTAAAAAGTTGAGCAAAAAAGCTTACTCTCGCCTATGTGGGGGTGAATTTAATGCGGAAGACTTGTGGAAACGTGCCGCGGATGAAGTCGAAGTAATCCAGGAGCAGTCGCGTAAGTCAAAGAACATGAATGGCAAGGTGAAAGGTATTATTAACCAATCCCTTGTCACGATGCGAGACATCATCGAGAGCCTCAAAACGCGAACGATTGATGAAGAGACGAGGCGCCTCAAGGCTGATAACGAACGGCTCAGTCGAGAGCTGGCTAATCTGCAGTCTGACTTTAAAGCTCTGCGAAAAGATTACGAGGAACGTAATTTGCGTGCCAACACCGCAACTCCTTCTCCGACGCCTCATTCTTCATCGGCGGTGAACGTTGAGGAAATAATACGACGCGTCACCGTTTCTGTTGGAGAAATGGTTAACGCTCGTATAGCCGGCCTAGAAGATCGTCTGCTACCAGAAAAGACACTCCGCCCTCCACTAGCCATGGACAGAAGGAATAAATCTTCCATAGCGCCACAATCAGGCAACTCTCCAGCTATCGGGCCAGTGATAACTAAGTCGAAGGCGGTGGCTGGAAAACCCCTAGGTAAATCAGTCAATGAACCTTGTTTAAATCTGGATATGACACCTGTTGTCGACTTGGGGGGATGGACGACTATCACTAAGAAAGGTCCTAAGAAGAAGACGAATAATACGGCCGTTTCTCTTACAGTCGATACGCAACAAAAGAAAGCTGCCTCGACTTACAACATGAAGCCTAATAAGATTACTTTGCCACGTTCATCGGCAGTGGTTATTAATCTAACACAAGATGCCACGGAGAGGGGTATTACCTACTCTGAGGTCTTGAGTAAAGCAAAAGCTTCTATAGATTTAGCGGAGTTGGGTATAGATAGTATTAGGTCCAGAGCTACCGCTACTGGGGCCAGAATATTGGAGCTTCCAGGAATTGGTAGTAGTATTAAGGCGGACCTATTAGCTGAGAAACTGAATTCAACTCTCGGTGATGTCGTCCGCATTGTTCGACCCGTTAACTGCGTAAATTTGCGAATCAATGGCCTGGACGATTCCATAAAGAAGGAGGATATTGCTGCAGCGATTGCATCTGAAACCGGTTGCTCGGCCGAAAGCATTAAAGTCGGGGATATACGAACCGGTTTCAGGGCCACCGGCACAGTGCATGTGCGATGCCCAGCTATGGCAGCAAAGGCTGTGGTTGAGAAAGGTCGGCTACTGGTTGGGTGGAGCTCTGCTGGAGTGACTGCACTAAAATCACGACCCATGCGATGTTATCGGTGCATGGGTATTGGTCATACACGGCAACTCTGTCCCTCAGATAAAGATCGTGGTGCTTTATGCTTCTGGTGCGGGAAAGAAGGCCACATTGCCACGGCCTGCCGGGCAATCGAACCTTTTTGTGCCATATGCAGCGACATGCATCTCCCGGTAAGCCACAAGATGGGAAGTACGCAATGCAATCCTCCCGCGGTGAAGGGTAAATCTATAACACCTCGATTTAACCCCGCCGCAGAGGTTGCGGAGGAAGCTGTAATGTTAGACTAATATGTCTAGCTCCCATTATTACAATATTCTTCAGACGAACCTGAATCATTGCGCAGCAGCGCAAAATCTTTTCGTACAAGCAATAGCGGAGTGGTCGATCAGCGTTGCTGTAGCTGCCGAACCCTACACAGTTCCAGAGAGTCCTAATTGGGTTGGTGATACTGATGGTCTTGTTGCTATTTACACGCCCTCAACATCCCACCCTCTTACAATACGAGAAAGAGGGCCAGGATACGTCGCTGCGGCCTGGGGTGAACTGACTCTTGTTGGAACATACTTCTCCCCGAACAAAAGTCTGTCTGATTTGGAAAATTACCTACGAGTGCTAAACGGTGTAGTTGGCCGAATGTCTCCATCACAAGTCATTGTGTTGGGAGATTTGAATGCCAAATCAACAGCTTGGGGATGTCCCTCCACCAACAACCGAGGAGCATCAGTAGCAAACTGGGCGACAGCTACTGGCCTTGTTGTTCTAAATCAAGGTAGTATTAGTACATGTGTCAGGTGGCAGGGAGAGTCAATAGTCGATGTTACTTTTGCCACCTCTGCCATAGCAGCACGCGTCTTAAATTGGCGGGTACTTGAAAACATGGAGACACTATCTGACCATCGGTATATTAGGTTTGAAGTAAATCCTTCACCAGGCCTAGAAGGAGCTGCTTTTTCGGCTGAACGCTTTAGTACATTCCCACGATGGTCCTTAAAAAAGTACAACAAAGAACAGGCCGAAGAAGCAGCTATAGTACAGAGTTGGTGTCCTGTCCCTTCGTCACTACAGGGTGTAGATTTGCTAGCGGAACATCTCCGCAAAGCTCTGACAGTGGTGTGTGACGCGGCTATGCCTCGTGTGCGAAAACTGGCTGATAGAAAGCAGGTTTATTGGTGGTCGGACCACGTCGCTTTTCTTCGATCCGCCTGCAACGTTTCGCGCCGAGCATACTTGAGATGCCGTCGAAGACGACACACTGAGGATGAGTTGTTCCAGCTGTATGACAATTATCGCCTGGCTAGGAAGTCGCTGAAAATTGCCATATTCAATGCGAAGAAAGAGTCGTGGCAAGAATTTTTAGAGGACTTGGACAGAGACCCGTGGGGGCGTCCATACCGCACCGTTAGGAAGAAACTTTGCAACCGGGCGCCCGCCACCGAAGCGTTTGAGCCTCAACTACTCGCTCGTGTTGTAACGGGCCTTTTTCCTGAGTGTTCCCCACACGAACCTCCTTGTATGACATCAGCAGAGCCCATGGAACAAGTTGATACAGAAGTTCCATCTATTACAGAAGGAGAGTTTGGCTGTGCAGTTTTCAAATTACGAGCAAAGAAAACTGCACCTGGACCAGACGGTGTGCCGGGGCGCGTCTTAGCACGTGCACTCAAACATTTAGGAACTCAAACTATAGAGCTTTTCACCATCTGCCTTAATGAAGGACGATTCCCAAAAATTTGGAAGGATGGCCGACTTTGTCTGCTCCGGAAAGAAGGACGTCCTGCAGATTCTCCTTCTGGTTACCGGCCAATAATATTGCTTGACGAGATCGGCAAACTTCTGGAGCGAATAGTTTCCTCGCGTATAATTAGCCACTTAAGCGATCACGGTCCTAATTTATCCGAGGAACAATATGGTTTTAGAACTAAGCGCTCTACAATTCATGCTCTGCTGCGGCTCAAGAATATCACACAAGAAGCTGTTCAACAGGGAGAGCGGGCTTTGGCGGTATCCCTTGATATTTCCAATGCCTTCAACAGCCTCCCATATGCATGCACTGACGAGGCCCTGCGTTACCACGCAGTTCCACTCTATCTCCGACGTTTTGTAGAGCATTATCTACGTGAGCGAGATGTTTTGTACCATGACAAAGATGGTCAAGTCTGTGCCAGACGTATGACAACCGGTGTTCCACAAGGTTCAGTTATGGGACCTTTGCTGTGGAACATCGGCTATGACTGGGTCCTTCGCGGTTCCCTGTTTCCTCGGACTCACGTTATATGTTATGCAGATGACACTTTGTTCATCGCCCGGGGACGGAGTTACGAGGAAGTCGCGCACTTGGCTTCTGTTGGTTCAACCCTTCTCGTTAGCCGCATCGAACTCCTGGGTCTTAAGGTTGCTCTTGAAAAAACAGAAGCCCTGCTATTTTATGGGAGAGGCGGTAGGCCACCAGCTGGTGCCTACATTATAATTAACGGAGTGCGGATCATGCTTTCGACCAGTATGAAGTATTTGGGTCTCACGCTGGACAGAGGTTGGCAATTTACTGAGCATTTCCAGCGGCTAACTGCTAAGGTACAAAGTGCGGCTGGATCACTCGCTCGCCTATTACCTAACGTAGGTGGGCCCAAAGCAGCCTGTCGCCGTCTTTATAATGGTGTTATCCGCTCTATGGCCTTGTATGGAGCTCCAGTGTGGGCAGACGCTCTTAATGCCAAAAACAGGGCTCTTCTGCGAAAGCCGCAGAGATTAATGGCAATAAGAATAATACGTGGATACCGTACTATATCACACGGTGCTGCTTGTACGCTTGCGGGATCTTTACCCTGGGATTTAGAAGGGAAGGTGCTTGCAAAGTTGTTCGACCATAAAGAAGAGCAAAAAGCACAAGGGCATCGACTGGCCCTCCAGGAAGTTGAACACGCGCGAGAACAGGCAAGGGAAACAGCTGTCCAGAACTGGGTAGACGAACTAAACTTGTCACGCTATGGACGCCGAACTATTGATGCTATATGTCCCGTTTTAGTTGAGTGGATGCAACGCGAACATGGAGCACTAACATTCAGATTAGTCCAGGTACTGACTGGACACGGATGTTTTGGGAGATATCTGAACCACGTAGCGAAAAGAGAGGTCACTCCAGCCTGTCATCATTGTGACAACCCAGAGGACACAGCACAGCATACACTGGAGGAGTGTAGTGCCTGGTCGTCACAACGTCAGGCCCTGACAAGTATAGTCGGCCAGGATCTGTCACTACCAGGGGTGGTGAAAGCCATGCTTGGTAGTGAAAGGGCTTGGGACGCCATGGTTTCCTTCAGTGAAGAGATTATCTCACAAAAAGAGGCTGCAGAGCGGATCAGAGAGGGAAATCCTCAAGCTGAACCGCTCCGCCGGCGGAGAACAGGAAGAAGACAACGGCAATTCCATCGCCTTCTTCTTCTCAATGGAGACCAGCTGAGAGACGGTATGAGGAGTACCGCCTCAGCATTGCACAGGTCTCCAACGGACGCCCTTCCAACTCAGGGATATGCCTCGACCTCACAAGGGGAAGTAAGAAGGATCCGTCCAAGACGGATGATCACTGACAGGGTAGCGGTCGAATCCGACCGGGAACCCGCAACTCTGTCAAGCGCTGGAGCGCCGTCAAGCGAATCGTCTAGTGACGAGTGGTTTGACGACGCTCTAGCACTAAGGTGAAAGAGGGAAGGTCGATGGGTTTTTAGTTGGTATGCCACTAGTTACTAACAAAGTTAGTAGCTCCGTGAAGAGCCCAACATCCCCCTCCAGTCCTCCTCAGGCTGGTGGCAATGCGTAACAGCATTTTCCCATCGTAAAAAAAAAAAAAAAAAAAAAAAAAAGGCTCTTTGGTAGACCGGGCCCGCTCGAATCGGCCCCTCGGGCCTGGTTGACTGTTTTGAATGGGTCAGCTGGCTCCGCTAATGAATTTGTGATTAGAATAGACAACGAGAAAAGTGTTTGAACTCCTTTATTTTTCCAACATAATTTTATGAATGTAGAACGTTTGAGTTATTCATAACTATGTGAGCTGAATGGATTCATCTAGTTGGTGGGCAGACGACCTCTTATCGAAACAATTGGGAGTCTAGTAGGAAGATGTTCTACAGGTGATATGATGATGATGACAGTTTGGTTAAATAAGGGTCAGTTCATATCTGACAAAAAACTCATTGACGGAATCTTCTGTTCGGTTAAATTAGATCTTCCACATTAAGCGCCTAGTTAGTTATGCGTTCGACAGCTGTAGAGGTGGCTGTGTATCTAACATCGTGCTTTACATCAATGGAGATTGTAGTCAAATGAAGGCTTATATATCATTAAAAAAAAAGAATTTATTTAGGTTGGATGGAATCTGTCAAGAGAGAAGTCCCTGTGTTCCCTGCAGTGAAACGTAAATAGGCGTGCTTATGATTTATGATGAGATGGTTCCATCTCGGTTTTTATGATTAGTATAGATTATTCAACCAATTATTTAAAAAAAAATTATTACAACAGCTGTTCACATGAAGCATACAATTTAGCCGGGCCACTCAGGGAACCTACTACCCACTAATTAGTAGTAATAGGATAGTAGGTACTTCCGCGTGTTTTGTTCCATTGTTCTTGCGATTACATATCGCGTCTCTAGCTAACTAGTATTGTATCGGTTTAATGGCCGAGGAGATGGACTTATTAGGTGAATGATGTGAAAATTGAATAAATCTATACTATACTAGCTGACCTCACTAGCAAACCTTGTTTTGCAAAATAAAAATAGATAGTAGCCGATTCCCAGACCTACTGAATACGCATATAAGAATAAGAATAAGAATCATTTATTTTGTCACAATCCCAATAAAAATACAACAAATACATAAATAACATATAAAATTTGGTAAAAATTGGTAAAGCCGTCGGAGGAGTTCTGTAACTAACATTGTGACATGGCAATTTTATATATTAGATTATGACTTAAAACGGGTAACATACCATGATTTGACGGTTTTTGAGTTTTCCGATATTTCGACGCTGCCAACATCTATTTTTCATTATGCAAGTCAGCTAGTATATTTATGTTTATCCTTAAAGTTCCATCGAATCTAAGAATGTTGAAAGAAAACTAAAAATAATTTATAAAAAACTTTTCAACGATACTACACATGATATGGTTTCTTGACTTTCATTTTTTTCCATAATGGCGTCCAGTAGTCGCCATATTGAATTTTCACTGACGCATATCTATGGTGACACTAGTCGGAGTAAGAGAAATCGATCGACGTTCGACATAAAAATCGGGTAAGAAAGCTAGTGTGCAACCCTTACCGGAGTCTGTGATGGAGAGCATGCTCAGCATGTCTTTCCCGTCTTCCGTCTGCTTCTCCTCATCGGCGCCCAGCACCACGATGCTGGAGCCGGAACGGCGTCGGGGCCTGGAACGTACAGACAGACTGTTTAGCATTTTATATAATGTAGGTAGGTATATTACAGCTCAGCCGTGTTGGCTAAGTGGGAGGACACTCGACTTTCATACCGAAGGTCGTGGGTTCAAACCCCGCCACGCACCTCTGGATTTTTAATCTTGAGAAATTTAAGTGCGCTTTAAACACGTGCTTTAACGGTGAAGGCAAACATCGTGAGGAAACCACCGGCATGTTGTGAGAACCTTAAAAAAAAAAGAGTCTGAAGGACATGTGACATTCACCAACCCGCACTTGCCCAGCGTGGTGAATTAAGGCCTAATATCTCTCGTCAAGAGAGAAGTCCCTGTGGCCCAGCAGTGGGAACGTTAATAGGGTGATGATGATGAGGTAGGTATATTACAGCACAGATACAAGATACATAAATCTATATTTAAGAAAAACCCCCGTTTCCGATGCCTTAATTTCCTTATAAGTAAAACACCATAATATTTAGTAGTTAGGGCACGCGATGCTCTTTCATTTTATACCCCACTCGAGTATATTTGCAGATTTTCGGTTTTGCTTCCCCACTCTCCCCCCATAACTTTTGAACGGCTCAACCGATTTTCATGAAACATGTCTAAAACCCGGGCCAAACTAAATTTAAATCGCTCCATCCGACCGGGAGCTATGATGCCACAGACAGATAGACAGACAAACACGACAAACTTATAACACCCCTCTATTTTGGTCGGGGGTTAAAAATCATTTATTTCAAAACGTTAAACGTTAATAAATAGAGCTCAAGAAATACATACAAACTAATTGTCGTAAAGTGTATCTGGTCGCTTCGACTTTTTTTAACATAGAGCAATCAATTTTGTTCTGATATTTTAAAATAAGAATTTCTTGTAAGAGCAGATTTAATTCCAAGCAGTTTGTTCTTTAAGGTACCTAATCAGATATTTCATACTTTATAAGCTTTTTAAAAACATGTTTTTTTACAATATAATTTTTTGACTGTTTCCGTTTTACACCCCAAAATTTCATGTCTCTGGTACTTAAATCCTACTACTATTATAAAGGCGAAAGTTTGTAAGTATGGATGTATGGATGTTTGTTACTCTTTCACGTAAAAACTACTGAACCGATTTAAATGAAATTTGGTACACAGAATCTCTAGAGCCTGAAAAATAACATAGGCTACTTTGGGAAAACGTCATTCCGTGGGAAAATCCATTATATCGCGGGTAACACCGCGGGGCACAGCTAGTTTTCGATAATTTTTTTCTCTATTTTTTATACTTTTAACAAGCGAAAGCTGCTGGTTCCCGGTAGTTGCAAGTAGCTAACGACCGACATGGATGTCATTAAGAGAGGTCAATGACCAAAATATTACGACTTTTGCGACATTGTTCGCAATAATGTGAAACTTCAAAATTAATCATTAAATCAATTTCTCACTTGACATATATTATCATTATCATTAACAAACATTAACTGTTTGTTAATGTTCCGAAGTCAATGAACTCAGAGGTTTCTTGCAATATATATAAAATAAATATCTAATCAGTATTTTTTTTATGTTCAGCTGACTGCTGCTTTAGTCTTTTATTTTACATTAAAAATAGGTATTAGACTGAGATCGTAAAAAGTGAGTCTCAGTTTAATAAACACAATATTTCCAGTATTGGTATCAACATTAAAAATTAATTGTCAATTATACTTAATGTGATTGTCATTTAATTCCTATAAAGACTTGTTAGTCAAATTTATCTACCTATCAGATAATTCTTATTATTTTTACATAAATGTCAAAAAATGGTCGCCGGCGTGTTTTTTCAAGAAACTTAGTTTTTAGTAGGTAGTTTCAAACATATTAATTTTTTATTCATAAAAAGATTATGACGCCTCCGTAACCTTCTCAGAAATCTCTACTTATATCTTTTTTAGTATTTTTTTTAATAGTTTAACCTATAAATTGAGGTTTATCACGTATTGAAAATCATTAACATTTAAAATATGTAGGTATCTAACTAAAAACAATTGGCAAGTGAAATGGGTCTTTCTTGCAAGAAATTAAATTATTAAGAAAACTGTTGCTCTCTCTTGAACAATAAAATATAGACATTAAAGTTTGAATGGCGTCTTAAAACAAGTGAACTAAAGCCTAAGTTCACTTGTTTCCCGAAAGTGAAAGGGGGCATGGAACATAATAGAACATTATTCCTAAGACACGAACTTAAATCTATAATATAAAAATGAATCGCAAAATGTGTTGGTAAGCGCATAACTCAACAACGCCTGGACCAATTTGGCCAAATCTTTTTTTAAAATGTTCGTTGAAGTTCAAGGATGGTTTTTACGGCGAGAAAAATTAGAATTATTGCTAAAAACCCTAAAAATAGTCCTTTTCTTTTTCCCATACAAATGATTTGTAACTAAAACGTAGTCAATTTGAGCTTTATTGCTATGGTATAAAGTTCATATTAAATTACAAGCACTCACTGTTGTCTAAGCAATGTAGGTGTGTTCCTAACGTCAAAGATCATATCTATCAAAGTATATAAAATTTTCATGTCACAATGTTAGTTACCGTTCTCCTCCGAAACTGCTTTACCGATTTTTACCAAATTTTATATGCGTATACAGTAGGTCTGGAGAATCAGCTACTATCAATTTTTCATTTTGCAAAACAACGTTTGCTGGGGTCAGCTAGTAATTAATAAAATAATGAACAACTATAAAGCCAAACCCCTATGGCTCCGTAAAATGGATAAATATTTGTTTATTTTACCAGGCAATAGGGTAGAAGATTAATAAAAAATTGTCCGTCATTAATATTATATTCTCAAAATATGTAGTACTTAACAAAGTTTTATTTTGTTTTATTTAACTACTGATTATGGAAGAATACTCAGAAAAGATAAATAATTACAATAATGACGCCTTCGTAAAAAGCCGCTACGGGCCATAATTGTCATACAATCACGGGTTATAAATATTTATGGAGAATACACACAGCAACATCCAGCCCCGTGGTAAGCTTAGGCTTCAGCCAAACCTGCGCATCAGCAACGCGAGAGCGTCTGCACCGCGGGATACTTTAATTCATAAAATTTATTCAATTCACAATTTTTACATTGTATCTGAATGTCTATAATATAATAAAACACATTAATTACAATTCTAATAACTAAATTATTTCTATATTAGCCCTCAATATTGTCATAAAATCATATAAAATAAAATAATAATAATAGTCAGTTAATAATTAAGATTAAAATTAAAACGAAAATAATGAAACTTAAATTAAAATGTCTTTTTATAACAGTATTGTTTAGCCTGAAAACGTCCCGCTATGTGGTCGCGTAGGTGTCTCATAAGTATGGGTACCGCCCACCGCGCGGCAGACGCTGTATGTTAGCATAGTTTTAGAGCTACGCGTATTGATATCCAAACTATCCATACTAATAATATAAATGCGAAAGTAACGCTGTTTGTCTATCTGTTCCTCTTTCAAGGAAAAACTATAGAATCGATCGACATGAAATTTGGAACACAGATTCCTGATATTCCTCTAGAGCCTTAGAAAGGGCATGGGCTTACCGCGGGAAAATCTATTATAACGCCGGTAACACCGCGGGCCAGTGCTAGTACTTAATATACTTAATCTACATACATTATAAAGATGAAATAAAATAAAATCAATTAGATCGATATGTAGGAAAAAGTGCTTGCAGATACAAACACTGATTCCTCGGCGGAAATCGCCCTTCGCGAACTGCTTAGGTACTAATAATATAACACTTCATTAATAAAACTGAATATAGGCCTAGGTGAAGGTAAAATAAATAAGAGCTCGGGATCGAGAACTGGTCAGAGCTAGCGCAGGACAGAGACCGGTGGAAGTCTCTCGTTTCGGAGGCCAGGACCCCCTTTGGGTCGCTGAGCCATAATAGTTAGTTTTTTTTTAAATAAAAATCTACACATTAGATGACCCAAGACACAAACGCAAGACTGCGCGGGCGCACCGGCCGTGACGTCTCAACCGTCGCGAACCAAGTAATTATTCTACGGAAACACATCCGGCAAGACGCTAGACGGGCAGACAGGCCTGACGCAACTGCTTTTATGTAGGGAGGATACTGTAATTATAGGAGCAAAACTGTTTTAAATATTATATTTCGCTTAGATTTTGATCGGAAAAGCCTATACTAATCATAAAGGGAAAGGTTGGTTGTTACTACGTGTATACTTATATTATCTGGGGGCTGGAAGTCGAGCAAAAAAGCGTCACGGCCGTACCAATTCAATTCAAATTTCATTCAATTTGAACCAGTATTTTAAGAATTATAACGGGTCAAATTTCTTAATTTTGTCACTCACTGACTGACTCACCGATCATCAAAATTCTAAGGCACTTCTAGCAGACCTAGAAGCTTCAATATAAATAGTGTTTGGTGTATGAATCAAGGGAAAACTAAAAAATCTAGAAAATACCGGTATAGAGGGCGCTGTCGCAACGCCACGTATATACGAAATATGTACTAAAGTAATAACAATGCGAAATATAAATAAATCCTATTATAAATCGCATATCACTATTATAATTATTTAATGTTTTATATAAATATATTGAGACTTGGCCATCGCACTAAATAATTGAATTAACACGTGTTTTCAGGCGATGGCCAAGTATTTATATAAAACACTAGCTGACCCCAGCAAACGGTGTTTTGCAAAATGAAAAATTGATAGTAGCTGATTCTCCAGACCTACTGTATACGCATATAAAATTTGGTAAAAATCGGTAAAGCAGTTTCGGAGGAGTACGGTAACTAACATTGTGACATGAAAATGTTATATACTTTTGATAGATATGATCTTTGACGTTAGGAACACACCTACATTGCTTAGACAACAGTGAGTGCTTGTAATTTAATATGAACTTTATACCATAGCAATAAAGCTCAAATTGACTACGTTTTAGTTACAAATCATTTGTATGGGAAAAAGAAAAGGGCTATTTTTAGGGGTTTTCCAGCAATAATTCTAATTTTTCTCGCCGTAAAAACCATCCTTGAACTACAACGAACATTTTAAAAAAAGATTTGGCCAAATTGGTCCAGGCGTTGTTGAGTTATGCGCTTACCAACACATTTTGCGATTCATTTTTATATTATAGATAGTCCATAAGTCTAATATTAAGTTTTGAAATGTTTTTTTTTTAATGTTTTTCTTGTTTACAAATAAAAATCTTTCTCTCCCTCTCTCTCTCTCTCTTCTTATTTCGATAAGAAATTAAGCGAAATTTTTAAACAATATGTGTATGGATAGTCTGTTCAGGTATGCATTCTCCACAGAGACATATAAAATATTTTTAACCGACGAAAAGTGTTTTTTGAGTCATATTATGTTTTTAATATCAGATAATTTCGTACTCGTTGCAGTAAGTATTGCACTATTGTTAGTAGCATAACCTTATCACATTTTTTGGTTTTAAAAATGCCTAAATTATTTTTGACTAAAATAAGCATTTTGAGAAAAAGAGATTGTGTCTGTTTTGTATAAAAAGCTGTCCTCATTAATTTTACTCCCCGTTCTAAATATTACGAGCTCCATACCGCTTAAGCCCGACCTTCAGATTGAAAGTCTAATAATATATAAGCTATTATTATAAAGAGTCAATTCGCTTTACAGGCACGAAAGCGGCAAATGTAACCCTGTTTTCCTAAATAAATCCCGGGGTTGGATTTATTTCCCTCGAAATCCCGGGATATCTACAAATCCAGGGCATCGTCGATTGCTTTGCGATTGCAACTTGATTGAGTGCGAGTAAGTAATGGAATTCGCAAAAGTCGCATGTGAATAAAAAGTTCTCTAGAACAATCAGATAAAGGAGCGGCATATCTATGGGTTTTCAATCAGGATTGTGAATATACATAAAATATAAAATACTAGCTCTTAACGCCACGACTGGCGAAAAACGATGTGAAAAACATATTCAAAACTTCCGTACGTATTATATATAATATTTGGTATAATTATAGTCCGTGAATCAAGTTTGCACGTAATATCTACATTGTTAACACGATTGGTAGATATATAATGTGAAAACAAATATGTTCAGACATGATGGAATGCGAACATATTATTTAAGTCACGTAGTTGAAAACATAAACATACCATATAGCAATCCACTTTTTGCTATAAAATATATTTACTAGTAACAACAGTAGGTTAAATTACACAATTTTTTTAAGTTTACGTTTCCATCAAAATACAATTTAAATTGTATGTTTGAATCTTTGAAAACGAAGGTCGATAAGCAACATTACTCGTTAAATTATGAGGAACAACCTCTTATCTCAATATTTTTGTACGTTACTAGCTTTTAATCCCAAAATGGTATTTACGTAGGTACTCTTTAGACAAATTTTGTTTTTCTAAATAAACAAAATAGGTCCAATAAGCTACTTAAGACTACAACGACGAATTCACATAAATATGGATTACATTGAAGTAATCAAATTTTTCATGCATAAAATTTTTAATTTTATGCAGAAAAAGATTAAGACGCATTCGTAACCTTCGCACCTTCGAACCAATGAGGTCTATCGCTTATTAAAAATAATTAAGTTTTTAATTTGTCTTTTAAGAAGCCCTCTGAAGCTACGAAGTTAATAGACGAATACATGGAAATGTTGATTAAAATGAAGAGTCCCGGAAACCTATATAATTCCCTCACTGACTGAATTGTCAAACAAGCGGATGATTGGACGCGCTAATCCGGCTCCCGTTTGTAGCGACGAATCGCACGAAGGATTCAATTATTGTAAACCTACCTACTTGAGATTTTAAGTAGCTTTTGTTAGTGAAAAATAATTGTGGCTAAGAAAAATTACATTATATTGGCGGGTCACTATGAATAATTTTCTCGCTTGTTCGTTTCTCAAGGATTTCTCTTAAATTCCGAAGTCCGAAACGTTGGAAGGTTTTGAATACTAGTTATATACGTGAGTAAATCCTGTTTTCTTTAATAAATAGTGTAACTCACGATAATAAAAAAAATAATTATGAATGTTGTCTGAAGTTAATTTGCTAGAAATGCCAGAGAATCGTTGTTTTTCAGGGTAACTGCGACAGTCAACTTGAAAGCATGTTTTTTTCTAGAAAGAATAAGCAAACCCCAAAATTAAGATATTCTCAATTTAAGATCAAAATAGTTACGTTGACCTTTTAGCGGAATCCTACATAAACACTTAGAGTTACCCACCGGAGATTGGGCAACAAAGCGTACCCCGGGCTTAAAAACAGCTTCCCTACTAATATTTTATTCAACGCGGAAATGAAACACCCTCCTATGTTCCCCCTTTTGTTCACTGAATCGCTACAGTTATCTCAACTAGAATTTAGTTTACACATTTTGTTAAGTATGAGACTACATGGGTTACTGTACAGTTTATACAAATAAATTGCGAATAATAGACAAATAAAATTTCACTCCAAAGAATTTGTTACGCAAAAAACTTAGGTAGGTTTCTTTAACACCTTAATCGCACATAAAGGCGAGTTCTCGAGTGCGCATTTGCTACGTCAAAAGTGCATATCGAACTAAGGATTGAGTGTTTCTAAGACGTTTCTTAGATTTGTGAAACCAAACAATGGAAATATTATTGTGTATCTTGTATCTAGTGTGGTTTATTAACACGAGCCGTACCATCTAACCAATGTCCTGGTTCTTAAGATTTCTCCGGTCATAACCAGTTATATAAGTGGACATAAAGAAGTAAGCTGGAATCGGGTCGGTGCGTCACAATAGCCAAGTCCTATTATCCGGAAGCACAAAGGTACCAGGTGATATTAGACGGTTATGAAATAAGGACAAATGATCTGCTAAAGTTAATCTTAAAGTTAGCAAGAGAGTTAGTAAGAGCTCTGAAATCATGTATAGATCCTAGAAATAATAATAAATATGATGTCTGCCTATTATATTAAGTATATTAGATGTCAAGTACCCGTAACACAAGCTTGAGATTACCACGGGCCTAGATGTTCTTGTGTCGATTGTCCGGCAATATTTATATTATTTAATGCAAGGTGTTTTGGATATGATATATAAAGACAGAAACATTTAGCCTTTTGGTAAGTTCTCTCTAAGCTCATGTTACAGATACTAGACATCAGATTTACGCAGTTAATTATAATAAACCAGCTTTCCAATCTTAAATTCTCCCGCGGTAAAATGGAGCTCCTGTCCTATAATGGGGCAACAGCATAGCTGCCCCCGTTATAATTTACACCAAGTAACGATTTATCGGAAGCTAGTACTTAGCAAACAAGATTTTCAGTTTTTTTATTTGTTATGAATGTCAAACTCTGAATATAAAATATCATCTCATCATCATATCATATAAAATATCATATCATCTTTATAACGCACTAAAATATTTCGTCCCGTGGATAAATCCATTACCACGCGGGTAACACAAGAGCCTGCTATCCGCTGCTAGTGGATTGCCTACATAACAATATTCTATTCAACAGTTACACTAATGGTCGATTGCAATTACCCGATGATGTGGAACGACGGAAACAATCATGGATGATTGTATCAATCCACGCATGCCGTTATCGATCGATACGTTAGATCATGCTGGGTATCGTTACTAGCAGATCGAACAATCAAGTGTGTATTGTAGTTTAATATTTTGATTAGAGATTTTTCAATCGACCGACCTTAATTGGTCGCTCTTGAAGCTGCTTCCCGGACATGAACTCTAAAAAAATACGATAATCTGATGTTTTGTTAAAATACAACTGGTTTTATATTAACCAAATTGAATTTTATTAATATTTTGTGTCACAGCAAACACAAGCCGTAACACAAGCTTAGAGCTTACCACGGGGCTAGATGTTGTTGTGTGAAATGTCTGGAAATATTTATTTATTTATTTTACAGCATTAAATAGTAAAATATTTTGAACAACTTCAAAAAGAAAGAGGTTCTAATTTTAAGTAATACCAAAGGTAGGTACTAAAATAAGTAAACTTACAAAAGACACCGACAGTAATCTAAAAACTTTATTTCTCTAAAACAATATGAAGACAATTCTTAAGAACTCCATAAAACCACACACGCAACGTGAATTCCTATTCAACCAGAGGTCGGAAGGGACGCCTACATCGCGCCGTCATAGAACAGTGTCTGTCACAGAGACTATATTCCTTTATCGCTCACGGGACATGTCCGGTAGTTGACATCACTATTGAGTTTATAGAAATGCTTTATCGATAACGGACGCAAGGGAATGTGAGCTTTGTGTGCGTGCTAGCTCTGGAAACGTGTGTGGTGCTTGTAAGTTTTTGTGATAGAAAATACTTTTTGAACGTTTCGTGACTATCTATGATTGAATACAACAAATTCATTGAAGTATTAAAAAGTTAATAATTACTATTATGCTCTAAAAGAGCTGTGAAATGGCGACTCGAGGCAGTCGTCTTAGAAAATACAATATTTAAGTTAATGCAGATTTAAAATAATAAGCAATAAAGATTTCCAAGAAACATACCTACTTTAAATATCACATTATCAATTTATGGAAAGACAACATCACAATACGAATAGTACATATACCTTGAACATGACGTGAGAAGAATTTGACAGGAATCTCCTTCTTGAGGGAAAAGAGACTTAATTTTCAGGGTTTTACGGTAATAAATTGATTTAAGAGTAGAATCAGAGGCTGTTTTAAAATCAATCAACGTGTTAAGTAGAAGCAACATCACGCTTTGACTGCTAAAGTAAGACCCTTTATCTTATCTGATGGAAGTTAATCTATGGCGTAACTTCAAGAAAATAGCGTTAATCCCTCTGTATAACAACACAACAACTCAAACACCCCTATTTAGGTTCCCATTACTGGGACACAGGGTCTCTTGACGAGAGAGATTAGGCTTTAATTCACCACGCTGACCAAGTGCGGGTTGGTGAATGTCACAATATGTCCTACAGACTGATCAAAGTTGATTTTGATTTCGGCCGCACCGGAGGCAACAAATACTTTAATAGATAAAAAGTAAACTCTTATTACACACACCGAACAAAGAAACAATACAGTAAGAAAATATAAACTAAACCTTAAATGTGTTATGGGCGGTCTTATTGTTCAAAGCAGTTGCTTCCAAACAACCTTTGATTAAGGGATGCAACTCTACACTAATTTGAATAGTTCAACCAAAGTGAGGCTAACATTTTGAAAATAAATAAGTTTTTACAGGTTTTACTTTGTTGAGCACATATGTACCTATATATTTTTGAGGCGAACACAGTGAAAGGTTTCAAAAGTAGGATAATAAGGCCAATTAATGCAAGCATCTAACCGTGAAACGAGTGAAATGACACCAAGCAACTGGGCCTTTGAACAGGTGCGCAAACGAGTACCTTACTACGTAGATGATCGACTACACGGAACGTAATTTATTCTTGCGCGCGGTCCACCCATATATATTAATATTATAAAGTTAAAGAGTTTGTTTGAACGCACAATTCTTTGAGTGTTTGATAGCTCTTCTACAAACAACCGATCATTTTCTAAGTTGCTTTACTCAAAAAAATGTCTCAAAAAGCTTCGCGCGAACGAAGCGACCGAATGACGGGCAGGCGGGCATTCGAGGTCGGCAAGCGTTCTCGGCGGTTGTCGGTTGTTGTGCGTAGTTAAAATATTGTTTATTGTAGAAATACCAATGTTTAATCTATAATTTTAATATCCTGTAATAAAAGTAGTATTGATACAAACGCGTGGTATATTATTCGAGTCCCTGGATGAATGAGTTTTACACGAGGAAGGCTATAGGCTATATCTAGGCTTTTACCGCGGCAAAATCCAAAAACAGGCAACGCCGTAACGTGTCAAGTTAATTTTATATCATCGACGTGCAATTTTAATATCTAGTAATCTTACCTAGAATTTTTACGTGCATTAAGATGTACCTCTGTTATATGGGAGTACAAATTACTTACGGAAAAAAATACGGAAGTAATGAAATCTACGTTGGAAACATTTTTAGGGTTCCTTACCCAATGGGTATATTGGGACCCTATTACTAAGACTTCGTCTTCGGTCTGTCACCAAGCTGTATGTCAAGTATATATAGACAGATGGAGTGTTGAGATTATGAGGGTAGCGCCAAAATGGTGTTCAACTGTGTAACATCTTTTTCACTTTATAATTATATATAAATTGACACATAGAATAAATTTAATTGAGATTATGGAGGATGATGTATTTCTGTTGCTGCTATAACACGAAATACTAAAAACACAATAAATAAATGAGGCTCCCATACAACTCATAATCTCAATTCAATTTCTTATTAAGTGTCGAGTTATATAAAATTATAAAGTGAAAAAGATGTAACTCAGTTACATCATCACCTTCTAGGTCTTCATGTCCCATCTTAGACCACATCGTTACTTTACATCAGGTGAGATTGTGGTCAAATGAGCCTTCATTTATCAAACATAAAAAAAAAGTTGAATAAATGGGGCACCCATACAACAAGCATTGTATGGGAGACCATTTTTTTAAATAGCATACAAAGTTGAATAAAACAAATAACTGGTTGATATCACAGTACAATAACAAACGTATCTGATAAGACACGTCACGTACAAACTGGGAAACAGGTATTTATGTAAATAGCCGGGCCGGGTAATTCAGGAAACGATCTTATTGACAGGACGCGTGTCTTAAAGTGGGATGGAAGAACAGCTGTCTTTTTCCTATCAGCTGGTACTTTTAACCGTAAAAGGAACATTTTATAGTTTTTCTTGACTTCTGCCACGAATAAAATATGTAATATTATTTGATGTGTGAAATATATATATTCATGTAAGTGTATTATATATCAGATGTCTTGAACCCGTAATACAGACTTAGAGCTTACCAGGAGGCTAGATGTCGTTGTGTGGATTGTGCGGAAATATTTATTTATTTACTTTATTTCTAGTAAAAACATTCCTAGAAAGTTTAGTTCATTAATGACAAGTCGATGATAATTGGATGGTAGCAAATAAAATACTCAACAAATAATCATACAGAAAGTAAACATAGCTGTTGACAACTACAGACAAACAGACAGTCATAATTTGCGAATCCAATTACCGTCATACTAATTGGATAACAAGTACAGGCGAAGCCAAACATGAGCAATGACATTCGATATTATATGGAGTCATATTCTCACAGCCATGGAACGTCAAAACCGCGGTTTGTCACGATTAAAGTAACAGATGGACGCGAGTGACTTCGCCACTAGTTACAACACCGAAAGTCCTACTCCGCTACATCAGGGAGTTGGGCTGGTTGGGGCCTGGTTAGGCAGGGGGACAATGCACAAAACACTCCTAGGCGAGATGTCAGTGCAGATCTCAGTTCCTCTACTTAGAATTAGAATTAGATTATAAGTCAGGAAGGTTGTGGCGGTTCGTTCTCACTGATTAAAAATAATCAGAGATTATTTGCATCTATGAATTCCGGCCTTGCGACTCTGTTGAAGCGCTGTTACAATTCTATCATCATTAAAAATTATATATTATGGTACCTGTCATCTTCAACAACGGCTGTGGCGAATAATTCACAGAACAACACTTTTCTGAACATTGTTGTTGTTGAACCACACTTTTCTGTACAAGTAGACAACATTACGCCTTCGATTACACAAAACTCAGTAAACTTTTTAACTTATAGGTATAATGACTAAATAAAAACAAGGCGAGGTAAGCGGCCACATTTTTTCAGAACTTTATACTGTCTATTTAAACGGCCTCACTTTTAAAACAAGAAATTAACAAGGTTTCTATGAAAACTATGCTGAAGTTCCAAACATATAATGAATCTCACTCTTCTATTAAAACAATGAATTTAACATACAACATAGAGAATAGGTATAGAATTATCAAGATTACTTTTATAATGACACTGTGATATTCTTTTCAAACCTTCGCTTGTTTAATTTTAATCACACATTGACACTTCCAAAACAACCAAACTATTAACAATTCACTATTGTACCACCATAAATCTATCCCTTACTTTGACAAAACCCGAGTTTACGTATATATTTGTAAAAAAAAACTAATTAACGTGGAAATGTACAAAAAGTATTATCAACTAAAACAAAGCACACGCGAACGCGGGCAGGTACGCCGTCTGACTAATTGACCAGCTGATAACAGCTGATAACGGCGTAGTGATTCGCCATGACACTAATATTGATTTAGCAGATGTAATCATCTGTATCTGGTGTAATATAAATGCCGTACTTTATAAACTGTGTATTTTAAATATATATACATGAGGTTACATACATTATATGTGCATGTGGGATCTACAATTTCTAGTTTAGGGTCTGGGTGTTTTCTATGTATCATATTGTATGCATTTACAAAAAAATTATGTATGTAGTGTATCAGTCAGCTAACACCCATAGTACAAGCTCTGCTTAGTGTGGGGTTAGGTGATTCTGTGTTATTAGTCCGGAAATATGTATTTATACATTTATTGATATATTTGCAGCACAGCGTTGCTTATTACGACAGATTATATAATATACTATTACGAGTATACAGATTATTTATTTATTTATTTATTACATAACTTTCCTCCATACATGTTTTACATTTCCGAGAATTGTCCCAGTCCCACTCTTCAGGTTTAACCGTCTTCATGCAATTTAGATTTATCGACAAACCTTCATTCTTATAACTTTCTATTGCTGAGAATTTCATTAAAATCCGTAAAGAGATTATAGGGTCAGGTAGCTTATGCGACTCCACTTCATTTATTAATATTATGTAGATCATAACTAAAGTTATATATTTTAGTCATCTTCAACTAAGTACTAGTCGTAGGTACCTATTCCTGTGAGAAAATCGATTAAAGCACGGAATACGCATGAAATAAAAAGCAAGAAAAAAATATTTTTTTTATTCATTTTATCATTTACTCAGGCAAAGTGCACAGATGGAAAAGGAGAATGCATTAGGTGTGAACTACGCCGGTCATTAGTGACCGCTCACAGCTTTGACATACGAGTCCTTAGTGATGAGGTGTGGTCATAGTGACCGCGGTAAAGCATCTCTGTAAGTAAAATGCGCAGATAGAATGGGCGACTTCATTAGGTGTGAACTACGCCGGTCATTAGTGACCGCTCACAGCTTTGACATACGAGTCCTTAGTGATGAGGTGTGGTCATAGTTACAGCTGCAAAATCCATCTACCTTCTAGGTCTTCAGGTCCCATCTTAGACCACATCGTCACTAAACATCAGGTGAGATTGTGGTCAAATGAAGGCTTATCGAGCATAAAAAAAAAAAAAAAAATGCACAAGTAGAAAAGGCGACTTCATTAGGCGTGAACAACGCCGGTCATTAGTGACCGCTCACAGCTTTGACATGCGAGTCCTTAGTGATGAGGTGTGGTCATAGTTACAGATGAGAAATAATGTGTGTACACTACCGTCCATTGACTGAATTCTACGTAATTGTGCAGGAATAATATGGTTTTCCACATTATTATTGATAAATAATCAATGAGTGAAGTGAAGTAAAGCATTCACTGAGCTTTACTTCACATATGCTTAGCGTAATTTTATGAAATGCAGATGCTCATTCATACAGCATTGCAAGACAAGATCCTATGTGTCGTTTTTTTATGCTGGATAAGCCTTCGTTTGACCACAATCTCACCTGATTTAAAGTGACGATGTGGTCTATTTCAATTTCAATTTCATTTATTAACCATAATAATACAACTGGACGTTATACATGGCAAGTCAAGTTTTACAATTTATACACAATTAATAAAAATCACACAAGTTAAAATATTAAATTAAATAAAAAAAAACATACAATAATTTGAAAATAGCATAAAATAAATACCTAATCAAAATAAACTTGTTTTTATCAGTCTAGTGTAAATACAATGTCAATGAAAATGTTAATTATAAATAAATGTCCTAATAAAAATGTCAATACAAATACTAAATGTCATATAATTTTAAGCAAAATGTGATTTAATAATATTCATATTCATAAATTCATTTACATTATAAAAAGCATGGTTTAAGAGGAATAATTTTATTTTATTTTTAAAATTTTGAAAATTGTCAAGACATGTAATATTGATTGGCAATAAGATGGGGCATGAAGACCTAGAAGGTGGCTTCTCCGGACCACATTACGAAACACGAAAAAAAAATCGTGTAGGTATTATAATACCCAGTTTTACATTTGATTTTAATCGTAAACCTATTGCGCTTTTGTTTTATAATTATTATTTTCTATTCTAGTTTAAAAGTTAGACAAAATCGCCACCACAACAACCCAAGCACACCTGCAACGAGCCGCGTAAATTGGCTACGTCATTGCATCACTACGCCGCTACATCACTAAGTCACTGCAACACTACGTCACTTCATCACTACTTCCCACTCCGCTACTCGCCACCACTACAACCGCCGAGTGTCGCGTAGCTTTTGTTTCATTTACACCACGCTGTGCTGCCAATGGAAACAAGTGGACATTGTGTTTGGGATTAACTTGGTTCCGTTCAAATGGTAAAAACAAACTGTAAAGCGTGTGTGTACTGGTTGTTAAATTTTTGTTTCTTTTATGTGGACTTTAGGTCACAGAGTACTTGCAACCTTATGAATAAATATAGGTACGTTTATTTTACTTGAATAGTTGTGGGACAGTTTTACAGCATCTTAGACTATTATTTAAAACAGAATATATAAAAACAACACAAATAATAACACCTTCCTTTAAAATTTGATTCCTTAAGTAAAAGATCGGTCATATGTCTAAAACAACCGACTCTGACTATTTCTTCGCAATAAAAATAGGTCCATTTAAACGTTCCTCTCGAATCACTGAATCAAAAACCGCATCAAAATGTTGCATTCTTTGAAAGATTGAGTGAGACACAGACGGCAAGCGGAAACGACGTTGTTTTTAAAATTTAAAGATAAAAAAAAACATGGTAAAATTCGCAACATGTATAGTTACAAAGACGCTGGCCGTAAAGTAAGTAAAAAATATTTAACAAAATGTCAAACCACTAACTTTATATAACGACACCAAATAAAACAATACAGTTTCACTATGTAAAACAAGTTACCTTATCATAGATGCATAAGCTTCTTGCGTTTTGAATGTAAGTATCTATAGAAAGTAGAAAGCATATGCTTTGAGTATTCACGGCTAGCGCCGGCAAATGTATGGATTATGTGTGTTACGTGAGCTTACGTTATGTACTACACGTGCTGAACACGTAAGACCTAAGTCTACTGGTCTTCATCATCATCACCTCAGCCGTAGGACGTCCACTGCTGGACATAGGCCTCCCACACTGGATTGGTTACTGGACTTAGTTAACGGAAAGTGTTGAGCGCCTCTGGGTTTTGGCTTAGTATGAGCTTTTTAAAGAATCCAGAGGTCTTTATTCTTTCCACATAATACAAAATAATTTATTACCATTATTTGATTTTACTTATCTTAAAACAGTTTAATCTGACTGGTTACTGGACTTAGTTAATGGAAAATGTTGAGCGCCTCTGGGTTTTGGCTTATAACGAACTTTTTGAAGGAAAATCCAGAGGTCTTTAATCTTTCCACATAATACAAAATAATTTATTT
Source organism: Gymnoscelis rufifasciata (assembly GCA_929108375.1). NCBI lineage: Eukaryota > Metazoa > Arthropoda > Insecta > Lepidoptera > Geometridae > Gymnoscelis > Gymnoscelis rufifasciata. The sequence goes on along the minus strand of OV815315.1, from coordinate 1,662,519 downwards.
CCATTGTTTGATTTTACAAATCTTAAAACCATATACTATGTACAAACTATTGTCGAGTAGCTATTTCTATTGTTCTCATTTTTAAGCTCGCCAAGATTAAGCGTGAGGAGGGGCGCTTATGAACGCTTAGTAACCTTTTAAATAACAAGAAATAGTCTTGTTTATTTTTGGACTTGTTTATTGTTATCTTTATTTTATAAAATTACTATTTACGTCTGTGTTAATCATTTTCCTTAAAGTGTAGAGAACATTTCCTCACAGATAAAAATAATACTACAACATAGTACAGGATGCCATGTATGTTTAAAACCTTGAACTTGACAAAAAGTCATATAAAACCATCAAGATAAGATTGCTATTCAATTGCTACATAACAAATAGTTAGCGATCCGACTGTTTGGCCAACAATGAACTCGCACTGCCGATGCCGAATAGATTTCAACTCTAACTAGTATAACTGCGACTCTGAATCGATTGTAGTTTGACTTAAATCGAAGAGATAGTACGAGAGATAATCGTCGTGCATAGACCGTATATACTTTTAGGGATAGACATAATTGATACTTCACTTTTTGTTTATTTAAAATTGAAAATAGACAAAAAAAATTGAAAAAAAAACAGCATAAGAAGTTATCTCTAAACATTTTTATTAATCCCTATTTCAACACATGTGATTTCATAAATTAAGAAATATAAACTAACAAATCGTATGTTTTGCCTGGCTTGCAAGAAGGATGGGCCGGGATTTTTAATTTCCATAGACTATACATATAATATAATATACTTCTATTAGATAAATGTGTAAAATAATGTCATCGAAACTAAAATTGACTCCCAGGTAAGCAGAAATATTTCAAATTGTAGCACCTACATATTAAAAGATTTGGTACACCATCTCCTAAACTACGTTAACAAAGGCTGCCACACCCAGCTAGCGTGGGAAGTGATACCGACAGTCAGACAAAAACTTAGTGGAGTAGGTTGAGATCCTCATTCAATATTGTATGCGAGCCCGTCTGTATTGATACATCAATGATTTTCCTCGTACGTTGCGTCTATACTAACATTTTATATATATGTATATATATATAAATGAATAGCTGTTCGTTGTCTCACTAAAACTCGAGAACGGCTGAACGGATTTATCTTAATTTAGTCTTGAAATGTTCGTGGAAGTCGGGAAGGTTTAAAAGAAAGATTTGAGAACCATCTCCTTTTTTTCGTGGGTTAAAATACCGGCTCAACAATTTTACTTATATCACGGGATATATCTCGAAAAGCTTGCCCATTTTAAGTTAAAATTATCTTTTGCACCTTTCTATGTGGATCCATGAGGATAAATATCTGAAATAAGTGGTTTTATGGTGGAGCTGGATTTTAAGATAGATAGACACGATTTTAAGGTTTCAGATAAATTATAAATTGCTTTTCGGATTGGGGAGTTAAAAAAGATACAACGCGTAAAAGAGTATGGAAATGCTTTTTGTTGACATTCTGTTTATCACGATACTGAAAAACATTTTGTTATGATATGTTAACATATTAAAATAGGTAACTAGTAATCAAAAAAACACGTGATTTCCCAATGAAAGCAACAACATAGCGAATAATTTTCGACTTTGAACTTTGATCGGCTGCGAAATTCCGTTTAGCAATATAAGCAATACACCAATTGTCGCATAGTATTAAGAATATTATTGTTATGTTTGTATTATAATTGTGTGCGCAATAAAGAATTATTATTATTATTAGAAGAAATTATTAAATTATATTTGTTTGTGCAATTATCCGTATTTTTCACATCGCAAAAACCATCCATGGACTTCAAAAACATAAAAAAAAGAATTTGCTAAATAATTTGCTAATTTGCTAGGGCGTTATATTCGTCCAGGCGTTGTTGTTGTTGGGCGTTGTTTTTATTCATTTTTATATTAAAGATTATTATGACTATATAATAGAAAATGTATTAATTCCACATTAAAATTTTGGAGATACATTATAATATGCCCAAGCGGATTAACAAGAATTATAGAAAACAAGATTCAGATGTGATCGTAGTTTAACAACTATAATCTACATAAAAATGACAGCCGGTATTCTATAATTATAATTAAATCGAAGCTTAAATCATTTCCTAAGGCCTAAGAATCACCAACAAAAACATGTCACCAGCCTAGTCGATAGTCACATGTTTTTGGGTTCTGACCTCTGACTAATCGGGTTGCCACTAATTTAATTTAGCAAATGGCAGGCTTGGAATGCCGTTTGTAAAACTCAGCCTTTTACCTATGAGTTAACTAGTACGCTATAAGTGGTTTGGGGTAACCACAATTCCAAGATTGTATGGTTTGTCCAAAATTTGGAACAAAAGATTTTTTGCGACAAGAAATCAACTAAAAAACCGACTCACCCTCTAATGAGAAGTTATCAACAAACGCTAATACAAGATACAATCAACAGAATCATTTATTTCCATTGTTTGATTTTACAATTAAATCACAGTAACGTCAAATATAATATTAAAAAAAAACTAGAATCGAATTAAACTAAAAGTTGTACTTAATTTTAGTTAAACTGAATAGATGCCTTAGTAACTAACAGTGAATTAAAAAAGGAATGCTCCAAAAAGGTTCTAAGCATGGAGGCTATATACGAATGAAATTCTTACCCAATCGAAATTTTACAAGAAAATGTGAGCTCAATTCTACTTTCGAACTAATTCCATATTTAAACCAGAATCATGGTGAAAGAGCTACTATAACCTCTTTTTGGTCTTAATCATTTTCGATCAGCCAGTGCAAGAAGTATTTATTTATGTCTATAGTCGAATAACGCGGGTTATTCCTCATGTCCTCCAAAAATTGGTCGTTGTTTACGAAACCAAACAAAAAATTACAATTTAATATAGCTTTATAGACAATTTTAATTGTAATAGTTCTAGAAATCATCATTTCATGAAAGAACAGATGGTATCTCACAAGGGGCATCATTAAGATCTCATCATAATTTGCCAGACCTTGTGTGCTATTGAATGCCAAAACCGTTAAATAACTGAACATTATTTTTTTAAAGAATAATATTCTTTTAAACTTTAAATACCTTTACCTTACCACATTCAAATAAACTTTTCTTTGATAAGGTTCAGAAATATTATAATGTACATTCGATATAGATTCTGTCACCAATTTGTATTGTTGATTTTATGAAGTCATTAATATATCCGTAGAACGTGGGTAACATTGGATCCAATTTTTAACCCCCGACCAAAAAAGAGGGGTGTTATAAGTTTGACCGTCTGTGCGACTGTCTGTGTGTCAGTCTGTCTGTAAGTCTGCCTGGGACATCATATTTCATCTCTTTTGTATGATAGGTGAGTTTGGCGCGAGTGTTCTTATACATGTTCCATGAAAATCGGTTGTGCTGTTTAAAAGTAATGGGGGTGAGAGTAGGTAAGGAAAAACGAAAATCTGAATATATTCTCGAGTGGGGTATCATATGAAAACGCATCGCGTGCACATTACTAAATATTATGGTGTTTTACTTTTAAGGAAATTAAAACATTGGAATCGGGGGTTTTTCTTAAATTTCAAATTTAGATTTATTTTAAGTACACAAAATATTTGTCATTTTACGAAATACCTACTTATTGTGATTTAAATGTATCATGCGTGTGTTTGAACTTTATAATCCCGCATTTTGTTTGTACAAAAAGACTCGTATCGGTTATTACCCTTGTTATTCATATTTCTTAATCAATATTTATTTTATTTCAATTCAAATGTATATAGACACTGTGGAATACAGATTATAAGATTCCGTATTCCACAGCCGAAGATGATTTCATCATACTACACAACACGAGAAAAGTGAACGTAGAATTAATTCGTACTTTCTACGAACCATTGTTTCGGCGTTTGCGCAGAATGCCTGAATATTGTTTCGCTTTTGTACGTGCGTATGTACAGTTACCATTCGGGGAAATTAACTATGCGTTGCGTAACTTATTATACAGATCAAGAAACTGTAGCATTAGATAAAACCTTTTTATCACGGGACATAATAGTAGATACATAACAATTCAAAAAAAAGGGTATAAAATGATAAATTCTTCAATAACGCTTATATAACTAATAAGAAGACAAAAAGGTTCGCTACTCGGTACAATTCTAATGTGGGGCGTTATATTCAACACAATCGTACCTACATATATTTCTATATATTCATATATTTTACAAAATGTATGAGGCGCGGCAAGAAAACAAGATACGTTTTTTTAGAAATACCATAAAAAGATATTTGAATTTAATCGTGTCTACAGAAAAAGCATTTAAACTTAGAAGAATCTTCAACACCTTAATTTTTTATAAGTAAATCTAGTCTGCATTAAACCCGTCTGGACAACGAACCTGTTACCCGATGAAGAAAGCTGCCATACGAACGCACAACGTGAGAACGGATTATGTTACTGACACTGGACTCTTTGTAACCGTCATAACTGCACATCTACAATATATCTATTTATTTACACATATATGGGGGCAATACAGTGTGTTTGGGATTGGACTTTCGATACTTTACTAATGTGGTGTGATTAGCGGTAATAAAATTTATCTAGTTTGCACAACCTACATATTCAAAGTAAAACTATAAGCGCCCCCTTTTTTAGGTAACAATAACTAAAATAACCACAAAATTCTAACAAGCTTTTGGTCTGAATCAAAGGTTTTAGTTAGGTATTATTAGTTATTTCTTATCGAATTCCATTTAAAATGCTAGCATATTTTAACAGCTCAAAAATAAGGTCACTTTTGTTTAATAAAATCGTAAAAAAATACAAAGAATACATTTTCCAATTGTTTCTATTCAGAGGGGTGAGGGGTGCGACCCCCACTTGTATCGTTTTTTATCGATCAAATTTAACATACATCTCGTCGGTAAAGAAAGTCGATCGAGTCGATAACAAACACACTGTAAAGGCTTTACTCATAAATTAGAATCTTCGTATTCGGGCTGACCAAAGACAAAACTGTTTTGCGACTGACTACTGCCTTACAGAATAGATGAAGCCGCGCACACTGTCAACGCCAAGTCTGTGTTGAGACAAATGTTTTGAAACAGGCTTGACTTCAATGAGCGCGAAGCCTAAACACTGTCTTGACCAATGGCCAATACTGGACATGATCCTCTCAAAGACATGATCATATTAGGGCTTAGTGTTTCCACATATAGCGCACATAAGCACACAAGTTTCCAGACAAACTCCTCGGCTAAAAAGACTTCATTTTTCATGCCAAAAAGGGCCCAAGACAGGTGTCAAGATATTTCTGGCCGTACCTATATATAAACCATAACTTAGTCTAAAAGGCTAAAGCCGACGTTACCCAGGAATGCAGAACAAGCCAGTGTTTACACAACTAAGTGACTAACAAGCGAGTAGATAAGGTCGGAACACGCCCTTATCCTAAAGAATGTCCAAAATACTTCGCTGCTTAATAACAGTTTGGGAGTGACTTGGGTTATTTATCGTTTAAGGCTGGGTTTGAACGAGGTGAGTTGGAAGCTTAGAATTACGCACCTAGGTACATACGCCAGAGAAGAGCCACTCCATATAATGCATTTCAAAACCAGAAATCAGTCGCTACTACGTAACTCACGGAAATTATTTATATTTGAATCATTACTTATAAAAACAATTAATAAGTATAAATTGTGTTTCTAAATTTTGATTGTATGTAAACTACCTGAAAGTGCACCAATATGATTTATAATATTTAAATAGGCAACCGACTCAGCATAAGAGCTGTATCAGGAGTCTACTTACACAGCGCTGGTTTTCAGCGGCGCCTTTGACAGTAACACAGAAAGCAAAATGTCGTTCAACTGAGTTACATCTTTTTCACTTTATAATTTTATTTAACTTGACTGGCAAACTGACGCTTGAAGCGCAGAGTCCAGTTATAAGAAATTGTATTGATTCATTAAAAAAATACTATATAAAAACAATGATAATTATCATTCCAAAAAGGTTTGAATCGACACTACTTTCATTTTAAAATGTGCAAAGTGCACTTTCATAATTGTCATGCCAAGTGTTGTACAAAATAAATGCCCTGTGTACACTTAACTCGCCCAATGGGCGCCAGGTCAGGCACTCGCTCTAGTGCCTATTGACCCGGCACTAAACACTAGCCTCGTTTAAACCCCGCTTAAGCCACTCTTAAACATTTGCCGTTTAAGTTTTTATGAACAACACTTATTATCATGAGACTTTGCTCCGAGTTGGGTTGAGTTTTAGAGTTCATTAATTTGATAAATAGACTAGAATGTTATTTTTCTTTAAGGCTCGTTCCTTATATTTTACCAGTAATTCTTGTAGTAAATTTCCTGTCGTTTTATTAACTAAAATACCCGTATAGCATAAATTAACTTGATTTTTTTTTCAAACCGTACTAAAAAATTATATTTTTCAAGTGGTTTTACAATGGGTTAAGCTAGTAATGTTTTTGGGGTTGAGTGTGAAACAAAAATATATTTTTTTACTGTAGGTTGACTATAGAACACAATTGGGTTGAAGATGGAAAGTTGACAGGTGGGTTATGTCGTCACGTCGGTCGGTTAAGTAGAATATGGAACAACCCAAATATTGAACCATAATAATGATATCCTTTCGATGTTTAACACTGAAACTAAATTTATTAATAAACATGTACGATAAGTACTTCTCGCAATAACCTTTTTTCCTTATAACTATTCTCTAAGGACGTGACATTGTAAATTCTGTTGCACTTGAAGAAAAAAGGAAATACATAAAAATATAATTCTATCATAAAAGTAATAAGAGAATTAAGTATGGACAAAAGTAAGTAGCAAAATTATAAAATAACCATAAAGACTATAAGTGTCATAGATATTTGTAAATGAGTAGTACAGAAATGTAATATAACTATGTATATGAGTTTTGGATTTAGCGAATATTTAAAAAATAAAAATACCTGAGATTATCGCGTTTTAACAAACAAACAAACTCTACAGCATTATAATATTAGTAAAGATACAGAACGTACTGATATAAGATGCTCGAAGCAGTACTCATAAACTTGATAACCAGTAATAACTCGGAGCCATCGAAACGTAACTTCCTCAAGACAACTCAAACACAATCACAGCCGACCTTCCGAGAACTACCTGGCTCGCAGATGATGTAACAGTGCGGGGTTCCCACGAAATATTAGCACTCAGAACCGGCTGCTGTTGGGTACAGATGAACGCGCAAGAAAATATCACTTTAAACTGTAACTTAGCCTCAATGGCGCGGTGGGAGAAGGCTAGAGGTATCTCCTTGTCCTTGTTGGTCTGGGTATTTCAATAATAAAAAATCTATATATTTATGTCCATTAAATTAAGTATATCAGATGTCTAGCACCCGTAACACAAGCTTAGAGCTTACCACGGAGCTAGATGTTGTTGTGTGTATTGTCCGGAAATATTTATTATTATTACAGTACAAGAAATATAAGTTTAAACTGTAACTAAGAAGAGAATAAATTTTCCTCAATACCTATATATATATTTCATGTGTATGATGATTATGTATTAATAGCTATCTGCCACGCGATTTTGCTCGAGTTATGCAGAATTTCCCGTTAGAATACGGTCAGGTCATCTAAAATAATATATTTTAGATGAAATATTTTACAAATCGGTTCGAAATCGATATCCTTTTATATAGGAAAAACATATAATATTTCCATAGTGTTTGAAACTTAACAAACCATGTATTAATACATCGATCCGAACAAAGATTCCGATATTTTTGTCTCCGAAGAAAACCACAACAATAAAATACAATCAAGCTCAAAAAATATAACAATAAAAGTCTCATCTGTAATTATCTAGTCTATTCTGTATGTTATTCTTATTTTAAGGCTTCCGGCCAGCGACGCGGCAGCGTCTGCGACGCGGGATCGTCTTTTTTAATCGCAGTTGGTCGCGCAGATTTATCCGAGGCTTAACAGTACCTATAGTTCAATAAGGTCTTTGACACAGTTGTATCATACAACAATTATTACTGCCAAAACATCGCTTTATAAACAAAAAGGTCAAAATACAACTGAGATCCTTTAAGTCCATTGACGGACAGACAAAAAAATAAATAAAAGGGCGCATACCAAAGTAATCTCAGCATTCCGATACCGCCGAGCCCTTCTAAAAGTGCAAGTTCTTCCACAGGTACTAACTGCTTCAGGTAGTGCCAGTAAACATACGTACTTTGTAGGGCTTAACAGGTTAACAGCTGAGGATTATTGGGGACATGCAAAATTATATTTCTCTTGGTAGATGAAAAGGTTTCGCGTGAATTTTGTTACTATAAAAGTAAAAAATATTTTTAAGACTATATTTTCATGCCATGGCGTTGCCCGTCTTTCATGGCTTTTCCCGCGGTAAAAATAGCCAATAGCCTTCCTCGATGAATGGGCTATGTAACGATGAAATAATTCATCGAATCGGACTGGTAGTTCCGGAGATTCTTCAGCTTATAGCATTAGTTTAGATATAGATGTGTTCTTAAAACATTAAATTGTAAGACGTTTTGTTAGCTTATACAGAAAACTTAAGCGCAAGTTCATAAGAATACACTGATAGTGTTAACAATAGAGATTTTCTTAAATCACCTTTATTCATTACAATTATAAGAACAAAGTTATCCGCGGACATACATAAAAAAAATATATATACTTCGGTTGAGAACCAAAAAAAAAAGATTTTTTGAAGTCGGTTAAAAAATGGGTAAACTTAAATCGGGCTACATATTATGCTCCCGCGCATCGTCGGCGTCGTGACGTCATAAAACCTTCCATGGAATGTAAAATTTGAGTATTGTGAACAAAATAACCGTAAAAATGCAAACAATAGGTATTGTTCGGATATCGGGGGATAGTTCCAAATCGGATTTGGTTGTGCGAAAATATTTAAAACCATGATAATTAGTTAATTTGATTGCTTAGGCAAACAATCTTTTCTTTATTCTGTGGCAACCATGTTAAAAGTACATATTACATTACTTTTGTAGCTTTTTCTTTAGGAAAATACTTGACAACACTGTATGGAATACTATACAGAATACTGCATAGAATACTATGAATCCTACAGTAAACAGACTATACATTTTTTTTTTTGGTGTTTTATTTTTGAAGTTTCGTAATACCAAGCAATGGAAATAAATGAATTTGTATCTTGTATACTCATTTCATTTTGCCTAATGACATGATTTAAGTTTGACCTGAACCTAAGTTGAGACAAGTGCCAGTTTGACCCAAGATCTTGTACAGAATAAGATAAACTTACCGTCAAGATGAAGAGTAAACAATTATTTATGGCAACACCATAATTAGTCAGTCGGATTTTGTACATTTTTTAAATCAATATTAAGTGCAGAATTGCCTTAACTAACCAGAGAGCTTAGGCAAACAGATAAATTTACTTGTAAGGGTAACGCCTCGTTGTACCAACAAATCGTATTCAAGTTTTCTAAATAAACCTCAGTAATAAACATGGATGTTACGAAATTATAACGCTTAGTTATGAGTAAAAGTTAAAATTATACGGTTTAGTGACCTTTTGCTTTCAAATAAAATTATGTAAATGTAGTAAAAGTGAACTAAGTTTTAGTTTGTGGAGTTATTGATGATTTTGTATACATATTTTTTTTATTATGCACAATAAGTAACTGCGATGATCCAATACTAAAACCTTAGTGGATTTTTGTCCTTATATTGTAAACACGGTAAATAGGGTTCCAAAATAATATTATACGGTAAATTAATTCAAAAGTTACTGACAATTAACGCCGGACCAGATTTTGTACGATCTGCATTTTCTGATTTCGGGTCTGGGTGTATTCTCTGCTTAGTTTGGGGTTAGGTGATGCTGTGCGATTAGTCCGGAAATATTTTTAAGCTATTGCATAACTTCTATCGCGGGCCTTGAGAGTGGAGACCGAATCCAGAAACACCACCCGGAGGTCACGGGTAAGAATTCAGAGGATAACCACTTACGGACGTAAACAGAAAAAACCTCCGGCGCAGAGAGCTCGGCGCGTAGTAGGTAATTTGTATCGACGCTATAGAAAACGCATCAGAAATGTAGCGTTGCCGTTAAACAGCATATTGAAGTAACATCATAGTGTTTTTTTTGTAAATACGACAAAATAAGCACAGCATAAATTCTAGGATAGAACTGAACCTCCCACGTCTCCAGGGTCACGATTCCGTACGTAATCCGTAACCGTAACCGTAGCGCGTACAAAAAGCGACCGCAGGTATCTCCGCCGCCTCTATAATGCCCCTCGTGACTGAGGTTATAATCACACAGGAATTCCTCTTATAATGACACGGTCCGGAGATTTTATAGTTTGTTTTAACGACCGGGTTTTTGGGGCAGAAATTTAGTACTGTGAAATAAAATGTCTTTTGTCGATCGAGTGTCGCTGCTAAATAAAATGGATCTTTCCACTGCCCGTGCTCGTTATTTTTAACTAATTATTGTTTAATTGAAAATTAATGACATTGGTTATTCGCACTAACTTTCAAAAAAAGAGGTTATTCGCATGTTGACAAGTTATAGACTATACTAATATTATTCAATGTAGTATATCAGTCACATAACACCCATAGTACAAGTTCTGCTTAGTTTGGGGTTAGGGATGCTGTGTGATTAGTCCCAAAATTATGTCTCTGTAGGTAGCCCATTTATGAAGGCTATAATAATCTACTTTTTACCGGGAAAGTACGCTGTCCCGCGGGAAATACAAAAACACAGGTAACGTGTAAAGATAGAACTTATTGTAACTTCTCAAAATGAGAATCTGCCCTTTGCGTTTTGTCAATTTTACAATTTTGTCAATTGTCTACATGCAGGGTGATGCTTTCAAAATTGTTAAGTAGTTTTTAAGTTATATATTTTAACTGTATAGTTTACTTGTTTTATGGATGGACTGTGAGAAGGATATGTGTAAGAAAGTTGTGAGTGTTGAGATGACGAGTGACAGAGAAATGAAAGGAAATAAAACATGTTTTGCCGAACCCAATATAATGTGGGCTAAGGGCAAGATAATTATGAGTTTACTTGTCTTAGTGTTGAGTTAAAACACTTAACAGAAAGGAATACCTAAGAGTAATAAACTTGGTCTTCCAGCAAACCATGCTTTCGGGAACGATCATTTTAATTCAAGTGAATCTACTGTCCACGTTTATTGTTGACGGTACCTTTTAAAACAAGTCGTAAGCAATGATATATGCACTTTGACATCAGCTCAGTAAGGTGCAGTTTGCATCGCGTAGAAGACAATGATAGTTTTGATACAATTTCCTTCGTGGAACACGGTGTTATGAGTTTTTGTATTCGTGTGAGTGATCGATGTCGGTTCATTTACAAATTATTTTTAAAGGTTTGCTCGTATAAAGCCGTGTTGGCTAAGTAGGAGCACACTTGACTTTCATCCCGAAGGCCGTGACTTCAAACCCCACCACGCAACACTGGCGTTCTGGATTTTTTTTCTTAAAAATGTATGCCTTAGAACACTTGCTTAAACGGTAAAGGCATCCATCGTGAGGAAACCGGCATGCTCTGAGAACTTTAATGAGTTTGAAGGACATTTTGAGACTCACCAACCCGCACTTGGCCAGCATGGTGAATTAAGGCCTCATCTCGCTCGCCAAAAGAGATCCTTGAGTCCCAGCAATGGGAACTTCAATAGGGGTGCTTATGTGTTGTATATTGTCGTCCCACTCTAGTATCTGCACGTAAGTGTAAACGCCATAACTATGAGTGGAGAGAGATACTTTAAAACTTGGTTTGAATTATTTGACAAAATAAAGCTAAAGTATTAAGCTTTAATAGCTTACTTGTTTCAAATATTAAAGCCATTTACGGATCGAGAACAATTACGGAACCTTAGAGTAAATTTCATACAACAAACTGGATTTTTATAAAGTTGAGCGACGTTGCGCGAGGCCAGTACAGACTACGTCTTTTTGCACTCCTAAATTTATTTTTTGTATTCGTTTGTTATCAACACCATCATGTCATAATTAAATTGTGGGGGTCAAGTGTTTGAATGTTCTGCAAGCACTTTCACCTTAGTCTAGGTGTTTAATATATATAATCAAAAATATATATGTATGTACGTATGTCTATTATATTACGTATATCAGATGTCTATTTCCCGTAACACAAGCTTAGAGCTTACCGCGGGGCTAGATTGTCCTGATATATATCTATAATTATTATGTACTAGCGGCCCGCCCCGGCGTCGCACGGGTAAAAAAAGTTCCCAGCAATTGTTTCCTTATTTGCTCACCGTTTTGACCTACCCTGGACTACGACAAACATTTTAAAACCAAAATCAGCTCAATCGTCCCAGCCGTTCTCGAGTTTTAATCAGACTAACGAACAACAATTCATTTTTATTTATATAGATTACAAAAGCAAGCGCAGTGGATTATTTTATGACAAAATAAGGGTTTTTTTAATGGCTTCGGGGTTGCCCGAAATGACTCGCCAGTTTTATTATGATTATGTCAAATTATCATAAGCGATGTGACTGAATATATGTAGACATAAGTACCAAATGAACTAATTAACCTGAAAGTGATTCATATTCCACAAGATTGGATGTTAAATGACATCATTGGGAATTCAAACAGCAGGTCTAGTGACGTCTAGTGAGATGCCATCAATTTTACAATCATGACTAAAGAACTGAACTCCTTATGTACTCCAAAATTGACTTCCAAATAATCTATATCTATACTAATATATAAAGCTGAAGAGTTTGTTTGTTTGTTTGTTTGAACGCGCTAATCTCCGAAACTACTGGTTCGAATTGAATAATTCTTTTTGTGTTGGATAGCCCAGTTATCGAGGAAGGCTATAGGCTATATAACATCACGCTATGACCAATAGGAGCAAAGATATAGTGATAAATGTGTAAAAAACGGGAGAAATTGTTTATCTTTGAAACCTTCCGTTGCGTGCGCCGTGAAAACGGTTCAAGATACACAAAAAATATGTATTAAAGAATAATAGCTCTTTTAATGATCTAAAAAACAGTCCGCGATAGTATATGTCTATCTTTTAAGATTAACTCACAAAACCCGTTTTTATGGTACCTAATTTGGTCGAAATAATTTGTTTAAGTTGTATCAACATAATATTAATCTTTATTCAAATAAATATGTTGTTGGTTAAGAGTACTTCATCCATTATAACGCGGGTAGCACCGCAGGACACAGCTAGTAACTGATAAAGCTGTGTTGTTCTATTCGCTACTCAACACAGTATTAAACATTGAAGCGAACTGTCAAGACAATGTTATTTCCTTGATTAAGTTTTATTAATTTTAAGTGAACCTGTCCATGTAGTAGTCCATGTGCTTCTAAGGAAATAAACGTTTTGTCTTTGACTTTGACTGTCACTGTCACACCTCTAATTGAGAAACGCAAAATGGCGTTCACCTGAGCAACATCTCTTTCACATTTTTCCTATTTATTTATTTATAATTTTATTTACCTTGACACCGTCAAACCGCCGCTTCAAGCGCAGAGTAAAATTTTAAGCAACTGAATTGAAACATAGTGATGAGTATATTATCTTTGCTTCAAACCGCATACAAAACTATGTATAACATCATCATCATCATCTTCCTGACCTTACCCCACATCATGTGGGGTCGGCAAAACATGTTTTCTGCTTCCATTTCCCTCTATCACCCGTCATCTCACAATCACCTCTTTCTTACACAAAACTATGTATATCTATGGCCATAATGTAATTTGCTTCATTTTATGGAAATACAAATAACAACAGTGTAAAATAAGAATTAAAATGACAACTCTGTGACAACTTGTGGCCTGAAAAAGGAAGCCTTTCTTATGATAATTGAAAACAAAACAATATTTTAATTATGAATTCCTCTGCTTAGCTTCTAGGTAGATTATTATTTAGGTAGATTAGCTTAGATCACATCGTCACTTTTCATCAGGTGAGATTATGGTCAAATGAAGACTTGTCTAGCATAAAAAAATATATACCTACTCTTTAGTCCTCAAATTAATAAAAAAGTGCCAAGATACCATCAAAGTACTGTAGTGAGGACTTGTGACGGTTACGTTCAGTGCAAATCGTACGATATTGATACGACACGTGAAACTTTAATGCACTGTAAAGTCTTTATTTTTTCGTTTGCAAGGAAAAAGAAAAAAACATGTATCTACCTAAAATCTTTTTTAATAATTTAAATGACGCGTATGCGCTGTGAGAGAAAAAAATTCAGTATGAGTGTACCATTCAATCCGCTATAAGTTTTTTAGTTGACAATTTTTTTATTTGGTTATTAGGTATTGACAGTTTGTTACTAAATCCTTACAAATTGTCTTGTAGATCGAAGTTAAGAACACTCACAGCGCATGCACACAAATGACGGAGCAATATTTATTTTTAGTTATCCATATTATGTGTTGCTTCTAAAACTTCATCAATACAATGTAAAGTAGTTGGACAAAACACGGCACAGGAAAGCTGAAGCGGATAAAACGGCAACAAATCGCGGATATAGGTCGCGTATTGTTTACGACGACGCGCAGTTCTCAGCCGTATCTATGTTGAGCGTCATTTGTTATTTTTATTGTTTTTCTTAGTTTTGGTGTCGCGTGGTTTTCTGTGTTTTAACAAATATGAATAAAAATGGATCACTGAATGTATGTAAGCGCATAACTTACGAAAAACTGCAACGGATTGGATTTTTGTTTAGTATATAATAAAGAATATAATAATAAAAACAATAAATGAGGTGTCACAAAAATTGGAAAAAAATAAGCCACTACGAATTTCACCAGGTCCGCAAGTAGGTAAATCTTATAACGACTTGACCGATTCTCATGAAATTTTGTGAGCATATTGAGTAGGTCTGAGAATCGGCCAACATCTATTTTTCTGGGCTCAGCTAGTAGATATATGAATATCAAGGCTACACAAATGACATTCCGAAAAATAAACAGAAATCAATGTAAAAAAAATATACTTAGGGTTCTCATAAATTTTTTTGGAACAAATTTGTAATTTCATTAACAAAACCTATCATAAAATAACATCGATATCCGAAAACATTAAAAAATCACAGAACTGTGAACCTCTTTTTTTGAGTATTTTTATAAAGGTACAAAAAAGACGACCTTGCCGCAAAGTTACTGAAAACTTTTATAATAATATACAGAATTATGATTCAAAGATTAATTAACATTTTAATGACTTCCAACGAAATGGAAATATACCTACGTTAAATATTCTGTTGGATTAAGAATATTTTTATTGTAAAAAAATAGGGGTGGTACTTAATTCACCCAGATGCACTAAGTATACTTTTAGTAGACTTTTTCACCCAGGTGTTTATTAACTCATGATTCCAAAGCGAAGTCAAGTGCACTTAAATGTGAATGTGAAACACGTGTGAACTGATGGTGGAGCACTTTCGGGTTAACTGGATTCCAATTTGCAAGTTTCAATATATTTGAAGATCCTTTTAGTGTTAAGTGGTTTATCGTTTTTTGGATAAGGTCATTAAGATAGCTGGCATTGACATGTTAACGAAATTACGAAGTGCATGCTTGATTTTGACTTTATGAAATTTATTTCTAGTTACTTTTTTGTTGTAAGCAAGTGAACTAACTCACTTTACAATCCTACTATCCTATCTAAAATTATAAACGCGTAAGTTTGAGAGGATGTGTGTAAGTGTGTGTGTGTGTGTTTTTGCTCTTTCACAAAAAATAGCAATTTTAACCGAAGTAAAATACCTATTTCGCGGGGAAATCTATCATAAATATTTCAATTATGCGGTATGTTACTGACTGACTTGCAATAAGAACAAGAAAACAAGTCTGGCGCGAGTGTTCTTAGACATGTTTCATGAAAATCGGTTGCGCCGTTTAAAAGTTATGGGGGTGAGAGTGGGTAAGGAAAACCGAAAATCTGCAAATATACTAGTGTGGGGTATCAAATGAAATCGCATCGCGTCCACATTATAAAATATTATGTTGTTTTACGTTTAAGGAAATAAAGGCATGGGAATCGGGGGTTTTTCTTAAATTTTAAATTTAGATTTATAATATACATTAGAAAGTAGCCACCAACGCTCATAAAAAAACCATAAACAAAGTAAAATACGAGCACTTTTACAATTCGATCCGGGAGCCGAATGCGGCTTAAGCTTCTGAAGTAAGCGCATCTAACAGATAGGATGCTGTTTGATCCGGCTTATAACAGTAAGGGTCTATCATAGACTATAGAAGGATAACAAAAAAAACAATTTAAGCTGCATTTAGATAGATTGATAGATATTATGTTTTATGGTTTATTAGACAGCGGCATTGAAGTTAAAACTTCACCTATTTTAAATCTTAATATCTTATGAGTTAGTTTTTAAAACTGAAATCAAACAGATAAATTGACAGTTTTACAGGTAAACAAATTAAACAATTTTTTTTAACCCCTGACCAAAAAAGAGTGGTGTTATAAGTTTGACGTGTATGTGTGTCTGTCTGTCTGCCTGGGACATCATAACTCTCGAAGGGATGGAGCGATTTCAATTTTGTTTTTTTGTATGAAAGGTGAGCTTGGCCCGGGTGTTCTTAGAAATGTTTCATGAAAATCGGTTGAGCCGTTTAAAAGTTATGTAGGTGAGAGTGGGGAAAGAAAACCGAAAATCTGCAAATATACTCGAGTGGGGTAGGTATCAAATGAAAGAGTACGGCGTATATATTACTACATATTATAGTGTTTTACTTTTAAAGAAAATAAGACATCGTATTCGGGGGTTTTTCTTAAATTTTAAATTTAAATTTATTGGTAAAATAATACACACAGCATTGAAATAAAAACTCATATTTACCCATTCTAAGGGCTTATTTTACAAAATCCGAGTAAACTAAGCAATGTTAGGTTAACTGATAAGTAATGCTTTAGCGTTAAGCTCGCTTTTTTGTATCATACCATTATTATGTACAAATAAAGTATTAATCTATATAAATAAAAATGAGTTGTTGTTCGTTAGTCTGATTAAAACTCGAGAACGGCTGAACGGATTTATCTTATCTTAGTCTTGAAATGTTCGTGGAGGTCTAGGGAAGGTTTAAAAGGCGAGAAAAAATCGAATAATTGCCAGGATTTTTTTAACCGTGCGAAGCCGGGGCGGGCCGCTAGTTTATAATATTTATGTTCACTTATATCAAAAATATGTACGTGTCAATGGTTAGTTATAGATCTATGTTTGCCCACAATCTCACCTGTGTCGATGTGGACGGAGATGGATCACAAAGATCTAGAAGGTACCTGGAAGGATAGGATCTGGAAGGTATTCACTCTTGTCTTGAAGACACTCAGGTTGTAGTTATAAGGAAATGCAGTAGCAGGTAGTATTCGAAACTGAAATAAACTGTAAAATTGCCTATTTTTGGTCCATTTTGATAACACTTTATTGCACACCACACAAAACACATTCAAAAAAAAACAAACATAGACTTAGCATATTCTCATATTGTTGGAGTACAATGGGCGGCCTTATCGCTATGAGCGATCTCTATTTGCTTCAGTATTTTACAAATTTTCATGAAGTGCTCTCTACTAACTAAATAAAGTTGTGTCTAATAATTTAAAAATAACTTATTTTGTAAACATTATGCAAATAACGTTAAGGATATTTAAGTTGCGTTTGTTTGGTCAAAGTATTTAAATTCGATGTATTGTTTATGAAGGCTGAACAATTTTATTGTTTAGGAGACTTAACTTGAAAATTTAAAATTAACAACACGTTTTAAAATTAAGAAGATGAATAAAAAAATTACCCAGATTGAATAACTGGGTTATTATGTAACGACATATTTTTATTTTCTTAAGCATCCTAAGGTTGTCTTGAAGAAATCGCTTTAAGCAATAAGGCCACTCATAACGCATGTTGTAGTTAGCTTTAAATGTAATAAAAAGTTAAATTATTATTATTATTTGCACATTTAAAACCACGCAAGAGGTGAGCGAGTTTAGCGAACACGCCGCGGCAGAGACAACCGAACGGCCAGAAAGATAAAGTCCAATTTCTGTAGCATATATGTATAAGTAAAATAATTATATAATTTGAGGGCATAATCAATAGATAATTCAAAAAATCCTTTAACTTCCATAATACATACCTACTGCTCGACGAAACAACCATTTAAACACCAAAATAAAGAGTGAAAATCGTGAGTGAAATGTAGTTAAGTACAGAACAAGTAAAAAATATAAAGTATTTCAAAGTTTCTCAGGCGCATTAAGGCTCCATGGGTACGATGGGCCGCGGGCGCGCGCAGGCGATACACAGGTAGGTATTAAACTCAGAACTAGCATTTCTTGTAAAAAAAACTATACACTTGATTATTAATAACTATCCCACCATACATGATTTAAACTTCAAGTAACAAATGCAAAGAGTAAAGAAATCTATGGAAAATGAAAGTTAAACAAGGATTCCTATATTTCTAACGTTCTGCCATTCAGTTATAGGTATCCGTAAGGTACATTTTAAACTGCCTTCCATAACACCTCAATATTGACATAGATTGAAGGCCTAAAAACCCTAAAAAACCTTCCAGCTGTTACTTCTAAAATATCAACCATTTCTATATTTCTATTTTTAACCCCCGACCAAAAAGAGGGGTGTTATAAGTTTGACGTGTCTGTCTGTCTGTCTGTGTCACCATAGCTCCCGAACGGATGGAGCGATTTTAATTTAGTTTTTTTTTGTATGAAAGGTGAGTCTTGCGCGAGTGTTCTTAGATATGTTTCATGAAAATCGGTTGGGCCGTTCAAATGTTATGGGGGTGAGAGTGGGGAAGCAAAACCGAAAATCTGCAAATATACTAGTGTGGGGTATCAAATGAAAACGCATCGCGTCCACATTACATAATATTATGTTGTTTTACATTTAAGAAAATTAAGGCATTGGAATTGGGGGTTTTTCTTAAATTTTAAATTTAGATTTATATTTAACTGGTTTCACATAAAGCATGATATCTACACACTAAAAAGTATTCTGATTAGGCCGCCTGTTAAATAACTGTCCAAAATTACTGGATAGGGTAGTGCCAAATTATCAAAGTTCGGGCGAGTGACGAATAAATTTAATTTCAAATCGCCCGAGAGCCTTACGTCACGTCAATGCACTGTATCCTTTTGATTTTTCGTTTACAAGCTAAACATATTTGGAAACATATTTGTTTTTTGTTGATAACCTAATTGACAGACTAATTATTTTGTTTACTCATAGCATATACTAGCCTCTTGTTTCAATGCGATCCTACGCCCGGAGAAACTTTATGTTAAAATAAGGTTTACATTATTACACCCAAGCTAACATGCAAAGAAGATTATGAACAGGGCTTCATTTAATTGACCTAGACATTATGGACTTGGTTATCTGTGAGTAAATTGTTGTTTGCAGTGATTTTAATCAAGGTGTTTTGATGAATAGACTTGTTACATAGATAATTACAAAGGTATGTCGCTCGATGTGTATATATCTACCTCAACTGCCTCTGAGGGATCAGTGTTTGTAAATTCTTCAAGCACTTGATCGAACTATGGTGTATGTATGTATATTTATTTAATACGAACCTTCAAAACATATGTTTAATTATTTTATCGGTTCTGCAGCTCAATTAAATCATTTTCAAGTTATTTTTACATAGGAAGGATTTTTAAACTAAAGGCGAATATACATATTAATAGTAAATTAAGTTGATGAAAGTAATAATAATGAGAATAATAAATCACTTATATCAGGCATCTCAGGCCCATATTATCAAATACCTACAGACAAGCATACAAATATATATCTTATATACTTTTAAATCATCGTGTCAGTATCATTTAAACTATAGGTACTATAGGTAAGCAAATAAAACTCAATTGTTAAGATATCCGTGACCCAGGTTGAAAATTATGCGCAATTCATGGAAATTAAACCGATTACCATTCATTTCATAGCCTGCTACTAGGAATCTTATGGCAAAGGATTTAAAAGTTAATTATTTATAAATTTCTAGCGACCGCCATGACTAGCTTACAGAATAATTATTTATTTATTTATTTATTTGTTGTTGCATCATGTGGTTACATATAGGTGTTAACATTATTAAATTCCCTGACATGAGCCCCGTTGGGGCATTATAACTTCAACTTAACTTAAGATGTATCCTATACTAATTTACTTAAATAAACTACATATCTTATTAATAGGAACAGTTGGTAAGAAACTTAAATAAACTATCTTATCAACTTATATCAAATTTAAATTATGTATTAAAGTTATATATTATAATGTGATGGCTGGTGATGAAAACATTAATTTTATTTGTTAACTATTATTTTTTTACCTATTTCTATTTTATTTATCACAGATTTGTATCTATACCTTAATTGAAAATATTAGTATATTATACCTTGAATATTATTTTATATATTGAATATTATTACTAAACTTATTTATAACTTATTATAAACTTCCCTCTTGATTATAGTTGGTCTATTACTGATAATTTCATAATTACGTTGTGTACTCGTAGTAAAAGATATACGTATATTATGTAAAGACTAGCAATGCTTTGCTGTGTGTATCGCGGTGAAAGAATGAAAAAAACGTGGGCGTCTAGGGGTCCTCCCTAGACGCCCACGTTTTTTTCATTCTTTGAGAGAAGTGATGACTACAAATACGGCTACTAGCGCTGTAGGAGAAAAGGGAAATATCTGCCACCTTTGAGAAAAAGGGATACCAGATGTCTTGAACGTTACATAATTAACCTGTATGGCCTAGCTTAAAAGTTATAGTTTTAAAAATAAATGAATGAAAAACAATGAGAAAACGTGCCTATGTCATGTATGTGACATGTCTAATGAAAATTTACCAATCAATTATATGCTCACGGACGCCTTCGATGAAGAAGTAAATTATCCGCGAATTGCAAATAATGACTTTATACAGCTATTGCATTTGTGGAAGAACGTTCTCATAATGAGATCATTGAGCTCTGAAGAAAAGCATCTCGTCAGGCACTAGGTGTTCTAATCTAGATGAAACCGCATGCAACAATGTTATCAGACAATCACGTAACAGCAAACATAAGAACCACCATTATATTGAGGAGCAATAAACTGAGCCATTACATTGAGAGCAATAACCATAATATATTTAATATTACAGCTACTGTGCCGTGTGTGTAAGCCGTGTTGACTAAGTGTGATCAGAATAAAAATAAATAAAATAAATATTGCCGGACAATCCACACAACAACATCTAGCCCCGTGGTAAGCTCTAAGCTTGTGTTACGGGTACTAGACATCTGGTACACTTAATATAATAGAAATACATAGAGATATATTTTTACGATACATATTAAACACCCAGACCAAGGAGAAAATGCTTGCAGAACAAACAGACACTTGACCCCTCGCTCGGCGGGACTCGAACCCGCTACCTCTTGCGCCTTAATTAAGACCAGCGCGCAAAAAGTGACTACGGGACTTTAGGGACTCTTTGAATACTCTTTGTACACCTACTGGACCACAAAACGGGCCACTTTCAAGCTGAAATATCCCGCATTGCGGTTCTCCCGTTTTGCCTCTAAAGCCTTAATATTTTGTGCTTCCAAAGTCCAATATAATTTGACAATAATGGGAAGATCAAAAGGCTAGTTTTTATTTGTCATCAATCAATCACCCGCACTTGGCTTCAGTTTTTATGAAAATATTGCTAATTATTCATATTAAAAATATAATAAAACATTAAAACCTTCGATATGGCATCATCAGAACAGGTGCAGGAAATAGAAAAAGTTTATATGTTAAAAACGAATTTATGGCTTTTTGTTTCAGGTTTAACTTCCGCCAAGTTCTGCTATCTTCGATTTAATATACGGTATATTGAAAAAGTAGCTGTTAATAAAATATTTTCCAAAATAAGCACTCATAAAATAATCATCAACAACATGCATCTTAATTAGCATATTCATATTAATTGTAATTACCTATTTTGACACTTTCCAAGAAACATACTTAAATGTGAAAGTCGTAGATGAGAATAATATGCGGTCTAGATTTAGTGAAAAATAAAACTTTGGCCCTTAACCAGGTTAAGGCAGTTACTAGGCAAAGGGCTTATTTCACTTAATCCGAGTAATCTAAGCAATGGTTAGATAAATCAATAATACGAGTCAATGGTTAGTTACGTTAAAAGCTATCTAGCTTTGTCACATGGAACTGAGCGAAACAGATCTATATTTTAACCATTGTCTAATTTTACTCGGTGAAACAAGCCCAAAGTCAAATAACAGGTACGTTTATAATAAAATATTTTCTCATTCTAAAAAAGTAGTCTTTTGTTTATTTTTTTCTGTATATTCCAAGTCCCCCACAATACTGAGACAAAACCACCACTAACGATGCATGACAAGCATAGACAGTAGAACACAACATAGGTAGATACTCTGTGGTCACAACCATTGAAGCGTCCGATGAAAATAAATTATCTATGGAACTTTTTGATGCACCTTACGTAGATACATACATCATTCATATTACGTTTTAGTGAGTTTTCCTACTATTCCTAAACAAGTTCCGGCTTGGCTTTAGAATCCAGCCGCAGGATTTTGGGGGTGCTGATGCGCGATTTAAGATGGCATTGGTTTCCCCTTTCCAAAAATACCACCCCCTCACCGCGGAGATGCGTACTTTTTTTTAATAAAAAAAAAATTGTTTTCGTGAAATGGAACGTTATTTTTGTATAAAATTTTATAATATGTAATGTTTTTACCTTAAAATTACAATGCAATCATATAAGTAGCGTCGACGAGTCGCGGGGAAGGTGAACCAATTCCATCGGGAAGTCAAGAAGGTAAGAATTACAATTAGATAAGGTTAGATTGTAACTTTATAACCTCACTTCAATTTGCAAATCCGAATCAGTGCACACTACATTGGGTTGATTTAGGTCACTTTAAGTTGCAAATCCGAATCAGTGCACCCCTAATTCCACGTGGTCTTGTCTGTCACACAACTAGAGTGTATATAAAAAGCCGGAGGCGCGGAGGGAGAGCAGCTCCCGCCCGCCGTTACAAAGCGCAGGCACCCGTTCGAGCCGGAGCGGCTGAGGCTGGTCGCCGAAGGCGACCAATAAGCCGAAGCTGCGGAGGTGAGCATGGGTGACTGCGCTTTGTTACGCAAGGGCGAAGGGGCTGCACTTCCCGCAGCGCCGGAGCAGTTTATTAATACTATTTTTTTTTATTAGAGCCTGAAGATGATGGAGTGCTTGTAAAGCGCCATTTACTTCGGAAATTGTGGCGATGTTTAATTTGGCTCGTCTGATACGACAACTTGACACTCGCCAACTCGAATCGCGTTTGCTGAAGAGCATGGGTTAATTTTATCAACAAAAGAGTGTAGAGTGCACCGTAAACCAATAAGGATTACTTAAATATTGTTTTTTATTTAATATTTGTAACTGAGAAGCTAAGAAATTATTTAAAACCCTATTTTTGAGGTTAGATTTTATTGAATTTCAAATTGCTATATCTCCTAAACTACATATTTCCGCGGGGGGGGAGTGGTACAGGGGGTACCTCCCCCTCCTCCCCCCTCCCCCCCTCCACCTCCCCCCCCCCAAATCGTGCGGCTGGATTCTAAAGTTTTACCCAAGTTCCTCTAAAAGTAGGTCATATTTTAAGCCATTCAAATATTGTACATTTTGAGTTTCAGACAAATTCGTTCAACTAGTGATAGGAACTACCTAGTTGGTTTGATGTGAAAAAATATATGTTTTTAACAATCCATTTATTGACGAAGGCTTTTGACTGCGTGATATAATAATACATGAATCACAGACAACATATTGATGTATCTATAAAAAAATATATTTATAGAATAAATGCAGTATTTATAGTTTTTTGTTTACACACAGATATTTGCGCTGCACATACATAAATCGCTGTGTTGTTTAGAATGACAATAGATATTCCGAACAATAGATCAATCAAAACATCGTCAATATGTAAAATAATAATGGATTCCATTGAGAAAAAGGAGACAGTAAATATTAGATTTCGCAATGATTCATAGGTACCATAGCAGACACAGTGTAGGTATATATTATCAACGTCTGGGAGACATTTCAAAACAATAAAGAACAAACCTTTTGTGGGTTATAATAATTTATTGGATATAAAGTTTAATATTTTTTTTGTATACTATTTAACCCCAAATAACTTAGAAATAGTATTATTAGATATTTAATACCTTTGAATTTTTCAAAATTTACTCCTACGATTCATTCATTTCAAACCTAGAAGATTTTTTTAAATTTTCAAAAGTGGGTAAGATTTTTTTTTCGAAAATCTGTGCATGATCTTTTTTTCTTTTCAAATACATATAAAGGAATGTTATCTAACACGAAAATAAGCTAGCTAAAAGATTTAAAGTAGTTTCCCTCCAGAGCCCATCGATTTTTTCCACCCTATTTATACCTACACCTACACTTAATATTATGAAGAGGTTATATTTGTCAGTTTACAAGAGGGAATAAACGGAAAATATTTTACGGTTATGAATCTTTTTTCGAGGATCCCAGAGAGGAAATACCTTAAAACTCAGGCAACGCTCACCGTGGCATGGAATGATAATATTGTAGGTACCTATTTAAGTACATATAT
The DNA here is from genome assembly GCA_929108375.1 of Gymnoscelis rufifasciata. Taxonomy (NCBI): domain Eukaryota; kingdom Metazoa; phylum Arthropoda; class Insecta; order Lepidoptera; family Geometridae; genus Gymnoscelis; species Gymnoscelis rufifasciata. The sequence goes on along the minus strand of OV815315.1, from coordinate 1,637,734 downwards.
GTAATGGCATTTGTTCTAGTTTCCTCAATAGATTACCTACACATAAAATATTAAGGCTGGCCAATCCCATGCGGCAGCATCCATACAACAATAGGTAAAAAGTTTATTATGTCAAAATTTTACTCTGTAAACATAATATACAAAAACTTCCGTAGAAATAATATAACGTAATAATTACCTTTTAAACAAATGTTTATAATGCATCCTTTAAACACATAACACAACACAACACACACGTCCACCGTCTATGAGGCTCACTACACTGTGACGGTTGGGAAGCGCAGGCGCAGGTGGCAAACACCCCTATTGTATCTATAGTCTTTTGTCACAAGCAAGTGTATCGGACAAGTGCTAGAGGCATACTAAATAACCTTCTACCTGCGAAGGGCGAGGTATTCTTAAAATGGTTTTGGAATTTAAAGTGTAGGATTACCGGTGGATACGAGAGTGAAGTTTGTTTTTGGTCGCCGTTACGGTATTTCGTGTTGTTTTATTTTTGTTGTCGCTGCTTGTTGTTATGTTTTGTTTTGAGTACCTATTACAAAGTTTGACGGTCCATAGCTTGCATATTTAGAATATTTATGATCCCAAATAAAATCTGATTGAAAAATTTCGCGAGAAATAATAACTTTAATAAAAATTCCTACAGAATATATTTGTAGGGTTATTAATGTTAATAAGCTGCAAGTAGTTTTTGATGTACTTATGTTATTATATTTTGTTTCGTGGCAAACTTTATATACCTATCCTAATTTTTTTTCCTTCGGTTTAAGAAATACCTACTTATGTCTTTTTGTCGCCACTCATTTATCATTTTCGTGTTGAAATACCTAGCTAAAATGTTAAGTGAGACAACAACAGATAAGGTTTTTGAATACGAATAGGACACCATGGGTAATTTGTCTTTGAGCTTTTGTTATAAAGTAAATTCGATAGTGACACAAAAAAATAAAAACAATGTTTTTATCTTTTTGTTCTTGAGGAATAGTTATGTTTATAATAATTATTGACTATTCTATTTTTCTCATGGTCGATAAGGACATTATCTATTCAATATCCGTAATAATAGCTTGTAAGAGGATACATTATGTTGAAGATCCCACACAGCAAATAAACCATGTTTCTTGTCTAACTGCACAAACCAGTTATTTTTCCCGTCGACTGCGCATGCCCGATAGATCTGCAACTTTATTGCAGTTTATCACTATAATTGCATCTGGCAACATTGTTAGATGCAAAAACTGAGGGTCTGTTTTTAGAACCATGTTTAAGAAGATGGTGCAACGATAGGTACGTCACTTATTTGTATAGAAACTCTTTTGAACTTTGAACTTGAACTTTTAAAACTGATGTGGCCACGTTAAGGGGCAGTATACATAATTTACCTGAGTTTATTCACCCAGGTGCATTAAGTATACTTTTAGTAGACTTTATTCACCCAGGTGTTTTGGGTGCATTAAGTCAACTATTTTAGTAGACTTTATTCAACCAGGTATTTCCCGGTGAATTCTTCTGATATGTAACTAATAATTAAAATGAAACATTGGGGGTATTGTATTTACTACATTAGATGTCTAGTAGATACCCGTACCACAAGCTTAAAGCTTACCACGGAGCTAGATGTTGTTGTGTAGAAAGTCCGGAAATATATATTATTTTTATTTCCCCCACCCAGGCCGTCCCACCAGTGCGCAGTGGGGCATCTATGGCAAACATTATTTTTTAAATCTCTTAACTAATTCAACTGACACTAGTTTGCTAAGGTGGACTTTTTTTTTTTATAAAAAATGTTCTGTTTAATAAATACCATGATAAAATATCCCCCGATATATATTTTTAATAGCCAGAGACATCCAAGTTGTTATAGTTTAATGAAAGATTATTATTATTCATGTAAAAAATACTGTAGATTGTTTAAAAAAACTACAAGACAAGAGTGAATAGGTACCTTCTAGATCTATGTGATCCATCAATACTCTGGTGTTTGTAAATGTTTTTGAGAGATAGATCTATGTTTGTCCACAATCTCACCTGATGGTAAGTGTCGATGTGAACGAAGAAGGACGAAATAAATCTAGAAGGTACTTCTATTCTTCACTCTTGCCTTGAAGACACTCAGGTTGTAGTTATAAGGAAATACAGCAGCAGGCAGCGAATTCCAGACCTTTTTCGTGCATTATAATATAAAGGTAGATGAGAATCGCTAAGTGCGAGTGGACGGAATATCCACTAATCAATGATGGTAATTCGCCGTGAGTTTGCTTGTCCTATAATTAACTCAAAACCAAACATGACAAGTACCAGCATTTAGGCAAGTTACCTGCCCCTCTAAGAATTAGTGAAGAGATTACACTGCATTTTTACTAAGGAGCCATCATTTATAGCCATTACCGGCCTTGGCTGCACAGAATTGAATAATTCAAAGATTTATGGCCTTGACACATAACACGCCACATCCACGCCGATACTTATCTCTGGACAACCCTAGATACTAGAGGTAGAACATCAGTGTATAAATCAATCTAGAAAGCTATTGATAATATCAATTAGATAAACTTTAATTAAGATGATTTCTAAAATTAAGAAGCATGAATTTCTACTGTGTGTCTAATTAATTAGTAAATCTGATTTATGAAATACATATATGTATTTCCATTGGACAGGACCATAATTAGTGTAGTGTGTGTTATAGAGTTGCGAGGTCCTTTGAGAAGATGAGAATAAAAGTTGGAAAGTTTGGAACAACACTAGTCGGTCACACTAGTATTGTCGGACTTGTAATAAAATACTCAATTTTTGTCTAATATTGTGAATAAATAACAATATCATACAAACATTTGAGTGAAACTTGTAAAAGACAAACAAAACACAAAACTCTATTTGTCCCATTGAGAAGGCAACTACTCAATGTACAGAATAAAAAAAGCTATAGAAAACTATCAAGTAAAAAGAATATCCATGATCTCAACAGAGATGTAAGAACAGTTACAATAACACATTTACCTACTTATTATGACATTGACGTCATAACACGATCATGCAAAAACCACAAGAGTTAATTCATAAAATTGTTCATTCTGAATGACTTGTGATAGGCAATGATTCAACACTACTCTAACAGTTAAGTCTCTAATAATATTAACAAATAAATAACCTAGTTAATTATAAATATATACTTTAAGCATTTCAATTGATAACTAAACGATTTAATTTACGTTCCGCACCAATTTTGCCTTAAGCCAATTTATAATTATGCGGTCGGTAGGTACCTACAGTTATAAAAAAAATCTTCGTTCTCTCAGACGCAAGTAAACATAGTTTAAATTAACCTACGAATTGAAACCGCAGATCTGCAGGCACAGTGTTAAACGTGTGTACCGAAAAGTACTTGCTAAGAAACTAAACCGCTTCCATCCAAACCAACTCATAATTTACAAGGGAAGCCTAAGCAGTGGATGTCCTACGGTTGATATTATGACTTTTTACCACAAGCCTACCTCTATTAGCAGTGGATGTCCTACGGTTGAAATTATGACTTTTATTTTACCACAATCTCACTGAAAACCCTGATAGAAATCTAGACGGTCCCTATTCACTCTTGTCTTAAAGATAACCAGATTGTCATCATCATCACCCTATTAACATTCCCACTGTTGGGATACAGGGTCTTCTCTCTTGGCGAGAGAGATTAGGCCTTACTTCACCAAGCTGGCCAAGTGCGGGTTGGTGAATGTCACATCCATCAAACTGTTTAAAGTTCTCAGAACATACCAGTTTCCTCACGTTTTAATCAATTGTAGTTACCACGATATACAGTAGCAAGGAGCTTATTCTATACTTTAGCGGTGCGAATGATGAGGGTGGCTGAGAAGGCTTTTGGAGGTTTTGTCTGTTCGCGTCCGTAAGTGGTAACCCTCTGAATCCTTACACGTGACCTCCGGGTGGTGCTAAAAACAGTCTCTGGTGGTAGGCTTCGGCCGCGGCTTGTCACCACCCTCCGGGCGAGACCAGTGCGTGAAGCGACTTTTCGTGTTTCGTAATGTGGTCCGGAGAAGCCATCTACCTTCTAGGTCTTCATGTCCCATCTTAGACCACATCGTCACTTTACATCAGGTGAGATTGTGGTCAAATGACGACTTATCAAACATATAAAAAAGATCTGCTTGGTGAGAGTGGGTAGAATATCCGCTAAATAGGGATGATGGGATGGGCCATGTCGCACGCAGGACAGATGGCCGTTGGGGCAGGAAAGTTCTCGAGTGGAGACCACGAATCGGCAAACGTGAGTAGGACGTCCACCAACTAGATGGACGGACGATCTGGTAAAGGTAGCAGGCTCGCGGTGGTTGCAAGCTGCTACCGAACGAAGTCACTGGAAGTCATTGAGGGAGGCCTATGTCCAGCAGTGGACGTCCTACGGCTGAAATGATGATGATGATGATGAGGGATGATGAAAACTATATACGTAGAGAAATAATATTTCTTGGTCTATCTTGACCGCTTTTCTTTGTAAACAGCGTGTGACCCGACTCGGATGACCGCTCGAGTTACTGAAAACCTTGTAGTGTGAATACGGCTTCCTACTTTCTAAACTATGCTTATTGATATTTGTCGATACGGCCCACTGTTGTGTCTATGTCTATGTCTATGTCGGTCACAGTTTATACTTGACTTACCGTTCATTTTGTTTTGTCACCGTTGGGAACTTTTTGCTTGTTAATTATGTAGTTTAGAATGTTTTAGGTACAGTTGTGTTTATAATAATGGTGAGTACAGATATCACGAGGCATTACCCGATGTGAATTTAATTGAGTAAAAATCTTTGCACTTTCTTATTAAAATGATAAAGAAAAACATTAAATCATTTGTCTGTACGATCTAACAGATGGACTAAACAGAAAAGTTTTTTTTTATGTAGTCGTCATGCCTATTTTTGCAACACAGAACTATTAGACCAATGGAAAATACAAAATACATGATAGAAAAGTAAAATAAATCATTATATAAACGTAATATCTATGTATGTATGTATGTCCAATAGTCTAGATTCTACCATTTCATTTGTAGTTTCAATTAAAGTTGGTTATAAAAGAGTTACTATTACCAAATTCTTAAATATGTTGTAAAAATAATGCCTTAATAAATCTAAATTTAAAATTTAAGAAAAACCCCCGATTCCAATGCCTTAAGTTCCTTAAATGTAAAACAACATAATATTATGTAATGTGGACGCGATACGTTTTCATTTGATACCCCACACTAGTATATTTGCAGATTTTCGGTTTTGCTTCCCCACTCTCACCCCCATAACTTTTAAACGGCCCAACCGATTTTCATGAAACATGTCTAAGAACACTCGCGCAAAACTCACCTTTCATACAAAAAAAACTAAATTGAAATCGCTCCATCCGTTCGGGAGCTATGGTGACACAGACAGACAGACAGACAGACAGACAGACAGACAGACAGACAGACAGACAGACAGACAGACAGACACGTCAAACTTATAACACCCCTCTTTTTTGGTCGGGGGTTAAAAATGTAAAATATCTTATACGTCTAAAAATCTTATTATCATGTAGTAAAACTTATAACTATTATGACGACAAAAATGGTCGCTTCTTGGTGTAATTCTACTGTAGGGCGTTATATCCACCACAGTAGTACCACCTGTCTTTCGTAGCGCGCCGGGTAAGTGGAGTCATTAAATAGATGTCAAATTAATTATTAGCAGCTTATTCAAAGGGTAGTAAACAATATTAATTGGTTTTATAAACAATTTATCAATTTTCTTAGTACATTAACTAGGTAACATCGTTAGCGAAATATTCAGAGCTCTTATGCTGATTACAGCATATTTAAAAGGATCATTGATATTATATTCTATATTGATTGCAATTCTGAGGAATGCGCAAGAGGCGACAATATTTTTATTTGTAAACAAACCATCATTGCTATCAACTATCAGTTCGAATTTCGCAATAAGAAATATAGGAGTTATGATATCAGATGGATTAATACTCAGATATCGTTTACTTTCCTAATAAAGAGTTTATTTAGATAACATTCAACATTAATTAGAATGAATGACCTTACAATTTAAGTCATTTACCTAATTTTTTTTCATGATGATGCAAAAAGTATATTAATTATTCAATTATTCCTTTGAAGGATAAATGTGTTAGGTCAGTGATTTCGGTATAAGCATCAGCTGTAGAATACCCCTTCTTAATCATAATAATATAAATTGAACGAAACATTTAAACTACGACAAGCATTATAAAAAAAATATATATATGGTCGAATTGAGAAACCTCCTTTTTTTGAAGTCGGTTAAAAACCAACTTTAATTAGTAACTGTATATCTACCCTACCTGCATTTGTTTTTCATTTTCATCCGGATTGTTAAGTAAATATGTATAATATTTCGTAGGTACGCATTAACTCTCAAATCAATGGTGTCTAATCAGATAGGTGAAAGATTTATGGCATAAAACCGATCTCCAAGACCTTTAACGTAAATTATGGTACCTATTTGACGCAACTCTGTAGTGTGTTAATTATGGTGCAAGTCTTAATATCAGTAGGTAAGGTAATATATTGGAAGAACTGATATAATACTAGTTTACTGCTGTGCCGCCAAAAAATTAAGTAAACCCGAATCTATATGTTTGTAAAGGCCACAGTGGATGCAGGTCACTTCCAACTGAAAAAGGAAGTCTTTGGAGATGAAATGATGCTTTCAGAATAGGAAGTTGCACTGCCATAAAATTGTTATCAAAGACATGCTTATGGCATGCTTCTGGATCTGAATCTAATGTAAAAAAACGCGTTTAAAGTATACCTGAACGTGTTTGCCTCCTCATTCTGTCAAAAAATGCTGTCTTTAAAGTTCAATGATATTATAATTATAATTGTACATCACTTACCGATCTCCACCAGGTAGAAGCTTGTTATTCTCAACAACCGGCGTCGTCCTGTTCCTATGATCCGGCTGCTCACCCAGCAGTTTCTCACTCCTGCCGTTGCTCAAATGCTCACGCACAACACTGAACGCATCACTCTTATCTATATCACTAGTCACTTCACTAACACTCTTCTCACTTATATCCTTCTTTTCCTCTTCCTCGTCTATCTTTTTATCTATATCTTTGTCTACTTCGATCTTGTCTATGTCTATCTTTTTGTCTATGCCGTTGGCTATGACGGGGGTTGGTTTGGCGGGGAGGGATTTGGGCTGCGATTTTGGGGATGAGATGATGGGTTTGCTTTCTATGGAGCCGTTTTCGTTGATGGAGGTTACGTAGATGGTTGAGTCGTTGGTGCCTATATAGCCGTTTAGTTCGGGTCGCTTCTCTGACTGTGGTCGTTTTCCTCGTCTTATCTGGAAGAGAAAATAAAGGTTATTATTGAAATTTTTCATTACCTACTTATTCACGGTCTTTTATAGTAGTAAGTTTCATAATTCTCTCTATCTATAAATATTGAAAACTAACGGATTTTATTGCCATCTAATGAAATCTCCATAGCTTTTTAGATAAGGCTGCCCATTTTACATTTGTTTTTTACGTGTTGTTGTGTTTATATTTTTCTGTGTATACAATAAAGTGTTTTGTATTTTACTCTGTAAATCAACCAATCACCAATATGTCTTATATTACTGCTGACAGGGAAAGCTTAATTATAATAAAAATAATTCCCTATTATCAAATATTAATTTTTAGTAACTAGAAATAGTATCTTTTACGCTTCAATGCTAAATGGCAAAGATATGGCTCTGGCTAGGTTATTGGCGAAAAGTTGTTTACAATGAACTTCATAATTTCGGGAAACTACTAATTAAACCCATAGGCTGAATAATAGCATCATAATATACAGCTTTATGAAACACTGAAACTTAAAATCGTATATCTGACAGTGTTCGCGCATTAATGCGTGAGGGACACTCAAACGTCGATGTGAGCTGAGGACTCATTGCGAGCGGCGGATAGAGAAGCGGTACGACTTAGACGACGTAGCGGGTGTTTTTATACCTGGTGTTTGACGTTAAAGAGAACAAAAAGGTTAAATTTATAAATTTTATGCAGAAAAAGAATAAGACACATCCGTAACTTTCGCACGCACAGGATTCGAACCTGCATCTCTGTGATAACGCCACAGCGCGCTACCAAATGGCACGTTGGTGTAATTGGTAAACCTCACTTTGTAGGTGAAACTATTTATAAATTTTATGCAGAAAAAGAATAAGACACATCCGTAACTTTCGCACGCACAGGATTCGAACCTGCATCTCTGTGATAACGCCACAGCGCGCTACCAAATGGCACGAATTTGACAGTTCGAATCCTGTGCGTGCGAAAGTTACGGATGTGTCTTATTCTTTTTCTGCATAAAATTTATAAATAGTTTCACCTACAAAGTGAGGTTTATCACTTATTAAAAATATTTTAAAAAGGTTGAATGTTAGAAGTAGTCTAATTAGAGTACCCAGCCTTATCGCCACTGCACGAATTGCACATGACCTAGTCCATTTTCAGTCAGTCAATATTTCTGACACAACAATCAACCGAGAGTATTTCAACTAATTTAAATGCTAAAGAAATTTGGTTTATTTTCCAAAAAGGCTGTTGGGGAGTTTGGGGACATCAAGTAAAAGAGTTATATTTGAACACTGCACAATTTATTTAGAAATACTTAATGAATGACGTGTTGATGAGCCGCGATGGTAATGTGGACTGCCGCGGGCGCTGCATCTCGCGCCCGGCGGTCCGACGGTAACAGAAATGCTGCATTGCATTTCTGAATACTATACTTATTGTACAAACCGTACAAAGGCAATGTGGTCTCCAGCGACAAAGCCTTTTATTGTTTTATGTAAATAAAAAAAAATTTGGTTTATCTGCCTTTTACACTTTATATTGTGTACAAATCTTTATGAAATGTTGAAAACATAATATAATAGAAAGTAAATCTGTAAATACCGTGGCCTCAATTCAAATTTGGGTATAAAAAGTTACTACGATAAAAATATATACATAATTCACCTGGGTTTATTTACTCAGGTGCATTAAGTACACTTTCTTCACCAATTCTAGTAGACTTTATTCACCAATTCGAAAGAATCAAACACTGAAACAGAATATAATGGCAGTCGGAGCGCATTAATGTGTGAGGGAGACTCAAGCGCTGATGTGAGCTGAGGACTCAACGCGAGTGTCGAATGGAGCCGCAGTACAAGTCCAGGTAGCGGATATTAGGCCACGTCCACACAGACGGGCGGCTTACTTAGCGCCTAGAGCCTAGTGGCTTGCATTCTGGCAACTTGCTAGGATTCACGGTGGCCACACTGAAGGTGGTTTGCGTGGTGGGTCGCTAGGTGCAATTAAAAAACCAACACGTTTGTTTACTTGGATACACGCTAAGCGACTAGCCAGGCGCCAAGCGCGCAGTGCGGCCGATCTCGAACGTTCGCGAACGTTCGTTTTATTAAGCTATTCGCTAGGTGACTCGCTAGGCTCTAGGCGCTATGTAAGCCGCCTGTCTGTGCGGACGTGGCCTTATAGTAAGAATATAAGCTCGCGGGCACTGGCGATATAATGCTGCGCCCCTGTATCCATGGATGCCGTCGAATACGAATAAGGGGAATAACCAGGGAAAACAGCATCAAATACTGAGTTCGCCAACCATTTAAATTCAGTTTGTGAAGAAACGATCAATTGATTTAATTGCAGAAGATTTCCTCGGGCTATCTGTCGAAATTTTGAACTTCTGAAACATTTCTAATCGCTTCAGCTCTTACCAAACACCAATAGACATGATACAGCCATTCGAGAGGCATATACCATAGGATTGCACACGGACTATCTATATAGCGCGCCTCAATGCAATGGAACTACCAATGAAGTGAATGACTAGATCAGGAATGGTTGGCTAGATTATGTAGGAAGATGTGTGTGTATTCGAAATACGTCCTGATAGTCTCTCTATTTAATAGATTTGTTCAGTTGACATAGCCGACAAGGAATTATGTGCCAAAAAGATTTTTTTATGCCAATGAGGTTTAATAATAATTAAATGAATAAATATTCCCGGCAATCCATACAACACACAACATCTAGCTCCGTGGTAAGCTCATAGCTTGTGTTACGGGTGCCAGACATCTGATAAACTTAATATAATAGACCTACATATATGGAAATAACTGTATTATTCACACATCATCCAACCCCAGTATAAGCAAATCCTCAAGGAAGAAGAGACAGTAGAACACACGTTGATACATGGCAGAGTCACGGAGAAGGGTATAAAAGAGACGGGGTTGTCTAATGGGCGCTGAAGCCCCATCAGAAATGCTAACAGGACTCTGCAATGCACCTAAAACCTACTCCAGTACAAAATACAAAATGGAGGTTTGGGCTGGCCTAGTTAAGACTATAATAGTTAGTGAAAGCGAGGCATGATGACTTCATAAAAAAAATTGGTATTATTTTTAGTTCTTCTGTTAGCCCGTCCAAAAATACTGGACACCTAATTTTTGCTTAATCAATTTAATAAGAAAGTGCCACGATATAGAGGATCAAAGTCCGGAGTTAGTGAATGAGCTTGTGACGTTTACATTCAGTACATTTTGCTCGAAATCATCACGCAAAACTTCAAAACATTTCGATATTTCGTTGGCAAAGAAATAATTAACATTAACTAACCCATATAATCAACATTATATGGGTACAATTTTATTAAGTAATCAAAATGTATTTATTTATTGGGAAACCAAAAACAAAAATCTGACGGAAAATCAACAGAAAAACTCTGCTCATCCGCCGCGCCGTCTGACCGTACTCGCACTTGAACAAAATAGATCTATGTCAAATTGCTTACAAATACTGCGCGCCACAAAAACTAATTTTTACTATAATTCGTACCATCTTCTCAAGTAAATAGGGAGTAAATGATGGACTAATTGTTTTGTTAGTTATTTACCCTGTTAGAGTTACATAAATTTTGTAGTGTGGTGTGTTACCTCGACAGAGAGCTTTGACATGTCGACCGGGGTGATGCGCTTGAGCGCCGACAGCCGCTGGAGGCGCTGCCGAGCTTGCTCCTCCACGGCAATGAGGAACGCATCCTGGATGATGTTGTGTCCGATGTCCGATACTGCAAGCGAAATAAGATCATTAGTATAATGAGTCTGCTTATATCTTGGAATAAATCTAAATTTAAAAAATTAAGAAAAACCCCCGATTCCAATGCCTTAATTTCCTTAAAAGTAAAACCCTATAATATTTTGTAGTAATGTGCACGCGATGCGCTTTCATTTGATACCCCACTCGAGTATGCACTCTAACTCCCATAACTTTTAAACGGCACAACCGATTTTCATAAAACATGTTTAAGAACACTTGCGCTAGACTCACCTTTCGTACAAAAAAAACTTAATTAAAATCGCTCCATCCGTTCGGGAGCTATGATGTCCCAGACAGAAAGACACACAGACCGACACGTCAAACTTATAACACCCCTCTTTTTTGGTCGGGGGTTAAAAAGGAAGTCTTTACTTTTACGTAATGATTAATGGGCAATTGTTTGACTATAATTCCACCTGATTTTAAATGTCGATGTGGACAAAAATGAGTCAACTCAATAGCCAAGAAGTTTTGTCTTCCTAAAACTCTTCTTGTTATAAAAGGTGTTTCAAACTGGCATATAAAGCGTGTTCTAGGTGTAGCTTCCAAATCGAAATGTTGTAGAACAGTTTCCGCTTTATATACCAAGTTTGAAACACCGTGTATATCATGGAAAATAGTAGAAGATTACGTTACCCAAATTATTGGAGTGTGTACTTCGACCACAGAGCGAAATAGAGGCCTGATTATAACTTTTTTCTTACAAACTATTCAATATAAATACGCGCACCTAAGTGTGTGTAAATAGATAGAAAGAAATATGTTTATTTTTAACCACAATCATACAAAAATTGCAACTCAGTACATAATATTTTAAATTAACAATACACAGGTTTGTACTGATTGAGGTTGATTGAGGGAACTAGGATACAAATCGGGTGTTGGTCAAGAGACGTCATTATTCACAAATAGCTATGGGATAAAATTATCTTATTAGTAAACACCAATGAACCAATCTATCACTACTACGAAGTATCGCGCAAAGAGGAGACCCCGAGAATGAGATACGCTGTGTAATGTATTCCATCTCATTCTTTTACACGTTCAATCCTACAGATATGTATGTTTGTCTCTTTCTACGTAACGCCTCAACTTTTCGTGTTACACTTTGATTTTACTCCTCACAAAATTTCCGTACCGGGCCTTATAACTCAAATGGAGTAAACTCCAAAAATATTTTGACAACAGAGTGAGACTAAAAGCAATAAATCAATCTATCACCAAACACCAAATGAAAATAAATAATTTTAAAGGTTTATTACGTAAATTATATCAGTTATCGAGTGTGTCATATCAGAGAATATTAAAAAATCTTAATGCTTACATGATAACCGAGAAATTATCATGTTGACAAAACAAGCATCCTGAAATATCGTGATCCAACCCGTATGTATGTACCTCTGACCTATGTTTTGTAGAAACTATGTACTTTTAACATTAAGATCTATTGGATACATATTAGAAATATAAGATTTAAGTACGTATGTACTAGAAATCTCCTCCGCGAACGAATGTTAAAATGCTGAATCTATCCATAGAATAATTTGTGTTCTCCGCAAGTATGAATAGGTACGTGTATATGTACATATATATGTGTATATACGATAACAAGTCTTAAAAATTACGTAAACATGCCGATTCGCGTCGGTATCATCCGATAGAAACTCGAATATTGCAATTTGAAATTCAACTAGCTTGGTCTTCATTATCAAGAATCAGATTTTTATTTTTATTTTTACAAATACATGGTGTATCTAAATTGAGTCACTCAAATTATAGGACATTTTGGGAAAAGCTGTCATGAACTTCACGTAAGCATAATTACTACCGGCTCTCGTCTTTATCTATACACTAGCCTTAAACGCCACGGCGTTGCCCGTGTGTGAATTTACCCTGGAACTACGTATTTTACCGCGGTAAAATGTAGCCTATAGCCTTCCTCGATAAATGGGCTATCTAACACTGAAATAATTATTTAAATCGAACCTGTAGCTCCTGAGATTAGCCCGTTCAAACAAACAAACCCTTCAGCTTTTTAATATAAAATAATTAAATAAATAAATATTTCCAGAAAATTCACACAACAACATCTAGGCCCGTGGTAAGCTCTAAGCTTGTGTTACGGGTAGGTACTAGATATCTGATATACTTATATATAATAGTCATACATATATAGATATTTTTTATTATAAATATTTAAACACCCAGCGCCACCGAAGAAGTCAATATAATAATATATAATATAATATGAGTATAGATTCATCCTTACTATATTCTATATCTTCCACTACAAAGCACTTTCAAACTCGTTTGCATCCTAACATCCTAACATCACAGCTATCTATCATCATCATCAACGCGCCTTTCTACAAGACAAGTATGTAAATAGATGTGAGTGAACTGTCTCGACTCATCTCGTCACATTCCACTGCTGACCTTTCAATATAATAGCAGTCACATGTTTGTCTAATATTATCAGACGGACAAAATGTATTTTGGATAATTTTCGCAAAATAATTTTCTATATGATGTGTAACATAGGATTCTATTATAGAAAGTAAAAGTGTACTTGGTAAAGGTCCAACCAAAATAATAATATTATGACGAGCAGTAAACTTTGTGTACCGACATAAACTAAATTTAAAATAAAAAAAAAAAACGATTCTAAACCCTTAGTTCCCTTAAAAGTTTGGAGGTTTTGTCTGTTCACGTCCGTAAGTGATAACCCTCTGAATCACGTGACCTCTGTGTGGTGCTAAGAACAGGCCGCGGCTTGTCACTACCGTCTGGGCTGGGCTAGTGCGTGAAGCGATTTTTCGTGTTTCGTAATGTGGTCCTATCTTAGACCACATCGTCACTTTACATGAGGTGAGATTGTGGTCAAATGAAGGCTTGGATAAGCATACAAAAAAAGTAAAAAATCATATTATTTTGTGACGTGCACGTTTCATTTTCATTTGTTAAAAGCCTCGGCTATATTTCACACACATTCAGTTTTTCTTCCCTACTTTCACCCCCCACAACTTTTAAACGGCTCGACTGATTTTCGTCAAACATGTCCTACGGTGTCATATTTTTCATCAAACATTCGCTGATGGTCTATCTGATAATGAACGGAAAATGGCCTGTTTGTTTAGACATGTAGTACCTAGTAATTATTGCTGCTTTATTTGGGAAAAATCTTGGAAATGTGCATCATTTCGTATTGCTATAAAAAGAAGGACAGTGGTCACCGTGTCTAATAAAAACTATCAAAATATTCACATTATATATCTAGTTCACCTTTAAATAGCTTTCCTGTTTCGCATTTTGGATGAAAACAAGTCGTTAACGTTAAATGTTTTTATCATTGTATGTATCTACATAACTAGTTTGATAAATAATTGGCCATTGGAATTTTAGATTGTCTATACAAATATGGATCTTTAAAAATGCAAAGAATTATAGTGTTCATAATATAGTATGATGGTACATGTAGATTGTATAGGCCTCAAATATAGAACTGAACAAATGAGTGAAAAACTGGAATTTTGCGTAGATCGCTGACTGTAAGGAATATATTGTTTTCTTGTAGCTTTGGATACTACCCCTCCTAAGCACACGCTCGTGCAGGAGTATCCAACATTTCTGGGCAACCCTGGTGAACCCTTTGTTCTTCGTGAAGCTTCAAGAAATGTAATTAAACAATTAGTAAGATTGTTACGTTCACATGCGATAAGCTAGCGCGGGTATCCAGATCGCATATCAAAAAGATATACATATTCTAAAATAGCTTTTGGTCCAAATTTTTTGATAATTTACTAGGGGTAATCTCGTTAGATCTGTTTGTCTGTCCGTTTGTCACAAGGCTGTATTTCAATAAGCATGACTTATAGATACCTAGTTGGTATTTTGAGGGAAGATGTATTATTACCGTAAACACTATGACTACATGTGATTTTAAAAATTAATTTTCCTCATTGTTACAAATGTTTAAATTTGAAAAATGTATTTTCCACAGTATTGGCAACACGTCCGCAGTTTAAGCCCGAGGTTAATATTATTATCACTGAAAAAAAAAAATTAATATAATTTGTTTCATGATGTTCTTTATAAGTGACTTATTTTATCTAGACTCCGAAGTAGGTCGCATTTTTCGTTAATTTATTTTCGGATTTCTGAATGGACCCAGTGCAGTGCGCCACTGAACGCCACTGGATACCATGCGCAAGCACCTACTCACAATGAGCTATCATCTCTAATGCAAGTACCTAAAGATGAAGAAGGTTTTATTCTCCAGCAGTTTTTAAAAAAGAAAAGAGCTCAGTATTTTCCTGCAAATCGTATAATTACGAGTAATTTAAGGCTAAGGTTTCCTGCGCATCTTGCGATATAATCAGATAATTGTTACAACGGGCGCATGCGCAGGCGACACAATGCCTTGCGCAACCATTGAGCGCTGAGTCACGGTCAGGAATGCGACGAAGGTAGAATATTAATCCTTTAACGTATCTGACTACCATGGAGGCCTGAATGAACTTGCAAAGTATGTGGATCTATATGGTGGAACCATAGAGCAGAATACAAAACTTTTAATATAAGTTTTCAGTAAAGGAGCCGTTCGAACAATTCCCGGCGAACAACAAACGAGGCTCTGTAATACCCACCTATCCGAATCATCGGAGGCCCTTTTGTTCAACAGTGAACGTTATTAGAGAGCGAATAATTCCTGGTCCTCTTAATTAATTATAAAAAATATTTTTATTTATTAGTTCCTCTTATTTTTTTATTTAAAGAAAAAAAAATAAAAAAAAAGTGTGATCGGAGTGATGCCGTTCGACTGCCGGTCTTCTGAGATTTAGTTTCTGATTATTTTAGTAGTACTCGTATTGTATCCTTAAAAAAGACACATTTTATTTCGCGAAAACCGCCTTGTTTACTCGGTTTATAAACTAGACCCGCCACGAATACACCTACATCTATAGACCACGGCAATGATAGGTACAGACTAGATTGATAAACCAGAATATTATTAACTAGCTTTGCCCCGCGGTGTTACCCGCGTTATAATGGATTTTCCCGCGGAATGACGTTTTCCCGCGGTAAAAAGTAGCCTATGTTATTTTTCAGGCTTTAGAGATTCTTTGTACCAAATTTCATTTAAATCGGTTCAGTAGTTTTTACGTAAAAGAGTAACAAACATCAATACATCCATACTTACAAACTTTCGCCTTTATAATAGTAGTAGGATTTAATGACTTATTATTATTTTTTTATGAATGTATTGCTATTTTTCTTTAGATTTATGAGTTATGTTATGACATAATGTGACATGTTAGCTTAATTTTAATTTGAAATAAATAATTAGAGACATATTAATTAACTAAAATATTTGCACGACTTACCAAGGCGAATATAGAGATCAATATTGTAATCTCATGAACATGTACAACCTATATTCTGGCAAATAATAATATCATTTCATTTCATTTCAAACATGTGGGTACGTTAACATTCGTGTTATGTCATAAAGTGCTAATTGATTGACAAATTAACTGATCGAATTATTTTGACACTGACATATTATGCTTTGCTATTTGATTTTGACAGTTCAATTACAAAGCGTAACCGAGCTACAAGTTTCTCATGTAAGTGACCTTTGTATTTATAATTGAGAAAGATTCTTTGAACAGAAATTATGAAGGTATTTTTATAACTACTAGCCAAAAAAATAAGTAGGAACTACTAAGCATTAACATTTCTTAAATGAAATGTAAATAACAATAAAATTAAAATTTATTATCAATGCGTCCATCGCTATCAGATAACGATAGCAGCTTACGCGGAGGATGCTCTTGTTCTGAGGTGTACCTATTAATAAAACAGTTGCAAACTTTTTCGGAAAATTGCCGGTTGCACTACATATATAAAACAAAAGGTGTCAAATTATTCATTTTTACGGGCCATTGGTGCGTAGTACCTGTGGTTGGATAGGATTTAGATGTCCCATGAGACTCGTAAGGTATGAGATATTACAGTTTGAAACTCCTAGTAATTATTAGAAAGAATAATTAGTTATGGCTGCGACGGATATATAGCAATAGTAAGTGAACTTGGAAAAATCAGTATCAAACGAAAGAAAATGTAAAAAGGTTTCATCAAAGAGAATATAAATCACTATGGATTTAATTTTTTTATTACTCTCTGCCTCATTGCAAAGACATGCAGTTTAAGCCCTGACAATGGTGCTTGCAACAGCGTTGAAATATCGGAAAAATCAAAAACCGTTAACTCATGGTATGTTAACTGTTACAAGTTAAAATTCTGTTATTAACAATGATCATTTAAAGAATTATATCGTTTCCGCTTTTATTATTCTTCGTACCTGCTAGAATAATATAGGTTTCTTACAAAATTGTTTAAGTAGTCACGACTTCAATTTTAACATTATTATTATACATTTTATTTATGATCATTGAATACACTTACAAATCGTATATCAGTAACTACATTGTACAAATTCACTGGTTAATCATAATCACGCCTACTTTCTTGCATGTAACTCACATATTTTTCTTAGAAAATACTTATTCGAGTAAATCGAATTCACAATTAAAATTCACAATCTATTACGCAGGGTTATTAGTTAGGTAGGTACTTCAGTATTTTTATACAAATATTTTTATGAAACAAGTTCCTGATTCCAGGACCTATGCAATTCCTAAAATAAACAAAGTAAATCGCGGAGCACTGATTCGTCTGAAATAAATTAAATATCAATAAACAATATATATTTTAGTTAATACAGAGTGGAAAATCCTATGGACTTAAGGAAAACTACTTTAAATCATTAAGTTAGCTCATTTTATTCAAAGACAACATTCTATTTTTTTAAAAGAACTAAACTGCAAACTATCTTCTTTATGCGGAATAGTCAACAAAATTTATATGTATAAGATAAAAAGAAAAGAAGCCATGTTGGCTAAGTGAGTGCACACTCGACTTTCATTCCGAAGATCGTGAGTTTCACACCACGAACCTCTGGAATTTTCTTTTTGAAAAATGTATGTGCGCTTTAAAACACGGGCTTTAATGGTGAAGGCAAATATCGTGAGGAAACCGGCATGTTCTGAGAACTCAAAGAGTTTGAAGGGACATGTGACATTCACCAACCCGCACTTGGCCAGCGTGGTGACTTAAGGCCTTATCTCACTCGCCAAGAGAGAAATCCCTGTATCCCAGCAGTGGGAACGTTAACAGGGTGATGCTGATGATATAAGATAAAATGTCGTTAGCATTCGTTTGTCTTGAACTCAAAGAGACTAAATGCATGTTAAATTAAACAGCTTTTCCATCTATTTTGCTTTTGAAGGTAAGAATTTCGAGGTTTTGCTTGTCACAAAACTTGGGAATAATTTATTTGCAAATATTTGTAACTTTATGGTTTTTCTTTTAAATAATTTTTCCATAATACTGTTTATAATTGTCTTTATAGTAGATATATTGTAATGCCCAGTATTGTTTTAATTAATGCTAGACCCTACTTCTTACAAGAAAAGGAATGAAAAATACTTGGACACAAGCTAATGAAAACTTGGACAGGAAAAGACTATTAATCCTCACTTAGAAAGGAATAAAAATGTATATAAATACTGCACTTTGCACAGAAAGGCTCTTTAGTTTCTTTGTTCCAAATTAATCTTTATAAATCTGTAGCTTATTATCAGTATTTTAAGAGTGGGTTATCTACTTACATTAGAATATTATGTTTATCAATCAGATAGGCTTCATCTAACTCAATGTTCACAATTCTAAAAAGTATATAAGGAAATAAGACTATTGAATTAGTACATAATATAAAAGATAAAGCAGGAATTTCTACCCAGTTTTTATCGGACGTTGTATTCATAATTTTGACAGTGAAAAAAATCCCATGAGCTCGGGAGAAGGATTTAAAGTAGTTTCTGGGGTCTGCTAGTGTAATTAAAATATGTCGTAATTTGTTAAGTATTGTGTCTTTTGTCGGCGAGAGCTTTATAAAAAGCTTTCTGTTATTTAATTTAGCTACTTATTTAGAAGTGTTAGCTGTAGGCCTTCCTTATAAATAAATATATAATAAAAAAATAGAAATATGATACTTTAAGAAAATATATGTTTCATTTGTGATTATTTATTATTTTAGAGAAACCGGTCGTAAGTAATAATTAATAACAAATCGGAGTGGTTCTTAGTTATGGTAACAAAAAATCTAGAACACTCTCTCTAAAACTAACACAACTCTTAAAGCTGAACTAGTTTTAGCAAAAACTCTAAGAAAGTAAAAGTGTGTAATATCTACTCATAATAATGTAATATTGTAGAATATTTATTGTAAAATATTTATTACACGACTAAGAGCTTACCACGGGGCTAGATGTTGTTGTGTGTATTGTCCGGAAATATTATTAATCGTGATCGTAAATCCTTATTTGATAAAACATAATTTGTCACAGTTATGATGCCACAGGCTTTCGAACTAACTATAATCCGTATTTCAGGAGCCAATGGGTTTATCTCTTGTTTGTGCTACAGGTACTAGATATCTGATATACCTATTATAATAGACATAAATTTATAGTTTTTTATATTGTAAATCAAAGAAAGTATTACATATTACAGATAACCAGCGCTGCATTCAATAATTAAATATATATCCGGACAATCATCATTTGTACGATCTACAATATCTGGTTTCGGGTCTGGGTGTTTTCTATCTATCATAATGTAACATACAAAAAAAATGTATCTATGAAGTATATCAGTCACCTAACACCCATAGAACAAGCTCTGCTTAGTTTGGGGTAAGGTGATGCTGTGTAAGTAGTCTTTTAATTATGATTTTTTTATTTTTAATAAAGCTTACAGTATTATAGGACTTTGCCTCCACTTTCCACATTTTATATTCGTCTTCATATCTCTCAGTTCTGAGCCAGGCTATAATTACCTAGCCTAAAGTAAGGTGCTAAAGACAAAAGTGTTGAGTACTGGCCCACTGCCTGCCCTTCTAGAAAACAGTGAAACTCGTTTGAAACTTCGAAACAAAGGATGGAGTACCCTCGGAACATTGTTACGGATTGTAAGATTTTTTTCGCTGGAAATACTGTATTCGGAGATACAAGTGAAATTTTAACAGAAAACAACCGAGTTCAGTTTATACATATACCTATGTATATTGTACTAGCAGTGCCTCGCAGTGTTATAATGAATTATCCCGCGAAATGACATATTTTACCGCGGTTAAAAGTAGCCTATGTTCCAATGTATAACCCATAATCGTACCAAATTTCAAAGCCGTGTTGGCTAAGTGGGAGCGCGCTCGTCTTTCATTTCAAAGGTCATGTGTTCCAACTCCACCACGCACCTCTGGTTTTTTCTTCTTGATGAATTGATATGCGCATTAATAACACGTGCATGTTCTGAGAACTTTGTCTAGTTTGAAGGACATGTGACATTCACCGACCCGCACTTAGCCAGCGTGGTGAAGGCGCAATCTCTCCAGTCAATTTATTTATTTTATTTGGAAAACAAACAGTTTTACTTACTAACTAAATCACAATACAAACATAACTACGAACCATTTACATGTTTCCACATAGCGTGACTAAAAAACAAAAAAACACAAATCACTTACTTATAACTAAATTTAAAAATATACAGAGAGTATTAAAAACGGAGAACTGAAAAAACAAATAATAAGAGAAAAAGAAAATCTGCAAAATAATAAATGACTGACAATTAACAGATTCAAACCAGCGTTTTGTCAATAAGCTACTGACTCTGCTGGCTTTTGTATCAAACAAGTCGATATCGGGTATATCAGTAAAAGCATTAAATGAAGAAGAGGCTCTGCAAAAGTACGAGTTTTGTCTATAATTTGTATAGCAAAAAGGCAAGAGGCAAGTCCCTGATTCCCAGCAATGGGAATATTATAGGGATTGTTATGATATACTATGTTTCAGGCTTAATATAATCCGTTTTTAGTTTTGACGTGAAAGACAGACACACATACACTTTTTCATATAAAATACCTTAGTTTGGATATCAGATTTCTAGTATCCGTAACTTAGAACTCACGCCTTTCATACCAAGGTATGAATCGCCCAAGGGCTCTTTCAGAATGGATCCGCAAAAATCTGCTTATGAGGCGTAAATTAGTCTCTTTGTTTTTTTTTAGTATGTTTAAGATATACTATTTCTATACCACATCTTAAAGAGATCATCATTAAGAAATTTTTGGAGGTTTTGACTGTTCACGTCCGTAAGTGGTAACCCTCTGAATCCTTACACGTGACCTCCGGGTGGTGCTAAGAACAGTCTCTGGTGGGAGGCTTCGGCCGCGGCTTGTCACCACCCTCCGGGCTGGGCCAGTGCGTGAAGCGATTTTTTCGTGTTTCGTAATGTGGTCCAGAGAAGCCATCTTCTAGGCCTTCATGCTCCATCTTAGACCACATCGTCACTATACATCAGGTGAGATTGTGGTCAAATGAGGACTTATCAATAATAAAAAATAAAAAAAAGAACCTACTATTCAGTTGAAGACTGGACCCGTTACAAATTTGAACATAAATATATTTTCTTATTTCAAATTCGTGTATAGATGTGAACAAAACGTACCTACTCAAGATAAATAAATTAAATGCATTTACAGTCAACCGTAAATATTCCAAGATCTCAACTATCTCTACTTTCATTTGTTTGCTTAACTCTGTTTTTATGCAGTACCCATTAGTCAGGTAAAGGAAGGAAGATATATCTTTAGTAGATACAATAATCTACGACCCAGCATCTTAAATAGAAAGTTGTACAAATACTATTCGAGATTAGTCTAATATAATTTAATCCTGTCAACCAAAACAAGCCAAACTTGACCCTAACACAAAGTCTTAAAGTTGACATTCGATTGTCAATTAATAAGATACATCGCTTATCGTTGTAACAAAATAGTAGATTTTGAACTTTATCAGCTTGATTTTAGAGTAGATTTTCGTTGAATGAAAATCTTGGTCACTAAGTGTTCCGCTTATAGGCGAACCAGTTTTTATGCATTCCTGAACTGACACACAACGGTACGACTAGGATGTATGTATGTTTGTGTGGCTACTAAGCTTAAGTCAAACCTATTGAGGGATGAGAGGTTTCAAACGTGGTCCGTGGGGCCCAAGACTACCTCATCGGTCCGTCGTACCGCTACTGGACAACGATCGAGGGTCTGGCACACCCACTTTGGGCCAAAACCCCTTATTTTTTGAGAGAGTCCTATGTGGACCAGCATGCTCGAAATGTTGGCGATGTTGAGTTGTAAATATTTGCCTTTAGGCATGATATCTTCAAGATCGCGAGAGATAGCAACTGTGCGAGCGGACGCACCCATGATATAATAATGGTATTTTGCACATCTACGCGAGCACACACGTTTTCAGGCAAAATAGTTATCGCGTTGCAGTTGCTACCGTGACGCAGCCCTTCCCGCGTTGCTGACGCGTAGGTTTGGCCGAAGCCTTAAGAGGTATTTTTACAGCTGTAAGTGTTAAAGGGATTGAATAGATAGTACGGGCCTGTTTCACCATCTCTGAGATAATAGAGAATAACTAAAATATGGAGCTATCTCTGAGCTCAACTTAACATTGACACGTATTATTGGCATAGCTAACCATTGCTTAGTTTACTTACTCGGCTTTTGTTAAGTAAGCTTAGTTTATTAATAAACCTAAATTTAAGAACAACAGCTGATTCCAATGCCTTAACTTCCTTAAAAGTAATACCAACTATAATATTTAGTAATGTGCACGCGATGCTCTCTCATTTGATACCCCCACTCGAGTATATTTGCAGATTTTCGGTTTTCCTTCCCCCCTCTCATCCCCATAACTGTTAAACGGCTCAACCGATTTCCATGAAACATGTCTAAGAAACACCCGGGCCAAACTCACTTATCATAAAAAAAAAATTAATTAAAATCAATTAATCAGTTCGTTGGCGAGACGACCTTCAGGACTTTTGGGAAAGTTGGTGGCAAACAGCTCTGGACAGGGATTGTTGGAGGGAGTTGGGGGAAGCCTTTGCCCAGCAGTGGGACAATATAGGCTAACGAAAAAAAAAAAAAAAAAAAGTTCTGAAGCTATGATGTCCCAGACAGACACACAGACAGACACGTCAAACTTATAACACCCCTCTTTTTAGGTCGGGGGTTAAATAAGGGTGTTTATCTCAGTTATGGTCGAATAAGCATAAAGTGGTTGTTTTCATTGCCATGTTCCCTATTTTAAAATATCTGGCTAAAAATCCTCTTCCAATTCCTTCTAAACCCAACTGCAATTTGCAAGTAAAATCCTAAATAAAACTGCAGCTTAGGCGCTTCACGTGTTCCTTGCTCCAAATACGGTAATGTAAATAATGTTCTATTTCTATGCCTTAGCCTTTTAACCCCAAATACCTTTTACGGCTTTTGAAAGTCTATTGGCGATGCAAAGATTCTAACTAGCTCCTCTACTGTCAAAATTGTGAAGGTGATGAATGAGATGCAAAGATTATCCGCACGCCTCTAGCTGCGAAATTTTGAATCTGTCTAAGAACGACACTTTGCCAGTTTTCGTTACAATAAACGTCAGGGAAAATCATAAACAATAAATACAAATCAGATATAAACAAACAAAGTGTCGTTCTTAGACAGTTTCAAAATTTCGCAGCTAGAGGCGTGCGGATAATCTTTGCATCTCCAATAGGTACCGGAGTTATGAAACGGCGGGACCGCATATCATAATTTATTTAAATCTTAAAGATTTTTTAATAAGTGATAATATAAACCTCACATTATATTTTAAAATATTTTATCCCTATTCTATCCTTTAATGTTCCCAATAATGTTCAATTAATTCACATAAATTTGTTAATTATTGTGGGAATTTCGTCGTTGGTAAAATTCTGTACACTTGACTTAGTTTCAATCTATATAACTAAGTATTATATAATCGTAATTAAAACAGTATTAAAAATAAGCACCCGAAAAGTCACAGACAAGACGTTATAAACGTATATTGATGTTGCTATATATGTTGCAACACTTTGTAATAAATCTTTTTTTAAGCTGGCAATTAATTTATGACTTTTGGGACTTGTCAATTATTATTCCCTCGTGAATGGGTGTTTGTGATGCATCCAAATTTTCCATGTTTTTGCTATTCAATAAATAGTTCAAAACCATACACACTGCTTTCTCACAATCTTTCTATCAAACATAATCTATTTATTTGTTGTTTATGGTACTTAAGAGCTTTCAGATATTTATACGCTGTCAGTGTTGTTGATCAAAAATTTAAACTCATGGTATTTTACCAGTTTCCAGTTAACTAATATTATTATCAGTATAACTAACTCATGAATAGCGACACCCCCCCCCCCTCCTTCCCCCAACTTTGCACGGGTTCACAGTCCTCATAAATATAAACCTTTCTCTTCAATAGCTTTATATCCTACCAATATTAGAAACGAGAAAGCTTATGAGGATGTATGCAAGTGTATTTGTTGCTCGTACACGGGCGTAACCGCGGATGGAAAGAGCAATCATACATAAAATATTTCTAATTAAAATGAAAGCTCAGCATTTGTTGACTTGTATGTAACAAGACAACGCTGATCTTCCGTTGGAAGCCCTTTGAGTCACACCATGCTAATTAATAAACAAAATAATTAGAAATAGATTAAGCTGGGTCCACACTTGTATCATTTCGGCGTATCGTATCCCCGTCGCGTATCCTCGGCGCGTATCATGATCGCTAGTTTGGACGCAAACTGATACACGTTAATGATACATGCCGTATCCGATACGGCCCGATCCGCACCCGATCTCCAATGATCGCGTATCAAGATACACCTCGTATCCGATACGCGTATCACGGTAGTATGGACGTATTTTGATACTGTATCATGATACTGTATCATGATACTGTATCGTGATACACCCCGAACCATCCTGTGTCGGTTTTTCCGCGATCATCAAAGGGGATACGCGTTGCATTGAACAAATTTGGACGTGAATGCTTGATGCAGTGCTGCCAAACGACGACCTCTGTGGCTCGGTGGGCGAACGTCCGCCTGAGGCGCAGGAGGTTGCGGGTTCGATTCCCGCCGGGGGACCAGATTTTGTACGATCTATAATTTCTGGTTTCGGGTCTGGGTGTTTTCCATGTATCATATATGTATGTATTTACAAAAAAAAATGTATCTATGTAGTATATCCGTCACCTAACACCCATAGTACAAGCTCTGCTTAGTTTGGGGTTAGGTGATGATGTGTGAGTAGTCCGGAAATATTTATTTTATTTATATTTAATGCTGCGGCAATTACTGTGTTCTACGGCTTTCAGGCCAAAATATTACACAATGCACTGCCTACGGCTGCAACCCTGTAGCCGTAGCAGTTTCTACGGCTATTCGCAAATTCTACGGTAATTGATTAAATCCGATGCGCGAAATTACTCACTTCTCACTGACATATATGATTCTCTCCAAATATGATTTGACAGGAGATCGAGAGGAACAGCACTTTGGGATTGTCGATTTTAAACATCGGAGTAGCTAACTGTATTCGATTAATAATCCAAATATACCGAAAGCCAACATTGCAAAGTTGTCTATGGTTGTATGGACTTTGTTACTCTTGAAGTTACTTGTTACATTTTCTTTTTGAAGCGTCCATATTTGTAAAGTTAAATTTGATACGCTGAAATGATACAGTATCACATAAAAGTATAAAATGAGCGTCCATACTTATGATACGGATACTCGATACGCCACGCCTGATCGTGATACACCGAAATGATACAAGTGTGGACCCAGCCTTATAGACTGACAAACGAAGCGAAGGATTTTAATTTATGATAATGATTACTGTTATAAATAAAACATAGATTTTTTTTAATGATAGATAAGCCTTCATTTGACCACAATCTCACCTGATGTAAAGTGACGATGTGGTCTAAGATGGAGCATGAAGACCTAGAAGGTAGATGGCTTCTCCAGACCACATTACGAAACACGAAAAAATCGCTTCACGCACTGGCCCAGCCCGGAGGGTGGTGACAAGCCACGGCCGAAGCTGACCAGAGACTGTTCTTAGCACCACCCGGAGGTCACGAGTAAGGATTCAGAGGGTTACCACTTACGGACGTGAACAGACAAAACCTCCAAAGATGGTGATAATGATGGATGACTCAATAGTCAATACAAACTAAACCTTTTTGGGTTGAACCCGAGCAAGGTTCAAATGTCAACTTTCTAAGACCACGGATTTCAAATGGGACTGAGACTAAATTAAGTACAGAATAATCCCCTAGTAATAGAGCAATAAATAACTATCACGAAATAGGAAGTTAAAGTACTGTCAAAGGCTTTGGATTGTAAGCGTAGTATCTTAAATAATGTACTTGGTTATATTATCTCTTTATTAAAATTTTAATAGATGCAGGTATTAAATCTGTACACGTAAGAATTGGTAATTAAATGGTACATTGACTGAAATTCAAGAAAATCAAAAGGGAACCCGAAAAGTGGGTGACAAGGCATTACATTTTCGGTTTTGCACTGAAAATTCCTGATCTGTGACAAGTAGTGATGGGACGCATCAGGAAAAATTATAATTGTAATATTTAACCATTACATTTTCGGTTTTGCACTGAAAATTCCTGATCTGTGACAAGTAGTGATGGGACGCATCAGGAAACATTATAATTGTAATAACCATTGTAAAGTGTCCGATGATAATCGGTAACTGAAATCAACATAAAAGCGCACTTATTTGTACGTGATCTTGGAGTATTTCCGAGTTATTTACCGAGAAACAGCGTATAAATGTGCGGAACGTGAGAGATAGTACTTACAACTTCATAGGTAAGTATATCGAAGTACATTTATTTTTAACTATTCATATGGAACCAAATATTTAGTACTAATTCCACGCACATTTTTCTCTGGAACGAGTCTACGAAATGAACACGTACGGTACCCTACCGCCCACTTTTACACAGAAAATAGAATATTTTGAATGGATTTCCGCAAAGTAAGGCCTAAAACTATGAATTACATTTATTTTTATTAAAAAAAAAATTGTGCTGGGCAAGTGGAGTTACTTATTTAGACCTGATTTTACCATTCGCTATATACGCGATCATATCAGGCTAAACTCGTTAATTCGCCTAACTGAGATCAAATTGTAATTTTTCAATGGAATGGAGTGGATGTATTTTACAATTAAACTCGATTAGTAGCATAAAATGGTTAAATTGGCTTAGTTGGGCTCCGACACTAGTTCAAAACTAATGCGGTTTGCATGTTTTTTCGTACTCTGCTCATTACCGAAGAAGTTCGATTCAAAACGAACAAGAAAAACAAACTCCTACTTTGATGGTATAGCTCTAATCTATACTTATAATGATACATAGATGCACTAATGAGTTTGTTAAAAAAAAAACTTTTATCGAGGAAGGATATTCCCCGGGAAAATCCGTAAAAGCTAGTAATAAATATATACCTATACAACTTCTGCGAAGTTCTGTGGTATAACTATAAATATTCCAACTTCACTGCCAGTACACTGCCATGAGAATGTGGAGTAAATTACCCAGAGCCCAGATACGGAGTCATTGCGTGTGACGTAACGGTGCAAAATGGCTGCTACAGTTAACGCCGGTTCGTGTCTCAGTTATTGTTTACAACAGACGTTTTAATCTAGTTATAATAACTGTTGCGGTTTAAGTTATTAATTTTATAGCTCATATGTTATATTTGTTAAAATTATTATACGCAAGAATTAGGTAATATTGTGGTTTTTCATTGCTCAGGTAAGAACTATGACCTAAGCAAATAAAAAAAAATTACATAAATATATTTCTGGACAATCCACACAACGGCATCGAGCCCCGTGGTAAGCTCTAAGGTTGTGTTACGGGTACTAGACATCTGATATACTGAATATTATAGACATACCTAAATAGATTTTTTTACATATTAAACACCCAGGCCAAAGAGAAAGTACTCGAACCCGCTACTGCAACGCAAATGGACCTTCGCCCACCGTGCTACTGAGGCTGTTATTAATAGTTATTTTTCACAATAAAATTTTACGTCACAATTAGGTACAGCTGTTTTTAGTACTAACACAGTAATGTCAAAACAAATAGAAAGCTAAATAATTCAACAAAAATTATATTGTCAGGACAAGATACCCATAAATTTTACCAATGTCAAATTACAAATACAAAATAATCAATTTCAATTAATAAATATGTCCATTTTAATGTCCTATTGTCTCTACTCAGCGGCTAACCAATTTTGTTAATGATACGTCATTGGATTCGTCTTGTTTTTGACAAATTCCGATGTATTTAAATCAACAAGTTCATGAATAACGGATTTTGACCGTCAAACAGTAAGTCTTAATTATTTAACATCAAATAAGCTTTTATTTGTACAATTGGAAAGCAATCGAGGTCAAAATTATAAAGAACATCAGTTTGCGGAATAAGTGTAGTTATAATTTATGTATGTCCAATAAAATTTAACAAGAATCTTGATTGTTGCTCCATTTAAATGGTTATTTACTTGTAACGACCAATTGTGATACAACGGTACTCATAAATACGTATTTCTGGGCACAGTCCTCATCCGCTACTCATCCACAATATGAGGCATAATCTAAATACTCGATATTATAAAGGAAAATACAGATATTATGAGGAGCGATTTTTCGTGTTTCGTAATGTGGTCCGAGAAGCCATCTTCTAGGTCTTCATGCCCCATCGTAGACCACATCGTCACTTTACATCAGGTGAGACTGGTCAAATCAAGGCTTATCAAATGGGAAAGATTGGGAAAGTTAAGGATCACACACTGGTTGAAAAATTTCGTCTGGCGCTGAGGTATTTTGGATGACAATACGTTGCGAAGGTGCGCAGAAGATAAAAATATCTTTATTAAACCTAAATTAGATTAATCAATATTATTTTTTCTGATGTTTCTAACATCTAAATGATCAGAATAAGGTGATCGCTTCTTTGCTCTAGTGTAAAAAAGCGTAGCGACTATATACGATAAATTTATTCCAATTTGTTTAAGTTTTAATGTTCTTTTTTTTGTCGTTTCTAAGCTTTGTAAAACCAAACAATGGAAATAAATGAGATGTGTTTATTTTTCTATCTATCTTAACGCTTTTTAATCACTTTTCAGGATATAATCAGAGTTATTCAGAGAAAAGGTTTATAGATAGATAGATATAATCACTTTTCAGGATATAATCAGAGTTATTCAGAGAAAAGGTTTATAGATAGATAGATAGATAGATAACACTTTATTGCACACCATACAAAAAAAAAACAAACATAGACTTAGCATAATCATAATGTTGGAGTACAATGGGCGGCCTTATCGCTATGAGCGATCTCTTCCAGGCAACCTTTGGATGGTTTATAATTAAGCCTAAGCACCCCTATTTACGTGCTGCGACATAGGGACTATACGACGAGAAAGATTCACTCAATCCACCTCGCTGGCCAAATACGGGTTGGTCAATGTCACATGTTTTTTAAACTCTTCAAAGTCTTAAAACATGCTGGGTTTCTTATGTACGCGTAAATACATATTTCGAAGAAAAATCCTGAGGTGCGCCGCGGGGGATTGAACCCACGACCTTCGGAATGAAAGTCGAGTGTGCTCTTGCTTAGCCAACACGGTTCATTTATTTGTACCTAAAAAAGTCAGTGTAATTCTTTAGTATCGAGTATGTATGATTATTACAGTATTCATACATAATTAATTCAAGCACATTTTACATTCTTCATGAACCAAGTCTCCTTATACGTTTTCGTTAACTACCAATAAAAAATCAGTGAAACTGGTAATAATATACGTTAGTTGCTGTCTCAAGTAATCTAGCCATGTTATTCATTTAATGGTGTTAGAATCTAATAGGGAGTGTAATTTACGTAGGTACTTTGTAAATCTCTATAGGTTTCCTCGATACAGGCCCAGCCTAGTGATGAAACTGATGGAAATCTCACAAATAAAATAAATAAATATTTCCTGACAATCCACACAACAACATCTAGCCCCATGGTAAGCTCTTAGCTTGTGTTACGGGTACTAGACATCTGATATACTTAATATAATATACACACGTACATAGATATTTTTTTACTATATATATTAAACACCCAGACCAAGGAGAAAGTGCTTGCAGAACATACAAACGAACCCGCTACGTCTTGCGCCACAAGCGGACTCTCGCCCACCGCGCCACTGAGGCAGTCAAATACAAATACACAAATATACTAAATATCTACGAATAATAACTTAGGATAAGCTTAATCTTGCGGCGTGTAATCATCAGCCGTGCCGCAAGTCGAGCCAACCTTCGTTCTATAGGTTCACATATAAAATTGTAATGTGTTATGACGTGACCATGACTGGGTACCTTCTGCCAAGGTTATCCGGCTTTTTGCAGAGTTGATTATTTTTAACTTTACTCACCTTGCACATGTTGTGTCGGTGGATTGTGAATGAGGGAGGTAGGTAAACGGGTCGTGTCGCATGCTAAAAATATCCAGAAAGCTGAATACCTTTCAGCAAGATTAACTGTTCGAAAGGGTATTTTACAACATCAGAGTAAATTTAGCAATGGTAAGTTATGTCGTTTTTCATTATTGAAAAAAAAAATTACAAACCTAACTTTTAAGTGTTTACTATGATTTGACTACCATCTAAATACATTCAATTTTTTTTTATAAATATTTATTTAATTATAATTTTTTTTTATTGTCCTAATGTGTTTTTTTGCTGAAATAATATTTTTATTTTTTTTATGTATTTAGTTGTTTTTTATGTTTTTTTTATATTTTTATTTCTTATCTACTTCTTCTTCTTCTTTTATTAGATGGCGTCCGTGACTGGCTATATGGCCGTCAACAGCCAATGTCCGTATGTTTTGTTGGACATTGTTGATTCGATAAGATTGTCAAACCTTATAATCTAAACACACTTCGAAATAAAACTAATAGACGTAAGGTGTCCTTCAGTTATTTGCAGATAACTTATAGAGCAGACTGTACTATATCTGGTGACTTCTTCACTAGGCTAAGCCTGTATCGAAGAAGCCTGTTATTATTAACTGGTAGACATCGATTTTTACATAGATTATACTTTTTTTTATATAGTTAATTTCACAGTGAATTTAAAATATTGTATACTTTGTAAAAGCAAGAAATAAAGGGCCTTTTATTTTTTTTTATTTATTGATAGCACTAGCTAGGCATAGTTGTAGGGAAGTATTGCATCTCTAACCGTTTAGGTACCGTCATTTTAACTTAAATAATGTAAAACAGTTAAGTCAATATAATTTTTTGTTATATTATTTGGAAGAAATATGATTAATAAGTTAAAATTACATAGTGTTATAAAATTATAATTCAAAGTTTGCATTATTTTTTTGTTACAAGATACTTAATTAGATATGTACAGTGCGCGTCAGATTTAAGTATCCCCTTTGTCTACAAAATATTTTCTATAACTTCTATTCCATTGTAACTGGTAACCAATTTTCGCATGCAAAAATTAATCACGCCGCTCAGGATCGAACCTCGCACCCATATCCAGATTATCGATTTCTCGACAGTAAACCAACTGAGCCATTTAGCTGATAGACGGTGCGTCGAATTTTGTCTATAGGTCTAATCAGTCCCTAGTTTTAAAGCAAAGTTATACCATTATTTTATTTATGTTATAGATGAGGGTAGGGTTTGATTTGATATCGTTTGTAGCGGACAAAGTATATTTGTCACTCGTCTTATTTGTGTGGTTTGCTTTGTGCGTATCTCTGAGAGTTTTGAGTGTTTTCAACAATGCATCATATGAGTAACATTATAAGAACAAAAATTGCTGTTCTTTATGAACAAAGAGTCAGTAAGAAAGAAATTGCACGACAACTTGGCATTACCTACAGTAAGTGTAATTTTTTAATTTAGATATTTTTTTGTTCGAACAGTTCAGTGACGAAACATTTATTAAGTTTGTATAATGTTTTTTCTAGGTGAGAACAGTAAGGCTATGGGTGGACAGATATCTATCTACTAGTGATGTGAAAGCTAATACACCCGGCTGCATCTCAACTATATAAGCATACCTCACAACGCCACCAAGATATTGTGAATCATCATGCAATGGCACCATTTGCATCAACTCGCATCACTGCTCGGCAATATGGCATATCTCTGTCAACTGTGAGGCGACACTTGCATGCTGGTAATATACACAATTATCGGCCAGCAAGAAAAATTGAACTCTCAGAAGATCACCGGAGGGCAAGAATTAGTTTTGCAAATGAATACCTTAACTTTGATTGGGAGAACAATATAGTTATTTCAGTGACGAAAAGACATTCAGATCTGACACAGACGGTCGAAAAATACTCTGGAGAAAACCAAATGAGCGATACTTGCAACAAAACATTCAGCCTGTAAAGGCAAGTGGTAGAATAACTTTAGGTAGGTAAGCTATTTTATTAGTAGCATTTTAACTTTTTCATAATAGTTTGAATTTTATATCTAACTACACAATAACGGTTCTGTAGTAAATTTAATGTTTTTTTTAGGTTATTGGGGATGGATGTCGTCAATGGGACCAGGCGAATTGGTGGAAGTTGCTGGTCGCATGAATGGAGAGCAATATTTAGAAGTATTGCAAGACATAATGTTGCCGTCTATCCGTGTCGCCTATCCAGATGGACAAATTTACTTTGTCCACGATAACTGTGCCGTGCATCGCTCAAGAATTGTAAAGGAGTGTTTATCATCACAACCTGACATAACTGTCATTGCATAGCCATCTAAAAGTCCGGATTTGAATCCAATAGAAAATATGCGGGGTCAAATGGTTCTCAATTGGGACACTAGTGATGTAAGGTCCAAGTCTAACTTACAAGACGAAGTTTTGAGGACCTGGGAAATAATGCGTGGTAGTGAGGCAAGCTGGAATATGGTCACTCATATGAAAAGTAGATTGCAGCAAATTATTTTAAACGAAGGTCATCCGATACGTTATTAGAGTTTTGTTTTTACTCAAAAAAGAAACGTGAACATGATATTTTGTATTTGTATAAAAATATTATGAACATTTGGCCCCACATTCCCCTAGAAAATGTTAGTTTACTACCGAGAGATCGAAATTGTTACTAGTTAACATGTCTGTTCTTTCGATGTAAACAAATTAAGTATATCTGAATAAATTGTCACTATCTAACCTTTAAAACCTTTCACTGTTTACAAATATTAGGTATTTGTTATTAAAACTATTATTTCGTTAATTAATCTCACTTATACTTAATTTATTGACTTTTGTTGTAGGCGTTTATTAAATAAAAATATATATTTTTTTAATTATTGGTTTTTTATCAATAACTTTCCATTAAGAACAATATCAAAAATCTTGCAACGGGAATAGATAACATTTGATAAAAAAAAAACAAAAAAAAAACACCGCTCACGAGATTTGAACTCCGTCACTTCATATTTTACTATGATAGATATATTAATTTGCTTGTTACTGCCACAGAGCCCAGCAGTTACTTATAGACCTATTCGAAATTTTGAGTGAGGTTACAAATGAAAATGAAATAAAATTAGCATTTATATAAAAATAAGCATTTTAACGATACAAAACATAAAAATTTTGTTGGAAACAACAACAATAAAAAAAAACAAAATAGAATGGAAAATTTCAAATAACATGTAGTTATGATCTTCCAATCTCAACGATTGGCGGCAGGATTCGAACCCACTTACATAGAGATAGGGGGGGTACTTATATGTGATGCTGACTGTACCTAAGCTATGTTTTTGTAAAATGATAATTAAAATTATTCGTATTCTTCTTTATTATAAGTCATGTCATGTCAATAATACGTGTCAATAGCTAGTTGTGTCAAGAGCTATCTCGCTCTGTCACACGTATTATTGCTATTATTACGAAATAGCTCTATATTTTTATACATTGTCTAATTTAACTCGGAGATGGTGAGGCCCTAAGTGATTTATAAGATCCAAAAGAATGTATTCGATTATTTTAGTTATAATTAAAGCTAAAGAGTTCAACGCGCTCAATATTATTTTACTGTTGTATAGCTCATTTATTAAGGAGTCCTTAATGAAGAACACGAATATATTAGGGCCGGAAAGAATGAGTAAATTATACAAATGAACACATTGTTACACTTACACCGATTTCTTTCCTCTGTGCTTTGAACAAAGGAAAAGTTTCAAAGCAAAGTAGAAAAGATAAAATTGGTATCTGCGGAACGGGAAGCACAGAGTAGGAGTCCACAAAGATGGAAGAGAAAACTTTGTCAAACAGGTTTAATATCAACATTAAAAATCTATTAGTTAATTTTCTTTATTATTTAGGTATCCAGTAGGTATTTATTTAATTTGTAACAGCTATAGTGAACCTATAAGAAGCTCATGTTAAGGCATGTGCTATGCACCAAAACAGAGCTCATACAATGACCTTTTATAAGATGTCCTTCTTGGTGCATAGGAAAGCAAAGGTATTCAATCGAAATTAATAAATTATTTATTTAATAAGGAATATAATTACATGGTCATAACAGTAAGATGAACATACCAACAGCGACAATGTAACGAAATTAAATTAAATTATAATAATAACATAAAGATCCAGCCACAGTCCATCCATAAAGATGGATGGACTGTGTGAAAGAAGATATGTGTAAGAAAGGAGTGAGTGTTGAGATGACGGGTGATAGAGGGAAATGGAAGAAAAACACATGTTGTGCCGACCCCACATAGTGTGGGACAAAAGCAGGATGATGATGATGATGATGATGAATAACATTTTAAATAACCAAAACCATCATTACATTTAAATCATTTATTTTATTGAGTAATAAATTACTTAAGTTTAAAAGTAAGATCTACTTTTAAAATTGAAAATTACTCATAAATTATTAGGACATATGTCCCGAGTTGTAACATCTTTTAATTTCGCCAAAAATGTGTGGAATAGATAAATTTCTTGTGAAATGCAGATTCTATTGATAAAATCTGAAGGGGTGGCGTAATGGGCGCTGTACTCAAAAGCTTCTTCCTAGCGGAGCTAAGCCGTCTAGCGGTAATTATAACATTTATAACACTTGTGTTACAATTATTTTTCTTGTTTGCTGTTTAATGAGCCAATCTTGGCAAAGACAGTTTTATTAAACACTGATTTTTAAAGGATACCGAACACTGGACATTTTCTTGAAAAATCTCATTTCAAATAATTTGTTCTAGAGATAACTTAAGGTTATGTTACATTTTAACTGAGCTGTTATTTGGAGAAATATCGTGCAGTTTTAAGCATTTTCTTACTGATTAGTTTTGTTTTGTTTTGGTTTAATAGTTGTGATAATAATATATAATTTAAAGCGAGCTCTCTTGCCTGTTCTTACATTCTTGCTAAATTAGTATGATGCCATACAAATGGAATTTCGACAGGCCCTGGCATAACCAAAGCACGTTATCTTTCGCACCTTTGAAATACTTGTATAGGTATAACATCTTAGTTTTAAAGTTGAAAGGATTCATAACGATTTCAAATATCATAATATAAATTTTATGATTCTTAGGTAAATAATGCTATAATGCTATTGTCAAAATAATATCTTTGTTTATTGTTTTGTTTACGAAACATGGTTTCTGATATGGTAACTACATTTTTACATACTATAAAATGTAGCATTTTAAAAGCTTTGTGAAAATTCGTTTGAGACAGCGCAACTGTCTGGGGGCAAGTCTCCGGCCTATTATGTTATAACGAATTCGACATATATATATTCGCAGGAGGTTGCGGGTTCGATTCCCGCCGGGGGTCCAGATTTTGTACGATCAACAATTTCTGGTTTCGGGTCTGGGTGTTTCTTATGCATCATTTGTATGTATTTACAAAAAAAAAATGTATCTATGTAGTATATCAGTCACCTAACACCCATATACGAGCTCTGCTTAGTTTGGGGTTAGGTGATGCTGTGTGAGTAGTCCGGAAATATTTATTTATTTATATAGAAAAGTCTGTATATTTTTTTATTTTTTTCTTGATACTAAATAATATGTCTGTGATTGTTCATCAATTGGCCTTAAGATTAATTTTCATGCTAATGATTAAAACTTATTCGTATGTTAACCGAAAATAATCTACCAACTTCAGTTCAGTTATGTATCGAATTCGTTAAATTATCATAGGCCCAAGAATTGATCTCCTATTCTTTTAGATCTTTTAAACTACTCAAATGATTTCCATGCAGTTTTTGCCAATATATAGTGATTCAAGAGTAACATTTTTATGGTTACTTTGCTTCCGTGTCTTTGATATCTGTCGCTTCAAAGTCAGGGCTTATCGCTAGTCTACTATACTCTAAATAAATAGTCCATTATTACCCAGTAAAACCTTAAAATGTTATTTCTAACTACTACGTAGCTAACTGCGGGAAACCTTTGTTACTTCGGCTTAATTTTTTCCACACATTCATTATCATAGTCTTGAAATGTTCGTGGTTAGTGGTCTAGAGAAGGTTTAAAAGGCGAGAAAAAATCGAATAATTGCCGGGAAAAAAAAATTAATAAAAACCCGTGCGAAGCCGGGGCGGGCCACTAGTTTGCAATATTAATTTATCGATCAGTTTGGCAATATAATTTTTTAACGATATGGCAGTTTTTATTGTTGCGTTTTCACAACAAGAAACGCTTTTCAGCGACATGTTTCAATTTAATGCCCAAAGATATTATGGAAATAAATGCCATAACATTTAGATTAACAACGGAATATTACCATGGATTTAAGAGCATTTTTTATTCCAATTTATTCACTTTTTAGGTCAATTAAATGGTAGTCAATCAAATATTAAATGTTTGTTAATAACCATGCTAGTTTCAAAAGTTATAAATGCCTTAATTTTTTATATAAATTTAACTGAACTTTTACGGATTTTAGAGCACCAAATGATTTTGGTATAGAGTCGTGTGCTCAACTACCTGTTCAAAGAAATCTACAAGCAAAACTAAAGTGAATGTATTTTTTATTCCTATTTCATGATGCTAAGCCAGCTAAGCTATCTCGGATTAAATAACCATTAAATTCCTTGCTCGTTCTAACTCCGTAATATACCAAAGCAAGAATTGTTGGCTAAGTTTCTCCATTCAATTTTACCTGTTGAATAACCGGTTCACAATTTCAGAGTATCTTTCATATTATGCTCATATATCGTGTTTTTACATCCGATAACGGACAATCGAATTTACACTAACTTTTATTTGAGTTCCTCAAATGCCTACTTTAAACATTAAACAATTTACGTAATAACAAACAGCGATGATTCACACTATTTACTAAACTAGTAAGAATTGCGTCGACTCGATTATCGTTTAATAATTAAGTTTTTTTAATCTCCGGATAATTTATCGATAAAAATACCGGTGCTCGGTGCAGGTCCATCACTAGTCCAGGCCATCCAGACCAGAAAGGGCAAGAGCCTTGGTAGAGGCTCAGTTCACTCACCTCGACAAGTTGACCAATCACTTTCCACAACACTACACTGCTGCCGATCCGTGTGGTATCCTTGGAAATGTTATGAAAACTTGCGGTAGAACTTTAAACACTGTAAAATGTTGTTAAATTATTTGACCGTCGAAAACGGTGACGAGTACACTGGTACGAGAGGAGCGCGCGACTCGAAACCTGTTTTCTTTCTCGCTCGCTCTGTTTTACTGTGGTATTGCCATGTAGGTGCCTTTTACTTTACTTATGATTTGAAAGCCTTTGATGTTTACAGATTTCGAAGTCGATTGGAAGGTTTTTTTTCTGCTAAAACTAAAAACTTACTTGTACTTGGATTCTGTTCTTACCAACAAGATTCTAATTGGAATGTCCTACATTGATTCAATCAAAAAGTAATTTTCTATATTGTGTTACCATACGCCCGATGACATGTCTGTAGGTAACAAACATGCCACGGTGGATTAAGGAAAATAAGTAACACAAGCAGTTATTATCATTACTTTCTTACAGGTAGGTTTTATTATGCATACCTAGAAGTCAAATGTTTAAATCCTTTAAAATACAAAAGCAACCCTATTTATGTTCCCACTGCTGGGACTCAGGGACTCCTCTTTTGACGAGAGAGAGCAGGCCTTAATTCACCACGCTGGCTAAGTGTCCTTCAAACTCTTCAAAGTTCTCAGAACATGCCGGTTTCCTCATGATTTTCGCCTTTACCATTAAATGGTAAGTTATAGCAGATATAAGATTTTCAAAAATAAAATGCAGAGATGCGCGGCTGGATTTGAACCTTCGGCTTTCGGTATGAAAGAAGTCGAGTATGCTCTTTTCTTAGCCAACAAGGGTCGACAAATCCTTTTGTTTAATAAATTGCATTTATACGAGTCTTGATTAGTTTTTAAGGCACATTTAATCATCATTCTGCGTTCATAATAGTATTATATTGTTAAGTTGTGGTGAAACGTGGCAAAGCACCTATAGTATATTGCATCATAACCAGAGATTGGAAAACATTGCGATATTACTCGCTTTATTGATGACTCTAAAATTAATCAAATAATTAATTTACATTAAAACTGTAAAATTCCTCTCGCTATCCACTGATAATAATGGGGTAAACTTACTTAAGTTATATAGGAATATTGTTATTCAGAATAATTATGAATTAATTTTCTGTTCTGTTGTGGGCGATGACCTCAAAAATCGGGATTTCTGTCAAGGACGGCTTGAATATTGAAGAAAAATAATTTTGTAGAATGGATAGGTTACAATTGAGTAACATATATAATTTCAATCAATAATTGCAATCATTTATTTGACACAATAAAAATTACACAACACAATATTTGAATATATGGGTTCCTAACTAGCCGCAGCTGTGTTACAGAAATTATAAGAATATATTAACTATTATCTCCGGATATTCTCATCATCGTCTTTTCAGCTGTAGGACGTCCACTGCTGGACATAGGCCTCCCTCGAAGATCTCCAGTAATTTCGGCTGGCAGCGGCATGCATCCACCGTGAGAACATTTTAATAATTATTGAGGTCATGTCCAAATTATTGCAAAATATTCAAAATTATTAAAATTGGTTATTGCTCCAGATACATCCAATCTACGAGTTCTAACGAAAGTAATCACGATCACAACACAATCTTCAGCCCAGCATCCAAAATGCATCTCATCTTTGTAATCAAAACTGCCCGGACAAAGGCACTTTAATTATTATGGCAACCCCGAGCGAAATAACCTCAAAGCCTTAGCGAAAACGTTGCTAGTGCAGGCAATACCACGAACGTAATACAGCCTTCTTATCAAACACACAAGGTTCTATCAGCCTCTTCAGCGATCGGTGAAAGAACTTTGTCAAAGTAATGACTGGCCAGCACATAGGTGATTTTGATGGTCGATGAAGCAATGTTTTATGTTTTTCAAAGGTAATTTAAACTGTAATGCGTTGTGATAGAGGTGGTGGTGGTTGGTTACTGCTGAAGCCATTTCATCTGTAAATTGCATTACAGCAAAGAAGTTACGATTGGGTACATAGTCCAAATCTAAATTTTTTCTATGGGCCAATGCTGATCGATGTACTATTGCTATATTAGTAGGTACCAAACCTACCATAATTTCCGTCCAATTGTTTATAAATTGACTAAGCTGTAGGTATCTTTAAAGGCCTGTCTCACAATCTTTGAGAAACATTATTAAATGGTTAAAATATAGAGATACCAAGTCAACTGTTTATAGGATGTTGTGCTAACGGACAAAGTTAATGTTAATGAAGATTTGCATATACATATTTTCTATTTAATCAATTAAGGTAAAAAATTTCGCCAAACATGTCTAAGAACACCCGGGCCAAACTCACCATTCATACAAACAAAAATTAAATCACCTTATCCGCTCAGGCGCCTTGATGTCCCAGACAGACAGACAGACACGTCAAACTTATAACACCTCTCTTTTTTGGTCGGGGGTTCAAAATATTAGTTATGTAAGTACTAGTAATTTGTACAATTTCTACGCGAAAGCGAAAGAAAACGAATCAAATCCACCAGAGACGGTAGATA
Source organism: Gymnoscelis rufifasciata (assembly GCA_929108375.1). Classification (NCBI taxonomy): domain Eukaryota; kingdom Metazoa; phylum Arthropoda; class Insecta; order Lepidoptera; family Geometridae; genus Gymnoscelis; species Gymnoscelis rufifasciata. The sequence continues at coordinate 1,597,372 of OV815315.1, read as the reverse complement.
TTTCATTTAAAGGTACTATGTATAAATAAATAAAGGTACCATTACAGAAATCCAAGTAAAATTATTCTATTCAAAAAGTAATCTTTCACAGTGGAAAAAAAAACATGGAAACAATCCTCTCAAATATTCACAAAGCAGAAAAGGGTGGCTTTCACGTGATGAGACCAGACTTCTACCTAAATGAGATTGTATTAAAATTACATTTTATTCTTGTTGCAGCGTTTTTTACCCGACTGCGCGCCGCAAGGGAGTGTTAATGTGTTTATCAGTCAATGTATGTATGCTCCTTTGTAGCACTTAAACAGACGAAACACCTAGGCCGACTACTGGACGCCATTTTGTGCAATTAAAATAATGAAAGTCAACAAACTATATCAAATGGGGTATCGTTGAATAGTTATTTAAAAATCATGTTTAGTTTTCTTGCAACATTTTTCGATCCGGCTGATCGTGTAGGATCTATATCTTATTAAGGTTGCGTAACGACCATTCGAACTTAGAAGGCTCATTGACGGTATAAATTACCAAAAAAGATAAGTCACAGTTGGGTTATATTCGACGAGTAAAGTTTGCCCACTCCTGCTGAAGTCCGTGTTGTTTTGAATAGCGAATACAGTCATTAACACTATCATGCAAAATATTTAGCATGCCCATTTTACTGAACACTACTTAAGTCTCCTAACGAACACACACAATCAAGGGGGCCAAAAAAATGCTAAATGCATTTCAGCTAATATAGGTTATTCTAGCTAGCTAATATAGTTGACAATGATGCACCACGGGGATAGTTAAGAACGATCTTGATGATCTTGAGAAGTGATAAACCTCACTTCTTATGTAAAACTATTTTTAATTTTTAGGCAGAATAAGATTAGGACGCATTACGGAATTTTCTGCATAAAAACTTTTTATAGTTTAGATAGATATTATGTTATTATCATAATCATCATTGCAGCCGTAGGACTTTTACTACTGGACATAGGTCTTCCCCAAAGATATACACTTATTTAGGTTAGAAGCGGCCTTCATCCACCGTGAACCCACGACCATGTCCAAGTCCAATCCATCCATCAAGTTGGTGGACATCCTACGATACGCTGCGCTTGTCGATTGGCGGTTGTTCTTCATACCACTTTCATATTATCTACGTAGAGCATTGGCAGGTACATCATAATTTAACATGCATAAAATAATGAGGTTCAATCCTATCAATGCCTATGACACCTATGTCTAATTGTTGATAGGATACGACTATTATTAGTGTAATTAGAATGTTCCCAAACAGACGATCAACCGCATTCCGAAAAACTGAGCTGAGACCATTTTGTAACTAACTAATTGCTCTATTTTAACCTTATTTATTAATGCATATGCATATCTCATGTCACACCATTTCTTGGTACTTTTTTAAATAGTTTTTATTTTTATTTTAATTCATCCGTGTTGAATTTCTCTGAAAATAAATAATTTTTAGTTACAAATAAACTTTTTGATTTGAACTCTTTGACTTTGTTTTTCGGCGCGCTCGCAGCCAGCGTACCCGATTTCAACTAGTGACCTTTTTTTGCTTTGTCTTAGCAAGTGTTAAGATTTGATTGTTTTATATAATTATATTTGATATTTTTACAAATGTTTAGATCGCAGCGTTGTGGATAGTTTGGTAGAGACCCAGCTAGCACGCCGATCCGTATAATCGTGTACATGCGCTGTGAGTGTTATTACGAACCTCCGATTTTAACGAAATTTTGTGAGTAACAAATTGTAAAATCCTTTTGGCCAGATAAAAACACTTAGCGCTTGAACATAAATAATCGGAGATCCATATCCGAGTCCTGGGTGTAGCCGTATAACTAATGTTGGTAACCTGGGTTCTGCTGATTCGATCTCCTTAAGAAATCCTCGATGCCCTTTTTATTGCCACTTTCTTAGAATGATTACTATTAATCGCTTTTTAAGGCTTATTTTACTATCTCTGACTCAAGTCCCAAGAAGTTAATTCGCGTTAATAAAGAGATATTTTTTCATTCTCAGATATAATTTCACTGATAGATAGCATATTTTTAGAGGAAGGATAGGCTATTTTACCGCGGGAAATTACGCCGTTGAGTGAAAAGCTAGTTCAATATAATACTCACAGAGTTTGCTCTCGCTCCGCCGTTTCACTCGGAGCTTGATGATACATGACGAGATGCACTGGAACAAGAAAGCGGAAGCTATAGATACTTATGAGGTCATTATAGAGTATTAATACAATCTGCTACTTCCGAACGAAATTACCAAACTTATTAACCAAAATGGCAAATGCCAGGAGTGTAAATGATAAACAAAAATTGCCTGTTTGAATTGACCCTGGCAGAGTATCGTGTTTTGTAGACCCACCCAACAACAGAGCCACGAAACAAAGAAGAAGATTAATGCCTTTAGATTCAAATAAACGACAAAATTTGGTAAGGTTTTATAATTCGCATATTGCTGAAAATTGGTACAGTAGACACTCGAAACCAATAATGTACCAATCATTATGTATCAGCTTAACATTATACATTATATACAAGTGAAAATATAAATCTAAATTTAAAATTTAAGAAAAACCCCCGATTCCAATGCCTTAATTTCCTTAAATGTAAAACAACATAATATTATGTAATGTGGACGCGATGCGTTTTCATTTGATACCCCACACTAGTATATTTGCAGATTTTCGGTTTTGCTTCCCCACTCTCACCCCCATAACTTTTAAACGGCCCAACCGATTTTCATGAAACATGTCTAAGAACACTCGCGCAAGACTCACCTTTCGTACAAAAAAAACTAAATCGAAATCGCTCCATCCGTTCGGGAGCTATGGTGACACAGACAGACAGACAGACACACAGACAGACAGACAGACAGACAGACAGACAGACAGACACGTCAAACTTATAACACCCCTCTTTTTTGGTCGGGGGTTAAAAAAGGAACTAAACAGTAAAACGTTCTTCACTACATCATTATTTAAAGAAATATCAAAAGACCCGACCAATTTTATATATAGTAAATTATATAAAATCTATTTTAATTTTATTATGTATCTCATTCTAAGTGAACCATTGAGTTTGTATATAAATTTCTTTAAACCTTACATATAGGTTTAAAGAAATTTATATACAAACTCATTTATCAAATAACACATAAATAAAAACAAATCATAAATTTAAAATTTAAGAAAAACTCCCGATTTCAATGCCTTCATTTTCTTAAATGTAAAACAACTGCGCTAGTGATGCGCTTTCATTTGATACCCCACACTAGTATATTTGCAGACTTATACCCCATAAGTTTTAAACGGCTCAACAGATTTTCATGAAACATGTCTAAGAACACCCGGGCCAAATTCACCTTACATACAAAAAAATTTAAATCGCTTCGGGAGCTATGATGTAACAGACAGGCAGACAGGCAGACAGACAGACACGTCAAACATATAACACCCCTCTTTTTTGGTCGGGGGTTAAAACTGATAAAGCTGTGTTGATCTATTCGCTTTTCAACTCGGTATCAGAAACGAACTGTCAAGACAATTTTTTATTTATATAATTATTTATTTTTAACCCCCGACCAAAAGAGAGGGGTGTTATAAGTTTGACGTGTCTGTCTGTCTGTCTGTGTGTCTGTCTGTCTGTCTGTGTCACCATAGCTCCCGAACGGATGGAGCGATTTCAATTTAGTTTTTTTGGTATGAAAGGTGAGTTTTGCGCGAGTGTTCTTAGACATGTTTCATGAAAATCGGTTGGGCCGTTTAAAAGTTATGGGGGTGAGAGTGGGGAAGCAAAACCGAAAATCTGCAAATATACTAGTGTGGGGTATAAAATGAAAACGCATCGCGTCCACATTAGGTACATAATATTATGTTGTTTTATATTTAAGGAAATTAAGGCATTGGAATCGAAGGTTTTTCTTAAACTTTAAAATTTAGATTTATTAAGTATACTAACACGATTACGAAACCAATTACATTAGTACACAAAATAACAAATTTAATGATACACACAAAAATAAGTAGGTAACAAGTTATAAAATAAAATCAAATAGAATTAATTATTATTATTACAAAGATTTGGTACATTCATTAGAATTGAAATTTTAAATAATATTGTCATGAATTAAATGATTACAAACTAAAAACAAATTAAGCAGACATCCTTCCATTCATTCATCACTATCGCAAAACTTCAGACATACCAACATTACGCTCTTCCATTCATCTGCGAAGATATCGTAGTCTGGGTTCTGGTCGAGCAGTCTGTTAAGCCCGGCGAGAGTGCGAGGCAGTGGAGAGTTTGCACAAGAGACAGTTATTTCCTTGATAATTTTTGTTTAAACAATTAAGTTTTATTAATTTTAAGTTGACCTGCCTATGTATGCCCTGTGCTTCAGTTCAGTTAAGTTTCTTGTAATTGGACTTTGAGCTTGAAGCGACAATTTGCCAGTGTCGAGTTAAATAAAATTATAAAGTGAAAACTGATGATGATTAGGAGATGTTACCCAGTTGAACGCCATTTTGAGTCTCGCCCTGTGCTTCCAAGGAAATAAAAATTTTGACATTGACATAATGGTAAATTATTACAAGTACTCCATCAAGCAAGGATATCAGTAAAAGTGTCAGGCACAGACATCCGGCGTGTACCCAACCCGGGCTCCCGTCTACACAAGGTTTGACCCGGACCCACTAAAAGATGCATGAGTATGATTTGCAAATTTCTGGGCAGGTCAGACCCTACATTTTATTTTAGGGTTTTTATGCGAAGGATGAAAATGGAACTCTAAGTATGTCTAAACTGCAGCTGTTGGTCAGACTGAATTACAATGTAGTCCGTTATTCTATCATATTCAATCAATCAATCATTTATTAGAAACCAATGAAAGTATTACCTGATTAACGCAGTCTTTAGGATTAGTCCCATGATATCATATATAAATACTAGCGGTCCGCCCTGGCGTCGCACGGGTATAAAACTTTCCCGGAAATTATTCGAATTTTTCTCGCCGTAAAAACCATCCAATCTCTCAAGTTGGATCGAACTGCACACATGGTGTACGAATTTTATTATAATCGGTTAAGTGGTTTAGGAGTCCATTGAGGACAAACATTGTGACACGAGATTTATTTATATTAAGATTTGCTGACAATCCACACAACAACTTTTAGCCCCGTGGTAAGGTGGAAGCGTGTGTTACGGGTACTAGCCATCTGATATACTTAATATAATAGACAAACATATATTTATGTAGATCATAAACTGTTAAAAATATCAGTTAATTTTTTAAAAACAAAGTTTATTTTGATAATTAATTAAGTATGCAGAAAAGTACTTTTAAGATTGTGATTATCAAAATAATAATTAAGGTCCTAATCATTTAAAAAAGAACAGGATCCCGAACATAATGATCGTTTTACGAAAAAACTAGAAATAGCTTAGGTGGTTATTTTGGTTCGAAGGTAAGGTACAGTCAACAGCAAAAAAAAACTGATGAAATAGGGCCCCGAAATAATATATATACATACAACAAACATTGCAGACCATTTGACGTAATGCAGCACACACAATGTGCAACTGTTCTTTCTTTTGCAACATGTATCTATTCTCTGTATTATATTGTAACTGTATTATTTTGTATTTCTTTATTTTTCTATATCTTTGTGTGTCTGTAGTCGGCAATAAATGTTTTTATTTTTATTATTACTATTATTGTAGTTTAGTAGAAGTCTTTAGATCCTGAGTAATTTAATGATTATTTTCTTATGATAAATAAGAGCTTCATTTGAAGCTGAAACTTTGGTAAACTTGATATATCTGATGCATCATGCTAGAAAATGTTTTAGAAAGATAATTTTGATCACCTACTTTTGCCGTTGACTGTATTACCAAATTTAGATTATGAATATTTAATTATGAAACCTGAAAAACTTGATCAGTACAATGATTAGTGTTGCCACGTTATAAAACGTCAAAAATTATGAAATATTTTTTCGGACCTAGCTTAAAACAACATGTATTTTTTTACAAAAATGATTTAAACAATCATTTTATTGTAATTTTAGGTATTAATTTCCTTACCTCATGGATGTGTCCAAGCACTTCAGTCCGCGACATGTCTTCCAGCTTGGTCTCGTTGACGTCCAGGATCTCATCAGCCACCTCCAGGTTGTCTAGGTGGCCGGCTGCAGGGGACCCTGGGAAAGACAAGGAATTCAATTAATCGAATTTATCTGAGTAGTGCCTATATCTATAGTTTTCGGCCTTTGGATATGGTTCACTCAATCATCGTGGTAGTAGGATGTACCTATAACGGGTAGCAAACCAGAATTTGGTGAGTTTATATATTTTATTGTAATTTAGCCATTTCAAGTTGTGATCACCGATATCTTTAATTTTTATTTTAACCGCCAAAATATCGAAAAATTTTCAAGCCGTGGTGTGTTACCACTTTAATGTTTTATTTTATTAATGTTAAAACTTTGATTATTTTAAAGATGTAGGTACCTCTATAATTTCATTCACTATTCATCATACTTAAACAAACTAAATGTAATTTGAATGTTAAATAAAATATTTATTATTCAAGTTACATTGTACTTAAGTTTTCTCTGAAAAATATGTCACAGTAACTTGAAGTGAGGGTTTTTTGTACAGTAAAAATGGCATTTTTATGGTATAATTTTAAGAAGTCAAGAAGAACGTACAAAAGTCAAAAGTTCTAAAATTTAAAGCGTAGATTTATTTTCCAAAAATTTTAATATTTGTGGCTGTTAAAATATTTCTTTCAAAATCTACCTAGTCATAGATTTATTGCTTCTTTCATTATTTTCGTGTAGTTACGAATAATAATATTATTAAAAACTACACTTGGTTATTCTTGAAAGAAATCACAAAAATAAATCTGAGAAGATTTTAATTATTATTAGTTTATGTTTTTATTTTATTAATATTTTCCTAAGCAATATATAATACAAAGGTACTCATAAGTTAATACTAGAATATACAATAACAGATTAATTTACTACATCCACATAAAGCTATAGGATGCCTTAGGTAAAACTAAGAGTAGCATTCGACCTTGCTATGAAACATAATTCAGGCGCTTAGAATGCACTCTACTGTGCTATGCTACTTACTTACCATACAATTTAACTTTATTGTCCTTAGTTTGCACCACGATAATGACATATCCTTCGAGATCGACTGTTTTATTGCTTTTTACTGTTGTCATCTTCTCAATAGCATTGATCTGCGTGGTCGGTGCGTTGAACGTGTTCATTTTGACTAATTCTATCTTATTCTAATAAGAAGCACTAAAGGGATATTACTGGAGCTAGAATATCTTCTAAGAATTCTGGCCAACGTTTCCGCCAGCACCACTTCAGACAGAAGTGACCACCGAATAGATGAATCCCACAACACATTTTCATTATTTTCCCCATTATCTTAACCAGGAGATATAAAAACTTCCATTATTAACACAGATAACTGAAGCACGAATAATGAAATTTTCACATGGGTTTTAGCTGATTTTCATGTTATTTTAAGGAGAAAACCTTTTTAGTGGCTTGCACGATTTTCTTCTAAGCTCCTCTGACATGTCACAGTTTAGAATAGCTTTGGGTTTTCACTGTTTTCCAATTGATATCACATATTGAGAGGAATGTTTCGTTACTTATTGGATTATTTAATGTTATTTTAGTATATTTTGCGTTATTGGTCTTGTGAATAAGGCGTTACAGCGTGTTTTTGAGGTTGCGATGCGGTCCGACATCCGCGGGCAGGGTGGCTGCCGCGAATGGATAAGACTATCCCATTTTCGCACGATCAATAATGCTCCCTACCCACTACCCAGCATCCCTTCGCACTCCCACAGCCTTACTATGCGCGGGTCGAGCTTGGTCTATGATGTTTTTCTCAGTTTTAAGATATTATTATTTTTTACCCAATGTATTAACAATTTAAGTAAAAAGTTGCTAGAAAGTATAATCATTGTTGACAAAAATAATTTTAAGGTCCCACCGAGATTTGAACTCGGATCGCTGGATTCAAAGTCCAGAGTGCTAACCATTACACCATGGGACCTGCTGAACAGCATGTCGAAATAAGGGTTTTCAAATAATACAGATACTAAACTGCATTTTGAAAATAACCTTTGAACAATAATCAATATTTTCAAAAACCAACATTAGCTTTTGATGTGATTAGTTGAATAATATTAATTTATAATCAATCCAATCATCTCATTGTGACAGAGTCATGCCATCTATTGGCAGAATCATACACTAAGTCATTAATAGTATTGCCACTTTAAAAATAAAGATTAGTAAATCAGCTGTTTACAGTTTTCATCGGTTGAGATAAAAAACATTTTTTTTATTTAGCACAATCACATTGTAGAATGATTTATTATTTTTTGTAACTGTTGCAACAATTTTAAATGTATTTACGCATAATATTGAACACATGTGTAAAATGGTAGTTAAAGTGGTAGAAATGGTATTGATTTAGACTAGCAATACCAAATGTCAGTTTGTTTGTCACTGACTTCGCAACAGTGTGGTTGTCATTTTATCCGTTTACCATTCAATCGCGTGTGGATGAATGAAAAATAATTAAATAAATAACTTCGAACAAGTTCTCGTAACAGTGCACACTGAACGGTTTTTTAATTCGACACAATCTCGCCTCGAGGAGTCGCTCTCGCCAGACACAACACCGCCATGATCGATGCTAGAAACAAAGATGGCGGAATAATAGTGTGATCATCGGTTCTCGTGCAGGTCGGGAGACAGCATCGCCCGTGCGGACGTTATGTGCGGTGGTGGGCGCGCGCCGCAGCAGTGTCGGGGCGCGTGAGGGCGGCGGCGCGGGGCGATGGGCGCGCGGCGGCCGGGCTGATGCCGCCCCGCGAGGCGGCCGGCTGCGCGGGCATGGCGGCGGACGCGGCGCGCCCGCCGCTGGCCCTCTTCACGGCCGTCTACGACTACGCGGCGCAGGGCGAGGACGAGCTCTCGCTGCGCCGAGGGGACATCGTGGAGGTGCTCTCCAAGGATGCCAACATCTCCGGTGACGAGGGCTGGTGGACCGGCAAGATCGGCCAGAGCATGGGCATCTTCCCCGCGGTGTACGTCACCGAGGAGGACCCGCTGCTCGTGGAGCCGCCGAAGGTTAGCTTCGACGCGCTGAAGCTCGAGGAGGTCATCGGAGTCGGCGGTTTCGGGAAGGTTTACCGCGGGTACTGGGACGACGAGGTGGTGGCCGTGAAGGCGGCGCGGCAGGACGCCAACGAGGACGTCGATGTGATCAAGGAGAGCGTGCTGCAGGAGGCGAGATTGTTCTGGGTGCTGCAGCACGAGAACATAGTGTCGTTGAAGGGTGTGTGTTTGGAGGAGCCGAACTTGTGTCTGGTGATGGAGTACGCTCGCGGCGGGCCTCTCAACCGCGTGCTGTGCGGCCGGAAGATTCGCCCCGACATCCTGGTGGACTGGGCCATCCAGGTGGCCAAGGGCATGGCCTACCTGCATGGAGGGGCTCCCATGAGCCTCATACACAGAGATCTGAAGAGTTCTAACGGTGAGTTGCTTTAATTAGTCATACCTACAAAATCATAACAAAGTGTTGTGCTGTTGATTGAATATAATTTTCCTCCTAGTTATAATGTTACAATGATCTCACAAACATCTTTTCAACTGTTACACCAGCTGATGTGTTAAATTTATTACTAGTTGTTAGCTAGGCATTTGTCATACTTTTTCAAGCAACTAATATTTCATCTACAGAAGAACATTAGAGTGGATTAAACATAATTTCTTGATACCAATTCTCAATACTGATTCACATAAGATACACTTAAAATAAATATAGATACTTATAATATTTAAAATGAAACATTAGGTAGGTACCTACTTGAACAAGACAACGTTTAGCTAGGAACAGGCCTCCCTTAATGGTTCCCACTTAATACAGCTCGGAAAAGGTGCAACCACAGTCATCAAGCCACTTTCACCAAATCATCTGTCCACCTACTAGCTAGTTATAAAACAATTATTTTCAGTAACAGTCAATGCACTTTACCGAAGATAACTCTCCTATCCTTGTAACTCTGATCAGCAAGGTTACATCCCACTTTGTATCAATCGGAAACACATTCCTTGTGATAAGCCACTGATAATAATGTAATTGCCCTAAAATATTGCTAGCTTTTGCTTGTATTAAGAATAATTTTTAACATGACTAGAATAATATATTTTGCAGTGGCCTGTCCATAAGAGACTGTGGAATGTCCGCGGGACATGCTGGAACAAGTGAAAAAACGAAACTTTTCAATTAAAATAATAATGGTTTTTAGTTATTGAAATAATTCAAGCATCAATTGAATTTATAGAATGTTTACTGAAGTACCTAGTATTCATAAATTACTACTTTCAACCTCCCTGTCATGTTGAATACCTAGTTACTTCGAATTCTCTTTAGTGTAAACAAATTTGGTCTCTTTCTATATATTAAACACAAATTTCTAAGCGATTAAGCAGGACAAACAAATACCACCTGCATTTTAGCTTAAAAAGATTTAGTTGCCAATTCTGCAAAATGGGTTGTTTTAATTGGTATAACATATAGCACTCTGGTGCAAGAGCCCTGTGGACTTTTTGCACTCAATAAATCCCAAAAAAATATATACAGATTGAATTCTTGGTTGGACGAGGGACTGCACTGACGTCTCGCTTTGGAGTGTATTGTGCATTACCCCATGCCTAATTCCCCAACTCCTTGATGTAACAGAGTAGGACTATTGGGGATTTACAGATATTTATTGTAAACCAGATTATCTACATTTAGATAATTATCTATCTACTTGTCTTCTAAAATTATTGTTGAGACCATAGCTTAAAATTAATGCTAAATGTTGGCCAATCCACAGTAATTAATGCAAAATCATAGCCCTTATGCAAGCTTATATTGTTCCACCTACATTCCACCTGAATATTACGGGCCCACACATCTTTTTTATAAGCTATCTCAATTGACAGCTCTTAATCACATACCGATGATTTTGATACTGATTATACTATAATTATGTTGATTTATGTTTTGCTGGGCCACACATAGTATGCCATCAATTGCTTGGTAGGTATTATATTATTTGGTTAATAATATGCTTAATAGACATGACATTTGGCAAAGTTAGATGGTAACCAAAATGCCTTTTAGACCTTCTGATGGTTTCGTAATAATAACATTTTCTTTGCTTTGTTTAGTTTAATTAAAGGTACCTACTAGGTATTACTATTAAGTATAAATAAGCATCATAATGCCTTTATTAGCATTATGTATGGCCGAAAGGAACTTTATGTTTTTAATGATTGAATGTATGCTTTTGGGTATTTTTTTTTTATATTTATCAAAGAAACCTACCTTATACTGATACTACTGATTTTACTTTCTATATCATTCTTAAAATTGTCTTTTACTTACTTCAGACAGGTGAAGCTTTTAAGTGCCTTAAATACAAGCTTCGTCATATTCAATAGTAAATGTGAATACAATCAACCTTTATTAATCTCTGACGACCCTAATGGCTTCGCTGCGTCCGTCGGACCTGCACCCGACTGACGAATCAATGTTTGCGGGTTCTATTAATGCGAGTTGCTACCTGGTTTTTGTATCATCTTTAATTTGGTTCTTAGATCTCCATTTTTGGGAATTTTTGTATGTTGCTACCATAATGTAACATATAAATACCTACGTAATTTTCGTAAAATAAAAACCTATTGTAATTCCTTTGTTAGATTCAAAGTTAAAACCACTACATAATAAGTATTACAAAATAAATTTTTTTTTATTAGGATGACTGGTATGTAGCATAAAGTCCTCCCCTGTACATTGTGTTTTGTTCTAAAAGTATAAATAAATAATAAATCTAAATTTAAAATTTAAGAAAAACCCGCGATTCTAATGCCTTAATTTCCTTAAACGTAAAACAACATAATATGATGTAATGTGGACGCGATGCTATTTCATTTGATACCCCACACTAGTTAGTATATTTGCAGATTTTCGGTTTTCCTTACCCACTCTCACCCCCATAACTTTTAAACGGCACAACCGATTTTCATGAAACATGTCTAAGAACACTCGCGCCAGACTCACCTTACATAGAAAAAAACCTAAATTGAAATCGCTCCATCCGTTCGGGAGCTATGGTGCCACAGACAGACAGACACGTCAAACTTATAACACCCCTCTTTTTTGATCGGGGGTTAAAAATATTCCCAAGATGCCAAAATTGTACACCGTTTTATGTAGTTACTTACCTACCTACTTATAATATAAAAATTATCAAGGCACCGTCTATTAGGTATATCTATACTAATATTAAAGAGCTGTAGAGTTTGTTTGTTTGAATGAGCTAATCTCAGGAACTAAGATTTGAATTATTCCTTCATTGTTAGATATCCTATTTATCGTGGAAGGCTATAGGCAAATTTTACCGCGGGCAAACAAGTCGTTTGCGCGAGAAAATCCATAAGTCACCGTCTACGCCGTGTCGTGAAAAGCCAGTGTATAATACAAACTGATATAATATTCCTAGTCTTTGTTCGATATGTGACCTCTTTGTTTCAAACGTTTCAGCGAACTAGGCTGTAAGGTCGGCCCCGTATTTGCGCAGTTTTCGTTCGGTCAATGCATGTAACTGTAGGTAAACGTCCTTTGAACGCGCTACGCAGCTAACTTGAATGTAGACAATAAAAGGGGCTGGCACTTACTTGTGTTTTGTTGTTAATCATTTAGGTACATGAGGTCGTTCTAAAGATTTTTAGAGATTCTTAATGTATTCCATCCATTCATACCATTTCATTTCCATCCATTTCTGGATTCTAAAGATTTTTAGGGATTCATAATTGTATTCCATCCATTCAAGCCATTTCATTTCCATCCATTTCTGGATTCGCTTCGTAGACTAAGTTGTTCGAAAAATTATCACATAATCAGATAGGAAGACGAGACAGAATAATTAATTGATGGACAAATCTAACCCTGAAGAGACAGGTCCAAATGTCTCAAGACCGACTCAAGTTTTCTCTATCTTTTCAAATCAAGCGTAAATTAACATTTTTGCTTTGTGATCTTTTTTCGCCACATCGTCGTATACCATTTAACGTAATATTGTATTGTGGTCACAAAAAAATAAATTATGCTGTAAAAATGCTTTTTTTGTTAACATTTCTTTAAATAATTAGCTGAAGCGTATAGTTTTAGCAGCAATTTCATTTCGATTGTCTGTTAGTTTTACAAGTTTACCTGTTCCATTTTCCGTCAACTCAAAATCTTTTTTGAGGGTGTTAGTGTAACACTGATGCTTGCCACAAAAGCAGGTTCGGTTTTTTGTCTAAACCTTCACAGAACGGCGTTGTGAAGTCGCGAAGATTCCAATATTTCAATAAAAGTTCACCCTCGTAGGGGGCTCGTAATCGTAACCCCATCGCACCCTCCAATCCAATCGCAAGCTTCCTGCATCCTTCCTGCAACCCGTCGTAATTTGGGAAATTGTACTGTTTCTGCTATTATCGACGTGACTTGCTTGTTTGCTGTTTCTGCTATTATCGACGTGACTTGCTTGTTTGCTGTTTCTGCTGGTTCCTTATGAGGATTTGTTTGGAAAGAATAATATAAAATGTTTGTAGAATATCTGTGGACGTTGCTGAATAGTTTAATTGGTGAATTTTATCTATTGCACTAGTTAAAACGGGATGGGAGACCTGTAATGAGTACTAGATATCTCTTTCTTTAACAAGCTCACAGTTTAGACTGCTTTGTCATCTCTAGCTCTTATTAACATAAATGCGAAATTAACTAGTTTTAATAATCAGATAGATAATCTAATAAGGTACGGAGGCCTTTGCCCTGCATAATGACGCCACAGGCTCGTAAAAAAAAAAGTTCATCTCTCTTTCTTTCTCTCTAATAATATTAAAGTGAAGTAGAACATAAAAGAAGTAACATTCAGCATAACAGTTTATTCGTTTCCGATATTTCCATGCCTTTGGAAGCGCTGTTTATCCGTGCTACGCTCCAACAGCGCCAATGATATAAAAAGGTAGGTTGCTACTATTTCTGAACATATCAACTTACTACTCAAACTGCTCCACTAAACCCGAAATAGATAACAGATGTGAAATATTAATGTTTCGGCTTCGAAATCCGACCCTCTAGCAGTATTTACTTGCGTGTTATTGTATCAGGGGTGGCGGTAGGTCATTATGCACCATTTATTTGGTCCGTAGTTGAATAAGGAAACCATAGTGCCGGCAAGTATGTCTGCAATGCTATTTTTATCTAATTCTAACATTGTCTCAAACTTAAATGGGGAAATAATTTTTATTTATAATATGTTATTATTAATTTATGAATAGGTATTTTAATAAACGTGTTGGGTTAAAATTTAAAGAAAATAAATTTTAAATTTGCTAACCGTTTTTAATCTATTTAAAAATTCAAAGACCCGAGTTGGTATTTCCTATCTCTCAAACGAACGAGCTTCACTATACGACATTAGGGAAAATTATGTTTCGGAGGTTTTGTCAGTTCACGTCCGTAAGTGATAACCCTCTGAATCCTTACTCGTGACCTCCGGGTGGTGCTAAGAACAGTCTCTGGTAGGCTTTGGCCGCGGCTTGTTACCGGGCTGGGCCAGTGGCGTGAAGCGATTTTTTCTTGTTTCGTAATGATGCCTTCTAGGTCTTCATATACCTCCTAGGTCTTCATGTCCCATCTTAGACTACATCGTCACTTTACATCAGGTGAGATTGTGGTCAAATGGCTTATCGAGCATAATTTTTTTTTTCTTAATACTCTCTCTTCACGCCACGGCGTAGAAATAACAGATATCCAAAGTACATAGTTCCTGAGATGAGCGCGTCAAGCAAACAAACAAACTCATGAGCTTTTTGCTAAACACACATGCTACATTTCTAATACACACCAGTGTTTAACGCAAGTTCGAATGTAAAGAGAATATTAGCGCTTAACTGAAAAACAGAACTCGAGTAACAGTACACAACTCGAGTAAGTAGAGAACCGAGAGTACAGTTTATCCATAGGAGGTAGGTACTTTATAAAGAAGTCATTCACTCCTGTAGAACACAGAAGGTCGTATTGTCTCATTAACACCATCGCATCCGCGTTCTAATGTGTTCCGGAATGGATCGGCATTCCCGATTTTATGGCTGCTTATCACCATCTTTCATTTGAATCGCTGAGGTCTTTTTGGCTTGGGTTGGGATCACGTCACTGTAAGATCTGTTGCTGCTAAATATTGTAAATAAAAAAAAAAGTAATATAAGTAGTAATATTCTTCAAATACTTACAAACATTATTATACTAATAAATATTCAAATGAAAGGCGAGCAGAGCATTTAATGTAAAGGTCGGCATATTAAATTAATGTAAATCTAAATTTAAAATTTAAGAAAAACCCCCGATTCCATTGCCTTAATTTCGTTAAAAGTAAAACACCATAATATTTAATAATGTGCACGCGATGTGCTTTAATTTGATACCCCACTCGAGTACATTTGAAAATTTTCGGTTTTCCTTCCCCACTCTTAACCTCATAACTTTTAAACGACTCAACCGATTTTCATCTAAGAACATCCGCAGAAAACTCACCTTTCATATAAAAATAAAATTTATTGAAATCGCTCCATCCGTTCGGCAGCTATGATGTCCCAGGCAGACAGACACGTCAAACTTATAACACCCCGCTTTTTTGGTCGGGGGCTAAAAATAAAGATTTTTAATATCGAACATTATATTCTGTTCTGTTCAAGAGTAACCGTCATGAGGGTAACAGCATTAAAACACGCACTAAGCCATTGAAAATTTTGTGAAATGGTTAGGTATACTTATTAAAATTTCCCTTGGACAGCATTGTCTGAAATGCAATCTTGTCACTAACACGGACTACTATGTATACTATAAATTAAGAAATACTTCGTAGGTTGATACTCTTTGGTAAGATGTTAACCAACTTTCTCTAAGTTTCACGATCTCCATATGATATTAATGTTTGGTTTTCAAACAGTATGATTGCTAATAAATTTGGCCTTACTCTCTGAAATCTACTAATGATCACACGAACCTTTATTTTCTCAGCTCCTAACGATCAGCCGTCATCTGCTAAACGTATTAAAAAACCATTAAATATTCCTTTTGCGGATATCTTGAATTCCAGTATTTTTTCTCTGCGTCATTTGAGACTACTATATTAGGCGCAGAATGCATGTTGGCAATCAGTCCATAAATTATAAATCTCTTCTTAATATTACTTCAACCCGTAGTTCATAACGCCGAGTCTTCCTTTTCTGCTAATTTATACTTGCGTAGTATAATATTTAATGATACATTAGTGATAACTAAAATAATACGAATATATTCATGAATAATACAGGGATTTGTAGAGTGCTTACGTTAAAGCCCACAACGTAAATTACAAACTAAATCACAGTGCCTCTATCCTTGCAATATATTATTCGGACATACCTTGCTACCTCCGACTAGCAGCATAACACGTTTTATAACCTCGATAATTCTGTATCTAATCCACGTACAGTTCGTATCAGCAAATAATCTTGAACTTGAGAACCCTGAGTCTATTTGGGTTATAAGCCGCAACGGTCTTTGAACTCAAACATGCCGCGATACCAAACAAAACAGGAAAATATGTCTCGGAAGAGTCTGAATTCCGTAGGTAATGTTAGCCTTTGCATACGTGTAGTAAGCATAAGCCGTCTGCCACCGAAACATTCCGACGCCCTCCAAGTAAAAAGGAACCATATTACAAAATCCTACGTTTCATTTTGCATCGCAACGCTGAAATGTTTATTTGAGATTCCTAAGGTGATGGATTAAGTCCAGTTTCTTCCAATAGCCTTATTCGTAAGATCCGATGAATGAAAGCTTGATCGTTGATCAACTTTCGTCGCAGCGTGAGAACGGATTTCAAACCGCGTTTTGTTATCAATAACTAGTTGATTACCATTCATCCATGTTCGCCTCTTGAACAAGTAATCATAGCTTACCTGATTTACTCAACTGTACATCATAATGCTATAGCAAATTAATTAATCTACCTTCTAGGTCTTCATGCCCCATCTTAGACCACATCGTCACTTTGCATCAGGTGAGATTGTGGTCAAATGAAGGCTTATCTAGCATAAAAAAAGCAAGGGCATTCAGTGACTTGATAATAACATGTGTTCCATGAGTTAGATATAAAGTAAACAGAACGCCACCTGCTCCATTAGCCAAATACCCCATCACCGTAATGTAGGCAACTGAATATCATTCAATATATGGATCAGCTCAAAATGCACATTAACATATCGGAATTCAAAACGAGTAGGCACATAGACGGTCATAAAACCCGCACGCGTTTTGTACCAGACACCGTGTAGGTTGTAAATAATGTCATTCTAATTAGATAGTGTCTGTCCGACGTGGAATTCTAACAATCTACCCCTAAAGATTACCATTAGATATATGTTTTAAATTAGGCATTCCTGCAGCTGTTGTCAAACGCGTGGCCTTTGCACCCTGTGTTCTATTATGCACCCTATCTTAGTTTGTACAAGCACTGTAATGTGTTGTTTGATTTTATCGGAGTGATAATGGTCACGCTAAATATTTTGCAAAGGGTTGGCGTGGTCACACCGTAACAATATTCCATTTGCTATATTTCAGAACTTTGTAAAATAATCTACCTATTTAATTGGTGGTCACTTAAAATATTTTTGTGTAGGCAATCATAAGGGCATTAAAACGCGATGTTCTCACGAAGTAATGTATCGATTTTTGTTATACTTTCATTGTTTTGCAGCGCATTTATCGTCGTTATCGTCGTAGGCTATCTATAGGTTATTCTAACAGCAAGAAGTAGGTAGTTAATCTTTTTTCCCACAGGAAAAGCCAAAAATGTGACTAAAGTCGTCTTTGGTAAGGAAATAAAGCTTACCTACGACTGCTATAACCTATTGTTACGGCTTTTTGGCACCGACTTAGATCTATTGGATAGGCTATGATTGATACGGGCACTTTCACGGAATGAGACAATGCTTGATTGATTACTTTCGATCTCTCATCACATATCATCAATTGGTGTCGGCCCACGTGACTGGCAAATCACTACCATTGTTTTAGAATAGGTAAATAAATTTATTCAACACATAATCAATTTTGTAATCATGGGGTTGGTTAGCTTTGACTATGCTATTTCATATAATAAATTAATACTAGAAATTGAGCTTGCTTGCAAAAACTGCTTTATTGGGGATAAGCGGTCAAATAGGTTTGAAGTTCAAAGATCTTATAATAAAATAAATAAATATGTACCTAAGTATGTATTCCAAGATTATCCAGATTTCAGATCTATTTATTTCACCTTATTATAACAATTGTTGCTATACTTGGTAAGTCATTTTCCACACAAACCCCAGTGACTACTCTTGCTCTTGTGTTACGATACAGACATTTTGATGTAGGAAATAACCACTTTCACAGTTACGAGTAGACATGGGATAGCTACACTTAAAACCCCAAGCTGCATTGCGGGTTTTCATGCAGATTGCTTTGGCCCCACCCGTCGTAAACACTGCTTTTGGTAACTATCATAACGTCCTGTGCTGGTTTTAGTAGGTAGATGTGGTATTTCACTGCTGTTTTGTGCACTGTACCTGTGCTGTGCTTATGAAAACAGCAGTGTAATACCAGATCTACCTCACTAATGGTAGATACCTACTTAGGTAGCCTACATAGGTAGCTATCAATAATAAGGCCCATAACAGGCCCTAATACTGACTTTATCTTTATTAATGTCATAACCTAAAAGTGTCGAACGATTACAATAACTGCCATACGAAACAGGTATAGCAGAAAATCGAAGCGAACAGACGATAAAGTAATTTTTAATAAGTGATACTGATAAACCTCATTTATTAGGTTAAACTATTTTAATTTTTCATCCTGCATATGAATACGTCTCAATCTTTTTCTGTATAAAAAAAATATAAAAGATACCGTAAGTTTTTATTTTTACAATCGTACGCCAGAACCGTGCTATATCACCGTGGAAAATAATAGGTATAATATTACATTGTGTTATTTCACCGCGGGTCATTGAGGAGGTTCGATAAACATAACAAACATGTCGTTTCGTCGCACGCGCCGCTGGCTGTTGCCACTCTCTGTTATTGTAACATTAACCTTACGCCTCCACAATATCGAATGTCGATTTCGACCAAACGAATACTTGTGGGGCGACGGCTATTTCGTCGAAAGCGAAGGTAATCAAAGTTTTATTCAAAACGAATTAAGTAGCTTTAAACACGAAAATTTGGTGGACTTTTTATTTTCTTTAGAAAACGAGAACAAGTGCTAAGTAATTCATTACATTCCGTAGTCAATTTGATTTAAATTCTTTATACAATATACTAAATCATTTATTTCCATTGTTTGGTTTTACAACTTAGAATTATGAATGTACTACGCGTATTTCCAGGTCAACATTGTATGGTTGTGCTTATTCAATTCTATGCTAGGTCCATCTGGAGGACCACAGAGAAGAAAAAGATTAATAATAATGCATATCCCTTTTTATTGCATAGTCGGTAGCTTCATTATTTCCTACTTTACACTACACTTCCCCTATCCATGTATCCACCTTTCTACCTTTTTCTATAATGAAGAATTAATGAAAGCATTTATAATACCTCTGCATTGTAAATAGAGAGGTATAATCCATAGAACACGCAAGCCGCCTTCGATACGTATATCAGCTGACGATGACGTAGCTACTCGTGGAATTCTTACGTGTTTTGTCAGATACTTATTTTACCGAATTTAGTTGTGTTGCCATAGTATAAAAATATCTACTTACTAGAATAACCGAGAAAATGCTGCATAGATGTTGACTTACTGGTGTGATGTGCGAATTTCGTTACGTACCTAAGTACTTATCTACGGAAGTATAAATTATATTTAAAAAATAAAAATTTATTTATGTCAGGTACGTAAATACACTTTAAATAAATACTATTACATTTAAGTGTATGCAGGGGTTTCCCAAAATAGTCAAGAGTAGAGTTGCCGCGAATAGTTGTTATAGCGAATAGTCGAATACCGATTAATCGCCATTCACTTTGGCGAACAGTCGAATAACTCGACATTACTATTCGACATAAATAAGGCAGATTAAAAATATTTCTAATTTCTTCTAAGGTTGTGAGAAAAGAAAACAAATAATTAATTTCCCATTTTTAAATGCTGGCAACCCTTTTCTTGTACATATGTTACGAACTTGAAACTCAAGTTTAAAACTTTGTGTATGATTAACAACTTGAATAAAAGTTTGAAAACGTATAATTTATATTAAACTAGCGGCACGCCCCGGCTTTGCACGGGTAATTATTCAAGATTGTTTCAAAATTATTCGAATTTTTCTCGCCGTAAAAACCATCCTTAAACTCCAACGAACATTTAAAAAATAAATTGGCTAAATTGGTATAGGCGTTGTTGAGTTATGCGCTTAGCAACACATTTTGCGATTCATTTTTAACCCCCGACAAAAAAGTGTTTTTTTGCACCACAATCTGCCTCTGTTGGATTTTACATATTAATTTAAAAGTTTTTATGTTTAATTTCATAAATACGATAGGCACAGGCACATATTTTAAATAATAATTGATACGGTGTGTGTAATTGTGTATTGTTTTAAGGAAAATAATAAAAAAGTGATTATTTTTAATTCATTCGTTTTTTTGTTCGTTAGAAGTTTATTTCAGCCGACTATTCGCCGAATGCCGAATAAAACTAGTTATTATTCGGTATTCGACGAATATAAAAAAAATGGCGAGTAATGCCGAATACCGAATAATAGCGAGTATTCGCGGCAACTCTAGTCAAGAGACACTTGTGCCGGGAGTTCCTCGCTCTTCCTACGTAAACAACAGTTTCGATATACAATGTATACAATACAAAAACACTTTATTGGACACCGAAAAAAAACAATAGCTACAAAACTCACATAAGTAAATGGAAGAAGTACAAAGGGAAAAGGTACACTGAGTGATTCCAGATTAATAACATTTCTTTGCGAGATTTATCAAAAGATGTTTCTAATTGTGTGTGTATTGTGGTATGTTAGCGTGTATGTAGGTGTCCTGAACGATGTCAAATACAGCTTCATAAACACTTATGTATAGTTTTATTTGAGTGAGCCAATACCTACGACTTAATGAAGTGTCTGTGTGAGAAACTAATCTTCAACATTAAACACACTACCATAACAATACTCGACATTTTAAAACATGTTATCCAAAGACCTATTACGATCGCCGCTATAGTCTTTAAGTAGGTAGTAGTAGATTATACGTTTTGGCTGTCCATATCAATCATGAATATGACCATGAATTACGGACACCTGAGAATATTAGCAATAATGCGACAAACCCCCACATAACGGACCGTTATCAAGAAACTAGCAGCGTGAAGTGGTCATAAATACGAAGCCTTCATGACCCACGCGAGGCCTATCGATGTCAAGCCTCTGCCTCTTGGCGGAGAGCCAAGATAGGTCTAGTAGGTACTTCACGTTAGATTCTTAGATGTAGACTTTGACCGTTAGTGTAAAAAATAATGCCAAGGTTGTTGTTGTAGTTTTGTGATGCCCGCAGCCTGTGTGGCTCAATCGTTATTTTTTATTTCACTTAAATTGTTAGAATCCTATAAACTCGATACAGGACACTTATCGCTCAATTCAATTTCTTATAATTGGACTCTGAAGCGTAAGTGTCAAGTTAAATACAATTAAAAAGTGGAAAAGATGTAACTCACTTGAACTTAAGGCCATTTTGTGTCCCAAAAAACGGTCTCCACATATCGCTCAACGGCTATCAACTATGTACTAATTTTGTATGTCAATGTCATATTGTTTGTTGCTAGCTTATGAGGAATTTTGTAAACATAAACCATTCATTATTTACTTCCGACAAAACACGAATTTTCACATTTATACCTACCTACATGCATTAACCAGAAGCGAAAACCCTACACTAAACTATTGATTTTCCTTAAATTCTTTCCTCTTATTCACTACAAATTCCCTTATTATGCTACGGTATTCACGCAATTAACGTAGTAGACTAACCTGTTATTTGTAAAATTGCTTCAAAGCTTTCATTTGCTTTCGACAAACAATCTGGCAATTTCAAATCAAAATATACGGCCTCTCACAATCGCCTCCTTGACCCTTACTTCAGGTAATAAGGTCAGGTAAGCGGTAACCGGTTACCGCTTGGGGATTAACGAGTTAACCTCACATTCCCATCAAAATCAACATAAAAAACAATAACCTATACATATTTAATGTTATTAATGTGACATTGAATCCACCGGCACACGAGACGCGCGATGATGCCTGTCGTGACGTAGATTCAATGAAAAAATACCGTAGTACTAAGAAGTTAGTTCCCACGGCCCTAGAAGTTTAATTAATCTGCCTCCGGTATTTTCCTTGTTTATCGAGCTTACTGTCAAGGTCTAAGATCTTAGACATGCACAATTCACACCTTGCTGTCGCTCTGTAGACAGGTCTAGTTTTAAACGGCTTTATTGCTAAACATAATATTTTTATGTTCACATAAAACTGGATAATTAATTTATTACAGACTTACGTCGAAACATTAGGCACATTGCCTTTTACAGATTACAAGTACTAGTGACATTCTGTTATTAACCTCTATACATATATGTTTGTACATAATAATGTGAATCGTATTCAGCCACCTTAATAATTGTATATTGTAATCGTAAATCGTAGAACTAGTAGGTAAAACTCTTATTTGCAGAACACCATGATTTCAAACCAGCTGCGAGCACCTGGCTCAGTTTAGCAATCCCATTTAAGCATCAGTTATTTTGCCTATTAACGGCAAAACTAACCTCAAACCAGTGAGCTTCAGATGAAAGCCTTCGCGTTATCACGCTCTCTTATCTCTGCCCTACATGCTGTGCCCAGCTTTCCGTCGTAAACCTGTGATAACGTTTACCGACGCGTTGGAGTCGTGTTTACGTTCCGTGTTACGCTTCGGCTAGCGATTAACTCTGTTTACGGTCCCGGGTGAATGTTGCGTCACTAATTTAGCTAGTATGGAATTAGAAGTTCGCTCATGCTTGTGATATTGTATAAGCCCGAAAATTTACATCTACGGTAATATTTTCTCAATAAAGTCGGATACCAGTAACAGAAAAATAACAACATTTCTTTATTTCAGAGATCAATCTGGAGGAAATTTACTTAATCCTATTATGCGCTTCAACGCTACTCCATTTTATTTCTTTGTCAAAAGTATACTTGATTCTTAAAAAGACAACACATCACATAACTTCTAAGAGTTAAATATTTTGGTAAATTTTAGCCAATTTGTATTAGTAACAATCATCCACGGATGTTTCAAGAACTTGTCAAATATTTGACCCGTCAGATCGTATTTATAGTCAAATTATCGATTTCGATTTCGTCCAGGCATACGAATACAGCATATTATATAAAACTATCATACATTCACGTGTCAAGTTTCTCTAGCGAAACCAGCAAAAGTAGCCCAGAACCTTACAACACCAAAGTCCGGGACCACTAACGTGTAAGGTCGTCAGATACACTGCTAATTGCGCAAACCGACGAGTATCGGTCAAATCCGTTTTGAAATCCGCAGACAGCAGGATGCTCTGTATTGCCGTGAGAGAAAATACTGTAATGCAATTTATTTTTATGTCAGCTCACAACGACCCAACTGACAACACAAAAATATGTGTTTTCAGCAAATACTCCCATGGAATTCCTTGGTGGACCACTAAAGGCCTTTTCTTTACATAAGATAGCGCGACAGACCACCCAAATCCCAGACTCTAAAGGGCTCTTAGAGTGCTGTTCAAGCGAAGACGTTTCAGCATAAATTCAAATTTATGCTCGATATTTACTGCTTTCGGACTAAGAGAGAGCCTTTTGTCGGACTTTTACACTCGGCTTTGAGAATAATCATGGCAAAGTAAATTTAATGTCAGAATGTCCGATTCATACTGATATTGATTCATGAAATTGACAACACAAGCTAATTTGACCCTTCTCTCCGTTGACGAGGGCTCGATATCCGCAAAAATATTTCTATCCCACGGCGAAGGTCATCAATAATAATGAAGACAACATCGATACTTACCAACCCAAATAAAGACTTATCGATAAATAATAATCATGATAAACGGTACTAAAAGTCGAATAAAATCGACTTTTGTTATTATCGCCCACCTCGCCTCCGACTGTGGGTGACCGACCCGCGCTGACACTGATTGCTAAGTCAACAAACTACTTAATTACTTAGCAATCAACACTTGAATTGGCTTGGTCCATGAAACCTGATACTTTTATTTATTGCCCAATATAATCCGACATTACTCCAAAAAACCATAACTTTGTCAAAGAACATAAAATATGGTTTGCATGTGCCGAAAAATACGTCTGAGCATTTGGTTCTGAATCTTTACACAACCTGAAGGCTAGAATGTCATAGAGAATCTCTTTAAGGTCTGCGAATGACGAAGGCAATACAATTAGCTTGTTATTACAATTGGATTATTCTTCAAGGCAATACCATCATATATTCATAGGATAAAGTTATTAAAAGAACACCTGAGCGATTCAGTTGCCAGGTGATTAAGTTTTACCACTTGTGTGGCACACCTGCTACGCAACTGTCTAAAATATTAAGTATGTGCTTAAGATGTTATCCTCTCTAGCCTACGGAGGCTATAGACTTCGAACCACGCATAAATTACTGTCCCTCAACTCCAATATAGACAAAAGTTTAAAATCCATCAAACACACTGCCCCAACCGTATTATCATTCGCTTAGAATTCCACTGATGAATATGTATGAGAGAATTATGGTGGTTCTGTTATCTCCGTTATTACGAAAGGGATTCAAATGAGCTCCACGAATAATTTGACGGTGTGAGAAATAAGTCAAATGAGTCTCGTGCAATACCAAGTACGGCAGATAAATAGCTAATGAATTGTCGTCTGTCTGGAGTTCTAGGGGCTCGTTGACAGCTGTGAATTATTGAGCTTCTTTGCTTATTGCCGCTGTTTGAGACTTCTGTAATTTTATCACGTTTACCTAAACAGATAGTGTATTAACTTACAGAGGCACTTTTTGTTATTTGATATGATATTTTTGTAAATAATTGTTAAGGAACCAAACGTGTACCTACAGGAGGAAACTTAAGCTAATAATTATTTATAGTAGGTATAGCAAAGTAGATAATCCTTATTTGTCACGATGTGATGACCTGAACTGCACATTACTTTGTAAAATCTCGGTCTTATCTCGTTATGTATATATGCATAAACGTATCTCATTAAAGATTAAATAGGTTAACCGACCTTCACAGAACCTCACGCCTTTTAAAAACTATGATGACATAAGACGTGCCTACAATATAAACTATGTTCCGTTTCTATAATGTCGAAAGTGATTTCTTCCGCTGCTGATTCATAGCATCACTTTCTGCGTGACTCATTCCCGAAACTGGTGACCAGTTTACTACCAGAAGATGGCGTCTGCGTGTTTGTGCGAAACGGTGTGCTAAATAAACAAGGTGTCTCGGTTCGTTTGACTTTTTCTTTCGTGTCAATACCTCAAACCTTACGCTAAAACTAATTTATAATGCGCTCGTACATTGTTAACATGATTTTTATCTTTTCCATCCTACGAGTAAATTCGCTTTTAGTCAAAGTCGAAACGTGTTTTTTTTTCTTTAATTAAGCTTGAATTAAACCCTGCGGGGGTTTTATTCAAGCATTAAAATACATTATTAACAAAACTCCAACAACTATGTTTCCTTCTCTGAAAATCGTTTGTTCTGCAAATAGATTATGAAGAGCACTCAAGAGACACTTGGTCGCGAAATGGTTACAGGGCGTCACAAAGTCCAATTTGCTCGCTTGACAGTTGACACTGACAATGACAGGTCATTTCGCAAGAAATTTCCACGAATCCTGCTCTCGAGAGACAAACCTCGAGCACC
This sequence comes from Gymnoscelis rufifasciata, assembly GCA_929108375.1. Lineage (NCBI taxonomy): Eukaryota > Metazoa > Arthropoda > Insecta > Lepidoptera > Geometridae > Gymnoscelis > Gymnoscelis rufifasciata. Next base: position 1,571,213 of record OV815315.1, on the reverse strand, counting down.
AGACAGGTTATAGACAGCGCTCAAATTAAAATATTTATTTATGGATATGTTACATTAACACTTTAGAGAAAGTAATACAGCTTGCTTCAAAACTTGCATCCACATTGGACAGTTGCGTATTGAATATTGATTCTTTCTTTCGACGAGTGTCTATACACAATAGTGCCCCACATTAAATTACGTGACAGTTGTTAGCTATACGTTCTAAAATTGTTTACTTTAAAATACATATAAATTGGCTAGAAATAAAAACCAATAGGTTTTAATTCTAGCCAGCGCAGCGTAGCTAATTAAAAGTGGGTTTTACCAATTCGATAATTTCTAAAGCACCATTTCCGCTGATGTAAACATTGACACAGATTTCGCAATAAATTAATCCAGTTTCAGGTTTTGATATTTTATTTTAAATTTTAAAATCTTCACACAAATATAAGTAATCTTCCTTTAACATTCTTTGCTGATTTCTGTCCATAATAATTTTGGTGCTAAAAGTTTTTTTTCTGTACTGTTAACAGAACTGTTTTAATTTCAATAGATTAACGAATACTGCCCACTGTTGGGAAAAATATTAAATTATGTACCTAACAAGTATCGTCAATGTAACCGCATAAAAAATCTAAGAGACACTCGGCAGCCGTCTACATTTCGCGATTACGTGTGAAAACACAAGCTCATGCTGACGAGATTTTCGTGACACAGTTTATGGTCAATGGCCCAGCCAAAACTGTTAGCTATTTAGCAGACACTATTATCATAATGCCATACAGATGTTTGCTTTGATCTCTTCATTTGTAACACAGCTGACAAGGTAGGTCTATATACTTAGGACATTCAATGCGCTACTGACCTGGAAAACCTATGGATCTGCTGAATATTCTTTTAGGAACTGAAAGTACCTTACATAGATCAGCAGTTATTTTTTAATTTTATTTAAGGCAGTGCAGTTGTGTTCCTGGACTTCATGTGAAAGATAAAGATGTTATTTTCGCATGTATACTATACTAATATTATATAAGGAGTAAAAAGATAGAAAGCGTTTGTATGATTGTTTGTATTAACACGGTCTTCAGGGAAAATAATTTCATTGATAGATAACCTATTTATCAAAGAATGTTTGCAATATCCGTGCATATTGAAAGATGTTTTAAACTCCCATCCCGGCGCAAAAAGAGGGGTGTTATAAGATTGACGTGTCTGTCTGTCTGTAGCGGGCATAGGTCACGAACGGATAAACGGATAAAGCGTTTTCAATTTAGTAAATTTTTTGTATAAGAGGTAAGTTTCGCGCGAGTCGTGTTTGATAAAAGTGGGAAAGAAAAACCGAAAAACTCCAAAATTACTTGAGCGTGATATCAAATTAAAGCAAATAGTATGAGTTTTCAATTTTAACATACTTATTTAAAATTATGGAATCAGGTTTTCTTTTGAAGTGAAACTTCTATAGAATCGTAGTGATTTCAAACCGGATGCAAAAAGATGAAACGGAAATGACAAGAGACACAAATACAATGCTTTATTTAAATTTTTTTGCGCGATACTTCGTAGTTGAGACTACGAAGTATCGCGCAAAGAGGTATTGCTGTATTTTATTTATATTATTTTGTAACATACTTTATGTAATTCGCTTTATTGAAGTAATATAAATAATCCGAATAATTACAGATATATGTATGTTTCTCTTATCATTTTAGCAGATGCGTTCATTTCACCCTTTTTTTCTATTAGATATATTTCATAATTATAGTTCGTAAGTAGTAGACTCCAATCGTGCGTCGTAGCTGACACACAACACACTTTTTTTTTATTCTTCTTATTCTTTCGTCGATTTACTGAAGTTTCACTTCTATCGTGTGTGAATCGCACACACGCCTTTTTTTATTATTTTATTGTATGTTAAGAAAACTTATAAATCCATAGCTTCAGGTTTCTCGAATCAATAATCCAAACCTTTGGCTAATATGATTGGATGTGATAAAGTATTACACGTGGTCGACGGTGCGGTGACCTTGGCCGTCGTACCACGCGCAAGCAGGCACTGCGCAAATATCACAGGGACTGGCCGAAAGCAGTGGTGCGCAGGGTCTGACACACATCTGAAAAGGTGCTTATGGAAACTATGCGAGGGATTATATCTATAGCCAAGCGGAGTCTTGTTCCCCATTTAAATTACTCGTTCGTTTTATGTTTAGGTCTATGGTTTTATTATTTATGATCGCGGGGATTATAAACACCTGGAAACTATCCTCACCGGCATGTAGTATCCCTGAACGAGGAATGAGGCTCAGGTACACTTAAACAACCCGCAGTGGACCAGTGTGATGGGTTGTAGTCTAACATACCTTTATATTATAATAAGTACTGCTTGGCTTTTCATTAAAATTCCCGTTGTTCCGTCTCCTTAAATAAAAGAATCCACCAATATTAATAATTCCTACATTTGATAAGAATGAGGTGAAGAGATACTACACCAAGGATATCGTGTTCAGTTTATACTCATTATGCGATAAAATAACACAAAACTTAAAAAAAAAATGATGTGAGATTTGATTGGTCACCCATCCAAGTAGGCATCACGCAGCGTCGCTTAACTTTGTACAAATTATGTTTGTAATATGGGAGCGTCCTTATATATTTTGAATCATTATCATTCTCTTGCCCTTATCCCACATTAAGAATAAAATAAAAAATAAAAAATCTATATCTCGATATAATATATGAGGGAAAATAAGACGGTACGAAGTTCGCCGGATCAGCTAGTACTATATAAAATGGACGCTGGATGCAGTCGTTCACATATATATCTAGTCCCTCTCATAAATATATCAAGGCATCCGCAATTCCCAACGCGGACATGGTTACAACTACTTTGAAGTGTTTCAATATAGCTTCCTTCCAAGTAGCGATACTGAAACCCATACTGATATAATAAATGCGACAGTAACTCTGTCTCACTGCTCTTCTTTCATGCAAAAACTTCTAAACTGATTTAAATTCGGTACACAGATTTTCAAGAGCCTGGGAAAAATCCATTATAACTAGAGTAACACCGCGGAGCACTACTAGTTTCTTATAATGATACCTTAAATACCTAGTTGAAGTTTAAGGGGCGGTATACTTAATCCACCTGGGTTTTTTCTGTATGATACTACGGGAATAGTGTTGTATATTTCGACCAATAATTTGGTCCCTAAGATCCTGCTATTCAAGCAGGAAATGTCTTAGAAGTAGAAACTATACGCGAATCTTTTTGCAGAGCACTACAACCAACCATGCCCATACTTTTACCGCTAGCCATAAAGATATCGGTCTCCTAATGTGCTTTTGTTTTGTTCCAGGTAAGATAAGACACGTCTCAAACGGGAATCGGTGCTCTCTCTATGTAGTGAGTGCCTTATCTAAACGTAAACCACAATATCTTTGTTTTATACAAACAAAGATATTAATTGTTTACTAGCTGACCCCGGCAAACCTTTATTTGCAAAATCAAAAATAGATGTTGGTCGATTCTCAGACCTACTCAATATGCTCACAAAATTTCTTAAAAATCGGTCAAGCCGTTTCGGAGGAGTATGGCAACGAAAACTGTGACACGAGAATTTTATATATTTTGTATAAAACACTAGCTGACCCCAGCAAACGTTGTTTGGCAAAATGAGAAATAGATAGTAGCTGATTCTTAGACCTACTGAATACGCTTATAAAATTTGGTAAAAATCGGTAAAGCCGTTTTGGAGGAGTACAGTAACCAACATTGTGACATGGCAATTTTATATATAAGATATTATTAAGGATTAATACCAAGGTACAAATATAGAGCATTCTCAAGCAGTGGTATTTTAATAAAAATGTTAATATAAAAAATCGCTTATTATCTCAAAACTATAATAGTTAGAGATATGATGTTACGACGTTTTTTGTATTAGTTTGTTTTGTTTTTATTTAATGATTAGTTCTACAAAATTGTAATACATCACTTTGTTATTTGAATAGTTTTCGCAGCATTCGCGATTTAAGAAAGTTTTTGGGTTTTTTTTTCACCTTGGGTTACATGATCGGAGGTTTGGTAAGAAATCTTTTTTTTTTTTGAAAACTATTTATAGCCTATGTCACTCAGGGATAGTGTAGCTTTCGAATGATGAAAGAATTTTTTAAATCGGTGCAGTAGTTTCAGAGCCTATTCGAGACAAACAAACAAAAAATCAAACCTTTCCTCTTTATAATATTAGTATAGATAGTATAGATAACATAATGTAAACATTCAATCATATTAAATATACTTAATTTAATGTTTATTAATTTCGCTGCCTGTCTCTCAATATTCATTTTATCTGCCCTCGAAAACACAATAATATTGTTCCGATTTTACCATAAAATAGGTCCTATTTAAGTAATTTAGACTTCGCAGTAGATACTAGCCCAGCCCAGTTTATTGCTACTCGTTTTATCGCAGCAGTACTAACCCAATATCCCGTTTTTAGAGTAACGTTACGCTTACAAAAGTTGTATCGGAATAACCAGTATGGAAGTCGGTAAATCGAACAACTCCGAAATAGAGCAACGGCTATTGTGTACCAAATTAACAGAATGTTTCCGACTAGTGCCTGGACCGGTTGCATAATCGCAGCTGTTCTTGTCATTCGGACCTTGCTCCGCTAATTAGCCCTCAATTCTCTAAGATAAAATTTCTCCTTACGTCGCTGGGGTCGCAGGAATGCGTGTATTTCGTCAGAATTGAGAGCTACCGCTCCATCGCAACATTGGACTCTATCTTATACAAAGATACGGTAAGAACTCGCGTGATTAATGATTTTGTTTACGTGAAACCTGACGAAATGCTGAGCTCCATAAGGCATGAGGTAGACACCTCGGCACTCGGCTTCAAGCGTTAAGAATTTGTAGACACGCCTCGGCGAATGTCTCATTGACTTTTAACCTTTTTGTTTTCTCATCACGATTAAGTGCTAATAGATGGCATGGAATAGTTGTGTGTCGACAGGTACAACTTGTTCTAATCGATTCGTCGACATTTTTTAGGTTTCCGACCCTATAAAAGGCTAAAACGTGAAAACCTTAATTAAGCTTTCTAGTGTTATATTGATTAGTTACTATGTATTTGTAAGTTTTTGGTTTTCCAATAAATAAATAAAGAAACAAACTTCAAATTCGAAACACTAAACGGTTTTTTAATAAAATAAATAAATATAAATATATATCCGGACTACTCACACAGCACACACACACACACATTATGCTTAAAGTTATTTTGTTGTCTGTGGATGTGGCTTAAAGGAACTTGGAAGGAACTTAAAAGTAAAACCTAACCAAACCTGACACGTAACCCTCCATAAATGCGAGTTAAACGCTTAATTTGACAATTTCTTATGCCATGCAATCCACCCGGCCCATTTCTCTGTATTTCTTATCTGACCGCGATAACTTCCAGCTCTAGTAGTTTGTAAGCACCGATTAATCTAGTTACAAGAATTGCTAGATTTATCACCATCGGTGCACAATTAAGATGTGAACCTAAGGGCTTAATAGGTCCGCTATTAACTTTCCTTCTATTTACGGGGACGATCATTTACCGGTTAAAACAATCTGTGTTTTGCGAGGAGAGTTCCGAGAATTAATGTGCATTCTTCAGTTAGTAACATATTATCTGGTTTTTATTAATTATACCTGTGAATTTGGGTTATCCTCCATACTATGCTGATGTTGCCATACCATGAGTTAACGCGTACTGTTGACGATAAACGACGAAATATTATTCTCAGGTATACACACAATCCACACAACAACATCTAGCCCCGTGGTAAGCCCTAAGCTTGTGTTACGGGTACTAGACATCTGATATACTTAATATAATAGACATTCATACATAGATACTTTTTTATTGTTATGTACATCAAAAGTAGCAATACACATGCACATTAAAATCTCCGGTTCAACTTGTAGCTTCTAGGTTAAGGTTAAGGTACTATGCACAGTCGTGCAAACATCTTGCGTTTGTTTAAAAATAACCTGCAATTAACATAGGCGAGGTGATCACGAGAACGTTGCTCCCTCTGTTAGTAGCCACCTCACGTCCGATTATACACGTAACATGTTTAGCTTCTTAAGGGTTCAGCTTTTTACTGTGAGTAAACTAGTAGAGGTTGTTTAAAGGAACCATGCGATGATACGGCTTAAAGCATCGCTAGGCAAAGCTCTTGATCTATGGTGGTCTTACTTCATTACATTATTGAGCATTGAGTAGGTAATAATAGGTCTAGTGGGGTCTAGTATATGGGCAGCAGATTGTTTTTAGAACACAGCTTCGTATTAATAATTGGCTCGGGAAGCCGCCTCCCAAGCGTGGAAAGTATATGGCAACGCCCCATTATGATATTAAGCCACGATTTCACAGTTGAACTTGGTTCCCTAAAACTCGAATTGTAGCAGAAATTGGGGCTAAGTCATTAAGCTAGTTTGAAGTCTAGTTGTGGACTTTTAACGGCTACGTAGAGAGAGTTGGCAATAGCTTCAGTTGATTTTTAAATCAAGCGTTTTATTGAAACATGCTTTAATGATACTATCACCACAGCGTATTTAGCTAACCTTCCTTAATAACTTTCAGCAATTTCTCGATAAGCATGAAGCCCATTAAAGCCCACAAGATGAGCGAACTAAGTTTATTACTATAGCAGTTGGTTTAACAATGGTTCCTTAGGCCGCATTAACCACTGGTTTGGTTTACGGCCACTTAGCCGTAGCTGACAGCAGGCTTGTCGTAAAACTTATTGTATTGTCCTCCGCTTGTTAAATGGAATTGCTATCAAGAAGTCACTTTCGTTTGGTTGTAAATTTGTTGTCGGTACCACGGAGAAGATAACTAAGTTGCGTTTTCTCTATCTTGAACAAAAGCCATGATGACTTAATGAAATTGGTATTTCTGTAAGTCCGTCTGTATAAGCTGGTCCAAATATACCGGACACCTATTTTGCGCTATATTCAATTTATATGAAAATGCCAAGATATGGAGCATCAAAGTTCTTGAGCAATGTTCAAAGTATGTGTGATGTAGAAATTTGGTACAAATCACACGAAAGCGTTACCGTAACGCGAAACTTTAATGCGCCGTTTCAACTTTATTTTTAGTTTGCAAGTAAAAGTTAAATTAGGTGTTAATTTAATTTTTAAATCTAAATTACGGAAAAACAAGCAAACAATCAAAGAAAGAAACTATTCAGCTATATAATATTATTATAAATACCTAAATACTAGGTATGCATCGATACGCCTTTTCGCCGATACGATACCGATACCGATACTTTTATAAAAATATCGTCGATACCGATATATCGCCGATATATCGGTATCGGTATCGGATGCATCCCTACCCTACTAAATACATAGTACGTTTACTTGAATGAAAGAACTTTGTGTCTTTGCACCAAGAAAGTGAATATTTCAATCGTCATAGATTTCGCTTTACAATGCCCCCGTGGTGAGCAGGTAAGCAACAGGCATTCAACGACCGATTTGTTGAGACTCTTTCACACTGACCTGTCACGTTGCAGAACAAAGCCAATGATAGATTTGCAAGTTTGTATGTAGTAAAAAGCCGTGTTGGCTAAGTGGGAGGACACTCGACTTTCATTCCGAAGGTCGTGGGTTCAAACCCCGCCACGCACCTCTGGATTTTTCTTCTTGAGAAATTTATGTGCGCTTTTAACACGTGCTTTAACGGTGAAGGCAAAACATCGTGAGGAAACCGGCATGTTCTGAGAACTTCATAAAAAAAAAAGAGTTTGAAGGACATGTGACATTCACCAACCCGCACTTGGCCAGCGTGGTGAATTAAGGCCTAATCTCTCTCGTCAAGAGAGAAGTCCCTGTGTCCCAGCAGTGGGAACGTTAATAGGGTGATGATGAAGATGATGATGTAGTAAAAGTGAATAATTGGTAATATGGGCATAGCTATTCGATAAAAATTTAATAAGTGTTCTTTAGTTTTCACCCTGAAAATAAAAAGTGATGTTACATTTTTAACTCCATTAACATCTTTACGAAAATCAACTGACTTCTAGTATAAATATAATTAGATTCTAAAAAAATAAATTGATATAAATAATTTTATTATTTAATGTTAACGTCGGTCGCCGCAATCTATTTCTGTAAATCTGTGACATTTATGGTCGCGAAGCATAAGACTTGCTGAACTTCGAAACTTAAACGAAAAAGTTTTAATTAACAAAAACTTGAATTTAAAAGTGTTGCAACTTAAAATTTAGATTTAGTTTAATTCTTACGCTATGCAAAACGCTTATTTAGCCGAGCCTTTACTAATATCCATGACTGGATCGGTGGTGGTTTGTTTATCTGTCTGTCACGAGGCGCCACACATTATAGCCGCAGCTATGCCCACAGCCCACAGCTATTTGCAATTTAATTTATAAACGGACACCGCTATCATTAAACCTCTAGTTTCCCCTTTAACATTTCGCATTCATACTTCATTTAACTCGGCTTCATTACAATTTGTCTGTTTGACTTTGCAACTACAAATAATTAATTATTTTAGGATTTCCTGTATATTTTATTTGCTTGTTCTCTTACTAGTAATTTTATTGCCAATAACGAGACAGGAAATTTTAGTTGTCCTTGCACAAGTTACTTAATTTGGTATCCGTTTTGCGGGCACCATTTTTTTTTGCTAAAATATTAAGTGCTATTTTATTTACAAACCGTTTTATGATCGGCCATAAATCCAGCGAAATAATGCCCCGGTTTAGACAAATAATGACGTTGTCACACTACCAAATAAGCACAACACCGGCTCTGTTTGCCCCGCCTTTGGTATATTAACTTGTTATATCAACTTTCAACGACTCTAATTTTAATTGAAAGTTATATCATATTACCGGAATTATAGTGTTTTATCGTATCCTTAGGCATTTACCTTATTTTTTAATTGAAATGAAATGACATTTCCGACTTAAATTCATTTAATTGATATGGGCTAGCTATCTACTTTTTCAAGTAATAAATAGTAGTAGTTATTTATTATTTAGAGTTTTCACTCTAAATAATAAATAACTGATTTATTGCTAGCTTGCTGAAGGTACGTATTGTCCAATTTTCATCTTTCTAAATTCACTGGTTTCGTCTCCACGCTGATGAGTCAATCAGCTAGATTCTCTCTTTATATAAGTGTAGATGTTGTGCAATAAAGTTGTTCCTTATCTATCTATCATTATTATTATGACACATCTAATTACCCATAAACTCATTAGACGCCATGAAATGAAAACGACGTTGATAAGATCGACAAACAGATTCAAAATGGCTTACAATAAAAAGCGGATTAAGAAACCCACAGACTCATTTAGCGCTCATCTGAAACATTGTCTTTAAAATAAAAAAAACCAAATTTATTGCGTTTCTCACACTTAGGTAGTAGGGTTTTTATTTGTCCTTTTCAGTAAGAAAGCAGTATACTTAATTCACCTGAGTTAATTCACCCAGGTGCATCAAGTATACTTTTTTAGTAGACTTTAATCACCTAAATGTTTTCCGGTGAATTAAGTCTACTTTTTTTGTAGACTTTATTCACCCAGGTGAATAAAGATAGCTTGTCTCTTTAGTCGAGAACTACAGTTAATAGAGAGTAGATGCAAGGAAGCTGAGCGAAATATACAGTGTGTGGGTGGCCCAGCGCCGGCGCAGGATTTACATACCGATAAACAATAGTTTATTAAATACATGTAAATAAATTCGCAATAACCGCCCCGGCTGACATCATATTATATCAGTTTGCGAGTTGTGTGAAATGTGACTACGTTGCTATCAATAGAAATTGTTTGTATGCAACTGCACAGTCATTGATTTTATTGTATTTGCTGACAATAACAGTGTCGGTTTTACTTGTTTTGCCCAAGCAGCATATTGACTTATGTACCTAGAAATGTAGTGTACCAGATTAATTAATAATTGCTTAGTTGCGTAATAAATAAATTACCTACTAATGCTAGTAGCGTTAATATTGCTTACCTCGTTATAAGAATAAAAAGTCTCAAGGTGTGATAAATATTTAATTTTAATTACTTAGGTATTTATATTTTCTGTTAGTGTACTTGTACCAACGACATACTTTGAACACAGAAAATCCGTCAACTCAGCCCAATTTAGATTTTTTTTAGGGTTCGTTACCCAAAGATTATAATAATAATAACTGCGACTTCGTCGTCTGTCTGTCTGCCACCAGTCATGAACCGTGTTAAGTAGAGAATTGAAATTTTGAGGGATACATGTATTTCTGTTGCTGCTGTTACAACAAATACTAATAAAACTAAATTTAAAAATCAAGAAAAACCCCGATTTCGATTCAATGTCTTAAACTCCTTAAAAGTAAAACATTGCAGATTTTTGGTTTTCCTTCCCCACTCATACCCCCATAACTTTTAAACGGCATAACCGATTTTCATGAAACATGTCTAAGAACACTCGCGCCAGACTCACCTTTCATACAACAAAACTAAATTAAAATAGCTCCATCCGTTCGGGAGCTATGATGTCCCAGACAGACACGTCAAACTTATAACACCCCTCTTTTTTGGTCGGGGGTTCAAACACAATAAATAAATATTTAAGGGGGCTCCCATACAAAACAACGATTAAGATTGATACAAGGTTAAGCAACGTTGCGCGAATCCAGTACTTTGATGAGTGTCCATCCAAACTGTATCATTTTAAACTTAAAAGAAATAATGTTATTCAGTTTTAAAAAGATACGTTTAGTTTAGTTTTTTTTATATTTTATCATGCGTATATAATTTATTTCTTTTTGAAAATCGGTTAATTTTCTTCCCAGTTAACTTCTTCATATTTCGATAATTAGTAATGTAGTTTGTTAATAATGTATCTTACTTGACGAGTAAATAAATTCATGTTTTACGAGGATATGTAAACGTTAGAAGACACGTGTGAGCCTGAAGGTGAAGTTAAGAGTCAATCACCTTACCAATTAGAGACAAGATCTATTAATTACTGTTCCCCTGGCCATACTTGCCAAAAATAACACCAGTTTGTAAGCTATCGTCAATGGTTCAAGTTTTTCTTAAATTGTATGTATGCCTTAATATATTCAAGTATTGTTTTCGTTATTATTTGAGCCGTCCGTCGTAGCTATTTTATTGTTCCGTAGGCAAAACTATCCATATTTCAGGTTAGGTACGTGAAATTCAACTAGGTAGGTAGATAGATAATTGCTTTATTGCACACCAATGCTTACAAACTAACTTAAAAATAGCAATTAATAGGTATGGTAGGTAGGTAGTATTCGTTCCCATGCGTTTCTCAAAATTAAAAGTTATAATGTTTAATTCTCAATAAGGTTTAATTTATACTAAAACCTGCAATTCTTAGACAAACATAGATCTGCCTACTCTATCTTTAACCCTAAAATTTCCATACTTCGATACAAGATACAAAATCATTTATTTCCATTGTTTGGTTTTACAAATCTTAGAAACGTCAAAAATAAAATACAAAAAAAAATAAACATGCAAAGGTGCTTCAAAAGATAAATAGGAAATAAATTTATCGTATCTTGTCGCTTCGCTTTATTAACACTAGAGCAAAGAAGCGATTAGAAACTCTAACTAATTTTTGTATTGAAACTTTACAATAATAATTTGTTTTTTTTTTTATTTACTGTTGGAGCAGATTCCGTCCCAAGCAGTTTTGTCGTCTTAAACCTCCCTTGTAGACTTACCATCATTTTAGGGTTATTCTGGGGCTTAAATCTGTATTTAATACATCCAATAGTACAAATAAAGAAAAACTAGCACCAGTCAGACTGCATAGTTCACGTGGCCTTATCACAGCGTCCCACTTACAACTCGAGACGTAGATACATCTAAAGCACGCCACGCCTCGTTAGTTCAGTAGCGGACCCGCCGACGCACTCCTCACTTGTGCGGTGAAAGCCTGGCCACTTGATTGTGCAATTCGTAATGCCTCGTTATTTCCTTACCACGCTGGAACTTAATAATGGGGATCTTAGACGTGGTTTCTAGTATTTCAGCCGCATCTGATCTAAAAACTAAAATTTGAAGGATAATCTTAATCCTTGCAACTTATTGATGATGTCGATAAATTTCTGTTGATTATTTCTACGCGTTGCCAATAGCGTTTGTGCAGGGTATTTTAATAACCTTAAAGTAACATTTAATTCATAATTGAGCAGTTGTTAAAATTGTAATTAAGGTCTAAACTTGTTGCTATAGTTTTAAATTGGCAACTAACAAAATAAAAAAAACATAATTGGCTTCACTCATTAAGACATTAAACAATTTTAATGGATGACAATAAGTACCTTTACACTTCCACAACAAATAAAGCAGATGAGCCGTACTATAGCACAGCCCGCAATATAGCGAAATTGTCATCTCAAACAATATGCTGTGACTGAGTCGTGAACATGAAGAGCTCTACTTACACTCAGGCTGTTGTTGACTGCACGTGTAATTGAAAAGCCAGCCACCCTTGTTTTTGTTACTTGAATCTCCCCTCTTGTAATTACCAGCGTGTTTACTCCTTAACGGTGTAATTGTAGTAATTTATGCTCTATTAGCTCGCCTGGTGGCTGAGATAAATAGGGAAATTGGAGGCGTTCTTGCGTTTCTGGAAATACTATACGAGTTCTCGTCAGATTGCGGGGTGACTTTCTGCTATTAATGCTCGCATTATGAATCTCGCAGAGTAAGACTTACTTTTGTAAGGCTTTGTACACATCCGATTTTTATACGTGAAATTATAACGTTCAGCATCATCATAGCTAAGTGTATTGGCTCGTTGAATTGGCTGTGGACATGCCAAATAGCACGTGGGATAAATGGTTGTCCCCGCATGGAAATGCCTAAGGCAGAGTTTATAATGATTTTGATCAGCACCAATTAAGCTCATCATAAACAATCACCACCAACCTCAAGTCAATCCTTTCCTCAACTTTCCCACACAGGAGAGTGCGTTTTTAATATAAGAATATCTTATATATTCTAAATGGTTATGAACTCTATAATGAAAATAATTTTGTAGATATAACGTAACGTAATATAACGTAATTTACGTAACCCGGCCCAAAAATGTGTCGGAAAATGTTTTTTCCTTCCATTAATGGAGGCTGAAAACACGTTAAAGAAGTATCCCCTAACTTGCAAACTTACAAACCATTATATTAATGCTAATTCGTAACCATACAAATAACCTGCAAAAATATTCAAATAAACGTCTGGAGTTGGCAGCCGCATGCTCGTAAACCCCCCCGCAAACTTTGCAATGAACTTGTACAGGGGAATTGAGATGGTAATCGCCGAAGTTAGACAGGTAATGTATTGGCAGCTGGTATCGTAAATCCCTTATTGATTTCTAGAAGCATTTTGGCACGTTCCTACTGTTTTGGATAATACAGCTGTTTCCGTATTTCTACATACGGTGTTAGAGTTTCCGACATTTTGACGCTGTTGCTCAAGCAACAGTAGTAGAGAGATTTCTACTTTTTTTTTTTTATGCTCGATAAGTCTTCATTTGACCACAATCTCACCTGATGTAAAGTGATGATGTGGTCTAAGATGACTTCACTAGGAATATAGTTTGTCGTCGGTGCCGTTGCTGTTAAAATTATTTGTGATAGACTGATGTAAGGATTTAACTAATAGGACAATTTTCAAGTGACAAGTAGGAACTAACCTTACAAGGCTCCGAACCTTCCAAGCCATTTTGCTAGCTAGAAGATTGCTATCAAACATATGGTAAGATATTGGTGTTTCTACTGTTGTTTCTTGTAAAGTATACATTAGTTAACAATCTTAGCTCTCCGTAAAACAATCTAGATAATCTTAAGTTACCGACTATACCAGACGTCCGTAAAGTTTAAAATGAAATTCTTCCCGCACCCCAGCCTCATTGGAGAGGAGCGGAGGCGGATAACGGCGCCACTTTCCATATTATCTACCCTTCCGCATAACATTTGTGCACAATAAACAAGATAACCCCCTGTTTTGCAGTTACTCCGGATCGAAGATCTGTCTGGTTTCAATTGCATGTTATGGCAAAGACTTTCTTTGGCTTTGATTCGACAATTATTTGAAGTTATTGTTTAATGGTTAGGGATTATTACTGCTTAAAATAATTTGTATTTTTTGTATTAAGTAATTGAGTTTCTTTAAAAGTAAGAATTTCATTATTATTATGTAATGTGCGAATGCGGCTTCATTTAAAACCCCACTCGAGTATATTTGCATATATTCGGTTCTTATTCCCCACTTTCACCCTCCATAAAATACACAAAGAATAAATATAAACTAAGAACATTCGCGAAAAAGTTACGTTTCATACAAAAAAAAACTAAATTGAAATCGCTTCATCCATTCGGTCTGGGGTTAAAAACAAACATTACCAAGTCATGTATGAAGTCAAGCCATACGCTTAATAATTCTTATATCTTAATTCTTATTTCTTGTGTATCTATTTATTTAATCTTTTGTAATAATTGTATGTGAATGTTAAATTCAAAATGTAATTGATATATATTTTTTTGTTATATGTTAGGAAAATAAATGTATTTTGTTTGTTTGTTTGTAATATTACATACGGTATTAGTTTGTAAATAATTTATCCATTAATTGATGTTGTTGCTCAATAAAGGAGTTTTAATAGATTTTGGTTTCCTGGACATATTTTAGAATTGCGCTCATGTATTTGACTTTGACACCTTATTTAGAATACGAGTACGATCTCAGGTAATTAATAAAACGAAAGATTTCCGGCTTAGTCGCTGTTTTTAATAAATCTGTTAATTATTTTACTTTAAATCGCCTTACCAAGACCAGTTTTCCAATACCCTATGAAAATACCAGATAGGTCACTGTCCTTAGTTGAGTAGCAAATAATACTTTACGGCTGTCTCTAAAACTGGTTGTATATTATCAACAAATTACAACGCTAAGCTTATCTTGCTTTTCAAATTTTCCTAGAAATATTATGCTTGTCAACACAAGCCAGCAATTACGTATCTCGTGCAACAATAGAATGCAAATTAACTAAAACAAGTTTGTGTTTTCATTTTTGCGGTCTCGAAAGGATTCTTAGAATCATAGATAGTCGTGTATTACTTTTTGTCGTTAGACTGTTTATGTATTCAATGAGGATGCTGGTACTTTATATTCCGAGCGTTTTGTCGCTGTGTCTTGTGTTTAATATCTTAGCCGTCTGTCTGTTTAATACCTACTCTTTAGGTTCTAGTCAGGAACTTTATCGAATCGTTATAAGCGACCAATAAAAATAGTAATCAGTTACATTTGAACTTAGGATATTTCCGGCGGTCATCATCTTTCACATGAATTATAGAGAATATGTTACGTATACAGTTCGTTTGGAAACTAACCCCGCCACGCACCTCTAGATTTTTCTTCTTGAGAAATTTATGTGCGCTTTAAACACGTGCTTTAACGGTGAAGGCAAACATCGTGAGGAAACCGGCATGTTCTGAGAACTTTAAAAGAGTTTGAAGGGCATGTGACATTCACCAACCCGCACTTGGCCAGCGTGGTGAATTAAGGCCTAATCTCTCTCGTCAAGAGAGAAGTCCCTGTGTCCCAGCAGTGGGAACGTTAATAGGGTGATGATGATGACAGTTCGTTTGGAAACTTGGAAGGTTCGGCTGCCAACGAAATGATGAGTATATAGAATTCGTAGTAAACCACAATCGATAAGCATCGATGGTTTTACCAAACCCGATTTAAGCTTGAGTCAGGATGAAGACCTATGTCATGATCGGTTCCCAGGAATCAATTCCAACGTTCCACGCCATTGGTTTACCGCGCCATAGATACGCGAACAGTTTACAGCGCACGCGACGGTTTTTGGCGCGCGACGTGAATTATTCATAGCGCATGCGTAAGGGAACAGGATATAGATCCGGTGCGAGAGGAACAATCGCTTCTTATTCTATGGGACTTATTTGTAGTCCTTTTGGGAGTTGAGGCGAGGCCGCGCAATTTTACCGTGGGCGGGCCTGTAGGAGTAATGGACCAGGGGGAGGTGAACGTAATATAGCAGTATTTCTATAGGAAAAAACATGGAGAAATAGATTTATTTCGTCGCCTTAAATTATTTGAGGATATGTACGAGTATAATCTACTTTTGATTTTATATAATAATGTATTATATTTCATGGATTGATTCAAATTTTGTCCCTAAGCCGTGTAAAATCACATGTAGAAGTACCAACTGAACTTTTAACTGAAAGTCTAATAAGCTAACATTATGCTAATGTTGTGTAGGTGTAGCTAGGCCAAGGAGGCATTCGTGCCATTTACTGCTTAAAAAAACAACACGCGAACTTTAATTTAAAATTTTATTTTAGCTGCGCATTTCACAATAGAGGCCACGATAAGACCCAACTCCCCAAACCCTGTGACAAAGGGATAATAACCGTGCCCTGCTATTAACACAGATAAAAACAAAGGCTCAAAAAGGTTAAAGCCTTCTCGAAAATGCCACTTCATTCTCCAAGCTGGGCGTTATCCATCAAAATCACTATTTAACCCTCATTAGGCTACTCTGACGAATTGCAATTTGCAATCCGTTCCGCCACGGTAAAACAAAGTAACGAATAATCAGTATTCGTAACTCGAGATTTTTAATATCAACTGTCTTGAGGTGCATATATACTTTAATTGTTGATTTTTACTAATAACAAGTAGTAGCTAGAATGCCGAGTTTAATTTGTACCTAATTAGTGTATTTACACGTACCTACCATGAATTACCAATTTTTACACTCTAGATCTAAAATACCTCAAATAAGGCCAATTTTAATACAATTACTAAACATGCTCGATACGATTAGGTCTTAAACTTAACATATCCTATAAATAACATCGCAACATATGTAAATATTTGATGTAATTTGTTGATGTATAATTATCTACAAATAAAATCGGCCCAGGCGTTTCATCTGTATAGTACTACAAAGGAACTGAGGAATATATACATAAACTGATAAACACGTTGCCACTCCTTTGCGTCGCGCAGTCGGGTAAATACATACAAAGGTCTAAAAACATTATTAATCCGGTGAAAACCAGCATACATGAATCGTGACAAAGTTGAAACACTGTACTTACATGTACAGTGACCCGTCAAGTCTGTCACTGCCTGTCCCTTTGTAAAGCTGAGCGACGGATGAATGCGACGGACCAGTCTTGTGTCGAACGGAACGATTGTGTTCGGTGAAGATTTAATTGTCATCCCGATACCGTTGGTTTGAACCGCGACATGTTTGCAAGACTAAAGAACACATTTGAGATATGTTTTTATTTGTATCAGTATGTGTATGTGTTATTTTTACTATACTTTGTGGAATGACACGAATTTATTATTGAATAATTTCACCTCAATGACATAAAAGTCTTATCGGCTTTCTTCTTACAATTTATTGGCTTTTATGTTAACTTTTTAACTCCTGACCAAAATATAAGTTTGACGTGTCTGTCTGTCTGTCTGGAACATCATAGCTGCCCAACAGATGGAGCGATTTCAATTCAGTTTTTTTTTGTTTGAAAGGTGAGTTTGGTGCGAGTGTTCTTAGACATGTTTCATGAAAATCGGTTGTGCCGTTTAAAAGTTATGGGGGTGAGAGTGGGGAAGGAAAACCGAAAATCTGCAAAAATACTAGTGTGGGATATCAAATGAAAGCGCATCGCGTCCATATTACAAAATATTATGGTGTTTTACTTTTAAGGAAATTAGCAACTTAGCTTTACAGCTGAGTATTTTTTACAATTAAATGATAGGTGAAATTTGCCTAGTTAGCTTTTAAAGTTAATTGCTCTATCTAATCAGTTGTATCATTTTTTTATCCACACGTCTGTATGAATCTGAAAGTATCACAGCACGGTGAAATCTACCTACCAGACTCGACCAGTTCCAAGATCAAGAGAGCTGTTGTGGAGATACCATCGGAATGGGAACTGAAAGATTACTGCTGCTATCGATAAATGATATTATAGCTACATATATGTATAGCGAGTGCAGTTATAATTAACTCGATGCAATAACGTGATGGGATACCACAGTATGAGCGAAATGGCTGACAAACTGTTGGCATGTTTGAGTCTTACTTTACGTAACTTGGTTCCATATATAAATTGTTACTTTCAGGCTATTCGTAGATATAACTGTTTTCAAATATTAAAATAAGTCCTTCATTTAACTACTATCTCATTTATTGGAGCTCAAAGGATCATTGATGTATTTAGAAGAATAGCTACTTTAAGCCACACCCAACTACGTCACACAACAATTTTGCTTTACGCACTAAGGGCAGAAGGCAGACCAAAAAAGCTGCCGTCACGAGCTCATCGGGGCTACAAAGAACAATGTTTGTCTTGTAGGTAAATAATCTGACTTAATGAACTGCCTATTTACAAAATACCCAAAAAACTAGCTGAACCTTAAATTACCTGCAGCAGCAGTTATGAAATGCAATTGTGATTTCCATCAGGCGCGCGACGTTCGGCAGACGAGGCGTGTCCTCTCATTACGGAGGCGGTAACTCATCCCGCGATGGCCCATTGATGGCAGCCTCTTGCCCATGCCCTTCTATGACAAACAGGTTCCAGGCACCCTCTGTGCTAAGTTCAAAGTCCTGCTTGACTTGCAGATTGATTACCTGTATGTTCTGTAAAACAAATAGCTTTTTTCCGTATTTAACGAATGCGTGGTAACTTGCTTGCTTAGATAGACGTATGTACAAGTTTCTGAACTTTAGCACTGACAAGATTAATGGTCACATGTTTATGACTTTATTGAACCGATGCTGCGCAAATATCTCCCCCATCATAATCCTCGTCTGCGGTATTCTACAATCAAACAGATAGAACAGTGCAAACATTTAAAGCATGTCTGTCTACTTTTTTAAGATGCAAAACTTGGGTACACACAGATGCCTGGCTCAGCGCCGCTGCGTCAGTAACATAACGTTTTATGAGTCTCAGGAAAGCTGAAACTAAAACAAAATTAAAGTTGCCCAAATTCTCAATTTTCAATGACCGTAGCGCGCGGGGTGGAATCGTAAAGATGTTTATGTGGTCGGGGCACGACATATTTGAAGTGTAGGGTGGTAAATACTGCGGCATCTGGGAAGGTCGACCGACCTCTTTCCACTCAGAAATTCAGGTTAATTTGTTCTAGAGTAACTAACTGTATTGATCATTCTGTAATAGAACCACGCGTGAACTTGGTAGAAAAATGTCACGTCTTTTTTAACCCCCGACCGAAAAAGAGATGTGCTATAAGCTTGACGTGTCTGTCTGTCTGTTGGTGCATCATAGTTCGCTAATGGATCAAAATTGATGCTATTTCAATTTAGTGTTTTTCGTATGAAAGTTGTGTTTCGCGCGAGTGTTCCTAGACATGATTTATTAAAATCGTTTAATAAGTAAGAAGCAAAGTTTAAGGGAACTAAGGCCATGGAATCGGGTTTTTTTTTATTTTGATTATTTACGCCTGTCTTTTTCGGCTCGTCTTGAGACTTTCAGACACATTTACTCAGATTAAAGTAATCATTTATCATGAATTAATGTAAAATAGCATAATAGTTGTTGTTGTTATTGGTAACATCAGCCTTCTGTTATTTATTAGGGAACCTTTACAGCAACATTAGCAGTTGAACTTTTAGAGGGGGTCGTCTATATTTGGGCCCTGATGAAAGTAGTAGTGTAGCGTTGGCCTCAATGGAAAAATCGATATAGCTTTCGATTCTGAGTGCTGAGTCTAAGTTCCACAAACGTTTTCGAATGACTTTACTATCTCGTTAATCGAGCTAACGAAATTCGAATCGAAAAGCAATGGCATGCAAGTTGGAGTTCCTATCGACAAAAACTATACGAAAGCGTTCACTCACCGTGAGCATAGTTAAATATTTTTGTTAGGGTGGTAGCATGACGTCATCAAATCATTAACCGGCCAAATTCAGAATGATATTTTTACTAGTATTTTGTCAAGGAGCAGCTGTCTATCAAAAATGTTATGATTATTCTGTGTTTTGTTTACGTTTGAAATGAAAACTGTCGTTCGAGTAGGAAGAAGTGGCCGGCCGATAAATTAATAATAAATTGAAACTATGAGTTAAACAGTCTAAAAATGAAGACAAGTTCATGGAGCAGTGAGTGTTTGATAATTTATTTGATGTTTAGATCTATTTATGTGAAGTTGTTTCATCGACGAAGAAAAAACTAAGTTTATTGTTGTTTCTAGGCATGGAGACCTCAGACATTGGGATGAACCTGGGCCATCAACATCATATGTTGCCCCAGTCCTAAGCCCCAGTCAAAGAATTACTGTAACAACCCCAGTTCACAATATTGTCACAATATTGGATTTGTTTTTGAGATTTATTTCACAACATTGGAAGCACTGGAAGGTAAGACTTAACTTTTTTAAGGAAAACATAATTATAATGTTAATAAGATTATAATAACATTAATGTATTTTTACAGATGCCCATGCACTCTCCTATAAGGCTCTGTGAGAGCAATCTGATTCGGCCTGAGCCTGCTTGCTTTGGGCAAACACCACCTTGCCATGCAAGAATTCCTTGAAGAATTATGAGGCTAGCACAAAATTTTCTACAAGCTGAAGAGTTTTGGAGAAAGTTTATAATAGAGTAACATAAGCTTGAGGAGACAGCAAAATATGATTAGGGAGATGGAAGCGCAGAGCCAGAGATTGGCAAGCAATAGGAATAAGAGTTTAAGATAAGTTAGTTAATAGACTCTGTAATGATTAGTTTATATTTTTGTAAATATAAGTATATAAGTTTATAAATTTAACTTGTCAATTCTGACTGTCTAATTAGGTAAAAAAATAAAGTTCATCTTATATAATTTTGTTTATTTATTCATTGTCACAATACAATATCCTTAACCTTATAATCCTAAGCACACTTCTATAAATAGCAATAGTACATTAACACAATATATAACTGAGAACTACATACATATATATATCACACACTATTTATCAGTCTTCTTACTAAAATTGGTCC
Organism: Gymnoscelis rufifasciata; assembly: GCA_929108375.1. Classification (NCBI taxonomy): domain Eukaryota; kingdom Metazoa; phylum Arthropoda; class Insecta; order Lepidoptera; family Geometridae; genus Gymnoscelis; species Gymnoscelis rufifasciata. Next base: position 1,550,120 of record OV815315.1, on the reverse strand, counting down.
GCTGGTAGCTCCAGCTCCTTCCACATAGTCATTGTAACCCGGTTCACTATTTAAGTTTCCTGGAACTAGATATGATTAATTGTAACATAAATAGGTATTTTGTTATAATATCATATGAAATATTTTACCTTAACTAGACCCACCTAAATCTTACTCGGACACCGAGTAAGATTTAGATCAATGCCAAGATTGATAACTATGTTATGCAATACTGAGTATGCTATAATAATAGAAGCATATTTGAGTGGCTTGAAGTGGATGGAGTGAACTCCATCCTTGTCTAAGCACTACCATCTGTTTTTCAGCATTTGAAAATGTATTTTCTATTATTACTCTAGCCCTCATTTGCTTGTTATTATAATTGACCTCTGGTGTACCAGTATTTGCATCTAAAATTGGAGTCATTAGCCTGGGCGCTGAGGGTATCCAAAGTCTCCTAAAAATAAATAATTATGTAAAAGATAGAATAGTGAAAGGGATCAAAACATAATGCATTTTAATAAATCAAGTACCTAAAGATACTTTACTTATATAGAAGCCAGACCATTTCTCTATTTTGGTGCAGAGATTGAATTTATGTATTCAAGTCACTGTTTTCCCATACAAAAAATCATGCTTTGCACCTCCAAACTTAGGGTTAACATTTAAAATGTAGTATTGATCATCACATAGGTAACTGAAAAAAATATCATTGCATTGTTTTGCTACTCAAATTGGCTTTTGTATGAACCAGAAGCAAAAAAGAAGAGAGCCGTGAACACCTGCGAAGAACAAATTAATTAGGTGTCGAAACTATAGCTAGGTACTTTTTAATATTTTAATTAATAAATAACAAAAAGTACCTAATATAAGTTCCAACAAAACGAGTTGAGAGGACCTTAAATTCGTCAATTGTTTTAATTCTCTGCACAAAAACTTAAAAGCTGTCTTTGTAAGACGATATCCAAGCGAAAAAGAAACGTCCGGCCATAATTTATTTGTAAATATTAATGATTTTACTGAATAACTTTGCACTCTCACCTCTACTCACTGAGAAATTCTAAGTGAATGCTAGACGAATACTTTTTCGAGCGCGTTTACTATTCGAATGTCAAAAATGGTAACACGAACTCGGGAAAATTTTCAAACAACCAATCAAATGCGTTAACGTTCTCACTTTCGAACGTGAGCGTAAACGAGTCGACGATCGACGGTCGATAGTGAATCTCAAACTAGCAAATTATGTTTCTCAAGTTTGCCACAAGAGGCGCTGTTTCGATCCCATACAAATTATAGTTAACGTTCTCACGATCGAGAAAGTTAACTACAATTTGTAAACTCAGACTCAGCACTCTGAGCACTTTTGTTTTCAGACGGTTCTTGAAACTTATGGAACTACAACTACATTACTGTACGTCACAGTGATGTGTCTGTCCGATTGGTTTAATAATTTTTACCCAACTGCGCCGGAAGGAAAAATGATTTTGAGTATTTTAGTTTAATTAATAGATTATAATAATATGTAGATTTAGTTTAAATGTAAAAAATAAAAGATTCCTTTTTTTTAACAGTAAGTTAAACATACCAAAAGCGGCAATTGATTAAATAAAATATTGATATAGTTAGTATGAATGTATGTTTATTTTTTGGGCACGCTTTGCTGCCTGAACGGCCCAATAGATTTTGCTGGAGGAGTGCTGTTAGATTTGTATTTACCGTGACACAGGTTTTATCAAAATAAATAAACAAAAAGACGGATTTTTTTATGCATTGCCCAATAATATTCTCAAAAAAAAGTCACAATCGTGTTATATTTTTTCTTGAATTATTTTTGTATTCGAAACAGTTATATTAAAAAAAGATATTGTTTATTTACAGTTCTGCTGAGTGAAGCCATTCTATCAGACGACACGTTGGAGAACAAGACGCTCAAAATCACCGACTTCGGTCTGGCGAGAGAAGTTTACAAGACAACCAGGATGTCTGCGGCGGGAACATACGCGTGGATGCCACCAGAAGTAAGAATCATATCTCAATCAAACGCTGTACAAATATGAAATATCCCTTACATCTCTTGAACATAGGTTTCCTTCAAAACACGAGGGGATTAGACCATAACCCAGCCAGCCACAGCCTTATTTGTTGTTGGGTAGGGGATACCACTTTACACCAGATAGGGCTTTGGTGTCAACGATGGTTGTTAAACACCTTTACTGATGTAGGTACATATCCGATGCGAGCAACTCCACTCTATGAAAATAAATGTTTTATCTTTTGGTCTAAATTCTAACAATACTCTGCTTCTAATAGCTAGATTAGTCAACTTTAGTATCTCCATGTTGCAGGTATTGCTAACAAAAAAGATCGTACAGGTTCGCGCGAATGCTAATTTTAGTCCTTGGACGAAGACGCTTTACTAAAACCTAGTTCAAAAGCCTGAGCTATGTGGATCCATTTTGTACATTCTTGTTTTTATAACGCCACACTAATATCTTACAATGTTGTCACCACACATAGGATTTCTTGCCCGGATCTTTTAGCTTTATATGGCTTAGCCATATTCTAAATCACGTTCCATTTGAGTACCTGTCCTGACCACCCAGAATAAGTAGCCGAAGATGCAAAAACAAATTAATATTTCCGGAGAATCCACACAACAACATCTAGCCCAGTGATAAGCTCTAAGCTTGTGTTACGGGTACTAGACATCAGATTTAATTAATATAATAGACAAATATATTATATATATGGATATTTTTTTTTATTAAATATATTAAACAGCCATACCAAGGAGAAAAGTCCCTGCAGAACATACAAATACTTGACCCCCTCGGCGGGAATCGAACCGTGGTATATAAACTATTTGCAGTGCTCCGCGGCTTTACCCGAGTTAGGGCGGTTTATTGTCACGCTCTGGTAATCAAATGAAACTAAAAACGCCCTTATAATAGATTTACCCTCGATAAAAATTAACCAATGTTCTCTCAGGCTCTTAGAGAATCTGTGTACCGAATTCCATTTAAATCGGTTCAAACAGCATTTTTTCGTGCAAGCTGATACAAACAGAGTTACTTTCATTTATAATATTAGTAAGGATTTAACGGCATTAGTATAATATAGACCTCACAATGTTGGCGTCTAATTGCTTGTTTAACTGTTTGATTAACGATCGGACACTTTGCAAGCGCTATCCAGTATGCTAATCGGGCTTAGTTCAAGGCCGTTTGGATTGGGCTACACGTGCCAAAATTAACTAATTAATATTTCCGCAACTACTTCTATTGATATCCATTTGTTTTGTGTGTTATTTCGATAACCGTTTGGGTGTTCATGTATTGAAAATGTCGAACCCATGATACGATACATTATGGTATATTACACAATGCCTGGCCCATTTCAAGGTCTAAAAACTAATCAAATTTTAAACAGCTATCAAAATCAGGACACCTACGAAATAAAAAAAATGAATCACTTGTGGCGTTTTGTAAATAAATAACTAGTGCAATGACGATGGCGTAGATGGAGATTCTTGTAGCCAAAAACATATGAATTAAAATAAATAAATATTTCTTCATTATTTACAAAAGTAGTTGATAAAAACAATTTCTTGTCTTATCATTATTTAATTTTACACTGTAAATAAAATGTATATATTTAGAGGTCCATGCTTAAGCATCGACTACAAGCTGAAACGCGTTTTTTAATTGAAACTTAAATCTGTTTATCTTATAAACCTGCGCCACTGCTATTGAATTTCCATTCAAATAAAGACAAAATTCCATATCCATCTTAGTAAGCTCACACATCAATTTGACTCGGAAGTCGGAAGGTTTCTTACGTTCGTTGGTCGGGGGCTTACATCGAACCTGGGGGAGGAGGCAATAACTTATTCACGGTAAGCTGCAGTTGCAATCTAAACGTGAATGTTGCAGCCAATCGATAGCGGTGTTTGTCGCGGAACCCCTTTGTTTTACTTGTTATAGAAGTTATAGTGGGGTCCCTTGATATACTCTGTTCCGAATTTACCCAGCTAAAACTTTTCCTTTTTGGAGAACTCGCTTCTACGTCGACACCGTTTTTAATATACAACGGTCAAGGGTTAGTCCATTTAATGTAAAACAATATAAACTGTCTGCCAAAATTACGTGTAAGGGTTTTGTGCATAACATAATTACGTTTGATTTGTCTCCGCGCCCTTATAGATTATTATTAAATATGCGCACTTAAATACCATGATAATGAACCATGATAATGAATGATCGTATTCGTGAGTTCTCAACATTCATATAAGATACTAAATTGACTAAGGAGTATCACGCAATAAGCTTTTTATAAAGGTAATTTACCAAATAAGTCCGTAAAAACCTCAGCAAATCCTATTTAACATATTATAATGTACTGAATGTTCATTCCGTTGAAATACGTATTTGACTTAGGTAGATGCCTATCTTCGAGTCATGGGAATTTAAAGCCCATCGCGTGTTGAACTTTACCATTATTATTTCACTCAATCAAAGCATTCTAGCAATTCCGGCCTAACTTCGCAGGTATTCGTTTGCTAATAGGTTTTCTGCATAATGTGCTCTATAATCGCCCTTCATAAAGAAATCCTTACCTATTATGGCCATTTTCCACAAAAGCTTATCGTATTATACTGTTTAAAAATTAACGAATTATTCTAGCCTTGGGCGTAGCACAAAGGCTGCGGCGTTGTATTATAAATATATAGAATCAGCAATACAATGCGACAGTGAACAACCCTAATTTCAAATACCTTAGAAATAACCATTACCCTTAAAAAAATACTTTAAACACTATCACGAGCACTATGTGATTTTGAAGTCGAAAACAGATTTGTGTACAAAATTATGAACATTTAATATGCCCTTATTTCAAGAGATATAAATTATCATGATAAAGGTATGATACTGAACTGGCGTAGTTTCATAGTAGTTTATTCATCATAGGCAACATTGTACACTTGATTTCGTTAAGTTCTAATAATTATTATATTCACACACAGAAAATACAGCAAAAGACACAGACAAGACGTTCAATATGAGATGTAACATAGTAATTGAGCTTCCGAGTAGTGGCAGCAGCAGCAGTTCTACCGCAGCAATACTGATCGCATTTCATTTTAACATTTTGAGCTCCGCTATAGACTGCTGCTTGCTCTCCGCTTTGGAATGACACCTCAAAGAAATATCCTTTTCATTTCCATCTAAACAGTTTACACTGTTCCTTTTTCCAGGTCATAAAACATTCAACCTTCTCCCACGCGTCAGACGTATGGTCCTACGGTGTTCTCCTATGGGAACTGCTGACAGGAGAGACTCCATACAAGGGTATCGACGCGCTGGCCGTCGCGTACGGCGTCGCCGTCAACAAACTCACACTGCCCATACCTAGCACTTGCCCGGAGCCTTGGCGGGTGCTCATGGAAGGTAAGGACACTCATTTCAAGTTAGAACAGCAATCGCTACTAAGATATAACTGATTCAGAGCCATAAAATGATTAAGCCGTGGGAACTGCTGACACGAGAAACTCCATAGAAGATAATTGACGCTCTCACGTGTTCTGAACCTTGGCGGATGTATTGGTCATGTAAGGTACGATGCTATTTTTCGGGTTAGCAAAGCAATCTCTAAAACGATAGACAGGTCTGTAGATTTTTAGATACTTAGAAGAAAAATCGCTACAAAGATCTTACTGGTACAGGACATGATCCATATAAGTGAATTTCTTTAGGTGTATTAAGAAGAACATTCGCTGCGTTTGTTTATCAAACTGATGGAGACAGTGGGATTTCGGAATAAGTCCAGTAAGGCTCAATGGGGTTATTGCTATCCCTACTTTTTTCATGCTTATTAATATGATTAAGGTGTAACATTAAATATTTAGATGGCTGATGAATGCGTTACTATAACATATTTACTTCCACAGCATGCTGGCACTCAAACCCTCGCGAGCGGCCTCTCTTCCCCTCAATACTCGACCAGCTCGAAAGGATCGAGCAGTCGGAGTTCACGCGAGCGCCGCACGAGTCCTTCCACACCATGCAGGATGGCTGGCGGCTGGAGATCGAGGAGGTTCTCCGCGACCTTCGGAGGAAGGAGAAGGTAGGCTAAAAGCATCTTAGAGAACCAAACCAACCTCACCGGCCTGTGGAATCCCCTGCCGGACCACGAACTAGGCTCTGGCAAAGGAGAAGGTAGGCTAACTGCACTGTACTAGGGAAATTAGGTTTCGAACACCATCTTGACTCAACTAACCTCACTGGACCATGGTATCCCCTGCCGAATAACTACGGAGACACTCCCACCAACCATCATGCCTCTTCCTTTTAATACTCGACCAGCTCGAGATGATTGAGCAGTAAGAGCTACAGTTGCGTTTCACACAAAGATGTGCAAAATTGCGATTAGGATAAGAACAAATTTCTAACTTTAGATTTCTTATTGGCTTAAACTCGCATTATCCTGTGATGTGCATTAATGTAAATACCACCTACCATGTAGATAAAACCTCGCTTAGTTAAGTCGGTTTGCAAGAATTACAAGTAATTAACATTTTACTAAGAATCCACACTAAATTTATGCAATTAAAACCATATAAGTAGTTTAATTCTTATCACAACTAAAAACTAATTTGCAATTACAATAAAGCATAACATGAATGCATAAAGTCTTGTAGCGTAGACAGTCACTGTAAATAAACAAAGTAATTTAGCTTCTCTTTATCGCACTAACATATTAACTTGAAGATACGCGTACTTTGCATAAAGTATCACCTATTTACCAGCGAAGAAAATTGCCTTTTCTTTGCTAAATTCCACAGCCACTTTAGTAGAGAAACACCGCCCTAAGAAGGTACTTGTGAGATATTTGGCGCCCACCGCGTTTCTCGGAGGGTCATATTCATATCCATATCGTTAAAAGAAATTGTGTGAAAATAAGAATTTATGATAAGTATTGTTTTGGCTTAACACTCGCGCTCCCTTGATGTGATGGTGAATAAATTACCCAGTTCGTGGAATTGGGCGTAAATAATACAAATTGGTATTGTATAATTTAATAATAAAGGGATTAAATTGAGAAATAATTTTTGTGCAGATAAATTTTAATTGATTCTATAAATAAAAGAAACTCATTGAATAGGTACATAATACCTACTATTAAATAAATACATATTTCCGAACTAATCAATCACACAGCATCACCTAACCCCAAACTAAGCAGAGCTTGTACTATGGACTGATATACTACATAGATACATTTATATTAAAAAATATAAAATTACATTATTAGAAAGTTTAACTATAGACCCATGGTAAAAAAAGAATTGCTCTGATAAATGTAGACCACCAGTTCCACTCCTATATTTTCGATACCAACCTACCTATCTAGCCTAACCTACTTTATATTATTTTTTATTAATTAAGCTAAGCATTTCTAGATATTAAAACAACTCCTCGAAAACCACTAACATGAGTATTTGTTTAACGCTTCTCGCGGATAGGAATACAGAACAATCGAGGAGGTTAGTGGGATTGATGTTGTAACTAGCTTTGTGCGATGCTTCTGCCACGGCATTATCAGCTTACTTGCGAATGACCTAGATCTAGTCCTTAATCAAGTAATGGATTGTAATTAAATTCCAGGCTACTTCCCATTTGGTAAGCTTCCCATTTGGTAAACCTCAAACTTTACCTATTAAAAAGTTGCGTTTGGTAAACAATTTGTTACTTCATACATTTATTCCCATTTAGTAAACCATGTTTGTATTATTATTTTAGTGCGGTACAGTCAGAGTCAAATGCTTATTGAAATGAGATATTGGTTTTGAAATGCTTGAGATAGAATCTCGGTCGTCAAAAAGAACGGCTAATCAAGAAGCATGTACAATAAACGTCAAAATACCAAGTGCCGCAAAAGAAGCACCGAGCGGGTTCTCAGGTAGGGAAATGGTTACAATTCTTCTTCTTTGTTATTGGTCTTTACCATCGTTTTAGATTATTTGAATTTTACTCGCCGTAAAAACCATCCTATCTCTCAAGTTGGATCGAACAGCACACAGTGTGCGAATTTTATTAAAATCGGTTAAGTGGTTTAGGAGTCCATTGAGGACAAACATTGTGACACGAGATTTATATATATTAAGAAGATAGTTGATTTTGCATGTAAATATCTTATGTTATGAAAACATTTTAGAACTAATAAAACTTGTGATTGAAATAGTGAAATTGAACTGTGATTTTTCTTCTTCTCTTTGAAAAAAGTTGACTTGACTTTATTCTATAGTTTTATTCAAAACACCTTTGAACAGATCATCTAGAATTGCTTGTATAACTTTATATTTATTATTGATTTTTAACTTAGCAGTGTAGTCTGATTTTTTATGTTAATATACCAAATCTGTGATTGTTGATTTTTGATATTTTATACTTAGTTGATTTAGCATGGATATTCTTATGTTAAAAATAATTAGGCACTAATAAAACTTGTCATTGAAATAGTCAAATTCAGCTGTAATTATTCTTGAATAATATAAATTTGATTTTACTTTATATATTAGTAAAACTGTAAAAAAATGTTTGTAAGCGCTACTTTTTATTTATGTTTCATGTACCTGTGATTAAAAATATTTAAAAAATAAATGTGACACTATTATCATCAGTTTCGTATTTGATTTTTTACTTGACTGTACCCATTTCAATTAAAAGTTTACCAAATGGGAAACAATAGATGTCATTACTTAAATGTTTACGAAATGGGACTGAATGTATGACATATACAATGTTTACCAAACGCAACTTTTTAGTAGGTACAGTTTGAGGTTTACCAAATGGGAAGCTTACCAAATGGGAAGTAGCCAAATTCCATTTCATTGTGATATACCATCGTCACTACTGTTATTGCCTGAGTATAAGAATTTTAATTTTGTATGTGAGATACTTATTCTAATTTTATTGTTTTTAAAAATTTTATATAGATTGTATCTCTATCTCTTTTTCAGGGCCAATAATTCAGAAATTATCTCCTTTTCCCTTCAAAAGTCACTTATAAATCCTTAATAACTAATAAATCAAATCGCTTTGATTAGTTCTATCATTTTACTAGGGTATATCATTTTCCACCAAAATCCTCCATATTTAAATTTAAGTAAAAGTTATAATGTATAAAAATACATCCGAGATACGATACGAGCAATGACGCTAGGTATCAATAAATATTCAACGTAACGGTCATTTGTTAAAATCTTTACCTCTTTTTCTCTTACTATTAAGTTTTAAATTTTAACGCTTATGACTTACACAGTTGTTAAAATTTTAAACTGAACTGTCTTTTTTAACGGTCTGTATAAATCATGGGAGGCGAGCTCCCATAAAGGGCCCTCCCCGGGTTAAAACTTTATTTAACTTCTGACCTTTACGTGGCTAAAATTTAAACTTTTATAACCGTTTCGAGGCCGACCTTATTCTCATTATTTTCTTATTCAATGTTTGACAATATTTAATCTTTGCAGGAGCTGAGGTGTCGAGAAGAGGAGCTGACCCGCGCGCAGCTCCAACAGAGGCTCGTGGAGCAGAACCTACTGCAGAAGGAGAGAGAGCTAGAAATGAGGGAGTTTGAACTGGTAGCCAGAGAACTGCATATACTCATCTTTGCGAGCAACATGTCGCATAACCAACCGCCGGCGCCGAACAAAAGAAAAGGTAGGTGTATATAACAGCATATACTGAAGGAGAGAGTGTAAGAGGTGAGGGAGTTTAAACTGATAGCCAGAGAACTGCAAATACTCATCGTTGCGAACAACTTGTCAAAAAACCAGCAGTCTGCGTCGAACAAATAGTACATACTGAACTTTGAAATCGTGCCACACTTATGACATAACTAATAAGAGTAGGAATCAGGGATATTAAATAGGTTTGAGCAGTTCTTCTGTTATTAATTGACTAAGTAGATAAAACATAGTACCTTTCCTCATACTTATTGTATTTAAGAATTAAATCAGTAAAAAAAGTAAGGTAAAGAAAAGTTTAGGATATTGGAATGTATAAAACCATACACTGTATAAAAAATGTAATAAATATTTAATGATGCCCACCGAGAGACTATATTTACAATATTTTGTTATTACAGGCAAATTCAGCAAGATGAAGCTACTAAAGAAGGACACGATCTCGTCTCCGGTGGACTTTCGGCACACGCTGACGGTGCGGCCGTCGGAAGACGAGTGCCAGGTGAAGCAGCTGGTCGCCGTAGCCAAGGACACGCCGCCGGGATCTCCCGCCATATGTCGAGCCATCGCATGTGAGTATCTACCACACTATAGGTAGCCACTCTAGGGCAAGGTATTATGTTGATCCGGTTCTAAATGTTGGCGTAGCCTATATCTTCTGCGTCGTAGAGCTATTCTAACGTGGTGAAATCCTGAAGGCGCAATAGAGATACATATAAGCGATTTATTCGCGTTTCATAAGACGATCTCGGGTTAGCAGTTAGTCGCCTTAAAATTGCAACGCGTAGGATCGTGGCTATCCACGACAAAACAGGTGGCAGTGGAAAGGTATTCAAAGGTCAAGAATAGAATACAAGCTAACTATCGTGCAAACAGTATACTTGACAGAGGGTTCAATAAAATTGTCACAACAGTTTGCTGCCAGTTCTTTGCCTATAAAATGTACCAATATAGTAAACATAAATGAACAACGATCGAGATTTAATTTAACATTATTTATGTAAAGTTTTAACCGTCGATGATCATATTCATTGCGAGAACGGGTTTCACTTCAAGTATCACAACGAAATTATAACTCTCCGACTGAATCCCTCGGAATGTGATAATCTCAAAACGAACAGTGCAACTCGTGCCGATAATCACGTCACGCTAAACTCTAATGGTATGTATCGTTCCAGTGCCAGCGGACGGCGTGAAGGGCAAGACGTGGGGCCCGTCCACCGTGCACCAGCGGTCGCGCACGCAGCTGCCGCTGCCGCCGCACGCGCCGCCGCTCGCGCCGCGGCCGCGCGCGCGCTTCTCCGGCTCCGCGCCCGCGCTGCCGCCGCCCGCGCGCACAGGTACCCGCGACCTCGCGCGCAAGCGCAGCGGCAGCCACGACGACCTGCTGCGCGCCCGGGAGCCGCGCCGCAACCGCTTCCTCCTCTGCCCTTTCAGCTCCACCGCCGACATCAACCACTACGGCACCGTCTTCGACGTCCCGCCGCCCCATACCAAGAAGAAGGGCACCTTCTTTAAGAGCATACGCTCCAACAGCCTGGCCGGCCTGCTGGCGGTCGCGACCTCCCTGTCCGCGGAGACCACGGAGCTGCTGAGGGATGAGTAGCGAGCTCCAAGTTTACTTCTGACGCCGCGATACTCTCGGCCCGTTCCATCAGATATGACGCTAATGATATCGGGCCTATCCCGAAGTTATTTGTTTTTGACCGATTCGAATACCTCGCCCCGATAACGACGACGAGGATACGTACTAAGGAATTCCTTCTTGGGAGTTTGGTAAGCAAAATAGAAAATTACTTCTGTTTAGAAGTGAGACGTTCTATTTTGCTTACTCGTAAACAAGAAGCGTCGTCTTCGCGAGGGTGTAATGCTCCTCAAAAAACTGGGCTCTGCGGTCGCTTGTGGTCACTCCTCCCGCGCGAACGGAGAGAAATCTACAATTTGACAACTCGATAATTACTAGAGAGGATATCGTCAGTTCTGAAATCGTAGATTTATTTACGGACGATTGATTATGTTGATGTTAACTCGTGCATCTCGTGTCCAGTCCCATTGCGAGTACAAAAATGTTGCCATATAGAATACATATCATTTCTACTAACATTCCTGTCAAGCATTTTTGATTCTTACCGCTTACGACCCAAACTTCAAGTCAAGTTCTCGATTCGATAGACAAATGCTACTAAATAATTTATGTTTAGACACATGACAATTTCTATGTAGAGAAATTGCTAGTTTGCTAAACTATGGCAAGTCTATGAATTGTTAAAATTAGGCCGTTTGTCCACGCGCGGTCACACGGTCACTTTCGTCAAATGACGATTGCAAGGCGAATGCTTGCATCTTGCCTAAAATAATGACAGGTAGACACTTGACTTGTTTGTGTAGATGACGATCGAATGAAGCGTCGAAGTTGCAAACAAGCAGAATACGCCTTTCGTCATATATAGGATGCATGCATTCATCATTCGCCGCGTCCGAGCACAGTAGGTCTTTCTTACTCTTCACGAACGACATCTCGATACCTCCGAAAACACGAGACGAAACATCGACGATTGCGTACATGTAAATAACGTATAACGTTTAAAAAGGATTTGACTTTATTCATAAGCTAGACTGTAATGAATTTAAAAGACTTATTTTTAGATTTAAATTTAGTTTTAATTTTAATTCCAGTGTCCGCCCTGTTTCGTAAGATTTTAATATTTTCATTGTTTCTTCAATAGTTCTAAACAAACTGATCGACCATTTATTTTAACTATTTTTTTACTTTTCGCTTTATCAAAATTGTTGATGAACCTAAACCCGAAAACAAGCATTTAAATTTAAAGTTAATTAATTAGGACACTTAGATAATTTAAATTAGTTAGTAAAATTATGTAAATTATGAAGACTAAAATTCTTTACCGACTGAAGCATCATTAAGAACTTGCCAAATTGTAATGGATTTGCAATAATAAGTCTGCTGTAAGATCTTAAGATACAAAATACAAAAAAAAATGTCTTACACTCGGACTTATTCTTGTAAATGTAGGAAAATGAAAGATCTTTAGACATAATGTTTAATGTAACATTTTGTTTTACGCTGCTTTTAAAGGGACCTCACAAGACAGCCTTCTGTACCCTTGTAAGTATACATTTTGATTTGTAATTAGGCTGATACCGTCTCGTCCATTCCTATAAGCTTCATTTTCAAGATTCCAAAAAAATTTATGACCAGAAATGTACCTACAGAACAATACCTACTCAATTTTTTTCTCTTATTATGAATTTGTTTTTTCGATATGATTTTTTTATATCATCTTGTCTTTTTACTCTTTATTTCTTTCTTCTTTCCATATATATTTTCTTTCGTTTATAAAACGTAATCGAATTTCTATTTACGGTACGGTAGAAGTGTCTGAATACAAAAAGTTATAACATTTTTGGAAGATTGATTAATGGGAGTGAACGAAGACTTATTTGAAAATGTAGACAAAGAATCAACATAATGATTTTAAGTATTTTGTTTAGTGCTGGTTTTATTAGAGTTGTGGGTTCGAATCCCGCACAGACGAATCTAAACTATTTGATTTAATATAGCCAGTAACTTAACTCACTCAGTTTATCTCATGAAATCTCCTTTTTCTCGCAAAATACTACATTAGCTCTTGGCCTCCTTAAAATCTCAGATTAGTTTGGGCGTCACAAAACATCTCGAATTTTATGTCAGTTGTTGACAATAAGAACACTGTAGTTGTAGATTTTGTATGGATTCAGAAGCTACATTCTAATTAAAAATTGTCTATAGTTAGCATCATTGATTTTAAAAAATTACATCGCAATGTTTATAAGCAAAATTGTCAATGATTTTAACATTCAGATCAACGTTAATTCTCACTTTGAATCACATAAACAATGGAGTTTCTGAATCTATCATGTTTGTATGGAATTGACTTGTAAAAAATCAAAACTATTTTTTCGTGTGATACTCATGAATATGCGTGTTATATTAGTTAGTTGTTAGACGTATTTTATTCAGTAATTTAGTATCCGTTTGACATTTTGTTTTTTTTTTAATTTTCGTTTGTAAATTGTAAGCATTTGTTTGCTTTCAGCCAGAATTTAATTATGTTTCTATACTTAAGAGCTATGCATGCTTAGCAGTTCATATACGCTATATACGATTCAGTTTAAGTCATATAATATATGTATTTGTTGTACTTACTTATTTGTTAGTTTGTATGATCTTTGCTTGTTTTCACCATGTCATTTTGGCACGCTTTCAAATGTTTACAATGATACGAGTACGGTCGTATAGAAAGGTGTTTTTGGAAGTCTATATGATGCAAAGCTTCGCAATTACTAATTTAACTACGGGATATTAACGTTCTAGCTGGGTAGCCTTTAAAACAGTAAATAGAAGGTAAGGTACCTGACTAACGTCGTGATCTGAAAAAAGAAACTTAATCTGGACGTCTTACTCAACAGCTTAAATATGATGAGTGACAAAAGCTTTTAACATATCGTAACGGTTTCTTCATCCATTTTCACCTTGACAGTATCGAAATGAAGATCCCCAGAAAACGCTTTCGAATCACCGGTCTCTGCATATAGGCTTCCAAAATATTAGTTTCTCGTAGTAAGTTGTATAGTACAAAAAACCCGCAGTTTAGGCCGTACCGTGTTCCTGGTGGTGGAATAAAACAACAAATAGAGGCTCTGACGAGATAACGGTGAACTGGTTCTAAATTTAATGATCCTTTTATATATCAAATAAACCTTTTCCATAAAATCGACTGTGGTGTATTTTTTTAACATGGGATTACTAATATACTAACTGAACCCTTTAGAGTCGATAGGAGGATAGGAACGAGTCGGTGACGGTTGATTAAAACGATTCGCTTTCGCTTTCTACTGCTTTTACACGTTGCCAGTCTCACAGAGGAATTATAAATGTCTCCTAGGAAAAAAAAATATCTGGAAAATTCACAAAGTAACGTCAAACCCCGTGGTAAGCTCTAAGCTGTTATAGGGACTTTACAAATATATGCAATAATTGTCAACCGTTTATCTATACCCACATACCCAACTCTATATTGTGGCCTGTTCTACAGTTGTTTATTTGTCAGTATTGATAACTATGCGATCAAAATTAAGATATTGCAATGAAACATTTCTGGTCTCCTTAATTTTTTCCATTGCGCTACATTTTTGTATGAAATGATAAATTCTCAGTTCAAAGTGAATTCTAAGCAAATGACGGCGATAGGTTCCTCAAGTTAATGTTGTAAGGTAAATATACGGTAAATACGGAACAAATGTATGTATAATAAAATGTGGACTTTTGTTATTGTATGTGGCAATACCATGGGAAAATACCTAAACATAGTGAGTTATGTTTTTATTTTTACTGGTAACGTGTAAAACATATTACTATGCCTGTCTAATCGGGTACGGCGAACGTTAACACTATTAACCGACTGAGGAAAAAGTGATTCAAGCTATTTATCGCACAGTGAGTATTATAAATTTATTTTACACTCTTGTTGCTTGTTCTTAGGTTAGAATGAACTGTTTTGCATGTGTAGATTTTTGAGTGTTTGAAGCATGTTTTTGTAGGATTTCAAATAGCTGTTCAATATTATGTTTTTATTTCAATAATTGAATATATTGGTAGGATATTTATTGTGTACCTATAGCTTTGTGACCCTTAATTTAATAATAAATCAGCATTAATGTTAGGTAGGTAATTTTAGATAAATAGATTCTAATAAATTGTATTCCTAATATGTATTGTTATCCATTATCAAATAATATATCCAATCTGACGCTTAGAAACAATACTGCAACTAACTAGCTATTTAAAAAATACTCAACATACCAGTTATTAATTTTATTGATTTAAAAGAGTCAGGTTGGATTGTAATGCCTTTTCCAAAGCAATTGACACATTAATATTTAATTCAACATATTATTGGTTATTGAACACGAAACTTTCACGTTATGAACCAAATTGAAATTTTCACATGATTGAAATACCAGAGCCGTTTCCTTTTTAACCGACTTCAAAAAAAAGCTGGTTTCTTAATTCGACTTTACTGCCTTGAATACATTTTACAAATACAGTTATCTAAAGTGGCATAAAATAAATTAAACTTTGACAACTTAATACCTTTGGCCCTGAAGGGCAAAGATATCAAAAGTAAAGGAAAGGACGCTAGAGCGCTTGCTAAGCTAAACAGTCTTCATTTTCTTGACTAAGGCCTGGTTATTTCTAATATTTCGTATTAATCATGAATTTGCTTTGGAAAAGACGTATCAACATCACCATAGCCATAGAACTAACGCCTATGTTTCCATTCACATAGGTTGTTTTCTTGCTTACACAGACTTCAGCCCGGACGAGTGGGGACCGGAGTACCCGCTGAGTAACGCCTCGAGATATATCCCTATGCCGACGCTGTTCAACACTGAAGGTAAGTCGTTCTAAGGGCCTTTCACCATCTCCAAGTAAAGTCCCAAGTAGCTAAATTATTTTAATAGAACTATGTTGCTACTTTTATTTTACTACTATGTTACTATCTTTTGTCTCTCCATCCACGGTTGTCTGGAAGAAATTGCTTTTAGCAATAAGACCGCCCATTACGCATTCTAGGTTTAGTTTTAATTTCATATTGTATAGTTCATTTGGTGTGTAATAAAGTATATTCTATTCTATTCCATTCTATGTTGCTAAGTCACATAATAGTCTAACGGGCGATTTTTCCAACATTAGAATAAAATGATTTAGTCAGGATTCGCAAATAGGGTCAGACTCTTACAAAAAAATTGATTGCAAGTGTTGGGACTTTTTGAAAAATAAAGTCTTATAATTATTATTTTTATGTCACCGCACCGTCCAGTTATTAGCTTTGCATTTTCCTCTCCATCCAAAGGTGTATTTAAATATATAATGTATTTCCTCCGACAACGGTTAGGGCCTGGTTAGGCAGAATTAATACACAAAACACTCCTAGGCGAGATGTCACTGCAGATCAGTTCCCCCAATTAGAATTAGACGGTTCCTTCCTGATGGGACCAGAAATGGCGAAGGATATACGTAATACCCGTTTGCAAAATGAACTGCTTGATTTATGTTGAAAGTTGAGGCATATTTCTCTCAACCAAGGCTTTATTTGTATAATTTAATACATAAATACGTTTTTAGGGTACAAATTCAAGAAGCCGAGCATTATAGAATTGGTTTTGTATAACATGGCCGCGCTCTTAGGAGGAGTGGCGGCGGGCTATGACGTCAGGGTTTCCAACGTCAGCCCGCTGCATCCAACGCTGCAGCCTCATAGGTGAGTTACTTTATTTATTTCATTAGTTTTAAGCTATTTTTTTTTGATGCTCGATAAGTCTTCATTTGACCACAATCTCACCTGATGTAAAGTGACGATGTGGTCTAAGATGGGACATGAAGACCAAGAAGGTAGATGGCTTCTCCGGGCCACATTACGAAACACGAAGAAATCGCTTCACGCACTGGTCCAGCCCGGAGGGTGGTGACCAGCCGCGGCCGAAGCCTCCCACCAGAGACTGTTTTTAGCACCACCCGGAGGTCACGTGTAAGGATTCAGAGGGATTGCATAGCTTCTATCGCGGGCCTTGAGACCGGGTCTATCGACCCGGGATAGTATTTGATGGTTACATTCTTCATTATAGTAATAATTACAAAATTAAAAAACTGATAAAGCTGTTTTGTTCTATTCGCTTCTTAACTCAGAATAAAAAGTTGAAGCGCACTGTCATGCATGACAATGATTTTTCCTTGATAATCTTTATTCATAAATTCAGTTTGATTTATTTTAAGTTGACCTATCCATGTATGCCCTGTGCTTCTAAGGAAATAACCGTTTTGAATTTGACATTACTTTCAGAGCTGAGCCAGAGATAGAGCCCATGAGCTCAGCGGTGTTCGAAGGCTTCGGCAGTTTCGGGCACAACACCTACCACGGACCGCCAAGGCATTTGAGGGCGCCCCTCAATGCTATCACGGGACCTGTAAGTACTACTCAAGTATTTAAGTTTATCATGAATCAATAATGGAACTGGTGTACCTTGTCGCTGGTATAAGTATTGAAGCTTCGGGCAAAACTACGCGAGCTATGGCCCTTTGCACACCTACGCGACTACAAAGCGGGACTTTTGCATGCTAAAAAGTTCCCGCGTCGCAGCAGCTTGTCAAGTGGCTAACGTTTGGTCGAAGCCTTAAGGCTTGCGTATTCAGATGCCATTTATTTCTTACTATTGGCCATGTTCACCATCAATATTAGTTTGTCATTATATTAATCAACATTAATTTGGTGAAATGAAACCTCATTATAAATAAATAAATATTTCCAGACATTTCACACAACAACATCTAGTGGTAAGCTCCAAGCTTGTGTTACGGGTACTAAATATCTGATATACTTAATATAATAGTCATACATATATAGATATTTTTTATTATACATATTAAACACCCAGACCAAGGAGATCGAGCTTGCAGAACATACAAACACTTTCACCCTCGGCGGGAATCGAACCCGCTACCTCTTGCGCCGCAAGCGGACCCTCGCCCACCGCGCAACTGAAACATTATGACACAAGATTCTGCTTTTTTTATTTTTGCCGATTTATAGCCCGCAGGACCTTCTTTTTTTTTAAATTAATAGTTATTATACTTTACCTTTGTCCTTCCATTGTCTAATATTTAAAGATAACCAGCCAGGAACTTATTACCAACCAACAACCCTTCTTTGTATTTTGTTCATCACCGTCGCTCACTGGATACCAATTATTGACTTGAGCTAGCAAAAATCAAGTGTACACAGACTCATTGAAACTAACCAAGAGCATTCTTTGCAGATAACTAGTCTACAAACCGAAGAACAGAAGCCCATCCGCTTCACAGACTCGCCCACGCACTACGCGCACCCATCATCATCATCGGGGGGCTACACGCACTCCGCGCAGCCCCTCTCCGGCACCTCGGGCCTCGGCACCAACTACACCTCCACCCCCACCCCCTCCCCCAGGAGAACATCATCCACCAACTCCGACCATCTAGCAGACCTCTACCACAATTATAGAGAAAACTTCCAACCGACCACAGAAAGAGAATACTTCTACAGAAACGAACCTTATACATACGAGAGAACAGCTGATTACGTCGTCAAACACCCCTACTACGGCTACGACGAGTGCACGTTCAACGAATATAGAGAACCAACGCCAGACTACAGGCCGCAGTACATGGCGCATAGAAGAACACCCTCCAACTCATCAGCAACGAACTCCCACCACGAGGAATTCTCACCATCGAGACAGTACAAAAACAAACAGGAATACCGAGGGAAAACAGAGTTCCCGAGGAAATCAAACGACTACTCCTTACCCAGAGATTTCTACAGACAAGAATCCCAGGAAAAGGAGCTGGAGCGACCGGCGAATTTAGGCTTAGAACTTGCTTCTACAAAACTCAGATCTAGCTTAAAAAAGTACAATAAGAAGTCTAGTGCATCAGGTGGAAGTTCTGGTGGTGGAACACCAACGAACCCAACTCCGCCTGACAGCTTGACAAGCGAAACTGACAGCTCGTACGTGTCAGCCCGGGACGCATCCAGCGGCTCGCAATCCAGGGTGAGATTCAGCCCGGAGACGATGGAGGGGACTTTCGAGCGACGTCCGTCGAGGCACACGTAACACAGGCTGAAAAAGTTCAACGACTACCTTGTCTGATTCGCGTTTTGCACACTGACTATGCCAGAAGTAAATGACAATAAAACATCTTAGTTAATTTATTGCGTTAATGCATGTTGCAGAGTTATTATATCAAGATTTTACATCATCTCACATGGATATTCCACCTTTGTGAGTCTCGGAACGCCTGACAGAAGTAATAACTTCACATACTGCTAACGCTGTGGGCGGTAAAGTGAGAGAGATACCGCCCACTGAATGCGTGAGAGAAAGGGATGCCAGACACACTGACATGTAACGCATTATGTTAAGAATTTGTTCACTTTCGTTCCTGTGGAAGTCATCATTTCAAAAATTAAATATCCAAAATATTATTTCTAATTGACAATACTTAGCTTTTATTCCACTCATGTCAAGTTAGTTTTCAGTTTTGAGGTCAGTAAAGTTACCATTTATGACTAAGTATTTATTTAAGGCATAGTCCAGTGTTGTGAACAAACGCATCGCGTGTTTTGCTTGCAGGTAGCGGTGAACGCTTTAGCTTTGAACTCTTTTAGTGTTCAAATCTTAGATTGTGTTTGATGTATTTGCCGTTAGCGTTTGTGTTCAAATGTTTGAGTTCAAGCCATTGTGGTTTGAGTTCATGCCATTTTTATTTGAGTACAAGTCATTGTGGTATGAGTTCAAGCCAAAGACAATTGTGGTTTTATTTCAAAACATATTAGTTTGAGGTTAAGCCATATTGGTTTGAACTAAAACCATTATGGTTTTAATTCGAGCTTTTGTGGTTTGAGTTCAAGCCATAGTGGTATGATTTTAAGTAGCGTTACGCTCGCGATTGATATTATTTTGGATAAAAACGATTACGGTTATTTGCTTTAGTATAAATTAACGAAAGTCGAATTACAGATATTATAACTGTTTTATAATTAGTTTTTGTCGATGTATATGATTGTATATGACAGCAACGCGTTATACAAATATTAATTTTATCGTGAATATGCAATAAGTTATTTGTAAAAATATGATTGTGTTCATTAATATACCAATGGATTTAACTATGCTTTGGAAATATGTCATTTTGTTCGAAGACATAGTTGAAACCGGCGGGCTATGTTATCAAAGATGTACATTTTGTATGATACAGTGTAATTTATTCTATCGTCGTCGGATAGAAGCATAGAATGTGCCTTGGATTCTGTTTAGCATTTTATTACCAAACTTTTATTGAAAAGTTGTGGGCTGTTTTCGAATGAACTATCAAAAACCGATAATTCATATTAAAATCTTGAAATATCTCGAGATAAAATTTATTTATTTAATATCATAGTAAATACGTAGGTATTAGTTTTCCATAAAACCCATGTTGTTGTTAAAAGAATAGGTAACTTAATTAATTTCAGAGAAAACATGCCTCGACTTTGTAATTCTGTACAAATTGTAAATAACAATATATCCGGCATTTATTTTTCGTTTAAAATTTATAAATAGTACAAATATATCATAAGAATCAAAGTAAATAATCACTATAATTCGTAAAATAGGAAAATAATATTTTATCTTATGTAATTGACTTGTATATTTTGAACTAACAATATATCGAATGTTTAATGTACTTATATGAATGTTAAGTATGCATTTTGTACAAATTGATCAAATGAGTAGATATTTTTTACTAAAATATCAATAATCTAGGTAGTTCCAGTTATACCAAACAGAATTATTTATCTATCCCTAGTATTATTATTTTAAAAAGTCTGTAAACTGTGCGAAATGTTAAAAGACAGTCTACTTTAATTTAGATATTTTGTCACTTTTCTATGACTAACTCAATCCACGGTTAATTTAATGGAAATAAATCTTGAATCTCAAATATAAGTTCATATCGGTACGTTGATATTATTATATGTAAGTATGCTTAATAAATATATATATACGAAATAAAAGATTGCATATGAATATTGTAATCTCTCGAACCGAATATAAATCAAGAGATATTCTTTTGAAAAGTCACAGCCTGAAAACCCTACACTCTTAAAATCCTAAAAATATATCAAATCAAACAAAGAGAAGGAATATTATCTGTTTGGTGTATTTGGAATATATGTGTAACGTGAGCAGCTTTTATATCCCACATTATGTAAATTAGGTAAAACTAGTCGGAGAGTGTGTAAGAATCTAAATTATTGCATATCCTGATATAATATAATACAGGTTTCAAGAAACACTGGCGAATCAACGCTATTCTTTTGACTCATTGTTTAAAATAGCTCTTTTATCTATTCCTCTTATTCATAATTGAACATGCAGCTAACATTCGTTTGGTCTCATCAATTAACTTAACATTCGTGTTTTGGAAATTAACTAAGAATATATTAAAAACGGCATTCTATTCTATCATTATGTCACGCATAATCATTAAAAAATCTCTTTTACTTACAAAACTAAATTATATCTAAACAGTTTTTATAAATAGTTTTCTAGGCTCATTGAGTAATGTTAATTAGGTGTTTCTTATTTGCTCAGTTTGGTATTTTACACTTGAGTATACTTAATACGTTTAAAAGAGCTATTTTAATGCTTCTAAGAGACAATGTATTTAAATTTAATTTAAAATCGACTGAAATAAGACATCCTTAAAAACAGTACAATGGTTCCATTTAATAAGTTATTTCAAAAGGTTGCGATGTTTTAATAGATAGATTTAGGCAAAATTCGTTCGCAACAAACATTTGCAGTTCATGGCCTATGGAGCCGCTTGGAATTTAAATAAATTAGCGATTATATGACTAAATTATATTGTAAGATGTATATGGAAATTAGCTTTGATATTATTAGCTTGAACCAGTGCCTAAACGGAACGGTTTATTGAGATTATGCTGTGGATATGAACGATGGGTTTATGACTTAGGGCACATTGACATTTTAAGAGGTATCTTAGGCTTTCACCAGCTTTTTTTTTAATCAAATTTAACCCATTTTGTAATGTTTTTTTCGTTATACATATGAATGTGCCTATGTTTATTGTTATAAGTAGGCATGGAACCTTCATAATTTAAAATGCGTGCACCAATTCTAGTTATTGTGAGAAATTTATAATATTATTCTCCTAAACATATAGCCATTAACTACGGCGAAAAAAGTTTTTATAACAAAATTCTGACTTTAACTACTGATTATGATAATTTTCCTGCTCACAGTCATCTTTTGACCATAAACAAAGTTTAATAGACCTATAATTTAAATAATATTCGTGTATATCTATAGGTGCGGTATACCTAAACACGGGTTTATTATTAGATATTCGTCTTTGTAGAAATGAATATCATTTTATTGGACTATTCGTGCAGAATCAACATACTCCAAACCACGCCCGAATTAAGCACTGCTTGTTCTATAAGTGTTAGATGATATAGGTACCACAATGGGGTCTACGTACGTTTTAATACTTTAGAAAAACACAGAAATGTTGTTTCCATTAGTCTGATGCAGTTTTAACTGCATTCTTGAAGAACAATTAGGATAAAACATATTTATTATATTTAGATATTTATACGTCATCGAAGCTCACTTGTAAACAGGAAAGTATTTAATTTACCCATCATCTCGACACTTTGCTTTTAACATATTGTATTTACTACTTATGCGATATTGTTGTATTTTGTCAGGTACCTCAAAATGTCAATGTGCTCTCAGTACAAGCCTAGAAGGCCAGTGAGAAAAGCGATTATATTTTATTTAAATTTTTTATTTCTCATGTGCAATATATGAAATTATTTTGCGTCCATTTTTATTATTTTTTTATTTATGAATCGTTTTGAACTGTAGCAGTATTGTATGCAGTATTTCTATATTCGGATATTTTTATGGTTGTACATTTTAGAGCATAATTATTTAATTTGAGTCTGTGCCAATTGTCCAGTGTTTTTGTTTGTCCTTTTCAAATAATGTATTTATGTAGAGACTAGAATTCTAAAATAGGTTTTTATTTGTATATGTTGTAGTGATTTTTAGTATTCGAACACCCGGCAGTCACAAATTTTAAGTCAACTTTATTTTACGTAATTTTTGTAAATATCCGAAATTACGGCTCGATACTTAGAAAGCTCTAGTCCTGATCTTTATTGTAATGTTTATAAGACCTATTCGTTTATATGTTCTAAAGCTAAAATCTAGTTTTTAACAGCGATTACACCATTCTGACCTTTATAAAACTTAGTCTAAAGCAGTGAACGTTATTTTAAATACCATAATTTTATATCGCTCACTGCTTTAGACTTAATTTTATATAAATTTTCTTACATAACGAAAATAAATAAATCTAAATAATGTAACTAATGATCTCTTAGCCTTAGAACATATAATCCAGGTCGAAATATCTGGCTAGGTCTAAACTAGCGAATATGTACTCCGAATTTTATATCGATTTTGTAATAATTTGGGCATTCCATTGTATTATCGACATTCCATTAAGTTCTGAAGAGATGTGGTGTGGAGCACGTGTGCCAACAGCGGACGATGGGAGAATGCCTTACGACTACGTTAAATCGACAAATAAAACTAGATTAAGCTTTTTAAAACGAATTTTTATTATTTCATCCTTTCATTAAATTGGGCAGTTGGGCACTTTACATAAACCCGGTTCAATGGTTCAAACGTTACTGTAGGTACTTTTAGTAGTAAATCAAACAAACTTCAGCTAAATATAAATAGAAATAAAAAAACCTACCCGACTTATAATATAATCGCAAAAGTTTGTAAGAATATACGTACTTAATTGATTTTTTGCTCTTTTACGCTAAATCTACTGACGGGATTTTGATGAAACTTAACAGTTTACATATCAGAATAACACATAGGCCCCTTTTTACCTCGGTAAAATATCACATTTCGCAGGAACATCCCTTATTGCGAGCGAAGCCCGATTTGTGTATCTTTTTTTAACATAAGTGACAGACAAGCTTGCAGCCCACCTGATGGAAAGAGGCTATCGCAGCCTAACGTCTGAGACATTACTTCCGCGCTTCCTACCCCGTAAATGCTTCCGGATAATTGACACGGATAGCTGTTGTCCCAGTAAAGAACAAACGCTTCTTACCGCAGGAAAACCTATTATTCCGATGGAAAGCTTGTAGGTACTTATTTGTTCATTATGTATCTAAGATAAGAACCCTTTTTAACGCTACACGTTGTTGCGTGCTCATTGTTGGGCACTATGAATCACGCGAGCTAACTGATAAATTATAGGAAATGCAGAGATATGCGAACGACCCATCATTGTCCATCGAATAGTTAAATACCTACTTACACTATGTATACTAAAATAGCTTTTCATGCCACAGCGTAGCCCATGTTTAATGGATTTTCCCGCGGTTTAAAGTAGCCTATAGCCTTCCTCGATATATTTTTTTAGTCTTAGGGAAACTAACAGCTATTTAAATGATAAAGGTATAAAAACAATGTTTGCTTAAAAGCTAATTAAAAGTTTCCAATAGTACGCGAACAAACATAACAAATATAGACAAAAAAAATATTATAAACAATTCAAAATACTAAATTTCATACAAATATATAAATGAAAAGCCAACAAATATTACAAAACAAACTAAATATCACTTAAAATAAATCAAGAAACAAATCTTTAATTTCATTACATGTACCTAGTACTAAAAAAATCTATATCTAAATTATCAGCAACCAAAGAGTTAAAACCGATAAACATTAATCTGCTACTTTCCGTCTTACTTCCAACGGGAGAAAGTGAAATTTGGAGCATCTCTCTTTATAGTCAGTTAGATAAACCTTAGCTTTAAATTGAACATGTCTCAAAAAACGCCTCTGTATCCGTTCAATCCAAGATAATATATGTATGTCTAATAGACATTGTCTATAGCAAGGGTTCATATTTGTGAAGCGTATTCTAAGTGTGTTTTAATACTTTGAAATTCAGATGACATTTGGAGCACAAAGCCAAGCGCCCTGGATGCCTTATTTACAATTTCATCTACATGCCGATCAAAAAGAAGTTTATCGTCAAAGATAACCCCTAAGTCACGTATATGACTAACTCTTTCCAAATTAATCCCATTAATATTATAATTAAAACTCTGAACGTAAGGCCTGCGTGTATACGAACAAATGTAGCATTTAGATACATTTAATGCTAATTTATTAGGTATGCGCACAATATACCTCAAACCTAGTTAATTCACTCTGTAGGTTAGTTGCATCTACAGCACTCCGTATAGGAAATAGAATCTTCATAGCATCAGCATATAATAATATATCCGAGTATTTGAAGCAAACAGAGACATCATTGACGAAGTTGGTGAAGAGCAGAGGTCCTAGCAACTGCGTAACACCTGATGGAATATTTACTGGTGTAGTAGCAGTAACCATTCAATACTACTATCTGGCATGTGTTCCGTACATAATAAGTAAACCATCGATACAAATTACCTCTAATACCAACGAGTTGGAGCTTTCTTAGAAACATTAAATGGTCAATCCGATCATAACATTTCGTGTAATCAGTATTATAGATGATGTCCATCTGAGCTAGCTCAGACATGTGCCGCTTCAAAAAATCACTACATAGTAATAGGTTAGAGGTAATAGATCTTCCCCTAATAAACCCGTGCATACCTACTCAAATCTTGTTTAATTGCCAAGTAAAGTTGCCTGTGTAATATTTTTTCAAAGTTGTTGGCAAACAAACACAGTTTGGATATAGGCCTGTAATTTTAAATATTATTCTTAAGGACCGAAGTCACATAAGCTTTCTTCCAAATATCCGGTACCTCACCTTCGGATAACAAACGACGAAATATAATAGTCAAAGGGAGAGTAAACTACTGGCACACTTAACAATAAAAATAGCAGGCATTTTGTCAGGTCCGAGCAGACTTAGTTATATCTGGTTATTTGAGTAGCATAAAAACCTCCTCATGCAGTACCTCAACAGAACCGATATCACAGGAAGATGTATGTGGAACTTCTAAACAGTCAAATTGATCTTCATCTGATATAGGTATATGAGCCCGCCTGAAATGTTGAGTAAAAATATTCACCAAAAAAGTTTACTATATCCTCACCCCGGTCAGATGTTTCACCACCATACATAAATACAGATGGATACCTACGCATTAGACTGTTTTTTGGATTTTACATAAGCCCAAAACGCTCTGGGATTCTTTTTTATATTAGACTCAATGGTATGAATATGTGATATATAATTCTGATTCCATAATTTTTAGCTCTATCACGTAAGATGAAAAATGAATATCATAATCATATCTATTCCCGTATATTTTATACTTTCTATGGAATTTGTATTTTTTTTTTTTTTATGCTGGATAAGCCTTCATTTGACCACAATCTCACCTGATGTAAAGTGACGATGTGGTCTAAGATGGGACATGAAGACCTAGAAGGTAGATGGCTTCTCCGGGCCACATTACGAAACACGAAAAAATCGCTTCACGCACTGGCCCAGCCCGGAGGGTGGTGACATGCCGCGGCCGAAGCCTACCTACAGAGACTGTTCTTAGCACCACCCGGAGGTCACGTGTAAGGATTCAGAGGGTTACCACTTACGGACGTGAACAGACAAAACCTCCAAATTGTATTTTTCTTTTAAAATCTTAATAAAGGATTTATTGTACCAACGAGGGTATTTTGTTGAAGGAATTATAGTTTTATGGGGTATATAAGAGATACGCAAATCATCCAACGTACAATAGAAAAAATCAACTGCATCACTTAGCGATCCCGCGCTTAAGGTGCTACCTAACCAACCAATTTATATCTAACAGTGAAATCAACAATTGTCTATCTAACAGTGAAATCACTTGATCTCAGTAATTTTTGTAGTTATGTTTAGTTTTTTCTTGTTTGACATGTTTTTTATTATTGATCTCATAGCTTCTGATAAATTTATAACATTGTTTTAATTTAATTTGTAAGAGTTCACTGTCGCGTTCACCATCATTGTAAGGGGACGCAGAATATCAGTGATCGGCAGCAGAGCTGCCGATGGATCAAATGCTGAGCGTCTACCTTTTTGTTGCCTAATTGTATTAATTATACCCATTTCTAGTTTTAAGTTTTTCTATTGTGGCACAAAATAAATGTTTTTATTATTATTATTAAATCATTATTCATATACTTAAATTAAACTGATGATCATGAACTCAAAACGTCGAATGAAAATCAGAAGAGCCGCAATAAAGCATACAAGTTGGACGGAAACGAGCCAGTGCCGTGACCTCGGAATCACGCTATTAAAACTCGTCATTAATGCAAAGCCGAGATCGTGTGAACTGAATCATTGCCCACAGTATTTTATACTCCTTTGTAAAAACTAGTTTGAATTTTTGATAGGTACGCCAGTGGGCGTTAGGACGTTCTCGTAGGCGACTGAAATTATGATGATTCACTAAAGTTGATGATGTTTTTCTCTCAACTCAGAAGAACTCCGTAAACAAATATTTTTTATCAAAAACCATAAAATTTTCAGTAAATGAATGATAAAAACTTGAGAGGTGTCAAGGGACACCCGAATGGAACGAAGTTCCTTTAAAGACTGTAGCCGTTTACATCCCAAAATTTATTTTCTCTAGTATTTTAATTCCCGTTCCATTTTTTCCCCATTCTTAACCCCCGACCAAATAAGAGAAGTGTTATAAGTTTGACGTTTCTCTGTCTGGGGGTCTGACTGTCTGTCTTGGGACATCGTAGCTCCCGAACGGATGAAGCAATTTCAATTTAGTTTTTTTTTGTAACAGAGGCGCTTTGCTGAATCGGTTATGCCGTTTAAAAGTTATGGGGTGAAGGTGGGGATGGAAAACCGAATATACTCGAGTGGGGCATCAAATGAAAGCGCATCTCGTGCACATTACAAAATATAATGGTATTTATTTTGAGGGATATTAAAGCATTGGAATCGGGGGTTTTTCTTTTCTACTATTAGTAAGGACCAGGTGTTTCTACTATTAGTAAGTTCAAACAAACTAACTCTTCACACATGTTAGTTACCGTACTCCTCCGAAACGGCTTTACCGATTTTAACTAAATTTTATATGCGTATTCAGTAGGTCTGAGAATCGGCTACTATATATTTTTATTTTGCAAAACAACGTTTCCTGGGGTCAGCTAGTCTTATAAAATTCACCTGTTACAGTGTTAGTTACCATACTCCTCCGAAACAGCTAAACCAATTATTATAAAATTTTATATGCATACTAGTCGACCCGACAGACGTTGTCCTGCCCCACGTCTCAAAAAACAATATCCAGAACACACAAAAAATTTCATCAAAATCGGTCCAGTCGTTTGAGAGAAGTTCAGTGACATACACACTCACAGAAGAATTATATATATAAAGATTCAGTAGGTCTGAGAGTCGGCTACTATCTATTTTGCAAAACAACGTTTGCTGGGTTCAGCTAGTTTTTAAAATTTTAGTTAAAATTCAGCTGTGTTACAAAAGTACAAAAAGGTACCTACTGACAAATAACTAGTGTTTGCAATTTGCTTAATAAGTTAGGTACCCACAAAATATGCCCCGGATTTGAACTTTGTACTTTGATCTTTTATATTCACTACGTATACCTACTAACAGGAAGAAACATCTAATTAGATGTACAATACAAATTACTATACATACTAGAAACTTTGAAACATATCCACAGATTTTTTTTTTTTTTTTTTATTTATTGATAAGCCTTCATTTGTCCACAATCTCACCTGATGTAAAGTGAAGATGTGGTCTAAGATGGAGCATGAAGGCCTAGAAGATGGCTTCTCCGGACCACATTACGAAACACGAAAAAATCGCTTCACGCACTGGCCCAGCCCGGAGGGTGGTGACAAGCCGCGGCCGAAGCCTCCCACCAGAGACTGTTCTTAGCACCACCCGGAGGTCACGTGTAAGGATTCAGAGGGTTACCACTTACGGACGTGAACAGACAAAACCTCCAAAGAATACAGAAAGGTAATATCTAAGGTTCAATACAGATACCAAATTGAGCGATCCATTTACGTATTTAGTAGGTACGTAAATCAAGCCAAATACATCGCATATTCCACTTCTACTTCCCACAATTACACAGCAAAAGTCATTGTCTGCCAATCTGCATTCTCCCAATCATGAGATACAAATCAACAAAGAAACTACACGCATAAGCTCCGTTCGTCATCGACTCAGCCCATGGCAGCGCGCCAAATCACATACTTGCGTAAATCATTGTTTTTGGATGATTGCTTAGCGGGATGAATAGTCATTTATGATATTGACATAAAAACATAAAGAATATTCTGGATGCGACTAGGACTATAATATACATAGATAGGTATAGTTTTTAGGTATTCATCTTCCAAATTTTATTAAGTTGGTAGGTATAAGTAGGTACCTATGTTAAATGACTGCTCGAGCTATATTCGTTATCAAAATAGTTTTAATTAGGTGTTTCGATAGATTAAACAGGAAAATGATACAACTGTCCTAAGACAGTTAGTATTTTCTCTATATATAAAAAAGGACCCATGTAAGATTGGTCGCACTTGTCAGTTCTATCATCTTAATCAGTTGAGTAGGTACAGAGATGCCTCGATGCGATGGAAAAAGTTCGCGCAAGAAACTCGGTTCGGCTCGGCGGCTTTCTTTGTGCGTTAATTCTAAATGATTTACTCTATTTATCAAGCTAATGATATACCAGTGTCATAATGTTATTTTCATTAGTTTGCAGCGTAATGCATAAATTCTGAAATACAGTAGGTAGGTATTACAGGTATTTAATTTTTGTTTTATAAAATATTTAGTAATTGTCTAGTATAATGATTAAGTTCGTAATAAATAGGTAGGTACGCTTTAGTTCAGTTTAAGTGTACCTACCTCTGTGTATATTATTTCAACTCTGCTCTAGGAACACAAAAATTCGAACAGTTAAATAAAATAAGATTTATACAACAGATTAGCTATGGATATCACAATTTGAAAAACCTTAACAATATATTGTTACACTATTATCTGCATTATGTTTCAATTCGTATTGCTTTTTAGCTTTTGCAGAAGGTAACACTGGCGTTTATTATAAAAATATTTTATTACTTACGTAATGTTACTATCGACATGGTGTGTTGTGTATCTGCTAGATTTAAGTTATAGTAGGTACGGGAACCGACAGCAAAACTCACTACCTGATAATAAATATAAAATACCTACTACGTAGCGGAATTGAATGAAAATAACGAATTTTCTTAGCTGATTGAAACCTATAACGCATGTCTTGGTCGGCTTCACCTGGAAGTTTGTCCACTTTTTTCTCTTTTTAAAAAAAATACTTATATCAAGTTAACCAACAAGAGCAATAGAATCTGCTAAAAGTCAGCTCTTACCTCTACGCAGAAGGAATTTTCTTTTTTTTTTATCAGGTCCCCTACCTGTTTTGCAGTCGGCTCTCGATCTATATCTCCTTATCAGAAACTCTTATCATTGCTAGCTAGCCTGAGACAATAAAGTTCAGCTTAATTTCATGAAGTAGGTACCAAACGACAAAAACAATAGGTAAGTACTGTTTAGTTGAACGTGGTTGTACCTACCTACAATGCTACAACTAAAGGTATTTGGCTAATGTTTATGTTAGGACTTGTAATTAATAGCCACTCGTCATTCAGACACACCACCGAAGGGAGATCTAAAATAAACATACCGTCAGAAAAACACGCCATTGTCTGCTACGTGAAACACCTAAACACACAACAGAAACGTATGTTATATTTCAGTTGAATACAAAACTGGCGGAAAATAATAGCTTTTATGAAGATCAAAGAGTCCTATAATTCCGAATATACAAATCATCGAGTCAGAAGATGTGACAGTCCTGAAGATTTCCTTGATAATTATGGTCCTGTTTACAAATTATGTATACTGCATGCATAATAGTTATGGTTATATCAGAAGATCTGACAGTCCAGTGAAGACTCCAAGTTCAGTTATTCTGATATGTAAGCTATATTATTGTGAAGTTTCATCAAAATCTGTCCAGCAGATTTTGCGGGAATAAGCAACAAACACACTTAAATTCTCACAAACTCTCGCGTTTGTAATATTAGTAGGATATTGTTAGGTCGGCAAATTATAAACGCAGTGTGTAGCAAAACTGGATATTATCATTTTCACAGACACTTCATTAATATTCACCCCAGCCGGCGGAATAACAGTGTTCAAGGCAAAAAGCGGAGAGAAAAAAAAAGAATCGTCTTTCATTTTGTATTTAACGTTACATGGCCACATTTTATCACTTGAAGCTGTTCTGGCTTGAGTATGAATAGCCTTGATAATGATAGCTAACTACAAGTTTAATAACTATATTATAGCATTAGCACAGAATAATAAATTACTACGTAAGTATATTTAAAGTTCTTCTACAGAATTATAAATATGTCAACTTCTGAATTAAATCGACATTTTCATAATCAATCGCTGATGTAGATCTCCGTAGACAAATCTTCGATAGCGACATTCCTGTCGAAAAGCATACAATTCTAATACTCGTAGACATGTCCCTTTACCTAAAACAAAAGTGCCCAACGAGAATCCGATGTCCAATCGATAGTCTGCATATTTTTAGCCGCTACTATCTGGCATTCTGTGACCGACGCAGGTAGATGGAGTTAGACACCTATACAAGGTTCACAATTTCACATAGCCGGTATCACCACAACCTTAGGCATACATCCGCACCGGATCGAAACTAACTCAAACTAATGAGTGAAGGGTCGATTTTTGAAGCATCACATCATTGGTTTTATGTTACCACAAGTTAATTCCAATGTAACAACTATTCATCGTCAATTTTACAACTGGTTTCACGAGCGAATTTTCATAGTATATTATTACGATAATGGAGAACCCATGGAGAATAGTACATTTTTTTCTCGGGATAAATGCTGATAAATCTAAATTTAATTTAAGAAAAACCCCCGATTCCAATGCCTTCAATGTAAAACAACGTAATATTATGTAATGTGGACGCGATGCGCTTTCATTTGATACCCCGCACTAGTATATTTGCAGATTTTTTGTTGTTCCTTCCCCACTCTCACCTCCATAACTTTTAAACGGCTCAACTGATTTTCATGAAACATGTCTAAGAACACCCGGGCCAAACTCACCTTTCATACAAAAAAAACTAAATTGAAATCGCTCCATCCGTTCGGGACCTATGATGTAACAGACAGACACGTCAAACTTATATCACCATTATTTTTTGGTCGGGGGTTAGTAAATTATAGTTAAAGCGAGAAACAAACTAACGTATAGATTGAAAAATCTACTCATAGAAACCCAAATTCTAATTTGAATCCTGTTTATTAAAATTGCCAGTTTAATTCGTAAATTGCTAAGCATGTGCGATGAATCTAACAAGTAAATAACTCAGTTTGGCTGATTTCTTAAGCATTTACTATTGCAGAACTGTTATTTAATTTAATAATTCACTTACAGTTTATAGATATTAATTATATTGTACCCACCCGTATTTTTTTTACTTAAATATACGTTTTAGAATACAACAGAGGGATGAATTACACAATTATGTCAAGGCACAAAACCTTTAATGATTTAATAATAACAACTATTAATGGTGATCATTAGTGGTGCAATTTTACTATAACTGGCTTAAAAAACATTATAACAAATATTTATAATCTTATCAATAATTAGAAGCCGTTATCATAGAAGCTTAATTAAAATCCTGTACCTCGCTCACAGCTGGATTTAAGCGTTTCATTTAGTCTGCCTCGTATAAATATGCATAATATTTAAAAACGAATGCTTACACTTAGGATTATGTTAAACCAATTTCATAATATTAAGCTAATTAAAGCCAATATAAAAAGTCAGTAATTTAAGCTGTGATAGCAGACAACACAGTTTCGGTTTCATTGCTATTCGCGCGTAATTAGTATTTCAGATAAGTTAGTATATTTTTTTAAAAATAATGAAGTAGTTAATCGACACTACATTATAGCCGGTTTAAAACAATAAAAAATAAGCTCTATTTGTGGAAAATTAAATGATCTATTACGATATAACTTAACGTTTTTGAGAAAGAAGGAGAAAACGCTCATTTTGCATGTTTATTACGTATTCTGTAGTTTGACTTCAAATAATCACGTACCTACGTGGGATCGACGGGGATTTTTGAAATTTCATACACTGGTGTACTTAACGTCTACCAATTTTCAGCTTTATGCGATTATTCAGGTTAAAGCTAAGCCAATGCTGATACGACGCCGAAGCTTAAGAATAATAAAGTAATCTGTGAAGGTCTCGATCTCTGAACATCTTATTTTGTCTTACATTAAACTTAATCGACTATAACTTTACTGTTTTGCTTATTATCTTGTGAATCATCAATTGGTGGTTCCAATCCAAATAAATAAATGCATCTCTTCAGCAATTAACTAATACCTAGGATAGGATAGATCCTATTATCTAGGATTTTAAGTGTGGGAGAAGCTTGAGTGCAGAATTCTGAGAACCTCAACCTTGATTCTCGCTAGACCAAGTGTCAGACGGGAGGTCGTTGCTACCAGTACAGTACCTACGCAATATTTATAGGCTTTGCCCTTGCGCGCCGCGAAGGACGCCCCGACCGAGTGTTTGACCGATCTACAGTGTATTTGCTCGCTTTGCGTCACTTTCAGAGGGCACGGTTCGATATGAACAATATATTCATTTTTCACAAAGGCGCTTTATCCTGGGAGTG
This sequence comes from Gymnoscelis rufifasciata, assembly GCA_929108375.1. Classification (NCBI taxonomy): domain Eukaryota; kingdom Metazoa; phylum Arthropoda; class Insecta; order Lepidoptera; family Geometridae; genus Gymnoscelis; species Gymnoscelis rufifasciata. The sequence continues at coordinate 1,515,911 of OV815315.1, read as the reverse complement.
TTATTTACTTAACTGATAATAATTTAACCTACCTTATTACAATGAGTTCGGTTCGGTTTTTTTTATCAATGCGTTACCTAATCTATGAGTAGGTACTTGTTTGGCCTACATATTTATCAATATCAATTACATCGATTGTTATCATTTTTGCAGTCCGTTAACCTGGCAACAGTAGTACAATCATAGTTTTACTTTGACCACTCATAATAACATGGGAATCCCTTAGTTTGTTATCGAACTCTTAAAATAAACTGGACTGCGGAGGGGCATCCTTTGTTAAAACAATTTTTGAATCCATATACCTAGACAGGAAGGTTATGTTGCAAGTAATAAAACTACCCAAAATATCTTTCATTCGGCTTTACTACCGTCTTTAAGTAGGTACATTTCTTAACATTAATTACCTCGTCCATTGACTGTAGGTTATGTATGATTGTACAATGATGTTTCTACCATAATCGTAATGCTAAAACTTGTCGATCCAATCGAGTCAGCAAACTGCTATTTCATTACTTCCCTTGATAAGAAAGTTAAAAAATACGAATTCACTCAAATTCAGAGTATCAAATACTTTATTTATTTACAACTTCCAAAGACTAGAATATTACTTAAAGCCTAACTTTTATACTACAGGTATAAATTGATACAAAATAACAACTTACCATGCAGATGACGATACTTACTGCCTAGTTCAAATTATCACGGGATGTCGGAGGCACAGTTACTACATCACCTACTGAGCTTAATATTAATTGTGGCAGTGGGAGCGGGGACCACTTTGTGGTCAAAACATCTCAGTCCGAAGGACCTATCCTCACCAGCTGCATGATAACACCAACTCTTACCCTCAATTAGGTATTACTTCTAATGGACTTGAAACCTTAAAAATGTAGGAGATTAAAGCTCACAATTTGTCTTAAGACGATCAAATAAATTATGTTTTCAGTAATGTGAGATTTTGTATTAGAAGGCCTGACCTGCCAAAAATAATATTGAATAATTAATCCCAGGAAAAAACAATAACTAGAGCTATAAACGTCGAGGTAACATAAACAGATAAAAACGTTATTTCAGTCTACACAACATGCAATAGTGAAGCATCCCACAGCGACCTGTCGCAACGGACATACACAATACATTATGTTATTATATCACTACTGCCACAAAAAATACTATACGTATAATTATAATACTTAGATAAGGACAGGGGTGGGGGCTAGCATATAGAAAATAAAAAATAGAGAAATATACGATAAATTCTATTTAAACATGAAATTTATTAAAGATTAAAAACATACAGAGGTTTTTTTTTACACAAAATAAAAATATATCTGGAGGGTTTGTTTGGCGAGCCGGCGCTTAAGCTGAGGCTGCGCCGGCCGCGGAATACATATGCGACAGGTCCATACATAGTCCAATAATATAATACCATATCATAGGATAAGATCGGGTACACATATAAGATACTGTCAAGCCAACTAAACACACAAAATATAGTCATGTCGCGCTCTGGCGAATATAAAACTATGTTAAATCTTACAAAAATACTTATGTGTCTAATCTGAAATGCACAAACGAGCAGGTCCTCCCTCCTCGACTACAAAAATATTGAGATTGGAATGAAATCTTTAAGTTTCCGGCAGGACGATCACACCACGGCGTTTATAACGTCCGCACTCGCGCTAGGCGCTCCTCTTCTGAGTCTTAAAGCTAACCGATAGAACCTGTCCGTTGAGCGCGTACCCGTTCAGAGCCTGGATCGCCATCGCCGCCTCGTCGTATTCCCGCATATTCACAAACGCGAACCCCTTGTTCTTCTTCGTCTCGGGGTCCTTGATCACCTTAATCGAGTCGATGGCTCCGTACGGGCCGAACAGCTGCCAGAGAGCCAGCTCCTCCGTCTCCTCGCCGATGTTGTAGACATACACCGTGGTCTGGTGCGCCGGCCCTGCTCCCAGCAGCGGCACGGGGCTGGCCGGCGCACCCAGCAGCGGCAGCGGAGAGTGGTTGCTGGCCGCCATGGGGTTGAATCTTTGCTGGCCCTTGTTGATGAACGGCAGGGCCTTGCCCGGCGACGGTAGCAGTGGCGGCGGCGACGCCTGAGGGTAGCCGGGCGTGAAGGCGGCGGGGCGCGCGCCGAACGCCGCCGTCAGCGAGCCGTTGAACGCCGCGGGCGCCGTGCCGTTGAACACGGCAGCGCCGTTGTACGCAAGCGGCGCGGCGGGCGGGCCGACGCGCGCGCTGGGCCGCGGCGCGTTCTTGTTGGAGTTGGGTTTGTTGGCGAACTTGACGACTATAGGGCCGGCGGCCGGCAGCGGCGTCTCGCCGTTCAATTGCGCGATGGCCTCCTCGGCCTGCGGCCGCGTCTCGTAGCAGACGAAGCCGATGCCCTGGCTGACGCGGCTGTTGGTGATGGTGCCGAACTGCGAGAACAGCTGGTTGAGCCGCTCCAGCGTCATGTCGGGCGGCAGGTTGCTGATGTAGAGGTTACTCTCGGTGTCAGGCTTGTGACTCACCTTGTTCTCGGGGTTCAGCAGCGCGAAGCTGACCTTGAGCGTCTTGCCCTGCATGAGCAGCCCGTTGAAGGCGGCGCGCGCCTTCTCGGCGTCCTCGTGCCGCTCGTACTCCACGAAGCCGTAGCCGCGGTTGGCGATGAGCTTGCAGCTCTCGATCTTGCCCATGGCCGAAAACAGCGCGTACATCATGTCGCGCGTCATCAGCTCCGGGATGTAGTTGACCATGAGTTTGGTCGGTGACACATTGTTGATGGCGTCGCCGCCGCCATTCTCCATTTCGTTATTTATCATTATCCTTTTGTCGGAAACTACACTACGACGAACTGAAGACTATAGAACGCTCACTTCTGGTAGTAGTTTACTTCATTTGGTCCATAAAAAAGGACTAAGAAAGAACACAAAGTTAAAAGTCACACGAAAACGCCAACGACGCCGGTTCACAAGTTCATCGTCGCGGAGACAGGATGTTTTCGGACGGAATGTTACCAGGTTCCGGCCCTGTTTTGGTGGTTACAAATAAAGGTTTATGGTTATTATTCACATTTCACTATAGTAAGCTCCGATATTTGATCGAATTTCAATAAAATATACAATTTTTGCACGTGCTGACCGCACAACCAGCTGTCAAATTGAAAATAGTAATTTTCGAATTTTGTGAGCGTGGCATATTTTGGTGTTCAGTTGTCTATGGCCAAATTCGACTACTTTTTTTGTAGTTCTGTTTATTTTTCCTACAGAACTGATAATTAAACTTATTGCTCACTCTAATTCTCCAGAAAATGTATCATGATTTTATCTATTTCACAAGCGTATGACCATTCGGTTCTGTGGAAGCAGTGTATTTACCGAAATGTTCCGAAAAATCTATGGATAGTCAATTCATACAGATGGTAACACTACTGAAACTTCATTTCAAAGTTTTCAAACAGCTGATTCCAGCTGATTGGTTCACCTGTCATGTTTTCGTTCCATCTTTGTCGCTCAACTGCAATATTTATATCTTTGTCCCACTTTTTGAGTAATTAAACTCAACATTTCTAGAATTCATTCATTAAAATCAATCAAGACATTGATTGAATTTTCGCTGCATAGTCTGTTTTTCTCTGTATAATATTGAGGACAATATATCAATATAATCATGTTTATTACCAATGTTTTACTGAAAAAAGTTAAGAGCAAGTGAGTTAAATCTGTACATGATGGCGTTTGCTAAGATTTTGTTCTTTCACTCAAGAGATGATACTTTAAATTTTTGATTTACAGAAGCATAATGGTTCTCATGGAGAGCGTGGTATCAGGGCACCAATGCACGAAAATTCGCGAACGCCTGGGCGAGAAACTAGAACTCAAATTGTTTGATCCCTACAGTGAGTAAAGATTTATAACCTCAAAATTTCTTTTATATCTTTTTATTATTTAGGTACTCTTTCTGGCCACAATTTATAGGACGGGTTTCCTTCCAAGTGACAAATACAGGCGTTGACAAACTTACCCATTTAAAATGGTTATCATTTTGGTATCGTAAAAAAATTGCAGTGGAACATATTTGTGTAAAATTATTAAAAGTACCTGCACAACATATAACATTTATACTAATATAATAAAGAGGTAAAGTTTGTGAAATTGTGAGAATGTTTGTGTCTTTGTAAGTAGATTACCACTAAACCAATTTGAATTGATTGATTTGATTTGAAATTTGATTGATATTTGGAACACTTATTCTCTAATGTAAAATGCTACTGTTTACCGCAGGAAAATCCTTTAAATGTGGGTTGCAGCATCAGTTTGAGGTTTAAAATTGTCATTTAACAATTGAACTGGCATGTACTAGTTAAAAAAATTGCAAACCTCCTATGTAATTGCTTATGAACATGGAAGTCAGACTCACTTCCAGTAACTTTGGTAGCCGTGAGCCCGATACCTTCACCAGGTTGTCCATCCAACCAGCTGTTGGTGGACGATGGTCTGCAGTGGCTTAAGTTAATATTTGTTTTGACAGAATGCCTACATATATTTTCTGTTGTGAAAGTAAACTAAACCTAAATTAACTCCTTAGAATTGTCTCACTATGCTGAATACTTTGTATAGACTTTGGGGTATATTCATTGAAAATATAAATTATTCTTAGGAAGGACTAAGGACAAAGATTATTTTTTATACTGGTAATTTACCAGTCTAATTTAGAAATATTAACAAGGACACCACCCCATATCAATAAATAGAAAACTAGCTATTACAAACTACATAACACATTATTTATTTCAACATTGCGATAAATAAGTACCTTTGTCTTTGTTTTAATATGTAACTGTCTATGTATACCCTGTGTGTCTAAGTTAATAAACATTTTGACTTTGACTTTAAGACTAAAGATCCTATTTTTGCAAATTTTCAGTTCAACATGAGAGCTTGTACAAGGAGAGAAAGAAAATCCGCAGCATGAAATCTAAGTAAGAAGTTATATACACAGTTTAGGTAGTTTAGGGTAAATGATACACTGTTATTTTTAATTAGTATAATTTTATTATTGTAATGAAACAATAAACAAATCTTTGGATACAATGTCATTTTTCTATTTCCTAATAGGGCAATGGTCATGTAAAACCAAAATTCAATTACAAGAAAAAAAACAATACTATAAACTATATTATTGTAAATGAAAATTAAACAACATTAATAAATTAAAAAAATAAAAACATTTATTTCTGTTATAAGTATAAGGTGCAATAAAACATAAATAATAATAATATATTAGGTACCTATTATATTTATGAACATAGACCATTGCCCTTCTTTTATTAAGTACTGTATATTTTATGTTTGCTACTAGTTATTTAGAACGCGTCTTAATAACTCCCCATATAAATGAGTTTAGAATATAGCTTTACATTACCAATCCAAATCCTTATTCTAACTGATATATGACTGTATGTAACAAAGACAAAGGAGGATACATGCCGCCAATATGTGCCATATTAATTCAGAAATAAGTGCCATGTGCAATAGAAATGAAGAGGTCAAAACATTACAATAGTAGTAAAAATTTCAACAGAATTTTTCTTATAATTTATCTATTTAACATTCGTAGCTTACTATATAATATAGAGACCACCCGCTAGGCCAATCAAGGTCAAACTTTATCACATTCCAAAGGTTTCAATTTCGTTACATTTCAAGTTCAAACACATACAATAATCAGATGAAAATATAATTGAATAATTTTATTATTCCACATATTAATAAGTAAAGTTCCAATAATTTAGAAAATTTTAATTGATTCAGTAACTATAATAAATGTTTCTGAATATAATATAATTACTTATTACTATAATAATCAAACCTACATTATTCTCACTATATTTTTATCAATTTCTTGATATAATATTGGATACAATATATTTTTTTCGCTACACTACAGAAAACATTAAGTTAAATTAAATTCAATATGACACTGATGATAGTGATAATGTACTTCAAAGAAAATCTTTAGTATGTACTTAATTATGATAATAATTTTTAATTAACCTTATATTTATAGCAACATATTATCTTTGATGTTTAATATATTTTTAGTCCTTACAATATATTCGAGAAGAATGATAAAAACTAAATGTTTCCTAATACTGAAAGGAAAAATTCAAGTATAAATAAATATGGAAATTGACTAGACTGCATTAGACCTATATAAATATCTTATGTAAAACTTTTTAACTTATGTAAGAATAAAGCAGAACTTATATGCCTGATAGTAATCAGATGTAACATATAATATATAGACTAAAGAATATAATTGGTCCACTAGAAGAGATATAAATGATAAAATGCGAATAGGTTACAGAATATAAAAAAAAATCTAATTTATATTTCAAACCAGACTTTATCTATTATCTATGATATAGGAAACTTCATGGAGTATAGAGAAAAGAAGACGTAAAATAAAATATTAGACTATACACGATTATTTTCAATATCCACTTATGAACTTTTTTCATGTTTTTATCTAAATCTATATATTTCTCACTTAAAAATAGAAATATTATCAGTTATGTTAATTGAATATTCCTAACTATGAAATAAGACACAATGTGTGTTCATGATTTTTATAAATATTAACAACGAATAGTAGAGAATATTGAACCTATGTTATTGTTGTATTGTACTTATTAGGTGAGTTGCGTGTTATTTCGCTAGTGATTACAATCTTATTTATATTATTTTATCATGGAAACATTATACCTAAACAAGAGACAAGTGATCAGTTGACCATAGATTAATTTAATAAAAATTATAATAAAAATTCGGGTTAGTAGTACACTTTTTCCGAGACACCTTGTATATTATAATAAAGTAATGAAAACAATGCAAAGAGTAAAAACATTATTATAAATTTATAAAAATAAAATTTAAAATCTTTTCTATTTCTATTTCTATAAAAGGATACTGATGAAAAAATGTATAAATTAGTTATATTGAATGAAGAAAGGCAATCTCTACAACTTAATAATTATTATTTTGTTGTAATAAGTTCAAATATCTCGTAGAAATTACCTAATATTATTATAATATTTTGCAACACTCAGAAAGATGAAGGATAAAGGCCTAACAAACTTATTAGTTAAACATTTAACACCATACATACATTTGGCCCAGAATGCTATAAAATGTATATCTACCTAACAACCTACTAATCTACTTTTTGGTACATTCTTAAGGTTTTCGGTTAATGTACATTTAAGACTTAATACTTACAACTATTCAATTCCTATAACACAGTACAACAACACCAATAAATTGGAAAGTCATGTTAATTTCGGTTATTTACTGTACCTAGACATTGATAAAATATAACCCTTACAATTTAAAAAGTCGTAACTAGTTAAGTTTCTAAATAAAATATTAATATTATAACAATATAGTATATTATATATGTATTTAATAATTAATGATGCATTTCATTGTTAAATATACTAAGTGTAATAAATATATTATAATATTTATAATAATAGTAAGGGATAAACCATCTCGGATATTATATAATATTGGGTTATATATCATTCTATTAAACCATAACCATTATTTAATATTTCTTACAATAAGGGTCATTTGATTTTTTATTATTATAACTGGAGACTATGGCAATATTTTATAATACCAGAATTATATGTATATATATATTTATATTTTTATATTACTCTAATTTCGTGACAGCCAAAGCACTTCTATATTTGGTTGGTTAAAGTCTTAACTAACAATAGGTAGGAAGTAAATAAATAAAAATAAATAAATAAAGCAAAATGCGGTCGATCTGCAGACCAGTGTTCGAATCCTGTTCAATAAAAAAGTTTTTGGAATTTTCCACTTTTTGCGCTTACAGTTTTTTATGTATTTTATGTTAATGTTTGGCTGATCACATTAGTTCTGCAGTGAGCACCCGGCCTCACTTACGCTAGGAGATCACTGGCACTCGCGCGTCAAGACAATTGCTCCAGCAATGGAACAATGTCTGGGTACTTTCATGCAAAGAACTCCATTTTACTCGTCATCTCGAACTCGGATTCCTCCATCTTGTACATCTCGATCAGCTGTGAAGAAATATGCAAATTAACGTGAATTAACTTAATACGGTTTAATATAGGTCAATATATTTATTTATTTATTAACCATATAATAACGGTCATATTTTTACAAATTCATGTACATACATTCATTCAATTAAATTTTAAAATTAAAAAAGAGTTACAGCTAAGTCATTAATTAATCAAAATTTTATAGATAATGTCAATTTGTAATTCTAATAAAATCGTTCAATTAAAGTCATTAATTAATCAAAATTTTATAGATAATGTCAATTTGTAATTCTAATAAAATAGTTCAATAAAATATAATAATGTCATGTATATAATCAAATATAGTTTCTTGTGGGGCTCACTTAGAAAAAGTATGAATAGGTAGGTACCTTCTGAATATTACGCGAAACTCGGCGAAGATAACGCCACTAGCACAGACAGTAAACATCAAAGTTTAAGGGTCTACGGCATTTGTGACTTCTATGATCAAGAAACGATTATCTCACTTTAAAGGACTCGTCCTATGTAACTATTTTCTTCTCAGTTTACTGCCTACGCTATTACCTCATAAATAAATTAATATTTCCGGACTACTCACACAGCATCACCTAACCCCAAACTAAGCAGAGCTTGTACCTACTATGGGTATTAGGTGACTGATATACTACATAGATACATTTTTTTTGTAAATACATACATATGATACATATAAAACATCCAGACCCGAAACCAGAAATTGTATATCGTACAAAATCTGGTCCTCCGGCAGGAATCGAACCCGCAACCAAACAAAACGATAATTAATTATCACTCGGGCAAAGCCTAGCCTAGTAGAACCTTTGTAAACTAATATTTAGTTTTGAACTTTCATCAGGCCAGGTTTATGAATGCTGGATCATTGCTTCAGTGGCGCGGTGGGCGAGAGTCCGATTGCGGCGCAAGAGGTAGCGGGTTCGATTCCTGCCGAGGGTGAAAGTGTTTGTATGTTCTGCAAGCACTTTCTCCATGGTCTGGGTATTCAATATGTGTAATAAAAAAAAATCTATATATGTACGCCTATTATGTTAAGTTTATGCGTTGTCTAGCACCCGTAACACAAGCTTAGAGCTTACCACGGGGCTAGATGTTGTTGTGTGGATTGTACGGAAATATTTATTTATTTATTAATTATCTGGTTGGTGATAGTTGGTGCTCACATTGTCGATATCCTTGGAGAGCTCCTCCATCTGCTTGTCGTGCGACACCTTCAGCTTTTCTTTCTCGCGATTCTGCTTAATTGTCTGCGTCTATAATTATATTAAAATGATAGGTTTATATTAAAGCACAGTATCGGTTGTGGAGCAAGGGGTAGGCCGTTTTTCATCCACATATCAGTAAAAGAAGCCGTAGGTAAATTCAGTGAGTATTTACGCGAAACGTAAAAAAAGATGGTTGTATGTATGTTTGTAAGTATGTTCCTTTGTCCTACTATACAGACCAATCGCCCGGGCCGATTTCTATGATTCACACGTCAATCGATTTCTCTTAATACGGCGAGTGTTACTAAAGACATGACGTTAGTGAAAATTCAACATAGCAACTAATGGACGCCATTTTGAAAAATTAAAAAAAAGTCAACAAACTATTTAATGTGGGGTATCGTTAAATAGGTATTTAAAAATCGTTATTAGTTTTCTTTCAACATTTTACGATCCGGCTAGCCGTGTAACAAGCATTCTCACTTATTCATATTAATTTATTCATTGTTTCATGTGGTGACAAATTTATACTCTGTCCATCCAGCATAGAGCATATTTACTAACAAACCATCTGACAGTTCAATCAGCTGATGCAGGGGTAAAAAACATTTTATTATTTAGGTTAGCTCTTGAATTGAATAATCATATTTTTCGCTTTATAATTTTATTTAACTCGACACTGGCAAATTGTCGCTTCAAGCGCAAAGTCCAATAACAAGAAACTGAACTAGGTTAGCTCTTGCCTGCGGAATCGTTTTCCTAATTCAATTTTATTGAACCAAACATTATAAAACTTGACTGCAACAAATTAGTACCTGCATATGATAGCCTATCTAACATTCTAACTGTAATCCCACAGTACATTTTTGAGATATTGATTGATATTGATATTGATGTTAACCCACAAGAATAAGCATTTGTTTTTATGAAAAAGTGACGTACATAGTATTAACACGAGAAATAAGGAGAAATTAGTAATTCCTACCTACAGACTAAAAAAACTAGGCTATGGGTAACTCTGTACGTTTTTATAATAAGCTTCCTCATAATGTAACAGAGCTTCCTATTAGAAAATTTAAATCATTTATTAAGAGAAGTCTAATGAAAAAAGCTTATTACTTTATTAATGATTATATAAAGGACTAGCTGTGCCATGCGGTGCTACCCGCGTTATAATGGATGAAGTACTCTTAACCAACAACATATTTATTTGAATAAAGATTAATATTATTATGTTGATACAACTTAAACAAATTATTTCGACCAAATTAGGTACCATAAAAACGGTTTTTGTGAGTTAATCTTAAAAGATAGACATATTATTATACAATCGCGGACTGTTTTTTAGATCATTAAAAGAGCTATTATTCTTTAATACATATTTTTTGTGTATCTTGAACCGTTTTCACGGCGCACGCAACGGAAGGCTTCAAAGATGGACAATTTCTCCCGTTTTTTACACATTTACCACTATATCTTTGCTCCTATTGGTCGTAGCGTGATGTTATATAGCCTATAGCCTTCCTCGATAACTGGACTATCCAACACAAAAAGTATTATTCAATTCGAACCAGTAGTTTCGGAGATTAGCGCGTTCAAACAAACAAACAAACAAACAAAAAAACAAACAAACTCTTCAGCTTTATAATATTAGTATAGATGATGCAGCTTGGATGTAAATGTTAAACTTATAATAGTTACCTATAAATAAGAACTCCAAAATTGGTATAACTGATAAAGCTGCATTGTTCTATTAGCTTCTCAACTCAGTATAAAACATTGAAGCGAACTGTCAAGACAATGTTATTTTCTTGATATTTTTTGTTTAAGCAATTTAGTTTTATTAATTTTAAGTTGACCTGTCCATGTAGGCTATGTGCTTCTAAGGAAATAAAATGTATCATTATTTTTAAGACATCCTTTTATTTTTTCATTACAAGTGTCTCTCTTCCGGGACTAACTACTACTTGTTGTATCTCCAGATACCTGGATGATAAATTGATCGATCACATTTTTCAAATACTTCTGCATTCATTTCTTTGAAATTATGTCATTCACTACTTTTGCTTTCGAATATAAATTTTCCTCCGCTCAAAAATCCATTTTCATTTCCTAAAAACAAAACACCTTATTAACTGTTGCCATTGAAAAAGTTATTGAAATGAAATAATATATGAAATGAAATAAATTTTATTTGAGACACAATGCATATAAATAAAAGAAGAATTATTTAGTAAAGTCACATAAAGTGTCCCAAAAAGGCTTCCAGCTCAGCATTTGTTGACTTGTATGTAACAAGACAACGCTGATCTTCCGTTGGAAGCCCTTTTTCTTTATTGTTTTAAAAATTACATCAAAATTTAAATGATATCACAAGATGCAATAATCACTCACTGTATACATTATCATGATACTTGACCATGATGCAACTGGATTTGGATTTGTTGATCTGTGCTAACTTGTATAATAATCATATCAGAAAAAATTGGATATTGCCTGTCTACTTATGCACAACATAAGGGTTCATAAAAAATGTAAAGATAACCTACCAATATGAACGATTATTAGGGGTTTTCCTTTTCCAGAAGGCCCTGTTTTATTGATTGTAGTGTCCTGCCACACCTTCGATTTGGTATATCCTGAACAAACAAAATCAACAATTTAACATTGCATTTTGCAATAAATCGGAGAATTATCCTGTAGGACAGAATGAATGATACAAATAGCAAGCTAGAAAACATGGCATTAGGTTTGATCTATTTTATAAGATAAACCATACTGTCTCAGAACCTTGCTTTTGTAATTTATCATGTATTTATTTACTGAGAAAGATAAAAATAAGTGTAATTGAATAATTACCTTCGTTTATCCATGTCTCATCTGTATAATAGATCTTGCGCTTGCGCCCTTCTTCTCTCATTTTCTTAGGAGATAATTGCGCCTCCACCTCACTATTTCGTGTTTTTCTACTGTTTTTACGTGATCTTTGTACTTGAATTTTAGCCTATGTAATAGTTTATTGAATGTACTCCTTTTGAAGTTTGGTATGGTAGGTCTTCGTCTTCGTTAACCTCATTTAACACTTTGTTTAATGTCGGAATTTCATTTATGTATAATTACTTGAACTAACCACAACAAATAAACAAATCAAGAACAAGAACTCAAGTGAAAAGCAAATGGCGGTTGGTGTTTCCAGTTCTGTCAGAAAAAACGGGGAAAATTAATTATTTATTCATTCATTCATTTAGTTTATTGCAATCATTCATAGAAAAGAAGGGTGATATTCCTCCATAGTAAAATGTGTATTGTATTTTTTTTGTTTACTTACCAGAAATTGAATTGAAAGTAAACGAGGTTTATTTCAATAAAATGAGAATTTCATCAACCGAAATTAAGATGGTAAAAAAACGTAACAAAGACAGATAATATACAGGTGTTCACACCCTTGAGTGCACACGTTTTTTCGATGCGTTTTAGATATTAGAAGATATTGTAGAAATATAGTCTGAAATCTTTAAAAAAAGTTATTTTTTTGATGGTTATAAAATAAATGCTACCAATACCTACTCTTTGACACAAGTTATACAGATTCTTTGAATAAACGCTTATTTTGAAACGCTTTTGTGGTGCAACGAGACATTTGGCATACTATTACAATGGCCATAAACTGGAAGTTTTAAATGAATTCGAAAACCAGAGAAACGCTAAGTTTTTTACTTAAAAAAAGTAAAGGGTATTTGAGAGAGAGAGAGAAACATTTATTGACACATCACAACACAAAATACAATAAAACAAAGAAAAACAACAAATACTTAACAACATAATTTTGTGATGTGTCAAAAAGCCCCAAAAGGTATTTATTCTGTGTCACAAAATTACAAGTAAAGTATAAACAACTATAAAGTTACAATCAGGACATCAAATTACTGTGCATGCCCATAGTGGCTTTATTTACCCAGATCTCATATAATAGTTCAAATTTCGGAAAAATTCAAACATTCTTATAAATTATCTATTTTCAAGATAATTTATAAGAATGTTTGAATTTTTTTTGGCTTTTGAGGAGGGCACGCACAGTAGTTACATAATCTAAAATTGTGTTTTTGTTGAAGGTATTGTTTTAATTTGGTTTCTCATATTTTTCTCGTCTTTTAGTGTGTCAGTATTTAATTATAGATTTTTGATGCCATTGCGTTTGATCCAGGACTTCAGTTTTTAGTTTTGTTTGACCTTGTTGTTTAAGTAGGATTCATTCATTCACATAAAGGGAATGTGCTCTAACACCACTAAATAGGGTAAGCTGAAACCAGCTAGCAACACTTGCTCTTTGTTGAGTCTTTGTTCCATTCGTTCCAAGATAATCCTGCCAAATTAAAATAATGCTCTTTCTATGAATGACGTATGGTGAGAGTGCTATCCTTAATTCGGAATTGTATTAAAAAAGTCACCAAATGTTAGCCACTGAAGACGTCAAAACTGAGAGTGAACTGAGATTTGCTAAGGTTGGCACTGCCACAAAGTCAAAAATCTCTGGTGATTTTAATCTTCCGTGTTTGACCACTTATTGATGATTTTGTGATTTGAAATAATTGGATTTGCATTAAATTGAAGTGTAGATTTAAAAAGTTATAAATAATTTGTCATTTTACGGGTGAAATCATTGGAATTCTGTTATGCCTGCATAATCTTGTAGTGATAACCCTAAAAAACAGCTGATTTCGTTTGTTAGTAAATATGCTCTATGCTGGTTGGACAGAGTATAGGTGTTAAATTTTATATATACCCTTACATGCGGCCCATTGGGACATTACAACTTTTGCTTTTATGTTCTTAGCCTAAGCCTGCTTAGCCTATATTAGTTTCATCATCATCATCCCATTAAAGTTCCTGGGACACAGGGACTTCTGTCTTGACGAGAGAGATTAGGCCATAATTCACCACGCTGGCAAAATGCCGGTTGGTGAATGCCACATGTCCTTCAAACTCTTTAAAGTTCTCAGAACATGCCGGTTTCCTCACGATGTTTACCTTCACCGTTAAAGCTCGTGTTTTAAAGCGCAGATACATTTTTCAAGAAGAATTTAGAGGTGCGTGGTTGGATTTGAACCCACGACCTTCGGAATGAAAGTCGAGTGTGCTCCCACTTAGCCAACACGGCTTTTATTAGGTTACTTATTATATATCAAATATTTATAATGAAATTTAATATTGTGTAACTTAGCTACAGAAAATCTAAGTTATGTCTTATTAAAGTATTGAATGTAAAAACATCCATATAAGTTAAGTGGCAGTTTTATAGTCAAGTTTTCGCAGCTTTGGAGGTTTTGTCTGTTCACGTCCGTAAGTGTTAACCCTCTGAATCCTTACACGTGACCTCCGGGTGGTGCTAAGAACAGTCTCTGGTGATAGGCTTCGGCCGCGGCTTGTCACCACCCTCCGGGCTGGGCCAGTGCGTAAAGCGATTTCGTGTTTCGTAATGTGGCCCGGAGAAGCCTTCTTGGTCTTCATGCTCCATCTTAGACCACATAGTCACTAAACATCACGTGAGATTGTGGTCAAATGAAGGCTTATCAAGCATAAAAAAAAGTGTTTGTGTGTCAGCTACGACGCACGATTGGAGTTTACTCCTTACGAACGATAATTATGATATATATCGAATAGAAAAAAAGGGTGAATGAGCGCATCTGCTAAAATGATAAGAGAAACAAACATATATCTGTAATTATTCGGATTATTTATATTACTTCAATAAAGCGTATTTACATAAAGTATGTTACAAAATAATATAAATATAAATTTAAAATTTAAGAAAAACCCCCGATTCCAATGCCTTAATTTCCTTAAATGTAAAACAACATAATATTATGTAATGTGGACGCGATGCGTTTTCCTTTGATACCCCACACAAGTATATTTGCAGATTTTCGGTTTTGCTTCCCCACTCTCACCCCCATAACTTTTAAACGACCCAACCGATTTTCATGAAACATGTTTAAGAACACTCGCGCAAGCCCCACCTTTCATACAAAAAAAACTAAATTGAAATCGCTCCATCCGTTCGGGAGCTATGGTGACACAGACAGACAGACAGACACACAGACAGACAGACAGACAGACAGACAGACAGACAGACAGACAGACAGACACGTCAAACTTATAACACCCCTCTTTTTTGGTCGGGGGTTAAAAATACAGTGAGACCTCTTTGCGCGATACTTCGTAGTATCGCGCAATGAGAATGAGATACGCTGTGTAATGTATTCCATCTCATTCTTTTACACGTTCAATCCTACATATATATATATATGTTTGTCTCTTTCTACGTAACGCCTCAACTTTTCGTGTTACACTTTTGATTTTACTCCTCATAAAATTTCCGTACCGGGCCTTATAACTCAAATCGTTTCTTAAGGAGTAAACTCCAAAAAAAAAGCTTGTCGAGGTGTTGTGTTACCTTGCGCTCGTCCATAAACTTCTTGGTGTTGTTCTGCTTCTTCTCCCGGAGGCGGCGGTCCTTCTCCTGCTTCGTCTTGAGGGTCTTGTCGTTGGCCACCTCCTTGCTGGTCTCCAGGGAGATCTTGGTCTGGCGCGCGTTCATTTCTTTCAGTTCTCTGTAGTCAAATCAAACGTTTATTT
Source organism: Gymnoscelis rufifasciata (assembly GCA_929108375.1). Classification (NCBI taxonomy): domain Eukaryota; kingdom Metazoa; phylum Arthropoda; class Insecta; order Lepidoptera; family Geometridae; genus Gymnoscelis; species Gymnoscelis rufifasciata. The sequence goes on along the minus strand of OV815315.1, from coordinate 1,499,954 downwards.
CCGGAATACGTTTAATACAAACATGTCAAGATATTATGAAGCACGAGTAGACTCTTTTAACGCCATCCAAAGGAACCGGATTACTAACTTTATGTCCAGAGTTGACCGGTCTAAGAATTCTATTATAGCCAGTTTAGCGGACAGAATAATATTGACCAAGACTTGGCAAAAGTGGATGCATATTGCAGCTTAAGTAGTTTTATTGTAATGTATTTTTATGTGTGTGAATTTTATGTGTAGGTTAAGAATTTAATGGATCATGTGTCTGACAAATAAATATATTATTATTATTTATGAATAGGTTTTACCTTCTCAGTTTATGAACAAACCGGTAATGGCTGATTGCACACGGGCCTAAGCCAAGTGTACATCAGATGAATTGGCTTCTTGAGGAAGTTCACTTTGCAAAAACTTTCTGACAATTCTGCAAGTGTTTAAAATAACAGATTTTTGAAAAAGGATGTACAGGTTTTTAGGAAGTTCAAGAGACTGAAGTGATTGAAATAGCTGCTTCGGGATGACTCCTGTTGTTGATAATACTATGGGGACTATTGTAACCTTCTTAAGACGCCACATGCGAGTGATCTCTGTTTTCAGATCTACATACTTCGATAGTTTCTCTGCTATGGTCGTTTGCAGGTTGTGGGTATTAGGAATGGCGATGTCTATTAGGATAGCTGTGTTATTGATTTTGTCTAAAAGTGTTAAGTCTGGTCTATTGTAATGTGTTGTTTTATCTGTAAGTATAGCTCTGTCAAAATAAATTTTATGTGTAGTATTTTCTAAAATAGTATTCGGTAAATTTGTAGTAGGGCGTAGGTTTTTGGGATGGCTCTATAAGTTTGTACTTAAGTGCAAGGTTTTGGTGGATGATATTGGCGACCTGATCATGTCTAAACTTGTAGTCTGTTTGAGCAATGGCTTTACAAGCCCCTGTTATGTGTTGGATGGTCTCCGAGGTGCTATTACATCGTCGACATAAATCTGTTCTTTGATTTCGGCTTCTTATTATGTATTTTTGGTAGTTACGTGTCTCAATCACTTGGTCCTGTATAGCGGTCATAAACCCTTCAGTCTCAGGAAAGAGTTCACCTCGTCTGAGCCATTCGTTCGACGCTTGTTTGTCGACGTTGGGCTGGTTCAGATCTAGGTGGTGCCTGCCATGCAGAGACTTCTGGGCCCATTCAGTTCATGAGAGTTTGTTTGCTTATTATATTTTCGTTTGACTGTTTATGTTCATCTTGTAAGTTAAGAGGTGTAAGTTTTCGATCAAGGGAGGCTACTGACTTATGGATTGTGGATGACTCAGATTTTAAATGGAAATAGGTCCTAAGTGTGGCTATCTGTTTGTTATGTAAATTAATAATATCAACAATTCCTCTTCCACCCTCAGACCGCGACAACACCTGCCGTTGGATGCATGCGCGGGGATGGTGTTTCCGGTTTTTTGTCATAAGGACATTGATTATGCGTTGCAGGGTTTTCAGTTCGGTTTTGGACCATTTTATTATGCCGAAATTGCCGAAGGAATAAGTAAGGGTTGGAATAGCGTAAGAATTTATAGCTTTGGTAGTGTTTTTAGCGTTAAGCTGCGTTTTTAAAATTGAGTTTAGTCTATGTTTAAAGTTTTGTCTGATAATATCTTTTATTTCTTTTGAATGTATTTGTTTGCTCTGTATATAACCTAGATATTTATAGGTGTCGTTTTCACTCAAGGATTCTATAGTTTCACCTGTATCCATAGCATATGAGTGCTGATAAGTTTTTCCAGCAACGATGGAGTTAATCTTGCACTTATCGATGCCAAAGTTCATAGAAATATCTTGAGAAAACTGTTCAGTTAATTTAATTAGATGTTCCAAAATAAATATTAATTTGAATTCAGGTTCACTAACCAGCCAACTAATGCCAAACTACCAACTATTTAAAAATGATAAGTTGGTATTTGATTTTTAAACAAAATATTGTTTAGCACATTTTTGAAAAAACTATTTGTGAGTCTTTTGCTAGTTTATAACCGTTTTATAGCCAACATAATATAAAAAAAAGGTGTGTGTGCGATTCACACACGATAGAAGTGAAACTTCAGTAAATCGACGAAAGAATAAGAAGAATAAAAAAAAGGGTGTGTGTGTCAGCTACGACGCACTATTGGAGTCTACTACTTACGAACTATAATTATGATATATATCGAATAGAAAAAAAGGGTAAATGAACGCATCTGCTAAAATGATAAGAGAAACAAACATATATCTGTAATTATTCGGATTATTTATATTACTTCAATAAAGCGTATTACATAAAGTTTGTTACAAAATAATATAAATAAAATACAGCAATACCTCTTTGCGCGATACTTCGTAGTCTCAACTACGAAGTATCGCGCAAAGAAATTTAAATAAAGCATTGTATTTGTGTCTCTTACCATTTCCGTTTCATCTTTTTGCATCCGGTTTGAAATCACTACGATTCTATAGAAGTTTCACTTCAAAATACTTTGATTCAAATTTTCACGACATAAAACAATTTATTTTTATAGTTAACGAGCTCGTGTAAATATGCGAATTACTCTTATATTTTATGTAAGTCTTAAGTCTTTGTGCCTTACATTTAACATGTAGTTTTCTAATAGTGGAAATGCAAGTGGGCCAGTTGAATAGTCTCTACCAGATCAGCCACGACGAGGAATGATATTCGTGTAGGTATTATGCAACTGGTACATAATGATGGGTCTTTAAACACCGAGTTAGTTATAGGGGGCTTTATGGAGAAATTGTGTGTGATGAACAGTATCTACTGGATTAGATTACGTGTGATTATAGTACTTATTATTGGTAAGTATATAAAGTATGGTCCTCACCTCTCATGCTTGGCCTCCAGTTGTTTCAGCTGCGCCTGCTGCGTGGTCTCCATCATCTTCTTCAGCAGGTCGCGCTGCTCGTTGAGGCGGGAGCGCGCGGAGCCCCACTCCTCGAGGCGGTGCTTCGCCACCAGCTCGCTCCAGGCTGTAGATTGCTCGGAGACCAGCTTGCGGAAAGCTGCGTCGTTGCTTAGCTGCTCCTTGCTGTTACATTGTAAAAAATATGCTAACTGATAAACCTCAAGTTGTAATTTAAATTTGTATAGGAAAATAAATAAATAATAAAATAAATATTTCCGGACAATCTACACATCAACATCTAGCCCGTGGTAAGCTCTAAGCTTGTGTTACGGGTACTAAATATCCGATATACTTATTATAATAAACATACATAAATATATATTTTTATTATACATATTAAACACCCAGACCAACGAGAAAAGTGCTTGCAGAACATACAAACAATTTTACCCTCGGCGGGAATCGAACCCGCTACCTCTTGCTCTGCAAGCGGACATTCGCCCACCGCGCCACCGAGGCAGTCAATTAATAATTAGCTACGGGATTTAGTTTCAGAATGCGTCTTATTCTTTATCTACACGTGGTGGGAAAGCCTTGTTCATAGATCGGCAGGGGATATCACAAGCCGGTGAGGCTGGCTTGAGTCCCTACGTTGATGGAACCAGGTGCTCTCATCTCGCCAGCGCGCGACAAGCTCGCTGTCAGACGCAAGTGTCGCTGTCACATGTGTCGTTGTGGACACGCTGTGATTCCGTTACGAGTCGCGATTATACGCTGGTGGAGTAATCGCTCGCTCGTGGAGATCACTCTCTCTACTCTGACTCGTCGCAAATCTCTCGCTTATGGAGACGAACCCTTAAGTCTCTAGGTTTTTGCAGTTGAACTGATCATAGCATACTCAGCTGGAGATTCCATACTTACTTCTTCCCCTTGACCATCTTCTCGAGGGCGGAGCACTGCGCCTTCTGAAGCGACACCTTCTCCTTGGCGTGCCGCTTGCGCATCGTCTCCAGCTCCTTCTGCTGCTTGCGGCCTGTCTTCACGAAGCCCTTCTCCTGCCTTAAGGACTCCACTGTGATGGGCTCGAAGACTAGTGGCTCTGTGGAGGAAACGAAGGAATTATTATCAAGGGTTATGCGTTAATTTGTAAAGTTCTCGCAGTAAATATTGTTGATGTTATTGTCGAATATTTTAAAGTATATTTTATGGCGAAACATGGAATAGATTGTTTTTTTTTTAATGACCTGTTTTGGTGGACGACCATTTTATTAAAACCATAATATTTACCATGCTATCCACCCCACCGCGGAAATTTGTGGTTTTTCCGCGGTAATGGTAGGCTAAGTAATTCTTAATTACTGTTTATCTGTTGGTGAATGTGCTGGCAAAATCTGTCAGTTCATTCAGAGATTCACCAAGAAATTGTGATATCTTTCAATAAAGAAACTCATTGTATCCTTTATTTATTATTGATGCGAATACCGAAAAAAAACATCTTAGGATACCGAAAAAAACTACAACACCCTTAATGGTACCTACCAAAATCCTCAAAAGTCACAGTCACAGATCGTTTGCCAGCCATATCCACTGAATGTACAGAGGTGCGCGCGCGCCGCACAGAGCGCTGCGACTGGGGCATTGAATCCGGCTCAATCCGCGAATGTACGTAATAAAGTGGTTTAGGGAATCACGGGCCGAGTTATAGAATGCAGCGTTTTACAACACGGATGCCTTAACAATATCTTTAAGAGTAGAATGGAATATAAAATTACTACTAAGGAAAACTAGCAATGAGTCCCATATCTTCCTTTTCGTGTCGAATTTCTACAATACTAAACAAGCTGCGAGAATAAACAGGCTTTGCAAAAAGCATATTTTTCCAGATATACTTGGAATAAATATTGTAATTGTTGGATATAATCCTTGAGATTTTTACGAGAGAAGTGAAAATATCGAATAAAAGAAGCGTGAATAAGTTGAGCAAGCTTTGATAATTTATAACGAATATTTCCATCTGTAATGTTCGTTATTTTACGCATTTAATTACATAATGAAGCACTCAAACGTGATTTTCGCTATATTGTTTTAATTTTTAATAAATCATTTATATTTTATAAAAGCTTAAGTATAGAACAATAAAAAATCTCAAGTTAAAGAGAAGTCAAAGTATTTATTCACTCAAATTAATAAAACGAAATTGTTTATACAAAAAATATCAAGGAAATAACATTGGGACAGTTCACTTCAATGTTTTATACTGAGTTGAAAACGATTTCGAGTTATTAATATCAATATAATTGTAATTTTGTATTTTAAATCTTTATTAACTTACACAGACGCATTTTATTTTAGTCTAATTATCTTTAAGTTGACCTGTCCATGTATGCCCTGTGCTTCTATGATAATAAACGTTTTTGACATTGAGTTTGAGTCAACCGAGCCAGTCCCGCTTACGTGTAAGTTTTGGACCAAACCACAGGCATCCAGAAATATCAGAACAGATAAACATGCGGAGATTTAAAACATATTTTGTTCGCAGAAGCAAGGTGTGCTGTAAGAACACATTATGGATGCTAGATCAAGGAACCTGCGTGTCTAACTTTAGCTTTAAAGTTTTTACAAACATATAAATAACTGGCTGTCCGCCCGCGCTTTACCCGCGTTATAAATAAAGTAAATAGATTTACCGCGGTAAAAGTAGATTTTCTAAATTATCAAGGTTTTTAACAATATCAGATATGACTTAAAACGGGTAACATACCTACTATGATTTGACATAAGTATGATTTGACGGTTAAACGGTACGGTACGGTACGGTAAAATCATCTGTCAAATCATGGTAGGTATGTTACCCGTTTGAAGTCATAATAAGAGGACGCAAAATGGCGTTCAACTGAGTAACATCTTTTACACTTTATAATTTTATTTAACTTGACACTGGCAAACTGATGCTTCAAACGCAGAGTCCAATTTATAAGGAATTGAATTGAATTGAAGTCATAATAAAGTAGACTTAGTCCTTCACTGGGAAAACACTAAAATTGTTTTTTTTTTTGCGCCACACCAACATTAAAGATATATAATTAGCTGTTAAATTGTAACCTTCTTTTTTCTCCTCAATCTGCACCTTCTTCTCGCCGCCGCCCTCCTCTATGCCCAGCTTGTTCATGTTGTCGGTTCTCTCCTTGGCGGCGCCCATGAAGGCGCGCGGGTCGGACAGGGCGGCCATGAAATCTGAGATTCAAATAAAGTTAGGATTTTTAAGTTTTGTTTGGCTGCTGCGCAAGACGACTAGAAATATATAGTGGGATATCATTTTAGTTGAAGAAGTTTATAACTTCTGGACATTGCCTCCTCATTAGGCCGTACTTTCTTTTATTATTAAAAACTTGACATTATTATTTTTTATTAAATAAAGATTAGATATTATTAAAAAAAATCATGTGATGAATTAGCTGTATGCTGTACCTAACTCTTTTTTACTATGTAATTTTTAATTTAATTAATGTCCATGAATTATTAATTTGTAGAAATCTGACGTTCCTTGAATAACACTCACCGTTATTATACCTATGGTTGACAAATAAATATAAGATTGTACGGAGCACACTGCGCACCGTACACTTTCCTTCCTTCTAATGGTGTTTCAGCGTACCTTCGATCCCGAGGACGTTCACCAACTCGATGGACAGATCAAATGAACGTTCCATCGTCGTCCAATTTCTACGACACCGTCAGACAGAACTCGATGGAGACAAATTATCCGCTCCGGATGTAACTCCGATCCTCAGACACGAGGGACCGAGTGCAGAGAGAGAGAGTACCTTCGAAGCCGTCGGGCACGTAGATCTTGAGCTCGATGTTGCAGAACAGCATGGGCAGCGACATGGGGAAGTTGGCCTCCGTGCGCAGCGAGATGTGGCGGTAGCCGGCCTGCAGCCCGTCCAGCGGCAGGATGCGCTGCCCCAGCAGCTTGCCGCTCTCGTCGTACACGCCGAAGCGCAGCACGGCCAGGTCCGGCAGCACCACCTGGGGCCATCATCATCATCACCCTATTAACGTCCCCACTGCTGGGACACAGGGACTTCTCTCTTGACGAGAGAGATTAGGCCTTAATTCACCACGCTGGCCAAGTGCGGGTTGGTGAATGTCACATGTCCTTCAAACTCTTTTTTAAAGTTCTCAGAACATGCCGATTTCCTCACGATGATTACGTTCACCGTTAAAACATGTGTTTAAAGCGCACATAAATCTCTCAAGAAGAAAAATCCAGAGATGCGTGGCGGGGTTTGAACCCACGACCTTCGGAATGAAAGTCGAGTGTCCTCCCACTTAGCCAACACGGCCTGGTTGCATACGACAATGTCAAAGTCAATAGCATCTCGGAAGGTTCAATGGAGTCAATTGATAGCTTCAGGCGTTGCTTTGCGGAAATCCATTCTAAATACAGTAATTTGGAGCAAATATTTAGTTATTAATCCGCACCCGTGCCGTGTTTGGTCACAAGCATACTGAAAATTATATAAATCTAAATTTTAAAATTAAGATTAACCCCCGATTCTAATGCTTTAATTTCCCTATAAGACAAACATCATAATGTTTTGCATAATGTGCACACGTGATGCGCTTTCATTTGATACCCCACTCGAGTATTTAGTGCAGATTTTCGGTTTTCCTTCCCCACCCTCACCCCCATAACTTTTAAACGGCACAACCCATTTTCTGGTTGAAAACCCTTGAAAACAAAACCCGTGTCAAACTCACCTTTCATACAAAAAAAAAACTAAATTAAAATCGCACCATCCGTCGAGAGCTATGATGACAGATAGACAGACAGACATGTGTAAATTAAAACGCCCCCCCCCCCTCTCCCCCCCCCTTTTTTTTTTGCCCGGGTGTCATTTTTTCCCATGTGAACCTTTGCGTCACATGCTATTTCAACCAATGCGTATTGGAAATTTGCGATGGAATAAAAAAATAGTAACTTTTTGACAAATATGTCTCAATTTGATTATTTTGAATTTTAAAAATAATTGGATATGTATGTTTTTGGAAAACTAAAGATGACAAGAAAAAGCAAACAGTCCATTTTAAAGTATCGTGTGCATATTTTGACATGTAACCAATTGTTATCAATAAATAAACTAGGAACTATGAACTATTCCCTAAATTATTGTAAAAACCCTTAATATGTTATTTACCTTTCTGAACAAGAACGGCTCCTCATTGTACACCGGATTTAGTCCGTTGGCGGGGACCATGCGCGTCCGGAACTCTTTACGGATGGTGTCTGTGGGAAGTCCGTACATGTCCACTTCCACGTATGTCCCGACCTTCTTGTCGGACAAGAACTGTCCGGCGATCACCTGGGGGATAGACGGATGATATTTATTACCAAGACTACAATATGAACATGGAATAACGTGTGCATTGACAGCTTTTGATAATTGGAGATTTTTATGAATATTTTTGATAAGTGTTGGTGAAGTCGAGCCTAAGACTATATATGTAAAACCCTCAAGCGAATCCTCAGTAACGGCCAAAGGTCATTATTTGAACCGATTTTCATGAAACATGTCTAAGAACACCCAGGCCAAACACACCTTTCATACAAAAAAAACTAAATTGAAATCGCTCCATCCGTTCGGGAGCTATGATGTCCCAGGCAGACAGACAGACACGTCAAACTTACAACACCCCTCTTTTTTGGTCGGGGGTTAAAAAACATTCAATCAATCATTCATTAAAAAACAAGTAATAAACCGCGTTTTGTTATAGAATACCTTACAAAGACATGTAAATAAATAGCTACAAATACAGTTAACATTCCATTGTCTTCCACTATCACTTCGAAAATGGTGCTCCAAAAAAAGACAAAATCATTAAGTAGCATGCTAGGCATTTTGCATGACGGATAAGAGAAGATATCCACAGTTCCCGTTGTTCCCGAACTTGCCCTGGTTAAGCTGCATCGAAAGGTCTACTAGATGGTACCACAGAAATGGTTTTTACGGAAGACCAGCGTGGGTTGTACTGCATACTTCCCGCTTATGCTGAGTAAGGTCCATTTTGCAGTGCTGAAGACAAATTGTTTGTTTAACTATAATTATAAGTTGTATAATTTTTATGTTGATGTAATTTGTGTTTAGCTGCAAATAAATGATTTCTATTCTATTCTATTGTTGCCTGGAAGAGATCGCTCACAGCGATAAGGCCGCCCTTTGTACTCCAATGTATTGTCTTGTTATTGTTTGCAGTTTGTATTTTATTTGTGGTGTACAATAAAGAGTTATCTATTTATCTATCTATTCTATTCTATTCTATGGTCAGTACAGTAGTGATGAGGTCACAATCACATGTACCTGCACGGAGCACTGCGCGGCGATGACCCCGTCCACGGGCGCATCCGCGAAGGGGTCGAAGGAGCGGTCCGCGCGCCGCATGAAGTCCGGCTTCAGCAGGTAGCCGCAGTTCCCGTTGTACTCGAACTTGCCCTGGTTCAGCTGCATCGGCAGGTCCGACGTTTGGAAGTTCAGGGATACCATTTGGCAGCCGGCGTTCCAGAATACCTGAGGGTTGCTTTAATGTTTAGTGACGAGAAGGGAAAGTGTGTGTGTGTCAGCTACGACGCACTATTGGAGTTTACTCCTTACGAACGATAATTATGATATATATCGAATAGAAAAAAGGGTAAATGAATGCATCTGCTAAAATGATAAGAGAAACAAACATATATCTGTAATTATTCGGATTATTTATATTACTTTAATGAAGCGTATTACATAAAGTATGTTATAAAATAAAATAAATAAAATACAGTGAGACTACGAAGTATCGCGCAAAGAGGAGACCCCGAGAATGAGATACGCTGTGTAATGTATTCCATCTCATTCTTTTACACGTTCAATCCTACAGATATATATGTAGCACGCATAGTATATATATGTAGTCTTTCTACGTAACGCCTCAACTTTTCGTGTTACACTTCATTTTACTCCTCATAAAATTTCCGTACCGGGCCTTATAACTCCAATCGTTTCTAAAGGAGTAAACTCCAAAACGACGATGTTATTTAAATATTTTCTACAGTATTTAGAGCAAAGAATAGATACAAAATGGAGTAAAATATGAGGACTATTTTTGACCTATTAACCGTCTGAACTGAAATACATTAGATCCTCTCCTCAGGTCTTACGACTGGTGTAATTATATAGTTTTTGACACGGGTATGTATACATAGGAGGAAGTGTTATGATTATGTAATGGTAACAGAAAACGACCTGGAGTTTATTGATTATATTATAAAGACGTATTCCCTTAATTAATCTCAATACGATAGAACTTCAACGAAAAGCATACAAATTAATAAAAAAATTATCTTCCAAAACGGAAAATAAAAACGTTGACTTGGATTTAACAGATACGAAAACACGGACCATCGCGATCCCCTGAAAAATAAGATTCTGCAGCGCAGAGAAACATGCTGTGAAGCCTCTCGTGTCCATAAAAACCACCAATTTATCTTCTTTTCCTTTTGAGTTTGTCAATTTCCAAAAGTCAATACCTAAGCCCTTTACTATCGGGGTCTCACCTGAGGCATGTAATTGGAGGAGTCAGCGCGGGTGCCCTTGGGGTAGATTCTGGACATCTGCCTCTTGTTGTAGTTCACGAAGTCTATGGCCTGCTGCTTCAGGTAGTTCATGCCGGTGGTCTCCGCGAACGAGGACATGTTGTGGCAGATGTTCTTTTCTGTGGATGATACAGTTTTTAAGCAAGAATAAAGATTTATGATAAAACTGCTTCACTTTTGACTGCTTCGAAAATTAAAGATCTCACCAAATCTTAGTAATTTAAGCAATAGTTAGTTATGTCAAGCAAGAGCTATCTCGCTTTGTGTGACAAAGTCTCTTAGCGAAATAACTGTATATATTCTATAATTTCTATATATCTACTCGGTATGGTGAAACTGGTCCCTAAGAATTAACTTGTAACAGAACAATGAGCTAAATATTTGCCAGATTGTTACAACCTAATTGTACAAACCAACGAGGTTTAAATAACTACTTATAAACTACAACTTAACTTTGCTTTAACGGTGAAGAGAAACATCGTGAGGAAACCGGCATGTTCTGAGAACTTTAAAAGAGTTTGAAGGACATGTGACATTCACCAACCCGCACTTGGCCAGCGTGGTGAATTAAGGCCTAATCTCTCTCATCAAGAGAGAAGTCCCTGTGTCCCAGCAGTGGGAACGTTAATAGGGTGATGATGATGATGATGAACAATGATCTACTTGCCAACGAACTACTTACAAACCAACGAGGTTTAAATAACTATTTATAAACTACAACTTAACTATGCTTTAACGGTGAAGAGAAAAATCGTGAGGAATCTGGCATGGTCGGAGAACTTTAAGGAGTTTAAATGAATTAATGAATGAATAAATTAATGAATGAATAAGTAAAACACCATAATATTTAGTAGTTAAGGACACGCGATGCTCTTTCACACTAGTATATTTGCAGATTTTCGGATTTCCTTCCCCACTCTCACCCCCATAACTTTTGAACGGCTCGACCAATATTCATGAAACATGTCTAAGAACACAAGGGCCAAACTCACCTTTCATACAAAAAAAACTAAATTGAAATCGCTCTATCCGATCGGGAGCTATGATGCCACAGACAGACAGACAGACAGACAGACACGTCAAACTTATAACACCTGTCTTTTTTGGTCGGGGGTGAAAAATAAGTTTGGACGCAATGAGAACAAAGGATGGACGAAGCAAGATGGATGATAATGACTAACTCTCGGCCTCCTCGAAGCTCTGGAACTTGATGGGCTGCGCGTAGTTGACCATGGAGGAGAGCCAGGGGTGCACGTTGGTGGTGGAGCCGGTGTAGGCCACGGGCGGCGGCGCGTCGCCCTCCGCCGCCGCCACCTCCGCCACTATCTCCTCCGGCTGGTGCCGATAATGACGATAATGACAGTTATTTTTAAGTTAGAAAGAAACAGTTGCTGTGGAGTTTTAATTGAAGTGAAATTAATAGAATAGAAACTTTATTCATTATATAAAACACAACCTTAATTGTTTTTGTTTTATTGCAATAAAGAAACTAAAACTGAAAATTCATTTTATATAATTATTATAATGAAGTGACAACAACAAGACAAGAACGTGTGTATTAGTTTAGTGAATTAGTATAACGTTGTCTAGTTAACATTGTAAAAGTTATAAAGTATTTTAATTAAATTATCAGAATAAATATCTATCTATGTATGTCTATTATATTAAGTTTATCAGATGTATAGTACCCGTAACACAAGCTTATAGCTTACCACGGGGCTAGATGTTGTTGTGTGGATTGTCCGGCAATATTTATTTATTTATTTTTGAATGAAGAAAATAATCATGTAAAATGAATAGGCATGATAACTATAAAAACAATGATTTATCTTGAAAACTAATGTTTTAAACTCATATTTTATTTTTATTTTTGCAAAGTATACATAAACTTATAATACAAAAGTAGTGAACATAGCTGATGTCGTAAAACTTCGCTACATGTTATTGCGGATTTTAAATCCATCATTATCAGCCAGTTGCATATTACTCTTTTATTTACAAAACCACTGTATCTAACTAACTGAGATATAAGAATGCATACCTTTTTATCAGGGACAGCGACGGCCGTAGCGTCCTCCAGCACCTCGTCTTCAATGACGAACTGTCCCTGGCGGAACAGCTCCAGCTCCTGGCGCTCCACCTCCGGCTTCAGGCGCTTGTTCTTGATGAGGATCTTGCGCTTGAGAGCTGACGGCGGGGGCAGCGGCACTCCGGGCTCCAGCTAGGAGCAGCGCGAGAAAGATTGAGGATGTGAAGTGGATTTTCAGTATTATTACTGCTGGTCATCTTTACAGAATTAATGACAAAATAGGCTGATGCTCGCAACTTAACAGCTGGGCAAAGACTTTATTTAAATACAAGTCAGTATTTTGATTTTTAATTTTTAATTTCTCGGGCTGTTAAAAATACACTCCTGGAAGGCAGTTCTATTCTATGATATTATAACGAATTCGATATATATAACCTCAAATCAGTTTATGTTTATCGGTTTTTTTACGAATCGTTTTAATCATAAGCACGAGAACTACTCTCTGAAGTCCAATTGTTGAGCAATCATCAGACAAAGTTATTAAACATTGACAAAAAACGAAACAAATCTACCGACTTTAGGATATTACGAATTTGTTATAATATCATAGGCGCAAGAAATTGCCTTTTAGAACTAGATCTTCCCCCTATCATAATGGAATGGATTACAGCATAATGAGGCGTCGGCAGGCGTGTGGGGTATTTTCTGGTTAGTTTCTCCCATTCAAAGTCCAAAGAAGAAAAAAGATTGTTACCGGATAGTCGGCCAGCTGCTGCGTCAAGAGCAGATCCCCCAATATATCATCGCAGTACTTGGCCAGCTTGTACTGCTGCGCCTTGCAGCAGTGGTTCTCGAAGGACAGGATCACGGGGCAGTCCGACGTCACGAAGGCGGTGTCTCGCAGCGCTATGATGACGTCTTTGAACAGGATGTCTGTGCACATCGCTTTGCCGTGGGTGATGATAGGCTCTTCGTCCTCGCCTTTGCCGTCCCAGCAGTCGAGTTCTACGCATCTGTGGATGTGTTTGTATTTGATCAGAAATTATTCTTAGTTGCTGTACTGAGTTTATCAATTTGGACGCAAAATTGTGTTTCCTAGAGAAAACTGACAACACGGATACTGGCAAACTGACGCTTCTAGCGCAGAATCCATATCTCTCGTAAAAATAGACTCATTTTACCTTATAATCGTCGATTTTAGTTTTGGATGGTCTACTTAACTTATTATACAAAATAAAATAAAATAACTAGGAGTTAACCATGAGAAACTAACTTATTCGTGTTGGAAGACAACAACCGTTGCAAAAACTGTTTTTTTCTCTCTGATAAAACAGTAGAAGCAAGATATATAAATAAATACCTTACTACTAATTACTACTTACTAACATTTTGGTATATAACTTACAACTAATTATGTTTTTTCTGGCAGTTTTCATCTTAACTAAAGACGCTTAAAGGGCTGCGTTAAAATATGCTGGTATACAACTCCTGCAGACAATAAATCTAAATTTAAAATTTAAGAAAAACCCCCAATTCCAATGCCTTCATTTCCTTTAATGTAAAACAACATAGATTATGTAATGTGGACGCGATGCGTTTTCATTTGATACCCCACACTAGTATTTTGCAGATTTTCTGTTTTCCTTCCCCACTCTCACCCCCATAACTTTTAAACGGCTCAACCGATTTTCATGAAACATGACTAAGAACACCCAGGCCAAACTCACCTTTCATACAAAAAAAACTAAATTGAAATCGCTCCATCCGTTTGGGAGCTATAATGGAACAGACAGACAGACACACAGATAGACAGACAACCACGTCAAACTTATAACACCCCTCTTTTTGTCTCAATGATCCTATCCATTCAAGGTTGTCTGGTAGAGATCGCTCTTGAGCGATAAGACCGCCAATTGTCGCATAGATTTAAGAACATTATTGTTATGTTTGTTTTGTAATTGTGTGCGCAATAAAGAATTATTATCTTATCTTATCTTATCTTTTTTGGTCGGGGGGTTAAAAATTCAGGAGCGTGTAATGGCCATGGTGTGTTCTCACCTGCAGCCAGCCAGGAGCACCTGTCGGTACATCTCCACAGAGCTCTTCCCGCCGAACTGCCGGCCCGAGAGGTACGTGTTGTGCGACGAGTTGATGTAGTAATGCGTGAGGGGCTGGTCCATCTCCATGTACTGGTCCAGGCGGTCGAGGAACACGGGCGCGTTCTCGTCCGACATCAGGTAGCGGATCAGACCGTCTTTTGTCAGGCATTCTGAGGGGAGGATCTTGTGTTAAGCATTCTGTATGGGAAATTTAGTAATGAAGTTTCTATGAAGGTATGTTATAAGAATATGAATGATTTATTTTGTCACAATCACAACATAATACAACAAATACATAAATTAACATAAGGTAAGAACTATATAAAAAATAACAACAACATGTTGCGACAAAAAAGGTAACCATTCAGCATAAGCTGCGGCAGAACGGGTCCAACCACAGCGCTGGTCTTCCATGGTTACCTGAGTTGTGTTGGTTAGCTTAAAGCATAGAATAATAAATTACTACGTAAGCTTAAAGTATATTACAGAAAGAAAACAAACAAAAAGAGAAACTATAATAATAAACATTATATATGTTATGTGGTTTTGGCAAAATTATATAGAGTATGTTAGATTGTATGCTTGAACCCGCTAATCTCTGGTCCATCCCGCGGGAAAATGCATTAAACACGGGCTCAGCCGTGGCATGTAAAGCTAGTGTTTCTTTTCACTCTATGACATTTTTTTAACATATTATTTAGACATGTGAATAATAATAATAATAACCTATATTACAAAATTTTTTTTTGGTAATTTATTTATTTTATTACCTAGCATGATTATAAATTCACATGCCTCAAATGGCAAGACATGTAGTAACATATACCATGCCTTTGGTGAATATATGATTTAATTTGATTTGAATAAACTCACTAGCATTCTTAGCTTCTTCGTCCTGTTCGTAAGTGGTGATGATCTCGGCCGCTCGTTTCTCCTCGTACAGCGGGTACAGGATCTCGTTCAGCCGAGGGTCGCGCTGCTTGTCGTTCATGAAGTTCACGAACTGGTCCAGGTTTATACGGTCCGCCTTGCCTTGGGTACTAGAATATAAAGAGATTGTAACATTACGGAAAGAAGGATAACGTATTTTATTCGGAATACATAAGGCAACGACGTCTGCGAAAATTTATTGATCCAGTAGACAGATGAAGAACAGCAGATGGTTCGTTCTTTTATTAAAACACTGTTGAGGATCAGTCGATAAGATTGTGTAAAACTACAATGCAGGTGGACAATTGATTTTGCGTGGTGACATTATAGCCTGAAAGTATTTTCCGGGCTGTTCAATTGACGAAAGTTCTCCAGTAGGTACATACTCAACAGACATCAGCATTAAGTAAAGCCGATGGATTGGTCTATAGTAGTCAATAATAAAAATAGGATATCAAATTGTTAATTAAATGAATCTACATTTGTTGACTTGATATTTTCAAGATTAGCAACATGATGATCCTTTATTAAATCTTCCTCTTATTTCTCTATAAAAGTAACTCAATCGCAAATAATCATCAGAAAACTCACATGGATCTGAAGAGCTCTTCAATATCATTCCTCGGACAGATCTTATGATACAAGGCGTAGAACTTGTCAAACGTGAATGCTTCTCTCTCCATCGTGTCATTCTTGCCTGACGGGAGACCAAGATCCGATAGGCACTGGTACACCAACTTCTCAGTCTTCCCTGAAGCGAAGGTGCGGGCGACCACTTTAACTGGAACTTTTCCCTTTGGGTCTGTGAGGAAGCAGAGTCGCATCCAGCTAAAAGGATGGAAGGTGATTAGCGGTTTGATTACACATTACCTATTAATAAAATGGTTAAGTGGTGGAAGTTACTAAAATCCTTGATTTCATATAATACTAGGTATTTCTAATTCCCAGACTTAGCAAGCTTTAACTAGGTAAAAGCATTAGTAAAAATATCTAGTACGCTACACTGACGGGGCAAATTGAATTTGGATTTTCGTCGACTAAAGCATAAAACACGGATACAAGCCTTTATAGGAAGAAAATCTATAAACCACTCGACTTATCCCTACAAAGTTGTCTTGACTCAAAGCGGTTTTCCAGACAATACGAAGACACGAGTACATATTATCAAAGTAAACTGTATAAAAGCATTCTGAATCTATTATTGTTCTGACCTGAAACATCATCAAACATCGATAGCCATGCATTTTACATGCTTCATTCGCTGAAGCGGCGGGATCTTACATAATAAATGCTTGACTCGCGCAGGGTGTTCCTCAGGGTGACTGCTAATTGATTTCGGTAAAGCTTTCGATAAAGTTCGGAAGCCTTGTAAACTCAACATAATTGCTATTTTACTTCACTTGCTGTTGAATTTGAAACATATGACTTTGTTCAGCCGAGGTTTGAGTTAGATGTTTGTAGTATGTACTTACTGTGCCTACCTACTTTGCCCTTTGTACTCCGATGTATTGTATTGTTACTGTTAACTGTTTGTATTTATTCGTGGTGAACAATAAAGAAATATCTATCTACCTACTTTTGTAATGTATATTGCTTCACTGACACATTAATTTGAACGAATATGTGCAAGTATTACCTACTCTGTACGATATCATCAACATATTTTATGTTACTTCTACCCTAACACGAGTTTAATAGGGTCAAAAGTCATGAATGTTCCCTTAGAAAATTTACCTACTTAACTCCCTTCAAACTAAGCCAATATTTACTTTAGCGTTATTTGTACTGTTCCGTTTATTTAGCAAAGTTGGCCGAAAACGGGTTGGAGGCTATTCAACCGTATTTATATTTACCAAAGGAAAATGGAAATATTTTTGCAAACAGTAAATGGGTCAACAGACCGCATACAGACTTTTACGTTGTTAGCTAGACAGGGGTGCCCAACCACAGGGGCGCAGGGCGTTGCGAATAGGCAAAATGAGTCGAATTTTTATTGGTAAGTAGAGCAGTTTTTATTGGGTTATCTAATTATAAATATCAGTATTGTAACGGTTCTCGGCTAGATTTTTAAACTTTCACACTTATATTTTTCGAATTGTATATTCATTGCAATTTGGTTGGTAGCTTAACTTTATTTTGGATTGCAACACCCCATACCGTTATTAATAACAACATTATTTCTATTGAAAGTGGGAGAACGGATTATAATACCTTCTTGAACACCTGTGTCAATAATAAAAAGAAATACTGTTTAGATGAAAAAGATGTTCAAATTAAGCCGTATTTAAATAACAATTTTGTTAAAACCAATTGGACAAAGCAATTTTAAGTTATTAATTTAGAGTTTAATTAATAATAAAAGCAACGCCTGAATCTTAATAGAATTTTGTTAACATGTAATTTAAAAACGAAAAGATTATTCGTATCTCTAATTTGATCTATTCTTATGCAAAAAAAAGTTTCCACTCAATATCCTCTCTAAAATACGGAAAACAAAAATTTATTATCTTTATATTTAAATATTTATGTTTTTTTTTATTTTACTAGCCCTAGTCATTAAGTTTACTAAGAAACTATGGATTATTTGTTGTCCGAAATAAAATATTTTTATTTCATTTTATTTAAATAAAAACATATCCACTTAAAAATTCATACAAAAACTATCATAACGAACTAAATCGAAATAAAGTAAGGCAACATTTCGTGCGGTCTGCCAGACCCGACTAATGGAAAGGTTGACTATCCCCGTTCTAAATGAACTTCTACTGGACACTGATGGTGCGGTGCGGTGGACGCGGCCGCGGCTAGCTCGCAAATAAATACTTTTTACTAGACTAGCTTTTACGTTCTGCTATTTAGCTAGCTAGTTAATCGAATAAAGTTGGCTTTATGTTCAAACGAGGTTCAGTTTGTTTTTTTATCTAACTCTTTAGAGTTTGAATAGTATGGCAGGTATTTTTAATTATTTTATCTAATCTTTAGTTATGCTTTGTGAATGACAAAGTAATAAATGATTAAAGAGCAAATAAATCACAAAGTGTCATTATCTAGTGCACTTCCCATAACATAAGAAAACCAATTTAATTTTAAAAACTATTAGCAACTCCTACAATTTCCTCTATGTTTAGAAATATAGATACTAAGATAATTTCTTTGTTGTACACCAAAACTTGCAAATGAACTTAACAATAACAATCAGTAACATCATTATTAGTAGTATAATCGGCAGCCTTATCGCTAAAAGCGATTTCTTTACGTAGAATAAAATAAAGTCGTTCCGTTATCTGTACGCATGGATCTTTTAGGCTACCTGCTCAACTGATTTTAATGCAGTTTTCTTAAATAGGTAGAGTGATTAGAGAAATATTTATATCGTGTCTATAACAAGCTCTCTACTTAGTTAGGGTAAGGTACCAATTGGGATAAAGGAGACACAGGTTTTAAGAAATAATAGCTTTGAGACTTTTTTTACTCTACGGGATCACTAACTAAGCGGTCCAATCGGTAGTAAATGTTTGTATCTTAATACCTTGTTATTTATCTTTAAGCTTGTTATGCTTCTTATAAGATTTTTTTTCTCAATTATTATTTAAATATATTAAATATATTAGGGTGTTTTCTATGTATCATATGTAAGTATTTACAAAAAAAAAAGTATCTATGTAGTATATCAGTCACCTAACAACCATAGTAGTCCGGAAATATTTATTTATTTATATTTTTTTATTTCTACACTATCGAAGCTGACGCGGGCCGCTGGATTAAAAATGGCGTTACGATAATTTTAACACATATTCTGTGAACACACTGTATAAGCCTTCAGAACTGCTGACCAGAACAAACCTAAACTTATGAATTTATTTGACGGAAAAGCTTTTCCTGCAAATTTCCACGCAATAACTCTGGTAAATAAACAGAGCCTGCTGGCAAAACGCCAGGCTGCAACGACAAAACCTGTGACAGCGAGCAATTAAGAGTTTCACAAAATATCATATAGGAGAATATTTAGTTTCATATTATGACGACGATATTTATAATTCGATAAACTCATGATGCCGCGATCATGGCGCTTGCAACAGCGTCGAAATATCGGAAAACTTAAGAACCGTCAAATCATGGTTTGTTACAATATTAAAACTTGAAAAGGGGGCGTCTTTCTCTTAAATCACCCTTTCTTATGTTGACTACTGTATTCAAATTATTTATGTTCCTATAATAATAACCGTCTTAATTAATATTAATAAATAAATAAATAAATCTAAATTTAAAATTGAAAGAAAACCCCCGATTCCAATGCATTAATTTCTTTAAAATAAATAAATAAATATTTCCGGAAAACTCACACATACAACATAGAAAACACCCAGACCCGAAACCAGAAATTGTAGATCGTACAAAATTAGGTCCCCCGGCGGGAATCGAACCCGCAACCTCCTGCGCCTCAAGTTGACGTTCGCCCACCGAGCCACAGAGGTCGTCAAAAGTAAAACACCATAATATTTTGTAATGGACACGCGATGCTCTTTTATTTGATACCCTACACGAGTATATTTGGAAAACATAAAATCTGCAAATATACTCGAGTGGGGTCTCAAATGAAAGGGCAACACGTGCACATTACAAAATAGTATGACTTTTTACTTTAAAGGGACCTTAGTTGGTTCTGGAATCAGGAATTCTTTTTAATTTTAAATTTAGGTTATTATACTATGATAGCTCAGTATTTTAATAAGGTACGTATACACAGATAAGTAGCTTTCACCAATAAAACAATGCTAATCATATAGAAAGAGGTTATGAAAAAAATATGAATAAAGTAGGTATAATAACTTGGTTTTTATATATTACTTCGGCTACAAGGCTGCAGTAAGAACTTACGTCCGTGGGTCGTGAGTACAGCAAACTTACCAACTCCGTCCGATATTAACAAAGTTCACGTCTTAGCAAACACACGCTGGTTGCAATGAATTCTACATTTTATATACCTTTTTACTGAACATCGTAAAACAATCTACAGCATTTTCTAATTGATTTTCAGAAGTAGCATTTAGTTCGATCGATAGTTTATTTATTAATTTATAAAACACATAACTTACATATAATTTAAATCTTAAACGTTAAATATTGCACATTGCTTATTTTTGCTTAAAATAAAATAACACATCATATACCAAATATATAATAACAAACTACTGTGTGGGATAACTATAAGAGATCATTTTTCTCAAATAACCAGAAGGCTTACTGAGATTGAATTACCATCAAAGTAAAAATAGTGAAGCGGATACAATGTACACGGATGTGTACGGATACGGATGTACAATGGTGTTTATAAATGTCTATAAAATAATTAAATAAATAAAAAATGTTAATTTCAGACACAGGTCCGTGTTTGCAGAAATTATAAACAATACACACAATTTATATTTAATGAGAGCAAAATGTGCAGAGACCGATTAGTTAAGGAAATATGGAACCTCGGATTTTTTTATATGAACACCCCTGGGATAACTTTGGAGTTTAAGGGCCTGTTTCACGATCTTCGAGGTGAAATGGTGAAAACATAGAGATATCAAGTGAACTGACAACTGTCACTGACGTAAGATTGCTCTATATTTTACTTGTTGACTAAGATTACTTGGTGATTGGGAAAGAAGCCCTAAGAGTTAGATCATTGACTGACAAAGGTGTGTATTGTATGTTTGTTTATGGAACCTTTGTTTGTATTAATTGAACAGTGCGTGAAACGATTTTTTCGTGTTTCGTAATATGGTCCGGAGAAGCTACCTACCTTCTAGGTCTTCATGCCCCATCTTAGACCACATCGTCACTTTACATCAGGTGAAATTGTGGTCAAAAGAAGGCTTATCTAGCATAAAAAAACTGATTAAAAGGAAAAGATTATACGCTTAAATGTTTAAAATTCGATACCTACCTACAAAGGTACTAACTAAATCCATTATGTGTACTTATTAATGATGGCGAGTTTTCCAAGCCAATGGTCATATTTCCTATCTAAATGATTTTGTTGGTATCATGTGATAATAACGTCATTTTACGGTCGAATGGATGAACTGATTTACACGAATTTCGTGTTTATCAGTGTTCGTTAATAACTGACAAAATTCGAACTAATGGCCTTAAAGCATGCATTTTCAGCCTTCATATATTTTGCTAACTACCTAGTCTAACAGGCCTCACGTATAATTTTCCCTTTCTACGGTCCCACTGCTGGGACACAGGGGCTTCAATCTTGACGAGAGAGATTAGGCCTTAATTCACCACGCTGCGCTGACCAAGTGCCGGTCGGTGAACAGTACATGTCCTAAAAACTCTTCAAAGTTCTCAGAACATGCTGGTTTCGCACCATTACCTTGACCGGAGGCCTCACGTGCATAAAAATATATCTAGCCTAAGCGACGGACGTTGCTACTCATGAAATATGAATGACAGAGTTACAAACAGAATATTAGATAGACCAAAAGCCGAAGCATATTTAAATATCTATACTAATATTATAAATCTGAAGAGTTTGTTTGTTTGTTTGAACGCGCTAATCTCCGAAACTACTGGTTCGAATTAAATAATTCTTTTTGTGTTGGATAGTCCAGTTATCGAGGAAGGCTATAGGCTATATAACATCACGCTACGACCAATAGGAGCAAAGATATAGTGGTAAATGTGTAAACTCCCGTGCGAAGCCGGGGCGGGCCGCTAGTAATATTATAAAGCTGAAGAGTTTGTTTGTTTTTTTGTTTGTTTGAACGCGCTAATCTCCGAAACTACTGGTTCGAATTGAATAATTCATTTTGTGTTGGATAGTCCAGTTATCGAGGAAGGCTATAGGCTATATAACATCATGCTACGACCAATAGGAGCAAAGATATAGCGGTAAATGTGTAAAAAACGGGAGAAATTATTTCATCTTTGAAGCCTTCCGTTTTCACGGCGCACGCAGTGAAAACGGTTCAAGATACACAAAAAATATGTATTAAAGAATAATAGCTCTTTTAATGATCTAAAAAACAGTCCGCGATAGTATATGTCTATCTTTTAAGATTAACTCACAAAAACCGTTTTTATGGTACCTAATTTGGTCGAAATAATTTGTTTAAGTTGTATCAACATAATAATATTAATCTTTATTCAAATAAATATGTTGTTGGTTAAGAGTACTTCATTGTGAATAAAATTGTCTTTGACATAACTTAATTTCAACAAAAAACTTTAAAAATTACCGGGAACTTTTTTTACCCGTGCGATGCCGCGGCGGGCTGCTAGTATTTAAATATACATAGAAAATAGTCAGACGTTTTGGAAAAAACCACCGGTCAATAGACAGGACAACGAACCATTAAATTTGGGAATATAATACACGTGGGAGACTTTTATGCCCTCATAAATAGGAAATTATGTTAATCAAGTAGACGTCAACGGTATACGAAGAACCATAAATATCTACAGTCAAAAACAAAAGTAATTGATCAAAATCATCGTTTTGAATCATCTTGTGTGTCGTGAAGGTGTCAATTTGATTGACCCCCGACCAAAGAATAGGGGTGTTATAAGTTTGACGTGTCTGTCTGTCTGACTGTGTGTCCATCTATCTGTCTTTTTTTATGCCTTCATTTCCCGTCTCTCTGTCTGGGACATCAAAGCTCCCGAACGAATGGAGCGATTTCCATTTAGTTTTTTTTTTGTACGAAAAGTGAGTTTGGCGCGAGTAAAAAGTGCGAGTGTTCTTAGACATGTTTCATGAAAATCGGTTGTGCCGTTTAAAAGTTATGAGGGTGAAAGTGGGGAAGGAAAACCGAAAATCTGCAAATATACATTAATATCAAATGAAAGCGCATCGCGTGCCCATTACAAAATATTATAATTTCTTACTTTTACGGAAATTCTTATATTTAGATTTAGATTTATTAGAAGTTTTATTTGGTCAATAGATAATGATCATAATAGCACCGAGGATTGAAATAAATGTGATCACTTTCTGATGACACGTTATTGGTTCCTTTACTTTAACAAACTACAATAGTCCGTAACTTTTGACCTAATTTTCAGTTTTTATTTCTTTGGGATCCTATTTCATCAGTTTATTTTGCTGTTGACTGCACCTACATATAGTTAATTATTGCGATACAATAGTTCTTGATCGAAGTGATTGGCAAAGGCGGCAATATAGCAGGTCTGATTTCCGACGAGGCATCATTGTTTGAATATTCTTCCAGAACCTTTTCCTAGATCTGGACGTTTTCTATGTTTTATATAAATGCCTATATTAGTAAGTGTGTATCTATAATGCTTTAAATGTAACAAACAGGTGTCTAGGACCTGTAACACAAGCTTACGACGGGGCTAGACGTTGCAGTGTGGATTATCCACTTAACTTTAATTACATTCATCGATTTAAGAATGCCATGCGATACACAAAACCTGCCTGGAAGAGTACGCTCTTAAGCGATAAGGGCACCCTTCGTAACTCTTCCTCATATGTGATTTTTGTAACTAAAATTTTGTTTTTGTGTATAATAAAGTGTTTTTGTATTGTATTGTAAAGCCCTCGTACCAGCCCGATACCTGTGGGTAGGTAGCCGCTACACCTACATATGTTAGGTGCTAGCTTTAAGGTTCTGGTTAATCACAACTCTAGCGCAAATCTAGCTGTTCTACAA
The DNA here is from genome assembly GCA_929108375.1 of Gymnoscelis rufifasciata. NCBI lineage: Eukaryota > Metazoa > Arthropoda > Insecta > Lepidoptera > Geometridae > Gymnoscelis > Gymnoscelis rufifasciata. Next base: position 1,475,710 of record OV815315.1, on the reverse strand, counting down.
TAACTCAACTGCTTCATGAGGTTAGTCCTCACGCAGACGTTGTTGATCTTGTTGTTATGTGTAATCATGCGAAGGCACTCTTTCCATTCCTACGACAAAAGCGAAACATGCATACAACTGTCATATGTCAGAGATGATCGGGTTCAATGCGCCATTACCCCCAATTTCACCATTTTATGCTACAATCGAGCTTAATTGAACCAAGTTCAACCATTGAAAATATCAATTTAATGTCAATTTGATCTCTGTTAGGCGGCAAACGAGTTTAGCCTGATGGTCCATAGCGCCAATGGTGAAATAGGAGCGCAGTCGAAGGGTAATCGGGAGCGTTTTAATTACGCTGAGAACTCGGCAGTGGGCGAAAAGTTGAATTAATCCGAGTGGAATAGCTGTTTTATTATTTCTTTTGCTGAAACCACCTGTCAAATACGCGTGTTTAAAGCAATATAGGCTTTGGCCAAACCTACGCGGGAAGTGACTGCGACGTGGGGGCGTCTTCAAAGCGGGAATATTTTTGCCTCTAAGCGTTCCGCCTTGTGGTCGCATAGATGTGCTATGGACCATGGGTAGGTCGCGCAAGTTTGGCCGAAGCATAACCATGGTACCATATTAAGAACTTGAACCTCAACTGCACTCCGACTGTTTTGGCGCATTAAGTCCCGACAAGAGATACGCAAATCTCTTTCATTAGATAAATGGAGCAATCTTCTGAAATTAACACTAGTATTAGTAAGCTGCAAAACCTTCGAGATTCATGATTAACAATTTTCCATACAGTGTTCTCCTTTCTATAAATAAAAATTGTAAAACTAGGCTCAATAAAAATTAAAATAACCGCCACCAAATGTATACTTTGCAGAATGCATGCTGACACAAATATATATTTTAGGGCATTCTTACCACAACCATTTGACATGCTGACATAAGCAAGATATGCTGACATGCAATGTAACTTACTGCTTCTTCAGACAAGTCATCGGACACACGTTGTTGGCTTTGACATTGTGGGTGATTTTCCTCAGTCCTTGCAACCATACCTTTATTTGAAACAGTTTTATTAATTTCCAACATCCTATAAAATTTTTGCGTGTCTCTTTAAAAAATTTAAGTGGTTTAGTAGGGTAGGTCCGCATGCGATGAGATTGGTTGTGGGTTCGATTCCTGTTGAGTTACTTAAACCTAATATTATATAAGTGCCTAGTTATGCATCTATCTATTGCATGTTAGTGTGTTAATTAAATCCTTAATCTCTAAATCTTCATTAAAGAGAGAAGAGCGTTACGTGTTTTTTAAACTTATTGACAATATATTTTTATATTTAATAATCAAAAATATTTATGTACAGAGCTTAATGTCTGTAGTATTGATTCTAAATAATAAAATAAAAAGTATTCGTACTATTATTTTGGTGTCTATTCGGGTCATGACTAATACTTACATATATTATTTAAGAACAACAACTTGTAAAACAACATACATAGTTGCAAATTTGTATTTGTGTTTTTCTGCAAGCAATAATGAAGTTCTATTGCTCGCAAATTTCTTAGATTAAAGAACATCGATGCTTTGTGGCGGCTTATTTATTCTGCTTAATGCACCCGGAAACTTCTGGGTGAATTAGGTCTACTACTAGTGTACTTAATGCACCTGGGTGAATTAAGTATACCACCCCTTTTATTCCATAATTCCTGAGCCATTTCACGCTACTAGACAAACTCTCTAAATTACCCTGATGTACGTATTATAGTTTGTAAATGCTTCGGATAATTTGAATAACCCTACTATAAATCAATATTTAAATCAATGTAATCCAGGAATCTATGTAGTTCAAGATCAATTCGTTTTTTATTTGATTTGATCGACAAATCTACATAGAATAACAATGGACCGAGTATTCCGATTAACATACAAAAGAAATCCTCTGATGCAATAAAAAAACAAACAGAGAAATTACGGCAATAAAGATCATTCGGATTGTTATTGTTTCAAAGGACAGTTTTTATACATTCATTTATGCATTAATTTGAATTTTTCGAGAGATTTTATCTTACTAGAGTCTATCACCTCTAGTAAGATAAAATCTGCGCCGAGTGATACTGAGCTGCCCCCAAACTCTCTGGCTCAAATATCACTTATACAATATATTTTGTAAATTTTAATTTATTTTGTGTAGTCGTATGCTATTTAAGTGTTATTACGACTGCCTCAGTAGCGCGGTGGGGGAAGATCAGCTTGCGCTGCAAGAGGTAGTGGGTTCAATTCCCGCCGAGGACTCAAGAGTTTGTATATTCTGCACGCACTTATCCTCGGTCTGGGTGTTTAATATGTATAATAAAAAATATTTATATTTGTATGTACATTACATTAAGTATAACAGATGTCTAGTACCCGTAACATGAGCTGAGAAATTACCGCGGGGCTAGATGTTGTGTGGATTGTCGGGAAATATTTATTTATTTATTATTTGTAAGGCATGTTGGATTGTTCATGAACTTTCCTTAATTATTGAGTAAGGAGCGTTAAGTACGTGATTTAAAATAAAATGTATTTCCTAATATTAATATGTAATATTTATTTAATATGCATTGTAATGCAAACAACATCTAGCCCCGTGGTTAGCTCTAAGCTTGTGTTACGGGTAGGTACTAGATATCTGATATACTTAATATAATATACTTACATAGATAGATATTTTTATAATACATATTAAACACCCAGACTAAGGAGAAAAGTGCTTGCAGAACATACAAACAATTTCACCCTCGGCGGGAATCGAACCCGCTACCTCTTGCCCTGCAAACGGACATTCGCCCACCGCGCCACCGAGGCAGTCCACATTTGCAAGTGTTATTCGGATATTAGGTATTTCTGATATTATTAACGGGATCCTCATCGGTTTTTAGGAATTTACGTACAATACGGCAAGTGTTTGGAACTACTGATTTTGCATAAGTGTGTATGTGTTTTTAGGTAAATTTAGTGAGGTTAGTGAGGTAAATAACTGTTCCGGGATTGCTCCCGTAGATGAAAGAACAATAGGAATAATGGAAACCTTCTCTAGCCTCCACATGCGCGTGATTTCGTTTTTTAGTTCAACATATTTAGAGAGCTTATTATTATTATTATTTTGTTCTGAGATTTTTATCTGCTCGACAATTTGCTTGTCGGAAAATTATGATAGCACACGGGCCTAAGCGAAGTGTGTATCGTTTTGGGTTTGGATATTTGGAATAATTAAGATATTAGTATTTTGAGTGGATTCGGTTTGTAAGAGTTTACGGACTAAGCGGCAGGTGTTTAAAATAACAGATTTTTGTAATAGCGTGAATGTGTGTTTAGGTAAATCTAAGGATGTTAATGATGTAAATAACTGTTTGGGAATGACACCTGTGGACGAGAGTACTATAGGGATAACTGAAACTTTCTCCAGTTTCCACATACGAGTAATCTCGTCACTTTGGAGATTGTGAGTGTTTGGTATTGCTATATCAATTAAAAGTGCTGATTTATTGCTTCTATTATGATTGTAGATGAATGGTCTGACCTTGGCGGTGGCCGCGTCGGGGCACACGACGTGCTGGTAGTTGATGTTGATGTAGTCGGTGCCGCTGCAGATGGTCAGGGACTTGTCCTCCAGGCTGTCGCCGTGCTTGTTGAGCAGCGTGTTGCCCAGCTTCGTGTCCTGGAACATATCTACATCTTACACCAAGGTACTATCTATACTAATATATAAATAAAAATGAATTGTTGTTCGTTAGTCTGATTAAAACTCGAGAACAGCTGAACGGATTTATCTTATCTTAGTCTTGAAATGTTCGTGGAGGTTAAAAAACAAAGGTTCAAAAAAAGGTTGTGGAAGGTTTAAAAGGTGAGGAAAAATCGAATAATTGTCGGGATTTTTTTTTATAATTATCCGTGCGAAGCCGCGGCGGGCGGTAGGTACAGAATAAAACTATAAAGAATGCTATTATTTGCAACGATGAAATAAATATCACAAACAATGGTAAAGAGAATGAGAAAATAAATAAATCGTTGCAAAATGGTATCTGACTCAGCATTTGTTGGCTGCAAACAAGTTCGCAACCACCTGCCAAAAACATAGCTATGTATGTAGACAAAAGCTTAAGTTTTAAACAAACAACTAATTTATACTTAACTATTTACTACAAGGGTCCAACTGTATCAGGGTAAAGTGTTAAGTAGTTTTCGAAATTATCGCAAACATAGAAACTTAAGACTTTAATTGAAAATATGTTGTAATATGGATTGATGCATCTTTCATTATCGGTAATAAATAGATAATAGAGTCGGAAATAGTACGAATACATTATCTATAGGATGATTATATATAGGATGGTATCAGTTATGTATATTATCTGTATCAGATTTCCGAATACATACATAATTATGTGTTCGTAAATCTGATACAGACCTATACTGTATCAACAGTGAATGTCCTAGAACTAGGAACCCCTATTTAAGTTCCCACTAGTGGGACTCAGGAGCTCTTGACGAGAGAGATTAGGCCTTAATTCACCACGCTGGCTGGCTAAGTGCGAGTGAGTGAGAGTCCTTCAAACTCGGCAAAGTACTCAGAACATAGCGGTTTCCTCATGATGTTTTTTAAATTACGTGTTTTAAAAGAGCTCATAATATGTATTTATCAAGAAGATAAATCTTACACCCACGACCTTCGGAATGATAGTCGAGTGTGCTTACTTAGGCATAAATCTAAATTACAATATTAGAGAGTAATATTTAGCATAATTTTTATTCTTATATAAATCTAAATTTAAAATTTAAGAAAAACCCCCAATTCCAATATCTTAATTTCCTTAAAAGTAAAACACCATAATATTTTGTACCACACTAGTATATTTGTAGATTCTCTAACCCCCATAACTTTTAAACGGCACAACCGGTTTTCATCTATACTAATATTATAAAGCTGAAGAGTTTGTTTGATTGTTTGTTTGAACGCGCTAATCTCAGAAACTACTGGTTCGAATTGAATAATTATTTTTGTGTTGGATAGTCCAGTTATCGAGGAAGGCTATAGGCTATATAACATCACGCTACGACCAATAGGAGCAAAGATATAGTGGTAAATGTGTAAAAAACGGGAGAAATTGTTCATCTTTGAAGCCTTCCGTTGCGTGCGCCGTGAAAACGGTTCAGGATACACAAAAAAATATGTATTAAAGAATAATAGCTCTTTTAATGATCTAAAAAACGGTCCGCAAAAGTATATGTCTATCTTTTAAGATTAACTCACAAAAACCGTTTTTATGGTACCTAATTTGGTCGAAATAATTTGTTTAAGTTGTATCAACATAATAATATTAATCTTTATTCTAATAAGTAAATATGTTGTTGGTTAAGAGTACTTCATCCATTATAACGCGGGCAGCACCGCAGGGCACAGCTAGTGTAACATACTTAAGAACACTCGCGCCAGACTCACCTTTCATACACAAAAACTAAATTTAAATCGCTCCATCCGTTCGGGATCTATGATATCCCAGACAGAAGGACAGACAGACACACAGACATCCACATAGACAGACAGACAGACACGTGAAACTTATAACACCCCCTCTTTTTTGGTGGGGGGTTAAAAACTGCTTTAAAACTACGACGATAATAATTGAATGTCGCAAAACAAGTCCGACAGTTAGTAACATATTAAAGTTTGCCTGCGAGCACTGACACAGAGCCGGCACTAATTAATCCGAAACAAAAGTTGTATCTAGTCAGTTCGCAATTTGCCGGGATTCAGAAACTCATTTGCAGTTGCTGAGTTGCTCGTGTTGGATCAACTGGCAATTTTCAACTTTCACTGTGACTCCGTGGCTTCGTTAGGCGGGCACAATATGTTACTGCAATACTTGTGTGCCTACTTTATCCAAACTAATATATATATCTTTATATATATAATTCTTCTGTGAGTGTGTATGTCACTGAACTTCTCTCAAACGACTGGACCGATTTTGATGAAATTTTTTGTGTGTTCTCAAGGGGATCTGGGAATGGTTTAGATTCACAATACGGTCAACTGGATATTGTTTTTGAGACGTGGGACAGGACAACGTCTGTCGGGTCGACTCTTAAGTTAATAAATTATTCAATTTTTTCTCGCCTTTTAAACCTTCCCTAGACCTCCACGAACATTTCTAGACTATGATAAGATAAATCCGTTCAGCCGTTCTCAAAATTTAATCAGAGTTACGAACAACAATTAATTTTTATTTATATAGATTTTAATCAAAACCACAGATTAGAATATTATAAAAAAACCCGGCAATGCCGAGGTTGCCCGTATTTAATTGATTTTCCCACGGGATCGATGTATTTTTCCCGCGGTAAATTTGAAGCACAAAAAATATAGTCTCAAAGTTAATTTAATTATCTGAAGCTTGTATGTAACCAAACCTTAACAGCTATATCTTCTAAACTACTTAACAAATTTTTAAACAGTTCGCAATTTCAGTTTTTTTGTTTTTATAAATAAAGAACGAACGAACAGAGTCGGAGCGGGTCGCTAGCTAGCAAAATAATCTCGATTAGTATTATTGTAAACCCCTTGTATATTACAGGGCAGCTTTCAGCCTCACGTCAATACCAGCCCTTGGCCGCCCCCGCAGACATCTGTGCTCTTGCATGACGTCATCCGATGGACACACTGCTTGCTAGGCAACAAGCGCTCTCAGATATTATATACTTGCATTCGTTTTATACATTATATACGCCAACTTAACTTAATCTCAATACCTGTAATGGTTAGCAGGTAGAGAATGCTTTGGCATTAAGCCCACCTTTTGTACATTGTTTTGTTGTAAATATAAAGTAGATTTGGAATAAAGTAGATTTTGTCTTTTACTGGGACAATAGCAATGTCCGTGTCAAATATGATCCTAATTGATTGCTTTTAGCAATAGCCCATTACGCATTCTTGGTTTAGATTTAATTTCTAATTGTATTGTTTCTTTGTTAGGTGTGTAATAATGTCTTTTCTATCTATCTATCTATCAATCTACCTAACCGGGCTTCACTCGCAATAATGGATTATCACGCGAAATTTATTAAGCGGTATTTCACCGCAGTGAAAAGTACTAAAAGTGCCTATATGCTGTGCTTGCATATCAGAATATGCAAGCTATATTAAAGTGAAGTTTCATCAAAATCCATGCAGTGGTTATTACATCCTCACACACTTTCGTGTTTATAATATAAGTAGGATTCGTATTTCAATAATGAAACTCACTTTAGGAACCCCTCCCGCTCTTATATCGCTGACTTGACATAGCTCGATGACGTCACCATCCTGCAACAAAAAAAAAACACTTAGAATCTTTATATAAAAATTCAGTAAATAATATCCAAGAGTGTTAGATGTGTGTGTTGATGGATATGTGGGAAGAGGTAGACCAAAGAAAAGATGGATGGACTGTGTGAAGGATGACATGTGTAAGAAAGGAGTGAGTGTTGAGATGACGAGTGACAGAGGAAAATGGAAGGAAAAAACATGTTGTGCCGACCCCACGTGATGTGGGATAAGGGCAGGAGAATGATGATGATGAATATCCAATGGTGTGGAAAGGGAATTTACAAGAATATTTGAATACAGTTGTTTATATATTTAAAAGTTATGTAATGTCTCCATTCAGAATACTAAACTAAAGTACTTTTCAATGCCCAAGGATTTTTACACCTATACCTACAACCTATTTTTGCCCGACTGCGCAACGCAAAGGAGTGGTGTGTTAACCAGTCTATGTATGTACATAATGTTCTTCTGTCACAATATACAGACCAAACGCCAGGGCCGATTTCCATGATTCATACGTCAATCGATTCCTCTTAGTGCGAGGCGAGTGTCAATAACATAATGAAGTTAGTGAAAAATCAACATGGCCACTGGACGCCATTTTATAAAAATAAAAAATGAAAGTCTGCAAACATCATAAAAATCATGTTTAGTTTTCTTTCGACATTTTTTACTACATCGATTTAAAGTAACAACCATTATCACCTAAGCTTAAAGACTGTAAAAGATCCCAAAAAATTTAATTCGCAGGGTTATATATATTTCTTAATTTCAACTTGTTTATTGGTTGTTGAAAATGGACAAAAACCCAGTAGAACATCTCCAATCTACAGGCATCCTGCATTTAATATTAGAAGCCGTCATTCAACAGTGTTGCCAACAGCCAAGAGAGGCAATTTCCGGCGGTGTTTCCTACAAGGCGTGATGAGGAAGCGATCTCACTGAGGCTTCCGTCGAATCTTCTGGAAGTTACCAGTTTCAATCTACTGTCGCGCTATTCTCGCGAGTATATATTATGCTATACCGAATTGCCGACGGGGACAAATTGTGTAGGTAGTTAACAAGTAATAAATCGTAATCATAAGCTTCTTTATATAGTTTAATCTATTTTTTTTTAAATCTTGATAAGTCTTCATTTGACCACAATCTCATCTGATGTAAAGTGACGATGTGGTCTAAGATGGGACATGAAGACCTAGAAGGTAGAAGGCTTCTCCGGGCCACATTACGAAACACGAAAAAATCGCTTCACGCACTGGCCCAGCCCGGAGGGTGGTGACAAGCCGCGGCCGAAGCCTACCACCAGAGACTGTTCTTAGCACCACCCGGAGGTCACGTGTAAGGATTCAGAGGGGTTACCAATTACGGACGTGAACAGACACAACCTCCAAAATTTATGTTTATCATCATCATCAACACCCTATTAACGTTCCCACTGCTGGGACACAGAGACCTCTCTCTTGACGTGAGAGATTAGGGCATAATTCACCACGCTGGCCGAGTGCGGGTTGATGAATGTCACATGTCTTTCAAACTCTTGAAAGTTCTCAGAACATGCCGGTTTCCTCACGATGTTTGCCTTCACTGTTAAAGCATGTGTTTAAAGGGTACATATTTCATTATGTTTCTAATGTGGTATCTTTATACGTTAACATAATATAGACGTAAGAGGTCGGTTGCTGGACATAGCCCTTTGGGTACCATCAAGTTGGGATGCAGTCAAGATATTTTTTAAACCCCGACCAAAAAAGAGGGGTGTTATAAGTTTGACGTGTCTGTCTGTCTGTTACATCATAGCACCCGTGCGAAGCCGCAGTGGTTCCCTAGTGTATATGTAGGTAAGTAAGGACAGCTTCCGTCTGTCTCTTATGACTTCATACTTGATTCACCACATTCACAAGTCTTATTCTATAAACCGCGGGAGAACTAAATTAACGCGGCCAGGGATGGACGAAAGCTAGTTAATAATCATAACAGATTATTGTATCCATAAAATAAGCTAATCGGTTATCTCGGCTCGGCAATCAAAACTAATATTTGAAAGCCGAGGATTTTGTTTGTTTGTTTGTTTGAGCGCGCTAATCTCAGGAACTTCCGGCCCGATTTGAATAATTATTTCACTGTTAGATAGCGTATTTATCGGCTAATTTAATTTAAAAAAAAGCATAAAAAACGACGTGGCGTGTAATTCTAGGCTTTAATATGAAAGTAAAAAATACTGAGTCATTCATTAACAAATCTCAAAAAATAAAGAAAAACTCCGAAATTAAACCTCTAAAATGCCTAGGTGTTAAGCTCACCTTTTTGTACAAAGATTTTGTTCAAATAAAGTATTTTAAACAAATAAATAAAATAATCAACCTATTCATATACATTCAGATTATTTTAATAGTCACTTTTAATAGTTGAATGTTCGTCTAAAAGCTAAGATATAGCACACCTAGGAAGGGGTGTCTCATCTAAAATGTGCATTCAGAGAGGGTTTTGAATGCAGATGGTGGACTTGAATCACCAGCCGCTAAACTTACGAATAGGCTCAGGGTCGTTCAGAGAGCGAGAGAAAGTTTATATACAAATCCATATTGACTGAGTCCATTCTACTAATTATTTAATCTAAGTCTTTTCCATCCAAAGGATGCCAGGAAGAGATCGATATGGCCGCCCATTGTGCATTTGTTTTTCTACGTGTTCTTGTGTTTTTTTTCCCTGTGTACAGTAAAGTGTTTTTGTATTTGTATGAAGTTAAATACTAGTAGAAGAAGGAAGAGACTGGATATAGTCAAGCAGGTTAAATTGTACAAGTGGCACTGGTAAGACCATTCGTATGGGGAAAATTCGCCGAGAACTGTTCGTCGAAAACACAATTCACCGACAGGATAACCTCTGATAGAACGAAAATGTACCTAGGCTAGGTTATGAAAAACCACGCGCGAGGCGAGCGAGCGTCAGAAAGCCTGCTCAGAGGTAAAATTTAATTGTATTTTCGGCGAATCTGTTTTCGACGAATTTATTTACGTCAATTTTCCGTAGAAGACGTCGTTGGGATGGGAAAGCTCTCAAATGAAGACTTTATCACCAAACTTCCTTTGAACCAGGTGTCAATTATAGTAATCTGAACCAGGTGTCTTGTCAATTCAGAGAGGTTACAGTTTCGCATTTATAATTTTAGCCTTTGTTCAATGTCTCAAGAGCTTTAATGGTTTTAAAATATAATTCAGCGGTAGTACCTTATATAAAACCACTAAGTTTAAGGAAAACTATGTAATTATTCAATTTTCCAATTATTTTTTGGTTCTCTTGGTCCGAGTTAATGGCAGTCTCGGTCAGTCAGTCACTGATGTCAGTTGACTTGACAGCTCTATATATTTATTTATTCATTTACAAAACACAGATTCTTAGATCTATAACTTAAGATACGATGCTCGCCGCAGAAGTATAAAACTGTGTCGCGGTTTGCAACGCCTTCCAATTCATGTAACCAAAATACTTACTAAGGATTGAGTAGTACTATGTTATAAAACAATACAGTGTGATATGTGAAAGATATACTTAAAAATTTTTTTTTATCATTGACTAATTTACATTGGAGATAGTAACAGCCCCTTTTATTGTTCCTTTATAAAAATAAATTACGTTTGATATTGAAAAAATGCAACTTTTCTATAGATAGATACTTTATTCAAATTCAAATTTCTTTATTTGCACGAACATAAGTAAAAAATGAAAGGTCTAAAATAGTTAAAGATGCATTATGTTCTACCACATTCATTTGGCATGCAAAATCTTAACAATAATTTGCAAATTAAAATGTATAAATTAGAAATGTCATTTGGTTATAAAATATACAGAACATGTCAATTAAAATATTAGAGAACAAAAATTAGTAAAATATTACACACCAAACAAAGAAACAATACAATAAGAAATTAAAACTAAAGCTAGAATGCTATATATTGTTTGCTATCTATCATTCAGATTATCTCAAATATGCCAAATAATAATCGCACCAACTTATAAACCAAATTGTTCTAATATTAGCATTATTTTTACATTAGTTAATTGCATAAACTCAGTCTACACTTGAAATTTGAAACCTATTCTGTGCTCGGTCAGGGAAACCTTACGTAGAATTACAATCCAGTTATGTAGGTAAGATATACGTAGCTAATTCAATTATTTAACTAATAAATATATATATTTGTTTAACTGGACGTACTTCTTATAGTAAGCACTGCGTAAAGGGCGTTTACATAACGTCTGATAACAACAATTAATTACTTTGGATTATATTATGGCAGAAGAGAGAGACGCATTGTTACAAAGTTCCCACATACATTAGCAATAAGTAGATAATTACTATTGTTTTACAATTTTTATTTAATTACCTACTTTTAATACCCATCCATATATTTTTTTAATTGAGGTACAATTACACGAAGTCAAGATATAATTATTTATTAGAAGGTTTAGTTATTTCCTTTTTTTTACATATTTCAGTTGACTCATGCCTGTTTTCATCAAGGGTTCCGAAAATTTGTATCTTATGACGGGACATAGAACGAAAGAAAGGTCAAATGTCTTTAGAATAGCAATTTTTACTAAGGAAACTTATGTAAAACGGGCATATAGATAATACACTTTTGCTACTTTTTTAAATCTATGCCGGTTCATTTTGCGCAGCTCGCATAAACCCCGGCAAAAGACAACTGACAGTTGCATCTCCCCAGATGACAATGTCATTGTCAGAGCTGTCACAAAGTAGGTCGCCGCCTGCGCCTGAAGCCTTCCAATGACGTGAATACATTGATACTAACAATTGCTTTAACTAGGGCATTGTATTGGATGCCATGCCTGGCCTGATACCTAGGTTTACTTGCTATATGCTTCGTAGGACGTTATGTGCAGCATACAGGCTGTTTTGTATGTTTTGCAAGCAGTTTCTCATTAGTCTGGTTGTTTATTATGTTCAATAAAAAAAAAATTATGGATGTATGTCTGTAATATTAAGTAATAAGATGTCTAGTACCCGTAACACAAGCTTACAGCTTACCGCGGGGTTAGATGTTGTTGTGTGGATTTTCCAGCAATATTTTTAAAACTTGTGATCTTGACGAGAAATCCCGCATTCATTATTGCCAAAGCCCGGTCGCTGAAAATATTTGAGAAAGCCTCTTTCGGCTGAAATGATGATGATGATGATATTAAACGAGATAAGTAATAAAATGCTAAGCATTCATCATCACAAGCCGTGTTGGCTAAGTGGGAGGACACTCGACTTTCATTCCGAAGGTCGTGGGTTCAAACCCCGCCACGCACCTCTGGATTTTTCTTCTTGAGAAATTTATGTGCGCTTTAAACACGTGCTTTAACGGTGAAGGCAAACATCGTGAGGAAACCGGCATGTTCTGAGAACTTTAAAAGAGTTTGAAGGACATGTGACATTCACCATCCCGCACTTGGCCAGCGTGGTGAATTAAGGCCTAATCTCTCTCGTCAAGAGAGAAGTCCCTGTGTCCCAGCAGTGGGAACGTTAATAGGGTGATGATGATGATTCATCATTATTGTTTCATCCACAGCTGCTGGGAATAGGACTGGCTCTTTCAATATTTTAATTTTTGTGTGTGGGGTTGCCAATCCATGCAGTGTTTACGTAAATTATTATTATTTAACAAAATTAATAAATCAAATTTTGCTGTACAATACTGAACACATATATTGAACTTTAAATGCTACATAAATAAGTAAAACATCTATAAATGGACGAAGCTCTTTACCCGACTGCGCAACGCAAAGGAGTAGTAATGTGTTTAACAGTTTAAGTATGTATGTTCCTTTGTCCCACTATACAGACTCAACGCCTGGGCCGATTTCTATGATACAAACGTCAATCGATTCCCCTTAAAAAAATCTAAAAGTCCAATAAAAGTCAACAAGCTATATCGTTGAAAAGGTTTTAAAAATCATTTTAAGTTTTGTTGAATCATTTTTCGATCCGGCTCACCGTTTTGGATCTACATATTATTATATCGAATCAAAGTTGCGAAACAACCATTCTCACTTAATAGGCTTAAGTCCTAAAAGATTCCCAGTCGGGCTATTTTTTTTTTATATTTATATGAGAATGTTATACTACGTACTAATTTATTATCTATGAATGTTACTCTAAAGATAAGCTAACTGGATTATTTGGACGTGCTTTGTGCCGTATGTATTAATTACTCCTCCTTCTCCATTAATGTTAAACAAATATCTTATCTACTAAATCAAATTTTTGCAGGTCCCTGATAATTACATTCCAGTATACTTGCTGTATCATATCTTTTGTTGGAAATGTTATCAAATTCCCTTTCATAAAAACTCCTTTGAAATCTCTACCAGCGTCGTCTTTGCTTAGGATAAGGGTATCCACGTTACATAACGCTCGAACTGAACACACATTGTAGGCTTTCAGCCTTAATCGTTTGACATTGACAGATGATGCAAGACATCATTCTCATTTTAGTGACGTTTATTAAAAAATATTATTACGCCATCAATATCTCTAACAATCAAATCACGTACTTGATGTAATTAATTATATTGACGAGTAATCATTCTTTAGATAATAAATACTATTCGTTTTTTTGTAACCAATCTTATGAAAAATATTAGTTTGTTTTTAACGACCTTTAAAAGAATTATGAAAAGGAAGATGTTGTACACTTAGAATTAAATTGATATAAGCTTCCAACTAGTGACTTATATTTCTTTGTGAAAACATAAAACCAAATTGATTTACCTGAGTTATAGGAATCATCATAATAGAATGTCATAAACCTAAAAGCAAAGATCATGATAATATTTCATGCACCCAAAGTGGTCAAAATATCTCACTAGTATCAATTTAAATATTTGTGTAAGTTGACAAGGTAATCAATAATTTTGAAGTACAAAGAGAGCTTTCACATTTATTTTCTTTAAGTATGCTACCTTGGAGACGCAAAATGGCGTTCAATTGAGTAACATTTTTTACACTTTATAATTCTATTCGACTCGACACTGACAAACTGACGCTTCAAGCGCAGAGTTAAATTACAAGAAATTGAATTGTATGCTACCTTTGTTAGACGTCTAAACGTCAACGAACAAAACGTGAATGCGTGTATATAAAATATATTGGCGATGCAAAGATTATCCGCACGCCTCTAGCGGCGAAATTTAGAAACTGTCTAAGAACTACTCTTTCTTTGTTTACATCTGATTTGTATTTATTATTTATGTTTTGCCCTGACGTTAATTGTAACGAAAACTGTCAAAGTGTTGTTCTTAGACAGCTTCACAATTTGACACTAGAGGCGCTAGTTAGAATGTTTGCATCGCCAATATATATATATCTTAATATATATAAATCTCGTGTCACAATGTTTGTCCTCAATGGACTCCTAAACCACTTAACCGATTATAATAAAATTCGCACACCATGTGCAGTTCGATCCAACTTGAGAGATAGGATAGTTTAAATCTCAAACTATAGTCGCAAAAATCGAATAATTGCCGGGAAAAAAATTTGAATAAAAACCCGTGCGAAGCCGGGGCGGGCCACTAGTATATATATATGTATATGCGTGAACGAATGCTATCTATTTGTTGGTTTGATATTTACCCACGTTGAAATAGTTCTACGTAAAAGGATATTTCCACGGCACTCGTAGAAAATAATTGCCATGTCGGTCACCTCACAAATGTCATTTTTGAGGAGGTAGTGCTGAGAGCCCTCAGGGAGGATTCTAAGGACAAGTGGAAGACGAGGGGCTCATTAATGGCAAGGCCGGGGGTTGAGTGCGCGGTGTAACAAGATAGTAAGGACTTACATCTGTTTAAGGTTTAAGACACGGTTTTCTTGGTAACAATTTTTCAAGAAATAGTAAGTATGGGGTTTAGCTTAAGATTAATTGTATCTGTGAGGTTTTAAATTATTTAATTTTTGACGTTTGTAAGTGTAAAACCAAACAATGGAAATAAATGATTTTGTATCTTGTATCTTCGCTTCAGCAAATACCTACGATCTTATATTGGCGATGCAAAGATTTATCCGCACGCCTCTAGCGGCGAAATTTATAAACTGTCTAAGAACGACACTTTGTTTGTTTATATCTGATTTGTATTTATTATTTATGTTTTTTCCGTGACGTTAATTGTAACAAAAACTGTCAAAGTTTCCTTCTTAGACAGCTTTACAATGTTGACACTAGAGGCGCTAGTTAGAATCTTTGCATCGCCAATAGTTATATTTTATTCTATGCTACGCTCCAATTTTGATAACTTGTTATCTCTATCAAATAATTGGTAGCAATAGATCACGATTAATAGATTAATTATATATTAATTGCGGATTAAGTAAAAATTCAAAGTGCAATCAACAGAAAATCAATACTACAATTTATTATAAATTTTTTATTTATTATTTTTATATTATATATTTTAAATTTATTATTTATTATATTTAATTGCAGGCAAACCTCCATTTAATTAATTACCAACGGTGATCCTTGATTTTTATTTCAGATTCGTTCCTTATCTCATCGATTGTGTTGTAATGTCATGGTAAGGAGATATTTGTAAACCAAATTTAATTGATTAATTAGCGGGAAAACCACGCGAAGGCTTGCATTAATTATGCTAAAGAAGGTTAGCTACTTAAAGAGCTCGCTTTGTCACATGTGAGATAGCTCTAGGTATATTTTAAGCATTGTCTTACTTTACTCGGAGATAGTTCAGATCATGTCTGTTCCTAATTAGTATTAAGCTTATCGCGATCAAATAATATATATAATATATATTTTTATGATAATTGATATTTAGATGATATTGTTATATTTTTAATATTGTACACCCTTACCTCCTTTCTATTTTAAGTAAAGTTTTTCCATCCTAAGGTTGCCTGAAAGAGATCGCTTTTTAGCGATAAGGCAGCCCATTGTACCACTTTTTTTTTATTTATTTTGTTTTACGTGTTCATGTTCCTGTGTTGTGTACAATAAAGCGTTATTGTATTGTATTGTATTGTAAATAATGACGGATCTCTTCGTGGACCATGCATCGACGGTAACAGCGATGCCTTGTTTTATCTTACCAATATTCTTTGCCCAGCAGTGGGACAACATAGGCTTGATAAAAAACAAAAAAATAAAACGTCAATTAATTATTAACGATCCGTAGTTTAAACGATCCGTTAGATTTAAGTGAAACTGCCGCCACAAAAAGATCATAGATAAGTAAAGGGTAAATATACTATAAAATTGATAAATGGAGTAAGGCAAATCATTATTTTCCTAATTGGTAATTAAATAGTTAATGATTGTGCTGGTCATGTCAGCTTCATTGACTATTTCGCAAGTAGCATTGATGCTATATACTTGGAAAGGTTTCTTTTCATTCTTTATATCTAACAAAATAAATATCTACACAATTGTAGAACTATTCACTCCCATACAATTGGACTACCAGCGCAAATAAGATTTCAAAGCACGCTCCTATTAAACTCCACAAAGGAAACCTATTTGAAACGTATCGCATATTCTCGCGAAAGCGCTATTATATGGCAACTCTTTAGTGTAACAACACGCATTCAAAGATGGCGACAATGCCTTTCCGGCGCTTTCCCACGCTTTGCTGCTGGCCACTTCCGGCGGCGGCCATTGTTATCTGGCGACAGATGTTAATAGTGAATGCGCCTTGGTTTGTTTGCTGCTTTCTTTGCATCATTAGTGTTGTTCTTCATTGAGACTAACGACTCCATTCTTTCGAGATGGCCAATCTATTAGACCACTTCCACTTCATCTTCATTCGTCAAACGTCCACTTCTGGATACTGACGCTTATGGGTGGCTACCTTGCAAAAATGCTAAGTAGGTACAACATCAAGAGATAGATTGGTAACTTATCATAATTTGGAAAAAAATCCATATTTTCATATAAATACAATATCACAATTTATCAGACTGACGAAAAATTGCGCAGCTTAAACAAACAACTGAGCAGGCTACGGCGGAATATTTTGAGGTTATCTGAAGTATAACATTGGTTTGCAGCTTTGATGTTTCCATAATAAGTTCTCAAAGTCAAACACAAACGACCCAACTCTGTTATTTGTTCAGATTTAATGTCAACAGGTGTTCCAAATATCTACGCATTCAGTACACACAAAGGGATGGTTTCCTTTCAGCGCTAATGTTTTTACTTGTGGTTCTGTGAGCTATAGACTTAGACTAAGCGAGTACCGAGTTATATACAAATAATGTTTGTCTTAATACCTAGTAGCGAAAAAAGTTTGCAAATTGACTAATTCAAATAATATCTATTTTATATATTATTATTTAGCCTGCTCTGTCCCACTGCGGGTCAAAAGGATTCAGGAAGAAGGGAAGGGAGGCCTCCCTTCCCTTCTTCCACGCTTCGCGATTCAATTCATATAATATTTTATAATAAAAATATATACTCATGTAGGTCAATTATCATAAGTACTATCTTTTCACACCACGGCGTTGTCCGTGTTTTTGGATTTTCCTCTAGTAATAGCCTTGAAATAGCCTCTAGCATTTCTCAATAAATGGGCTAACACTAAAATAATATTTTGGGAGGTTTTGTCTGTTCACGTCCTTAAGTGGTAACCATCTGATCTGATCCCAACACGTGACCTCCGGGTGGTGCTGAGAACAGTCTCTGGTAGTAGGCTTCGGCCGCGCCTTGTCACTACCCTCCGGTCTGGGCCAGTGCGTGAAACGATTTCGTGTTTCGTTATGTGGCCTGGAGAAGCCATCTACATTCTAGGTCTTCCATCTTAGACCACATGTCACTTCACATCAGGTGAGATTGTGGTCAAATGAAGGCTTAACGAGCACAAAATAATAAAATAAAAAATTTCCAATCAGTACCAGGACCAGTAGTTAAACAAGCAAACTCTTCAGCATATAATATAAGTGTAGATATCCAATGTCTAGTACCCGCATCATTACAACAACAACTTAGAGCTTACCACGGGGCTAGATATTGTTATGGCGATTGTCCGTAAATATTTTATTTAATTTCAGTGTTTTAGCCGCAGTGTCCACTGATAGACATCTGGTCTTCGTCATAGATTCCCACATACAGCGTATGATTGATTCTGTGATGATGTATATTATAGAGTCATCTTTTCAGTATTTTACAATGAAGAACCGTAGGTAACGGCTGATCTGTTTTTATAATGATATGGATATTTTGACGTCTTATAATGGTAAATCTATATACAACATCTTAACTTTATCAAGTCGACACTAACATTCATCAAATTCAACCTTTTCGGTCTACCGGAAGCACAGTAAACTACACAACTTACCAAGATTGCTATTAAACCCTGGGGCCACAAAGTAACATATTTACTTTTGGTTTCAATGGAAACTCGAAATTTGAACGTTAAATGGTTGATTAATATGGAAGACTTCTTTACTTTCACCATTTCAGTATTTCGGCGGTATTAAATTAACAAACTTAAGTTTTTTTTTTTCATTTTTGAATTGCTTTTATCTAGTGATTAGATATCTGCAATTCATATACTAAAAAACGTGATCATGATCATACATATTAAAACAAAGAATTAACAATACTTTTACCCTGTTTTCCCACCCTTAGGGTTGGATTTTTCTCCAATTATTATGGGATCTTTTTGTCTTAACTTTTATTCTTTCCAATAAAAATAAAAATATCAAATACTCAGTAAAAAAATATGCGTAGACAATTCATTATTAAAATATGTATGCATCGAATAGAGAACCTCCCCTTTTCTTCGTCGGTTGAAAAGGCGAAAAGCTCTTCGAAATCAGCTCAACAAAAGCCATAAAAACACTTTGACTGTTTGCATAAATGATGGGGAGAGATTAGTTGAGGCACTTTATTTATGCGGGTCTCAAGCAGGTCAACTCAGAACTTGCGGGTCTTGAAACTGTCCGACCCTCTTTTTACAACTATTTTTAGGCTGACAGAATTTCAATCACAATACTCATAAATATATCTAAGACACGCAAAATGGCGTTCAACTGAATAACATCTAGTATTTCACTTTATAATTTTATTTAACTCGACACTGGCAAATTGTCGCTTTAAGCGCAACGTCCAATTACAAGAAACTGAACTGAACTATAGTTTAAATGTCTAAATAAATTTGTCTGTCTCGCCTTTATCAGAAAACTACGGAATCGATTTGAATGAAATAACATTTGACAGTCGATTTAGTGCATAAATTAAAAAAAAAACCGGACAATTAAAATTGGGGGTGATCTGTGATTTATCATGAAAGAAAGAAAGAAACCCTAAGCACGCCGTGATGTTTATCTCTGGTTCATCTGCGCCGATTTTTTCAGTTCGTTCAAAAGGTATAGAATAATTTGACAAAACAATAAATAAATAAATTATATACAGGCAATCCACACAACAACGCCTAGCCCCGTGGTAAGCTTGTGTTACGGGTACTAGAAATCTGATATACTTAATATAATAAACATACATCCATAGATATTTTTACAATGTAAGTAATTTTGTCTATATTCTCCTAAACTTTTGAGGAACGTTTTTCTTCTGTCAAATCTTAATACGAAATACTATCACATGCTGAGTGTCGACCCATGTGTGTACTATAATCTAAGTTTCAATAAAAAAATCTAGTTCTAATCGTTTTGGTAAGAAGACAAGTAGATTTAAGCATGTTACGCCTCTCCTACCATTTCTCAACATTCGATCCTAATTGAGAGCAATTTCGCAGTTAACTCGAGAAACTTAGTTATCAATTTCAAAAAAAATATCAAGAAAGCATTTTTTAATTATCTATATAAATAAAAATGAATTGTTGTTCGTTAGTCTGATTAAAACTCGAGAACGGCTGGGCCGATTGAGCTGATTTTGCTTTTAAAATGTTTGTCGTAGTCCAGGGTAGGTCTAAATGGTGAGCAAATAAGTAAAAATTGCCGGGAACATTTTTTACCCGAGCGACGCCGGGGCGGGCCGCTAGTTTTTAATAAATGACATAACAAGACTTACCTTGCCATCGCTCTTCCAGTAGATGAAGAAGCCGTACTCGTCGACCTTGAACAGGCAGTTCTGCTCCAACTCTGTGTTGTCCTTCTCCTCCGTCCAGCGGTCGAAGGTAGCGCCCTGGGGAAGGCAGGAAATGTATGAGCTTTATTTCCATACCAGCAGTCCTAAGAAGTGTAACCCGCGTTTTAATGGATTTTTCCGCGAAATGACAGGTTTTTCCGCGGTAATACATAGCCTATGTATTTTTCTTGCTAGTAGTCGTTGGAATAGAGGAGCTATCACATCACTTATCAGTTATATATACCTACAAGTAGCAATAACAACAAAAAAAACACGCATCGCAGACGACACAACCGTTGTAATCGAAGGAACTAATAAACTCGATTATGAGCGAAATATTAGTAGGACACTTTAATCAAAACAATTTGAAAGTCAATATTAATAAAACGAAGCTTATACAGTTTCATACTCATGAAGGTAAAAAGCTAAATCTCAATATAACTCATGAGGGACAAAAGATTGAAAGTATAAGCTGTAGTATTGCAGTAGGATTTAGAGAATCTGTGCACCAAATTTCATTTAAATCGGTTCAGTATATCTTGATTGAGTATTCCTGAGAGGAACAGATTTTTTGTTTTTAAACTCATATAATCTTAAAAAACTGTTGGAGTTAGGGTTTATTTAACAATGTTTTGTTTGTAAGCGTTTACTCTGTCGATTAACATGCCTTTTATCAATGACCGCAAATCGCGTTTTTTTTTTCAAGTGGCGAGCGAGTAGGTTTTGCAATTATTTTTTTATTCTCTTTATAATATAGTAGACATACATAATATATTATATAATGTTTGACATCATATTAAATTATTCTTATAAATAACTAGATTTATACCAGAACCAGATTAACCGCGTAGTATTGATCATTTTACTACGTATTTGAACCAATAATTACTACTGTATATGATCATGATCATCATCATCATTATTTCAGCCGTAGGACGTCCACTGCTGGACATAGGCCTCCCTCAGACTTCCAGTGAGTTCGGTCGGTAGCAACTTGTAACCACCGCGAGCCCGCTACCTTCACCAGGTCGTCCGTCCATCTAGTTGGTGGACGTCCTACTCTGCGTTTGCCGATTCGTGGTCTCAAATCGAGAACTTTCCGGCCCCAACGGCCATCTGTTCTACGAGCTAGATCGCCTGCCCATTGCCACTTTAGCGAGCTAATTCACTTGGCTATGTCGGTGACCCGCGTTCTTCTACGTATACTGAGGTATATTGGATGAAAAGACTGTAAATGATGTATTATGTTTATTAGCAATAAATATTATTGTTTTAAAATATCAAAAGAATTTTAAATACTTAAATACAGTAATATATTGTATACCAGTATGTGTATAAATAAATTTCTTTAAAAACTATTAACATAATAAAACTGAATACCGTTGTCGTGGATATAACGATATTATGTCTTCCGGTATGAAACAGGGTGGCAGTTTGTATTGTAATAGCCACTTGAGAACTTTCTCATCTGCCGTCGCGTCGGTTTGGCATGTCGCCAGGATTTCTCGATTGATTCGGTCCATAAAAATTTAAATTGCAAAACAGAGTGGTCCCTTCCAGACGTACTCAATGATTGTAGATTTCTGTTGATAAGTAGCACGACTTTAACAAAATGAAGCTTGAAAATTTGTAGCGCATTTTATATTTATGTTTGTTACCTCAAAACTTTCGTTTCTGTAAACGAATTTTGATAATTTACAGACATAATATGCCTGTAAATCCATTTGTCTCGTATTATAGGTATTCAATGGGTAACCACATTTTTTAATATTGAGAGTCGGTTGATATTTTTGCTGATTTTAAACATGGCTATGATAAGTGCTAATTTTTCCTTCCTAATCTACGACTGCCAAGCGCAAGAGGTAGCGGGTACGATTCCTTGTATGTTCTGCAAGCACTTATACATAAATTGTATAAATTAATATTTTTACATAAATTGAATTTATTTTTTATTTTTATATCTATTATTTTAAGTATATTAGATGTCTAAGTACCCGTAACAAAAGCTTCGATCTTACCACGGGGCTATGTGTTGTTGTGTGGATTGTCCGGAAACGTAAGAAATATTTCATTTGCATGTCTGTCTGTCTTTAGAAGTACTCATAAATTTACTTCAAAATTCCGTTGCACACGGATACAACGCAAACGTAATAAAAGTGTGTTCCTAAAATACTAACTATTCTTATGAATTTCACTAATGGATCAAATGATTTATGGTCGGAGATTTAGATTGGAAAACAGTGTTTACGTTTAAGGCGCCTGTATGGGCCAACGGCCTTGAGGATTCGGGCGGAGTCAAAATTATTCCCCGCGCCACCCGCATAGTCCCCGCTACATTTTTACGACGCAGAGCGCGGCCTGCGCTCTCGGCAAGCGGTCACGCGTGCCGGCTCCTCGCGAGTCGCGACGCCGTAAATAAGGACTTTCCAACTACATCATTATTACGCTAAAACTATTCTACCTAGAGATTTATGTATATATTATAAAATGTATTGTTAAAATTAATTATATATTATTATTAGATATTAATGAACCTTAATTTTTAAACTATTTTAGTGTATTTTCTTGTTGGTGGTTCTAATATAACAAATAAATAAATAAATAATAAGTATGTTTTTTTAACTAGGTTTTCTTTACTTACTAAGTACCAACCTAATAATAAGATCCTAAGCCAATCCTGCCAGGGTAGGCTAGTTACCTATACAATGTGTATTTTCGAAGCTTGATCAAACGCGGATTTGCGGAATTTGCGGTTACATGACAAAAATTAATCGATAAATATCAGATTTTTTTTTATGTAAACTATTTAAAAAAGTCGATTTAATATTTTTTTATGAGAACTAGGTACTTCATCTGGTGTTTTCTTCGTTTCTGTTTGAGTAAACGGTGTATTTTATTCAAAGTAAGCTCATTAAAAAGCTAGATAGTTTACCTAGCTATGAAAATTAAAAGAAAATACAATTTCGGTACAAAAGCCTATTAAAACTTTTTTTTTGTAGAAATTTAACAAAAAAAAATAGGTATTTATTTTATTTTTAATCTGTAACTTTTACACTGGATTATTGAGGTATACTTTTTTGCATGTCATATTAAACTTCATAATTTATACAACAAATCTCTTCTAAAAAGTAAGGGTTTTAATTTTATGAATAATGTCTGGTTTTTGCTTGAAGGCCAATCGTCTGATAGAATCTAGGTAGTATCTGCAATATTCATAATGTCATAGGATTAGAAAATCGGGCATAAAGACGAGTACAATTTCAGAGTTTTGGTCAGTCACTAAGTTTTCGTGGTATTTTGCTTTTCCTTTTAAGTTTCAGGTAGATAGTATAAAATTATTTGAAATACTACGCGACTGACACTGTTGGTATCCATAGATACTCTAAGGTTGGTGGGTAGCCCACGTACCAAAAAGGTTAATTAAACTCTTTTTGCTGTCATGTTAGCTATTCGAATTAGGTATTTTCTGCCTTGTACAGAGATCAACAGACAGCAAATTATGTAATGAATCAAGGCAAGATAAGATGAAACGGAACGAAGCCTTTGCCCAAAAGTGGGATATTAACGGTGGATAATGATAAGATTAAGTAATACAACACTTTAAGTTATTAGGTACTATCAATTAATTTATTGATTGTTCAAAATGCCAACCATTTTCCTCAATGCATATCGTTGCAAGTAAACCCACGTTCAGTTCACAAGTTCTTTTTAGTACATCGCGATCGTTTCTTATTTCATTCGCTGGTGTGATTCATGGTGACGCTCCAGCTCACTTCACCACAATCGTGCGTGATCATTTTAATGCAACTTAAGATACATAATTTGTTGTCTGTTGATATTTGGCACTACAAGGCAGAAAGTACCTAATTAAAATGGCTAATAACATGACAACGAAAAAAGGTAGACCCATACTCTTTGTAGAATAATAATAATATAACTCTTTATTAGAAACCAAGATAAAACAATACAAAAATGGACTTGCATAATACAAAATGCATAATGGGCGGCCTTATTGCATAAAGCAATTTCTTCCAGACAACCTTTGAAAAATATTATGAAGTTTAATAAATAATGCAAAAAAGTTTAAAAATTATAGATCAACAACAAAATAAAAAAAAAATTTTTGGTAAATTTCTACAAAAAAAAATTTAGCGGGCTCTCGTACCAAAATTGTATTTTGTTTTGAATTTTCTTAATTAGGTAAACTATCTAGCTTAGAGTGTTAGATATGTGTGTTGATGGATATGTGGGAAGAGGTAGGTCAAAGAAAATATTGATGGACTGTTTGAAGGATGGCATGCGTAAGAACAAAAATGACTGACAAAAATGTTTCTAAGATAATGACTTTTTAAATTGTACATTAATTAGTTTTATGACTTTGAATTTTTGCTTACTATGATGATTACTGATGTTATAAATGTTTGATGAAATTAATTTAAAGTTAATAATTATAAAAATTTATTTAGTACTGTATTTTGTTAGATTTTTATTATTTTAGTTTATTCAATAATGTAATGCCAATTTTATAATTGCATGCCTGGACAGGTAAAATACATTGATCCATGTAAAATTTAAGCCATAACAACGCTGTAACATGTATTTACGCAATAAATTAATTTTGAACTTTGAAGGAAGGAATGAGTGTTGAGATGACGAGTGACAGAGGAAAATGGAAGGAAGAAAGATTTTGCGTCGACCCCACGTAATATGGGATAAGGGCTGATGATGATGATGATGTAAACTATCTAGCTTTCAAATGAGCCTACTTTGAATAAAATACACCATTTAATCAAACAGAAACGAATAAAAAACCATACGAAGTAGTTTTCATAAAAAAATATTGTCTTTTTTTTAAATAGCCAACATATAATTTTTTTATCCTAAACAAGCTGTGCCCTGCGGTGCTACCCGCGTTATAATGGATGACGGATGAAGTACTCTTAACCAACAACATATTTATTTGAATAAAGATTAATATTATTATGTTGATACAACTTAAAGCGCGGACTGTTTTTAAGATCATTAAAAGAGCTATTATTCTTTAATACATATTTTTTGTGTATCTTGAACCGTTTTCACGGCGCACGTAACGGAAGGCTTCAAAGATGAGCAATTTCTCCCGTTTTTTACACATTTACCACTATATCTTTGCTCCTATTGGTCGTAGCGTGATGTTATTATAGCCTATAGCCTTCCTCGATAACTGGACTATCCAACACAAAAAGAATTTTTCAATTCGAACCAGTAGTTTCGGAGATTAGCGCGTTCAAACAAACAAACAAACAAACTCTTCAGCTTTATAATATTAATAGTATAGATTTATCCATAAATGTATGTCGTGTATCCGCATTTAGTTTGATCAAGGTTCGAAAATACACATTGTATATACTTTGTTTGTATCATCTACCTAGTAATAATAATAATAATAAAACTCTTTATTACACACCATATCACAATACAAAAAGGGACTTAAAGCTAAATACAAAAATGCGTAATGGGCGGCCTTATTGCTTAGAGCAATTTCTTCCAGACAACCTTAGGATGGAGAGGATAATGCACAGCAAATAACTGGACGGTGCGGTGACATAAAATATATATAACAATTAATTCATTATTTAATTTTTAATTATATTTATACAAGTCTGTGCTAGTTATAAATAAATAATATTTCCAGACAATTCACGCAACAACATTTTAGTCCCGTGGTAAGCTCTAAGCTTGTGTTACGGGTAGGTACTGGATATTTGATATACTTAATATAATATACATACATTTAAAGATATTTTTTATTATACATATTAAATACCCAGACCAAGGAGAAAAGTGCTTGCAGAACATACAAACACTTTTACCCTCGGCGGGAATCGAACCCGCTACCTTTTGCTCTGCAAGCGGACATTCGCACACCGCGCCTACGAGGCACTCAGAGTCAGAGATAGTTAACTAGGTAACCCTTATAAAAAAAAAAACAACTTTTTCATAAGTGTTTTTTTTTGTTTATAAATATTAATAGGTAGGTACTTATTATATTAGCTTGGTACTTAATTCACTAGTTGGTAGGTAGTAAGTATAATCATTACTTATTTATTACTAACTTTTATTCCTGCTAATTGCTTAATGAACTTGTCCAACGAATATACAAAAGTCCGAGCTCAAATACCTATTTCTAAAATATAAAACTAAACAACAGAGTCCATGCGCAAACAATAATCGTTATACGGTTACATCGAAAAATGCATTTGGACCGATGACGAAGACGCGCGACACAACCTCCCCGTCCGATAGTCTGAGCCACACTGCCGCCCGTCGCCCCCGCACAGACCCGGTCGTTCCATTTCATACCGAAAACACAAAATAATTATTTGTAGTCGTATAAATCATTTGTTTTAATTTTCAAACGTACAGTTTGTGTGGAATACTTTGACAAATATTTAAGTTAAAGAAAAATACTCAAACTCAATACCGTTTAAAAGATATATCCAAATTTCGGATAAAAAATGCCTTACTTTGAATATTTTTTTTATTAAGTAATAATGAAGATACAATAATTTCAAACGTTCAAGTTGTAATTTAATATCTATTTTGCAACATATATTTTTTTTATACATATTTATTCACTCATAAAGTAGATATATCAATTTGAAAAAGTCGCGTTAGCGCATACAACCACCTTAAGATAATGGTCGAAGTAATATAAGATAACCATAATAATAGATTAAGCTTGTTGCGAGCCAGTATTTATATAATATCCTAATGTATATCCTATATCTATAGCATCGGGATTAAAAATGTATTAAGAGATCGTTGGAGCATTTTAATCTTATTCAAGAAAAGGCCTACTGGTAAGAAACTATCAACGTTTCGTTTCGTTATTGATATATAAATGCCGAACATTCGTGTCGCGTTGGCGCGCTAAGATCATCGTGAACGGGTATACGCGATGTTCTTGTCAACATTCGCGGACGAAGATTTGTGAAGCGTTCCGCGCTACTAGATTCTTTAGAGACGTATTTGTTGCCACGCCCGCGTATGCGACGCTAACTGGTAACACCCCTGCATTGGTGATTTGTATGCAGAAGGGTAGGTATAACAGTAAGCAACGCTTACAGTACCTACACGGTACACGTTAACACGAGTATTCACCGTAGGCCGCTAATGTAGCCGCGTCATTAGTGAACCAAACAACTGCTACAACTTTTGAGAAATACAAAAAGAAAAAGTAATTGCATAACGGTATTTCAACACTTTTTATGTTTGAGATATTTTGAGCAAGTCAATTATTTACCCTACAATATGCAATTATTAGGTCCTTACATATGAAATTGGCGTTTTGTATGGGAGGAACAAAAAGTCGAATATTTTTTAATATAATATATTTAATTAATCAAAGTATGAACCATTATTTTCTATGCACTTTTGCCATCTTATAGGTAGTTCATTGATCCCTTTACTAAAAAAACCAGTCGGACGGGAATCAATAAAATCTTTTAAGGCGATTTGGACTGCCCCATCGGAGTTGAATTTTTTCCCTTGCAAGAAGTTATCCAAATTTCGAAAAAAATGGTAATCTGTTGGAGCAAGGTCCGGGGAGTACGGAGGATGTCTTAGACTTTCCAATTGAAGCTCTTCTAATTTAGTAGCCGTCTGTTGCGCAGTGTGTGGTCTAGCGTTGTCGTGAAGCAGCAGTGGCGTGGAGCGATTGACCAGCCTAGGTTGTTTAGCCGCTAGCTTTTCCATCATGGTTTGCAATTGCTGACAATAGACATCAGCCGTAATAGTCTGGCCAGATTTGAGAAAACTGTAATGAACAATACCGGCACTAGTCCACCAAACGCTTACAAGTAACTTTTTTGGGGTTAATTTTCGCTTGGGGCAGGATTTGGCTGGCTGGCCAGGATCCAACCATTGCGCTGAGCGCTTCCGATTATCGTAAAGAACCCATTTTTCATCACAGGTAATGATTCGGTTTAAAA
Organism: Gymnoscelis rufifasciata; assembly: GCA_929108375.1. Lineage (NCBI taxonomy): Eukaryota > Metazoa > Arthropoda > Insecta > Lepidoptera > Geometridae > Gymnoscelis > Gymnoscelis rufifasciata. The sequence goes on along the minus strand of OV815315.1, from coordinate 1,447,304 downwards.
TACCTTCATTATTGTGCCGGTTTAGTAATGTAACGCAGCAGTCGACGCGCGTTTGCCGGTTTGCTTCAGTCAATTCGTGAGGTACCCACCTTTCAAGCTTTTTAATCTTCCCAATTTGCTTCAAGTGAATTAAAACAGTTTTATCACTAACACCGCAGCCTGCAGCTAACTCGGACGTGGTTTGCGATGGATCCGCTTCCACAATAGCCTTCAACTCTTCATTATCAACTTGAGTCTCAGGCCGTCCACGGGGCTTGTTCTGCAAGTCGAAATTTCCAGAACGAAAACGTTGGAACCAAAAACGAACTGTGTTTTCTTTTGCAACACGACCGCCATACACATCATTCACCCTTCGAGTTGTTTCCGCAGCACTAGTGCCACGGCGGAACTCGTACTCGTAAATAATGCGATATTTTAAGTTTTCCATTTTGTAAAATGAGTGACGCAAACAGAAAAAAACAGAAGAAAAAAAACAAATGAATGACGATCATCGAAGCACAAATACATGAGTCTATAGCTGTACAAATTTGAATTTGGAATTCCTTACCAAAGAGGAGAAATTTGTGATTAAAGTGGCCAGTACGAAAAACGCCAATTTCATATGTAAGGACCTAATATTATTTTAGCGCCACCACTCGACAGTGATTTTATAAGCCATAAGTACCTACTTAAAATGCAAAGACACAGCTTCTGATGGTTTACAGGAGATTGGATCAGATCGTTGTAGTATCGTCTCGTGTGCAGTGAGCGGCAAAGATTACCAAGTCGAGTGTGTGCTAGACAATACACATTGGTCGGACTGTAAGCGGGGGAGTGTAGGTACCTATGAGCGTCGGCGGTGCCCGGAGGTTAAATGATGCATTTGGAGTAGGATTTAGAGTCACTTAGGAGTAACTTGTCTAGTGACTTTGGTGGTTTTTTGTTTTACTCACTTACGCGAAAGCGTGTGATTAGCTTACTGTTTTCCTCTTAGTTTCAACCATTCAAGACGTCATTGATAGATAAAGAAAAGTAAAAGTTTTTCTTTATTTATATTATCATCAAGTAATAGTTTTACGAATATACTAAATATCTATAAGAATAATTATCTTTTTGATTCCTCAAAGCTGGTTTTGTTATTGTATATTCGTATTGAAACTAGGATATCTTCCGCAAACTGTTGCCACTGTTTAGATGTTGTGGCAAGCTATGAGTGAAGAAATAACAAATACCTTCTGTCGTTTGGCGTTTCCTATACAATGCAAACTCAAATCAATATAAACACTGTTCGTTTTAATAACAAAACCCGCTGTCAGCGGGACCACAATCCGCCCGCCTAGACATACCTACCGCCCGCCCATCGCGCCGTGATTTACCGCCCAAGTCGTGTATGATAACGGTTGTTCCAGGCGCCCCTCACATTATTTACATTATGCTTCAAGAATAGAACCGATAAATTGAATTTTCGTCCATGATCTTCTAACTTTCCAATAATATTTGAGTAGTTCGCCGAAGTGTTAAAGCCGTTGTTGTTTGGAAGTTCTCAGATGTTTGTTTTATTTATTTCTGATGAAGCTTAATTTAACTGTTGTCTAATATTTGTGGCTTTGAAATTTGAATACTGTTCTGATATATGTATGTTTTTTTTTCGTTCGTTAATATATTAACGTAAGAGGAAAAAAAACACTAATAACTGAAAAATTAGCTTTTCCTGATAAGAGTGCCTAATAGAAGCGCGTTACCTGATAATTGTGACCGGGAAGGAGCCGACTTATTTCATGTTCAAATTACTGTTATACTACCATTCTCAAAGAATTAGCTTATCTTCATATCGAAGAAACATTACTTATTTTGAAAAAAACAAGAATCTTATGTAAAAGTCAAGGAAAATCATCATCAAATACTCCAAAAGTTCAACATTGCTTTGCACTTGAACGACTTAACTTCGAAACTTTTTCAAGATGGGGCCAACAGAATGTATGTTTATTGGATTGTTCCTTTATTATTATGTTTGTATTCAGGACAAGGGCCAACCAACCTCACCGGCCAATGCTCTAGCACACAAATCAATCAGCATTGAACCAACGTGGCGAGTCATGGTCTAACTCCCTTATAGACTGAGGCCTATGTTCAACAGTGGACTACTAATGTATTTATTATATAAATTCAATACAGTACTCTTTATTGAACACAACATAATAATACACAAAAAAAATAAAATTTACAAAAATTCAGCTTCTCTGTTTACCTACTCAGTTTTACAAGTTATGTATGTGTAGTGTAGGCTTATTTCAATAAATAAAATATTACCTGCAGAAGAGGCTCAGGCACAGGGATTTGCCAGATGAAGTCGAACCGTTTCGTCATCTTGCAAGCTCACTGATCGCACCGCCCGTCGCTCAACACTCGCCCATCATACGGAGCACCTGCAACAAATACGCCAGTTAGATGGGCAGCAGCGTCATGGAACGCAACGAATACTGCGCTCGCCAATATTGAAACAAAGAAAGTGGCGAATACGGCAACAACCCATTATGATGATAAGTCTATTAAGGAGACTTAAGTATACAACGGAAGAGAGAGTTGTAGGAAGTGCACTACTAAACTCTCTAAACATTCTCTTGCTCTTACCAAATAATTTATTAATATCGATGAGAGTTCTTCCAGTTGTCAAGGGACTAACACTTATTTTAATTCAGACCAAGCGTTCGTGGGTTATGGTGTTCAATGCCGACCTTCGATACTACGCCACCGTTTTCAAAACATAACACATTATTTCCGATATGCCGACTTCATAAAACTTTGACCAACCGTTCCTGAGATGCCGACTTTCCCGTGATGCCATCATTTCCAAAACATCTAACATTCATTTCCATTATGTCTAATACAATCGTCTGGTGACTATGACAAACTGAATATCAACGGTATAATCAACATTTCAACGGCTTTGGTTTTAAGTAGTAGGAAATCAGTGGATTTTGTTTGTTTAAACATTAAGCTTTTGTATGTTTTATCTAACTGTATTTATATTAACGTACATTGTATCCTCATACTCGTATATTTAAAACAAATACATTGTCTATGTTTAATATCATCCTAGCTTAAACATCAAAACCTGCAAACTATCACTTCAGGGTAGGAAACCATCTAATAAGCGAAGATCAATTTGTATGGAAATATTAATGCCTCACAATATGTAAATCAGTAAATCCAATCAGGGTGTGGTTTATATTGGCGCCAAGTAAAACAGATTGAGGTGTGTGCAGAAATAGATTGGTTGTTTGCAAAGTATTTATTATTGACTGGTTTTCCATCCTGTACTCGGGCTTCGGTCAAACCTAAGCGTCAATAACGCAGGAAGCGGTACGCGACGACGTGCGTCTGCAACGAGGAACGTTTTTGCCTGAAAGCGTCCGCTTTGTGGTCGCACAGGTGAGCAAAGAGACATAGTTAAGAATGGGTAGCGTCCACCGCGCGGCTCGCGTCGATTTCGCCTATGAATAAATAAATCTAAATTTAAAATTTAAGAAATACCCCCGATTCCAATGCCTTCATTTCTTTAAATGTAAAACAACATAATATTATGTAATGTGGACGCGATGCGCTTTCATTTGATACCCCACACTAGTATATTTGCAGATTTTCTGTTTTCCTTCCCCACTCTCACCCCCATAACTTTTAAACGGCTCAACCGATTTTCATGAAACATGTCTAAGAACACCCAGGCCAAACTCACGTTTCATACAAAAAACTAAATTGAAATCGCTCCATCCGTTCGGGAGCTATGATGGAACAGACAGACAGACAGACACGTCAAACTTATAAAACCCCTCTTTTTTGGTGGGGGGTTAATAAAATAACCCTTAGTAGTTCATTAGATTTATGCTCAGAGGATGGAGAAGAACCAAAGTTCAGTAGACAGTAGCTATGTCTCGGAAAAAGTGTAACACAGCACTTTTTTCGTTCGTTGTATCGTTTTGTTGTAAGTTAGCTTTCTTACCAACAGAATAGCTGATTGTTATGATGATTAAGCTGTTAGTTTGCAGTTGAATCAAAGTTAATAGTTAGCGAACTGTCAATACAATGTTATTACCTTGATATTTTTTGTTTAAATTATATATTTTTACTACCTGACCCCAGCAAACGTTGTTTTGCAAAATGAAAAATAGATAGCAGCCGATTCTCAGACCTACTAAATACGCATATAAAATTTGGTAAAAATCGGTAAAGCTGTTTCGGAGGAGTATGGTATGGTAACAATGTGACAGGTGTGAATTTTATATACAAGTTTAATTTTGGGTTTACCTGACCATGTATGCCCTGCGCTTCTAAGGAAATAAACGTCGAACAATAAACAATTTATGAATTTACGTTTTGACTTTGATTATCACCAGTTGTTGAAATCTTTTTATCTCGTTAAAGGCTTTTTAGCCGGAAAAGTAAGAAGCGAACGCTTGTTACTTTTAAACGCCTACACAGCCTTATTTGTTATAGCTATCAGCTATCCGACCGAAGAGTTTCTAACTCTAATGGGCGTGAAACTGCAACTAGGCCAAGCAACTCCTATTTACTAAATACAACTCAATGAATCTTCTTTGACCTACTCAGATAGAAACTTTGAAAGTTAGGGCTGTCCATGTGAGGCATTCAAAAGCAATCTTAAGCGGTTTAAACGCTTTTATGACGCGGCTACAATTGCGGCCTACAGCGAATATTCGCGACCGCGACCGTGCGAAGTAGGTATTGGGGCTAAGACGATGTTTGACGTGGGTGTGTCACAATCTTTTATCGCGTAAAGCGATCCAAATCTTTAATACATAATAATATATAACGTTTATTCAAAATATCAACAAAATTAGCTTATAACAATAGGTGTAAGACGTTTAGTAACAGGTATTTGTTCGCTAATGTAGACAGGAACATCGCTTATACCTGTTCAGGATGACTACGCAACACGATTCTTCGTCCGTTATGAGATAAGTGAAGTATACGTGTAATGCCTAACATTATCTATACTTAAATGTATACATTGATTGTTATATAAAATTAACCAAGTTTTACTAACTGTTTGATGGGTGTATACTAAAGAAATTAATCTGTAGGGTTATCTGTCTGTTGTTACGGCTAATCTCTGGAACTGATTTTGATGGGTCTTTCCTGATAGTAGACGATTTAATAAGTAACTAAGGCTTCCTTTATTATTGAAATGAAGAATTTAAAATTTAAAATTTAAAATCGGTAAACGACGCCGGTGTAAGCAAGTAGATAAAGCTATGTTTAATGTATGCCTAGTTTCTATATTATAAGGGTTTTATATTGAATGAATCCATATTATGTACCTAACTCCGACCAAAAGCTGGACACAGTTGAGAGCCCTAAAAGCCTAAAGTTAGACTGAGACGAAGTTTCGGAGTGGGCAACATGGCAACACTGACCTATAAATACGAAACATCCAAAGTAAGTACCTACTAGACATAATTATGTCAATGTATGTTGGCAACCCTATTACGAAGGTCGGCAAGTGGAAAACCACAAATAACTTGCCTATTTCCTTGTTACAGGAAAGTTGCGTCTGATATGCATTTATCAGGCTCAAACTTTGTGTAGAAATAAATGTACCATAAAATACAAAACACAAAAAAAAAAATATTTGGTAGTATTTAATTTGATTATTTATTTATTTAAATACACAATTGAACTTACAGACTAGGGTCCAACACATTCAAAAGTAACAATATATTTTTCTAATAACAATATTCTATTTTTATATAGGACGCAGGACTATTTTGGAGGGAGCTGGCTATGCAACACATGTAAACTTTCGCAGATGCAATCATTCTAACTAAAAATTATATAAAAAAAATTAATATGAAGTTTTCGTGACGTAATGCTTTCCAGCAAAATGTACTAAATGTACACGTCACAAGCCTCCACTCCGGAACTTTGATGCTCTTTATCTCGGCACAATTATTGATAATAAATAAATATAATAATATTTCCGGACTACTCACACAGCATCACCTAACACTAAGCAGCACCTAACTCCAACTAAGCAGAGCTTGTACTATGGGTGTTAGGTGACTGATATACTACATAGATACATATTTTTTTTATAAATAGATACATATGATACATAGAAAACACCCAGACCCAAAGCCATAAATTGTAGATCGTACAAATTCTGGTCCCGCGGCAGGAATCGAACCCGCAACCTCCTGCGCCTCAGGTGGACCTACGCCCACCGAGCCGCAGAGGTCGTCATTGAATTAATAAGGCAAAAATTATGTGTCCCATATTAATTGTATTTGATTATAGGTATCTTGCACTGACATTTTAATATTTCGTTGATTTATTAAAACCAGCTGTAATTGTGTTAATAAATAACTATTTAGTATTTAAACTAGTCTTTAGTGATAATGTAGTGATAATGCAATTCAGGCCATTTTCGACCCCCTGTAACTTCGTTGTGGATAAACCTAGAAGACTGAAATTTTCAGTAACCATGCAGGATTGTAAAGACACGGTATATTTCAAATTTCATTCAATTTGAACCAGTATTTTAAGAATTATAACGGGTCAAATTTCGTAATTTTGTCACTCACTGACTGACTCACCGATCATCAAAATTCTAAGGCACTTCTAGCAGACCTAGAAGCTTCAAATTTGGAATATAAGTAGTGTTTGGTGTATGAATCAAGGAAAAACAAAAAAATCTAGAAAATACCGGTATAGAGGGCGCTGTCACAACGCCACGTATATACGAAATATGTACTAAAGTAATAACAATGCAAAATATAAATAAATCCAATCTAGACCGGCAAACAGAAAATTATATGGACATCTGCGGTAAAAAGTTGTGAGATCCAAGTAAATACAAGTCTTCAAATTTCGTTTCAAAATTCTTTAATGTTTTATACAAATATATTGAGACTTGGCCATCGCACTAAATAATTGAATTTACACGTGTTTTCAGGCGATTGAATTAACGCGTGTTTTCAGGCGATGGCCAAGTCTTAATATGTTAATATAAAACATTAAAGAATTTTGAGACGAAATTTGAAGACTTGGATTTACTTGGATCTCACAACTTTTTACCGCAGAACAACTGAGTTGCGCGACTTGGTTTTTTTGACAAGTATTGTTTTTGATGGGATACTATTTATTTAATCCTTTTAGGATGGGTCTTTACACGGCTGAGGTTTGAAGAGTGACTGGCGAGGCTCCGCCTTACTATGAAAACGTACTTTTATGCTAATCTGTGTCATTACAACTATTATTAATGACCAAACAGAATACCTATTTTTATCTAGTCATCATGTCCAATCAAATGACAACAAAATCTGTTTGAACAGTAAGTTTTAAAATTACATTGTGTCACACATCATAATCTTCCATTTCTCATTTGTTCCGCCAAGGTTCTGCCCAACACAAGTATCACTTTCGATCACACGTGTACTCGCACGTGGAGCACACAACTGTAGTCACCTGTACCGGCCATTGAAAGGGCTTCTCATACTCCGGAAGGCTTGCTTCAGGAAATATGTAATGAAAAATAATGTTTCGCTGTTAAGATAAACCCCCTGACTGAATGGGTTTGTCTCTAGACTGTTACGGGATGATGTGGTATTGAAATAAAGTGGTATTGAAATAAAGTGGTAGGTACATAATAAGAATTTTGTAGTCAATAGACAATAGCGATTTCATTTCGCGCGTTTACGATTATTTTTGTTATGTTGTTGGAAGCTTGTTTAATTTAGTCTGGATCGACTGCAGTAAGGAACAACTACGAGTAGATAAAAGGTTTCAAACTCCTTAGAAACTCAAGCCAACCTTACCATTGGCCCTTGGACCAGAGAGGCTATGTTCAAGAAAGATTTTTGGTACAGTCTTACTTATTCTGAAACAAACAACCGACTCTGTTATGATTATTTTTGAAGTGAAACTTCTATAGAATCGTAGTGATTTCAAACCGGAAGCAAAAAGATGAAACGGAAATGGTAAGAGACACAAATACAATGCTTTATTTAAATTTCTCTGAGCGATACTTCGTAGTTGAGACTACGAAGTATCGCGCAAAGATTGCTGTATTTTATTTATATTATTTTGTAACATACTTTATGTAATACGCTTTATTGAACTAATATAAATAATCCGAATAATTACAGATATATGTTTGTTTCTCTTATCATTTTAGCAGATGCGTTCATTTACCCTTTTTTTCTATTCGATATATATCATAATAATAGTTCGTAAGTAGTAGACTCCAATCGTGCGTCGTAGCTGACACACACACACTTTTTTTTTATTCTTCTTATTCTTTCGTCGATTTACTGAAGTTTCACTTCTATCGTGTGTGAATCGCACACACACCTTTTTTTTTATCTTGTTTTATACAATATGTTATGGTTAAAACACTTTATAATAAGTGTTTTTAAGAAAAGCGACATAATTCCTTCGCACTTAAATGGGCATGCTTTGTTTTTGTATGACAGGGATACAATCCTCGTTAGATAGATGGATAACTCTTTATTGTATACCACAAATAAAATACAAACTGCAAACAATAACAAGACAATACATTGGAGTACAAAGGGCGGCCTTATCGCTGTGAACGATCTCTTCCAGGCAAGGGCATGTGACATTCACCAAACCGCAAGGACACGTGACAGTCACCAACCCGCACTTGGCCAGCGTGGTAAATTAAGGCCTAATCTCTCTCGCCAAGAGAGAAGTCCCAGTGTCTACAGTGGGGACGTTAATAGGGTGATGATGATGATGACTTACTATACCTTGCAGTATTAGCTGAAGCTGAAGAGGTACATAGCGAAGCCTGTATAAGGAGCACGTGGGGGCCTGCGTGACCCGGGCCCACGTGGCGCGGTGAAGCCAATTATCAACAATTGCATTAGTGAAGCCGTGGCAGGATTACCTTCTACGAAGATATCATGAGGTTGGAATTATGATTGTAAAATGTATTTACAGGTAACAGATGGACTCACACTACACTTAAGGCTCCATGTTTATACACTTTTAGCCGACTTTAAAAAAAGAGGCTTTCATTTGATACCTTACTCGAGTATATTTGCAGATTTTGGTTTTCCTTCACCACTCTCAGCCCCAGAACTTTTAAACGGCACAACCGATTTTCATGAAACATATCTAAGAAACCTCGGGTCAAACTCACCTTACATACAAAAAAAAAACTAAATTGAAATCGCTCCATCCGTTCGGGAACTATGATGTCCCAGACAGACACACAGACAGACAGACACTACAAACTTATAACACCCCTCTTTTATTGGTCAGGGGTTAAGAATATAGAGCTAGGTATCTCGCTTTGTCACACGCGACTGAGCAAAAAAGCTTAATATTTTAACCGTTGTCCAATTTACTTGAAGATGGTTAAAACCCTAAGCCTCAGAATAAACAAACACTGATTTAAATAAACAGAAAAAGTAATTAATGAGGCACTCGTTACGTGGGAACCTTATCTCGGGACAATAGGTTCGAGTCTTTTGTATCTGCTTGTCGGGAAACAACTTTGTCGCAATGAGGAAAATACAAGAATATCGGCTGTTTGGGGGGAAAGAGTTTGTTTGCCTGCTACGATTGAATATTACGTATCTAATGCACTAGGTATATAGGTACTCCTACGCGATAAGTACACCCACTGAATGACCCACATTTAGAATAGGCAACATGACTACATAAAAAAATTAAGAAGTATGAGATTATCCTATATTACAACAAGTGTCCATGTAGTTTATACACATTTTGTAATAAAAAAAACACAAAAAATACACTATTCCCAGACAAATCAACACATTTTTATAAAGATAAAAAAAACCAGTGAAATAAATGCAAAATAATCTAAAATCTTCTTTTATCAAAATAACCAATCAATAATAATATTTGAACGGTCACCAATCCAAGTACTGAAATGGGCGAAACGGTAAAATGCCGTATTAAAAATAACTAATAACTAGATCTCGTTCAAACCAATTTTCGGTGGAAGTTTTGCGTAATAATGCACATCATATATATTTCTGTATTTTAACTTTCTCTTATTTTAGAAATTAACTCCAAGTTAGAAGTTAAGTTAAGTTAGAAATAAAATATATTAGAAACCTCAATATCATTTCAGAAGACCTATCCAAAGTAAACCAAATATATATAGGATTTGTGAAAAAAAATTTGACTAAGTATGAAGATTTAAAGTTTTTTTTTTCTATTTTTGTGTGAAAATATTAATGCGGTTCTCAGAATACACCTTACGATGTTTCAACAGTAAAGTTCATAAAGTTTCGGAGGAAAGTAGCTATGACATAACGAACGCACAGACAGACAGGCAAACAAACAAGATGAACCTAATATAATATAATAATAATTTAAATTTATAAGGGTTCCATTTTTTTGGCCACTAAGCTATAAACCCCTAAAAATAAATAAAATAAATAACTCCGGACTAATCACACAGCAAAACCTAACCCCAAACTAAGCAGAGCTTGTACTATGGGTGTTAGGTGACTGATATACTACATAGATATTTTTTATTGTAAATACATACTTCTGATACACAGAAAAACACCCAGACCCGAAACCAGAAATTGTAGATATACAAATCTGGTCTCCCGGCGGGAATCGAACCCATAAAAAAGCAAAAAAAAATAAAGAAAAATCATATAATATGATTGAAATAACATCTGTTTTAGCAGTATATGTGTTGATCACAATGGCTCTGGGTCAAGTGGTCTGTGAATGCGAAGCCCGGCACAAAGGGCTTATAGAACGCAATAATGGACAGACATTTCATAATATATTTTGGTTTAATGTTCGGCAGACATTATATTAACGATTCAATGATGCGGTACTTCAGGAATTATAATGGCATCATACATTCTGTTTTCCATTTCTGGATATTTACACGTTATGCTGAGTGGGTTTTTGAGAAGGACCATAAGGGCAGGCAGATATTAACCGTTGTAACTACAAGGCAATGTTCTTAGGAGGCCATCCAAATTTTAGTGGTCCGGAGAAGCCATTTAGCTTCTAGGTCTTCATGCCCGATCTTAGATTTTTACATCAGGTGAGATTGTGGTTAAATGAAGGCTTATCTTAAAAAAAAGATAATTTTAACTAAATTAATAGATTTTGAAAAAATTCTAAGATAGTGAAAATATTTTTTTATGACAATTGATCCTATTACATGGATTATTAGACTCTATGGTTGTTGTTTTTAAATGTATGTTAACAGAAAAATTGCTTATATGTATATGCTTTATAATCATCAACACCCTATTAACGTTCTCATTGCTGGGACACAGGGACTTCTCTTTTGCCTAATATGTTTTAAATAAATAAAATGAATAGCGTGTTAAGAAGAAGTTAATAGAAAGAAAGTGCTGTAGACTATAAAGAAAATAAATATTTACTGCCTAATTGATCTATGCGTACTTATTAGATACAGAATACACTTGGCGTTTCCCATGTGAATCCTTACACGTGACCTCCGGGTGGTGCTAAGAACAGTCTCTGGTGGTAGGCTTCGGCCGCGGCTTGTCACCACCCTCCGGGCTGGGCCAGTGCGCGTAGCGATATTTTCGTGTTTCGTTATGTGGCCCGGAGAAGCCATATTCTAGGTCTTCATGCTCCATCTTAGACAACATCGTTACTTTACATCAGGTGAGATGGTGGTCAAATGAAGGCTTATCAAAAAAAAATGTTATATTCATAGAGAAAATCGTGTTTTCCGAGCTAAAAAGTAACCGATAGCCTTTCTTGATAAGTATCCTATGTCACACTGAAAGAACATTTTTAAACTTGACCAGTTGCTACTGAGACTAGCGCGTGTTCGACCACACAAACAAACAGACTGTCCGATTATTTTTTTTCTCTTTTATATAGATAGCCTATTTATCTAGGACGTTGCCGTAGCCTGTTTTAGTTGTTCCCGCGGGAAATTCCATAAAAAACGTTACTTTATATAAGTATACAAGTGTCGGGCCCATTGAATATAAGTCCTTATTTTTGGGTTTGGTCAGAATAAAATCCACTTTAATTTTTCACAAAATTCCCACTCTTTATTAGCTTGTAATATTCCATTGTCTTGCCTAGACTAGTGCCACCGTTCCAATGCCCGGCCGTCGCGTTCCGCCGTCGAGCGCTCGAACCCTACTTGACAACTTGGTCTCACTCCTCATTGGTCGGTGCGCTCGACAGCGGTGGCGTGTGCGAGCGCCGATTGGCTTACGAAATAAAGTCAACTCAAACAATAAACCGGAAGTTGCCTTTAAATACAAACTTTTAGGTCACGATAATACATGTAAAAATTATAATTAACAAAACTATGAATTTAGAACGAATTAAACATTTGATTAAAATATACATAAATTAACTTAGTATCTATATTAACCTTACAGCTCGGCCATCCTACTTGAAGCAAGTCCTCTCGCTTAACAATCGGACAAGATATATATTAATTATTAACTTAATGATATTAATTATTAACCTCATATCAGAAAAGCAGAAACAAAAGACCACTTCAAACGAGCAACTAAAAACTTCTATCTTGATAAATTATATACATAACTTATCAAACCATCCCTTTTATTCATATATATTTGTATGTATATATGTATGTGTGTGTGTTTTAAATATAAAACATATATTTAGAATTGTTTTTGTTATATTTTTGATTGTTTTAATTATGTACCTTACACTTTAATATTGTAACTCTTTAGATTAAGCCACTTTTATACATTCTTGCGCGCCAACTTTTTATCCCAAACCTGTCCGAGGTTGGCAGGTAGAAAATGCCTTGGCACTAAGCCCACCTTTTGTACAACTCTGTATTTATACTGTGCAATAAAGTATTCCTAACAATAATAACGATTTCACATTTATTTTTTCTTACAGTTACTATGATCTACTTGATATTTATTTTAACTATTTAGATTAGACGGTGGAGGCGCCACTGTGCCTATGTAAACATTGTCTCTGTACTAAATAATTACAAGAAATTGAAAAAGTGAAAAATATAAAGCAAAAACTTAATAAATTCATAGATAAACTGTCAGTGCACATCAACAAATGTTATTTTAACTATTTAGATTGACATTCGAATAAGTTTTAAATAAGAAGATATTATGAAAATGTTAAAAAAAAATCCGTCAGAAGAATAGGAAAACTAACAAACAAAGTGAGGCCTATAACTGTAACCTTTTGCACGCTGGGTATGAAAATACAAATCTTAAAAAAAATCGACACCATCTGAAAGATTCTACCACCTACCTAAAGGAAGATTTCACACCAAAGATATTGGAAAAAAGGAAAGAACTTAGAATTCAAGCAACGCAAAGAACAAGGTGAAAATATTGCCATAAGGTATGATAAAATCATAATTTTGAACAATGAAAATCATAAGAAGACTAGCTTTCCGAAATATTCCAAACTAAATATGTCGTCTACAAGTAATCGTAAACAAAAAAAAAACAAAACTCATCACCGGAAGCTATTACAAAGATTGCACACAAAAAAATGTTCTAAAATAATAAAAAAAAATAAAAAAAAAACAAATCCATAGAATCCTACATACAAGCACGGAATATAACAAATACACCAACAGCAGAAGTCACGAGTGACACTGAAAGTGATGACCAACAACAGTAGCAACTAGTGGTCTCCCTCCATAATAATAATAACAAACATATCAAGAAACAAAATAAAGAAGAAAACCATAACTCTCCCAAAATGGCTGGTCACCATGGGAGAAGATGACCACCACCCTCCATTTATCCACAAAAACAAACCAAATAACATAACATATATTTGCACATTAAATGTAAGATCTCTAGTAGAAACCGGTCGACAAGAAGACCTTGAACATGCCATCCGCAACATTAAGTGGTACATAATAGGATTATCTGAGGTAAAAAAAAGAAGGTACACATATAATTGAATATGAGTCCTATATTTTTCTTTACACCGGTAAGAAGAGTGGAAGGAATGGCGTAGGATTTGTTGTGAAAAAGGAACTAAAGAAAACTATAATAGATTTCCAAGCCATATCCGACAGAGTAGCAAGACTTGACTTACGCTTTAAAAATAATAATCTGTGCTTGATACAAGTCTACGCGCCTACCGAGAAAAGAAACAAGATATTGATGGGAGATTTCAACGCCAAAATTGGTCAACGCTGTTCTAATGATTCTTCGGTGTTAGGACCATGGGATACGGGTCACGAAACAAACGAGGCAAAATGCTCATCCACTTTTGCCTAGAGAACGAGCTATACATTATGAATACTCATTTTAAGAAGAAATCGAAGAACAAAATGGACTTGGCGCTCTCCGGACGGAAACACACTTAGTGAAATCGATTTCTTCATTACTAGTAAATCTAACACTAAAGTTATACAGAATATCGAAATAGTAACAACCACACAACCAACAGACCATCGAATGGTACGGGCTACCCTATCTCTTACTACTACAATAAGAAAAGACAGAAAATCATTTAAAATTAAACGGCATGTACTTACAAAGCGGACGTCCAGTCACTCCAAACAAATTTTGTGAACTTATCAAAAACAATCACCGAAAAACCTAACATCCAAGAACAATATGAAAAGATTGACTAACAATAAAGAATGGATACAAACACTGAAAGACAATACAGAAGGAAAGATCACAAACAGAAAACATATCCTAAAAAGTCTCAACAGATTTTCACAAAAATCTATACCGCCAGAATAAAAATCAATGTCAACCTCATTACAGACCTGTTAACCAAGCTCACTTAGATGAAGTACCACTAATCTTAGTAATTAAAGTAAAGAAAAACATAGATAGTTTAAAATCCATGAAGAGCCCGGGAGAAGATAACGTTATCAACGATGTACTAAAAGCTATGTCTGAACCACTCGCACCTTTGCTAGCAAGTTTATTTAACAACATCATCCATACACAACATATTCCGGAACAATGGGAAACATCAATTATAACCTTACTCTACAAAAAAAAGAACCCACTAAACATAAATAACTATAGGCCAATCAGCTTATTGCAATCAACGTATAAGCAATTCACCACTATAATAATTAATAGACTCAATAAAATTCTAGACTTCGAACAACCTCGTGGCAGGCTGGCTTTAGAAAGAACTATTCTACCATTGACCACATATTTACTATAAGACAAATCATAGAAAAATATTTGGAGTACAGAAAAACGCTATAAATGGCCTATGTTGACTATTCCAAGGCATTTGATACAGTACACCATAACCATCTATGGAAGGCATTGATAGACCAAGGAATACCATACAACTATATTGAAAGAGGTCTCGTGGTCGCTCTCCAACAAGGTGGTCGGACCTCATCTCAAAATTGACTCAGTCCACCATTACCGACTGCTCCCGCACCGCAACTAACAGGGAACAATGGCGGCGCATTGCAAAAGCAGCAACCCAATATAAGGACCCCCCATAACCACGACCACTCTGTCAAGAGTGACCGACTAAGAAGGGAGATATTAAAATAATTATTGAAATCCATAAACGCAGTAAAGCCACTGTCAGAATAGAAACCAAAGGCGACGTGTTCCAGCTGGAACGAGGCGTGAGACAGGGGGACCCGATTTCACCAAACCTATTTAACTCTCTCTTAGAATACATATTTAAACAACTACAGTGGTCGGGCCTTGGTATAAATATAAACAGTGAATATTTGAACCATCTACGATTTGTGAATGACATTGCCTTAATAAGTGAGACACAGTGACCTACAATATATGTTAGAGACCTTACAATATATGTTAGAGGCCAATAGAAATGTGAGTTTGTTTTCGCCTCGCATACATTTCACCATCGTCCTCAGTTGAGTAGCACTCCTTACTCTCCCCTTTATTGTTCGACATTTCCTGAAACCTTAAAGTCAACCCATCCCACAGGGATTTGACTTTCCTGTGCCCACCTACTTGGGACTTTACCTTCGTGAACCCACCACCTTGGGTCTGTCCTTCTTTGTACCCACCACCTTGGGTCTCTCCTTCTTTGTACCCACCACCTTGGGTCTCTCCTTCTTTGTACCCACCACCTTGGGTCTCTCCTTCTGTGGGCCCCTATCCTCGGGACTTTATTTTGTCGTACCCTCCAACCTAGGGTCTCTCCTTCTGTGGGCCCCTATCCTCGGGACTTTATTTTGTCGTACCCTCCACCTAGGGTCCTTTCACTCCGTTGCCCATCACCTCGAGCTTCTCCTGCATCCTCATCCATTGTATCTGAAACTTCCAGAAAGCAGCTTAACCGGGCAAAAAATAATAAATAAGTAAATAAATTGTCTAAACAAACCAAAAGAAAAACATTTGCCTTCCCACCCAGTTGACCTTTCAACCCATTTGACCTTTCCACCCAGTTGACCTTTCAACCAATTTGACCTTTTTACCAATTTGACCTTTCGACTCATTTCACCTTTCAACCGATTTGACCTTTTGACTTATTTGACCTTTCAACCCATTGGACCTGTTTGACATTTCGACCCATTTGACTTTTCGACCCATTTGACCTTTCGACCCATTTGACCTTTCGACCCATTTGACCTTTCGACTTATTTGACCTTTCGACCCAAATGACCTTTCGACCCAGTTGACCTTTCAACCAATTTGACCTTTTTACCAATTTGACCTTTCAACCGATTTGACCTTTTGACTTATTTGACCTTTCAACCCATTGGATCTGTTTGACCTTTCGACCCATTTGACCTTTCGACCCAAATGACCTTTCGACCCATTTGACCTTTCGACCCATTTGACCTTTCGACTCATTTGACCTTTTGACCCATTTGACCTTTGAACCTACATCAAACACACAATCTAGGTTCTATGTTATGAAAACTTGATACTAATACTAAAAAATAATAGGATTATGCAAACATCACACAGCAAAATCCTTAAATATCTTTATAGGCATGGTTCATCAACACTATCTACCATGTAGTGATATATTAATAATACATTTATCGTCTATTATACTTATGTATTTTCTCCTATTTTTTTCTTATTTAATGTATGTATTTATTATTTATTTTTATTTCTTTTTCATATTATCTATGTATATGCTATGATCTTTGTGCACCGTCTTTGGTGTTCCTAACATATCCTATCCATCAAAAGGTTGCCTGGAAGAGATCGCTTTAAGTGATAAGGCCGCCGATTGTACAACGTATGTGGCTATTGATTGTTATTTTTAAGTTAGTCTGTAAGCATTGGTGTGCAATAAAGTTATTATCTATCTATCACACAGCAATATCTAACCCCGTGGTAAGCTCTAAGCTCGTGTTATGGTTACTTTACATCTGATATATTATATACTAGCTGACCCGGCGAACTTTGTTCCGTCTTAGACGCTATAAATGAGCAGATTCTTGATTTCATTAAGTTAATTAAATCAAAGTCATCCTCTTTTGAATATATTTTCAGCACGCATTCAATCAATTCTATGTCAAATGTCTTAAAGTTACATTAAAAAATTTAATAATTTTATATGGTGGTTAAGTAATTTTAAATTTTCTAATTTTCCGCGCAATTTCCTTTATTTTTTTCTTTCATAAGAACCTTCTCCTGATAATAACGAACAGAACAAAAAAAGAATTAGCGAAATCGGTCCAGCCATTCAGGCGTGATACCGTGACCAAGGGTAATAGGGATTCATTTTTATATATATAGATAGTTTGAATATTGATTTCTTACAAGTATCAAATTGTCATCTATACGTCATTACATAGCTGTCATTATACGTCAATTACATAGCTATCATTTGCGTTTTGTTATTCCAAGTCTGATTCTTTTTTGTTATAACACGTTTTATAGTGACTGACGTTTCATGTCAAGTCACACGGGAACGCTGTCGACCGGGATGAAAAGTATCTTATGTCCGTCTCCTGGCTCTAAGCTACATCCATACCAATTTTCACCCAAATCTGTTCTACCGTTCTTGAGTTATTGGTGGTGTAACTAACACGACTTTCTTTTATATATAGATATATAGATATACCTACATAAACAGATTATTAAACTCGAAGGAGAAAGTGCTTGTAAAACAAAGAAACACTGGAGCCCTTGACCGGACCCGCGCCGCTACTAGACTAAAGATCGGTTCTAGACAAGTTTTGGATTCATCGCATGTTAATTTTATTTAATTAAACGATTTCATAACCAAAACAAAGTACTAAATTGCTAGTTTGTTCTTCCGAAGTCAATAAGACATGGTAGATAGGCAAAATTTAAAATTTAAATATATATTATTAACTGGAAAAAAAAATACTCAATACCTATACAAAAAATGGGGAAAAGGATTAAGGACTTAGTAACTAATACTGTAAACTTACATGTAATACTAAAAAGGAAATCGAAGAGATAGAGGGAAAACAGAAACGATCTACCCGTTAAAATAAAATGTTTTTAGGAATTAAATCAATACTTACGTTTTTCCGAGCCGTGGGCGTTTTTAGAAGATATGAAATCCTCTCGTCTATCCCACTTCTGACCTTTTGGGTTTGGTCAGAATAAAATCCACTTTAATTTTTCACAAAATTCCCACTCTTTATTAGCTTGTAATATTCCATTGTCTTGCCTAGACTAGTGCCACCGTTCCAATGCCCGGCCGTCGCGTTCCGCCGTCGAGCGCTCGAACCCTACTTGACAACTTGGTCTCACTCCTCATTGGTCGGTGCGCTCGACAGCGGTGGCGTGTGCGAGCGCCGATTGGCTTACGAAATAAAGTCAACTCAAACAATAAACCGGAAGTTGCCTTTAAATACAAACTTTTAGGTCACGATAATACATGTAAAAATTATAATTAACAAAACTATGAATTTAGAACGAATTAAACATTTGATTAAAATATACATAAATTAACTTAGTATCTATATTAACCTTACATTATTATGATCACTTTTACGGTTGTTTAAAGAAAATATCACAATGGAGGTGAACGCAGACCAACCAGAGCTATAGTGGAACCATTACAACTAAAAATACCCAGTGCTGATCCAATCCCGCCGAGATAAATGCATGATTGCGTTTATCAGTTTGACCTCGCTGCTATCGGTTATTCGGGAACATTTGGCAGCGCAGTAACCCAATAACTTAACTAAGCGGGGTACAGTTCCAACGTTGATATACGCAGGTGTCTAAATGTTTAAGCAGACAAGTTACCTGTACCTGTTAGTTACCTACCACAAGTTGCCACTTACGTTAGAGATTGCAACATGTTGTATATGGGAATACAACATGCATTTGACAGATTAACACAACTATAATTATATCTTTTTATTTTATCTTTATCTGGCTCAAGGTGGGAAAATGGCGGAAAAACATAAGTTTTTAGACAGACAGAGAGACACGTCAAACTCATAACACCTCTCTCTTTTGGTCGGGGGTTAAAAATACTAATTGTAAGGTTGTAAATATAGGAGCTTGTGAAATTATACAAACGTTGTTATTGACATGTTTTATGATAGCAAAAACAAAGTATGAGTAATTCCTAACAATACTTACATTTTTAGGGTTCCTTGCCCAATGGGTAAAACGGGATCCTATTACTGATACTTCGTCGTCTGTTTATCTGTCTATCACCAGGCTGTATTTCATGAACCGTGATAGATAGAGAGTTGACATTTTGGATGATGTATTATATTTTTCTGGTGCTGCACTGTTGGACATAGGCATCAATCAATGATTCCAATATTGAGTTTAACTACATACAGACCAAAACTAATCAAAATTGATAATCTAAAAAAGTTAAACAATGTTATTAATTACATGCCAAAATATTTATAACACTCATGCTACTGAAATTGTTTATTCCATGCGAGGCTTTCCAAAAACTAGGTATTTATTTACACAGCAAATTCCAGTCAGAACAAATTTAATTCGGCTAAATATCGGAATTCCAGTTACAATATTGTAAAACGAGTGAGTCATCGGCGCACTCGCACACCGCTCTCTGTTTACAAACACAATCTATAATCCGCTACCGTCCTGTAATTCTATGCTGGTTATCTGAAGGCCACGGGCACGTTAATAATATCTAAACAGTATTCTAACTTCATATAACCGATATAGCTTTTGAGTTGTTTCCGTAATGGTCGCGCTTGAAACAGAGTCGAAATATCTGAAAACTTAAAAACCGTCAAATCATTGCATGTAACCCGTTTCAAGTCATAATATTTATATAACCGGTCGAGAGTCAGGTCAGAGTCGCTCAAAGAGCTAAGGAGATGGCTATGCACGGGGCTTCTCCACGGGATCGGGTCAGAAATGACAAGATAATGTTTTAAGAACCTGGTGGTCTTAGAAGAGTTTGAAAGACATGTGACATTCACTAAGCCGCACTCTCCACTTAGCAGTGGAAACGTAAACAGTTCCGATCTTGATTGAGAATCTAAAGCTTAAGTCAAGCCGCTGATATTTTGACAGAATTGCATCGGAAATACATTGTTCAGTCACGCTATCATGTACTACTGAACTAACGTGTCTAATCTGCTAATCACTGAATGGTGGCCCGGTTCGGTTCAGTGATCGCGTAAGCAGCTCCAACTGGGGACAAACACTATTCGACAGAAAATATCTGTTTATTCTGTATCGATGTTTTTTACCCCACTGCGCAACGCAAAGATTCAGATTCAGATCATTTATGGTCACGGAAAGAACACATAAAAACAGGTACTGGAAAAAATATATTAACAAAAACTTATTCTAGTAATTAAGTTGTTAATTCTGTTTGACGAGTCATAGTCTCAGTAACTATGACTCGTCAAACAGAATTAACAATATGTGCTGTAAAGAGGCACAAAAATGTCAGATAAAACAATATTATAATTAATTAAATATTAATAATTGTAAGAAAGTCACCATTAAAAAAATAATAAGCTACAATTTAAAACAAAAACAAACAAATTGTATAACATTATTATGGGTCTATGGCACGGGTACATTTAATGCCGAAGTGACCATAGTCATCTAAAAACTCTTATGCTATACAGCGTTTTTTCAATCAATAGGTTTTTAATTTAACATCATCAGTTTTGTTATTTTCTATTAATTTAGATTTTTGTAAATTTACAACAAACTTCCTCTATCTAAGGATAGAGGAAGTTTGTTGTAAATTTACAAAAAATCAAAATTTAAAATTTAAGAAAAACCTTCGATTCCAATTTCCTAATTCCCATAAAAGTAAAACAACATAATATTATGGAATGTGGACGCGATGCGCTTTCATTTGATACCCCACACTAGTATTGCAGATTTTCGGTTTTCCTTCCCCACTCTCACTACCATAACTTTTAAACGGCTCAACCGATTTTCATGAAACATGTCTCAGAACACCCGGGCCAAACTCTCCTTTTATACAAAAACAAACTAAATTGAAATCGCTCCATCCGTTCGGGAGCTATGATGTCCCAGGCAGACAGACAGACACGTCAAACTTATAACACCTCTCTTTTTTGGTCGGGGGTTAAAAAGGAATGGTATGTGTGTAACAGTCTCTGTATGTATGTGTCCTTTGTCCAGACCAAACGCCTGTTCTGATTTATATGATTTACACGTCAATTGATTTCTCTTAGTACGACGTGTGTCACTAACTAAAGACGTGAGGTTAGTGAAAATTCAACATAGCGACTACTCTAAAGCATTTGTTAAAAAAATTAAAAAATCAACAAACTATGTCATCTAGGGTATCGTTGAGTAGGTACTAAAAATATTTTATAGTTTTTTTTCATAATTTTTCGAACCGGCTGACCGCTTAACATCTATATCGAGTCAACCATTCTCACATAAAAATTATGAAAATGTATGACTGTAAAAAATCCCAAAAAAGTTAATTCTTATTGATAAGGTCATCATCATCACCCTATTAAAGATTAGTCGTTAATCCACCAACGCTAAAACCAAACCCAAAATGAGTTCATTCCGGAAAATACGCCCACATCAATAGTCTACTTTATGATATAGGTAACTATTGTCATCATAGCCAATTAAGTTCCAAGGAACCCCGCTGTCTCTCGATAGCGCGCCATGCGTGTCTGAATGACAGCAAATAACCCAGCGTGGTGGAAAATGGAGTCTTGAGGGCGAATTACATTGCATGTCCTACTTAGGTAATTGGAAGATCAAGACGCGTCGCCAGAGGTCGTTTCAGTACGACAGCACTGGACTGAACGGCTTTGTACTGGCAGCTTTTGACCTATTGCTCGAAATATATATATAATACTAGATGACCCCAGCTAACGTTGTTTTGCAAAATGAAAAATAGATGTTGGCCGATTCAGACCTACTCAATATGCTCACAAAATTTCATGAGAATCGGCCAAGCCTTTCGGAGGAGTATGGCAACGAAAACTGTGGCACGAGAATTTTATATATACGATTTTTTTATTTATCGTTTACTAAATAAATTTTTATATACCAACAAAAAACCACTACGGTTTAAACTAGTGCAACGCAGGTTCTCACTAACTTATTTACTTACACATAGATAATTTCAAAATTAATTTGAATTGCTTTATGCAATAAGACCGCCCATCGCTAGGTTTAAATGTTACCTTACTATTCATTGCTTTTGTATCGCACTGCCCCGCGGTGTTTACCGCGTTAAAATGGATTTTCCGGGAGTGATATTTTTCTCCGAGGTAAAAAGTCTAGTCTCTAGAGAATCTGTGTACCAAATTTCATTCAAATCGGTTCAGTAGTTTTTGTGTGAAAGAGGAACAGGCGGATATACTTACATTCGAATTTATAATAAACTAGCGGCCCGCCCCGGCTTCGCACGGGTAAAAATAATTCGCGGCAATTATTCGAATTATTCTCGCCGTAAAAACCATCCTTGAACTCCAACAAACATTTAAAAAAAGTATTGGCCAAATTGGTCCAGGCGTTGTTGAGTTATGCGCTTAGCAACACATTTTGCGATTCATTTTTATATATAAGAAGATTATGTCAATTGGTGTATGTAATACAGAATTTTCTATTTTATGCGCTTCTATAGATTGAACTATGTTTATTAGTGTATTTATCTCTTTATTTGTCTTAAACCTCCCTTAAAAATCAAAAAGTGACTTTACATTTACATCATAATATTGTATACAGGCTTCGGCCGCGGCTTGTCACCACCCTCCGGGCCTGGGCCAGTGCGTGAAGCGATTTTTTCGTGTTTCGCGGCGCCGACATTGGCGCTGCGACTGACTTGTCTACTGACCCTGTGTAAATCAGCCATTACGCGCTACAAGATTCAGAAATGATTTTAATTAATTAATTGTAGCCACGCCCACGCCAAAAATTGTCTTCGCCCGAATACATGGGCGGGGTTGTCTGTTCCATTTCAACGAAATGCATTTAAATATTTAATTTATTTATTCATTATAAGCCGCTATCCTTCCACTGGTGGGCAAAGGGGCCCCCCATTCTTTAATTAAGTATGTATGTTGTAATACAATCCTGAGCAACTATTATCCCTCTAATGTCAATGAGTTAACATTGGCTGACGATGCATAGTCTTCTAAAATAGATCTAAAGGTCTCCCTAGGTTAGGTATACGATATATCTCCCTGTAACATGTTAACATATAACTTAGATCTGGGGCAGATCGCGTTTAATATTTTAAAACAATATTTTTCCAACTTGCGTTGTAAACAATATTTTTTTGGCGAGTCACCAGTCATTAGAAACCGATAATATATGCAAATAGTGACTTTTAATTAATATTATCAATAAATTGCTATTATTATAATTATGACTATTAATAGGCCAACTTCATCATCAACTCCCTATTGACGTTCCCACAGCTGGGACACAGGGACTTCTCTCCAGACGAGATAGGTTAGAGCCTAGCCATACCTATACGGGTTGGTAAATGTCACATGTCTTTCAAACTCTTCAAAGTGCTCAGAATATGCCGGTTTCCACACGATGTTTGCCTTCACCGTTAAAGCACGTCAACCAACAACTAACATTATAAGCAAACTAAGCTGCATCCTTTTAAATAAATAAATATATCAGGACAATCTACACAACAACGTCTAGCCCCGTGGTAAGCTCTAAGCTTGTGTTACGGGGTATACTAGATATCTGATATACTTAATATAATAGGCACACATAATTGTTACATGTTTATTCCCGCCGAGGGAAAAATTGTTTGTATGTTCTGCAAGCACTTTTCTCCTTGGTCTGGGTGTTTAATATGTTTAATAAAAATATCTATATATGTATGTATATTATATTAAGTATATCAGATATCTAGTGCCCGTAACACAAGCTTAGAGCTTACCACGGGGCTAGATGTTGTTGTGTAGATTGTCCGGAAATATTTATTTATTTATTTATTTTATTATACATACATATTGAATACCCAGAGCAAGGAGAAGTGCTTGCAGAACGTACAAAACTTGAACCCTCGGCGGGGCTCGAACCCGCTACCTCTTGCACCGCAAGCGGACCCTCGCCCACCGCGCTACTGAGGCAGAGGTTTTTGAAGAACTTAAAATGAAAAAAAAATAAAAATAAAAAATGAAAAATGAAAACTTAAACTTAAAATGTTGTGTTGTGCGCAGTTCCGAGGTCGAAGAGCCGAACGGGGTAATGTGATTTCGAATTAGTCAAAGAATGTACTTTCCCTACTCGTATCAATAGAGATAAGACTAAACACTTAGTTACTAGAGCGTGAGCGATTAGGAAATGCTCATTCGAGCGTCTGTCTGTCTGTCCTATCGTTACACACCTAATTTTATCTAAAATCACTGGTCAAATAATTTTGGCATAATATCTAATCAATTTAATAACCGAGAGGGTATGTTTGTATATGCATGTATAGTATATCGTCGGCTTATTGCAAGAAGTCATTAACCGACAAATCCAAAAGTGTGGCAAAAGCAGTTTTAAACTTTTTATGACTTTCAGAGCCCATATTATCAAAACTACGGCAGTTATCAATATAATTTAAACGCCAATATATAGTGATAGTTAATTTTTTTATAATCATCTGCAATTAGTATACATTTAACCATGGATTTTTTTTTAAAAGCTAGAAATGCATAGATAATGACTTCTTGCGATAAAGGTTTTGACTAAACTGGAGTTAAGTATTTCTGCAACGATGTTATTAGTGGCCTTTATCGAGTAATAAAAGACAAAATAATCATAAAATAACGTCTTTTATTACTGAAAAACTAAAGGAATTACCAAGTTTGTCCAAAAACACTTAATAAAATAACTAAAATTAGTAATAATGGCACATTCATCGGTCAAAAACACGTTCTAAGCTTTTAGCAAAGAATACTGCTAACTAACAGAGTTATAAACACATAAATAGGTTAGAAAAGATAGACTTTGAGCTTTACTTAAAACCGACTTATCTATCTTACAGTAAATAATGGTTATTTGAATGAAAAAATAAGCATAATTTCTTAAAAATTTAAGTTTTAACAATCAACTCAGACTTTAATCATTTCTCCATGCATAAATAATCAGAAATTAATATTGTTTTAATCCTCATCTTCCGTATTTGAGCAGTCATCTTCGGGTAAATAATCTGAACCTTTTTTACATGGCAAGTTCTCGTACCAATGGTGCAGTTTGTGGGGTATTAATTTTACAGTGCACATTTTCATTAAACCTTTCTTCTTTGCTTTCGTAATAGAAAGCTTTTTGCTATAGGCTTTTTTAAGGATGTTAGTTTTCGTTTACGCAATTTTTTTGTCTGGTGGCATGTTCCGGTTTTACCTTTTTTCGACACAGCCATTTCCATATAGTCTGACTTGTAGTCGTACTTGTACAGAACAATGTTAGGTTTTTTTTTCAAACCGTTTTGTACATTTTCACCATTAGTCCCAAGAGACCGATTCTGCATTAAGTTATTTTATAAATCTTTCAAGTCCGATATGTCTGTGTGATTAATTAATATCGGTTCATACGGTTTATTCACAACGGTACCCTCCTTTTTGTTTCTCGTCGACCTTGTTAATCTTATAACATGCATCGAGAACACAGACATCAAACGCATCTGATTCTCAATCGCGCTGTGAATACTGTATACCTCCATATGCGTGTGGCCTGACTCGATAATGTGTTCAATAATATCAATATGCGTTGTTTGAACCAAATACAGCTGCAAACAAAAGAGATATTGGTTGCGATTTTGAGCACCAAGAAAATATTGATATTTCGGTAACTGTAGTTGATAGATGCTTAATCCAAAGAAACAATGCTGTTCCTACCTCATCGCTTCCTTTTTCCTATTAACTTCAGACCACAGGCATCACGCACATCAATAGTTAGGGTACCTTCTGTCCGAATAGCTTTTAGAAGAGGTTTTTCTACAGTAATGCGATTCCATTGTTGGAAATGCTGGGAAGTGTTGTTTGACAAAGTCCACATCTTCCTGCTTTGTTTTATTTTATGGCTCATGCTTCCCTTGTCTATCGTCTCCTTCACAATTGCCAGCGCTTCCAACGCTAGTCAATGCATTGATAATAGGGCTATTCGATATGTATGCAGAGTGTAGCTATAAAGAATTTTTCGCAAACCTTTATCTTCTGTTCAGCTAATTGAAAGGAATAAGAACGACATACAGTTCCTTTCCTGTGGAGGGTTGGACGACACATTCATGAGTAGGTATAAAATCTTTTTGACGGCTGTAAGTAGCTAAACCCCAATAAGTTTTGCAAATTGTGATTCGATCTTCCTAAAAAAACAAAATACCCCTCTGCCCTGATTCCACGACTCACAAGTACCATAGTAACACGTAAATGTATGTGTGCAAAAGTCATTACCTTTCATTTACCTGTATAATTTTACAATAACAAAAATCACTAATAAAACAATACATCATTCAAGCGATTTCAGTCTTGTATTAAGTTTAACATAATAATTTAACAAAAACTTGTCAATGACCTATAATTAATTGTACCTATAATTAATAGTATTCTTTTGCCATTAATTGTGTTTCGGCAAAAGTAAATAAGTATAAATAATGAATTCTATAAAAAATAAAAAACTCAGTGTAGACGTTCTCGTTTTGATAGAAGTCATTAAAAACCGATACTATTTTTTTTCCAAAAAATATGATACGATTCAACTTGTTAAGTGCAAATAATGAATTATAGCAAAACTTATTCAAACGTTTGTGAACGTAAAAGCATTTTTAAAATGTTGCTATGTCACATAAATGAATTGTGTATGAAAATAAAAATGGCAATTGTGTTTTTTTTTCTTTCGTTAAAATATATTAATGTAAGTTAATGAACTTTATGACACCAGATAATACCAAAAATGCAGTTATTGACTTTATTACCCAGCCATAACTTCTAAGTTTGAAGAGCTACAAATTAGTGAGTTTTACCAAAATGTAGAGCTCATCGAGACGAACTCATTGGTGTATATAACGCAGTTAGTGACTTCTTGCGACTAATGACTTCTTGCAGTAAGCCGACGATATACTAACTATTTGTATTTTAAACCGAGAGTGTCTCGGTATTCAAAAGTTTTGAATACAAAATTAATTTGTTTTATTTTAGAATTTTAGAAAGGTCATCGACAAGGTAATGAATTCGAATGAAATTACATTTATTTGAGACAAAATTACATGTGAACAAAAGTATAATAATCTTAATTTACAATTAAAAAAACCCCGATTCCACAGCACCTTAGTTCCAAAGTCATACAATTTTTAATGTGCTCGTGATGCGCTTTCATTTGAGACCCCGCTCGATATTTGCACATTTTCGGTTTCCCTTCTCCACTTTTACCCTCATAACTTTTAAACGGGTCAACTGATTTCCATCAAACACAACGTCTAAGAACACTCGCGCGAAACTCACCTTTCATACAAAAAAAAACTTAATTAAAATCGCTTCATCCGTTGTTGTTCTGAGGATACAGGCGACTGGGCCCACTACAAATTCTCCTATGATGTCCCAGACAAACAGACCCTGTGGGTCAGACACGTCAAACTTATAACTCCAATCTTTTTTGTCGGGGGTTAATGAATTAGTAAAAGCACAAAATTAAAAATTTAAGAAAAACCCCGATTCCAATGCCTTCATTTCCTTAAATGTATAACAACATAATATTATGTAATGTAGACGCGATGCGCTTTCATTTGATACCCCACACTAGTATATTTGCAGATTTTCTGTTTTCCTTCCCCACTCTCACCCCTATAACTTTTGAACGGCACAACCGATTTTCATGAAACATGTCTAAGAACACTCGCGCCAAACTCACCTTTCATACAAAAATTGGTAAAATTGGTCCACGCTTTGTTGAATTATACGCTTACTAACATCTTGCGACTTTTTTTTCTTTTATAGATTACTTGTAACCGTGATGATGTAACCATCACTTGAATTTCCATGGATATAAATGACTTTGACTTTGCTTGACCCATAACCCTATCATAGGTTCATTGTGTACTGTAATTAATAAAACAAGTGATAAAAAGTGCTAAAAATAAAGAAGTTTTCATACTAAAAATACTATGTATAGTGTAGTTATTTGCCGGTTATTTTAAGTTAAGAAGCCGTTTAGATTTTTCTTCTTGAAAAGTATATGTATGCTTTTAAGAACGTGCTTTAGTTGTGAAGGCAAACATCGTTATGAAGCCGGCATGGTCTGAGAACTTTAAAGAGTATGAAGAACACAGAACATTCACAAACCCGCACTTGGTCAGCGTGGTGAATTAAGGCCTAATCTCTCTCGCCAAGAGAGAAGTCCCTGTGTCCCAGCTGTGGGGACGTTAACAGGGTGATGATGATAGTGTTACTAAAGTTAATTGTTCCATCTATCATAAACGCCCTTTCTTGCGACAATAATGGCCGCCCAGCCCGCTGCGTGAAATGGTGGGAATAAATATTTAATTTGTCGTATGAGGCTATAAATATGGCGGGTAGGCAGCCCGTGGCAGGCCACGCTACATTTCATATTTATTCTTGGGTCACTGGACATTTAGACTAGATGGATAGAGATGTGTTCTCTTGTTTAATGTTATATCAACCTATGAATAGTTTTAGCACTATAAAAAGGCAAACAGCCGAAAATTGTATCTCTTTTGAGAGTATCTTTTGTACAGAGGATATAAGACTAAATTTAAAATTTAAGAAAAACCTTCTATTCCAATGCCTTAATTTCCTTAAAAGTAAAACACCATAATATTTTGTAATGTGCACGCGATGCGCTTTCATTTGATACCCCAATCGAGTATATTTGCGCAGATTTTCGGTTTTCCTTCCCCACTCTCACCCCCATAACTTTTAAACGGCTCAACCGATTTTCATGAAACATGTCTAAGAACAATCGCACCTTACTCATTTTTCATACAAAAAAGAAACTAAATTGAAATCGCTCCGTCCGCGAGCTATGATGTCCCGGACAGACAGACAGACACACAGACAGACAGACCGACACACAGACACTTCAAACTTATAACACTATAACACCCCTCTTTTTTGGTCGGGGGTTAAAAATGAGTTCCACGCAGCACTACGACGCTAAGCGCATATTAGACAGGTTTTTTTTTTCTTCAACACAACAACATCTAGCCTCGTGGTAACTCTAAGCTTGTGTTACGGGTAGGTACTAGATATCTGATAACTTAATATAATACATAATATAGATATTGTATTGACATCTCAACTTCACACTAGAATTCTATACTAATATTACAGCTGAAGAGTTTGTTTAATTGGTTATTTGTTTAAACACGTTTATCTCAGAAATATTTTTTACACATCGGTTAATAAATCTTCCACTGTTAGATAGCCTATTTATCATCTATATCTATAGCGTATTTTCCTCAAGGTAAAATACGTTGTCCCGCGGGAAAGTACATCAAACTCGGCTTACTCCGAGGCGTGAAAAGCTTCAATATAGTCTAATATCCGAAGTTACTTCGACATTCACCGGGTTTATAATAGAATCAAACTTATTTTATAATAAACTAGCGGCCCGCCCCGGCGTGGCACGGGTATAAAATTTTCCCGGAAATTATTCGAATTTTTCTCGCCGTAAAAACCATCCTATCTCTCAAGTTGGATCGAACTGCACATGGTGTGCGAATTTTATTATAATCGGTTAAGTGGTTTAGGAGTCCATTGAGGACAAACATTGTGACACGAGATTTATATATATTATTAAGATTTCGTATAAATTAGAAAATATATTAAAAATGGGTTGACAAAAATATCATGGACAGAATATTTTTTTTTTCATTAAATATTGCATCATGAAGATAATAAGACAATTTTATACTGGACTTAAAATATTAAACATATAGAATGTGCATCATAGGGTTGACTATTATTTACCTGGACGAACTATTGGGTTCGCAGTGGTATTATAAGCGGGCTTATTCCACAGCGCGTTTAACTGCAAAAAACGGGGCTAAATATTTATTAATTGTGTATTTTAGTATTTCCTGATATAAACAACAGAAATGCATCATCCGTAAAAATACTTCGCTTAAAAATCACGTAAAATCTTTAGATGGGCCAGGCTTTTAATACCTACCATTTACTTATTTATATTAATTACTCAGTATATACTGACAGGAGTTAACAATGAATCTCGAATAATTGGGTTATCCTATAGTGGAATTTTAGGGGTCTGGTGATGTTTAGAAATTTAGTGGTTATTCCAGGATTGACCTAATTAATCTTGGGATTGCTCCCCGGGTAGATAGAACGGATTGAGTTACACTGTGAGGGTCATCCCATTTTGATGCTTAATAGCACCCCTCAGACAAACAAATAAATTTCTAGGTACCTAAGAGATGAATTCATACAAAATGGGTGTATTGCAACATATAAAATAATATAAAAAAAGAGTTGGGGAGCTATGATGCCAGACAGACACCTCAAACTTATAACATCCCTCAACCCTCTTTTTGCGTCGAGGGTTAAAAATTAGTTGATTGATATAAACGGAAATATTCACCATGATTGAAACATTTAAAGAGTGTCTCGATATTTCAGCGCAGTTTCATACCATCATGATTATCAGTAATCAGGATTCAGTGTAACACAGGGAAGTGTGCAAAGTTATATGTATCGGTTTTAGTTTATTACAGTAAATAAAAAAAAAATTGCTGGGCAATCCACACAACAACATCTAGTCCCGTGGTAAGCTCTAAGCTTGTGTTACGGGTACTATAGACATCATAACAGCCCAAATAGGGTCGACCGACGTTCTGTTCTGACTGATTTATGACAATAAAGACATTATTATTTTTTTAATTTCAACTGACTATCCTTTTAATAGTTTTTAATTTTATTAACCCCCGACCAAAAAAGAGGGGTGTTATAAGTTTGACGTGTCTGTCTGTCTGTATGTGTGTCTGACTGTCTGTCTGTGTGTCTGTCCGTCTGTTTGTCTGGGACATTTTTTTGTATGAAAGGTGAGTCTGGCGCGAGTGTTCTGAGACATGTTTCATGAAAATCGGTTGAGCCGTTCAAAAGTTATGGGGGTGAGAGTGGGGAAGGAAAACCGAAAATCTGCCAATATACTCGAGTAGGGTATCAATTGAAAGCGCATCGCGTGCACATTGCTAAATATTATGGTGTTTTACTTTTAGGGAAATAAGGGCATTTGAATCGAAGGGTATTACTGAATTTATAAATTTAGATTTATTAATTACTAGTAGTGCCCCGCGGTGTTACCCGCGTTTAAATGTATTGTCCCGCGGAATTACATATTTTCCCGGGATAAAAAGTATCCTATGTTACTTCTAATACCTCCAAGAATATGTGTACAAAGTTTCATGATGATCGGTTGAGTAGTTTTCGCGTGAAAGCGTCACAACATTCACATTTATAATAGTATAGGATTAATCTTAAGTTTATATTATTACTTGCGTTAACCGCGTAATAAGGGATTTTGACGCGGTAAAAAGCAGCTTTGTAATTTACTGGGAAAGCAGCTATGTTCGTGCCAAATTTAATCTAAATCGGGCTTCACTCGCAATAATTGATTTTCCCGCGAAAACTGATATTTAACCGCGGTAAAAAGTAGCCTATATGTTATTCTGATGTATAAGCTATATTGTGGTAAAGTTTCATTCAAATCCATTCAGTAGTTTTTACGTGAAAGAGTAACAAACATCCATACTTACAAACTTTCGCCTTTATAATAGTAGTAGGATTGTCGTAGTGTACAAGGTACGATACGAATACTTAATTAAAGTCGGTTAAAACCAAGGAAGGTTAGTCTAAATGAGTTTACACATGATCTTTAATTTTGTCACCCAATATTCTTGCTTACCTTCACCTTACGTTTAAATTGATATTAAGCAAGCTTCCTACAAATAATTTAACTATATATACTTATTCAAAGACAAAATTCCTAGACAATTCACAGAACAACATCTTGCCCCGTGGTAAGCTCTAAGCTTGTGTTACGGGTACTAGACATCTGATATACTTACTTACATAATTATAATAGGCATACCTTTTAAGAGATTTTTTATGATACATAATAAACACACTAATGTAATGAAAACGTGCATTGTCAAGAGAGAAGTCTCTGTGTCCCAGCAGTGGGAACGTAAATGTAGTGGGAAGTGTGTGTTTATGATAATTTTGAAACGTGTATTAACAGATTTCCGGTATATTTTGATTTCATAAAATATTCTACATGTATCGAAATATTTCGTGCCTAAATTAATTTAAATTGTCGCGATTCTAACAGAAATTAAGACTTTCTTTGTCTTGACAAGTGATAATGCCAATCTAATTTTTTTTATTCATACAAAACTTGTGCCTAATCCGGTTTTTTTTTAAATTAGCATATTATGGATGTACAGTTTTTTCAGCTTTCTGTAGGTACCAAGTTTTAGATACTACAAGAAAAAAAAGTTAAAAAGAAGAATGCCTACAACTAAAATTGCTTTTAGTAGGTTGCCTACGTAATTTTCGGATAGCTTGTAATGGTTTAGAAGGCTATCGTATGGTAGGTAGGTTCAAATTAGTAGTAGTTAAAATTAGTAATTTAGAAGTTTCTATTTCATACGAAAAAAACAATGAAACCAAAATCATTAATAACCTATTATATAGGTATACGGAATACGAGCTACAGCTTTACTCGGGTTTTTGTAAATTCCCGCGGAAAATTATATTCAGGTGGTCATTAGAATATTTCAAAATTAAATAAATAAATAGGTATATAAGATTGGCGTTAATTCTAACACAGGTATACCTACCTACTTATACATTAGTGAGCACTGGTCACCGACCAGCCCAGACTTCGCACCTTCGTCCTCACGGCTTTTTTAAATAAGAATTATTTAGATATTGATAGGTAGGTATATTGCTAGAGCAATGTATGGATTTTATGCGGTTTATGCCGGCTGTACACACGCGACGAGAGCCTCTCGGCGAATGTCTCGGCCGAGAGGGGTCTCGTCGAGAGCATGCCTGTACACACGCGTTCTAACATTTGAACTGAAGACTCACGCGACAATGGACGTAGAAATTGCTGCTGCTATTTGTGTTTGTGCCATGAGCTATTATAATTTTTTTAACATTTACTATAAAAATAAAATTCGTAAACCATGAAGAAATAAGAAAAAAAATAATATAATTAAATTAAATTAAAATTAAATTAAAAAACAATTAAATACTATCAGCGAGCAAGTAAATGAACGAGTGTGTACATGCTCGCTCTCGTTTACCTCGCGAGAGCCAACGAGACCCTTTGACTCGGGCGCAAAAAACCGACAAGCCACCGAGACCGACCGAGACGAGAACGAGACAGCGAGACGAGACGAGAGCGCCCTGTACACACGCGCGTTCGGCCTGTCTCGGGGTGTCTCGACGCGTGTGTACAGCCAGCATTAGAAACCGCATAAAATCCATTGCAGTAATTAAAGATCTTATCGCTAACATACAGACAGATAGATAGAAAAGAATTCGTGGTGGGTGGTCTTATTGCTCATTTCTCCAAGACAACCGTGGATGAGGAGAAACATTACAAAATGTTATGGCCGGTGGTGGGCAGACGGCGGGGAAATTTTAATAAGTTACAATATTTAACTACGTAGGTAGGTACCTATAAATAGCAATGTGTTATTTAGGTATACATAATAAATTAATAATATACCTACCTATTACCTGTATAAACTACTACAGACTTATGTGATAAGTAATAATAGGTAGGTACCAATTTTTTTGCATACCAAACTTATTTTAGTTTGATGTTAACCTTTTGAACTATTGACGTTCGAGATAGAATCAATAAATTTCACACCTGTCAATTCAAACGTCAGTATTTTTGACATTCGCGCAGGGGTGATCAACCTTTTGAAATCAATTACCAATGTTTTATTGCAGCACTAAAGAACAAACTCACAGAACACCTGGGCGTGCCTCTCAGATCTAAATAGATTGTTTATACAAAGAAATCCTTCTGCTCCATTAACATGTAAATCCGAATTGGGGATCGTAAAATGCAATTGATTATACCTACTATAGAGCAATAAAATCTAACGATCGTACACAAATACATAAACAAACAAGCGGACAAACAAATCCTGTATGGATCCGTGAGATTATCAGCGTTGAATTGTCGAAACGTGACGGATTGAGATTATCGCGACTTACCGTAGAGGAGAAGAATCGTTGTCCGGAGGGTGGAACTGCACTGACACGATGCGGGATAGTAATGAGAGAGGTGGAGTTTATTGATGAATGGTTGGTTGAATTAGTTTTTTATCACGCGGCCGCGGGACAGCGGCGAGCGAGGTGTTGCCTCGGCGGCGCGCACTCGCGGACTGACAGAAAACCGATGTTTGGCGGATGGCCGGTGCGCGCATGCGCCGCGGGCAAGGTCATGCGCGGAACGCTACCGTGTAAATAATAGTCGTGGAACTCGTGGATTAACTGCTACTTTGAAACCGTTGTGATTTAACCGGTTAAATTACACGGTGATAGTTAAAATATCAACAAATAACACAATAAATTAAATCATAGTTCTGTCACATACAAAATTAGATGGTAGTATAAATTAAAATAAACAATTTTAAACTATAACAGCCAGTTTCATTAAAAGTTATTTGTAGGAAACTAAATTTAACTTACCAAACAGTGTTTAAATATGAAATATAAAATATATTGGTTTACCATAATAACAATTTTGTGCTTAATATTTATCGTTAGTCTCCACACTAGGAACGACACCCTGTGTCGTGTTTAAAATGTTGTTTGCTATTAAGTAACAAATTATAAAAATAGTAGGTCCTAAGATCACCCTTTTCAACAGACGTTCCGAGTAAAATGATTCTCGTCCTAGAAATATTTACAAAACAGGTATACCTATCATTCAAGTCTTATTGACTGTTTAAGAGGAAGAAAGTAGCAGTTGTTACTTATCACGAATCATATCATATGATTATGAACCAGTAATCAGTGATTTCTCCCATGCCTACACGCTGTAGGTACTGTTTACAACATCACTGGCTGGACGCGGGCCGGGCGCGGTCCCTCTGATCAAATCCCGACAAAATTATACAAGACCATTAGCTCTTTACGACTTTATGAATGGGAAGTAAGACTACTATGTATCTACACCTAATATTGTCAGGCAGCGAGTAGTAGGAGTGAGTTTTCTTACCTTGATCTCGTAGTTCAGGGACGATTCTATTATTTTATCCATAGAAAATATGATCATAGTTTTTCTCAGCTAATGCGGTTTCTATCCAAAGTTTTTGTAAGCATTTTCGGAGAATAAATTTTCTCTTTCTGTATTAGAACTGAATAAGCCCTGGGACAAACACTTTTAATTGTACCTATTACTCAGTGAAGCTAAGGCAAATTAAATCTAGTTTTTTTTTTCAAAATGGCTTATAAAGTTAGAGGTGCTAAAAATATTAGTTGCTCGATTTTACACGGAATAAAAATGATACTGTTTTCATGCTCACCAGTGGGCGCCACTGTATAGTTAGGTCCATAAGCACAGTTGTCGCGCAGACAATTTTTTTGTTTATTTCTATTACAAAATAACTGGCGTCTCGTATCCATGGAAACAATGTTATTTGAATTTGACATTTAGTACCTTGCGATACAACAACGCCTTTCATGTCGATATTTTTAAATTTACAGTTAAGTGCTGTAAATTAAAGTCGCAGTGTATTTTTCGTATTAATGCTC
The DNA here is from genome assembly GCA_929108375.1 of Gymnoscelis rufifasciata. Taxonomy (NCBI): domain Eukaryota; kingdom Metazoa; phylum Arthropoda; class Insecta; order Lepidoptera; family Geometridae; genus Gymnoscelis; species Gymnoscelis rufifasciata. The sequence goes on along the minus strand of OV815315.1, from coordinate 1,411,141 downwards.
TCTAACGAGTATCAAGGTAAACAAAAGGTATTTAGTTCTTGAGAAAACGGCTTCTTCTTCTAACTTACGTAACGTAATCTTTTCATTACGTTACGTAAGTTTTTACCAATAATCTTGCAAGCCCGCATAATTGGCCGGTTCATTGAAACAATTAATTGAATAAGTATTTTAAAATGGAAAAGATGGAGTAGCAATCTCAAATAAAATTTCAAAGTAATACAAATAGACAACTCATTTATTAATAACAAAAATAACTATAAAACAGTAACAACATATTAACACTTCTTCAAAAGAGTACATGGCCACGTAATAGTAATGGCTTATTTATAGAAAAATGTTGACTACTTCTGTAAATTAAACATTTGATGTTTGTTACAAAATCCCATAACCACAAAATATTTAAATAAGGACTTACCTGTTACTTGATACAAGAAAAACCTAAGTTAATTTAAAATTAGTAACATGTGTAAATCAGCCTTATTTTCAGACTTCATAAATTTCTTCTTTATTCAAAGTTAACGATTCGATTTCTAAATGTGAACTATCACCAGAAAAATAAACAAACACTTGATTTCATGGAAAACTGATCTAAAACACGAATACCTTGTTATATTTCAATTAGTAGAAAATGTAAAATGTACTTAGGTTACAACTTCATATACTCCGAACTCAAGTAAATTACCAACAAAAACAATAATAAAATATATACTTATATGGCACGACAAACATGATGACGAAACTTAGGCCGCACTTTAAAAACATAATAAACTGAGTTTTTCTTATTTACAATTTACTCTTTTCTTTATAAATATAAAATATACAAAAATAGGCGATTTTTGTTATCACCCACAGTTGGACTACCGATAAGAAACGAAATAGCACCTTTATTCGAGTCGGTACGTTTTCTTGTGCAGTTTCTTGGCAGTAAATATTACTCTAAGATCAAAAATATATTTTAACCTTCCTTAATACTTGATTCGAGATCTGAGGCCACGACGCTACATATAACTTTCAGGTACCCTCTTTTTAAGCAGATTCTTGGCATTTTAGTCTAAGATCATTATGTATTCTAATATCACAAATATTTTGGAACCTTAATCACACTTAATTCATCGAGATAAAATAGATATAATGCCTACGATGCTACGTATAATACTATCATCGATGCTGTACGAGGCAATGTCGCTGGGGTCAGAATACTGCGCGGTGCAGACCAGGCAGTCTACTATCATCTTGTACAGTTTAATTAGAGTCGCAGTTTCCTAGTGGAAGTCTGCGCGGTACCTCTTCTTGAGCAGTTCCTGGGCTGTGGGTATGTCAACGCAGTGCTTTGTACAGCATGTCATGTTGCCGAGGTAAGAATACTGCGGGCCGCAGACCAGGCAGTCTACTACCATCTTGTATAGTTTAATTAGAGTCGCAGTTCCCTATTCGAAGTCTGCGCGGTACCTCTTCTTGAGCAGTTTCTTGGCGGTGGGGATGTCGACGTAGTGCTCCACGAGGCAGTGCCTCTTCAGCTCTGAATACTTGCGGTACTGCGCGCCGCAGATGAGGCAGTCTACTATCATCTTGTACAGTTTAATTAGAGTCGCAGTTCCCTATTCGAAGTCTGCGCGGTACCTCTTCTTGAGCAGTTTCTTGGCGGTGGGGATGTCGACGTAGTGCTCCACGAGGCAGTGCCTCTTCAGCTCTGAATACTTGCGGTACTGCGCGCCGCAGATGAGGCAGTCTACTATCATCTTGCGCACGTTGTGGGCGCGCCATTCGTGCTCCCATTTCTCTTTCAGTGATCTGAAACATACATTATCTGCTGGGTGCTCTAACAGGAATACTTTAAAATTCAAATACTTGTATAGCTGTCATGTTTCATGCGATACATATAGCCAAGAGAATAGACGGACAGCCTGAAACACAGAGGCAGACAAACATATAATAATAATTCATCATCATCATCATCATCACCCTATTAACGTTCCCACTGCTGGGACACAGGGACTTCTCTCTTGACGAGAGAGATGAGAGTTTTGATTATAATAATAATTATTATTATAATCAAAACATTTATTTTGTGCCACAATAGAAAAACTTAAAACTAGAAATGGGTAATATTAAAACAATTAAGCAACAAAAAAGGTAGACGCTCAGCGTTTGATCCAGTAGCTCAGAGCTGCTGATCACTGATATTCTGCGTCCCCTTACATATCTTCAGACAGACAGACACAAACAGCGGGATTTAGTAATATGCTTTCTTCCCTTTAGGTATGTTACCCATAAGCACCATTTTAGATACTTTATAAATATTCCAACATGAGCAACATACCCAGATATGACTTCACAGAAGCGACATCGGTACTTCGAAGATTCTTCCTTTCTGTGCGTGCCTCGGATATGTTTCTTCAGCATCGACTCGAAGTGAAACACTCGCGGGCAGTATGAGCACTAGAAATAATATTGACGAGTTAAAGAGCTTTATTTATTAAAAAACATGTTTTTTTTTTATTAGCCTAACCTAGCTTTAGTGTCTCACTTAAGGGCAAAGGCCTCCCCCATTTCCTCATTATACATCAAGACATTTATTTATATGCAATCCTAGAGATCTTCTGGCTATAAGGGGTAAAAAATAAATAAATGGCTTGTTGAGTTTGTGCAGTCACAACTCTGCCAGTGTCTATGTTTGTGTTTCATAGACTAGAGTTCAGTACATTGTTTAATGGTTTACGGTTTATGAAAAAAAAACGAATTTACTGTAAAATATATATACACAAATTTATTATTATGTATATTGGGTGCATTGTGAAGTTCCGCCAAGTTATGACTTCTGTCAGACGTCCTGAGACGCACACGGTTTTTATCCTACGTCCAGCAATTATGCTGGAAATAATATGAATTAAAACGTATCAATGTATTATGGTATATAATTACTATCTTTTTACTAAAAATAATCTTTGCTACACCACCGCTTTGTAAACACCTTGTACCTATTCTTGTATTTTTCTCTTTTAGTGTTTCTGTACTGTATTTCCTTTAAACTATCTTGTTTTGAAATACCAACTATTTTCTTCTATATTCTATATGTTTACTATGTTATCTTTAAACCTATTTATTTATATTTTTATTACTTTAACAAATTTGTTGTAGACGCCACTGCTTCCGTGTGTAAGTACAATGATTCATGAAGCACAATTCTTTGTAATATTTATATTGTTGGCGTGTCAATAAAGAGTATTGTATTGTAACGTATTGTGTACGGTTAAAATGATTAGTATATAACCTGTACGGGGCGCGTGCGGCGGTGCTGCTCCATGTGCTGCGCGATCATCTTCTTGGAGTTGAACTTGCGCAGGCACAGGTCGCACTGCAGGAACGACACGCCGTGGATCTTCTTGTGCTTAGAGAAGTTGCTTGAGTCACTGCCAAACGTACAAAATACATACTAATACAAAAACAAAAATGTTTATTTTCATAAACAGTGTTTACAATTTTGCACAACAATATTGGAGACCTTCTGTTAAGTATGGAAATACTTGTATTAGAAGGCACCCTCTTCCGTTACTAACAATTATGTTCACTTAATTATAAAGCACCACGAAAACATTTTGTGTTAAATATCAACAAACGAAACAAAACAGTAACCTAAGTATTTTTATATACATTTTTCCTAATTGAAGGTAGCCATGTCAAGATAATGTTCATACGTAAAGCGTAAGTTCAAAACAATGGCTGCTATGGTGTATGGTACGTACGAGTTAAAAGAATGTACCGAATTTTAAACTGAGTGTTTGTGCTTTGATGTGAAATGTTTAATATGGAATTAAAATTTATCAATATGAGTGAATACATTGTTTATTGAATAACACACGCTCAATTAAGTTTTCTTCTTTCTTTGCTTTTGTTATCATTGTGTTTGTTAACCGTTGTTCTCATAATTTTTGTAGTGCACACATAATGGTTATATTGCAACATAGATCTTAGGTTTAGATATAAATAGTTTAGTCGTAAATGTTGTAATGTGTTTTGTGTGTCTAATAAATAAATAAATTAATTAAAACTGCCACAGATAACAACTTTTTTTTTAAACTAACATGTATGGGGTGGATTAATGTGTGAAGTCATGTAGTCTGAAACATGTGAACATACCTGAAAGATTTGTCGCAGAAGGTACACTTGTAAATAGTGAGCTTGGCGTGTTCGCGGAGATGGGCCTTATATTTGTCCACTTTGCTGAAAGTTTCCGTTTGACAAACCTGAAAAATACAAGTTTTTATAAGTTAGCGTGGGCTAATATTCTAAATTTTAATTTCCCCGATTACAAAACCTTAGTTTCCTTAATAGTCAAAACCATATTATTTTGTTATGTACATGATGCGCTTTCATTTGAGACACCATTCGAGTAAATTTGTAGAGATTCGGTTGTTCTTACCCACTTTCATCCCTCTTAATTTTTAAACGGCTCAACCGATTCTGAAATGAAATCACTTCATCCGTTCGGGAGCTATGACGCCACTGATAGACACACTGACAGGCACGTCAAACTTATTAACACCCTTCTGTTTCAGTCGGGGGCTAGAAGTATAATGATAAGGGGTGAAAGTTATGTCAACAGAAGAGGGTTAGGCATGTGTGTTGTTGGATAGAACGTTAGGCATGTGTGTTGTTGGATAGAACGTTAGGCATGTGTGTTGTTGGATAGAACGGATAAGCCTCTTTTCTTATGGACTCTGTGAAGGTTGACATTTATAAGAAAAGAGGCTAATTCTAAGTGGGGGAACTGAGATCCACACTGACATCTCGCCTAGGAGTGTTTTGTGCATGATCCCCCTGCCTAACCAGGCCCCAGGAAAGGAGTGTCCATAGACAGTGACACAGATAAGTAGGTAGGAAAATACGTGTTGTACCTTATGTGATCGCCGGGCACAGGATGAGAATGTACCTAGTAATCATATGTAATATTTAAACTATGTATAATTGTCTGAAATAAATGAATTTTATTTTATTTATTTATAAATAAATAATAACAAATATTTCCGGAATAATCACAAAGCATCACCTAACCCCAAACCATAGAATAATAAATTACTCCCAAACTAAGCAGAGCTTGTACTATGGGAGCTATGTGACTGATATACTACATAGATACATTAATTTTTGTATGTAGATGGCATTCGACGGGTTATTTAATCTCGTATTGGTGGAGTTGATTGGTACATACAAATGTATCTAGAAACTTACCTCACAGGTAATATTCAAGATGCCGGTGATAGTCACGGGCGTTTTAGCCAAAGTGGATTTTATGACGTGCTCAATAAGGTGCCTTTTCAGGTCGTCGATCCGGTCGAATGACTTCTGGCATACTTCACAAGTCTGAAAAAAAAATACAATATTATTTAAATATATACTAGCAGCCCGCCCCGGCGTCGCACGGGTAAAAAAAGTTCCCGGCAATTTTTCCTTTAAGGAAAAGCTGTATTTTATTTATCATGATTTTCAGTATGTCTATGTCTACTACTGTACATATTTATCGTGACAAAAAAATATCTGGAGTTACATAATATCACCTAACGAGAACAGAGCAGTCTCTGGTGGGAGGCTTCGGCCGCGGCTTGTCACCACCCTCCGGGCTGGGCCAGTGCGTGAAGCGATTTTTTCGTGTTTCGCAATGTGGTCCGGAGAAGCCATCTTCTAGGCCTTCATGCTCCATCTTAGACCACATCGTTAATTTACATCAGGTGAAATATTGGTCAAATGAAAGCTTATCAATAATAAAAATAACATTAAAGACAAGTGTAACGAACATAGGTTTGGTATTTTAACCGTGCCAGACACACATATTTACGTTTTATAACATACACGGAAATACGGGTAAGCACCCGTATTTCCGTGCCCACTGTTGGGACACAGGGAAATCTCTATTGACGAGCGAGATAACTAAAATATCCTAATCTATAATAGACCTAAATATATTTAAAAAAAAATGATTAAATATTAACATGCTGGCCAAGTGTGGATTGGTGAAAGTGTCACACACATGTCCTTCAAACTCGTCAATGTTCTCAGAACATGCCGGTTTCCTCACGATGTATGCCTTTACCTGAACCTCAGTTTGGTCATTATATTGCGATAAATGGGTTTCTTGATTTGAAATTTGATTCCCGCGGTTAAGTTCCCATTAGGCTTTTTCAACAACACAACAACAAATAGACTATTGATTTATGAATGCATATTTTCAAAGCACACAGGAGCATTGCCTTGACAGTCCTTTCACGGTAATACTCTGCCACGGTTATACTGTGTCCTGCGGTCCTAAGAGCGCGTGCAACATTAAACTTCTTAGTAGTGTTGTTAATAAAAAGTTACTCACCTTACGATATCGATGCCTCCTAGCTTTCTTAGTACTCAAAAGAAATATGGAATTCGACATAACCGTGGCTATTACAGAATCCGCCTTTCTTATTCTCTCTCCTCTCTCTTCATCCACCGACGGTCTCTTTTCTTTTGGAACAGAGAAATCTTCACTCCTTCCAAAGTCTCTTGATTCCTCATCGCTGCTTGATCTTAACACATTCGATTCATTCAAAGCTTCCTTCATATTTTCAGCTCGATTATTAAAGTCTAAGCTAGGCTCAGGCTCAGATAAGTTTTGTCCTAACTCAGAGTTTTGTAAATCCTGGTCGATCTGCCCTTCTGATTTCACAGTAGTTTCATCAGCTAAACCATCTTGAGTAGTGGATTCTACGTTTAACTTGTCGTGCCAGCGCTGATGTTTGTCTAAATCTGATGCTTTTCTTGTGACAAACGAACAGTTTTCATCGTCGCACATGAACCTGAAATGGAGCTTCGACATGTGGGATCTCAAGTCTTCGTACACGTCGTAAGACTTGATGCAGTAGTTGCACTGGTACTTTCTGTTGTGGATTTTCATGTGAACGCGTAGGGAGAACTTGGAGGCGAATACTTTGCCGCATTTATGGCATTCTAGGTCTGGATCTCCGTGTCCGAGGCAGTGGATCTCGAATTTGCGCTGGTTTTTGAGGGTTTTCCCGCAATCTGCGCACATGAAGCTGAGTTCTTTCTCCGGATGGGGGCGCTTGTGGCCGGTGTGCTTCCCGACCATGTGCTGCCGGAACGAGGAGATCTGGTCGAAGATTTGCTTGCATTTGTCGCATTGGTATTTTTTCTTTCTTGGGTTTGGTGTTTCTTCTGGAAATGGACGGATTAAATTCAATGTATTGGGAAATCAATCAATTTTGTGGATTCCTCGTTTAAGGATAATTTAAATATAGTGCATGCAACACTGATGTGTCTATGTTCATTATGATTTAATTTGAATGTTTGGAAATTCATTGATTTGTAAACTGGCTTGTGACCTTAATAAAATAAAATAAATAAAAATACTCGTAGTGTCCAACGTTTAGGATTAATGATTTGGTTACATTACAGTGACTTATGATGGCTTCCACCGTATGCATATTTAATCACAACGTCGATCATTACATCTGGTATACTAAATGCAACTTTTATACAGGGTGTGGCGTAATGAGTGGATAATCCTTTACCCACGGTTGGGGGGCATCGCGACTGTTCGGAAAATGATAATTTGTATTCAGTAAAAGTATCACGGTTTTCGAGTTATCAGGCATTTTTAATTTTTTTTTTAAAGTTAGTCCTGACCTACTCTTTTAAGTACCAAATTTACAATACAAAGAATTTTCTCAGTCTGTTTTCTGAATAGCATTCCTAGATAGTGGTGCTATCAAATGTAAACTACCAATTTTGTACGATAGCCATAGTTTTTTCTATTTTTATTTTAGAACTCAAAATTTGTGTTTTCATTTTATTTTTATCTAACTTTGGTATCTCGTGGTGTAAAAAAAATGTATGGCGACATGAGTGCCCAATTAATAAATAATTAGCCTATTTCATTAAAATTCCAAAATGGTATAACATACGATATCTCTAGCTCTGAATTAAAAAAACTAATGATTTTAAGATGAGTTAGAAGCATTTTTTGAATTTACAAGATAATTTAAAATTTATTTTATTTTATTAATTAATACCAATGTTACAACTAGGAACTGTATGAGAGCGTGTAAATGAAACAAAAAGTCATCAAAATTACATTGATTAAATTTATTTACAATAAATGTTCGAATTGCTCACCGTGAGCTCGAATGCACGCCCTGCACTTTCTAATAAACGATCGCTTAACATTTCGGGCATGCCCCGTTTGACTTATGGTCTCCGCTGCCCTTTTTATTCGCTCCCGAAGTTGGTTGATGGTGGATGATGTAAACCATGTCCTTGAGGCACCCCCAGTAAAAAAAATCCAAGAGGTTTAAATCAGGTGACCGAGGTGGCCACGGAGTATTACCCAAGCGCCCAATCCAATCCGGAAATTGTGGCGTCGAGATGTTCGCGCAGGAACATCTTTACTGGGGTACCTCAAAGACATGATTTACAAAGAAACCATAATTCATAATTAACCAGCTTTGGGAGCAAATAAACAGGGCAGCAGAGACCATAAGTCAAACGGATGCCCCGTTTGACTTATAGGGCCCGAAATGTTAAGCGATCGTTTATTAGAAGGTGCAGGGCATGCATTCGAGCTCACGGTGGGCAATTCGAACATTTATTGTAAATAAATTTAATAAATGTAATTTTGATGACTTTTTGTTTCATTTACACGCTCTCATACAATTCCTAGTTGTAACATTGGTATTAATTATTAAAATTAAATAAATTTTAAATTATCTTGTAAATTCAAAAAATGCTTCTAACTCATCTTAAAATCATTAGTTTTTTTAATTCAGAGCTAGAGATATCGTATGTTATACCATTTTGAAATCCTAATGAAATAGGCTAATTATTTATTAATTGGGCACTCATGTCGCCATACATTTTTTTTTACACCACGAGATACCAAAGTTAGATAAAAATAAAATGAAAACACAAATTTTGCGTTCTAAAATAAAAATAGAAAAAACTATGGCTATCGTACAAAATTGGTAGTTTAACATTTGATAGCCCACTATCTAGGAATGCTATTCAGAAAACCGACTGAGAAAATTCTTTGTATTGTAAATTTGGTACTTAAAAGAGTGGGTCAGGTCTAACTTTAAAAAAAAATTAAAAATGCCTGATAACTCGAAAACCGTGACACTTTTACTGAATACAAATTATCATTTTCCGAACAGTCGCGATGCCCCCCAACCGTGGGTAAAGGATTATCCACTCATTACGCCACAACCTGTATATGTACAACTTTTACTTACGGGGAGAATGCACTTTTAGCAATTTAGATGAAAATTAAAATATGGTATGTACCCAGTACATGTTTTGGGAAAATATGGGTTATTTCACACGTCATTAAGAACCTAAGTCTCCAAACACTTCATAAACGGATCCTTGTAAAAGATATGTTCTGGATGGTCTGACTGGACTGCTACTATCCCAGGAACAGGGTGGATGCAGACTGATCTAAGATCTAAAATTTTAATTCTGATCTGACTAAAATCTAGTTTCAATTCTGTGTAGTAAGATCTGCACTGACACATTCATATTGAAAATGAAAGTACAATGCCTGCCTACTACCCTTACCTTTTCCTATTTATGTACCTATATATCTATAAATAATTACATTTTTGTTTATGTCATGTAGGTATGTTGTTCATATTCTTTTTTTTTGTATACTACTTATTTATTTTCTATATGTGAAAACTTTTAATTGGCCTTAAGTGTGCACCTATGTGCAGATATTTGTTTTTACTACATTAATGTATTAGCTGTAAGTTTTCCTAAAATCTTTAAAGAAATAAATAAATAAATTATACATAAATAGTTAATACTATTTTCTTCTGTTCCACTTACCAATAACAACTTCATTGTCCACCTCAATCTCCGCACACTTCATGAACGGGTCATTGTAAGATATGTTCTGGATGGTCTGTCCGGACTGGGAGTCATGGCCGAGGAACAGGATGGTCTTCCTCTGCTTGGAGGTGGACTGGATGTCTGAAGACATGAGCTGTGCCAGGGCATTGTTCTCTTGGGCGATATCAAACTTCTTTTCACCGTTTTTATTGGGCTTTTTTTCATCTCTAAAACATAATAAAGTATATCATTTGTTAACATAATCAATTATTTATTTAGCATAAAGTACACAAATAAAATTATTAGTAATTTTATGATCACATTAAACTACTTTTTATCTATTTTGGAAAATAAAAGGAATTAATATGATAACATATAAATTATTTTAATAATAGCAAGTAATGTTAAAAAAATATATGTTTCATGCCATTGACGATGATGATGATCACATAGCTTCACTACAAAAATTACATTAGAATAACAATACCTACCTAGCTTAAAGTTACTTAAGGTTTAACTTAGTTTTGTAAAGAATATAGGTACAATTTACTTTTAAAACTTAACAATTTTGAATAAATACTAAGTATAAGAGTACATATATAATATACTTACAATGTCATTCATAATTATTAAGGACATCCATAGTAATTCAAGTTATCAGTAAAGTATGTAAGAATATCAGAAATTCCTGTACCTATTGAAATTGAATAGCAAGCATAAAGAAAAATAGTCTTATTTGTAGTACCTGTTCTTAGTCTGCTTCTCATTCATGATCTCCTCCGGTAACTGTGAGAGGAACACACCACACTCAAACTCATCCTCTCCATAATAACTCATATTGTTATCTGACTGACCCATCACTGATTCCTGCACCTTCCTGTACCGCTTACATTCAACTTCCCTGGCCGGAGAAGCCTCCTTATAATTAAACACATTAGATTCACTGCAGTTATACACATTCTGTGTTATATAAGTGTTATGCTGCTCAACGGTTATCAAACCTCCAGTTTCTCTTATAGAGTATTGCTCATTACTTACTGGATCATAGTGATTATACACATAAGGACTCCTCGATGGATCTATCCACACCTGTGATTGGCTGTATGGTGGATACAAATTGTTGGCTTCGGAGATGATGACCGGCATCTGATCTATATTATTAGATTCTGGAGCCTCAATTGCTGGCCTATTTAAATTCACTTCATAAGAATCAACAAGTTTTATATTACAGAAGCCGTTGTAAATGATTGTATCATTCCCTTCTGTGTCCGGAGAAATAATGTTCACGTCAATGTAAACATTGTCTGTTATTTCACAGTTGGTTTCAAGTGTTGTACACTTTTTCGGCATGAAGATTATAGGATAGGCCATGTCGGAGTCTATTATTACGTTGCCGGATTCCATAGCGAGTTTGTATATCTAGAAAAACACGGAAACACATCTTGAGATATTTTGTACTAGGCCGCGAAACGAATGGTTTTTAGGGTGTCAATAGAAAAGTAGGTAATATTGAATTAATTTAAAATAGTAGAAAATGACTTACCACGTGTGTTGAGGGTGGTGTGGAGACAAAGGAGATTGTGAAGATATAGCGGTAGGTAACTGAGAATCTTTTTACAACTACCCTCGCACATTTTGAATTTGATGCAGTGCAGACCAACCGTTGTGTTCGCAGAAGCTTGAAGCTTGCAATCGAGAAATGAAACTGTAAATATTCGAAATGCAAACAAGACACTGGCTGGATTCCATTCGAAATGTATTTTTTTATCGGAAATTTCGAGCATAATAGTTTGCCAAAGAGAATATATAAATTGTTTTGTTTTCCTTTAAATTTTGTTTGCATCAAACAGCAAACAGCTGACTTCTTTTGTTGTATTTTGTTCAGAATTACAAACTTTTAGCACTCTTATTTTCTCCTTTGATTTTCTTGAAGTCGTTCAAAAACAAAAAATCTTTAAAAAAAGTCTGCCAAGTGTATGTCTTCTCTTATAAAAAGGGTTCCGTTCCGACCTATATTTTTCTCTCCATTATTGGTAACCTACGCTACGATAAATAAATACCTATTTAAGAGTTGGACTAAACGACATTGATTCGTGTATCTGCGATATCATGGTTACAATTGCACACAATAGGTACCTACACTACACTATTCATCTCAATTGCAGACATGGATCAGTCAGGTATAAAATAGGTTGTGGGCACAGCCAACATAAATTTGGCGAAGTGGGAGTCGGAATACGTAAATACAAGAAAATGAACTTGATCGACTTTTTAAATTGATTATTTCCTATTCCCGTTTATCAGGTTGATTTAAACAATCTGGACCAAACTGATAGCATCGACACCTCAAATTTAGATTAATAACATATAAGACATTCCTAAGTATGTTGACTGTAAGTCCTATGTTTCTGAAGTTAGAGAAGTGGAATTTAAAATGTGCTCTATATAGTATCGAGATGTATTTAGTTATTAAGTCATGGGCGCCATAGTAACTTAATAAAATTTAAAATACTGAAAAATATTTGAAAATGCTAAAAAGTGTAGGTTTTTTGCTAAAATGGTATTTATTACCTATACCCTACCTATCCATCGCGCAATACCGAAACACACAATACGTGTAAATTGTGTGTCTAAATAGTTAGAGAATATAATTGAATGATGTGTGGTCGCGAGTAAATAGATACCTACTACAGTACAGCTTTTGTCAATATTATAGCTACCAATCCACCTGGATATGGCTACCTAGCCATTATATACTAATTTTGTATTTGTAAATGGGACTACTAACTACTGTAATTCCATTTTAAAGTGAAGATTAGGTAGAAGTTAACGCTTAATGGCGTTTTTTAAACAAATATACCTATATCTTCAATGCCATAATTATAGTAACTAATGAGGCTGTACATTTTTTATTATACTTACTGCATTGAATTAGACATGGCATTAGAAATTTATAGGTTCTCAATCAGGACTCAGGTCAGGACACTAATACCGCAATGCTGTCTGGATGTATGGTATAGGTAAGGTACAATATAAAAAAATAGGTACACAGTTCCAATAATAAATCATTCTAATGTTAAATTGATGCGAGTATATTTTAGCAATATCAATATTTAGACGATGTTCTCCGCGATCCAGTCGTTGTATGCGCTAGTCCGCACGAAGACGTCGGGCATGCCGAGGGCGCAAGCGAAGCCCCATGAGACAATGCCCACTTGCTCGCCGGATTCGATGTTCACCAGCGCCGAGCCGGAGTCACCCTGGGAAAGCATATTCGAATAATCTAATGCTGAATACAGAAATCTTGCCAATAATTTACAATATACATAAATCCCATATAAATGGACTGTTGTACAAACTACTTCATAAGAAACACCCCTATTTACGTTCCCACAGCTGGGACACAGGGATCCGAACGAGAGGCCTAAATTCACCACGCTGCTGGCCAAGTGCGAGTTGGTGAATGTCACATGTCCTTCAAACTCTTTAAGGTTCCCAGAACATCCGGTTTCCTCATGTTTTGCGCTCACCGTTAAAGCACGTGATCTAAAGCGCACATACATTTTTTAAGAAAAATTTAGAGATGCTCGGCGGTGTTTGAACCCACCACCTTCGAAATGAAAGCCGAGTGTCCTCCTACTTAGCCAACACGGCTCAACACTTAGTAAATTCAAACAAAATAGTTAATAAATTCATTTACCTATTCATACAAATATTTATTTTATGTGCTGTTGGTTGTCCCTTAATAAATAAATAAAATAAACCAAAACATTTGCTTCTTGTGTACAAAACAGTATACTCACGTTGCAATTTCCGTGTCCGAAAGAGTGGTAGGTGCAGACTTCAATGTGGGGTTCTACGCGGGCGTTGGAGGCGGCGGCAATGGTGGCGGCGCAACTGTCTGCGTCCAGGATAGAGGTCTCCAGGTAGAGCAGGTTAGCGCTGATGGCACCGCCAGCCTGAGGGAATATGGTAGACGATTAGGGACGTGGATGAAACAAGTCAGATGGTTCGTAGAATGGTGGACATCTGTATAGGAACTAGGTAAAGCTTCGGATGCCACTTGGATTAGTTAAGTATCTATACATAGAAAAAAATAAACATAACTTCAGGATAGTTTAAAACATTAAATTATCAGTGCATATGCATAGATATCATTTTAGCATAAATGTTATGGAGTGACCATGAGAACAAGTTGCAAGATAAAATTGTAAACCTACATCAGGATTTTAAAATGTAACTTTTATCTAAATAATATATTTTATATCAGAAACGGTGATACTCATAGCTCCGAGGTATTCAAGTTTAAAGGAAGTAACATCATGGAACTATATGCATATATTATACCCATAGTTACAAAAGTTATAAAAAGAAAAGAAGCAGAAATACCTACATAAAAATACAGAATCGTCAGTTACTGTCAGCCATAGGACATTAACCCCTCTTAGGCCTGATGCAGCAGGCGCGGGCGCGGTTTTATGTAGAACACTCAAATAAGGGATCCGATGGGCAGTAGCATATTAGTTTGATAAAGCGTCTACGCTCGCGAAACGCAGCCAGGCCTCAGACGTATCAAGCAGTTTCTGTTACATCAGTCAAGCTCACCCTGATTCTGCCCCATCCAGCAACCCTGACAGGGAGACCTTCGTTCACGAAGCCGTTGTTCAAAGGGATGGGAGAAACGAGCGCGGAGGTTTCGATGGGTTCGCTGGTGATGAGCAGACCGATATCGTTCTTGATGGTGGAGGACACGTAGTTCTGGTGGGTCACGTTCCTGGCGAGGGCGTAGGTCTGACCGCCGCTGTTCCACTGGTTGGTGCCGACAGTGACGCGAAGGTTACTGGAAAAGGAAAAAAAATAACGTTTCTTACTTACAATTATTCATTGAATTATTCTTCTTATTCTACACTAACAATATAAACCATTCACGATTTTAGGTAACAAATGCCTTATAAGCATAAAATAATATTTTAGGACAGTGTCACGCACAAAGTAATTATGATAATAAGTAAAGAGGTTGAATCCTTTTTCAGACGAAAGAGCCCTCCTGCCTCCTACCACAAAAATAGTTAAACATGGGAAACGTGGCATTATGACTTTATAAACCCATACTACATAGTAATTTATTGTTATATGTATTTAGGTATGATGTGTGAGATGGACTTCTCATTTTTAACCGACTTTCAACGAAAAAAGAAGGTTCTCAATTCGTAGCATATTATTATTTTTTTTATGTTTGCCATCTCACAACTTTTATCTCTGTGAACCGAGTTCGATGATACTTTTTTTAATGAAAGGGATTGCTTGCATGTTGGTTCCATTTAAATTTTATAATAATCGGTAAAATAAACCGCGACTTCTTTCGAGAAATTTGGTACGGGTTTTATATTGGATAAGAACATCTTCATGACCTTATTTATGTTTCCACCTTTAGAACACAGGGACTTATCGACGAGAGAGATTAGGCCGTTAATCACGCTGGGTTAGTGCGGGTTGGTGAGTGTCTCAGAGATCTGGACATACGACTACTTTAATTATATTTTAATTCATATATTTCAAACTGAAAGTCAGTTGTTTTTTATCTAAAATCGTCACATAATCACAGCTCACTTGATAATTTATAAAACTTAAACTGATGATCTTCATGAGACCTACGCGTTAAGAGCGCCCCAGCTGAACGCCGCAGCGATGCAATGCGCCGCGGTGAGCACGGTTCGTTCAGAAATAACGGAGCCGCCGCACATGAAGCTGCGCACCCACTGGCCGGTGGTCATGGCGACCATCCAGGGGTGGCTGCCTTCGGGCGCCACGGTGCCCCCCACGATCCTCCAGTTGGGGTCCACGTGGTCGAAGTACTGGGACATGTCATCTTCCGGCTGGGCTGGCAAGGCTGCAATGATTTTTTTTATTTATTTAACAACTTTATAAAGGATAAATAATTACAATTTGTAGCAAGTTCCGTCTACTTAGTATCTGGGGGATCCAGCCTTGCTCGTTATTTTTTAAGGAAAACCTAGCTAGATAGATTTTTCACCCCCATAACTTCCTTGATTCTGCATTTTATGAAAATCTAGTAGACTACATAAAATAACTTATTGTCCTCATTTTATACTATTTGTTATTTTCAAGAACTTACGTGAGAGAAAAATTTGAAAGCTGAGCATAAAAAAATAAAGTTAAGTATATTATATACTTCAGTAAGTTCTTGAAAATAACAAATAGTGTAAAATGAGGACAATAAGTAATTTTATGTAGTCCACTAGATTTTCATAAAATGCAGAATCAAGGAAGTTATGGGGGTGAAAAATCTATCTAGCTAGGTTTAAACTAAATTTTAAATCAAGGTTTAGGATAACATCTTAATGTTATCCTACACCTAGAGTTAAAATTTAGTTAAATACTATAAGGATGTATAATATTTGTACCTCACTATTGAATAAAGTTATCTGTAGATATATTTATAAGCTAATCTAGAAACATTATTTTCTGCTTCAAATATTCCCATAACAATATTATCTAAATACCTACGTGGTAACTTTTAGATAACCACCAATACAAATCAGTGGTTAGTCATCGATTAATCTACGCGATTTACGCAACATCATTGATTTAATTTTTTATCAAGAATAGAATACATATATTGCAATTAGAATCGTAAATATTTGAAATAGGTATATATTATATTCTTCCATAAAGTAGATCAAACATTATTTTCGATTACTTTGTTTTAAAAATACATAAGTAACCCTAAAAAATGGCTTAGAACAAATTACCATATAAATGTTGATCATAAAATCATAAACTTGTGCCATAGACAATTATATACATAGGTACAAATGAAATGGAGAGTGATGTGATGGCAAACGTTTGAGTTAAAATACTTTAATTAGGTAACCCAACAAAACGTTTAATTTTGGTATATCGAACCTGCGGCAATCAATTACGGTTATGTGAACAATGGACTCACATCTATAAAGCTTATAGAACAAGGTTTATTAACGATAAAAATACAAATATAAGCCCCGCAAGTTGATATTGCGATGGAACCTTGTCACAGCCATCCGTCGCAAAAAAGTACAGATAGCAAAAAAAGTGTAAAAAAGTAAATAAGCTAGGGTTATGGGATATTTGTATTTATACCAGGTTGACTCGTGCTCTCGTCGTAATTTCGTCACAGATTATACAATGCAGATATACAATAGAGAGTTTGTTTGCTTGAACGCGCTTATTTTAGAGATCTACTGGCCTGATTTGAAAAGTTATTTCAATGTTAGATAGTCCATTTATCGAGGAAGATAAAAAGTAGCCTTTGTACTTTTTACCACGGGAAAATCCATAAAGAGGGCAACGGCCGTGGCGTTTACAGCTAGTATAATTTATGCCACAGTCACATGTCGGATCAGTCGGACACACGCACACACACAAATTGAAACGTAATAATCTTCTCCATTTTATTTTTAACCCCCGACAAAAAAGAGGGGTGTTATAAGTTTGACGTGTCTGTCTGGATCTGTCAGTCTGTCTGGGACATCATAGCTCCCAAACGGATGAAGCTATTTTAATAGAAAGGTTTACGAGGTTTTTGTAGAAAGGTGAGTTTCGCGCAAGTGTTCTTTTAGACATGTTTGATGAAAATCGGTATACCCGTTTTAAAGTTATGACGGTTAAAGTAGGGAAGGAAAACCGAAAATCTGCAAATATACTCGAGTGTGGTCTCTAATGAAAGAGCATCACGTGCTAATTCCAAAATATATTTTTTTACTTTTTAGGAAACCAAGGTTTTGGAAACTATCTTTATTTGGTATCGACCAATATCTATAATATAATATCGAAATAATATGCGTGAGTGAAACGGGTATCGTTTGCAAAACGAATAAAAAACCTTGTATCCCAACAGTGGGAACGCAAACAGCGTGCTTATGATGAAACAATAGGGCTTACCTGCACAGCCTATAGCCAAGGCGACCAACAAAAGTCCAGTTTTGAAATTCATTTTCCCACGTCACAGAGAGGATAACCACTTACCAAGTAAACCCAGTATTTATAAGGTGTCCGTATCTTGTAATTAGAGACTTATTGATAATTCGGCGATTAAAATATTAACCGCCGAATCCCTTATCTGCACAGATTAAATATGTCTATATAAAGTTTTATTTGGGATTTCCATAAAATGTTTTGTAATTCATTTTTTTATATATAAAATTCTTGTGTCACGGTGTTTGTAATATATTTCCCCCGAAACAGCTCGACTGATTTTCGTCATCCGAAGCATGCGTATCGGCCAGGGTGGAGAAACGGACAACATATATTTTTCATTCCCTTAAATGTTAAGGGTGGTCCACCCCTATTTTTTTTATTTTTTAAGGTACAGCATACAAAAATACATACAACCATAAATTTTCACCCCTCTTCGATCTACGATTCGTATCTAGTCTAGGTGATACGAAGTTCACCGGGGTCAGCTAGTAATTTATAGACTGCCTGAGTGGCGCGGTGGGAGAGGGTCCGCTTGCGGCGCAAGAGGTAGCGGGTTCGATTACCGCCGGGGGGTCAAGTGTTTGTATGTTCTGCAAGCACTTTCTCCTTGGTCTGGGTGTTTAATATGTATAATAAAAAATATCTATGTATGTATGTCTATTATATTAAGTATATCAGATGTCCGGAAATATTTATTTATTTATTTATTATAATAAGTTCTTAGTAAGAATTACAGTACAGTATGACAGTAAAAATATCACCATCATATCAGCTGTTGGACGTCCACTGCTTGACATAAGCCTCCATCCTAGACTTTCAGTTATTTCGATGCGGCCTGTGCCTAGTACCAGCGGCCGTCACCAAATCGTCTATCGATCTAGGTGAACGTCCTAAGCTGCGCTTAAAAAATACGCGGTAAAATTAAGCAAATTAAATACGGAATTTAGTTAAATTATGCGGAAGCTGTTTTTAAATAATAGTCCAATGCAGATATTCAATGAGGGCATTTTATGAAAAATGTAATCGAAATAAAGATTGTAAGGTCCCTTTCAGTCCACATATTTTGCCTAATGTCTATTGTCAATGCCTAATGCCAAAAGTACGAAAATGACGTCAATTAGAGGGTCAATCATGCATAAGGTCTTTAAATAACTGTTCGAAATAAAACAAATCATTGTACAAGAACCATGTATTTGCAGAGTATATTCAACTTACAATTAAACAAATATGTTAGATAATTGATAGAAGCAGGCGTTACTTTGCAGAAATCCATTCTAAATACTTATGTAGTTTATGGAACCAAATATTTAGTACCTACTAATTCTGATTCGTCTTCCGGTAAGGCTGTGCTAGTTGTGTAGTGGGCGGGCGGTGCACTTGCTTAGTGCACTACAATAATTTTGTAGAATCTTGGCAGGGAGAAGTGGGTGCGGAATAAGTTTTAAATATATGGTTCCGTATATGTATTTAAATATTTCAGCTTGCGATACATTTGGAATCAATTCAATAAACTATATCAAATTTGTTTGACGACCTCTGCAGCTCGGTGGGCGAAGCTCCGCCTGAGGCGCAGGAGGTTGCGGGTTCGATTACCGGCGCGAGACCAGATTTTGTACGATCTACAATTTCTGGTCTTGGGTCTGGGTGTTTTTTATGTATCATATGTATGTATTTACAAAAAAGAAGTATCTATGTAGTATATTAGTCACCTAACACCTATAGTACAAGCTCTGCTTAGTTTGGGGTTAGGTGAGGGGCTGTGTGAGTATAATTTTAACTGATACATAAATTCTCTTTAAGCCACATAGGCCATAGGAAATATTGAAAGTAACATATTTCATACTACACTCACATTTACCTTTATTTACTTGTACAACCTTTAAAATGAAAAAAAACGAATACTAGAAGAACGTAAACGTAAACATTCTTTGAGTATATTTACAGTCACATTTAGGGCTTGTTTCAGCAATTATGGATGCAAAATAGCCAATGGTTAAAGTATAAAGCAATCTTGGTCAGTGCGCGCACGACGTCATTTACTCAATGACTGTAAGCGCAATATTTATGTCATATTTATTTATTTTGAACTAGTATTATAAGGGTGACATGTTCACAAAACCCTGTATATATAAATAAATGATTAAAAAAAAAACTTGGTCAGTTTGTCACTGACTATTGCTGTTGAGTCGTTGAAAATAGTTACTGATAGCTCTTTATATTCTCTATATATTCACTCACCCGAAGGTTTTGCCTGAAAACCAGCGTTGCTATGCATCATGCATCATAGCAACATAAATCTGAGTCAAAACCATATGTTCCACACACAATAAACAATATTTATTGGTATGTACCACTGTGTATTGTGTGAGAATCAATAAATAATTTCTTTCTTTTTAACCATGGAATATTTTACCCAGAGTTAGTGAAAAAAGACCCTTAGAATCATAATAAGTTACAGATCATGTTAACATACTATCGAGTTCTTTGTCGCTTGTTTCATGATGTGCAAGTCTTTCCAAAGCTTATCAGTACATAATATAGCTGTATTGTTTATGCATAGTTTGTCTTGAGCGAGACAGCGTGATAGTCTTATTTAAATTTTTGTCATCATAGATTCAAATTTAAGTACAGGAAAAGTTTTAAAATAATTGGATTCTACACTATTCAACAGTAACTGGATGTATGTTTTATGACTATGAGTGTCTTAAAGATCTTCTATGTAAGTTATCTAACAGATGCTATCATGCTGCCTCGCTCAGATTATAATTTACCTGAGGAAGATAACTGTTTATTTACTGATTGATACTTAGGGCTTTACTTGGAAATTTTGAGATATGGTAACAGAAGCACCCTTCAATAACTCCTTATTAAAGTAGATGAATTAAATACAGTCTTCAAGTGTAAGGGCGAGAAAAAGCCGCCCTTTGTAATTCTTCCCCTTTTTGTTTTGTTTTGGTGTTACAATCGTGTTTTGTATTGTATAAAGTTCAAAGTCTTTGGTGCCCCAGGCATCGCACTCGCCGAAAACCCCGGCGCGTCGCACTGCCTTAACTTGGTCACCTCAAAAACGCGACCCCGTTCACATCCTTATTAATAATCACGGACAGCTCACTCTCACTCGCGCTATCACTCAGCGAATTCTTCACTAAATCATTGTACACTACGAAAGCACTGAGGCACTTCTTGGTGGTATCATCGCAGTTGTTGATCTTCCTACTGGAGGGTAGGCCGAGGTACTTCCGTATGAAGGGTGTTAGTTTTTGCTCCCAGCTGTCGAGGGTGTGGCTGACTTTCTGCTTGATGGCCAGGGTGAACTCGCCGGATATGAGAGGCTCAGGGGCTTCTTGCCCGTCGATCTTCATTTGGTCGTGGGCTTTGCGGCTGTGGTGCTCGATTTGGGAGAGCAGCAACTTAATTTGCCAGATGTTGATTGATGTCGGTTCCGTTTTAAGGCTTCGGATTATCTGTGAAGGAGTGGTTGGTTATTTTGGGTCGTGTATCTATTGTAATTAGAATACTAAACTAACAAGTAATATTGTAACCGTCTATTAAATATAATATTGGTTGATGAATATAGCTCCAGAACAACTGAACCGTTTCTTTTACCCTAGTAAAGAAAAATGCTCGAAAATGCTTTTTGGTACATGGCAGCACAGCCTGGCAGCTAATTATCTGTTTGTGGTTTTTTATGCTTCTTTTTTTCTTGTCTCTGTCTGTTTATGCTGTCTACTGTGCTGTTGTTTATGTACCAAAATAAATGTAATTCATTTAATTTCATTTCATAACGTCCCTACTTTGTAGCATTTTATGACCTATGTTTATCGAAAAGCCTTAGTCTCATTTTATTGTATGACGGAAAATCTCAAATTCATATCTGAAAAAAGCTATATCGACTTAAAGACCGGCATAGTCACAATTATGTTGTTGCGTTATCAGTGATTTATGGATTTACCCGCGGTATTTACTCAGATATCGACCATCATCATAGGTACATTTGGTTGTGGCATAAGCAGATTATCCTGAGGGAAAAACTGATTTTTTCGCGGTAATTTTCTTGGTGGGAAGAGTACAGTAGCTCGGTTTTGTCAAGCGCTAATTCCACCCTAAAGCTGATAAATAAATAAGAAAATATTTTTTTGTGTCTGATAAACTGATCATAGAAAAGAAGATTTATTCTATAACATTACAGTATAATTTATTAGTATTGTTGTAATATTATTTTACACGAGACTTAACTATAATGAATGAATCTAATCTGATAAGATTAGGTTTATTTCCGTTATTATCATTTTAATTCTTGTCTGACCTTACCGATATTTGCGTATTTGAATTGAGAGTATATTTAGTGAAAGGACTCATTGGGTCATACGTATCAATTGGTATATATCTGAAGTAAAATTTGAACAACTTAATAAATAAGAATCTAGATTGATAATTATCAGGAGTAGCGAAACTCCACTTTTATATTTTTGGTCGTAGATTGTCCACTACACACACTTTTAAATTGGGACATTAAATTGGAAACGTAGGTTCGACACAAGTATTGTTCTTCCTTAATACTAATATTATTAAATAATAATACAAATTTAAAATCAAAAGAGACTCCAGCCTCCTTTCAGCCTTCATTTTAGGGTTACGTAGCTATATGGCAAAAAACGGAACCCTTATGGATTCATCATGCTACGAGCGGACCGTATGTCACAGCCACTTTTCCTCCAAACTATGGAATTTTCTCCCAAACTATGGGATAGAAGAAAACTGAATAGCTTGCACACATTTCCAAGTTCTAAAGTGTTTCTGTTTGCTACAATAAGTGTATAAACAGTTGAAATGCACGACAGCCAAGGTAGTACCTTCAGATAGGCCGTCCACACCGGCAGCGCACACATCATGTCCTTGACTAGACACTCGTAAGTCACCATGCTGAGCGCTTGCACGTAGTCTTGCTCTTCAAGGCTGTATCTGAAATTAAAATGTCATATTAATTATACAAATTCACCTTTCGGACCCATTGGTTAGTTACTGGGAAAACAGCTAAATCCATGCCAAATTTGACTTAAATCGGCTTTGCTCGAAATAATTGTATATTCCCGCAAATAGCAAAATATTAATAGGTACCGTTTGTTACTTCATAGTATGAATTCACGGTCGTATCTGTAGGTATGAAGTTCATACCTACAGATACGACCGTGATTTTCACAGCTCACAATAACAACAAATGACATAAACGCGCTTTAAATGAAACAGTCGAAAATAAATAATATGTACTTATTAGGGTATGCAATTATCGAAACTTTTCGATAATTCGATATTTATCGCTCTATTTATCGATAAATATCGAGAATTATCGGTTTTGGTAAAGGAAAAATATCTTTACGTTTCGGTTTCTAATTTAACTGCTCTATTTATCCAATCTGCTGCACTTAGCAAGATTTATGTATTACCTACTAATAATCTATCTTATATCGTTACTAGTGGCCCGCCCCGGCTTCGCAAGGGTTTTAAATATTTTTTTTAATATTCTAAACCATTCTTAGATCCCCTTGAACACACACAAAAAATTTCATCAAAATCGGTCCAGTCGTTTGAGAGAAGTTCAGTGACATATACACGCACAGAAGAATTATATATATAAAGATAATATGTATTTAGTAATTAAATGCTTTTCCTTAAAGCTTTCGGTCATTAAAGTTTCTCAGATTGAATGTAGGTACCAGTAATAATACGGAAAACAACTTAAATTGTTTAAATTTTTCATTATTATTTAAGTGATGGATAAAAGATAACTCATTATTTACTCAAGAATATGGTTTTATTACATACGTACAGCACTTAAGACCAAGTTCGGTCTAGCGAGCCATTTAGGGGTTATGATTATAATAAGTATAGATATTTGTGAATAGAACAAAATTAAATGACTAATACTAGTAATCATTTTCTATAATTAGTTTTTTATGAAGAACTATAATTAAAAAAAAAACGTATTATTACTTGACATTTTTGGTCTAATTAGGAAAAAAATGAACTATTCGTATATTCGTGTTAATAGTTCATTTATACATTTTCAACAGCAGAAGGTTGATTAATTTTACTAACTTTCTGCTGTTGGAAATGAGTGCGGAGAAATGACAAGCAATCAATAGTGTTGTCATTAAGACTTGTGCGCAGTTTATTACACAGTATTCCAGCCGCAGAAAAGGCACGTTCACTGTCGACACTTGTTGGCTTCATTGAACGAAGCCATCGATAAGCTTTAGACAACAACTGTCCTCGGTCACCTCCATTTTCAAACAATAACATTTCATTTTTTAGCAGCGTCAAAATGTCTCCTCCAGCCGTAGAAACATTTTCAATTCTGCCTTTGCCCGTGTCATCATAGCAAATTTTGCTGATTTGTTTGTTAATCAATTCTTTATTTGATAATGGGGTGCTGCTGTCTTGATTCGAAGAATCTTCACTCGGCAATTCATTGGCATCACAGGAAGCGATCGGTGTGACCGAATCGTATTTCAGAAGCTCTAATAGCATCTCCAGCAGACAATCGTTAGGCAAACGAGGATAAACATCAGTGTCGTATTCATTTCCATCAAAATATGAAGGGGGGCTGTGAAGGTATTGCATTAGACTTGCTACAGGTAGTCGCCTTTGTTTTATCCTTTTGATCAGATTTGCATGAAGCTCCTCACTTAGTAATGTGCCACGTGCCTTAAGTTTTTTGAGTGCAAAACTTGTCGCAGCATCAGCACTGAGCAGAGTTGCATCTTCTCGACAAACAGCTTCAACAGTAACTTTTATGATATCGAGATTTTCATAAATGTCTTCGAGAAGAGACCACTCCACTTCATTAATCTGGATATCACACTTTACATAAATGAGTGCTTTTAAGACTGCTACTTTCACTTCAACGAACCTTCCTATCATATCACAAAGAGTACTCCAGCGCGTTTTGCAGTCTAGCAACAAGGAGTTTTCTTTTCCAAGCTCTATTTTTATATACTTTTGTAGGACATCGGATTTTGTTGGTGACTTTCTGAACATTCTTACAATATTCCTCACCTTTTCTATAACAAGTCCAAACTTTATATTTGTTCCAACGTTTGAAGTTGGAGCTTGCTCTATATGGAGTCCATCAGTATCATCTTCAGTGACAATGCCAACAGTGCTTTGAGCATTTTCGTTTTCAGCCGATTCATCTTGAGCTTCATGCACGAGTTCTTGTTTTTTTGTGTAGAACGTATCTACGATGGCCAATTGCAAGCCATGAGCCAAGCATAGCTGATAAATGCACTTTAAATTTCCTCCTAATCTAGTCATAACTGTTGCTCCATCAGATACTATCCCAATCACATCTGTGTCAAAATTTATTTCAAAATCTTGTAGTCTTTCTCGCAGGTATTCTTCGCACTTGATAGCGGTAACTGAGCCATACGTTCTACATAAACCAAGGTTTCTCGTCGTGTGGTCGCCTTTGAAAAATGCACAATGAAGGTTCACATTCATGTATCTTCTATTTCGCGAAGATGTCCATTCATCTATCGAAACTGAAAACTTGTGTCCTTCACTCTTTAGTTCCTGTATTTCCTTTATAAGATTTTTTTTGGTCTTTTCATAAAACTTAACAGTCACATCTTTGACAGTGTTTGCGCTTGTAGGTAATTTATAACCAGCTTTATTAAAAAGATGCTTCAGGTCTTCAGATTCTGTAAATGCTCTGAATGGCATCCCATCGAGGGCTGTCATTCTTGATATCATAACATCCAGTGATCTGTTCGATTGTGTGAAAAAGTCATGCATTTTACTTTTTTTCTCTGGAACAGGTGAATCCAATGAACTCCCAGCAATATTTCTACTTCCTTCTGAAGTGCGTATTTGGCTGTCTAGTGAAATGCCATGTAATCTTAAATGGCTGCGAAGTCCCGTTGTAGTTCCACTCGCACACTTAATGACTTTTTCACAGGTCTTACATTTCGCAGAACCACCTATATCTGCCCTAAGGTAGTGACACCAAACCGACGTTGGATCCGAACTTTTTTTGTACACAGGGTTGTAGTTAATTTTATATGACATTTTGTCATCCCAAGTTAAATACCTATTTTAGGTGTAGTATGTAGGTACCTAAAACAAAAAGTATTATTATTAGTAGTTATTAGGTGTAGATTAGGTAAGAACTACGCGATTAGCAGCTAGGTACGCGCAACACTAGTACACTCGCGCTGTTGGAGCGCTTGATTTTTGGAAAATCCCCTCCCCCCGCCGCATGCCGTCACTCATGCTGTGGCCGCGGCAATCCCGTTGAAAGAAACTTTATGTTAATTTGGTAATTCTAGTAAATTATGTTTTAATCCAGACTGCTGCTGATAATAATCTACTCTTCATCTATTCTATATATTATATCCAATATACCTATAAATACCAAAAACATAAACTGTAATTACTTGTTTCACAAAAATCTACTTGATCTGCATCTTCTTACTAACATAAATATACTTACATATAGTATAAATCCTTCGATCATCGAACTTTGCCTGAAGCACACAGAACGAAAATTTAAAGTCTCACCGACACTGACCACAAGTGACTATGACCACGCCGCAAGACGCCACCGACTGAATAAGTGAACTGACTGTCGCACCCCGCGCGCGCGGTTAGGCGAGCTCATACACACACACATACCTACGAAGAGTGAGCGAGAGAGCCATAAACACAGGTAAGCTTGCTTGTTTGCGCGGGTAATTTTAAACACTCGCGATTGAGGCGCCGTGATAGGTATCTTTTATCGATATTTTATCAATTTTTTCGATAATTACCGCCGACATAAATGTGCCGATTACCGATAATTTATCGATTATCGGTTTGCATGCCCTAGTACTTGTTCACCTACATATTCATTATCATCACCCTATTAACGTTCCCACTGCAGGGACACAGGGTAGCAGTATTGTACCGCGTTAAAAGCCGTAGCCTATGTGTTATCTTATAATATCTGAAACTTCACAATTATATAGATTACATATTATGTAATCTATATAATTGTGAAGTGTGTGTTTGTTGCTCCCTCAAACACTACTGGATGGATTTTGTTGAAACTTCACAATTATATAGATTACATGCTCCCTCAAACACTACTGGATGGATTTTGTTGAAACTTCACAATTATACATAATATGTAATCTATATAATTGTGAAGTTTCAACAAAATCCATCCAGTAGTGTTTGAGGGAGTAACAAACACGTGCACGTACTTACATCCTCACAAACTTTCTCGTTAATTAGTGCCTACAATGGCCATGGAAGCTGGTCGGCCTTGCAAACCGACCAGTCGTTGTGTCGAGTGCGTACACAGCGTGATATATTTAGCATGTAATTGGTGACGGTTATTCTGTACTGGTACCACTCTATATCGTTCCTCATAGGTTAATGCTTGCTTGAATCATGACTTTTATTATAAACGTGTAACCCTACCTAACATGAATAACACACTAAAACAATAATTCGTCATATGTGGCTGTAGTGCTTTTATAAATCGCAGTTTCATTAATTACAGCTACATGAGAATGATGACCCAGAGCAGCAACAGTCGGGCTCCGAGACACCTGACGTGAGCGATCGAACACCAGAACCGCCTGCCCTGTTGGACCATAGGGTACCAGGGCCTTCACGAGGTCTAGACATGCCTAGTCTGGACATACACGAAGAAGTCTGTCGAGACGCCAGACGTTGCCAGGAAAGCCGTGATAGAAATAATTTGAGGTTACAAAAACCGTGCCCTATAAAAGGCGCTGTCAACAGGAACGGGCCTCTCATTCCACATCGAGTCTTCGCGCTGAAAGGACCTCTCTCTCTTGCGTGCATTTGTATCGTTCAGATCCAGTGTCCATTCGTTATTTTTGTGTCGGTTTGATCATAATATTTCGTTTACTGTAAAATTACTTTTAAGGTTAATCAATTAATTTTTTTTTAAATCATCCTGCTTTTGATTCCTAAAAATATTATAACAAACAAAAACTCGGGCTTCACTCGGAAAATTTTCGACCTATCACGTGATGACGCGTTGGTGTAATTGGTTCTAGCACGTCAGGGCGCATTCCTGGAGATGCAGGTTCGAATCCTGTGCGCGAAGATTACGGATGTGTCTTAATTTTTTCTGCATAATATTTAAAAATGGTTTAACCTGCAAAGCGAGGTTTATCACTTATTAAAAACATTAAAAATGTAACATACAAAAAACCTA
Organism: Gymnoscelis rufifasciata; assembly: GCA_929108375.1. Classification (NCBI taxonomy): domain Eukaryota; kingdom Metazoa; phylum Arthropoda; class Insecta; order Lepidoptera; family Geometridae; genus Gymnoscelis; species Gymnoscelis rufifasciata. Next base: position 1,383,066 of record OV815315.1, on the reverse strand, counting down.
TAGAAGTACCTATTATTATATTAGTAGGATTACCTGCGGCAGGTACAGTCCTGGTTCAGGAAAGGCTCGTTCTTGACTCCCTTCCGCTTCCGGCTGACGAGCAGGCAGTCGGCGCAGACGCCGCGCGCCGCCTGCTCGTGCAGGTAGTTGCGGACGAAGTTGCGGACGTTCTCGTCGTTCGTGAACAGCTCTATGCAGTCCGGTTTTGTTGACCAGATGTTCGATTTATCTGATATTCAGAAGCATTATGTTGATTTTATTTCATTACAGCAGCAATTATTCAATGAATACAGCAACAATGATTAAAAAGAGGTCAAAAACTATATAACGATGAATACTGAATGATTTTATTTCATTACAGCAGCAATTATTTAAATTAATATATACAGCAGCAATGGGACGCTGACAAAAAAAATGTATTTTTGCAGTATAGTTGCAATCACCTAGCACCCATAGTACAAGCTCAGCTTAGTTTGGGGGTTAGGTAATGCTGTGTGAGTAGTCCGGAATTATTTATTTATTTATTATTACATTGAATACTGAATGATATTGTTTCATTACAGCAGCAATTATTCAATAAATACAGCAACAATATTCAAAAGAGGTCAAAGACTATATTACGAAAAAAACGTGTCCAATTTATAATTAATGTTGCTTTATCTCATTCTTACTTTAATTAAAACTAGTGAAAAGTAAAGTGAATAATGTAATGTTCAAGCGGCAAAAAAAAAATACAGAATCTCTCAAAAGTCAACACCATTCACCAACCCGCACTTGGCCAGCGTGGTGAATTAAGGCCTAATCTCTCCCGCCAAGAGAGAAGTCCCTGTGTCCCAGCAGTGGGAACGTTAATAGGGCGATGATGATGATTCACATAAATAACCATTGCTTAGATTACTTTACCCTATGAGTAAAAATATAAATAAATATTTCCAGACAATTCACACAACAATATCTAGCCCCGTGGTAAGCTCTAAGCTTGTGTTACGGGTCCTAGATATTTGATATACTGAATATAATAGTCATACATATATCGATATTTTTTATTATACATATTAAACACCCAGACCAAGGAGAAAGTGCTTGCAAAGCATATAAACACTTTCACCCTCCTCGGCGGGAATCGAACCCGCTACCTCATGCGCCGCAAGCGGACCCTCGCCCACTACGCCACTGAAGCAGTCAAATATGTAATAGTATGTTGACAACAGTTGGGAACTCTGAATCCTCACACGTGACCTCCGGGTGGTGCTAAGAACAGTCTCTGGAGGTAGGCTTCGGCCGCGGCTTGTCACCACCCTCCTGGCTGGGCCAGTGCGTGAAGCGATTATTTCGTGTTTCGTAATGTGGCCCGGAGAAGCCATCTACCTTCTAGGCCTTCATGCTCCATCTTAGACCACATCGTCACTTTACATCAGGTGAGATTGTGGTCAAATAAAGGCTTAACAAGCATAAAAAAAAAGTGTTTGTGTGTTAGCTACGCGGCACGATTGGAGTTTACTCCTTAAGAAAAATATGCCTAATGAATGCAATGTTACAACGTAAGTAAATCTTATTAATAACGTTACTAAATGTTATCTGAGGTACATCACTAGTCATGGCAAATGGACAAGTGTCAAAAACGCAATCTCTCAGCGGCCATACTATACCTAAGGTGAGCGTCTGCGCGAGTATGGTGAGGTAGCCCTGCGGGTCCTCCACGTAGGAGAGGCAGCCGGCGCGCTGCTTCACGTCGATGCACCACGTGTGCTCCAGTTAGTTACCTAAGGTGAGCGTCTGCGCGAGTATGGTGAGGTAGCCCTGCGGGTCGTCCACGTAGGAGAGGCAGCCGGCGCGCTGCTTCACGTCGATGCACCACGTGTGATCCAGTTAGTTACCTAAGGTGAGCGTCTGCGCGAGTATGGTGAGGTAGCCCTGCGGGTCGTCCACGTAGGAGAGGCAGCCGGCGCGCTGCTTCACGTCGATGCACCACGTGTGATCCAGTTAGTTACCTAAGGTGAGCGTCTGCGCGAGTATGGTGAGGTAGCCCTGCGGGTCGTCCACGTAGGAGAGGCAGCCGGCGCGCTGCTTCACGTCGATGCACCACGTGTGATCCAGTTAGTTACCTAAGGTGAGCGTCTGCGCGAGTATGGTGAGGTAGCCCTGCGGGTCCTCCACGTAGGAGAGGCAGCCGGCGCGCTGCTTCACGTCGATGCACCACGTGTGCTCCAGTTAGTTACCTAAGGTGAGCGTCTGCGCGAGTATGGTGAGGTAGCCCTGCGGGTCCTCCACGTAGGAGAGGCAGCCGGCGCGCTGCTTCACGTCGATGCACCACGTGTGCTCCAGTTAGTTACCGAAGGTGAGCGTCTGCGCGAGTATGGTGAGGTAGCCCTGCGGGTCCTCCACGTAGGAGAGGCAGCCGGCGCGCTGCTTCACGTCGATGCACCACGTGTGCTCCAGTTAGTTACCTAAGGTGAGCGTCTGCGCGAGTATGGTGAGGTAGCCCTGCGGGTCCTCCACGTAGGAGAGGCAGCCGGCGCGCTGCTTCACGTCGATGCACCACGTGTGCTCCAGTAAGTTACCTAAGGTGAGCGTCTGCGCGAGTATGGTCAGGTAGCCCTGCGGGTCGTCCACGTAGGAGAGGCAGCCGGCGCGCTGCTTCACGTCGATGCACCACGTGTGCTCCAGTTAGTTACCTAAGGTGAGCGTCTGCGCGAGTATGGTGAGGTAGCCCTGCGGGTCGTCCACGTAGGAGAGGCAGCCGGCGCGCTGCTTCACGTCGATGCACCACGTGTGATCCAGTTAGTTACCTAAGGTGAGCGTCTGCGCGAGTATGGTGAGGTAGCCCTGCGGGTCGTCCACGTAGGAGAGGCAGCCGGCGCGCTGCTTCACGTCGATGCACCACGTGTGATCCAGTTAGTTACCTAAGGTGAGCGTCTGCGCGAGTATGGTGAGGTAGCCCTGCGGGTCGTCCACGTAGGAGAGGCAGCCGGCGCGCTGCTTCACGTCGATGCACCACGTGTGATCCAGTTAGTTACCTAAGGTGAGCGTCTGCGCGAGTATGGTGAGGTAGCCCTGCGGGTCCTCCACGTAGGAGAGGCAGCCGGCGCGCTGCTTCACGTCGATGCACCACGTGTGCTCCAGTTAGTTACCTAAGGTGAGCGTCTGCGCGAGTATGGTGAGGTAGCCCTGCGGGTCCTCCACGTAGGAGAGGCAGCCGGCGCGCTGCTTCACGTCGATGCACCACGTGTGCTCCAGTTAGTTACCGAAGGTGAGCGTCTGCGCGAGTATGGTGAGGTAGCCCTGCGGGTCCTCCACGTAGGAGAGGCAGCCGGCGCGCTGCTTCACGTCGATGCACCACGTGTGCTCCAGTTAGTTACCTAAGGTGAGCGTCTGCGCGAGTATGGTGAGGTAGCCCTGCGGGTCCTCCACGTAGGAGAGGCAGCCGGCGCGCTGCTTCACGTCGATGCACCACGTGTGCTCCAGTAAGTTACCTAAGGTGAGCGTCTGCGCGAGTATGGTCAGGTAGCCCTGCGGGTCGTCCACGTAGGAGAGGCAGCCGGCGCGCTGCTTCACGTCGATGCACCACGTGTGATCCAGTTAGTTACCTAAGGTGAGCGTCTGCGCGAGTATGGTGAGGTAGCCCTGCGGGTCCTCCACGTAGGAGAGGCAGCCGGCGCGCTGCTTCACGTCGATGCACCACGTGTGCTCCAGTTAGTTACCTAAGGTGAGCGTCTGCGCGAGTATGGTGAGGTAGCCCTGCGGGTCCTCCACGTAGGAGAGGCAGCCGGCGCGCTGCTTCACGTCGATGCACCACGTGTGCTCCAGTAAGTTACCTAAGGTGAGCGTCTGCGCGAGTATGGTCAGGTAGCCCTGCGGGTCGTCCACGTAGGAGAGGCAGCCGGCGCGCTGCTTCACGTCGATGCACCACGTGTGATCCAGTTAGTTACCTAAGGTGAGCGTCTGCGCGAGTATGGTGAGGTAGCCCTGCGGGTCCTCCACGTAGGAGAGGCAGCCGGCGCGCTGCTTCACGTCGATGCACCACGTGTGATCCAGTTAGTTACCTAAGGTGAGCGTCTGCGCGAGTATGGTGAGGTAGCCCTGCGGGTCCTCCACGTAGGAGAGGCAGCCGGCGCGCTGCTTCACGTCGATGCACCACGTGTGCTCCAGTAAGTTACCTAAGGTGAGCGTCTGCGCGAGTATGGTCAGGTAGCCCTGCGGGTCGTCCACGTAGGAGAGGCAGCCGGCGCGCTGCTTCACGTCGATGCACCACGTGTGATCCAGTTAGTTACCTAAGGTGAGCGTCTGCGCGAGTATGGTGAGGTAGCCCTGCGGGTCGTCCACGTAGGAGAGGCAGCCGGCGCGCTGCTTCACGTCGATGCACCACGTGTGCTCCAGTTAGTTACCTAAGGTGAGCGTCTGCGCGAGTATGGTGAGGTAGCCCTGCGGGTCGTCCACGTAGGAGAGGCAGCCGGCGCGCTGCTTCACGTCGATGCACCACGTGTGATCCAGTTAGTTACCTAAGGTGAGCGTCTGCGCGAGTATGGTGAGGTAGCCCTGCGGGTCCTCCACGTAGGAGAGGCAGCCGGCGCGCTGCTTCACGTCGATGCACCACGTGTGCTCCAGTTAGTTACCTAAGGTGAGCGTCTGCGCGAGTATGGTGAGGTAGCCCTGCGGGTCCTCCACGTAGGAGAGGCAGCCGGCGCGCTGCTTCACGTCGATGCACCACGTGTGCTCCAGTTAGTTACCTAAGGTGAGCGTCTGCGCGAGTATGGTGAGGTAGCCCTGCGGGTCGTCCACGTAGGAGAGGCAGCCGGCGCGCTGCTTCACGTCGATGCACCACGTGTGCTCCAGTTAGTTACCTAAGGTGAGCGTCTGCGCGAGTATGGTGAGGTAGCCCTGCGGGTCGTCCACGTAGGAGAGGCAGCCGGCGCGCTGCTTCACGTCGATGCACCACGTGTGATCCAGTTAGTTACCTAAGGTGAGCGTCTGCGCGAGTATGGTGAGGTAGCCCTGCGGGTCCTCCACGTAGGAGAGGCAGCCGGCGCGCTGCTTCACGTCGATGCACCACGTGTGATCCAGAAACTTCCTGTTATAAATATATAAATAATTATTTCCGGAAAATCCACACAAGAACATCTAGCCCCGTGGTAAGTTCTAAGCTTGTGGTACGGGTACTAGACATCTGATAAACATCTTAAAAAAGAAATATCACTTGAACTGTAAGAGTTAGGATCAATGAAGTAATAAATCTAAATTTAAAATTTAAGATAAACTCCGATTCCAATGCTTTAATTTCCTTAAAAGTAAAACACCATAACATTAAGTAATGTGCACGCAATGCGCTTTCATTTGATACCCCACTCGAGTATATTTGCAGATTTTCGTTTTCCTTCCCCACTCTCACCCCCATAACTTTTAAACGGCCAACCGATTTTCATGAAGCATGTCTAAGAACATCCGCGCCAAACTCACCTGACATGCAAAAAAAAAATAAGTAAAATTGAAATCGCTCCATCCGTTCGGGAGCTATCATTTCCCAGACAGACAAATAGATAGACAGACAGACACGTCAAACTTTTACACCCATCTTATTTGGTCTGGGGTTAAAATAAATATCTCTAGAACTGTGAGAGTTAGGATCAATGAAGTCAACAACAGAATAAAGACTTCTTTGTTGCGCTTCCAAAAACATATTATTTAAACCCAATAGAGTTATAATAACAACATAATACTACATTTTAAATTTAAGAAAAACACCCGATTCAAATGCCATAATTTCCACCATAATATTTTGTAATGTGCACGCGATGCTCTTTCATTTGATTCCTGTTATAAATATATAAATAATTATTTCCGGAAAATCCACACAAGAACATCTAGCCCCGTGGTAAGTTCTAAGCTTGTGGTACGGGTACTAGACATCTGATAAACATCTTAAAAAAGAAATATCACTTGAACTGTAAGAGTTAGGATCAATGAAGTAATAAATCTAAATTTAAAATTTAAGATAAACTCCGATTCCAATGCTTTAATTTCCTTAAAAGTAAAACACCATAACATTAAGTAATGTGCACGCAATGCGCTTTCATTTGATACCCCACTCGAGTATATTTGCAGATTTTCGGTTTTCCTTCCCCACTCTCACCCCCATAACTTTTAAACGGCTCAACCGATTTTCATGAAACATGTCTATGAACACACGGGCTAAACTCACCTTTCATACAAAAAACTAAATTAAAATAGCTCCATCCGTTCGGGATCTATGATGTCCCAGGCAGACAGACAGACAGACACACAGACCGACACTTCAAACTTATAACACCGTTTTTGGTAGGGGGTTAAAAAGAGATGAAAGCTGACTTGCTCTATTCGCTTTTCAACTCAACGTAAAAAATTTAAGACATTCATGTTATTTCCTTGAATGTTATTTAGTTTATATTCAAATTGACTTTAATTTGACCTATCTGTGGTTGTTAGGAAATAAACGTTTTGACTTTAAACTTTCACTGGTTGTAAAGGAGGTTGGTAAGTACATAAATATATTATTTTTACTTTCTATAACGTTATGATTAAATTATCTGAACAGTCTTCGTTTCTTTAGGAACGTAGTTCGAGAGATATTTGGGTTTCTGACCCGTTGTTTTTCGAACCAAGTGTACTTAATAAATCTTTTCAGCCATTTGAAGTCCACTGTTAGACATGGGCGTCTCTCAACTTAAAAATTATGAAAACAAAAATTACCGCTTAAACTTTTTTATACTGAGTTAAGAAGCGAATAGGACAACACAGCTTTATTTATAATGTTGATTATAGCAGGCTAATCAAGGCAACCAAATTGCACATATTTATTTGAAAATAGATTTTTAATTGTCAATTTGGTGAACTCAATAATGTATAATCCGTGCCACAGTATTACAAAAATACAAATAGTAAAACACGTTGATTCTTTACATAATTATACCTAACCACCACTCTGTACACATTATTTGAGCAAATAATAATAATAAACTTATTATTTTCAGGTAAAATTGTACATATCACATTTGTGACGAAATACATTGTGTCCTCTCAAATATGCACGCATTGGCTACACATGTATAACACTTTTTTTAAAACTTACCACCATGTTTTATGCAAATAAATGATTCTTATTCTTAAATAAATGATGTTTATCTTGTATAGGATATGGAGGTTTTGTCTGTTCACGTCCGTAAGTGGTAACCCTCTGAATCCTTACACGTGACCTCCGGGGGGTGCTAAGAACAGTCTCTGGTGGTAGGCTTCGGCCGCGGCTTGTCACCACCCCCGGGCTGGGCCAGTGCGGGAAGCGATTTTATCGTGTTTCGTAATGTGGTCCGGAGAAGCCATCTACCTTCTAGTTCTCCATGCCCCATCTTAGACCACATCGTCACTTTACATCAGGTGAGATTGTGGTTAATGAAGACCTATCCAGAATAAAAAGAAAAAAGGTGTGTGTGCGATTCACACACGATAAAAGTGAAACTTCAGTAAATCGACAAAAGAATAAGAATAAAAAAAATAAAAAAAATACTATGCAAAAAGATTTTGTTCGGGCGGTCACCCATCCAAGTACTGGCGTCGCGCAAAGGCTGCTTAACCTGTTTAGCGTTTAAGATTGGCTTACCCAACAGGTAAGCCAATCTTATTTCCATTTCCGTTTCATCCGGTTTCAAATCACAACGACTCTATAGAAGTTTCACTTCAAAGAAAAAATATCTTACTGGAGCAAGTCCCAGTTGTGGTCCCTGCTGAAGGAGACTGGCCAGTACCGCGGGTCGTTGATCTTGACCTCTCGTAGAGTGCTCAGCTCCGGGACCATGCAGGGCGCTTTGAGCTCCGAACATATCCCGTTGAGGTCTATCACCTGAGGAAATACACAAAACAAATAAATATTACCGTACAATCCAACGACATCTAGACCCGTGGTTAGCTCTAAGCTTGTGTTACGGGTACTGAACATCTGATATACTTAATATAATATATATACATATAAAGATATGTTTATTATACATATTAAACACCCAGACCAAGTAAAGAGTGCTTGCAGAACATGCAAGCTCTTGAACCCTCGACGGGAATCGAACCCGCTAGCTCTTGCGCGCAAGCGGTCCTCTGCCCACCGCGCGACCGTGGCAGTCAAATAGTAGTTTTGATTGTTGGTTGGGATGTGGAATTTTCATTCGCGGCAAAATCGATTATAACGCGGGCAAAACTGCTTGTAAATTTCATCATGTTTGTCAAACACTTGATACATAATCCATGAACACATTTACACAAGTCAGTATCAGTGATGCCACTGCTTAATGTGCGTTTATTTATGTTATTTTTATTTGTTTATTTATGTGTATTTTTTTTTGTTTTTTTTTGTATCTTGTTTTTGACGTGTCTAAGTTTCGTAAAACCAAACAATGGAAATAAATGATCTTGTATCTTTATATGGAAGATAAATCTACGTTTGTCACAATCTCTGTTCGATTCACTTCGAACACCTCAGCAGCATCAGCGATTTGTCTTATGTAGGTCGCACGGTTACTACCTTGGACCAAGCGAATCTACGTAAGACAGTGCACAAGCAGCGTTCATTCGTGTCGCACTCATCAGAATCATTAGAATCGTTAATTACGTATAAGCAATAAATCTATTGTCAAGTGATTTCGGTTCTATTATTCAGCATCAAGGAAGTTGCTAGCGCGATTTCCTACAATCTCTTATTTCTGAGTTTCTGTGGTAATAAATGTGTTGGAAGTGTCAGGTACCTGAATATGTGCATAGCAAAGTTTCCCCGTGCTGAGGTCGCGCGGCAGCAGCAGTCTGGGCTCGACAGCCAACACGTACAGGTGTCGGAATGCTTGCAAGTGGTATCTGAAAGAGATTTAAAATCATCGCTATATTATATTTATATATATTTGATAATTTGAGCTCAACTTTTTTTTTATGTTGGATAAGCCTTCATTTGACCACAATCTCACCTGATGTAAAGTGAAGATGTGGTCTAAGATGGAGCATGAAGGCCTAGAAGATGGCTTCTCCGGGCCACATTACGAAACACGAAAAAATCGCTTCACGCACTGGCCCAGCCCGGAGGGTGGTGACAAGCCGCGGCCGAAGCCTTCCCACCAGAGACTGTTCTTAGCACCACCCGGAGGTCACGTGTAAGGTTTCAGAGGGTTACCACTTACGGACGTGAACAGACAAAACCTCCAAAACCACTCCACTCCTTTTGAGTGTGTATGTCACTGAACTCCTCCTAAACGGCAGGACCGATTTTGATGAAATTTGTTGTGTGTGTTTAAGTGGGTTCGAGAATGGTTTAGATTCACAATACGGTCAACTAGATATTGTTTTTTGTGACGTGGGACAAAGTCTGTCGGGTCGACTAGTATATTTATATATTTGATAATTTGAGGTCAACTAGCTTTTGCTTGAAGCTGGAAGGACGCTTTTAGACTTTCAGGGGACTGGTGATAATAAAAAAGATACAATGAACATTGCGGGTGACTCACAGTTCTAATAAAACACGTAATCTATTGCTGAAGACCGCATATTTAAGTTTCAGCGAAAGTATTTAAAATCTGCCCCAGTTTCTTTGAAATTTTATTTTATTAACTAAATTTCTATGAAATTATAACGCGGGTTAAGGCACCAGACCAAAAATTAGCTATTCATATTTTTATAGTAGAAGTTATAATTAAATAACTAAATATTTCCGGACAATCCGCATAATAACATCTTATATACAATAGGCATAGTTATAAAATAATACGTCCGGAATAAGTCCACATCATCACCAAACCCCAAACTAAGCATAGCTTGTACTATGGGTTTTAGGTCACTGATATACTACATAGATACATTTTTATTTATAAGTACATACTTATGATACATAGAAAACACCGAGACCCGAAACCAGAAATTGTAGATCGTACAAAATCTGGTCCCCGGGCGGGAATCAGACATACTTAAACACCCAGACCAAGGAGAAAGTGCCTGCAGAACATATAAACAGTGGACCCCTCAGCGGGAATCAAACCAGCTACCATTCTATTTAGACCGTCCACTGAGGCAGTGAAGTAGACATATGTGTAACCTGTTGTCCTCGGTGTGCGTGGGGAACTTGGGGAAGAAGGCGCACAGCAGCACGGGCACGGCGGCGCGCGCGCTGCTCAGTGAAGTAGACATATGTGTAACCTGTTGTCCTCGGTGTGCGTGGGGAACTTGGGGAAGAAGGCGCACAGCAGCACGGGCACGGCGGCGCGCGCGCTGCTCAGTGAAGTAGACATATGTGTAACCTGTTGTCCTCGGTGTGCGTGGGGAACTTGGGGAAGAAGGCGCACAGCAGCACGGGCACGGCGGCGCGCGCGCTGCTCAGGGCGCCGCGCCCGCCCCACAGGAACAGCAGCCCCACGGACATCGCCACCGCCATCTGACAGGGGAGAACACTATTTACTTAACATTACCAAAAATCATGCACATCGACGGTGCTGCCGGTGGTATGTGAGAAGAGGTAGGCCGAGGAAAAGATGGATGGACTGTGTGATAGATGACATGTGTAAGAAAGAGGTGAGTGTTGAGATGACGGGTGATAGAGGGAAATGGAAGCAGATAACATCAACCAATTAAAACCAAATCAAGGTTAAATCTAGGTTACATAAAACGTATAAAATATCCAATCTCCAGGCAGACTATGAAATTTTCGGCAAATAGAACATTGGTTCAAAAATTTGATTAAAGAAGTGTATGATCAATATACGGAACGTTTACAAAACCGGTTTTACAGCGACCTCAAGTCATTTTGGGCTTCATAAAATCCAAGAAAGCTAAGGTACACAAATAATGCGAGACGGTGTAGAGTTACCTCTTGCAGGAATTTGGAAGGGAATTTGCTACATATTTTCACTCGGTCTATAATAATGCTCCACCCAGATTAAGTGTACACGACGCGCTGGAATCTGCCAAAGGGTGCGGCACGCACTCAGTAAATGTAGATAGTATTAACTTAGCCGACGTTGTATTAGCCTTGAGGCGCCTAAAGCCCAAATGCTCTTACGGACCTGACGGGATACCTCCCTTTTTGCTGAGAGATTGTGGGAAAGTTCTAACAGAGCCGCTTTTGCATTTATTCAACCTATCCTTAGACTCGAGATCCTATCCTAATAAGTGGAAACTAGCGCGTGTGATTCCAGTACCTAAGACAAGTTCAGGCACAGAAGTGGAAGCGTATAGACCCATAGCTTTGCTATCCTCAGTAGCTAAAGTGTTCGAATCCATTCTGCATAAGAAAGTTTGTGGACAATTATCGGACGCTCAGCACGGCTTCAGACCTGGCCGAAGCACTGATAGCAATATGTTGTGCTTCATGGCATATGCTGTTCCTGCCATCGATGCTGGCTTCCAAGTGGACGCAGCATATTTTGACTTTCGGAAAGCATTCGACACTGTTGATAATGACATACTTCTCCGAAAGATGGCAGCCTTAGGTTTCTCAAAAAATTTGTTAATTATTTTTGCCAACTACCTGAAAAACCGAAGCCAATTCGTGGACTTTAATCGTTACCTCTCTGATTCATTCGAAACAAACTCTGGGGTAAGCCAGGGTAGCAATCTCGGGCCACTAGAGTTTCTGATCATGATAAATGATTTACCTAGGGTAGTGAAACACGCTGAATGTCTACTGTTTGCCGACGATTTGAAGTTGTTGTTGCAAATCAACGATCAGTCGGACTGCGACCGACTGCAAGCTGACATTAACAGAATTATAGATTGGAGTCATGAAAATAAACTCTATTTCAATGTAGCTAAGTGTTGTATTATCACTTATGGCCGTGCTCAGAAACAAATCATGCATGACTACAATCTAGAAACGTCGAGCATTGGTCGGCTGCAGTCTGTGGCTTATCCAAGATAAAAAAAAAAAATACTGTACCTGTCCGCCGTGCGTGAGCGGCGCGTGCGCGGCGCGCGGCGCGGCGGCGGGTGGCAGGCGCGCGCGCAGGCGTCGGCACACGCGCAGCACGGACACGTCGCCGCGCCCCGACATTATCTGCAACAACGCATGCTATTACAGACGACTCTATAAAACTGAGGAGATGGAAACGACTCGAATTCCACTCAGCTCGACGACTTAACGGAAAACTTTAAGGTATGCCTATATCCAATGGACGTCCCACGGCTGAGATTATGCTGTTGATCAGTTACCATGGCGGCGGACAGCAGGCAGACGCACAGGCAGCACTCGAGCGTGGCGCGGCCCGCGAGCTCGGCGCGCGTGCGGCCCGCCACCCGCAGCAGGCGCTTGCAGTAGTGCAGCGTCGCGTCGCGCGCGTCCAGGTCGCCCGACCCCGCGAAGCGGATGTTGATCAGTTACCATGGCGGCGGACAGCAGGCAGACGCACAGGCAGCACTCGAGCGTGGCGCGGCCCGCGAGCTCGGCGCGCGTGCGGCCCGCCACCCGCAGCAGGCGCTTGCAGTAGTGCAGCGTCGCGTCGCGCGCGTCCAGGTCGCCCGACCCCGCGAAGCGGATGTTGATCAGTTACCATGGCGGCGGACAGCAGGCAGACGCACAGGCAGCACTCGAGCGTGGCGCGGCCCGCGAGCTCGGCGCGCGTGCGGCCCGCCACCCGCAGCAGGCGCTTGCAGTAGTGCAGCGTCGCGTCGCGCGCGTCCAGGTCGCCCGACCCCGCGAAGCGGATGTTGATCAGTTACCATGGCGGCGGACAGCAGGCAGACGCACAGGCAGCACTCGAGCGTGGCGCGGCCCGCGAGCTCGGCGCGCGTGCGGCCCGCCACCCGCAGCAGGCGCTTGCAGTAGTGCAGCGTCGCGTCGCGCGCGTCCAGGTCGCCCGACCCCGCGAAGCGGATGTTGATCAGTTACCATGGCGGCGGACAGCAGGCAGACGCACAGGCAGCACTCGAGCGTGGCGCGGCCCGCGAGCTCGGCGCGCGTGCGGCCCGCCACCCGCAGCAGGCGCTTGCAGTAGTGCAGCGTCGCGTCGCGCGCGTCCAGGTCGCCCGACCCCGCGAAGCGGATGTTGATCAGTTACCATGGCGGCGGACAGCAGGCAGACGCACAGGCAGCACTCGAGCGTGGCGCGGCCCGCGAGCTCAGCGCGCGTGCGGCCCGCCACCCGCAGCAGGCGCTTGCAGTAGTGCAGCGTCGCGTCGCGCGCGTCCAGGTCGCCCGACCCCGCGAAGCGGATGTTGATCAGTTACCATGGCGGCGGACAGCAGGCAGACGCACAGGCAGCACTCGAGCGTGGCGCGGCCCGCGAGCTCGGCGCGCGTGCGGCCCGCCACCCGCAGCAGGCGCTTGCAGTAGTGCAGCGTCGCGTCGCGCGCGTCCAGGTCACCCGACCCCGCGAAGCGGATGCCCATTGCGAAGCACGCGCCCGCTATTATATTGCAGTATGCTTGGCTGTAAAAATAACGTGAGAAATATTTTACATTAAACTACTTAATTAGGACCACCACAAAAATATTGAAAGAAGGAAAAAAATACGGGTAAAATTTTATCAATAAACAATCGAATACATGTACATGTACACAAGGTTCAATTTAAAATTAAAACAATTAAATTTAAAATAATCCTCTACGCAGCATCATGTCAAAATTATCAATAAATCACTTGGGTATATTTGTAAACCTTATTTCATCTTTCAAATGGGTAAACCGATTTCAATTAAACTGTTTCGTGACGTACAAGTAATGAGCTATCATTTGGTACCCAACACGGGTATATTTGTAACCATTTCTGATATCTTTGAAACGGATATACGGGAGCATAGCTAAGAACACTCTCTTTCAAGCAAAATATTCAAAATCGATTTTTTTTAAACAAATTTAGTATATTAGTTGTACAGTATCAGCGAGTTAGTGTAAAACAGTCTTACTTCATAGCCTCATAGTCGATGTTGTCCTCGGTCGGTTTGACGAAGCAGTAGGGCCGGATCGTGTCCGGCACTTGGTTCTCCACCCACTCCTCGCTCGCTTCGATTTCATCCCACAGGATCAGACCTGATGGAAGAATTATATTATATTGATTTATGCGCACAGACGTTAATAACCTACAGATAGTCATGTTTTGCATTCAATCGACACAACAGTGATTGGATAATCCTGCTAATATTATAAGCGCGAAAGTTTGTGAGGATGTCAGTAAGTTGTGTTCAGTTATGTTCGTTAATCTCTTTGTGACTCTTTAATTTTATCAAAAGTTAATTATGCTGACAATGCCTTCGGAGAGTGCTTATTGAGCAGATCAAAGAAACTCATACAGCGAGTTCAAAATGCGTGCATTCGCTTTTGTTTCTCCATCCCAAGTAGATCCCATATTTCTCCATATATCAATAGCCATAAACTTCTGAATATGTCATCGCGTCGCACATTTCATTTTGCAACTCTTCTTTTTGATATAGTGACTAAAAATGTACCTGGATACTTGCATGAAAAACTTAATTTCTCTAATCGTAAAGTCCGTTCAGCACCATTTTTATTGTTTCCAAAACACAGATCGGCTGCATTTCGTGGTAGCTTTCGTTATGCTGCCACGAAATGCTGGAACAATCTGCCTCCGCCTATTAGGAACTCTAAATCATTATATAGTTTTAAACTTAATCTATATAAACATCTTTTAAGCTTACAGTGTTGTTCAATTTAAAGGTCGATTTGTGTTTTTATTATTATGTTTTAAATATTTTTTTTGTGTTCATACTTAAGTAGTTTTTATTGTAACTTTGTTAATATTTTTATTTATGTTTTCATGGCTGTGTTATTTTTACTTTATTTATTTTTAAATGTGCAATATACTCTGACATAAGTGTATGTAGTGTCAGTCAGACTCGCGCCGTCAATAAGGTACCACTGAAAATCAGCGCTGTCGCTCTTCCCTGAGCAACTTCAGCACATGCTGAGTGGCAACCATTTTGTTTCTGTAGTGTTTTATTATTTTTAACTAAAATTATGTATGTTTGTTATATGTTGGAGAAACAAATAAAGATTTTCTATTCTATTCTATAAGTGGGTAAGTGACAGTGCAGACGCCCGCATGGTCCAACGTACTTTTGAACGGACGTTAAGCTGCGCTACGTGCCGACCGGTGTGAATTTCATCATCATCATCATCATTTCAGCCATTAGACGCCCACTGCTGGACATAAGCCTCCCTCAAAGACGACCAATCATTCCGATCGGTCGCCACTTGCATCCACCGAGAGCCAGCAAGTTTGACTAAGTCATCTGTCCATCTTGTTGGTGGGCGTCCGACGCTGCGCTTGCCGATCCGTGGTTTCCATTCGAGAACTTTTCGGCCCCAACGGCCATCTGTTCTACGTGCTATGTGGCCTGCCCACTGCCACTTCAAAGAGCTAATCCGTTTGGCTATGTCGGTGACCCTCGTTCTTCTACGGATCTCCTCATTTCTGATTCGATCCCGTAGAGAAACCCCGAGCATAGCCCTTTCCATAGCTCTTTGAGCGACTCTGAGCCTATTCATAAGGCCAACAGTGAAGCACCACGTTTCGGATCCATAAGTCATCACTGGCAACACACACATATTGAAGACTTTCGTCTTGAGGCACTGCGGTATTTTCGACGTAAAGACGTGGCGTGGTGTGAATTTAACTTAAGTTAATACCACCGCGCCACAAGCGCTCTCGTCGGAATGTTGCTGTTGTAGAACGTTCTAGTAATTTCTGGTGCGCACGAAGAGCAATCCTAGGCCGGCGACGTCACGTGCAGGGTGATGGTACATAGTGACACTGACCGCGGGCGATGACGCGCAGCATGAGCAGGTCGGGGCGCACGTAGTCGAGCTGGTAGGGCGTGCCGGGCGGCGCCAGCCAGGCGGCCGGCGCGCGCGCCCCGCTGCGCAGGTACAGCAGGCCCAGCGCCAGCGTGGCGCCCGGCGACGTTACGTGCAGGGTGATGGTACATAGTGACACTGACCGCGGGCGATGACGCGCAGCATGAGCAGGTCGGGGCGCACGTAGTCGAGCTGGTAGGGCGTGCCGGGCGGCGCCAGCCAGGCGGCCGGCGCGCGCGCCCCGCTGCGCAGGTACAGCAGGCCCAGCGCCAGCGTGGCGCCCGGCGACGTTACGTGCAGGGTGATGGTACATAGTGACACTGACCGCGGGCGATGACGCGCAGCATGAGCAGGTCGGGGCGCACGTAGTCGAGCTGGTAGGGCGTGCCGGGCGGCGCCAGCCAGGCGGCCGGCGCGCGCGCCCCGCTGCGCAGGTACAGCAGGCCCAGCGCCAGCGTGGCGCCCGGCGACGTCACGTGCAGGGTGATGGTACATAGTGACACTGACCGCGGGCGATGACGCGCAGCATGAGCAGGTCGGGGCGCACGTAGTCGAGCTGGTAGGGCGTGCCGGGCGGCGCCAGCCAGGCGGCCGGCGCGCGCGCCCCGCTGCGCAGGTACAGCAGGCCCAGCGCCAGCGTGGCGCCCGGCGACGTCACGTGCAGGGTGATGGTACATAGTGACACTGACCGCGGGCGATGACGCGCAGCATGAGCAGGTCGGGGCGCACGTAGTCGAGCTGGTAGGGCGTGCCGGGCGGCGCCAGCCAGGCGGCCGGCGCGCGCGCCCCGCTGCGCAGGTACAGCAGGCCCAGCGCCAGCGTGGCGCCCGGCGACGTCACGTGCAGGGTGATGGTACATAGTGACACTGACCGCGGGCGATGACGCGCAGCATGAGCAGGTCGGGGCGCACGTAGTCGAGCTGGTAGGGCGTGCCGGGCGGCGCCAGCCAGGCGGCCGGCGCGCGCGCCCCGCTGCGCAGGTACAGCAGGCCCAGCGCCAGCGTGGCGCCCGGCGACGTCACGTCCAGGTTGATGCTGCCGCCCTCGACGCCGCACGCGCTCTTGGCGCCGGGCCGCTGTTGCTCTGGAACGGGAACGTCGATGTTAGTACGGCAGTATATTATGTCGTCGAATCCGGGTACGGATCGATTAGGTTGCAGCTCGTTGGGAGACGATACGTACGGAATACATTTATTTCAAACGACATTCTCGTACCGAGACTCGGAGAACGACAGATTTATAATTTAGGAAAGAGGAAAAAATCTGGAGTTACGATGAGTGTCATCGCAAAGTGAGCGAGTCGTTATCGCGTCCGTTTTATTCTCGTTTGGTCGCTCACCTGCCAAGGCGAGAGACCGCGACAAGTGTTCCGGTCAGCAGCCAGAGCGTGGTAGAGCGAGAGAGGAGAGAGCAGTCCTAGGGAGAGCAAGAGACAGCGGTAACCTGGCAGGTCCCCGCCCAGCATGTAGGTGCGCAGCGCGTGCACGGTGGCGGCGGGCGCGCGCGGGCCGCAGCCGCACAGCAGTTCTAGGGAGAGCAAGAGACAGCGGTAACCTGGCAGGTCCCCGCCCAGCATGTAGGTGCGCAGCGCGTGCACGGTGGCGGCGGGCGCGCGCGGGCCGCAGCCGCACAGCAGTTCTAGGGAGAGCAAGAGACAGCGGTAACCTGGCAGGTCCCCGCCCAGCATGTAGGTGCGCAGCGCGTGCACGGTGGCGGCGGGCGCGCGCAGGCCGCAGCCGCACAGCAGTTTTAGGGAGAGCAAGAGACAGCGGTAACCTGGCAGGTCCCCGCCCAGCATGTAGGTGCGCAGCGCGTGCACGGTGGCGGCGGGCGCGCGCAGGCCGCAGCCGCACAGCAGTTTTAGGGAGAGCAAGAGACAGCGGTAACCTGGCAGGTCCCCGCCCAGCATGTAGGTGCGCAGCGCGTGCACGGTGGCGGCGGGCGCGCGCGGGCCGCAGCCGCACAGCAGTTTTAGGGAGAGCAAGAGACAGCGGTAACCTGGCAGGTCCCCGCCCAGCATGTAGGTGCGCAGCGCGTGCACGGTGGCGGCGGGCGCGCGCGGGCCGCAGCCGCACAGCAGCATGCCGAGGGCGAGGCCGGCGGCGAGTGCGTATCCTTCCCGTTCTACGCATCGTTCCGCGCTCCACACTCGTACGCGACCTGGAAACAACTGTATATTATGCAACTGTTTGCCAGTTAATAGTATGCCATGTAGTTTTGTCGGAGCAGGAGGCCTCTCTGGGTCAGGCATCGTAGGTTTTTAGGGCAATGAGCTAAATCACAACACCAGGTATAACAGGTTTTAATTTAATTTTCTTGCTACACAAATTAACACGAAATAATATCACTGATAGATAAACTAGACTACCCTGATCAATTCTAGATTTGATTATAATCGAAATCAAATAGGATTACACCGAATATTAGTGATTCGCCGTGAACTTGGTGCGCAAGCGACCATTCCGTTCTGACAAGTGCCAAAACAAACATGGCCACCCCGCCACCACAGATACAACGCTTCAGTAGAGCAAACCCGCTATCGGTATGGTATCGCTCTTATTCGGTTATTTGGTTATCCGGCGTTACTGGCGCGCGCCGTCAGATTTATTTCTTTGGTTTGTGTGTTCAGCATATTTTGTTCTGTTTTTGTGCAATTGTGTGTTTGTTGTTCGCGTTGTTGTCTGAAACGCCGACAAGTGGTTCCGTCGGAAGACCAGCGCTGATACTAGTTTTCTAGTAGTCAAGCACATGCTGAGACGTAGATAGATAGATAAAACATTTATTTGTCACCACAACACAGAATAACGTAGCCATTTTTATTAACGAATGTTTTTGTTTTCTTCTTATTTCGTGTGTATCTATTTATTTAATCTTTTGTAATAATTATTGTATGTGAATGTTAAATTCAAAAACAAATAGATATTTTTTTTTTGTTATTTATTAGGAATATACATGTATTTTGTTTGTTTGTTTGTTTGTCCATAGAAGATTCTTCTTGTGGGACGAGTCCAAAGTTCCATTATAATATTAAGTTCGATTAGTAAGGCCAAATTACTAATACTACTTTCTAAAAATTCAATGCGATAAAAAACTTAAGCTGACAAAAGGATTTTCTTTTAGCGTACTTGAGGTGCTGAACGTAGACATCTTTAAAGAAAGGAATTAAATTGAAACAAGACTGAACCAAAATCAAAAATTAAATATCAGTTGAATTTGCGTTATTAATAAAATAAATTTGTTTTTATTAAAGAAACATAATTCAACAATAAAAAATAAAAATTATACACAATGAGGAATCTAATAGTATGTCATAATTCAAAATAATAATTCATAATTCAAGATCAGATTATCAGATACTACAAATTCATCTATAAGATGAACTTAATTAATCCTACTACTATTATAAAGGCGAAAGTTTGTAAGTATGGATGTATGGATGTTTGTTACTCTTTCACGTAAAAACTACTGAACCGATTTAAATGAAATTTGGTACACAGAATCTCTAGAGCCTGAAAAATAACATAGGCTACTTTTTACCGCGGGAAAACGTCATTCCGCGGGAAAATCCATTATAACGCGGGTAACACCGCGGGGCACAGCTAGTAATTCATAATTCAAGCTCAGACATAATTATTATTTTTTATTGTTGAATTATGTTTTCTTAATTAAAACAAATTTATTGTATTAACATACTACTATGTACGTACATTTTTACATACATGTATAAAATGGTAACCTGACTTTTGTTATGAATAAAGAAACTTGAAACTTGAAAGTGTCTCCGTACTAAGAAGATCTTTAACATTTTCTAATTTAATTAAGATATTGCAATGGTCTATCTCGCTGTGGCTCTTAATGCAAAATAGAGCTAGGAGGTTAAAGGAAGGTATGTTCACCAATCTCCTTGAGCAGGGCCTGCGAGTAGTGGTGGTGCTCGGAGCCCTGGTACAGCAGGCCGACGCCCAGCAGCGCGCACACCAGGATGTTCTGCTGGATGTCGAGCTCGATGGACGTCGGGGGCAGGAGCGGTTCCAGGTGGATGGACATCAGCTTCGTGGCATGGATGTCCATTGTACCTGGGAATAAATAAATAAATAAAATAAATATTTCCGGACTACTCACACAGCATCATCTAGCCTCGTGGTGAGCTATAAGCCTGTGTTACGGGTATTAGACATCTGATATACTTAAAACATTATTTCGATTCAAAAAACTATTAAAAAATGTGCTTGCTCTGCGCCATAGATAAGCCGGCCGGCCGGACTGGCCTTTGTTTACTACTATTTTTACTGCTTAAAATACAGAATCTTAACCTCACATCCTTAATATAAATTGACACTATTTTTTTCTTTTCAAAGAGATTTATTTATTTATTGGAAAACCAAAAACATAGAAATACAAAAGGAACTGTTCATATCATCTTAGCAAGAGGAGCCCTATTCTAGCCTAGTCTTCTCTTAGGGTGAGTCATGTCGGAACGTCTTGTCGGAACGAATTATATCAGCCATAGTAAGTAGAATAGAGATATGCTTTCCGTTAAAACGTGTACCGAATCGCCCAATCACCAAGAACTGGGTTGACTCAGATGTCTTAAACCTGAAGCATTTGCTTCAAGACACATCGCGTCTTAAGAACATTTTTCCAGAAAATGAGCAGTTAAACATTTTTTTCCACGAACAAACTAAAAAATTCCACACTATGTTACAAATTAAAAGAACGCGTTTTTTCTCCGATCAGATCCGCTGCGACCCAAATAAATCAAAACGAATGTGGAATATTATAAATAGTGAACTCGGTCGCCGTGGACGGGAAAGATCCGACTTTACGGACCACCTTAGAAACGCTAACGGTCATCCTTTTAAAAGCAAAATGGAGCTTGTAGATGCCCTTAATAGGGAATTCGTGACAGCGGCGAGTAGATGCGGCGCCCCCGCGGCCGACGTACCGCGCGCGGTGGCCGCGCTCGCTGCGGACTCCAGCGCTAGCGATGTATCGCTGCGGATCAGTCCATTTACTGCCTCTGAAGTAAATAAAATCATCCTCACTCAGATAGCACCTAAAACCAGCTGTGACGTATATGGCATCTCGGCAAAAATTTTAAAATTAGCTGTTAACTCGTTAGCGGACCCTATTAGCGTTTTGTGTAATAGCTGTGCGCATCAAGGGACATATCCGACTAGTCTTAAAAATGTTAAGATTAGTCCACTTTATAAAGGGAAAGGTAAAAAATCAGACCCAAAGTCGTACCGCCCTATCTCACTGGTACCCGCAATAAGCAAAGTACTTGAGGTAGGCTTTAATAATAGGCTATTAAAGTTTATGTTGGGTAAAAACATGATATCGGATCGGCAGTATGCGTACAGAGCGGGTCACGCTACGACAGACATGGTTCGGGAAGTAGTCTGGCGCGTGCTGAGCGCGCGCGAGGCGGGCCAGCGCGTAGCGCTGTTGAGCTGTGACCTCTCGCGCGCGTTCGATACCGCCAACCCATAGCCTTATAGCAAAAAAACTTCAGTTTCACGGTATTCGTGGCCCCGCCCTATCTCTCTTAACTTCTTTTATGTCGAAAAGAACCCAAGTAGTGGTAGGGGACGGGGGTAGGATTATTTCATCCAAGCTGGAAAACGACATGGGTGTTCCTCAGGGATCCTGTCTGTCGAACACACTGTTTAGCCTGCTCCTCAACGACCTACCTGCTGTCATTGACAACGCCGAAATATATATGTATGCGGACGATGTTGCCGCGGTAGTAACCGGTCCAACAGTAGACGAGTTGGAGCGCAGGCTGAACATGGTAATCCAAAAACTGGAATCGTGGTTCAAATCTAACGGCCTAGCGCTTAATAGGGAAAAAACCTGCCTCATGTGCTTTAGTCTCAACGGAAGGCCACATCCTCTTAGCGTGATGGCCGGTGACGCGGCGCTGGAGCAGGTGGATACTATAAAGTTGCTGGGATTTCACCTGGACAGTTCCCTCGCGTGGGATAAGCACATCGACGCACTCTGTGGTAAGCTAGGAGGGTCTTGCTTTGCTCTACGAAGGCTGGCGAGCACGGCGACACCTGACGTAGTCCGCTCATGTTACTACGCGACAGTCCACAGCTCTCTCTCCTACGGAGTGGAGCTTTGGGCGCGCGCAGCGGACGTCGAGCGAGCATTCAGGATGCAAAAGCGAGCTCTCCGGGCGATGGCAGGCGTCCCGAGTGATGTCTCTTGCAGAGAGCTGTTCAGGGAATACAACATACTCACAATTGCAGGTGAATTTATATTCCAAACCGCTCTATTCACCCACAACAATGTGCACCTGTTCCAGCGCCGCGGCATCAACGCCGACCGAGCCCTTCGAAGTAATAAACATTACTACCGCTTGGTTACACCCTCGCACAGGTTACAGAAGTCTAAGATGTCTATTTATATAATCGGTCCTTCTATTTATAACAGATTGCCAGGTTGTATTCGTGACGCAGCTTCCACGCCTATTTTTAAAAACAAGCTGAGAAAGTGGCTCACTGAAATGATACTCTATGATATCAGTGATTTCTTTAGTTTGCCGTTTATATAAAAAAAAAAATTATTTGTACAACGTACAATGTAATTAGAACTTTATTATTATAATATTTGTAATATAAATTCTATTTAATTAATTATTTTTGACATGTAATAATGGTATTATGAATAAATTCTGTATTTCTGTATTTCATGCCGCGAATGATGAAAGAATGATGTTAATATGCTAACTTACCGCGGTAAGTAGCAGCTAGCCCCAACAGCAGGCCGACGCTGAGCATCTCATTGCACTTCACCAGGTACTCGTACATGTTCATGAACGGCATGTCCTTTAAGTGTCCGTTTAACCCCAGAGCCATTAGGAAGCCCGCGTGTTCCGGCGACATTTCTGTTGTACCCTGGACAGAGAAGTACAAAGTAAATAAACAAATATATTTAATTAGTAGTCGACCCGACAGACGTTGTCCTGTCCCACGTCACAAAAAACAATATCCAGTTGACCGTATTGTAAATCTAAACGGGCCAGGCGAGCGCGGCGGCGCCCAGCTCGCCGGAGGCCGGGACAGCCCGAGTGGCAGTAGCGACGTACCTTCGGCTTGTTGTAGAGGAGCCAGGTGGAGTCGAGCGCGGAGGCGCGCGTGGTGCGCAGCGCGAGGCCGGCGGCGCAGCCCGAGTGGAAGGCGGGCCAGGCGAGCGCGGCGGCGCCCAGCTCGCCGGAGGCCGGGGCCAGCCCCGCGCGGCCGGCGCCCCCGCGGCCCCACACGCACACGCGCGGCACGCGCGCGGGCTCCGCGGCCGAGCTGGCTTGCGTGCGGAGGGTCACCATGCCTCTGAAATTAAGAGTGGAGGTTCTGAAACTTTTGGTTGGCGGCAAGTCATCCATGACCACCGATGTTATCGGAAGCGATAACTTATAGGCATAATTACTATATAAAAATTGGTATTTTGCTTAATAAGAAAGGGCCAAGATATAGATCATCAAAGTCCTTGGGGCCTTGTATAAATTTAGTAAATATCGCACAAAAACGCTACGTCACGAGAAACTTAAATACACTATTGATTTATTATTTTTAAGGTGTTACGCTTCTGTATTTTTGTTACTGCAAACAATAATGCAAAACGTCAAGTTGCAAACTTGATAAATTTCTCTGATATATAATCTGTGTCCGCTCACAAGTGACGTTGACATCACGAACTGGCCTGACAGGTGTTACACATGGCTTGTCATATTTGAACGCTGGGGTCAATGCCTCCTTTTCGCTTTTCGCTTGGGCTTGCAACGGATTAACTGAATTCAACAACTATAGTTCGGCCGTTCAGAGAATGCGTTTCTGACAGATGTCAGAAAAATCACGCCTATGAAGTCCTGAATTTCTTATTAGTACAGACAATAGCTGTCATTGTAATACTTAATGGGCATGCCGAACTACCTAGTGATGGGATTTGAATCATCGTGCATAGTTTATAATATAAGTTACTGATATTTAAAAAAAGTATTTTATTTCATAGTACAAATGAACAATTAGGTTTTTTACGTACTCCTGTAATATACTTGTTAAATAAAATATTAGTAAGTACGTATATAAAATCTAATCCTTGTATACTTCTGACATGTAACTGAATGTTATTAATAAATGAACTGAACTGAACTAATCTAGTCTGGCTGCTTAGCGCGATTG
This sequence comes from Gymnoscelis rufifasciata, assembly GCA_929108375.1. NCBI lineage: Eukaryota > Metazoa > Arthropoda > Insecta > Lepidoptera > Geometridae > Gymnoscelis > Gymnoscelis rufifasciata. The sequence continues at coordinate 1,359,082 of OV815315.1, read as the reverse complement.
CGTTTCTGACAGGTAGTAATCGAATAAGCGATGTAACTTGGAACTGGCGTACAATTTACTTAATTTAATAAATTATACTTTATTCAATAGAAATACAGATTGTTACTTTGTAACAAAGAATAAATAAAACTATTGTTACAAATCATAACCTACAAACAGGCCAGGAACGAGTCAGACCACTTATAAAGCGGCGCAGCCCTGAGCTCGGGGCATTCGGAGCGTAGCTTTTGGTCGTGTCGGACGTATTTTGTATTCGTAAATCAGTTTACATAGTTATGTTGCCTTTTGTAACTTTAATAATTAATAAATGTGTTTTGAATTTATAAGATCAGAAGTGGGATTGTAACCATGTTACCACAACTGCTTTGTCTAAAAATCCTGTCATTTTTGGTGCGTCAAATTAGGTTTGATTCAAAATATATTTGTAAGTAGTGAAGTGTTTCTGTGTTGTTTGTGTTTTCGGTAAGTACTGATTTAATTACGATGTCAGGGCGAGCCGCTCGATCGAAGACTCGAGTCTATTCTCGCTGATCACGATCTCGGCTTACTAGGAGTAGGTCCCGTAATAAACGGTTTCGTGAACGTCTTAGCGATTCGAATATCTGCAGAAATGTAATTTTGTCGGATAATGAACGCAGTCCAACTCGAAAAGATAGGCATCGTAGTTCTATCCGCTCACCGGACGGCAGTCCACGTAGGTCATGTGATAGATCACCTGACCGTAAACTAGCTCGCGGAAAATAGTTTAGATCGCATTCTTTCGGGATTAGAAGCCATTGAAAGTTATAGAAACGCCGTCACGATCTGAAGCCGAATACCACGCTTCGCCTACTCGTTTGCCTTTCGCTAAATGTGGCCTAATCTTTTGTTTGTTGCATTTACCGGCCGCCGCCGATCCTCGTGGGCATCCCGAGACCGCAGCCCCTTGTCTGCACGGCCACGTGGCCGAACAGATTCGAGGCACGCATCGCGCTCTGAGAGGCGCTCCCCGCGCTTTGAGAGGCGCTCGTTGCGCTCTGGGAGGCGCTCGTCGCGCTCTGGGAGGCGCTCGTCGCGCTCTGGGAGGCGCTCGTCGCGCTCTGAGGGGCGCTCGTCGCGCTCTGAGGGGCGCTCGTCGCGCTCTGAGAGGCGCTCGTCGCGCGTTGAGAGGCGCTCGCCGCGCCGTAATAGGCGAACGCCTTCACCGACGCATCGCACAGAGAGGCGCCTGACTTCGACGTCAGTGCCTGGCGTCAGGGTGTTCGAGGTCTCCGTGCGACGTGAGGCGTTCTCCGTCGGTGCGCTGTTGGCACACAGCGCTGCGCTGTGGGCGCCGCCCACAGCATCCGTGCCGCCAATGCATCTGGCGCCATCCGCGCCTTTGGCGTCATCCGTACCTCACCACTACCGGCTGAAGGTTTCCATAGTTCACAACAAACGGTAACGGATCGCATTGCGCTCCTATCCATCAATACTACGGTAAGGCCGAACCAAAACTTTTATATCTCCTGTCTTAACCCAAGTTTACACGATATAGATGATTGGTGTGCTGAGGTAGACAGAGCCAAAGCTCTAAATAATTGGAGTGATTATGAATGTCTGTCACGCATAGGTACACATACGCCTTAAGGGGGATGCTAAAGTTTGGATGAGTGAATGGGTTACTAGTGACCTCTCATGGTCAAATTTTAAACGGGAGTTCAAGCCCTTACGTTCAAAAACCCCAGACGTAGCTAATATTTTGTCATTACGTCGCAATGAGTAAAAACTCTGATAATTACGTAACATACGCCGACTATGCGCGTCGTTCGTTGCTTCGCCTGCTCATAGTACAGGGACATAGTGAAGAGCTTTTCTCTGCTATTGTTATACGGGGTATTACTGATCCAAACATCCGAGCGTCAGCCACAAACGCAAAACTTTTACCCGGCGACTTAGTTTTGTTATTTTGCTATTTATGTCTGGGCTTTACATACCGCTAGGATTCGCACCACCCCTGTAACTCACGGTTCTTTAAATTTTAAAAACAAGCATGAGTTAAACTCAATCGTTGAAAGAAAGCGTAAGTTTGAGGCAAATGTTAAATCCTTTTCCTGTGGTCTCGCGGGCCATAAGCAGATAAACTGAAAAAAGTCTAAAACCGGTACCTAGGCAGAAAATAGGTAATGTGCGAGATAATTCAAAATTAGTTTCTCCCTTAGATAAAAACGATCTAAGTTATTCGTTTTGTAAAAAGCTGGCCATATCTGAGGAAAATGTTAGGCAAAACAAAGGCATCAGTGACGCAATATAAGTCAGAGTCAGGTACAGCCGAGTCACGTTGTGGTTGGAGCACAGGTTGTTTCTAACGGAGCTCGCGAACGAGCCAGTTTATGGGGTTAGCTTGTTGCTTTGGACGGTACATACCTGACATAGCTCAAGGTCAGCTTTAACAGGATACTTATGTAGATAAAGGTCGGCATCCACCTCGAGCCTATGAAATTGACTCTTTGGTTTTCACTTGATCAAGGCTAAGGGAAGTCGAGCCTCTGGCTATTCCATGTTTGTGTTGAAAATCTTGGTCACGCTTATCTTGACCAGGGTTATCTGGATAACTACTTGCATCACGTAGCCTTTTGGTTATCCATGGCTTTGCGTTGAGCGACACTTTTGTTACTGCTTATTTAAGCCTCATTGTGTGTCCAGCTATGGGCCCTATGTTATTTACATAATGTGGTCGATATATGACTTTGCTTGAGTTATTTGCATTACTGTGTGTGCTAAAACGGCTTGTGTGTATGTTACATACATGCGGGTCTAACATTCTTATGCTTAGATGCAGCCTCTGATTATGTGGAGTCCACCGAAGACGCGGTTAGCGATCGCCAGCGTCTGTACCACTATTCACGAGTGGTGACAAGCGACCATGCAAGTCACGGGATGTCACACTGCCGACCACGTCGAAAAGTATAATCGATATCAACTTGAGTTGTTAGCAGGTTCTTATGGCAAACAGACTGAAGCCGCTGTTGAACACATGGTATAGACGCGTGGTAAATGGAAGACTGACACTTTCAAATCTTTCTTTGAAAATGGTTCGTAAGTGTTTTGTGAATGGCCTAGAAGCTATGTCACCTTTGTGAATAGACATCGTTGGATGAGTAAAAACATCAAACGTACTCTATGTCACCTTTGTGAGTGGTATGTTGCAGCGTCCATTTTGAACGCGGCAATTACTATGTCACTTTTGTGAATGGCCTACAAGCTATGTCACCTTTGTGAATAGACATCGTTGGATGAGTAAAAACATCAAACGTACTCTATGTCACCTTTGTGAATGGTATGTTGCATTGTCAATTATGGACGACGCAATTACTATGTCACTTTTGTGAATGGCCTAAAAACTATGTCACCTTTGTGAATAGACATCGTTGGATGGTAAAAACATCAAACGTACTCTATGTCACTTTTGTGAATGGATGTTGTTGGATTTCCTCTCGAAAGAAGTGAACATCAAACATATTCCATGTCACCTCTGTGAACGGCCCATGCTGTGTCACTTTTGTGAGTGATTCTGGTTGGTTAGCAATGTCAGTGTGTGCATCGTGCATAGACATGATTGGCCAATTAGGGTTATGTCACGAAGGCTTAAACACCTTCAAAACCTTATGAATGAGCTATGAATGCTTTGATTCAGGAATCCAGACAGTCTTAGCACATTTACACATTACTAAGATTTTTGGTTCTTTTTATCAACAACTGAAGTTATTCACCTACTCAAATTTCCATTCTTAGGAATTTCTTTGATATTGCAAACAGTAGTTTGCGAAAGCTTGAGTGCACGCTTGCTTTCGCGAACTTTTAGCTCTTGCCCATGGATCTCAGCTTACAAAGATTTCACAAATATAGCTTCGGTCTGTTGTGTAGTCCCAGTGACATACGTTTCAAAGATGTTTCTGTTTTAGAAGTTGACGATGCTGACGAGGGTGAAGCTTCTAGAGAAAGAGAGGGTGTGGTTGAGGACAACGCACAATCACAGGAACGGCCGTGTTACAAATCATAACCTACAAACAGGCCAGGAACGAGTCAGACCACTTATAAAGCGGCGCAGCCCTGAGCTCGGGGCATTCGGAGCGTAGCTTTTGGTCGTGTCGGACGTATTTTGTATTCGTAAATCAGTTTAGATAGTTATGTTGCCTTTTGTAACTTTAATAATTAATAAATGTGTTTTGAATTTATAAGACTATTTTATTACATTATTATTACCTTTTTTTGGTTTCCACTTAAATTCTAAAATATAAATTTTAAATGATTCCGCCAATTTAAAACAAAAATAATCTTAAAAATAACGCGGCTTCATTTTGGAGGAACGGTAACGAACTCAGTGTTATGTTGCCCATCACTAGTCGTGACTAACTGATAGGTGTCAAACGCATTCTCTGAACGGCCGAATTATACTCTCAAAATTTTTATTTCCTTATTTTTTCAACCTATTATCTGTGCCGTGAACCCCAGCTTGGGTGAGTGTTAAAATAATAATATAGTTTTACTTTGTAAACATTATTTCGCAAGTCATGCCAAGCTTTTGTTCTTTGTGCCGGGGTAGCGTCCTTTAGTTCCAGATTGGCGGTGAGTTCAATCATTATCATTAAAACCTTGCTTTGTCCCTCGAATTATCTTAATAACAAGTACAAGTACTACAAGTACAAGAGTTACAAGGTTTTATGATAATTATTTAATAACTTAAACCGTCCAACGAGTTAAGAAAAACTTCCTTCTTGCCTCATTGTTAAATGTTATAAGGCTAGCCGCTTGTAAATAATTTGTTGTTGTGTTTACCTTTAATTAGAAGACAATGGTGATAATTGCCTAATATAATAATAGATCTCATACTTACCAAATTCATAAATAACTGTAATTCTTTTGCTCTCTTATCTTACATTATTTGCTTTGTTCTTTGCACTGTTTATTTATTCCTGTATTTTTATTGTATTAACTCTTTAACTGCCTCATCATCGATCACTACTCATTAGCAAGTTGCCACAAAGCCTAGAAGGTTTTGAGTTTAGATGTCGCAGTCAAAGAAAGTGGTAATTTTTCACATTGCCTGGAAATATGTTTCAGAGTTCATTCTGCTGGCTTATTTGCATAGTGTAAGGTATGCATCCTATCTGCACACTACCTGCACGCTTCCTGCGCCTGCCTGCGCTGCACCCTACCCGCACTGCTTCACTAGAGTTGTTTAAGAACTCCGGCTGCCTACCAGGACCGTCTCCCTCTCTGGCCCAAAGCGAGTGGCATACTTACTGAACCTTGAGTAATATGGATACAATACTTTTGTACTCACCCTGAGGTTTATTAAATTTATTGTAAGAAGTTATCTTAGTTTATTATACCTACCTACCTTAGATATAACTAGGATCACATGTTTCACCTAAACGGTTGTCAACTCTCATGAGGTGTAGTATGTAACTATGTCCTAAGCTAGATAAGATATATTCATAAGTAATAAATCAACAGCAGTCAGATGTAGTCGTTTCAATTACAACCTGAAACCATACCTCCCTTCATGGCGACCCTGCCAGGATACCTGTATTGTTGTACCTTTGTCATATAATTACTTTTCCCAATAAAGAGTTTTTGAATTATTGAATTTTGAATTAACCTTATAGACTAGGACTTACCTAGCCACCGGTAGAGCCAAGGTCCTAGTACTTAGCGCATGCAGGTATTTCTCCTGTTCCTCTATGAAGTCGTGGTCGGATACCTCCGGCCGTTGGCTCAGGTTGATCGTCGCAGGCTGGGACGATTGCAGGATGTTGAATACTTCTGTCATTCTGTAAAGAATATGACATGAAATGTAAAGAGGTTCAATCAAAAATGAATAGGAAAGATGACTGAAAGAAAATCATTAGTTACAAAAAAATGATATATACACCTATGTATTTGGAAAATTAAAAAATAATAAAGTGCATTGTAGTTTTTAACTTATACGTCAGAAGCCACTCCGGAACTAATAACTAACTTTGATGCTCTATGAGTGAGTGTGAGCGAGCTATGGAAATTGTATATCAAGCAATTCTATCTATACAAAGTCAAAGTCAAAACGTTTATTTCCTTAGAAGCCTATGCTTACATGGAATTTAAATACTTAAATTATAGTGTGGTTTTTAACTATTCAGGTAACTGTTTTTGTTTAGTTTGTTGATATTTTTAACCCCCCACCAAAAAAGAAGGGTGTTTGACGTGTCTGTCTGTTTGTCTGTCTGGGGCATCATAGCTCCCGAACGGATAGAGCGATTTCAATTTTGTTTTTTTTGTATGAAAGGTGAGTTTGTCGCGGGTGTTCTTAGACATGTTTCATGAAAATCCGTCCATCCGAGAGTGGGGAATCGGAGTATATCCGCAAATATACTCGAGTGTGGTATCAAATGAAAGCGCATCGCGTCATCACAAAATATTATGGTTATAGTGTTTAACTTTTAAGGAAATTAAGGCATTGGAATCGGGGGTTTCTCTTAAATTTTAAATTTAGATTTATACACAAAATGTTTTCGTGGTGCTTTATATTTAAGTGAAAATAATTGTTAGTTACAAAAGACTTCTAATACAAGTATTTCCATACTTAAAAGAAGGTTTTCAATACTGCTGTGCATAATTGTACACTTTGATAATGAAAGTAAACGTTTTGGATTGTATTTTTAAAGTAGTATTCAATTACCGATGGTCCATAGGATATAGCAGCTTCAACAGCTTAGTATTGAGATGCTCCATGCCCGTCGCGGACTCGTTCTCCTCACTCTTGTGGGAGGGGTCCTCAACCGGCTCGGAGATGACGGAGTACGCTGTCTCCTTCTCTATCACTTCTAATCCCAGGGCTAGAAAGAGAATTTGTATTTCAGCATCGAAAATTCAACAATAGGAGAGTGGTAGAAAAAAATTGTAGAATAAAGATGGAAGTGTTCCACTCGTCTCCGTTAAAACTAGACCCCGTCGCTTTGCAATGGATGGGATCCTTCGTGTTTTTTGATTGGGGCAGAAATCCAGTGTAAGGCACAGATTTCGCCATATACAGCCAGTTCATCTTAAGATGAGAAGCGTGGCTTTTACTTCGTTCCATAAACAATTACTTTTCACTTCGTCAAGAAATACGGGGGGTGTTTCTTAACGAAGTCCTCTATGAGGCAGGTCACCACCCTTCGGGCTGGGCCAGTGCGTGAAGCGATTTTTTCGTGTTTCGTAATGTGGTCCGGAGAAGCCATAGTCTAGGCCTTCATGCTCCATCTTAGACCACATCTTCACTTTACATCAGGTGAGATTGTGGTCAAATGAAGGCTTAACAATAATAAAAAAAAAAAGGTATCTGAGAAGTTCAATTCAGTGCACATGGCCTGCTGTATAAGCGACGTACCTTCGTCGGCTTGCGCCGGTGCGACTCGGGCCATGACTCAGCTCTACACAGTGTGTTAGGGATCGGACTATCAACGTTGTATATTAAATTTTATCTACAAAAAAAGTGTGTGTGTGTCAGCTACGACGCACGATTGGAGTTTACTCCTTACGAACGATAATTATGATACATATATATCGAATAGAAAAAAGAGAAGAAGTAAATGAACGCATCTGCTAAAATGATAAGAAAAACAAACATATATCTGTAATTATTCGGATTAATTATATTACTTCAATAAAGCGTATTACATAAAGTATGTTACAAAATAATATAAATAAAATACAGTGAGACTACGAAGTATCGCGCAAAGAGGAGACCCCGAGAATGAGATACGCTTTGTAATGTATTCCATCTCATTCTTTTACACATTCAATCCTACAGATATATATGTTTGTCTCTTTCTACGTAACGCCTCAACTTTTCGTGTTACACTTGATTTTACTCCTCATAAAATTTCCGTACCGGGCCTTATAACTCAAATCGTTTCTTAAGGAGTAAACTCCAAAAACCACAGATTTATAAGGGTCCATCCCTCTGTCATCTAAATAAAAAAATGATTAAAAATAGTTTATTTTCATGAACAAATACATTGGCAGGTACTCTGGGTCTCGTAAGGGCCTGCATTGTAAGGTTACAGTGTTTTGAGTGGGATCTATCTGAACAATAATTATAAAAATCAAAATTGTGTGAAGGATACAATGTAAAGACACAATTATTCACCTTCGGATGTCATCAGCTTCCTCCGGAGCGAGCAGGAGCGGCAGCCCTAGTCGGTACGTACCCTCGGCGTGGTCCCCGTCGGGCGCGGCGCGGCGCACGGCGAGGTGCGCGGCGAGGTCGGGGCGCGCGGCGGCGGCCACCGCGCCCGCCCCCGCCCCCCCCTGCGTGCCCGCGCCCGCCCACACGGCGCACAGGCTCCACAGCGCGCCGCCCAGCGGCAGGCTGTCCAGCGAGCGGGGGGTTATACCTGGGAGGATTACGGATTACTAAGCTTAAGATTAGGAGAGAAGGTCAGAAATAACTTCAGGTTCCATAATATTATATCATCATCACCCTATTAAAGTCCCACTGCTGGGATACAGGGACTTCTCTCTTGGTGAGAGAGTTTAGGCCTTAATTCACCGTGGCCAAGTGCGGGTTGGTTAATGTCACATGTCCTTCAAACTCTTTAAAATTCTTAAAACATGCCGGTTTCCCCACGATGTTTGCCTTCAGCGTTAAAACACGTGTTTAAAGCGCACATATATTTCTAAAGAAGAAAAATCCAGAGGTGCGTGGCGAGATTTGAACATCGGAACCTTCAGAATGAAAGTCGAGTGTCCTCCCACTTCGCCACTTTTGTTGCCTAATGTGTTCAAAATTACCCATTTCTATTTTTAAGTGCTTCGTTCTTTTTAAGTGCGTTGTGCATCACAAAATAAATGATTATATTATAATGATATTAGGGTGAGTGTAGTGTTGTGACCTCTGTCTGCCATGGCCTGCACAGCGAGCGCAGGCCCGGGCGCGGTGGCGGGCGCGGTGGCGGGGCGGCGCGGCGTGCTGGCGGCGGGCCCGTCGCGCGCGCTGATGGCCCGCACGCCGCTGGACACGCCGCAGCCGCCGCAGCCCAGGATCTGTAATGGCGCATTTTCATTAGTCGATAACTCGTTCGATATACAGCATGCGGGGACTCCCCGCATGCGAGATAACAACCAATGAAAGTTGCAAGTCGATACGCGTTCGGTACAACGCCTGCGGGGATTCCCCGCATGCGTTATACCGACCGTGCTATCGACCAATGAAATTCATCAGTCGATATACACAGCTTGTTTGCGGGTCTTGCGTCAAATATTTCATAATACGTCGTGTGCTTGTTGGATTAGGCGACGATGTTCTCTCCCCGCATGCGGACTATATCGACTGATGAAAACGGTTCCCCGAATGCGGGTCCTGTGCCACGCGTTCCAGAAATCTCTCGCACTCCGCATGCGGATCCTATCGACTAGTGAAATTGCGCCATAACACATATGACATGCACTCTACATAACACGTCATAAATAAATAAATAAATATTTCCAGACATTTCACACAACAACATCTAGCCCCGTGTTAAGCTCTAAGCTTGTGTTACGGGTACTAGATATCTGATATACTTAATATAATAGTCATACATATATAGATATTTTTTATTATGCATATAAAACACCCAGACCAATGAGATCGTGCTTGCAGAACATACAAACACTTTCACCCTCGGCGGGAATCGAACCCGCGCCACTGAAGCAGTCAAAAGTCACTGAAGCATATCTAGACAACTCATTCTCCGTGGTAGCTGTTCGATTGTGGAACGACTTACCCCTGGATTTGCGTAAGTTATATTCCAAAGAGACTTTTAAACGCTCCCTAAAGGAACACTATTTGAAGCGACAGTATCAATAGCATTCGACACATCTCTTCATTTAATGATTTAATATCAATTTTGTTCAGTACTTTCAGTATTTTGAATTTATTTTTGATTCATCGTTCATATTATTTTCCTTCTTATTTATATTCCTTTTATTTATAATTTGTAAACCATAATTTAATTTTTTTCCCTTTTAATATATTTACTGTATAACAGCACGCCAACAATGTTAGCAACCAATACAGGTTGGCAGGTAGAAAATGCCTAGGCATTAAGCCCATCTTTTTGTACAAAGTTTTTGTTTAAATAAAGTATTTCAAATAAATAGACATGAGTCTTTAGACAGCGTGTCGAGCGTCCGGTGTGGCACGGAGCGTTATCTTAAATCTTATATATAAAATTCTCGTGTCACAATGTTCGTTCCCGTACTCCTCCGAAACGGCTCGACCGATGCTCATTAAATTTTGTGAGCATATTGAGTAGGTCTGAGAATCGGCTAACATCAATTTCTTTCATTTTGCAAAACAACGTTTGCTGGGGTCAGCTAGTAATATAGAAATGTTAAATTTTATACGTTGCTCGTACCATCGTCCTCCGTTTCATCCGCCGAGATTCCCGATTGCGAAACCTGCTAGTTCACCGCCACGCCTATTGCAACATTAAGTGATGATGAAGTGGACTTTTCAAGGTGACGAGGAAGTATAGCTTTATATTAACTCGCTTACAAAAAAAAAAGTTTTTTCAGCACTAATGTGAAGTTTGAAGTTGTTATTTTTATATGTTTTTGGGAGAGTTAATCGACTTCATATTTTATCAATATATATTATCGTTACTGTCTATTGTCTTGCCACCAAGTTGAGCGTAAGATAACTGGGTCTAAATTAATTATTTCCTTTACCGCAGAAAACAAAATATTATTATAAATCTTACATGTGAGTGCTACTTGATAATATAAGCTAGCTAGTTCATGGCGAATTATTGTGCACATATACACCAAGGTGACAAGTTGGATTTAGAATCAAAATCAAAACGTTTATTTCCTTAAAAGCACAAGGCAAACAGGGACAGGTCAACTTAAAGTTAATCAAACTAAGAATTTTAATATATTATATATATCTAGAAAATAACATTGTCTAGACTGTTTCTTCAAAATTGACACCAAGTTGAGAAGTGAATAGAACAACACAGCTTTATCAGTTTTTACAATTTTGTAGTTATGTTATGACAATTCGTTCGTTGACAAATAAATGTATTTCCTTTCTCACCTCAATAATATCCCTGGACAGGTCGTTGACCTCGGCTAAGTGCGGGTAGTACCCCACGTCGCGCTCCTGGAACATGCTGTTCAGATAACTGAATATATTAGGCGGCTCCTTGCTGAAGTAGCTCGGCTCTGAAAGCTTTGATAGAGCTTCTTCTGGTATTGGAGATTCCGTCTGTAACAAAGAAATTATTTTGTGTCTATTAACACTTAAGCAGTCGCTAAAGGGTCTATCAGACCCAGTCGCCCATTGTTTGCATGGTAACTATTGAATCTTAAGGATTGCAACATTGCCGCTCTTAGTACCTTCCGACGTTGGATTGAGACAGCGAATAACAGTGGCAGCAGTCAGTTGACGCGCTGCGATCGAGTGCTAAGGGCTTAAAAGGTGCTTATGGGTTCTTTGGACCCGGTAGCGACTATATACGTAAGTCATTTTTCATAACTTTATAACCCTTATTAATTACTTAAAATTTGTTTTTATTATAAAAAAATGGACACCAATAGGCACTTGAGGTTATGGGATATTGAAGAATGCTTGAACGAATGAATAGATAGTGAAGAATGCTCAGAAACATTCGACTTTTTAGAAATATATTACCATGAAACAGATTCCGAACAAGATGGCGACGATGAAATGCGAAATGCAGAGGGACCTGAAAAAACTAGCTCCTCAAGGAGTCAAGTTGTGCAGCAAATTGAAAATTCACTAAAACAATATTGTGTGTGAACTGCAATAACAATATTTGACTTGCAAAGTGACAAAAGAAGGTATTTTTAGACGGTTGATTTTTAGAGAAGTTTTTTATTTTTTTTACCAAATAATGATGGATCTCTTAACATGATTTGGAATAAGTACATTATAGTAGTATTAGAAAAATAAAGAAACTTAATGTTATTTTCGTTATTTACTAAGATATATGATAATGGTTAAAATGTGTCGTTAAAGTTAGTTGAATTTTAGTATGTTTTTAGATTGCGTTTTTTTATGAATAAAAGTAATAAATATAAATGTTTAATACCATTTGTAATTTTATTTTATAATATAATTACCGTTAGGTAATACACAATAGCATTAAATTCAGTAATTATAGAAAAAACCAGCAATATTAAACTGGGTCCGGTGGACACGGTAGCGACTCCTAGCGTATCAAAACAGGGCGCGACTGCCCAAGTGTTAAATAAATAAATATTTACGGACAATCCACACAACAACGTCTAGCCCCGTGGTAAGGTATATTATTGTGTGTTACGTAATACCCGTAACGCACTAGGTTAGAGCTTACTAAGGCATCTGATATACTAACATAGATAGATACCAAGGAGAAAGGGCTTGCCATTATATCGAAACTTATCAGTATCACAATACAAAATGAGTTTAGCTCAAGTGGACATATTACGACTGAAGAGAGAGAGTGGCAAATATAGAAATGTATCCACCATTCTGGCCAAGTGCGGTTTGGTGAACGTCACATGTCCTTCAAACTCTTTTTTCAAAGTTCTCAGAACATGCCGGTTTCCTCACGATGTTTGCCTTCACCGTTAAAGCAACGAAGAAAAATGCAGAGGTGCGTGGCGGGGTTTGAGCCCGCGACCTTCGGAATGAAAGTCGAGTGTCCTCCCACTTAGCCGACACGGTTTTTTAAGGTCATCATTTACCTCTAACTCCAGGTCGAGGTGGACGGGGAAGTCGAGCCAGTAGTGCGTGACGTAGTGGCGCAGGCGCAGCGCGGAGGCCACGCGGTGCAGCAGCGTGCAGAGCGGCCGCAGCTCGGCGCCCAGCAGCGTGTTCAGCTTGATCTCCTCGTAGGCCAGGTGCAGCGCGAACAGCAGCTGCAGGGTGTGAGGGAACAGGAGGGAATTCGGGTTGAATTGGGACGGCTTGTCGTCGTCCTCCGCGGTCGGGGGGTGATCGGTCTCCGAGGGTAGCTGGGGGAGCTGCAGCAGCGTTGCTAGGGGGTTACCTGAAAATGTATATAGGCTCTCTATCTCGCTTTGATTTCAAATCGCCCGGGCGAAAGTGTCTTAAAATAGTTCGGGTTGCTATGGTCGAAAAACAGTCCGGGCTGGGCCAGTGCGTGAAGCGATTATTTCGTGTTTCGTAATGTGGTCCGGAGAAGCCATACCTTCTAGGTCTTCATGTCCCATCTTAGACCACATCTTCACTTTACATCAGGTGAGATTGAGGTCAAATGAAGACTTATTAATAATAAAAAAAAAAAAAAAGTCTTCGGGAGAGAATTCCTCTCCCGAATTTCGAGTAGCTCGAAGTGGCAAGCGTAGAAGAAATTGAAGCGATGACGTAGTGGCGAGGTTCGTGTAGCGTTCAGCACGGCCATGCGTATAATGGAAGACGTTAGTCCGAATTTCGCTAGTAAGTTACGTTACTTAGTCTTAATTTTTTCTACACAAATTTAGAATATTTGATTAATCCTATAAATGGGCATTATCACTTTGTAAAAACATGATAGGAGAATTCTACTATTTAGTGGTGTACACTATTAATGTATTGTACTTGTATCTGTGTGATTAAATACATAAATGAATGCGCTTCGTGGAATTAAGCGTTTCGTACGGGTTGAAGGGCAGGCGAGCATTCTACCACCATGGAACACCTTTGAGTCTGAGTGCGGAAAAACAGGGCCCCTCTAACTAACTAACGGGTTGAAGGGATATTTACTAAGTGAACATAAAACTAAGCTTTACGTCTAATCTAACTAACCTATAGTGGCATGCATAGTAGAGTTGATCAAGTACTGCCAGTCATCCGGGCTGCCATCACTCTGTGTCCTTTGCTTCTTGCTCTGAGTCTCGTGTTCTTCCGTCTCGCTCGCACGCACAGAGTACCCGATAAGAGAGAGCAGGACGGAGGAGAACATACTCCATTCTTGTTGGGGCGTTAAATCTTGCGTGCCCGGTGCGTTTCTGACGCCGTACCATTTTATTAAAACCTGGAACAAATAAGGTATTTTATGTAAACTTCTACTGCTCGTAAACATGATAAGATTTAATATTGGAACATACCCAGCATCATATTTAGCTCTAAATTATTATTATGGGGTCGTTCAACTATTATGTAAGATAGAAAAAAGTGTTTTATTTTTCAATCCTAGAGAATTTGTGGGTTGCCAAATGTGTAAAAAGGTAAACGCGACTGCTGTCGTAATCATTATCTATAAATGTCATCAAAAATAAGCAAATAAATATACCCCAGATATCCTGATATCTAGTCTATAAAACACAAACATAGACACTGGCAAAGTTGTGACAACGCAAGCCATTCAATCAAGAACAAGAACCCCAGATATATCTACCTAATATCTGTGCTGATATCTACGCAAAATAGCATACAACTGAGTGACATCTTTTTAACTTTATAATTTTATTTAACTTGGCACTAGCAAACTAACGCTCCAAGCGCAATTATAAGAAATTGAGTTTATTCAGTGCTTTTCTTGCGTAAATACTTGAAGAACCCCAGAATAATAATTTAGACCTGTAAGTATTACACATACCTGCATAGTGACGTCCTTGGGCAAGATAGCGGTTAAAGCGCTGCAGCAGCGAGTGACCAGCGCCGAGCTGCAAAGCGCTGGCAGCGAGATCCTGTACATGGCACCGCACGAGAACTGCAGCGTGAGTCGGGAGCCGACCGCGTCGCAGAGGCCGGTCAGACCTGGAATAAACACATTTTAAAGCAGGTCTTATAGACTATATATATATTCACAAGTTTATACCAGAGCGTGGTTCGTGGCGACTGGTATCCAGCACAACTGGTATCGGTACTTTTGCGGTGCGTTTGACGTACGGCGCACGGACGATGTATTGTTCTCATACAAAGTGCACTGTGCACGGTAATTGTGCGACAACCATTAAATCACGCCTCAATTGAAAGACCCGAAATCACGTAAATTTCGATAAAAGGCTTGTTACACCATCTCTCAGCAAAATAGTCAACAGTTAAAATATAGAGCTAGTTCAGTCACATGTGACAAAGCGAGTTAGCTCTTGACATAACTAACCCATGCTTAGTTTACTTGGTTTTTTTAACAACAAGCTATAAGTCTATTCAATATATAGACGAGGATTTTATTCATAACAAGGCAGTATTTCTTCTCTCATCATCATCATCATTTCAGCCGTAGGACATCCAGTGCAGGAGATAGGCCTCCCTCAAAGACTTCCAGTGACTTCGGTCGGTAGCAGCTTGTAACCACCGCGAGCCTTCACCAGGTCGTCCGTCCATCTAGTTGGCGACATCCTACTCTGCGTTTGCCGAAGTTTTCCCCACTAAGTCAAAAATGACCGCATTAAGCCGGCATCACACTCACCCAAGGTCTCATTCTTGTCGAGGCGCGACGCCGCGGAGTGCGGCACGGGGGACAGCAGGTGCAGGGCCGAGTCGTCCAGCGTGACGTCGTTGACTCGGCTCGGCAGCAGGCTGCTGCGCCGCGGGAACGGCGAACGGAACGTTGAGCGTTTTGTGTACGGAGAGTCTATTAGGCGGGCTAGCACGCCGCCTACGTGAACCTGTGTGAAGAAAGCTTTACTTTAATTAAAAATACCACCGAAAAATTCATAGGTGGAAAATATGAAGTTTTTCTTTAACCATATTAACCAACTTCTTACACTAATTAAAGTATACCACTCGGTCAGGCAGCGACTAGCTAATAGTTATTTTATTGTTAGTAAATAGGTAATTGTATAGGTTTCCGGTTTTTTGTATGTTTATTATATTGTATTGTTCATTGTGTCCATCTAGGTGTGTTGGCAACGGATGGTCACACATTAAACATAAAAAAGTGAACACACTAGATGGACACAATGAACAATACAATATAATAACATACAAAAAACAAAAACCTATATAATTACCTATTTCTGCTATTTTCCCAGCAGTGGGAACGTTAATAGGGTGCTGCTGATGAGAGCAGAACCATAGAACTATGTCTCGACGGCATTATGTCCTACAGGTTGACAATGTAGCACTCAAATAATCAGTATCAAAGCTTACCTTCCCAACAACATTGTTGCCAGACTGCAAAATTATATTCCCCGCCTCATCAATCAGCGCCATCATTTTCAGATGCGGCAACACCACTGCATCTTTCGCCAATACAGTCGACACAGACCCCACAATCAAATTAGTCTTCAAACCGCCTCTGTAATGAGACTTCTGTAGCCTCAATATCTGCAGCTTGCTCACAGAACTCTGCTTAGCAATAAAACATAGATAGTCATGCCCCACCAAATCCGTATGCAAGAAGGTTTTTAAATCATTCTCACTTTCGATTGTGTCTCTTCTAATGGTCAAATTGTCTGTCCATATATGGTCGAGGCATATATCTGGATATAAGGGTAATGAGGGAGGGTTTATCGCGGCTGAGTTAGGCATCATAGAGACAGACGAAGCGTGCCCTAAAGAAGCGTGAGGTGATAACCCTTGTTGATGAAAGGCATTAGCCATCGGACTGTTAATTCTTGAACGGTTTGGTGTATTCGGAGCTTTCTTTGACTGATACGGACTCCCTAAACCTGTAGCCCAGCTTGTCACATTCCTATTGCTATGCATAGGACTTCCTATAAAGTCACAAGTCTGGCTGAATGTGGTGGTATTCATACTCGGACACATAGACAGACACTCATCTCTGGTCGCTTTGCGGATCTTCCAAAGAGAATGTATAGCTAACTTCCGGTCATATATCATTATTATACTCGGATTTATGCTGACGAACATAATCTGTAGATCACCATCATTGTAATACTGAAGCCCTTGTGTGGGTGATCTCATGAGTATGGGAGTGACTTCATCTAAAGGATGTGTGAGAGAGAAGCATGTAGGTAACGGCACATCATGGTCATAAACTGAATCGTTTCTTAACTTGCTGCTCATGTTCATTCTATTAGATTTATAGGAGCTGTTGTGTGATTCGTTGAAGCGTAGAAACGATGCAGGGAGTGTCTGATGTAAAGCCACTGGAGTTGCATCTTTTTCTAGTAACACACCATACTTCATCGGCCAGACTTTCTTAACCTGGAAGGGTACACTAGTAATGTATTCTCTGCCATCTGTTGCATAAACCCTCATACATTTGGTGTCTAGTATGACGATACTGGGCATGATTTCCGTTTTGATGTGTTCTGTGGTGTCTTCGATCTTGATGTTTTTCTTGACGTCGCCGATCTGCGAGTTGAGTGCGTCGATGAGCATAGTGTTCTTGATATCGATGTGGAAGTTCGCGAAGCAGGCGTGCTTTATGGGCGTGTCTATGGTGTAGCAGGAGACGGTTTCTCTCTGTTCTGGACCGGAGAGCTTTGTTGCCGGTGTGGAGATTAGTCCTAAAATATAAACAAATAAATATTTCCGGACTACTCACACAGCATCACCTAACCCCAAACTAAGCAGAGCTTATACTATGGGTACTGATATACTACAAAGATACATTTTTTTTTTGTAAATACATACATATGACACATAGAAAACACCCAGACCCGAAACCAGAAATTGTAGATCGTACAAAATCTAGTCCCCCGGCGGGAATCGAACCCGCAACCTCCTGCGCCTCAGGCGGCCGTTCGCCCACCGAGCCACAGAGGTCGTCAAAAATATGATATGATATGATAAAAATAGTTTGCTTTTAACTTCAAATTTATTATCACACGTCAATAAATTAACAGCTCACCGAATTCTTATCCAAGAATGGGAAATGAAGATCAGGAATATTTATCAATTGAAATATAAATGCTGTCCGAGCATTAAATGTGGCTCACCGAATCACATAATACATATGACCAAGACTAGCAGTGCCCCGCGGTGTTACGTTATAATGGATTTCTCCGCGAAAATAAATATTTTGCTGCGGCGCATTTCATTAAGTATTAATCCAGATCACGGAACAGAAAAATAAGAGTGGATAGGGTGTGTCTAAATTGGTACGGGTACCGCTATGGCCAAATATATATATAAAAGGGGTATTTATTTACACTACAACACAACACATTAAAAATTAGCTTTATTGGTAATTTTTTCCACTCAAAATATATACTATAAGTCATGGACCCTCGTCCACCGAGCCACTGAGGCCGTAAAAAAAAACCTGTTAATTATTATGACTTATATAGATATTTCTATGATACCATGGTTATTGAGAAACATTAAAACATAAATTTAGAAACTAGAATGAAAAATTGCTGAGTTATAAGCCTTTTTGGGACATTATGTGGTTACGGAATTATTTTTGTATGGACCTAACTACCTGTGATGCTTTCTTTCAATAATGTTTATGGATAAATTCAAAACATCACGTTATTAGGCACATCACTAATTGAATATCCGATATATAATATGCTGCTCGCTGTGAATTCAGAACACAACTAGTCATAGACGAGAATAAGATATCCAACATGTTGCTTACTATAACTATATATATACTATATATTATAGGTGGTGACTAGGATACACTCTGCACTTCCACTCTCTTTTCTTGTTCTGTGATCCAGATTATAACTTATTATAGTAACAATATCCAAATATAAATAAAATCTTCTAAAGAGTAATAAACATACAACCATACAAGCTTTTATGTTCAAATTTAACAGGATGCAGTAATTTCTTTAAAAATATATCAACTAACCTTTAGACCACACAGCAGTACACCCTTTTACATACAACTCCTCCTCATAAGAGCTATCCGTCTTATGATTCAACTGCTTCTTCTTACTCCCCCCATCTCCAGACGTCAAGTTAAACTTTTTAGACATATTGCTAGAGCTATTAGCGCTGCCGGTGCGGGATCCAGTGTTGCTGTCTCCGTCCATCTTCTTGAGGATCTCAGATTTGATGGAGATGTTGAAGTCGTTCCTGAGGCGGCTTGAGGGTCGGAAGGATTCCGAGTTGTTGTCGAATTTGGAGTCTTTGGGTGGCGAGGGGTCTTCTTCGAATTCTGAAATTAAATGGGTGGTTTTTTTAAATTTATATATGTATTTAACTTCTTTATAGCGTATTCCGGTTCGTTATGTAACACATAACTCAGGCATACAGCCAGGGGTAGGCTAGACAGGCTCATAGTGTGTGATAACTTCAATATTGATTTAATATTGACTTGAATTTGACAGGCGTCCCGACGCGCACTCGTTTATTTCGTATAAGTGATGTTTATGTATATGTACTAATGACTATACTTCCATACGATCTTACATGCATTTTCGCATTTAAAAAAATGATGTCCTACAAAATCTTTGTAAAAAATTTAATTGAAATTAGTTTTGGCGTGAAAGCGCGTCTAACAGACTGAATTTGGAAACGCAGAAGTTCTCATTCTCTTAAGTGCATTAGCATGTCCAAATTGATATGCAATATTCTTACTTATAAACTCGGGATGGCCTATGACCAGCAGTGGGCAAAAACTGGCCGTGTATGATTCTTACCATCAGTTTCTCTATAGAAGACCTCACGCACACACCACCACTCCTCTTCATCCTTCTCAGCCAGCAAGGTCTCATCCTTGATGGCGAAGTTGGAGAGCTTGTACAGGAGCGAGCTCTCTGATGTTGAGTTGTTCTGTTTGCCATATATCTGACCTGGGTGCACGGCTAACACGGTGCGACCGTGTGGTACAAACTCCTAAAGAACAATTTTATAATATTTGATTATATATACAATTATATTCTGGTCAGAAAAGGGTTATAAAAAAATAAATAAATCATTTATTTCAGGCATCTAAGGCCCATATAAACATATACCTTATAGACTAACATACATAAAATATATAAATGTTATAAACTAAAAAAATATGAGTTTATTATCGAATGGAGCAATAGTTTTATTTCTAACCAACCTATAGTTCTATATTATGTGTATTATAATCAATTCCAAAGTTATAAGTTTTAACCATGAACCAAAAATTTAAACTTCAAATATTTATGAAGCCACTACTTAAATAATTAATTATAATTGTAAGAGAACATAACATTATAAAAGGAAATACTGTTTTATTATGGCCAGATTGATTTTTACTTGGTAAATAACACAACGAACTTTAATTTGGGTATGCTTTAGTTTTTGTATGGAATTATTGGATGGATATGATTCATAGACTAACTCCGGATCATCTGACAAACTTGACAACAAACAATATGGTATACAATAAATACTTTCGAGTTTGTGTTACATGTTGTGCTTTAAGGTTAATATTGTTATTATTATTGAGTGAGTGTTGAGATAATGGGTGATATAGAGAAATGGAGGAAAAACACATGTTGTGCCGATGCCACACAGTGTGGGAGAAGGGCAGGATGATGCTGATTATTATGTGAAAGTACTCTAGAATTTTATTAAAGCCGTGTTGGCTAAGTGGGAGGACACTCGACTTTCATTCCGAAGGTTGTGGGTTCAAACCCCACCACGCACCTCTGGATTTTTCTTCTTGAGAAATTTATGTGCGCTTTAAACACGTGCTTTAACGGTGAAGGCAAACATCGTGAGGAAACCGGCATGTTCTGATAACTTTAAAAGAGTTTGAAGGACATGTGACATTCACCAACCCGCACTTGGCCAGCGTGGTGAATTAAGGCCTAATCTCTCTCGTCAAGAGAGAAGTCCCTGTGTCCCAGCAGTGGGAACGTTAATAGGGTGATGATGACTCTAGAATTTCATTAGAAATTCGTGTCGATATAGCTTTTTGGAATATACATGCTAATTGGAATAGTGCCGATTTAGGGAATGAGCGAATACCTAGTAAATAAAATAAAGAGTTTCTAGGCAGCAAGGGAAAGAGGTAACTACTTGCAATTTGTATTTACATTCACAACTGTAACTATGTCTTTGAGCAGCCGGCATCGGAATCAGAACAACACTCACCAGAGGCTCAGACGCGGCAATCATTGTATCCACATCCAGATTTGAAGATATATTTATTACAACTTACACATAAGTAAATTTCCTACTATTTGTGTATTTTACTAAGAACTTGTAAGAGTTTTAATTACTAAAATGCTGTTTCTGAAAGCAGTGTTTTCAAACGGCAGAAACCATCACACACAAAAAAACAATGGTTTGAAGTTTGAATTTTTTTTTCATACATGACAATGACATTTGGGAACAGCTGCTATAGTGATGTGCATAGTTACGGAAACAAGCGGTAGGTATTTCGTCAAACCCGAATTGTTTTTCTCAATAGATGCCGCTGTGAGATTAACACAAAACGTCTAACTAATTTTAATTTCACAATTTTTAAGGTTTTGTTTGTCAACATCATCATCTCAGCCGTAAGACGTCCACTGCTGGACATAGGCCTCCTTCAAAGATTTCCAGTAGTTTCGGCTGGCAGCGGCCTGCATCCACCGTGAGACCGCAGCCTTCACCAGATCGTCCGTCCATCTAGTTTGTGGACGTCCTAATGTGATGGAATACATTACATTACAGCGTATCTCATTCTCGGGATCTCCTCTTTGCGCGATACTTCGAAGTCTCACTGTATTTTATTTATATTATTTTGTAACATACTTTATGTAATAAGCTTTATTGAAGTAATATGAATAATCCGAATAATTACAGATATAGGTTTGTTTCTCTTATCATTTTAGCAGATGCGTTCATTTACCCTTTTTTTCTATTCTATATTATATCATAATAATAAATTATCGTTCGTAAGGAGTAAACTCCAATCGTGCGTCGTAGCTGACACACACACTTAATTGAAAGTCAGGCGAGATTTTCTGGCGCTACTACGGTGCGGCGGCCGCTTCCGCAGCACGTTCGCTTGCCTTGCGCTTGTTTCATTTCATATACAAACATAGGTAGGTACTTACCTAATTAAATTATTAGTAAATAAACTGAACTAGTCGGAATAAACTAAATTTATGTATCTAATATAGGTAGGTAGGTTTTAGAATATCGTATCGCAGTAAGGGGGAGAGGTTGTCGCGTAAAACGTTACGAAGTATAACAGGGGCGGAAGGGGTTCTTACAAAAAGTTACGTACCGTAAAACGGGGTGGATAGACATGGTTTTGAAGTTTGTTTTTATTTCTCCATTGATTTTTGTATGATTGGCTATCATGATAGTGTTTTTTATTATGTCTCGAAGTTCAATTAATACTATCCTATCATGAAAATATATAGATAATGCTTTGATTTTATCGTAAAATGTAAAAATATGTTAGATTTCTATTTACCCGCAATTGGGGTCAAAAGAAGCGTCATATGGGGCGAATCGAAAAAATCGTCAGGGCTGTCACTTTCCAAAAATAAGTTGTTGAACGCCTGAACGAATATTCATAAATTATAACTACATAATACATATATAAAATATCGTCAGCTTTTGAAATTTTTTTTTTTTTATTTTTTTTTATAATTTTCTATACACCCCTTCTTATTTCTATTAAAACCTATCCCGTTTCTATTAGCCCCGTACTTCATATCTATTGACCCCATACTAAGTATCTGTTCGCCTCTTTGGCATTTCGATTAACCCCAAAGTTTGAATAAAATTGACTTGGTTTACAATTTTAGCCCTTAGGTAATTTAATTATACAACATAATTTTACTTACCTTTACATTAAAATGAACCACGATGAACTGCCAACTACACCACAACTTTGAATTTCACAAGAATTCGTTTTACTAAAGAGATATTGATAAAGTTTTGAGGACCACAAATTAACGTCTCACGACGACTCACTTTCAACGTGTTTTTATTTTAAAACTTCTAACCTTAACAGCAAATCAGTCTCGCCATGTCAAGAAAAAAATATTGTAGTTTACAAAAAAGTAGAATTTGGCGTTTCTATTTGAAAATGTTTGTTAATAATTGCCAGAAAAAAACTTTTTTGGTTTCATTTCCATTCACCTCTTGAATTCTATCCACCCCGTTTTACCCGGTAACTGTTTTTATTTAAATAGAAAATAAGGGAATAAAACTCCTAAGTTGGCAACCCACTTCATTCATGTTTTACGGGGAATTCCTCAATTTTATCAGTTTGGTCATTTTTTATTTTGTTTTCGCAAGTTGTTACTTCAGAGAGGGGGGCGTCAAAACTCTCTCGGTCAAAAATCTTAAAAAATTGCGATACCTAGGTACTTTATCGCTCCCATACATTTGCATAAAACATGAGTGTATATTATGGTAGTAAGTTTAAAAGTGTTCTACATGTTTTGCCAATACCGGCACGCAAATTTGAGAGGACACAATGCGTTTTTATTACTTTGTACCTTCTCATTGTTTTTAAAATACATAATTTTATTGAGTCTTGATTCCTACTGGCTAGTGTCTGCATAGCCTAATTCGTTTCATCAGGGAATCATTATCTTACCTCTCCTATTTAGGATTCAAATGAAACAAATGACTGTTAATATGAATAAACTTTATTTCTATAATAAAAGGATATATCGGGAACCGCGCTCGCAAATAACAAAACATTCAACAATATACTTTGGAACCAAACAGGTAAACACTAGGGTGTCACTTATTATGCCCTAACTTACATCAAGAGACCAGTGTTTCTCAAACGCTGTAATTTGAAGCTGTAAATCTATAATAATCAACTTATGCCGATACGAATACTTAAATTACAAATTATGGTGTAACTAACTAGCAGTGATTGCAACATCTTATCAATATATACCTCTATTATCTACACTGACTAAGACGGGACCTCATCGTCGCGGCAATGGACACCCTTAAATAATTTAATACAGATCTTCCAGCACCATAATTCAATATACTCGGATCTTTAGATATCATATTCCAAGATCTTAACCCTTACTCATTAACAATTCATCCTAAGGCCCATTTAATATTACATAATCACCGCGGTGATTGTTATGTACTTGCACATACTGGCCCCAACTCTGTTACCTTAAATACTAGAATCAAAAATAAGGCTTCTACAACATTGACAAGGCAAACTATCTTTTCTATGAATCTGTTCGTTAGTTCCTGTTTAGTCCACTGTTACGATCATAATTCTCTTAGGAACCGACAAAGCTCTCAACCGTAAAAAGAAAACTTAACAATGAATAAAACTTTACACAAAAACAACTATAATAAAATCCCTACCATTAAAAAGCTCCGTGAAGATTTACAAAACGAAATGCAATCTCGAAATACGCAATAACTTGACAAATTTTGACATTCAGAAGTGGAATGACACAAATATTGACATTATATTATGTAAGTTATATAATATTATACAATATATATCAATTATATCACTTACTGTTATAAATACTTTATAATAATAAAATATCTACAGCCTAGCTTCACTATTCTAATATATTTGGTCTTTGGATGAGCATGTCACATTATGGCCTGTGTCATCATTTGTAACTTTACAAAATATAAGTGCACTTCGAATTTCGTACTTGATTTCATTTTAAAACCTACACTTAGACTAGAACCTCGAACAAGCGGCGCGGCGCCGGCGTGCCGTCGGTCTCAAGTAGGGATCGAATAAAAAATCACAGAAACCTTTACAATACATCGCAAAACTAAACGCAAAATTTGAGAAACACTGTTCTAAACAACATTTACTTATATAATCCATGATTTAATACACTTAGATAACTTTAAACATAATTTAAAAGACGTGTGAAGATGCGCACGATATGAAATACCGTTGTACAAACTTGAGGCGTAATACCTTTCAATAAGAATAATTTTAGTCCACACGTCTCTTAAAATCAGTTTACTAGACCGAATAATATAGCTTTAGAACAACTGTGATTTAAGATACTTCAGGTACCTATATGGGACAAGATTGATATCTAATCAGTAAATTAGATATTGGTATTTTTTAGAAGGTACACTATAATTTATTTTTGATAACATATAGTGAATGATATAATCGATAAAATAGTTAAACTAAAACTAGTTAATTTATCACAAAGAAATGATTGCGAGTCATACTCACTTTAAGTGGTAGAGTTAAAATTGGCCACATTAATTAGTTGTTACAATAACAGAAACGATGATATTTTAGATAACAATATAATTTATATATATATGTATATATTTTATAATTAGAGCACTAGTTCAATTTATTTTTGTGATAAATTCGCCCTCTTGTGTAAAATATGTGACGGGATTGCCACGTTGTATACAAAAATATCAATAATTGCAAAATATGCAACGTTAAAAACACAAAATAAATCACCATTCAAAATGCAATACAGTCTATGCATGTGGTGTCTTAGTTTTGTTTCATTATCTAAATAAGGCGATTTAAATAACCTAACTCTATATACACAATGAGGTTAAAGTAACATTAATATGACAATTGTTTGGCGTTTCATATGTTATTGTGATGAAGTACGAATATCGCATGTTCTCAACAACTCTATCTGTTTTAAATAACTTCGAAAACGAAAATCCGCCGAGAACATGTAATATTGCAGTTCCTACAAATCATGTAATCCATAAAATTAACGTAAAATACATTATGCCTGTGTTATTCATGTGATTTAATTTTATTTAACTATCTATCACCAATTTTTTTTCTCTATCTCTAAAAAGCTTTATGTAGCAGCCTACACGACGACAATCCAACTAAAATAAGTATACATAGTTTCTTCTCTATCTCAATATAAATAACTCTATAGCTACATTATAAAAACTACAATTAAAAGTGTACAATAATATTAATCTTTATGCGTACATTGTAAAAGTAGATCTATGTATAAATATTATCTGATTATTACAAAGTAAATAATTTTTGGAATATGTTTTAAGGCTAGTTGGTATCTGATACCTTGGAAGCGTATTCATCGCTGGCTTTGGCGCTAAGGGTGGTGAAGATGGTGGAGTCCAGCTTGGAGGTGTTGGCGGCGACCTCGGCCAGAGTGGCGAGGCCCAGGAGGTCCGCACTCCGCGGAGCAGCGCCGATATCCATGTCCTGTGCCATGGTACAGGGCGCCTCGGTCGCCACTTTCATCTCAGGACTGATCTTATGAGCGCTGTTGTAGTCCACGCTGGATACCATGCTGTTGATCTCCAACCTCGTGATGCTGATCTTCCTCGGCTTCCGTTTCTGGCTGCCGATCACGTGCTCCCGCCAGCTCTCGAACAGCTGCCGGCGCTCATCCACGGCCGGGCGCGCCACCGCGTTGATTATCTGCGACTCGTGCCGCGGCCGCGGGTTCATTGTTTTCTTTTTACGTTTGTTTTCGCGCTTCTTTTGCTGGAACTTCTCCAGGCTGAGTGAAGGTAGAGCTCTAATTTTAGCATCTAAGTCAAAATCAGCAGCCTTGAATGTTTTGTTTGCGTTATTGTCCGGTTCGGGGTCATCGGTTGTTTCGATTGTTGTGTCGTTTTCGGTTGAAATCTCAACGGTAGAGCTGATGTTCGGTTCGTCTATTCCGGAGGGGTCTGTGGCGTCATCGTGGGAGTTGCCAGGGTCCCAGCTATCGTTCACGCTATAGCCGTCGTCTGATAGCTTATCGAAGTCTTTCTTCTGCCTCTTATTTGCTATCAGTCCCCCAACTGACATAAACTCTTGGTAACGTTTACCCTTGCATGACCTGCCCGATTTGGCGTTCTGTTCTTCATCGGACCAGTTCCTTTCTTCATCCTTAGAAAATCTCTTATCTACTATTTGGTCTATCACATCTTGGTTCGTGAACTGATCGTTCTGTACGTTCTCATAATGGTATATCACGGGCTTGCCGTCGAAGTCTTGAGCGAATACCTTGGTAGTCTCCGTAAGAGCGTTTTGAAGCTCGCGTATATTGTCGTCGTTGGCTTCTTTAGCTACATTTTGAGATCGGTAATCGTTAGGGGTTGAGATCACGTTGAATTTAAACGATGGAGGTGAGTAATATGGGTTGAGGGTTTGTGTTTCAGTCTTTGTTGAGAGGAGGCTGCTGAGGCCCCCCATGTGGGCCTCGTCGGCCAGCTTGCCCGGCGTGAACATCGAGAGGGTCTTGGGCTCCCCGTCGAGCGCGACATCATTGGGCTTTTTGTTGAAATCTACTTTTGTTGAGTTATTATTTGTTTTTTCCGATTCTATGTCGTGATTTTCAACAGGGGATTCAATCTTATCGGTAGGTTCGCGGGGGCGAGAGGAAAGAGTTCTGAGTGGCGGGGCGGGGAGCTTGTACCATTTGAAATCCGGGTGGGCATTGAAGAAGGCGTCTTTGTACTGTAAAAGAAATAAAATAAAAAAGTTATATAACAGTTTACTTATGGAAAATTTGTGCAGAATATGTATTCCAGGAGATTTTCATGATTTGCCTTACCTGTTTGGCAAGACCTGTATAACTAGCTTTCTCTTCTTTGTCCAAGTTAGCCCACCACTCGCCAAGTATTTTCGTAATAGACCTGCAATAACAAACAAGACATCGTTTATTACGCGTTTGTTTAGTCAAGTGCTTGAATATAAAGGACACAGTTTGTTGACATATTAGTCGAGCGAACCGTTAGGTGGTTAGAATGTATCCAGGCTAAATGTGGTTAGCAACAATCAAATCTATCTCAAATGTATTCATAACTAGTCGCGTTTATTAAGCAGGAATTGTGAGTTATTTCCGTTGAAACACTGTTGGTGCGTTGGTTCATTGTATTCTGATTGCTAAGCAAGGTCTAGTAATAGTCTCATTAAAATAGAGAAAAAAAATAAAAGTGATTTTTGAATGCTTTTTGTTTTGTTAACTAAGGGGCTTAATTATAGGCAAGATAAGAAAATGGGTATTCTGCTTAGTATGTCTTTTAGACAGTCCAAAAATAATGGGCCCTGTTTTTCACTTTATCAATTAAATAACAAAGTGCCAAGATAAAAAGCATTAAAGTTCCAGAGTGGGGCCTTGTGACGTATACATTACTAATCGTACGCAATAGTTACGTCACGCGAAACATCAATACACTGAATCGATTTGATTTTTTTGCTTGCAAGAAAAGAATAGAAATACGTTTCAATTGCAATTGGGACTTGACTTGAAAAATAATATTTCAACCTGTAAACATACATTGCCATAATACGCCATCAACATTGTAAACAAAGTTCACGTAATGGACACAAGATGCGTTATTTGATATCTACTGCTACATCGCCCATCGCAAATGTGACCTGCGAGGAAATTACCTGTTTTCTAGATTAGGGAATTTGTCGCGCACGACGCTGCGGTGCCGTTTGCAGAATATGAGAAAGGCGTTCATTGGCCGACGCGCGTGATGCGCCGGCTCAATATCGCCGTCCTGCTCATGCATGGCGCACTATCTGTATCTGAAACAAGGAGAGATAATTCCGTGAGGTACTTAATAGTGTCATAGGTGCCAATTACACAATCTTTTGTTCGGAGTTATAACGACAAATAACTTAATAACGATTCGATTTTAAACATATCTTTGAGATAGGTGGTTTATTTAGATACATTATTAAATAGTGCTAAAATATTGAATGGTCTAAATATCTTGCGCGTAACAACTTAGCTTCTTCAGAGTAATATGGCGATAGCCATTTGTATTCTATTTTTGTTTACTTGTGGCAAAAGGAGAATTCAATGTTTTGCTAGTTTGTTTTTGGACCGTATCAAGTCGTCTATCTATAGCGCGATAACACCCTTTCTTTGCCAAGTGCAATGATACTCCTTAGAGATAAAAACGATAAGAAGGGTCGACGATCGCTAATGTCATTTTTTTTGTTCTAGCCATTTACATAAAGCTCAAAACTATTCAATTGAACTAGGTAAACACGTCGTTAAACGTCAATTTGGAATGCTGTTACGATCAGTTTATATTTTTAAGATTGCCCCATCACATTATTTAATGTTAGTAATGTGTAGGAAAATGTGTTGTCTTTCTGATTATAGTCGTTAAAATGAATCTGTTTATAAATCAGCAATTTAGCTTGACAATGTCAGGTCAGTACAGTGCCATAAGTTTATCTACAGCTGATAAGAGAATTGGCAAATCATTATGTTAGATAAACAACCGAAAGGTCGATAAACCGAGAGAAGCGTCCTGGTTCTAGTCAATGTTTTAATAGATTAATTTGGTTCGTACATACGTGTATGTATTGAATTGATGATTCATATAGCAATGGAGCACGATAACACGAAGAATTTGTGTTAATTATTCGAACGTGCGTTTTGTAATCAGTTTACGAAGAAGCTACAGATTAAATTATGTTAATATTGTAACTGGAGTACCGGATACCGATATATATTCGACGATTCAGTACTGAAAGAGAGGATCGAAAACTTAAGCGAAACCGTGTGTCAACTGAAAATAGACCTTAACGAAAAGGAACAGGAGTTAATTTCGAATGAGGTAGAGTTTTCGGGAATTCCTGAGTACAAGGGTGAGAATATTACTCATGTCGTGGCTTTATTAAGCAATAAACTTGGGGTCAAATTGACGGAAAACGACGTGGTGAGCGCGACACGCGTCGGCGGTGTGCAACGGAACCCCGCCGCCGCCGCCGCCGCCCGTGGCCCTGCGCCTCCCAAAGCCACCGTCCCGAGCCCCTCCGCCGCGTCCACGGCGAGTCCCGCCGTTAGCGAGGAGGCCGGTCAGGCCGGAACGCGTCTCATCGTGGTGCGCCTGCTGCGCCGTGCCCAGCGCGATGATCTGCTCCGTGCGGCGCGCGTCCGCCGCAACATCGACACCGACGGCCTCGGCATGCCCGTGCCACCGCGCCGCGTCTACGTAAACGAGAGGCTTACTCGCGTAAACCGTCTGCTGTTTCGACGTGTACGAGACGAGGCCCGGCGCCTTGGCTGGAAGTTTGCGTGGACGAAGGACGGCGCCATCTTAGTGCGGAGAGAGCACGGCGAACCCGCTCGAAGAATCCGCTCGGAGGAGGATATTTCTAAGGTTTTTGGTTCACAAAAGGTTGGATAAATTTTACCACTTTTTCAAATGATGTTTGTAGTGATGATGTCGTGCATTTCGTGGTTGTTATTAAGTTTTTGCTGTTCCTGATTTTAATACATTGTGTTTCATTACAAAATTTTGAAGTTAAGTGTTACAAGTCTATTTTTAGTTTATTTAAAATATATAATGTAAGTCTATTTTTAAAAAATCAACATTCCGTGTTGATTTTTGAAAACACAATTATAATAATGTATAGCAATAGGTGCTTTAAGCTAATTACTTTGAACAAAGTCATAGATTCATTGCCTATAATATTAATCACTTGTTCAATAAAGTTATATGTTAACCACCGTCATGTCTCGTGTCTTAGAGAGGATTTAATTAATCGTAAAACTGATCAACTACTTTTTTCTTTTGCAATTATGTTCATTTCTAATAAATATTTATCCTTGGGATTGTTAAATAAAGGTTCCCTTGGCACTAGACATGACGAAATGGTGATGGCAATGGATCGCTTCCCCGTAGATATATTGGCGATAAATGAGACGTGGCTGAGGGCGGGCGAGGAGGCGCGAGCCCCCGCCGTGCCGGGGTACCGCCTGCGCCACCGGCCGCGCGCGCACGGTTCCGCTGCCGTGGGCCGGCGGGCGCGCGGTGGCGGCGTTGGCTTCTACCTCAAACACGGCGTGAGCGCGCGCCTACTCCCCTTCCCAGAATCCCCCGGTGTTGATCAGATGTGGCTTCAATTAACAATGAACGGTAGAAGACTTGGCATATGTACAGCTTATCGCCCTCCGTGGCAAAATATCGAAAAGTTCTTAGACGCTTTAACAGATTCAGTTACGTCATTTTCAGCACTCGACAACATTATACTTTTGGGTGACTTTAATATAGATCTCTCATCATCTAGTTCTGATTCCAGGAAACTCCTTGATTTCTTTTCACAATTTAAACTAGAACAATTTGTTAAATCGGCTACTCACTTCACAGACCACAGTGCAACACTGATAGATGTACTCTGCGCTAATATCCAACTTAAGGATGTTAGCGTTGAACATATTCCTGATTTAAGTAATCACGCTTTCTTATCGTGCAGCGTTAAAATTAAGAAAGAAAAGCCTTTAACTCAATGGATACACTATAGACCTTTAAATCATATTAATACTGATAATTTTAATCATGATCTACGTAGTATTAAATGGCAAAATACATCAGATGTTGATATGATGGTAGAGGAATTTCAGACAAAGATTACAACTTTATTTAATAAACATGCTCCTTATAAAAAAATCAGTTTTAAAGAAAAATCATATCCATGGATTACCTATAATATAAAAGAGATGATTAAAACAAGGGATGAAGCGCATGCGAGGGCCCGATCAACAAAAAAAATCAGCACTCTAAATTATTATAAAGATTTAAAGAATTGTGTTCATTTTGCTATTTCTATTGAAAAGACTGAATTTTTTAAACAAAATATTAATAATTGCTATAACGATTCTAAACAATTATGGCAGAATATAAGAAAAAATGTAGCAAATTTTAAGCAAAAGACATACTTTCTGCCTAGTCACCTTAATGAACCAGATACTATCAACAACTACTTTTTGGCAGTTCCCGGCAATAACAACATTACTATTTCGGACCTTACCTATTATGAACATCACAAATTTGGCCCTTCTGAGTTTAAGCTGAGAACTGTTAGTGAATATGAAATTTCAAAAATCATAACAACTTTCTCTACGAATGCAACCGGCTGTGATGGATTATCCATGAATATGGTTCTATTAACGCTTCCAGAAACATTAAGTTTTATTACGTGTATGATTAATACATCTATTAGCACTAATACCTACCCCACACTGTGGAAGAAAGCGATAGTAAAACCGATTCCTAAGAAACCTGACCCTCAACATTTTTCAGATTTACGTCCTATTAGTATTTTACCATTTTTATCCAAAATACTTGAAAAGGTAATTTGTATTCAGTTAAAAAAATACCTTGAAGATAATAATATTCTGCCAAAAAAACAATCTGGCTTTAGACGCGGTCGTAGTAGTGCTACAGCATTAATAGACGTTATCGATGATATTTTGACTGAACGCGATAATGGAGAAGGTACCGTTCTTGTCCTTCTTGATTTTTCACGCGCCTTTGACACCATAAATACTACATTATTGCTATCAAAGCTTTCTTACTATGGATTTCATTCTACTGCTCTTAAATGGTTCAACAGCTATCTCTCAGAGCGCTCCCAATCAGTAGAAACCCAAAATCACTTAGGTAACAAAGTTAATTCAGCCAATCTTCCAGTAAATCGCGGAATACCACAAGGATCTATTCTGGGTCCTCTGCTTTATATAATGTACTCTTCTGATCTAATTCATAATATTCATAGTTCCAATTTCCATATGTATGCCGATGACTTACAACTTTATGTATCATGCAACGCCCTCAATATAACGAACAAGATATCTAAGTTAAATGAAGATCTAATAAGAATTGAATCTTGGTGTCAGAGAAATAGTTTGGTAGTAAACCCTTCAAAGTCAAAATTTTTAGTTTTAGGCTCCAAAAATCAAATAGCATCTAAAATGTCACAAAATCCTATATTATATATAAACAATGTTCCCATTGAACGAGTATCAGAGGCTCGCAACCTCGGACTTATTATGGACGGTACATTAAAATTTGAAAAGCATGTACTTCAAATAGTTCAACAATGTTTTTACCGTCTCTCTGTGTTGTACCGGGCGCGTGAATATCTGAGCGTTGACTTACGTATTAAACTTTGTGACTCACTTATACTATCCAAGTTAAACTTTGCCGATAACGTCTTCGGAGAATGTCTTCTTGCCAGATCAAAAAAGTTAATACAACGTGTTCAAAATGCTTGTGTTCGTTTTTACCTACCAATCCCTCGACGAAGCCATATCTCTCCGTATATTAATGCTAATGGTATTCTTAATATGTCTTCTCGCCGAAAGCTCCATCTAGCCACTTTACTCTTTGGAATAATTAAAAATCGCCAACCGGACTACTTGTTCGAGAAACTTCAATTTTCCAACCGACATGTTCGAATTGCCATTCGTCTGCTGTATCCTAAACATAGAACGGCAGCATTTCGTGGCAGCTTTCGCTATGCTGCCACGAAGTGCTGGAATAATCTGCCCCCTCCGGTAAAAACTTGTGAAAATGTCTGTTCTTTTAAGAAAAATCTAAAAAAATATCTATTAGAGTCACAAATAGATCTCACCAATATGCAACATTTCCGTTCTATAATCTAACTTAATTTTATTTCTAACCAATGTACTTTGCTTTACCGTGTCCGTGTTATAGTATTTGCAATTTTTGTAAATAATTATATTATTTATAAAATATAATTATATTTATACTAATGATTATTACTTTTATGCTTCTCATTTATTATATATTTTTTTATCTTAACATCTTTGATATTGAACACTATGCTATGTTTCTGTTATGTTTTAAGTAAGTTGTAAGTAGTATTTAAGTTTTTTGTAAATAGAGTGCACTCACGCTCTGCACCAATCGGTTACCACGGAAGACCAGCGTTACAGCAGATTAGCCTGCTGTAGCATAATGCTGAGTGGAAGCCCTTTTTGTTACAATCTATGTACTAAACAATTTATGTGTAATATGTTGTATATTTGTAACAAAATAAACATTTTATGATTATGATTATGATTATGATATAACTTTTACTTCAGAGAAGACTCGCACCTGTCGTCAACAAAAGCAATTTGGTAGGACGATATTGATATTTTAGCATTTCAGGCAACGGAATCGAAAATAATCAATGGTTGTGTAACGGGCTGTGTTTTCATTCAAGATTCAAAACGTTTTATGTGATCTTGAGAGAAACTTTTCATTGAATTCAAGTAATCTAAACTCTAAAATCTAAACTCATAAATAGAAAAACAACACTAAATTAGATCGTTTTGCTATCTGCACCATTCCTTGTATAATAAGAAATGATGAATGAATGGAAGGATGTCTGCTTAATTTGTTATTTTGGATTGTATTCATTTAATTAATGATAATATTATTTTATAATTTCAATTGTAATTAATTAATGTATCAAATGTACCAAATCTTTTTAATAATAATATATAATTATATTTAATTTTATTGAATATTTTTTTACTTATTTTTAAAAATTATGTGTAGTAAGTATTCTATGATAATTATGTGTCACTAATGTAATTGGTTGTGTAATCGTGTTAGTGTACTTAAATAAATAAAGGTATAGGCGTATATTTAGCTCCTTATTATTCGATTTCAAAGGAAGCCATATAAAGAAAGTAGCAAGCACCGATAAACAAGCCTATTTTTTTTTGAATATGTTCAAACTCACGGCTAATTTAAACCAAATCAAATGACACACCACATTGAAGTTAAAGTTATCCTGCTGTGTTTCATTGAGCACATCCCAGGGCAACCTTGACCCACAGCCGAAGTGGGCCGAGGCTGGGCGCGGGGCAACGGCCCGTGAAAGTGAAAACTGCGGCGCGCGCGCAGCGGGACCGCGAACTCGGGTCGCGCGCAGGTGCCCCGCCGGAGCTTTCCAAATCAACTTTATGGAATTTGGGTTACGTAGTGCGGTTTCGGATGTTTAGGTTAACTTTCAAAGGCGCATTAAATAAAGCTGGTGTATGCATTGTACTCGTAATAATGATATGTAGTGTAAGTTTAGGCACCGGAAGGATGGAACAGCGAATATGCCATGTTATATTTCCGGTTAATCATGCATGACTAAGATTTATAAAGATATATATTACAAACATGTATATCAGATGTAGCAAGGTCTAGATTTGTTTTATTTTAAACTTTCTGGAAAACTCACAGCTAACAAATTATTATGATCACGAGAATGATAAAATACAATTAAAAGAGATGTTATTTACTTTTGTTCTAAGCCTAAGTACCAAGAAATTGGTAATATCAACATCATCATTCTCCTGCCCTTATCCCACATTACGTGGGGTCGGCACACCATGTTTTTTCCTTCCGTTTTCTTCTGTCACTCGTCATCTCAACACTCACTTCTTTCTTACACATGTCATCCTTAACACAGTCCATCCATCTTTTCTTTGGTCTACCTCTTCCCACATATCCATCAACACACATATCTAACACTCTTTTCGTCACATGACATTCATCCCTTCTCATAATATTATGTCCATACCAAATAAATAAATAATAAATAAATTGGGAATATCATAATAATACAAATAATGTATATTATTTATACTTGTCTTAGCCTAAGAATGACAGAAAATTTTGAACTCATTGTAAAATAAAAAAATGTTACAATCGCTTAAGTTGGCCTGTCCATGTATGCCATGAGCGTCTAAGGAAATAAACGTTTTGACTTTGACTTAACGTATTACACTTTTTTTAAAACAATACAATTACAATCAATAAATGATGTAACGATTAAGACCTTCATGGTATTTCAGAACAGTTTTCGTAATTTTTAATCACGATTTACTAAATAAAGTATAGCAGTCACGCTCCATGATTTAACATGAAAAATATCTTACGGCCGACTTTTAACAAAAAATATTGAGTGGCAGCTTATTCATACTCATAAACATTTTACTGCCTTGTTTAACAATAAAAATATATTCATTTTCAATTGTTCTTTAATTTTCCTCGACATAATTTTTTGTGCTGGATATAATTTTTTGTGCTAATGTTATTTAACTATCTGTTGCCATTTTATATTCTAATTTTATGTATGTATTTTGTGTTACCTTATGTGAGAAGAGGTAGGCCGAAGAAAAGATGGATAGACTGTGTGAAAGATGACATGTGTAAGAAAGAGGTGAGTGTTGAGATGACGGGTGATAGAGGGAAATGAAACAGAAAACATGTTGTGCCGACTCCACGTAATGTGGGATAAGGTCAGGAAGATGATGATGATTTTGTGTTACCTTGTGTTGGTTGGCTGTCGTTACTTAATAAAAATATTAAATAAAGATAACGCAAACAGATTCATATCGGCATGAAAAACTTCAACGATCTTTCGTCGGTGCGTTTTCTCATTCCTCAAAGCGCTTAATAGAGCATATCTATACTAATATATAAAGCTGAAGAGTTTGTTTGTTTGTTTGTTTGTTTGAACGCGCTAATCTCCGAAACTACTGGTTCGAATTGAATAATTCTTTTTGTGTTGGATAATCCAGTTATCGAGGAAGGCTATAGGCTATATAACATCATGCTACGACTAATAGGAGCAAAGATATAGTGGTAAATGTGTAAAAAACGGGAGAAATTGTTCATCTTTGAAGCCTTCCGTTGCGTGCGCCGTGAAAACGGTTCAAGATACACAAAAAATATGTATTAAAGAATAATAGCTCTTTTAATGATCTAAAAAACAGTCCGCGATAGTATATG
Organism: Gymnoscelis rufifasciata; assembly: GCA_929108375.1. Classification (NCBI taxonomy): domain Eukaryota; kingdom Metazoa; phylum Arthropoda; class Insecta; order Lepidoptera; family Geometridae; genus Gymnoscelis; species Gymnoscelis rufifasciata. The sequence continues at coordinate 1,322,793 of OV815315.1, read as the reverse complement.
TCTAACTTTTAATATTAACTCACAAAAACCGTTTTTATGGTACCTAATTTGGTCGAAATAATTTGTTTAAGTTGTATCAACATAAGAATATTAATCTTTATTCAAATAAATATGTTGTTGGTTAAGAGTACTTCATCCATTATAACGCGGGTAGCACCGCAGGGCACAGCTAGTTAAGGATATTATAGCATTTATTAACGATATGATAACCATAAAACGTCAAATACATGGTTTCATAGTGATACAATAAAGATAAATAACCAGGAAACAAGTAGAACACACATAAGGATGTAAGTAAATATAAAATGCAGTAAAACCAAAACCCCAAGACTTGCAGAGGCTATAAAGTTGGAACTGTCAAACAAGATGGCTGCAATTTCTGCTTAAGTCATAAAGGTTGTCATATACATAAAAAAGATAACATATTTAATGTCCAGTAACATAACTGTTCTGTAACTAATATTAGGTCCTTACATATGAAATTGGCGTTTTTCGTACTGGCCACTTTAATCACAAATTTCTCCTCTTTGGTAAGGAATTCCAAATTCAAATTTGTACAGCTATAGACTCATGTATTTGTGCTTCGATGATCGTCATTCATTTGTTTTTTTTCTTCTGTTTTTTTCTGTTTGCGTCACTCATTTTACAAAATGGAAAACTTAAAATATCGCATTATTTACGAGTACGAGTTCCGCCGTGGCACTAGTGCTGCGGAAACAACTCGAAGGGTGAATGATGTGTATGGCGGTCGTGTTGCAAAAGAAAACACAGTTCGTTTTTGGTTCCAACGTTTTCGTTCTGGAAATTTCGACTTGCAGAACAAGCCCCGTGGACGGCCTGAGACTCAAGTTGATAATGAAGAGTTGAAGGCTATTGTGGAAGCGGATCCATCGCAAACCACGTCCGAGTTAGCTGCAGGCTGCGGTGTTAGTGATAAAACTGTTTTAATTCACTTGAAGCAAATTGGGAAGATTAAAAAGCTTGAAAGGTGGGTACCTCACGAATTGACTGAAGCAAACCGGCAAACGCGCGTCGACTGCTGCGTTACATTACTAAACCGGCACAATAATGAAGGTATTTTAAACCGAATCATTACCTGTGATGAAAAATGGGTTCTTTACGATAATCGGAAGCGCTCAGCGCAATGGTTGGATCCTGGCCAGCCAGCCAAATCCTGCCCCAAGCGAAAATTAACCCCAAAAAAGTTACTTGTAAGCGTTTGGTGGACTAGTGCCGGTATTGTTCATTACAGTTTTCTCAAATCTGGCCAGACTATTACGGCTGATGTCTATTGTCAGCAATTGCAAACCATGATGGAAAAGCTAGCGGCTAAACAACCTAGGCTGGTCAATCGCTCCACGCCACTGCTGCTTCACGACAACGCTAGACCACACACTGCGCAACAGACGGCTACTAAATTAGAAGAGCTTCAATTGGAAAGTCTAAGACATCCTCCGTACTCCCCGGACCTTGCTCCAACAGATTACCATTTTTTTCGAAATTTGGATAACTTCTTGCAAGGGAAAAAATTCAACTCCGATGGGGCAGTCCAAATCGCCTTCAAAGATTTTATTGATTCCCGTCCGACTGGTTTTTTTAGTAAAGGGATCAATGAACTACCTATAAGATGGCAAAAGTGCATAGAAAATAATGGTTCATACTTTGATTAATTAAATATATTATATTAAAAAATATTCGACTTTTTGTTCCTCCCATACAAAACGCCAATTTCATATGTAAGGACCTAATATAATATACTATTATACAACGTCAGAGTAACTGAAGCTTTATGATAAGTATGCAGATGCTAATAAATAAGACCAGGGTTAAGACTTTTTTAGGGTTCCGTACCCAAAAGGTAAAAGGGGACCCTATTGGTGATACTTCGTCGTCTGTCTGTCTGTCAGCAGGCTGTATCTCAAGAACCGTGATAGATAGAGAGTTGGAATTTTGACGGTTGATGTATTTCTGTTGCCGCTATAATATATATATATATATACAACAACAAATACTAAAAACATACAATAAATAAATATTTAGGGGGGCTCACATACAACAAAGGTGATTTTTACAAAGTTACATAAAACATGAGATTTAGAATAGAATAGACTTTATTGTACACCACACAAATTAATAATAAAGTTTACAAAAACCTTAACTAATTTAAAACAGGGTACAAAGGGCGACCTTATCGCTATGAGCGATCTCTTCCAGGCAACCTTGGGATGGACAGGAAATAAAAGGGACGAAAAGACATTGGTGGTGGTGGGTGGTGGGATTTATTTGCATAAAACATGAGTGTATACATATACATGGTGGTAAGTTATAAAAAAGTGTTCTACATGTTTTGCCAATACTGGCGTGCAAATTTGAGAGATGCTCGGATGGGTGGTGACCGCTCTGTTTGCATACACGCAATCCTAGTTGTATAAGAGTCAATCTCATACTTTTAAAGTTTATTTACATTTTTTAAAATTAACATGTACCTGCGGCCCACGCGTCCTTTTTACAGGTAGTTTTTTTTCATTATAACCGCCCACTCAAATCACTATTATTAAATACTGCATTAAAGTTTGTAGATTATCAAAAAATCTAAGCGTGCAGACGGAAGTGACTCCATTACAATACTATGTATATATTACAGTTATAGTAAAATCATTGAATTTTACGAATTTTGTACCATTGGAATTGGAAGTTGATCTCGTATACGACCTAGCGTCATCAATCACCATACAAACAAAACAAGGCAGTTTAGCGCTCTTCACCTACGGAGTATAACAATCAAGGTCATGTGCAGATTCCTCTGCAAGGTTAGTGTCAAATGCACGACGCGAGCCAAGGTCAAAGTCTAACACGGTGAGGTCAACTTACCTTTACATCTATAGAATTAATACAGCGTAAGCAATTGTTTCGAACTGTAAGAGACGATGTAATGTAATGTCTGGGAATGTTTTAATTGGAAGTGGCTTGCTCTATGACCGAATTTATTAAGGATAAAGTTTATTTATGTTAGTCATCAGCATTACAATACTATGGTAAAATTACTAAATTAAAATAAAAGCACAGATGAACACAAAAGTGTCGTCGACTTAGCATTTGCTGTGAATGTACCGGTGCAGGCACAACGCTGGTTTTCAGCGACGCCTTAGTGCTGAGCATAGCACTCTAAACACTCAATTAACAGGAAATATATACAAAGCTAAAAAACTATTCAGTTCTTACAATTAAATGGTAAAAACTGTTGAGAAACATCTACAACTATTATATGTTGTAGCTTAATACAGTTAAATCGGTCATATCTTTAAAAATACCCTTTCAAGTAAAAATAAAGTCCTTGCACGATGCTTAAATAATTACTATTAGAAATTATTTTTTTACATAAATCTAAATTTAAAATTTAAGAAAAACCCCCGATTGCCAATGCCTTCATTTCCTTTAATGTAAAAAAACATAATATTATGTAATGTGGACGCGATGCGCTTTCATATGATACCCCACACTAATATATTTGCAGATTTTCAGTTTTCCTTCCCCACTCTCACCCCCATAACTTTTAAACGGCTTAACCGATTTTCATGAAACATGTCTAAGAACACCGGGGCCAAACTCACCTTTAATACAAAAAAAAACTAAATTGAAATCGCTCCATCCGTTCGGGAGCTATGACGGAACAGACAGACACGTCAAACTTATAACACCCCTCTTTTTTGGTCGGGGGTTAATTATAAATAATAGGTTCTTACGTGAAGGATACATTCTATGAATTATATGTGACATCTACTAACTCGTAAATAACTAAGTACGTAGTAGTAGGAAGCACCTTTTTTTTATGATAGATAAGCTTTCATTTGACCACAATCTCACTCGATGTAAAGTGACGATGTGGTCTAAGATGGCGTATGAACACCTAGAAGGTAGATTGCTTCTCCGGACCACATTACGAAACACGAAAAAATCGTTACCGAAAACCTACTACAGTTGAAGCAATAAATATTTTCCTAAATCCCGTTGAAAGAATGTCGTATCTGTATATAGTTTAGGGTTAATAGATGCTGCTCTAATAAGGTCAAAAGAGCAATTGCTCAGACAGCGTGTGGTGTAAATAGTTAAATGTCAGGAAGTGTCGATCCCACGAATTTTGTATGTATAAGAACACAAAAAATGTAATAACTATAAAACTGTAAAAACTGATAAAGTATCACCACAACCCGCACATGGCCAGCGTGGTGAATTAAGACCTAATCTCTCTGGCCAAGAGGGAAGTCCCTGTGTCCCAACAGTGGGAACGTTGATAGGGTGATGATGATTATGATAAAGTATAAGAAAACCGAAATTGTAATAACAAGAAATTTGTATAAAACTTAACTGATAAATATGTGTTGTTCTATACGCTTCTCAACTCAGTGTACAAAATTGAAGCGAACTGTCAAGACAATGTTATTTTCTTGATATTTTAGTTATTTAACTTTAAATAGACCTGTCCACGTATGCCCTGTGCTGACTCGTTGACTCTGTAATTAATATCCAGTATGTAACCAGTAGGCGGTAACGGATCTAAGGTCAAACCCCTATGACATGCAGATATTTAGGAAGTTCTATTTCGAAGCTCGCCAACGCAACAGAGGTGAACTAATTCTGTATCGTTAGTCGTTGACTCATCTAGAATGCGTTCTTGGAAAGAATAGTTAGCAATAGATCACTGCTTTATTGTTGTTTTGACTATCGGATGCTAGGAAAACAGTAATTATTTTGTTTATTTTGGTACCTTTGATAGAATGACTGATATATCCAAAGAAGAAAACTTAACACTCAAATTTAAAATTTTATCCATCCTCACGTTTAAAATAATAGCTTATTAAGATGCCATGTGGAAAGTAATAAAAATACATGAAATAGTCTGCCTATGTTGCTACATTGTTCCACAAAGTAAGGATTTTAAAGCATTTCAATTCATCATCATCATAACCCTATTAACGTTCCCACTGCTGGGACACAGGGACATCTCTCTTGGCAAGAGAGATTAGGCCTTAATTCACCACGCTGGCCAAGTGCGGGTTGGTGAATGTCAATGTCCTTTAAACTCTTTGAACATGCCGGTTTCTTCACGATGTTTGCCTTCACAGTAAAAGCACGTGTTTAAAGCGCACATAAATTTCTCAAGGAAGAAAAATCCAGAGGTGCATGGCGGGGTTTGAACCCACGACCTTCGTAATGAAAGTCGAGTGTCCTCCCACTTAGCCAACACGGCTTCATTTCAATTCAATGGTTCATTATTATACGGCGTGCTATTCTATCCACAAGTTTTAATTCGTTTCCTGTCCGATACGGAACTAGCGCCGAACGGAAGGAAAGCGCAACTTTATTATAATTCTCGTTACTTTAAGTTTGATAAGGATACATTATTGTTAATCTATGCGTTAACTGTATTTAAATGCAAATGCGTTTATTACTGTAACTGGTATTATAAACAAAAATGTATGTTTTATAATAACGTAATTGAAGATGAAGTCAGGGTTTGGGAGTGAAGAGGAACAGCAAAAAAATAAAATATGATGCCAACCCGGCTTTTCCACAGTCTAGTTACTGCTAGTCTTGGTGGGTTTATCGGATTATTGCCGGTTTTTGTGTTATATGACTATTTTAGTGTAAGGGACTCTATTGAGTATAATTTGAGTAGAGTACGGTACCCACTCTCTTTTAGGTCCATCCAAAATCCCCTCAATAATATCAATAAATCTAATTTCTCGTTAATATTTATTTACTGGGTACGTTGTCAACTTTTCTAAAACCTGATTATAAAGAATAAAACCAAGAAAGAATTCGCGAAATCTGTCTAGCCGTTCACGCGTGGTGTTGATGAAGGTTTAAATTGAATGATATTTAATTACAAACACCACGCTAGCTGCACACCTTGTTAAGCAACATACAATAAACATTGAATTTATTACCAATCAGTAACAAACGAGACCACATCGCGTCTAACCGCACCGATAAGATAAAATGAAAACAACACTAGCATTTTTGTTATGTTCCTTTTGCCGCTAAGTGGCGTTGAAAAATAATAAGGCCCAGTTACAGCACTTATTGTATGGGATGTATGGGGAACTAAGAATCACGTTTGTATCAGTTAAATTAAGTCTGGTAAGCTTAGAACTGTTTGTCTATAATTTATAAACCAGTTTTCATTAATAGATTCACGTATTTTCAGAAACTGTTGATGAAACGAGAGATGAATCAATTAAAATTTGCATCCGTGCGAAGCCAGAGTTTGAGCATTATTTAGATAAATATAGACTAAACCCAATGTTTATGCTTCTTTTGTTAGGAAATCCATACTACAAACATTTTTTGGAAGAATTATCACAATTTTATCTGATGCGATGATACATACCTAATGATAATTTAATTAGGTGTATACTGATGATGTGACCTTCATAACTTTGAATGAACATATATGAAAGCAAAGAACTATTAACGCCTGATTTGAAAAACCCAAGTTGCAGTCCAAGCGGAGACAGTAGACAATACGTTCCAGTCTTGCGAAATGAGAAAAATATGAATATAAATATGCTACCATTCAAAGTACTTCAGTGTTTCAACGCCAACTAGTCTAGATCGTAGCCGATAGTAGCACCTGTTTGAAGATCATCCGTCCACCGACATTGTTTACACCGAGAAGCCAATAATAGTGTTATCCGCAGCGGTGCGGGCGTCGGTCGTTCGTCAACGCGTGACGTTTGAGTGACATCTGTAATAATGTACATACGTAGTAATGGGGTTTCTGCAAATACGTGAAAGTTTTGGGACATTTTCCTTTCTTTGATATCGTGGCCGAGCTTTGCTGCCGATATTTTTGTAGTTTGTCAGGATTTTTTTCGGATGACGATTGTTGAAAAGATCAACAATCTCTTTCCTTAATATTATATCCTTCAGAAATTACTATACTCTTAATACGACATAATCTATTTCAATTCAACAGTTAACACTAAGCTGTGAGGTAGGATTGATCAATATCAATCGGATTTTTCACAACCCTGTCTGGGAAAGAAATAAAAATCATTGGTCGATCGGGTCGGTCTATATCCTACTACTATTATAAAGGCGAAAGTTTGTAAGTATGGATGTATGGATGTTTGTTACTCTTTCACGCGAAAACTACTGAACCGATTTAAATGAAATTTGGTACACAGAATCTCTAGAGCCTGAAAAATAACATAGGCTTTTTACCGCGGGAAAACGTCATTCCGCGGGAAAATCCATTATAACGCGGGTAACACCGCGGGGCACAGCTAGTAAATTATAAACACATCCGTTGAGATAGTTTCTAAAAATGGACGAGTTACTAAAAAGTATGCACAGATGTAATAAAATACCGGGACATCGACATAATTAGAAAATTGGCTGATTACGTAGTTTCGTACTCGCAGGAAGGACACAAATATCCTATAATCACAAGAGAAGTTGATACAAATAGAGCATAAGAAGCAGCACACAATAGTGTAGAAATACAAAATAACTCAAGAAGAAACCTTTTTACCTTAAAAATTTTGTAGAATTCTCAACACCAGTAAAGAGCTTTGAAAGATTGGATAAGCAAGAAAGGTCTTTCTTTGCTATAGCTTTATGCACTTATTTTCCACATTTACATAAGTGGCATATTTAAAGCTAGCTCATTTTAATCAAATAGTGATACAAAGTACGTATTTGCTTCTAGTTTTAAAAAGATATCCGAACAATAATTGAGCAGTTACGGCTTAACACAGAACAGTTAGGTAATACTCGTAGATCAATAGCAAAGTTCAAACTCATCCAACTAATAATTGACTGTCGATGGTACGGTAGTCCAGAACTCACAGGATAATATCATCAATTACAATAGCAATACATGCCGTAATGGTGCGCAAGTCACGATGATAAATGTATGTGGGTGGATTTCAGTTTGTGATGTGATTCAATGCATGATTTGTGGAGAAGATTTATGAAAGAATCTGATGCTACTTAGCGACCCCATTACTGAGTAACCTATACAAAGTTGTTGTTCTGACTAACTGCCAATGATTCAACTAGGGAATTATGTCGATTGAATAACGAGATGGCAGATAATATAGGTTGGCATTCCGTGTCTGTTGTGTGAGAGTAAGTTAACGGCGGATACATTGGGAGTCTCATAAACAGTAAATAGGTATTGCTCGATTAGATTAAACTTTGTAGCTAGCTTAGAAATAGCTTTTAAATTGACGTTATTTGTTAAAATGAACGTAAATTTAAGAAATTTGATTATACATCGAAAATGAGTCACGGTTCAAAGATGGGGAACAATAGCAGAAATACCAAGTTACTAAAGTATAAATGGAATCAATAATGAACTCGCTCAAATGTTATGAAATGTTCCCAGCAACAATGTCTATAAAAGTTATCAGAACAGAAAACGGTATCTGCTATCTAAATACTTATAACCAATCCACATTAAGTTTTAATGTAAATATGTAGTTGGCCTGAGCTTCGAGTGGAGCACTGTAACATGCAGAGAATTCAACGTGAAGAATGTTTCACCGAGTTATTTTTCGCTGGTACTACATTTCGCTTTATTTATCCACATTCTGCAGTATTGTCTAGGAAAACTAATGCAAATAAGACTACCCTATTATACAAACATCGTTCAATTTGTTTATAGATTGTGTTGTTGGTCATACATAGCTAAAATGGAAAGTGATAATAATAAACTTGTTCAGTAAATAGATCTGATATTAAACGAAGCAACGAGGTTGCATAGTAACTTTCAAGCAGTTTATATCTTGCTAAATTATCTTATATATCTTAGCCCAGGCTAGGTAGCTACTAGCTAGACGAATGAGTAAAATGTATCTCTATAGTAGACATTTCATTACAGAATGCGCCCTGATAAACGAGTCTTCCAGGCATCGCATCGGATAGATTGCTCTGTGTAGGAAGACGATAGACATTTGATTAAACTTGGATGACTTTCTAGTCTGGCCGATTAGGTACTTTAACACAAAGGGGTCACTGGTGAAAATAAAAATACATTATAACATTTACAGATAAAACAGAAATATCATCAACACCCTATTACCGTGTCCACTGCTGAGACACAGGGACTTCTCTCTTAATTCACCACGCTGGCAAAGTATGGGTTGGTGAAGGTCACATGTCTTTCAAACTCTTCAAAGTTCTCAGAACATGCCGTTTCCTTATGATGTTTGCCTTCACCGTTAAAGCATTAAAGCACAAGGAAATAACAGATGTGTAAACAGAAATATGATTAGGTAAATCAATCGATAAATATTATATTATACCTAACAAAATCATTGTTATTATACACAATGATTTTGTTATAATATTTATCCAAATTACTTTGTTGCCCTTTGCACTCTTGGTTGAAACTTTCATCCAACGTTGCGTAATAAGTATTGTAGCATTTGTCGGAAGCTGTGGAAAGCGTAAACAAATTAATTTTGCGTGGTTATTCAGAGGCCACATTGTTCCACTATCTATGGATATCAGTGCGTTGCAACTTTGATATTGTTTTAAATTGGTAATTTATCAGCAGAAATCTTTTGTTTAAAGTCACACCAATGTAATAATTTTATTCAAATACAGCGATAAAGTTTTACATAAACGAAGTTAGCGGTCCGTGAAGATGAATTGCCTTTCATATCCTTCCCACGTGTTACGTTTCCAAATCATTGAACCAAGGTGTATTTTAATAACATATTAAGTATTTAAGAGGAGTTTAAACTATCATTATCCTTAATATGTAACGAACTCCCGTTATCAGTAATGACGGTTGCGAACGTTGCGATCGTAGTTTAACGTTGGTCGATTATTAGAATAAACCTAATGGTGATGGTTGAGTTATGATTATATGTAACTTTACCAACATAAATGTTTTAGTAGAAGGTATTGACTAGGATATTACCATTGGCAAAAAACTTGTTTAGCAACATAAAATGCCAATTTCATCAGCAATTCTTATCTCTCTTTGGTGTTAAATTGCAACTACAGCTACTTTTCTGTATAACATTAAACACCTTGTACGTGTGTAGGAATTGGCAATACTCCATATCCTTCAAAGAAACAATAAGACGATTCCTTCACATTTGAAAGCCCAAAACAATGAATTCTCAATATTGGGAACACTTTTAACTGGAATGTGTAACACGTACTCCAAGCATGGCTATCTTAAGTTTGGCAGGTTTCCATATCCTTCTAAAAGGCAATATTTACGCGCATTCAGCAGAAAGCGAAGCCTCATAGTGAGACAAGCTGTACGTGAATTGCTAGTTCCCAGGTCTCAGTCCAATCAATACCTTGCAGTGCCTTGTTAGTGATATTATTATTGATCGGCCCAATCCCCTCAATGTTTGAAAACCTTTCTCCTTGACTTTGCCCGCCTCTTGAGAACATCTAGGCGATGTTATACTTGTACTTCGTGAGCTAGTGATCTAGTTTAATGGGGAAGTCTCTTTGCTTTGAGTGTATAATTTTGAGTGTTTTCGATACCTCGTGCCAAGTTGAGGTAATAATGCGAATCCATCTGTGTTTTTTTGTAAATCCTGGTTGCATGTTGAGTAGGTAATTAATGATAAGACATTAATTGTTATTTCTTGGATTAGTTAGTTGTCTTACTGTTCCCTGTTGGCGGTCATGAGTCGAGTATTATTAAATTAAAGCATTCTGTTTCCTCCCTGGGGGTATGAATAATAGGGAAAGTTTGGATATTTGGCTTAACTTTGTTGCACCACAAACAAGGATAACAGGATACCTAATTTTGTTAATATGTATTCACATGTGTCAATGTCAATCTTATACCACGTGACTAATATTGCCTACTTCAATTACTGATTTTGGCAAAAAAGCAAGGGTGTGTGACTTGGTTCTTGCTGTTTTGCGTGGAGACGCAAAATGGCGTTCAACTGAGTTACATCTTTTCACTTTATAGTAATTTTATTTAACTTGACGCCGGCAAACTGACATGACGCTTCAAGCGCAGAAATTGAATTGTATTGTAATGCCTTGGTTCTTGTCTTCTTTTCTTTTATTTATTTTTTTGTTTTTTTCTTCTTTTTCTTCTCTTAGAATCATCAGATTTATGAATCCCTTTAATGTATCATAAGTTTCATTATTAATCGCGTATAATACGAGTTTTAATTAATTCTATACGGTAGTCCATTGCACAATTGAGTTTATAATTATAGAGTAGTCAAGTAATTACTTACCTCATTGCATTGCATCAAATCAGTGTCAACTCATTGATCGCAGGTCACGTTTATAAATTTCTACTAAACTGGTAAACAAGATTATATATAGACGAATGTGAGGTATCTCTTTTGGAACTCAGGGGAATTATATTTGAAGATCTATAGCTTACACGTAGATGGTAGTAGGTATAGGTACTTACCTACGTGACTTAGATAGGACATTATTGTACACGCGTAAGCATGTAGGTAGGTATCGAGAAATGTAGGTGGTGTGTAGGTTGGGCAATAATTATCTACAGTGAATTCATTTTAGTCTTCTTGATATTATTATTTTATGAAAAACGTTGATGTGGAGAAAGTTTTGTAAACAAATCAAAAGCCCAGCGAGTTATGCATGATAATTATAATATGTACTTACAAGTAGATCTTACCTCCTTGCAAGACAATTTTATCACCTAAGCTAATACATTTCCAAGCAAAAACATTCATCAGCTATAATTTAAAAAACAGGTCATCGGATGAGACCTAATTGGAATCAATATAAAGGAAACTAAGGATAAAAACTAGATTTACTAAAATACTAATAACAATAAATATTAGATTGGTAGGTACCTAAGTAGCTACCTACATCGATTAAAACCGTAAGTATGTATTTGTGTCGGCCGCTGATCGCATGCGAGTTGAAAGTTGTGGGCAGCGCAAAAAAATACTGTAAATTCATCAATATTACGATAGCGGCCATCACAACGAACATCGGACATGATCACATCACTTTCGATGTTCGCAACGTACCTACCTACGTACCTATGTAGCTACTTTACCAACACATCCACCTACAGAGCAATTTTACCAAGAACGATAGCTTATAGCTATGTAGGTAGCGTTATATTGTTGAGGATAGATTCCAATTTTAGTAGGTACCTATTGCGCGCACAACACAGCTCTGTTGCTATGCGAACTCGGCAATATCAACCGCGTAGCCCTAATTATGTATGGAAAGGAATCCAGAATTCCACCCATCATACAAACAACTTCTCACTCACTATTTACTCAAGAAAGTCGAGATTTTTGCTGCATAATTTTCAAGGGCATCGAAAACCTACATGAAAAGACGCGACGCTAGAATGCTAGATCACTCCACCAGACAACACTGCAGTAATACAACACTTTTATAAAATACCAGCAACGGTAGCCCGCACTGAACTACTTACTGCAAGCCTCGATTTATTATAATTAACACAGAAATAAATGAAAATACTCACAAACTCGCCTCTCGCGATACGTGTGTAATCACATACATGACGTCATTTGACGCAACACAAACCCGAAATATTGAGCAAATTCTACAGTATACGCCCCGAAAATAACACCAGAACGTTATATACACTATACTTTATTAGATAGAACTTGAATGTTAATTCATTTCACGCGAATTAGGGCATTTTAAAATATTTATTTGTTGTCACTGACTGAGTTTTGACAAGATGGTCGCGCACCGACTGTTTTGCTTTGGTTGTCAGCTGATACGAAATGCTGTTTTAATTTTAGGAGCAACAATACTGATTTATATTGTTCTCTTTCGCACACGTACAGCGGCAGCATTGCAGACAGAGATAGCAAACGTGACACGCGCAATGAAACTTGAAATAATGGCAAACGTCATTTTCTTGTTGCATTTACAAAGCAAATTCTCAAATAAAACTATTTATTTTGGATCGATGAATTGAAAAAGTATAGGAAATGCATAAAACGTGAGTTCTATTTCACAACAACACGCAATTCTAAACCAATAAGCTCCTAATTGGGCGTGACAGTACTTTATTTTGTAACATGTGGCGCCATCTATGGGTGAATAGTACAACTTTTTCAAGGTTCAAAGTTTATTCAAAGTTCAAAGTTTATTAATTACACATAAAAACATTACAGTTTACACTAAGTCGTTCTATGGTACATTATGTTGTAAAATAAAGATATGTTATGCAAAACACAAAAATAAAATATAAAATAACAAAAACACAAATCAAATTACTAAATACAAAAACACTTTAAATACAAAAACACTTTAAATACAAAAACACTTTAAATACAAAAACACTTTAAATATAAACAATAAATGGAAACAACAGGTATATGATAAAAACAAAACACACATATTAGCAAATGAAACTTTAACAGATACTTTCATGACCTTATCGTATTCACCAAGGTAAAAGTTTACTTGGATGTTCAGAGTATTGCAAGCAGCACCTTTCTATTACGGACCATGTGCTATGAAAAACATCAAAATTAGGATTTTCAGCTAATAAAGCTAATAAAGCAAGGTTATTTTAATTAGATACTCGGTACATAATTGCGTTCATAAAAGTATAAATATTATTTGTTTTATCATCATTTATACCTTTTGAAGTAAAATTAGACACTTATTCAATATAAACGCTATTTTATTATGTAATAATATCTAAAAATGTATTTTTTTGTTTTTAGCTATTCAGCGCAAGATGGCACTACCAACACGTAATTTATTAACTCACCGATAGATGGCACTACCAATGAGTAATTTAGTTTGAATTGGAAATTTAAGAGTTGTTGTGATAGTCAAATTAGTCCGCGAGAATTGCGAATACAATCTATCATGCATGATGTATGTGGAGATAAATGTTTATTTTGGGCATGTGCACGCTGTAGATTTGTTTATTTCATTCACTTAGGGCTCCACGTGCTTAGGTGACTATCCAAAGCATTTTATTCATTTAGACATGATGTTTCATATTAAAAATGTACTGTTATTATGACCTACACAATCGATATCTAAATATTTATTATTTTTTCGGTTCGATTTCAAGCCAAGTGCAAGATGGTTTTTAATGGTTTAATGTAATTTTTCTTTTGTTAAAAAACACAACAATCTTTTTGATAAGCCTATTCATACACGCAGCGTTAGAGACGAATATCGCCTCTGTTCAACGAGCGCGAAAACCGCATTCCTGAGGAAAAGCGTGTATGGAATGGCACCAAAAATCTACAACAAACTGCCGAATAATATAAAATCATTGCCATTGATATTGTTTAACTGAACACTTTCTTGACGACATCTAAATGCTATTATGATATAAACGAATTTCTGATTGACTTCAATACAAAAATTTACTAATTTAATAAATAAATAGGTACTATTTCTGCATTTATCTTATATATAAAATTCTCGTGTCACAGTTTTCGTTCCCGTACTCCTCCGAAACGGCTTGACCGATTCTCATGAAATTTTGTGAGCATATTGGTCTGAGAATCGGATAACATCTATTTTTTATTTTGCAAAACAAAATTTGCTGGGGTCTGCTAGTATTATATAATTTTGCATGCCTTAGCTCTAGGTAAAACATGTTCGGTGCTGTATCCTAATTTTACAATTGTTAACAACCCACAACCCATGATTGCAAATAAATGTTTTGTTTTGATTTCATTTTGCGTAAATCGATTTAAAGGTTCCTAAGAACAAATCTTCCTGTCTTATATTTTCAGACCTTACCATACTGTTTTTACACTCTGTACTGTATAATACCCTGTCCTCCGGTCAGTATTCATGAAGTAAAAGTAATCGTCATCAGGAAACTTTTTTGTATTTCCAAATATTTTAATTAATTAATTATATTAAGAGAAAACGAGCATTGCTATTCAACGAGCAATCTTCCAATTAATCATGCAATTAATTAATAAGGGCCCAAACCGAAGCTACTTTAAGGGCTGTTCTGATTAATTGCCCGTTTTAATATTAAAGTTTTAAAATGAACGTGAGTCGGGAAGTTTTGGCAGGTCGTCCATCAGATTCCGGGTCCTAGAGCACTGGTGGGAGCAGGGATGCTAAGTTTTGAGTGACAAAGACGTCATGGACACGTAGGTTGTTAAAACTAGGTTCTAAAACATCTATATAGTCTAAGTCGATTTTTTCATTAAGGGCGAGGGAGAGAAAAATTGCAATTGATATTTAAAAACTAGTTGCAAGTCTGCGGATCTGCCCGCGTATTTTAAATTGTCTCGCGGTAAAAAGAAGCTTTCGTCCAGTTGTTGGAAAACAAAAATATGATTCAAATCGGGCTTTGCTCGTTATAATTGTATTTTCCCGCGAGAAACGGCGTAGCCTATTCTGATATGTACCTAAGCTATATTATTGTGAAGATTCATCAAAATCCATTCAGTAGTTTGTGAGTGACAAAGCAACAAACACAAACACACTTACTTACGCAAAAGTTTGATGAAGACTAGACTTAGCAGTTTTTTCTTGTTTCTAATATGAGTAGGTTACAACAATAAAAAATATGTAGGTACCTATCTATCTACATCTAGGCATAGGCAATAGTATAGCACGTTACATTTAGTACGGTACTACTCGTATAGATTTGTTTTAATGATACATATTAATCTGACAAGTAATTAATTACGGTTGGCCACCGGTTGGTCGTAATTAGCAGTTTTTACAACGTTGTGACCGGCCTTTTTCTTATGGCCGCTAAAATAGACAGATTATTGAAATCTGCTCTTCTAGATGTAGCATTCAACATACCTAATCTACGGCTTTGTTAAACCATCTCCGAGTAAGTTTAGACAATGGTTAAAATATATAACTATTTCGCTCAGCCACATGTGACAAAGCGGGATAGCTCTCAACATAACCATAGACTAATGAACCATTAGTCTATGACATAACTAAACATTGACACGTATTATTGCCCCTGTACAGCTGCAATATTTATTAATTATAGATTTTTTTTGTGTTTAATTTAATTAATTAAATTAATATTTTAGTTTTTTTTTAATTGGGTATTTTGACGAAACTAAGTGTGCAACAATGTTCCAAAAGTGAATAAAGATTAGAGTTTGAATTTGAATTGACATAAATATCCATTGCTTAGTTTACTCGGACTTTGTGAAATAACCCGTTAATCTGATGTGCTCAAGTTTGTCTGAGGATTTTTTTTACTTGCTGCTTTTCCACGCTCAAGGTACCTCTCAATATGATTATTGAAGCGAAAGACTTTTGAGTAATGCGATAAATCTATCTTGACGCTCGCACTACATGCTTATGAGATCCATCAATTACTGGGTCCAGTTCCCATAATGTCATTTTGGAGACCCGTCATACATGTAATCTAGGCATGCAATAACCATAGGTTAATGTTTAAAAGTGTGATGTTGTCAAATTTCCTTAATTAGTTTTCCAAAATGTTTTTGAAAGCTGAAATGCTACTTATTATATTTTTTTATTATTAAAGACCTTTCTTATTTTAATAGGGCCAAATACGACAATTTATCTGTAATAATAATTTTATTTCAATTAATATGTAACTAGCGACGTGTCCCATCTTTGCACGGAAATTAAACATATCATCATAATTTCAACCACAAGACTTCCACTACTGGACATAGGCCTCCCTTAATGAATTACAGTTATTTGGATCGGAAGCGTCTTGCAACCACTGTAAACCTTTGATCAGCTGGTGGCTGACAGGTGGACGTCAAACGCGCTTTTTCTAAGGATTCAATAAAACAAAAACTAGTTGCTCGCCTCAAACATAAAAGAGTAAAACTCATGCACACAATTATTAACTCCTTTGAAATTAATTGGCTTGTCTATGACGCGTACTTAATAACCTCTTTATTACCAGAGGCTATGTAATAAATGAGGTTATATTAATGTTATAACCTCTTTATCTCCGTCCAATCGCTTCAATGTGATAACTGGTAAGATAGAATTTAGATTCTTTATATTTGATTTTGATACATATTATATTAGAAGGGTAGATACAATATATAATATAAAAATGAATCGAAAATGTGTTGTGAAAAAGCGTAGAGCTCAACAACGCCTGGACAAAAAATGCCTGGCCAATTTTTTTATATTTGTTGAAGTCCATGTATGGTACGGCGAGAAAAATTAGCATATGATATTTTAATAAATACCCGTGCGAAGGGGCTGGCCGCTAGTTGTTCCTACAAATGTAAATATTTCGAAATTGATTTCTTAAGTTGAAGTTGTTCGATAAATGTTTTATTTATAAAATGTCAACAACTTAAATTCGGGCATTTCATTTCAGTCGGATGCTTATCGCCTGAACAAGGCTGCTGTAACCTCGTCTCATGGGGGCTGTTCTCGCTCCGACGACATGATATGCGAGTGCATTTATCACACGAATGAGAATGTCGCACGAATTGTGAATAAGTACATCTGTTATTTTCTATGTTCCTGTGAGTTATGGTACCTATCTGATTGATTTGTTTATTTATAGGTAAAGGAAATGCCATTAAATTACCTATCTACCTATTCATTCATATTTAATAACCTAACAGACAGTTTAGTTTATACTTATGCATGTAAAGGTGGTTTAAGATTGACAGACTTTGTTGATTTCCAAAGTGGACCACTTCCTAAATCGTCTTGTTCTTTTCCTGTTTAAATGAAAAAATTAAATTTAACTTTTATATACTTCCTAAACAGTCAATTACATAACTTAGTGTAATTTTCTAAAGATCAAGTCACTTTCTAAAGATGAGTATAAAATATTCTTACAATTCCTTTTTCAATTCCTTTTTAAGTTTCGTTATTCCCAAATGGATATAGCTTTATGTACGTATAGATACTTATTCAACAATTTAATCACAACCGTCGTGTAAATAATTAAATAGATAGGTAAGAACAAATACCCTATCACTTAAAATTCCAAAATCCTTTTCTCCGGTTTCTTTTTATCAAAGGAATTAAACCCTGTAGATGCCCGATGGAGGGATTACAAAGGTACAATCAGGTTAGCTTTGAACAAATTTCTCCTAATTGCCAATGTTTGTTGGCATTAAGGGCCGGAAGGTTTGGAAAAGACTTAGCAGCTTTAGAATAGCCAACAACCCTTCAAGGGCGGAAAAAGGGAAGGTAGCGAACACTCAGGTTTTCCTCTGGTTTTATATTTTTAGATTTTTTTCAATATTTCCGGACAATCCACACCACATCTTACACCGTGGTAAGCTCTAAGCTTGTGTTACGTGTTCTAGACATCGGATATACCTAATATAATAGGCATACATACATAGATATTTCTATTATACATATTAAACACCCTTCATTTGACCACAATCTCACCTGATGTAAAGTGACGATGTGGTCTAAGATGGGGCATGAAGACCTAGAAGGTAATTTCTTTCAGTGAGCATTCTTCGACATGAGTGCGATTTATAATATACAGCTCCATATTGTAAAGTAAACTAAAGTAAAGTAGTCATTTATTGCATTTACATAAAAGATCTTAAATAAAGAAAATAGTGTCAATGTGAATTACCAATTAAGAGCATGCAATTATCATAAGCTACATAAAAAAAACATAATAGTCAAAATTAAATAAAACAAATATATCAAATAACAGTTCAATGTCAATAATTTGATCACATAGTTAAAATAGTAATGTCAAACTTTGTCAATGTATATGTCATTTAAAAAATCTCTAATATCGTAATAACATTTATCTAGTAATATTGCTCTCAGCCGTCTCTAAATAAGTTGAAATGACCTCAAGAAACCAAATCTTATCCATCTCATTCAATTAAGTTATTGGATAATCTAAGCTCGATCGATCATTTTTTTCCTTTCGCACGATTTCACAATCAGTCAAGTGGAAACATCCATTCCAGTATCCGAGTATCCGCCCGGATGCTGCGCGGGCCCGGAGATTCATCTCGCGAAACTCTATTCAAGTGTATTGAATCTTAATAAAAAATCCGATACAAAAGAACCGAATTTCTTCAAAGTTGAGATTGAGTTACCTACTGTTTTGGAGCTGTAGATTCGCGAAAGATGATCAATGTTTCGGTGAAAACTTAGAAGCGACTTAAAACGGGTTGTAATACTCTTTACAATCCGGATAATTGAGACCGTAACAAATACTTTAAAATTCAGTAACGACCTACAATAAAAATAATTATGTAGTCTGAAGTCTGTCACTGGTGCTACTTTGAAAGTAGCACCAGTGACAGAGAAGTTGAGAGGAAATCGGTTGGCATGGTATGGACATATTATGAGAAGGGATGAATGCCATGTGACGAAAAGAATGTTAGATATGTGTGTTGATGGATATGTGGGAAGAGGTAGGCCAAAGAAAAGATGGATGGACTGTGTAAGAAAGGAGTGAGTGTTGAGATGACGAGTGACAGAGGAAAATGGAAGGAAAAAACATGTTGTGCCGACCCCACGTAACGTGGGACAAGGACAAGAGAGAATGATGATGAGTCTGAAAAAAATTTAATTTGCCTTCGATTATAATTAATAATATAATTCCAGACAATAGCTTCAAGAAAAATAGCAATCTGTACATTTATACTAATACTAGCTGACCACAGCAAACGTTGTTTTGCAAAATGATAAATCTATATTGAAAATTTAAGAAAAACCCCCGATTCCAATGCCTTCTTTTCCTTAAATGTAAATAACATAATATTATGTAATGTGGACGCGATGCGCTTTCATTTGATACCCTTCCCCACTCTCACCCCCTTAACTTTTAAACGGCTCAACCGATTTTCATGAAACATGTTTAAGAATACCTGGGCTAAACTCACCTTTCATACAAAAAAAACTAAATTGAAATTGCTCTATCCATTCGGGAGCTATGATGTAACAGATCACACAGACAGACACGTCAATCTTATAACACCCCTCTTTTTTGGTCGGGGGTTAAAAAATAGATAGTAGCTCGGACGACTCTCAGACCTACTGAATATGTATATAAAAATCATAATAATCGGTTAAGCCGTTTCGGAGGAATACGGTAACTAACATTGTGACACGGAAATTTTATATATAAGATTATACAGCTGAACAGATTGTTTGTTTGAATGTGATAATCTCATGAACTGCTTAGTAGCAGTTCATGAGATTATCACATTCAAAAATTAAAAATTAAACAAATTTTTCATTTCGATCTAGTGATCGAAATGAAAAATTTGTTTAATTTTAGATAGCACATTTATTGATTAAGGCAACGTTACAACGGGAAACAACGGGAAACGGGAACAACGTTTTTTTTCAGCAATGCTAGTAATATTATTAAGCCAAAGAGTTTGCTGCATTGAGCTGTATAAAAATATAT
Organism: Gymnoscelis rufifasciata; assembly: GCA_929108375.1. Lineage (NCBI taxonomy): Eukaryota > Metazoa > Arthropoda > Insecta > Lepidoptera > Geometridae > Gymnoscelis > Gymnoscelis rufifasciata. The sequence continues at coordinate 1,302,449 of OV815315.1, read as the reverse complement.
CTTTATTGTGTGGGATAGAACAGTATCTTAAAAAATATCGTCATAAAGAGGAGCTGGTCTTTACCCAGCAGTGGGCTCAACAGTCTGTAGATAGATATGTATATTGTATTGTCAATTTATCGCGACAGAATATGTTTTTGTTATCGTGATAACTGATAATACATTTATTACTTTTGTGGAAATATGAATCCATAAAATATGGGTCAAAAGCTATTTTTTATATTTGGAAACGTGTTATCACTGACGGATTGCTGTTTCCTGCTGTAATCGCTATGTAGATAGAGTTAATAACTAAATATTTCCGGACTAATTACACAGCATCAGCTAGCCCCAAACTAAGCAGAGCTTGTAGTATGGGTGTTAAGTGACTGATATACTTCAAAAATATATTTTCTTTTGTAAATACATACTTATGATGCATAGAAAACACCCAGACCAGAAACCAGAAATTGTAGATCGAACCCGCAAACTTTTGCGCATCAGGTGGACCTTCGGCACCGAGCCATAGAGGTCGTATTAAACAAGTACCTAGCCCCACTTCCCCAACATACCCTTTATTTAAGGGCGCCCTTAAATAACCCATAGCCGCGATGCGATGCGACGCGGCCAATCAGGAACTTCATTTATTCGTTGTTTCATGTGGTGACAATTAAGGTGTCACACATGAGCTAGGCTCCGTCGGGGCATTACATTTATATGATTTATATATAATATATTTATCATTAAATTTCAAATTGTGTAACAAAAGTATAGAAAAAAAACTTAGAAACTTCTATAGGGGCTGTCGCTACGGAAGACCGGTACTGCTGTACTGCACATTGCGCCCTACAGCAGAAATTAACCGAATAATGACCATTTTTGACATCATATAGTTATAAGCCTTAGTTGATAAATCATTGTTAAGTTTCTGTGACACATAATTTATTTTTGTTATAGTTTTAGGCCGAGAATGCAGATATTTGTGATGCGATGGATATTCGCAGTTGATTAGGAGTTTATTATATTACTAGCTTATCACCCCACACCGTTGTCTGCGTTTTATATTACACAATAATTAATATTTCACAGACAAATCACATTTGTGACCAAATGCATTGTGCCCTCTCAAATTTGCACGCCAGGATTGGCAAAACATGTAGAACACTTTTTTTTAAACTTACTACCATGTTTACACTCATGTTTTATGCAAATAAATTATTCTTATTCTTATGAATTCTCCCGCGGAAACGACTTATTTCCCCACGGTAAAAGAAGCCTCGACTATTATAGTAGCATATAGTCTAAAAGCGAAGCGACCAGATACGATAAATTTATTTCCTTTTTATCCTTAAGTTCCTATGTTCATTTGTTTATGATTCTTGTATTTAGGTGTTCGTGCCTTCGCTCGAACCACATTGAGATTAATGCCTTTGTAACTCAGCTATTCCTATACATTTCGCGCCTTGAACGCCATCTATCGCGTAAGAAAGTAACTAACCTACGCAACGTGGACAGCGCTCGGCTGTTATTTCTTCAGTACGCTTTTGTAACTCAGCCAGGAAACACATAAAATACTAAAAAATAGTGCACAGTGACAAAAATTGGTAAGTACATAAACATGTTCTTATTCGACGACTAATTCCGCTGGCGTCCCAGACCCAGTGACGAGACGCAATTGTCCCATAAACAATGTAAGTCGTCACACACACACACAGTGTATGTCGTCTCAAGGCTCGCATGTCGACCTAAAAATGATAGACTACAAGAACAAATGTTGTTAAGACGCCATGTCGTCTCATGAAACATTGTCATCTCAAATACTCTCTGTATCTCCACAAAATACGTATTTTGTCGTCGTCCTAATGACACGACAGTTTTCCGAAAATCCAGTTGATACGACAACATTGTCTTTGTAAACCCAGTAGGCCTACGCCTAAGCAGTGTCGTCTCGTAGGTCTACCTTCATATTTTATTAAATGACACTGACTGTTTCAGATCATGGCAAGCACGTCAGATTTGACAATGGGTAACTTGGCTTTGTTAATACCACCGGACGACGATGAGGCAACCATTTTTCGGGCTGTAGTGAGCTCCTTACGGAAAAATTATCCACCTGAATGGGAGTCTTGGAAAATTGTAGATCTTTCTTACGAAGATTTATTCGGTGAAGAAATTTCATCCACAACAGATAGCAAACTGAGATTTGGAATTCCTACGACAGAATTAGTACTTGCCTTTAACCCAAATGCAAAAGATATTTCTGAACGATCGTTTCGAAGCATTCGAAGGGTTTTAATCACTTGGCCGCTGGGGCGTGCCCTCATATACTCACCTCATAGTATAGCAGCTAAAGTTCATGATCCGTCGTATTTTGAGTTTATGAACGCGATTCGAAATCTGAAGTCACAAGGTAAACTCACAAATCGTGATCTTACTTCTAAAATATTAAAGAAGAGAAACAGGCAGACGACCTGTGACACTCCGGAGAAAACAAAATCAGATACCCGAGAGAGTATTGTAGACTTATGTTACATGTCGTCTATAGACAGAAATACGCCGTCATCATCAAGAACGAAACGACGACGTCATGAAGAAGAATCTCCGTCAAAGCGACCTAGACTGGATGATGACAACAATCTGTTGATGGCAAAAGTTTTCGAAAAACAGATGGAAATGTTTCAAAAAATGATCGAACTACAAAACGGTCAACCTAACAGGAACCGACATTCATCAAGAATATCTGAAAATTCTGGTGATTGTGTGCAATCGTCCGAACCTAGCTCGGAAAGGGGGGCTACAAACTCGACTCGAAGCCACTCGCCTTTCATAGATCCTGGATGCAATACAGTTCATAGCAATCGAGATGATACTGACATTGAAAAGGTTTTAAGAGATGAAGCTTATTGCGCTCAACGTCGCCTAGAAAATTATCAGTCGACCAAAGGAAAAAATAATACAGTAAATTTTAAGCCTCACACTGCACAGGCGGACACTAAATTCTCATCTGCTGATCCAATATTAGCTCAACAAGGAGCTGACTGTCAAAGGCTGGGAACTGATAACTGGAAAAATATACGTTACTCGGACGTGCAAAAATATTTCCAAGCCACGCCAACTTTTTCAGCTTTAAAAGTTAACAACCTATTAGCTGGCATTACACCCACGTGGAATTCGGTAGGTCTTATGGAAAAAATGGACCTTACTCTTGGCGCCATTACGAACGGATTGCTTCAGCAAAGACAATCGTTTGAAGAGCTTTGTAATAAATTACCCGAAGACTACAAACATAAGGTAGACAAAGAGTTCTTAGCTACAGACTCAAATTTCCGCAAGACTTCAGATTCTCTCCTGCAATATGTATGTGGTAGAAGAGCTGAAGTGTTTCAGCAAAGACGAGACCTGTACAAAATTAAAAACAAAGCTCTTCATGAAATAATCCATAGCATTCCACCTTCGGAAACCCATCTCTTTAAAGAACCAGACCTTGCACAAGCTATTAAAGATCAGGGCGGAATCCACAAATTTTTTCCCTTTAAGAAAAGCTTTCAGAAGTCAAAACCTGGTCAAAAGACCAATTTTAAACCAAACTTCAAAGATCGAAGAGGATTCAGGAAGGATGCAAATGAGAGGCAAAGATATGGTTCCAGGAACCAAGCTAACCAACCACATCATGACACCGATAAGACTCAAGGCAATCATGAAAGACAAGCCAGAGGAACAAAACATTTTCAAAATAAGTGGAAAGGGGGCGCTAAAAGATCATGACTCAAAGCCGTTCAAAGCAGGTCAATTAAAAAATCACGTAGTAAAATGGTCAAAAATATGTGCACCTCAGACAATAATAGATATTATATCCGGTTACAGAATACCATTTCGGAAAAAACCTCCAGTGATAAAATTAGCAACGCGAAGAAAATCCTTCCAGACGTTTGCTTCAAAAAACATGCAAATAGAAATTCGCAGAATGTTAACGTCCGGTGCACTCCAGCTGAGCAATCACACAACAGGATACCTATCCACCATGTTTCTAAGGGAAAAACCAGACGGAACAAACCGACCAATATTCAATCTGAAGGGGCTAAATCATTATGTGTATGCCCCCAAATTCAGACTGTTAAATCACTTTCGGATTCCAGAAATTTTAAGCTTAGACATGTACATGACGAAAGTGGACATCTCACAGGCATACTACCATATACCGATAGTGGACACACATCGGAGGTTCCTGTCATTAGTTTACGAGGAAAAAATATACGAAATGACATGTCTACCATTCGGGCTGTCAAGTGCTCCCTCAGCATTTGCCAAAATCACAAACTGGCTAACACACTGGTTCAGAACAAAATTAAACATAAAAATTGTTGTTTACTTGGACGACTTTCTAATTGTTCACCAGGACCCCAACATTCTAAAACAACAGTCGATAACAGTTATCCGCAATCTAAAAGAACTAGGCTGGACAGTAAATCAAGAAAAATCGGTCATCACACCTTCTCAACAATTGGAATATTTGGGCATAATTTGGGATACAGCGAACAATTTAAAAAAGTTGTCACACAAGAAAATCAGACAATTAACTTTTCATGTCCAAGTCTATCTAAAAGCAAAACACTGGAGCTGGCACGACGCGAAGGTCCTCCTTGGAAAATTAAACTTTGCAGCTTTTGTAGTGCCTCTAGGAAGACTTCATTGCCGATTAATGCAAATAGAATCCAACAAATTACCCAAGCAAAATCCATTCAAAAAATTTCCAATATCCGAGAAAATTCTGGAGGAACTGAAATGGTGGTCGGAAAACACACATCGCAGCTCAGAAATTCATATAAAAAACCCAACAATGTTTATAACAACAGACGCCGCCGACTCCGGATGGGGAGCTATAGCAAACAGCCTGAAATTTTGGGGAAGCTGGACCAAGGATCAGCAACCTTGGCATTGCAACCAAAAAGAACTATGGGCTCTGTACGAAACGCTGAAATGTCTGGGCCACAAAATGGAAGGAAAAACAATAATCTGGCAGACGGACAACAGAACTGCAGGCGCCTACGTAACAAAACAAGGAGGGACCAAGTCCGCGAGACTATTGGAGACAACGACAAATATACTTATCTTATGCGACCAAAATCAATGCAATCTAATAGCTCGCTACATCCCCGGGCCATACAATGGGCTAGCAGACAGTCTTTCAAGAACAAAGAGACTGCCCGAGTGGCACCTAAAGACTCACATCACCAAAGAGATATTTCGCCTGTTCGGCACTCCAGAAATAGATCTATTCGCTTCGAAACGCTCAGCCGTAGTGTCGAGGTATGTAAGCGAAGACGCAACAGATCAATCGTCCCTATACACCGATGCATTCAGTCAAACATGGCATTACAACCTGGGTTGGATATTTCCACCTCCTTCTCTTCTACCCCGAGTCCTTCATCATCTCCAAACTTCATCAGGAAAATATCTTCTAATAGCACCGAATTGGGAAAGAGCATTTTGGATGCAGGACCTGAAGAACATTGTATGCCAGCCCGCTTGGGAAATACCCAGTCTTCAATTGAATCTTGTAGACCTACAAACGAACCAAGCACCAGCGAAAATAGAACAACTGAGTTTGCAGGTTTGGTTGGTACGGGCTGGGCCAAAGCAATAAAGGACTGGAAAGAAAAAGAGATAAAAGTACTAGAAGCATCATGGAGAGCATCTACTTTGAAAACCTACCGCCCTGCCTGGCAAAGATGGGTACGTTGGACGTCGAATCAAAATGTTGTAGTTGATAATCCACAACCCGCAGAGCTGGCTAGATATCTCTGTTATCTACACGAAGTAGTTAAGTTGGCGCCCAGAACCATAATGGTTCACAAATCGGTAATTGCTACATTTGCAAACCCTTGTACAAGTTCATCATTAAGTTCTCACCCTTTAGTTAGCCATGCAATAAAGGGTATACTCTCAAGGAAACCTACGTACAAAAAACCTTTACATTGGAAGCTAGATGATTTAATATTGTTTTTAGAAAATTATAATTTAGACAATGAAAGCTTATTTGCAGTATCACGACATACTAGCATTCTACTTTTGCTGGCATCAGGAAGAAGAGTTCATGATTTGACGTTGCTAAGCTTAGAACCCAGTTCCTTTGAAGAACAAGAGGATGAAATTATATTTTGGCCAAAATTTGGATCGAAAACTGATAACTCCTCTTACAGGCAATCCGGATGGTGTATAAAGCATAATAATACCTCAACTCGGTTAAACATCATACACTGGATCAAACAGCTAGTGATCTTATCAGAAAGACGTCGCACAAATCAGTTGAAGAGCCTTTTTATAACAACAAGAGGTCGCGTTAAAGAAGCATCACGAGCAGTAATTGCAGGCTGGATCAAAACGCTTTTTAAAGAGGCTCATATATCATCCACAGCCGGAAGCATACGGGCTGCTGTTGCGACCAATAACTGGACACATAGGAATATGGATATTGATGAAATCTTGAAACGAGGAAATTGGAAATCTAAACAAACATTTTTCAATCATTATTTTCGTGAAATAAGTGTGACACCTACAGCTACTAGTAACTATCTTAACAATTGTTTCTCCCCAATTGATTAATAATAATTTCATGCCACCTATATTGTTGTATTTAAAGTTGATAAAAAATTTAAAATGAGTAAATTTTCATGAATAAAAATATCATCATTACGTATCTGTTTAATTTATTATCTCTTACTTAATACTATATCTACTCTCAGAATAATCACAGTACGGCGTGAACAGCGCCGGCAGATGTTAAACACGTCTCAATGTGGTTCGAGCGAAGGCACGAACACCTAAATAGAACCGTTTTTCCCCCGAAGGGTAAAAAACGGATATTTAGGTTTCTGCCGAAGCTCGAACCACACCTTAAGGCCTTGCCGGCTTTACAGGTACTGAAGAAATAACAGCCGAGCGCTGTCCACGTTGCGTAGGTTAGTTACTTTCTTACGCGATAGATGGCGTTCAAGGCGCGAAATGTATAGGAATAGCTGAGTTACAAAGGCATTAATCTCAATGTGGTTCGAGCTTCGGCAGAAACCTAAATATCCGTTTTTTACCCTTCGGGGGAAAAACGGTTCTATTTTATTTTTGACGTTTCTCAGATTTGTACAACCAAACAATGGACAAAATGATTTTGTATCTTTTATCTTTCTTGTGCGTTCTTTTGGTGTCTAGATTACCCAACCTTGTTGGTGAAGGTACGGGAGCATGTTGAACTGTTGACTCCATTTATATACAAATAGGATTTGTCTCACCTACACATGTTATTTATGGACCTTGTCTTTGGCCTACCGCACCTCTTCACACGAACTAATCTACACATGTAACTCTTTTCTCACATCACTTTCATCCCTTCTCACACTCCACAGAGTAATGCTATATAATACAATTATTACTTTGATTTAGGAAAGGGCTCACAGACCCTCATCTATCAAAAGATTAATGTTTCGTATAATTTATTAAGACTAGAGGATTTAAATAAATTATTAAATTTATTGGTTTTCGAAGTGATATTGCTTTACATACAATTTAAAATTTCAAAGGCTTGTAATTGTAATTGAATGAGGTTATGTTTTGTACGCAATTATTTATATTTTCAGGGTAGCGTAACATAGAAAGAAAAATGTATCTAAATAATATTATTAACTCTGTATCTATTGTCAGTCTGTGTGCCTAATTAACATTATCAGTACTAAGAATAGTATAGTTTAGGATTGGTTCTCACAACTTTTTATATGTAGTAGAAGAACTGATTTGCAGAAGCAACAAGTAATATTGAGAAATTGTTCAAACTTTTTAAAATTGAAACCTCAAATTTCCGTCAAATTTCCGAAAAGGATTATATACGTTTTTAAGGTTTTTTTAGGAATTCAATCAAACATTTTAATAAATGAATAATAACAACAGGTCGATATATAACGATTTATATTTAACACCAATTTTACATCAATTCGTAGTGTTCCTAATATTTTTACATAATCATTTACAGGTCATATTATGTACAATATTTCTTAGAGCATACATGACTAGAGATTTTTGGAATATTTGTATAAAATAGGAAATTTTTATCAAACTATATGAAAATTAATAATTAACTAAACGTTATCAAGTACCTACAACCGCGTACGGTACTGTAGAAGGTAATTTACGAGATTAATCTGTTTGGATTTGCTTTTTAATCTGAAGGTTTAAATTAAAACTGTCTTTTTAATAAATATGTACTTTAATTGAAACCCATTTACCGTCAAAAATAAATAGGTAACTCAATAACTATTTTATGGAGCGATCGTTCACGATGAAAAATTTAAAATGTGAAAAACTTTAACTTTTTAGGAAAACGTCTCATCATATAATATTTGAGTTTATGACTAAGTTTTAATAACATAGGTAGATAGAATATTATATCAACTTTTAATCTATCTATATAAATAAAAATGAATTGTTGTTCGTTAGTCTGATTAAAACTCGAGAACGCCTGGGCCGATTGAGCTGATTTTGGTTTTAAAATGTTTGTCGTAGTCCCGGATAGGTCTAAACGGTTTGCTCACCGTTTAGACCTATCCTGGACTACGAATAAGGAAAAATTGCCGGGAACTTTTTTTTACCCGTGCAACGCCGGAGCGGGCCGCTAGTAATAAATAAAATACTACGGTTCAAAACAATCATAGTTTCATCTAAATTATTAAAATATGACTCAGGTTAAGCATCATTTTACAGCTTCACATAAACACTACTGGGCGTTTGTTACTGAGTCAGTATATCAATAAGGAGTAGCAATCGCTTAAAATAAAAAAAAAATATATATTAAAAAGTTGGCTCATATTGACTATAATAAATAAATAAATAATAAATAAATTTTATTCAAATATTAACAAAATTCACTTATAACTATAGGTATAAAAACGTTTAAAATAGGTATGGAATACATGAGCCTGAACTAGGGTAATCCTGTATCTCAGGCTAAAAGACATAAACAATAGGCTAGATAAATAAACTAATAAGCAGTATTTCTAAGAACATCGATATAACAAAAAAATTTGTGTCTAATTAAAATAACCTAGTTAAGTAAATATAAACATGCTGTGCAGCTGAGTTTGCAAAAACTAGAATTATAGGGTTAGTAGGTATAACTGTGTTAGTAACTGTTGCACTATTACGTAATAATTGTTATATGATTCAAATCAATGATTCAATTTTTTTGGAGTCCCGTAATCTATGGAATTAATATATCTATTTTCCGCCAATGTTTTTGCTGGACATTCTGTAGAGCCTGTGGCGTGTCCACATGGTTTCTTAAAGCGATGACATGTGGCACATTTTGGCTCATCCTCCTTTCTAGTGCATTCCTTCACGGTGTGGCCTTGGTCACCACAGTGGCCGCAAGTGTATATGGTCTCCCTGCATGTCTTGGCCGCGTGACCGTACTGTTGGCATTTATAGCATCTGGTCACGAGTGTAAAGTCTCTGATAGGACAAGAAGACCAATTAATAAAAACCCTTTCGTTATTTATTAGAGCTCTCCGAATATCTGCAGAAACTTCAATGATGAAATTACAGGAATCAGAATCTTTCCTGCCTGATTTATGGCTGATTTTCACGACTATAATATCTACATTGCAACACGAAAAAAGTGACTCTACAATTTTAACAATTGGACATTTAAAGAACTAAAAATTAATAAAACTATAAATATAACTATATTGCTTTACACATTTTATATTCTACTATATGTCTAGTCACATGTTTCGTCTACTTATATCACAACCAGAGGGAACTAAAGCCACGTTTACACTAACCTCCATGGCAGACACTTTTCAGTATTGGCGTGTTGGATGTTGTAGACGGGTCTTTAGTAAGCAAAAGATTTATGTACAGCTTTTTACAGGATTGAGCGTCTTACTAATCTAAAACACACCGTAGGACATATTTTACATAATAGTCATAATTATTGCTCGAAAAGTTTATTTTGTCTAGTAAATTAATTCAGCTAGTCTACAAAGGTTAACGAGGTAGGAAATACACATAAACTACAGACTGAAATTCTGATATAACGAAACAAATTGAAAACTACTAATTGATATACTTTATAGTCAAAGAAAAAACATTTTAAGCACATCTCTTATCAAGTATAATAAAAATACAGATTGCAGATTAATGTTTGGTTATGCAAAACTTCCCCCAAAATTCACAGTTACACTATATATCAAGAACTTTTACAGATCGAATCACATTTCCCACCCAAAGCAAATCACTCCACGTATTCACTTATAGTTCGAAAAAATCTCAGAGAGACTTCAAATCAACTTCGAAGTGACCGGCACATATCGAATTTCTTCAAATCAAAAACATAGACACAGTCCAAAGCACACACATTCACTTAGACTTCTCCGAGATAAATAATGACAGTCTTTTAAGGAGTTAAAAAAGTCAAGACGCCAAATTACCTTTATTTAAGAAAGAGACCATAAATTTGACAAAGTCATATATTAACACAAGAGTTATATTAGTCAAGAGTCTAGATCACCCATTTCTACACAAGAATCCATGAATTTGATAGTCTTCTAGTCAATAATTTCACATAACAGTAGCCCGCATTCATTTCACACTCTTCCTGGAGTCGTAAAACAAACACACGTCTCGCTGCTAGGGGCCGCAGTGCAGGATCTTCCTGAAGGCCTTCCTGAACTCGGGGTTGAAGATGGTGTAGATGACGGGGTTGAGAAACGAGTTGATATAACCCAGCCAGGTCGTGAGGATGAACACGGTGACCCCTGGAGAGAAGGAGAGGTGGAACTTGGTGCAGAGCGCGTCGATGATGGAACAGCTGAAGAATGGAGCCCAGCAGACGAGGAATACGCCTGGAAAGAAATTAACAGGGGTACTCGGTTTGACAGAATTAATTTGTTGTAGTTCTCACGCCTATGATATAATAACAGATTTGATGTTTAATCCTACGGTTTTCTTACGAATTCATTTTATTTAATCATAAGCACAGGGTCCTCTAAAGATCTTTTTTTGAAAAATCCTGAAATACAGGTGAGCCTAGTTTAGGCTCATGTAGTCTTAATAATTAAACACACAGACGAAATCATTTGCAACAGACTTTTCGATATATGTCGAATTATTTTGTAATATCATACCTAGTAGCGAGAATTGCCTCCCTGGACAGCCTCAGTGGCGTAGAAGTTGAAGCTTTAGCTGCGTCTAGACTTGGTTCTATGGTGCCCACGGGAGGAGACGGAAAGCAACATTCTTATGCCGGTGCCCGCGGAAATAAATAACTCAATTTTGGTCTACCGCGATACTTGCATCCTTTGTTCAGGCAGTTTTTCGAGATATACATGGCAAAATTAGCAGAAATGCTTTAGCCTCGCCCATCATGCAGACATTCAACAGAGTCCTCACTCACTAGACTCCATGGGTTGGGTGGGAGTCCGTTGAATGACTGCTGCAAATTTAATTTTAATTTAACTTAATTTAATGTCTTATGGTTTTATTTTTGTATGTATGTGGACAACCTGTCTGAATAAAGAAAGAAAGAAAGAAAAGAAAGAAAAAACATTTATTCAGTACACAAAAACAGACACAGTTAAAATACAATAGACACAGGAAAAAACAGAAAAATAATATTCTATAGAAGAAAGCACATAACAGGTTAAAAAATTATATGTATTAAAAATATCAGATTACAGCTAATCAAAAACAAAACCAATTAAAACCTTAAAAAAAAAACAAAAGAGATACAATAATTATATATACACATCAGATATTCATTATTAATTTTAGTACAAAACAAACAGAACCAAAAAAATAAAAAAATATATATATACTACGAAAGGATGTGTCTGTATTGTGTACAGAATGGGTCTAACCTCAGCACTAAGCTGCCCTGCACATTGTCCAGGGCAACGCTGATTTTCAGAAACTTCTCTTTTTTTATTTTATTTTTTATCGTAAGACTCACCTAACACAATAGCCAGTGTCTGCGTAGCCTTCTTCTCCTTCTTGGCGAAGCTCTTGGCGCGCAGCTTGCCGGCGCGGTTGGCTCGGAAGATGGTGAACCTCGCCGCTGATGCTGCGCTCCTGAACCTTCGGCGCGGCGTGGACATGAGCGAGCTGGTGCTGATGCGGCTTAGCTTCTTTCTGGAGATTGAAAGTAAAAATATATAAGGAAACAGGGATGTGTGAGAAGGGGGATACCAATTTATCAATTATTTAGGCCATAGACCACCAATAGTGGTTTAATTAGATCTATGTATCTTATGTATGTATTTACAAAAAAAATGTATCTATGTAGTATATAAATCACCTAACACCCATAGTACAAGCTCTGCTCAGTTTGGGGTTAGGTGATGCTGTGTGAGTTGTCCGGAAAATATATATATAAACACCATACTGGGCACTTGATTGATCCAGCAGTGAGCCAATTCTTAAAAAATCAGATTAGCTTGGAGCTAGGCCTTACTCCCTTATATCCATAAGAGGTAGACCAAAGTAAGAGTCAATTAAACGAATCATAAAAAAACTAAACATTTCAAACACATACGCAATAACATTTCATCATGTGATTGGCAAGCACAGCGTAGGACGTCTAACAACTGTATTAACGGACTTGGTGACACAGAGGTAAAGTCCTAAAGACGACGTTAATGACGTAATACTTTCTCTGGTTTTAATAAATGATTGATTGTTTTTTTGAAAACGGGTTTTACTCACGTACACTAATACGATATTATCTTCCGACGGGTCTATTCCCCTCATCAGGGAAGCGGGAATGTCTCTCCTGAGAGGATATATATAATATCGTTACAGTTTACGTGAGTTAAACCCGTTTTCAAAATGAATAGTGTAACTCGCGTTAGATTTGAAAGTGAAATGATTGATTGATTGTCACTCATATTTTTAGGACCTTTATCTGGAGATAAACGTGAAAAATGGATTTTTCACGTTTTTGAACTTGTTGACTTGGCTAATGGAGGCTTATGTCCAGCAATAGTCCTGCAGTTTCAATAATAATTATGATCAATCAAAACAATTGAGGCCTATAATCAAATTACATTATATGCAAATTAATTGAATCGAAATACAGATAATATTTAAAGCACGGATTCATAATGCTTATCCGTAGTTAACTGATTGCGTAACAAAATTAATAATATGAATGCCTCAATTGATTTAATTACGTATAATTTATTTTGGAATTTTCCGATAAATTTTAGCTGTGAATACGTATACTGTAATTAAGGTAGAAAGCTCTGTTAATTTTGGATTAATGTTTATGTTTTATTTTATGGAGATTTAGATTGTATACATTTGGTTTTATAAGATTCCACAATTACCCAAAACACAGGGAGGGTTATGATTTTTAACATGTATGTATGAGGCTATGAATGTTAATCTGTTCCCTTATAACATCTCGACTAGTAATCATAATCAGACATATATTAGGTATATTATTATTATGATATGAGGTGTCGTTGGAAGCCTCTTGGTCGTCCGCTGTTTAAAGGCTTCATGACGTCACATTAAAATGGCTACAGTGGACCTCTAGATAACATAAAGTAAAGAAGAAACATTTTTTTCCTTGACGTTGTCGTAGGTGGCTACAAATGAATAAAAAACGTATAATTTTTTTCCGGACAATCCACACAACAACATCTGTTACGGGTACTAGACATCTGATATATAAATATAACAGCTTTCTTAGCACTTTTCAAATGCTAATTAATTATCAGGTGATTATTGCAGGAATTTATATCCACGCCTACATGGCGTGGAAGTTATACCTTCTTATGCAAAATAGATAGCAAAGTTGTTTAATTAAGCATGAATTTTTACTCTTTTACAAAAACATGTTTACTTAAACAACTTTGCTATCTATTTTGCATAAGAAGGTATAACTTCCACGCCATTTAGGCGTGAATATAAATTCTCGCAATAATCACCTGATTGTTTGAGATGACGGGAAATGGATGAAAAACACATGTTGTGCCGACCCCACATAGTGTGGGACAAGGGCAGGATGATGATGATGATGACTTGAACACTAATATAGTAACAAAAATCCACTAAGGTTTAAACTAGTGCTATTATAAAAACTGTCTCAGTTCTCACTAACCTATCTAGCTACACATAATATATTATTCAACAATAGATAAAATTAGAACAACAACAAACACTTCATAGCTATCTAAACTAACATTAATATAGCACATTATTTATTTATTTTTACCATAATAGTCAAATCACATGCTAACGACATTTTACGTATTATAGGTTTAGTTAACTATGACAAGGAGTTACTGCCTAGTTGAATATTTATTTATTTATTTATTTATTTATCTTACCCTATTATTACAGGAAAAAACCCAATGCAATAAGGAAGAATGTCAGAAGTTTGTTACATAAATTTAAAAACATTATAAATTATCAAATTAAAACTATCACAAAAATAAAAAACAATAATAAATAAAGAATGTCACAAACCAAAAACTAATAAAACAAAATAATAATAATACATAAAAGAAAAAGGTAATTGTGCCTATTTAAAAAACAAAGTGTTGCTTTTGTGAACTCGTTCAGAGAGCAATGCAGTAAATCCAAGTTCTCGGCTGCTAGGAACCATCTCAGACCGACTCGGATCCAACTCGTTAAGACGTTGCCAAGTTTTCCGAAAGCTGCCCTTTCGAGAAACTTCGCAACATCTTAACGTCGCAAATACCCCATAGCCGACGAATTTCAAGACGAAAGTTTTCAATCAATCTTAGCCGCCAGCTTAAACCTTTATCTCTCTATCTAGCTCTCAGTGGAAATTTGGAATTTGGTAAATCTATTCTAGTATTAATAATAAGACCTTAAGATTCCCGCGCAGGGTACGTGCGAAGTGCATCCTCAATTGCAAAGTTTGGAGCGCAAGGACTTAGTGAATGCAATTTATGGCCCTTGGAAGCTGAGCTTTAGAACTATTGTTTCCAGCTTAGAGAATAGCTAAAATCGTGCTGACCAACGTATTGTAGCAAACTAGGGGTGTCTACTTTAAAAGATATCGATACTTATATTCGATATAACACGTCGGATTAGTTTATCGATATATCGCTAGAGAACATAGATATTTTTTCAATATCGAATACTTATTATACAATTTTCTAGTATTAATAAGTAAGATTTGTATTTTGTGTTGACTACATTTGTAAGTGAAATTAACCAACAAACATTGTGATATGGAAATTTTATATTAGAAGATATAGCGATCAGGATATTCTAGTAGTATTCTAGTCTCGTAGTTTAAGCTCATTAACCAGTTGAATAATTCCCGCTTACAATCAAATAAATTCATAGGATATTTATAATTGCTTTAAGCAATAAGACCGCCCATTACGCATGCTAGGTTTAATTTTAGTTTTAATAATTTTGTATTTTTGTATAACTTATGGTGTGTGTAATAAAGAATTTTCTATTCTATTCTATTCTATAGTTATATTACTTTTATTGTATAAATATGCAGACCGTTTTTGGTATTGTCGCGATGCAATTGCTGATTTGACTCTAATATCTTTAATTATAATATCTTTTCTTCTATTATATTAAATTTCCGGATTGTATTTTAAAGTTTTATGTAATTTTAGCACTGTCTGTAAACCTACCACTGTGTGTACCTTGTCTTAGATAAACAATCAATACAATGATTTAATGTTGGCTGATCACTAACAGATTCATCATTAATTTCACTCACTATCTACTCTTTTATAGCTCTCGCGATGAGCATGTGTGCCAAGTTATTTAAAATTGATTGAAGTGTGAGTAAAGTAGGTACTGGAAATTTTAATTTAATAAACAAAACATGCGAAGTAAATGCTTATTTTTTATCCGACTCCTTTAACAATTATAATTATAATTCAATTAACTCGCACACATCCTTAATAAGTTATACACCAAAACCTCACTCTTGAATTACTTTATTGCTGAAATTTCCATAAAGATCCTATTTGTAGCTTTTAAGAACATAAAGTAAATAGTTAGTAACATATGAAGCAATAAAGGCGTATCTGAAATATCTGTATGTTACGTAAATACTCGTTTCCACTCCAATCCAGTTTAAGCAAACATCAACATGATCATTGTATTTTCTTTCATGAGCGAGCTGTTTCACGTTTGAAACATGTTTCAGAATGACAGGTAAACATAATGTGACTCGAATCATTACATTGTACAGGGTGTAAAAGGATAACGGTATTGAACGTGAATGGAAATGAAGTATGGATTTTTGAATCAATTCATAATCCACTAAATTTAAATTTAGAATCGCGTGGTCAAAATAAATCTGCAACGCTATTTCGATTGAATCATCTACATCAGAAATGATTCATTTTCAGAAATATTATGTTATGATATGATGGAATTAATACTAAAGATTGCTTATGACGGAGACTGCTTTTTTATCGTATATTTTTCAAGAGTCGTATGCCGACGCTTTATATAAGGGCGCATCCCTAAAGCGTCGGCATAAGAAAAATCCTTAATTGGTTTTAAGATATATTTCATAGTATATGTTAGTCTGTAAGGTATTTATTTATATGCCTTTGTAAGGTATTTGATACGTATACGTGGACATTACCTTGCTGTAGCACAGTTTCTTACTAGAACAGGAGGTAAAGTCCTAAAGACTTCTATAATTATGCAATACTCTCTCTGGTGTTTTATAATTATAACTGATTGATTGATTTTATAGGGATCAAAATACTAAATAATATTTCACCACGTTTTATTTTTACGGCCAGTATAAGAACTCACGGCAGGCCAAAGCGATATTAGATGTGATTGACACTTTCATCGAGGGCTGAATCACTTTAACAAGTGATAGGGACATCTGAATCTTTAATCTAAGGAGTGACACTATAATCCATTGAAAAAAAAATATCACGTAGGTTCTTACAGTGACCCGCTAACACCTTATACTTTTATGTGCTTTGCCAACCGAGAAATAGCCTCCTCTGGAAAAATGGGCTTTAGGTAAAGCTTATCTCAAGGATCTTTTGAAATGTCAAAGCGTAGGTTATAATATGTGTTATTACGAGTATCTCTTTGTTTATTGACCGTGAGCCAAATTGCTTTTTAACCTTTCTACTTTTAAATTATTCAAAACATCCAAATATGTTATCTAGGGGTAAGGGATCACTGTTTAATCGCCATGAGAAATATTTCCAGCACAAGACTTTGCATAATCAAGTTGAGTCAATAACTTATATTTAATTACATATAGGTACATATAACAACAAATACTAGAAACACACAAATATACTCTATATATTTGTGTGTTTGTATGGGAATACAACAAACGTGATTTTTATAAAGTTAATAGACGTTGCGCGAGACCAGTACTTGGATGGGTGAAAAAAGTGTAAAAACAGTTAAATTACACCAAACCAAAAACGACTTATGAATACTAATCGGATACTAAAGTTAAGTGAAGTTGATCACGGTCAGTTCTTGGAGGGGTGACCGCTTTGGCTGCAACTTTTTTGTTATTTATTTTATATATTGAAATACACGAAACCCTTTTTGTATGAGTTTATCTCATACTTTATAAATTTATTATTTAATTCCAAAAGCAAAATCTTATTGCACTTCAAAGTGCTTACCCATATTTAGGTATCTAATCTCGCAAACAGAACCGAAATCCTTCGTTTGATATTACTCTGCAAAACCAGTAATGCCACGAATTCAAATAGTCTTAAATATACCTTAGCCGTCAGTAATTATTCCAGCTTTGCTGACCAATATTCATTAAAATCTGCAGAAATTTCCAGAATGAAATTCTCAAAATTATTTGCCGCTTCAGATAATGAATAATCTTGTCACTTTTCACGGAGTTTTGAACTTAAGTCATATTTTAAAATATGTTTAATAGATATAGATTATGGTTCATTTTTATATACATTTATCTAGCTATGATGTATTGTTCTGTACGATTATACACAGTGTAACATGGTCGACGGATCAACGAAAGCTGGCAGATAGATGTCCTAAATACCAATCGATTTAACCCTCATGTATGTTTGCGTATGTAACTTTTTTAGTATTAACTAACTAACTAACTTTTTTAGTTTGATGTAACGCCGACTGGTTCACAAAATCTGATATTTTGAGAAAAATGTTAATACAAGAGTCGTGATTTTTGGCACAAAAATAGCTGGATAATGGGCGGTACATACACTAAAGTACCATAAGGGCTTTAGTAAAAGTACCATAAGAAAAAAAACTTAGAACAACATTTATTGTTTAAATCAATGTATAAAGGATTAATAAATAAATTGTACAGTTTATTGTTTTGTTTTTAAATAAACTTGTAAATTTAGAGTTGCCTAAAAATTAGTGAAAAAACACCGCCTCTAGTGGCTGTCACTACGCACGCATTTTGCAAGATCTCGATTTCGATAAATCGAAATTTGCATTTCGATGTCGATCCTGATTAAAGCTGCGATTCGAATCTTTGAAGTACAACATCGTTAGTGATGCAATTTGGCTACGGACAGAGCTCGGAATGGAAAGCGATTAATCGAGACCCTCCCTTGCCACGTACACGGAACAAATAATTGTTCAGCATTGTGAGTGCACAAGAGAATTAACCGACATTACTGAGCTTTGATGCTTAGCTTGGGATTTAATTAAATTGTGAAGATACTGAAAGTTATAGCTGAAGGTTAAGACAGTCGATAGAATAAGATTATTTTTAAACATGTGTCATTCGACGATATCAGATTAAGAGTAAAATTGGTGTCGTCAGAAAGGGCTCACTAACTGCAAACGTAATTAGTAGCAGAAAAATCATGTCACCGTAGCCACAATCTGCGAGAAGGATCATCATCATCATCAGAAGGTCTACCAAAATCAAATGCAAAATCGACCCCAGCAAACGTTGTTTTGCAAAATGAAAAATAGATAGTCGATTCTCAGACCTACTGAATACGTATATAAAATTTCATAATAATCGGGTGTTTCGGAGGAGTACGGTAACTAACATTGTGACATGGACATTTTATATATAAGATAAGATTAACAGTAGCACAAGCTTAGAGCTTACCACAGGGCTAGACGTAAATAAAATAAAGTAAATTTGACGGTTTTGACTTTTTCGATGTTTCGAAGCTGATAAAAGTAGGTTGCATTAAATAACAACACAACTGGTATTTTACAGTAGGATTTAGCAATGATACACATATTATGATTACTCGTAAATGTCACCAGTTTGGCCCTGATCATGGTGCTTTAAGTCGTGTGGCTAAGTGGGAGTACACTCGACTTTCATTTTTGTTCTTGAAGATGATGTGCCCTTGAAACACGCCCTTTAACGGTGCAGATATAAATATCGTAAGCAAACCAGCAGTTCAGAAAACTTGACTGCTTTAGTGGCGCGGTGGGCGAATGTCCGCTTGCGGCGCAAGAGGTAGCGGGTTTGATTCCCGCCTAGGGGTCAATTGTTTGTATGTCCTGCCAGCACTTTCTCTTTGGTCTGGGTGTTTAAAAAAGGTATCTATCTATGTATGTCTTTTATATTAAGTATAAATAATTAAATAAATATTTCCGGACTACTCACACAGCATCACCTATCCCCAAACTAAGCAGAGCTTGTACTTGTATATATCATATGTCTAGTACCACCTAGTACCCATAACACAAGCTTAGAGCTTTCCACTGGGCTAGATGTTGTTGTGTGGATTGTCCGGAAATGTATTTATTATTTATTTGCCTTGGAAGTGTTTGAAGGACATGTGAGTTTTTCCAACACAAACTGAGCCAACGTGAACGTGGGTGAATTTAGGTCTAATCTTTCTCATCAATAGATAAATAACCGTGTCCCAGCAGTGCGAATGTTAATATGGTGCTTATGTTTGGTGCTTGCAAAACTAAAAATGAGGTAATATATCGTTTAAAGTTAAAAGTGTTGGTGTCACTAGTTTCGGAGAGCGTACTCACTTCAGTTCCGGTTTCTTCGGCGCTTCACTGTTGCTGTTCTCTGTTTTGTTGTCCGCGTCGTGGCTCTCCTCCTTGAGGGGGGAGGGGGGAGGGGAGTGCTCCTTCGTCTCTCCGTCGATGTTGGACGGCGCGTACCCCGAGTCGTTGTTCGTGTTTGGGTCCATCATTGGGATTGGCGATGCTAGATTTGCCATGATTCTGTAAAAAATAATGAGATACTTTATTTAAATTTATTATGGCAGTGGGGTGTCAATTTCTCAATTGAATTCAATCAGGAGCAGTCTGAAAACCGGCGTTGCTCCGATCTCTCTTTCAGTGGCATTGAGCTGAGACTGCTCCAGTTTTTGTTCATGGCAGCATAGCCTGGCAGCTTTTAACTGTTTGTGGTTTTTTATTTCTTGTGTCTGTCTGTTTATGCTGTCTACTGTACTGTTGTTTGTAAATGTTCCAAAATAAATGTATTTTATTTCATTCAGGAATATGGCTTCTAAAAATATATTTTTTGTGATTTAAATTAAAATACCATACATTATGATCCTTAAACTATATACGACGATACTTTTACTCGCCCGTCTGTGAGACGTGTGATAAGAGGTTGTGAGACAAGAATAGGTGGTAGGAGGTAGAGGGTTAATAAATAACGGTGTTGTCTCAAAGTGACTCATGTTGTAGTTATCAGGGAGCGTATTCTAAGCCTTTCCGGCGCGAATCATGAATAAATTTGTATTTGTTGACGATTGTTAGAAATACGAATATGAAAGATTTGTTTGGAAATTTTGCTAGTTGACAATTTTGGAATTTCAACTTTGCTACCTTGTACTTTAGCCGCTCTTGTCGCTATTGTTTGCTTGGAAAATATTGCCTAAAATCAGTTTTTTGGTAATTCCGACTGAATTATTACAAAATAATACTACAGACATAGTTTATATTACAACCTTTTTTTTTTAAAGATTATTGCTTTGGCGTAATTATACTTAAACACAAATTCTAAAAACTTACTTATACCAATTATACTTAGCCAAACTGTAAATTTGCACCTTTGGTGAATTATAAATATAATTCACCAAAGGTGCTCTATTCGGATGCTCATCAGGGCTGTTAGAAACCCAATTCAAGAACAAACTTATTGCGAAGTTAAAAACTTTAACGGTTCTTAACTCCTCCGAGTACCGTGGAGTACGAGTATGTTTTGTATCTTCCTAATTAAATATTCAAATAACTGAATACATTAATGAATTCCAATACAAAATTCTATCGGCAGAAACTATTTATAATGGAAACTATTATAGGCAACTTTACAAAAAATTCCTGTAAAAAATCCATGTAAAACTACTAAATTAACCAGTATTTATCTTTTTTTTTAAATTATTTTCATGAAAAATCAAATGTACTTTAACCAAATAATAAAGTTACTACCAATTTTATTCATGCATTAATAAAAGTTTTGGTAAAGGCAAAGTTCGCTGACACAGGTGGTGAATTATAACAATTTAGCCGCTCCGAGCTGGTAGCTCAAATTGAAATTTGGCTTCGGTATTTTCAAAAAGTTTTATAATGAAGACCACGGACCAGCAAAGTTGTGTTACGTCCGTTTACTAATTAAATAAAAAAAGCCGTGTTGGCTAGGTGGGAGCACACTCGACTTTATTCCGAAGGTCGTGGGTTCAAACACCGCCAAGCACCTGTTGATTTTTTTTCTTGAAAAATGTATGTGCGCATTAATATACGTGCTTTAAACGTGAAGGCAAACATGGCGAAAAAAAACAGGTATAAATGAAAAGAGTTTGAAGGATATGTGATATTCACCAACCCGCACTTGGCCAGCGTTGGTTATTAGGCCTTAATGCCTAATCTCTCGTCAATTGAGAAGTCGATGTGTCCCAGCAGTGGGAACCACGTTAATAGGGTGTTGATGCATTTTTTTTATAATTTCTATGCATACCCTGTATATTTATCGAAATAAAAGTTATATCATAGCCTATTAAGTACTCTTTGACTATTTGGCAGTTGGTCTTTGAACGAATGGCGTTCAACGTTCAACTGAGTAACATCTTTTTCACTTTGTAATTTTATTTAACTCGACACTGGCAAATTGTCGCTTCAAGCGCAAAGTCCAATTAAAAGAAACTGAACTGGTCTTTGAACAAACCCACAGAAATCTCTTGCAGCCATCAGTTCAAGCCACAGCAGCAATAGTGAAACAGATAATTGTTTACGTGGTCCAGTTAATCTTGGCGAGCCGACAGCGCGCCTCGTGTCAGCAATAGATTTATACGGCTATCTCCGTTTTCTGACGCTTTGTCTGACTGTAATGAACCGTGGATCGCATTAACTTAAAGCTAGAATTAGTCTCTTACAAAGGAATCAACCAGGAAATTTTATTAACTATAATCATAGTATTAGGTTCTCGGAATAAGATCTTATTAATAAATCATGGTGTATTAATTAAATTAAATTTGAAAAAAGTGGCGACTTCATTTATCAGTGAGGATTCGTCAGGATTTGCCAATCAAATACCGGGTCTTGAGTCGTTTCATAACACGGTATGATTCATACCGTGTATTTAGAATGAGTCGTTTGGCAATTCTAACGCGTATTTTATTTGCTTTCTTATCCTAAAAACATTATAAACCTAAAAGTTTGTATAGATGTATGTTTGTAAACTTTCTTGAACAAACGGTAACACGAATTAGACTGAAATTCGAAATATCTTACATTTTTTAATATCTGAATTAGCAGCAAAGCGGGCGGTAGCGGGGTAAATAGACAAGTTGATTTATAAAAATGAATAGTAGCAGTACTTACAAGCCAGTCTCCTCCACCACGGCGGCCAGCATGAACCGCGCCGACCTGGTCGTGGCCAAGTCCTCGGGATACACGCCCGTCTCCGACCTGAAACTGCTGATATTTACACATTCAGTTTCTATCACGAAAACCTAAATAATTAGATAGATTTCTGTGGTTTTCTGAAATATTTACAATATACATATATATAGGGTATAACAGTGTGTATGATATTAAGTTCGATTAATTACATTCAGGGTTGGGTTGGTTTGCTCTCTCTTTCTTAGCAAGTACTAAGGACACAGTGGTAGAATTTCCGCTACTGGTGGCAGGTGCAGTATTATCTTGTGTTCCAAGATATTGTTGGCAATCTTCTGGTGAGGTTCCCTTGGCCTGGTTCTATGGCGAATGGCAACATTTTGCGGTGAATTCTAGCTTATAAATTTATTTTTTAGCTTTCTTTTAGTTTTTCAAAGTGAAGGTGATGTTTTATAGGGATCAAAGACAGTGCGTTGTCAGAGTACATCATATGGCAAAATCCTAAGATGACCTCAATCCTATTTCACTATCTATCTGAAGGACGCAGAAAGCGAAGGTTTACGGCGCAAGTGGTAGCGAGTTCGATGACCATAATTCCCCGTCATCTTAATTTTTTTTATTTCAAATCATTTAGCGATAAGGCCTCCCTTTGTACTCCGATGTATTTATTGTCTTGTTACTGCTTCCTGTTTGTATTATATTTGTGGTGTACAATAAAAAGATATCTATGTAACACTTAAAGGATTCCGTACCTTTTTTTTGTTGACTTACAAATTAAAAAAATAATATGAATACATATACATTTTCTTTCTTAAACAAGGAAACATTAACATTCGAACATGCAATACAAAGAAAAACACTTCTAAAACATTACAATGAACGAATGAACGAGGTCAATGATATCTCACTTGTCATCGTCATCTTCCTCGTTGCTCCCGGAGGCCGTGTTGGTGGGTTCCTCGGGCGGTGTGACGCGGGTCTGCGCAACGTTCTCGATGACCACTGCAGCGGTTCCACTGGACACTGCTGATCCTATCGCAGACGCGGTCTTCTTCGCTGAACGCTGCTTTTTCGCTCGCTGTCTTATTGCCTGAAAGAAAACACTTAATAAGATCTTAATCCTACAAATATTATAAGGGATGTGGGATGTGTTTGTTGCTTTCTCACGCAAAAACTACTAAAGGGATTTCGATGAAACTTCACAGTTATATAGATTACATATTAAGAATAACACATAGGCTCTTTTTCACCGCATTAAAATACCGCATTTCACGCGAAAATATTTTATTTTGAAGCACGCTTTGGATTAAATTTGACAAGAATTCCCGTATTCCGAAAGTCCCGAAATATTGACTCCTTATGAATTGACATACCTTGCCATAATTTCTGTCTTCCTGATATCTGATAATAGGATATCGATTTTGCTAAATCTATAAAAATTAGAATAATCTTTATGGGTATAAAAATATTACATAATTTCTGTAGTGTTAGGCCTTCAAACCAGCCGTAACCTGTATCTTGCAGAACTCTTTCGATTTGTACAAAACAAATCTATAACAATATTATCACCCAGGGCTGTGACCTAGAATCTTTTTTATAAAGTTTTTTCATATGATCCAGATTCCGTCGAGTTCGAGAACGTAGTAAGTAGAATGACATCATCATCACCCTATTAACGTTCCCACTGCTGGGACACAGGGACTTCTCTCTTGACGAGAGAGATTAGGCCTTAATTCACCACGCTGGCCAAGTGCGGGTTGGTGAATGTCACATGTTCTTCAAACTCTTTTAAAGTTCTCAGAACATGCCGGTTTCCTCACGATGTTTGCCTTCACTGTTAAAGCGCGTGTTTAAAGCGCACATAAATTTCTCAAGAAGAAAAATCCAGAGGTGCGTGGCGGGGTTTGAACCCACGACCTTCGGAATGAAAGTCGAGTGTCCTCCTACTTAGCCAACACGGCTTTTTAGCGCACCAAATCGGAAGAGCTGTTAAAAAGGGTAAATGAAGTGAGCCGCGGATTACTCACGGATTATTGGCTCTGAAGGTAGCAGCGAGTTACGAGTACCTGATTGTTCGCAGTAGAATGACATACCTTAAAGATACTATAGTACAGGAACATCATAATGAGGCAGGGTATGCAGAAGGAGCCGAGCGAGGAGTAGATGACGTAGTCGGTGTTGTTGAAGAGGCACTGGTCGGGGCTGCGGTCCGGGGTGTCGTTCAGCCCCAGCACCACGGGGGAGCCGATGGCCCCGGACACCAGCCACGCGATCCCGATCATGCACCAAACGCGACCGTTGCTTTTATGTTTTGCGTATTTTATAGGCTGTGTTACTGCTATGTACCTGTAACAAATAAAGTAAATAAATATTCTAGCAGCAAAATCTAGCTTGTGGTTGAGTTTAGTACAAGCTTATCATCACCGTATTAACGTTCCCACTGCTGGGACACAGGGACTTCTCTCTTGACGAGAGAGATTAGGCCTTAATTCACCACGCTGGCCAAGTGCGGGTTGGTGAATGTCACATGTCTCTTCAAACTCTTTTAAAGTTCTCAGAACATGCCGGTTTCCTCACGATGTTTACCTTCACCGCTTACAAGCTTATGTTACAGAAGAATTCTGGTATACTCCTGGGTACTTGTCAATATGCATATTGAATAGATTGATTGATATTTATGTTAAATAGTTATTAAGAGATAACTTCATATGGGAAGGATTATTTTTGTATTTATTTACTTCTGTGTTGTTGTTTTTGAGAGCAGTTTATAATTTGGATTAACATACGCTAATTTTACCAACCAAACTATGTATATATACAAGTACCTATGGACGAAGAAAGAAGAGAATCCATTATAACGCTGCGGGCCGTTGCTTATCTATATAAATGAAAATGAATTGTTGTTCGTTAGTCTGATTAAAACTCGAGAACGTCTGAACTTATCATAGTCTGGATTTATCTTATCATAGTCTTGAAATGTTCGTGGAGGTCTAGGGAAGGTTTAAAAGGCGAGAAAAAATCGAATAATTTCCGGGAAAAAAATTGAATAAAAACCCGTGCGAAGCCGGGGCGGGCCACTAGTATTGAAATAAAAGCCTGAAAATGAATTTAATTAATACCTACTATAATAATTATTATGAAGGCAACGAGTTCATGAACAGAGGAGATAAATGTGGCCAATAGCTCTTTCCCCAAAATAAAACCCAATTCAAAATTCATATAAAATGTATTACCGTAACAGGTAACCAATCAGGTCCCAACTCCCTTTGTGATCGCAAGTTCATTCACCCCGAAATTAAGCACATCATTTTCACAAAGTGCGAACAATCAGGTACTCGTAACTCGCTGCTACCTTCAGAGCCAATGATCCGTGAGTAATCCGCGGCTCACTTCATTTACCCTTTTTGACAGCTCTTCCGATTTGGTGCGCTAATCCCGCCAATAGGGGCGCAGGTACATGACGTGTTAGGCATAGTGACATTTGACAGAACACTATCGTTCCATTTCACGCTTCCCCGCCTGTTTTAAATTGAAACGGTGTAGTTAGATTGTAGGGCTCGTTGGAGGAGCACCGAGCGCGCGTCGGCGCGTTCCACTATTGCGAAAGCCGCTGAATTTGCCATCATGTCTGACGGGCCTAACCTGCCGAATCCAAAGATACAATCCTACTACGAGTAATATTATAAACACGAGAGTATGTGAGGCAGTAAGTAAGTGCGTGTGTTTGTTGCTCGCTCACGCAAGAACTACTAGATGTATTGTGATTATACTTCATAATTAATAGAGCTGACATATCAGAATATCATATATAAGCTACTTTTAACCTCAGTAATATAATACCTCTTTTCTTTCGCGAAAACACAATTATTCATTGCGAGCTAAGCACGATTTGAGTCAAATTTGGCATGGACATAACTGTTTTCCTAGTAAAGGACAAAGCTACTTTTAACCGCGGAAAAAATAATTATTATGCGGCCAAAGCCGCGGGCGGGCAGTTAGTTGAAAATAAAAACTTCCAATAACTCTTATATTACGCCTCAAATTTCGTCGTATGTTTGTGGTTCAGGCGACCCGACTCGCGCGAAATTTTTTTTTATGTTAACATGAAAAACAATTTAACAAATGTTATTTGAGGGTTTCGGGCATGTAGTCTGTCATACATTGTAATATCACTTTCTTTTCTTGTTTTCTTATCATAAATAAAACTGAAGTCACGTAAATACTATCTAGAGAAACTACTAAAAGTATTTTAGGCCAACTTTGCCCTTTTCCGAAAGTGAAGGGCAATGTTTCGTCGCCGACCCAAAGGTTTATTATCGGAAACTTGCTCATGTAGACGAATTTAATTAGCTAATAAAGTGCCTATCTACTCACATGGAAAGCTTTTAACTTATTATAGAAGGCATTAAAATCTTAAACGTGAGTCTGGGTATTTATGTAAATTTAACACAAGGTATTAATTTACGTGTGGTATGTTTAATCACTCTTTCAAATTCACGAACTAAGGGTAACGAGAAAAGGGTACGACATATTGCCGATATAATGCCAAAGGGACACAAGGCGAAATTATAAAATAAATTTACATAAATACCAGGAGTGTATAGTATGTATTTTACATTTATTTCATCAACAAAACAATACAATACTCTAATAAAGAATATTGTATAATTTATTGAACACAGCATTACAATAAAACACAAAAAAGATACAAATGTACAAAAAATCTGAATCAATGAGCAGCCTATCGCTGATAGCAATCTCTTCCAGGCAACCTTGGGATGGACACAGATCATAAAGCACAAAATGAGGTTTTGTCTGTTCGCGTCCGTAAGTGGTAACCCTCTGAATCCTTACACGTGACCTCCGGGTGGTGCTAAGAACAGTCTCTGGTGGTAGGCTTCGGCCGCGGCTTGTCACCACCCTCAGGGCTGGGCCAGTGTTCGTGTTTCTTAATGTGGTACGGAGAAGCCATCTACCTTCTAGGTCTTCATGTCCCATCTTAGACCACATCGTCACTTCAAATCAGGTGAGATAGTGGTCAAATAAGGGCTTATCGAGCATAAAAGTAAAAGACTGGAGTAGCTAATTGATACGAAGATACAAGTATTATCATCATCATTATCATTTTAACCTTAGATCGTCCACTGCTGGTCATTTTCCCATCAGTGATGTTTTGATGGAGGTGAGTTTGCCAATAACACTATTGGCAGGCGAGTTGGCTAGAGCAGTATTTATTATTGAGGTGGAAGAAGAGGGATTTTCTTATATATTTTTTGTTTTTAAATTATAATAAACTAATGAATATCATGACATATAGGTACCAATTCTATAAATATAAAAAAAAAACAACATTATAAAAAGCCTCGGTCTGCCTCCCACTTGCTGTAACGCCCTACGGGGTCCACATTGTGAAACATGCATATACAATTCAAAAACTATATCTTATATTTAAGTCAACCAATGTGTATAAACAGCAATAAATGAATTGAGTATTAAATGAGTATACCGGTGGCTGGCCTCGGGAAAAGATGTTGTCGTTTATGGTTTCAGTAAAACGTGTTGTTTATGTGTACCAATTGTGTATGTGTACAGATTGGACAGTGCCCAGTGTGCCGTTCCTGATATCGCTGGAAGGACTTGGTGAGCTCAGGGTCGGGGGCTGGTCAGAGCTTGCGCAGGAAAGAAACCGGTGGAAGTTCCTCATTTGGCAGGCCAAGACCCACTTTGGGTCGCTGAGCCACAAACGTTAGTTAATAATAATAATAATGATTCTTTATTGCGCACACATTTATAATGCAAACATAACAATAATATTCTTAACACTATGCGACAATTGGCGATCTTATCGCTCAAGAGCGATCTCTACCAGACAATATTGATGTACTAACCTGTCGACGGATATAGCGACGAGGTTGAATATGCTGGAGGTGGAACAGGTGACGTCCATGGCAATGTAGCAGTCACACACCACCGATGGCAAGCCCCAAACACCGTTGAACTGCAATAAGAAGAATACGTGACAGTCACAATAGCATCCTGAAAACCATAGCGGATAGATATTCATCACCGCTATGGACAAGCCTGGTTCGCAGAGTGAACCCGGGAGTAGTCCCATCTACTCTGGTGAGGTCACGCTGGGAATGTCTTGCGTTTTATGTTTTTATTAATTTTTATTTTTTCTATATCTCGATTTTCTTACTAACCATTTACTGTATTTTATTGTGTTACGAGTACTAACCCCCTATGGATCTATGTTATCCGAAATAAAATACTTTTATTTTTTATTAATAAGGGAACAATGTTTTTATGATATATATTTTTTCTAAGGTAGCATGGAATGGTTCTCTGTATTCATAATCTGAATATATCGCCTCTATGTTATAAAATCTTGCATTCTAACAAAAAATAGAAAAATAAGTTGTTTGTTTAAGTTGATTTAATAAATTGAAAACTGTTGTTTAAATAATAATATTAAAAAGAATAAAAAATATTAAGAACTATTTTTTTTACCCCACGGCGTTGCTCGTGTTTTAGATTTTCCCTCGTAAAAATAAAACATTATATCCTTCCTTAATAAATGAGCTATCTTACACTGAAATAATTTTTTATATCCCTAAGATCGTTAGAACAAACACTTCAGCTCTTTATAATATAGATTTAAGGTCCCCGCCGTGTCTGACTTTATGTTCGGGATATACTCAAAAGCTACAAAACGGATCTTCGTGCAGTTTTCAGCAATAAATAGAGTAATAATTAAAGAGAAAGGTTTTGTTGTAGAAATTGTTAGGAATGTGTGAGAACTTGTTAAATTTTGATGATAATTAATTGTTGAAGAAGTCGAGAAAATCAAGAGTTTACTTTATTTTACCTCTATATAAGGCAACTCACAGTAGTAGTCACATTTGCGCATATGTCAAAACAACGAATGCCAGGTAAGCTAGGAAAGTATGATTATCATGACTGAACGTTAATCTCACTATGTGCAAATACAAAAATATTTATTTACCAACACACAGTTACAATTTCACTAAGCAGCGGTCTCCGCACGAGGCACGCTTGCGGGAGACCTGTTACAATGTGTTCCATTTACCAGATACAGAAAACACAATATTTTCATATATTTGATAATTTTGGACACAGAGTAGATAAAAATCTATTCAAATAATATGAGCGTAAAAACGGGCATCCTCTAAGTTAAAACAATTCGCTTCTGGGTTCCTAAAACTTCTTAGAAATTCGTCAGCGCGCGTTATGTCTACTTATTTAAAAGTTCAGGCGAAATAGGCTTATTTAGGAGTTCCTTTCAACAGGTCTTGAAGTACTTGTTTGGAATAATAATGTAATGTGCGCAAAGCTGAGTTACGACTTTGCCCATTAGAGGTTTAGCATACAATTTATCATTCTAAGGGTAGGAGTACACTGGCAATTTAGGGGATAATCACTTTTGTTTTGTTTTCGAGTGATTTTTACGTGTCCGCAATTATTTACCCTTGCTGTTATAAATAGCTTCCATGTTTTAGCTTGACCGCATGTAATTTTGCTGGCCGCAAACTGCGTATGGTGATAAAATACTAGTTAGTTAGTTAGGAGGGGCCTGTTTTTCCGCACTTAGACTCAAAGGTGGTCCATTGTGCGTGGAGTGGGGCGCTAGTGTAACCAGCCCAACTCCGACCAAAAGCGCAGAAGTTTCCTGGGGTCTTCGCAGGCTTCTCGGAGTGACCTTGGGTTCTTAAGGATTTCACGTCGCTGTGCTGTTACTCCCTCGCATTCCAGGATGACGTGGGCAGCTGTTTCGTCTTTGTTGAGGCATCCTCTGCAGAGTGAACTGTCCGTGGATCTTATGTTATAGAGGTGTTTGTTGAGGGTGATGTGTCCTGTGATAGTTCCTATCAGGACTCGAAGGTCCGTTCTTTTAAGGTTTAATAGGCGTTTGGATTGCCTTGAGTTAAGGTCTGGCATTGATGTTCTTGCCTGTCGGCAGTCTGTTAGATTATGCCAGCGATCGTTGTGTAGGTCCTTTGTTCTAGTTCTCATCCAGGTGCGCAGTTGCGAGAAAGGCAGCGGCAGGAACGGAGACGGACCTTCTGCTTTCCTTCCTGATCCTTGCCGTGCCGGTGATAAAATACTTTGGTACATATTAATTGTCGTCATCGTTGGAAAAACGATCCTCTGTCGATACTTACTATCACAATAGTAATCTTAAATATTAAAGTTAATCGTAAAATGTGTTGGTAAGCGTACCTATAACTCAACAACGCCTGGACGAATTTGGCCAATTATTTTTTTTAAATGTTTTATAAGATTATTTGATATTTTGTTATTACATTATATTACCCTATTATTACAGGAGAATTCCACTAAG
Source organism: Gymnoscelis rufifasciata (assembly GCA_929108375.1). Lineage (NCBI taxonomy): Eukaryota > Metazoa > Arthropoda > Insecta > Lepidoptera > Geometridae > Gymnoscelis > Gymnoscelis rufifasciata. The sequence goes on along the minus strand of OV815315.1, from coordinate 1,271,284 downwards.
GAAGAATGTCAAAAATAGTTATACAAAAAATAAAATCGTAAAAAAAATCTATATTTCCGTGGTAAATTTTTTGCTTAACGCAAAAATAACCAGAAGATTGGGAGCGAGAAGATTTAAATAAATTCAAATTGCCAGAGACAAAAAGAGACAGTAATTGAATTATTGGATGCGTTAGTATATAGTTTTTTCTTGATTGACACATTTAGGTAATATTTCTGTTAACAGCGCGGTGTATTAAATGTTGTAGGTAGGTACACTTATATTATTGTTCAGTGCAAATAAACAATTATGGTGTCGTGTCCAACAACCGACTGTAATGATACAAAAACAAATAACCCGTGTTATTTCTTTTCACAAGTAACTATGTAATCTTTTGCTATTGTTGGGGCCATATCTTTTTCCCAAATTTCTTTTAGTAATCGGCTCAGAAAAGGATGTTGACAGTAATGTATTATTTCCATTGGTATATTCAATATAATTCGCGATGCGAAATACAATTTGCGAAAATCATATGTAAATGTACCTACGTATTTTTTCACATCTCCGAGCAGCCCTTGTTATTTTTGTATATATTCTTGTAAATTGGACTCTGCGCTTGAAGCAACAATTTGCTAGTGTCAAGTTAATTAAAATAATAAAGTAAAAATATGTTACTCAGTTGAACGCCATTTTGCTTCCGTATATATTCCTACTAGAAAAGGGTTCGGTTAGATAAATATAATAATACTAGCGGCCCGCCCCGGCGTCGCACGGGTATAAAATTTTCCCGGCAATTAATCGATTTGGAGGTTTTGTCTGTTCACGTCCGTAAGTGGTAACCCTCTGAATCCTTACACGTGACCTCCGGGTGGTGCTAAGAACAGTCTCTGGTGGTAGGCTTCGGCCGCGGACCCTCCGGGCTGGGCCAGTGCGTGAAGCGATTTTTTCGTGTTTCGTAATGTGGCCCGGAGAAGCCATCTTTTAGGCCTTCATGCTCCATCTTAGACCACATCGTCACTTTACATCAGGTGAGATTGTGGTCAAATGACGGCTTATCAATAATAAAAAAAAAAAAAAAAAAAAAAAAAGATTTTTTCTCGCCGTAAAAACCATCCTATCTCTGAAGTTGGATCGAACTGCACATGGTGTGCGAATTTTATTATAATCGGTTAAGTGGTTTAGGAGTCCATCGAGGACAAACATTGTGACACGAGATTTATATATATTAAAATTGCACTGTCACGTCAAATTATGTCGTTTCCGCTATATTTCCATTGTCTTTTGGATGTTTTAAAAAACTCAACGTATTTTCATGCGGTTTTCAGTAATAGACTAAGCTAGTCTTTTTATTTTATTTTGCTTTCATACAGTTAAGAGTAATAAAATCTATTATTCATGTTTTCTTTATTTCAGTCTTGGACAAAAATGTATGATGTGAAAAATTTATATTGACTTTAAGTGATAAAATATTTATATATCAAATTACACAGTTACAATTTCACTAAGCAGCGGTCCCCACACGAGCCTAGCCTGTATTGCGGGACTGTACACTACATATTATATTATATGTACATATGTATATTTAATATTTTGTTAATTTGTGTTCAATAAAGTGTATTGTATTGACATTCTATTGACATTTTAAAACTCTATTGGCACTTTTATAATTTTGTTGTCATTTTTATAATCATATTGACATCAATTTTTTTTAATAATTGTATTGATATTTGTTAAATTATTCCATTTATAGTTATAGATTGTTAAGGTTTGACATTTATAATTGTGTTAATTACTTAATCAATGAATGATTGATTATTTTATTAAGATTATGTATTTAAATGTAGTACATAATATGTATAAGAAACGATATGTTGTTAATAAATACTATTATGACTATTATTACTGTAATTGTATTGACTAGTGGTTTGTTGACAAAATGTCCACCTCTAAAAGTGCCCTACTACCACCCTATAACTAGGTATCTACACAGTCTTTGAATTTTAAATTACACTAACTTTTGGGATCCGCTGAAATAATATTAATATGGTAACGCTGGGCTTTATTCAAATAAGTTTAAAAGTTCGCCTTTTCGTGCAGACCAGTTAGATACTCTGAAAGCAATTTAAATAATAATGTTGCAACTTATATGAGAGGACTTTGTAAAAGTTTTAGTTTTGATGAACAATTTGAGGCTTCAATTCAAGGCACTCACTTCACTCACTTCACAATATTCTTGGAACTAGACATAAATAACTCACAATATTGAAACTAGATAAAGAAAGGCTGAGGATGACTAAATGTAAGAAAGGAGTGAGTGTTGAGATGACGAGTGACCGAGGAAAATGTAAGGAAAAAACATGTTGTGTGTAAGGGCAAGATAATGATGATGATTGAAACTACTTGAAAACATTTGTGGCATAATTTTAAGGAAAACTAATAATTATATATATTTGTCCTACTTTCGGGTAAATAACTTTCTCGCACAAAACTCGCTGTAAGGCTGTCGCAGGCCAATCTTTATCAAAACCACGCAAAAACCTATCTCGCCATATTAATCTCAGTATTATGCCTTAGTCCGTTATAATTAAATTTAAATTACTGATAAGCATTGAGTAATATCTACAAAGTCTCCGTTTACAAATTATCTGTTCATCTCTGTGATAATGTTACCAATTACAATAATTATTAATTAGTTGTGTGTGAAACCGTTCACTAATTATTTATACATGTAAATCTGCGACGGATATCACGGTGAAACCAATACGAATTAATCAGTAGTTGAGAACTAACTTCATAATGAGAGCAAAGTTCGTGTTGTGGAGACGGGGTTCTCATTTCCTTCGTTAGGGGTTATTAGAGCAGGCCCTAAAGGAAGTTGAGCTTGCAAAATGTGAAAACCGGCAAATATGCTCAAATTTTGTTAGCTGAGACATCAGAGAATTGAAAAAAACATGTTTCTCGCGGCTGTTTCGGTCCCTCCCCCCTTATCTCGCGAACGAATACACTAATTCTGATTTTGCTCCTTGTGTTTGTTCTTTGGTTGTCTTCATCATCATCATCGTAACAAAATAAGATATTGTTATAATAACAACATAAGAGATGAAAGCTGGGTTGTTCTATTCGCTTTTCAACTTAGTGTAAAAAATTCTGCGAACTGTCAAGACAATGTTATTTCCTTGATTATTCTTAGTTTTTATTTAAATTAGCTTTAAGTTGGCCTGTCCATGTATGCCCTGTGCGTCTAAGGAAATAAATGTTTTGACTTTGACTTCATAATCACGCTATTAATGTTCCCACTGCTGGGACACGGACTTCTCTCTTGGCGAGAGAGATAAGGCCTTAACTCACCACGCTGGCCAAGTGCGGGTTGGTTGACTTAGCTAAACGAATTTTATCATATTTTCCGGTCCTCACTTAGCAAACTTAACTTTATCTACCTCCTGCTATATCGACGATATGAAGAAGGTTTGTAAAACTTTTAGTTTATGATTGGGATTTATAGTTTTAGGATTTCGTATCCAAAGGGAAATTAAACTTGCTTAGACTTTATCAAACAAACGGAGGTTGTTTGTTTTGCATCTGTCAGAGAACTGGAACTTTATGTACATCTTTTGTTATAAACCTGTAGCGGCAAAAATCTTATAATCTTGAGAAATAATAAATTATGCCGACAAATCATTGTTTATTTTTTACTTTATTAATATAATTACTAAATTAATTGGAGGGAATTTAAGTTAGTAAATATAATAATAATGGTATAAGTAGTTATATAGTATAGTAGTTATAATGTAGCTGTTGGCATAAAATAGTTTCATAATAAGGTATAGAAAAATAAATTTAAATTATAATAAAAGAAAAAAGTTTAATAAAGTAAAGGAAATGAATCCCATTCTGCATTAACGTCAACAAAAACAATGTCTTCCGTCTTTTATCATTTATTCCAGTCCATCCAAAGGTTGTCTGGTAGAGATAACTTTTAGTGATAAGGCCGCCCATTGTGACACTATTATAAGTACATATATTTAATTTTTTGTTTTGTAAATTGGTGTTCAATAAAGTGTATTGTATTGTAATGTCAATCATCATTATCATTGGTCACTAAAGAAGCTAGATATTTGTTAGAGAGTGATAAAATTAACTTTTACCAAAATTGTAAATACAGCATCGAAAATTTTAAACCAATTGGCTACATTTAGAGATCGCACGTTTAAACACCAAGACAATACAAATAAATATTGAAAGCGTTTTTCGTTACAATTTATTTTTATTTCAATAATCCAATAAATTTTAACAATACAACCATTTTTCGTAAGCGTTTCTGTAAAAACCGCTCTTCGAGTAGAGGTACCTACGAAATATGCTATGTAGATGCCATCACGTTCCAACGGTTAATGCATTTCATCATCTGAATTTTGTACACGTACCTACTCGCATGTACGTATGTATTCAGCTTTTAATTAAAAGTTTTAATTAAAACCAAATATAACTTTTTAAATTATCATGGTTTTCTAACAATATTATGACTCAAAAACAGTAACATAAATGAAATGAAATTGTTGATTTGCGAGAATATTTAATAATTTATAATACATGTCAGATCTTACATAAAAGTTTACTTATGTCAATGTATTCAGCCTGCAAGCAGGCGTGCAAATATATGATTTGACGGTTTTTTGAGTTTTCATATATTTCGTCGCTGTTGCAAGCGACGACGTCGCTATGATCACGGAAACAACAAACCAAATTGTGTATAATTTAATAATTAAATGCACTGAGGTGTGGAGTTCTGTTATAAAGATTCTTTTTTAGAGACTGTGGTGATCCGCTGTCATAAAAGCCTCCATACCTTACTTCCTGACTTCGTACCTAATGGTTATTTATAAAAAAAGCTTTTTCAAAGCTTACATTCTATTATATTAAGTATATCAAAGGTCTAGTTACACACAACATCTAAGCCCGTGGTTGGTGAATGTCACTTGTCCTTCAAACTCTTTAAAGTTCTCAGAACATGCCGGTTTCCTCACGATTACCTCCTTCACCGTTTAAGCACGTGCTTAAAGCGCACATAAATTTCTCAAGAAGAAAAATCCAGAGATGCGTGGCGAGGTTTGAACCCACGACCTTCTGAATGAAAGTCGAGTGTCCTCCCACTTAGTCAACACGAAAATATTTATTTATTGATTAAATTTCAAGGAGAAAAATCCAGAGTTGCGTGGCTGGGTTGAAATTCAGCACTTTTGGTAAGAAAGTCGAATAATACTTTAAGGAAACCGGCATGTTTTGGGAACTTCAACGAGGTTGAAGAACATGTGTATTATTCGGTAACCCGCACTTGGCCTGCGTTGTGAATTAAAGCCTAACCTCTCACGTCGAAAGAGAAGTCCCTGTATCCCAGCATTGGGAACGTAAATAGGGGTGCTTTAGCTACTGGCTTCTTAGGTGTATATTAATGTTACAAATTTTCAGGAAATATTGGACTCAATTGAGCCCTAATTGGTAAGCGTGTATCGGACGGGATTCTAACACCAGTAACACAAGCTCAGAGCTAACCTCAAAGCTACATATCGCTGTGCGTATTGTCTAAGAATATTAATTTTTGGAACCGTTAAGTCTGTGGCTAGCCTTTTTTCCACTTGCAAATACAGCCACTTTCCTAAAAAGATTTAAATACCTACAATTGAACTTAAGGCAAAATACATCAATTTACTTTCGAAGGGGATAAGTAATGGAAGCCACAAGCATCCAACACATTTCCATCAAGGTACAGTCAAGGAAATAAATCTCTGCGTATAAAGAGTAGAATAATGGCCGCGTCATCGGAAAACACTTTGCATCCGATTCTCAGCTCCATGGGGCAGGGCTGTCCGTAAAGAATAAATTTATTTTTTTATCAAGATTTTTAATAATAACAATAATAAATTCTTTATTGTACAAAAACACAGTAAAACAAAAGGGTCATACTATTAACAAAATGTAAAAAAAGGCGAGCTCAACCCTAAAAGAGTTTTCTGACAGCAAACCTCGTCATTGTGATAAGTGCTAACAGATAATTAATTTTAAAATATTGTTGATAAATTGAAATTTATTTTCTTATACTATTTTTTTTTACTAGCAAATTTTATTACATTGACTTAAAAAAAGACACTCCGACTTAGTTGTAGGTGCTTGGGGCTCGATTCCCACCAAGGGACCAATTTTTGGTAAAAATATAGGATAAGGTTCCAGTTGATTAAAATATATTTATCAATGGCTCGGTAGGCGCATGCCTACCTGCAACAAACATTTTTTTTTGGAAATATTAAATTTATAATATTGTATTTAGATAAATAATAACTTCAAAATTGTAAATAACTGTTAAAGATGTGTTGTTCTATTCGCTTCTCAACTTAGTATGGCACAGTGAATCGAATTGTCAAGACAATGTTATTTCATTGATAATTTTTGTTTAAACAATTAAGTGTTATTAATTGTACCTGTCCATGTATGCCCTGTCCTTTTAAGAAAATAAATTCACATTAAGTATATTATTTTATTTTATTTTAAATATTTTTAATAAGTGATAAATCTCACTTTGTAGGTGAAACTATTTATAAATTTTATGCAGAAAAAGAATAAGACACATCCGTAACTTTCGCACGCACAGGATACGAACCTGCATCTCTGTGATAACGCCACAGCGCGCTACCAATTACACCAACGTGCCATTACGAGATAGGTCGATATTCTTCTGCACTTTGTATTATCGAGTGAAGCCCCGAGTAACGCCATCTAGTAGAAAATCTAAGGACTATTCTACTTCCATAGCTGATATTGCAATTCAGATTCAATGGAAACGATGCCGTTCTTGCTCATTAATTATTTATTTTAAATATTTTTAATAAGTGATAAACCTCACTTTGTAGGTGAAACTATTTATAAATTTTATGCAGAAAAAGAATAAGACACATCCGTAACTTTCGCACGCACAGGATCCTGTGCGTTATTCTTTTTCTGCATAAAATTTATAAATACATTATATTAAACGTATAGTAGTATACCATTGTATGAAAAGTCAATTTCAACACTATATCATTAGTACATTCAACACATACATTTATTTGAGGATCCAGTATAGCACTAAAAGTAATTCCAATTACCATCCTCACCTGTGTAAACAGTATCGTTTACGGATTGACTAAGCCCAATGTTTACTCACCACGCGACAACCCTATTAAGGATATAGGCCACATTTCAATTTGGCGGGACCCGATGAGGTGCTTATGTTGTGATTAATTTGGACCTATATTCCGGGCTCAGGGTATCGTGTCGGTGAGTTGAAAGGAGCGTGATTAATTTTACAATCTTCAACGATCATGAATTTTACGGTGAAAGTTTTGGGGTATCCAATCTATCTAAGCTTTCGGCCAAACAAAATTACGGTAATTAACTAAAATGGCAAATTTAGTAATAGTGTAATAGTATTTACATTAATTTCTTCGATAATGATTTCACTGTTATTGACGAATACTTAACACAAAATAAGTAAATAAAAACATAGTTTCAACGTTAAGGCCTCAATCAGATAGCTTAAAAACTTGCACAAATATGTATTCAGCTAATTATTTTTAAGCTTTTAATAAATTTAAATTAAGAATAGTGTCAAAACAAGTGTTGGTATGTTCTGCAAGCATTTTCTCCTTGGTCTGGGTGTTTAATATCTATCTATATATAAATAAAAATGAATTGTTGTTCGTTAGTCTGATTAAAACTCGTGAACGGATTTATCTTACCTTAGTCTTGAAATGTTCGTGGAGGTCTAGGGAAGGTTTAAAAGTCGAGAATAAATCGAATAATTGCCGGGATATTAAATTTGAATAATAACCCGTGCGAAGCCGGGGCGGGCCGCTAGTGTTTAATAAAAACTATGTCTCTATGTATGTATGTTTATTATAATTATGAAGTTTATCAGATATCTAGTACCCGTAACACAAGCTCAGAGCTTACCACGGGGCTAGATGTTGTTGTGTGGATTGTCCGGATATATTTATATATTTATATTTATTAACTATATGGAGTGTCAGTGTTAAGCTTTATGTTTACATTCAAATAAACAAATAAATGACCATAATTTAACGTGACAAATGTTGCGATTGCTGAGAAGGAGTTCCTATAGTTGAAATATAATAAACGGTTCAATAGTATAAAGTTATTGTAAACTTATAAATAAATAAAATATAGTACCGAATATATTTTCTTATTTTGTTGTTGTTGCTAACTCAACCAACAACAACAACATAAGAAGTGTTGTACAAAGAACACGCACCATAAGTTTCTAGATAAAATACATAAAAACGTAGCGTCGGTGTATCGTTATTTCCAGTCGACCCCCGATAACCGTCAGTTATAGGAGCATTCCGCCTGACCGAGTCCGCTGTTAGCATAATGGAATCCGTCAACAAAGACCTTAGGCCGGCTCTAGGTGGCGTTCGTTTACATAACTATTGTGCGGACTGTACCTGGGAGCTCAATTTGGAATAGGTTGAAATTTCGGATCGAGTGTGTGATAGAGTATATAGTAGTAGGTATTCATAATAATGAGTATTGCAACGCACATTAGGTAATCATACCTAACTTACATCAGTAAGGAAGGCTTTAATTGTAGGAAATTGCCGCGGACTCAGCAAGAATGTTGCCCCCTTTCTTCTATGGGCGTCGTACAAGCTTGCCAAGGGACAGAAACGAGAAGATCAAGAAGCAGCGTCTTGAAACACAACGTCAAATATTGCGTTCGCAAACAGGTTTCAAGTCCCGTATTCAAAAAATATTTCACTGTTATATCAGACTCCTCCTATAAGGTTAGTAGATAGTTTGATAGAAAAACGTTATTCATAAACAAAAATTAGTACTAAGTCTGTTTAATAACAGTTCAATAAAAGATTTTCACCCTTGTTTATCTCTTTATTAGTTGCAAAATAAGGCATAAATGGGCTTATTGTGCGTTTTAGACAATTCAGTTACATTAGCCAGAAATTGCAGTTATTATGAATATGAGAGTTATATTAGCCTAAGCGAAAAGAGAAAGAAAACACCTAGACTTAGCAAAAATTACTCGCAAATCACACAAACACATTCCCTCAGTAGGGATCTAACCTTTCATCTTGCGCCGCGGAACTTCGCCGACTCAAAAGATTCGGAATCAACCAACTATTCTAACTCCGGTGGGGAACTCCCCTTAATCCGAGTATAGACCTAGTCTTGTGACGATTGAAGCGGCAAATGACTCGATTGGACCGCATACTTTACCGGATAGTTAGCACTTTCACAAAAGGAACTTTGGTAATCCACCAACCTCCAAACTAAATTAAGTTTGTTGTACTAAAGGGAGCGCATCGTCTGGCCTCATTCCTTATTCAAATCGCGAACGGCTGATCTAGGGATGTGTGAAAATATCGATATTTTAAAGGTTGGTCTTACTTTTTGATTTTAGATTTAAATTTTATACGGAATTTATAAGATTAAGAAACATCATTTAGTCTCGTTGGAAATATGGTGTATCCAATTAGTAGGTAGACTGATCTGATATTAATGTTTTATAAGTATATGTATTTTGTTTGTAATAAGGCAAAAGTGCTTGTGGAAGGTAAGAAAGACCTCACTAGGAGTTGAACTTAAAACATACTAAAATGGTTAATACTATATCTGGCACATTTCATATTAAAATCTAGGAATATGGAAACATATCGACTTTATTTCAATAGTCTATTGAATTTGTAATTATACCTAAATTAAATATTTATTTTGTAATATTTTACTTAATTAGCTTATAAGTTTGTTCACAATTATTATCATCATTATGATTATACTTTGATTAAGAATTTATGATAAAATTGATTATAAATATGCTGAGTTATAATAGATTGGAAGAAAATTATATTGTGAAAAATTTGTACAGATTAAAAAAAGGTTAAAAACATTTTTTTTCAAAAGTCTGCACATAAATATAATTTAATATATCCCATAAATATTTTTTCTTCTTTATGTTAATAATATTAGTCGTGACGCAAGAATACGATCAAACAATTTTGTGATAGGTGCTTATAGTTATATTTAGCACAGCAATTTTTCAATTGTATGAGAATAATCTTCATCAGTAGGTATAACAGAGACCCGCCAATACCTTGCAAATTGCTGACTTCCTTATTGATATTTCTATCGAATTAATATACCTTTTGCTGTAAATTGTATCCGTTAAGTAGTTCAAAATGTGTATAAGTGAAGATAACACATAATAAGTAAAGTATTTCAGGTTTAATAACATATTGTATCTACATCTACTAGATAAAACCTCAATGTAGCTTACTATAATAATAGTTTCAACCTAAAAGTAGGGCTTAACACTTTGTAAAAACATACAGACAGCAAATGACCAGTTTTGCAATGACCGATCTTGTAATGTCAAGTTAAATGTCTAATGTAATGCTTCGTGTATTCCCCTCGCTCCCGCGCCTAGAGCACCGCTATTTTATTGTTATTATTAAAAAAAAAACAATTAATATTTACCTAACGGTATGGATAAGAGGAGAAATGTTTAATTCCCTTGTGTGGGGAAGGAAAACAGAAAATCTGCAAATATACTCGAGTGGGGTAAATGAAAGCGCATCACGTTGGCATTACAAAATATTATTCCTTTTTACATTTATGGGAAATAAGGTTCAGGAATCGGCAGTTTTTTTTAATTGTAAATTTAAATTATTGATAAGCTTATTGCACCGAGAAGACTACATTCACTTTACGTCACTTGCCGTCGTTTTTAAACGCATTGATGTTTTTCGCAGTGATGTAGATTAAGCATTCTATGCACTGGATATAATTAGGCCTTAAAAACCTCGCCCGATGCTATTACGGAACTCGCACTCGGCCAATAAAACGATCTCGGTGTTTTAAGACCACTCATTATTATCACATTGGCATAAAATACTATTCCAAAACACCGATTACATTCGCATTTTCACATCCCTAGATTAGAATAATCCAAGTTCAACTAAAATGGAAGTCACTTGAAAAAATGTGTTTATTGTTCCATGGGGCAAGATACGCACAACAAAATTCTTTTTCTTTATTCAAATTCAAAAATGGAATAGGCACCGGAGAGAATATGCCGTACTTTGCGATATTTGAATTTCGTACAAATACTGAAATCTTTGAATACGAACCATAGACAAAATCCATATTTTCTAGTACCCAGTGCATATTATTTTAAAAAAGTTTCTTTGATATTTGAAGAAGAGAAACCTCGATGTTTCTGAAAAGTTCTCTGAGTGACCCTAAGCCTGATCGTAAGTCGGTTATTTTTTGTAAAAAATATCTTCTGTAAAGATCTATTTAATCACCTTGATACATGAGATCATTGAAGCATCCTAAAATAGATTTTCTTGTTAGATCCTTCACGAATATCATTTATAAGGGCTTCTGTTTAGATCCATTATTCAATAATTCAATATTGATGTGATACCTTGCCGCCCACAAAAAGGTTAAGGAAAAACGATAATAAACAAATAAGATAGATGATCAGTCTATAAGAATAATATTCATCATCTATTACGTTCCCACTGCTGGGTCCAAAATTATAATAAACAATAATATTTATTATTGGGACTTATGTTTCGAATTTTAACAAATAGATTCCCTGGCTGAATAAAGTTTGATTAATGCACTTGGGTGAATATTACGAACAGTCGTTTACTGTTTAATGTTTAAAAATATCATATCGATAACTGACAATTTAAAAATTTGTGCCTATTAACGTAAGGTAGTTTTCATTGTAACTAAGAATTATTTAGTATATTCTGTACAAATACAGTCTACACACGCCTTCATGTAGGAATCGAATAAGCGCACAAAATAATCAAAACAAAACTGAAATCATCCACGAAACGAATCCCAGCCTTAAAAATCATAGAAATTCTTTTGATTTTATGAAAGGGCAAAAGCAATAGATAGTCAAATTCCTAGAATCGTCCGTCCTTAACTTGGATTTAAGCTTTAGATACTTTTGCGAAAATCAGATTCGGAATTCCTGCATGCCTGAGCTTGTAGCCTTGTAACATGCCGTTTGAGAGAATACCTCGCCCGGCATGCTCGGACTGAACCTGCTAATGACTAGGCGCAAGGAATGTTGAATACCCTCTGAATCACTTAACATTTTAGACATGTTGGCTACATTAGAGGGAGATTCGTGTCTACGCGAAGTATTAGGACAATGTTTGGCGTGAGCGTGGCTACAATTACGTTACTTCAAACTTCTTATGACAAGAGTGAAGTTAAGTCGCTCTTGATAAATATAATCCTGTAAGTATCTATAATTAATATGTACATATTTGCACACAGATCCCCTTTTATGTCTTAATGGTCCTCCATTTCAGGTTGTACGGTAGAAATCGCTCTTGAGCGATAAGACCGCCAATTGTCGCAGTATTGAGAATATTTATGGTATGTTTGTATTATACAATAAAGAATTATTATTATTGTTTACTTTATTAACACCTCAAAATATATTTTTTATATCGCGTATCGCAGGCTTAGAGCTTGCCACGGGAATAGATGTTGCTATGGGGCTGCAATATATATTTTATTTATAATGCATTTGAGATTTATAAAACAATTATTGTTGTAAAAGTGTTTAAGTGTACTAATAGAATAGAATAGAAAACAATTTATTGTACACCACACAAATTAATAATAAACTTTACAAAAACCTTAACTAATTAAAAACAGGGTACAAAGGGTGGCCTTATCGCTATGAGCGATCTCTTCCGGGCAACCTTGGGATGGACAAGAAATAAAAGGGACGAAAAGACTTATATTAATTTCTAGCTTTTCACGCCACCGTGTAGCCTATGATTTATTAAATATTCTTAGGGGAAACGTTATTTCATAATAAATAATGTTCCTAAATTGTTTGTGAATTTCGTTGTGAAAAAATACTTTCAATTCTGATTTTTAAATATAGAAGAAATCGGTAGAATAAAAGAAACAAGAGAAATAAAACGGCGTAGAACTGACTCAGCGAGATTTGGTTCAGTTGGCAGCCGAGGCCGGTTCTGGTTCAGCGACTCGGATCTGGCTACAGTTTCCACTGCGATAATATAATCAAGCTATTACGTTTCTATAGAAAAAGCTTAACACTGTTTTTATATCACTTTTCAAATGTGATTGATTAATCTAAATTTCAATAAGAGTCCGTTCTCTCAAGTTCCCTCTTCCGTGATGTACCGGTTCCTATAAAGGAATGTTTGGAGCTCCTAGGTGTCACACTAACACCAACTTTAAACTTTGGTAACTTTATTGAGTCTAAGGCCAAAACAGCAGCAATGAAGCTAGGTATCCTGAACAAGGTCAAGCGATACTTCTCACCTGGACAGCTTCTATCACTTTACAATGCTCAGGTCCGGTCTGGTTTGGAGTATTGCTGCCACGTTTGGGACGGTTCCGCCAAGTATCAGCTTGCCGCCTTAGACTCAATCGAACGAAGAGCTCTCAGACTAATTGATGAACAGAACCTTGCTCAGACTAAAATCCAAAGTCTCGAGCACCGTCGCAAGGTTTCCTGTCTCTCAATATTTTATAGGTTACATTTCGGAGAATGTTTACAGGAACTTCATGACCTGATTCCACCATCTCCCTTCCACTCCAGGACAAGCAGACGCACGGCGAATTACCATCCTTATTTAGTGGATATTCCCTCCACTCGTACTAAGCGATTCTCATCCACCTTTATAATTCGCACGGCAAAGATCTGGAATTCGCTCCCTGCTTCTGTATTTCCATATTAATATAGATATCAGTTAGTGTATGGAAATTAGTTATATATAATTATTATATTTCCGGACAACCCCCACAACATCTAGCTCCGTGGTAAGCTCTAAGCTTGTTTTTCGGGTACTAGAAATCTGATATAATTAATTTAATAGATATGCATACATAGATATTTTTTGTGTAGATATTACTCGTAAACACCCATACCAATGAGAGAGTGCTTGCAGGACATATAAACACTTGACCACTCTTCCTCTTGTACCGCAAGCGGACCTCCCAGTTCCTTAATTACCCCGCGAGACACGAATCACTGCAGTACAAGTACATTAATATGTAAACAAAGTGTGTAACACTTCATTTAGTTTGTACGGTTCATAGTTATCTGTGGTCTTGTGTTGAATCTATGGAGCGGGCCTCCATAGATTGAATCCATTGACTGATTGGGACCGCATGCAAAATATAGAGGATATTAAACTTATTGTAATTTAAATATAGAAAGAACTGGTGAAACAATAGCTTTAAATGTTGTTTCTCTTTTCAGGTATGTTAGTGATTAATTAATTAATTTTAAGAAATGTTTTGTTAAAACCACCTAGTTTGTGTTATTAAATAAACTCCACTCTTTTCAGGTAAAGCAACTCAAATTGGTTGTAGTTTCACTGTTCACCACAATATCCAAGGATAATTGCTAATTAACACATTATAAATATTATAAAATTAATTCTTATTGCCATAGATTTCAAACATCCCACTATTTTATACGTGCTCACTGGAGAGATCAGCACGCGATAGCAACAGTTTATCCAGTTTAGAACCGCTAAGCTCAGCAACTACGCCAAGGCTAGGGACAGATCAGTTAGTTAACTGTTGAACTCCGAGATCGCTGATAGCACAGTTCCGCTCTCTAAGCTGGTACTTCGCTAGTTTACTCGGGAGCGGACTTAGATTCACAAATGATACATGTTTAAGAAAAGTTGCAACAATGTGTTTCATATGACAATCGTCACTCAATAATAGACGACCTCTGTGGATCGGTGGGCGAAGGTCCGCCCGAGGCGCAGGAGATTCGATTCCCGCCGGGGGACCAGATTTGTACGATCTACAATTTCTGGTTTCGGGTCTGGGTGTTTTCTATGTATCATTGTATGTATTGACAAAAAAAAATATCTAAATATATTACTAAATATTTGTTCCATGTTTGTTTACATGTTGCAACTTAGAATACCCTGAGTCCTCCCCTGTCGGTGTCAGCCTCCATCCAGCGGCAACTCCACAAGCTAGTAGCGACCAGCAACAGTGTCGCAGTTGAGATATTGCTGAACTTCCCTCTACAATGCATTTGGGAGTTTCGCCAGAACTGATTTTAGAACTTAACCCGTGTTAGTAAAGGTTTCGGAAAGGGATTTGTATGTTTTGCGTACACTTTCTCCTTGGTCTGGGTATTAAATATTTAAGGTTTAGATATTTAAATATAAGATTCTAATATTGCCGTGCCCTGTCGGGGCTCATGTTGTAAGCACACATTAATTTTTAGACCAATTGTACACACATGAATGCAATAAATGATTTGATTTGATTTGATTTTAAGGTCAATGTGGATGAATGTTAACAGTTTTGACAAAATTTTAACCCCTGTTTATTTAGTGATTATTTATAGATACTAAATGGTTTTACTTTAGTTATTACCTCACAAGGTCCAATTGAATAAAAAAAAAAATTAGTTAATTAATGGCTATCATCACGAAAAAATTTGATCTACAGATTTACACTTTAAAGCTTTTTTTTGACAAATGGGCTTACAAATTGAAAAGTTGTAGAACAAATTATGTTCGTCTGGTGCGTGCCCTTCACCCCCTTTCCGGAGTATATACCATAAAAGAAACACCTTGTATATATTTTTCTGTACATCAAATAATATATTAAGTGATATTACTGAAAAAAGTTAAGGTACACAACAACATTATCATACTTTTTTGATGACACTAGCAGTACTCCTGATACATTATGATATTACAAAAATAACCTATATGAGGTATTTGTAAACGTGTTATAGTCTGTTGTAAAAAGCTTTTATCTATATTAAAAGGTAAACAAAGGGAAGCAAATTGAAAAAAATCTGACTATACAAAAAATCCTATCCTATTTTTTATCCTTATTAATATTATAAATGCGAATGTAAGTTTGTTTGTTACGCTTTCACGCGAAAACTACTGAACCGAATTAAATGAAATTTAGTACACAGAATCTCTAGAGCCTGAAAACCTACCTACTTTTTACCGCGGGAAAACGTCATTCTGCGGGAAAATCCATTATAACGCGGGTAACACCGCGGGGCACAGCTAGTATATAATTATAAATGTGAATGTAAGTTTGTTTGTTACGCTTTCACGCGAAAACTACTCAACCGATCATCATGAAACTATGTACACATATTCTTGGAGGTATTAAAAGTAACATAGGATACTTTTTATCCCGAGAAAATATGTAATTCCGCGGGACAATCCATTTAAACGCGGGTAACACCGCAGGTCTCAGCTAGTATTGAATAAACGTTCCTTAGCTCAAAATGGCTGTAATAGACAAAATACCTTAGATGTTTTCCGATGCAATCATAGATAAATAATAATGACGGAGTTATTTAATGTGTTGCCAATTACCTGTGATGTTTTTAAAGAGAATAACAGTAAAATGCTTTTTCATCGGTAAGTAAATCTAATCATATTATTTGTTGGAAAATCATTTCAAGCAGCTAGATATAGAGGTAATAAGGCCAGACTCCACATAAGAAATAAACATGTTCATCAGCAAAATAAACTCGCTTATGTTCCCAATAATAATCAAACATGAAAAATAAAAATCCTTTTGGTAGATTTGACATGTTATGTACCTAGATAGGGATGGGCTTGGGTTTAGTTAAAATTATCGATACACATTGTCTGAAGTTACTAATTCTGCGGCAATTTGGTTTTAGTTAAATCATTATGTAGTTTTCGTACATTATATTTTTTATTCGTTTATAAAATATATAGTAATAATACTTATTCAATTAAAAAATTTTGACGTGCCACCAAATTCTTTTATATCGTAATTAAACTAAACTGCATTCATACGTTCCATTTCTAAATTTAATTTAAATTAGTAGTTGTTATCGTTGTCCATATTTTTTTTTGGAAAGTCTCATCATTATCAGAGTGACATATTTGTACAAAGTGACGTTATTACAGTGCTAGAGATGCTAGAGACGTTATTCAATAAAAGGGATGGGACTAGTTCGTGAGGATAATTATCTCTCATGTGTCATTTGTTTACTATTTTTAATCTGTGAGTATATCAGATGTCTAGGACCCGGAACACAAGCTTAGAGCTTACCATGGGGTGAGATGTTGTTGTATGGATTGTCGATTAATATTTAATACTTACAATACAAGAAGGGTAGCGGCGTCTTCTCGGAAAAAAATCTTTGAATTCTGTGCTCGTCAACCCGCCTGACAAGCGTTCCGAGTCTTATAACGCCCATAAAAAATATGATGTTAATGCTTTAGGGCTGGCTCAAGTCCAGTACAGAACTACGGCCAAAGGGATAGGTTTTTTAGTTTTGGTTTAAAAAACTGTCAAATCATGGTATGTTACCCGTTTTAAGATTAAATAACATAATATTGTTAAAAACCATAATAATTGAAAAGGTTAGGTTTTAGATTGTACTTTTGTACTTTACTTTATTTGATCTAGATTCGATGTAGCCGTTTGTGTTAGTTGTCTACCTCCTAGTTTTGTTTCCTAATTTTATATAAATCTGTAAATGAATGGCTGTTCAATTCGCAATCTACAATACAAGCTAAAGTATATAAATAAGTAAAATATCATTAATGTTTTATGTTTAAATGAATAGTCAGTAGGTACTTAATTTATTTAAGCATTTTTAATAATTTAGGTAAAATATAACGCCGTTGTTTTAATTCTGAAAGCTTTTTTTTTATTAACAAGCTCTCAGTATATAAAATAATCCACCAGTTTTAAATAAATTTTACCTTCCTATTCATAAAAGGTTTTGTTTTAGAGCAAAATAAAAAAAATATTTATGGCTCGCGCTTATCTAGTTTATATAAAATATATTTTGTTATAGGGATGGTCGATGTTGAAAAGACATCGACGTTTTAACAATAATGTTTTAACTTCGATACTATTTAACAATAAGTATCGAAACGTCAATTATTCCATTCAATGTCCATGGACTGTACCAGGTTCAACTGTCAAGTAAGATTGTTATTAGCAATTACTACCAAATTTAAGTATTTTTGATTCATTAAACGGGAATAAGCCGTACCAAAATATAGTATTTTATTGCATTACAGGACTTACAAATACTGTCAAGTGGAAACTCCGTAACGTAATTTTCTACATTTTTTGGTGCAACGTTCTTGATAAAAGTGAGCGTTATGATAGTTTTGTAAGTGAACTTAAAAACCAGAAACAATTAAAGCTAGGATAATAGGCAGTTATGTTTGTTATCGCAAAATATCGATGTTTTTAAAGTATCGATGTTTTTCATACGATATTTATGAAACATCGATATTTTTGCTTCAATGTTATCATAGGTGTTTTTCTAATTTGGATCATCCCTTTGTAACATACCAAAAATAATGAAGAGTTTGTTGTGGAGCCCTAAGGGCAATGGTTTGTTGTAACACAATTTGTGGCAGAGCAAATAAGCAAACCTCGGTTTGATAGTTTGTTTGTTTGGGTCTATTGTGTTGTTTTTGATTATGACTTGTTAGGTCTTGGCTCCTTGTAGGCGCTCCTGGAATGTTAATATGGAAATAACGTTGATTGTAACGGTTAATAAAACTAGTTATACGTTACTTTATATAGATGTAGGATTTCTTATTATTATAATCAATATTACCTATAGCTTAAATATTGAAACTTGTATATACGTTGGACCTATACCGCCGATTACTTAGTATAATGTTATTTATCTGTGCTTATAAATTAATTAATAGGCGCCATCGAATTCGTACGCGCGTTTAAGTTAAATAACTTCAAGTTTCAAGGTGTTAATGATTTCTGAGTCTTAGTGATAATGCAGTGATTGGTAAAAAAGTGGTTTTTGACTAGCTTTATTAACTACGTCGTTGCCCTAGTTTTTACACATTCCCGCGGGAAGGAACAACGTATTTTCACGCTTTTTTATTTTCCTTTTTTATTCACCTTTTCATAAATAAGCAAGATATCCAAATAGCACCAGTAGTTCCTTAGGTTTGTGCGTGCAAATAAACAAACAAAGGATTTAACAAACTCTTTAGCTTTATAATATTAGTATAGATTCGATATTCATCTTCACTACTTACTAGTTTATACGTAACGTTTTGGTCCATGTTTTATGTAACGAGTATCCTACGAGTAGTTCTTTTTGGTTTGTTGGAGGTTTTTTCTGTTCACGTCCGTAAGTGTCAACCCTCTGAATCCTTACACGTGCCCTCCGGGTGGTGCTAAGAACAGTCTCTGGCGGTAGGCTTCGGCCGCGGCTTGTCACCACCCTCCGGGCTGGGCCAGTGCGTGAAGCGATTCTTCCATGTTTGGTAATGTGGCTCGGAGAAGCCATCTACCTTCTAGGTCTTCATGCTCCATCTTAGACCACATCTTCGCTTTACATCAGGTGAGATTGTGGTCAAATGAAGGCTTATATAATATAAATAAACAAAAAAAAAATCCAACATCCTCCAAGTTTACAAAATCATCAGCTTTGTAATAATAATGATGTACATTAATAAAGTTATCTCCAGTCCAAGTAATTAAACTCATTGCCAACTTACTGTACTTAGTTTTGTTACAAAACTAGTTTTATTAGATTTAAACAAATATTTCCGGACTAATCACACAGCATCATCTATTCCCAAACTAAGCAGTGCTTGTACTATGGGTTTGTTAGGTGACTACGTGGTGGTATGTAAACAAGTTTACGTACTACATAGATACATTTTTTTTTGTGAAACATACATAATATATGAGACATAGAAAACACCAATATTTATTAAGTACCTAACACTAAATTAAATAGTCTTTGTGCTTTAAACTCAGTGAGAATTATAATTTGGGGCGTCTCCGTTAATTTATGAAGCTGGGGACTTTGAGCTTTCAAAGGTTCAAAGCTAATAATGTTCGTGGAATATTCTCAAAATAAATTCAATTGTGTTTATGGCATTATTGGTTTCATACATGTTTGTGGTAGAGGCAAATTAAATTATGTTATCAACATTTACTGGGGTAAGTATTAATTAATACTATTACCTACGTTGGAACTCGCTTTGAACACTACAATTAATTGATTTCTACTGTCGGCTCTGCCCTACTTCGCACGGGTGCAAATTTCACAAAACAAACCTCTTTCTTGAACCTATGTTGCTGAAAACTGCAAATTAAGTTTAAAGATTTAATTGATTTACAGCGGAAGCTTCTTGAAGTTAATCGGTATAATTAAGTAACTATGAGAATCAAAATTGTACTATGCAGTCCGAGTTTTAGGCAAAATTACAAATAAGTCAATATTAAGCATTATTATGACATTGAATTTATACTTCCTGACTCTATAATTTGTAATTATTATTTTTTATTATTGTTTGTATAGGTATGAGATTGTGTGTAAAACAATTGTATTGTTCATATTGATACTGAATTGTAAAACTTGACTTACCTTGTATAACGCCCTGTGTTATAATATAATTTAGGTGAAATAAATAAATTGAAA
Source organism: Gymnoscelis rufifasciata (assembly GCA_929108375.1). NCBI lineage: Eukaryota > Metazoa > Arthropoda > Insecta > Lepidoptera > Geometridae > Gymnoscelis > Gymnoscelis rufifasciata. Next base: position 1,250,766 of record OV815315.1, on the reverse strand, counting down.
CAATTATTAATAAACTTATGTTTCTAAATTTTTTAAACTTGTTGAATGAACATTTAATATAAACTCACCAAATAATAAACTCCAAAAGGCATAACGACGACTGCCACTAACAGGTCAGCCACCGCCAAACTAACAATGAAGTAGTTAGTCGCCGTCTGCAAACTTCTTTCCCTCGCTACACTCATAATAACCAACACGTTGCCGAATAACGTTAGCAACGGGAACACCAGTAACGACAACGCCCAATAGTTATAACTTTGCACATCACTACACTCACTGCTATTAGTACAGTTGAAAAAGGTTTCATTTAAAAAAAGAATCGTTCTGAAATTCGAATCGTTCCGATCGTCGATTCGAAATGAGGTATTTTGATCGGGTGGCCGTAACGAGAAGTTTATTTTCGTTGAATTTTGGCACTGGTGACAGAGGTTCTGCCGCGGCGTGTCCATTTTGTTAATATCTCCTTTCATTGTTATTTGTGCGTTTGTTTGAACGTGTTCTCTCCGCCTCGTTCATTTCGCTGTGTACCTGGAACAAACAGGGTTTATTTGAGTACGGCAGGTCGCTCCATGAAAAATTGGTCCAATTTCACGACCTCTTTTAGTGTGTGGCAACCATGAAAAATTTAGGGAGTGTTTTATAGGGTTAGTGCTTCTGTAGATTTAATAGTTATTCAGTTACTATGTTGATCTTGCCCCAAACTTGCTTATCTGTCGGTGTTGTCTCACAAACAAAATAAATTCTAACTTGGATCTGTCACTCTTGTTCATTGCAATTTGATAAGTAAACAAGTTTATTAGATCTATTAAAAGTTTATGAAACCCTAGACATTTTATTTGGACCTTTTTTTCGTTATTGGCTTAGTGCTAATAAAAACCAAAATAAAGATTGTGATTACTTTATTATTTGTTTTGTGAAATTAATTAAATTATTGAAAATAATTATTCAAAAACAGGTTTTTGGAATTGGGGTTTCTTTTCAAGTGGAGTTGAATCCACGTAAATAAAATTGTCGTCAGTCTGTCAGTCAATATATCAATAGTTGGAGAGATAGTGAACCCTGGGAGTAACGGTCTCCCTGTAAGGTAAGAAATTTGTATACATAGGATATTATGGTATGCTGCGCCCGCCTGCCAGGTCATAGTTATTGCTCTCAGATAGGTACCAGAAATCGTAAGTATACAAATTTCTAACCTTACAGGGAGATCGTTACTCCCAGGGTTCACTAGCTCTTGGACTACAATATATTTGACGTATCTTGCAGGTAGATGGCTATTGTAAGATGTTGTATATATATACGATGTAACTTGGCAAGTTTTACCGAAAAGTGAAAAATTCCGCAAAAAAAAAAGCATAAATAGATTTTTTAGTCTAGTCTTGCTGACGCTTATACTACTCGTCATACGACATAAACAGAGCACCGTTATTAACCAACTTTCAACGAAAAAAAGATATTCTCAATTGGACGCGTATGTTTTTGTATGTGAATCAATGAAAACGAACTACTGAACCGACCCCGACTCCGATGTTCCAATTTCATTCCGTGGTTAATCAGAGACTTATCTCGTTCGATGTGATTGGTGATAGAAACAAAACGTCCGAGTTTCGCGAAAGCTAGGCTACATAAAAAGCCGAAAAGTGAAGATTAAATGCAGACAGGAAAAATAAATAAAAACAAATAACAGCATTCTGCCAAACCCTCACTGTAGCGATATAAACATTTCACCGTTTTAGGGTGCCGTGCCTAAGACTTGTTTTCTTTCTGTATCTCTAGAACCGTGATAGAAATTTAGAAGAATGATGTCTTTATTTTACAACAACGAATACTAAACCACATAATAAATTAATATATAATCTCCTCCCATAATTAAATAGTGTTGGGATGACGGGTGATAGAAGGAAATGGAAGAAAAACACATGTGCCGACCCCACATAGTGTGGGACAAGGGCAGGATGATGATGATGATGAATCTCCTCCCATACAACAAACGTGATTATTTAAAAAAAATATATATAATTCAAATTGTGTAAAAACTGTACACGGTACCCTAGGTTTAGTATGAATCTGTCTCTTACTTATCAAATTTATTTACAGTTAAACAAAGCGAGCGTGTGAACTCTGATCCAAACTTTGATCACTTTTATAAAACAAATTATTTTTCTGTTTATCTCTAAAGGGACTAATTGATCTTGTCGAGACTTTCGCTGGCACATAGTTGATAAATTGATCATGTAAGGTATTCAAAACAATATATATATATTTAGTTTTGTCTGTTAATTCTGGGTAATCTCATAAATTTATTTTAGTAATTTATTTGACAGGTGTTAAAACTAATTACTGCCACATTTACCACAGAAAAGTGGAAATCAATTAAACATAGCGACGAGTGAAGCGATGCCGACTTTGATATTCGATCCCACCCTGTAATTAACCAGAGCTTTACCTCATTTCTGATTATGTAAATAAATTGGTGGGTTTCCAGCACTCGTTCTTTTAATTGATGTAGATAAATAAATAAAATAAATAAATAAAATTCATTTATTACGGACAACATTACAAATTAACAATTACATTAAGATGAGGTCCATATCATATTAGTTACAATTAACTTATACTATATTAGTCTTAAAAATTAGTCAAAATAAAATTAATATAAAGCCATGTTGTTCTATTCGCTTCTCAACTCAATATGAAATATTGAAGCGTACTGTCAGGACAATGTTGTTTCCTTGATAATTTTTGTAAATACAATTTAGTTTTATTAATTTTAAGCTGACCTATCCATGAAATCCCTGTGCTTCTAAGGAAATAAGTGTATTGACTTTGACTTTGATAAATAATATGATATAAACCAATTTATTTATTTTTTTTGTCTGTCTGTCTGTGGTTTCTGTCCGAAAATCCGTTACTTCTATTAATATTATATTATCAAGCGCTCAGTCGCTATATCGTCATAAACAGAGCACTGTTTTTGTCAATCTCTCAAAGCGAACGAGTGAACTGCCCCGACTTTGATGTCCCAATTCCATCCCGTGATTAATCAGAGCTTTATCTCGCTCGATTCAACATACGTGATACCCAATCACATACACAAATGTTGATAAAAGACTTCAATTTGAAATTAATTATAATATAGAAACAGTGCCACACGATTTCCAATATAAATTGTACCTACCTACAACTATTCTGTCACGAGGGCGAGGGCGCGATAAGTATAAAATCACTTTATGAAACGATTTTATATATTTCAATAGCATAAAGCCTACAGGATTTGTTTCTTTAGTTGAAAGCATTTTCAAGTTCGAAGTTCATCTCCGTATATGCATGCAATATTATATTTATGACGGCTTTTAAAAAAATCCTACTCATAATATACAAAACCGATAAATAACAAAATAAGAACGTTTTAACATGGTTACTATAAATATTATATAAAAACTCAGGATCTCAGAGAAAATTTTATAAGAGAGTATTTGCTACTCTTCGAGAATATTCTGTATTTGAAGAGCCTTTGTGTAAGGAAAAATTACCCGCAATTATGGGAAGATTGCCCAACTTTAGGGAGTTTTTATGAAAACATAATGATGTAATAATACCGTTTTCCTGCTGAGTTGATTATGGCAGTTTTTTTATTTGCATAAAGTCAAAGTAATATGTATTAAATTACAAGGCGCGGTTTTCACGCGGTTATGGAAATCTTATACGATAAAAATTTAATTAGACAACTAAGTAGTCTACTTTACTTCCACATTTATTCTACTACTTACTTTATTTTTGTGGTGACAGACAACAATTTATAACTTCCAGTGATTTTTCATAAATTTATTAATGCGCACTAATAACGTATTAATGTGGAGCAGTATTGTCTTGGTGTCTAATAACAATATCTATCGCTATCCGAACCCGATTACACCGTACCTACCTCCATCTTAGTCCTCCGTCTTTCCTCTACATATGTGAGACCATTCAAACGCGGGAAAAGCAAAGAAAAGTGTAGGAGTTAATCAAGTCTAAGTATTGAAATCAACATGAGACAATATTGTTGCATGTTGATCTTGAGAATAGCGTCTGGCGTCCCTCAATATTTGTTTAGCGAGAGACGCAAACTTACTGTCGAGAGTTGGGACAGTCGACCTATGTATTCAAATCAACAAAACCATTGTCACCTGTCGAACACCCAAGAATAGCGTCGGGCGTCCCTTAATGTGAGTGCTGGTACTCACTAGCACTCAGTGTACATCTTGTAGATTTGAATAGCTATATTCAAATCTACAAGAGACAATATTGTCGCCTGACGAACACCCGAGAATAGCGTCCGGCGTCCCTCAATAATTGTTCAGCGCGAGACGCGTACTTACTGTGAGTGCTGGTACAGTAAGTAGACCTAGGTATTCAAATCTACAAGAGACAATATTGTCGCCTGACGAACACCCGAGAATAGCGTCCGGCGTCCCTCAATATTTGTTTAGCGAGAGACGAGTACTTACGGCCGAGAGCTCGCGGTGGACCGTCAGCAAACATAAGTCTACACGGATAGGGACTGAGGTTCTCAGACTTTTAACATTATGTTTGTATATTATAGTGTCTTATGAAGTGTACAAAATATGTGTCTTTAAGTCGGTTTTCTTAGTGTTTTTTTGAAGAAATAGTAATGATTTAGTTTTTAAATTGTGTTTTACAGAAATAGTAGTTCAGCCTTTTCTATTTTTCCAAAGATTTATGTTCTCCCAGCAAAAAAACGAGCTGAGAAGTACCTAAGCCAGGTTTATATATTTATTTATTCTTTGCACATAAAACAATGTACAGAGGAGGACTTAATACTAAAAACACAAAAATTTATTCAAAAAAAGGTGTGTGTGCGATTCACACACGATAGAAGTGAAACTTCAGTAAATCGACGAAAGAATAAGAAAAATAAAAAAAAAGTGTGTGTGTGTCAGCTACGACGCACGATTGGAGTCTACTACTTACGAACTATAATTATGATATATATCAAATAGAAAAAAAGGGTAAATGAACGCATCTGCTAAATGATAAGAGAAACAAACATATATCTGTAATTATTCGGATTATTTATATTACTTCAATAAAGCGCATTACATAAAGTATGTTACAAAATAATATAAATAAAATACCAATACCTCTTTGCGCGATACTTCGTAGCCTCAACTAAAAAGTATCGCGCAAAGAAATTTAAATAAAGCATTGTATTTGTGTCTCTTACCATTTCCGTTTCATCTTTTTGCATCAGGTTTGAAATCACTACGATTCTATAGAAGTTTCACTTCAAAAACTAGTGAACATGTTCTTAGAGCATATTTAGTTAGGTAGTAGAGTAGGTAGATATTTTTGTTCTTTGTTTATAATTTAGGAAATCCAGTTGTTTCTATACACATTATGTACATGGTTTTACGAATAGGCATACACAAAATAGTGATGCCTTTCACTTAATGTAATTATTCCGTCTTATATAATTAATGCGAAGGCTTTTTCTAAGCCATATCTATTTATATTTACTACTAAAAATAAATAAAAACGTTCAAACAAGCTCTGGGGTGTGAAACACCCCGCGAATAACTATGGGTTAACCAATCTTCTCAAAATGTTGCATATTTTTTATGATAAACCTAGTTTACCATAGAAAAAAATATTCTAGAAAGGCCAACAACCGACCTCTCCGACCGTATCTCAACAGGAGCGAATAAATTGAGACTCTGCTTAAAGAGGAAGTAAAACTTTAATATTCTCAGATGGATTTATTACGAGAGTGTGTCGTACCGCAACCGCGGGATACCAGCCCTTATTGCGGTGTAATAAGGGTGAAAATATGACGCTGTGGTTTAATCAAAATCTTCGCAGGGAATGAGCTATTGTTTCAGATAGTGAGTTTTGGAGATATAGAGCTGGGTATGGTAAAATCTTATTTTGGTTCGTATATGAAAATAGAGCTAGTTTTCGTCTAGGTTAGCTAAGCTTTAGATAAATCTTGGTTCAGTTGAAGTTTATCTTAATTTACGTTTCCGTATCCTAAAAGCAACCGTCCTTTTTCTGTCCTACGCTACGTTGCTGTTGTAATATATGCTACACCAAAATTGCATTGACCCATCTTCTAATATGTAAAATTCTCGTGTCACAGTTTTCGTTGCCATACTCCTCCGAAACAGCTTGACCGATTCTCATGAAATTTTGTGAGCATATTGAGTAGGTCTGAGAATCGGCCAACATCTATTTTTCATTATGCAAAACAACGTTTGCTGGGGTCAGCTAGTTATCTATATAAATAAAAATGAATTGTTGTTCGTTAGTCTCATTAAAACTTGGGAACGGCTGAACGGATTTATCTTATCTTAGTCTTGAAATGTTCGTGGAGGTCTAGGAAAGGTTTAAAAGGCGAGAAAAAATAGAATAATTGCCGGGATTTTTTTACCCGTGTGAAGTCGGGGCGGGCCGCTACTATAGAATAAAGAAATTTGACATTTACATAGACTTAAAAGAGCCTTGAAAAATACAGACAATATTTCTAAGACTCGAGAGCTCGCTAACCCAACATCAATCAAAACTTAAGTCAATAAAGTGGCCTTTTGCAGACTTTTATTTATTTATACTTCATTACAAGATAATATAGACCTTCCTCTTTGAGGATAAAGCTGGTATTATTACAAAGCGCTCTCAGCCGGCGGCAGAAATGAGGTTTTTGCGTGAAAGGTGGGACCATGTTTGAGATTAGCTTTAAAATCTTTGATTACTTTGCTCGGTTGCTCTGCAAAGCTTTCCAGTTTATAAAATTACTATGAATCTGCCTTTTGCCCCCTCAGGGTTTGCCTGTATTAAGTGCAGGTACTTTCGGTGTACAAAACGTCGAAATTTTCCAGGAATTCTCAGGTTTTTCAAGGTGAAGTGTAAGAGGTTACTAACGGACGGATTCTTTAGTTGGCCTTGGCCCCTTTCCCTAGCGCATTACTTAGTTGCAAGTAGTAAATAGTTTTAAAGAAAAAACGTAGTATATTGCAAAGACTTTTGTCTGCTTGTACATCAATTATTAATAACTTGTGAATAAATCCTGTATATTGAACCAGCATATTGGCCCAACGAATACAGACCTACTAGGCAACTATGTTATGAAGAGGTTGAGTGAATATGTCTGTTGGAGGCTCTGGAGGTATGCGATAGTGGAATGCGCTTGTTAAGTGACTTTGTCACCGTGACAAATATCACCAGTGCCCCTAATAGAGCTCCGCGCATGCTGAAACGTGACTGTCACCCAAGAAGGCGACATGCCCATGACTTGTGAACTTTTAGTCACCATGTCGATTGGCACTTCGCAAGTCTTAAAAGTTCCTCATTTCTGTTTCGGTCTCGTAATGAAAACCAGAGCTCTACCTACTCGACCCTGACGAAATTTTTTTAGTAAATGTTAAATTTATAAACCAATATGTATAAGAACACCAAAATTGCAATAACTACAAAATTGTAAAAACTGATAACTCAGTTTATAAATACAAGCAAACTGTCAGGAGAATGATATATCCTAGATATTTTTTTACTAAAATTTTTAGTTTACGTAACTTTAAATTGACCCGTCTATGTACCTGTGCTTCTCGGGAAATAAACGTTATTGACGATGACCCTTTTCTTTATGAAAAATAATGTTGATGTACTTACCAAAACGTGTAATTAATTCTAGGAGCAAAAGTTTAGGAGACACAGCTCAATTTAACTTTGAATTCCACGTCCAACTTTTTTCAACTCATTCACTAATTACAGAGGAAGCTGCACGAATTCCACGGCTTTTGAATTCCAATTTTAAAATCAAATTCCATTCTGCTATTTCTTCTTTTGTATTTTAGAATCACTGAAAATTCTGAACATGAATGGATAGCAAAAAGTTTAGTTTTAGAATTTTATATTTAAACAAGGAACACTAGCGTCACTGGTTTATGGATAGACGTTAAAATGGAACACACGATTTTTAAAAAGTTTTTACTAGCTATTCAAGATATGAAAAGGTTGAGGTTCTATTCGATTCGAATTTCAATCTAAATTTTGATGTAAGTACAGTCGAAAACAACACACTTTGTTCTTTGTGACAAGGCTAAGCACTGGTGTACTGGTAGGTACAGAGGTCTCTGAATTGAATTAGGAACAGCACCGTTGCTAATGGAACTAGGAATACGAATGTGGACAGTTGGAAAAAAAGGAACTATCTGGAAAATTTTAGAAACCTCAGACTAATCTTGTTTTGTGATAACACTGCACCTGTCAAATGATACCTCCCATTTAATAAATTACAATCAATGCATTTATACCACATCATAAACTTTGCCCAAACCAATAGATTGTAAATGAATATTTTACCAGATAATTAGATACATTTTCAGAAACTATAAAGTCATTAATTAGTTTTTATATTTCAATTAGTTTTAAATAATTATTGTTATTATAATCTAATCTGTTATTAAATATTTATATTAAAAGAAAAAAAACACATTTTCCTGTGTGTAGAATAAAGAGTTTTTGTATTATGTTGTATATTATAAAAGAATAAAAATTATGCTAAATATTTATCTCTAATATTAACAAAATATATTTTTCTTCAAATAGTTGGGCTTGGCTTTAGAATCCAGCCGCAGGATTTTGGGGGTGCTAATGCTCGATTTCAGGTGGCATTGGTTTCCCCTTTCCAAAAATTTTTCCAAAAACTTTTTTTTTTCAAACATTTTTGTTTACGTGAAATGGAACGTTATTTTTGTATCAAATTTTATAATATGTAATGTTTTTACCCTAAAATTACAATGTTAATCATATAAGTAGCGTCGACGAGTCGCGGGGAAGGTGAACCATTTCCATCGGGAAGTGAAGAAGGTAAGAATTACAATTAGGTTAGATTGTACCTTTATAAGCTCACTTCAATTTACAAATCCGAATCAGTGCACCCTACTTTGGGTTGATTTAGGTCACTTTAAGTTGCAAATCCGAATCAGTGCACCCCTAATTCCACGTGGTCTTGTCTGTCACACAACTAGAGTGTATTTAAAAAGCCCGACCAGCCTCAGCCGCTCCGGCTCGAACGGGTGCCTGCGCTTTGTTACGCAAGGGCGAAGGGGCTGCACTTCCCGCAGCGCCGGAGCAGTTTATTAATACTATTTTTTTTATTAAAGTCTGGAGATGATGGTGTGCCTGTAAAGCGCCATTTATATACTTCGGAAATTGTGGCGATGTTTAATTTGGCTCGTCTGTCTGATACGACAACTCGCCAACTCGAATCGCATTTGCTGAAGAGCATGGGTTGATTTTATCAACAAAAGAGTGTAGAGTGCACCGTAAACCAATAAGGGTTACTTTAATATTGTTTTTTATTTAATATTTGTAACTGAGAAGCTAGGAAATTATTTATAACCCTATTTTTGAGGTTAGATTTTATTGAATTTCAAATTGCTATATCTCCTAAACTACATGTTTCCTCGGGGGGGGAGTGGTACAGGGGGTACCTCCCCCCTCCCCCCCTCCACCTCCCCCCCTCCACCTCCCCCCCCAAAATCGTGCGGCTGGATTCTAAAGTTTTACCAATAGTTGTTTCCTTTTTTTCCAACGGTACTCCACGAACAATTGCGGTGGCTCCTTGCAACTAAATTTATTTCATTGCTGACCCAAAAGCAAGCAAGTGTACGAGTAGTCATACATACCGGTCGTTTCTTTATTTACTGATACTCACCTGTAACTGGGTTCTAAGTAATACCATAATAATAGGGTCATCAACACCCTATTAGCGTTCCTACTGCTGGGACACAGAGACTCCATTCTTGACGAGAGAGATTAGGCATTAAATCACATTAAGATGATGAATGTCAAATGTCTTTCAAACTCTTCAAAGTTCTCAGAACATGCCGGTTTCTTCACGATGTTTGCCTTCACTGTTACAGCACGAGGTTTAAAACCAAGACCTTCGGAAAGAAAGTTAAGTGTTCTCCCACTTAGCCAACACGGCTTACATTACTTCATAATAGGGTAGACTAAAATAACAAGGAGTCCGTCATTTAGATAATTGAAAAACATTGTACCGTATTTTTTATTTTATTATGCAAACAAAAATTCAAGACGCTACAGTGCATTGAAATTTCGCGTGACGTAACGATAAGTAATCCCTTAGCACATCGCTGTCCGAGCTAAACCGATCAGCTAGTCGAAAATATCATATTCATGAACTTTTAAAATTTACTTTATTTTTCGAATGACGGAAACAGCCATACAAATTATGGGCATCTTAGGCAGGTTCCTACGAATATTCTTTACAATAAATAAATCAAATAAAAGCAAGAACTCCTCAATTAATAACTTTACTTAGCTGAGTGTAGGTACCTGTAAAACCTGAAAATGAACACATTTATCTCAAATCCTGCTAATTACACAGCGAAAGGCAAATTAATTTGCTAACGCACATTAATAATTAAATAACGCGGTGACATTTCATTTGCCGCCATCTTGTCTAAAGGGAACGGCGGATATGTGTCAGCTGTCTGTCAATGTCATGTTCCACGCTTAGTAACGTCGTGAATTTGCATTGTAATGTGGAAAAAAATTATGGTCACGGTCGGTGAATGAAAATGAATGTTGCTTTAAAAGTTTTTTTCAATAACAATATGGAACAAATTAAATAAAATATCAAGATGTCTACCCAACGAGCTATGTTCCTACATATCTTTTTCTCTATGGTATCGAATATGAAATTATTACCTACGTAAGTGTAGTGTATGTGCGTACACTGTCTCGAGTGCGCATGGGCAGGGTTAACTCGTCAGTACTGCCAGAGCCGTGGGCGTGTGTAGACGAGTAACGGTTAGTCCACGGTGCATATCCGAGCCAGTGTTTAGGGGCGCCAAAAGCAGACATTACAAGTGGCGACGAGACAAAAGGTAAATAAATCATGTTAAAAACATTTTAAATCGAAAGGAGTTCCGATAATTTGGTATTACAATGTACAAATATCATTTTGCAACGAAACAAACGCTTCTAAGAGACTACCCTCATTATGGGTATAAAAAATGATAGAACGGAAAAATTGCGACAAAGTTGCATTCCAACGGCATTATAATATCTACGAGTATGATAATGTTTGAATATCGAACTCATCTGTGATTAAACAATGAGTTTTTGTTGTAAAATGTATGATCTTTTGTTTTGAATTTGGTTTGGTTAATTTTATGACTATCTTTTATATAAGAATTGATATTGCTTGTTGTGTTTGAGTACCCAGGTACATATAATAATTATTGTTTTTATATCATGATTTTAAAAAAAGTTGATGAAATTTGCACAAAAGTGTCACATAGATTTTTGTCTATGTTCTTACAGAGTAAATTCGGTGACATTTTAATAATGATTTACATACACATTTATTAATTGTAAGGAATATTAAGTTCAATAAAAGGAAAAAAAAGATCTTTAGTAAATTAATCAGTTTTCTAGTAATCATAACAAGTAATTACCAATATTATGTAGTTAGAACTCGGTTCTTTACCACAAAAATACAGTCCAGATGAAATACTCTTATCAAGCTTAATGATTGTGTAGATACCTATATTACGTTAGGTCGGTAACGTAGGTTCTCCTATTTATCTATACTAATATTATTATAAAGCTGAAGAGTTTGTTTGTTTGAACGCGCTAATCTCCGAAACTACTGGTTCGAATTGAATAATTCTTTTTGTGTTAGATAGTCCAGGTATCGAGGAAGGCTATAGGCTATATAAAATCACGCAACGACCAATAGGAGCAAAGATATAGTGGTAAATGTGAAAAAAACGGGAGAAATTATTTCATCTTTGAAGCCTTGGGTTGCGTGCGCCGTGAAAACGGTTCAAGATACACAAAAAATATGTATTAAAGAATAATAGCTCTTTTAATGATCTAAAAAACAGTCTATCTTTTAAGATTAACTCACAAAAACCGTTTTTATGGTACCTAATTTGGTCGAAATAATTTGTTTAAGTTGTATCAACATAATAATATTAATCTTTATTCAAATAAATATGTTGTTGGTTAAGAGTACATTGTTACAGTTATTTATTTTTATCTTATATATAAAAATAAATCGCCAAATGTGTTGCTAAGCGCATAACTCAACATCGCCTGGACCAATTTGGCCATTTTTTTTAAATGTTGGTGTTCAAGGATGGTTTTTACAGCGCGAAAAATTTGAATAATTGCTTATAATAAAATATTTTTTTACCCGTGTGAAGCCGGGGCAGGCCGCTAGTTTGGAAATTTGTTTGTTCCTATTCAAAGCAATCACCATTAAATTGGCAACTTTGGTTTTGACCATTAAAACCTCCATTCAATTGAAAAAAAAAAATGTTTTACTAACATAGATGCCTACCATTTAATTGGAATTAAATAAAGGTCAAAGGAAATAAGAACCTCCATTCAATTGGGAATTTTTTAAGTGCCTACCATTTAATTGGATTTGAATTATGGTAACGGAAGTGAAAAACTCCAATAAATTGGGAATTTCTAAGTATTAAAAACACAAAATTAAATTGGATTTTGTCATGGTTTTGCAAAAAAAAACCTCCATTAAATTGGGAATTGCATAATAACATTAAAGTCAAATAGATTCTTAACATGGTTTTGCAAAAAAAGCTCCATTAAATTGGGAATTGCACAGTATTAATAACATAAAAGTCAAATGGATTCTTGACATGGTTTTGCAAAAAAAAACCTCCATTAAATTGGGAATTGCATAATAACATTAAAGTCAAATGGATTCTTGACATGGTTTTGCAAAAAAAACCTCCATTAAATTGGGAATTGCATAATAACATCAAAGTCAAATGGATTCTTGACATGGTTTTGCAAAAAAACCTCCATTAAATTGGGAATTGCATAATAACATAAAAGTCAAATGGATTCTTGACATGGTTTTGCAAAAAAAAACCTCCATTAAATTGGGAATTGCATAATAACATTAAAGTCAAATGGATTCTTGACATGGTTTTGCAAAAAAAACCTCCATTAAATTGGGAATTGCATAATAACATCAAAGTCAAATGGATTCTTGACATGGTTTTGCAAAAAAACCTCCATTAAATTGGGAATTGCATAATGACATTAAAGTCAAATAGATTCTTCTTAACATGGTTTTGCAAAAAAAGCTCCATTAAATTGGGAATTGCACAGTATTAATAACATAAAAGTCAAATGGATTCTTGACATGGTTTTGCAAAAAAACCTCCATTAAATTGGGAATTGCATAATAACATCAAAGTCAAATGGATTCTTGACATGGTTTTGCAAAAAAACCTCCATTAAATTGGGAATTGCATAATAACATTAAAGTCAAATGGATTCTTGACATGGTTTTGCAAAAAAACCTCCATTAAATTGGGAATTGCACAGTATTAATAACATAAAAGTCAAATGGATTCTTGACATGGTTTTGCAAAAAAACCTCCATTAAATTGGGAATTGCATAATAACATTAAAGTCAAATGGATTCTTGACATGGTTTTGCAAAAAAACCTCCATTAAATTGGGAATTGCACAGTATTAATAACATAAAAGTCAAATGGATTCTTGACATGGTTTTGCAAAAAAAACTCCATTAAATTGGGAATTGCATAATAACATTAAAGTCAAATGGATTCTTGACATGATTTTATGCTGAATGGTTACCTTTTTTGTCGCAATATAACCTAATGTTAATGTATGTTTTTTTTTTGTATTATTGTGTTTGTGACAAAATAAATGATTCTTATTCTTATTCTTATTCTTATTTTGCAAAAAAAAAAAAACCTCCATTAAATTGGGAATTGCACAGTAGGTATTAATAACATAAAAGTCAAATGGATTCTTGACATGGTTTTGCAAAAAAACCTCCATTAAATTGGGAATTGCATAATAACATTAAAGTCAAATGGATTCTTGACATGGTTTTGCAAAAAAAACCTCCATTAAATTGGAAATATTTTAAGTATTTGGTCATGCGACCGCCATTAAATTGGGAACAAGAAAAGTACCTAAGTAGGGTTTTCATTTCAGGTCGTCCCAGCTTAGTTGGTATTATGGCTAACCACCTACCACCTTTAGAAGTACTAGATGTAGAAGGCGACACTGTTCCTATTGGAAACAGGTGGGAAAAATGGAAGAGAGCTCTGTGCATCTATCTTGAGGCTGCTGATATCCAATCAGAGTCGAAAAAACGAGCTACATTGTTACATTTAGCAGGCACAGGCCTACAGGAAATATACTACTGCCTGGTGCTAGTGTAGAAGTAGCCGAAGGGATTAATGTTTTTGAGGTTGCCATTCAAAAAATAAATGAATTCTTTCTTCCTAAACAAAATCGAGTATATGAAAGACACGTGTTTCGCCTCATGAAACAAGAAGGAGAAAATTTTGAAAAATTTTTGATTAGGTTGAGGAAACAAGCTGATAGATGTGCTTTTGAAAGAAAAGATGAACACTTGATTGATCAGATAACCAAGAAGTGTATTTCAGCGGAATTACGGAAGAAAATCTTAATCATTGGTGATAGCATAACACTTGAAAAAATTATAACAGAAGCAAGTACATTGGAAGTTGTTAATAATCAATTAGAGAATTATAGAAAGGAAAAACCAGGAAGCAGCGAAGTAAACGCTATTATATACAAAAGAAACCGGGATTTAGAAAAAAAATACAGGAAATCTACACAAGTGAATAAATACAACAAAATAAGTTGTGGCAGGTGTGGAAGTACTATGCATAGGGCTGATGATACTGAGTGCCCAGCAAGGAAAATTACATGTCATGGATGTCAGAAATTGGGCCATTTTGTACAATATTGCAAATCAAAAAAAGGACCAGTTTAACGAAAAACTGAAGAAAGTGAAGAAAAGGTAAATAGCTCAAGAAGTGGAAAATATGCAAAGAAAAAAAAGATTGAAGTGGACTATGTGTTTTAATGTTGACGATAAAGCGCAGTATAAAATGTTCATTAGGCGGAATCCAAACAATCATGCTTATTGATTCGGGATGCAAAGTAAATCTTATAACAACTGAAATTTTAAAGAAACGTTAAAAAGCCAAGGTGTGAAAACTAGTAACCAGTTTAACAATCCTGATAAAACTCTAGTAAGATCCCAATTAATGTAAAACTGCGTAATCGTTTGAAACAGTAATCATGATCAGCAATCGCGAATCAAAAGCAACGTGGCATAAGGTCATATACGGAGGAACCCGTAATTCACTTCACAGTTTTCTTAAACAAATATATTGGAAGTATCAAAAACTTCAGAGCTCCACCCACAATTAAAAAAATACAAGGTTAAAAACAAAGCCTTTAAAGGAAATACTACGTAAAAAGCTTAGTAAAAACTCTGTCATCGAAACGTTCTGGAAACAAGCCAGGCTAACTAATTTAATGATCTTAAGGAGGTTACGTCTAAAATACAATCACTGGGTTATTACGATGTGAATGACAAAACACAAGTTATTGCTGATGCAAGCCCAGTAGGACTTGGTGCTGTTTTGGTACAGATTGATCCAATAGGGCCACGCATAATTGCGTACGGCAAAAGAACGTTGACCGAGTGTGAAAGGAAACACATTCAGACTGAAAAAGAGCTTATGGGAATATCTCGTAATGTACAATAGTACACCTCATACGACCACGGGTAAATCACCATCAGAATTATTCTTCGGGCTTCAAAATCGAGACAAAATTTAATCATTGGATAAGAATGATTATTTAGAAAATGACACTGAAGTAATAGACGGAGACAAGGTTCAGAAAGACAAAGGGAAAGAGAATGGAGACAAACGAAGAGGAGTTACAGAATCGCATTAAGATGAAGGAGATAATACTGTCAGAAATGATCAGACAGAAGAAAGATTAAGGCCTTTGGACAACAGTACCTAAAACAGATTAAGACAAAGAACAAGGAAATGAAGTAACCGAATAAACTAAGTAAAAATAATAAATCGAGGATAAGTAATAAAAAGGAAGCTTAGAGTAGATAGAACAAGTATGTATTGTGTTTTTATACTTAAGTCAAATAATTAATTGAGAATGTATTAACATAAATATGATATTAATGTTTGGTTAATATTCTTGTTGTTTTATTAAATTGTCAACATGGAAGGGATGTAGTGTATGTGCTTACACTGTCTCGAGTGCGCATGGGCAGGGTTAACTCGTCAGTACTACCAGAGCCGTGGGCGTGTGTAGACGAGTAACGGTTAGTCCATGGTGCATATCCGAGCCAGTGTTTAGGGGCGCCAAAAGCAGACATTACAGTAAGAGAACGAGGGTTACTGACCTAATCACCCGGAAAAGGTTGGGCATGCTAATGCGGTGAATAACTCAAACAAACAAATAGGTAAACAAAAAAATAATATTTTCTCGTTTGATATCGTCTCTCTTCTATTTGCCTGCGAAGAGTAGGTACTTGAGTTCTTCGGT
The DNA here is from genome assembly GCA_929108375.1 of Gymnoscelis rufifasciata. Lineage (NCBI taxonomy): Eukaryota > Metazoa > Arthropoda > Insecta > Lepidoptera > Geometridae > Gymnoscelis > Gymnoscelis rufifasciata. The sequence goes on along the minus strand of OV815315.1, from coordinate 1,234,329 downwards.
CACAACGCCAGAAAAGAAGGGCATAACCTGGAACAACTTATGGTTACTGGGAAGGTTGATGGCAAACGACCAAGAGGACGTAGCCCCGTTAGGTGGACGGACCAGGTCCGAGCAACCTTGGCCACCAATCTACACAATGCCCTTCACTCAGCCAAGGAGAGGAACAGGTGGCGAGCTGCGGTCTGAAAGAAGATCATGCCACAAATAGGGAATCACAACCCTCAGTAATGACTAATGAGGAAATCGACGCGCGGAGGAGACATTTTTTCTTATTTATGCTGGATAAGCCTTCGACCACAATCTCACCTGATGTAAAGTGATGATGTCGTCTAAGATGGAGCATGAAGACCTACATTAATACTAGTGCATTTAATTAATTAGTAGGACATTTTAATTAATACTAGTTCGCAATACTTAGGTACTTAATTGTTATATTAATTAAATTCAATCAACGTTTCAGGTGACTGACCTCTCATATAATTAACTTCATATGTAAGTAAGCTATATGTCCATACCAAGAATACACTATTTTGAGGGTAGATAGACATTTTTTTTGATTTCGAGAAGAAAATAGCGGCCTCGTCATCCACACACTATATAGCACTTACGCGCGCTCGCGTTTTCGTTCGCTATTCTTAAGGCAACGTATTATACCGGTCTTTCTTGTGTATTGTTCTATGTTACACGAATCGAGAAGATCACTCTAAAACCAGCAACCTGTGGAATTCCAATGAAAGCCGGAAGCTGTGCGTGACTATCACCCGAAGAACCTCATGGACTCGTGGACGAGACAGCAAGCAATCTATGGGGTAAGTCGGCCTACGAATTCACTTTTCGCTACATATCGCTAGCAATTGAATCTACAAAATGACTATTTTATGGGAGTGGAAAAAAAACGAAATTTATTTTTTATATATTTATGACAAATTAAACCTGTGTTTTTTTTTTGTATATGGAATTATCCTCGAATTGTTTATAATAGGTATATGTTTAGACATTCTTAGAAAAAAATATTTCAAATTTTATTCTTTATAATATGGGAAGCGAAAACTTTGATCATCTTTTAAAGGAAATTGCGAAAGTGATATTAAACACAGTTCAAATGAAGATGGAAAAATATGACATAGAGCTATTTGAGATTGATTGAATTACGGTTCAATTTTGAACTCTGGGCGACCACATAGAAATATACTAATAATAAGGTCGCCGGGAACAGATTGCTCACAGCGATAAGGCCGCCCTTTGTACTCCGATGTATTACAATGAATAAAATTATTTATTTTCGACAATGACATAAATACTATAAACAATGTTAGAGAAAATAAATACATCGTTGCAAAAATTGTCTCTGACTCAGTATTTTATTGAGATATAGTAAAATAAAGAGTTAAATATCTATCTAGTTTTCTCATAATATATTCTACGGATAACGCCTACCTATTCTGCATGTCCAGTTATACCCTATAAATACACGGAAAGCATGTTCAAACATGATTAACCCACAACTACACGGGATTTATGGTCTAAAACAATGCTAAACCATTTTCAATGTAATTTTTAATGACAGGGTTTGCTTCAACCTTTACTACATGTAACGACTAACGACTAACGGCGGACGGTCACGCTACAAGTGTGTACTTAACGAGCTAACGGAATTTTGTCACGGTCAAGGTGTGGGCGAATATTTTTTTACAAAAGGCACTTAATATTTTTTAAATATTTTCTTCCCGAACGCACACGAAGGATTTTTAAAGTTTGATTTCTTTGAGTGAATTTGATTGTGGTATTGTAGCTTCGTAAACTTAAAGTGGTTTACACCTATAAAGAATATTTAAAAAAAATGTGCGTGTCCATAATGTATTTAAATGTACTTATTGTAGGTGCAACACCATTCCCCATTCTATTAGTATCTGTATCCAATCAATGTATCGATTAATCGAATACTGTGAGCGGTCGCGGGGGCCAACCTAATGATCGATATTTTATCGATTAATTGATTGATTGATTTCCCGCGGCCCGAGTGTCAGTTATGAACTAGCGTCGCTTGGCATGTGTAACGTAAATAAAAGTGATTAAGTGGAAAAACGGTCTTTCGAATGACTACCAACTCCTATAGTATTTATTTAGTTAGGTACCTTAGACTTTTTAAGTGAACGGATTTTAAAGATTATTTTAAATAGGGTTTTGTTGGTAGATGGTAGATATTTTATATTCAATATGCGGTCATTTTGAAATTTAAACGATTTTATCACCGTGATATCTTCATTATTTGAATATAATAACAGCATAACAATAAGGCCGAGTATTATTTTTTTTGCTAGATAAGCCTTCATTTGACATTTGATGACCTGATGTAAAGTGACGATGTGTTCTAAGATGGGGCATGAAGACCTAGAAGGTAGGTGGTATATTCCAGAAACATTTACAAATTATAATATTAATATAAATATTATTTTTTTAAATCGCACTTCAAATGCTGCGCTTCTCGTAATACACACGTCTCGTAATAAATTTTTAAGAGCAAAGGCTCTTAAAAATATAAAGACTCATTTTATTATGGATACAGAATAACCGTCATAGCTCATAGGATCGTGCGAAGAACTGATAACCGTTGGGGTGAGCGTTTTCTGGAGACCGCGACTCGGCAAATATAGTGCCATCCAGGTGGGATGACGACCTGTGAAAGACTGCAGGCAGATGCTGGATGGCCTATGTCCAGCCGTGGACTGATATAGGCTAATGATGATGGATACAGAGGTAGCGCTAAAGGAAGTTGAGTTTGAAAAGTGAGGAAGGGACCGCAACAGCAAAAAAAAAGGTGTGTGTGCGATTAACACACGATAAAAGTGAAACTTCAGTAAATCGACAAAAGAATGAGATGAATAAAATAAAAATACTTTGCAAAAAGATTTTGTTCGGGCGGTCACCCATCCAAGTACTGGCGTCGCGCAAAGTTGCTTCACCTTGTTAGCGTTTAAGATTGGCTTACCTGTGGGGTTTTCCGTTGCATCCGGTTTGAAATCACAACGATTCTAAAAAAGTTTCACTTCAACTAGGTTTTTATTTTCTCTTGACAGTGTTTTCACATTTTTCAACGCAGACAGACAGACTGACAGACAGACGGACCGACAGACAGAAAGAAGACAGACAGCCCACTATTTTCGGGGGTTTCTATAAATCTTCCAAATTAAATTACTGTCGCTTGATTTGAAAGAAACAAAATTTTAATTTCCACGATTTGCTGATAAAGCTGTGGTGTTCTATTCGCTTCTCAATTCAGTATAAAAAATTAAAGCGAACTGTCAAAAAAAAGCTTTAACAATTTTAAGGTGACCTATCCTCTGCTTCTAAGGAAATAAACGTTATAACATACATAACAACAATAATAACTTTGAATTTGATTAAATTAATCACAGAGAAGACAAAAAATAATTTAATGCTAAAAATAAAATAAAATCGCCCTTACTTTCAGCTAAAAACTGGTTATTGTGAAAGCCACCATGCGTGACCAAGAATTTAACCCTGACTTAACTTCAAGCATTTTATTCCAGCATTAAAATGCTAACAAGGTTGGAATTAAAATCTCCACGTTTCGCATACTAAATTAATTAAGAGACCTTTAAAGGTGGAGGTAGGTACACTACTTGAATTTTTGGCAAGTGGATAACCTTCTTTGTGGTTAAAACAAGCCCGTGAATTTGCCAGAAAGAATAATTTTCGTTACGATATGAATTCCAGTTTGACTCGCCATGATGACCAATCATTGTATGTAGTATATCATGCTACAATTAAATGCAGACGAATGCTATCTATATAAATAAAAATGAATTGTTGTTCGTTAGTCTGATTAATGTTACAACAAACATTTTAAATGTTCAGGGTAGGTTTAAACGGTGAGCAAATAAGGAAAAATTGCCGGGAATTTTTATACCCGTGCGACGCCGGGGCGGGCCGCTAGTTATTAATATTAATGTTTATTAATAATTATTAATATTCTATTAGCATTGATAGGTCTAGTATACGACTGCCTCAGTGGTGCGATGGGCGACAGTCCTTGCGGCGCAAGAGATCGATTCCCGCCGAGGGGTCAAGTGTTTGTATGATCTGCAATCACTTTCTTCTTCGTCTGGTGATTTATCTATATAGTCTGTCTATTATATTAAGTATATCAGATATCTAGTACCCGTAACACAAGCTTGGAGCTTACCACGGGGCTAGATGTTGTTGCTTGGATTGTCCGGTAATATTTATTTTATTTATTATAAAACAGAAATAATGTTTTCAATTAGTCCAGTAGTTACCTCGTTGCAATATTAGTAGAATAGTAATGAATACATGGTTTTTTTCCCCTAAATTCGAAAAATTACTTCGATAATTTGCCATGAGGTCATAATTAGTCATGTAGAACATTAAAAGCCGTTAGTGACGAAACGTTCTCGAATCAAGACCCCACATCACCAAGCGTAAGCGCAACAAGTAGAGGACCGGATGACTTAGTAAATACGGAAGTCACCACGTCTAACGTCAACGACAATGTCAACGTCAATCACAGTGCCACAAATAATGCAAGTGCTTGCGAGACCTGCCCCGCACTTAGCCGTATTATTGTTTACTGCAAAACCTGTATGCTATTTTATCCGAACGTTATTCAACTTTTCACGAACAAAGTTAACATGATAGTTTTGTTGGAAGTTCCCACCGGGAATCGAACGGGCAACTTTCTCAACTTCGCAGACTATCTGCAGACGGGAATAGCGATGTGTGAATGTATTACTTTTATCAAATCATATTTGTTTTGTTTGTTTTACTCGAAATCGGTAAATTCTATGAAAATTAGTTTTCTTTTTCCACACAAATTCTAAGATAGGATAAGATCCTAGAAGGTAGATGGCCACATAACGAAACACGAAAAATTCGCTTTACGCATTGGCCCGCATCCCGGAGGGTGGTGACAAGCCGCGGCCGAACCCTACCACCAGACTGTTCTTCGCACCACCCGGAGGTCACGTGTAAGGATTCAGAGGGTTACCACTTACGGACGTGAACAGACAAAAAACCTCCAAAACAAACAAACAAACATTTCAGCATTATGATCACTAGATACGAGGCATAAGGACATATTGGTCCGCGTACTCCTACCAGTAGGAGAACCGAGTAGAAGCAACAGGAATCGGTCGCACATTCGGCCTGCTAACCCGGACCGGTGTGGACACGGTCAGCCGTGTCCACACCGGTCCGGTCCGACGATGTCCTCTGGTTGCTTCCTGAAGAGGCGTCCTTTCTGGACCGATAAGTTTTTGACGTGATATTACTTTTGTATCCCATTCTACCTCTAGTGTTCCAATTCCAATTTTGTTTTGTATTGTTTTTGTTAGAACCGGACCGGACCGGTCGGCCGTAAAGAATACTTTTTTTACAAATAAAATGAATCAAGGATTTTTATAAATTTGAATGGTTTCGGATACCTATTCGATTGAATATGAAAGTTCGGAGTTGCTATTTTGCAATAAAGTTTCAGTGAAATGGTAGCGTTCAAAAATGGAGAAATGAAATATATATAGCATTTTTACTCAACGTTTTATGAATGTCACGTTTTGAACTATAACGTATGGTAACCACGTAGTGCGTTGATAGAAAGAGCTGGTAAGTTTTCAATTATTCATATACATTTGAATTTTGGTAGGGGTCCTTAATACACCATTGTCAAGAAACCTGTATCAGAATTCCCCACCTATTATGTTAATGCATTTATGTTATAATAATCATAGAATGTGTTGCATAATGAATGTCATGTGACGAAAAGAGTGTTAGATATGTGTGTTGATGGATATGTGGGAAGAGGTAGGCCAAAGAAAAGATGGATGAACTGTGTAAAGGATGACATGTGTAAGAAAGGAGTGAGCGTTGAGATGACGAGTGACAGAGGAAAATGGAAGGAAAAAACATGTTGTGCCGACCCCACGTAATGTGGGATAAGGACAAGAGAATGATGAGAATGTGTTGCATAAGCACCCCTATTTACTTTCCTGCTGCTGGTATACAGAGATTAAGCATTAATTCATTACATCATTCACGCTGCCCACATTCGAGTTGGTGAATGTCACATGTTCTTTAAACTCTTCAAAGTTTTGGGAACAAGCCGGTTTCTCACGACTTTTGAGCACGAGTTTAAAGCACACATACATTTTTGAAGAAGAAAAAATCCAGAGGGCTTGAACCCATAACCTTCGGAATTAAGGTCGAGAGTGCCACGTCCAACACAGCTTTATCTATATAAATAAAAAGGAATTGTTGTTCGTTAGTCTGATTAAAACTCGAGAACGGCTGAACGGATTTATCTTATCATAGTCTTGAAATGTTCGTGGAGGTCTAGGGAAGGCTAGAAAAAATCGAATAATTGCCGGGAAAAAAAAATTGAATAAAAACTCGTGCGAAGCTGGGGCGGTTGGAATATGTAGGAATTATTTAATTTACTTAAGTTGGCCGAAAACCTTCAGACCCGGGCCGGTCCAATCCAGTCCAGAGTCGGCAAACTCAGAAAACAATCAATCATAGTAAATATCCCGCTATAAATCTTAATAGTGATGGGCCACTAGTCGAGAATATAATTTGCTGGCTGTTAATAATATATTGTTTATTAGCGTGTCAAAAATTAACTACTTCGTGAATAAACTACACACAGGATTCGAACCTGCATCTCTGGGATAGCGCCCCAACGTAGATGTAGGTTCGAATCCTGTGCGCGAAGGTTACCGTACCTATGTGTCTTAATTTTTTCTGCATAAAATTTAAAAATAGTTTAACCAGCAAAGTGAGTTTTATTACTTATTAAAAATCATTAAAATTTAAGGTATATCCACAGAAATAATTAGACACATTAATTACATTTCTGTGATTATATACTACCAATTTTTTTAATCTATATTTCAAAGAATAATGAAACACTTACTTAAACATCGTATATTATTCCGTTTGCAAATGTTTCAGTATTCTCATCCGAAGGTTTCATTATAAATGTATCTACATCTCAGTATTCGAATACGGGATGCTGTACATCTCACATTTCATATGCTTTCAAGGTGTGTCTGCTTTGAAGCAAATTTACAGTGCAACAAGTAATAAAAAAAACAGTTTCAGCTCTGTTACACGAGCTTAGAGCTTACCATGTTGTTCCCACACAACAGCATCCGGAACATCCGGTTCTCCGGAAATATTTATTTTAGTTATTTGTGCATTGAGTTTTAAGGCAAATTTACAGAAAAGTAAAAGCAATTTTATAACGTCTGAGTGGTGCAGAGGACGAAAGTTTGCTAGCATCGTAAGTGGGGTTGTTTCTCGCTTTTAAGGGTTCAGTCATCATCATCATCATCTCAGCCGTAAGACGTCCACTGCTGGACATAGGCCTCCCTCAAAGATCTCCAGTGGTTTCGGCTGGCAGCGGCCTGCATCCACCGTGAGCCCGCAGCCTTCACCAGATCGTCCGTCCATCTAGTTGGTGGACGTCCTACGCTGCGCTTGCCGATCCGTGGTCTCCATTCGAGAACCTTTCGGCCCCAACGACCGTCTGTTCTTCGTGCTATGTGGCCTGCCCACTGCCACTTCAAAGAACTAATCCGTTTGGCTATGTCGGTGACCCGCGTTCTTCTACGAATCTCCTCATTTCTGATTCGATCCCGTAGAGAAACCCCGAGCATAGCCCTCTCCATAGCTCTTTGAGCGACTCTGAGCCTGTTTAGGAGACCAATAGTGAAGCACCACGTTTCGGATCCGTATGTCATCACTGGCAACACACATTGATTGAAGACTTTCGTCTTGAGGCACTGCGGTATATTAGATGAAAAGACGTGTCTTAGTTTCCCGAACGCTGCCCATCCGAGTTGGATTCGGCGACTGACCTCTTTCTCGAAATTGGACCTACCTAATTGGACTGTTTGTCCTAGGTATACGTATGCGTCAACAACTTCGAGAACCGAATTCTCAACCATAACGGGGGCGGGCACAACATGGACATTAGACATGACTTTCGTCTTGTCCATGTTCATCCTGAGGCCCACCCGTTGGGAGACTCGATTGAGGTCTTCAAGCATTGTGCTGAGTTCTTCCATCGTCTTCGCCATGACTACGATATCATCTGCGAATCGAAGGTGAGTGAAGTACTCGCCATTTATGTTGATGCCTAGCCCTTTCCATTCTAGGAGTTTAAAAGCGTCTTCTAAAGTGGCTGTAAACAGTTTCGGAGATATGACATCTCCCTGCCTAACTCCTCTTTGTAAGGGAATCGCTTTTGAACTCTGTTCCTGTACTCGGACTGACATAGTGGCGTTTCTGTACAAACACTTCAACACTTCGATATATCGATAGTCAATGCGACATCGTTGGAGAGACTCAAGCACCGCCCATGTTTCCACCGAATCGAAGGCCTTCTCGTAGTCCACAAACGCTAAACAGAGCGGCAAGTTATACTCTTCGGTCTTCTGTATAACCTGCCGCAGCGTATGAATGTGGTCTACGGTACTATAGCCTTTTCGGAACCCGGCTTGTTCGGGGGGCTGGAAGTCATCAAACCTGCGCTCGAGACGATTTGTAAGGACCCTAGAGAACAGCTTATAAACATGGCTCAAAAGCGAGATGGGTCTGTAGTTCTTTAATAGGGCATTATCACCTTTCTTAAAGAACAACACCACCTCGCTTTTGTTCCATGCTTCAGGCGTAGTACCTCCGAGCAAGGAGGAATTGAAGAGCTTCTGAAGGACTTTAAGTACCGGTGTTCCACCCGCTTTCAGAAGCTCTGACGTGATTCCATCCTCACCCGGCGCCTTGTTGTTCTTCAGCTGTCTCAGGGCCATTCGAATCTCGTACAGGCTGATGTCCGGAATATCTTCGGTGTAATGTCGGGTCAGTTTGGCTCTTGGGTCTTCGGCCGCACTGGTAACAGGTTTTGTGACCGACGCGTAGAGCTGCCCATAGAACTTTTCGACTTCCCTTAACACTTCCGCTTTCGTCGACGCTACACTGCCATCATCCCGCTTCAGCTTCGTCATCTGGCTTTGCCCAATAGATCTATCTCTTGCAAACACTTTGGAGCCCTGGTTTTGCTCAATCGTATCTTTAATACGAGAAGTACTAAAGATACGAATATCGTGCCGCAAGGATTTTGAAATTCGTCTATTGAGCTGCCTATGGGACTGGGCGTCGTCGGGAGATAGCAGTTTAAGCGAGCGTCGTTCAGCCATAAGGTCAAGGGTGTCCTCAGAGAGTCTCTGAGTTCTATTGGTACGGCGAGTCTTGAAGAACTGAGACCCGACCGTATGGACAGTCTCTACGAACCTGTTGTTGATCTCGTCCACCGATGCGTTATCTTCTAGGCAATCAAAGCGATTTGAGAGCGCGAGTTGAAAGCTCTCGGGGTTTTCGACCTGGGCGCGAGTAGGACGGAGCGTGGACTTCATCAAACGGGACCGTTCAAGTTTAACGTTCACATTCAATGTGCCTCTTACGATTAAGTGATCACTACCGGTTTTCACCCTGTGAATCACAGAGACATCATTGAATATCCGTTTCTTGTCGGTCATGATGAAGTCAATCTCATTTCTCGTGTAACCGTTGGGACTAATCCAGGTCCACTTCCTGTGAAGTGGACCTGTGGTGTGTGAGGGTTCAGTACCCAATGGGTAAAACGAGACCCTGAGTGGATGCGGAATTAGTACTAATGTTTGGTTCCATATAAGCAGTTAGAATGGATTTTTATAAATTAACGCCTTAATCCTTCAATTAATAAATAATCCTTAATCCTTATTCCTACTTGTATCCATAATCATTAAGGTTTGTGTGAGGAAATAAACGAATTTTATTTATTTATTTTATTTATTTATTTTATTTATTTATTTTATTTAATTATAAAAAATCATGAATGACGGGACACTGAATTAATAAAGTTGTCATGTCTCTTCTATGTTTCATTGCAATGTTGTGTTCAATAAAGAAAATCGTATTGTAATTTATTAAATAAGAACAAAGTGCTTTCAGAACACAAGGACACGATTTCTCTCAGAATAATTATACAACAATTTATCAGCGCTCTTCTCTGCCGCTGTTAAGTTCAAAAACATGTTCGGAACCCACTTAGCTTCATCAAGCAGTTCTCCTTCGTATCTGAATGTGAATATTTAAAAGCCTCCAAACCATAAATTATCGGGAGTTTGAAGTAATATTGGCACTTTGCTGCTCGTAAATCTTAGAGTTTGCTTTGGATTCTGCTGACCTAATTTCCATCCCTATATCACGGAACATGCATGAATATTTTAATTATATTAAAAGTTTATAGGAAATTAGCTTCCGCCCGCGGCTGCGCTTTTGTAAAAGTAGCTTTTGTCCTTTGAACAACAGCAATGTCCGTGTTAAATTTGATCTAAATCAAGCTTCGCTCGCAATAATAAATTTTTCCGCAAAATGTGATATTTTAACGTGGTAAAATTGATGAAATTTAAGTAATAGATACCTATGCGCTATTCTGATATGTACGCTAAGTATATTACTGTGAAGTTTCATCGAAATCCATTCTGTAGTTTGAACGTGAAATAGGCACAAACACAATTACAAACTTATATCCTCATTAACTTTCACATAAACAGTATTAGTAGATTTTAGTAATAGTAGAATTTTTGAGCAATAGCATAACATTTTAATGAGAGAAGAGAGAGGGAGAAAAAATCTTTATTTGTAAACTACAAATAAAAATGCTTATTTGTAACATTTTTTAGATTTTGTTACCAGGTCTTTCTAAATCCCGAATAAAGGACTTAATTTCCTTTTGAAGGTATTATAAAAGAATAAATCATGTTTATTTTGAGGTCGTACCCAGCGGATAAAACGAAACATTATTACTAAGACTTTGTTAAATGTCTGTCACAAGGCTCTATCTCAAGAACCGTGAAAAGAGAGTTGAATGTATGCTGATGTCAAGAAGCTCGAAGTCATTAAGGTTTCGGTCCAAATCTACGCGTCAGCAACGCGGGAGTATCTGCATCGCTGGACATTTTTGCCTAAAATTGTCCCGCGTTGTGGTCGCGTAGGTGTGCATACAGCCATTTTAAAGTAATTTTAGAGTCAACCGCGCGGTAGACGCTCTCGCTTCACAGTCGCTTTGATCGCGCAGTCTTGGCCGAAGCAAACAGATTGCTACGCGCCAATCTGTCAGCGCCGAACACCAGCGTGAAGCAAAAATCGGCCTTAAATCTATTAAATATTCATCGTCATCATCATTTCAGCCGAAGGACGTCCACTGCTGGACATAGACCCCACAAAAATCTACGAATCTCCTCATTACTGATTGGATCCCATAAAGAAACTCCGAGCATAGGTCTCTCCATAGCTTTAAGCGACTCTTAGCCTATTCATGAGACCAATAAAAGCACCAAGTCAAATATTGCATTTTAAATAATATAGTATTTTTCTTTTTTTTTCCATAGCATATCTTTACTTGATAAAACCGCGAAAGTTAAGTAATCACTTAGATATATAGATAGATAACTCTTTATTGTACACCACAAATAAAAATACAAACTGCAAACAATAATCACTTAGTTCGCTTTAATTTAGTACCAGCCTTATTCAAATTGATCCTTTAAAGGAATTAATATTTCATAAATGATTTCGCCAGAAGGCCAAACCCTTAAACATATTTAAAGTTGTTTTCAAGCCATTTTCCGGAGTGGAATTAAATAAGAGAAGGCCCTTTCGTTTGTCCTTAAACAATAACATGGATAATGGTGCAATAATAGGATTTGATTCAATATTTTGAACCGCTTTGGATATATTTTATTTATTAAGGACAGCAAACAATTACACTATTAAAGAGATTGGATTTAAAAAATGTACGATGGTTCACTTATTTTATGTCCTAACGTATTATAGAAATGACTGAAAAACTAGAATGAAAAACTTGTTTCGGCGAAAATATAGAGAAAGGAATACCACAAGTGATTTTTTATGGGATAATTAGTATGTTTTAAATAACTTTTGTATCTGCACTAATATTATAAAGCTGATGAGTTTGTTTGTTTGACTGTTTGCTATAATCTCAGGGACTTGTCCAATTTGAATAATTATTTCAGTGTAAGATAACCATTTATCGAGGAAGGCTATGCTACTTTACACCGGGGCGTTTTCACGTTGGGCCCCCGTGAAACATACAGTAATTATTACTATATATTTTTTTATATCTACATATTAATACTATACACAAACATTCTTTTTTATATTTATTCTACCAGTTATAATTATTATTTACAGTTAAAATGACAGGAATTCAACCTGCAAAAATGTACAGGCTTCTTCGATACAGGCTTAGCATAGTGAATAAGTCACCAGATAATACTGTCTGTTCTATAAGTTATCTGCAAATAACTGAAGGACACATCACGTCTATTTTAAATGTATTAGTTTTATTTCGAAGTGTGTTTAGATTATAAGACTTAATGTTTTTTCTCAAATAAATATTTTTATTTTAATTTTTAATCCATAAATAACTTCAATTTAATAATAACTAAATTGAAATGAGACTAACATGCAAGAATCATTAAAATCGGTTCACGGAGAAAAAGCTTTCATTTAAAAAATAAACATTAAATCGGTTAACTCCGAAAATCTTTATAATAGACAATTTAATAAATCCTTTTCCCGGAAGTCTATTGAAAACCAAATGTAATAAAAATTTGAAAGGAAACCGTGATTTAAAGATATGAGAGTCCCGATATTTCAGCATTTCATAAGCCATGATGGCAGTGGAACTGAAGCTTCAACGAATCGGGTGACAGTTTATTGGCAGACAAAGCGGTCTTCCCTCGTTCCAGTCTTTATTGCGATGCGATTCACTATTTTTACGTTTATTTTAATTATTGTAGCTTCAAACTTACTTTTAAGATAAATGAACCTGATTCAATGCTGATTGACGTTTGCCAATCTGTCGACGAACAACAAAAAACAGACAGTGATAAATTAAAACAATTACACAAAAGCAATAAAAAGCAAGAATGCATAGCCGCAGGTACTGGCGTAAGAATGTAGCTCATCCACAAAACCAAATACTGGTGTACTCACTTACGCGACGAATTGAGAACTTCCTTTTTAGACGGAAGTCGGTTAAATAGCGGTCTCATTACTAAAAATCGACCACAACCTTGAATGGAAAGGATTATTAGGAAAAACAAGGGAATGTGTGTTAGCACACAACGTATCTTGATACGAAAGTATTATAAACATACTTAAAGAGTATTATAATAATTTTACCAACATATAAAATACCTATTACCTAAGATAAGTTCACTAGTAAGAGATGAAGTAAACTAGGTAGGAGGCAGTAAATTGCGGCACTAAATCACAGTACTTACGAATCGACAGGCGCTCGAATATCCGTTCGATGAGCTTAAAACGACCTGGAAAAGATAACAAATGTTTTAATCGCTGCTTAAATTCTTATATCTTTATCATTTTAGCTGTGAGATGCCTACTACTAGATATCAGCTCATAATTGAACGAAATGTCAATGCATTCATCCCCGGATTCATGGAATTCCAGTTATTTCGGCTGACAGCCTGCATCCAGAAATAGTCTATAGCCAGTCACAATTCTTAACTTTGCATGGCAAAGTTATTTTAAGATAATATTTGTTTACTATGAAATACTCGCACAGTCTTAAAACCTCATAAATCGGTTTCAATATAATTTATGTATCCCTCAAATTAAAACACCATTTTGTAACAACTATATACAATTTTTCAATCATCAGCCAAATAATCTGCTAAAAAAAAACTTTAGACATAACACAGTAATTAGCTCTTAAACAGAGTTGCGAATGATTTTTAATGAGTGATAAACCTCACTTTTAGGTTAAACTATTTAAATTATTTTGCAGAAAAAGATTAGGACAAAATACAAAAAAAGAGTTAAAAATGATTTCACTATAATCTTAGAAAATGTTTTAATGGAGATATCTTTATGTTTTGTTAGTTATAGATATTAAATTTGTGTAGGTACGAATTTAACTATGAAACTACTATTGTATGGCCGCTACGGGTAAAATTTTAGGTACTGACTGATTGAATTATCTTGCCCTCTCAGTTCTCTTCAATACTGCACCTTAGATAAATAAATCGATTACGCGTTAATTCACATAATCTTTGAAAAAGATTGGATGATATTATTAATTTCTATTCATCTGCTTTTAGCTTATAGCGACAATTTTGTTTTAATAAAAAATAACAATAGAGGTGCTTTCAATTCGGATAAGGTATTTTCAGATATATAATGTACTCCGCGTCCTTCTCTTAGAATAGAAAATAAAATAGGTAAACGAAAAGGCAATTAATAAAACCCCACGTTCCCAGTTGTTTAGTATCGTCTAATATACTATTGGAGCCTCTCCTCTCCAAAGTGATACATAAATCATTCCCCTCCCAATGGTGAGTATAAAAACCTAGACCAAATAGATTTATCGGCTAAGCCTATTGTTTAATCCCCTCTACCTTCGCAATGAAACATGCTATTGATACCTTGGCCCATCGCCAACTGAAGCTAAACTCCCAAACTGAAGTAATTAGCCCATTTAACCATTGATTGAATAGTTTTCAATTACATTCTAGTTGCAATGAAACAGTCGAACTATGAAGTTTACGAGTTTGTTGAATACGGGTATAAATGTTAATACATATATACATAGTATTTGAAGATTCTAGTGATTTTTTTAATATTATACTTTGTAAATGTATTTTCTCCTGATTTTTCTTATATAATGTATGTATTTTATTTTTACTTCTTTTCATATTATTTATGTATAAGCAATGATCTTTGTACTCCGTCTTTCGTGTTCCTAGCAGATCCTATCCATCCCAAGCTTGCCTGGAAGAGATCGCTTTACCAAAAAAATACGATTGGCGGTCATACCATTCACCCCTCTGAATAAGAGCAATATATTTATTTATTTTACGATTATTTTGAAACTCTTTGTTTTCAGATTTTATGTAAAAGCTTATTTTAAAACCGTTGACTTTTGTTAGCACTCAAATAGAAGTTGTTATGAATTTAGTAAAAATAATAAAAAAAAACACGAAAAACTTGTAAAAATGTTGTGTTTTTGGAGTTGACACACACACACTTTTGTTTTGTTTTAATTCGATCTCTAACACACTGTAAAGAGTCCAGTAAAAGAGCTATGTATAGGATATGCTGTGGGTGTCTCTTTAGCATAGTTTTATTAAAAAAGAAAATGCGTAAAAGAACGAATGTCACATGCATAAGCATATTAGTTAATTAGAGTTGAAATGATTATGCACATAAATTAGCAATCTGCTTAAAACCCCCTACGTCTCAACTCATGGCGTTTCTTTAATGGAAGCTGCGAAAGCATGAGAATAGTGAAACTCCATGATCTTGCTTCGTTTGGATTCGCGAAGGTTTGGTCCCAATACCACTTCGATTTTGTGAAGAGCTATATATAGCTCGTTGAGCAACTCCGAGTCTATTTACAAGAAAAACGGTTGTATTTAAATGAAGATCGACAAACTCCATTCTTTTTTTCCAGTTAGAATTAGAGTCCAAAAAGTAGTCAATAGTATGGTTACTATACTAAGAGATTGCGTTATTGCCACATGTCCATTCGTCATAACTAGTGATGTACCTAAGAAAACATTTAGTAACGTTATTAATAAGATTTAGATACGTTATTCATTAGGCATAATTATAAAATTTTGTAAATTGTACTCCAGTTCGAAGTTGCATAGCACATTTTCGTAAATATTTTTTTTACATTCAATTAGAATTAGATAACATACTCAATTTAAATGTATAAAACTGTATTGTAAGACAAAGACGAGTGCCTATTGTTAGACGGCTGGGTTAGTTAAGCCTACATTAAGTAGGTTAATTAAGTTATGTTACTAAATGTTAAATAAGTAAGTAATAAAATGTATTCTTATTCTTATTCGATAATGACCAGTTAGAAACGCAATCTTAGCTGCAAGACTAGATAGGATTTTATTTAGGGACTTACTATTATTTTAGATCAAGTACATAATGTATACATACCCATAAATAATGTCATAAACCTACATGTTAATTTATGCTATAAAATGTGTGTTTCTCATGATTGTACTGACAGCTGTCAGGAACGCTATTTGACAGCGGCGCGATACTATAGTCTAGTAGAATGTACTCGCGAGTGCATGGAAATTGAATTGCAACGGTTGGAAACTACTAGCAACCGCCTTCAAGCGCCCAATGAAACTTAATAGGCGGAATAATGGAGTGTGGGACGAAACAAGGTTGAGTAAAAAATCATTGGGGAATT
The DNA here is from genome assembly GCA_929108375.1 of Gymnoscelis rufifasciata. Classification (NCBI taxonomy): domain Eukaryota; kingdom Metazoa; phylum Arthropoda; class Insecta; order Lepidoptera; family Geometridae; genus Gymnoscelis; species Gymnoscelis rufifasciata. The sequence continues at coordinate 1,217,987 of OV815315.1, read as the reverse complement.
GTTGGGTGTCGAAACATCCATGTTCAATAAGTGTTTCCGTTTGCAGCAAAAAAATATTGACTATGGAGTGTTCTCAGATCAAGAAACTTTTTTATATTTTTAGTTGTCTATTATTCTTATATTTTAATTGCTTAGTAAGATCTCAATTTTCTTTTTAGGGTTCCGTATCCATAAGGTAAAACGGAATTTCGTCGTCTATCTGTCTGTCTGTGAAGGCTGTATCTCAAGAACGCCGCTATAACATCAAATACTAAAAAGAAACAATCAATAAATATTAAAGGGGGCTCCCATACAACAAACGTGATTTTCACGAAGTTAAGTAACGTTGCTTGAGCCCGGTACTTGGATGGGTGACCGCTCTTATTTGTTGATTCATGTGGTTAAAGAAAGGTCTTAAGGATGGTACGGCCGTGCCGCTTTTTTGCTCGACTTGGTGGGGGCACTGCCGTGCCCCCAGAAATACATTTTATTCCCAGACATTTTATATTACAGCATTTTTCTTTAGTTTGTTTTAAGAAGCACAAGTCAGAAGCACTGCATGCTATTAATTCGTTGAACTCTATGAAAGCTTCAAAGTTCTCACCTTGAGATTGAGTCTGCATACATTTAAAACAATTGTATTAGCATTTCTGAAGGTTTCGTTGTGAACAAAATATAAAACAAATTTATGAAAGCTTTAGCTAGAAAGTAGCTTTACACGGCGTTGCTCGTGTTTGGATTTACCCGCGGTATAATACTTGTTCTCAGGGGTTAATCCAAAACACGTAAAAAGCCTTCCTCGATATATAGCTATATAGCACTGAAATATTTTTTCAAATCGGATTAGTAGAACTTGAGATAAGCGCGGTCAAACAAAGAAACAAACTCTTCTCTATAATGTTAGTTTTCTATATAAAAAAATATATGTATTAAGAGTGGGCGCCGTGGAATTTGGTTATAGGACTACCAAGAAGAACACTCAATACTGCGCTCACCAACCCGCCTGCCAAGCGTCGTGGGTATTGGAAAACTATCTCAGTGTGATTGAAGGCGGCCTACCTACCTCCTGTTTCCGGCTTGCTACGGCCGAAACGAACGGTATTTATTGCAATGGATGAAATTGTATTAAGCTAAAATTTGTTGCTAGCACCTTAGGCCCATTGTATTTTACTTCAATAGATATTGAATTGTTTTCAATATATGATTTTAAATCCCGACCGAAAAAGAAGGGTTATAAGTTTGACGTGTTGGTCTGTCTAGATTTTATTTTATAAATTGAATTTACAAGCGCATCACGTGAATATTAAAAAATATTAGGAAAATTTTTTTACTTGTGCAATAAAACTAAGGTTTTGTTTTTTTTTTCATTTTTGATTTAGATAGAAAGTCGTTTGTTTGCCTAAATTACTAATTTTTTTATCGCATTTCATAATTCCAATAGCTAGAAATATTATTGCAGTCTTATTTAGTACATTCTTACATAACCATAGTAAGTTAAGTCCAAAAATACTGCAACATTGCACCTTGAAGGACGAATTCATACACTTTGTAATAACTGAAATTAGTTTGACCTTTCAATATTGCATTCTGACCCTGACTTGTCGAATCAATTTCATGTTAATTTCATTATTGAAGCATATTATGGAAATGCTAAAATGGAAATTTATAAAAGCGGTGGAAATACTTAGTTCATACATACACGGACTGCTTGAAGCAGTCAGAATCGAGTGCTTGCTTCGTCAAACTCATATTCCAAAATATCTTTTTGACAAACTTCGTTAATCTTATCGATAATTTTTTTTTTATGTGATAATCTCCACCTGTAGGTTGAAACTAATATTCTAAATTTGTGTAGAAAAATTAAGACAAAGTAAGGTAGCTTACCAGCGAGATGCTGGACTCGAACCCACGTCTTCCATTATACGCATGGACGTGCTGACCACTACACTAACCTCGCCATTACGTCATCGCTTCAATTTCTTCTACACTTGCAACTACGTGTTACGCCTCGTACTATCGTCATCTAGTAGAACATCCTAGGGCTATTCTACTCCCATAGCTGATCATCATCATCATCATCTTCAGCCTATTTTAGTCCACTGCTGGACATAGGCCTCCCCTAATGAGCGCCATTATGGCGCTCATCAGGGCGCTATGATAGCGCCCTGTCCGTCCAGGTCGTCATCCCACCTGGCCGGAGGGCGTCCTACACCACGTTTGCCGAGTCGCGGTCTCCACTCCAGAACACGTTTACCCCAACGGTTATCAGTTCTTCGTACGATATGGCCGGCCCACTGCCACTTCAGCTTGCTAATCCTATGAGCTATGTCGGTAACTTTGGTTCTCTGTCGGATGTGCTCGTTCCGCATTCTATCCTTCAGAGAAACTCCGAGCATAGCTCTCTCCATAGCTCAGTGCGCGACTTTATCATAGCTGATATATATTATTATTTCAAAACGAAAATAAAGTTTAGATTGTTAAGATCCATTTAATTGAAAGCTTGATAGTACAGTACCTACGCAATAGAATCTTAATTATGGGGCATTGTCTGAGGTGAAACATGAATCCTATTATTTGGAACAAAGACTGGGATAGCAAATGTAATACGTTTGTCTAGCTTATATAGAGACCTAATGAGACAATACACCACAATTAGGTACGTGTGTCAACAATTTTTATTATATATATATATATATTGTATATATAGTGTACTATATATAGAGTGAAACATAATGAAGCATAATTAATGTGAAACATAATGAAGCATAACATGCATAATTTAAGCTTGACTTAAATACTAGCTACTAGTTCAAAAAGGTACAAAATAAATATGTACAATCTAAGCTACTTCGTCATATTTTTCTACACAAATTTAGAATATTATTTTATTGATAAAATCACAGATATCTCAATAACAGTGTCTCATTATTTAGATTTCTGTGGATAAAAATATACCAATTTAAAAGGTTTTTCGAAAACATTTTTATTTTTACAAAAACATATTATGTAAAACTTACTGGCATTCTGGCTTTCAACAATAATTTAGTTAAGATAGTTAAGGATGCATTTCTTCGCTCATTTCGTGCACAAAGGCGCTTCATTTATTATGATTCTTGACAAAGCGAGGCGAACGATGATACAATGAGCCTAGATTTTTAAGCCTTGCCTTGGCCGCATTTTAACACGGTCCAAAATATAATAATAACTATTATAGTTTTTATAATCAGTAAAGGATAAAATATAAGCAACATGCTAATAAAAAATATGGTAAGAATATTTATTTAATTTTTTTCGACAAAATTCATTTTTGTGGAGAAAAGGATTTAGTAAAAATTTGTAAGCAGTTTGATTGAGAGTTATTCTGTACTAGTTATCTCTCTTGGCGAGAGATAAGGCCTTAATTCACCACGCTGGCCAAGTGCGTGCGGGGTTGGTGAATGTCACATGTTCTTCAAACTCTTGAAAGTTCTCAGAACATGCCGGTTTCCTCACGATGTTTGCCTTCACCGTTAAAGCACGTGTTTTAAAGCGCACATATATTTTTCAAGAAGAATAATCCAGAGGTGCGTGGTGGGGTTTGAAATCACGACCTTCGGAATGAAAGTCGAGTATGCTTCCACTTAGCCAACATGGCTGTCCAAGTCACACACGTGGGGCATATCAAGGCTTCAATGCAGTTTCAAGGTTCTACGCGAAGCGCACGTGGAGTAATTAAAACTATGTTCTGTTTAATGAAATCGAAAGTTATGTTGGCTCAGGGGACCTATGTTCCTACACTCGACATTATGTAGGTTGTTATGTTCTAAATTTGCCAATAAGTTAGCCTTGATAATTATAAATATTAGGAATACATTTTCACAACATCATCACCCTATTAACGTTCCCACTGCTGGGACACAGGGACTTCTCTCTTGACGAGAGAGATTAGGCCTTAATTCACCACGCTGGCCAGGTGCGGGTTGGTGAATGTCACATGTCCTTCAAACTCTTTCAAGTTCTCAGAACATGCCGGTTTCCTCACGATGTTTGCCTTCACCGTTGAAGCACGTGTTTAAAGCGCACATAAATTTCTCAAGAAGAAAAATCCAGAGGTGCGTGGCGGGGTTTGAACCCACGACCTTCGGAATGAAAGTCGAGTGTCCTCCCACTTAGCCAACACGGCTTATCACAACATAGTAAGTAAATTTTAAGAAGGTGCACTTATTTTTGTCAAATCTTTAACAGAAGAAAAGCAAAATTATGCAGTATTATTTTTTAAATGGATTTCCTTAGAAAGTCTGTTACTAATATTATAAAGCCAAAGATTTTGCTTGTTCGATAGTTTGATTGATTGTATGTTTCTTTGAACTCCCTAATCTCAAGAACTACGTGTTTTATCCCTTCTTCTAAACTGTGTGAAGATTTATATACAATAATTTATTTTAATGCAAGCACAACGGCTCAGCACTAAGCTTTTGAACATTTTGGCGTTAACAAAACGCTGATATTTGTTCTAATGAAAACTTTCATCTCGCTGGGTTCAGCATTGCTAAGCAAATGTGCTAATTATACTTAATGGATTTAAGGGTTAAAGTTATATGAATGGGAATACATAGTTTTAATGCATTGGAGACCATAGGGAATATTAATTAATCAAACATTAATATTCTAAAATAACTAATGATACCTAGATGAAAGTTTTGATTATCTGGAACTATGTAGTAATAAGTTTTTTATTTTAAACAGAAATAGCACTAAAATATTAGCTGGCTTAAGTTTGTCAGTGTTTTAGTATTTTACACTGAAAAACCGACAGCGTCGCGGCTTGATATAACATAATAAAGTTTTGCCCATGTTTTATATAATAAAGCTTGTTTAAATAATCTTACAATAATAATATAATAAATGTATTTCAGGCAATTCAGGTCCATATACCTTACATACTAGCATACATACAAATATAAATAATAAATCTTATTTACTACAATATCATCGTGTCAGTATCATGGAATCATCTGTCTGTGGTTTGCCGTGTAGGCGACCGAAATTTGACTATTTTGGCCAAAACTGGAACTTCAACTATTGTTATAATAGATATTGAGTTAGAACCCGCACCATAAGTGAACCGAATCCGAATTATGATCCCTCCGCCTCCCTTCACACCTATTAAACATCTCGGTACCCTGAAAGCCTGTTTACCTCGCGTTGCTTTTCATATTAAATCCGTACCAGCCTCTGATTGTATTTTATCACTAAATTCCAGCCTCCAAGCCGAACAATAGGTATATAATCCTCTTACTGCAGTCGGGTGACGAACAACACTACGTGATAAGTCATGTAGTGATTTGTTATATCATCATCATCACCCTATTAACGTTCCCACTGCTGGGTCACAGGGACTTCTGTCTTGACGAGAGAGATTAGGCCTTAATTCACCACGCTAGCCAAGTGCGGGTTGGTGAATCTCACATGTCCTTCAAACTCTTTAAAGTTCTCTGAACATGCCGGTTTCCTCACGATGTTTGCCTTCACCGTTAAAGCACGTGTTTTAAACACGTGCGCACATAAATTTCTCAAGAATAAAAATCTAGCGGTTTGTTAATATATAGATTCGCTTCTCAACTCAGTATAAAACATTGAAGCGAACTGTCAAGACAATGTTATTTCCTTGATATTTGTTATTTAAGCAATTTAGTTTTATTAATTTTAAGTTGACCTGTCCATGTAGGCTATGTGCTTCTAAGGAAATAAACGTTTTGACTTTGACTTTGACTTTGACTTAGATAGATTCAATAAGTTTAATGCCAGTTGTTTAACGTAAAGTCGGCTTCAAATTTATATAAATGTCAAGTGTAATTAAAATAATCTGAAAAATAAAAATCCAAATGTTTAGAAGCAGTTTATATCAGTATAATAATGTAGGCATCCAAAGTGGACAAAATATCTCACATCTATTGTTTCATATTTTTATAAGCTGACAAGGTGTTCAAAATGATCTGTACTAGCAACGCTTGCAAACTAATCGTATTATTTTATTCATGGAGTGTTTTTGTGCTTTCTCACATAAAATGTAAAATTCCTATATTCTTATTTTAAGAAAAAAAACATAGAAATATTAATATAGTTTCATGTACAATGTACATTTGTTTTATACTACCTACTGTCTTCTCGATCTTTTTATTACCTGTCTATCCCAAGCTTTTCTAGAAAACAACGTTCAAAACACGATTTAAACCGAAAGATTTTATTTGTATGATGAATTCGTATAATAAAGAGTTTTTTACCTATCTATCAAAATAATATTTGGTAAAATAGTTCGATCGATCAGAATTTGATTGTACTTTAACACTTTAACAGAGTCTGTTTTTTGCAGAACGCGTTGTGTTGTTGAACTCTTATTGCATAGAATTCCATACAATAGGCATAAGAAAAAATGGTATTCTGCTTAGTCTAATGTATTGGTGGTGCGCGGCAGGGGTTTGAGCTCACGACCTTTGGAATGAGAGTCGAGGAAGCTCCAACTTAGCCAACACAACTTTATTCCATCCATACATAAATAATGTGAACCAAGTACATACAATTTTAGCTAGCTATCGTTTGGCGTAGACAAAAGATTGAGTAGAGCTATTTGCGTAGCAACCTCTACGAAAGTGCTACGAACTGTAGAGCTTCGTAGAGCTTGTTCGTCTTAGAAAACCGTTCATTCAGTTCAATTTACTAACTTTCATGAGTTTAATTTTATAGAAAACGTCGGCTGAGCTTATTTTGAGAGATGAATTACTTTAAATATCAAAATTATGCCTATTCTTAAGGAAGGCATCCAATGTAAGTCCGGAAGATAATTAATTACGAAAATATGTTTTGACCTACTTCCAAAAACCTTATATATAGAAATGTCGTAAGTAATATACTACATTCAAACGAATTATTACTAATAATTATATTTTTGCTGTGAAATTTGATTATAAGTACCTAGAAATTAAAGTCTGTGTTGACTTGTGTTTGATGTTTCTCAGGCTTTACAGCCTCAAGGCTTTTCAGTGTCTAAAGTAACTAGACTTAATTTAAAAATTCTTTCATGTTAAAGTGCTATAATGAGTTAAGCTACATTCAACTTTTCATCACGGAAAAAATCGTTATTTATGCGAGAAAATCTTTAAAACACGACTATTATGGAATAATATCCCACCCCCGATAAGGAACCTGCAAAGCTTGCATTCATTTAGAATTAAACTAAAGATATTTCTGTTCGACCATCAGAAGGGGCAGGAAAGTCAAAGGCACGACACTAGTGTTTTATAGATACAACTAACTCGTAGCTTTAACTTATTGTGTTATTAAATAAATAGTAATAAATTAATTTTAAAGGTTTCTTTTTTTTTTGTTGCTTTTTGCGTTCAGCATTTTTTTTTTGTTTTGTTTTTGTGCAATTCTGTGTTTGTTGTTCTTGTTGTTGTCCGTAACGCCCACAAGTGGTTCCGTCGGAAGACCAGCGCTGATACTAGTTTTCTAGTAGTCAAGCACATGCTGAGACGTAGCCATTTTTCCTAACTAATGTTTGTTTTGTTCTTATTTCGTATGTTTGTATCCATTTGTTTAATCTTTTATAATAATTGTAAGTGTATGTTATATATTCAAAATGTAATAGATATAATTTTTGATTTTTGTTATTTGATAGGAAAATAAATGTATTTTGTTTTGTTGTTTGTATTATCGAAACACTATATCTTCTCTTTTCTGTCACTCATAGTCATATAAAATACCTACTACAGGTATATAAAGTTGCCAGTTTTACAATGTTTTTTTCAGGGATCTCGCAATCCAATAAAAGTACTCTAATTGAATAATTCGTACCCCACGTACGCCGTAAACATTAACGAATTAGCGCCAGAACAGTCGGCAAACAGAAAGTTGCGTTCCAGAACTTGTTTCTGTATCGCTAATTTAATTGTCGTTAGCCGTAAAATGGGTCGTTTCCTCAAACAGTCGCCTTCTTACTCAGAATGGGTAGATACATCCTTGTATTGACCTTGTTAATCCTTGGTTGGAGTTTGTCAAGGTCAATTTGGAGAATTCGTGTCTTAGGACTATTAGGTAATGTCGTCTGGGCTATTAGGCAATCGGCGACCGAATCATGGTCAATCGAATTGTTGTTTTCTGGTCAACCAGATGACTTGACAAAGAACCTGTCTGTCATCACTCTAAGAGATACAAATTTGCACGATAAAATCATTTTTGTCTATTTTTTTAATATTTATTTAATGTTCACCACAGATTTAATGTCCACGCCTATTTTATGAATTGAATTATCATTATTGAGCTTACAATTATTACACACTTTTTGTCTTCAACGTATGCAAAGATTGTTTTGAAAATTTAATGATTTGTACTTATTGCAATTTCTTTGAATCTTGATATAAATTAATGTTGAACACCAATTTACAAAACATAAAAAAATAAAATATACATAGATATAATAGTGTCACAATGGGCGGCCTTATCACTCACACATAAGTGAGAATTGAGAATTGAATCAAAGAATTCCAACTATTACGGTTGGACGGAAGCCATTCAATTAGAGGTATAAATCGTTTGACAATATCATCTTGAAAGTTCATCTTGTTGATGCCTAGCATTTTTTTGTATCTTTTACCAATAAAATATCTCTTAGAATATCTACTGGAAAACATGCTTTAAAATTGGAACATTTAGGTGGTTGTGCCACAAACAGACATACACATAAAGAGATCAAACAAATAATCTACATCTACACTAATATTATAAAGAGGAAAGATTTGTACCTATTTTTGTATGTTTGTATGTTTGTATTGAAAAGGCTCGAAAAGTACTGGGCCGATTTAAAAAATTATTTTACCAATAGAATGCTACATTCTTCCAATTTGACATAGGCTACATTTCATTTTGAAAAAAATTAGGGATCCTTGGTAAAATTTGAACAATGTAACCGAAGGTGTAGAAAAATGAGTCTTAAAATGTCTTTCGTCGAATGCGCTGCCGAAACTATTAGCGATAGAACAAAATAATGTACATTAATATTGAATAACATCATAATGTCTACAAAAAACTCCGCGGTAGCATATGTCCAACTATTGTAGTTATGTCACTACAACAACTTTTTTCATTTTAAACATTAATGAAAATGCTAACCAAATTCAAACCATGCTATTTATCCTATATAAAAATGAATCGCAAAATGTGTTGCTAAGCGTATAACTCAACAACGCCTGGACCAATTTAACCAATTTTTTTTAAATGTTCGTTGGAGTTTAATGATGGTTTTTACGGCGAGAAAAAATATTTGACGGGAAAATAATTTTTGATACCTAATAATTACCCGTGCGAAGCTGGGGCGGACCGCGAGTGAAATAATAAAAACAAACTTTTATGTCGCAATTAAGTCCGATAAAGAATCTGGTTTAATTAACTCCCCAAAAACAAAGTCTAACCACAAAATGTTCCAATAACGATAATGATTGTAAAAGTTCAAAAGACAATGAATCTCAAACATCGCCCATCGGCACTTAATGAAACCATTAACAAAATTATTAACTTTCAAAGTAAATCGCAACTTGTCAGCGGATAATGAAAATCCTTTTTAATTCGCAAAAAATGTTACCAACTTTGTTAATTTCCCAAAGTACGTGGGATTATTAAAAATTCCCTGTGGATTTGTCGTTGAATTAGAAATATTTTTAACGAGACCTGTGCTCAGAGGTTTTTCCACCTTTATGGAGATAAGTTTTTAACGAAACAAAAAGGCTTTTAATTAATTAATAATTATTACTCGACGGTGAAGAAAGGTTGTGTGTTTGACCTGTCTGTATGGAAACAATTCGTACAACAAGTTCGTCTTACTAATCAACGGATAATTGTCGTTGGTTTTCTACTAAAATGAGATCATCATGGTATAAGCGTATATATTTTCCATAGAACTAACGATATGTTTGGCCTAACGCTGCGTTACGCGCTACGAGCGGTTAGTTAGTAAACAGGTACAAGAGTGGTTTAAATAACTTTCGAAAATATTAGGTACTGTCCATTTAAGAACTGTTAAGATCCATCACCTATTTGTTCTCCGGGCTGCATAGCATTCCCTCTTATGTTTCGACAAAAGTAAACTATTAATATTTTGAAGTATATCAGATGTCACGTACCCGTAACACAAGCTCAGAGCTTACCACGGCGCTAGATGTGGTTGTGAGGATTGTCCGGGTATATTTATTTTATTTAAAGGCATACAAACATAACAAACAGATTTTTGTTACAAGCAAAAATGTTGTTTTTCATCAACAGTTTCCAAGAACTTACCGTATATTTTTCCTTATAAGCTAGCAAAAACATGAAAGTATTGTTTATAGGACTTGGCTAGCCTTGGGAAACGGAATGGCGATGTTTATGGCACATGATGAGAAAACTTTGAATACAAGTGTCATATAGATAATACTTAGTAAAATCTAAAGATAGAATAGATGATTTATTCCGTAACTGAACTCAAACCGTGTTGGCTAAGTGGGAGGACACTCGACTTTCATTCCGAAGGTCGTGGGTTCAAATCCCGCCAAGCACCTCTGGATTTTTCTTCTTGAAAAATTTATGTGCGCTTTAAACACGTGCTTATCGGTGAAAGTTTTAAAGAGTTTATAAAACACGTGCTTTAACGGTGAAGGCAAACATCGTGAGGAAACCGGCATATTCTGAGAACTTGAAAGTGTTTGAAGAATATGTGACATTCACCAACCCGCACTTGGCCAGCGATGTGAATTAAGGCCTAATCTCTCTCGCCAAGAGATAAGTACCTGTCCCAGTAGTGGGAACGTTAATAGTGTGATGATGATAACTCAATACCAACAAAATAAATATGATGGAAGACTAGAGCATTTACATCTAACAAAACAGAGAGCCGCTTGCTCGATTGTTTGATACAGCCCAATTGAATATTACACCATTTTTTACTGTTTTAAATGAACCCATAATAAAAGAGTATTTATATTTCAATTTTATAAAACCGAAAAAGGCATTAAGAATAAGAATCATTTATTTTCATAAAACATGGTGAGTTTCATAAACATGGTGGAAAGTTATAAAAAAGTGTTGTGCATGTTTTGCATTTGAGCCTATTTTTATTTATGATTTAATTTTTTTGCGAGGCGTTTCCTCGCATTTTGCCCAAATTTTCAAGAGTTAAGGATATTTAAATTTAGTAATACTATAATTAGGGAACATTTTAGAAGACCAAAGTACCATTTAGGATTATGTGTTAGCCGCAAGAGGAAAAAGAGCTAGAATCATAATTAAAACAAAAATCTTCTTGTAACATAACTGAATATAATCCTGGTTTTTTTATATAAAAATTCTAAGCTTCAAAGTTTACAGACGGTAACATTAGCGTATCCCCTAAAATTTTACTGTCACTTGCAGTGAGCAATATGCCGCATAGTCCTCCGAGAGTTCTAAATGCTCAAATTCAAAAGCACAATCCTCTCGTGCTTCTCTGATTCGCGTGGTCGTATATTCCACGTTCAAAGTTTCAAAGCCATGATCGTTCTTTATTCCCTTAGGTGTGAGTTGATGATAGAAGTAGTATTATGTAGTGAGCAATTAACGAGAAAATTACACTTTCATATATTCGTACAGTCAACAGCAAAAGGATCTGGTGAAATAGGGTGCCAAACTACAGAAAACCAAGTCAAAACTGACTGTGTGTTTTAAAGAAATAAAAATATTAACCCTTTTAATTTTGGGCCTTAAGTTTTAACAGAATATGTTTAAAATTATATTCTGTAATGCCGTGTTGGCTTAGTGGGAGGACACTCGAATTTCATTCCGAAGGTCGTGGGTTCAAAACCCGCCGCGCATCTGTGGATTTATCTTCTTGAGAATTTTATGTGCGCTTTAAACACGTGCTTTAACGGTAAAGGCAAACATCGTGAGGAAACCGGCATGTTCTGAGAACTTTAAAAGAGTTTGAAGGGCATGTGACATTCACCACGCACTTGGCCAGCGTGGTGAATTAAGACCTAATCTCTCTCGTCAAGAGAGAAGTCCCAGTGTCCCAGCAGTGGGAACGCTAAAAGGGTGATGATGAACCAAATCCACAGGGATTTGGTTAAATAAATTAATAAAAGTCAACGGACCATTTTAGTTGTACGTAAAAAAACGTAATTAAAAACGTATCATAAGTCAGTGATCACTTTCTTTTGACCAAATAAATCTTCATTTGAAATTGAAACTTTGGTATAACTTGTTACATCTGGCAAGCCCCAATAGAAGGTGTTTCTTAACATTAATTCTGATCACTTACTTTAGTTGTTGACTGTACCTACATCAGAAGCCACGTACCGAAAAGTTTCCGACCATGCATATGAAAGTTTAATTTTACTAGTTAGTTTTGCTGGTACTAGACAGTTTAATTTAATGAAAAAAAAGTATTTTCTCAACATGTAATCTAAATCAAGAGTACCCTGGTGGGACTCCGTCGACACCTATTTTACGACGCGGTAATCTCCCCCACTATTTCGAAATAGTGGGGTAAAGTGCACGGCACTTTTTAAGACTATGGTCGATGCCCGGGGGGCGGCCTTGGTGGGGAAAAGTGGAATAATTCATGACATTCACAAGACATGACGTGTTGTAAGTTGGTTGTAGGCTTCTTTTATAAATATATATATAAATTCTCAGTTGTTTCATTTGAAAGAGGCATACCATGTGAACCTAAGCCCATCTACATATTTCAGACGTACTATGGGGCGCAACCGCTACTCTATCCCTTTATTTGTTTTTTTTTACCAGTCTTAATTTATTTATTTATTTATACTTTGTGCACAAAAAACAATGTACAGAGGAGGACTTAATGCTAGAAGCATTCTCTACCAGTCATCCTGGGCGTGCAAGAAAACAAATCAGGCACTATAAATATAAAACTTATTTAAATATATTTATATATATACATATAAAATGATGAAGTATTAATAAATACATATATAATATATATATATGTATGTCGGTTTTTAATAAATAATTGATTGATTGATTATCTTTTCGACCAAAGAGTAATTTATTTTTTAGATCTAACCCGTTTCACCATGTCGGTACAGAAACCAGCGTTCTGTTATCTCTCATACCTTTTGTATCTCCAAATTCCAGAACCTCTCGTCATAATAAGCGTTGAGAGATTACCTGAAATGAAGAAATACTTAATTAAATAAAAACGCAGGCCAAGCCTCAAGTAAACACAAGTTGAATATAAAACAATTAATAATTGCAAGTTGCAATGTATGGAGCCTGAGACCTCCAATAGCAATAAAATATAGTTAAAGTCAAAACGTTTATTTTTTTAGAAGCACAGGGATTTGGGCAGGTCAACTTAAAGTTAAATTAATTATCAAGGAAATAACATTGCCTTGACAGTTCCTTTCATTTTTATACAATGACCTTAGAAGCGAATAGAACAACACAGCTTTCATATGTCGTTAGATAGGTCTTTTCAATTGACACAACCATTGCTAAGATTCCATAAAATATATTAGGATACGTCTTTCCCTCCATTTATATGATTAAGACCCAAAAATAAAAGAAACTTGTAGGCGTTTCACGTTTTATTATAAGTCACTAACGTCATTCAAAAATATACGATTATGTTATCTTATGGGAACTCGAAACATTAGGTTACTTTAATAAATAATGGTGTAAAAGGTCGCGCACGCAACCTCCGATGATATTACAAACATCCACTGCAGGGTCAAGGGCTGTCTAATTACTTCATTGAATTTCACTTTTCCTTACAAAAATATAATACATGGGGGTTTGTTACTTCGCCACAAAACAAAATCAATCAGAAAAACAAATGTTTAAGTCCGTGTTGCCAGTACATAGTTCTCAATTTAATAATTAGGTATATTTAATAACTCATTTTTCAAACTAGAACCGATCAATTTCAATTTCAAATGTAATTCAAAATGATTAAAATTTATATTAAATTTACCAAGCTTGAAGAATCATAATCTGTCTTTTTGTCTGGGATAGCTCCCGAACGGATAGAGCGATTTCAATTTAGTTTTTTTTTGTATGAAAAGTGAGTTTGGCCCGGTGTTCTTAGATATGTTTCGTGAAAATCGGTTGAGCCGTTTAAAAGTTATGGGAGTGAGAGTGATAAAGGAAAACCAAAAATCTGCAAATGTACTCGAGTGTGGTATCAAATGAAAAAGCATCGCGAACACATTACTAAATATTATGGTAAATTTAAAATTTAGATTTATTTACTATCTTTAATGTGTCCTAAATAAAATGTGTTTTCCTTCTTACTTTCTTTTCTTTTTTTTCAAAAATTATGTTTGGGCAATAAGATCTAAGTGTTACCCGTAACACAATCAAGTTATAACGAAGGAGTATGTCGTAAAAATGATCTTCAAATATTTGTCATAATAATATAGTACAGTAGTAAAATATAAAACTATCCAATTTGTTCATAGTTTCCATTTTACGGCGCTATAAAATTTAAATAGCTCCAGTACAATGCGGTCCTGCGGTGTCGCTGCGCGTGGCAGAACGAAATTGAATTTATTTTATTAATTAATGGTTTCATTCATATTGAAATGAATCCATAGCTCTCAGTTCACGTCACGTTGTTATATAAAGCGAATACGACAATGTTTGTAGAAATTCTTATGGTAAAGGGCAAATTGATTAGATACTCGTAGACTAGTTGACAAAAATTGTAAATTCGCTTAAAATTTTAAAATATATACCTCTATATACATGTCGGAGAATCGTTATTCCTAACGAGATCGTCATAAGCGGTAACGTGTTTAGTGGGCGTCATCAGGGTGAAATGCGAGCACAAAACACAATATTCACTGTTTTATAAGAATTTAATCGACAATTTGTCTATTTACAAATGTTTCAAATAAAATGCACTGTAACAACCGAGCAGCGAGTTCAAGGCACCAATCTCACTTCTAAACAACGAATACACCCAACGATCCAACTCGATCCGTTGGTGTCTCACCAAGTAATGTTCCCAAAAATACTGACAGCCACTCTTAAGTAAAGATGGCGCCTCGACCCCACTCGAGCGACGTGCTCTGCTCTGATTGGTCGTTACGTACTTCACAGTATTTCTAACTTAATAAATTAAATGACCTTTATTAATGAATTCAAAAATGTAACAAATCAAAATAAATTAAATTATGATTTTTACAAGCAATCAAAATGTAAACAGATAATATTATTTGCTATGCATGTAAACAACAATCAAGTTGACTCATAACTGCCTCCGACACAGCCATCCTGACATATCACACGCCCTCGTGTGATGATGAGGGCCGCGCATCATCTGTCAAAAAAACAAAACATTTTAGTAACGTTCGGCCACTCCTGACCAAATAACTTCAACTGCCTTTATAGAAAAGTTTCGTGTTATTAGCCTTAAACAAAACGTAAAAAGTATAATCCGTCGTATCAAAACAGGCCCTCTTTTACATTTGGCCACCTCGCCCTCCAACGTTGGCCACCTCGCCTTTGCAAATTGGCCACCTCGCCTTTGCAAATTGGCCACCTCGCCTTTGCAAATTGGCCACCTCGCCTTTGCAAATTGGCCACCTCGCCATTGGATATCGGCCACCTCGCCGTTTCTAATTGGCCACCACGCCATTACAAATTGGCCTCCTCGCCGTTAAAAATGGGCCACCTCGCCGTTACAATTTTGGCCACCTCGCCATAACATATCGGCCAACTCGCCGTTACAATTTTGGCCACCTCGCCATAACATATCGGCCAACTCGCCGTTACAATTTTGGCCACCTCGCCATAACATATCGGCCAACTCGCCGTTATACTACCTCAACACATAATCAAAAGAAACATAGTGTGAATGCATTCGACAAGAATGGATCCAATTCGGTTGGGACATAATTAATGACTGAGGGAGTGGCATCGGGACTCTGCATGTGCTGCGCGTTTGCTATAATATTCGACTGGATGTAGCTTTGTATCAGGTATTTAGAGGAACATCGCGCCATGACCTTCACTACTAGCGTCAAGACTGCTAAGAGTTAATCTAGCTAATATTTGTGCGTTACATAATACACATCTAAAGAGATGCATTGTGAGGTTTCATCAACAGGAAAGCCGACATACTGGCCAATAGGTCCTTACAAAATACCGGACCTAATTGATTTTCTTTTTCGTTTATAAAAATGTATCATCCAACTTCATGTACCTACATAGAGGAAGGCTTCGATATGAGTTCAGATCACTCACCCATAATAACCCAAAGGTCAAAATAGTGGTATTTTGACCTTTATACCTGATATTTTTGTAAACAAAAACACTGACTGGGAGAGTTTCAAGTCTGACTTGGACTCTGTTGTTGAACTAAAGCATTGAAGAGTCGAGAACAATTCGACGAAGACTTAAAACATTTTATAACAAACATCCAACAAAGCGCATGGAATAATACTCCCTTAAAAAACAGAAGACCGAGAGGTTACCAGTACCCGATGGAGATAAGGATGTTTTTACTTCAAAAAAAGGAAGAAATGGCAACAAACTAGGTGTCCACAAAAAAAATCACGTTTTAATAACCTTACAAAGAGACTCAGAAGGATAATAAAATCTTCCATGATGAAAATATGAAAACTTACTTAAGCTAACTTAACAATGCTCGAAAAACAGACTATTCACTCTGAAAAGCCACGAAGAGCCTAAAGAAGCCAACTATGCATATTGCTCCCACTAAAAAAATCTGATGGATTTTGGGCTATGAATAGTGAGCAAAATAAATCTTGTGAAGAACTGGAAATACAACGAGTAACGCCAAAAGAAGTACAAAGAGAAATAAAAATGCTTGACCTTAAGAAAACTCCGGAGTATGATCTAACCACTGGTAAATAATTAAAAAAATCTTAATAGAACGGCCATAATAAAGCTTACTACACTCATAAACGCGGCATTTAGGCTTAAATATGTACCAGGTGGAAAGTTGCTGAAGTCATTATGTTTCCAAAGCCGGGAAAACCAGAACATGAAAGAACATCATACATACCTATTTCTCTTTTACTAATTATGCCCAAACTATTTGAAAAGCTTTTTCTCAACAGACCCATTAACCCCATTAAAAGTTGATCCCGGACTTTCAATTTGGTTTTCAGGAAAAACACTCCACCTTAGACCAAGTACAAAGGATAACGAAAATAATACAAAATACTTTTGAAGAAAGAAAAGTCTGCACAGAAGACAATAGTCTTCTTTAAGGTCTTCTTAAAGGTCTTTTACATAAAATACGAATTATATTCCCAAAGCAATTTGCTGATATTGTTATTAGAGATATATTAGAGACTTATCTACACAAAGAATGAGATTAGAGTTCGTTAAGATGACGCTTACTCAGATCTAAAAAAAATTGAAGCTGGAGTGCCACAACGTAAGTGTCCTCGTCTTGTACTTACTTTATACTGCAGATATTCCAGATTTAGAAAACAATATCATTGCCACATTTGCTGATGATACAGCCATAATGGTACAAAAAGCAGTGAACACTGTTTTGAACTGGACACCGAAATGGCGAATCAAATTAAACGAGTGAAGGTCAGTCCATATTTACTTCACAAATAAAAGACCAAACTATAATCCGGTGTATCTCAATGATAAAGTAATACCATACCAAAATACAGCAAAATACTAAGTTATGTCATTAGATGCAAAGCTTCGCTGGAAAGCTCATGTCAAGAAGTAATGTGAAGAATTAGGGCTTCGCTATAAGAAGATGTACTGGTTACTTGGAAAACACTCTGCGTTATCAGTGAACAATAAACTACTGCTATATAAGCAAGTCCTAGTGCCAATATGGACGTACGGTATTCAGCTTTGGGGCAGTACCACACAGAGCAATATTCAGATTGTCTAACGATTTCAAAATAAAGCACTTCGGAGTATCGTGAACGCTCCGTGGTACATAAGAAATGCAGACATACATCGGGATCTCACAGTAGACCTCGCAACTACCATTAAACGTTATGCCGAAGCTCACGAAAAAAAAAACTTCATCAACATGTAAACATCGAGGCCATCTAGCTCCTCGACAACACGCACTAGTCTTTCCTACACTAATTAAAGTAACAATTGCATTTTGCAATGTACCAACAAGTCTGCCAGAGATACTTTCTTTAATTAATGACCAATCATCCCCGGAATCAAAACAAAATGAAAACTGCTCACCGAATTGTGTAATTGTACCGAAGACAGGTTTCATAACGCACACGTCCTCTCTCTTGACAGTACTAGTAGCGGCAGTAGGCTGCGCGCTGCTGTTTGCATTAGGCCCCAATTTTGTGCAACGCGATGTCACGTGACCCTCAACTCCACACTTGTAGCAAATCACAGGGAACCTCGTAACAACGGCTGTTTTGGAGCGATCAGGGGTCGTAGTTGTTTGCTGATTGTCATGTGGTCGGCTGAAACATTCAAAAGATTTATGATCAAGTTTTCCAAACATCAAATTCACTGAACTTAACCTAGGGCGTTTGTTATCTTGTTTAACTACGTTTTGCGATAAGAAAAAGCCATAATTTCACGTTTCATTTTGCTGCGGGTAGATATTTCTTAAAAAAAAATGTTGACGCTGTAACCGTGGTTTGTTAGTGCTAGTATTAAGGATAACACCATTTATTCTTTACCTAAATTACCCCACCGAGACATAAGTAATGTAAACAAACGGCTTGCATATGCAGCAAGACATGTGGTTTACCACTAATAATTTTTAACGCAGACTCAGCACGCGTTTTTAAGGTCTCAAATCGCAAGAGAAAAATTTCGTAAATTCTACCCATTTCATATCTGGAAACGCTATTTGAGAAAACCACGTTGCAGCCGAACCTATCATAACCTTACTAAGAATGATAATTAATTTTACTTCCCTGTATGCTGCGATCCAATAAGCAGATGTCAGCCGTCGCCAACCAGGCCCGCGCGTCGTTTTCTGCCTCGTCTGGCTGAAATGTAGGCAGCGCGATGTCCTTGTCCTCGTGCTTCAGTGGGTTGGAAAGTGCCTTCACGAGAAGCCTCATGCTGAATTGTTGCGCTTCGAATAGCGCACGTCAGCGATAGTTCGCCGATAGCTGCTCTTTCACGTTTTGTGCCTGCACCGATCCCACTTCTGATGTCGGAGAATCGTTATTCCTAACGAGATCGTCATAAGCGGTAACGTGTTTAGTGGGCGTCATCAGGGTGAAATGCGAGCACAAAACACAATATTCACTGTTTTATAAGAATTTAATCGACAATTTGTCTATTTACAAATGTTTCAAATAAAATGCACTGTAACAACCGAGCAGCGAGTTCAAGGCACCAATCTCACTTCTAAACAACGAATACACCCAACGATCCAACTCGATCCGTTGGTGTCTCACCAAGTAATGTTCCCAAAAATACTGACAGCCACTCTTAAGTAAAGATGGCGCCTCGACCCCACTCGAGCGACGTGCTCTGCTCTGATTGGTCGTTACGTACTTCACAGTATTTCTAACTTAATAAATTAAATGACCTTTATTAATGAATTCAAAAATGTAACAAATCAAAATAAATTAAATTATGATTTTTACAAGCAATCAAAATGTAAACAGATAATATTATTTGCTATGCATGTAAACAACAATCAAGTTGACTCATAACTGCCTCCGACATACATATCACTAGCTGACCCCAGCAAACGTTGTTTTGCTTAATGAAAAATAGATAGTAGCCGATTCTCAGACCCACTGAATACGCATATAAAATTTGGTAAAAATCGGAAAAGCCATTTCGGAGGAGTACGGTAACTAACACTGTGTCATGGAAATTTTATATATAAGACATATATTTCCGGACTAAATGCCATTTATTATTACTTTACAGCATCACCTAACCCCAAACTAAGCAGAGCTTGAACTATAGGTGTTAGGTGACTGATATACTACAAAGTTACATTTTTAATTTGTAAGTATACTTATACATAGATACATAGAAAACACCCATACCCGAAAAAAGAAATTGTAGATCGTACAAAATCTGGACCCCCGGCGGGAATCGAACCCGCAACCACTTCCGCTTTTACTTCTAACAAACAAAAATAGTAACATTTGACTTAATGTACCTACTGTACATTATTATTTTGGGCCCCTTTTTCATCAGTTTCTTTTGCTTTTGACTGTACTTGAGTAAATCTTCAAATTTAACGAAGCATCGCCTACAAACAATATTTTCTAAGAATATATTCGTTTAAATACTTAATAGCCATTCAAGAAGATCCCTGTTAGGATAATTGTGTTGTTCGTAGCCCCTCTGAATAATGAATACAAATGTACTGTTACAGGGCTGTAACATGGTTTTCGGTTAGTATGGGTTTTTTTACTGTTAACATGTTTAAAGAAATAACAGTTAATTAAATATATGATATGCAAAGTACTGGTGTTTAATTATTAACTTAACTTTCTTTCTATCCTGGTCTATGACTGGAATTTTAATCTCATCTGAAGATCTGCTTCATCAGTTCATCTCGTTTTATTACGTCTTTAACTTGAGTGACACCTAACAGCACTTAACTTCATAATAAAGCGTGTTTTATATCAACACTAGCGGTCTGAAATAACCACATAACTCATAATAAACTTATGAAGTTATGAGATACATTATTTTTAAATGACTTAAAAATGGGGAGAATAAATATTTGTTTTATTTTTTTATTTTATGAGTGTTATAATTAACTATAACAGAGCTATTTTCGATGCTTTTAATCGACTTTCAACGAACAAGGAGGTTCTCGATGTGTCGCGTATTATTTTTTTATACTGTTACATTTTATGGTAACCTCGGTTAGTAGGTGCTCCCATTTAAAGAAAAGGAATCGGTCTGTCTTCTTGGGTTATCTTCAATAAAATTCATATTTTATCAACAAGAAGTCTGTAATCCTTATTAACGACATTGGTGATTTATTTTTAATTTAGTCTGATAATTTACAGTAATTTTTTTTCAAGCGTTTTTATTAATCTATGGCCTGCCTATATGCCCATTACCACTTTAGCGATACGCTATATCTGAAAAACTTCAGAAACGAGTTGTAAATGTTCAACTATATGTATAAAGTTTCCAATAATCAATCATCATTACATAAATTTGTATAATCTTAATATTGAAATAGATTATGGGAGTCTTAATGTACTAAAAATAGACGATTCTCTATAAAACTTCGATATGAATGCCGCTCGTTGAATCTTCAATGAAATCTCACAATGTTTGCTCTCAGCGGGAATGCCGGGAGTGCAATAAAATATCCGAGTTCAAACATTTATATCAATGAACGTTGATTTACAATTTAAATCGTGCTCAATTGTTATGCTGAGAACTTCACAAATAACATGTCTAGTTTTTATTACACGAGTATGGTTATATTCTTGTTTCGTTTTACAGATTTATTTATTTAATATATTAATGGCAGCCATCTTGAAATGTTTATTAAATGGGATCCATGCAGATGTTTCATTAATATTTTATACAACTCGTACGTGATAGCGTGAAGAAGAAAGGTTACTTGATAAGTCGATATGATACAAAATATTATATTATCATGTAATGTAATGACCTTTATCCTTAACCGATGCAGAGTTCAATATAGTTCAATATAGTATAGCCCTCCGGGCTGGGCCAGTGCGTGAAGCGATTTTTTCGTGTTTCGTAATGTGGCCCGGAGAAGCCATCTACCTTCTAGGTCTTCATGTCCCATCTTAGACCACATCGTCACTTTACAGCAGGTGAGATTGTGGTCAAATAAAGGCTTATCAAGAATAAAAAAAAAAAAAAATTTTTACATCTGTTTGAGAGCTCTGTCAATATCCTACAGTATTGCTGCCACGTGACGAAGCGGCGTCTGCAACGCGGGATGTTTTGCCTGCAAACCTCCCGCTCTGAAGATGCGTAGGTGTAGGTGTACAAAGAGCCATAGTCAAGTATGGTGCCGGTTTGATGCCTGCTTGCATCCGTTTTTCGTAAAAACGTTTTCCCTCGTTTTAACTAACTTAGATACTTTCGTTATAACTACTTTATTATTTGACGAAAATTACGATCCCTAATTATTATTATTAAGAAGCCTATAGTAGTAATTTTTGGTAGTACTTTAAGTTATTTAATTTAATTTTTACCTTTCTAACCTAAAATCTCTTTCTAATCTTAACTTTCTAACTGGAAAACCATTAAAAAAAATCAAATTCAAAACATGTACAAATTGAAATAAATGAACTTTAACCTTAAACTTAACCGATGCAGAGTTCAATTTAGTTTAACATCATTTTGAGAGCCCTGTAGACATCCTACAGGGTTGCTCGGGCCACGTGCCAGTAACGATCCAACTTCGGTGAAACCTTCGTCGCCTGACATTTAAAACTATTTAGGAGTTTCCCGCGAAATAAAAGTAATGGTAGAATAGAGTAGATGACAAAAAAGGATAAGTAAGTAAAATGTTTTTTTTTGGAAACGTAAAATCAATAGTCACAATGCATTTAAGTTTCGTGTGCCGTAACGCTTTCGTGCGATTTACTGAATTTTGCAGTCATAATCCGGAATTTGATGCTGCACAATATATCTACCTAAAAATGTATTTTAAAATCGCTAATCCTTCGCGGACAACTTTTTACGCGCCCATTTCGACGAGTCTGACATTTGACGCCAATAACGAAGTGGTTGGTTCACAAACATACTGGAAATTGGATAAAATCAGTTTATTACCATAGAAACTGATAGAGTTTGAGGTCACATGCTGTGTCGTATACTTATATAATTCATTTCTATATAACAACATAAATAAATAAATAGTAAATATTTCCGGACAAATCACAGCATCACTTAACCCCAAACCATAGAATAATAAATTACTACGTAAACTAAGCAGAGCTTGTACTATGGGAGTAAGGTGACTGATATACTACATTGATAATTTTTTTTGTAAATACATAGATATGATACATAGAAAACACCCAGACCAGACACAGATAGATTGTACAAAATCCGGCCCCCCGGCGGGAACCGAACCAGCAACCTCCTGTGCCTCAGGCGGACCTTCACCCACCGAGCTACAGAGGTCGTAAATAAATATACAGTAACTTGCTCGTTGTATAGGCAGGCTTTAAGATTTACATCTGGAGTCAATTGAATAATCTTCTTCCGCGAATGCAACAATAAAATAAATAAGATTCATATTTTAACATTACTTTGTTGTTCTTATTTTACACCATCATTAATCTGAAGCCGCGGAATTACCTTTTTATGGGAAGATCTGATGTGATTTTGACGTCTCCTCGTAAAGATGTTTTTGCATAATAACGGTTATAGGTTATAAACGTGACCTCTCGTTTGCACGAGCGTGGGATTTCAACGATGTTGGAAATATATTAGAAATTGGTAATTCAATTTTTGATCTTTTCATCAGCTCCGTAAAATCCCGAACTACGAATTCATGTCGGTAAATCCTAAGATTTACTTACGGATTTATGAAAATAGTAAATTTGGTAAAGGCTAGGTTAGGATTTCGATCGACGGATTCATCATAAAAATCGGCCCAAGCGTTTGGTCTGTATAGTGCTACAAAGGAACAAACATATATACGACTATATAGACTGATAAACACATTACCACTATCGGCATCTGCAGTCAGGTTAATAATTCTACGTGTAGGAAGTAGTTCGAAACCGATCTTACCCAGAATTCTTTATCCACTCTACCAAACACCCACCATAATGTTATTTCTACGTCCGCTCCTTTCTATTGAGATCTACAATATCCTTAGAACATCGTTGAGAGCAAATGCCAAGAGAAAGATTAATTTAGTCCGTAGCGCACCACTTAGACTGGGAGGCTGGCGATCCGATTACGAAAGCTCAGTGTAATATGGTTTCTTATTTCAATGTCAAAGGTTAGGACGGTTTTTGAATTTGATATTGGTTTTATCTGTCTGATTATACACTCTCAAGAATGATACATTAGTGTGTTAACATACATATAAAAGCTTTAACAATGTATGTTCGTAAAATATTGGAATCTGAAGAGTGATTATATATATTTTTATGAAAGTATGGGTATGATATGTTATTATATTTATATTGTTATTTTCTACTAAATGACAACTAGAATCTGAAGTTAACTCGAAACATAAAGATAAAAAATATTTTTGTATTGAATTAACTTCTGATTTTCTGATAAAGTTAAAAGCAAGTACCTATAGAATTTCATGTGAATTAGTGGGATTTATAGTACGTTTCTCATCATTAGCGCTAGTAAGAACCAAAACACACACCACAACCACACGACAAAACAATGCAATCACATCGCTAAGACAACGCAAGATTCGCTTCTTTGTTTTTAAAATATCTTCATGAATAAAAACTTAAAACACATTATTGTATAACTAGTGTTATCTAACCTTGTTTTACAAACAAGATCAGAGTTTAATATTAACTTAACTCGAGAACGTTGGACCATTTCTCCAGCAGGATGAATATTGCTGTCGTGAAGAAACAACTTTGAAACCATTTTCTTAATCAGAGGCCAGGAAAGCATTATAAAGTGTAATTGTGACCAGTTCAGTGCCTTCTATTTCATTTGTCTAATCGATTCTGAGATGAACCTACAGTTTTTTTTATTTGGTAGTATAAACAGCAATTTGAATTTAAAGAGAGCGTATCTGTAGGTACGTACATATACTTAATAATGTAATTAAGATAGAGATAAAAAAAAATACTGCTTCTACATTCGGTTAGTGGGGGGAACGCAAACCAGAGCGCAGAAGCACCATTTTTTGGATCCATTGGTTATTGTGATGACGTAGCAACACATGCTGGTTGGGAACTGTCGTCTTGAGGCATTTCAGAAAAAAGTTTTCCTTATGGTGACTATTATAGTTGATCTTAAAAAGTAATAATGATCTATATTTTTCTAACATATTTCTAATATGCGTTAATTGTTGTAGATACCACATTTAAGTTTAAGAACTTATGTTAGAGAGTCTCGCTCTTTTCGAAAGTCAATCGCCATTGATTTGTTCTTGTGACCAATTTTCATCCATAATATGTTGATCACGTGGGCATAAGATGATAAGATAATGAGTTGCATGGCCTTGGCCATTTTTATCCTAAGACTTACCCTTGGACAACTCAATGTTTCAATCATAGATTGAATTAAAAGATAACAGGCATGGTAATATAAAAATAAGTTAGGCCAACTTTTATTGAATTAACTTATTTTTATTCGAAATGCTACGTAGGAAAAACATTTTATGTTCAAGAATACTAATGCTTGGTATAAAATCGTGCTTGGATCCAGGTATAAACTCGAAATCTAGACTAATTGTAAGTGTCTCTGGCTCATTGCCCGAAAAGTTTTACGGGGAAATAAAATATCACAAAATTTTCTACACAAAATTTTCAAAATCTTATTCACTAGTTTGACTAAAGCCGAGTTTGATAAGTGTATGACATAACCTAACATTGACACATATTATTGACATAGCTAAAATACCCTCTTATATAAATAAATAATATACTTATACATATAAGGCCTTATTTCACAAACTCCGAGTAAACTAAACAATGGTTAGTTACGTAGAGCTCTCTTCTGCCACACGTGACTGAGCGAAATAGCTCTATATTTTAACCACTGCCTAACTTTACTCGTAGATGAATGATAGTGAAAGGCCCTTATGCTTATAATATCTGTTAGTTATGTATTCCTCACGTGGCATTTAACCCTTGACTGTAAGGTAAGGGCTTGTGGTCACGGGACCTTATTTACCCTAATGTATGATTATAAGTGGACCCTCGCATATTGCTGACTTAATGTTGGCATAATATTAGTAGAAATGTCACGACGGCATAATAATGAGACGTCGCATTTAGTTTGTTCATGATAATTATGTTATTAGGCTGAGAGTGTTGGCAAATTCTGATGCATATATATAATAAATATTTCCGTACAATCCATACAACATCTAGCCCCGTGGTACGCTCTAAGCTTGTGTTACGGGTACTAGACATCAGATATACTTAATATAATAGACATATCTATATACATATTGTTTTAGTATACATATAAGATACCCAGACAAAGGAGAAAATGCTTACATACAAACACACTTATTAACCCCTCGGCGCGGGAATCGAACCCGCTCCCTCTTACACCGCCGGCGGATCTCCGCCCACCGCGCCACTGAGGCAGTCTATAATTATTAATATTGCCTGGAAGAGATCGCTTTTAGCTTTTAGCCGCCGATTGTACAACTGGGCTTTTAATTGTTATTTTAAAATTAGTCTGTAGGTATTCGTGTGCTATAAAGAAATGATCTATCTATATTTCGAAGGTATTGATGAGATATTTGACGATACCGTAGAAGGTAAAAATACTATTTAGATCGAAACACATAAGTTAGCATTTGAAAAACCATGCGTTCAGAAGGGGACATTACTGTCGTAATTTTTAAAACTTTGTCTCATTTAGACAACAAAAAATCGGCAAAAGCACTTCCGGTTTCTGATTTTCATACAAACATCGTTAACTTAAGTATTAAAACCGCGTCCTAAGCCCGTACTAAATATACTTTAGCGAAATCCTCAAAAGTGTCTTTCATAAATTATGAAGATTATTGCTTTACTTTTGCTGTTTTGTGCACGTAGTTTAAATGAGAGAAAATGAAACCATTCCCCATTTATGTGTGGGCAGCGTAAGACGTCCATCAATTAGATGAACGGATTCTGTATAAACCACAGTAAATTTTGGGGCATGCCGCTTACGGCTTATATAACTATAAATATATAAATATTTAAATATTTTCCGGACTACTCACACAGCATCACCTAACCCCAAACTAAGCAGAGCTTGTACTATGGGTGTTAGGTGACTGATATACTACATAGATACATTTTTTTTTGTAAATACATACATATGATACATAGAAAACACCCAGACCCGAAACCAGAAATTATAGATCGTACAAAATCTGGTCCCCCGGAGGGAATCGAACCCCCAACCTCCTGCGCCTCAGTATATATAGTATAGTAAACTATAGTAGGTATATTCACCAGAATAGATTTACAGTTATGCATATTTCAAGCAGTGGACGTCACCCAGCTAAGATCTTGACGAAGACAAGTTCCTCCAAATTAAAATAAAATTGACATAATATCTTCCAACTTGTTGAGAAAGAGAAAGACAATACAATTATACCAGTGAAGTGAAACATCTTCATTTAAATATATTCGTTGTAATAAATTTCAATCAGGCTTCTTTACAAAGTTGGACGATGACTTTATTTTTATTTTTGTAAGAATATTTGAATTTTTTTAACAGGTTTTATTTATTTCTGGTATTTTTATTCTACAAGCAGCGAACAAAGCTAACCATTAAGCGGTTAGCTTTGTTCGCTGCTTGTTGTCTCAATTTATTCTAAAGCTTTTAAATAATCACAAAATAGCGAATTTAAACCCTCAGTCTTTGCCCTAAGGACAATAAACTTAATACAAGCCGAGAATTCTTAAATTTTAGCACTTAAGGGGCCACATGGCTTCAGAAGAATAATAAACATGAAAAAATAAATAGCCCTTATTTAAGACGGTTTGAAAAAGCTTTTGGCCGTAAAATAAATATATTAAAGACGTCCTTAAGTTTTTATTAAAGGGTTGTTCTGTTCAGTTCACGATAAGAACGGTTATAAATTGTTTTAATACAGTTTTTCATTTAAATGTAAAATTGTGGGTTCAATCCAGTCGTTGAACTTTTTTAAAAGGTTAATTAATCCTCCGGTTTCATTTTGATGATGCTTTGTTAGGCTGAAACTCATTAGGAGTGAAATTGTGAGGTAAAAAGGTATTGTTGAGTAAACATTTAAATGTAATTTTAATTAAATTTATAATTGTAAAACTTGCATGTCACTTAAGAATATCATTGCGTCCCGTGTTTACTAGTCATAGTCGAATCAAATTGAATAATAAATAAAATAAAATAAATATTTCCGGACAATCCACACAAATACATTTAGCCCCGTGTTAAGCTCTAAGCTTGTGTTACGGATACTAGACATCAGATATACTTAATATCATAGACATACATATATAGATATTTATTTTACGTATTAAACACCCAGACCAAGAAGAAAGTGTTTGCAGCACATACAAACAACCCCTCGGCGGGAATCGAACATAGCCAAATGGTCCGTAATTAAAACGATCAACCATCACTAAATTAATAATTTATTTGTAAAAACCAAAGAAACTATAACATAATTAATGAATACCCAAAACCTACCTATACTTTTTATCTAAGTAGGTATATATATTATATATAAATTATTGTATAGTACATTTGAACTTGCTACACTGGTATCGGCTAAATACTCGAAATTCCATGCGAGCGTATTGAATTTCAAATTTGCTGGCAATTTTCTCAAATACCATCGGCAATATGATAGCAGCTTTACTTTACATTAAAAAAAAATAGAAATCTAAAACATTCCACGTAAAATCCAAAACAATGTAGGCTCAAGTATTAAAAACAAACAGAATGTAAGCATCAAAATATTTTTTCCATCACATTGCTTCGTGTTTCGCGTACGAATCGAATGTTCTAGAATCCACCGATCTAAACAAATGGCGTGCTGTGAATTTTTATGGTATTTCTACTCTATTTACATGTGAATGGGGAAGATAGTGGCACTTTACGCGGCTTGGAACGCTATCTTAGTGTCTCAGAAGCCTAATGGAAGGTACAGCGATTTTGACCTTTATGAAGTGTTCATAAGTTTATAATATCTATTTAGTCCATAGGACCGTTAGGGTTAAAATCGTATAAAATTTTATTCGTCTGTTATGTTGTACGCGTTGTGGATTAGGCGTTATTCAAAATTCTATTCTCTCTAATTCCGTCACTGTCAATTTAATATGAGCAGAAGTTGACACATTTTTTTTTTAAAACGCTTCAGTTCACCTCAAATCTGTATTTATAAATACAATATAGTATAGTAGATAACTTCCCATTGCACTTAAATGCATCGACAACACATGTTTTAGACATTATTCATTATAAATGTATGGTCATTGGAGAGTTGTTTAACTGAATTATTTTGTTTTATAGTAGTTTTACATATTAGAACTTTACCTTATCTATTTCTTGCCACTCTTTTGCTCTAAAGTGTACATGTTTAACTGAGCTATTGGGTATTTGCCCTTTTTTTTGTACACAAATTGTCCTTTCCTAAGAAATAATAGATATTTGCCCATTATTTAAAATCCTTTACTTTTTACCTCTTCATCCTCAAATATCGGCAAAGAACAATGGCGTTGTTTTTATTTTGGAGAATGTTTTTTTGTAAACGCAGCAAGATACCATATCTTTGCCGTGAGTTTAATACTAAATCACGAAACTCATATAAAGCTAATACAAATGATTCATAAATCATCCGAAGTACGGATGGATTGAGGAAAACGTTCGGGAACGACATAAGTGCTGTCGTGACACCGCGCCGCGCCGTTCCGTAAATCAGATAAG
Source organism: Gymnoscelis rufifasciata (assembly GCA_929108375.1). NCBI lineage: Eukaryota > Metazoa > Arthropoda > Insecta > Lepidoptera > Geometridae > Gymnoscelis > Gymnoscelis rufifasciata. The sequence goes on along the minus strand of OV815315.1, from coordinate 1,188,458 downwards.
TGAGTAAACACGCGTTCGACGGTCACTTGTCTAATGGGGCATAGCTGGGATGATACAAGTATTAGGATACAAGCCTAATTTTTGTATCATCCCAGCTATGCAATTCTGGTATTAACCACATAAATCTAAATAATAAGATAGATAATATATACATACAGTATATTTAGTCAAAAGTTACTAGTTATTAGAAATAAACTTAATAAATGATTGCATCTGAAATTGCCTATAGTCAATTGCTCGCTTCAATATCAAAAATTATTTGCGACTATGAATTCCGGTCTTAGATGTGATAGTGCAATCATTTCAAAATGGGCTATAGTAGTTCCCGACTCTCGACCACCTCACAATCTACAAACTTTACCACTTTCATCATCATCACCCCTATTAACGTTCCCACAGCTGGGACACAGGGACTTCTCTCTTGACGAGAGAGATTAGGCCTTAATTCACCACGCTGGCCAAGTGCGGGTTGGTGAATGTCACATGTCCATCAAACTCTTTTAAAGTTCTCAGAACATGCCGGTTTCCTCACGATGTTTGCGATCACCGTTATAGCACGTGTTTAAAGCGCACATAAATTTCTCAAGAAGAAAAATCCAGAGGTGCGTGGCGGGGTTTGAACACACGACCTTCGGAATGAAAGTCGAGTGTCCTCCCACTTAGCCAACACGGCTTTACCACTTTGTAATTATCTTAATTTCCTTGTCCTTGTCCCACATTACTCGGGGTCGGCACAAAATGTGTTTTCCTTCCATTTTCCTCTGTCACCCTACTTTACCAGATCTCTTCAATGAAAGAAAAATCTCAATTGCATAATTTAATTATTGCACAACCCTGCTTACTAATTATTTTATCTAAGTTCTTTTTCATCCAAATGTTGCCTTCAGGAGATCACATTTTAGATTTAAGGCCGCCCCATTGTACATCTGTTTCGTTTACGTATTAAATTTTTTTATATGTATTTGAAAAAGTTAAAAGTTCTTAAAGTCTTCATGCTCCATCTGAGACCACATCGTCGCCTTACATCAGGTGAGTTTGTGGCCAAATGAAAGCTGAACAATCATACAAACCTCAAACCTTGTTATATTTCCTCTCTTGTTTATATTTCTTAATTGTCTCTTTTTTTTTCCTTAGTTTATATAGGTATATAAGTATGAATATTTGTCTTAAGGTTTACTGTATTTTTAATTGTTTAAATAGTTTAAGAACAACTAGCTCAAGGTGATCATGGAAGAGCAGCGCTGTGGTTTGACTCGCTCAATCACAGCATAACGCTGAATGATCTCCTTTTTGTCACATTCTTTATTGTTTTTTGTTTATTTTATGTTATATTTAGTTTTTTGTGACAAATAAAAGTTTCTTTCTTTCTTTCTTTCTTCTTTCTTATAATAGACTAGCAGTGCCCCGCGATGCTACCCAAGTTATAATGTATTTGGTCGCAGAATTACATAGTTTCCCGCGGTAAAAAGGCTATGTCACTTAAGATTCAGATTTCAGATTTATTATTTTACCTTATTATAGCAATGGTTGCTATACCAGATAAGTCATTTTATAATTTTCTTTGGAAAACTTATTTTTTTTATTATGGTTAAATTCTCTCTTCTCAGTCTGTAGAGACTTTTTTACCAAATTTAATTTCTAACAATAATATACTACAAAAACCAAAACCTATACTCGTGCCAACTGCCTGTTTACTATAAAAATTATTATAATGAGTTTAAGGAAATTTTTGAGGGAGAATTTTCAGTTCTTTCGTGTCGTACACACGAAAAAATACAATAAAATACTACAATAGACGATGAAGATGTAGGACGAAAGAACTGAAAATAAAAATACATAATAGATTTTTTTTTATAATACATATTAAACACCCAGGCCAAGGAGAAAGTGCTTGCAGAACATACAAACACTTGACCCCTCGGCGGGAATCGAACCCGCTACATCTTGCACCGCAAGCGGACCGTCGCCCACCGCGCCATGGCAGTCAACAGTAACTATAAACAATGTTATTCATACATAATAAACGAAGTAGTGTGAGCGCTCATTCATATATAGTGCGAGCTCCGCTGCAATATTCCAACCTTGTTAAGTGCGCGGTGACATCTAAACACCGCAGTTATATTTAACTAAAAGCTGTGCATAGTACAGAATAAATAGTAACGCAAAAATTTAATAATAGAACGTTATAATAGAGTCATCTTCTGTAAAGTTAAACATAATTATTATATCATAATTTGATTGTATTATTAACCCCCGACAAAAAAAGAGGGTTGTTATAAGTTTGACGTGTCTGTCTGTGTGTCTGTCTGGGACATCATAGCTCCCGAACGGATAGAGCAATTTCAATTTAGTATTTGTATGAAAGTTAACAGTGTTGGCTAAAGTGGGAGGACACTCGACTTTCATTCCGAAGGTCGTGGGATCAAACCCAGCCACGCACCTCTGGATTTATCTTCTTGAGAAATTTATGTGCGCTTTAAACACGTGCTTTAACGGTGAAGGCAAACATCGTGAGGAAACTGGCATGTTCTGAGAACTTTAAAAGAGTTCGAAGGGCATGTGACATTCACCACGCACTTGGCCAGCATGGTTATTATTATTATTATTTTTTATGCTGTATAAGCCTTCATTTGACCACAATCTCACCTGATGTAAAGTGACGATGTGGTCTAAGATGGGACATGAAGACCTAGAAGGTAGATGGCTTCTCCGTGCCACATTACGAAACACGAAAAAATCGCTTCACGCACAGGCCCAGCCCGGAGGGTGGTGACAAGCCGCGGCCGAAGCCTACCACCAGAGACTGTTCTTAGCACCACCCGGAGGTCACGTGTAAGGATTCAGAGGGTTACCATTAAGGCCTAATCTCTCTCGTCAAGAGAGAAGTCGCTGTGTCCCAGCAGTGGGACCGTACGTTAATAGGGTGATGATGATGATGATAATGATGAAAGGTGAGTTTGGCGCGAGTGTTCTTAGACATGTTTCAAGAAAATCAGTTGTGCCTTTTAAAAGTTATGGGGGTGAGAGTGGGGAAGGAAAAACGAAAATCTGCAAATATACTCGAGTGGGGTATCAAATGAAAGCTCATCGCGTGCACATTACTAAATATTATGGTGTTTTACTTTTAAGGAAATTTGGACATTGGAAACGGGGTTTAACTAAAATTTTAAAATTAGATTAATTAGTATCTTTATCAGTGTAAATGTTTATTGATAACTGTTCTAATTAATTTTTAATAAATAAATCATGATCATCGTTTTAGCCGTAGTACTCAACATAAGTTGCGTGTTGGACTTACTACCGTTAAAATGTTTGGGGCGTTTGCCTCTCCTCGTAGTTTTTAGATGCATAGAAATGTATTATTTCACAAAAAAGTAAACAATTTAAAACATTATGCAACAGATAACTAAAACTAGTTATTAAAACTAGCGTATCATGAGTAACATATAACCACATGACATAATTTTGAATAAATAACATAATCATAATCATTTATTCATAGAAATTGAGGTTTGTACAAAGTTCTTAATAAAATATTTAAGTTACACTGAAATCTGCCTTCTTTCGGCGTATGAATATTGCAAAACACAAAAAAAAAATTATTAATTAACTATTTCATTATTAGATTATTAGATTAAACACACAATATTAAAAAAAAAACACAAAAATATTAATCCTTAAATGTCAAACACGTATAAGTCAATTATTTACTTAATGCGTAGCGACATGACTTAATGCGTAGCGACATTAAACGCATAAAGAAAGAGCTATTACATCAATACATTAAAAATTATGTAAATGGCTGTAGCTGCAACTTGACAAGTTCAGATTACTAACTTTCCCAATAAATTTGATATATCAGTAATAAATAGATCTAAAATCCACCTCACAGCGTCGTAAAAGAAGCTTATAAAGCCTGTGTAAATTTTTATGGACTAACTTCCTGAGAGAATCAAATTAACGTGCGATTTCGGTACTTATACGAATCTATTCTAAATTTGTGAGAAAATAATCCCGCATTTTACTACTAAATTACGTTATTTCGTCTTAATTTTTCTACACAATTTTTGCATTAACCTAAAAAGTGGGCTTTAGCACTTTTTAGAACATAAAGGTTATGTTATGGTTTATGCGAATCTTTTTAGGGATATGAGATGGAAATTACGTCGGCGCACATTATGTGGTAGGCGTCAAGGATATAGAGACATTAATAACTCCACATTATGGAGATTTTGTGAAGGGGTGAGCTACTGTGTCGGATGTGTTACATTGTAATGTTTATCCATTTATCGAGTTTTATAGAAAAAAAAATCATTTCAACCAGTGTGCCTTTAATTACTACATAAGGGTATTTTTTACCATCTCTGGGTTAAGTCAAAAGTACCTAACCAGCAGTTACTTAATAGACCTGTCACAGTTACAGACTATTATGTTTCAGAGCAAGACTGCTTATGTAACTAACGTTCTATATGTATCTACTGATACTCGGGACTTTACTCAGAGAAGTTAAAACTAAACGAATTCAACAATAATACTTTTCATAATGCTATCAATGAAATAAAATAAATGAATATTTCCGGACAATCCACACAACAACATCCCCGTGGTAAGCTCAAAGCTTGTGTTACGGGAACTAGATATCTGATATACTTAATATAGTAGACATAACGAAAATATAAATAAATGTGTTAATATATGAATTAATTCGTGTATGTTTCTAAAAAGTTAAAAACTGCTTTCAAAGGTCCCCAACTCGTACTAGGGCAATTTCGCTTCTCTAACGGATAAAGTCCATGAAACTTTCCGTTTTACATGTACGAAAATTGCGTTACTACTTTCAAGATACTACGCAAAGTTGTTACGTGGACGCGAAATTACTTTAGCGGGCTTTGTTCGGGTTTTAAAACATTCAAACCGGTTAGTTCAGGCGCGGGCGTGCACTCGTATTTAACGTAGAAAGAGAACAATATACAATGTTACTGTATACATATTAGAAAGGTGCCTAGGATAATAATATTAAGGGCCATGGAACGCAGCATATTGGGTGTTAAGCGTACGAACAGAGTCCGAAACACGGAACTGCGAAAGTTATGGGGGTGAGAGTGGAGAATCTGTAAATATACTCGTGTGGGGTATCAAATGTAAGCGCATCGCGTGCACATTACTGAATATTATGGTATTTTACTTTTAAGGAAATTAAGGCATTGGAATCGGGGGTTTTTCTTAAATGTTTAATATAGATTTATATACCACGAGTTGTCCACACCACGGTATGAATTGCCCATTACTCTTTTAGAGTGCGGTTCGCACCTATGATTAAAGCGATGCGATGCGCGCGATGTATCTTTAAGAATACACAGATCGCTGACGTAGCTCTAAAAGCCGACTAGTTGAAGTGGGCCTGGCCTGATCACGTCTGCAGTATGCCAGATGACCTGTGGGCAAAGATTGGTCTATTACTTTTGTACTTAAGAACTTTAAACACTTTTTGTAACAATTTAAATAGGCGTCACGTTTTTAAGACTAATGATAATTTACGATAACAAATAAACGCAAAACTAATATAATTTTACTAGCATAACCAATAAAACTTTGGTCAGGCTCTCTGGCGCTTGGCCACCATCAAACCGCCTAAGCTGTATTTACAAAATCTTAATATTTCAATCAACACAAAAACATCTAGCCCGTGGTAAGCTATAAACTAGTGTTACGGGTATTAGACATCTGATATACTTAATATAAGAGACATACATGTGTATTTAGATTTATTATATTAAACAGTCAGACCAAGGAGACAGTGCTTGTATAACATACAAACATTTGTTGAATGTCCTTATAAGAAATAAACAAACATTATATCTGGTTACACCTTATATCTAAGGTTTTCTCAGTCTACAGTATAAAAGGACTGTTTTGTTTGTTCGTGTTTTGGAGGTAAAAGCTTTGTTTAATAACGACTGCGAAGAAAAGGACGGAGACGGGTCAGTCTGTAGAAAAGAATGAAGTACTTAGAATGTAAAATTATAAGGTTTCATTTTCAGAGGAGGAAAAATTAAATGATTGAGTGAGAATTATTTAAAAATAGTGGCCCGCCCCGGCTTCGCACGGGTTTTAATTTAATTTTTTTTCCCGGCAATTATTCGATTTTTTCTCGCCTTTTAAACCTTCCCTAGACCTCCACGAACATTTCAAGACTATGATAAGATAAATCCGTTCAGCCGTTCTCGAGTTTTAATCAGACTAACGAACAACAATTCATTTTTATTTATATAGACTAGCTCTTTTGTCACTTAGCATTTTTATTTACACCACACATGTTGCATATAATTATACTTTTATTAGACTAAACCATTGCTGTTTTAAAAAAAATGTTATTAATAATCAATTTAAAAACACTATCTTCAAAAAATATTTAGAACAGTGTCCGTTATTATAAAAGCAAAATTAAACTTAATAAGAACAATAAAAAAACATTGAATCTTTCCTATCCATAAAAGACCCAGCTCACACATGGCAGCATTTCCTCTTATTAATTCAACGTTTTGCATATTTTTGTTTTGGCGCGGTATTTTTCAACAAAAATCATATTTTTCTTTTATTCAGAGCGATGTGTTCGAAGGCTGCCAGGGGAACCGAAACGAAACGAAAGGATGTTTTTAAAACATTTGAATGGCAGGTCGCTTATTCACAAAACTCTGTCTGTTATGAAACGGTACGGGTATCGTTTGTAAAGCGGTTGGATTGGCTTACGAGTTTTGTAAATTTGTCAAACCTAGAAGCTTTATGAATAATCATTTTAATCTATATAAATTAAAATGAATTGTTGTTCGTTAGTCTGATTAAAACTCGAGAACGGCTGGGCCGATTGAGCTGATTTTGGTTTTAAAATGTTTGTCGTAGTCCAGGGTAGGTCTAAACGGTGAGCAAATAAGGAAAAATTGCCCGGGAACTTTAAATACCCGTGCGACGCCGGGGCGGGCCGCTAGTAGCGAATAAATGTGCTTATAAAACAGAGTTATGCTAAGATACTTTGTTACGCACACATTTTACCACTTTGGAAGACCTACCCCACACGTAAGGGTTTTTTGGAAATAAAATTATGATTTTCTGTTCTATAACCACAATTGTTTTTTCTGTTTTCTAAGTCTTATTGCGGTTCACATCTATTTACCAAAGTCAAGAGTCATCATCACCCTATTAACGTTCCCACTGCTGGGACACAGGGCCTTCTCTCTTGACGAGAGAGATTAGGCCTTAATTCACCACGCTGGCCAAGTGCGGGTTGGTGAATGTCACATGTCCTTCAAACTATTTTAAAGTTCTCAGAACATGCCGGTTTCCTCACGGTGTTTGCCTTCACCGTTAAAGCACGTGTTTTTAAAGCGCACATAAATTTCACAAGAAGAAAAATCCAGAGGTGCGTGGCGGGGTTTGAACCCACGACCTTCGGAATGAAAGTCGAGTGTCCTCCCACTTAGCCAACACGGCTTATATAATTAATTTAGTCAAGAGTATAGTTCGTATAATTTCGGAAAAAGTGGATGTGACATACCGACATACAGACATGATAAATCTCTAAGGTTTGCGTTTTGCCACTTGGCTACGAAGCCCAAAAAATTAAAGGACAAACCCTATTCAATGATGATTTACTTATTTGCATAATTCTCATAAGAAAAGGCATACAAATACGCATTCGGGCAATTCTCGACCCATTTATATAGAAAAATGTCTTATTACTTCATCATTCATTCTATAAGGTAGACCGTATGTCTCGGAAAAGTATATCGTTAGTAGCTACTACATATTTCGGCGCATAAAAAGAAGGAAACTCACTATTCGATGCTTTATTTATCTTTTTCCACGAATTTTGTAAGCTGTTGGCTACAATTACTTCAAAACTAATTATTTTGAAAACTCGTAAAATTCACGTATATTGTTACGATACTTACCAATACCAATACACAGTTATTGCGAGGCAAACCTGTATTACGGGAGACTTGTTACAGTATGCTTTTTATCAGATACAAAATATTGTGTACACCCTGCGACGTTTCATTAAAATTTGTTCAGAATCAGACCAGTAATAAACTGTCTTCAATAATTAATCTATGTTTCTTACACTTGCACCAGAAATGAACAAACTGATACTGACTGTATTTTTTAACCCCCGACCAAAAAAGAGGGGTGTTATTAAGTTTGACGTGTCGGTCTGTCTGTGTGTGTGTCTGTCTGTCTGTCTGGGACAACATAGCTCCCGAACCGATGGAGCAATTTTATTTTAGTTTTTTTTGTATGAAAGGTGAGTCTGTAGACATGTTTCATGAAAATCGGTTGTGCCGTTTATAAGTTCTTACAAAACAACATTTTTTTTTTAATCTTGATAAGCCTTCATTTGACCACAACCTTTTTTTATGCTCGATAAACCTTCGTTTGACCACAATCTCACCTTGACGATGTGGTCTAAGATGGGACATGAAGACCTAGAAGATAGGTGGCTTCTCCGGACCACATTACGAAACACGAAAAAATAGCTTCACGCACTGGCCCAGCCCGGAGGGTGGTGACAAGCCGCGGCCATAAACTGTTCTTAGCACCAGCCAATGCGTCGCTAGTTGTTGGTATGCAGAATGGGTTACCAGTCAGTGACGCATACTGTACCTATTATTATTATCTGTATCAAACTTTAGTTTGTTGACCCATTTACGGAACAATCTGGTTGTCTAAAGACCGCGCCGTTCTGGATAGCTTTAGAATAAGTCCAGGTTATTTATCGGCCAGATTTGCGTCGACGCACAATAGGAACACCGCCCATTGTTTTGATGCTCTGCTGGCACGTTGAAGGAAGGCTCAAAACGCAGAATCATATCTGGAATTGAAAAGTACTGAGGCTGTGTAAAGCTTTATCTGCAAACGGTGTTTGCTTTGTGCTTTGTTGTAGAAGATTGTGGCTCATACTCTTGTTTTGATTTTAGATATGTTTTATTCATACGAATATTATAAATGCAAAAGTAACTAACTCTGTCTGTTCCTCTTTCATGCAAAAACTACTAAATCAGTTTTAATGAAATTTAGTGCAAAGATAAAGAACATTATGCTACATTTTATCTCGGCAAAATGTCATTACCTGGTAAAATCCATTATAACGCGGGCACTACTATATAGTTCGTTATAATTAATAACACTTCAAATGTTTTTCGCGACAGCGTGCTTCGCTAATGCGGCATTCGAACCTATATAATAAAGACCCAGAAAAATCCACAAAAAAATCCACCACTAGGTAGTGTTTCTTTAGTTTGCACGAGATTATAAACTACATGAATTTATATCATTTATTTACCAATCCATTATGACATCAACTTCGCTCATTTATTTATACTAGCGGGGCCGTTAAAAACTGTCAAACTACATAAAAATCCGTTCAGTAGTTTTTAAGTATATCGCGAACATAACGACAGACAGAGGAGGTAAGGGACTTTTTTTTTAATTTATAACTCGTATAGATTAAGTCCACACAGTTACAAATGGGTCCGAACAATTTCTTTCGATATACCCGCATGTTGCCACTTGCCTAATTTAGCATATTTTCTTCGAAAATACCCTCAAACACTGAGGACATGTCAGGTTTTGACAGTGATCTGCTTTCCTTGAACGAATCGCCATTACCAAGTCATCTGACCAGCTTGTCCATGTTAATAATCTAAGTTTAAGAAACCCCGATGATTGTGTGAACCGATGAACCTTTGCTGATGAGTTTTTAGTTTTTCACCAGTCTATTCAAAGGTTGTCTGGAAGAGATCACTTTTAGTGATAAGGCCGCCCATCGTTACATTATTATTTCTCGTATGTTCTTAGCATTGTTCAGTTGTATTATAATTTTTTGTGTTTCAATAAAGAGTATTGTATTGTATTGTAATGACCTTAGTGTCCTTAAAAGTAAAAAAAAAAACATATTGATTTGTTATGTGCACGTGATGAACTTTCATTAAAGACCCAATTCGAGTATAATTGTAGACATCCGGTTATTCTTCCCCACTTTCACCCCCCCAGCTTTTAAACGTCTCAACCGATATTCATCAAACATTATCTTAGAACACTCGCACGTAAATTAACTTCAATATACAAAAAACATTATATCGCTTTATCCATTCGGGAGCTATGATGACACAGACGTCCAAACTATCCCACCTATCCATTTGCCGTTGTGATTTGACGATTGCATCACATTTCTGCTACAAAACTGGCACTTTTCTGATATTTCAACACACTTACATCGACAAGTTTTATCGATATTACCGACAGGAAATTTCCGCCACAAATATTGCAATTTATTTCAATTCATCTAAATGCTCAGGAGATGCAGCCAAGAATTCTGAAACGGTACGAACGAACTTCTGTCGCGTGAAGGAAATAAATGTAGTGTAGCGACAAACGGTTTTGTAAGGCATTTGGTTACTTTATTTTATCTTGTTGATGTATATTTCCCCCGGGTATGCGGTATTTCCCAGGTTACAGGGGTTAAACTGCACATGAGCTTGACATAATGTGGTCCCAAAAAAAACTAAAAATATTTATCCTCGAAACACATTAGGAGTATCAAAATCACAAATTATTATTTTCTATACCTAATGTCATTAATTTAATAATAAAATATAGATCGTCGCAATTTCTTTATTTTAAACTATTTATAGATTATGTAAATTTCAAAGTAATATAATGATTGATGTGTTTAAATAATAAAAAAAAAAACATTTATATCAGGAATCTTAGGCCCAAATAAACTAAACCTTATAGACACCTGAAGCACATCATTGTGAGTAACAAACAATATAAAATTATCGTGAAACAATATAATTGTAGTCATCGAGCTTTTTCTTTGTTTCCAAACGCAAATGACTCACAACTCTTAACGAACTTTCTATTCAAATTACACTCAGCTACACAACGAAACATACAACCAATAATTTCGAGCGCTTACAGTAAGCCAATCTGGGCCAGCGGCTCAGGTAACGGACTGACGAGCAAGAGTCCGAGGATCGAATCCTAGCGGACGTGTGACTTTTTGCTTGCAAAAACATTTGTTTCATTGCTTATAACACCATCTACTTCGAAAGGACGGTATTAAATAGAGTAGAAGCATGAGTGGAAATAAGGAAAACATAACATTACGACGAGCAAGAACCCAATTCGTTATCGATAACTCCAGATCAATTAGCTTGGATATGAGTGTTGACGACGCGCTAGATGGCAGCACTAATAGCCTCCCAGGGCTATCACACGAAAACGAAGATTTAATTAAATGTCTCCAACAACAAATAACACAACTACAGGGAGAACTTCAAAGTGCGCATACTGAAATAGAGAAGTTATCACTCGAAAATCGAGATCTGAAAAAAAACAATAAGGAACTTGAGAAAAAAAATACGTTGTATAAAAAAATTGGTAGCAGTCCATCACGCATCTTCACAACACCTGGAAAAAAACAATTAGCCAGTCAAACAAATAAGGCTTTAGGAATACGACAACAAACACACTTAAATATTCCAAAAATTAGCATAGAAAACACGACTAGAGATAAAGATAATTCTTGCATTCCGAAAATAACACAAGTATTAAAAACCAGTACACAAACGCAAACTAATATGATGGATTTATCACCAAAACAAAATAAATTAAACAAGGTTTACAATAAAACATTACAAAGAAAAGAAAATGATTTACGTAATCGGGGATGAACAGGCGAGGAATTTATCTGCTTCAATTATGCGAGAAAGAAGTAACAAATGGAATGACTGCTATGGAGTACAGGGAATAATTAAACCATTCGCTACCAGTGACGAAATCAGGAAAACATGTGAAAATTTAGCTGTAAATATAAATGAAAATGACATAGTGGTATTATCCTTAGGATCACACGACAGAAATCCTTATAGATTGTTCTCAAATTTATCTAATATATTGTACCTATTTAAAGATAATTATGTCCTATTAAACGACATAAAACATAATGCTCATCTTAATGAGCGTAGATTGAACTTTAACCTTGGCTCTATATCTAATTCGTATGAAACATGTATTTTTATCAGGACATACCATTATAGGGATAATTATAAATCAGACATAAATTACTTAAAAATGTTGACATTTAAAATTAACATCGAAATTGACACTTTGACCTATAAAAAAATGTATCTTTCTAATATGAAAAATATGCATAGCAATCGGTGTACATTGGGGGTTAGAAGATCCTGGACACAGGTTCAAGCTCCTGGGGCGCAGCGACAAGACGGCGCGGGGGCTAAAAAAGGTACTATTCCATTCTATTTTCAGAGATTGCCCCTGCAGTGCAGTCCCTGTAAGAACGTAGTTCCTGATACAGTGACCAATACTAAGTTTTTTCGTTCCATCCGATAAACAAAGTATTAATATTTTGCATCAAAATATAGCTGGTGCAATTAATAAGTCGGAAGAGTTAACCATTGCCTTAATTAATTTATTTGAACAAAAAAATATTGACATACACATAATTTGTTTGACCGAAACTTTTATTAAAAAAAATACAGAAAATCTACTTAAAATTTCTGGATACAAAGTAGCTTCTGCATATTGTAGAAACTCGAAGAGGGGTGGGTCATGTATTCTGATAAGGAATGATATGGATTATATAGCGTTACATAATTTTTCTGACTTAGTTTGTAATTTCAATTTTGAATGTTCAGCCATCGAACTAACGTTACATAAACTCATAATTGTTTGCATATACAGAATACCCAACAATAACCCTTCTATATTCCTAGAGAAGCTGCAGCAATTGCTTTATAGACTCACGAGAAAGAAGAAGAAGTTAGTTTTATGTGGAGATTGGAACTTAGACACTCTAAAAAATAATAAAGACAGTTCCGAATTGCTTGCACTTTTAAAGAATTTCAACATGTATTTACACATTACGACACCGACCAGAAAACAATCGTGCTTAGACTTAATAGTCAGCAATATTAAAAACGCTCACGGGGAAGTACATCATCTGGGCCTCTCTGATCATGAGACAGGCCAAACCCTTACAATTCCATCTGTTAAAAAAAGTCAAACTTGGTATGAGTACAAAAGAGATTTTACACAAGAAAACATGGATAAATTTATCCATTGTATTGCCTCTATAAAATTTTCTGATGTGTACGAAGTTAACCAGTTAGATAAATGTTACGAAAACTTTCACAATACATTTTTATTATTTTTCAAACTGTGCTTTCCTATTAGGAAAATTAAAATGAATACAAAAAAACCTAACAACACCTGGTTAACTCGAGGGATAAAAAAATCTAGTGTGCGTAAAAGACATATGTACTTAAAATCAATTCACAATAAAGAAAATGGTCCGACTAAATCTTCATATAAAAAATATAGCATCTTACTCAAAAAATGTATCAATAGGTCACATAGAATTCAATGTAGAAAAATCATAGATAACAGTAAAAATAAAAGTAGGTCTATTTGGCAGATTATAAATAATAATGTTGGGAATACAATAGTAAATAATGAAATTAATAATATCATAAATGAGAACTATACCTATGATAAATCGCAAGACATTTGTAATATATTTAATGACTATTATATAAATTTGACAAATAAAAATAACTTTAAATACAATCATGACATAATTACCGAATACATTAATGCAAATAATGACACATCCATCTTCCTCAGACCAACAGATAGTATTGAAGTGAAAAGAGTGATTAAAAGCCTAAACAATAGCAATGCTGTTGGGATAGATGAGCTAACAACCAAAGTAATAAAAAATACTGCATTATACATATGCCACCCTCTAAGTCATATTATTAATATTTCCTTAGAAGAAGGCAGATTTCCAAGCTTACTAAAGATATCAATAGTAAAACCTATATATAAGAAAGGAGATAAGACTAATGTAGCTAATTATAGACCTGTTACATTGATTCCAGTTTTTTCAAAAATATTTGAAAAAATAATGCTAAAGCGATTGTATGATTTTTCTACAAAACACGATCTACTGAGACTTGAGCAATTTGGTTTTAGGAAGAATAGTTCCACCACATTAGCTACCTTCAATCTTATCAAACATGTAACGGAATCTATAGACAAAAATATACCTATCGTAGGGCTTTTCTTAGACATGAGCAAAGCATTTGATTTTGTGGACCATAAATTGCTTCTTATGAAACTTGAAAAGTTTGGTATAAGGGGAAAGGCAAACAGCTGGATAAAAACTTACCTAGAGGAAAGGCAGCAATGTGTTGAGATCTCCAAAATACAATCAGGGAGTAAAGTAATCTCTAGATCTAAGTTTAAAATGAATAATTTCGGTGTACCTCAAGGGAGTGTTTTAGGTCCATTCTTATTTTTACTCTACATAAATGACCTACCTAACGTAACTAGACATAAAACTATCCTATTCGCAGACGACACCACCTTATTAATTAATGGTAAAGATATATTGACATTTGAATCTGACATAAATGATGCTCTACAAGATGTAATTAAATGGCTTGGACATAATAATTTGCATATTAATTTAAATAAAACGAACATTATCCAATTTAGAAATTACAGACGACAAAAAGTAGAGCTAGAAATAAAGTACAATGACACTGTGATTAACCAAGTAGATTCAGCAAAATTTCTTGGAATTATTATAGACGAACATTGTGATTGGAAGAAACATGTGTCCCAAGTATGTGACAAATTAGACCGGTTTGTGTATGCAATAAATCGACTCAGATTAACTGTATCAAGGGAAGCAGCTATTTCGGCTTATCACGGCTACGTTTCAAGTGTCTTATCATATGGTTTACTGCTGTGGGGCAATTGCGTTGAAGTCGATAAAGCTTTTAAAACCCAAAAAAAATGTATAAGGGCTATATATGGTGCATGGGTAATGGATAGCTGTAAACCTTTATTCCAGGAACTTAAGATCTTACCATTGCCTTGCATGTACATTCGAGAGCTATGTATGTTTGTCAAGCGCTATTTTACTAAATATTATAAAAAATATTACGATGTACTGCCAAATAAGTTTTGTAAGAGATATCCAAATAAAATATATATACCGCCCTGTAAACTTGACCTATATAAAAGAAATGCGTATGTCAATTCAATACGTATTTATAACAAGCTACCTGAATCACTTAAAGATCTACCATTATTATTTTTTAAGAAAAGATTGACCAACTGGCTTTTAAGTAAATGCTTTTATGACGTTAAAGAATTCATGAACTCAAATTATAATGATCTTTAATTGTTTTGGACATCTACATTATTCTGAAACTAACACAATATAATTTTAATTGTAAAATAATTTTGACATTTTCTTTGACATAATTTTAATAATGTTTATAGGATTACAAATAATTGACTAATACGTGTTTGACATTTAATGATTAATATTTTTGTGTTTTTTTTTTATATTGTGTGTTTAATCTAATAATCTAATAATGAAATAGTAAATTAATAATTTTTTTTTTGTGTTTTGCAATATTCATACGCCGAAAGAAGGCAGATTTCAGTGTAACTTAAATATTTTATTAAGAACTTTGTACAAACCTGAATTTCTATGAATAAATGATTATGATTATGATTATGATTATGATTATGACTAGCATTAATACAAATCATCATCATGACCCTATTAACGTTCCCACTGCTGGGACACAGGGACTCTCTCTAGGCGAAAGAGATTAGGCCTTAATTAACCACGCTGGCCAAGTGCGGTTGGTGAATGTCACATGTCCTTCAAATACTTTTAAAGTTATCAGAATATGCCGGTTTCCTCACGATGTTTGCCTTCACCGTTAAAGCAATTAAATAAATGTCACCAAAATATCATCGTGTCAGTACCATGGAATCATCTGTCACGGCGGTGTCGGTTAAAGATATTAATTACTTTTTTTTACCTAAGTCAACATAAATTCCACTATGAATAAAATATTTGCACACCTGCGTGAACATAAATATTAATAAAGTCTATGCCTTGCCAACTCAGGCAGGCAATAACTAAGCACTAAATAACGTTGGTTGTAGTTCGGTATAGTGGACTACAACATGCCTACATCATTTATAAGACTAAACACTGTCGCCGGATGCCTCCATACAGAATGCATTTTTCAAAACTCAAAATGATATATAATATCTCCGGACTCATCACACAGCATCACCAAACCCCAAACTAAGCAGAGCTTGTATTATGGGTGCTAGGTGACTGATAAACTACACAGCTACATTGTTTATGTAAATTAACCAGAAATTGTAGACAGTTCAAACTCTGGTTACCCGGCGTGAATCGAACCCGAATCGGAATATAATAGTATAGAGCGTATCTACCAATCATAAAGAACTAAAAAAGAATGCATATACGAGTGTACGCCTGAGTTTTCATGGGTTAAAAAATGTGTGTGAATTCAATTCAATTTCTTATCAAATCTATCATTTGCCAAATTTTTGAGGTTTTCTTCTGTTCACGTCCGTAAGTGTTAACCCTCTGAATCCTTACACGTGACCTCCGGGTGGTGCTAAGAACAGTCTCTGGTGGGAGGCTTCAGCCGCGGCTTGTCACCACCCTCCATTCTTTCGTGTTTCGTAATGTGGCCCGGAAAAGCCTTCTAGGTCTTCAGGCCCCATCTTAGAACACATCTTCACTTACATCAGGTGAGATTGTGGTCAAATGATGGCTTATCTAACATAAAAAAAATAAAAAACTTATAATTGGAGTGCGCTGTGCTTGAAGCTTCAGTTTGCCAGCGTCAATTTTAATAAAATTACCTTATTAATGTTAGTCAGTTGAACGCCATTTTGCGTCTCGTGTGTGAATTCTGTGAGACGTTCAATATAATTATTACATTACGGCCAGTTTCGCCATGGACGGACACATCAAAGGAGGGGTTATTTATTTATTACGAACCTCAAAGGGGCTACAGTCGTTCAACGAATTACCTTTAATTATTATCATAATGACTATAATTAATTAACTACAATAATGTCTGGTTAACAGACACCAGACAGTAAAAGATAAAAACAAAAAACTTTTCTATTGTCAAATATATTAAAACACGATTAAAATTGTATGCGAGAACATATAGGCTTTAAAATGTCAAAAACGGCGACTACTCTGGATTTGCTGAGACAATAAGTACTCTGTAGCGCTGGTCTTCTAATAATGAGCGAGATATCGAAAACTATCTGAATAAATTTGCTTCGAATTCATCCAATGTATATGTATGTATATATTCCCTGATGATATGATCCGTTTAGAGTAGCCAAGCTATGATCATCGTTATCATCACAATGACATTACTAGTAAATAATGCAATTTGCTTGAAACAAGGTGCTTTACTAAAATCCTTATAAATAAGCTCACAGTCGCTCTAAGAGCAACGGAGAAGGCTATGCTCGGAGTTTAATTACGTGATCGAATCAGGAATGAGGAGATAATAGAAGAATGCGGGTCGCCGACATAGCCAAACCGCTCCTTGAAGTGGCAGTGAGCTGGCCATATTACTCTTAGAACAGATGGTCTATGGGGCCGAAAATGCAGCGTAAGGCGACCGCTAATAGACGAACGATTTAGTAGAGGCTGCATGTACAAGGTGAATGCAGGCCGCTTCAAATCGAAATGACTAGAATTCTATGAGGGAGTCTTATGTTCGATGATGATGATGATGAGTGTAATTTATCTTTTGTCAACTCGGGGCGGCCCCGTAAGAATGTTATCCCCCTCTCGTCCCCTGGGTGCCGTAGTACCCGACAAGGATAATTAACCATCCTCCATAATATTATAAGATTGGAATCAATGAGGGAGGCATGTGCCCAGTTAAATGAACAATGCGACTAAAGCAATTCAGTATACAAACCACAAAGGAGAATAGGGAATATGCACGTATCAAAATCAATCAAAAATCAAAAATCGTTTATTTGGACATTAACAGTAAGTTAATGTCCAAATAAACGATTGTATGTTTTCTACTACTTACTTACTTAAACATTTCTAGTAGTTGTAGCAATCCCAAAAATGTATATAACACATCTTAAATACACACTATTAAGTTAAAAAGTGTATTTTAAAATCACTTTCCTTTTAAAGCGACTTAAACCCATTTTGACTAGCGTGTCATGTGACGTCAGTAACGAAAGGTTTGGTTTACAAACTTACTGAAAATTTGATGAAATCAGTTTATAACCATGCAAACCAATAGAATTTGAAGTCATATGTTATTTCGGCTGAGAAATGCGTTTTGGAAATTTGCGAGTAACATAAAAATATACTTTTAATGATTAAGTGATATATTTAGTGAGATAGATTTCATTTTTTTATGATTACCTACACCATTATTATTGCAATTACGGTACAAAAATAATGCGACAGTGGAAAATAATCAGTACATACATATAAATTTTATTAATTACTACTTTTACAAAAACACGAAAGATAACAGAAAATCTATTAAAATTACAAATATATTGTTCTATTCTTAAACATATTTCCAATAGATTAGGTTTATTTCATCTTAGTACTGCAGAAGCTATCAATAATTTTGTTTAAGTATGTTTTGAAACAATAAAGTTTATGTGTTATTTTAAAGTCTCGTGCATATCGTGAAAGCTGTGTTGTTAATTTCGCTTCTCAACTCAATGTAAAAAATTGAAGCGAACTGTCAAGACACGTTATTTCCTTGATTATTTTTAGTGTTTAATTAAATTAACTGTCCATGTATGCCCTATGCGTCTTATGAAACAAACGTTTTGACTTTGACTATGACTATTTTTTTTAATCTCCTTGTTATATCTTTACGTTACGCCACTGACTATATCGTTCTATTTCTTTCCTGTCCATCCAAATCCTTTGTACTCCGATGTATTGTCTTGTAATTGTTTCCTATTTGTATGTTATTTATGGTGTACAATAAAGAGTTATCTATCTATCTTTTTTTTATGCTGGAAAAACCTTCATTAGACCACAATCTCACCTGATATTAAGAGACGATGTGATCTAAGATGGAGCATGAAGACCTAGAAGATATCTCCTATTCACCAATCTGGACGTCTTCAGTCTACTTTTTAAGTTCAGTTTCCTCTCAGCGTTTCTAAAAGTGTCAATTTAGCTGACTCTTTACAAGGCCAGAGTAAAAAGACGAGCCTTACAGCGGGTCCGGCGTCAGTCCTTCAACGAATTACGTATGTAATTAAATTAGGAGGGGAAAAGATTGCTTGATTTTTCGTTTGCAGGATAGTTCTTATTTTATAGAATTTCTAGGGGTTTTGCCCGCGCTATAATAGATTTCCCCACGGTTAAAAAGTTGCTTTTGTCATATACTGGGAAAGCAGCTATATTTTAACAAAAACCCAAATTTTACCCAAATCGGGATTTGCTCCCAAAAATATTATTTTCTGCAACAAGCTGTATTATACCGTGCTAAAAAGTGTCTAATGTGTTATTCATAAATGTTATTATTGGTAAGCTATTATTATTTTGTGATAAAAATCCACTGAGGAGTTTTTAAAGAGCACTTAACACACTTACAGGCTGTAGTACAGGCTCAAACTGTAACGTTTATAATACATGTAGAATAATGTCACTATTACCATGAGATTCATATCCTTCGGATCGTTAAATCGTTTCATAAAACTGCTCATACAAAGGTTTTTTATTTCATAGTTTTTGGTTATTTTTCTTCACTCTATATTTATACGACTTACAGGGAATTATTATTATTTATATATAACTACAGACAAAATGGGAGAACCTGAATTAATTTTCTGTTAAAACCATTCATTCTTCTTTCATTTGGAGAGGGAATGAACAATATTGAATTGGTACTAATGAAAGGGATTCCGACATTGTATTGAGCATTACATGCCTGCTGGTCACCTTTTAAAAATAATTGGCTACCAGTGATGAAACGCATGTCAATTCACAGAGTAAATTTTAACAAACAAAATGTATTAAAGATCCAAATTTCTAAGTTTTGAGATTTTGAGATAGTATTAGGGTTTAAAATCTTTAAAAATCTGATTTAAAATTCAAAAGTTATATTTAAAAATCTGCTTTATGCTTTTCGATAGCCGCCATGTTATTATGTTTTTTCAAAATGGCGGACTTATAGGTATGAAATTTTAGAGCCCCTCGATCCCCGAAGGGTTTTTAATAAAATTCATTGAGTAGTTTAAAAGATCAAAGCGAAACACAAAGTGCCTCGATTTTACACGTGGTGTAGGTAGGTGGAAGGCCCTGGATGCGATAGCCAGAGGAATTCCACAACCATCTTGGCTTCAGTAGCAATAAGTTGAGGAGAGAGGACAGGAAGAGTAGGCCTTTGCCCAGCAGTGGGACCAAATAGCTAACTAATCTTGTATATCTTAAAAATTAAAAAAGTTTGTTGGTAAGCTCATAACTCAACAACGCCTAGATCAATTTGAACAATTATTTTTGTTCATTATTTGTAGAAGTCCAAGGATGGTTTTTTTTGTTCTAATAATTGAAAGGAAAATAATTAATAATAATTACCCGTGCGAAACCGGGGCGGGCCGCTAGTAAAATAATAAATAAATTAATATATCTGGACAATCCACTCACATATAGATATTTTTTATTATACATATAATAAATATTTAATGAGGTTACGTCGTAACTAGCATAACCCCGCGTTTTTGGATTTTTCGAGGTATCACTTATTTCCCCCAGTAAAAAGTAGACTATGTAACTTCTCAAGCTTCAGATAATCTGTGTAGTACCAAATTTCATTCCAATCGGTTCATTACATCTATAGATTACTCCCTACAACCTCAGTATAATTTTGTAAGCATAATATAGAACAAAAAAAGACAATATTCAGAGATAATGTTTTTAGTACGAGAACTATCTGTATAATTTGGCTCCGACTTCATCCAATCCCCGCCTATCAAAGATAATAATCATAACTCTCAAACGGTGTTTTTGAAAACAGCCCGGTTCAGATCTACAACGAATATCACTCGGATTTCCCAAAGGCATTTATTCTACAGAAAGATGGACTGAAATAAAATCTCGAATCCATTCAGAAAGATTAATGGCTGCAAACAAACAACATTCTCTTTAATATTTATATTAATTGCCTGGAAGCCAGATGGCTCAAAAATATCTTGTGATTTCTTTCTTAGAGTCGGAAAAATTGCCGTCGTTACTGTTGGGGAAGGAAATGTCGCCCTCAAAATGTATCTACCTAATTTAGTTTATCGCATTTAAACGGCTCCGCATTAAAATAAATAAAAATATATTCACGGGCAATCCGCACAACAACATCTAGACCCGTGGTAAGCTCTGAGCTTGCGTTTCGGGTACTAGACATCTATACACAATAAACTTACAATATAATAGACACATAGATTTTTTTATTATAATGGGTGTTTAAACCCAGATTAAAGAGAAAGTGCTTGCAGTACAAAGTAAAACACTAGAACTCTCGGCGGGAATCGTACCCGCTACCTCTTTCGCCGCAAGCAGGCTTTCTCCCACCGCGCCACTGAGGCAGTCTGAAGCAAAATGAATCAAAACAGCATAAGTTTTAAGTCACAAAGCAGTTTCCAAGTGAAATTAGCTGCTTATTAGCGTCATTGTTGCACGAATCCCTAACGAGGTTTTAATACGAGTTGGAGGTAATGAAAGAGCTGTATATCTCTTAGTTGCTGCTGACTGCCTGTCATTTATAACCGACTTTTAATAAAAAAAATGTAAATTAAGTAAATTTATGTTTCTCAATTCGACGAGTATTTTTAACCGATCTTGAGAACCGCTTTTCATTTTTTTATTATGAAAGCTTTTGCTTCCAAATTTTATAATATTGTAATAATTGGTCCTATATTTCTGGATTCACACTCAATAGTTCATATTTTTCATATTGATACACAAAGTTTTTGTTAAGAAAATAATTGTTGTTGTGTTGCTTTCCACTTGTGTAACGAAGTAATAGAGGAGAGGCTATGCAAATAAACTGTTTGTATTATAAAATAACCGCTTCTTACGAAGGAATGTTTGCACTCTTAATAAAAAAACATATATTTTTTATAAAACAGTCTTATTTTCGACATATCTATGAAATCTAAGAAACGGCTGGCTTGACGGGATATAACGGAAGTAACGACATAACGCCGCAACAAATCGTTTGAAGGGCATAACTTCCATTAAACGCGATCACACACTCTTATACACACATTAATAGTCATAAAAGTCATTTTTTTTCCTTGATAAGCCTTCATTTGACCACAATCCCACCTGATGTAAAGTAATGATATGGTCTTAGATGGGGCATGATGACCTAGAAGGTAGATTAGAACGTTGAAGCCTCGGGCCACATTACGAAACAAAAAATCGCTTCACGCACTGGCCAAGCTCAATATTTATTGATTTGTGTTAAGTATATATATATATATAACATATATGTAACCTCTATATACACACACACACACTTACACGTTTAGGTTTGTTAATTTTTTATGAACGCTATTACATTATATAAATAGTATCATTGTAAATATGTATTGTAGCCACACAGGGTTTTGTGGCTGATGCGGTTTCGGCAGAATACCAGCGCCTATCTGCTCTTGAGTGGTGAGGCATTATGCTGAGTCGAGACCTTTTTGATGCTGTGACACAATTCACATTTTTGGTATTGTTTTTTTATTTTAGTACTGTTTATTAGGTATAATGCTCGTATTTTAATTTTATGTTGTCAAATTAATAATGTAATATTTATGTTAACGATTTTATTTAAAATTTTTGAATATTTGTTTTATATGTAAGAATTTATGTTTTTGTTTTACCTGTGAATAATTTATACCTAAATGTTTTTGTATTGTGTTAGTAGTAAATAAATGTTTGTCTCCTTGGTTACTACGTGGTTCCCCAATGTTCAAAATATAGTAACTAATGTCATAATTATTCTTTAATGTAAAAATACAAACGAAATTTCAAAATTCCGCTAGCAATAGTTATAAGAAGCCTTTTTGTCTAGATTATCAGTTTGCTTAGCTAATGAATTGAATATTAAACGATACTAAGTCAACGTTAGTAATTAACTTATAAAGTAAGTCATTCAGATCCAAGGAAGATAATATTTTCTTTTTAATATTTGATTTATTTAATGTTTTAAGGCGGCCTTTCCACTATAGCAGAACGGAATTCTAACTGGAAAGTTGTTAAAAATCTAGAAACCTTTTTTTAGACATTATTTAAGTTCTGTACAACTTCCTTTATATTTTTTCTATCCGTGTCCGTGTTATTTTACCTAATCATTTTGTCAACTGCTATACATTATATATACTCATATCTCACACAAAATCACACGCTTATTTTTGTTTAAAAATGAGAAGTTTTTAAAAGTAAACGATATTATATTTGTTGAAATGTTAAAATAGCAATCACTGTTTTTAATCCGTTATGACTTTATAACAAATGCATGAAAAAAATTGTTTTCTACATTTTTTTCTACATTCCTTGCAGTAAAATATGCATATACTTAAATATTTCAATACTTATCTGCAATATGTGTTATTAAGCTACAAAGTTTTGAAAGAAGTTCATAATATTAATAATATATCATATTAAGTTTATAATATTAATCTAAAAAATCCTCATATTTACAAGCTACACACTACTAAAAAAGCTAAAAAAACTACTCACTAAACTAACTTTTTACTAAAGCTACTACAGTGGGCAGTGAACCTCACTAATCTTGTTACATATTTTTCTTACAAACCAGAGCTTAAAATGCCACTTTTAAAAAGAAATAAACTCAGTCTCGGTAACCTGCTCGGATCCGTATTCGAGTGACATCTTAAACCTGGAGTGACAGCGCTGACATTTTGCGGCACCAGCGTAGGGATGCGGCGCTGAGTCGAGTTGGCTGTTAACCGACTGGAAGGATAATATGGTAATGTGTTTATAAGTCTACGTATGTTTAGATTAGATTAGACAACACTTTATTGCACACCACACAAATGTCATGTGAGGTATTGTTAAATAATAATATGTATAATAAAGATTTAGCCTTTTATTCAGATCATTCCTAATACAGTATTTTCTTAAAATGTAAGAATTAAACTTAAAAACGAAAACTTAAAAACTTATTCAAGTATCTGTTGGTTGCTTGTTGCCTGTAGATCTGTTTGCCAGTCGGCAAAGGCCTCCAATTTTTTCCACTCTGACCTTTCTTGGGCTACTCTATTCCACGTCACTCCTGTCACTTCTCTTTGTGAGAAGAGAAAAAAGAAAAAGAAAGAGAGGTAAGACCACAGAAAAGATGGGATGGAGATATAAAAGATTCTCTTATATCCCCATCCCATCTTATTTCATTGTTAAAAAGTTAATTTAAAATCATTATAAGTTTTCTCTCTCCAGTATTTTTGGACTAGCCAGTCCAAAAAAATAAATACGCAAATAAACATTTTATTATTATCATTATTCACTTTTTTTCATTTTAAACACGTCAACAAATATATTTTTTACATATTTTTTTTTATGATCGATAAGCCTTCATTTGACCACAATCTTACCTGATGTAAAGTTACGATGTGGTCTAAGATAGGACATGAAGACCTAGAAGGTGGCTTCTCCGGGTCATATTACATTACACATTACCACTTACGGACGTGAACAGACAAAACCTCCAAAACTATCCGGACGATAGACACTTAAATGCAATATATCCAACTCCATAGCATAGCTTATATAAAAATCGATTTTACCGACACTATCTACACAATAGCCGATAATAGAGAGCTGTGTTGGCTTAGTGGGAGCACACTCGTCTCTAACTCCGAAGGTCGGGGGTTCAAACACCGCAACCACCTCTGGATTTTTCTTCTTGAAAAATGTATGTGCGCTTTAAAACACGTGCTTTAACGATAATGGCAAACATCGTGAGGGAACCGGCATGTTCTGAGAACTTTAAAGAGTTTGAAGGACGTGTGTCATTCACTAACCCATACTTGACCAGCGTAGTGAATTAAGGCCTTATATCTCTCAACATAGAGAACTCCCTGTGACCTAGTAGTGGGAACGTTAATAGGGTGATGATGATGAGGATCTACACAATGGTTCAACTCGATATTAAATCGACTCCCAGCACTACCCCAGTGACACCTAGCACTTGTCGCTTGCCGTCGGACCTTTTTCAACAATATTAGATATCTTCCTCGAGGATCGTCGGCAGATGAACCCCCGTCAGCGTCTGATTAGATGAGACATCGCTTTAAAATCGCTAGGAAATCTTATTATTTTGAGAAGGGTACGCTGTGACTTGAATAAATTACTTCATATTTGATTGCCAGTAGTGCGGTATCCGATATTATTCCATTGAGGAACTAAAGGAGGTTTATATTTGGCGTTTTTGAATGTAGGTGTTGGAAAATTAGACTCTTAGACGAACACGAAACAAACGAAACTTTTTTATTATCATGCATTTAATTTAATCAGCTATTATTATTATATTTTCTTGTCCCACACTCCGTGAGGCTCTTATTTTCGGTGTTTGCGTTCCGTTACTCGTACCTCTGTCACACGTCATCTCGACACTCACACCTATCTTACACATGTTATCCTTCACACAGTTCATCCGTCTTTGGTTTGGTCCACCTATCCCCACATATTCTTATTATAAATTCAAATCTCCCGCTGCGTTTGTCTGTATATATGCGATAAGCTCAAAACTGCGGAAGAGGTCGTTAGGCGGTTTTTACCAATAGATATAATTATTCAAGACGGTTAATGCATCATAATAAAACCCGGAACAGGCCGGCTAGTGCGTAATAAATATTTTTCCGTCAAGGTCTTGCCCTTGTTTATTATTAATTTTAATTTAACATACTGGATATGGACAGTGTTTTCTGAGATTAGGGCATGCAATCAAACAAATTCCATAGCTCCATAACATTAGTATATTTAGGGTACCTACATAAATCTTCTTGTATCCTGACCTTGTTGTGTGGATTGTCCTAAAATATTAATTTATTTAGATTAATAACGTTCAACCGTAATCATGGGGCATGTAACTGTGCCGAAATATCGGGAAACTCAGAAGACAATCAGGTATGGTCCATTTGCCGTTTTTAATCTAAATTGTCAAATACAACTGAAAATTAATAAAACAACATTTTAAAAATAAAACTATGAAGAAAATAACCTTGTCTTGACAGGTCGCACACATTTTTAATGCTGAGTTTAGAAGCAAATAGTTTTGATAACCATGACAGTTTCAAAAGTCATAATTATTTTCTTCGAGCAAACCTACGAAAACATTTTCAGTGGGATATCCATCCATCTAAAAGTAAGGCAAAGCTGCGATGGAAAGAAAGATATCAATAAAATTTCAGAATATCCTAAAGCAATTCAAACCAACCGCATGAATCTGGTTCGCGAGCTGCGCAACACTGAATATGTTGGATCGAGGGCTCTTTGATTATGCCGTATTTTACTTTACTACCGGAACGGCAGGTGTGTATTCAGAACTATATTAAATTATCCTGAATTTATTTATTTACTACTAGTATAATGCTGAAGAGTTTGTTTGTTTGTTTGAACGCGCTAATCTCAGGAACTACTAGTCCGATTTGAATTATAATTTCACTGTTTAATAGCCTGTTTATAGAGAAAGGTTATAGGTCGCAGGAAAATACATACACAGGTACAGCAAAACACAGGTAACGCCAAAATAAATAAAAGCGAAACCACTTTTTTAACAGTCAATGATTAATTACCGAATCTTAGAAAATATAACATCTTAAAACTTGAAATTTGACATATAGGTTTCTTATAGGGTGTAAACGTTCGCTAAGAACGTATTTAACGGAAGGGGGTAAAACGGGGGTTGGAAGTTGCTATGTTTTTGAAGTTCGAGACTTAACAGGGCGTACGAAGTCGCTGGCGCTTGCCAGTTATACTCGTAGTGTATTATTTTAATAAGTTATTTGTCTGGATTGCCTTTTTTTATTATTAAGGTTGGTGATAAACTATGGCAGTAATGGAACAACTAATCGGTGGGATACTGCCTAATTGAAGAAACCAGCAATCGCTTGGGTGTAACATCACATCGAGTCTTTAGCCGAGCACGGATGATGCGCGTAGGCCCAACATTTTAAGATATTTTCTGTTTTAAAATAACTTCTTATTCCATCCCTGGAACGTGGTACGCGTCTTATTTTATTCGATAACTACGTTCAGGGAAATGCATCCTCTTTCTAGAACAAAAGCGTTTCTACGGCTATAGATTGAAACCGTTCCTTTTGAATATATTTAGATAAAGATCCCTACCTTTACTTAGCTTATTACCTTTTGTTTTGTTCAAATAACTGGAAGAAGATAGTGTTTCGTGGAATAGTAAATTTTCTGTACATAGGAATAGATAGCACTTGCTTTAGCAAAAAAGTGAACTGTAATTGTACTAAGTATTTTTCTATTCTTCCAGGTACCGTTTGGATGGGTGCTCTAACTGGAACAGGTATGTAGGCGATAAAAAACACTCAAATGTTTTGCATGTAAAATTTTCCTATACATTTTATTTTGCTATGCTTGGAGATTCCTTGCGATATTTTTTTTTTTTTGTTAGATAAGTCTTCATTTATGTATCATAATATGTATGTATTTACAAAAAAAAATGTATCTATGTAGTATATCAGTCACCTAACACCCATAGTACAAGCTCTGCTTAGTTTGGGTTTAAGTGATGCTGTGTGAGTAGTCCGGAAATATTTATATTTATATTTATTTGACCACAATCTCACCTGATGTAAAGTGACGATGTGGTCTAAGATGGAGCATGAAGACCTAGAAGGTAGATGGCTTTTCCGGACCACATTAAGAAACACGAAAAAATATACTGAAAAGAATGCAATATAAGTACGCAAATAAATTAGCCCTAATAAATATTATAACATAATTTTACTCCATGAATTCCGCAATCTGATTGATACACTATTCCCAAAAGATCAGCTATCAATCGTTATAAAGCTGCCAGATTCAACAACAACAGACATCAACAGACTCCACGACTTCCTTGTTGGATTACGGAACTTAGAAGTACTTTGTTGAAAGTCCCTAGTTGGCATATAAATGCGTTCAAAAACACGAAATAAGCTAAGCAGACGCAACTCTTGTCAATTACTAGGAACTCCCAAATGAATGTAAACGAATTGCTAGGATTTCAACGGAATAATTATTTGCCAAAGTGTAAAGACCTAGGGGGATATTTCAATAATGATTTAATATTTTTATATAACTAGCTGAAAGCAAACGTTGTTTTGCAAAATGAAAAATAGATGTTGGCCGATTCTCAGACCTACTCAATATGCTCACAAAATTTCATGAGAATCGGTCAAGCCGTTTCGGAGGAGTATGGCAACGAAAACTTTGACACGAGAATTTTATATATTAGATTAAATAATTTAGACAGACAGATAATTTAATATGAGCTGTTTGGTTTTTAGAACACATTTTATGGTGAGGCTTCATCAGCGAGAGGAGATTCGTGTCGCGATGCGCGCTACAACATTCTAAATTAGGTAATCTAATTGTAGCCACGCCCACGCCAAGCATAGACTTCACCCGAATACTTCGCGTTTACACGAATATTCGCCGTTGGCCGCTTAAGTAGCCGCACCATAAAAAAAAAGCAAAAACTAATATTCGTATTCGTAGAATCCTATAACAATGTAAGATATTTAGAGCAAAAAAAAAATACAGAAGTTATGCTGAAAAAAATGTTTCGTTGGTATCCCCAAAGTAATTCCAGCCGTGTGGAACTTTCAGTTTTTGGGTGCGCATATCTCGTTGAAGTATATAAGTGAAAAATTCTATCGTGGTTTTTGTTACAATTAATTGCATAACCACAAATTAACCGTTTATAACTGCATATTTTTTTTATATCATCATTTTGCATGATTTACAGATTTTAATTGGGACTATCAATGATCTATTTATTTTATTCTATTTATTTACGCTCCCACTGCTCGGAAACAAGGCTTCTCTCTTGACGAGAGAGACATAACCCTCATTTATTACGCTGGCCAATTGCGGGTTGGTGAATGTCACATGTTCTTTAAACTCTGTAAAGTTCTCAGAACATGCCGGTTTCTTCACAATGTTTGCCTTCGCCGTTAAAGTATGTGCTTTACAAGCGCATATATATTTATCAAAAAGAAAAATCCAACGGTGCTTGGCGCTTGTACCTTCGATATGATATCGAGTGTGCCAAACTAAGCCAACACGGCTTTATTCTTCTAGTAGGCTAGCAAATTTAATCAATATCTCAGGCGGTCCATGCTGCATCCAGGTTGTATGCCTGAGATTACACTGTCAGCGAGCAGAATAAATTGTTTTGCCTTACCCTGACGTCATAGTTAGTAACAGTCATTACACATTACACACCCGGCCGAGTTCTCCGATACGATATGTCGGTCGGGATAACCTAGATGGCTACAGATTGGATAAAAATAATAGGGTAGATGACTAAATATCAAAAACAAATTGGGGTCATTTAGAATTTATAAAAACATTGAACCTGTATGTCGCGTTGCGAATCCGAACGCAGCTTAGTGTTTTTTTCAAAATGGCCTTCCTCTTGCTCTGTTAACCCGAAAGCGCCAACACTCAGAATCTTTATTAATATAAATTTTTACTTTTTTTTCTCCATCCACGGTTGTCAGGAAGAAATTGCTTTAAGCAATAAGACAGCCTATTAAGCATTCTAGGTTTAGTTTATATTTTTCTATTGTTTCTATGTTTAGTGTGTAATAAAGTATTTTCTATCTATCTATCTATAAATTTAATGCTAAAGTGCAAAGTTTGAAGTTTATTTTATTTTACGCCAACCCATAGGCAATATCCTAAACACTGTATTTTTTTCTCTTGCAAACGAAGAATCAAGCGGCTTTAATGCATTTAAGTTTAACGTGAAGTATTGCTTTCGAACAATTTGTACCTGTTTTTGTATTTTTTTGTAAACAGAATGTCTATTTTTTATGTAGGTAGTCATCATGCTTTTTTTTTTTAATCTTTATTTATTTATAGAGGGTTTAATCAACATGATTATGTTACCCTCGACATTATGCTTACATATACTATACACTATCTATCTACGTTTAATCCCTAATTTAACTAATTTTAACATATTAATTGCTTCCTCCGACAATGGAGAAGACAAAATAATGTTACACATACCAAGAACAAATAAATCAATTAA
Source organism: Gymnoscelis rufifasciata (assembly GCA_929108375.1). Taxonomy (NCBI): domain Eukaryota; kingdom Metazoa; phylum Arthropoda; class Insecta; order Lepidoptera; family Geometridae; genus Gymnoscelis; species Gymnoscelis rufifasciata. The sequence goes on along the minus strand of OV815315.1, from coordinate 1,158,222 downwards.
TGTTGCATTGCATATATTTTTGGGTGACAAATGACATGCATTGTTCAAAATTATATTTAATGAGTATAAAAGTTGTTGAAGGCTTGATATATCGAGCAATGGCACAAAATGAGGTTTTTTTAAGTTCTAATCTAAGCTCGTGTTAACTACTCAAGCTGTTATTCTGTAAGTTCAAAATTTAATTACATATTCTCTATATAGATCCTTTTTCTATACAACCTATAGGTACTTTTCAAAGATCAAGTGTTTATATACAAACCCTGGTCCTCTCGTGAGACCAACAATTTATCTCTCTCAACTATTTGTATCTTTTGCGTCTCGAATAAATTATTTAAGACAGCTTTTCGACATATTACTAAACAAATACTTAAGAACAGCACAGGTGTGAAAAGGCTTTAACAATTCACTCGTATTTTAAAGGAATTTTGTCTAGACGTTATTAAGAAAGTTCTGGAAGTTGTTGTCGCAAGGTAATCCTTCGGTTTAGTTGTTCTCAAAGGTGAGTTGTCTCAAGGCGCAATTACAGGTTTGTAACGAATAAATTTACTTAGGAGATTTTGATTTACTTTGTATTTTAAGTGTTTTTAGGCTTAACAAGGCAGCCAAGAAACAAAGTAAGTCAAATTAGAGAATAATAATTAACGTATTAGCCCCAATATAATTATAATGTAATGTATTATTAGACCAGTTGTGTTTTTTAAAATCAAGTTAATTTATTTTTTTGGTGTTTTGGTTTAAGATGGCATGTTAATTAACTTGTTAAGGGGTTAGTGAACCCCTTAACTAATAAGGTAATCTTAACCGAAACTTTAATCATTTATGAGGTTCTGATTTACTGTGTATGTTAAGTGTTTGCAAGCTGTACAAGGCAGCTAACAAATAACCTTGATACCTTGAATAAATAGCCCATTTCACAATCTCCAAGTAAAATTAGTCAATGGCTAAAATATAGACTTATCAAGTCAACTGAAAAGTTTCAGTGACTGACTGATCGTGATTGATCTATATGTCAAAGTCAAAATAAAAACGCTTATTTTCTTAGAAGCAAACTGACGCAAGCGCATAGGCACATGGCATACATTTAAGCTATTGACTAAGTTAACACGGAGATTGTTAAATACACCCTTAATAATTTATTCTTATCCAGAAGACATTTGACAATCAAATGAGAATTATATACATATACAGTTGACTTTTTAATTTTTATGTTAAGTCAAATTGTCTCTATGGGGTATGAGCATAATAATAATAATACCATAATATAATAATACCTTAAGTTCTTTATTGCTTACCCTGACGTCATAGTTAGTAACAGTCATTACACATTACACACCCGGCCGAGTTCTCCGATACGATATGTCGGTCGGGATAACCTAGATGGCTACAGATTGGATAAAAATAATAGGGTAGATGACTAAATATCAAAAACAAATTGGGGTCATTTAGAATTTATAAAAACATTGAACCTGTATGTCGCGTTGCGAATCCGAACGCAGCTTAGTGTTTTTTTCAAAATGGCCTTCCTCTTGCTCTGTTAACCCGAAAGCGCCAACACTCAGAATCTTTATTAATATAAATTTTTACTTTTTTTTCTCCATCCACGGTTGTCAGGAAGAAATTGCTTTAAGCAATAAGACAGCCTATTAAGCATTCTAGGTTTAGTTTATATTTTTTGTATTGTTTCTATGTTTGGTGTGTAATAAAGTATTTTCTATCTATCTATCTATAAATTTAATGCTAAAGTGCAAAGTTTGAAGTTTATTTTATTTTACGCCAACCCATAGGCAATATCCTAAACACTGTATTTTTTTCTCTTGCAAACGAAGAATCAAGCGGCTTTAATGCATTTAAGTTTAACGTGAAGTATTGCTTTCGAACAATTTGTACCTGTTTTTGTATTTTTTTGTAAACAGAATGTCTATTTTTAACCCCCGACCAAAAAAGAGGGGTGTTATAAGTTTGACGTGTCTGTCTGTCTGTCTGTCTGTCTGTCTGTCTGTCTGTGTGTCTGTCTGTCTGTCTGTCTGTGTCACCATAGCTCCCGAACGGATGGAGCGATTTCGATTTAGTTTTTTTTGTATGAAAGGTGAGTCTTGCGCGAGTGTTGTTAGACATGTTTCATGAAAATCGGTTGGGCCGTTTAAAAGTTATGGGGGTGAGAGTGGGGAAGCAAAACCGAAAATCTGCAAATATACTAGTGTGGGGTATCAAATGAAAACGCATCGCGTCCACATTACATAATATTATGTTGTTTTACATTTAAGGAAATTAAGGCATTGGAATCGGGGGTTTTTCTTAAATTTTAAATTTAGATTTATTTATGTAGGTAGTCATCATGCTTTTTTTTTTTTAATCTTTATTTATTTATAGAGGGTTTAATCAACATGATTATGTTACCCTCGACATTATGCTTACATATACTATACACTATCTATCTACGTTTAATCCCTAATTTAACTAATTTTAACATATTAATTGCTTCCTCCGACAATGGAGAAGACAAAATAATGTTACACATGCCAAGAACAAATAAATCAATTAATGTTGCATTGCATATATTTTTGGGTGATAAATGACATGCATTGTTCAAAATTATATTTAATGAGTATAAAAGTTGTTGAAGGCTTGATATATCGAGCAATGGCACAAAATGAGGTTTTTTTAAGTTCTAATCTAAGCTCGTGTTAACTACTCAAGCTGTTATTCTGTAAGTTCAAAATTTAATTACATATTCTCTATATAGATCCTTTTTCTATACAACCTATAGGTACTTTTCAAAGATCAAGTGTTTATATACAAACCCTGGTCCTCTCGTGAGACCAACAATTTATCTCTCTCAACTATTTGTATCTTTTGCGTCTCGAATAAATTATTTAAGACAGCTTTTCGACATATTACTAAACAAAGACTTAAGAACAGCACAGGTGTGAAAAGGCTTTAACAATTCACTCGTATTTTAAAAGAATTTTGTCTAGACGTTATTAAGAAAGTTCTGGAAGTTGTTGTCGCAAGGTAATCCTTCGGTTTAGTTGTTCTCAAAGGTGAGTTGTCTCAAGGCGCAATTACAGGTTTGTAACGAATAAATTTACTTAGGAGATTTTGATTTACTTTGTATTTTAAGTGTTTTTAGGCTTAACAAGGCAGCCAAGAAACAAAGTAAGTCAAATTAGAGAATAATAATTAACGTATGGCCCCAATATAATTATAATGTAATGTATTATTAGACCAGTTGTGTTTTTTAAAATCAAGTTAATTTATTTTTTTGGTGTTTTGGTTTAAGATGGCATGTTAATTAACTTGTTAAGGGGTTAGTGAACCCCTTAACTAATAAGGTAATCTTAACCGAAACTTTAATCATTTATGAGGTTCTGATTTACTGTGTATGTTAAGTGTTTGCAAGCTGTACAAGGCAGCTAACAAATAACCTTGATACCTTGAATAAATAGCCCATTTCACAATCTCCAAGTAAAATTAGTCAATGGCTAAAATATAGACTTATCAAGTCAACTGAAAAGTTTCAGTGACTGACTGATCGTGATTGATCTATATGTCAAAGTCAAAATAAAAACGCTTATTTTCTTAGAAGCAAACTGACGCAAGCGCATAGGCACATGGCATACATTTAAGCTATTGACTAAGTTAACACGGAGATTGTTAAATACACCCTTAATATTTTATTCTTATCCAGAAGACATTTGACAATCAAATGAGAATTATATACATATACAGTTGACTTCTTAATTTTTATGTTAAGTCAAATTGTCTCTATGGGGTATGAGCATAATAATAATAATACCATAATATAAACCTTAAGTTCTTTATTGCTTACCCTGACGTCATAGTTAGTAACAGTCATTACACATTACACACCCGGCCGAGTTCTCCGATACGATATGTCGGTCGGGATAACCTAGATGGCTACAGATTGGATAAAAATAATAGGGTAGATGACTAAATATCAAAAACAAATTGGGGTCATTTAGAATTTATAAAAACATTGAACCTGTATGTCGCGTTGCGAATCCGAACGCAGCTTAGTGTTTTTTTCAAAATGGCCTTCCTCTTGCTCTGTTAACCCGAAAGCGCCAACACTCAGAATCTTTATTAATATAAATTTTTACTTTTTTTTCTCCATCCACGGTTGTCAGGAAGAAATTGCTTTAAGCAATAAGACAGCCTATTAAGCATTCTAGGTTTAGTTTATATTTTTCTATTGTTTCTATGTTTAGTGTGTAATAAAGTATTTTCTATCTATCTATCTATAAATTTAATGCTAAAGTGCAAAGTTTGAAGTTTATTTTATTTTACGCCAACCCATAGGCAATATCCTAAACACTGTATTTTTTTCTCTTGCAAACGAAGAATCAAGCGGCTTTAATGCATTTAAGTTTAACGTGAAGTATTGCTTTCGAACAATTTGTACCTGTTTTTGTATTTTTTTGTAAACAGAATGTCTATTTTTTATGTAGGTAGTCATCATGCTTTTTTTTTTTAATCTTTATTTATTTATAGAGGGTTTAATCAACATGATTATGTTACCCTCGACATTATGCTTACATATACTATACACTATCTATCTACGTTTAATCCCTAATTTAACTAATTTTAACATATTAATTGCTTCCTCCGACAATGGAGAAGACAAAATAATGTTACACATACCAAGAACAAATAAATCAATTAATGTTGCATTGCATATATTTTTGGGTGACAAATGACATGCATTGTTCAAAATTATATTTAATGAGTATAAAAGTTGTTGAAGGCTTGATATATCGAGCAATGGCACAAAATGAGGTTTTTTTAAGTTCTAATCTAAGCTCGTGTTAACTACTCAAGCTGTTATTCTGTAAGTTCAAAATTTAATTACATATTCTCTATATAGATCCTTTTTCTATACAACCTATAGGTACTTTTCAAAGATCAAGTGTTTATATACAAACCCTGGTCCTCTCGTGAGACCAACAATTTATCTCTCTCAACTATTTGTATCTTTTGCGTCTCGAATAAATTATTTAAGACAGCTTTTCGACATATTACTAAACAAAGACTTAAGAACAGCACAGGTGTGAAAAGGCTTTAACAATTCACTCGTATTTTAAAGGAATTTTGTCTAGACGTTATTAAGAAAGTTCTGGAAGTTGTTGTCGCAAGGTAATCCTTCGGTTTAGTTGTTCTCAAAGGTGAGTTGTCTCAAGGCGCAATTACAGGTTTGTAACGAATAAATTTACTTAGGAGATTTTGATTTACTTTGTATTTTAAGTGTTTTTAGGCTTAACAAGGCAGCCAAGAAACAAAGTAAGTCAAATTAGAGAATAATAATTAACGTATTAGCCCCAATATAATTATAATGTAATGTATTATTAGACCAGTTGTGTTTTTTAAAATCAAGTTAATTTATTTTTTTGGTGTTTTGGTTTAAGATGGCATGTTAATTAACTTGTTAAGGGGTTAGTGAACCCCTTAACTAATAAGGTAATCTTAACCGAAACTTTAATCATTTATGAGGTTCTGATTTACTGTGTATGTTAAGTGTTTGCAAGCTGTACAAGGCAGCTAACAAATAACCTTGATACCTTGAATAAATAGCCCATTTCACAATCTCCAAGTAAAATTAGTCAATGGCTAAAATATAGACTTATCAAGTCAACTGAAAAGTTTCAGTGACTGACTGATCGTGATTGATCTATATGTCAAAGTCAAAATAAAAACGCTTATTTTCTTAGAAGCAAACTGACGCAAGCGCATAGGCACATGGCATACATTTAAGCTATTGACTAAGTTAACACGGAGATTGTTAAATACACCCTTAATAATTTATTCTTATCCAGAAGACATTTGACAATCAAATGAGAATTATATACATATACAGTTGACTTTTTAATTTTTATGTTAAGTCAAATTGTCTCTATGGGGTATGAGCATAATAATAATAATACCATAATATAATAATACCTTAAGTTCTTTATTGCTTACCCTGACGTCATAGTTAGTAACAGTCATTACACATTACACACCCGGCCGAGTTCTCCGATACGATATGTCGGTCGGGATAACCTAGATGGCTACAGATTGGATAAAAATAATAGGGTAGATGACTAAATATCAAAAACAAATTGGGGTCATTTAGAATTTATAAAAACATTGAACCTGTATGTCGCGTTGCGAATCCGAACGCAGCTTAGTGTTTTTTTCAAAATGGCCTTCCTCTTGCTCTGTTAACCCGAAAGCGCCAACACTCAGAATCTTTATTAATATAAATTTTTACTTTTTTTTCTCCATCCACGGTTGTCAGGAAGAAATTGCTTTAAGCAATAAGACAGCCTATTAAGCATTCTAGGTTTAGTTTATATTTTTTGTATTGTTTCTATGTTTGGTGTGTAATAAAGTATTTTCTATCTATCTATCTATAAATTTAATGCTAAAGTGCAAAGTTTGAAGTTTATTTTATTTTACGCCAACCCATAGGCAATATCCTAAACACTGTATTTTTTTCTCTTGCAAACGAAGAATCAAGCGGCTTTAATGCATTTAAGTTTAACGTGAAGTATTGCTTTCGAACAATTTGTACCTGTTTTTGTATTTTTTTGTAAACAGAATGTCTATTTTTAACCCCCGACCAAAAAAGAGGGGTGTTATAAGTTTGACGTGTCTGTCTGTCTGTCTGTCTGTCTGTCTGTCTGTCTGTGTGTCTGTCTGTCTGTCTGTCTGTGTCACCATAGCTCCCGAACGGATGGAGCGATTTCGATTTAGTTTTTTTTGTATGAAAGGTGAGTCTTGCGCGAGTGTTGTTAGACATGTTTCATGAAAATCGGTTGGGCCGTTTAAAAGTTATGGGGGTGAGAGTGGGGAAGCAAAACCGAAAATCTGCAAATATACTAGTGTGGGGTATCAAATGAAAACGCATCGCGTCCACATTACATAATATTATGTTGTTTTACATTTAAGGAAATTAAGGCATTGGAATCGGGGGTTTTTCTTAAATTTTAAATTTAGATTTATTTATGTAGGTAGTCATCATGCTTTTTTTTTTTTAATCTTTATTTATTTATAGAGGGTTTAATCAACATGATTATGTTACCCTCGACATTATGCTTACATATACTATACACTATCTATCTACGTTTAATCCCTAATTTAACTAATTTTAACATATTAATTGCTTCCTCCGACAATGGAGAAGACAAAATAATGTTACACATGCCAAGAACAAATAAATCAATTAATGTTGCATTGCATATATTTTTGGGTGATAAATGACATGCATTGTTCAAAATTATATTTAATGAGTATAAAAGTTGTTGAAGGCTTGATATATCGAGCAATGGCACAAAATGAGGTTTTTTTAAGTTCTAATCTAAGCTCGTGTTAACTACTCAAGCTGTTATTCTGTAAGTTCAAAATTTAATTACATATTCTCTATATAGATCCTTTTTCTATACAACCTATAGGTACTTTTCAAAGATCAAGTGTTTATATACAAACCCTGGTCCTCTCGTGAGACCAACAATTTATCTCTCTCAACTATTTGTATCTTTTGCGTCTCGAATAAATTATTTAAGACAGCTTTTCGACATATTACTAAACAAAGACTTAAGAACAGCACAGGTGTGAAAAGGCTTTAACAATTCACTCGTATTTTAAAAGAATTTTGTCTAGACGTTATTAAGAAAGTTCTGGAAGTTGTTGTCGCAAGGTAATCCTTCGGTTTAGTTGTTCTCAAAGGTGAGTTGTCTCAAGGCACAATTACAGGTTTGTAACGAATAAATTTACTTAGGAGATTTTGATTTACTTTGTATTTTAAGTGTTTTTAGGCTTAACAAGGCAGCCAAGAAACAAAGTAAGTCAAATTAGAGAATAATAATTAACGTATGGCCCCAATATAATTATAATGTAATGTATTATTAGACCAGTTGTGTTTTTTAAAATCAAGTTAATTTATTTTTTTGGTGTTTTGGTTTAAGATGGCATGTTAATTAACTTGTTAAGGGGTTAGTGAACCCCTTAACTAATAAGGTAATCTTAACCGAAACTTTAATCATTTATGAGGTTCTGATTTACTGTGTATGTTAAGTGTTTGCAAGCTGTACAAGGCAGCTAACAAATAACCTTGATACCTTGAATAAATAGCCCATTTCACAATCTCCAAGTAAAATTAGTCAATGGCTAAAATATAGACTTATCAAGTCAACTGAAAAGTTTCAGTGACTGACTGATCGTGATTGATCTATATGTCAAAGTCAAAATAAAAACGCTTATTTTCTTAGAAGCAAACTGACGCAAGCGCATAGGCACATGGCATACATTTAAGCTATTGACTAAGTTAACACGGAGATTGTTAAATACACCCTTAATATTTTATTCTTATCCAGAAGACATTTGACAATCAAATGAGAATTATATACATATACAGTTGACTTCTTAATTTTTATGTTAAGTCAAATTGTCTCTATGGGGTATGAGCATAATAATAATAATACCATAATATAAACCTTAAGTTCTTTATTGCTTACCCTGACGTCATAGTTAGTAACAGTCATTACACATTACACACCCGGCCGAGTTCTCCGATACGATATGTCGGTCGGGATAACCTAGATGGCTACAGATTGGATAAAAATAATAGGGTAGATGACTAAATATCAAAAACAAATTGGGGTCATTTAGAATTTATAAAAACATTGAACCTGTATGTCGCGTTGCGAATCCGAACGCAGCTTAGTGTTTTTTTCAAAATGGCCTTCCTCTTGCTCTGTTAACCCGAAAGCGCCAACACTCAGAATCTTTATTAATATAAATTTTTACTTTTTTTTCTCCATCCACGGTTGTCAGGAAGAAATTGCTTTAAGCAATAAGACAGCCTATTAAGCATTCTAGGTTTAGTTTATATTTTTCTATTGTTTCTATGTTTAGTGTGTAATAAAGTATTTTCTATCTATCTATCTATAAATTTAATGCTAAAGTGCAAAGTTTGAAGTTTATTTTATTTTACGCCAACCCATAGGCAATATCCTAAACACTGTATTTTTTTCTCTTGCAAACGAAGAATCAAGCGGCTTTAATGCATTTAAGTTTAACGTGAAGTATTGCTTTCGAACAATTTGTACCTGTTTTTGTATTTTTTTGTAAACAGAATGTCTATTTTTTATGTAGGTAGTCATCATGCTTTTTTTTTTTAATCTTTATTTATTTATAGAGGGTTTAATCAACATGATTATGTTACCCTCGACATTATGCTTACATATACTATACACTATCTATCTACGTTTAATCCCTAATTTAACTAATTTTAACATATTAATTGCTTCCTCCGACAATGGAGAAGACAAAATAATGTTACACATACCAAGAACAAATAAATCAATTAATGTTGCATTGCATATATTTTTGGGTGACAAATGACATGCATTGTTCAAAATTATATTTAATGAGTATAAAAGTTGTTGAAGGCTTGATATATCGAGCAATGGCACAAAATGAGGTTTTTTTAAGTTCTAATCTAAGCTCGTGTTAACTACTCAAGCTGTTATTCTGTAAGTTCAAAATTTAATTACATATTCTCTATATAGATCCTTTTTCTATACAACCTATAGGTACTTTTCAAAGATCAAGTGTTTATATACAAACCCTGGTCCTCTCGTGAGACCAACAATTTATCTCTCTCAACTATTTGTATCTTTTGCGTCTCGAATAAATTATTTAAGACAGCTTTTCGACATATTACTAAACAAAGACTTAAGAACAGCACAGGTGTGAAAAGGCTTTAACAATTCACTCGTATTTTAAAGGAATTTTGTCTAGACGTTATTAAGAAAGTTCTGGAAGTTGTTGTCGCAAGGTAATCCTTCGGTTTAGTTGTTCTCAAAGGTGAGTTGTCTCAAGGCGCAATTACAGGTTTGTAACGAATAAATTTACTTAGGAGATTTTGATTTACTTTGTATTTTAAGTGTTTTTAGGCTTAACAAGGCAGCCAAGAAACAAAGTAAGTCAAATTAGAGAATAATAATTAACGTATTAGCCCCAATATAATTATAATGTAATGTATTATTAGACCAGTTGTGTTTTTTAAAATCAAGTTAATTTATTTTTTTGGTGTTTTGGTTTAAGATGGCATGTTAATTAACTTGTTAAGGGGTTAGTGAACCCCTTAACTAATAAGGTAATCTTAACCGAAACTTTAATCATTTATGAGGTTCTGATTTACTGTGTATGTTAAGTGTTTGCAAGCTGTACAAGGCAGCTAACAAATAACCTTGATACCTTGAATAAATAGCCCATTTCACAATCTCCAAGTAAAATTAGTCAATGGCTAAAATATAGACTTATCAAGTCAACTGAAAAGTTTCAGTGACTGACTGATCGTGATTGATCTATATGTCAAAGTCAAAATAAAAACGCTTATTTTCTTAGAAGCAAACTGACGCAAGCGCATAGGCACATGGCATACATTTAAGCTATTGACTAAGTTAACACGGAGATTGTTAAATACACCCTTAATATTTTATTCTTATCCAGAAGACATTTGACAATCAAATGAGAATTATATACATATACAGTTGACTTTTTAATTTTTATGTTAAGTCAAATTGTCTCTATGGGGTATGAGCATAATAATAATAATACCATAATATAATAATACCTTAAGTTCTTTATTGCTTACCCTGACGTCATAGTTAGTAACAGTCATTACACATTACACACCCGGCCGAGTTCTCCGATACGATATGTCGGTCGGGATAACCTAGATGGCTACAGATTGGATAAAAATAATAGGGTAGATGACTAAATATCAAAAACAAATTGGGGTCATTTAGAATTTATAAAAACATTGAACCTGTATGTCGCGTTGCGAATCCGAACGCAGCTTAGTGTTTTTTTCAAAATGGCCTTCCTCTTGCTCTGTTAACCCGAAAGCGCCAACACTCAGAATCTTTATTAATATAAATTTTTACTTTTTTTTCTCCATCCACGGTTGTCAGGAAGAAATTGCTTTAAGCAATAAGACAGCCTATTAAGCATTCTAGGTTTAGTTTATATTTTTTGTATTGTTTCTATGTTTGGTGTGTAATAAAGTATTTTCTATCTATCTATCTATAAATTTAATGCTAAAGTGCAAAGTTTGAAGTTTATTTTATTTTACGCCAACCCATAGGCAATATCCTAAACACTGTATTTTTTTCTCTTGCAAACGAAGAATCAAGCGGCTTTAATGCATTTAAGTTTAACGTGAAGTATTGCTTTCGAACAATTTGTACCTGTTTTTGTATTTTTTTGTAAACAGAATGTCTATTTTTAACCCCCGACCAAAAAAGAGGGGTGTTATAAGTTTGACGTGTCTGTCTGTCTGTCTGTCTGTCTGTCTGTCTGTCTGTGTGTCTGTCTGTCTGTCTGTCTGTGTCACCATAGCTCCCGAACGGATGGAGCGATTTCGATTTAGTTTTTTTTGTATGAAAGGTGAGTCTTGCGCGAGTGTTGTTAGACATGTTTCATGAAAATCGGTTGGGCCGTTTAAAAGTTATGGGGGTGAGAGTGGGGAAGCAAAACCGAAAATCTGCAAATATACTAGTGTGGGGTATCAAATGAAAACGCATCGCGTCCACATTACATAATATTATGTTGTTTTACATTTAAGGAAATTAAGGCATTGGAATCGGGGGTTTTTCTTAAATTTTAAATTTAGATTTATTTATGTAGGTAGTCATCATGCTTTTTTTTTTTTAATCTTTATTTATTTATAGAGGGTTTAATCAACATGATTATGTTACCCTCGACATTATGCTTACATATACTATACACTATCTATCTACGTTTAATCCCTAATTTAACTAATTTTAACATATTAATTGCTTCCTCCGACAATGGAGAAGACAAAATAATGTTACACATGCCAAGAACAAATAAATCAATTAATGTTGCATTGCATATATTTTTGGGTGATAAATGACATGCATTGTTCAAAATTATATTTAATGAGTATAAAAGTTGTTGAAGGCTTGATATATCGAGCAATGGCACAAAATGAGGTTTTTTTAAGTTCTAATCTAAGCTCGTGTTAACTACTCAAGCTGTTATTCTGTAAGTTCAAAATTTAATTACATATTCTCTATATAGATCCTTTTTCTATACAACCTATAGGTACTTTTCAAAGATCAAGTGTTTATATACAAACCCTGGTCCTCTCGTGAGACCAACAATTTATCTCTCTCAACTATTTGTATCTTTTGCGTCTCGAATAAATTATTTAAGACAGCTTTTCGACATATTACTAAACAAAGACTTAAGAACAGCACAGGTGTGAAAAGGCTTTAACAATTCACTCGTATTTTAAAAGAATTTTGTCTAGACGTTATTAAGAAAGTTCTGGAAGTTGTTGTCGCAAGGTAATCCTTCGGTTTAGTTGTTCTCAAAGGTGAGTTGTCTCAAGGCGCAATTACAGGTTTGTAACGAATAAATTTACTTAGGAGATTTTGATTTACTTTGTATTTTAAGTGTTTTTAGGCTTAACAAGGCAGCCAAGAAACAAAGTAAGTCAAATTAGAGAATAATAATTAACGTATGGCCCCAATATAATTATAATGTAATGTATTATTAGACCAGTTGTGTTTTTTAAAATCAAGTTAATTTATTTTTTTGGTGTTTTGGTTTAAGATGGCATGTTAATTAACTTGTTAAGGGGTTAGTGAACCCCTTAACTAATAAGGTAATCTTAACCGAAACTTTAATCATTTATGAGGTTCTGATTTACTGTGTATGTTAAGTGTTTGCAAGCTGTACAAGGCAGCTAACAAATAACCTTGATACCTTGAATAAATAGCCCATTTCACAATCTCCAAGTAAAATTAGTCAATGGCTAAAATATAGACTTATCAAGTCAACTGAAAAGTTTCAGTGACTGACTGATCGTGATTGATCTATATGTCAAAGTCAAAATAAAAACGCTTATTTTCTTAGAAGCAAACTGACGCAAGCGCATAGGCACATGGCATACATTTAAGCTATTGACTAAGTTAACACGGAGATTGTTAAATACACCCTTAATATTTTATTCTTATCCAGAAGACATTTGACAATCAAATGAGAATTATATACATATACAGTTGACTTTTTAATTTTTATGTTAAGTCAAATTGTCTCTATGGGGTATGAGCATAATAATAATAATACCATAATATAAACCTTAAGTTCTTTATTGCTTACCCTGACGTCATAGTTAGTAACAGTCATTACACATTACACACCCGGCCGAGTTCTCCGATACGATATGTCGGTCGGGATAACCTAGATGGCTACAGATTGGATAAAAATAATAGGGTAGATGACTAAATATCAAAAACAAATTGGGGTCATTTAGAATTTATAAAAACATTGAACCTGTATGTCGCGTTGCGAATCCGAACGCAGCTTAGTGTTTTTTTCAAAATGGCCTTCCTCTTGCTCTGTTAACCCGAAAGCGCCAACACTCAGAATCTTTATTAATATAAATTTTTACTTTTTTTTCTCCATCCACGGTTGTCAGGAAGAAATTGCTTTAAGCAATAAGACAGCCTATTAAGCATTCTAGGTTTAGTTTATATTTTTCTATTGTTTCTATGTTTAGTGTGTAATAAAGTATTTTCTATCTATCTATCTATAAATTTAATGCTAAAGTGCAAAGTTTGAAGTTTATTTTATTTTACGCCAACCCATAGGCAATATCCTAAACACTGTATTTTTTTCTCTTGCAAACGAAGAATCAAGCGGCTTTAATGCATTTAAGTTTAACGTGAAGTATTGCTTTCGAACAATTTGTACCTGTTTTTGTATTTTTTTGTAAACAGAATGTCTATTTTTTATGTAGGTAGTCATCATGCTTTTTTTTTTTAATCTTTATTTATTTATAGAGGGTTTAATCAACATGATTATGTTACCCTCGACATTATGCTTACATATACTATACACTATCTATCTACGTTTAATCCCTAATTTAACTAATTTTAACATATTAATTGCTTCCTCCGACAATGGAGAAGACAAAATAATGTTACACATACCAAGAACAAATAAATCAATTAATGTTGCATTGCATATATTTTTGGGTGACAAATGACATGCATTGTTCAAAATTATATTTAATGAGTATAAAAGTTGTTGAAGGCTTGATATATCGAGCAATGGCACAAAATGAGGTTTTTTTAAGTTCTAATCTAAGCTCGTGTTAACTACTCAAGCTGTTATTCTGTAAGTTCAAAATTTAATTACATATTCTCTATATAGATCCTTTTTCTATACAACCTATAGGTACTTTTCAAAGATCAAGTGTTTATATACAAACCCTGGTCCTCTCGTGAGACCAACAATTTATCTCTCTCAACTATTTGTATCTTTTGCGTCTCGAATAAATTATTTAAGACAGCTTTTCGACATATTACTAAACAAAGACTTAAGAACAGCACAGGTGTGAAAAGGCTTTAACAATTCACTCGTATTTTAAAAGAATTTTGTCTAGACGTTATTAAGAAAGTTCTGGAAGATGTTGTCGCAAGGTAATCCTTCGGTTAAAAAAAAAAAAAAAAAAAAAAAAAAACAAAAAAAAAAAAAAAGCCGTGTTGGCTAAGTGGGAGGACACTCGACTTTCATTCCGAAGGTCGTGGGTTCAAACCCCGCCACGCACCTCTGGATTTTTCTTCTTGAGAAATTTATGTGCGCTATAAACACGTGCTTTAACGGTGAAGGCAACATCGTGAGGAAACCGGCATGTTCTGAGAACTCTAAAAGAGTTTGAAGGACATGTGACATTCACCAACCCGCACTTGGCCAGCGTGGTGAATTAAGGCCTAATCTCTCTCGTCAAGAGAGAAGTCCCTGTGTCCCAGCAGTGGGAACGTTAATAGGGTGATGATGATGATGATGAATCCTTCGGTTTAGTTGTTCTCAAAGGTGAGTTGTCTCAAGGCGCAATTACAGGTTTGTAACGAATAAATTTACTTAGGAGATTTTGATTTACTTTGTATTTTAAGTGTTTTTAGGCTTAACAAGGCAGCCAAGAAACAAAGTAAGTCAAATTAGAGAATAATAATTAACGTATAGCCCCAATATAATAATAATGTAATGTATTATTAGACCAGTTGTGTTTTTTAAAATCAAGTAATTTTATTTTTTTGGTGCTTCAGTTTAAGATAACATGTTAATTAACTAGTTAAGGGGTTAGTTAACCCCTTAACTAGTAAGGTAATCTTAACAAAAACAACAAAAAAAATTAAGTGATTTTAATCATCTAAGTCTTAGATGATTAAAATCACTTCTAAGAGGTTCTGATTTACTTTGTATGTTAAGTGTTTGCAAGCTGTACAAGGCAGCTAACAAATAACCTTGATACCTTGAATAAATAGCCCATTTCACAATCTCCAAGTAAAATTAGTCAATGGCTAAAATATAGACTTATCAAATCTACTGAAAAGTTTCAGTGACTGACTGATCGTGATTGCTCTATATTTCAAAGTCAAAGTAGAAGCTTATTTCCTTAGAAGTAAACAGACGCTTCAAGCGAGTCCAATTATTAGAAATTGAATTTAATTAACATGGCATACATTTAAACTATTGACTAAGTTAACTCGGAGATTGTAAAATATACCCTTAATATTTTACTTATATTCCTCTTAACCTAAAGAAAATTGTTTTAGACACGTGTATCCTACCAACACTGATGTATGGATGTCAAACGTGGACATTCAACACAAAAATAAAAACAAAACTAGTAGTGTGCCAGAAGGCGATGGAGAGAAGTATACTAAAATTAAGAAGAATACATAAAGTAAAAAGCGAACATATAAGACGAAAAACTAAAGTTATAGACGCTCTTCATTACGCCCTAAAACAGAAGTGGCAGTGGGCAGGACATGTAGCAAGATACACAGATAAAAGATGGACACTAGAGACAATAACATGGAAGGGACCAGAAGGTATAAGAAAAAGAGGACGCCCCCGAAAAAGATGGACAGAAGACATAGAAAAGATAGCGGGAAGGGAATGGAGAAAGAAAGCTACGGATAGAGAGGTCTGGAAGAAGCTGGAGGAGGCCTTTACCCGAGAAGGGGTTCCGATCAATGGTACAGACGAAATTAGCTATAGTTAGTGTTCGTATTTACATACTTTTATAGATTACGTTATTTTTTTTTAAATATTTATTAATAGTTGTAGATCGGAAATAAATGGGCTTTTTTATTTTATTTTATTTTATTTATTTATTTTACTTATATACAAAAGACACTAACACTTGGTAAATCAAATGAGAATGATATACATACACATATTCAGTAGACTTTTTAATTTTTATGTTAAGTCAAATTGCCTCTATGGGGCATGGGCATAACAATAATAATACCATAATATAATAATACCTTAAGTCCTTTATTTCAAATTCAAAATTAAAGCAATTTTAGCAAAGTAAGTCATTGTCATGGCAACTTTGTAGAGCGGCTGTATTGTAAACGATAAAACACTCGTCAAACGAATCGGGCGATCAGCAAGACTTGATTAAACCACAGACTGATTCCAGAGTAGCTGGTTCACTTAGAATGCTGGTATACCAAGTCATTTCTATTTATTTGTACCGATAAGAAAGCTTAAATGCTTAAGCTTTCTCATTAATTTGAATATTAACTGAAAAACACATGTTGTGCTGACCCCACTAGTGTGGGACAAGGGCACGATGATGAAGATGATGAATTTACATATTTACTGTGAATCATTTTAAATTTATTTTTTGGTAAACAAAAACATAAAAATACAAATCAATATAGCACTAGGAAGCTTAATAAAGGTTTTTAAATTTTGAGTATTTTTAATACCTTTATTTACTTATATAAAATGGATAAAAACCATAATTTTAACTTATAATTTGGGAAATTTCAATACATTTTAAACCCTGACAAATGACCGGCTGTAATTGAAATAGTGTTGATAATCATAATAATATCAAAATCAGTGAGAGAAACATCAAGTAATGAGGTATTTAGGTCCATAATTAACTTCCACTGGTTAATAAAGAATCTATAGGTGTCAATAAAGAATCAGTATGTTTAAAATATATTTGGCAAAATTCTCATTACACAACCCTATAATTTAAATATATAAGAAATACTAATAATATGTCTACCTTATTGTAACACAGTTTCTAACTAGCACAAGAGGTATATTCCTAAAGCCTGCGTTAATTATGTAATATATACCTTTGGCTTATAAATGATTGATTGATTATCACTCGGCACTGAAATGATTACCTCCGAGAATACGCCGAAACATTTTCAAGCAAATCAGGTACCTACTGCTTCGATATTATTATGACGTCACTACGCACACCACTATAGAAAAAGGCATGTTGGCTAAGTGGGAGCACATTCGACTTTCATTCCGAAGGTCGTGGGCTCAAACCCTCCTGGATTTTTTTTCCCGAAAAATGTATGTGTGCTTTTAAAAACACGTGCTTTAAAGGTGAAGACAAACATCGTGAGGAAACCGGCATGTTTTGAGCACTTTAAAGAGTTTGAAGGACATGTGATATTTACCAACCCGCACATGGACATCGTGGTGAATTAAGGCCTAACCTCTCTCGCTAGGATAGAAGACTATGTGTCCCAGCAGTGGGAACATTAATAGGGTGATGGTGACGCACCAATATTAATTACCTCAGGGCATTCAATATGTCCCAGCCATTTATCCATTACCTGCAACAAAATAGTTAACTTACAGAATTGTTACAAAGTAATTGACTTGTCCACAGTAATTAAAAGGTAGCAAGGAAAGCCGCCTTTACACTGGAGAAACAAAAACGGCAGTAAAAGTATTAAAACAATTGAAGCGAATTGTCAAGACAATGTAATTTCCTAGATAATTATTTAAAAAAACGTAGTTTAATTAATTTTAAGTTGACCTATCCATGTGCTTTTTATGCTAGATAAGCCTTCATTTGACCACAATCTCATCTGATGTAAAGTGACGATGTGGTCTAAGATGGGGCATGAAGACAATGTTATTTCTTTGATACTTTTTGTTTTCACAATTTAGCTTTATTAATTTTAAGTTTAACTGTCCATGTAGGCCTTGTGCTTCTAAGCAAATAAACGTTTTGCGTTTGACTTTGACTTATAGAACATCTTTTAAGACACAAAGGAACACAGGTTGATACGGGAAAATGGCGTTAAACTGAGTAACATCTTTTTCACTTTATAATTTTATTTAACTCGACACTGGCAAATTGTCGCTTTAAGCGCAAAGTCCAATTACAAGAAACTGAACTAAACTGAACACAGGTTTTGCAACTGTATTATTATTTGGTTTATTTCTACTCTTCACTATTGTAAATAAACCCTAATCTTTTCATTTTACAAGTATAAATTAGTCGATCTATTGAGAGATAGCAAATAGGGCTAAGAATGCTAACTCCCTCACTTCTATTTGTGTCGGAATTTCAATTAACTTGGAACTTAGTTCCGAAAACTTTACAAGAGTCAATTGAAAAGTTTTTGCTTATTCAGAGTCTATTTCAGTTCCTTTTCGTTTTGTCTGTCCTGTGTTTATGATTGATTTTGCCTCTGTAGCTTTGCTCACTATTTATTTATATACCAAGGGTTAAAAGTATTATGAATTGTAGGTACTAGAAATTAAGCGTGGCTAGTTGTTGTTGTGTGGATTGTCTAGCAATATTTCATTATTTTATTTAGTTAGACCCTGATTTTGATAACAGTATTCAAGTAGAATAAGTCATGGTTGGAAGCTATATTGGTTTTGCATCACGATTATGAACCATAACGGATAAGACAGGTAAATAAAATAATAATAATAATAATATTTTTTAATACATTTTGATATTTATAATTAATTAAAAATTTATTTATTATGACTTTTGATCAAATTTATTAATCTGAACCTGTCTTATTGAGATGGACTCATTCTACACTTTGAATTACGTGTCCAGTTTAAACGCATTTATTTTTATTTATTATTTATATATAAATCTCGTGTCACAATGTTTGTCCTCAAAGGACTCCTAAACCACTTGAACGATTATAATAAAATTCGCACACCATGTGCAGTTCGATCCAACTTGAGAGATAGGATGGTGTTTACGCGAGAAAAATTCGAATAATTTCCGGGAAAATTTTATACCAGTGCGACGGCGGGGCGGGCCGCTAGTCGTTATATAAATTATTAATATTGTATTAAAAGGGGCTCTCTTTTATATTATTCATTATGTGTTATAGCAAGTATGTTGTTGCTAAAGGAAATACATCATTCAACTCCCTAACTATCACGGTGCTTGAGAACAGCCTCAGACAGACGGACAGAGATACAGACAGGCAGACGACGAAGTCTCAGTAATAGGGGTCCGTTTTACCCTTTGTGTACCAAACCGTTAAAAAGTGTGAAGCTACGTCCCACGTGACGCGTTATGTTATGAACCGTTCCAACCTTCCATAAGAAGTCATCACTTTAAAAGTTTAATGGAATATTTCAGCAGACGTTTTTATCTGCAAAGGCGGTTGTCACCTTTCAGGCTTCTTGAAGTCTCAGTTCGAGAAACTTTAGATGTTCAGAGAGCCAAGCCTTCTACGAGTAAAAAGGAAATTGCACACTTTTTTTAATACTTTTGTTCCATTTAGCGAGATTTATTGCTATCTAGAAAAGTGTTTAAAGTAGGTAGTGTTGTTATACAATGACGTATGGAAATTAAAATCTTTTAGTTATGGTAACTGTATGTATCGTTTTGTTCTAGGTACATTACCGCGTGTTGGTTTTATTTATAAGCTCTACTGCCTCTACTTACAAGATATTTTTTCTAAATACCAACGGACTTAAAATTTCTAATTATTGATTATCGACTGATGCTTGAGAATTGCTTAACCTAACCGAACATCTTTCATTAAACAATAATTATTATTGCTGTTAGAGAACAAAAAAAAATGTCGTCGCATCGAACAAAAAATACACTGTATAAAAATGTTAGTTTAATTAACTAAGAGTTGAAAATATTCACATAGACTTAGATGCTTTCAGTTGAAATTGTTTTCAAACAAAGATTTCATAAAAAAGCCTGTTAAAGTCCAAATTCTTGAACAGACCTACCAAAATCTCAGACAAAACTAGTTTCCGAATGTAGCGCGATGCCTTGCCATAATCCCTATTGGAACAGCTTCTATAGAACTGAAGCGGAAATCTTTGAGCGACTTCCTTTGAGCAGAACGTCATTTGATATTGTCGCTGAAAATGCGCATGATATTTTGCTACATTTTTGCTCTAAGTTGTTCGGTTGATTCTAAGGCTGTGCTCACAAGATCGTTCATAAGGCCGTAGGAAGTCCAGCTATCAGTCTCTTGCTCCCTCAGTCACAAAGATAAGGTTTTCCAATACTTGTCGCGCTTGGTCGGTGTTGTGGTACAAAACGCTGATCCCATCTTCTAGTAGCATTCTCTTGGCCAGGTCTTGGATCTTGGTTCTACGCGTACGGAGAAGATGTTACGGGGAAAAATCTTTTAACGTTGCTCGCGGCAGAAAACTTGTGACATTGTGTCCCAAACATGCATAGTTTGAAAACAAATTTTTGAGACAACTAAACCAGTTAAATAGTGAGTTTGGATTAAAAAGAAATTCACAACCAAAACACCCAAAGCCAAAATGACAGACAAATCTAGTCTCCGAATGTCGATTGATGCTTCACGCCTATAATCCCTATGGGAACAGCTTTTGAAGAGCTGAAGCGCTTTCGGCTTCTTGCGGCGGAAATCTTAGAGCTTAGCGGCATTTAGCATTGTAGTTGGAAATGCACATGATATTTCGCTATATTTTATGAAGGTATTCGGTTGACTGTAAAGGCGTTTTCAATTTGAGTGTTCCGAGACGTACGGTGCGTTTGACGTCACATGGCACATACTTTTGATTATTTTTATACAACACTGCGCGGCTAAAGTGCGGCGCCCAAACGACCGAACAATTCCAGGAAGGCAAATCTCCCGTTTGTGATATTGTAACAGAGTATGAATATTTATTTGCATCGAAGTTCATAACGAACATGATATTTAAGCTAACTTTTGGTTACGAATCGTTTTAATCATAAGCACGAGAATTGTCTTCTAATGGCCAACTGTTGAAAAATCATAGAATTTAGAATATTATTTATATTAAAAAAAAACTTTTGGTTGTGTATCCAATTCGATATAGGCCTGTCTCATAAATTGTAAATGTTTCAGTTAAAACAACCTGCAACCGTAAAACGTGATCTATTAATATTGATTTAATTTATTAATGCAGACATGCATTTAAAACTACTCAACATATTTTAATAATGAGGCCTAAATTGACCACGCAGGCATGCATGTCTCATGTCCTTCAAAATTTTCTATGTTCTCAGAACATCCCGATTTCCTCACGATATTTGCTTTCACCGTTAATACACATATTTTAAATTGCAAACATTGCAAAACATTAAAGTGCGTGCTCATACTATACAACACTGCTATTTATACGTATAACTTAAACAAAAGCAACGGGCTAATAGTTCGATATATTAAAACAATCAGAAACACTACAATATCACGGACTCGATTTTTGAGGTCCGTAAGTGTTAACCCTGTGAATCCTTACACGTGACCTCCGGGTGCTAAGAACAGTCTCTGGTGGGAGGCTTCGGCCGCGGCTTGTCTCCACCCTCCGGGCTGGGCCAGTGCATGAAACGATTTTTTCGTGTTTCGTTATATGGCCCGGATAAGCCATCTACCTTCTACGTCTTCATGCTCCATCTTAGACCACATTGTCGCATAACACCAGGTGAGATTGAGTGAGCTCTAGCATTAAAAAAAAAAGGAAATACTGAACTTTTCAATATATGTAGGTAATAACGACGATTTTTTTTCGCTTCGAGCAAGAAAAATATGTTCAATATCTGAGACTTGAAAGGATACTTTTACGTCGAGCTTCTGAGCTCCCTGTATTGTCATTTTCCGGCAAATAAATTGTCCAATTTTGTTTGTTCCTTTGTAGGACTGTGACGTCATACGAGCACGACGCCCTAAAACATTCTCAACAATAGTCAGTGCTTTTTTCAAAGAAGAAAATTATTCTGGGAATGTAATGTTGTTGTTTTAAAATAAGATAACCGAAAATCATTTACGGCTGTTGGAATGTATTATTTAACGCAAGAACTTTTGGGAAATTCATGAACTGACTGACTGGACGTAAAAACGAACTTGCAACTAAAACCTTACGTAAAATAATATATTAGGTCCTTACATATGAAATTGGCGTTTTGTATGGGAGGAACAAAAAGTCGAATATTTTTTAATATAATATATTTAATTAATCAAAGTATGAACCATTATTTTCTATGCACTTTTGCCATCTTATAGGTAGTTCATTGATCCCTTTACTAAAAAAACCAGTCGGACGGGAATCAATAAAATCTTTGAAGGCGATTTGGACTGCCCCATCGGAGTTGAATTTTTTCCCTTGCAAGAAGTTATCCAAATTTCGAAAAAAATGGTAATCTGTTGGAGCAAGGTCCGGGGAGTACGGAGGATGTCTTAGACTTTCCAATTAAAGCTCTTCTAATTTAGTAGCCGTCTGTTGCGCAGTGTGTGGTCTAGCGTTGTCGTGAAGCAGCAGTGGCGTGGAGCGATTGACCAGCCTAGGTTGTTTAGCCGCTAGCTTTTCCATCATGGTTTGCAATTGCTGACAATAGACATCAGCCGTAATAGTCTGGCCAGATTTGAGAAAACTGTAATGAACAATACCGGCACTAGTCCACCAAACGCTTACAAGTAACTTTTTTGGGGTTAATTTTCGCTTGGGGCAGGATTTGGCTGGCTGGCCAGGATCCAACCATTGCGCTGAGCGCTTCCGATTATCGTAAAGAACCCATTTTTCATCACAGGTAATGATTCGGTTTAAAATACCTTCATTATTGTGCCGGTTTAGTAATGTAACGCAGCAGTCGACGCGCGTTTGCCGGTTTGCTTCAGTCAATTCGTGAGGTACCCACCTTTCAAGCTTTTTAATCTTCCCAATTTGCTTCAAGTGAATTAAAACAGTTTTATCACTAACACCGCAGCCTGCAGCTAACTCGGACGTGGTTTGCGATGGATCCGCTTCCACAATAGCCTTCAACTCTTCATTATCAACTTGAGTCTCAGGCCGTCCACGGGGCTTGTTCTGCAAGTCGAAATTTCCAGAACGAAAACGTTGGAACCAAAAACGAACTGTGTTTTCTTTTGCAACACGACCGCCATACACATCATTCACCCTTCGAGTTGTTTCCGCAGCACTAGTGCCACGGCGGAACTCGTACTCGTAAATAATGCGATATTTTAAGTTTTCCATTTTGTAAAATGAGTGACGCAAACAGAAAAAAACAGAAGAAAAAAAACAAATGAATGACGATCATCGAAGCACAAATACATGAGTCTATAGCTGTACAAATTTGAATTTGGAATTCCTTACCAAAGAGGAGAAATTTGTGATTAAAGTGGCCAGTACGAAAAACGCCAATTTCATATGTAAGGACCTAATATTATATACCTCTAATATTATTACTGATAGTAAAACCATACTCGGATAGACCAATCGCTGCTTACAATATAAATTAACATAAAAATGGCACCCGTATTTATACTACCACAGTTAATTGATTGGTCTGAGGCTATGTAATAGTTAACATGGCAAGTACAATAGTGTATATGGCAAGTTTTAATTTACTTCATCTATTTTTAATGTTTACGTTGTAAAACCTTCGACAAGGTTTTCTGGCGCTTCGGCAGCCGAAGGTTTGTTTCCTAGGAAATTGATCAATTTACGGTTTGTAATGTTTGACAGTGACATATTTTAGATGATACTTGGGTAATTTACATAGAATTATTGTACCACAAAAGCGCTTGCGATAACCGTATAATAGCGTTTTTTATTACTAGCTTTTGACGCTACGGCGTTGCCCGCGTTTTATGGATTTTCCCGCGGTAGAAAATAGTTTATAACATAAATAAATAAAATAAATAATAAATAAATAAATATTCCCGGACAATGCACACAACAACATCTAGCCCCGTGGTAAGCTATAAGCTTGTGTTACGGGTACTAGATATCTGATATACTTAATATAATAGTTATACATATATAGATATTTTTATTATAAATATTAAACACCCAGACCAAGGAGAAAGTGCTTGCAGAACATACAAACACTTTTACCCTCGGCGGGAATCGAACCCATGTCTCAATAAATTGGCTATTGAATAGTGAAATCATAATTAAATTCCGACCAGGTTCCTAAGATGAGCGCGTTCAAAGTAACTCTTTAGCTTAAATATGAAATAACTACATGAAATAAGGTAAGTATTAGTTCCTCGTGCTTTTCAAGCTTCCAGCCTGAAAGGTGACACGCTCCTTTGCGATAAAACGTCCGCTGCAATATTCCATTATGTCCTCTTAGCTGCCGGCCCGATAGAGCGAAACTGAAAGAACTTTGTGATTGACCGATAGAGTAGAAAAATCTTTTAAGCGTAGTGGTAGTAGCGAAGTTATAATAAAAAATGTGTATATTAATAAAGTGCAAAGCAATTCTGACATATTTTTAAAGGGATTTAGCTAATGTTTACTTTGTTTGAAAGATGGGTTAGCAGAAAGTGTGCTAAGCTATATTTCACAAAAACCGGTTGAAACATTTTATTTTTTAGCTCGTAGTGAAATGAAGGAAAGACAATATAAAATATTATGTCTGTGTTGGATATCAAATGAAATGGCATAACTTATACATCACG
The DNA here is from genome assembly GCA_929108375.1 of Gymnoscelis rufifasciata. NCBI lineage: Eukaryota > Metazoa > Arthropoda > Insecta > Lepidoptera > Geometridae > Gymnoscelis > Gymnoscelis rufifasciata. The sequence continues at coordinate 1,133,443 of OV815315.1, read as the reverse complement.
GCACATCATGTTATATGGAAATCGGTTTAGCCTAGATTCGTATAGTTGTTCAATTATGTTGGTATCTAAAAAAGGGATGGGGTATACAAAAAATAACTAAAGCCCCGGCAACATCAAGAATCATAATCTGCAAGCTTTTCTGAGTTCAAAACTCTGCACATAGTAATTAAATAAATATATTTCCGGGCTACTCACACAGCATCAACTAACCTCTAACTAAGCAGAGCTTGTACTATGGGTGTGATGTAACTGATATACTACACAGATACATTTTTTTTCAATTATAGTCTCTTTGACTATTCATAGAAATCGGTCCTCATAATTTGCCCACTCAACTCCATCCAGCACCTGATCTAACATACCTACTTCTGTTTTATAGATTTAAAACGGGATACATACCATTTACTCTTTTCTGAGTTTCCCGATATTTCGGCAAAGTTACATGCTCTAGAGATATATCGGTTTGTAATAAAAGACAGAAAGAGGGTAAACCGCTTTGTCAGACAATATAACTGTTACCCGAATAGCAGCTTCAGTTCATCGTGATGACATGTACTAACTGTGCCAAAATATCGAGAAACTCAAAAACCAGTAAATGATGGTAAATATCCTGTTATAAATATAAATAGTGTTAATAACCATGATAGTTTTAAAGTTATATCTAGTTGTGATATTTGAAAACTCTTTTTGACATTTAGCATTTCAAACAAACATTTAGCATTTGTGGTTTTGAACGTTGCCTGCATTCGCGGTAAGCCTGAAACCTTGCCTAAATTGCCAACTGACAGGACTTACTATCCGTCATCATCTCACCAACTGACAGACCGACTATCGTTTCTGTTCGCCTACTCATGTGTCAGTCCACAAAGAGGATAATTCCCTTCTCGTTTGTATAGCTTGTCAAGATGGCGTTCAATTGACTGACCTCTTTTTCACATTGAAATTTTATTTAAACTGACACTGGCAAACTGACGCTTTTTTTTTTATTTTTTTTTTAAGTTAGATAAGCCTTTATTTGACCACAATCTCACCTGATGTAAAGTGAAGATGTGGTCTAAGATGAAGCATGAAGACTTAGAAGGTGGCTTCTCCGGGCCACATTACGAAACACAAAAAATCGCTTCACGCACTGGCCCAGCCCGGAGCGCTGCGTTTCAAGCGCAGAGTCCAATTATGAGGAATTGAATTGTAAAGGAGTGTAAGTGGACAAAGAGCGACACTGCGAGGGATTTTGCCGCCAGAGGCGCTGCTGTAGTGAAAGTTGATTATAAATGTTTCAATGGGTTTGGGGTATTTTTTCCCAGACATTTATCATCGTCATCATCTCTTTGTCTCAATTTCTTTAATAACTTAAATTTCTCTCAAATTTATTAAATAAAACGGTTTATCAGAATGTTTTAGAAGAGTCATTTTTTTATATTTAAGAGATTTTTTTTATACAAAAAGTATAATATACTTTTTGTGGGCTCTTTCATATTATGAAACAATCCATTTAATAACATGCGTAATAATAATTGCGTTTAACTTTGAGAGCTCTGACTTTATCATTGCTGCCTGCAATCGTAAAAACCATAATTAAAATTTTCGGTATTTCAGAGCTACAAGTGAAGAAACTGTCGATTGTCCAGTATTCGAGTTGGATATTTTATAGAAAAATAACTTTTCAGTTATTTCAAGATATAATTATATCGCATAATTTACATATAGGCATAAAATAAAATCAATCCTAGGCAGACCCTAGTAAATTCAATCATATTCTATTTTATGCTATTTAAAAAAAAATTACATCAACGTATCATTATGATCAGATGCGAATAATTTGTCCTATCAGCCAGGTGGGATATTAAGACACGAATGAGACAAGAGAAACCTAACAATATTTTTAGATTAGGTACCTATTCGTTATATTACTGAGTTGAGTGGAAACCCTGTGATTCGACCTTTACGACTTCTCAGAAACAGATCCTTAGCTTACGTTGTAGATTCAGCTTATGCAAACAATGTTGTTCAGATGAAATTATTAATACCTTCGTGAATCTTGTTGAATTATTTTGTATAATTTTTTTTTATTAGATATTGTATGTTAGCTTAGTCGAATATTGTGTAAGGTCCTATAATAATCAACAGTTGCATGAAGACATTGTTCTATTTTAATTCCGTAAAACCTCAATAAATCTTAAACGGACAAGATATCATTGAGATCTTAAGATAACTATAGTTCGTTTGATAATTTTAGTTTTTTATAGGGCAACAAAGAAATGTCATGATAAGTCAATGTCATTGAGTAAAAAATATTACAGGCAGGAATACTCCGACATTAAAAGGTACTTTATGGGAATTCTAAACCTTTGGAGTATTTACAATTTTATATTATTAAATTATTTATTTAATTTACTTAATTTATTTAAATGTAATAACTTTATAACAAAAACTAGCTAGCCAATCTTATTTTAATGTTTCTAACTTTCTCCTTCTATGTGATACTAAATTTTAAAAACTCTCAAACAACTTTAAGTTATGTCACAGTTGAAGCCAGTTTCTAGTTAAAACTGTCCGAGATATTTCCGCCCGAGTTGTCGCTTTGCCTTTTGTTTCAATAATACAATACGGCGTTCTTTGAACATTATAAAAATAAATTATTTCTACATTTGTTTTACTGAACATTTAAAAATAAAACCAAAGAAAATTTTTGAACCTCTGCTACTTTCGACTTTTATTTTTCTACCAATTATTTAGTTAACCTTTTTGGTTTTATTAAATAACCTTGTGGCGCTGATAAAAGCACAAATTCTATATATTAAATTATTGATATTGATGAGAAAACAAGTATTATGTACATTATTTGGGCAAATTGGCAAATCTACTCATGCTACCAAATAGTACTCTCACTAGGTACTTAAATTTTCCAAAAAGTTTTTTTCCGGTGTGGATCTTAGTTCATAAAAAAGCTCAAATTATGAAACGGACGAAGCGAAAAATTCAGTGTCAAAATTATAACGGCTTCAAAGCCGTTCACGCGTTTGAGACATTCCAAAGCGGAAAGCCTTTACGAGCTGTTTGCTTTCCAGCTTGTGAAAAGCCTCATTCCAGCTTATCTTCGCTGACATGCTCGGGAGGTGAAGATAACTTAGCAACTCAGAATATACTTTCGTCTTAGCACACTGTATATCCTGTTTAGTTGAATAGAAGTAAAGAAATGGGTTTTGTTAGAATTAATTTATAAATATCAAATAACTAGAAATACAAAAACATATATAGAAAGCCATGTTGGATAAGTGGGAGCACACTCGACTTTAATTCTGATGGTCGTGGGTTCAAACCTGCCACGCACTTCTTGTTTAAAAAAAAATGTATGTGCGCTTTAAAACACGTGCATTAACGGTGAAGGCAAACATCGTGAGTAAACCGGCATGTTCTGAGAACTTTAAAAGAGTTTAAAGGACATGTGACATTCACCAACCCGCACTTGGCCAGCGTGGTGAATAAATGCCTAATCTCTCTCGCCAAGAGAGAAGTCCCTGAGTCCCAGCAGCGGGAACGTTAATAGGGTGATGATGATATAATATAATATGTACAATCCACACAGCAACATCTAGCCCCGTGGAAAGCTCTAAGCTTATGTAACGGTTATTACATAAATTATAAATTAATTATTCATGAACGCGGTTATTAGGACTCCTGTGCTAGTTAAAATCAAAGGTATTTAGTATTTAAACTAGTCTTTAGTGATTATGTATGTGGGTTGGTTGAAATAAAAGAGTTATTGCACTATACTGAATCTATTCATTTAACACGTTACAGGTTATTATGTACAATTATATTATTTATTTAATCCTTATTAGGATATGTCTAAACACGGCTGAGGTTTGAAGAGTGACTGGCGAGGCTCCGCATAACTATTAAAAAGCTGAATTAACGAAACGCGTTTGCGCCGCGTACTTTTATGCTAATCTGTGTCACTACAGGTATTAAAGCGTTCGCCGTGTTTTCGATCAGATTTGATCAAAATATGAAAAAGTGGTAGGGGTTCACGCAAAAGTTTTAATTTATGGTAATTTTGAGCAAGCTCTTTTTGTTTCGTTACTTTTTAAGAGCTTCTGTTTGGTTACAGTGTATTTGAGTTTGTTCGGGTGCAATTCTGTAACTCAATTTTGAACCGATTATGCAAAATTGATTGTTAAATTGGAAATCAATGCATAATTTGCTATGTGCGTCATTTGAAACCATTATGGTGGACATTCAAGATGGCGGGTTTGTTCCATAAATACAATAATTGGTATCCAACAAATAAATGAAAGAAAAATAATATGAATTCACACATATTCTGCTATTTACATGAACATTTTTTAGTTCTCTTATAAGTTGAAACTATCTACAAAATGTAAAAAAATGTATTTCCACAAGATCCTAGAGGCGTAGTAATATACTATTCTGTGCTAGAGGTAATACAATTTCCTTACTGCCACATATTAAAAACTAAACTATGACAAATAAAGTTTGAGTTATTATTTTTTTTGTTTTTAAGGCGTTTTATATGTGTGTTATGTAATGACCTGTCAGTCCTATCATACCATAAACGATTATTTCAATTACACTATTACTCAACTAACTTAAACAACCTTATCTATGTACGTACGTAGGTACACAAGAATAATAGTTTAATAGGACTTAATAAATGAAACAATAAAATATTAATTTTCCCACTTACTCAGCAATTAAATAATGAGATGGCTGGATCTTAAATTTCATTAAATTATCTATTTAACTTGATTTTTTTGAATGTAGCCTCTCGTTGATCATTGTACTCATCGCATTCCCTTAGGAGTTTGGGTTAGTTTTTAATGTATGGCTTTTACCCCGATAAAATTAAAATAGAACGGGGTAACAGTTACCCCATCTAATTACCTGGCCAAATGGATTAGGTAATCAGTGTCATGTGATTACAGGCACAATTAGGAGAGGCCTCTGTGTACCCTCGTCTGTTTACTCCGCGGCCTGCTTGCGACGGACCGCACAGGTTGCTATACTGATCTTAGTTTCTCATTCACAAACACTCGGCCATAAGCTGTTTTGATGTGGTTTACTGAATAAGTTAATATTGCGAAGATAACGGATTAGTTATTGTAATACAAAAGATGGAAAAAAATATATGTCTAGTCACGTTTAATCAACTTTAAAATTATGAAGTCTAAGAGCCTTTTTCATAATATCCAGTTAAGTCCTAAGTAGCTAATTATAGGTTATGCAGTGGTATCTTGCTCAGTCACACAATAGTCTGAGTGAGTCAGCATGCGTTATTATTACTGATTAGCTACTTGGGACTTTATTTATAGATTTTATTTATTTTAAACATAACATTATAGTACAGTTTCAAAGTTATCTTGAGTTACACTAAAGTATTCATCGTATTAGGTACTAGAGTTTATCTATCATTACATCTGTTTCGACAAGTCACAAGTACTAGCGCGGGAAATATTACTTGTGCCTTGGAAAATACGTGAAGCTATAGAAATCAAGCGGATTCCAAATTTGAACTCCGAAATGTCATGTGTTTATAAGAACAATTAGGAGGGTGGCCTCTTTGTACCCTCGTCTGTTTACTCCGCGGTCTGCTTGCGATGGACCGCACAGGTCGCCTGATCTTAGTTCTTATTCACAAACTCTCTCATAAGCCGCTCTGATGTGGTTTACTAAATGATTAAATACCTCGAATATTCTAGATGGTAGATTATTTATTTGAATAAGAAACAACAATGAGGTGAATGCACTGTAGATCCGCTAATAGGTAGGTACCGATAAAAGTTAAGCTGCATAATAGTTTTTTTAACTATCAACTTATTGGTATTTATCTATCTGAAATACAATACATAATAATAATAATAATAATAATAAAATGTATTTATTTCAAAAGAAAGGTTTACAGTAGTTCTTAAATAAAAGGTACATTAATTAACTATTTACATAAAATAATTACACCGTAAAACTTCCAAGGTCAGATTCGACGACTCCTCGCTCTAACTAAGTAAAAAACTTGTAATAAGATGCGAGGGCTCATACCTTCAGCCCTTACAAAAATTTGGTGTGGCCTATATTTAAGCTAGCTTACAAGGAACTTATATAAAATATTAAACTTAAATTACAATCAAAAATACATATATATATGAAAAAAAATAACCAAAAGTACATTATTTAAAATTAAAAAGTAAACACAATATAAAAAAACGCCCATTAAAATAAGTTATGATTGAACCACCAGCAAGCTTTCAGTATCATTGTAATCCAGACTCTGCAAGTAAGAAAAGATTGTTTTTTTGCATTCCCGACTTGACATTTTATGTAGAGACATTATGTTATTTAATTTATTATACAGGTATGGTGCTAAGAACATATAAACTTTTCTCAACACATAATTACTTCCAGTTAAAAAACGAACCAAAACTTTACGGAGTACAATGTAGAACGGGGTAGGAGTGACCCTATCTAATAAAGTGGCCAAACGGATTAGATAATCAGATTGCCTCAGACGGCACAGGTTTCCTTACTGATCTTAGTTTCTCATTCACAAACACAAGCCGCTTTGATGAGGTTTTCCGAAGTCAAAAGTCAAAGTCAAAACATTTATTTCCTAGGAAGCATAGAACATACATGGACATGCAATCATTTGTGTTACATCAGCTGTATCCTATTTATTTATAGTTATAACGGAGGTAAGGTTAATTTTCATTGATTCTTTCTTCATATTTTTATTTTTATCAAAGTCATAAACTCTGTTAATAGAACAATTATGCCGAGTGCATAATTGTTCTGTAATCAAGATTAAAAAAACTTACTAATTTTCCAGTTTGCTTTATTTTACACCTCTTTCTCAGTTGTTCTTCAAAGCACGGACATTAATACAGTTGTAGTTCGTATTATAAGTACATAAGTAACTTTTTGAATAGCAAAATATTCACAATGTTATTATTTTTATTCATTAATATTATTTAGACCTTAAGGCGCAAAGCTCACTGGTCCTGCGTCTGGGGCGATACCATGGCGCCGACATCATTCTGTTTTATTCAAATAACGAATACACCGAACCAATAATAATATTGAATAATTTTCTATTTGTTTTTTTTTATTTGTGACTTATTTGATAATTAAAAATAATCTTTAGTAACCAATTTAATTGTTTTCATATATCGTGTAACTTTAATTTTATAAATAAATAAATCAGCCTTCTTTAGACGCGCTAAAGCACGCCATTTTGTCTCCCGTGCCATCTCCGTTGCAGTACAACCATGTTCTCGCGATGCCCGCACCAGATCAATGTGTTGTGGGCCTTACGCTCCACCATGGTGTTGTAATTACTCAAAGCGGGCCGCAATTTATGTTTCACTAGCTGTGCCCCGCGGTGTTACCCGCGTTATAATGGATTTTCCCGCGGAATGACGTTTTCCCGCGGTAAAAAGCGTATGTTATTTTTCAGGCTCTAGAGATTCTGTGTACCAAATTTCATTTAAATCGGTTCAGTAGTTTTTACGTGAAAGAGTAACAAACATCCATACATCCATACTTACAAACTTTCGCCTTTATAATAGTAGTAGGATTCAGATAATAATCAAGCAAATCCATAGAAATCAATATCATACTATCCCATTACAGAGATTACTTGAGCGGCGTGCCAACCACTCGTGTAATAATCACACCCCGTTAATTAATGCTCAGTTTGGTGGCAAACTAAATATTGATGGGATTTATACAGTTATGTATAATTGTATTATAAAGGTCTTATGTCAGGTTCGATTTAATAATAATTTATAGTTGGATAGCCCGTTTCGAATATTTGTAAAGATTTGTATATTTGTGTGTGTATCTTGTATTGAGGGAAAATTTCTTGTTCGTGCAGGAAAATTATTACAGACGCCCAGGTTTGTAGGCATGCATATAATACATAGGATACATACATACATAGGACTTAAATCATTTCTTTATTAGAAACTTTTTTTTTGTTAGATAAGCCTTCATTTGACCACAATCTCATCTGATGTAAAGTGACGATGTGGTCTAAGATGGGGCATGAAGACCTAGAAGGTATATGGCTTCTCCGGGCCACATTACGAAACACGAAAAATCGCTTCACACACTGGCCAAGCCAGGTGACAAGCCGGCGGCCGAAGCTTACCACCAGAGACTGTTCTTAGCACCACCCGGAGGTCACGTGTAAGGATTCAGAGGGTTAACACTTACGGACGTGAACAGAAACACCTACAAAAGGTGTTGATTTCAAGATAGTCCTTTTCAATAAAAATTGATCGTGAAATTCTCAAGTAATCATCGTTGATCCATATTTTTATACACATAAACTAGAAAGTTGTACATTCGTTAAAAATTGATTCGTTAGCTAAAAATTAACTGACACTAAATTCGCAAGCACTTAATCCGAACCACAAAAACAACATAGCTGTTTATCTCAATTCCTACACGCATATAAAGACTGTTGTTACAACAGACAACAGAGGCGTCTATGCCTATTTCCTAAAACAACAAGTAACATAGTTTTGCATGCCCTTGAACTGGCTCGTAAAAACAAACTCACAAATCTTGCGATGGTCCCTGTCTATTATGGAACACGTAAATTTACTTGTGGGTTAGGGACTTCACGATCGAAGGGTTTCAGGGCTAGTTTCAAGGGATATTGGAGAAAGTGCTTTTGGGCTTTCTTATAAGAAAAGCGGCCAAAATTGTTAAACTTCTTTTTACCTAAGATATATTCTTGTAGTTATTTTAGGATCATTTGATAAAATATCGATTTCAGTGTAAAGTCGACGCAGAGCATTTCTCACAAGATATTTATTAACTTGGATAGGACAAGAATGCGCGTGTTTGGGTATGTGAATTGTTTAAATACGTGAGTTTTAAGATAAAAACTATTTATGGCATAATTCATGCTTTGTTAAAAATACATATTTTATTGAATAATAAATCTAAATTTAAAATTTAAGAAAAACCCCCGATTCCCGTGCTTTAAATTCCTTAAACGTAAAACAACATAATATTATGTAATGTGGACGCGATGCGATTTCATTTGATACCCCACACTAGTATATTTGCAGATTTTCGGTTTTCCTTACCCACTCTCACTTAAACGGCACAACCGATTTTCATGAAACATGTCTAAGAACACCCGCGCCAGACTCACCTTTCATACAAAAAACTAAATTGAAATCGCTCCATCCGTTCGGGAGCTATGGTGACACAGACAGACAGACAGACACACAGACAGACAGACAGACAGACAGACACGTCAAACTTATAACACCCCTCTTTTTTGGTCGGGGGTTAATATTATAATTGATGATTGATTTCGAATTCAAATATTAATTTATACTCAATATCACATAGTTTTAATTATGTCATTTTTTATTTATAAATAAATTTTCTATTACGATAATGATGACTTCAATTGTAGGTAATTAATTTAATTAACTCTGTAAAATGGCATTGCACGCCATGTATTGGTAAAATACATTGTTCTTTGTGATTTATTTAAGACGGATAACCACATATATTTATGCAATAAAGATACTTTTACTTTATAAAATCTAAGCAAGGGTGAAATCGACTTGTACTAGATATGTGAAGATACCTAACTACACACCTGTAAGTCACATTACACGCAAAATAAGAGATACGCTTGGATCCTTAATTTATTTTATGATGATGTGTCCACGGTGAAAATGACATGATTCTAGGGTTCCGTGCACAGAGGGTAAAACGGGACCCTATTAATGAGACTTCTTTTTTTTTTATTTTATTATTGATAAGCCTTCATTTGACCACAATCTCACCTGATGTAAAGTGACGATGTGGTCCAAGATGGAGCATGAAGGCCTAGAAGATGATGATGACTTCGTCGGCAGTATCACAAGAACTTTTTGCACTTTTCAAAAAAATATATCTTATGTATGTGCATTTTTTTTTCAAATGTGTATAAACTGTATATGGAAGCTAGTAGCCCTAGCTATGTATTAGTACGCGTCTATGTCATACTTATCAAATTTATTGATTGTTTAATTTCTAATACATATTTCGCTGGTGTGCTCGACATATTCAATATTGTGTCAACAAGGAATATAATAAACACTGTGTTTTTATTTACAGCGTGAATAACCTACTTTGAATCCCTTCTTAAAATCAACTTATTTATTTATTTTACCGAAACCCCTTAGGTTATATACCTTTAAATCTTAATTTTCCTCGAAAAGTATTTTAGGAGTACTGAGAAGAAACTTGAGATGCTACAAAAATATTGAGTTAAGAGAATATGATACGTCTTATTTCGGTTACAAAGATATTTTGAAGATTGTTAGACATTTTCGTAATCACAGAACTCACGAAAAATAATGAGGTTATTGTAAAATGTTTTGTATTAGTTAAGTTTTTATGACTATGTTGACTTTCAGATATCCCATCAAAACTGAAAACTGTTTTTTATGAAGATTACCTACATAATAGATTGCTAAGAAATGCTTGAGCTGAAATTAGAACAAAACTATAAATAATAATGGAATTGAGAATATTTTTTGTCTCTAATTTTTTTTTTCAATTTTTTGGCGATAATACAATATAATACGGTACTAGACATCTACTGATATACTTAATATAATAGACGTACAATAAAGACCGTTTGTAAATTTAATTTATAGTACCTACCTTCTTGTGCTTTAATGTAAGTTAGTAGTTTGTAGTACAAATAGAATCATAAAGGTTAGTTTTTTAAGCTTCAGCCAAACGTGCGTGGGTAGCGGGTGGTAGCGTCCGCCGCGTAGCAGACGCTTGGTCGCAAGCGTCTGCGAAGCGGGAGAATCTGCTGCGCGTCGGACGCTACCCACACAATAATATCACTCTTTGCACACCTACGCGACCACAAAGACGGACGTTTTCAAGCAAAAATTAACCACGTTCCAACAAACACTTCAAAACAAAATAGAAAAAGAAAATCAATTCCATTTACGGCGCGTTTTTTTGAATTTGGAACATCGCAACGCTCCATCAAGGTCGTTTGAAACAGCGCCGCAAAGTTGTGCCTAGCTTATTAAAAACTCTTTGCTTGGATCGCCTTTTTGGAAAACTTATAATTAAAAAAGCAAAAGACGACTACTTATTTTTTATCTGTACGGATGGTATCATCATTTTTGCTCCACATCTATAGCTAATATCACGTACACTCTCGTCTATGGCAGTAAAGTCCGGGAGGTCACGTCGCAAGGACACGCGACATTGAAACTTGCTCTCATACTTTATACTTAGCCTTGCCATTCGCCATTTCCAGTACCTTTAAAGTTCTATAGTGATGTTACTATTGGGTCATTTATTATTCTATGCTATTGGTACTAAGTATGTACAAAGTTTGCTTGATTGAAGGCTGAAAGGGGTGACTTGGAGTGCAGTAGTAAGTAAAATCATATATTATATTGGTAAAACAATAACCGCCTTACCAAAAAAACATAAACATGGTTTAGACCCGCGTTCAACAGTTGTTTAACAAAATTGATTTATAGTTATATTTTTTAAACAACTGATATATCGACAAAGCGAAAAATAGGAGCCCAGTATTTTTGTACGGGCTAAACAGAATACCTACCTATTTTCAATATATTTATGGGTATTATGTGGGTCATACAATTTTGTAATCCCAGAAATCTAGATACTAAGACGCTTTTTAGATTTCTGTGGTCGTAATGAATATAAACAGAACTGATTTTGTATTTGGAACGAGACCCCTGTACGAGTACTGAATATTTTATTTTTACAACGAATCTGATTTTCACTGATTTGGTGTTCATAATTTATGTTTCGAATAAAAAAATGGCTTCCACAGTAGGTAGATATTCCGATTTTGCGTGTTTGAAATTTTATAATATCTTGTAAGTTAATACTAATATATAAGTTCTCAATTGAGCTGAAATTTTAAAGGCATTTGTGGATGTAAGACGTAATTACAATATTATAGGCAAGTCAAGGTGATCAAGTTTGAGCTTATGCGAATCGTCCTGAGTAGTTTATTTTATTTTAGTAGTATCAAAGGCCTAAATCAGAGAAATGTTTTTTTTAGATTTACTTGTTTGAATATAACAGTTTAGCTAAAAAATTAAGCTATATTAATCAACGTTACAATATTTAAGGCTTATTTTTTTCTATTACTCCGTGAGAGCATATATCATCTTGATTATACGAATGTATCCACATACATATAGGCATGTATAACTAGGCTAGCAAGCTCAAACACCATAGACACAGGTCTCAATATTTCTAAAACTTTTCAAGTTTATTAAATTTGGCTGTTGACTAAGCCTTATATGTGTGGGCGGCATAGAGCCCATGACCTTCGGGTTACAGTTGCGTGTTATCCTTACTGGGTCAAAGCTTTCGTTTTATAACATTAGCTGACCCTGACAACGTCTGCCATATAAATTATTATAATTCCCTTCATTGCTAACAATTTGGTCGCCCCTATCATATAAGCAAACTTGTGATATATCGAGCAATCTGTGTTTTGTAACATTATTGTGAATGCTCAGCGTTCTGTTTGGTGCGAGGCTACTGAGCTTCTATCTGTAACATTTCGCTGTACCTTACGTTCACTCTATGTTATTTCCAAAGCCTTTTGTGAGTGAAATCGTTATAAAAGTAACGATTTAGGCTAGCATTCGATGAAGCGCGAGATATGCGCGTTACACCTTTATGCTACAATAAATTATGGTGCGTAAAGTACCTATGGAATTTTAACTACGAGAAAAATGATCACATTTAATAATGTATTAATGAATTTCAAATTATACAAATAAAAAAACGCGACGCGAAAATAAAGCTATTGTGGAAATATAGGCCGTAGTCAAATTTACAATATTATCCTTACCTATCAACCGTACGATTAGCTCACGTTCATAAATATAGAATTAAAAATGGCGCCTTCACCCCGACATCTTTAATCTTTTATTTTCTTGCAACTTGAAGCCATATTTCACGTCACAACGGCCTGGAACTTTCTAGAAAACGTGCAGTTTGTTGCTTCCTAAGTGCATTTTATATTTTTTTGCAGTTTTGGTAAGGAGAGACTGCATTTAATTAATAGTTACTTGATTAAGACAAGGAACTGTCTAACTCCTATTTTTTTTAAATGAATAAAATTAATTTACAAACATTAAGTATGTAAATTAATTAACCAACCTCTACCTGATATAATTTTTCCATTTGTCTATATGTCTATTTATTAATTTATAATCTCTAGTACGGCTTTAGGTATACCTAAAGCTTATAAAAGAGAGTAATATAAGCTACTTTGCCTCAAAAAAAAGGAAATTGTTGTTGTGTTAAGAAAACGGATGACAGAGGAAAATGGGAGGAAACACATTCTTCGCTGATCCTGCGTTATGTGTGATAAGATCATTGAAATTATGATTTTGATACAAATAACTGATCCACTATTTAGATTTATAACGGGATATTTACCATGATTTTCTTTTTGTCTTTTGAGTTTCCCGATATTACAACCGTGACGTTCAATATGGTAAATACATTAGCAATCCTTTTTACGTTCCTACTGCTGAGACACAGGGACTCTTTACGAGAGATATTAGGCATTTATTCACCGCGCTGGTCAAGCACGGGTTGGTAAATGTCACATGTTCTTCAAACTCTTCCAAGTTCTCAGGACATATCGGTTTCCTCACGATATTTCCTTCGCCGTTGAAGCACGTGTTAGAAGCGCACATAAATATTTCATGAAGAGAAATCCAGGGTTGAACCTATGTCCTTCGGAATCAGGCTTTTTTGAAGTGAAACTTCTTTAGAATCGTTGTGATTTCAGACCGGATGCAACGGAAATACGTCAGGTACCTAAGCCAATCTTAAACGCTAACAAGGTTAAGCAACTTTTCGGAACGCCAGTACTGGGATGGGTGACCGCCCTAACAAATACAATACAATACAATACAATACTCTTTATTGAACACAAAAAAAAAATAACACACACAAAAAGATAAAAATGTACAGAAATTGTGAAACTTAACTTGTGTAACAAAATATTTTTGCACAGTATTTTATTTTTATTTTTTTATTTTATTCACTTTTTTTTCATTTTATTTCACTTCTACCGTGTGTGAATCGCACACACACCTTTTTTTTGCCATCATGGTTAATATCCCGTTATAAATCTTAAAAGTGTTAATAGCCGTGATAGTTACAAGAGTTTCAACACTCAAGTCTCCTTCAAACTCATCAACACGATCATAATAATTTCCAGCACAATTTCAAGACCAATAGCGCATTAAAGTCGCTAATGAATATAAAACTCAACCGAACAACAGACTTATATCTAAAGCAATAAAGATTGTGTTGGAGTGATGGTGTTAATTATTATGAACCCTAAACTAGGAAGATTTTTTAAGGGCAATGAAGGTTTTACTAGCTGTGATAAAGCCTGAAATTTGGGTTGAAACAACACTTCCATCATATTTCCTTGAAGATCTCCTTGGTCTGGGTGTTTAATATGTAACACAAGCTTAGAGCTTACCACGGGGCTAGATGTTGTTGTGTGAAATGTCTGGAAATTTTATTTTTTATTTTTTTTATTTCGTTAAAATTACTTTAGTATAGTAATTTAAAGTTGTATTATCTATGGAAAATTATTTTTATTATAAAGATGACCTAACTTTAAATAAAAAAATGATAGTTCACAATATTACTGCGATGGACCCGCAATAAAGGTCATTATTAGCGTACACAGTTAACAGAGAATTAGAGAGTTTCTTGAGTCAAATCAAATTTTTTTTTTTTTGCTACATAGGTAAGACTTTATTTGGCCACAATCTCATCTGATGTAAAGTGATGATGTGGTCTAAGATGGGGCATGAAGACCTAGAAGGTAGATGGCTTCTCCGGACCACATTACGAGACACGAAAAAATCGCTTTACGCACTGGCCCAGCCCGGAGGGTGGTGACAAGCTGCGGCCGAAGCCTACCACCAGAGGCAGTTCTTAGCACCACCCGGAGGTCGCGTGTAGGGATTCAGTGCGTTAACACTTACGGACGAAACGAAAAAAACTTTCTTTAACAAAGAGGTCTCAATTACCATAAGCATTTAACTGTCAGCGCTAGAAGCGCCATCTGCACTAAAACTTAATAAGATTATTAATTATTAATTAAAATGGTTGCTCGTGATTTGGCGTCATTAAATTTAAATAAATTTATAAATATTTCTGGACAATCCACACAACAACATATAATCCCGTGGTAAGCTCTAACGATTGTGTAACAAGTACTATCCATATCCATCTGATATACTTAAGAAAATAGACGTAAATATATAGATATTTTTCATTATACATATTCAACACCCAGACCAAGGGAGAAACTAGTAGTAGTAGTAGAAAAAAATAATCGGTATTAGTTCTATTCATTATCAAAGTAACTAGAAGTCGTTGAGTTTCGTCACAAAATCACTTGTTTGTAAACAGAAAAGTAAGTTATAAAAATCATCGTTTTAAAACATGTTATAGTGTAACGTGCTTGATATAACAAATTATACCAAAATGACAATATTAAATAAAGTTTTTATTGGTCAAATGAAAATTATCAACACCGAGGATCGAACCAATTGTAATCACTTATGACTTGTTATTTGTTCCTATATTTCTAACAAACTACAATAGTCCGCAAAGACTTAATCTACTGCATTATATAATTTTGTGACCATATTTCAACTGTTTCTTTTGCTGTTGACTGTACCAAAAGAAAAAAGGTGTGTGTGCGATTCACACACGATAGAAGTGAAACTTCAGTAAATCGACGAAAGAATAAGAAGAATAAAAAAAGTGTGTGTGTGTCAGCTACGACGCACGATTGGAGTCTACTACTTACGAACTATTATTATGATATAAAAAAGGGTAAATTAACGCATCTGCTAAAATGATAAGAGAAACAAACATATATCTGTAATTATTCGGATTATTTATATTACTTCAATAAAACGTATTACATAAAGTATGTTACAAAATAATATAAATAATATACAGCAATACCTCTTTGCGCGATACTTCGTAGTCTCAACTACGAAGTATCGCTCAAAGAAATTTAAATAAAGCATTGTATTTGTGTCTCTTACCATTTCCGTTTCATCTTTTTGCTTCCGGTTTGAAATCACTACGATTCTATAGAAGTTTCACTTCAAAAAATTCAACCCCAGACACAGATGTTTTTACCCATTAACGATTAGTTCCAACCGGTTTTCACACCACTACGCGCTTTATTTATACTAGAAATATGCCTATTTGTAAAGAACAATCTATCGTACTTTAACTTAAATTCGAATAGATCTGAAAATGTTAGAAATCGATATAAATATAATCTATGTATCCCTCAAATAAATAGCACTTTATATAAGAAAAGTACATTTATAACAGCTATAAAAGTTTTCAACCATTTGCCAGTTGAAATAAAAGAACTAAATGGATATCCTTTTAAGACAAATTTGAGAAACTGGCTACATAATAGAGTTCACTATAACTTAAAAGAATACTTTGAGTGATAAATTTATTTTTGCAATATAGGCATAATATTATGTTGTAAAATTTTAATGTGTACATTTCAATACTATTGTATGTCCGCGACGGATAAAATTGTTGATACCTACCTAGTCATTGTTAACATCAGCTCATAGCATACACAATTTTTACAATAAAGATTTTCTTTTTTTCTTTCTTTCTTTATATTATATAAAGGTTGTATAAAAAACACGCGTTCAAAGTAAGCTCCTATATTGGGGCAGAAACGTGATATTACCAGCGCCCCTCAAAGAGCTCTTTATTGAACATTCTTCGCCGTAACTGATTCCTTCGCACTTCGCCCCGCGTGAAGGCTTATCTTTTTGCCTTTGTTACAAAAATATAAGCATTAACAAAAATCAGCGAGTCTAAACACTTTACCAATATAAGCAAGCCTTACAATGTCTTCGTAGAAAATAAATAAATATTGCCTGACAATTCAATCTGAAAGTGGTAAGCTCTAACTTGTGTACCGGGTGCTATACATTTGATAAATTTAATATAATATACTCGTACATACATATATCGATATTTTTATTATACATATTAAACACCCAGACCAAGGAGAGAGTGCTTGCAGAACATACTAAACTGATCTATATTGTCTTAGTTTCTCAAGTCGAAAGTCTTCAAACAGTAACGTGCAGCCGAGAAAGCCCATGCGACGCGAATGTCTGTGTGAATAAACAAGGCCTTGTTTGTACATCAATTACTGGGTCGGACATTACTTGGTTGGACATTACCTGACTCTGTTTTACAAAACTGTACTGTGTGATCATTGATAGTTTGCTTTCATAATTTTTTGGTACGGCGAACCATTTAGGATCTATATTGAATCAGAGAGAGAGAGAGAGAGAGACAAGTTGCCTAACAACTATTCTCACTTAATAGGCTTGTATACTGTGAAAAAAATGGGTTATTTTATTAGTTGGTTAATTTCAGCTTGTTATGAAGAGCGAAAAGGACATATTTTATTATAATTTTACTTAGTACGAACGTAAGTATTATGCAAAATAATGATATACAAACAGAACTTAAAATGTGAGCTGACTACTTTTTCACGGAACTTAATTTAGAGAACGAACCATAAAATTTGTACCTACTTACATTTGGACTCACATAACGTTCCATTACAACAGAATAATATGTGTGCTTATAATAACCGAATGCTTTTCTTTGAAATAAAATGTAAGTGCAAAAATATGAGCTATTTAAGCATAAAGTTTTAGGGTTCTTTGTTAAGTGGAAATTTATTACACTCAAAAGGAAATATAAAATACTTAAGTAATGCTTACACGCTTAAGCTTTTGAGTAGTAAACTTCTATCGTTCTAGAAAGTTCTATAACTTTCATTCGGGTTTTAATCTTAGTGACTTTTTGATGCATTACGTGAGTTTAATGAGCTAGGTAAATTAATACTTACGAAATAGAAATGATGACGTACGAATAGAGATGAGTTCTTTATGAATTAAAGTCGAAATATGTATTGTATTGATAATTATTTAATATACAAAACCTATACCTTCGTATATATTTTTTTACCGGTCACAATTCAAATTAAAATAGCAATGTCGAACATTGAAGTATTAAGGTCATAACCCACTTACGCGACTCTGTTTCTCCACTCATACCACTCAACACCTTACCATAAACAACTGGGTTTTGGTGCTAAAAGCCGACCTTCATTGCTATTCCACCTTTTTCGAAGCATCAAACATTAATTCCCGGACTGCAACTTTTTAAATTTTTGACCAATTTTTCCCGAACCACCGACTGTCCACACGTCGACAGATAGCAGACATGCGCCGGTCTAGTTTATTCGTTCACCATAAACACAGTTCAGTTACACAGCATATTTATGAATAAACTCGGGCTTACTTCCTTCGAATTGACGATACCCGCACTTTACTATGGCTCTTTGCACCCTATTTGATCACAAAGTGAGACGATTTAGGCAAAAATGACCATCGATAAAGTTTTTTTTTTTTTTTTTTTGCTGTATAAGCCTTCATTTGACCACGATCTCACCTGAGGTAAAGTGACGATGTGGTCTAAGATGGGACATGAAGACCTAGAAGTTAGATGGCTTCTCCGGGCCACATTACAAAACACGAAAACATCGCAAAAAAAAAAGCCCGAAAAGATGCACCCGCGCTGAGACGCGTAGGCTTGCCAGAAGCCTTATTTATCCAGTGAAGGTTAAAACAATAGTATTAGTATATTGAGGTCAAGTTATCAAAATAAATCACTTCCCAGTTAAAACACAAAACTCCTTTTGAAGCAGCTAACAAAGGAGAAATCGAGATAAGAGACTCCCACTAAACTGTGCAGATAAAAACTCAAGGAAGGTACAAGAGTACATATCTCATATCTGGTTTTTGACAAATGGGACATTAAGACGCTCTCAAGTTTCCTCGTAAACTACACGCAATTATAGCCTTTTGTTCGCCTGGGCGAACAACGTTTGTTTTCAGAAAATATTTGATATTTATTAGGAATTTGGGAATATTTGGTTCATCTTCGTCGCTTTGTGCTCTTGATTCACTATCAAAAGCCAACGTCCGTTTGATTTTTCAACATTATGGGAAAACTATTTAACCGATCATCAAACCAATAACTGAAATTTTTTATTACGATAGAAAATAATAATTGAACAGAGATTTGATTTTTTTTATTTAGTATAAAACTCAACTAAAATCGTAGTACAATCATTAATACCTAATTTTTCATTCCAGTCAATTCAGTATGTTACCCCCGCACTAGAAGCAAATGTGGGTTAATAAATTGGTAGGGCTTTAAATGGAAACAGTTCATCAACAAAAGAGTTCTTATTACAAAAATAGATAACCTCCTTTTGTTATAAGTTTAACAACTAGAGCAAACACATAGTTTTGAATTGAGAAATTCTAAAATGAGAGTTCTAAATTTAGAACTTCCTACACACACAAAAGGGAAAACGCACGAAATGTTAGAAATTGAGAGCCATTTATAGGAAAATACATTTTGAATGTCAAAAAGTTTGGAGCGGCGCGCTCCGTTATTGCTGGTTCCAAACTTCTTTTGTATGAAGTTTCCTCATCCATCAAAGTGTTCTTGTGAATTCCATTTAGCCAAATGCTGCATTTAACAGCGCAGGGTTGTTGGAGGATCATCATCATCGAATATTTTTTTTTTTTTTGATAACATAAAGGCATATTATATAATATGATTGATGTCTTTAGAGTTTACCTATATTCATTTATTTGTTGATTCATGTGGTTACAATTATAAAGGTGTTAACATTCAACCGCGATACAGTTTTATGTTTCTGCGGCGAGCATCTTATCTTAAGTTATAGTTCTCAGAATTTGTGTTTTGTAAATGAATCATTTTCATCACGCTATTAACGACACAGGGTCTTCTCTCTTGGAGAGAGAGATTAGGCCGTAATTCACCACGCTTGCCAATTGCGGGTTAGTGAATGTCACATCTATACTAATATTATAAAGAGGAAAGGTTTGATTTTTTGTTTGTTTGTTTGTCTCGAATAGGCTCTGAAACTACTGCACCGATTTAAAAAATTCTTTCACCATTCGAAAGCTACACTATCCCTGAGTGACATAGGCTATATTTAGTTTTCAAAAATAATATGGTTCCTTACCAAACTCCGATAATGTAACCCATGGTGAAAAAAAATAACCTAAAATCTTTCTTTAATCGCGAATGCTGCGAAAACTATTGAATATATAACAAAGTGATGTATTACAACTTTGTAGAACTTATCATTATCTACAAAAAATGTCGTTACATCATAACTCTAACTATTATAGTTTTGTGACAATAAGCGATTTTTTTTTTAAATAAACCTAAATTGTCTCTGTAATCGCGAATGCTGCGAAAACTATTGAATATATAACAAAGTGATGTATTACAACTTTGTAGAACTTATCATTATCTACAAAAAACGTCATTACATCATAACTCTAACTATTATAGTTTTGTGACAATAAGCGATTTTTTTTTAAATAAACCTAAAATGTCTCTTTAATCGCGAATGCTGCGAAAACTATTGAATATATAACAAAGTGATGTATTACAACTTTGTAGAACTTATCATTATCTACAAAAAACGTATGAACATCATATCTCTAACTATTATAGTTTTGTGACAATAAGCGATTTTTTATTTAAAAATTATAATACCACTGTTTGAAAAGGGTCTTTATTTGTGTCTTGGTATTAATCCTTAACAAAATAAATTATTCATTATGTAAGATTGCTTTACAACCTTTATATAACTTTTTGAATTATTAGATTCTGACATTCCATTCAAAAGATATCACGAGTTAATTTTTTTTGTATAATCGCTCGGCGGCTAACTATGCGTTGTGGAGTGGCAGGCGTCACTCGGGCACGGAAGTACGGGAGGGGTTAAGATCACGATTCACGAAAAAATCTGTCGGCTCCCCTACTGAATGGTCGTGCGCGGAATAAAAAAATTGTCGCTTGATAATATTTTGTCGCTTAGTTAGTAGTTAATAATTCGTTAACAGGTAACTAATCCCATTCAAAAAGTTATTTTCAGAACTAAACCCTAGCATATAGCATAGATATTGTACATATCGTCGGTTGCAGGTTCAATTGGGGTAGCCACCAAAACACGTAAAATAAGTTGAGTCTACAGTTTTTTTTAGTTTTTTCTGTTCTTTCGAATGGCATAATAATAGGTTTCTAGCTTTAAAAAAATACAGTTACGCTACACATTTTAACTGTGAATTTTGCAGACTTCCGGCGAAATTATGTTGTAACTGAGTAGGTATGTGATCCATTTACATAAGTCGAATTGTTGTATTCCTATGACCGAAGGAGGTTATATTTTGGTTTACCCGTGCAAAGCCGGGGCGTGCTGCTAGTGTCTTATAAACTCTTTTAAAGTTCTCAGAACATGTAAATGAATAAATTTTGCAAAACTTAACTTCCTTTAAAGCCTTTTTTAATAGTTCTGCCCGTTAAAGAATAAAACCCACATAAAACAGTTAATAACAGGCAATTACTTACTTTATCGCCATTAACACAAGGGTCGTTATCGTTATGCAGAAAGTTTCCTAATCTGATAATTTATTCACAAGATACGGGTAAGCTTTATATTTATACCATAAGGGAAAATGTTAGAAAAGTTAATAAAATTTGATAAGTATGTGAAGGAATCATACACTTACTATATCTAGTTCAATACAATTTTCGGTAAAAGTTCGTTTTTTTTTCTATTTTTGTGTCATAATCTTATTGCGGTTCACAGAATTCATCTATGTAGTTTCAGAAAAAAGTGGCCGTAACATACGTTATTTTATTATTTGGCTACGGAACCCCAAAAATCTGCTAAGTACGAGTTAGACTCATACACTGAAACTTATTTTTTATTTAACAGTGTAATTAAGTATAGCTACTTTATGCTTATAAATAAAATATATTAAGATTTTCACAATAAGTTTCGATCATGTTGGGACGACAAAATTTTGTATGAGATAATTTTCATCATTCAAAAGTCGTACAAAGTGTAAGTTTCTAAACAAGATAATTCTGTATACTACTGCTAGAGAAAGTGCAACTAAACTCGAATGTTACAGCACAGACAATAAAAATAAAACACAAGACAACTTGCCTCCAGACATTGTAACATCTCCCTAAAACTCGGGAAAGCACCTGACGAATGGCCCAACTTCTCCCGACAAACATACCCGTACCATACATACAAAGCCTTATTAAATCGTGATAGGGTTGAGTTTAGAGTGCAGGGGGTTTTGACAGGTTTGGAGTTAATGTTCTGGTGCTAATGAGGGTTGTCAGGCTGTTTACGTGTATTTTCCCGAAGTTGGGCAAAACAGTGGTATAAATTACCCCCAACTCAACTTTTCCCTTTGAATTTGCATTTATGGTCTTGGCTCAGAGTTGGGGATTACTTTTGTCAGTTGATCATTTCTTGTGGGACTCTTGCACAAGGGGAATAGTTATTTTGTAGACAAGAGTACAAAGTACATTTCAAAACCGCATGCTAAAATTTTATAACCGAGCAAGCGCAGGGTTCTAAAATTAAATTTCTTAATTATAATCCTGACCTTTTTTTATTATAAATATATTCAGTGACTACTAGCTAATTAGGTACATATTATATTTTTAAACTTAATGTAAATCCTAAATGCCAAAAAACATATACAACTAATTACAATAACATATTTAATAATACATAATTATGTACCATATTTTTACTACACACATAAATTACCCAGCTTTAAACAATATTAATCCAATTTTTCATCTCACCTCAGCGAGAAAATTATTAAATTTCGGCTCAATCGGAAATCGGGAAGTGTGCAAATTTAATTTGAAACAGGTGACACCTCAAAACAGAAACTCTTTTATTGAATCTGTGGGTAAAACTAAATTTTAAATTCAGCACCATGTAGTAAATAGGTTCAATGATGTTTTGTAATCAACAACAACAAAGTGTGCACCAAGTTTATCTTGGTGCAAACTTTGTTCTAAATTCAAATATACTTTGTATGCTCTAGAGGCTTTTGCGCTCCTAAGAGTAATAAATAAATGGATTTCTAAAGTAGTGGGATGAAAAGTCATTTTTCTAGGTAAACTAAATACTGTTTTTGTAGTAGGTAGTTAAATCGCTTTGGTCGCGCAGGCTTGGCCGAACTTTGGCTGAAAACGGGTTACATACGAGAGATAACGACTAATACTTTCTTTTGTTTTTTTTAAATGATGTTTTTTTTTGCTTGATAAGCCTTCATTTGACCACAATCTCACCTGATATAAAGTGACGATGTGGTCTAAGACGGGTCATGAAAACCTAGAAGGCTTGTCCGGACCACATTACGAATTAATGAAAAAATCGCTTAATTATTATTATGACTACATGTTTCTAGTGCCATGACGGCAACTAAAACCGCCAAGTCAACAGAAATGCAGCCTTCAGGAAATAATTTGTTTGTTTGAGTCTTTTATCATCCCAAACTATATTTCAGGCTAAAGATAAATTATTTGTTTATCAATGTGTAACTTATTTCAAGTTAGGGTATAATTTTCTATGTATAATATGTACGTATTTAAAAAAAAATGTATCTATGTAGTATATCAGTCACCTAACACCCAAGTCCCCCACCACAAGCTCTGCTTAGTTTGGGGTTTGGTGATGCTGTGTGGATTGTCCGGAAATATTTATTAATTTAACTAGCGGCTCGCCCCGGCGTCGCACGGGTAAAAAAAGTTCCCAAGCAATTTTTCCTTATTTGCACCGTTTAGACCTACCCTGGACTACGACAAACATATTAAAACTTCAGCTCAATCGGCCCAGCCGTTCTCGAGTTTTAATCAGACTAACGAACAACAATTCATTTTTATTCATATAGATTTATGTTAGCTGTAAATAAATAACTTCTTATATTATTGACAGCTCTATTTTCTCAAAGTTTTTATTTTAAACTGTTTCCTAAGATGCAGTTAAGTTAACCCCTATCGGCTCGTAAAACCTCTTTTAGGATAAGTGCGCTATTAACTCCTCAACTATACCCTCTTCAAGGCTTAGACGAAAGCGAAAACAAACCCATTTTTATTGTAGGTAATAATATTACACTTACTATTGTTTTGTGCAGTCAGCGTTTTCGTTTACAGTTTTTTCTATTCGATTCTCAATTCAGAGTAAAAAATTGAAGCGCACTGTCAATGCAATGTTATTTCCTTGATTATTCTTAACTTTTATTTTAATTAGCTTCAAGTTGACCTGTCCATGTATGCCCAGTGCTTCAAAGGAAATAACCGTTTTGACATTAACTTTTAATTTAAAGCCAGGTGAGCGAATAAATTGAAGCCGCGTTTCAATTCCAGATGCAATGTTTTCTTAAACTTGAAATCTCGCTCGCTGAAATCTGCTCTAAGTGGATGTCTAGACAATTTACAAACTTTGTTATTAATTTTATTTCACTATTTGACTGCCTCGGTGGCGATGGCGCGATGGGCGAGGGTCCGCTTGCGGCGCGAGAGGTAGCGGGTTCGATTCCCGCCGAGGGGTCAAGTGTTTGTATGTTCTGCAAGCACTTTCTCCTCGGTCTGGGTGTTTAATATGTATAATAATAAATAACTATGTATATATGTCTATTATATTAAGTATATCAGATGTCTAGTATCTTCTCTGTCTTCCTGTAGGGCATCGCCGGTTCTTCGTTTTTAGTCGTAACAGTGTAAGTCAGCGCGATTTGTCAGGAGTCTGTGCGAGGCACAATGTGTGCAGGTAAGCTTCTTGTCTTTTATGAGAGCCTGGTACTTGTAACTTTGTCATATTAACGGAGTTACCCGTAACACAAGCTAAGAGCTTACCACGGGGCTAGTTGTTGCTGTGTGGATTGTCCGGAAATATTTATTTAGTTATTTATTATTATATTCATGAGTGAGTGAAATGTGATTATATCTTTATGGATCCCCCTGGAGGGCAATATTCAGAACCATGATAAATTATATGGTAACGCCATCTATCCATAATCCTATCCAATTTCTCCTTTCCCTGACATAAGCGTGCTAGTGTCACTGTCATGCGCTGGCGCGACAAGAAGAAGAAAAATGGCGACTGAAGAACACGGCTTGACCGTTCGGCAGTCGCGTGGAGTGGACGCTGATCGATAGCGTGATCGTTTTTCATCTCCAAATTCCCGCCATATGGAACATTATAATTCCGCTGTTTGATTTCGCCATTATATCATTGTGATCTTGGACGTAATATTTGGTCTTCTACCGCTCAGTTTATGCGAGACGATATAGCCGTGTGTGGTGACAGTGTGGATGTGCTTGAGGGCTCCCTGAGTTGCTGGGCTGCCCCACCCCCGCAGGGAACGTGGAACCTGGCTAGAAGTCCTTCGCTTGCAGGTCAGTGCACGCTTTCCCTTCCATCCTTATTATTTTTACCCATCTGTTATTCCCCAAGGCGGCCCTGTGATATCGAAGGCACAGGGCTTCTCGCGCGTCTCCATTATATAATAACAAATTCGAAACTTCTTGTAACAATGAGAATAATATCTATAAAATACTGTATTCAATTCACTGGTATTTGTTTTAAAAATCTAAGTATAGAAATTAATAAAATTATTTTCGATCAAGTAACGCAAAAAAAAGTTGAAAGAGCGCAGTTCTACAACGTACTATGTATATACCTTCTGATATAAAAAAAATATTACATTAGTGATGTAACTGGTTCATAACAGTTTAGTTAAAGCTTTTCATCATTGTTTATCTCCTTATAAGTCGCAAGTAAATTATGGCATAAATAGGCCTTTTGTGTATTTTAGCTTAAACAGTTATATAAACCAGAAATAAGAGATTGTATGGATACGAGGGAAAAAATACTATAATCAATAAAATACTTTGACGTTTATTTTTTATTAAAGTTTAGAGTTGCGGAACGAGAACACATTTTCCGTTAATTATTCGGTTCAAGCGAACTTCATCCTTATAACCGAATAGTAAAAATCAAATTTCAATAAACCGTCATGTTGAGATCCAATTTTAAAATATTGAAGAGAGATTCGCGGCGCTATTGAAATAATATCAAATTCGAGGAATATTATTTAAATGTCGAAAAGCGGTGAATTTTGCAAATATCTATACTTATAGGAACTCATTAATATTTTGTACCTATTGAATTAATAACAGTGCGTCTTTATATACTCGTATATTATATTTTATTGTTATTTTTACAAGATTATAGTTATTAGGTATAATGACTGCATACACAAACGCACAAACGGTTTACTTTTTCTCCCTCTCTCTCTGTCTTCAGTTTTTGACCGATTTCTGCTCGAAATTGTTAGCCAATTTTATAATTTACCTCAAAACACCAATTTCGAATATAGAAGACGAATACAACATCATATTCCAAATTTAAATCATTTGTTTTTCACCTTCGCTATGACAAAGCATAAATTCAGAACGTATTCAAAAATTCAAAACTTCCTCGAACAAATGTCACGCATTCCAAAGCCAAAGAATAACAAAATAACAAACGCACAGTTGAGTCATTCGCTATATTCATGGCGTGAGCGATTACTACTGTAATTCAATGACAGCGTAATCTTATTACGGTGATACTGGTTGTAAAACAGAATTGTTGATGAACGCGGTTTTAATCATGCAAAGTAAAGGTTTGTGTGGCAGTTTATGATGGGTACTTCAGTGTAACTTTTAATTTGCTTAATTAACTTCCAGGAGGTCATGTTTCATTTTTGAAGTGAATTGCAGAATGTTTTTTCGTACCTGGGGTACTACTCTATCGAATTAATGTAACATCACCATTTGTTCGTTTTTTAGACTTGTATCTTAAAAAGATACATTAAATTATAATATTGTACAAAATTTATAATTATATAACAGAACAATCATGAACATATTTGGTTGGATTTAATTGAAATATAATATCGATACCTTCTTGATATACCTTTGAATTCCAGGAATAAGCCATAATACTATTTCTTACCACTAAATTGTACCCAGCTACCTCTAGAAATTCCATTAGACCGCGAGTTATGTGGGTAAACTTGTATGGGAAACAATAAGATAATATTGTATCCAATAAGGACTCGAATAGTTACCCAAATAACTAACATAACTAGACAAATAAAACCTACAATATTTCCTCATCTAATAGCGATATTCTGGACCATCTGTACGGAAATTGATTCTATGCTCTGACCGTTCCATTTCCTGCCACAGGTCTGATACACTTTCCATGGATTGCGTTTGAAATCGGAACGTGAACGCGCTTCAGTTTGATCAAAAGTGTTTTTTTAAATGTTTAGTTTTTTTAAACATTTTTCTTAGAATACTTTATTGCACAAGAAAATACAGAGTTGTACAAAAGGTGGACTTAATTGGTAACATATGTGTTTTTATTATTTACTGTTAAAGTAGCAACAGAAATACATCATCGCTCAAAATTTAAACTATCTTTCTGTCAAGATTCTTGAGATACAACCTGGTTATAGACGGACAGACAAACAGACGACGAAGACTGAGTAATGGGGTCCCGTTGTACATTTTGGGTACGGAACTCTAAAAAATATAACCCGACTTAGGTACTACACTAGGCTGCTGTGACTTTAGAAGACTTACAAACTTTAAGAGGAAAATACGAATTGCTAATTAATTTTTATTTTGTCATTCCTACAGAGATCCTTAGCCCAATTTCACCAATTTATGCTACAAATCAAGTTTTATTAAACCAAGTTCAATCTATGAAAAATCACAAGTTTATGTCAATTTGATCTCAGTTAGGCGGTCAAACTAGTTTAGACTGATCTTATCGCGTTCATAGTCAATGGTGAAATAGGGGAATAGAAAATGGTTATTCTAAACAGAACTTCATTAAAACAAAATTATTTATACCTACTAAAATTTATAATATAAAAAAAAAATCAACGATCTATAAAACTATTGGTTATTCATAAATATCAGATTGGTTCAAGTACAGTGAGTATAAGAACAGGTTGCCAATTCCATTTGCACGAATGAAAATGTAAAATTCATAGCAGATTGAAACAGCATTGTACACATAAACGCTAAAAGCTTAAGATTGAGTTTGCTTAAGTCTACAAGGTGTGCAATTTTTTTTTGTCATTTTTATAATTATATACTTGCTTTATGGTACATGTACACTTTAAGATGCGTACATTATTTTTATAAGGAGCATTTTAATTAGGAATTTGCTTTTGGCATAAAAATAAATTACAAGGACAATTTCTTTTTGTAGGGTATTTTAGTATACATAATGTACACATGGTTTGCAGGGCTTTACCTTGCTGTAACATAGTTTCTAACTAGCACATAAGGTAAAGTCCTAAGACTGCGTTTATAATTTAATACTATACTTTCTTTTCAATAAATAATTGATTAATTAATTGTATTTCTTTTGAAAAACAGGCTTTACTTAGACAAAAGACAAATAACGCGAAGTATAGAATAAACTATTTTTTTCATAGTCATAGTCTCAGATACTTAATAAAATTAAAGAAATCTTTGTAAAGCAATGTCTAAAACTTCCCCATTCTACAAAATATTGTACAACTAGCAATTTTTTATGACTTTTTAATTATCATGGTTTTTAACAATATTATGACTTTTAAACCGTCAAATCATGGTATGTTTTAAGTCATAATAACTCATTTTTGTGGTTCAGCGACCCAAAGTGGGTATTGGCTTCCGAAACGAGAGACTTCCAATGGTCTCTATCCTACGCTACTTCTGTCTTAATAAAATAAATAATTCATTTATTTTCCTCTAACCGGTCCCAATTTCTAATTCTCGCAGGTCATCCAAAAACATAATACCATATAGCTAAAACAAAAATAGCTTGTACAATACCACGTACAATAACCATCAGTTGTAACGCGATTTTTGTATCGATTTCCAAGAGACAACGCCGATATATAAAACCCACCTGGGCCACCCTGCACCCAATATCGCCTCATCCTGTATTCAGAGCATAGCTTTAGTTTATTTGCGAATCCGATATCGTGTGTTTGCTAGTTCTTCCATATTTATTTATTTACTAGCGCCGTTCCAAGTCGTTGAACAGTTTTTTTTTTATCCCCCGACAAAAAAGTGGGGTGTTATAAGTTTGACGTGTCTGTCTGTCTGTCTGGGACATTAATAGCTTCCAAACGGATGGAGCACTTTCTGAGTGTTTTTAGACAGTTTTGTTAAAAATCGGTTGACCTGTTTGAAAGTTATGAGGGTAAAAGTGGGGAAGGAAAACTGAAAATCTGCAAATATCAATCGGTCTCAAATGAAAGTGCATCACGTGCACATTACAAAATAGTATGACTTTTACTTTTAAGGGAACTAAAGTTCAGAAACCGGGGTTTATTTTTATTTTAAGATAGATTTTTTTTATATAAAACAAAGTCACTGCTTACTAACACGGAAATATTGTTACTTTGTATATTCATCATCATCATCATCATTTCAGCCGTAGGACGTCCACTGCTGAACATAGGCCTCCCTCAAAGACTTCCAGTGATTTCGGTCGGTAGCTGCTTGTAACCACCGCGAGCCCGCTACCTTCACCAAATTGTCCGTCCATCTAGTTGGTGGACGTCCTACTCTCCGTTTGCCGATTCGTGGTCTCCATTCAAGAACTTTCCGGCCCCAACGGCCATCTGTTCTACGCGCTACATGGCCTGCCCAGTGCCACTTTAACGAGCTAATTCGCTTGGCTATGTCGGTGACCCGCGTTCTTCTACGTATCTCCTCATTTCTGATTCGATCACGTAGAGAAACCCCGAGCATAGCCCTTTCCATAGCTCGTTACGCAACTCTGAGTCTATTCATGAGGCCTATGGTATATTGCTTTATGGAATATTTATTTTTATTTTGGTATGGACTTTTTATATTGCTAGATATATAAATAGGATTTTCTTTTGTAAATAATTTGAACTTGTACTCTCCTACTGTGCGAACGGTTCTAAGAAACAAACAACACAAGGCAAAGCTATCAAACAAAAATAGTTCTTACTTTACTTTTAGTGAAGGAATTGGAAATTGCATTAATACCTATGCGATTTCAATATCGTCTCAGCAGTTCAAGTACAATACGTCATGCAAAACCAAATGCCACAATTGATAGAGAGGTATAGATATGGATATATATTAAAAGTGGGGTTTATCACTTTGTAAAAAAAAACATACAAGTTCTGATTACTGATGAGTCGTAAAACATTGAAACAAATAAATAAAAATAAAAAAGGTGTGTGTGCGATTCACACACGATAGAAGTGAAACTTCAGTAAATCGACAAAAGAATAAGAAGAATAAAAAAAAATACAAAAAAAAAATACTATGCAAAAAGATTTTGTTCGGGCGGTCACCCATCCAAGTACTGGCGTCACGCAAAGTTGCTTAACCTTGTTAGCGTTTAAGATTGGCTTACCCGACAGGTAAGCCAATCTTATTTCCATTTCCGTTGCATCCAGTTTCAAATCACAACGATTCTAAAGAAGTTTCACTTCAAAACATAAAAGGCTACTCTATTGCATCGCATTCGTCATAGCTATACAGAGAAAACAATACGTCCCTATCATATATACAATGCCGCAATAGCACAGTACTTTCAGGTATTTGCACATCGCTCTATCAACATGGATGTGTACCGCGATGCCTCTCGGGGCCTCTCTGTTTCAGATGATATTTTGCTTCTATTTGGACAGAGATAGCTTTTATTCAAGCAGACCAATATCGAACATAGAAATATGCGAATGCTATCGGACGGGAAATGTTTTTGGCGATTTCTGTCGTTTCATTTCAAAACTTTGATGGAATGATAGAGTTTTTTGCGCGCCATGAGAACTCTCATGCTACATGAGAGTTGTGGCCTTTTTGTTTTAATGCGCGTATACATGCGCTAATCATGGTAACTTTTATCTAATCGTAAGCTAATAATGTATCCTTTTGTTTTTGCTCAATTATTGTATGTGTGTGATTGGAGTTAAAAAGAAACGTTTCATCTATCATCTATCACTGTATGAAAAATGATCGATATAAATAATACAAAATTAAATAAAATAATATATATAAGTATAATATAAGTGAGTTTTAAGCAGATTATAAAATTTTTTAAATCTATTACTCCTACGAACGTACCTGCCCTCATGGTCCCTTCTCAAAAAAAAATGCCCAGACCAAGAACAAGTGCCTGCAAGGTTGAAATATTTCACTCACTCACTCACAGCAATGAGAATTCAATTGTATTGTATTGAATTGTAAATGCAAAAGTTTGTACATTTGGTACCATGAACGGAATCGACAGAAAGCGGAGATTCAGACATAAAGCTTATCCAACACAACATATTACTTTTTAAAGGCTATAAATATATTTTCGCGAAAACATTTTGTCCAAGTTTATTATATTATGTGTTTTGTGTTATTCTTAACCTTTAGGCGGTCGCGCCGCTATTTGAAAAGGCGGCAGTCGCGCGTAACCTAAATGGGAAACATGAGCGCTAAAAAATAAATTAATTTAAATCACTTATATATCAGACATAATTTGTAGAAATAAAAAAATAACTTAGGTAAAACGAAAGTTATTCAATTAAATAAAACACAAAGCAAAATGAGCGTCGTCTATAATCGTCATCGTCAGGAATTCTGTAAACGCTGCGCCATATCTATGCGAATATTATAAAGCTGAAAAGTTTGTTTTTTTTATTGTTTGTTTGAACGTGACAATCTAAAGAACTACTGGTCCGATTTGAAAAAATATTTCAGTGTTATATAGCCCAATTATAGAGGAAGGCTCTAGTCTTTTTCAGTAAAATACGTTTTTACCATAGGGCAAATCCAAAAACACGGCCAACACCGTGGCTTTTAATGCTAGTTTACAATAAATGCTATCTGTGTATTTCAGAAGCCACGAAAAATTTAAGTTCACATCTTATATCGTTCACGGTGAAGCAATTAAACGGGATATAAAATTCAAGCGATAAGAAATAACGATATATAAAAAATTTTTTTAGATCACTTATGCAATTCTTTTTTATGTAATTGTCTGTGTTGTACCGAAATAATTGCGTATCTATGTTTATAATTAAAGAAAATTTATCGAGTGTGACCGGTTGAAGGTTATAAGATAATTTAAAAATCAACAAGTTAGAAAACATTATTTTTGGCAAATAATTTTAACAATGCTCTGTATCTTCCCAAGAAAGCCTTTATTCGAGATACTTTATTCATTTTTCAATTAGGCGTCCGTTGTGCGATTTTATCTCCAGAATAAACATAGGTAACTTTACTCACAGTAGAACATTATCAATTTTCAAGTAGATTTATATGATAACAAAATAATAATATTAAAATCATTAATTTACCAAAACAGAGCATATAAAAATACAAATATCAGCGAAGCTAACTAAGCAAATCTTGTATCTTGAGACTTCGGAGTGCTGTTTACAAAATGGCGGTTGGTTTGCATGTTAGTGATAACGAGATACGTGGAGTAAAGTACAACCGACTTTTAGTTTAGAAATTTGAATTATTTAGTTAACTCGAGGGTCCACTCTCCTCCCGTGGGTGCAACCGTTTTCGATACAAATTGAGAGCAATATTAATAATAACTCGAGAACTTAAAATACTTACGCGCAAAATTCAGAAAGTCTTCAAAAAAAGTAGGAGCCTTTTTTTGGAGACGGGATAAATGAAAAACGATCAAGAAGATGCCGAACACTAAACATAAAGTGCCATAAGTGCCGAACACTGTATGTCTGTCTGGGACATCATAGCTACCGATTGGTTGGAACGATTTCAATTAAGTTATTTTTGTATAAAAAGTGTTTCGCGCGAATGTTATTAGACATGTTTGATGAAAATCGGTTGACCCGTTTAAAGTGGGGAAGGAAAACCGAAAATCTGCAAATCTGAAAGCGCATCACGTTAATTACAAAATAGTATGACTTTTTACTTTCAAGGGAACGAAAGTCTGGAATCGCAGTTTATTTATATTAAATTAAGATTATTACTTTTCTTCACTCTACACCATTATTTCGGCAAGTAATACCAACAATAACCAGTACCTTCCATTCCCAAGAAAGCCTTTATTCAAGACACTTTATTCATCTTTCAATTAGGAGTCCATTGTGCTGCGCGCTAAATCGCCGTATATCCTTTGAATGGGCGATTTTAGGCGAGCATATACATTAAGTTACTTACAACTGTATGTTAGTACTAGGGTTGTACTTAGGTAAAGTGCTAAGTGATGGACGATAGAATTGCAGTAACGGTCTATAAAGTTGAGAGACGATGTTTTCTAATGAAACTAACTACTTATGATTTTTTTTTCATGAATTTGTAAGGTTGTTGCACTTCTATCTTCTTATGTTTAAGAGGTCAGGAATAACTTCAAGTTCCATAGTACATTGTATTTCCACTCGATTACAATACAAAAATAAGGTGTCAAGGGACACCCGGATGGAACGAAGTTACTTTTGATTATTTTTTTTATTAAAAAGCCGTGTTGGCTAAATCAAATCAGTTCAAATTATTCATTTATTTGCCAAATACATTTTTAATTTAAGTACATGTCACGATATAATTATAGTACATACAAGTAGTATATTGTATTTAACCCGCAAGCGGAAAAAGGCCATGTGAAAAAAAAAACTAAAAACACGCTATAAATTAATATTTACCGAAACTCTCATACAACAACCGTAATTTTATAAACCGTTACGTATCGAATTTATTTATTTTAATTTAAATAAAGTTTTACGTTATGTCAATTAGGACTATTGACATAACGTAAAACTTTATTCACTCTACAAGACAACCGTGATAATTTTTTATCTTTAGCGATAAGAAGCCATTTGTCACATAGTTTTAAGCATTTGTTTACGTGATACATTTAATTTGTTTTGCGTGCAATTAAGAATCTTTATCTTATCTAATAGTTGCAACCAAACATCTAAAAGCAACTCGCAAAAAACTATTTATAAATTATTATTCGAATTAGAATCAATCGAAGCTCTGGTCAAAGAACATTGCTCAGATCAGAACAGAATGGCAGGACATACTGCCGGACAGAAAGTAACTGCAAAGATGTTCGCATTAAATTTCATCGATAAAGGGACGTATCTAGGATGAGTTGAAATAGCTATATAAAATTCACCCAGTAGATAAATTATATATATATATATATACATAATTTTGTTCTCTTAAATTTACTGCCTAATCGTCAATTTTTTTTATAATGACCATATTTTTTGAATATACTTTTGAGTTACCATTCTAATGAAATTTACATAAAAAATATATATAATGTTGCGATCAATCATATATGTGGCGTAAATATTTATAAATATTATCACCTACCAAGTGTTGATGATCGTCACTCTGTGAGTCTGAAGGTTAAGGGTCAGTTTTGTAAAACCAAACAATGGAAATAAATGATTTTGTATTTTGTATTTAAGTGTAATTTTCATGACATTGCCTTTTTGTATCACTGATAATAATAAGGTAGGTACCTATCCTAACCCGTGAAACTTTTGCTTATTATTATATTTACAACAAATATCGGTCCAAGCGTGTTGAATGCGAGTATTGGGAAACCCCATAATTGTTATTGAGGGAGGTCTATGTCCTGCAGTGACTTTTCTTAGGTTGGAAATGTTGATATTCCATTATCTTGTCATTGTTTCAAACAAAGAGCTAACATGTCCTTAGTTTCAACTAAACCTCGTCTAAACCCAACTTGGATTACGCTATTTCCAAATAACTGTAACGTCATTGAATTTGAATCCAAAAGCTCTGGTCAAAGCAAGGCAGAACAGAATGACGGGGACATACTGCCGGTCAGAGAGTAACTGCAAAGATTCGCATTAGGACGGAGCGTCGGGTTATTTCGTCGTATTTCATTGATAAGGGACGAATCAAGGAGGTTACTAGGGGCATATTTAATATTTACTTAAAATGTGAATATAAGCACGCAATGAATAAGTTTCAGACGTTGGTTTTTATATTAGGTTTCGCTAAAAAAAGGAATAAGAATACAAACACCATTTAATGAGTATACTTAAGACTTGCTACAGGGCATAGGAACATGTAGTTCTCCAGCTATAAGTTCAAATTTCGTTTTAAATTAGTAAATAGATCTACATATTTAATTATATATGAAACAAATATACATTTGAAATTTCTCCCTTGAGTTCGTGTTATTAAAATTCAGTTCATTTATTTTAGTAAAGTCAAACTTTCATATGACTCATCCAGCTGAAAACTTGGTCAGTCAGTAATCCTGATAACATTACAAAATAACATATTTATGAAAAGTAGATAATAAAGAGAAAATATACTTTAAAAAAGTTCAAGTCTATAATCTGTCTAAAATATATCAATATACGTTTGTCTAATATTATTAAGTATATCAGAAGTCTAGTACCCGTAACACAAGCTTAGAGCTTACCACGGGGCTAGATGTTGTTGTGTGGATTGTCGGGAAATGTAAATATATATGTGTAATATGAAATTTTATATCCCCTTCCCCCAAATTCCTTCTCTCCTAAGTCCACCCCTGCCCTGGCCAATGCAACTCCAACCTTTATCCAACCCCATTTATCTTTCTGGAACAATGGAGTATAAATAATATTTATGTTGTCTTTGAAACAGCAGATTCTATGCGACCGTGTGTGGACAAGATTGTCGTTTTATTTTTGTGAAGAATGTGAGTGATTTTTATTTTCCTTAGAGATATATAATTTACTATTTCTTGAAACTAGAACGAGAAATTTTGAATTTTATTTTATTTAGTAATGTTTGAAAACGAGGCTATTGTATAAAATGGTTTTGATGAGGTATTTCAAAACTGATGCAATAATTCGCTCACATGTAGAAATTTCATGATGAGTTAAAAATATATATAATTAATTTAAAAAAATATCCGTTTATAATCGACTATAAAAGTAAAAGTAGAACCATTAAAAATAATACTAAGAACCAGTGGCCCTTTAGTAGACTGGGCCTGGATGTAATGCAAGTTCATTGTAAATGTTAAACTTATAATAGTTACCTATAAATAAGAACTCCAAAATTGTAAAAACTACAAAATTGTAATAACTGATAAAGCTGTGTTGTTCTTTTCGCTTCTCAACTCAGTATAAAACATTGAAGCGAACTGTCAAGACAATGTTATTTCCTTGATATTTGTTATTTAAGCAATTTAGTTTTATTAATTTTAATTTGACCTGTCCATGTAGGCTATGTGCTTCTAAGGAAATAAACGTTTTGACTTTGACTTTTGACTTTCAAAGTCAAAACGTTTATTTTCATAGAGGCACAGGGCATACAGTTTCGAATCGGTCAACTGGCTTCGCTTACTGAATTTGTTATTAGAATAAACGAGCCAGTCTAAATATCTTTTTTTTTAATCCTAACAGGAAACATTTTTGATAAATTAATAAAACTATTTTTGTGGGTTTTATAAGTTGATCAAAAATTATTATTAGATAATTGAAGAGCATAATAGGCATTTCAATTCCAAATTCAAAATATATAATTCCAAATTTGTAAAAATGAAAGAGTGATAACTATCACGGACTGCAAAGAGTCGGCACTGTAAAGGTTTCACTAAAGTTTTTATCTATGAACTATACTTTTTCTGTATGATATTATTTTTAACAATATTGAGACTTGAAACGGGTAAACATACCACGATGGATGATGTTTTTTTATTTTTCCGATATTTCGCCTCTGTCGCATGCGCCATAAACACAGCATAAACTGTTCTCTATGCTCATAAAAGACCGATGTCCGCGTTGCAATATAAATATCACTCTTCCACGCTGTTGAGTTTCACAAAAACTAACAAGCTTACTAAACGTCAGCAACTTAAATAAAACGAAAAAAACACAGAATGTAAGCCCGAACAGATTTCCCGGCGCATACAATTTCCCGCTTAAAACGCTCGGTGTTAATCTACATGATTTATTCAAACTGACTAGAGATTTTGCGTTAAAAGTGAAGAATAACACCCTGTTATAACATGGGTAACCCTTTTTTGCCCGTCATTTGCATGCCTTCATAACCTTTTTTGGACCGGTTATTGGAGAATAAGTTAGGTAACCGTGTTTTCCTAAAGCTTTGTGAAAATGTAGTTTATTGTTCTAAAATACACAAATAAATAAACAACATTTTGGACTAGAACAGGAACTCTATTGTTTCACATCAAAAATACAGGTTACAAAGAGCAGAACTATTAAACATAAGTGTGTGTGTGTGACTTGTTTAAGAAATTAATCCATTAGAACACAATTATTTATTATTTTTAAACTATTATTTATTTATTTTTAAACTACCCCCGTCATAAAGCATATAATTTTCCAATGTTATTATGTTATTGTAGGGTCGTTCTGCTATTTCGGACGAAGAAGAACTCAACAAATCAAAAACAATTTCATCCAAATTCATCTATTCTTTATTCAAACTGAGATCAAAACAAATAGTTTGACCTACTGACTGAAACTATATAGAGACACAAACTCCTTACATTAAAACTATAATACATTTGAACCAAGAGTTTATGGACTCGCAAACTTTTTACAATCATTTCGAATTCTTACATAGAACAATAGTAAAAGTTTCAAAGTAAATAAAATGATTAGATTTCTTCTTCCATTTTTATGGTGCGGCTACATCAGCGGGCGAACATTCGTGTCGCAATGGCGCGCTGAAAACACTGTGAACGGGTATACGCGATTTTCTTGTCTACAATGGCCTACAAAAACTTGTGTCGCGATGCTCGCTACACTTCAACATTCTGAAGTTCCGTAGGTTATCGCCCGAATACTTCGCATTGCAACGATGTACCCGGCCACAAACATCGCGTTGACACGAATATTCGCCGTAGGCCGCTAAGTAGCCACATCATTGAGAAAAGAAAATCCATCTTTGTATACGAGTGACTCGATCAAAGCAAAACTATTGGAGTTCAAACTAAGCTAATTGATATAAGTTTGTTGAAAGTTCTTAACTTTGATTCATTATGAGTTGGGTTAAGGAAGACAGATAGAACGAAAAAATTATTTGACTCCGTTTGTGTAAAAAATATATTTATTGCACAACTGCTCTGTTAGAGCTCTTAATTACTCAGAAACTAAACCACCGTGGCTGGGTCATGGTGGTTGAGTTTACAGTAAAAGTAAATCATATGTGAATCTTTTTGATAGACATCCGAAGCTGCGTCTTATTCCGCCTCCACTCGAAAAATGTTTTGTACCAACACTGCCCATTATTAAATGCGAGTATTTAATTTTTGTGTATTTCTTTATTCAAATTTTAATTGTATGTGTGTATGGGTTTAATCTGAAATAAATTTATTGATTTGAATTGAATTATTAATTGTTCCAACACTGCCCATTATTAGTTCAACGCAGCCCAAATTCAACTTCAAAAACGAACGGGCCAAGCAAAATAAATCAAAAACAATTAAACATGGCGGGTCAGCACATGCTCCGTGATGGATGGCTCAGCACGCTCCTGAGTTATGGCTCTATCGATTTTAATATTAGTTTTGCTTACGTAAGCTAATGACAAATTGATGGTTTTGTTTTCTATAGATCAATTCCATAATTGGAGGTATTATAAACTCATGTTGGATATTATTGTTGAGTTTATATCTACTCTGGTTTTATTTACAGTTCCGTACCCAAAGCGTAGGACGTCCACCAACTAGACTATGACATCAGTGATTTTTTAAGTTTACCACTTATATACAATTTGTATGTGTAATATTATAATACGTGTAACTACATATATAATTTAACTACACACATATTTAATTAATTTCTGACATGTAATAATGGTATTATGAATAAATTCTGTATTTCTGTATTTCTAGATGGGCGGAAATTGTAGGTTATTGTTCCATATAAACTCATGTTGGATATTATTGTTGAGTTTATATCTACTCTGGTTTTATTTACAGTTCCGTACCCAAAGCGTAGGACGTCCACCAAGTAGATGGACAGACGATCTGGTGAGGGCTGCGGGCTCACGGTGGATGCAGGCCGCTGCCAGCCGAAACTACTGGAGATCTTTGAGGGAGGCCTATGTCCAGGTCTTACGGCTGAGATGATGATGATGATGATGACCCAAAGGGTAAAACGGGACCCTATTACTGAGAGTTCGTCTTCTGTCCGTCTGTCTGTAGGCTGTATCTCAGGAACCATGGTAGATTGAGAGTTGTCATTTTTATGGATGACGTATTTATGTTGCCACTAATAATAAATCAAGGTTGTCTGGTAGAGATCGCTCTTGAGCGATAAGACCGCCAATTGTCGCATAGTTTTAAGAAAATTATTGTTATGTTTGTGTTATAATTGTGTGAGCAATAAAGAATTATTATCTTATCTTATAAATACTAAAAACACATAATAAATATGTATATAAGGGTGCTCTCATACAACAAATGTGATTTTTCTATGGTTAAGCTACGTAGCGCGATGCCTGTACCAGGATGGGTGACAGCGATTTTTGTGTTTTTAACCCGCGACCAAAAAAGAGGGGTGTTATAAGTTTGACGTGTCTGTCTGTCTGTGTCTCTGTCTGTGTGTGTGTCTGTTCTGTTTGTCTGTCTGGGACATCATAACTCCCGAACGCATGGAGTTATTTTAATTAAGTTTTTTTTTGTATGAAAATTGAAAAGTGAGTTTGTCGCATATGTTCTTAGACATGTTTCATGAAAATCGGTTGAGCCGTTTAAAAGTTATGGAGGTGAGAGTGGGGAAAGAAAACCGAAAATCTTCAAATACTCGTAATACTCGAGTGGGGCATCAAATGAAAGCGCATCGCGTGCATATTACTAAATATTATGGTGTTTTTACTTTCAGGGAAATGAAGGCATTGGAATGAAGGGTTTTTCTTAAATTTTAAATTTAGATATTTTTTAATTACAAAATGTGTATTAACTGTACATCGAAATTTTGGTGTAGTATGGGTTTATCTCAAACTTATCAAATTAATTTAAATTTGTTATAAGTGGCTATAGTGTCACTGCGGCCTAAAAGGCCTATTGTAACACCACGGCCTCTCTAGTTAAGAATTTATAAAAGCGATTTAGGGTCAAGTAATAATTTACAAACCGGACAAGAAGTAAATAATGAATCTGGGACTAACCACTCAACACCGAGGTAAGCCCTACTAAGGCTCTAGCGCCTTTGTTACTTATCAAAAATCTAGTATCATTTGCAAATATCTAGTCCTAGACATAATTATATTACCGTAGGTACTTAATACAAATAATATTAGTAAAAACACTTGAATTCATAAAAATCAGACGAAACTTCATCAATATATTAAAAAAAAGTCCGCGGCTCAATCCAAAATGTTTGCCCAAATGTAATTTTCTCTAATTTAAAATGTAAATTTTGCCCATTATTGACAAAAGCTACGAGCTCGTATGTCAAATTTGATCCAAATCTGGTTTTGCTATAAAGAATGTTATTTTCCGCGAAGTGTGGTATTTTACCGGGGTAAAAAGTGGCCTATGTGTAATTCTGATTATGTAAGCTACATTACTGTGTAGTTTCATCAAAATCCATTAAGTAATTTTTGCGTGAAAGAGCAATAACAACATTAATAATTATTAATTAACATTATTAATACTTACATCCTCAAAAACTTTCGTGCTAATGATATTAGTAGGATAATTTTATAAAATGTTGATATTCATAAGGATTCATAAATCACCTATTTAATATAATTATCAAATCCATTTACAGAATCAAAATTAGTAATGAACTAAATGTAATCAATGAATCAATGCTTCCGGTATAGAACCCACAGCAGTGTGCACTTCCGGTTCATTTGAGCCACATTATCCCACAATGGAATCTGATTGTATCTTTTGTGTCGAGTCAACAAAGGAGAAATCATCTCTGTTATAGAT
Source organism: Gymnoscelis rufifasciata (assembly GCA_929108375.1). Taxonomy (NCBI): domain Eukaryota; kingdom Metazoa; phylum Arthropoda; class Insecta; order Lepidoptera; family Geometridae; genus Gymnoscelis; species Gymnoscelis rufifasciata. The sequence continues at coordinate 1,092,402 of OV815315.1, read as the reverse complement.
AAATAATAGACAGGAAACGAAAAAGCTTTTGTATATAATTTCTATCAATATATTTAGTATAATGAAATTTGAAAATTTGATTGGTAAACGGTTACAATCATCTCTATGAATCTACAGCATTAGGTAATTATAAAAAATGTGTTATTTCTAAAACTGAGAGCCTGTTTCACCATCTTCGAGGTAAATTATTCAATTCATATCCATGCTAATATTATAAATGTAAAAGTAACTCTGCCTGTGCCTTTTTATAAAAAAAAATAACCAAACTGAATTAAATGAAATTTGGTAAACATGTGCTTTTTCACATATAAAAGCATATAGGCTACTTTTTACCGAGGGAAAATCCATTGTACATAGTGGTTACATATAGAGCTATCAAGTCTTCTGACTGTCAGTGACTGAATGACCAATATTGCTCTATGTTGTTGTTTATAACCATTGTACCTCCTATATACACCTCGGAGATGGTGACACATGTCTTGAGTTTATAATTAAAGCGCACCTATTTTTTATGTTGATATGTGAAATAGCACATATTATTTGATTAATTATGAAAAAAGCCTTATTGGCTAATTGGTTGGCGACTTTCATTCCGAAGGTCGTGTGTTCAAACCCCGCCACGCACTTCTGGATTTTTCATCTTGAATAATGTATGTGAAAACAATAAACATATTATGTTGAGGAGATTACGCCTTAACTCATCCAAGTGCGGGTTGGTGAATGACACATGTCCTTGAAACTCTTTAAAGGTCTCAGATCATGCCGGTTTCCTCACAATGTTTGCCTTCACCATTATATATATATGCCATAATAATTTCAATTAGGAACTACATCATGAGGGCAGGAAAAAATTATTTCATAATTATTAAGTTGAAGACCCATTAAAGTTGAAGACTTATATTTTCGTAATTCCAGCCACCATTTAAACAAAATACACATTTCCACCATTTTATCTCAATATTCTTTCCAGGCTTTCGACTAAGCTGACAGTTGTGTAAGACTGTTTCAATTTAAACGGTATGTTATTGTTATACTTGTGTATATTAAATTATGGGAAAGCATTGAATATTATTTTATTTATCTATTTATTTTTAATCACCACGGCTAACACCAGTTACAGTAATTAATAAGACACAATTATACAAATTAAATCAAACACCATAAAGGCATTGATTCAAACAAAATCACTATTTTCTAATAATTAACAATAAATTCATTTAAAACGTAATAAGATATAAATAAAAATTATAATAATAATAATAGTTAAGTATTACAATAATGTCACTTTAAAACAAATCAATAACTAAACAATACATTATTATGTCAATCTACACAAATAAAATACATGTCACTCTATCTCACAGTGCCTTAGGCATGTCATCATTAATTTAGTCCATTTATCATAAAATAATTATGTCACAGTCCGGATTTGTTTTGAGCAGTTGATTGAGAGCCGTGAGCGCGCGAGGCACGGGAGACGCAGCGCGCGCAACAGTACGACTCATGGGTGGGAAAAAGAGGTCATGCTTTCTTCCGCGGAGATATTTATTTGGAACAAAGAGTAAAAGTGACTCATTGAGCAGATCAGATGCGTCAATGGTACCACGGAAAATTTTACAAATCGTTGAAATCTGATCTACAGCTCTTCTAGTTTTTAACGAATTATAACCTAGACATCCTTGCAAATATTTAGTCGGGTACATAAAAGGATAATAGCCCAGTTGATTATATTTTGTTTATGTGCCAACTAGATTATAAAAGCCTTGGTAAAGGCGAAAGTGAAATATCTGGAAGTGTTCGAGGCCTATGTCAAACAATAATGATAAATAATATTTTTGTTTTTACTGCGTTTGGCTTCAAAAATAGCTTATCAGTTAAGATTCAAAACACTAATTTCTAAATTTGAATTACTTAATATGTTTGTACAAACGTCTGAAAATTTTCAAATATGGTATTAAAAAAAAATATATATTAAGAGGTAGTCCAGTAACTAGCTGCCATCCAGCTGAATAGTATCTGAACCAAACCTAAGACCTATTCATATGTTTGGCAGTCGCTATTCGTGGATAGCTCTCACTCCATAGAATGTTGACTTTGGAATACTAAAGAGACTGAAAGAATGCAGCAAGCAACATTAAACTTATAAAGCTCTAAGCAAGCAGGTCAAGCGAGGGCTCTCCCAGAGGACTTGTTGTGTTTGCTGCCACTGCCGGCCAAGTTAATGAACTTACATGGCGGAGATTGTTCGAGGAAATTTTACATTACCATTGCTTATTTGTAACTGGTAAGCATATTATTAGGCACAAAGAGATAAGCAGGTACAAATATGTCTTTGAAGTGTATCATAATAGTCGTCCAAGGATGGATACAGGCACGTCAGTTCTCTAGCAGCAACGAGATAGGATGTTGACTATCTATCTATATAATCTATGTACATAATGGTTGCAGGGCACATCTGTATTATATTTCTGTCAGACCGTAGTAAGTGGTGTTGGGAAGACGAGGTTTATACCAGATGGTGAAGTCAGACTACTTATGGTGAATCATAGATTAGAGTAATAGTAATAGCAGTAATAGACCATGTCTTTTTTTTTTTTGCTGGATAAGCCTTCATTTGTCCACTATCTCACCTGATGTAAAGTGACGATGTGGTCTAAGATGGAGCATGAAGACCTAGAAGGTAGATGGCTTCTCCGGGCCACATTACAAAACACGAAAAAATCGCTTCACGCACTGGCCCAGCCCGGAGGGTGGTGGCAAGCCGCGGCCGAAGCCTACCACCAGAGACTGTTCTATTTAAAATGTCATTTAAGTAGACTCATCATCATCCACAAATAGTTTTTGCCCACATGCTGGGCATAGGCCACCCCGAGTTCGTGCCATGTACAAGGGTCCTGTGCTATACGGATAGGTACACTGATGCCCCGCGATGCGTATAGGTCCAGCAGTCAGTTATCGCCCTTATCCACCTGTGATCACCTCGTCTCCAGCGAATGTGCCCAGCTCTAGTTGAGTCCATGATCTGAGTCATCCTACACTTCCCTTCGAAGTAGACTCATGTCAAAGCTTATTCCGTATATTGTGCTTTAAATAAACCAACTGAAAGAAACATAGCGACTGGAAGAAGGCAGCAAGCAACATGAAACTTAATAGACTAAGCCAGCAAGTCAAGCGAGGAGTTTCCCAGAGGACTTGTTGCGTTTTACTGCCGCTGAAGAGCCGCTGTTTCTATTTAATGAGCGGAGGAAATCTGCATGACAACAGGACTAGGTGTACTGAGTGGGAATTTGAATAGTCGACTTCCAACTATGATGGTAAGTATTATAATGTATTTTTCTTAAATTCAGTGGTATTTCACTATATTGGTACACTTACTGACTCGCATTGGACCTACGACGTTCTAACTATCCGTTAAGTTTTTTAGTTCCAATTTTATGTTTACGTGTCGTTTCTACTGGTTTAAAATGGCTCTGATGAAGATCAGCGTTGATTGCGAACTTGTTAGCAGCCAATTACAGCTGAGTCAGAGACCATTTTGCAACGATGTATTTAATTTATATTCGCATTGTTTGTTTATGGAATTTATTGTTGCAAATAAATAATTTTATTCTTTGTTTCTAGCAATGATCTTATAGGTGTCCAAGGGTCCCCTATATGTAGGAATGTCGGTCCTCCCTATCCGAAAAAAACAGCATTTATCGTGTGCGAAAATGTTCAAGTATGCTGGCCCCCATATAAATGTGAGAACCCCTTTGGTTATAGCTTCGCCCTGTGACCTCGTTAAAATAGATTTCCTGCGGGGCAACTGTTTTTTGTGAGCTAACCTAAGCCCATGTGCAAAAGGTGGGGTCAGATTGAATATACAGAATGTAACAAAAGTTTGGTTTGTATGGGAATGTCTGAAAATATAAGACATAGGAAGAGGAAACATTGTTCTTAGGAAACATGTCATTTTAACAAAAATTGTATTCACACATTAAAAAAAAGCCGTGTTGGATAGTGGGAGGACACCCGACTTTCATTCTGAAAGTCGTGGGTTCAAACCCGGCCACGCACCTCGAGATTTTTCTTCTTGAGAAATTTATTTGCACTTTAAACACGTGCTTTAACGGTGAAGGCATACATAAATCGTGAGGAAACCGGCATGTTCTGAGAAGTTTAAAGAGTTTAAAGGATATGTGACATTGAATAAAGACCTAATCTCTCTCGCTAGGAGAGAAGTCCCTGTGTCCCAGCAGTGGGAACGTTAATAGGGTGATGATGAAAATTTTAAAAAACTTGAACTTTGCTTGGAATCGATCCCGGAATCGATCCGGAAAACAAGATTCACATACTCTGCCATAGACATGTTTTGGTCACATCTCCGACCAAAAAAATATCTGTACATATTAGTTTTCGGAAATTGTGTTTTTCATATATTGATACATCAATCGAAGATAATACATTACAGTTAACATATTTTTATGAGCCGATTACTAATAGAAATTAGCCAATAAAAGGCTCTAACAATGCCTATAGCAAAATATTATTTTTTTCTGAAAAGTATATCCCATCAAAAACAATACTTGTCAAAAAAACCAAGTCGCGCAACTCAGTTGTTCTGCGGTAAAAAGTTGTGAGATCCAAGTAAATCCAAGTCTTCAAATTTCGTCTCAAAATTCTTTAATGTTTTATATAAATATATTAAGACTTGGCCATCGCCTGAAAACACGTGTTAATTCAATCGCCTGAAAACACGTGTAAATTCAATTATTTAGTGCGATGACCAAGTCTCAATATATTTATATAAAACATTAAAGAATTTTGAGACGAAATTTGAAGACTTGGATTTACTTGGATCTCACAACTTTTTACCGCAGAACAACTGAGTTGCGCGACTTGGTTTTTTTGACAAGTATTGTTTTTGATGGGATCTCATTTCTTTTTGTATTTTGGAGACAGTTCTACTTTTTTCCTTTTCGGTACCTTCTACTTATTGTAAATATGTCCATATAATTTTCTTTTTGCCGGTCTAGATTGGATTTATTTATATTTCGCATTGTTATAACTTTAGTACATATTTCGTATATACGTGGCGTTGTGACAGCGCCCTGTATACCGGTATTTTCTAGATTTTTTAGTTTTTCCTTGATTCATACACCAAACACTACTTATATTCCAAATTTGAAGCTTCTAGGTCTGCTAGAAGTGCCTAAGAATTTTGATGATCGGTGAGTCAATGAGTGACAAAATTAAGAAATTTGATCCGTTATATATCTTAAAATACTGGTTCAAATTGAATGAAATTTAAAATATACCGTGTCTTTACAATGCCCGCATGGTTACTAAAAATTTCAGTCTTCTAGTTTTATCCACAACGAAGTTACAGGGGGTCGAAAATGGCCTGAATTGCTTCGAGAAAAGGTACGACAGCGCCCTCTATACCGGTTTTTCCTAGATTTTTTAGTTTTTCCTTGATTCATACACCAAACACTACTTATATTCCAAATTTGAAGCTTCTAGGTCTGCTAGAAGTGCCTTAGAGTTTTGATGATCGGTGAGTCAGTCAGTCAGTCAGTCAGTCAGTCAGTGAGTGACAAAATTACGAAATTTGACCCGTTATAATTCTTAAAATACTGGTTCAAATTGAATGAAATTTGAAATATACCGTATCTTTACAAACCTGCATGGTTACTGAAAATTTCAGTCTTCTAGTTTTATCCACAACGAAGTTACAGGGGGTCGAAAATGGCCTGAATTGCTTCGAGAAAAGGATGGTACGGCCGTGCCGCTTTTTTGCTCGACTTGGTGGGGGCACTGCCGTGCCCCCAGATAAACGGTTACGGCTACGGAATACGTCGTCATTATTGTTTATTTCGTGTTTCTCTTTGCGTTGCAAAATGAAATTGAAAAATCCATATACCACAGTAAATCCCAAAAAGTAATAAAATAAAATAGTCAGGAATCTAAAAAACGTGTTTTCAAACGATTTACGTAGCTGATTGTTATTTACGACGTAAAATTACACGCACTCCGCACGTAGAAAGTAGAACGTAGATGCGTTACGTAAATACGTAGATACGTATTCCAATCACGTACCCACTTTTTTACGGCAAGTTCAATTCTCAATCACTCTTCCTCCTCAAGTAGCTGGTATCTTGTGCGTTTGCGGAATTGATTTTTCAAGTGATTTTTCGTGGTGCGTTGCAAACGAAAAACAGGATAAGCTTATAGTCAAATTATTGTAAGATCTCCTCCTGTATAAACATTTTAATTTCACATGCCCGATGTTCGTTTCCGATATAAAAGCACTTAATCACAACTTGCTTGGGCTCGCATAAATCTTCCCGATAAGTTGTCGTATAAACACGTTATAATAAAAAAATATGATAAAAAAACTTCTGTTATTGTATGACATTGAACGGTTTTCGTAATAATTTATTATTATAATCTTACAAGAACGATTATTTATTAAGACAAAGATTAAAAAATCTCACACATATTATTATTAATATCAATAACAACTATTCAATATAAGTACTCCATTATTTAAAAAGCTGGGTCTACATTTGTATCATTTCGGTGTATCGTATCTCCGTCGCGTGGCCTCGGCGCGTATCATGATCGCTAGTTTGGACGCAAGCTGATACACGTTAATGATACATGCTGTATCCGATACGGCCCGATCCGCACCCGATCTCCAATGATCGCGTATCTTGATACACCTCGTATCCGATACGCGTATCGCAATCGGTGGTATGGACGTATTTTCATACTGTATCGTGATACGATACGTGATACACCCCGAACCATCCTGTGTCGGTTTTTTCGCGATCATCAAAGGGGATACGCGTTGCATCGAACAAGTTTGGACGTGAGTGCATTTGATAATATAATAATATTTGATACAAGGATCGGAAGAAAAAATGAAATGCGTCCATATTTGTAAAGTTAAAGTCGATACGGTGACTTGATACAGTATCACATAAGTATGGACGCGTTTTTACAAGATATGCCTTAACGATACGACATGGATAAAATGAGCGTCCATACTTATGATACGGATACTCGATACGATACGCCTGATCGTGATACACCGAAATGATACAAATGTGGAGCCAGCTTATAAAACGCCTCTGTAAACTTCGCACGCAGTATTCTCTGCATAATAAAATAAAAATAGTTAAACATAAGTAGTGAGGTTTATCACTTATTGAAAGAATTTAGTAGGTACATTATTATAACAAAAAAAACAAAATTATTAATAACATTATTATTAATTTCAATTAAAGATACAAATAATCAAGCTGTAAACAGACACACTCCAATTATTTACATTTTACATTAGGTACAGATTATTACTTGAATACTGAACTTGTACTAAGCAAACCGTCAGAGATTCGGCAATCCCATAGGAATTTTTACAAATTGATTTAGTGGTGGGCTCTGGAGTAATCAAGGATTTTCTCATGAATCCGAGCTGCGGTTCCGGTCATTTATGATTTATTCTAAGTCGACTGAGATCTGTTGTCAGTAGGGTTGCCTACCGTACTTTAAAATAGAGTATTTGTAATCCTTCACGATAGTTTACTTCGTAATCTACAACACAAATGCTACAATACTAATTATTATGTACTACGAACTAATTATTTTTAAAATTTTGTTATCGCTTTTAATAATATCATTAAAATTATAGATATTCTCTTGAACCTTTCCTTGTAAAAAAAAACGAAAATGCAGGGCAAAAACTAGAGCGAATTTCTACGAGACGAAAAGATCTGAGTACCCCTTTTCAACCTACACTTGGGGTTTCAAAACATTGTTGTAGGTATCAAGCCGTAGTATTGTTGAATGCATTACCTGTAGACATGAAAACTATGGACAATCATGACTTGTTTAAACGTAAATTAAAAGAGATCTTGTTGAAGGGGTGTTATTACTCGGTTAGTGACTTTCTTGAAGATGATAGTGTAAAAAACTTTTTTAATTGTAATTAGAATAAGATAAATGTTATTGTTGTAACTAATTAAGGACATTGTAATAATTAAGCACCTAGGATTAATTCAATTTTGTAATATTCAAATACAGTGCCAATTGTGAATTGAATAAAGTTTTATGAATTATGAATTATTATGAATTATGAATTAAATATAATATTTAATTTTAAAGGAAGGTTTATTCCCGAAATGAAAACATTTACTGTGATTTTTCAGTCGTGAATTTGAAGTGGCTAGAAATGTGTAAAAAAAATAAAATTTTTAGTTTTATTCGAGACAATGAGACAAAAATATCGTTTAAGTAAAAAGTACCTACTTATATAAACATTATTAACTAAATGACTCATAATATAAAAAGGTCATAACTCCGTACTATTGACCTTCTTTTCAGATATTTCTATTTCTTCTAAAAATAGTTGGTAACCCTAGTTGTAAGTGTACATTTATTCACAGTGTCATCTTCATAGTCGATCGATTGATACATAATATATATATTTTTTTATATAAATATGAAAACCCCAGACCAAGGAGAAAGTGCTTGCAGAACATTACACTTGACACACACTTGACCCCTCATCAGGAATCGGACCCAGGAGGCAGTCACAATCATCATCATATACAATTGACTTAATTTTTATAAATCACTGATAAGCCAAAAGACAAAAAAAAATAACCAAAAAGCCGTGTTGGCTAAGCGGGAACACACTCGATTTTAATTCTGAAGGTTGTGGGTTCAAATCCCGCCGCGAACCTCTGGATTTTTCTTCTTGAAAAATGTATGAGCGCTTTAAAACCAGCATGTTCTGAGAACTTAAAAGAGTTCAAAGAACATTGTGATATTCACCAACCCGCACTTGGCCGGCGTGGTAAATTATTGCCTAATCTATCTCGCCAAAGAGAAGTCCCTGTGTCCCAGCAGTGGGAACGTTAATATGGTGATGATGATGAAAATCACCGACAAGTAGCAAGTATGCAACAACCCAACAAAAAGTTTTATTTGAATAATTGGAGACCGAATCGAGGTGAAGTAGAACATTACTTACCTCCGTCGGGAAAGTTATCACGACTGATGTGGGATCGATTCCCACGAACTTTGAAATAATAGATTGTGTAAGCTCGTAAAGTTTGCAGGCACTTATCATTTTGAAAGTTATTTGAAATAGATATTGATAAGATAATGTGTAGTTGAAAATGTTCTTTGTTCCTGTTCGATTCACTTCGAACACCTCAGCAGCATCAGCGATTTGTCTCATGTAGGTCGCACGGTTACTACCTTGAACCAAGCGAATCTACGTGAGACAGTGCACAAGCAGCGTTCATCCGTGTAGCACTCATCAGAATCATTAGAATCGTTAATTACGTATAAGCAATAAATCTATTGTCAAGTGATTTCGGTTCTATTATTCAGCATCAAGGAAGTTGCTAGCGCGATTTCCTACAGTTCCAATTTTTTTTTTTTTTTTTTTTCCAATTACTTTTATACCTAATTGTTGTTATGACATTTTTGAAATTTAAGTCACAGACAGAGCATTGAATTGTTAATTCATAATACAACCATGATAATTTAAAAGTTATACTTGTTGACGTAATATGTAAATAAGTCTATTTAGGAGAAGCAACTGGCTCCTGATGGGAGCATAGGGGACCTTAGTTTGGTAATGTAAGAAATTTTATTTCATATAATTTTTTTTTTATAAGGATTAATATTTTTTTTACTTATTTACACATTAATAATTAAGTTTACAAAAAGTATACCATCAGTCGACAAGGCAATTTTTTGTGAGATAACTCGTAAAAATCCTAAGTAAACTGATGTTAACCTAATTAGGCAGATTACTTGTTTTTATCGGCGGAATAACGTTAGTCTTAAGTAGGTATTTTGTCGACCATAAACAATAGACTTAGAGTTGCTCAGCGAGCTATGGGAAGGGCCGGCTCGGATTATAAATATGTAATGGATAAAAGGCTGCCCTCTGACTACATAAAAAATAGGTATTCTGTAAAATAATAGGTATTCTACAGTTATATATATATTCGTCCACCACCTATTTTTCGCCTAGTAAATTTAATTAAAAAAATTCTTATAAGTGCCATGGTACCAAAGTGGCAGCTTTATCGTATAAATTTGGTAAAAAATCACGTATGTATGTCACGCAAAACTTGTATCTGAGCAATGTATTGTCTTGATTCCTCTTTAAAAAGAAAAAAGGTAAATAATTTTCTTTTATAAAATTTCTTAACAAAACGTACTTATTATTTTTTCGTCTTTTATTATAAGGGAGATAACATCAAATCAAATCAAATTTATTTAAAATTTTGCGTATACGTACCTACATAAGATTTGGTACATAATCCCAGTATATGGTTAAGTAAATGTAAGAAATAAGTTGACTCATAATTTCATTATAATTATTTCTTTTCATACCGCAAGCTGATTATACTACGGTATGAATCGCCCAAGGGCTCTTGGGCCCAATGGGTCGTTTGGCACCGCATTGGTTGTAGCGGTGCGAAGACCCTAAGATACCTTGCGAGATATACATGGGTCGATTTGACTCACAAGCAAAAGTACTAAATCTTCGTATTGTGCAGACAATGAAAAAGTTCGCCCTTATGAATTATACCTTCGGAAAAGTAATCAAAACAAGCCTCTATCCCAACTGATTTTCCTCGACAACTAATCATCGTCCCCATTGAGCAGAAACACCGACATTCATCCACAAATACTTCAGAATTAGGGCAATAATGCGGGAATATTGGCAATTAGTGGCTATACATATATGTATATGCTTGCAAGTTTCACTTTCATTTAGTTATACATATACTTTAGCTTTACATTAGAAAGATATTATGAGAGATTCAATTATGTGTTGTTAATTTTGCAAGTTGAAGCGTACTGTGAAGGCAATTAAAATTTTTCCATTTTAATTTGTCTAAGCTTAGGATAAGACAACAATTGTTAATATCTATGAATGCAGTTTTTTTCCTAAACTAAATAATATTTCCTGTCATAAAATCAGCCAGTTAAAGGATTTTAAGTAGCTTCTAGTAGGGTGTTATATGTATAATAAAAAATATCTATATATGTATGACTATTATATTAAGTATATCAGATAACTAGTACCCGTAACACAAACTTAGAGCTTACCACGGGGCTAGATGTTGTTGTGTGAATTGTCAGGAAATATTTATATTTATTTATTTATATTCTTAGTTGGTAGTAGATTTTTTCCACCATGTATTTGAAAATAAGTGAATTTTTTTTTTGGTTATGACAATTGGGGGTGACATTTACTTTACAAATTATAATTATTTTTAATTTGACTGCCTACGCACGAGTAGGCCTTGCTTGCTTCAATCGACACAAATGCCTTGACTTTGACTTCACGCCATTTCCTCATTACTTTTCATTGATTTTTACTGCGAGAATAACATAATATTACAGTAGACACCTCGATGTAGGCTGTAATACAAAAGTAAAAAAATTTTTGGTTTTTAAATCGAGTTTTAGGAAACTGTGATTAAGATAAAAATGTTAATGGTCTTACGCCCGCAACAATAATTCTCCACTGATCGCGACGCGATTAATAGGTACGTGTAACGAAATCGTATAAGTTTTAACGTAATTTTCAATTAATTCTAACTCAGGTGATCGGTGACTTTTACTTAGTACTCTTAGTAGCCTTATAAGGATTTGCGCCCATTGAAGTCAAGACTGTGTCAGAACATTTTAGTCTCAACACAGACTTGTCGCTGACAGTGTGCGCGGCTTCATCTATTCTGTAAGGCTAGTAGCTAGTAGGCTAGGCTTTGTAGTTAGTCGCCAAACAGTTTTGTCTTCGGTCAGCGCGACTTAGGCTTCGCGCTTAGTACTATCGCTTAATATGCCTGGCTGTCAAATAACTTATCAGCAAATTCACGAGGACAAACCACGGGTAAAATCTATTAACATAATAGTCACGATGACATCACAATAAACCTGCAATATTTTACCCTGGACCGTACATGACTGAAATGCCGTGCGAGTCCAAATTTGATAAATGAGAGAGGCCAGAAGAATGTGTTGTCTAATAAATTACGGCCCTCTTACGTCCAAGTTATTTGCGTGGCTCACATATTTTGGTTTCCCCACTTATGCTGATTATTGGAGCGTTCTGCCTTTGGTGATATTAAGATCTGTCAAAGTTATGAGTGAAATGGGTAGAGAGCATGTGTGCTGCGAATATATTCAGAAATTCATCGTTTTCTTTTATCTGTTTTAATTACTTTAAATGTTATAAATTACCAGGGCAGATATACTTGAATGAGATTAATGTAAACGAAAAAAATCCGATTTAAATTTGGTAAAAAAGATCCTTTATGCAATATTTTTATATTATACAATATTAATTTCATAATATTTAGAAACCTATCAATTATTTCAACATTTAAACTCTCGTTTCACAGTAATTAATAATAAAATCAGTTTATTTCAGATACACAACAAGACCTATATCACACACACGAAATAAACACAGATTGAGAAAATTTTGCACCTTTACATAACATTTTTTTAGAAACACTAACCAAACCAACATTGTATTTCACTACACAAGTTTTCTTCTTATCGTCTTTTTAATACAGTCGACCTATAATTTTGTATAGTGGATAATTAAACTAGTAACCCTCTTGTTAACCCAGTGAAAAAAAATCGACCACAATTTATTTAACGAATATAAACCTTTTTGCACTTCTCCAAATCTGTGTGTACAATATTTACTCGTCTGCGCAAATTGTAAGGAGTAAATCACATTTTTTGCTTCATATAATAAATACACTAAAGATATAATTCTTAACAAGTGAATAGACAAAACTCCGTAAGTGGCTAATAGAAATATGCTTTTAAAACATCAAAGATTCTTTAAAATAATTGATCTCTATAATTATCCTACTTCTCCTACATTTGTTTATAATAAGTGTAATATTGTACGTTCATAATTAAAAGATTGCTGAAAGCTAAAACTTTATTCAATCTAGAATTTAAGAACTTATGTACACAGTTTCTGCAATAAATCAAATTAATTTATGTCAAAGAACATTTTGAGTTGTCGTATTGTAAATTAAATGATAATTTTAAAAGTTATATTAAGTTTATAACATTCTAAAAATATAAATTAGAAGAAAATACCTAGTAATAGCTCACATTATATTTTGCCAGTATTTTTTTTTATATTTATAAAAAAAAATACTGGCAAAATAAAGTTTTCTCAAAATAAATAAGAACTTATTCAAACATAAACACTAAAACTCACCTTTCAAATTCCACCACCACACCAACAACTTAAACAAAAAGAAATAGTTTCAAAATCTTTGCAACTTCCACAAACTTTCACACACTCAACTCGTAGGGCGGGCGGCGCGGGCGGCGCGGCGGGCGGCCCGTGGGCGGATGAACGTCGACTGAGCGAAGCCTTCAAGGTGCACGCAGCTTTCCGCGCATACATTCCTTCATTACTCTTACAATAAGTTTTCTTGTAGTTTGTTGAACTTTCAGAAGCATCGCGAGATACAATTTTAATTAATTTCTATAACGAGTACCATGTCAAGTGGTTTGGTGCGTGAGAAATTTGAGCAATCATGTAATTTTAAAAATAAATGCTCTTGTGAGAATAAGTATGATGATTATTAACGAAAAAAAGGGTTTTTGTTACTTTGCCATAAAATCATAATTGAAATAGAAATTTTATTCGAAACAAAAACAGTTTTACCTTCTTGCTAAGTCACAATACAAACATAGCTTATTCTGTATAGTCAGCGAAAAGTTCAATTTAAACTATATATAAATATCCGACGTTTCTGTTCTCATTTATCATAAATCCTTTATTTGAAACCATGTTGGTTTCTATAATAGTAGATATTAATAAAAGCTTAAACATAATGACAGTTATAACATGAATAATTTATTGGACTATCATTCTAAATGATGCTCATAAATGACTTTAATTACTGAACCACGAGTACTCTTAATATGCTATTATTAACCCTTAGACTCGTTAAGTGCCAACCGTTAATAATAGTCCAATATTCAAAATCAGTGGATATAATAATCACCTACCTATATACCTCATACGATAAAAGCCGTGTTGGCTAAGTGGGAGGACACTCGACTTTCATTCCGAAGGTCGTGGGTTCAAACCCCGCCACGCACCTCTGGATATTTCTTCTTGAGAAATTTATGTGCGCTTTAAACACGTGCTTTAACGGTGAAGGCAAACATCGTGAGGAAACCGGCATGTTCTGATAACTTTAAAAAGAGTTTGAAGGAAATGTGACATTCACCAACCCGCTCTTGGCTTGCGTGGTGAAGTAAGGCCTAATCTCTCCCGTCAAGAGAGAAGTCCCTGTGTCCCAGCAGTGGGAACGTTAAATAGGCTGATGATGATGATACCTAATACGAAACTCAAAAATTCATGGCCTTTTCGCTCACAGATACCGAGTTAAGAGTTTATCTGCGCTTTTTCATAAAAAATATAGTTTAATCCAAATAACCTAGATTTGACTGCTAAATCCATGGTATTGTTTTTGAATTACCAAAGTTTGTAGTCATTGCATTAAGCATACTACTTAAAAACTACACTTCCAAGTCTGAAAGCTTTTAGACGCTTTCAGACTCAGGTTTTTCGGACTCTCGGATCACAAATGATGCTATCTGTTTTGTGTACCTGATTTTTTTCCAAATGAGCGAGCTCTCTAATTTCAAGTGGCACATACATGGCTAGGGCTCAATACGGTCAAAAAAGAATAGAACTTAAATCTTTGGTAAAATCTATACTAATATTATAAAGAGTTTGATTCTTTAATTGTTTGTTTGCATAAACAGGCTAATCTCAATTTACACCGAAAATTCAAAAACTCGGGAAATGAAGTGTCGTGTAAAGCTACGAATATTATATATTATAGCGGAAAAGTTGGTTTTTGTCAGGTACTACTGGTCCGATTTGAAAAATTATTTGTTTGTGTTTAGTGTTACATAGCCCATTTATCTAAGAAGGCCATCGGCTACTTTTTACCGCGAAAAAAAACTTCTTTCTCGCGGGAAAATCCATAAAATACGGGCAACTGTGGAGTAAAAAGCTGGGCCATAATAAACGGTCTGGAGTGAAAGCTATTAAATTATAAAATCTCATTTAAAAGCATCTCAGTAGTTCCATAAAGTAATTATTGGAAAATTTGAATAATTTAATGCATTCACGCTTCGCTGCTCAAATATTGACTTATGGATCGTATTATGATGACAAATTATGGAGGCGCCATTGTTTTTCGGCATTCGACGATGTGACTTTGACGTGGTGACATTAAATGTTCAAAATAAATTTATGCTGTATTAAAATATTCTGGCGAAATCGATTTATCGTCCCTCAGTTATTATAACATTAAAGTTAAAGTGACATAAATTAAATCGTCTTTGTTAAGGGACAAAGAAGCATCTATACTAATATTATAAAGCTGAAGATTTTGTTTGTTTGTTTGAACGCGCTAATCTCCGAAACTACTGGTTCGAATTGAATAATTCTTTTTGTGTTGGATAGTCCAGTTATCGAGGAAGGCTATAGGCTATATAACATCACGCTACAACCAATAGGAACAAAGATATAGTGGTAAATGTGTAAAAAACGGGAGAAATTGTTCATCTTTGAAGCCTTCCGTTGCGTGCCCCGTGAAAACGGTTCAAGATACACAAAAAATATGTATTAAAGAATAATAGCTCTTTTAATGATCTAAAAAACAGTCCGCGATAGTATATGTCTATCTTTTAAGATTAACTCACAAAAACCGTTTTTATGGTACCTAATTTGGTCGAAATAATTTGTTTAAGTTGTATCAACATAATAATATTAATCTATATTCAAATAAATATGTTGTTGGTTAAGGTACTTCATCCAATATAACGCGGGTAGCACCGCAAGGCACAGCTAGTTTCAAATAAATCTTCAGCAAAATTTTAATTTTTAAATTTTTCTATGACATAATAACAATAAATGTATGCGAACGTTAGCCCCGTGGTAGACTCTAAGCTGTGTTGCGGATACTAGAAATCTGACTTACTTAATTATAAAAGAAATACAAATAAATATATTTTTACTTTACATTATTCAACACCCAGACCAAGGAGAAATTAACACTGACACCTCGTCTTAAAATAAAATTATCATTAAAAGCATGTAAAAATAATAACAATATAAGTACATATTTAAAGAAACTTCTCAGCCTCATACTCATCTATAGTAGCACCCTCGCAACAAAACATCGTTCAGTTTATCTATATAAATAAAAATGAATTGTTGTTCGTTAGTCTGATTAAAACTTGAGAACGGCTGAGCCGATTGAGCTGATTTTGGTTTTAAAATGTTTGTCTTAGTCCAGGGTAGGTCTAAACGTTGAGCAAATAAGGAAAAATAGCCGGGAACTTTTTTTACCCGTGCGATGCCGGGGCGGGCCGCTAGTTTAGGAATATGTATGGACTTTCAATGCATTTTATGTCTCTGGGTAGCTTGTTGAAAAGTTTCACCGCCTGATAGCGGCAGTCATGCTTAGATATGCTATAAATAGCTTAGCTATAAATAAACATACTCTTGGATACGATGAGATTATTTAGGGTTTTGCTGATTATGTTTCGAACCGACTTTTTCTTGAAGAGTAGGCAAAATATTGCCACCACTACATACATAGAACATTCATCGTAATAAACAGGTATTCCATGACCTAATTCCACCCCCTCTCGCTCCAGGGCAAGCAGACGCACGGCGAATTACCATCCTTATTAAGTGGACATTCCATCCACTCGTACTAAGAGGTTCTCATCCACCTTCATAATTTGCAATGCAAAGGTATGGAATTCTCCCTGTTGCTGTATTTCCCGATAAATATTACCTGAATATTTCCAAAACAAGAGTAAATAGGTTCATAAATTCATAATTTTTTATTGCACACACAAAAATACACATAAAAAAGTTTATAACTAAGCCAAAATGTACAAAGGGTGAGCTTAAAAGAGTTTTCATACAGCGGACCTCGACATACAAGAGACGTGTAAAAAAGAGTGGGTTGACAATGTGCACATTATGATAGGTCAGATAGAAAAAAAATAATAGAATAGTTCCTTTCAAAGCTGTGTGAATCTTACTCGTCTTTCATGATAATTAATCTAAACCTTAAAATAAAAACCCCCCGATTTCAAAACTTTGCTGCATTAGAAGTATTAGAAGGCATTATTTTGTAATGTGCACGTGATGCGCTTTCATTTGAGACCCCACTCGAGTATATTTGCAGATTTTCGGTTTTCCTTCGCCACTTTTATCCTCATAACTTTTAAACGGGTCAACCGATTTTCATCAAACATGTCTAAGAACACTCAACTGCAAAACTCACCTTTTATACAAAAAAAAACTAAATCAGTTCGGGAGCTATGATCCCAGAGACAAACAGACAGACACGTCAAACTTTTAACACCCCTCTTTTTGTGTCGGGGGTTAAAAAACCAGGCACAATGGTAAAACTTTGCTTGCACAAGTTTTGCCTGAGAGCTTTAGATACAGTACTAACTAGAGATTCGATATTTGAATTAAGCTTAGCGCTTCCTACAATATGCTATCAATATTCCAATATTCGTGTTGCGTTCAATATCTACTAACTGATTATTTTGCATGATTTAATACAAATATCTCAATGGCTCGTTTACACAGTGCAAGTTAGCGTGCTAGTTAGAATATGCAGTATTAGTGCAGTTACTCGTATTGTGTGGACATATCATACTATTTACTTGCACTTTCAAGTTCAGCATTAGCTCGCATCCGAGTAAGTTCAACATTATGAAGTTATAACTTCTTACGAGAGAGTAAACGACTAAAAATAGGTTCAAAAGTTGCTAGCAGCTATCCACTTTTTAGTCAGCAACTCGCACTGTGTAAACGACCATTATGCTCATTCAAAATTCAAACTCAAATTCTGCAAATAGATTTTGAAATCCAGGTTTCGAACTACGAATAATACGGTATTATTCGTAGTAGTAATAATAGTCCATACCATAAAGTTATAATTTGATATTTAAAAAAAAATATTCCATAATATTTGATTTCAGGTATTTCTTTGATAAAGGCTATAAAATATTAAAATAAAAAAAAAATTTGGTTGATCTACTGTCATAAACTACGATCTACGGCAAAAATAAAGGAGGTTCTAACTAGGTCACTAAGCGCAACCTCTTTGGTTCATTAAGATTCAAACGACGTTGGGGTCATCGACCCCAGGAGGGTTTATCCCGAACCATTTCCATTTTCAAATCCATATGAGGTTTATAGACTATAAAGGGCGGAAGAAAAAAAACATGGGTGCAGAAGGAAAACAATTTGAAATCATTTGGTTAGATTTGTTTACATTAGTAAACAATTTGAAATCATTTGGTTAGATCTAACCAAATGATTTCAAATTGTTTTCCTTCTGCACCCATGTTTTTTGAATGAAAATACTTACTGGGAGTTATTTTTACAATACAATACAATAATACAAAAACTCTTTAATATACACTAAAACAAAAAAATAGTTAAACCCACCAAAACAAAAATCACTTATGAGGAAGAAGTACCTACAAAGGGCGGCCTTATCGCTTAAGAGCGATCCCTTCAAGGCAACCTTATGATTTTCAAGTTGTTATAAGGTGAGTAGTGCGGGTGTGGTATACTCTCAAAATTTTTGATTGCATTTTTGTATATTTCAAATTATAATGAATTGTATTCTACTTGTTAAACATTGAAAATTCAGAGAGGAAATGGCACAATAGCACACGCATCCCATTATAAAATAAATAATTATTGAAATATTTCAAGTCAATCCAAACAACAACATTTAGCCCCGTGGTAAGCTGTAAGCTTGTGTTTCGGGTACTAGACATCTGATATACATAATATAATATACATACATGTATAAGATATTTTTCACTATATATATTTATCCAGACCAAGGAAAAAATGCTTGCAGAAAATACAACCACTTGACCCCTCGGCGGGAATCGAACCCGCTAGCGGTCCTTCGCCCACCGAACCACTGAGACAGTCACTGAGAAAATTATATGAAACACTTGTTATTATTATTATAAGCCCCCTGTGTCCCACTGCTGGGCAAATGCTTCC
Source organism: Gymnoscelis rufifasciata (assembly GCA_929108375.1). Taxonomy (NCBI): domain Eukaryota; kingdom Metazoa; phylum Arthropoda; class Insecta; order Lepidoptera; family Geometridae; genus Gymnoscelis; species Gymnoscelis rufifasciata. The sequence goes on along the minus strand of OV815315.1, from coordinate 1,073,261 downwards.
CCCCACTTTTGGCCGGAGATTGACAGCTCCCGATCTTCGGCCACTTCTCGCCAGTTATGAAGAAAACTGTCAAGCTCGTCCCGCCATCGTCGCCGAGGTCTTCTCGCTGGGTCTGGGCGCCACTCGGAAATACTTGTATGGCAAAAAATATTATGCGCTACTTACTAAGGCTAAATTATAAAACAAGTAAAGGTCACCCACGCTGCGCATATCAGTACGTACACTCTAACATACAGTGAATGAAATAAATTTCATAAGTCCTATATGACAGGCGTAGATAACACAATTTTTCTCAGATTAACATGTAAAGGTCAGTCACCACCTACGCTGCAGATGTCAGTACGTACTCGGTTACATACTGGAATTAGCACGAAGCCTACAGACGGCTAATTGCGAACAATAATTACGTTAAGATCCTGGCTCAGATTATTAGCTTAGATTGGGTGCTACTGTGAGGGAACAAAATCAATTTGATAAGTATGAGCTAGACTTATAGACAAAGTCAAAACGTTTATTTCCTTAGACGCACATGGACAGTTTAACTTCAAGCTAATTTAAATAAAAACTAAGAATAATCAATCAGGCAATAACATTGTCTTTACAGTTCACATAATTTTTTTTATTGAGTTGAGAAGCGAATAGTGCAACCCAGCTTTCATCTCTTAAGTTGTTATTATAACAATATTGGTGTACAACATTTAATTTAATTTCCTTAATTTCCTTAAATGTAAAACAATATAATATTTTCTAATATGCACGCGATGCGCTTTCATTTGATACCACACTCGAGTACATTTGCAGATTTTCGGTTTTCCTTCCCCACTCTCACCCCCATAACTTTTAAACGGCACAACCGATTTTCATGAAACATGTCTAAGAACAATCGCGCCAGACTCACCTTTCATACAAAAAAAACTAAATTGAAATCGCTTCATCCGTTCGGGAGCTATGGTGCCACAGACAGACACACAGACAGACACGTCAATCTTATAACACCCCTCTTATTTGCTCGGGGGTTAAAAATAACAATCAATAGCCAAATTTGTTGTACAATCGGCGGCCTTATCGCTTATTTCATTCGTTTCTTTAAATTTAGATAATTTGTGCTCTTTGATCCTGGATAGTATGGTGCCCTGTCAAAATACAAAAAAAAAAAAATACAAAATCTTTATTTCATAACTTAATTTAACATTTGAATTAACAGTGTTTGAGGTTCCCTTTTAAGTAAAGAAATACCTGTGTTAGGAAAACCTCGCTCTTCCAAGTACATAATAATTGAGTAGATTAAGTTATACATACTATTTTTACTATTCTAACTATTACTTTAGTGTATAAAATATAAAGAAATTTTTATAAGGTAAGTGCACACAAACTGTAGTTTAGTGTATAATTTTGCTTTTAATATGCGTGCGCGTGTCATATATATGTGTGTGTGTGTGTGTGTGTGTGTGTGTTGTGTGTGTGGGTGTGTGTGTGTGTGTGTGTGTGTGTGAAAGATAGATCTGAAGGCGGTGATTAAATAATAAATAAAATAAAAAGTAAGACATGAGCCTATTTTATTTTGTTTAATAGCATTTCAGTTTCGTCATAGCTTAACTTCAATATCCAAGTAGTAATTATATGTTTACATTCATATACGGTAAGTGGATATATATTTAATTCTTTGTTTAATAAATTATATAAATAGATTGATTGTGACGGATATTGGCGAGACGCAAATTTACTTTTTGTTGACATTTTAGGTATTACATTGTTTTTCCTTCTCAAATTTGTTATTTTAGGATCATAAACCGTGGTTTTATGTTTTTTTAATATCGTTTGTAATATATACAACTTTCTGACGGTTAATACATTTGAATTTAAGTAGAGTTGTTGTGTTGGGTATCTATATGGCTGGAAATACATTGTTTTTAATAAAGATCTCTGTGCACGCTCTACGTTGATTAATTTAGTTTTAGCTGCTCCCCCCCATATTGAAATGCAGTAATTTATAACAGATTGGGCTAAAGTGAGGTAAATTTGGTTAATAAGATCTTTAGATGCCACATGCCTTAATCCTTTAAAAATCCAGGTTAGTTTTCTAACTCTATTCATCAAAAGCTCTATATGTGCATTCCATGCTAACCTTTGGTCTATCATTATGCCTAAGTATTTAATTTTGTCTACCTTGTTTAGCTTAGGACAGGGACATAAGGGATTTTTACGATTACAACTATGGATTTTTATGTTGTAATCAGACTGTGGTTGGGTACTGTTGTACATAGTGAAGGTCATAAAATTAGTCTTTACAACGTTTAGAGTCAGAAAATTTGTATTTAGCCATCTAGAAACCAACGAGAGTCCAGTTTCAGCTTTCAACTTCACTTCTGTCCACGTTTTTCCAGTAAAGACGATAGCAGTGTCATCGGCGTATGAGACAATTTTTGCATCATCTAGTTTAAGGTTACAGAGCTCGTTGATATATATTAGGAACAAAGTTGGCCCTAGTACACTACCTTGTGGTACCCCAAAATTTATGTCTTCTTCCTCACTTATAATATCATCAACTTTGACCCTTTGACTTCTTACTAGCAGATAGTCTGATAGTATTTGGAGTGGGATTCCCCGAATGCCGTTTTTCTCCAGCTTTTGGATAAGAATAGGAATCGAGACGGTATCAAAAGCCTTTTTTAAATCTAAAAAAACCGCCAGTACTTTTCTTTGATTGTCAACTTTTTTGATAATGTGACTTGTGAGGGCTGCAATAGCATCTTCTGTCGAGAGACCATTTCTAAAACCGTACTGTGATTCAGAGAGTATTTTGTATTTATTTAAAAAGTTCAATAGGCGTATGTTTATCAGCTTTTCTAATATTTTGGATATAGACGGTAGTACTGAGATTGGTCTATAGTTTGTGATCTCATCTCGATTCCCACTTTTATAAACTGGAGTTATGATAGCTTTTTTCAATGCTCTTGGAAATACTCCTTGATTAAAACACATATTTATCAGATGACATAGAACAGGTACTAAAGTATCTTTTGATAATTTAAGAAACCTTGTAGGTATATTGTCAAGACCCGGTGCACTATCCATTTTGAGGTTATTAATTACTGCATTTACCTCCGAAGGATCAGTTTCCATTAGGACAATTGATGATGTTGGCGCTGGAATCTCAAATAAGGAACTAGAAGTAGGAGCCTGAGCTAAAACTATACTTTGAGCCAAGTCCCTACCTACAGTTGCAAAATATGTGTCAAGGTATTATTAATTTAAAGAAAACACTTATTGACAACTTTTCAGATTATAACGGTTATATTTTGTCTAAAGTAATAGCGGTCGCACCTCGCTTCGCACCTAGTTGACCGTATTGTGAATCTAAACCATTCTTGAACTCACTTAAACACACACAAAACATCATTAAAATCGATTTAGCCGTTCAAGCGGGGTTCAATGACACGTACAGAAGACTTATATATCTAAAACTAGTGGCCCGCCCCGGCTTCGCACGAGTTTTTATTAAATTTTTTTTCCCGGCAATTATTCAATTTTTACTCGCCTTTTAAACCTTCCCTAGACCTCCACGAACATTTCAAGACTATGATAAGATAAATCCGTTCTGCCGTTTTAATCAGACTAACGAACAACAATTCATTTTTATTTATATAGATATTTTAATAACTATAAGACTATAACTTTTTTTATTACTAAAGGCATTTCCACACAGGCCCACGTGCCTCTAATGCCATTTCCTCGGTAGAACCAGCGCTAGGGCCTAATCAGATTGCGGTCGCCAGTAATCTATTTGTTGCGGTTATTTCGAGCTCTATCCGAGCGAGTTAAGAATATTAACACGGGATAAAGGTAAAGTCAAAGGTCTGAGATCAATCTAAGTCAAAGTCAAAGTCAAAACGTTGATTTCCTTAGACGCTTATGCATACATGGACAGGACAACTTAAAATACATCTGTAAATCTATTACATATTATAAATTAAAGTGTCTGTCTGTATTTATTTCGGGATATACTGAAAAGCTACAAAACTGATCTTGCAGTTAATTTTAAAAGTAGGTAGTTTAATATGATTTTTGCATGTCTTTATTTCGATTTCATTTAACCACAATCTCACCTGATGTAAAGTGACGATGTGATCTAAGATGTGGCATGAAGACCTAGGAGGTAGATGGATTCTCAAATCAAGAGAAAAGTAATATATTTTTATCAATTAAAAGTAACAATGTCACTTATAAAAACATTTATTTGGTATTCCTTATATCAGACAAAAACAAACTCACAATAAAATGTTTTCACCTAGAGGCTAAACTTCACAAAACATTTTTAATTTAGTCAATCGCAAACAAATTGAAGATTTCTGTACAACGTCTTTTTGTTTTAACACTAAAACTTGAGTGAACTTTCACTTAAATTGAAGTGAACTTCTCTATACTTCAATCAAGAATTGTAAGTATTTAAATGCTTCTGAAGTTTGTCTCATTTGCAATAAACAATTTCAAAGTCTCTAGACCCAATAATGGAAAACATTTTAAAAACTTCAAGATTTAACTGAAGAATATTGAAGAACTTTTTATGACGAGTATCCACGTTTCTATTAGGTCATCATGTCCCATCTTAGAGCACATCGTCACTTTACATCAGGTGAGATTGTGGTCATATAAAGGCTTATCCAGCATAAAAAAAAAATTCAAAGTCAAAATAGTTATTTCCTTAAAAGCACAAAATCCTTAAAATTAATAAAACGAAATTGTTTATACAAAAATTATTAAGGAAATAACATTTTCTTGACAGTTCACTTTAATGTTTTATACTGAGTTGAGAAACCAATAGAACAACACAGCTTTATCAGTTTTTTTTACAATTTTGTAGTATTACAATTTTGGAGTTCTTATTTATGTGAAAAATAATTAATAAAGTTTATAAATAATCTACTCAGGTGATACTCAATAGTATCACCTACTCAGGTGTGCCGATCGGCACTGTGCGAGTCTGAGAGTTGCAATAACATCCATTATATGACAGTGTATCACACTTGGCTGATAACATCATCTTCATCATCATCATCACCCTATTAACGTTCCCACTGCTGGGACACAGAGACTTCTCTCTTGACGAGAGAGATTAGGCCTTAATTCACCACGCTGGCCAAGTGCGGGTTGGTGAATGTTACATGTCCTTCAAACTCTTTTTAAAGTTCTCAGTACATGCCGGTTTCCTCACGATGTTTGCCTTCACCGTTAAAGCACGTGTTTAAAGCGCACATAAATTTCTCAAGAAGAAAAATCCAGAGGTGCGTGGCGGGGTTTGAACCCACGACCTTCGGAATAAAAGTCGAGTGTCCTCCCACTTAGCCAACACGGCTGATAACATAGCAAGCAATAAATAGATCTAAAAGGTGATAAGCCTTTTCATTCTGCCACTGTAAAATCCACGTTCATCTTTGAATGAGCAGTCGCAGATCAAAGTTCATTAATATTAAACGGAGTCGCGAGTTGGAAGAGATATTGCCGTGAGCGTAATTACTCTGAGATATTAGCTGTCAAATTCATTGTTCACTCACTGACTGGAGATGACGGAGAAATGTGTTTACAGGCAGAACGCTTTAATGAGGAATGGGTAAGTAAGCTGAGACTGTTACTTGGTAAAGCATCTTAGATATTAAATAAGATTTTCTAAGTCTGTTGAACAACTGAACACGTTTTAGAGACTTTATGTAGATGATAGTTTGAAGGACATGTGACATTCACCAACCCGCAGTTGGCCAGCGTGGAGAATTAAGGCCTAATCTCTCTCGCTAAGAGAAAAGTCCCCGTGTCGCTGCCGTGTCAAGCGTATGTCCGTTATCTTAAGTTACATGAGTTGCGCGTAAAAGGCGCAAATCGTATTTTAATGACATTATAAACCATGGAGTATATTACTTTAAAGTCTATTCTTGTTTAATTCGTTGAAAAAAGGTGTTACCCTATGTCATGCAACTATGATTCTGCCTCTCTCTGTCATGGCAATGTCTAGTATTTTTACATACACAAACTAGGCGTGACAATAATTTTACTTGAAAAAATGGCTATCTCAGTTTACTCTAGTTACATACATGATATAGGCGCGACAGGCGCCCAAAGATACAGGAGTTAGCTGTGACTGTGTCACAAAGACCAACCAGACCACGTTTGTGATGAGTGTGATTGCCAGTTTTGTAACACATACAGAGCTCATTTGGAAAATCGCAACCTATCAAAACAGCTGCTAGAAGAAGATTCCAAAGACTCCGATGATCTGAAAAAAGTTTTTACAGCAGACGTGCAGAAGGCCATTTGTATGCCGAAATTACAAACTAAAGATTATTGAGACATTTTTGTCTCCAGGTAAAAACGAGAAAGCTTTCTGTATCGTTTGGCATGAAGGCGATAGTGGACGCAAAGCCTACAATATTGCTTCGTCATAATGTGCACTTCATTGTCCACAACGAACACCAGAAAGAAGTAATTATTTACAGCGACAATTACTCAGCCCAAAATAAAAATCGCATCCTCTTCAGCAATGATTTGGCTTATAAATTCAGAAGACTTAATCGACGCTGAAAAAAAAGATGTGTTTATTTGGAGCCTGGTCACTCAAATATGGCCGCAGATGCAGTGCACGCGTGCATCACAAATACATTGTCCAAACATCAAAATATGTTCGAAAAAATAAGAGATTCATGTAAACACAAGATCTTCTTCTTCTTCTTCGTTTATTACTCATAAAAATATGGTGAAATTATTAACTAACTAAAAAAACACACATTCCCAAAACAATATATAACATACAGTCATTGAAAATAGTCGAATTCCGAAGGGGCTTGACTAACTTATTAGTCAAAAATGCATATTACGAAGAAAGTTTTAATGAACTAATTGTGTTATGCAAAAATGCACTGAACTTGGCGGAAAAATATTTAGTAACCGATTACCAAGGGAGGAAAAACAAAAGGAGTGATCAAGGCGAAGAAATACCAATTGATAAAATTATGCGATTCTCTTCCCAGAGCCTATCGGAAGTTATTATAGTTACATTATACACACACATAGTTATAATTCTGTATTCCAAAACATTGATTCAGGTTTTCTTTTTCTATTTGATTTTTTATTCAATTCACGATTTTAATGATTTGATTTTTGTGTCAATGACTGAAACCTGAATATTAATTACTCATCAGCATCACTTAGTTAGACCTAGAGTTTGACTCGTACCTGGTTGTTTTAATTATATTTATGTATCCTATGTTAACAAGATTTAAGACTTCTTAGTCTTATTGGAAAAACAATGTAAGTACTAAAATATTGAACCAGGTTTGCGTCTATTTTAATCATTACTACTTACTTAAAAAGTTACATTAACTTCTTGTTGTATTATGCATGAGGCTTTGCGGTATATGTGATTTAGATTTTCTGATTGTGATTTTAATTTAGTTTATTATTTTGAATTTGTTGTCATTATAATAAGAATAATTTTATTGACTGCTTCAGTGGCGCGGTGGGCGAGGGTCCGCTTGCGGCGCAAGAGGTAGCGGGTTCGATTCCCGCCGAGGGTGAAAGTGTTTGTATGTTCTGCAAGCACGATCTCCTTGGTCTGGGTGTTTAATATGTATAATAAAAAATATCTATATAATGTATGACTATTATATTAAGTATATCAGATATCTAGTACCCGTAACACAAGCTTAGAGCTTACCACGGGGCTAGATGTTGTTGTGTGAAATGTCTGGAAATATTTATTTATTTATTTTATTTATTGCTTGTTACTGAGTCTAGACTTTTAGATACCTAGGTACTTACATTATTTTAACCTGGTAGTTTAAGTGTGTGTTTTTGAAGAGTTTGTTAATTTGAGATACACAGACCTTATTGTTAAGATAGAAACTGAAGTTCGTAAGGCTGTTATTTTATTCATTATACAATATATTAATTTTTAAAGACTTAAATTTTTATTTTCTTAAATTTGACCTACCTGGCGACTTATTCCGAGCTAAGTGGTTTTTCCATGGGAAGAAGGTATTTTTGTTTCCAAGATTTAAACTATTTTATTTGAAAAATATAATCAAAATTAGTTCGGTATGATAACGGAATATTAAACGCATTTACAGTATTATTAGGGGGTAGGGAAATAGAATAGCAACATTTTATGAATAAATACTGGTTGGTAGGTAAGCTAATTCTTATAAAGTTTTATTATCATAGAAATTGTTGCCACAAATAATCACTTTCTATCAGACCTATTTATGGTAACTCATACTTAACTGACGAACGACCGAAACCTAACGAATTAAGTCAGTTTGGCACAAGTAGTGTATTTTAAGTTACAGAGCGCGTAAATCAAGCTTTTTATGGAGACCTTGTTATGCCTATCTTAGTTATCGCTAATAACTCGTAGAATAATTAAGATTTCAATATTTTAATACCTTCCCGGTATTTAGAAGCTTGCGACTCGTTATATAATCGTAAAAAAATCCAATAAAATTATCATATTTTTTCATAAAAGGCAAATAACTGAAAAAAACTTTGATCGGCGATTACTCAAAACAAGGTTTTGCAAGATACACGAAATAGGTGTGACACGGCAGCGCAGCAGTGGGAACGTTAAAAGGGGGATGATGATGTAGATGTTGATAAAGTTATCTCTTAGCCCCGTGCCATATGTAATTTAAGATCAGCTTAGGCTCTTTAACCGTCTAACTGATATCAAATTGTCATTTTTCAATGGTTCAATAAAACTCGATTTGTTGTTTATAATGGTGAATAGGGATTATATGATTAAACATTGTTGTCAAAGTCAAAAGGCAAATTGTAGTGGGTTTGACTTTGAAATTGACGCTGATAGACAAGTACTTACATTATTATAAATTTAAAATTTTTATGCAGAAAAAGATTGACACACATTCGTTACCTTCGCACACAGGATTCGAAGATGCATTTCCGGGAAAGCGCCCCAACGTGCTACCAATTACGTGATAGGTCGAAATTATACTGCGTTTTTTATACCGGGTACATAATAATTATTTATTATGTTTGATCTCTGTGTGCTCACTGAGCACACACTGAGCAGTGCTCAGAAAGTGGATGATTTCAAACAAACGCTTCAGACCAAGGTACCAAGGTATTTATTTGAGAGACTTACTCTCGGAAAGTTGTAAATTAGCACAATTCACAACTTTATCTCGTTGTATTTGTATGACCGCACCAAATTTCATGTTAATAGCACTGATGAATGTCTAAGTGATAATTATTTAACAGGGCTATTAATTCTGATTTTTATGGTGTAAAAATTTTTGAGTACGAAATAAGTAAATCGAAAGAAAATTCAGAAATGTACTGAGCGGATTCAGGCAAAACCATTGTTGTTATTATTACAGTAAAAGTGGACGAACATAAAAATGATTACATCTCATGAATATATTTTCAATAGAACTGCCAAAAATAACGAGTTGAATTGATTTATATTAAATCTAGAAAGTAATTTTGTGAGATTAAACTATTTGAACGATTTATCAAAGAGGATTTATGTATTAAGACTACGTTATTTCGTTATTTAGGTGGTTTGATGGCGAGGCTCGTAAAATGAACTCTAAATATAATAATAATAAAATTATTACCGACTACAGACACACAAAGATATAGAAAAACAAAGATATACAAAATAATACAGTTACAATATTAGATAGACTCCAAGGTTTCTTTTAATTAGTACTCATTGTCCTCCTTGCACTTTGACAATGCACTCAGTATTACAAACTACTCTAACTGCTCTCAAATGTATATGAGGATTGTCAAGGATGGTTTAAGTCTTGCCTTGTGTTTGGATAATTCTTCAAACAAAGGAAATAATCCAGTTACATAACTACTATTTTAACACCGCTCAGTTATTTACTGAGCATTTTAGTCTTTTAGAAATTGCTGGCTCCCATTACGCATTTTGTATTTAGCTCTAGGTTCCTTTTGTATTGTTATATCTTAGTGTGTATTAATGAGATAAATATTTTTATTTTATAGCTAGAAATGATATATCTCAACTTACTCCTAGAGAAGTTAATTTTACTTAAATGTTATTTTCTGTTCTGAGTTTTGTGTCTATCTGTGTAGAAATCGTATTAATGATCATATAAGTTTTGACAAGACGTTGATTAGTCGCTTAATTAAACACACGGTATTACGCACTATTCGCAACCAACCAATTCGTTTTTATGGTTAATAAATAAATTAATACATTAGTCCACAATAGTAAATGTTAATACTCAACTAACGCAAACATATACATATGTGTAGCAAAAGCTAAGTACTCAGGATAGGTTAACCTAAAAATCTTTGTTTCTGAGAGCCCCGAGGCTTATAGCAGCAGGTACACAACATTAACTAGTTAGTGTATTATATTGTGTAGTGTATTATATTGTGAAGTTCCACAAACTTACATTGTTGGCAGACAGCCGTAGCGGAATGTAATGCTTGAAGAGTTCGGTAGAAACTCAAGACCAGTCTTCGTTTCTTTGCCAACAAGTGGAATTAAAATTGGTTCCAAACAAAGAGTTTTAGTCTATCTCGTTGGCTTCAAATGCACCGATTGAAAGAACTGTCAGTGTAAGTCAGGAATCATAACTATAATATTATTAATGCGAAAGCGAGTCTGTCTGTGCCTCTATCACGCAAAACCTCTAAAACTGAAAAAAAAATTAAATTATATTCATAAAAATATTTCACTTTTTATAAGAGATATAAAGGAGATTCGTAAACCTGAATTTGTGCTTAATCTGTTTAATAATAGTTCAATAAAAGCTTGTTTCACCGTTGTTTATTAACCCCCGACCAAAAAAGAGTGGTGTTATAAGTTTGACGTGTCTGTCTGTCTAGGACATCATAGCTCCCGAACTGATTGAGCGATTTCAATTTAGTTTTTTTTTGTATGAAAGGTGAGTTTGTTTGAGTGAGTTGAGTTCTTAGACATGTCTCATGAAAATCGGTTGAGCCGTTTAAAAGTTGTGGGGGTGTGAGTGGGGAAGGAAACCGAAAATCTGCAAATATACTCGAGTGGGGTATCAAAAGAAAGCGCATCGCGTGCACATTACTAAGTATTATGGTGTTTTACTTTTAAGGAAATTAAAGCATTGGATCGGGGGTTTTTTATAAATTTTACATTTAGATTTTATCTCAATAGTAGTCGTAAAATAAGGCATAAATAGGCTTATTTTATGGCTTCGCCAATTCAGTTATACATATTAGCCAGAAATAGCAGTTTTTATGATAACGAGTTTATATGATTAGTATTCATGAGAGCGAAAGATTCTTAATTTTGTTTCAAACGTATCAAGCATTATCTCCCTCATTGTAAAGACTTTATTCCCAACTCTACGACAGTTTCCAGAGATGAACAACTTGTGGCTCAACATTGTATCTTGAAATACATCTCAAGTGTACGCTTTAAACATGCAAGCTTTTAGCGTGACACCTGCTGAAATACGTGACTCAAGTTTAGGAGCCGACCCCAAACAAACAGCTAAGAATATTATAACAAAACAAGCATGAAAGTCACCTTTCGTCAAAGTTTTGGGTAATTTTAAAGTCATAAATCATGTGGGTGTTGTAGATATAGTATATTGTTTGTTGTTTATTGAACAACTTTAAATTAGTTGTTGCCTGCAGTATGGTGCAAACGGGTTGATGATTATGATGAATTCACTTAATAATCTAAATTTTAAATTTGAAAACCGTTAATTCCTAAATTTATTTTGGTATTGGTGGTTTCCTTATAAGTTAAATATCATATTGTTTTGTAATGTGCACGTGATGCGCTTTAATTTGTGTATTTTAGCAAATTTAAACGGCTCAACCGATTTTCATCAAACATGTCTAATAACACTCGCGCATAAGTCACCTTTCATATAAAAACAAATTAAATTTAAATCTCTTCATCCGTTTGGGAGTTGTGATGCCACATACAGACAGACAGACACGTCAAACTTTAAGCACCCCTCTTGTTCGATTCACTTCGAACACCTCAGCAGCATCAGCGATTTGTCTTATGTAGGTCGCACGGTTATTACCTTGGACCAAGCGAATCTACGTAAGACAGTGCTTAATTAGCGTGCATCGGCGTCGCACTCATTATCATTGGAGTCGTAAATTACTTATAAGCAATATATATATTGTTAAGTAATTGCGGCTCTAAAATTAGCAGCAAGGTCTAAGGATTTCCTACATGGTCCTTCGACCGTTCGAGGATTTGTGACGCGTAACCGTAACGTATAGTTCAGTGTCGTGTCGGGAACTTCTCGGGCGGACCAGCATCCTGTGGAACTAGCTTAGCAGAGAGCTAGTTGAGCAGCCACGCAGCATCACCTGACGGGGAGCTACCCGCCTAGGACAGCAGCAGCAGTGAGCGAGCCGCTCACGACTCCAGCAGCAGTAGCAGTGGGCTAGCGCCGCAAACACAGCAGCAGCGAGCAGCAGCCAAGGCGTATCCAGCAGCAGCCGTAGGCCAAGCAGCATTCAAGTAAGAGCGTTCCAATTTCACTAAACTGACTTTTATTAAGGACGAAATGGAAACTCTATACTTCCAACAAACCGAGTTGGCAGAAAGTATAAGGAAAATTCTTGTTAACTTTAACAAGGATAGTAGCGATCGTAAAACAAAAGAATACGGTGTGAAGAGGTTAGGCCTTCTAGATTCGTATTGGAGAGAGTATAGCCGTAATCACGAAAAATTGTTACCGTACAAAAGTAGAGGCCATAGGTATTTTATCGAATCCGAGTTTGAGCGTACGAACCAGTCGTATACAGCAGCGAAGACGGCTATCGTAGAGTATATGGAAAAGATGAGCAAGAATGTCGATCCCTTAGGTAACGTTGATGACGTCAGACAGCAGCGACCGCTGACCCCGGCCCCGGCTCCTTCAGCGGCCTCCGGTCCACAGTGGTTTGACAATAAGTTCGATTTAATTTTACGTCGGCAGTTGATCAATTTCAAAGCCTTCGAGCGTGCCGCAGGAAACATCGATGTGGAGTCCCTTGGGGAAAGATGGGAGTTCGAGGATGCCCTGCGAACCTTACAAACTCGCTGGGCAGTGGCGGACAACCTCCATTGGGATATTATGTTGGAGTTAGGCGAAGACGCGGCCTATGAGCGCCACTTCGACAAGCACGAGCGGACTTACAACGGCCTGAGGAAAGCCATAAATTCGAGGATGTGGTCGATATCGTATCGCGAAAAGACTACACCTCAAATGGACATACCCGTTTTCTCAGGCAGCTTTCAGGATTGGGTATCATTTAAAGACCTCTTTGGTGAAGCGATCCACAGCAATCCGTCGCTATCAAACGCTCAGAAAATGCAATTTCTTAAGAGTAAGGTCAAAGGAGAAGCAGAGCGTTTGATTCAACATCTTTCCATCAGTACTGACAATTACCAAGCGTGTTGGGATATTTTGAATAACAGATTTAATAATAAGAGGCACATCTTTATGTCACACGTAAGCTCATTTTACAATCTAGCCAACATTCAGCAGCAAACATTATATGATATTAGACAACTTCATGACGTCACGCTTGAAAGCCTTCATGCGATAAAAAATCTCGGCGTCGACACTACATCATGGGATCCCTTACTCGTGTACATTTTATCTCAAAAACTAGATAGTGAGTCTTATTCTGAGTATATAGAGTCGCTTAAGAATTCCCGGGAGCTACCGGTACTTAAAGATTTCTTGAACTTTTTAGAGAATAAGTTCACTATTCTAGAAGCATCCCGTCGACGTCAAGATATATCGCTAAAGCCATCATCATCATTTCAGCAGCAAACAACAAATCAAAACCGTGTATTTAATAAACCTAATAGCGAAGGTAAATTATACACAAACCAAGCCATTGCGAAATCAATGCATATATCTAAGTCTGTAGGTAAATGCCCTCATTGCAATTCAGGTCATCGCCTTATTAATTGCAAGAAATTTATCAAATCGGCCAACGAGCATAAAATTAAAATTCTTAGTAAATTTAATTATTGCGTTAATTGCATTTATGATCACCACGGCGCCAAATGCTACTCAGCAAAACGATGTCATAAGTGTAACGACAATCATCATACTACCTTGCATGATTATTTTGCAAATTTATCATCAGCATCATCATCTCGGCAAAATATTCATCAAGCTATTAATAATTATGAGCAGGGTAAAAGCAAAGTAATCACAATGCGTCTAGACTGCGTACGTGATAAAGTTAGGTTGCCCATAAAACCGGACAAAGCAAAGAAATTGGGCGCTTCTAAATCTATAGATAAAGCTCAGTTTAAATATATAAAACGTCAGTTAAATAAGGAAATTAATTTAAGTTTACTGATGAAGAAGTTTATAAGGGAATATGAGCAGCGTAAGTATTTGAAGTTAGCGACTTCAAACGGAAGCGAAGAGGCGAAAACAAAATGTTTATTTCCTCATCATGCGGAGCGGAGGAAAGACTCAGGTACAAACCTAGGTACGAGCAGTCTCCAACGCACCCGCCGCAACTTAGCAGCTAATTTAACAGCAGATAGGTATGTAGGTACTAGGAAACGTTTAAAATTACAAATGTAGTTATCTTAAATGTTTTTAATAAGTATCATTAGTAAAAGCTTTCATAATCATATTATAAAAAATTGAGCAAACGTGTGACAAGTAAACAAATAAAGCCATTGAAACATGATGTTACTTTACTACAAGTGAAACATGGTTATACGAGCCACAGTATCACAATCAGCTGTTACCGAGTGAATCAGTATAAACATTGAAAAGCATGTGAAACTCGAGCCCGCCGAGTCAGCAAGGTCAGGCTGATTCAACTCGATAAATAAAGCACAGCAAAGGGCAATGACGTCATCATATACTACTTTCAGCAGGTGAGTACGCTCAACGCTCTATCTTAAATCCGATAAAGTACTGGCCAATATAGCTCCGATACAGCATCATAGTTTGAAATCTTAATAACGGAATCTAGATAAGATAAAATGCACCTCAATACCTCGCTACAGCAACTCGGTGACCAGATCAGCGCTATAAAGAAGCAGACCCTAAGTACACACGATGTACACCAGTACGCCGCTCCGTACGGCCTACTAGCAGCAGCCTTGGCGGCGTTCCTGTGGTTCCTGTGGAGACGGTGCCGCACAGCAGCACGTGAGCCGCGCACGGCGTCGCCCGCGCCCCGCCGCCCCCCGGCCCGCGCCCCCCGGCCCGCGCCCCCCGGCCCGCGCCCCCGGCCCGCGCCCCCCGGCCCGCAGCCGCAGGAGCCCCGCCGGCGACGGTTATCAGTGCGAGTGTTAGTGCGCGTAAACAACACGATAGTGATCGTCCGGGGATCCAGTATACGTCAACCTCGCCCTTTATTAAGGGACAATCAGTTTTTAGTTTACATAGGAACTAGTTTAGTGAACTATCATCGATCAGCATCATTCGGAATCCTAGAATAAATCATTACAAAATTGTTCTAACCCTCATTTAGCATAATCAATGAACTTGTTCCACCCTTGTAAAACTAACCCAAGAAACTGTTGCACCTCATTTCATCCCATCCCGGATTCTGCCCTCGGGAGCATGTTCGATTCACTTCGAACACCTCAGCAGCATCAGCGATTTGTCTTATGTAGGTCGCACGGTTATTACCTTGGACCAAGCGAATCTACGTAAGACAGTGCACAAGCAGCGTTCATCCGTGTCGCACTCATCAGAATCATTAGAATCATTAATTACGTTTATGCAATAAATCTATTGTCAAGTGATTTCGGTTCTATTATTCAGCATGACCATTCCTACATGGTCCTTCGACCGTTCGAGGATTTGTGACGCGTAACCGTAACGTATAGTTCAGTGTCGTGTCGGGAACTTCTCGGGCGGACCAGCATCCTGTGGAACTAGCTTAGCAGAGAGCAAGTTGAGCAGCCACGCAGCATCACCTGACGGGGAGCTACCCGCCTAGGACAGCAGCAGCAGTGAGCGAGCCGCTCACGACTCCAGCAGCAGTAGCAGTGGGCTAGCGCCGCAAACACAGCAGCAACAAGCAGCAGCCAAGGCGTATCCAGCAGCAGCCGTAGGCCAAGCAGCTTTCAAGTAAGAGCGTTCCAATTTCACTTAACTTACTTTAATTGAGGACGAAATGGAAGCTCTATACTTCCAACAAACCGAGTTAGCAGAGAGTATCAGGAAAATCCTTGTTAACTTTAACAAAGATAGTAGCGAGCGTAAAACGAAGGAATACGGTGTTAAGAAGTTACACCTTCTAGATTCGTATTGGAGAGAGTATAGCCATAACCACGAAAAATTGTTACCGTACGAAAGTAGAGGCCATAGGTACTTTATCAAATCCGAGTTTGAGCGCACGAACCAGTCGTATACAGCAGCGAAGACGGCTATAGTAGGGTATTTTGAAAAGATGAACAAGAATGTCGAGCCCTTAGGTAACGTTGATGAAGAAGCAGGCGGTTCATCCAGCGGGAGACAGCAGCGACCGCGGACCCCGGCCCCGGCTCCTCCCGCGGCCGCCGGGCCGCAGGAGTTTGACAGTAAGCTAGATTTAATTTTACGTCGGCAGATGATTAATTTCAAAGCCTTCGAGCGAGCCGCAGAAAACATCGATGTGGAGTCCCTTGGGGAAAGATGGGAGTTCGAGGATGCCCTGCGAACCTTACAAACTCGCTGGGCAGTGGCGGACAACCTCCATTGGGATATTATGTTGGAGTTAGGCGAAGACGAGGCCTATGAGCGCCACTTCGACAAGCACGAGCGGACTTACAACGGCCTGAGGAAAGCCATAAATTCGAGGATGTGGTCGTTATCGTATCGCGAAAAGACTACACCTCAAATGGAAATACCCGTTTTCTCAGGCAGCTTTCAGGATTGGGTATCATTTAAAGACCTATTTGGTGAAGCGATACACAGCAATCCGTCGCTATCAAATGCTCAAAAGATGCAATTCCTTAAAAGTAAGGTCAAAGGAGAGGCAGAGCGTTTGATACAGCATCTCTCTATAAGCACGGACAACTACCAGGCGTGTTGGGATATTTTAAATAATAGATACAATAATAGAAGGCACATCTTTACGTCACACGTTAGCTCATTTTATAATCTTACGAACATTCAGCAGCAATCATTTTCGGAGATTAAGCAACTTCATGACGTCACACTTGAAAGCCTCCACGCGATTAAAAATCTCGGCGTCGACACTAAATCATGGGATCCTTTACTCGTTTACATTTTATCCCAAAAACTAGATGGTGAGTCTTATTCAGAGTACATAGAGTCGCTTAAAAATTCCCGGGAGCTGCCGGTACTTAAAGATTTCTTGAACTTTTTAGAGAATAAGTTCACTATTCTAGAAGCATCCCGTCGACGTCAAGATATATCGCTAAAGCCATCATCATCATTTCAGCAGCAAACAACAAGTAAAAATCGTACATTGAATAAACCTTACAGCGAAGGTAAAGTGTACACAAACCAAGACATTGCGAAATCAATGCATATTTCTCAGTCAGTAGGTAAATGCCCTCATTGCAATTCAGGTCATCGCCTTATTAATTGCAATAAATTTATCAAATTGGATAACAAGCATAAAATTAAAATTATAAGTAAATTTAACTATTGCATTAATTGCATTTATGATCACCGCGGCGCCAAATGCTACTCAGCAAAACGATGTCATAAGTGTAACGACAATCATCATACTACCTTGCATGATTATTTTGCAAATTTATCATCAGCATCATCATCTCGGCAAAATATTCATCAAGCTATTAATAATTATGAGCAGGGTAAAAGCAATGTTATCACAATGCGTCTAGACTGCATACGTAATAAAGTTAGGTTGCCCATACAACCGGACATAGCAAAGAAATTGAGCGCTTCTAAATCAGATAATGCTCAGTTTAAATATATAAAACGTAAGTTAATTAAGGACATTAATTTAAGGGCACAGATTAAGCAATTTATTAGCGAATATGAGCAGCGGAAGTATTTGAAGTTAGCGACTTCAAACGGGAGTGAAGAGGCAAAACCACAAGGTTTATTTCCTCATCATGCGGAGCGGAGGAAAGACTCAGGTACAAACCGAGGTACGAGCAGTCTCCAACGCACCCGCCACAACTTAGCAGCTAATTTAACAACAGATAGGTATGTAGGTACTAGGAAACGTTTAAAATTACAAATGTAGTTATCTTAAATGTTTTTAATAGGTATCATTAGTAAAAGCTTCCATAATCATATTATAAAAAATTGAGCAAACGTGTGACAAGTTAACAATAAATGAAGCCATTGAAACATGATGTTGCTTTACTACAAGTGAAACATGGTTATACGAGCCACAGTATCACAATCAGCTGTTACCGAGTGAATCAGTATAAACATTGAAAAGCATGTGAAACTCGAGCCCGCCGAGTCAGCAAGGTCAGGCTGATTCAACTCGATAAATAAAGCACAGCAAAGGGCAATGACGTCATCATATACTACTTTCAGCAGGTGAGTACGCTCAACGCTCTATCTTAAATCCGATAAAGTACTGGCCAATATAGCTCCGATACAGCATCATAGTTTGAAATCTTAATAACGGAATCTAGATAAGATAAAATGCACCTCAATACCTCGCTACAGCAACTCGGTGACCAGATCAGCGCTATAAAGAAGCAGACCCTAAGTACACACGATGTACACCAGTACGCCGCTCCGTACGGCCTACTAGCAGCAGCCTTGGCGGCGTTCCTGTGGTTCCTGTGGAGACGGTGCCGCACAGCAGCACGTGAGCCGCGCACGGCGTCGCCCGCGCCCCGCCGCCCCCCGGCCCGCGCCCCCCGGCCCGCGCCCCCCGGCCCGCGCCCCCGGCCCGCGCCCCCCGGCCCGCAGCCGCAGGAGCCCCGCCGGCGACGGTTATCAGTGCGAGTGTTAGTGCGCGTAAACAACACGATAGTGATCGTCCGGGGATCCAGTATACGTCAACCTCGCCCTTTATTAAGGGACAATCAGTTTTTAGTTTACATAGGAACTAGTTTAGTGAACTATCATCGATCAGCATCATTCGGAATCCTAGAATAAATCATTACAAAATTGTTCTAACCCTCATTTAGCATAATCAATGAACTTGTTCCACCCTTGTAAAACTAACCCAAGAAACTGTTGCACCTCATTTCATCCCATCCCGGATTCTGCCCTCGGGAGCATGTTCGATTCACTTCGAACACCTCAGCAGCATCAGCGATTTGTCTTATGTAGGTCGCACGGTTATTACCTTGGACCAAGCGAATCTACGTAAGACAGTGCACAAGCAGCGTTCATCCGTGTCGCACTCATCAGAATCATTAGAATCATTAATTACGTTTATGCAATAAATCTATTGTCAAGTGATTTCGGTTCTATTATTCAGCATCAAGGAAGTAGCTAGCGCGATTTCCTACACCTCTTTTTTGGTCGGGGTTTAAAAATATATTTACAAGAAGGCGGACAATGACAATCACAATTAAAATAAATTACAGCTAAAGTAACGGTAAAGTTCTCATTAAAAAGAAAAGAGCTAAATAATAGTTTGGACTTGACAACCAAGATGAGTTTATTTTAAAAGTCTTTGTTTGTTTAATTTAGCTTAATTATGTTTACCCCACGCTTGGTTAAATAATTAAAAAAAACGATACTAATGTGTTTCTATAAAAATGCAAAGAATTTTATATACGAAACATTTTTTCATTTCACAAATTAAATTTTATTACAAAACCGTAAAAAGCCGAGCACGAAAATCAACCAGATTAATTCCAATTTGAGAGTTTTTACTCGTAATTTAAAAATGCATTGTAGCGCTCATGTGCGTGGCGGAGTCACGTTGATAATTAAAACAGTTTTCGGTGGGTGACCCCAGTCATACGAGTATTCTTATCAATAAATAAAAATGCAGAATTTTATTGTCAAAATATCTTTATGCCTAAAATAGAATCGAATATTTTTTTGCAGTCATTTTAATTTTTTCAAACTCTGTGTTGGCTATGTGGGGTTTACACTCGACTTTCATTCCGAAGGTCGTGGGTTCAAACATAGCCGCACTGGCTCTCTGGATATTTTTTCTTGAAAAGTTATGTGCGTTTTCAAAACACGTGCTAGTCTCTCGTCGAGAGAATATTCCCTATGTCCCAGCTGTGGTAAATAGGGGTGCTTATGATGTATTTTCGTCGTGCCCTGTTGGCTAAGTGGGAGGACACTCGACTTTCATTCCGAAGGTCGTGAGTTCAAACCTCGCCACGCAACTCTGGGTTTTTTCTTCTTAAGAAATGTATGTACGCTTTAAACACGTTCTTGAACGGTGAAGGCAAACATCGTGAGGAAACCGGCATGTTCTGAGAACTTTAAAGAGTTTGAAGGACATGTGACGTTCACCAACCCGCACTTGACATTTACCAACCCGCACTTGGCCAGAGTGGTGAATTAAGGCCTAATCTCTCTCGCCAAGTTAGAAGTCCCTGTGTCCCAGCAGTGGGAACGTGAGAAGGTTTATGATGATGGATGATGATTATTTTCACTTAAGATATTGTACTTCGTTACATTCATATGTATTGTATATTCTAAACGTGAATGGTGCCATTTCGATTGTTATTTATGGTGTTAACCTGCTTGACGTCTGAACACAAAACCAAAGGTTTTTGGCTGAAAAATAGCGCTGACCGACAACCGTTCGGCACATGCTGAGCCAACGCCGATTTTGACTCACAATAACGGTCTATGCATTAACCAAATGTGCTGAGTACTTAGATTTTATGTTGTATTTTTTTATTATTTTGATTTGGTTTATATTTTTTTTCTGTTCGAACCTAAGATCGAATAGTGAACATTATACAACTGAAGAGAGAGAGAGAGCACAGCCTCAAATGAGACAAGAACAGTAATCATTTACAAAGTCTGATTAAATACACAAACGCACGCAACTACCTAGTTATTTCATTAATTAAAAGATACCCTCTTTTGCCTCATCCACAAACAAAAGATAAAAGGCGCGCCACAAAGAGCTACATTTCAGTCCGTGTTTCAGTTCTGAGCAACGAAAGAAACTTCATTATTGAAACGAGGTGCAGAGGTGCAAAGAGGTGCAAATAAACGCAAAAACGAGATGTGCAGAGGTGCAATGAGGTGCAAATAAACGCAAAAACGAGATGTGCAGAGGTGCAAAGAGGTGCAAATAAACGCAAAGCTACAACTCGGACACAAAAAACTCGGAGGATTTCTCCAAGTGGTCAGAATTAACAGGTTTTATGGTTAATCGAGTTTAGAGTTGAACGATGATTCCGCTTATCAGATCAAGGAGTTTCCGCGGTAAACATTTTTTTTGCCAAAACTTGAAATTTTTCCCCAGGACTCCTTATAACATCAGATCGGCAAACAATTTAAAATGTATTTTTTTTGGTATGCCTACATTATTTTTTTGCATTCGCGATAGAGCTGTTTTTAACTTTCACACAACAAGTTTGTGTTACAGGTTCTACACATCTGATATACTTAATATAATAGACATACATTTGATAAAAACCTTTTACTACCAGTTCAGCATTTTGTGTTATTTCCAAATTTGAAATGTTAAGTTTCTTTTAAGCTTATTATTTTTATTTAGTTACTAGTCGACCCGACAGACGTTGTCCTGTCCCACGTCTCAAAAAACAATATCCAGTTGACCGTATTGTGAATCTAAACCATTCCCAGATCCTCTTGAACACACACAAAAAATTTCATCAAAATCGGTCCAGTCGTTTAAGAGAAGTTCAGTGACATACACACTCACAGAAGAATTATATGTATAAAGATTTCATTTTTAAGCCTCCGACAAAAACTAAGTTGTTTTAAGCAAGCTCTAAGCAAGTTGTTCGTGTCTTATTAATTATAACCGAATTTCAACAAAAAAGGAGGTTCTCAATTCGTCGCGTTTTTTTTCGGAATCTAACACTCCTCCTGTGCGTGCGAAAGTTACGGATGTGTCTTATTCTTTTTCTGCAAAAAATTTATAAATAGTTTCACCTACAAAGTGAGGTTTATCACTTATTAAAAATATTTAAAATCTAACACTCTTTTCGACTTTTCGAAATCTCGCACTTGGCCAGCGCAGTGTGGTGAATTAAGGCCTAATCTCTCTCGTCAAGAGAGAAGTCCCTGCGTCCCAGCAGTGGGAACGTTTAAAGGGTGATGATGAACACTCTCTAGCGGTAAAAGTATCTCACAATAAATATTATTGGTTCTCTTATTTTGTTGTTTTTTTTTCCTAATTTGTTTTATTATATTGACATTTTATTTTATTATGCACCAATTTAATTTACTGTTTAATAATTTAATAATGTTTGTATGCTCTGGTAGCGGAATCAATTGTTCGATCTAAGTCTTAATAACAATAAATGATTATTACTGATTATTACTGATTATTGGCAATTAAGACAACAAAACTGAATTAGTCAGCACACACCGACTGATAAATATACTGTTGTCTTTCCCTTTAAATTTTGTGGAAGAATTAAATTTTTTCTCTAAACTGAAAGCTAAAGGCTTAGTGAATTCCTGCTCTTAAAATAAGGTTGTATATTTGAAATCTTGTTTGACCTAGATTTTGGAGGTTAAATTTAAAATAGGTTAATACAAACAAGTAGATTTTTAACAAAAGATTTTACTTTGGAATCTATTAATTACTTACGAGTAAAACTGGGGCTGCTGGCATCGGTATAAGAATGTTGCTCCCCATTTTCTACTGAGGGCGCATATAACTTGCCACGGGGCTAAATGTTGTTGTGAAGATTGTCAAAAAAAAATCCTTTTAAATCTAAGTAAACTGCCTCAGTAGCGCGGTGGGCGGAGTCTGCTATTATATTAAGTAGGTATATCAGATGTTTAGTACCCGAAACACAAGCTTTAGATCTTACCACGGGGCTAGAATCTGTTGTGTGGATTGACAAAAAAAACTGTCTAATAAATAATCTAAGTAAATACCTATATAATATTATATATAGATTCAGATTTTTGGCAAGATACATGATACAAAATCATTTATTCTCGTTGTTTGGTTTAACAAATCTTAGAAACGTCAAAAATAAAATGAAAATATATACCTAATAAAATTTAACATTATGTAGGTACTTAAAGGCAACTTAAAGACTTATCTTGCTTTATTAATAGTCATTTAGTGATAATAAAATTATAGGTCACAATTACATCTGGTTCTTAATACTAATAATGTCAAAACAAATAAATCATTTCTTATATTTTATTTTTATATTTCCGGCGCAGAAACAAAAATAAAAATACAACACTGTACATGATACATCCGTATCCGGATGACTCTTCGTTCTAAGCCTGCACGTGACCATGCATAATGGCGCAAATTCAATTCCATGAAATTGCATTTTCTGACAAATTACGCCTGTTTGTCTCATTCTTCGCAGTGTGGAGGCTTCTGAGCTAAAATGTGGCTTATCATGTGAGCAATTATTTCTTAATGTTTTCGAAAATAGTGTGATGTTTTTTGGGAATAAATTATGGTGTTTTTTAAAGTACCGCCAGGTCCTAAACCTCTTTCATAAACATTGAATTTAAATTAAATTAAAATAAACCGACCACGACCTTCGGAATTAAAGTCAAGTGAGTTTCCACTTAGCCAACACCGCTTGTAAAAATTGCCCATTTCTTTAATATAAATAAAGAAATTAAAAATATTGCTGAACAACCCTCACAGCACATAGTTCCGTAAAATGTATACAAATGTTAAAAAAAGTTTATTCAAGAAGGATAATAAATCAGATTTCGTGGAAAATGTTTAACTTCCATTGTATCCCTATACAATACAACAAATCAAGCAAGGAAAAGGTTTCCACTCCTTAGTAAATGTAATTACTTGCAGGAAAAATTAATTAAATTGGACGCGCTGAGGGAAATTAAACTTTCTAGCGTTGAGATTGAGTGCATTTTGGTTTGGTTAAAAGTCTTTATTGCATTGCTTTATTTGGATGGACTTAAGTTTTTGATTTTTGAATTTGAAAGAATTTTTTTAATAATGTTTTTAACAATATCGAAAAGTACCTTTTTTTATGACAAAAGAGAAATTGTTTACAATAAACACATAGATTTTCAACTCACAAATTTAGATTTTGAAATTCTGTATTATTTCTATGGCAGCCAATAAATACTGATATCTACATAATCGGTATTTTACAGGAGAGCGCATTTGGTAAAAAATAGTGACCAACAGGGACCGATGGATATAATACGTTACCTCTTAAGTATGAAACCTCAGAAGAGCGTAGGCATCGGCTAACGACTAGGACAAAAAACATAGCTGCTACTGTAACTTGTCCCCGGTTACATATAGCTAAGCATGATTGTCGCTATCAGGCCGTGAAACTTTTCAACAAGCTACCCACAGATTTAAAATGCATTGATAGACCATACATCTTCAAAAAGAAACTGAAGGATGTTTTGTTGCGAGGTTGCTACTATACCATAGATGAATATGAGGCTGAGAACTTCCTTTAAATATATACTATTATTATTATTGTTATTTAATATTTTTACATGCCTAAAATTATTATTATTTTTTTTTATTTGTAGATTAAGACTTAGAATTAAAAATATTTTTTGTAAAATAATTGTTAAGCTATAAATGAATATGAATATGAATGAATATATGATTAACCCGAAATTTTCCATAATACTTTCAAAACTAGTCTCCATTCTTTTAGGATTTCATGTCGAGCAATGGAAGTCCCATGGCCAATGATGATGATTAATTACCAATTTATTGACTTTAATTACCAACGTAAATATATCAATTAATCAAAAAAGCTTAAGTTTATTAAGATTTTTTGCAAAGGAAATGTTCTATAAACAAAACTGATTTAAACAAAGAAGCCGCAGGAATTGAAGGCAGCATTTTAATTAAGGCTTCTAAGATTTTTTACACAGAATAGGAAAAGGAAATTTAATTCTTATTTGTCACTTAATTACTAGTACGTCTTTTTTGCGGTTTCCGTTTTTTTTCTGCGCTTTGAATGGATTGCAATTTGATTTTTAGAAACAAAGGTTTATTCTTTTTTATAGAAAAAGTAATGTGTTTATCAGTATATGCATGTATGTATGTGTGAACCGTTGAAACATTAAACATACCACTCATTTTGATTCACACGTCAATCAATTCCTTTTACTCGGCGAGTGTCACTGAAGATATAACGTTACTAAAAATTCAAAATGGCGACTTACGGACGCCATATTGTAGAAATAAAAAAATATATATCTAAAAACTACGAGTATATCAAGTGGGGTATCGTTAAATAGGTATTTAAAAATCATTTTTGGTTTTAATTCAACATTTTAAGATTTGACTAACCGTTGTATATCATATCCGGATTTATATCAATTTAAAGTATCGTAAAAACACTTCGCAAATAAGAAACAGTAAAAATTACAAAAAAAAATATGTCGCAGCGGCAAAAATAAAGAAGAAATATAACCATAGTGTTGTGACCATTTTTTCTTACAGTATTTGCATACTGTGTGACAGTTGCAGCAACTATAATAATAAAAATCGATTGTTTTTTGTTCACAATGTAGGTACTTGATGTTATGTATGATTTTATTTTGTCGCAAATATATGTTTATTATTATTATAATTAAATTAACAAATTCGGGTTAGCAACGCTATATAGCTTAGTTAGCATTGCGGTTAAATTGCTTATGACAGTTAAATGAGAATTAAGGGTTGGTCACATTTCAATTAACGCCTGATCTGATATTTCACTTTAAATAAACAAATTGATATTTATAAAGGGATTAATTTCTGAACTGTAATGATGTTAAGAATATTCAATTATCCAGCATTTTACTTGTAGAAGAGAATATTAATATTATTTACAGCCTTTTAAGCAAATAAGAGAGAAACACGTAAGTTGAGATTTTGTAGTTTACGTTTGTTAAATTAATTACCATAATACAGCATGAAAAATGGGTATATTATACCCATTTTTCATGCTGTCATCAATTTGTACTTATAATATGAGTATATCATTTCCATCTATTCCGACACAAGCTTAGCATTGAAATAAAAACAAGGATATTATATTTATTTTTTATTAGTCTCAACAAAAATTTTGCAAAGTTGTTGCATTGAACAATACATTGGTAGTAGGTACTTTGTGTGCTAAAGATAAAAGGCGACTCGCCTCAAATTCTGTAGGAAGATACGAGTTTTGTAAATAATGGACACAGGAAGGATGCAGCTGCTTGCCAAATCTTTGGTTTAGTTTTGGAATACAGGGAAAAAAAATACAGTAATACAAATAAATTGATATAGAGTTCGTGATAAATGGATATATATAATATACTAGCTGACCCGGCGAACTTTGTTCCGCCTTAGACGCCTTAAATGAGCAGATTTTATTAAGTTAATTGTTTTATTATATAAAGTTGTAAGGTTGATCTAGCTTAACCGGTAGTTATCAATCAATCAATCAATCATGTTATGACTATGAATATTGAATTCGAATTGGTACTGTCAATTCTATGTCAAATGTCTTAAGGTTACATTAACAAAAGTTTAATAATTTTATATGGTGGTTAAGTAATTTTAAATTTCCTAATTTTCCGCGCAATTTTTTAAATTTTTTCTTTTATAAGAACCTTCTCCTGATAAAAACTAACAGATAAAAAAATAATTAGCGAAATCGGTTCAGCCGTTCAGGCGTGATGCCGTGACCAAGGGAAATAGGGATTCATTTTTATATATACATATATAGATGATACATAGCCGAAGAAAACTAAAAAACATTACTTTCATCGTTCATTTTTAAATATTATTATTAATCTAAATTTGAAATTCAAGAAAAACCCACGTTTCCAGTGCCTCAATTTCCTGAAAAGTAAAACACCATAATATTTTGTAATGTGCACCCGATGCGCTTTCATTTGATACCCCACTCGAGTATATTTGCAGATTTTCGACTTCCCTTCTGACTTCCCCACTCTCACCCCCATAACTTTTAAACGCCACAACCGATTTTTATGAAACGTGTCTATGAACACTCCCGCAAAATTCACCATGCATACAATAAAAAAAAATTAAATCGCTCCATCCTTTCGGGAGGTATGATGTCCCAGACAGACAGACACACAGATAGACAGACAGATACGTCAAACTTACGAGTATAACACCAGTCATGTTTGGTCGGGGGTTAAAAAAAGGAACTTTAACTGCTCATCAGATAAACCCACGACCTTCGGAGTGAAAGTCGAGTGTGCTACCACTTAGCCAAGGATAGATAATAATGTCTGATTGAAAGTATTTTTAATAAAAGTTAACTTTTATTATTTAATAAAAAAGTGTTAAATAACAAATCAGCTTCCACCCAAAATAAATGTTATCATAGACTTTACCTCCGGAAATTTGACGATATTTTCCCGCGTTTCTGTTTGTCTATTTCCTCGCAAAGGTACGAAAGCTGTACCACTATATTTCACTCGGCTCTGGCATATTGTATGAGAACAGAGCTCTACTATTTACTACGTAGCATAGTATACAAGGTGTTTCAAAATTGGTATATAAAGCGGAAGTGGTGTGAATGGCATGCACCATGCGATTATTTTTGTTCTATAACATTTCGATTTGGAGGCCTTCGTAAAAATGCCCCGTATTTTTTATCTTATCTTATCTCGAGGTCATGTTTAGCCTCATATCAGTTGGTTAAATTTTTTTAAAAGTTTTTTTTAGATGTTAAAAATGTACTTTAATCACTGTTTTTCTACATTATTATTATGACCAAGTGTTACTTTAAATATTACCTCTCAAGGTTTCCAATTAATATAGAAATATATAATTTGAGGCTTTTCTCGAAAAAAATGTACATACAGATTTACTTTACCTTTTAAGATACCTTAAATGTTTTTTTTTCGACAAATAATCTTCCAGATGTTAGAACAAGATATGATCGCCTACTGCATGCCATTCACAACCTTTACGCTGTATATACTAATTTTGAAACACCTTGTATAGCACATAGTATATCTAGGAGGTATTTTATTCAGGAGCTTCAGGTACGTTATGTGGTTTCAGTTTATTCACTACGGCTTAGCATTTTTATTTCCTTGCAATTCTTCGTTAGAGTGTAAAATACGACTTTTGAATTTGTAAAGTTTATGTTAAAATGTCATTTATGTTTTGTCCTCAAGAATATTAATGGTTAAAGATCTGTTTTTGCTTTGGCTCAAAAATTAAACGGGTATAGCCCTACATAGCTATACATAGCCAATTTTCTATTTAGTTTTCAAAAGTTAACCATATTATATCTAATAGTTTATATTTATGATTTATTGTATATATAATAATACCTTCGAATCCGAAGTTTAAATAGATTTTTGGGTCCAAATAGTTCAGTCTAAAAGTTTTTCAATTGCCAAGAAGACTCTTTATTAATTACTAGTGGCCCGCCCCGGCTTCGCACGGGTTTTTATTCAACTTTTTTTCCCGGCAATCATTCGATTTTTTCTCATATTTTAAACCTTCCCTAGACCTCCACGAACATTTCAAGACCGCATGATAAGATAAATCCGTTCAGCCATTCTCGAGTTTTAATCAGACTAACGAACTACAATTAATTTTTATTTAAAACGACGTTTGATATAAAAGCTTTTATGTGTAATGTTTTAAGTAGAATAAAGCAATTGTGGTACATATGTCGCTTATATTTTGACGTAAATCCATGATTTTTACGCAAGCAGTCAAAAGTGATTTGAGTTCACCAAATAAACTAAGGGTGAAATGGGTTTTCGGCGAAACGTGTTTTGGGAAATGGAATTCTATGAATAGTGTTTCCCTGGTAAACCCGTGCAGAACGGAACGTCAAACCTCAAATTATTTCTGACTATTACTGTCCTATGACTTAATTAATTAGTATTTGATAAACCTCGAATCAGCAAACTAACGCAAAGTGAACATCCACCAACTAGATGGACCTACGATCTGGTGAAGGTAGCGGACTCGTGGTGGTCACAGGCTGCTACCAACCGAAGTTACTGGAAGTCTTTGAGGAGGCATATGACCAGCAGTGGAATGATAAATAAATAAATAAATCTTTCCGGACTACAGTACTCACACAGCATCATCTAACCCCAAACTAAGCAAAGCTTGTACTATGGGTGTTAGGTGACTGATATACTATATAGATACAGTTTTTTTTTGTAAATACATACATATAATACATAGAAAACACCCAGACCCAAAACCAGAGATTGTAAATCATGATGATTACTTAGTTAAAATGTTGGTTATGATTTCATAACAGTCATGCTTATCCACAGTAAAATTATTAATTTAAACCCAATTTATCTAAAACAAAGCTGTCAGTTTACCTTGATACTTATACAAAACGATGTCTAGACTTTTAATCCGTTAAAAGTGAACTTAATTCGAATGCTCTGAGAAAGTGCTCGGTAATAAAATAAAAGCTAAGGACCCATGGAGCTTTTAAAGGTTTAATGGTACAGGTTAACACTTTAGTTTGCACATTATTTAAGACTAGCTGTGCCCTGCGGTGCTACCCGCGTTATAATGGATGAAGTACTCTTAACCAACAACATAATTATTTATTTGAATAAAGATTAATAATTATTATGTTGATACAACTTAAACAAATTATTTCGACCAAATTAGGTACCATAAAAACGGTTTTTGTGAGTTAATCTTAAAAGATAGACATATACTATCGCGGACTGTTTTTTAGATCATTAAAAGAGCTATTATTCTTTAATACATATTTTTTGTGTATCTTGAACCGTTTTCACGGCGCACGCAACGGAAGGCTTCAAAGATGAACAATTTCTCCCGTTTTTTACACATTTACCACTATATCTTTGCTCCTATTGGTCGTAGCGTGATGTTATATAGCCTATAGCCTTCCTCGATAACTGGACTATCCAACACAAAAAGAATTATTCAATTCGAACCAGTAGTTTCGGAGATTAGCGCGTTCAAACAAACAAACAAACAAACAAACAAACAAACAAACAAACAAACTCTTCAGCTTTATATATTAGTATAGATATCATCATCAACACCCTATTAACGTTCCCACTGCTGGGACACACGGACTTAGAGTAGTGCCCTGCTGTGACCAGTGTTTTATTGGATTTCACTTTGCCGTTTTTAAAAGTAAGACTATATCGGTTCCAGCCTTTAGAAAATCGGTGTACCAAATTACATTTAAATCGGTTTAGTATTTTTTGCGTGCAAGACAGAGACAGAGTTACTTTTGAATTTATAATGTAAAATAACTAGGGATTCACCCAAAAAAACAAAAACAGAGCTTGCTATGGTTTTTTTAATGACTAAGATACTTTTTAAAGTAGGTAAATAAATACAAATGACCCGCACTTGGCCAGCTTGTTAAATTAAGGCCTAAATATCTCTCGCCAAGAGAGAAGACCCTGTGTCCCAGCAGTGGGAACGTTAATAGGGTGATGATGAAACAATACACAACAAGATACGTAATTTTCTCACTCAGTTTTTTT
Organism: Gymnoscelis rufifasciata; assembly: GCA_929108375.1. Classification (NCBI taxonomy): domain Eukaryota; kingdom Metazoa; phylum Arthropoda; class Insecta; order Lepidoptera; family Geometridae; genus Gymnoscelis; species Gymnoscelis rufifasciata. The sequence continues at coordinate 1,042,728 of OV815315.1, read as the reverse complement.
GTTCTGGTTATAACATTGTTGTTTTTCTGGAAGTACAAAATAGAAACAAAGCTATCTTCTCCTTGTCATTTCTTTGATGCCAACTGTCTAAGTGATAAGAGTGAGATAGCACACTTTCTGTCAGTTACAAGGACTTTTTAGCCGTCGGTTATGTTAAGATCAAATCTTACTGTTCTTTTGTTTCTGATTGAATGGATTGAAAGCGCTATGATATTGGTGCATTGTCTGTCTCTGTGACGCAGTAGGCATTTGTCCGCGACCATAGAGCTAATACACCTCATACAATGCGAATAGTATCAGACAACGAGTCTGACTAATATATCATACCTAGGACATCGACTGCGGTATTTGTTTTAGTACCGACCAGTTTCCTGAGCTGAGAACAATGTTATGTGCGATCTACAATTTCTATATATATCTTATCTTTTTCTATATGTATGTATTTACAAAAAAAAATGTATATATGTATGTAGTATATTAGTTACCTAACACCCATAGTACAGGCTCTGCTTAGTTTTGTTGATATGTGATGCTGTTTGAGTGGTACGTGAATATAAGGGATATTTGTTCAGGGCTCAAACTGCACTGGTTATTAATAGTAGTAATCCCTCAAAATTCTCTTTCGTTATTGAAAAGTAACTAATAGTTATGTAATACAACAATAAGGTTTACAATCTTTATTTCTGACTCCCTCAGTGGTGCGATGAGCAAAGGTCCGATTGTGGCTGATTCCTGTCGAGGAGGGGTCAATTGTTTGTTGGTTCTGCAAGCATTTTCTCATTGGTCTGGCAGTTTAATTTGTATGATAAAATATCTATATACATAATGTGTGTCTATTATTTAAGTATATCGGATATCTAGTACCCGTAACACAAGCTTAGAGCTTACCACGGGGCTTGATATTGTTGTGTGGATTGTCCGGAAATTTTATTTCTTATTTATTACATGAGGAATCTTATAACTGTATATTTTTACGTAAAGTAGCGTGTAGATTTAATTACCCTTCCACTACTAATAATCAGTATACTCGTAACTAGTATTTATAATATGTATCCAAAAGATCAAAACGTTAAAGAAAAGTACGTAGTTCCAACGGGACATAGGTGAGAGGTACTTACGGTTTGCTCACGACATTACCAGGATGCTTGTATTTTCAACACGATAAATTGTCGGTTAGCATTAAGATTTTTAATATTAAACATGTTGATGACAATATGCATGAATTATGATATAATTATAAATTAAACTACAATCTTTCAGTAATAATTAATTTTGTTGAACTTTATATTTACCGATTAGCTAATTCAATCAATTTAAATTATAGTGACATAAATTGTAATAGGCCATCATATTGGAGAAGCCATTGGCTCCTGAAATACAGTTTTTACTAGTTCGGGAGCCCATGGTTCTATATCTTTGTTTAAACATTTGTTTATGTCAATAAAGAAATTATTTGATTTGATTGATTAATGTACCATCACTATTTATGAATTATGAGGCCTCTTGACGCAAGACCCGACTTGCGCAAAGGTCCGCAGACATAGATAGCGTCTATTTGGTTTTGTAGTCGAAGGTCTACAGGTTTACAACTGTTTTGAATGCATTAAGGTTCATATATTTTGGATTAAATTGTTCCCTAGTTTCCTGTTGTCCTCTCTCATTAAATGGCTCCCAGCTTCTTTAAATTTCTGATTATTTTAAATATTATTACATCAAGTTCATCAACAGAAACTCTTTAATAACATTATATAACTGAAGAGTTTGTTTAGTTTTAGGTTTAAAGAACTTTATTCTCATAAAAACACAATGGTTCACTTAAAATGAGATACATAATAAAATTAATCTAGGTTTTACATAAATATTACTTAACCTCTGGTACCTTAAATAATTCTACAACTTATTTATCTTATTTAACTATAAAAATACTGGTTTTTTACTATAAACTACTAATAATTAAACACATGTTCTTTAAGTTTCAATTTATAGGTTTTCAATTGATCACATTCCTTTATTAAGTTTAAACGCGCTAATATCTGCTAATTACTGGAAGATAATGATAAATGTACGTTGTTCCCGCGGGAATAACCATACCATCTACAGAATATATAGAAAGAATGTAAGTAAAAGTACTATTTCATTCAAAATTGCTGATGAATTTTACTACTTGCACTTTAAAATATGAATTGCTTTGGTTAGCTCTTCACGCTTGAACCGAGAAACTCCGAGCTGAATTATAAAAGATAGTTTGATAAAGTATATTAACGTCTTTATAGCTCGGAGAAACGTATATCTTATCCTCGTGAAAATCCATTTTTAATACGGGTAAAGCTGTTTTCGAAAACATACATTAAGAAAAGTTACTTACATTTAATATACTGGCTTCAAGTCCTTTGTGCTGAGAGTTGTAGTTAAGCACAAAAACATGTCACCACCCTCCGGGCTGGGCCAGTGCGTGAAGCGATTTTTTTGTGTTTCGTAATGTGGTCCGGAATTCCATCTACCTTCTAGGTCTTCATGCTCCATCTTAGACCACATCGTCACTTTACATCAGGTGAGATTGTGGACAAATGAAGGCTTATCTATCATAAATAAAAAAACATGTTTCTTGCTCCCGACTTCTTGCCCTGCAGGAGTCTTATACCAACGCTTTATGGAAACCTTCATGAAGACGAAACCTTAGCTAGTTTTCATTTATATAAAAAAAAAAGTAATTTATTAACCAGTGTACAAAGATAGTGTTATAGATACATGGTAGTACGATGAAGTTACAAATATAATTAATAAGTTACAATTACAATTAATATAATTAAATTGATTATTATTTATTAGTACAGTTATTTTATATGACTGTGTGGTTTGAGGGGCATTACCCTGTTGTAACTCAGTTGCCAACTATAACTAGCCGAGAGCTGGTAATGTCCTAAAAACTGCGTAAAATATGCAATACTTTCTTTGATCTCTAATAAATGATTAATATTATACTATGAAATAGCAAGGTGTAAGTTGATTCTTCTTTTTTTGTCACTTTTTAAACGTTATTTTTTTTGAAAACTCTCAATAGTGCAAAGCTTTTATAAATTGAGCGACTTGCAACTACTATGCCCATTAGTAATCCATTGCCACCACGACTCTAATTATTATATTATCAAAGTTAAACAATGTTACAAGTACATCATTATAAAATCTTCCACGAAAACAGCACTTACAACTCACATGTTGTAAACACAAGCAGGTGAGCATTACGGGGAATTGGGTGGAATAATTCAAATGTCCTCGTCCTGGAGCTTAGACACAGCTTGCACGGACGAGCTGTCCTGTCTGATACATGAAAACAAGCTGTGTACTTCTAGCTTATAAAGTTAGGTAATCTAGCTAAGGTAATATGTGTTTGTAACTATGTTTCCTTACTCATTTGGTAAGAAGCGGAGCGTCCATGTTAAAAATGTATTGTAATAACTTAATTAATTTTGTAAATGTAAGCAAAAAAGGGTACGGACGCTATAAAAAAGCATTAGGGTGCGGCTACATTAGCGGCCTCCAGCGAATATTGGAGTCACGATGTGTGTGGCTGGGTACATCGTTGCAACGCGAAGTATTCAAGCAAAGACGATGTTTGGTGTGGTCGTTCGTGGCTACAGCGCAAAACGCGACACAAATCTTGCCGCGTGAATTTACAGAGTTGCTTACTGTCAATCTGGGTTAAGGGTAGGTAGTTTCCCTTAACGTAAGTAGTCTATGGATGAACAATTTCAAGAAGCTAGTTTCAGCTGATAGTTTGATGGCGTCAAACAAACTTAAATTTGCATTTTCTTCGATATTTAAATTATAATAATATTTTTTACAATCCACACAACAACATCAAGCCCCGTGTTAAGCTATAAGCTTGTGTTCCGGGTACAGTTCTGATAAAATTGATATAATAATATATTTTTTTATGCAGAGTAAGATTAAGACACATTCGTAACCTTCGCACACATGATTCGAACCGGCATCTCCGGGATAGCGCCCCGACGTGCTACCAATTACACCAACGCGTCAATTACGTGATCGGCCGGAACTCCGTCAATTAATAAAAAAATCATTGCAATTATCATTTCTTGGTTTGGTTATCTGGGGTATCTAAAGTAAATATGTATTTTAATTAATTTGCTTCAACACGATTATCTCGAGAACTACTTATCCGATTCCAAAATAATCTTTAAGTGTTACATAGCCTATTTATCACGGAAGGCTATAGGCTACTTTATACTGCGCGAAATCCAAAACGCGGGTAAAGCCGTGTCTAGTAAAGATATTATGATACAAGTAAATGGGTCATCCGATTCTCTTAACAGTTGCATAAACTTGTAGAACTAGGTCACAAGAAAACTTTATGAAAACACCCTTACGACACTATACTTACGACTGATCATGCTAAATGGCCATTTTATGGATTGTTATAGCTCATAACTTTCTGTTTGGAAACTGTGAACGTGTGGAAAGAAAGAGAGATGAGTATGTGTGTTCTGAATAAAACATTAGATCCTAGGCTTAAGGCATGATTCACCATCTCCGATTTAAATCCATACTAATATTACAAATGCGAGAGTAACTCTGTCTTCTTTCACGCAAAAACAACTGAACCGATTCAATTCAATTTCGCTTCTTTCATAAACACAGATGCTCTAGAGCCTGAGAAAGTACATACTTTTACCGCGAGAAAATGTCATTCCACGGAAAAATCCATTAAAACGCGGGAACGCCGCGGGGCACTACTAGTTAGTCAATATTTCAAATACAGAGCTATTTCGCTCTGAAACTTGTGTCAAAGTGAGATATTATAAGAGAATAAAAATAATATTATTATTTGTGTATGTGTTTTACTTTATTCATTTATTTGTGGTTACAATAAAGGTGTTAACATAATAGATTCCCTGACATGAGCCCCGTTGGGGCATTACAACTTCGACTTAACTTAAGATGTATCCTATACTATATTTACTTAAATAAACTTAATAATAGGAACAGTTGGTAAGTATTTAACATGTGCAATGATCTTTGTGCACCGTCTTCGTGTTCCTAGCAGATCCTATCCATCCAAAGGTTTTCTGAAAGAGATCGCTTTAAGCGATAGGGCCGCCGAATGTACAACAAATGTGGCTATTGATTGATATTTTTAAGTTAGTCTGTAAGCATTAGTGTGCAATAAAGATATTAGGTATCTATCTATCTATTTCCAAATAGGTCAATAGTAAAAACTACAATAGCGCTTATCTAAAATAGGTTTGGTTGATGATTTCGCCTATGTGGGTTACATTTTGAGTCGTAAAAGACGTTCTGCCTTGAACAGAACAAACAGGTTTAACAAACCCAACACAACATGTACTTTTTAATGGTAAGCTTAATCTCTGTTTAGTAAATTTTATTTTTAACATATATTCTTGTGAACCGTATGATAAAGTGTCTCATAACGGATATTAATTACAAGTCATTCATATTGTAATGAAGACAGAAAGTCAGCCTTATTAATAATATACGACGAGATGAATAAATAGCTTATTGAAGTAATTTGATCATACAAATTTATAACTTGTTTGACATTGAAAAAAGCTGTGATAGCTAAGTGGGAGACCCGTCGACTTTCATTCCGAAGGTCGTGGCATCAAACACCCGCCGCCACCTTTGGATTTTTCTTCTCGTAAAATGTATGTGCGTTTTAACGGCATCGTGAGGAAACCGGCATGTTCTGAGAACTTTGAAGAGTTTGAAAAAAATGTGACATTTATCAACCCGCACTTTGTCAGCATGGTGAATAAAGACCTTACAATAAATCATTCTCGTCTAGAGAAATGTCCCTGTGTCCCAGCAGTGGGAACGTAAATACTCGTGATTATGTTTATTTTACATTGATTTGTTACCTAAGCATAATACTCGGTGTTTAATGCCGCGAGCTGTTCATTAAGGGCCCTTGGCCTTATGGAATGGGTCGTTTCGCACTAGCATTATGCCCGTGTTCCACCTACTGCAAACGGAGCTGACTGCGTTTGGACTCGCAAGAAAATCTTCTTAATCCCAATTCCACCATTTAATGATTGAAAATGGTTTAATTGAACCAAGTTCAACCACAGAAAAATATCAATATCTTGGCAAAATAACAGTCGCATAGTCAAAGTCAAAATATTTATTTCCTCAGACGCACAGGGCATGTATGGACAGGTCAACTTAAAGTTAATTTAAATAAAAACAAAGAATAATCAAGGAAATAACATTGTCTTTAAAGTTCGTTTATTTTTTTTACACTGAGTTGAGAAGCTTTCATCTCTTATGTTGTTATATTGCAAACATCTATTTCAGATACGGTAAGCCCAACACCAAACTATCACAAATAATTTATTGAAAATGAAGGCAAGTAAACAGCCTGAGAGCAAAGTGAATCCAAAATATATACCACTAACGACATTGTGAATAGTTGATAGTTGATAGGATCCAAAGTTCCGCTTGGAACGGGCGGTCAGGCAGTCCTGCGGTTGGATAATGTTAGTGATTCTTGATAGAAAGGGATTTATTATTAAGAAGGGCCTTAGTAAGCCGTTGGCAGTCATGGAAATGGGATAGTGGTGGGATAATCAGCTTGTCTTTTTGTTGTGGCCAAGCCCTTGAAATATTTGTAATTGGTTGACTTTAAATTTTTGTGTTATTGATCTTAATATTCAAGGATACTGTGTCAGGAAACCCAATTATTATTATGTGATTATTATTATAAGCTATTTTGTATAATAGTGCATTAAGCAGCGTCGTTGAGTTTAAAAAAAAACTTTTAGTTGTATTGAGATAAAAAAATCATAGAAAATATATTATAGTATTAATGCTCGATTTGCTCTATCAGTTAAAGGAACATACCCATGGACGGTGCTGCCAACTGGTGCAATATTCTATATATTCTACCATACCGGCCTTACATTAGCCGCCTACACTGCAGGCGACACCGCCGTAACAGATGATCCACGATGCTGACACTTTAGTTTATAAGATTTATATTTTTTATGTATGTTAGTCTATAAGGTATATGTTTATATGGGCCTTAGATGCCTTACATGCTGAATATCGCATCAGTGTTGCCACCTGTAGTTGCTGCATGTTATTGGAGAAAAACCTAAGAAAAACTTTTGCATTTTAAACACTATACCATAGAAAAATAAACTACTATGAATTCTACTTTCAAAGTTATAAAATATTTTACTATCTTATTATAAAAGCCACAATGTGTTACGTTTATATAAAAACATACATTGTCACCTGCATAGTTGGAAAGTTATTTAACTCGGTTTTATTAAACTTGGTTTACGACTATCAGCGGACGGTGGTTACAAAGTAAGACTTTGTTGTCTAAGTGGAATATCGGACTTGATTATTAAGTGCATTCTGAGAGCTATATGGTTAGAGCACTATCATCATAAAAGTATTGTATATCATGAAATAATCTTTTATAATATGTATACGAACAAATGCTGTTTTCTAAGATAAGTGCTACATTAAACAATATAATGCAAAACGTAGCGTTTTGCATTATATTGTTTAACAGATAGGCAAAAGCATAAGAACACCTTTATACGTTCCCACTGCTAAGCTGCGACATAGGGACTTTTCTCTTGACTTATTTCGCATCGGTATTGTGTTTCATAAGTATATTAAGTAATATATTTTAAAATATGTAATAAAATAAAAAATGGATGACAATAATTTCAATCTATTAAACTAGCCGTGATCAATACTTAAACGTTTAAACAAATGCGGTAATGTATACCCATAAATATTAATTCAAAATTAAAAATAAATAAGAAACAGGTTAAAAATAGTTTCATCTAAATTCCTAAATAACTATTTCTACATTCGAGAAACCAAATAACGATTCCAAACTACTCGTTAGCCATAAACAACGAAAATTAAATTAACATCGGAATCCGTAGCAGCGCTGCCCTCTACGGCGTAGCCACTCTGCCGTGTCACACCTATTTCGTGTATCTTGCAAAACCTTGTTTTGAGCAATCGCCGTTCAAAGTTTTTTTCAGTTATTTACCTTTTTTGAAAAAATATGATAATTTTATTAGATTTTTTTTCCGTATTATAACGAGTCGCAAGCTTCTTAACAACGGGAAGGTATTAAAATATTGAAATCTTAATTATTTTACGAGTTATTAGCGATAACTAAGATAGGCATAACAAGGTATCCATACAAAGCTTGATTTACGCGCTCTGTAACTTAAAATACACTACTTGTGCCAAACTGACTTAATTCGTTAGGTGTTGCATAAGTCAGTTAAGTATGAGTTATCATAAATAGGTCTGACAGGAAGTGATTATTTGTGGCAACAATTTCTATGATAATAAAACTTTTTAAGAATTAGCTTACCTTAACTAGCATTAGAATTAGCAACCAGTATTTTTTCATAAAATGTTGCTATTTCCCTACCCCCTAATAATACTGTAAATGAGTTTAATATTCCGCTATCGAACCGATTTTGATTATATTTTGCAAATAAAAAAGTTTAAATCTTGGAAACAAATAATACCTTCTTCCCATGGAAAAACCATTTAGCTCGGAATAAGACGCCAGGTAGGTGAAATTTAAGAAAAACAATTTTTAAGTCTTTAAGAATTAAAATATTGTATTATAAATAACAATAACAGCCTTACGAACTTCAGTCTATTCTATCTTAACAATAAAGTCTGTTCTCTCTCAAATCTCAAATTAACAAACTCTTCAAAAACACACACTTAAAGAACCAGGTTAAAATAATGTACCTATCTAAAAGTATTGACTCAGTAACAAGCAATTAAATAATTCTTATTATAATGACAACAAATTCAAAATAGTAAAATTAATTAAAATCACAATCAGAAAATCAAAATCACATATACCGCAAAGCCTCATGCAGAATACAATAAGTAGTTAATGATTAAAATATACGCAAACCTGGTTCAATACTTTAGTACTTAATTTTTTTTCCAATTAGACTAAAAAGTCTTAAATTTTGTTAACATAGGATACATAAATATAATTAAAACAACCAGGTACGAGTGCGAGATCAAATTCTAGGTATAATTAAGTGATGCTGATGAGTCATTAATATTCAGGTTTCAGTCATTGACACAAAAATCAAATCATTAAAATCGTGAATTGAATAAAATATCAATCAGAAAAAGAAAACCTCAATCAATGTTTTGAAATACAGAATCAAATCATATAAATAACACGGTATACATAGATCTAATTAGAACAATATGAGATCAAAGTTTGAATGTGAATAAAAACTTCCGATAGACTCTGGGAAGAGAATCGCATAATTTTATCAATTGGTCTTTCTTCGCCTTGATCACTCCTTTTGTCTTTCCTGCCTTGGTAAATCGGTTACTAAATATTTTTCCGCCAAGTTCAGTGCATTTTTGCGTAACACTTTCAATTCCTTAAAACTTTCTTCTTTATATACATTTTTGACAAATATGTTAGTCAAGCCCCTTCGGAATTCGACTATTTTCAATGACTGTATGTTATCTTGTTTTGGGAATGCGTTTTTTTTAGTTAGTCAATAAGTTCACCATATTTTTATGAGAAATAATCATTTAGATCGTACATTATTTTGATGTTTGGAAAATGTATTTGTGATGCACGCGTGCACTGCATCTGCGGCCATATTTGTCCAAATAAACAAATCTTATTTTTTCAGCGTCGATTAAGTCTTCTGAATTTATAAGCCGAATCATTGCTGTGAAGAGGATGCGATTTTTATTTTGGGCTGAGTAATTGTCGCTGTAAATAATTACTTCTTTCTGGTGTTTAGCGTTGTGGACAATGAAGTGCACATATGACGAAGCAATATAGCTTTGCATCTACTATCGCCTTCATGCCAAACGATACAGAAAGCTTTCTCGTTTTTACCTGGAGACACAAATGTCTCATTAAATAAAACCAATTTCCGTGAGAAATAATTATCTTTAGTTTGTAATTTCGGCATACAAATGGCCTTCTGCATGTCTGCTGTAAAAACTTTTTTCAGATCATCGGAGTCGTTGGAATCTTCTTCTAGCAGCTGTTTTGATAGGTTGCGATTTTCCAAATGAGCTCTGTATGTGTTACAAAACTAGCAATCACACTCATCACAAACGTGGTCTGGTTGGGCTAACTCCTGTATCTTTGGGCACCCGCCGCGCCTATATCATGTATGTAACTAGAGTAAACTGAGATAGCCATTTTTTTCAAGTAAAATTATTGTCATGCCTAGTTAGTGTATGTTAAAATACTAGACATTGCCATGACAGAGAGAGGCAAAATCATAGTTGCATGAGATAGGGTGACAGCTTTTTTCAACGAATTAAACAAGAATAGACTTTAAATGAATATACTCCATGGTTTATAATGTCATTAAAATACGATTTGCACCTTTTACGCGCAACTCATGTAACTTAAGATAACGGACATACGCTTGACACGGCAGCACTATGGCGTAGCCGCTATGGCGTAGCAGTGTACGGAATTCGCTATTTCGTTAGCAGAGATTTCGTTTCAGTAATTAACGACGGGTAAGTGTTTCCGTACTAATTGGTGAAAAAGGCGATATTTTGACTATTACGGTGAGTATGTACTGCGTAGGTAATTAAGCTTAGATCTTTAATTGGCTAGTTTGACTAAGTTAAGCTATAAGGGGTAGAAAGGCCTGGATGGATGTGGATATTTCTACGTCTAGTCCTTAGTTCTGTTTCTTCGTTGGACTTCTTAATAAATATTTAAGATAATCTTTCTAAGTAAATGTCATAGGAAAAGGGTTTTTAGGCGTGAATCTCGGAAGGAGATGTCATTTTAATAAATATAAATATAAAATATATCCGGACTATTTTATTAATAAAATAAAAGAGTCCGCATATATTTTTTTTATTAAACTACCTTAATAAGTCATATTTTTCATATTAGCAACTTAATAGTGCGGCTTCACGAAATTGCAATGGTAATGTTATATTTTTTGGGTTTGAATGCTAACCTTTTATATGTATTTAGGAATGCGTGGAGTATTAACAAAATATCCTTATTAGACCCCTACTTTTTAGATCTATCATAAACCATCATTAAACAATCTACCCATAAGCCCGAAATTTGCAAAGATGAAGAAGTTATAAAAACAACTAATTCACTCTGTAATGGTTTGTAATCCTTCCTGCACTAAGTTATCCAGTCTTATTTATGCCTCACTAGTATCCAAACTCAGCAAAAACGTTATGTAACCCCCTAAGAATAAACAACGTTGCCGAACAGCCTTCGCCGGAATGAAGGGACGCCTAAGCTCCATAGATCGTTGTGGGCAGCTGGCTACACATAAAACTCATTTTAGCTTAAATTTTGCATTGTTACGTCGCGCTGCATTAACCGGAAAAAGTATATCGTGTCACTTTATTTTTAAAAGAAAAAAATACAATTTGTAATACAAACGTTGCGCGTTGTAACAAAATGAATAAAAAACCTTTTGTGTACAAAATATTGGTCTGATAAAGTTTTAAATGGAGTAAACGCTTTTTAAATTCTTTTGTGATCAGTTTTCAGGATGAAAATACCCACTAGCATGGAAAAATAAAATAAATCTTTATTGTTATGTACCGTTAAACTTAATTGCAGTTTACTACATACCTACCTTTCTCTTTGATCTTTCATACGATATTTTGCTATATATTTGTGATAAAAAAACTTGAGGTACACCATAGACTTATAAATAATAATATAAATGTATTGTGTCTTTAAATATGTTACTGCTAAAGTCACCAAAACTAATATCGCCAGATAATAAACTAATAAAAATAAGTTTTCAAAAGAAAACTTATTATTATTCTGTGTCATGAACGCTTTAAATATACGTGATGGAAATAAGAATTTACGAATCAAAATATTAGACATCTAACCTAGAACCTAGACTAATAGAAACAGAAATCATATGTCAGATGCACAATAGCCGCACGTGACTCGAACAATCTCATATTGGACCACAGATCTATAATTTTTATTTAACACGCAAAATGATGAACGTAGGGTGGAAGCGAGAAGTTGTTTTTCTTTTCTGTTCTATTCTAACAGCCCGTTTACATCCACTGCTGAGTAAAGGCCTTCTCTTCATCACGCCAAAGTCGGAGGTCCTTATTAAGTTCAAGTTGCCAAAGACAAAAAGAGACAGTAATTGAAGTACTTATTGGAGGTTTGGAGGTTTTGTCTGTTCACGTCCGTAAGTGGTAACCCTCTGAATCTTTACACGTGACCTCCGGGTGGTGCTAAGAACAGTCTCTGGTGGTAGGCTTCGGCCGCGGCTTGTCACCACCCTCCGGGCTGGGCCAGTGCGTGAAGCGATTTTTTCGTGTTTCGTAATGTGGCCCGGAGAAGCCACCTTCTAGGTCTTCATGTCCCATCTAAGACCACATCGTCACTTTACATCAGGTAAGATTGTGGTGAAATGAAGGCTTATCGATCATAAAAAAAAAAAAAATAATAATATTGTGTCATAGTTTTGACTACGGTGAGCTCAGGTCCGCTTGCGGCGCAAGAGATAGAGGATTCGATTCCCGACGTGGAGTCTGGTGTTTGTAGGTTCTGCAATCACTTTCTCCTTGTTCTAGGTGTTTAATATGTTAATTAATAAATATTAATGTAAAATATTATATATATTATTTATAATACTTATCTATATAATTTTTTTAACTAATATTGGCTTTTTACTTTTTTTTCATATTCTTCGATAAATAGGCTATCTAACAGTGAAAGACTCGTTGAAATTGGGCTAGTAGTTCCTGAGAATAGCGGGTTTAGACAAAGAAACTATTCAGCTTTATAATATCCACTTGAACGTCCAATGGTACTGTAGACAATAAAGTGAGAGAAATTTTCCGTTATTTTCCTATTTTTCGCAAGTTAATTTCTTTATGATTTACTTGTGATTTCTGTATTAAAATTAAATATGTTATTGAAAAAACTAGACTCCAACCCCGTTAAAACGGTACCAAAATAATAATTAAATGTTCAGAGGAAGTATTTTAAATAAATTTATCAAAATAGGTCTCCAAATCAGCCTAAAAATGCTACCATCCTATGTTTGATAACTTTTTAGTAAATGAAGATGTAGGTATGATGATTCATATTATTATTCAAGTTTATATAATTATAATAAAGAAAATAAATACATTTTTGGTTTTGAAATAGGTTTAGTACTTTTTATGTGATAAATAGTTTTAACGGAAAAAACGCGGCGTTTTTCACGCTCCGCGCGCGTAACGCGCGCTGGGACGTTAGTCCCTAGTTACGCCGAGGGCGCTGGACGTTACAGTGGATATTAGTATAGATTTATTCACTTAAGGGAATATCCACGTTTTATGCCAACAATTTTCTAATTACTAGTAATTATGTTCTCTCATTCATCACTCAGCTCCCTAGAATAACAAAAGCGAAAGTTGCCGATGTACAGTCCTCTCGCGTGCCTATTAGCCCTATTATCTCCCACAAAGAAACCTCCAATAACTCAACGTAATCGATGTTAATCCATTATCCCGAAATTCGCTGAAATTGGGTCAAAGAGCCACAATTTACTGACGATTTCCGAAAGGGTTGGAGTGGGGAAAGTTAGAAGAATTTCCGTTACTTCGTATGGTATGTTGTACCAAAGCGTTTTTCGTACGTTTTGGCAGTAGGAACTCCTCAGGATAAAAGCCTCGCTCGATCACAATGCATGGGTTTGCCAATTTTGGGATTGGTTTTGGCGAGCGCAACAGTTAAACCGGCGTCAGCACAGTTGAAATATGTGACAACGTTAGTAGGGTGCGGTCTAGAAGGCCCATATTGAAAATCGCTATAATATCAATAACTATAAAAAGCGTAAAACAACTGTAAATTTGTAAAAAAATATCCTATATGGTGTAGCCTATTCTGAGATGATATTTTTGTTTTATAGAATATATAGAATTATAAATTTATTTTTAATTCCCATTTCATAATATTACGAAATGATAAGAAATTTTTCATAACATTATTATTATTAATTCTTTATTGCACAACAAAACAATGTACAAAAGGTGGGCTTAATGCCAAGGAAATCTCTACCTGCCAATCATTACAGGTAATGAGATATAAATTGGCGTGCTAGTACAAAATCACTTAAAAAAAAATAGGACATTACATAACATTCATAGTATCTTCGTTTTATCCGGTCAGATAAATTACAGACACATCATATTTATTTATTATTTAAATATTTATTATTAAACATTCTCTAGGTAAGTTTAGTCATGTACCTATCTATTAAGTGGCATCAATGTTTGATGTTTCTTTTGATAATTATCCTTATAATATTCACCACCCAGCCGATGTCGGCGAAAGCTTAGGTTATCGTCGTCGTCATCATCAATACCCTATTAACGTTCCCACTGCTGAGACACATGGATTTATCTCTTGGCGAGAGAGATTAGGCCTTATTTCACCAAGCTGGCTAAGTGTGGGTTGGTAAACGTCATATGTCTTTCAAAGTTCTCAGAACATAAAGGTTTCCTCACTAAAGCACATGTGTAGAGCGCACATATTTTTTTCTAGAAGAAAATCCAAAGGGGCGCGGCTAGGTTCGACCCACGATCTTCGGATTTAAAGTTAAGGTTGTTCCCACTTAGCCAACACGGCTTTTAAGCTTAGTCCACTAGTAATAGTAGCCGAAACCGGTTAGTTATATTGTATTAAAATTTAACTTTTAAGTTATATTATATGCCGTTATAAATCTAAATAGTATTGATAACCATGATAGTTTCAAAAGTTATAACTTATAAGTTCTTCAGAAACTCTAATGTTTTTACCCGACTGTGCGACACAAAGGAGTGATAATTTACCTAATATTATCAGCCTTTGTATGTACGTTTATATGTTCCTTGGTAGCACTATACAGACTAAACACTCGGGCCAATTTTAATGATTATTACGTCACGTCGATCGTTTCCCCTTAATCCGAAAAGTGTCTGAAAAGACAAGACGTCAGTGAAAATTTATATGATTGGACCCTAATTTGTTTAAATTAAAAATATGAAAGGTATTTCGTATTCGTTGAATAGGTATTAACAAATATTATTTTCTGCTGTATGTAGCTGTATTTTATGTGTGTGATTATCATAATTATTAGAACTTAACGAAATCAAGTGTACAATGTTGCCTATGATGAATAAACTACTATGAAACTATTTTTTTATATTCTTATAAAATTTTTCGATCTGATGGACCGTTTATACATTATACATATCGATTTAAAGTTGAGTAACGAACCATTCGCAATTAACAGGCATAATAGACAGTAAACATTTAAAAAAAGTTAAGTCTTAGTCAGATAATATTTTTTCTTGATTTTTTTAATTGTCTGTACTAGTGTGTGTCAAAAAAAAAGGATCATTATTATTATGCTGCCAACAGCCAGATAAAGGTAACCAAATTTGAGTACATTAGTACTTTTAACGGATTGCGTCTATTTCGTTAGGTACTGAAGTTGCGAGTCCCTGAAACTTCTGGCTAGCATCGTGTTCAATTATAGAGTTGGAGCTACGTTGAGACTATAGACTTACCGTAGATACATAAGTTACTTACAGGATGGAAACAATTTACAGCTAAATCCTAATATATGAATTGTCTATTTAGTATTATACTCTTATTGGGAATCTTAATCTTAATTCTGAATCCACATGCGTCCTCATCGACGCTTACCTACCATCAGGTGAGATTGTGAACAAACATAAATTTATCTCACATAAAAATAAATATATACAATACAATACTCTTTATTAAACACAACATACAATAAAACAAAAAGATACAAATGTACAATTGTGAATCAATGGGCAGCCATATCTCTGATAGTGACCTCTTTCAGGCAACCTTGAGATGGACACAAATCATAAAGCACGAATTAGACTTGTAAACAAATACAATTATTTTCAAATTACTATTCTCAACTGCGAAATACAATTGTCACTGTTTCCGTGAGGTAAAAAGGGTCATGTCGTGAAACTTATAAAACACTACTACTACTGCCATCTTGTATCGAGTAGCAAAAGTTCTCCAAATAACCCTCCAAGCTTCAAGTTTATGTTTCATTTCAAGTGAGGTTCCACTTCGTCGAACTTGAACCTGAACCTTACAGTACATTAAAAGCCTTGTCTGCGGTCACAATTTGCTATTGTAGTTTATTAGGCTTTGGATAGATGGCGCAAATATAAATTATAGGAAAATTTATAGCAGGGTTGCAATTTGCGGAAACTTAAATATTTTTATCGGTCCTCGAAAGTCTAATTCCCTCAATGTCCATTTTCCTCCAACGTCCTACTCTTTTAACCTCACAAATGTACAGTTAGATGTCTTCAAAAATGAATTTCTTGAATACTTTTTAAACTCAAATATTTCAGAAGCTGTACGACTTAGAGATTGATTCCTTTACATTATTGTTTCTTAGCATTACTATCACTAGCCGCAATTGTATTTATTGGCTGTCAAGTTTGTTTGTTAGGCTCCATACAATAATGGCAGAACAACCCCATTATTTGAGTGTAGGTATAATACATAAGAAGAATACGTATAAAAGCTTTTTAACTTAAGTAGATAGTTAACATAAATAAGTAGGTATTAATCGTACTAACTACAAGAACGGCTGTACTACACCTATTTAATAGTAAAACTGAATTTTATTAACCAAACTTCATGATCGTGTTACTTTCTCACAACATTGATATATATATATTTATTAAACAAAATCCACAGCTATTAATAATTATTAGTTTATTAAAAAAAATAACTTATAATTCTATCTTAAGGCCAAAAACGGATATACATACATTTTTTTAAACTTACAAGTCGAGACTGTCACTAAAGAAAGAAGACAAAAAAAAAACACATACCATAACATATTCTCCCTAAAACCTGTTGTAAAGAAATAACCAGAGAAAATATAAATATTCTATTGATATGTTCCTTGGATACCTACACCTACACCTGAATCAGCTGAGGGAAGATGAAATTGCTGCTAAGCCAGCAAGCCAATCCCACCCCAATCTTGTAGCAAGTACTTTACAGTAGTGAGTTTATCTGACTTGACTTTTGATGAACGAATTTATCTTAGAGTTTAGTAGCAGGATACACTAGTTTTTCATGCCATGATCGAACCCTGTTTCATGAAATTTTCAGCAGGAATAACATATTTTCCGCTTTGAAAAATCAATGGAAGGCTTATACATACATACGAGTATGTAGAAAAATCACCATTCCCCAATATGTGAAAAAATATTATAAACCTTTTTGTCCGAATGGATGGCTCAACCGATTTTCATGAAACATGTCTAAGGACACTCGGGCCAATCGCTCCATCCGTTCGGGAGCTATGATGTGCCAGACAGACAGACAGACACGTCAAACTTATAACACCCTTCTTTTTTGGTCGGGGATTAAAAATGGCAATTTGATCTCGGTTAATCGGTAATATGAGTTTAGTTGGACCTGATCGCGTTTATAGCCATGCAGTGGCAAAATCAGAGCTAAATCTAAATATCCTTTCCATTAGATTTGAGCAATTAAATTGAATATTAGTTATGCTGTTATGGGATGAATCGTGGTTACCCGCAGGTTTAATCAGATATAACAGAAATACATTAATGAAACATGTTGTTACTTGTTACGGGAATGGGTTGCGGGATAAGAATTAAGGGACTTTGCGAATGAGCCTTTATTTAGGGGACTGAGAGATTCGGTCCACCACACTGCACGTGGAAGTCTTCCTGGCACCACTTTTTCCCTGGTCTTCTTCTGTTTGCTTCTTCTTCTTCTGGTTCTTGTTTCTTCCTCGAGACTCAAAACATTAAAACTGGCACTTACCACACTTTGTGAATTCCTGATTTTGTGGAAGTTTTAAAACAATACAAAATACAAAACAAATCACTTTATTGTTCACTAAAAGAAAACAACAGTTAAAAAAATCACATGTAAAGAAGAAGTACAAAGGGCGGTTTTATCGCTTAAGAGCAAACTCTTCCAGGCAACCTTAGGATGGAATAGAGAATTGGAAATACAAATTAGACAGGGGTCTACTAACATTGAAAATTATACTACTTTAATACATAATTATGAATAATTCAGACCAACAATTATAATTATAGGGAAATAGGATAACTTCAAAAAACAATGTATATATATAGATATATATTATCATGAGTACCTATGTAGATCACAATATTAGTAACAGTACTAGTATCTTAATACGCATGTGACAAAACACTTTATAGGTCTATAAAGTATTTTTTTTTATGTTAAGAACAAGTAACCTACTGAAGTCACAGATTATTTCGCAGGTAGATATGAAGTGGCTTCTGAAACCACAGCTATTAAGTAATTCACTTGCGGTTGTACCGTAACGCCTTATAAAGTTCTACCCTACAGAGTTTGTTCAATGATATATGCATTAGCATCGTAACTAAAAATATAAATAAATTAAAAAAACTCAGGTTTATCTACTGTTGGATAAAGATACGTCTTTGTAGGTCCAATATCTTTATTTAATAATGGACTATTACATTGCAAACTCCAATCACCGTATAAAAAAGTTGACTTTTCATAATTATACATTATTTATCCCTCAAAATATCTATCTGCAAAAAGCCGCGTTGACTACGCGGGTACACATTCGACTTTTATTCCGAAGGTGGGTTCAAACACTGCCGAGCACCTCTGGATTTTTTTCTATCTATAATGATGAGTTTGATGCCCCTTGTTGAATAAAACTCAAGACAATACAATGCAAGTTTAGCGTGACGTATGTACTTAGCTACTTTTGTTTTTTAAGCCTTTGTGCGATTTGTACTAAGTATATGTACTTTAC
Source organism: Gymnoscelis rufifasciata (assembly GCA_929108375.1). Lineage (NCBI taxonomy): Eukaryota > Metazoa > Arthropoda > Insecta > Lepidoptera > Geometridae > Gymnoscelis > Gymnoscelis rufifasciata. The sequence continues at coordinate 1,023,838 of OV815315.1, read as the reverse complement.
AAGGCACCGAAAACTTTGATCTCTCTTCGAACTCTATATGGCACTTTCTTATTATATTGATAAAGAGAAGAATATAGGTGTCCAGTATTTTAATACGGGCTTAAAGACGGACTCAATAGAATACCTACTTTTAAGTAGTCAATATTTATGCTGTTTTTACTTTCATAATAAGTCGTTTTGGAGGTTTTGTCTGTTCACGTCCGTACGTGGTAACCCTCTGAATCCTAACACGTGACCTGCGGGTGGTGCTAAGAACAGTCTCTGGTGGTAGGCTTCGGCCGCGGCTTGTCACCACCCTCCGGGCTGGGCCAGTGCGTGAAGCGATTTTTTCGTGTTTCGTAATGTGGTCCGGAGAAGCCATCTTCTAGGCCTTCATGCTCCATCTTAGACCACATCATCACTTTACATCAGGTGAGATTGTGGTCAAATGAAGGCTTATCAATAATAAAAAAAAAAAAGTCTTCTTCTCGGTTATTCTAAATTCAATTCTAAAACCAAGATGATGTGGCCCACTTTAACATTTATTAAACTGAACAAGTCCTTATATTCGAACAACATAATTCACTTAACCCCATGTTTGGCGAAATCCAAACTTTATTCTATTATTCTTGATAATCTTTTGATGTAAATTCAATGCCGAAAGCATTATTTCCCTAAGCCTCAAAACGCTTTTGTTAAATATATATTTCAAAGAAATAATAAGAACTCAAAGTGATGCTGTAATCCAGTTGTGAGTGCGACCGGAAATTTAGTTCCCCAGTTAAGGTCTGACGCTCGCTGGGAAATTTTGCCTGCTTCTCTTATGGTCACCAGTCTTTGGTAATAAGAGTAAGGCTTTTATTATAAAAGCTGTAAAAGTTTTCGAGTACCTAAATGTTTTTGGGTGGGTTCAAATTATGAAATTAACATTTTTAAGAGTTATGAAACAAAAAACAACTCGGACACGAAAAACTACGAGGATTTCTCCAAGTTGTTACTTTTATATACACTTTTTCCTTGGTCTGGGTGTTTTATATGTATAATCAAAATATCTATATATGAATGCCTATTCATCATCATCTTCCTGACCTTATCCCACATTACGTGGGGTCGGCACAACATGTTTTCTCCTTCCATTTCCCTCTATCACCCGTCATCTCAACACTCACCTCTTTCTTACACATATCATCTTTCGTATATTAAATTAAGTATTATATTATGTATATGAGATGTCTAGTACCCGTAACACAAGCTCATAGCTTACCACGGGGCTAGATGTTGTAGTTTGAATTGTCTGGTAATTTTTATTTATTTTTATTTTTAAAGCGAAATAAATATTAACATAAATATAAATAAATAAATCATGACGGTGAAAGCCGTGCAACGTAAACTTAACAAATAGAAGAAAACAATTTTTATTACATATTTCATTTCTCATAGCAAATTTCAAAACGAGAACAGAAACTAGATAATTACATAAAGTTTACAAGCGCAAATTTACTGTTAAAGAAATCAGTTTCAGGGTAAGCTTATAACTTAAAATTTATTAATAAAAAAAAGTCATAGGTTCTCGGCATGGTTTGAAACTACGACCTTTGTTATGAAAGTCGAGAGAGATATGTAGATAAATAAGTCTTTATTACACCACAAAAATAATACAAACAGTAACAAAACCATATTATTTCTTTTTTACAGATAATTCTCAGCTTTGAAGTTTACGAAACTGAGACTTAAGACTAAGTATCTAAATGATACATTTCCCTGAAAATGGAAGCCAGTCTCTGTCTAATGCATGTTGACAATGCAAGCTCTTATAGCAACTGAAATTAAACTGAAACCGAGCTCCTTAAGTACCTGAGTGCATTACACCATAAAATTGCAGCCCTAAAACATCCTCGGCAAAACCAACCTTAAAGTTTCATCTTTAGAGTTTAAATTGATTTGATGATATGTAAGTTACTGTTGGGTAATGATGCTATGTTAATGGGTAGTTCTGACCAAAATAGCGTTCCCGAATGCTCTAAGTAGTCAGATCCTTGTTAGAAATTGTTTGTTTGTAAGCGTTGCTCGCTTAGAAATGGTTTTGGGGTTTAATGTTGCTAGCCTTTAGGTTCCTATGTTGGATTGATAAATCTAACTCATGGTGAGTCACTTTAAACGGGATTGTATACGAAGATTTATGAAGATGTTTATTTTGTATCTGAATGTTCTTGATTATTTCGTTCCCATTTTTAGATGTATCAAAATGTAGGTCTTACACCCGTACTATTTGTTGCCGAAGCAGACTGAGTGATCAGCCTTAAAAAGTGAAATTGCTAATTGGTAAACGTATTTTATCAGTGAATATAAAAATGAATGGTTGCTTAACTGTAGCAGCGAGTGTGGGACCATAAGTTTCTTATTAAATTGCTTATTTATGACACTTGGCCGGCCATTGCATTTTCATAATCTAAAAGGCGAAAGGAATCTTATCTTGTTAATGATGACGCCTAATAATTGAATTATCATTGTTATGCGATCCTTTTATAACCTGCTCATATCATTACAAAATGCTCATGATAAACACAAAAACCTAAAAATTTTAGTAAAAATCTTTTACAAAAAAAAGAACACAAATATGACATAATATACAAATCAGATTTAACGAAATTACAACGTTAAATATCTTTCTGGGTCTATAAAAACCAGATAGTACAAAAGTCGAAGACATAAACTAGTCTCCCAAAGGTGACGTGAACTTGTGAAGCGTTCGGAAACGAATTAAAACAATTCCAAACGAAGTTCTAGCTTTCTTTCAATCCCTAATTGGAGAAGTTTAATTGCGTTTCAGGCTGCTTCGGCTTACTCTGATCCGGTAAGTGCTTGTAAGTAACTCAAAAGCTCATTGAAATATATTGGACAAAAGTTTAAATGTCAGCAGGTATTAAGAGTAATTTATCATTTAATAGCACCCGCCACGGTGTTGCCGTGTTTTTAGATATCCCCGCGGGAACAAGTTTTATCAAATCAAGCGCACCAAAAATCTCTTCAGCTTCCTAAAAAAATAAATAAAATTTAGGGGTGAACCACCCACCCACATTTACGGGGAAAAAAAAGAAAAAATAGATGTCTGATTCTCCACCCTGGCCAATATGCATGCTTTGGATGACGAAAATCGGTCGAGCCATTTTGGAAAGTCAAATAAATGAATGTATATAAATACCTATTCCATTTAACATTGACTTTTTTCGTTTGTAGGTCTTTCAATTTGTAATGTCAATATATATTTATTATATTGTTTTTAAGCACACCTCTTTACATTCCCACTGCTGGGACACAGGGACTTCTCTCTTCATTTAATTCAATATATCACCAATCAAATTATTTTAACGTTTGTCCTTCGAATTTGCCGACCTTTGAATTACTAAATGTTACCAGAAAGTTAAAGGTTAATTTAAGACTCATTTTGTGTATCTGGAAATTTAGTAAAGCTAATTTATTTATATTTACTTACTAATTTTGCGAGAGAAACATTTCTCTGTCGGTTCCGATGCGGAGCACTGAGGCTGAAACGCTGTAGACACCTGGATAAATACTTGCCCAAATGAGTTACGAAACATAAATGCGAAGAAAAACAGTCGTCATGGAATAATGCGTTATTTATGTACGATAATATTGATAATTTTTAAGGAAATTTTATCATTGGTTTAGGCAAAGGGGTCCCGACATTTTTAAAACGAGCTTGGAATGAGTTTAAGTACCTACTAGTACGCCATTTTGAAAAAAGTTTTGCAGCTAGTTGTGAAAAGCGATGTAATTTAACAGAGTAAATGCTTAAAAACAAAAAGTACCATAGTCTATGTAATAGTTATTAGAATCAATGTAGCAGTCAATCAAGACTTCCTCCAACCCCCATTCAAGAAACACACATTCAACTATTATTAAAATTATATTCTAAAATTCTCCATGTCCACCGGAAGAAATAAATAAATAAATATTGCCGCACAATCCACACAACAACATCTAGCCCCGTGGTAAGCATAAGCTTGTGTTAACCGGTACTAGACATCTGATATACCTAATATAATAGATGTATCACTATTTTTTTTAGATCAGTTTCAGATATTTTTTTTTATGATACATATTAAATAATATAACAATAAAACAAGAAAAAAAAAGTGATGAAAATCATGTTAATCAACAGAGTACATAACAAAAATAGCTCCGGAATCAAATTTCTAACTCGTACGGTTTTTTTAATATTTATTGGGTCTCAAATATATATTATTATTTATTAAAATGACGGATGAGTAGTTACTCCATAATATTGGAACCCCTATAATCATACAAACGAGTGATCTAACATTTTTAACTCAGTCCTTACTGATAAAAAGACTACGTATCAGTCGATGGTCGCATCCCTTACTCGATTATGAAAATGTAAGTTCTATAAAAACGGCTTCAGATATTCTTTAGTTTCTAGAACTTCAAAACTAGTCGGTGTACATGACGCTGCAATTTTAGAAGTCTATTCAACAAGTGGCGGTTACAATATTAAAGGCTTTGAAAGCTAACAGCCACAAAAGCGAAAAAAGTAGAACATTTCTAGACCGCAAATGATCGTTCTGAATCGCGCAAGCAAAAAACTGCGCGAAGTTAATCTATATCGAACTATGCGAAAGCAACAAACTGTAGTTCGAATGACTTCCGGGAATGTGGACCAGATGGGACCCCGTGAGGACAGACCCTTTACGAGTAGGTACCTTCGGGAAATGTTTGCTTGATGACGCTGCGGGTCAGTGCATGTAATAATGTCTTGCTAGCACTTTTCTCTTGGAGTGGGTATTTTCTATGGTATTTCCCTTCTTCTTCTTAAGGTGCCACTTCAATACTGAAGGTTGGCAGTCAGCTCCTTAAATGTATCTTTGTTCATGGCGATCCTGAACAGCTGTTCCACGGTTTTAATGCCAGTCCAATGTCGAATGTTTCGAAGTCATGGCATTTTACGTCCACCAACTCTGCGCTTTCCGGCAATTTTCCACCACACACACAACACACAGTTTTACAGTACAGTACGGTATTTCCCATATAAAGGGTGTCCCAAAAAGGACGCAAGATTTAAATTTGCCGCCATTTTTGTATTTTATTGCAGGCAACCCTAAAATAGGTAAACTAAATTTGACAGCTGAATGTTTAGGGTTTGTAAAAATGACGGGTTATATGAAAGATTAACGCGTTTTTATTATTGAACAATATTTCAAAGTAATGAAAGTTTAGCGGGTAGGTACGAATCGAAAATTCTGTACAAAATATGGTCGAAATAATAACTTGACTTCATCAACTGTGAGCAGACTTATATGTAGACTTAAATGAAAAAAAATACCCCATTTAATCAAAAATTGGCACAAAATTATCTCAAAGCAAATTTCCGGCGGCTTATATCTCTAAATACTCCATTATTGTTATTCTCTTCTGCCTTTCCCTGCATTTCTTCAATCATAACTAGCTAGTAGGAGCTTTAGTCATAAACCCTGCGCAGATTAACTAAGATCCATCCGCGTTCTGAAATGTAGATTAAAGCAGGTCCGAGCATAATGTTCCGGAGCGCCATCTGTCGATCGTAACTGGCTATACGTAAGTAGTGCCTATGTAAGTGAGTGTCAATAAGCGATGAACAGCATTGCAAATATAGTCCATTGAAGTCCTACATTTTGGTGCATACAAAATTTTATTTCTCAGAGGACGATTCCGAGGACGCAATTTTCTTTTTTTGACGTGGAACTTCTTAATTTTCTACTTATCAACAAAAAGTAATATAGTTGATAAAAATTTAACAAAAAATTTAATTTACTTACTTTTTATGAGAGATAGATCGATGTTTGTCCACTATCTCACCTGATGGTAGGTTTCGATATTGACCAATGTTAGTCGCTCGTACGTAAACTAAAACTCTTCGTATAAAAATAAAATAAAATAAATAAATGTTTCCAGACAATTCACATAACATCATCTAGCCCCGTGGTAAGCTCTAAAGCTTGTGTTACGGGTACTAGATATGTGATATACTTAATATAATAAACATAAATATACATGTATAGATATTTTTTATTATACATGTCATATAAACACCCAGACCAAGTAGAAAGTGCTTGCAGAACATACCATCACTTTCACCCTCGGCGGGAATCGAACCCGCTAACTCTCGCGCCGCAAGCGGTCCTCGCCCACCGCGCCACTGATGCAGTTAAAAATCCAGAATCGTCCTCTTAGAAAACCAGAAAATAATAAGAAATTAAATGGAGTTATAATAAATAGATGGTAGATAAGTCTTCCTTTTACCTGTCTGCGAAGGTCATTTCTGGCGTTGATATGTGATTGACCTTATTAATGAATGACCAAAAATGTCTATGCCCAAGTCAAAACTTTTATTTCCTTAGATGCATAATGCTTACATGGACAGGTCAACTTAAATCTAATTTAAATAAAAACTAAGAATTATCCAGGAAGCATTGTCTTGACAGTTCGCTTAAATTTTTTACACTGAGTTGAGAAGCGAAAAGAACAACTCAGCTTTCATCCCTTATGGTGTTATTATAACAATATTGGTGTGCAACATGGTTACTACATACCACATGGGGATAAATAACACAAGGACTTTGTTGTTCATGTTTGAATTGTCCAGAAACAAACACAATGATATTATATTCTGTTCAAATATTTATGACACATAACTTTTTAACACAATTCGCTGAGCACTTTCCGCACCTACTCTGTGTACCGTAATAATCCGGCGCAGCTGTCGAGATCTTGCGAATAATGGCTAAATTCTACTATTTTACTTGAATAAATCACAGTATTTAATATTACTAGAGATGCAAGGTAAATGGCTGTGTGTACAGCCAACTCGCCTTCTCTGAAAAAGGAAATAAACTTGATAACCAAACATTTCATAAATCTATACTAAAAGGGTAAACAGGGGGAATAGCGTCCGCCGGGTTATGACACTCGCCCCTGTATCGCAGTCAAAATAAACTCAGCAGCACGCTACTTCCTGTGAAGTATGAAGGTAGGCGGCCTTTAACAGGCAATGGTGCAAAAGGAACAGCCAGCTTATTTATGTAAATTTGTATAAGTTTTTTTTCTTTTCCAGTGATATTGAAGACATAATTAGACCTTAGGTAACTTTTAGACAATATTACAATTTTAGACGTTACCGGGAAATATTACGCTTACGACACGGTCGCCTTAAGAATTTACCAGGCTTATGGCAGGTGATGTTAGAAGATAAATATATGGGCAAAATGATAAATAAATATTACCTTTAACTTAATAATGGTTTTATAATATATTCTGAGCAGCGTAATAATCCGGCACAGCTGTCCAGATCTAGAATTCTACTACTTTAGTTGAATAAATCAGTATTTTCTTTTTCTGCTTTCTTTAAAAAATAAACAAACATTATTAGAAGAGATAAATGTGTAGTAATGCCTCAAAGCAATTTAGTTTGGTTTGCTAAAACTGTGTCTGTATTGCCTATTTATTGAGAAGGCTTATAAGGTTACATTACCAAGGGAAAATACGTTATTTCAGCGGAAAATCTGTAAAATACGGATAACGCTGTGGAGAAAAATACTATTTTGTAAATAAATAAATATTTCCGGACAATTCCACTCAACAACATCTAGCACCGCGTTACGGGGACCATAGACTAATGAACCTCGTCTATGCGGGGACTAATAGACATCTGATATACTTAATATAAAAGACATACTTATATAAATACAGTGGTTTTGTGGATATTACCTATATATATTTAGAGATCTAGTTTTTGTATTTGCAAGCAGGATAACTTTAATGAACAGTGTGCAACACAATAGCATGTTTACGTAGGGTGAATAGATATAAAAAAACAATTTTCAATTTAAAAAATATTATGAGTAAATAAGTTGTAGTTTTCGAATTAATTCTAAATTTAATTAATTTCGATAGAAGGATATTGTCCTCATTTAATTGCTGAGCTTAATTATAAGTCCAGTTAATACCAAATTTCCGAAATTTAAACACCAAAAAATGTTTAGTTAAAAACCACAAAGATATTGATGAGTTTTCCACAAACGATTGAACATAAAATAGGCATTGTTTTATTTTTCTAAGATAAAACTCGGAAAAAAAATATCCTAAGTAGATCTACAGCAATTCCAGGTTTATGTTAAAACATGTATAAAAGACGACAGCTCCTAAAAACTTGTGTTTATTGCAACCCCGGTCCAAGATCCATTTGCCTCGGTGCTTTATTTACATTGTGATAGTAATTATGATTATCTTTATTAATTTACAGGCACGTTAATATTTTAAATTATTAAATTTTATGAATTAACAAACAAATAATATATTTTCATTATTAGATAATTAGCCGTTTTATCATATACCTTTTTTCTTTCCATTTCTCTCTATTGGTTGCTACTTTAGGCCTAACCGTTAGATATAAATAAAATTTCTAAATAAACATGTTTGTAAATTTAGTCTGGAAATATTTATGTAAGTATTTTTTTAATATCTTCTTATATATAAAATGTTTATGTCACAATGTTAGTCACCGTACTCCTCCGAAACGACTTTACCGATTGTTACCAAATTTAATATGCGTATTCAGTAGGTCTGAGAATCGGCTACTATCTATTATCTGCTATTTTTCATTTTGCAAAACAACGTTTGCTGGGGTCAGCTAGTTTTTATATATTATTATACGTGTTATTATATTAGCTACGAGTACTACCTATATTCTAATACGAAAAAAGTTTATTCTGTTACTTCTATTACATATTAATAAAAGAATCACATAAGAAACAAAGAAACTCATTTCCAGTAATAAAAAGTTATCAACTTATCACACAATCAGCGTTATTCATTAGACATACCTGTCCGACTCGCAATATGAAACTCGGCCGAGCGCACTGACCCTTCCACTCGACCGCTTCCAACGAGGCATCGCTTTTATTTGATTCTAAAGGACGAGATTAGGCACCTGACTTAGAACAGGTGTAATGAAACCCACATTAGCATTGGAGTGCTCCAGGATTACAAATAATGCTGTACTGCGTCAGTGGCGTGGTGGGCGAAGGTCCGCTAGGTAGCTGGTTCGATTCCCGGGTATAGTGTTTGTATGTTCTGTAAGCACTTTCTCCGTGTACGAGGCTTATGTCGTAGTTTCATGTGTAAGAGAAGTTGAAGCGATGACGTTGTGGCGAGGTTGGTGTAGTGGTCGAACGTCCATGCGTATAATGGAAGACGGTGGGTTCGAGTCTCGCATCTCGCTGGTAAGGTACGTTAATTACTGTGCATTTTCATCTCCATCCAAAGGTTGTCTGGAATTACGCATTTTGTATTTAGCATTGAGTCCATTTTTGTATTGTTTTGATTTGGTGTGTAATAAAGAGTTATATTATTATTATTATTAATTCGTCATAATTTTTTCTACACAAGTTTAGAATATTACTTTCGCCTTGGTCTGGATTTTGAATATCTTTATTAAAAACATCTATATAGGTATATATTATGTCTATAATATTATGTATTAAGTTCTATATTTATTTTTTCTATTGGATTTCGCAGACAGCAATCGAATAGGGGAATAATTAACTCAAATAATAGATTTTTTTTAATGCTGGATAAGCCTTCAGTTGACCACAATCTCACCTGATGTAAAGTGACGATGTGGTCTAAGATGGGGCATGAAGACGTAGAAGGTGACAATGGTGTGAAATATAAAAACATATAAACAATAGGATGCTTCTCCGGGCCACATTACGAAACACGAAAAATTTAAGGTACCGGCCTATTTACTTAATATTTTATGGCGTTCGTGACTCTCGTTAGATACGTTTATCAAGCTGAATGAAACTCATAATATACTAAATTATAAATGCGAAAGTAACTCTGTCAGTCCGTCTGTGGGTTTCTCTTTCACGCAAAATCAATAGAAACGATTAATATTTTACATAGATTCTCTAAACCCTGAAAAGTAAAGGCCAATTTTTTTTAAAAGTTCATTAATATTAAGTTTATGTACAATAAAATATTACTCAATATATTTTCTCAAAGCAGTAATAAAATAAATTAATAAGTACCTACTGGAGTATTCTTCAAAGTACATCTGACATCCATTCAAGATCTTTTCGACCAAAAGGCCATCCCTTTTTCTTTTATCCACCCATTTATAATTTTATCAGAACTTTTGCTATTTCCCCCCTTAAATTTAACCCAACTTGACCCTTTACCTAGTTTCTATGAAAACTAGTACAGTCAACAACAAAAGTAGGTGATCAAAATCATCGTCTCAAAATAAAATACAGTACAATACAAAAAAACTTTATTTTACACCAAAACAGAACAATAGTTACAAGAATCACATATTCGTCAGAAGTACAAAGAGCGGCCTTATCGCTTAGCGATCTCTTCCAGGCAATCTTAGGATGTAACAAGATATTAAAAAGTGTCAGTTCTAAATGAAGTTCTAAATACTCAAATATAAATGACCATAACAACACCGAGGTTCGAAATTAATGTGATCACTTACTTATGAAACATTATTAGTTCCCTTCATCATCATCACTCTATTAACGTTCCCACTGCTGGGACACAGGGACTTCTCTCTTGACGAGGGAGATTACGCCTTAATTCACCACGCTGGCCAAGTGCGGGTTGGTGAATGTCACATGTCCTTCATACTCTTTAAAGTTCCTCAGTACATGCCAGTTTCCTCACGATGTTTGCCTTCACCGTGAAAGCACAATCCAGAGGTGCAAAGTGGGATTTGAACCCACGACCTTCGGAATGAAAGTCGAGTGGCCTCCCACAAAGGTAACAGGGCTTTTTAGCTTTTTAGCGGCTAGTTCCCTTACTTCTAATAAACTATAATAGACAGTAACTTTCGATATTAGATATGGTTAGTTAAATAGTCCTTGAATGTTCTACTAGAAGTCACTAGTTCGAGGCTGTAACTCGTAGTTGCAAGTGTAGAAGAAATTGAAGCGATGACGCAGTGGCGAGGTTGGTGTAGTGGTTAGCACGTCCATGCGTATAATGACGTGGGTTCGAGTCCCACATTTCTCTAGTAAGCTACGATACTTCATCTTAATGTTTTCTTAACAAATTAAGAATATTAGTAACTTAATTAATTAATTTCTTATCATATTATTTTGAAACCCTATTTCATCAGTATATTTTGATGTTGACTGTACATAAAAGCCTTATAAAATAAAACATGGGCCAGCAAGCATGTAAATATGTATATAAGTAGAATAATCTCCACTAAACCAACAAACCGAGATCCTGCCATGAGCATCAAAATACGCTTAAACATAATCTTCTGGACAAAAGAACCGTGTACACGAGCGACTTTTTGTTGCTTAGGGATCGCCAACATAGTTATTTCATCATCAGTAGGTCGTTGATTGCAGGCTGCTTTATTCTAATCAATGAGGGGTTTTGTCAGTAATCGCTTCGCTTGGTAGGCGGGTCGTAAACTATTCTTATAAATGAATAACTTAGTTATCCTATGACAATTATAATATATAGTAAATTTTTTATAGAGGAGATCATGTTTACGACATTATTAATTTTCAGCATCAATATTTCGATGTCATAATAGTAAGTTTGTTTTTTAATTAATTCTTTATTAAAATTTTAATGTAACCAGACCAGATTCAACAAAAAAAAAATTTTTTTTTCGGCTTATCGCTTAGTTTTACTTAAATTGTGCTAGCTGTTTCCCCAATAATTGAGAAACAAATTTTACTAACGGAAATAAGTTTATTCGTATGCATGCAATTATCAATAGTTGCTAAAAACCAGACCGACTAAAATCGCCCGTGCACGCTCATTAGAGAAGGGTTTTACATATTTGCGCAGGCCGCGGTCGGAATGTGCCATATTCATGAGGCACCTTGTACTTGCACAAATATGGGCCACCTTGTACTTGCAAATATGTCGACGATGTCGGAAATGGATCTATCAAAATGCTCAGGCTCTTTCGGATATTAATGCTGGGGATATTAGGAATATTATTTTGTGCCTTTGGTTTGAGGCAAATGGGAGATGTTGGTTTGATTTTGTGATCCATTGATAAAATTTTGTAACATTGATCTAAGAGTGGGCTTTGACGTAGGGGTAATTAATTTGTAGAGAAGTGCGCAGCTATTTTGTACCCCCGACAAAAAAGAGAGTTTGACGTGTCTGTCTGTCTGCGATTTTAATTTAGTTTTTTTTTGTATGAAAGGTGAGTTTCGCGCGAGAGTCTTAGACATGTTTGATGAAAATCAGTTGACCCGTTTAAAAGTTATGAGGGTAAAAGTGGGGAAGGAAAACCGAAAATCTGCAAATTGACACGAGTGGGGTATCATACGCGCGCACATTACAAAATAGTGTGACTTTTTACTTTTAGTTAGTGAGTGAGTTTTATATTTATTGAGCCTCGGCTCCATGGCCTTGGGAGGTGCCATTAAGCCTGTACTTAATATGAGATTGACACAAGAAAAATAACAAAGAACTAATTTTGGCCTCTAAATACAAAAATATTCAATTTCACGCAGCTCCATTTATTCCAAAAAAATATCTGGTAATAAACATATTTATTCCTGTATCACAAAACGAGTTTTTTAATGTTGCAAATTAATCGAAACATCATATATAAATAATTGTAAACTAACTGTTGTTGTATTGTTACTTGTTGTGTTCAGGAAGGTTGTGTGGTTGCCGTCCACAACGTTCCTAAATTATTTTCATACAAAGGTTGTCTGGAAGAAATTGCTTTAAGCAATAAGATTGCCCATTACGCATGCTAGGTTTAATTTTACTATTAATTATTTTGTATTTTTGTTTATTGGCGTGTGTAATAAAGAATTTTCTATCTATCTATTGTATTTATGTATACCCTTATATTTATAATTATAATCATATTCATATTCATATTCATTTATTTCTTAACAATTATTTTACAAATCGTGTTGAAAATTATTCTTAATTCTAAGTCTTAACCTAAAAATTAAAAATTAAAATATAATAATAAATTTATGCATGCAAAAATATTAAATAACAATAATAATAGTAGTATATATTTAAAGGAAGTTCTCAGCCTCATATTCATCTATGGTATAGTAGCAACCTCGCAACAAAACATCCTTCAGTTTCTTTTTGTATACCCTTAAACAATGTCATCATAACGGCAATCATCCACACAGAACGTATTCTGACTGGCCTGACCTGACCTGGCTTTCTTCTTGGACGTTCTAATGCTTGCTATTATCTTATGTTGTAAATGAAAGAACCAAATTTACAACATAAGATAAGCTTGGAAAAATGTATTTTAAACCACATTCAAATTACATCAATAAAATAAATGAAAATTAAAGTAAATCAAATCTTAATATATATAAATCGCGTGTCACAATGTTTGTCCTCAATGAACTCAAACCAATTAACCGATTATAATAAAATTCGCACACCATGTGAAGTTCGATCCAACTTGAGAGATAGGATGGTTTTTACGGCGAGAAAAATTCGAATGATTTCCGGGAAAATTTTATACCCGTGCGACGCCGGGGCGGGCCGCTAGTAAAACTATAATTTACCTAATTCATAATTAAATAGCATGGTGATAACGAACACATCCATAGGAACGTAGGATAGTTTATCTCTAGTGAAAGAGTAACTTAACTCGCGTTTTGCCATTAATTTCAAAGGTACCTGTGATTATACACAAACACCTTTACTCAGTATACCTAGCTATATCCGTGGGCCGAACGCAGGGCGTGTAGCGTCGGGCATAACACAGATGGACTCAGATCATATGGGTTTTTATTGAGTTATCGGAACGGCCAGAGTGGTCGTGGTAATCACTAGAAGTTTCCACTTGTGTCACGCTTCACGGCTCGTCTCCATTCCTCCCTGACCACGACCACTCTGGCAAGAGTGTACCGATTGAGAAGAAGAATCGGAACGGCAAGCATTAGAACCAGGGGCCGCCTTTCTTAGAATCGGAACGGCAAGCATTAGAACCAGAGGCCGCCTTTCTTAGAATCGGAACGGCAAGCATTAGAACCAGAGGCCGCCTTTCTTAGAATCGGAACGGCAAGCATTAGAACAAGAGGCCGCCCTCAAGAAAGGTGGGCCGACAAAATAAAAAAGACCCCAAGACAGAGACATGTGAAAAAGCTTGGCGGAGGCCTTTACCCGAAAGGGGCCTTAACTTAATTTTATACCTATATATATTTTTTCAAATTGAAGTCATCATCATCATCATCACCCTATTAACGTTCCCACTGCTGGGACACAGGGACTTCTCTCTTGACGAGAGAGATTAGGCCTTAATTCACCACGCTGGCCAAGTGCGGGTTGGTGAATGTCACATGCCCTTCAAACTCTTTTAAAGTTCTCAGAACATGCCGGTTTCCTCACGATGATCCTTCAGCGTTAAAGCACGTGTTTAAAGCGCACATAAATTACTCAAGGAGAAAAATCTAGAGGTGCGTGGCGGGGTTTGAACCCACGACCTTCGGAATAAAAGTCGACTGTCCTCCCACTTTAGCCAACATGGCTTGTAAATTGCAAATTGAAGTACCTATTTTTTATTAAATGTTAAATTGAAGTTAAAAGAAAATCAAAGGATTTTTTTTTTATTTATTTGTTATCTTATGTTATCTTATTTTATATTCATGTATAGATGATGAATTGGTGGGAATAAAACGCATCCATAGAAACGTAGCTTAGCTCTGGTGTAAAAGCTATATCTAAAACACCGCTCAATTAATTTCCACAGATTAATACCAAAAGGGTTATTTTGAAGCGGTCACTCCAGGTCCCCTGAATATTCATGGGCAATCTGACAAACGGTCAGCCTTCTACCATTAGCATATCCAGTGGTTCAGGATGTACTGTTTTTGTACGTCTGTCTGACTGTTCAAAGGTTTTTGCTTGATATTATTCATAAGGATCTCGTGCTTGCGGTTAGAAAGGTAGAGAGGTTTCGCTAGATATTTTGGTTGATGGGAATTTTCATCGTTATCATCATTTTAGTTGTAGGGTTAAAAATCTCTAAAAGATTAAAATATAACATTATTTCTATGATCTTCATGAAAATCTGTTGAAAGTTTTCAAAGCGTGATTCGATTTAAATACATATTTTGGTGAAAACATTATGTCACATTCTAAATATTATTATTTATTTTCTGATTATTGAAAACCTCTAAAATGGGTGTAGCGGGGGTATACAATTTTAGTAATATTCCATATTTAACCTAGCGCTCACCTCAGACAAGTCTGTGTTGAGACTTGAGACTGACTAGCCTTATAGATTAGATGAAGCCGCGCACATCTAAATAGTCTATTTGAGTAAATATGTGTATCAAGACAGACTTCTAAAGTGAATGCGAACCTAAAACGTGCTTAATTATTTTTACAATAAAATATAATACATAATTTAAGAAACCGTAGAGAAAAGAAATAAAAAAGGATAATTAAAATGCATAAAATAGTTGCGGATAAATTGAATTCGGAACATCTGTCGCTCGGTCGCACATAGCTGGTTTTCCAACGATGCATTACAAAAGTGGTTAACAGCGAAAGCGTTGTACGTTGAAACGTCGGCAAATATGCTAATTCACCTTTGTGTCGCTTTCATACAAAACGAACTTTAGAGTCGGGCTAGGCCGTTTATAAAATAAACATCTTTAAACAGGATCTACCATAGAATATAACTCTTTGGAGGTAAGAAGATCGAGCGACCAATTACTATTCATGTCTAAAATATTTCAAGGGATAGTTGACTGTCCTGAATTACACAACGTTTTGTGTCGCCTCTATGTGCCTAATAATTACTGTCGATCTAGGAGACACAGACTGTTCTCTGTCCCAGGTTCCCGCACTAAGGCACGCTCTAGCTCCCCCATTCCCCGGTCTCTCTCCGCTCTTAACGCTCTCCTGGCCCTACGTCCTGACTGCGATGTATCTGCTGGAGACTGGAAAAAGCTCTTGCTTAGAGTTTTCAGAGCTCTCCACTTAATAATTGTATTTAACCTTGACATTATTTAAATTATTTATAATTATTCTAACATTATTTGAAAACACACCAATTTCTATTCAGCTATTTAAAATACATTGAATTTTAATGATTTCCACTATTTTATTGTTCCTGTTTTTATGACGCATGTTATTATCTGCTTATACTAGTTATAATATTTGTTTTAAATTAATTTGACTCAATGAAATGATTATTGTAATTTATCATTAAGGTGTATAATGTTTGTTTTTTTGTTATAATTTGTATAATAGGCCTAGCTGTTCAAATTATATTAAATAAATAAATAGATAACTTTTTCGTGGTGCTGGCCAAGCATAAAAAGAAAGAAAAGAAAAAAAATAAAGATCGCCAGATAGATTTTCGAATAAATCGAATTCAGAACATCTGCCGATCGGTCACACATAGCTGGTTTTCCAACGATGCATTACAAAATTGGTTAGCGACAAAAGCGTTGTATGTTGAAACGTCGCGTCGGCAAATATGCTAATTCCCCTTTGCTTCGCTTTCATACAAAACGACCTTTGGAGTCGGGTTAGGCTGTGTTCTTAGCAAATGTGTAAATTTTGGCATTATTTATTTCAGGTTATAGTATGGATATAAATAGTATGTATGTAGTATGGACGATGGTATCGAATATTACTAAAAAAAAAAATATATTTTCTTGTTTTTTAACAATACAATGACTTGAATTGGGCAATATACAAAAAATATTTTTTAATTGGTTTAGTTCCTCCTAAAGTACCCCACAACTTAGAAAATCACTCTTTTCGTATTTATTTAAAACATAACTTCAACAACATTTTCGTAAATCATAACTAGTGTTGTAACAAATACTTAAAAAAGTTTATCACACATAATAAAACCCACAACGCATTTCACATTCCATCGCATTTAATTACCAACGCGTAACCGTTTTATGAAACCGTTATTGCGCTTCGTTATCCATCCCTTATTCGGCAACGTTTCAAAAATTCAGAATACAATCTGCATAACAGATCAGCCTGTGCTTGCAATTGTCATTTTTCAACGTTAATTGCCTGTTTAACCCGCCTGCGTGATCCGGTTCTGTGGCTTTAGTGTTGCAAACGATCGTCTAAAGTGGCTATGATTGGTGACATTTAATAAATTATTATTACTACTTGACCGATGGTGTTATCTATACTACTATAAAAAAGCTGGAGAGTTGGTTTGTTTGAAAGCGTTTATCTCAGCAATTTTGGTCTGATTAAAAAATATTAATATGGGCTAACGAATTTCAATGTTCGTTAGTCCATAATTATAAGGTTATCCAAGGTTATCTTTATATATATAAATCTTCTGTACGTGTGTTAGTCATTGAATACCTAGTTGGCTACTAATATTATACAGCTGAAAAGATTGTTTAATTGTTGAAATATTGTAAATGTTAGATAGTCCACTTATCTAGGAATACAATTTTTTTCTGAACATCCATGAACAACGCCGTATGTCTATTATTATAATAAATTTATGTATGTTTGTTTATCTTAAATCTAAATTTAAAATTTAAGAAAATCCCCTGATTAAATGTCTTAATATCCTTAAAAGTTAATCACCATAATATTTGGTAATGTGCATGCGATGCTCTCTCATTTGATACCCTACTCGAGTATATTTGCAGATTTTCGGTTTTCCTTCCCCACTCTCACCCTCATAACTTTTAAACGGCACAACCGATTTTCAAGAAACATGTCTAAGAAAACTCGCGCCAAGCTCACCTTTCATACAAAAAAAAAAACTAAATTGAAATCGCTCCATCCGTTCGGGAGCTATGATGTCCCAGACAGGCAGACAGACGCACAGATAGACAGACAGACAGGCAGACACGTCAAGCTTATAACACCCCCCTTTTTTGGGTTTAAAATGAATTTTATCGAGCACAGAAGACTCATGCACGTCGCAGACTGTTAAAAAATATTTCCCGTATGTTTGAAGTCGGACAGTGAGCAATGGACCATCTCATAATCGGTCAAATTTAGAACAAGTGACGGGAAGACAAATTTAAACTGCCCCATGATCAGACGATATTAAAACTCAAACGTCCAGGAAACCCGACAAAAGGCTGTCAAGTTAACATTTAGTTAGTATACTATTCTAGGTCTTCATGTCCCATCTTAGACCACATCGTCACTTTACATCAGGTGAGATTGTGGTCAAATGAAGGCTTATCGAACTAGTATAGTTTATTATATTACCGTTTATTAGCTGACCGATATTATTAATTTTCTTTTGTTTGTTAGTTTGTAGGTAAGTATGTGTGTAATCCGTGTCCACAGTTACCAAAGATTTTGCCAGAAAACCAGCGTTGCTACGCTTCGTGCAAACTAACACACCAAAGAAAATTAATAATATCGGTCAGCTAATAAACTATACTACATATGTATATCATTACCTGTTGGTCCCCACATAGTAAAAGGTAAATAATTGTGTTTATTGCGTTTCAATTGTTGTCTTACATTTCATATGTGTGGATTAATAAATGGATTCATTATTTCTTCTTATAGAAAAGTTAAGTTGGCAACTTTTAGTTGCCCGTCTATCCTGCGATCTTCTCATCTTTGCCAGACCGTACAGAACAGGTAATGAATAAAAACTAGGTACTAACGATGTTACGGCTTTGTCATTTTGGAGCTCACGTCGTTTATATTTGAGGCGTTGATTCGCTGAGTGGACATAATTTTCGGGGCTCGTTAGCTATTGTGAACGCTTGAGGATTTTTTATGTAGGTATGTTATTTGACATGAGAATATTTTGCAGTAGTTTTGTTTCTTTGTTTATTTATTTGTTGCTTCATGTGGTTACAATAAAGGTGTTAACATAATAGATTCCCAGACATGAGCCAGTTGGGGCATTACAACTTCAAATTAACTTAAGATATATATTGTGATTAATATAGTTATACTTAAGATGTATATACTTCTTACTTTATTGTAAAAAAAAACATTTAATTTACCCACAGTCTATGAAAGGTTTTTACAAATGATTAAGTTTCGATTTGGTCTAGACAAAATAAAATATTAACCGACTCATTTTTTTTAATAAAATAATTTAATAAATTTTTATTTTAGACTATATATAAGTCTATAGTTTATTAGTAAAGACTTAAGATAGGTTGGTAACAAATTTATATTTAACTAGCTTAATACAAATAATAATAAAAGCAATTTAATTGAATTTAAATTAATGAATTATCTAAATATTTCATATAAATAGAGAACCATACCACACCATACCATCTAACTTGTTCGCAACCATAAGTAGGATGGAGTTGGTACTGGTTTTATGACCCATCAATTTCACGCCAGTTGCACAATATACTATTCTAACAGTATGTTAGTAAGTACAGAGTTTTCATGAAATGTCCATAACTCAGTTAAGTAAATATTATCTCTCAGATCACACAGAGATTCCGTTTATACGATTCAAGGGATGTAAAAAGTGCAACTAATTAAGTTGCTAAGTTATTTACATAGCGCAGTTAAAGAGAGGGTATTCTTGACCGTTATTTAAGCAGTACTCAGAACTCGGAATACTGACAAAAGGTAGTTCAAGGTACCTTGAACCTACCTTGAACTACCTTTTTTGTTGAGGGTTTTAACTTAAATACATCAATGTATCTCGACTGTTCACACATAATCACTTAATGCCAAACTAAGCTAAGATCTAACTGTGTCAAGTTAAAAGGTGTAAGGTGACTTATATCGATCGTTTTGGCCGTAGGAAGTCCACGCTTAACAGGCTGGTTAGCGAGCAAAATAGTCACTGTCCAAACATGTTGATTTTTAACAAAAAACATTTTCACCGATTTTCTGTTAGGAAAATATGAGTTATGGAGTTCTAGTTACCTCAGAAACTGGCATCATAACTTTCATTAAAAAAAAAAGAAACATCGAAATCAGTCCACGGTGATTACAGTTTTAAGTTAACTAACTAACATGAAAATAGCTAAAATCGCGTCAAATTGAGAAACACCTATTTTCATTAACGGTCGGTTAAAAAGACCATAAAGTCGCGAAATCATGTAGTATTCGCCGCTATTTAAACTCATAATGAACTTAAAACTGGAAATAATAAGCGTTAAGAATACGGACTTAAGTTTATTTAGCTGAGACTAGGCTAACGAAGCGAGATTCATATTTTTATTTATTTAAGCGAGCTAAGCTTGGATTAATGAAATGAATACAATGCTTTCCTTTTATTTTATGTTTTGCCTCATTATAATGTAACAAAAATATGTTATTTTATGTCAAAGATATTATAACGCTTCACGGGAAACATTCACATTGATTTTAAACAGTAGTAAACACGTTTTTGCCTTAAAAAGTAGCCTTTAGCCTTTCCTTGATATATATACTATCTTACACTTAAAGAAAGAACTTACGAAATCGCACCAGTAATTCCTGATATTGGCGCGTTCAATAATAATAATCAAACAAACTCTTCAGCTATTTTACATCATAAATAATTAAATAAATAAACATGAATGAATTATTCGGTAAATCTATGAAGGTGTTGTTACTAATATTAAGCTGGGTCCACACTTGTATCATTTCGGTGTATCGTATCTCCGTCGCGTGGCCTAGGCGCGTATCATGATCGCTAGTTTGGACGCAAGATGATACACGTTAATGATACATGCCGTATCCGATACGGCCCGATCCGCAATGATCGCGTACTTGATACACCCCGTATCCGATACGCGTATCACAATCGGTGGTATGGACGTATTTTGATACTGTATCGTGATACGATGCGTGATACACCCCGAACCATCCTGTGTCGGTTTTTACCGTGAGAATATTTGTGATTTGAAACCGGATGCAACGGAAGTGGAAATAAGATTGGCTTACCTGTCGGGTAAGCCAATCTTAAACGCTTACAAGGTTAAGCAACTTTGCGCGACGGCAGTACTTGGATGGGTGACCGCCCGAAAAAAATCTTTTTGCATACCTAGTATTTTTTTTTGTTTTTTTTTTATTCTTCTTATTCTTTTGTCGATTTACTGAAGTTTCACTTCTATCGTGTGTGAATCGCACACACACCTTTTTTTTCCTATAGCACAATACGTGAAATTAATATACGTCATATCAATACCACATATTTTATTTTTACATACTATAAAACAAAGTCTTTTTCGGTGTCTGCTGTGTAAGACTACGGTATCCCTTTTTTTAAAGTCAAAGTCAAAACGTTTATTTCCTTAGAAGCACAGGGCATACCTAGACAAGTAAACAAAAACAATTTTTTAAACAAAAATTATCAAGGAAATAACATTGTCTTAACTTTATAAAGGTTTAAAACTACGCAACGGATTTTAATTGGATGGAATTGGATATTCAGGACGAAGGTTTATATTAACTTATAAAGGAAATACGTTATTTTTACACGAAACACTGGCAACGCCACGGAAAGTACAAAATTAACTACAATATTGTAAAAACTAATAAATCTGTGTTGTTCTATTCGCTTCTCAACTCAGTGTAAAAAATTGATGCGAACTGTCAAGACAATGTAATTATTTTCTTGATATTTTTTATATTCAAATGTTTATTTTAATTAACTTTAAGTTGAGCTGTCCATGTAGGTATGCCCTGTGCTTCTAAGGAAATAAGCGTTTTGACTTTGACTTTGAAGTCCCTTACATAATAATGAATAATGTTATACAATACCTATTTAATATACGTTTTAAGCGTAACGTTTTTTAAAAATTTTTAGATATTCATTAGTTTTTATAGAATATCCTTAATAAAATAAGCTAGGCGGACAATCATCTCGTATTTTTTTTTCATGGCATATTTTTTTTCTGTATTCTGTGTTTCAACTCATATGGTACGTTTTGTCATCAACTTTTACATATTCCTGTGTTGAGTAGCGTCAGTCTGCATTGGGGCCTGCTATTTGCTATTTCGCCAATGTGTTTGGCTCCCTTTGGCACCGAAATAAAATTAAATGAAATATATTTAATGCAGAAACTGTGTACTTATTGATCTTAAATTATCTAATTATATTATTATATAATTAGATTTTATTGCATTGGGATTCTCCTGTAAAATAATGTAAATAAATAAATATTCTCGGTTTTACCAACAGTAAATCCATTGATTATGGACGTGCAATATTTATACTTCAAACTAAACGAAATATAATAGATCTATGATAGATTTTATAGAAATTATTTATTAAAAAAGTTCTTTAATGTCATAAAAGCACTTTTCTACGAGCTACTTCAGCAGCTGATTGCATAGCAAAAAAAGTAAAAATTAAAATCATCTTAATTTTTACAGTGTTGGTTAAACTGACAAAAAAATATGATTTTATTGTAGCCTCATAGCTGGGCTACCACCCCTTAACGCATTAAACATTATTAACGACAAACCCTTCATAAACCTAGAAAAATATTTTTTTTTTCTATTACTACCTGTCCCTATTAATGATACTCAGGTTGTAGGTATCAGGAATTTAATTTAAGATAATAATCTTGCTACGAGTAAGTAAAAAGTGTAATATTATATTGTTTGTGATTTGCTTTCTAACTTTAATTTCTCCATTGCGCATAAACTAAAATGTGCAGTAAAATGATGTACGTCATTAGAACTCAATACGTACTTAAACTAGCTGCGCTACGCCATTGAGACAGGTAAACGAGGGAGAAGAGCCTTTGTGTCCGATTGTAATCTTTGATGACTTTATAGGTCACAAGTTAACTCTTTCTTTAGAATATTTTTAAGCGACTTTTACACTGTAATGGAGTAAATTTACCAATTGTTTTTTATTTATTTTGTTTAACGTGTTGATGTTCCTGTGTTGTGTACAATAAAGAGTTTTTGTATTGTATTGTAAATTTATAAAAATACCGTTTCTTTAAAGCAAATTATAGGTAACTCGCGTTATAATGGATTTTCCCGCGGAATATCACTTTTCGCGGTAAAATGTAGTCTATGTCTAGCTCTAGAGAATCTGCTTACCAAATTTAATTTAAACAGGGTCAGTACTTTTTGCTGCAAGAGGAACGCAAAGACTTACTTTCTAATTTAAATAAATATTTCCGGACTAATCACACAGATTCTTCTGATCTACTTGCTAAACTTAATTTAAATGCTCCCCGCAAGTCAGTCAGACATAGCTCGTTATTATATAATTCAATAGTAAATTCCAACTATAGACAAAATGCATTTCTTCATCGTGCAAGTAGCAGTTTTAACAATGTTATTAAGGATGTAGTACATTTGATTTATTCTGCACAAGTGTGAATAAAGCACGGCGCCTTTTGAGTAGTAATTTCTTTGGCGATGCTGGGGTTTCTTATAGTAATTATTAAATTCGTAGGTTTGTTATAAATAGTTCATGGTTAGTTTTGGTTTATGCACATAAATTAAATATTGGCTATTGTTATTAATGTCTGTTGTTAAGTGTATTCATGTGTAGTTTTGTTACGAGTATTGTTTGTTATTGTTTAACGCCGTAATTTGTTAGTAATTGTGTTTTTTGTCCGCGAGGGCTTTATAAATGGCTTTCTGTAATTTAATTTAACTACTTATTTTGATGTGTTTAGCCTTCCTTATAAATAAATAAAATAAAATAAAATCACCTAACCCCAAACTAAGCAGAGCTATGGGTTAGGTGACTGATATAGGTACTAAAAAGATTGTACATACATAAAATACATAGAAACAACCCAGACCCTAAACCAGAAATTGTAGATCGTACAAAATCTGGTCCCGCGGCGGAATAATATTAGTATGGATTGACTGGAAAGGTTTTAGGGTAAAACACATATAAACGCGATCAAATGACAACCCTTTTTGTAAGTCGGTTAAAAAGCGGTGTGTTAGTTTCAGTAAGCAGTGTAGGGATTTGTGGAGGGTTTGTCTGTTCACGTCAGTAAGTGGTAACCCTCTGAATCCTTATACGTGATCTCCTGGTGGTGCTAAGAACAGTCTCTGTTGGTAGGTTTCGACCGCGGCTTGTCACCACCCTCCGGGCTGGGCCAGTGCGTGAAGCGATTTTTTTCTGTTTCGTAATGTGGCCCGGAGAAGCCATCTACCTTCTAGGTCTTCATGCCCCATCTTAGACCACATCGTTACTTTACATCAGGTGAGGTGAGATTGTGGTCAAATGAAGGCTTATCCAACTTAAAAAAGGGATAAAAATATACCTATTTGCATTGAAATTTACATACTTAAATGTACAAGACCTCAATTATTTATATTTGGTTTAGGAAATTGGGGATCAAATACATTATTAGACTCCGTTATTAGTTCTATCTAGATTTTTTTGCATATAAAATACTACAGAAATTAAAATGAGCAGTACGTCATTAAAGCTCAATACGTACTAAAAGAGCTGCGCTACGCCATTGAGACAGGTAAACGAGAGCGGAGAGCCTTTGTGTCCGTTTGAGGATTGTAGTCTTTCACGACTTTATAGGTCACAAGTTAACTGAGAGAGTTGGAATATTTTTTTAATATCGTATCAGAATTTTCATAAAGGACAACAACCCTTATTGTAGGTGTAAAGAAACATGGCAGCAGGGATGTTTTTCTGTTCACGTCCGTATGTGGTAACCCTCTGAATCCTTACATGTGACCTCCGGGTGGAGCTAAGAACAGTCCCTGGTGGTAGGCTTCGGCCGCGGCTTGTACCCTTGGGCTGGGCCTCGTAATGTGGCCAGGAGAAGCCATCTTCTAGGTCTTCATGCCACATATTAGACCACATCGTCACTTTACACCAGGTGAGATTGTGGTAAAATTAAGGCTGACCTTACATAAAAAAGGGAGCGTCCAACGTTTGAGAATTAAGAAGATAGAATCAGAACCACTTTGTGCCATCTACTTAAAATGGGGACACACGCTGTGCATCTGCTTGTCCTGCAGCGGAAGGCAGATGGTGTGATTGGGCCTGCGAAAATTCACTAAAATATATCTTTCAAACTTTTTACAGAGCAAATCTTCGTATAAAATCTTGTGCTACGATTTATTTGAAGTGAAATCTACCGTGTAAGTTTCCATTCATACAATATGAACTAAGAAGATTGCGGAGTCAACTTACCGTGAAAACTTCTGTCTTCTTTGCTAGAGTTATCTTGCGTTTTATATTTAAACGAATACGCGGTACATTCTTATTTTTGACATAAAAATCTCGCGCATGAGTTATGCAGGTTACCAACATAGCAGCGTAGTAAAACAGTCCCGTTCTCACGTTACCAAACGTAACTTATAATATATATTCATTTATTGTGTTTTTAGTTTTGTTGGTCTAATCTAAAATTCTAACAAAACACAATAATAAATAAATAATACATGGAATGAAAGGAATGCCAATTTATTTCGAGACCGGGTAACATTTCCACGTGAGTAGAAACTCACGTGGAAATGTTACGAAATTATGACATTCTGATGTTTCAATTTCCATCTGGGTAATATTTACAAGTGAGTAAAGCGGTTTTCAAAATGAATTCTCTCTCGCTCCCAGCAGTGGGGACGTTAATAGGTTGACGATGATGAAGAGTGTATCACTATATCCATCCATTCGTCGAACAAATCACATTCAGGGAGGGCGTCCAGATCTTGGCATTCAAATCAAACTATTCTTCCACTTCTTTCAATAGAAAGAGCCTCATTAATGAGCACAATAACCTCATTTTCCAAGATATTCCCGAGAAGCTATCTGGCATTGATTTTAAATTGAGCCATTTCACGACAAAAGGCTTCATCGCGGCTACAATGAGCAGTCAGCGGCCACCGAGGATTGGAGACAATTCTACCTTCTGCCTGCACTTGCGAGGCGGGCCAAGGCAGGGACTTTTAGCTAAAGAGTTTTTCTTAATAATTTAGTTGCCAAGTGCATACTTGCTACGATGAGCTGTTGTCATGATGCTGCATCCTAAAGCCTGCCAAGCAACGCGGGTATACAATGAATTAGATATGAGTCTAAGCCAAAGTCCAAGTCTATGACCATTCTAAGGTTGAACAGATACAAGGAAAACTTCTATACTATTGTACAACTAGTAATGTGGCTATTGATTGTTATTTTAAGCTAGTCTGTAAGTATTGGTGTTCAATGAAGAAAGTATATCAGATATCTAGGAACCGTAACACAAGCTAGAGCTTATCACGGGGCCTAGATATTGTTGTGTGAATTGTCTGGAAATATTTATTTATTTATTATTTAATAAATGTCTATTATATGTTAGTATATCAGATATACCGAAACACAAGCTAAGATCTTACCTTGGGGCTAGATGCTGTTGTGTGGATTGTCCGGATATTTATATATTAATTTCTATTTATATAACATCAACTCAACATCTGTCGATGTGTTTGAATGAGCAGTTTTCGCCGCAAGGGGTCAAGTTTCGACGGTTCACCGGTCGCCTACACTGCAAGGCGACACCGCCGTCACAGATGATCCACGATGCTCACACTTTAATATAGAAGATTTATATTTTTATGTATGATAGTCTATAAGGTATATGTGTATATGGGCCTAAGATGCCTGAAACAAATGATTTATTATTATTATTATATAAGGCATTCGGTGGTTCAAAGAGAAGCGAGCATAACCGCTTGTTTCTTGCACCAACATCTCCGGGACAAAAGCCAAGTTGCTCGAATCCCGAAGTCAATTCCCAGCGCATTGTCCGGCGCGTCGTGGGACTAAACGCCCACTTTCACCAATATATTGGGCTTCTTTCCACGGCTAAATTGTGGAATTGGAGATTTGGGATGGGTTTAGAGAAAATTACTTACTTTAAATGAATTTCTCTTAGAGTGGTGATGATATACTGGAGCATTTATATGTGACATTCTTAGGGTCAAAAGGGATTCTATTCCTTCCTCCTTTTCCCTTTCTCCTCTCTCTCTCTTCTTTTCTCTTTTTCCTGAGGCTTTGTCGTCTGTCTGTCTGTCACCAGGTTGTATCTTAAGGACCGTGATAGATAGAGAGTCGAAATTTTTGAGGGGTGAAGTATTTCTCTTAGCGCTATAACATCAAAAATATGGGGGCCCATACATCAAACGTAATTTTCATAAAGTTCAGCGACGTTGCACGAGGCCAGTACTTGTGAACCGCTCCAACTGCACCTTTTTGCACATTAAACATTTTTTATTTTTATAGCTAAAAATGTTTATAAACTCCATACTTATCAAATATATTGTGAATGCTAGTCATCACCATCATAGTTTCAGCTGTAGAAAGTCCATAGTTAGGCATACGCCTTCACTTACCATTCATTCCAGTTATTTTGCAAGCGGTCTGCATCCACCGTGAGCCCGCGGCCTATATCAAGCTTTGCGTCCATCTACTTGGTAAAAATCCTACGCTGCGCTTGCCAATTGTCTCCACTCGAATCCTTGTATTTTTATATATATACTAGTCGACCCGACAGACGTTGTCCTGTCCCACGTCTCATTAAAACAATATCCAGTTGACCGTATTGTGAATCTAAACCATTCCCAGATCCCCTTGAACACACACAAAAATTTCATCAAAATCGGTCCAGTCGTTTGAGAGAAGTTCAGTGACATACACACTCACAGGAGAATTATCTAAATAAAGATTAAACTTTCACCATAGATTTAATGTCCATGCCTTATAATGAACGTACTTAACATGAATTATTAATTCAGTACACACTTATGATTATGCATCTTGCGTTAATAGACTTGAAGTTTTGTAAAAGATAGAAATAACAGCTAATGTTACAAGTTATACGAAAGTGTTAATTTCAAATAAAGTTTTCACTGGTCCAAAGAAAATTATATTGGAGGTTTTGTCTGTTCACGTCCGTAAGTGGTAACCCTCTGAATCCTTACACGTGACCTCCGGGTGGTGCTAAGAACAGTCTCTGGTGGTAGGCTTCGGCCGCGGCTTGTCACCACCCTCCGGGCTGGGCCAGTGCGTGAAGCGATTTTTTCGTGTTTCGTAATGTGGTCCGGAGAAGCCATCTTCTAGGCCTTCATGCTCCATCTTAGACCACATCGTCACTTTACATCAGGTGAGATTGTGGTCAAATGAAGGCTTATCAATAATAAAAAAAAAAAAAAAAAAATATACTAACACCGAGGATCGAATTAAATGTAATCACTTTCTTACGTATTTTTTTTTTCCTATCATCATCATCACATTCTTAACGTTCCCACTGCTTCTCGAGACGAGAGAGATTAGGCCTTAATTCACCACGCTGGCCAAGTGCGGGTTGGTGAATGTCACATGTCCTTTAAACTCTTTAAAGTTCTCAGAACATGCCGGTTTCCTCGCTATGTTTGCCTTTACCGTTAAAGCACGTGTATAAAGCGCACATAAATTTCTCAAGAAGAAAAATCCAGAGGTGCGTGGCGGGGTTTGAATCCATGACCATCAAAAATACCTATGCCTCTCATTCTAACCTGCATAAAGAGTTAAATCATCTATTTCTAAGCATAAGGTTGCAAGGTAAGAACAAACTTTACTAATTACTCGAAGCGAACTCGTGAGAAAGTTGGAAATAGTTTAATTTACTTAAGTTTTGTGAGTCTCTACGTTAAATAATTAGCGAGTTATTTTGTTGCTTTGTAGGTAACTGGAAATTTAACTTATTTGCGATTTTTAAATTATGCGTTTCACCGTCTCTGCCTTTTGTGGAGCCGTGTTGGCTTAGTGGGAACACACTCGAGTTTCATTCCGAAGGTCGTGCATTCAAACCTCTGGATTTTTATTTTCCTACAAATGTATGTGCGACTTAAACACGTGCTTTAACGGTGAAGGCAAACAATGTGAGGAAACCGGCGTGTTGAGAATTGTGAGAACATGTCCAGCCTTGCAACCAGCAACTTTGCCAGTGTAGTGATTTGAGGCCTAATCTCTCTCGTCAAGAGATAAATTTCTGTGTCCCAGCAGTGGGAACGTAAATGCCTTTGTATGCTAACCTTTGTCTTCATCACTTTCAAGTACATATCAACACTTTTTTAAATTTTTTGGGCTTAGTGTCAAATGAACGAAAGGCTCAACATTTATTAAATCGTTTTTTTATTGGTTGTTGAAAGTGGTCTTGCACAAAAGTACCAAACAAGTGACTGTTGCGTATTGTAGCCTTACCACGTGTTGGCACTTACGACTGCTGGAGATTACAACATGTTGTTATCCCATACAATACTTTCCAGGAGCTCGTGGCAAGGCTACAGTATGAATGCTACAGAATGGTTTACCAGTCAGCGATTAAAATATTTTTTTAATTTTTTGATTTGTATTTAAGGCACTGATAGTAATACTATAATCCTAATATCCTAATTTTATAATATTATAAATGCGAATGTAAGTTTGTTTGTAACGCTTTCACGCAAAAACTACTTAACCGATCATCATGAAACTTTTCACATATACTCTTGAAGGTATATGAAGTAACATAGGATACTTTTTATTAAAAAAAATAATAAAAAAAATAACGAGAAACATGCGAACCCGTGCGAAGCCGGGGCGTGCCGCTAGTATATATATATATATAATATTATAAATGTGAACCAATGAACCGATTTGAATGAAATTTGGTACACAGAATCTCTAGAGCCTGAAAAATAACATAGGCTAATTTTTACCGCGGAAAAAAGTCATTCCGCGGGAAAATCCATAATAACGCGGGTAACACCACTGGGCACAGCTAGTATATTATAAAAGTGAAAAGAATCCAATTTTATCCACTCTTTCGGGACTTGAAACCAAAATTTTAACTGTAGTTAACTTAAACCTGAAATTGTCCTTAGATTATAGGTACCTCCTCATCTTTGTATGTGGTCAATGTCACCCAAATTTGGTATTTTGTTTATGTTCTTTATATTGGTTACCGCTATTAAATTCGCTTACAGAGGTGCAGTGTGGTAACATTGCTTCATGGTTACAGGAGTACGTGTTTTAATAAAATTAAATAATTTTGCGATTGACAGCTAGTGTGAGGACCGCATTTTGCTGTAGCGAACACAACTGGGCTCTAAACGGTGGCCCTCATTACTTCCATTAACCTAGTGGTACAGTCAACAGCAAAAGAAACTGATGAAATGTACACAGTAAATTAAGTCAAAAGTTATTGACTATTGTAGTTTGTTAGAAGTAAAGGAACAAATTACGTGTCTTAAGCGAGTGATCACATTTATTTCGATCCTCGGTGTTATAAAGATGTTTTTCCTTTTATTTCTTAACCGTTTCAGTTCAGTTAAGTTTCTTGTAATTGGACTTTGCGCTTGAAGCGACAATTTGCCAGTGTCGAGTTATATAAAATTATAAAGAAACAAGATTGTTAAGTACTCAGTTAAACGCCATTTTGCGTCTCTTATACAAATCTTTCAAATAAATGAAATTGACACTGCATCTGGCACGTCACACTAGAAGATGTTTTTAAACGTTGATTTTGATCACTTACTTCTGCTGTTGACTGTACCGACTTTTAAATTTTAAGGGGTATCCTATAGGTATAAATAAAACGCCGTATGTAAAAACAGAATTTTTAAATCATCACATTTCTGCATAGAAAGTTATAAGTATAGCACTACGTCACGTTGAAATAACATTTCTTATTTATAATGCAAAACATTCATACTTGCAATCAATATTTTACATAATATATATTGTATAGTCGAAATGTACAGTAATAACAGTAAACAAATGACTAGATACAGTAATTTCAATAAAATTCTAAACAATAAAACAATATCGAAAATAATAAATAAATAATTGTTTTAGTTTTAATATATTTACATAGTAGGTACTTATTAATCCAATCAATGTTTTTTTTTATAATCTTATTATAGGTTATTCAAAATAGTTGCAAAACAATACAAAAATAATAATCAAATAATAAAATATTATTATTAATAAAATAATAATAGTTGAAACAGCATTAGCTCGAATGGTATTGATTATTTTTTATATACACATTACACAAGCACTGACGCAAATTCGCATTTTATACATTATTTTACACCTAATTTATATATCTCATTATAATAACATATACATACATAATCATTATTATTCTATAATAGTAACGCACTATAAAGCTTTAAGAATTTTCATATTTTTTTATAATTATTCAAGTAACAGAATCTAACAGTGGCACTTTTACGATTCTAACATAACTTATTTATATTTTTTTATTATAATTAGATTATTTCATAAATTGTTTGTAATTTTTTATAAATTACTTTGGATTCAAAGTTGGAACCCTGTTACAATTCTCATTATTACTAATAAATATATTATATTCTACATAATAATATAATTACAATCATCTATATAATAAAATGCTACTCTTCTCATTATTACCAAAACATGTGGCGTTATTGTTTAAATGAAACTTATTAAAAAATATTATAAAAAAAGAACTTGAGCCAAGATAAGGTAATATAATTAACATAATGATAAAAAATAATTATTGAGCATTATGGTATTGAGCTAAATAACACCAACAAATTGATTAAACTTTAACAATATTTACTATTAGTAAGTATTATTTTATTTATTATAATTTTATACAGGCTTAGGATTAGTATTATTAATTCATTATGATATGGACAAATAATTTTCAGATATTAGGTATATTATATTCTACATTATCAAATCGCGATGTGCAACATCATGTATTACTACAGACAGTTAGACAATATATTCCTATAATTATTTATTTATTATTTTATAATTATTATTATGTTTTATATTTTTATAATAAAAAAAAACAACAACAAACAATTGGACGGTAAAAAATGTGTGATGGAAGAAAAATAATGACAAGTAATAATATTTTTGTCCTTAAAAATATACAAATTTTCCTATGAAAAACATATCACAACCTTGAAACAATAAATTATGGACATCTTAGTACATTTTGGCATTAGTTTTTAATTATAAAATATTTTATTTCTAAGACTAGAAGTTGAGAGATCAGTAGTTATTATTTATGTACAATTTTAATAGTCTGTACAATTTTTGTAATAAATTTGATATGCTATTTTCTACAACTAAATTATTTTTATCACAATAAAAAATACTTCCTTTGTTTTTTTCTGCTAACTTACATCAATATTAACAGTACATACAAGTAAATTAAATATCATATTTGGTCATCTAATAGGTCTCACTGATATTGAAGCATATTCGTTGTCATTCTGACTTCAATATAGCTTTTTCTTAGCTTAAATGTAAATCTAGTATTTTAGCAGAAGTTTGCATCTCAGAAGACCTGGAACGTTTCTGTCACATCATAGTTTCAACGCCATTTTTGAGACTTGAATTAAGTTGGTAGGTACGATATTATGTCATAAAAAGAATATGACAGACATGCATGGCAGAATGCGCAGCCATTTTAGCTTTTTTTCATTTTAATATCAAAACATGCCATGGCTCAAAAAACAAACGATTTAATCGAAGCAATACCAAAACAGAACAATGTGAAGTGCCGAGTCAGCAATATATTTGACGTATCCGACATCTCTCCTCTGTCGTTACACTCTTGACAGAGCGGTCGTGGTCACATTGAGGCATCATTTGGTGTTAGAGACGGACATAGCTTTCTTAACGATCGCCCGCCATCTTTCTCTGTTCGCAGCCTGTTTGGTGCAGTCTGACACTGGGACTCCTACTGCGGATTTTATTTGATCAGTCCAGCGCATAGGTGATCTCCCGCGGGCCCTGGTTCCTTCCACTTTTCCTTGCACGACCTGTCGCTTTATTGAGTCGTTATCGCGTCTTGAAACATGGCCAAACATAATATCCGACATAATTCCGTTCAAAAAGCTTTAAATAATACCTAAACCAGTGAGACCTACTCCCAGCTTACTGAGTGAAGACGACCAAATAGTCCGCGGGCTAGGTGCCGCAGTGCAGGATCTTCCTGAAGGCCTTCCTGAACTCCGGGTTGAAGATGGTGTAGATGACGGGGTTGAGGAACGAGTTGATGTAGCCCAGCCAGGTCGTGAGGATGAAGGTGGTAACTCCTGGAGAGAATGGCAGGTTGAACTTGTCGCAGATGGCTCCGAGAACGGAGCAGGTGAAGAATGGTGCCCAGCAGAAGAGGAATACACCTGGAAAGAAAGAAGTTTTAGAATATATTTATAAAATGTAAAGGTAAAAGTTTGCTAACAACTTCACATTAAGAGTAAGATATATGGTAGGTATGACTTCAAGTACTCTGCGTCCTTTATCCGTCATTTTTGCGATTAGTTTTATTCCCGCGTCACGATTTTCTCATTCCTGTTTTCATTTTCAATTTCCCACTCTCATTTTTGTCTTTAGCATCTTAATTTTAACCGTCTAATGTTCCAAATATTGGTGGTGATTCGGACAGGGCCTTCAAAGATACAATTGGACATCAGGGCACAATTCTAGCAAATAGCTTTTTACTATACAAACTAATATTACACATTTATGCGAAAGTAAATTTGTTTGCCAGTTAGAAAATCCACCAATCGTCGCTTTATTTTTTATCCGTTGTGTCCCAGATCTTGCCTGGAATAAATTGCTTTAAGCAATAAGACCGCCCATTACGCATTCTAGTTATAGTTTTTTTTCTTACTGTATATTGGTATTTTCTATCAATCTATCTTGCTGGGAAAGGCCACCCTGTTTTCCTCCCACACCTCTCGATCCAAAGTTTTATCCAAAAGCTCATTATGTTAGAGCAAAATTAGTTAAAAATTCACACTGTCATATAAAAAAAACTTGTTGGAAATAATTTATGGCTGAAAAACTTTATGGATTTTCATAGTTAAGGCACAATAATACATCAAAGTTCTCATTACATTTTAAGGATTTTTGTTAACAATAGCTTTTAGTGATTTTCTGAATAAATTTTATTATTAAGATAAACTAGTGTTAACAATCACTATTGCAGTTTAACATGCAATACTAGTTAATAAATAAAACTTACCCAAAACAATAGCAAGAGTTTTAGTCGCCTTCCTCTCTTTCTTAGCGGAAGACTTCTCTCGTTTCTTCTTGCTGGCTTTATTAGCCTTGTAGATGGTGAACCTGGCTGTGGCTGCACTGGCCTTCCGCTCCTTCTTGGAGGTAGACCCGTCTCGAAGGTCAAAGGTACTAGCTTCGAGGTCTTCTTCTGACCGCAATTGTAAGGAGACGTTTCGACTGGAACAAAATTATTATTTTATGTTACGCGAAATCTCCGTAAGTAGATAACGGCTTTTGAAAATTCTTATTTTATTCCAATGGTCCCATTGCCATCATGTCAAAATATGTCAAATGTCAAATGCTGTGCTCACCT
Organism: Gymnoscelis rufifasciata; assembly: GCA_929108375.1. Lineage (NCBI taxonomy): Eukaryota > Metazoa > Arthropoda > Insecta > Lepidoptera > Geometridae > Gymnoscelis > Gymnoscelis rufifasciata. Next base: position 989,546 of record OV815315.1, on the reverse strand, counting down.
TTAATTAGAATATGTATCATAGTATAATAATGTGTGTATTAATTACTTTAAAGTGTTTGTTATGTGTTCTGTTGGTGTAGCCTATTTTAATAAATAAAAAAAATAAAATATAAATAAAAAAATATGATGATGGGATCCCAGAAATATGGAGATTTGGAATTTTATTAGACCTAAAAGTCCGTTTTTCAAACTTAGTTAGTCCATATTTTATACGAATAAATACTTCACGTGTATGTTAAGATAGCTTACCTAGAATCACTTAGCTTAGTCTTCCCATTCTTCTTCCACTTATCCGTAGCCATGTTCTTCAGCACGGTGGCGTCCTTTAGCCCCGGCGAGCCCGGGGGCGACGTGTGTTCCCTGATCGTGTCCTCCAGGTTCGACGGGGCGTAACCCGAGTCATTGTTGCCGTTTGGATCCGCCTTTATTCGGCGTTTTGGGGTACTGCTGTTGAGGCAAAATAGCTTATATATATTTAGCAATAGTCTTGAAGCTGTCAACGTTATCAACACTATTTTTATGTATAACTCATATCATCATCAGATCATCTAAATATTAAGTAATATCGCAGATGGATGGTGTTTAAATAGCTCTTACAACATGAATGAATGCAAAATAAATAGATGCGATTTGAACGTCACTCGGAACGGCAGCGTAACTCAGCGAAAAGTCAAATAAACTTAAACTATTATACCCGTTTTGGCATACCCTTTAAAATGTTGTTTATTATATTTTATTTATTTTACTTGTTTGCTTTCGCAATAGTATCAGGTGTCATAATTAAGTATTGAGTCGAAAGGCAATTCTTCCTGTTACTCTTCTCTGTCATATTATATATTTTGTGATGAAATACCTCTCTTAATTATTTGTTTTCCAGAACGTGGAAAGAAGAAGTCGATTCTAGTGATACGTGAGTAAATCCCGTTTTTTTAAATGAATAGTGCTACTCACGATAACTTTAAAAGTTATACCTCTATATTTGTTAACCTTCTAAATTGTCTCTCTATTTTAATGGTCTACTTTAAGGGTATTGGCTTACTTGGCTGTTTCCTCAGCAACTGTCGCCAACATAAAGTCTGTGGACTTGTCATTTGGGATGACGTGGCAGTCGTCTGCGTCCGCTTCTATCTCAGATCGCTTGTCGAAGCTAAACATACAATTATTAACTGTTTAATTAATTTAAGAAATAAATGTATTTCTTTCATTGAATTAGCTGTTGTTCACATTTATAAATGAATTTTGTTTTCATGAAAACAGTCTTTGTGTGTAATTTAATTTAGATTTTTCTTACTTAGTTAAATTTTAATGTGCACATTTAAATACGTAATATGTCCGCGACGGATAAAATTGTTGATACCTAGTAATTGTTAACATCAGCTCATAGCAAACACAATGTTTACAATAAAGATTATCATTCTTTCTTTCTTTCTTTCTTACTTAGCCAAGGATCTTTATTAGATCAGCTTTATGTTATCATAATATGCATGTATCATTTAAGTTATTTTTTATGATGTACCCCAGCTGTAAATTTGAAAAAAATACTTAAATCTTCAAATAAATAAATAGTAGATTGTCACGGGATCAATATCGGTGTAAAATGTCAGCTCAATTATACACCGGTAGGTGTATCCAGTTTAACATGCAATATTCGATCACAGGTAAACATAAAGACTGGTAAAACGAAATAAAAGTTTGTGAATGATATGAAGATTAACAACATTCATAAGCGACTGCCTCAGTGGCGCGGTGGGCGAAGGTCCGATTGCGGCGCAAGAGGTAGCGTGTTCGATTCCCGCCGATCGATCAAGTGGTTGTATTTTCTGCAAGCACTTTTTCGTTGGTCTGTGTTTAATATGTTTAGTAAAAACTAGTAAATCTACTAGGAGTATTATTTAAATTATACAAATTACCCATAACACAAGCTTACGCAACGGAGCTTACAACGGGGTTATATTATGTTGTTGTGTGGATTGTCCGTAAATATTTTTTTATATTTATAGGAAAATAGTTATCTATAGGGATATCTGACACATATTTATAATGTAAGCTGATTTAAAGAAACATAATATTCCCTTTACAATTTTGTACAAATGTAACAATTAAATTTTTTCTATAATAATAAATCCTGCAAATAAAATCTTGCTTGTTTCTTATTTTTATAATTGCTAAAAGATGGGATAGCTGCTTCAAAATTAATAGAACAGAATCAATACCTTATTTCCCGAGGGGCAAATCTAAACAAAATTGATAGCAATTTTATATTGGAAAACTTAGAAGTAAAGCGTACAAAGCAATCACTGGAATCCGGAGATATTCCGTCGAAACATTGATATTCTTCCGAGAAAGTTCATCAAAAAAAGCAAATTGTAACTGACAACTTATATTTTATCAAGTTTTTCAATTTGTTCAGAAAGTGGTCCTTTAGCTGTTCAACCATGAAAGTGATTTGAGGATCCAATAACAGCGTTATATTGATTTTATGAGAACTTGCTCCATAATATTGCGATGGGAGGTTACTGGAGACATTACTTGAACGAATGTTATCATATCCGGTGTCGTTATTTTGTATGCTATAATGAAGTCCGGAATATGTTAAGGATGATATCTGATTATCTATAAGTAATAATCATATGACAGATAGGTAAAGTATGTTAGGTTGTATGTGGTAAAATCAGAAACAATTTAAATCGATTATAAATAATTATATGTAATAAATAACTGACATGCCAATGTTATTGTGTAACTTTATGGTGCAATAAATGAATTTACTGAATTTACTGAATTTATATATATGAGGCTTCCGCGCTAAAAACTTAGTCAAGTCTGTTTTGCGACTGACTACTTGCCTAACAGAATTAATGAGGCCTCTTTTATTTGTACTCCAAAAATGTAAATAATTATTAAATAAAAGTCTCGTTCAAAAATGTTTAATTATTTTTGCTTATAACTTTTTTATTTGGTAATTTTCGATAAAAATTATGAAACAAAAGTTTCAGCAAAATTTAATTGCTTGCAAATTCAATAAAGTATTATGTTCCTAATTTAAGAAATATAGATTTAAAACCCTTTGAAAACACTTCCCAGCGGGTCTCCATCCTTGTCCCCCGACAAGGACAAACAAACAAACACACTTTAACTCAAGCTTATACTATTCTCTCACATAACAAACTAATCAAATTAATTTCGACCCCATAAAGAACCCTTTATTACATAAAACCTTGATTGATCTCTATTAAGTTCATCACTGTATGTCATCCCAATTAAATCAGCAAAAAGTTAGTTGAATTTATAAGTCATTGGTTCCGTGTAATTCAACTGTACTACTGTACACAAAGTGTAACCTAAATCCATAAACTAAATTGTTTTTTTTTTATTTTACTTATTATGTAACCTTATAAAAACAAGTTTATTGTATGGGAGTACCCCTAATTTGTTTTGTTTATCGTATGAATAGCGCTAAATGTTTTTTTGTAGTGAAAACAGAGATACTTCTGTTTTGTCAGACAAAACAGTCGTGACTGAGACACTGTCGACGACAAGTCTGAGTTGAGAATAAAATGTTTTAAAACAGTTTTGACTACGATTTGCGCGAAGCCTTTCTGTAATTTATTGCAGGTTAGATAGGTAACTTATTAAACAACGTTAGATAATGTAAACATGTATAGATTTTTTCTGGCAATGCTGACATATATAAAGCTATTCTTGAAATAATTAGTTATATTATAGTTATCTACCTACTGTGCAAGAAATATGTCATTATAATTAAAATACATACACGCGATCAACAAGACAGGTGTCTCTGTTGTACTCGTGTATGTATGTAAAAACGATAATGCTAATACTACCTAGTAATACATTTCATTGGTCATTTATTTATTTGTTAGGAATTATTTTGAATCTCATCAAACTCCTTATCTTTATCTTACCTATCGTCGTGATCATCTTCATTGCTCCCCGAGCCAGTGTTCGTCGGCCGGTCATCGTGCAAGGCAGTCTCCTGCAGTCTTCTGGTCTGCGCCACGTTCTCGATCACCACGGCTGTGGTGGCGCCTGACACGTCTGGCAGTGGAGGCTTCTTGGCTGCACGCTGTTTCATCGCTCTCATTCTTAACGCCTGTAGTAAGATACACACTGTGAGACGTAATTAAGAGGTTAATAATCATTTTTGAACATGGTGGAAAAGCGAATGGGAAGAAAGAAGAAGAAAGGAATACGACAAAACGAACATGGACATGCTCATTCAAAAGATAAATAAATGAATGTTTATTTATTTTTATGAGGTGAGAGATGAGAAGCCGCGGCTGGAAAATTAACTGGTGTTATAGTAACTCACCTTAAAAATACTGTAATACAAGAACATCATCATGATACAGGGGATGTAGAAGGATCCAAGGGAGGAGTAGATGACGTAGTTCTGACTGTTGAAGAGGCACTCGTCGAAGTTGCGGTCGGGCGTGTCGTTGAGCCCGAGCACGATGGGCGCGCCGATGGCCACCGAGATCCCCCAGACCAGGACGATGGTGAACCAGACGCGCTTGTTGTTTTTGTGCTTCGCGTATTTTATTGGTTGCGTTACGGCGATGTACCTGCGGAAAGATGTTATTTGAGAGAGACTTTTGCGGCAACTGCCACTGCCACTAGTGGCTGGACGGCGACTGGTGGCCATAAAGTGGTCTGAGTGAACCACTGGTCGTCGCGTTTAGTGGCGGCGACTATTGGCCATAATATGCGGGGGCCCTAGCACCCAAGATTATTTTTAGTAGTACTTACAATGTATAATTGGATTCATATAAGGAAAGAGGTTTCCTAGATGTTTTGAAAACCATTGTATTAAGATTATTTGTATAACTGTGATTGTACAATAATCTTTTTTGTATTTTTCTTAGTAAGATGGATGGATAATGATTTTCGTCTTGGCTCGTAAGGTATGTTAATCACGTACTGAAATTGTATAATTCAATGACCTGATATTGTAAATGAGCATGATCTGACACATAGTAAATAAGCAAATTATTTTTTTATCAAATTACTCATACAGGAGTCAAAATGGCTCAACGAGGGTACCGTGTCATTCCACAATTTATATTTTTGTGAATAATAACACAAAAAATCAATAAGGAATCGTGTAATCCGTGATTTCTGAATCATGGATTCATTTTAATTTGTTGTCATCTAACCTCGCTTTTTCATTCTAATATATGAAAGATATTTAAATGAATAATCTAATGATTATCTTGTAAGGGTTCCACGTAGTTCTTGGCCGGTCGCTGTATCCATGTTTCTTTTTGCACTTACTTATTTTTTGTGTTTTAATTTACAAAAACTAATTAAAGTGTGGACTTACACAGAACCCTCCTACTCTCATTGTGCAATTTTGTAATAAATTTGTGCATATCTAATAAGTTCCTAGAATTTTGTGCCCTATAGGGCATGATTTAGATATGATTATATGCCTTTTATTGTGATTGTGACAAAATAGATGATTCTTATTCTTATATATCATGGAAATTTCATAATAAATAGATAAAGCGACAAATTGGTGTCCAGTATTTTTGAACGGACTAAAAGGAATACCTATTTTTTGTGTATTCATCATGCCTATTATAAGTACACAACCAATGTCTGGCGTGTTAGAGAATTTCCGAGTGGGAGTTATTTTATTTAAAAATCAAAAGTGTCAATTGGGACACTGTGTCCGAATAACCTGTGTCCGAGTCGTCAGTAACTCGAAATATCGTACACGGTTTCCCCCTGTGCAATGAATACTAAATGGTATTAAAACTTCTCCTTAAAATATCCCTCATATTTTGATTTGCAAAAGAAACTAAGGACTAGACTTACCTGTCTACAGATATAGCGACTAGGTTGAAAATGCTGGAGGTGGATGACGTCACGTCCATAGCGATGTACACGTCGCACACGAAGGCGGGCAGGCCCCAGGAACCATTCACCTGATGGCAATACAAATCTAAGATTAGTTACAATACTATAATTTAAGTAATAATGCCTCAGATACGAGGGCATAGGTCCGCTTGCGGCGCAAGAGGTGGCTGTATGCTCTAGTGATCGTATTTTCTGCAATCACTTTTCTTCTCGGTCTGGGTGTTTAATCTACTCGTATGTATAATAAAAATATCTCTATATATGTATATGTCTATTAATTAAGTATGTCAGATGTCTAGTCCCCGTAACACAAGCTTATGAGCTAACCACGGGGCTAGATGTTGTTTAATTTGGGTTTAATTTAGGGCTTAGATAATTTCAAAAACCTAAACAAGGATCACGACCCGTATTCGCACAATATTTTACTTGTATGTCTGTTAATTAATCATTAAAAAAATTGGCCTTTATCTACAGTACTTTCTGAAAAAAGCGTATTTGATCTAATACCAGGGGTTCTTTCAACATGTCAACGTAAAGTAACGAGTAGATAATCAGAAAAGTAGTGCTGGCTATCTTTTTAACCCCCGACAAAAATAGGGGGGGTTTTAAGTTTGACGTGTCTGTCGGTCTGTCTGCGACATCATAGCTCCCGAAAAGATGGAGAGATTTCAATTTAGTTTTTTTTCGTATAACAGGTGAGTGTCGCGCGAATATTCTTAGTCATGTTTCATGAAAATCGGTTGTGCCGTTTAAAAGTTATTAGGGTAAAAGTGGGGAAGGAAAACCTAAAATCTGCAAATATACTCGTCTCAAATAAAAGCGCATCAAGTGCACATTACATAAATCTAAATTTAAAATTTAAGAAAAACCCCCGATTCCAATGTCTTAATTTCCTTAAATATAAAACAACATAATATTATGTAATGTGGACGCGATGCGTTTTCATTTGATACCCCACACTAGTATATTTGCAGATTTTCGCTTTTTGCTTCCCCACTCTCACCCCCATAACTTTTAAACGGACCAACAGATTTTCATGAAACATGTCTAAGAACACTCGCGCAAGACTCACCTTTCATACAAAAAATACTAAATTGAAATCGCTCCATCCGTTCGGGAGCTATGGTGACACAGACAGACAGACAGACAGACAGACAGACAGACAGACCGACACGTCAAACTTATAACACCCCTCTTTTTTGGTCGGGGGTTAAAAATAGTATGACTTTTACTTTTAAGGGAAAAATTAAGGACTTGAAATCGGGGTTTTTCTTAATTTTTTTAATTTAGATTTTGTTGTATTGTTAAGCGGAAAGGGTGTGAATCACCAGGCGAACATATTTTGTTCTACTATTTTTCGATTCTTTTGACATATTCCGTACTAACCAAAGCCACGGCTCAGTAATATATTCTAAGTCACATCTGCTCAATACCTCAACGTTATTGGGTTCTCGCGGACAGTGAATATGCATGATATTGCCAATAGCGACGCAGTTTTAACATCTATGAGCTGTTTTCTAAATAAAAAACATCAATATTTCGGCTTGATAGACATGACAAAAAGGGTAAGCTCGCTTAAAATGAGTAGGGCATTATCATGTCTTAAAACGGGTAACATACCATAATTTGGCGGTTCGAGAGTTGTCCGATATTTCGACGCTGTTACAAGCGCCATGATCTCGAAAACAACAGAATATCGGAAAACTCAAAAACCGTCTAATCATGGTATGTTACCGGTTTTAAGTCATAATATTGTTAAAAAATCATGATAATTTAAAAAGTTATAGGGCGTTATCATTTCTGTCTTTATTCTTCTAATTCAGAAGGCCTCTTTCATTGTTTTTTATTATATTGCGGGGGGTTAGCCAATACTTTACATGCTTGGCAAGCAGAGTTGAGGAGCGCAGTATAAGATGTTGAAATCCAAGATGCTTCCGACCATTACCGGATTTTTCTTCATTGGACGATACTAAATGACGTTTTTAGCATGAAATGGTCAATACCTAATAGACAAGTGACGATTTTAATATAATATTTAATCTGATCGTAGAAGATGGACGGATGATTTGGTAAAGTCTGCAGGTTGACGGTGGATGCGAGCCCTTTACCCGAAATAACTGGAGATCTTTGATTTACGTTCAACAGTGGACGTCATAATCTTGTTTTTTACCTACAAACGGCTAACGGTGAAAATACAATAATATAAATCAAGTATTTTCCTATAACCAACAGAATCTACGCTACACAAAACAATAGACAAAAATGAACAAACACAGGCACAAAATCAGAACCCTGTAACAAATAATTTATTAGTTCAAGACCGGACGTGACCCGAGATCCATCGAACGGAAGTCAGATTTAATGATCCAACAATACCGAGCAATATCGATCAGATGTTCGCTAATCGGACAGAAATAATGGAAATTGTTGTTCAGAGTTTCTATTGGCTATAATTTTACTATATTTGTATATTATGTATATGTGTTTTATTTGACGACGACGACGACCTTGTACAAACAGCTGGCTACACATGGACTCGACTAGCACAAGACAGATCTCAGTGGGGACAAATGGAGGAGGCCTTTGTCCGTAAATGGACAGCCAAAGAATAATTAATAATAGAAAAATAATAATAACTAATCAAATTAATTTAATTTAGACATAATATTTTAGAATTATCAATCAATTTAATGTTATTTAAGATTATTGGAAATAAAAGGCTATATTATTATTATTATTATTATTATTATGTGTTTTATGCTTTTCCCGCAAGAACATCGTTTTTCCCAAGGTAAAGTTGCTTCTAGCCTTCGCTAAAATAAATAATCAAAGAAACAAATTCTTCAGCTTCAAAATATAAGTAAAGATAATGGAGAAATATACCACGTTATGTATAATTGGCAACCAAACGTATTATACCTAAACGAGGATATACAGGACACATTCCTTTGTCCCCCTTGATAACTAAGAGATTTGTGTTAGAAAAGTATAGACAAATTTAGCTATCAATAAAATCAGAATGTTATTATTTTGTATGACAGGACATGATATAGTTTAGTGCTACCGTGGCACGGTCGCTACGGTCACTTGCACAACTCGCGATTTATTTTAAGAAATTTTCGCTTCGATCAATGCTTTTATAACATTCAAAACCTGCTCGACTACTTCTGTCCAGGGAATTGAAGAAAAGATTTATAATAATGCTCAATTTATCGTGTCGCAAAACCTAAATCGCTGTCGAATGGCGGAATTACCTTCAAGGGACCGACTAATAAAATTGGAACACAAAAGAAAGGGACAATAGACCTTGGACGTGACGGAAACTATGGGGAACCACGTGACCACTGACGCAGTTATTGGCAAGTTCTTAAGCATCATCATTCTCATTCTAACCATATATGTATTTTCTAAGGCTGGAAATATTATGTCAATTTACATTATGATATCGGATAGGACAAATCGTCCTATCCGATTTTGGCAATGGCGATTGAGACTTCTGTCAGTTAGGCTGTAGATGATCCCCTATAATGTGCTCTGTGGTGCCTCGAGTAGGTATCCAAGTTCATTTTAACCGTAGTTTGTAGGAGGGCGCTGATGCAACACAGTTTTTATAACTATCGCAGTAGTTCAACGTTTCCATTGTGATTATGTAAATTTGTGAACAGTTTCAAATAAATATTATTATGTTTTTTTATTGACACATGTGCGTGAGCAACTTACATAATGTAGACTATGACGAGAAGGGTTTGTGAGATAGAGCAGGGCTTAAATGAAGTTTTTCGTTATGCACTATTGCGACTTGCTCATTTTGTTATGCATCCAGTTGAGGGTTAGAGTTGAGTTAGCAAAATGGAGACCAGCAAATGTGCTCAAATACATTTAACAGAGGCAACAGATAATATTTAAAAAAAATCTGGCAGATCTTCTGGTCCCATTCACTTCCTTTCCTTTTTTCGTACCTGAGTAACTACAGGTCCAATAGTTAAAATGATTATAATGTAATTCTTGTTTAGTTGTTTTTGTAATCTATTTTCATAAATTTTAATAAGATATAAATTTAACATTGTCATTTATAGAAGCCACTTCTGAATTTTGCCCTAGAGAGAAGTCTACATGATTCAAGGTGAGACGCCATCTTATTTATTTTTGACACTTCCGACGACGAGTAGAAACGACTCGAGACAAAGAAAAACAAAGTAAATTCCATGCGGCGCCAATAGTTATGAGAAGAGAACGAGTGTTCTTGTACCTTTCCTGCAAAGACAAAAGGCGTGTCCCTTTTTCCTGGTCCTTGTCTATTCCAGGGTCCTAAGCCGGCTAGTACTTCACCACGTTGAAGGATATTTTAGAGTAATATTAAGAAAACTGTACGGTTCCTACAATATGGATAACTAGCTGTGCCCTGCGGTGCTACCCGCGTTATAATGGATGAAGTACTCTTACCAACAACATATTTATTTGAATAAAGATTAATATTATTATGTTGATACAACTTAAACAAATTATTTCGACCAAATTAGGTACCATAAAAACGGTTTTTGTGAGTTAATCTTAAAAGATAGACATATACTATCGCAGACTGGTTTTTAGATTATTAAAAGAGCTATTATTCTTTAATACATATTTTTTGTGTATCTTGAACCGTTTTCACGGTGCACGCAACGGAAGGCTTCAAAGATGAACAATTTCTCCCGTTTTTTTACACATTTACCACTATATCTTTGCTCCTATTGGTCGTAGCGTGATGTTATATAGCCTATAGCCTTCCTCGATAACTGGACTATCCAACACAAAAAGACTTATTCAATTCGAACCAGTAGTTTCGGAGATTAGCGCGTTCAAACAAACAAACAAACAAACTCTTCAGCTTTATAATATTAGTATAGATAAATAGAAATGCAATGCAGCATTTATACCGTGGGACCGGCGGGCGCGAGATGCGGTGCCGGCGCCAGGCCTCATGGCCGACGCGGCTCATCATCACGTCTTTCAATAATTTAAGTATTTCAAAATAAATTGTGCAGTGTTCATAAGTAAAATCTTTCTCTTGATGCCCAACCAAAACTTTATTGTTAAATTGTGTTGCATATTCATACATACAGAGTACTTATGAACTTAAAATGTAACATAGATTTCAATTTTTTTGAAGTGAAACTTCTATAGAATCGTAGTGATTTCAAACCGGATGCAAAAAGATGAAACGGAAATGGTAAGAGACACAAATACAATGCTTTATTTAAATTTCTATTATCGCGCAAAGAGGTATCTGTATTTTATTTATATTATTTTGTAACATACTTTATGTAATACGCTTTATTGAAGTAATATAAATAATCCGAATAATTACAGATTTATTTTGTTTCTCTTAACATTTTAGCAGATGCGTTCATTTACTCTTTTTTTCTATTCGATATATATCATAATTATAGTTCGTAAGTAGTAGACTCCAATCGTGCGTCGTAGCTGACACACACACACATTTTTTTATTCTTCTTATTCTTTCGTCGATATAACGATGTCGTTCACACGATAGAAGTTTCACTTCTATCGTGTGTGCACACACACCTTTTTTTTTCAATTTCGGTCATACAATATTAGGTACTACATTAGGTAGGTACTAGGTAGGTGAGGTAGCTACATCTTTTACGAGTTTATGTTCCTTTGTTGTGAACAATAAAGCGTTTTTGTATTGTATTGTATTGTATCTTTTATTATAGAGGTATTTACAAATCTTCTGTACGTGTGTTAGTCAATGAACTCCTCCTAAACGGCTGGACAGATCTTGATGAAATTCTGTTTGTGTGTTTAAGTGGGTTGGATAATGGTTTAGATTCAAAATACGGTGAACTAGGTGCGAAGCGGGGGCGGACCGCTAGTAAGTAGGTATGTAATTATACATATTTTGATTAGGTAACTTCTAAACTTACCTAATTTTCGAGATATTCCTGTAAATTATAATGGCTACAGGTTGCAAACCACTTCTTTAATTTTATAAGACGTTATAAACTTTAACTGCAGTTATAAATGTACCTTGGTAAAAATACATTTTTTTTATTATTTATCTTAGATATGCCTTCATTTGACCACAATCTCACCTGATGTAAAGTGACGATGTGTTCTAAGATGGGACATGAAGACCTAGAAGGTAGATGGCGTCTCCAGGCCACATTACGAAACACTGTATAGACATAGCTAGATTTCCAGTTCTTTATCAAACTCAAAACAGGGTTTCTCAATTGGATTTTTAACTGGTAGTGTAGAGTAAAATAAATCCAAAGCTGTCCAATACCAACAGAAATATTATGAAACTATAAAAGAAAATATATTCTCCTTTTATGATAAAACTTATCGAGTCCTTAACCCTTCCTAACTCAAAATCTCTCTTTAACAATTCCGCTACAATATTCAGCATTCATCCCTTGTGCTTAGGTTCGGGAAATATGTAAATTCAAACGGACAGACTCTCAATCATTTTATGCTTACGCCATAAACCACGAGTTAAAGCTATTGAAATATGCTGAACCTTTTTCGAAAGGATCTTATAAATGTGTATACCTCATGAATGAGGAATGTAATGAATGATTGTAATATTTATTAAACACTTGCGACTCGCTTCGACTTCGCACAGAAAATGATAAATAAGAAACATTCCTTGAATTGCGTTATCAATGGCTGAAAATTGTATTAAAATCCGTTAAGGCTTTGGCCAAACCTACTTGGTAATATTTATCAATGAATGTGTTTGAAATTATTCAATCCTTATTTTAATAGGCCGTGTTGGCCAAGTGGTAGGACACTCGACTTTCATTCCGAAGGTCGTGGGTTCAAACCCCGCCACGCACCTCTGGATTTTTCTTCTTGTGAAATTTATGTGCGCTTTAAACACGTGATTTAACGTTTGAAGTCCCTGTGTCCCAGCATGTGGAAACGTTGATATAGGGTGATGATTTTGATCATTATTTCGTCCTTGTGAAACACCTATCTTAGTTATTTGACGGTTCTAGAAGTTGATGCGAAGAGATCAATATCCAAATAAATAAATTAATTTAGGCCTTCCATCAAAGGATACACCTTAAATCTATACTTATCCTATTGTAAGCTCTAACCTTGTATTACGCGTACTAGACTTTTCATAGACTTATAATAATATAGTATTTTTTATTATACATAATAAACAGCCAGGAGAAAGAAATAATGTATGAAAGAATCAGACTTCCCTAGATGAGGTCCGGAAGCGTGCGATATTTGTTCTCACCTACCACTGTGCCCATAATGTGCACGAGATTCCATGTCTCTTAATGTGCGTGTCAGTAGCATGACTTTCTTAATTTAGTAGAAAGGACATATTTTCAGGAGTTGCAGCTCAGGTTTAAATTATTATCAAGCTGATTCCAATGAACTTATTCAGCTGATTAATTTATTTATTGGAGAAACCAACAACTTACAAAACCAAAATGTATTAGGTCCTTACATATGAAATTGGCGTTTTTCGTACTGGCCACTTTAATCACAAATTTCTCCTCTTTGGTAAGGAATTCCAAATTCAAATTTGTACAGCTATAGACTCATGTATTTGTGCTTCGATGATCGTCATTCATTTGTTTTTTTTTCTTCTGTTTTTTTCTGTTTGCGTCACTCATTTTACAAAATGGAAAACTTAAAATATCGCATTATTTACGAGTACGAGTTCCGCCGTGGCACTAGTGCTGCGGAAACAACTCGAAGGGTGAATGATGTGTATGGCGGTCGTGTTGCAAAAGAAAACACAGTTCGTTTTTGGTTCCAACGTTTTCGTTCTGGAAATTTCGACTTGCAGAACAAGCCCCGTGGACGGCCTGAGACTCAAGTTGATAATGAAGAGTTGAAGGCTATTGTGGAAGCGGATCCATCGCAAACCACGTCCGAGTTAGCTGCAGGCTGCGGTGTTAGTGATAAAACTGTTTTAATTCACTTGAAGCAAATTGGGAAGATTAAAAAGCTTGAAAGGTGGGTACCTCACGAATTGACTGAAGCAAACCGGCAAACGCGCGTCGACTGCTGCGTTACATTACTAAACCGGCACAATAATGAAGGTATTTTAAACCGAATCATTACCTGTGATGAAAAATGGGTTCTTTACGATAATCGGAAGCGCTCAGCGCAATGGTTGGATCCTGGCCAGCCAGCCAAATCCTGCCCCAAGCGAAAATTAACCCCAAAAAAGTTACTTGTAAGCGTTTGGTGGACTAGTGCCGGTATTGTTCATTACAGTTTTCTCAAATCTGGCCAGACTATTACGGCTGATGTCTATTGTCAGCAATTGCAAACCATGATGGAAAAGCTAGCGGCTAAACAATCTAGGCTGGTCAATCGCTCCACGCCACTGCTGCTTCACGACAACGCTAGACCACACACTGCGCAACAGACGGCTACTAAATTAGAAGAGCTTCAATTGGAAAGTCTAAGACATCCTCCGTACTCCCCGGACCTTGCTCCAACAGATTACCATTTTTTTCGAAATTTGGATAACTTCTTGGAAGGGAAAAAATTCAACTCCGATGGGGCAGTCCAAATCGCCTTCAAAGATTTTATTGATTCCCGTCCGACTGGTTTTTTTAGTAAAGGGATCAATGAACTACCTATAAGATGGCAAAAGTGCATAGAAAATAATGGTTCATACTTTGATTAATTAAATATATTATATTAAAAAATATTCGACTTTTTGTTCCTCCCATACAAAACGCCAATTTCATATGTAAGGACCAATATAACTAAATATTACACTAGGAAGATTATTAAAGGTTCTCAGGTGAGTATAATACCGATTATGAAATATTTGAAATAAAGAAGCCTTTTTTGGGCAATAAAAGAAAAAGTCTTTTATCTGATAATTGAAGATATTTGTACATAAACAAATAAGGTGATACTTCTCTTATGTTAAAATAAAGCTTTAGAAGTATTCAATAGTCTATACAATTTCATTGGATACATCGGAGGGTCACAAAACGTCGCCTAAATTACATATGTCACAGCCAACGAGCTATTAATGTGCCATTCAATTAACAATCCACGCCAGATTGTACACGTGGTAATACCGAACTGATAACATCAGTCAAACTCAATTGTCTATGCAGTGAACCGAACTAACCTAGAAAAGAAAATACATATGTTTTGTACAATAAATAAACCCATGCCACCCCCTCAGATTTATCACCCATCATTTGTGGCATTACGTGTAGTGCCATACATAACGACCAACATGGTTTTTGTCATGTCGAGTGTGTCTGGAATAGCCAACAAATAGAAAATACATTTTTGTCGGTAAAGGTTTTTGCCTAAGATTTGTAGGTACTCGTATCTGCTATTCTTGTCGTGCAGTTACATTAGCGGCTTACGGCGAATATTCGTGTATACAAGCGATGTGGGTAGCTGAGTAGGTATATCGTTGCAACGCGAAGTATTCGGGCAAAGACGATGTTTGGCGTGGGCGTGGCTACACCTCACGCGACTCGAATCTTCGTCCGCTGATAAGACTAGTTGACTAGTCATTTATAATGGTGTAAAAACATTGTGTAATGCGATATTCTAATAAAAGCAAAGTTCTTAATTATAATCTGATGAATGAAAATATAGTACGGGAATTAATTAAGGGCTTTTCATGGAAAAGAAAAAGCGCAGGTGCCGAAACTAGAGGTACTATTTCATAGAGATATTTTGGTTGTGGTATTTTCACAATTCTTGGTAGGTCCTTTGTCCACTTACTTGCAGATGAAACAATGAGACAAATCAGAACCTCCTTTTTTAGTAGTTGGTTAAATAAACTTTCACTTCTTCTTTAGCTAGTTCTATGTAACTTTTCTATTTTAAATGAATCTAAATTTATAATCAAGATAAACACCTGATTCCGATGCCTTAATTTCCTTAAAAGTAAAACACCATAATATTTTGTAATGTGCACGCGATGCGCTTTCATTTGATACCCCACACGAGTATATTTGCAGATTTTTGGTTTTCCTTCCCCACTCTCACCCCCATAACTTTTAAATGGCATAACCGATTTTCATGAAACAGTCTAAGAACACTCGCGCCAAACTCACCATTCATACAAAAAAAAAACTAAATTGAAATCGCTCCATGCGTTTGGGAGCTATGATGTCCCAGACAGACAGATAGACAGACACGTCAAACTTATAACACCCCTCGTTTTTGGTCAGGGGTTATAAACATCTTACCAATACAAAATGCCCGGCCTTATATTCGGTATATTTAACGTTAATAAGGATAAACACATTCATAATTAATTAAAAACAGATGCATTTGTTTTCGTTTAATTACTACAATTTTTTCACCTTTTCTTACAAAATAAACAAGTTTTTTAAAACAATAAATACTTAACTAATAGTTTAAACGTAAGAATTGTTTTATTGTGATTAAAAAAGTTATAATATTTGATCAGCAAAACGTAATAGTTGAATAACAAACATATAATTTTCAATAACAAGGCACTTATTACTAAAAGAGTTATACATTAAATTCAGTAATTTGTATTAAATAATTTTAATTCCCAGACATAATCATATTTTAAAAACTAAAAAGGTCATTAAATCGATTATTTTCGAAATTAGTCTTAAGTTGAATTACTAGAACTAATAAGAATAACATTAATTAAATATACTTCACCTATCTACAAAAATACAGAACTAAAAACCATTGAAACATGTTCAAATAAATTCCACAATTCAATGTACTTTTTAATTATTATTAATTTAACTTAACCATGGATTTAACTTATTACCATACCAATAAAACGCAATTTTAATCCTAATGCTTGTATTTTAATAATTTAAAACTAACTGTTGAAATCAGTTGCTGATATAAATGCCTCAGAATAAAATAAAAATAAAGCTCCAACTATTATTACATTTACATTACACTTATTACATTACATTTATCATTACTTATTTATTATTTATTAAATTATACCTCTAATTACTAAGATACACAGCCTCATCAGTATCATCATAGCGAGCGATCTCATAGGACCTAGAAGGCCTGAGGGCGGCGACACCGCTGCGCAGGGGCGGGCGGCCTCGCAACCGCCCAGAGTACTTGTGTCGTTTCTGCTTCAAGGGGGAAGTCTCCACGTCTGATAGTTCTGAGAGCTTGCGCTTGGAGCCTGAGGATGAGGTGGAGTCCCGAGTGCGGTGGGGTGTCGTGGATTCTGGAAATATGATATATTAGACATAAACAATTTCTTACGAACAATTGTTCGTTGTTAATATTTCTTTATTTTTTGATAAAAGCCACAACAACGTAACTTGTAACATCAGTTATAAAAAAAGGAAAACATTATTTTTTTTGTACTATGATGGCAATGTAAACGTTTCATAATAATTAAATCAATAAATGTTATTATTTATATAGGTATACATAATGAATTCAGTATCAGGGCACCTAAAACACTGTATATTTTTATAAAGTTTACCCGTTTCAAATATTAAGCCTAGTTTTTAACTTTGAAATATAAAATAAATTAATCCTATACTAGCCTACTAGCGAAGGCCTGAGTCAAAGTCAAAGTCAAAACGTTTATTTCCTTAGAAGCACAAGGCATAGAGGTACAATGGCCTGTCCATTGTATGCCTTATGCAACTAAAAGTTAATTAAACTCCCTTGATAATTAAAATAAATTATCAGGGGAGTCAAATTGTCAGTTCGCTTCAATTTTTACCACTGAGTTGAGAAGAGAAAGAACAACACAATTACTTCGTACGGACATACGGTTAGTGAGTAATAATATACTATTTAGTGGTACGGATACAAATTAAACTAAATTTTAATAGCATAATGATGAAAATGGCATACAATCCATTGAATAGGTATTAAAGTTCTCAGCGGATAAGACGTTGAAATTAAGGTATCCATTGAATAAGATCACTGTTTTGTTATGTCTTGGTCGAGAATGGCCTTTTCATTCCAAAGCAAAAACACAACATGTTAATAAAACATTATAACAATTTTTTGTCGCTTTAAAATACTTTAGAACTTTGAACTTCAAGTTTCGCTGGTTAAGCACATTTTTAATTTAAAATTTCAATACATAAATGACATAGAGAAAATTATAAAATTGCATGACTAACAAAATGGCGGGATATTATGAAAAACTGGAAAAGCCCAGTCTCAGAATATTCGCAAAGTAATAAATTTAAAAGCTTTGAAACATTTTGCTGGAAACTGCGAGGGAGATTATGCCTCGTCCACAGTCTAACGATTTACTCCGAACTTTTCACCCATACATTGAATTTCTCGCGGAAAAGAACAAATCAATCATTTGTTTCGGTGAGTTTCATAAAATACTTAAAAATGTCAGGAAACAAAAATACATTTTCACGAACATATTAGATAAATAGGGAATTTAAATGAGGAATATTATAGTCGCTTAAACTTTTTTACACCTCATCAAATATACCTAATATATATATTATGTATAATGTTGCAAAGATAATGTTATTATATTGCTGTCAAAGTATCATAACGACTTATTCAAAAATTTCAGAATTTATTTATATCAAAAATATATTTCATAATAACTTATATATTTTAATTTCGTACTTCAATAAAAAAAATGCACTTTCGGCCACCTACATGATATTTCACGATGTCGTCAATTCTTCGTAACTTCTTTATAATGACAAACACGACATAATTTACAAAATCCTACAGAATTGTATTCCTAATACATTGTTTTTACATTGAGTTTCTCAACATACCATAGTATCGTGTAAACGCAGTCTTACCTCCATAACTAAGGAAAAAATTATTGCAATAATTCCTTCAATAGCAAAATGCAATATTGTTAGCGCTTGTCTTTGAAAGGACTTGCGAGACGAGAGAAAGTGCTCCAGGGGTTTTATTTTTATTTCGAAAAGCCGGGTAGACTAAGTGGGAGCAAAATTGATTTTCATTTGGAAGATTGTGGGTTCAACCCAGCCGCGCACCTATGGATAGTTCTTGTTGATAAATTTATGTTCAAACATCGTGAGGAAACTGGCAGGCATTAATAGTTTGAGGGACATGAGACATTCACCAATCCGCACTTGGGCTGCGTGGTGAATTAATGGCGAATCTCTCGACGAGAGAGAAGTCCCTGTGTCCCAGCAGTGGGACCGTAAATAGGGGTGCGTATGTTGTTTATGGTGTACCCAATAGCTGGTCGGGTTCCGGTGTGGACTATGTTTTATGGATTAACGCGCTTTATTTAAGGCCCATATTAATTAGCTACTTTTCAGTAGATAAGTTAATTACATTGTCGTTCTTGGTATGTACAACTTACTGTTAAGACCATGTAGGTAATTATATACCTTAAATAAATAATAAATAAATATACCTTATAGTATTTTAACATAGTATAGGAAATGTATCCTCTTTAACACATACACTTTGGTGACTTTGTATTAGTTAAACATCTTTTTTGTTCAATATGACTTTTCGAACAAAGCTCAATATCATTAGAATAATTTATTATTTTTTTGCCAATTTTGATTATTTTACCCAAGTCTTCCCACAATTTTAAGGGTTTATTTGAAAGCAAAAAAAATGACGTATCTTAAAAATAAGCAAATTAGACAGTAGGTAATTTTGAAAATAGAATACGTATATACAATTTTTTAAATCATTTATTTTCTTTTTCATTGCAGTTAATTTTGAAAAAATATTGGTATCGACAATTACTAATTAATAATAACCGAGTAGCATTGATTACAAAATATAATTAAGTTACACATATTGTAATGATATGTAATCAATTTGCAAATTTCAACGCTGCTAGACACGACGAGGTGGCCGAGTGGTTAAGGCGTTGGACTGCTAATCCAATGTGCTCTGCACGCGTGGGTTCGAATCCCATCCTCGTCGAACTTTTTGCGTGTATTTTTAATTGAAACACAATCTAAAATATTATTATACAAATAATATAAAATATTATTTGTATGTTTTCAGCATATTATTTAGCAATCAATAAAAGGATTTTTTTTTATTAAAAATTTTTTTTTTTTGTAAAAATGTATATCAATATTATGATTGCGATTGAATAATCAATTTCCATAAGTTTCATACATTGTGCTATTCGAGAGGTCATGGTTTATATTTAGTGTAATTTGTTTAAAATAAGATTAAAAATAATTTATATATAATAAAATGCAAAATTCACATTTCAGGGATTATAAGTTTTCGTATTAATCAGTTGAGCTTGTCTTGTCTAGTTTCATTACAAAAAATCAGACAAGTTCCTAATTAAACTAAAACAATCACCCACCCATTCCTTACGCATCGCTTCCCAGCATAATCTATATCTACAGGAAGTACGTATAATTTGTCCGTAAGTTTAACGCAAGCCGAACAAACCCCGCTGATCAAAGCGAACTAAATTGAGCAATTTCCTGTTAAGTTTACTGAACCAAACCGCGGGAGGCGGCTAGTCCAAGCCTCCATTTTGTTTTCATTATAACCAATGTTTTTATTTGAAATTGAGGGTTCTGCTAACAAAGTTGGATTTTTAGCCATGTTGATGTTTTGGTGAATATTATAATATTATAATCAAGTAATATTTTAACAAAAGTGAACCGAATTCTATAAAAAGTGTGAATATAATGTAGATTATTGAATGTAACATTCAATAATTTCAAATATTCACAAACTACCTAACTTTTCATAGTCGCAAGAGGTAGCGAATTCGATTCCCTCCGAGGGTCGAGTGTATATTATGTTAATGTTCTGCAAGCACTTTCTCCTTGGTCTGGGTGTTTTATATGTAAAATTAAAAAATACGTTGGCAGTCGGAGACTGCCGGGGTAGCTATAATTATACATAATATCGTCGGCTTACTGCAAGAAGTCATTATTCGCAAGAAGTCACTAACTGCGTTAGATACACCAATGAGTTCGTCTCGATGAGCTCTACATTTTGGTAAAACTCACTAATTTGTAGCTCTTCAAACTTAGAAGTTATGGCTTGGTAATAAAGTCAATAACTGCATTTTTGGTCAATCTGGTTTCATAAAATTCATTAACTTACATTAATATATTTTACCAAAAGAAAACAAAACACAATTGTCATTTTTATTTTCATACATAATTCATTTATGTGACATATCAACATTTTAAAAATGCTTTTACGTTTACAAACCGTGGATTAAGTTTTGCTTGAATTCATTATTTGCACTTAACTAGTTTTGACGTATCATACTATTTGGGAAAAAAAATACTAACGGTTTTTAATGATTTCTATCAAAACGAGTAACGTTTTTATAGAATTCATTATATACACATTAATTACTTTTGCCGAAACATGGCAAACAACTTAATACAAGACTGAAATCGCCTGAATGATGTATTGTTTTATTAGTGATTTTTGTTAATGTAAAATTATACAGGAAAATGCATGTAATGACTTTTGCACACATACATTTAAGCCAACATGTAATGCTTGTTTACTTATAAGTTGCCGGCGAGTTTTATGAGATACAAGATACAAAATCATTTATTTCCATAGTTTTGTTTTACAAAACTTAGACACTTATGATTTTAGAGCTATGAGATGCAATTCAAAACTGGTAGTAATAATTACATTGAATATTGGTTTCTCATTAAAAGATGATTATTACATAAAATAATGTACATACCTAGGTTACTACCCAGTTAGGTACCTATTTAAAGTTTCAATACCAACTTGTTTAATTCGTTACAATTTGAGAAATGAGCTAATCTATCTTGGTTTCAAATTCTACATTAAATAGTTAAGTAGGTATTTCTATTTTTATTAATACGAATATTAACGATAAAGCAATAGAAAATTTATGTTGTTTACGTGTTGCAAAAAAGTTGAACAACCACCCAAGGCTCCTACCTAGCGAACCTACCGGTGGTCTGAAGTTGATGGGTAAAAAGGAAGCGATGAGGTGACAGTTACCGAAATATCAATATTTCCTGATTGATTGATTTCTGTGGCCATTTTAGTTATTTTATTAAGTTTTTATGAACAAACAAGGTAATTCCTTAAGTTTTTAGTAATAAAAGACGTTATTTTAAGATTATTTTGTCTTTTATTACTTGAAAGAGGCCACTAATAACTTTGTTGCAGAAATACTTAACTCCAGTTTAGTCAAAACTTTTTATCGCAAGAAATCATTATCTTTGCATTTTTAGCTTTTAAAAAAATTGCCATGATTAAATTTAGACTGATTTCAGCTGTTTATATAATAATTAAATATCACTATATATTGGCGTTTAAATTATATTGATAACTGCCGTAGTTTTGATGATATGGGCTCTTAAAGTCATAAAAAGTTTAAAACTGATTTTGCCACACTTTTGGATTTGTCGGTTAATGACTTCTTGCAATAAGCCGACGATATATTATATATTTTTTATGGTGACCGCTAAGAAAACAAATTTGTAATCGCATGCGCAGAACGCCGATAGGTACAACCAATGCCACCTATAGGCGGGTTGCTGAACTAAAGAGACAAGCGTGATATTTCAAAAAGTAATTAAATGTTCTGCTATTTATCGATAGATTGAAAAACTAAAAAAAGTATCACCACTGTGCCCGTCGGAGTGGGGGATGTTAGGTTTTTTTTTCGATTCGGTCTCCACACTCAAGGCCCGCGATAGAACCTATGCAATAGCTTAAAATATATAGTGCTTAAACACTTCAAAGTTCTCAGAATAAGTCGGTTTAATGTTTTGCCGGTTTTTATATACTTAGAAATAAACCTATAAATCAAAATGGTCCGTAAGATGCCTCTGTCCAGCGGTGGATATACTGAAACGATCACAAGGTGTTAATATTATTCTTTGTTTTTAAAATATCGATAATAGGAGATATTGAAACTACTTATTACCAACAGATAGTTAAAATGATAGACTCACTTAAAACAAATTTGAACAGCATTATCACAGCTTATTGTGTTTACATAAATAATAAAGATGATTCATTTTAAATGAGTAAATAAGTTTCGCAGCCCAATTTACTAAATAAATATGATTGAAATACATTTCAGTGGCAAAATTTTGGAATAACATTGTTGGAATAACTTGCCTAAAACATTAGCTAAATTGAACTTTTTGGATAGTTTAATAAGGTTTATTTTTTTGCAGAGATTCTATAACGTTTCACGATTTGAAGTGCTCGAATTTTATTATAGTTCTGAAATACTTTTAACAGTATCTGAGGCCAAATATGAAACTTTGAAGAATACAATCTACTTAGACCCAATAAGTTAGTCTTATTAGTAAAAGTTGGCAAAATAACATTATGAATGATAAAAAAACTATTTTCAATAAAATGATAAAATATTTTGAACCCAAATATATGTGAGTTTAGCCACGATCTAAGCCCCGATTTCGCCATTGGTTTCAACTGTTAATGGTTAAACAAGGTTCAATAAATCTCGATTTTTAGCATAAAGAGGATGTTAGAATATAAAACTAGAGAAATTGAGGCTAACTTGTTCTTCCTATCGCTCATCGAGCAGCATAATATTTGGTTAGTACTTTACAAATAACTAACAAAATTAAGTATAAATTATGCCGAATCCCGGCGATCCTCGGTGGCCCAAATAATGAATATGAAAGTACTCGTAATTCAACGGAAAATGTCAAAGAAACGCAAACTTCTTACCCAAATGCGAGCCTTCGCCCCAAAAGACATTTTTCACTGCCCGCGCCACGCTCGACCAGACGTTCTCCTTGTCTGTGTCTCCGTAACATTCCTTATCTATGCCTAGGGGGAAATAATTGTAAACAGAAATGGTGATAAAGGTGATGGTAGTTTGTAAGAATATTTCGTAAAAATATGAGGGAAAAGTTGAGTGCGAAAATAATCTTTTGTTACCCAACGGCGTATAGTACAGGCGGCGTACGTAACGGTGTACTAGAGCACAAGATAAATTTGATAAGTATAAGATAGACCTAAACTACGCCTAGGGTTTCCGTATACATACATATACAGTTTATAGACATTTTCAAATGAGTAGAAAAACAATGTTTAAAGTGAAAAAAGATGCACTAAGAGCTATCACCCATCCAAGTACTGGGCTCGCGCAACGTCGCTAGCTTGTAAAAGTCTCGCTTGTTGTATGTACGAACCCATGAGCGCGTATATATTTATTTATTATGTGGTTTTATGATTTCAGAGTGAAGTCACTGTGTCCCAGCAGTGGGAACGTTAATAGGGTGATATGATGATGTGGTATTAGTAATTCCTATTATAGCGCGCGCCAACTTCTTATCCTAAACCTGTTTGAGGTTGGCAAGTAGAAAATGCCTTGGCCTGAAAACCCACCTTTTGTACAACTCTTTTTTTTCTTGTGCAATAAAGTATTCTTAATAATACTAATAATAGCGGCAAGCGGAATACATCATCCCTCAAAATTTTAACTCAATATCACTATTCTTGAGATACAGACTCGTGACAGACAGTCTCAGTAATAGGGTCCCGTTTTACCCTTTTGGGTACGGATCCCTAAAAACCAATGCTGCTCTTAAAAGCAGGCATCGTTTAGTTACCATTATATGTACCTTTTTATATGTTATTCTAAAGACCCCAATGACAATAAAATCAATATTCTACCTTCACTATCCTCCGCCAATCTCTTCAAGCTCACTTTCCTCTTAGTAATCACAAACTTAAACTGTATCTCCGTTTCTTCTTCCGTGGTCTTCAACGCAGAATGCAGACATGACTGAAGAGAACCAGCAATGTTTGCAGTTAGGGCTGTGATAGAGTTGATCATATCTGGCGACCCCACGCAGGTCTTGAAGGAATCATTTGATTCCTTCGTGGTATTCTCAACTACAGGACTGTCTTCTTTAAAATCTATAGCCCTTGCGGGTTTTCCCAACTCGCTGACAGCTGGGGTGGTTTCTTGCTCTTTCTCTCGATTGGTGACAGGAGTTCTGGCCATGACCATACCATGGTTTTCAAAGCGGTTAATCAAAGCTTGGAATCGGGGGTTGCTGATGAATTTTGGTCGTTGTGGTCCAGGCGTGAGCATTCGCTTTGGTTTTCTGAATACTGGAAACGAAAATATTACAAAATATAGAATGAGTCATGGTATCTTATTTTTCTTCGATACAATTTAATTAAACTATGCCAAAACATTATATGTATTGGAAGAACTGATGGTTTAGTTTAGTTTAGTTGGTTTAGCAATTTAGTTTTATTAATTTTAAGTTGACCTGTCCATGTAGGCTATGTGCTTCTAAGGAAATAAACGTTTTGACTTTGATTTTGGTACCATTCATAAAACATTAACTCTTGACCATGAAGAACCCAATATAACATGGCTTTTTACAATCTGTCCACTTAAGCGCTCGGCATCTTCAGACACTGTGAATGCTCGTTTCAGCATTGTACGAGTATTGTTGAAAGTAGATCATAACTTGCTTCTTAACGACGGGTGAGACTTTGAAAATTATGTTGAGCTGTTTTGTGGTTGATTGAGAAAACAGCCCTGATATTTTATAACTAGGTACATAAATTCTCATATCGCGAAAGCGATCTGGTCAAATTACCTCTCTTCGCCTTAACTTGATCAAACACAGTATTGTCAGCGAAGGTGACCTTCTTTTTCATACTAGCGTCACTGACTCCTGACTCCTGGAAGGTGACGTGTTTGTCGGTGCTGTCCTGGCTTCCTTGGCGACGGCTCGTGCTAATGATGCTCTTTAGTTTTGGAGGCAGTTCTGTTTTTGAAGCCTGAAATTTTTTGATGAAATATTGAATAAAATTCTGTAGATAAATAAATATTGCCGGACACACACATCTTATATTTTTTTAATATGGTAAAAACGATTATGTGATAGGAGACCCGGGATAATACCCAAGGAGCTAAAATTATTATTCTTATCCTATTAATTTTACTAAAAAAATCGGTCGCAAATATATTCTACTTAATTATATCTTTCAATAAACTCCCATAAATTTGAACAAAATTAAGACATAACTATACCCTCTAAGTAAGTTACATTTTTTTGCATGTAGAAGTGAAACTTGGTGTGTACCACAATCGGGTAAACTGCTATACGGACCTATTCGTATAACCGCGAGAATTGCTTTGTCACTGGCCTATTTCTAATTGGATTCCTATCCCACCTTTAATTTGCTGACAATACAGCCAACCTTATAGTTCCACTAAAAGTTCCACAGAGTAGATTAGTACTAAAATTGCAGACAGTACGCTCACTCAAGGACGAGTGATAGAGAAAAATGGAAGTAAAAAACACTGTGTTGTGTTGTGCTGACCCCACGTATTGTGGGATAAGGGTAAGAGAATGTAATGAAAGGACATTGAGGACGATAAAAAACATAAAAAAAACAACAAACAGATAATTAGCTACCAGGCTGTGCTACCATGAACCAAAAAAGAAGCAGTCTCAACTTAATTCCACTCCTCTCCCCAAGGGAGGGATCGGAGCAACACTGTTTTGATGATGATGAGCTGACACTCTGGAAATATTTTAAGACATAATCGGTATTTACCTCAGCCCCCTGAGCTGGACTCTCAGCATTCTCAATTTCCGATAGAGGTGAATCAGCACCCTGTTCAGGGAACATCGTCCACCCCGAGATAGCTGGATGAGTTGGTGTACTGGTGCTGACAGCTTTTACTAGCTTTAGCAGCGGCACGTGGGTTGTGGGGGTGGTGATCTCTTTCTGACCCCCTGGAACTTAAAAGCAGTTTACTTGTATGGTTTGAAAAGAAAAAAATGGTTTTCATAGAATTAAAGTGATCACTTAGATAAATTAAATTAAGTTTATTTATAGGTACTAGTGGTCGAAGGAAGGCTTATCTATCATAAAAAAAAACTGAATTTTATTGATTTTAAGGTTAAGTGTAAACTATACCTATACTTATATCCATTTTGAAAAGTAATTGCGTTTTTAGCTATTGGATTGGAGTCAACCATTTTGAAACAATAGTGTCAATAAATTGATCTATAATATTATAAACAAATCGCAAAATATGTTGGTAAGCACATAACTCAACAACGCCTGGGCCATTTCTTAATATTCTTGGGTCTTCAAAAAAATTTGAATTGCCCGCGCGAAGCCGGGGAATTCAAATTCAAAAATGACAAATGACAAAATCTTTAGCAGCCATTTATCTACATAATTACTTTAATGTTTTTATCCATAAAAATATTATAAATGTGAAAAGTCTGTTTTTTTGTCCGTCCTTCACTCTATAATAGCTGAACTTATTTGCCATTAAGCTAATTACGACATAGGTTTCTTTTAAACTTAGGAAAATATATAAATCCGTGGGAAAATTCATTATAACTCGAGTAACGCCGCGGGGCACTGCTAGTTTGCCCATAAATATTATAGGTATTCTCATCGAGTACAATACATTCCACCTGACACTTATGTGCGAAAGCCATTATGATAAAACGTAGAATAAAATTGTAATCATTGGTACGAAATCGTCAAATTATGCAAAATATACCCATTCCACTGAAATGTTACCATTTGAGTAGATAGGTAATGTTACCTGTTCAAGTGATTGTTATTATTGTGTTATATTTCAAAATGGCGGTCTGTTACGTCACAAAACGCAAAATGGCGTCCGCCAGAAGAAATTTACTAGTAAGGTATTTTATATTTACTTCAGATGTTATTGTAATAACAATATTTGAGATTTTTATATTTTTGAACATGAATTTGCGAATTATTTTAGTAAACTACTAAAAAAGTACTTTTTTTAACATGTACATATTTTGAGGCTCAGTACTCTCACCTACTATTTCTTAATTATCTTATATAAGTACTTAATATAAATTATTATACTAGGTATTTTACTAATAACTTGTTGTTCAGATGGTGTACATTTAAACTACAAGTAATTACTTCATAATTTTCAAAGCAATAACCCATTAATGTAGAAACATAAATATACGTATACATATAGTTTATAATGTAAAAATGATTTACTTACTTGCATTATCAGTAACAGGCGTAGTTTTCGGAGATTCCTCATCTAGATTATCTTCATATTCTTCCACAACTGTCTGTCGCATCAAACTCAAAAACTTCTTCACATGTGGTGTCTGATATCTTTGCCGTTTCAACTTAGGAGTTTTCCCTACAGATTTAGGGTGAGGAGTCATCGATTCTTCTTCCTCCTCGCTAGACTCATAATCAACTAAGTTCTTCTTTCTAACTATAGGTGTAACAATAGCAGTTTTCGTATTTTTGTTAACAGACACAACTGCTTCACATTTTTCGGTATAACTAACTTTAGATTTTTCGAAATTCTCCTCCGTTGCTTTTGATTTTTCGTAAATAGAGTCGAATTTCTCATCAACCGTGATAGACTGTACGCTATTATCGTTAACTAGTTCTGAGATGCTATTGCATTTATCTATGTTCGTAAAATCTTCCATTTTGCTGAATGTTTGTGAGCACTTGCTGCAGTGCAGCGGTAAGTGTTCGCTTAGATGGTCTATGAAATCTTTGTTGAGTGTTTGGGGGTTGCAGAGGAATTGGAACCCTCTGCAGATAGGACAGTCGTACGAAAGTCCGTGGGCGGTTTGTTCGTGTCGCAATCGACAGTCTCCACAGCAGAATACGAGATGGCAGATAATGCAACGGGCCTAGAAAAAATAAAATAGTATGAAAATGTTTAAGTATGCTGGGAGTTTTCAAAAGGCTTTGTCCAAACCTAACGTCTGTAACACGGGATTTTTTTATATCTGAGAACATCCCGCATTGTGGTCGCGTGAGTGTGCCATATTAGAGCATGGGGAGCGTCCGCCGCGCGGCAACGCTCCTAATTCACAGTCGCTTTAGTCAAGCTAAGTTGTGAAAAAGAAACTGCAACGCTTTACAAAAGTAAATAATTTTGTAAAGTTGCGTGTTTGTTTTCAATGTATTGTAGTTATGGTTGTAAGAATCACTGTTATTAATCTAATTTCTTAGATTTTTTGTATTTTAATATTCTAATTTTAATTTAATTTATACCTATAATTTTGTACCATCCCAGCGATTATACCAAGTCAAAGAAAGAACTTATAACTACTGAGATATAATTTAATAATTTTAATAGGTAAGTAAATTCGACACTGTGAACGTGAAGCTATTGTTAATTGCCCGTGTAATAAATACATTATAAATCGGGTTGTGAAATACATCGCCTATTTGTTACTTAATGTTAATATCGTTTGTTTTCCTTATTCAATTAAAACATTACCATCGTACGTTGCATATTAGTGTTTTCACGATGTGTTTGGCCATGCTGTACCATTAAACGAATTGTACATATTTCAGACATCATTGCAACGTGATGTATTTGACAGACAATATTTGGCGTAGGATTTATCGCGACAATATTCGCTTCAGTCTACTATTAATCATGTATACATTATGTACATAAGAGGTAAATTTAATCTTTATATTGTAATGAATTTGGATGATTTTATATGATACCTAATTATTTTTTACGAATATTAATGAAGCCGTACAATTACCCGACAATTTAAGTACGCTCTTCTGCTAATGTAGCCAAAGCAATAATAGATTTCCAGATTTTAGATTTTTTTTTTTAATATCCGCTCGCACTACAGCATACATTTTGACAAAGGCATTCCTTTATTCAATAGTCATTATACGCTTGTAAAGGAAGCAATTACATAAATTCCCATCGGGTTTAATCAAAGGATTGACGATTGGTATTCAGTGTTGATTGCTGAGCTCTCATTAACGTTTAATTATAAATTGTAAGTCATCGTAACGCTCCTAATGTTACAAGTTCAAAAGTATTTGTCACTGCCTTTAAGCCACTGAAATCTTGTCATGAACGTTATGTAGCAGTCTTGATTCATTTCCGTAAAAAGTGCATAAGTAAATGTTAATTTTGTAATATTCAGTGGTTTTGATTGCTTAGTGTAAATAGATTAGTTGTAGACCTTCCTAAAAAAATATAATGAACTGGCTTTAAGTATAAAACGAAACTTTCCTGTTATACAGTAGTATCATGCTTTCTATGCCTAATGAATTAAAATCTGATGAATTGTTTCATAGAAAGCAAAAAGATAGAGGTATCGACTTTATGTTATACCATCTGAAGATATAAGATGTCTGTAGTACCTCCAAAACATAAGTTCAGGACTTAAAACGTATCTTCTGTATAATATACATCTATAATAAAAAAACAGACAATCCACACAGCTGGCCCGGTGGTAATATCTAAAGCTTGTATAACGGGTACTAGACATCTGATATACTTAATAGATAGACATACATAATTAATAAAGTAGTTAGATGTATAGTACCCGTAACACAAGCTTATAGCTAACCACGGGGCTAGATGTTGTTGTGTGGATTGTCTGGCAATATTTATTTATTTATTTTTACAATACATATTAAACATCCTGACCAAGGATTAAGTGCTTGCAGAACATACAAACACTTGACCCCGCTACCTCTTACACCGCAAGCGGACCTACGCACCACTGAACTAGTCAATTAAATTAAATAATTAAAAGTAAGTTATGTTCGTAACGTTTATAACGTTAAACTTGCATTAAAAGGTTTGAAATTTTTACCCACAAATACTAAATCATAAATTAAACACTAGATCACAAGTTTGTTCTCATTATAGGGTTACTAGTGCATTCATTAAGCCCTACGTGTGCCCTAATAGGATTGTTGACCTTTGATTGACGGCCGATTCTGAACTCTCACCCATGACGTAGAAATAAAGCTGTAATTGGAGTGCCCGCGTAATGACTATGACATATTATTATTGATAGTGTGCGAAAGTAAATGGTTGTTGAAATCGGAGGCTCGAGAGCGGAAAATGAATTTGAGTTTGGATTCACTTTGACAGTGACATTTTGGTGTTTTTGTTTTGTTTTTGTAATATTTTTGTCTGCCTATCTGTGTCCCCATTTTAGTATTAAAGATTTTTTTGTGTGTATAGGTTAAGAACTGAGAATTTTAGTAGTACGAAATGATAACTCCACCCATTCATAATAACGCTCACTTTGTCAATAGTGACCGACTAAGAATAGATGAGAGAAATTTATAATTATGTTTTAAAAAAATAACTTTTATTATATGTATAATATATTATGTGTGTTCTACAAATCGTACAAAGTAAACAATACAAATTAAAACTACATTAAGTTGATTAAAGGTAAATAGATATCTGCGCGTGTTTCTTTGAAAGAAGCATTTAACTTAAAATATTGTTTAAGGTGTTAAAAAATTCTAAAAATCAACAATTATAAAATAGTACCTCATCATCGAAATTCCGTCTATAATATCTAATACTTACCGAATAAAATTAAATAGTTCACTTTCAAGCTACTAAGTCCATAAAAACTTATGGACACATAAAAACAGCCACACGGTCGAAAATATCCCGAACAGCTTATATTCCACGTGCATTTTCTGAATAATAAATCAAAAGACAGTATAACGGTTATCAGCACGTTGTTACGTATGTAACAGATCGGCTATCGCGTTTTACAGTTTTTGATCACCGGGCACACTGCCAAATAGAAAAACCTTCGGGACAACAAAAGCAGGCGCAGTTCGGGTTAGGTTTTGGCACAAGTTTACTGCAAAAAGCTTTTGTGATCGCGACAACAGATATTTTAGTCGTGTCTTGAGAGTTAGTTCGTTAATATTGTCTGGTCAGGAAATGGTGGACGTGTGGTCGGAAATGTGTTTTGTGTAATAAAAATGGATAGGTATATTTATTTATATATAAAATCTTAGTAAGTGTGTAATTAGTACAACTCAAGATGCTTACATCAAGTTGACTACATTATAATACTGTATAGGTACATATAATATATTGAATATTTATTATTTACTAGTTTGCAAATTTTACACATATGTATGACTATTATATCAAGTATATCAGATATCAAGTACCCATAACACAAGCTTTGAGCTTACCACGAGACTAAATGTCGTTGTGTGAATTGTCTGGAAAAATAAAACAAATAAAAATATTGCTGAGATTCAATTAATTAGTACTCAACAGAATTTTAATGCAGTATTCAGCAACAAATAGGTCATTTATGAAGGTTATGTGTAAAATTTGCAAACTAGTAAATAATAAATATTCAATATATTATATGTACTTATACAGTATTATATGAATTCAACTGTCCGCTTGCGGCGCAAGAGATAGCGGGTTCGATTGCCATATCTATATAGATATGGGAATCGAACCCGCTATCTCTTGCGCCGCAAGCGGACCCTCGCCCACCGCGCCACTGAAGATATTATAATACAATACCACAGATTATATAATATTAAAACAATAATTTATTTCCAATCATAATTGTGTTATTCATATTTTCTTCTGATATAAGTAGACAGTTTTCTGACACAGTGGAGATAGCCGGGTAAAGTGTTTGTATGTTCTGCCCGCGCTTACTCCTTGGTCTGGGTGTTTAATGTCGCTTATTAAAAAAAAAACAATTTAACATATTGATATTACTATTTGACGACCACTGTCCCGCCGCGGGACCAGATTTCTCTCCAGGGATCTACAATTTCTGGTTTCGGGTCTGGGTGTTTTACATGCATCATAAGTATGTATTTACATAAAAAAAATTAGCTATGTAGTATATCAGTCACCTAACACCCATAGTACAAGCTCTGCTTATTTTGGGGTTAGGTGATGCTGTGTGATTAGTCCGGAATTATTTATTTATCATATGTCTATTGTATATCAGATGTGTAGTACCCGTAAGACAAGCATTGAGCTTACCATGGGGCCTATGTTGCTGTAGTGATATTTTTATATTTATTTATATATGGGGCAGTATAATTAATTCACCTGAGTTAATTGACCCAGGTGCATTAAGTATACTTGAAGTAGACTTTATCCATATAACCTATGTACAAATTGTAATAGTACAGTAGGCTATTAAGGTACACAATGGCCAACATTGGCACCGAATATCGGCTGATTTGGCAGTGGGCCGATCGAACAATGATAAAGTTATAGTTTATATTCCCGGTGTATATAAGATAGATTTGGCTGACTTCTGGCTTACGAGTATATTACATAGTATATATTTTATATTTTATTTGTGTTTGGAATTTATATCTGTGTAATATTTAAGATTATAATTAAGTTAATTACAATGTCATTCTTGGTATTTGCATCTTACTGTTATGACCATGTAATTATATACCTTAAATACCTAAATAAATAATTTACTCGAAAACTAAAAATATATGCCGATTGAGAACCTTCTCCTTTTTTGAGTAGGTTATAAGTAAAATGTCTAAAACGATGCGCGAACACTAGAAACAAGTAGATTTTTACTGACCGACTGACTCCAATAAAGGTGGATGTGAATTTAGCGTGTATTTTCTTGTTAATCAAAATTAGAAACTAATGAATATTTCAAAAGTCTATTCAAAACTACCACTTCTGAATTAGATATAATAATTTTGACAATGTTGACCTCAGTGGCTTGGTGAACATTTTCAATAACATCTACAATTTCTGATTTCGGGTTTCAGTGTTTATTTATTTATAATAGTAGTGTTATTTTACATACAACATGTACTTATTCACAGAACGACCCATACAACAGTCAGTGACAAACATATAAATGCAGTTAGAATGCGTGTATAATTATAACATTAAAATTATAGTTTGATTGAACTGTATTTTTATGTAATGCTAGCAGACCCCAGCAAACGTTGTTTTGCAAAATAAAAAATAGATGTTGGCCGGTTCTCAGACCTACTCAATATGCTCACAAAATTTCATGAGAATCGGTCAAGCCGTTTCGGAGGAGTACGGGAACGAAAACTGTGACACGAGAATTTTATATATAAGATTATAAACGCGAAAGTTTGTAAGTGTGTCAGTGTGTTTGTTGAATTTTCTGAAGGGTTTTGATGAAACTTCACAATAATGATAAATTACTAGTTTCCTCCGAAAAGTCAATAGTCGCGAGTAAAGATATATGGATCAAATTTGGCACGAACATAGCCGGTTTCCCTGTAAATGACAAAATCCATTTGTTTATCATCATCACCCTATTAACGTTCCCACTGCTGGGACACAGGGACTTCTCTCTTGGCAAGAGAGATTAGGCCTTAATTCACCAAGCTAGCCAAGTGCGGGTTGGTGAATGTCACAAGTCCTTCAAACTCTTTAAAGTTCTCAGAACATGCCGGTTTCCTCACGATGTTTGCCTTCACCGCTAAGCGGAGTTTGAACCCACGACCTTCGGAACGAAATTCGAGTGTCCTCCCACGACTTAGTCAACACGGCTTCTTCTAACTAAAGCTATTTTTTACCGCGGTAAAATACATTACTACGCAGGCAAGGCGCGGTTGGACAGCTAGTTGATTTATAAATAATAAGAAACTGTAATTTTATTCACGAACTAGCTGTGCCCTGCGGTGCTACCCGCATTATAATGGATGAAGTAGTCTTAACCAACAACATATTTATTTGAATAAAGATTAATATTATTATGTTGATACAACTTAAACAAATTATTTCGACCAAATTAGGTACCATAAAAACGTTTGTTGTGAGTTAATCTTAAAAGATAGACATACACTATCGCGGACTGTTTTTTTAGATCATTGAAAGAGCTATTATTCTTTAATAAATGTTTTTTGTGTATCTTGAACAGTTTTCACGGCGCACGCTACGGAAGGCTTCAAAGATGAAATAATTTCTCCCGTTTTTTACACATTTACCACTATATCTTTGCTCCTATTGGTCGTAGCGTGATGTTATATAGCCTATAGCCTTCCTCGATAACTGGACTATCCAACACAAAAAGAATTATTCAATTCGAACCAGTAGTTTCGGAGATTAGCGCGTTCAAACAAACAAACAAACTCTTCAGCTTTATAATATTATAGTATAGATACCTAATATATTTAAAATGTAAAGCTAGTGTTCTCCATTTAAAAGTAAATCATTTTAAACTAATAGATACACTTTTCTTTTAAATTTGTGTAAAAAAAATTAGACGAAGTATCGTATCGGCGGGGTTTATCACTTTGTAAAAACACTTAGTCTCAATCAATTGTGAATATCCAAAACCTTTTCAATGTGCGAATGTGTTAATTGATAAACCGAACGTTAGGATCAAATACCTACACTAAGGCAATTGTAACCTAATAACCAGTAGTTTCGGAGATTAGCGCGTTCAAACAAACAAACAAACAAACAAACTCTTCAGCTTTATAATATTAGTATAGATTTGTAAAGTTTTCCAAAACTGCAGGCTACTTTAGAGTTTTCTTGTAAAGTGGATTATGCCCCAATAGAATTCCCGAGCGCAGAATCACCTCGTAGGTATACGTGCGGTGTACACCATTCGGCACTTCCCTAAGCGGCTTGCCACATTACCGACCGACCACTTTGCTGGCGACAATCGCCACAATCCTACAAAAATTTAAACAGTCTTTCCAAGAAGGGTAAATATTATGTAACTAAACACATAAAATAAATTCTCAAGATTATTTCCTTATAGGCTTATTTCAGTAACCTCGCTGACGATTTAGCTCGCCCGGTGCTAAACGCTAATCTTGTCTTACGAGTAATCACCATCATACTTAGTGGAAGTAAATAAATAGGTACATAAGGGTGTACAGTACTTTTATATTCTTAGAAACTCTAGACCAAAAAACCAATGCTCAGGACTAAAACAGTCACCAGAGAATGATGATTCTCTTTAAATTTGAACTTAAAAAATTAATACCTCAATGTGAAAATAGTATAATGATATAACTTTGATAAGTAGTAACGTTAAACATTAATGAAATTACTGTCAAAAATAACATACCTCAATATTAGGAACCATTTTTAGCAATTCCCATTTTACGATCACTTCTTAAATTACACTTCTTAAATTATTATTAATTCACTTCACACACTTTAAAATAAATAAAACACTATAATATTTCTTCAAATAGCACACAATTTAAAATTAAATATAACTTTTGCAGTTTTACACGATTCTGACTAAATTGAATGGTTTTACACTTTAGATAAGAACTATTGAGAGGTGATTTATAGAAGTACCCTCAAATTGTAGAATTTTCTGTGTACTTGATCTAAAAGTGGGTTCTTGACTCGAGAAAGATAAAGATTGTTTGCATCGAGGTAGTTTAACTTTGATATCAATCAATTTAACATAAAACTACCGTCAAACATAAAGTTAGGTTTTATTATTTATAAAGATTTATGTGTGTTCGCGCATAACTTCGTTGTTTATGTTCCGATTTTGATGTTTCTTTTTGTTAGAATGTAGATATCCCGAGAACGGTATTTAGATAGCCAGAAATCCTAGACAAAGCGAGATGATGTATAATAGTACCCGTAACACAAGCTTAGAGCTTACTACGGGGCTAGATGTTATTGTGTTGTCCAGAAATATTTTGAAAAAAGTTGTGGTCTAGCTATATAATAATTATTTTTTATTAGAACAGCATTTTTAACTATCAGTTTGTTATTTTTTATTATCAGCAGTTTTCGAATCTGTATATTTATAAATATACGATTGTTACTAAGATTTTAAACGTTTGTGATCAACCAGTAAGCTTATCATAATAATATGAAACTAAGTTTTACGTGGTTTTACTTGAGAAATAACGGATTTTCTTATTCATATTCATTTATTCGTTGCTTCATCTGGTGAAAGTAGAGTTGTAACATTGAATAAATATAATTATATAGGTATATTTATGTCAAGCTATTTACTCATAAATGAAAAATAAAACCCTAAGATCTAAAAAGCATTGCTGGGAAGGTGGCGTTCACTACAATGCCTGCCCAACAGTAACTCTCCTCCGTCCTCCATTTTAGAAACCCTGATATGATCTACTAATGACACTCTTCCTTTATTAACCATTCCACTTTTTTTAGCGGACTATAAAAAAAGGATTGATATAAAATGAACCTAGAAAAAATATATACCTATCGATTCCCCAGAAGCTCAGGTTCAATTGGCCTTTATTCATAACCTCGGAACATGAATTCCAAATCACATGACCTCAGCTCAAATTGTTCGCAAACGTCTACCTGACGAATATTGTACTTGTTGCTACTCCGCAATTTCCGTACTAGTCTTTCCGGTGCGGAAGCGAGCGGTTCCGTACGCGGAAGCACCGCATCGTGTGAATGCGGCCTTATTGAGTCGAGTTTACGGTAGATTTAATATATTTCGTATACGGGAGTTGTGGAAAATTATTTGATAATGTTTTTGGTATGACAGGGGATGGCTTTTTGGGAGTTTACTAGGTTTTTGTTGTTTATACGGTTATGTATACATAAAGTTATCTAAGCCATTATGTTTACTCAATGTCGTTTAGCATCCATTTTTTTTTAAATTATTTATTTAAAAACAAGCTTGTCCAAAAAAAAAACATAAATAATAATCAGTCTACCAGTTCACGCTTGGGCGACTACATAATTTAGAAAAGGTATATGTTGGGTACGAAATTTATATAATATTTATATTTATGACAAATAGTGTCTTAGTGTCCACTATATGGTAGATAGATATAGACCCCTTCAAATAACTAAAATACCTATTATTAAAAGGGCCAAATCAGTGAGACAATCGCCGTAGTCGAAATCGTCTAGGAACACACACACATAACTATAAACAATAATCATAATCTATATAAATAAAAATGAATTGTTGTTCGTTAGTCTGATTAAAACTCGAGAACGGCTGAACGGATTTATCTTATCATAGTCTTGAAATGTTCGTGGAGGTCTAGGGAAGGTTTAAAAGGCGAGAAAAAATCGAATAATTTCCGGGAAAAAAAATTGAATAAAAACTAGTTTAAAATAAAAAACTAACCGATTCCCGAAATTTAGTTCACTTAAAAGTAAAAAGTCATACTATTCTGTATTGTGCATGTGATGCGCTTGCATTTCCTTTTTCATTCCCCACTTGAGTAGGTATATTTGCTGATTTTCGATTTTCCTTCCTCACTTTTACCCTCATAACTTTCAAAAGGGTCAACCAATTTTCATCGAACATGTCTAAAAACAATCGCGCAAAACTCACCTTTCATACAAATAAAACTTAACTAAAATCGCTTCATCCATTTGGGAGCTAAGAGGGGACATACAGACAGATAGACGGACAGACCGACACGTCAAACTTATAACACCCCTCTTTTTTGTCGGGGGTTAAAAATGTCGTAACTATCTACCGAATGATATATACAGTGGATTATAAATGAAAGGCTACATGCAATAAATCCTCCTATTCTGAGCGGGCTCGCGACTGCAGCACCGCGACGCTGCGTTTTGCGGCTAAACGTCACAGATTTCCCACAGGGCTTGAACGATGTGGACAGACCCCTATATGAAATACACAGACTTGGAAGATAGCTGCAACACAATAGTTTTTGTAGATTGAATTTTAGTTCCAAATTCCTTATCCTTATTTTTTAGGGGTCCTATTACTTCGTCTAAAACTAAATTAATAAAACTAAATTGCTTAAGTTATTTAAGCAATTTAGTTTTATTAATTGTAAGTTGACCTGTCCATGTAGGCTATGTGCTTCTAAGGAAATAAACGTTTTGACTTTGACTTTGACTTTGACTTCGTCGTCTGTCTGGCTGTCTATCACCAGACTGAATCTCAAGAACCGTGATAGATAGATTTGAAATTGAATTCCGAACGAAATTGATTTGAATTGATTATGTATCAATTCAAAACAATCACTCGGTTCCAAAAATAACGGGTCTTCACATAAATCCATAGTGATAATGAAACGAAGACAGTTAAATTAAGAATATTTATATTTTTTAAATTTATTTACTTATTACTAGAATCTCCTTCTTCTCCTCTTTATTATTTGCTTTCCGAAACTTTGAAAGCAGAAGAAATAGATACTATTTAGATTTCTAACGGGATATTTACCATGATTGATTGTCTTTCGAGTTTTCCGATATTTCGACACAGTCACATGCGCCATGATCACGGTTGAACTCAGTTCCAGAGTTCAACCGTGATCATGGCATCAAATTTAAATTTAAAATTAAGGGAAAAACCCCCCATTCTCATGCCTTAATTTCCTTAAAAGTAAAACCCCATAACATTTTGTAATAGGCACGCGATGCGCTTTCATTTAATACCCCACTCGAGTATATTTGCAGATTTTCAGTTTTCCTTCCCCACTCTCGCCCCCATATTTAAACGGCAGAACACTCGCGCCAAAATCACCTTTCATACAAAAAAAAACTAAATTGAATTCGCTCCACCCGTTCGGGAGCTATCGAGAGATGGAATTAGAGGGATGTCCCAGACACACAGTCACACAGACACGTCAAACTTATAACACCCCTCTTTTTTGGTCGGGGGTTAAAAATAACCTTCATTGAAGTTACCTAGCTGTTTGAATACACTTACACATTGTGTAGATAAGTAGTAGGTATGCAGTTGAGCGGCCACTCTTGGGCTTGCAGCTTAGAAAGCGGCATCCAGTCGCCGAGATAAGCGAGGACTTACTTACAATTTCTATTGGGGAATTAGTTCGGACAGTTTTTAAATAAGTTATTTTGCGATAGGTTTTAAAGATTTTTTCTTATTAAATCTTGAAATAATATAGTAAACTTTTCTAAATGTTTATTAAAATTAGTCTTACATAGACCGATTTTAAAGTTATATCACGTTTTGTTGGCAAGATCAAAGTCAAAAGCTTATTTCCCGCACTTTATAGCAGCACAGCATACATGGACATGGACAGGTCAACTAACAGTTCATTTTAATAAAAAATAAACATCATTCAGTTCGCTTTAATTTTTTTACACTGAGATAATAAGAAAAAATAGGACAAATAGAGCAACCCAGCTTTCAAGGTCTATACCATTCCAAAATACGACCTTACAAAACTTACAAAAGGAAAAAATGTCTTGCGGGGTAACTTGTTATCATTTTTGTAGTGATTATAATTCATTTGATAAATTGTCTAATACAAGAAGTAGTATTCATTTGTTAACCCTTTGCCTTGCAGATATGGCCTGACGATATGGGATACCCCTCAATCTTAATCTATATTAACAACAATAACTATAACAATGTAAGTAAAATATAACACATCCAAGAGCTTAAGCTGGAAAACAAAGCATTGTATTTAAAAAAACACTTACGAATGAATCCATTAAGTTAGGAAGGTACAGAGCCCAACGCACATTGCCATAGCGATAAAAATACAACACCCTTTTTATAAAGCCTTCCTAATCATTCGCCTACAAATCCAATTTAATATTATCATGTCAGATTAGTCTATCCGTTAAATATTCGAAGAAACGAAGCACCTGTTGCTCTACCTGTTGTTGTAGCATTTATTATTTGTCAGCATCGTCTGTTCTGTTCAGCCGCCGTGAATAATGAAACCCTTCTGTGCGGATTCACTTAGTCTTTGTGAGGGAAAGTTTTCATAACTGGATCTGACTGGTAGTGAGGAACGCTTGGGAATTGTTTTATGCAGGACAAGTTATTACTGACAGCCTCTGTGGCTGTTTTAAGCCTGTCTTCATCATTATAGGACGTTTTTCCTTGTCATCATCATTGTGGGACGTTTTTCCTTATCATCATCATTGTAGGACGTTTTTTCTCTCTTTTCAGCAGTGAATGTCTACCATTCGGAAAACCTCCCATATAGACATTTTATTTCATTTATTTATTGCTTAAACAATTTACATTGTGTAGGAAAATTATTGTTAAATTAAAACACATTGAATTACACAAAACCATTTTACCTACATGATCACCAGGACATAAAAAATTTGAATTGCAACAAAACAGTCCACTAAAAATATACCAATATAATTAAATTTATCAGAAATGAGGAGATACGTAGAAGAACGCGGGTCACCGACATAGCCAAGCGAATTAGCTCGTTAAAGTGGCAATGGGCAGGCCATGTAGCGCGTAGAACAGATGGCCGTTGAGGCCGGAAAGTTCTTGAATGGAGACCACGAATCGGCAAACGGAGAGTAGGACGTCCACCAACTAGATGGACGGACGACTTAGTGAAGGTAGCGGGCTCGCGGTGGTTACAAGCTGCTACCGACCGAAATCACTGGAAGTCTTTGAGAGAGGCCTATGTTCAGCAGTGGACGTCCTACGGCTGAAATGATGATGATGATGAATATAATTAAACACAATAATTAAAGACTTAGAACAGGCCCATCGCTATAGCCAAAGGGATTAGTTAATGAAGTGATTGTGGGCAGACCATATAGCGCGTAGAACAGATGCTTGTTGGAGCAGAAAAGATCCCAATTGGAGGCTACTGAATCGGTGAGTGCAGTGTCGGTCGTCCACCAACAAGATGGCTTGGTCAAAACTGCGGGCATACTAAGGATGCAATTAGCTTTCGATCGAAATAATTAGCCACCAATACGAACTACTCACACAGCATCACCTAACCCCAAACTAAGCAGAGCTTGTACTATGGGTGTTAGCTGACTGATATACTACATTATATACATTTTTTTTTGTAAATACATACATAATGATACATAGAAAACACCCAGACCCGAAACCAGAGATTGTAGATCGTACAAAATCTGGTCCCCGGCGGGAATCGAACCCGCAACCTCCTGCGCCTCAGGCGGACGATCGCCCACCGAGCCACAGAGGTCGTCTATGGGGGAGACTTACGTCTTACAGATCAAATAATAATGATGGTGATAATAAGTTTAATATACATAATATGTTGATGTATTTTATCTTTGCTGGACTAAATCAAAAGAATGATAGACTTACTACACTTGTATAATAGGGCGTTGGCGTACTCGGAAAGCTCGGTAGTTTTTTTACCTATGTTCTGATTGTGATGACAAAATTATATAAATGATGTACCTATCCATCTATTTAAATCAAATCAAATCAATCATTTATTTGCCAAATAAATTTTCAATTCAAGTACATGTCACGATCTAATTATAGTACAAGTAGTATATTATATTTAATGATTATCTATCTGATTATTTAATTTATTTAATATTATTTAATGATTATTTAATGATTTATCTATCAGTTAACTTCCTGAGAGCAGTGATTTGTTAGATATTGAGTTATTTTCTTTTATTTTCAGGTTCTACAGCTTCCACGGCATGATCACTGAGCTGTGGAGGTGGATTATTAAGAATACTTTATTGCACAATAAAAATACAGAGTTGTACAAAAGGTGGGCTTAATGTCAAGGCATTTTCTACCTGCCAACCTCAAACAGGTTTAAGATAAAAAGTTGGCGCGCAAGAATGTATAAAAATAGCTTAATCTAAAGAGTAACAATATTAAAGTGTAAGGTACAAAGTTAAAGTGTCGATGTGTGCAAGATAGTCAGATTTCAGTTTTGGTGGTCATAATGGGGCGTTCCAATCAAAGCAATAGTTTATTTGCAGTATAAATTTCATTATTAATACATGTCGAGGTCCTAAAACTAGTATACATGTATCATGCAACCCGCAAGTAGGTATGCAAATATTAATTAGGTATGTTATGAAATGTTTCATTAAAATAATCTCAATTAAAATTCGTAAAGTCAAAGAAAACATTACAGCGTTCAATGCATCTTAGCCTTTATGTTTCATTTCTGTTATTTTCTTAACCAGATAAAACTGGGAGCGATAAGTCCGTAG
Organism: Gymnoscelis rufifasciata; assembly: GCA_929108375.1. Classification (NCBI taxonomy): domain Eukaryota; kingdom Metazoa; phylum Arthropoda; class Insecta; order Lepidoptera; family Geometridae; genus Gymnoscelis; species Gymnoscelis rufifasciata. Next base: position 947,002 of record OV815315.1, on the reverse strand, counting down.
CTACCCTAAATAGTTTATTGATCATATTCAATTCATAAGACCTATTACTAGACCTATTACCACACGCTTTTATACACCCATTAACTATAATATTCTATAAAAAAATCCACCTATATGCTGATAAAAAGCAAATTCCTGTCATCCCTGAGGATATAAATTGCCCCAGCGATAAATTATCCAAGACAATATTAAAACGATAGGGACAAGCTCCCTAATAAATTCCGCAAGGTAAAGTACCTTATACCTTGACCTAATTAAAGATGACGTGACTTGGGGTTCTGCTGGGCACACTGTGATGGTCCTTGCCACGGAATAGACTTACTGGGTTAGTTGTACTGTGAGTCCCTTCGCCACAGAATAAAGTCGTTTTGCACAGATGGCAGTTTGCATTTGAATTAAGATGCAGTTTCAGATTTTTTGTTATGCTAGCAATTAATAACAGTAAACAGAAGTCGGTTGTTTATTGTTATTACATTTTTTCAATAGAATTATAAAACATATTTTTTTTAATTATTCCCTAAAACAGACCTTGTATATTTATGGTATCTATGGGACAATGTCTAAAATTTTCTTCTTTATGTTTGAAAAGAAAAACATGCTGTATAATATGGTACTTTGCAAAGTGACTTTTGTTATATTTGATCCAAATAGGGCTTCGCTCGCAATAATGGATTTTCCCGTGAAATTAGGAATTTAACGGCGGCAAAAGGGGCTTATGTGCTATTCTAATGTGTAAGCTCAATCGGTGTGAAGTTTCTTCTTAGTACTTACAGTTGTTTTTGCGTGAAAATCCACAAACGCACTAACATCCTCTCAAAATTTCGGGTTTATAATACCTATAATAGTAAGATATAAAATATATGCAGTTACTAGCTGAGCCCTGCAAACGTTGTTTTGCTAAATGAAAAATAGATAGTAGCCGATTCTCAGACCTACTGAATACGCTTATAAAATTTGTTAAAAATCGGTAAAGCCGTTTCGGAGGAGTACGGTAACTAACATTGTAAGATGGAAATTTTATATATCCACTTGAAAGTCCTCTGGCACTTTTGTGCCACAAAATTAAATGACTTACGTCCATGGTACAAAAAGGCCACACGTAGTTTTAGCTCTTTTGGTTTCGAATTTATTTATTATCAATTATGCCAAGTTGCTACTGTCGATGTCAGATGTCATTGTCAATAATTATTCTACCAAATTCCAATTAGAAAAACCAATACCTGGCAACAAAAATTATGAAAAAAAAAATATTTAGTCAATAAAGTGAGAAATTTTCCGTGATTTTCCGATTTTCCGCAAGTTAATTTCTTTGTGATTTACTTGTGATATCTGTATTAAAATTATATATATTATTGAAAAAACTAGACTCCTACCCCGTTAAAACGGTACCAAAATAATAATTAAATGTTCAAAGGAAGTATTTTAAATAAATTTATCAAAATAGGTCTCCAAATCAGTCTAAAAATGCTACGTGGATATTAGATTTTGAAAGCTGTCAGCATTCGCCGTGAACCCAAAACCTTTACCAAGACATTTACAATAGCAGAAATCAACCTTTGAATCCTACAAGTCTATGATCCGTCGTCCTTAAGTACTTAAGGGACGCTAATTAAGACCCTTAAGTCAATTAAGGGTCTAATTCCTGAGAGGGCAGGAAGTGACGTAAACGGAAGTGAGTAGGTGATAGGGTTAAGGTTCTATTGAATGGAAACCTCAGGGGTGGATATTTAAAGGGTTATATTGTGTTTTAGAAAGTGTATGTTATACTTACGTTTGCTTTAATTAGAATAACTGATTGTTATAATAATTATCAAATTTTAGAAATGAAAATAGTCTCAAATAAGTCTCGTGTAATTTTTAACAAATTACAAGATTTGGTACTGGTGTTTTTCGAATTACTCATTTTAACCATCTGCGTTTGTTGTTTGTTAAATTTTAGGGATAGTATCGATTCGTTTACATCGCTGCTTGTCTGCTTATTAACTCGTCTTAAAAGCTACTCGTCTATGGTAGTGACCCGTCTAAAGAGCAACTTGCCAACCAAACTTTGCGGCCACTTCAAACACCGAATTATTAACAATGATTATTTCAAGTCATGCTAAGCACTGTACATCAGCGAAAATCAACCCAACTTCACTGAGCCAAAAATATTCTCCGAAACTAGTTCATAATAAAATATAAGTAGCTAGGAACATCATCACAATAAAGAATGGAAACGGAGAAGAAAAATCAATCAGGAAGCTATCAAAACTGATGAACTCATACATCACGAGGACCCACGTCCGACCTCCTACACGTCATAACTCACTGGACTATGCCAACGTGAGTGTGTTGCCAGCAAAAGCTGCCTTCTTTTTGTCGAATACGGAGGATTAAAATAAAATCGCGTATGGTATTATTAGTCTTTTATGGTAGCCTTTGAAGGTCGACGTCATGTCAGTCGACCCAAATACAGATGGAAGGATGAAGTGGAGAAAGACCTTCTGTCACTTCAAGTTTTGAACAGGAGAGAGGCGCTGCATGACAGGGACAGCTGGCTTTCTATTGTGTTGGAGGCCAAGACTCATTTCGGGGTTCGATGCGCCAGGATAGTGAGTGTATGGTATTGTTATACTATAGAAGGTTCAAAAATTTATCATTATTTTCCAAAGATTGATTTACTTATAGTGTTTGTGTTGTGAACAGGACACAAGCAACAGTGTAAAATATAAAAAAAAAAAAACCGTCAAATCATGGCATGTTACGATTTTTAGTTTAATTGTTGTTATATACATGCTCATTAAAACAGTTATAAGATTAATATTCTTTATTGCACACAAAACAATATATAAGCACTATTATGACTTTGTGAAAAATGGCGGTCTTATCGCTAAAGATATCTTATATATACCAGTAATATCGGTTTACATAAATAAAAAGCCTTTTTTTTATTGCGGTGATCGAAACTTATTAAGCGCCTACAATTGCATTGACTTACTATCGTTTAAAACTATAATTTGAATTCATCGATAAAATATTTACAATTTTAAGAATATTGGAGCTTTACACACCAGTTTATTTGCATTCTTTTATTACGTTAAGAAACCTAATTTTGACATTTCATTTACGTTTAAAATAGCAATCTTATACTATATTGAAATTTCATATTTTATTTCAGTTCCCAAAAACAATTAATTAGTTAATAGCGCAATAACTATACTGCCACCGTTTCATCGATATGCATATATTTTATACGTACGTTAGGTCGCGAAGAAGAGGAAGTTTTCGGTGTAATAATTGTAATTCAGTGAAATTACTTCAGGCAAAAGCAAGATGACAACAAACCCAAAACTTTCATCAAATTTATTTATTCTTTCGCAAGTGGCCTGATATAACAAAAAGCCAACCAACGCTGGCAACACCACGTCAGCACAAGACAGGCACGTCCATTTGTCCGTAATGTGTCGTTTCCTTGCGCCCTCGTTATTACGACTGGGTTGGCGCGAAAACACGCGGGAAAAGACATTGTTGCCAGGAATAGTAAGTTGGGTTGTGCGATATATTTTATGATTCCATATATGACATGGAAGCTTGTCTATCTTATTGGAAATATTATTCGATAATTTTGTCTGCCTCAGTTGCGTGGTAGGTGATGGCCGGGTTTTGGTGCCTAGAAATGAAATGAAATGAAAATGAAATGAAATGAAATGAAAATATTTATTAAAAGTGAAAGACACAAATAACAATGGCTAATAAGCTAATGTTCAGTGTTATCAAATTCTCGTCAAATACAATGCAATAGGTACATAATTTGTAAACAATTATTAGGTAAGGTGTAGAATAGGACAGATAAATCACGCCGGGGTAATTTTTTTTTGTGTTTCCAAAATTTAGTTTTGGGTAAAATTCAGTTTTATTTGTAAGTTATTTTTAATTCAAATTACATTTAAATAAAGAAAAATTTATTACAATTCCTTCACTAATTAATCGAAAGGAACTTCGTTCCATCCGGGTGTCCCTTGACACCTCTCAAGATTTTTTTCTTTTCTCTTTATAAATTGTTTTCTCTTTTCTCAGTGATTATTACTCTCTAGATATTTTGAAATTTAACTATAACTAGGAGATTTCTGTGTGTTTTCTTAGTCACGCTATGTGGAAACATGTAAATGGTTATAAGTTATGTTTGTATTGTGTTTTAGTAAGTAAATAAATATTTGTTTCCCGAATAAAATAAAATAATGTAATGTTTTGATGATTTTTTTGTATTCAGATTCAGTCTTAGTATTAATAATTTCAACACGATTCAAAATGGTGATGAAAATTGTAATTTAGATTTTGACATTAATTTTATTATGTGGATAGGTGAATTAGGTTGCATATATTCATGTTCATTTATTTCGAATATGAATATATGCAACTTATCCACATAATATTGTCAAGATCTAAATTTACTGCTACTCTCCATCTCGGGTCATGTCGGTTTCACTGAATTTTCCAAAATCCCCTACGAGTGGGTTGCGGTGCCAACCTTCCCAGAAATGCAGGATCCAACCCGAGACGGTCAAATTAGCCTCTTGTTTGTTATGAATACGCCCGGATTAGGAATTTGCTTGTGGAAATATCAATTTGTCCTTTGAAATTGCCGAGTAGGCAATAAACTAATTACAATCTATTGGTTAAACTTGAATAATTAGCCCCCTGAGATAATTTATTTATATATTACAAGGTATGTATAGCAACCATTCTTATAATTAGGTAAAAATAAATAAATTTGAAATCTGAATCTGAAAGTATTTTTATTCAAAATTGGTATATAGCGGAAAGGGTGTGCACCAGTCAGATTACGACTGATTTTGTTTTATAACATATATATTTGGAGGCCTTTGTTTATAAAAAAAATGCCTTGTATAATTTAAACCTCATACCATTTGATAAATATTAAGAGCCCCTGGAATAAGTTAAAAAAGTTAAATAAAATAATTAACTTATAATTATAATAATAATAAATGAGACGATAGGTTTTACTTGAATTGATACATCTCAAGGTACACAATTAAAACGAAATTAGATTTAAGGCTGTCACTTGGTTTGGCACATTAAAGCAAATTCGTAACATAACATAACGTACATACATGGCGGTATCTCAACGTGATTAAGTAACATACAAATAAGTAAATTATGTATATTGGCACATAACTAAACGAATGACATAAATGAAACATACAACACATACAAACAAGTTATAATGTACCACTCAGCTTTGAGCTATACCTGATGTTTAGATCTAATTTAGCGCTGGTTTTCTGCGGCAATTAGTTGCACCTTATCTATAACATGTTAAGATTCACATTTAAATACATGTAGCTATATAAATTTCTGTTATTTGACACATTGTATCTCTTTATTCCTGAATTGATCTCATAAGGAAACCTCGTGCATAGCCCTCTCCGAAGCTCTAGATGTCAAGTTATACTTTACAGCGTCAATTCACCACCTTCTATAAAACCAGAACTATAATATACTACTACACTAGTACTACACAGACAGAAGATATATGAGTTTATTCTATCCTTCCTATTCTGCACTGCAGTACCTGCCTACCTTTGAAACCAGCCAAATCCATGAACAAAAATGCTAACACAAACAAAGCCCGTTCCCCAAATACACTTCATTTGTCGTTGCAATAAATTTTTAGCGGTTTGTCGTAAATTTCCGCGTTTTCTAACGCCGCTATTTTGCTTCCGGAATTGCCGTTTAAAAATACCGCCATTGTAAACTGCCTGTTTATTTAGATTGTGATAATTAGTCATTCTGCGCAGCGCTAATACCTTATTCGTTATTTACGTAATTATGCCTTTTATTTTGTAGAATAATGTTTCTACATTAATTTATTAAAATGCCTAAATTCGAAGAATCATAATGAGTTAAATTTGATTTGCATTTTTCGTAAAATTAAATGGAACTAATAGAAAAGACTAATAATGACGACATCGCTAAAGTCGCAGGACGCACCTGGATGAAATTGGCACAAGACCGTAATGAGTGGCGAGAGCAAGAGGAGGAGGATACCCAGCAGTGGGTGAAGTCAGGCTGCGGATGATGATGATGATGATGAATAGAAAAGATTATATTTTAGTCGTAATCTTCATTACTAAGGTCGGGCCCATCTGCGCCCGCACCTCACAGTCTTGTTATGGCCCAGATTTGTTCTGACCAGAGAGTTGGGCTGGGTCCACACTTGTATCATTTCGGTGTATCACGATCAGGCGTGGCGTATCGAGTATCCGTATCATAAGTATGGACGCTCATTTTATACTTTTATGTGATACTGTATCATTTCAGCGTATCAAATTTAACTTTACAAATATGGACGCTTCAAAAAGAAAATGTAACAAGTAACTTCAAGAGTAACAAAGTCCATACAACCATAGACAACTTTGCAATGTTGGCTTTCGGTATATTTGGATTATTAATCGAATACAGTTAGCTACTCCGATGTTTAAAATCGACAATCCCAAAGTGCTGTTCCTCTCGATCTCCTGTCAAATCATATTTGGGTCAGTGAGAAGTGAGTAATTTCGCGCATCGGATTTAATCAATTACCGTAGAATTTGCGAATAGCCGTAGAAACTGCTACGGCTACAGGGTTGCAGCCGTAGGCAGTGCATTGTGTAATATTTTGGCCTGAAAGCCGTAGAACACGGTAATTGCCGCAGCATTAAATATAAATAAAACAAATATTTCCGGACTACTCACACATCATCACCGTAACCCAAACTAAGCAGAGCTTGTACTATGGGTGTTAGGTGACGGATATACTACATAGATACATTTTTTTTTGTAAATACATACATATATGATACATAGAAAACACCCAGACCCGAAACCAGAAATTATAGATCGTACAAAATCTGGTCCCCCGGCGGGAATCGAACCCGCAACCTCCTGCGCCTCAGGCGGACGTTCGCCCACCGAGCACCAGAGGTCGTCGTTTGGCAGCACTGCATCAAGCATTCACGTCCAAATTTGTTCAATGCAACGCGTATCCCCTTTGATGATCGCGGAAAAACCGACACAGGATGGTTCGGGGTGTATCACGATACAGTATCATGATACAGTATCATGATACAGTATCAAAATACGTCCATACTACCGTGATACGCGTATCGGATACGAGGTGTATCTTGATACGCGATCATTGGAGATCGGGTGCGGATCGGGCCGTATCGGATACGGCATGTATCATTCACGTGTATCAGTTTGCGTCCAAACTAGCGATCATGATACGCGCCGAGGATACGCGACGGGGATACGATACGCCGAAATGATACAAGTGTGGACCCAGCTTTAGTAATCCTTCGCGTGACCTTTTTATTTTAACTTTACCTAAATCCACCCGTTTTTTAAGGTTATCTGGGTCTATGCTCAAAATAAATTTGATAACAAATTGTGGACAGCCTAATTCGGATCTTTAGTTACTCGAAAATGAATTAGGTAGCCCTTTTTACTTACCATGGTATGCGCAGCATTCTTCTTTAACCGCACATCTTTGAAGAATGAATCTTTTTCCGGTCATTTGTTGGACGAATTAACCACGATTCCGAGCCGTCCAAATAGATTGAGAATATTAAATATCTAACAATTCTCATCGAGTTAGTATTAGAAATGCGTCTGCAATATTCTAGTAATTTTGCTAATAGCAACTTTGCCCATTTGCGTGCGTCTTATCTTATCTCTGTGTTACAGCACCCTTGATCGCTGATTAGAGAACCCAGGTACACAAACTCTCTTACAACCCCTAGGCTCGTGAGTCCGTGTACGTGTTAGTGATCCTGCCGTTTCAACTACCATCATTGTTTTATAATATAAATACCAACTATTTCGCTCGCGCGCTCTATTCTGTCAAAAAGTGCATCTAGTTCTTCTTCTGTAGCAGCAAACAATTTTATGTCTTCTTATATAACTACTTATATGTTGTTTTCGTACTGCACTTTTTATTTCTCAAGGCCAGGTCGAGCGGGGAATACGGGACAATGAACCGTGGTGCGCGTAGTGTCAGTTCAAAATTCAAGGTTCAAGGGGAACAAGAACATGTTTCCTTTTGGGTTTTTAAAATAAAAAGACTTTTAACCCCGTATGGTAAGCCTAAACTTGCGTGTGTCGGGACCCCCAACATCAATGATAATTTAGTTAACGTCTTTCCAGTTACGAAAAGCGCTTAGGATAAGTCTGAGAGAGGAGAAGTCTGCTTACCGCTGCCACTGCTGCGTGAGAAAGAAACAGATAGACTAGTGCCGCAACGCGTTACGTTACGACGCAATTTAATGAGTCCATATGAGACTCGGAGTATTAAATATTGGTATCTTGCCCATCTCAATTCTGAACATCCCTTATTCACACACAACCCCGGATATTCAATTACATTGACAAAAAGCTACAACACACGTCATTTTCATAAGGGTCAAATTGTAGAATTAATTGAAGGAACTTGAGGACAATAGAACATTGGACATGAGAGGTATAGTCATATGTCTTGAGACCCTTCCGGCTCCTGAGAAGCTGTGAGATATTGATTAGGGACTTATTGTTTTGAAGTTGAACATGTATGTATCTATAGAAATTAACAAGGTTCGTATGGAAGTACGAAGGAACCTTTGATGAAGCAGTTATTTAGAGGCAAACATTTATTGTGTAGTTGTTAATGTAATTGGTTTCGAACCATAAAATAAATGAAAAAAAAGCCCACGAAATAATCCGATATTCAACTTCAGAAAGTACATGAGATCAGCGCTTAGTTATAATTTAATTTGTTGTGTATGTTTTGTCACATTTTTATTTTAAACCACGTTTTATGTAAAAAAATAATACCGGACAATCCACACAACAACATCTAGTCCCGTGGTAAGCTTGTGTTACGGGTACAAGACTTCTGATATACTTAATATAATAGACATACAAACATAGATATTTTTAGTACATATAAATAATTAAGCACCCAGATTAAGGAGTGTATGTATGTGTTCTTTTTGTATATATCGAATTATAATTATTTCATAATCTGAATCAAGCTCAAGTTTGTTTAGTAGCGTTCGGAAAACTACGCCACGTCCTAAAGCTGAAATGATGATGATGACGATGAACTAAGAATTAGCCCAGCCTTAACAAGTTATAAATTCCACGCCATCTACCATCACTTTATCATTTCAATCATAATCAACAAGTGTCAAAGTTACCCCGGAGACAGCGAAGGTGTTAATTTTACTGTCAAATGTATTAATTGGTGCTTAGTACCCTTGTCACTGTCGGGAATGCTAATCGGGTTCATTGGACACCTTGGAAGGGTTTTTACACCTGAGAGTTTTACACCTGAGTTTGAAACGGCCGTCACATGGCCGAACACACACACACACACACTCACATGAAGCCTCAGGCGCAAAGGTCCTTAGAGAATGTTAGATATTATAATTTGCGCGAAGCAGCCGTAAACCCTATTATGGCTGTTTTGAAAAGTACTTGTACAAAATGTACGAGTGTATAAAAATTATCAATAATTGTCGGAAATTTTATTATCCATATACATAGTTTGTTCAGAAGATAATTCGTTTTTTTTTATGTTCTTTAAGCCTTCATTTGACCACAATCTCACCTGATGTAAAGTGACAATGTGGTCTAAGATGGGGTATGAAGACCTAGAAGGTCTATCCAGATATGGCTTCTCCGGACTAAATAAACAGTATATAAGCTTTTACGGCAAGATTTCCAAAGAATTGTAACAGTTGTCAATCCCTATATTAAAAAATATTGTAAAAAAACAACATTATTATAAACAGCTTTTTATTAAATATCGGATTAGGTACCTTGAAGACAAAGTTGCTTGAGACGGCCAACCTCCAACAAAAAATTATAATTACTGTAAACTATCAAAGAATGAGCAAGAGTTTTCAAGCGCTTATTCGATAAATTATTACCTATTTATCTATATGTTCAATTTGTTGTGTGTTTTGTATATTATTATTGACATTTCAAAGATTTGCAAAATAAAAATATGAAAATATTATAAACATAAGTAGAGCGATTATGTCGATCGATCTTTTACGTATCTCTTCATTTCTAATAATATTAGTGTCATTAGGAAACTACCTCTTTAAACTACGTATCGCATTAACAGCATTTCTCATACTTTGCTTTCAACACGACACAATGTAAATTTTAAACATTAACACTTTTAAATGTTCAAAATAATTTTAAATGTCTCCAAATAAGTCCAAAGTTAATTTGATATTTCAGAAGCAATTGACCTAAGGGGCACCCCCGTCTAGGCCTGAACATTTAAAGCGATAGTAAATTAATACAGGGGGGGAAGTTGGAGTTGATTTGGGAGCAATCTGCGAATTTCCATTTTTTCCCCAAGACCACGTTAAATATGGCATTAATTATAAAGTGGTCGCGTAGGGTGCGGTGGTGCCGACCTGGTGAAGCTAAAAAATACAGTAGTACAAAACAATGACGACACATCGATGTTGTTGTAGGTACTTATAAAGTAGACATTTATAAAAGTTTCTTCGAGAATTCTAATCTTGTTGTAAGAAGTGTACTTTTTCCTATAAAAACTATAGTTATGACATGTTTTGTAAATTTTGAGGGTTATTAAAAAATTAAATATTTTAATTTCGCTTACACCAAAATTTAATTAACATTTTTTTATTCTTCACGGTCAGACCGCTTCATGCACCTAGACCTTCCAAAACATTTACATGTTTAAAAATATTAACAATTATTATTATTTATTTCTAGCAAGACTCAAAATAAAAGCTGAAAATGGATATCAACATAGTGTTGACAACTGATGATTGATTGAGTTTGAATGACATGAGACTATTGTATGAACTTTGTTTTTGGTTGTATTTAATGTAATTTGACGCAAAACCAAAAATCTCCGGGGTGCATGTACATATCGACAAAAGATGTAACAATTTATAAACCCTTATCTGTATAAAAGGAAATGTGAGCAAATAAAAAAATAAATAAGAGAGAGTCCGATTGTTGAATAATGCCTAAGTAATGAATATGAATAGACGGACAAAATAAGCGAGTACTTTACAACGACCATGCTACAAACATAACTGTGCTTATTGTGTTTGGAGTGGAGAAGTACACTAGTGCAGTGGCACTTTTTAATCAACAAATTATGATATAACATCTCAGAATGTCTTCTTTTAATATATACGAAATAACAAAAGAGGTGGCGCTAGTGAACCTACCTTATCCCTGAGCGAGGACAAAATCTCCTACGGGAAAATGGGAAAAATATAATTTTACCTTTAAAATGGTTACGTAAGTGTCCTAATGGGCACAGTGGTTATAATGCCCACAAAATGGGACTGTGTACGTTAGCAGGCTTGTACAAAGCCTTTTGATCTGAAAAGGTGGCTACCTACGACTGGGTCTTAGACTTTTCCTATCTGGATGATTTTAATGAAAGATATTTTTGGTGCAACGAACGTCTTGATTTTATTGTGCATTAATGGCGAATGTCAAGTTTTACAATATTCGAGGATATAAGGGTGGGGGAACAATTATGACCAATGGTGTGATTTACTTATAACTACGTGACGATGTGGAGCGCTGCGATTGGTCCTTGCAGAAGAGAACTTATATGATTGGTGAAGCGTGTTGGCGCGAACATACCGCCGGCCTTGAAAGCTCCCACTTTCGAAATTTGTAATTGATATCATAAAGTTCTCTTCTTGAAGTGCTCTTTGATCTGGGTATCGCTGGTCTTCTAGGAGAGGACAGAAATTAGGTCTTCGTATGTAGATGCTTGATGTCTACGAACGGCATTTCATTGGCTGTCACTCTGGAGAAACCCTTAGTAATTGACTATATATGTAGTTCCGAGTACTCGACCCGTACTCCACTTAAGCGCTGATATGTAATGTTATTATGGTGCTGTTCCATCATCATTTGTGTTCAATCTTTTAGTCCACAGATTATCTGTCCATTGATTTCAGACCTGCAACTTAGAGTACATTGTTTGGACCTGCAGGTCCAGTTATTATAGCACATTTATGAGGATCGAGCAGGATGGTCTGGTCAGCAGTTAGTGGTCGACCAACCAGGAGCTGAGAAGGACTGAAAGGAATGCGGTTAGGTTATAAGAATGGAGGAGTTGTAACGGGGTAATTTGCGATACTAGTGTCGTAAACCCGTTAAAATAATGCGTATACTCCTGTGTCCCACATACCACAATACAATATAAATTAAAGCGAAAATATTATGTAGCTATTGTTTCCTAATGACTTGTTGAGTTAACAAAAAGTAATAATAATATGGAAACATTCTCGTAAATTTAACCTTAAATAATAATGCGTAAGTTGTTAAATGGTTCTTGTGATTATGACTGCGAGAAATCAATCTATTTGCTTTAAAGATAATTATGCAACCCGTGGTGAAGTCACTGACATTGGCTACAAACGCTATCAATGTATTTTGCATAAACACAAAACCCTACCTTATTAGTTTTGTATAAACACTGGCTTGCTATATACCTAGGTATAAATAAGAACAAGGCAGTTTTATTTATAATTTTGTGTAATATTTATTATCTGGACGTAACTATTAATAATGGCTTTAAAGTTAACGAATACTAAGATTATAAATTCTTGTAATAATGTATGTTTAGAATAAATCCTAATGCAAGCAGCTGGTAAGACATCGGTGCAATAGGTAAACAATTAGCGTGCGAACCTAAAATGCCGTAAGCGCCGGTCATTATCAGCTGTGCTTTATTCTAATGCATCGTTATATCAGTAGCATGCAATAAAAATAAAGGGAATGTATATCGGTAGCTTGGCGCGTAGACCAATAGTTTGAGCGCTTGAGATAAGAAACCGGTTTTAGTTTTAGCAAAACTATTGGAACTTATTTTTAATTTGTTAATGTTTCAATAACGTAATGATTTTAATATAGTAATCAGGCATGATTGTTAGATTAAGCGAACTTAACTTTTGAATAATTTAGAGCATGAGTAGAAATTAAAGATTAGCTTTAACGTGAATTTAACCTTTATAGCGTAACGTAAGAAATTTTAATTATTGTTGTGTAAAGATATGAAAAGATTATGCATAATTAGACAGAATTGGAACCTATATTTTGTAAACACATTAATGCGGTGTTATAAATATGGTATATTTTATTAGCTTTTTAACAAATGAGGTGAGTGTTCTGGACTTATAATAATGCGATAAGCCGACACGCCTCATTTGCGTATAGGTTTTAGAGATATAGTTATGAAGTTATTTATTAATATTCTTTGGTTTACCAACCTTTGTCATCATCGAATAACTGACGTTACAATTTATGAGAGATTTATTTTGAGTGCTTTTTGTAATAGGCCCAGAAATAATCCAACCTAGTTTTGTGTTCTGTAAGTATGGGCCGCTAGAAAGTCTAAACATACCTACTGATAAGAGATCCCAAAACTTATCAGTACCTATTAAGATGTCAATATTTTCCGAATTAAAGAAATCAGGATCTGCTAATTGTATATTGTCTGGAATGCAGATCTGTTTGCCTAACTGTGATAATGCTGTCGAAGACGTGATTTTATCTAAAACAAAACAATTAATGTGTGTTTTGAATTTATTGTCATGGAGTGATTTGATTTCAATGCTGCAGGTCTCTGAAGACAGCAGTACTGAATCTCCTACACCTCGAACTTCGTGAGTGGACTGTATGATATTTGATTTGATTAATTTTGAAAAGGATTTAGTAATGAAGCATCGCTGTGATCCGTTGTCAAGCAGCGCGCGCGCCTTGTGGTAGGTGCCATTGCAATCTGCTACCTCTACTACAGCTGTTGACAACAGAACTGTATGCATATCTAAAGTGTTAGTACATCGTGTTTGTATGTGAGCCTTGTTGACACGAATTGGTTGAGGGTCTGGCTCGCGCGTGTGAGATATTGAATTGTTTTCGCTATTGTGAATAATTGTGTTGTGTTTTAGTTCACATTTCCTACACGGACCAAACCAGCACGTGTCTGGCGCGTGTCCTGCACGGAAACAATTCGCACACAGTTTGTTATTGCGGATTAATTTCAATTTGGTGTCTAAGTTGGAATTTAAGAAACTTTTGCATGAGTGAAGTGGATGCGTGCCTTTACACATTACGCAGGGTTTATATTGGCGAGACTGAAAAGACTGACGATTCTTGGTGGAAAACGGTTCGTTGGTGGAAACATTGCACCGAGAAGTATTGCGAGAAAATGATAAGGTATTTTGAGTCTCGGGTGATTGTGTTTTGCTGTGAGAAAGTTGCAATGTTTCCAGCATCTCAGCCCTGTCCTTCAAGAAAGATAATAAATCACTCATTGTAATGCGTTGAGGATTATTATCGCGAGTTAGCAACATGCATTTATACGTCTCCCATTCGCGTTCGGTAGTTTTGTCTAACTTAGACACAATTATATAGTTAACAAGGGTGTCCCAGCTGTCGGTGGGTTCCCCGAGTAAATTAAGTGCGCGGATATTCTTTAGAACTGTATCAATAAGTATTCTAATTCCATTAGGGGACTCTTTGGTTAAAGCGCTTATCGTAAACAATGTTTTAACGTGGTTTTGTATTAGAAGCCTGCTGTTGTCGTCAGTGGTGGATTTACCAGCAGGCTGAGTAGGCTTGAGCCTAGGGCGGCAGATTTTGGGGGCGGCAAATTTGGGGAACGATATTTATTTAACCTCATAGAAATCAAAAAGATTTTTCTATGAAGGTTTTCTGATGTCTTACATATAGAAGTCTGCAACAAATTTTCTCAATGACTTTTCTCTCTCACTTGTCATTGCACATTCCGATAGTAGCAAACTTATTCCGATTAGCTCAAAAATATACCGAAAAATTATATAATGTGAAATTTCAACGAAATTGTTGCATTGTAAAAATAATGTTTGATATGACAATTGTTGAGGCAAGGGCGGCAAAAACTATTCAGCCTATATCTTGTAAATTTGTAAATCCGCCTCTGGTTGTCGTATCTGTTCAGCAACATATCCCACGCGACGGTATAGTTGTCTGAACAGACTACTAAAGACTCTAATACTACTTTAGCACTACCTTGTAACGAGGATTTCAAGTAGTGGAACTTTTGGATGTTGCTGATGTGCTTGGAGTTATGAATTAGTGACAAAAACGTATCCCTAAACTCAAGCCAGTGCTCATATGAACCGTCAAAGCTAGGCATGGATATTGTGGGCAATTTTAATGACTGTTGTAGCTGTTCAGAGGTATTTGAAGCGTTAGTAACAGCATCACGGGCTAACAAAGATTCAGCAAATGCTAATGTACTATAATATACATCCTCAAACAATTCCCTATGGGTTAAGTGATCTGAAATCTCACAGTCGTAGATGCATTCTTCAATTTTTGTCTGAATATTATTGAAGTCAGAGAATAAGTTTTTAATTCTTAGGTTCAAGTCAATACGGCTGCGAGAAGACAATGGCAGATCATTGTCTTGAGATTCCACGTGGTTCGCGAATTTGGTCAGTCGGCCCTTTATAATACCACGTTTTTTTGACCAAATCGCGTAGCCAGTCTGATTCATTGCTTATTGCACTAGGATATTTGAAATTGTCACTATGTAATGCGTTATCAATGTTTAAAGTTACGTTTGGAGATTTAGCGTCCGCTGCCGCCATTTTGTGGTAGTGAGATCAGGAGTACTTACGGTTTTTGATGACAATCCGTCGCTGCAACCACCTAGCTCGTGCGGTGCAGTCACACGGTATACTGCTTCTCACGATTTGTACTGGAATTAATAGACACAAGTATCACAAAGAGAACAGGGAGGTGATGAATGAAAGGATGGTTGGCCCCACCAGAATGCGTGTATGGTGATATTCCGATCCACTCTCTCTTTCCTTATTGCGCTTGGCCTCCAAGTTGTCCAGGATTGTGCAGATATCCAGGGTAGGTGTCTTGTGCGCTTGACCTCGTAGGTTAGAAGACACGTTTTCCGGTCGCTGCTTGTTCGTTCTGCGAATATCCGGCTCGAAGGACCACATGTACGTTAGCAGGCTTGTACAAAGCCTTTTGATCTGAAAAGGTGGCTACCTACGACTGGGTCTTAGACTTTTCCTATCTGGATGATTTTAATGAAAGATATTTTTGGTGCAACGAACGTCTTGATTTTATTGTGCATTAATGGCGAATGTCAAGTTTTACAATATTCGAGGATATAAGGGTGGGGGAACAATTATGACCAATGGTGTGATTTACTTATAACTACGTGACGATGTGGAGCGCTGCGATTGGTCCTTGCAGAAGAGAACTTATATGATTGGTGAAGCGTGTTGGCGCGAACAGACTGGAATGTTTTTTTCTATTTAATAAAGTACGTCGTAATGGTTTTTATTATTGTTATGGGGGTTGTGGTTTTTCTCATAATTGTATAATTTTTATTTTACCAATTAGGTTTCTTCGCCGCATTTTTTCTTACTTATTGAATTACAAACTTTTACAATAATATCTTGGCATACTAATAAAATAAAAAATATATAAATATATCGGGACAATCCACACAACAACATGCCCCGTGGAAAGCTATAAGCTTCAGACATCTGCTATACTTAATATAATAGAAATACATACATAGATATTTTTTATTATATGTATTAAGTCACTAGGCGCATTGAAAACGCTTGGAGGAGCTATTGGGCCATGAAGGAACTAATGAAAGGAGACCTACCACTATCCTTGAAGCGTAAGCTCATGGACGTATGTATTCTGCCGGTCCTCACCTACGGCGCTCAAACTTGGTCTTTGACAGGTCAACAGAGGTCAGCTCTCGAGGTACGTCAGAGAGCAGTATTCTCTCGCAGTATTCTCGGAGTAAAACTTTCAGACCGAATACGCAACACCATACTGCGCTCCAAAACTGGAATAGCCGATGTCACCAAAAAATCTACAGGGCTGAAATGGAATTGGGCTATCCATGTTTGTCGCATGCCTGACGATTACTGGGACAAAATAACAACTTTGTGGGCTCCAAACAACGGACGCAGGCATCGCGGCAGACCAAGATCAAGATGGCGAGATGAGCTGGATAATTTTGACGTGGATTGGTGTGCAACAGCTCAACAACGCGATGTGTGGAAGGGGCTTTGCCCAGCAGTGGGACGACATGGACTGAAAATAATAATAACAATAATAACACCATTGCAGAAAAACTAACAAAGTACGTGGATCTTAAAAATGAAATATCCCGCATGTGGCGCTTGCGAAAAGTTACAATAGTTCCAATAGTGTTGTCAACAACCGGTATTATCCCTTTACAACTCTTTCAGTCTTTAGAATTTCTAGATATGCCTAAACATTCCTACGTTCTGCTACAAAAGGCAGTTATTTTAAATACCTGCAGAATTGTGAGAAAATTCTTGCAAACGGGATCGCCAAATGAAACTCTTCCCACTGAAACGCACTTGGCCTAGGCCCGTACGTTTTTGTAATTACCGGTTTCCAAAACCGAGAAGACTAAGTCTTATACATAATAACAATAATAATAATGTATGAAGCACCCAGACCAAGGACAAAATGCTTGCAGAACATACAAACACTTGCCCCTCGACGGGACCCTCGCTACCGCGCCACTGAGGCAGTTTACAAATTGTCTATATCTTGTAACACAAAGCTTGAAGTTATTAGATGTCTGATAAACCAAACAGAATATAACTTTTGAAACTGTCATGGTTATCAATACTATTTAGATTTATAACGGTTCAGTTAACCGTGATCATGGCGCATGTAAATGTGCCGAAATATCGGGAAACTCAAAAGATAATCAATCATGGTAATAATCCCGTTATAAATCCAAACAGACTATTTTTGTACTGCTGTGGCAACAATAGCGGCCTGTGGCGAATATTTATGTTACTAATGCAAAGTGTGGCTGGGAACATCGTTACAAATACGTCAAAACCATATTTGAGGTGGGATTTGTCGCGACAATAAGTAGGGTCCGGGGTGGCCACACCACCATCACATGAAAATACTACTCCCAGTTCCGCCATAATATTACAAAGCAGCAACGCAAAACGTATATTAACCCGCTAAAGAAGAAAAAAACTTGCTTAAAAAAAAAAAATTGTTTGCAAAAAAATGTGAAAATGTATGGTTTACAGTCAAATATGTGGGTATCAACAAGTTTTACCAATTTCGGTGTACAAATTAGGAGAAATGGCATGCAAGACACTAGAATATAATCAAATAGGTTATATAGGTATAGCATAACAAAGAATAGATAACTATTTAAATTATCGCTGCTGACGTAATAAATTACCCTAAGAAAACCAACAAAAGCTCATAATTCCGACCTCTTAGTAAATCATTGAGAAAGTCCCGCGATCTCAATAGATTCTAATTAACCCTACTAAATTGTAGTGTCGACCAGAGGAATGAAATACGGCTCAATTAGTGACCTTTTCTCTTAGCCGGGTTGCCGTTTAGCTATTGTAATTTTTGATACAAAATCACGACGGAAAATTTACTGTTTTAATTTTGAAAGAATAATTTGTGAGATTTTAACGAGGTTTTGATTTGAATAAATTCTAAGGTCTTTTTTTATTGGGATTAAGTAATTTTGATGATTAAATGATGAGGTATTGAGCACTGGAGGGCAATTCTTAGCTTTTCGATATATTTCAAAAGCGTTTATTTTGGGCATAAATTCGTGATTATTATAAACGCCTTATCAAACAAAAATATCGAATCTTTCTAAAATCGGGAAACATATTTTCGTTGTCACAAATATCGTCAAATCGTTGACACATCACTCATCACAGATGTTCATTATTTGTTTCCAAGCTTTCACAGGCACTTTAAAATGGCAGGCCATTTAATGACGTTGTTTAAGATCAGTGTTAGGATAAACGCCTGTTAGGATAAATTATTATTTTGGCTTGCTTTTTCAGGCCTATCTAGACCAGGGTTTATCTAAATTCCACAAAGCACAACACAATAGAAAAAAAATCGTTTAAACTTTTTTTTTTAGACCTAATAGACTTTTATTTAGGAACATTACAATGTCTTAATAACTATTGAAATACGATAATGTCCGCAGTACTTTAAAATAAAACTGTGTCGCGGACATAATCGCCCTTCTCTTCTAACAAGGTTCATCTTAATAAATAAATAAATAAACAAGGTTTCGTATCAAATTGCTCCTTCTGAAGCGTGAGATAAGTGCTATACATAATACATAATACATATTATACATATACATAATAGAATAAAACTAAACTAATTAAACTCAACTTTCATAATACCTATGAAAATATCTATATATTATTATGTTTACTCGGCTATCGTGAAATATTCGCTAAGTCAATTATTTCTTGATTTTATCATTAAATTTATTTATATTTTTAAATATATAAGTACTCACATAAGCTAAATATTTAAAAAACACACAAATCTTATCTAAGTAACAATAATAATGTAGATTTTTTCGGAAATAACTTTCTTTAGCTATTTGATAACGACACTTCCGTTATCAGATAGATGTTGTAAATCGAGCTTTAACGGCCGTTTTGGGAGCATAACGACGACATTCACATTAGAAAGGATTTTAACGGTTACTAATCATAGAACAAGGTTTAAATATTATCTATCCGCTTCCGCTGTCTGTCTGTCTGTACCAGTCTGGCACTGGCACTACGCTCGGGAGGAGACGCGCTATACAACAGTCCACCCTTTCAATAACGTGCCCAATAGGACCCTTCACAGAACCTATAAACGAGAGAGATTAGATTTATACTTTAAAAATAATAACATCTTTAATGATATACCAAAAAGAGAACATTATGTATTTAAAGGTAGGTAAATACCTAGTATTTGTGATTGTTCCACAATGGTTTTTCTTTATATCTGTGTACTGTTATCACAATTGACACCTCGCTCTAACTAAGTATAGTTCTTGTGAAAAGACGCGAAGTACTAAAATTAAAGGTAAAGAAGACGTATATTGGTTAAATTTAAAAGACTAAGGTCTTCAAGTCTTCAAGAGTAGAAAAGGCCAGAACAGCTATTTTTTTTATGATGAAGCCTTCATTTGACCACAATCTGACCTGATGTAAAGTGACGATGTGGTCTAAGATGGGACATGAAGACCTATAAGGTGGCTTCTCCGGACTACATTACGAAACACGAAAAAATCGCTTCACGCACTTGCCCAGCTCGGAGGGTGGTGACAAGCCACGGCCGAAGCCTACCACCAGAGACTGTTCTTAGCACCACCCGGAGGTCACGTGTAAGGATTCAGAGGGTTACCACTTACGGACGTGAACAGACAAAACCTAGCCACCAGCCACCTAGTAACCAGCTAGCAAGTAAGTCAAACAACCATGTAATGTATAATGTGATCGGTTGAGCGTAGTGACATTTGCATCCTGATTACACGCCGCGCCGTCGCTTAATCATCCAATTATGAACGGTAATTGGGCAACAAGACAGATGTTTAACATGACTAGTAATGCCACAGTAATACTATCTATAAATTACCTTGATAATGCTTTGGTTACAATCATTATCATCGACATCGATCGACAATAATGTGGAAAAAAAGATCACGTATAGACATGCTATTTCTAGTGCGCAAACGCGACACTTATCATGAGTTAAGCGTTTCATACCGCTAGCTATTCACACCACGGTAAGACGATTCATACCGTGGTGTGAACACCACCCATGCGCTCTTTTAGAATGGGTATTGGGACAATGTTATTTCCTTGATATTTTTCATTGAAAAATATAATTTATGTCCCTATATAGTCAAAGTCAAAGTCAAAGTCAAAACGTTTATTTCCTTAGAAGCACATAGCCTACATGGACAGGTCAACTTAAAATTAAAATTAATAAAACTAAATTGCTTAAATAACAAATATCAAGGAAATAACATTGTCTTGACAGTTCGCTTCAATGTTTTATACTGAGTTGAGAAGCGAATAGAACAACACAGCTTTATCAGTTATTACAATTTTGTAGTTATTACAATTTTGGAGTTCTTATTTATAGGTAACTATTATAAGTTTAACATTTACAATAAAAAAAATGTTTGTCATATAAGGAAGCTATTTTAGCATGAGCATATCAGTCCTGGTCAACCAGAATTATTAGAGCCTGTTACTGTGGAACTAAGCAACATCTATCCAAGCTGCATCATCCTTTATATAATCATTTATAGAGTAATACGCTTTTTTCATTAGACTTCTCTTAATAAATGATTTAAATTTTCTAATAGGAAGCTCTGTTACATTATGAGGAAGCTTATTATAAAAACGTACAGAGTTACCCATAAATGATTTGCCTAGTTTTTTTAGTCTGTAAGTAGGAATTAGTAATTTTTCTTTACTTCTAGTGTTAATACTATGTACGTCACTTTTTCTTAGAAACAAATGCTTATTCTTGTGGGTGAACATCAAGTTCTCAAAAATGTACTGTGAGATTACAGTTAGAATGTTAATCTCTTTGAATTTTTCTTTGAGGGAGTCACGTGGTTTCATTTTATATATTGCACGTACAGCCCTTTTTTGCAGCACGAATATAGTTTGAATATCGGCTGCAGCACCCCAGAGTAGGATACCATATGACATAATACTATGAAAGTAACTAAAATAAACCAGTCTAGCTGTACCCTCATCTGTGATATATCTCATTGTTCGCACTGCATAAGCGGCTGAACTAATTCTACCTGCAAGGTTTGTAATTTGGGGTTTCCATTGTAGACGAGAATCAATATGTAAACCTAGGAACACTGTTGAGTCAACGAGCTCGAGAATTTCATCGTTTAATATGATTTTTGTAGGAAATTCTTTAACATTAGGGAGTTTGAATTTAATACATTTAGTTTTTTTTGCGTTTAGCAGTAAGTTATTAACCGTAAACCAATTTAGTACTAGTGACAGTGAGTTATTTACATCGTCAAAATTATTTTTATTCCTATCGACTTTAAATAATAAAGAAGTATCATCAGCAAATAAGACTATGTCACAAAGGTCTTTAGCAAAATACGGGAGATCATTTACATATACTAAAAACAAAAAAGGCCCAAGTATTGATCCTTGTGGAACCCCTAATTCGATTTTTGATCCTGAGGATCTTTCATTACCTACTTGAACCATTTGAATTCTATCGGTCAAGTAGGAATGTAGTAGCTCAAGGGCTTTGTTGTGTATGCCGTAATGCTTTAATTTATTTATAAGTGTTGCATGGCAGACACAATCAAAAGCCTTGGAGAGATCACAGAACACGCCGATAGTATTTTGCGCTCTATCCCAAGCCGCCAAAATGTGCTTTATCAATAGTGTTCCAGCATCAGTAGTTGATCTACCTTTGGTGAAGCCAAACTGATTGCTATGCAGAAGTCTGTTGCGATCAAAGTGATTAATTAATTGTGTTAAAATAATTTTTTCAAAGATTTTACTCATTACGGGAAGAACTGAGATAGGCCGATAATTTGCAGGATCAAATTGAGTACCAGATTTATGAAGAGGGACAAGCTTGCCATATTTCATGAGATCCGGAAAGATACCAACATCGACACAGCTGTTAAAAATGAAGGCCAGGAGGGGGGCAATATCATTAATAATATTACCTAGCACTTTTGTTGAGATATTCCAAAGATCTTCTGTGTATTTGATGTTGAGAGATTTGAATGTTTTCACTATGCAGTCGGCAGTTACATGAGTAAAGTAAAATACTTCAGCACATGCATCTACGGATGCCTCTAATAGTTCCACAGCCTTAGATGTAGATGAGTTTAATGACTGCGTTATAGTTTTCGGTATGTTACAGAAAAAATTTTCAAAAGCATTGGCAATGTCAATGTCTTTGACTAAGATATTATCATTAATTTTTAACTTAATCTGTTTACTACGGGGTACTGATTTGCCAGTCTCATTATTGATAAGCTTCCAAGTGGCTTTAACTTTATTTGAAGAGTTAATTATTTTATTCTTGTGAAAATTTGATTTTGCTATGTTGCATACTTGTTTAAACAATTTTCCGTAATTTCTGACATATGTTATGAATTCATCATCATTTAGTTTAGATTCTCTTTCCGAATACAGATCATATAACTTATTTCTACTTTTATAAATACCAGGCGTAGCCCAATCTGTGAATCCTACTTTTTCTTTAATTTTGCAAGTTTTCTTTGTAAATACTTCGTTATTTTCCCTTGCTATTGTTTCTGATAAAAACATAAACAATTCATTAGGGTCATCACCAGTAGGTAATGTTAAAAGTCTTTGTTCTACTCTACTTTGAAAAGCTAAAATACGTTCATTAGTTATGGGTCTGTATGTAAATTCTAATAACTTATTATGACCTCTTTCTAAAGAAAACTTAATACTCTGACCATAGTGGTCTGAATTAAAATGTTTAACTACTGATTTTACTGTTGGTGACTGAGAGGAGAACATGTTGTCTATGCATGTTGCAGTAGTTGATGTTACGCGCGTGGGGTCATGAAAATTATTTCTCATATTAAAACATTTAAATAAATTAATTAGTCTGTCTGCAAGAGGATTACTAATGATATCAATGTTAAAGTCTCCACATACAATAATAGTTTTATTACAAGTAAATATTTTCAGTAAGGCATCCTCCATGGTAGACTCGAAGGTTGCCTGATCCGCAATCGGAGGTCGATAAACGCAAACACAAATATGTCGCTCAAGTTCCACACAAGACAGTTCAATGCATCTCTCAACACTTAACTTAGCAATATCTTTACGTTCTTTAAATTTAAGATTATTTTTAACCAGGATAACAGTTCCGCCTCTAATAGCAGTACTTCTTTTGAAACTACTAGCACAAGAATAATTACTGTAATATGGTATTGACTGATTACTTGTGATCCAGTGTTCTGATATGCACATAACATCTACATTAAAACTATTTAGAAATAATTCTAATTCCAGTATTATGCCCTGTGCTTATAAGGAAATATACGTTTTAATTTTAGTATTTTTTTTAGCGGTGCGAATCGCCCAAAGTTTATTGAAGTATGAGTTGATTCAAATCACGAGCAAAATTGTTCAATACTCATGTTGTGCAGACAACGAATAGAGAAGATAAGTTCATCGCGTATGCCTATAAACGCTTAATTTAGAGCGCCAACGCGACATGTCTTTTATCTCTTAAAATCCATAAAACCTGGGCAAACTAAAGAGTAAACTAACAACAGCAACCTCCTCCTTTGTTTTGTCGGTTAAGAAGTTAATAAAACTTTCTAATTGTCTATTAATAACAACGTCAGTAAGCCGGGCCCGAAGGTTCGGTGTGGGTGGGCCCAGTCTTCTAAAGAGCCGCCTATCATCATCATCACCCTATTAACGTTCCCACTGCTGGGACACAGGGACTTCTCTATAGGCGAGAGAGATTAGGCCTTAATTCACCACGCTGGCCAAGTGCGGGTTGGTGAATATCACATGTCCTTCAAACTCTTTAAAGTTCTCCCAACATGCCGGTTTCCTCACGATGTTGCCTTCACCGTTAAAGCACGTGTTTAAAGCGCACATAAATGTCTCAAGAAGAAAAATCCAGAGGTGCGTGGCGGGGTTTGAACCCACGACCTTCGGAATTAAAGTCGAGTGTCCTCCCACTTAGCCAACACGGCTATACCGTACCGTATTATATACATGGGATTGAGCGTAGTGACATTTGCATCCTTAACTCACGGCGGCGAATAATCATTCAATATTAACGCTAATAGGGCAACAAGACAGATGTTCAACGTGACTAGTGATGCTGTGGCTACATTTGGTTATGACGATTATTCGTGTTAACGCGATACATTACAGCGTTACCTCGAGCAAGCTGAGTGAGTAAAAGATTTATTCATTTTTTTTAATTCATAATGGGATATATCGAAAAAAGCCTGCAACGGAGGTCCAAACGGATACCGTCAGTATTGTGTGTCGCGATATTGTGTTTAGTGGGGTGTTAAACATGTCCCAACTCTAGTGATGCATCGACTCGTAATAAAAGAGTGAGAAAGAGGGTAGATCGATTTGTCTGCCAATAAAACTGTTACTCCAATCGCTGCAGCTTCAGTTTAACCGTGATCATGGCGCATGTAACTGTGCCGAAATATCGTAAAACTCTAAAGACAATCAATCATGGTAAATATCCCGTTAGAAATCTAAATAGAATTGATAACCATGATAGTTTCAAAAGTGATATTCGTAATTTATTGTTTTCACTTATTTACTCCTCTTAAACTTTTATTAGTTAACCTACGTACTTGTGTAACCAACATAGATAAGATTGTTTAAGTTAGTTATGTAATAGTGTAGTCCTTAATATAAATTCAAACAAAAACATACAACTTAACAAATGAAAATTAAAAACTTTCCTATTGAATCCCTATTACCTATTGCTGATAAACGAATGAAAATCTATTTTGTATCTCTTGAGTTTATCCCTAACATACAGACAGGCAGACGCGGCGGGGGACATTAATTTATAATATAAATATTTATATACTAGCTGACCCCAGCAAACGTTGTTTTACATAGATTATACCGTAAAAATGTTGGAAAACTGCATAGATACATGGATGCTTAAAACTTCTGAGGATTCAAAAAGTGTCTGCAAACTAAATATGTTTTATTGCAAACAAAATTCTTAGCCATTATTATTTACAAATTTAATAGTGGAGTCTATGGAAATCCTTTTCTAACAAAATAATACCTATTTTTTATTTTTATTTTATTTTATTTATCAGACACACAAAACACATTACAACATTTACGACTAAACTATTTATATCTAAACCTAAGATCTATGTTGCAACATAACTATAAGTGTGCACTACAAAAAATGATTATGAACAATGGTAAACAAACTTAATAGACTAATAAAAAAGAAGACTAAATATTATTGAATAAAAAAGAGGACTTAATATTATTGAGGGTGAGCGTGTGTGATGGAACGGTCATTGAAGAGGAGAGATGCTTTAATCTTGCATATAAAATGAGATAAATTATAAGTAAATATATCTAGCCCGGTATTGTTTCTGGACAATTCATTATACTGGCGAGCCATTCGTGTGAGGGGATTGTAAAACGATATATTGTTTCTGAATGTATGCAGTACAAATAAATTGCTTATGTGACACCTCCTAGCACTGAATTTAGTGTTCTAGTCTATTCATAAGCTATAGGTACTTTTCAAATGAATTCCTCACACTTTCTCATTTCCTCTAATTATTAATCTATCATCCTCTAATTATACCTTTATCACACCAACAAAAGTCATTTCCACCAAGTCTATTTGCTTTGTTTACAAAAACTTGGAAAAAAGAAACTAAGGGAAGTTTCTACAAAGGGCAAGTTTTCAGGGTTCCGTGTGTTGAAAGTAAATCATTTGACCGCTGAACCCTTACTAAAAGCGAAACTCAATACAAGAAGGCTGAACAAAAGATCTTGAATGATAAAGCTTAGATAATGCTTGTATTGCGAGAAGCAGGGCTATATCTTGGAAAATTCATTGATGTCTTATAGGAAAAGTTTTTTGAAAAATACAAAAACTTCGCTTGAACACATTAAGGCGACCGCGAGTGGTTCGCCGCTAGAGGCGCTGGGGATGCGAAACGTTTGATATGTCAGATAATTTTTTTATTAAAAATTTAATCGTAATCATATATTTGTTGTTTCATGAGGTTACATAAAGGTGTAGTAACAACATTAACTTAGGATTAACTTATAACTAAACTTTAATAAAAAAAGGTTGTTTCTTTGAAATTTTAACATGTAATTATCGTTTCTAAATTCTTTTGAATTGACAGCTATGCCTAAAAAACTCACTCTACAGTGTTGACCACAGGTGAGCACAAAAACGGTGGGTTCAATTATGTTAAGAAGACATTAAAGCTTATTTTGAAATTACCAAACTATTGCGCTATACATAAACTTTGCGCTTGTAAGTAAATGCCTAAAAAAATATGTTTTTCCTAATAAAATAAAAATAAATAAATAAATATTTTTGGATAATCTACACAACAACATCTAGCCCCGTGGTAAGCTCTAAGCTTGTGTTACGGGTACTAGATATCTGATATACTTAATATAATATACATACATAATATATATATTTTTATTATACATATTAAATACCCAGACCAAGGAGAAAAGTGCTTGCAGAACATACAAACAATTTTACCCTCGGCGGGAATCGAACCCGCTACCTCTTGCAAGCGGACATTCGCCCACCGCGCCACCACCGAGGCAGTCAAATGCTTTGAGGCAATAAATGTTTATTGTAATGATTAACGTTGATTTCTAAGGATGTGTGTTTGTTGATCTTTTACGTAAAAAGTACTAATTGGACTTTGATGAATCTTCACAATAATACAGCTTACATATCAGAATAACGCAAAGGCTTTTTACTTTACTTTTTTTTTACTTTTTTCTTTTTACTTTTTTTTTACCGCGGTAAAATATTACTTTTCTTACAGCGGTATATAAATATAGATTTTCCTGACAGCTAGAAGTAATTCATAATGTATGTACGACGTCGGTAATATTCAATAAAAAAAACTCTTATTCATCAAATACGCGCAAATTGTAAGTGATATAAGAAGGAATTTACTAGGGTATTATAAAATAGACAGATAGTTGAATGAATGTCTGAATCTCTATGGAGGTGGCAGCCCTGACAAATTGACCAATCAAATCGCTCAGCCGCCTGGATGAGCCATTTAAAGTTCTTAGACGATTCTTCCCAATCGCCGTTATTACTCCCTTAATAAGCCATTTCCATCCGGGTTATCATCATCATTTCGTCCATTCATGGATTTAGTCAAAAAATAAGACAGACAACTTAATCCTTTAATGTTTTCCTGTAAATATCTCTATCTGCAAGCAATATTGTTGAATAAATAAATAAATAATCAAAAACCGCACCGTACTTTCTAACTTTGCCCTCGCCTGGTTATTTCAAATTTTGAAGAATATTTTATTTTAAAAATTGTGTGAATTTCCATTGGGTCTTAAAATGTAACAACAATTGAATCCATTTCGGACATGCAATATGAATAAAGACTCAGTCATCTGGCTTTTTTTTATTTTACTCTTAAAACCTTAAAAAAAAAAATTGTAAATTGCCTCAGACATGTTTTAACAAATTTAAATATGCATAGAAACGTAATGCTAACTATAAAACTTATTTATTTATTAAGCCTCGCTACCCCGTAGCCAGGTATGTAGCAGCAGTGTTGAGGGAAATAGTAGGGGAGTCAGGTAAGAGTAAGTAAGAGTAAGAGAGAGTCAGGTAAGTTGGACAAGGCTGTCTAAAATACCTCCCCAAAATTTAGGAAATCTTTCGGATTAGTGAGATATGGATCTTCAGTTGTTTCGAATAAAGCCGATCAAGCAGCTTATGATAATTATAGATCAGAAAATAAAACCATCGTGAGGAAACTGGCATGTACTGTTCAACTTTACCCCCGCCACGCACCTCTAGATTATTCTTCTTGAGAAATGTATGTGCGCTTTAAACACGTGCTTTAACGGTGAAGGCAAACATCGTGAGGAAACCGGCATGTTCTGAGAACTTTAAAGAGTTTGAAGGACATGTGACATTCACCAACCCGCACTTGGCCAGCGTGGTGAATGAAGGCCTAATCTCTCTCCCTAAGAGAAAAGTCCCAGTGTCCCAGAAAGGAACTTAGAGAGGGGTATACAGAAAATAAATGAAGTTTCAAATGCGCTAATACACTGCCCCTCGACGTTAGTAATAATTCCAAGAAGATTTTAAAATCACGTTGGAAAACTCTTCAAATTAGTGCAAAAGCATTCCTTAATGGATTTTGATGAAGATGCTTTATAAAGCGCTTGAGCTCATTTTTAATAATGAGAACGCTCTGACGAACATGATTGCAAAGTTTCCTAAATGTAGGTCTTTTTTTTCAATTTTATAAATCGCATTATGTATTATGGTCCTTTAGCTATAGAACTTCCACGGCTGCACTTAGGCCCCTATTCCAGTTATTTTTAAGCCCCGACCATAAAAGAGGGGTGTTATAAGTTTGACGTATCTGTCTGTCGGGGAATGATGTCCCTGACAGACAGACACGTCAAGCTCCCGAACGAACGGATGGAGCGCTTACAATTTTGTTTTTTTTTGAAAGGTGAGCTTAGCGCGAGTATTCTTAGAAATGTTTCATGAAAATTGGTTGTGCCGTTTAAAAGCTAAGGGGGTGAGAGTGCGGAAAATCTGCAAATATACTCGAGTGGGGTATCAAATAAAAGCGCATCGCGGGCACATTACAAAATATTATAGTGTTTTACTTTTAAGAAAATTAAGTTATTGGAATCGGGGGTTTTTCTTAAATTTTAAATTTAGAATTATACCCAATCATTAACACGCTCACTGCGGCAAAAATCCTTAAAACTTTCATCTGGTGCGGTGGCGGTCCAAATATGCATCCATCGACCTTTTCTACAGTGCGTATCAATCCTTTTTGACCTGACACCGCGAGGAAAGATTAAAGAGCTATAACTTTGCGAATATGTAGTGTATAATAATTTTTTTTATACTTCTAAAATGATCATTAACCCCATTTGCTTACATTCGCTTCGCCCCTGAATCTGAATACCAGGAAATGAGAAATCAACCAAGGAAAATGTCAGGTCGAAAACGACCGATATCGCACTAGAAAGTATTTTTCATAGTGATGGGACAGACAAAAATATTTGGGTTATCGAAAATAAAACAGAATTAATTGTAAAAGAAATAAAAAGTATGTATTAAGCGAATCACATGAGCCAGACAAGAACAGTGAACTTATATGTGTCTTTCTTTATAGCACTGCACGCAAAGAGATTGATTGCATTTTTTGCAATAATGTTTTAATTTTCTTAACTTTCTTTTTCGCTTCCTTGCAATCTAAAGTTAGACGCAGCTTTTCATAACACCGCGCATTTTTGTACATTATTTGCGGGGTAAATTAACTTGTTTTCTAGAATACAAATCTTGCTGGTTGACGGTATTTGTTTTTTTTTTACAGGTGGACATATTTGTGCATTTTCATCTAAACTATCTTCACTATCTCTGTACAGGGTTATTTTTCTTTTACATTTGCGTTGCGCCATACTTAAATACCTGTCGATAAAATAACGATACGCACGCACAACACTGACTGGTGACTCGACGCTTGCGCGCGCGCTCCTTGCGGCAACAGGTCGGCACCGGTCATATACCACAATAGGCCCGCCGCCGCAAGGAGCGATGTTTTTTACCGTCAGTGCGATGGTGGTCGAAAAGAGCCCGCCACGATGTTTTAATGCCAAATATCTACATTTGACACCACGAGCCGAAATCTATATTTGTCTCTGTCTAACTCCTACAAATACCTAAGATAATCGTTCCGCACCAGCGAGCAAGATGTAGTTTTTACCGTACGCACAGGCGGTAAGCACCGCGGCGGGCCGATTCTGTGTGATCCGCAGTGAACGTGTTAATGTATCCATGTGTTATTATATTAATACTAGCTGACGCGGTGAACTTCGTATCACCAGTTAGTAACTTGCTTGCAACTTGCTTAAGCTTGAAATATTTTCAAGTAACAAGTAAAAAATAGGGGTTGGTCGTAGAGGGGTGAAAATTTAGGGTTGTATGTATTTTTGTATGCATACAACAATTAAAAAATAAAAATTAAAAAGAAATAAAAAAAAATAGGGGTGGACCACCCTTAGCATTTAGGGGGATGAAAAATAGATGTCCGATTCTCCACCCTGGCCGATATGCATAGTTCGGATGACGAAACTCGGTCGAGCCGTTTCGGAGGAGTTAGATAACAAACACCATGACACGATAATTTTATATATTAGAGATATATAAAATACTAGCTGACCCCTCCAGCAAACGTTGTTAGGCAAAAATTTTTTTTTTTTTTTCGAAATGAAAAATAGATGGCCGATTCTCATTTTTTTTTTCAAATTTCATGAGAATCGGTCAAGCCGTTTCGGAGGAGTTCGATTACGCACCCCGTGACACGAGAATTTTATATATTAGACTAGCTGACCCCAGCAAACGTTGTTTTGCAAAAAAATTTTTTTATTTATTTTCAAAATGAAAAATAGATGTTAGAGGTCTTGGAGTTGCGCTTACCGCCGACACGTGGTATCCATTTTAGACCTTTTCAGCAACACTGGCTATCTGTTGTTCTACGAGCTGTAAAATATGACCTGCCTACTGCTATTTTCACGAACTACCTTTACGAGATATATTAAATGATTTAAGTTACTTAGAGTTTATTAAAGTAGATACCTATGAGCTATTTCAGAGTATAAAAAGTTAATTTAAATCTAGCAGTAAAGAGTAAAACACATTCTTTTAAACTTACGCTTTCATAATTCCTTTAGTATTGCCAACAAAACATTCTTATAATCTTCCACTTTCATATTATTACGCTATTATTGCCAACAAAAATAGAATTTCCGGCAACAACACGACAGATAATTTAAATAACACTGTCTGAACCTATGCCTCGTGCTTATCGATTCGGCATACAAATGCGCCGAAATGGCCAACATAATCGGGTCTCCTGAATAATTCTTACATAACTTCTTTGGGAATATCCTCAATATCAGAAAGCCATCAATGGAAATTAATATGGCAAAGTTTTTGTCTCAAGGGACACCGCAAGCGATGAGAGGAGATGATGAGGCTTTTTCTACATCATGTTTAAACAAGACAACTCGCTGGAATATAACAACTAAATTCCTGACACTGCAGATTAGTGCCGATAACTCGCACAATATA
The DNA here is from genome assembly GCA_929108375.1 of Gymnoscelis rufifasciata. Taxonomy (NCBI): domain Eukaryota; kingdom Metazoa; phylum Arthropoda; class Insecta; order Lepidoptera; family Geometridae; genus Gymnoscelis; species Gymnoscelis rufifasciata. The sequence continues at coordinate 915,202 of OV815315.1, read as the reverse complement.
ATTTAGGTTAAGTTTTTTTAGAACTACCGGCAATTGAAATTCCTTTAACAAGAATTTAAGAACAATATTAAACTTATTCATGATATGATTTGCCTTGTTTAGTATTTATTTATATTGTATGCAATATCTTATTGTTTACTGAAATAATCCCTGTGAAATGCAAAATATTGACGGGTTGATAACGCAGATTTAAATACATTGATGAATGGAAAGGGCTGTTTTTTAGTATGCCTATTACTTATTCCGTTCAATATAAAAGGAATAAATCTTCAGTCTGGGAGTATTCTGCTTAGTTTTTATTAGGTACCACGCGAAAGAAAATGTTACGGTTGCCACTCAGGTGTCGAAAATGTTCATGCAGCAGACATAAGCCTGATTTATAATTTGTAATAGTTTAATTTGTGAAAAATCTATTTATTAACAGTTCAATAAAGTAACCCTTGTTTACCGCAATAATACTCGCAAACTAAAATTAGTTCGCAAATTACAATTATTCTCTGTGTGTTTTAGCTAATTCAGTTATAAGCCAGAAATAGGAGTTATTATGCATACAAGCGTAAACATGGCAAACAAAACTGAATCAATCTATCTATGCGTTTGAACTACGTTTCCACAAGCGAATACAAACAGACATGTTCACGTGATTGTTTATGTCGTAGCCATGGCGTTTGCAACAGCGAAATATCCGAAAACTGAAAACCTTCAAATCAGTTTGTTATCTGATTCAAGTTTTTATATGCTTAACTTAGCGGAACTGCCGCTGAGTTGATAAGGTTAATCTGTGGATGTATTAAGTGTGTAGCAAATATCCTACCAGGAACCAATTCGTTTCCGACAACGTGTGATAGCATCCAATCGTCAAACCTATTTCTGTGACCTTTCTACACCGAAACCTAATTCTTGCTACCTGTCGAACGTCAAATTAAGACTGACGTGAGAAAAACGCGGCACGCTCCGATCGATTGAAGATCTAAAAGAAAATTGTGAGGGGTGTGTTTCAATAAAACTGGAACAGGTAGTGACGTCGAAGGGAGCTACATTTGGATCGAGGAAAACGTAATGGTCTGTTTGTAACTGTTTTTATTGTAATGGCTCTTAACGTTTTGTTTTTATCGTAATTGTTTCTTTTTGAGTTACGTGTGCTGATGTTATGGGCGCTTTGGGGAATTATTTTTTGCATTTTATATATTAGGTATGGCTTGAATTTTGTGTTCGGGTTTTATTTTCTTAGGCACAGCTAAGAGTTAGGTAACTTTGGATGATCAACACAATGATGCATAATAACTTAAATTAATATTGTAGAGGGATTGGCTAAACTTGCGCGATCAAAACGTCTGCGAAGCGGGAACTACCCATGCTTTACTGTAGCCCTGCACACCTACGCGACCAAGAAGCGGGACGTTTTCAGACAAAAAAAACCGCGTTGCAGAGGTACCCGCGTTACTGACGCATAAGCTTGGCCAAATATTGGAGAAGCCATTACTAATAAAATAAAAATAGAAAAAAGCTTTGTTTAAATTTGGGTAGTTTTTGCATTCACGACACGAAGCTATTGATTAGACGATTGCTAATCAAGCTCCTGTATGGGTTAACAAAGCCGTTAAGTATGATTTCTTGTTTTATTTTAATTATGTAGGATTCAGTCATGGCGTCAGTTTAAGACAAACCAATTTCAAAGTCTTTTTATAGACGAGTCTCGGTTTAAATGTCCAAACATAACCTCGCAAATAACCAAGAAACGCAATAAAATCAACCGCTCTCACCACCTCAAGCAGCAACATTTAACAGCAAACATAACATTTATAGCGCCAATAAACAGAATCGAATATAATCGAGAAGCGGTCGATAATAAATTATTCGAATCGAAATCGACCCTTAACATTGTGTCGATGAAATACATTAAGTACCCAAACTTGAGATTGGACTCTCACAGGTTTATTTACTGAGATATAAATGAAAAATAAGTGGTAGTAGATGTTCGCAGTAAAGTGTATTTTGATTGCAGACAGCAAATTAACTAGTGTAGTTCTATATTCGATTTAAATCGACGGTTTCTTTGCAAAGCGTGATATAGCCATACCACGAGTTGTCATTCTATCTGCTGAAAATTTACAACATGTTGTAATCAAAATCAATTTACAGATAATGATAAAATTAAAGTTGTTGAAAATCTGTCAAATGTATGGGATAACAACATGTTGTAAATTTACATCAGATAAAAAAGCAACTTATGGCTTACCATAAGTTGCTGTTTTATCTGATGTAAATTAACACACTTGCACATTTTGTGACATGTAGCTAAGGCTACGTGTCACAAAATGTGCAAGTTGTAAATTGAATCAGGTCACTTACTATCTTTGCAGTAGGACGTCCATCAACTAGAAGGGCGGTTAACTTGGTAAAAGTCACGAATAAAACCATTTCATACAGCAAACGATATAACGGGAAAGTAAATGGGGAACCAGATTTCGTACGATCTACAATTTCTGGTTTCGGGTCCGGGTATTTTGTATGCATCATAAAGTATGTATTTACAAAAAAAAATGTATCAATGTAATAATATCAGTCACCTAACACCCATAGTAGTAGCTCTGCTTAGTTTGGGGTTAGGTGATGCTGTGTGAGTGGTCTGGAAATATTTTAAATGCCTGTGACCAGCAGTAGCCGTCATTATCATCACCCTATTTACGTTTCCACTGCGGGGATGTACGATGTTTGCCTTCACCGTTAAAGCACGTGTTTTAAAGCGCACATACATTTTAAAGCTAAGGAGTTTTATTGTTTTTCATTCATATACGATTGTGAAATTGTGACTGACTAAATGAATTGAATTGAATTGAAAGTTGATGAGCTATGACGGAGAGGTTATCGATGATTTTTATAAATATATACTAGCTTTCTTCCCGCGGTAAAATGAAGCTTTTGTCCTTACTGGGAAAACACTTATGTCCGTTCATTAAAGCTTAGCTCACAGTAATTGATTTTTCCTTAAAATGGTGTAGTTTAACTGTTATTCCGATATGTAAGCTATATTATTGTAAATTGTCATCAAAATCCATTCATTAGTTTTTTTGCGAGAATGAGCAACAAACACACAAACAAACATCTGACAAACATTCGCGTATATAATATTAGTATGATGGTAACCACAGCCGAATCAAGAAAACAAGAATTGTTATTGTTAATCTTAACTTGGACACTGTTCCAAACATAAATTACTCATTTCCATCTCGAAACAACAATTACAAGTTGTATTTTCGTTTTTGATGTTGCTTTCATTGTTTGAAAACGGGCGTTTTGTTATCTTTCCATGTTTGTTCTGGTTTTACATGTACATGGTCCACGTGGTGTTTCTCATGCCTGATTTGCTCATTGATTATGGATATGTTGGACCACTGAGAATATATAATCAATCTCTTAATTGGTATAAATCAAATTAAAATAAAGAGATTTACTACCACAGAACCTTTTTAAAATGTCGCAAAGTTAATAATAAGATATACCTATAGGTACATATATATCTATTTATCGAAATTATGAGTTTTGTATACTTTCGTTGAAGCCGTGTTGTGTTTAACTAAGTGGGAGCACACTCGACTCTTATTCCGAAGGTCGTGGGTTCAAAACCACCGCCGCGCTCCTCTTGATGTTACTCCTGGAATGTATAATTTCGTTATTTGTGGATAATATGCTTTATAATTTAATTAAATAAAATAACTATAATATGACAATTTATAATGAAAAATCGTCAACCCAAAATATTCGTTACCAACTGACATGTCATTAAAATTGCATTTTTATTTTATTATTTTATTTATGGGTTTGTGTGGTTGGTATATGTATGTACTATATTGTACCTAATAACGCAATATACTCTGTATGTCTTCGATAATGCGACAATATAACACAGACCAGACAAGTCAAAGTGCTATCACAGACCAAGTCATGAATAGTAAACTAGGCAATGTCGTGCATTATTGATACCGCCGTAAAACTTCGTTTCAACTTTGACCGCAGCATGAATATTGTTCCTTTCTTAAACTTAAAGTCATCTTGAGCCAACTCCAAATGTTCTTTCACTAAACTCCATTCAATTGACTTCCGCGGAGTAACGTGAAAATATTTTTAGCAACGCCATTTTGAACCTTTCGTGGATGTTATAATGTTGATTTTACTTTGAAAGTCTTTTCTTGGTTTTTAGTTTTAGATTTATAGAATATACCTCCTTGGTTTATATGCCGCGCGACACATCCATGCAACATTAGCTGTTAGTAAATGAGTTGTTAAAATCGGCTGAGCTGCTTTCTAGTGTACACCACACAATTAAATTATAAACAGGGTAAAAGAGTCAAAGAGCAATCATTTCCAGGCAACCTTAGGATAGACAAGAAAATAAAAGGAACGAAAAGACATGTATACAATACCTCTGGTGGTAGGCTTCGGCCAGTGCGTGAAACTATTTTTTCGTGTTTCGTGATGTGGTCCGTAGAAGCCATCTACATTCTAGGTCTACATGCCCCATCTTAGACCACATCGTTATTTCAAATCGGGTGAGATTGTGGTGAAATGAAGGCTTATCAAAAAAAATGTATTATCATTATCAGCTAATATGTAATTTAATATTACAAACAGATACCTACCAGACATTCAACTTTATATACTTGTACAGTTCATCATCATCATCACCCTATTAACGTTCCCACTGCTGGGACACAGGGACTTCTCTCTTGACGAGAGAGATTAGGCCTTAATTCACCACGCTGGCCAAGTGCGGGTTGGTGAATGTCACATGTCCTTCAAACTCTTTTAAAGTTCTCCATGCCGGTTTCCTCACGATGTTTGCCTTCACCGTTAAAGCACGTGTTTAAAGCGCACATAAATTTCTCAAGAAGAAAAATCCAGAGGTGCGTGGCGGGATTTGAACCCACGACCTTCGGAATGAAAGTCGAGTGTCCTCCCACTTAGCCAACACGGCTTCGTGTTCTTGTACAGTTGTCTCGTTTGAATTTGTTTGTTAAGATTACGTATTATACTTATGTCAAGGAAAATGCTGAATTTGCTTACGTCTCTTTGATAATTTTTGATTTATTTCCTCTGAAGTTAAATGTTCGTGGATTATTTTTTTCAGAGGTATCGGTACGGAAAATCTTGTTATTTCTAAGTGCTTTATTAATGTCAATCTTTCCGTTCTATTTACTTGCGTTAATTTGGATTTGCTGTGAAAATATCGTATTTTAATGTGGTAAAGAAAAACCTAAGACTCCTTATTGCTTCGATTAGGAAACTTATCTCTATTTTTGTGGTAAAATTTTCCATCGCTTGTGTCTGTAGCTATGTACAAAAAAAGTCGCTCTTGTATATATTTATATTCTATATTCTATAGATAATATTAGTAATTTAATTCAATCGGGTCGCAGAATAACAGTAAAAAGAGTTAATATAGACTAGAAAGTGAAGCTATCGGCTTAGCCAATATCCAATTGAATAGTTTTTCTTTTATGAGTATGATATATAAGGACAAGACTTGTATAAAATAACATAATATTGAGTTTGAAATACAAACAGAAGATTTCTTGATAAAATTAGATATTAAATATTTATTCTCAGAAGAACTATAATATTCTGCGGGCAAAAGTAATTTATTTATACTGCCTCGGGCAAATGACTTGCCTTGGCCGCCAGACCATACGTCAAGTGCCTTTTGCCTGAAGGACTTATTCGATTATATATATAAAATTTCTGATACACTTTTCTAATATACGTGACAGTAGGCAGGACATATGCGTTCCTCAATCACAATGAAGGTTCCGAGTAGCAAGCGCAGTGTATAGTATTCTAGACATATTCAGCTTTCATAGGAACTTAGCAGCAACATTCTTACGCAGTCCGAAATTCTTTAACTTTAGACTTATATTTTTTTGTATGCTGGTTAAGCCTTCATTTGACAACAATCTCACCTGATGTAAAGTGTCGATGATGGTCTAAGATGGGGCATGAAGACATAATAGTAAAGATTGAACCACAGTAAGTTCCAGATACCATTGAACTAAGCGGTAGTTAATGAAGGCTGCGGACGGAAATGAACGGAATCCATCTCGGCTCCTTCGGGAAATGTCGGGAGCGCACGTAAAAGAATATTTGCTATTGGATGGTATAAATCGCTCACTGGCTCAATCGGACGTATCAGAGGAATAAAAGAAGTGATCATGGAAAGTATAACTTTAGCTATTGGAATATAAAGAGAGATACGTTTATTTAAAACCACATACAATTTGATTGCAAGCTAGGGGTTTTTTTAACACCGGAGTTTAGCTACAAGTACGTTGCTACGGCTGCAAATAAGAAAGCTTTTCACGGCACGGCCTTGAACGTGTTTAAAAGATTGTCTGAGAACAACGTTTTAGCCCGTAAAAAGTCTTTAGTCTTCCTCGATAAATAAGCTATCTAATAGTGAAAGTTTTTTCAAAACGGACCAGAAGTTTCTGAGATTAGCGCGTTCCAAAAAACTCTTCAGTAATCATTACTGGCCTCACACGCCACGGCTTTGCCTGTGTTTTGGATTTTCCCGCGAACAGCGTTGTTTCGGGTAAAAAGTAGCTGTTATAACAGAAGTTGAAAGTAGTTTAGTGCGTTCAAACAAACTCTTTAGCTTTATAACATTAGTATAGATCGTATAGATTGAGAATATCATATTAGATATATTTATAATGATTTTAAATTTATGTAACAAACTTTTGACATTCTTCCTTATTGCATTGGGTTTTTTCCTGTAATAATAGGGTAAGATAAATAAATAAATAAATCATTGGTGAATATCAAACGTAGTATAGGGAAACTCCGGTGAAAAATCACCCTTACTCCTACCAAAAGCACAGAAGTGTCCCTTTCACAGGCTCCTCGGGATGACCTCGGGAACTTGAGGATTTCTTATCGCTGCGCTGATCTCCCAAACCACGTGGAAGCTGTTCCTCCTTTGCAAAAGCATTGTGAGTGGACGTCCATAATGTCACTCAATGTTAAGTTGTGTTTATGCACAAAATAAATCAGACAAGGCAACAAGCTTACGTAACTTCGTACGTTATGTACAACTTGGCATGCGTTTGTTAGATTATTGTCATATATTTCTTGAAATTAATGGGGGTTTCATATGACAAGACACACAAAATATTTTAAAATTATGTATATGCTCTGATTAAATAACGAATATAACAATTAACCTTGATTTGGATGAGTTTAGAAAACATTAAGTTGATAAAGAGGTTATGTTTTTGTTTTGATTCACAAATAATATGTTTTAGTACGTAAAACTTAACGTATTTTACGAAACTATATGTGTATAGTGATAATAAGAAATATTTTAATGATATTTTGTAAAGAAAACTACTTATAACAACGTTTTTTTTAAAAAAACACCTTTTTGCTAAAAACACGTTCCTTGCTATAAAAGAGCGACCGCTCGGGTCGTTATTTCACTTTTTGAATAGCTGTCGACCAGAGCGGAGCTCCTGCTACTAGTGCCAGTGAACTAAAGCTAAGTGGTTTTAATTATAGTTACGGTAGAAATTATTTTTAATTTGTCAAAATATATTTGCTTTTGTTAAACTATTTAATTGTAAGAAAAATTGTAATAACTGATAAAACTGTGTTGTTCTATTCGCTTCTCAACTCAGTAAAAAAAATTGAAGCGAACTGTCAAGACAATGTTATTCCCTTGATATTCTTGTTCAAGCAATTTAGTTTTATTAATTTTCAGTTGACCTGTCCAAGTAGATTATGTGTTTAGAAGGAAATAAACGTTTTGACTTTGACTTTGACTTTAATTATTTTGGAATACCTTTATAATATTTATGTAGGTAGTATTTTTTAAACTCCAATTAATAGGGAAAATCTATTATCAGAAGTGGGATTCGAGCTATTGCTATTATTAACACCTTTTCGCATTTCAGATACGACTCGTACGACGTTCCATGTAAAATGGACCCAGCGGTCTTGGAGGGCTTGCAGAAGGCCATTCGAGATGCGGTGACTGATCGACATCGGGGCGATGACGTGGTGTTGCCGCGGTGTAGCCGCCTTTCCCGATCCCGATAAGAACAACAATCGTGCAGAGGGCTGGTGCAACTGTAGCAGCTCTTATCGCCGAGGATCTGAGATTGAGTAGCATCACTACGGTCGCTAAAGCCGGTAAGGTCCTAAAGGGCTCTGCTTTAATCTGGTATGAACCCTGGGACACTGAGATGCTGCAGATTCATACAGTGAATACGTTAAGGAAAAGTAAAGACTTTAAAAATAATAATAATATAGGATCTTTTTGAGGAACAAATAGTCGAGCTTGTTTGTGGAAGTATAACTGATGTATCCATTCCAATGGCGTCTCGTAACAGCCGTTACGTCCACTGCAGAACTACCTTATTATTCACGACTTGCGTCAAATCTGCTTAGTAAATGCCCAAAAGTATTTTTAGGTTATTCTGAGAAAATATGCTTTCTTTGCAACAGACTGTGCCATATTCGAGCTATCAAAAACAATAATAAGAAAATGATGCCACAACCAGATCCGAAACCAAGTACCTATAGTTAGTCACCATGTGCTTATTGTAAAAAGAAGGGACACTTTGATGATGTTTGTTTTTTTTTATACGGCGAAAAATTCCCATTTTTATTTCTAGTTACAAAAAGTCTCGTTAACCACAGGAGAGTTGAATAGTTAGTTGTTTCACAAAAATCAGAGAATTGCAGTTAACCCAGTAGTTGTGAAAGGTTTAAAAACAAATTTGACGACCTCTGTGGCTCGGTGGACGAAGGTCCGCCTGGGGCGCAAGAGGTTGGGGTTCGAATTCAGCCGGGAGACCAGATTTTGTACGATCTACTTGTTTCTGGTTTGGGGTTTGGGTTTGGTTGTTTTCTAAGTATCATAAATATGTATCTAACACCCATATTACAAGCTCTGCTTTAGTTTGGGGTTGCAATGCTGTGGTGGGTAGTAGTAGTCCGGAATTTTTTTTTAAATTATTAAATAATCTGTCGCTATATTTAAACTATGCAATTAAATTCCCATTTTTAGTTATGCAGCACTAACTTCATAGTAAGAACTACACATATTTGCTAACTTGACTATTCCTGTACAAAATAACGATACATGTTGGGAATTTAAGTTTAAGGATTAAAGTATTTAGAATAGACCCTAGACAAACTTTGTTCTGCAGATATTAACCATTACAGATAAAACAAAAGATAAGAAATCATTTATTTGCAACTAAGATAAATTAAATTAACATTTAGTTATACCATAGCTTAAAAAAAGTATGGATAAACAAACCATTTGTCTTTAGCACTGCAAAATGAACTTTACTCTGAATAAGCGGGAAGTACAAAGTACCTACATCCACGCTCGTCTTCTGTAGGAACCATTTCTGTGACGTGTGTTTCTAATTACTGCCAAGCCTACTTATTTGGTATAAATTTTACCATTCTAACAGATTGTAATAAAGTCAATGATGACGAAATAGGATATCACACCTCGAGTAGCCCTATGGTGGACGTTTTTACTGGAATTTCAGTTTGACGTAGTAGGTAAAAAAAAAAAAAAAAAAAAAAATATTAAACATTTAGATTTCTTGATCCGTAACCCAGTTAAATTACCCTGTATTAACGTTATCGAAGAATCTGACAACAATAATGTCCCACATAAAAAAAAAAAGGGACAATCAATACATTATATCAAAAACTTGTCTAAATTACATAAATGAGCCAAATTCTGTAGCAAAATTATTCGTTCCTAAGGGATGTTCTGCAAGCACTTTCTCCTTCGTCTGGGTGGGTAATGTGTACGATAAATAATATCTATATACATATGTATGTCTATTGTATTGGGTATATCAGATTTTCTGGTGCCCGTGGCACGGGCTGGGAGCTTACCAAGGGGCTAGATAGTTGTGTGGATTGTCCGGAAATATTTATTTATGGGTTATGTTTATTACGTCTTTTCACGACGAAAATTGTCACATAGGATCATGGAAAAATTTGATAGCATTTTTGGGTCCCAAGATTTAAAAAAAAAAATGTATTTTTCATTGTTTGTCTTGAACAACTAGCAAAACTTATTTCGGGCCAAACAAGCACCTCATAGAAAGAGAGATCTATTCCATTCCACACATTGCATCTTGATTGTGCAGGGCCATGTAGTTACAATTACCTTTATTATTATTAATTATACGATTTACGAAATTCTGCATATTAAAAACCTCTAAAAACATTAAAGGGTCAAGAACTTTTGGGTATTTTACGTGAAACAATTGCCTTGTTAGGAATTACCAGCCTCTTAGTAACCATTACTAAGAGCCTGTATCTAAAATCGTTTAGAGATACACAAAAGCATCACCCTACCGGTAGCCCCCGAACGACCATGCAGAGCAATATGTTGCTACCGTTACTAATATGCTTACACCTTCAATTAATGACACATCAGATAGGCCGAACGGTTTATGGAAATTAAAACAAACTATTTTTCAACTACAATAAAAAAGTAACGGATTTAATCATACAAGGTTATTAATAGGCAGAGTAGGAATTATACCAACATACGGGCCATTAATAAAGGTAAATTATGAAATTTTGGACGACTTGCCAATTTATAGAATAAATTTCTTTTTATTTATTAGTGTTGCCGAAGCTAAAGAGAAACTACGAAGTGAATGGTTTGATTAAACCGTGTTAGATTATTTTTTGGGCAATGACTAGTCGTTAATAAATATCGTATCGTATGATATAAAGTTAATTTCAGAAATACATAATGACGTATGATTATGTAAGTACATAAATATTGTTAGTGAACGTTATAGATAGACTTTTTATTTATTTCACCAAACTAGTTGTATTTTTTTTTATATCATATTAATTATAGATAATTATTTATGCTTTTATTAACTTGATTAAACTAAGTATCTTGTAAACATTATGTCAATTCAATTATAAGGATTACTGTGTTAAAATTGATTGTTTGTCAATAAGTTATGCTTATGATCCAAGATTATGAACTTTCTTTTAGATTTCATTTATTAAAATGTACATTAAAAATATTAATCTAGAGCATACACGTAAGTGGGGGGAGATACCACTGGTCGGTTCTTTATCTGATGTGGACCTAAATGTCTACAGCGGTGGGTGACAGGGTAACATGACAAGGTAAAGAATCATTTACTGCTGATCTTTGTCCTGATACTTCACTGAAACTCACGTGCAGCAGGTGACAGGTGTTGTATGCGAAGGCCAGAGAGAGACTGTTGTTTACAACAGGAGGAACTGCTGATCTTTGTCCTGATACTTCACTGATACTCACGTGCAGCAGGTGATAGGTGTTGTATACGAAGGCCAGAGAGACTGTTGTTTACAACAGGAGAAAGTACTTCGAGAGCGAAGTACTGGTCAGTTTGGCCGTGTTAGATTATTGTCATATATTTCTTGAAATTAATGGGGGTTTCATATGACAAGACACACAAAATATTTTAAAATTATGTATATGCTCTGATTAAATAACGAATATAACAATTAACCTTGATTTGGATGAGTTTAGAAAACATTAAGTTGATAAAGAGGTTATGTTTTTGTTTTGATTCACAAATAATATGTTTTAGTACGTAAAACTTAACGTATTTTACGAAACTATATGTGTATAGTGATAATAAGAAATATTTTAATGATATTTTGTAAAGAAAACTACTTATAACAACGTTTTTTTTAAAAAAACACCTTTTTGCTAAAAACACGTTCCTTGCTATAAAAGAGCGACCGCTCGGGTCGTTATTTCACTTTTTGAATAGCTGTCGACCAGAGCGGAGCTCCTGCTACTAGTGCCAGTGAACTAAAGCTAAGTGGTTTTAATTATAGTTACGGTAGAAATTATTTTTAATTTGTCAAAATATATTTGCTTTTGTTAAACTATTTAATTGTAAGAAAAATTGTAATAACTGATAAAACTGTGTTGTTCTATTCGCTTCTCAACTCAGTAAAAAAAATTGAAGCGAACTGTCAAGACAATGTTATTCCCTTGATATTCTTGTTCAAGCAATTTAGTTTTATTAATTTTCAGTTGACCTGTCCAAGTAGATTATGTGTTTAGAAGGAAATAAACGTTTTGACTTTGACTTTGACTTTAATTATTTTGGAATACCTTTATAATATTTATGTAGGTAGTATTTTTTAAACTCCAATTAATAGGGAAAATCTATTACGTTCGTGAAGAAAAAAACTTAGTTTTATTTTATTTATATTTTATGTTAGACTTCAAGTTATTTATTTAAACGCCTTTGTAAGGTATTTTATATGACTGCGTGTTACCTTGCTGTAACAGTTTCTAACTAGCACAGGCCTAGCGTTAGTCCTAAAAACTACGTTAATAATGTATTCTTTGGTTTTTAATAAATTATTATGATTATGAACTAACTCATAATCCACTGACACGTTCAGTGATAAACAGCAATTTAAGTGGTACATTCAACAAATTCCCATCTTAGACGTAATTCATTTTATCCCAAGTTATATTAGCCCTTAACAAAACTAAGCGAAATGAGCGTTTACAAACAGAAAAACACAAACACAACGCAATTACGGCCCTTTGAATCAAAAGTTAACGTCACAACTCTTTGTGCCTTTATTTTTCTTGTTTTAGGATCCAATTTGTGGGCCAAAGGCTGAATAATAAGGTCTTAACTTAATGTCAGACGAGGGGAGACTCTGTGTAAACCGCTGTACTTACATTAAATTTTAGTTTAAGCAATCCACCGGGTTGTTTGTTGGTAATATAGTCAAATTGTGGGATGCATTACCAGTCCCGGTCCGGCATGCTAAGTCACTACCCATATTCAAAAACATGGTCAAAGAACACTTTTTGTCCTGAAGCCACTGAAAGTGTACATTTGTCCCTAATAAAACATTGTAATTATATAGTTTATGTATATATTTATGTTTATTAGGTTGGATATAGTATATATATTTAAATATATGTAGGTTTATTATATTTATTTTAGTCACTTTTGTTATAATAATATTATTTATGTAACCTTTTGTTAAGTATAATCCTGTAAGTATGTAGAGGTATAATTAATTCATATTTGCACACAGATCCCCTTTAATGTCTCAATGATCCTATCCATTCAAGGTTGTCTGGTAGAGATCGCTCTTGAGCGATAAGACCGCCAATCCGCCAAAGTGTTAAGAATATTATTGTTATGTTGTATTATAATTGTGTGCGCAATAAAGAATTATTATTATCTATATAAATAAAAATGAATTGTTGTTCGTTAGTCTGGTTAAAACTCGAGAACGGCTGGGACGATTGAGCTGATTTTGGTTTTAAAATGTTTGTCGTAGTCCAGGGTTGGTCTAAACGGTGAGCAAATAAGGGAAAATTGCCAGTAACTTTTTTTACCCGTGCGTCGCCGGGGCGGGCCGCTAGTTATTAATAAATTCATTACTTATCTCATGTAGTAAGTGAAAAATATATTAACGTAATCAGATATTTAGTACCTGTAGCCGCAGCAACATGTTTCTGAGTTAGTGACACGAAAACCGACGTAGGCCGCTAATGTAGCCATGAGATTTGCTACTCGTAAGGTCCGGCAGTTAATTCCATACAGTTCTACTATCGACAGTACGTTTTGTAATGCAGAAAATGTAGCATTCTATTCAGAAATCAAGTATTGAAAATGGAGTCGGAAACATTTTCAATGCTCTATTCCTGAAGCTATCTTAAATAGCTTCTTCAGTCCGGTTGACTAGACTTGGCAGTTCACCAAGAGTCAGTCCAACATTGGTTAAAATACCCATCTTTGGTATTCACCTCGTGTTTCTACCGAATTTTATACAACTTTGCAGTGTTTTAGAAATTTAATTGAATCATTGGCCCGCCTAGTTAACATTCAAGGTGGAGTTTGTGAGTATTTTGTATTTAAACAGTTTATGTTGATGTTAGACAACATTTTGTAACTGTTTCCAGTTTTGATGTTATCGTGGAAATTTTAGATTAGTGTAGAAATAACAATTAAAGTAGATATTTATAGGTTTCAAATTTGAGACTTAGACCTTATCCATAGAATGTCAAATTTGTTCCTTATATATGTTTGAATTATTTATACAATTTATCTTGAATATTATGTGTACTAAGTAAGTCCCTAATCAACGCGCAATGCCTTAATTTCCTTAAAAGTAAAACACCATAATATTTTGTAATGTGCACGCGATGCACTTCCATTTGATACCCCACTCGAGTATATTTGCAGGTTTTGCGGTTTTCCTTCCCCACCCTCTTTTAAACGGCGCAACCGATTTTTATAAAAAATGTCTAAAAACACTCGCGCCAGACTCACCTTTCATACCAAAAAAAAACTAAATTAAAATCGCTTCATCCGTTCGGGAGCTATGATGTCCCAGACAGACAGACAGACACAAAGCCAGACACACAGACAGACAGACACGTCAAACTTATAACATCCCTCTTTTTTGGTCGGGGTTTAATAAAAAGGCCACGAAATACTGTAATGAATCCATATTTGATAAAATCAAATTAATATTCTGTATAATATTGATAACACTAACATAAATATCACAGTGAGACAGTTAACCCGTAGACTCACAGTTTGACGATCGTGATATCTACTAGATTAGTTGATATTATGTAAGTATACTTTTTCGTTTGCTTTTTTTAGTGATAAAGATTGACATAAACACGAAAAAAATACTGCGAACAAAATGATTGTCATTTTGAATGAACTCAATAAGATCTAATCGAATAGACAACGAGAGCAACTTATGTTGTAGTTACTACATTTTTGTATGATGATTTCTTGATTTTAATGATCCGTATTTAAGTAAACAAAATCCGCTTTTTGCATTTGTCCACGAATTCTCTTTTTCAAGAAAATCGCGCAATTTCTTAAGGAAGCATTTCATTAAAAACATAAATCTCAATCTGCCATTTCACAGCTTGCAAAAACATTAAAATAAGCAATAAAAAGAGCTTTGCAAAATTAGTATTCAAAAACAGGGTCCCAATTGAAGTTTCTAGCGTCTTAAAAAACAAGAAATACAAGTGACCTACTGGGTATCCACTTATACAAATAAATTAGAGTTCTCTGAGAGAAGTGACAGTGCGCCGCCCGCCCTGAATACTAAGCGAGGGCGGGCGGCGGGCGGTGGCCTAGCTTCCACATAAAGATTTCATTAGTTTTAAAACGTAAAATAGACTTATTCTGCCTTTGAAGTAGGTTTCAGGTGTGTTTTGAATATTTTGTCGGTTAATTGTTGATTAAATAGATCGGGTGGGGCCCGAATGTCAAATTTTGCCTTAAGAATTCTTAACGAATAGACAGACCTATTTAGTTGCGCATTAACATTTGTTTTTTTTTAACGTCTTAGTTCATAGAAATTCATAAAAAACAACACTTTCAGTGAAGCTATGAAATATTGATCAAAAGCATTAACATTAAAAATAAACATAAATTTAAAATTGAAGATAAACCCCCGTTTCCTTAAAAGTAAAACACCATAATATTTAGTAATGTGCACGTGATGCTCTTTCATTTGATACCCCATTTTTTCGGTTTTCCTTTCCCACTCTCACCCCATAACTTATATACGGCTCAACCGATTTTAATGCAACAACAAACAGTCTAAGAACACCCGGGCCAAACTTACATTGCATGCAAAAAAAAAACTAAATTGAAATCGCTCCATCCGTCCGGGAGCTATGATGTCCCAGACAGACAGACAGACACACACGTCAAACTTATAACACCCCTCTTTTTTGGTCGGGGGTTAAAAAGAATAGACATCTTACATTGATGATATTAGGTCAACGTGTTTTATTTCTACTTAAATAATTAAACGATTGCATTTACAAACTTCAGTATAGTACCTCAATATATAACTGGTTCTCCTCAAACAGCGCAATCAAACCTCGCACTCGACTTTATATATTTTATTCCCCAATATATTTTATTCCATCAACCTATCTCAACATAAAACACCGCTCTAAGTGACCCAGTATTTATGCGTTATCTCTCGCAGCCCCAAGGTCAGGGGCCACTTATGTCCCATAAAAGCTGTAATCATGGCCACAGCGGCCATAACTCAGGCTTTCAGGCCGATGGGACGCTTCCACTGAGAATTATTTAGGTTTGAGGTTGTGATGGGCTGGATCGCTCTTTAGATAGATGGATAATTTCTTTATCGCACACTAATACTTAAAGACTAACTTAAATTAAATAAATACATGTGTATGCTATAACAAGCATACATATGTATTTTTATTATACATATTATTAAACACCCAGACCAAGGAGAAGGGAATCGAACCCGCTACCTCTTGCGAAGCCGTGTTGGCTAAGTGGAGGACACTTTACTTTCATTCCGAAGGTCGTGGGTTCAAGCACCGCCACGCACCATTGGCGGTCTTGTCGCTAACGATCTGCTAGGAACACGAAAGACACAGTGCACAAAGATCTGATAAGTCATGGAAGACAAGTATTAATGATTTGGAATAATTCCGATCTTTTGATTATTTGTGAGGGTTGGGTATGTGTTGGTTTTGCATAATTATTTTGTCTCTTAGTTTGGGTGTTTTCTATTTATTACCAAAAAAATATCTTTATTAGTTTGTGTACAAAATATCGTACATAAAATATGTTCGTCCCACTAGCTTGAACTTTACTGTGTGGCGAAATGTCATAGGTAATTATAATCATAATTTTAATGAAAATCTATAAGACCTGCGTCTTTTTCCTTTGCAAGTGATTCACCTACTTATATAATTAAATTAAATTGGAGTAAATATATCTATACATTTCATATCTATACATTTCATTTTAAAACTACCGTAGAAACATTCATAAAATGAGGCCAACTCCGCAGGGTTTAAGTCAGTCCACATCTAACATGGCAATTACTAAAAGCAAATACCAACAGACGCCGTCAAATAAAAATAAAACTTAGCGATAAATTGTATCAAACTAGCAGGATTAGGTATTTCCCTCGAGACCCACAACATAGATACAGCCCTATTAGTAAGCTCCCCGGATACCCACTTTAAAGGTCTCCAATTTATTAAAAGTAGAAAAAAGACATAAATTTGAAGTAAGTAGTACTTACAACGTGCCTTACGGGTCGGCAATACTCAACCTTTTTATTGAAGGGATCTCTTTGAGAAAATTAAGCGCTGGATTTATGTTTTTGAGCTTTGATTTATACTTTAAGTGGTAGTGATGGGTTCCTAACCGTTTACAAAAAGAACAAGCTTTTAACTTGAAATGTGTAGTATGAAAGATTGTTCGGTCAAATTTTGTTAGGTTCTTATGACAATGCATGTATGTCACACCGATTTCAAGGCGACACCGAGTTCTTTCTCTCTCAGATGGCCTAGCAATGGACGGAGTGGCAATTTCAATGATATGGTAGTCTGTGTGTTTGAGAAATACTTCCAAAATTGTGGCTTTGTTTGCGGTTTTTTATTAATTTTATGCATAAATGAAATAGGCCCTAAAATTCGAAAAAGTGATGATTCTAGAATCCAGCTCTTTTAAAACTTGTATTAAAACCTTATTTAGGTCCCTTAATTTAGTCTCGGAATAGTGTATTGGGTATTCAAGTTCCATTTGAATGACATCAAAACTAAACTCTAAAGTAACATCAGTAAATCTTAGACACGAAAATATAACTTAAAAAGTACTTGTAGTTTTATCTTACAAAGAGGTCTTGTTTTCTTGGATGTATGAAACTATTCGAATGCCTAATGTTAGCATAAGATTTTATATTTTGATAGTACAATAAAGTTGGATCATTTAATGTAAATATACCTACTGTTTGTGTTAGTTTTACGGATTTATCGTTAATGAATTCTGTCTGTAGTCTGGAGTTTAAAATAGCATTTAATGTTAATTTGAAGATGGTTTGAGTATTTTGATGAAATGGCTCACGATTCCTTTTAAACTTGAATGGTACCAATTAAGAGATCCAGCTTCCAATGAAAGTAATCTTCAAATATTATTTGTAAAATTTATATATCTTGTATTTGTTTTGATGAACACTTCTGAAGTGACAATGTGAGTTACTTCTTCTATGTTTGAGAATGATTAAGAAACAAAATCAATCCAGAATTCTAAAAATTTTGTGGATAAATATATATATTAATCTTATAATTTAAAATCACTGTTTCTACGCCATCTTTTCTATTATATAACTATCCGTATACCTAGTAACATCCGCACGATTTTCTCAGTTTTATCCCAATACTAAATCGAAAACTTCACTCGATTATCCTACGGAAATTCTTGTTTCGTATCTATTCGGTACATCTTACCTTTCCAATATGGGTTTAATCGAGCTTATTTTATCCTTATACCAACGGCAGAAGGTTGAAATTCTCGATGTGAAATCTCTAAGGTCGCGATTGAGGGATGTACTCGTAAGCAATTCGATTCGATGTATAGATCGAGTTATGAGCGGCGAATTCCTGACGTCGTTACAAGGTTATAGCGGTATTTCTCGACATAATAATACTTAACGTTCTTACAAGTTTCCATGCTTAGATGTGACTTACCTAAACAGTAAGGGTTTTTCTTAGTCGCGAGTTCAAAACTGGTACTTACCTGAAAAAAGCAATGTTATTAGATAAAGTTTTATCATAATTTCAGACGTAAGATGACGACAGAGTGCATACAGGTTGAAGACTTTGATTTATAATATTTTGATGTTGCAGCCACACGCACAGTAAACCATCACATAAGCATACTCACGTTCCCACTGCTGGGACCCATGGACTTCTATCTTGACAAGTGAGATTAGGCCTTAATTCAACACGCTGACCAAGTGTAGGTTGGTGAATGTCTCATGTCCTTCAAACTTTTGAAAGTTCTCAGAACATTTAGGTTTTCTCACGATGTTTACCTTCGCCGTTACAGCACGTGTTATATGCGGACGTACGTTTTTCAAAAGCAATTCCAGAGGTGCGAGGCGGTTTTTAAACCCTCGTCCTTCGGAAAGAAAGTGGAGTGTACACCCAGTTAGCTAACACGGCATAATTTTTTTTATAATGATCACCGTAGACTGGTGAATTGACCAAATCATTATGACCATCCTGTTCGACATGCTATCGTTTGATTATCCCAGACTTTCACTGGATAATACTTTGTTACAAGCAGTTATCTGTTCTAGGAGGTTTAAGCGTAATGTTAATGAATTTTATCATGAACTACATCACATTACATACTAAACATTCGCTTCATCTATAATAACAATCTAGTCTTGTGGTAGATTTAGTATAGGAATATTTAGTATCGAAGTTCATAATAGTCGGCCATGTTATCATAAAAATATGTTTTATCAAAAGTTATCAATAAGCGAGGAATAGTTGTGAAGGCATTTGCAAAAGTCGGCACTCCGCTAGAGCGCCGACTATTGTGAATTTGGATACTTCGGAAAGCTCTATGCCGACAGCTCTGATCTCGTGTTTCGGCACTAGACATCTAATATACTCAGTACAATGTTCTTGACATATATTAATACGTTTTTTAGTTATAAAAGCACCCAATACAGAGTAAGACAGTGAACTGCAACTGAAACCTTTAATTATGTTTGTAAGAGCTAGACTCAGGCTGAAGTTAAAGACTGTCTTTAAACGAGCATAATAAACTTCAGAGCGTACAATGACGTGGTTCCATACACATGGTTTTTTGTTTGATCCAACCAAATTTATTCAACTTATTTTTCCCACAGGAGAATGGAATAGAATAAAAAAATATAAAATATTTGCGGGCCGGGAAGCTATGAATAATATCGTCACAGTATACATGAGTAAAACACTTTTTCGAAATGAAATAGCGCGAGTCGTTTTGAAAATGTAACTTATGTGTAATTTTACATTTTAGAACTATACTCAGGTATAACTTTTGCAAATTATATTCTACCCTATTCGTCCGAAATATTTTTTTATTCCAATGGAAATTAGAAAACTTTATTTAAATTATACAAAGAATATTATTTTAAACACTACTGCTTCCCAAACAGGCTGCGGTATATTTGTTGCAGAGAATCTACAGCCAAGATCTAATCTCCCTTCATAACGAAACAGTCTTGGTAAATTAAATGCTTGCTAATCCAATATTCTAAAGAGATTTAGGCCATGGTGATCAATCTGTTTTTCTACTATTCTAATCTATACTAATATATAAAGCTGAAGAGTTTGTTTGTTTGTTTGTTTGTTTGTTTGTTTGTTTGAACGCGCTAATCTCCGAAACTACTGGTTCGAATTGAATAATTCTTTTTGTGTTGGATAGTCCAGTTATCGAGGAAGGCTATAGGCTATATAACATCACGCTACGACCAATAGGAGCAAAGATATAGTGGTAAATGTGTAAAAAACGGGAGAAATTGTTTATCTTTGAAGCCTTCCGTTGCGTGCGCCGTGAAAACGGTTCAAGATACACAAAAAATATGTATTAAGGAATAATAGCTCTTTTAATGATCTAAAAAACAGTCCACGATAGTATATGTCTATCTTTTAAGATTAACTCACAAAAACCGTTTTTATGGTACCTAATTTGGTCGAAATAATTTGTTTAAGTTGTATCAACATAATAATATTAATCTTATTCAAATAAATATGTTGTTGGTTAAGAGTACTTCATCCATTATAACGCGGGTAGCACCGCAGGACACAGCTAGTAAATATATATTGATACGATACTATAATACATATACATATGACAAGGTGCGCAATTTTGAATTAAGAACTGAAGTCAAGCTAGACTACCTGCGGTAATTACAATTATGTGATCAATGTACTCACATGTCCCCGGTGTACAAGGGTATTTTCGAAGAAAATTTACTTTATAAGCCACATACTACATCAAGGAATATTAGCCCGTCGTTGTGCTCGAAATCGGTCGGATACACACACACACACACGCACCCTAAAACACTAGATCTTAATTGGATTGGATGCTCCAACCGTGTATACAAGCACTTCAGTTTTGATAACCCCACTTTATATCAGCAGTTAAATGTTCTTACGTTCTAAGACTAAGTATAAGTAGGTACTATAATTTACCACTTCATTATAATAACGCCGAGTAACGCCGTTAGAGCTAGATGTAACGGCGAGCGTAAAATCGTTATTGGCCATTGTTTAATATAAGTTGATTGAGTTAGAGCTAAATTTTCACGCTTTTGGGATAAAACACAATTGGGGACATTACTGAATGAGCAGTTTTGACCGAAAGGGGTCAAGTTTCGACGGTTTATCGGTCCCATGCACTGCAACCATGATACCATGATACTGACACTATGATATTTTAGTATATAAGATTTCTATTTGTATGTTTGTTAGTCTGTAAGGTATATTTTTATACGATATACCTGAAATAAATGATTTACATAATAAACGTCTTGAAACCGTATTTATGATAAAGATAACATTGACGAGATAAATTTGGCCATAATTCACCGCGCTGGCCAATTGTGGGTTAGTGAATGTCACATTTCCTTCAAACTCGTATGATAAAGATGCTTTTTTTTAAATGTTCTAGGGAGATAATCTCTAATCTAATATATAAAATTCTTCTGTCACGGGGTGCGTAATCGAACTCCTCCGAAACGGCTCGACCGATTCTCATGAAATTTTGTGAGCATATTGAGTAGGTCTGAGAATCGGCCAACATCTATTTTTCATTTTGCAAAACAACGTTTGCTGGGGTCAGATAGTTATAATATAAAAGTCAACAAGCAGAACAAAACGTATTAGAAACCTTTTCAGTGTGGGTGAAGAAGAAAAGTTAAAACTGAATCTAGTTTTAAAAAACTTTTTTATTTAGGTAACTTATAAAATATACCATATTTTACCCACATAAAAACCGACACCAGGCATAATAACCAAAAAAATAATACCCATAAACAACAATAAGCGAATCCCAAAACAACAAAAACTCCAACTTACTCAAATATGTATCATATTCATAGCTTCTGAAACACCAAGAAATAAACCAAAGTAATAAATCTTAGCCGTTTGAAAGTTGAAACAGTTCCACCGTGAGCCTACAAAGAAGCCCAAATCCAATTTGGTTTTCTCCTTTGTTGATTTCCTTTCGCTCCGTTTTTGTATGCAACAAGCGAGAAAAGTTACTGGCGGGGTCTGTCCCCGTAAATACGGTTGTTGACGAAATTCTTTATTTGAAGGTGGCAGTTGGTGGAGAAAAGGCCGTGATCACGAAACTTGCAACCGCGACCGATATTTTAAGACTGGTCAAAAATGGTACCAAGAAAATTAGTGAAAATTATGATTTAAAATAATTCAAAGACTAAGATATATTTTTATCATCAAAAATTGGTTCATTAGCGGCGAAGAACAAAGTAATATAACGAAATAAATTTGATTAGTATCAGAAAGACTCGTACTATATCTAAGCTTTATACCGTGTACTGTTTATACCCATTTTACAATATAGAAAAACAAAAATTAAAATATATTTTTTTACAGACAGACAGACGGCGAAGTCTCAGTATGAGGGCCCCGTTTTACCCTTTGGGTACGGAACCCAAAAATATATAATTAATTTTTTGAAGGCGACGCGGTAGACCAAAACAAAGATGGCGGAACGAATTGGACCGATTTCTAGCCGACTGGATGACGGTTGCTATAGAAAGAGATGCCTGGTGAGAATGGGGGGAGGCCTTTGCCCAGCAGTGGGATGATACCGGCTCATAATAATAATAATAATATTTTTTTTTCATTTGTTTGTTTTCGTTATTCCCATACACAATTTTGTCATAGGGCGAGCCCTAACGCTGTAAGGTCGGTCTTGACACAATTTACAGCGCAAACAAACCTGGGGTCGAACCGCGCTCAGCAGCGGTTTGGAAGAAGTGGATTACTGTAGTTACAGATACACTTTTTGACTTTTAGCATAAACTAAACATTTAAATCTTACTATAGAAGTACGAAGTAGCTAACTTATTACTGACTATAAAAGTACGATTTAAATGTTCACAATCCTAGCATCTAGTCCCGTAGTAAGCTATTATTATTACGGGTACTAGAAATCTGATATACTTTATATAATAGACATACATAAAGCTATTTTTATACATATTAAATATTAAACCACCCAGACCAATATTAATATGTACTACCTAACGTAGTAAGTAGTTCGAGGTAGTTATAGCATTTAGCAATTTCAAGAGTTTTTAAGATCGTTCGCTTGTGCGAAGTTTCCTGATAACTAACCTGCCAGAGCCAAGAGCAAGACAGAAAAGGCAACTTGAGAGATGTCATGTCATCAGCTGCCTTAGCATGGCGATTGTTGTCTAGGTAGAGAAGAAACGATGTCTATGATGTCTATGTCAAACAGACTTCTTGTCCGTATAGAATAGAATTATTGTCTCGTGATATCATTTTTATAATGTTTTATGAATTTACGTGAATAACTCCCGTTTTATTGATTACAATGATTCTTATCGTATTTTTTTTAGTTTTTAAATAAAATTGACATATAAATATTAAGTTTTAAATTTGTCCCTAGATAGGCCTACATGTTTCTAGGTCAGACGCTATTTTATTAATTTTGATATTTTTGAGTAGATACGGGTTCTACATGATTCGAGATGTGGACTTACGACGTAGATTTCGTGTAGCGCTAGTAGTTGTTAGAAGATGAAATAAATATTATTGTTATTATTATTGTTATTGTAAGAGATCAAGTGTAGTTGTATCTCTTTCCTGCAAAGGCCAAAGAGTTCTTATCCTTGCCTATTTCAGGATGGAAAGAAAGAAAATCGTCTCGCAATATACTATATATGGGAAAAGTTAGGCCAAATAAAATAGGGATCTATTTTGATAAGGAAGACATGTTTAAAAAATGAGCAAAGTGGGTGATCGTCCGTTGATATTTTACTTGTCATTATTTAAGATTATTATTTTCTGTCCATGTCGTCCCACTGCTGGGCAAAGGCTTCCCTATTCCCCATCCACACATCGCGTTGTTGATCTTTTGCACACCAATCCACGTCAAAACTATCCAGCTCATCTCGCCATCTTGATCTTGGTCTGTCGTGATGCCTGCGTGATTTAAGATTATAGAAAGCATTAATGATACCATTACTTAAGTACTTTCAACATCACACAAACAAAAAAAAAACAAAACTCGTTCATTCCACCCCGCCCCGTCTTCCTAATATCTGAAATTCTTTCTGAACTATGCACGAAAATAAATAAACTTTCCCCAAGAGCCCGGAATGAAATTATATTTCCGAGAGATCTAGATTACGTAAAATATTCCCTTATTAGATACCAGAAGTTGTTTTTTTATGTTTTTATATTATTTTACTAGAGGCCCGTAGTGTTGCCTGTGTTTAATAGATATTCCCCTGGTAAAAGTAGCCCAGTAGGGGTATATCCCACTTATCCCCTCTAGGATTATCCTCTTCGGACCGTGTAGAGACAACTGGGACATCGTATTAGCGATACCCCAGTTGTCCCCTTTATCGGTCAGAGGGGGCAATTGGGATGTTGAATTTTTCGATGATATATAATCTAATCAAGTCATACAAATTAAAATTGAAAAGAAAAATACCCTACATTTGTAAGAAGCGGTCATTTAATATACCAAACAGACGCTCCAAATATATTAGGTCCTTACATATGAAATTGGCGTTTTTCGTACTGGCCACTTTAATCACAAATTTCTCCTCTTTGGTAAGGAATTCCAAATTCAAATTTGTACAGCTATAGACTCATGTATTTGTGCTTCGATGATCGTCATTCATTTGTTTTTTTTCTTCTGTTTTTTTCTGTTTGCGTCACTCATTTTACAAAATGGAAAACTTAAAATATCGCATTATTTACGAGTACGAGTTCCGCCGTGGCACTAGTGCTGCGGAAACAACTCGAAGGGTGAATGATGTGTATGGCGGTCGTGTTGCAAAAGAAAACACAGTTCGTTTTTGGTTCCAACGTTTTCGTTCTGGAAATTTCGACTTGCAGAACAAGCCCCGTGGACGGCCTGAGACTCAAGTTGATAATGAAGAGTTGAAGGCTATTGTGGAAGCGGATCCATCGCAAACCACGTCCGAGTTAGCTGCAGGCTGCGGTGTTAGTGATAAAACTGTTTTAATTCACTTGAAGCAAATTGGGAAGATTAAAAAGCTTGAAAGGTGGGTACCTCACGAATTGACTGAAGCAAACCGGCAAACGCGCGTCGACTGCTGCGTTACATTACTAAACCGGCACAATAATGAAGGTATTTTAAACCGAATCATTACCTGTGATGAAAAATGGGTTCTTTACGATAATCGGAAGCGCTCAGCGCAATGGTTGGATCCTGGCCAGCCAGCCAAATCCTGCCCCAAGCGAAAATTAACCCCAAAAAAGTTACTTGTAAGCGTTTGGTGGACTAGTGCCGGTATTGTTCATTACAGTTTTCTCAAATCTGGCCAGACTATTACGGCTGATGTCTATTGTCAGCAATTGCAAACCATGATGGAAAAGCTAGCGGCTAAACAACCTAGGCTGGTCAATCGCTCCACGCCACTGCTGCTTCACGACAACGCTAGACCACACACTGCGCAACAGACGGCTACTAAATTAGAAGAGCTTCAATTGGAAAGTCTAAGACATCCTCCGTACTCCCCGGACCTTGCTCCAACAGATTACCATTTTTTTCGAAATTTGGATAACTTCTTGCAAGGGAAAAAATTCAACTCCGATGGGGCAGTCCAAATCGCCTTCAAAGATTTTATTGATTCCCGTCCGACTGGTTTTTTTAGTAAAGGGATCAATGAACTACCTATAAGATGGCAAAAGTGCATAGAAAATAATGGTTCATACTTTGATTAATTAAATATATTATATTAAAAAATATTCGACTTTTTGTTCCTCCCATACAAAACGCCAATTTCATATGTAAGGACCTAATATTTATTTGTATAGATGTGTTATTTCATATTTTATCTGCGTCTTCGTAAAATTTAGGGTCCGGATATGAAATGGAACGATACCTTCCGAATTGGACAGATATTGCTTTTTATCGCATCGATTTATTGTATTGCTTGTTGATTAAAATGTTTATAGCACTGTAAAAAATATGTATGTATGTATAGTTAATTTTTATTACCTGTTGTTACGTTGATAGCTGAAAAAAGAACGAGAGAACGAGCGATCGAAAATATTATATCAAATTGACAGCACGAAATATAAATGAAGGCGTACAAATAGTTTTAATGTATATCTATACTAATATTATAAAGCTGAACAGTTTGTTTGTTTGTTTGTTTGTTTGAACGCGCTAATCTCCGAAACTACTGGTTCGAATTGAATAATTCTTTTTGTGTTGGATAGTCCTGTTATCGAGGAAGGCTATAGGCTATATAACATCACGCTACAACCAATAGGAGCAAAGATATAGTGGTAAATGTGTAAAAAACGGGATAAATTATTTCATCTTTGAAGCCTTCCGTTGCGTGCGCCGTGAAAACGGTTCAAGATACACAAAAAATGTGTATTAAAGAATAATAGCTCTTTTAATGATCTAAAAAACAGTCCGCGATAGTATATGTCTATCTTTTAAGATTAACTCACAAAAACCGTTTTTATGGTACCTAATTTGGTCGAAATAATTTGTTTAAGTTGTTTCAACATTATAATCTTTATTCAAATAAATATGTTGTTGGTTAAGAGTACTTCATCCATTATAACGCGGGTAGCACCGCAGGGCACAGCTAGTCTGATTATAAAGCCTGAATCGTGGCGATGAATAGAGGGACGAAAGCGGATTTATTAAAACAAAATTAGTGTAGGGACGAATGAGGAATAGTAACTAGGAAGAAAACATTATAGTTTCGGTGACGCAGTGGGTGAAAGTCCGTATGCGGCACAACGGATGACGGGCTCGATTCCCGCCCCTGTTGTTTTAATGTTTTGCAAGCACAAGTTCCTGCATGAGAAAAAGTCTGAGTATTTTTTATACCTGTAGGTATAAATAATAATACTTTTGTAAATATCTCCGTGAAAAAACTAGGCTTTTGGTGTTGGCTAAGTGGGAAGAATAGCAAGACTTTTGTTCCGAAGTTCTTGAGATCACACCGCGCCAGGCATCTCTGGATTTTACTTCTTGAAGAATGTACTTATGCTTTAACGGTAAAGACAAGTATTGTAAAGAAACTGGCATGTTCTGAGAACTTTTAAGAGTTTAAAGGACATTGTGACATTCACCAACACGCACTTGGCCAGAGCGTGGTGGATATAAGGCCTAATCTCTTTCACCAAAAGAGAAGTGCCTGTGTCCCAGCAGTGGGACCGTATAGAGGTGCTTATGCTATGATATGCTTAAGCACCATTGTCAATCACAAAATCACAAATTTCCGCAATCAGCAAAAAAAGAAAACGTAATGGGAATAACAAACAAAAATGCTTATCAGTTCGTCATCACAGAACGTCACGAACAGAATTTACAGCGGTATCGCGTTAAACGACAAAAATAATAACGGCCCGTTACTCGTTAGTGGACGCGAATGATGGCCGATAGCAGGACAATGCTTCTGGGAATTCCGTTATTGTCTGACAATGACTTTATGAAATTATCTCTGTTTTGGTTAGGTAAAGTAGGTAGCGATATATCTCTCATCAGGAATTCCGCATATTAAGTTTTTTTCACAATTAACTGTTGGTTT
This sequence comes from Gymnoscelis rufifasciata, assembly GCA_929108375.1. Lineage (NCBI taxonomy): Eukaryota > Metazoa > Arthropoda > Insecta > Lepidoptera > Geometridae > Gymnoscelis > Gymnoscelis rufifasciata. The sequence continues at coordinate 887,494 of OV815315.1, read as the reverse complement.
TTTGAGGGGCCGTATATTCGACTCAAGCTTGTAATAAACATAGCTTATAATAATCTGGAATATAACACACTTATAGGCTACATTTAAAGAAGTTTAGTGAAAATTAATGATCTGGTGGCAAAATCCAATAAAATAGTAATACGGGAACACCGCGGGGCTGTTATTAGTCAATCATAATTTGCACCCATGCCTCGTCAGGGTCTGGCACTAGTTAAAATAATTAACTATAAGTCTAAAGCCTGATACATCCGGTATTGTAAACATATCCCCCTTATGCGAAATACTTGACTAAACCTATTTTAAGATAACATGCCGCTAGCATTCGTTTGTGTTTGATGGAAAGAAAAGTCAAAGTCAAAACGTTTATTTCCTTAGAAGCACATAGCCTGGTAAACTTAAAATTAATAAAATTAAATTGTTAAGAGAAATATCAAGGATATACCATTGTCTTGACCGTTCGCTTTAATGTTTAATACTGAGTTGAGAAGCGAATATAACAAAAAAAAGCTTTTCAGCATAACAGACAAAATAAAATAAATAAATAGCCCTATAACCACATATCTCATAACACCAGCGTTGTCAAACAAAATATCCCCCTAAATTTAGCACATTAAAGTTTATATTCCAATGCTAAAATATAACGTGGCGGTTAACCCTACCAAAAACTCGTTTAACTGAAGTGCTAATAATGTAACATGGTGACACGTCATGCTTATAGAAGGCTGTTAACGGAATGGAAACATGGATTTGTAATTTTGGCAGGTTTTTAGCAGAAAATAGGCTTTGGACTTATTTTATATAACTTCAAATAGATATTCTTTATAAAGGTATAAATTATGTTTTGCGGACAATCCACACAACAACATCTAGCCCCGTGGTAAGGTCTAAGCTTGTGTTACGGGTTATAAACATCTAATATACATAACATAATAGGCACATACATAGATATTTTTTTATTATACATGGTATGCTTTGTTATTAAGTATACGTGTGTATTTTTGGGATGTGTCATAGTTTTGTGTTAAAAGAAGAATAAACGTTCGCGACGAAAGTGAAACGGAAGTTTCTACCAATGCATTACTTGCTCTCAATGGCCTTTTGCAAATACACGCGACCACAAAGCGACACGGTTTAGGCATAAAAAATCTCGCGTTGCAGACGTTTCCTAGTCGTATTCGCTTTCCGCGTTTCTGACGCGTAGATTTGACTGATTTAATTTTGCGATCAGGCATACGGGTTTTCAAACGCGAAAAAGTCTACCCTCATTCGGATTATTTTAATGCGAGTTTGAAAAATATTAGTTACTAATGTTGTAACAAATTGTTTAATTCTTGAACGCATCTCGCAACAGTTTGGAAAACATCTTCACAACTAAAATTCAAGTGTTTGGGAATCAAAAACCATCTAATCTTCAAAAGTACCTATTAAAGCAATATGCTCTTCACCATTTGCTTTCAAAACACTGCAAAGTCACGGTAAAACAATCTATCTATCTATATACATACAGATACAGAATAATAAATTGCTACTCGTAATCAAGAGTAACAATAAAGGAATGGAATACTCTAACTGTTGCTGTGCTTCAAGACAAGAACGACCTTAATATCTTGAAGACAAGACTGAATTAACTTCTAGACCTGTATCCATTCTCGTCACATGGACTGGGCACTTCACCATCAAATTGTGGTTAAACTGTGGTTGATTTATTACGGTAAAAAAAAAAAGATTTCTAACGGGATAAGATAGGAAAAGAAATCATTTATTTATTTATTTTCGTCATCTTACCCACTCTCACACACACACTTTTACACACACACACACTTTTACACATACACACTTTTACACACACACTTTCACACACACACAGTCGACTTTAATTCTGAAGGTCGTGGGTCCAAACCCACGCACCTCTGGATTTTTCTTCTTGAGAAATTTATGTGCGCTTTAAACAAGTGCTTTAACGGTGAAGGCAAACATCGTTAGGAAACCGGCATGTTGTGAAAATTTTGAAAGAGTTTGAAGGACATGTGACATTCACTAACCCGCACTTGGCCAGCGTGCTTGGTGAATTAACGCCTGATCTCTCTAGTCAAGAGAGAAGTTCCTATGTCGCAGCAATGGGAACGTAATTAGGGTGATAATGATATCTTACTCTTCTCAGCATAAGCGGGAGGTGTAAGGGATTTTTACCATGGCTTTTCTTTCGAGTTTCCCGATATTTCGGCAGTTACATGCGCAAAGATCACGGCAATTGCTATGTAGTGTTTACATAGTGTTGATAACCATGATAGGTTCAGAAGTTATATAAAAAGTGCTGAAGAATCTCATTTGCTGTCTGTCTGGGACATCATAGCTGTCAAACGGATGGAGCGATTTCAATTTAGTTTTATGAAAAGTGAGCTTAGCGCGAGTGTTCTAAGATATTAATCATGAAAATCGGTTATGCCGTTTAGATGTTATAGGGGTGAGAGTGGGGAAGGAAAACCGAAAATCTGCAAATATACTCGAGTGGGGTATCAAATGAAAGCGCCTCGCATGCACATTACAAAATATTATGGTGTTTAACTTTTAAGGAGACTAAGGCATTGGAATCAGGGGTTTTTCCTTTATTTTAAATTTAGATTTATTATTCTAAAAGGTTAAAAGTCCAAGCTTTTAAATTTTCAAGTCTCTTCGGACACTATTATATTACGCCTTAACACAAGATCTTAGAAACTGGGACAAAAGCTTTACCTGAGTGAAATTGATATTAAATTAGTTTTATCATGAGCTTAATTTAACTTCCATTGTTCGTCAAATACTGTTGGACAGTACCTTACGCAGACAAACCTACGCCTTTAACTAATTGTTTATATGCGTAGGCGTAGACTTGTTATAGGTATCTTATACGCCTACGTAACTATAGAGGTATACTTTACCTTATATAAGTAAATAAAAAAAAAGAAATATATTTTCAGGTATTTTTTTATGGTTTTGTCTGTTCACGTCCGTAAGTGGTAACCCTCTGAATGACCCACGTGACCTCCGGGTGGTGCTAAGAACAGTCACTGGTGGTAGCCGCGGCTTGTCACCACCCCCGGGCTAGGCCAGTGCGTGAAGCGATTTTTCTCGTTTCGTTATGTGGCCCGGAGAAGCCATCTACCTTCTAGGTCTTCATGTCCCATCTTAGACCACATCGTTACTTTACAGGTGAGATTGTGAGTGAGTGGACAATCAAAGCCTTAACCAATATAAAAAATATACATGTAATTATTATTAAATAACTTTTATGTTTCTAGTTAAGTTCAGTGCCCATGTTTGTTTGTTTCTAGTATATTATTTGTGGGAACTTGTAATTAGCCTTTACGTACTGTACTTTGTACTACTACTACTAATGTACGTACTGTACGTTTATTTTATTCCAATGTTAAAAATAAAATAAAATAAATTTAATACATTATATCTTCTAAATAAAATTCTCGTGTCACAGTTTTCGTTCCCGTACTCCTCCGAGACGGCTTGACCGATTCTCATGAAGTTTTGTGAGCATATTGAGTAGGTCTGAGAATCGGCCAACATCAATTTTTTATTTTGCAAAACATCGTTTGCTGGGGTCTGATAGTCTAATATATAAAATTCTCGTGTCACAGTTTTCGTTGCCATACTCCTCCGAAACGGCTTGACCGATTTTGATGAAATTTTATCTGGTATCTATGAGAATCGGCTACTATCTATTTTTCATTTTGCAAAACAGCGTTTGCTGGGGTCAGCTAGTACATTATATAATATAATCCAATTTGTCAAGTTGGAATTCACAATATCCCGTTGGAGTGCAGTGTTACAAAGTAAGTTGACTTAGGAGTCTGTACACTGTAATGTAATGAGGTCCGTGGTCCAGGTGGACACAGGTTCCGTGCTCTTTGACTTGCGGAATGGTTCCGTGTTTGCTTTGCGGAACTCTGTTCTGTTTTAGCTCTTGATATAGGTTTTATTTCAACATTTAGGGCTTATTTCACTTCGCCCGAGTAAACTTAGCAAGAGTTAGTTATGTGAATACCGTGTCAATGGTAAGTTATGATAAGAGCTACTGACTGAGCAAAATAGCTCTTTATTTTAACTTTTTTTTTTTTATCTACAAATAGATTAAGACACTTCCGTAACCTTCGCGCGCACAGGATTCGAACCTGCTTCTCCGGGATAGCGCCCCGGCGCGCTTCCAATTACACCAACGCGCCATTACGTGATAGGTCGAAATTTTTCTGCTTTTTGTATTATCGAGTGAAGCCCCGAGTTATCCGATTATCTAAATTAACTCGGAGATGGTGAAACAGGCCGTTAACCCGAGTAAACTAATCAGTAGATAGTTATGTGAATAATACGTGTAAATGGATAGTTATGTCAAGTATTCGGTGGTTAAATGTGATATTGTAGAATTTGGAGTATGTTTGGCATTATTGCAAACACGTATCAAACATTTTAAATCTATATAAATAAAAATGAATTGTTGTTCGTTAGTCTGATTAAAACTCGAGAACGGCTGAACGGATTTATCTTATCATAGTCTAGAAATGTTCGTGGAGGTCTGGGGAAGGTTTAAAAGGCGAGAAAAAATCTAATAATTGCCGGGAAAAAAAATGAATAAAATTAAGTGTGTATTGTCTATGAAGGTATGTATTAAAGACTCAAGTCACGCACCCAGACAAATCCTGCCTGCACGCATCGCACCTGACAAAGTCCATTTACAGCACCTATAAATACTTACGGTATTTTTAAGCTTAAAATTTGATTAAGCCTACGAAACATTGATAGCAAACCTGCTTTTTTATCCCACATATTCCTAGAAAATTCGTTACTACGAACACGTCCATAACATAATAATAACTAACTGTATTTCCTATAAGACAACCAAAATGCGCAACATAATGTCCCGAAACTCAATATCGGGGTATCGGGACAGGCCGATATGTCCCGAGACTAAATGGATATTAGAAGGATCGGGGTCCATTACCCACACCCCGAAACTGTGGAAACATACGGATACAACTTGCAGGAGTTAACGCTAAAGTTATAAGATTATATAAAAAAAATAGCCTTTATTACTTATTATTATAATACAATTTATATAAAAGAAATAATTTTATTATGAATTTCATGCACTTTTGCTCACGGTTTATTCATTTATTTTGGTCTTAAGTAATCTTAAGTTATAAGATTACTTTAGATCAAAATAAATGAATAAACCGTGACACTTCCTTTCACAGACTATCGTAGATATCAGATTACGTAGTCTTTGTTTGTCACTAGTTTTGTCATAAAACCAAACTATAAATCTAACTTTATAATTTAAGAAATACCCCCGATTCCAATGCCTTAATTTCCATAAAAGTTAAGAACCATAATATTTTGTAATGTGCACGCGATGCTCTTTCATTTGATAGCCCACTCGAGTATATTTGCAGATTTTCGGTTTTCCTTCCCCACTCTCACCCCCATAACTTTTAAACGGCTCAACCGCTTTTCATGAAACATGTCTAAGAACACCAGGGCCAAACTCACCTTCATACAAAAAAAAAATGGTTATCGCTCCATCCGTTCGAGAGCTATGATGTCCCGAAACGTCAAACTTATATCACCCTTCTTTTTTGGTCATCATCACCCTATTAACGTTCCCACTGCTGGGACACAGGGACTTCTTTCTTGACGAGAGAGATTAGGCCTTAATTCACCACGCTGGCCAAGTGCGGGTTGGTGAATGTCACATTTCCTTCAAACTCTTTTTAAGTTCTCAGAACATGCCGGTTTCCTCACGATGTTTGCCTTCACCGTTAAAGCACGTGTTTAAAGCGCACATAAATTTCTCAAGAAGAAAAATCCAGAGGTGCGTGGCGGGGTTTGAACCCACGACCTTCGGAATGAAAGTCGAGTGTCCTCCCACTTAGCCAACACGGCTTTTTTGGTCAGGGGTTAAAAACTAAATTAATTTACTTTATCTCATCTCTTACCAAAAGCAAGATAGCTCACTGCAACGATTTGGAATAATCTCCCTGCTACTGTATTTCCTGATACCTACAACCTGAGTATCTTCATGTCAACATGAATAGGTACCTTCTAGATCTTTGTGATATATCCCTCATATATAAATATATATTTTTTTATTGATGGATACACCAGATTGTGTGGTCAACACAATCTAACTTGATGTAAAGTGACGATGTGGTCTAAGATGGGGCATGAAGACCTAGACCACAAAACAATGGTTTCACGCACTGGCCCAGTCCGGAGGGTGGTGACAAGCCGCGGCCGAAGCCTATCACCAGAGACTGTTCTGTTCAAGAAATATATCACGTCGATAGTTTTCAAAAATGGTATTTTCAGCATGACTTATCATATCAGGCTACGCTCGAAGTAAAACATTTTAAAATGTGTAATTGGATTATTGGTATTTTTGGAGGTTTTGTCTGTTCACGTCCGTAAGTGGTAACCCTCTGAATCCTCACACGTGACCTCCGGGTGGTGCTAAGAACAGTCTCTGGTGGTAGGCTTCGGCCGCGGCTTGTCACCACCCTCCGGGCTGGGCCAGTGCGTGAAGCGATTTTTTCGTGGTTCGTAATGTGGTCCGGAGAAGCCATCTACCTTCTAGGTCTTCATGTCCCATCTTAGACCACCTCGTCACTTTACATCAGGTGAGATTGTGGGCTTCAAATGAAGGCTATAAAAAAAAAAAAAAAATTACTGTCGATACTTAACAGAAAATAAGTTCTTGTATTTCCAAGCTTCTTAAAATCGCAATAAGAATTCATGGCCCTACCCTTGGCATGACAAATTTTCCGGAATTTATAATTTCTTCAGTTGTCAAGAAGGATTTTAATAAAACCTTTTTATCGGCAGGCGTGCCCGAAGGGTCTGATTTGCCTACAGATCGTGCAGACGCGGCACAAATAACACTCATTATTATTGTGCTAAGAATAGGCTAAGCTACGTTTCATTTTTCAGTTCTTCTGTATGTATCGTGCTTCATGGCCTACCCACTGGTCATTTCACAGAGCAAATCCGTTTGGCGGAATTAATTTAGTTTTAGTTTGATTTAATGCCATTACTAGTAACAATCAAATACTATTTCAACTATAATATTCAATAGTTTATACAAAAATGCCTGCTGTTTATTCATTTATTTTGCTTCCATTTGGATCTATTTACTCGTAAAATGTTTCTTTGTAAACAGAACCCGAATTCTTCCCTTATAAAAATACAGTGCTTCAACACATTTACCGATCAAACTCATAAAACCTTATTTTTATCGGTGGTTGAAAACCACTCGCCTATATCGCCCGTTTACGCAAAACTCAACCTTTTGAATAAACCACTCGAAAGCTTTCGAAGATCTGCGCTAAAGCTCCGAACGGCTTCAAATGAAAGATATAATTTTCTTGAAGTTGAAGCAAGGACATTAATGTTTCTGGGACTAATTACACGGAAAAGCAACTAAGAGAAAAGACGAAAGGTTATTTAGGTTCCATCTTTATATTTATATAAATATTCTGTACGTGTGTTAGTCATTGAACTCCGCCTAAACGGCTTTACCGATTTTGATGAAATTTTTTGTTTGTGTTTGTGGGTTTGAGAATGATTTAGATTCACAATACGGTCTAAAATTAGGTGCGAAGCGGGGGCGGACCGCTAGTGTAACTCTAAAATAGGAGCTTAGTTTCTTCATAGAAAAGGTTTCTTTCATATATTTTAATATTTGTACGCCTACATTCAGGCAAAAACATAGCCGAACTCATTTTAATTTTTTATGATACCAAAATATTACCTATGTTATGAGCAATTAAATGATTAACTTATCTTAATATTTTTAAGTTTTGCATCTCATTTTTCTGGTTACTCATAGTCACAATTCGCTCAGTCATTGTTATGGTATCACAAGAGTTAATTAATTTAAATAAATACATAAATCCATAATTCGATTCGATAAAATATGTAGTTTATATACTTACTCAAAAACATATAAAAATAATTAATTAATTCTTCACAGATTTTAGTGATTTTTAAGGTTATTACAAATCGACAATGTTTTGTTCATTAATTATTTATTGTAAAATTCATAATATATTATAAAAAATAAGTTTTCGAAGTTATATGAAGTCAAGATTCGACGCTTTTGTAGAAATCCACTCAATCAGTACTAAGTCGTCTCTGTACTATTCAATAATTTCGTCTCCCTCTTATCGATATGAACGAGGCGACCCCATTAACAACAAATTAATTTTACAATGTTGTACTCGTCTGAAACAGGCGATGGTTCATTCGGTTCATTGCCAAAATGTTTCATGTCTTATGTGAAGCAGATTGAAATAATCGTGTTTATAAACAGTTATTTTTGATTGTATTAAAATAAAGTTGGATAATTAGGGCAAGTTTATTTTTTTTTTAAGAAATTCGGTAAGTATTTAAATAAACCATTAATTACATCAAATTCAATATAAAACTATATCTTTATTCTATTATTTTTTGTCCATTGTGTTTGATGGCAAGCGGACGTAACTAAAATTAAAAAAAAACTTGTGCGGTAAAACCGTTACCCGTATACCCGTTAAAAAATAATAAAGACTGAGCCGGTAGCAAATGTGATAACTACATTTTTAATAACATTGCAATCTTAGCTGTCTAACCATGTTTATTCACAAAAGGGTTCCAACATTGGGATTCCTACTAGTCCGCCATTTTGAACCAGTGATGAAACGTGTGTCAATCGATCAAGAAACTTTTGCTAGCTTATAACCAAAAAAGAATGACAAAACCTCATTGAAACGAACAAAGCCACGTCAGCATTTTAATAAGCCCCCACTGAGCATAACATAATGGGGTGCATACATGAGATACCATACGGGGAGAGGGGGCGTAGAGAGTGTTTCCAACGCTTCTAACGGAAAAATAAAATTAAAAAATTGTTAAAAATGTTGTCACCGAAAAACACATAATATGTATAAACATGTATTTATGCGTCTTAACAAACTAGTGTAGCTTAAAATACTTTATTTTAAAAGAATTTTAAGCGTAAAGAATCATTCACACGTTTTTTTCGTCTCCTGTAAATTTTGTTGAATGTCTCATTCGCGGTATTGACTGCCGAACGACGATATGCAAAAAGCATGATTCGAAAGAAAGCAGTCAGCAGTCAGCGGTCACCCATACAAGTCCTGAACGCGTGCATCTTTACTTAGCTTTAGAAAATCACGTTTGTTGTATGAGTAAGCCTACTTAAATATTTATTTATCGTGGGTTTTTCAAAATTTCAGCTCTATGTCTCACGGTTCTTGAGATAAAGCCTGGTGACAGAGATACGACGAAGAGAAGAAGTGGCTTATTAAAAGGGTCTTTTTTCTCTTAGAGTACGGAACCTTAAAAAATATCTCGTTTACAATAATTTATAGTAGATATGTTGAATCATAATTGACCTACGTTTTTTTATATGAGAGATAGATCTATGATTTCCACAATCTCACGTAATGGTAAGTGTTGATTAATATAGCTGTTTAATGTTTAATGTAATATTTCCCCACGACGACGTCAAATAACTTTACTTAAGAAAATAAACTTATGATAAACGATGCCTACGAATGGCAAATAAATGATAATAATGCGATTTTTTCTATAGTACTCTGTATTCACCTCAATTCGCAATAAAGGTCTGAGTACGCAGTAATCTGGGTCACATGTTAAACAAGCAGAAAAATCGCTTTCACGCCTAACCAGCTGGTTCTTTGCGCATTGTAGAAGCAATAATGTCGAGTTGTTCTGTTCAATTGAGATTCAGACAAATGCTGACTTCAAAGGCGTTCCGACGTTTTGGTACGGAGCATACCTACTCCGCCATTTTGAAAAAAAATCCTGATGTGGCGGCCATTGATGAAAGGCATGTCAATCGACGGAGGAAATGCTAACAAACAAAATATGTTGAGGTACCAAACCTTAGTTGTAAGATTTCTGAGATATTGGGGTTTAATATTAGAGGTATTTATAAAGTAAGTAAGACCGCTCAAAAAATATATTAATTACTTTTACACAGTTTATTACAAATTAGTGACTAACCTTAAAACAGTCTCCAACAGCACACCACTACAACACTTTGCACTTTTTAGAGGTCTAGTCGCTACGAAAAGCAGAAACAGAATGGCGTGCTGGAGTCGTGAGTCGTTACAGTTAAGTTAGGTTTGACAACCGGAAACGACTCAGTACTACAGCTAACAATTTATGTACCTAGTTTTAATAAATTTTGCAATACATTTTAAAATTCATTAACTATTGTATAAATAACAACAAAAATTCTAAATATTTATGGTTAGATTATATATTATGTTTTTGCAACAAAATCTTTGCAATCTAATTTTTTTAAGATGGTATCGTTTTTAAGCTATTTGAAATGATTCATTATCGGAATGATATTAATTATAAATTCTTAACATAGTTAATAGTTATCCTTTCAATATATTAAAACCCAAATATCTCAGAAATCGTACACTTTACATAAATCACGTTTCGTTTTCGTTTTCACAAAAGGTGTGTAACCCATAAGTGAATAAACTATGTAGACAGGTAAGCATTTTCGCAATGTCATTAAAAATGTAGATAATCATATTTTACAACGACTCCGGCTTTGCACCAGTAAAATTTTTGAGTTCATAAGATTGAATGATGTAATTTTTTTTTTACATTTTAGACATCATTTAGTTTATTTTAATCAAGATTAAATCAATAAGACAAAAAAGACGTGAAATGAGACTTTTAGAAATTAGTAAAGTGAGCCACAATCTGGATCCCTGTAACTGAGTGTCGGAATGTGAACTCAAACAAAATTAGGAATGTGAATGTTTGCACACAAAGGTTTGTAATAAGCTCTCGATACGCTTTTATTTAATAAGACCCTTTGAAAAGCTGTTTTTTTTTCTTTTAGCGTCGGCGCTAAAGGAAGTTGAGTTTGCAAAATATGAAGACCGGCAAATATGGTCAAATGCGTTTAGCTGAGGCACCGAAGTTAATAAAAATACATATTACCGGCCGGCGGCTAGTAAAAGAAAAGTAAAATCTAAACTGATTCCGTTTCTGTTTCTTTTGTTTCAACGGGTAGCTTAGTTAATAGAGTTTAGATATGTTTTTTAAGTTAAAGCCTACTAAAAGCCGTGTTGGCTAAGTGGGAGGACACTTACTTTCATTCCGAAGGTCGTGGGCACAAACCCCGCCACGGAAATGTATGTACGCTTCAAACACGTGCTTTAACGGTGAAGGCAAACATCGTGAGGAAACCGGCATGTTCCGAGATCTTTAAAGAGTTTGAAGGACATGTGACTTTCAGCAACCTGCACTTGGGCAGCATGGTGAATTCAAGCCTAATGTCCCTCGCCAAGAGAGAAGTCCCTGTGTCCCAGCAGTGGGAACGTTAATAGGGCGATGATGATGTTTTTTAAAAACTGGTAACATTTAAAAATAAGAGAATTTAAACATTAGATTTTTCATTGCCAAAATCAAAATGAAATACACGAAATTTGCCGAAACTCACTTTTCCTTCCAACTTTTCCTTTAGTGCCAGCTGTATTTAAAGTTTACAGAATTTGAACTAAATAAATTTAGTTTTGTAATTTCAGATGTTTCGTGAATTTGTAGACTTTTAGTAGATTAATTAATTCTTAAAAAATAAATAAATTTTGTTATGTGATTGTTCGTGAATTTAGATGCTTTATGGCGAAAACGTAAGACTTATGTTATTACAATTATTCTATTATTATGCAGACTTTGTTAATACTGAACTCAGTAACTAAAAAATATTTAGCAACACATTTAAGCGTCAGAAAGCCCTTTTATGTATGTAGAAGGGGCGGTAGGATTTCTGAACGTTATAACTAAATGTGATCAAAATTTGCAACTATTGTATTGTGCTAGAGAGAAGCTTCAAGTTCAGGCTTCACAACCAATTATATTTATTTAGTTAAAATTATCAATAAACAACCAATTCTAAGATTTTATAATAATACTAGCTGACCCCAGCAAACGTTAGTTAGTTAGATAGTAGTAGTAGCCGATTCTCAGACCTATTGAATATGCATATAAATTTCATAATAATTGGTTAAGCAGTTTCGGAGGAGTACGGTAACTAACATTGTGACATGGAAATTTAATTACATAAGAAGATTATAGAGCATTTTTGGACATTTACGCCGGATAACTTGTCTTTATAGAAAGTTATTTATTGCTTTCATGTCGGCCCTTTTTTGGTAATCCAAATTTACACGATTCAGTTGATTTTTGTTCAAATTCTAGTTTATTCTGGTCGATAACAGAATGTGTAGGATTGAAGACTCTCACAACGCTTTGGACAGAGTACAACACACTTGACTTCGGCATCGAGATAAGACACGAACGCTAGGGCAGGCGCTTGAATTTAGTTCCGATGAAAGAAAGGAACACCTATATGTATTTCATACAACAAACTTACATATTAATCAATTAATTAAAGAACACCTTGTGAATCCGTGGAGTGGGACCTGGTGACTAGTAACACAGGCTTATAGCCTCCCATTGGCACCAGTCTCTCACAAAATATATGTTTTATGTAATATGTTATCTCATAGTTACATAGATATAAGGCTTTAAACAATGTAATTTTTTGTGAGAGAAAATAAATGATTTATTATATTATTATTATTGTTATATAGGTAATTGGGACCTTTTTTTACCATATCCGAGTAAAGTTAGACAATGTTTAATTATACACCTACAGATTATTTCGCTCAGACATAATGTGCGAAAGCGATATAGTTCATAACGTTGCTACTATGGTTAGTTTACACGTAATATTGGTATAACTAACCACTGCTTAGTGTACTCGGATTTTTTAAAATAAGGTGTAAAATGCTACGATCACATTAAAGTTGCATCCATATAACAGATAATCTATTATTAATATTATAAAGCTGAAAAGGTTGTTTAAATGCGAAAAACATAAAAAAACAACATGTATTTCGGACAACATTATAAATTAAAAATTACATTAAGATGAGGTCCATTATACTGGTCCGATTTGAATTATTATTTTATAGTTATAAAGTCTATTTATCGAGGAAGGCTTTATTTTAAAATACGTCCTTCCCGCGGGAAAATCCACAAAATACGGGCAACACCGTTTCGTTAAAAGCTTGTCTATACTAATATTATAATGAGGAAAGGTTTGATTTTTTGTTTGTTTGTTTGTCTCGAATAGGCTCTGAAACTACTGCACCGATTTAAAAAACTCTTTCACCATTCGAAAGCTACACTATCCCTGAGTGACATAGGCTATATTTAGTTTTCAAAAAAAAAATGATTCCTTACCAAACCTTAAATAATGTAACCCAAGGTGAAAAAAAAAACCTAAAAATTTTCTTTAATCGCGAATGCTGCGAAAACTATTGAATATATAACAAAGTGATGTATTACAATTTTGTAGAACTTATCATTATCTACAAAAAACGTCCTAACATCATATCTGTAACTATTATAGTTTTGTGATAATAAGCGATTTTTGCCAAATTTTATATGCGTATTCAGTAGGTCTAAGAATCGGCTACTATCTATTTTTCATCTGCGAAACAACGTTTGCTGGGGTCAGCTAGTAACAGATAAAATGAATAGAACACCTTGAACGCCTGCTACAATATGATTATTTGATCGCATCGATCAAATTGCTTTTATATATAAAAAAAAATGTATATATTTAATATGTAGTATATCAGTCACCTAACACCCATAGTACAAGCTCTGCTTAGTTTGGGCGTTTGGGGTTAGGTGATGCTGTGTGAGTAGTCCGGAAATATTTATATTTTGTCGCACGGGTATAAATTTTTTTTCCGGAAATTATTCGAATTTTTCTCGCCGTAAAAACCATCCTATCTCTCAAGTTGGATTGAACTGCACATGGTGTGCGAATTTTATTATAATCGGTTAAGTGGTTTAGGAGTCCATTGAGGACAAACATTGTGACACGAGATTTATATTTATTAAGATTTATATTTATATTTTCAGATTTCTTCATTAAACGCTCAGTCGCTCATTTCAAATGATGCTGACTGTATTTTCTAAAAACAATATAGAATATAAAACAGACAGAATGAAAAAAAGTTGGGCTCGTCCGGGATTTGAACCCGGGACCTCTCGCACCCTAAGCGAAAATCATACCCCTAGACCAACGAGCCGATGTGTAAACGGCTAAATTTTCCTTACCAACTTCATTATGCGATCTGCCTTTCACATTATTATCTAAAGCTCAATGCAATAAAAATATTTAAATGTACTCAAGTTATTTCAGCAGTCAAATTGTTAATCCCATTTTATTATTAGCACTTTCTAATATATTTGGGTATTTAAAAAAAATGACAGCCTTAACTTAATGGGAGTTAGAAAATAATCAAAAATCAATTAAATAAAATAAATATAGAAGTAGAATCAGAGAACCGCCATCTTTGAATCATTAACTCGTTAAATTCACTAAATTGGCCCATTACTTATCCCTAATCTCAAATCTCTAAGTAATTATCTAGCGCTGAGATAACGCAATTGTTTTCAAATTCAAACAGACAGACAGTTTGGGATTACTTTAGTTCTGTTTACGTTTGGAAAGATTTATATGTATAAACAGTACGATTGTAAATACATTGGAAATGAGACACTTTAAAATTAGCGGTAGCAAATAAAATATACAGTGTCTTAAAAGAGTTATTGTTTGTTTCATCATCATCATTTTTTGACTGATAATTAATTTGATAATTTCAAAGGATAAAACAGAACTCTATGTATACTTACTTAGACTTCGTCTTCTGTCTGTCTGTCTGTCTGTCCGTATGTCTGTATCTCAAGAACCGTGATAGAAAAAGAGTTGAAATTTTGAGGGATGATGTATCATAATTCTATAACGTTTTATATTCTACTAGCTGTGCCCTGCGGTGCTACCCGCGTTATAATGGATGAAGTACTCTTAACCAACAACATATTTACTTTAATAAAAAATCAATATTATTATGTTGATACAACTTAAACAAATTATTTCGACCAAATTAGGTACCTACCATAAAAACGGTTTTTGTGAGTTAATCTTAAAAGATAGACATATACTATCGCGGACTGTTATTTAGATCATTAAAAGAGCTATTATTCTTTAATACATATTTTTTGTGTATCTTGAACCGTTTTTTACACGGCGCACGCAACGGAAGGCTTCAAAGATGAACAATTTCTCCCGTTTTTTACACATTTACCACGATATCTTTGCTCCTATTGGTCGTAGCGTGATTTTATATAGCCTATAGCCTTCCTCGATAACTGGACTATCCAACACAAAAAGAATTATTCAATTCGAACCAGTAGTTTCGGAGATTAGCGCGTTCAAACAAACAATCAAACAAACAAACAAACTCTTCAGCTTTATAATATTAGTATAGATATTGTTTTTAGAAAATACAGTCAGCATCATGTTGCCGCTATAACATAAAATGCTAAAAAAAATCATTATAAATACGTCCCTAGCATAAGGTGCCTCCCATACAACAAAACGTGATTATTATTAAGTTAATCACTGCGCAAAGTACTTGAATAGGTGATGCAACTTGTACAGTTAAATTTCCTAAAATTTTTGATCATTATCAAAACCTTTCAAAAATCATTAAATCAAAAATAGTAATAGTAAGTTTCACAATTAGATTCGAACGATGGCGTCTGCGAAAGTTTGCAAAAACTGTGTTGCAGAGCCAACGCCTTTTGTACAAAACTAACGAGTTTTTTTTTAACTTTGAAAAGTACGTTTTGCGCTAAACACCCGTTTAGGACAGGAAACTCAGCAGTAGGGAACGTGTTCAAACCACTGCACGGGAATTAATGTTAGATGTTTTGAAAAAGATGGGTAACGAAGGTCTGCAATTAGCACCAAAACCCGTTTGGATTATGTAGGTGGATGAGAATCTTTTACCCAAATTAGTATTCTATTATTAGATCGCTTAATAACTACAAACAAAATATATATAACAAATTGATAGAACACTGCTGGCCCTAAGCCTCTTACATCAGATTTGCTGATATTTCGTTAACATAGGGGTCTGATTAAATACTATAAAAGATTTCATAAGAAATAGTGAGATTTTTATTTCTGCTGTTAAAAATTACACAGGAGGTTGCGGGATCGTTTCCCACCGGGGCACCAGATTTGAACTATCTGATATTTCTGGACTAGATGTTTTATATGTATAAAATGTATAATCTTACAAAAAAAATGTATCTATGTAAGTAGTATATCACTTTCTCCTTGGTCTGGGTGTTTAATATGTATAACAAAAAATATCTATGTACGTATGTATGTATATTATATTAAGTATATCAGATGTCTAGTACCCGTAACACAAGCGCAGAGCTTACCACGGGGCTAGATGTTGTTGTGTGGATTGTCAGGAAATATTTATTTATTTTAATTTTATCAGTTACCTAAACACCCATAGTACATAAAAACTCTGCTACGTTTGGGGTTAGGTTGGTTGGTACGAAACTATTTTTTTATATCCATAGAGAGCGTAGAAGGAATGGTAGTTGGGGCCGAAAAGTTGTTGTATACAGGCCATGGATCGGTGAGAGCAGTGTCGGTCGACCACCAACAAGGTGGTCAGATGACTGGTCAAGGCTCACGGTGGATTCAATAGGATTCCGATCCTAATAATTTCTCATCTTTGAGAGAGGCCTACATATTATGTCTAGCAGTTGACGTTCTACGCCTTAAATGCTGATGATAAAATATAAATAAATAAATAAAAATATTTCCGGACTAATCACACAGCATAACATTGATGGTCATATCTTTTGACTGCATAGTTGAAGAAAAATCCTATATATATCTGAATTTGCAGACTATTATCTATATATTGTATTATTGTTGTATTATTATCTTAATATATATTAATCTCGTGTCACAATGTTTGTCCTCAATGGACTCCTAAACCACTTAACCGATTATAATAAAATTCGCACACCATGTGCAGTTCGATCTGAAAAAATTGAGAGCTAAGATAGTTTAAATCTCAAATTATAGTCGCAATTTTAATTTATTGCTAGTTATTTTTCTGTTATTATCTACAGGTTAAGAAAAGTGTAAAATAAATGTCTTTTTTTAGCTTGTCTATGATTTTTCTTGATAAGCTATTCATACGTGGTGGTAAAATACTCTTTGAGCTATTGTCTATGTCTCGAAAGTTCAATATTCATTTTATAGGTTGTCTATGATTTTTCTTGATAAGCTATTCATACGTGGTGGTTATTATACTCTTTAGGCTATTGTCTATGTCTCGAATGTTCAATATTTAACATAGTTTTCAATCATTTTTTTCTGACATGAGTTTAAAGTACTTAATTATTATTTTTTTATTTTAATTTTTTTTGTTAAAAGCGTCCGTGAAATAGCGGAGATTATCTATATTCTATATCTATATAAATAAAAATGAATTGTTGTTCGTTAGTCTGATTAAAACTCGTGAACGGCTGGGACGATTGAGCTGATTTTGGTTTTAAAATGTTTGTCGTAGTCCAGGGTAGGTGAAGCAACCTAAACGGTGAGCAAATAAGGAAAAATTGCCGGGAACCTTTTTTACCCGTGCTACGCCGGGGCGGGCCGCTAGTTATTGTATATATTGTATACACACAGTTGTAAAACAAAGCCACCGATATGACTTGAAAGGTAACACCTTTCACGTAATATAATGTGGCTGTGGCGTCACAGCCTTATGAACAGTTACCGCATGATAAATTCGAGAAAGTTGACATCGGCTCGTTGGTCTAGGGGTATGATTTTCGCTTAGGGTGCGAGAGGTCCCGGGTTCAAATCCCGGACGAGCCCAATTTTTTTAATTACAGGTTTATTTTAATAACATTTATAAAATAAGACTCTAGTTATAATGGTAACCACAATAGTAAATGTCTTTTCCGTCTTTTAATTTTTAATGAAATTACAAAAGGTAATGGACACAGCACAATACCACACTGAGCAATCCAAGCTGCAGGAAATAAATCTCCTTCAGAGATTTACAGATATAAAGCTACAGCTGATAACTTCCGAGGAAGTTAGATAAATGGGCATGAGTGCTATTTTTACTGGGATAAAAAAATATATCTGAAGTTATTGCATCAAAAGCTTTAATCGTTTACGTTATTAGGAACCCACAAACTTTAGCTAATATCTCCCCCACAAATCAAAAATTTAAAAGACGGAAAAGAAGTTTACTACTGTGGTTATCATTATAACAAGAATCTATTTTTAACCCCCGACAAAAAAGAGGGGTGTTATAAGTTTGACGTATCTGTCTGTCTGTCTGGGACATCATAGCTCCCGAACGAATAGAAAAATTTAGTTTTTTTTTGTATGAAAGGTGAGCCTGGCGCGTGTGTCATCAGATATGTTTCATGAAAATCGGTTGTGCCGTTTAAAAGTTATGGGATTTAGAGTGGGGAATTAGAACCAAAAATCTGCAAATATGCTTGAGTAGGGTATCAAATGAAAGCGCATCTCGTGCACATTACAAAATTATAATGTTTACTTTTGAAGGAAATAAAAGCATTGGAATCGGGGGTTTTCCTTAAATTTTGATTTATTGATATTGTAATTAAAATAGCCACGAAATTAAAAAAAATTGGGCTCGTCCGGGATTTGAACCCGGGACCTCTCGCACCCTAAGCGAAAATCATACCCCTAGACCAACGAGCCGTTGTCAATACTCCTAAAATTATGAGACTCATAATTTGTATCAAGAACAGGTTTACTTGTGACGGTCCACCTTTCACTTATCTACCGAAGTAAGCTGGGCCATAAAGTTACTCGATAATCTAAAGTATGTTATCAATATGATTGCTCATTGTAGCTAGTAGTAGCGATCCACAAACAGAGGTACTATGTAGGTTATGGCTGAAAATCTACGTTTGCTCCCCTTGAGCATGTTCCACGTTGAGCCGCGACCATTTGACGTGCTGCAGCACACACAATGTGCAACTGTATATTTTTTTGCAACATATATTCTCTGTATTATATTGTAACTGTTTTATTTTGTATTTCTTTATCTTTGTGTGTCTGTAGTCGGAAATAAATGTTTTTTACTTACTTACTTACTAGGTATTTATTAATCTTTACAACTTTAGAAATCTCTTTATCATCATCATCAATCATTTTATTAACGCAGTCTTTTCGACTTCACCTCCTGTGCTAGTTAGAAACTGTGTTACACCAAAGTACTGCCCCACAAACGATGTAAACATAATATAAAATACCTTGCAGACAAACCTAAACTAAGAAACAAGATACAATATAATTTATTTCCATTGTTTGGTTTTTACAAATTTTAGAAACATCAACAAATCAAATACAAAACTATTATTTACTAGTAGTGCCCCGCGGTGTTTCCCGCGTTATAATTATTTTTCCCGCGGGATGACACTTTCCCGCGGCTTAAAGTAGCCTATGTCCTTTCTCAGGCTCAAGAGATTCTGTGCACCAAACGACATTTAAATCGGTTCAGTAGTTTTCGCGTGAAAGCGTAACAAACAAACTTACATTCACATTCATATAAAGGTAGGGATAACCCGCAACACAAGCTAAGAGGTTACTTACGACGTAGCTAGATATTGCTGTCTGGATTGTCAATCTATTTAGTTTTAATTAGGTATATTTAAAGTACAATTTCATTGCTGGATAGGAAGTCACTCATCATCGGTAAATTTAATTTGCTTCTGATTAAGCCAGCCTGCAAATTGACGCCATTTTAAGTCGAAAACTTCGAAAATCATTTATTCCATTACATTAGAATAAACATTATTTATACATACATTTATTTCGACACTTACAGACAAAAGAATACAATTATAAAATCCAAACCATAAAATAAAACATAAATACATGTTATCTATTATCTATAATATAAAAATGAATCGCAAAATGTGTTGGTAAACGCATAACTCAACAACGCCTGGACCAATTTGGCCAAATCTTTTTTTAAAATTTTCGTTGAAGTTCAAGGATGGTTTTTACGGCGAGAAAAAATTGAATTATTGTTGGAAAAACCTTAAAAATAGCCCTTTTCTTTTTCCCATACAAATGATTTGTAACTAAAACGTAGTCAATTTGAGCTTTATTGCTATGGTATAAAGTTCATATTAAATTACAAGCACTCTCTGTTGTCTAAGCAAAATGTAGGTGTGTTCCTAACGTCAAAGATCATATCTATCAAAAGTATATGAAATTTTCATGTCACAATGTTAGTTACCGTACTCCTCCGAAACTGCTTTACCGATTTTTACCAAATTTTATATGCGTATACAGTAGGTCTGGAGAATCAGCTACTATCAATTTTTCATTTTGCAAAACAACGTTTGCTGGGGTCAGCTAGTATGTATATAAAAATGAATCCCTATTTCCCTTGGTCACGGCATCACGCCTGAACTGCTGGACCTATTTCGCTAATTCCTTTTTTGTTCTGTTTGTTATTATCAGGAGAAGGTTAAAAGTTACTTAACCACCATATAAAATTATTAACCTTTTTATGTAACCTAAAGACATTTTACATAGAATTGATATAGTCAAAGAGAATGAAAAAAAAATGGCGTGTGAAAAATCAAAAATCTGCTTATTTATGGCGTCTAAGGCGGAATAAAGTTCGCCAAGTCAGCTAGTATTTTATAGTTTAACCCATCATCATCATCATCATTCTCTTGCTCTTATCCCACATTACGTGGGATCGGCACAACAAAGTGAGTCACAACAAGTAACACATACGGAAGATAAAAAAAACCCTTTTAACGTTAAGCCGAAACATTACATTTAGCATGAATATTTGATTTTTTTCATACTAGTCAGAAATTTAACTTTTTTGTCTATCCAAGTGATAGCGACGCTTTAAAAATCTCCGTTTCCACTTGGGCGAAAATCATTTCAAAATTCCTTTGTGCGTATGCATATAATTGTTAGAGATAGTTGGGACTAGTTAGAAAAATAGACATGCCAAGTACAGTGTCAGATATCCACCAAAAAGCACCGATGATTTTCAAACTCGCTAATGCAAAATATATTTAAACCAACTAGTAATAATAAACGTTATCAAAACGTGAACATTCCAATAACGATAAAATAGTATTTACAAAGTTCATTAAATCCAATGATCTGAAGTAAACAATACAAACAGGTTTCAAACAACACTATCGGGCTCGAACCTGCCAACATTGCAGAACAATCTGACCTACATACAAACAATACAACAAACTTCGAACTAAATCTTTAAACAAGACATAACACATTCGCAGTAAATAAATGCACTGAGAAAGTAAGTTGTAAGACTCCTTAAGAACTAGCAAGAGTCGAGTTTATTTTCCAATATAGTATCGATAGTGCTAGTGCAGTACTTTATGTACAAAATCGATAAGAACAACGAACGTTCGTTATGTTGAACAAATCTATCTAATAGGGTAGATGACTAAATAAAAGAATTAGTCCGTCAATTAGCTTGCTTAAAAATAATAATAATAATACGACACAAGCCCCCACTCCGGAACTTTGAAGCTCTGTATATTTTCCTTTAAATAAATTGATAAAGCAAAAAATAGGTGATCAATATTTTTGGACGAGCTTATAAATGGACTTAATGGAATACCTAATTGTTTATGTAGTGCCATTGACGTGGGCGTGGAAGAGAGAAAGGTATACAAGATACAAGATAGATACAAAATCATTTATTTCCATTGTTTGGTTTTACAAAACTTTTTACAAAAATACAAAAAAAAACATAGGTGCTTAAAGATAAGTAGGAAATAAATTTATGGTATCTGGTCGCTTCGCTTTTTTTTGCACTAGAGCAAAGAAGCGATTAGAAACTCTACCTCATTACAAAATCAACGTTCTATACCCAAATTTAATTAGTTAAAAAAACTGCATAATCAGGATGCCTTAGGTATGAAGTTGATTGTATCAATTTATAATGAAACAAGGGATAATTGGAAAAACATCCAAAAATGCTCTGCCACTGTTGGAGAAAGCGCGCTGGGGATTGACTTTTTTCCTATCCCCTTCACAAGTGATCCTCGCAGGGGATTTCTGGTGTAGGCCGTAAGTATTGTGTCATTGTGATCTACGATGGAGCACAAAAGCTTCCAGTAATGGTTTCTTGAGAATACATTGCAAAATGCGACTTTGACTAAATCGTCTATCTTGATTCTGGTCGTTCGACTGCGTTTGCTAAGCCGCGACTTGATGATTTTTGAGTTTTTCGATAATTCGACGCTGTTGCAAGCGCCATGATCACGGGATAATTGGTTACATTCGCGGCTCTTTAGTAGACCGGGCCCGATCGTACCGGCGCCCCAAGGGCTTGGTTGACTTATTATTATCGTTAAGAATACTTAATTGAACAAGAAAATAAGATTTATACTATAGGTGGGCTTAATGCCAAGGCATTTTCTACCTGCCAACCTCAAACAGGTAAGTAATTTAAGTTTTGAATCAGTCAACTGAACCCGCTCAGTGATTTTTTTATTAGAAGCAATGAGAAAACTGTTTCAACTTCTAATCGACAAAACAAAGGACAAGCGAGTCGGCAGATAATTATTGACAAATTTAACGGTCAATTCTCTTCTTATAAGGTCTAATATGAAACTATTTATTTCCAAAATATGATCGGACGTGTATAGCTACCGATTTTTAAACGCATTTTTATGTAAAACATAAAAATATTATGTTTAATTTGAGCGCTCAAATACACAAAGTGGTTATTGATAAGATCTCAGTAAATTGCACAAAACCAGCAGCAACTAAAAAACTGTAGGTACTTTCAAGTTTTATGCATTTTCATCACCCTAAAAGTTTGTATTCGCGTTTTTGTTGAAACCAGGTAGGTACTTGTAAATTCCAATTAGTAACATCGTAACACAGATAGGCGTTAGCGTGTGTCGGAAACACTAACGGCGGGTAACGGCGGATTGTAACCTACGTCTGGTCTGCATGCCTCTTAATAGCTGATCGTTACGTAGATTGGAGGTGCGACCCAGGGTTGGGGTGTAATGTTGTAATTATCGATAAATGAGGTAATTTTGGATGGTTTTTGTAGTTATTTATATATGTTTAACAAATATTAATTTTTCGATGATTGTCTTCTACGTAAGTTGTCATATATAATTTTATTTTGGATGGATGATAGTTATAGATTTTTTAAATATATTTTTACTCTGTAAAACATTTACATTTTTAACATTAATATTAAATCAGCGTAGTTCTATGAGCGAATATAGCGAAATAGATACATTTTTTTTTGTTAATTATCGTGTTTATCAATAATACTTATTAAAATATACATTATAATGTAAAATAATCGTTTATTACGTAAATTGAATGCACAAAATAGGTTTTGTTCAGAAATTTTTGTCGAATGATGAAGATAAGAGTAAAAGCAAACTGAAAAATGTCAGTTGTCAGTAATTTAGTTGTTTCGTTATATCTTAATTAATCTGGAATCTTGAAATATTTTTATAAAATATTAAGGTTTTGTTAATGTTTTTATTTAATTATAAACATTAATAAATAATTAAATTATATGAGTAGGTAGACACCCACCTTGTCACCGAGGTAGTCAATTATATACGAAAATATTTTTAAGAACCCTTTTCATCGACATCGATAGTTTTATAACACAACCCTAGCCCATGGCTAGCTCTGCGATAATGGCGACGTTAATCACAGGTGAGCCCAGCACTAACGAAGTTTCTTGTTGCCTTACTTTCATCGTGTTTGAACTCCGATGGACTAATTACTACGACCTTATTAATACTACCTTAAGGCACAATTTCGCTCGATTACGCCATGACTAGTGTTGTTCTGTGATGGAGTGATTAATTAAGTAGGTGACTCTATTCAAAGGGAGTAGGGTAGACTTTTGTTTGATAAAGTTGTTATGGGATAAGTGCCTTCTATTCATAGAGGAATATGGGTTTTGGGAAAAATGTTTTTGCGAATTAATCTACTGTTTCTTGCAAATAGAATGATGTTTCTTTTTTTAATACATTTCTTGTTTTGTAATAGCAATAGACATGATGACAACATAAAAAATAGATACTCTGTTTAGTCTGTGTAATAGTCCATCCAAAAATAATGGAAACCTATTTTACGCTTTATCCATTTAATTAAAATGTGCCAAGATATAGAGCATCAAAGTTTCGGAGTGTGGGTGTGAATGGCACACTATAGCCAAACATATTATGATCGAAGATTGTGCGTTGCAAGCGCACTTGTCGAAAAAAAAGTGTGAATTCGTAAATTCAATTTTATCGTGTGAGGCAGACTTAAATTAAATGTTTAACTTAAATTAGATACCTTGAAAGGTATAAATAAAAGTAAATCCTATCTCATTTAGTACTTTGTTTTTCTTTTATTATTGATAAGCCTTCATTTGACCACAATCTCACCTGATGTAAAGTGACGATGTGGTCTAAGATGGAGCATGAAGGCCTAGAACATGGCTTCTCTGGACCACATTACGAAACACGAAAAAATCGCTTCACGCACTGGCCCAGCCCGGAGGGTGGTGACAAGCCGCGGCCGAAGCCTACCACCAGAGACTGTTGTATTATGATAATAAAAGGTTAAATATTTTGTTATTTTTACCTTCTTCTAGGGGTTCAAAATTTTTGTCAACTGACATGTGGCTAAGCATGACCTAGAGACTAGATAAGTCTAAAAAATAAATCCATGCCCAATCGAAATGTTGTACAACAAAATATG
This sequence comes from Gymnoscelis rufifasciata, assembly GCA_929108375.1. NCBI lineage: Eukaryota > Metazoa > Arthropoda > Insecta > Lepidoptera > Geometridae > Gymnoscelis > Gymnoscelis rufifasciata. Next base: position 862,707 of record OV815315.1, on the reverse strand, counting down.
TTCGCCTGGTGCCTGCCATTCACACCTATTCCGCTTGATATACCATAAACAAAACACCTTGTATATATTGAAACAATTATAATTCTAAATTGCAAAGTTTCCCTAATTTTCAATTAAACTCAACCTTAGTGCTACTTCAAATCCAAATACCAATATCATGGTATATAAATAAGTTATTTCATTTTAATTTATTTTGAATAACTAAAAATACCTGAGTTAATTAATGAGCGGATATATCCAGTAACTTCCTACGTCAAATAGTCAAAGTTATATGTCACAATTACATCTACCTAATGATGATGATATTCACAAGAACATTTCCCCATCCCCTCGAAGTTTCCAGAACACATGGCACGTGTCCGTCGAAACATGTTCTAACTTGCGCCAAAATCTGCGGCGTCAAAGTTTCATCATAAAATCAATTTTCCGTTAACGTATGTCCCAAAATAAGGCTTAATAGGAGCACTTATGGCAACTTGGGAAATTCCCATAATAGTTGGCAACTTTGCCTGTTGACGTGTTAACAAGTTTGTTGTAATTTCGTTGTTGTTGGTTAAGCTGAGATGGAAGCACTTCGGCTTTTGTTAGTTGGTGTGTTGTAAATATGATTCAATGATTTAAATACAGCGGCCGGTCACGATTTCGTATACCGAGATGTAAATTGTACATAGCACGTAGCACGTACACTTAGCATTATGCTGAGCCGTATCCTAGTTCTTAACCTTAGATTAGGTAGTATTAAACCCAATAAATGTAAAATAAATACATTTGAATAGCCGACTACAATCACATTTTTTGCTCTTTCTTTTGATGTTTACATGTTGCTCTCCATTTTCTACCAAGGGCGCCGTAGATCTTACCAGAAGATGCGCAGCAGTCTTTGTTTAATTGTCATCAACTACTGCGACACACTTCATCAAATACTGCGTCGCACTACATCAAATACTGCGTCAGTCTACTTCAAATACTGCATGGCATGGCACTACATCAAATACTGCGTCAGTCTACTTCAAATACTGCATGGCACTACATCAAATACTGCGTCGCACTACATCAAATACTGCGTCGCACTACATCAAATACTGCGTCGCACTACATCAAATACTGCGTCAGTCTACTTCAAATACTGCATGGCACTACATCAAATACTGCGTCGCACTACATCAAATACTGCGTCGCACTACATCAAATATGAGTCTTACTACATCAAATACTGCGTCAGACTTCATCAAATACTGCGCTCGCCAATCCGTTCACCTATTTGTTGACCTATTTTATTAGAAAGGCCAATATTTCAGTCGATTTATATTACGAGAATAAGGCTACTACTTAATAGAAATTCTAATTAAAATATTGTAATAAAATTAAATAAAAATTAACATTGACATTTCGTGCCCAAAACACAAACTATAGAACTAATCGTGATGCTAAATTTATGTAGTCCAGCAATATTAATTCGTTTTATAGCTATTGCCTACTGTTTACGAGTGCGAGTGTTTGGATTGTTATTCACGTGGGACATTTTGGACCGCAGAGATTGAAATATAAAATGTATGTGTTTCGGAATGATATACTATATAAGTGTTATGTATTTATACGAGGCAAAATCTCAATTTTCACCCAAATTGATAAGGCAGTTTCGTCGTGAGAGTTTCTTAATTTCATAAATCCAAACTTTAGCGTATACAACTTTATAGAATATTTTTTTCTACAAAAGTAATTTTCCCAGTCTAGCTTGTGCCTTACGACGTTAATCTAGAAATCTAACAGCAATTAGTTCGCGGTATAAAAACAAAAGAAGCGCAGAAACGAACAACTTTATTAAACCGCGCAGTGATTAGAGAAGGGAGGGGAAAAAATATCGATACTTTCACGATAGGATTATTTAACCCCAGTAATCGTATCGAAAAAGTATCGATATTATTATGATTATTATTCTTAGTAATATAATAAATCTAAATTTAAAATTTAAGAAGAATCCCTGATTGCAATGCCTTAATTTCCTTAAAAGTAAAACACCATAATATTTTGTAATGTGCACGCCATGCACTTTCATTTGATGGTACGAGTATATTTGCAGATTTTTGGTTTTCCTTCCCCACTCTCACCCCCATAACTTTTGAACGGCACAACCGATTTCCATGAAACATGTCTAAGAACACTTGCGCCAAACTTCATACAAAAAATCTAAATTGAAATCGCTCCATCCGTTTGGGAGCTATTGATGTCTCAGACATAGAGACAGACAGACACGTCAAACTTATAAAACCCCTCTTTTTTGGTCGGTGGTTAAAAACAACAATAACCTCCTTTACCAAGTGCTATAGTATTAACGGAACGTAATATCTAAATAATATTACTTACAATTTTGTCTTATTTTGAATTTATTTTGAAATGAGTCTTAGTCACGTGACAAACTGTGACGATATTCTATACAAGGTGTTTTGGGATTGGTATATAAAGCGGAAAGGGCGAGAATGGCACTCACCAGGTGAACATATTTCGTTCGAAGATTTTTCGATTTAAAAGCCCATTTGTCGAAAAAATATCTTCTGTCTGTCTGTTTATTCCGGCTACTATACGAAAAGGCTGAAGCGATTTTAATAGCACTCTCTCTGGTATATTAAATAGCATAAGGCAAGTGTAGTTATTTATGCTACTTTAGTACGGGGAATTGACATGGATGATAAGTTTGAATGACATAAGAATATTGTATAAAATTGTTTTTCTTTTTTTTTTTTAACATGTATTTAATGTAATTTGACGCAAACCCAATTTTTAGTGCACCCTCCGGGGTGCATGTACGTATCGACTTAAAATGAAACAATTTATATACCTATATCTGTATAAATACAAATACAGATAAGTAAAGTTATAGAGCTGGCCGTTTCCAACAGAAGTAACAAGAAATCTATGAGGGAAGCATTACGACCATCGGTGGATGATTTAAGACATCTTCATCTTCAAGGAAGGAGTGAGTGTTGAGATGACGAGTGAGAGAGGAAAATGGAAGAAAAAAACATGTTGTGCCGACCCCACGTAATGTGGGATAAGGGCAGGAGAATTATTTAAATTGAAGATGATAATATTATAAAGATTATGTTTCTAATATGCTCTGTGGCTCGGTGGGCAAAGGTCGGCCTGAGACGTAAAAGGTTCCGGGTTCGATTCCCGCCGGGGGACAAGATTTTGTACTATCTACAATTTCTGGTTTCCAGTCTGAATGTTTTCTATCTATCAAATTTATGTATTTATAAAAAAAATGTATCTGTATAGTTTATCAGTCACATAACACCTGCTGTGTGTTTAGTCCGAAGACATTTATTTAATATACTAAAGATATTATAATTCCCTTTTTTTATTGAAAACTAGTGCCCCGGCTTCGCACGGGTTTTTATTAAAAAAAAATTCCGACAATTATTCGATTTATTATCGCCTTTTAAACCTTCCCTAGACCTCCACGAACATTTCAAGACTATGATAAGATAAATCCGTTCAGCCGTTCTCGAGTTTTAATCAGACTAACGAACAACAATTCATTTTTATTTATATAGATAGATGATTCTGTAATACTCATGCCATAAAACTATAAAAGCGATAAATGTCGATAAGATTACCGGCTTCACCGACTATAGTCGAATACTGTCCACTTTAAATATGAAGTGTGAAAAGCGATTGGATTTTTTTATTTGCCCACTCTGCTCTGTTTAATTTGCCATCGACGGCGCTCGATTGAGAGTAGAGTAGTGTTTACACAGAGATTTTGTATTTATAATATATTTATAACCCTCATTGGCTGCCATTTTAAATGCACCAATCGCCGGTAGCCGGTACAGCTTTGTATGAGTTAATGGATTTTATTATATTTATTCGTTTTTAATTATTTTTTAAAGTTATTACCATTAATAGAATAATTAATTAAATGAGAACCACCGTGAGTATGTAGTGTGACGTCCGTCAACAAAGAAGCAGTATGCTGTAAGCTGAATGAAAATATTTTTGGTGTTTACTCCTTCGATTTGAGTTATAAGGATTGGAGTAAACTCCAATCGTGCGTCGTAGCTGACAAACACACACTTTTTTTTATTGGCATATTGTCTGAGGTCTTCAATATACGGAACTCTTACCTGTGAGCACTACATAGTTGGCCGTTACATCATGCGTAGGTACTCAAGTTATTTTTTTTTTTTTTTAATTTATTTTAGTTCAATCATATTTTGATACAATATTGACAATTACGCAATATTTACAATTTGACACAGTTACAGAGCGGAGTCGAACTAAATATGGTTGGGCTTTCTTGTAATACCACAGTCCACGAGTTGCCACTTACTCCAATATGATGATGTGTCCTAGCCGATTCGGCTATGGCGACTCTGTCACCGGTCAGGCATTTTAACCTAGACTTAAGTCAGTTAGGGTGTAGATAGTCTACTTTTATTGTGTGCTCTGTTATAGCTCGAGTATCCAAGTTTGTTAACAAATGTGCGTGGGAAACTTGGGCATGTCAAGGTGCCACCCACTTAGTCGTGGTGGATAGTCAGGGTCTCCAGCTCATCCCATTTCATATCAAGAACTTCACGCCGCTCAATATATTATTCCTAATAAAACTTTACAAGGTGTAAAGTAGTACAAAGCCGTCATGTCCGCTCTTCAAAATAAAACTTACGCAACTCTAAGCTCTTAGCCAATTCCAAGCACTTTCCAACACCTCAGCCTCCCAAAACTTGTTTCTTCTATTTAGTTAAAATGCCGATACGGCCTCGAAGTTGGGCGGTTTAGTAACTGTCTGAATAGGGACGAGAAGTTGTAGGCTTTGAAACCATTGTGAGTTTGAGGATCTTGTTTACATACTTTGGGAATAGTTAAAAAAAAATAACTATAATACAGAGTGCCACTACAAAGAAACTTATTATTATTTTAATCCTTGCGGCCAATTTCCGCACAGAAACTTTGTAAAGTTAGATACACGTTATGCATTATACTCTCTCATTATACTCTATGACTCTCATTATTGCTGAAACTGTATTAAACATTCGTAGAGTAGTTTAAAATAATTATTCCACAAAATCAGAGTAATCTAAGCATGGTAGTTATGCCAAGAGTTTTATCGCTTTGTCACATGCGCTTTATTTATTAACCACCGTTTAACTTTACTTAGAGATGTTAAAACAGGGCCGCAAGTAAACAGATAGTAGGCAAAATTTTTTTTTCTTTGGATAAAAAAATATAAATATTTTTACTCTTTATTTTTAAGTGATTACAAGTCTCTATGCCCACAGTACTCTACAGATATATTTCAGCAAACCGCGGCAGGTGGCGCCGCCGTCGTAAATCTAAACTCGCACATACCTGAATAGGAAAATGTGGGTTTTTAGAAGCGATATATTATTATCGTAACATTTGATTTTTATCGCCCGGACAGGGGTTTTAACGGGGATACGCTTTCGGATTAGTTTTCAAAAGCGCTTAACGGAAATTTTGCTTCAATGTACATATGAATTAAAATGTCTGGTACCCGTAACACAAGCTTAGAGCTTTCTTCATTGTTGATATAGACCAAAATTACTTAGATTTTAAAAGGCACAAATCTCGGCGCTCCGCTACTTAATCATGCAAGATCAAGTTACCTGGCGCATAAACAAAACATAACCATACATAACAATGTTTAAGATTATGATAATGTAACTTTTTCTTACGTCTACATCAGCGGGCCAAGATTCATGTCGCGTTAGCGTGTTAACTCATCGTGAGTCACACACGAAGTTCTTGTCAACATTAGCGGACAAAGATTTCTGTCGCGTTCATGTGCTACAAGATTCTGAAGTGACGTTGTAGGCACGCCCACGCCAAACATCGTTTCGCCCGAATACTTCGCGTTGACACGAATACTCGCCAATGTAGCGGCACCATTGGGATCAATAGCGTCCAAAATGATCAACCATTATTTTTATGTATACATACTAAACTTTAAACATATTAGATCAATATAATATATTATACATATATTATACTAGTGGCCCGCCCCGGCTACGCACGGTTTTTTGTTCAATTTTTTTCCCGGCAATTATTTGTTTTTTTCTCGCATTTTAAACCTTTCCTAGACCTCCACGAACATTTCAAGACTATGATAAGATAAATCCGTTCAGCCGTTCTCGAGTTTTAATCAGACTAACGAACAACAATTCATATTTATTTATATAGATTACTAGCGGCACGCCCCGGCTTTGCACGGGTAATTATTCAAAATTGTTTCAAAATGATTCGAATTTTTCTCGCCGTAAAAACCATCCACTCCAACGAACATTTAAAAAAATAAATTGGCTAAATTGGTATAGGCGTTGTTGAGTTATGCGCTTAGCAACACATTTTGCGATTCATTTTAACCCCCGACAAAAAAGAGGGGTGTCATATGTTTGACGTGTCTGTCTGTCTGGGGCATCATAGCTCCCGAACGGATGAAGCGATTTCAACTTAGTTTTTTTTGTTTAAAAAGTGAGTCTGGCGCGAGTGCTCTTAGACATGTTTCATGAAAATCGGTTGTGCCGTTTAAAAATTGTGGGGGTTAGAGTGGGGAAGGAAAACCGAAAATCTGCAAAAACTCGAGTATCAAATGAAAGCGCATTGCGTGCACATTACACATTATTATGGTGTTTTACTTTTAAGGAAATTGAAGGATTCGAATCGGGGGTTTTTCTTATATTTTAAATTTAGATTTATTATTTATAAGAAGATTAAGGTAAGAGAAAACATACTATTGATTGCAATCTTCAATTTGGTGTAACCGACAACAAACATAAACTTGGTTCGGGTCAATTTGTGTAACGTTAGTTTTTTGAAGAAAGTTGGTTTTATATTGGTGTATAATTTTTCGTTCAAGCTAAGAATTAGTGTAAGAGCAATGCTGGTTTGCCAAGATACATACACCAACTTAACCTTCTTCGGTCATAGGAATACAACAATTCGACTTATGTAAATGGATCACATACCTACTCAGTTACAACATAATTTCGACGGAAGTCTGCAAAATTTACAGTTAAAATGTGTAGCGTAACTGTATTTTTTTAAAGTTAGAATTATATTATTATGCTCTTCGAAAGAGCAGAAAAAACTAAAAAACCTGTAAACTCAACTTATTTTACGTGTTTTGGTGGTTAACCCAATTGAACTGCCAACCGACGATATTATGTACAATATCTATGCTATAATGGTAGGGTTTAGTTCTGAAAATAACTTTTTGAATGGGATTAGTTACCTGTTAACGAATTATTAACAACTAACTAAGCGACAAAATATTATCAAGCGACAATTTTTTTATTTCCGCACACGACCATTCAGTAGGGAGCCGATCGCGCGGCAGATTATTTCGTGATCTTAACCCCCCTCCCGTACCTTCGTGCCCGAGTGACGCCTGCCACTCCACAACGCATAGTGTCACAAAACTATAATAGTTAGAGATATGATGTAACAACGTTTTTTGTAGATGATGATAAGTTCTACAAAGTTGTAATACATCACTTAGTTATATATTCAATAGTTTTCGCAGCATTCGCGATTAAAGAAAGATTATAGGTTTATTTTTTCATAAAAATCAGTTATTGTCACAAAACTATACTAATTAGAGATATGATGTAACGACGTTTATTGTAGATAATGATAAGGTTTACAAAGTTGTAATACATCACTTTGTTATATATTCAATAGTTTTCGCAGCATTCGCGATTAAAGAAAGATTTTAGGTTTATTTTTTCATAAAAATCGGTTATTGTCACAAAACTATAATAGTTAGAGATATGATGTAACGACGTTTAGTGTAGATAATGATAAGGTCTACAAAGTTGTAATACATCACTTTGTTATATATTCAATAGTTTTCGCAGCATTCGCGATTAAAGAAAGATTTTAGGTTTATTTTTTCATAAAAATCGGTTATTGTCACAAAACTATAATAGTTGGAGATATGATGTAACGACGTTTATTGTAGATAATGATAAGGTCTACAAAGTTGTAATACATCACTTTGTTATATATTCAATAGTTTTCGCAGCATTCGCGATTAAAGAAAGATTTTAGGTTTATTTTTTCATAAAAATCGGTTATTGTCACAAAACTATAATAGTTAGAGATATGATGTAACGACGTTTATTGTAGATAATAATAAGGTCTACAAAGTTGTAATACATCACTTTGTTATATAGTCAATAGTTTTCGCAGCATTCGCGATTAAAGAAAGATTTTGGGTTCTTTTTTTTCACCATGGGTTACATTATCGGAGTTTGGTAAGGAATCATATTATTTTTGAAAACTAAATATAGCCTATGTCACTCAGGGATAGTGTAGCTTTCGAATGGTGAAAGAATTTTTTAAATCGGTGCAGTAGTTTCAGAGCCTATTCGAGACAAACAAACAAACAAACAAACAAACAAAAAATCAAACCTTTCCTCTTTATAATATTAGTATAGATAATTTATTTTGAAAGGAGCTAATAATATAGTCCAAATATATTCGCCCTTTTGGGCAAATAATACAATTACAGCAAAAAATAAAATACTCCACGATCCAGGAAAACTTGCTTGCTGAATTCAGCAAAATCACAAACTGACCCTTCTGCGGAAATCTAACCTGCAACTGCGACCCTTGCGTTGTAAGCGTTCCTTATAACCTTCACTGCGCCTTTCAGGCTATCGAAAAAATAACTCAGCTAAACAAAGTCAACAAGACATGACAGAAACCAAATCTTCAAGATCAACTCCAGCCAATAAATAACCACTGGTTGCCCAGACCCCGCCCGCCCATAAATCTGCCGCCCTACATCACAACACATTATCTAATGGCCCTGCGACTGTTCACTTTTGGTTATTGCTTGACAAAAGTTTACTTACATCAGAAATTTTTAAATGGTCTATTCGTAAAGCTTCGATTTGAAAAGGTTTCGACTCGTTCAGCGAGCTATGGAAAGGCTATGCTCAGGGTTTCTTAACGAGAAGAAATAAAGAGATAGGTAGAGGAACACGGTTTACTTGCTACTCGCGCCGCAAGCTCGGGTTCGGTTCCCCGAGAGTGTTTGTATGTTCTGCAATCATTTTCTCCGCCATCCACCTTCTAGATCTTCACGCCCCATCTTAGACCACATCCTCACTATACATCAGGTGAGATTGTGGTCAAATGAAGGCTTATCGTGCATAAAAAAAATTTAATAAGTCGCCTCTCAATAAAACAACTGTTGGAAGATGGACAGCATCGTTTCTTTTTTCAACTAACTGTACCTACTCTAACCACTTGAACGTCCAGTGGTACTGTAGTGCCACAAAACTTTATGCCGACTAACGTCCATGGTACTAGAGTGCCACACGAGTTTTTGGTTTTTTTATTTCGGATTTTCTTTATTTTCTAATAAGACAAGTTGCTAGTGTCAATGTCAGATGTCATTGTCAATAATTATTCTACTAAATTCTAATTAGAAAAACCCATACCTGGCAACAAAAATTATGAAAAAAAAATTATTTTGTCAATAAAGTGAGAGAAATTTTCCGCCATTTTCCTATTTTTCGCAAGTTAATTTCTTTATGATTTACTTGTGATATCTGTATTAAAATTAAATATGTTATTGAAAAAACTAGACTCCAACCCCGTTAAAACGGTACCAAAATAATAATTAAATGTTCAGAGGAGGTATTTTACATAAATTTATCAAAATAGGTCTCCAAATCAGTCTAAAAATGCTACCATCCTATTTTTGATAATTTTTTAGTAAATGAAGATGTAGGTACGATGATTCGTATTATTATTCAAGTTTATATAATTATAATAAAGAAAATAAATACATTTTTGGTTTTGAAATAGGTTTAGTACTTTTTATGTGATAAATAGTTTTAACGGAAAAATTGCGCAGCGTGTCACGCACCGCTCGCGTAACGCGGGCTGGGACGTTAGTCCCTAGTTACGCCGCGGGCGCTGGACGTTACAGTGGCTAATCTGATCATCTAATATTATGAGAAACAATAAGTTCAGCCATAGTTTAGCGAAACACGATCTATGGCTCCTTTGACAGAGATGATGAATGATTCAACCTTTCTATTCTCATTCGCTAAACCTAGCTAAACCCATTTTTCGACGGCAATGTTTCAAATGCCGATGACTACAGCCATTTTTCTAGTCAGCCATTTCAGAAGCCGTGTTTTATAGTCAGCAGTTATGTCAATTTTGGCTGAGCGAGTTATTGTGCGGGCGGCACGTTTATGAATACGAAACTACATGAAACTAGCTATTGGAAAGCGAGATAGTCTGCTGGAATTCGATGCTGTGACAAAATATTATTGATACATCGAAAACGTGATCGAGTTTTGCAAGTATTCCTAAATAGTATGTTATGATTAGATGCGTTATACAAATACTTAATTCTGCGGTCGGTCGCCAATGCGCCTGAGTTGTAATATTTTTTGTTTTGTATAATTTATTTATTTTTCGTCAGTAGTACAATGGGTATTTTAAAGCCTTATTGTTGGAAATTATTGCTCTTCTAGGTAACCATAAAACGTTATTTTTGCTATCGTTGTTTTCAGACATAAGTTTATTATTGAATCACTTTGAGAGCAAGGGTGCAAGTTACACATCATATTAACCTTTTAATAGTCTGTGTAACTTGCTTCTTTTGATAGTCTGTGTAAATATTAACCTTTTAATAGTCTTTGTAACTTGCTACTTTACTAAAAACGGGCGAGTAGCTTATTTCAAAATTAAATAATAATTATAAAATGTTATTTGAATTTATGTCTGCGAAGTCACAAATATAATAAACACCAAAGCACACTGATTACGCAATAAAACAAAATTATCGCGAAATTAAATTTAAGCAATTAATAAATTTACTAATTAACTTGACTTCCCTAATGAGGTTGTTATTACAAATTTTTCAATTGAACAGTCGGCCATAGGAAGTGGGAAGTTAAACATTATTGTGTTCGCGGTAAAGTTTAAAATGGCTTGAATTAGTCCAGCTTCTGTGCACAACGAATTAATTTCTAAGTAAAAGTATTAAAATTGTTTCAAAAGGTTTCAAGTCAATTATTTTTGTGTTCATAACAATGTTTTATGAAATATTTTTGACAACTTCGCGGTAAAATGCAGAAGAAAAATCTAAAAAAAATCCAATTTAATTTGATTTTCATCAAGGCTTTGTCCGGTCCGTGTTTCATTGATAACGTCAGATATAACGTCTATGACGATTATCATCTATAGAAATGATATATTATATTTGAAATGATATATTATTTTTGGAATATGTTAAAATTGCGGTGACAAAAACTCTGAAACGTGATATTCTTCAGTTTACAACCTCCGACTTTCTACGTGAATGGACTTTTATAAAAGCTAGACTCTAAACTCTTTTAAAATTCACGTGTAAATAATAATACTTTAACAGTTAAATTTATACTGATATGTGTTAATTTGTACTTGGCTTGCTTTAACAGTTTCAAATCTATTAAATCAAATAATAAAAAAATTGGGCTCGTCCGGGATTTGAACCCGGGACCTCTCGCACCCTAAGCGAAAATCATACCCCTAGACCAACGAGCCGCTTGTGAAAGATGCTAAATTATTCTTACTGTTAAATCCAAACAAGATAGGCTCTAGTGAAAGGTGACCCAGATTAAGTAGGCACATTATGCATACGTAACTGAAAACCAGTTTTGTGATGTACGAGATAAATTTGAATGTTTAAATTTGACATTTAAAGATGATGCTATAAATGATGTTAGAGACATCATCCTAAAATCGACTTTGTGTTATTAAGGGACCTTAAGTTATCCTACTACTATTATAAAGGCGAAAGTTTGTAAGTATGGATGTATGGATGTTTGTTACTCTTTCACATAAAAACTACTGAACCGATTTAAATGAAATTTGGTACACAGAATTTCTAGAGCCTGAAAATTAACATAGGCAACTTTTTACCGCGGGAAAACGTCATTCCGCGGAAAAAACCATTATAACGCGGGTAACACCGCGGGGCACAGCTAGTTTTGTATAATGTAATGTTGTATGAGAAGAAAGCTTTAGGAAAGGTGAAATACCATTGAATTTGATAAATGACACATTTATCCTTAAAGACCAGAACATAAATATCATATTGTTATTGTGGTGAAAGGATTTTCTCTTTTGTTAACTAAGTAGGTAGGCAGGGTGCCCTATATTTTTTTTTGGAGGTTTTGTCTGTTCACGTCCGTAAGTGGTAACCCTCTGAATCCTTACACGTGACCTCCGGGTGGTGCTAAGAACAGTCTCTGGTGGTAGGCTTCGGCCGCGGCTTGTCACCACCCTCCGGACTGGGCCAGTGCGTGAAGCGATTTTTTCGTGTTTCGTAATGTGGCCCGGAGAAGCCACCTTCTAGGTCTTCATGTCCCATCTTAGACCACATCGTCACTTTACATCAGGTGAGATTGTGGTCAAATGAAGGCTTATCGATCATAAAAAAAAAAAAAAATAATATTTGGGTTTGTCCTATAAAAATTGGCCGCTTTGCAAAGACAAAAAAACTCAATGACTGAGAATTTAATGCTCACAAATTATAAGAAATTTAATCCTAAGTCAGCAATTATTGTATACCTACTTATTTGTTATTTCATATAGATTAAACATTGTCATAAAATAAAATTGCTTATCGTTTCATATGGTTGTTCTAAATTTTCGTACAATATCAGAATATAAATAAACAGTTTACTGCATAAACAAGAATTATCGAAAGCTAGATTAACTGTGATAATGTTTAATTTACAACCACTAAAACTGGAAATCGGAACGTGCGGTAGTTATAAAATCGTCATAATTTCGTAATAATTCAGATGGCGATAAGACGCGAATGATAAATTCATCGGACATGCAAGCGGCTCGTTGGTCTAGGGGTATGATTTTCGCTTAGGGTGCGAGAGGTCCCGGGTTCAAATCCCGGACGAGCCCAATTTTTTATTCTAATAACTCGTATCTAGGCTTTGACAACACTAGTAAAAATTAGGAGCTAGTGAAAAATCATGCAGACTTATAGAAGACATATTTAAACTAATGCAATATGCGGCCATAATTTTTCAAAGAGCGACATGGCTTTTGTCGTCAAAGCCACCTTGATTTGATTGTTCACTTTATTAAAATCACAGAAAAGCATAAGCAACATAAACATAATAATCATCATTTTAGCCGCACGACGTCCACTGTTGGGCATTGACCTCTTTTAATTATCCCCAGCTATATCGGTCAAAAGTGAATTGCAGCCACCGTGAACCAGTTTTAAAAATAATCATAAATTTAAAATTACGAATACAATAACCAAAATCATTTATTTCCATTGTTTGGTTTTACAAAACTTAGACACACATGGTTACATGGTACATGGTTTAAATTCGGTTAAATAGCAGTAGTTTCAGTTGCCCTTGTAGGAATCGCGAGTAACTACGAGTAAGTTAGTTAAACTAGTTTTCCATCATTTTAATTTTGAATTCTATTATTAAGTCTTGGAAACGAAATACGCCGAAGCCTAAGTTGGCGTACAGGTAAATCGGTTTATTTTGTTTCCTAGACTTAATAAAAGAATTAAAAATTAAAAATTTATTACTAAATCATCTGTCAATCTTGTTGACGTCCGTCGCTACTATCGGTTCTTCGTGCTACTTGGCCTGTCCAATGCAATTTCAACGAGTCTATGTGACTATGTCGGCACCAAGCAACCACGGATTCTTCTTTAAATTAAGCCTTGGCTACCATATAAGCTAGGCATCTGAACATCAATAAATATTTATTTATAAAGTGATGTACATTTGCTTCATTAATTTTATTGTAGGTTATGTTATACACGATTTTTCAAGTAAATTCACTTTTACTTAGAACTTAAATAAAATAAAATAAATATTTCGGGATAATCTACACAACAACATCTTGCCCCGTGGTAAGCCCTTAGCTTGTGATACGGGTATAGATATTTTTATCATACATATTAAACACCGAGACCAAGAAGAATAGTGCTTGTAGAACATACAAACAATTTTACCCTCGGCGGGAATCGAACTCATTACCTCTTGCTCTGCAAGCGGACATTCGCCCACCGCGCCACAGAGGCAGTCACTTATTCAAATAAAATATAAAATAATAAAATATATTCATTTCAGCAAAAACATTAAGACTTATAATCTAAACACTCTGCATTAGTTAAAAGTTAGTTTTTAGTTAAGTTAGTTATTGCATTAGTTAAAGTCCTAACAATCCAGAATATTTTTATTTTCATACATAATTTTCTGTGTTAAATAAAAGAGTTTGCGTACCCTTTAACTGAGTCTATATTGTCAAAACTGCAAATTAAACTATCTATTAAAACTAAATTATTTGTAATTGTTACAACTGGGAATTACTGCTGGTTTAAATTCAACAGTGATCCAGCTAGCCAGTTTCGCTGAATCGTTTAAATATAAATTTGTCGCGTAATGTAATTAAACTGTGTCACCACAAATTAAACTAGCTAACCAGCTAAACATATTTTTTATCAGATCAGCACATTATAATTGAGAATAAGAAAAAGATTTACTAGATTTTGCCCTACAGACAGGCAAAATTCACGTGAGCATTCACCCCCACGTGGCTTTTCTAAACGTCGCTGTAATGTTCACGTGACTTTTTACCCGACGCTATATTAATGAAAATGACTTTATTAATGGCGAATATAAAAATATAGGTACCTTCATTTATTGTGAAGATATATAAAGCGATACGATATATTTTAAAATAGACGAGCGTTTCACGCCACTTGTTGTCCGCGATGTTTAATAGATAGATTAGAACGATGTTTCTTTGCGAATATAAAAATATACCTTCATTTATTGTGAAGATATATAAAGCGATACGATATATTTTAAAATAGACGAGCGTTTCACGCCACTTGTTGTCCGCGATGTTTAATAGATAGATTAGAACGATGTTTCTTTGCGAATATAAAAATATACCTTCATTTATTGTGAAGATATATAAAGCGATACGATATATTTTAAAATAGACGAGCGTTTCACGCCACTTGTTGCCACGCGATGTTTAATAGATAGATTAGAACGACGTTTTTTTCCCAAGGTAAAAAAGCCTGCTTCTATAACTAGGCTACCTACCATTTAAAATATTTTTTATTAGAAAAGTAGTTTGAGAGATAAAATACATAAACGAACGAGTCATTCAATTGGATGATTTGTTGTGTACTGTTTGTTTGTTCGGAAGTTATGAGCGTACATACATTTTGGCGATCCATTTACAAGATTCTAAGATTTTTATCATACTCAAGATTTAGAAGAGATTGACGACCTCTGTGGCTCGGAGGGCGAACGTCCGCTTGAGGCGCAGGAGGTTGCGGGTTCGGTTCCCGCCGGGGGACCAGATTTTGTACGATCTACAATTTCTGGTTTCGGGTCTGGGTGTTTTCTATGTATCATATGTATGTATTTACAAAAAAAAAAAGTATCTATGTAGTATATCAGTCACCTAACACCCATAGCACAAGCTCTGCTTAGTTTGGGGTTAAGTGATGCTGTGTGAGTAGTCCGGAAATATTTATTTATTTATTTTATTTTATTTAAGATTCCGTATCCAAATAGCAAAAATCGGAACCCATCTGAATACCTTATGTCTGTTTGACCGTTCGTATGTCACATACACTTTTTGCCGAAACTGTGATTTAAACATAAAAATTATGTTGAAACTTGATAAAACGCATTAAAACTTTCACACTATAATGGAAATAAAAACTAATAGGTTTTGGGGTTCCCCATACTTAGAGCTAATACTCAAAATCTATGGATAAGTCTTTTTAAAATTAAATTGAGTTTTCATAAATATTCAAAATCATTTCAAGCGCATTCACATAACCATATAATTTATCTATCCAGTAACATACGAGTAATATCAGTTCCGTTCCGTCGGAGTCGCATTAAGCGCTGCAGTTCTGCTTAGGTCCGGTCCAGTTCACATCAACTGCGACTTGCGCCGTGACGTCTTATCGCCGCTCTGCAGCGCCACCCTATACTGACGTAAATGCCGAGTTATAGGATTGAAGGAATCATGTTTGGCGTTGAAAACCCGAATACTCATATTTTCATAATATGAGTTCATATACGCATTCATAATAAATCTAAATTTGAAATTTTAGAAGAACCCCCGATTCCATTGCCTTCATTTCCTCAAAAGTAAAACACCATGGTATTTTTTAATGTCACGCGATGCGCTTGCATTTGATACCCCACTCTCATCCCCATAACTTTTAAAAGGCACAGCATATTTTCATGAAACATTTCTAAGAACAAGCCAACCTCACCTTTCATACAAAAAAAACTAAATAAATCACTCCATCCGTTCAAAAGCTATGATGTCACAGACAGACAGACACGTCAAACTTATAACACCCCTCTTTTTGGTCGGGGGTAAAAAATATAACACTTTTTGTATCAGACTTACAGGTGGTTAATAGAACGTTATTTATAAACCTAAATTTCATCTAATGACAGTTCAATAAAAACTTTTCACCTGGTTTAAGTTAATAGGCTTATTATTATATTATGTTTTAACCTTGGTTTTAACCAATTCATTTATATGTAGTTCTACTAATAAATCTATTTAAATTAACTCAATCCTGGTTTGTTTTGCTACAAGCCCTTCACAATATATAATAAATTTTTTTGGTTTCTTAAAACTAGATAAAAAAGGAATATCGATAAGTAAGTCTTTATTATTCGATTTTATTTATATCTCTGGTGTCTCAGCTAAATGAATTTGATCTTATTTACCGGTCCTCACTCCTTGCTAACTTACATTCCTCTACTAATCTACAAATAGCATGCCTGCTACTTCGTCGACGAACTCAGTATAAAACATTAAAGCGATCTGTTAAGACAAGTTTATACAATTTAGTTGTATAAATTTAAAGAAGATCTGACTATGTATCCCCTGCGCTTTTAAGGGAATTACTGTTTTGACTTTGACTAATATTAAACTTTATAGACTTATTATTGAGTCATTAGAACCTCTTTTAACATAAGTATAAAGAAAAAGTTGGGCTCGTCCGGGATTTGAACCCGGGACCTCTCGCACCCTAAGCGAAAATCATACCCCTAGACCAACGAGCCGATGATTTAAATGTTAAAATTTGCGACGATTACAATCTATTTTATTATTCATGTATATTATATGCCATAAATTAATAATTATCATATTTTATCAGATAAACTTTGTTTGAATGTAATGAGGGGTCTATATTTTAAACCAGTTTTTCATGCCACGGAAATAATATATCTTTTCACGGTAATATATATTTATATTATACTAGCGGCCCGTCCCGGCGTCGCACGGGTATAAAATTTTCCCGGAAATTATTCGAATTTTTCTCGCCGTAAAAACCATACTATCTCTCAAGTTGGATCGAACTGCACATGGTGTGCGAGTTTTATTATAATCGGTTTAGTGGTTTAGGAGTCCATTGAGGACAAACATTGTGACACGAGATTTATATATATTAAGATTACGTGTTTAAATGATTTTTGTTTAATAAAAATAGCCTTTTCAAGCTTAAGAATATGTGTACCAAATCCCATTCATATTGATTCAAGAGAACCATAGATTACCCCTAAAACGTCACAAACATTAATATTCTAAAGTTGTGCAGAAAAAATTAAGACGAAGTAACGTAGCTAGCCAGAGCGAGATGCGGGAGTCAAACCCACGTCTACCATTATACGCATGGATGTTCTGACCAACTAAACTAACCTCGCCACTACGTCATCGCTTCAATTTCTTCTACACTTGCAACTACGATTACGCCTCGTACTTCGTACTCGTAACTTCGTCTTAATTTTTTCTGCACAACTTTAGAACATTAGTTTCAACCTCTAAGTGGGGTTTATCACTTTGTAAAAAACATAAAAAGGGTCACAAACATTGTTTCAGAAGCTCCTCTCTTCAAATCTTACAAGCTAACAAACGTACCAACAAATCGGCAATACACAATTAATTAGTTATTAATTAATTAGTAATTTAGTATATATATCAATACAATATTAATGCAGGTTAACCCAATATCAATATCCTTTTTCATTTGATACCCCATTGGGGTAGATTTTAAATGTTTACCCAATATTTTGAACATTTTAATGAATAAGTTGGAAAAGTAATATAATATTGTATGTAAAAACCGCGTATCGCCATGCGCAGTGATTCAAGGGCGTCTACGAATTATATGTATAGTTGGATGAACGTCTTGTAGAAGCAGCGAGTTCACGATGGACGTAATTATTTCAAATGGAAATATTGAAGAGACCTGGTGGTAGAAAAAGTTGGGCTCGTCCGGGATTTGAACCCGGGACCTCTCGCACCCTAAGCGAAAATCATACCCCTAGACCAACGAGCCGATATCTAAATTGCTAAAATTTGTGACAACTACTATTGATTTTCTATATCAATGTATTTATATTCCCATAAATTATTAATTATCATTGATTAGATAAACAGCGGTTGGCCATTATGACTATACCTATAGCATAGCATAAGCATCCCTATTTACGTTCCCACTGCTGGGACACAGGGTCTTCCTCTCTTGACGAGAGAGATTAGGCCTTAATTCGCCACGCTGGCCAAGTGCGGGTTTCTGAATATCGCGATGTCCATAGGTGTTTATGATTTATGAAGAATCAGAACATAAACGGGTTATGGAAAAAAAACATCGTGAGGTAACATCAATTGAGTACACCTATAAAAATCTATACTCGATACTCATAATATAAAAAGGTGAAGTTCGGTTGAAAGTTGGATACATTGAATTTATAGAATGTTTGATCGTGAAACTTTGCAGCATATTTCTGAATATTTCGATATTGCCCCAGAGCATGTTTGCCTACATGAGACTAGCTGCTTCAAACTCTGGGAGTAATGTGGACCTAGCCTAGAGCAGTCATACATTCTATAAGGAATCCGCGGCTTGTCACCACCCTCCGGGCTGGGCCAGTGCGTCAAACGATTTTTTCGTGTTTCGTAATGTGGCCCGGAGAAGCCATCCACCTTCTAGGTCTTCATGTCCCATCTTAGACCACATTTAAACGATAACATTTGTTTTTATTGGTTCCAAGTTAATTATAATTCTAGAGATGTATTTTGTTCTTATCTCGGCGAATACGAATGAGTATTTGTTTATTATGGATTAACATTACAATAGTAAAATAGATTAAAAAGATTTTTAATATTCGTCTATTTTGTATATATTATTCAACACAGAAGTAATGTCCATTACTATTTTATGAATTAATGTAACATCATCATAAATCTATTTTTATTCTTATAGACTGGTTGCTACATGGACTGTGTATATCTATCTCACTATAGTCAAAGTTATAACTCCATGCCTCCACAAGCGCATATTGAGCACGTCTTCCCGTATTTATTTTGTATTCTTTTACGAATATTTTTATATTTTTAAAGAGTAATTTCAGAGTACTTCCTATGTTATTTTCACTGGGCTTTGTAACCGCATAATATAAATAATGTATATAGGTTTTGTTTTTCTATTTATGTAAGTTTGTTATGAAGGAAATTAACAAAAGTCTCTGTTGAAATTGCATGCAATGTATTTAACTAACTTGATGCTAAAATGAGGCTTTTAATCGCATCGTTTAATGTATGGCAGTATAAGCTGGTATCAGAACGGGTTAAATAAAAGCCCATTGAATCAAAAGTATTGAACAACTTTCTCATT
Organism: Gymnoscelis rufifasciata; assembly: GCA_929108375.1. Lineage (NCBI taxonomy): Eukaryota > Metazoa > Arthropoda > Insecta > Lepidoptera > Geometridae > Gymnoscelis > Gymnoscelis rufifasciata. The sequence goes on along the minus strand of OV815315.1, from coordinate 842,948 downwards.
TTTGAGGTATGTGATGTTGTGTTTTATAAAGAGCATTATAAAAAAATTAAAAAATAATAAGTAACCCTTTTTACGTTCCTGCTGCTGGGACACAGGGGTTTATTTTTTTGAGAGAGGGTTTAGTTCACCACGCTGGTCAAGTTGGGTTGGGGGATTTCACACATGTTTTTCAAACTTTTCAAAGTTCTCAGAGCATGTTGGTTTCCTTACGATCTTTCCTTTAACCGTTAAAGCACGTGTTTAAAGCGCAGTTAATTTTGGAGAAGAAAAATTCAGAGGTGCTTGGCTTGGGTTTGAACTGACGACCTTCGGAATGAAAGTGGAGTCTACTTTCAATTAGCTAAAACGTCATCCACACGTTTAACGCTAAACAATATTTCTCGCTCATAGATTCATACTTATATTGAGTTGAATGTGCCTATTTTCAAATAACTTTACAACTATAATTTCCAATTACACAAAGTCATCCGTCCATCCATAGTTGGCGAGCATTCTACTCTCCGCTTGCAGATCCGCGAATAAACTCTACAATATTGAATAATTTATATTTTTTAAGGGCCCCTTATACCGCAAATGCTGTTTTTAAAATCAATATGAATCAGTCAAAAATTGACGTAAAATTTTGAAAAAAATATATGTTTCAGTTGAGGATCTTACAGAGTGCAATTCGCTTACATTTACACAATAAGATGAACTTCGCTCGATAGAAAAAAATACCAAAGTTGCCTCTTTTTAAAAAACATTTTCAATACTGTGCCTAAAATAATAAATTTATTGACCTTATTTTTACACCAATCTTTAGATAAATCATTTTTCTAGTGCAATTCGCTGAGGTGCGTGTTGTAGTATTATTTTCCTATTAATTATGCCTAAATACCTACAAACCCGCGAGCGGCGCGACGCCCGCGGGCTTCGTTAGTCGCGCGGTGGCGCTTACCGACGACGGACCTGTGCCAGTGCTCTTCCCGCCCGACGAGCGACGTGCGACGTGAAAAAAAAAGGTGTGTGTGCGATTCACACACGACAGAAGTGAAACTACAACAATTAATAAAAACCGTAATTGGTTTATTTATTTATTTATTTATTTGTTGCATCATGTGGTTATAAAGGTGTTAACATTTTAAATTCCCTGACATGAGCCCCGTTGGGGCATTACAACTTCATCTTTAAGATGTATCCTAAACTATATTTAGGTACTTAAATAAACTATCTTATTATTAAGAACAGTTGGTAAGTAACTTAAATAAACTATCTTATTACTAGGTACAGTTGGTAAGTATTTAACATCATATATTAAAATAAAAAAATTGTAAGTTAGGTAAGTGTGGTATATTCTGGAATTTAACTGGAACTAGAATTTTACAATAAAATTTATGTCAAATTTAATTTATGTATTAAAGTTATTTATAATAATGTGGCTGGTGATGAAAACATTAATTTTGTATATCTATTTTATTAAGGTATTTATCACAGATTTTTATCTATACCTAAATTTAAAATATTAGTATATTATACCTTGAATATTATTTAATATATTGAATATTATTACAATAACTTATTTATGTTGATACCTACTCTATAATTATTTATGTAAGCATTAATTATAATATTTATTTATTGCACACATAAGTTTTTAAAAGTAAATAAAAGTAAATTTATGTTATTAAACTAAAAAGATTTGAATTTGTAATATGTAATCTTTAAGGAATTTTTATTTTTATGTACTTATCTATGTGACAACTTATTTTAATCCAATTTATCGTCCATGTACTCTTTTACTGAATAGTAGCTTTTATTTATAAGTAGTTGTTTTAATTTACTTTTAAATAATGTGTCTGTTTCAATGTTTTTAATATGTTGAGGTAATTTATTGTAGATTTTAATTGACCGGTAATATGGGCTTTTTTTATAAATTTCTAGGAATGGTTCTGGAAGTATAAGTTTGTTTTTGTGTCGAGGGTTACTGTTAAAACTATAGTAGGAGATATGTTTGCGGACAAATAGGGAAATCTCTAATATGTATATAGATGGAAGTGTAAGTATTTTTTCTTTTTTAAAGTAGGGTTTGCAACTTTCTGGTTGGTGTATGTTGACAAGGATGCGTACACATTTTTTTTGTAAGATGAATATATCATGCGCATCAGTACTATCTCCCCATAGAATGATTCCATAGTTTATATTTGAGTAGATATATGCATAGTAGGCGGAGAAAGCACACTCTGGTTTAGTGTTAATTTTTAAAATACCTAGTACATAGGTAAACTGGCTCATTTTGATTTTTAATTTTTTCAAATGGTTTTTCCAGTTTATGTGTGTATCTATTGTGAGACCTAAAAGTTTGAATTCTTTTACTTCTTCTATTTTATATTTGTCTTTGATTTGTTTGAGGTCATATGGAGTTTTTTGATATGGTCTAAATTGAATTAATTTTGTTTTGTCTGTGTTTATTAAAAGGTTGTGGTTTTCTAGCCATTTTTTTACGCTTTCAAAGGTATCTCCTATTATTTTGTGGTTATCTTGGTTTTTTGGACATCTAAATAATAGGGAAATATCATCTGCAAAGAGGATACACATAGTATTTATTACTTTAGGTAAATTGTTAATATAGATTAAAAATAATATGCTTCCTAACACGCTGCCTTGTGGTATTGAATTATTGACATTTAAAATTTTAGAATTATTATAACTTAGTTCTCCTGTGGTTTCGTTAAAGTGTTCTATTTGTACATACTGTTTTCTATTGTTTAAATATGATTCTAACCATTTTAATGCTCTTCCTCTTATTCCTATTTCATCTAATTTATTTAAAAGAATGGAGTGTATGACTCTGTCATAGGCTTTTGACATGTCTAGCAATAAACCAACAGCATGGTCTTTGCCACGGAGGTAGCTGTGTACCTCTTGGATGTAATGGTAAACAGCTAGGCAAGTTGAACGTTTTTCACGAAAACCATATTGGTGTTTGTCCAGTAACTGAAATTTTTCTAGAAATTTATACATACGTGTAGACATTGATTTCTCAAAGAGTTTAGAAAAAGAGGGAAGCAAGGCTATTGGTCTATAGTTTGATAAGTTAAATTTTTTTCCACCCTTTTTATAAATAGGTTTTATTTTGGCTATTTTTTTTGGCGTTTTACAAGTACAAGGACAACTGCGCGACATTGCCGTCGCGACGGCAATGTCTATTTGGTATTTGGGCCGGGGAAAAAGAACCAGTCAAAGTCAAAGTATCTTTATTGCATTATTACATGTAGTTTAAATGGTAGGTATTATATAAGGTTTTGTATCAATATAATTTGCCCATTGGAGCGTGCAACATTTTGATTAACAACAATTTAATAATAAGAAATTTTTAATAATAATTGTATTATAATTAAAAAATAAACATGTAAATAATTTTAATAAAAGAAAAAGAGATTTTTTTATCGCAAAACATTATTAATTTGCAATCAGGACCTAGCACTAGAACTCTAAATTACAATGAAATAAAAAAGCATTTTATTCCTCATATAAAATGTATTTTTTTTATAAATGAGAATAAATATTGTACATAACAATTATGTTTGTTTTCATTTTGTTGTTTGTATTCTTTACCAAAAATTCTTCAATCATAATTATCACCTCACTAATTCAAAAAGTTTAGTAAGAAAAATTATGTTTACATTCAATACCTACATACCTACTACTTACAATAAACTTTCATTTCAATCAAATAAAAGAATATAGTCAATAAAATAATCAATATACTAAAAAAATACAGTCAATAAAATTAAAATCACCGTAGCTACTGCATTATGCTGTATTGTGGCGTTCTTGCTGCCGACAAAGTTCGCCGGAGTTCATATCAAGTCGGCTCCCGCGTAACGCGCATGCAAGTCGACTGGGCGAGTAAAAAGCCTAAATCTTCGAAACAAGGTGGCCTTAATCCTTGTCTGCTATAAATTATTGTGAGTAAATTATAATCGTGATAAATAGTCGAAAGGAAATGAACAATGACCCGTTCGCAGCCGCAAAGGTTTACAAACAAAACAAAATGAAAAAGTAAATCAATTTGATGGCACCAAAAGGATAAAACTGGATTGACACAGGGGATTTAGTTCAGCTGTGCAAATATTCAACATAACAGTAAAAAAAACGCATGGACTGGCGAGTAATAGCTGAGTAAAAGCTGATTGTAAAAATATAAACCATATTCGAAATAAAACGTTAAATTGCTTAACATTATTATATGCGAAAAAAAAATATGTTGACTACGGAGAAACTAATAACGACGTATAATAGTCAAACCATCACAAAAGTCGAATCTTATTCCGCCTTAATGCAGAGAAGAACATAGTTTTTCCCGTACAGCATATTAGCATGATGTAGTTGTAGTAGATTTAGCATGCTAACCTGAAGATACACTTTAAAAATAAAGTTGGTCAATCCTTTATATATATCCTTTATCCTTTATATTTTGAAGTTGAGAATATCGTACAAAGGATGAGGCTCTAACTTAAGTAAGAAAACACGCTCTATGTGAACTCGTGGCTGTCCTCATCTGGTACCCAGGCTCTTATGAGCTTGGTGTTATTGTAGGACGACAGCCTACACATTTAGCATAGTATTTTATGTTTGTTTTGTATAGAACTGTTCTTGTAAATACTAATACTTATTCTTATAACTTTTAATGTTAAATATAATTTTAAGCTTTAAATTTATCTTTCTTTTAATTAGTACGTACATCTAGTTAAGCAAATACTTAAATATTGTTGATGTATTATTGGTAAGAGCGGGGTCTCCCAACACAAGCAAATTTTGCTTAAAGGGTGACTCCAGAACCTGTATTTATAGTTTTTTAAGTTGATGCAATAAACATTTTTATTTATTTTTATTTTTTTTATTTATATTTATTTATCTTTTTTTACTTATAGATGCGTTAAAAACATAGACCAAATCAAAAAATCCTTAAAACAACATAATTATACTTGAGCTTTATTAGCGAACGAAGATTCCGGTTGCCTTAGCGTGCTAAAAACTACAACACCACGCTACTACGCGATTGGTGGGGATAAATTATGTTGATGTTTAAAGTAAGGCGGACTAAGGTTAATGTCACTAATATTATTTCTGATAGTGCCCCAACAATATATCGTCTTCGACCTAATACTACGCGTTGCAAAACAGATGTTGCAACGATCTACCCGGTCAAACTCATTGCCCTAACACAAATGTCATTAATGGCAAAGACTTTTATTGGCGATGGCATTACTGCTGACGTCACTTTAAAATCTTATAGTACACCAACGCGTCACAAAACTACGCCCGCTACCGTAGGCAAAGCATTAATGTAAATTAATAATGGAAATCCCAAGCAGCATCAATTAAAATTATACCATCTGCATGAATAAAATGTCAAATTTATTCCCATCAAGCGCTGTACCAACTGATCCCGGATAAGATGTGGTAACACCCGGCTTAAATAGCGATGGAAAAGTGCTTTATCGACTTTAAATTTAAAATTTACGATCTGATAATACAATTACCATTTCACACATTCTGTTTGTTTTATTTTAACCTTACGTCATGAAATTATGATGTATGTTCATGGGTATTTAATTCAAAGGAAAAAAATTCGAGCCTGTCTCACAACTCTACAAATGCCACTTATCAGCCAACCCATGTCCATACTCGTGGTACATAATCACCCATATTTACGTTCTCACTGCTGGGACACAGGGCTTCCTTCTTGACGAGAGAAATTTAGCCACGTTGGCCAAGTGCGGGTTAATGAATGTCACATCTATTTCAAACTATTCAAAGTTCTCAGAACATGCCGGTTTCCTCATTGTTTGCCTTAACCGTTAAAGCTCACATACATTTTTGAGAAGAGAAATCCAGAGGTCAACGGCGGGGGCTTGAATCCACGACCATCGAGATGAAAGTCAAGTGTGCTCCCACTTAGCCAAAACGGCATATTCATATTAATCCATAGTAATATTATAAATGCGAAAGTAACTCTGTCCGTCTATTCCTCTTTCACGCAAAAACTAAAGAGCTAATTAGAATGAAAATTGGGACAGACATTCTTTAGACCCTGAGAAAGAACATAGGCTTCTTTTTACCTCGAGAAAAAGTAGTTCCGTAGTAAAATATATTATATATATATATATATAGTATAAATATATTATAGTAGTAAAATATATATTATTATTATTATTTTTATGCTGTATAAGGCTTCATTTGACCACAATCTCACCTGATGTAAAGTGACGATGTGGTCTAAGATGAGATATGAAGACCTAGAAGGTAGATGGCTTCTCCGGACCACATTACGAAAAACGAAAAAATCGCTTCACGCACTGGCCCAGCCCGGAGGGTGGTGACAAGCCGCGGCCGAAGCCTCCCACAAGATACTGTTCTTAGCACCACCCGGAGGTCACGTGCAAGGATTCAGAGGGTTACCACTTACGGACGTGAACAGACAAAACCTCCACGCTCCATTATAACGCGGGTATCATCAAGGGGCACCATTTGAGAATAATTTGAAACCGTGCTTCAAACGAGGTTCTAACACTCCAACCAAACCTTTTAACACCATTAACTTTCCTGCATAACAGTGGACGTAGACTTTGCTATCTAACGTAAATAGTGCTTATGTTTATTGAACGTGTTATAGCAGCAATGAATATCTTAAAATTATGATACAAAGCTCATAGACCATTACTTCACAGCAAAGGTCTACCTATATCAAAGCTGGAGCCAACTCGGGCACTCGGCACAACAATTTGCAATGCAAACGAAATGTAGAGTACAGTCGACTGATGGAGCCGAGGTGGAGGCTGTCGGCTTTTAGCAGAATCACTCGAAAGGGTTAATTGATGGAGTCAAGGGTTTTATTTGCGATGTACTGATGATTTTGGGGTTGTAAACTTATATTATAAGTATCAAAGTAACATATTTGATTTATATTTGCTGATTTTCAAGCTAAATAAATATTACCGGACAATCCACACAACAACATCTAGCCCCGTGGTAAGCTCCAAAAAAAAGTGTGTGTGTCAGCTACGACGCACGATTGGAGTTTACTCCTTACGAACTATAATTAAGATATTATATCGTATAGAAAAAAAGGTATGTTAACGCATCTGCTAAAATGATAAGAAAAACAAACATATTATCTGTAATTATTCGGATTATTTATATTATAATTTAATATAAATAAAATACAGCAATACCTCTTTGCGCGATACTTCGTAGTCTCAACTACGAAGTATCACGCAAAGAGGAGACCCCGAGAATAAGATACGCTGTGTAATGTATTCCATCTCATTCTTTTACACGTTCAATCCTACAGATATATATGTTTGTCTCTTTCTACGTAACGCCTCAACTTTTCGTGTTACACTTTGATTTTACTCCTCATAAAATTTCCGTACCGGGCCTTATAACTCAAATCGTTTCTTAAGGAGTAAACTCCAAAAATATTTGGGAAAGCAATACTGTTTAGAATTGAACGTGTTAAAGCAAGAAATTAAGACTTTAAAATTTAGATACAAAGCTCATGAACCATTACTTCTAACAACATCATCGTTCATCGGCAGAATTCATAATAATAAATAATCACTGTTTATTTTCAATCTATGATTAGATCTATCTGTAATGACTAAAAATAATAAATAGTCCGTCATTAAGATTACTTCAAAAAAAGAACCTTTTTTTTGCAAGCAATAAATCAAGATGATTTAGTGCATTGAAGTTTCTCGTCACGTAATGCTTTCTGGCAGAATGTACTGAATTTCACTCACTCCGGAACTTCGATGCTCTATACCTCGGCACTTTCTTATAAAATTGATAAAATAGTTGTTCTAACAGACTATACAAAATACCTATTTTTTATGGATCCATGATGCCTATTGTCTACAGTCAGTTGTTAACAATAGGAGATATAATCATTGATTCAAAATAAACTGAGATTATTTGTTTTAGATTAAGCTATTTTTATACATTCTTGCGCGCAAACTTTTTATCTTAAACCTGTTTGAGGTTGGCAGGTAGAAAATGCCTTGGCATTAAGCCCACCTTTTGTACAACTCTGTATTTTTATTGTGCAATAAAGTATTCTTAATAATAATAATAATTATGTATAGCGGCCTTACTCTTCAAGATACATAAACCGTTTGGCGACATCATATGTATGTTTCATGTAGCCATACCACGAGTTGCCACTTAGTACGTCTGTTCGAGATTACAGCATGTCTGCATCATAACGGTAACGCAAATGCAATTCAAAAGTTTCGTATCCTAATTAAAGTAAAGTGTACAAATCAGCAGACGCATTCTGTAAAAAATCGAATCCGAACTCGAAATCACTCAAGTGACCAAGCTCACTTCGAACGCTCGTCACTGAGGCGCTACAGGCGCTATTGAGTTTTACAGAATACAAAACTTTAAACTCACCGCGGATTCAGCTTAGTAAGGATCGAAATGAGTTTGCAGAATGCGTCTACAGAAGGCGATGGCGCTCCTTCGCAACGTATGATACGCCGCGGGACTATAAATACGTCGGCTACTTATAGCGGTATACGTTGATGGTCGTATTCATAGAAATATTTAACTATTTATGTCAGACTATTAAGAGGTTAATAGAACATTTGATAAAAAGTTATTCATAAACCTAAATAAGTTCCAAATCTGTTTATAACAGTTCTATAAAAGCTGTTCATAAGCCATAAATAGGCTTTAGCTAATTTAGTTATATAAGTCCGAATTATAAGTTTTTATGAAATACGAGGGTGAATGTTTATCAACTGTTATTTTTAACCTACTGTTTTTTAGTTACTACTCATATTAAAGATTTAAGCTAATTTTATAAGTAAACAAACACCATGTTATAGTCTCACACGACCCACCGTCATGTGATATCCCCTGCCGAGCAACACAAGAGCCTCTGGTTTATCCGCCATTTTACTTTCCAACTCCTATTATATGTCTCAATACGTAATTATTCCAAACAGACGGTTGATACTGTGTCCTGAAGTTTTCTGGGACATTATAACTTTATGAAAAACCGTTAAGAAATAACTAAAGAAAATAATGAAATGATCTGTGCAGGTAATGAGATTAGACGTCTTTGCTAGTCTCCTTCCATTATAATAATTTGTATTTATTTAGGATTACCAACAAACGATACAAATATCTTAGAATATAATAAATTACAACTAAAGTATTGTTATCGGACAAGGGCTCACTCAAGTAAAGTTAATTACAGCACGTAAAAGTTAATACAGGCAACAGCAAAAACAAGTATCTATAAGATTCGATGTGTTGGATTTTACAAATCTTATAAATTCTAAATTTTAGCACAGAGATATAAGTTTCATGGTCTTCGGACGTCCGTATAATAATTGGAGTGAAGTGTAGCGCGGGATAAATCAGAAGGCGATGGAAGCGATACGATACGTTCCAAGACTATAAATACCTCGGTCATTTCCATTTGTAGCGGCCACTGAACGACTTTGACGTGTGCCCTAAGTTATACGCTAAAATCTTTGAAATTCATTCAAAATTTTAAAGTTTATACCATGAGTCATTGAAAATACATTAGAAAACATAAGTCGATATAGACGACAGCCATCTCATGACATATAGATTTATTATTATGTATATCGTTCTCCACGTCGTATCCAACGATGGCGAACCCCACTATCAAGTTTGGCTAATGTGGCTTACGAGGTTGATTTTGGTTTGAAAGGGCCTGTTGCAGGACACACAATACAACTGACCACTGGCATCATATTTAATATACTAATCAGTGATACTCCAATATTTTTGACAGCAATTTTATAAACTGCTTAGATGCTAAACGTGACCTTCTGGAGACCAAGCCCTACAATTCACCTGATGTTAATGATACCCTAATGTTGAGCAACTAACGATCGCACGTTTGTCGTTAAAATAAGATACGAAAGCCCCATGAGAGACATACACTCGTATCACTTTTATGACCATACATACATTAAGAATGGTTCAACACTGCCATAAATTTTGTATTCAGATTATGTAACATTCCAGATAGAAAGAGTACGTCTGTCGGTGAATACCCGACTAATATATAATTAAGACTGCGTTAAATACCTATGTAATACTTTCTAAATACGAGTAAATAATTATGAACAATAAATGGCATTGTTAGTTTTTTTTGACCAAAAGTGTATCCACTTGTAAAACTTTTATAATCTGTTACTGCAAACCTTCAATGTTATTGAATCTGTGTCCGCTCACAAGGGACGTTGACATCACGAACTCGCCTGACAGGTGACGCAAGGCTTGTCATATTCGAAGACTGGGGTGAATGCCTTTTTTTTCGCTTGCGCTTGCAACGTACCTAACTGAATTTAACATCACTCTTACAATTTCTATGATTATTTCCTTTTTATAAACTTATTTATATGTGCCGTGACCCCCAACTTGGGGTTCATTTAGCTGGCTATAGCATTGTGTATGGCTACGCATCCTATCTGCACACTACCTGCACGCTACCTATGCCTGCCTGCACACTACCTGCACGCTACCTGCGCCTGCCTGCACACTACCTCGCTGCTTCACTGGAGTTGCTAAACAACTCCGGCTGCATTCCAGCATTCATCGGAGCAGCCACCGCACCAGCCACGCTGCCTACCGGGACTACCCCCCTCTCTAGCCTAAGGCGAGTGGCATACTTACTGAACCATGAGTAATACGGATACGACAACTTTGTACTCACGACCCTGAGTTTTATTAAATACTAGCGGCCCGCCCCGGCGTCGCACGGGTAAAAAAGTTCCCGGCAATTTTTCCTTATTTGCTCACCGTTTAGACCTACCCTGGACTAAGACAAACATTTTAAAACCAAAATCAGCTCAATCGTCCCAGCCGTTCTCGAGTTTTAATCAGACTAACGAACAACAATTCATTTTTATTTATATAGATTCCACATCGTCACTTTACATCAGGTGAGATTGTGGTCAAACGAAGGCTTATCTATCATAAAAATATATTTAGATATATATACTAGCGGCCCGCCCCGGCGTCGCACGGGTATAAAATTTTCCCGGAAATTATTCGATTTTTTCTCGCCGTAAAAACCATCCTATCTCTCAAGTTGGATCGAACTGCACATGGTGTGCGAATTTTATTATAATCGGTTAAGTGGTTTAGGAGTCCATTGAGGACAAACATTGTGACACGAGATTTATATTATATTAAGAAGATATTGTAATAAATTATCCTAGTTTGCTTTATATACCTACCTTATAGTAACTAGGATATAGCGTTTCACACTTATTATGCATCGTTAGATAAGACATAAATCAGACAGCAGAATTCGTGTGCATCAGTTCATGACATACAGATATAATAAACTGAACAGCAAACCTTTAATTCTCTAATTTTTATGTGTTTACAATATCATAGAATATCAGCATTAGCATCTTTAGCTAACTTGATATAAGAGCGACCATAAACCTAGTATTCCACATTAAACAGCTTTTGTATTGTGATTTGAGAGAAAACGTCGCTCGATGAATGAAGTAGCGGACAAGTCGGACGTGGTAGCGATATGATCGCCGTATAAATACGTATATGTGTGCCGAAAGCTATAAACTGAAGTTCATGTTTTAATTTAATATGTTTTGCGATATTTTAACAATTTCATTAACATTGATATGTGTTTGTCTTTATTTCTCCCGTTTATTAGAATCTCCTAAAACACACTAATACAGCAAACCGTAATCAAATTATGTAGACAAATGACAAACCCATTTAAAGCTACAGTGCCAAAGAAATACATAGCGACAAAATTTATTTCATCAATATTTTTATCACAGTCATCAAATAGATAACTATTGTGTTGATAATGTGAGACAAAGATCGCGAACGCTGCTGAACTCTTTCTTATCCCTCTTACGACATCCTCCAATAGAATAAAAATAATGAGGTGTAGGTAATTTTCATTGCGATTGGACTAACTTTGAGTGACTTGGTAGTGAGTATAGCTCAAAACTGCGACCAAAAACCTAGAATTCCAGATTAAAAAGCTATGTATTGTGAAAGTACGTCTATCGGTGAATGAAGTAGTGCGGGACAAATAGGACGGCGATGGAAGCGATATGATACGCCGCAGGACTATAAATACGACGGCCATCTCCATTTGCAGCGGCCATGGGACGACATTTAAGTATGGGGCATGTTATATGTACATACCTATACTGAAGATATTAAAAATTTTAGTATATTTAAATATGAAAGCGAAAGTGCAAAATAAAACACGGAAGAACCCGAAAAAAATCCATATTAATTAAGTTTAAAATTAAATGAATAAATAAATCATTTTCATTTAATATATTTTTATTTAATTATAACAATAGCTTTAAAACATTTAAAACAGGTATGGAATACATGAACCTGAACTAGGGTAAATAATATAAACAAGCAGCTATATTTTTAAATTTTTCGAGCTTAATGAGAATGAGTTTTCTTTCTGTGTCATTTTATAGAAGAATAAACCTCTTTCTTATACTAAACGCACAATAAAAAATAACGAGGCAGCTTTCACTCTTTTACTGCGATTGGACTAATTTTGCATTGCAGTGAGTATAGATTAGGTCAACACGGCAGGCACTTGGCCATAAACCTAGAACTCCTATCCCAGATTGAATAGCAAAAGTATTGCGAGAGTACGTCATAGAATGAAGTAGCGCGAGACAAATCGGAAGGCGATGGAAGCGATACGATACGCCGCAGGACTATAAATACGTCGGCCATTTCCATTTGTAGCGGCCACGGGACGACTTTGACGTGTGCCCTAAGTTATAAGCTGAAGCTTTTGATTTCACTCACTCACATTATATCGTTATACCAAGACGCTTGGTTTTTTACTCCAACGGAACGTAGGAACGTAACTTCATCAGTAATATTTTAAATCATAACGCTTCGTTTTCTAATACTGGTAAATTTTAGTTGTAATCATTCGTAATAGACGGAGGAAATAGGCTAAAGTAATTTGTCGTATAAGTTAAACCAAGAATCAATACAATAAACTAAACGTTACACGTTACGTTTTACGTTACGCCGCCTAATGTCGTTCTATTTCTTTCCCGTCCATCCAAAGATTGCCTGGAAGGGATCGTTCACAGCGATAAACTCGCCCTTTTTTCTTGTCTTGTTATTGTTTGCTGTATTTGATTTGTGGTGTACAATAACGAATTATCTATCTATATATCTAAACCTAGAATGCGTTATAGGCATTCTTATTGCTCAAAGTAATTTCGAATAGTGGCTCGGTGGGCGAAAGTCCGCCTGAGAAGCATGAGGTCGCGGGTTCGGCTGGACCAGATTTTGTACGATCTACAATTTAAGGTTTCTGGTCTGAGTGTTTTCTATGTAACATATGTATGTATTTACAAAAAAAATGTATCTATGTAGTATATCAGTCACCCGTACACCCTTAGTACAAGGTCTGCTTAGTTTGGGGTTAGGTGATGCTGTGTGACTAGTAAGGAAATATTTCTTTATTTATCTATTATCAATAATATTTTTTGTTAAATATTTCTTGATTTCTGTGTTTCTATGAGTTCCAAATTTAAAGGTCTCCCGTCCCTTTCACCCCCGGCCCGTCTTAACAGAGCCACTGAACGTAAAGTCCCTGTTTATCGGCCGGGGCAGGCCCTTTATGACTTAACACTACGTTTTATTCGATCCACTTCCCATTGCGGCTGCCCAGCTTTCCAGCTAATGGTTATTCTCTAGCTTTTACTGCGATTTGAAGGTTTTGAAGTTTGGAGATCAAATTTTAATTGTAGGTATCTATTATATATATTAAGCAAGCACGATCTCCTTGGTCTGGGTGTATAATATGTTTAGTAAAAATATCTATACATGTATGACGTATATCAGATATCTAAGTACCCGTAACACAAGCTTAGGGCACGGGGCTAGATGTTGTTGTGTGAATTGTATGTTTTTTTTTTTATTTTTTTTATTAAGTTTCATTTAATTTATTTCTCAAACAATTTACATTGTGTTGGAAAATATAAGTGTAATCATATAGTAATATAAGTAAATCAGATGTCTAGTACCCGTAACAAAAGCTTGGCGGTTACCACGTGGCTAGATGTTGTTGTGTGGATTATTTAAATCATAAATTTATTTTTACTTTATAAGATCAATCACAGATATTAATCTACCAAGATAACGCAAGTATCATTTCAAATTTGATCCCCATCGAGCTTTTACTCGCAATAATTGATTTTCCCGCGAAAACTAGTATATTTATAATAATTATATTACGGGTACTAGACATCTGATAAACTTTATATAGAGGTAATATACATACGTATAATGATTATGCCGTAGTTCTAATTAATAGCACTAATTTAACGAAATCACAACGCTATAATCCTTAGTTTTAGTTATATAATTTGAGTAGATTTTCCACAAAGCGGAGTAATAATTTTTTTGCATGGACGCTCCAAAATAATGACTTGTTCCAAACAGGAGGTTATTATGAGAATGATAAACATAATTAGGAACAAACAAGCAAATTGCTTGTACCTTATGATACCTTGGCATAGAGGCGCGGTGGACGGATATCCGGACGGCGCAAGGGGTAGTGAGTTTGAATCACGTCGAGGGATCAGTACCTATTTGTAAAAAAAGTTAAATTACCAAATTTTTTTTTATGCTCGATAAGCCTTCTTTTGACCACAATCTCACCTGATGTTAAGTGACGATGTGGTCTAAGATGGGACATGAAGACCTAGAAGGTAGATGGCTTCTCCGGGCCAGCCCGGAGGGTGGTGACAAGCCGCGGCCGAAGCCTACCACCAGATACTGTTCTTAGCACCACCCGGAGGTCAAGTGTAAAGATTCAGAGGGTTACCACTTACGGACGTGAACAGACAAAACCTCCAAAAAACCAACCAAATTTCTTTTAGGAAGTGAATTAAATTGTAACGAGACATTGGTGCACCAAAATGTAAAAATTAAATAAAATCTATTGGTGTGGTATTTTTGTAATGAATTTATAACATTATACCTCTATTATCATCATCACTTACATTCCGAGACACTTTTAAGAATCCTGAAGAAAAATCTAGAAGTGAGCTGCGAGTTTTGAACCTACGACCTTCGGAATGAAAGTCGAGTATGCTTCCACTTGGCCAACTCTCTTAGCTAGACAGTATTTGACTGTAAATCCAGGTTATTCCCATCTGATCATAACAAACTGCTTAGAGTTTCATAATGATAAAAAAAAACAATCATTAGATGAACAAAAGGTCATTTTTATATTTTATTAGAGACCAATATTTTATTGTTATATAGGCTCTATCTGACGGTATGTTCAAAAGATATTTTATTTATCACCAAGTCAATGTTCGAGGATAACAAAAATCGACCCTTAGACTTTCACTGTGTGACTTTCACGTGAAAACTAATGAACCGATTTAAATCAAACTTGGTACACAGAATCTCTAGAGCCTGAGAAATAACATAGGCTACTTTTTACCGCGGGAAAACGTCATTCCGCGGGAAAATACATTATAACGCGGACAACACCGCGGGGTACAGCTAGTAAATTAATAAATATAAAAGGTAATAAATCCACTGAGGCAGTCCGTAGATACCGTCCTATGAGTGACGGACAGTCAGACATACGACAAAGTATCTTAGTAACAGGCTCCCTTTTATCCTTTGGGTACGGAACCCTAGAATATCTTTAAAGCCCACACAAAAAGTCTATAATTCTAATAGACTATCCTTTATTGAAGACACAATAAAAAGTTATCAAAAGGCACATACTCATAGAAGACCTCAAAACTTAGACCTCCTTTGATCAGAACTCAATACATTCTAAAAGAACCTCTTTCGTTTGATTTCGGCACAGCTGTTTGATCGCAGCTCAGAATACTAGATAGTTGTATAAGGTTCCACAGCTTTGGTAAATATTTTAATATTTAATGTTTGAGTTGTATCAATATATTCTTGATTTAAAGATAATTATTAGGTAGTAAAATAGCCGCACTGAAATATTTATCTTGTTTTTTGCAACTTGCGAGTTTTATGAATACGAAAGTTTATAAAATGTTGGTTTGTTTGTAACTGTTTTATGTTGAATACAGATTTATTTCATAAAATCCATAATTCAGCGATGGTTAGTTATGTCAATAATACTCATCAATGGTTAGATAAATCAAGAGCACATTATACATTATGTATCTCGCCTTGTCACATGTGAATGAGTGAAACAGCTCTATAATTGTAACCCCCGACCAACAAAAAATGTGTTGTAAGTTTGACGTGTCTGTCTGTCTGTCTGGGACATCCTAGCTCCCGAACGGATAAAGAGATTCCAATTTAGTTTTGGTGGCTTAAAGGTGAGCTTGGCGTGGTTGTTTCTAAACATGTTTCATGAAAATCAGTTTAGCCGTTCAAAAGTTATGGGGCTGAGAGTGGGGAAGAAAAACCGAAAATCTGCAAATATACTCGAGTGGGATATCAAATGAAAGCGCATGTATTTTAAAGAAATTAAGGCATTAGAATAGGGGTGTTCTTAAAATTTAGTTATAACCAATGTCTTATTTTGGGCCCTTATAGGCCAATAGAACTCTGACTATAAATAGAAATTGATTTTCAAAGAATAATACCTATATTTATAAATAATAATACCTTATTTTTTAAAAGAAAATAAAAATACATTTGTTTCATTCTAGAAATTTTTTACTTCACATAAAAAAAGTTATGATAGAAAACAGCGTTTTTCTACCTACTTTTCTGACAAAGCATTAAAATTATTATTTCCCACAAAAATGTCTTAAGTTAATGACTAGGTAATTTGGCGTCCTCGCGTGATCGACGTGAACGTAGGCACGGGCTGACGGTTACGTGCCATTAGTACGTAATGAAGTTAACAGCGAAGTGTTCGCATCTAATGGACGCTTGATTCAGTTAATTTGTGCTGGGATGTGAGCTTTTTATATAATCGGAGAGAATTTTGTAAATAATTGTATGACAATATCCTACTAATATTATAGTAATAAAATATACGCGCAGGGGCCATGTTAATCTTCTCTGTATCGTTCCAATTTTAGTATATGTACTGACAAAGCAAACAAAAGCCGTGGTGGCTAAGTGAGAGGACACTCGACCTTAATTCCGAAGGTCGTGGGTTCAAAGAAAGTGCTCTGGATTTTCCTTCTTGAAAAAAATATGTGCGCTTTAAAACACGTGCTTTAACGGTGTAGGTAAATATTGTGAGGAAACCGGCATGTTCTGAGAACTTTAAAGAGTTTGAAGGACATGTGACATTCACGAACCTGCACTGGGCCAGCGTGGTGAATTAAGGCCTATTCTCTCTCTTCAAGAGAGAAGTCCCTGTGTCCCAGCAGTAAGTACGATAATAGGGTGATAATGATGAATATCTTACTAATATGATAAAAGCGATTTTTTGTAAGGATGTAAGAAAGTGTGTTATTTACTCTTTCAAGGAAATATCTACTACTGGATGGATTTTAATGAAACTTCACAATAATATGGCTAACATATCAGAAAAACGTATAGGTTACTGTTTACCTCGGTAAATTACCGCTTTTCGCGGAAAAATACAATTATTGCGAGCTAAGTAAGATTTGTGTCAAATTTTGTTCGGACATAGCTGTTATCCTATTAAATTTCAAAAGTTACTTCTTCTTTGGAAAAATATATTACTACGAAGGCCTATGTTTTTTAATGTACCCTACAAATTTTAAATGTCTCATTATCAATAAACATCTTAATATATTAATTAGAGTTCATGAACCTGAACTCACTAAGACCAATAATCTCCTTAAGACCACAGTCTAAATGTAATATTGAATTACAATTTAAAAGCTTAAAATTTATGATTAAATTAATGAATGAATTGGTAATTTCTGATATCTAGATCCTCTTTTATCTATAAGTTTAACATATAAGTGATTAATTTGTGTATTTTTTTTAATATAATATCTGCATTTATTTTATAAATGACTGGCCTATGTTATGTGATTTAACGAAAGGGTTCAATAAAATAAATAAATAAATATTTACGGGCAATCCACACAACATCTAGCTCCGTAAGCTATAAAATCTTGTGTTACGGGTCCTAGACATTTGATATACTTAATATTATATACATACATATATAGATATTTCTTATTAGATAGATATTAAACACCCAGACTAAAGAGAAAGTGCTAGCAGAACATACAATCACTCGACCCCTTGACGGGAATCGAACCCGCATCATGCACCGCAAGCTGGACTTCTCCCACCGCGCCACTGAGGCAGTAAAGTTAAATATATGAAATAAATAAAAGACAAAGAATCCACAGAATCAAAATTCAATTTGAAAATCGAATAGCCGCAACCAATTACAGCGATAACATTCAAAAAGCGAACGCTGTTGTCGAATCAGCTGGCTAGACCTATTTAGGCTGCTTTTACACAGACTTACATATTATATTCATAGTAGATACGGAGATTAATATAATAGATTAATATATTATTAGATTGTCTCATTTGCCATCCCTTTTTCTATTTATTTATTCATTTAAATTAACACGGTTAGACACCAATTACATTAATTAATTAAATAGTATTTTAGTACATAAATTCATAAATATCATAATCAAATTAATTATTATAGAAGAGAAAAATTATATAATACTAGATAAATTTAATTATATTATTATTGAGTAGTCATAATAACCAATACAAGATACCTTTACCAAGTAGCTGTAGAAAAGTAGCTAAACACTGTTTTCTACGGTGAATTAATATTATGGAAAATAATAGTTTATATTCGAATTTCGGTTCAATGACCTTTTACCATTATAGTTTTATGTGAAGTTATAAATTAACTAGGTAATTGTTTAGATTATACAAAAAAAAAAAAAAGTTTACGGCATCTCGTTCAGCTTGCGAACTCATAAGCTGGCAGCTGAAAATCAGTGTTGCTCCATGAGCAACTTTACGCTGAGCTGTGGCCTGTTTGTTTTACTGCAACGCACACATGCTATAATCATGTTAACTTTTAACTCATTTTAATTTAATATTATATCCTTTTTGTTTTTGCCCGATTATTGTATGTGTGTGATTGGAGTACAAATAAACATTTTATCTATCTATCTACCATCAAAATATAGACATTAAGTAGAATTTAAAAATCGTTGAATTTTTATTTTGATGAATAATTTAACTAAATTTTCTTTGTAAATTAATTATTGGTATAGGAAACGTTATTGTATGAGTTTAGTCGATGTAAGAAAATCTTATGAGTTACTAATTATTTGTAATTTTATGTTCGTTTTTACGGTCTACATAACCTTATATTTTCCTCTAAAATTTAATTGATTTTTTATAGTTTTCGAAATCGTATTTTATATTTCTTTTTCCATTTCAAAGATTCCATTATAAGTTTTACCTGTGAATTCTCTACAAACAATAGATACGGTGGGAAGCCAGCCTAACACCCCATTTTACCCTAAAAACAATAAAACCTAACAAGCAGTGTTTTCGCTTGCAAACACCTAATTACCTAACCTATCCAATTAACTAAGATTTTACAAAAACCAACCTTATTGCTTTAGAATACATCACAATATTGCTTGGAGGACTTATCAATTAGGATAATGAATACTGCGGTACGCGAGGGAAATTGATCTGTGCGACCTTGGAGATAAGGGTTATGTTCGTTTGTTTGTGGTTTAAGGGTTGGGATGTGTTTTTTGTAGCGGAAACCTACCTGATTGTTGGGGTAAGTAGTTTGTAAAAGGAAACGTATGGGTTTAAGTACCCATATTTATATTCCCACTGCTGGGACATATGGACTCTTCTCACAGAGACATAGAGAGACAGACACAACGCGATTCCATAATGGTTGCGTTTTTTTCATTGATACATTCAGGCGTTATTTTGCGGAAATCGCGTTTTGCCATTTGACTACGGAACCCTAACAGACAGGCGACCACATTACTAATTGAGAATAGGGTGTACCTATATTCAATTAGTAAATTGTGGTCAAGGTAAGTTCAAGGGCGGGAATGCGATGTCAGCTAAGCAGATTCCGCGGTCGGCCAGGGCGGGCGGCGCGCCGCGAGATATGAGGGATGTGGTTTAGCATCTATACATAATCATGATAGTCCTGTGCTTATATAAAATAAAATAAAATAAAAAAGCCTTTTATTTCTTGCTTTTCAATAGAAATACAAAATCATTCACACACATCTACAATTTATAATCTTATTCATAATTCAAAAATATACTTATTTTTACATTAATTATAATCTCATTTTAATAAATAATAATTTAATAAAATTCAAAAATAAGTTTAATAATAATTGCATGTAAATAATAGTTAAAATCAAAACGGGCACATATAAAATTATATTGATTAAATTAAATTAAATATATAAATAGTTATGCCGTATTTAGCTAGCAAGAACCCTCTCCTTGAAAGGTAAAGGCCTCCTCCAGAGATGACCAGTATTCTCTATTTTCTGCCGCTCGTGGCCATTGAATACCTGCTACCTTTACGATATCGTCCACCCAGCGTGCATTTGGTCTTCCTCTTTTTCTCTGCCCTATGGGGCCTGACCAAAATGTGGTTTTTGTAGTCCAGCGATTATCGCTAAGCCTCGCTACGTGTCCAGCCCAGCGCCATTTAAGCTTTTGTGAGTAGTTGAGAGCGTCAATGGCTTTAGTTTTCAGTCGTATGTGTGTATGGCGGATCTTATGAATTTTTTTAATCTTCAAAATGCTTCTTTCCATACTTCTTTGACAGGATGTGATTTTATTTTTTACTTTTCTAGTAAACTTCCAAGTTTGACAGGCGTAGGCTAATGAAGGGAGTAAGCAAGTGTTCATGACTTTCGTTTTCAGTCTAATGCTCATGTCACTCTTCAGTATTTCTTTGAGACTCCAGAACTTTTTCCATGTGTTGTTTACTCTTCTCTCCACTTCCAATTCGTTATTCTGTTGGTTGAATGAAACTTGCTTTCCCAGATAAATATAAGAATTGACATATTTTAAGGGTAAATTTTCGAGATATATGGGTAATTCGATATGGTTCGTCATGATATTAGTTTTTGTGAGGTTTATTTCTAAACCAACTTTACGACTTTCTTCGTGTAGATTATTTATCATTTCCTGCAGTTGACTCGAACTTTCAGAAAGCAGCACTATGTCATCAGCAAATCTCAAGTGACTCAAGTAACAGCCATTTATATTTATGCCCACTTTTTCCCAGTTTAGTTTGCCGATGATAGTCTCTAACACCGCTATGAAAATAGTTGGCGAGAGCGGGTCTCCCTGCCGCACGCCTCTACCTATTCGAATGGGTGGACCTATAGTTTCTAGCTTCACTCTACTAGTACTGTTATCGTAGATATTTTTTAAGACTTTTATGTAGCAGAGTGGTACATTTTGGCTTAGTAGAGTTTCCCATATTGATGAGTGGAGCAAAGAATCAAACGCTTTCTGGTAGTCGATAAAGACAATGTAGATAGGTCGCTTGAACTCTTGGTATTTATCTATCACCATTTCTAGTGAGTGTATGTGGTCCAATGTTGAGTATCCCCTTCTAAAGCCCGCCTGTTCTACAGGTTGGTATTTTTCTGTGTTTATTTTTATTTTTTTTTCTATTATTGAAGAGAACAGTTTATATAGTGACGGTAATAGGCTTATCGGTCTGTAATTACTTATGTTATTAGGGTCTCCTTTTTTGTAGAGCAAGATGATGTCTGACTCAGACCATTGACGAGGAGTACACGAACTGTTCAGTATCTGATTAAACAGTCGAGTTAATGGTTCTCCTAGTAACGCGCAACCAGCCTTTATAACGTCATTGGTTATCCTGTCGGGGCCGGGACTCTTCTCCATCTTCAGTGACTTAATCCCTATAATCACTTCAGATTCGCTTATGAGTACACTTTGCTCCAATCTTTTTGTGTCCGGTAGTACATATGCATATTGATTCGGTTCGCTGTATAGCTTTCTGTAAGATTCTGTAGCTATTCTCAGTATTTCAGTTCTGTTTTGTGTGTTTTTTGTTTTGTCCTTTAACTCTTCTATCCATAATTTATGTGTTCTCATTTCCTTGTATGCTTTCTTGACACTGTTTGAAGTATTAAGATGTTTTTCGATGATTCCTGTACGGTGCGCCTTATAGTCAAGATTAATACGTTTGCTTATGAGTTTGTAGAGTGCTTTTAGTTCATTTTTTATAGTTCTTGTTTTTGGTTTTATTTTTTGTATTTCTTGTCTTCTACTGATTAATGTTCTTGTGCGTACTGATAGTATTTTGTCTTTCCCTGGATCTGTACTAGATGAAACCTCTTGAGCTTTTTTCAGGCTAGTGTCTATTGCGTTTATTATGTCATCGTAGTGCTGCTGAGCGGTGTCTTCGTCTCTCCAGTTCACC
This sequence comes from Gymnoscelis rufifasciata, assembly GCA_929108375.1. Classification (NCBI taxonomy): domain Eukaryota; kingdom Metazoa; phylum Arthropoda; class Insecta; order Lepidoptera; family Geometridae; genus Gymnoscelis; species Gymnoscelis rufifasciata. Next base: position 820,492 of record OV815315.1, on the reverse strand, counting down.
ATTAGGTTTGATAAGCAGCTACTAAGCGTTTGTTTGTAGGTTTGCGTTTCTTCATCGTTCTTTAATTGGGATCTAAGACATTGTCCGAACTTACTTCGACTTTTTGTTTTGGATAGAATATTTAATGCAGCTCTTACTGGTCTATGATCTGAAGGGTAGGTGACGTTTAGAACTTCAATATTATATATTTGTTTTTGTATATTTGTTAAAATGTAGTCTATTTCGTTCTTTATTTTACCGTCAGGCGATTTCCAAGTCCATCTTTGTTTGTTATTTTTATTGAAGAAGGTATTCATAATAGCGAAATTGTTTTTCTGCGCAAAGGCGACGAGTCTATCCCCTCTACAGTTTCTAACACCGAAGCCATAGTTGCCAGTGACTGTTTCATTTGGATTGGTTTGTCCAACTTTAGCGTTGAAGTCGCCCATAACTATTATATTTTTTTCTGAAAGCTGTATAGCCTTGTCGACCGTTCTGTAGAAAAGATCTAGTTCCTCATCACTCGACGTTCCCGTTGGAGCGTAAACTTGAATAATACTTATTTCTAAGCTATTAATATTCATCGTTAACAGCGCTACTCTCTCTGATAAACCAATGAAGCCTGTGATGTATCTTTTTAGATGTTTTTTGACAATAAATCCCACTCCGTATAGTCCGGGCGTTTCTCCAATATAGTGCTTATATACTTTATTTATATTAAAGTCAAAGTCAAAAACTTTCATGATTTTCAATAAGTGGTAAACCTCACTTTCCAGGTTAAACTATTTTATTTAATTTTAATTTCACTTATTAAAATTAATGAAACTAATTTTTTATACAAAAATTATCAAAGAATTAAAATTGCCTTGACAGTAAGCTTCAATGTTTTATACCGAGTTGAGAAGCGAATAGAACAACAGAACTTTGTCAGTTGTACAATTTTGTAGTTATCGTTTTTGGAGTTTTTTTTTATTATGCTAGATAAGCCATCATTTGACCACAATCTCACCTGATGTAAAGCGATGATGTGGTCTAAGATGGAGCATGAAGACCTAGAGTCCTAGAAGGTAGACGGCTTCTCCGGACGACATTACGAAATACGATAAAATCGCTTCACGCACTGGCCCAGCCCGGAGGGTGGAGACAAGCCGCGGCCGAAGCCTACCACCAGAGACTGTTCTTAGCACCACCCGGAGGTCACGTGTAAGAATTCAGAGGGTTACCACTTACGGACGGGAACAGACAAAACCTCCAAAAGTTCTTTATCAGTTCAAGTTCCGTGCATATAACAGATACAATATTTTATTTAATAAATTATCGTACGAGATCTATAATTCAAGTTGTGTGAGATATAAAATTTTGTTTGTATATTTGTAATGCAATAAAATTATAGATTGAAATATGACAGAACTTTATGCGGATTTTACTTCTTCGCCTACATGTTATGTCTTTTTTCAGGTTCTAGAGAATCTGTGTACCTACCAAATTTCATTAAAATCAGTTCAGTGGTTTTTGTGTGAAAGAGGAACAGTCAAAGAAAGTTACTTTCGCATTTATAATACTATACTATGGATTAGGAAGTTGGTAGAATCCGTCAATAGATTTTTTATGTTCGTTGGTCAGTAAATTCGGTTAAGTCATATTTACATTTTGTGAGTTAGTACAAAAAACAATTTTATTGATAAGCCAAAATTTACAATAGAAGTTAAACTTGTTCCCGCCAATAATATGTAGGTATATTCGAGGCGAAAAATTCGTTAAAATATATATTTAATGGGCGATCATGACATTTCTATGCTCTCTTACAGACTATTTACTTTAGGCGACTTACTTTAGGGACTGTTTCACAATCTCAGAGTAAAATAAGTCAATGGTTAAAATAAAAGTTATCAAGTCAACTGATAACAGCCCGTGAGTAATCAACCGAATTTGCTCTATAATTTAACATTTTTGTCTAAGTTTACTCGGAGATTAAGTGATAATGTTGTAGCGCGTAACGCAACACAAACATTAGCCCGCTGATGTTCCTACGCGCACCATTTAGGCAATATAAATATCAAAAAAAAAACATAAATTTCTTCAATTTAAAGAAAATTCACAAAAATATTGCGCCTAAACAATAATACGTGTCTAAGTAAACATAGGTTGCTCGAAAATAAAAGTACACCAAATAAATTCAACTCATTAAATGTCTCATCCTTAACTTTAATCAACTCATAGTTAAAGTTTACGAGAACTCTCTGAGAAGATACATAGATATACCTAAAAACTTTACGGACTGTTTGACGTGCTGTTTGACTTCAGTAAGCTTTACAAATAAAGCTCAAAAGAAAAGGACTTGACTTCTTGTGAACTTTTTAACCGACATCAAAAAAAGGAGTACGATTACTCAAAAATAAATCTAGAATTCTCGTGTCACGGGGTGCGTAATCGAACTCCTCCGAAACGGCTTGGCGGATTCTCATGAAATTTTGTGAGCATATTCAATAGGTCTGAGAATCAGCCAACATCTATTATTCATTTTGAAAAAAAAAAAAATTTTGCAGAACAACTGGGGTCAGCTAGTTATTTTATAATAATTTGAATATTTTGGATTACATGAAATTCTAGCGATCCTCTGCCTGAGTCAGATGAAGTTAACATATTTAAAATAGGTTGAAAGTCGTTTTTCAAATACAAGAACATTCCCATCCTTTTATATCACACTAAATATTGGTTCCCTGAAAAGCACAACATTTTTAATTAAACTTAAAACACAGCATTCACTTATATTAATTACCATTCTATTGCAAATAAATGCTCAAAAACACTGGCCGATATTATTTACGACCGCCATAAAACGGTAATAACGTAAAATAAAACAAATTCCGTGACATATAAATAATAAAAGCTGAACTAAAAGAAACGGCTATAAAAAACGTGTTTCTCGTAAACTACCTTAAGGACCATGTATCGTCGCTTCGGCCAAAAATAATAATATTGCAGACTTGCTAACTTACACGGGTTCGCTTCGGATCGGAAATACACAAATTTGTAATGACAATTACCTATTTTAACTTAATTGTTTGGACATCTTTTGTGACATCTTTATAAAGGCTGGTACAATTATTCTGGAAGTTGATAATGTCCCCTGGTACAGCAGCTGCTATATTTATTAATAATTATTGAATATTGTTATTAATTATTGTTTTTTTAGTTTTACATAAAAACTAGTTCCACGATACGGAAATCTATAGATACTAATGCATATAAATATTGACTACTTATGTAATTGTTGTAATTTAAACTAATGGAATTTATATATAAATATTTTATTCTAAGATGCTTTGTATTTTGTGACTATTCTAAGTGCACCATTATGTTTGCCTCTGGAATAAAGATATTTTGAATTTAAATTAGAACTACTTGGGACGATTCGGCCCGTATTAATGAACCAAACTCAATTCTAATTCGGTCGCCTACGAGTTGTCTTCCGAAACAATGATGGCGATGACGTAGAACTAATCCAAAGTAATCTTATATAAATGCAAAAAAAATTGGGCTCGTCCGGGATTTGAACCCGGGACCTCTCGCACCCTAAGCGAAAAACATACCCCTAGACCAACGAGCCGATGACATAAACGTTGAATTTAACTTAATTAGAATATGTACCTATATTTGATGTGAAGATTATATTATAAAATCCTATCATTTATCAATGACTAATAAAGATAACATTAATAAAATTTGTATAATGTCACACCTGAACTAATAAACTATTAATTATTCGAATTCTTCTCAGTGTTTAAAAAATATTTAAGCGAACTGTCTTTAAAATTAGGAACAAATATAGAACGACTGCGACTTATCTTTTTTTGGCAATTTTTACAGTCTATTTATTGAGAATGGTTGTTATAAGCCTCTTTATTTTTAATAATTCTACTAATTATAATATCTATCATTGGGCACCCCGGTCTGGGTATAAGGAGAATTGTCGCTAACTTTAGTTCGATTATACATAATATATATTATATAAATAGTATATTGATATTAAACGGTAAGCCGAATCGAAAAATGTTGAAATAAAATCTAAAAACTATTTTGAATAACTGCAGCGATACCCTACAATGACATAGTTTGTTTTTTTTACTGGATGGATTTTGATGAATCTTTACAATAATATAACTTATGCTACCGCAGAAAAATAACGATTTTCGTGGGAAAACACAATTACCACGAGCACAACACGATTTGAGTAAAATTTGGCGTGCACACGGCTGTTTTCCCAGTAATGGAGAAAAGCTACTTTTAGCAGACAAATCCGCGGGCGGGCATTCAGTGCTAGAGAAACCCAAAGAGCGCACAGTCGGTAATGGACATCCAAACCTCACTTTCTCTCAGTACTTATAGTTACCTTCAAGTGGTACATTTTACGAGCGCCTAAAACGCGGGCCCCTATATTTTTTACGTCTATATCTGAAACGATGGGATTTTTCACGTAAAACACGTGATGCGTAAGAGGGGCTGTAAAATAGGGTTTTATTGTTAATGCGTCCGCTAGCGCCGTCTCGGCCCCCGCTCGCCACGGGACAATGCGCGAGGAAGTTACGTCGGGGCTATAAATATTTAGATCGATAACGAAATCTCCCCCTCCAACTCCCGCTATATATTCCCTCCCTTACTAACACTTTTGTATCCATTATGTATTTTATCTCCACATTATATATAGTTACTAGTCGACCCGACAGACGTTGTCCTGTCCCACGTCTCAAAAAACAATATCCAGTTGACCGTATTGTGAATCTAAGCCATTCCCAGATCCCCTTGAACACACACAAATTTTTTTATCAAAATCGTTTGAGAGAAGTTCAGTGACATACACACTCACAGAAGAATCATATAAATAAAGATTTTCCCATTCTATTATAATTGTTATTTGTTTATTATATTAATAAAAAACGAGCGAGACAGAGATAATAAATAATTTACCACGGCTTCAACCTAGGGGGCGACTACTTGCCCCCGGAGTAAGAAACATTAGCTCGAGGCCCACCCTGCGCCCTCAACAGGGACAGACGACAAACGATGATGATGGAAGGTTATTGATCTGTATAGTAACAAATTTTAAGAGATAAAAACACGTTTATTTTGTCAATTGAGGCCTAATAGCATAGATGGCCTAGCTGAGAAGCGAATAGAACATATTCGTATCTCAACTCTGAATAAAAAAAAATAAGGGAACTGTCAAGACAATGTTATTTTCTTTATATTTTTTTATTTTTATTATCTTTAAGTTGACCTTCAGTGGCGCAGTGGGCGAGGGTCCGCTTGCGGCGCAAGAGGTAGCGGGTTCGATTCCCGCCCAGGGGGAAAGTGTTTGTATGTTCTGCAAGCACTTTCTCCTTGGTCTGGGTGTTTAATATTTAATATTTATAATAAAAAATATCTTTATATGTATGACTATTATATTAAGTATATCAGATATCTAGTACCCGTAACACAAGCTTAGAGCTTACCACGGGGCTAGATGTTGTTGTGTGAAATGTCTGGAAATATTTATTATTTATTTATTTTATTTTATTATTTAAGTTGACCTGTCCTCTTTAAATAAACGTTTTAACTTTGACTTTGATATTTATGTATTCAATTATTTTTTTCCAAATTGGTGGAAACTTTTTCATAATATAAAATGTATTCCATTGAAGATTGTGATATCTTAAGAAAATCTACCTGCATCTGGGTTTAATTTTCGTGTTTGTGGATTAACTAGATCTTATCTGGATTAACCAGATTAAGTGATTTCAAACGGCTTTCTCACGGCTTTGAATAAAATAATACAAAATTCACTCCGACATCGGCACCTAATGGGTTTTCTATTCATAACCGTGTTTATGTTTTAGATATAGAAAATAAGAGTGTTGGAATTTGTTAAGAAATTGTTTAAAACTTAATTATTTTTCAACGCACAAATATGTGTGTTTATGACAACCTGGTTGAATATGGAGCTGAAAAGAAACGACCCCAGCAAACGTTGTTTTGCAAAATGAATAATAGGTAGTAGACGATTCTCAGACCTACTGAATACGCATATAAAATTAGATAAAAATCGGTAAAGCCGTTTCGGAGGAGTACGGTAACTAACATTGTAACATGTAAATTTTATATTGTAAGATATTTAGTGAAATAACAAAACAATTTAATTTGATGTTCTTGTAAACGTTATTAAATAAGGAAAGATAAAATTTAATATCAATCGTCTTTTAAATGTTAAGTAATTTGTAAAATTTAATATAGTTTGTCTAAAATAACTGATTTCATAAAATATTTTGAAAACAAATTTTAATAACAAGAACTGTGATAATATTAGAGGTATAATTATGATTATCCGACATTTCCGTTTCCTTTTAAGCATCTGTGAGAGTAAATCCCGTTTTCAAAATGAATATCGTAACGCACTTTAGTTTTGAAAGTGAGATACAGTAAATACTTTCGTTTTCAAGATTTGTGTTCTTTAACTTTAAAACTCCACACATAAATTCATGAGTACTGTCCGACTGTTCAGACCAAAACAGGCTTTTGGGACATCTGAAGTGCCAAGTTGGAATCCCTTGGAATTCGAGATAAACTTTGGACATTCTAGAACGAGACTGAACAACTAAGGCACTTTTGAATTAAATCGGTAATTATTTATTCATTTTTAATGTAAATGAATTATCCAATACGGTGTTGCCTATGTTTTATGGATTTTCCTGAGGAATAAGGTATCTTTCATCGAGCGCCGCAGTGGCGCCACGGGCGAAGGTCCGTTTGGAGGGGTCAAGTGTTTGTATGTTCTGCAAGAACTTTTCGCTTTGGTCTGGGTGTTTAATATGAATAATAAAAAATAACTATCTATATGTGTGTTTAAATACAATACATTGTTGACATTCGTATCCATTGTTAATACCTAGTACTTCTGATAAATTGACTTTATTTATATTTTTTGTTGCTACAATTGTCAGATTTTGACATTTAATAATAAATAGCACATTCGTTATTTTGTTTTGAATAAGTTGTGGCATTGGGAAACCACGTTAAAAACCATTATTGTGACTTATAATTTATTTTATCAATAAATGACTATTACTATATTAAGTATATTTGATGTCTCGTACCTAACACAAGCTTAGGGCTTACCACGGGGCTAGATTTTGTTCTCTAAATATTTATATATTTATTTATTACGCCGTCTACGATGCCGAACTGGCCAATTGCGGAAAAGTTTATTTTGTATGGTGACAAAAATCTACAATAATGTTCCAAAGTCTGTTCGTGATCTGTCCACTAATGAATTCAAAATTAAACTTAATGTCATATTATTAAAAAAAGCATATTATTCCATTGATGATTTTATTAATGCCCATATTTTTGAATGAATTTTACATTATTTTATTGTTAATTGAATTGTATAATTATTTTATAACTTTTAATCAGTAATAATAAATTGTATTAACTGTTATTTATAATGTTTGTATGCTCCTGTAGCAGCATTAATTGTACTCTAAGCTAGTCTTACTACCTGACTCGATGTAACTGTAATTAATTCACAAACAATAAATGATTATTACTGATTATTATTTATTCAGTCATCTATACATATAGTTGTTGGGCATCTGAAGCTAGATATTTGCAGATTCACGGTTTCTCCTCCCAATATATTTTTATACCCTCTGGGGACATTCATAGGTTAAGTTTGAAACGATATCGATATGGATCTGATACGTGGTCTTTCACTATAGGCTATATAAACATACTTAGAAGTTTAGAGAGTATAAATGGTTTCTCTACAAGATCAAATGAGAAATTAGGAGAAACAAATGATACCGATATACGTGTGCATTTATGCAGATAAGCTCTAGGAAGGTGCATGGCTATTATATGTTGAAAGTATGTAATCCTCCCTTTGTACTCCGATGTATTGTCTTGTTACTGTTTGTAGTATATTTGTGGTGTACAATAAAGAGTTATCTATCTTTCTAAAGTTGGACGGATGACCGTGGGGCATAACATTTTTTCATGGGTTCATCGGTCGCCTACACTGCAAGGCGATACCGCCGTAACAGATGATCCACGATGCTGACACTTTAGTTTATAAGATTTATATTTTTTATGTATGTTAGTCTATAAGGTATATGTTTATATGGGCCTTAGATGCCTAAAATAATTGATTTATTATTATTATTATTATAACATAAGGACTTCTCTCTTGACGTGAAATTAGGCCTTAGATAATTTACCGCGCTGACCAATTATCCCACGGCTTAAATAATGATACTGAATATTCAAACAGTTATAGCGATCGAACTACCCACAGCTCTTTCTCAATAAGACTAAAGAAAAATAAACAAAGGAGTGACCCAGCTGCGCTATTCGCGCGTCCGGCGAAGTTGGTCTAGATTCTAACTCAGTTACACTAACTAGCTAACAAAATGCCGACAGTGTGATTCCGAGTGTTTGCCTCTGGAATTGGATCTGTCTCGATCACACGAGAGAGTGAGAGTGATTTTTTTCTCATAAATAAACTGCTTATCTGAGTTAGAGCTTACCATTATACAGTTTTTTGAGGACATTCCAGCAATTTAATTAATCTCTTTCCAATGATGAAAAAAAATTCCCTGTAATGGGGCTCCTAGATTTTGGCTTACCTACTAGAAGGTAAGCTATTTTGAAAAAAAAAACCTCCAGCGGTTAGTGATGAAACGCATCTGTTAATCGAGAACGAACAAAAAAATATGTGAACGGTTTCGTGGATATTTGAGTTTAATAACAATAAAAAATATGTTCCTACCCATTTTGCTCATTCTAAGAGTCCGTCTATTATTCAATTTAATCATTCCATTCGATCAAAAACCGTGAATCAATTAAAAGGGATTCTGAAAATTTAGTATGCGGACTTATATAATATGCGGGGCTCCGTATACCTACCAGTCCGCCATTTAAATAAAAACATGGTTTAGCGGCCAGTGATGAAACTCATGTCAATCGACAGAGTAAATGTGTACTAAAAAATGGCATCGAATTAAAACTCAAATTCTGTAAAGTGTGTGTAATCTGTAAGTGTTGTTTCTGAGTTATTTGGGTACAAATATTTTTTTATAGTTTTTTAATCCAATTACCTCTGAACACCAATGAGTTCGGGGTTTAAAGAATGTTGTTTTGTACCACGTATCTTATAGAAGCTTGTTTAAAATCGTTATGCATTTTAGCATGCTATCGCACAGAATGGAAAAGGGGAGGCCCGCTTTTCCCCTGCCGAGGGACACTGTAAACTTAATAATAATTGTATTTCATCAAGGAGAATAAGCATTAAGCAAAATGCATGCTTCAATAAAGCTGAACGACAATTTTGAATTTCTTCGGCGTAACTTTGTCAAGTCGAGAGTCTCTCAGCAGATTAAACAGGAAGTGAAGAAGTGACGTCGCTCGGAACATTAACAGGCGGATTAACAGCTGGTTTAGCGGACGATAGCAAGAAATACGAGGTGAATTTAACTCTGTTAATGTTTTGTTGCTTCAATTTAGAGCTTAATATAATATTCTTAATGCAAAAAATGGTTTTATGAACATACTATCTGACCCCAGCAAACGTTGTTTTGCAAAATGAAAAATAGATGGCCGATTTTCAGACCTACTCAATGTGCTCACAAAACTTCATGAGAATTGGTCAAGCCGTTTCTGAGGAGAGCCGTGTCTGGGACACGAGAATTTTATATATAAGATATTCGCAAGAAAGGGTTAAAAAATGTAAAAAAAGTTATCTCTACTGATCAGGCACAATTACCATTATAGTAATTAGGGAATTATCTATGCATGTTATTTTGTCATGCACTACTACAACTAGACCACTACCGCGCCTCCACCGCACCGCCACCGCTACCAATCAAAGTCAAGTCAAGAGCGGCGCGGTGGCGGGGCTTTACGCGGCGCGTATCTACAGTAAAACGGTGCGGTGGCGGACCGGTGGCGACATAGTATTTCGACATCTAAACCTTCTGTCTTACTTCCAACGAATTTGATGAGGCGTTTTTTATGTTATTCCTAATTATAAAGTTTCAATCCTCTGATATCGTTCATTGTATGCAAATAGCACCTTAAGTAACCTATTTGACCCTTTAAATTGGCAATGACACAAATAAGTTAAATAAGAACTAGATTTTCGTGTTCCAAACTAAATATTCATTGCTTGGGGAGGTAGGTAGGTTTTAACAAAAAATAATTCATCTATTATTGTAGCTTAGAGGTTAATGTAATTCAGTATAGACTAGATTTAGGCTCAGCATTCGATATTTTGTATTTATATTATATAAACCACCGCCCATAACATTAAATGTTATGGGTTGTGGTTTATCTATACTAATATTATAAAGCTGAAGAGTTTGTTTGTTTGATTGTTTGTTTGTTTGTTTGTTTGTTTGTTTGAACGCGCTAATCTCAGAAACTATTGGTTCGAATTGAATAATTCTTTTTGTGTTGGATAGTCGAGTTATCGAGGAAGGCTATAGGCTATATAACATCACGCTACGACCAATAGGAGCAAAGATATAGTGGTAAATGTGTAAAAAACGGGAGAAATTGTTCATCTTTGAAGCCTTCCGTTGCGTGCGCCGTGAAAACGGTTCAAGATACACAATAAATATGTATTAAAGAATAATAGCTCTTTTAATGATCTAAAAAACAGTCCGCGATAGTATATTTCTATCTTTTAAGATTAACTCACAAAAACCGTTTTTATGGTACCTAATTTGGTCGAAATAATTTGTTTAAGTTGTATCAACATAATATTAATCTTTATTCAAATAAATATGTTGTTGGTTAAGAGTACTTCATCCATTATAACGCGGGTAGCACCGCAGGGCACAGCTAGTATAATATAAATACATTACAAAAGATACAGATAAAAAATTACAAATTTTGTAATTTTTTATCTCCTCCCAAGGGTGTCTGTAAAAAATTGCTTTAAGCAATAAAACCGCCCATTACGCATTCTAGGTTTAGTTTTAATTTCTTATTGTATTGTTTCTTTGTTTGATGTGTAATAAAATATTTTCTATCTATCTAGGCAAATGAAGAAACAGTAAAATTATAAATGGATGGTGAGTGATAAAAAAGTTCAAGAGAACCAGTTATACTTGACCTCAGTCAAAACAAAAAGGTAGGATAATAGTTCATCTCAGTAAACAAGATTAAATGACAAGGAAGCACAAAAAAAAACAGTTAAATAAAGTACCTTAGACGTAAAAGTTTTTGCAAAACAGTTTAACGAGGTTGGAGAAACAACATTCGTGAAAAACACGCAAATGACTAGAAGATAACAAAACTCGCAATACCATTAAATATACACACGATACAAGACTTCTAATTCGTGAATATCATTTATGGCATATAAAATTAAACCGCAATAAGAAAACTTTATGTCATGACAAAATAAAGGAGTTGAAAATAAATAGTTTATTTCCTTTTTTGGTGAAAGGATTTATGTCGACTGTATCTAATAAAATAAAACATTTATGGAAAAAAATCCAACTATCCCCTATGTAGGAAAATATAGAACATTTCAAAAAGACTTTTGTTTGAAGGTAGCGTTCACAACAAAAAATTAGTATTTAAAAATGCTTTTTAAATACTAATTTCGTACAACTCTTTCTAAATTAATTGTATACTTGTTCACTATTATTTGTATAAAAAATAAATGAATTATAATAGACAAACGATAAAAGACTAGTCGTTGCCCAATTAATAAACTCCAAACTTATAAAAAAAAACCTATTAGAGACATATTAATAAGTTGTAACTAAAAGTTTTTGCTTCGCGTACCAGCCACTAGATAATAAAATACACAACAAAATAAACACCTACTATAAATAAACACGACACAAAACTAGTTTATTTTGACGTTTGTGTTCTTAGGCCTCGTCTGAAAATAAGTATAAGTGTGGGGTTGCATTATGCTGAGGTTATCGGGGCCTTTTGGCACATCTCACAAATGTTTTAACCCATTAGTTGTTTTTCTTTGTTTTGTTGTATGATGATGTGTCAATAAATGTTTTACTCTCTCTCTCTCTCTCTTATCATAATCACTTACCAAATAATATACTCCGAAGGGCATCACCACCACCGCCACCATCAGGTCCGCGACCGCCAAGCTCACGATGAAGTAGTTGGTCACAGTCTGCAGCGCGCGCTCGCGCACCACGCTCATTATCACCAGCACATTCCCGAACAACGTGAAGAACGGAAAGATCAGCAGCATCAACGCCCAAATATTATACTCCGGACCCTCGTTCTGTCTAAAACACGATATATTAAACGTCCCGTTACTCGTGCAATTCGTGAAATCATACAAATCGATAGTGTTGTTCACGTCACTCGCGTTACTGTAAAAATAATCGCTAAAATCTTCCACTAGCCTTAAAACTTCACTTGTGTTTGTACCATTCACTTGTTCTGTGTCTCTTTGTTTTAGCCTATTGAGTATGTCTATGTCGGGTGGTTTTTTGGTCGGGTACAGGTGTTGGGTTGCTTCGTATATGCTTTTTGTGGGGTATGGCACTGACATATTTTTGTGATCTATTGGTAGCGCGCTCCCGGCATTGCTATGACCGTTTTCTTGTCTTCATCGTTTGACCTGGAACAAAAGAAGATTTTGAAGTGAAACTTCTATAGAATCGTAGTGATTTCAAACCGGATGCAAAAAGATGAAACGGAAATGGTAAGAGACACAAATACAATGCTTTATTTATATTTCTTTGCGCGATACTTCGTAGTCTCAACTACGAAGTATGAGGTATTGCTGTATTTTATTTATATTATTTTGTAATACGCTTTATTGAAGTAATATAAATAATCCGAATAATTACAGATATATGTTTGATTCTCTTATCATTTTAGCAGATGCGTTCATTTACCCTTTTTTTCTATTCGATATAATGTATATCATAATTATAGTTCGTAAGTAGTAGACTCCAATCGTGCGTCGTAGCTGACACACACACACTTTTTTTTTATTATTCTTATTCTTTCGTCGATTTACTGAAGTTTCACTTCTATCGTGTGTGAATCGCACACACACCTTTTTTTTTATAAATGAAGCATATATTATTCAACTCTTTTGCTGGAAAGTTATTTAAGTTATGTTGAAAAGGCGTTGTGGTGTACAAAACTTTAACACAGCGTTGCATAAAACTGAGGGTATTCCTATTCGGTACTTCATAAAGTTATCACAGTGTCCAGACGTTTTTGTTACAGACGCGGCTGACGTAATTTATAATATTTATAATACAAGATATCACGTGACCTACATATTATTGCAATCAATATCAAATTAAAATAATTGTCAAAAAAATTAATTTTTGATAATGATTAACATTTAAATATAAATATTTATTTCCAGACAATTCACACAACAACATCTAGCCCCGTGGTAAGCTCTGAGCTTGTGTTACGGGTACTAGATATCTGATATACTTAATATAATAGGCATACATATATAGATATTTTTACTATACATATTAAACACCCAGACCAAGGAGAAAGTGCTTTCGGAACATACAAACACTTTCACCCTCGGCGGTAATCGAACCCGCTACCTCTTGCGCCGCAATCGGACTCTCGCCCTCCGCGCCACTGAAGCAGTCAAACATTGACCATGATACTGCCTCTGTGGCGCGGTGGGCGACCGACGGTCCGCTTGCGGGGCAAGAGGTGGCGGGTTCGATTCCCGCCGAGGGGTCAAGTGTTTGACTCTGCAATCACTCACTCCTTGGTCTGGGTGTTAAATATGTATGATATCTAATATCTATATTATGTATGCGTATTATATTAAGTATATCAGATGTCTAGTACCCGTGACACAAGCTTAGAGCTTATCACGGGGCTAGATGTTGTTGTGTGGATTGTCCGGAAATATATATATATATAACACAAGCGATATATTTATTTATATATCGTGTGTCATATGATTGAGAGCCACAATAATTTAAAAATTATAAATATTTAACAAAACTCATTACAATAATCTAAATGAACTATCAATAAGATAAGCTACAAAATTATAATCAAAGTACAGATTTCCAGTGAACAATAACAAAAAGTCATTTATTTTTATCGCCTCCTAAATCGCGTTCTGAACGCATCTATCAACGTCATCCACTTGACAATTCGCAATCACGCTAAAAATCAAGGCTATTGTGAAAACGAATGGCGGTGGACATCAGTGATCATCAGCAATCATCATAATCAGATGAATCAGATAAAAGTTATTAAAGTTATGAAAGTGATCAGAAATTGAGGAATGCTACATTTATTTATGTTAAACATTTTTTTTTAGTTTAACGTTCTGAGTGTTGAATTTATGACATAATTCATATGACCCTTTAATTCTGAATGCATGAATGAGTCATCCAAATAGTTTTGAACGATATAAATAATAATGTATATCGCACCCCTAGAACAAGACAGCGCTAAGTCGAAAAACTACTTTTTTCACAAACGACGAAAAACCGTTATCTACTTTTGTATCGAAGTTATTGGCAAAATCTTAAACGTTTCAGGTAACGTATCCAACGTGCAATATTATTATATCGTTTATTCCCCTCAATAAATGTCGAGTAAGCGATAATATGCATTTTTCGTTTTAATTCTCTGTTGTCTAATTATCTCATGAAATAAAAATTAACTATTTCGAGGTACGTCCTTTTTGTTGAATGATTCTGAAATAATGCTCTTATTTTACCATCTATTGGTTAAGTGTAAATATACAAGAAGGAAATATTTAAATTGTTTTCGGGAATTTTCCTGTTGTTAATAAACTAAAAGACAAAAAATATAAATCAGCATTTTTATTAAAATTTGTTTAACATAATCAACATCATCACCCAAAAACCGTAGTGTGGTTTTAACATATTTATTATTACAATATAAAACAACTCAGGTACAACAAAGAATAGTAAAACAGACTTAACAAAAATACTAATACCTAGATAAGTATTATTAGTTTCATTTTTAAGTCAGTGCTGCTAGTCTAAATTTAATGCTCTCTTATAATAAGAGTTTAAGCAATTAGCATGAATTATATTTTTTTCAATTAACTACATTATGTCTCTCTTTTTGTTTACAGCCAGAGTTTGTTTTTCTGTATATGCTTCAGGCAATCTGGACCTATACCTGGAGAAAAACCTTGATCTATTTTTCGCTGGTTACTATGTTTTCCTCGGGCTTCAGGTTCAATGGAACCTTTTTTTTATAGGGTTCATCATTTGCCATCAATAGAGAAAAAACTAAATTAATTCAAGAACAGAGCATTATCTGAAAAACTTCTTATTTTGTCCTATTATGATGAAAAAAATACTGCTTTAAAATACTTTTCTTATAATATACAACTATAGTAAGAACTATTCAACATTCATTTAAAATGATTTTTGAATAAACTGTGTCTAAATTTTAATGTGCCATCAATAGAGCATTATTTAAGAAATGTTCACCTATTTCAAACAATACGGAACTATTTTGGAATAATAAAAAAATACTAACATACCTTTGTCAATAATACCGTCGTATTTCGGAATACTATTAAAACGCCAACCAAGAAAATTCTTCAACACCAGATTATTACTAAATAATTTGCTTTTGTGTAAGCGCAACACGGTTTGTTACGACGGCCTTCATGTTGCAACTAGACATAAATTCGTCTTCGTGGTATGACTTGTCACTCATTAATTCACTAAGAGTGACTTACAGAGGCATCTCTTGCGCGTCTGTGCAAATATAAATAAGCCCGTCTTAATGGTATGTGCGGAAAAACTTTGCGGATTCAACTAAGCAATAAAATCGATTTTGAGATTTTTCGAGATAATTCCGTGTTGTTCTAGAAGTGCGATATTATTATACCTAAGGCTATATTTATTTATTTATTGTTTTGACGAAATATCAGACTTAGGCGCATTGCTCGCGCTTGCTCAAAAGACGCTCTGTGGGCTTTTCGGTTAGATCTTAACAAATCATCGAGCGATTCTTTGTTCTTTTAATTTTTAATAAAAAACAGTTCTTTGTAATTATACCCTAGGCAAAGCCTGTATCGTAAAAAATAATTATGAAATTAACAGATCTGATAAAGCGGACTTAATAAACTGAACATAAAACATTTCATATAATTATTATGAAGACAAACATTTACCCATATTCATAAAAATATTGAAATATGAAAATAAATGTTTTGACTTTTGATGTTTCGGATTGATACACTCGGTTAAATAAAACAGCAATTGCGCATAAATAAATACCTACAACGTGTTTTTGATAAGCATTTCTCTCTCATAATATACCGAGCCGAGTGATAGGGCGTTTGGGAATACGACGAAGATTTTTTAGTAAATGTTAAATTTATTGTATGTTTATGAACACCAAAATTGGAATATCTACAAAATTGTAAAAACTGATAAATCTGTGTTGTTCAACTCAACTCAACATAACTCTCAACTTAACTCAGTGTAAACAATTGGAGCGAACTGTCAAGACTGTTGAATGTTATTTCCTTGAAATTTTTGATATTCATATTTTTAGTTAAATTAACTTTTAGTTGACCTGTTCATGTATGCCCTGTGCTTTTAAGGAAAGGGCCATGTTTTATTTCTTATTGCCATTTAAATAACTTGAACATTATTATCGATATTGACTTGAAAGACTTATGTCCGCTTTATGAAAGAAATCGAATAATTTTGATTGGAACTCTTCTAATCTTTTAAATACCAGAAAGCCATAAAACATTCTACAACTCTTCTTCTTTTATCGGTAAACATCGGGTCCTGCCATCCCCATCACAGCAGACAATTGGAGGGCTGTACGTTAATTGCTATCGGATTGTACGACAGGTTTTCGCACGCAATGTTGAAACCTTCTGTGAAAGCTCACTCAGTTTATGGCATATACCAGCATCATTATCAGTTTAAAGGCAAGAAGCATAATTTAATTGAATTAATTATCGGTTTAAAGGTATTTATGAGCATAAATTATTTTGATACATCGGTATGAATGTGATTGTTTCATTGTTAAGGTTCCATTATCATAATAGATCAAATAAATCGACATAATTTGTGGCAGAAAGAAGGCTTTACGAAAAATTTAAGTGTATGTATAATACTAAATAGTCGTATGCCATCAACTGTAGCAAAACAGATTCATTATAATAATACATTTACTACCTACCCTTTAAACATTTCCTTGTTTCGTACTTTTTAAAGCCTGTTTTTAGTAGTCGAGTTATAGAGCCGCAACTTTCTTTTTATTGCTTCGAAAATAACGGAAAATCTTGAGTTTGGTATAAAATATTAAAGTGGTTTCAATACACTGTATGGACAGAACAAAATGGATATATAGATTTGGTCATATTCACCAGACTGTGAGATGACGAAAAGATGACTTCCTGTAAACTTAGCGGAAGTTGCAAATTATGTAATAAGAAACCAATAATTATGTTCCATTCAAAAACATTTAAAATATCTGTAGCAAAACATTAAATGACCATTAACGCGGCCTATCTCGCAACTTCAAGTAATTAACCAAAAAGCCGCGCGTAAGGGTTTATCATCACTTTTCTCTTTTAAAACTCATTAAACAGTCGCAAAGTCTAGACCAAGTTGGCAACACTTGTAATCTCGATAGATGATCGATGATCCGGCAAGTTCGAAGCCGGTGATAAATCATGCAGCGATTGAAGTGTGGAAACACTTTATACGTAACAATTACTTCAAAGCAGATGCTACCTCAGCACCTAACGTATAAAATTACACTTTTTTTGAGTTCTAATGCGGATTTATGATGATAGTTTACATGCATAAACAGTTCATTGGGCCTACCACGAGTTGCCACTTACGACTGTTCAAGATTACAGGATGTTGTTATCCTATATTGACATTTGACATATAAAAAATATGTTATGTAAAATGCATTGGATTATAACATGTTGTAATCTCCAACATCGTAAGCGACAACTCGTGGTGGGGCTACATGTCAAAAAATGGAAACGTCATAAAAGTTATAGCTATCAAATTATAAACCAACTCAACATTTTGTCCATGATGTGCAGTTTTGACAGAAAGGGGTCAAGTTTCGACGGTTCATCGGTCGCCTCCACTGTAAGGTACATACCACTGTAAGGATTACCTTACATAAAAATACCAAAATATCATCATGTCCGCATCATGGTACCATCTGTCACGGCGGTGTCTCAAATTAATGAATTATTATGATTACTAAAATATAAAAGTATCCATTTAAATAAATTTGTCTGCTGTAAAGGGTCATTCATTGATTTAGAATATTCGATTGGCTAAGGATTTATGATTGTATTCCTTAGTATCGCTTTTCATTTTCGCTATTAAGAATTAGTTATGGGTAATCAATTAAAGTTAGATATGTTATGCTGCTGTCTTTTTTGTAGTTCTTTTTAAGGTCCACAATACTGTAGTACATTAATTTGATCTATCTCTTAGGGTTCAGCCAGCGTTTTCAAAGGAAAGAGTTTATGAATATGTATAAACTATAGGTATAAAACATAGGTATATGCATACCTAAAATAAGAAACTTAAAAAAACTATCAAAGTTTTGCAATATACTATTAATTATTTAATACTTATAAAGATTCCACTCGAACTATACTCTCGTAAACTGTTACGATATTATATATTACTAGTTGACCCCAGCAAACGTTGTTTTGCAAAACAAAAAAATAGATGTTGGCCGCTTCTCAGACCTACTCAATATGCTCACAAAATTTCATGAGAATCGGTCAAGCCGTTTCGGAGGAGTACGGGAACGAAAACTGTGACACGAGAATTTTATATATTAGATTTCTGACGTACCCTCTTGAATTATCATTATGCGAAAACATATAAAAGGTTAGTAGCTATTGATACGTGTATTTAGATAAGGAATTATAACTGTTTGTTTTCCGAATAAAATAAATAAATTACTCTATCTATCAAAAAAAGTCAAAGTCCATGACACTAAGATAATCATGAATTTTATAGTAAGTCTTTTTAAACAATAAGTCGAGCAATGCATTTTTAAACCTTTTTCCGTCGAGGTGTCAAGTGTTTGCATATTCTGCAAGCACTTAACCCTTGGTCTGGTTGTTTAAAATGTATAATAAAAAATATCTATATGTATGTCTATTATATTAAGTATATCAGATGTCTAGTGTACCCGTAACACATGCTTTTAGAGCTTACAACGAAGCTAGGTGTTGTTGTGTGGATTTTCCGGAAATAATTATTTATATATTTAATTATGATGATTATTCTAAGTCCTCAATACAACATTATTCATCACCACAAATCCATAACCCTCTTCTAAACCTTAAGCATAAAATATAAAATGCCACATGTAGATATTTATCCTTAAAATTCTTAAAAGCAAGCATTTCTTAATTGGAGGTTGCTTCAAGACCATTATAAGCTAAGAACCGATTCTGTGCACGCTGTTCATAGAAATGGAACAAGTACCGTTTTTCATTCAGAATAGAGTTAGGATTTTAATAGAAAAACTGAACAGCCCTAAGGTAATCATACACTGTACTCCGTTTCATAATTTTAAACTATTTATGTGAACAAAGGTTTACACAACGAAATAAAACTTTTCGCTTTTTTAGAAATTGGCTAAATTACCATAGTTAGCCAATTTCTCCAAGAATGTATTAAAAACTTGTGTTATTATCGATTTTATAAATTTAGATCTTAAAAATGTAGTTATGCTATTATCATCGCATACACTAAGTTATTTCATAAAATGTAGATATATTTTATAATAAGTGACAGAAAAATAAAAGAGATACGCGAAACACCGTTGAAAATAGCAGAAGGGCAATTCTCGGTATTTAGGTGCATTTCGAATAATTTGAGTAAAATCACGAATTAGAGATTCAAATGTCATAAAAAATTGCGAAAACCGTTCATGACATCACAGTGGTTCCTTGTTTGTTTCAAAGGCACTCAAATGACTGCTTTGGCTTGGCAAAAAATTACACCTATTGATGGTGATATATATTATACCTACTATATTACTTAGGCCGAGTATAACGGGGCCCACGTAAAGTGATGGGATACAAAAACAACGACCTTCCACATCCATCAACATCCTCATCATCATTTTAGCCGTAGGACGTAACTGCTAGACATTCATCAAGCACTTCCAGTACTTATACTTCTTCGGTCGGGAGCAGCCTGTAACCGTCCGTCCTACTCTGCGTTTGCTGATTCGTGGACTCCATTCGAGAACTTTCCGGCCAAAATGGCCGTCGGTTCCACGTGCTAGATGGGCTGCCCATTGCCACTTTAGTGAGCTAATTCACTTGGCTATATCGTACAAACACGTTATTATTAGTAATACTTTTCATTTTCTTTACTGTAAAGAGTTGAAATCCACTTCACGAACATCTTTAAAGCCTTCTGTTAAGTAGTTGACATCGACGATTCGTATTTCGAGAAAATTTTACGGTTGCCGCCAAATGCGCTTAATTTTTTTTTATTTTACCTTGAATGTATATTGAGAAGTGTTTGTCAATACTTGCCGAGGGGCGTTGGCGAGCGCAGTCATTGGCGCTGTGTTCCATGAAGTCAGAAAAGCCTATTCTGGCGAATTCCCTAGGCCGGGTATTACGGCGCCCACGTAAAGATACAAAAAAATGAGTTATTATTAGTATTCTCATTCCAAAATACACTAAAGAGTTGAAATACTCCACAAACAGCCCCTTTTAAAGCCTCAAGTAGTTGACATCGACGATTTGACAACTCGGGATAATTTTAGGGTTGCCGCTAAGGGCGCGTATTTTTAGCCGTAATTGAACGAAGGGCATTCGAGTGGATAACATTGTGTATGGGAGTGGAGATAGACTTGTCATGCTAATGGATCCCTTATTCTGTACGCTTTGGAATCATTTTCGCGTAATTAAGTAGGTAATTTAAACTTGTGTGGAATTTTAAGGAAATTGGATTTTGGTAAGTAAACAAAGAGTGAATTGGGATGGAATAATTTGCTTAGGTTTTATAAGGTCGGTTTACAAAGTTTACCCTCCAGGAGAAGTTTTGGAAGTGTTGCCAACGTTAGATATGTTAGGCGGCGAATAATTGTGGCGCAATGCAGTCATCATAATAATTCAGGCCATAGGACATCCAGTGATGTCACAGATTTTTCGGCTCCTACACCTTTTCAACTTGCTTATTCTCCTTGTTTTGTCTCGATGGCCAACCCATTTAAATGTGCATGTAAATAATATTATATAATATATATATATATATATTATTATTATATATATATATATATATATATATATATATATATATATATATATATATATATATATTATGATATAAAATGAAACAATGTCTGCACTATGTCCGTTGCAACAATATGAAGTTCAAAGATCACCGTTACGCCAAGTGACATTATAGTATCAAGGAGTTATGCTGAATAGTAATGTAACAGGATGATTCAAGTGAAAGGCTTATTATGTACTAGCTGCCCGCCCACGGGCTTGCCCGCGGTAATTAGAAATGTTTTTCCTTTTACTGGGAAAACAGCTACGTTCATGCCAAATTTGACTAAAATCGGACTTACCTCTCAATCATTGTACTTACCTATTTTAAAAAACGGTAAAAAGTAGCCTATATGCTATTATTGTGAAGTTTCATCAAAATCCATTCTCCATCCATTCCATGCTCACAAACTTTCGCATATGTAATATAAGTAGGATTTTAGATTGTTTTTAACCGTAATCCGCATATAAAAAAAATATAAATAATTCATAGTAAATTATTTAGTTCTCTGTTAAAATTCCCAACCCACTGAATAAAATGTAAATCCAGCATCGCGTAAATGGGAGGTAATTGGCACGTGTTGTGACGCACAATGGGTCGTCCGCGGCAACAATGGTCGGTGATGGTACACAATGGGACGCGGAGGTACACAATGGGACGTTGCGGTGCATCGTGTATAAGGAGTGGATCAGTGACAGGGATAATCCATGCGTGTAGTATATTTTAGTAGTACAAGGTTTGGAAAAGTTAATGGAAATATTAACAATCAACATATCAAGTATTCGAAGAGATAACATGTCATGCTCTGGGTTCCATCAGACAACTCAACTAGTTCCATCAGTTCAAAGTAACGAGAAGCGCCTGTCCGTTTTCGTTTCTCCCTCTTACCCTCTCAAACTTATGGAGTTCTCCCTCCATTTCATTTATGGTACGGGTTCCAACTAAACATCTGTCGAAGTTCCTGAATGAGCAGTTTTGGCCGCAAGTGGTCAAGTTTCGACGGTTCATCGGTCGCCTACACTGCAAGGCGACACCGCCGTAACAGATGATCCACGATGCTGACACTTTAGTTTATAAGATTTATATTTTTTATGTATGTTAGTCTATAAGGTATATGTTTATATGGGCCTTAGATGCCTGAAATAAATGATTTATTTATTTATTTATTTATAACCTTAGCCGTATTTCAAATAATACCTCTCTTAGGCGTCCTGAGAACAGAATTTTGTTTTCTTTATTTCTATTTATGAGAGCTTGAAGCTCAAAATGAAATTTGTAATATAATCTTTAAAATAAATAAAATTGAGTGTATTTTTATAGCTATCATTTTTTATTCCATTGAGAAAATCCACACAACACGAGGCAACTGCTAGTGTTCAAATAGAGTTAATTAACAGCTACACATTAAGTTGTAGTCTTGTCAAATATTTAAAATAAACAGCTGACTTTTGTATGGTTTTCAAATTCAAATTCAAATTCAAATTCAATTAGAAGACTAATATACATACAAATATAAATCTTATATACTAAAATATCATCGTGTCCGTTTCGTAGTATCATCTGTCACCGCGGTGTCACCTTGCATTAGAGACGACCGTAAACTGTCGAATCTTGACCCCTTTCGGCTGAAACTGCTCACTCAGCAACGACAGATGTTGACAGTTAAAACCCACACAATAAATTAACCGAAGCTCACATTACGGCGAGATTCCAACCTTTCGATGCGAAACGAAAATGCAGTGGTCCGGATGTATCCACAGCCTTTTTAAAACATTATTATGCTCATTTACAACATATTATAAGAAGGATGTCTCCGAACGACAGAAGTAAAAAATTAGCGGAAATTCAAACTGCAATATTTTTTATATAACTTTAATACCTAATCAAAACCACCGTAATCGGACCCAAACAGAGTGCCACTAAGCGTATCGTCACGAACATATAAGTTTAAATTTAAAACAGAGTTATTTTTACTTTGCACCAAACAAATGAAAAGCATAGACCTAAGAAAAAGTATTTGCAACACAATCTTAAGAATAAGAATAATATTTATTTGCAAACATGGGTTACAATATAATTACAAAAAGATGTTCAGTGATTCCAGTTCCATACATGTTTTGCTTATCTAGCTAGAGCATGCAAATATTTATTTAAAGAAAAAATATTTAGGAAAACAGATAAAATTACGGAAAAATTTATTGTAAGTAAAATAATTTTAAATGTCAGATTCAATTAAATTAAATTTCAATTATAATTTTATCAGTCAAAAATTCATTTACATGATAATAACATTTAGTGGTCAAAAGTTTATGGAGTTCGTTCTTAAACATTGTCATTTGTAACTCTTTTATATTATTGGGTATTTTATTATAAATTTTAGGAGCCATTCCGAAAAAACTTTTGCTCACTAGTGCTGTGTTTGCTCTAGCAGAGCACAGGCGATGTTCATCTCGTCTACTGCGTGTGTGTGACGGTTTTTCAAATAAATTCAGGTTGCATTTAACGAAGACGGAAACCTCGAAAATGTAGAGCCCCGGCAACGTTAATATGTTTAATGACTGAAAATATGTCTTACAGATTTCTGTGGGTTTCAGACCATACATTGCCCTAATACATCTTTTTTGAGCTTTAAATATTGTTTCCCTCTGAGAACAATTCCCCCAAAAAAATCTTACATATTATATATTCATTTTATATGAGATTTTTAAACTAAGATTTTTGTATCTGATATCATTTGGGAAGGTTATTAGAAAAATATGGTTATGGTTTAGTTAAGTGAATATTAAAAAAAAATTAAGGTTTTTCATGATAAACGTTAACAAACAAAAAAAAAATTACAGAAAAATTCGCCTACAAGATGAAGACACTGTTTTTTCAATTTCAACTCAGTGTTTCTGATTTCCGTTGACCCCAATAGTCGATAATAAAAGGAGCCAAAACACGAGTACTAAGCCGGAACCAGCGCCATAAGAAATCATTGAATAGCATGCTAATGTACAACCGAACGGAATTTTAATGCGTGTTTGATGGCGACATAGTATAATGGACATTAGAATGTTTACAGTATCGCATATTGGTACTTTATCGGATGGACAACGTTCGGAAAACCTTTCATAATTGTCTAAACACCTCAAAAACAGAACGCTTCTCAGTTCGGTGTGAAAAAATAAAGCAAATTGTTATTTAAATTAACTTTAAGTTAGCCTGTACATGTATGCCCGGTGCTAATAAGGAACTAAAAGTTTTGACTTTGTCTAAAGTCCTGTCCTGTAACCTGTTCGTATTGACAGTGCTGATGAAATACAGATCCGAAAGCTACACTATAAGCGTTATGAATAGACGCACAATTTTTTTTTTTTTATCATGTATTGGTCTTCATTTGACCACAATCTCACCTGATGTAAACTGACGATGTCTAAGATGGAGCATGAAGACATAGAAGATGGCTTCTCCGGACTACATTACGAAATACGAAAAAATCGTTTCACGCACTGGCCCAGCGACAAGCCGAGGCCGAAGCCTACCACCAGAAAAAAAATATTTTAGTAGAATTACACTATAATTAAGGTATAGAGGTATTATAATATTTTTGTAGTATTACATTATATTTAGGGTAAATTATAAGAAAGTAAGTATGTCCATGAGTACTACTGCAGACAAACTGTCATATAGTATGGCAGAAATATTGTATTATTATTATGTTTTTTTTTTGTAATAAATAAATTGTAGGTAATAAAAAAATGACTCTGTGAAACACCACCATTTCAGACTGAAATGTCTTGGGATGCTTAAAAATAAAGTTGCGTTGCTGTACATTGTTTACTATGGCCGGTAATTCGGCACATTTGGGGACGTTCAATAGATATAACTAGGGATTTGGGTACTAATCAGTTATTGTTATGTGTTTGTTGACTGTTCGTTGTACTCTGACTGAACAACAAAAAGCACGTTTTCATGGTTAATATTAGAGAACTGATAGAACTATACAGGAAATTGAGGGCAGCAGTGGAAAGGAGTATTTTTTGGTGATTGGTTTAGTGAATCTACATAGATTGGATGTGTGTGTGTGTAGATTCAACCAGTGTGTGTTGTGTATGTGCAAGGCGTAATGACATAAAAAATAATATTGCGTCATTTAGATTAAGTACTTAAGAAAATTATGCTTACCTATTTTCTTTCTAACAAAAAATTAAGACAAAACAGTGGATAGAAGTATCGCGCCGCAGTACACTCTTTTATTCTAAGATCAAATCCTCAACTATGTAAATAAAGTTGAGTGTCTTGCCACTTAGCCAACACGGCTTTAATATTACATATTTAATAATTTTCTTTATTTTTTATTTAAATTAATAAAATCTAAATTTAAAATTTACGAAAAACCCCCGATTCCAATACTTTCATTTCCTTAAATGTAAAACAACATAATATTATGTAATGTGGACGCGATGCGCTTTCATTTGATACCCCACACTAGTATATTTGCAGATTTTCTGTTTTCCTTCCCCACTCTCACCCCCATAACTTTTAAACGACTAAACCGATTTTCATGAAACATGTCTAAGAACACCCGGGCCCAACTCACCTTTCATACAAAAAAAACTAAATTGAAATCGCTCCATCCTTTTGGGAGCTATGATGCCACAGACAGACAGACAGACACACAGACAGACAGACAGACACGTCAAACTTATAACACCCCTCTTTTTTGGTCGGGGGTTAATAAGGGGGGTCGCGCACTCATTAATATCATCAAAATCTTAATCAGTATTTCACTCATCAAGTTAGATAAATTTCGGATAACACAGTAATGTTATCGTTTCCAAAATCAGTTATTTTTCTGATCAATTCTTACAACCTTAATGTAAACAAGACACCATACAACTGTTTTTATTAAAATTAAATATTGAAACGGGTAACATTTATCTTATAATGTGAAAATTGATTTTAATTTAAATAAAATTAAACTGAAATATAATACCTAAGACTATTAAACTTTACAAAAAAATATTCTGGATTCTAACCATGTCACTTAGATTTATATTCCTGTCACTCAAAACTCAGCCATCCGCCTTCTCATTATAGCCGACTTAAGTTGACTTGACTGAAAGGAAGGAACTCTTTGATGCTGACATGTGCAAACCATTACGAAGTGCAAAGAACTGTCTAGAGGTAGTTACGGCCCTGGCTAAGGTAACTGGAGACTGAAAAGAGTCACTGCCTGCAAATGTCAAGTATTTGTTAGATCCTATTAAAAAAAGTATATTCGGGTAAACAAATAATCATCATCATCACCCTATTAACAAGTCAAGAGTCAAGAGAGATGTCCCTGCGTCCCAGCAGTGGGACACAGGTACATCTCTCTTGACGAGAGAAATTAGGCCTTAATTCACCACGCTGGCCAAGTGCGGGTTGGTGAATGTCACATGCCCTTCAAACTCTTTTAAAGTTCTCAGAACATGCCGGTTTCCTCACGATGTTTGCCTTCACTGTTAAAGCACGTGTTTGAAAGTGCACATAAATTTCTCAAGAAGAAAAATCCAGAGGTGCGTGGCGTGGGTTCAACCCACGACCTTCGTAATGAAAGTCGAGTGTCCTCCCACTTTAGCCAACACGGCTTTTTAAACAAATAATATCAGGAATAAATTTTGATTTATAATTCTCAAACACTTTAAAGAAGACGAATGTCTTTATAAGCCCTACCACGAGTGGACACTTACGACTGTTGGAGATAACATCAAGATACAAGATACAAAATCATTTATTTCCATAGTTTGGTTTTACAAAACTTAGACACAATCATGATGACATAGATGACATCATGTTGTTATCCTATGCATTTGACAGATTCTTCACAAGTTATATCTTTATCATGTATGGGATTACAACATGTTGTAATCTCCAACAGTTGTAGGTGGCAACACATGGTAGGACTACAGTACTGTGTTACCAGTGATGACTTATGGTTTCGAAACGTTGCGCTTCATAAGGCTCGGCGCGAACGGGCTACTGGCTACAGCCACCGTTGGCTGTTGCGCGCAACCGCTACATCTGTATGATTTTGTGTCAGAAGCGAGCGATAGCGACCAGTGGACATAGAACCGAGCCGTTGCCCTTTTACTGCTGTAGCATATACGTACATACCTCACGCTCACTCTGTGTTTTTATAAATATATACTTTAATTTAGTACGATGGGTATGATTGCATTTTTTGTGAAGTATTTATTCATTTTTAATTTTATGAATACTTACGTTACTCGCAACGGTGTTGTTTGTAATTTTTTTTTTAATTTAAAATTATTATATGGCCTTTTTTAATAAATGTAATATCTACCTAACACTGAAATAAAGTTTTAAATGGGACCATAAGCGTGTTTCTTCCTGAGATAAACATGTTCAAACAAACAGACTATTCAGTTTTATAATATTATTATAGACTAGCTGTGCCCCGCGGTGTTACCCGCGTTATAATGTATTTTCCCGCGGAATGACGTTTTCACGCGGTAAAAAGTAGCCTATGTTATTTTTCAGGCTCTAGTGATTCTGTGTACCAAATTTCATTTAAATCGGTTCAGTAGTTTTCGCGTGAAAGAGTAACAAACATCCATACTTACAAACTTACGCCTTTATTATAGTAGTAGGATCATTTGGCGCCATACTTGCTACAGCAATATTTTTTTGCTATAATTTACATACATTTACGTACTTGATGTCACTCAATCGTCATAGACGATAGTTTAGAGCGTGCCAAAAAAGAACATACATTAATACAAAAAATATTACCCTCCATCTGGCGCAGTCGAGCAATAAACATAAGTACCTCATTTCAATATTTTTTTTATTTATCTGACAATGTCGTGAGTAAAGGTCGTTACTCACAGAAAATATTCGAAAGTGCAAGTCGCCGTTGCCAATTTCGTTTTGTACTAGTACCAAAATCATGAACTTAGTTATTGATATGAACTCTGCATTTCAGTGATGGTCTGCGCAAACGGGCCACTAACGACAGCTAACGGTGGCCAGAGTCAAGTCACAGGAAATTACATTAAGCATTAGGCAGACACTAGTTATAGTAGTTCGCGGCTCGAGTTGTGGTCACTTTCATTCAAAGTTCTTAGACTTTGACTTTGGGATGCTTAGACAAAGCATGGTTATATTATGTGCAGACATGAGTATGCGTATGTGCAGACATGAGTAACTGTATATGTGCAGATTAAAGCGCAACAAAAAATGGTTTGTACAATAACGGCTCTCCAGTGGCTATTGCTCTGAAACTGTTACAATAAAATAAATAATCTAATTCAATTTTTAAAAATATTTTATTTTAAAGAAAATAAGGCATTTGACCAAGTACCCGTTATCGTATCCTTGGATTTTTTTCCATATAATTAGCTAAAATTTGAAAATATCCATAAACTTATACGTGCTTAAATATTCTAAAATAACTAATATTCTGTTTAACGAGCTTAGTTAATGCTTCGCCTGAAAGTTCCAGAGGTTTTAAAATAGGACCTAGGTATTATGAAGTTTGGTTTTTATGATGCTAAAGTTATAATATTATAACCCATTATTATTTGCAAGTACCAAGCAGAGACTGCTTGGGAATTCGCCTGTGTTCTCTCACTAATATAAACCTAATAATGTCCCTAACAAAATAAAAGGTTGTTGAAAATCTTTTGACAATTGTCCTTGTTAGGGTTCTGTACCCGATTTGCGGAAAATTCGTCGAAAACAATTCGCCGAATGACAATTCGCGAGAACAATTCGCCGAAAACACAATTCACCGAATCACAATTCGCCGAATCACAATTCGCCGAATCACAAATCACCGATTCACCGACT
The DNA here is from genome assembly GCA_929108375.1 of Gymnoscelis rufifasciata. Lineage (NCBI taxonomy): Eukaryota > Metazoa > Arthropoda > Insecta > Lepidoptera > Geometridae > Gymnoscelis > Gymnoscelis rufifasciata. Next base: position 791,351 of record OV815315.1, on the reverse strand, counting down.
TTCGACTATAGCGGAAAATATTTATAGAAATGATCAACTACAGCGGGGAATAGTCAGAGATATTCAACTATTGCTGATAGATCTTGGACTATTGCGTGGTACTCCCTTTCAAATGTGATTCGGCGAATTGTTTTCGACGAATTTTCCGCAGACGTCTGTACCCAGAGCGTAAAACGGGAGCCTGTAACTGAGAATTTGTCGGCTGTCTGTTTAACAACACAACGTGGCGCGAGGCCAGTAGGTACTTGGATGGATTACCGCTCAAACTGCATCTTTTTGCAGTTATAAAATATAGTTTAGTATATAGTATAGTATATAGTTTTTGCAAAATATATTTTTACTTATTTTTGAATTTTTTTATTGCCAAATATAATATATGTATAATGTATAGATTTATAACGAGATATTTACCAAGATTTCGAGTTTTCTGATATTTCGGCTCAGTTACATGCGCCATGATCACGGTTGAACTGAAGCTAAAAAGTAAAAAGTTATGTGTATAATGTAAACGGATGATACATATATATGACTCCATCTTATACTTATCAAATTTATTTATTATGATTTTTTTAATGCTAAATAAGCCTTAATTTGACCACAATCTCACCTGATGTTAAGTGACGACGTGGTCTAAGATGGAGCATGAAGAATTTAGAATTTACATGGCTTCTCCGGACCACATTACGAAACACGAAAAAGTCTACTAATATAATCGCTTATCGCGTACATGGACTGACATACGCGACAAGGGACTTTACTTTATAATAAGTGTATATAGATCATAATAACTAAAAAAACATAGAAAGTACCTCATTTAGATGACTTAAAAATATTGTACCCATATTTTTTCTTCTTGCAAAGTCGAGACGATACCGTGGATTGAAGTTTCGCAAGACGTTTTGCTTTCAAACAAAATGTATAAAAATCTATACGTCATATTAAACCCCCGCCACGCACCTCTGGATTTTTCTTGTTGAGAAATTTATGTGCGCTTTAAACACGTGCTTTGACGGTGATGGCAAACATCGTGAGGAAGCCGGCATGTTCTGAGAACTTTAAAAGAGTTTGATGGACATGTGACATTCACCAACCCGCACTTGGCCAGCGTGGTAAGTTAACTTTTTTATATATTCATCATGCTTTTTAATATCTTTTTACTTAAACCATCGCTGTGACAGCAGCGTTTGCTAAGCAATATAACAGCAGCATACCACATACGTTAAAAAGCTCATTACCTAAAATAACTCCGAATAACATAATGCGCCGACACCACGTCCTACGTCTCCCGAGTAACAAGACAAACAAAATAACTCATCTCGCAACCCTCTCACGTTTTAATTCCGCGACATATGACGGCGACCGCGACTTTAAATCGTACATTTTGGACCAGAAAATTGGACGGATACCTAATTTGGTTTTGAAAGTTTGAGGCCCTGGTTGTGAATTCGGAGCTCTACTCGCTAGCTTACGTGATGTGACTGGATATTGTCAAAGTTTTATGAGTTGTTAATATTTATTAAAGCGTATTATTGCGCTGTGGGCACAGGCATAATAATCATATTCGATCGACATCATCTTTCGTCCATGAAATGTTTATAAAATGTTTAACTAAGTTTTTAATTTTTTTTATGGTTAGACTTGTCAAAGTTCCTTAAATGACAATAAAATCAATGAAGGAAGGTCTTTATTAAGTAGAGAACGATCTACAGCCATGGGATTGTATTGTAAATAATAATTTTTAAATTAATAATCATCATTTATTGCATTAAATATGGTACAGATAAGATATTCAAATATAAATAAAGTTCACATACTTTACCAAAAAACATTGGCGTGCAAAAATTGTATATTTTATTGTAAATGAAATATGTAAATAACGGCTACTCAATCATGGTTATTATATTAAATTTATACCATGATAATTAATATACATAGTTAAGATGTAAATAACATAATCTAGCATTATTTTATTGAGTTAAATGGCCGTAAAATACGGTCTAGGGTGGGAATGGTGGCGCTTTTTTCAGCAGAATTTATATCCGAAAAAAAATTCTTTCAATTAATATAAAAAATATCTTTCGCCTTCGCATAATGCTCTTTCTTCATAGTCAGGCTTAAAACTACCAAAGTCGTATGATTCGTGTCATAATAACATTGCATTGGCACGTGATTGCCATATGCGAGTATTCAAGCTCAATAGGAAATAAGAAAGCTGGTTCAAATCAAAACTTGTAAATTTTTATTATGGAGGAACTTAAGACAGGGACTGTAGCCGTTTACGGCCCAAAATTTATACTCTCTAGTATTTTAATACCTGTTCCATTTTTCCCCATTTTTATTTTCACCATTCTGTTATTTCCCTATTACTTTTTGGCCCCATTCATAAAAGTTCATTGTAGATTTTTTTTCTTAACGATATTTTCACCAGACCATTACAATGCCAGATACTTTTCTCGTCAAAGGTTCTTATTTGAATAAGAGAAAAATACATCTTATTAGTGAAAGAGTATTTAATTATTTTGTATAATAATGTATTATTTGACTTTAAAAAAATATCATCATATTCATTTAAGGCAACGGACAGCGTTTGGGAGTTCCGATCCAAGTTGAATTCGGCTCCTTAAAATTGGACCTACCATATTATAAAAACACATTTTTTTATATACACTCGGTCCTAAAATAATGGGTCAGACACATAAACCCAAATATCTCCCAAACTACGTATGCTATTTAATAAAACGATAACTCCTTTACAATCAGTTTAAATGAAACGTTCTAAAAAAGTATATTTGCTGTTTTTAATTGACATGGTCTTATTAGTTTTATTAATAAAAATTAAAATTTACAGTTTCAAAAAAAAACCGTTATACTTTAAACCGTGTGTATAAAAACAAAGTCACATAAGTAATGTGCGTTAAATCTATACTAATATTATAAAGCTGAAGAGTTTGTTTGTTTGTTTGTTTGAACGTGCTAATCTCCGAAACTACTGGTTCGAATTGAATAATTCTTTTTGTGTTGGATAGTCCATTTATCGAGGAAGGCTATAGGCTATATAACATCACGCTACGACAAATAGGAGCAAAGATATAGTGGTAAATGTGTAAAAACGGGAGAAATTATTTCATCTTTGAAGCCTTCCGTTGCGTGCGCCGTGAAAACGTTCAAGATACACAAAAAATATGTATTAAAGAATAATAGCTCTTTTAATGATCTAAAAAACAGTCCGCGATAGTATATGTCTATCTTTTAAGATTAACTCACAAAAACCGTTTTTATGGTACCTACTTTGGTCGAAATAATTTGTTTAAGTTGTATCACAGATTAGATTGTATCAACATAATAATATCAATCTTTATTCAAATAAATATGTTGTTGGTTAAGAGTACTTCATCCATTATAACGCGGGTAGCACCGCAGGGCACAGCTAGTCACTTATAACTGGGCAACGGCTGAACCGATTGATTTGTTCGATTTGTCTCCGTCGGGAATACTAGAATAACTATTAGATACATTGAAAAAATATCTGAAAAATAAAATAAATTAATGTCATTTCCCCATCCAAATTGTTTCCAAGTTTCAATCCTGTCAAATTTATAAAAGGTACCTAAAGATAAATAAAATGTCTGTAGGAAAAAAAAATTACTGAAGGAGGTTTTAATATCTGTATAACAGATTTAGATTTAGATTTATTTATTTCACCTTATTAAAACAATGGTTGCTATACTATGTATGTCATTTTATACATTCTTTCTCAGTTAAATTATCCATAAACAAATTACAAAAAATCAGATGTCAATTAATTAAATACATTTTCCAAATAAATGAGTTCAACGTAAATATGTAAATATACTAAATCATTAAATTATTTATCAATAGACACACAAATGAAAAAGTAAACTAAATATTTATCAGACTTAAACAATAAAATATTTAATTTATTGATTTTGTCATTTTTGCATGCGTTCAGAATTTGAAATAACCAATCGAAAAATGGCCAAGGGAGCAGGAGCGTAAGAATGGGAAGTGAGAGTAGAAGTATTAGAAGGTGTAGGAATAGGTTGAAAGTCAAAGTCAAAACGTTTATTTCCTAAGAAGCACACACAGGTCATACATAGACAGGTCAACTTAACATTTTTATTTTTCATTTCCTAGCTTTCCTACTGCTGGGCAAATGCCTATCTTCACTCCTTCCACTCATCCTGAGCCTTCCATGTCAACTCTTAGCATTGGGTGGGCATCAGGACTTGTGGGCAAATACCACAACTTAAAATTAAAAAAACATTTTTCATATATACGCAATAACATTGCCTCGACAGTTCGCTTCAATTCTTTACTATACTGTTATATAGCACTACTTCTGTTAATGCTACCACTACTGTCTGTCTGTACTACTACGTTATAGGGGTAGTAGTGAGACAGGGTCAATTTAAATGGCCAAACTATTTGCCGGGTCAGCTCGTAGCATAAAAATTCACTTATTTTATCGTTACAAAGTTTCCTGGCAGTATACTAGTTATGTAGCCAGCTAAAAGTGCTATCCGTATAGAGCCCTCACGAACTCATACTAATCTCACTAAAAGGGGTGTCGCGAAGGATTCCCTCATCCATTTGTCGCCTCTACAATATTTCTGTCATCACATTACAAGCAACAACTGAATTTGAACTCTATTCTGGAAACAAGAAGGTTGGAAGTGTGTTTGTGTGATAATCAGGGTTGAATATGGTGGTGTGAAAAGGTATGGTGTGATTATTACAATTTCTTGAAGCCGTGTTGGCTAAGTGGGAGTTCGCTCGACTTTCATTCCGAATGTCATGAGTTCAAACCCGCTACGCAACTCTAGATTTTTCTTGAAAATGTATGTGCGCTTTAAAACACGTGCTTTAACGGTGAAGGTAAACATCGTGAGGAAACCGGCATGTTCTGAGAACTTATAGAGTTTCAAGGATATGTGACATTAACGAACCCGTATTTAGCCAGCGTGGTGAATTAAGGCCTAACCTCTCTCGTCAAGAGAGAAGTCCCTGTATCCCAGCGGTGGGAACGTTAATAGGGTGATGATGATTACAATTTATGGTTTCGGGTCTGGGTATTTTCTATGTATCATAAGAATGTATTTATAAAAAAATGTATCTATGTCGTATATCAATAACCTAACATCCATAGCTCTCCGTAGTTATGGGTTAGGTGATGCTGTGTGATTAGTCCGGAAATATTTATTTATTTACTAGCGCGGGTTGAGAAAAATAGGTCGTGTCAAGTTTGTAGTTCGAGTTACAAAGGTAGTTTATTGATAGAATCTAATGGATCAGTTTTCTGCTTGTTAGACGTTATTAGAATTCGTTAGTTTGAGAACCAAAACTATTATGTTATTCGTTATTGAACGACTCAATAATTGGGTACAAACTTTTACCTACTTTATTTTTGTTATTAATTATGTCTCCGTAATACTCAGTTATGTTTGTCAATCCCTAAAAACTCACATGTATTAACAAATTATTTTCGATTTTGAATACTAAGGGCCAGTTTCACAATGTCCGAGTATAATTAGGTAATAGTTTATGTTTAACATTTTTGAGGGTATTTTGTTTTTGGTTTAAAATTAAGCTATTTGCCTCAAATTACTAACCACGTTGACACGTATTTTTGACATATTCACCATTCCTTTGTTTAATCGGATTTCGTGAAATAATTATTTTTTAGGTTTTTAGGTAAAGAACACTACTTATTTAAAGTTGATCGGTCTTACCACATAAAACATAAAAACGATTTAAAGACAACTGTGTTCAACATTTGTCCAATAATTGTCTATGGATCACTTTTGTTAAGCAAGGGTTGAACGCGTATCTAAGCCGTGTTTATATTTTTGTGTATCTCTCTCGACTCCACTGCTAATAAAATAAAAGATAGTCAATGTTCGCTTCCTTAATGCACCTAATCAACTTTTAGCGGTCATTAAGCCGCATAATTTCCCAATTTCAAAGAAAGGCGGTGTAAGTTTATTTTATAAACAAAACAACAAAGTATGTTAAGTTTATCATTTGACATTGTTATTAAAAAGAAATCTTTTTATTGATAAATGTTCCGAAAACGGGCAAATAAAGGTTCAAATTCATTATATTGTTAAATTCTATATATTGCTTCGTATATCTGGCTTATTTAGACCAACTGATATATCCCACTAGGCCGACAGAGCCTCCATCAAGTGTTTAATTCCGCTTCGTGATGGAAGGCCGTCGCCGCTATGAGCGATCTGCGTCCACGGTCATATTGTTCCACCAGTTTTTCTACCAACATCCTATTTCATCCTAATTGCTTTCTTACATGAATATGAGATTAAACAACTTGCTGTTAATTTTTTTAATGAAATTCCATTAAATTAATCTTAATTGACTTTGTGTATGAATTTGCAAATAATATCTAAATTGCTTGGGGTTTATTTTTGTTTGAGATGCTGAAGAATGAAGTTAAGTCCTTCATTTTATAAATGAAAAAATTTGCTTGTTATTATTTTCAGCATTCCTTTTTTGAGACATTTGGTTTTAATAAGATGTCATTAAAACATTATCAGCTCAATCCGCTGAAGATATCCGCTTAAAATTTAAGATGCAAGATTCCATATTAAGACCATAATGTTATACATTGTAAGTTAAATAAAAGACATTAGAACTAAAAAATATTGAAGTTTTAGGCGTAGATTGTATATTGTGTAAATGATCAAAGTGTTTAAAATTTAATAAATCAAAATCAAAATCTTAACCTTAAATAAACAAAAAAATATATATAAATGACATTTGACCATCCAGTTTTTTTGTAAAGCCTTAAAATGATCTATATAAAAAAAAATCTGGACGCGTTCTACGAACATCACAAAACAACCTATATTCTAACTCTTTTTGAAGCGAACTAGTAATAAATATCAATGTTATAATAATCAAAAAGTACTCTGCTTGAAGTCAATTTGCAAGTGTAGAATTTTTAATACATATAATTTTTAGTACTAATTGTATAGATCCATTAAAATTGTGCCGAAGTCAACTTATAAGGACCCCGCATATTCATTCAAATAGTTAATTTATCTGAAACAATATAAAAGATTAGCCTAAAAGGTTTCTTCGATCGTGTCGTTACAATCATTAATCTCAAAGACATCTCTCGGTAAAAAAAAAACAATTGAACACTCTAAATAAATTACATTTAGTAAACAGCTTATTGGAATTTTGGCTACACAATAAATACAACGAATAACTTCAAGAAAAGTGTGTTGCCAGGGATGACCTATGGATCATAATATAAATGCCTGCTTAACCATCTCCGGATAAACTCAGTCTATCGTCTTTGTTAAATATAAAGCTGTCTCGCTCAGTCAGCTCATGAACTGTCAGTATATTTTTACAATTACTTATTTTACTCGGAGAATGTGAAACGGGCCCTTTTTTATGTTAGATAAGCCTTCATTTGACCACAAGTGAAATTCTAAGATGGGGCATGCAGATCTAGAAGGGAGATGGTTTCTCCGGACCACATTACGAAACACGAAAATATCGTTTCATGCACTGTGGCCCATCCCGTAAAGAAATTTAATAATCAAATCGTTCTAATAATCAAATGGATATATTTTATCGTTATTCTTATTTTGTTGCTTTTTGGGTCCCGTACCCAAAGATTAAAGCGAGTGCCTATTACTGGGACCCCGTCGTCAAGCTGTATCACAAGAACCGCGACAGATAGAGAGTTGAAACGGGTTCCTTCCATAAAACAGTAATTATTTAGACGAAATAACAAAAAACATTACCTGTTTATTGTAAACATGCGAGAAACTCTGCCACGTTCCTAAGTCGACAGTTATATAAATATCGAAAGCGCTTTCGAGATATATATCAGCTCGTGATATTTCCTCTCATTTTTTCTCTTATATATTTATCTCATATTATCTTATATATCTCATATTATTCTTCATTATGTCATAGTTCTGGGAATTACCCTAATGAAGTGAGCGTACTTACTGATGAAATAATTATACAAATGTTGTAACGTTCTATGTACAATAGAGTCCTCAATTTCGGTGTCCAACCTCACTATTTATTATTCGAGTTTAAAGACTCTGCGTCATTGACACACCATGTGACTGGATTCAGTTTAAAATACAAATATCAAGCATGCACAAGAAAATTGTATAAAATGTGGGTTTAATGCCAAGGCATTAAGAGAGATATATATATAATATTAATATTTGTATACTACACCGACACATGACGACCACGACCGCTCTGTCAAGAGCGTAACGGAAAAGAAGAAGAAGAGGTCGTTGGCTATTTGGCTTTAGGCTTGACACTGTGTTACGTGGGAAAGTTTTTATAAGACATCAGCATCATCACCCATTAATGTTCCCACTGCTGGGATACAGGTACTGCTCTCTTGACAAAAGAGATCAGGGCTTAGTTCACCCCGCTAGCCAATTGCGGGTTGGTGAACGTCACATGTCCTTCAAACTCTATAAAGTTCTCAGAACATGCCGGTTTCCTCACGATATTTGCCATCACCGTGTGTTTTAAAGCGCACATACATTTTTCAAGAAGAAATTTCCATAGGTGCGTGGTGGTACCTTAAATGTAGTTGCATATGAATATTAACTTAGTTCTTAATACCTTTCTAGAAGTTTTCCTAATATTATGAAAGTAAAATATGTAACATATCTATGAATATAAGAACTCCACTACCCTGAAGTGAGACAAAGCGACACGTAAACTAAAACAGACTATAGATACTCGTATATTAATCAATGACTAGAGTAAATGTAGCGGAACTGATGAGGCAAGTTCACAGGAAAGTTCTACAACAGGGCTCCGTGTCTCAGCGCAGTTCCACTTCTGTCGGTCTTGTGTGAACGATCCTACCTTGTAACTTTACAATACAACTTATAGTTAAGGCGATGTACATTTTAGAGTTCCGTACCTAAAAGATAAAACGGGATCCTATTAGGTAATAAGAAAAGAAGTATTAAGTACAGGCTGCGCGCAACGTTGCATAAAATTGTAAAAATAACGTTTAATAAGAATAATAGATAGATTTTTTCATATGTGCCAACCGAAATACATCACCCCCTAAAATTTCAACTCCCTATCTACCACGGTTCTTGAGATACGGCCTGAAAGCCTGACAGACAGACAGGCATACGTCGAAGTCGGTCATAGGTCTGCCTCAGGCCGCCAGCTCAGAGGTTGCGGGCTCGATTCCCGCAGGGGACCAGATCTACAATTTACCCCTATTGAAGATACCTCAAATATTAACTTCCATACCAAAGATTATTTCATTCGCTTTGAGAACATCAGCCGTGTAATAAAGTCCCATTCGGGTACCATTTTACCTCAGAAATGTCTAACTCCCCTCCATTTCGTAACATTCCGCTTTTCCTTATATGAAGTTGTTTACATGTATACAATATATTATCTTGAATCTCTTACAAACATACTTATAAGGTTATTTATATCAGAAATCCACTATTTCAAGACAACTAAGTTTATTGTCTCAGTGGCGGGGTGGCCGATGGTCCGCTTGCGATGCAAGAGGTAGCGGGTTCAATTCCAGGTCCAGTGTTTGTATATTCCGCACGCACTTTTTCCTTGGTCTGGGTGTTTAATATTTATGTATGTATGGATATGATAATTAGGTTTATCAGATGTCTAGTACCCGAAACATACAGTAAAAGCTTACCACGGGGCTAATTCTTGTTATGTGGATTGTTCGGAATATTAACATTATGAACTAATATCTCCCTTAAAAAATATATAATATTATCTGTTATGTATATTTATATTATAACACCCAAGTTATTCGACTACGTCAAAATACGTGGAGCTTAAGGACGGGCTGAGAAGTGAACCCGAAATAATGCGCTAATCGATTGACAAGCGAGTGATGGAACCTTTCCAGATATATTGAGGTTTCTAAAGATAAATACTATATTATTACAAAACGGATGACGTTTGAGAGCTTTTGGGGAGATACCTCAAAAACGACTTACATCATCATCACCCTATTAATGTTCCCACGGCTGGGACACAGGGCCTTCTCTCTTGACAGAGAGATTAGGCCCTAATTCACGCTGGCCAAGTGCAGGTGAATGTCACATGTCTCTCAAACTCCTCAAAGTTCTCAGAACGTGCCACGATGTTTGCCTTCACCGTTAAAGGACGTGCTTATAGCGCACATACATTTTTCTAGAAGAAAAATCCAAAGATGCTTGACCAGGTTTGCAACCTTCGGAATGAAAATTGAGTGTGCTCCCACTTTGCCAACACGGCTTATTCGTAATCGGAAAAAAAGACTACCAATAGGCAAAATTACAAAAATCGGCTCAGACGCCATCTGCATTTTTTTATGCTCTATAAGCCTTCATTTGACCACAATCTCACCTGATGTAAAGTGACGATGTGGTCTAAGATGGGGCATGAAGACCTAGAAGGTAGATGGCTTCTCCTGACCACATTACGAAAAACAAAAAAATCGCTTCACGCACTGGCCCAGCCCGGAGGGTGGTGACAAGCCGCGGCTGAATCCTTCCACCAGAGACTGTTCTTAGCACCACCCGGAGGTCACGTGTAAGGATTTAGAGTACGCAGTACGGACGTGAACAGACAAAACCTCCAATAATAAACCATTTGTATTTGTAATCCCATGCATTTGACAGATTTGTCCCAACTAACATTTTATCATTATCTGTCAAAAGAATGGCAAAACAACATGTTGTAATCTCCAACAGAAATAAGTGGCTAATGTTATTGATCTATTTGGTTTGAAGTATGAGTATCTATGGTAGTAATTGATTCCCTAAGGGGTTTTCGACTCATCCAGACTCTTACCATAGATTATAGTCATTGTTTACTGCTTAAGCTAATGCTGCCCTCTGGCGCGAGTAAATCGCAGAAGAATCCCCTATTTTATAACTTTCTGGCTGGCTTGCCAAATATTGTTATATCGTAAAAATTATGTCAGGTTCACCCGATATGCATAAAATATGCCGTCAGATGCCAGTGTGTTAAAGTTAAGTCTGGTAGCGATTCCTACATTGTATGTACTTATGTTTTGTAACTTTACTCGAAAAGTCGAGCAAAATATCTCATTATTCTTCAACAAGTAAATACTTAAGATATTTAGAAAGGTATTTATTTGTTATACATCAAACTCAACAATAATAAAATAAAATTGAGTCTAAATAGTTATTATAATATAATTGAATCTTATAGTCCTAAAGGGTCTAGTCTTTCCCTGCCTTACCGTGTTTTGTACTTTACCTACAGCTTTAGCAATAACAGAATATTGTTTTTGTCTGAGCGCTACGAGATGCTACGAGGCTACAGCTGCTACGGACGTGCTACGCTGACCTCTACGAAATGAAACTAGTGCCATCTATCATTTATTTACGGAAACAAAATAGTTGAGTCGAATACTACTGATAAAGCTGTGGTGTAATATTCACTTCTCAACTCAGTATAAAACCTACCTACCGACATTCTAGGTTTTCATGCTCCATCTTAGACCACATCGTCACTTTACATCAGGTTTGTTTGTGATCAAATAAAGGCTTATCTATCATAAAAAAAAGCTTCATATTTTTTTCTTGATAATATTTGTTTAAAAATGTGGTTTTATTAATTTTAAGTTGATCTGTCCTTGTATGCCTTTTGCTTCTAAGGAAATAAACGTTTTGATCAAAGTCAAAACGTTTATTTCCTAAGAAGCAGCAAGACATGGCGAAACTCCAGAAATGTGTTTTGTTTTTTTTTTCTTAAATGATTTAAAACCATACTACTCATATTTAGTTTTAAGGAACTATTGTCATCTAGCTTAAGGAGGAGGGCGTTAATACCCGCGACACAGTTTTTATAACTTCTGCGTGTATTACCGTTCATAGCTTCTATTTCTCTGTACCATGTTCCCTGAATAAACATTTTTCATTTTCATACTAATGATGCATTCACCGTGAGCTTGCGATACACATGCCACCAATACATTTCGATCATGAGCGGTCTTTATTTAAGGGCCACAATATACATAAGTAGGCATGACCTCCGGGTGGTGCTAAGAACAGTCTGGTGGTAGGCTTCGGCCGCGGCTTGTCACCACCCTCCGGGCTGGGCCAGTGCGTGAAGCGATTTTTTCGTGTTTCGTAATGTGGTCCGGAGAAGCCATCTACATTCTAGGTCTTTATGCTCCATCTTAGACCACATCCTCACTTTACTTCAGGTTTGTTTGTGGTCAAACGAAGGATTATCAAGAATGAAAAAACAAAAAAAATGATGACTAAAAAAATTGGTATTCTGTTAAGTCCTGTCTGCTAGCCCGTCCAAAAATATGGAATACCTGTGTTTTGCTATTTCAATTTAATAATAACGTGCCAAGATATAGAGCATCAAAGCTTGTAACGTATACAATCAGTAAATTTTGCTCGAAAACATTACGTGACGCGAAACTTCAATGCACTGTATCGACATGATTTTTCGTTTGCAAGAAAAAAATATTAAATATAAGTATTTTTATTAAATAATCTAAATGACGAGCTTTTTATTATTTTTAGTCATCTACCCTATTCTTAATTCTTAAATACATTGTCTGCTTGACTGTCACTTTAACAGACGTAAATCCACGTCTCCACATTTTGCCATTCCAGGAACATTTTTAAAAATAGATCTCGTAGCGTCGACCATTTTGTAAAAAATAAGTGAATAGAACAGTAGCGCCATCTATGTATCACTTCCAGAACGAAACGAGGAAAAACAGAATAATGAAACTTCCACCATTCGGCGCGAAACATAGATAGATACTTTTCCTAACGCAATTTACCTCATAAAACCGCATTTAGGGATATCTTATCTTTTTCCCGCATTTTCCTCAAATTCAAACTTGTATAACGTTACTTGGAAACAATGGGGATGGATTCCCTAGGGTTGGGGTGAAATTGATAAATAATAAATATTGCTTTCTTGTTCAGCCAGTTTTCCTGGATCTAAGTGATTTAGGGATGAGACAAGTATTTTTATTATATAATAATATGAAATTATAAAAATAACTTACCTCACTAAGCTTAATCGCGTAAAGCGCGAGGAGGGTTTTAGTTAGAGAGATGGATCACGAATTCTCACTATCCACGAGGCAAAGGGATTGATTAACCTTCGAGTTTGTTGTGATTATCAATACGAAGCCTGAAAGTGTTCCTCACGGCCATAGCAGTGTCAAGGCATACCAACAGCTGAGTTTATTACACTGATAAGGTGCTGTACCTACCGTACCGATAGAACACTTAATTCGAACAACAAGGAGGTTTCAGAAAAAAGGTTTTTCAATAAATTAATATATGTTTACGGATAATCCTAAGCTCAATTCGTAAAAAATCAGTAATTCATCTATTGTAGCATATAGATAAATATGATTAAGTACAGGGTAGTAGGCTAGTTTTAGGTTAAGCATAAGATATTAAGTATTTATGTTATATAAACCACCTTAACAGTCCATAACATTTCTAATTATTTGTCACCATCCACGGTTGTCTGGGCACATTACAAAATATTACGGTGTTTTACTTTTAAGGAAATTAAGGCATTGGAATCGGAGGTTATTCTTAAATTTTAAATTTAGATTTATTGTAAATATCCGATCATCCTAAAATCGATTTAGATACCGGGATATCCTCGCTAGCACAACACTATCGGCGTATCAGTGTTACGCTTCGTTGTGACTCCGATCACGACTTAAAAAACGACGAAACTTCCTAACGAAACGGAGACATTGTGACAAAAATATATCAAATTCGTTTACATAGAACCGCCGTTACACACGTGATGAGTTCCAGATGAGAAGGATCTAGCTACGACATTAAAATAAATAAATATTTCCGCACTTATAACACAGCATCAACCCCAAACTAAGCAGAGCTTGTATGGGTGTTATGTGACTGATAAACTGCATAGATATTTTGTTTTTGTTTTTTGATTATACAAACAATACATAGAAAATACCCAGACCATGAGATGTTTTCCATGATTTATTAAAATAAAAATAAAATCAATATTTCCGGACTACTCACACAGCATCACCTAACCCCAAACTAAGCAGAGCGTGTACTATGGGTGTTAGGTGACTGATATTACTACATAGATAATTTTTTGTTTATGTCCCGTTATAAATCTAAACTAAATCAATCCTATTGATAGTTAGTTAGTTAGTTAGGTTTTTCCGCACTTAGACTCAAAGGTGGTCCATTGTGCGTGGAGTGGGGCGCTAGTGTAACCAGCCCAACTCCGACCAAAAGCGCAGAAGTTTCCTGGGGTCTTCGCAGGCTTCTCGGAGTGACCTTGGAGGCCTATTGATAGTTTAAAAAGTTGTATTAGCTTACATAATTATCAGAATAACTCATAGGTTACTATTACGACGGTAAAATACCACATTTCGATGGAAAAATTGGCCAAAGCTCGTTATGAATGAAATTTAAAGTAAACCCAGTAAAGAACAAAAGCTTCTTTTACCGCGGGCATATCTATTACTAGACTGACAGATAGTATCAAATTAAACGAATGGTATTAAATTGATTAAAATCTATTATTGCAAACCTATAATTCGATTGTATTCAATATACGATACACAGTCGAACAAGTCCCCGAGCAATAAAAGACAATTTACGGCCGAAACCGCTTGAGAGCGAATCGGGCCGAGGTCGTCCCGTATTCATCCCGCAGTCGTCCCGCGCCGCGTCGCACGCACAAGATATGCCTCTAATCTGTCGGAGTGTGGAGGGAAACGTGTAGTAATACTGGCATATACGTATCTAATGATTTTTTAAAGAGATTATGAAACATTCAGATATGAAATAAGTTTTTTTTAATCATGCTTTAGAATGTATTAGTAAATAAAAGAACCACTTTTTATAAGCCTAGCATAGTTTATGTTGAATAGGTTCCAACCTACTCATCCTAGGATGTGTAGATATACATCGGCCATATAAAAAAAAACATTATTTTACAAACTCACGACAATCGTCAGAATAAAGCGTAAAAGTAAAAGATGCCAAATTCTCTAACTTATTCGGATTCTCAGATAAATAGTTTAAAATGCGCAGGAGTAAATATTTAATACTTTTCAGAGCGCATAATTACGTTTTTTATTTTAAATGGCGGTCAGGTTGCCAGGCTCTATAGCAACATGTTGGAACCCCATAAAAAACTAAGACTTTAGCCATTCATTCCAATATTCAGTCTTATAAATCATTATTTTGCAATTCAATTCCAATGATCAAACGAAATTCATATCAAATTACATACATGTATATATGATGCATTACATTTTTCTTGTGTGTTATGATAAAATAAGAAATCATTTATTTGCAGCTAAACACAAATTAAATAAAGAACTTAAAATTAGTAAATTCATAAATTCATAAAACTTTATTCAATTCACAATCAATTGGCACTGTATTTGAATATTACAAAATCGAATTAATTGATAGTAAGATGACAAATATTAATTTGTATTGAGCACTGCAAAATGGAACTTACTCAGCATAAGCGGAAAAGATGCAGCACAACCCACGCTGGTCTTCCGTAAGAACCATTTCTGTGTGTAAGTGAAGGCCTCCATGAATTTTATACGCAAATTTATAAATAAATTTTATTATAAGGGCAGAGATCAGTAGTGCTACACGTTTCCGTACACGCTGTAACGCTGAATATTTTATTGCTTACGCGCTGAGAATGAAAATCTGGGCCACACCCAATCGCTACACTTACAACATCCCACAACTTGCTTTGCTTTATTTCTAACATATTATAAGACGTAACTTAAGACCAGATTTTGTGCTATCTAGAAATTCTAGGTCTCATAAAATTATAGTTGTAGTAAATATGTATGTCTATAATATAAGGTATATCAGATGTCTAGTAACCGTAAAACAAGCTTAGAGCTTACCACGGGGCCAGGTGTTGGTGTGTGGATTGTCCGGTAATATTTAAATTATTTATTATAGTAGTCACCGATGTCAGTTTGAATTTAAATCAAAAATCTAATGCACCATTAATGTGAAATATTTCCGTTAAGGCACTTATTTTTTGGGCCTTTTGGGCCTATGCATTGAACACCAAATGTATTTCCATTAGAGCACCAATCAATATTTTGTCGTGGTGCTCAAATGGGAACTAAAATTATATTTTTTCAAATATAATTTTAGCATACTACTAAAGTGTGATAATAATAACTGTTGTGCCAATAGCTAATTTTGCAGCAATAGAACATTAGGCACGATGACTGCATAAAAATAGCTATATGTTTAATCTGTATGTAAACCCTTCGAAATATTTGTCACATTTTTGAAGTGAAACTTCTATAGAATCGTAGTGATTTCAAACCGGATGCAAAAAGATGAAACGGAAATGGTAAGAGACACAAATACAATGCTTTATTTAAATTTCTTTGCGCAATACTTCGTAGTTGAGACTATGAAGTATCGCGCAAAGAGGTATTTTATTTATATTATTTTGTAACATACTTTATGTAATACGCTTTATTGAAGTAATATAAATAATCCGAATAATTACAGATATATGTTTGTTTCTCTTATCATTTTAGCAGATGCGTTCATTTACCCTTTTCTTCTATTCGATATATATCATAATTATAGTTCGTAAGTACCTAGTAGACTCCAATCGTGCGTCGTAGCTGACACACACACACTTTTTTTTTATTCTTCTTATTCTTTCGTCGATTTACTGAAGTTTCACTTCTATCGTGTGTGAATCGTACACACACCTTTTTTTTTTGATTTAGGTATCTATTTATTAAAAAAGTGCGAAAATATAAAGATTTAGAAATCGAAGTTTCGGAGGGGGTCGTGTGACTGCATAATTTAGTACAAATTGAAAGTGTTAGGCCATGTGAAACTTCAATGCACGGAAACATGTTGATTTTTGGTTTTACTAAAAAAAATTTATTCATTAATCTTTAGATTTGTTTCTTTAAAAATTTACGTGCGCTTTTAAAACACGTGCTTCAACAGATCAGTCCCTATGTAGGCTAAGGTGATGATGACGAAGTAATCTTAATAATTGATTTTTTTAAGCTTTCTACCCCATTCTTGAAAGTTCAATTCAATTCAAGTTCTTAATCCAAAGATAAGACAGTACTCGTTAATTCTTCGTAACGTCTTGGCAACCAATTCAAATGTCCACGTACAATGTTGCCAACAAAACATGTGCCTAATTATCACAACGCATGTCGCTACCATAAATTAGGAAGGGGTATCCGCCTTTTTTGTGTAAGTTCCCGTGATCCCGGCTCGGGTAAATCAGTACCCATTCATTGTGGAAACATTGGATACCCTTGCGGAGTTTGAATGAGGGCTATGGGCTATGGGCTACAGGCTTCGATGGTTGAAGACCTTGATTATAGATACTTAATGTCCATCGTTATAGATTATGGTGATTCAAGATACAAGATACAAATCATTTATTTCCTTTGTTTGGTTTTACAAAACTTAGATACGTACGGAAACTGTCTCGGACTGGAAGCTGCCCAAGCTTTAACGATGGTTTTAGTTTATTACCTGAAACAAAATAAGTAAGTCAGTTAATACTCTAAATTTATTTAGGAAAAAAAACGTGTGCTTCTCGGAGACTGCCTCGGTAAAGCCATTGCATAGCATTTTTATCGACTTTTGCAGTTATAAGTATATATTTATTTATTTGTGCAGTATTTTTTTTCTTTGATATTATTTCAATGACAAAGAATCGGATTACGCATGCTCAGTAACGCCGATACAACCAACGCCACCTAAAGGCGGGTTGCTGAACTAAAGAGACAAGCGTCATATTTCAAAAAGCCATTAAAAGTTCAGATGCTTATCGATTGATGGAAAAACTAAAAAAGTGTCACCGCTGTGCCGGTCGGAGTTGGGGCTGTTAGGTTTTTTATCGTTCCGGTATTCCTGGATTCGATCTCCACGCTCAAGGACCGCGATAGAAGCTATAGAACTGCTTAAAAATTAAGTCAAAGTAACGTAGCTTACTAGCGAAATGAATATAATTAAAATAAATAAAAATGATATATAAATAAAAATGAATTGTTGTTCGTTAGTCTGATTAAAACTTGAGAACGGCTGAACGGATTTATCTTATCATATTCTTGAAATGTTCGTGGGGGTCTAAGGAAGGTTTAAAAGGCGAGAAAAACAAGAATAATTGCCGGGAAAAAAAATTGAATAAAAACCCGTGCGAAGCCGGGGCGGGAAACTAGTTTAGAATATTAGTTTCAACATTATAAGTCAGGTATCACTTATAGTTGAAGGTTATCACTTTGTAGAAATATAAAATAGTCAGTTTCAGTACTACAAAAAACGAAAATGATTTTCGTATACCTTATTTGTGGATTTGAGTGTTCGATCCTATAGGCAGTAGTCAGTTTAAGCTCTAGACAACATTTTATTTTTTATTTAATCTGAAAGCAAACAGTTTAAATAGAGTTAATACATACTAAAATGAATATATAGTAGCCGTTTCTCAGACCTACTCAATACGCATATAAAATTTGGTAAAAATCGGTAAAGCCGTTTTGGAGAAGTACGGTAATTAACATTGTGACATAGAAAATTTATATTTTAGATATTATCAATAAATGACTATTATGACTAGAATCTCTAATCTAAATTTGCTTAATTTCTTTCAAAATGCAACAAGTAAACATTAAACATGGACCAGACATTTCTGTAGAATATCTTTTTCTCTCTTTAGAAGATCTATTTAAGAAGATAGTTGGGTTTCAAAGTCAAAGTCAAAACTTTTATTTCCATGTAGGCACAGGGCATACATGGACATTTCAGAAGACGCAGCCGTTCCAGTGAGCCGACCTTGACCGGGATCTACGGCCGGTTCTTTACGTTTATATCACATTTGGCCTATTTCACGCCACGCACGTTTGACCCCTTCTCCATAAAAATCGCTAGCCTCTTTTATCGTGTCTCAAATATTATTCTCATAGTAGACAAATCCGAATATACGCGAGCATCGAAAAATGTTTTATTACGTCATAAAATGGCAATACCTGTCCAGTCGAACCATAAAAACTGAGACATTTATTATCCGTATTCACGGTTCCGAGATTTTCTTTAATATCTTTTATCAATTTTCTGGTGGGACGGTCATCTGTCTAATTTTAAGGCTAAGCTTAGACTAGCGACACGAAGAATACAAGTTAATTAACTAAAATTAACTGTTCCAGTAGTAAGGATGAACTTGCAAATAACAAACACACATAAATAGAAAAGTTTTAACGGTTCATCGGTCGCCTATTACGCTGCAAGGGGACACCGCCGGTATTTGGATCCGATACTAGACACGTTGTTATTCTAGTATTTACAATTCAATTGTATGTAAGGAAAGTATATTATTATGGATATGTAAAGTATATGTTTATATGGAGGTCCATATAAACATTTATTATTATTACAACGTCTAATTATTATAAAATCCTTATAATGAATATAAATAAATGAGGACTTCCGTTAGAACTCGGTTTACATTTTTAAGGATATTATTGAAGATATAGAAGTGTAATATAGACTTTCGGGATAATGTATTTATCCACCTATAATTTTCTTCAGCAGTAGATCATAAATAACAAGTTCAAAGAAACTCTTTACTTTTATACGATTAATTTAATCTAATATGCATTCAATTTCGTTTAATATTTTTGTCTTGTATGAATTTAACATCTTTAAGTAAATACTGTCAACTGATATTTTTACTTTAGTGATATATCATCATCATCATATTTTTTTTCGCTGCTGGAAATAAGCCTCCTCTGACTGTAAGTGGGCTGCAACATCAATAAGTAGACGTCCAACGCAGCGATAGTCGATACGCGATTTCCAATCCAGACCTTTTCAACACATCTATACCCAGCCTTAAACGATAGTATGATATGTATTACATTTAGTGTGTCTGTCTGTCTCCGTCCGTCGCGATCATAAAACCTTTTATGATATAAAAATTTCGCGGCGCGAATAATGAAATTAATATCCCAGCCAACTTCCTTTGTAAGTTTTAACAGCTCGTAACTTCAGCAACTGCTGAGAAGTGGAGATATGTTACAGGATTACGGAGATTTGATTTATGGAATTTTAGGGAAACTGTAAATATAGAATACTTATTTGGATATTTGAATCGCCAACACAAAAGTCCCTGTGTCCCAGCAGTGGGAACATTAGTAGGGTGATGATGATGATACTCGAATAAATTTTATAAGTATGAAACGGACTCAAAGTACACCTGGCGTTACGTGTACAGCCTATATATCTACACTTTTTGCAATAAAAAACACAAAAAATCGGTAAACAGAATTATGCTTATCTTAATATATATATAAATCTCGTGTCACAATGTTTGTCCTCAATGGACTCCTAAACCACTTAACCGATTATAATAAAATTCGCACACCATGAGCAGTTTTGCAAGTTCGATCCAACTTGAGAGATAGGATGGTTTTTACGGCGAGAAAAATTTGAATAATTTCCGGGAAAATTTTATACCCGTGCGACGCCGGGGCGGGCCGCTAGTATTATATATAATGGGAGCCTCCATATTCATTTATGTGTTATTTGTTGTTCCTATTAAAGCGGCAATGGAAACACATTATCCCTCAAAATTCAAAATCCTTTTCTATGATGGTTCTTGAGCTACAGCCCGGTGATGGATGGACAAATAGACAGACAGACAGTAAAGTCTTAGCAATAGAGCCCCGTTTTACCTTTTGGGTACGAAAAAACTAACTTAGGTAATCTTATCAATACCATATACATACAAACGAATACAAGAGAACCTCAACATTTTTTGAAGTCGGTTAAAAGCTGTTTCTATTACGATATAAAAAATACTAACCTTTATTGCTATGAACTTATCGAAATTTAAATTGATACTGAGTGGAATGGAAGTATCAATTTAAATTTCGTGTAGTTTATGCATATGATTTATATTCATAAAATACACGAAATTTAAATTTAACGAGTTAAACAGTATTATGTCTTTGTTTTATTATTTTCTAAGTTGATACGGCATTTCAGAAGTATATTGTTTAGACATAAACACCATTAAAACATTCCCTCGCTTCCACATTTTTACTCACTTATCTCATCTCAAACATTATTTCCAACATCTAAAGTTACGAAATTAATTTCCAACTTCTAAACATTAAACAAGTCAATTTGTATCTCATTGCCACAGGGTGTTGCAACCTAACACAGGATGTTCTTAACTTGTATCTAACTCGTGAACAGTAATTCTGTTTCCATGGAACTTGTAAGTCCGTTCCTGTCCGAGATTTCGAGTAATATTACTGTGATTTGGGTAAGTGTTTTTTTTTTATTTTGTTATTATTATTGATAAGCTTTCATTTGACCACAATCTCACATGATGTAAAGTGAAGATGTGGTCTAAGATGGAGCATGAAGGCCTAGAAGATGGCTTCTCCGGACCACATTACGAAATACGAAAAAATCGCTTCACGCACTGGCCCAGCCCGGAGGGTGGTGACAAGCCGCGGCCGAAGCCTACCACCAGAGTCTGTTCTTAGCACCACCCGGAGGTCACGTGTTAGGATTCAAAGGGTTACCACTTACGAATACTTACTTAAAATTAATGGGGTTGGTTTTCTGTGTCTGATAGCATTACCATTACGGAGAATCTATACCAATAACTATAAAGCTTTAGAGTTTGTTTGTTGGAACGCGCTAATATCAGGAACTAAAAATCGAACAATTAGTTCACTGTTAGATAGCTTATTTATCGAGTATTTTACCGCGGGAAAATCTATAAAATACGTAACACATATAACACCGTGGGTGTTGCCGGTATTTTTATATATAGTACTTAACTAAATCCGGCTTAAACCCAACAGGGCTATTATAGAGTAGAGATTCACAAAACTCTCAAAGATTTCGGGTTGATTCAGAATCTAAGATAATAGCTTTTGAGCAAAGCCTAATAAATTCATTATTGACTATATACTAGCTTATTTGCTTAAAGCAAAAAAATAGTGCCAATCAAAAAGTCATAATTGTTGCTTGTAAACGAAGTTAGTCGATTGAACAAAGTTTTTTTTTAATATCGTCCCAAATTTTCTGCGTAAATGTGACAAAGGCACTTTTTTGTCTTTAACCAAAATCTATTTTTTTTATGGGTACGCTTTATCGGACACATGTTTAGTTAATTTTATTAGGCGATGAGTGTTTTGTCAAACATTGCCAACCCACTACACGATCGACAATTTAATACCAGGCTAAGATTTTCCGAAAATAAAAATCACTTTGATAAAACCGCTCCACGAACAATGATCACAAAATGGCATATCATCTTCCAAACAGCCAAAGTAATAAAAAGCCAAGCAACTAAACGCCGAAACTCGGCTAAGTCGACAAGTTTCGGTGAGTTTCGGCAAGGTTCGGTGATTATGTGGCATAGTGTACCGTGAAGGAACCTCGGTTATTGGGTTAGGATCAGTCGGCTTCACTTGACTAAGTAGTGCCGACAGCTCGTGAAATCTTGAGATTGTATCTAGTATATTTGCCTGACTGGATTTGATGCGGGTTTACATGATTCCATGTGATGTAATCGTCATTGTAATGAACCTACATTAATTCACTAACAGCTTTAACAATATAGTTTTTGGTAGTTATGGCTTTATCTTGCCATGATTGTACAAACTTTCCACAATCTACTTATTTTTTTAATTATTTTCAACATGGAGTAAAAAAAAATATATATTATATATTTCCGGACAATCCACACAACAACATCTAGCCCCGTGTTAAGCTTAAAGCTAGTGTTAACTAGACATCTGATATACTTAATATAATAGACATACATATCTAGAAATTTTTATAATACATTATTAAACACCCAGACCAATAAATCCCCAAAAAAAACGGAATCCTCCGAGTTGTCGCTTCGACATTGTAAGTATTCAAACTGGCATTCACAATTTTTTTTTGAAGTGGATATTATTCATGTCATGTTTATTTTAACGTATCCAATTTTGCATAGGGAGTTATAATATAAGTTAATATTTCGTAATTTTATGGAGGAAGCCGGCGGGCGTGATTAAAAAAAAAACTAAATTCTAATTAGTTGAACTATTCGGGTACTACGATACTACTGACAGACAGAGAGATAAGTCAAACTTATGAGCACTTTGTTGCTTGTTGAATAGGCTTAGTTATGAAGGAGTTTTATATATACTTAGTTCAGCAGCTTATGCAGTGCGAACAAT
The DNA here is from genome assembly GCA_929108375.1 of Gymnoscelis rufifasciata. Lineage (NCBI taxonomy): Eukaryota > Metazoa > Arthropoda > Insecta > Lepidoptera > Geometridae > Gymnoscelis > Gymnoscelis rufifasciata. Next base: position 768,049 of record OV815315.1, on the reverse strand, counting down.
GAGATATATCACAGACGAGGGTACAGCTAGACTGGTTTATTTTAGTTACTTTCATAGTATTATGTCATATGGTATCCTACTCTGGGGTGCTGCAGCCGATATTCAAACTATATTCGTGCTGCAAAAAAGGGCTGTACGTGCAATATATAAAATGAAACCACGTGACTCCCTCAAAGAAAAATTCAAAGAGATTAACATTCTAACTGTAATCTCACAGTACATTTTTGAGAACTTGATGTTCACCCACAAGAATAAGCATTTGTTTTTAAGAAAAAGTGACGTACATAGTATTAACACGAGAAGTAAGGAAAAATTACTAATTCCTACTTACAGACTAAAAAAGCTAGGCAAATCATTTATGGGTAACTCTGTACGTTTTTATAATAAGCTTCCTCATAATGTAACAGAGCTTCCTACTAGAAAATTTAAATCATTTATTAAGAGAAGTCTAATGAAAAAAGCGTATTACTCTATAAATGATTATATAAAGGATGATGCAGCTTGGATAGATGTTGCTTAGTTTCACATTAACAGGCTCTAATAATTCTGGTTGACCAGGACTGATATGCTCATGTTATAATAGCTTCCTTATATGACAAACATTTTTTTTATTGTAAATGTTAAACTTATAATAGTTACCTATAAATAAGAACTCCAAAATTGTAATAACTGATAAAGCTGTGTTGTTCTATTCGCTTCTCAACTCAGTATAAAAACAATGAAGCGAACTGTCAAGACAATGTTATTTCCTTGATATTTGTTATTTAAGCAATTTAGTTTTATTAATTTTAAGTTGACCTGTCCAAGTAGGCTATATGCTTCTAAGGAAATAAACGTTTTGACTTTGACTTTGACTATAGTTACTAGTCGACCCGACAGACGTTGTCCTGTCCCACGTCTCAAAAAACAATATCCAGTTGACGGTATTGTGAATCTAAACCATTCCCAGATCCCCTTGAACACACACAAAAAATTTCATCAAAATCGGTCTAGTCGTTTGAGAGAAGTTCAGTGACATACACACTCACAGAAGAATTATATATATAAAGATAGCCCAGCCCGCCAAGACTTATATATTTATACTTTGCACGGATACAAATAGGGGTATTTGACTATCTCTAAAATATGAAACAAATTGTTACTAGATTACAAGTACTTTTTTTAACCCGACATAAATTACATAATATTTAAAAATATAAAAGATTTTTATAAAATATAATTATCTCTATAATATTCTCATGTGACTAAAAACGCTTCTTTTCAAAAGGGCGTTGGTATCCCGACCCTGTGGCCTGAGTGACGTCAGTAAGTATTGTTAAGCTTAAATGTGTCCAACAACTTCTACAGGAGATTACCGACACGTCATGTCACACGCGCCATTTTCGAGACACCATTCTATGGCCCGCTTTACGCAATTTAAAATTAATTATGTATTTTTAATAGAATGCTTTTTTTGGGCCTAAATATTAAATGCTAATTTCTATTTATTTATTTTTTTATTTAATTAATTAGCACGACTTACAAATCAATTACACTTATTAATATATATACATATGAAATAAATTAATAAAGATAAAATTGAATACATAAAAATAAAATTAAATAACAAAATAGAAATTTTCACAAGTTAAACATATTAAAATCCATTCATTCATTAAAACAATTCACATTCACTCTTCATTCTCACAAAATCTCAAACAAACAGCAATAATGTTTTCCCATTTATCGGCAAATAAATCGGTCTCTATGTTTTGGATTATGTATCGTTTAATGTAATAGGTGTTCATTTAAAATTGTTTTCTAAAATGAGTCAAATAGCCTATTACGAGTATACATAAATTAATCTTCGCACTTCGTCATTAATTACTCTTCTTACTCTGTTATAGCAGAATTTCATTGAATAATTTTATAAGGGAACTGTTCCACTTTCCCCCACAAAGGCCGCTCCACCATTGGGGCCCCGTCGACACCTATTTTACTACCGGGCTATCTGCACTATTTCGAAAAAGTGGCTGGTCCCTTTAGATTAAGATATTTTTTAAATGTTTATTAATTATGTTTATGTTTATAATGAATATCAAGCCTATTTCACATTCAAAACTAATGCGACTAACATTAATATTTTGCAAACGGTTTTGTTCACGTAGAAACATCGGAGGATATACATTATGTACAGTATAATATATATATATATACTAGCTGACCCGGCAAAACGTTGTTTTGCCATATTAAGTTTTCGACCGGAGAGGAAAAATTATTAAATTCCTAAAATTGCTATTAAAAAATAAGGGTTGATCGTAGAAGGGTGAAAATTCAGGATTGTATGTATTTTTGTATGTTGTTTCATAAAAAAATGAAAATTAAAAAAGTTATCTAAAAAATAAAAAAATAAATTTAGGGGTGGACTACCCCTAACTTTTAGGGGGATGAAAAATAGATGTTGGCCGATTCTCATAGATACCGGATAAGCACAAAAAATTTCATCAAAATCGGTCAAGCCGTTTCGGAGGAGTATGGCAACGAAAATTGTGACACGAGAATTTTATATTATTATATTAGATAATGTCGTCACAGTTTACTTGAGTAAAACCCCGTTTGCCAAATGTTGAAGCCTGTTTTGAAATATTATAGTTGTAGGTAATATCCGACACGATTCATCTATAAACTAAAGAAATATATTCATTTGCAAAAAATTACAATCTTTCAATTTCCTTTAGTGCTTCGACGTAAAAAAACTTGGAAATAAAAGGATTAGCTAGATTCCAGGGTTGCAACTAATTGCCGCCGCTGTGCGCCCCGGGAATACGCGATGAGGGAACAAAGCGAATAGGTTCTGTAATAACGGGATATTAGTATTTTTTAGAAAATGTACGGTAGCGAATTTCCGGAAAATCGCTCGTTGTTTTTGATCCGGTGACTAATCCGCGCACTGTGCGATGTTTTGGTTTTGTATTTAAACACTTTTAAATTATGCGCTTCCGTTTGAAATTAATTTAGTTTTGTTAATAAATATTGATGTCAAAAACCTTTCTCCTCCATTGATTTTTAAAAGAGTGGTCAACCCACTCAAAAAACTGATAGAGGTCAATGAACCGGTGGTATACAATTTCTGTTGGTTCAGTTGCCAACAGATTGGACATTTAGTATAGATATACGAGCTAGGTTTTATCATGGACAACGCATACAAAAAGCTTTATTTTATTATTTAAAAAAATCGAGTAGGTATGGCACGGTCACTCAGGTTCTATATCTATACTAATATTATAAAGCTGAAGAGTTTGTTTGTTTGAACGCGCTAATCTCCGAAACTACTGGTTCGAATTGAATAATTCTTTTTGTGTTGGATAGTCCAGTTATCGAGGAAGGCTATAGGCTATATAACATCACGTTACGACCAATAGGAGCAAAGATATAGTGGTAAATGTGTAAAAAACGGGAGAAATTGTTCATCTTTGAAGCCTTCCGTTGCGTGCGCCGTGAAAACAGTTCAAGATACACAAAAAATATGTATTAAAGAATAATAGCTCTTTTAATGATCTAAAAAACAGTCCGCGATAGTATATGTCTATCTTTTAAGATTAACTCACAAAAACCGTTTTTATGGTACCTAATTTGGTCGAAATAATTTGTTTAAGTTGTATCAACATAAGAATATTAATCTTTATTCAAATAAATATGTTGTTAATTAAGAGTACTTCATCCATTATAACGCGGGTAGCACCGCAGGGCACAGCTAGTTTATAATATAGTTCTGTGAAATATTTCATTAGCAGCATTATTTGTAACATTATAACTGTCTTTAAATTAACTTAACTAAGAGTCAAGTACTACCTCTTACGCAACAAGCAAAACTGCGCAACTGAAACAAACTTCCAACAGAGTTTTTTAAACAGAATCTCATTTTATTCCTATAATTCAAGTCTGTTAGGGACATAAAATAAGATTAACATCCAATAGTGCCAACCCAAATTGTAGAAAAACCATCCGCGCGTACAACAAAATATTCCTAAAATTACATATAAAAATATGTCGCTTTACCAAATGACTCTGACCTTCGATTATCCGAAACCCATTATGTTATATCCCACAAGTTCGCTTAAACTCTACCTTATTTCCCAACACAAACGATATGTGCTGACTCAGGGATATTTAGGACCAAACCTTCCCAACATCCCCAACCAATTAAAATCATAAATTTTATATTGTTGTTCCATTTTCGAAAGAAGTATTTCGAAGTTTTGGTGTCTCAATGAAATGTACAACAATAGACTTAAATTGAATTCCAAAAATAGATTATTGATTGAATCTGAATAAAGAACCAGGTTTTCACTTTTATAAATCTTTCATGCGAAATCTTCTTTGATGTCTACTTTCGATAAAGTTTATAATGAAAAGTTATAATTATGATATTATATTAATTTATTTTTAAGATATAACTTTTTAAATAATCATGTTTTTTAACAATATTATGATTTAAAACGGGTAACATACCATGATTTGAAATCATGGTATGTTACCCGTTTTAAATTAAGATTTTTAAGATGTTTTGTATTTTTATCCCCCGACCAAAAAAGAGGGGTGTTATAAGTTTGACGTGTCTGTCTGTGTGTCTGTCTGTCTGGGACATCATAGCTCCCGAACGGATCCATGTTAAGACGACAAGTATCCGGGCATAGCGAAGCTCGTAAAATGGCGTCACACTGTACGTAGAACAAAATATGGCTGTTGGGGTGAAAAGGTGATAACCTTTTAATTAAGACCGCGGATCGGGAAACGCAGCATCGGACGTGCGCTATAATACGTACGAGTGACTAAGTTCATATATACGAGTGACCATTCAAAAGGCATAGTTTCCCATTCATAGTGAAGCACCAAATTTTTGATTCGCGTAACAAATATTTCTTTGAAGACTCTCATCTAGCGACACAAATAATGTCCATTAATTTACGGTTATTTATTTCTTAATTATTTTTTAGACACAAAACACAGCATTTAAACTATCTGCATATAAATCTAAATTTAAAATTTAAGAAATACCCCCGATTCCAATGCCTTAATTTCCTAGAAAGAAAACACCATAAAATGTTGTAAAGTGCACGCGAAGCGCTTTCATTTGATACCCCACTCGAGTATATTTGCAGATTTTCGGTTTTCCTTCCCAACTTTAACCCCCATAACTTTTAAACGGCACAACCGATTTTCAGTTAGAGACCAAGCCTAGACTCAAAAGTCTATAACGCCGTAGGTCAGCATTGGGAATATACGTACGAGTACGTATATACGTATTTATTATTGTTATTTATGTTTATTGGTGTGTGTAATAAAGCATGTTCTATTCTATTATATTCTATAATTTAAAAATGAATTTATAAAGTTTGTTTTATTTATATACTTTTTAATAATATACAATTTTTTTTTCCTATTTTGTTTTATTATATTGTCATTTTATTTTATTATGCACCAATTTTATTTACTGCTAATAATGTTTGTATGCTCTGGTAGCGGAATCAATTGTTCGATCTTAAGGCTTAATAACTGACTGCATGTACCTATTGTTATTGATTCACAAACAATAAATTATTATTACTGATTATTACAAATGAATTTTGCGTTGACATGTAGGAACTTTTAGTACACATAAAAGCCATGTTGGCTAAGTGTTCCACATTCTACTTTCATTCCGAAGGTCATGGGTTCAAACCCCGCCACGCACCTCTGGATTTTTCTTCTTGAGACATTTATGGGCGCTTTAAACACGTGCTTGCAAACATCGTGAGGAAAAAGGCATGTTCTGAGAACTTTAAAAAAAAAAGAGTTTGAATGACATGTGACATTCACCAACCCGCACTTAATTATAATAATAATAAATTTTTCACTAATCTCTCTCGACCAGAGAGAAGTCCCTGTGTCCCAGCAGTGGGAACGTTAAAAGGGCGATGATGATGAGTACTCATATAACAATGCGCCTACAATGTATTCATTATTTTTGAAACTAATAACTTAAAGGTCATGGTCAACTCTATTAAGATTTATAACGGGATATTTGCCATGATTGTGATTGTCTTTCGAGTTTCCCGATATTTCGGCACAGTTAAATTTGCAATTAAGGTTGAACTGAAGCTGCAGCGATTTGGGTAACGGGTTTAGAATAGAATAGAATAGAAAACACTTTATTGTACACCACACAAATTAATATTAAACCTTACAAAAACCTTAACTAATTAAAAATAGGGTACAAAGGGCGGCCTTATCGCTATGAGCGATCTCTTCCAGGCAACCTTGGGATGGACAGGAAATAAAAGGGACGAAAAGACAGTGGCGTATAACAAATATAATAAAAATAAAAATACAAAAAGTACTCATATAATAAACCTAAATATTATACGAAATAACAAAAACACTTAAGTAAAGTAAAGAAATAAAGCGAGATATATATGTAGAGTAGAATAAGGAAAACTAGTGTGTTAAGGAAGACAAATAATGAGAAAAAATCTTATTTTTAAAAACAGGAAGAGATTTAGCTTGACGCATTTCTAATGGAAGAGCATTCCACAGTTTAATGGCATGGACAGTAAACGAATTTTCAAAGAACGAAGTTGTGTGAGAAGGAATTTTAAGGAGAAGAGTATCTGATATGTTGTCTGATTTCGGGTTTATTGGTAGACAAAGTGGTCCACTCTCTTTCTTAGTTTTTTATTAAAAAAAAACGATAAAGTCAAAGTCTAAACGATTATTTCCTTTATTCATGGACAGTTACAGCCTCTTCATTTATTTTATTACTGTATTTTTTTACGAAATTAAGAGTAATGTAATGTTATTACGGTTTGAATAAAATGAATTGAATTGAATTGAAGGTCGACTTAACTTAATAATACTAAATATTTTTAACAAAAACGTCAACGGAATAACATTGTCTTGACAGTTTGCTTCAATGTATTATAATGAGATGAGAAGCGAATAGAACAACACAGCTTTATCAGTTTTTACAATTTTGGAATTCTTATTTTGGGGTACTATTAAAATTATTACATTTACAAACAATTATTGTCAATACATTGTAAATATCCCATTTCTAGTCTAAGAAGATATGTGTAAGAAAGTAGTGAGTGTTGAGATGACGGGTGATACAGGGAAATTAAAGAAAATCACATGTTACGCCGACTCCACATAGAGACAAGTGCAGGATGATGAAGATGAATTCTCAATAGTACAAAGTATTTATCTAAATTGGAAGATGTTCCAATGCGTTTATAGATCACGAAATTTCCAATTGCAAAGCAAATAGGCCCGGTCAACCGCTGTTGATAGAGCAATCTGAAAAGCTCCCCTAATTGTAAGTTTACAGTGGTTTCATTTGCGGCCCGATTAACTATTGAATCAACATTTGGATATATAATATACTCTAGTATAATGCTCTATCCAAAACGCTTTGATCATTTAATAGTGCTTATATATATTGGTATTTACATTAAAGAACAACGTGCTGTTTAATGTTTGTAACAGACTTATTTTACAAACCGAGCGTATGTATGTAACATTTCGCAGAATATGACTAGTTTAAAGCAGCCACTTTACGGCGGAACCGACAGCAATGAGATACTATAATGTAACATAACATTAATAATAATTGTTTATAACATTCATAGAAATGCATCTATGTAGTATATCAGTCACCTAGCACCCATAGTACAAGCTCTGCTTAGTTTGGGGTTAGATGATGCTGTGTGATTTAGTCCGGAAATATTTATTTATTTATTAATAATGCACCTCTATTTACGTTCCCATTGCTGGGACACAGGGACTTCTCTCTTGACGATTAGGATTAGGCCCCTATTTACCACGCTCGCCAAGTGCGGGGTGGTGAATATAACTCAGAAGTGCGTGCCGGGGTTTGAACCCACGATCTTCGGAAAGAAAAATGATTATACTTCCACCACCATGTTCATACGGCTTTTTTAAGATGTAATAAAGATAACTGAAAGAAAACAATGCAACACACTCTTAAGACTACTATTTCAAAATGAGCGGTATTTGCGCGAACTTCAATGAGATGGATTCAATGAGAGGCCTAATGTCAAAATAGAATAATGCTTACAAAAACTAAACGCTTTTTCAAAACATAAAAAGCCTTATTTTTTATCTAATCAGCTGAATTCGATTCATCGTTTCGTCTGAAGGTCCGTTTGGTTACAATGGTACCACAAACTCAGTACCAAAATTCAATAACAGGGAAAGTTTTTCTCGCAACCATGTTAGATAATCGGGGTCCTCTGGGCCCTCGGTACATTTGGACCTGTTTATTTGACCCAAGGAAAGTTTTGGGTCGGAATCGAGGATTATACCTAGAGGTACAATTTCAGCAGTTTTACTAAACGTTTCACTGTTAAAATAGCTTGTTTTTGTTAGAAGCCGTTTGGTTTTGACAAGTTCTGGTAACTGTGTGGTTTCATAAAAGCTTATGGGTTTGAAGTTGGACTTTTATACGAATATGGTTCAAATATAGACATATTATTACTTAAAACATATTGTAGTAAATTGTATGCTTCTAAAATTTCAAGACACCACTTGTCCAGAAAGGATACAAATAAATTATAGATTTTTTTACTATTTTATTTTATTTTCGAACAGCACTTTTTCAAGCACAAAAATATAGTAATTATATTTAACAACAGGGTAAAAGATACACACTTTGGGTTAAGTAGGTACAACAAGCATCAAATTGATATAACCGGCACGAATTGTCAAAGTAATCTGAAAAACATAAGATAAATTGATGCGCCCAAGTGGTGAAAATGTCTCAATTCTATTGTTTCATATCTAAGTTGACAAGGTGATCAATATGATATGCCATTTGTGTAGTCCAAACGATTTGAAAAACTTAAAACATATACATTATGTACCTATGTAGTGTAAATAGCAAGATGACTCACCTGATAAATGCTTTGGCTGTAATTTATATTTGAGATTTCGACATTGTTATACGACGGACATTGACGTACATTTGTTATTCTAAATTAAATTGAAATGGTTCGATAATAATTATTTTTCAGTCTCTCTCAATCTCTTGCTGCTCTCTATATCCTACTCTCACTAATTAATTGAACAGATATAAGAATCGTACAAAAATGATACGACTATACAAAAATGATGCAAGCCAAATGATACGACGGCCTATACATCCATAACTAGATCTATAAATAAGGGTAGCCGCGTGTTAAAATCAGATTGAATCAATTCTGCCCCGTTTGAGTCGAGATGGGTCGGATATTAATTAAAGATGTTTTAGGGTTAAATTATTAACAGTTTGCACCCTTCACTGTGGATTTATACCCTTCGGCTGTGGCCATTTCATTGTATTTGCGTATAATGTAGACTTAAAGTGGGTCTGGAGAATTAACTGGACAGGACGGGTGTCCGAGTACTCACAAAATTATTATTTTCCGAAAGATTTAGGTATAATGTCTGATTATACTGAAGACAGCTGCTCAAGAGCCACTGAATCAAGCTTTGATTTATAAAAAAAATACTTATTTGCACAAGTTTTCAAATAAATTTACTACCAATGCAAGAAGATTTTCAAAAGTTTCTGTTGATTTCTCTGGTATGGTATCAGATTGTAATTACATCATCAGGACAACAAAATATCTCCTTTTCTAAAATTAACATTAATATCGGTTGATATACGACGCAGTTACCCTCGAAAAAATAAAATATACGGTTTAATTTAGAAACCAGGTTTATTTTCGAAGTTTTAGTCGACGCATCGCCAAGGCCTGGCAGAAAGCATGACAGATAGCCTAAAAAAATGAGGTATGGAGGCTGCAGTGCAGAAGGGTAAACAAAAATTATGAGAAGGAAATTAGATTTACCGTGTGATTGTAATTTCACATAGCGTCGATATTTCTATGTTTTTGTTTTTTTTTTATGTATGCAAATTATGTTAAATTTAAATTGAATTGATAAATCAGTAAAAATATGATAATAAAGTACTGAAAACCATCAATGAAGACCTTTCTCATACGCTATAGTTACTTTGAACAAAGATTTTACAATACAACTCAATTTATAACCATTATAACGATCGAAATGAAAATGATATAATGAGGTTTCTCATTTTAACAAAATGCCCCATTTCCAGGAAAAGAACTTTCTACATTAATTCGATGAATTACAACATAAAAAGTATTTTCGCATTCCACCATTAAAATGGCGAACATTCTCCACCTGCCCGTAACTCGATCAAGAAAGGTGTCCGTGAATCAAAAATGTCTGAAACGGTCGTATTTCACAAGTCATAACTCAGGCGCGGGCTTTTTCTCCAGAGATGTGCTATGCTAACGTCGCTATGGATGCGTTTGATATAGTGACTGGTAATTATTAGCCGCGAACTGACTGACCAAAACACTCGCGAGGCAAATATCTGAGGCACAATCAGTTAGAACGTGCCTCATCTCCCGAACCTGACATCATAGCCCCCGGGTCTCGTGACGTTCCTTTATGGCAGGTATAAGAATGTGCATTTTTTATTTTTTTCCTGTCTCTCTCTTATTTTGTGCACAGTATGTAATATGTATGTTTCTGTATTGTGGTGTTGCAACGAAAAAAAATGTATTGTTTTGAATCATAATCGCACCGCCACAAAGCTTATTATCAGTGGAAACACTCACATAGCAATGTATGCGCTTCTACAACAAGACCCCCAAGGAATTGTAACAATTGTCAATGACTGAATTCAAAAATATTGTAAAAACAATCTTTGTAAGCTTATAAAATATAGGATTACCTTGACCACAAAACTGCTTGAGACGGAATCTGCTCGAACAGTAAATCAAAAACAACACTAACAAATAATTATTATAAAGTTTCAATACCAAAATGAGCTAGAGTTTCCAATCGCTTCTTTGCTCTAGTGTTAAAAAGCAAAGCGACCAGATACGATTAATTTATTTCCTATTTATCTTTAGGCACCTATGCTTTATTTTTGTATTTTATTTTTGACGTGTCTAAGTTTTGTAAAACCAAACAATGGAAATAAATTATTTTGTATCTTGTATTCTTCTTCTCTGTCGTTTCACTCTTGGCAGACCAATCGTGGTCACATTGAGGCATCATTTGAATAGAAAATCTTTATTTGGTGTTAGAGACGGACACATCTTCTTGACGATCGCCCGCCATCTTTCTCTGTACCTTATCTCGCAGCAAAACTCCATAGCGCATCTTTGGTGGTCAATCACCCTAGGACTGGATGCCGTTTCATTCCACATCCGTTACCGTGCCGGGCTTACTCGTAGGCCTACGGGCCAACGGAGATAGATTCCCGCTTGCCGAATGAAATAAGAATATTTTTACCTGTTGTGTCATGGGATAGGTTTGATTCTGAAATATGGGATTCATTGAAGTTTGTTGAGAATGGTTTTGCGGAATTTTATTCAAGTTTTATATATTTTTTTAAGAGTTACCTACTAACGAGAGTTACAATTGACTGGAAATGCTACTAGTTATTAAAAAAACTGTATTAATATAAGTTTTGTAATATAATAGAGATATTACATGATTTGTATTTCCCGCAGTGTTTTATTCGGATTATTGTTACTTTGCTCAAAACAAAATAAACGCACAGCCTAGAAAAAGTACCTAGCGTAATAAAATAACAGTACGAATATATTTAAGTGATTTTATAAGACTTATCTTATGTCGTAATTTTATTAGTCTGTTCTTATTTGGGATGGTAATTTGACAAGTAGATTTATAACTAGCATTTCACGCCACGGCTTTGCCCGTGTTTTATGGATTTTCCCGCTGAAACGACTTAGTTTCTTTACTAAAGCGTTAAAAACAAAACAAAATACATTTATTTTCCTAACAAATAACAAAAATAAAAAATTATATTAAAATTATGCGTTAGACCTTAGGTTTAAAGATATTTATTTCTCATAAAAACTATTAACAGTTCATTTATAATGAGATTACATATTTTTACTTATTTTATAGAGTTTAGCCTCTGGACTTATAAAATTATATCTAATCCTTAAATATGTGTATGTACTTATGCTAATCTTATAATTAAAATTTTAATATTAATACTTAAAGAGCGATTATGTTTTCTAAAGTATATTCTACATTTTATAAGGTTCTAACGTACGTTATTAAGCTATTTTTAAACTTGGGTATTTTTTCTATCTGTTTGATTTCTTTTGGTAACTTATTAAAAAATTTAGCGCCTTCTGAGATTATTGTTTTTTTACCATAATTTGTTCTACTTTTTGCAATGTTAATTTTAATGTTATTCCTCAAGTTATACATTATTTTCTTTAAGTTTTATTTGAATATTTGATTGAATTTCGTTTTTTGATTTTTTTTTTAATAAGATGCAAGTTTTATAAATATAATATAGTTGTCTAATGTTTAAATATTAGGTCCTTACATATGAAATTGGCGTTTTTCGTACTGGCCACTTTAATCACAAATTTCTCCTCTTTGGTAAGGAATTCCAAATTCAAATTTGTACAGCTATAGACTCATGTATTTGTGCTTCGATGATCGTCATTCATTTGTTTTTTTTCTTCTGTTTTTTTCTGTTTGCGTCACTCATTTTACAAAATGGAAAACTTAAAATATCGCATTATTTACGAGTACGAGTTCCGCCGTGGCACTAGTGCTGCGGAAACAACTCGAAGGGTGAATGATGTGTATGGCGGTCGTGTTGCAAAAGAAAACACAGTTCGTTTTTGGTTCCAACGTTTTCGTTCTGGAAATTTCGACTTGCAGAACAAGCCCCGTGGACGGCCTGAGACTCAAGTTGATAATGAAGAGTTGAAGGCTATTGTGGAAGCGGATCCATCGCAAACCACGTCCGAGTTAGCTGCAGGCTGCGGTGTTAGTGATAAAACTGTTTTAATTCACTTGAAGCAAATTGGGAAGATTAAAAAGCTTGAAAGGTGGGTACCTCACGAATTGACTGAAGCAAACCGGCAAACGCGCGTCGACTGCTGCGTTACATTACTAAACCGGCACAATAATGAAGGTATTTTAAACCGAATCATTACCTGTGATGAAAAATGGGTTCTTTACGATAATCGGAAGCGCTCAGCGCAATGGTTGGATCCTGGCCAGCCAGCCAAATCCTGCCCCAAGCGAAAATTAACCCCAAAAAAGTTACTTGTAAGCGTTTGGTGGACTAGTGCCGGTATTGTTCATTACAGTTTTCTCAAATCTGGCCAGACTATTACGGCTGATGTCTATTGTCAGCAATTGCAAACCATGATGGAAAAGCTAGCGGCTAAACAACCTAGGCTGGTCAATCGCTCCACGCCACTGCTGCTTCACGACAACGCTAGACCACACACTGCGCAACAGACGGCTACTAAATTAGAAGAGCTTCAATTGGAAAGTCTAAGACATCCTCCGTACTCCCCGGACCTTGCTCCAACAGATTACCATTTTTTTCGAAATTTGGATAACTTCTTGCAAGGGAAAAAATTCAACTCCGATGGGGCAGTCCAAATCGCCTTCAAAGATTTTATTGATTCCCGTCCGACTGGTTTTTTTAGTAAAGGGATCAATGAACTACCTATAAGATGGCAAAAGTGCATAGAAAATAATGGTTCATACTTTGATTAATTAAATATATTATATTAAAAAATATTCGACTTTTTGTTCCTCCCATACAAAACGCCAATTTCATATGTAAGGACCTAATATTTCGTTTTTAAATATATGTCTTTTGTAGGTGCCAGATAGTTATAGCGGTATATAGTTTTGATAATTTTATTTTGCGTTCTTTCAGATTAGTTGTTGCTGCCGAACCCCAAACCTCAATGAGGTATTCTAGTTGTGATTTCACAAGTGAGTTATAAATAATAGTGCGGACTTTGTCTGGGATACAGTTTGCAACTTTACGGACAGCTTCTAGAATTGATGTGAGTTTATTTTGCAAATGTTCTATATGTGGTGTCCAAGTAAGTTTGTCATCGATCCACAACCCTAAATACCTTTCAGTGTGAGACTGTGTAAGACGATCATTATTGATCATAAGATATGGAATATCTGTCAGTTTTTTGTTCTTAGCCTTGAAAATCATAAAATATGTTTTATGACCTTAGCATCAATAAATAGGCTAACTAATAGTGAAAGAATTCTTGAAATCGGCCCCGTAGTTCCTGGGATAAGAGCGTTCAAGCAAACAAACTCAACGGCTTCTTCATATTAGTATAAATTATTGACGACCTCTGTGGCTCGGTAGGCGAAAGCCCAGGCGCAGAAGGTTGCGGGTTCGATTCCTGCCGCGGGACCAGATTTTGTATGATCTGCAATTTCTGGTTTCTGGTCTAATAATATGTATGAATAAATATATGTATTCACAAAAAAAATGTATCTATGTAGTATATTCACTCACCTAACACCCATAGTACAAGCTCTGCTTAGTTTGGGGTTAGGTGATGCTGTGTGATTAGTCCGGAAATATTTATTATTTATTATTATTGACTCACGCCGTGTCTTGTCGACAATTGTGCATGGAGACCACGAATCGGTAAACGCAGCGAAGGACGTCCACCAACTAGATGTGACTTACGGGTTGGCGAAGGTAACGTAAATAATGACAGAATTTGCTTAATATCAAAACATAGCAGACTATTTCATGCGATGGCACAACATAGAGGTATATGAAAATTTCATATAAAAGCTTATAAGAAGAGAATCATCATCGCCCTATTAACGTTCCCACAGCTGGGACACAGGGACTTCTCTCTTGTCGAATCTCTCTATAAGAAGAGAATAGGAGGCATTAATAGTCAGTGAACTAGTTTAAGAAGTGCCCGACTGTGTCGGCTCATCAGCGCTGCAAGTAGACGGCGCTGCAAGAAAACTTTTGTTGTTAGGCTCTTTCGCACGATGCATGCGTCCGACACTGACTTCTCTCTCACAGTTGGAGTACTCTAATAAAAGCTTGTTTATGTTTCTGTGAACTTATTCTATAGTTATGATGAATTTATATTTTAATTTTACTTGACTTATAAAATGTATCTAGTATTATATAATTTTTCTCTTCTATAATAATTATTTGATTATGATATTTATGAATTTATGTACTAATCTTTTATTTAATTAATTAATTAATGTAATTGGTATCAAACCGTGTTAATTAATATTAATAAATAAATGCGTGACTGTAAGGTGAACTTATTTATAAAATTATAATAAAAATAAATATGAAACGCTGAAAAACTTATAAATTGAAAATATTGATGTTTTTCTATTTGGGGCGCGTGCACTGTAGTGTTAAATTATATTAACCAAGTACTTACATTAATCAATCTAAATTATCAAAATCGGGCTACTCAGTTAAAGTGTGGTCGTATGCGTGGTCATACATAAAAAAATATATATTTATACGCTTCTAATTGAAAACCTCCTCTTTTTTCGTCAGTTGAAAAAGAAATGTTGCACACCATTTGCAGGACAAAATGTTTTCTAATGTATCCGCCGCATAAGGATAAAAAATAAATTATTATAATATAAATATTAAGAATCTCAAAAACATTTAATTTATAAAGTTATCAAAATAGTCATCAATTTTTAATTCTGCTGTCCATTCACTTACATCTATTAACTTAAAGAATTGCAATTACCTGCATAAGAACAGTAATTCGAGAAGACGACTTATATATATGTAATGTTCCAAATAATGTTTTATTCAGTAGAGTTAGTTGTCAGAAGAGACAATCACCGCGGTAATTAAGGCTGGAACTAGACGAGCCACTAATGCGATAAGATGCCCGAATGGCCGCTCGTAAACTGTCCCGATGACCGCTGTTTATGTATGGAGCAAGTATCATCAAATGCTAATGAAGCTAATTTCTACAAATATTGCTTATACTAATATATCCGTGTAGAGCCGTCACAGGCTCAGGGCAACACACAGCTGAGATTAACCCTTTTTTGGTCACAATAATGCACAGTACCTGACTAATGATTACGTACCCTCTAGTGTGTTTATTGTTGTTCCTATGTTTAATTTCTTTTTTTTTAAGTTTTACTATATTTGTGTGTGTGTGCGTTCGATTCTGTATTTTATTTTTCTGTAATGTGCTGTTGTCATAATAGCCCCAAGTCAGATCACGTCTAAAAACCAATCTCAAAACGGTCAAGATGATTTATTGATTACTAAAATAATGTGATATTTTACCGTTACAGGAGCAAAAACGAAAGTTATATTACGGTACTAGCTGTTCGCGTATATCATGTATTTTACGGTAAAAAGTAACCTTTTAATTTTTTCAAAAAATAAGCTTTCTAAAATGTATTTATTGATATGGTTGAGTAGTTTCTCAGATATGAACAAACAATCAGACATGTACCTGCAACGTGCTCTAGAAATAAGGGATACTAGTACCGCTTAGTACAAGTTGTAACAGCATATACTACATCGTATGCTAGAAATGTGTAGAACACTTCTCAATATTGTTGCTCAGAACAATACTACTTGTACGTGTAACGTGTACAATAAAGTGATACTAGTACTTCATAGTGCAAGTTGTAACAGCATGCAGTCACCCCGTGTGCTAGATCGTGTGGAACATTCCTCAATATTGTTGCGGAGAACAATGCGCGACTTGTACGTGTAACGTGCTCTATAAATAAAGTGCCGTGAGAGCATCGGGGAGGGAACACCTTAGGGTTGGCACTACACGCTTAAACCTACATTTTAAAGCTAAAATAATGCGAATTCTGTATCGGGGCACTGCCATTTAACAGAGTATTGTGCATTATCCCTACTCCTTTCATGTAACTGCGCTATTTCATATATAACCTAGGCAAAGAAATTCGAACCTCATTTTTATTTTCAGTTCAAAATCGCTCTATTTCTTGATATTGGTATGATGAAATGATAATTATACAAACAAGTTATGTGTAATCACCCAGAAAAAAACAGACAATGTATATTGAGGGGCAAAACTGTTTTTAATATTCAATTATTCTGTTAGTTATTAATAGTTATTAAAATAAAAGCTTAAACCCTCCACAGGTGTTTGTAAATAATACATATTTCCGGACGATCAACACAACAACGTCTGACCCCGTAGTAAGCTCTTAGTTTGTGTTTTAGGTAATAGACATTTGATAAGCTTGATATAATAGACATACTTACATTATATAGATACTTTTACTGTACATATTCAACACCCAACACAAAGAGAAAGTGCTTGCAGAAAATACAAACTGGACCCTTCGGCGGGTATGAAACCCGCCACTGAGGCAGTTACAATAGATAATGGTTACAAGCAATGTTTCTTTAGCAAAAATCAATTGCAAGTGTCAAGTTGTTCCCTGTGACAGTTTATTGACTCGAAATATATTTTTATGCTGAAGAGTTTGTTTGTATAAACGCGCTCAACTCAGGAACTACTAAACCGATTTGACAAATTATTTCACTGTTAGAAAGCCTATTTATTGAGGAAGGCAGATAGGGTTAATTACCGCGGGAAAATACATAACACACGGGAAACGCCGTGGCGTGAAAGCGAGTCAGAAATATATGCGTTGAGTGACAGCCCTAAATATCTTCCTACCATAAAAGCGAAGCGAGAAGAAACGTTTAAGTCTCCATTTGTTACTTTAGCTACTCCGTAATTTGTGTGCTCTTTAACGGAATTAAATGTGTTCACAACTAAGTTGACTACATCCTCTGATACGGCTTCCTGGCTCGCTTTTAATAGATAAACATACTGAGCGATGCTTAGAGAGTTAGAAGATAGTCTAAGACTATAAACATAAATTAGTTCAGTTCAGTTTCTTTTAATTGGAATTTGCGCTTAAAGCGACAATTTGCCAGTGTCGAGTTAAATAAAATTATAAAGTGTAAAAATGTTGCTCAGTTGAACGACATTTTGCGTATCGTAAACATAAATTAAGGCTTAATAATTTATTGGAGATATATTTATTGAGATGTAACCCGGGTCATATTGTTAATGTCAGGACGTTTATTATAGAACTTCGGTCTATGAAGTCTACGCGATACAAAGACGTTCTACATTCGCTACTCAAAATAAGTCTGTTGCTTTTAGGCATGATTAATAGACGAGCTACAATTTTAATGACCAGTGATTCTTTTGTGTGTATATATAACATTAAATTAATATTAGTTGAGTAAGTTTTTGTTTTTATTTATGTTTATTTTGTTTACCACCGCCGTGCACAACCTTCCTGAATTCAATTCGTTCCATACAAAGGTTGTCTGGAAGAAATTGCATTAAGCAATAAGACGGCTAATTACGCATGCTATGTTTAATTTTACTATTAATAATTTTGTATTTTTGTTTATTAGTGTGTGTCATAAAAAAATCTATGTATCTATTAGATATTAAATAACTCTGAAAGAGAAATAAACGTTTCTTTATAATTTTTATGTCACTTGCCTTAATTTCAGCATAATCTATGTTTTGTATTTTTTACACTTTGGTACATTTCTTTTAAAGGACGCTTATCCAAGAAAAAGTCCATTTTATTTGTAATGTAAATATAATTCTTATTAAAAGGCACCAATCTACATTACTGGTTATTATAAAGCTGAAGAGTTTGTTAGATTTTTTTTTTTGCTTGATAAGCCTTCATTTGACCACAATCTCACCTGATGTAAAGTGACTAGTGTAGTATGTGTAGTGTGTAAGTTGTTTGTTTGAACGCGCAATTATCAGGAGCAACTGGACCGATTTGAAAAAAAAATTCAGTGTTAGATAGCCCATTTATCGAGGAAGTTTATTGGCTATTTTTTATGTGTTAACAGAAAATTCAAAAACACTGGCAACACCGTTTCTTTTAAAACTAGTTAAATATAAAATATCATCATCATCATCATCGCCCTGTTAACGTTCCCACTGCTGGGACACAGGGACTTCTCACTAGGCGAGAGAGATTAGGCCTTAATTCACCACGCTGGCCAAGTGCGGGTTGGTGAATATCACATGTCCTTCAAACGCCTTAAAGTTCTCAGAACATGCCGGTTTCCTCACGATGTTTGCCTTCACCATTAAAGCACGTGTTTAAAGCGCAATAAATGTCTCAAGAAGAAAAATCCAGAGGTGCGTGGCGGGGTTTGACCCACGACCTTCGGAATTAAAGTCGAATGTCGTCCCACTTAGCCAACACGGCTTTT
Source organism: Gymnoscelis rufifasciata (assembly GCA_929108375.1). Lineage (NCBI taxonomy): Eukaryota > Metazoa > Arthropoda > Insecta > Lepidoptera > Geometridae > Gymnoscelis > Gymnoscelis rufifasciata. The sequence goes on along the minus strand of OV815315.1, from coordinate 748,896 downwards.
TTATAATATAATATCTATTGCAGGTAAACCTTGCCTACAAAATTAATCAAAAATCAGAACGGGAAACTAGTTTCATTACAAATTAACTGCCGAAACTTCTAAATAGTTAAAACAGTCGCATTATTCAGTCGAACAATCCCTATCGCTATTCAAAGAAACCCAAAACTTGGAGCACTGTAACTTGCCACCAAGTACAACTTGGCAAGTATAACTCGCCAAGTTTACTTGCCAAGTACGAGTACAACTCGCCACAACAGGTGCAAGTTGATAAATAAATCTGGGTCCCGTGATTTAGTGTAGTTTCGTCGATAGTTGGTTATTTATTTTATTGCTCCCCGGTGAATTCTTACTGATGTTTTGACCGCGAGCGACGTGTCGTGAGACGAATGGAGTTTTGTTAGGTCGTGTCGTGTGTGTCAAACAAAGTTAGGGGGTTTTTTGTCGTGTTTTTAGGCGAATATGGTAAAATATTGTGGGACAATATTTTCGCTTTATAATTTTACAACTTATCATTTCAGCCATAAGACGACCGCGAATAGATAAAGAGGTCTATTATATATTTTCAGGTATAGATAGATAGATAACTCTTTATTGTACACCACAAATAAAATACAAACAGCAAAAAATAACAAGACAATACATTGAAGCACAAAAGGGAGGCCTTATCGCTGTGAGCGATCTCTTCCAGGCAACCAGGCTTGTATATATTTGTGGTGTACAATAAAGACTTTTCTATTAAAATAACTGTAATTAATACTTAAAAGGATTGAAACTAAAGCAAAACTTTACAGTTAATTACATTCCATATATTTATTTCACTAAACAATTTTATCTAGTTCCACAACCAAGGTGGTTAAATTGCAAGTTTTAGTAAAACAACACAAGATTCTTTGTTAGTCCGCCGTCGTTCGAAATACAAAAGAGGTCAGTACAAAAATTTGCGACTGAGGGAAATAGTTTAACATAAGTTAATGTTACAAAACTGTAGCATACATCGGCTTATTTCGCACATTCGAGTATTTAACGTAAGCTTCATAACGTGAGATCGATCCCCGGCGAGGGATTATCTTGTTGCACATTTTTGGGTATTCTAATATATTGAATCGCTTGACTAAAATATTTTTATGTAACAAGAATTCATAACAATCAGTAAATCAGTTCTAATTCATAATTTTTGCTCTTGATCTAAAAATATTTGCAACTATCTGATCGGCATTTGATTGTAATCAATGTTAATCAAGATTTCATATTTAATGACTGGGCTTATATATTAAAAGTAAAGTTTGAGAGATTAAGAAATGTGACGTTGCAGCGGGTAATCTATGGATCTATTGAACCGATTTGAATGGAATTTGAGAGACGCAAAATGGCGTTTAACTGAGTAACATTTTTTTCACTTTATGATTTTATTTAACTCGAAAGAAAGAAAAAAAGAAAAATATTTATTACTACACAAAAATTTACAATTAAAACATTACAAAAACAATAACAACAAACTTAAACTAATAAAAAATTAAATATACCTTAAAACTATTGAAAATTTGTGTAATAAAGGGTCCCTGGCTCAGCATAATGCATCTGCCACAGGGCCCGTAGGAGCACTATGACAGAGCCCTGGTTTTCAGCCAGGGCCCGTGGGAGTGGCAACACCACAACTTAAAATTAAAACAAATATCCACAGTAATATCATACAGTATCCCTAAAAGAGTGATTAAGGGATCAGAGAAGACTCGATACTGGCAAATTGTCGCTTATGGCGCAAAGTCCAATTACAAGAAACTGAACTGAATGGAATTTGGTATAGAGATTCTCTACTTTTTACCATGGGAAAATACCATGCGAAGAATCTAATTAACGAGGGTCACACCGCGTAAGCGCGAGTAAACAATGATTTTATATTTCTTTCAAACAGCGTTTGGAACAACTCCCTTTTAACATTATGCCCGTGAGCTTCCCACTCAGTAAATTTCTCCTACATTTTCTAGGAAATCGCAGTTTATGGATAGATTAATGTTAATGTATCGATCGTTTAATTGAGGCCCTCTGCCCTATTTCCCGTCGTTAGGCGAGAAGATCAAACGTTCGAAAGTAAGTATAGATTTTCTCATGAAATAAGGTTAGACGATACAATATTGCTGAGGTAAGTAGGTGAGTAAAATTAGTTTTACAAATTTAAATGAGAACGTATTTTCAAAACATTTAAGTCTTAAGACTGTTATTTATTATTACGTAAACTTATGTAGCTCCTTTATATAACAAGAATAGACCTTAGATTTTCTACGAGAAGTCGTTACTCGGGGCTTCACTCGATAATAAAAAGTGCAGAAAAATTTCGACCTACACGTAATGGCGCGTTGGTGTAATAAAACATTGAAACAAACTGTCAAGACAATGTTATTTCCTTGATATTTTTTTTATAGCAATTTAGTTGTATTAATTTTAAATTGACCTGTCCATGTGCTTCTAAGGCAATAAACGTTTTGACTTTGACTTTGAACTTAGTTAAGTACATTAAACTAATATTTATATTTTCTTAACTTAACTTTATTTGGACTTGTTTATGTAATTTGGCATTTAAATATCAGTTATAATATCTTTGTGACATTTTTATAAAAAAAGGTATTTAGAAAAAAATTAAACAAAGATATTTTCAAACCATCACGTTAAACTAAACTTAGAACTTATAACCTTAAAACACAAACAACTTAACATGTTTATGGACAATCAAGAAACTCTCATTGCCTTAAATCCTCTATATTTTAGTCTACGCATTGTCTGAAAACAAAGGCATTCCCAGTGGTATCTGCTAGCTCGCAAGTCACAACGAACTCCCTTCAGACCTGGAAGTAACCATAAACCATACTTTTATCGCGCCGTCCCAGGTGGAAACTCCAAACTGAGGAATCCAAACTTATACTTCCAACCAAGATTCATAGAACCAGCAAGTGTTAAATCTTGACTTGAACAACCATTTTTCACATTTTTGCGGTTAAAATTACGGTGTTGCGGGAATTTATGAAGGAAACAGAGAAATTTTATATTTGTTACACACGAAAGTAAACTATGTAGTTTAGTTTGTTAGTTGTGAAATACTTTAGATAGTTCCGTGTAGTAGAGAAATATTATAACATAAAACGGGTAACATACCATGATTTGGTGATTTTTTAAATACGTTATATTAGGCAGACGGTTATTCACAAACAAAACTGTTTAAACCCTTTCGGAGTCTTTATTGCGAGTTTGACAAATACTAGTGTTGTAACCACTTTAGCAAAAACAATCGATCAAACAGCCGATCAAATATCGGCAAACTCAAAAATCATCATTCAATCATTCATGGTATGTAGCCCGTTATAAGTTAAATGATAGCAGAAGTAAGCGAAAATTAGGTGGACAGTTCTTCCGATAGAAAGTATGTTCGGAAAACTCATATGAAACGATGGTACGTTTATGCTGAAAAACGACCTGAGAGGAGACGGCACGTGCAAGATAAGGTACCTATTTGTGTTTGAAGAAAGTAGACGGGAGCTGGACCTTTAAAAGCTGGAAAAATAGCAGAAAATAATGTTTAAGGTTTATAAAAATATTTCAAGATGCCCATGATGGTTTTCGCTATGGACTATAGCATGGGTTATTTCAAGTAGGGTATGCTTAAACATTTACGGGGTCGGCAGAACACAGGTAATGCCTCAGATATTCTGACAGATATCTGATAGCTGCTTTCCATCAGGTGGGTCGCATGCTTGTCTGCCATTTTTGGGTATAAAAAAAAGATACCTTTATGTTAATTAAATTAAAATAAACACGAAAAAATATTGTCACTGTAAGACTCTGATGGTATATGGTATCATTGCATAATGCGACCGCATGTTTGTCGCTCAAATTGTGTACATAAGCCACATAAGAACCAAACACTCGTTAAGACAAAGCTAGCAAATGGTCTCTTTAGCCGAAATCCGCTCGGTGTATTATAATTGTAGAACAAATATTATGCATAATTGGTTAAAAAAAACACCTTTTGAATATCAAAGTCACCTGTCCGAGTATCCATTGCAACTTTCAAATAGGTATTCGTTACCCGAAATCAAAACTATATTAAACAAAGGCTGGTAATCAAAGCACGTACTACAAATTGGAGAGTAAATATGAATACTAATTATTAATTAACAACTATCGATAACAATGCAAGCTTCATGTAACTCGTCTTTGTTGGAATTAAAACAATACTTTGGAATAATGCTAGAATATATTCTGTGATATCTTTGTAGCTGTCATTTTAATGTCAGTTAATTCAGAAAATTTACGAAAATTCGCAATTGGAATGAATTTTGAAGGAAAATAGGGCGGAAAGCCCACGATTTGTCACTGGGCTTATGGAATTAGGGCATTGATCAAAATTTAGGGATATAACTCTTCTGGAATTGTAATGGCTCGGTCAGGTTACTTTGTTTTATAGAAGGGGGTTAAGATTATAAATTATAATCGTTTTGAAATAGATTACCTACTTTTATTAATTTTTTATGATATTATTATGTTTATTATGAAGTTTCTTTTCATACTCATCATAGTATTTAGGAGAAAAACAAAAATGTATAAATTTTCCTTTTTTTGGCCGACTGCTTTGAATTAATGCTTTTTTTTTGCTTTTAATTAAAATAAATTTCACCATCGTGCAAATATTTAGTAAAATTTATATTAAAGATATAAATTTTACTAAATATTTGCACGCCTGCTTGCAGGTTTGTCAGACATAAACTATTATTTAGGATCTGACATGTATATAAAAATATGATTTATATAAATAAATATTTCCAGACAATTCACACAACAACATCTAGCCCCGTGGTAAGCTCTAAGCTTGTGTTACGGGTACTAGATATCTGATATACTTAATATAATAGTCATACATGTATAGATATTTTTAATTATACATATTAAACACCCAGGACCAAGGAGATCGTGCTTGCAGAACATACAAACAATTTTATTTATAAACTTGATAAAGAATTTTAAAAAAATATGATAGCTAAAGCATTTTAAAAAATGAAATTGTTTATTTGCGGAATTAGAAAATTCTAATCTTTATTGTGTTTTTTTTTTGTGAAAAGCTCCTCCGATTTTGAGCTTCGATAAATGAAACCGTCTAAATAGTACATCAATGTGTAATATTCTACAAATATTTATATCTTGTCATACTTATACAAATTTAAAGATCTCAAATAATAATAAACCTTTTTCTTCAACATCCATTCGCGAGAATGGTGGCCTAACCGCTTGGGTTGCACCCCCGAACTTAGCTCACAAATTAGGCAAAACTCCTTCCACATGAAAATCAACTTAATATTCCACAGCGAGAGCTCAAAATCATTTGGCAGTGTCTAAATAAAATATTATTCAATAAGGCGGACCCACATTCGACTTTATGATACTAGTCATTTGTACTATGATAGTTGGACCCTACGTCCCTTAGGCAGCTATTCCGTGGGTAATGCGATACTTGTCACTTTCGAGTGTGCGATATTTTAAGGTGATAAATATTTAGGTTTCGCTGTTGTAAATGGCATCACTTTCGCACCCACGTATTGTGAATTGAATTGGTTTATCTTAGGTGAAAATTGCTCCAGAATATTTATACTTATTTATTCAATTAGGTTTTCATCTACTTAAAATGTCGCAATGACTGATTTTTTTCAATATACAAGATTGGGTTTAGGTTGACTACTAACTTAGCACTAGGGTGATGGATTGGATTTACAAGAAATGCATCCGAACCCGGCCAAGATAAATAAATCAGACATCAATCACAATAATCTTAGCTTTCAAAATATTATAATCTGTCAGATTTTTTAATCGAATAGAGACCGCGGATCGGTGAATGCTGCGTCGGACGTTCACCATGATTTGATCAAAATTGCTGGTTCATGATGAATGTGAGTCGCTTTCGACAGAAATAACTAGAAATTATATATTAATCAACTGCTCGTGGCAGAATGTTACGCTGACCGCTGACTGCTGTGAGCACTCACAGCTGAGCGCTGAGCGGTCGGCGTTATCCTACATGGTTTCCATAGCAACCATACAGATTGATAAGACCATACAAATTAATTCGTCCGCGTGACACGGAAATCAACCGAACTAAACTATGACGATAATAATAAGTCAGATTTTGAGAATTGCAAGGCAATCAAATCCGAAAATAATTCCAGGAAGGCAAAATTACAAAAGCTTACAAAAATTGTCTTGGACGGCTATTCTTTGTCCCTAAGAGAAAATTAACATCATTACGAGAACGCCCCGCCCACTGCTTAATTTCGCCGTTACCATAACGCCTCCGACATTAAAACCTATTTTCTCAGTGCGAGTCGACAAAATGAGTTTTTATTGTGCGAAGCTAACCTCGTTGGTTCGTTGGGAATGGCTTAGTGTGGTGTTGTTTATTAAAATTAATTAGTAGGTAATTGTGGAAATAATTATTTTGTTTTCAAACTGGCCATGAAATAATTTGATATATTTTTCATCAAAAGTTAGTCAATCTGATAGCACTATTCGAATTGTTAGAATTTTTTTTTAATATTTCATTTTCAATATTCAACAAAACGAGTCGTTGTCATAGCAATCCTTACGATTTGTAGGAAAAATGATTGATTTTTGTTTTATTGCTACCAAGCAAAAAAAATGCTAAAGTTCAACACAGGCAAGAGATCTCTTACTCTCTCTGTGAGTGTCCTAACGCTTGAACACCGAGCCATTTGTCATGTAGGAACTCTTAGCATTCAAGCCTCGCAGAGTGATGATCATCTCACAAAGGTGAGACGTGTTTTTGCATAAGGACTTGTTATACCCTTATTTTGTCCAATAAATGTCAGTGTCATTGTCATTGTCAAGGTATAAATTACAGCTTCTCGGACGCAAAATGTCGTTCAACTGAATAACATCTTTTTCACTTTATAATTTTATTTAACTTGACACTGTCAGACTGACGCTTCCAGCTCAGAATCCAAAAATAAGAAATATTATTTAAATTGGTGACACACAAACAAACTTTGTACAAAATGTTGTTGTATTTTTTAATGACGTCTGCATCATTTTTGAAACTATTATTTGTTTTATTGTTTATTAATGTTTTGGTGTAAATATTTTATTCTGTATGTACATATAAACTGTCCAGTTGTCTAGAAAAAATAACCAAAACGATTTGAATAATATAAATGGGGTTTTAAAATCCAAACTTGAAGAAACAAAGTTCTACTAAAATCGCAACTAGCATCAACAAACGAAGCACCAGTCGCTTAATGGCTCAGAAAGTATAATGGCAGGAAATTCAGGACATTCTTTTAAAACGGCCACTGATGAGATAATGCGCGACAAGAATTAGCGAGCTCGTGCTAAGTGAATTATCTTCATTATTTATACAAACAGTATAGTTTAAATAAAACGTTATCTTAATAAGTTATTTTGTGAGAATAAATTGAAACCGGATCTGTCTTTCACTTTATTGTTTTTAGGTTTGATTATTCGATATTGAGAAATTCAATACCAAACTCAATTGAATTTGATCAATAAACTCACTCACTTTGATAGATTACAATGAATATTATTTGTATATTTATCGAATGAGACTTATGAACGGACAAAAAAAGTAGTACTTAGTGAAAAATGCGGATCGGAAGGAAATTACTGGAGATCTATAAGGGCAGCCTATGTTTAGCAGTGGACATTCTACGGCTGAAATGATGTAGATTTATGGAATTCCTCAATTATAAGAGCAATAAAATATTTACTAACGTCCGTTACGTTTTGAAACTTGGATTATTTTTAAACTTATTTTTGTATATTTTTTCCCCTCATTAACATTTACATTAACTGTCAATTATACCATTCTTAAATTAGAATAAAAGCGTACTGGATAAGCGAAACTGTTCAGCTACTATAAATAAAAGTAAGTGATAAAGTTCAGTAATTAGTGGCGTTGACGCCAGTCTAAACGGGGCACGGGTAATTACTTTACATGGAATAATGGCTGGCTTTACACACGGATTTTGATTATGTTTTGTCATCAGTTTTTCCGTCGCCTTTTTTCGCAAAGCTTTCATTAATTTTAATGATATGATTTTGCTCGTTTTATGACAGGTTCAACGGATTGCTACTTCTTGCGGGTTTATTAAATACGCATTATAAATTATGCTGTAGTAGTTTATCTGCGACAACAAGAAACATACATTTTAAAGTTTGGAGTACAAGTTATGAAACTTTTAATTTATCATCACCATCATTATTTCAGCCGTAAGACGTCCACTGGACATAGGCCTCCTTCAAAGATTTCCCATAATTCCAAATATTTAAAATAAAAATAAAGCGATAAATCCCAGAATATGACCGTCCAAAAATACTGGACATTGTCCAGTATTTTTGGACGGGCAGATAGCCTAAACAAAAATACTTATGTTTTTAAGTCATTATCCAACTCGAATTTTGCTTCAAAAAAAATTTTCAGTATAATGTCATGTCGCATAATGATAAAAAAAATCCATTGTTAACTTTTTGATTGTCTAACTTGTCAAAAACCCATCAAAACCCAGCACCATCAATGTAGGCTAAACCGGTGCTAACCGGATAATTGCAAATGAAATTTAAATTATGCGTGCGAATTCGCAGCAAGGGATTACATTCAAACACGGGTTCAGAACACTGTTAATTTTAATATTAAGGAGATTATTGCGAATGAATAGACATGAGAATTAGCTGTTGCATTACACGGCGTTAATACTGTTTATATTAATGAAAATGATATTTGCAATTTTCATTCAGCGATTCTGTTGAATATTCTGAATGATATTGGACTTGTAATAACGAAAAGTAAATATACACCAACCCGCACTATAGGCCTTACTCTCTCGCTGGTGTCCCAGCAGTGGGAATGTAATCACATATCATATAAGTTTCCTGCCTTTTGCAGCTATGTTCAATCATTCGTATACGGATCATTTAAACCTAAGATATGCCGCTATTTTTAATAAATAGTGTTGGTTACGTTGGATCACTTAGCGGAAGACTTTCATTCCGAAAGGCGTTGGTTCAAACCCCGCCACGCACCTCTGGATTTTTCTTTTTGCGCTTGAAACACGACGTGATTTAACGGTGAAGGCAAAACACCGTGCGAAAACCGGCATGTCTGAGAACTTGAAGAGAATGAAGGACATGTGACATTCACCAACCCGCACTTGACCAGAATGGTGAATTGCCTTTACCTCCCATGGTCCCAGCAACGTAAATAGGGGTGTTTATGATGATGATGAAACCTAAATATAGCAACGCTTCTTATTTTCAGAATACACGAAGTGAATCCCTAAATAAATATAACGCAAGATGTTGTATCTAAAACTACTTACTACGAGTAACATTGTTTCTAGAAACTTTAAGTATTTCCCTTAGATAACCTCATTTACATATTATAAGGAGAAATATCTTTTACGATCGCTTTGAACTCCCAAACTCTTTTTCCTAAGAATCTGAGTGGCTAAACTTTTTGCATAATAAGTCAATAGTGATACGCTGTGGGGTTATATGAAAATATTTTGTCAAAGTCAAAGTCAAAGTCAAAGTCAAAACGTTTATTTCCTTAGAAGCCTATGCTTACATGGACAGGTCAACTTAAATCTAATTTAAATAAAAACTAAGAATAATCAAGGAAATAACATAGTCTTGACAGTTCGCTTCAATTTTTTACACTGAGTTGAGAAGTCAATGTCATCATCATCATTTTGGACGTAGGACTACCTTTTTGGATAGACCGCTTTCTGAAAATTCCACTGATGATGCAGAAGTCCAGTCTACAGTTGCTGTTTTCCATTAGATAGGCCGTATTGTCTTTTTGCCTTCTTAATGATTTGAAAAAATCAATTACTAAGAAATCTGTGCACAGAACAAATGTCGAAAAGTTTTCGAATTGAAGACAATCTGTGGTCTCCCATTAAAAACTTTCCCTGCATCGGCTGTGCTCAATGTGATTATTATTTTCTGGCTTCTAGTTAAATTATGTTACATTACAATCTTTAAGGGAAAAGTAAATAAGTACTACTACCTGATGTATGATTGTATGATGATTGTAGTCAAATAAAGGATCATCCATCTCATAAATCAATATTTCCGAACAATCCACACAACAACATCTAGCCACGTGGTAAGCTCTAAGCTTGTGTTACGGGTACTAGACATCTGATATATATAAAATACAACATACATTAAATATATATTTCTATGATACATTATTATAAGGTCCTTACATATGAAATTGGCGTTTTTCGTACTGGCCACTTTAATCACAAATTTCTCCTCTTTGGTAAGGAATTCCAAATTCAAATTTGTACAGCTATAGACTCATGTATTTGTGCTTCGATGATCGTCATTCATTTGTTTTTTTTCTTCTGTTTTTTTCTGTTTGCGTCACTCATTTTACAAAATGGAAAACTTAAAATATCGCATTATTTACGAGTACGAGTTCCGCCGTGGCACTAGTGCTGCGGAAACAACTCGAAGGGTGAATGATGTGTATGGCGGTCGTGTTGCAAAAGAAAACACAGTTCGTTTTTGGTTCCAACGTTTTCGTTCTGGAAATTTCGACTTGCAGAACAAGCCCCGTGGACGGCCTGAGACTCAAGTTGATAATGAAGAGTTGAGGGCTATTGTGGAAGCGGATCCATCGCAAACCACGTCCGAGTTAGCTGCAGGCTGCGGTGTTAGTGATAAAACTGTTTTAATTCACTTGAAGCAAATTGGGAAGATTAAAAAGCTTGAAAGGTGGGTACCTCACGAATTGACTGAAGCAAACCGGCAAACGCGCGTCGACTGCTGCGTTACATTACTAAACCGGCACAATAATGAAGGTATTTTAAACCGAATCATTACCTGTGATGAAAAATGGGTTCTTTACGATAATCGGAAGCGCTCAGCGCAATGGTTGGATCCTGGCCAGCCAGCCAAATCCTGCCCCAAGCGAAAATTAACCCCAAAAAAGTTACTTGTAAGCGTTTGGTGGACTAGTGCCGGTATTGTTCATTACAGTTTTCTCAAATCTGGCCAGACTATTACGGCTGATGTCTATTGTCAGCAATTGCAAACCATGATGGAAAAGCTAGCGGCTAAACAACCTAGGCTGGTCAATCGCTCCACGCCACTGCTGCTTCACGACAACGCTAGACCACACACTGCGCAACAGACGGCTACTAAATTAGAAGAGCTTCAATTGGAAAGTCTAAGACATCCTCCGTACTCCCCGGACCTTGCTCCAACAGATTACCATTTTTTTCGAAATTTGGATAACTTCTTGCAAGGGAAAAAATTCAACTCCGATGGGGCAGTCCAAATCGCCTTCAAAGATTTTATTGATTCCCGTCCGACTGGTTTTTTTAGTAAAGGGATCAATGAACTACCTATAAGATGGCAAAAGTGCATAGAAAATAATGGTTCATACTTTGATTAATTAAATATATTATATTAAAAAATATTCGACTTTTTGTTCCTCCCATACAAAACGCCAATTTCATATGTAAGGACCTAATATTTGGAAATTTAATATAATTTATTGACATGAGATTTTTTGTAATTTGTATATCTGTAATATAATTAAAAAAGAATTTATGAAATAACTTACATAGGTAGTATATAGCAACCATAGTTTACCATAATAAGGTGAAATAATAAATAAAACAGAAAAATCTAATAACTCCCATTACCAAAAAAACTTTACTTAAAATAATATTACGCTATTTCAAACCAATCCAATTTAATTTATTTGTAGAGTTATAGGTGGATGAATTGTTGGTTGAGATCGTTTTGACCAAACGAACTTGAAACTTTTATTATACTCAAAGGATTGCATATTCAATACTTACCCTATTCTTACCTACTGCCTTAAGGGACATCCGGAATTAAGGAAAAAGATTTATGTATGTGGTACGATGAATAAATTACATGTAGGTTTTCTGAACCAAATTGGGCCCAATAATGTCCTTGTGCGAGACCAAGTCATCAATTACTTTGAAAAGTATGGTTGTTAAATTAGAGGCTTTCGAATGCAACTTCTTATTTGTTGAATTTCAGGGCAAAAAAATTTTTTTCTTAATGTATATTTGTACATGTAGAAGAAGTCTCATGGAAAGTGATAAATATGTACCGTAACATAACACACTAATGCCATTTAAAGATTTATCGGTGTTACTAATTCTTATATGGTTTTCATCTATGTATTTTGTTTTCATTTTTAAATTTGAAAGTATGTAAAAAACTTTGATTATATATTTACTGTATAAAAGCAAATCAACAATGTAACCAATCAATACAGGTTGGCAGGAAAAAAATGCCTAGGCATTAAGCCCACCTTTTTGTACAAAGTTTTTGTTAAAATATAGTATCTATACTAATATATAAAGCTGAAGAGTTTGTTTGTTTTTTTGTTTGTTTGTTTGAACGCGCTAATCTCCGAAACTACTGGTTAGAATTGAATAATTCTTTTTGTGTTGGATAGTCCAGTTATCGAGGAAGGCTATAGGCTATATAACATCACGCTACGACCAATAGGAGCAAAGATATAGTGGTAAATGTGTAAAAAACGGGAGAAATTGTTTATCTTTGAAGCCTTCCGTTGCGTGCGCCGTGAAAACGGTTCAAGATACACAAAAAATATGTATTAAAGAATAATAGCTCTTTTAATGATCTAAAAAACAGTCCGCGACAGTATATATCTTTTAAGATTAACTCACAAAAACTGTTTTTATGTACCTAATTTGGTCGAAATAATTTGTTTAAGTTGTATCAACATAATAATATTAATCTTTATTCAAATAAATATGTTGTTGGTTAAGAGTACTTCATCCATTATAACGCGGGTAGCACCGCAGGACACAGCTAGTTTTAAATAAAAATAAATTAAATTAATGCCTCCGTGAGAATCTGTTTAATATTAAACAAACTAAGAAGAAAGTAAAAGATATTTTATATAATTTTAATCTCCATCTCACAGATTCAATAGAAAAACTGCTTCCGCATTTTTGATAAAATATGCAAAGTAGAAGTGAAATTAGATAAAAACCGAAGCATAATGACGGTAATCTACATCATAACGAGTTGCTTCGTAAGTACTCGTTAAAATTTAATAGGTGAGCCGTGTTGCCCTAATGAGGGAGGAAATAAGGTTCACATCTCTATGTTATTTGATTAAGCTGGGAGGAAATAGAACGGGGTATATACTCTTACTTACTTGAGAACTTAGATTGTCAAGTACCCAAGTGTAAGCGAACTGTTTTACTGTTTAAGTATAAATGTAAGCGACTTTACTTGTTAGTTTATTTTATCTGATAAGTTACAAAAAAATATATATATTTTAATTATCTTTGAGTTTCTTTTTGACATTTGACTACCTCTGTGGCTCGGAGGGCGAATCCGCCTGAACCGCAAGAGGTTGCGTTCGTTGAGGTTGGTTGGGTTCGATTCCCGCCAGGGGACCAGATTTTGTACGATCTACAATTTCTGGATGCGGGTCTGGGAGTTATCTTTATAAAAAAATATCCATGTAGTATATCAGTCACTTAACACTCATAGTACAAGCTCTGCTTAGTTTGGGGCTATATAGGTGATGCCGTGTGATTAATCCGGAAATATTTATTATCTTTATTCTAACATACACTGTGTATTTCTATGGAGATAAATATTTTGACTTTGCACTCTGTGGACCAAATACGTTTTAACTGTGATTTTACAGCACTGTTTTGATTTATAAAAGGATACCATAATTTTTGCATCGTCCGCCATTTGGAAACAAATCGTAATTTTTCAGCCAGTAACGAAAAACATGTTCATCGACAAGGTATAAGTATACAAAAATATTTATTTACCAATACACACATAACAATTTCAGTTAGCAGCGGTCCCCGCACGAGGCAAGCCTGTATCGCGGGAGACCTGTTACAAACAACAAGTGTAAAGAAACCCAATCCTTAACTTATCGACGAGGGTTAAATTTTACCCAAAATATTTAACAAAAAAAAAAAAAAGTTTTTTAGCAGGCAACACAATAGTCCATTTCGAGAAATTAAAAAGTAAGAACATAAAATAACTTAGATAATAAAAATAAAATAAATTACCACACACAAATAATTTCAAGAGTGTGGAGTAACAGCCCCTCTGCCACTGTCATCACGATGTTGTTGCGACTAGCCCATATTCGGTGCATCAGGGACGCGGTTTTTTTGCGGATAATTGCGGGAAAACCATCCGTCTGGTAATGCGCAAACAAACAAACAAAAGCACACAAAAAAGAAAACAAAAGCATGTGTTTGAATCTTACATTCTTGCATAATAAACATCGCATCGGTTCACTAGTAACACAATCTTGAAGCAACTCACTTCATTAGTTCAGTTTGTTCGCCGCCAAACTGACTCGTGACTTTCGCAGTTTATAACATACTAGCGGCACGCCCCGGCTTTGCACGGGTAAACCAAAATATAACCTCCTCCGGTCATAGGAATACAACAATTCGACTTATGTAAATGGATCACATACCTACTCAGTTACAACATAATTTCGCTGGAAGTCTGCAAAATTCACAGTTAAAATGTGTAGCGTAACTGTATTTTTTTAAAGCTAGAAATCTATTATTATGCCATTCGAAAGAACAGAAAAAACTAAAAAAAACTGTAGACTCAACTTATTTTACGTGTTTTGGTGGCTACCCCAATTGAACCTGCAACCGACGATATGTACAATATCTATGCTATATGCTAGGGTTTAGTTCTGAAAATAACTTTTTGAATGGGATTAGTTACCTGTTAACGAATTATTAACTACTAACTAAGCGACAAAATATTACCAAGCGACAATTTTTTCATTTCCGCACACGACCATTCAGTAGGAAGCCGACAGATTATTTCGTGATCTTAACCCCTCCCGTACCTCCGTGCCCGAGTGACGCCTGCCACTCCACAACGCATAGTTAGCCGCCGAGCGATTATTTAAAAAAAAATTAACTCGTGATATCTTTTGAATGGAATGTCAGAATCTAATAATTCAAAAAGTTATATAAAGGTTTTAAAGCAATCTTACATAATGAATAATTTATTTTGTTAAGGATTAATACCAAGATACAAATAAAAAGCCTTTTCAAACAGTGGTATTTTAATTTTTTAATATAAAAAATCGCTTATTTTCACAAAACTATAATAGTTAGAGATATGATGTACACACGTTTTTTGTAGATAATGATAAGTTCTACAAAGTTGTAATACATCACTTTGTTATATATTCAATAGTTTTCGCAGCATTCGCGATTAAAAAAAGATTTTAGGTTATTTTTTTTCACCATGGGTTACATTATCGGAGTTTGGTAAGGAACCATATTATTTTTGCAAAACTAAATATAGCCTATGTCACTCAGGGATAGTGTAGCTTTAGAATGGTGAAATAATTTTTTAAATCGGTGCAGTAGTTTCAGAGCCTATTCGAGACAAACAAACAAACAAACAAAAAATCAAACCTTTCCTCTTTATAATATTAGTATAGATAAACTTTCATTATGTTTCTGTGTTTACTGTACTCTGTTAATTAGCTCATTATTTCTTATCTGAGATGATTTTGAGGACGTTAATAGATTTCATGCTAAATATTATCATCATAATTAAAATAAATAAATATCTCCGGACTAATCACACAGCATCACCTAACCCCAAACTAAGCAGAGCTTGTAGTAGTATTTTATTTTAATTATTTAGTTTTATTATTTATTTTTTAAATTAATCTCTTTTGTTAGGTAGCAACGGGTCACTGCATTTTTTACAATACAATACATTGCAAAAACACTTTATTGTACACCAATACAAAACAATAGTTACAAAATTCACATAAGACGTACAAAGGGGGACGTTATCACTTGAGAGCGATCTCTTCCAGGCAACCCTAAGAAGGAAAAGTGATAATTGGTGTTACAAATTAAACAGGACAATTTAGAGACATTTTGGTTTATTTTCTACAATAGTATAAGTTCAATCTTAAAAAAAACAACGATCCATATGCATATACTTATAATAATGGTTTAGCAATATTAAGTTCAATATATTTTCAAACAAAGTTAATGTAAAAAAAAGAAAGGAAAAAATATTACAAAAGAAATACCCAGAAAAAATTGAGCCTTTTAAAATACCTTTTACGTATTAAATGAGAACAACCACATTTTTTATGAGAAGAATATTTAATAAAATTCTTTGAATAATAAAGATTCTTTGCCGAAGATTTTTCAGGGGACACTTTCAGGAATTTACAAAGCTCTTGTTGTTAATACGTTGAACATTTTAAAATTAATACCCGCGTTTTATACAAAATAAATACAAGTTCTTGTAATTGTTCCTCTGAAGTATTCCATAAAAAATATATACCTATAGTTATCATGATTTCTCTCGTCGTCTTAGGACGTCCGGACATAAGAAAATTCATAGAATTTCTATTAATACAGTTGAAGTCAACTTCTTGTGTGACTATATCTAGATTAATGTTATAAAGCCGAAGAGTTTGTTCAGGAATAACTGCGGGTCCGATTTGAATAATTATTTCAGAGTTAGTTATTTCACTATTTATCTACAGGCTACTTTTTACCACGGGAATAAAAGTCACTGAACTATAGAAATTAAAAAAAAACTTTAGTTATTATCCAGTTTTAACCCTTGGTTTTTCCCAAAATTTAAGTATTTTAGTGACCATAATTCTGGAACCCACGTAATTTAAATAAAAATTAAGATTTCCGATAAAATACAAAGAGTTTAATTTCGATTTCTTATAAATCTAAATTTAAAAGTTAAGAAAAAACCCCCGATTCCAAAACCTTCATTTCCTTAAATGTAAAACAACATAGTATTATGTATTATGGACGCGATGCGCTTTCATTTGATACCCCATACTAGTATATTTGCAGATATTCTGTTTTCCTTCCCCACTCTCACCCCCATAACTTTTAAACGGCTCAACCGATTTTCATGAAACATGTCTAAGAACACCCGGGCCAAACTCACCTTCATACAAAAAAAAACTAAATTGAAATCGCTCCATCCGTTCGGGAGCTATGATGTAACAGATAAACAGACAGACAGACACGTCAAACTTATAACACCCCTCTTTTTGGTCGGGCGTTAATAATGGACTCTGCGCTTGAAGCGTCAGTTTGCCAGTGTCAAGTTAAATAAAATTATAATGTGAAAAAGATGTTACTCAGTTGAACGCCATTTTGCGTCTCGAGGTAAGGTTATTTCGAACGCTTGAAGCCTTTGACATTGACAATGACATGATAAGCATTACCGACTGAGTTGAACCAATTGAACGAATGAACGATAGAATGAATGAAAGCATTGAACAAATAGAGCTGAACTGAATCCGTATCGAAGCTTCGGGAAAAGTTGAACAAACAATTTCCAACTGATTCCAACTGAGAGACTAGCGGAGTTAGCGGTGGTGCGGCTGCGTGGACACAGCTGGTTCATTTTTTATGATTAGTACTCAAAATTGAAGAGAAAAGTTATTTTTTTTTTAATTTTAATTACTTTGCATTCTATTTCTTTTATATTTGAAATTATTTATTTATTAATAAATTGGATTCAATGGTGTGATAATTGTGTATAAGAGTTTTAAATTATTATTGTTATTGAGTAACATTCACTAACCCGCACTTGGCCAGCGTGGTGAATTAAGGCCTAATCTCTCTCGCCAAGAGAGAAGTCCCTGTGTCCCAGCAGTGGGAACGTTAATAATTATTGTTATTGAATTGATTTTGTTTGATTTTAAATTATAATTTGAGAAAAAGGCTTAAACATTTTAAATTATCAAATTAATAAACATCATATAGAGACCACGGTCAACCTCACCGGGCAGTGGTATCTCCAGCCGAACACGAACAAGGCTTTGGTACACATTTCAAGCATCGGCGGCGGGTATAACTAGGTATACACAGGATTTAACAAAAGTTTCATTCGGTATGGAAAGCTCTGAAAATATAAAACATAAAAATATTTCTTCTTAGGAACTATTGTCATAGATTTCAGCAAAATGAAAAATTGCAATCAAATATTAAAAAAAAACTTGTACTTTGCTTGGAATAACGTGGACTTTTTGAAAAATAGAAAAAAACTATTTTTATATACTTAGATATCGATTGTGTACGTATTATGCGCAAAATAAGTACAATATTTTATGAGTGATAAGAACGATAGTCGCAAAAATGAAACACCAGCTGTCCTTCTTGCCTATGGCTGGATGGAATAAAGGCGCGTTTATACCGACACAATGAACCCTACAAATTGTTCCGAGTACTAAATTGAGGAACTTCTGTATCAGAGAATTATTTTCGGTGTTTCTATTGTCTTGGAGTGTGTTTAAATTACTCGCTGGAACTCGACTCAAACTTATTAAATTTTTCTTAATTATTTATTTAATTTAAGCTCTGAAATTTTACGTGAGCCATAAGGAATAATATTTATTAATGGGCTAATTTTGGAGACTCGGTCAATTCGATAATTTTCTTTTGAGAATCACAGGGTCTCAGGCTTGGATATACCGAATAATGATTGTAATATGAGAATAGAATTACAATAAAGTTTGTTTTTCTTCATCAGCACCCTATTAACGTTCCCACTGCTGGGACACAGGGACTTCTCCCTTGACGAGAGAGATTAGGCCTTAATTCACCACGCTGGCCAAGTGCGGGTTGGTGAATGTCACATGTCCTTCAAACTCTTTTAAAGTAATCAGAACATGCCGGTTTCCTCACGATGTTTGCCTTCACCGTTAAAGCACGTGTTTAAAGCGCACATAAATTTCTCAAGAAGCAAAATCCAGAGGTGCGTGGCGGGGTTTGAACCCACGACCTTCGGATTGAAAGTTGAGTGTCCTCCCACTTAGCCAACACGGCTTACTCATACATAATTTGATTTCATCAAGAAAATAATTTATCTCTTAAACAGTATGTTATAAAGATACTTATGAAATTGGGTTATAGTAATTAGATGCACGATTATCATTTTGTTAATATATAAGATGTACATATCTATAATCCAACGTATCCAACAAAGGCGAACCTAGACTGTTTTAATTTTGTCTATTGTGGCCGGCGAAGCCAAATTGGTTTTAAAGACTTTGTTGCAAGATGCATCTATGTAGTAAATCATTCGCTTACATCCATTAGTACAAGCTCTGCTTAGTTTGGAGTTAGGGGATACTGTGTGATTGGAATGTTTTTTTTTAATATTTATTCCACGCTTACTGATTTTGATATTTATGAGAGTTGCTTATAAACAAATCCCAATTAAATAAAATAAGATACGTCTAAATCAATAGATATTTTGGTCACTGATTCGATTAATCATCTCGTAGAAAAACCTCGCGTACCAACAACAACTCCAACAGAATTACTAACATGATTAACAGACCATTTTTGCCCGAAATAATCTTATTTCCATTCGGATTCCTTCATAACACGAACCAAAGGAGTAAATGCTTGCTTAACGAAGGGATAATACTACAGAGGGTAGAAAATCCAAGAGTATAAGGGTAAATCCTATCTTTTTGTTTTACGCTGTGTGAAGGAGATAATGTATCTTGACCCTCGGCCGAGGGTGGAATAATATTGTGGTCGGAATCTGCATTTAAAATTGATGTGTTTTTGTAATGTGTGGCTTGTTTGTATAAGTTGGTTTAAGGAAGGAACATATTGTTTTAACCGGTCCGACTGATAGAAAACTCGAAAAATAATTACTTTGCTATTAAGATTCCTAAAAAAAAAATCTAGTGTTTTTTCTTCCAAGCGAAATATCAGAACTCCGTAACTTTGATGCTCTTTATCTTTATATATATATTTTCTTACATTGGCCATTAACAAAATGAACATTTAGCAAGTAGAACAGAAAGCCGTTGGGATCGGAAAGTTCTCGAATGGAGACCACGAATAACCACGGCAAACGCAGCATAGGACGTCTAACAACTAGATGGACGGACTTCCTGGTGAAGGTAGCAGGTTTGCGGCGGTTACAGGCTGCTACCAACTGAAGTAATGAAGGAGGCCTATATCCATTGTCCTATTACTGCTGAAATGATGATGATTATGATATTTATATCGACTTGTTTGATACAAAGCCAGCAGAGTCAGTAGCTTATTGACAAAACGCTGGTTTGAATCTGTTAATTGTTAGTAATTTATTATTTTACCGATTTTCTTTTTCTCTTATTATTTGTTTTATCAGTTCTCTGTTTTTAATACTCTCTGTATATTTACAAATTTAGTTATAAGTAAGTGATTTGTGTTTTTTTGTTTTTTAGTCACGCTATGTGGAAACATGTAAATGGTTCGTAGTTATGTTTGTATTGTGATTTAGTTATTAAGTAAAACTGTTTGTTTTCCAAATAAAATAAAGAAATTCAATGATTTTAGTTTTTGAACAAATAGTTTGTACTTATTATTTTATTTAGTAATAGTTTGATGATTTCATTTGTATATAAGTGATTAACAATATAAACTAACTAATTAGCAACATACAGCTAATTAAAGATTTTCACGGATTTTCATGATAGATGTATCTAAGCTACTTCGAATTTAATTCGTTATATACCAACAAAAGAATTGCCTTCGAGCAGTTGATATCGCATGGCTGAAATGTTGATGAAAATATTGATTACCCAGCTCTGTCAGTTATTTGCACACCCCGCGTTTAATATTCCGATGAATAGGCACAATAAACCCTTAATAAACGCCCAGCACAAAATAATTTCTAGTTGGTTACCAATATTCTACGAAATAGGGCTACGTAGAATAGACCAATCTACAAATTAAAAGTGTAGCCATCTCCGAACGAAATAAACAGACGTCGGGTTTCATCTGAAATTAATATCTTGCCCAAATATATCTTTCATGAAATATCTTTGGTGGAATATTTCTGACGAATTTTCTTCAGGTCTACAGGATTGTCTTATACAAGTTTGAACTAAATATTATATTTTCTAATTTGGCGTAGATTTTCGTTGATTATATTTTACAATGTGTTTGTTTCTGTAGATATGTTGGTATTATATGTTTTTAATAAATATGAAGTCCAAAAGTCTGCCTTAATTATGTAATACTTTCTTTGGTTTTAATAAATGATTGATTGACATTTTCAGTTTCTATGAAAATCTATTTCTATATTTTAATTTTATATCTATGTATTATGTTGAGTTGAATACACGATATAAAATCAATTTTTAAGAAAAACAGTGTGTAGCTTGTAATAATTTGAAATTTCCTACATTTCATGTTTACGTTAATAAACGATAAATTAATGTATAAACTGGTTTGATTTTCAGGTACCATGGTATTTAGTATTTTGATATGAGGTCATATTGTCTAATTTCAGTTACAATCAAAGTTTTTTTCAACGGGTCACTGAGGACAAACAGAAAACAAGCTAAATGTAGGGGTTTTAGGGAAAGACGATTTTAACTTATTTTTAAGGGACATGTTGGATGTTCCACAATATAAGCTTTTAACAATAATTGCCAAAAGGCTTTCGAGTTTTCAAAAAGATCTAATTTGCCATCAAATATACCTGTTTGTTTAATGTTCTAATTTGCCTAAAAGGTTTTCTGTCAACGTGTAAAGACTAGAAATAGCTTTATTATGAAATACCTGAAGTTCGAAGAAAGGTTGTCTTATAAAAATAACTGTTTCGAAGGTATAATAAAGTTAAAAAGCATCAAATTACACAACGTAGGTAAGAATTAAAGGTCAATAAACGTACTGATGAGCATGATGGTTCAGAAATAGTATTTTTGGTTCCGTTTCGAAAGGGTAAAATAAGAAACCATATTGTTCTACTAGGTGTTCTATGTTTTGCGTCCGTTAAAATAATTAATAGAATCTTAAATAGCGCTTTCATTTTCATGTTTCATACATTAACAACATCACTGATTTACTGTTGGAATTTTCTCATAAGACATAGAAGATTTTTTGCAAACCAACACATACATTTTAACTTAAAAATAATGTTATAATAGATTTTCTATACTTTCAGTTATAAAATTATTTACTTTTTTTTTTTTTTTCTTATTATTGATAAGCCTTTATTTGACCACAATCTCACCTGATGTAAAGTGACGATGTGGTCTAAGATGGAGCATGAAGGCCTAGAAGATGGCTTCTTCGGACCACATTACGAAACACGAAAAAATCGCTTATTCTTAGCTTTACAGCAAACACGGGGATTTTCCTTTTGACCTTTGATAATATATTAACTACCTACGAAACATAATATTATGGAACCATTATTGAGCGAATATGACTCACACTTAGCCGATGGTTAAAAATAAACGGCATGATGAGCCATCAGTTTATTTTCGACTTAAAAGGTATGGTTATAATTTGCTTGTCTAGTTCATTGACAGTCTAGTGGATAAGTACCTGGAAGTCCGAGCCTAGCTTGTTTCTTATTAATGAAATTAAGATATTAAAAAAAATTAATGGCTTTTAAAGCCCTTTCATACAGAAATTAGAGAAATTGTTTGTTGTTGAGTTTGACATGGTGCTTGCAAAATTTCAGCTTAATCGTAAACCGCGAACACAAGTTAAGTTCTAACATTTGTTCTTATAAGTATTACTCCATTTTGAAAAAAAGGTTAGTTATGAAACGAATATTACTTAATCGACAAAGTAAATACTATCCAATTAAAAGTGTTAAAGATCCAAACCTCTAAGGTGTACGTACGGTATCTGAGATAATTGGGCTTAAAAACTATAAAAAATATTTTGACCCAAACATCTCAAAAATGACTTGAATGAATAACACTTTTTTTTTTGTTTATCAATATCAAATGTTGTAACTCCTTTCAATTGCAAGTTTTAATTACATAAAAATTTTGGAATAATTGAAACGAAACAAAATCGTTTAAATTAAAAAAGCGAAACTCGGTTGAACCGTGATCATGGCGCATGTAACTGTGCCGAAATATCGGGAAACTCGAAAGACAATCAATCATACTAAAAATCCCTGTATAAATCTTAATAGTATTTATCACCATGATAGTTTCAAAAGTTATAAAAAAGCGCATATAGTACGCAAAATTCGCTTCATCCTCATTTTCATAATACCAACGAACAAGATATGCTACACGGTATCTACATACGTTACGTTCCGCTGCCAGTACGTGTACAGGTGGCTGTCTGGTCTATTTCAGCCGTGCAGCCGGTGGAAGATCAAACGAGGCAGCGAGCCGTGAACCGAACTTGCCCGGACCCGAGCCGGCGCCGGCCCTGATGTGTGCCGGGTGGAGGTTACTTTGTGTGTAATTAATAGAGTTAGCTGTTACTTTGTGAATCCATTCTAAAACTAAGTAATTAATATTTAATGTTGGTTTTTTGAAGTTTACTCCTTAAGAAACGATTTGAGTTAAAAGGCCCGGTACGGAAATTTTATGAGGAGTAAAATCAAGTGTAACACGAAAAGTTGAGGCGTTACGTAGAAATAGACAAACATATACCTATATCTGTAGGATTGAACGTGTAAAAGAATAAGATGGTATACACAGCGTATCTCATTCTCGGGGTCTCCTCTTTGCGCGATACTTCGTAGTCTCACTGTATTTTATTTATATTATTTTGTAACATTCTTTATGTAATAGTGTCTATATGTAATAATGTGAAGTAATATAAATAATCCGAATAATTACAGATATATATTTGTTTCTCTTATCATTTTAACAACTGCGTTCATTTACCCTTTTTTTCTATTCGATATATATCATAATTATCGTTCGTAAGGAGTAAACTCTAATCGTGCGTCGTAGCTGACACACACACACTTTTTTTATTAAAACAACGTATTATAAAAATAAAATAAAATAAAAAATAAAAAATAAAAAAGCCTTTATTGTTGTACTTAATTAAACAATCATATTATCTATGCCTAAGTTAAACTTTTTAATATTATATTTATTTTTAAATTATTCTATTATGTAACATCGGCAAACGGTGGTTCTGTTACAACTTGACTTCCGACAAAGGCCTCCTCTAAAGATCGCCATTCTGTCCTGTTCTTTGCTTTGCGAGTCCACGTGGGGCCCGCTATTTTCCTTATGTCATCCTCCCATCTCTTCGGCTGTCTACCTTTATTTCTTTTGCTGTCTAGTGGATACCATTCTGTTGTTTGTCTTGTCCATTTTTCTGTACACTCTCTAAACATATGCCCAGTCCATTTCCACTTCAGCTGTTTGTATATTGTGTTTGCATTCTTAAATTTCGTTTTACTTTTTATGTTAATTAGTTTTTCTCTGTCCTTTATTTTGACTCCAATTGTGCTTCTCTCTATTCCATTTTGACAAACTTTAATTTTATTTTCCATTTGTTCTGTCAATGCCCAGGTTTGACATCCATATAGTAGACATGGTAGTATACATGTATTACCATAAACAACGTATTAATTATAAATAATTATTAATGTACGTACTTTTAAGGAAATACCTTTATACAAACCTGACCTGAAAGCTTTGTTACATATGAAGAAATCTTAAATCTAATTATTTTTAACGGTTCTTGTTTAACTAGCGACTTTCTCCGTTTTTGCACGGGTGCAAATTACATAATCACCCCTATTTACGTTCCCACAGCTGCCACACACTTGGGACTTTCTCTTGACGACAGTGATTAGGCCTTGGATTCACCACGCTAGCCAAGTGCGGGTTGGTGAATGTCACATGTCCTTCAGACCCTTTAGATTTTCCGAACATGCCGGTTTCCTCAAGATGTTTGTCTTCACTGCTTAGCCCGTGAACATAATTTTCGGGAAGAAAATCCAGAGGTGCTTGGCAGGGTTTGAACTCACGACCTTCAAAACTCGAGTGTTCGAGTGCTATTACGGTTGCAAATTACCTAAAGTTATTTCTCAATCCTTTTGCATCAATACCTACTTCTATTGCTGAAAACAGCATTACAACTCATTAAGTATTCTTAAACATCTAAGCAAATGGAGAGCGGAAGTGGCCTTAAAGATTTTCATGAAATTCAGTATGCAAGGCGTTTTGGTGGTGATAAGTTTTATTATATTATAGTGATAATACACAACATTGGTTTTAGTATAATTGTCAATTTTATCCTTACAATTATCTCTAAAAAAAAGTTTACTGATTTTGTTGTAACATCTGCTAGGATAGTTATCAGATTAATGCTTTATTTCAAACTGTTTGACACAACACCTCTCTTTTCGGTCGGTCGTGCCTTAAAAAACAACTAATAAATATTAGCAGCAATAACTATGTAAATATGTTGACAGGAATGGACGAAGTCAGGTGCGATTCGTGCAGGTGCGATTAGGTACGCTGGGTGCCGTACTGGGCTACTTCACAATCATTATGTTCATCTGTGTTTTTATTTTTAATTTAGTAATTTTAACATAGTTTTGTAATGCAGATGTTTCATGAAAAAAACTTTCTTTATCTTAATATTTATTATAAAAGCAAAATATTCGTCCTCTTCCCTCAATACCAACTACTTTATTCAAGTATACCATTAGACTAAAGTTTAATTTACTCCAAAATAAATAGTCATAGAATGAAAGATCGAAATAAGTCTGTTTGAAATTCTTTGAAAGGGGGTTAGCACAAAAGCGATTTCTAGCAGCCTATGGGCAGATTGTTTTGTTTGGGGGGTGGGTACAATAGATTTATTGAATTTCTTGCTACCTTTTCACGACAATAGCAGAGGCGAAGGTTGGTTGAATAAGAGCGAAACTTTATTGTGCTATTGAATGTTTTTCTCTTTTTATATTGAAAGAAAATAGTTTCAATTAGGTCGATAGATGGCACTTATCAAATGACATGTCGTAGAATTTTATAATGCCAATGTCAAGAAGATTAATCGTTTGAATTTTTAATACGAGGTCAGTGCGAGTTTGTTTAGATAGAGTAAGCCCGTTTTCACAGCCGGGACATAGGGATTTCTTGCTTAACGAAAGATACCTATAAGGTCTCAATTCATTACACTGCGCTGGCTATCTGCTAAAGCACGTGTTTAAAGCACACATAAATTTTTCGCTTTTGAAAAAGATCCCCACCTAAAATTAAGACTCCTATGCCCGTTTTCAACGTTTCTTAAATAGTTACCAAAGTAATCATTCCTTATCTCAAAAAAACTTAAAATATTTAGTTATATGCCCAGTGTCCCGTCTTCCCGGATTGGCCATATTAACGCGATCAGATCGGACTAAACTCGTTTTACCGTCTAACATAGATTTCATCACAGAGAGACATTTTTCTAAAGTTGAACTTGCTTCATTAAAAATATCTGTAGCATAACTTCAAATTGTAGCATAAAATAGTATTTTTTTTATATGCAGAAAAAAATTAAGGGCACAGGTTTCGAACCGGCATCTCCGGGAAAGCGCCCCGACGGGGAGTGCCACCAATTACACCAACGCGTCAATTAGATGCAGGTTCGAATCCTGTGTACGAAGGTTACAGATGCTTCTTAATCGTTTTCTGCTTAAAAAAAAGTAGAAATAGTATTACCTAAAAAGTGATAGGTATTATTAGAAAACAATAATTTAAAAAAATAATTAAGTATTAATAAAATGGTTTGGTTTGAAATCGGGGCTAGAGACTTAATTTAAAAGGTGCCGGCAATGTAATATTAGAGCTTCGACTTTGATCATTTCATAACAATACTACCTCCCTGACAACTGCGATGTCTGACTGACAAGCGTTCGTGTGTATTGTTACATTATAGATTCGACTTTGCGTATTTCATTACAATATTATACGCGAATATACATTTCATTACAGGCGAATGCTCCTTAAGATCATCATCATCACCCTAATAACGTTCCCACTGCTGGGACACAGGGACTTCTCTCTTGGCGAGAGAGATTAGGCCTTAATTCTCACGTCCTCCAAACTCTTTAAAGTTCTCAGACCATGCCGGTTTCCTTACGATGTTGCCTTCACCGTTGAAGCACGTGTTTTAAAGCTCACATAAATTTTTCAACAAGAAAAAATCCAGAGGTAAATAAATAAATAATAAATAAATAAGTAAGTGACCTATTAATATTATATGAAATGGCCCTGTACAGCGGCTTCATATATTATATAACATGTCATTATTTATTTTTAAGACTCTCTTTGTTTTAAGTTATAATGCCACTTTTAAACAACAGCAATATTTTTCCTACATGTTTTATTGTACTTCATACTATGTCATGTTTAACTAACCTAAAACCATTCTACTTGCTTACACGTTTTACAATTTTACTGAATTTAAATATCCTAACTACATTATTCCACAGCTACCTGAAATCCTGGTATGCCTGACAATCCCGGTCAGTCTGGGAACATAGATATCATTCACGCGGCGCGCCCAAACAAACCCTTCTGGGGATCATCTTCCCTTCAGGCTCACGACAATTATGACATTAATGTTCTGATTTGCATTATCATATTTGCACAGCGGACTGTGTGCTTAGGACTAATGGTGACTGAATATTTTATAATAATTTCTTTATGTGAAAGTATTTTCAAATGATTTTAAAACATTTACAAATTACTAAAGACATTTTTTAATAATAATTTTACCCCTTTTATAATTGGCACAGCATTCAAGATACAAAATCATTTATTTCCATTGTTTGATTTTCAAAATCTTAGAAATGTATAAAATAAATACCAAAAAACACATTGAGCATAGATACTTTAAGATACGACCCCTTATACGAATGCGCCAGTCGAGCAGCTGTCAGGGAGGAATGGAGACGAGCCGTGAAGCGTGTCACAAGTGGAAACTTCCAGTGATGACCACGACCACTCTGGCAAGAGTGTACCGTAAGAAGAAGACTTTAAGATAAATAGGAATAAAATATATCGTATCGCAGGCCGCTGCCGGAAGAAATTACTGGAGATCTTTGAGGGAGGCCTATGTCCAGCAGTGGACGTCCTACGGCTGAAATGATGATGATGATGAAGTTGGAAAATGTTTTTGTGATTGAGTTTTGTCATGTATTTTATTATTTTAAATTATAATCTGTTAATATTTGGATATGGACACTTTTATTTGTATTCCCACACCGCTCATGATGTCTGAATTTAATAATGATTTGAATTGATTTTGGACTTTACTCTGGGACGGTGAAACAGGCGCAGTCTTATTATTCAAGTAACATTTTTAATACTGCCTTTTCTGACTAATCAGTTATATCAATTGCTTGGTAATCATTAAAAATATATTTACCAAAATAACTACCGATAAATGTCAGGTACTATTATTATAAAATTGAATACTTACAGTTATTTTTTTTTTTATGTAAGATAAGCCTTTATTTGACCACAATCTCACCTGGTCTAAGATGTGGCATGAAGACCTAGAAGATGGCTTTTCCGGGCCACATTTTGAAACACGAAAAAATCGCTTCACGCACTGGCCCAGCCCGGAGGGTGGTGACAAGCCGCGGCCGAAGCCTACCACCAGAGACTGTTCTTAGCACCACCCGGAGGTCACGTGTAAGGATTCAGAGGGTTACCACTTACGGAGGTGAACAGAAAAACCTCCAATATTGGACTGTTGATTTCAAGTCAACATAATACATATTTTTAGTACAGAATTGACATTGTGATGTCCAGCAATTCAAATATAATTGTTTTATTTATAGATTGATAAAATAATAGTTTTTTCATTTGATCCTTGTGAGTAATGTCAAAGTTAAACTCAAAACGTTTATTTCCTTAGAAGCACAGGGCATACATGGACAAGTCAACTTAAAATAAATATAGATTTTATAATTAAATTTAAAATTTAAGAAAAACCGTCGTGGTTAAATGAAGGCTTGTAATATAAAAAGAAAAAAGAATTCCACTAGAATAATGTACAATGCACAGTGGCATAACATAGCTAGCGAATCTACAGTGAGCACACACGTCCACATAACCCTAGGCGAACGTGACGAACAATATTTGCTCTCGCGTTGTAAGCCGCGCTATGTCTGCAAGTACATACGTAGGGCTTTAGCACTTTGCATAGGTCTAAACTATCTGCGCACTGCAAATAATTGTTATCTGCGTTTGATATCCGGTTTATGTCGTATTAAATGTTTTGAAATAGTCGAAAAAAGCTTTTTTTTATCCCAAATGTAAGGATTTGCTGACATGTTGGTTTCTAAGTACCTAAATTTACGACCAACGAAAAAAACAGGTTCTCAATTCGACGCATTTTTTTGACCACGCGTCTCTTTTTACTGAATTGTACTACTTGTTTATTCTAATGTTACTTGGGTATACTTTAATTAGTGTTAGAATTTGCTTTGAACTAACTACTTCATTAATATTAAACATTTAAGATTTTTGATGTTTTTTTTTTAAGTTTTTATTATGTTAACATAGAAAACAAAGAATCATCCGCAACGTAGATGACAGGCCTGAGTAGACAAAAATAGACAATAATAAAATTTTGTAGATATTGCTGCTCAGATAAATAAATTTCCATTAAAAAAAACAATTTTAACAATCGCGCGATCTCTTTAATCTAAAAACTCTCTCGCTGATGGGCAAAGGTGTCGAACGAGTATCATCTCGTTGTTCTCAGAAAATTTCCTCCTTTTAAGTGCTGACTTTTTATGAACACTTCACCTTAAGTAGGCACGTCATGACAATAACACGAAGCCCCTTAATTCACCCGTCAATACCCCGAATAACAAAATGGGGCCTTTTTCTGTTTGTTTGTTTTTCTCCTGGCACCCGCTCTGAATTATCTCAACGCACTGCCCAAGGGGTAATTTTAACCCAATTCTAACTATTTACCTGGGCGTTACTATAACCTAGCCTAGTTACAGCGGTTTCGCACTAAGTCCGATTCAAATCCGATCCGAACCGGTGAAAATATGTTACGGAATCAAATGGTACGGTATGGAAATAGTCAAAACACGACTATGTACCACTATCTACCTACTAATACATTATATGATAATTAACGCACTAGATCCCCTTACGGCATCCGATTAATTTCTGTTATTATTATTAGAGATTCCCTATTCCAGAATACTGTATTTCTTTGGTACGTCAAAAATCAACGAAGTGCAGTCTCTGCTGTGTCTTGGGATCAAATCCGAAAATGTCATCTTAAAAATAATTTTCATTAATATAATTTTATCTTTATATGTGGCAACTCGTGGTAAGAATAATGTTTTCGAAAACTTGACACGAAAATGAATGAAACTTTTCTGTTTTTTTAACAAACGAAAATGGTTTAATCTTTTAAGTCGAAAAGCAGATTAAATATTCATGTCTTAAAATATTTGAGAACGTATTTATTTGATATTTTTATTAAGTTACGGCTCACTTATGTGCAGATAAAAGTAATTCTTGGATGATTTAATAAGAAATAATGTGCTTATGTTGGAACTTATTTTTAGATTTTGTGAATAAATATTAAGACTGTTTGAATGTTAGCAGTCATGCTCTGATGTTTATGAATTACTTATACCCACTTTTTACCCGACTGCGCAGCGCAAGGGAGTGGTAATGTGTCTAGCAGTCTATGTAATACACACATTGTCGCACTACACACATTGTAGGCCAAACGCCTGGGCCGATTTCTATGATTCACACGTCAATCGATTCCTCTTAGTACGGCGAGTAAAATACAAAATGGCGACTACTGGATGCCATTTTGTAAAAATAACAAAAATGAAAGTCAACACACTATGTCAAAACGTTTGTTTCCTTAGAAGCCTATGCTTACATGGACATATGTCATGCATGTATCGTTGAATCGGTATTTAAAATCATTTTGACAACGAAAAATGGCGTTCAACTGAGTAACATTTTATCCACTTCATAATTTTATTTAACTCGACACTGGAAAATTGTCGCTTCAAGCGCAAAGTCCAATTACAAGAAACTGAACTGAACTAAAATCATTTTTAGTTTTCTTTCAAAAGTTATTGAATCGTCGAACGGTTTAGGATTTATATCGATTTAAAGTTGCGAAACAGCCATTCGCTCGAGGCTTAAAAAGTTCCCAAAAAAATTGGTCGCAGTAGGGTTATATTTTTTCTTAATTTCATCTAGTCTAAGAATATTTTTACCTAGTAAAATGAAAAAAAAAACGAATGAAAGTATTTCATAACAATCCAACTCATTCTACCAATTATTTCAACATCAAACCAATACCAACCAATAAACAAACCAATTAGTAAATACAGAATTTCCCGATAAAACCTACACCCAAGGTGTTGAAGCGTTTTCCGCGTAATTATGAACGCTCTAAGAATAAACCGCTCTTGTTCAAAACGTACTTATTTTATGAATTCCGGATAGCGGTTGCGGTTACCGGTTATATCCAGTTTCATGCAGTTTACCGGTTACTGGTTGCGAGTGCATTAATATTATTATGAAAGTTCTACCATTGAATAATAAATTACATAAGAGTAGGTTTTGGTCATGGTTAAATAAGTTTTCTTTAGTGAAGAATTGTTTTAAGTATGTAAGAGAAGTGTAAGAGAGCCAACAGTGTAGCAACCAATACAAGTTGGATAAAAAATGCCTAGGCATTAAGCCCACTTTTTTGTGCAAAGTTTTTATTTATAAGTTGTATCAACAAAGTGGACATTAACACAAACACATGAAACATAAATTGAAATTGATTCTACTTTGCAAATGTCACCTTAATTACAGATACAAACGTCTTTGCCAAAAATAAACCCTTAACTAATTACATGCAAAAATTTTAATACCGTATTAAAAAAACCGTTATATAAAAAACACAATGCGTTTTTGTTCAAATAAAGTATTTTTTAAATTAAAATAAAAGAAAGAAATAAAATCCTTATTGTATAAATTGTGTATGATGTTATGGGTTGATGTTAACAATGAGTAGGTATCAACAGTAAGCCAAGATTTTAGGAAGCCTATATAAATTGATCAATTCAGGTTTAAAGTTAATTTAAACTTCTTACCGAAAATACAAGTTAGAAGTCCCAGGGTTAATTATGATTAAGATGGCAATGATATTGTAACCAACAGCCTTTTACTATCAAATAATTTTGTGATTACCTTAGCGAGTAACGTGGGCTTATATTTCACAAAATCCAAGTGAACTAAGCAATGGTTAATTTTGTTAATTGAACGTTTCAATGGTTAATTATGTCAAGAGCCATCTTGCTTTGTAACATGACACTGAGCGAGACAGCTTAAACATTGCCTAATTTTAGTCGGAGATGGTAAAACAGGCCCTAATAAAGACAAAATCAAATTTAACATCGTTAAATTCATGAATAATTGTTACGCAACATTTTATTTATTTGTTTTAAAGGTTTTGGAATATTTATAGCTAAAAAATACAAATAAAGCGACCAAGTTAATTTTAACAGCCAATTAAAAGTTTTCAATAATAAAACAATAATAAATTGGTAAAGTCTCAAAATATAATTACAGACTGTCAAAATAAGAACAGACCTGTACATTTTTTATAATAACTAACAGTGTTTTAACGATTTTATTAAATATAGGCAGATGTTAATAATTCAACGAATTTAGGCTACGCTAAGCCGTATTGCCTAAGTGGGAGCACATTCGACTTAAATTGCGAAGGTCGTGGGTTCAAACCTCGACTTCTCGATTTTTCTACTAGAAAATATATGTGTGTTAAAAACACGTTCTACGGTGCACATCGTGAGGAAACCGGCATGTTCTGAGAACTTTAAAGTTAGTGACATTCACCAACCCGCACTTGGCCAGCGTGGTGAATTAAGACCAAATCTCTCTGGCCAAGAGAAAAGTCTCTGTGTCCTAGCAGTGTGCACGTTAATAGGGAATGATGATTGTAATGTCTGCTTTTGGCGCCCCTAAACACTGGCTCGGATATGCACCATGGACTAACCGTTACTCGTCTACACACGCCCACGGCTCTGGTAGTACTGACGAGTTAACCCTGCCCATGCGCACTCGAGACAGTGTAAGCACATACACTACATCCCTTCCATGTTGACAATTTAATAAAACAACAAGGATATTAACCAAACATTAATATTATATTTATGTTAATACATTCTCAATTAATTATTTGACTTAAGTATAAAAACACAATACATACTTGTTCTATCTACTCTAAGCTTCCTTTTTATTACTTATCCTCGATTTATTATTTTTACTTAGTTTATTCGGTTACTTCATTTCCTTGTTCTTTGTCTTAATCTGTTTTAGGTACTGTTGTCCAAAGGCCTTAATCTTTCTTCTGTCTGATCATTTCTGACAGTATTATCTCCTTCATCTTAATGCTATTCTGTAACTCCTCTTCGTTTGTCTCCATTCTCTTTCCCTTTGTCTTTCTGAACCTTGTCTCCGTCTATTATTTCAGCGTCATTTTCTAAATAATCATTCTTGTCCAATGATTAAATTTTGTCTCGATTTTGAAGCCCGAAGAATAATTCTGATGGTGATTTACCCGTGGTCGTATGAGGTGTACTATTGTACATTACGAGATATTCCCATAAGTTTTTTTTTTCAGTCTGAATGTGTTTCCTTTCACACTCGGTCAACGGTCTTTTGCCTTACGCAATTATGCGTGGCCCTATTGGATCAATCTGTACCAAAACAGCACCAAGTCATACTGGGCTTGCATCAGCAATAACTTGTGTTTTGTCATTCACATCGTAATAACCCAGTGATTGTATTTTAGTCGTAACCTCCTTAAGATCATTTAATTAGTTAGCCTGGCTAGTTTCCAGAACGTTTCGATGACAGAGTTTTTACTAAGCTTTTTACGTAGTATTTCCTTTAAAGGCTTTGTTTTTAACCTTGTATTTTTTTAATTGTGGGTGGAGCTCTGAAGTTTTTGATACTTCCAATATATTTGTTTAAGAAAACTGTGAAGTGAAAATTACGGGTTCCTCCGTATATGACCTTATGCCACGTTGCTTTTGATTCGCGATTGCTGATCATGATTACTGTTTCAAACGATTACGCAGTTTTACATTAATTGGGATCTTACTAGAGTTTTATCAGGATTGTTAAACTGGTTACTAGTTTTCACACCTTGGCTTTTTAACGTTGCTTTAAAATTTCAGTTGTTATAAGATTTACTTTGCATCCCGAATCAATAAGCATGATAGTTTGGATTCCGCCTAGTGAACATTTTATACTGCGCTTTATCGTCAACATTAAAACACATAGTCCACTTCAATCTTTTTTTTCTTTGCATATTTTCCACTTCTTGAGCTATTTACATTTTCTTCACTTTCTTCAGTTTTTCATTTAACTGGTCTTTTTTTTGATTTGCAATATTGTACAAAATGGCCCAATTTCTGACATCCATGACATGTAATTTTCCTTGCTGGGCACTCAGTATCATCAGCCCTATGCATAGTACTTCCACACCTGCCACAACTTATTTTGTTGTATTTATTCACTTGTGTAGATTTCCTGTATTTTTTTTCTAAATCCCGGTTTCTTTTGTATATAATAGCATTTACTTCGCTGCTTCCTGGTTTTTCCTTTCCATAATTCTCTAATTGATTATTAACAACTTCCAATGTACTTGCTTCTGTTATAATTTTTTCAAGTGTTATGCTATCACCAATGATTAAGATTTTCTTCCGTAATTCCGCTGAAATACACTTCTCGGTTATTTGATCAATCAAGTGTTCATCTTTTCTTTCAAAAGCACATCTATCAGCTTGTTTCCTCAACCTAATCAAAAATTTTTCAAAATTTTCTCCTTCTTGTTTCATGAGGCGAAACACGTGTCTTTCATATACTCGATTTTGCTTAGGAAGAAAGAATTCATTTATTTTTTGAATGGCAACCTCAAAAACATTAATCCCTTCGGCTACTTCTACATTAGCACCAGGCAAATTGTAGTATATTTCCTGTAGGCCTGTTCCTGCTAAATGTAACAATGTAGCTCGTTTCTTCGACTCTGATTGGATATCAGCAGCCTCAAGATAGATGTACAGAGCTCTCTTCCATTTTTCCCACCTGTTTCCAATAGAAACTAGCTACCAACTAAGCTGGGACGACATGAAATGAAAACCCTACTTAGGTACTTTTCTTTTTCCCAATTTAATGGCGGTCGCATGACCAAATACTTAAAATATTTCCAATTTAATGGAGGTTTTTTTTGCAAAACCATGTCAAGAATCCATTTGACTTTAATGTTATTATGCAATTCCCAATTTAATGGAGGTTTTTTTGCAAAACCATGTCAAGAATCCATTTGACTTTTATGTTATTAATACTGTGCAATTCCCAATTTAATGGAGGTTTTTTTTTTGCAAAACCATGTCAAGAATCCATTTGACTTTGATGTTATTATGCAATTCCCAATTTAATGGAGGTTTTTTTGCAAAACCATGTCAAGAATCCATTTGACTTTAATGTTATTATGCAATTCCCAATTTAATGGAGGTTTTTTTGCAAAACCATGTCAAGAATCCATTTGACTTTTATGTTATTAATACTGTGCAATTCCCAATTTAATGGAGGTTTTTTTTTTGCAAAACCATGTCAAGAATCCATTTGACTTTGATGTTATTATGCAATTCCCAATTTAATGGAGGTTTTTTTGCAAAACCATGTCAAGAATCCATTTGACTTTTATGTTATTAATACTGTGCAATTCCCAATTTAATGGAGGTTTTTTTTTTGCAAAACCATGTCAAGAATCCATTTGACTTTGATGTTATTATGCAATTCCCAATTTAATGGAGGTTTTTTTTGCAAAACCATGTCAAAATCCAATTTAATTTTGTGTTTTTAATACTTAGAAATTCCCAATTTATTGGAGGTTTTCACTTCCGTTACCATAATTCAAATCCAATTAAATGGTAGGCACTTAAAAAAATTCCCAATTGAATGGAGGTTCTTATTTCCTTTGACCTTTATTTAATTCCAATTAAATGGTAGGCATCTATGTTAGTAAAACATTTTTTTTTTCAATTGAATGGAGGTTTTAATGGTCAAACCCAAAGTTGCCAATTTAATGGTGATTGCTTTGAATAGGAACAAACATATTTCCAAACTAGCGGCCTGCCCCGGCTTCACACGGGTAAAAAAATATTTTATTATAAGCAATTATTCAAATTTTTCGCGCTGTAAAAACCATCCTTGAACACCAACGAACATTTAAAAAAAATGGCCAAATTGGTCCAGGCGATGTTGAGTTATGCGCTTAGCAACACGTTTTGCGATTTATTTTTATATATAAGATAAAAATAAATAACTGTAATAATGTACTCTTAACCAACAACATATTTATTTGAATAAAGATTAACACTATTATGTTGATACAACTTATACAAATTATTTCGACCAAATTAGGTACCATAAAAACGGTTTTTGTGAGTTGATCTTAAAAGATAGACATATACTATCGCGGACTGTTTTTTAGATCAACAAAAGAGCTAATATTCTTTTATACGTATTTTTTGTGTATCTTGAACCGTTTTCACGGCTCACGCAACGGAAGGCTTCAAAGATGAAATAATTTCTCCCGTTTTTTTTCACATTTACCACTATATCTTTGCTCCTATTGGTCGTAGCGTGATGTTATATAGCCTATAGCCTTCCTCGATAACTGGACTATCCAACACAAAAAGAATTATTCAATTCGAACCAGTAGTTTCGGAGACTAGCGCGTTCAAACAAACAAACAAACAAACTCTTCAGCTTTATAATATTAGTATAGATAAATAGGAGAACCTACGTTACCGACCTAACGTAATATAGGTATCTACACAATCATTAAGCTTGATAAGAGTATTTCATCTG
Organism: Gymnoscelis rufifasciata; assembly: GCA_929108375.1. NCBI lineage: Eukaryota > Metazoa > Arthropoda > Insecta > Lepidoptera > Geometridae > Gymnoscelis > Gymnoscelis rufifasciata. The sequence goes on along the minus strand of OV815315.1, from coordinate 712,103 downwards.
GACTGTATTTTTGTGGTAAAGAACCGAGTTCTAATTACATAATATTGGTAATTACTTGTTATGATTACTAGAAAACTGATTAATTTAATAAAGATCTTTTTTTTCCTTTTATTGACTTGAACTTAATATTCCTTACAATTATTAAATGTTTATGTAAATCATTATTAAAATGTCACCGAATTTACTCTGTAAGAACATAGACAAAAATCTATGTGATACTTTTGTGCGAATTTCATCAACTTTTTTTTTAAATCATGATATAAAAACAATAATTATTATATGTACCTGGGTACTCAAACACTACAAGCAATATCAATTCTTATATAAAAGATAGTCATAAAATTAACCAAACCAAATTCAAAACAAAAGATCATACATTTTACAACAAAAACTCATTGTTTAATCACAGATGAGTTCGATATTCAAACATTATCATACTCGTAGATATAATGCCGTTGGAATGCAACTTTGTCGCAATTTTTCCGTTCTACCATTTTTTATACCCATAATGAGGGTAGACTCTTAGAAGCGTTTGTTTCGTTGCAAAATGATATTTGTACATTGTAATACCAAATTTTCGGAACTCCTTTCGATTTAAAATGTTTTTAACATGATTTATTTACCTTTTGTCTCGTCGCCACTTGTAATGTCTGCTTTTGGCGCCCCTAAACACTGGCTCGGATATGCACCATGGACTAACCGTTACTCGTCTACACACGCCCACGGCTCTGGTAGTACTGACGAGTTAACCCTGCCCATGCGCACTCGAGACAGTGTAAGCACATACACTACAATGATGATGATTGAGGTAACAGCTCACGTAAATGTAAGTAAATTTAGATTACAGATATAAAACCCTTTTAAACTGAACTCACCCTATTAAAGTACAAAAGGCTGAAAGTGCCTTTTCGACTTTACTGGCATTTTGCTACAATTAAGGTAATAAGTCATCACATCTCGTCCCAAATGTATGAATACACAATTACAGGATGAAAGCCCGTTGAAAGTTTACGAGGGCCCGATTAGGCTTCTAGGGAAGGGTCTGCTAGGTACAAGCTAAGGGTACTACTATAATCCATGAGCGTTAGGTACAGGGCGACCTCAGTGGCTGGGTGGGCGAGGCGCAAGAGGTTGTGGGCTCGATTTTCGCCGGGGGACCAGATTTTGTATCATCTACAATTTCTTATCATAGTATATATTTACAAAATAAAATGTATCTATGCAGTATACCTCTATGGGTGTTAGGTGACTAAAAATTAGTCACCTTACACCCATAGAACAAGCTCTGCTTATTTTGGGATGCTAGATGATTAGTCCGGAAATATTTTTTTTAATTTTGTTTGTATTCTTTTCACCATCCCACCCAAGTCTGATATCAAAAATATAAACATCCAAATATCTCTTATACCTTAAGACTTCAAAAATGGTAAACAATATCGTAAATCTCATGATATAGATTATCCACGTACAGCAATACCCTGGCCGGTCCACTGCACCATAAAACGAACCTCATTTTAAACTAAAGTTGGTTCCTTCTCCATAATTTTCACGAAACTCATCATGCCTCGTCATATTTTAGCAACAGTGTCCTTAAAACAATAATGGAATTTTGCCACAGTCTATGCAAACAGTAGGGGAAGTTGAAAACTTGAAGGACTTCAATACTTATTTAAGAATGCATTGCAAACTTATGTTCTTAATTATTGAATACAGGAATATTGATCGTCATAATATTAATTAACTAACTTTTTAGCAACGGCGTTACACGGGCAACTTTTACGGTATAGAATTTGCTTAAAAGTAGTCGATAGCTTTCCTTGAAAATTGGGTTTTCCAACATTAAAGATTTTTTTAATCGCAACAGTGCCTGAGATAAGCGCTTTTAAGCATACAAACTCTTTGGCTTTTTAATATTAGTACCTATAAAAAAAACATTCCATAAATGAATAAAAAATAGTAGGTATGTACAAAGATGAGTGATGATGATTTTCTGATATATCGGCGCAATTTTTGCTAGCGATGTTTTTACGAGTATCACGGCTCGGGCAAATGAAACGGTCAGATGTTAGGACAAATATTTGTTCTGTTTCAAATCAATAAAAGAACAATTTTTGTACTTTGAGCTTTAATTTGACATATATACATAAACTTTCAGGTTTTATTCATCAGTGTTTTTACTAATACATAAAGTATATAGCGTTTTCGTTTTATAAGAAAAAAAGTTCATCTTTCCGAAACATACGGCCAATAAAAAACTATACGTAGGACATAAAAGGCTTATTTTACCAGAGTTGAACGGTTTTTGAGTTTTCCCTATCATCATCATCAACAGCACCCTATTAACGTTCCACTGCTGGGACTCAGGGACTTCTCTCTTGGCGAGAGAGATTAAGCCGTAAGTAGTAAGTAGGCGCTGGTCAAGTGCGGGTTGGTAATTGTCAAAATGTGAATGTGATGAATGTGTTATAAGCGCACATACATTTTCCATGAAGAAACCTTAAGCCTTAAGGAGCGTGGTGGCGTATAAACCCACGACTTTCGGAATGAAAGTCGATTGTGCTCCCACTCAACCAACACTGCTTTTTCCCTTTACAGAGTAAGTATTCTTACTTCACTTACACTGCACACTTAACGGTCCAGTGCCCAGAACTCGGTTTTTATAGTTCAATCATGTAGGCCTCAAAACAAAACCCGACGTATAATCCCCGCTCTTATCGGAAAATGGTGGGACGTAGGTATTATGTTATTTTTCATAAAAGGTTCTGCTGTTTTTCCTTAGGAAAGACGATTACGATACAAAATATTTATGTTGCGAGCGCAAAGATTCTTATAGGCTTGGTTTTTGTTTTGGGCTGTTATGAAAAGTCATAAATGTTGCTTTTTTAATAGATCATGTCATTTTTATACGTTAGGTGGATTTTCGCATGATGAGTTTTTTCTTAAGAGGCCTTTGGTTTTCAATGTATATTAAAAATAAATGGGAATTCGATAGTTATTAATGAAATTCAATATATTTCCTTTGTCCTATATCCAGATTTCTTAGAGAGGTTTCTATGCGTTTGTTTATTATATCATTAATATTTATTAGTGATATATAAAATCATATCTTTACTTAGTATAATTTGATGTCATTTCTGCTGTCTATAAGATCAGATATTTTAAACGACTCAACTGTTTTTAAAGCATTATCTTATATGAAATGTGAAAGTGCTTCAAAATAAAGATTATAGGCAAGAATTATTCGAAGTCGACAAACAATAAAAATTGTGACAAGCTTCTGATCCAATTTGGGTCTTTAAATTATTTACTCTTACTATGAATTCTTACAAAATTTGGACTTCCTTAAAAATGCATGCAAGTACGCTCCAAGTCAATTCAAGTTATAAAACATTTCAAGTCCTGCAAGGCCACCTGTCCAAACTCAAACAAATCGAATAGCGAAGTTGGACCGAGTTGACTATCCTGTCCTGCTTAGCGCAAGTTGCGACCACCTGAGTTGCACTCGCGGTAATCAAGTGCTCCGGTCCGGAACGTAGTCTAGTTCCAGTTACAACTAGATTTATGCAGTTGAAGTAAGATTGTTTGTTGTTGTATCTTCCCGTTTTACCCACTCAACTGATAATCTTTACTGTTCTACACGTATAGGGGTACCAAATAGGCTACCTTTTGTGATATTTAACATTATGTACTTTATATTCTCGTGGGATTCTTCAAATTTACAGAGGATTTAATATATGGAGGGTCACTTAAAATCCATAAAGTTTGTGTCCAAATTGCTCCATGTAAGCCCCATGTCAAATCTAGTTATGAAACACTTCAAACCGAAGTTCAACATCTAAGTTTAAGATGTATCGTACTTCAAGTAACTAAACAGCGCCGAAAACTTTATTCCCAACTTGTACTACAATCCCAACTAAATGATAGTAAAGGCCACCTGTCCAACTCAAACAAATCGAATTGCGAAGTTGGACCGAGTGGAGTCGGATTCGTGTCCTATTTATCGCAAGTTGCGACCACCTGAGTTGCACTCGCAGTAATCAGTGTTCCGGAATGGAACACCATTTGTGCCATCGAAATATTCCCTTCAATAGTACTACTTGTAGAAAGTAAGACGGGTATATTTTTACCATGTTACAACTAACTTCTCTGGTAGTAATATGTGACATTTTTATTTTATTTTATTTCCCCTAATACTGTTTACCACTAATTATCGCGATTCAAACTCTTTACCAATCAATTGATGTCATTAATGTCAAAAACATTGACATAAATAACTTTCTGCGTCACGTATTAAAATCAAACTCTATAAAATTATAAAATAAGTCGCTTACGATCTCCTTAACTATGAAATAATCTGGACTCTAATGTATGCACCTACTTAATGGGAAACGAAATTTATGTTTCGGTCTTCCGCGACAAAGGATCTAATCCTAGTGAAACGCAAGTAAATGAAATATTATATAAGTTGCTAAATGAGTATGTTTTATGTCGTCAAATTTTCATCAGTGCAAAATTCATGCAGGTCAATATTATGACATAAAAGTATGAATCCAGATTTTAGATGAACATGGAACATTTCTCATCAGTGCGCGATTAGCGGCCGTGTGACCCAAATATTCAAATTTCGAAGCCGCCATCTTTCTCGAGTGATCGACATTGATTGGAAAACGTTTTGAAGCCTGTTAGAGCTGTTACGTCATTGGCCGCGTTCAATTGATTTTAGAACGTGATTTTAAATTTTATAACCCTCGGTAAAAAGAGGTTTGTTTGAGGTTTATAGATCTGTGTGTCTATGCCATCCTAATATTTGAAATAAGCGTCCTTATTGCGGCGAAAATGCGGGCGAGAGTAAAATGCTAGTACCTACATTACAGCAATATTCTTATATCAGACGAGATAGAAAACATTAAAACGTAAAGGAGTGAAACAGAATCATCATAACATTTGCTTAGGATCAAAGCATCACAAACATCAATTTACCTAGAAATTATTCACAAATAAAAAATCTACATTTCCATCGTGATCTCGTTAGCTTTGAGCGGAGGATGTCCTGTAATTCTGGCAATTGAAGGGATTTTGAGGATTGGATTTGAGACTAAATTAAAAGATACATTTGGAAACTGACTTTCATTTTGATGATCGCAAAAATCGACTACACCAGGATTTTCCCTCTTTTTGAATATATTTTAATTATATTTGTAGCTTTATTTGTGAGAGAAACAATTAAATGGAAAATCACGGCTTGGTTACTTAAGTTGGTTACTTTGGTTACTTAAAACACAATTAATTGTGAGGTTCCCTCATGTATTTAAAGCAAAAATTAAAATATTTTCATATCCGTCAATCCCATACATGTGGAGTGGTTAAGGATAGGTCTTCAAAAATAATATTGAGGTTTCTAATGTAATAATTAGATATTTTTCTAATAGCGGTATTTAGTAGACGAACGATCACCGACATAGCCAAGCGAATTGGATTACTAAAGTGGCAATGGCCAGGCCATGCACGTAGAACAATTGGCCGTTCGGGCCGGAGAATTCCGGAATGGAGACTAATCAGCCAACGCAGCGTAGGACGTCCAACTAGATGCGCGAACGACCTGTTGATGTTCTCGCGGGCTCGCGGTGGTTACAAGTTGCCACCGACCGATGTTACTGGAAGTCCCTTGGCTGAAATGATGAGCATATTGAACCACGCATACAATACAAGCCTTACATTTCAAGCAAAACAGTAATCCATCAGTCCAAATTGATTTGTCAAAACCGATCGATTCGGAGATTCAATTAGAGTATGAGTGATGATACTGTTTTAATTACAATTTTCCAGCGATTTTCAACTCTATCCTAGCTTTGATTAATGATTGTTTCCATCTGTTATTCAGTTGTTATTTTATTTCGGTGTCTATACTAGGATTGTTGTAACTATAAACTAACTGCGAGAGTGGCGCGGTGGGCGCAGGTCCAGGCGGCGCAAGAGGTAGCGGGTTCGATTCCCGCCGAAGGGTCCTGTTTGTATGTTCTACAAGCACTTTCTCCTCTGTATGTCTATTATATAAGTATATCAGATGTCTAGTACCCGTAACACAACCTTAGAGCTTACCACGGGGCTAGATGTTGTTATGTGGATTGTCCGCAAATATTTTTAATTAAGGTTATTTTGACCGGAAATTTTTATTTGGTTGTAAATTATTTTGATCGTTTCGGAAAAAGTGGCTGTGACATACGGACGGACAGGCTCAGATGACAAATCTATGTAGTCTAAAATAATTATCTTTTTTTGACAATTTCGCTGACAACAGTCTTATCAGTTGGTTCAATATTTTTTTGAATCAATCATATTTTTCTATGTTCCGTTATTCCTTATGATATTAAACGTAAAGCGAACTTCGCTTCGCCGCTACTTATATAAAGAGTACTGTGTATTTATCCCGTCAAATTTAACATTGACGATTTTATTTTACTTATTTATACTACTCGTATTATTCGTATTTTTTTTGCTTGAAAGTTAAAATTATACCCCTTTTTAATAAAATTACTCAAACAGATGAACTTGATATTTACATAGATATATTAAATGTATTTTGTATAATGTGTGCAATTGCAATGCCTTAATTTCCTTAAAAGTAACACACCACAATATTTTGTAATGTTCACGCGATGCGCTTTCATTTGATATTTACCCCACTCGACTCGAGTATATTTGCAGATTTCTGGTTTTCCTTCCCCACTATCACCCCCATAACATTTAAACGGCACAACCGATTTTCATGAAACATGTCTAAGAACAAACAAGCCGAACTCACCTTTCATAGAAAAAATACCAAATTAAAATCGCTTTATCCGTTCGGGAGCTACGATGTCAGTGTTTTAAAGAGCAAATACATATTTCAAGAGTAAAAATCCAGAGGTGCGTGGCGGGGTTTGGACCTACGACCTTCGGAATGAAAGTTGAGTGTTCTTCCTCATAGCCAACACGGCTTTTTTCTGAAACTATCGTTTAACCGCTATTCACCTTCATCATCATCACCCTATTAACGTTCCCACTGCTGGGACACAGGGACTTCTCTCTTGACGAGAGAGATTAGGCCTTAATTCACCACGCTGGCCAAGTGCGGGTTGGTGAATGTCACATGTCCTTCAAACTATTTTAAAGTTCTCAGAACTCGCCGGTTTCCTCACGATGTTTGCCTTCACTGTTGAAGCACGTGTTTGAAGCGCACATAAATTTCTCAAGAAGAAAAATCCAGAGGTGCGTGGCGGGGTTTGAACCCACGACCTTCGGAATGAAAGTCAAGTGTCCTCCCACTTAGCCAACACGGCTTCTATTCACCTTAGAGATCGAGTATCGTCAAACCAATCCTCAACAGACGATCCAACGAGCCAGTGTTACAAGTACCTATTCCTCCTACTACCACTAAGACATGTAATTCTACCGTAAAGTAGCTACTTAGTTATTAGTTCCCCGCATTAATTTATACAGTTCTAAGGCAATTTAAGCGGAAAGTTCTAGTGCTAGAGTTCTGGAACATTCCCGAAGCCAAAGTTTATTGCCAATGTGACTTAGGAGTATGTGACTGGTACAGTCAACAGCAAAAGTAAGTGATCAAAATCAGCTTCATAACATCTTCTAGTGTGACGTGTCAGATATTACAAGTTTTACCGAAAAGTCAATTTCAAATGATTTGTTTGTGTAATAGTGAATTAATTTATGGTATCTATCAATCATTATTAAATACTAAAGAAAAAAAAATCTTGTTCTAGTTAGAAACTGTGTTACACCCTGCAAACCACGTATAAAATACCTTACAAAGGCATATCAATAAATAACTTACAGACTAACATATATGTACTATGAAATATAACTTAAAACTGATTAGGGATTTTTCGAAAGCGTCGGTATGCGACTCCTGTAGACCAAAAGTAGGAACTCATCCACCTTCATAGTTCGCACTGCAACGATTTGGAATTCGCTCCTAGCTGCTGAGTTTCCTGATACCTACAACCTGAGTATGTTCAAGTCAAGAGTGAAGGTACCTTCTAGATCTTTGTGATCCATCCTCGTCCACATCGACAAATACCATCGGGTGAGATTGTGGACAAAAAAATATCTATGGTCCATAAAAAAAAACACTAAAAGCAAGGAACATAGAGGTAATTGTCCTTGTGCTTGGTTGGAATACTCAGCAATATAAATATTATTGTTCTATATAATCGCCAATTGTGTATAAATTATATTAATAGACGTAACTCAGTAATCTACCATGTTGAAATAAGAAACATAATTTTGAGTTTTGTCGACCCACGGCCTCAGGCCCTTTTTAACCCCCGATAAAAAGGAGGGGTATAAGTTTGACGTGTCTGTCTGTCTGGGACACCATAGCTCCCGAACGGATGGAGCGATTTCAAATGAGATTTTTTTTGTATGAAAGTTGAGTTTGGCGCTTTTAGACATGTTTCATAAAAATCAGTTGAGCCGTTTAAAAGTTATTATGGGGGTGAGAGTGAGGAAGGAAAACCGAAAATCTGCAAATATACTCGAGTGGGGTATCAAATGAAAGCGCATCGCGTGCACATTACTAAATATGATAGTGTTTTACTTTTAAGGAAATTAAGGCATTGGACTCGGGGGTATTTCTTAAATTTTAAATTTAGATTTATTTGTCTCCTTTGGTCTGCGTGCCATATGCCTTATGCCAGTTTAACTTGCTAATCCATTTGTAAATGTATTTTTTTAACGTATCTCCTCATTCCTGTTTCGATCTCATAAAGAACCCTCGAGATTCCCCCCTCTTCATAGCTCGTTGAGCGTCTCTATCATCAATAAGAACTTGAGCAGAATTTAATTTCGTTAAACTTTGGCGACCGTTTTAATTATTAAGATCTGAAGAGATTTTACGCCAATTTCCAAAGAAATAAGGTAAAATTCGCGACAAAATCCCGTGAGATAATAATAATATTTAATTTTAATAATTAAAGAGTGGAGGGAGGATAACCATTTACAGAAATTGAAAATAGTGGACGTTATTAAATCAGGCAAGAGATACCTACGCGTCAGCAACGCGGGAATACGTCCAGCTTTATGGTCGCAAAGAGCCAAATTACGAGTAACATAATTGTTTTATAATTTTCTTTATATTTTTTTAAAACTATTCTGCAATTGAAAAAATATTTATTGACGTGTTGATTGTACGCGCCATCTCAGCAACTAGTAGGCCATTTTTAATTATTACAGTGTTGTACAGCTTTTTTAGACTGCTACATGAAACCTGACCCACCGTGTCCATTTTATCATGGGCCACTCGCAAACAAGCAATTTTAATTCACATACAGGATTAATACAATTTAATAGTTTGTCTTAATAATTTAATAAATTTATTTCCTACTTATCTTTAAGCACCTATGATTATTTTATTTTTGTTTTTTTGTAATTAATTTTGACGTGTCTAAGTTTTGTAAAACCAAACAATGGAAATAAATGATTTTGTATCTTGTATCTTGTCGTGATCCCCTCAGTGAAATGTGTACTTATTAAGAAATGTACCAAATAATCTGGGGACATTGTTTTGCATGCCCGAACGAATTGTTAGATTTTTTATTTTGACGAGGCCTAATGTATTGTATAATTTATAATTTATGTAATATTAAGACCTCTAATTGTACCTAAATTCTTATTGTCTATCGAGCCACTTGCATCTATTTGATCGGACATGATGATATTTATATTTGTATATATGTTAGTCTGTAAGGTATACATTTATATGGGCCTGACATGCCTGAAATAAATTTTTTGTTATTATTATTATCGTGGGAGAAGGGAAGGAAGGCTTTTGCCCTCATCATCATCATCATCACCCTATTAACGTTCCCACTGCTGGGACACAGGGACTTCTCTCTTGACGAGAGAGATTAGGCCTTAATTCACCACGCTGGCCAAGTGCGGGTTGGTGAATGTCACATGCCCTGCAAACTCTTTTAAAGTTCTCAGAACATGCCGGTTTCCTCACGATGTTTGCCGTCACCGTTAAAGCACGTGTTTAAAGCGCACATAAATTTCTCAAGAAGAAAAAATACAGAGGTGCCAGGCGGGGTTTGAACCCACGACCTTCGGAATGAAAGTCGAGTGTCCTCCCACTAGCCAACACGGCTTTGCCCTGCAGTGGGACAATAGAGGCTAAATAATAGTAATTATTATTATTATTATTACTATCACAAATCAAAATTGTTCCCACCAATCGTGTATCCGAGCCTAAAACCTCTCAGATGGGAGTATTGTAACAAATTAAATTTGCCACCCTCACCCCAGTTTAATTCTATTCAGTACAAAACGTCGGATACGCCTCGAGCTCGATAACAACTAATTTAAAGATGGTTTGAATCTAGCGGAAAAATCGCTGTCACAAGTTGTAAAGGTAGAAGGTAGAATTGTGGCTTAGGGCGCTTTCAAATTTGACGTTCGGAAACGTACGTATGCGACGCGGCAAGCGTAGAGCCGTTAGACTGAGCAAATGTACTGTCAACAGCAAAATAAGTGATCAAAATCAACGTTTCAAAACATCTTGTACTGTCACCTATCAGATGTAACAAGTTAAACCAAAGTGACAATTACAAATGAATTTATAATTGGTGAAAAGAAAATTATTATTATTAACCACGAGGATCGAAATGAATTTAATTACCTACTTTCATAAGACACATTATTTCTTCCTTTACTCTATTAGTCCGTAACTTTTGACTTTATACTGTTTATATTGTTTTGGGACCCTCTTTCATAAGTTTATTTTGCTGTACACTGTACCATATAATCAGTCATACCTTTATAACAATATTACCTACGTAACAAACTCTATAACAATACAATACAAAAACGCTTTATTGTACACAACACAGTAACATAAACACGTCAAACAAAATAAAAACAAGTGGTACAATGGGCGGCCTTATCGCTAAAAAGCCATCTCTTCCAGGCAACCTTAGGATGGAAAATACTTTACTCAAAATAGAAGGGACGCCAGTGTGTACAATATTAAATATAACAATCTCATCTAAATATCATTATCATACAGGTATCTACATAAACATATAGTATAAACATATGGTACATAATTAAATAAGTAGACGTATATATGTATGTATGTATTAAATACATACTAAACGTACATAAATAAATTTAGTAGTAACGTTATCTTTAGCTATGAATATAAGTACCTATTTAAATTAGCATTTCTGGAGATAGAATTCCATAACACTTGTGCTGACAGTACTTTTAAGCTAAACAGATCATTTATTGAGGGCACGAAGACACTAACGAATCGTAATGCTTTGGGATGAGAGATGCGGGACTTACCCATATATTCTCAAATATGGCAAAGTTAAATATTGCTTTCATGAAACTTCATCATCATCATCATCACCCTATTAACGTTCCCACTGTTGGGACACAGGGACTTCTCTCTGGGCGAGAGAGATTAGGCCTTAATTCACCACGCTGGCCAAGTGCGGATTGGTGAATATCACATGTCCTTCAAACTCTTAAAGTTCTTAGATCATGCCGGTTACCTCACGATGCTTGCCTTCACCGTTAAAACACGTGTTTCAAGCGTACATAAATGTCTCAAGACGATAAATCCAGAGGTGAGTGGCGGGGTTTGAACCCACGACCTTCGGAATAAAAGTCGAGTGACCTCCCACTTAGCCAACACGGCTTTAAAATTCAGGCATGATACTTCGCATTGCTAAAATAGCTCAATACTTGAAGAACGAACAATCAGGTAGGTATAAGTTTTATACCTGATTGTTCGTTACCCGTGGCATTAAAATGTTTTGAGAAACTACGCTAAAAGCGATATAAATAGACTTAGGGTAGTTTAGAGACCTCTTTAATTGGGAATTTAATAGGATACCATTTTCTGAGATTGAAGACCAATAACCTGTCGAAATAAAGAATGTTTAGTTTGAGTTGCGCGTCTTAACATAGAGAGTTACAAGGATTAAGATAACTTGCGTTTAAATAACAAAACGTAAGTTATTAATAATTTATTAAAAACCAAGGAAAGTCTAACATAATGAACAGTCTTTAAGACTTCACCTCCTGTGCTAGTTAGAAACTGTGTTACAGCAAGGCAAACCACGTATACATATAAAATAACTTAAAACAAATGAGGGATTTTATTCGGGAACGCATCCTATAAACGTCGGTATACGAAATCTGCCCTGGAACTCTCAGCACAAAGGAAGTTGGATCAAATATGGCCAATAAAATCCGGGATATCATTTTAAACTGAGGAATTTTTGTAGAATCATTTAGCTACGTTTATTGTATTGGAAAACGATTCAATAACTAAATGTATCCATTCAACAAAATCACCTACTAAATTTATTCTCAAGTATGGCAATTGTTGAATCCAGTTTTCGGGAAACTTCGCATCGTCTCAAATATCATTATTGCAAACGTTGTGAAACTCAAGATTTAAGTTTTGTACGTTTGGTCGTGTTACGAGTCAGTATTAGGATTGGAAGGATGCTTCAATATAATGTTTTAATGTTTGATTTAGGTATTTCGCGATAGAATCTATATTAAGAACTCCAAAATTGTAAAAACTGATAAAGCTGTGTTGCTCTATTCGCTTCTCAACTCAGTATAAAACATTGAAGCGAACTGTCAAGACAATGTTATTTCCTTGATAATTTTTATATAAGCTATTTAGTTTTATTAATTTTAAGCTGACTTGTCCATGTAAGCCATAAATATTTTGACTTTGCCAGGTACCTACAAGTCAACAGCAAAAGTAAGTAGGTAATAAAAATAAACTTTTCAAACTATCATCTAGTGTAACTTGCGTAATGTGACAAGTTATACCAAACTGTCCATTTCAAATGGATTTTTTATTGGTCTAAAGAAAATGACTATAATAACACCGAGGATTGAAATAAATGAGATCACTTACTTTCGTTATTTGTTGTTCCGTAACTTCTTATAAACTACAATAGTCAGTAATAATTGATTTAATTTACTATAATATTTATTAGAATATAATAGAATGTCTTTATTGCTTCAAACATGGTATAAAGGTGATAATAATTACATATAAGGTCCACATGTTTCACTAAAAACTAGCAAGTAATAATTTATTAAATCTAGGATAAATGTCAAAATAATTCATTAATGTCATAAAAAATATTTTCATTCAGCCATTTAAATAGTTTTTTCTTAAATATATAATTATTCATTAATTTTATGTCATTTGGAATTTTAGTATAAATTTATTAATATATATTTTGGGATCCTTTTTATCAGTTTCTTTTGCTGTTGACTGTAGTAATTTTGTATGTTTGGAGTAGAACCTTACCCAAGCATTAACAATGCAATTCTGTTGATGTAACTGCAGCTAATACTGTACCTACGTAGGTATACATAATCGATATCCCACTTTCATAACAGCGTATCTTAATAAAAATAATATGAAATTCTAAATCCTTTCCCCTCATAATTGTCATACCCATATAAACAAGCTGTTTTCGATAATCGTAAAGTAAACTCCTATATTGCTGAATCGCCTCTTATGTTGTTTTGCAAAATTTGCAAACGCCCCGACTGTTATTGCGTTTCGAAATGCTTGTGAAATTAAAATACCGTTGTTATTGTTTCGCCCGGTTCGAGGAATTGTGTGTTTTTAATTTTAATGGTGTTTTCGCCTTTAATATCTGATATTTTTAATTTTAAAAGTGTATGAAGTGGACTCAGATTTTTCATTTTTAAAACTAACTTCATTATCACAGATTCTACGAGTACTCAGTACTGGGTGAACTTCCTCCTAAGTTTATGGCATACTCCTACTTGGACTTGGAATGGTCGGTGACCAGCGTCCTTCTACGTATCTCCTCATTTCTAATTCGATAACGTAGAGAAACCCCGAGCATAGCCCTCTCGCCATAGCGACTCTATCGAGCGAAGAGGGATTTAAAGTATTCCTAACAAAATTAGGTGATCCTTCTATAGTATCATTTCAATTCAAATAATTGCCTAAACTCTTATGGCTAATAATACAAATCACATTTCACAAAACAACAACATTTCCGAAAACCGTCTGATAAAACCTCTACAACCCTAAGCCCGTATTCACCCATAAACATGACACTTTATAGACTCCATACAAACTGCCTGTACCTAAGCGATACATTCAAGTGGGCCGAATACCCCCAATTTCAATTTCGGTCAGATTTCGGATGGTAAAGGACCCCAGCATTCAACATTCTCCGACCCCAGCTTATTTCTGCACATTCGCATTTTCCTCGACTATTTTGTTTTTGGTGGTGGAATAGTGTCCCAGTTTGGTTAGCCGGATTAATAACTGGCTATATAATATAATATTTAAAATATGTTAAAAAAATCGTACTTCAACTTTGAATAAAATTCCAGGGTTGTTCTCAATTTTCTGGGATTCCATCATCAGATTTTGACATGGTGACAATGGGACACTTATTTTCAAAATCGGTTCACAACTTATAGAGATATCGCGTTACAAACATACTTAAAACATTCAGTCGAATTGAGAGGTAGTTTGAGAGAAAAGAGTAGAGAGGTCGATTAAAAAGCCGGTTATGTTGCAGTAGAAGAGATGTTCGCTTGAATGCTATGCGAGGTTATTTGTTATGGTGCAACGCGGCATTTTTTGGCCAAATTGTTAAATCAAATTATGGACCCGCGGGCTTAAAATTGGAAAGTCTTTAACCAGTGTGAGTTTCAAATTCGTCTCAATGGACACAATGAACAATACAATATAATAATATAGTACAAAAAACCAAAAACCTATATAACTACTTATACACTTATAATAAAAAAACTATTACCTATTTATTAATTTTATGCAGAAAAAGAATAAGACACATCCGTAACTTTCGCGTCCTGTGCGTGCGAAAGTTAAATAGTTTCACCTACAAAGTGAGGTTTATCACTTATTAAAAATATTTAAAAACTATTAGCTAGTCGCTGCGTAACTGAGTTGACTCTTGAAGTAAAAGATCCAAGTCAGCAATGGATATTATGACTTAAAACGGGTAACTACCATGATTTGGCGGTTTTTAAGTTTCCGTTATTTCGACGCTGTTGCAAGCGCCATGATCACGGAAACAACTGAATTGTCTATGTTGAAAATGAATTTTGCCTACAGTTTGTACCTACTGACAACAGGAGTATGAAGAATGGCAATTGACCTAGTTACTTAAAGCATTACTTTAATGGGCATGAATAAGATTCTGACTTAGAAGTCCAATCACTATTGTAATTTTATCGGAAAATCTGATGAGGATTCATAAAATAAACTTCAAACTATATTTATCCGGCTAAAAGAAGATTGTATATCGGTGTGGTTGTATCTAGTGCGTGGATGACGCGAGTAATGCCACTCGTCGCGATTTCCATACAGTTTGTGAACCCATTACCGCTATCTGCAATGTAACCGTGTTCTGTTTGTTTAGTTCAGGATCTAAGATTAATCTCGTATCGATGTTTGAATTCCATTCAAAGTTTGAGGAGAATGTGATGTGATTACATTTCAGAATATCTGATTACTCTGATTGGAGGGGGTAAACAAAATGTATTTGATCTTATAGTTGGTTTATGATTTGTTGTTTGTAATGTAATAGATCAACTTGACTGATGAAAATGTCATTTTGTGTGTGAACTACCTACTTTAAGATAAGCTAAGCGTCGACAAATATTACTAATACTGAAAAAAATAACCTGCAACTAAGAAAACGCTTTAAGTTGATCAACTCTTGTTTTAAGATATTAATGACTTTTCAGAAGCCAAACGTAACAGTTGACATATATTTTAGAAAGCCATTATGCTAAATAATATAAGCGTCAGACCCTATTATGTCATTGATTAATATTTACAGAATTTCAAATGCGGTTTGTGTTTCGCTTTTGTATGTACATACCTTTCTAGTGGACAGCAAATAACCTTACATAAACATAGGCTACTAGAATTCTAGTTTAAAATTTAAAAAGGGTCATCCAACCTTTGGGCTCGAGTGGCGCAGCCGGGCTGGATTTAAGGGGCAAAGTATTGGATTTAAGGGGCAAGGTATTCGGTGGTGTTGATTTAACGGTTTGAGCCTCTTTTTACTTGAAAGGTCGGGTTTACCGCGGTTTAGTTAATTGGGATCGGATTAATCAATTGGTAATTGCAGGTTCTATGAATTTTTAATTGGATTGAAGGTTCAGTAATGTGGTGTTGAAGGATTTTGAAGTTTTGAAAGCTTTTTATTTTTTAATGTTTGTTTTATGTTCTTATTTAAGTATTTTTCTAAGACAACAGGTTTTTGAAATGCTAGGCAAGATGATAGTTAACACATTAGTTTCATACAGTGAATTTACAATGCGTCACCGGTCGACCATCGGTCAAAGTGTTTTGTGACGCCTACCCTAATGTTTAAATAAAAGATTGTGTTTAATGTCATACTGTATAAATACAGTATGACATTAAACAACTGCCATTACCTAAAGGTAATGGCAGTTTTGTATATAAAGTGCTTGTTTCTCATTTAAGTGAATTTAAGGTAATTCGTTATTCTAATAAATATTTTAAACCGTATGTAACTAAATTTGATAGCTATGAGAAGGGAAACTGATTCCCATATTTTGTCGAAAAAAACGAAAGTAAAGTAGGTAGTCTCAGTAGTGTCTCAGTTATAGTCTCCAACAGAAATCTCAAGTCTCACCCAAAGCCACAAAAACGATATCTGTTACATAAACAACTTGAAAATACCTGAAACGAAGGAAAAGCTCAGGGAACTTTCAATTTAGCTCTTTAAAAGTGCCCGAGTGCAAGTCAAACGAAAAAACGGGACTTTCAAGTAGTTTTGGATGCAAATAGGGCGAAGATTCACGCCTCGCCTCGAGACTGAGATACGAGTAACTTGAATTAAACTCAGTATTTGAAAGTTTTGATACTTCGTTTGGTGAATTGATGGAAATGTTGACGCTATTCAGGTTGTTAAAAGCCGTATTGGCTTAGTTTCATTATTCCTTAAACTAATTCCTTATTTCGAAGGTGGAGGGTTCACACACCGGCACACACCACTGGATTTTTCTTCTTGAAAAATGTACGTGCGCTTTAAAAACACGTACTTTAATGGTAAAAGCAAACATCGTGAGGAAACCGGCATGTTCGAAGAATTTTAACGAGTTTGAAGGACATGTGACATTCTCCAATCCGCACTTGGCCAGCGTTAAAACCCGGTTACCGGAACCGGATTTTAACCTTAATGTTATATTTTATTTTGTTACGAGTATAACTGCACTAAAATAAGTATACGCATGTATTTGGCTAAACCTGTTTCTATTTGTTTTATTCTGTGATAATTAATGATCTTAATCTGAAGTTAGTTTTTAAATAGAATTAGAAAAGTACAGAATTTAAGATTTGTAACTTGAGAAGTTCTCCTACACTCATTAAGTTTCACGCCTCGCCTCGTGACCGAGATACGAGTTATTTGAATTGAACGCAGTATTTCGTAAGTTTTGATAAGTACCTAGCGGGGAATTGATGGAAATAGATTTATGATATTTTGCCTGGATTTTTGTAATGAATTTTTTTTTTGGGCTATATTTTAAAATATATATATCATGAGATATATTTAAAATTAAATATATATTTTTTTAATGCAGCGAAAGCATTTTTTGACAACAAACTCAACTATTTAATAATACAATTCGTAGACTAGATACTTCTGCATTCTTTAATTACTTAATTTCTATATTGAAAAATAGCGACAGTAGAAAAGAAACGAGTAAGTAACTTTGAAAGTCAGTGGCAAATAAAATAATGTCTGTTTGTTTGTGTATCTGTCGGTAATGCAACAAACTTTTATATATATAGGGTGTCTCATTAAGAACTTGAATTTAAAAAATTAAAAAATACCTGTTTATTTAATATTTTATTAACATTTTATTCTACATGTGTATGGAGGTAGTGATGACATTTACACATAAAACAAAATATTGGTTAAATGGCCACCGTTGGTCTGTTGGCAGGTATGCACTCTTTTGACGAAATTTTGCAGTACATTTTGCAGTAAGGGCTGCTGGATTTCACGAATTTGACGTGCAATTTCTTCTTTGAGTTCCTCGGTTGTCTCAGGGTGGTTCGCATAGACTTTACTTTTCAAAAAACCCCAGAGAAAATAGTCCAAACAAGTTAAATCGCAACTTCTTGGCGGCCAGTTTTGGTCTCCAAAACGAGAAATTACACGACCTGAAAACTTGGTTTGTAACAAAGTCATTGTTTCCCTAGCTGTGTGACAGGTAGCGCCTTCCTGTTGAAACCACATCTCATTTAAGTAAATTCCATCTAATTCTTGCCATAAAAAGTCTGTCAACATGGCCCGGTAACGATTGCCGTCGACAGTCACGGCGGCACCTTCACCATTTCCAAAAAGTACGGTCTTAAATTGTCCCTCCTGCCCACATGGCACACCAAACTGTCACTTTTTGAGGATGTAACGGAAGTTCTTGAATGACATGTGGATTTTCATCTCCCCAGATCCGAGAATGATGTTTGATAACGAAGCCGTTGAGGTTTAAATGAGCCTCGTCACTAAAGATGATTTTGTTGTGAAATGTCACAGTAAAATTTTCCCCATTTTTATAATGGGTTTTCACTATTAATAAACGTTCATACAAACTATAACGCACTATTTTCGTAAATGACTATGTTTTAATTAATCAAACACCAAATATGGCTGACTCAACAATTGACAGTTGAAAATGGCGCGCAATTCAAAATTCAAGTTCTTGCTGAGACACCCTTTACTAGTTTTACTATAGTTTCTCACATTGTTTGCCTTTAATGTTAAAGCATTCATTAAAAGATTATTCAATTAGTAAAATCTAGAGGTGCGCGCCGGGTTTTAAAGTCATGACCTTCCGAACGAAAATGGTCTGTGCCCCCACTTAGCCACTTAGCCTTTTAAGATATAATTAAGAACCTTTCAATATAACTACGGCGGCGTTCTAGATCGCAACATCAAACAGCTCTTCACTTTTTCAGTCTTCTAAGAATTTAGTCGCAATAATAACTCTAGGTAAAAAGCTTATTTTCTATTTATTCATTAAGGAATACAATTCCATGGTCGAGTAATAGTCACAAAACGAGTCACATAACAGTAAGATAAATATACCAACTGCGACAATGTAATTAACTATAATTAAGTTATAATTCACAATTGAATACAAAAAAAACAACATTCAAATAACATAGACTGATAGAATTACTTAATTAAAAATGACTCATTTTTTTTTTACACTTCGAGCAACAAACAATTATACTCTAGTCTAGTTAAATAATCTTAAACTAACATCCTTTCACTCTAAGCATAACCAGCACTGTTGCCCGCAGATTACTATAATGTGAATATAGACGTAGCTACGAGTATTGTACGTAATACAAAAATTACATTTAATTTTATGTTAAGTACAAACATTTTAACACTAAAAAAAACTAAAAAAATAATTTAATTCCATTAGAGATACATAATATATTATTGTAGGTATGAAGTTATACAAAACAATTTCTTGCTATTTATGTTGTAGTAACAAAAGACTCAGACATAATCTGTATGATTGATTTCTTGAAAGAAAAAGGTCAACATATGTCCCGAGTTGCAACTTCTTTGAATTCCGCCAAAGATGTGTAGAATAGATACATTTCTGGTGGTTTGCAGATTATATTGAGGACCTTAAGGGCTTGCGTAAAAGGCACTCTATTTGAAAATTCCCTTAACTTAAATTGTCATTTATGGGTTCAAACCAATCGCACCATTGGTTCAAGAAAAATTATTAAGATCTTGCTCTATTACTTACAGTAACTTTTAACCTATCTAAATCTTTAGCACTCGAGATTTTTGGATGATCAAAGTTTGTGTTTAATTAGTTGTGTGAGTGTTATTAGTTATTATTATATTTTGGAAAAGTTGTGGCTATGGGCAACCACATTAAAACCCATTATTGTGACTTATAATGTATGTTATCAATAAATGACTAGTATTATGGCTATTACTATTATGACTATTATGTTTTACCCGACTGGAACGAAGGAGGGATGAGTTTAACACGTATGTACTTGTATGTATGTCTCCTATGTCGTTTCTCTGTAGTGAAAGGTTAATCCAATTTTGATTCATTATCTATTTTGCCTGGACGACACAGTGTTTATGAAATTGTATTTTGAAAATTAAATATTTCGTGTTATAGCTAAACTCCTTATTTTTATCTAATATATAAAATTCTTTTGTCACGGGGTGCGTAATCGAACTCCTCCGAAACGGCTCGACCGATTCTCATGAAATTTTGTGAGGATATTCAGTAGGTCTGAGAATCGGCCAACATCTATTTTTCATATTGAAAAAAAAAAATTTGCAAAACAACGTTTGCTGGGGTCAGCTAGTAATTTATATAACCCTAGCCGCCTGCTCGCGGTTTTACCCGCCTTAGATAAAAATATTTTGTCCCTTACTAAGAAAACACTATGTACATACATAACATACATAATATAATATGTCCGTGCCAAATTTAATCCAAATAGGGCTTTGCTCTCTCTCACTCAATGAGATTTTCCCTTAAGAAGTGGTATTTTCCCTCGGTAAAAAGTACCCCATGTAACATTCTGATATGTAAGCTATATTACTATGAAGTTTCGTGAACTGATATGTACTGTCGTTTTTGTGTAAAAGAGCAACAAACCCACTTACATAACACTTGTTTGTATAAGTTTTATAGTAAAAAATACTGGTTGTTGACATAATTTGTAATAAGTTAATATAGGAGAAGCCACTGGCTCCTGAAATACAGTTTTTAACTAGTTCGGGAGCTTATGGGACCTTAGTTTCGATACTCCTCATTTTATGTCAAATAAGGAATTTTTTACTTTACTTTACTTTTACATTATAACATAAATCCTCGAAAACTATCGCGTTTATAATATTATTAGGACTATAAGGTTTATATATTATAAATATCTACAGTTAAGTAATTTTTCATAGATTTTTACTTGTTGTTGCTACCCTTACATACTTACTCTCTAAATTAAGAGCTCAAACATTCTGTACTCATTTATTATGTAAAGTATCTTCCCTATATTAATCTGACGCGGAAGTGAATCCCAAAATGGACGTTTATCCCCATACTCGCCGTATTTAAGATGGCGGCAGGGGCTGTTAATAAATATATATAACATGGGTTATTCATAACAACCATGAATGTTTCACATGAATACCTGTTTTCAGGGTTCTGTTTCTAGTACGTTTTCTCAAATCACTCAGCAAGCCTACAAACATAAAACATACCTCCATTTTAGGAAAATTAATTCCCCATTCAAAAGCTGTATGTCGATGACTTCCGGTCTGAAATATGAATCCTACCGGAAACGAATCTGATACGTATTTCAACCGTTTGATTGTTTCAGAGCTTAACTTCCCACTTCGTTATATCATAAGTGTTTGCAATTATATGTTTTTTTTATATAAGTCGACTCGAATCGTTATGTTAACGATTTTGCTAATCGTATTATCGTTAAAATGTGCCTTCGAGAAATAATTTATTCTTTCCCCAAAAAATGATGTTTTTATTAAGACAAATAGATCTTTATTTTTGCGTGGTTATTATTCCAATGGCTCTTAGGATGATAAGTCATGCTTCAAGCATATTCTGGCAAAATTAGACAGTGGTCAAAAGACAAAGCTTATCGCTCAGTCATAAAGTGAAATAGAAAGCTCTTGACATTACTAACCATGCACAGGATTCGAACCTACATCTCCGGGATAGAGCCCCGACGTGATAGCCAATTACTCCAACGCGCCATTACGAGATAGGTCGAAATTCTTCTGCACTTTGTGTTATCGAGTGAAGCCCCGAGCCGCATTGACACGTATTATTGACATAACTAACCGTTGCCTTGTTACTCGGATTTTGTGAAATAAGTCTTGAGTCTTTCAGGGTAATAGAAGTTTTCTGATACACGTAGAATGTCAAGCAGCTCATTCTATAGCTGATAGTTAGACACAATCTCACCTGATGGAAACTTGGAAAGATCACAAAGGTCTAGAAGAAGATAGAAAATGAGAGCGAATGGTGAATCTTACCTTAAAAAACTAAGATTATTATCAAAAATGTGGTTGTTATTCTTTTGAGAAATAAATATAATTTAATATATTATTGTTACCAGGAAACACAGCTGGGAGCGTATTCACCCTTTGCTCCAGACACGCCCGAACTAAGTTAACATGAATCGTAAATCGCTTATAGATCGCACCATGTTTCAGATAAGTACCAATTAAGTCGGAAATGTTCAACGATTCGCAACACTTCAAGCCATAAACAACTAGCATTTAGTTTTATTTGGGTCTGATTACAAAGCATTAGGTGCGTGCCGGAAACTCTAATGAGATGAAATAAACTACAGCATCCTAAAAGGGTTGGACCACTGGGCATCATTGCTGTATCCATTATCACTTTGAAACGAAAACGTTTGGCTGTTTGCTTCCGGGAGAGATCAATAGATATTACCTACTTTGGGGCACGCTCTCGAAACCTTCGCTTAGTGAATTAGTGGCTCGAAGGCGCAATACTTTCGGGTTCTATTCTCGATAGAAAGACAAGCTGTGTAATTATCAGCTTACAGATTTGTTGGTTTCCGTTCTTTGAGTTTGTAAATTGTTTGAAAATGTAAAAATGTTGTACATTTTCTACCTACGTATAGAAAAAAAACCTTCTTAGCCACTTGAACGTCCTCTGGCACTTTTGTGCCACAAAATTTTAACCCATACCTGGCATCAAAAATTAAGAAAAAAAAATATTTTGTCAATAATGTGAGAGAAATTTTCCGTGATTTTCCGATTTTCCGCAAGTTAATTTCTTTCTGATTTACTTGTGATATCTGTATTAAAATTATATATATTATTGAAAATTGAAAAAACTAGACTCCAACTCCGTTAAAACGATACCAAAATTATAGTTAAATATTCAGAGGAAGTATTTTAAATAAATTTATCAAAATAGGTCTCCAAATCAGTCTAAAAATGCTACCATCCTATGTTTGATAATTTTTTAGTATATGAAGATGTAGGTACGATGATTTATATTATTATTCAAGTTTATATAATTATAATAAAGAACATAAATACATTTTTGGTTTTGAAATAGGTTTAGTACTTTTTATGTGATAAATAGTTTTAAAGGAAAAATCGCGCAGCGTGTCACGCACCGCTCGCGTAACGCGGGCTGGGACGTATCATCGCTGGTGGCGCTGAGGGCGCTGGACGTTACAGTGGTTAGTAACCCATAGTTCAAAAATGCATCAACGTGATATAAACAAACACAGTTCATGTAAATAAAAGAAATTCATATAAATTTTAAGGTGAAATTTCATTGAAATATTCACAACACAGGCAGTGTGCCTAGTGTGGAGACTAACGACAAATATAAAGCACAAAATTGTATTAGTAAATAAATATATTTTTCATTTTCATTTTTTTCAATCTTAATTAGTAACGAGATAATTAGAAATATTTTTAGTTTAAGATTATTGGTTAATATTCGTTTCAACGCAGTATATTTCCGTCTTAAAATAGATCCACAAACATCATAGTCATTGATAAATTTACATAAAAAAGATGATAATATTTTCATTCGAATGTCAGTTTTAAATATACTTCTTGACTTGATTTTGTGTAGACACCACAAAATGTCGACTAGGTCAAGGAAAGGTCAAACAGGAAAAAATAACGAACGTTGAACCCATAAAAAACAGATTCAAAAGTCACAAACAACTAATATAAAGCAAAGGAAAGAAAAGTGTAGATTTTATAGTCTTTTTTTCGCATGATACTTTAATAAAATCTATTTTCTACACTCCATCATCCATGGTGACATTAACGAGTTGATGTAAATATTTTTGGCAATTTCTGAATCCATTATATTTTCAGGGTTCCGTACCCAAAAATTAAAAAGGTACCTATTGATTCATTAATTTGTACCTATTACTATAAATCCGCTCAATGTCCGTGCGTCTGTTTATAACAAGTATGTATCTCACGAGTCGTGGTTGCTAGACAATTCACATTATTTCATCATTAATGTCCTATCTTAGACCGCATCGTCACTTAACATCAGGTGAGATTGTGGTCAAGAAAAATACTTATCTAGCATAAAGAACAACATCTGAGCAGATGTTACTAAACTAGACTACTACTAGACTTTGTTACTAAAAGATATTTCAGGACTCAATTTAACGTTTATAATGTCAGTTGGAAAAATGGGTACAAACTTATATCGTCATAACTTACGTCAATAACAACCGTTTACAAAATGATTAGTTGAGATGTACACTATCAAATGAAAATCAATCAAGAAAGGGAACAGTAATAAAAACACCAGTTCCCAAATTTAATTAAAAACAACGAGCATCCTTAGCCAAATTTCAGAGTTACATAACAAGAAAATCAACATTTCTCCCATTGTGCCACTTCGGGCTGTTTCAGGTCCTCTCGACCTTTTAAGTTTTTCCTTCAGGAAACATAAACAGTGTTTTTGTCGCAGAGTGCCTTCAAAACATAGAACACTTCGATTTTTCACCAAAGAGTTTCCTTGTACCTCCCTGGGCAATAAACTTGTGAGCTGCCACCTGAGGCCCGATTCTCTTATTGTATCTGTGGACTTTATACAGCGACTTTAAAAAAATTGTCAATCATTATTTTAAGATTGAAAACTAAAAAAAATATTTTATTCGTTTCCGATTGAGATACAACATAATCTATTGAATGCAATAAATATAATATTACAAATTGATCACTCAGGTCAGATCAACAGGCCAATGGATGATTTAGTTACAGTATAATAGGTAGCTACATCCAGTAAATATTATGTTATGAAAGCCAATTATCGCAGTCGCTGAGTTCGAAAACGGCCAAGACTACATTATTAATATGCATGATGACTACGTAAAAAATAGGTTTTATGTTTAGTCCTTCTGTTAGCTTGTCAAATAATACTGGACACCTATTTTTCGCTTTTTAAGTTATAAAGTTACAAGATAAAGATTATCAAAGTTCCGGAGTGAGGACTTTTGGCATACAAATTTCGTACACGCAAAACTTCAATGCACTGTATCATCTAGATTTTTCGCTTTGGTTAAATAGTTGTATTTTTTTTATAATCAAAATGACGGAATAATTCTAGTTTTCTTAGTTATATACCTACCCTATTGACATATTATACCCAACGATAGTCTACCGAGAACAGGCAGACCTCCGTTATTTCATAAAGGTTGAAAGTATATCTGTGTATGTTAAAAACAGATAAGAAAAGCCAGTGAATATGGGATTTGGGAGACCTTCTAGGTCTTCATGCCCCATTAGACCACATCACCACTTACATCAGGTAAGATTGTGGTCGAATGAAGGATTATCCAATATAAAAAAAATTGGGTGTTGGTTGCTTGTGGTGATATTCGTCAGAAAAGGTGTCCTAAGTTGTACCCTACTTTATCTACTCTCGGATATACTGATCAACACATTTTTATGTTATATTTTTGGGATAACAGTATGAATCACGTCTTTGGCGTGAAGGTGGGCGATGACTGCAGGTATTCACTATTTTCCAACATTCATCAACGCCATACAACGAAATATTTAAAGATAAAGATATGAAATTATAATAATCGAGGAAGTGCTATATATTACCATCTATACCGTCGATTCTCTAATAGTCTTCTAATGTGCTTTATATGACCAATAAAGGTATGGACATAGCAGCACCCTGTTTGATGATATAGGTATAACTTGACAGAACGGTCCTGTGTTTTGCTTGACTAATGGGCCTTATGTAGATAATAGATTATTCAACAATCTTAATAGTGCTCAACAGAGGTTTTAATACAATTGTCAATCAAATAGTACATATAAGAGGATTGGGAAATTGATACCAATACATTTTAATTTTTTTTTGCCGAAAAAGATTACGACAGGACACAGGATTCGAACCAAAAAAATATTTTCTGTATAACAATTTAAAATAGTTTAACCTAAAAAGTGAGGTTAATCACTTTTTAAAATCCCAACACGCATAAATGAATACTCAATAGTTACGGAGTAGGCATTTGAATTCTCTTGTGCCTACCGTTACATGCAAAAAAACACTTTTCTTCTTTTTCTTTTTTTGGTGTATGTCGTTCGTGATATTATAGATCTCTTATTGTTTCCGCTCGAGACGTTAGACGGATTTTAGGGTTTTATAGTGATAATTAGTTTTATAGTCATTTGTTCAGATCTTCAAATAAGCTTATTAAAATTGCTTTATACCTTGGGTGAGTGGTGAATTATACAGTTTCACGTTATTCACTTTTCAAAAACGGCACATATTATCAAATGTAGTACGAGAATATTATGCCAAAATCGGTTAACAGTTTAATGTGGTACTGATGTCTGTCTTATCAAGGGCTGTTATTTTAATCAACGGTATTATCTGACAGAACGGCGATACTAGGCGAGGCCTATTGTCAAACGTATCAGATTCACCTTTAAATAGGTATGTGTACTTACTAAACCTAAGACAAAAATTCTAAAAAAGAAGAGAATATTTAATATAAAGATCACCTACCCCTCCATATTCAGAAAAAAACGTCTATTTTTAGCTTAGAATTAGCTTTAAAACTCAATACGCCTTATTTTGCGACTATTAAAGGTTGTCTACCTATAATAAGGATGAAAAGTTTTAATTGAACTTTTATTAAACAGATTGACACTAATTTACGTTTATGCAAAGGCTTTTTATGAAATGCTTACGTAGGTACTATAAAGTCTGATATAAAAAGTTAAATATTTTTATGAATTCGAAAGTTACTGAATAAATAAAAGCTCCTCAATAAAACCATAATAAACTAGCTAAGTAAGACGACTTGATTACGGTTTCATGTCATCATCAAAAAGCCTTTACCGTTCTTTCCTGTTTGAAATTAGCTCGTGAAAAACCATTTGCCTAGTTTAAAAGAACATTAATCCTTGTCGCTCGCGATATTATCGTACCCCATTTGCGTTGTCTCGAGTTTTAAGACAAACTCAAAACTTCGCACTAACTTCCAAATATATATATCCAACGTGATAATTACTTACACCCACGGATTCGGATTCGGATCGATTTCAATGAAGACATTCATTACAACTTGTCGAAAACACTCTAAATTCTCGGAGATACAGCAAAGACGCGATAAAAGCAATATATTTTAGATTACACAGAATTCACGCCAATGAGAAACGTACGAAATATTAATCCACGTGAAGGGGGAGCGGGAAAACGGAGGCTTATGTTTGGGCTTTGCATCTTATTTGATCATTGCTTTGTAGATTTCTCGGAATATTTTCCTTACACATCTCAATTTTCTTATCAAAGATAGGCATAAAAAGTTTGAATCGATAAAAAACTAAATAGAACATCACTAAACTCACCTCAAAAGGAGCACAAATCACACACACGCACAGGTCACAAGCTCAAAATCGCGTTCGAAATTCAACACACACATTAACAATTATTTCGTGTAGGGATGTTCGCGATCGACAGTTTCAAGCTGCGATGTGTGTCGGTTCGTCCCGGTGCTATTCCACCGTGAGCCAGACGGCAACTGAGTTTGCGAAGTACCCGCGTTGATGCTAAGTTTTGGAGCATGCGCCGTCGAGACTGGGCCAGGTGTTCCAACTATTTGGTCCTTGAAACTCCTGCTATGAAGATGCAACGAGTTATGATAGGAACTTTTCAGTGCTGTTTCGACATTGCATGTTCTACGTGGTTGTACGGAAATTTAATTTCCTGTGCATTGTAACAATATGAGTTTCGATCATATCTATGTACATCAACTTTTTATATATAATAATTATAGTTGTTACTTTGCTTTACTACTTCAGATTGGCTAAGTGGCAATTCTTTCTGAAAGTCGTGGAATTAAGGTCAAATCTATCTCGTCAAGAGATAATATATTTATTTAACACTATACACTTTATTTCTACATTTTTTTGTTATGTTCGATAAGCCTTCATTTTTCCAAATCTCACCTGATGTAAAGTGACGATGTGGTCTAAGATGGGACATGAAGACTTAGAAGGTAGATAGCTTCTCCGGAACACATTACAAAACACGCAAAAATCGCTTCGCACTGGCCCAGCCCGGAGGGTGGTGATTAGCCGCGGATAAGTTAATCAAATTCATTAAAGAGGCATGTTAATGAAGAGAACATTAAATATAAAAAATATAAATATCTGTAGGACTACATTTTAACACAAATAATTATATAATTCACTCGCAGAAAATTCCCTTCCAGGCAGATATAATTACAAAGTCAATTAAAAAAAATCCCACGCACAGTAATATTGTTTTTCCAATTGACTGAAAACCACAATAATAAAAAGAATAAAAACAATTTCGAGATAAAAAACGGCATTTAAATATCTTAATCGAATTTCTTGCGACTTGACAAACAACATTGTTGTCATATAATAGCATTTTGTAATGCGATATTCTACATAGGATAATAATACTTTCTCCACATAACCGGATTTCGCCTATATACACTCGGTTTCAAAAATAACGGGTCATTCACTTATACACGAATATCTCCTGAACTGCGTAAGCTATCTATATGAAACGAAGACTGTTCAATTGAGAATTTATTGAAAAAGTTAAAATAAAACTTATGTGCATATTCTCGACATACATATCTAAAGTACCCTATGTCGTATTTTTTTGAAATTGTGTTTTTGATATTTTTCAGCACTTTCTTGATTTTGGTGCAGCATGAGCTCTCCATGAGCTCTTCCGACAGCTTCCAAGCGATTAGGCCTGCCAAGCAAAGAAAGGAACGAAAAAGTGCAAAAAAAAGAATCCTACAAAAATATACCTCCGTATTCTACCACCATTCTTCTTTACAACTTTACAACCAGTATAAATAATAATGTTATTAGCAGCACAGCTAAAAAGTGTTTATTGCATTGATTTAACATTTTTACAGTTCTGTATATATTTAGTTTTTTCACTGACCCGTTATTTTTGGAATCGAGTGTAGTTAGCGGATACTATGGGAATACTTAAAGGTGCTTGACATAAAATAAAAATATAGTAGACATACACAATTAAACTAATATCTAGTTTAGATTTAGGTCGTCTGTAAGACATCGTTAATAACGATAAGATATTCTTTTATAAGCAATTTACAATTAAAACATTTTTATTTTAGTTTTTGTATTCTATGATTATACTTTATTTACCCTTGGGATAGATGTGATGTTGATTTTGATGTGAAAATTTATTAAGCCTATTGAGCCTGTGGAAGCTATAATATTTACATCCAAACAAAGGAACAAGTCTTTTATAATATTCTGACATTGTAATTTTTTATACCTATTGAAAATGGTTGGGTTCCGTACATTTGTTGGGATTATTAGTACAACCAAAATTAAATTATCTTATGTAGCAAACTAATTAAGGTTTTTGGAAATTTATTTTATGGGCGCTATACCTCTATTATATAAGTATAGTATACTATACTCGATGCCAAATTCTTTTATTTTTATTTTCATTAAAGAATTGATTCTCTTTTGAGTGTCGAAAACTTGCGGTATGATCGTCTATACTTATTGATTGCTATTGATTAAATTTTCAGCTCTATGGGACAGATTTGGTTACTATAAATTTTAGAAAAATTACTCCATTACTCCGAAAAAAATATCATTGTAATCATTCCGGTCATAGTTTTCCGCGGACCTATCCACGGAGATAAAAAAAATAACATGAAAAAACGCAAAAAAAAACATATTCATATTCATATTCATTTATTCGTTGTTTCATGTGGTTACAATTTAGGTGTTAAGTATAATATTATATCTACCCTTACATGAGCCCCTAATTATAATACATACATACATACCTACGCTTAGAATTAAGAACCTTCTTTTTCTATTAAAGTCGGTTAAAAAGTGATCTTGACAGACATACTGACGGATAACAAAGCGACCCTATAGAGCTCCGTTTTTACCTTTTGAAGAATTGAACCCTAAAAACGTGTTTGTCAGACTCAACGTCTGACAGGCCTACCAAGCGCGCGGGTTTAAAAGAGTCATTCTCGTTATACAACACTTATTGTCGAGTCAGTGAATTATCGATGATAGCTGACACAACATGAATCGTGCACACTTCAAAGTCAATGGAGACTTGCACTCAGGTATGGAATTATGAATAACTTAGTCGCGAGTAGTTAAATCAGTTTTTTTTATTGAAAAATGGAGGAATTTCTTAATATAACGATTTATCACACGATCAGTGAGATGAATTCTGTCCGTTGTTTTCTAAATAAATCATAATAATATGTGTTCTATAAAGTAAATTCGTAAAATAGGCATAAACATAAAATCTGTAAAAAAAAGAAATAAAAAAAACTGATTAAAATGTGAAATCAATAAAATTGCTGCAAATAATTGTTTTCACAGGGGATTTCTGGAGTAAGTCAAAATTAATAACTAAAAATTGTAATCACAAAGTTAAACCCCGATAAATGCAAAAAAAATCATAAATACGTTTTAAAATGCTACTAGAATCAGAACTTTTTGCTCTTTATAGTGATGTTTACAGTTAACGTAAACAAATTTTGCACTGCACTCTCGATTATGCTGATGATGTTCATCAAAATGTTACATTCAATAATAATAAACAAATAATTAAATCTGGCAAGAGGCGTTTTAATGGAAGTTGATCTTTTTATTCATATCCACACGAGCTGTGCGTAATTTAAACGCAACTCAAACGAATTATCGTTGTAATGAGGTTGGGTAATGGACAAAAGAGAAGTGTGTCCCAGCTGTGGTATTTTTTGCAAAAACTGAAAGTCGAATATTGCATCGAAATGAAGTTTTATCTTCAAAAACATTACAATCGGACGTAAATCAGGTTCTTCTATCTGAAACATATGATTTTAGCTTTTTTAACAAAATTTTAGAAAATTATTACTTAATTTTACCTAAACAGTTATCACAAGATGTTATTTATTCTAAGTGAAACCGTAGCAAAATAAAAAAAGTTAAAATTTAAATACGAATGAGCATGACGTTATATTA
Organism: Gymnoscelis rufifasciata; assembly: GCA_929108375.1. NCBI lineage: Eukaryota > Metazoa > Arthropoda > Insecta > Lepidoptera > Geometridae > Gymnoscelis > Gymnoscelis rufifasciata. The sequence continues at coordinate 680,955 of OV815315.1, read as the reverse complement.
AGTTGGTACTTTGCATTCAGAAATACATTATCTTCAAGATTACGTTGTTTGTAATTTCAAACTTTTCTAACAAGTTTAGAGAGAACTCAAAAATGATTAGATATTAAAAATTTCAATCATTTGATTAAAGGAAACGAAATTCAATTGGAGAAATTATGTAATATTAATATGTTTTGTGGATGTTCCCGCGGATTAGAGGTAAATAAGCTATCTACTCGTAACAGTGAAATAATTATTCAAATCAGACCTGGAGTTTCTGAGATTTGTGGGCATTGTTTAATATATTTTATCATTACCCTAATAATAAAATGATCGGAGCACCAATGAAGAATGTTTCAAATTCGGGTTATTTTTTACTTCGCAATAGCTTGCGCTGCGTGCGCTGAGAAATCAGTCAATCTCGCAAAAAATATGAAACGCAAAAATATGATAAAATATGAATTCTTACAAGATCTAAAAAAAATATATTATTATTTATAATTTAAGGTTGGTTCATCATAACCTTTTTTTTTGTAACCAAATGTCGAAAAAGCACTAGGTACTTGGGAAGGCGTTTTCATGAACATTATATTAATCCTTATCAATATAAATAAGGCATTAATTGCAAATATTTAATTTAAAACACAATTGTACCTTACATCATTTGAATTCAATGAATATCTTAGGAGATATCGCAGTTTTATGATAACGTCCCAGTAAAATATGATCTATGTATAGCGCGCGCATTCGTACAGGCAGGCACGTCGGCGGTCGGTGGTCACAGATACTCTACGAGTTACTATACAGACGCTTGGTCGGCTCATTACGGAAAGATTACTTAGCAATCTACTTTTAAAATTTTACAGAAATATATTATATTGCTCGCACGCTCGCTATCAGTGAGGGAGGTAGTATTGTAATGTAATGCGCAAAGTCGAATCTATCAAGATACACGCGAATGCTCCCGGTGAGGAAGCACTATAAAGGTTTAAATACTAATATTTTTTCTCAGTTGGTTGCGAAATAACCTCCGATGTGACCCTGTTGGACTACCTCAGGAAATATCTCCAGCTGCAAGGGACCAAGTACATGTGTCGACAGGCGGGCTGTGGCGCCTGCATAGTAGCCGTCGCCAAGTCTCCTGGCGACACTCCTAAGGCGGTTAACTCTGTAAGTGTATATACAGTTATAAACAAGATACAGTAGGTAAGTTGGATCCAAATTTTTGACAAATTGTACCAAGGCTTTATAAAATTCTGCCCATAGTGCATATGGTTTATGAAGCTTTCGAAGAAGAACAGTGTTTACACTCCTTAAATAAGATTCCCATGGAACTGCAAGGTTTCAATCACTAAATTTAAAATATTGTAAATGCTTAATCTTTGTACATAAGCTTATTAAATTACTGCTTGGGGCGGAATCTGCTCCAACAAGACAAACAACTAATTATTGTAAAATATCAGAACAAAAATGAGCTAGAGTTTCTTATCGCTTCTCTGCTATATCTTAAATAAACCGAAGCGACCACATACGATTTTTTCGTGTTTTGACCGGAAATTGTTTGAGTTTTATTGTTTGGGGTTATATATAGACGTTGGAGGTTTTTTCTGTTTACGTCCGTAAGTGTTAACCATCTGAATTCTTACACGTGACCTCCGGGTGGTGCTAAGAACAGCCTTTGGTGGTAGGCCGCGGCTTGTCACCACCCTCCAGGCTGGGCCAGTTAAACTATTTTTTCGTGTTTCGTAATGTGGTTCGGAGAAGCCTTTAGGTCTTTACCTTTTAGGTCTTCATGCTCCATCTTCTAGATCTTAGACCACATCGTCACTTTACATCAGGTGAGATTGTGGTCAAATGAAGCATATCTAGCATAAAATCAAAATAAAAATTCTAAAATTTAACAATGAAAATAAATGATTTTGTAACTTGTATCTACAAAAACAAACAAACATACAAAGTATTTAGGTATGTCTACTAAGACATGTTTGTATGTTTGCTCCTGTATCAGAATCAATAGTCCTAATCTAGTCTTACTATCTGACGCCATATAACTCTGTTATTGATTCACAAACAATAAATGATTATAACATGTTTCACAGTGCATGGTGTCAATAACCTCATGTGACAACTGGGACATCACCACGATCGAGCATGTTGGGAACAGAAAGAAGGGTTATCACATCCTTCAGAAGACACTCGCTGAAAACAATGGGTCCCAGTGCGGTCACTGCTCCCCTGGGTGGGTCATGTCTATGTACTGGTAAGGATATCTCCCTGGTCACTATTTTTTAATTCTTAAGCCTACCCTTCAAGAAACAAATTGGTCGAAGGGACTAACAAAATCTCGTACGAAATATCGTAACTGGTGGGTTTGCTTATAATGAATTGTTTCTTTAGGGCGGGGCTGTGTGATTAGTGGTAGTTAAACATTTTAGATTTTGAATTTATCTAGGTCCTAATATTTGACCCCTTTACATTTTTTAAAAGCTGAATAATGTAGGTAAATAAATACTGTGAATCTCTACTAATTATATAGCTAAAGAATTTGTCTCTTTTTTTTTTTTTTTTTTTGTTTTCGGGGGAAAAAATCTGTTAACAGATACCATACTGTATGAGGGTACAAGTATGGTTATGTGGGGTTGTCAGAATTAGTTCTGGCGGACCCACTAAAATAACCCCCGGTGGCCGGCTTCTTTGCGTTGTCGATGTGCCTGGGAACTCCAATGGACCGCACCAGGCACATCTTGCATTGCTTCTTCAGCACGTCTCATATGTACCTCAGATGATAGTTTACGATGCCACTGCCACGTGTGACATCGCCCGTCTCAGGTCCGAAGTGTGGAAAAAGGAGCCCTCACTCTTTTATCCACGGACCCGAAATAACTGTACTTTAAAGAAAGATACAAATCACGAGACTGAAAGTGCAGAACGCCCGTTGCGTCTGCTATTCTGCCTCTCACGATCTCGTCCGGCAGCTTCTTTCTGGATCATTACGGCCTCACAAAACGATACCACCTCCTTCCAGGTTGTTTCATCCGCCAACATTTCTGCTATCACTGTAGGTAGTGAGAGATCCTGTCCGATCCTATCATTTAAGATCCGCCTTTCAGCACTCCACGCCGGACATTCTGCAAGGGTATGTTGGGCGGAGTCCTGTTCCGATCCACAGTGATGACATTGTGAGGTTGGTTCACGACCGATTCTATACAGGAACTCACCAAAGCAGCCATGCCCGGTGAGCACCTGAGTAAGACGATACGTGACGTTCCCTTTCTCTCTACCCAGCCAGGCATCAAAGCTAGGAAGAATTGCGCCCACTGCACGTTGTCGCGTGTTCCTTGGCTCCTCAAGCCGCTCGCGCCACCTTCTAATTGCACGTTGGTGCTCCTCCCGTCGTATTTCAGCGGGTGTGGCTTCGACATCATGACGCACTCGGTGGTATATGGTTGCATCCATGGCTGCCAGAATGTCGAAAGGCGGTAATCGGTTTGCTTATAATGAATTGTTTCTTTAGGGCGGGGCTGTGTGATTAGTGGTAGTTAAACATTTTAGATTTTGAATTTATCTAGGTCCTAATATTTGACCCCTTTACATTTTTTTAAAGCTGAATAATGTAGGTAAATAAATACTGTGAATCTCTACTAATTATATAGCTAAAGAATTTGTCTCTAAGTCAACTGGTATGATTTCAATAATTGTTTCTGTTTTGGATAACCCATTTTTCGAGGTAAACTATATCCTTTACCGCGGAAAAATTCGTTGTTCCCACGGGAAAACCCATAAAACACAGTCAACGTCGTGGCGTAAAACGCTAGTCATTCATAAGATTAGATAGTGTACATAAAATATAATGACTTATGTCAACAATTAATTAATGTTATTTTGCCTGGTAAACTTACTAGGGATGATTCTAAACAACTTCTCATTAAATCAGTACCGGTACATTTTCAGTCTACTGCAAAACAGAAAAAACATTACCAAGCTAGAAATAGAGAAGTCATTCGGCAGCAATGTCTGTCGCTGCACTGGCTACAGACCAATCCTAGACGCATTCAAAACTTTCGCCAATGACGGTGCTAATAACCAACTCCTAGATATAGAAGACCTAAACATATGTAGCAAAAGAGGAACAACTTGCAACAAAGAATGCAGCAGTGATGAAGAGGATTGGTGCATGGTGGAAAAAGAAGAAGTTATTGATAGACGGACATTGATAGAATTAAAAGATGGCAGGAAGTGGTTTCAAGCTACCAAAATAACTGATGTGTTCTCGATACTAGAACAAGAGGGTACAAAATCATACATGCTTGTAGCGGGGAATACTGCTAAAGGTAAACTCAATTAAAATACTTTGATATTAAGTATTGTGTCCAAAAACGTCGTTTTGGCTAAGTGGGAGCACACTCGACTTTAATTCCGAAGGTCGTGGGTTCAAACCCCGCCAAGCACCTCTGGATTTTCTTCTTTAAAATGTGTGTGCGCTTAAAAAACACGTGCTTTAACGGTAAAGACAAACATCGTGAGGGAACCGGCATGTTCTGAGATCTTTATATATAATTGAAATTCACCAACCCGCACTTGGCCAGCGTGGTGAATTGAGGCCTAATCTCTTTCGTCAAGAGAGAGAGCCCTGTGTCTGATCAGTGGGAACGTTAATAGGGTGATGATGATGATTGTGTCTACATAAAAAAATATTATATTCTTTTCAGGAGCCTACCCAATAATAGAGTACCCGTTGATACTTATAGATATAGCGAAGATCGCAGAGTTAAAAGGTTATGTGTCTGATCAAAACCTTATAATCGGCGCTGGTAATACTATGACGGAGCTGTTGGATATTTTCAAAAATTGGTCTCTCAGAGAATATTTTGGTTATTTGAAAGAGTTTTATGATCATTTAGAATTGGTTTCCCATATTGCTGTAAGAAACGTAAGTGTTAATCATAAACAAACCAATCATAAATGGGTACTATCGCTAGCAAGGTATTGAATATAAGAATTTTAGTGTCATCTTTAAGCACCTATGTTTTTTTTTATTTTTGTATTTTACTTTTGATATGTCTAAGTTTTGTAAAACCAAACAATGGAAATAAATTATTTTGTTTCTTGTAAAGACTTTGTAATGATTATATTATAATTATGTTTTGTTTGCATTAAAAATTAACAAATTAAATTGAAGTTGCGTAAATTTGCAGATTGGAACTATTGGAGGGAATTTGATGATAAAACACCAACACAACGAGTTTCCGTCAGATTTGTTTCTAATGTTCACAACAGTAGGGGCAGCCATAACGATCAGTGAGTATTTTTAACTAAAACAGGGTAAATACTAGAGCAGCTGTATAATAAGCGTATTAATTAAAATAGAATTTGACAAAAGTGTATGACCGATGGTGAGTGTAATGACCTCCTAAATTACATTTTGCCCATTTCGGCATGTACTGGCAAGACGATCAGGCTGTATCAGCTGCCACATATTTCAAAATGTAAATATCTCATAAGGTAATTCGCGAATTTTAATATTTGAAATTAGCTAACAAACTAAGATAAATAGTCAAATTCATGCCATAATATCGGCTTGCCTGCCAGATTTTGTGCAAAAAGAAAGAGTTGTGAATAAATTATTTTGTATGAGTAGGTATATGGTTTTATGTTTTAATCTCATCAATATTATTTACACATCGTAATTAAAAATATAAAATATATGTCATCGCTTGAACTTTTGAGATATGATAGTCTAAACACATGTCGTCTTAAAAACGCGTTATCCCTGATTATCATAATTCGACACCGCAGTTGAATATTAATAAACAAATCACTTAAATAGGTGACCTACACAGCTCTATTCATACCTAAAATAAATAACATAACATGACTTGAGGCACAGTGAAAGTGTTAATATAAACAAAGCAATTATAAAAATTAAAGGGGCGTGGCCTTGAACCACTCCAACAAGCGAGCCTATACGATGCCCACTGTAGATAACATAAATTTATAATTAAAAAAAAAAAACCTATATCTGAACCTTACCCTTAAAGTTTAAAAGTCATACTATTTTGTAAATGTGCACGTGATGCGCTTTCATTACAGACCCCACTCGAGTATATTTGCAGATATTTGATTTTCTTTCTCCACTTTTACCCTCATAACTTTTAAACGATTTTCGAGCAAATATGCCTGACAGACAGACAGACTGACAGACGGACAGACAGACAGACGGACACCTTAAACTTATAACACCCATCTTTTTTACCGAAAGTTAAAAAAAAAACTATAGTAAGGTATTACTAAAGTTTAATTTAACTGATATGTACTGTTTTTTTTTTACGTAGAACCCAATACCTCCTTACAAACATTAAATTAAAATAATCTAAAACATTATCACTTAACTACCTTACTTTCTTTTTATGACTTTTACCACAGATTACATTATATACTATTACTCACATAATAAAGTTTCCTATGTAAATTGAATCATTAACTTAATCTATTTTTGTTTGTACTTCACACAAAAAAAAATATTACTCATAAAAATAAAAATTAAACGTTGTTTATTGTTGCTTGTAAAATCTTAATTTTTTAAGTATTACAATTTAACCGTCGATGTATTTAAGAGTTAAACAAATATTGTAGGCGCACTTGTATTTTTAAAATTTTACATTAATCCATTTAAACAATGGAAATTATGTCTCAATTTTTATTCCAGTGAATAAGACACGAGTTCCGCAAACTATGTTAATAGCTGACTTCTTGAAACATGACATGAATGGATACCTTATTTTAAATGTTAAACTACCCCCACTTTCAAACAACAACATAGTGAAAACATACAAAGTAAGTATGCATTTTGTTTTGGTATTATTTTACTTGCAATTGGCTTCGATTTTATAACCAAACTAGCAGCGCGCCCCGGCTTGGCATGGGTAATTATTAAAGTATCATATTCCAGTTTTACTCGCCGTAAAAACCATCATTGGACTTCCGCGAACATAAAAAAAAAGAGGTAGAGGTATAAAAAAAGAAATATCCAAATTGGTTCAGACGTTGTTGAGTTATGCACATTTTGCGATTCATTTTTATAATTATAGGATTATATTTACCTACATAAAGAAACATAATACAAGGCCACTAAATAAAACAATGAAAGTTGGTCATCAATCATGCAAATAATAATTTACGTAAAAAGGAAATTTAACCCACTGATTCAGAAAGCATTCAAAACATTTGTCTAAGTAATACAAATTAGCAGAAGATGATTATATATTTATGTCAATCAGTAGTAATGTAGATTAAATTATATTTATAACGCTTAAAAATAATTTCAACAGGTAATGCCAAGATCACAATCAGCTGTCGCAGTTGTTAATTTTGGAGGTTGTTATGAATTTTTACCGACCAAAGACAGACTCCAAAAATGTAGATTGGTCTTTGGAGGACTATCACCTACATTTTTCAGAGCAGTTAATACAGAAAACAGTATCATAGGGAAACAATTGTTTACAAACGAAACCTTGCAGTCAGCTATCCAAGTATTAAAACAAGAATTAGTAGTCACAGATTATCTATCAGGATTTTCAGCGGAGTACAGGAAGAATCTTGCTATTGCACTTTTTTATAAGGTAAAAGTTAAATACAAAATATTTAGCTTACTTCAATAACCATTATAATCGATAAATCAACCCTTTATGATGTTGGATCCGTAAGAAAAGTTTAAATACAGTAATAGACATTCTACGACCAAAGAGAGAGAGAGTGAGAGTGATCAAGTATTATTATAAAAAAAATGATACAGTATTTTAAAAACCCAAACCAAGATTATATATATATATAACGGGATATTAAACATGATCTATTTGGTTATGAAGTTCCCGATATTTTGGCACAGTTACGTGCACCATGATCACGGTTGAACTGAAGGTGGAAATCATGTTAAATATCGCGTTATAGAGGTATATCTAAATAATGTTAATAACCGTGATCGGTTCAAAAGTTCCAAACGAAGCTTATTAAAAAATTACTAAACCAGCTCAAGGCAACTTCTATTTTCCAGAGTCTACTATCATTGTGTCCTAAAAATATCCTGAATGAGAAATATGTGTCAGGTTCAGTAAAATTACATCAAACAAGACCAGTTTCTAAATCTACGCGTCATTATGAAACAAACGCGTCTCTGTGGCCATTAAACAAACCAATCACGAAACTTGACAGTCTAGTAAGTATTTTTCTAAAAACTCCGATAAAGATCCTTTTGAATGCTATATATTTCTGATATTGAAAACTTTTTATTCAGATCCAATGCGCTGGTGAAGCCCTTTTCACAGACGATTTACAACCAATCCACAATGAAGTATTTGCAGAAATAGTCTTGAGCACAATACCAAAAGGAACCATTATTTCAATGGATCCAAGCAAAGCATTGGTAAGAATACCAGATTTAAAATTCATCCTTTTAAAATATTTATTATGTTTGGATATTATATAATGATTATTTTCCAGAAATTTCCAGGTGTGATATCATTTTATACAGCAAAAGATATTCCTGGCCTTAACTCCTTCACGCCGGCCGATGACATTTTTAACAGAAAAAATGAGGAAGTTTTAAGCAGCGGTGAAATAAAATACTTCAATCAGCCCATTGCTGTAGTGGTCGGCAAGACACGACATATAGCTGAATTGGCTTCAAAAATGATAATTGTGACTTATGGAAACGTATCAAAGCCAGTTATTGATATAAGAGAAGCAAAACTCGATCCTGAAAGAAACACTACGTTTGGTGAATATCCAGCTACTGAACAAGGGGACGGAGCCTTAGCTAAAGTACAGGGAACAAGCGCTATGGGTGGTCAATTCCATTTTACTATGGAGACGTTTGCAGTTATTGCAAATCCAAAGGAAGATGGCTTGGAAGTGCATGCTACTTGCCAAATGCCAGATGCATTACAAACTATGGTTTCTCGAGCTTTAAATATAGACGCAAATAAGTAAGTATTGGAGTATGTTCAATTTCTTTGTATTTTTACGATATATTTTATAGAATAGCCTATCATAATTATGAGTACTGATGTAATATTTTTTGATTCAGAATTGATGTCTTCATACGTCGTGTTGGTGGAGGTTTTGGATTTAAAATCACTAGGATCATCCTCTCAGCAGTTGTTTGCTGTCTTGTCAGCCATAAACTGAATTTGCCGTGTAGGGTCACCCACACAATTCAAAAGTTGATGCGGGCCTTTGGTAAAAGAACTCCGTGGTCAAGTGATTATGAAGTTAGTTATTTCAATTTCCCTTATGACATTTTTTATCATATTTAAGCCAACTAGCCTATTTAACATCAAAAATATTCAACATATTTTTACTACATAGTTTTCAGTGGATGGCAAAGGTGTTATACAATCTGGTAATATGGCGATGTACGAAGACAATGGTTTTGATATAAACGAAAAGCTCACACTATTTGGCGTTGATGTATATAACAACTGTTATAATAAAACTAAATGGGATTTCAAAGCTGTTCACACAATAACAGACACAGCAAAAAATTCGTGGTTCCGAGCACCAGGTACAAATACAGCCTTTATTTACAGCAATACATTCAAAATTAGTATCTTTTATAATTTTCTATCCAACAGCTGCAATAGAACATATTGCATCAATGGAGATAGTCATGGAACACATAAGCCACGAGCTCTCTTTAGACCCGGTTGAAGTACGAATAGCTAACCTAGACCCAGAAACGGCAGAGGAAATGAAAAGCATAATAGATAAAATGGTATCTGACAGCAATTATAAAGAACGACGTGCACAAGTCAACTCTTTGAATATAAAAAATAGATGGAAAAAGCGCGGTCTCCGACTAGTTCCTATGAGATACGGCCATACTACTCCAAGATACTTTGACGTCAACATATCTGTGTACCACGCAGATGGATCTGTATCTATAAGCCACGGTGGCATTGAAATGGGACAAGGAATCAATACAAAAACAACACAAATATGTGCTTACTTACTAAATATACCAGTAGGTAAAATCCAAATAAAATGTAACAGTACAATTAATGCACCGAATTCAGCTGTCTCTGGTGGCAGTTTAACAAGCCTTTCCATCGGAATAGCTACTAAAAGAGCCTGTGAAGAGCTGCTTAAAAGACTAGCACCTCTTAAAGCAAAAATGGGGAAACCAACATGGGAAGAATTGATAACGCAAGCGTATAAGGATGGATTGGATCTACAAACGCATGGATTTATAAGTCCTCAAGATTTATATAAATATTATCTGTTTGGAGTCGCTGTGGCTGAAGTTGAGCTGGACGTTCTAACGGGAGAGATAGAAGTACTAAGAGTTGATATCTTGCAAGATGTTGGACAAAGTGTTAATCCTGCTTTAGATATTGGTCAGGTGAGCTACGTTTTTAATTGAGGGTCTAAATGTAAGCTCGGATTGGCTAATGTAGCGTCGGACATCCAAAAAATTTACAGATAATAATTATGCTTAAAACCACTGAGTGAGCCCTATGTCCAGCATCCGTCATAAGTCCAAAATTAGGATAGTGATGAAAATAAGCTACACAGTTATAAGTCATTATTTTTTTTCATTACTTTAGATACAATTGTTGCTTAACTCATTCAAACAACTAAAACTGTTCAGACCAATTAAACAAAATTTAAATTTCTGACAGAGTTACCATTTTCCAGCTTTGTTATATAGTCCAAAAACATTATTTGAAGATGGCAAAATTAACATTTCAGGTAGAAGGCGCTTTTGTAATGGGCATGGGTTACTGGACGTGTGAGAAACTCGCCTACAACAAGTTCACGGGGGAGATACTAACTGATAGCAGTTGGTTCTACCACGTACCTCAGGCCAGGGATATACCTCAAGACTTCAGAGTGTCTTTGCGCAACGGATCGTATTCATATCCGGATCTTATGGGAGCAAAAAGTAAGTAGGTATAGTCAGGTAGATGAGTACATAAAATTTAACAGTGTTAAATGGTTTATTGAAGGTATTAAATATACAAATTATAAATATTTACTTTATATACTATATACTAAATATTTAATTCACATTTTAATTAAAGAAGTAGGTATGTATATTTTCAAAATGTGAAACGCTTTAAATATTTTGTTAATGATGTTTTAAATAGAGATCACCTGATGTCTATAAGTACAAATAAATCAAAAAAATACTGAATTTTATTGATTTATTTGTTTATTTGGACCGACCAACAAGATCATTATAATCTAGTTTAAGGACTTTAGCTCAACGCATACATTTCGAGTGCTTGAAAGACCAGCAAACGATATTATCGTTTTTATATGCGTTTCTTTTAACTTCTCGATCAGTGGCTCAGAGGTGTTTGTTCGGGGTGATTTATCCACGTCGTCCACGTTTTCGAAAAGTTTTGACTTGTTTTGTTTTGAATGCGCCGGGTCTACGAGACCATGTGTCGTTCTTTGTGTAACTTCACAGAAGTTAAACATTGTTTTCGAGTAATTTTTTAGATTTTGCGTTTCTTAATTTAAATTGTTATAATTATTATTATTCAACTAGAAACAGGCCAATTGCAAATAACAGTTCAAAATTCATAAAACTTTATTCAATTCACAATTAATTGGCACTGTATTTGAATATTACAAAATCGAATTAATCCTAGGTACTAATTAAACACAATGTCCTTAATTAGTTACAACAATTTATCTTATTCTAATTACAATTAAAGTAGTTTTTCACACTCTCATCTTCAAGAAAGTCACTAACCGAGTAATAACACCCATTCAACAAGATCTCTCAGTGTTTGTAAGCAAGTTTTTTCTGTAACATTATCTCGGATTGTTGCAGTGGTTGGCGAGCCACCGATTTGTAAGACTGTTGTTGTCCCCTTCGCCGTCAGGGAAGCCATCACTTCGGCCAGGTGCGACGCAGGGCATCATGCTAATGATTGGTGCAACTTCGGTAAGAAGAATCGAATTAGTAGGCTTTATCACAAAAAAAAAATAGTCCCGTCATTTAGATAATCCTACTACTATTATAAAGGCGAAAGTTTGTAAGTATGGATGTATGGATGTTTGTTACTCTTTCACGTAAAAACTACTGAATGGATTTGAATGAAATTTAGTACACAGATTCTCTAGAGCCTGAAAAATAACATAGGCTACTTTTTACCGCGGGAAAACGTCATTCCGCGGGAAAATCCATTATAACGCGGGTAACACCGCGGGGCCCATCTAGTTAATTAATCATATTTTTCGCACGACCCAAGTGTTCGAATATACCTAGTGTCACATAATCATATCAATCAATCCCAACTGACTGTAAAAACTGAAGGCAAATCAAGATATTTATTTTAACTTCTTAGTTCAAACGAAAAATCAAGACAATACAGTGAAATGAAATTTCGCGTGACGGAACGATTTCATACGATTTATACAGACGGGATTGATATTACAAACCCCCACTCCGGAACTCTTATGTTCAATATCTTGGCACTTTTATAATAAATTGATAAAGCTAAAAATGGTCGCTTTGTGGTCTTAGGTGAGCAAAGAGCACAGTACAGATTGGGTAGCGTCCGACGCTGATGATAATGTTGCATTTTCAGATGGCCCATACACGATCGAGAAGAATTTTTTATCAGCTGATACTAAAACAGAAGAGTATAAATTTAACTAACGAGGGAAAACAAATATGACATTCTTGAACTTGAATTAAAATGATTGTATGTTCAGCTTTAGATATTGTTAACCTATCTTGTGTTTAAACAGAGCCGCTTAGTAAATATTAAACGTAGCTACTACTTACTTTGCTTTAATTGTTCATTCATATTGCGTTGTTTGATTTATTGTTAAAGAGCATCGAACATCGTTGGCATACCTACTCGACCGCCATTTTGGCCAGTATTCTACACACTACAACCCTTTTTGTTTGTAATCATTTACTCTATCGGTTGACATGAGTTTCATCACTGGCCGCCGAATCACGTTTTTTCAAAATGGCGGACTAGTAGGTATGCCAGGCTCCATACAAAAATGTTTATTAAAAAATTGTTTGTTTCACTATTGTTTATATTTTACATTACAAAGAACGGCCTTCACCAAGATTAATGCATTCGTATGTTATCTATACTAATATTATAAAGCTGAAGAGTTTGTTTGTTTGTTTGAACGCGCTAATCTCAGAAACTACTGGTTCGAATTGAATAATTATTTTGTGTTGGATAGTCGAGTTATCGAGGAAGGCTATAGGCTATATAACATCACGCTACGACCAATAGGAGCAAAGATATAGTGGTAAATGTGTAAAAAACGGGAGAAATTGTTCATCTTTGAAGCCTTCCGCACACGTTGCGTGCGCCGTGAAAACGGTTCAAGATACACAAAAAATATGTATTAAAGAATAATAGCTCTTTTAATGATCTAAAAAACAGTCCGCGATAGTATATGTCTATCTTTTAAGTTTAACTCACAAAAACCGTTTTTATGGTACCTAATTTGGTCGAAATAATTTGTTTAAGTTGTATCAACATAATAATATTCAAATAAATATGTTGTTGGTTAAGAGTACTTCATCCATTATAACGCGGGTAGCACCGCAGGGCACAGCTAGTATACAATAAAATAAGACAATATTATTGTATTAACATTTCAGGATATTATTAATCTACTAATATTATAACTAGGTAAAGTTTGTGAGATTGTGAGAATATTTGTGATGTTGCAGGGTGCAATCTCTAGATCTACTGAACCGTTTCGAATGAACATTTTGGTACACAGGTCCTCCAATATTTAAGAAGAGATTTGGGCTATCACTTCTTACCATAGATACTCTAAGGCTTGCATTTGCTCTCACCTTGCATTTTTGTAGCATCTTGTGAGGTATCAGATTACGGATACAGAGGTTGCACGAAGACTCAATATATGAAGCTGGCTTGGTCTGTGTCACAGCTATACCATGGACTAAAAATAATGGCAATGCTACCTGACTTTATTCCTCATCGTTCGTGAACTTTGAGCGTTTCAAGAAGAGAATTAGTAAGGACGTGTAATGTTATTTTTATAAATCTTATATTCTTTTGTTATAGTAATAAGAATTAATTTAAGTAATTTCAGCAGTAGCTGAAATTAAAAAGGTTACTTGTGGTTGATAGGTAGGTAATAAGTTCGTACCTGTAGCTGTGGTAGGTTCAGGTGAAAATAAGTCCGACAGGTTAGGTTTCACACACTGTATTTATCACAGCAAACACTATAGTTTTATAAGAAGGAGCGGAAGGCACAGCACAATGAAAGCTACAGTAAACAATTAACACGGACAGAATATAAACGTTACACAGAGCGAGAAGATAGTTTAAGACCAAAAGATTTACAAAATCTTTTGTTAACAGTAATAACAGCAAAAGTAAGTAGTGCGCGGTAGGAAGGTTCCATACGACTGTTCTTTGTTTTCGAATTCCGTTGAGAGTTAAATAAGTGAAGTTGAGGGTAGAAGAATAAACTATCTAAGAGGCGAATGTAAGAACATAGTGTGAGTGTATGAACGGTAAGTTAGAGTAAAGATTCGATGTATAGAAGTATGAACATAAGTATGAACTGAAAGTAAATGTGAAAAGTAGATATATGAAAAAGTGAAGACAAGGCGTGAATATTATTATGATGAAATTTCAATAATTAAATAAATACGAATTAATAAATATGTAATAATAAATAAATAAATACATGTGAACCCCACATTACTCTTTTTCAAAAGAATGTCTTGATCGCCTGAAGGCAGAGACGAGGTTAACGATGGAAAAAACATGCCCAGAAGAAGCCCGTTAAAAAAAAACTGTCTTATCGTAAAATATGTTTGCAGCCAAGTTTACTTTCCCACAACCCATTCTTAATACTCTTGGACGATTTATACATAGCCTAGCAATAAATAAAATACTCTTTCAAAATATTTATGAAACTTCTATCCGTTTTTAGTTATATTACCAGTATTCTATTTCCCAGAGTTTAGCGCAATACAACAGCACAGAATAGGTGTATGCAAATGAGCGTGGAAAAATCAGGGCTCGACAGAATGACGGACGGCGCCGTATATTATTGTAACACGGGATTGCGGCGTTTCTCATTTATGCTCCCGCAGGATCAAAATCTCTTGTTTGCATTATTTTCTGGAATATATTTTGCTTAGAGGAGATAAGCTTGCTTGTGATGGTGCAGAGTTATGGGTCTGGGATCCATATGAAATAGTGAAACTTGATTTATATATATTTATTATCCTAACCGATTTTGTCCATAGCGACTGCATCACTGGACAGGCATTTAAGGCCGCTCATAAAAATGAAAGAATCAAATGCGTGGGTCAATATTTGGTCATTATAATTTGAAAATTGGGCATTTACTTTTCAAAAACTATGTGGCAAGAGTAATGGAAAGAGCTATGCCAAAACAAAAAAAAAGTGTGTGTGTGTGTCAGCTACGACGCACGATTGGAGTTTACTACTTACGAACGATATTATGATATATGTACATCGAATAGAAAAAAAGGGTACATGAACGCATCTGCTAAAATGATAAGAGAAACAAACATTATATCTGTAATTATTCGGATTGTTCATATTACTTCAATAAAGCGTATTACATAAAGTATGTTACAAAATAATAATAATTGTGTTCAATTTATACAAATCCAATTTTAGGATGATTGATTTCTTTCACTTTGAATTATAATTATCATTCTTAAATATCTACTGCAAAGAACAAATTTATTAGGTGTCGAAACTATAGCTTCTTTTTAATATTTTAATTAATAAATAACAGAAGGTACTTATTATATGTTCCAACGAAAGGCGTTGAGAGGACCATAAATTCGTCAATTGTTTTAGTTCCCTGCACAAAAACGTAAAAGCTATCTTTGTAAGACGATATCCAAGTGAAAAAGAAACGTCCGGCCAAAATTTTTTGTATAAGTATATTGATGATTTTACTGAATAACTTTGCACTCTCACCTCTACTCACTGAGAAATTCTAAGTGAATGCTAGACGAATACTTTTTCGAACGCGTATTCGAATGTCAAAAATGGTAACTCGCATTCCAGAGACACAACAAACAACCAATCAAAATGCGTTAAAGTTCTTATTTCGAACGTGACGTTTCGACGGTATTCCATCTCATTCTTTTACACGTTGAATCCTACAGATATATATGTTTGTCTCTTTCTACGTAACGCCTCAACTTTTGTGTTACACTTGATTTTACTCCCCATAAAATTTCCATACCGGGCCTTATAACTCAAATCGTTTCTTAAGGGGTAAACTCCAAAAAATAAAACCATTTAATTACTTAGCTGCTGTGCCTGCAAATATAAGTTATTATTGGCACAGCAAACTATATTTTGTGATGTTTGCACAATTGTGTAAACTTATTATTAGAAACCCAAAGATACACTTCGCTGGTTCCCTGCGACACAGCCGCATTCCAAAATTTCTGTTTTTTCAGTAGAGCCTGTCAAAGGAGTTGCAAAAACAGGTTTTTTTCATTTTTCGGATGGTTATGGTTTTATATTATATGATTAAAGTATAACGTTACCTGCGTCTTTTGCCCCTTAACCAGTATGTATTTTTAATTTAAGAGTAGATAAAACACAAACACGTATAAAGCAAGATAAGTCCGTTTAAAATATAAAAAATATTAAGATTTCTAGATGAAATTATTTAATAAAACGACGCAACTGACGAAATCTAAATGGTTTATTTTAAAATATAAACATAATCTACTGAAAAATTAAAAAGTTATCAAAGAAAGGAATAGCATGCTACACTATGAAATACTCTTATCATTAAATTTTTACTTCTAAGTCTTTTAGACATTATTTTCTATTAACGACTTTTCAAACATTAATTAAATTATACTTTTAAGATCATAAATTACAATTTAAGATCTTGTTTAAATACTTATCAGAAAATAAACATTATAATCAATAAAATTAGATAGAAATTACTAAAAAACTTGGCTTAGCCAATCAAACAGTCTTAATAACAAGTCTTATTTCTTATGTATAATTATAAAATACTTCTTACTTTGAGAATGAGTATTTTTGCCTAACCATTAGTTAAAAGATGTGAATTATAAACAAAGTTGTTTATAAATGCTTAGCAATTCTACAAAAATTAAATTATCTGTGTTACAAGTAATATTTTATAACTAAGGTAAATACTAGAGACAAAGATAATGACTCTAAACTGCGTACTTATTCTTGTACTAGTAATTGTAATGATAGAGAAACGTGACCATCTTATTAGTCATGTTATTATTTTAAGTTACGTAAGTTATTATTACAAACTATTTTAGTAACTAAGTCAGATTTATATTAAATTTAGCTATGTACTTATTGAATATATTTTTATATTTTCTATTTTTCGACACTGAAATGTATCATCTTGCTTACGTTTTTCTTTTTCGTGATCTCCGGGGCACAACTTCATCAATAGTTATCGATTCCACACTAGGTAAATCAACGCTAGGGGTGCAGAATCAATAGTGGCAGCCGGAGAATCGAAGCTAAGAGTATGGTTATTCATATCAGATGTCAGCATTAGGGTATGTGGGTTCTTCCTGAAAACTGCTGTGTTGCTGAGAATCAACACTGAGTAGCTGGGGCATATTGCTGAGCGTTAGTTTCCGACCTTCGGTGGCTTTTTTGTTTTAGTTGGTAATGTTGGAGCTCTTGATAAGCCCATCCAGATCCAGGATAGGATAGGATCCAGAGCGGTTTTGATAAAATAGCTACATCAGAGATTGATTCGTAAATTTTATTCTTTGAAATTAATTGGAAATTGGGATCTTTGACGCTGTCATCTGATGAAAAATCAGTTGCACTTGAATCATTTTCGCAAACGCTTTCTTCGACAAAAAAGTTAGGTATGTTGATGATGATGAGTGCAAAGCTTGGTTTTCTGCTACCATGTTAAGGATTCTTTGAGTTCTGCTTTCCATCCTGTAAAATATTATACAAATAAAGAAACCACCACCACCAACACCCTACTTAAACCACAAAGTGCAAAGTCGTAGTTTCTATCTATAATTTCCTATCTAGGCATTATTTTACATCTTTACATTGTGATAAAAAAGCTATGAAGAAAAGTTAAAAGGTGAAAGCCTTACAACAGCCAATCCCACTGATTAAAAAAAAATAGTAAGTATTTTGGATTCATGGGATGTTTGTCACCTATTCAAAGCAATATAAACACTGAGTAGTAATAACTTAATAAAATTCTATTGTTCTATTATTATTTATATATTTACCTTAATTTTCAATAGTAGTAACCTTCTAATATCGTTGACGAACGATGTACAGTATAAAGTAATACTTTTGTATACATGCCTAAATAGGAGTTAAAGAAATTCTACATAATATAAAAAATATACTAACGAATTGAGAAACCACCTCTTTTCTGTAAAGTCGGTTAAAAATATATTTAATTGGCAAAAGCTATGAACGCATTTTGCTCCCCATTTTTGTCAGGCGCTGGGCTTACCCATTCATGTTATATCGATATATATCTAGATATATATATTTCCTTGATAGGTACAGGATCTAGGTTTGAAAGCTTTGAAGGAAGCAAATAGGAAGCAATTATTGGTTTATATAAATCACAGCAATTCCACACCGCACGTCGTCTACGGCCAGGTGACCGGCCATCCTGACGTCAGAATGAACGGTCACCATGAAAGTTCTAATTTCTCCTAAAATATAAAGGAAGCAAATCCCTTATTGAAGGAAGCAAATAGAAGCAAATGGGAAGCAATTTTTGCAGCATTTCCACGTTAAATACGACAGGTGACTCGCCATCCTGACGGTGACAAGATATCCACTACTCACTATTTAGATTTCCAGAAGTAAGTAAGTCGTAGTCTACGTTTTTTTAAATGACTCAGTGGCGCGGTGGGCGTAGCCGCTCTTCGAGGTAGCGAGTTCGATTCCCGCCGAGGGCCCAAGTGTTTGTATGTTCTTCAATCACTTTATCCTCGTTCGGGTGTTTAATATGTATAATAAAAAATATCTATATATGCATGCCTATGTCTCTGTTAAATATATTAGATATCTAGTACCCGTAACACAAGCTTTAGATATTAACACTATTAACATTGTTGTGTGGACTGCCCGGTTACTATTAACATTGTTGTGTGGACTGTCCGGATTTTTTTATATATATTTACGTTAAGAGGCCTCTTAAACATTAAAACAAATACACATGTAAAAAATTCGTTTATCAATTAAAATTATCATTAACAACAACCAATCTTTTGGTATAAGAAGGCGAAGTCACGCGAACTTTCTCAACCTTCCGCTCTACTTCAGCCAGTTCTTTAATCTGCCTTTCTCTCTCCTCATCTCTCTTCAATCTCTCTGCGTAATCAAAATAGCTATAACGACTAGCCTTCTTCACTTTCTCTACTTCATCGTCTGCCTCAGTCTTCTCGACAGGTTTTTTTTCCTCTGGTTGGAGTCCTGTAGCTTGTTTCAGCTTGTGAAATCTTTCTAAAAGTTGTTTTATGCAATCTGGGCATACATTACCATATTCCTTCTTCATGCGTTGTGTGATGCGGTTAACCTTATCGTTCGGGCCACCTTTGCATATATAAGACTTCCTGCAATTCGTGCATACTAGTTTTTTCCTTTTTGGGGAAGACTTATGGAAAAAAAACGGGAACTTCATGGAATGGAATGCACTGAAATAAAACAAAAAGATTACTTCCTTAACATACCTATTGCGAGTCAAATTCGCGTGAGTTCGGTATATGTGTTATCGTTGGATTTATTTAAAATAAAATAAAATTTATTGTGGGTTACAAAATGAAAAAAAAATCGTATAAAGATACTAAAACTTATAAAACTAACTATTATGACCACTCAGTGTAATTCTACTATAGGGCGTAATGAACACTAGGTACTGTAGTAGCGGTCTTTCGTAGCGCCAGGTAAGTAAAATGCGGCACGTAAAAGTAGGTAAATAGATAATCAGATAATGCTATAAAGTTTACATATACAGGTACCCATCTTTCTATTTTAATATTGTTAATATTAAAATAGAAAGATGGTATATAAGTCAAACTTATAGCATTATAATCTGAGTTCCATATTAAAATTATAAGCGCCCCTGCACACGACGCACGCCGCCGCCTCGCCTTCAAAGCCTAATTCTATGGGTTATATAGATAGAATAAGTTTAAACGGCTGTTAGTAGACATTGCTAGCAACGAAGAAATTTCAGGTTACATTGCTATTTGAGGCGTATAGGAGCAAATCCCGCTAAAACGGTTTTTCATCCATATCATGTTATTTATGCCGCTGTAAAGCCGTTTGATTTCTCTACTAACTGAACATATAATTTCCAAGCATATCCCTCTATAACAGTGTTAAATTAAGACTTCAACACCATGCTTAGTAGCAGAATCCGCTAAAACGGTAAGGGTGAATTGCAAAATCCTCTATAACAGAATCGACCAATCAGAGCGCTTGGTTCGCACCGCGCGACTGGGAAAACAGTATGGCAGACTGAGGTGTTTTGTGATAAACATTGAAGTTGTGTGATTACGTTTTAACTTATTTTAAAAAAGATAATGGATGAATTGAAGCAGTTGGTGACAAAATGTGACTATAAACATTCAAGGAAACGACCAGTTAATAAAGCTTTGTGGAAGCGTGAAGTGGCTCGCGAGAAACGGTGAGTAAAAAGTTACCTCTAAACTAACGTAAACAGTTCAAAAAAGTTGTTATGCAATATGCTGCAAGAAATTATAAAAACGCGGGAAGTCAGATTGAAATACCTACTTTTTGGTTTATTTTGATGGCTTGCTTGTTGTATATACTGACATTGGTAATTATTTCAATAGGTAGGTATGATTTTTAATTTTTAAATTTTTAAACCCACTCCAATTATTGTTTTAATTTAGTTAGGTACTTACTTAATGTTTTTTTCTAGGTACACGGCTCCCGGATTACCTCAATTCCCAAAATGTAATCACAACCAAAAGGCGTTTCGCTGCAGTACAGTGACATCCCAAGATATCAGGAATTTATATTTATTTTGTATTATAATATAACTTTTGACCATGTGTATGTTTTTTTATTTCATTTCAGATATTTTACCTCTTCCTTAGCATAATTTACAAGCACCTACTTATTTAATTTTACACTTTCACTTATTGCATAACGCTATCCACACAACAAAGATATCATAAATAATTTTAGATGCAAAATCCGCTAAAATGCCATCTGTCAATAACAAAACCCTCTATAATGACAGGTTAGCTGCAAAACCCGCTAAAGTGATTTAATTTTTGTCTACAGCTTTATATTAGTGTTTAATATTGTCTATATATTTTTATATTATGTTTGCCTATCCTTTTACGATGATTTTAATACTAAATTCAGTCATAATTCTTTAGTCATAAATGCCTCAATCGTTTTTTTTAATTTGCGGCAAAACAGAAAGAATCGTTATAGCGGGTTTTGCTAATAGACGCCTCATTTATGAATGGGTAAGTAAGCAGCGACGCTTAGGGATCATTCGACCATTTAACAGGTAGTCAGCGTCTTGGCGCAGTGGCCCTTAATATTATGTACTATAAGTTTAATAAAAATGCCAACCATTTTTTGTCAGGATTTTGTACTAGTTTTGCTTTCATTGGATCCCCTCGATGTTTTTTATCATCAGCGACCGCGTCAATCGCATTTCTCGGATCAAAAACGCGATATTCCGAGATCGCGCCGTCTTTATTCTCTTGTGCAAACGAATCATCTGTGTCTTCACGCTTAAATTTATTCAACGACGATTCGTAATAATCCTCGTTTTGTGTACGGCTGTGAAAAGCAATAAATTAATAATTATATTTTGAAAGAATAGTTAAGGGCCTGTTACAAAATGTTCGAGTCAGTTAGAATTATAGAACAATCTCGCTTGCCTGGGCAGTTGGCAGTTGAGTTGATAGCTCTATAGCTTTGACTATTGACTAAGTCTACTCTTCCACGAGCGAAAGAATCGCGACGAGTCCTAGCTGACATCGTCGGGTAATCTCCACGAACGAGAGAGTATTTTGCCAGCGAATCGTCGCGTCTCGTAACGGAATGCGTGGCGGGCGTGGCGGGTTTTGAACCCATGCCCTTCGGAATAAAAGTCGAGTGTCCTCCCACTTAGCCATCACGGCTTTTAACATTTCATTTTCAGCGTTTTTCATTTATCCTTAACATATCTAATACTCACAATTAAAAATATTTTATAAGCTGTGAATAGTTAAGCCAAAGAATATTCATCGTAATCGGTTTTTAGCCTTCATCATCAGTCATTATTTGAACTAGAATATTTATATTATTCCTTAGTGATTAATTATTGCACAGATAACATAAGTTTAGGTTTGTATGAGCCATTTCACTTGGCCTAACATAATGACTGTTATTTATATCAGGGCTTTGCTGTTGAGCATCACAATAGATTTGGATGGTGAATCTGCCAAGAGTGAGTAAGAACGACTGTCCAGCAGATTTAGAGAATATAAGATTGTGTTTCCACTAGATGCCTCAATATTTAAGAGAGTAATATCATAAACCCTTTGGCATACCAAACGCTGGACGGCAGCAGATCAGGCGCACCGCTGTTTAAATGAAATGCAAATAAATTATCTGTATTCTGTGACGCATGCCCGCGTAACGCATAACGCAAGGGCGCGCTGTGTTGCGAAACTATTTGTCGTCACACCAAAGTGCCCGCGTGGAGCAGTTACAGCGCATGCCCGCTTTCGTACCTATTGGACAGAATAAATCGAGATTTATTTTCTGTCCAATAGGTACACGTTACAAATGATATAAGCATTATATCTATCTAAGTTGAGATACATCGTATAGGTATAGAGGCATACATCACAGTGCCAAAGGCTTAATAAATAGGTAGTATATGTATAGAATATATATATACAGCTCAGTGTTCGAAAGACCGCGTGCAGCGCAAGGTGGGTGGGTGTTTTTATGTTCTGCTAAATGTTGACAGGAAATCATAAAAAAATATAAAAAAAATTGACGTATTGCAATTTTTCTCGAACAGCTGAATATTTCTTAATTATTTGATAACTTTACAATACAAGCACCTTTATTTACGTCCCCATTGCTGGGACACAGGAACTTATCTCTTAACGAGAGAGATTATGCCTTAATTCATCACGCTGACCAATCGCGAGTTAGTGAATGTCACTTCAAACTCTTCAAAGTTAGACTTAGCCAACACGGCTTTTTAAAAATATTTTTTTGGTGATTTGTTAATACTGAACCCTAATAATGATCACGTTATGCCAGTCTACTTGTTTTACTGAAGGTGTCCTTGTCAGATGTTACAAACGGCGTTCGATTAGAGAGCTATTAATCGATTCTAATAAAATTGAATCGACTGAATCGAGTGTGTTTTATCGTTGTTTCTTGATTAAGGTTTTCGTTTACCATCGCGATTAGAAGCAGTCTTATGTAGTATATCAGTGATCCAACACCCACAGTACCAACTCTGCTAAGTTTGGGTTTAGGTGGTACGGTGTGCTTAGTCCTATGTATGTACTAGCTGAGACCTGCGGTTTTATCCGCGTTGAAATGGATTTTCCCCACGAAATAACATATTTTCTAGCTATAAAAAGTATCCATTCTTACTCTTAATACCACCAATAATATGTGTACAAAGTACCATGATGATCGGTTGAATAGTTTTCGCATGAAAGCTCAACAAACAAACTTACATTTACATTTACAATTAGTAGGGATCACTCAATTGCAAAGTTTATTCCGATATTTCTTTTAATTCATTTATATTTTATTTATTTATTTCCAAAACTTACACCAACTTTTACAGGCTTCACCTAATACAATAGTGTGATAATCTAAATTTATCTATTCATTTCGTTGATAGCATAACTTATACATGGTTATCCTAGTAAATTCGTTCAGGGTACAATAAAATAGATTAGGTTCTCGGGATGTGATGTTAATAGTGAGAATTTAATATTTAAAAAAAAGAATGTATGAAGAATGGATTACTTGATTACTTACGAAAATGACTTATGTAAAGAATTAATGACATGTGTAGTTGTTGAGTGTTGAGATGACGAGTGACAGAGGAAAATGGAAGGAAAAACATGTTGTTTCGACCCCATGTAAAGTAGGCAAGAGACTGATGATGGTAAAATAGTTTTTTTTATTTATGTTTTAGGAAGTCCACTTTTTTCTGTGTGGGTTATGTTATCAGATGGAAATAGTCTACGTCCGCCGTAGTAGATTAACAAGTAGCCTGCTCCATAACATAATCATTTATGCGGATATTAAATCGCTGCGTTGTTTCATGTAGCAACAAGGCTAGGTGCGATCCTGACTCTCACGACAGGTTCAAGGTAGATGCTGATTCCGGAGGCTACTGGGTGCTGCTACAATCAGTTAACATTAATGCAGATTATATTCGTGTGAATTGATTTCCTGGACCAATGAATACAATAAATCAAAATTTTAAATTTTAAAAAAATCCCCGATTACCTTAATTTCTTTAAAAGTTAAACACTACAATATTTTGTAATGTGCAAGCGATGCGCTTACATTTGATGCCCTACTCGAGTATTTTTGCAGATTTTCCGTTTTCCTTTCCCACTCTCACCCCCATAACTTTAAACGGCACAACCGATTTTCATGAAACATGTCTAAGAACATTCGCGCAAAACACACCTTCTTACAAAAAAAAATAAACTAAATTAAAATCGCTTCATCCTTTCGGGAGCTACGCTACAGACAGACAGACACGTCAAACTTAAAACACCTTATTTTTTTGTAGGTGGTTAAAAATTTCCTGGAGCTGCAACTGTCAGCGATGTGTCAGTGCAATTTCCATGCCATGTTAATAATTAGCAGTTGCGAATAGATCATTTTTTTATTTATGATAAGCCTTCATTTGACCACTATCTCACCTGATGCAAAGTGACGATGTGGTCTAAGATGGAGCATGAAGGCCTAGAAGATGGCTTCTCCGGACCACATTACGAAACACGAAAAAATCGCTTCACGCACTGGCCCAGCCCGGAGGGTGGAGACAAGCCGCGGCCGAAGCCTACCACCAGATACTGTTCTTAGCACCACCCGGAGGTCACGTGTAAGGATTCAAAGGGTTACCACTTACGAACGTGAACAGACAAAACCTCCAGTTTGAAGTGATCCATACAGCCAATTCTATATACTTATTTATCGGCCACTATTGAATCTTTGTAACGAGCTTTCTTTTCATTCATAATCTTTAATATAATAATTAATCGCAAAATGTCTAATTGGTAATATGATATTATATTACTACTAGCTGACCTCGGTAAACGTTGTTTTGCAAAATGAAAAATAGATAGCACCCGATTCTCAGACCTACTGAATACTCATATGAAATTTGGTATAAATCGGTAAAGCCGGTTTGGAGGAGTACGGTAACTAACATTGTGACATGGAAATTTTATATCTGATTAAGATACATATGTATTTCTATTATATAAAGTATATCAGATGTATGGTACCCGAAACACAAGCTATAGAGCTCACCACGGGGCTAGATGTTGTTGTGTGGATTGTCCGGAAATATTTATTTATTTATATGTGAATAATTACCCGTGTGAATCCAGGGTGGGCTGCTAGTTATCTCTAAAATTGTACGTTTAAAACTATCGGCTACTGAAAAGTTTTGCTTTCAAGGATCTTTTGTTTTGCGGGCTTACCTATTTATTTTAGGATCATCCTTCATCTCAAACGGCTCATACTCCTGGGGGTCCAGGTCTTCATCGTTCATGAAATTCTCCATATCCAGCTGGACCACCTTGCTCACTTCCGGATCCGCCGAGCGCCTCACATCGCGAGATCTCGCCGCTCTTACCTGAACACCCTCATATAACACTGAAAAACTTACATGTAAATAAAATAAAAAGTAAAAATATCGTAACATTTCGTGACATCGATGACGTCACAGAGGCAGAGAGTATATATTTGAGGTTTGACGGTTTGTTTGTTTGGATTTGAATACAGCATAATGTCATTATTTTTCAACTTCATAATTAGTAGGAAAGGGGAAAGGAGTTCTTTCTTAGAGATTTGGACAGTTTTATTCATGGTTTTGGTTAAACCTCTGAAGGAGGAAATTTTTCTCTAGACTTAATCTGTGGGTAGAACGTAGTGACTTATATTTTCTTTGGTTTTGGTATTGGCAATGCAAAGATGAAGAAGAGTGGAAGGAACCAGGGCCCGCGGGAGATCACCCATGCGCTGGACTGATCAAATAAAATCCGCAGTAGGAGTCCCAGTGTCAGACTGCACCAAACAGGCTGCGAACAGAGAAAGATGGCGGGCGATCGTTAAGAAAGCTGTGTCCGTCTCTAACATCAAATGATGCCTCAATGTGACCACGACCGCTCTGTCAAGAGTGTAACGACAGAGAAGAAGAAGAAGAATGCAAAGATTATCCGCACGCCTCTAGCGGCGAAATTTAGAAACTGTCGAAACGACACTTTTTTTGTTTACATCTGATTTGTATTTATTTATATATGTTTTGCCCTGACGTTAATTGTAACGAAACTGTCAAAGTGTCGTTCTTAGACAGCTTCACAATTTGACACTAGAGGCGCTAGTTAGAATCTTTGTATAGCCAAAAAAAGTCCACTCGAACCGGACAAACCACCATTTTCCTTTGGTCGGGTTGTTATAAAACTGGATAGTACCAAAGTCAGTTGACTCATCATCATCATCATCATCACGCTATAACGTTCCCACGGGTTCCCACTACAGTAGGCGCATTCTGTAAACTCACTTCGATCCTTACTAAGCTGAATCCGCGGTGATTTAACAGTTTTGTATTCTGTAAAACTCGATAGCGCCTGTAGCGCCTCAGTGACGAGCGTTCGAAGTGAGCTCGGTCACTTGAGTGATTTCGAGTTCGGATTCGATTTTTTACAGAATGCGTCTGCAGTTGCCTCAAGCTATTTTTGTTATAACATTATGTTAACTGTTTTGATGGGGAGCGAATTCCTCGCAACAGGCTGAGCTGTTTGTAAGGTTTAGTCGTTAGTTGGTCTGGTTAAAGCTTCGAATACAAAACCAAATATACGTCTTATTTATAGCTTTGTTCTTACAAACTATTCAGTCTAATTATGTGTGCGCAAGTTAGGATTTTCTTCATCATAATAAAATTAGATCAGTAGCTTATTTGTAAACATCGATAAAGTTTATCAAAATGAATGATATTTAAAGGAATTTCACAATATTTATAATAATTCATTGACTTTGAGTATGCGATTGCGATCGAGTACCTAAAATCCTAGTCTAAAATCTTTGCTAAACAAGAATTTATCATGTTAACAAGACAAGCCTTCATCTATTAATTAACTATCCTCTACTCCTATCGAGATGTGTACTAATCCAAAATGACAAAATAAATTAGGTACAAAAGAAGTTAGGATTAATGGGGTGGATAAATAAAAGCCAAAAAGTATGAAGAATATAAAAGTTTGTACTTCCTCTTCATACTTTAAATAGCAAATAAATAAAATCTATGTAAATGAAAAATCTTGTTTCCGAACTCCACAAGCCAGGTTGTTTTTTTCCACTGTGTATGGTCCCTCTGAAACAATCAACAACAATTTATGATATCTATCGAGATAATTGAAACTATTATCTACAAAATTATCTTTTCAAATATAATACCGAAATTTATATCTTCATCTGTATGTTTTGAATATAAAAGTTGATGATCGAACCAAGAATACTGTAATATTAAAATCTATAATAATCTCTCTTCGAGTTACATAGATTTAAAATTTTTGTCATTATTCAAATCATTACAGTTACATTATATTTGGTTCGATTGGCAACTTTTATATTCACTCTTCACATAGAAATCAAAGTATAGGTACAAAGCACAAACCCATTGGAAACCATATAGGAAGTAAGCCAATCTCCTTCCTAGCTTCGGCAATGCAGGCTCGAATGGCAAACGCCACCACAACCGACAGGCACAGTGGTGGTTCTCCAGTACCTGAGAAATACAATTTTTACAAATGTGAAAATTATAATTGTATAGTATTTCCCTTAAACTGTTAATAGGGCGGCAGATCAAAATGTAAACTATCTCGTTCTGTCTACGTATACTGTATCGTATACTGTATTTTTTCCTGATGATCGAGGGCAAAACTCTTAAATTTGTGCAGTTGACAAGAATATTAAACATTAACCATATATTCAAACTCTAGTTACCTTTTGCACCAAAGATCTGAGGGTCACTGAAAGATTTTTCCCTGAAACTGATTCTGTAGTCCTGAGGAATGTCTCTCGCCAGGGGAACTGTGTAGCTCCAAGTTCTGTCTGTAAGCAGTTCACCTGTGGTTCTGTTATAGACCAGATCTTCTGAAGTCCAGTAACCGACACCCATCATGAAAGCTCCTTCGACCTGAAATGATAAGTTAGTGATACATTATTATCATGTTAAATTTTCTTAGATTATTTTAGTTGTCTTAGAATCAAATTTTGAACATTGTAAATATTTTAACACTATTAAGCAGTTTTAAAAATAAATACAGGAGTCAGTTAGTTAAAGATAGCAATCAAACTACCCGCAGTGCTGTCTGCAGTATTTCTGAACCCCAGAAAAGTACATCGGAACTATGACCTTTCTTGGTGTATAAAAATACACAAATTATCATTTTATAAATAAAATTGTTATTTTTCAAAATACAAACCTGACCAACATCAACTTCAGGGCTTACGCTCTGACCGACGTCCTGTAAGATATCAACTCGTCTTATTTCTGTCTCTCCTGTCAGTACTTCTAGCTCCACTTCACAAACAGCCACGCCAAAAATGTCATATTCAAATACGTCCTTAAATCCGACATTACTATGAGCCTGCAGATCTACACCGTCAGCATACGCCTGCGAAATAAGCTCAACCCATTTTGGATTATTCATCTTATCTCTCGTCGGCTTCAAAGTAGCTAGCAGAGACTCACAGCATCGCTTGATTCCTAAAGTAACATTTTGAGATCCAAGGCTTCCGCCCGTTGCGAAACTATTCGGAGCAATTATTGTATTGTTTCCTTTAATTTGTATTGATTCAATAGGTATATTTAGGAGGTACGCGCAGACTTGGACGGCTTTCGTATTGATCCCTTGACCCATTTCCACACCTCCGTGTGTGATCACGACAGTACCGTCACCGTGGAACACTGATATGTTTATGTCCAGGACGGAACCCCCGGTAGGTGTCCATCTCGAGAAGGAACATCTGATCGCACGCTTCCGCCAACGATTTTCACGATTGAATTTATCAATTTCAGCTTTCCTATCCACATATTTTGAAGATGCTTTCAAATTATTGGCCATCGATATTATGTCGTTGTATTTCGCAGTGTCCACGTTAGCTATACGAACATCCCAAGGATCAAGATCAAGCTCGTATGCGATGCGCTCAACAATGTGCTCAGCGGATGCGATACCTTCCAAAGTACCTTAAATAAATAAATATACAATTTACTTATTTAAGTCAACGAGCAATTTTGTTTGAATGCTATTGCTATTCTTAATCCTTACCTGGCGACCTGCACCATGTATTTTTCGCAGTATCCGTAACAGTATCGTACATTTCCATATCCCATTTCGTGTTCGAGTAACAATTATTGTAAGCGTCAACACCGAGGGCGGTAATAGTTTCATCGTACATAAAACCATTATCCTCATACTGCTGGTATTTGATCGATTGTATTACACCTTTGGCATCGACGGATACCTGAAATTGTTCAAAATCAATAACAATAGTCCTAATAATAATAGGTAACATAAGGAGTTAACGGTATTTTACTACCTCGTAATCCGAATGGCACGGATACCGTTTTCCAATAGCTCTTGTGCAGGTTCGGAGAGGTACAACAAACCGACACGGTCTATTCAGTTGGTGCGTCACGAGGCTACAGGCGACCGCTATCTGATTTGCGCGGGAGAGTTTAAGGCCGTAAGCTCCTCCAAGACGTCGAACGTACACATCTATTCTGTAAAAAAAAGTGTGTGCTACGACGAACGATTGAAGTTTACTCCTTACGAACTATAATTATGATATATATCGTATAGAAAAAAAGGGTAAATGAACGCATCTGCTAAGATAAGAGAAACAAACATATATCTGTAATTATTCGGATTATTTATATTACTTCAATAAAGCGTCTTACATAAAGTATGTTACAAAATAATATAAATAAAATACAGCAATACCTCTTTGCGCGATACTTCGTAGTCTCAACTACGAAGTATCGCGCAAAGAGGAGACCCCGAGAATGAGATACGCTGTGTAATGTATTCCATCTCATTCTTTTACACGTTCAATCCTACAGATATATATGTTTGTCTCTTTCTACGTAACGCCTCAAATTTTGGTGTTACACTTTTTGATTTTACTCCTCATAAAATTTCCGTACCGGGCCTTATTTAATAACTCAAATCGTTTCTTAAGGAGTAAACTCCAAAAAAAATAAAGGCTAGGCAAAATTGAAGCGCTTAACAAATTTGTTACGACTAGATTTGAATTATATAATTATTATGTTTGTTGGCCACATAGTTAGGAACTCACTTGCTCTCATCCAACTTCAAAGCACTAGCTATCTGCCCGTGGCATCCATCGAGCCACTGAGTAGTGATATGACATTCGAGGCCCTCCTCCGTAGGAATCGAGACGCATCCCATATTCTCCATAGTGATATGCAACTGCGAGTATATAGTGATGGATCCTTTGATGGTCTTCGCAACATTTTTTCCAGTTTCCGTAGCAGGCTTCGATGAAAACAATTTCAATCTACTTTTATCGTTTTTGGCCACCTTTATATCCGTTACAGGTCTCTTTTGGTTGCTGTACGTGGCGGTGACTAGTTTAGCCGCATTGTTGGCGATATGTTGCGATTTGGCTACGACGATTGCGATCGGTTGGTCGAAGTATGAAACTTTGGTGCTGGCCAAGACTTCCTCGTTGTTGTCGAAAAAGGGTGATCCGCCGGGAATGAATGAATTGACGCCCGGAATATCTGCTGCGGTTAGAACTGCGTGAACTCCGTGCATTTCCTGTAAATCAATTAAATAAACATCTTTTCATGTTATTGTAGTCAGTTTTAACATAATCAACGTTCCCACTGCTGGGACACAGGGACTTCTCTCTTGACGAGAGGAGATTAGGCCTTAATTCACCACGCTGGCCAAGTGCGGGTTGGTGAAAGTCACATGTCCTTCAAACTATTTTTTTAAATTCTCAGAACATGCCGGTTTCCTCACGATGTTTGCCTTCACCGTTAATGCACGCGTTTAAAGCGCACATACATTTCTCAAGAAGAAAAATCCATAGGTGCGTGGCGGGGTTTGAACCCGTCGTGGGTTCGAAATTAAAGTCAAGTGTCCTCCCACTTGCCAACATGGCTCAGTTTTAATATCATTTTTTGTGATTAAATTTTAAGTAGGTACCTTTGCCAAAAGTGTATTCACTTTCACAATGTCACCCATTGCAACAGTACTGAGGGCGAACGCTGCGTATACTTCTCTTGGTTGAACAGGGATATCGTCCGTATACTTTGTTTCTCCCGCGCATTGAATCTAAAACATATCAAACAAAAGCTATTTCACTAATCTATGTGACATTAAACATTTTATTTGTTACAAGAAATAGACACATGTTATTTTGCCTGTTATTGTTACCCACCAGTGCTTCGATTTTTTCAATAGGTTTGTTCAATGGCCATAGTGATGGATTTGTGAAGAATATCTGCTTTCCAGTAGACACAGGTCTTGTTTCATGAATTTTAGTCCTTGCAGACACAAACCGCGGGTTTAGTATGTTTTGTGGGCAGGTTGTCAGTAAACCCTGAAAAAAATATTATTTAAATTATTATTCGATATGTTTTCGGTACTAACAAATAACTTACTTGTATAACTTGAACTCAGCTGACCGAATGAAAATTATATTTAAATCTGCTATATTATAATATTTTTTTTAGCGTGAAACGTTTAAAATGTTCATTTAAACTTGGTTTTCTGTTTAATATTTTATCTAGAGTAATTGTAGTAGTGATTCATACGGAATATATGCACTGGACTTTAAAATGGACTGTATTTTATTTCTTTTGATTTTTATTGTTTTATAAACATACCTATGGAAATATTTAAAAAAAACATCATAATTTCATAGTAAATAATCATCAAAAATTTACTATTTTTATATTCCTTCGCCAATTTCCACAACGTATCGCTTGGCTGATCAACAAGTGACGTCAATTTCCATTGGTTTGCATGTTAATAAACTGATTTTATCTTTTAGTAAGTTTGTGAACCAAACACCTTCGTTACTGAACCATAATCACATGTCACGTCTCCAAAATGGGCTTGTATAAGTCGTCCAAAAAATATATTGAGTATAATATAATTTTTATTAGCTTACTGGATTATATTTTGGAGTTTCAAATAATTTTTTTAGTAATGTAACAAATAGTAGAAATATTTAGAGCAGTAAAAAAATACCTTTTTAACTTTGGTCAATTAGATTAAAATCATAGAAAATCTCTTTATAAAAAAGTTTAAGATAGTATTCCAAATTTTACCTTGTAGAACAACGAAAGCGCTAGTTGCTTCCTAAACGCGCCCGAAGTCTCTGGTGGGATATCTTCTACTATAATCTCATTCTCCAAGATGCTGAGAGCCGCCTGCAAAGTCGCGTTCTCAAACAAGGGTTTTCCTACAAGGAACCTCTCAGTAGCACTTGCCCTGATAAAGTTTGGTGAAAGCCCTCCGTAGACAATTCTAGCTTCGACGACCGTGTTGTTTGAAGACATTTTGTAAAGAAAACCAGCGTTTACCAGCGCGTGGGCACTTTGAGATCTGGGCATTATCTGTGAAGATAGGTAAACATTTTTGATTAAAAATATATGAAAATCAATGTCTGTTTTTGTTTTAAAACTTCCAGTATATCACGGTTTATTTTGTTTATCAGTAATTGAGATATTGCTTGATTATTTCTACCATAGAACATTAAATACTCTTATTATTTTCAAGAACTTCAACATTCTATCGATAATTTGACCTTTTTGGTAGTGAAGTATAACGCGGCATCCTTATTGGCTGCGATCGAATGAAAGCGCGATGCGTTCTCGTGAGTTCAAACATGGTTCAATCAAACATAGAAGAAGTGATTTTTTCTAGGAGTTCAAACACACAAATTTCATTAGAGTGTTCTTAATGAAATTTGCAAGTAACCGTGCAAGCATATAGAAATCGGTATGTATGTACTCATCGCTCGACGAGAACGCATCGTGTCATCAGGCGATCGTGGCCAATAGACAAGACGACTTAATAAAAAAATAGGTATTCTACTTAGTCTTTAAGTACTGTAAGTTGACCTGTCCATGTAAGCTAAAAAAAGCTTACATTGACATAAATAAACGTTAGCTTCTAAGGAAATAAACGTTATGACTTTGACTTTGTCTTTGAGTCCCTTTGTTAGACCGTCTTAAAATACTGGTATTTATTTTTTATATAACAAATAAATGCCAAAATAAAGAACATAACATTTGGGGTGCTCGTCACCTTATAGTATAAATGGTCATCATATTTCGTAAAAATAAAATGTACGTATAAAATTTAATTTAAAAATCTAAATAACGGAACTAAGTTTTTCTTTGTTGTTTCGCCTATTAGCACGACGTCTATCGCTTTCTATCGTCAGACATCAATAAGAGAAAGAAGATTCACTTTAGAGTTTAAAAAAAATCTCAATAGTGGTCAAATTTGCGCATATATACTTTTTCATTCATATAATATAGAATCCGGTTCGTAACATCTAGTCAAGTCAGTCTACACCTAAATAACAACTTCTTTTTTTGATATTTTTTACTCGAGCTTTTTGTAGACAGGAATTAAAAGATGGATGCTGTGTTTTTGCCCCAAGCATATATAATAACTAGTTTGTGAGATAAAACAGTACCTTGTACGAGATAAATTTAGATTGATTACTGATTGGAGGCAGCATTGCTTCGACTATAATCTTTCCTTTCATATCTTCTTGCAGAAATTGTTCCATGGACAGCCTTTTAGTAACTCCTGTTGATGTACCTAAAATAATATTACTTAATTGATTATGACTTGACTTGATAAATGTATTAAAAAAAAAACCCGTTAATTATAAAAAACCGTGTTGGCTAAGTGGGAGTACACTCGACTTACATTCGTGGGTTCAATCCCCGCCACGCACCTCTTTTTTTCTTTAAATTGTATATGCGCTTTAAAACACGTGCTTTAACGGTAAATGCAAAACATCGTGAGATACCCGGCATGTTCTGATAACTTTAAAAGAGTTTGAAGGACATGTGTCGTTCACCAACCCGCACTTGGCCAGCGCGGTGAATTAAGGCCTAATCTCAAGAGAGAAGCCCCTGTGCCCCAGCAGTGGGAACGTTAATAGGGTGATGATGATGAAATGTATTCAATCCTTCGGCCGTTCGCTTTCGTGGCACTCATTTAATTGTAATGTCCATAATTAAATGAGTGCCACGAAAGCGAAGGGTCTGCATTTGAACGATATTATTTTTAAGAAATAAACTCCCAAATTGTGTATTTTTATAATCAACTAGCTGACCCAGCGAACTTTGTTCCGCCTTAGACGCCATAAATGAGCAGATTTTTGATTTATTAAGTCAATTGTTTTATTATATAAAGTTGTCAGGTTGATCTAGCTAACCCGATAGTTATGACTATGAATATTGAATTCGAATTGGTATAATTCATAATATTAAATTGAACTTTTAATATTAAGCCAGTAAAAAAGTTTAATTTAAAATTTTCTAATTTTCCGCGCAATTTCCTTAATTTTTTATTTCATAAGAACCTTCCCCTGATAGTAACGAACAGAACAAAAAAAGAATTAGCGAAATCAGTCCAGCCGTTCAGGCTTGATGCCGTGACCAAGGGAAATAGGGATTCATTTTTATATATATAGATAAAAATTTTTTCGTACACAGCTTACTTTTTTATTGATCCAATTAAAATAAAATTTATCTTGAAACACCTAGTATTGTATTTGTAAAAATATATATACTTACGTATACTTAGATATGCACCGACAGTTGCCAGAAGAAGGAAGAGGTCGGATGGAAATTCATTGTGTTGGTGTTTTATCATCAAATTACCGCCTAGGGACCCGAGCTGAAAAGATATAAACAATATATTTAAGTTTTGACATCATCTGTGGCTCAGTTGGCGTAGGTCCACCTGAGGCGCAAGAGGTTGCGCGTTCGATTCCCGCCGGGGGACCAGATTGTGTACGATCTACAACTTCTGGTTTCGGGTCTGGGTGTTTTCTATATATCATAAGTATGTATTTACAAAAAAATGTATCTATTTAGTACAAGTCCCCTAACACCCATAGTACAAGCTCTGCTTAGTTTAGGGTTAGATAATGTTGTGTGATTAGTCCGAAATTATTATTATTTTATATTAAGAATCTAAGCACATTAAATATGAGAGCCATTTCATATTTAATCTCTGTATGTTTACCGTATTATAAAAAGCTATGGTACTAATGGAAATATATTTAATTCTAATTAATAAATAAATAAGATTTTACAAAGTGATAAATCCCACTTAAAGGTATATAAATAACTGTAACTAATATTATAAATTTGTATAGAAAAAAATTAAGACGAAGTAACGTATCTTACCAGCGAAGAAGGTTAATCACTTTGTAAAAAACATTGCATTTAATAAGCAAGAGCGTCATCTATTCTATTGAACCTGAATCTTTAAATATCAGCTATGGAAGTAGAATTGTCCCAGGATGTTCTTCTAAAAATCTAATTCAAAGTTAAATAATATTAATAAATATGACGTTGACTCACATTTCTGACGGGAATGCTCGCTACCAATTCAATATGCTCCACAACCTTGTTAAGGTAGCCGAAGTATTCTTCACAAGCTACAGTTTTGAACAGCGTTATCAGCTCGGCGAGGGTTACTCCAACACCCACGATCAGGTTCTGGTCTAAATGACACGATTTCAGTTCTGGTACAGATGTTATATCTATGTTTATGTTTGGAGCGTCATCCACTGGATATGCACCTGAAAATAAAAAGTTTGTAATTAATGTTTGTATGAAAATATTATCTCGTATCTATAAATGTAATAATAACGTAATGTGTCAACCAAATTCGTGGTATTTAGATGTTTTATGTTGTATTTTTGTTGTTTTAGTTTGGTTATTAATATAATTATATTTTTTCTGTATTTGTGTTGTCGAAAGAAATGTCTTACGTTTTTTCTTTCTTTCTTTACTTATCAAAATTTGATAGTAGAAATTGGTCGTGGAACCATTGTTTTTATATCATAACAAATCAGTATGATATTTTATTTAGAAGCAACATTCTAGTGAGGAGAAAGCGTTACCAAACGTTTTGTAAATGAATTGCCACAATAGGTTAAGGTTTTTAACTATTTTTAAATTCTAAATACGTTACCAAAAATTCCAATTCATGGGATCGGTCAAAACAAAAACATAAAACGCGTTCCTTAAAAATTACGATGTAATTAAATATTGCATAATTGTAAAAAACATAGTCTCGTCGACTGGAAACTGTAACAATGAAATAGGTCCAAAATAGCTTTATAATACGAAACTATAAATATCTGGTGATTACCCAGAACCAGTATTATCAAGGTTTTACTGAGCATTGTTTTACACGAAACTACTCTTGATGACACCGATTACAAAACACAACTAATAAATACAACAAATTACATTGTAATTGAGTAATTTCTCGAGGTAAAAGATATAGCGTTTAGAGGGTTATAAGTTTCATTTTATTTGAGATAAATGTTAAGAAAGTGTTTTATAGTTATCTTTCATCATAATCTAAACAAAAAAAAGTGTGTGTGTGTGTGTCAGCTACGACGCACGATTGGAGTTTACTACTTAGGAACGATATCTATACTAATATATAAAGCTGAAGAGTTTGTTTGTTTGTTTGAACGCGCTAATCTCCGAAACTACTGGTTCGAATTGAATAATTATAATTAATAATTTTGTGTTGGATAGTCCAGTTATCGAGGAAGGCTATAGGCTATATAACATCACGCTACGACCAATAGGGGCAAAGATATAGTGATAAATGTGTAAAAACGGGAGAAATTGTTCATCTTTGAAGCCTTCCGTTGCGTGCGCCGTGAAAACGGTTCAAGATACACAAAAAATATGTACTAAAGAATAATAGCTCTTTTAATGATCTAAAAAACAGTCCGCGATAGTATATGTCTATCTTTTAAGATTAACTCACAAAAACCGTTTTTATGGTACCTAATTTGGTCGAAATAATTTGTTTAAGTTGTATCAACATAATAATATTAATCTTTATTCAAATAAATATGTTGTTGGTTAAGAGTACTTCATCCATTATAACGCGGGTAGCACCGCAGGGCACAGCTAGTATTATGATATATGTACATCGAATAGAAAAAAAGGGTACATGAACGCATCTGCTAAAATGATAAGAGAAACAAACATCTATCTGTAATTATTCGGATTGTTTATATTACTTCAATAAAGCGTATTATTTTGTAACATACATAAAGTATGTTACAAAATAATAATAATTGTGTTCAATTTATACAAATCCAATTTTAGAATGATTGATTTCTGTCACTTTGAATTATAATATCATTCTTAAATACTGCAGAGAACAAATTAATTAGGTGTCGAAACTATAGCTTGTTTTTTAAATATTTTAATTAATAAATAACAGAAGGTACTTATTATATGTTCCAACGAAACGCGTTGAGATGACCATAAATTCGTCAATTATTTTAGTTCCCTGCACAAAAACGTAAAAGCTATCTTTGTAAGACGATATCCAAGTGAAAAAGAAACGTCCGGCCAAATTTTTTTTGTAAATATTGATGATTTTACTGAATAACTTTGCACTCTCACCTCTACTCACTGAGAAATTCTAAGTGAATGCTAGACGAATACTTTTTCGAACGCGTATTCGAATGTCAAAAATGGTAACTCGCATTCCAGAGACACAACAAACAACCAATCAAAATGCGTTATAGTTCTTATTTCGAACGTGACTTTTCGACGGTATTCCATCTCATTCTTTTACACGTTGAATCCTACAGATATATATGTTTGTCTCTTTCTACGTAACGCCTCAACTTTTGTTAACACTTGATTTTACTCCACATAAAATTTCCATACCGGGCCTTATAACTCAAATCGTTTCTTAAGGAGTAAACTCCAAAAATAATTGAACAGTGAATTTGTATTAGCAAAATCAGATGTCTTGTACTCTCAATTTCACAAGATTAGAGCTTACCTTAAATGTTGTAGTGAACTAATTTAGGTTGACAATATCGAGTATTGGACTTCTATTTAAATACTCATATTCTTGTTATCGATATATCTATCTTGTTATATATATATTTTATTTAAGTAAATTTTTTTGTGTGCAAAGATAGCCACCATTATAAATGTAAAAATATCATCTGATGAGGAAATTTCGAAATTTTATGATAACACAATGAAACCGCAGACGATTCTTAACAGCTCAAATTTTTTAGGCGAAAAATTGATAGACAAAGCTTATCAATAATGCACCAAAACGTTGAGGGACTAATAAATAAAGAACTTCAAATATGCCTGTTCATGGAAGAGGCTAATATAGACGTATTTTGTTTTACTGAGAGCTGGCTTAAGGAACATGAGATGTTATTAAACTTTGGAAACAATTGTGTGGGTAGTTATTTTTGTCGTAGGTCAATGATACGAGGTGGAAGTATCATTTTAATAAATAAGTCAATTAAGTTTAAGAGGAGAACTGATATTGAAAATTTATCTGTTGAACGTTCTGTTGAGATAGCCTGTGTGGAATTAGGTAAACACGTTATAACAAGCATCTATAGGCCGCCTATTCTTAGTAACTTCCAGATCTTTTTAACAATTTTGGATGATGTCTTGCAGATGTTAAGTAAAATTCATAATAAAAGTTTGATTTTAGCAGGGGATTTCAATGTTGATTTAATGGTTGACTCTACTCATAAAAATGAATTGTTTTCACTTCTAAGGTGCTACAACCTAGATTTTCAGTTTTTGGAGCCGACTAGAATTACCAGTCATTCGGCAACGTGTATTGATAATATCTGGTGTAACTGTCCAGTCAGCCGAAAGACGGTTCTTTACAATATTAAGTCTGACCATATTGGTCAATATATTGATGTACCAGATACGAAAAAAGATGCTAAAAAATTAATTCGGACAAGAAGATTTAGTGCTAAGTACGTTGAACACTTTAACAATAATATTTATTTGAACATAATGAGAAAACTTGACTTTGAAAATTCTGACCCTAATCATAATTATAAAACTCTGTTTGACATAATACTTACTGAATTTAATTATTTATTTCCTGTCGTTGAATATGAAAAGAAAATTAAATTAACGTTTAATGAATGGGCCACAAAAGGTATAAGAACTAGCAGAGATCGTATGTATGAGCTTTACTACTTAAAGACTATTAACACATCGGATTCATTTGCTGATTATGTTAGACTATACAGCAAAATGTTCAAAAATGTTTGTAAACAGGCTAAATCTAATTACTTTTCTGATAAAATAAAGAGATCGAATAATAAGGTAAAATCAGTGTGGTCGATCATAAAAGCTGAAACTGGTCGGGCTAACTCATTGACTAGAGTATTGGAACTGAAGAATGATGGTAATATTATAAAAAATAAGCATGAGATAGCAAACACGTTCAACAATTATTTTGCAAAAATACCTTATGAAATCACTAAACATCTGCAAACTTCACCAGAATTGGCGTCCAAACTAATAGTTGATAATGTGGATATCGATCTTACCGACGAATTCAACTTCCATTACGTAGATACTAGTGTAATTATTAAAACTTTTAAATCATTGAAGCTCAAAGATTCTGAGGATCATTGGGGTATGTCAGTTAGACTTCTAAATAATGTAATTGGATTGCTAGCCCCACATCTTTCTGTTATATTTAATAATTGTCTCGATCGCAAAGTATTCCCTGATTTAATGAAGAATGCTAAAGTCATTCCACTCTTCAAATCCGGAGTAAAAACAGATCCGTGTAATTTCAGACCCGTCTCTATCCTACCAGTTCTCAGTAAAATATATGAAAAAATAATGCTTAACCAACTTGTTTTATACTTTAACAAAAATAATATACTCTTTAATCAGCAGTATGGCTTCTCAAAAGGAAGTTCTACTGCTGACGCAATAGTTAAGTTTGTTGATTTCGTCTATAGCTCGTGGGAAATTTCATCGGATATTGTGGGAGTATTTTGTGATCTATCAAAGGCCTTCGATTGTGTCGATCATAAAATACTTCTCATAAAGCTTCGCCATTATGGTGTGAACAGTAAAGCTTTGGACTTAATAAAATCATACTTATCTAACCGTGAACAGTCAGTTGATGTGAATGGTGCAACATCAAACGCTTTAATTTCGAATATCGGAGTGCCACAGGGTTCCATTCTTGGTCCCTTCTTATTTTTAGTTTATATTAATGACCTTCCATTTCTAGTCAAAAAGTTTGCTGACATAATATTATTTGCTGATGACACTTCAATTTTATTTAGACTTAACCGTAAATTACCTGACATTTCATTTATTAATTATCATATAAATCTAATTGACAATTGGTTTAATGTGAATAATCTAATGCTTAACTCTGACAAAACAAAATGTATAAAATTTACTTTGACACATAATTTTATGACAGCTCCTATCCAAATTAATAATAATAATATTGACATTTGTAATAATACTAAATTTTTAGGAATAACCATTGACTCCAAGCTCCAATGGGGCAAGCATATTGAAACTCTAGAAGGAAAACTGAGCTCTGCGGTATATGCCATTTACAAAATAAGAAATCTTACCGATATTAAAACAGCTCGATTAGTGTACTACAGTTATTTTTACTCCCTTATGTCGTATGGTCTACTTTTGTGGGGCAATTCCGCAGACTCAAACAAAATATTTTTATTACAAAAGAGGGCAGTAAGAGCAATATACCAACTCGGACAAAGAGATAGTCTCAGATCATTATTTAAGGACATTAATATAATAACAATGCCATCACTTTATATATATTTAAATATTATGCATGCAAGAAAAAATCTAGTTAAGTACACTAAGCACTCAGATTGCCACAAATACGAAACCAGAAATAAAGAAAAGTTAATTCAACCAATTACGCGATTATCGAAAGTAAGCAAATCGTTTGCGGTTAACTGTGTTAAGTTTTATAATACCTTACCATTAAAATTTACTCGTCTTAAGGAAAAACCATTTAAGAATAAAATAAAAGTGACGCTTCAAAAGAAAGCTTATTATTGTATTAAGGACTTCCTATCAGATGCAAATGCTTGGCCAGATGTTACATAGGTGTAACATATATTGTAATTTCATATTCATATTCATATTCATATTCATTTATTTCTTAACAATTATTTTACAAATCGTGTTGAAAATTATTCTTAATTCTAAGTCTTAATCTAAAAATTAAAAATTAAATTAAATAATAAATTTATGCATGCAAAAATATTAAATAACAATAACAGTATATATTTAAAGGAAGTTCTCAGCCTCATATTCATCTATGGTATAGTAGCAACCTCGCAACAAAACATCCTTCAGTTTCTTTTTGAAGATGTATGGACTATCAATGCATTTTAAATCTCTGGGTAGCTTGTTGAAAAGTTTCACGGCCTGATAGCGACAATCATGCTTAGCTATATGTAACCGGGGACAAGCTACAATAGCAGCTATGTTTTTTGTCCTAGTCGTTAGCCGATGCCTACGCTCTTCTGAGGTTTCATACTTAAGAGGATGGCGTATTATATCCATCAGTAACACTAAAATATAAATACTTGGAAGGGTAAGTATATTGAGCATACGAAAGTGTTCCCGACATGATTCCCATGGTGGTATTCTAACTATAGTCCTTATCGCTCTTTTTTGCATAACGAATGCTCTATTAAAGTTATATTTGTAACTATTACCCCAAAATTTAACACTATATCTTATTTTGGATTCTACAAGGGTGAAATATACAATTTTAAGTTGCTCGTAATTTAATTCATCTCTTAAGCTTCTGAGTGCATAACAAGCTGAACCAATGGAATCTTCAAGGTATTCTAATTCGGGTTTCCAGTTTAGGTATTCATCAATATTTACACCTAGGAATTTTACACTCTTTGCAAATTTTAGATCTACAACGTTAGCTGTTAAATCCATCGAATCCTGCTTACGCGCAGTCGTCTGAAACAAAATTGCATTGGTTTTTTTTATATTTAGTTTCAAATTGTTAACTGTAAACCAATCGTTAAGAACTTTAAGAGTTTTATTCATTTTGATAGAAAGTTCTTTTATTCCTGTAGCTGGAATGATAGCATTAGTGTCATCAGCATATATAACCAATCTTATATCAGGTATATGAAGTTTAACAAAATTTATTAGGTCATTTATCATTATTATAAAAAATATAGGGCCTAGAATGGATCCTTGAGGTACTCCCCGAGATATCAAAATGTTTTTAGATTTGTATGCTAATTCTTTTCCCTCGAATGTGTTTTTAATTTCAATAAACTGACTTCTATTATTGAGGTACGATTTAAAGATGTCTAGTGCTTTTCCTCTTATTCCATAATGGTCAAGCTTAGATATTAGAATATCGTGGTCCACTGTATCGAAAGCAGAAGATAGGTCAATGAACAATCCAGCCACCTTTTGTTTAACGTTAAGGTAATCTAGGACGTCCCCTAAAAGTACCTCTACAGCATCGATTGTACCTACGCCTTTCCTATAGCCAAACTGGCGCTGATCTAGAATTTTGTTAAAATTTAGGTGTGATAAAATTCTGTCTTTTAAGAGTCTCTCAAAAATTTTTGAAAAAGAAGGTAGTAGAGAAATTGGTCTATAATTCTTGGGATCGGTTTTTGTTCCCTTTTTATGAATCGGCAGTACTCTTGCAATTTTAAATTCATCCGGAAAAACACCAGATTCCATACAGTTATTAAAATAATTTGCTATTGGTTCAGCTAGTATGTCAATATTCTGTTTGATGACTATCATAGGAATTTCATCATGTCCAAATGATTTCTTTAATTGCATTTTTTTTATTATTACTTTAATTTCATTCGCATTTGTCTGATTAAAATCTATGTCATTCGTAATTCTATTTGTGCAGTCAGTTAAATATTTTATGGCTACATTTTTTTTGTCAATTTTATTATCGTCAATTATGGTGTAGTCAAAAGTATCAGCAAAAATGTCAGCAATTTTACTAGGTTCATCTACAAATGTGTCATTAATTTTAAGCCGGTAGTTGTCATTAGTTTTCAAATTATTTTTATTTCTATGTCTATTGATAATTTTCCACAATTGTTTAGGATTATTACTAGCATTTTGTATTTCTTCCTTTATTGATATTCGTTTGGAAGAAGCAATAACTTTCTTAAATATTTTTAAGTATGTTTTCTTGTATTGAC
Organism: Gymnoscelis rufifasciata; assembly: GCA_929108375.1. Classification (NCBI taxonomy): domain Eukaryota; kingdom Metazoa; phylum Arthropoda; class Insecta; order Lepidoptera; family Geometridae; genus Gymnoscelis; species Gymnoscelis rufifasciata. Next base: position 637,357 of record OV815315.1, on the reverse strand, counting down.
AGATTGATTCATGGTTATTTTGACTCCCATTGTAAAGAAACCTTTTCATTTTGCTTGACATTTTTATACCTTTGGTTATCCAATTAGCTTTATTTATGCTATTAAATCGGATGAGTTTATGCTTTTTAGGAAAATATTCGTCAAATAAAACTTTAAAATTAAGTAAAAACCTGCGGTCATTAGACAAATTACTTTGTTGCAGAATTTGTCTAAAATCTTTTAGGCTTTGTTCGCTGTAAGATCTTTGCATGACTTTATAACTATTACAGAATTTTTCAAGTTTATTATTAAATGTCAAAGTGCATAATAAACCGGCGTGTCCATCGCCCAGACCATTATGATCAACAAGCCAATCAGTGATATTTTCGTCAGGAAGGTTTGTTATTATATTGTCTATACATGATTCATGGTCATTTCGTGAATATGTGCTTTCTGTAATAAGATGCTTAAAATTAAAACATTTGAGCAATGTAATTAGATCTGATCTATACCTATTCTCCTTTAATAGATCCACATTAAAATCACCAAAAATTATACATCTTTTGTTGAAAAAGTGCTCCAACAAGTTTTCTAGCTTAGTTAAAAAAATTACAAAATTTGTGTTATCAGGTATTCTATAGATACAGCAAACATTTAAATTTAAATTTATATACCTAGCACCACATACTTCGAAACTGTTTATTTCGTAAAGATGTTTGCATATATTAAGTTCCTCTGTAGTATGATTTTTATGTACTAATATTAAAGATCCACCTCTTTTTTTATTGATTCTAAAGTTACAAGAGGCAATTTTATAGTTCTGCATGTTAAACATATTTATAGATTGTTTATTTAGAAAGTGTTCAGAAATACAAATGAAATCCAAAACATGGCTTAGGTTACTAAGGTAAATACTTAAAATGTCCTTTTTATTTGATATGCCACAAAGGTTTTGGTGAAAAAAATGTAGGTTCGATCCTGAAAACTGGTTCGTCCTAGATCTGTGTGGAGGCGAGAAAAAGCTGCTCGGCATCTTCGTTTATTTGTGTCCGCGGTTCTGCATCATAACTCGATATGTTGTAAGAAGGTAGGTGTTCAAACACGGTGTCTTTTATGGCTGCAATGTATTTTCCCAGGTTGTGTACGATAATAAGAAAACCTTGATTCTTCAGTTTTCCGTCCAATTTTGAGAAAACACTTTGATCATAAGGGAGTTTCCGATTTGTATCCAATAGGTATGCGTATCCATGTGTCTCGTTGTCTAGGTAGAGTAGGTTGTTAAAGGTTTCCACTCTCCAATTGAACATAGTGGAATAATCAGAGTACCTGTATGTGGGAACGCAGATTATTATATTTGTAAAGTCTATTTTCAGCAAGCTTTCTCTCAAGGAAATAACGAGTTCTAGATAATTTGATGTGTGTTGAAAATCTTGTTCACCGAGAAATATAACACAAAAATCATTCATGGTAAAATCTTTAAGTTTCTCAGAAATTCCATTTAGCATAAATTTCATCCCACAGTTTGGTTTTCTGTAGTGACAAATAGAATAATTTTGTATGTGTTTATTATTCATAAATATATCGTGTTTCAGTTTATTACTTTTTTCACTACTTATTATACATATTTTGTGTTCATTTCCCTTCGTCTGCAAGTGATTGTTATAAGACTTGTTTTTTGCAAGCTTACACGAACAAGAGAGGCGTGGGTTCGAATCCTCGTATTTTTCCGTTGACTTTTTGTATTCTAAGAGATTCGTTTGGGTTGCTTTTTCTAAATTTTCTGATGTTTTCTCATTTATTCCTGTTTGTGTCTGTGTAGTAACATGTTTTCCTTCACTCCTCTTAATTTTTACAAAATCCGTCTGTGTTTTTTGAGTTTTAGTTTTTTTTGGTGATTTCGTTTTCTTTTGAGGAGTCGTCAATTTTTGTGATGTAAATTTTGCGGGGCTGCTCCCAATTTTTTTATATAATATGTTCTTTTTAACCAATTCATTATTTTCTTTTTTTAATTGTCTTATTTCTAGAGACAACTGTTCTATTTCCCCATGAGCGCTATTTAACTGCAGTTGCAGCTGTTCTATTTTTTGTTGTAGGGATTTCAATAAGGTATTATCCTTTGAAGTATCTGGTAAGCTGCTTGTGGAAACATCCAGTGTGTCGATGCTCATGTTTGTCTCATTTTGGCTGAAATCTTGTTGTGTTTGAGCTCGTCTAAAAGTTATATTTTGTTGTTCATACATCATAAGCTTATCCAAATGTTATACTTGTATGAAAAAAATAAAATTATAAAGTGCAAAAATAAATTTTCGCTCGCCAGGAAGCGATCTCGGTAACTTTGGTGTTCGAGGCGTACGCTGCAACCGATGGTCCAACGCGGCTCTAGTGCATAACTCGAAATTTGCAAACTAGTAGTTCAAGTAGTCAGACGTGTACGTGACCTTGGGGGTTGCAGTAGCTTAATTAGGTCATTGATCCCGATGACACACTCACGTCCGCGTCACATTGAAACAAAGGAGTCTTCAAGTTGTATGTTTGAATATTTTGACTGTTGAAATATTATAATGTATGTTTTCAATAGAATGCGAAGATTTTTATGGTATGTTTTTCCGTAGTTTTGTAGTATTCTTAATAAGGAACAATTTTTTGCCACTAAATTCACAAAACAATCACTTTTTACACACTTTTGGAATTAATTATTACAGAGCGGAGTTTAACGTGACTGCTCGTTTAAGCGCGCGCGCGGTATTTTTTATAATAAGAATTAAGATAGTTATTATTATTTTGTATTAATTGATTTATATTTATGATTTAATGTATTTATTGACTATTCTAAGTGCACCATTTTGTTTGCCTATGGAATAAATGATTTTTGAATTTGAATTTGAATTTGACCGATTGGCGCCCTGACCCAGCGACGATGGCGAAACGACCTTGACAGTTTTCTTCATGACTGGCGAGAAGTGGCAGGAGTTGTGGAAAATATGGGGGAGGCCTTTGCCCAGCATTGGGACACATTGGGCTTATAATAATAATAATGTTCTTACCTTTAGCAGTATTCCCATACGCCAGCATATAAGACTCATATCCGTGCTTATTCAAAATGTCAAAGATCGAGGCTATGTCATAAACCTTGAACCACAATTTGTTATCTTCCAACGCAATAGTGATCACATTTGCTACTCTAACTTCTTCTTCAGTCACCAGGCACCAGTCATCGAAATCATCATCATTTTCGGTTGTGATACCTGGACAAAATACATTTCGTTGATGGTTTATACATTCTAAACGTTAATATCTTCTCTTGTTTTTTGACTGGGCCTCAGATGGTTTGATTTTGTGAAAAATGTATTTAAAACAGGCGGCAAAGAAACGGAAATGTCAAATATAAAAGTTTATTTTTGCATATAAAGTTGTCGTCATTTGAACGTATCAATCCTTTTTATTACCCACGGCTTATTATGACATCCGTGCAAATATTTGTGTTTTAATGTCATTGATAAGAACATACCTTATGGATTTTATAGGTACATTGTAGTACATTTGTTCAAACAGAATCAGTAACCCAACCACAAGCTTACCAAGGGGCCAGCCTTAGCTGTGTTTATTGTCAAACAATATTTTGGTTAATGTTTCAACCCACCTTTGTGACAGGGTTCACTTGAGCACTTTCCCTTACAAGCTTTCCCCGTAGACTTGCATATTTTTAGATCTTCTATATCGTGTATGGTTAATTTTGTTTCGGGAGGTGCGTCGCTGGCAAACTTCTTGAAAGCTTCTAGGATGGGCCTGTACCCAGTGCAGCGACAAATGTTGCTTCCAAATGACTTCTCAATATCAGCCATTGTAGGCTTATTACCATTTTGTAGGAGGCTTAAATAAAATACAATTAATATTTAATTCAAATCAATCATGTAGATCAAAAATAGTAAAGGAACAAGTATGAATCTCTGCAGTAAACCCGTTTTAAGCCAGTCGAGCGATTTCACCAAAGTCGTAGTTTAATGTACAATTCAATACTCTTAATATACAAGGGAGACAAAATTTATTAAATAAAGACGTCATGATTTATAATTAGGTTCACAGTTGGTCAAAGATTTTCATCTATGAGATCGAGTTAGGAATAAAGAGGTACTTAGAAGAACTTGGGTCAACATTAATAGCTAAACGAATTAGTTTAATAAAGTATAAGTAGGTAGGCCTAGATAGATGATTGGGGCCGTAATGTTGTCGGATAGAGTCCACGGATCGACCGTCTATCAACTAAATTACTTGTTGATGGATCTAAACTGGATGTTTCGTGGAAATAAATGAGAGATCGCCATCACTGATGACTGGAAACTAAGTTATTTTTTACCTATACATATTCTGAATCCACCCAGGGGTGCAATATCCACATTGAGTGCCGTTGTGCTTCGCCAAGGTGGCCTGAAGAATGTGGTACCCCTTCTTCCTATTGCCAATGTCTTCAATGGTAGTGATCTCCCAACCTTCACAGGCCGTGATCGGGACCAAGCACTGAAAAATATGATTCATCTTAAATTCATCCGCATCAATAGATCCGATTTTTTTTATTTTTAGGGTCACATAATACTGTACCTTTTTTTAGGGACACAAATTTTTGATCCTTATTTTATTTATTTTTAGGGTTATATAATACTGTTCCTTATATTTAGGAATAATAAATATAATAAATAAATATTTCCGGACTACTCACACAGCATCACCTAACCCCAAACTAAGCAGAGCTTGTACTATGGGTGTTAGGTGACTGATATACTACATAGATACATTTTTTTTTGTAAATACTAACCTATGGTATCAAATGTTATATAGAAAACACCCAGACCCGAAACCGCAAATTGTAGATCGTATAAAATCTGGTCCCCGGCGGGAATCGAACCCGCAACCTTCTGCGCCTCAAGCGGACGTTCGCCCACCGAGCCACAAAGGTCGTCAAATAATAACGTAATATTCGTAGGAATACCTATTATTTATCCTTTTTTTATTTATTATTATGGTCACATAATGCTGATTCTTATTTTTAGGGACACAAATTATTGATACCTTCAGGATCTCATTACTGAACCTATTTTTAATTTATTTTTAGTATTAGTAATAGCGAGTAAATCCGAAAAACCCGAGCAACCTATGGCGTGTGAAGCTAGTTTTATATTATATATATTTTATACATTTCACACAAACTAATTGATATCGATCAGATAACAGCGTCAGACAACGATTTCGGATCGGATAGTGTGAAATGCTCCAACTGTGCTCACAGCACTTGGACCGCTAATTTGCATTCCCACAACCTTAACTTATCTATCACTCAAAATATGTTTTAAATAATGGTGTCTCTGTTTTAAACCTAGTACTTTTACTGCAATAAAAACGCGGGCATACATCATTGAATGTCAAAAAAGTCGTCAAACCTGTCTGCCACTGAACCAAATTCATTGCACCGCGTATTTTAACCGAAATTGGAGCGACGCCGACGAAGCTTTATCGCAGTAAGCTGTGGGTAGATACCGTTGGTGGTAAATTGGTGAGCATAGGCCGTTTAAGGGGACAAAAGTTGCTGAGCATGGGGTATGATGGGTATGCTAGTAAATAAACATTAATTATTTCATAATCAAAGTAAATTCATATTTTTATAATCATTTTCATTTTAGCCATAATACGAGTACGTGCACTGCTAGACATTCTCCTCCTCGTAGCTTCGTGTTCCTCAATCCCTCTCAAAGATTAGTCAACTAAATTTTGTCTTTATTATATTTGGCAACGGCCTTCGTTTAAAGGATAACGAGAAGTTTACATTATCCCTCGGTACAAGTACAAGTCGGAACACATACATCGACAGACCACATTCGTCACTTTCAATTTTAATTTCACGTTACTTGGCTTTAAACTATTACTTGATGAAACTGCTTGTTCAGTATTTATGCAAATTTCATCGTTCACAGCTTTACGCCCTATATACCACATGACTGGTATGAATAGGCCTCTGCTTGCGATTGAATGGCGTAAGCGAGGCCTACATTGTTCTTGTGCACTATTTTTGCTGGTCGCTACATCTTTTATATTTTTCTTTTCAGATTTGTAACCGTCTATCTTTCTTAGTTATTGAGACACGTGGCTTATTTCTGCGTTGAAAAGGGTTTTCAGTTCTTAAGTCAGTCTTAAGTGCAGTTAACAGCAAAACCTTATGATCAAAATTAACGTTTCACAACATATTCTAGTGTGACGTGCCAGATGCAAAACGTCAATATCAAATGATTTTTTTAGTGGTCAAAAGAAAATGATAATAATAACCCGGAGGTTCAAAATAAATGTGATCACTTGCTTATCACACGTTGTTTCTTAAGTTTCTTGTCACATACTACAATAGTCAGTTTTGACTTAATTTACTGTATATAGATAGATAAATAGATAACACTTTATTGCACACCACACAAAAAAACAAACATAGACTTAGCATAACCATAATGTTGGAGTCGCTATGAGCGATCTCTTCCAGGCAACCTTTACACACCACTTTATATACTAGTTTAGGACACCATTTCATAGGTTTCTTCTGCTGTTGACTGTATTTAGTTCCTCGGAGCCCAAGGTAGTTTCGGATAAAGTCTAATAATATCATGTCTGGACTGGTAATGTTGTTATACTTGATGGTTTAATTGATGGTATACTTGATGGTTTAATTGATGATATACTTGATGGTATACTTGATGGTATACTTGATGGTATACTTGATGGTATACTTGATGGTATACTTGATGGTATACTTGATGGTATACTTGATGGTATACTTGATGGTATAATTGATGATAATCTTGATGGTATACTTGATGGTATACTTGATGGTATACTTGATGGTATACTTGATGGTATACTTGATGGTATACTTGATGGTATACTTGATGATATACTTGATGGTATACTTGATGGTATACTTGATGGTATAATTGATGATATACTTGATGGTATACTTGATGGTATACTTGATGGTATACTTGATGGTATACTTGATGGTATACTTGATGATATACTTGATGGTATACTTACAGAGTTCACAGAGACCACGGGAGCTCCAGGACACTTGATGACAGAGACGAGGCAGGCTCCACACCCACCTTCCCGACACATGTACTTAGTTCCTCGGAGCTCCAAGTAGTTCCGGAGGAAGTCTACCAGCATCACGTCTGAAGTCATCTCGCATCCCACTGGATCAAAAGATACATTTTGAACCGCCGACCAAAAAAGAGGGGAGTTATAAGCGTGACGTGTCTGTCTGTCTGTTACATCATAGCTCCCGAACGGATGGAGCGATTTCATTATAGTTTTGCACCTAGCCACAAACTAAGCAGAGCTTGTACTATGGGTGTTAGGTGACTGATATACTACATAGGTACATTTTTTCTGGTGACTGGTATAATCATTTATGAGCATACCAGTCACCTAACACGCATAGTAATACATACCATTAATTACCTACAGTTAATGCACAGGGAAACTTACAGGAATGCATTAAGTATTTTCTACATCTGCTTTCAATTACCATGCTATGTAACGTATTTTTTACTGAACAGCAGCATTGCTCAACAATGTAGAAGCTCTGCTTAGTTATAGTTAGGTGATGCTGTTTATTCATTTATTTAAACTAAGGAAAAGTTGGGAAATAAATGTCCAACCAACAATATAATTAATAATTTAATCTTGATGAAAAATAAGATTTTTTTAAAGCGGAATTTATGTAAACGGTAATTTATATAAAGTTAATATTTCAATAATTAGACACCTTTTAAAAGAGTATTTAGAGATTATATTGCTCACCATTAAGAAATAATTAGGGAAAGAAAGTTTAAGAAATTGTTAAATATAACGCTTTAATATTTTAACGCAATTATGGTGAGAATTTTAAAACAAGATTCAAAATAATATAAAAACTCTTTCATTAGCTTCTGTATGTTCAATGCCTATCTGTTCACGCACAAAATCCTAATGTTATAAACTTTTAAAAAATTAAAAATAGTTTTATGTGTGTAATTTTTATTTTAATCGAATTATATTATTGCTTTAGTTTGTAGTATGTATTTACAAAAAAAAAAAGTATCTATGTAGTATATCTGTCACCTAACACCCATAGTACAAGCTCTGCTTAGTTTGGGGTTAGGTGATTTTGTGTGAGTAGTCCGGAAAATTATTTAATATTATTATTTATTTAAAATAAAAAAAAAAACCGACTGTGTCTTAACGTTCATGGGAATTTCTACTGTCTATAAGCCTATCCCACATGCTCTGAATTTTTCTTTTTGAAAAATGTATGTGCGCTTTAAACATCATCAATCATCGTGAGGCATGTTCTAAGAATTTTGAAGAGTTTGAAGGACATGAATGTGATATTTACCAACCCGGACTTGGCCAGCGTTGTGAATTAAAGCCTAATCTCTTTCGTTAAAGAGAGAAGTCCATGTATCCCAGCAGTGGGAACGTTAATATGTGAACGGATAATGAGGATGATACGCAACAATAGTTAAACAAAACATAATAAAAGAGAGTTACCGATTGTACTTACAACGGTTATTGCTAAGGAGCCATCTCATCTAGGCAACCTTTGTCAACATTACAGACAACCATCGGTAATCGGGATAAGTGAAACTAAATAAAAAACAAAATATTTTTTTTAATACTATCTGAAATTCATATGACAATTATTGCGAATTTTATGAAATTTCGTTTTTATTTCCGTGCCAGATTTTCTTTGTTATTTTGAAAACTTAAATTATTTTATTGCAGACTTACGGAAGGGTAAATATCGCGTTAAATTTTTCAAATAAAAGCATTTCCGACAAAATGCAGATTTCCTTATCTTCTTTGCTGCCATCTTAGCGTCTCTGTTTGTTTAGCTTCAAGGTTATTAACAGGAAAATTTGTTCAAAATAATCAAACATTGTTTGAAAGTAACATTCCTAACAGAGATACTTATTACGTAAAAGTGCACACATTTTTATGGCAAGTCCCTTAAAAAACAAGTAAGTGTCTTCACATCTGATAATGTTTCACCAGATTTCCAAACATTAAAAAACTATGATTTTACAGACAAATTAGACATAAAATTCTCAACAGAGATACCTAGTTAAAACAGTACACATTTTTACTTTTAGATAGAGTAAATTACGGTTTATGATAATAGGTTCATCACCTGCACACCTATTTACTTACGTTCCCACTGCTGGGATACAGGGACTTCTCTGTTGACGAGAGATATAAAGCCTTAATTCACCACGCTGGCCAATATTATAGGTTCAAGAGATAAATTTCGTGATCATTATCCTGCCTCATTGGTGAGAGTTCCGCTTTCGGCATAGCAGGTAGCGGGTTTGCTTCTCGCAGAGAAATACAAGCTCAGACCGTGTTTGTATGCGAAAACTAAATACAAGCGAGTATTATAAATAAAACTCTGTAGCTTGATATGGTTTCTACTAATCATAATCATAATCTTAGCCTTAGGAACAAATATGAAGATTATATTCAATTTCTTAAAGATGTAATTAATATCGTAAGTACAGACAGATAGAGAGTTGCAATTTTGGGGGGGGCTGTATCAAATACACATAAAAGATAAATATTTAAGGGAGCTGCCATATCTATATCAAACGGGATTTTTAAAGAAAGCAACGTTGCGCGAGGCAAATACTTTGAGGGTAAACAACCTGACTACATCTTTTTGCACAAAAAAAAAAGTTTTATTTTTGTGTTTTTTTAATTGCAACATGTGTATAAACTGTACACGGAACTCTAGATGTATAGTATATCGCATACTAATCATATTAATTTACTGAAAAACACACGCCGGATTTAGGAATGTCCTTTTTCCGTAGCCAAATGACAAAAACGGATTCGTCATGTCTGTGTGTCTGTCCGTACGTATGTCACGGCCAATTTTTCCGAAACTATAAGAACTATAACTACTGAAACCTTGGTTATTGGATGTATTCTGTAAACCGCATTAGGATTTTCAACAAAAAAAATACATTTGGGTTTCCCTATACTTAGAACTGAAATTCAATAAAAAACATTTTTCATCAAACCCATGTGTGGGATAGGTCTTCAAAAATTATATTGAGGTTTCATATAATTTTAAATTATTATTATGGGTATAAACTATTTAGATATCTATGAGACTTGTTCAAACGAAAACGCAAAATTCGTGTTTGTTTTAACTTCACCGATAACCTTTGACAATCGCATTCTTATCACCTTGGTATTTTTTTTAGATAAATATAAATAAATAAACAGACCTGAATACATTTCTCCATTGACACAAAAAGTTATTCGATCTTGAGCCCCCATGTTACTTAAACCTCTGTGACCACGCAACGCGAGTGTCCAACAGACTGACAAATTTTCAAACTTATTATTTTGAAACTGGTTTGAACTGGTACTGTCAGCTTAATGGCATGAGTTGGCCTGATAAGCAAGATAACTATATAAAAAATAGGTACTCTGTTGTCAATATGTCAGTCTGTCTAGCCGTGTCAATGGCCCGTCCGTAAATACTGGACTATGTTTTACTTTATCAATTTAGGTAATAAGTAATTGCCAAGATTTAGAGCATCATACTTCCGGAGTGGGGCTCTAAACGTATACATTTAGTACAAATCGCACGGTTTTTCGTCGGCAAGAAAAAAATCTATATTTTTAAGTCATCTACCCTTTTAGCAATTAACAGTGATCGTACGATTTCTCAATGCGTTCTCGTAGTGCGATGAGTTCATAAAGGCTTCAATGAGCTCGCACGATTAAAAAAAAAAGCTATTTATGATACAAAATCATTTATTTCTATTGATTGATATTACAATTCTTTGAAATATTAAGAATAAATAGGAAATTTCGTCTAGCTTTTTCTAATCGTAATCATATAAAAATGTTAGATAAATAACTATGTTGGGTGCTTGTAGTTCTTTCCGAATCAATTATTTTATGTTTTATTACAATATATACATATAGACATTATTTATTAATAACAACCTCAAGGTTCCTTTCTCTAACAAATATATTTATTTCACTTTGCTGTTTCTAAGAAACAACATTTCAAAAGTAAACAGAGCCAGAGAGCGAACTCAGCAATGCGAAATCGTTTCTGCTTTTTGTGCAAAAAGTTCAGATTTTTGCCTACATCACAGACAAGGTTTTCATTTCCTTATTTATGATTGACAAACACAAAAGTCCAAAAATATCTGTTTGTTCTAGTTATAAAAAACTCGACTCGAATAAACAGCTATTTTAACCCCTTGTGTCCCAAAAATAAAAATGCCTACAAAATAATATAGTATAGGTACCTATTAATTAATTTCAAATGTAATTTTATCTTCTACTAGCTTTTCACGACACGGCGTTGCCCGTTTTCTTATGATTTTTTCCGCGGGAACGACTTATGTTCCCACAAAAAAAGCTTATAGCCTTCCTCGATAAATAGGCTATCTAGCAGTGAAATACTTATTAAAATCGGACCCGTAGTTTCTGAGATTAGCGCGTTCAAACAAACAAACTCTTCAGCGTAATAAAATTAGAATAGAATGCATTTTCTCAATCGGCCGCTAGTACCAGCAACCTTGTTATAAAGATAAAACATTGATGCGGTATACAACATTGATAAATTTGATAATCGCAGAGTTGTTTGTTTAAGGCTCCTCGCCCACGGCGACTTTTAGTAGCGATGCTGTCAGCGCGTCTGCATCGATGCAGTCACGAAGCGGTCGCTAGCTGAGTGCACTCGCCTACGGGCTCTTATTATTCAGTCGCGATCTTAAAATCCAGATTTGACACCCAGAAATACTGTGATGAGACAATGTGATAATAACCAAATATAAACTCAGTTCTGCACTCTATGTTAGCATCGCTACAGTTTCGATGCAGTACCGTGTTCTTAATGTTCTACACTGTCACGCGTTAGGTAGCCTTACCAATAGTTGCCATTTTATCTGCTATTAATTAACTACATTTTTTGATCCCATACATTTGACAGGTTATTCACAACAAATATTTTATTATTATCTGTAACGGTATTGCTACAAAAAGTCGCCGTTGGCGAGGGGCCTAAATAACTTGATTTTGACTTGACTTCACTGGTGGAATATGTTCTTACCTTGTTGTATATTACAATTTAGGGTAATTTTTTTTTTACATATATTAGATTTAGCGGTAAAATATATATAATTACTAGCTGACCCCAGCAAACGTTGTTTTGCAAAATGAAAAATAGATAGTAGCCGATTTTCAGACCTACTGAATATGCACATAAAATTTCGTAATAATCGGTTAAGCCGTTCCGGAGGAGTACGGTATCTAACATTGTGACAGGGAAATATTATATAATAGTAAGTAAAATTTAGCCCGTAACACAAGCTTTAGAACTTACCACGTCTGATATACTTAATATAATAGACATATCTACATATGTATATAGATATTTTTATTATAAACTAGCGGCCCGGCAATAATTCGATTTTTTCTCGCCGTAAAAAACTTCCTTGAACTCCAACGAACATTTAAAAAAAAATGTTGAGTTATGCGATTAGCAACACATTTTTCATTTTTTTTTAAATATAAAGATATCACACCCAGACTTGCAGAACGTACAAACACTTGAACCCTCGGCGGGAATCGAGCCCGCTACCTCTTTCGCCGCAAGCGGACCATCACCCACCGCGCCACTGAGGTCAATGACAGTCAATGTTTATGAACTTGCTGCCACATCATGAACATCAGAACTGATATTGTAATAACATTTTCGTTTCGTTTTCGCCGAAATGGAGCAGACCCTCTGAACTGAAAACTTGTAATCCCCCAATTACTCCCACGCATTCTAATCATTGATAATGTACGCCCTAGCGAAGTTAGAACAGCTAACAAAGTTGTGGATATTATGAAGTTTAAGAATAATTACTAAATATTAGCGGTCCGCCCCTGCTTCGCACCTGGACCGTATTGTGAACCTAAACCATTCTGGAACCCACTTAAATATACACAAAAAAAAAGGTGTGTGTGCGATTCACACACGGTAGAAGTGAAACTTCAGTAAATCGACAAAAGAATGAGATGAATAAAAAAAAAACTGTGCAAAAAGATTTTGTTCGGGCGGTCACCCATCCAATTACTGGCTTTCCGGAAAGTTGCTTAACCTTGTTAGCATTTAAGATTGGCTTACCTGACGTATTTCCGTTGCATCCGGTCTGAAATCACAACGATTCTAATGAAGTTTCACTTCAAAAAAAAAACATTAAAAATCGGTCTAGCTGTTTAGGAGGAGTTCAATGACTAACACACGTACAGAAGATTTATATACATAAAGATTATAAAGCTTAAGTGTTTGATTGTTTAACGCGCTAATTTCAATAACTACTGGTTCAATTTGAATAATTAATTTACTGTTGAATAGCCTATTTGCTCGTTGAAGTGGCGGTGGGCCGGATATATAGCACGAAGAACAGTCGTTGGGGCCGAAAAGTTATCGAGTGGAGGCCACGGATCGGCAAGCGCAGCGTAGGACGTCCGCCTACTAGGTGGACGGATGACTTGGTGAAGGATGGGTTCACGGTGGATACAGGCGGCTTCCCACCGTAGTAGATTGAAATCTTTGGAGGAGGCCTATGTTCAGCAGTGGATGTCACACGGCTGAAATGATGATGATGAGAAAGCCTATTTATCTTTGTATGTTGATTCAATTTGATGGTTGCATTCAATAAATAAATATTTCCGGACAATCCACACAACTACATCTAGCCCCGTTGTAAGCTCTAAGCTTGTATACGGGCACTAGATATCTTGATATACTTAATATAATATACATACATATATAGATATTTTTATCATACATATTAAACTCCCCAGACCAAGGAGAAAAGTGCTTGCAGAACATTCAAACAATTTTACCCTCGGCGAGAATCGAACCTGAATTGCCCTGCAAGCGGACATTCGCCCACCGCGCCACCGAGGCAGTCGGCATCAATAATTATTATCGATAAACGTTTATTGTATCAGTACCAATTTTTTTTCAAGATATGTAGTAAAACAAAGTGGTATCTCTTAAGCGATAAGCTACATTTTATCGTGCAGGTAATAAAAAGTATTTTAAAAAGATCTGAATAAACATTAAATTTTTTAATAGTTTGCAATTTAACGAATATACCAGCTGTTCAGACTGTCATAATGACTAATCCCCGTAAATGCAAACATTTAAGAGCATTCACACAAGTATTAAGCATCGATATCTGAAGTGCCTAAACTAACAGAGCGGTTGAGCTGGGGTGAAACCATAATGGTCTCTCAGACCGCAAGTGACGCTCCAATAGTTAAGCGTTTGCGATAAATAGGGGTCATTTAGACCGATGGCTCAAAGCTTCAAAGATTACTGAGACCCTGTCTTGTTATGGTAACAAGTCTAAATGTTCTATAAATTTAAAAGATTAACAGAGTAACTAGAATACTACTTTATGGCGTGCGCGTGTTTCTCTGTCTCTCTCTCACTTTCTCATAGAAAGTAAGCCAGTTTCGTGTACAGGGTTTTTGTACATACTAAATAATAATAACAATAATGAATCCTGACTGTGTTTCTGCACAAGTTCTATTATATAGATATGTTAGATAGAGATTTTATACAGACAATAATAAATGTTTATATACATTTATCAAGTACACATTGTAACCTATTTTTACTATTGTGCTAACCAAGTCATACGCATTATAACCTCTCCATTATTGTGTGTTTAGCAAGTGCACGTGAACTTCGTTCCATCCGGGTGTCCCTTGATCTTTCTCAAGTTTTTATCAAGAACGTGAATTAGAAATTGATAAAAAGCCAGACTTGGGATCTCATCTCCACATAAAATAGAAATGGATCGGTTTCAGAATGGATGCAGTAGACGTGTACGTGTCTATAGGTTCTTTCCATTTCCACGAAAGATTGCATTCAAAGCTTTCATCGCGACACTTTGCTCACGCTTTGACAGATTTTCTGGAAAGTGAAGTATTTCCACACTGAGCTTGTAAAACTGGGAACATTTTTCAGCATCTTAATCTTGTGATCCGTTAAATTGAATTTAAAATAAAAATCAACCGACGTAAATGAAAAATTTGGAATAACGCCTGCCAAAAGTAGGTTAAGTAAGTGGACTAGGTGAGTAGCTGTTTGTACGGTGCCGTTCGGCTGGGTGCTGTAACTAGACTACCGCCGAAATATAAATATGACCTAATTGGAAGCAACAGCTCTCTTCTTCGCAGATTATGATTATATTAAGGAGGAGCTATTAGTTGCCCGTGTTTTCCGAGAACAAAGTATTTCCCGCGTTGTAAAGTAGGATATGGCCTAAATGGACTATCTAGCACTGAATCATTATTCAAATCGGAGCAGAAGTTACTGAGATCGGCGCAAACAAACAAACATAAAAAATCTTTATTTTTATAATATTAAACAAAATTAAGTCAAAACGTTTATTTCCTTAGAAGCACAGGGCATAATTACATGGACAAGTCAACTTGAAATTAATAAAACTAAAACTTTTAAACTAGAATTATAAAGGATATATAACATTGTCTTGACAGTTCGCTTCAATGTTCTATACTTATTAGTTTAGGTTTTATAATTTTTAATAAGTGATAAAACTCATTCTTTAGGTTAAACTATTTTTAATTTTGTATCGTCGCCTAATACTAAGACGGATGTCTTAATCTTTTTCTGCATAAGCATTTAGAAATTATTATTTATTTGTTTTGCTTACACATACATTTAATACAGCATAGGTCTTATTACTAGCTTTAAGTCAACATGTATACCCCGTTGGGGCACTGCTAAAGAGTTAGTTGCCCCAGCTTATATTCACCCAGAATAATATAAATAAATATTTCCAGACCACTCTCACAGCATCACCTAACCCCAAATGACTTTCTAAATTTTAAGTTTTATTCCTAATAAATAAGGAGATGTAATTGCTTTAGCAATCTATTTTGAGTCAACTTGGATCATTATTTATTAAAGTTATGATAGTTTACATTACGTAGAATTATTACATGGTATATATATAGATAGATAATTCTTTGTTGAACACCACAAATACAAACAGTAACAAGAAAATACATTCATAGGTAGATACTACACGCTACTGAGAATGAGAAAATTATGATGATAATGATGAAGACACCATCCCTAACCATTTCCCTTGTATCTATGTTGCATTCCTGTGGTGGAACATTCTCCCTACCCCCTGATCAGTTATGTTCTGGCATGCGTATAATTGTTCCGATGCTCTTCAATATTAGTAGGAGAAGGTCATGTAGATTAGTTATTAGCTCTGGTAAGGGTCATTCACAAATAGAGGTTATTGTTTCTGGACATTTAACAAAGCCTAGTCTAAGACTCATAGTAATTAATAGTCATTTGTTGATGATAAAATTATACGTCACAATTATAGCTGGTTTTTAGTAATAACACAACAAATAAATCATCCAAAATAAAAATATCAGGGCAGACCTATATACTGAAGACTGGATTTTGCAAGACATCCTCTTAGGAGATCAAATAAATCTCATTGTCATCATTCACAATCCTCTTTTAGATAAACAGATACCTGATGTGTATTTTCGAACCTTGATCAAACGAAATGTGCCTATACACAACATAAATTTATCGATAAATATCGGATAAAAAAATTTGACATTTCATAATTTATTCTACAAATTTCTTCCAAAAAGTATGGGTGAAACTCTTTTCGCTGTGATGTTATTCGCCATTTGAATTAGGTACTTTCAGCCTTGTACAAAGGTCAACAGACAACAAATTTCGTAATAAAACAAGGCAAGATTAGATAAAACGGAATGAATCCTTTGCCCAACAGTGGGATATTAACGATGGAAAAAGATAAGATGAAGTAATACAACATTTTAAATTATTACCGTCAATTAATTTGTTGATTTTGTAGAAATTTTACAAAAAAACTATTTTTATTTTATTTTTGATTTGTAACTTTTAAACTGGAATATTAAGGGCTACTTTTTTGCATGTTTCACAAGAAAAAATATTTTTAATCGGCTTTAGTATCGCAATTGTATTTTATTTTATTTTAGCAACAATTTAGCTTTCAAATGAGACTACTTTGATAAAATACACCTTTTACTCAAACAGAAACGAAGATAAAACCAGATGCAGAAGTTTTCATAAAAAAAAAAAAAAATTTTTTGTATTTATATGTCTAACATGCAATTTTTAATTTTCCGATACTTGTTAATAAATGTATGTCGTGTATCACATTTCGTTTGATCAAGGTTCGAAAATGTCTACGTATTATGTCTAACTAAATATGTCTACGTTTGCACAGTGCCTTAATATTATATAAATAGGGTAGATTAAAAAAAAGACCAACATTTTGTTAATTAAATAAATAACAAAACACCTAAAATGAATTTAAAACGAAAAATTGAGAAAAAAATGTATCGTGCTTATTCAAATAATAGGTACTTATTTTATATTATGCAACAATGCAACTCCAAAATACGTGACCACAAACTGTGTAGGATAATATAATTGTATTCTCATGGCTAAGCCGTGTTGGCTAAGTGGGAGGACACTCGACTTTCATTCCGAATATTCGGGTTCAAACCCCGCCACGCACCTCTTGATTTTTCTTCTTGAGACATTTATGTGCGCTTTAAACACGTGCTTTTTAACGGTGAAGGCAAACATCGTGAGGAAACCGGCATGTTCTGAGAACTTTAAAGAGTTTGAAGGACATGTGACATTCACGTTGCACGTTAATAGGGTGGATGATGATTCTCATAGCTCTGGTTTATACCTTTTTGGAGGCGGTTGATATCATACCAAACCGAGAAAATATATTGTACAGCACAATATGAGCCGCTCTAAGGAAGCCGGGTGTTGCGGTTGCAATTTCCCGGCATTTCTGTGGCCTCATCCGGATTTTAGGATTTATGCAATGCAGGAGAGACATAATTCACATAACTACGATAAATCTATGTTTAATAGAACATCACCCTGTTTACGTTCCCACTACTGGGACATAGGGACTTCTCTCTAGGCGAGAGAGATTAATTAGGCTTTAATTCACCACGCGCTGGCCAAGTGTAGATTGGTGAATGTCACACATGTCCTTCAAACTCTCAGTTCTCAGAACATGTCTGCCTTCACCGTTAACGCGCGTGATTAATTTCCTAAAAGTACAACACCATAATAATTTGTGTAATGTGCACGCGATGCGCTTTTATTTGATACCCCACTCTAACCCCCATAACTTTTAAACGGCACACCGATTTTCATGAAACATGTCTAAGAACATACGCGCCAGACTCACCTTTCATACAAAAAAAAAACTAAATTTAAAACGATCCATCCGTTCGGGAGCTATGATGTCCCAAATAGACAGATAGACACACAGACAGACAGACAGGCACGTCAAACTTATAACACCCCTCTTTTTTGTCGGGGGTTAAAAAGTGATAGCCGGCAGGACTTTTACTCGTAGCAAGTGGAACGTGATTCTCCACGAACAGAGCCACCTTTAAGTGGAGATTTCCAATATATAAATGTTTTTTCAGTATAATGATTTAAAATAACAGAAGAACAACGAATAGTCTCTTCACTTTAAATGGAGGCAGGAAGAAAAGTGTAAATGGACACGTTTTCTGTTTGTACATACGTACGAGTATCATAATGGAAAATTACTTTATAATGTACTAGCGGCACGCCCCGGCTTTGCACGGGTAATTATTCAAAGTTTTTTCAAAATTATTCGATTTTTTCTCGCCGTAAAAACCATCCATCCAACTCCAACGAATATTTAAAAAAATGAATTGGCTAAATTGGTATAGGCGTTTTTGAGTTATGCGCTTAGCAACACATTTTGCGATTCATTTTAAACCCCCGACAAAAAAAGAGGGGTGTCATTGTTTGACGTGTCTATCAGTCTGGGACATCATAGCTCCCGAACGGATGAAGCGATTTCAACTTAGTTTTTTTTGTTTAAAAGGTGAGTCTGGCGCAAGTGCTCTTAGACATGTTTCATGAAAATCGGTTGTGCCGTTTAAAAATTGTGGGGGTTAGAGTGGGGAAGGAAAACCGAAAATCTGAAAAATCTCGAGTGGGGTATCAAATAAAAGCGCATTGCATGAACATTACACATTATTATGGTGTTTTACTTTTAGGGAAATTGAAGGATTCGAATCGGGGGTTTTTCTTATATTTTAAATTTAGATTTATTATTTATAAGAAGATTAAGGTAAGAGAAAACATACTATTGATTGCAATGCTCAAATTGGTGTAACCTACAACAAACATAAACTTGGTTCGGGTCAATTGGTGTAACGTTAGTTTTTTGAAGAAAGTTGGTTTTATATTGGTGTATGTGTGGTTATAATTTTTCGTTCAAGCTAAGAATTAGTGTAGGAGCAATGCTGGTTTGCCAAGATACACCAACTTAACCTTCTTCGGTCATAGGAATACAACAATTCGACTTATGTAAATGGATCACATACCTACTCAGTTACAACATAATTTCGACGGAAGTCTGCAAAATTCACAGTTAAAATGTGTAGCGTAACTGTATTTTTTTAAAGCTAGAATTCTATTATTATGCTATTCGAAAGAGCAGGAAAAAACTGTAAACTCAACTTATTTTACGTGTTTTGGTGGTTAACCCAATTGAACCTGCAACCGACGATATGTACAATATCTATGCTATATGCTAGGGTTTAGTTCTAAAAATAACTTTTTGAATGGGATCAGTTACCTGTTAACGAATTATTAACTACGAACTAAGCGACAAAATATTATCAAGCGACAATTTTTTTATTTTTGCACACGACCATTCAGTAGGGAGCCGACGACGCGACGCGGCAGATTATTTCGTGATCTTAACCCCGCTTATTGTCACAAAACTATAATACTTAGAGATATAATGTTCGGACGTTTTTTGTAGATAATGATAAGTTCTACAAAGTTGTAATACATCATTTTGTTATATATTCAATAGTTTTCGCAGCATTCGCGATTAAAGAAAGATTTTAGGTTTATTTTTTCATAAAAATCGGTTATTGTCACAAAACTATAATATTAGGTCCTTACATATGAAATTGGCGTTTTTCGTACTGGCCACTTTAATCACAAATTTCTCCTCTTTGGTAAGGAATTCCAAATTCAAATTTGTACAGCTATAGACTCATGTATTTGTGCTTCGATGATCGTCATTCATTTGTTTTTTTTCTTCTGTTTTTTTCTGTTTGCGTCACTCATTTTACAAAATGGAAAACTTAAAATATCGCATTATTTACGAGTACGAGTTCCGCCGTGGCACTAGTGCTGCGGAAACAACTCGAAGGGTGAATGATGTGTATGGCGGTCGTGTTGCAAAAGAAAACACAGTTCGTTTTTGGTTCCAACGTTTTCGTTCTGGAAATTTCGACTTGCAGAACAAGCCCCGTGGACGGCCTGAGACTCAAGTTGATAATGAAGAGTTGAAGGCTATTGTGGAAGCGGATCCATCGCAAACCACGTCCGAGTTAGCTGCAGGCTGCGGTGTTAGTGATAAAACTGTTTTAATTCACTTGAAGCAAATTGGGAAGATTAAAAAGCTTGAAAGGTGGGTACCTCACGAATTGACTGAAGCAAACCGGCAAACGCGCGTCGACTGCTGCGTTACATTACTAAACCGGCACAATAATGAAGGTATTTTAAACCGAATCATTACCTGTGATGAAAAATGGGTTCTTTACGATAATCGGAAGCGCTCGCTTAGAAATTTGGATAACTTCTTGCAAGGGAAAAAATTCAACTCCGATGGGGCAGTCCAAATCGCCTTCAAAGATTTTATTGATTCCCGTCCGACTGGTTTTTTTAGTAAAGGGATCAATGAACTACCTATAAGATGGCAAAAGTGCATAGAAAATAATGGTTCATACTTTGATTAATTAAATATATTATATTAAAAAATATTCGACTTTTTGTTCCTCCCATACAAAACGCCAATTTCATATGTAAGGACCTAATAGTTAGAGATATGATGTAACGTTTTTTGTAGATAATGATAAGTTCTACAAAGTTGTAATACATCACTTTGTTATATATTCAATAGTTTTTGCAGCATTCGCGATTAAAGAAAGATTTTGGGTTCTTTTTTTTTCACCATGGGTTACATTATCGAAGTTTGGTAAGGAATCATATTATTTATGAAAACTATATTTAGTTTTCATATAGCCTATGTCACTCAGGGATAGTGTAGCTTTCGAATGGTGAAAGAATTTTTTAAATCGGTGCAGTAGTTTCAGAGCCTATTCGAGACAAACAAACAAACAAACAAACAAAAAATCAAACCTTTCCTCTTTATAATATTAGTATAGATATACATCTTATTTTAAACAAGCTTAATTAATAAACAAAATACTATATTGCTATTTTTTTATTTGTGATAGATCCATTTATTTATCTACAATGTCACCTGATGGTAAGTGTCGATGTGGACGAAGATGGAACACATAGATCTAGACTTTTTAGACACCTATTCACTCTTGCCTTGAAGACACATCCTGAGTGAGGTTGTAGTTATTATGAAGTGAATTCCAGACCTTGCCGTGTGAATTATAAAGGTACGGCCGTCTTTGCACCATGGCGTTTACGCCCAAAGACATATAAAATATTATACTAAAATTGTATCCGGCATAACAACGGGATTTTTCTTCTTAAAAAATGTATGTTTGCTTCAAAACACGTGCTTTTACGGTGAAGGCAAACATCGTGAGAAAACAGGCATGTTCTGATAACTTAAAAGGGTTTAGATAGAAACATAATTAAAATAGAAACAGTAAACAGTAACAAGACAATACATCGGAGTACATAGGGCGGCCTTATCGCTGAGAGCGATCTCTGCCAAGCAACCTTTGAAGAGTTTTAAGGACATGTGTCATTTACAAACCCGCACTTGGCCAGCGTGATAAATAAAGGCCTAATCTCTCTCGCCAAGACTGAAGTCCCTTAGTCCCAGCAGTGGGAACGTTAATAGGGTGCTGATGATGATGATGAATCCAATAAACACTAAAATGTTATGGAAATAAAGTTCAAGAACATTGCATCTTGATATAGTGCATCTTTATACTTCACAGTAGGCCCCAATCACCATCAGCCCTGGCTCTGGCTAAGCCTCGCCTGCTCGCGCCGTGTTGCTGTTTGAGTTCTGAACTTGACGAAACTAAGACGAAAACTTTTTCCAAATTAGATTTAATGCGAAACTTCGGCTTTCCAGTTTTCAAGTTAAAGTACACTTTGAATGCGCATCTTTTTGAATAAGTTCCGCCGTTCCCGAAGATTTGGTAATGCATGGGCTTACTTTGGAACTTGGGGCTCAGGTAGGCATATTTGAAGGACATATTTCAGTTTAATTTTAAACTTTTGTCTTGACTCATAGCTTTTATCTTAGAAAAGCAAATAAAAAATTATTGTTGCAAAATAGTTTTATTTTTTAAGGTTTAGGTTCGAGCCAAAAACTATTTAAGTACTCACCATGGCCAAGCAGCGACCGCACTTTGCAGCATCATTGGGTAGCATGATTATTTATAAGCAAAAGTCACACATGCATAACCACAAATTTATTTCAATTCAAGTTTTATTTTGTATTTTATTTTTGACGTTTCTAAGATTTGTAAAACCAAATAATGGAAATAAATGATTTTGTATCTTGTACCTTGAGATCTGTGAGCAAACAATTCATCAAAATCATGTCTTGTAAATGCCTTTTTTTAAAGTAATTTTGAAAAAAACTGGACTAATAAACTATAGGAGAGTATAGGATTGAAACATTCGATCTTTCAGGACGGTTAAAAATACCTGTGTTGGGTATAAATAAAAGTCATAACTTAGACATCAAGTTTTATGAAAATTGGTTTAGTCATTTGAAAGATATGAAAATGTGTTTAGTCTTACTTGATATCTAATTATGGGTTATGAAATAAATAAGCTCGGCGGGAATCAAACCAGCTACCTTCTGCGCCGCTAGCGGACAATCGCCTACCGCGCCACTGAGGAAGTCAATCGATTATGACAGAGTATAATAAAAAAAGCAAGAAAGTAATCCCAGGATTTGAGCAAACAGCGAATAGATAGCAAGCTCAGACAGGCAGCAGAACTACACTAACACAAACAAGCGGATACGGGCGCATTAGCAAACAAACGATTTCTACGTCCCGATAGAGCGCTCTGATTCCACCGTAAATGTTATGCAGTAAGGCAAATGTTGCAATAGGGAACCAGATAGATATTAAATAAATCATTATTAATTTGCGCGATGGTTCACACATTTGCTATTTTTTTTTGTTATTTTGGCCGTTTAATCTTCAATGAACGATGTATTTCTTTGCGCCTCTAGGCTAGGCCTAGCCTATAGCCTCGATAAATAGGCTACCTAACAGTGAAATCATTCAAATCGGACCAGTAGTTCCTGAGATAAGCGCGTTGAAACAAACAAACAAATTATTTAATAAATATAAAACACTTAAGTTTCATAATAGTAGTAGGTACAGTAGATTTTGTTTTCCCAAATTTAAAACCTTGTTCTATGAATACGTGATTACTTAACTGTGACTGATTATTATGTTACAAAGATTCATTGTGTTTGGTTAATGCATACATTAAAGCGACACCTGGAACTTAGATCAAAGTTCTGTGTGAATAAGACTTATCTTGATATAAACTTTTGGAATGTACCTAAATACCTAGTTTACCTTAAGAAAATTCGGCTTAAAATATAAATACTAACTCTGAAGATAATTTAAAAATGAAAATTGAAGTTGCCATACTGTGGAAAGTGTACTATGTCATATCACCCAATACTCCGGCAGACGGTAGTGTCACATGCAGAATTTTGCTGCCCAAATGCTCGGAGATTTTAGAGGACTTATTAATGGTTGATTCAGAAACTTAGACTAGGTTTGTCGTTGCAAAATTTGACAAATTCTTACATTTATTTGGTAGGGTTTCTTCATACGAAACGAAAAACACTATTTGACAGAAAGATTATGATACAAAGATATTTGCTATAGTAAAACTAGTAGGCGTAAGAGGTAGGTTTTCAAAAATTACAACTATTTTACAAAAAAATAATAAATTAATGAATGTTTTTGATAATTCAAACATATTTTCGTTTCGTACACAACTGTTAAGTTGTATTGTGTGTGTGTATTGTGGCATATTAGTTAGCTGAATTCAATGTACAAGATACAAAATGTTTTTTTTCTATTCTTTCGTTTTACAAATCTTACAAACTTCAAAAAAAAAATCCAAAACCAAAAAAAAAAAAAAAAAAAACATGGTCGCTTCGCTTTTTTACACTAGTGCAAAGAAGCGATTAGGAATTCTAGGTAATTTTTGTATTGATTTTCACAATAATTATTTTTTAGTGTTTTTTTGATCTGCTGTTGGAGCAGATTCCGTCCCAAGCAGTTTTGTCGTCAATGTAATTCGATATTTTATAATAAGCTTTCTTAGAAAGATTCAAATAGCTTTTTACTAAAATCACTAATTTCAAACAGGTAGACCAAGTCATGAAACTCATGACGTTACGATTTTAAAAATATATTTATTTATGTACACAATTTTGGGAAAACTAACAGCTAGTATAAATTCTAACTCACGTATATAAATGCTTGCAACTGTAACTGTCACTTGCAAACACAAAGATGGCCAATTATAAGTTTCCATTTATAGAAAAAAGTATAATAAATAAATTAGGTACTAAACCTATCAAGACTATATAGTACTTACATAATTTAATTACATTAAAAAAATGCCATAAATAAAATAAGAATAAGAAACAAAAACTAAGTCTGTGATTTATCTACGGAAAGATAGTGGAAGGAAATTAAATTTACGATATCTGGAATAGTAATCTGGTAGGAAAATTTTAGCCCTATACTGCAAATATGATAAGAATTTCTTTTGTACCGATTCCAAATAACGTAACGACCCACGTCTACTGCGTTATCCGTTACAACGGTTTTAACGCCGCCCTCAACACTGATTTCGAGACGAGGCGAGGCAGAGTTCAGACAGCTCGCTATGCGGCTAAAAAAGGCCTCAGAAGTATATGTCTAACCGACACCAAGTTTGCAAGTTGGCCCGTCTTCGATTTTGTTACTGCAATTTAAATTAGAAACAAGAAGTAAGATAATTCCAGAAAAGCCGGAGTTTGGGAAAACTCCGCAGATTCTACCAATAGGCGATTTGTCTTAACTTCTCGCGGTGGGCGAGCTGCGAACGGGGGAGGCGGCAACTTATTTAAAATACTATGTTTTCTCAGAATTTTCATCATTCATAATTTACTCCAAACCAATAATAAAATTTAAATCTGGTAAACACATAATGTTTTAACGTGTTTTTGTTAATTCAGTTCAGTTTCTTGTAATTGAACTTTGCGCTTGAAGCGACAATTTGCCAGTGTCGAGTTAAATAAAATATTATAAAGTGAACAAAATGTAACTCAGTTGAACGCCATTTTTTTTTTGTTAATTCAATTCAATTTGCGTTACAAAGCGCCAGTGTCAAGTTAAATAAAATAAAAACGTGAAAAAGGTGTTATTCAGTTGACCGCCATTTTGCGTCTTTAGAAACTATAGAGAACATTAGAATTTGAACGCCATTTAAAACATACCGGGTTCTGAGAACTTTCAAATGTTTGAAGGACATGTGACATTTACCAATCTCCTCCGTCAAGAGAGTAGTTCCTATATCTTAGCTGTGGGAACGTAAATAAGGGTGCTTATATATTATAAAAAAAAAACTCAGCTCATGCAACTGAGTTCTCTGTACTTAACCATACTCATTTCGAGTGAGCATTTGACTGTTACATTTCGTTGTATGTATTTGTATGTAAACTAAAATGTATGGAAAGTTATGCTATGAGAAGATTTGCATATGTCCTAATACAAATACACCACCATCCATCACCCCTTAAAATTTAATCCAAATTGTTTCAGCCGTTTTACTGTAAAGAAATAACAAATATCCAGATAAACAAAAAAAATAAACTCACGATTTTTCACCTCTTCTTCTATTTCGATGGCGTCCGTGATTGGCTTACTAAGTTGCACCTCTTTATAAAATACAAACTCAGAACAAGGAACTGTCTTAATATACGTAATCAGTGTATACAAATTATATTTTATGGCCCTAAGCTAATACTTCAATGCTGCAAAATGCTATGTTACCGCAATTGGTAGTAAGTAAGGAAGTAAGCAAAGACCAAAGAGTATAAATTGAATCACTATG
This sequence comes from Gymnoscelis rufifasciata, assembly GCA_929108375.1. NCBI lineage: Eukaryota > Metazoa > Arthropoda > Insecta > Lepidoptera > Geometridae > Gymnoscelis > Gymnoscelis rufifasciata. Next base: position 611,061 of record OV815315.1, on the reverse strand, counting down.
TCAAAGACTACATTGATAAAATAAATCTTATCAAGGAGTATTTATTCAACCGTCGTTATACAACCTCAAAGCAAGAAATTCCTTTTTCGGATCAAGATACTCTTTTCTTTTCTTACAATAGGAATACTAATCTGTGCTCTACATAATAAACATTCAAATTAAAATCTTTATTAACTTTTGGAACATTGTTGTACACTTAGTTTCCTCAAATTACCCAATTGCTGGAATTGCAATTGCTGGAATATTGTAAACATTCCAAATTCAAAATATGCTCCCACAATTTCGAATTTTCTGTGCCCATAAATTCGATTCATAACGTGTTCTTTTTTCAAAAAAATGACAATGTTTGAGGAATAATAATAAAAATATATGTATTCCTGTAAGATATTTGAATTTTCTCTGGATAAAATATAGCCATGTGTACCAAATTTCAGTTCCCGCCTTGTACCCCTCGATAATAATGGATTTTCCCGCGGAATGCAATATGTAACTACACGACGACCTCTGTGGCTCGGTGGGCGAGTAAGTATTCAATTCCATTATTGTATTAATGTAGTTAATATGTAATATAGCAAGACTGATTGCTAATAGCAATTTCTCCTAACACAAACAAACTTTCTTGTATAAAAATTATAACTCTGTACCATAAATAGTAGGTAAAAAGGAGAAACAATTATTTTTTTTATTTTTCTCGTATTTAATGTTTTTAATTACATTATGTGTTTTCTCAGACTCTAGCTAGAATCTGTGTAGGTACCAAATTTCAAGGTACAGAAGTCAAAACCGATTTTTCCGAATAATGTCATATTCCCCTGCGGCCAGCGAGCACCGGCCGAGACCGGCCGAGCATCGCCCGCGCTCATGCAAAGGCTTGACGAAATGTTACACCCAAACGCTCATTCGTAACAAACCTTGAGTTTAATAATATCTAAAGCTAAAAAACGATGTGTTTTCATCATAGTATGTTTTCAAGTCGTCTTAGTATCAAGTTGTAGAAGTTTATATCGTAGGTGTTGATATTTCTGGTATTGGAAATTATCTTTACGTGGGCGATTTTTATAATCAGTTAACACACACATAGTTAGTTATAATTATAACGAATGAGGTGAGGGTTTGGAGCCGCTAATTAGCTGCAAGTTTCAACAACTCGAACCTACAATCACTTACAGCTATATGGTTAATAACGACCCGCGCTACTTAACTAATCACACTACATTAATATTATCTGACCCCAGCAAACGTTGTTTTGCAAAATTAAAAATAGACAGTAGCCGATAAGTAAAGCGAGACAAAGAAAGATACATTTGTTTCAGACCACATAAATATATTTAGCCCTTTTCTCTTAAATTATAAAAACAAACCCAAGATAACATACAAAATAATCAGTGGCCTTAAAAAAATAGAATTATTATATCGAACGCTGATCTTCCGTGGCTTCTATGAGATCGAGTGATGAACAAGATTATAACAATTACTAACTGACAGACACAATAACATTGAAATTATATACAACTAGCGGCCCGCCCCGGCGTCGCACGGGTATAAAATTTTCCCGGAAAATATTCGAATTTTTCTCGCCGTAAAAACCATCCTATCTCTCAAGTTGGATCGAACTGCACATGGTGTGCGAATTTTATTATAATCGGTTAAGTGGTTTAGGAGTCCATTGAGGACAAACATTGTGACACGAGATTTATGTACATTAAGATAGAAGAATAACCAATTTACATTTCAATACAGAATTTTTATATCAGACATAGAAGGTGGTATAAAGAGAAGGGATTTACTAAGAGCTCTTAAGGATTTTAAGTATCAAGTAATTTATAAAGAGTATTCCGTAAATACCACATCTCCATAATGTTGGTTCACGCGCATCGTTATAATTAATGAGGTTAGGGTTTGGAGCCGCTAATTAGCTGCAAGTTCCCCTTCGGCCAGGAGGGCGTTTGAACTCACACGGAAATTAAGAGCTATCGATTAACTTCACACTTTCTTACATCATCATCATCAGCACCCTATTAACGTTCCCACTGCTGGGACACGGGGACTTCTCTCTCGGCGAGAGAGATTAGGCCTTAATTCACCACGCTGGCCAAGTGCGGGTTGATGAATGTCACATGTCCTTCAAACTCTTTAAAGTTTTCAGAACATGTCGGTTTCGCACGCGCACATACATTTTTCAATAAGAAAAGTCCATAGGTACAGTACGCGTCTCTAACTGGTAGCCCTCTTGCAGTAGTGGTTTATAGAAACCTTTTGTCGGTTACTGGTAACCCTTTTGCATAGGCAAAAGGGGTTACCAGTAACCGACGCATACTGTACCTATATATAGCGGGGTTTGAACCCACGACCTTCGGAATGAAAGTCGAGTGTGCTCCCACTTAGCCAACACGGCTATTTATTTTATTTTATTTTATTTTTACTTTCTTTATTTGGGAAACAAAAAGCTTATAACTAAGATAATTAATATGGATAAAGTGACTTGACTAAAGCTAAAAACAGTTTCCACATGTAGATAAATGTGAAGTAACCATACGTTGATTATCCTAAATTAAGCAATACAAAACTAAAACTAATAATAACTAGCCGAAATATTTACTTGTTCCGCTGCCTGTGTACGATTATATTTGTGTTAAGAGAAAGTAGAAATAATAAGAATATATACTTGTGCAGATAAATAATACTAGGGTATATAAATAGAGGTATATTTAATTTATATGCATATTGATATAATACTAATATTTGTTAATTTATGCAGAATTTATTGTTTTTGTGTTAAAAAAAAAAGGTTTTATCTGAAAGTCTATAGTAACCGTAACTAACTATGTAGTAAGCTAGTTGCCCACCCGATGGAAATGTAGGTATATATTCTAACTGTGGTTCTGACATATTTTTTCCTTGTTGATTTTAGGTTGTGGTGTTACCAACCTCAAGGGCCCTGGCTGACAACCAGCCATTTTCAGTAACTTTGCCTCACTATTTTTTTTAATACTTACTACTTACTAGTCGTAACGTAGAAAAACTAAAAAAAGTAAAAGTATCTAATAAAAGTCTTATCAAGATCGGTATATCCTTTCCAGAGATTAGTAGGGCAGATAAACATTGTAATTCAAACCGAGTGTGCTCATACTACTAATATTATAAACGCGTAAGTTTGGTAAGTGTGTTTGATGCGCTTTTACGCAAAAAATACCCTATGGATGTTGATAAAACTTCAAAGTAATACATCATACTTGCAATAACTCATATGTAACCCTTTACTGAGGTAAAGACTACATTTCGCATGAAAATCCATTATTGTGAGCGAAGAACCAATTTTTGAAATAATAATGAGAGACGCAAAATGGCGGTCAACAGTATTGAGTACATCTTTAACACTTTATAATTTTATTCAAGCACAGAGTCCAATTATAAGGAATTGAATTGAATTGAATAAGATTTGACACGAACATTGCCGTCATCACTGCAGTCATACTGCTGACATATGCCGGTTGTAAGGCGATTTAGAGGATCTATACGTATCTATCATACAGAGCATTTTCACCAAACACCCCATCGACAAATTCATCTCACGCACATCATTATAATTAATGAGATTAGGGTTGGGAGCCGCTAATTAGCTGCAAGTCCGCGCTGGGCCAAGGAGAGCCCAACTGAACCTAACAACCTCTAATCACACACATCATTACGAAGTGTATTTAATTCTATGTAGCTTTGCTCGCCATGTTTTTGCATATTACCGCGGAAACAACGTATTTCCTGCGGGAAAATTAGCTATTAGCCCTACTCAATAAATGGGCTATGTAACATTGACATAATTTTTCAAATCGGAATACTGGTTCCTGGAAAGTCAAAGTCAAAGTCAAAACGTTTATTTCCTTAGAAGCACATAGCCTACATGGACAGGTTAACTTAAAATTAATAAAACTGAATTGCCTAAACAAAAAATATCAAGGAAATAAGATTGTCTTGACAGTTCGCTTTAATGTTTAGGCGCTGAGCTTAGGACGTTCAAATAAACAATAAAAAAACCTCTTTATCTTTATAATAATATAGACTACCACTCTAACGTCCAGCGCCCTCAGCGTAACTAGCCATGTAAAGTCCCAGCGGGTTCGAGTCTTATTTTTTCAACCTTTTTTTGTTTTAAATACAGATATCACAAGTAAATCACAAAAAAATTAACTCGGAAAATCGGAAAAACATGGAAAATTATGTCTCACTTTGTTGTCAAAATATTATTTTTCATTATTTTTGTTGCCAGGTATGGGTTTTTTAGGTAGAATTTGGTAGAATAATTATTGACAGTGACATTTGGTGCAAATGGTAGCAACTTGGCATCATAGATAATAAATAAATCCGAAACCAAAAGAGCTAAACCTCGTGTGGCCTTTTAGTACCATGGACGTAAGTCGAGGTAAAATTTTGTGGCACATATGTGCCAGAGGACGTTAGGTATGTACATACTAACAACTTTATTTACTTGTATAGATTAGCCTGACGAATGTTTGCATTAGAAAAGTTTATAATGTTAAAGTTTAGGCTAGGCGCAAACGGGTCAACGACTAACGCCATGGATGGCGGTTGCGCGTTACCACTATTACTACTATCTGTATGATTTTGTAAGTGTCGGAATTTAACAATAGACATTGGTGTTCGGTAGTAACAATATTCATAATCCATTATGACATCTGTCGACGTTCCTGAATGAGCAGTTTTGGCCGCAAGGGGTCAAGTTTCGACGGTTCATCGGTCGCCTACACTGCAAGGCGACACCGCCGTAACAGATGATCCACGATTCTGACACTTTAGTTTATAAGATTTATATTTTTATGTATGTTAGTCCATAAAGTATATGTTTATATGGGCCTTAGATGCCTGAAATAAATGATTATTATTATCTGCTATAATTCTAATTCTTTGTTGGAGGGACTAAAGACTTCACTGACGTCTCGCTTTGGAGTGTATTGTGCATTACCCCGATGCCTAGCTAGGCCCTAACTGCTATAAATAGCTAAGCTTATGCTAAGCGGACGAGGATGGAGTGGCGCTACAGTGGCGCGTATTTGCGTCTTGTGCGGCCCGTAGCGTCCACAAGTGTCAAGTCACTACTACTACTAGTCACTACACAAATGTATCGTGTGAACTGCTAGTAGCTGGCCAGCGGTGGCTGTGACCGTTGGCCCGTTTGCGCCCGGCCTAAATGTAGCCCTTCACGCACTGTTGTAATATTTATGTGTGTTCAAAGTTTATACCTAAATACCGCCATGCCATGTTTTCGTTAGGGTTGAAAAATAATGAAAAGATAAGGAGATGCATAGAAGAAGCCAAAATATTTTATTTCATAACGCTTATTTTTATTTGGTATTTTGTTGTATTTTGCATCAATTAAAAAGTTTATCTCAATGTCTATATCTTGTAAAACGCCTTTTCAGACCTTAGTTTTAGTACTAACTTGTAATTATGCTTGAGATTTACAAAAAAAAACTCAAAATAAGATTTTCTTTGAACCAGGAAATATTTCTTTCTTAAGTAGAACTTAGTTCATACAATTACCAGAGCTCATAAGCAACACCTGCTGAACTGGGTCGGACAGACGGGAGAATATTCACTATACGTAAATATGTATGTCTGGAAGAACGTTCACTTCATGAGCAACCTAACCTAAGTATAAAGAATACTTTTATATGACACGATACGATATTAGAATTAATACACACAAGTGAAAACTTCTGGCTCGGTGGTTGCAAGCCGCTTTTGAAATAACAGCCTTAGTCTGGTATTTCAAAAGCGATATTGGCAGTACCATATTTTCAAATACAACATCAAATGGTGCGTTGACCAACTGTATTTCAAACTCCAACTGATATTCGAGTTACATTGAATAATCGCTTTCAACTTATGAGACGATTAAAAAACCTTTTTTTTCACTTTTAAAATGTCCAGGACTGTGACACGAAAATTCAATTCAATTCTTTATATGCTTACATGTACACTAGCGGTGAGCGCTATTAACAATAACAGGTTATAATAGCAGCTATTGGTACAATAGCAGTTATTGCGTAATCAGTCTCAAGAATAACCTGTATTCTGAATCACTGGTTATTGTAAATCACCAGTTGTTATTGTGAATAAGAAGTGATTTATAATAAAGATAGTGTATCAGTGATAACTCGTTATTGTATCACAGACGTTATTGAAAGCAATAGCTGCTTTAGGTTATTATAATATCGACTGCTAAAACCATAGCTATTGTTGAACTAATATTTTTTTATATTGATTTATTGATTGTGTTTGTACTTGTATGGTTAGAAGGATACATAGATCGGTGAATGCATGTATGCATCGATGCAAGGATATGGTATTGTGTATCGAATGGATGTATGGATCTATGTATGGATGTATGAACGGGTGCGGACGTGTTTATAGATGGATGTGTGTCGATACTCGAATGTATAGATGCATGTGTGGAAGCATGGATTTGTTGATGTGTGGACGAACGCTTGAATGGATGGTTTAATTGATTTGATTCAAGGATAGATGAACTATTGATGGATTGATAGTAGTTTTTACCAAAACTCAAATGTAATGTGTGATTCATCATAGATTTTGCATAGTAGTTTATAAGATAATATATGTGAAATTACAAATATAAGTCAAGATAATCATAAATCATAAAAGCCAAATATAAATAGTCACCGATTTTAAATATAATGTTAATTTAATATCACAAAGCTTTTTTATAAAAGCAGAAAATTTTATATACTAGAAGATCAGTAACAGATTTCCAGCGATTTCCATCGTATCGCAAGATATTTTATCTTGCGATAAGATGATCGATCACAGTATAAGTATGAAATTACCAATAAAGACTAACCGTGGTAAGGTACTGACTAAGGTACGACCGAATGATATCGTGTCGCAAATCATAAACACGTACATTAGTTGCATCAGGCAGAAGCTTTTATAGCACTCATTGTTGCGTCTGACTGTACATACCTACCAGCTTGCTTGTTCACATCAAGGCGCTTTTTACGATTAACTCTAATGTATTGAGTAGGTATATGAGTATTTTCAGGGTACTGTTCCTGGTAAAATTTCAGGTTAAGCCGGCTTAGCACGGCAATTGTTGTCTAGGCTATGTGCTTCTAAAGAAATAAACGTTTTGACTAGGTAGAGAAGAAACGCTGACTAGGTAGAATAGAAGTCTATTCTAGGTTGGAATAGAAAAAAAATCGTCGTGCTAAGCCGTATTAAAAGAATACTGTGTAAATAGTCATAGAATTTCATATTATTAATTTCATAGTGAACGCAGGCGTAGGTGTAGTAAACCCCTTGACACCGCATGAAATCCTTCAATCCGGATGAGGCCACAGAAATGCCGGGCAAATTGCAACCGCAACACGCGGCCATTTTGTGATGGTGTGCACAAGCCAAGCCAACATCAGAGGTGGAACATATGACAAAATTCAGAAGGAGGAATCTTACCGCCCCGACATCGTACGAGTACAAATCTATAATGATATTATAAAGGTAAAGTTTGTAGGTTTGAACGCGCTCATCTTACTAGTAATCATAGAATAGAATAGAATAGAATATACTTTATTACACACCAAATGAACAATACAATATGAAATTAAAACTAAACCTAGAATGCGTAATGGGCGGTCTTATTGCTAAAAGCAATTTCTTCTAGACAACCGTGGATGGAGAGAAAATAGATCATATATTTTTTTAAAGATTTTATATATAATTGTTTTATTGTTTGATATCTTATTAAATAAAAATATTATACATAATATATAGGGGAAGGGTATAGTCTACTTTTTAAAACTGTAAAATGCGTCGTTCCCACGGTATAATCCATAATATTTGGGCAACACTGTAGCGCAAAAAGTTTAAGCCTTTCCTTTATATAACTCTTATCTATTGCTGATAACTGCATTGAACTACATTGAGTTACTTAGAAAATTTGTATATAAAAAAATATTTACAAAATTCAAATTTGAATAAAATTCGTTACAATATGTTTTATAATACCTAATAAAAATAAAAAAGCCGTGTTGGCTAAGTGGGAGGACACTCGACTTTAATTCCAAAGGTTGTGGGTTGAAACCCCGCCATACATAGACATACATATATAGATATTTTTATTATACATATTAATAAATTAACACCCAGACCAAGGAGAAATTAATTGCAGATCATACAAACACTTGACCCCTCGGCGGGAATCGAACCCGCTACCTCTTGCGCCGCAAGCGGACCGTCGCCCTCCGCGCCACTGAGGCAGTGAGTAATTTAGACTTCTTTTTAATTGGTGGCTTACTTTAAACCTAGTGATTATTATGTAGATTAACTGCCTTAATTCAAGTAATTTCTAGCGTATAAAGGTGTTATCAGGTGTAATTAATAAATAAGTTGTTTTAAATAGTTTCAGAATAAGATAAAATGTAGTAAGTTCATTAAAATTGGGAATGATTTTCTTATTAATCTGAATATAAATATGAAAAAATAAAAATATTCTATAAATCTTTTTATTCAATTTAATTTAGTTTTTTTTTGTAAACTTAATTACATATATAAGTTGTATAATATAAATGTAGCACTCTATGGTATTAGGCAAACTCTGTTTAGATGGAGTAAGATATATCATAAAATTGAGAAAAAACCTTAAAAAATGCTGGCTTTACACTATTATGTTATTTATTGAATTTTCTTTTAACTAATTTATGCTTCTACATTTATGAGAGGGATTTGATGATGATGTATTTGGTAGGTAAAGCCATACAAAAAAAAACAATTAAACATTAAAAATATTATTGTTACGTATTCATAGTATTTTAAAGTAAACGATTAAAATGTAAATTAGTTAAGTTTCATGAACAACAATAGTTAAACAACTTAGTGCAAGTGGCAAAATGGATCGGATAACATTCAAAGTAAACGGAAAGCCCTGCTCAGGTGAGATAAATATTTTTTTTAAATAAAAATAATTCAAAATATATAAAAATGTGGATAAAGTTAACAACCAATATACAAATCATAAAAATCAGAAAAAAATTGAGTTACAAACATACATATAACATATTATATCGGTTGTCATCTCTGAACATAAAAGAAAAAATTAATGTAAAATATCACGATTTATGAATGCCTGGTATTTAGCATTGAAGTGAAAACTATGCTTAAAGATTTTGCAAACTGTTTGCTTTATTTATCCAGTTATGGATTAAAAAAATTGGTAAATAAATATTTCCGGACAATTCACACAATAACATCCTGTGGTAAGCTCTAGACTTGTGTTACGTGTACTGACATCTGAAATACTTAATATACCTACAAACATACATTTAAGTATAAATATTTTACAATAACATCATCATCATCATCATTCTATTAAAGTTCTCATTGCTGGGACACGTCATCGCCAGATCGACTTCTCTCTTGGCGAGAGAGATTAGGCCTTAATTAACCTTACTGGCTGGCCTAGTGATGTGTTTATGAATGCATTACGCTGGCCAAATGCGGGTTGGTGAATGTCACATGTCCTTAAAACTTTCTTATTTCTCAGAACATGCCGGTTTCCTCATGATGTTTGCCTTCACCGTTTTTCTTCAGATGTATTTTTCTCTATTTATACATATATCTGCAGTGGGGTGTGAGAGCAGCTCCGACGAGATGCTGGTGGACCGGCTGCGCGCGCGCGGGCTGCGCGGCACGCGGCACATGTGCCGCGAGGGGGGCTGCGGCGTCTGCTGCGTCTCGGTGGCGAAGCACCCTGGAGCCCCCACGGTCGTTGTCAACTCGGTGGGCTTATCTATAAATAAATATTCCCGGACAATCCTCAAAGCAACATCTAGCCCCGTGGTAAGCTATAAGCTTGTGTTACGGGTACTAGACATCTGATATACTTAATATAAAAGACATACATTGATAGACATTTTTTAGTATACATACTTAATAGTCATAATAGTCATAATAGTATTTATTTATAACAATTGTTACATGTCATTACTTAATATATTCCTTATGTATTAAATTATAATACATAGGTAATCACAGTAAAAATAAAAATTATATTATCTCATTATAAATTTCACACAAACTTAACATTATAAAAATGTCAATAAAATTAACCAATGTCAATACAATTATAAAATGTTAATAAAATTATAAAAATGTCAATAAGAATGATACAAAATGTCAAACAAATTATGAAAATTCCAATAAGAATTAAATTATAATAAAATAATTACTGGTTTATGAATTCCTCATAGGAATAAAAGGTTTGCTCAATAAGCCAGTTTTTCAATTTGAGTTTAAATGAAGAAAGACTTGTTGATTCTGTTACAGTTTTTGGGAGCTTGTTATAAACAGATGATCCCATTACGTGTGTCAACTTGGAAGACTTCCTAAGAGTGCGCGTCAACGAGGCCAGCTGATCGCGTTTACGCGTATGATAATTGTGTGAATCACCAAGCGTTGCGTACATTTCGAGATTAAGTCTCACGTACACTGCTACCTGATATACAAGAAGACAAGGAAGTGTCATTATTCCTAACTGCTTAAAGTGCGGTCTTGCTGACTGATCGCTGGGGATCCTAACAATCGCACGTACGGCCCGTTTCTGCATCCTGAACGCACGCTGCCAGTCGGCTGCACGCGCCCAAAGCTCGGCGCCGTACTGAAGCAGTGACTGCACGGTTGCAAAATAGCATGCGCGTACCGTGTCTGTTGCCACTACTCGTGACATTCGGCTTAGCGCATAGCAGGCACCCCCAAGCTTACCGCATAGCCTCTGTATGTGACCGTCCCATTTCAGCCCTCTATCCAGCTCGAAGCCTAAAAAGATAGTTTTATCGACTTGTTCGACAGCGTTACCTTCTACTAGTACCGTTAGTGACCTCGGTGCTCGTCCGGAGAAGTAGAAATGGATGAAATGGGTCTTGTCTAGGTTCAGAGCAAGCCCATTCATTGAAAACCATTGGGATAGCAATGTGGCAGTGTTATTTAGCTTGGTCTCTAAGTCATCCACAGAGTGCGCTGTGACAATTGCGGCTACGTCATCTGCGTACATGTAGACCTCCGCACAGTCGATGTATTGTGGCAGATCGTTAAGCAAAAGCGAGAACAATATATTCGATACGGAGGATCCTTGGGCTACTCCCATCCTCAACGTCAGTGGATCGGAAATAGTGTCCCCACCTCCACCCAAAACAATCTGTGTTCGGTCTCTCATTAGATCCATCAGCAGTTCATGCGCTCTATTGACGATTCCATAGTGGCGCAGTTTCACAGCTAACACTCTATGGTCAGCCACATCAAAGGCTTTTGACAGGTCGCAGCATATAACTGCAACCTGCCGTTTAGCTTCGCGAGCAGCAACTATTTTTTCGACCACATCTCTCGTGAGAGAAGTGGTTGAGCGACCTTCGCGGTAGGCATATTGTCTATCAGACAAAGCTTCGGTTTCAGAAAGAAAAGCAACAAGACGGGAGCTTAGGCCATTTTCAAAAACCTTTGCAATAGCTGGTATTATAGAGACTGGCTGGTACCCATCTATATTGCTTCTCTTACCTTTGCCCTTGAATAAGGGTGAGACCTTACTAACTTTCATGGGTCGTGGGAAGGTACCATCTCTAATACACAAGTTGTAGACGTAATTAAATATAGGAGCTAACGGCAATATTGCAGATTTCATTAACTCCATTGAAATACCATAGGCATCCTTTGAAACTTTAGGTGGGATGCGAGTCACCACCAAACGGATAATTTCTTCAGTAGTGAACGGCTGTATTCGGAACGAGCGGTCAGCGGGAGCTCGCGCTGAGCTTAGGGCCCGGCGCACCCCGGCCTCGCAGGCGGGCGGGGCTCCGCAGGCTGCAGCTGCACCTACCATCCTAGAATTCATGCAATTCACTAACTCTTTCTTATTTCTAAATTTAGACCCATCCGGGTGTACTACAACATCCGTAAAGTCTACTCTAGGAGAGTAGTTTTTACCCCGTTCCCGGTTTATTACACTCCACATTGCTTTGGAAGTATTTGAGCTGGACCCTAATATATTATCGTAGTAGGCACGTTTCTGTCTATTTAAGATGCATTCGTAATTATTTTTCATGTCAGCAATTAAAGATTGAATAATGTCATTGTTAGGATATAATTTACTAAATTTAATAATGTCAAACAGGAGTAATTTGTAATTTTTAACATCTGGTGTAATCCAAGATGAGTCAAAGTTTTTATTGCACTTTTTTCTGAGTGGAAAGCATATTTCAAATTTATTCTTAATCACATTAATAATTGAAGATAGCATATCCGAAGTGGATTTGTTTCTATTTACTAGTAACTCACTCCAATCTACGCTATCCAATGATGCGGCAAAATTATATTTATTGGACAAACTAAAACTCCTACCGTACGAAATAATGGTTCGTGAGTCCGTTTTGGACCGTAATATTTCAGCCCTTATGGCAAAATGGTCGCTTATGTTAGTAACGACAGGAACCACCGTTACTGTTTCTGCAGGTAGGTTAGTGTACAAATGATCTAGGCTAGTACACGTTGACGCGGTTATGCGCGTAGGAAAATCCACCAAGTTACACAGACCGTGGGTAGATACTAGGTCCGTTAATTTCTTAAAGTCACTGTTTAGATCTCCTAAAATATTAATATTGAAGTCACCTACAATAATGCATTCTCTATTTAAATCACTAACCTTATCAAGCAAAACCCCAAAAGTAATTAAAAATTCGTTTGATGAAATCAAATTCGTACGATATAAACAAATAATCGTAACATTAAAATCTAGCAAATCAATGGCCGATATTTCACACTTTCTTTCCACGGATAAGTTAGTCAGGTCAACATTCGCAACACATCTACAAGTATCCTTAACAAATAAACACGAACCGCCGTGAATCGTTTGTTGTCTGCAGTAGAAGGACGCTAATTTATAGTTATGCAAGTTTACGCATTTGATTTTTGATTCTGATAACCAGTGTTCAGTTATAGCTAATATGTCACATTCCAACTCACTATTTAGTAACACTTCGAGCCTATGCGATTTTTTGTCTAACGACGCGATGTTTTGATGGCATATGACAATTTTGTCGCTGTTGCTTAGCTGGCATACACTTTCATACGACCGTCCTTTACTGCTGTCACTGGTTACTGCGGACGCCGCTCGCTGCACTGAGCCCGCGCTCGCCGGCTGCCTGCGCTTGCGCCCCGCGCTCCGCGCGGGGGCCCCGTCGAAACCAGTCTGAGATCTTCACACCTTGTGGCCATGATTTCGGCGTGCATAATTGATCGTAAAGATTTTCTGGAAATCCAATTACGAATGCTGCATGTTGATCAGTTCTGATGTCTCTCTTTTCTACGAAGTACTTGTCGCACGATACAATACTATTTATATGAGTATGTATATTTTCAGCTGTCGTATCGGGCCTGAAAGACCATACCTGTATAAATTTTTGTTTCTCTGCGGTTTGTAACTGTTTATTGTTATCACCTGTTCCAGTTAATACACGGCGAAATTTGGTGGTGGCATTGCTGTTGCGTTTGTAACTTACTTCTTTCCAATCTTTGGAAGCTTCAACTGGGGTAGTCGGGCTCGGGGTCAACAATCCTTCGAAAGGATTTTTCATGGTCACCCTACTCGGGTTTGTCGATGAGCTTGCGGAGGGGCTTGCTGCGTCATGTTGGCTTTTTCCTACCTTGTCGCACTTGGCTGAGTCGTTCGCCGCAAGGGGTTCTCTGGCCTTGTCTTTGTAGGACTTCTTCTTGATAGCCGCTGCAGCGCTTGATCCTGCCGTGATGTTTGCGGCAGCCACTAGACGCGCTTGCCGTACCGGTCGCTGCAGCGCTGGTTGGGCTGGTGCACTAGTCGGAGTTAGGGGATGTTTACCCTCTACTTGCGATTTGAGCGAATTGATAACTGCGGTTTGGTTAGCAATTAACGTGTTTTGATCGCTTACCTTGTCTTCCAGCGATGTAACTTTATCACATAGTTCAGTAACTAGTTTATGCAGATCGCGAAGCGCACTTTCAACAACTTTGGATGTCATTATTGATTTTTAAATTCGTAAAAAGTGAGAGCACTTATCGTTGCTGTGAGTATCCCCACTACCACATTAAAACCACTTAACACCCAGACCAAGGAGAAGAGAAAATTCATGCAGAACATACAATCACTTGACCCCTCGGCGGAAATCGAACCCGCTACCTCTTGCACCGCAAGCGGACCTCCACCCACCGCGCCACTGAGGCAGTCTACTATATAACTAATAATATTATCGTAATATTTAAAGGTAAAGTTTGTGAGTTTGTAAAATTGTAAGAATGTTTACGACGTGTGTATTGTATTCCATGTGTGTGTGTGTGTGTGTGTGTATTCCAGAAAGTTCCTGATTCTCTCTATTTACACACTTAGTATGTGAACGCAGGTCACAGACATAGTCAAACGTGGCAGTAGGGACATATTCTAAAAATGCGCTGCGGTAATGCACTGCGCTGCGAATTGTTGAACAATCACAGACAAATATATTCAATCTTGAAATTACCTGAAAAATCTTCCGACTTTAGATTAATCGAATTCTCAATCATATCACAGGTGCGAGAATTGCCTTCAAGGCCAGAATAAAGTGCATAAAAAAGTTTATAGTTGGGGTTGGAACGTTTTTAAATGAAGAGCGTGGTTCAAAATGACGCAATTAGCTTCAAACCAAGTTAATCTATATGTACTTAATCCTATTATATTTTTTAATTTGACAAAAAAATTTAACATTTGCGTAGCGCTCCTTACATACCAATGGATTAGCCACAACCAAATATTTGGACTTCTTTGAGATAAGATTTAGTACAGTTGTGACCGGCGGCTGAAACGATAATAACGAAAGTTATATAAATGTAATTCCAATTTTAGCTCAACTTTAACCAGTTCTCTTCTCACAGTGCATGACATTTGCGACGTCCTGCCAAGACTGGGAGATCACGACCATAGAAGGGATCGGAAACCGGAAGACAGGGTACAGTGTTCTGCAGAAAACCTTAGCGGAAAACAATGGAAGCCAGTGCGGGTACTGCTCACCGGGGTTCGTTCAGAATATGTACAGGTGAATGAATATATATACAGTAAAAAAAATACCTTCATAAATATATATAATATACTAGCGGCACGCCCCGGCTTTGCATGGGTAATTATTGATCCCGGCAATAATTTGTTTTTTTCTTGCCATAAAAACCAATCTAGGACTTCTTCAAACATAAAAAGAAAAGAATTGGCCAAATCAGTCCAGTCGTTGTTGAGTTATGCGCTTACCAACACAGTTTGCTATTCATTTTTATATATAAGAAGATATATTTATATTTAATTATAATTTTCTGGACTAATGACTAATGGATTTTCACATGCTTCTTAAGTGGAACATAATTGAGACTCATTTAATATTAAGATCTTTTGTAAACTACATTATGTTGAAGCAAATAAATGATGATGGTAATGATGATGATGACTATGACAATAAAGGCCTTTTCTATGAATTGTCTTTAAATTATTGAGTTTGCAACTTTAACACACTTATGATTTATGTAGAAGACAACCGTTAGAAGGTTTTAATATAATCTTCTTTATAAATAAAAATGAATTGTTGTTCGTTAGACTGATTTAATCAGAGAACTCGAGAACGGCTGAACGGATTTATCTTATCATAGTCTTGAAATGTTCGTGGAGGTCTAGGGAAGGTTTAAAAGGCGAGAAAAAATCGAATAAATGCCGGGAAAAATAAAAAAACGTGCGAAGCCGGGGCGGGCCACTAGTATTAAATACAAATATAATCGAAAATGATTATATCTATAATACTACTGTTACATTTATAAAAATCACTTATATTTAACACAATCAGTTTTTATTCTTTTTTTTAAATCATAAGCAAAACATCAGCTGTGTCATTTTCCTAAAAATAACCTCCTCGTTTCGATATTTGACTGCCATTTTGGGGTTGTACTCCAAACTAACCTATACTCAAGCCTCTTTTGCTGATAAAATAAAGTGATCTATTGCGTCGTCTGCGCAATTAAGGTTTAATTCGTTGAAGATATTCAGGATTCTAATGTAATTTTATCTGTTGCAGCCTTCTCAAAAATGGCAATAAGCCTACAATGTTAGATATCGAAAAGTCATTTGCTGGGAATATTTGCCGATGCACAGGATACAGGCCAATCTTGGAAGCTTTTAAGAAATTCGGTTCGGATGCCCCAAATAACGAAAAGATTATGGATATAGAGGATTTTCGTCTCTGTGAGAATAAAATAAAATGTCGTCCAGAAAATAAAAATGATGATGAACTGAATGACGATTGGTGTGTCATTTCTGAAAATGAATCAAGGAAGGGCAGAGCAATTAGAGTAAATCTAAAAGATAATAAACAATGGTACAAAGTATGGGATCTTCAATCTGTGTTCGATATATTGAATGAAACAGCTGATCAACCCTATATGCTGGTGTTCGGGAATACTGCTAAAGGTTGTTTTGTTATTAACATGTCCAAAATATTATTATTTCTGTTTGTTAAGGATTTCGAGCTATCACGTGATTGACGCGCTTGTGTAATTGGTAGCACGTCGGGGCGCTTTCCCGGAGGTGCCGGTTCGAATCCTGCGTGCGAAGGTTACGGACGAATCTCGATTTTTTTTGCGTAAACATTAAACATTTTTAATGTTTTAATGTTTTTAATAAGTGATAAACCTCACTTTGCAGGTGAAACTATTTTTAAATTTTATGCAGAAAAAATTAAGACACATCCGTAATCTTCGCGCACAGGATTCGAACCTGCATCTCCAGGAATGCGCCCTGACGTGCTAGAACCAATTACACCAACGCGTCATCACGTGATAGGTCGAAATTTTTCTGCACTTTGTATTATCGAGTGAAGCCCCGATTAAATTTTTTTTCTTATACTGTCTCATTTCTAACTTATCAGGTGTATATCCAAATTTTTTTCTTATACTGTTTCATTTCTAACTTATCAGGTGTATATCCTATCGAAGAGAATCCTAAGATCCTTATAGACATAACTTCTTGTCCTGAACTGAAAGAGTACTCGTTTGACCAGAACCTAATAATTGGAGCCGGAGTCACCCTGAATGAGTTCCTTGACATGTGCAAGGCTGCAGCAAATGAGGAGTATTTTGGATACCTGCACAAATTCGTTGAGCACATTAACTTAGTAGCTAGTATTTCTATCAGAAACGTGAGTATAAGTTTTTAATAATAATTAAAATGTTTTCTTAACAAATTATTATTCCCTTCATAACATTTTAGTTGGGATCTATTGGAGGTAACTTAATGATGAAACACAAACATAATGGATTTGCATCGGATATATACCTGCTACTAGAAACTGTTGGGGCGTATGTATCCATAAGTGAGTAACTTTTGTTAAATTTTAGAAGAGTATCGAGATGAAAAGTAAAACTTTGCCAGGGAGAAGTGAATGCGGAAATAGTACTAAGTAATTGGTTCCATTCAGATTTAAAATTACCATTATTTGAAAAACTTGAAAAATCGAATCGGTCACTCTAATTCACTGATTTATATACAATTGCAGAAACTTCAGAAGGCGTGACAAAAAAGTTATCAATGCAACAATTTTTAAAAGAAGACATGACAAAAAAGGTCTTAGTCGATGTCATACTGCCTCCGCTGAGCGACGGACACAGATTGGTTACTTACAAGGTAAATTACTAGCAAGCAACTTATAAGTCAACAAAAAGTTATATCACCTGTGAAAAATTAAATATAACAAACATTTTTTTATGACTAGTTTTCCGCCCGCGGTAAAAATAAGATTTTGTCCTTTACTGGGAAGCAGTTAAGTCTTTGCCAAATTTCATTAAAATGGGGCTTGCTCGCAAAAATTTATGTAACCGCAGTAAAAAGTAGCATTATGTCTAACTAAAGACTAAGTAACACTAACTTCAGAACTTCACAATTGTGAATGAAACTTTACTATAACGATGTTTCATCAAAAATCCATTCTACTGAATGGATTTTTATGTAAAAGAACTACATACAAACACACTAACAGCAAACACAAACATACATATATACGCTTATAAAATTATTAGTATTTCTATATGGAGAAATATTTTGTATATAAGTAGATACATAAGTTCATTTAAATCTTTACTTTATAGATAATGCCTCGATCTCAGAATGCTCATGCCATTGCTAACGCGGGGTTTCTATACAAACTGTCAGACAAATGTATTGTAGAAGAATGTAGACTAGCATACGGTGGTCTCTCTCCTTGCTTCATCAGAGCTGGAGCGACCGAGGAGTATCTCCGCGGGAAGGTTTTGTTCAACAACGCCGTTCTGCAAGCAGCTCTGAATGTTCTGGAAGGAGAGTTGGTGGTGGAAGAGAACCCTCCTGATGCATCTGTGGAGTTTCGGAAGCAGCTAGCTCTGTCGCTGTTTTATAAGGTATTATCTTAATATAATATAAATCTCGTGTCACAATGTTTGTACTCAATGGACTCCTAAACCACTTAACCGATTATAATAAAATTCGCACACCATGTGCAGTTCGATCCAACTTGAGAGATAGGATGGTTTTTACGGCGAGAAAAATTCGAATAATTTCCGGGAAAATTTTATACCCGTGCGACCGACGCCGGGGCTGGCCGCCGGCCGTATGATAATAATAATAAAAACATTTATTTTGTGCCACAAAATAAAAACTTAGAACTATTAGTACAATTAATTTCGGCCAGAAAAAAGGTAAAAACGCGCAGCATAATATTCGAACAGTTTAGAGCTGCTGAAGGTTGGTATTCTGCGTCTTCTTATATATAAGTTTATAATAATAATAATATATTAAAAGACATAATATTTTGGTACGTATACTGAAGTTTACATTTTTCAGCATGAACTTACAAGACTGAAATAGACCCTTATTGAGTTAAGCAAAGCAATATCATGACCATGAGTCAGTTAGCATAAATCAAAATTTAAAATATAACAAAAACCCCCGACTTAAATGCCTTAATTTCCTTAAATGTAAAACAACAAAATATAAAGATGGACAAACACACAGAAATAAACACGTCTAAAAATACCGAAGTACATCAAAAAGAGTTTAAACAATGTCAGACTCAAACAGATAAAATATCAATGATTCAAAAAGAAACTCAGACTGACTTTGTTTCCGACAAGAGTAACAAAAATGATGTAAAAACACAGACATATAGTGAATCAGAAAATAAATTATATTTCGCAAAACATGCAAATAATTGTATAACACAAAAATACACACCAAAAATTTGTATTGTAAGCAATAATAAGTATAACAAGGTCCTAGATATCGCTCAGAATACCTTAAGAAATGATTATCAAGTTTGTCATTACTTAACCCCCAGAGCAAGGATTCAACAGATACTTCACGATATACATTCTAAACTTAATGGGTTTACTATGGAAGACTACTGCATTCTGATGTTAGGTGATGAAGACTTTTTCGAAGACTGCAATGTACCCAATATTATAAAATACATTCGATCTACTCTACAAAAGATAACGCAGACAAATGTAATAATATGCGCCCCGTGTTACCAATATGGATTAGGAAAGCAAAATATTAATATTAAGATAGAAAAATTTAACAAGATGTTGTATAGAGATGTAATCCTTCACAAATATGGCTACCTATTGGATTCAAACAGAAATCTATCATATGACTACTCCATGTTTCACAAACCAACTGGACGTATAAGTAACTTTGGCCTTCGAGTTGTGTTTCAGCACTTGGCCTATGTGATTGAAACTATGGGAAAAAAATTGGATAATTATAATAATTGTAACATACATGTACCAATAACCACATATGAAGATAACATGAATGAAAATCAGTTTTTTCTTTTATAAGAATCTGAATATTTTACATCAGAATATTGCAGGCCTTCTTGGAAAATCGGACTTACTTACTATTTGTTTGAACGAACTACAAGAGCGACAAAAGCGTGTAGATGTACTATGCATTACAGAGCATTTTATGAAGGAGGGACATGAACAATTTCTAGCACTATCCAACTACACTCTGGCGGCCTGCTACAGCCGCAGCGACAGCAAGAGGGGCGGAGCCTGCGTGCTCGTGCACAATGAACACAACAGATGGAAGGAGCTGAATCAAATAAAGGAGTATTCCGTTACGGGTATTTTTGAATGCTGTGCTATAGAACTGATAAATTATAACATTGCAATTATATGTATGTATAGAGTACCTAAGCCTATTTATATTAATTTTTTTATGAGCAATTTGTATAAAGTTTTGAGCGAAATTAGTAGGAAAAAGTACGAAAACATTATATTGGCTGGTGATTTTAATATAGATATTTTAAAAAGAAATAACATCACGCTTGACTTTGAATGTCTATTGTTAAATTATAATCTTAGACTTGCTCTGAAGCAACCCACAAGACTTAGCAGTAGAACTTGCATTGATAATTTTGCGCACAATTTTAAAAAACGCTGTACTACCGAGGTCCTTGAATTTGCATTATCCGACCACACATCACAATTAATTCAGGTTCCGATAAAAAATCTTTCTACTCTCAAATACTGGCGAGTAAAAAGGAGAGATTACTGTTCAGAAAATATTGAAAAATTCAAAAACACATTAGCAAGCATTTCTTTTTCAGAAATATACAATGAACCAGACCCCAACACAGCGTATGATATGTTTAATACAACTTTTTTAATGTTCTATAATCTCTGCTTTCCATATAAAATGGTTACAATAAGAACGTCAAAACCGGTACATTGGATATCCAGAGGTATAAGACAATGCTGTAAAAACAAAAGAACTCTTTTATGGGAACTTAGAAAAGCTCCCACGAAATCCAATAAAATAAAATACAATAACTATTCTAAAATTCTAAAAAATATTGTAAAACTAACACAAAAAGCGCGTAATAATTATAAGATAAAAATGTCAATAAATAAAAATAAAACAAGTTGGAATGTTATAAACAGTACAAAACCGTGTCTGCCAAAGAATACAATTGACGAAATAATAATAAATAATTGCTCCATAACTAATCCCATTGACATCTCAAATTCATTTAATAATTACTTCATTGATAAAATAATCCCAATAAATAAAACAGGACATAATGCAACCAAAAACATAACGAAACATAAAAATTCTATCTTCCTTAAACCATGTATTCCATCTGACATTACTAAAATTATAAACTCCCTAAAAAATACAAATAGCGTTGGGTACGATGAAATCTCAACAAAAATATTAAAAAACGTCACGCAGTATGTTTGCACTCCATTAGCTTACTTAATCAATGTATGCATTAGCGCGGGTGTATTTCCTGACGCTTTAAAAGTATCAATTATAAAACCTTTGCATAAAAAACAATCAAAAAAGAATTTGGAAAATTATAGACCAATCTCACTTATACCAGTTATGTCGAAGGTTTTTGAGAAATACATTTATAAATTGCTAAACAACTACCTTGAATCGAATAAGTTGTTTTGTAGTGAACAGAAGGGTTTTAGGGAAAACAAAACAGTCAATGTAGCTCTATATGACTTTCTCTCTCGTGTGTCGTATAACGTAGACAAGAATATACCTGTCTGCTCTATCTTTTGCGACATGACACAGGCATTTGATTATGTAGAGCACAATATTCTACTTGATAAGCTAGAAGCATATGGTGTTAGGGGTAATGCTCTACAGCTCATAAAATCATACCTAGAGAAGAGAATACAAATAACTCATATCACTAAAATCGACTATAAAACTAAAAGAGAGATGGTTTACGCCTCTCTGGAACGTGAAATTGTGTATGGCGTCCCACAGGGGAGTGTGCTAGGACCTCTATTGTTTCTAACCTATATAACCACTGTAACGTCCAGCGCCCGCGGCGTAACTAGGGACTAACGTCCCAGCCCGCGTTACGCGAGCGGTGCGTGACACGCTGCGCAAATTTTCCGTTAAAACTTCTTATCACATAAAAAGTACTAAACCTATTTCAAAACCAAAAATGTATTTATTTTCTTTATTATAATTATATAAACTTGAATAATAATACGAATCATCGTACCTACATCTTCATTTACTAAAAAAATATCAAAAATAGGATTGTAGCATTTTTAGACTGATTTGGAGACCTATTTTGATAAATTTATTTAAAATACCTCCTCTGAACATTTAATTATTATTTTGGTACCGTTTTAACGGGGTTGGAGTCTAGTTTTTTCAATAACATATTTAATTTTAATACAGATATCACAAGTAAATCATAAAGAAATTAACTTGCGAAAAATAGGAAAATGGCGGAAAATTTCTCTCACTTTATTGACAAAATAATTTTTTTTTCATAATTTTTGTTGCCAGGTATGGGTTTTTGAAGTGAAACTTCTATAGAATCGTAGTGATTTCAAACCGGATGCAAAAAGATGAAACGGAAATGGTAAGAGACACAAATACAATGCTTTATTTAAATTTCGTAGTCTCAACTACGAAGTATCGCGCAAAGAGGTATTGCTGTGTTTTGTTGTTATAAGTAGTAGACTCCAATCGTGCGTCGTAGCTGACACACACACACACTTTTTTTTTATTCTTCTTATTCTTTCGTCGATTTACTGAAGTTTTACTTCTATCGTGTGTGAATCGCACACACACCTTTTTTTTTCTAATTAGAATTTAGTAGAATAATTATTGACAATGACATCTGACATTGACACTAGCAACTTGTCTTATTAGAAAATAAAGAAAATCCGAAATAAAAAAACCAAAAACTCGTGTGGCACTCTAGTACCATGGACGTTAGTCGGCATAAAGTTTTGTGGCACTACAGTACCACTGGACGTTCAAGTGGATAAATGATCTACCGAAAGCAACCATACAACATATGTCACTCTTTGCGGACGATAGTACGGTAACGGTAAAATGTGACAATATTATTAATTACGAAAATGACATAAACCTTGCACTGACATCTATTATACAATGGCTAGAAAATAATAATTTAAAAATAAATGTAAATAAAACTAAAGTAATTCATTTCCGACAACGCGATAAAGCTGCAGTAAAAAACATTGACATAAAATATAATAATAACAAAATCGAAGAAGTTGACACTACAAAATTTTTAGGAGTAGACATTGATAAAAAATTAAACTGGAAACAACATGTAGAGAATGTTTGTAAAAAAGTAAATAGCCGAGTTTACGTACTACATAAATTGACATTTTTAGTGAATGAGGAAACTCTACTACTTGCATATCACGGCCTGATTGCCTCGATTTTAAGGTACGGTTTAATTTTTTGGGGTAGCTCTACTGACGTTGTAAAGGTATTTAAGTCACAAAAAAGATGTATTCAAACCATGTTCCGTATTAAAATGACTGATTCTTGCAAACCACTTTTTAAAAAGTATAACATTTTGACGCTACCATCTATGTATATTCTTGAAACAGTTATGTTTGTTAGGAACAACCCTGACCTGTTTTGTCAGGTTTCTGATACTGTTCCCCGAAACAGACGAGACCAACTGAAGGTCTGTGGTCTCACCTGCAAAAAAAAATTGATGCGCAAAAGTTTGTTTGGAATGTCGTCTATTTTATATAATAAAATTCCGCAGACAATTAGAAAGTTGACAACTGGAATGTTTCAGAGAAGGCTGAGAGCAATTTTACTAGATAAATGTTATTATGATATTAGAGAATTTTTAAATGACAAGTCTATTGACAAAATTTGACATTAGGTACAATTTTAATTATATGTGTGATGAAATATGATTTATTGATTAATTTAATTTAAATAATTTTATGATAAGATGACATTATGTAACAAATGAAATTGCATGCTCAATGGGTAATTTACATTGATACTAATTTATATATTTAAGATCTTTTATGTACATGTAAATGCAATAAATAATTACTTTACTTTACTTTACTTTACTAAGTAATGTGGACGCGATGCACTTTCATTTGATACCCCACACTAGTATGTTTGCACATTTTCGGTTTTCCTTTTTTTTATTATTATTGATAAGCCTTCATTTGACCACAATCTCACCTGATGTAAAGTGACGATGTGGTCTAAGATGGAGCATGAAGGCCTAGAAGTCCTTCCCCACTTTCACCCCCATAACTTTTAAACGGCTCAACCGATTTCATGAAACATTCTAAGAACACCCGGCCAAAACTCACCTTTCATACAAAAAAAACTAAATTGTAATCGCTCCATCCGTTCGAGAGCTATGATGTCTCAGACAGCAGACAGACAGACAGACACGTCAAACTTATAAAACCACTTTTTTTTGGTCGGGGTTAAAATAGCGGTTTTTTTGTTCTAACCCTCGCTTTTTACAAAAGTTTCCTAAATGGTTATCGAAGTAATCACTCATTATTAAGATTTAAGAAATGGGTAATAATAATAATAATAAAGCCTTTTATTCCAGTATATATATAAAAAAGCCGTGTTGGCTAAGTGGGAGGACACTCGACTTTCATTCCGAAGGTCGTGGGTTCAAACCCCGCCACGCACCTCTGGATTTTTCTTCTTGAGAAATTTATGTGCGCTTTACACACGTGCTTTAAAGGTGAAGGCAAACATCGTGAGGAAAACCGGCATGTTCTGAGAACTTTAAAATAGTTTGAAGGTCATGTGACATTCACCAACCCGCACTTGGCCAGCGTGGTGAACGGCCTAATCTCTCTCGTCAAGAGAGAAGTCTCTCTGTCCTAGCAGTGGGAACGTTAATGGGGTGATGATGATGATTCCAGTATAATACATTTTTTTTACATACAAATCAAATTATCAATCATGCGTTTTTTTATTGTCCATTTATAAATAGGAATTTATTTTAAATATTTATATTTTTAATTTGAAATTATGGTCAATATTTTTTCTTAATTCAACATCTACGTAAAATCAAATCTATTTAACTAATTTTAATCTTAAATATTTTCTTTAATGTTTCAGGGTCTACTTTCATTGTGTCCAAAAAATATTCTAAACGCTAGATACACTTCCGGAACCACTAATATTCATGACGAAAGACTCCTCACAAGTGGCAAGCAAACGTTTGAAACAGACCCCACAACTTATCCTCTGACTCAACCTATTCCAAGACTTGATGGTTTAGTAAGTTCCAGTAACGTATTTAAGTAAAAAGCCGCATAGGCAAGTAGGAGCACACTCGACTTTAATTCCGAAGTTCGTGGGTTCAAATCCCGTCACGCACCTCCGGATTTTTCTTCTTGAAATTGTATGTGCGCTTTAAAACACGTGCTTCAACGGTGAAAGCAAACATTGTGAGGAAACCCGCATGTTCTGAGAAGTTTAAGGTGTTTGAAGAACATGTGACAAACACCAACCCTCATTTGGCCAGTGAATTAATGCCTAATCTCTCTCGCCAAGAGAGAAGTCCCTGTGACCCAGCAGTGGGACCTTTATAGGAAATACATAAATTTCATTTTTTAATTAGGATTTACATAAATAGACGGGAAAAGTTGATTGCACATTTATAGTATAGTAAGGATTGGGGATCCAAAAGAAACTTCATATTAAAGTTATAGATGTAGGTATCATAATTATGTTTTAGATAAAGTGCGCAGGAGAAGCCGATTACGCATCAGACCTGCCGGCTCAACCGCAAGAAGTCCACGCGGCGTACGTGCTCAGTACTGTGGCGGTGGGGCAGATCGTCAAAATAGATGCTACTAAAGCCTTGGTGAGTGTCAAATTTACCTTTTAAATGTTTGGAATTTTAAATCTTTCTCGCTAATATAATACTATTAAAATATCCAATTTTCCAATCATGCATATATTATTTCAATTATATTTATTAACATTAATAATGTATTCAATGATTCAATTAACTATTTAAAAATTATAATTATAAATTTATTTGTCTGATTCTGAGGAATCAAAGCATAAATCTCTCACTCCATCTCTCGCCCTTTGCCCTAGCGATATTTCCCGCCCTTCTCCATTAAAGATTAGGTAAATAGCATAGTGGTGGCATCGATAACTGTTATAATTCGTCTTATATCATCGCTTTTCACTCTGTGTTTAAGTTTATAGAGGTATAATAGCTACACCTTATGTTATCTCTTGACACTTTTCAGAGTCTTCCTGGTGTTTTGGCCTTTTACTCTGCAGAGGACATCCCAGGTGCTAATAACTTCCTGCCCCTCATAATGTTTTTTGTCACTGCAACTGAGAAAATATTTGCTGAGGGAGAAGTCGTCCATTTCAACCAACCGATAGGTGTAATTGTTGCTGAAACACAACAAATAGCTGACAGAGCCGCTGAATTTGTAAACGTAACTTATAAAAACACAAAGGAACCAGTTATTGATGTGAAAAGCGCTAAGATAGATAAGAACAGATTGATACTTGTAACAGCAAAAGCACCTACGGGAAAAGGAACAGATGTGGTTAAAACTATAAAAGGCCAGAACACTATTTATGAACAGATTCATTTTCAAATGGAGAATTTGGCGTGCGTTACCGTGCCCACTGAGGAGGGACTGGCAGTCCACGTCACAAGTCATTGGATGCACGGAGTATTAGTTGCAATCAGCGAAGCACTTAATATTCCCTCAAATCAGTAAGATTTTCTGGCTCACTGTCTGAAATTTACCCTAAAAACCTTGCTCATTCCAAACTACTATTCAGATAATATATATTTTTTTCAGAATTGATGTTAACGTTCGTCGACTAGGCGGTTCGTTTGGTTTGAAACTGACCAGAGCTAACCAGACAGCAGTAATCTGCAGTCTTGTAACACAGAAACTGAACCGCCCGTGTCGGATAATTGTTCCACTTACAACGGCCACCAGAGCTATTGGAAAGCGCTTTCCCTGTCATGCGGACTATGAGGTAAATAGTGCATCTTAATATAAAAAATAATGGAATTGTTGATGATATAGAAATATATTATAAAAAAAAAATACCGTCACAAAAAGAATAAAATTAGTCTATTAACCTGTCATCCCGGGTTAGTTAACAATATTACACTAATTAGGACAACATTGACAAAAAAATAAATAGCTCCAAAATTATTGAACTACCTAAACTATTTTAATCTTTGGCTATTACGGTAATATAAATATTCAAATGAATATTTGGTACCTAATTAGCATGGCACAGCATTTTTAGCCTAACAGCTTTTTTTTACAGTGTGAAATAAATGCGACTGGTGTTATTCAGTCGTTAATCTATAAACAATACGAAGACAATGGGCATAAGGTCACCGAAGGGCTGGCAAGTATGGTCGCGGAGTCTTTTAGCAACTGTTATGATAATTCTACTTGGGATTACACTCTATATGACGTCATAACTGACTCAACTAAAAAAACTTGGTGCCGGTCTCCTGGTAAGACTTCAAACACAATGGATACTATTGTTTTATGTGAGACTAGCTGTGCCCCGCGGTGCTACCCGCGTTATAATGGATGAAATACTCTTAACCAACAACATATTTATTTGAATAAAGATTAATATTATTATGTTGATACAACTTAAACAAATTATTTCGACCAAATTAGGTACCATAAAAACGTTTTTTTTTTGAGTTAATCTTAAAAGATAGACATATACTATCGCGGACTGTTTTTCACAGTTAGATCACTAAAAGAGCTATTATTCTTTAAAACATATTTTTTGTGTATCTTGAACCGTTTTCACGGCGCACGCAACGGAAGGCTTCAAAGATGAAATAATTTCTTCCGTTTTATACACATTTACCACTATATCTTTGCTCCTATTGGTTGTAGCGTGATGTTATATAGCCTATAGCCTTCCTCGATAACTGGACTATCCAACACAAAAAGAATTATTCAATTCGAACCAGTAGTTTCGGAGATTAGCGCGTTCAAACAAACAAACAAAAAAGTATAGATAAGTGTTATGAGGAAACATTCAGACCTAACTTTTTTTGATAAGAAGAGTCATAAAATTTCTTCAAGTATGTTATCTTCATTCATTTGAATAACAAACGAGATTATTCTATTTCAGGGCATGTAGAAGGCATAGGATTAGCCGAACATATCATGGAAAGAATTTCCTATGAACTTTGTCTAGACCCCATTGACGTACGTTTAGCAAACTTAGCCGCAGATTATAAAGATTTGAGAGGAATGACCGAAGACCTAAAAATATCCTCCCATTATGAGGAGAGAAAAAAGGAAGTTGCTTCCTTTAATGAAAGGAATAGATGGCGAAAAAGGGGTTTAAGGGTGTCTTTCATGCGTTGGGCTCCCAATGGATACAACTTATTCGATATGAATCTTTCGATTTGTCATTCAGACGGTACAGTTATTATAAACCCTGCTGCGGTAGACATGGGACAAGGATTAAACATGAGAGCAGCCCAAATCTGCGCATACTATTTCGATATTCCTCTAGATATGGTGCAAATAAAAGCCGCAAATACAAACATAGCTCCGAATGCCTTTGCTACCGGAGGTAGCATTGCCTCACGGTCTATCGTTTTGGGAGTTAGGAGATGCTGTGAAGCCATGATAGAGAGACTAAAACCAATTAAAAATAAGATGAATAACCCAAAATGGGCAGACATAATCTCTGCAGCGTACACTGCCGGGACAGATCTGCAAGTCCATAGTTTTGTCGGTATGTCGGATGTATACGAGTATAATATTTACGGAGTGGCCTTAGCTGAAACCGAAATCGATGTATTGACGGGAGAATATGAAATTTTGAGGGTTGATATTCTGCAGGATGCAGGTAGGAGCATCAATCCAGATTTGGATATTGGACAGGTAAGGTTAATTTTATTGAAGTCCGTTAAAAAGGCATAATAATTAGGCCTTAGTCATTTGTCATGGGTTATCACACTGTGCCCGCAAAGTTTAAGACAACTAAATTTTTATTGTAAAATTATGTTATCGAGTCATAATTTTACCGTTCGACCTGATACTGATTATTTCTTGACTACGTGTAGTACTTTCTCGTTAGCTGTTCAACGTTTAGCGGGGACGATGCGTCCACCTTGCACCAGGAAAGGAATAGACGGAGCATCAATCTCGATTTTTAACAAATCTAACGGACAATATTTTCTCGCACTACTTCTAACCTCAAAGCAACCAATCAAAAACTTAGCAGCGGCTACCTGAGAGATCTCCTGTACAAAATTTTAATTCAAAAAGATTATGACGCACCCGTAACCTTTTTAATCTTATTCTGAATAAAAAATGTAAACAGTTCAACCTTGAAAGTAAGGTTTATCACTTATACGGCATCATTATGATCTTTTTAAATTATCATGGTTTTTCGCAATATTATGACTTCAAATAACATACCATGTTTTTTTTTGTTTTTTTTGAGTTTTCCGATATTTCAACGCTGTTGCAAGCGCCATGATCACTGAAACAACACGAAATGTCTTTGTCGGTTGAGACGGTTATTCACAAACGAAACGGTATACCCTCTTTCTGAGTATTTTATTGCGAGGTTGACACTCGCTAGTGCTACTACCACTTGTTTAATTCTCGAACGCAACTCGATAACGACACACTGCACTGGCCGTGTCTTGGCGAATAACCGGTGTTACTTATTTTTGAGTTTTGCTTAACCGCACTACAGGATTCCATGCTCCTGACAATTGGAAGCCATCTTCACGATTGAAGTTACTATATTTAGTCATTTCAATAGCCTCCCGAACTGCCGCTCTGTTGAAATAACCCGTGGGTTATGCAACTCAATCCAGTGATTAGAACCAGACTCCAGTAAATATTGTGCAATTGCAGACTTATAGACATCTGCGTTCTTATTACTTATATACACTGCCTTATACACCTACACACCTTATACTTACTTACACTTATACACTGCCTTTATATGTTCACCTACACGACACTCGATAGTTCTCTTGGTCTGCCCTATATATGAGCTCCTTCAGATACAATCCACTTTATAAACACCTGGCCTTCCTAATGGAAAATTATCCTTCGGTGTTCTCAAGTAGTTTGCGATTTTCTTGAGCTGCGTAAATACGGTTCTAATAGACATTTTACTCAAGATTTTTGAGATCTTATCTGTTACACCTTTCATGTACGGTAGAAAGGCTGGTCTACGTTCTACCGTACAACTGCGAACTCTAGGGACAGAACGTGTTGGCAATGTGTGTCCTATGAAACCATTCATTCTCATGACCTTTTTGATGTGAGCCAGTTCCGGGAGGCACCTAGTAGGTGCCTCCCGGAACATCACACAAGTCATATTCACGGTTTGTCAGCGACGCCACCACGGAGTTCAGATTCCGAGGATGGTGGTGTGAACTTGCATGTAGATACTTGTCCGTTTGATTAGGTTTCCTATATACTCCATAGCCCAACCTTCCATCATCAAGCACTTTCACCAGCACATCCAAGAATGGTAAACATCGTTCAATCTTCAACTCGAAAAACAGCAGCAACAGCGTCCAAATATCGGGAAACTCAAAAACTGTAAAATAATGGTATGTTACCCGTTTTAAGTCATAATATCATTATGATCTGCTGTGGTCCAGGTGGAGGGAGCGTTCACGATGGGGCTGGGCTACTGGACGAGCGAGCGGCTCGCGTACAGCGCGGCGGGCGCGCTGCTGACGGCGCGCGCGTGGACCTACCACGTGCCGCTCGCCAGGGACGTCCCCAGGGACTTCCGCGTCGCGCTCAGAAGCAACTCTTACAGTAACCAGGAGATCTTTGGCTCTAAAGGTCTACAAATTGAAAATATTTTGATTTTGAAATTTTTTATGTTATGCATATAAAAGCCTTCATTTTACCACAATCTTACCGGATGTTAAGTGACGATGTGGTCTAAGATGGAGCATGAAGACCTAGAAGGTAGATGGCTTCTCCGGGTATATGATAGTGTGGCATCTTCTAACGGATGATAGAGTTCACGTGAAAATGTGAACGACAAACTTTTTGATACACGAGTGGTCAAATTGATTCGTGTAAAGGTTTTCTTTCGCCCTCACCGAGATCATTTCCGTGTGATGTAACATTATAGATTCGATTTTGAGCATTAAAGTACAATACTACCTACCTGACTGACGAGCATTCACGTGTTATGTAACATACTGTTATGTACAAGGTGTTTCAGATCATGTATATACTCCGGAAAGGGGGTGAAGGGCACGCACCAGGCGAACATATTTTGTTGTAAAACTTTTTGATTTGGAAACCTATTTGTCGAAAAAAAATCTTTAGAGTGTAAATCTGTTGATGCAATTTTTTTGTTAATGATAGCCATAAACTAATATTGTAATTCAACATGGATTTTTCAATAATTGCACTTGCAATAGCAAAAGTAATAACTATTTATGTACTTATATAGGAACGAAAACATTGAAAAAGCTGGTATTGAAAATAGCAGCTTTGAAAAGCTGTTATTGGTGTTGAATAGCTGCTACTGTTATGGCAAAACATGTTATTGCCCATCGCTACTCGTCATAAATCTAGCAGTAAATACAGTTAGCTAAAGATGATCTTGACATGCTATCGCCTGTCTTTATTCTATATTTTTAATGTTATGTCATGTTCCAGGTATAGGTGAGGCTCCGATCTGTCTGTCCGTGTGTGTGGCGTTCGCCCTCAGGGAGGCGATCGCAGCCGCTCGTCTAGAAGTCGGTACTCCTACCACCGATTGGTTTGATCTTGGTTAGTATCACACTCATACCTCTATACATGGTCTCACTATTAGTTTATTTTATATTATTATTATTATTGATAAGCCTTCATTTGACCACAATCTCACCTGATGTAAAGTGACGATGTGGTCTAAGATAGAGCATGAAGGCCTAGATGATGGCTTCTCCGGGCCACATTACGAAACACGAAAAAATCGCTTCACGCACTGGCCCAGCCCGGAGGGTGGTGACAAGCCGCGGCCGAAGCCTCCCACCAGATACTGTTCTTAGCACCACCCGGAGGTCACGTTATTAATACTACTCTACTAATATTTAAGTTATTTATTAACGGATTATTAATCGATCGAGAACCGCTGGGCTGGATATGGAAGTAATTTGGTGATGCCATCTTTCAAGGACAAGGAAGCTAAAACAATGCAAAAACACATAAAATGTATAATATTGAATTGAGTATCCTGTTTTTTTTTGAAACTGTAGTATAATAGAAATAGTAGATTGTAGATTTTTGACGCGGTAAAAAGAAGCTTTTTTCTTTAACTGGGAAAACCTATATTTGTGCCAAATTTGATCCAAATCGAGCTTTGCTCGCTATAATTTATATTCCCGCGAAACATGGTACATTACCGCATTAGCCTATGAGTTATCCTAAAATGTAGGCTAAATTATTTTGAAGTGTCATAAACATCTATTTAGTTGTAAAAACCACACTTTCACATCCATGCTTACAAACTTTAAAGTTTTTTTTTTATTATTGGGATGTTATTTTGTTTTTCAGACGGACCATTTACAGTAGAAAAAGTCGGATTAACTGCTGGGATTAGGAAAGAAGATTTTAAATTTAACTGAAACCTTATCAAAAGAAATCTTAAAAATAAATGCTTACCTGCCAAACTAAACTAAAACTTTTTAGCATTAGTTGACTTTATTTAGCGTTTTATTTGCTTGTTTTCTCAAAATTCAAATTATACACTCATTAGGGTACCACAAGACTAGATATCTAGGATTGCCGCGGAAGTCTCGTCTAGCCCACGTATGCAGGTGCCGAAATTCTATAACCTATATCCAAAAGTCCTACTCCACTACAACTAGAAAAGTTGGCAAAGTTAAGTTGAAACGTCAGTGTAGACCGCAGATTTATACCCAAAATTATAATTAAGAATAAAAATATAAAGCGTTGAGTTGTAACTTAAAGAGTTTTATTTCCCCTACCCCTAAATTCAAGCGAACTCAAATATTCCCGCTAAATATGCCTACCTGAGCCCCAAGTTCCAAAGTAAGCCCATGCATTACCAAATCTTCGGGAACGGAGGAACTTATTCAAAAAGATGCGCATTCAAAGTGTGCTTTAACTTGAAAACTGGAAAGTAAGCCCAAGTTTCGCATTAAATCTAATTTGGAAAGGGTTTGCATGTCAGTTTCGTCAAGTTCACAACTCGAACAGCAACACGGCGCGAGCGCAGCTTAGAGACATAGCTAATGGCGAATTAGGGCAAGATTGCTTTGGTTTAACTAACTGAATGGATGATTTGAGAGTACTTGAGAATTAGAACCCTTTGACCTGATCTTTCAAATCTGAATAGCATTTCAAAAGACGATATGGACCGTCGAAGTTCTATATACTTTTTTCCGCATGGGCCAACCTAGTTTTGTAAATATGCCTGAAATACAGGATATTTGGTATTCAATTCGCAGTTGGAAACAAAGATTTCTACTATTTATATTAGTATATCGAAATCCGAGTAACTTTAGCAGTCGAATATTAAGAAATATAGTTGTGTCGCTAGGCGCGTAAAAATCACTGTTTGCGGTATACTCTTGTATAACTAAAATTATAAAAATATAAATAATAATCTCCGATATTATAGTTGTGCGTCACTGTTGTATAAATGAATACCTTAAAATAGAAACATATCCTTTGGACCTGTCTCTAATTTCTGTTTAGATCAGCGCGGATAAGAGGATAAAGTAGATCCATACATTCTTCACTCAATTGGATAGAGATTTCGGACTGATTACGTTCTTACCTACTGCCGACCAATCCAAGGCGGATAACAAAGAATTACTGGAACAACGATATTTTTAGTTAGAGAAAACGGGGCTATTTTTACCTGAAACGAAGAAATAAAAACCTAAAGAGAGAAATTTGTTGTAGAGGTCTAGTTGTAAATCGAAATAGCATGAGAAAAGACCATACAGCCTAAGTACCTATTGAGCTCTGTAATTTTTAGACAAGCCTTGCCGTTGTTGTAATTTAAAAAAATAACAAAGGTAAGTCGCATTGCGGAGTAATTGTGACTTATTTTTTTCTATCACAATTTTACAATCATTTTATTTATATTGTTTTATTTTTATTGCTATAAGCAATAACCCTTGACAATAGTAAATGAGGGAACAAACAATAGTAATAAGTTAATGTCAATTTAAAATAATTATTCGGCAAAAAGACAATTTAAAAGAAGAAGAAGAAGACAATGACACAACATAGACTCATCATAAAATTATACGTCAACAAATCCTCAACAGAACAACATTCTTATTATTGTTTCATAATTTTTTTGTGAGTTTTGACTTAAAAATAGTCGGCATAGCATTTTTATTCCACTCATTAGGCAGAGAATTGAATAATTACTACTATCCATGGCTAAGTGGGAGGACACTCGACTTTCATTCCGAAGGTCGTGGGTTCAAACGCCGCCACGCACCTCTGGATTTTTCTTCTTGAGAGATTTATGTGCGCTTTAAACACGTGCTTTAACGGTGAAGGCAAACATCGTGAGGAAACCGGCATGTTCTGAGAACTTTAAAAGAGTTTGAAGGACATGTGACATTCACCAACCCGCACTTGGCCAGCGTGGTGAATTAAGGCCTAATCTCTCTCGTCAAGAGAAAAGTCCCTGTGTCCCAGCAGTGGGAACGTTAACAGGGTGATGATGATGACTAATACATTATTACACATGTGGACAAAAAAAGTTAGGAGACGTTTTCAGGCTCGAAGTTTTAATTAAACTTGTCAAATTCCAAGATGAATAGACTCAAAAATGCCGAGTGTCCAGCAAACTGACCTAAATAACAAATGTGTATCACAGGTCCACAATTGTACATTGTTGCCCAACCCCTTGAAGGGGTAAAGCTATTTTGAAGTGTAATTGCATTGCAGTCTTTGTTTAGAGGCGAATGTCCAAGAACTGTCTCGTTTACTGTTTGTTAGCAATTAACTTCGAAACTGTCGGTGAAATATTTCATTTAGAACATGACACATCAGAATGGCAAAAGGTATTGATTGTTTGACACTATTCAGTATTCCTATTTTGGATGTCTCAGTGGCGCGATAGGCTAAGGTCTGCTTAGGTTTGATTCCCGCCAAGGGCAGAGAGTATGTAATCACTGTGTTGCCGAGGGGTGTTTGTAAGCACTTTCTTTTTGGGTTTGGGTTCTTGTTGGGCGTAGTAATTTGTTCTGTAGTTTGGGTATTTTAAATGTAACAAAACACATCGAAATATGTACCAATTATATTAAGTATGTCATATGTCTAGCCCCGTAGTAAGCCTTAAGCTAAAACTACAATTAAAATCTTTTTGTTTTTGATAAATCAAAAACGACAATGATAATAAATACAAAAAGTTTTTGATTGTCGTTTAAGCCTTCAGCTATAAGCTTATAGCTTAAGGCTAACTACCGGGGCTAAATGTTGTTGTGTAGATTGTACGAAAATGTTTTATTTTATTTATTATCATTGTCGTTTTTGATTTTCCAATCCATACTAATATTATAAATGCGAAAGTAACTGTCTATGCCTATTCCTCTTTCACGCAAAAACTATTAAACCGATTTAAATGAAATTTGGTACACAGATTCTTTAGAGCCTCAGAAAGGACATAAATGCTAGTTTTTACCTGTCTACTAACTTTTTATTTTGGGAAAATGTCATCCCGCGGGAAAATCCATTATAACGCGGGTAACAACGTAGGGCACTAGTATGAAATAAATAAATTGCGCAATAGATTACACTAATTACTCTAAAGGAAATGTCGAAAATGTTCGTTTGATCCCATGCCATGGTTTCTATGTTCATTTTGATGAACGGAATTCAACACGAATTTCCATGAAATTATCACAAACCTCCAGGAGATGAAACAAGCGGTATTTTTGCTAAAAGCAATTGCTTACATTACGTTACTACATCTGTACAACCATTTAATATGAGGATCTATTTTGTTGAAAACAAATAAAGCTGTTATCTTTACTCCCGAGAGTAATCTGTTTAAAATTAATTAATTAATGGAACGCATTATTTTACTTTGTTTTGTTTTTGGGACTTGCTGGAAGTCACATATAAACTACATAATATTTATATAGTATCAATATACTGGTGTTTAGAGTGATATATGAGGTATATTATATGATATTTAAATCAAATTTATAACTCTGGCGAAAATTCAGGATTTTGGGACGCGAATTATGGTACTCAAATGGAACTGGGATATTAGCTATACAGTATTCCTACTCTGCCGGGACTTGTAAACAAATACTTACTATCGCGTGGTACGTCCACCTATAGCATTGTAATTATCTATTCATCTGCCTAGTTTGACTTCCATCTAGTTTATGATTATAAATATTATTTTTTTATATTTACAAATAAAATACTAGAAAGTGTTAGTAAAATACATTTTGTTTATATTTATTTATTGGTACATTTAATTAAAAACTATGTTTAATTTTGAACTCAGACTGAATAACCAATCGGTCATATCATTTTTTTTTATTTGGTTATACACAACTTTTAACCAAAAAATCCGCATTCATGTATAAAGCTTAGCAAAAAAATTGCTCTTTATTCTACGCGCCATAATGAATAGTAACTTGTACATATTTTAACAAACAAAATCAGGCAGTTATGAGGTAAAATAAAAAAAGGTGTGTTTGCGATTCACACACGATAGAAGTGAAACTTCAGTAAATCGACGTAAGAATAAGAAGAAAAGAATAAAAAAAAATGTGTCTGTGTCAGCTACGACGCACGATTGGAGTCTACTACTTACGAACTATAATTATGATATATATCGAATAGAAAAAAAGGGTTAATGAATACATCTGCTAAAATGATAAGAGAAACAACCATTATATCTGTAATTATTCGGATTATTTATATTACTCCAATAAAGTGTATTACATAAAGTATGTTACAAAATAATATAAATAAAATACAGCAATACCTATTTGCGTAAAAATAAATAAATTTAAATAAAGCATTGTATTTGTGTCTCTTACCATTTCCGTTTCATCTTTTTGCATCCGGTTTGAAATCACTACGATTCTATAGAAGTTTCACTTCAAAAACAAAAACTTCTTCGTCACACTCGCCGTACAGTCACGACTGCCAGGTATCCCTTTTGTAACCTATGACGAAGCTCGTAGTTTCATTCGTAATCGTTCCTCGCGCGCAGAAATACTGTATGGATACGTTTGCAAGGCGAGGTGGTGACATGTGTATAGAGACCACGAATTAATAATTCCTGAATGGGCATTCCAAACAAATGATTCATTCCAAAAAGGCGTCGGACATCCCGTAATTATATATAGCTCCCGTAACTGTGCTAATCACTTCCAGTGTGCTGGTTGCGTCTGATGATGATGAATAAAATGAGGATTAAAAGTAAACTAAAGGCATTCTACTGCGACTGCAAAATAAATAGTCTAGCAAAATAACGCTTTCTTAAAAACGCTTTTGGAGTTTTGCGCTTGTTTACACCCTTGAGGGGAACGGAAAAACTGTTGCATAGAGGTTAAGTACACTTGAACTTTTGAATTCTCACGAGAGCTGCGCACTTTACGTTTTGCTTTGCAAACAAAAGATCTAACAATGAATAAACTTTATTATTACAAAAAAAAACATACGCTACGAATTGTGAAACACCTTTTTTCGTTGAAAGTCGGTTAACTAATAACGATCATTAACAAATTATTGGTTATTCATAGTGTCATTACATGAACATTTTATATTATCCATCGTCATCGTCACCCATCTTACTACCAGTAAGATAAGATAGTAAATATTTTGTATCCGCTTAAAAAGTAAACTAAATGAACAAGAAATTGTACTATAACTTGAAGTAAGTAACACATGGATAAACAAAATTTAATAATATGTCTTTATCACTACAAAATGGACCTTACTCAGTGGAAGTGTGTGGTACAGCCCTCGCAGGTCTTCCGTAAGAACCATTTCTGTGGCGGACGTGATACGTAAAATTAGAAAATAGTAATACTGGTATGTTTTGTCCATGTTACAACTGGCTGCTATGGTAGTAAAACGGGATATTTTTATTTCCCCGAAATTATTGATTATGATTATCTATAGCATAGTTAAGAAAATAATTTTGTGCCTTTGATAGATATAGAGCAGACCTGAAGGAGCTCGGAGGATTCCTTAAACCATAGGAATTTTGTTAAGAAAAGGACTTTGTACCATCCAACATTGTTTGATTCGCCCTAATGATCAGGCTGCCTTATCTTTAAAAAACAAAAACAAATTTTGTCTTATTTATTCTGACGCGTCTTACTAAAATCTTATTAAAATCAATAATTGGTCCAAAGTTGCTTCTATTTTTTCCTTAATATTTTTTTCCAAAACTATCAATATCAATAAACTTTGCAGTTGAGTGATTAGGTTAACCTGTACCTCGAACAAACAGTGGGTTAAGTTAATAATCAGTGGGTGTGTCCTCGCTGCTATCCCCCAGAAGTAGATCATAGTCCGTAGAACTATTTCCGCGCTTCCGAAGCAATTTGCTTCTATATCCGTTCGGCTTTTGCAGTTTCAATAAATCGCTCTTTAGATTTAAAGAAAATATTCTCAGTAATTAAATAACAATTAGTTTTTTTCGTTTTACTAATAAATTTTCTTCCTTGTTTTTTATGATGCGTCTATTACAGTTTAATAGTTTTGGCAACAAAATAATTCAGGACAAAGTCAATGTATGTTCAAAACAATGTTCGAAAACGCCAGCCATACTAAAGAAGTCTAAAAGAAAAATAATAAGAAGAAAAAAATAGTTGTAATAGGCCTTTGTCCGTGAGTAGGAAACTTTTATCAAGACACTATGGTTCTCGATTACAAATCACACATAATTCTAAGTAATTTTTTAATTTATTTATTTATTTAAATAGTAAAACTACGTATCTCCTTACTTAAAACTATAAAGAACAACAGAGAGGTAGTTTGAACGTATTATCGCTTGATAGTGCGGCTTCAAGCATCAGCAGTCAAAGATTCATATCGCGAACGAATTTTTGAATTTTGAATTTCAATTAATATTAATTTTGTTATGATTAATTAATCCAATTTTTATTTTAATTTTTGATCACATGTATGGTTTTGATTTTATTTTTTTCATTTTATTAATTTTTTTTGACATTTAGTAATATTTGCACACCTGCTTGCGGGTTGAATACAAATGACATCACTAGTTTATAAGATCTTGACATATTTGTAATAATGTATTCTGCAAATAAATGATTTGATTTGATAAAAACATATATTTTATATACAATTTAATATATATGAATAAATATTTAACCCCCGACCAAAAAAGAGGTGTGAGTTTGGCCCGGGTGTTCTTAGACATGTTTCATGAAAATCGGTTGAGCCGTTTGAAAGTTATGGGGGTGAGAGTGGGGAATGAAAACAGAAAATCTGCAAATATACTAGTGTGGGGTATATTATGTTGTTTTACATTAAAGGAAATAAGGGCATTGGAATCGGGGGTTTTTCTTAAATTTTTAATTTAGATTTATTTGCATAGGGGGTGCCAGACAAATTTCAGTTCAGAATAAATATAAAATATGTTTTATCAAATAAGCATCTCGGTGAAGATCGTTCTTTATCGGATCTTAGACTATGAAAATTGACACAATAATGCGTGTAATATTTCTTCTAAAAAAAAATGTGTAAAATTTCACTAACTAACATAACTTTCCAGGTTAGATTTCATCTTTCGATGAACATGAAACTTAACAGAAGCTTGCTAATAATATATGTATACATATTATTTTATTTACACGCAGGTAAACAAGTTAGTTAAAACTACACAGTTTCTGTCCATTGTTATAAAAGAATAAAGGCTTTTCAGCGGAGCGCCTGCCTGTAAATAAAATACTGTGAACCAGCTTGTATCGTATTGTCCTCAGGCGTTTTAGTTGCATACAATGGCTAGATACGTTTTTACGCTGTTTCAACTGTTTTGGTAATGAGCAAAGTTTTATTAAATAAAACTATTATATTTTTTAGGTATTTACTAGCGCCCGGTTTTGAATTGACAAAATATAAAACATAAGATCATAACATGAAAGTGATCATTTATAATTCTAAACAGTATCTTATTACATTTCTTATTTGTAAGTAAGTAGATGTACCTACAGTACTAAAATAATCTTAAATGGAAGTAAGTAAAGAATAAGAATTTTAATGATTTATTTGCTTACAATATGAGTATTAACATGATGGTAAATTATAATTATTAATCTTCATGTTTTTCCAATAACGGAGTGCAAATTAGAGAGGACAGTGCAGTTTGCTCCGAATAACGAAAAAAGTTGGCAAAGAGGGAAAGTCGGCACTGCTGCCAGCGACTGTACGCCTCAGTCGTTTTACGCCAAAGGTGCAATTCGACCAAAATGCGGCACTGTGTTGAGAAGCGTAAAGAACAACGAAATATTAAAATTTCGTAACTATTGAAACTATCATGGTTTTCAATACTATTTAGATTTATAACTATTAAGGATATTTTAAGACATGATCTTTCAAGTTCCCGATATTTCGGAACAGTTACATGCGCCATGATCCCGGTTGAACTCAACCGGGTTTATAGCCCGTTATAAATCTAAATTAATACAATAATCTTACAACTTCAGTAGTGAATCACTACTAGTGATTCTATAGGAGATTTTTCTAATATTATGTACACATGCCATATTCTGAATGTATATAAGAATTATTGACCACCACAAAATTATAACAAACAGTAAAAAGTAACAAGACAATACTTCGCATTGTCGCAGGGTCTTATCGCCTCTATCCCTTATCAGCTGGTACCTATAGGGACCTAACTAAGCTAAGACTGAATCCTGTCTGTAATTATCATCTATTCTCATCATAATCACCCTATTAACGTTCCCACTGCTGGGACACAGGGACTTCTCTCTTGACGAGAGAGATTAGGCCTTAATTCACCACGCTGGCCAAGTGAAAGAAAGAAAGAAAGAAAGAAAAATATTTATTATTACACAAAAGAATTACAAAAACAATAACAACAAACTTAAACTAATAACAAATTAAATATAGGTACCTTAAAACTAATGAAATTTTGTGTAATAAAGGGTCCCTGGCTCAGCATAATGCATCTGCCACAGGGCCCGTAGGAGCACTATGACAGAGCGCTGGTTTTCAGCCAGGGCCCGTGGGAGTGGCAACACCACAACTTAAGATGACAACCGGAATGTTTCAGAGAAGGCTGAGAGCAATTTTACTAGATAAATGTTATTATGATATTGGAGAATTTTTTAATGACAAGTCTATTGAAAAAATTTGACATTAGGTACAATTTTAATTATATCTGATGAAAAATGATTTATTTATAAATTTTTAATTAAATAATTTTATGATAAGATGACATTATGTAACAAATGAAAATTGCATGCTCAATGGGTAATTTACATTGATACTAATTTATATATTTAAGATCTTTTATGTAATTACATGTAAATGCAATAAATAATTACTTTACCTTACTTTACTTAAAAATAAAAAATAAAAAAAACAAATATCCACAGAAGTATCATAGGTACAGGTACAGTATCCATAAAGGAGTATTAAGGGATCAGAGAAGAG
This sequence comes from Gymnoscelis rufifasciata, assembly GCA_929108375.1. Taxonomy (NCBI): domain Eukaryota; kingdom Metazoa; phylum Arthropoda; class Insecta; order Lepidoptera; family Geometridae; genus Gymnoscelis; species Gymnoscelis rufifasciata. The sequence continues at coordinate 569,478 of OV815315.1, read as the reverse complement.
TGATAAGTTGGAGTGATCAATGATAAGTTCCTGATGTGCACATCTAGCTAGGTTCAGTTTTTAATTTCTTATTATATTGTTTATCTGGTGTGTAATAAAGTATTTTCTATTCTCATCAAGCTGGTTTAATTACTTAAGTACCTATATGTCTGCAGCAACAGTCTGAAAGTAAGATACCGGGTGGGTTCTATTAGTACATAGTGCAAATGGACCTTCACCTACTACTCAAATGAAGCTGTAGAAAACTAGTACATACTCAATTAGTACATACAAATTAATGTACCTAATATTAAGCACAATATTAATAACATAATATAGCCAAATAACAATAAGTTATGTAATGTAAGGTAAGTAAACAGTAAATTAAATGTAGAATAAGTAATGTAAAGAAAATAATTAAATAGCACATGTTTGTAAAATAAATACAAACAATTTTAAATGAGTTAACAGTTAATAAATAAAACAAAACCATATATGTTTCTAGAAGGGTACATGTTACTGGTATTCTAATCTAGCTGGTTTAATTACTTAAGTATATGTCTGCAGCAACAGTCTGAAAGTAAGGTACCGGGTGGTTCTATTAGTACATAGTGCACATGGACCTTCACCTACTACTCAAATGAAGCTGTAGAAAACTAGTACATACTCAATTGGTACATACATATTAATGTAATATTAAGCATAATATTAATAATATAATATAGCCAAATAACAATAAGTTATGTAATGTAAGGTAAGTAAACAGTAAATTAAATAACTAAATCATAGTTGATATTTGTATTCATGCCAGATTAACAGGTGCAGATATATAAATAGTTTATAAAAATACTTTCCATAGTATAAACAAACATGTAGTAAATACCATAAGATATTAATTTTGTATGAATAAAGTTTATAAAATATAATATAAAAGTAATTTAATGCATAAGTGAGAGATAAAACATGAGATGTATGCTGACTGTTATATATAATTAATTTCCCATATAAATATAAGTTGTTTTCTGTATAACTATTATGCACATCAAAAACATACCAAATTAAAAAACACATCCACAACCTTCTACTTAAGTTTCTCAAAAGATCTCTTATTCTTATCAATATCAAACTTGAAATGTAAAATGTATAGCTTATGTATATTTGTGTTAATTTTTTAGAAGAAAAGTTCTGTAAATTGTTTTCTGCATAACTACTATGCACATTAAACCTACCAAGATAGAAAAATATATACTTGAATGTAATTGCATATTGTAAGTAATTAGAATGGGTAAGCAGTTATAATGATTAACCACCTTATTTAAACAACTTATGTGTAGCTGTATTAACATTAGAAAAGAAAAGTAATCAACAAGGATACAAACTAAGTTGTAACCATAAAACACATATTCTGCAGGTTGTAATAAATAAAAAAAGAGGCATATTCTACATAGTAGGTTGATTAAGATTTTCAGTTTATATACAGGGAATGGCTTGTATTTAGTATCAGAATAGTAATGGATTGGTCTAGCAAGTGTGACACACATATTGTAAGTAATTAGAATGGGTGAGCAGTTATAATAATTAACCACCTTATTTATATAAGCTGATAATCCCGAGTAGGAATTACTCGGACTCAAACAGAATCTACGGCAAAAATTCGTTCCAGATCAGCTTGCGAACGAATTGCAAACGCCTGCCTACCGTCCGCCTGGCGCACGTTGACACGCCCCCGCTTGGTCCACACGTAGCGCCACTGGTGCTCCGCGCCAGCTCGCGAGCCTGAGCGAACAGCACGCGGTTTGCCCGCGTTAATCGCTCGTTGATGAAGATGCGGGCGTGCATGCCGGCAGTGGGCGAGCGGCCAGCATCCGCGGTGGTGAGCGAGCGCCGCACGCGAGCAGCCCCCAGCAGCTGGTCGCGCAGATCCCTTCGAGCCAGACGCACCACCAGGCGGCGCGCGCGGGGCGGCTCCCCACTCGCGCCGGCTCTCTGCGGTGCGCCGAGCCTCTCAGCATACACAATGTCTCGCGGCTCAAGCGGTATGCCCAGCTTGGTGGCCAGCATGGTGATAGCCTGCAGTGGGCTCTCACCTTTCTCCTCGGGCAGGTGCCCAACCTCAAGATCTGCAAGTAGCCCCTCCTGGTCACGCTCGGCAAGCTCCTGCTGCAGCAACGACATGGCAGCCTGGAGCCTAGCAACATCCGACGAGTCCGCTGACTGAGCGCGCTCCTTCTCCACCGCTTCGAGACGCCGCTCCAGTGCTTCTACACGAGAGGAAACTCCCACGAGCGCAGCTCTGAAGTCCACTATTTCGAGCCTCGCCTCGCGAATTTCGGTGCGAAAAATCTTCATCTCGTTGTGAAGAGCCCTCATATCACTAGACATCTGCTCCTGCAAGCTGCGGAACTCGAAAAGCAGGTTCTCTGCGCAAGCTTTTTCCTCCCTTTCGGCAAGCTGTAGCTCCTCCTCCCGCAACTCAGCAGTTATGTCGAGCGCAGTTTGGTCCAGTACCATCCGCTCAACAGTGGACGAGGGGAACAAAACTTGTTCCTGAGCGGCATCCCGGATACCTGATCGCTCTTCACTCCTAGATCTCGTAGGAGCAAGATGCGTATACATCTGAGTAACACGCACCGGTGTCATAGGATCCCTGCCCTTCGGTGTTCGCATCTGGCAGTCCCCACATCTCCAGGTATCTGGTACAATAGTCCCCGCAGGCAGCCTTACACATACATTGTGTGAACTTGAGTGACACTTCGGACAAATAACCCCAGTACTATAAGTGCTGGTTGGTGAATGTCACATGTCCTTCAAACTCTTTTAAGTTCTCAGAACATGCCGGTTTCCTCACGATGTTTGCCTTCACCGTCAATGCACGTGTTTAAAGCGCACATAAATTTCTCAATAAGAAAAATCCAGAGGTGCGTGGCGGGGTTTGTATCCAAGACCTTCGGAATGATAGTCGAGTGTCCTCCCACTTAGCCAACACGGCTTCTATTCTCATTATTATTTAAACTAACCCGCCGCGTCTATCTGTTTATATGCTCGGGATAAACTCAAAAACTACTGATAGGAAATTTAGGATATTTAAAAAATAGGTGTTTCTAGAGGAAGGTTTTAGTGCAAAGCCGAAACGGGCCAGCTAATAAATAAGATACAAAGCTTAAACAGTTATTTGATTGCTCAGGCATCGAACGAACAACCGATTTCTTCACATGCATATGTATATAAAATATAAAACAAATGGTCGTAGGTTTCGGGGTTCCTAATAATTGGGCAATAACACGGAAAGCCTCTCGGAGAGCTCATGAATTTTAATTAGTGTGTGCTGTTAATTCCGCGCAGACATGTATTTTCGATACGGATTCCTCGTATTTTTATTAAATTATCGCATAAAATACGAGGGATAAATTCCAACATATCTGTAACGAACCTTATGTATAGGTATGTACTATACTATGCTTATAATCCTCTTGGCTAAGTGACTTTAAAGAGTTTGAAGGACATGTGACATACACCAACCCGCACTTGGCCAGCGTGGTGAACTAAGGTCTCTCTCGCCAAGAGAGAAGTCCTTGTGTCCCAGCCGTAGGAACGTTATGATGAATGATGACCTTGGTGATGAAGATGACTAAAAATGTCCCTTTGGTTAAAATATGAGTTATAGTCCGTTTAAAACAAAGGAGTTTTATCGAATAGTAAGTCACTTACCTTCAAAATAAATCATGGCGTTTACAATGTGTTTTACCGAGGTAAAGTTAAATAAAAAACGGTCCTACAACTAAAAACATCGTTGATAAAAAGTACGGGTAAAAAAGCCAATATTTTCTAATATATTATTTTGTATCATTAATTTTCTAAGGCCATATTATTTTTGTACCAAAAAATACAGTTTACCTATTTAAATTTATCGAATAAATTTTAATTTTACGTACACGCGGAGTGTTAGTAACCCTAGCCCTACATTTCTCGGTCGTCGCGTTTCCCAAGTGACAGATGGTGGATTTTCTATGCGAATGAATCCGTTTGAATTTACGTGGCAGTATCTTTCTCGATGTGGGTTTGTGTAGAGTTTACCTATCTCTTGATAGGATTTTTTCGTGTTTCATAATGTGGTCCCGGAGAAGCCATCTTCTAGGTCTTCATGCCCCATCTAAGACCACATTGTCACTTTACATCAGGTGAGTTTATGGTCAAATAAAGGCTAATCAAGCATTAAAAAAAAAACAAAAAAAGCGCGTATGCGTAAAGACCAAGTTCTAGAATATAATATAATCTAATATATGCTAGTAATCTGGCACATACTGTGTAGAAAATAATATTCTTAGCTTTGTGTGTTAACTACATATTGTTTTTTGTTAAATTTTTTGCTTGGTAGAAAAATAGAAATCATAATTTTTCTATCTTTTATATAACCATTTTATTCATTTTTAACTAATGACCTCACTAGCTGTGTTCTTGTGTATTTTATGCACGAGCATAGCCCTCTAACGGCCGTTCCCAATATTCAATCTATCTCTTGTTTTGCGTTACTGACGATAGAAACATCTATCTATCTTTAATTTGGCCGTCCCAATAAACATACTAGCGGTAGGCAATCCTATCTCTGGCTGCTATCTACCGATGAGAGGGCGGATAGCTATCTACAGATAGCAGCCTGTATGAAAATGACAGTTCATGCGTCCCAATAATAACAAAGGGTCTATCTGTCAGTAAAATTGGTAAACCCAGTAACCTAAAGCACGATCCTACGATTTCTGAGGATAGGGGAAGATATCAACTGAAATTATTGTGAATATTTCTGTTAAATACATTGATTACCTACGAATATTTGTTAAAAAATGTCTGAGTCAAGTACGAGTTCAAGTGATTTGGCGCTTCTGGAACAATTGAGCGATTGGGTATCGGACTCGGATTATGCTCAAGAAAATGACGTGTGAATTATTTAGTTAAATATGAAGACTATGAGTTTGAGTATAGGTTTAGGTTAAATAAGACTGCAGTCAACGAATTACTTACAGAATTATACCCATTTTATTATATAAATTAAACAAAACTTAAACCAAAATACCTGAATTACTGAATTCTAAACACAATTGAATAAATGAATGAAGCGTTTATTCACAAAAAAACATAAGATCTTATTAAATAATTATTATTTCCCATAATATGTTATGCACTATGTGTTACTGCACTCATTTTTTATAGTCACTAATCAATAACACACAATTCACAATGAAATAAACACAGAACCAAGCTTGGTGAGGCGAGGCGTCGGTAGATTTTATTAGAGAGAAATCGAATCGAAAGAGAATATAATTTATATTCGTGTTGATTTCGATTCAAAATAAACAACAACAACGGCTAAAAATCTGTCATTTGACATGACATGTAAAACGTTCCGTTACAACAGCGTGTCAGTGAACCTAATTGATTACATTTTTCCAACATTTTGACTATAAAAAAATCTTGTACCAATTTATTTATGATAAGTATTCGCTGTTTAAATCACTTTTAATTTAGGACTTAATTTGTTTAAAAATATAGCAATGTGCAGCAATAATATTGTTGTGATTCATACTCGGGCCCTCTCTGTGATTCTGCGGTATACGAAACGCAAAGGAGGGTGCGGATAGGCGGCCTATCCATAGGTAAATAGAGATAGATAACACTTGTAGGAGTTATTGGGACGGCTTCAAAAGATAGATAGATAGTTACTCATGGTCGAGGATAGCTATCTATCCATAATGAAAGATTGAATATTGGGAACGGCCGTAAGGCCAATTATAGAACGATCACAGACAAAATTACATCAAAAATATCTATCTATATTTATATTTAAATCTTTATGTTATAATAACGAATGTGTAATAATAATCATATGCCTTCCTGAACTGCAGAATTTGTAGATACATTCAAAATAGTCCTGACGGAAATAAAATCTGAGACCCTGGGTTCAATAAAAATGCTCTCCGAGTCACCCTAATTTTTTGGAAACAAAAGTCTTGAATTTGAATTTAATAAAATGTTTGTGTTTATTCATATAACAGAGGAAATTGAACACATACCTACAAATTGCTTTCTAGTTTAAACAAACTCAAACACCATGGAATTATTACAACATAAAAATATGATGGTAAATTATTAATAACCGAGATAATATTTATTCGATTATTTCATTCTAAATTAAGAAATAATTTAATAGAAGGAAAACTGTGAGAATATGCCCTGACAATTACGTACCCAAAATTCTTACAAATAAATAAATTAATGATAATTTGGAATTATTATTATGTGCCATAGATAGATAGAACATTCTTTATTACAATACACCAATAAACAAAAATACAAAATTATTAATAGTAAAACTAAACCTAGCATGCGTAATGGGCGGTCTTATTGCTTAAAGCAATTTCTTCCAGACAACCTTTGTATGGAAGTAATTTAATTCAGGAAGGTTGCGGTAGATGGATAAAAACAAAAACTTACTCTAACTAATATAAATCCTATAACTACTATACAGAACCAGAAGCCTCTAGAACGGGCAGTAAGCGCTAAGGTCTATAGCTAGGACATGATTGGCACTTCATTACCCGCTCGCAAACACGGGGACTGTTTGGCTAAGTGGCCCTCGACGGCTAATTAGTCTGATCATACACGGCGCTCCCGAGCAAATACTCGCGCTTAGAGGGGATTGTTCTGAGCTCAGCACGGAGATTGCTGTCTTGATACAAATAGAATGCGGTTGCGTTTTCATCAGAGATGTATCTAATACAAACTGAGTGACTTCATGCTTCGTGACAAGAGTGAATAGGTACTTTCTAGATCTTTGTTATCCATCGTCGTTTACATCGTCACTTACCATCAAATAATAAATATATATAATACATCTAGCCGATTTCGGGTCCACTGAGCTTTGCTTTTGTAATAAAAACTAAAACGAAAAGTGTTTAATTCTCTTTTGGCTTATATATTATGTTTAATTAACAAAGTTGGTGTTTACGTTTGAGGATCATAGCAATAAGATTTATGGGAACAGATTTATCATCAGATGAGATTGTGGCCAAACAAAGATCTATTATTTAAGATTTGATTGAGTGTTGATGTGTACTAAAGATATAGATGTCGATTGATTTTAATTATATTATTTATAATTTGTTATGAGATTGATGTTAGATCGCATAAATATTTATTCACAAATACAATTACGCAAAAAATCATAAAAACCCTAAATAGACAATAAGATTTGCTCGCGAACTAGTGAGACAAAACTACAATTTCGACTTTCGCGCCTGTTCATCAAATTTCTCAAGGTTATAGAGACATAACCACCTAGTACAAACGTAAGCATTTCCATCCAAGCTATAACGAATATGATTCTCACGATCCCCATATTGTAATATTATATATGCCCGGAGAGTGAAAGTATCTGCATAATAAAATATCCGTATTTTATCTGAATTCAAAGCACATTAGCGCGTATTCCCAGCTGCGATAAATTCCCCACAAATCGGCAACTTTCCCTAGGTGCCGTAAACGTGTTGCCATCGAAACCGCTCGATTTACTCCGTTTTTTACCCCAAACTCGGCTTAACTTATGAATAATACATTTTTGGGGTTCAATATCATAAAACTGACAATTTTATATTGGGTCGGAATCGGTTTGTTACGATTTTTGATATCTGGTTTTAACTTTACATGCTTTTATTGAAGTGAAACTTCTATAGAATCGTAGTGATTTCAAACCGGATGCAAAAAGATGAAACGGAAATGGTAAGAGACACAAATACAATGCTTTATTTAAATTTCTTTGCGTCGTAGTTGAGACTACGAAGTATCGTGCAAAGAGGTATTGCTGTATTTTATTTATATTATTTTGTAACATACTTTATGTAATACGCTTTATTGAAGTAATATAAATAATCCGAATAATTACAGATATATGTTTGTTTCTCTTATCATTTTAGCAGATGCGTTAATTTACCCTTTTTTTCTATTCGATATATATCATAATTATAGTAGACTCCAATCGTGCGTCGTAGCTGACACACACACACTTTTTTTTAATTCTTCTTAATCTTTTGTCGATTTACTGAAGTTTCACTTCTATCGTGTGTGAATCGCACACACACCTTTTTTTTTGTTCGTTGCAACATAACTTTAAAGGGTTAAATATGTTATAGGTTTATACCAATAGGGAACATCAAATTTAATTTTTTGGGGTAGGTATTTCCTTGTTAGCACGAAAGGAAGAAAATACTTTTATTTGAAAAACAATACAAACATATATACAGAATTATTTTTATGAGTAAATCACTTAAGCAGTGTCCGAAAAGGGCTTCCAACTCAGCATTTGTAAACTTACATGTAACAAGGCAACACTGATCTTTCGTTGGAAGACTTTTGAGTCACAGAAAGATGGTATGTACTAATTACCTACAAATATTTAGTTCAAGATAGGTCCAAGACCAATTATTGTATTATTTTTATCTTTTCACTATTAAGCTTTATGTAAATCTAAATTAAAAACTTAAGAAAAACCCCTGATTCATTGTTAAATATTTAGTAATGTGCACGCGATGCGCTTTCATTTGATAATTCACTCGAGTATATTTGCAGATTTTCGGTTTTCCTTCCGCACTCTAACCCACCACCATAACTTTTAAACGGCTCAACAGATTTTCATGAAACATGTCTAAGAACATTTCAGCGATTGCGGGGGGCAAAGCTCACCTTTCATAAAAAAAAAACTTAAGTGAAATCGCTCCATCAGTTCGGGAGGAGCGTTTTCTCGGACAGACAGACACACAGACAGACAAATCAAACTTATAACACCCCTCTTTTTTGGTCGGGAGTTAAAAATGATGTGAAGTTATGACAGCATACGCAGCGTTTCGATATTGTTCATCATCATCACCCTATTAACGTTCCCACTGCTGGGACACAGGGACTTCTCTCTTGACAAGAGAGATAAGGCCTTAATTCACCACGCCATGGCCATGGCCAAGTGCGGATTGGTGAATGTCACAAATGTCCTTCAAAATCTTTAAAGTTCTCAGAACATGCCGGTTTCCTCACGATGTTTGCCTTCACCGTTAAAGCACGTGTTTAAAGCGCACACAAATTTCTCAAGAAGAAAAATCCAGAGTTGTGTGGCTGGGTTTGAACCCACGACCTTCGGTGGCCTCTAAGTTGGCTAAGTGGGAGGACACTCTCGATATTCTTGCAGATCCACAATTATTTATTATGGTTTATACTGATATACGTGATTCGCACGGGTAATTATTTAAACTTATTTTCCCGAATATTATGCAATTTTTTCTGGCCGTATAAACCTTTATTGGACTTTTCCAAACATTAAATAAAGAATCGGCCATACTGGACCAGGCATTGTTGAGTTACGCGCTTACCAACAAATTTTGCGGTTCGTTTTTATATTATAGAAGTAGGTATATATTTACACTACGCACTATTAATATTAAATGCGTTTTACCAGCTTATAAGTATTTTAAATTATATTTGCAGGACGCTTCGTTATTTTTAAGTTAACAATTTTTATAATTGTACAATTTTCTGGCCGTAAATAGATAATAGGTAATAGTGGTTACAATTTTTATAAATGTTTTTCTTTCTTTAAATGTCTCATAGTTTGAACTAACCAAATTACCCACATCATATTTTTGTTGCAAACGCCTACTAACATAAGCACAGCAAAGGGAAAAAATTGCTCAATCCATTTAAAAAAATCCAATATATTACAGGTATAGTCAAACAAGGTGGAGGTTTTGTCTGTTCACGTCCGTAAGTGGTAACCCTCTGAATCCTTACACGTGACCTCCGGGTGGTGCTAAGAACAGTCTCTGGTGGTAGGCTTCGGCCGCGGCTTGTCACCACCCTCCGGGCTGGGCCAGTGCGTGAAGCGATTTTTTCGTGTTTCGTAATGTGGTCCGGAGAAGCCATCTACCTTCTAGGTCTTCATGTCCCATCTTAGACCACATCGTCACTTTACATCAGGTGAGATTGTAGCCAAATAAAGTCTAATCGAGCATAAAAAAAAAAAAAAAAAAAAACAAGTAGATATTAAAACCGTTTTGATTTTGTTCGGCGTGTACGAGTAATCGTATACAAGAACACAGGGAACCGATCTGCATGCTTCAATTATTCATGTATGCTAATAGACGTAACACATGCGCTTGACGATGGTATAGATTCCACGAAAAATATAGATATACCTACACACGTATAAGTATATAATACTAGCTGACCCATTCCGGCTTCCTCGGATGCGAAAACATTCCACTCAAATCACTGTATCTATAGCAGAAAACTGTAAATAATAATAATTATAAAAAGATATTTATTTTCTCAACACTTTTTACATAATTATCTCTAGGGTAAACATTGTAGGAGTTAACAGTGAATTATTGAACAATATTAAATAGCCCAAATATGCTGAGTTCAAAGTAAAAAAGGTTTTAACCCTGTATTCATTTGTTTTGTAGATGTTAAGCACAACACTGCAATCCATAAAGTTGTTAAATTAACAAGTCCAAATACTCGCGCTATGTATTGATTTACACAAAAAAATCACGACCACTTTATGCAATTGTCAACGACCGTGACGTTACCGATGAGTAGGTAAGCTTCAATATAATATTAGGTCCTTACATATGAAATTGGCGTTTTTCGTACTGGCCACTTTAATCACAAATTTCTCCTCTTTGGTAAGGAATTCCAAATTCAAATTTGTACAGCTATAGACTCATGTATTTGTGCTTCGATGATCGTCATTCATTTGTTTTTTTTCTTCTGTTTTTTTCTGTTTGCGTCACTCATTTTACAAAATGGAAAACTTAAAATATCGCATTATTTACGAGTACGAGTTCCGCCGTGGCACTAGTGCTGCGGAAACAACTCGAAGGGTGAATGATGTGTATGGCGGTCGTGTTGCAAAAGAAAACACAGTTCGTTTTTGGTTCCAACGTTTTCGTTCTGGAAATTTCGACTTGCAGAACAAGCCCCGTGGACGGCCTGAGACTCAAGTTGATAATGAAGAGTTGAAGGCTATTGTGGAAGCGGATCCATCGCAAACCACGTCCGAGTTAGCTGCAGGCTGCGGTGTTAGTGATAAAACTGTTTTAATTCACTTGAAGCAAATTGGGAAGATTAAAAAGCTTGAAAGGTGGGTACCTCACGAATTGACTGAAGCAAACCGGCAAACGCGCGTCGACTGCTGCGTTACATTACTAAACCGGCACAATAATGAAGGTATTTTAAACCGAATCATTACATGTGATGAAAAATGGGTTCTTTACGATAATCGGAAGCGCTCAGCGCAATGGTTGGATCCTGGCCAGCCAGCCAAATCCTGCCCCAAGCGAAAATTAACCCCAAAAAAGTTACTTGTAAGCGTTTGGTGGACTAGTGCCGGTATTGTTCATTACAGTTTTCTCAAATCTGGCCAGACTATTACGGCTGATGTCTATTGTCAGCAATTGCAAACCATGATGGAAAAGCTAGCGGCTAAACAACCTAGGCTGGTCAATCGCTCCACGCCACTGCTGCTTCACGACAACGCTAGACCACACACTGCGCAACAGACGGCTACTAAATTAGAAGAGCTTCAATTGGAAAGTCTAAGACATCCTCCGTACTCCCCGGACCTTGCTCCAACAGATTACCATTTTTTTCGAAATTTGGATAACTTCTTGCAAGGGAAAAAATTCAACTCCGATGGGGCAGTCCAAATCGCCTTCAAAGATTTTATTGATTCCCGTCCGACTGGTTTTTTTAGTAAAGGGATCAATGAACTACCTATAAGATGGCAAAAGTGCATAGAAAATAATGGTTCATACTTTGACTAATTAAATATATTATATTAAAAAATATTCGACTTTTTGTTCCTCCCATACAAAACGCCAATTTCATATGTAAGGACCTAATATAAAGGACTGAAATATCTTTTGGCGCACAGCACACAGCTGAGTGAGGCTGATCCATCACGCTGAATTGAAAGGCTCACATACAAGAAGACAGTTATTGAAGTCGGTTGATATATATACTGTTTTACTTCTTCCTAATCCCCTCAGCACTAAACTTGATCTAATTTGATAAAAAACCTTAGTAGATCCATTATGGATCTCGTCAAAGGATCTACTTAGAGCGGACCAAAACACATTTCCCAGTAGATCCATCCAGCAGATAACTGGATCTTATGAGAAAAAATCTGGATGGATGGTTCTCGTCAATGGATCCACTAGAAACGAGCCCTCTCCTTCCATAAGCAAAAGACTTTACATAAATTACATAACTTGCGTAGTATATACTACGCAGGTGAAACAGATCCACGCGTAGTTCTTTAATTCACCAATATTTCAATGGTTTCCTTTAAAATCTAACGCAACTTACACTTTTCATTTTACAAATGGCCCGTCTATTACGTAAAACTTTGCAGTAGCGACAGCAACAGCAAATAATAATAATATCTACAGCCCTAGTCACCGGTCGCTTGAGCCTAGCTTCGCGACCGGTGATTCTCCGTTTTGATATATTTTTTACAGTAGGTAGTTTTATATGATTTTTTAATGTAATCTATTGTAATAAATATATTTTTGACGTGTTCAAAATGAAATAAAGTGAATAATAATAATAATTCTTTATAGCGCACACAATTATAATACAAATATAACAATAATATTCTTAACACTTATATATTGTAAATTGTTTCTAGCCTGTTTCAACCAGTCGCGTATAGGTTGCTGTCGCTACTGAAAAGTTTAACGAATAGGTCTACAGGTACTAGTTAACACGTAACACAACCACACGACAACGACGCGACATGATGTGGTCGAGATGTGGTTGCGTTGTCGTGCTGATGTGGTTGTAATACGTGTACTTTAACCCCAAGTCACGTACATATATTTTTAACGATATTTTGTATATTTTCCGACGTAGCTTACTTCAGGGAAACGGGCGTGCCTCTACTGACAGAGCGCGCGCGAGAACTGCCTGGTTATAACATAATATAGTAACAATAAAACGTTTATTTCCTGTAAAGCATAGGGCATACACATGGCCAGGATACAATAGTGATTAAACCCTTTTTTCAAAATGAACAATGAAATACTGATATTTATAACAGCATTCCCAAAATGAGCCTCTGTTTCGTTGTTACAACGTGACGATCCTCCTGGGAACACATTACTCCGAACACGATAATTTTGAATATAAATCTTAACTTCAAATTAGATTCTGTAGCTCGTGTTGAGATCTTGTTCATTAATCATATTGCTGTTGAACGGCCACTTCTGGAGGATATTGTATCATAGCATACTTTATAACTGGGGTGCAAAATAACTGGGGAAGACAATTCAACGGTTATCTGTTCTATGTGCTACTATGAACGGCCTATTGACAATGCTAATCAGCTTGGCTTTAAAATAAAAGATAAGATAAGTTCAAAGTTTCTCATATTCTCCAATTAAATTACTTTGAAATTGTATACTTGATTTAAAACTAAGTTTTACATATTTTCAAGTTTATTTTACTCAATTAAACTGAATTTTAAGCGTTTAAGCATTTTGGAAAAGTTTTACCTCCTAATACAAACATAAAAGGTGGTTTAAAATTTAATAAGATAAGTTGTAAAAAAAAAAGGTTAGTAGCTTTAGGCGAGTATATAGTGCCCGCTTTTTGAGCTTATTTTGCAATAAATATCAAAATACTGTAGGTAAGAAATAAAAATAATAAAAACATAATTTTGTATATAAACATATTTATTTATATTTATATGTATTTACAATTGGAAATTCGTTATAAAACTTGGCAAGTTATTGTACAAAGTTATTGTACATCACAGGATGAACACAACTGGCTTCAGAACAAAGATGGTTGTAAAAGTGCTCTTATAAACCTCAAGATCTTGAAATGTCTCGACCCATTTTCAGGGTAAATTGCGCCATTCCTGGCAATAATTTGGGACTAGTTTGGAATAAACATTTTTGAAAACTTGTAAAGTTTCTTTCGACTTTCAAACCTTTTTTATACGAAGCAAAGAGTTTGCATTTAGTTCAAGTAGCAATTTAAATTGGAATATTACATTTTATTTAAAAAATAAATTTTCTTGATTTGAAAATAGATCGAACTTTCAAGTTTTACCCCGAAGGTTTGTTGAGGTTTATCGATCACTGTATAAGGTGTGCTAGAACTAGTAGTGGCCTAAGTGAGAGCCATATCCGTAGCCGAGACCCGAGCCATATCCATGGCCGTATCCGTAGCCGGGGTAGGACACCTGGTTGGCGTAGCTCACGGCGGGGTAGTGGCCATATCCTCCTGCAAATAATATACCCATTACTCAAACTCTGATATAAAACATTTATATATTATTTTGTGTATCATAGGTGTCAATAAAACACCCTTGCATGGTAGGAAATGTTCTCCGAAATGGCTGTTAATATTAGTTTTTCAGTCACCCTATTACAGAATTGTGTTACTGAATGTGCTTGTTAAATAAGTGCTTTTTAATTGAAAGTGTCGACATTGAATAGGACCTTTGACTAACAAAAAGCTTTGTAGTTTCTATCGACATAATATAAAAAGAAATAAGGTTGTTCTAATAGTAAGTTTTTCTGCAAATTACAATGATAACGACTTAAGTAGTTAGATACAATTTTTTTCAACTGTATATTGTTAATCAGCTTATTTTTAACATAGTAAAATCAATTAATTTTTACCAATTACTTCGCCCCTATTTACAATTTTCAAACAAAAATCATTATTAAAAAGCTAGCACACAAATCTAATCATACAATCACAATTAAATTGTATGAGAGCCACCACAGTACTACATGCATGAGTAAACCATACAACATTGTTCTAGCGATAATATACAATGAATAGACGGCATTCAGAGACGCCAATTAGAGATATCCCACGCTCAAGGCAATGTCCAATTGTGAGGTCAAATATGGCCCTAAGTAGTAGCCATATGAAAGTGTGTCTAGTAAGTAAATACTAAATTTTAGGAACCCTGTACGACGTCCACGTTTTTGCTTAAAAATTAAAAATGGTTATTTTTTATACGTTAGATATTTCACGGAGAATCCGTCAAAATCTTTTTCAGATAGATCAGTCAGATAGAAAAGTCTCAAGAATATTATATTGGTATATCAATTGACGTATAATGTGAACACGTAAATGGCTGCCGTAATTCCGTTTTGGGATAATTAGGAAAATTTCCTTAAACTTCGGCGTCGTCTTCTTATGAATATAATTTTCATGCGAATATTTTTATTATTGCTTTTTGCAGGTGCTTTTTAATAATCGTAATAATTAATTTTCTAGCGACAAGTGGTATTTAACCGCGGTAAAAATAAGCCTAAGTAATTGTGAATACGTAAATGGCTATAATATAATATACAGAAACCACAATTTTATTTATATCCCAGTTTTGTACTTTTGTTTGATAGTAGGTAAAATTTCTTATAGCGTTGATATTGTAAAGTCGGAATTAGTACTAAATATCTCCTTCCTTATAATTATTAAAGATTCCTTACCACCATATCCGCCGAGACCGGAGTATCCGATGTTGTTGTATCCGTATCCAGGGTATCCGCTGTATCCGCCGTATCCGCCGTAACCGCCGTGGGTGGTGGTGTAGGCTACCTTGCTAACGCCAACGGGGGCAGCTGTTGACAAAAAAAAACAATATACTAACATTATTTCTATAAATCAGGAATTAAAAAGTTTTAAATCATTTAGGGTGGAGGTCCCCATCCTTATAATTTAAATAACTGTAGGTAAACCTATGAGGAAGGCTTTTGTCCAGTAGTGGTTAGCAACGTCAGAAATTCGATTAAAAAATAAACAAAGTTATGTAAAAAAATTATGTATTTATATAAGTATAATAATGGACATTGACGTTTTTTATAGTTTCTACAAGAAACCAGTGGCCATGTCAAATCATCGACCCGTCTTATTGATGCGCATCATTGGATTAATACAATTTTTTTTTGTTATTATGTATCTGCTAAGAAATCAAGCATAACCAAAACCATTCACAGCCTTGAAAGAGGTTATAGTTTTATTTATTAGCATTGAAACGATTGAATTCGACGCAAAAAAGCAAAACGAATTATTGTCGAAGGTTAGTCATATACCTTCCGTGTTCAATAAATTGTATTGAGTCATGGGAAAAGAGACTGGGAAAGAGTGAATGTTGTTTTATAAGAACTTATACAAAGGGTGTCTTGACAAATTATAATCGAACCTGCTACTCCTTGGGGTATAAAGTATAAGTAGGATGTGCCTACGAATTCAGATCGATGGTTAATTTCATTGTTTATTTCCAAACTCCCAGCGTAATTATGTTATGGGATAATTAGGAAAATTTCCTTAAACTTCAGCGTCGTATTCTCATGAGTATAATTTTCTTGCTAATATTTTTATATTGCGATTAGCAGGAGCTTTTAATAATGGCAATAATTGTTTTTTTGAGAATTGGTATTTTACATAAGTTTTGGAAATTATAAATTTATTCATTTGTTCTTGCGTGAATGAGCAACAAGCAAACTGACATACTTAATAGATAGTATGTATATACTTACATATCCTCAGAACTTTCGCGTTTATAATATTAGTAGGACTTTTGTCAAAACTTCAAGCATCTCCTAATTCACCCTGCACCTAATGTCATTGTAATATTTTCGGAGGGTACACAGTAAAACAAAGCGCAGTGGGCCAAGGCTGCTCCCACATTATGTGAGTACTGTGACCGTGTTATAATCATGAAGTAATAAGTGGCCACAGGTGTTATTACGGAGTAATGACCTGACGTATTGTGGACTTGTGACACTGTATTCAGGTTACTGTGCTCTAGTATTATAAACACTATGTATAATTTAAACAGAGAAATGACTTATAAAATGAGTTTAAAAAATGTATTGTATAGTTCCAGAGTTGCATTACGCTTTTTAGCGATGAAACAATACATCTTTAAGAGAGTTATTGTGGATTTCCTATGGTTTAATCTTCAAGCGGTTGCGCGGCGTCGATTCGCATTTATTGCAGCGTTGCAGTACACCATGCACATGACGGTGAAGGTAACATACGATGGATTGTTTTATTTAATTTTATTATATAGATTTAAACTGAGTAAAATTTATTTCTTCAAATTGTGTCATCATATAATCAAAGTTTGTATTAATATAAAAAAATGTCCTGTTTAAATCCCTGAAGTATCCTTTATATAGGTCTTTTAGGTAATGCGCGATAGCTGTCGTTACAAATGACCGCGCGACCGTTTGAAGGTTAAATGACGATGATGGTGAATATTTGAGAAACATTAACCATTGATTGACCATCAAAGGACTATTATCATAATATACAATAGTTACGTTTTGTAGATCATTACAATGGTGAAACTTTATTCAGAAGCTAAAACAACTAATCGAGAACTTATATTCATAGTCCATTTCTGCTTTATTCAAAACGCGGCTGATTTCATGAATTTTAAAAGTTCCGATAGAACTCTCGGACTCACTTTATTGAGTGTCTTCCCAGTTCCGGAAGAGTTGAGCAATTTAACTGGAATAGTTTTAGCATAAATGTTTCAATGAGGTAGTTTTTTTTGGCGCCACTTGTCTGTTAAGTTTGTAAATAGAAGTATAATAAATGTTTTTCTCAACTATGATAAAGTAGTCTAAATATAACGATTTACATGAAAATTCGTTTATGGTTCTGCTTTTTTATGAGACGTAGACCGCGTTTTGAGATTTCCCGGTGTAATCAAAAATGTAATAAATAAGTTAACTGTCTCTAATAATGTTTACAATAAATAATAATAAATTTAAGTATTGCAGAACAATCCATACATCAAAATCTAGCCTCGGTAAACTCTCAGCTTGAGTTACGGGTACTAGATATCTGATATACTTTATGGATCCAACTTGCTTAATACATCACAAGGAGAAAATACTATATTTAAAACATTCAATAAATTCAAACAATCCTTTCTCAATAGCTTAGCCATCCAATTCAGACGGTCATTAGCTTTTAGTGTGCTGTCGCTGCCCAGGACCAGTCGTAAACATTCTCCACTGCCAAGGCGATTACCGGGCGTCGCAGTGACCGGTGGCTGCCGGTCGCAGTGACCCGCGCCAGAAGATACCGATAAAAACCTTTGCGAATCTAAGCTCAATACATTTTAAAAGGGGAAGAGGGTAAGATGGATTTATTCGGTTGGAGAGTTGGATACAGGAGTAAATTAATTGTAACGACATTTATATTTTCAGAAAATCATATCCACTGTAACGTCCAGCGCCCGCGGCGTAACTAGGGACTAACGTCCCAGCCCGCGTTATGCGAGCGGTGCGTGACACGCTGCGCGATTTTATTATAATACTAGCAGCCCGCCCCGGCGTCGCACGGGTAAAAAAAACTTCCCGGTAATTTTTAAAGTTTTTTGTTGAAATTAAGTTATGTCAAAGACAATTTTATTTACAATGAAGTACTCTTAACCAACAACATATTTATTTGAATAAAGATTAATATTATTATGTTGATACAACTCAAACAAATTATTTCCATCAAATTAGGTACCATAAAAACGGTTTTTGTGAGTTAATCTTAAAAGGTAGACATATACTATCACGGACTGTTTTTAGATCATTAAAAGAGGTATTATTCTATAATACTTATTTTTTGTGTATCTTGAACCGTTTTCACGGCGCACGCAACGGAAGGCTTCAAAGATGAAATAATTTCTCCCGTTTTTTACACATTTACTATATATTTGCTCCTATTGGTCGTAGCGTAGTGATGTTATATAGCCTTCCTCGATAACTGGACTATCCAACACAAAAAGTATTATTCAATTCGAATCAGTAGTTTCGGAGATTAGCGCGTTCAAACAAACAAACAAACACACTCTTCAGCTTTATAATATTAGTATAGATTTAGATTTATTATTTTTAAGAAGATTAAGGTAAGAGAAAACATACTATGCAATGCTCAAATTGGTGTAACCGATAACAAACATAAACTTGGTTCTGGTCAATTGGTGAAACGTTAGTTTTTTTGTTTTATATTGGTGTATGTGTGGTTATAATTTTTCGTTCAAGCTAAGAATTAGTGTAAGAGCAATGCTGGTTTGCCAAGATACATACACCAACTTAACCTTCTTTGGTCATAGGATAGGAATACAACAATTCGACTTATGTAAATGGATCACACACCTACTCAGTTACAACATAATTACGACGGAAGTCTGCAAATTCTCAGTTAAAATGTGTAGCGTAACTGTATTTTTTTAAAGCTAGAATTCTATTATTATGCTATTCGAAAGAGAAGAAAAAAACTAAAAAAACTGTACTCAACTTATTTTACGTGTTTTGGTGGTTAACCCAATTGAACCTGCAACCGACGATAATGTACAATATCTATGCTATAGGGTTTAGTTCTGAAAATAACTTTTTGGATGGAATTAGTTACCTGTTAACGAATTATTAACTACTAACTAAGCGACAAAATATTATCAAGCGACAAATTTTTTAATTCCCCACTCGACCATTCAGTAGGGAGCCGACCCCGGGCGGCAGATTATTTCGTGATCTTAACCCCCCTCCCGTACCTCCGTGCCCGAGTGACGCCTGACACTCCACAACGCATAGTTAGCCGCCGAGCGGTATATAAAAAAAAATGATATCGTGATATCTTTTGAATGGAATGTCAGAATCAAATAATTCAAAAAGTTATATAAAGGTTTTAAAGCAATCTTACATAATAAATTATTTATTTTGTTAAGGATTAATACCAAGATACAAATAAAGAGCCTTTTCAAACAGTGGTATTTTAATTTTTTAATATAAAAAATCGCTTATTGTCACAAAACTATAATAGTTAGAGATATCATGAAACAACGATTTTTGTAGACAATGATAAGTTCTACAAAGTTGTAATACATCACTTTGTTATTTATTCAATAGTTTTACCAGCATTCGCGATTAAAGAAAGATTTTAGGTTTTTTTTTTTTTAAATCGCTTATTGTCACAAAACCATAATAGTTAGAGATATGATGTAACGACGTTTTTTGTAGATAGTGATAAGTTCTACAAAGTTGTAATACATCACTTTGTTATATATTCAATAGTTTTCCCAGCATTCGCGATTAAAGAAATATTTTAGGTTTATTTTTTCAAAAAAATCATCTATTGTCACAAAACTATAATAGTTAGAGATATGATGAAACGACAATTTTTGTAGATAATAATAAGTTCTACAAAGTTGTAATACATTACTTTGTTATATATTCAATAGTTTTTCCAGCATTCGCGATTAAAGAAAGATTTTAGGTTTATTTTTTTTTTAAATCGCTTATTGTCACAAAACTATAATAGTTAGAGATATGATGTAACGACAATTTTTGTAGATAATGATAAGTTCTACAAAGTTGTAATACATTACTTTGTTATATATTCAATAGTTTTTTCAGCATTCGCGATTAAAGACAGATTTTAGGTTTTTTTTTTTTTTAAATCTCTTATTGTCTCAAAACTATAATAGTTAGAGATATGATGGAACGACAATTTTTGTAGATAATGATAAGTTCTACAAAGTTGTAATACATCACTTTGTTATATATTCAATAATTTTCGCAGCATTTGCGATTAAAGAAAGATTTTAGGTTTTTTTTTTTTTACCATGGGTTACATTATCGGAGTTTGGTAAAAAATCATATTATTTTTGAAAACTCAATATAGCCTATGTCACTCAGGGATAGTGTAGCTTTCGAATGGTGAAAGAATTTTTTAAATCGGTGCAGTAGTTTCAGAGCCTATTCGAGACAAACAAACAAACAAACAAACAAACAAACAAACAAAAAATCAAACCTTTCCTCTTTATAATATATTATAATATAGAAGGTAGTATAGTAGGTAGCTTGTGTCTAGCGTAGTGTAATCTATTTATAATATAGTGTTATTCTCAAAGAGAGCTGATTGAATCGTATTCTCAGTTGAAAAATGTGTTGTAACAGAAAATGAAATTAACCGTATCGCTAAATGACTATTTCAGCTAGATGACATAAAAGCAAAATATACTGTCATTTAGGAAAACGTAGGCGTGATATATTAAGAAGCAAGAAAAACACTAATTCGTATTGTGATATTTTTGCTTCTTCATATAACTCGCCTATGTTTTCCTTAAAAACATTATAGGTAAAAGAAGATACGAAAATATCAAATTAGTAGATAGTAAAGTTTGCTTTTCTGTTTTATTTATACTTTACACTCAATCGGCTTTATTGTATTATTTTGTCCAAACAGTTCGATAATCGAACGCCGAGTGGTCCTAGTTGGAATTAACGTGGCATTCCGCCCGATTCCAATTACCCCCATCGACCCTATTTTCAATGAATGTGTACAATAAACAACATTAGCTGTGCAATGTAGCAGTACTTAAATGCAGACGAATTGCCCCGATTAGAACTGCAACACCTTCACAGGAAAAACAACTTTACTACCTGTTTTCAAAGTTAAATTTCCAACAGCAATGAGCTCTAGACGGTATGAGTCTGCTGGAATGAGATATGCAATTTTCTGGTTGTTTCAAGTTTGTATGAGCTCTGTAGGGTTATTTGTACTTTTCTGTTATTCATCTCTTGAGATTAAACTTAGAATAACGTAAGTTAATTTTGTGAAAACAAAGTTACTGCTGTGATTTTTCAGTGCATTATGTTGAAGTGAAAAGAATTCAGGGTATTCCACAAACTAAATCCTACTTATATTGTAAACGCGAAAGTTTAGGTGTGTGTTTATTGGTATTTCACGCAAAAACTACGAAAGGTATTTTGATGAAACTGCTCAGTAATAATAGCTTACATGTCGGAATAACACATAGGCTAATTTTACCACGGTAAAATACCGGTGGTAGTTTAAAATCAATGAATACGAAAAAGCCAGATTTGGATTAAATTTGGCACAAACATTGCTGCACAACAAAAGCTTCTTTTAACCGCGGAAAATGTTGACAGCTAGTATCAAATAAGGTGCTAAAAGTGTTCCAAATTTCAATACAGAATATTCACTCAAATTAACTCCTTCTACTCTTATATACAGCGTTTATTTGCTTTTGGCGACTTAGGTCTATCATGAATAACGACTTGGTATAAAAATGACTAGAACGTTTCTTAAAACAAAGTTATTTTATTTCTCTTAAGTTCCAAAATGTAACGCCGTCTCGTATGGTAGCGTGTTTGAATCTCGCCGTGGCACAAGTTTTCGTATGTTCTTGTTGTACTTATTCCATGAGTTGAGTGTTTTTAAGACGCTTGTTTATATGTATAATAATGTGTTTTTGCTATTTATCAGATGTTTATTCCCCATATCAACTTACAGCTTACCACTGGTCCAGAATAAATATTTATTTATTTAGACACACACACATACACAGTTATTGCAGCCTATGCTATAAACAAAATGACTATTGAGAATACCTGTTTTTCAATGAAACCTTTACTGCTATTTATATTATTTATATTACAGTTAGCGGGCCGAAAATTCACATTAAACATGCCTAATTTTACTAACACAGAAAAAAACGTGTTTATTAGTTCGAAACATTAAAATGCCATGCCGGAGCACACAAAGTTATGTGCGTCGCGACTCGTAATTTATTCAATCCACGCAATCCTGCAATATTCACTTTGAAAAATTATCACAATGTTGGTTTATCTTTATCATTCCAGCCTTTGTTGGATCTCTGAGGATTACTCGTACGGTACAAGTTTTAATTTCTTTTTCGAAATAGATTGTATTACGCCATAAAAAAAATAGCTAAGTTTTACAATGGTCGTATTTACGATATATATAACGAAAATAATAACACTATTAGGTATAAGGGTGAGATGTTCACAAAACCCTGTATAAATAAACAAATGATTTAAAAAAATATATCATTATGTGGCGTAAATTCAAAATACCTTTATAATTCACAATGAAAGGTCTGTAATTCGCTCCTTTCTGTTACCTAAAAATCAGCTCTGTTTCTGAACTTCTGACCTCAATTTGTTTACGCCAACTCAAAGCCATGCCCTGTATATAGGTATTACATTTTTATCTAAGCCCCTTTCTACAAAATACATTTTCAGCATAAAATTAAATTGCGAGTATTTCTTGAAAGCGAAGCCAAATGAAGGCACTGCATCTCGGTTCACTGATACTTCGCCAATTGAAACACTGAAACTTCCGCTTTGGCGTTGAGAGAGAATAATTTTATGGGAACTGATGTAGTCGATAGCTATAGAGATGAAATGATATTCTGAACTAATGTTCTATGTCCAATGCCGATAACAATCTTCCAAGTGTCTCATGTTAAATTTTAGCATATTTTTAATGTCTTGAAAATGTTATATATTTGCTGTTCGCTGAATGTTTTAGAATACTTAACTGGTTTATTTGTGTGTTTAAAGCAACAAGTAAAGTGATTGAATATAAAATGTGCACATTAAGATAAGGTAAAATATTAGGTTTTACAATATTTACTAAATCTAAAGAGTTTGTTTGTTTGATTTGAACGCGCTAATCTCAGAAACTTGTCCGATTTGAATATTTCTTTCACTGACAGATAGGGAAAATAGGAAGTTTTTGCATGAAAACCATACAACATAAGTAAAACCGCTTCGTAAAAGCTAGTTATTAAATAAATGACACCTCGAATTCTTATTCCAATCATTCAACATCTCAAGCGTAACAAAAACCCCCGCGCGCAAAATGTCCAAAAACCGGGCGAACACAGAACCGGGCAAATTGGTACTCGAGAAATTCCAATTACGGCGAAGGTGCAAAACTGTTGTCAAAGCGGAATTTAAATAGAAACGGTAAGTTATCATCTGAAACCGAGCACTTCGCGTTTTGTTAGTGAAACAAGTTAAAGCGCGGGCAGTTGATACCAATTTACATCTTAGTGTCGACTTCTGTAAACTTTCAGTAATTCTATCTTCTCAAGTTTTTTGAACCGGCTTCTTTGTGGATGATAATTGGGTTGAAAGTTTGCTATTAGTACCTATCACAGGTATATTTGTATCCATGATGTAACGGAGACGGTGTATGCTTTTGGAATGAGAGGATGTTTCTATGTCTATTTTTAATAGCAAAGGTAAAGATTGTAGGTAATAAAGAAGTGTGATAATGCAGTTTTGGAAGATTTGAACGAAAGATGCCAACTTTGACAGTGTCTGGAATGGCATATTTTAGAAAGATATGAGCACTATAAACATCCAATTGTATCGAGATAAATCTTCCATAAATTTATGAATGTATTTAAGTTTACTTGATCCTACTACTTGTAATTTCATAAACGCGAAAGTTGGTAAGGATGTTAGTATGTGTGTTTGTTGCCCTCTCACACAAAAACTACTGAAGAGTTTTTAATGAAACTTCACAATAATGTAAGTTTACTTATCAAAATAACACATAGTCTACTTTTAACCGCGGAAAAAATAATGATGAGCTTACCACGGGATTAATTGTTGTGTGGATTGTCCGGAAATATGTATTTATTAATTTAACATCCAAATGAAACTCACCATATCCTCCATAACCTAGGCCGCTGCCGATACCGCCGCCAATGCCGCTGTAGCCCACCCCGCCGTAGCCCAACCCGCCGTAGCCCAGGCCGCCGGCGCCGTAGCCCGCCCCGTAGCCCAGACCGTCGTATGAGCCGTAGCCCAAGCCGGAGAGCCCTCTCTTTTCCGTCTTCTTGGCCTCTTCGGCGCACACGGCGCTGAGGGCGAGGGCGGCTACAATCTGTATAAAGAGAATTTATATTTAGAATGACAATTACGTTGAGGATAATGTTTATTTAAAACTGCATACTTAATTTTAAGAAGCTCAACCTGTAATTTTTTTCTTGTCAACGAAAAATCACGACGCAAACAAAATGGACTAAATGTATACGTGAAGCCACTGCGGAACTTAAATGCTCTATTAATCTCAGTATAGGTTCCCGTTTTGCCTTTTGGGTAAGGAACCCTAAGTGTTAAGTGAATGTTTTTTTGTTTTTTTTTATACAAAGTGATAAACCCTACTTATAGGTTGAAACTTATGTTCTAAATTTGTGTTCGAGTGGGTTCGAGGCCCGCATTTCGCTTGTAAGCTGCGTTATTTCGTCTTAATTTTTTCTACACAAGTTAAGAATTAAGCGAATGTTTCATTCTAAAACGTTATTATAGCCATCAGTAATGCTTGAAGTGTAATGAACGTAGCTGAATGCATAGATAGCTTCTTCACGGTTTAGTACTGTTTGAGTTTCCGGCCGCGTCTGCGAAATTAGTTCACCTTGCGCGTCCCTTTTAATTACCAAATGCTAATTTGAATTTAAAGAAAGACGATTGCTCTTATTGTTTGTTTTGAATGGGAATATTGGCTTCCTGGTAAAATTTAATCAAATGATAATTATAATTATAATTTTTGGTTGTGGATTTAAAAATACAAAATATGAATTATGTATAGAGCAAGTCGTTTGACCATCTAAGTTTCTAAGGCTTAAATATGGAGTTAATATTTTCAATGAAAGTTTGTCAGTTGAGTTTGTCAAAAACTATCCAAATGTTAGCTTCAGTAACTGATGGTAATAATACTAGCTCATTACCTTTAAGATGCAGAAATGGCCGAAATGTAGACTTGTTATGTGATTTTTTTGTTTCTGTTACATTAAATAAAGTTGATATATCATCATCAACATCCTATTAACGTTCCCACTGCTGGGACACGGACCTCTCTATTACCGAGAGTGTTTAGAAATTATATCACCACGCTGGCCAAGGTGCGGGTTGGTGAATGTCACATCTCTTTCAAACTCTTCAAACATTCCGAGATTTCGGAGTTAATATATATTTTAGATAAATTTAGTGGCCACATAAAATAGATCTAAATATTACCAAACATCAATGTCTAACAATACCATGTTGTATTTTAACAGTAAAATCGCTAATAGAAGTTTTCTCGTTATTAACCCCTAAGCTGTCGAGGCGTAATCCGTAAAGCCGTTACTAGTTACGGAACAACCGGCAACTGATTAAATATCCGATACGGATACGGGAATGCATAATTATTAGCGGATTATTGGAAGATGCCGGTAAGCCTGCTTTTGAACTACGTTGGTTTTGTTTTTAATATCCGATGCTAAGAGAGATGATCCTTTTCAGATGAAGGCTTAATGAAGCGGCTTTATGTAAGCGATATGTATATTTTCTCGTAGGGTACTACTACTATTATTCACTTATCAGTTTGATTTTGTTGAGTGCGGGCTCCCATACAACAAGCATGATTTTAATAAAGTTCTTTTTGCACTTTTAAATTATTGTTTTTATTGTAAATTGTGTGTTAACTGTACACGGAACACTAATTGTAGTATGAGTCCATCTCATTTTATGTATTTTATCAAATTCACTATAAATTATGCCTTTATAATTTATTTATTTATTTTTAATATTGCTTTATTTTAAGGCTGAAATTTAAATTCTGTCGTTTGTTCAGCCTGGGTATAAGTTCAAACTCTGCCTATACTGGAATTTCATTAATAGATAGATGTAAAGAGAATAATTCTTGCCTTAGCACTACCACAAGTTGCCACCACTATAGGGCTACATGGCATTATGATGGGAATTAAAAACAATGTATAGACAATCAACCCGTCATCTATAAATAGGTATTGTTACTATAAAATCTACATCTGTAGACATTGCATTACAAATGATAGAGTTTGCTTCCGCGGCTTTGCATCAGGTGGTATTGGCAATGACTTACGTCACTGCCCTACGCTGAAGACATGGCATCCTCCATTGCAACAAGGCTTTGTTCTATGATTCTGTTGACATATAGTAATTACTGTAGCCATTTAGTGGTATTATTGACATTGGGAAATTCTAATGAGCACTACGTATTATTGTAGCTTAGTATATCTAATTACTTTGGTTAATTAATCTATCATGCGTTATTATGGCGTATCCTATTTGTAGCATTTATGGCTAGATTCATAGAGATATTATATAGTTTTCTAAACTGAAATGTATTTGAGATGCTATTAAAACCCGGAAAAATGTTATAAAAATATATATAAAGTTCTCGTGTCACATTTTTCGTTCCCGTACTCCTCCGAAACGGCTTGACCGATTCTCATGAAACTTTGTGAGCATATTGAGTAGGTCTGAGAATCGGCCAACAACTATTTTTCTTTTTGCAAAAAAACGTTTGCCGGGTTCTGCTAGTAAAAATATATGTTTATAAATTATTTAGAATTTGACAAGCTTACAACAATAACAATCAAATCAAAAAACACTTGGGAATTTACAGCTCATAAAAAAATATGTACAAATCCGTTGTGTACAAACCGACAAACTGATTAATTTGTTGTTGATTATGTACCGAAGTTTATTATCTGCTAAACGGCTATAACTGGTCAAGATTGAGTCTTACTGCGAGTTTAAAATAAAGTATTATTTATTTACTTACTGTTTTAATTGAATATTTTTATCTTGGTTCATATTGAATTTAACGCTATGATAAATGAAGAGAATAATAAAATTAACTAAAACTAGGGCAACAAGTCATTAAATTAATTCAAAAAAACATGTCCCTAATCTTCATAAACATAGCTACTGTTTAAATTAATTCCCCAAGTTCAAGTCATCCAATAAACACGTTTTTAATTTTTACTGAAACCCAAAAACCGTGAAAGCGAGCGTAGTTGCGTTTTAATAAAAATGTTAATACATTTTTTCTCATCCCCGTATATTATCTTTAATTAGTTCCACGTTGAAGCGAAAAATTAAATTAATTATGTGAGGAAGTAATTTAACAAGATAGATGGACAAATAATTATAATTTGGGAAGTTTGTATTTATATGTTTTAGAATTTAGTTGTAACATAGGTGGCTGTTTTTTTTTACAAAGGATTATTATGTTAATTTTGTGTACATATATTACAATCATGTTGTTTTTTTATGGATCAGATAATTTATTTGGGAGTAGTGATATATGTATTATGCCTACTGTATAATATCTTCTGTGTAATTTGTTCATAAGAAAATAATGGTAAGCACATTATTTTATCGTAAAAAATGCATTGTTAGAAACCTTTAATTTGCTAGAATTTATATTGAATATTAATTCTGGAGTCTGTACAAGTATGATATTCACAATATGTGAGTGAATTTTATAAAGTTTGTCTAACGTTAAAATAGGGCATTATTTTTTATAGCATAATAGTTTTATAACATAATTTAGTTTTTGCTCTAGAATCCAGATAATGATCAGTTATTAGGTATCTGTAATATCGAATAAGTTATTTCTGAACGTATCCGCTATCCGTTCGAAAAACGCTAAACGCTTATTAAATTGGAATCTGAAATAGCCAATATTATGCAAAATATTAAACTGCGAATTTGAATGAAACATGAAAATACTTTTAGAAGCTTTGGAATACCTTTAGATTCTACTAATAGGTTATTATTAAAATGTTCGTAGATAGTCACTGAAATATTTTAATTACATTAGTACTTTTTTTTTGTTTTATCGTTTATAATCAGTTTATAATTTTACGAAATATGATCTGTTTTAATGTATTTGGTACCTTACTCCGTGAGTTGAACTGATTTTGTACATAATTTTTCTTCACAGTAGAAAAACTAAACTTTAAATAGAAGTAACGGCCCTTTGATACATTTTAAGTTTTAATTCTCACTTATTAATGGTTCCCACTAACTGTAATGTGCTTACCCTAAAATTTTCATGAATATATTACGCGGACGAATGAAATGTATGACCGATATGAAAAGCGGTTTGTTTTTTTTTACAAGTTATTTTGTTATCACCATCATCCTGCCGTTGTCCACATACGTGGGGTTCTCTTCCATTTTTCCATACGATTTAACGTAATTTAAAAGTATTTTTTGTCGATTAGAATGAAACGTGTAAGTATTTTATATTTATTATCATATTATATAAACTTATATTGAATTAATTCTGTATAACGACGTATTTTGCTAAAATTTAATATACAAACTCTGTTGTTTTGGGGTTAGGTGTTTGTTAATTAATTGTATTTAAATCTTACCAAGAACTTCATGATGTCTGGTTGAGGATTAGAACACGACTGATGCCTGGCTCACGCGCGGAGTGCTTATATACGGGGCGCATGCGCAGTCAAGGATACGGGGTGCAATGGAGGTTTGATGACTCAGATCTGTAAACTAGATGTTTTAATGTTTTGATTGTGTGTTTATTTATATTTTATTTACTAAATTTATACTGGTAGGTTTATCATTTAAGTGTTTCTTGGCCATACAAACTCAGTGTTTTGTAGGTTAGGGTATCCAGCAACATTGTTTTGTATCAGTTATGTACTGATTGATAATGAAGGAAGAAAATGTTGTTGGAAAAAAATAAGCATCGAATTTAGAACCACCTTTTTTCGTTGAAAGTCGGTTACTAAAATCGTTTTTAAAATTAAATGAAATTATATGATATTAATGTAGAATTAACTTAAAAAGATTTAAGGCACAGAAAAGAAAGAATGAAATAAAATCTGTGAGCTTCTTTCTTTTAGGTATTTTCTTGATGTTATGTGCAAATAAAGATACTATGTTTTTACTTTACATAGTAATTTAGTAATTCCAAAGATTGTTTTTTATGTAGGACTGGGTTTACGCCGGCGGCATTGCCACCTTATAATAGATTTTAAATAATAAAAAGTAGCTTTTGTCCTTTAATTAGAAAACAGATATATGTCCATACCAAGATTTTCCCGCAAGATTTTGCATTTTACCTCGGAAAAAAAATACCCTATGTGTTATTCTGGTATGTGAGCTACATTATTGCGATGTTTCATCAAAATCCATTCAGTAGTTGTTGCCTGAAAGAGCAACAAACACACACAGATGCATCCTCACGAACTTTCGCGTTTTAAATAATGATTATTGACTGTATACTGTGTCATTGTTTGTAATATGTATCTCCTATGTATGTTCCTAAATTGTGGTGTTGCAATAAAGAATTTTCGTATTCTATTGTATTGTATTATTAAAATTATAATATCTTAATATATATAAATCTCGTGTCACAATTTTTGTCCTCAATGGACTCTTAAAATTGCCGATTATAATAAAATTCGCACACCATGTGCAGTTCGATCCAACTTGAGAGATAGGATGGTTTTTACGGCGAGAAAAATTCGAATAATTTCCGGGAAAATTTTATACCCGTGCGACGCCGGGGCGGGCCGCTAGTAATATAATATTAATAGGATTTTGGAAAGGAGACGGAGTTGAGGCGTCTCTAGGATGCGAGGACCCCATCTACATCTTAAGTCCTTGCTTCAGTAACTATTTACGACACCGAAGGTCCTTCTCCACTACATCAGGGAGTTGGGGTGACTGGGGCCTGCTTAGTCACGGGATAGTGCGCAATACACTCCTAGGCGAGATTTCAGTGCAGATCTCAGTGCAGATCTCAGTTCCCCCACTTATAATTAGAAGGATTCGCAGCCGAGGTTGGATAAAGTCGCTAGTATTATCATAAACAGCATACAATCCACAATATTCCATCACTATCTACTAATACGATCTCACAATTGCACGAGGAATGTTCGTCTGTATGGAATGCAATCAGCTGCAGTGTTTGCTTGTTTGTATGAGTTTGATGGGATTCGCCCAAAGTAATTGCTATTGTTTTTACACAGTGTAAAAGCTATATTGGTTCTGTTGATACACATATAATATATTCTAGTAGTGCCCCGCGGTGTTGTCCTCGTTTTATTAGATTTTCCCGGTAGCGGTAAAAAAGTTGCTTATGTCCTCTCTCAGGCTCTAAAAAGAAGAACAGTCTCTGATGGTAGGCTTCGGCCACAGCTGGTCACCACCCTCTCGGCCGGACCAGTGCGTGAAGCGATTTTTTCGTATTTCGTAATGTGGCCCGGAGAAGCCATCTACCTTCTAGGTCTTCATGTCCCATCTTAGACCACATCGTCACTTTACATCAGGTGTCTAACATCAAGCATAATAAAAGCCAAATTTTATTCAAATCGGTTGTAGATTTTACGTGAAATGGATAGTATGGATCTATTCTAACCCCCGACGCAAAAAGTGGGATGTTATAAGTTTGACGTGTCTGTAGCAACATAGAATGGATGAAGCGATATCAATTACGTTTTTTTATTAAAGGATAATTACGTGCGAGTGTTTAAGTTGCAGTAATATCCCTTATTAGGCAATTTGCTGAAAATCTAGACTGCAAAATCAAAACGCGCGAATAATCAAAAACAAACAACAATAGTATTTCTAAATAGTATTCCACTCAGGCGCACTAAATCTTTTCAATTGTAGCCATGATTAGACTTTTGAGTAGGTATCTATAAACAGTTATAGCTAGCCTGCAGTGGACGTCCTACGGCTGGCATGATCTGCAGGTCAGAAGCCTTCATCAAAAAAATCCGAGATTTGTTGAAAGCGGCGCTCGACACCCACTTCTTGTATCGTCATAATTAGATCATAAAAGACCACTGCTGGACTTTTATTTATTTTCTTCGGAACCAGCAACTAGTATGAAATACCAGATTTTAGTTAATAGTCTGTGCATCTTGTTGGTTGACGTATAATGTTACGTTTCCTGATCTGCGGTCTCCATTCGAAAGCGTTTTATTGGCTTATTCCCAGTTGTTCGCGCCCTCTCCGTTCCCACTGGCTACAAAAGAAAAAAAATCCCATTTGTTGCCAGCGGAAAGACCAGTGGTGACATGAAAATCAATAAATAAATGCCCAATCGTTGCCAGTGGTAACCTTCTCTAACGCTATATGGCCTTTCCACTGCTATAGCTGTTTTGACAGAAGAGTTCTTGAATGGAGTTACAAATAGATGGACGCATGATTGGATATACTCGTATGCATAGCTTATGCAAGATGCTGATGGTCATAATTATTAAAAGGACATAATTATGTCCTTTAAAGTCCGCCCTATAACGGCCTGATAATGATCTCCATCATAAAAAAAATAACCTTTCCTAATTCTTGACACAGAAATCTTATGCTAAATATTTAGATCAATAATACAATCAATATTCTCAACAAGCTCACACACACAATACTGTTCAATTGTTCATACAAATCTATTACATCGCTCGCGTCTCATACAAAGCACAAATTAGGGATTGTATGACTTGGTTAATCACTTATCTCGTATACATTGCATTTCTCATTGTCAACGGAGTCGAACACACGGGCGTTTGAAGAGCAACTTTTTAGTCGCTAGATCTTACATTTCGTTAATATTTTATTAAGGTTTTGTATTTTAGACAGACATATAAAAACATTTTCAATGTTTTTAATAAGTGAGTAATCCTGTGCGCGAAGGTTACGGATGTGTCTTAATTTTTTCTGCATAAAATTTAAATATATTTAAACATTTATTTGCTGCTCATTTAGGTATAAATTATTCACAAAAATGATATTTATAATGGTAAAAAAGAAAACAAAATTCCAAGTAAAAAAAAAAAATTGCATACTTATTAATTTGTCAAATAATAATATATTTTCAGTTTCGTTTTAAAGGAGCCAGGTTTTGTTATTAACAACAAAGTTTGTAAGGCTACATATTCCTTAAAAAAATAATCACTGACTGAATTATACTGCGGAACATAGGCTGCCCTCAATCATGACGATAAAATGGCGAACGATGGAGCTTAACATTTTTATATAAAAGGCATACTATACTGTTAATGACTTTTTATTATAATAGGCAATTTTTAAACTAGAAATATATGTTTTTTTTTTTTTATAGATTTTTACAACATTTGACATTGCCTAATAATTTTTATTTACTTGTTTTACACTCATGATAATGCAAATGATAATAGTTAGAAGTAAATTGCACCTAGCAAACTATTTTATGATGATAATATTAAGTTAGATCTTGATACTTATTATACTAATGCTATATTCCTGTAAAAACGACATATTAATTATGTTTTTGATAACAATCTCCAAAATAAGCAGTTCGCTATCTAAACAGCACATCTAGCCTAGAGATACAGTTCGTTTAACTAAAAACATCTAATTTAAGCTTTTAATAAAATAGCTGTATTAGATAACTACTGATTTTGATTGCAAAGGCAACTGTTTCTCTCAAAACAATAATTAATTTTTCCCAAATATTATCTCTCAATTAAATTGTCTCTTTTCCATCCTAACGCTACCTGTACTTTTTCCTCTAATGTGAATTTTGTTACTATTAGAAGTCAAAGTAAAAGTGTTTATTTCCTTAGAAGCACAAGGGATACATGGACAGGTCAACTTAAAATTAAATAAACTAAGTAAAAAAAAAATCTAGGAAATAACACTGTGTCGACAGTTTGCTCTATTTTTAACCCCCAACCAAAAAAGCGGGGTGTTATAAGTTTGACGTGTCTGTCTGTCTGTCGGTCTTTCCGTCTGTCTGTCTGTCTGTGTGTTTGTCTGTCTGTCTGGGACATCATAGCTCCCGAACGGATGGAGCGATTTCAATTTAGTTTTTGTAAGAAAGGTGAGTTTGTTCTTAGACATGTTTCATGAAAATCGGTTGTGCCGTTTAAAAGTTATGGGAGTTAAAGCATCCAAAAATAGGAGGAGGGTTTCAAGTAGACGCATTTTTTTTATCTTTTTTTACGTTTTTCTTTCAAGTTCTTAATTTTTTTTTTATTTTTGGTTAACCTATCTAGACTTCATACGATTGTTAAATCATTCTTGTCCTACTCCATTATTGCCGTTTTTGTTAATCTAGTCTTGTAGTTATTTATTAATATTCAAGCATTTTTAAATAGTAAACTTCACACCCAAGTTAGGCTCAATCAAATTGAATATTACGAGTACCTATGTGATCATAATATTTTTTAAAAAGCCGTTACTGTTACTGTTACTGTTTGTAAATGGATGTTACCACATTATGTGTTGCATTTTAAAGCAAAAATGTATATTATATTAATTAAGTGTTATCAATATGTTTAGTTATTTGTCCATATTTACCAACTCATGTCGGTAAATTCTAAGATTTACAGGCAAATCATAGGATACCATAAATATAATACCATAGTTCGTGCTTTTACAGTAGCAGAATAAAATAATAAAGAATAATATCTATATTTTATTTCCAGTTCCCAATTGGGCCACTTCTCAAAAATAATAAAAATATTATATATCAGTAATAATTAGGTGCCTACATACAATGATAGAAGAAAATAAATACATCGTTGCAAAATAGTCTCGGACTCAACATTATAGGTTGCAAACAAGTTCGCAACCTACGCTGGTCTTCCGCCAGAGCCATTTCACATCTGCAAGAAACAATCTACCCTCAATATTTAAACAAAAAATCAGACAGTATATTATAAGTATGAAAAGGTAGTATGTTTGCATGAATGCAATAATCTTAAGAACTACTCTCTTAATCTCAAGAACGGTCTCTCTCAACAAGACAGAATTCCCAGTGTGCCAGCAGGGGTAATTAATTTAATACTGTGTCGATGATGACTGGTGCAATAAAAAATAGGTTTATATGATTATCCTTACCTATTGTCTAAATAATAGTTTGCAATAAATTTTCGCTATTAAACTACATTATATCATCTTACCCCGTGCCTTCGTAAGCTTGTAATTCGTGTGCGAGAAATCTGATATTCTTGATACAATAATTATGGTTAGCAGGTATAATTAATTTCCTACTCACGGGATAACAATTTGGCTCATTAAATTGGTGTTTATCTAACAACAAAATCACATTGTTTAAACGTTACACAGATTGTGAATGAATCGTCACTTGAGTCGAATCTTTTGGAGGATTTGTCTGTTCACGTCCGTAAGTGTTAACCCTCTGAATCCTTACACATAAACTTTATCAGATACTAAAATGACACATTAATATGTCAAACGCATAAAATAAATAAATATCTTCGGATTAATCAAGCTTCAGCGAACCCCAAACTAAGCAGAGTTTGGGTGCTAGGTGGTGTCGTCGGCATAGAAAGATCTTCATCATGCTTGCATTCGCTAAATGTAATATTTTTAACACAGGATTCAAATCTATACTAATATTATACAGCTGAAACTTTGATCGACTTCGATTTAAACAATTCTTTCAATGACTACGATTTATTGACGAAGATTATTTTACCTCAGAAATATATGTTACTTCGAAATTCCACCAAACCCGGTTAACGCCTTGGTGGGAATCATGGTATGTTACCCGTTGTTAGTAGTAATATAATACTGTTTTCAAAATACACAAGGACTACATATTTATTAAACTACAAGGAAAATACTTGTTCTTTGGTTTCATTATATGCGTGGGTGTTTGTCATATTCATATTTATAAGCACACATACATACATAGAAGACGTTTTATCCCGTATCGTATAAATAGATATAAGGACAGGTGAAAATAAATAAAAGTTTATTAAGAGATATACTGGTATAGAATTTGTGTAGGTAGGAGATTTCCAGATTAGTTGTCATTGTGACTAAAATAAATCTACTGTTACCTCTCAAGCCGTGAAGGCTCTGTAGCCTGTAGTCATATAGGTACTAAAGAAAAATATACTCTTACCTTTCATCGTCATCACCCTAATAACGTCCCCACTGCTGGGAAACATGGACTTCTCTCATGACTAAAAAGATAAGGCCTAAATTCATCACGCTAGCCAATTGCCAACCCGCACTTGTCACACATGTCCTTCAAACCCTTCAAAGTTCTCAGAACGTGCCGGTTTCCTCACGAAATTTGCCTTCACCGTTAAAACACGTGTTTTAAATTGCATATACATTTTTCAAGAAGAAAAATCCAGATGTGCGTTATTAGGTTTGAACCCACGACCTTCGGAATTAAAGGCGATTGTAATCCTACTTCTCCAACATGGCTTTTTAAAGAAATATACACTTGAATAAACATATAGGAGGGATATTTTTTTTGTCACAGTCAAAACTAAGATATTTTGTCTCTCGGCTGCGCAACCTGAGAACAGTTGACAATAACCGTGAGTGACCAAAACATTTCTCACAAAAAGCTAAGGTCGCGTTACACAAGTACATGGTTTTTAGCGCCACAATACCTAACCTTACGAGTGTGAGTCAGCCGTGTGGAACTGTCAATGTTGTTTGTAATGGGTTCATTTTTTTGGGAGATTTTCCACCATAGTTAACTGGGTTGAAAACTCAACCGAAGTATTTTTTTGGCTTGACGCTGCGTTAAGCGGGCGTATTTCATACAAATATGCCTAGTCGGATCACTTAGGAGTAATTTATTATTCTATGACTTAGGTATTAAAACACCCATAAGTGTTCAAAATAAATCTAAATTTAAATATAAAAAAAACCGATTCTAATGCCTTAATTTCCTTAAAAATAAAACACCATAATATTTTGTAATGTGCACGCGATGCGCTTTCATTTGATACCCCACCCGAGTTGTACAGATTTTCTATATATCCTCCCACATGACACTGGGAGAGAGATTAGGCCTTAGTTCACCACTCTGGCCAAGGTTAATTAATGAGGAAGTACAGATGGTAATTATTAAGTTATTTTTCAAAACCAGTTTTGTTTGTTAAATGTAGGTACATCTTCTTCTACAACTTCGATGTTTTTTTTTTCTTGACACCTTCTATGATAAGTACCATATTTTATATTTATTGTTATGAGTTCGCAACCTTTATGTTTCTATGTCAAAGTCAATTACGTTTATTTTGTTAAAATTACGCAGGGACAGGACAACTTAAAACTATGAATGCAACTAAATTTTTTAAATAAAATGTTTTGACAGCTCGCTTCAATTTTTTGTACTGATTTGGGAAGCGAATAGACAACATAGCCATATCAGTTTTTTTTTATGATATATAAGCCTTCATTTGACCACAATCTCACCTGATGTAAAGTGACGATGTGGTCTAAGATGGAGCATGAAGACCTAGAAGATATATATATGCAGTTACAACACTAACCATAAGCTATGGTTTTAATTACATATTCTAGTTAAATTTAGTGAACTAGATGGCTTAGCAAACATAAACAATACAAGTTAAGTTACAATCGAATGGGTTTTAGACGTTGTGGGAGTATTCAATTACCTTAAATTACCAGAAGAAGTCGCCCAAAGGCATTTTGCGAGTTTATATGACTAGCAATGGTTAGAACTTAATCTAGGAAACTTAAATTAATTTAAAATCTTAAATATTTGTTGAGAGAAGATAAAAGTATAATAATAATAATAATAATAATAATAATAAAAGCCTTTATTAACAATCTTATAAATGTTACAATTCATCTTATAACTAACTTACATGTAGGTACTAAATATAATTAAGTTTTATGAAAGTAACAAATTTAAATATATATATATATATATATATATTGTACTTGTATTAGACACCGGTTTCGAGATTGTCTTGCTCTTTAGCATAGGCCTCCCCAAATAATCTCCACAACGATCTGTCCCTTGCTATCCGCATCCAGCATGGTCCTGCCACCTCCTTGATATCATCCTCCCATCTTCGATGTTGCCTGCCTCTGCTTCTCTTTTTATATCTAGGGCACCATTCTATCAATTCGTTTGTCCACTTTTCAGTCTTACTTCTTATTATGTGTCCTGCCCATTTCCATTTTAGTTGCTTGATTTGGGATTTTATATCTATTATCTTAGTTTGCTTTCTTATTGTTTTTAATCTTATTTTATCTTTAAGTTTGATGTTGAGTATGCTTCTTTCCATTCGATGTTGACAAGTTTCTAGTGATTTGATATTTTTCTTTGTGCAACTCCATGTCTGACAACCATAGGTCATGCTTGGTAGAATGCATGTGTTAAATATTTTCTTTTTTGCTCTTATTGTTATATCCGAGTTTTTCATTATGTCTTTCAGAGCCCAGTATCTCTTCCATCCTAGGTTTATTCTATTTTGAATTTCTTTTGTGGTGATGTCTTTTGGAGATATGATTTGGCCTAAGTATATATACTCGTCTACATATCCCAGTTCAGCAGCATTTTTAGGTTTGATAGGAGTTTTGACGTTATTAGACATTAACTTGGTTTTGCTTGTATTTATTGATAGTCCTACCTTTTCACTTTCATTTATTAGTTGTTCAATCATAACTTTCAGGGTGTTGGAATCCTCACTTATTAATACAAGATCATCTGCAAATCTGAGATGATTTAATAATACTCCATTGACATTTATACCAAATTTCTTCCATTCCAGTTGTCGAAATATGTGTTCTAGGGTTGCCAAAAACAATTTGGGCGATAAGGGATCTCCCTGTCTGACTCCCTTTCTTATGGGAAAACATTCTCCTGTTCTTTCGGTGCGTATTTTAGCTGTCATATTTATGTATATGTTCTTTATTATGTTGATGTATTTACTATGGACCCGTTGTGCGGTGAGGGCCTCCCATATTTTATCATGTTTCAGCGAGTCGAATGCTTTGTTGTAGTCTATAAATGCCAAATAGTACTTTATTCCGTATTCATTGCACTTCTGGATCATTTGTTTGATGGTATGGATGTGGTCTATAGTTGAAAAGCCACTCCGGAACCCTGCCTGTTCTTTCGGCTGATTTTCGTCTATAGTCTTCGTAATCCGGTCTAGTATTATCTTGGAGAATATTTTGTATACGTTTGACATTAGGGAAATGGGTCTGTAGTTCGACATATCATCTGTTCGTCCTTTCTTATGTAGTAGGATTATTGTAGATGTGGTCCATTGAATAGGTATATATTCGGTATTTAAAATTTCGTTAAAGATGTTTGTTAGAGTGTCCAAGATAGTCTCTGATATTCCTTTTATAAGTTCATTAGAAATGTTATCCTCTCCGGGCGCTTTTCCGACTTTCTGCGATTGAATGGCTTTAATAATTTCATCTTTCAATATAACTGGAACTGCTTCTTCTTCGATACTCATAACTTCTTCACTAACTTCAATTGGTGAACATGGCTCGTCGTCATAAAGATCGCGATAAAAATCAGTTGCTGTATCTAATATTTCGGTTCTTTTCGATTTATGTTTTTGAGATTTATGATGTGTTACATTTGTAATCCAGTTTTGGTGATCTTGTAGTTCTTTCCAGGCACTCTTAATTCCGCCAAATTTTGTTATGTTCATTTCTATTAACTTAGTTTTTTGTGTATTCCTGTAATTCTTTATTTCTGTGTATATTCTCTTGCTTATTTCATTTATAATTAGTCTGTTATTCTTTCTGTTTTTAAATAAAAGTGCTCTTTGTTTAATTAATATTTTAGCTTTCGAGCCTATTTTATCTTTGAGCTGTTTGTATTTTTCTATGGTTTTATTAGTATTCTTTAATTCTTCTTCAAAAGTATCATATTTTTCCTGAACTGATCTTAGTTTATTAATTGGTATTAGCTTGGTTTTAAGGGATTCTAGAACTTGAGTTGGAATTGGGAGTGTGATTGGTTGTTTATTGTTTTTTATATGTTTCCTGCAATATTTAGGTTCATCTAGGTATAATTGGCCTCGGAGTAATCTATGATCTGTAAAATAGTCAAAATTGTTGAGGACTTCCACGTTTAAGAAAAACTTAGGTTTATTTGTAGTTATGAAATCTATCTCGTTTCTTATTTCGCCATTGGGAGATTCCCACGTCCACTTTCTTTTATGTTTCCGTTTATAGAAAGTATTCATAATATGTAAGTTATTTTCTAAAGCGTAGTTAATTAATCTTTGTCCATTATCGTTTCGCTTGCCTGTTGAATAAGGTCCAATTATTTTTTCTTCGTATTTTCTTCGTTGGCCAATTTGGCTATTAAAATCTCCCATAACAATAATGGTATTAAATAGGGTTTCCATTGTTTCATTTAGATTCTTGTAAAAACTATCTTTAATTTCCTTTTTTGATACTTCAGTAGGAGCGTATACTTGCACTATTGATATTGGGTGTTTATAACCAGGGAGTGTAAGATTAAGGATAGCTATCCTATCTGAAACTCCTCTAAATTCTATTATGTTATTTTTCAGGTATTTTTTTACTAAGAAGCCCACGCCGTATATTCCTGGTATTTCATTTTTATAGTATAATATGTATTCTTTATGCTCTTCTATATTTTCATTTGATCTCCGTACATCACTTATACCGAGAATATCCCAATTTATGTTGTTTAATGCTTGTTCAAGTTCTGTTAAACATTCTTTTGACTTTAAAGATCGCGTATTTAATGTTGATATGTGGATTCTTCTTTTCTTATTGTTCAATTTTGATTTGTTTTCTATTTCTAGTGTAGTATTTTGGGGGTTTTGGTCGATAACCCCGCGGTGACCAACCGTATTGGGGTTTTTATTGTATTTTTCTTTACTTTTGCCTTTATAGTTTGTTATCCTTTCTTTTCCGGTGTCTGACGTTTCCTATGCGTTACTTTGCTGGGATGGTTTTTCAGTCAAAGACGAAGATCTTGCTCTCATATAATCGATAAAAGTATAAGTGTATGTTAAATGACACAGGTCAAAGATTTTGTGTTAGTACTAAAAACCAACTGTAATTGTGACGGATAATTTAATTAGTATTCATAGACTATTACTGACAGAACTTATAATAATAATAATAATATAAATAATGATAAAGCTGTGTTGTTCTATTCGATCACAACTCAGCATAAAACATTGAAGCGAACAGTCAAGACAATATTATTTCCATGATAATTTTTGTATAAACACTTTAGCTTTATAATTTTAAGCTGACCTGTCCATGTATACCCTGTGCTTCTGAGGAAATAAATGTATTGACTTTGACTTTAGTAGGCTTAGCCTAGAAATCCCCTGTGAATGGGATAATTTATTTATTTTTTCAAAAATCTCCTGCGCGGTAATTTTGAGCTGTGGCAAGTCCTGGTACGAAAATTATGAAGTTGATGAACAAATTATTTCAATATTCTAGGAAATATTAAGGAAACAATATATTATCAACTTTATAGCCAATATCAATTACAAAACTAGCCAATAAAACAACAATCAATTAAAAATTTCAGATTATTTTAATTATTTCGTGAAACTTTTGTAAGCAAGGATGTATTAAATTATGAAATTTGCAAATTAATTAACACCGGACATTAATAACATTGAAGGTTAACATAATAGGCCAATCTATTATCAACGGTACTTATCTTTAACAAAAAAAAAACATTATTGTTTAGGTCAGACTTAACTAGTTAATTTATAAAGGATCGATGTCCGTTTAATAGTTACTAGTTACGTACAACCCCATTACCCTTTCTTAATATCGGCGCTCTTTAAATAATAGTTTTGGAGCTCTTCAGATTGGAGCTATTCAAATGTTAGGTTTTAATGATATACCACTGTTGAAATTCTTTGGGAATCTTGTTGTAGAAGCATTGCACATTGCCCTTTGAAAGATAGATGACAAAGAATCACACAAAAAATACTACACAACTAGAATTGTAGAACTAAATTTTTCTGCCTGTCTTTGGGAACACTAAGGCCTGACGCTGCAGTAAGCGGGAACCCCTGTCTGTGTGTCTGTCTGTCTGTCTGAGATATCATAGCTCCCGATCGAATGGAGCGATTTTAATTAAGTTTTTTTTGTATGAAAGGTGAGTTTAGCGCGGGTGTCTTAAGACATGTTTTATGAATATCGGTTGAGCTATTTAAAAGTAATGAGGGTGATAGTGGGGTAGGAAAACCAGAAATCTGCGAATATGCTCGAGTTGGGTGTCAAATGAAAGCGCATCGCCGGCAGATTACAAAATATTATGGTGTTTTACTATTTAGGAAATAAAGGCATTAGATTCGGGGGTTTTTCCTAAATTTTAAATTTAGATAATACTTAATTTTTTTAGAAAAAGAATAGGTTTATTTTATATTTCTATGTTTAGGATTATTAATGACTATTTATATCTTATAAGTCAAATATGAATGCGGAATGTATTTAATAAAAAAAATAAGTTTCTTTTAA
Organism: Gymnoscelis rufifasciata; assembly: GCA_929108375.1. Lineage (NCBI taxonomy): Eukaryota > Metazoa > Arthropoda > Insecta > Lepidoptera > Geometridae > Gymnoscelis > Gymnoscelis rufifasciata. The sequence goes on along the minus strand of OV815315.1, from coordinate 527,518 downwards.
ATAGCACTGCAGCACCTATACCTATAACTTAAATTCATAATTTATTTTATCATTATTTGCTTCGTGTAAGATTAAACTAATATAAGAATTTATAGGTATCTCTAGGACCGGGATAAAAAAAAATCAGCAAGTTATCTGTAACAGTTTCAAATAAATTTTCTCACCCCATGTAAGATCGCGGGTTCGATATTGTACCTGAGATGGTATCAGAAGATTGGAGTTTAACACCCTTCTGTAGCCTGTATGGGAGTGTTATGGGAATGTACGAGAATTGTTGGTGCCTTGGTTTGTATCTTCTTAAGGAGTTTGGAAGTTTTAGGTAAAGTTTTTTATTTTGTAGATCTTTGGTAAAAAAAGTCTATCAAACAAGATAGCTACCTGTCAACGTGCGATGGAAAGGAGCATGCTTAACATAAAGAAAAGGGACAGAATTAAAAACACAACCATTAGGTATAAGACTAAAGTTACTGATGTCACATGTAAAATCTTAAGGCTCAAATGGCGATGGGCAGGGCACATGATGAGAGGACAAGACAAATGGAGTAAAATGGTAACACAATGGTACCCAAGGGAAGGAAGTAGAAAGAGAGGCCGCCCAAAGAGAAGATGGGAGGATGATATAAGGCAAGTAGCTGGAGTGTCGTGGAGCAGAGTGGCTCTGGAACGGCAGGGGTGGAAAAGGTTGGAGGAGGCCTGTGCCGACTGGCAAACAGATCTACAAGGAATATGCAATAAGCAAATACTAGATTCAGTTTAGTTAAGTTTGTTTATTTAAGTGTATAGATTTAAGAAGTAAAGGCTATTTTATTGATTTTATTAGATCTTTGGTTGGGTAAAGCAAAATGGTGGAAGATTAGATTTTTTTTTACCTAAATGTGAATAATTGATACCTAGCTAAATGTTTTTGTATCGTGTGAGCAGCAAATAAATGTTTGCCTATGTCTATGTCTAATTTAAAGTCTTCAATCCTGACTTTATATTAGACATAGACATATTTTCAAAATCCGTTCTCAGATTCAAAGTTCTGTGATAACAAACAAAAATCATCCGCGTTGAAGCCCCTTTAAAGCGACACGTTTCGGACAAATAGGCCGAATATTTGCTGTCCGAATAGTCTATTTGCCTCTTAAGGAAGCCCGTTAAAAGAAACGACTTCAATTTACAAAATGTCACATATATATTATGATATACAAATAAAGAACTCTATCAATATAAATTAAATGCGAGACAAATACGAAGACTTCGGCCTTTCAATAAAAAAAATATCTATTAAATAACTTTCTGAAGAAGTGTATAAATACCCGTCGAATCGATAAGCTTCTCCATTTTTAGGGCTCCGTACCCAAAGGGTGAAAAGGGACCCTATTTCTGAGACTGCCTCGTCTGTCTGTCTGTCACCAGGCTGTATCTCAAGAGAGGAGAGTTGAAATTGTATTGAATTATGTATTCTCTCTCATCAAGAGAGAAGTCCCTGTGTCCCAGCAGTGGGAACGTTAATAGGGTGATGATGATGATGATGTATTCCTAATGCCCCGCGTTAAGAACAATAAAACATAATAATTAATGAATATAATAATGGGGCTCCAATACAACAACGAACGTGATTTTTACAAAGTTAAGCAACGTTGCCCAAAGTTAGTACTTGGATGGGTGAACGCGTTGACTGCGTCTTTTTGCACTTGGAATGTTTATTTTATTTGTGGTTTTTGTTTATTGCATATTATGTATAATAATATTAAATCATTTATTTCAGGCATCTAAGGCCCATATAAACCTTACTTATTTACCTTACAGTCTAACATACATAAAACACGGAACCCTTAGGTAGTATGGGTCTTTCTCATGCTTATAAAATGTTTATTCTTTTTTTTGTACTTCAATGAAAGTAAATATTAATTGAAACCACCGAGTGCGTTGGAAGTGACAGACTGCCATATTTATTGTCATAGACTATATCATAGAAATAGTTAACATAAGCTACTAGATGTCACTACAGTACACATTTTGATATACAATTAATACACCCACTATATCAAAATTAAATAACAATTTTTACTTTTGTTGAACTCCCAACAATTCTAGAAATTTACAATGTTTTACAGAACTTAAAGACTTTGTGAGTATGTCAGCTGGCATTAGATCAGTCTGAAGATACTCAATTTTAACTATATTATTTTTAATACATTCCCTACCAAAGTGGAATCTTATGTCTATGTGCTTTGTTCTATTGTGAAATATAGGATTATATAACAACTTGTGTGCACTCTGGTTATCATTAAAAATTAAAATACATTGCACTAGACCTATGATTTCACCTTGCAAATTCCTAAGGTAAATTGCCTCCTTACAACATTCAGATATGCCAACATACTCTGCTTCGGTACTAGATAAAGTTACATTCTTTTGCTTTTTACTTCCCCAAGATATTAAACCACTAGATAGAGTAAAACAATAGCCTGTATAGGATCTCCTATCTGTAATATCACTACCCCAATCTGCATCCACATAGCCCACTATCTTGTTGTCATCTGTACCACTATACTTAATACAATAATCTTTAGTTCCCTTTAGGTATCTTAGTATACGTTTAGCATGAGTCCAGTGCTCTTTATTGTAACAATTGTTGAACTGACTTAAGTACACAACAGGAAAAGTTATATCGGGTCGGGTAAGTATGGCAAGATATATTAAACATCCAATTAGTTGCTGATAAGGCAAACTTTTATCACAACTTAAATCTTTTGTTAATTTTAATCCACACTCCATTGGTGTATCTACTGGTTTACAGTCAACCATATTAAATTTTTGTAACAACTGATCAATATAATCACATTGATCTAAAGTTAAAATCTTATTACATTTATCATAATGAACTGACATACCAAGACACTGTCTAATTTGACCCAGGTCTTTAATTTTAAACTGAGATTCCAAAATATACTTTAAATTATTTGTTTCATCACTACTATTTGAAAACACAAAAAAATCATCGACATATAATGCAATTATAGTCATACTTCTACCACCCTTTTTAGTGTACAAACAAGGTTCATATTTTGACTTTGAATAACCATTTTTAGTTAAGCACATATCTACTTTATTATACCACATTCTTGATGATTGCTTCAATCCATAAATAGCCTTTTTTAATTTCAAAACTTTGTCTGAATCTGAACAGTTAAACCCTTCAGGCATTTGCATAAAAATATTTTCATTCAAATCACCATTCAAAAATGCAGTACACACATCTAAATGTGTTATGTCAAGTCCAAGTTTTACTGAAATAGCAAACAATAATCTAAGAGAACTGTATCTTACTACGGGCGAGAAAGTCTCAGTATAGTCCACACCAGGTTGCTGGGTAAACCCTTTAGCCACTAACCTTGCACGGTAACGGACTTTACCACTACACTCAACCTTTTTCTTAAGCACCCACTTACACTGCACAATAGTAGAGTTATTAGGAACATTGACTACCTCCCAGGCACCACTTTGCTCGAAGCACTCCAGCTCCTCCTGTACTGCCTGCAGCCACTTGTCTCTCTCAGGCCCTTTCAGTGCTTGTTTGAGTGTGAGACCTGTTCCACTATCCATTTCTGTGTAGCAGATACCACCAAAACCAAATCTGTCTGGTGCACGACGTTCTCTGACAGGTTTATCTGGCTTATAATTACTACTCTGTGTGTCTAAACAATCTTCATAATCACTTGGTAAATAATCTGAAAACTCTGTAGATGTATCCTCCTTTGCTTCTTCTGTCAATGTGCAATCTGAGTCCCCCACTGAATCCTGCAGAATCTGGGTGTCTCCTGATGTTTTATCCATCTCAGATTCATTTTTATTGTCTTCAGAAGTAATATCTATCATAACTAACTGTTTCTCCTTGATAATTACATCTCTACTTGTGAAAATTCTTTTCTCTTTTGGATCATACAATCTGTAGCCTTTAATATTATCAGGATATCCAAGTAGTATACATTCAATGGACTTTCTGTCCCATTTGGACCTTTTCTCTTTGTTGACATGAACCATGACAGAGGATCCAAATATCCTTATGTTGCTCAGATCTGGCTTAACATCTGTCCATAACTCATATGGTGTTTTGCCATCTAAAACTGAAGAAACAATCCGATTATGTATGTATACAGCCGTATTGCAAGCTTCCGCCCAGAACTTCTTGTCCAGATCAGCGTCATAAAGCATGCACTTAGCCTTTTCAATAACCGTTCTATTCATTCTTTCACATAATCCATTTTGTTGAGGTGTATAAGGGTTGGATTTTTGGTGCACTATTCCTAATTTCTTCAAGTAATCATCAAACGCTGTATTACAAAATTCCTTTCCGTTGTCAGTTCTGAAGGTTTTCACTTTTCTATTAGTTTGGTTTTCTGCCAATGCCTTGTATTCCTTAAAGTATTTCAACGCTTCATTCTTATGTTTTAAAAAGTAAATGAAGGTCATCCGGCTGAAGTCATCGACAAACAATAGAAAGTAGGATGCACCTCCTAGTGAAGTTGCCTCCATAGGCCCACAAAGGTCACTATGTACAACATTTAACAATTCTGTACTCCTTGTGTCACTACTTGTAAAAGGTAATCTGCACTGCTTACCTTCACAGCACGTCTTACAGGTTGATTTACTTATGGTGAAATTCTCATTATATCTCATTCCCTCAACTGCGTTTTTGGTTTTCCTTAAACTATCACTGTTCAGGTGGCCTAATCTGCGATGCCAAGTAAGATCTGAAGTAGTTACTGCAGCAACCAAACATTCTTTTATATTCAGTTTATAAACACCATTTGTCAACAAAGCAGTAGCAACGAGTTCACGTTTTCTATTATAAATATGACAACTGTCGTCCGTGAAATACACCTTATTGCCATTTTGAATCAATCTGCTTACTGATATGAGGTTAGTTGTCAAGTTTGGTACACAGTAAACATCTTCAATGTTTATTTCAAATTCACTGCCTTTAACTGAGGTTATAATCTTAACATCGCCAGCACACGTAACGGAAACAGTTTCCTGATTTGCAACCATTATTTCTTGTTGAACTTTCCGATATCTACTAGTGATCCAATCTACATTGGCAGTCAAATGCACACTAGCACCGGAATCAATGTACCAGTCCGTTTTGTTGAAACTGCCGCTTAAGAATACAGCTGAGAACGCATTAGTCTGCTTACGGTCTGCATTTCTGTTGAACTTGGGATTATTCGGGCACTGCGATCGATAATGTCCAGTTTGTTTACATCGATAGCATCTGACAGTTTTCGAGTTGACGTTTTCATTTTGATATTTGACGCCATCTTTGCCAGTGTTGCCACTCATCATAGACGCACTTGATTTCGACTTGTTCTGTTGGTATTTCCTTGACACTACGAGCGCGCCATCCACATTGTCTATACTTCCGGTTTCCATGTCTAGAAGCTTGCTTTTAATGGCGTCTGTTGTTACTTGAATGCCCGAATGCTCTATCGCCATAATCATGGGAGAGAACTTCTCTGGTAATCCAGCTAGTAGCAACGAACCAATCCATTCGTCGTTTATTGCAAATCCTGTTCCACATAGTTTCTGACCCGTCTCTATTATTTGCGTTACATAGGAGGTCATGGAACTGCAATTCTCCAATCGAATAGATATCAAGTTTCGTAAAAGACTGATCCTTCTAGTAAACCCAGAATCGTCGAAGAGCGACTTGAGTTTTTCCCACAGCTCCTTTGTAGTTTTAACGGTCTTGATATGAACATACAACGATGAGTCTATAGTGAGTACAAGTTTCGCCTTTGTCTTCGCGTCGTCTGCAGCTGATACAACAACTTCTGTACCACTTTCATCTCGTTCGGTTTTGATACACTTCATCATCCCTTCGAGTATTAAAAAGTTTTCTGCCGCGAACACCCACTCGTCATAGTTCTCACGACCACGCAACTTCGGCACGTTTATAATGTAATTCGCCGCCATTACGATAAAGCGAACGAACCGAGCACCGGCACCCACGTAGCACAATAATACACATACAGTACAGTTTTTACGCGGAATCTGGCCGAACCAATTGAAAATATCGATAAACGATCGAACTGTAACACATTACTTTCACTATTGGCCGCTCAGTATAAAAATCTGGGCACATAACCTATTAATTGAAACCACCGAGTGCGTTGGAAGTGACAGACTGCCATATTTATTGTCATAGACTATATCATAGAAATAGTTAACATAAGCTACTAGATGTCACTACAGTACACATTTTGATATACAATTAATAGTAAAGGTCATTACAATAATGTATTTAACCGCGCACTGAAATAGTCTGTAGTTACGAAAAAAAAATGTAATTTAACTTAAAGTGGAGATTGTGATTGTTATGATAATTAGTTCAATGCTAAGCTTATAAACTGTTTTAAACGCGGAAATACTCAAATACTGATTAGTTAAATAATTAACTTTAAGTAGGTATTTTTGAAATAAAGTTAAGATAAGATTTTTTTTTTTAAGATAAATTCTGTTAAGGATCTCGTAAAATATTATGTATCTGTTTATAGAATAATATTTTAATGAGACTGTTAACCTTTCATACTCTAGTGGGCTTAAGCATATTTGCCTGTATAATTTTTAAATTATTGCTCTTTACGATGTCTATAATTATAATAACCAACTTATTATTTAATGTTATTTTAGTTGAAATAATTATATAAATCTAGCTGACCCCATCAATCGTTTTGCAAAATGAATAATAAATGTTGGCCGATTCTCTGACCTACTCAATATGCTCACAAAATTTATTGAGAATCGGTGAAGCCGTTTCGGAGGAGTACGGTAACGAACATTGTGACACGAGAATTTTATTTATAAGATAAGGTTGTATCTGTATTCATTATTTCAATTAAGTGCCGTCTAACGTATGTCTTCTACATACTAACAGTGTATAGTTGTAAGCTCAATAATGAAAATTAAATTCATAGAATAGGCATGACGGGATGGATGGCATAAATATATTTAAAAAAATACTTACTTATAGATGTTTTCAATTGAAAAGAAAGTTTATGCGTTACCTTTTCAAGTTTTAACCAATCAATCTTCATAATATGTTCTTTCTAAAAAAGCAAATACTATCAGTAACTACATGAGTTAGGATTACATAAAGAAAATCCGACCATAGACTTTTATTTAGGAACATTACAATGTCTTAATAACTACAGGAATTCGATAAACACTCTTCATAGCTTGTTGTGACTCTTAGGATCCCAAAACCAAAGGATTGTGATTCGGGCTATGCACGGGGTTTTTTAGGGGTCGAATCAGAAATGAGGAGAAATATCCCCGACATTCATTGCCAAACGGTAGGCCTATTCCGTAAACTTTTGAAACTATCATGGTTATCAATACTATTTAGATTTATAACGGGATATTTACCATGATCAACCGTGATCATGGCGCATGTAACTGTGCCGAAATATTGGTAAACTCGAAAGACAATCAATCATGGTAAATATCCCATTGTAAATCTAAATACTATTACGTTAAACTTTGCAGTAGCGACAGCAACAGCAAAGCGACAGCGAACCCTACGCCATTGGTGGCAAATTGTTTCAAGCTTGTTTCTGATCTGTTTCAACCAATCGCGTAGACCTGCTTATTAGCTCTTTGAAGCGGCAGTGGGCAGGCCATATAGCACGCAAAACAGATAGACTTTAGGGTCGTAAAGTTCTAAAATAGAGACCACTGATGGTCGACATGATAGAAACAGCGGGCTCACGGTGGATGCAGGCCGCCACCAGCCAAAATTACTGGAATTCTTTGAGGGAGGCCTAGGCAAAGCTGTGGGCGTCCTAGGGCTAATTCTGGTGTTTCTGATCCCAGTTATCCCAAGTTTGTGGACCGTGGAATATATGCGAGTAAATAAATGAACTGGACACGAAATAAATATCTATTATTACCAAAGGGATGTGTCTTGCTTGTTGGGCTGGGGTCCAAAGCCTCATCATGAAATATTTTCAATTTATTGGCTTCTCGCCAACTTGTGTGGACTGAACAATGGTCTTCGATTCCTGGTTTTGGCTCGCTTGCATTTTTATTTATTGTTTTATGTATTATTTTATATAGATTGAGGTTAATATTTGAAAGATGTTCTCATGTATTGAGCCACTTTAAAAGGATTAGGAGAAGTGTAATTTGTTAGGATGTTTTTCTTTAAATTATAATTTTTTCTCATTTCACACTGATGCTCCATAACGAACAACAAATCAAATAAAAAAAACAGGCTTTTTGTATGTTATTTATCTATTAAGAACTTCGTTACAAAAGAAACATGTAGAAAAAAAAACTTTAAACTCAATCGGAAACCGGAAGGTTTGTCAAATTTGACTTGCAAGAATTCAATTAACAAGGACATCAAAACCTGGAGAAACGAAATGAAAGCACATGAAAAAAGACAATATTGTTTTCCATTCTCCGATAAAAGTGAAATTGTATTGTGTGGAGTGGAGACGAATGTCCGAAATGCCGTGATCCCGACAAATCGCCGGCAATACGGCGGCCACTTTGTCCAGTTTTCGGTCACTGTCCGGGGATTTATTATTGAGGGATAATGTTTTGCTATTGATTTCCGGCCACGAAAACTCGAGTGATCTTATTACGGAATCATACCTACCCTTTGTTGATAAAATGTACATCATTATCATTGCAGTAGCAGGACGTCCACTCCCAGTTGATATTGACGTCATCCAATCCATGGGTAATTTTGACATAGAAACATAACGTCGTGTTAATGAACCAATCCTTTTGGTGTGATTTTATTTTAATGTTATGTTGTTTTTGTTGAAAATCAATATTTTAAATATCTACATTTTACAAGACAAATAAGCCGCTGATGAGAATTCCCATGTACTACCTCTAGCGAAACCAACTATACCTTACTATTCGTTTTTGATAAAAAAAAATAGAAATAATAAAAGCTTTGTTTATTCAGACAGGTTGTCTACATACATACAAATAACAAAAATAAAAACATAAGGTTTAAGGTGATAAATTAATTACTGAACACACCGTGAGCCCTCACCAAGTAGGTAGACGTCGCATATATACGTATCTGTATAAAACCGTTTCTTTATTCCACCTCTATTTACTAATTTTCAGACAAAAATGTCCGCTGGACTGACGACTGGTGTGTCAACGTGGGGTGACTCTTAATCAGAGTGACTTATAAAAGAAATCCGAACCAACTTTGGTGACGAGTAGTACAACTCGCATTGTCCCAAGGTGTTGCCCAGTTTAAGGGGGTTTAATGTCAATATCACATATTTTACTGAGGTTAAAATAAGTCTATGTCACTTCTCAGGATAAGAAGAATCTGTGTACCAAAAATCCAGCCTCCTTAACGTCACAAAAAATCTCACAAACTGTACCCCTTTACAATATTATAAATTACCTATAGGCTTTTTAACGACGTTACCACCGTCCAGTACTTGGATGTGGGTGACCGCCCGAACAAAACTTTTTGCATATCTTTTTTTTTTTTGTTTATTTTTTTATTCTTCTAATTTTTTTGTCGATTTACTGAAGTTTCACTTCTATCGTGTGTGAACCACACACACACCTTTTTTTTCATTATCACATATCTTCCAACAGCTACCTGTCGTGTGCAACCTGCGCGCGCGCACAACCTTGTCCTTATTGACACGCGAGTTTCGCATACACGTACCTCGGGCAACACTGCCATGGGAAACACTTACCATAGACATCGTAAAACTCGAAGGCCAGTTATGTTCTAATGGTAATGACCTGGAGATTAAAACAATGAAGTAAACCAAATACACACATTCTCAGGTCTATTAATCTTTGAGTACTGTTATTATATGTTTATTTTTAATTTGTTATTCCATTTTAATCTATGTTCTCTATTTAATTATTTTGTAAATTGTTTATCTGTATTGTCTTTCTTTAATTACCAATGTATTGTGTGTTCTATTTTTATTTACCTATGTTCTGTGTTGTGGTGACAAATAAATGTTTTATCTATCTATTTATTTATTTAAATACACAATTGAACTTACAGACTAGGGTCCAACACATTCAAAAGTTACAATATATTTTTCTAATAACAATTTCAATTAGTAATTAATAACAATTTAAGATAAAATAATAAAAAATCTAAATACAATTAATAATATTAAATGTCAAAAATAATAATAAACATTCCAAAAATAAAAAATCAACATACAGGCAATAATAAAACAATTGAAAATATAAAATTAAGTTGTATACTCTTGAGTCAAAAATAAAAATATCAGTCTTATAATCTTATTCGGCTTGTCAGCAAATATGTCAACGTCATTGGACTGGTCATTAAAACGATTTAACAAGGCTATAGCTCGGGGGGTTGGAGCACTAGCACCGGTGCGTGTTCTCACCCAGGGCAACTGCGCGAACAAAAATGGTCGTCGGCGAGGGCCTTCTGTGCCTGTGGTACCCGCCATAATGCGCCGCGGGACCGCGAGACCGATCGATTCCATTGCAGCTGGGTTTGCAATATCACCGCGGAGCAACCTTATGTAATGCACAGCAAGCTGCCATTTCCGTCTAAGCAGGAGTGAGTCCAAACCAGTCATGCCATATACAAAAAGAGAAGGATATAAAAAAGGATAATATCCGTATATCCTCTTATATATTATGTACCGCGCAAACTTACGTTGTACTCTCTCTATCATGAGACTGTATTTTTGTTCATGTGGATCCCAAACGATTGCTCCGAACTCGAGACGACTGCGAACGTACGCCTTGTAGATAATTTGTGCAGGTCGTACATCTTTGAATTCCCAGGTAACACGCATAATAAAACCAAGTAACTTGCAGGCTTGCTTACAAATTTCGGTCAGATGGGAATTGAAATCGAGCTTGGAATCCAGTGTGAGTCCTAGGTCGCGAATGGAGAGTACCCGCTCGATGGGAGAACCCATGAGCTCGTAATTAGAGTTTAACGGGTGGTGCTTTCGAGTAAATGTTATGGTTTTGCATTTAGAAACATTGAATGGCAGACAATTTTCTACACTCCATTCTGCTATCTATCTATCTACTGATTTATGTAATATTAGCTCAACATCTCAATCTAAGCAGAGCTTGTACCTATTATTGGGTGATATTAAACATAGATAAATATATTTTTTTGTAAATAACATGAAAATTAATGACATACAAAACTTACTATCAGACTGAGATATAAAAATGGAAAAGAATACAATTCATTACTTAAAAGCTTATTTCCACTTTAAACTGAAACTTTGTCTAAATCCAAAAAAACTGCAACCTATCCATCTTTATGTGCGCAAGATCCACACTTCGCTTTTTGATCATAAATAAAATAAATATTTCCGGACCAATCACACAGCATCACCTCACCCCAAACTAAGCAGAGCTCGTACTATGGGTGACTGATTTACTACTTAAATATTTTTAATAATTTATATCTCCGAATCAATTTATAAATTTGGCTTTAATTTGATTTTTAATTTTAGATATGATTTTATTTTGTTTTTAAATTATAATTAACTAATGAATATCATGACATGTAGGTACAAATTAACAACATTATGAAAAGCCTCGGTCTGCCTCCCACTTGCTGTAACGCCCAACAGGGTCCACGTTGTGAAACATGCATACACAATTCAAAAACTATGTCTTATATTTAAGTCAACCAATGTGTAAACAGCAATAAATGAATTGAGTATTGAGTAAATTCTAGTTTATAATTAACCGATAACAATCTATGAATGATTAATAGTGGGAACTACATAACTTTCGATAGGGAAAAATCTTTAGGTACTCATTTTGACTGTCGTGATAGAGTGAACTATTAAAATGTATATTTTTTTCTTAAAATGCCTCAAACGTGCAGGGGATTTTGGAAAAAAGATCCAATCATCCCCTTTTCAGGAGATGCTTGTAGAATATTTTTGCCAATTATATGTTTAAAATCTTCTTCAAGAATCAAGACTTTGACTTTTATAGAAGTAAAAGTTGTATTATTATTAATTTCATTATGACTAATGTTAAGACTAACATACCTAGTATAAGATAATGACCTGAAACCAGAATTTTTTCATACTGTTACCTTCTTTGGAATAACTAAATTTAAATGAAATTCAGTTCCAGAGTCCAAAGATAAGCGTTTTCAACCAAACAAACAAAATTCTCAGCTTTATATTGTAAGCATAGCTCACTCAAGCAAAGTCAGAGAGCGACGCTAGCATATCATAATGGCAAATATCTCCACCATTTTCTCTCTTTTCACCTGACTCATAGATTTGACCATTCGTACCTCCTGCCCTGCTTCGGGCAGTATGCCGTGGGAAATCCAATAAGGATAACGGACAGATTGTCTAACCTTATCATAATTACTGTGTTTACACCGCGCCCATCGGCCATGGTAAACTGTTGCTCATTACGTGTTTATAACGCTTGTATTGAACGAGTGGCTCCGTCGGGAGACCAGCGCTGGATACCAGTTGGCTAGTTAGTAAGAACAATGAAGGAGAGCCATTTTACCTAGCATTTTTTTTTGATATCATATTTTATTTTTAACCTTAAAAAAAACAGTGGTGTTTGATGAATCCTGTCTAACTGTCTGTCTGGCTGTGGCATCATAGCTCGAGAAATAAGAAGCTATTTTATACAATTTTTTTTTGGTATCAAATCATATTGGTACTCAAATCTAGAGTTATGAGCGAGTGGTCTTATAGACATGCTTGATGAAAATCGGTTGAGCCGTTTAAATGGGGGTGCAAGTGGGGAAGAATATCCGCAAATATACTCGAAAAGGATCTAAAATGAAAGCTCATTACAAAATATATATATTTTTACTTTTATGGGAGCTAAGATTTGGGAAGGGGTTTAAAAGTTTAAATTTAAAGTTTGTTTAAGCTTTTGTTATAATTTTTATTGTGATGTAATTTTTTTAGTTAAGTTATCAAACTATTGTATTTTAATTGTTTTGGACATCTACATTATTCTGAAACTAACACAATATAATTTTAATTGTCAAATAATTTTGACATTTTCTTTGACATAATTTTTATTATGTTTATAGGATTGACATTACAAATAATTGACTAATACGTGTTTGACATTTAAGGATTAATATTTTTTTATAGTGTGTGTTTAATCTAATAATCTAATAAGGAAATAGTTAATTAATAATTTTTTTTTGTGTTATGCAATATTCCTACGCCGAAAGAAGGCAGATTTCAGTGTAACTTAAATATTTTATTAAGAACTTTGTACAAACCTGAATTTCTATGAATAAATGATTATGATTATGATTATAAATTGTTAAGAAAATAATTACTTTGAATATTTGTTATTTGTACTTTGTAATAAAATAGATAAACATTTTCAAATTCATAAATAGAGGTGGGTTTTAGGTTTTTTCACGACACAGTACCTACGAGTGTTTTTTTGACTTGTCCATGTTGTTACAACTTCATATTCTGCTTCGATTTTCCTTCGTGACTTCTTATCTAACACACAACACACCCCTTTATTCGCCTCGAGTGCGGGGAAGGACATAGGGTGTCTTTGATCCCGAAAAAACTTACTATTCCCGTGAGATTTACAATAAATGATTCGCAAATTTTTGCACATGTTATTTCTTAGAAAAACTTCAGATAAAAGCTTGTTATTGTAATACAATGGGTTATGGTGCTCAATGCCGACTTTCATTATTATTTAATTTTTATTAAATACACAATTGAACTCACAGACTAGGGTCCAACACATTAAAAACAAAAATATTAGTTTTTGATAACAACGTCAACAGTAATTAATAATGAATACAATTAATGCCATCACCTATGTCATATCTGTAGAGCGTGCACACCTGAACCCGTGGCTGAGTAGGCCTATAAGTAATAGAGAGTGGTCATCTGAGCCCATGAGTTAGGATAACCCGAGAGGTGGGACGACAAGCCTACGCAAAAAACCGAAAAAAGGTCCATGATCTCGTGGGATGGATTTTCTTGGAGTTGAGTTGCCCACAGAATTCCAAAATTACACACCTACAAACTAATAACGAAAATTTAGCTGTACTTTTGCACTATATGTCTGGTGCCTTAAGATTTATATCATAACAAGAGATAAATAAGATGAATCATCGATTGTTAATTATAAAATGAATCATTAATCATTACTTCGTAGCTTAGATACAGAACTACATAGATGTCTGTGTGAAGTCTTGGAATGCAGACTATTGTCATCAAAACATGTTGACGAATATTACTTTAAGCTATGACCCTCTTCCTAACTATCAACTAATATTTGAACATTATGCATAATAATAATTCAATTTTAAAGGCATGATGAATATATAACAAATAAATATTCTGTTTAGTACGTTAGCTAGTCCGTCCAAAAATTACTGGACTCCTATTTTTTCGCTGTATAAATTAAATAATCTTTACAAGTTAAAGAACATGAAAATTCCGGGGCTTGCGTAGAACAAATATAGTACAAAAATGACATTGACATCAAATTAAATTAAAACTGCATTAGAGTACCTATACCTATATAATTTTTTTCCTAATTTTAAGTTTAGTTGTATGTGTGTGTATGGATTATAATCTGAAATAAAATTGAATTTGAAGGACGTGAAGTCATTGAAAGACGGTTTTTACATAATAAATATTCACTTTTATGCTCATAAACTTAGCTTCGGTTCACGATACAAAATTCAACTGACGCGCATAGTCTAGCGGCTAGTGCGTGACAGTCTGTACGACCGAACGATCGAGTCATCAATCGATATCAATAGTAATCGATTAATCGATGGCACAGAAAATAAATTAAAAGTGGCGGATAGGGTGGCACCCTACAAATTAAATTGAGAATAATGTGAATTAAATGTTTTTTTTTTAACACATTTATTTTTATTGATTAGTTCCGTTTCTGTATTAAAAATCACAAAGAGTAATGTGGACATGTCATCATTAACAATGCCTTTTTTAGTTCATCCCTTGAATTTACGGAATAAAGTATTAATTTAGTTGCAGTCTTCTCATTCACCTCATCAGATAATTATATAGAAATAACCCTTATTACAACTTTCTTTCATTTATTAACAGATATACCATGAGATTCATTGGTAACTTTGTTATAAACAAAAAGACAATCCAAAAGGACTTTATTAACCTTTTCACCGCCACGGTCGGCTATACTCGACATTACAAATTGAGCTCACTACGCCAGCGACGTCATATGCCGACCAAAACTACTCCAAATGAAAAACGAAATACAAAATCTTCTAACAGTTAGTTCTGCGTTTTATTTATCCTAAAATGAACATTGTTTTAGTAATTATACATCTATACTAAAGGTTTATAAGAAAAACCCCTAGTTGTATAAAATTTCGTTGATGAAACATTGAAATAAAATCCCGTCAGCGGGCGTGATTCCGCACGCCATTGTCGGCAGGAGCCGACCACTAGTGTTGTGGTATACAGCTACCAACCGAACGTGATAAAAAATAGACAATTTACATTTAATTATCATAATTATTATTTATAACAGGTTCGTTCTCATGATATAAATAATAAATATCTATTATGATATCTTAATAAATCCAAACTTAAACTCTGCAAACGCACAATGAAAAAAAAAAGATTTATGAGCAGGATCGATAATTCATAACCGCCACCAAAGCACATCACTGTTTCGTCATCCCTTATCAGTGTAGCGTACGCCGTGGTCGGGAATACTCGACTATTAGTGACGTCATAAGCGTGAGAACACAATTTAGTGACGTGCAAGTGCATTTAGTGGGTATGGCCGATGTTTTGAGCACAGAAGAGCTCCTTCGCATCTTGGAAGGAGTTGAAGAGCACGATAACTATTTTCAGGTGAGTAATTATCTGCTATTGATTTAGAATTCATAAGTAAAATCTAGGTGTTTGTAGGTTCATAGATCTCTCGTTTCAAACATCGACAAAAGCATGTTTCTGCTTCGAAGCACACAGGTTCCCTGTAGTTCGGTGGGTAGGCAGGTACATTACCAACTTACATTTTATTTCTTTCATGTAATAGGTATGAGATAGGTAGGTACTTTCATCATTGGTAAGTAGGTAGTGTAGGTACCTAAATTGGTTCGATTATGAGATAGGTACCTATCTTACGCAAGGAAATAATTACGTGGACAGAAAATCAATAAAATATGTTAGATGGATAGGTAATGCGTTGAAATGATTTGTTTATGACAATTTACAATGAATAAAGAATGAAGGAAATAAAATACTTTATTAGCATTCATGGTACAATAATGGTTAGAAAGGTCATTGACCGTAACTTCGACCTACCTATCAAGAACACAAATTCTAGCACTAAATAATAATAATGCAACATTCACCCGATACGGGGATTCTTTCTTCAGTCATAAACTGTTAGTTTTTAGATATCTTCTTACAATAAGGCCGCCCATTCTGCAATTCTGTTATTTCTCTTTCCCTGTATTGTGTTTGCAATAAAGTGTATTGTACCTACCTAGGTACCTAAGTGCAGTTGACTAGGGTAGGTAGGTACGTACTTATTATTGCGTCTACCTACTTATTACACTGATGGCTAGGAACTATGTTAGTTTATCTGGTAGGTAGGTAGTTACCGTTTCTTTTTCCGCATTGTGTAGTGCTAATATTATTTGTACGTACCTATGTATGTACATAACCCTACGTCTTGTGACGAAGTGTCACTGCGGAATAAAACGCGTAAAAACATGACACTTTTGTGTCATGCATGATCACAATGATCACGTGATCAGATTAGTTTATGGCCAATCTTTAGTAGGTATTTCTCAAATGTTTGTCCCGGGTGGAAACAGTAGGTAGTTACAAAAGTTTGTTGTAGATACCTACAGTTACCTACTCATTCAGTAGGAATCTAAGTATTATTACCTAGGTACCTATTTATTTAATTATCTACCTACCTTACAGCATGAATCTTCTAGCGAAGATGATCTTGCAACGCTTTAGACAACGACTACGCCTGAGGCGGCGCCGCCAGCGCCGGCGCCGTCTACATCTTACCACCACCGCCAACAAAGTCAAGATAGGGTAGGTACCTACCTAATGTAATAATAATAATTTTATTTTGGTCAAGACGCACCTTTTTATAGTGAAAGTAAGTACCTAAATACGATAAGGATAGGTACAATACAACAACCTCAAGAATTTATCAGTCTATCTGTTAGTAGTTAAGAGAAAGTTAGGCTATAGTAGGGTTTCGGCTTTCCCGAATTTTTTAATTCCCGGGAATCGCGAATAATATTTTCAATTTCCCGGGAAGCCAAGAAATTTTGAGTCTCTATTTCTCGATTTAGATTTTTTCACCTACAAAAAAAAACACATTGATTAATTATTATTATTATTAGACATGTTTTCTATTATGTTATGTATGTACTTACCTACTTTTGTTTTCAGACCCACGATGGCCCTTCAAACTAGGTGCAGAGCGGTATTGGAGCACCGGGTATGGCGTGCAAGGTGGCAGACCAACCCCGTTCTGCCAATAATCGCTCAGGGTCCAATACCCTCTCCGCCTATTCTAATAAAATGGCCCAATGAAAACTCCCGTTGCTGCAAGTTGGTGGAGATGGCAGCGATCCTCGCAGCGGTGGCGGTGCCGGCGGCGAGGCACCAAAGGCGGTCGGAGTCGTAGTACAAAAGATAAAATCTGTTGTGCTACGGCTCCGTCAAAATAATAAATGAATTGAACCTACTTACAGTTTTATTTATTTTCCTACTTGCATGCATAGGTAGGAAGCTAGCCAGCTATATAATTACTGGCAAGATGGGACCTTAGGTATATTTCTGTATACACATACACACATACGTAGATACGACGACAGTTGACATTTTAAGAGTGGAGTATACCTATACTTGCCCTTATCGATAATCAGCGACTATGACCTACCACAGCACTACCTCAGATGTAAGCAAGCTTTCAAACATCGTGCCAGCCGCGCCTTTGTCGGCTATTCGCGACAACAGACGACGACTCGTGGGTGAATAGTGATGTGCTGTTGTTATTTGAAAATATTTGTTATCGATCTGATTTCTGGTTTTATATAGGCAAAACACCGGCAACTGCGGCGTAACAATTTATATATTATAGAGTAAATTGGTATCAAGTAAAACTCGAAAATTGAAAATAATGCTTATAACCTAAAGCCTTTTTTTTTAACTTGGATGGCTTGGAGAGTTAGATTTTACC
This sequence comes from Gymnoscelis rufifasciata, assembly GCA_929108375.1. Classification (NCBI taxonomy): domain Eukaryota; kingdom Metazoa; phylum Arthropoda; class Insecta; order Lepidoptera; family Geometridae; genus Gymnoscelis; species Gymnoscelis rufifasciata. Next base: position 509,269 of record OV815315.1, on the reverse strand, counting down.
ATTTTAAGGTGGCGTTCAAAAGGTAATAAAACATCGCAGATTTTAAAAAGTTGTTTATTGCATAAAAAACCAACGAAATCAATGTGTTTATGTTCTCCATGTGTTTATCGACAAATACATTTTATCGACTCTTGGCAGCACTAGTTTTTTCGTAGGTATTATTGGTCACTTTGTGCTTTGGCGTAGAGGATACGAGAATGCGTTTGGAGCGTGGCGGTCAAAAGGTTAAACAATAGTAGCATCATTCATTTCAGGGTTAAATACATACAATATGATGAAAGTTCAACTAAAAAAGCCTGTTGAGTCGAGTGTGAATGACTCAGTTTTCGTGTTAACGACTGCGAAGGCTAACATTTGAGTGCTAAATGAATTTGGTCTGAATGAGGCGTTCTTAAAGTAATAACCTCTTTTTACCTTGTCTATGTTATTAGGCGTACATGAGTTAAAGTTAATGAAATATATATATACTAGTGGCCCGCCCCGGCTTCGCACGGGTTTTTAATTTTTTTTTTTTAATCTAAACCACTCTCATATCCCCTTGAACACACACAAAAAATGTCATCAAAATCGGTCCAGTCGTTTGAGAGAAGTTCAGTGACATACACACTCACAGAAGAATTATATATATAAAGATATACTAGCGGTCCGCCCCTGCTTCGCACCTAGTTGACCGTATTGTGTATCTAACCCATTCTCGAACCCACTTAAATCAGTGCGGCACTGGGCCCTCGGACCGAAACTCTGTGTTCCGAGCGGAAGTACCTACCACGCCAATCTACATCTCGCGTGTCTCGCACGCCGTGAACTCCGAGGCTGTGGTGGAATACATCCGAACCAAGACTGCATTTTTGGTTCGCGTCGAAAGGTTGGAATCCCGCAGTAATGTGAGCTTCGGTTCATTTATGGTGCGGGTTCCAACTAAACATCTGTCGACGTTCCTGAGTGAGCAGTTTTGGCCGCAAGGGGTCAAGTTTCGACGGTTCATCGGTCGCCTACACTGCAAGGCGACACCGCCGTAACAGATGATCCACGATGATGACACTTTAGTTTAGTTTATAAGATTTATATTTTATGTATGTTAGACTATAAGGTATATGTTTCTAAGGGCCTTGATGCCTGAAATAAATGATTTATTTTTATTATTATTAAAAACACACACAAAAAAAATCATCAAAATCGGTCCGGTCGCTAAGGAGGAGTTCAATGACCAACACACGTACAGAATATTTATATATATAAAGCTTATAAAGCTAGCTTAACACGGCCGTGTTTTTGGATTTTCCCGCTAGAAAGTCCACTCCGCCACTAAATCAAAGATGCAACATAAAGTTTAGAAATAAAACATCAATACAAAACTAACAAATAAAATAGTTACAAGCTGTAAATGACCTCAAGGACGCAGTGACTAACAGTCAGACACTCAGATACCACTGTCGGCAGGTACGGGCCCACTTATCTCGGTAATGGGCTTGATATTGGAAACGCATCAATGGCCAAGGCGACGGATGCGGAAACAGTTGTAAGCGGAGATATTATAGCATCGCATCGGTTACAGCTATATTTTCATATGGAGAAATCTCTTCCCCTTAAATAGAGATAGCTATAAAAGTGTTACTCTACGTAAAATAAAGAACGTGTCCATTAACACTAGTTTTGGAGGTTTTGTCTGTTCGCGTCCGTAAGTACCCTCTGAATCCTTGTGAACAAAAACACGTGACCTCCGGGTGGTGCTAAGAACAGTCTCTGGTGGGAGGCTTCGGCCGCGGCTTGTCACCACCCTCCGGGTTGGGCCAGTGCGTGAAACGATTTTTTCGTGTTTCGTAATGTGGCCCGGAGAAGCCATCTACCTTGTAAGTCTTCATGTGCCATCTTAGACAACATCGTCACTTTACATCAGGTGAGATTGTAGTCAAAAGAAGGCTTATACAGCATAAAAAATAAATGTGGTGTACACTAAAAATTATCTATCTATCTCTCTTGTCTAGAGAGAAGTCCGTGTGCCAGCAGTGGGCAGGTTATTTTAGGTGCATATGTGTATGTATAATTCGATCTTTATGATTTTATAACCATATAAAAGAATAAAAGTGAAAACCACACAAACAGAATATTTTCGGAAATTAACTATCTAGCTTTGGAATAAATATCTTGCAGTGGAGTTGTGAGACATTTATAAGTAGTTATGAATAATGAATCGCGGCACGTAGTTTCAATGGCAGAGCTAATGTAGTAATAACAGGTTGCGTGACCGCCGGCGCCCAGGTACCAACTACACATACTCGCACTTCGCCATTAAGTTATCATTGTTTCCTGCTCTATTTTTTTTTATTTCCCTAACTGCCTGGAAACCGGTTTTGTTTTTCGGGAGTATTCTTGAAAAATACTTATTAAATATTATCTAAGCTCCCAAACAACGAACGAGATTTTAAAAAATTGAGTAACGTTGCGAGAGGTCAGTACTTGGATTGGTGCCGATCTGACTGCATTTTGCATTTTAAAACTTTTTAATATTATTTTTGGGTTTAAAATGTGTTTAAACTGTACAAGAAACGCTGTTTTCATTTCGCTTGTAAAGTTGTCAAAGAAATTAAATTCATTTTTGTGTAAACAATTGATACAGAATTTCAATAATAGACATTTTTCCATAATTTATTGAATTATACCAAAAATAACCAAGACAATGTTCAAATTTCATACAACCTTGTGATGTTCGTAATATTGTCACACACGAATGGAGTGTGGGCGTGAAAATTGTATATTTGTTACAAACAGTCAAACAAAGACTGTCCCACATGTTTTGAGGTTAATGAAGTGCTCAATGGGTGCTAAGGTTGCCTCACTACTTTGCATAATACGTGAAATATAATTATAATATCACTGTGAGAAGCCAAATAAATTCGATAAGTATGAGATGAACTCTAACGTCAAGGGTTCCGTGTATTTTAACAGTTTGTATGTTATTGTAATAAAAAAATTCTTCAATAAAAAAATGAGAAAAAGTTGCAATTAGAGCGGTCATCCATCCAAGTACTGACCTCGCTTAACTCGTACTAAGCGATTCTCATCCACCTTTATAATTTGTACGGCAAAGGTCTGGAAGTTCTGGAACTCGCTCCCTGCTGCTGTGATTTGCGGAAAATTCGTCGAAAACAATTCGCCGAATGACAATTCGCTGAGAACAATTCGCCGAAAACACAATTCACCGAATCACAATTCGCCGAATTAAAATTCACCAAATTACAATTCGTCAGCAAATCGCAATTTATAGAAGATTTACAGAAATTCCGTTACAAAAACTGTTTGGATCTATGGCAATATTTTTAGGGACTATAGCGGAAAATATTTATTCGGCGAATTGTGTTTTTCGGCGAATTGTGTTTTCGGCGAATTGTTTTTTCGGCGAATTGTTCTCGGCGAATTGTTTTCGACGAATTTTCCGCAGACGTGCTGCTGTATTTCCAATTACTACAACCTGAGTGTCCTCAAGACAAGAGCTAGGTACCATCAGGTGAGATTGTGGACAAATATAGATTTGATAATTATTAATTACCTATGTCTCATAAAAAATCGCTTAACTTTCTAAGTCAAAATAATTAATTTTAAACACGTTTAGACTACCGATAAAGTCAATTGTATCAATAACTAGCTGACCCAGCAAACTATGCTTTGCAAAACCAAAAATAGATGTGGGCCGATTCTCAGACCTACTCAATATGCTCACAAAATTTCATGAGAATCGGTCAAGCCGTTTCGGAGGAGTACGGGAACGAACATTGTGATACGAGAATTTTATAAATAAGATTATAACGAATATTTTTATTATGAATTCAAAGAGAATTAAAACAATATTTAACAAAGACTTACATACACTTTTTCAACGCTTAATAAATTTACATATTTATATGTATTAACCGGTTTTGCAACAAACACAATTACCCAAAATTGTAATTAATACAGTTCTAAATATACCAAAAGACCGCGAAAAAATGATTAATGATTTTACGCATAAATTATTCAAATTATATAAATTAACTTCCTTACATTGTGACCTAGTTAATGAGGGTTCTTGACTGATTTATTTCGTGGTAAACAAAATAAAGTTTCTTACATTCCTTTATTGATATAGATGGTATTTTAAATACCGAAGAGTGTTTTATTTAAAAAAAAAATATTTTAAAGAACGCGCATATAATCGTAAACTACGCAAGTTATTTTATAAATTCTTGTATAAATATTATAAAAAGCTGTTGTATAAAGTAGTTCCATTCATAGTCCATTTGTCGAGAAAGGCCGGGTTGTTTTTTTTTGCTACTTGTTTACGATTTGTTTTATTTATGTCCCACTTTTGCTCTGTGCCGGGGTAAATTACATATAAACGATATGGTACAAAAACGATAAATTTGATTATTATAAAAAGTACTTTTTTCGCAAAACTGCCGTAAACCTCCTTATTTGAACATGGGTAAAATTGCAATGCTACAAGTTATGGATAATTATATCTAAAGCCATGATCTAATTTATAACATGCAAAATTTGAAAGGTAATTATTAGAGGTATATAAATGAATATCTATTATAGTAATAATCTATAACGTTTAGCACACTTTTGCTTATAAAGTTGTCAACAATGTAATTTATATAAATAAATATTAAAATATTTAGCAAGAGGTAGCAGGTGCGATTCCCGCCAAGGGGTCAAGTGTTTGTATGTTCTACAAGCACTTTTTCCTTGGTCTAGGTATTTAATATGTACATTGTATATAATAAAAAAAATATGTCTATTATATTAAGTATTTCAGATATCTAGTACCACACACACTATACACAAGCTTAGCTTAACGCGGGGCTTAGATGAAATTTTTTCTCTCCATCCACGGTTGTCTGGAAAAAATGGCTTTTAGCAATAAGAACGCCCATTACGCATTCTAGGCTTAGTTTTAATTTCTTATTGTATTGTTTGTCTGGTGTGTAATAAAGTATTTTCTATTCTATTCTAGATGTTGTTGTGTGGATTGTACGGAAATATTTATTAATTTAATTTGATTAAACACCCAAACCAAGGAAAATATCGCTTGCAGAACATAAAAACACCCACTGGGAACCCGGCCTTCGCCCACCACGTAACTGAAGCAGTCTTTATAAAACGTCTATCTAAGATACAAGATACAAAATCATTTATTTCCATTGTTTGGTTTTACAAAACTTAGACACGTCAAAATAAATTACAAAAAAAAACAAAAACAAAATAATCAAAATAAAGCCCAGCTATAGTATTCATGGACGCACGTTGTCAGTAGCATGCTCGTGAATCAGAGCGGAGCGCGTTCACTGCCAATGTCAATGTCAAGGCATCTTGCGAGTCACCGTGACGCGGCACTGAGGGCTGCCATGCTGGAGACTGAATAGACTTGACTACATAAAAAATCTTAATATAAAATTTAAGAAAAACCCCCGATTCCAATGCCTTAATTTCCTTAAATGTAAAACAACATAATATTATGTAATGTGGACGCGATGCGTTTTCATTTGATACCTCACACTAGTATATTTGCAGATTTTCGGTTTTCCTTCCCCACCCTCACCCCCATAACTTTTAAACGGCATAACCGATTTTCATGAAACATGTCTAAGAACGCTCGATCCAGACTCACCTTTCATACAAAATATAAATCTAAATTTAAAATTTAAGAAAAACCCCCGATTCCCATGCCTTAATTTCCTTAAACGTAAAACAACATAATATTTTGTAATGTGGACGCGATGCGATTTCATTTGATACCCCACACTAGTATCTTTGCAGATTTTCGGTTTTCCTTACCCACTCTCACCCCCATAACTTTTAAACGGCACAACCGATTTTCACGAAACATGTCTAAGAACACTCGCGCCAGACTCACCTTTCATACAAAAAAAACTAAATTGAAATCGCTCCATCCGTTCGGGAGCTATGGTGACACAGACAGACAGACAGACAGACAGACAGACAGACACGTCAAACTTATAACACCCCTCTTTTTTGGTCGGGGGTTAAAAACTAAATTGAATTCGCTCCATCCGTTCGGGAGCTATGGTGCCACAGACAGACAGACAGACACACAGACAGACAGACAGACACGTCAAACTTATAACACCCCTATTTTTTGGTCAGGGGTTAAAAAATACCACGGTAATATGGTATATAGAGATAAGAGTTGAATTAATTCGAGTGTTTGTTTTTTGTAGTGATAACTTATTATGGAAGAGTGATCCTTTACTACTTCCAGCTACGTAGCAACCCTCCTTACCAAGAAGCAGTTGCATTTAAACCCCTAGTTGAGCACTTATTAAGTTGCAAAACTAGTTATTTGCTAACTAGTTATTTAGTTAACTAGTTATTTACCTGTTCATCTAAGTTCGCCACTGAAGCGGCTATAAAGCGGCTAATTTGGTTCACCTGCGTACCGATAGGATCGATCCCAATATCTATAAGATTACTTTTGTAACACCTTGTAAAAACTTTCGAGACCCATTTGTAACCATTTTCTGTCAATATCAGTTCGCGAAGATTTTCAGGGAGAATTAAATTCTTACTTGGAAAGTTAGGTACGCCTAATTTTGGTTTGCCTCTCAGATTACATTTATGTTAGCTCCTAGTAATAATATAAAGCTTACAGTTAGCCTTTTTTACGTCTACCTAAACTGATATTTTAAAGATAAGACATTGGAGTATAAGGTTCGGTGGACGGCGCGCTGAGGCGCTCATATGAAAAGGTGTAAGCTGTTCTAAATCTCGATTTTATTCTGTCTAGTAGGTACACGTTACAAATGATATAAGCATTATATCTATCTAAGTTGAGATACACCTGTGCCCGTGTGCACGTCAACTGCTAAATGCAGGATTCACAGTGAAATATGGCTTCATGAAATTATGTATTTATTCATGAAAAAGTTGCAGATGCTCTGCAACTTTTTGGAATGGTAATAGTTTAAAATTACCGCTTTTAATAAAAGTTACAGAAGCTAAGCTATGTAAAATTAAACAATAAAGAAATAATTTAGTTTTATATTTCGTGTAAGAAATAAAGCCAATTTGGGAATAGGAGGTTTCAAGCATCATGCTGGGGACCTGAGCCGATCCGACCTGCTGCACAATAAACGAGTTAAAATAAGAAACGTAGGTTTGCCCATTTTTCCCATTTTGTCGATGATAATACACTTAAGTTTATTTTTTTATGCTATTGTTTAAAATAGTACTTACCTCGTTAAGTAAAAAAAATATATATTTAGATTGGATCACGTTTTTTATCGCCAAAACCTCAAAACTAAGAGGTCCGTTATGTCATAACATAAACAACAAATGCTTTGTTTCTAAGTGTTTGCCTTCACCGTTAAAGCACGTGTTTTAAAGCGCACATAAATTTCTCAAGAAGAAAAGTCCAGAGGTTATTGTATGACAAAAAAACAAAGGTTACATAATATATCCTACGCAGGTATATTTACGTTTATAAAAAGTTGCAGAGAGCAATAAATACTCCAGCACCTAATTCTGAACGTCTCGAAAACGAAGTTTCGGAATGTTGGGACCATTAAAAGTTGTGACTGCGAAGTAGCGGAGCCTTTTAAAGCGATTGCCATAGTTATGAGAACTGCATGCAGGGTTCATCGGCCTTGGTATTATTATCATTGTTTTTTTATGTTCGGTAAGCCTTCATTTGACCACAATCTCACCTGATGTAAAGTGACGATGTGGTCTAAGATGGGACATGAAGACCTAGAAGGTAAATGGCTTCTCCGGACCACATTACGAAACACGAAAAAATCGCTTCACGCACTGGCCCAGCCCGGAGGGTGGTGACAAGCCGCGGCCGAAGCCTACCACCAGAGACTGTTCTTAGCACCACCCGGAGGTCACGTGTAAGGATTCAGAGGATTACCACTTACGGACGTGAACAGACAAAACCTCCAAAAACCTATTATTACCACTATCATTATTTAAGAAACAAAAGACTGGTAACAGTATTTTTTTGTCATTTGTTTGTGCAATAAATAATTCTACTACCCATTTAATTAATTATCTTTTCCTCACCCCAACTCGGAAATAGTTATTTTGTGTTTGTCAATAGTATAAATATAAATAGTGTCAACTTATGTAGTTTGTAATTCCAAAACATTGATAATTCTATATACTTTCTTCCTCCATGGTGCTGAATATATCATACTCTTTCAATCATAAACTTTTTTAATTTATGAAACCTCGGACTTGGAATCTCCTTTGGCTCCATTTTATAATCATTTATTAAGTTTCATCCACAGATAAAGTAAAAGAGTTTCTTGATCTGAGGATGCCATTTTGCAAGTAGAATTTGACACTCTTTCCCACCTCCGATTAGCTAAAGTGTTGCCCACTTGATAGCAAAATTTTTCATCTTGTGCTCTTTTGATTCTCTCGCTAAAGCTCAGGATTTTAATTTTGACATCACTCACTGAGTTCGTTGAGTTCTTATATAAAAAAATAACTATTATACTTCGTCCCGTCTGTTCGTGTTCTAAAAGGAAACCCTTAGAAACAAAGCATTTGTTGTTTATGTTATGACATAACGGACCTCTTAGTTTTGAGGTTTTGGCGATAAAAAACGTGATCCAATCTAAATATATATTTTTTTTACTTAACGAGGTAATTTCCTTTTTAAACAATAGCATAAAAAAATAAACTTAAGTGTATTATCATCGACAAAATGGGAAAAATGGGCAAACCTACGTTTCTTATTTTAACTCGTTTATTGTGCAGCAGGTCGGATCGGCTCAGGTCCCCAGCATGATGCTTGAAACCTCCTATTCCCAAATTGGCTTTATTTCTTACACGAAATATAAAACTAAATTATTTCTTTATTGTTTAATTTTACATAGCTTAGCTTCTGTAACTTTTATTAAAAGCGGTAATTTTAAACTATTACCATTCCAAAAAGTTGCAGAGCATCTGCAACTTTTTCATGAATAAATACATAATTTCATGAAGCCACATTTCACTGTGAATCCTGCATTTAGCAGTTGACGTGCACACGGGCACAGGTGCGTCCGAATGTGTTCATCTCATTATGAATTCTGCTGGTTAAATGTTATTATGCTCCATTTTAGTCTAAATTACTAACTTTTCAAAAAAATGTTACCTTCAGTTACTATATTTTATACTAGCTTTTTACGCCGAGGGGTTGTCCCGTGTTTAAGTCCTTTACCGCGGGAAACGTTTTTACCGCTGTAAAACGTCTATATCTAGCTTTCCTCGATAAATGTGCTAAGACGTTTTCAAATCAGACGAGTGGGTTTTGCGATTAGATCGTTCAAACGAACAAATTCTTTAGCTTTATAATATGAGTATAGATGTGTTTGCAGGTCACTTTGTTATTTATGTACCCATTTGGGTGATAATACATTCATTCTTGGTTGATTATTTGATAGAACACCTCGTAGCTTGAATCTATATTTTTTTTTACCAACACCAGAACTTTGTTTCTTTAAAATTAATACTTGATTGTATCGCCTTAAACCGGTTAATAAGCACATTTGTGTCCACTAACTAGAACCTGGTCAGCTTCTATTCTGTATCCTCTTTTACCCAATAAGCAAAAATATTGTAAACCTCAAAAAAAAATACTGATCAAGACGGCTTCTTTTTAGAAAAAAAAACCCGTTTCCTAAAAATAAGCCACGTCCTCAAAACTACACTACTAACCACTTAATTATAAACAATAGAAGTTACTGTTGGCCTAAGCCCAGCAGCTGCCCAAAACCTCAACAGCATATAAGCTTGCGCACAATATTCACCAGTTTCAGCTTATTGTAAAGTTGTATCTCTGATTTCCCCCGAGCCGGGCTCGTCGATACTATTCAATAAATTCCTATGTCGATGCTAATACAGCGGGGAGGTACGCTAGAGTTTCAACTTAGGTCGGTTTTCATATTGGGTCAGTGTTTCATATTAGGTCAGTGTTTCAGATTAGGTATGACCCTGGGGAGAGAGGAAATTGCGCTGTATGAGTAAGTAATGGTGTTGTTTAGGAGCTTCGATTTGTTTAACTTTAGATCTGAAGGTGTAGTTTAACTTTGTGGAACAGTTGGCAGTGTTGATTTGATATAAACGTATTATCAGACAAATGTGGTGTTGTAAATAACGCGCTATTTTCCGCCGATGTTTACGAGCCAGAGAATGTTCGCAAATGTAAAAACAAAGTATTGTAGCTCTGTTTTTTTATGTCCGTTTTTGACCTTGATGAGCTTTCATTTATTTTAGATAATAAGATAATGTTAATATCCTGTCTGGATATTTATCTGTTATGAACACATTCTACAAAAATTTTACACATTGCTTGATTTATGATTGAATTTTTGATAAACATTGTGTAGTAAGTAATAGCTTTATTAAAATTGCCCAATTAATTTCGGCAAACGATGTTGCTTCCACTTCGTTCAACATTGAAATAACTTTAACTTCCGTATTAATAAAGACAGAATGTTCAACTATAACATGATCTAGAGCGGCTTTGAAATACTTCAGGGAATTATTCCACCTGGCTGGCTGGCTGTTTCGGCGAGGCAGACGGGAAACTTGTCAACTTGTCAACACAGTGGTTTTGAGGCGTCTAATGGACGCGGAGGCCTCATACATCAGATATGCTGGAACGACTCTGTAAATCCCCAGAAGTCCTATTCCGAAAGTCGGAACATCAAGGAGTAAAGCTGGTCAGGGCCTCGCTTAGGCCTGAGAGTTATGCACAATACACTACAAAGCGAGACGTCAGTGCAGTCCTTAGTCCCCCCAACCAAGAATAAGCTAAAATCAGCGGGCGAAGATTCGTGAAAAAAGCATCGTGAACGGAATATAAGCAATGCTCTTGTCTACATTAGCCATAGGTATAATAATAAATTACGACATCAGCGGATAATATGTGTCGCGTTACGCGCTGCAAGATTGTGATGATGATAATGAAGAAGAAATCCCATCGCAATATTATAGTTTTATATTGTAAATCTGCAAGAAAGATATATTGAGAGTAATATATCTTGAAAAAAGGTATATGCTGTATTCGACCCGTGAATGTTCAGCACTTGGAATATCCGCATTCGTCCCAGTTTCAATTCCCTGATAACTACAGCTCGCATTTGAAAAACGGAGTGTAGACTCCTCACTCAGTGGTCCGTTTACGCGGTTCCTGTCGACTCGCTCCTGATAATTAATGTAGTTTAAGCTGCCGAGAATTCGCCGACTACAAGTGCCCGCCTTCAACAAACAGACGGTCAGGGCTCTAACAAGACTCGGCTATTAACTTTTAACCCCTTTTATGTTGAAACTAGCGACCCAACCCCTCTTCGCACGACTAAATAATCTAACGCACCTTTGATTGACATTGATCTATTTCATTTCTATGTGTTATAAATATTATTTATAAGCAGGGAGTAAGCTGACTGTAAACATAATATTTTGTAATTATCAAATACATTAAGTAATATGCAGTCGGATTTCTATCTATCTATTAAAACAAAAAAATATGTAACAAAATGTTTCCCTCTTTTCAAATCAGTTATACATAATATCGTCAGGTCGACAAAAATAAAGTATAAATGCATTATTATTTAGATTTTTACCATGATTTTTTATGATGATTTTTTTTTTGAGCTTTCCGAACTCGATTTCGACGCAATTGCACGCGCCAAGATGTACTACTCTGTCAAGAAAGTACCGGGAAAAGATCAATAATACACACAATGTAAGTTATTCATCTAAATGTATTTTATCGCCTGCAAAGTATGCTCCTTGAGAAACGATACACTTAAGCCAACGAATATTTCAATCATCAAAACATTTTTTAAACGCTTTTTCCCGAATTGAGTTCAGTTCTCGTCGAGAATTCTCCTTTATGTCTTCTACCGAATGAAAACGTGTGCTACGAAGTAGTAATTTAATTAGTAGAAAAAGGAAGAAGTCGGCTGGAGTCATATTTGGTGAATAAAGTGGTTGCTCGATAGCATTTGTTGAGTTTTTGGTCAAAAATTCGTTTACAATTATGGCCTTGTGCGAATGCGCATTATCGTGATGCAAAATCCAAGAATTTTCTTTCCCCAAATCTGGTTTTTTCGCCGAATTTGCTCTCTTAAACGCCGCATAACGCTCAAATAATATTCTTTATTTACCGTTTCACCTTCCGGCATCAATTCCGAGTGCACAACACCTCGATAGTCAACAACAAGCGACCTTAACTTCAGTTGAAGATGTTAATGGCCTTCCCGAGCGAGGCAAATCTTCTATCACATCTCGACCGCTTTTAAACGTTATGTACCACTCATAAGCATGTGTTTTTGATAAATTCGATTCACCGTAAGCCTTCTGTAACATTTTCAGAGACTCCGAACACGAAATTCCGTTGGCGATGCAAAATTTAAGACAAACTCTTTGTTCGATATTTTTGTCCATAATGAAATTCGCAGTACACACTAGATATGATCTAACTAAAAACAGCACTATAATAAATTTAAACAACAGATGCAACTCAAAATCCGTGCCAAAATGGAAAACAGTTGTGCCAATCAAACAGCAAAAAAATAAACTAAAAATGTAATTGGGAACCATAGAAAAATTATCTATTCCCGATACTTTTTTGACTGAATGTATGTAATTAATTTAATTTACTTGTTATTTTCCATTGTCGCATTGGTGTCAAACTGTAATGGCAATGTAAAAGTGTTTCTTAAATAAATAAATAAATGTACATTATAATCGGTAATTCAAAAACCGTTAAATAACCCCTTGTTAATCTTAATAATGTGTATAACCATGATAGTTTCATAAGTGAAATACAGTGCAAATGCAGTTTTAAGCGGGTCCAGTCTACTAAAGAGCCCATCTTACATGAATGATACTCCTTATTAAAATTAATAGTGCTGCGTTAGTTAAGAAAGTGAATCACTATTGTTTCTAGATCACATCCCAAATACCTACATAAATATTTGACATTTAATAAGAATAATCACACTTTTAATAACGTAGAAATGAATTAATAGGTATCATAGTTCATTCACACAATTCGCATTATAGGCCTAATAACGAATTCTGTTTGAGAGAGACCGGGCGGCGGCGTGGGGGAAATGTTTACAACAGATGCAACATCTCATTTGGGAGGAAAATTTCACTAGTTATATTTTGAGGTAAACTAGCTGTCCCGCGGCTCTTATATTTTCCAGCGGTAAAAAAGAAGCTTTGTCATTTAGCTATAGTCCGTGCCAGATTGTAAATTGTGGTATTATACCTCGTTAAACAGTAGACTAAGTCTTATTCAAATATGTAAGATATTATTGTAAAGTTTAATTATAATCCATTCTGTAGTTTTTGCGTGAGAGAGAAACAAACACACACAATTTCATCCTCAAAAACTTTGCTTGTATAATATTAGTAGGATATTTAGGACGTCACCAAATATCTATATTGTAACAACATCTAAAATTAAATAAATAAATCTTTCCAGAAAATTCACACAGCAACATCTAGCCCCGTGATAAGCTCTGAGCTTGTGTTACGGGTTCTAGATATCTGATATACTTAATATAATAGGCGTACTTATATAGATATTTTTTATCATACATATTAAACACCCAGACCTAGGAGAAAGTGCTTGCAGAACATACACACACTTTCACCCTCGGCGGGAAACGAACCCGCCTCTTGCATCGCAAACGGACTCTCGCCCACCGCGCCACTGAAGCAGTCATCTATTCGTATAGGAATGGCAACAATCCAATGAGAATACCACACATTTGATCGCGCGGTAATGAATGAAGGCTACAATAGGTACTAGAGCTCCTCAAAGCAATACGTGTAGAAGCTCCAGTACGCACATTCCGCATTACAGGACTAATAACGAATTCTGTTTGAGATAGACTAGTGTGCGGGAAGTGTCTAGATCTGGAGAGAGTATCTAGTATATGAGTACACTTCTGTGATTCATTTTATTTTACTAGCTCAACACGCTATGGCGTTTCCCGTGTATTTAGATTGTCCCGCGGCAAAAAAAAACAGCTTCGCTTGATAAGGGCTATCTTACACTAACATAATTTTTCAAATCGGACCGGTAGTTCCTCAGATTTGAGCGTTCAAACAAACAAACTCTTCAGCTTTAGTTTAGATCTTATATATAAAATTCTCTTGTCACAATGTGCATTCATGTACTCTTCCGAAACGGCTTGCCGATTCTCATGTAAAATTACATGAGAATCGGTGAGCATATTGAGTAGGTCTGAGAATCGGCCAACATCTATTTTTAATTTCGCAAAACAACGTTTGCTGGGGTCAGCTCGTATACTATAAAAATATAATGCACCACATAAGCTTTGCTTAATTTGAGATGAGTTGATAAGCCCAAAATATTTATTTATTTATTAGGTCGATCAACGTTAAGCCAGGCACTATTTTGTTCGATGCGTCTCTCTCAGCTGATAATTGTTGACACAGATCTTGTCATACATAACCATAACACTTTAACCCACACATGAACCGCTGATATCTTTATCTATATGACCCTCTACTCTTGTGCAAATGGTCTACAGTTAAAATGATTTAACAAAATGCCCCTACAATTATTACTCTTAGGATTTTAAAGCGCTTATGATAATTGGACCCGTAATTATTTTCATAAATTAAATACATTATAATGACTTCAAAGGGGTATAATAACATTATTTTACGCGTTATGGTGCTCAATGCCGATCTTCGCTACTATACCATCTTTTTTAAAACATCAAAAAACTATTATCCTTAATGCCGACTTTTAAAAAAAAAACCATCACTTTCTGAGATGCCGACTTTCCCGTGATGTCATCTTTTTCAATACATCAAACATCCTTTAGGTAAGCCGAATAAAATATAATTAATAATAACTCTTTATTACACACAAAAATGGACTTAAAGCTAAATACAAAATGCGTAATGGGCGGCCTTATTGCTTAAAGCAATTTCTTCCAGACAACCTTTGGATGGAGAGGAAAATGCTCAGCAAATAACTGGACGTTGCGGTGACATAAAGCTAATAATAATCCAAATATTTTATAATATAGACTTACATATAAATAAATATATAGATACTAATAAAAATAACATAAATACCTATTACAAAATATATATCAAGCAATGTATAAATATATTTATATTATTAGCATAATAAAATAAAATAATACAATGAAGTGTGTTAGCCTAGTAGTCTGATCCGAGAGCTTACCACTGGGCTAAAAGTTCCTATGTTAATTGCCCATCAATATTTATTATCAGACAGTTTTCAATTTGATCCGTGATTTCGTTGCAAATCTTGTTCCCAAATTCAATTACAAATCAATGATTTGTAGATTATTCAGAACACGTGTAGCCACATCACATATTTTGAAGACACCGATTCAAATCGAGATTGACATTGACAGAGGTTTGTGGCCACATGCCTGTCCCCTGGGGCCGGAGACTGGCTCTAAGAACCGGGTTCACGGAGCAAGGCGTGACAGAACTTACAACAACTGTTTAGATTGACTGCTTTTGGTACTGGACAGCGTGAATACATCTATACTTAATATATAAAGCTGAAGAGTTTGTTTGTTTGTTTGTTTGAACGCGCTAATCTCCGAAACTACTGGTTCGAATTGAATAATTCTTTTTGTGTTGGATAGTCCAGTTATCGAGGAAGGCTATAGGCTATATAACATCACGCTACGACCAATAGGAGCAAAGATATAGTGGTAAATGTGTAAAAAACGGGAGAAATTGTTCATCTTTGTAGCCTTCCGTTGCGTGCGCCGTGAAAACGGTTCAAGATACACAAAAAATATGTATTAAAGAATAATAGCTCTTTTAATGATCTAAAAAACAGTCCGCAATAGTATATGTCTATCTTTTAAGATTAACTCACAAAAACCGTTTTTATGGTACCTAATTTGGTCGAAATAATTTGTTTAAGTTGTATCAACATAATCATATTAATCTTTATTCAAATAAATATGTTGTTGGTTAAGAGTACTTCATCCATTATAACGCGGGTAGCACCGCTAGTTAATAATAAATATTCTTGGAATATCGTCACATCGTATTCTAGCCCAAAAGGCTACGTAAGGTCCGGGCCTTAAGTTACGAGTAATAAACTCAAAATATCACAGTTAAACCCGTAGCACAGACACCATTTAGAAATGGGTTAAAATAAATAAAAACCTACGACTTTCAATTCTCAAAAATTATTAGCAGTCAAATTCCCGTCAAGTATCGCAATAAAGAAATGAAAATTCAAAGCAGAGGCCAAATCAAAGACGCTTATGGCCTTATAATTCCTCCTTTTATCAAAATCTCGTTGTAAATTCAATATTTGACGCCAAGATCCCCCGCGAATGCCTCCTTTGTGGGCCATTGTGAGGGCACAAAGGGACTCGGCACAATGCTCGCGTCCTGAATCATAATATTTGAGATAACGAATTATAATCCTGTTTATGTTAAATATTTGGATCGCCAGTTTACGGGTCATGAATACGTTTTATTTTACGACCTTCCTATATGAATTGTTCTATTTCCTATAGCATATTGATGGGTGCGCGTAACTATTCAGATTTTAAGAGTGTAGACGGCGATTGTGTCTTAAAAAAACTAGACAAATCATTGATGGGTTACTGTGTACATTTTTATAATAAACTCCCTCTTACTGTGGCAGAGCTTCCTGTTAGGAAATTTTAAGTCTGAAGTATTTGAAGTCTAATGAAAAAAGCGTACCTATTATATGATTATATAGTGATGATCCTGCTTGGACAGATATCGCTTAGTTTCATTTTTTCAGGTTATAATTATTCTGGTTGACCAGGACTTAAAAAAAGAGAATTTATAATAGGTACCTTCCTCGGGGGGCATTTTCGAACCCTTTCCACTTTATATAACTTCGTGTAAATAATTGAAGTGAACTCTCAAGACAATGTTATTTCCTTGATCAGTTTTAGTTTTAATCTTAGTAATGTTCGTTTTTAACTTTAAGTTGACCTGACCATGTAAGCCTTGCGGAAATTTGAATTTGACTTTGGACTTTAACGTGTTCTGATCGCATTTCAGATAAAATTTGTTATGGAGATATTTCCGGAATACATTTTAGCGCAAGCGAAAATACCGAGTGAAAAGCTCGGTTTGCTAATAAGCTTTGCAGTTGTTAAATATAAAGCTGGTATTAATTAAAGTTTTACATTTCAAATGTAACCAAACCTTTGTTATTAGTCAGATTGTACTGCGTTAACATTATTACCATCATTTCTGTGTTTTGCTTTGTTATGGAAAACTGAATATTCAACATCATCAGACTCTGAGTATTCAATTAAAATTTAATAAATCTTTCTAGATGAGCACATAAGACTTCTTTAATGGTAATAAGGCCTTTGTCAGACCACAAACTCACCTGATGGAAAGTATTGATATGGAGATCACAAAAATCTAGAGGTAGAATTCAAGGAAGGTATTTATTTGTTTTTAATATAGTATTTCTTAGTATCTATATACAACCTAAGTTATCAAGAAATACAATCCCTTAATGAAATAAATTTAGTGATTATCTGAAACATAAATACAGACCGACAGACGTAACTGGAATAAAATGTTATTTGTTCGTAATGCATAAAAATAACAAGTAAAAAGAGGCTTTTTTTAATATTAGAAGTGCACACCTCAATTAATTTTAGGTGGCTATAGAAATACCAACTCTGTTTCTATGTATCTATATGCAATTCACTCGTTTAGCCACCTCAGCTCACCTGCTAGTTAAAACCCAATGGGTATTCATTTGCGCGATACCATCTACTGTATTTTACCGTTACAAATAGGTAAAGTATAATTATGGATCCAATGCCGATTTCTTGCAGAATTATTGCGACGACGGCTAAAATTATTGTGTATTTGATATTTTGATAGTGTGTTTGAATTATTGGGCAACATCTTTGGATACCTGTTGTAACTCCATAAAGTTGTAATATCAAGTTTTTATTGAATGTGATGTAGTACACTGATTTATTCTATTTCCTAGCTTTGAAGTTTATTTGATCTATCTTTTTTTTTAATTTAAGTTGAGCTAACCGAACAAAAATAGTTACCTACTGTCAACTATTATATGATTTCAAGATTTTATATGATACTATTTTATGATTTCATCTTGATTTCAAGTTCAAAGCTTTTGTGAGTTACAAACACAATTCTCATTGCGTTTTTCATTTATTCTTCAGATTGGCTGTGGCATTTAACTGCTACTGTAATATTTTTTTCTCAATTAGGTAAACACATCAGTAAATTTGCTACTGATGTGTTTACCTAATTGAGAAAAAATTAACCATAAAATAAGATATTGAAAAAAAATCGTTTTAATAATCGTAATTTTTTTCAATCATTCAATTTCCATGACATAGGTATTCATCACGAAATCATCTTCAATCATCTAACATAGACGGTCATACAGTAACAGAGAAAATATAAATGAAATATTATTTATTATACTAATTTTTAAATAACATTTTCCTTAAACCCTAATAAATGTACAACGACTGGGCTAATTATGTTATTCGGAGAATTTCACTTTAAATACCATGTTGGCTCCTGTCCAAAAGTTGTAAGAAAATTAAGAGAATTGCGAGTTTACGTAGTGTAAGCGGATTGTAAGTATTGTTTGATATTGTTTCTAACATGTAATGTTTTTTCCTCAAAGAGGTTTAAAAAGCAATTGGGAAAAAAGCATATTCGTTTTTTCCAAGTCACTATTTTGCAATAAAAGTAAGATTACACATTATAAGGTTATTGAAAAAAAAACTTAAATCATCTACGTATACCTTAAATGAGGATTATGACCAGCTCAGTATACCAACCGGATCTCAATATTACCGACCACCTAATCAATAACCGAATGATATACTTCATGATAAATAAAATAACAGATTATGGTCCAAAACTAACACGAATATTGATTTCGCATGCTGATAATGGCGAACAGAAAAGACCTTCGAATCATTTCCTACTGATTTAGATTACTCGGAATTTTAGATTTAGGCGTGCATAGTCACGACTTCGGGAGCAATAAACCAGAGAGGCTATTTGTGACCGATAATAGAGCACTTTTATTCGTAATTATTACCCACTTGTTCGGAAGACAAGACAAGTAATGATTCTGCCCTACAATCAATTCAAGTACAAAATGAACTTTAGCTATATTCTTGACTTGATATTTGGGTTTTTGTTGGAAATACCGACGCTGTTTATTATCTTGTTAATGAGTAGGTAATCAGGCGTGTCTGTCTTTGATTATGGTGTTTTGAAGATGATTGTCATCAATCAAATTAAATGAGCATTTGGACTTTAAAAGCACCGTATTTGGTCATAATATTGTTATTCCCAATATGGCAATGGAGTTGGCAATAATGATATTTTATTGAATCATACGCACTGCTTGCACCCATTTATAGCTCGCAGCCATAGCATACGTTCATTAGACGCACCTTTTCATATAAAAAAGTTATGTTTTCATGAGGAATTAGTTCAACCCGTTTCCAATTGTGCGTTGCTCAATAACGAATACGATTGGTGGTTATCAAAAGCTTCTATAGCAACTTAGCATAGTACATTCCTAGTGGTAATTCTATGCCCCACGCATTTGAGTAAGATAAGGCTGAGATAAAGATAGACCAACCGGATAATTATTCTTTCCAATATTTTTATTTAATGTGAAAACGGACAAAAGTAATATATTTAATAACAGCTAGAAAACAAATCTCGTAAATATGGTATGTGTTTGGCATTCCTCTTCCTTGTAAGGAAATGAACCAAAAACATCAGCAATTGTCGTATACATAATAAGCCTTCGTTTGACCACGATCTCAACTGATGGTAAGTGATGTATTTTGGAGCATGAAGGTTTAGAACAAAGACATAGGTAGATGCAATGCATGTATATCACATGTGCATACCCCGACCAAGCGTAGAGGTTGATCGCCGCTTCAGTTCAGAGCGAGCGCCTCTGTTGTTGCAGCCGGGCGGCGCAAATCATATTAATTCATATTCACATTACGTTGCCGCGTTTGCTTTGGGAAGTTTGATCTGACTGCGTGTGTTAGGAGACGTCAAATATCAGAACAAGCGGTACTGCAGCGCATCACTTCAACATCATAATACAAGTCGTCACGCTTGTTTTCTATACAAATCGTTCAATCGGTCAAACTATCAGGGAAGCCTACAAAATACCGTTATATTTTAATCGTAAAACAAATTCAGGAAGCAAACAAAAACACCTCACTTCTACATCACAAACACCAAATCCTATTTACTTTCCAAACTAAAGCCGGGTATCGGCCGCAACAGTTTAAAAAAACTATAGCACAAAGCTGCGAATAGCCCCGTGTGAAAATAAGTAAAATACTTGGTTAGAGCTCAAAGCGGGCCGACGAACGTGTCCCTTTGACGCAGATTACAGGTCAGATGCAGACCAAAATGAGCTACAAAATGTAACGAATTTTTATGAAACAACGATGCCGACCGCTCACTGGAACTGAAACAAGGGATTAGGGGAATAGTGTGGAGCTAAGCCTTAGTGGATTGTGGTTTGGGGATGAGCGTTTTGTTATTGGTAGAATCTAATAGTAATTTTCTTTTACTATTTTATGGTTCCGTGATTTTTTTAATCAATTTATTAATACCATGTACAGCTAGGTTGATCATCACTTAAGTCTTCGCGCTCCATAATAAATTATATTTCGCAAATGCATCACGAAGAGTAAAATGATACAGTAAGATATCAAGAATCTTGCGGAATCTTGCAGATATAATTTCATCCTGAAGCACAAGCAGTGCAGACAGCTAATTCAGCCGGGAACCGAACCCGCGCCGCATCCCTCGTTATTTATTACGTCCACTATTGCACTGTGCGCTGGTGGGTCAAGCTGTGAGAGATACCGAACTTAGATATGGAGTTTGTGTGCTGGCGGGCGGGCGGTGCAGCTGTTTGAGTGGCGGGCGGGCGGAAAACTTGGCTGAGAGAAGTTGGTGCGGAATCAGTACTAAATATTTAGTTCCATGTGTGTAGTGCTTTATAGCCAAAGGAGTTGCGCAAACAAGCTATGGAAAGGGCTATGCTCGAGGGTTCTCTACGTAATCGAATCAGGAATGAGGAGATACGTAGAGGATCGCGGGTCACCGACATAGCCAAGCGTATTAGCTCGCTGAAGGATGGACAGGCCATGTAGCACATCGAAAATGGTGACCACGAATCGGCAAACGCAGAGTAGGTCCACCAAGTAGATGGACGGACAACCTGGTGAAGGTGGCGGGCTCGCGGTGGTTACAAGCTGCTGCCGACTGAAGTCACTGGAAGTGTTTGAGGGAGGCCTATGTCCAGCAGTCCACGTGCTACGGCTAAAATGATGATGATGATTTAGTTCCATTAAGGTATTTAGTTAATTGTTGTTAACTCATCAGTGAAAGGGTGTCAATGCCGCTTTATCCATACTAATATAATAAATGTGAAAGTAGCTGTCTGCCTGTTCCTCTTTCACCTAATTACTATACCGATTTAAATAAAACTACTACTTTTTAGTGCGAAAAAGTGTCATTCCGCGGAAAATCTGTATAAGAAGCTAGCTGAGAACTTCTTGACTTCTTCAGTCATCATCATCACCCCATTAACGTTCCCACTGCTGGGACACAGGGACTTCTCTCTAGGCGAGAGAGATTAGGTCTCACTTCACTACGCTGGCCAAGTGCGGGTTGGTGAATGTCACATGTCCTTCAAACTCTTTAAAGTTCTCAGAACATGCCGGTTTCCTCACGATGTTTGCTTCACCGCTAAAGCACTACTTCAGTAACTTGCTAATTTGTTACACTTAATTGTTCATGGAGTTTGGTTACATAAGAAGGTTATATTAATTTAATTATTCATTGATCGCATTAATTTGTTTTTGGAGAACGTGGGTCGTCATTGGATGCGGTTATCAATTAACCGTAGGTAAATAGTTTGGGAATCCTGTGCCCAACAGTGGGCTAGGATAGTCTGTGATTCATGATGATGAAGGTGGTAAAACCACCTGCACCAACTACAAAATAGAAGAGAAATTTCTAATTCTAAAATATATTTTTTTAACAGTTTGCGTTCAACGGTAGTTTAGTAAATGGTATTCTTAGATTTTTTTAACAACTATTAAACACGTTGAAAATGGTATGGCGGTTAGTGTTTAAATTATTATTAGAGTCCGCTTTCCGCTTAAAACTTAGACACAACAACACCATTCAACCTGAGACGCAGAGTTTATTGCAAACTGCGCTTTGTCATAACGACAATAGGTCCAGTTTCGCTAATTGCATCTTTTATTAATTCGCTAGAAGTTATTACCGTATTACTGCGGTGGGTGTGTTGCACTTGCTCAGGCATTTAGCGAAAATAAATCGAGATTTGTGGAAACATTGTATTTCTGTAATTAATTTTTCATTTTTAGTAGATCAGCTTACTCTGGGGGCTGTATAGCAACTTTGTAATGTTAAACATTATATAAAATGTATTATAACATATTTATAAATGTATGTCTACTATAATCAGCATATTATCTGATATGTTAAGTATATCTGACATTAAAGTGCCCGTCGCTGTCTTTATATCCCACGACCTTCGGAATGAAAGTCCAGTGTGCCAGCCAACACGCCTTTTTCAACCCCCGACCAAAAAAGAGGGGTGTTATAAGTTTGACGTGTCTGTCTGTCTAGGACATCATAGCTCCCGAACGGATGGAGCGATTTCAATTTAGTTGTTTTCGTATTAAAGGTGAGTTTGGCCCGAGTGTTCTTAGACATGTTTTATTAAAATCGGTTGAGCAGTTTAAAAGTTATGGGGGTGAGAGCGGGGAAGAAAAACCGAAAATCTGCAAATAGACTCGAGTGGAGTACCAAATGAAAGAGCATCGCGTGCACATTACTAAATATTATGGTGTTTTATTTTAATTAAATTAAGGCATTGGAATCGGGGGTTTTTCTCAAATTTTAAATTTAGATTTATATTAGATTTATGTCGGAAAATTTATCAGGATTGATTGTCTTTCGAGTTTCCTGATATTTCTGGCAAAGTTACATGCGCCATGATCACTGTTGAACTGAAGCTGCAGCGATTGGACCCGAGTAACAGTTTTATTGGTTGACAAAGCGATCTACCCTCTTTCTCACTTTATTTGATGCATTACTAAATTATGGTAAATATCTCGTTATAAATCTAAATACTATTGATAACCATGATAGTTTCGAAAGTTATACTGAACGGATATTTATGATATTTAAAAAATAGGTAGAGTATTTCAAGAGGAAGGTTTTCGTATCCGTGAAAAGACCAAACGGGCCAGCTAGTTAATAAATAAGTTACGAAGCTTTAGTTGTACGATTGATCCATGGAATAAAAAAAAAATTACAATAAATTAAATAAATAAATATATACGGACAATCGACATAGCAACATCTAGCCCCGTGGTAAGCTATAAGCTTGTGTTTCGGGTACTAGACATCTAATATACTTAATATATTTATTTTATTAAGTTATACATAGATATTTTTTTATACATATTAAACACCCAGTCCAAGGAGAAAGTGCTTGCAGAACATACAAACATTTGACCCCTTGACGGGAATCAAACCCGATACCTCTTGCGCCGCAAGCGGACCCTGGCCCACCGCGCCACAGAGGTAGTCAAATAATTAATACAATAATTAATATAAATATATCTATGTCTGTCTATTACATTCAGTATATCTGTTATCTATACCCGTAAGCTAGATCTTACCACGGGGCTAGATGTTGTTGTGTGGATTGTCCGGAAATATTTATTATTTAATTACTTATAAAGTCACATAAACAGGTGTGAAGTTGTTCACCGGGAACTATCATCATCATCCATGTATGAATCACTTTTATATGTCTTAAAAGGGCGTAAGACTTTCTTTTATACAAAGCGAAAGGGTTGTGAAGCAGGCACCAGGCGAATATATTTTGTTCTACAACATTTCAGTTTAGGGCCTTTTTTCGGGAATATACTTGTTTAAGATAGCTTTATCTAATCTGTAGGCCATGCTTAGCCTCATATCAATGGATTGAATTAGTTTTACCCATGGAAGAAGTTAAAATAAAATCGTTAACCACTTTGTTTTTGGTGATTATCATTATGATACTAAATGAGTTTTACTTTAATTGATACCTCTGAAGGGATTCAAATAATATTAACCAAATGTTGTTATTTAAAATAGACAAAACAAGGAGACGTAGTATTGTACCCAGCAGTGGGAGAAACGGGCTGTGGGTGATAATGACTTGCCTTCAGCATCAAACCGAACTTAAAAGCTTGTAACTTGCACCACACACCAAACTCAACTGACACCACAACTATTTCAAACTACCCTATTCTGCTGTATCACATTTACTTTAAAATGCTATTGATTTTATAAATTTAACACATTTATATTTATCCAATACTCGTTGAATTTGTTTATAATATTTAAATTAAGATTGTCAATTACTACTAACGCCTAGAGGAATTATATTAAAATTTAAAATGTAAAATATTTATGTATCTCATTGTAAGTGAACTTTTATAAGTTTTTATGAGAAAATAAAGCTTCGTTAAACCTAAAAGGAAATTTCTCAGCGCCTTACGTTATGTACCTCACAATAAAAGCGTGCACAATAGCAATCCTCGGCGATTAGTATTCAAGGCGCAGGCGCGGATCCGCCGCGCGCCTGGCGCAAATCTTACCGCACGGGTATTATGTTGCTATTTCACTGCAACAGGCGTTTGTCTATAAAACTAGCGGTTTTTGGAACGAAAAAATTCTTACGAAAAGTTGTCACGACACTTTTTGCTATAGTAAGCTATTGTAAGCAGTGCGGCGTCGCATGTTGCTCTGTCTGTCTCTCTCTCTCTTATAGAAAGCAAGCCAGATATTTTCATTTCATTGAACATTGCATTGATAACTTAAAAAATATGTATATTACAACTCCTTCACTAATTAATCGAAAGGAACTTCGTTCCATCTGGGTGTCCCCTGACACCTCTCAAGTTTTTTTTTATATTGAGTTTAAATTACCATGTTTTTAACAATATGCTGGCACTAATCTGTAAATTTCCAAAAGTCCTGATCAGGTACATCAAGGAGTTGGGCTGGTTAGGGCCTAGCTAGGCATAGGGGTAATGCACAATACACATTATTCTAGTTGTTTATATGAATTATTAATGTATTCCAGATTTTGTCATTTAAATTAATTGTGATATTTATTATTATATTTTGAAAAGGTTGTGGCATTGGGCAACCACGTTAAAACCCATTTTGTGACTTATAATCTATATTATCAATAAATGACTATTATGACTATTATACTCCAAAAAACGAAGAAGCAAGAAGCGAGACGTCTGTGCACCCAACCAAGAATTAGAATTAGATGTTGCTAGCGCCATAATCAAGGCTTAAATAATAATTGATACATATCGAAGAGTCAATAGATTATTATCACGGTATTTTCAAGTCATCTTATTTTTAACCCCTGACCAAAAATGAGGAGTGTTATAAGTTTGACGTGTCACTACGCTGTCGTTTTCACCTACGCAGTAATCAGCGAATAATGATGAGATTTTTTTAATATTTATGCTTAGTCTGTCCATGTAGGCTATGTGCTTCTAAGGAAGTAAACGTTTTGACTTTGACTTTAGTATAAAACATATAATAACTAATAGCTAGAAAAGCTTTCTGTTAACATTTTCAGTATTCTCACCGCAAATTGCGTGGCCACCACCTATCTCATTGCAAAGTGGTTTCCGAGAGCCGATGACATTAGCATCTCGGGACGCCATTTTATATTTATACCGGAAACGGAAGACGACATGTTTCCCGGGATAATTCGCTAACATCTTGTTGCAATGAAAGTTGTATGCCATTTAGAGTAGTGTTTTTTTATCTAATAAATATATAACTGACATTAATTTTATTGACTCTTAATTATTATATTTTTATAACATTATTCTTAACTTCTTGTTATTTATAATTCTAATAATTCATGTTACAAAATATTGCACACGTCGGCATGGCAGAATACAATGATACCAAATATATTGTTTACATTTTCTTTACAAGTATTTCAAGCAATAAATATCTTCTTTAAAATTTGTTACCGTAACTTGTAATCTTCAGTTACAGACAAATTTTTGAAGTTTATAAATATGTTTCATTAAAATCTATCAAGCAATAATTAATCAAATCAAGGATAAATGTCAAGATAATTCATTAATGTCATAAAATATGTTTTTATTCAGCCGTTTACTCGTCGATTTGAGAACCTCCTATTATTCGTGAAAGTCGGTTATTCAAAAATACACTATACTATAAGTGCATTTCATCATCATTCTCTTGTCCTTATCCCACATTACGTGGGGTCGGCACAACATGTTTTTTCCTTCCATTTTCCTCTGTCACTCGTCATCTCAACACTCACTCCTTTCTTACACATGTCATCCTTCACACAGTCCATCCATCTTTTCTTTGGTCTACCTCTTCCCACATATCCATCAACACACATATCTAACATTCTTTTCGTCACATGACATTCATCCCTTCTCATAATATGTCCATATATACTATAAGTGCATTTATTTATCCAAAATAAATCAAGCCTTTAATCATTTTTGATGTTTTTAATATTGATTTGATATCCTTACCTTGGCGTGTCAATATTTCCTAATCGTGTTTAGATGTATGTGGCTACAGAGCTCGCTCCCAGAGCAATAACACCCGTGTGATTGCCATATTTCCTCCCTCGCCGCCAGCCCTGCTCTCCCCACATTCTGATTATTACTAACCATACTATACATCTATTTGTGGACCTAGATGTCCGAGCCTTACAATTAAACCTTCACCAATTTCTATTTGGAGACTTTTGTCATAATGCTCTTGGCTATTTTTGACAAGGCGTTGATTAGATTTACAATCGCTGCCCGATTGAGTATTCGACGATTGTTTTTTTTCTTGTACTTAGGTGAATAGTTAAAATTTTGAGGTATACAACAAACGTGATTTTCATAAAGTTAAGCGAGGTTGTGAGAGGCTAGTTCTGTTGTAAGTCAGGATGACGTGTGGATAAAAATAATGTAAGAACCTTGAATGTATTTTTATGGACATTTTATTAAAAACAGATTCCGGTCACCCAGACCGCTCCAGCAGCATCTTTTCATACTTTAAAAATATTCTTTTAAGTGTAATTGCATGCCAAATGATCGGTCAAGTGCGATACTCGTAATAACATTAAAATCTTATAAACCCACCAAAGTTATCGCAAAAAAGTGTGCGATTCGCACACGACAGAAGTGAAACTTCAGTAAATCGCCAAAAGAATCAGAAGAATAAAAAAAAAAAAATCCTTGCAAAAAGATTTTGTTCGGGCGGTCACCCATCCAAGTACTGGCGTCGCGCAACGTTGCTTAACCTTGTTAGCGTTTAATATTGGCTTACCTGTCGTTTTTTCGTTGCATCCGGTTTGAAATCACAACGATCCTAAAGAAGTTTCACTTCAATAAAGAGTTTCATGTGATAGAAGTGATTTCAGAAATCCGTATCAATTACGTCATCACTGAAATCGTGTCAGTATATCAGTAAACCCAAACTAAGCCTTATTTTAAGCCTAGAGGCTTATGTTTAGTTGTCTCCTAATTTTACGTTCGTCACAACCCGAGGGAGGCAGTAACGGCCCGTTGCGCTTCTCGCCCTTAATACTACATCGTCGAGAAGATTACCCTTTACGCGTTAATCAATCCAGTTTATGCCGGTTTTGTAGCTTCGGTGGAAAATCTCGTAGGAGATAAACTTTTACCTACTTTTCTTCCTGGTGATTAGGATAGACATGTTCTTACACGTGACCTCCGGGTGGTGCTAAGAACAGTCTGGTGGCTTCGGCCGCGGCTTGACACCACCCTCCGGGCTGGGCCAGTGCGTGAAGCGATTTTTTCGTGTTTCGTAATGTGGCCCGGAGAAGCCATCTTCTAGGTCTTCATGCCACATCTTAGACCACATCTTCACTTTACATCAGGTGAGATTGTGGTCAAATGAAGGCTTATCTAAACATAAAAAAAAAAAGTGTGTTTAACTTTATGTTTTTGTTGGATACAGTTAAATGCGTTAATGGAAGAATTTTACTTGATACATCTGTTAATCTTTTCACAGTAAATAAAAAGACAAATCTAAATTTTATAAAATAGATGGAGTGTACAAACTGATATTATAAAGTTGAAGAATTTGTATGTATGTTTGTTGAAACGCTACTGGTACGATTTGAAAAAATATTCCAGTGTTAGACATTTATTAATCTATTATTTTTAATCGACTTGTAATTCCTAAAACAAGTACCTAATAGATAAGCAGTATCAAATAGTATTCACAGATCTTAATTCAATTAATTCCGCCATTTTGTTAATTTTATTCTGAAGTATAAAATCGACTTTTATTTTTAGAATTTTAAATAGCATAATATATTAATTGCTAGGAAACCAAACAGTACACCAAGTAACTGATAGTCCCTAAACTTCACTAAACTCCCGAGCCGAAGGATTAGGAACCTTCTAGAATTTCACGAAAGCTTTCCTGGAAGTAACCAGACCCCCGGCAACCTGAACAATACCCTTCACTTTCAGACAGGATCAGTATTGTTCTCAAAAACAACTCACTTTACATCCGCATTTTCTGTTAAATTCTTCAGTAAATTATTTGATTATATTAAAAAAAATGGCTACTCATCATCATCATCAACACGCTATTAACGTTCCCACTGCTGGGGCACAAAAACTTCTCTCTTGACGAGAGAGATTGGGCCTTAACTCACCATGCTGGCCAAGTGCTGGTTGGTGAATGTCAAATGCCTTTCAAACTCTTTAAAGTTCTCAGAACATGCCGGTTTTCTCACGATGTTTTGCCTTCCTCAAAGCACGTGATTAAAGCGCACATTATTTTTTCTAGAAGAAAAATCCAGAGGAGATTTCTTGCTGCGCAGAAACTAATTGGAACTAATTTGGGGTCATTTTAAATGTCATAATGATGTCATTACTTACTAAGCTTTTAAATATGCTCGGCGCAAACGGGCTACCGACGACGGCCACCAGTGGCGGTCGCCGGCTACATCCCCGTAGCCATATACACATATACATATGTATGATTTTGTTGTTTTAAGTTAAAAAAAAAATAAAAAAAAATGTATTTTATAACCACCAACTAAAAAAGAGGGGTGTTATAAGTTTGACGTGTCTGTCTGTCTGTCTGGGACATCATAGCTCCCCAACGGATGGAGCGATTTCAATGTAGTTTTTTTTTGTATGCAAGGTGAATTTGGCGCAAGTGTTTTTAGACATGTTCTATGAAAATCGATTGTGCCGTTAAAAAGTTATTGGGGTGAGATTGGGGAACCGAAAATCTTCAATTATACTCGAGTAGGGTATCAAATGAAAACGCATCGCGTGCTAATTACAAAATATTATTGTGTTTAACTTTTAAAGAAATGAAGGCATTGGAATCGGGGTTTTTTCTTTAATTTTAAATTTAGATTTATTTATTTATATTTTTAATAAGATATTGTACCGTTGCGTAGCTCTGCTCCACGCACTGGTTCTCTGTCGAGCCTGTGTGGCGAGCCTACAACGGATTCGCTTTGGTCCCGTATAGCCTAATAGTGTTGAATTATAACGAAATATCGCAGACTTGAAGCGATCTTATACGGGTGACTTACACCATTCATTAAAAACGGGTTTTACTCAGTATTTCTTACGTGAGTAAATCTCGTTATTTTCATCGAGTCGTTTGATTTTTGTAAAAATTTTGGATAGGATTTTATAAGTCTTCTCTACATTACGCCACTGTCTGTCGTTCTATTTCTTTCATGCCCATCCAAAGGTTGCCTAGTAGAGATCGCTCACGTACTCCGATGTATTGTCTTGTTACTGTTTAATGTTTGTATAATATTTTTGGTGTACAATAAAGAGTTATCTACCTATCAAAGTCAAAGTCAAAATGTTCATTTCCTTAGACGCTCAGGGCATACATGGGCAGGTCAACTTAAAGCTTATTTAAATAAAAACTAAGAATAATCAAGGAAATAACATTGTCTTAACTGCTCGTTTCAATGTTTTACACTGAGTTGAGAAGCGAATAGAACAGCCCAGCTTTCATCTCTTATGTTGTTATATTGGTATAACAGTATAACAATATTGGTGTACAACATAGTAACCACAGATACATTTAACATTAACAAACAAATGCTAGTCAATCATGCACATAACAGAAAAAAAAATCAGAACATATCTATGTATCTAAAAACAAAGAATAGTTTTATATAGTAAGTACCTACATCATAGATTTCCAATTCTCTTAGAGGCATCAGTGAGCTCGTTCAATAGAATACCAATCCACAATAGGTATCTCACACTACCTGTGTACGAACGAGTACGAGTTGCAATACCGTCCAATCAACGTAATATATACGTTTTCATCCAAACTGGATTTATTCGATACATTTCATAACCCTCAATATACCAAGCAACATAGCCACTGCTAGTTGGCTATATTCCCGCTTGTTATTGAAAACTGATATAGATTTCGTTATGAAATATGGTAGAAGCGAGTTTCGGTTTTTCTAAAAGAGGATCTCATTTTGACCGTTTTAGAGCGAGCGCTCACTAGCGACAGAGTTTTTAGACAGTTTTGTCTCACACAGACAAGTCTTGTCATTAAAGTGTTTTGTTTACATCACGACGCGCACACCTACAACTAAACGATATTATTATAACGAGTAG
The DNA here is from genome assembly GCA_929108375.1 of Gymnoscelis rufifasciata. Lineage (NCBI taxonomy): Eukaryota > Metazoa > Arthropoda > Insecta > Lepidoptera > Geometridae > Gymnoscelis > Gymnoscelis rufifasciata. The sequence goes on along the minus strand of OV815315.1, from coordinate 478,427 downwards.
ACACACCAAACGAGGGGTAAGAAGAACTGCAAGGTTTCAGTCTGCCTCAGTGGCGTAAATTCCGTTTGCAGCAAGCGGAAAAGAGTTCGATTGCCACCGAGTGTTCAAGAAAGTTCTCCTTGATCTGGGCGCTTAAAATGTTTAATAAAAATATATTATATATTAAATTAAGTATAGCAGATGTAGTACCCGTAACACAAGCTTACCACGGGGGTAAATTATGTTTTTGTGGAATATATATATATTTCCTATTCTCTTTATCATCATCATCCTATCAGCCATAGGATATCCATTCTGGCCATATTCCTCCCTCAAAGAACGTCGGTTGGCGCTGCCAAAATTTCACCACTCAAGTATTACACATATCTTAGAAAGAGATTTCAGTTTTAACATCCCTCAATATCCAACTAGAGGTGGCCATTTTGTCGCTGGTTGATTGCGTTTGTTATTGAAAAGATATGGATTTGATAACATCATCATCCTGCCCTTGTCCCACATGTGGGGTCGGCACAACAAATGTGTTTTTCTTTCATTTCCCTCTATTTTATTTGTTACTAGTGGCCCGCCCCGGCTTCGCACGGGTTTTTGTTCAATTTTTTTCCCGGCAACTATTAGATTTTTTCTCGCCTTTTAAACCTTCCCTAGACCTCCACGAACATTTCAAGACTATGATAAGATAAATCCGTTCAGCCGTTCTCGAGTTTTAATCGGACTAACAAACAACAATTCATTTTTATTTATATAGATATAAACTGATAAGTATTTATATTTATATAAAAGTGAGGTGGTTTTCTCTCATTTATCTCTCGTCCTCTTTTTTGAAATTAGACATCATAACCGTCATTTGCACTTGCAGCCTGATCTTATCAACTTCATCATCATCATCACCCTATTAAAGTTCCCACTGCTGGGATACAGGGACTTCTCTCTTGACGAGAGAGATTAGGCCTTAATTCACCACGCTGGCCAAGTGCGGGTTGGTGAATGTCACATGTCCTTCAAACTCTTTAAAGTTCTCAGAACATGCCGGTTTCCTCACGATGTTTTGCCTTCACCGTTAAAGCACGTGTTTTTAAAGCGCACATAAATTTCTCAAGAAGAAAAATCCAGAGGTGCGTGGCGGGGTTTGAACCCACGACCTTCGGAATGAAAGTCAAGTGTCCTCCCACTTAGCCAACACGGCTTATCAACTTATTATTAAAATTTCTGCGGTTCGTCAAGCCATATAAAATGACGAATAAAGAATGTTTCCTCAAATTTGATGTTTACATATAAAACGAAACGAGACGTCTTAAAACCACCAGAATAAAAGTAAGTAAGAAGTTTAAGTTATAAAAGAATAAAAGAAAACAAAAAAATAGGTATATTGTTAGAGGAAAGAATATAAAAAGAAAAATGTTAAATAAATGTACTTTTTAATTCGTAAAAAAACTTAAAACAAATTATGACAATCACAGTTTTTAATAACCCTTACAAAAATATAAAACTATTTACAATATAATAGAATAGCGTCATTATGGCCGAAATGTCAATAAAGTCTTATTTTTTATTCTTAAGGAAGTATGGGTCACTCCTGAAAATCTCGTTGGCAAAGTTACCAAAGTACTGAGTTGTGGAGTACGGCGCATTAATGTGTGGAAGAGATGAAGGTAAGGAAGAGAAAGCTAGGAAAACATTTTTGAAAGATGGGTGCTGAGTTAATGTTCCTTGAGGATGAATTTGTTGAAGGATTTGAGGCTGTCGCTCTTGGAAATGAAACTCGTAGGGGGGAGGGGCAAGAGTGGCCTGAAGGGGAAACTGGCCTGGTAGTGACTGGACCTGCAACAGCTGCACCGGTTGAGCTTGACCTACTTCTTGGACTTGGACTGGTTCTAATCGTTGAACAGGAAATGTTCTAACTCTCAAACTATCTCCTTCCGGCTCTGCGTCCGATTCAACATTGTTTGACTCGATAGTTGATGTCTCCGGCGTTGAAGATGACTCTGGAGGTGGTAGAGATGAGGGTTCTAAAGAAACCGGCGATTCAGTTGTCGATGTCGCTGTTACTGGGGAAATAGTCGACTGGAGCCTAGAGACAAGGCTTAGTGTTGAGAGGGCTTGCAGAGAAGACTGTGTAGGTAAAGGAGGCTCAGTAGTAGGAAATGGAATTATCGTTGATGGTGTTGTGCTAGAAAGGGATTCTGCTGCGCTTGATGGCTGCCTAGTTGTTCGTGTAGATACAGTCGATACAAACTTTGGTACGATCGAAACTGATCGCTGTGTAGTTGAACTTGTTGATTTGCGAGAGAACTTATTTGTAGATCTAGGCAATATTGTAGTTGATACGGTAGACACTTCACTGCTTAATCCATTTAATTCTTCAGTCGCAAACGTAGGTTGTGAGTTTAATGTAATAACTGGTGTTGAAGATACGAGCAATGGAGTAACCGCTGGTGTGGCTGTGCTAATAGTGGGTAAAGGACGTTGTCTTATTCTAATAAGGCCAATATTACGAGGCTGATTGACATTTGGGATAAGAAGAGGCTTTACTGCTGCTGGCAGTGGTGTCGATGAAGTCAAAGGAAGAAGAGATACCAATGTTGGAGAAAGTGTCGGGAGAACTGTAGTCGATGTTTGTACCGTTGGTTGAACTACTAATTGAAGAGCTGGGGCTGGTTCAATGGTTTGTGCTTGAACTGGTTGTGGTTCAACTGTTTGCAAAACTGCAGAAGGTGATGGTTCAACAGTTTGCAACAGAGGCTGAATGGGCTGTGGTGAAGGCGCCACAGGCTGCAACAATGGTTGTGGTGAAGGATCAACAGTTTGCAACAGAGGTTGAATCGGCTGTGGTGAAGGCTCCACAGACTGTAACAATGGCTGTGGTGAAGGATCAACAGTTTGCAACAGAGGTTGAATCGGCTGTGATGAAGGCTCCACAGACTGCAACAATGGCTGTGGTGAAGGATCAACAGTTTGCAACAGAGGTTGAATCGGCTGTGGTAAAGGTTCAACAGTTTGCAACAGAGGTTGAATCGGCTGTGGTGAAGGCTCAACAGGCTGCAGCAAGGGCTGGTTTGGTTGTGGTGATGGTTCAAAAGTTTGCAGCAATGGCTGAATCGGCTGTGGTGAAGGTTCTACAGGCTGTAACAGAGGTTGAATCAGATGTTGTGAAGATTCTATAGGCTGTAACAGAGGTTGAATCGGATGTGGTGAAGGTTCTACAGGGTGTAACAGAGGTTGAATCAGATGTTGTGAAGGTTCTATAGGCTGTAACAGAGGTTGAATCGGATGTGGTGAAGGTTCTACAGGGTGTAACAGAGGTTGAATCGGATGTGGTGAAGGTTCTACAGATTGTAATAAAATTGGCTGTTGGGATTCCTGAACTGGCTGGATTGTTTGTAAAGATTGAACTGGCACATGTTGGATTGGTTGAAGATTAGCTGGTTGAAGTAAATGTTGTTCGTGAAGAAGTTGGGTGTGAGGTTGAAACAGTTGTCCTTGATGCTGAATGTAATATAATGGAGACGGTGTTGTGTGTTGAATAGATTGAAGGGAAAGTGGGTTAACGAACGATCCTGCATTCTGTGACTGTGGTAGAGGCTGAAGCAGTGGCGGCGGAGATGGTGATGGCAGTGGTAGGTACGGCCCATGTGCATTACTTCTTAGCGGACCCAATGAGAATTGGGAGTAGCTCAAATATTGTGGTAGCGTGCTTGAAGCCTGAAATAATAATGCATATATGTTTATTGGTGAAATTTTAAATATTAAGTTCGTAGTTAAAAGTAAAAGTAATCTTATTATTTTTATTTTTCTTTATTTCTTTCTTTCTTACCGGAGAAAATGTACTGATTTCCACTGGAGGTGATGGCGTTTGTGCCACAATTTGTGGTTCTGGGCTTAATTTCTGTTCCTTTTCATTTATTTCTAGGTGGTGTTCTTCATGAATTTGTTTACCTTCTACGTTTTGTATAGCTTCGGGTTTTTCAGGCAACTCATTTTTGAGTTCCTCTATTTGTTGGAAGAAGTTACGTGGGAATCCTTGAATATCAGCGGGGAGGATCTGTTGAATAAGTTGTTCAGAGAACACTTGTTGTCCTTGAACATTCAATAGCTGTAATGGATTAATAGCTCCTGGTTGCGATGGAGGTGCATCGTAATGATAAGGTTCAGGATTTTGCGGCTGTGTTTCCTGCGCTTGTTTGACAGCTTCAATATTTTGTAGATTTTGCAGGTTTTCCTGTTCTGCTTTCACTGCTTGTTCAGCAGCTATAGATTGCTCATTCAATTCAGCATTTGATATATCCAGAGCTATTTTCTGAGGTTCGTAGCTTTGTATTATATTATTGTTTTCTTGTTCTTTAATAATTAGTGGTTGAGCTATTTGAGGATTGTTCTGATTGGGGATATAGTAGGATTCGTGTTTTTCGTAAGAGCTGATGGATGGTGTATGTTGGAGGATTGCGTCAAATGTGTCATGGAGAGCTCCCTCCGTGTTTGTTTTGTGTTCGGAGTATAGTAGCTGTGATGGAACTGGTTGGGATATCTCGAATCGGAGCTGTAACAATTATAAAGGATAAAGATTAGTTTAATTATTTATGACATACCCCCAAATTCTATTAGACGAAGAAAAATCTCGTTTATAGGTAAGAGGTACATAGTTCTGTTAGAGCACCAGTCAAATGTTCTGGCTGCTGCTATTGTATAGAAACTGGGTTCAAATTAAAGGTGCATTTCGGTCATAAACTCGCAAACTTCAATAGACCGGAGCGTTAGTCCTACTAATATAATAAAAGCGAAAGTTTGTGAGGCGTAAGTGGGTAAATGTTTGTGTTTGTTGCTCTTTCACGGAAATACTACAATAAAACTTCACATTAATATATCTTACATATCTGAACAACACATAGGCTATTTTTTATCGCAGAAATATTTGTAATTCCGCGGGAAACTCCATTTAAACGATGGGAACACCGCAGGGCGAAACAAGAATAGAATAATTCTTACTCCTCGTTGATACGGAGAGGCAGATGGGTAGGGGCGGCTGGAGAGCGGAGCCGGCGCCCGGCCCTGCCCCACCAGGATGTCCGGGATCCTCGGAGCTCCATACTCCCTGTGAGGGACCCTGGGTTGGCGGTACTCCTGCCGAACAAGAACATTCTATTTAATCATTCATAATCATTTATTGCTGGAAATATGGTATAGTATAAAAGGCTTAAAATAAAATATATGACCAATAACATTGGCATGCAAATATACATTTTAAAATTATAGAGGATAATTCAGCTTGATGCCTGATTATTGTTTGCAACATATACGTACTACTTTTCGTACAAATTATGTCAGCTCATCAAACAGCAGATGCGAAGCAGATGCAGATGAGAAGCATTGTGTTATTTTCCTTAGATCAAATATTTAGTTCGAGCATAACGGTTTTAATTTAATTTGCGTATTGTGAGATTTTGAAGAAACCTTGTTTTAACGTCATTTACTTCATAATAAATAATGTATCCTCATAACTCGTGCGTTATCTTTTACTAAACCCTAGATCGTTCTAGATCGAAATTTCTTATAGGCTTGCATGTTTTATGTATCTACATAAAAACTAAAAAGACAAGCTTAGTCCGTCTGTAAGCCTGTCGAAAAATAACGAACACCTATTTTTCGCTCTATCAATTTAATAAGAAAGCTTGTGAGATACAAATTTAGTACAAAAAGCGAACTTTAATGCACTGTACCGTTTTGATTTATCGTAAAAGTAAATAAAGTTCATCATCAACATCCTATTAACGTTCCCACTGCTGGGACACAGGGACTTCTCTCTTGACGAGAGAGATTAGGCCTTAATTCACCACGCTGGCCAAGTGCGGGTTGGTGAATGTTACATGTCCTTCAAATTTTTTTTTTAAGTTCTTATAACATGCCGGTTTCCTCACGATGTTTGTCTTACAAAGCGCACATAAATTTATCAAGAAGATAAATCCAGAGGTGCGTGGCGGGGTTTGAACCCACGACCTTCGGAATGAAAGTCGAGTGTCCTCCCACTTAGCCAACAAGGCTTTTAAAATAAAGTTAGGTGATTATTTTCTAAGGATATTCCTAATTATTTTGTTTTCATCTAACCTATTATAACCATTACGTATACAAAGACGTCCTCTCAACCTTTACAAAATAATTTGACAAGAAACATCCAGCAATAAAGATGAAAGGCATGTAAAGCACAGCTATTAGACGTCTCTCGTGTTTTTTCCCGTCTTGAAGTGACGGGAAAAAACAAGGTAAAATATATATTTGTCTCTAAGCAAAGTGAAGAGTCACTTTTACGCAATTGGCGCACAAATCACGGCGAAGCTTGTTACATCACAGTTCTTTGTGAGAGATTTACGGGAAAGTGTTTTTATTTTGTGATTCTATTGATATTTTCTCCATATTAGTCTGGTGCTTAACAGACCTCTCATGGATTTTCAGGCTTCCATCCACGGTAGTCCTCACAATGTGATCTTAGGAAACTTTTTTGTTGTTTAACTTACATTATTAATAATTTTATTTTTGTTATAGGTACATAGTACTAAATATGTATAATAGTTTGATTAAAATTAAATAGATGATCATATCCGGTACTTACGGTTACGGTTTTAACTAAAAAAGCTGTTATAAAAAGTGTTTTACAGTTTATTCATTTATTCCATTATTTACTACGGTTGCAGATCTGCTCACCCATCTACAGTAGCTGTCTGTCTGAGTCGGGCCGATTCCACAATCTCCGAGTAAACTTAGACATTGACTATTTATGTCAATGGTTAGTTATGTCAAAAGCTATTTCACTTAATGTGACTGAGCGAATTGGCTCTTTATTATAACCGTAGATTAACTTATTCAAAGATGGTGAAATATGCCCTTAGAATAAATTAGTATATTTTTCAAACTAACAGAGTTTTCTAAATCTCAACTTTGCTTATTCGCCATTATTTTCAAAAAAGATGTCAACAAATTATCCTATCCATGGTTGTCTGGAAGACATTGTTTGAGCGATAAGACCGCCCATTACGCATTCTCAATTCCGTTTTTATTTTCTTATTGTATTTTTTCATTGTTTGGTGTGTGTAATATAGAATTTTATATTTATCTATACGTATAATAATTGAGTTGTCTCTCAAATTAGCATTTAAGAGTTTCCTGAATAAAACGTTGTCCTTCGACGTGTTAGACAAGAAATTGTAAGTAAATTATGTTTATGATACCACCGCAGGCGTTCACCTTGAGTTTCAGGTGACCTGGAGATGGGATTCGTGTGCTTATTAAGCGGACATTGGAATTTTGCCGTTGGTTTATGAGTCAAATATTGTTGATGGAAGTCCTATCTCTAATGTTAAAAAACAAACTTAAAAATAAATAAAATTTAATTAAATTGTTCTTTTAGTTTCAAACATAAGAGTGACCAAATTGTGAATAAGACATTACAACATTATAGTTATAAGTATACAATTATGGTTATAAGATTATCTCCATTACCATTATACCTTCTTTTTAGCATTATAATTTTGTTATAGCTGATTTATTTTCTAAGATTTGTAAAATAGAACCATTAAATTAAATGTTGTATCTTGTATTCAGTTCTAATGATGTCAAATATAATTTCACATTCAATTGTGAACGTCATTTAAGTTTCACACCAATCAGACTTATTAATACTTGCTGTTGTTTTTGATACAAAAAAATATTGGTAATTCGAATATTGTCGAATTAGTATTACCAATACCTGTTAAAGTAACAGAGTCGTTAATTTTTCATTATCTCACCGTGCAATACAATGTCCTCTCAATTTATCCGCTGCGGTTATCCGCTCAGTATTCCCAGCTTTGCAGTAAATTAAGTCGCGACGCCCGGGGCCGGCTGGAGAACGGCGTTATAAATTGTGGATATGTGCGATATTGCGGGAAAATAAACAACGCCTTAATACGCCCCCGTCGGGTAATCTTGGCTTTTGAGATGGGGAGGGTTTTAATTAGTTAGTTGAGATATTAGACACCGGCTAAACCACCTTAGGTGAGATACGGTTAATGCATCATTTTAAAGATAATATAAATAAAGAAACACTGTCGGACAATCCACACAACAACATCTAGCCCCGCGGTAAGCTTAAATTGCGTGCACATTACATAATAATTATAATATTTTACTTTTTTTTTAATTAAGGCATTGGGGTTTTCTTATATTTTTAAATTAGATTTATATTACATTATGTTATTCATTATTATGCTGTACAACATTCGTAAAACAAGGTATGTTTGCAGAACTTCTGGATACCAGATAGCACAGAAACTATGACGTCCCTTAACGTCTGAATTTAGGAAAGCTCATTTCACAAAATTGTATATAAATCAATTACGTCAAACACATTCGTCAATTGAAATAAACTTGTCAATAGAATAAAAGAAGAGTCAGTTTTACAAACCTTTTCTTGTTCTACATAGATAGGTTACCTAAGGTCTAACTGAATCGAGAACCATCCTACAAGTGAAAGCGACGCATTGTTTTCCCAGGTGTGAGTAGAACCTGCCCTAATTCCAACAAGCTATGAATAAAATTACTCGCCCCCTCCGAATAAAACCGAACGGCTCACGAATGGTTTTATATTTCCGAAGAAACCTCACTAAGGCTGTTCCAAATAAAGAAATAGAAAAGTTAAAAAAGGATTCACGAAAATACTTCGATGTTGAGTGGGAAGTCATTAAAGTATTTGAGTTTTAAATGGCTTATTATTTAGAGAGATTTTATTACGAAGAGATTGTAATAGGATAAGGACCTTGATTTAATTTGGAGATATAATTAGGATTTAACTTATTAAACACTTTATTTGTATAGTAATTGTAAAAAGGGGGACTTTAATGCTATAGCGTTATCTACCAGCTAACCTGAGTACATAAAGTAATCAAAAATAGTTGCCATGCTAAAAAAATACAATTTACAGCAATGTTTTTTAGATTAATCTTCAAATTAATGTATATTTTTATACCTCTTATGATTCTTAGCTATCATGGATGTTCTATATCTTACAAGATGAATTAAACTATTAATTATATAGGTTAACAAATAGTACTCTTTTGTGAATTAAAAACGAAAATGAGATCTTATTTGAATGTTAAATAAATAATTACCAAGTCTACTTGTAGATGTTCTTTCCCATTCTCTAATAATCAAGAAATCGTAGCAAAATGCTCTTAAAATCAGCAATTTATAAAACGTCGCATTTGATAAAATGGACAACCTATGGTAGTTAATTCGACCTAGAGATGCCCTAAATTGACTATATAACAAGGCTAGAACATAGTTTAGTACGAGATGTCGAAACTAATGCTGGCTGGTTCAAAGTCAAAGTCAAAATGTTTATTTCCTTAGAAGCCTATGCTTACATGGACAGTTGGCATTAGAAATAAACTACTTAAAACTCACTATTTAGTATTGGAGTAATTTTTTTAAATTCATTTAATATTTATAATTACTTACACAATATGTACTCTCCTTCTATTTCCCTCACACAACCGTCATCTCAAGCTTGATTAGTCATTACTACCTAATACAATCATCTTATTTTACTTCGACAATTCTTCTAATAATATAAACTCGAAAGTTTGTGAGTATGGAATTGAGTAAGGTTGCTGTGTGTTGCTTTTTCACGCAAAATCTACTGAAAGGATATCGATGAAACTTCACAACAATATAGCTTGCATATCAGATTAACACATAGGCTACTATCTACCGCGGTAAAATACCAGTTTCTGCTATTACGAGTAAAGCCCGATTTAGATCAAATTTGGCACGATCATTGCTGTTTGCTTCGGAGGCTGACTGCCTCAGTGGCGCGGTAGGCCAAGGCTCGCTTGTGGCGCAAAAGATAGCGTGTTCGATTCCCGCCGATGGGTGATGTGTTGGAAGTATTGCAAGCACTTTCTCCTTGGTATTTAATATGTATAGTAAAAAAATATATGTATGTTATAATAATAAAAAGCATTATTTTGGACAAACATAAGTACACACTTAACAAACACAGTAAGTATCACACAGTACATACAATAAAAAAAAAATTATTTACCTCTATAATATATTAAGTATATCAGATGTCTAGCCGTAACACAAGCTTAGAGCTTACCACGAGGTCAGATGTTGTTTTGTGGATTGTCCTGATATATCTTTATATATATAATTCTTCTGTGAGTGTGTATGTCACTGAACTTCTCTCAAACGACTGGACCGATTTTGATGTAATTTTTTGTGTGTGTTCATGGGGATCTGGGAATGGTTATATTCACAATACGGTCAACTAGATATTGTTTTTTGAGACGTGGGACAGGACAACGTCTGTCGGGTCGACTAGTTTAAATATAAATTTTTATTTTCCTAGTTTATAACAAAAGTTTCTGTTAACGCGGGCATAGCCGGATAGCTGGTATTTTATAAACATAGGTACATTCAGTTATTTGAGCTATGAGGAGTGGTCATAAAACCTCTATTAAACATAGCACTAACATGACATACTAGAGTGAGACGTGTAATATAATTCTAAGGTTATTTAGTTCAAGCCTGCACGTGTGAAACTGGTTTTGTGAATTCAAAACACACGTTGCGAATGTTGCAAACCGCGACATTTTGTTATAGACCACTCACATCTGTGAAAGTCAAGCGAACAAGTGACCTCTTATTTCATCCAAATAACATAAACGGATCGAAACGCTTACAACATATTGCTGTTATATAGATAAGTTATATTAGTGATAGTTGGGGCCGAAAAGTTCTCGAATGGAGGCCGAGGATCGGTAAGCAAAGACTTGGTGAAACTTGCTGGCTCACGGTGGATGCAAGTGGCGACCGATCGGAATAATTGGGGTCTTTGAGGAAGGCTTATGTCCAGCAGTGGGCGTCTAATTGCTGAAATTATGATGAGTGATGAAGATGATATAGATAAATTACTTGTATATGTCAGTTAACTATTATTATTAATACAAATATTATTTACTAATTTTGTGCCAGCAGTTGCGGTTATACAAAAATTAATTTAAACTTTTTTTAGATATTAATTAATAAAAATTATATATAAAAAAAATTTTAATTATTAGGTGAAATTTTAATTAAACATAATTTATTTTTATATGAATTAATAAATTTAAATTATAAACTAGGATTAGATACCCTATTATTTTAAAATTAAATTTTTATTCTAAAATAGTATATAAAAATTTATTGAAACTTAAATAAATTGGCGGTATTTTAGTTTATTTAGAGGAACTTGTTTATTAATTGATAATCCACGATTAAATTTACTTAATTTAATATTTTGTATATCATTGTTAGAAAAATATTTTAAAAAAAAAATAATATTTAAAAATTAATAGTAAAAATTAAATCAGATCAAGATGCAGATAATAATTAAGAATATAATGAGTTACAATAAATTTATTTAAATGAATATCATCATCATCACCCTATTAACGTTCCCACTGCTGGGACACAGGGACTTCTCTCTTGACGAGAGAGATTAGGCCTTAATTCACCACGCTGGCCAAGTGCGGGTTGGTGAATGTCACATGTCCTTCAAACTCTTTTAAAGTTCTCAGAACATGCCGGTTGCCTCACGATGTTTGCCTTCACCGTTAAAGCACGTGTTTAAAGCGCACATAAATTTCTCAAGAAGAAAAATCCAGAGGTGCGTGGCGGAGTTTGAACCCACGACCTTCGGAATGAAAGTCGAGTGTCCTCCCACTTAGCCAACACGGCTTGGCTTGGGAAATGAATATTAATTTGTAAAAATTAATTGAAAGTGGATTTAAATGTAATTTTAATTAATAAATTAAAATGATTTAAAATAAAAAATGATTTAAAATTACTGGTGTTTAATATATGTATAGTAAAAATATCTATATATGTATGTATATTATATTAAGTATATCAGATATCTAGTACCCGTAACACAAGCTTAGAGCTTACCACGGGGCTAGATGTTGTTGTGTAAATTGTCCGGAAATATTTATTTATTTATTTATTTATTATATTAAGCACTAGCAGCCCGCCCCGGCGTCACACGGGTAAAAAAAAATCCCGGTAATTTTTAAAGGTTTTGTTGAAATTAAGTTATGTCAAAGACAATTTTATTCACAATGAAGTACTCTTAACCAACAGCATATTTATTTGAATAAAGATTAATATTATTATGTTGATACAACTTAAACAAATTATTTCGACCAAATGAGGTACCATAAAAACGGTTTTTGAGAGTTAATCTTAAAAGATAGACTTATACTATCGCGGACTGTTTTTTAGATCATTAAAAGAGCTATTATTCTTTAATACATATTTTTTGTGTAACTTGAACCGTTTTCACGGCGCACGCAACGGAAGGCTTAAAAGATGAAATATTTTCTCCCGTTTTTTACACATTTACCACTATACCTTTGCTCCTATTGGTCGTAGCGTGATGTGATATAGCCTATAGCCTTCCTCGATAACTGGACTATCCAACACAAAAAGAATTATTCAATTCGAACCATTAGTTTCGGAGATTAGCGCGTTCAAACAAACAAACAAACAAACTCTTCAGCTTTATAATATTAGTATAGATGTGTAGTACCTGTAACACAGCTTCAGAGCATACCACGTTGCTAGATCTTGTTGTGTGGACTGACCGGAAATATATATACTTTATTTATTTATTAATTTTTTAAGCTCTAAGCTACGGGTACAAGACATCTGAAGATATACTTAATGTAATAGACATACTTGCATAGATATTTTTTTAGATATTTTAACACCCAGTCCAATGAGAAAGTGCTTGCAGAACATACAAAAACTTGACGTAATCGAACCCGCTACCTCTTACGACGCAAACGGACCCTCGCTCAGTGCGCCACGAAGGCAGTCAAATAAGAATAATATAAGGCCAATAAGATAATAAAATAGTCGAAAATTTGATTGGACGCAAAATGGCGCAGAGTCCAATTATAAGAAATTGAATTGAAGATAAGAAGAGATCGACAGATAATTAACAATTAATATAATTACACAAACGCCCAAAATAACGCAAACCTGAGCGTGGGAGGATGTGGAAAAAGTTATAATGACTTATTTTGTACACAAAGTGTAACGCGCTTGCTTAGACCGGCAGGGTGAGAATATGTACCTACGTTACACAAGTAACCTTCATTTGCTTACATTCTCTAAATTATTCATCTTAATTTTTTATCTTAACTTTGTGGAGTAATTAATTATATAGTAAGCTCCGACTCGTGGTCGAGGTCTCGTGGTCGCTCTCCAACAAGGTGGTCGGACCTCATCTCAAAATTGACTCAGTCCACCATTACCGACTGCTCCCGCACCGCAACTAACAGGGAACAATGGCCGCGCATTGCAAAAGCAGCAACCCAATATAAGGACCCCCCATAACCACGACCACTGTCAAGAGTGACCGACTAAGAAGAAGAGAAGCTCCGACTGCGAAGCGGGATTGCACCGCCCATTGTACACCTACAAATCACGTTCCGTTTTCACAGACGTTATCCCGCGTTGCAGACGCTGTCGCGTCGTAGTCGCTTCGAGCTTTGCTGACGCGTAGGTTTAGGCGAAGCCTTATATTGAATCATAAATGAATAATAGCATTATTTATAACATCAGTCAATACTCTCGTATTGAGTTGGTTGTTGTTCTAAACTTTTACAATACATAATACAAAGTTAAAGTTTTTGATAAAAATCTAAATATTGAAAATTTGTATTATTTCTTTTTGAATAAAAGTAAGATTGTTTTCCATATAAGCAGTTTCTTGACCCATACAAACAGAATTATATTGACAACGATAAATTTATGTCGATAAAAGATTATGTCGATAATTACTTATATTTTTATTCAAAGGGTTTGTTAACGTTTTTATAGCAATTGCTTAGTTCAAAGTGAGATAGCTCTTGACATACATATCTAACTATTGACTTGGCATAACTAACCATTGCTGGGATTTTGTGGAATAAGCTCTAAATATAAATGTTTACTGTACTCTTTGTCAGGTTTTATATAATAAATAAGTTAATAATATATAAAAAGAGTATTAATCTTATCAAACTTGATAAAATATACTCGAACCTAAAGTGTAACAACACTCATTTCCTAGTTTCGAAAGTATAATTTCACTGCTATAAATATTAATATCAACGTAACATTATTTTCGCAACCTCATGAATGTTTTGAACATCTCCAACCGGTCCGAAGGCCTCATCTGTTGCTCTAATATCAATCGTAAATCAACACGCACATAAAGTACCTGTTTATGTATGTATGTATGTTGCGTGAATAAAGCTTAGCATATATTATACAATTTGTGTGTTTACTAACGGTGTCGTGTTCGTATCCGGTGAAAACTGGTTGACGAACTTGGGAGCGATGCACTAAAACGTTTCTTTTCCTCTTAATACAAGTAGGTCTAACTATACACTCCTGTATTCATAAAAATATTTAGCTTTTTATTTCAGAATTAATTATAGTTTGATAAAAAAACGTCATTTATAAACTTAAATTTGTGCCAAGTTAATAACAGTTTGATAAAAGCTTTTTATCTTTGTTAATCTCTTTATTAGTCGCAAAATAAGACATAAATAGGTTTAGTGTGTTTTGGCCTATTCTCTAAGCTCCAGAGAGGCTTTGTGCAGGGTTTCTTTACGAGATCGAATAAAAAACAAATTTGTTTTCAGGCAGGCCTCATACCACATATTCAATCAATCATACATTAAAAACCATTGAATGTAAAAGTGATTGATTGAAATGATTGACATACATCAGATAGCAGAGATGGTTGGGGCTGTAAAGTTCTGATGACGCTCGCATAAACGAACAAACAATCTAAACATTTTCATACAAAAACTGGTACGTTGCAGTGCAATTTATCCCCGGGAAGGGATGGGCCGGCTTATAGCGATCGCAGCGATTGCAGTGAAGGGGAGAAATCGTGGATTTACCTCAAATCGCGATATTATCTTTTCAAGTCGAATTTATCACCGATTCCTTTTGGCGAGATAGGGATGCATAGACGTGCCCATTTTGCTTTTTTAAATAACTTGGAAAGTAGAATGGCTCGTTTCCATACAGACTGACGAAAAAGGGTCCCAAAATAATATATATTATATAGTTAAATAAGTCATATATTACTATTGTAGTTTGTTAGAAGTAAGGGAACAAATAACATGTCACAAGAGATCATATATATATCGATCCTCAGTGATTTTATAATCATTTCCTTTTGACTAATTAAAGCTTCCTTTGAAATTGACACTTTTGTATAATTTGTTATAGCACGCCACACTAAGAAGATGTTTAGAAACGTTGATTTTAATCACTTACTTGTGTGTTGACTGTACACTATTCTGTTCAGTCAGTCTGTTAGCCCGGACAAAAATACTGGACGCCTAATTTTTCACTTTATCAACAACATCTAGCCCCGTGGTAAGCTCTAAGCTTGTGTTACGGGTATTAGACATCTGAATATACTTAATAAAATTTGAATAGACATACACATAATATATCTTTCTTATGATACATATTAAACAACTAGACCCAGGAGAAAGTGCTTGCAGAACATACAAACCCTTTGTTTCCTTGGTGGAACCGAACCCGCTTCCGTAATGTACAAATTTAGTAAAAATTGCACAAAACTATAATGCACTGAGATCATCTAGAGTTTGCATTTATAAGAAAAATTAAAAATAATATGTAATTTATTTTATAATCTTACTGACGGATATTTTTTTTGCTATTAAACCTATATTACCCTATATTGGTCCCATGGTGGAGACGTATCGGAAAAGCCTAAATTAGGTGACAATACCGTTCAGAATAAAGACCCCGCGAGGAGCAGTAACTCTCCAACGATTCTATTGTAAACAAAGGTTATTGTGCCTTTAATCTCGGGAATGTTAGATCGTGTGGTGAGAGCACATGCTTAGTACGCAATTTAACGTACAACGCCGCTGCTCTTAATTCTACGCTGATTATAATTAGATAACGGCGGTGTTGGCCGACTAGTCGACAGACTTGTTGAGAGACGAGTCGTCGAGTGTTGAGTTTATGAATTTTGCGGAAAATTTAGTGTAATTTTAACCGTATGATAAAAAGAGCGGTGAAAATAAGGGCCTATTTCATCATCCTTAAGTAAAGTTAGACAATAGTTATAATATAGCACGCTAACATGCTAATAGCAGCTTGACATAACTAACCATTGGCACGTAGATATTATTGACATCTTCATTAAGTGATGTAAGCGCAGTAAGTTTTCAAAGAGCAAGATTTCGCAGGTACTTACATTATTTATTAAAACACGTCCATAAAATATTAAGGCTATAAATAGAATTGCTCCAATTCGGTAAGGTTAAGATAATCAATGTTTGAAAGTGGCAGTCATCAAAAGTTCCGGTGTAACACACATTATAATAATAAAATTCCTCTTCTTTATTATTAAAAAAAAAGCTCTTGATGGAAAAACCAACCATTATTGTAAATAACTAAATCGTATTGTAATTAAATAAATCATTACACGAAAAAAATACTTATGTACCTGAATACGAATACTTAAGAAATTAAAGTCTTTTACCTATCTAGAAAATTCTATATCAAACTAAAAACCTTTAAACTCGGCAGCGTAGATCCGTCGACATACTCGACTAGTCGGGCGACCGATCCGCTGAAGCTGTACATAATTACGGGAGACATCGAGTAATTAAATTTACATTCCGTTCGACAAAGAATGGCGCTCATTATTTGATTCCGACGTTTCATTATCGAAAACAGTTCGGAAATTACAGGCTTTTACGAGCTTTTGTTTGTATTTTAAGAAGAAAGTTTCTTAGGAACATTAATGGAACTAGATTACTTATAGACATAACTTTCTTTAGTCCCTAATTTAATGGTTTTCTCGAAAAATAGATATTTGCCCTCCGCTAGCCCGGCACGAGTTAATACAGATTATATTGTTAGCTAGGTAAAGGTATTCCCAGTTTCAGTCAAATCAACAAAAAATAATTCAAAATACTTACATTTAAACTGGTTATCATTTAAAAATTAACTATTTCGTGTGTATAATTAACCTATTATTAGATAAAAGCAAAATCCTTAGATAATATTACAACTAGCCCACGCTCACTTTGCCCACGGTAAAAAGTATCTTTAGTCCTTTACTGGGAAAACAGTTATCGGGCTTTGCTCACAATCATTGATTTTCCCGACAAATGTGCATACACATCTATTTAGCTGTTATCAAAATCTATTGAGCAGTGTTTGCGTGAAATTGCATCAAACTCACACTTCACTTACCAAATATACACAAACTTTCGCGATTATAATATTAGTAGGATCTTTTTATTTTCAAAAGTACTTAATGTTACATCTTCGTGAATATTCGGAAACTATGTTCGGAAAAACTGTACGTACTTAAGCCAATTTTCCGTAAACTTAACTCCTTTGAAACTTGTGCAATAATAGGCCGGGCCGCGGCGCGCAAACAACGGGTTATGAGCCCGAAACAGTTCTCCGAGCTTATTACAAACGCGACGGCGAAACTCCTTACATAAGATGATAGGTTTTTGTGCTGGAGCATTTGGGGAAAATACAGGAATTTGGAAAACATCACCCTTATAAGATTTTCTTAACTAATTTTCAGATCAAAAATATTGGTGAAATTATAAAATAAGTTATTTTGTATATTCAAATTCAATTGAATCGTTTTGTCAATAGTATCAAAAAATTTTCATTCAAATATTTTAATTCCGCTAAAAGACTGTAAGCAGCAGAAGAAAAAAGTGACCAGAATAATTAATAACAATCGGGAAAAAATTGGAAAACAACAATGTGCTGCAGGGATTTACTGCGTTCGGAAAACTCATCTAAGAATCCTTTGAAAGTTGAGTTCTGATCTTGTGTATAACTATATTAAATCTCCAGTTCTGTAACTTTTACACGTTTGGTGTGGTAATGTTATGCAGTCACTTGGACTAAGGCCTGACGCTGCGTTACGCGTTTTCATAGAATTGTGCTACGTCCTGAGGCCCGCGACGTATCACTTTTGAACCGCGCCCGTTTTAGCCGTTTTCTATGAAATAACTGAAAGATACAGTTAGATATACATAAGATACACGATAAGATATACGATACATAAGATACAGTTGTGAATATGCACCCTGAGATGATTATGATTAACAAAAAATAATAGATTTAACGTTGCAAAAATAATGACATTGAAATAAAAAAAAAACCTACAGTATTATAAAATTACACCTGGAACCGCTAAATATGTTGGAAACCCAAAAAACTCCCGTAATTTAAACGACTCAAGTTAAAAAGACGTCGACGCGACATTAATTGTGGCAACACTTGGGGCGCTGTGGCGTCGCGTAGCGGGGCTAATGACTGGGACTGAGGCGCAGCGGTTTGCTGGAAAGGGCTTGTTACACTATGACATAATTTAAATAATTATCAATATGGAAACTTAAAACGATAAATATCCAATCATCTACACGATCCCTATCTATTTTTAGCAATTTTGACGTTATCCATCAGTTAGCAATAGCAATTAGCAGTTGGCTCTACGAGTAGATATAATGTTGAGAGAGCAAATAGAAAAAAAAACTTGACTTTGATTTTGAAAATAGTTAAATAATAATAATAAATAATAATAATAATAATTTTAATTAATAATAAACTATTTTCCTACTACTTAATAAATGGACTTGCAACTATAGAGCGAATGTTATTCTGTTTATTATTATCACTACGTCGTTTCATCATTTAATTCAGTGATTCGTCATGAATGAGTCTTTTCGGACACTCGACTTTCGGACTGACATTAATTGTGGCAATACCTCAGACGCTGTGACATCGAGTCGTGGTGCAAAGCAGGCTGAAGGCAGTGGTTTGATGTAAGTTTGTCTGTAAGGGGCTTGTTACATTATACAAAAATAAATAAAAATAGAATAATGTTTATTTTAAAATAAATATTAATATAATGACGAAAATGAAAAATATTCACAATCGCTAAGTTGATCGTTAAAACCACTACAATATATTGTTATATGGAAATTTGATATATTAGATAATTGTAGCAAGTGACCACATATACACTTTGAAAACCATAATTAGAAATGCTAAAAGCATGCTGTGATTCATCCCAAACGTCTTCTATTATATAAAATTCTTGTGTCACAATGTTCGTTTCCGTACTCCTCCGAAACAGCTTAAACGATTCTCATTAAATTTTGTGAGCATATTGAGTAGGTCTGAGAATCGGCCAATATCTATTTTTCATTTTGCAAAACAGCGTTTGCTGGGTTCAGCTAGTTATAACATATAATAGTAAAGTGGCAGCAGAACAAGCGTCATGATCATGATGATAATCATAACTATTCAGAATGAATTTTGTTACAGCGAGGCATGTTTGCTCAACCAATCTCATAATGTAATAACTTAATACGGGTTCCATACCGTGGTATGACGGTCATCGCAGAGGCCCGGGTAGAGCGTGCCTATCGATAAAGGTCGCTTATTGGTATTGTTTATCAATAAACTAATATTAAATTGACTGCCCAGTGGTGCGGCGGGTGAAGGTCCACGGCGCAAGAGTCAGCGGGTTCGATTCCCGCCAAGAGGCCAAGCGTTTGTATGCTCTGCAAGTAATGTCTCCTTGGTTTTGGTGTTTAATATGTACTATAAAAATATCTCTACATATCTATGTCTGTTAAAATAAGTATATCAGATAGTACCCGTAAGCTTAGAGCTTTCAAAGGGGCTAGTTGTTGTTGTGTAGATTGTTCATAAATAAATATATCAATTAAATTAAAGAAAACAACTATCAAAGTCGAAATTTCAGACACTATATTTTCTTTCAGGCGCGTTATGCGGAGCAGCAGTGTGCGGAGTTTATGCTATTATTCTATCAAAATACCAATGGCACCACCGTCATTGAACTTGTCGTAATAACATTGGACACCTAATAAGGATACTCGGCCAATCCTAATGCGCTAAACGCCACCATGTGAATGGAATAGGTCTTTATGTAGTTTCGAATGCAGTCCTTGCGAAGCACGATATTGCGATAACATTTGAAGTGGTACACCCGTGCTAAAGGCCGTGGTAACAAAACCCGCTAGATCGAAGGACGGTGTTGCGAACAACGCTGTTCTTAATACTTCAAAAGGGCGGCATTTAAAGCTAGAATATCAAACCCGATTGGTATTGACGTAATTGATAGTTGAACTCCAAGTCTAGCCGAAATTTCATACTAATTTTAAAAAGCTTGTGGTGCGCGTATATTGCTCAGTCCATAAAACCTTTTTTTCGTTCTTATTCGACTGCAAAACGTGACACATTAGTCTCGCTAGCTATTTGCTAACGGGTCTTACTTAGTTGCGAATAGAAGATGTACTAACTACATAAAAAAAATTAAAACTACGGTGAACTTAGCCGAAAATCGCTCGAAAACCCTGTAATGGGTAAAAGTTTTTGAAGAAATGTTGCAGTGTTAAAAATTGGTTACATGTCACGCAGAATGTGAAGCAACCTTAGGCACCGTTCAGTTTTATTTAAATGTATGCGTTGAGAGCGGGATTTATGGCCGCCACCTCATTTCCTCGCAGACAGCCGAGATGCGTAAAGGAACGTAAAAATTGTTTCGTTCTTGACAACTGGGAGTGTAATGGAGGGGTGTTTATTCAATTCAATTCTCTTTATATTATTTTGACGTTTATAACGTAGGTGTATTTATTTGTGAGGGTGATGAACTTTTAGGTTATATTTTAAGTTGGAGCTTTTGACAATTGCTGAATATAGAGGTACAAACAAACAACAATTAACATGATTGGTGAGTATGACAATGGATGTGTTTCAGCAACGTATGAAAGCCGTGCGGGAGTTTTTAATTCCGAAGGTCGTAGGTTCAAAATCCGCAGCGCATTTCTGAATTATGCTTCTTAAAAACATTATTTTTACCACATCACATCGTGAGGAAACTGGGCATGTGACATCCACAAACCCCATCGTGGTGAATTAAGGCCTAATCTCTATGGTCATTTATATAAATAAAAATGAATTGTTGTTCGTTAGTCTGTTAAAACTCGAGAACGGCTAAACGGATTTATCTTATCTTAGTCTTGAAATATTCGTGGAGGTCTAGGGAAGTTTTAAAAGGCGAGATAAAACTTATAATTGCCGGGAACTTTTTTTACCCGTGCGACACCGGGGCGGGCCGCTAGTAATTCATAAAACTTTATTCAATTCACAATTGGCACTGTACTTGAATATAAATTACAAAATCTAATTAATCCTAAATTCTAATTTAACATAATGTCCGTAATTAATTACAACAATTTATTTTAATCTAATTACACTTAAAGTAGTTTTTCACACTATCATCGTTAAAAGAGTCATTAACCAAGTAATAACACCCCTTCAACAAGATCTATTTTAATGTGTACGCTTAAACAAATCATGATTGTCCATAGTCTTCGTGACAATTGGTAATGCATTGAACAATACTATGACTTGATACCTACAACAATATTTTGAAACCTTATGTGTAGGTTAAATGGAGTACTCAGATATTTTCGTCTTGTAGAAATTCGTTCTAGTTTTTGCTCAGCATTTTCGTACTTCAGTGGGGTTTTCACGATAACTTCTAATGTTACTAGTATGAAGAGACTAGGTACTGTCAAAATGTTCAAGATTAAAAAAATCTGGTATAATAGCAATTGTACGAATGCCACGTTTTTGTATGCAGAAAGCTTTTCTGATGTTATACTGGTAGCTACCCAAGAACCTAATACTGTACCTTAGCTTAGACTCTACTAAAGAGTAATAGACCATTTTGAGTTGATTTACAGTCACTTCATCTCTGAGACTTCTTAAAGCATAACAAGCGGAGGTTACTGAATTTACTATAGATTCCATTACATCCTTCCAATTAAGATATTCAGAAGTAGGTCAGAAGAGAAGTCCCTGTGTCGTGAACGTTAATTGTGGTACGTAAATACCCCTTTTACATTGTAATAAAGTAAAGTACATGCCGCGTCTGTCTGTTTATCAAATTATGTACTCATACATTTTCAGATGACTGATTCAACCAAGTCGCAAGCTTAGTATAAGGTATATTAACCTATATTCCTTTAAAAATATTCCGTTCCTATTTCTGACAGAAGGGAAAGGTATATATAAAATAGTGGGGCGGGCCGAGTGACCCGGCGTCGGGGCGAACATTCTCGACATTTCATCTGTCCCCAAATTAACGCGAACCCTTTGTCGCGCCGGCCGAGGGGGTATTCAGAGACGCTTCGATATATTATTTATTTATTATTAAATCTTATACTTATATAAAATTCTCGTGTCACAGTTTTCGTTCCCGTACTCCTCCGAAACGTCTTGAGCAAATTTCATGAGAATCGGTCTCATGAAATTTTGTGTGCATATTGAGTAGGTCTGAGAATCGGCCAACAGCTATTTTTCATTTTTCAAAACAACGTTTACTGGGTTCAGCTAGTGTCGTATAAAATAGGAAACACTTCTAAGTTTAAGAAACTGTTTTACTATTAGTCTTGACCATATCTAATTTTTTTAAATAATATTTAAAACATGATTTGATAGTTTTTGAGTTATTCGATATTTCGACGCTGCTGCGAAAAGATTTTTTAAACTGGTCTTTTGCGAGTAGGGAGATGGTCATTGGCGAACGAAACGGTATACCCTCTTTCTGTGACTTCCACTTCTTCTACGACTTGTTGCGACCAAGTTCTAGAATTTATCATGGCGTTTACAACAGCAGCGTCGTCGAAAAATAGGAAACTCAATATCTGTCCAATTGAAAAATAATTACCCGTTTCTAATTATTATTGTTAAAAACCATGATCATTTTAAAAATTAAATATAATAGATATTTGCGGACACTTTACACAGCATCCTTAAAAACAAAGCTGAACTTGTACTGTGGGTACTGATACTACATCGATACATTTATTTTCTTAAGACTTAAATATGATAGGTACTTAAAAAACACACAGACCCGAACCAGAATTCCGAATTTTGTTTTGAAGTGAAACTTCTTTAGAATCGTTGTGATTTCAGACCGGATGCAACGGATATACGTCAGGTAAGCCAATCTTAAACGCTAACAAGGTAAAGCAACTTTCCGGAACGCCAGTACTTGGATGGGTGACCGCCCGAACAAAATCTTTTTGCACAGTATTTTTTTTATTCATCTCATTCTTTTTTCGATTTACTGAAGAGTGAAACTTCAGTTTCACTTCTACCGTGTGTGAATCGCACACACACCTTTTTTTGTTATACTTTCAAAATGGTCTCATTTAATATATTTTGAAGTTGTTTAAATACGTACATCCTATTAAATATAGACACAAAAAATGCTGCATAATGTTTCCAAGCCTTTGGACCCTCCTCCTCAACTCTATCAACATTTGCATGTGTAGGCGCTTTCCGCAGATCCGGCGCGGTTAGTATCTCAATTATAATATCCTAAGTAAATAAATTAATAAATTGCCAGAATAAGCCCGCGCCCGGCGCGGCGGCGTCCGACACTTTCATTATGATTTTTGTTTTGGGTTCCCGTTTCAAATGTTTTCTCTAATTTAGTTAATGTCGGTGGCGACAGAAGCAATTTGGACTTGAATTAAACGATTTTCATTTATACGGTTTTTATAGAAATTAGAATAAATTCCAAACGTTTAAAACTTAAGTGTTCCATTCCACCAAGCTTTTCGGTTCATAAGGGCATGCCATAGCCCGTAGAATAGATTATCGTGTATCTATTCTTAAGAACAGATATAGGTCTAGTAGGTATGAAGATTAAAAAAAAAGATAAAAAACTACACTACACACACACACACACACTACACACTTTTAAACTATTTCTATTTAAATATACCTATATTAATTACCCTCGTCTTCTAAGTATCTTTTCATTTCTAATTCTTTACAGCAAAAACACAGAAGTAATTATGGCAAAAACAAAAATATCGCAAAAAGTATTAAAAAAATTACTATACACAAACAGGTGAAATTTGAACCTAGAACTGCGGGGACGACAACATTCTGTAAAAGAATGGGTAATTTTTCAATATAACTCGAAAACTACCGATTGATATAAAATTTCACTAACTAACTTGCAAGCCACACCGTCAACGAAGTTCAAAGTTCTGAGGTTAAAAAAACACGATCGCGTTGAGAACCTTATTTCTTCGTTAAAAGTGTCATCAATGTATCCGTAGGACGTCCACTGCTGGACATAAGCCAGCACATAGACACACAGTGGGTACAAGATATATATTTCCGAGAATGCTTATGAGAACCAATTAATTCCACATTAACCAATTTCCCAATATCATCTTCATTTTGTAACGGATGACACCGATACTCCGCCATAAATCTGGATGACATAACCACAGCAAAACCGACCCTATTTAAATAGCCAAAAGGCCGTGTTGTGTAAGCTGAACTGGACCAGATTGTGATTTACTGTCATCAAAGTTTGGTTGAATCATGACTGTGTAAGTTATAGAATGATATTGTGTAACGTTTTGGAAACTTAGTTGATTTTGATGTAGGTGACTCATCTATTAATAGAAAAATAATATTTTCCTTAATAGTCTACTGTGTGTGTGTGTTATTATGTGTCCAAACGATTCAGATCACGGCGACAGCTTAAATTCCTTGATATGAGGTATTCCACATTCAGTCAGAAATGTGGTGCTTCAATATTGGTCTTATGAATAGGCCTAGAGTGGCTCAAAGAGCTATGGAGAGGGCTATGGTCGGTGTTGTTTACAGAAATGTCGCAGCACGTATAACAGAAATTCCCGAACGTCTGACCAACAAGATGGACCAATGACTTGGTCAAAGTTTCTGGTTGACGGTGGGTGCAAATAGCGTCCGATCGGAATATTTGGTCGCCTTTGAGGCATGTTTATGACCAGCAGTGAGCGTCTAAAAGCTGAAATTATGATGAAATTCAAAAGTCAATTCTTAAATAGATCTAAATACGAAACCCCTACATCTTGTTCTTAATAAAAGGCCCGGAGCTTTAGCCCAGCTCTTGAAAAACAATGAAACATGCAAATGGAAGTATTTGCACTTCATTACGATGCGAATGTAATTAAGTATTCTGTTGTTGAGTCCTATCGGCTTGCATGAAATTATTTATTGAATTTTGCATTTTCATTGTAAATTTACACTGATAATATCTATATTGATTTAAATGGGTTTAGCTGTGATTTAACGGTGAAAGCAAATATCGTGAGGAACTGGCACGATCTGAGAACTTTGAAGAGTTTTCGAACATGCTATTATCAACCCGCACTTGGTCAGCTTGGTGAGTCAGGGTCTTATATCTCTCGTCTCTCTTTGTGGGACACAAGGACTTCTCTCTTGACTTAATAACTGTTAAAATGATAGATTCTTAATAACTGAAATAGGAACTCTAAGAAATATATATCAAAAATCATTGATTGCGAATAGGTAAGTTAAGGTCCATTACATTTCCTACTTTGATATTATTAGCATCAGATGATCCAAGCTATAGTCAGGTTTCCCATAGACATACGAGAGATAATCTCCCCATGTACCACGTAATCAGCTGATAAGACGACTCTAATTAAACTAACTTTAGGGCTTCTCTGCAACCCTAATCATGATCTCTTATCGTGCGGTTATCATCTTTCTACTCTGAACTACTGCTGATTATGATTATGTAGATAGTGGAGTTATTTTAGTATAATTATTCCTAAAACGCGCCCGAATTGCGTTAGAGCCTCAAACCTTCTTCCAGTTTCAATTTCAATATATTCGTATCTATATTAATATTAAAAAACAGATGAGTTTGTTTGGTTAAACGCGCTAATAGCAGGAACTATTTGAAAAATTGATTCACTCTTCTTATCGACGAAGGCTATATTAGCGGAAAAATCAATAATCTATAAGATGCAAGTTCAAAAAGCTTGCTTGCGTATGTTAATTGAGAATTTGCTTATTTTAATTCAAATCAATTTGCGATAATAACCATGATTTTTTACCTCTTTGAGCCGAGGGCAATGAGAAGAAATAAACATTATCATTCAAAACTTGCGTTTCTTATTATCACAGTTAAAAGCAAATAATAAATTTGCACTGTTTGACCCTTAACGGTACGAGTATGACTAATATTTTTTTGCTGTACATAGAATTCAGTAGGGAATAAACCAGTACTGTTCAAGTTTGTTTTGACTAAGACGATAGCAAATCACTATAAATCAATAAGGTATGTAACAAACATCAAAATATAAAAAAAAAACAACAGCGACAACAATATGCCTCTGAAATATTTTATCGATGATTTCTCGTGGATATTCAACCACCACTAGCGGGTCACTTGCACTTCGGACATAATTATTGTATAATAGAGTTCTTACGTTTTCCCATAAACAATACCCAAATTACCTACTTCATAAATTCCTAGACAAATAATATCAAGGCAATTCCCTTACTCACGTGCCTCCAGTAAAATACGCATTCCTTTACACAATATTCTTGCAATAACTTACCAACACATTTCGTAACAAAATAATACCCAGAATCCCATTACTTTCGCCCTATCTAAGGACAAACTATAATCCTTTTTGCCCAAGGACCGAAGGGAAACAATAAAGCCACTATCAATCATACCTCGCCCTTTGCCCTAAAGGTCACAAAGATAAGACATAATTACAGTTCTATACACATATTTTGCGATATTTCTTTAAAACAATAGGGTTATTCCTCTATCGGGTTCCTCGGGCCACTAACGACTGAAGCGTCCGCCCTGAAAAGTGTGGACAAAAGAAGCGCTTTAGATTGCGCGATATCCTTCTCGGTTGGGACAATGGTCTGGCGAAATGCAGCCTTTGAAAGTTGTTTTCAGTCCATTTGTAAACTACTGTTAAGAATGATATCTATATACAGTTCAAAAGGAAATGGCATCTTTATAACGTAATTTAATGCAGTTTTCAGTTATACAAAGGATGATTAAAGAATAAGGTTTATTTATTTTAATAAGGCTGATTTTAGTGTCGCGCTGAGCATCGGCGCTGAGTGATCGGCGCGTAGCAATCTGTATGGACGCTATAGAAACCTTTAAGAATACTGACCAGGATCAGCGCTGACAGTTTGCCCATACAATTTTCTACGCGCCGAGCTATCAGCGCCGAAGTTCTGCGTTACACAAAAATCAGCCTAATTTGCGAAGTCGGCATTGGCTGCTAGATAAACAGTAAATTAGTTAATTGCACCAGAAAGTTACACAATAACATTGGCATGTCAATTATTACAAGGAATTTCATCAATTTAACATAATAATTGTTTTAATATGTCCTTAAATTATAATCAATACAATAATCGTATTATTCATAATTCTGATAAATTCAAGTATCAACGTATTTCCGTCAGCTACCTAGCAACACGATCCACAAATAGATATTCCACGAACAATAAATCCAAAACGAAGGCCCCATCTCGGAAAGCATCCGTTTCCTGAGTCGTTTCATTGTTTAATTTACTTAATTGCTCGGATAAAATTATGCAGAGCCTTTTCCTATAAATCTGAGGATTTTTAAAAAGTATTTAGAGATTAGGTAAGTATCTAATATTAGGTCCTTACATATGAAATTGGCGTTTTGTATGGGAGGAACAAAAAGTCGAATATTTTTTAATATAATATATTTAATTAATCAAAGTATGAACCATTATTTTCTATGCACTTTTGCCATCTTATAGGTAGTTCATTGATCCCTTTACTAAAAAAACCAGTCGGACGGGAATCAATAAAATCTTTGAAGGCGATTTGGACTGCCCCATCGGAGTTGAATTTTTTCCCTTGCAAGAAGTTATCCAAATTTCGAAAAAAATGGTAATCTGTTGGAGCAAGGTCCGGGGAGTACGGAGGATGTCTTAGACTTTCCAATTGAAGCTCTTCTAATTTAGTAGCCGTCTGTTGCGCAGTGTGTGGTCTAGCGTTGTCGTGAAGCAGCAGTGGCGTGGAGCGATTGACCAGCCTAGGTTGTTTAGCCGCTAGCTTTTCCATCATGGTTTGCAATTGCTGACAATAGACATCAGCCGTAATAGTCTGGCCAGATTTGAGAAAACTGTAATGAACAATACCGGCACTAGTCCACCAAACGCTTACAAGTAACTTTTTTGGGGTTAATTTTCGCTTGGGGCAGGATTTGGCTGGCTGGCCAGGATCCAACCATTGCGCTGAGCGCTTCCGATTATCGTAAAGAACCCATTTTTCATCACAGGTAATGATTCGGTTTAAAATACCTTCATTATTGTGCCGGTTTAGTAATGTAACGCAGCAGTCGACGCGCGTTTGCCGGTTTGCTTCAGTCAATTCGTGAGGTACCCACCTTTCAAGCTTTTTAATCTTCCCAATTTGCTTCAAGTGAATTAAAACAGTTTTATCACTAACACCGCAGCCTGCAGCTAACTCGGACGTGGTTTGCGATGGATCCGCTTCCACAATAGCCTTCAACTCTTCATTATCAACTTGAGTTTAAGGCCGTCCACGGGGCTTGTTCTGCAAGTCGACATTTCCAGAACGAAAACGTTGGAACCAAAAACGAACTGTGTTTTCTTTTGCAACACGACCGCCATACACATCATTCACCCTTCGAGTTGTTTCCGCAGCACTAGTGCCACGGCGGAACTCGTACTCGTAAATAATGCGATATTTTAAGTTTTCCATTTTGTAAAATGAGTGACGCAAACAGAAAAAAAACAGAAGAAAAAAAACAAATGAATGACGATCATCGAAGCACAAATACATGAGTCTATAGCTGTACAAATTTGAATTTGGAATTCCTTACCAAAGAGGAGAAATTTGTGATTAAAGTGGCCAGTACGAAAAACGCCAATTTCATATGTAAGGACCTAATATTATATAATAAATTATTATAATTTATATGTCTTCTTGTTTTCCTCCTACATAAAATAATTCGTTGAGAAAGTAAAACTTGTCAGAGATTGTTAGATGTTTGTTTTAGTTCTAAGTACCTTTAACTTCTGTTCATTCCTTTAACATATTGCATCGTACAGAAAACGTTCGAATATTGGTCTAATGTCTGTTTTTAACCCCCGACCAAAAAAGAGGGGTGTTATAAGTTTACGTGTCTGTCTGTCTGTCTGTCAGTGGCACCATAGCTCCCGAACGGATGGAGCGATTTCAATTTAGTTTTTTTTGTATAAAAGGTGAGTCTGGCGCGAGTGTTTTTAGACATGTTTCATGAAAATCGGTTATGCCGTTTAAAAGTTATGGGGGTGAGAGTGGGTAAGGAAAACCAAAAATCTGCAAATATACTAGTGTGGGGTATCAAAATGAAATCGCATCGCGTCCACATTACATAATATTATGTTGTTTTACGTTTAAGGAAATTATGGCATTGGAATCGGGGGCTTTTCTTAAATTTTAAATTTAGATTTATATATATGTATAAGCCAGTACTTGGATGGGTGACCGCACAAACTGCATAATTAAGTTTGCACATTAAATTTTTTTTTCTTTTTGGATTGTTTTTGTCCCGTCAAAATTAATAATTTAACGTATATAACGGTCTTAATAAGATGCGACAGTTTTGTCCACATAAATATTACTGTTACATAAAAATTATATCAGTTTTGAATTTTAGAAAACGACCTTGCGATTAGCACATCTTTTGAATATTTCATCGAAGCATGCAAATTTATTTTCTAAAACCACCGTTTAGATTAATTTATATTTAAATGTTAATAAGTTATGTTATTTATTATAAGAATACACAAACATGGTTTTGATTACAGAATTTTTTTTTTTTTTTTTTTGTGCTGGTTAAACCTTCATTTGACCACAATCTCACCTGATGTAAAGTGACGATGTGGTCTAAGATGGGACATGAAGACCTAGAATGTAGTGTATTTGGCCAGTTGTTGAAATGTACAAATGCAATGGTTCTGTTATTGGATCTGTTTAGCTTATTCATAATCCATACAATTATTTGTGTATAATTTTCACAAAAATTATCTCTTCCAATAATCTTAGACCCTTGTAACCCTTTCATATAGAGTTTCCTCACTCCCATACAAAGGTGTCGATTTAACGTTTAAACTTTTACAATAAAATAATTTGAATGTCGAAGTTTTGTCTCCATACTCTGACTTATACATTTTAATTGTAAACTTTGTGATATTAATGATAAATACATTTTAAGTAGGTAGGTATATGGCTTCTCCGGGCCACATTACGAAACACGAAAAAATCGCTTCGCGCACTGGCCCAGCCCGGAGGGTGGTGACAAGCCGCGGCCGAAGCCTACCACCAGAGACTGTTCTAAGCACCACCCGGAGGTCACGTGTAAGGATTCAGAAGGTTACCACTTACGGACGTGAACAGACAAAACCTCCACTATACGAGTATTGATATTATACCTGTTCCATAAAAGTGCTTCTGCGGCAACATCGGCAGTAAATGTAATATTTTTTACCCTCTTTGTACTTGTATTGTAATTGTTTCTTCCTTTTTTAGTTTTAGTTTTGATAGCTGTTAGTTATCCTAATAAAAAAAATAGAATAATCTAAGTTTGTTTGCTATGAGCCGGGTGACTCATGTACTACTAGAATTTATAGTAGCAGTGTATGTTATTAAAACTGTATTGGATATTTAACTGAATGTCTAAATCAGCTAACCTTTGACAAATTAGTTCTTTTAAAAAGTAACATTTTAATAGAGTAAAAATTTTAACTTCTGAATTTGATTTAATTCTAAAGTTACCTATTTATTAAAAAATTCATTAAAGCTCATATTTAGAATATAATCTTAGTTAAACTAAAATAAAAAAAAATACCTGCATAAAATTCCATCAATCATTTATTAATAAACTAATTTAATTAGCGCAGTCTATAGGACTTTACCACCCATGCTTGAAACTTAGAAACTTTGTTACAGCAATGTCCCGCAAACCACGTATACATATAAAATAACTTTCAAAAGCATATAAATTGCAGGTAAACTCAAAGTTGCATAGCCCATAACTAAAGTTAAACAAAATTTAACTTAGTTTTAAAGAATTCAGAAGCGGTTTAATATGCAACATAAATTCGTTTATTCGCCGCACTATGAATTTAAAGTTGAAACTATTTATAAAGTTAAAGAATTATAACTCACCGCTTAAGTACGTAGAACTTTTATAATAACATTATATTATCGTATATTCGATTCATTAACCTATCTCACACGGTTTCAGTTTGAAAATTAAGTAATGAAATTAAGTTTTAACTTATTGTTAAACTTTGTTAAGTTGATCGTGATAATAAATTTAATGGTTTTCGTTTAATTGCTTCTTCTTTTTATACGTTTTCAGAACAACTTTTACTATGGCTGAAAATTATATAAATAAACTAGCGGCCCGCCCCGGCGTCGCACGGGTATAAATTTTTCCCGGAAATTATTCGAATTTTTCTCGCCGTAAAAACCATCCAATCTCTCAAGTTGGATCGAACTGCACATGGTGTGCGAATTTTATTATAATCGGTTAAGTGGTTTAGGAGTCCATTGAGGACATACATTGTGACACGAGATTTATATATATTAAGATTATTCTGTATAGATACTGTTAAATTAATCAGTCAACAAACTATTGTAATTAGGTACAAAATATGAATGTGAACCAAAAAGCTTTAGCATGGTGATTAAACTGTTTTTTTGGAAAAAACCTTCGGGAAAGTGTCGACCCTAATGGAAATTATAAGCTTAAAATTATAATTGAGCTGTTCATACCACGCTATGAATCGCCCAAGTGTTTTTTTAGACTATGGTGTGTATTTGGGTCCAGTTGAAGTCGGATAAATAAGGTTTTAATATAAATATAATTTTCTAATATAACAAACTTAACTCAGTCCTTCACAACCTTGCTCAAAACAAGGTCTGAATGACTGTTTTATTGATTAAAGCAAACGAAATATTTTTTTTAAGTCAGTTCACTAACCTAATCCTATAGCAGCATTAATTATTGTCCAAGAATATCGATATCTAATGAAATTTGTCAATATACTAAATCCTGCTGAACTAGAACAGCAGCCGGAAGCTGTATATAAAGAAGTTATTAGAAAGTGTTTAATGGACTCATATAAGCTATTTATATTTAAAACATAAATCTATGACTCACCAACGGGAAATTCTGTCGACTTCTCGAGTAGGCTTCTGCGCGATGAACAGCTGTGGACAATATTAACATTATGATTGTATATTTTAGTATTAATTATGTGTATATGCAAAGTTAAACATTTATTTCATGGTTTGGTTGAACACTCAAATCTCAGGAATTGTACCTACCGATTTTATAGTAATAATAATTAAAAAAACTAATTATTATTATGTTCGAAATAGGACATCTGCTAGACCTCCTCATTTTTTCATTTGTTTCAGTCGGTAGTGACTCGGCCATAGACCTGGAACCCCTCCCAGGCAATTCCCGCAACTATGATATTATAACGAACTCGAAATATATCAAAAAGTCAGTAGATATTTTAATCGATATTCAATATATTCAATATCAATATATATCGGGGCAATTTTCGTGCTTATGTTTAAAACGAATTTCTATGAAAACCGAAAAAATCTACCTGGTCCTGTCCATGTATGCATTTGCGTCCAAAGAAATAAACGTTTTGACTTCGACTTTATAAAATTATAATTGTTAATGAATTAGATATATATATATATATCTATGGTCGGTGGACAGGACCAGGTCATAGGCGACCTATGGGTAATACCTTAAAGAGTTTCAGTCTAGTCAGCCATAACGTTCTTTAACTACTTTATTTTATTTTTTTATTTCAGAATCACTCACCGTCAATAATAGCTGGTTGTAGTCTCAACCCATAGGGTCCTACGTCTCTATTCTCGTTCCTATAACTCCGGCTCTGGTATCTTCTAGAAGGCTCTGCGCAGGCGATAGTCGCCAGCAGAAGCAAACAAACCTAAATAAAACAGAACGTTATAAATATATATTTCAGGACTATTACAAATTTTTATTTAATTTAACCTAAATTTAGAAAGAGAAGTAAGCAAGAGAGTAGTTATATTTTCAAAAATTACACTAAGACTCCTACCTACCTTATTACCTACTGTTGGTTACAAATTCCAACAGTGGTTATAAGCAATAACACCCGTATTCATAAAATTTAATTTCTTATATTATACTTGTAGGAGGTTAACAAAACCTTTTTCACAAACCTAAATGAATGTAAAACATTTCAATAAAGGCTTTTCACCCTTGTTTATCATAAGTATAGTTTTTGTGGGTTTTAGTCAAATTAGTTATGAATATATCTCAGAAACAAGGATTTTATAAATACAAGCGGAAGAATTAAGAGTTGTTCTGGAAAAGTTGTTCAAGTAGGCATAGTGGGTGATGCGTTTTTGTTTAACCATTTCTTAGAGTGGAGCAATTAAATTGTTTTTATTGTCGCTAATTAAACACATTTCAAGGTTATACATTCTAATGTTAAATAATTGAAAATGCAGATAGTTATGTTGTTCATTAGTTGAGAACCGCAACTAGGCCTATGACTTTGCTTTCATACAACAAATCACAGGAATGAGCAGTAATACCCAGTAGGTACCTAATACTCGTTAAAATTTCCCCTATGAAACAAAGTCACAATGTTCCCCAAAGTTCCCCAAAGACTTTTCAAAATTATCTATTTTTATGCACGAGTCAAAAAGCTCATAAGTCTTTTTACTTCCCAAACGTATCTACATAAATAGGTATAATTTATACAGACTATTAAAATGTTAAGAAGATACAAGTGCATTTGTCTTCAAAACATAAACAACAACAGCAACTCGAGCGATTATCATAATGAAATGTGACATTTCAAATATCCAACACATTAAAAAAATAATCAAATTCACGAAATAAAAACTGTAAGAACAACCATATCACATCAAATCAAAAACTTCATCTTTGAAGACGGTTGACGGTTACAATTCGCACAATTCAAACACTACACTTATCACAACACCACCTTTCCATTACACAAATTCAACTACTCGAACACGAAAACACTAATAATAATCAGATAACTCAATAACTTCAATACAGATTATAAAGATTATCAAATAGAAAAACTTTTGAAAGCACAACCACAAAATATAATAAAAGAGAACACTGGTTCTTTCTTCACTTCTATGAAAACTTGTTCCATCGTCGACCTCTGCTTTCGGGCTAGACTGCAGACTTCACCCATTACTTGAAAATTTAGTATAGAATTCTACTAAAAGCGCTAACCCTATATTCTAGAACTTTAGAAGTAGTATATAGGTAATATTAACCGTGGGTTTCATGACGGCCATTGGCGTTCCGGTCGCGCCACCTCGGGTGTCCGAATGCGAATGGTTGCTCTCGGCACACCCCGCAATCTCTTTAAGCCCCGTTCATCTAAACAGTTCCACGAGATTAGATAATTAAATAAATAGACCCGCTGTTGATTTAATTTGTAAACTACAGACGTGACGGAACCAACCAACCAGATGTTGTGGAGGTTATTTATATTGTTTAGAAATGATACCTAATGAGTATGTTTAATTTATTCGCAATTTCACGGAGAAATTGTGAATTTGTTATTTGATTTTCTGTTTTTAAATTATGCTATTTTTTTGAGATAATGTTGTGGACCGGTTGATAAAAATGTCACTCTCGTTAAGCAATTTTTGCAATTTCGCTGTGACACTATTTACACTTATTTTGTTATTTACCTAAATGTTTCTTTATATTACAATAAATATTGAAATACACGGAACGCTTGATCTATGAGACCATCTCATACTTTTAAATTATTTAAACTAATATTCTCACAGCAATAGCTGGGTTAGTGCCACTAAGCCTATGCTCAAATTTTTAAATACCTAACAAACCGTGCCATGTTCAGGTGGTGCACTCGAGCAATTCCTCAAACTTTGCTACCTATGTAACTTTCTATTGTAACATTTTTGTGAATGCTCGGTGCTCGGTGTATTTGGTGTAATGCTCACTTAGAGATGGGACAATTGTTCACCAAAACCATCCAAAACTAAATATTGCGCCGCGAGTCGAACTTTACCACTGAGGCAATCTATACCGCCTACGATAAGTGAGAACAAAACCCGTAAAACGTTTAAATATTCACAAAATCTATTCTCACCCAATGCAGTCTACTTTGAAAGGGTGTGTCGCACCGCCATGGATCCAGAACGGTGGCAGTCGACAGGGCTGTGCTGCAACCTCCACCGGCTGTACGCTATGGATACCCCTTGTTAGGGTCGTCAAATGTATTTTATTTTCTGGGATATCATTTTTATGATTTAATTGGTTTACCACATTCAACTTTCTTTCCGAATGTTGTGGGTTACACGGCAAGGCACCTCTGGATTTTTCTTTTTGCAAAATGTATGTATGTGCGCTAAAAACACGTCATTTGACGGTGAAGTTAAACATCGTGAGGAAACTGGTATGTCCTGAGAACTTTAAAAATATTACTTTATTTATTTAAACATGCCAATGGAAATCTAATAACTTTTTAATTTAAAATCTAAAATTTAAGCAAAACCCGTGATTTCAATGCTTTCATTTCAAACACAATATTTTGTAATACGCACGCGATGCACTTTTATTTAATACCCCACGCGAGTATATTTGCAGATTTTCGGTTTTCCTTCCCAAATCTAACCCCCATAACTTTTAAACGGCACAACCGATTTTCATGAAACATGTCATGATCACTCGCGCCAGACTCACCTTTCGTACAAAAAAAAACTAAATCAAAATCGCTCCATCCGTTCGGGAGCTAGGATGTCCTAGACAGACAGACAGACACACAGACAGACAGATACGTCAAACTTTTAACACTTCTTTTTTTGGTCGGGGTTAAAAAGAAGTCGCTTACGAACCCGTTTTTGTGGTAGCCCTAAAAATAGTCTTCATTGAGTGTATGTGTATGTGTATTTAGCATTGCAGTGGTTCATCTGCTCGTCGGAACGACTGCGATGTCGTGTCGTAACGTGACAATTATCCACATTGCTACGGGCTAGTGATGATCTGTTTTCCAAGAAACCTATATTACTATAAGCTATGTCCGCAACACAGCAGTCCGAATCGCCCCCCTTAGACGAGTTCCTCTTTAGACACCGTGGAACTATCCCATCTAAACTTACCTATTTGGAACTATTCTAAAAACAAATTCCTAATGCAAGTTTTTAATTGGTCAACTGGCCATACAGTTGACCTATACACTTGCGTTAGGTCAACTGGACTCGAGTGGCCAGTTTAAGCGAGCCAGTTAAATAAATAGCCCCTGCAGTAGGTACCTATCCTATATAAAAATATTAAAACACTCATCGTTTTAGTTTTTTAGTACAAAAGCATGGGTTACTGTAGCCAAAATTGGCTAGGTGTATTATATTTATGTATGTGTATATATATATCCTAAATAATATTTTTTATTAATTTTGTCCTATATATGTATATATTTTATCCTTACACGTGACCTCCGGGTCGTGGTGGTTTAGTATATTCGTCAAAAGTGGGATTTATCACTTTGTAAAAACATAAAAGTTTATCATATGGTGTTGCATCGTATAAAACCTACATTTTAAAATTCAAAACATTTTTTAAGAGAAACCAATAAATTTTATTACAAGGTCAAAGGTAAATTTATTTTTCAGATTAAAGTTTCGAAAATCACCCCCGAGGGCCATAAAGATGCCAGAGAGTCGATTCATCTAATAGCATTTACATTTGATGTCAAATAGGAGCGAGATAAGATCTCGTTGTATCTCGACAGGCTCGAGATAAGTATTGGATCGAGTCAGGCAGACGGCCGTACTTACTCGTATGTTATCGTAAAAACTTAATATTACTTTACGTGTCTTTGATATGAGATATAGTGCAACCAAACTTGTTGTCGCGACTTTAGAATGATAGAAAAGAAAGGAAAATTTTTATTATTACACGAAAGCCTATAAATAAAATCTGCTAAAAAAATAATCATCATCATCACCCTTTTAATGTTCCCACTGCTGGGACACAGGGACTTCTCTCTCGGCGAGAGAGATAGGCTTTAATTCACCACGCTGGCCAAGTGCGGGTTAGTGAATGTCACATGTCCTTCAAACTCGTTTTTTTCGGTTTCCTTACGATGTTGCCTTCACCATTAAAGCACGTGTATAAAGCGCACATCAATTTCTCAAGAAGAAAAATACAGAGGTGTGTGGCGGGGTTTGAACACACGACCTGCGGAATGAAAGTCGAGTGACCTCCCACTCAGCCAAGATCGCAAATCACGATAGCAATTAGTGTTGTTTTTTTGCAAGGCTTCAATAAAGCAAAATTATATAGTTTTGTCTATAGACCGGTAAACGAACCCTACGATGATGAAGAAAACGAGGCTTTGTTATTACATATTTTTTTAAACCATTACTGTAAACAGATGTTTATGTAACGTCTCTCAATTCAATTGATTATTATTATTTGGACTCTGTATCGTCTCTCAGTAGTTGTCAGATAAAATCACATCTATCTTCGTGGGAGCGTGCCTTGTTGACATGCAAGCAACAAGTAATATAAGTCTTTCATACGTATGCAATTTTGTGTGCGAATGTGTTAACAGTTTAATTAATTAAATTATAATTATTACTATGTTAGTACTACATTTTTATGTGGATATTTATATAATAATGATATTTAGATGATATTGTTATATTTAATATTGTACACCCTTGCCTCTTTTCTATTTTAAGTAAAGTATTTTCCATTCTTAGGTTACCTGGAAGAGATCGCTAATTAGCGATAAGACCGCCCACGGTAAGGGCTGTTTATATGGGCCTCCTGAAATAATTGACTTTATTATTATTTTTATAATTAGTATAAAAATAACTGACTTCCACGAACGTACGCATATCATAAGAAAAAAAGCACGGTTTTAGGAATACTCTACACAGGTCAGGAAAAGATATTTTAAAGCAACATCATCATCACCATCCTGTATCTAATCCTAAAACATACAATTTTTAAGTTATAATAATAATAAACCATACATTTCAGGCATCTAAGGCCCATATTAGTCTGTAAGGTACATGTTTATATTATAAACATGTACCTTACAGACTAACATACATAAAAATATAAATCTTATGAACTAGAATGTCCGTATTGTGGATCATCTGTTACGGAGGTGTCGCCTTGCAGTGTAGGCGACCGATGAACCGTCGAAACGTGACCCCTTGCGGCCAAAACTGCTCATTCAGGAACGTCGACAGATGTATGAAAATGTGTGAAATACGGACAGAACATTTTTCAGCAGGAATGTCATATTTTCCACCTTATGTAAATGCCGTACCTACTATTAAGAAAGATATTATGTCGCCGTGTTCGACATAACGAGTTTAAACAAGTTAAATATAAATAACTTTACAATTTTCAGTAATCCCCGATACTACCATACACCGTCAAAAACTTTTTCTCAACATAATATTTGTAGAAAAAATACTTATTGTACCTCCAAGTCGTGTTATACTACAAGAGCTTTAAAGTGTAATGTAATGCAGTTATAAATCGCGCAGCTTTGAGCCGAATGCAAAGGAGCGGGAGTGCGATAGTCGCATATTAATGGGCCTGGTCCAGCGGCTCGAAGCCCGGGGCTTCATCATCATCATAACATTACCTAAGTCTGCAAAGGGCTAATTCTAATACATAAATAATACATTTCCCGACAATCCACACATCAACATCTAGCCCCGTGATATGCTCTAAGCTTGTTTTACGGGTACTAGACATCTGATATACTTAATATAATAGACATACATTATAGATATTTTTATTATACATACTAGCTGAACCAAGCAAACGTTGTTTTGCAAAATAAAAAATAGATGTTGGCCGATTCTTAGACCTACTCAATATGCTCACAAAATATCATGAGCATCGGTCAAGCCGTTTCGGAGGAGTACGGGAACGAAAACTGTGACACGAGAATTTTATATGTAAGATTAAACATCTGCAACAGCTTGAAACCGGAGGGAAGTCGCAAGCGAGGTCGCGAGACGACCTTCAGGACTTTTGGGAAAGTTGGTAGCAAACCGCTCTGGACAGGGATTGTTGGAGGGAGTTGGGGGAGGCCTTTGCCCAGCAGTGGGAAC
Source organism: Gymnoscelis rufifasciata (assembly GCA_929108375.1). Lineage (NCBI taxonomy): Eukaryota > Metazoa > Arthropoda > Insecta > Lepidoptera > Geometridae > Gymnoscelis > Gymnoscelis rufifasciata. The sequence goes on along the minus strand of OV815315.1, from coordinate 439,219 downwards.
AACGGCAAAAAAAAATATTTAACAACCAGACCAAGGAGAAAGTGATTGCAGATCATACAAACACTTGACCCCTCGGCGGGAATCGCACCCGCTACCTCTTGCACCGCAAGCTGACCGTCGCTCACCGCGCCACTGGGGCAGTTATCTAAGTGGGGGAACTGAGATCTCGCCTAGGAGTGTATTGTGCATCATCCCCCTTCCTAAGCAGGCTCCAGCCAGCCCTACTTCCTGATGTAGTGGAGCAGGACCTTCGGTGTTGTAACTTGTCTGAAAAGGGCTATATCGTTATCTGGTCCCTTCAGCTATATAATGAACTAGCGTTTAACGACGTGGCAATGTCCATAGTTTATGAAATAACAATGGGAACAACGTATTTTCCTGGGGTTAAATAGCTTATAGCCTTCCTTGATAAATATTGGATTGTCTTATTCAACTGAGACAATTTTTATTAAATCGGACCAGTAGTTTCTGAAATCAACTAACAAACAATCATAAAAACTTTTCAACTATACAATAATAGCAGATTTCTTCGTGAAACATTTTAATTTACATTTTGCCATTCTTTTATGTACAAATTTTATTATAAAACCTATCTGTTAAATTTTTTTTATTATGTAACACAAATGCCCAAATTAAAAGCCCCCTTAGAGAGTCAATTTTTTTTTTATTTGAATCAACAAACGAAGCTGTTTTGGTTAAGTGGGAGGACACTCGACTTTCATTCCGAAGGTCGTGGGTTCAAACCCCGCCACACACCTCTGGATTTTTCTTCTTGAGAAATTTATGTGCGCTTTAAACACGTGCTTTAACGTGCTTTAACATCGTGAGGAAACCGGCATGTTCTGAGAACTTTAAAAGAGTTTGAAGGACATGTGACATTCACCAACCCGCACTTGGCCAGCGTGGTGAAATAAGGCCTAATCTCTCTCGTCAAGAGTGAAGTCCCTGTGTCCCAGCGGGTACGTTAATAGGGTGATGATGATGATGATGATCAAACAATTATAATCTAGTCTAGTTAAAAAATCTTAAACTAACATCCTTATACTCTAAGCATAACCAGCACCGTTGCCCGCAGATTACTATTATGCGAATATCGGCGTAGCTATATATTGTCCGTTATACATATTTACATGTATGGTAAGTACAAACATTTTTAACACTAATTGATAGATAGATAGATACATACAATTGTAGTCATAGTATATTGAGAACTGATCACGACAGCATGGCTTCTAGAGATAAAGTGATAACATGTTTATCTCAGTTTAGGAGGGTCTACTAATTCAAGTTATTCAGAACGACGCCGTAAAAGCAGAATAGCTGTTTGACGTCTCGTCGCAGTACAAAGGTACTATTCAATAGCTGTTACCATACAGTGAAGCGCTTTAGGGAAATAATACTGTGGATACACCTGCTTAGGTTTTAACCACTTCATCTGAGCAAACTCGCCTATACTATACCTCTAATGCCTCAGTAACGTGGTGTAACTGAGGCGCAGGAGGTTGCGGAAACAGATTTTTTACGATCTGAATTTTCTGGTCTGGGGTCTGATCGTTTTCTACGTATTAAACATTATGTATGTATTTAAAAAATATATGCTTGTAAGAGCGAGGTTTCCTAACACAGGTATTTTTTTACTTAAAAGGGAACCTCAAACACTGTTAGTCAAATGTTAAATTAAGTTATGAAATAAAATTTTTTTTGCTGTGTGATTAGTCCGGAAATATTTATTATAATTATTTATTATTGAACTCGCTTCATAGTGCCTCAGTAGCGCGGTGGGCGGAGGTTCGCGGTAAGGTAGCGGTTTCGTTCCGAGGGCTCAAGAGTTTGTATGTTTTGCAAGCACTTTCTCCTTGGTTTGGGTGTGTAATATGTATAATAAAAATATATCTATGTAAGTCTATTAAGTGTATCAGATGTCTAATACACACAAGCTTAGAGCTCACCAACTAGATGTTGTTGTGTGGAGTGTTCTTAAAGATTAGTTTATTATTTTATAGTTGACTTCATACTTGAATCTGGATTAGACATTAGAATGTGGTTAAGTATTGAGCTGCGGATCGACTAACGCACCCGGCGTGCCATGCATGAGCGACGCCGAAAACAAATATTTGAAGTATTTCAACCGTTTCCATGCCCGTAGTGGACAGCAGCAGTCGCAGCATTTATAATTTATTTTCGTTTCACTGAGCTGCCTTTAATGCACCTTAAATATCTAATTTTCAACTTAAAAAAAACCCCGATGGCAAATCTTTACTTCCCTTAACAGTAAAAACTCATACTATTTTGTAATGTGATGCGCTTTCATTTGAGACCCCACTCGAGTATATTTGCAGATTTTCGGTTTTCCTTACCCACTTTTACCTTATACCTCTACCATTCGTTTTATAAATGCAACAATAAAAGGCAACATCACAAGTTATAAGTGAAAAATAATTCCACAGAAAAAAAATACAAAGGAACATGATATTTAAGTATATAAGATTTATATTTGTATGTATGCTATTCTGTAAGGTTAATATGGGCCTGCGATGCCTGAAATAAATAATTAATTATTATTATAATTATACTTGAAAGGTCAAAAGTAGCTCAAGGGCTTAATTGTTTTATCAGATACAATCGTTGCAATAAACCGCTTAAATGATAATGAATAAACCATAAAACTGCTTCTGAAGATATCGGAATATCCACATTATTCCTTCGTGTCGTCTCATCCAGTTTCGTGTGCCGAAGTGAAATGTATTTGTCGTAAGCATTCGTTGTGCCAATACTAACGTATTTGAAGTAATCCCCCACCCCTCAGTCTAAACCCCACCCCCCGCCGCGATGCTGGTCCCTTTGTCACGAAAAACTGATGGCTTTGAAAGGTTTCCATTCGTGAGCCAAAATTATAAGGAAATGTTACAGAGAAATGTAGGCTAATAATAACACGATCCAGACAGACAAGAATTCATCTCCAATGTATTTTAGTTATGTAGTCTATTTGTAAGCGATCTCTATTGTTTAGTTATATTTAGTTTTTATTGTTAGGTAAGAGTGGATATACTGACTAAAAGTAAAAAAAGCTTACGTGTCGCTTTATTGTAGTTGAATTATTGTTTATTTTGAATTCCTCCTTACGGTTTTTTTCCGCGGGAATATTTTACTTGTTTGTAAGGCACAAGATCCATTAAATTCTTAACTAAGTCACATAAGAATATACAGTACCTAAAACACTTATATTATGCCTCTGTGTTATATCGGGTTATGAATATACGGCGACACTTTCTCATTTCGTGTGTACATCTGTTAAGAGGTGTCTATAATATTGCCACTCAAGTTTAATTAGTGAATTAAATTATATAAGTGAAGAAAGACGATGAATAACCCAATTCAAGAAAGGTATTCAGAAGTCTGCATAACCTTCAAAAGCACATTGTAAAACTTTATTAATTTAGCATCCGTTTCTCAATCAAGTCGAGGTTTTAATAAAAACTGTGATGGCGTTGATGTATTTCTCTTGGGCGGGGGTCGGGCCCAGCGCTCCACAACCAACGGCAACACCTTTTTTAGAACCGTTTTGAGAACACTCTAGTTTACATATTATTTATAAATGCGTCGCTAACTGGTAACCCCCTTCCAGCAGTAGTTTGTATGCTGAAGGGGTTCCCAGCTCGCGACGCATGCTGTAGATCTCTTGACGCTACTGCGTTGCTCGTGTTCTATGGATTTTCCCGCGGGATACAATTATTTCCTAAAGCCTTCCTTGATATCTATCAGTGAACGAATTATTCAAATCGGACCAGTAGTTCCTACAATTGGGCGCGTTCAAAAAAACAAACAAAAATGTATCTATGTAGTCACCTAACACCTGAGTGATTAGTCTGGAATTATTTATTTATTTTATTTCAAACAATTTCTACAGCTGTATAATATTAGTATAGATTTTGTCCTGTTTCTTACTGTCCGACTAAAGTACGTGCCTGCAATTCATGCTCAGATACAAATAGGAGTAAGTACGTGGTTTTCAACACACTCCTGGGGACTTCCCAACGGGGATGTATCACAAGGAACAAAGGATTTCAAATAAATTTAATTTAATTAGTTTTTTGTGAATAAAATACTAAGGTGACCGTTAACTACGGGAAATACGTATTACCGCGGAAGTTCCAGATTCTCTGTGTCATGTGATACTTTTTTACCTACATTATAACGCCTGCGTAATAAATTATTTGAGCCTCAAAAAATGGAAGAGGTAAATTTTTTACACGGAAATATGATACTCTTGTGAAAAATAATTATTCAACGCCTCAAATCTCTGTTTAAAAATTAATTAATTTTGTTATGAAATTGCATACGAGTATGACACAACGAAATCATCAACTCCATAACCTTGTTAAAAGTCGTTGACATTTCATTTGATGATAAATACAATAAGGAAAATAAATTGAACTAGTTTCTAAAATTAAATAGATGACTAGAATTTTCGACCCCAGATTTCGATAAGAACTAGGGTCACCGACAGTGCATGACTTTAATTTAGTAACATATGCAAACTAAGGATAGGCAGGTCCACCAACAACACAAATAGTCAAAGTTAAAGTCAAAACATTTATTTCCTTAGAAGCACAGGCTTCATGTATGATGGATCAACTTAAGATTAATCAAACTAAATTGTTTAAACAAAAAATAACAAGGAAATAGCATTGTCTTGACAGTTCGCTTCAATGTTTTATACTGAGTTGAGAAGCGAATAGAACAACACAGCTTTATGAGTTTTAACAATTTTGGAGTTCTAATTTATAGGTTACTATTAAAAATTTAACATTTACAAAAAAATGCTGGTCATTAATTTCGTGGAAGCTGCAATTCACAGTGATTACAGGCTGCGTCATACTAAAATAACTAGAAGTCGTCTGTAGTGGACTTCCTATCACTAAAATGATGAATCTCAAAATACCTCCTAATCCGAGAGCTTTCTCCTGTTTTGGGGGAAGGTTTTCAGGCAAGCTGGAAACTTGGTCCATGCCTCTTTGTCCATGCATACTATACCCGTATATGGGTATAGTATGCAAGGTAAGCAAGGTAGTATAGTCTTCTTCAATCCCCACAAGGTTTGGTTTAAACATGACAGAAATAAACAGAAAAAACCTTATTACTTAGTACAAAATTAACTTTACATTGTTTTTCTTGAAAACGAGCAGGAATTGCAAAAATATGTTATCCATAGAAGAGTTTTAAAAAATCTGATCAAAATTCGGACTTTTGGGACAAGTTGTCAGCTTGCAAAATTCAAATATCATCTCGAAAATTGGTGTCAGCTCTCGAAATATACGATATTATTATAAGTCACAGGCTAGATCCAGCTTTATACGTATGGAGGTTATTAATAACTTCGTAATCTAGATATGAATATATCATTTCTAGAATGTTCCGGCAAGCACGTGTGGAACCGGTTGGGTCCATAAGTTACGTAAAGTTATTCTGAATGCAACCCAGTGGAATATTTTCCCAAATGAGTAGGCCTAAGCACCTTGCGAGAGTAGACATGACGACGCTATGGTATCTCATCGCCGTGAGTGCGAAAAGGACAACATTATATAAATTTTACAAATATCATAGACTGTTTTCTCTGTTTTTTTTCAAATAAGTGTTCTTATCCACATTATCACTTGCACCTCAAAGGTTTGGAATAAGATCCCGTATGCTGGGGCAAATACAACCTGAATCGCTTTAGGATAACAGTTATTAAGAATCTTTAGACCTGTGTGATCCATCCATATATAAATATAATAAAAAGTGTATTGAAATTCTAGTTAAATAAATTATTTTTTAAATGTTGTTATGTTATATTATAAGTACTAACCTTAATTAATTTTAAGTTACTAACTAAACATTGGATGATTGCTGTCTGAAATGAATGAATTTTATTTTAGCTTCTATCGCGGGCCTTGAGCGTGGAAACCGAATCCAGTAATTACGTAACGAAAAAACCTAACAGCCCCACTCCGACCGGCACAGTGGTGATACTTTTTTTAGTTTTTCCATCTATCGATAAAATAGCAGAACTTTTAATGACTTTATGAAATATCACGCTTGTCTCATTAGTTCAGCAAACCCACTTCAGGTGGCATTGGTTGAATCGGAGAAAAACAAAATATTTTGAACAATATTAAATTCTAATTTATTAAATAAATGAAAATAAAATGTTTTCTTATCGGTCACCAAGCGGCAGTCTCCGAGTGCCACCCGTCTTTTTTATTTTATTATTTTTATAATAATCTTATTAAAGCCTACTTTATAATGTTAACCGGGGGTTTATTTACTGTTTTATTCAACTTAATTGATTACACGTTCCGGATTCGAAAAAAAATATCTTCAGTCACTCTACCTATTGCAGAAGATCGCATTAAAAACCGTATAGCAGTTGTTCAGTTTATCTTGAACATAAAGACAGAGAGAAGCGGCAAGGGACTTTAATTTACAATCAAATAAATGAAATAATAATCATGAAATGATTTTATTAACTTTCAAATGACACCAACTGACATCAGCTGGAATCGTTCAAGGACCTTAATGCTATTCCACCGACTTTATTTTGTGTTCTAACTGCGTATTTATCTACATAATAATCTTTTACTTTGTACGTTACTACGCCCAGATTTATCACTATAAAACGTTCAATTCTACACTTTACCCTCCCAGACATAAAGTTGTCTTTACGGAGATAAGATACGTTTTAATTTACGAGCGATAACATATCCCAGGTTTAACGATCGCTTTTATCTGAAATCCATACCAGCGCTGAAAAATAATACCTGTTCCGCACGACATTCCTGTTCCTTAAGATTACCTACACAAGTGGTTCTTGAAAAATATGGCGATAGTTATAAAATAATCAATTTTATAGAGCAATTCTATTAGAACATAATGGAAAACAATGAAATTTTGCCAATAGCGTGCTTCTGGAACATAGACGCTCAAGAAAGCATTTTTACTATAGAACTATAATGTTTACTTTAAACTATACTTATGAAACTCCCCCGTCTGTCTGTCTTATGTTCGGGATAAACTCAAAAACTACTGAACGGATCTTTATGCGATTTCAGCAATAGGCAACACTTAGAGGAACGCAAAAGGAAGGTTTTCGCATTCGAGCAAAGCTATTTTATAAATAAAAACTTTGAGATATTTTTCCGAGGCGTAGTAAGCCGCTTTCTAATATTTTTTATGTATAAAAGTTAAAACCTGGTAAAATTTAAATTAATGTCATTCAAATGACGCAAGATCCTTGTTTCACAATTTCTATTTGTGAAACTATATCAAAGATTTCAAGGTTAGTCACTAGCTCTGTATTATGTCAATATAATTTGAACTTTATTTGATTTGATTTAATTTGGTTTAATATAATTTAAAGTGATTTGATTCAATTTAATTTGAATTTGATTTCATTTGTGTTAGCTTAGTATAATTGAATTTAAATTTAATGTTATGTAATATAATATAATAATCTTTAATGTTACTAAGTTGTTTGATGTATTATTTAATTTGACAACACTTATGATGATGATCATGCTCGCGTGTCAATGTAGAATATTTTGCTATTTTTTTTCAACACCCTGCAATTTGCGTGACCCATTTGCTATCGATACACTTTCAGATTCTTCATTCAATACAATTCATGTATTTAATTCTAAAACAGTGAAGAACACTTAGTTAAGTACGTCCGAAACTAAATGCATTCATTCATTTAAATACGTAAATAGTGCAGCTGAACACTGAGTCACTGTAAACGGGCCCAGGCCAAATTTAAGAATATCTATTTATTATTTACACAATTTTTGGAAAAATAACAGCTAGGTTATACATTACATTATCAAATTATATTATTAACAACATGTGCCAAAACAAATAGGCACATGTAGACTGATGGCCAATTACTATACATAATAAAATATTATTACTTATAACAAAATATAGATATGCAAACTTAATATTCAAATGGGATATTATCCACCACAAGTTATGTGATCGCACGAGTCCAAAAATAAGGACCTATTTTCTATATTGCGCTTATGAAAGCCGTTTCACGAGAAGTTTGACAAGAAGACAAGTGTCAGCGGCAGAGTTTATTAAAACATAAGCATCTCCGTGGAAATAGCGACTTCCATTATCCCGGGGACGTGACGACCCATAAAAAGGTTTTATTCGAGAGATGGACTTGCAACGATTTACCATGGTTTTACCTCCTTGGCATATCAGTCTTGTTAATATTATTAGCTTTACAAAATGGCGTTACATCACAACAAGTGAGTAACATCTTTTTCACTTTATAATTTGTTTAACTTGACACTAGCAAACTGACGCTTCAAGCGCAGAGTCCACTCATATGAAATTTAATTACAAAGTCAGAGTCAAAACGTTTATTTCCTTAGAAGCACACGGCCCACATGGACAGGTCAACTTAAAATTAATAAAACTAAATTGTTTAAACAAAAAATATCAAGGGAATAACAATTAAATTGTGTGTTTATTTATTGAGAGTCGATGTCTTGACTTTGTAAATATACAATGTGTATTTTCGAACCTTGATCAAACGAAATGTACGGAAACATGACATAAGTTTATCGACAAATATCGGATAAAAATAATCTATATGTTGGTTATTTAAAAAAAAACAGATATAATATTTTTTCAATGAAAACTACTTCATTGAACTTTAACAAAAAAATCGATTTTTATTTTATTTTTGATCGGTAACTTTTAAACTGGATTATTGAGGTGTACTTTTTTTTATGATAGTATAGCCTTCATTTTACCACAATTTTACCTGATGTAAAGTGACAATGTGGTCTAAGATGGAGCATGAAGACCTAGAATACTTTTTTGCATGTTGTATTAAACTTCATAATTTATTTTACGAATCTTTTACAAAAAGTATGGTTCTACCTCTTTTCGTTGTCATGTTATAAGCCATTTGAATTAGGTACTTTCTGCTTTATACAAAGATCAACAGACAACAAATTATGTAATAAAAAAACAAGATAAGATGAAACGGAACGAAGCCTTTGCCCAACAGTGGGATATTAACTGTGGATAAAGATAAGATGGCCATCACCCGTGGCCCCTGTAGATATTGGCCAAGGAAAATTCAGAAGATGTAAAGATCTCTGTTTGGAACACATCATCAAATACTGCTGTAGCCAACCTGACAGGCGAAAATTCGTGAATTCGTAAATTTTACCAGATTTTACCATTTATACATAAAAAATATTAGAAAGCGGATTACTAAGCTTATTAATTTATTATTACCCGCGTATTCATAAAAATACTTCACTTTTATAAGAGACTTACATAAAAAGCTGTGTTGTACTATTCGCTTCTCAGCTAAGTGTAAAAAAATTAAGCGAACTGTCAAGACAATGTTATTTCATTGATATTTTAAGGTTTAATTAACTTTAAGTTTAACTGTCCATGTAGGATCATATTACATATATTATATGCTTCTAATGAAATACACGTTTTGGCTTTAACTTTGATAGGCGGTTCATAGAATGGTTAATAAACCTAAATTAGTGCTAAATCTGGTCAATAACAGTTCATTAAAACCTTTAATCTTGTTATCGCTATAATAGTAGCAAAATAAGGTATTAATATGCTTATTGTGCATATTAGCGGTTAATAACTGAATTGCTAATAATTAGCCGGATATAACCAAAATTACAATGTTTTGTCTACATTCTCTTGTTCTTGTCTACTTTATGGCGGGACAGCCAAGCGAATATAGTCGCAACAAATCCCAAGACGAACATCGTCTTCGCCAGAATATATTATTCAGACATAATAATATATTAGGACAGGTATGTAAGGAGCAACTACAAATAAATTAAGTATGGGTTAGTCATATATCTCACACCAAATTTATTTGTGATACAAAGGTTGCGTAAAGTGTTTTATCAACAGTTTAAAAACGTATTGTAATAAATAGCTTTTGCCACGTGGCTACGGAACCCTACTAAAACGTGTTTAAAAATTTAAAAACTAAAATAAGACCTATGTCCCTGTCCATGTCTGCCATGCATGAGCGTCTTAGGAAAGAAACGTTTTGACTTTGACTTTGATTCCGTTTATATCGACGACATAAAAGCATTCGACTCTGTTCCTAACAACTGGCTCATTAAAACCTTAGAAATATACAAAATTACCAGCAAAAATTGTAAATACTACTGTTGAGACAGGACCAAAAAAGATTCAGAGAGGAATATTTCAGAGATATTCTCATAATCGTAATCATTTATTCGTTGTTTCATGCGGTTTCATATAGAGGTGTTTCAGTTATTTATCCCCTGGTATGAGTCCCGTTGGGGTATTACAAATTTTGATAACGCAACAACATTCTGTCACTCCCTTGTGGTGCTGTCTTGCCCTGAACCACGGTAATACAATCTATATTTATATTATCTATACTATATAGTGAGAAGCGTTGGTTTAAGTGTTTATTCTATTTACAGAGTATAAAATTTGTTTGCATAAAAAAATTAGAACCTCAAAACTAGATGGATGGAACTAATATGCTGTAGTTGGGCACTACCGCAAGTTCAAGTACCGCGAGGCTGTATGCTATTATTTCCAAAAATCGGATGAGTTGGAATACTGTGTAGATAATATGAATGTGCCTAAACCCCCTCTGATATTGCAATTAGTTTGACCAACTAACAGACAACTCGGAGTATAATTATAAGCCACTTGTCAGTCGTGCTCGTACCTTCTAGTTTAGAACACGACTGATTATATCGAGATAATTAATTCTCCCACAGTCACCATCGCGCAACAGTCCCGCACAGGGTCGCAGGTCGGTGAACACGAGAACGCTCCTCTCCCCCTTCGAGAGCGCGAACCAGCCGAGGCCGACGACGACGTACCCCGAGAGCCGGCGAGGGCGGAGCAGCACGGCGCTGGACGCGAGACAGGGGAAGTTCCTCTGGCTGTCGAGGCAGATGAAGCGGCCCCACCGGCGCGGGAACCACTTGTCGCACTCTACCAGCACCTTGGCGAGGTGAACTTCACGTTGCTCGCCAGCAGCTCGTACCTCCTAGCGAGCTCCAACCTCTGCGGACCGGAGGTTGCGTGGGATAGTAGTTTTTATCCCATATTTTCAACTCCTTGGCTCTGGCGTCGGTTATCAGGGACACCGGCCTCCTCAGTCTTATCAGAAAGAAATCATGCAGGGGACTCCGCCCTCCGACTTTGAAATGCCATATGGTCACATAGTCCACCCTAGGGAAGACTTGTCGGCTGCAGGCCACCGGTGGCTTCCGAGTCCGTCACGTATTTTCTGTAGGGGTTGAAGGAGGCGAGGACCGTGTGGTTGTTGACGATGACGATACAAATACAAATACCCGCAGTGCTGTGGCTGCTACGTCAATTATGCCTAGTTATGACGAAATATTATACAACTTCAATAAAAAAATATTATTAAAGTTTACTGAGTAGGTAAGTACCAAGCCGACTATCAAAATTTAGGCTGGTCCCACACCTTACACACATGGCCCGGCGATGATGGCATTGGTGGATTTTGACATGGCGTTCGTCTTTTCTTGTTTTATCTACATTATATTCTTGTAACCGATATTCCGTTATAGCATTCTAACCAATCAATGGATTCTACACAGAAGCGGTGAGCCTAAATATGACTGTTTTATATCCAAAAAATTACATCTTAAACGATCCAAGTAACAAATATTAATAATGTAATCTAATAGCAACGTTTTGTGATTGCTTTTTGATACAGCTAGGCGTTGTTATTTCAAGCATTTGGGAAGGTATAAATTAATTAATTATGTAAGTATTGTTAATTGTTAATATTATATAAACAAACCGGACTTAGCAAAATTTCCATCTAATTTGATATTTGAATTTACGAAACAAAACCAAATTCTCTTTTTTATCAAACTTAGATGTTCTTTAAGAAAGGTCACTGACCGGTCTTGTCTCAACGTCTCCGTTAATTAAAAATCTACAAAATAAGGTTTTCCACTCAGTTATTCAATATGATACCTGTTCTCGATCTATATCAATTCTCATTTTCATAGCAAAATGATTCCCGCCAAATATCTATACCACCAAAACAACCATGAATTATTAATACTACCACAGACCATAATATAGTTATTTTATAGTCATAATAGTAATCATAATATTTTTGACTTGTTCTTTTGAACATTGATAAAAATATCCCACTTTACGGATTATGATGTTGTGTCTTCTTATGATCAGGAGGGAAGGTCAGGAATAACATCAGGTTCCATAATACATACTTTATATTTGCACTTGATTACAATAAATACATGAGTGCACCGAGTGTAACGAGCGGGGAGAAATACAGAATTTATTCATAATACCATTATTACATGTCAAAAATAATTAATTAAATAAAATTTATATTACAAATATTATAATAATAAAGTTCTAATTACATTGTACATTGTACAAATAATATATTTTTTTTTTTTATATAAACGGCAAACTAAAGAAATCACTGATATCATAGAGTATCATTTCAGTGAGCCACTTTCTCAGCTTGTTTTTAAAAATAGGCGTGGAAGCTGCGTCACGAATACAACCTGGTAATCTATTATAAATAGAAGGACCGATTATATAAATAGACATCTTAGATTTCTGTAACCTGTGCGAGGGTGTAACCAAGCGGTAGTAATGTTTATTACTCCGAAGGGCTCGGTCGGCGTTGATGCCGCGGCGCTGGAACAGGTGCACATTGTTGTGGGTGAATAGAGCGGTTTGGAATATAAATTCACCTGCAATTGTGAGTATGTTGTATTCCCTGAACAGCTCTCTGCAAGAGACATCACTCGGGACGCCTGCCATCGCCCGGAGAGCTCGCTTTTGCATCCTGAATGCTCGCTCGACGTCCGCTGCGCGCGCCCAAAACTCCACTCCGTAGGAGAGAGAGCTGTGGACTGTCGCGTAGTAACATGAGCGGACTACGTCAGGTGTCGCCGTGCTCGCCAGCCTTCGTAGAGCAAAGCAAGACCCTCCTAGCTTACCACAGAGTGCGTCGATGTGCTTATCCCACGCGAGGGAACTGTCCAGGTGAAATCCCAGCAACTTTATAGTATCCACCTGCTCCAGCGCCGCGTCACCGGCCATCACGCTAAGAGGATGTGGCCTTCCGTTGAGACTAAAGCACATGAGGCAGGTTTTTTTAAAATTTGTTTTATATTTTTATTACGTACAATCTGACCGATCGATCTCTAAATAATATAAAATGCCTAGAGTGAATTTTGTTCGCTTTATCCAATAGAAGAGACAGCCTAAATGAAACCGCAAAAAGGTCGGAATATGCATGTGAAAAATTTACATACGGAACCATTTTGTAATCCTGGGTTCCAATAACGTAAACCCTTTGAGGTCGATTGCTGGTCATTTGAGTATAGTATGTTTATCAAGGGTCTAAGGTACGGACATTTGGATTTTAGGATTTGCGTGGTCAGCAGAAAAGAATAAGATATTTATCTATATTAAAAGAGGATGAATGAGAGTATCCGCCAATTTTCCTTGTCGTGTTTGATAAACGACTTAGAATATAAATATGCAATTTTCAGTGAAGCTATACTAAATTTGAAACCATATTTTAACAGATTCAAAACAAGAGGTGGAGATCAAATTGACTCGTATTTTTAGTCAGTTTCGCCAGAATGGTTAAGTTTTATGAGTAAGTATGTAATAATAGGGTGAGTGACTTAAAAAAAAGTAGTTTGTTGTTTAGATTATTAACCAAAATTACTCCTATTTTTTCTGGAGACCAAAAATCAATCATAAAGCAAAAATTGGTGACCAGTATTTTTACAAGGGCTAACAGACGGATTAAACATTATAAATATTTAACCCCCGACCAAAAAAGAGCTGTGTTATAAGTTTGACGTGTCTGTCTGCCTGGGACATCATAGCTCCCAAACGAATGTAACGATTTCAATTTAGTTTCTTTATTTGTATGAAAGGTGAGTTTGGCGCGAGTGTTCTTAGACAATGCATCATTACCGGTTGTGCCGATAAAAAGTTGGGGTTAGATTGGGGAAGGAAAACCAAAAATCTGCAAATATACTCGAGTGGGGTATCAAATGAAAGCGCATCGCGTGCACATTACAAAATATTATGGTGTTTTACTGTTAAGGAAATTAAGGCATTGGAATCGGGGGTTTTTCTTAACGTTTAAATTTAGATTTATTTACAAATAACTTTTATATCTTTGGCCGGCTCTAGGACCCTAACGACTTTTCGCGTTCGAGATCTGAAAGGTATCGTGAATTCGTTAGGCGTGAGAGATACCTAGGTATTGGGCACATATCATAAGATAAACAAAAAACTACTTATGTAAGTTTAAAAGCCAAATTAAATTGTCAAAAAAGAGAAGTTTTCAAAGTGTATAGAAAAAGTGAAAATTTAAAACTAATTTTGGTAATTTGTATGTCGGTACGCCAGCAGAATAGGGTTGTTAATTATCATAAAAATATGAAACAAATAACAATACACAATTACATTTAGATTACAAATTGATACAAACTGTAATGAGACGGTGTAATAATGTCTAGCACCGTCATCGTCAGAATACAGACATTTTGACGTCACACGTCCGCCATTTTGGAGGAAAACGTATTTCACGCTCTTTTGGAAATTTAAATTCAAAATTGTATTTTTAATAATGCATTGATTTTATACCAGATGCAGTAGTTTTCATAAAAAAAAATATAAAATAGGTTTTTTATATAGCCAACATATAAAAAAACTGTATCCGATAATTATCGATAAATTTATAAATCAATAAATAATAATAAATATTTCCGGACAATCCACACAACAACACTTAGCCCCGTGGTAAGCTCTTAGCTTGTGTTACGGGTACTAGACTTCTGATATACTTAATATACATACATACATGTAGATATTTTTTTATTATAAATATTCAACACACAGACCAGACCAATGAGAAAGTTCTTGCAGAACATACAAATACTTGATCCCTCGGCGGGAATCGAACCCGCTACCTCTTGCGCCACAAGCGGGCCCTCGCCCACCGCGCCACTGAGGCAGTAAATTATGTCATGTATCCGCATATTTCGTTAATTCAAGGTTCGAAAATACACATTGCACTCATTCATTATTTCATTCATGGAAATAAATTGATTGACCTACACAGGTATTTGTACCTATAGAACGGAAAGGTAAGTCTTACCTAAAAGTCTAGACCTTAGAATCATGTTCGTGGTGATTCTAAACCCGATATAAACCGTAAATTGGGCTCAGATGTGAACTGAAAAGGCTCCACTAATCCGAGGACATGTGGCGCCACGGAATATAGTCCCACTAGGTATATAATCCCGGACATTCCAGCCGTTTTGGAGTATTCGAAAAAAGTTTTGAATTCAGTCGGAAACTGTTTCGGAGACAACGAGATAATATCGGATGAGGTGAATAGGGAAAAATAATATTGTAGAATCTTGATTGTATACTATTTATCTAAGTACTAACTATAGACAATAGACACGCCCTGGCTTCGCTCGGGTGGAATGCTAATTCTAAACATAGTACAGAATGTCTTAACAATATGAATATTATAAAGCTGAAGCCGATTTGAATAAATTGAATTATTTTTTAATTGAATTTCACCTTTAGATGGCCTAGTCAAAGTCAAAGTCAAAACGTTTATTTCCTTAGAAGCCTATGCTTACATGGACAGTATTTATCTATTATATATGATTATTAGCCACTCAAACGACCGGGCGTCAATTGAGGAATCAGAAAATGATGCGTGAAACGTCCGGGCAACTAGAGTGGCCTAGCTCCACCTATAGACTTTTACGTTTCTTTCTCGGTTGAAATGGTCCATCTTTGTTTCCAGGTTTTGCTGTCTGGCAATTGTATAGAGGGATTGGTCAAATCCGATACTTAATTTCATTTTTTGGTCTATATTATGTATAAAAAGGACGCCTATATTTGGTGGATGTGCCTAAACAACCACGCTCGAGTAAATCCCGAAATCCCCTCTTTGGCTCTCCTGCTATTAAGAAGGAGAGCCAAATCCGAAATCCCCTCATTTCGGATTTCTAAGGCTTAAAATAATCAATCAATGAACACTTTATCGTACACAACATAGGAGAAAAGAAAATACAAAATAAATGACAAGTACCATGGGCGGCCTAATCGCTGATAGCAATTTCTTCCAGGCAACCAAAATAATACATTACTAAAATCAAAATTATCTTAAAAGTAACCAACCACCGTTACTAAAGTCGGTTACTTGCACCTTGTAATTGTTGTACTATCACTGTTCGGGTTAGTGATAGTGGACTGCATTGATCGATGTGTGACCTCACTCACTCGTTCAGACGAGTTTACTGGGGCTACGAGAATAGCGAGTTTCACAAGCTGATTTGTGTCGTAAACTTAAGGTCCTATATCTAAGTCAACTCTGAAATTATAAAAAAACCTATAAACAGCTGAAAGAAGTGACGCATAGACGCATAGGTTGGAAGAAGCCTGCATCCATCTTGAATTAAAAAAAATGTTTTCTTTATTTTAATCAGTGTCTCTGGTTATGATAGTGGACTGCATCAATTATGCCGACAGTGAGGCTCAAAGTATGACCTCGCTCGTGCATACGACTTTACTGAAGCTACAATAACAGCGGGTTTAAGTAACTATTAACATAATATCATTCAAGTTATATTATAATAGCGAAAGCTTATCATTAATTTTGTGGATATAGATTGCCTTTGGTTCTCTTTCACGCTTAAACGGCTAAACGGATTGAACTATACATAATCTACAGTTCAAAATTTAAAATAATTTTGATTCCAAAATCTTAGTTCCATTAAAAGTAAAACGTCATACTATTTTGTAATATGCACCTGACGCGCTTTCATTTGAGACCCCACTCGAATATATACGCAGATATTTGATTTTTCTTCCCCACTTTCACCCCTCACAACTTTTAAACGGGTCAAACGATATTCATGAAACATGTTTAATAAACTTACCTTTCATACAAAAAAAAACTCAATTGGAATCGGCACATAGGGAGCTATGCTGCCACAGACAGACAGGCAGACCGACTAAGAAATTACAAGGTTGAAAGAGGTATAAGACGACTTATGCCAGAAATAATAATAGTACGCTTGTGCTCCATCTCCTTTAGTTCTGTGCTATCGCTGTATCGGCATAATCTGGTACCCGCTGGTTTCACAGCCTCAGACGGTAAAGCACACCACTCTCCAACGCCGGACCGAAGCAAACCTCCTAACTACCTCTAGTCGTACCCCCCGCGAACACCGGGCAGCACCTGTGAACACCCAGTGTACAAAAAATCAGAAATCTGTGACAAGTGTTTATGAGAAAAAAAATTGAAGTGCTTGCTAAAACTAAGTTTAGTTTGTAACATCCGAACATAAGTATTAGAAAAGGTATTTGTTTTTATCACTAGTTTATGTTTATTTTGATAAAAATCAACGGACTTTACTGAATTCAAAATTACTCGGGAACTATATGGATACAAATTTAATATGGGACAAATTTGCTGTTATTTTGCAAGTCACTTTGTTAAAATTGTCTTCAGTAACAAAAACAAAAAAACCTCTCATAAAAAAACAGACTGCTTTCTTTCGAAACTTTATGAGCATTTTTTATTGGTTATTAAAAATTTTTAAATTACAACCCTCGGTTCTTCATCCAAACTCATGAAATTTATTAAAACTTATGTTGTACAAACAAACTATTAAAAAACAAAGAACCACCAGTGTACGAATCCAACTCGTGCTTAGACGAATTTAAACAGCATTTCAAACCAAGTCTTTATTTGGAAGTGAAGTTCTCAAAGTTTAGATTATAGAAAAACAAGTAAATAGGCACGTCCGAAGATAAAGGCAAATTTCCTAACGATGTTTATTTCCCATTAGAGAAAAATACAGAAACAGCTATTAATACAATAAAGGCCACTCAGTACCGCGCGCAGGTCCAAACTGTTTACGACAGGAAAAAAGGACAAAAATTACTGTGTTATTATTTCCGACCTCCTTGGCTCCTTGCCTTGGCTTGGTAATTTGGTCTGTATATCTGTATCATTAAAGTCTATTGTCATGTTCGTTTGTCTTAGCCTCAAAATGCAACCAATCTTGACCTGATTTAGGCTGAGCCTTGATTGGAAGATGAACTTTTTTGGATAGCGAATTTTTTAACGATTTTAATCTGTGATTTGCGAATCATTGGATACAAGAACTTAACGGCTCATCTTAGAGTAAAAGTAAGGAGTAAATAGGTACCTTCTAGGTCTTCATGTCCCATCTTAGACCGCATAGTCACTTTACATCAGGCTAGATTGTGGTCAAATAAAGGCTTATTTAGCATAAAAAAAGTGTTTGAAGTATTAAATCGTTCAAGTTCTAAACAAAAATCAAATGTAGGAAAGTTTTGCTCTGGACAGTCGAAGACCAACCCTATATGGCCTACCCACTGCCACCTTTACGTGCTAGTCTGTTTGGCTATGGATAGATTTAAGATAATTTTCAGTCAATATTTTACGTGATATAAATATATTTTTAATAATATTATTTTATTTATGTGTTTAGATTTATGCTTAGTTCGGTTTTCGTTCGAAACACAAAGCATAGTCCTCTCATAGCTCGCTTAGTTGGCTTAAAATCTAATAAGGCCAAATTAAAACTCCGAAAAGCGGTAAAGCACCCCTTTTTGGAACTAAGGACACACGTAGCACCAAGCGGCGCGGGCCGCCTAGCTGGCTGCTTCATCCATAAACAGACTCGTGAAGTCATGATGATACACAACATACTAACATACACTGTTCAGGGCGCTCACGGAGAATATGTTCCATTCAACAAACGCACTCTAACACTGGTCTGAATCCTGATGTTTATGTTGATGATGATATGAATAACATGAAGCGACTTGATAATTGTGGAAGGCAGTATTTATAAGTGATTATAGCGTAGGTAATTTCTAAATTAGAATGAAACCGTAAAATTCTCACAACTGGACAGGTCTCTCTTTAAAACTTAACAATCATAGTGGACGTAACCAAACGGATTAGTTCTTTGAAGTGCCAATGGGCATAGCATGTAGATCAGATGATCGTTGGGCAGAAAAGTTCTCGAATGGCACCCACAGGAATACCTTAAATGTTTTGGTTACAGAAAAATACGGGGCGGTATACTTAAAGCACCGTATTCACCTAGCATTAAGTAATTTTAGTAGACTTTATTCACCCAGGTGTACTACTCATTCTTTGAAATCTTCTCGTGTTTTTTATTTCTAGTACACGTTATTAATTAGTGATGTTTGTAAACATCGCGCGGCCGCTGATTGGACGCAGATTATGTAGTATTGCGTGTAGGTAGTAATTTATTATATTTTATGCGTGTAGTTCTACTGTCGCGCTGATAGGAAGTTGCCACAGAGTGTGGGCTTTCATTCACGCACAGAACGTACTTTTATGATGTTTTTTTTTATGATAGATAAGCCTTCATTTGACCACAATCTCACCTGATGTAAAGTGCCGATGTGGTCTAAGATGGAGCATGAAGACCTAGAAGGTACTACCTAGGTTTAGTACTTACTTACTTATGTAAAGTAGAAAGGATATTTATTTTTTTTGGTAACTTGAGATAAAAGTAGGCAGGGCATAGTCAAATATTAGTTACGTTTCAAAAATAATTCAAAATCTTGGGGGTAAATATTTGAGTTAATAAGTCAAAATATTTATACATCATTTTCTGGACTATTCATACAATAACATTTAACCCCGAAGATACATATTTATATTCCATATGTAATTCAAAAAATTTACTTAATATGTTTAAACGTATTTTTTTGCATGCTTCATAGAAAACAAGACTGTAAAATATTATTATAAATAATACAAATGAAATCTTTATACATCATAAAAAAAGTTTAAAACGAAGTTGCCAAAATCCGATCAAATGAAAACCATAAACAACTTACAAATTGAATTTTCTGATTAAAACGTAAAAAATTCAATAACTCGATTTTATATCTTTATTCTCCCTCTACTCGATATTATATTTTATATTCATACTCGTACCCTCATAAATATCCTGTTTTATTACCTACAAGCTTTTATTTAACTTGCAATGTTTGTTCGGGAAAACTCTTCCAAATCAATATTGAAGCAAATATCTTCAACCGATGTGACGTCATTCTAAATCCAACACGGCGGAACATCAAAGATGGTTTAATTCACCCGGGTAGTTATTTGAAAGGAAGTATTCCTTTATGAGCGCCAAGCCGAAGCGCTCTAAGGAGAAGAGCGCCAAAGTTATTCCTCAAAGAGCGTGCTTATAAATTGACATGTGATAGTTTTGTACGTAACTAGAAACTATTGAGCTAAAACTTATAAATACAACAGCCAAAATATATTTACTACACAACGACCTTGATTTGAAAAACACCGTGTCGCTTTTCTCTATTTTTTTTTTATTTTGTATTTTATACAGTTTTATAATTACACGGAACCCTCGGCTTACAAGTCCATCTCATACTTTTCAGTTTTAGTCTCGTTGTTATAGTGTCCGGTCTGTGCCATTCTCCGCTAAACAATCTGTGGCGCCCTTGCACAGATCGAGTTTGGAGTGGGCCCGACCTGTTACGTTGTAATGCAAATCTGTCAGTCTGACAGGTGCTCATAGAAGAGTGATCGGCCTTGGGTACTTGACAATTTTTAATCCATTTTGAAAACGGGTTTAACTCTTGTGGCGTACCGTATACGAGTGTAATACGATAATAGTAATGTACGGGAATAGTAGTGACTGCCTCAGTGGCGCGGTGGGAGAAGGTTCGCTTGCGGCGTAAATGGTAGCGGGTTCGATTACTGCCAAGAGGCCAAGTGTTTGTATGTTCTGCAAGCACTTCTCCTTGGCCTGGGTGTTTAATTTGTATTATAAAAATATCTATGTATGTATGTCTATTATATTAAGTATAGATGTCTAGTAGTCTGTGTTCGGGACACAAGCTTAGAGCTTACCACGGGGCTAGATGTTGTTCTGTGGATTGTCCGGAAACATTGATTTATTTATATTAATATTCAAGATGAATAGTGTAGCTCGCGTCAGTTTTAAAAGTACATAATAATCGATTAATTAATAACTAGCACGGCATTGCAGTGTTTTTGGATTTTCCTTCGGGAACAACGTTCAACGTTTTTCCCGTGGTAAAAGTAGTCTATAGCCTCGATAGGGCCCTAATTAGTATGCCCCTCGATAAATGGGCTATCTAACACTAAATTAAATTTTCCAACAAACAAACTTTCCAGATTTTTAATATAAGTATCTGTAGATTGCTAAACACACATAATCTGATCCGCCGAATACGCCAACACAAAATTCATTATTTATTTGAGGACAACTAAATTTTTACTTTCACGGCCAAATTAATTAAACATTTTAGACTGAAGTGACACATATGACCCCGTCAAAAAATAGCATTTAAGTTAGTAGGTAACTTTCAAAAGAAGGTTAATTTATTTGGTGACAGGTCAAATTAATGCGAAGACGCGGTATGAATGTTAGACCTCACTCAGACATTTTTAACCTAAGACTCTTTCCAAGAAAATAAATTCTCGTATAAATTTGACTGCCTCAGTGGCGTGGTGTCCGGCGCCGGCGGTCCGCTTGCGGCGCAAGAGGTAGCGGTTTCGATTCCCACCGAGGGGGCATGTGTTCGTATGTTCTGCAATCACTTTCTCCTTGGTCTGGGTGTTTAATATGTATTAATAAAAATATCCTAATAATATGTATTTCTATGATATTAAGTATATCGGATATCTAGTACCCGTAACACAAGCTTTAGAGCTTACCACAGTCCTTGATGTTGTTGTGTGGATTGTCCGGAATTATTTATTTATTTAAATTAACAAAATGTTGCAAAATATCTAAAAATGTATTTTCGTAAAATAATCAAATTTACTTTGTTCATTATGATGACATCCATATTTTTCCCAATTTTCGCCTGTCTTTCTGACTGACTGCATGCGTTTCCTTTGCGGCTTATCTCTGATACGTCATAAAACCGTTCTGAAATGTTGTTTATTATTTATATATCATTATCAGCCTTGCAACATTTAAAATTATTATCATATTGAACAAATAGTTAAAATGCAATTACTTATACTTCGCTGAATTGCCTGGATTGTGTTAAGTCTTTTTGAGTCGATCACGCAGCATCCAAGCTCTCATCTCGTTAGCAGAATGACGCAGGCTCTGGACCGTGTTCTCTTCCAGGCAGGCATCTTTATCTCTTATTGATTTTATCTCTACATCTCCTTGTAATAAAATAATGTATATTATTGTATATTTCGGCATTGCGTATTACAGTGGCAAATTTGACAAGGCCTCTTTAGAACCGCTGCTTAATTCTTTGACATAGCGACTGCGAATTTAAATATATTAACTACATAAATTAATACTATGGGGTATAAGGCGTCTAAAACATCACCTAAGAGACCCAAGCTAACCCCACCAACCAGCATCGGAGCTATAATCTAAACCTCCTATAGTTTGAGGGACGCCCACGGCCAGAATTGGATGTACCATGGCAGTACACCCACTACTACTCTAAGGCTCTAAACCACCTTATCTAATAACACCATCAGATATAAGAATCACGCAGTATCCACGGTCCACGGGCGCATCTCGTGGATAAAAATCACGTTAGGCTCATAAAGGCAGCCTTATCGCCGCCTTATCAGAGATGTCTGTAGCCAGCTACAGACATCTCTGACTCGCCCGTAGATCTTATCTCCCTACGTAGATTTAGATAAAAATCTGAATGACCTATAATAAATAAATAAAATAGCCTTAACCAACATTATCACCTTAAAGAACATTAGCTCGGTTCGGGAGCTATTATACCCCAGACAGACACGTTAAACTTATAACATCCCTGTTTTGCAGTGGGGGGTTAAAATCGATTATTGCGAAAATTGCAAAGCCCGATTTTTATCAATATCTAAAAATTTAAAGGACAAAAGCTTTTTTTCCACGGGAAAATCGATTTTTATGGAAAGCCGCGAGTGGAAAACTAGTGAGATATAAGGATCACGCATGCACGAGATGAGCTCGTGCTCAGAATCACATCAGGACAGCACTTGAGAAAGGCAGAACCTATCGGCGGTAGCTGCAGACATCTCTGGCTCGCCTCATGGATCTAATCTCTCGTCTTATCTCCACGGGATGTCCTCGTGGAGTCTGCCCAGACTCATAATCTGGTATTATCTGAGTATCGAGATCTTTCTAAATTTGGAAACGTATCGTCACGTATCGATTGCGTGGATTTACTGTCTGTAAATTTCCGCTGATCTTTCGTGACAAGACGTCATTTTTTTTTACTAACGCGTGCATGCTCAATGAGTGCTCCTATCTCCGAGATTCACGGAAACTGGAAGGAAAAATTTAAAAAACCAAATGGCCAAGCGAAAATATGACAAAGCAAAAAATTACTTATTTAAATAATTCTTTAACTATATTACTACTAATAACATATCATAATTTAAAGATTTTTTATTTTCCGTTATTTCTGAATTAACTATTAACTACTAAGTAACTAATCATAAAAAAAAATTACAAGCCACACAACAACATCTAGCCCCTTGGCTCTTAGCTTGTGTTACGGGTACTAAGCATCTAATATAGTAGATAAGGGAACCCACGCTGCTAAATGGAGATTTACTCGAGCGTCATAGAGACCTATTGGGTTGCAAAGCTTAGATAATAAAAAGGAAAAGATATATAATATATACATTTTCATCGGTGGGGGAAGCGGCTATAGATTTTTCAATACGCAAAAAAAATGGGCTTGGGCTCCCCAACTATTAATATAATAGACATATATACATAGATAGATAGTTTAAGTTAACTGACTTTAACAACTATACTACATTAACTAATCTTTATGCCGCGCTTGCGACTGCGTCGAAATATCGGAAAGCTCAATAATCACCGAATCATGGTATGACCCGTTATTAGTATCTAGTAAAAAAATAGTGTGGATTTATTATATCGCGACCCGGGAAAACTCGTACGGCTTGCTTTACAGCAGGTTCTACTGCATCGTTTTAGTTCATCTAAAGTTCTAGAGGTAGAGACTAATTTGACAACTCAGTGGGATGACGACATATCACTAAAATGTCAGAAGATGTATGTAATTTTAGCTTTAAGTTAAGCATGTTGTGAATTTCCACTTAATGTACTTAAATAATAAACCAAAACGCAAAAATCTTGTAGGTATATCTGAATCACTGAAACTGACTGAGAATTTTCATAAAATTTGGCAAGGAACCTTGAGAAGGTTTTTGGAACCCCATGTAAGTATTTCAAATCTTGAACAAAGTCTTTGCAAAGTCTAAGCCCAGGTTTTTTGTACATTAAAATATTATTTGTGCAGCGTAATTTGAGATGCCTTAAATCAGATTTCAGGGCTGTCTAATAAAATCTATTCAGCCGCGAGCCCTAATGCGTATCTGAGCCGCCCTAAGCCGAGTTGGGCGGGCGGCTTCAAACGGTTATACTCACAACACATTCTTCAAACGGTTATATTCGCAATACATTCATCAAAACTGTTTATGCTTGGATTTGATTAATATTTTTAAAGGCTAGATAGAGGGCTTAGAATACTTTTTTTCTGAAAAGTCGAGCATTAAACATTTCTAAATCTTCTTTGGTAATGGTACGACACCACATTTAAGCTGACCTTAACCCGATTGATATTCTCGACATAGAACGAGTATAAATATTGTGTTTATGTTCATATTTTTAAGTAACGCCTTATTAAGAGCCCTCTTACATTTCGATGTTTCGCTAATTTAGGTATTTACGTACCGAACGAGCGGCGAGCTACGCGAGCGCTACTTTCTGTCTCGCTCGCGCCATGTTATTGCGTTGAGTAGGCGTCTAAATGATCTTGATCCACCGTAATTTAAGTTTTCTTAGAATGGATTTCGGTGGATGGATTTCACGGTCGTAGCCTGTTTATATAAATAAAACATACAAATGTAACTAATAATTATATTTATTTGAGTATAGTCATTTATCATATAATTACAAAAATATTTCCCGCAACGGCATTGATCGAGCTTTCCTCGAATCGATAATTTCAGGTAGTACACATTTTTCATAAAAAGCTTGCACTTAGGTAACATATTTAAATTCCAAAATTGTTCGTCTTTGTTGATTTTTATCACTTTTACTGGATGATCTGGGCCAGTCCATATGGCAAGTATACACATATTTCTATTTGCTATGTGAAGCTTACCTTGGATTTGATAAAACCAGTCATGATTTTGATTTATTGTTACGCGTGAGTTATTTAATTTAAATCCTTTAATTTTTTTTGTTCGAAGGGCCGATTCAAAGTCTATTCCGAAAGCTGAAATAGGACATTTAACTTCAATAAGACCCTCACTGTATAAACCATCAGGTGAAGCCCCAAAATAACAATGATCTGGGTCAATAAATAGACCACATTTTTCTATTTCAATGTTTTCTTGTTTACTTAATTGTTCCAATGCTACAGACTCGTTGTCCCTACCATGTTTGATGGAAGAAACATTGTCTAGATTATAATAATTAGATAAAATAGTTTTAACAAGAGGAGCAGAATTTTGGTTAGGCCGTCTTTTACATATTCTTGCAAATGTTGATGCCGTAACAATGTCAATTATTCTTCTTCCTTGAATGTCTGAATCTATCTATGAACAAAAAAAAAACATTATAAACACTTTATCAATTTTATTAAGTATGTACAAAGAGCATTTCATAAACGCACTCACCATATTTTCATCACATGAAGCAAGGGTTTCATCTACTTCTCCATGAAATAATTTTGTGATTCATCGGATTTATAATTTATATTTGTTTCAGAGCGTGTGTTATCTTTGTCAGGATCCTGAAAATAAACAAATAGCTAATAGGGATATACGTTAATTATTTAGTTCATGAACAGGTCGCTCTAAAAGTGATATTTTTTTGGATTAGCTATTTTCAGCTTTAAAAGGTGATCTGCTCATCTCTCTCTCTCTCATGACACATATATTTACAGACATTACAGACATAAAAACGTAATGAAGAACTCATTACGTTTTTATGTCTGTACACCGCTCTCCGCCACTAATTTAAATTCATTATTATAATAATTCTCTCACCATGTCCATCGTTCCGGCGAGGTTGCTTGATGTTGAAGCGACAATATTGTCTGGATTACCTCGTTTTTTCATTCTAAAATAATAATTAATCATTAATAAAAAAAAAAGTGTTGTGAAGATTAGAAATAATAGACCAGATTTAATATAAACATTGATTATAATAAGATAAAAATAATTGATTCCCTAAACTAAATTTAAAAAAAATCCGTTAGGTATGTAGAATTAAAGAAATATTTTTATATTCCTGTCAAAAATTAAAATTTATAATAATATAATAAACCGCCATTTAAATTTTAAGCATAACATCAAATTCGTAATCTACACCCTCGATTTAGTCGGAAACGATATACCCATGATCAAAATTTGGAATAAAAAAATCAGCCATGTTGGTCTTAAGATTAACCCCAATTTCGTAAACATCGATTTAGTCTGAAACGATAACCAGATCGAATCTTTGTTTTGGAGAGATGTTCACATAGTTCATTATAAAATTGGTCGTTTTAAAAAAACACGAAAGTAAACATAATAATAAAAAATCAAGTGTTAACCTACATATTACTATATACTACATATTATATTTAAATAATACCTTACCTTGCTTCTCTTGCTTTCTCCAGATATAGAATATTTCTTCTTTAGTGACGCATTGATATTTATATTTATTTTTCCCCATTCTGACTTGTAATAAAGCTCAGCTACAATAAAAATAACTTTAATGAGTTAACTAGTACGAACATAATACTAATTGAAATATAATAATATACGAACGTAAATACTTACATTACAACGATCAAAATATTTCGGTCGTAGTATACGCACGCACACTAGTAGCGTTTATACGGCAATCGACAGTATCAACACGAGACAAAGGGCGCGAAATCAACTGACATAGGTCCGCCCTCGACAAGCGCTCGCGCAGTACTGAGGGCAGATCGCCGGCGCAATGAAATATATAGTTCTTTTATTTAATTCATAAAAAATTGAAAACACCTATTTAAAAATTAAAATTAATATTGTAGCTTAAGCAAAGGTTGACAATTATTTTGGTATAAGTATGATGTCAAATTGACTTAGAACTTCGGAGATATTGGGGTTTGTTTTGAAGCCTTTTCGGTCGATATTGAATTTATTTCTACTTTTTTTTTCTTTACTTAAAAAGCATATAATGAAAATGTATTCTATCATTATTGAAGTATAGGATATAAGTAACATTAAAAAAAATATTTTGATGGTCTATATTCAATAGAATCTACAAATTAGAGGTCCCAAAACAGGTCTCCGAGCGTTTTTCGATAAACATGTATCGGGAGAATATTTATTATAAAATAAACGAATAAGTTATCTAAAATTTGTTCTATTATTATTCTAGTGGAGAAAACGAACTATTATAAACAAGTAATTTTAATTTCAAACAACGAACGAAAAACATAAAATTTGGACGATGAAACCGAGCAATTTCGCGTTTTTTTGTAATAGGCCTCTTAATTACTGTTATTTGTGTAAGCCGTAATAAATACCTAAATAAAATTAAGTCGCTTCAGATGTTTCTTCGCATAAATCTTTTAAAAACTGTATTATCTATATTAATGTACTTTTCAACAGCAAACATTCTTTTTTTTTCTTATTTCTTAGGAAAAGTTTATTCTGCAGTCTCAAATTTTCACCCGGTATAAAGTGACTATAGTGGAAGGTTATTACGGACCGGTTTGTAGAAATCACATCGGAAAGATAAGATTCAAATATAATAAAACTCGGCTTACATTCGAGTACAATTATTGAATAAATAAATAAATATTTCCCTAACCTTTTTTTGGAGGTTTTGTCTGTTCACGTCCGTAAGTGGTAACCCTCTGAATCCTTACACGTGACCTCCGGGTGGTGCTAAGAACAGTCTCTGGTGGGAGGCTTCGGCCGCGGCTTGTCACCACCCTCCGGGCTGGGCCAGTGCGTGAAGCGATTTTTTCGTGTTTCGTAATGTGGTCCGGAGAAGCCATCTTCTAGGCCTTCATGCTCCATCTTAGACCACATCTTAACTTTACATCAGGTGAGATTGTGGTCAAATGAAGGCTTATCAATTATAAAAAAAAAAAAAAAAAAAAAAAAAAAAAAAAAAAAAAAACCTAACCTACTACCTAACCTAACCCCAAACTAAACATACAAATATGATACATAAGCAGACAACCAGACCCGAAACCAGAAATTGTAGATCGCACAAAATCTGGTGCCCCGGCGGGAATCGAACCCGCAACTTCTTGCGCCTCCACCAGACCGCCACAGAGGTCGTCAATGTTTTATGAAATATAAGTATTTGAATGTTGTACAGAAACCATCGTCAGTCAGTAAAAAAATTAAATGAGACCCGACTTAAACCGTTATCTACGCACCCTGACTGCGACAGATGAGTGACATTATTAACGCACCTGACACGGCGTCCTCACTGACAGCGCTGTCACAACTGACAGGAGTGACGGATGTGACATATGGCCGGTAGCGCCGTAAATAATAACCGGCTATGTGTGCCCATTTGCCTTCTTAATGAGCGGTTGCACCTACATTTGTTGTGGTCATTGCTTTCATTTTGGAGTTAGAATTTACGAGTTGACATTGAAAAAGTGTAGCTTTGCGAGGTGTTTGAGCATTTTTATATAATAAAATATTACTACAAGTATTTTTTTTGCTTTGATATTTCCTTTATTCATTGAAAAAAAAACATGTTGTGCCGACCCCACATAATGTGGGATAAGGGCAAGAGAATGATGATGATGATTTCCTTCCTTCCTTGTAGCCTTCAACTTGTTGAAAGAAGAGTCTGAGTGGTATACTCTGCCCATTCACTAAATAGGACAGAAAATACTCTTGGGTGACGCTTATAACGGGAGCTATATTAATTAGTAGGAATCAGGAAACCTTCATAGTGTGTTTTTTGATAATATGCAAATGTCATTAAAAATATTTAGAAGTTAAAGATTGGTCAGCTTTTTAACCCCCGACCAAAAAAAAGGCCTGTTATAAGTTTGAAGTGTCTGTCTGTCTGTCTGTCTGGGACATCATAGCGCCCGAACGGAATGAGCGATTTTAATTTAGTTTTGGTATGAAAGGTGAGTTCGGCGCGAGTGTTCTTAGACATATCACATTATAATCGGTTGTGCCGTTTAAAAGTTATGGGGGTGAGAGTGGGGAAAGAAAACCGAAAATCTGAAATCACAGCATTGGAATCGGGGGTTTTTCTTAAATTTTTAATTTTATATTTAGTGCATCTTTCTGTTAACCGTTTATACATAATATAATGTAAAAAAAGGAGTGAGTGTTGAGATGACGAGTGGCAGAGGAAATTGTGGGAAAAGGGCAAGAGAATGGTGAAATTTTAAAAACATTTTAGTGTAAGATACCTGTTCTGTGAAGGAGAATCTAGGTTTATTACGAGTCTTCCAAAAATGCGGGCGAAGCCATAAAAACTAGGACGAACTGTGATTAGTAATGAATTAGATTACAAACGAACTTGAAAAAGGTCACAGCTAGTCCACTAATGTCAAATCAAGGTGACCAATAACTTCGCTATCTAAACATTCCTACAATTGTTTCAGATGGCGAAACTACTGCTGCTCACCATCATCATCCACAGCGCTGACAACTCCCCGGTCAGAATCAAACGCTCTCCGCGAGACATCGGAGCAATCGGCCCACACTCAATACTCCTATCTACATTACAAAACACGGGAACTAGATTAGTACCTGTATTTGCACAAAATGGTCAAAGCCACTCCCTTTCAGTTCTACCGCAACATTTAGTAGTCAAAAACGATGGGTCACACCTAGTAGCACCGATCCCATTATCACAATTCTATCTACACTCAAAGCTACATCTAGTCCCTCGACCCAATGTAATACAAACGGTGCAACACGACGTCAAAATACCAGTTATATCACACCATTCTGTGTCACACACGTCTCCCAACGCGAATACCACGTCATCGTCTTCCATAATACCAGTTTTCATCCACGGCATAATACCTTTGCAGTCGAATCATGATCTATCGGTGATACCGCTGCAGAGGCACAAGGATCACCAGATTCAGAAGGCTGGGCATTACCGGATGGAGAAGAACAATGATGATGATGAGGAGATGAGTAGATACAGGAATTATTACGGAGGTCATGGTGCGGGATTGTTTTTTGGTGGACACGGGCATGGTCACGGCTTTTATGCATATGGAAAGTAGGAAATAAATTATTAAATTATGCAGATGTTTTATTGATGTGTCATCAATGCTTAATCATCGTAGAAAATGTTATTAGATGTATATTTTATTTTAGTACAAGAAAGTGATAGTAGACGAGTCTGGGTTACCTGATTCGTGACTTTAGAATTTAGTTTTTTTGTGAGTAATTTATTATAAGACGGCAAAAGGTAGGTTTACTATTTCCGGAACTGAAACTACGATTTGTCAAATAACATCCAAACATACGGATAAGAGGCTGTGATACATAGGGATTGACAATCAAAGGGACAGACACAATATTTGCTATAATAAGTGTTATTTTCTCAAATTTAATTTTAATTAGACAGCTCAAAATGAGGGATAAGATCTCTCCTATAAAAAACCACAATAATTCCTTAAAACAATAAATATTTGAGTTTCATCAAGGACTTGAACTTTCATTTATTCATAGCTTTTATTTTTAGATTTTTAATTTTGTTGAATGTCTGCCGACGATGCCTGGAAAGGTATTCTTTGGGTTCTTTGAGCGTTATCACTAAGTTTATTCCAGCAAATTTATTACTTTTTGCTTTAATTAGAAACAGCCCCCTCGAAGGGCTCGGAATA
This sequence comes from Gymnoscelis rufifasciata, assembly GCA_929108375.1. Taxonomy (NCBI): domain Eukaryota; kingdom Metazoa; phylum Arthropoda; class Insecta; order Lepidoptera; family Geometridae; genus Gymnoscelis; species Gymnoscelis rufifasciata. Next base: position 408,172 of record OV815315.1, on the reverse strand, counting down.
CAGAGATGTACAGTCAACAGCAAAAGAAACTGATGTAAGTATCTCAAAATAATACATACAAAATTAAGTCCAAAGTTAAAGTTACTGACAATTATATTTTGTTATAAAGTAGAGGAACAAATTATAACGTGTAATAAGTACCTGTAATCACATTTATTTCGATCCTCGATGTTATTACGATTAAATTATTTTGGCCAATTAAAGCATCATTTAAAATTGAAGCTTTGTAAGGTAAATAAAATTGTAACTTGTTACATCTGGCTCGACACACTGTTTTGTTTTTGATTTTGATCACTTACTTTTGCTGTTGACTGTAGTTACCTATGAATTTTCGGGTAATGGATTTCCAGCCAGTGTGATTTCTATAAGCCCAATTATTCTTCGTTCATTCATTAAAATTCAAATCAACAGGGTACCTATCTATATTTCCCAAAAATGAATGCAATGCACCAACTAAGAGTTTAAATAAATATAAGTAAAAAAATATTTACGAACCATTCACAAAACATCATCAAACCCCTAACCATAGAATAATAAATTAGCCCAAACTAAGCTGAGCTAGTTAGACATAGAACTACTAGGTACTACTGGTGGGTCGTTGACTATTTTTGCGAAAACGAAACGAAACCGTTTTTTATAATCGGTGAACCGGTTGAAAAAACGGTCGACGTTTAACTGGTTCGTTCGTAGTTCAACGAATGAACCGGTTGAATGTCGCGACAGTTTTTTCGAACGAAACGAAAATCAGTCGACGGACAACCAGTCTGGTTGTCCGTCGACTGATTTTCGTTAACTGTCTTAAGGAACTATGCGTTAAATTAAGTTCGTAGTTACATTGAAAAGATAACTGAACGTAAGTAATTCATCTATCGTTGTTTTTAATCATCGTGGTTTATTTAATTTAGTATGTTTGAGTGAGCAGTTGAATATAATTAAGAATCTAGATAACAAAAAGAACTTTCACTATAACAGAAGTAATACTTTCGTGCCAAACAAAAATGCGTTGACCTCACGTGTCACGTCAATTAGACAAACTAATTATTTGACACGAAAACTAACAAACCTGTGCCCAATTAACCTGTTTTTTCAGTCAGTTTGGCTCAAGCGCTAAGCTTAGACCCGGAATGAACAAACATACATACATCTCTTACGCTCTCAAACAACTGAGCGACGGACATCTCACTCGCTCGCATACCGCGTTTTACCTCGCGCTTCGCTCGCGGCTTGTTCGTTAATTTTCGGGTGGTCTTCGTGTCGTTGTCGGTCGTGTATGTAGTTGAATCTGTCTTTGTGTTTCGTTCGTTTGCGATGCGTTTATCGTTGACGTTGAATGAAAAAACCTGTTCGTAGAAAAAACTACTTTTGCCGTAATTAGAAAACAGTCGACACGTTGTCTGTAGAAAAACAGTTGAAAAAAACGGTTCGTCGATTCAACGCTCACTACTACTAGGTACATTGAAACATCGTAAATACATACGAAACCAGAAAATATAGATTGCACAAAATCGGGGGACTAGATTTTGTGCAGGAATCAAACCCGAATAATGCAAGAAATTGCTTTTGCAATCAATATCCCCGTTTTGTTAATATTTTTGGAATTCTGGATGAGAGAATCTAGTTATAGGTAATACTTGAGCGATTGCTCGAATAAGTTTGCCTCAGTGGCGTGGTGGGCGAAGGGCTGGTTGCGGCGCAAGGGGTAGCGGGTTCGATTCCCGCCGCGGGGTCAAGTGTTTGTGTGTCTGGGTGTATTGAAAAAAATATCGATTTATTTAAGTCTATTATATTAAGTATATCAGATGTACCCGTAACACAAGCTTAGAGATTGCCACGGGGCTAATTGTTGTTGTGTGGTTTGACCGATAATATTTATTTTTTAACTAGCGGCCCGCCCCGGCGTTGCACGGGTTAAAAAATGTTCCCGGAAATTTTTCCTTATTTGCTCACCGTTTAGACCTACCCTGGACTACGACAAACATTTTAAAACCAAAATCAGCTCAATCGGCCCAGCCATTCTCGAGTTTTAATCAGACTAACGAACAACAATTCATTTTTATTTATAAAGATAAGAATTAAAACATATTTTAAAAAATGCCCATTTTCATTACTCCATACTTCGTCAAACATTTTACACCATGAATTCAGTTTCTTTAAATTATTCTGTATTAGCAAGTAACATAAACTCAGTTTAACGTATTGACGTTCAATTGAACAGTTCTTATCTAGCGATAAGGAACAGTTTCTGGCAGGTACCCAGCTCGTATATATACCCTCCCGCATGTTGTATGACAGTTGCATGATCCGTTACCACTCAGCCACAACGTCTCATACAAACCACACATTTGTCAATCGGTAAAAGTGAAAAGAAAGTGTTTCGCGACATTTATTAGGAGGTGAGTGATTAATTAATTTATTTGTCTGGGAATTCGTTTTATTGTGAGAGTTTTTAGGACTGACCTCTTTGTTATTTATTTTTACTTTATTCTGAGTGTTGCTATGATGAATGGACGCTAGACAGTCTGTTGTCTATTGTTTTAGTTGTTTCGAAAAATATACTTAAAACGGTGGGATCGATGGATCTTCGCTTAATAAATGCAAAAGTAATATACTCAATGGGCTTCTACGAGTAGCATAATAAATGGTTGATTATACCCATGTATGCCATGAGCGTCTAAGAAAATAAACTTATTGACTTTGACTTTGGGGAAGAAAACATGAAATTAATGTGTTTATTTTCATTGCAACACCAATTTATTTAAAACTCATTGATCAGTGCCATTCTAATGTCTAATACGTAGGTACTAGAATTTCAATCAATTTTATAAAGAACATGATAGAAACCAATAACTCTGCTTTTCAATCACACACTCCTCGTAGTTGTGAAGTGAAATGAATTATTTAACAAGCTTTCCTACATCAGTAATAAAAGTGTATGCATTTGTCACAGATTGAAGAGTCAAATCAACACCGGACAAGAAAAACCGTGAAAAATAAACACAAAAATGAGGTAAGTCCCAAATAAAGCTTTGAAATTATAAAAACATTACACACCTTATTACAATTTTAATAAAATCTTGTTTAGTACCGTAACCGGATTAAGCGGTCCGGATCCCGGATATATTTACCTTTGCAAGAAACTGTCCTTTTATCCGCTCCGTTTTGTTCATAATCTCTTCTTAAGGCTTAAGCTCCCGTAGTAACCTTTACTGTATTTTGAGTATTTGTACTGCAAAGGTTGTACCCGCCGATTACATTATCATAAAGGTGAATTTTGTTTTGCCTGTTTTGTTCAACAGGCAGTATAAATGTGTTGGTACCTAGTCTCGTGTTGCCTATATAACTTTTAAGCTTTTTCCAACTGTTTTATGGGTGCTGTATAAGTAACGGCTCACTGGAAATGAGTTTCTTGATCTCGGAAAGACAGAGAGAGACGCCGTGAAGGAATTTAGTTGATAAAATATTAGCGCCTAGCCCGACTTTGCAAGAGCGTCAATAATATATCTTCGTCACTTATATAAAGCTTGAATTACTCTGTATAAGGTTAAAATTTTCATAAAAATCTGTAAGTTATTATAAAACATATAATCGAACAGACAGCGGCCGATACTTGTATTTACAAACACTGTGGTTCTATGTGTATTTGTTATTACCCACAAAAATATCTCCGAAATAAATTCTGTTGCAGAAAATATGATGATTATTAGAGAGCTTTATGTTTAAATAACAAACTCATAAATAATGTTTGTTTGTTTCAGGTGGTCAATTACTTTTTTGGTAGCTGTGGTGTTCGCAAGTGTTGTAGCTGGAGAATATATTGATGGTAATATACACTTAAGCCGTTTTTTTAGGGTTTAAATCCTTAATATATACCAGTAAATTCGTTTGATAGATTTTTTTATTTGGAGAGTTTCTCACAAAAAGTAATTACGTTAAATAACTTGTATTTTTGGGCAAGCAGCAGCTATATAAATAAGGCCTGGCACTTTACCACAAAATTATCCCACAGTCGCCTTCTAACTTGTATCTACATATACCTACTAAATTTGATCTTGTCACTGCACTATCCAACTTAACAAATTATTTGTAATTTCCAGGCTACTTAGTGAACAAAGCAAACGGCATTGCCTATAAGCTGATGTACCAGGCTCGCCCTTGGAAGACCGCCTTAGAAACTTGCGCCAAGGATGGAGGAATGCTGGCCGTGCCTAAAACTGAGGTGAGGTTTTATTCCAACAAACTGAACTCCCCTTAAAAGCGCACTCCTCTTCACTGATAATCAGTTTCTGAGAGCATTACTGAACTTATAACCTTCGCACGCAGGATATTTCACGGATAGGGCTTAATCTTTTTCAGCTCTCCTCCGGGCTGGGTCAGTGACACGATTTTTTCGTGTTTCGTATTATTGTGGTCCGGAGAAGCCATCTACTTTCTAGGGCTTCATGCACCATCTTAGCCCCATCGTAACTTTACATCAGATGAGATTGTGGTCAAATACTAACAAAAAAAAGAGCTAAAATTAAACATAGTTTGATCAAAAAAGTGAGGTTGATCACATATTCAAATAATAAGGATTACTTAACGTGTTTGAACGACGCCCACAAACCTGAATAACGACGCACGCGAATACTTACCAGCCATTTCTGCTTAAAAGAGTAAAACAAACTATTCTCATTGCCCGTTGCAATAGGTTATCAATTATGAACAATGCGGTTATCGCTGTTATGTTTGTGTTTTTAAGTCCCTTTCACATCATCTTTAGCGAATAATTATGAATCATTTTATTCTACCCTAATATATTCCAGTAAATAAGTACTTTATTTATTTATTTTCAAATACATGGAGCTCTATCATTAGTAATGGTTAATTTAAATTATTATTTGCAGGAGGAATTCACATTTGTGCAAAAAGTGGTTCGCGGCATGGCCTTCAAGAATGTTACTGATGGCAATGACTACAAGCTCCTGGTGTGGGTCGGAGTCAGCAGCCTGGACCGCTACAACGAGTGGACCACTGTTGATGGTGAGGAAACACACTGATATATTTAATTTAAAAAAAAAATTAAACTTCATGTATTAGGTAGCTTGCCTTCTGTTGCTTGTTTTTTCTGCGGCATTAGACTTTAATGAAAATAAAAGTCAACATAGAGACGAAATTGTATAGATTTTGGGAAAAATATCCGAATCCGAATTTGTGTTAATTTGACAATAAACATAGTTAAATCATCGAATGACATTCCTTCCAGGTGAGAACATAATGGGAACTGGATTCAGCAGATGGGTTCGTGGAAACGGAGGAATAAGGTAACCTACTTATTTGTTAAATAGATCTAAACTATATTTTACTGTTAGCATAACGTGTAGGTAGTTGGCTTGCCCAAGAGACATGAAAGAGTAGTGAAAACTAAGGATTCCTCAGGAAGCACTTTAGGTCCGCTTTAGGGCTTTTTTTGGATACGTATCAAACTATTTTGTCCATCCGATATTTTTAACGTTCAATGGACCGTTCTTCCATTAGCGCATTAGTTATTCAATGGAATATTTCCAGTTTAACTTATCCATTTGGGTAATCGATTTTAGATAGAAACTCAATCGCAACAGTCCCTTGTGAAAACTTCGAATAAAATTGCGCTCAATTGAGACCCTGAGTTGTTTAATATTTTTGTTATGGTAGGTTATCTTTGTATGATTTTATTTATCGAAGTAGGTTTTACTGGTTTGTTTACATTCAGTGTCAGCATACCTACGAGTGATGAATCCATTTATCTAATCAACTGAGAAGTAACGCGTGGGTGTAGTTTGGTAGTAATCTTCCAAACTTTGACCTGAAAGACATTTGGGATAGATAGGGTTACCCGAAAAGATATCAATCACGTTTTAGCTTTGTGATTTTCTGCATATGTTTTTATAGATAATGGCTACTTCAACAATCATCTACTACGACTAAGTGATGAAATTACATCAGGAATATGAATATTTTCATAAAATGTTGAATGGGTAATCTAATTGTAATAAGCCGTTTTAGACATTTCTTTTTTTTTATGCTGTATAAGCCTTCATTTGACCACAATCTCACCTGATGTAAAGTGACGATGTGGTCTAAGATGGGACATGAAGACCTAGAAGGTAGATGGCTTCTCCGGGCCACATTACGAAACACGAAAAAATCTCTTCACACACTGGCCCAGCCCGGAGGGTGGTGACAAGCCGCGGCCGAAGCCTACCACCAGAGACTGTTCTTAGCACCACCCGGAGGTCACGTGTAAGGATTCAGAGGGTTACCACTTACGTACGTGAACAGACAAAACCTCCAAAACATATTTATATCCCAGGCATTTAAAAATGTAGATGAATGAGAATGCAAAATGTAGAATTTCCAACAGGTTAAAGTCTTAATTCGATGATAGGCTTAAATCCTTAGCATTCGGTTCAATGGCGTTAAGTTAATATGCTGACTTCGCTTCCTAAGATTAAGACGAGCCACAGTTATTTTGAATATACTCTGGCCAATGTTATTAATCTAAAGACTTCTTAATTCTCCTGTAAGATATTCTTTTATCCCTCAACAGACAGTTAGTTATGGTAAATTTGACGGTCTATTAAAATGGATATATAAATTATTTTGTATTGTTTTAGCTCGGACCCCCGTGAGCCGCACTGCGCAGGCGTGGACGGCTTCAACGATGGCTACCGTGACTTTTGGTGCCACCGCTTCCAACCTTACGTCTGTCAGAAGAAGCTGTAAATAATCTTAGGACTTAGCATTTATCTCAATATATACTCTGTGATTTATCTTAATTTATTAAATATAGTTTTAAGATGAGAATAGTATTTTTATTTTTTTGGTTAGTGCCAGTACTTAATTTCAACTTAACGATTTGATAGGCTTTCCGTATTTAAATATTAAAACGTTTTATTACTAACGAAATTTAATAAAAAAAGGAGAAAGTCATTTTGATGGGAGAGGTACGTATTCATTTGACCACAATCTCACCTGATGTAAAGTGTCGATTGTGATCTTAAATGGGGCATGATGACCTAGAAGGTAGATGGCTTCTCCGGGCCACATTACGAAACACGAAAAAATCTCTTAATGCACTGGCCCAGCCCGGAGGGTGGTGACAAGCCGCGGCCGAAGCCTACCACCAGAGACTGTTCTTAGCACCACCCGGAGGTCACGTGTAAGGATTCAGAGGGTTAACACTTACGGACGTTAACAGAAAAAAACCCTGCTCCTCTCTTTCTTAACAAGGAGCTTGGTTTCTTGGATGGAGACCGAGGGCAGCACTTAACTTCCGGCAAGTTCACTCCTCAAAATATAGTGCATTTATTTGATAGAATAGTTTGAGTAGAGTCAACCGCACTAGAAACTCGAGTCCAGGAGGGCGAAAAGCTGGTGCTAATAATATAGTTGAGTCTAGACAGATCACATGAGTTTACAACATACATATATTGATACTAGTGGCCCGCCCCAGCTTCGCACGGGTTTTTATTCAATTTTTTCCAAAATTGTGAATCTAAACCATTCTCAGATCCCTTGAACACACACAAAAAATTTCATCAAAATCGGTCCAGTCGTTTGAGAGAAGTTCAGTGACATACACACTCACAGAAGAATTATAAATATAAAAATTCTAAATTTGTGTCGAAAAAATTAAGATGAATTAACGTCCCGCATTTCGCTGGTAAACTACGTTACTTCGTCTTAATTTTTTCCTCTAGTACACAAATTTTGAATATTAGTTTCAACCTATAAGTGGGGTTTATCACTTTGTACAAAGAAAAAGGCTTATGGATATATTGGTATATCCAAGTTGTGAAATGCTGAAGAGTTTGTTTGTTTGAACGAGCTCATCTCAGGAACTACTAGTCCGATTATAATGTATCTTTCACTGTGAGATAGTCTATTTATCGAGAGTGGCTATAGCCTACTTTTACCGCGCTAAAATACGTAATTCCCACGGGAAAATAAACATCACGGACAACGCCGTGTCGTAAGAGCTAGTTCCATAATATGATTCACGCCTAATTTCTGGTGTTTTTTTTTCGCATAACAACAATAAAAGACAACCTATTCTCATTACCCGATGCAATATGTTATTTTTAATGAACAATGCGGTTTGTTTTTTTTCACTGCCTACCTAAACACTGTCATAAATCACAGTCAGGGTTTTCCTGTTGCGAAAGTTCCTCTACCCACCTGTCGACTTCAATGTTGCATAACTTCCTTACAAACACCGTTTCAGCTCCATCTTATCTTTCACATTATCTTTATCGCCGAATTATCCTATTGTTTTAGATAGAAGTCATCAATGGCCCCCATAATGCAGGAGGGTTAGTTATTCAATACAGTAGGAATTCTCCTGCTTATATTAGACACATCTCAATGTGCGCGTTGTGAAAGGGATACGAATCCATACGGAAAAAAATCTTACGAAAAGTTGTCACGACAGGACACTTTCGACACGACACGTTTTGAATCTCATCATCTTTTGATAAGCTGTTGCTTAATTTCGCGCTTCCCGTCATCGACTTCTTGGCGCTACGGTAGCGCGTCCGACTCCAGATCAAAAGGTTGCGTGTTCAAATCACGTCGGGGACAATTCTTTTTGTGTTTCAATATTTAGTTTTGGGTAAAATTATTTGTAAGTTATTTTGAGTTCAAATGACATTTGAAAAAAAAAGCTGTGTGTGCGATTCACACACGATAGAAGTGAAACTCCAGTAAATCGACAAAAGATTAAGAAGAATAAAAAAAAATCAAAAAAAAAATACTATGCAAAATGATTTTGTTCGGGCGGTCACCCATCCAAGTACTGGCGTCGCGCAAAGTTGCTTAACCTTGTTAGCGTTTAAGATTGGCTTTCCGACGGGTAAGCCAATCTTATTTCCATTTCCGTTGCATTCGGTTTCAAATCACAACGATTCTAAAGAAGTTTCACTTCAAAATTATTACAATTCCTTCACTAATTAATCGGAAGGAACTTCGTTCCATCTGGGTGTCCCTTGACACCTCTCAAGTTTTTTTATTAATTATTGATTATATAATTACTTTAGTTATTCAATTTATTCTATTTAAGTAAGTAAATAAAAAAGTCCCAAATGGCTAAGTAGGACTTAGCCATTTGTTATTATTGTGATATAATTAAGACATAAACCCAATCGTATCAGTCCATAGAGAGTATTCAGCCATTAACTAAATTAAAAATAAAAAAAAACCCGAGCTGAGAACTTAAGTTAGGTACCTTAAAAGTAAAAAGTCAAACTATATTGTAACTAATGTGCATGTGATGCACTTTCATTTGAGACCCCACTCGAGTATATTTGCAGATTTTCGGTTTTCCGCCCTACTTTTACCCTCAACTTTTAAACCGATCTCATCAAAGTCAAAGTCAAAACGTTTATTTCCTTAGACGCTTATGCATACATGGACAGGTCAACTAACATCAAACATATCTAAGACCATTCGCGCGAAACTCACCTATCTCATAAAAAAAACTAAATTTAAATCGCTCCATCCGTCCGGGAGCTATAATGTTGCAGACAGACAGATAGACAAGTCAAACTTATAACACCTTTCTTTAGGTCGGGGGTTAAAAGGCATAATTTTATCTGAAATTGTAAACATAAGTACCTATCCAGGACAACTGAACAAAATCTCGGTCGAATGTAGGTATCTCAGATTATTGTATTACCTTTACCACCTTTAGTGTTCATCTATTTATACAATTGTATTCAAACCCGTGAAAGCCTATCTGACTATCCAAAACTCGGCCCTTACTAGATTAGTACGATATAACAGATTAGTTTGCAATAGTCTAATCAAGACCTGGCGATAGCAAAGGGCTTACCTGGATAGCAATTGCAAGGGCTTACCTTGATGGCATTGCGTCGGAATTAGCCGAGAGATCGGGATAAACGTGTCCTTCGTCTGAATTTAAAACAGGGTTAAAGCCCTATCTTGATAAGATCCTAGGTATGCCTTGTATTTTTCTCAAGTTCGACGCACCTAGCTGACATAATGGCATTATTGAGAAACTAGCAGTGCCCGCTATGTTATATAGTATTTAATTACAATAAAATATCTAATGTTATATTAAAGTATAGTTGTGATAGACCAAATCTGTACTAATGTTACGTTAATCCTTTAAGTTTTGCGTAATTTTCGAGGCCTCTGAGAAAATATGAGTCACTGTAGCCTCCGTGACCCTACACGAAGCGTTGTCAATGTGAGTAAATAAAAAGTTAAAAGCTTCTTTTTCTTCCTTCTTTCTACTTCCGTAAATTATGTGGCTCTCCAACGTTATGTTGTTGAATTACTGGTACCTAAATCTTACTATAGCTAGGTTACCTAGCTATAGTAGGATTTACCAGCCTGTCACGACAGGCGGTCTTCGCCACCATAGCCTTAATATTTCTGCGAAGGAGTGAAAGTCATCATTAAAAATTAAGTAGGAAGGAGTGTGGATGGCTATGTTGGAAAATACTTTGTTTGTTTCGTGAGATATAACATTGTATTAGATAGAGCGAGTGTTGAGATAATGGGTTGGAGAGGATACATTTAGGTACGTAAAGATTGAAATAATATGATGAGTAGCTATTAGTTATGTATTGGTTATGCACAGGAGTTAAAATATCTACTCACCAAAAGTGATACCACTATATTTCCATTATAAGAACTATCACATAAGTAAAAACACGCTACCTAGTAGCATAGTAATAAACTAAACGTTTGATCTGATTTCGCTACTTGATGATAGATGGCGCTTTTTTATTTCATAGACCAGCAACATTTGCTTGCTATTTGGAAAATCTGACATTTGACGTCATTTTTATGTCAATGTCAAATCTTTCAATATTTAGGTTAGAAAATCTTGTAAACATTGGGTTGTCTTCATGAAAAATAACAGAGTTTAATAAGATCTGCTCAATAAGATCCCCAAAAGGTACCACTAGAATCCAGTTTATTTAAATTTATGACGTGTTGCATACAAAGTAACTTATAAACAGAATTATCTTCACGAATAAATAACTTTATGGTTATGTTTCAGATGAATTTCATCCGCAAAGGATTCTCGTTGCTGTCTTCAGGAATTAGGGCGCAATGCACGCAACTTAGAGGTAAGTAAATATTATGACAGATATGTTATCATTGTTGAACTTATTAATGCCGTGTAGGAAATTATAACTCACTTCTAACAAGTCAGCTTAGTTTTCGGTAGTTGGGATAAGTGCAGGATATTTCTAGTTAGCAATTTTATTATAGATAATTAAAAAAAATTCGTTGTTAGTTAGGCAAGTTTTAAAAAGCCAATAGTTAATAAATATATTGTTAGATAGTTGGATGTCTGGTTATATTATTCCCGAGGGTCCGTCCATGTTCTTCAGGCACATACCCATTGGTCTGGGTATTTTCTATGTATAATAAATATATATAAATAATGTCTAATGAGTATGATATTTTGTTTATCAGAAGCCTGTAACACACACTTAGAGCTTACCATGGGGCCTGATATTGATGAAGTCAAAATGTTTATTTCCTTAGAAGCTCAGGGCTTACATGGACAGGTCAACTTATTGCTGTGTGTATTGTAGGTACAGCAATATATTTTTATTCATTTATTCAAACCGGCAACTGAAATATTTTCGGACCATGTATCTTGTCAAGGTAACTAAAATATTACCTCATACTGACTTGCTAATTCAAGTAACTGAAATCTAAGCAGCACTTGCTACTTGGTTCGAAGAAAAAACAAATGACCCTAATATATCAGCAGGTATAATAAGATAAAGCACATGTAAACCTAAAAAAAATTTATACCCAAGATTAAGAGAAAAATTAATACCCAGATTTTGGATTGGATTTTGGATCTACATTTTTCAAAACCTGAAAATGAAGATCATACAAAATCCAATCCAAATATATCAGCAGGTATATGATAAAGCACATGTAAACCTAAAAAAAATGAATACCCAAGATTAAGAGAAAAATTAATACCCAGATTTTGGATTGGAATTTGGATCTACATTTTCAGGTTCTGAAAATGTAGATCCATACAAAATTTGGTTTCCAACAGGAATCAAACATGCAACTTATTGAGCTTCTTGTGAACCTGACTTTTGAATGAATTTTATAAGTTAATTTTGAGACTGTAAAACCAACTTTATAAAGTTGCCATAATTTATAGAACTTATTATGAAAATAATTTACCTATAAAATAAGAAATGTAGGCCTGATGTCTACAACAGTACAGTTGTTGTTTTAGAATAACAAATACTCTGTATGAATAAATCTATAGAAAAGCTTAAATCTAGTGTAATTAGTAAATTACTTAGAAGACTAAAATACGTGGGAAAAAATATACTCCAAACACATAAAACGATTGTTATTGCTAAAATTTGGTTAAATTTTCAAAAATAAGCTTGGGGTTCTATTCATTTGGTCTAGTAATAAACAAAGTGAAGTGATCAGTATCAAAATTAAAAATGTATATTCTAACATTTAAGTTTGTGTACCTAAACATACCCTAGTGTTTGAGTTTTGCTGAATTTTCCAATATTGTGTGTATCGTTTCGCAGAAATAAATGATGTTGCATTTGTATACAACATGCCTTTACTGGTGCAATTAACTAGATACATGTGTTAATGCAAAGCAAATCCAAACCACATAACAGTAAATAGGAACTCGCTAACTGTACACATTAATCAAAAGGACATCACATCTGCACCGCACATCTGTACCCCGAAAGACTGCATTTTCTATCATAATAACAATCTATAGAGCCCAAAATCCTGCAACAATTGCTCAACAAAACGTCCCTTTCTATTATATATCCTATTCCTAAAAGTTATGGTCTGGTTTGCTGCAGTGGTCAAAAAAATAATATTTGCGATAGTGCGACGCGCCTGTCAATTTGCGAAACCCTTCCGCGTCGGATTAAGTCCCCGGGGTGCAGAGCCGGCGTAGCGTCAGCAAAAAAACGTGATAATTCCCGTAACCCGAGATGTGGTGGAACCTAACTGTTTTTCGAGCATTATTTGCATGGGTTTGCGCTTTCGGTTGTCCCCTTTGAGCTTTGTTTAAGCAGTTATTCTAGAAGGCATTTGTTAGCTGATCTTAGGCACCTTCGTAAAGTACCGCTTCAAACGCGAAACAATACACGGATTAAATAGATTATTTTCATCGTCGCGGCTGAAAATCACGGAATCTTAATACTGTTGAACGCTAGAAAACCGAAATATTGAATTGCGTTTCTGATAATACTTTTTATTTTATAAAATACTTTTTGCCTTCGTAATAATAGATATTTCGTAATATTTGATAAGAAGCCGCTTTTATCCTCCACTGGGAAAACAGTTATGTCTGTGCCAAATTTCATTCGAATCGGGCTTTGCTCGCAATAATTGTTTTTCGCAAAATGTGGTATTTTACCGCGTTATTTTACTTTTTATTCTGATATTATTTTACTTTTTATTCCACTTTTATTCTGATAAGTGAGCTATAGTATTGTTTAGTTTCATCAAAATGCATACGGTAGTTTTTACGTGAAAAAGCAACAAACACACTTACACACTGATATCCTCACAAAGTTTCGCGTTTATAATATTAGTAGGATAGGATGATACAAGTAGTCAAATAATATGAGTTATCTCACAACCATAATAAAAGCTCTTAGCTCTTATAATAATATAATATTTGATATATATTTTTTTATTTTATCTATAATTACAAATCTACGATTAAAAAGCTTGTAAAGATTTTGAGTAGGTATAAAGACGTAATGAAAAACGTTTTTATAATAATAGTCCTCAAATATGAAAAAACACGTTCATATAAAAGTTCTTAGATAAATGCATAAGCAACATATATATTATCAAAAAATAATATTTAATAACCATCAACTATCTCGAAGTCGGTTGCGTCAAAATAATGACCAAAGTCTGATATGAAAAAACTAATATCTTATGATGAAGTTAGTATAGTAGATCTTCACAATAAAGCGTTTCTTCACACGTAACTTCAATGAACAATAACGTGTTTTTTAATAACTTAAATTACGTAGTTATTATTTTATTTAGTCATCTAAACTATTGTCCAGCAATATTGTATTTATTTCCAATGCTGCAGACGGTACTACATGTCCCCTAACTAACAAGGGCGGTAATGAGTCAGCATTTCACGGCTATGAGAACTGACCGCTGCACCACTACGTTATCAATACCAATATAAATGTAATGTAATAATGCCTATGCATATAAACGAGATGTAGGCTGAATCTGTTTAGGTAAATGAGTTATGTCCACAATTAGGTTTTTTAACTCGTCAAAAGAATTAAAATGCTCAATTGTGATCTTTTCTACAGGCGAAGGTTGTTTTTTATATGGCACTAATATTTCTATTGTACTTACATGCAAAATATCTGAACAGTAGGTTCAATCCAGTAACTTTATTCTATTGTATATATTAATTTGGTAGTATTTTATTAAGGATTCGATATAATTATGAATAAATTAATATGGTAGCATTTCAGAATTTTCCATATATGTATTCGATATGATATTATTGTCATACATTTTACTGTCCGTCAGACTATATCCGAGGATTGAAATGTAGATTAAGGAAAGTGAAAGAAATAACAATTAACTTTATCAAGCTGTTGTTTGTCAATTTTTAAGTATTTGCACACATGTCATAATATAGTCTGATGTAGTTGATTAAGTGTGTGTGCTGTTGGCTTGCCTTGGTTAATAAATAAAGAAACTTGGCTATGTACCTTTGCCATTGATATACATAAAGAACAGTTTCGAAGTAGCAATGTTTGGAGACTTGGATTCGAGATCCCTACAACAATACAAAACCAACTTTAATTTAGAACTAAAAAAAAAACTTTTAACAAACGTGTGGCTTAAATTCTCAATGCGTTGGCTTAAAGAGTTGTCTGAAGGTCCATTCACACCTCGGACCATGGCCCCATTGTCCAGCGTGACTCGAGATTTCTATTCCAGATTATGTTATGCCAATTTTGTCAGCTTTTCATCCATTCTAACTTGCATTAGACTTTTCATAGATGTTAGATAAAGGTTTTTGTGTTGCCTTTTGCCACATTTTGGTCAAGGAATTTCGTTTGAATTGTTATGATTTGTATTAACTTATAAGTAGATATTTTAATTTTTTTATGTAACACGTTTGCTTGCTTGACAAAAAAGGGTGTCTCCTTTAGATTTCTTAATTTTGCAGCCTTTGATAGTAATTTTACTGCTCATACGCCTCGACTGAAACCCCCAAACATTGAGAAATAAGGTACCGATATCGTGTACGTTTTAATAAACTATCCCCCGACCCAAACATTACCTATCTATCAAAATCTCTTTAACAAAAAACACAAAGATTCTGAATGTAACACTACTGGACCACACCAATACCGTATCAAATCGATCTTCACTTATTTGCAATCTAACGGCACCTGAATCGTTGTCCACGGCCCGTATTTGTTGATCTCAAAGGGTGAATACTCCGGTGTTTGTGTGAGCATGTGAGAATGTCCGTGGGACCGCCCCGCGCCAGCTTTCTCATGAACGGACCATGCGGAGGCGATATCCTTGATTTAACTTCTGAAGAATCACACAGGCGAAATGGTTTTTTGTCTGACCACTAGCTGTGTGATCCGGAAGTGTTCCAAATATTAAGTTAAACGTATAATAACTTATAACCAACTTTGCTCTGGATGATAAGCCTTAAATACTTAACTAAATATTACTTAATTAAAATAGTTTCCAACCACAAAAGCTTTGATATTGTTTAATTAAAGTCCCAATCCTCACCCGTTCTAAATCTCGCCACGCACCCTTCCCAGAAATTATGGATTCCTTATGAATTCAAAACATACGGTTTTGTACGCAATAATCAGGATTAACTCAGTTATTATAATTCTGTTCATCCGGGTATTGTGAGGTTGTGAAGCTTTTAGTTTCACAATTGCAAAAATGCGGGTCCCACTGTCCCATCGCGTTTTCTATCGTTGCTGATAAAGTTATTGCATGCAAGTATGATTTACGATGGTTCCCGGAAGGCACAATTCAACTCTTGCCAATTGTCCATGTTTGGTGTCCCATATATTTTTTGCGCAGTAATAAGAGTCACGCTGCTCAGGGAGTATTCAGGACGTCATCTGCGGACAATGCCCACTATTAGCGGGCTATAATCCGCAAAAAGAGCAGGTACTGTTGTCGTTTGGCCCAAGGATAACACGATAACCCTGTTTTATATTACGTAGGATTTAGCCTTATTCTAGGGCAACATTGGCTAATCCGGTGATATTGGAACACCTGATCTAGATATTCCTCTGTACAGTCCTAAGCCTTCGTTTTAATCCTTCGCAAGTTATGCTGGTAGGCTGCCTTTAAGGACATCTTTAAGGCCGCGACTCGGAGACTTAATCGCCTTATCTGCCACAGAACCTCCTCAGAATATAACTAATTAAATAATATTTTTAACACTTCTCTGAGAATTTCTATTCAAATATGTAAAATAATTTAATCTATTCCGCTGGTTTAATTTTGTTGGCTGCCATATTCCAAAAATAAGTAGTTATATCAGTAAGAACGTTATTATCCAAAGAGTAATATTTGCGATAGCTTCATAAATAAATGAGTAGGCGTTATTATGTTATCCTACCAATATTTTAACGAGAACGTTTGTGAGGAAGTGTGTAAGTTCCTTTTTCACGCAAAAACTACAAAAGGAGTTTTGATGAAACTCCACATAAATATAGCTTAAAAAAGCGGAAAAACAATTATTGATAGCGAAGCCCGATGTGGATAAAAATAGATAGCTATTGTCCCACTAAAGAACAAAAGCTATTTTTTACTGCGGGAGAATTCGATGCAATGTAAAATGTATGTCCACGTAAGTGTTACCCGCTACCTCGCATCCCTTGCACCACAGGCCGCTTGCGCGACAGATGCAAGCTCGTCATCTCGCTGTCAACCGGAGGACTGGCCAGCGATTATCCCAAACAATAACAGTCGGACGTGACCAGCGACCAGATTCAGCCTGCGTTTGTTGTTCTGCATGTTGTTCAAATACTTCTGAAACTTCTGCGGACACTCGTACGCTT
Source organism: Gymnoscelis rufifasciata (assembly GCA_929108375.1). Taxonomy (NCBI): domain Eukaryota; kingdom Metazoa; phylum Arthropoda; class Insecta; order Lepidoptera; family Geometridae; genus Gymnoscelis; species Gymnoscelis rufifasciata. The sequence continues at coordinate 391,058 of OV815315.1, read as the reverse complement.
CTGGGAAGCTTTTGTTGGTGGAATTGGCTAGGTATATTGTGAAAGCCATTTTGCAATAACTCTTTCAATTCGGTAGAATGTTGGTTTTAAATTATTAGTTACGTGGAAACGCACCCTTTCCGTCAGAGTGTCTCGACGCTTAGCGTAGCGAGCGATATTTAGTGCTAATATAAATATTATACCAACCAACCTATAGAAACATTAGTCTTGCTCATCGGAGTGCTTCGATAGGTTCCAAAATCAAATCACAAAAAGAATTAACTAAAGATACATGTAGAGGTGAACCATTATAACGCCATGCGCTACTAGTAGATATTAATGCCACAAATTTGGTGTAGTAACTGTCGTAAGTTTTAAAGTTTCTTTAATTGAGTTTCAAACCCATACAGCTACTTGCATTGCGTAGGCAACGTATACAGGCCAAACAGATAACCCCCTTTCATTTTTTCGAGCGGTACTTCTACACGTTTCTACATCACATTGCACTGGAGATGTCAATCCTTCATTCTGGTCCCGCTACGATATGCGGATCTAATCGCGCGCCCACAATGCACACAATTGACACAATTGCAATTGCGGGAACGCCTCCAAACTGCAATTGTGCTTCCCTGTGCCGGGATAACGCTTAACTGTACTGAATCTGCCTTTTCACTGCATTCGTCAAGCCTTTTGATCGCCCACTAATCTTATACATCGCTTATATCTTTACCGTCATCGTTATAAAGTTCAAATCTATCAAGCAGTGTATCTTTTCCCTTAGCCTCGCTACTTTTGATCGACAACTTATCTCTTACATAACATAGATCCTTATTATTATAATCTGTAGGTTCAAATTCGTTTAACTGGTTAAAGGTTTCAGTGGTTGCTATAGAGGCTCCAAGGGTTAATCCCTGAAGCGACAATGTGGTGTTAGCACCTGCTATGTTTTTGTTTGGATCAGCTAACGGTGCTGCGGTGGGAATCGGAGATATAATGGATTTAGGTTGTAAATAGGCACGCTTTTTGCACCTTGCCGTAACAGATTACCACGTACTTAAGTATATAAATAAATAAGATCCTAAAACTATGTTAGGTTTGTGGTTGATTTGATTTTGAGAGCTATATTATCTCGCTCAGGCTTCCCACGCCCGCAACCAGCTCGCACGACGTATCGTGGGAATGGTCTTGGAATATTGTATAATAAAAATGAATTTCTTAATTAAATAAAATTGATTGAGGCGTTAGGTATGTACTCTGCGGAAATCCAATACCATACTTAGAATACTTATACTAACTTATACTTAGAATATAAATACCAATACCATAGAATTCTCATCAAAAAAGAAATACAAAACCACATCGAAGAAATAATTGGAATATCAGAACGTATTGCAATACTAAACCTGACTATCAGGCAAGAAAACTGGTCAATAGTGCAGATTTACTCTCCAACAGAACAATCAACAAATACAGAAATAGATTCATTCTACTCCAAACTAAACAACGCACTGAAAGAACACACATACAAAAACCTGATAGTGATGGGAGACTTTAATGCACAGATCGGTGAAAGAAGAAAAGGTGAAGACATTATTTTGGGACCTCACTGTTATGGTAAAAGAACAAGAAATGGCTCAAAATTAATAGAACTGGCCTATGAAAACCATCTCACAATACTAAATACTCAGTACAAAAGTCGAAAACACAATAGATGGACATGGGTGTCTCCAGGTGGACTGTACAGAAATGAAATTGACTACATTTTATCAAACAACAAACGAGTATTCGAAGATTGTAGAGTCATCAAAAACATTAACTTTAATAGTAACCACAGAATGGTCCGAGCAAACTTAAAGCAGCAGTCAAATAAACATAGGCCATACAAGATGTTAGCTAACACAAGCAATAGAGTAGTTTCATCGGAAGATTTAAAAACGCAACTTCAACAATTTACAGATTCGATAAATACACACAAGTTACAAGATACGTATGACAAACTATTAGAAATAATAGATAAATCAGCTAAGACAAGCTTGGCAAATAAAAACACGGACAAAACAACCTCAGAGATGACTCTGAAACTTCTGGACAGAAGAGCGAATCTATTAAAAATTAATGGAAAGACAAAAGACATAAGAAGTGAAATAGCTTACCTTAGCAAACAAATAAAGAAAAATATGAGGAAGGACAGACAAAAACATAGACTTAAGACATTTGAAAGCTACATAGCAAAAACAGGAGGTACTAAAAAAGCTATAAAAGTCTTAACCAACAAAAAGGAGTGGATTCCTAAGTTGCAAAATGCTGCGGGAAATAATATAACAAGGAGACCAGACATACTAACCACAGCCACAAATTTCTACAAGGACCTATACTCAAAGAAAATAAATCTAAAAGAAATCGATCTAACAGACAACAATACTGTACCAGTCATATTACCTAGAGAAGTAGAAAGAGCAATCGCAACACAAAAGAGAGACAAAGCCCCTGGACCTGACAAAATAAGCAATGAGCTCTTGATAGAACACAAAGACCAGTTCGTTCCTATACTAACACACATATTCAACGAAGTCATCAAGAATGAATTTATCCCGGAGCAGTGGTCTACATCAATCATAACTCTCCTACATAAAAAAGGTGATAAAAATAACATAAGTAATTACCGACCAATTAGTCTTATGTCGAATATCTACAAAATCTTTGCCAAAATAATTTTAAACCGAGTAACGAAAAAGCTTGATGAGAACCAACCAAGAGAACAAGCCGGATTCAGGAATGGTTACTCAACAATAGATCACATACATGTTGTTAAACAAATCATAGAGAAAAGTAAGGAATTTGATTTCCCCTTCTATTGTTGCTTCGTAGATTACTGTAAAGCTTTTGACACACTTGAGCATGGAAAAATCTGGAACGCTCTTAAAAACCAAGGGATTGAATACAAATATATAAGGATAATTAAAAACATTTACAGCAACAGCACTGCCAAAGTGAAACTGGAAAAAGAAGGGAAAGAAATACGAATTGAAAGAGGGGTACGTCAGGGAGACCCACTATCACCTAAACTCTTTTCAGCAGTTCTAGAACAAATTTTCCGGACACTACGCTGGGAACAATATGGCATTAACATAAATGGAGAAAAACTAACCCATCTAAGATTCGCTGATGACCTTATAATATTTTCACATACGAAGACAGAACTAACACAAATGCTAATGGATTTAGATAAAGAAAGTCAAGAAGTCGGCCTATCTATGAATTCACTCAAAACCAAAGCAATGACGAACAGCAAAGAAGACCCAATTAAAATACAGAACAACACAATTGAATACGTCCAAGACTACACATACCTGGGACAAGTAATTTCACCTATAGATCAAACTACAAAAGAAATAGAAACCAGAATAGGAAACGCATGGAAAAGATACTGGTCGTGTAAAGAAATTATGAAGAACCCTGAAATGAGTGTGAACATAAAAAGGAAACTTTATAACACATGTATACTCCCGGTGCTAACATATGGATGCCAGACATGGGCTCTCACGAAAGCGCACAACAAAAAGCTAGAAGTCTGTCAGAGAGCAATGGAAAGGAGTATGTTAGGCATTAAGAAAATTAATAAAATACGCAACACATCTATCAGGAGTATAACTAAAATACAGAACGTCACTTACGTTATAAAGAAACTCAAATGGAGATGGACGGGACACACTATACGCGGTTTAGACAAATGGAGCAAAATCATCGTAAACTGGTATCCTAGAGACAAAAAGAGGAAACGCGGAAGACAATTTAAAAGATGGGAAGATGAAATAAGAGAGACAGCAGGAAAGACATGGTCTAGAACTGCACGAACAAGAGAGGAATGGAAGCAGTTGGAAGAGGCCTTTGCCAAATCTGGGCAAACAGATGCAATAGAAGTTGCCGATGTCTAATTTTAAAATTTTCATGTAAACATAGTTAAATATCTGAATAAAGGCTTTATTATTACCATAGAATAACAAAATTACTACGTCTGTACCTTTATTAAACGGTTAAAAATATTGTTTGATTGTTTGTTTGAACGCGCTTATCTCTTTAATAAAAAATAACTAAAAATAAAACAAGCCTTTATTACTGAGTTGAGTTAACAAAGTGATTTTCTTTATTATAACTTATTTTCGGTATTTCTCTCCCCAGCTTGTCCTTCGACATAGGCCTCCTCCAAAGATTTCCATTTCTCTCTGTCTCTCGCAATTCTCATCCATTCCGGTCCAGCAGCAACATAATCTTTAATATGTAGTTAATAGAATAGAAAGAGTTTTATTTACGTCTTAAACACACAATACAATTACAATTAAAATTAACATAAAAGCAGTTTAACAAAAATAGTATAGTAAATCGGTTTCCACTCAGCATAATGCTGTAGCAGCTAGGTGAGCTGGCTACAGCGCTGGTTTCAGTGGTACCGTACAGCGCGAGGCGGCCCTAAAGCGCGGCAATAAATCAATCAATTTATAATAAAAGTTATAATAAAATGTGTTACTTAAAATCTATTGTATCGTTTACATTTATATCGTCTAATATACATAAACAACAAAATAATAATAATAATAAGATAACAAAGAGACATACGAATATTATTTTACAATATTATACCATGTACAAAATAATTATTTTTTATTCAAAACGGAAGACCAAGATCGAGTTATATAATAAATCCCGCACATTGATTATTCAAAAGACACTTTTTTGGGTTTAATTTAAACGAATATAATGAGTTACTAACACCGCACAAACTTTTCCCTGGAAAGGTCATAGCCCATTCTCATATAACACATTCAATAAAACTATAGAAGATACTTGCCCAGCTGTAGCTAACTGTGTTCACAGTTTTGACAATATTTTTAAACCCCGACCAAAAAAGAGGGGTGTTATAAGTGACGTGTTTGACGTGTCTGTCTGTCTGTGTGTCTGTCTGGGACATCAAAGCTCATTTTAAATTTAGATTTATCTTCTATTCTATTCTAACTCAATATGCACGCACTGGCGCGTTCACTGGAAAAAAGCAAAACAATCTGAAAATTTCAAAAAATTGTGTAAAAGAATGACATCATAGCTCATTTTAAATTTAGATTTATCTTCTATTCTATTCTAACTCAATCTGCACGCACTGGCGCGTTCACTGGAAAAACAAAACAATCCATAAAGTTCAAAAACATTTTTAAAAGAATGAAGACTCCAGTACCAGAACCAAACCAGTTCTTAATGATATCACGTATGTTCCAGGTCTCCCGATGCCGCTGCCGGCGCCGCCCACGCGGCCCGGCGGCCTCCTGGCGCGCGCCATGGCCTCCCTCAACTACATGCACAAGACCGGGCCCCACATCAAGAAGAGGAAATGCAAGAACCCCCTTAAAGGAGCACCTTTTGCTAAGGTGAGACTGAATAGTTTGGAGGTTTTGTCTGTTCACGTCCGTAAGTGGTAACCCTCTGAATCCTTACACGTGACCTCCGGGTGGTGCTAAGAGCAGTCTCTGGTGGTAGGCCTCGGCCGCGGCTTGTCACCACCCTCCGGGCTGGGCCAGTGCGTGAAGCGATTTTTTCGTGTTTCGTAATGTGGCCCGGAGAAGCCATCTTCTAGGCCTTCATGCTCCATCTTAGACCACATCGTCACTTTACATCAGGTGAGATTGTGGTCAAATGAAGGCTTATCAATAATAAAAAAAAAAAGAATACTGTCCATAAGTGCTCCGCTACGTCACGAGGTTGGGCTGGCAGGACCAATCAGGTTTCAAGTTTAAGTACAAAACAAAAACACTTTATTGTAGGTACACACAAGGAAACAGAATACAACAACATGTAGAAAAACAAATGTACAGCGGCCTTATCGCTAAAAAGCTATCTCTTAGATTAAATAATTAGTAGGCAGGGGTGTACAATATTAAATAAAACAATTTTTCAAGTTATTTTATTTATAACAAAGGTATACATACAGGTCAGGCTACAATTGTATACAGGTATGTCTTTAAAATGTACATACATAAAAATATAATAATAAAAACCGTGTTGGCTATGTGGGAGAACACTCTACTTTCATTCTAAAGGTCGTGGGTTCAAACCCCGCCACGCACCTCTGGGTTTTTGAAACACGTGCTTTAACGGTGAAGGCAAACATCGTGAGGAAACCGGCATGCACTGATAACTTTAAAGAATTTGAAGGACATGTGACATTCACCAACCCGCACTTGGCCAGCGAGGCGAATTAAAGCCTAATCCTCTCGCCAAGAGAGAATAATATATAATAAATATATTTCCGGACAATTTACACAACAACATCTAGCCCCGTGGTAAGCTCTAAGCTTGTGTTACGGGTACTAGATATCTGATATACTTAATATAATATACATACATAATATAGATATTTTTATTATACATATTAAACACCCAGACCAAGGACAAAAGTGCTTGCAGAACATACAAACAATTTTACCCTCGGCAGTGGGAGAAGTCCCTGTGTCCCAGCAGTGGGAACGTTAATAGGGTGAAGATGATGAAGTGCTCCGCTACGTCACGGGGTTGGGCTGGGAAGGACCAGGCAGGGGATAAATCACAACAACTACTTGTCACTGTTTCGGTAAAACTGCGTGTATGGCTTAAACATTTAAAATTAATTTCCAGGGTGTAGTTCTAAAGACAGTTATCAAAAAACCGAAGAAGCCAAACTCAGCGAACCGCAAGTGCGTGATAGTGCGCCTCTCGAACGGCAAGGAGATGATCTCGTACGTGCCCGGGATAGGCCACAATCTGCAGGAACACAATATTGTTCTCGTGCGAGTCGGCAGGTCAGTCACGTATCCAGATATTGACTAACAGTGCCAAGTGGGTGATAGGGTGATCGTGCGACATGTCGAACAAGGAGATGTGTCGTACGTGCCCGGGATAGACCCAGGATAGAGAGGGCCTGCAGGAATATAATATAAATAGGTTATACAACATTGCATATTGTTTTATTGGTAATTCCAACAAACAAGATTAGCACACCCGTCTGAAATCCGGAAGGGTTGCTAGTTCTAAATAAAGTATTTTATGCCATGCATAGCATCTATAGTAACTGTTATTAAACTATTTATTTTATAAATCTAAATTTAAAATTGTAGTAAAACCCCCGATCCCTATACCTTAATTTCCTTAAGAGTAAAACACCATAATATTTAGTAATGTGCACGCGTTGCTCTTTCATTTGATACCCCACTCGAGTATATTTGCAGATTTTCGGTTTTTCTTTCCCACTCTCATCCCCATAACTTCTAAACGGCTCATCCGATTTTCATGAAACATGTCTAACGGCCGGGCCAAACTCACCTTTCATACAAAAAAAAACTAAATTGAAATCGCTCCATCCGTTCGGGAGCTATGATGTCCCAGACAGACAGACAGAGATACACGTCAAACTTATAACACTCCTCTTTTTTGGTCGGGAGTTAAAAAGACAAACTCATTTCCAATTTTATAAGGTACCTTAAACAATAATAAAGTAATTTTTTATAATTGAATTTGACCTGTTCATTATCCCTACAGTAATTAAGGAATGAAATAAAATTTAATGGCAATGTAATTTGTTTCAGATTGAAAGATTGTCCCGGAGTGAAGTTGAAATGCGTCCGCGGGAAATATGACCTGCCCCACGTCGTCAAACAGAAGGTCTAAATTATGTATAATTTTGTAAAGTAGTAGGTAATATACTGTAGATAATATACGCCTTAAGAATAAGTAATCAGGCCTTTCTGTGAATCTAACCTCTACTTAAATACTTGCTTACTAGGTTATATGCTGTCAAAGTTCAGTGCTTCAGTGGTGCGGTGGGCAAAGGGCCGCTTGCGGCGCGAGATTTAGCGGGTTCGATTCCCGCCGAGGGGTCAAGTGTTTGTATGTTATGAAAGCACATTCTCCTTGGTCTGGGTGTTTTATATGTATAATTAAAAAAAGATCTATAGGTATATGTATGTGTATTATATTAAGTATATCAGATGGCTAGCACCCGTAGCACAAGCTTAGAGCTTACGTGGCTAGACGTTGTTATGTTCATCATCAACACCCTATTAATGTTCCCACTGCTGGGACACAGGGACTTCTATCTTGAGGAGAGATTAGGCCTTAATTCACCACGCTGGCCAAGTGCGGGTTGGTGAATGTCACATTTCCTTCAAACTCATTAAAGTTCTCATAACATGCCTGTTTTCTCACGATGCTTGCCTTCACCGTTAAAGCACCCATAAATTTCGTTATGTTGATGAAATATTTGTTTACGACAAATATTTCATTAATTTATGTATTGAATTTTGAGTTTTACGTTTTTATCTGTACAATTTTATGCACCATAATCTCAGTTGAGGAAACTCTATACTAACAAAAACAATCACCGATTTCTGTTTTTAGATTTAAAAACAAAGTACTTAAGTATTCGGCACTTATCTTTTAAATCATAATTTTTTTTTTTTTAGTCAGTTGAAAATAAAATTAATCACCATAAATATCCCTTTATAAACTTAAGAAATGCTTCAATTGTCTATCATCCATCATGTATCAAAAACACACGTGGTATTGATTTCCGCTCACCTAGCGTTCTTGCCTGTGATTGGCCCGCGCCCGCGCCCTGAACATGCGCTAGCGCAAGCCCCGCCTTGCGTTCCTTCGCTATATATATACCATAGGTAATGTTGTCAGTTTGTAATCATGACGACAATTCAATTTACACTTTATTGTACGATAGATAGCGATTTCTTCCAGGCAACTTACATGTATACACAATATGATACTATGTACGTTAGAAATAATCTAAGGTATTAGTAGGATAAATATAATTAGTAAATTAAAATTAAATTATACCTTCAAATTATTTATTTATTAAATTGAAGTCTAGGATCAATCTTAACGAGACGTTTTCCAAAAAAATAGAAACCTTTGAATTGTAAAACCTATTTAGTATCTAGATACTTTTACGCTATTAGATAAAATAAAACTTTCAACATTTTTAAGTTTAATATAAAAAGCTAATAAATATTCTTTGTTTCCTAAAACATAATTTTAATATCTAACTACCAACAGAATTATGATAGATGGTGAAAAAAGATGGAAATTCAGTCAAAATATTTTATTATTCTGAATTCTTATTTACAACTTAACTAGTATAAATTACTTATTCGAAAATTGCACACATTAATACATATCAAATACAATAGCTCAGTCTAATTACAATACAATCTTTATATAATCTCTAAGTTCTAAATTAAGTCTAAGTCTAACATCTACAGCTTTGATGACATCTGAGGCAGGTTTTTGAAGCCAGGAGTGCTTTCAAACTTGCCACTTCCTTCCTCAAATAAGTGACTTTCAAGGCAAGGTGTATCTCTCTCAGCTTCCTCCTGTCCCGGCTCTGTTTCGCGGCGAAGTTATTCCTTTCCCGCTGCTTCCTGTAAGAGTCGTCGTTACCCTCGTGGGTGGAACGGACCGCTCGCCTCATTCTAGGATTATCCCCCAGCAAAGTTCCTCCGTTCTTCTCCGCCATAGCTCGCAGCGCGTCCCTCTCGAACGCTTGGAAGTCCGGATCGTCAGATAGACAATCATCCATCATGCTATACGACCTCTTGGTTGAGGCCGGCGAAATAGGCGGCGACAGTGTTCTGACAGTGACAGGAGGTGAGATGGGTGACGCGGGGATCCTGATCGGCGTGAAGGAGTCGTAGGAGCCGACGCTGGCGGTGGAAAGCGGCGAGAGCTGCGGCACGGCGACATAGTTGTAGCCGAAGTGGAACACGTCTTGATGGTACACTGGTCTTTCAGATGTCTTCGACAGGTCTAGGACGTTGTCGGCGTATGGGGTCCAAAGCGCCATTTTGGATATTTAAACTTTGCAAAACTTGCGTAAATATAATTTGAACTTGGAATTCTCTTTCACGGGAGAGTTGTTTGTGTTGCGTGTGCACAGTTCGGAGGGTTGGTTTTAAATGACGACGAGAGGGGATGCTCTGGCGCTTAAGGGTAGAAAGGGGCGGGGTTTGTTGAGTGGGGAGCCACCCTCGCTACCTGACAACGGGATTTGCGGGCGAAAAAACAATGGCGTCAATAATTTAATGCAATTTACTAATTATGTTTACGTCCGATGGCGAAATATGGATAATAGTTAGTAATTAAGAGATTTAGCGAGTTGGCTGAGAAAACAGAATGATTAAAGATTCTTGGTAAACAACTAAATTATACAATGTTGTTATTCAGACTAAAGATTTAAATTCTAAATGGTCCTTCACACTGTAAAATGCTTTATCTGTTAACCATTACTTCAACTTTTTCACAAATAAATTATATGGTAAATCTTTTATTTTGCTAAGTATATGCGTATATTACAAGGTGGGGATACCGCGTCCGTTACTAGGTTGTCGCAATTCGTTTCATTTTGCTACATAATTTCAAAATAATATTTATATATTATTGCCTAAATTAGTAGAATTAATAATATAATATCATTAGGTAGGGTACCTACCTATTTTTAAAATTGTGCTAAACTACTCCTTTTCCTATCAAATATCGTAAGAATTTTTATTTTTCTTATACTTTGTCTTAAGTACAAGTATGTAGTATTTCTGATTTTACTGTTGATAGTACCATCATAAGCGTCCTACATTACAGCCCTACAAGGTTACATCCATAGCATAGACCCATAATCAACAAATTGATCCTACTGGTTATATTCGTACCTACCTACGAGAACATGTCCATCATCTTTACAAAGTAGATATATATACATTTTTTTTTAAATGCTGGATGAGCCTTCCTTTGACCACATGATGTAAAGTGACGATGTGGTCTAAGATGGGGCATGAAGACCTAGAAGGGAAGGAAGAAAGCGTCCTAGAAGGCAGATATAAAACTCAGTCGCTTCTGTTTTATCGCAGTTTTCAGGAATAGGTAGGTACATACACAGAGCTATTATGGAAGTTTTTTATGTATGAATTTCACCCATACAAAGCCGGGGCGGGCCGCTTATAATAACCATATCCACAACTGAATGGACCTCTAAACCCATATTCATCATAATGCTAAAAGCTCCTAATAGTGTCGGTTTCAAAGCTACGTCCAGCAAATTATCTGCGTCCAGCGAAGCGCATGTCCGTCACTGTCCAATCATTTAATTTTTCATGCAACTTTCCGCTCGGCTAACTGTGCAACTGTCACTGTCATGCATGACATAACGTGACGTCTTTGTCACGTCACTTCCGGCTATGCCAACTCTTTTCTACGGAACTCTTTCTTTTCTCTATTCGCACGGTGGTCCGATTGTGGACAGTTGGACAATGGATCGAGGATGCGATTTTAATTATCGAGAAGATTGATCGATCAAAATAATTGATCCATCATTCTTTTGTATTGAAGTAGAATATAAGTTTTTATGAAAGAGTTGGTTAATGGGTCATATTATTTAGGAGCAGATATTTTTTTACAATTTTAATAAACATAACAAATTTATAAACATTGTACGGAACCTTATGTGTATGAGGTATAAGTCTACCTCATACTTATCAAAATTATTTAATTACGTACGTAGAAACAAAATATAATAGAAAGTTTGGCAAACATGTATTTTAACTTAAAACTTGCCTAAGTACCTTCATAGTTAGTTAATCTGACTCCATCGAGTAAAACTCACTAACGAGCAACATTGTCTTATACTTTAGCCACTTATTGAGATAAGTATCTATGGTCTAGATTACCTAACTATATAGATTAAGGATCGGCAATCTATAGAATTTATCCAGAAACAAGCGGCGAAACCAGCCGTCTACTTAACCCAACCGCCCCGTACTTAATCCGATTACCAACAAAATTAATAGAACCTAGGTACATTTCCAAAGCTAAACTTAATCCAGCACAGCAATAAAACAATATTGCTTTACTGCCGAAGTACGGGTGCATTGTGAACTTGTTTTTCGGTAGAAAAGAAGTATAAACAGCGGTCTATGGTAAACAATAGGTTGGTTATCTTGGTGTGAGGCGTACCTGGCGGTTGGCGCACAGTGGCCGATGCGTTGCGTTGGGCACCTTTTACACATGAAACAATAGGTACGCTAACCTACCTATTTGTGTTTCTATTGTTTTATGTTTGTGTCTTGTTTGTGTTACGTTACATTTATTTATGTTTGGCACGTGAATAGGTTGTTTAGGTAATAAATTATGTATTTTATAGGTATCGTACTAGGTATCGTATAGGTACTTTTAATCAAACATAATTTTAACTACATATATGAGTAGATAATTTTCATTTTTTTTATTAGGAATGTTACCTACCGACTCTTGGTAGGATTTAACATTCCTAGAGTAATGGCTTAGAGGACAGATTGATAAAAAACGGTAAGTTTGAAAACATCGATGTAATTAAAATTTGTTAAGAAGTTGTATGAAGATATCATAAGAATTCTAAAATATACATATATTAGTCGTTATTTGCAACCACTAAGAAATTTTACTTCCTAGGTTCAATAATACCCTTGGAAATAAAATTCTTTAGTCAAGTTAACGTTTTTATTAATCGACTTCAAAAAGGAGAAAGTTCTTAAATCGGTCGATTTTTTTTTGTTTTACACCGATTACTCTGAGATGTATGTTCCAATTTACGTGATCATTATTTGTTTGATGCAGAATAGTTTTCGTTTGGTTTCTTTGACTCCAAAGTAAACAGATGGTCAAACTACATTATAAAAAAAAATTATATAATGTATAATGTAGTCTATAATAAGTTACCTTAAGCCTTAAAGGAGCTAAAGGGGATTTTTTTAAGACAAAACTAAATAGTTTGCTACTTGACAAATGTTGTTATAGTGTTAGTGAATATCTAAATTGTATTTTATAATTATTAATGTTTTTTTTCTATTCTTGTTTGTATTCAGTTTCTAATTTAATTTTTATTATTGTATTTTGCTCATTATTTATTATTTTATTCTTTATTTTGCAGCTTCATAACATTGACATTTGATAATATTTGCATACCTGCTTGAGGGTTGAATACAACTTTTTATAGTCCTTAAGTTCTTGACATGTTTGAAAAATTGTATTCTGCAAATAAACATTTCATTTGATTTGAAATAATTATTATCTATATACTGACGTTATTTATTATAATTAATAGGTACTTTTAAATTTTTGCAGTCGGTTTTTAAGATTCAAGATTCTTTATTGATTGACTAGCTGTGCCCTGCGGTGCTACCCGCGTTATAATGGATGAAGTACTCTTAACCAACAACATATTTATTTGAATAAAGATTAATATTATTATGTTGATACAACTTAAACAAATTATTTCGACTAAATTAGGTACCATAAAAACGGTTTTTGTGAGTTAATCTTAAAAGATAGACATATACTATCGCGGACTGTTTTTATATCATTAAAAGAGCTATTATTCTTTAATACATATTTTTGGTGTATCTTGAACCGTTTTCACGTCGCACGCAACGGAAGGCTTCAAAGATGAACAATTTCTCCCGTTTTTTACACATTTACCACTATATCTTTGCTCCTATTGGTCGTAGCGTGATGTTATATAGCCTCGATAACTGGACTATCCAACACAAAAAGAATTATTCAATTCGAACCAGTAGTTTCGGAGATTAGCGCGTTCAAACAAACAAACAAAAAAACAAACAAACAAACAAACTCTTCAGCTTTATATATTAGTATAGATAACATAGGTTGCAGGTCAGGTTTGTATAAAGGTACATAGTTTCAATAATAATCTACGTTTTCCAATAAAATAACAAATGAAATGGAAATAACATTAAATATTGGTTATTATATACCTAAGTCATGAAATGTCAATTAATATATATATAAACTATAAAAATAAAAATTGTCTTTTAAAAATAGATTATAATAAAAAGTCATCATAGCGATATAAACATTAACGTTTTAAACGTTATATAAATAAGAGAGACTGTGACTGCAACACGCATCTATCCATAACCTTATCAACTTCTCACGACCGTTAAAATTAATTTCAATATGCAGATAAATCTCCCACGAACTTTGTAAAAGCTTAAACATTTTCGTATAACAGTCAATCTGGAATATAACTGCATCTGCCCAGTAAATAAAGGGTGTTGGCAAATTCTATGTGGTGGAGTTGATTGATCGATCGACTGACTACACACTAACACACACCACACACACGAGGAGCGGGAGCGGTGGACCCTCATTCCATTAATTGTAACGTTGAAACGTGGATTAGCGCGGACGGAGATTTTCTACGAAAGCTTACCTCATACGTAGATATTTAATTTATTTATTGTATACCACTAGGCAAGTATTAACATGCTATTTTAAATAACGGCATCGACCATCAGTGTTATTCATAGGTGAACTAGTGCAAGAAATAACTTTATGGAAGACTAGCCAGACGGGATTAAGTTACTATAATTATCTCGGATTAAAATAATCTTTCAATATGTGCATGCTATAGATATAAGCAAAACATGTGTATGGACCTGACCAACTACTGAATATCTTATGTTGTACCACAGATTAAATATACCTACATAACATTGTAATACTCATGTATTCAAATAAATACTATTCTATTCTATGAAAATTTGAGTAAGTATGTATGATTGGGACCCTATTTCATCAGTTTCTTTGCTGTTGACAGTACCTTTAATAATAATAAACAATTTCAGTTTTATTTCAGGCACCTACGTGACCTATGTGACGAAATGATTTTTAAAAGAAACCTTGGTATCTTACGTCACCTAATATGACATTTCCATAATTTCATCAAAAATACGCTAAAATATTAGAAAAAAACAAGATTATAAATACCGAAATAGTTGACACAATATTATTATCACCACCGGCGAAAGTCAATAATATCCGTAAACTAAAATAAAAGAACCCTTGCATTCTCGCTGGATCTCGGGGCGCCTTTGCTGAATAGAAACTGTACAACATGCAAATTGTATGTAGCATTGTGGAACATTTGCGACGGATTATAATTACGAAGGGTTTAGACAAAAGCGTTCCTGGTACCTTGGATCGAACGGGACTTGGGGACAATGAGTTGGCGAATTCTTAGACACGGACAGAACTTTTGCGTTTATTCGCAATCCCAGGAGAGGATTTGTAAATATGATAGTTCTAGGAGATGTGAATGGATGTTGGGGAGATTGTTATCATGGGCTTACATAATAAAAATACTCGTATATGAGTAGAATAGTTTAATTTGCCTTAAAAATAAACTGAGCGATATTACAATTAGCTCGCATATATTTATTTAGACTGACAGTAGTTAGATAATTCTAATTCGCTACAGGCTTATCAGTTAGCGACTTTTTAGATAAGTAACTATCTGTAATTTTGCAAAAATCGATTATTTTTTCCCTATTTATCTCATGCTCTAATGCTTAACTACGTACAATATTATAAATAGGTCTATTTATAATATTGTTTACAATGAGATTAAAATATTCTCATTTATTAATAAGTAATTAATTAATAATTTATTAATAATTTGTAAGCATGTAGATAGATAGATATGCATAATATCATAAAAGATATTATGCATATCTATATGATAGCTTACAATAAAAAATAATCTTACACAATAAATGAGAATTTCGTTTAGAATATAAAATTTATTTATTTTTTGTTACCTATTTATATTTCATTCATATTATTTAAAAAGAACCTGCAGTCGAATATTAATATGTATACCTATAGAACAAGCAGCGTATTGACAATGCCTTATATAAACCGATGCGACCTTTTATAAGGTACCTAGGTAAATCATTTTCAATAGAAGCCGTTGCGCAACCAATAGCGGCGCGTTTGTGAATATGGGTGGGTTGTATTGTATTTGTACCTATATCGAAGTCAATGTTAAGTCAAACAATCAGCTTTTTACGTTATATCTGACTAGCTTTTTATGTCACAGCGTTGGCCGGTTTTTTTATGGAGTTTCCTGCAGTATAATGAAGTCTATAGCCTTCCCAGTTAGATGGGCTTTTCAACATAGAAATTAAAAAAAATATCGGATCTGAGGTAGCGCATGTAAGCCAAGAAACAAATCCAACAAACTATTAAGCTTTATAATATAAGTAGGTATAGATATAAATGCGTATATATCTATCGGAAAGCAATTATTCAGGTGCATCAAACTAATTTAAAATTCAAATTAAGTCACGGAATTATAAAAAAAAATTTAGGTCCTTCACTAAATTGAGAAGTAATTAAATAGAGAGTTTTTTATGGGATCGAGTACCTTCCTACTCGGTAATAAAATTCGATTATTGGTATACTAGGAGCATTACTTATGAAAGTACCTACATTTAAGACATGGTTCAACATAGGCCCTAAGAATGGAAAAGTCAAAGTCAAAACGCTTATTTCCTTAGACGCTTAGGTATGCATACATGGACAGGTCAACTTAAAAGACATTTGACGAGGTTTGTTCTCGAGGTTGTGAGGAGAAGAGATACATTGACGTAAAAATCACGTAAAAATGGCCGTTAACGTTAGCTGAAAGATTCTTGATTGGAGGCCGAGTCAGCGATGTTAATGATGAAGTAAACGCACGCAAAAGTTAGAATGTAATTGCTGCCCGTTGTCCCATGATGCAGGGGTTGCGTGTGAGTGCAGAGGCCGAGGGCCGGGTGCCACCCTCGCGGGACCCCGGGCTTGCGTGCACATAGCGCCTCTATTTACTTATTGATTGGCTTCTATCACGGCTTCCATGTTGGCTCGTTTATGGGTGCGTTAGAATTGATGAATAAGAATAAGAATAAATTTATTGGTCTAAAAAGTACATACATAGTTTCTTAGATCTATGGCCTCCAAACTAGGAAAAACCTGTATCTTGGAGAGATGCATAATTAAGGCCATAAAACGAGAGACATATCAAGATTATTAGGTTTTGGTTTCAGATTTAACGACGCGCGCGGGTTCACAAGCGCCATGAACACGAATGAAACTTTTAAAAGCATCGACGTTATGAAGTTATGATGTTCGATTTCTTTTTAGGGTTCCGTGAGGGTAAAACGGGACCCTATTAGAATTCGTGGCTGTCTCTCTGTCCGTCCGTCTGCCACCAGGCTGCCACATACCTACCTACAACAAACGTGATTTTCACAAAGGTAAGTATCGATTTTGCTTTTTTATTGCAAAAAGTGTATAAACTGTAGGTACACGGAACCCAGGTGTAGTATGAGGCCATCTCATCCTTTCTAATTTATTTCTACTTTATCAATATATATCGGTCAATTTTAACACAGTCTAGCACAGCAAAGAGGTTGTCGTTGGAGCAAGTTTGTCTTTATAATGTCGTACACAGACTTGTTAGTAATTAAATAAATAAATATTTATATATTTCCGGACAATCCACACAACAACATTAAGCCCCGTGGTAAGCTCTTAGCTTGTGTTACGGGTACTAGACATCCGATATACTTAATATAATAGACATACATACATAGGTTTACATATTAAACACCCAGACCAAGGAGAAAGTGCTTGCAGAAAATACAAACTCTTAACCCCTCGGCGGAAATCGAACCCGCTACCTCTTGCGCCGCAAGCGGACCCTCGCCCACCGCGCCACCGAGGCAGTCACATTAACATCAATCAGAGATATTAACTACAATGTCTGCCTCCATTTACAATGGCCGCGGGCTCAGGGTAGATACAGGCACTTTCTTATATTATTCTTCCATATTTCAAAGTCAAAATGTTTATTTCCTTCAGAAGCCTATGCTTACATGGACAGTGTAATAAAGTTCAGATAGGTAATATTAAATAGAAAGATGGAGGCTTCGCAAATCCTTATATCTTTACAATCATTTAAAATGACAGCTGCGGAATATTGTCCACAAATCGGATAGAATGTTATCTTTGTGATAATCTTATACGAGAAGCGTTTGCGCAGAAACAACAATCCTTTTAATATGAGCTGTCAATGTCAATCCTTCAGTAGGTTGTTTTGCCTAGCCGCGCCCGCGCCGCCGGCCTGCGCGTGCGCGTGTTTTTACAGCGAGATGACAATTAATATATTAGGTTTTGGACGGGATGTTTCTCGGAAAGGGATATGAGATGTTTACTTGACAGCGCACGCGATTATGTTGATTTTATTACGAATGGAATTTTGAGGACTTGGGATACATAATTTTTTTAAGAACTTACCGCGGAAGCTTAAGTTACATGGAACGGCTTATTAGCAACTTTATTGTTTTGAATTTTAAGAGAGCTGGTGATGAGATACAATACGGTTCTTTTATAGAAAAAATAAGGTTGGTAACTAGTGCAATTTAATAAGTAGGTACCTACTTTACTTTATTTTCTATCATGATTTTATTTTGATATCTAAGTCAAGCTGTTATCTACTAAACATCAACATTTACACATTACATTGAAGACCATTACATGAACGTCAACTTAGTTAAAAAGTTGTCACAAATATATTATTTTTAGTTTTTCATTTTATAGTAACTAGTAACCCAACTGGACCCTAGATACATTTTTAATCTAAACCATGAAGACATGAAAGTGTGTGTGACATGAAGTGTTTGTTAGCACCCGTCTTGGACCTATATATGACTCTATAGGTCCAAGACGGGTGCTAACAAACACTTAATAACATAACGAAGATTAGGTGATAGATTTAGCTAGGTAGCTACTATATAATATATCAATCTATTACCAACCCACCTATAATAGGCTTCGAAATCTTCCACTTGAATTAATTATGTACACTATTTAATATTACTGAAAACTACATTAAAATCCGCCGACTACTATCAAGTATCTAAGCGTACCTACATACACCGGAAGGAACTTAAATTTATACTGTATAAATAACACCCCACTTAAAACATGAACCAACCTACTTGGTCTTTTTTACAGAGTACAAAAAGGAAGGCGTGAGCGCACAGGCGCGCCTCTGCCTCGTGTCATAATGGGGCGGTGAATAGGTATTACGTAAAGGACCTTTTATATCAAGCCTACCTTATAATATAATACACTAGTGGCTCGTCCCGGCTTCGCACGGGTAATTAAAAATCCCGGCAATTATTTGACTTTTCTCGCCGTAAAAACCAACCTTGAACTACAACAAACATTTAAAAAAAAATTGGCCAAATTGGTCTAGGCGTTGTTGAGTTAAGCGCTAAGCAAGACATATTGCGATTCATTTTTAACCCCCGACAAAAAAAGAGGGGTGTTATAAGTTTGACGTGTCTGTCTGTCTGTCTGTGTCACCATAGCTCCCGAACGGATAGAGCGATTTCAATTTAGTTTTTTTTGTATGAAAGGTGAGTCTTGCGCGAGTGTTTTTAGACATGTTTCATGAAAATCGGTTAGGCCGTTTAAAAGTTATGGGGGTGAGAGTGGGGAAGCAAAACCGAAAATCTGCAAATATACTAGTGTGGGGTATCAAATGAAAACGCATCGCGTCCACATTACATAATATTATGTTGTTTTATATTTAAGGAAATTAAGGCATTGGAATCGGGGGTTTTTCTTAAATTTTCAATTTAGATTTATTATTATATATAAAAATTAACCCTATAAAGGTTTTAAAAAAAACGAATTCAGAAAATGATATTAATGTAGGTACTTATGTATTATTATATTTATGTAGGAACTGATATATTAAAGTTTATGCTTGGTGATGTTGTGTCTAAAAGCCTCCTAATACCCGCGATTTAAATATATTATATTTGTCTTAGTTTATTTACATAACTATATCATAAGTATAAATAATACATATGGGCTGTAAATTAGGCGCCAACTATACAAGTTAAGATTCTATAGACAAATTATTTTAGTAAGTTCCGTAATGTATCACTTAGAATTTATTTATAGGCTTAGGTACTTACTGTTTCATAAAACAATAAAAATAATAACTCATATTTGATCCAATGAATTTATAAAGTATCCTAATTCAACAATAAACGAACTTCTACAACATTTTGCAGGCTTCTTTCCAGGTAACTGGTCTCTTCTGCACTTACATCGGGACCTATAAAGTTAATCCTCAAACAATGGCCGGGGTGGCACGGATTAACTTGGCAATTTTTACTATTTAGTGCTTACTGAAATAACGGGGACTATTTTATTACTGTTAAGAAACAGAAGCGGCAAGGACTGAAGGGATTAATTTTATCTTGGTCCTAGCATCTGTACTCTACCTACAAGAGCACTATAATAATGGCATGGGACAGGAGAAAAAAGTGGAATTTTAGTAAATTTCATTTATTGTTCTATTTCTTACGTATATTTTCAATTGCACTTTTTATTTATTTACAATTTTACAAGACGTAGCAGATAATATATAGCTAAATTTAAAATGTTACATTCAAATAAATACTTAAAGTTATTTAAGCTTAATAAAATTTGCTTACTATACAAGCTCAAGTCATAAAGTACATTTCATCCAATTATTTACACTTAATTCTACATATCTACTTAGATTCACTTCAAAAGTTTATAATCACATCAGCATTCACAGATCTGGCGACAGCGGCCGCAGACTCCAGCCTCGATCCTCGCGCGGAGGTCCGCCATCTTCTTCTTCAGATAGGTAACCTGGAAAGCCAATCTGACTTCTCTTAGCTTCCTCCTGTCGCGGCTTTGCTTGGCTGCGTGGTTGTTCCTCTCTCTCTGCTTCCGATACGAGTCGTCTGCCATTTGGCTCGTCTGCACCGCCCTCCGCATTCTAGGGTTATTCCCCAGCAAAGTTCCTCCGTTCTTCTCCGCCATAGCTCGCAAGGCATCCCTCTCGAATGCCTGATACTCCGCGTCTTCAGCTAGAGACTCGCTGTCGTAGAAGTCCGGCGATTCTGGTGGTGATGGTGCGTTGGATGGCGAGTGAGGTTTGAGCGTCTGGTAGGGAGACCAGGCGCTCCCCATGGAGTCCGGTGAGATTTGGGCTGTTGGTACTCTGTGCTCCACTTGCGGGTACCCGTAGTAGTACCCGTCTTGAACGGGGTATGAGTACGGGTAACTGTCCAAGGTAGGGTTCACTGGTAATGGTGGTGTGAGTCGCTCGACTTTGACGGAAGACTTGCTGAGGTCCAAGGCGGCCTCCTGCGCGTAAGGCGTCCACAGAGCCATGTTAAGATGTCGTCACTTCGGGGAGCAGATCACGAGTGGTGTGGTCGGGGCGATTTGTCCGAGGAGTGCAGGGGGCGGGGCGGGGCCTGCGAGGCGCACTGCGGGGGATGGAAGGGTTGCAGCGGCCCTACCTGCGAAACCTAACGGATCTTGCGGAAATTAAAGCTGTTTTATTTATATTAAATATTACTTTTGCGGTGAATCTTACTGTTTAGCAAATACGACTTCTAAAGTTTGGTTTGGTTTAGTTGGAGTATTATGTATGTGTATATACTTATAAGCCTAGTATATGTGGTAACATCTTAGTTTCTCCCTAAGTCAGAAAAAAATAGAGCCCAGTTATCGTACCTATCTAAATATATATGTGTATTATATTTATCCATAAAGATTATACGAGTATTCATAATCTTGTTTATATTTCCCCAAGATGTTATTTTTGTAGCTAATCGAAGTCTATGAATAATAAATACTTAGGTACCTACACTAATGCATTTAGGTACTTATCGGTACATAATTAGGTAATGATGGTTTAAAAAAAATACCAATATACAAAACTTATTATTATCCGATGTTGTTTACAACCGTTTTGAAATCCGTGATATTATTCAATTAGTAAAATATGTTGACGTTCTGCAACAGATAAACCGAATATAGGCAAATGGAAGACATTAATATTTATGATTTGCATGGATCAATTCAAACTGTTACTTGTCGTAATAGTATAAGAAGTAACGGGGTT
Organism: Gymnoscelis rufifasciata; assembly: GCA_929108375.1. Taxonomy (NCBI): domain Eukaryota; kingdom Metazoa; phylum Arthropoda; class Insecta; order Lepidoptera; family Geometridae; genus Gymnoscelis; species Gymnoscelis rufifasciata. The sequence continues at coordinate 369,214 of OV815315.1, read as the reverse complement.
CTATTATGGAATGATCATTATGATAGAAATGACCACAATCGGGCCACCGTGTAATTGATGATGCTTCAGAGAGTTACTTCAGTAGTTTTTTTTTTAAATGTTGGCCGGAAATGACAAGCAAACTACGAGTTTCGGTTAGTGAGATGTCAGCTTCCTGGAACACTTTAGATCTATGTAGCACGCTCATCTCAATAATTTGTATTTTTTCAAATGAAAATTTATCGGAAATACCTTTGTAGATATAAAAATATATATACCTAGATACTAAATTGTGATATTTGCAGCGTGATTCGATACCTACCGTTTTTTATTCTTTTTAATATCTAGGGTGGTCACTAGCCTGCGATTAGCTTTATTGACATAACTTAGTGTAATTTTTTTCTTGGCAAATCATAAATGTGTAAGTATCTTGTTAAACCTTGTTAAAGAATAGTCGCCGTTTCAAATATGTTAATAACGCGGGTTACGCCTAAAGTAATTTTTAGACTTCCGTACTCAATGGCTAATAGTACGGGACCTTATTACTGAGAGTTTATCGTCTGTATGTCTGTCTATCTATCCGTCACTAGACTGTAACTCCGTGTAGGTACCGTGTGTGAACCGTGATAGATAGATTGAATTTTGAGGGATGATTTATTTCTCTTTCCGCTATAACGGATAGTACCTATATAAGGTAGACGAATTCATAGGTCCTATATCATAAAACTGTCTTATTAATTAATACCAATGTAGGTAAGTAGTGTAACATAAAATGGTAAGTAGTATGAGGATATAAAATATAGTCATTATATTTTTCTTTTAAAGTAATGAAAATGTACGATAGAATGTATTATCATTCCTGTTCCCTAAAAAAATCCATCGTTTGGATGAGATGAGTATAAATAACCTACTTATATGAATTATAGCTTTTCTTTATGTATGTTTTATCCGTCTACTGTGTGATTTCGCTTATACAACGTTACTCAGCTATAAAGATTTTTTAATCTTTTGCATATCCTTAATTCTTAAAAGACCACCAAACCAACTTCCGACTTATCCAACCAAATAGCGAACTAAGCGACGCATCCACTCGGAAAATCCTGTCATTTTTAACCCCCGACCAAAAAAGAGGGGTGTTATAAGTTTGACGTGTCTGTCTGTCTGTCTGTCTGTCTGTCTGTCTGTCTGTCTGTCTGTCTGTCTGTCTGTCTGTCTGTGTCACCATAGCTCCCGACTGGATGGAGCGATTTCAATTTAGTTTTTTTTGTATGAAAGGTGAGTTTTGCGCGAGTGTTCTTAGACATGTTTCATGAAAATCGGTTGGGCCGTTTAAAAGTTATGGGGGTGAGAGTGGGGAAGCAAAACCGAAAATCTGCAAATATACTAGTGTGGGGTATCAAATGAAAACGCATCGCGTCCACATTACATAATATTATGTTGTTTTATATTTAAGGAAATTAAGGCATTGGAATCGGGGGTTTTTCTTAAATTTTAAATTTAGATTTATAAACCATTGCATCAATACAGCTCTTACAACAAGCGACCGACGCGACGTCTTATTGCCTCTACAATAACGTTTAAAAAGTCTTAGGAATTAGTAGCTTCGAGGGAGGCCTCTAAGATTGGGTTATGCAATGGACGGAGATGGACCACCACGATTCTCCACTGTCAGATGACAATGGAATTAGCTAATCCTTGCTCAAGATTGTGATGGGTGAATTATTATTTTCAAGGGCTTTTTCATTCATAGTATAACAAAAATATAAAAATGTACCGTCCGAAGTATTCCTATAGCTTATGCAAAGCAAAAAAAAAACTTAAAGAAAAATTCATACAACTTGAGAAAAGACATCGTTGATACCTACTTGGTTTTTTTTTTTAGATTTATTCTTCTTTGAAGATATCTATAAATCTGTAATAGAAAGACAGATATATAGCTCACTTCGAAGTTGCCGCTCATGAGGGGTGAAAATATGGACAGAACACCTAAATTAGGAAATAAGTATATTTAGTGCCTTTTGGCTTGTGGATGTACTTACCTAGCTGTAGCTCTAAGGATATAAATCTATGTAAAATCTTCTTGTATGTGTAATAAGCAGCACGTATCAATGTTAGAATGGATTACCTCGCAGATATAAAACGGTAAAAAGAAGCAAATGTTATAAACCAGATTTTAAGATTATATTCCGAGTTTCAGTCGAACCGAAGCATTAACGATCGCTTCACAAAATCAAAACATACAAACTGAGGCCCTAAACATATTAGGTCCTTACATATGAAATTGGCGTTTTGTATGGGAGGAACAAAAAGTCGAATATTTTTTAATATAATATATTTAATTAATCAAAGTATGAAACATTATTTTCTATGCACTTTTGCCATCTTATAGGTAGTTCATTGATCCCTTTACTAAAAAAACCAGTCGGACGGGAATCAATAAAATCTTTGAAGGCGATTTGGACTGCCCCATCGGAGTTGAATTTTTTCCCTTGCAAGAAGTTATCCAAATTTCGAAAAAAATGGTAATCTGTTGGAGCAAGGTCCGGGGAGTACGGAGGATGTCTTAGACTTTCCAATTGAAGCTCTTCTAATTTAGTAGCCGTCTGTTGCGCAGTGTGTGGTCTAGCGTTGTCGTGAAGCAGCAGTGGCGTGGAGCGATTGACCAGCCTAGGTTGTTTAGCCGCTAGCTTTTCCATCATGGTTTGCAATTGCTGACAATAGACATCAGCCGTAATAGTCTGGCCAGATTTGAGAAAACTGTAATGAACAATACCGGCACTAGTCCACCAAACGCTTACAAGTAACTTTTTTGGGGTTAATTTTCGCTTGGGGCAGGATTTGGCTGGCTGGCCAGGATCCAACCATTGCGCTGAGCGCTTCCGATTATCGTAAAGAACCCATTTTTCATCACAGGTAATGATTCGGTTTAAAATACCTTCATTATTGTGCCGGTTTAGTAATGTAACGCAGCAGTCGACGCGCGTTTGCCGGTTTGCTTCAGTCAATTCGTGAGGTACCCACCTTTCAAGCTTTTTAATCTTCCCAATTTGCTTCAAGTGAATTAAAACAGTTTTATCACTAACACCGCAGCCTGCAGCTAACTCGGACGTGGTTTGCGATGGATCCGCTTCCACAATAGCCTTCAACTCTTCATTATCAACTTGAGTCTCAGGCCGTCCACGGGGCTTGTTCTGCAAGTCGAAATTTCCAGAACGAAAACGTTGGAACCAAAAACGAACTGTGTTTTCTTTTGCAACACGACCGCCATACACATCATTCACCCTTCGAGTTGTTTCCGCAGCACTAGTGCCACGGCGGAACTCGTACTCGTAAATAATGCGATATTTTAAGTTTTCCATTTTGTAAAATGAGTGACGCAAACAGAAAAAAACAGAAGAAAAAAAACAAATGAATGACGATCATCGAAGCACAAATACATGAGTCTATAGCTGTACAAATTTGAATTTGGAATTCCTTACCAAAGAGGAGAAATTTGTGATTAAAGTGGCCAGTACGAAAAACGCCAATTTCATATGTAAGGACCTAATATTTATAATAGATATTAATTAGTATCATAGACCCCAATATAAGAACTTATTTTAAATTAATTACTCACCATACATACATTTTTCTTCCCTTTTAGCAGAATACTTCCGAAAAAAATACTCTAAGCAGTGTTTATTACAAGTTTCTTAAGTACCTACAAATAAAATCTAATCCAAATTCAATACTTTGAAACTACAATCTTTGTTTATAAACAAGACAATTGGAGTAAACTTTACTCTGTGACCAAATATAAAAATAATCTGTTAACTATTAATGCATAACGCTTGCACATCGTGGTACCTATACAATACTTACCTAGGTAGATAATCCTCCTACAGTGAGGGTAGATGGCAGCTATCTTGCCAACAGTCCGACATTTGCAATAATCTACCCACATTCTGTATTTTAATCCCACCTTGAAACAAAGGGCAGTCCGTTGCTGCACAATTTGTCGGTTCGTCCATTGTTTGTCCAAAATTAGTAAAAGATCGAAATAATCCCATTTTAGTTTATAATCTTATTTCAAAGCGCTATGAAGTAACTTTGAAGATCGAAAAGCCATTTGTGCCACAGATATTAAAACCCCCGCTAAAATGAAGATGTTACAAGGTACGTTTATTCTGTAACTAGATTTCTTTTTTAGGCTAAGTGATTCAGATTCTGTCGAGCTTTACCCTTTTACCTAAGTACTTATAGCCAATTTGTCCAACGAAATTTAAATGTATCTATTTTATCATCTCGGCAGTAAACCTCTCTCAAAATATTTATTGTGACTTCGATTGGAAGTGGCCCCATCAATCGTAAACTGGCTTAGTACCTACTCAATAATAACTTGTACCTACCTAGTAAAGTAAGAACCTAGTTGCCTTCAATGCAATTCATCAATTTTGTGAGTTATGTTTTTCAAGAAGGTAGGCCTACATCAAGATTTAAATTAATTAATTGATACCAAAATAACGGTTAGCATTTAGTCCTCAAAAGTCTTAAAATGAAGGCTACACAACGACCAACAAGTCAAAGTCACAGCTGTATACAAAATCGAGCAAAAGTTTTGTAAGTTTCGCACACTTTTTGCGACGAATATTTTATAAAATAAAATTAGAAAAAATAAGCATGCTGCATAATGTCTGAAAAGATGTCTTATTAGCAGTATTGTATAGTGTTGTCCAACATTATCATCAGAGCGTATCGTAGTAGGTAAGTCGTTATTTTTTATGATATCATGGCTTCGGTAACCTACCTAGGTGGTTTAGATGATATGAGGGCTAAATATTATGCTATCTTGCTGCTGTCTTATTAGAACTTATAACCATATTACAAATCTTATTCTATCGGTGACTATATAATTTGGCTTTTCCAAATATTTAATTGGACTAAAATTTAACGTTGACTTAAAAACCCGAGTACCTAAAGGATCGTAACGTAAGTTTACAAAATCTAATTTAGCACTAAGGTAGCTCAGCTCAGTAGCTCTACCTTGTGTCGAGTAGGTGAACTAACTTTACAGTTCTGCCCATTAAAATCATCATTAATAATTTTTGCTTGTTTTATAGCTTAATATTATGATATTCTTATACTAGATGCTGTTTTTCTTAATACCTACTTAAAAAGGATTCAGAAAATAATAATTCCTAATTTGAGATTCTCATAACATGGCAGTGACAATCAAAAAGATATAGACATTAAGAACAAACAAAATTGTCTATGGTCGCCATTTTGGTTTTTGATAATGCGAGCTCCTGTGTACAAAAATTGTTATTTTCCCTACAACCCGGCCGACCTACCGAATAATATAACTAGCGAGCCGGGGCAGCGTCCGCGCTCCCTAGCCCCTCGCTCCGCGCCCGAGCGCTCGCCCCCGCGGCCGGACAGGGATCAGCTGTCGCGCACCGTTGACGTGTAGAACACAAACAATCCGCACCGATGGTGTTTTCGAGATGAACGGGAGTTTTTACGAGCAGTTGGGTGGTGTAGCGGGCGCGTTCGAGCAATGGGGCGCGTGCGAGCGCACCGTGGTGGCGTGCGCGCTGGCGCGCCGCGTGCCCTGGCCCGGCCTGCGCCTGCTGCAGCGCGCCGTGGACGAGGCGCTGCGCCGCGCGCCCGCGCCCGACGCGCGCTCCGACCTGGAGGCCAACGACGAGGCGGAGGCGCGCGCGCTGCTGGCCCGCGCCACCGACGACGATGACGACGACGGTGAGCTATGTATCTGTCTTACCATCACATACATCTCACATAGGACATTACCCTTATCAGTAAGACAAGGAGACACACTACAGTATGTAGAGAAGTATCATGCAGACCCTACCCTATCAGACATAATACAGATATGCCATTGTGTTGGTTTGGTTACTGGCTGTCTTGCTGCATTCTTGACAAGTAGAAGTACTAATAGTTAGTTACTGTAAATCCTTATTAATTCTTACTAAACATCCTTCAGTTCCCTCACATCTGTGTGTGAAACCCTATGGAATACAACTCCAATTAAGATTGAATGTCTTCTTCATAATTTTTTTTTGCCTTATTATTGAACTTCAATTGAATCAATGATTTAGGTAAAGTATTTTTACCTATAATATTGATTTTAAAGTCGAGCATATTTTTAAAGGCTAAAACATTTATTGTACCGGAGTTAGTTGTACCCAATGTACTATATTGTTTATAAGCAGTTCCATTTTCCATTCTGCTTAAATCATGTCAATAGACGTACATATGCTTACATCTACAACTACTAACAGATGATTCAGTTTCTGAATCAGAATTCATTGACCCTGGTTTAGTTTTCCCTATCCACTTATGAATTTAACAAAGAACTTATAAATTAATTACTCAGAAGTTCCATTCCCCTCCACCTGAATGTAAATGATTCATTTGTAGGTGCATTGTATTTGTAATAACCTCTCTGGCAGTAATGTAAACCTTTGCTTGCATAAATTATTAATAGTCCTGGGCACTCATTGGGCATTTCCTCTTAGTCAGTGATAGGCACAATGATAAACTATATTTAGGTAATTAGAATTTTACCACTGCTTTTTTGAATACCTATAAGAGTAAAAATTTTAAAGTTATTGTAAATCCATATCCATAATATGTTTTTTTCAGAGATTGAAAGAGGCTATCTTCTTGTTTGTTGTTACAACTATTAAGTTATGTAATATTTTAGGAAGATTGGTAAAGTAGATCATAAGCATGAAGAAAAGTTACCGAACAAATATACAATCAAACATAGGTAGGTAGGTACTTACAAATATATATAACTCAAGAGTTTGTTTGATTGTTTGTTTGTCTGTGCTAATCTCAGGAACTACTACTTCAATTTGATTAATTCTTTCACTGTTGGATAGCCCTTTTATCCAGGAAGCCTAAGGGCAACGCGGAAAAATCCTTACAACAATAATTAGTTAGATGTACCTACATAGTCTTCTTACACACTTCATGCCCTCAAATTAGTTTGAAATTAAATTGAATATACCTAGGTGATAAACTAATAAAATAAACTATGTGTGTAGGTGAGAAGAGCCTGCACCAGCTAGTGTCACTAGTCCCACTAGTACGCAGCGACAACGTGGCGGTGAAGGACGCGTACGTCAGCGCCGCGCCGCTCATCGTGCAGCGGGCCTTGGACGCGCCGCGCCGCGCCCCCGCCGCGCCCGACCTCGCCCGGCAGCTGCTGTCCTACCTGCTCGTGCACCCCGCGCTCACCGCGCAGGACCAAAGGTAACGGACGCTTACCGGGCAGCAGTTGTAGGCTATTTATTGACTGAGCATCATAAGGGGTTAGTGTCCTACTCGACACGCTTGGCAGGTTCGCGAGTGTAGTATTTGATGTTGTGTTCCTAGCCAAGATGCTGTTGCCCCTCTTCTGTTTAGTTACTCTTGGTCGGGTACTACGTCGCCCACAGGACTCCTCCCGTACGACGGACGGTCGAGGGACGGAGATGTAATAATTTCCCCAATGATTTAATACAGAAATCCAGAGATACCCTGTGTATTGTCTATTATGATGGGTCCGTTCTTCAACATGCATGCATTCAAAAACATGCGAGAACCTGAATTTACAAGCTTTGACATTATTAAAAACAACAGCAAAGCAAAGTTTATAGTAAATGTCATGAAATGAAGGTGTTTACTATACAGTAGCTCACTAATACCCCATCCCCATCCACAGGACATTAACCCAATGGCTGCGCATCCTAGAAAGCCACATCGGGCGAGGGAGCGCGGGGGAGCCCTGGGCGGCGCCGGCCGACAACATCTGGAGCGCCGGCCCGTTCCGCCGCACCATCGGCAAGAACGTGGAGTTCCGCAGCCTCGTCGACACCGTGGACTACAACTCCGAACTGCTGCAGGTATGACTCAAAGTCTAAACGTTTATTTTGCCATGTATTTAGTCAAGGTTTTTCGAGGTCTGACTACCAATCCAACCATTCTGGAGCAGTTATGGCTAAATGTCCCGGAGGGTTATATTCACAGGAGAAGGCGTCCTACCTTGTTGGTCGAACCAAGAGGAAGGACCAGTCTCGTGAATAGGGCACCTGTGACGCGTGCCATTCACACACTAAATCTGGTAGTCGAGAGAGTTGACATATTTCATAGTCCCATGAGCGAACTTGTTAAGGTTGTGACATTAATTTCATGTTATGTGTAGTTTTGTTTGACATAATTTAATCTGCTTAATTTGTTTTGTTTTTATTTTATTTTTTATATTAATTTTGTGTGCATGAATTATGTATTAAAATGTTTTGATGTTTATTTTAATCTAAATTTTATGCCTATTTTTAATTAATTTTAACTTGTAATTTAATGGGCTCTATTGAATTAGGTTACCTGTTATGATAGAGCTCCATGTATTTGAAAATAAATAAATAAATCAAAATAAATTTTGTAGAAGCACAGGGCAAACATAGACAGGTCAACTTAAAATGCAAACTAATGAACTAGTTAATACTCCAGCTAACACGACGTTGATAGGACATTCACCCAATAGACGAATCTCCTGCGTGAGTGTCCATACCATATTACATTACATGCACGGAAAGTTATTTTTAACCCCCGACCAAAAAAGAGGGGTGTTATAAGTTTGACGTGTCTGTCTGTCTGTCTGTCTGTGTGTCTGTCTGTCTGTCTGTGTCACCATAGCTCCCGACTGGATGGAGCGATTTCAATATAGTTTTTTTTGTATGAAAGGTGAGTTTTGCGCGAGTGTTCTTAGACATGTTTCATGAAAATCGGTTGGGCCGTTTAAAAGTTATGGGGGTGAGAGTGGGGAAGCAAAACCGAAAATCTGCAAATATACTAGTGTGGGGTATCAAATGAAAACGCATCGCGTCCACATTACATAATATTATGTTGTTTTATATTTAAGGAAATTAAGGCATTGGAATCGGGGGTTTTTCTTAAATTTTAAATTTAGATTTATTAAATTTAATGCAGAAAAAATTAAGACACATTTATACTTCGCGCACAGGATTTGAACCTGCATCTCCGGGATAGCGCCCCGACGTGATAGACCAATTACACCAACGCGTCATTACGTGATAGATCGAAATTCTGCATTATCGAGTGAAGCCCCCAAAAAGATATTAGTAGGCAGTGCGCTCTGTTTGAATTCATAAAATATTGAGGGGGGTAATAGGCTGAGTTATAAAGTATAAAAATATAAAATATAAATATTTCCAGACAATTCACACAACAACACAACAAAGATTTTATAAATCTGCGTTCCGGGCAGATTAAGTTGTGACTAGTATAGAAACTTGATATTGGGCATTTATCATGTTTAAAGTTAAACATAAACTTGCAAATTAACATTTCAGGAATCATTCTCAAAAAACGGGAGAGACGTGGACCTCTGCAATGAAACAGAGAAGCTGAACTTTGACGCGACGATATCCCAGCCGAAGTCCCAGCGCTCCAACAGCCTGACACCCCCTTCCAGCAACTTCATGTCTTCATCCGCTGAAAACCTCTCAGATGAGCCATTCGTGAAGACCAGAAGCTTCAGTCTATCCAGTGAGCACAGTCACCAGCTCAGACCACTGATGCTGTACGGGACGACGGGGAGTGAGACGAGGCTGGACGAGCTGAGAACAGCCCCCGCGGCGCCGGGCATGGCGGCGGTGTCGCATTGGCTGAAGACGCTCAGGCTACACAAGTATGTGTGGCTGTTCACGAACATCACGTACGACCAGATGATGGCTATTGATGAGAAGTATTTAGAGAAATTAGGTGAGTGTCGTCAAAGATTAAATTAACTGATTCCGCTGTCTGTTGAATGATTTATAATTTATATACCACATATAGATGAAAGTCATGTTACGAGATGAGCGTTAGATATGAATGTCGATGGATATGTGAGAAGAGGTAGGCCGAAGAAAAGATGGATGGACTGTGTGAAAGATGATTTGTGTAAGAAAGAGGTGAGTGTTGAGATGACGGGTGATAGAGGGAAATGGAAGGAGAAAACATGTTGTGCCGACCCCACGTAAGGTGGGATAAGGTCCGGAAGATGATGATACCACATAACGGATTTTTATAGTTTTCACCAATCAATAGTGATTCATTACAGTAATTAGTATTTATTGTGATTCATGTACAAGCCGTGTTGGCTAAGTGGGAGCACACTCTACTTTCATTCCGAAGGTTGTAGGTTTAATCCGGCCGCGCAATTCTGTATTTTCTGTAACATGTATGGCCTAATAGAAAAAGAGGTTCCGACAAATGGTCGTCTAGCCAAATGGTTACCTAACTTCTTGCAAATGAAATTATGCCAAAAAATCGGGAAACTCAAAAAAGAAAAAATAAATATAGATTCATTTATTAAAACTCTATATTTATGAATTTATTAATTAATTATTAATTATTTATTTATTTTTTCTTTTTTGAGTTTCCCGATTTTTTGGCATAATTTCATTTGCAAGAAGTTAGGTAACCATTTGGCTAGACGACCATTTGTCGGAACCTCTTTTTCTATTAGGCCATTCTTCATCTTTTGTCTTAAACATCATCATCGTACTTCATCATTAGATAACGAATGATGACTTTCACGTTTCACGTATGGTGTTTGAGATCACATAACTCCTTAATTAGTGATGTAATAGTATTTATATGTTATTCCAGGTGTAACAAAAGGCGCTCGCCACAAAATCCTAGTATCCATCCGCAAGCTGTCCGAGCGCGGGGCGCTGGTGGAGGCTGCGCGCGCGGAACTGACCGCGGCTGGGGCGGGGGCGGGGGCGGGGGCCGGGGGCGGCGCGGAGGCGACGCGCGCGCTGGCTCGGGTGCGCGCCGCGCTGCTCGGCCCCATGCCGCCGCAGAGCACGCTGCCCAACGACATAGTTCACGTGCTGCATCTAGGTAACTATGACGATTCTTCTAACTCTCAGGATATAGGGCTCCTAGGCCAATTTTTTCTCGTGATTTTTTTATTAATATATTCAATTCAAATTCAATTAAATCTTATTATTCGATAAAATAATGTGGGTATGGTTTATGCTCACTTAGTGTTATCAGTTTAGATATTCAATAATTTTCCCTGTTTGGAGATTGAACAAATAGATCTTGCAAGACGGCTACGGCCACATGTTCTCTGCATACTTACATTACTTTGAATAAAGGGAACTGCCCACCTGTTACCCTGGGAAATCATCCACTTCCATGTAGCGACACTGTGAAATACCTGGGCATACACTTGGATAGAAGCCTAACATGGAAAAACCATCTACAAAAAAAAAAGAGAACAACTGAACATGAGATGTAGAGAACTGTACTGGCTCCTAGATAGAAATTTAAAACTATCAATAAATAACAAGTTGCTAGTATATAAAGCTGCCATAAAGCCAATATGGACATATGGAATGGAACTATGGGGGACTGCTTCTAATTCAAACATTAACATAATACAGCGATTTCAGAATGGGCTACTGAGGAACATTTCAAAGGCCCCATGGTTTACCAAAAACATAGAACTACATAAAATCCTAAAGATGAAAACAGTAACTGAAGAAATCAAACAATCAGTAAATCATACAAGGAAAGACTTCAAACTCACCCAAATAAATTGGCTAGGCAACTTACATTGCCCTCATATACAAGAAGATTAAAGAGAAATGAAGTATTAGAAAGAGACAAACAAGGAGCGACAGTGCAGGAGTGTACTTCCCCTGACAAATGAATATAAATAAAAACTACAAAGAATCTGCTCATAGTTAAAATAGATATGTAAAATAACTGATCGTAGATGCAAAATGGAAAAAAAAAAAATGTTCTCTGCATAACAAATTAAGTTAGCCATTGGTGCTCCTACAAATCCAAAAAACTGGCAAAACGAACGCAAGTCAAAATACTTACTTCATGGCTAAATACCAGGACTGCATAAACCATGAAGAGGTTTACATGACCCGTAATCTTGACTCTATGAATGTATGTACCCCTTCATCGTTTCTGCTATCCTGGTACATGAATTTGATTTTGCATATTCATATTCATTGCATTTATTTATCAATTAATATAATAACACGGGGCGTTATATCCTCGGACCGAAACTCTGTGTTACGAGCGGAAGTACCTACCACGCAAATCTACATCTCACGTGTCTCGCACACCGTGAACTCCGAGGCTGTGGTAGAATACATCCGAACCAAGACTGCATTTTTAGTTCGCGTCGAAAGGTTGGAATCTCGCAGAAATGTGAGCTTCGGTTCATTTATGGTGCGGGTTCCAACTCAACATCTGTCGACGTTCCTGAATGAGCAGTTTTGGCCGCAAGGGGTCAAGTTTCGACGGTTCATCGGTCGCCTACACTGCAAGGCGACACCGCCGTAACAGATGATCCACGATGCTGACACTTTAGTTTAGTTTATAAGATTTATATTTTTATGTATGTTAGTCTATAAGGTATATGTTTATATGGGCCTTAGATGCCTGAAATAAAATGATTTATTATTATTATTATTATTATAAGGCAAGTCAAGTTTACATAAGAATTGTATTTAGTCTAAGTATAATACATGTCCAAACAAAATAAAAAAAAAAATTATAACTAGCAGAAACACAAACATTTAAATTTATATAATATGAAAACAAAATTCAAGATAATAATGATATAAAATTATATTTTTGAAAAATGGTATGTGTATTAGATTCGTATTCATGAACTCATTTGCATTATAGAACGCATGGCTTTCAAAAAACTGTTTAATTACTTTTTTAAATTTTATAGAGCTCTCAATTTTCCATATTTCTGTGGGCAATTATTTGTGTGGGCTTATATTTCTGTGACTATACAGAATAACAAGTTGAGGAAATTATATTTTTCTGATTCGAGTGATTGTGGCGAATCAACAGTGACCCTTCAGGATAAATGTCAGTTTAACTATGACGAATCTTTCGATACGAGGTTACGAGAAAAGAGTTTCATGAGCATAGATGTCACTAAAATATGTAAATGATTAGTCTGTGCTAGTAAAATGATGTCAAGTTTAACCTGTTGTTCCGTTTGCAGCATCGCAATGGTTGAACTCGGCGCGGGCGGGCGCGGGCGGCGCGGGGGGCGCGGGCGGCGCGGAGGCCGAGCTGGAGGCGCCCGACCCGCTGTCGCTGCACTGCTGGCTCGTCGAGAAGGTAATTCGGGAAGCGCCACCGGCATCCATTCAGATGAATTCAGGTTTAAGCATTTACATGAATTGAACTGAGCGTGAACCTCGTGAGAGACGGAAAATGCCACAATTTCAGCAGGAACCTCGTTTCAGCGTGAAACACCTTGAGCGCAATCTAACTATCGCAGCGGTGAAATCTATGACTTAAATTAATAAATAAAAGTCTACACAGTAGCTTGACAACGTTACGCGAGAATTTGTATAATGCCGTTGATTCAAGTGTTCATTACGATAATATTCTGTCAGGCGCTGCACCACGAGGCGTTCAGCCGGCCGGAGCTGCTGGAGGCGCTGCGCCGCCTGCGGCACCGCCTGCCGCCCAGGCAGTTCTACCACCACGTGGGCGACCTGCCGCACAAGCACAGGCAGAAACCCAGGTACTGCACGTTGTGTCGCATAGTACGTGTCACCACCGCCTGCCGCCCAGGCAGTTCTACCACCACGTGGGCGACCTGCCGCACAAGCACAGGCAGAAACCCAGGTACTGCACGTTGTGTCGCATAGTACGTGTAACCACCGCCTGCCGCCCAGGCAGTTCTACCACCACGTGGGCGACCTGCCGCACAAGCACAGGCAGAAACCCAGGTACTGCACGTTGTGTCGCATAGTACGTGTAACCACCGCCTGCCGCCCAGGCAGTTCTACCACCACGTGGGCGACCTGCCGCACAAGCACAGGCAGAAACCCAGGTACTGCACGTTGTGTCGCATAGTACGTGTAACCACCGCCTGCCGCCCAGGCAGTTCTACCACCACGTGGGCGACCTGCCGCACAAGCACAGGCAGAAACCCAGGTACTGCACATTGTGTCGCATAGTACGTGTAACCACCGCCTGCCGCCCAGGCAGTTCTACCACCACGTGGGCGACCTGCCGCACAAGCACAGGCAGAAACCCAGGTACTGCACATTGTGTCGCATAGTACGTGTAACCACCGCCTGCCGCCCAGGCAGTTCTACCACCACGTGGGCGACCTGCCGCACAAGCACAGGCAGAAACCCAGGTACTGCACATTGTGTCGCATAGTACGTGTAACCACCGCCTGCCGCCCAGGCAGTTCTACCACCACGTGGGCGACCTGCCGCACAAGCACAGGCAGAAACCCAGGTACTGCACATTGTGTCGCATAGTACGTGTATCCACCGCCTGCCGCCCAGGCAGTTCTACCACCACGTGGGCGACCTGCCGCACAAGCACAGGCAGAAACCCAGGTACTGCACATTGTGTCGCATAGTACGTGTAACCACCGCCTGCCGCCCAGGCAGTTCTACCACCACGTGGGCGACCTGCCGCACAAGCACAGGCAGAAACCCAGGTACTGCACATTGTGTCGCATAGTACGTGTAACCACCGCCTGCCGCCCAGGCAGTTCTACCACCACGTGGGCGACCTGCCGCACAAGCACAGGCAGAAACCCAGGTACTGCACATTGTGTCGCATAGTACGTGTAACCACCGCCTGCCGCCCAGGCAGTTCTACCACCACGTGGGCGACCTGCCGCACAAGCACAGGCAGAAACCCAGGTACTGCACATTGTGTCGCATAGTACGTGTAACCACCGCCTGCCGCCCAGGCAGTTCTACCACCACGTGGGCGACCTGCCGCACAAGCACAGGCAGAAACCCAGGTACTGCACATTGTGTCGCATAGTACGTGTAACCACCGCCTGCCGCCCAGGCAGTTCTACCACCACGTGGGCGACCTGCCGCACAAGCACAGGCAGAAACCCAGGTACTGCACATTGTGTCGCATAGTACGTGTAACCACCGCCTGCCGCCCAGGCAGTTCTAACACCACGTGGGCGACCTGCCGCACAAGCACAGGCAGAAACCCAGGTACTGCACATTGTGTCGCATAGTACGTGTAACCACCGCCTGCCGCCCAGGCAGTTCTACCACCACGTGGGCGACCTGCCGCACAAGCACAGGCAGAAACCCAGGTACTGCACATTGTGTCGCATAGTACGTGTAACCACCGCCTGCCGCCCAGGCAGTTCTACCACCACGTGGGCGACCTGCCGCACAAGCACAGGCAGAAACCCAGGTACTGCACATTGTGTCGCATAGTACGTGTAACCACTGCCTGCCGCCCAGGCAGTTCTACCACCACGTGGGCGACCTGCCGCACAAGCACAGGCAGAAACCCAGGTACTGCACATTGTGTCGCATAGTACGTGTAACCACCGCCTGCCGCCCAGGCAGTTCTACCACCACGTGGGCGACCTGCCGCACAAGCACAGGCAGAAACCCAGGTACTGCACATTGTGTCGCATAGTACGTGTAACCACCGCCTGCCGCCCAGGCAGTTCTACCACCACGTGGGCGACCTGCCGCACAAGCACAGGCAGAAACCCAGGTACTGCACATTGTGTCGCATAGTACGTGTAACCACCGCCTGCCGCCCAGGCAGTTCTACCACCACGTGGGCGACCTGCCGCACAAGCACAGGCAGAAACCCAGGTACTGCACATTGTGTCGCATAGTACGTGTAACCACCGCCTGCCGCCCAGGCAGTTCTACCACCACGTGGGCGACCTGCCGCACAAGCACAGTCAGAAACCCAGGTACTGCACATTGTGTCGCATAGTACGTGTAACCACCGCCTGCCGCCCAGGCAGTTCTACCACCACGTGGGCGACCTGCCGCACAAGCACAGGCAGAAACCCAGGTACTGCACATTGTGTCGCATAGTACGTGTAACCACCGCCTGCCGCCCAGGCAGTTCTACCACCACGTGGGCGACCTGCCGCACAAGCACAGGCAGAAACCCAGGTACTGCACATTGTGTCGCATAGTACGTGTAACCACCGCCTGCCGCCCAGGCAGTTCTACCACCACGTGGGCGACCTGCCGCACAAGCACAGGCAGAAACCCAGGTACTGCACATTACAAGATACAAGATACAAAATTATTTATTTCCATAGTTTGGTTTTACAAAACTTAGACATTGTGTCGCATAGTACGTGTAACCACCGCCTGCCGCCCAGGCAGTTCTACCACCACGTGGGCGACCTGCCGCACAAGCACAGGCAGAAACCCAGGTACTGCACGTTGTGTCGCATAGTATGTGTCACCACCGCCTGCCGCCCAGGCAGTTCTACCACCACGTGGGCGACCTGCCGCACAAGCACAGGCAGAAACCCAGGTACTGCACGTTGTGTCGCATAGTATGTGTCACCACCGCCTGCCGCCCAGGCAGTTCTACCACCACGTGGGCGACCTGCCGCACAAGCACAGGCAGAAACCCAGGTACTGCACATTGTGTCGCATAGTACGTGTAACCACTGCCTGCCGCCCAGGCAGTTCTACCACCACGTGGGCGACCTGCCGCACAAGCACAGGCAGAAACCCAGGTACTGCACATTGTGTCGCATAGTACGTGTAACCACCGCCTGCCGCCCAGGCAGTTCTACCACCACGTGGGCGACCTGCCGCACAAGCACAGGCAGAAACCCAGGTACTGCACATTGTGTCGCATAGTACGTGTAACCACCGCCTGCCGCCCAGGCAGTTCTACCACCACGTGGGCGACCTGCCGCACAAGCACAGGCAGAAACCCAGGTACTGCACATTGTGTCGCATAGTACGTGTAACCACCGCCTGCCGCCCAGGCAGTTCTACCACCACGTGGGCGACCTGCCGCACAAGCACAGGCAGAAACCCAGGTACTGCACATTGTGTCGCATAGTACGTGTAACCACCGCCTGCCGCCCAGGCAGTTCTACCACCACGTGGGCGACCTGCCGCACAAGCACAGTCAGAAACCCAGGTACTGCACATTGTGTCGCATAGTACGTGTAACCACCGCCTGCCGCCCAGGCAGTTCTACCACCACGTGGGCGACCTGCCGCACAAGCACAGGCAGAAACCCAGGTACTGCACATTGTGTCGCATAGTACGTGTAACCACCGCCTGCCGCCCAGGCAGTTCTACCACCACGTGGGCGACCTGCCGCACAAGCACAGGCAGAAACCCAGGTACTGCACATTGTGTCGCATAGTACGTGTAACCACCGCCTGCCGCCCAGGCAGTTCTACCACCACGTGGGCGACCTGCCGCACAAGCACAGGCAGAAACCCAGGTACTGCACATTACAAGATACAAGATACAAAATTATTTATTTCCATAGTTTGGTTTTACAAAACTTAGACATTGTGTCGCATAGTACGTGTAACCACCGCCTGCCGCCCAGGCAGTTCTACCACCACGTGGGCGACCTGCCGCACAAGCACAGGCAGAAACCCAGGTACTGCACGTTGTGTCGCATAGTATGTGTCACCACCGCCTGCCGCCCAGGCAGTTCTACCACCACGTGGGCGACCTGCCGCACAAGCACAGGCAGAAACCCAGGTACTGCACGTTGTGTCGCATAGTATGTGTCACCACCGCCTGCCGCCCAGGCAGTTCTACCACCACGTGGGCGACCTGCCGCACAAGCACAGGCAGAAACCCAGGTACTGCACGTTGTGTCGCATAGTATGTGTCACCACCGCCTGCCGCCCAGGCAGTTCTACCACCACGTGGGCGACCTGCCGCACAAGCACAGGCAGAAACCCAGGTACTGCACATTGTGTCGCATAGCTAGTGAGAATCTTGCCCAACATCTCCTCCCGCGTGCGCGGGACCCGGCCGAGGGAAACTTAAGTGGGCAGCATTGTCTTCGAAAATTAAACACTTAAAAGTCTCGCCATATGGATGTGCACGCGTAATACATAACTATGCGAGATTCGATCTCAGTTTCAGATTCCCCTAGAAATAATAAAGAACGGTGCCTCTCACTTCTAACAGTGTTACGAATGTTCCCAGATGGCGCGTGAACCCGCACTACAAGAGCACGAAGCGCTGGAGCGTGGGCTGCCCGCCCGCCGCGCCGCGCGCCGCGTCCCCGCCCGCCGCGCCGCGCGCCAAGTCGCACTCCTACCCGCCCTTCCCCCCCTGCCCGCCCTTCCCCGCCTTCCCGCCGCCGCCGCCCGCCGACGACTACTCCGGCCTGGACGCGCTCTGCCTGCAGATGACGCAGCAGGCCATCGACTGACCCGGCGCTCCCCGACCTGAGACCGCGATGTCGACACCATCCGGTGGGTGGCCGGAGACCCCATAAGTGTTCGAGTCGACTGCGCCCGCTCCGCACCGCGGTGGTAACGGGGATGAGATCGACGTGCCCGCCTATTGTAACTTTTTGTCACTGTGTCGAAAGTATACAGTGCCATAGGTGAACCGATAATATGACAAAGGTTTGGTTCTTTTGTAACTTTGTCATTGAGGAACCGTTACTTCAGATAGATTTGGCATGTTGGTCCGATTGAGGTTTTTTTTAATCTAGCTAGAGTTTACATAGTCACGTCGCTCTTATGAGTCCTAAGATGCGGATTCCCTTGAACACCTATGTAGTTTCCAGCTATATGTCTTAAGCGGTACCGGTGAAGCTGATGGCGCGCCTTGGACCAGGTACCTCGAACTAATCGAGCTTCTAACGTAGGACTCCCCTCCTAGCCTAGCGGGGAACGAGGCTCATCTTGTGTTATACGATACTTTGAGCTTATGTCTGGGAAGATTACTCAGTCTAGGGGTAAGCCTGAAACAGCGTGATCGGCTGTTTCGAGATCTAGTGTATGTATTGTCGAGTCTTTACCAGGTGTAAATGCATATTGATGACGAAGGATCGTGGCTCAGCACCACTTTTAGCTATAACGTCACGCCTACCGGACGCCTACGGACGTAGATAGAGAAATGTGTGTAAATAATATTTTTATTGTGAATGGAGCACGGGATTGTTAATGTTATATGTCCATGTTTTGTGCAATATTGAGAATGACAACGCATACGCTTTGTGTCACAAAATTTCAAAGTCCACCACTTTGATTTTTGTTTTATATTATGTAATTGAATTGAATTTTATTATAATTAATTATTAGGTAAAATTGATTTACTATAGTGTCATTTGTATGTGTAATCTTTAATGGTAATGTCACTCTATTTATTTTCAGATAAATGAATTATTTTTATTGAATAGATTAATTTGCGCAGAATGAACGATTCTGTCGGTATATTCGACTGGGTTTGCGTCGGGCAGTGCCCTTATTTATAGATAAATATTTACTTATTTAGGGATGTTGGTGTAATATTGAGTCTAACATTAGTGTAAGGATGCCTTGAGGAAGACAAATTATTGTAAGACGTCGGCGAACGTAGCTTTTTATATTAGAATCATTTGCGTGTTTGGTCAGAATTTTTGATTGAAATAATGTAAGATATCGGCGACATCGACTCTTGACTGTATCCTATGTGTCTGGTGCTACGTGTTCCGTTCGCGCGGCGCCCGGCCTAATCGCGGCCCTGTGTGCGTGTAGTGCGTCTAGTGTGTTCACTGTACACTGTACACTCAACGGACCTCTATCTGTTCTATTGAGATTTGTTAACGTGATAATGCTCTAAATTCTAATTGAAAAAATATCAAGTACCTTTTTCTGTCTTAATTATTTAATATTTTCGTGTTGAATCTGAATATTTAAAAATTGAATGTGTTAACAAAAATCATTGATCAATATGAAAATGTTAATTGATAAAGCCTTTTGTTTCTATTCTTATGCTAGTGCCTGTGAGCCAGTCTCATGCAGCCTTGCAGGCTTCTTGTTCTTGATGGAAAATAACATGTCTTTGCAAAATGTTAGCGACAACCTTTCACAAAACTATGTGCAATTCTAGCACAAGAAGGCAGGACATTACTGTTACATATTATGTAAGTGAAGCAACTTGTTTTATTCTAAAATGTTTGTTTAATGTTGACTGATGTTCGCGTAATGTGCGTTAGGCGAACTGCTTATTTACAATTTTATTAAGATTATTGAATATACAAGTTAGGTCTAAGTAATTGTACTTTTGACTGGATCAAAACCTGAATTATGTTTTTCGTTACATAATGTTATAGACTTCTGAATTAATTATCCAGAAATTATTTTATTAGTGACAAGATAGAAAAATATAGAAAATATTCTGGAGCAATTACATAGAATCTAATGTTCAATTATATTGTTGAGATTTATGCTATTATATAGAATGGAGGATTATTTATAAAATAAAATACACAGCCCAATTAATGTTGTTAAAACAACCTATATTTCCTGTAGTCAAACTGTGATACAGTTTTTGGATCAAGGGTCATACAATAACATTACATAATTCATGAGCACTAAAATAAATATTGTAATATTTAACTGTTTTTATTTGAGATCCCAGTTTCTTATCTACAATACATTAACATCAAAATAAATTTAAAGGTACTAAGTTGACTATTTTGATTGTACATACATACCTAAAGAGATTAATATTTTGTACATAAATAAATTAAAGCAAAATTCAGAGGAATGAGAATACTAAGTATGCCGGTATTAAACGACCGAAGTTCGTGATTTTGGTTGCGTCGTATTTGGATAAGCCACAATTTATGCGCACTTATGCGACAGTAATTAGGTTTAAACCTTGATAATGGCGCTTGCCACAACGTCGAATTATTGGATAACTCAAAAACAGTCTAATTTCAAGTATAAATATTGTTAAAAACCATGACTATTTTTAAAGTTAGATACATACTCATACAGGTTAACAGATTGATGGAGGTTGAATGTGGCTCTGCTACTTTCTGGTAGAGCCTGTCCATGTATGCCCTATGCTAAATAAATGTGTTGACTTTCACTCGGCTGAGGTACTTGTTTGTAACTCTGGAGGTGTTGAACTTGCGTACGACTGAAATTCGGCTGTACGTTATTTATCTCAGGATGTACTTCGGTCGCGTTATTTCGGCATAAGGTGTATCCCTACTTAGGCCGGAATTCATTTTAACAAATAAATCTCTGGTTATTTTTATTCAATTATTATATCTCCAATTGCTGTGTAATCATAAAATCAAATAAATTCTAGTGTTAGTATTTACAATTTAGGTACAGAATGCACATTTCAGATAGGCTATAATAATCTTTCTTTGTGTGTTCCAATTTTATGTCTAGACAAATCATTCTTTCTATAGAAACCTCTCTGGCAGCGGTCACATGGATAAGGAGTTTGCATGTTGTGGAACCTAGCAATGTGATACATCATCATAGGCTTAGATGGAAAGGCCAAGGCACAGCCATCTATGTCACACTTAAATCTATCAGTCTTCTTGTGCTTGAAGTTAATGTGAAGAGCCAAAGATCTCGCCTCACAGAAGCTACTGGGGCAATACTCACATTTCAGAGGTCTCTGTCCTGTGTGCTTCCACATGTGTTTCTCAAAGTTAGAAACATTCTTACCACAAGTTAGGCAGTACCCAGACTGGTCAGAATGTGTTCTGTTCATGTGTGACTGCAGATTGCCTTTCACATTGAAAGTTTTTCCACAGTGATTGCATACATATCTGTTAGGATCAACATGAATGGTCATGTGCTTGGAAATATTACCTTTATGCTTGAACTGTACGCTGCAGATGGGGCACTGGAAAGGTCTGACATTGTTGTGGACACTGAGGTGCTTCTTTAACTCCTCTTTAGTCCAGAAAGACTTGCCGCAGGTAGCGCAGGTGTGAGCTTTGTCATCTGAGTGCCGTTTTTTATGCCTAAGCATGGCGCTGATCTGTGTGAATTTGATGGGGCAAATAGGGCATGAGTAGGGTGTTTCACGGGTGTGGACTCTCATGTGCACACTTATGTCGCTTTTGGAGAAGAACCCTTTGCCGCATGTTTCGCAGACGAACCTCCTTTCGCGATGGTCGAGGTGGTTTCTCTCCGTGTGTCGTCGGAGCGTGCCGGCGTCCTTGTAGCACTTGTCGCAGCGGGTGCAGCGGTGCGGCCGCTCGCTGGAGTGGGCGCGGCGGTGGACAACCAAAGCTGATGCATTGGCGCATTTCCGCCCGCACTCTGAACAGCTTACCATACTCTTAGCATTTTTTCGTCTTCTAGGCCGTTTCTTATAGTGAGCATGTTGCACTGTGGGTGAATCCGTCAAATCCTCATACGGGAATAAATCAATTTCTTCCGTGTTGATAATCTCGCAGTCGTCAATGCTGTGTTCGTCCTTAACCTCTGTTTTGGTGTTGACGTCGATAAGTTCGACGCCTTGCACCTGTATCGCTGACGATGTCTGTGCCAGTAGTAACCGTAGTTTTCTATCGGATGCTTCGCATTTCTGCAGGAATTGATAACAGGCCTCAAGGTTCCGATCGCAGGCTCCACAGATGCGTTGCGGCAACCCGTCATTCTCCTCTATCTTGAGAAATTTACAGCAGTATAATAATTTGGTTGTGGCTAAACCTGAACCTCCATCTGGGAAGATACTGTGATTGGCTTTTTCTTCGTAACAAAGACGGCATAGACCAGGATCCATAAAATATTTTATACAAGAAATTCTTTGAATAAATTACTTCAGACAGACACCAAATCAGATTACAAGCACTACGATTTACGATTAAAATACAATCTTTTTTTGTAACAAAACAAAACAAATATCAGCTGTTTATGGTTTATGGCTTTGGCTGTCAATAAAATAGTTCAGTCAGTTCAGTTAGCTCTTGGATAGATGGCGCCATGCTCCATGCTTTTTGCAATATCTGCCAATGTCATGGTAAGGTAAGGTATATTATTTGGACTCGTCAAAATGACGTTCAAAACTGATTACTAACTTTTTCATTTTAGAATTTTATTTAACTCGACAATGGCAAATTGTCGCTTCAAGCGCAAAGTCCAATTACAAGAAACTGAACTGAACGAAATTATTTTTAACACAAAAATGGCGTTAAACTGAGCAACATCTTTTTATATAATTGTATTTAACTCGAAACTGGCAAATTGCCGCTTCAAGCGCAGAGTCCATTATATATTTTTTTATTGAGTTGTTATATTTTTTGTTTATGTAACATAGTGGTTAACGAAATTTAGTTAACCACCATTATGTAATCATCATCACCTATTAACGTTCCAACTGCTGGGACACAGTAACTTCTCTCTAAGCGAAAGAGATTAGGCCTTAATTCACCACGCTGGCGAAGTGCGGGTTGGTGAATGTCACATGTCCTTCAAACTCTTTAAAGTTCTCAGAACATGCCGGTTTCCTCACGATGTTTTCAAAGCTCCCTGCACGATGTTCTCCCCCCGTCAATCCCCCGTCCTAATTCTTTGAAATCCATTCTTTCTCTAACTTTTACCCCTCTAATAAACTATATCATCTGTAAATTTGTAGATAGTAATAATATAAGACTATAATATAATTTTATGTAGTTCTAGTTATAATTATGTTACCTATAAAATAATTAATTAATGTGTACGTACATATTTATATGTATTGAATATAAATTAACATTGTAGTTATTGTGTTGTATGCCTACTAACAAGATGTGTTGTCCTTTTTTTTAGCTTAATCAGTTTGGTGTTGTAAATAATATCCCATCTTTTGCTGCATTATGTTCACGATACTATCAAGTAACTGACGACACTGGCAGAATCGTAGCAACCAGCGAACGGTGCAAGCCATAAAACCAAGAAGAAGAAGAAGGAATCGGTTTGTTTTCGCAAAATAACGAGTCGTTTAATGAGATCAATGAGATGATTTACTGATTTTCGCCATGTTATAACGAAATATACCGTTACTACTAGCAAATGATTCACATACAGTGGTTATGGAGTCTAAGATATGTCGCATATGCCTCGACAGGACCGCGACAATATCTCTGTTTGAGAAACTGAACGAGGAGGAGGAATACAGGGAGAAGATTACTAAATGTGTCGGCGTAAGCATTGAGGAAGGCGACGGGCTCCCGGACGCCATCTGCGGGGGCTGCGCGGCCGAGCTACAGCTCTGCCACGAGTTCGTGCTCAAGTGTCGCGCCTCCGACCGCGCGCTCCGCTGTCTCGACCTCCTCGCCGCCGCTGCGCCCCTCGAGCCTCCAATCAAGGCCGAAGTCAAGCTTGAAACACCTCAAGAAATAAACGAATCAAAATACAATGACTATTACCATGATTATGACAACTTCTCTGACCACAAAGCAGAATTAGAAGAACCGCTAGTAAATAACGAAGTAACTAGTTCTAAGAAAAACAAAATTCAGGAAATATGCAAAATATTACCTAACCATTTGAGAAAGATAAAGCACAGAGTCTACTCTGGCCCTATTCAATGCATGACCTGTGGGAAAGTACTCAAATGCTTTTCTGCCTTCAAGGTACACCAGCTGACACACACTAAAGAAAAGCCATTTACATGTGATCTCTGCGATAACCACTTTAGAACCAAGAGCAGTTTAAAGAGACACATCTACAAACATTATAGTTTAGATGAATTTGGGAATCAAAGACTGTTACCGGACTGTGATGGAAGAAAAAAAGGCAAATCTCCAACCTTGTGTGTAGTCTGTGGACTAAAGTTGAGATGCCCTTCTGCCTTGGAGGCTCACATGAGGAAACACACGGGAGATAGACCTTTCATATGCCCTCACTGTAATAAAAGCTACACACTCAGTTTATCTCTAAAGCGGCACATAGAGACTAACCACAATGAGGACAGCTCATTGAAATTTGTGTGTGAGCATTGTGGGAAGAATTTTCGTAGCAAGAATAATATAATAATTCATCTGCGGACTCATACTGGGGAGAGGCCGTACCACTGCCCATTCTGTGAAGACAGATTTGCTCAGATCTCATCTCTGATACGCCACAAGCGCGGTCACACTGGAGAGAAACCATACACCTGTGAGACTTGTGGAAAAGCCTTCAGAGAGAGATGTCTAGTCATTAAACACCAAGCAGTGCACAGCGAGGCGCGAGATTTTGTCTGCCATATTTGCAGCAAGAGCTTCAAAACAAAGCAGACTTTACGCTTCCATGTCGACATTCACAACAACCCTGGAAAATATGTGTGCAATCATTGCGGCTCCGCCTTCTCAGTCAAAGCGAATCTCAACAATCACATAGAGAGGATGCATTCCGAGAAGTCAGGGATATGCACAATTTGTGAGAAGATGTATCCAGACTTGCAGATTCATATGAGGATACATAATGGAGAGAAGCCATTTAGTTGTAAGTTGTGTAATCAAGGGTTTGCTACGCAACGGGGGATGTCTCACCACATTGGGTTTAAGCACCGTGATTCTGCTAAATTCAAATGTACAACTGGACAATGCAATAAGGCTTTCCCGACTATCTCCATGTTGGAATTCCATGTTCTAAAGGCGCACTTGGCCGACACGCCGTATGTGTGCGTGCACTGCGCGCGGGGCTACCTGCGCCCCTGCGACCTGTCGCGCCACCTGCGCGTCAGCCACGCGGACAACACCATCATCAAGTCGCAGTTCATCAAGACTGTGCAGATCTCAGATCCGGTCTAATCTGTTTCAAATTCCGTCGTTAATCTTGTAACATTCCTATTAGACATTAAGCTAAGGGCTGATTTTTCTTTGATAATTGCACTGAAATACTGTTAAACTTATTGTCTATTTGACAAGTAAAAAATTTGCCCTATTGGTAGATTTTTTAATACTCTGATACTGTGGAACTGACTGGACTTTAAGAAAATAACGTCAGGCTAAAGGTCCATTGAAAATACCTCTCTAAACACGGAACACTATGTATACATGAGGTGTTTCTATTTGAACATGAGTTTCTCTGATTAAAAAACCGAGACACTCATGTTCATACATGGACACCGCGATTTCGAACAACTGGTGTCGTAATTTAAATGGAATTAGAAAAATCGGCCCAAACAATAATAAGATAAAATATATTATTTTTGAGTACTTTAAACTAGCGTGTTAGGATAGTCTTTTAAATCAGGTTCTAATTAGAAACCGTAAAGCAATTTCTGGTCATTATTTACTAAGCAAAATATATTTATAAAACATTAAAAATCTTTCACTATTATAATGTATCGTAAACCTAATCCCATCAAAAACAACTTGTCAACTTGTCAAAAAAACCAAGTCGCGCGACGCAGTTGTTCTGCGTTATAAAGTTGTGAGATCCATGTAATATACCAAGTCGGTTATTAATTTATTCAGTCTCTACTTAAGCGACTTTCTGTCTTAATACGTCCAGTCTCCAAGACCACGAACGTGGTCTATAACAATTGAAAATCAATTGTGTCTGGAATCTCCGTACTCGAAGCATTGTTGTTACGTAATTGTTCTTTTTGCCGGTCCAGATTGGATTTATTTAATATTTCGCATTGTTATTACTTTAGTACATATTTCGTATACGTGGCGTTGCGACAGCGCCCTCTATACCGGTCTTTTCTAGTTTTTCCTTGATTCATACACCAAACACTACTTATATTCCTTACTACTAACTACATACTACATACATTAGAATTTTGATGATCGGAGAGTCAGTCAGTCAGTGAGTGACAAAATTAAGAAATTTGACCCATTATAATTCTTAAAATACTGGTTCAAATTGAATGATATTTGAAATATACCGTGTCTTTACAATCCTGCATGGTTACTGAAAATTTCAGTCTTCTAGTTTTATCCACAACGAAGTTACAGGGGGTCGAAAATGGCCTGAATTGCTTCGAGAAAAGGATGTTACGACAGCGCCCTCTATACCGGTCTTTTCTAGATTTTTTAGTTTTTCCTTGATTCATACACCAAACACTACTTATATTCCAAACTAGTGGCCCGCCCCGGCTTCGCACGGGTTTTTATTAATTTTTTTCCCGGCAATTATTCGATTTTTTCTCGCCTTTTAAACCTTCCCTAGACCTCCACGAACATTTCAAGACTATGATAAGATAAATCCGTTCAGCCGTTCTCGAGTTTCAATCAGACTAACGAACAACAATTCATTTTTATTTATATAGATTTGAAGCTTCTAGGTCTGCTAAGTCAAAATTCTAAGGCACTTCCTTAGAATTTTGATGATCGGTGAGTCAGTCAGTCAGTCGGTGAGTGACAAAATTAAGAAATTTGACCCGTTAAAATTCTTAAAATACTGGTTCAAATTGAATGAAATTTGAAATATACCGTGTCTTTACAATCCTGCATTGTTACTGAAAATTTTAAGTTTTCTAGTTTTATCCACAACGAAGTTACAGGGGGTAGAAAATGGCCTGAATTGCTTCGAGAAAAGGATGGTCCGGCCGTGACGTTTTTTTTTTTTTTTTTTTTTTTTTATATTGATAAGCCTTCATTTGACCACAATCTCACCTGATGTAAAGTGAAGATGTGGTCTAAGATGGAGCATGAAGGCCTAGAAGATGGGGCCGGACTTGGTGGGGGCACTGCCGTGCCCCCAGATAAATGACACAAATAAGATCAAATGACTGCTCCTATTTCCGAATAAATAAATTTCCGGTGTGATCCCGAGACAGGTTTCCGTTTCCTGACCATAGACAGCTGGTTAGGGTGGAAGGTCCCTCGGAAAGCCAATAGCGCGGAAATCCTGAGGCGGGCTCGCGCGCGCAGAGACGCGTGGGCGGCCTGCTAGCTGCTAGCTCAGCAGTTGTTATTGTATTGTGTAATGCGCGTCACCAGGTGCGCCGTCCTTGTCGCGCGCGCGTCTCGCTCGGGCTCAGGTGAGTGAGCCGCCGCCGGAGGTTGCCCGCGACCGCCGCTCGGAACGCACGCGCGCAAAGCGCTTACCGTGATGTTGCATCGCGATACGTGAACAGTGCTGAATTAACGGATTTTCGGATTGTCCCTGCAGTTGTCGACCGGTCACCATGGGTGAAGTGAGTGGATTTTTCGTCTAGAGTTGCATTACTAGGGTAGGAATCCAAGCGTGCTCCAGTTAGCACCGCAGCCGGCTAGTCCTGCGATCGTATCGTAGGTTCGTAGGTCGACGGCATGAGATACAGTTCATTCAGCCGGCCGCACAATGCCCTGGGCCTTGGTGTGTGCCGGTTTCGAAAGCCGATCATCACGATCGCAATGCCATCGCAAGTAAAAGTGGTAAAAGTAAGCGTAATTTGCCTGGTGTGATAACGCGGCCGATATATTATCTGCGATTTAAGTAGTCGATTTCATTTATTGGCCGGATTATCGCTCGCTTCAATGTCACCGAGCTACGAAGACACAGGGTAGAACGCGTATTGCCCTCTTTTTGTTCTTAATGACCTACACTCAGTTTGAACAGTGTAAATGCCCTTAACATTCTTCAGGCAACGTATAAAAGACAGTAGTTTAGGTCTAAAGAAAATTAAATGTGGCTTAGATCGGTTGAGGGTACGTGAAAGTTTTATACTGCAGTTTAATTCTTATTATTGTCAGGATTAATATAACATACCTTGATAAAAACGGATATCTCTATGTTATTTCCTAGCGAGCCGGTTACTTTCAATACTAAATTATTTATGAACCTAGATAGCATAATACAGCATCCTATAGAATGCTGCAGAACTGGCTTAAAGTAGGGCGGTTGTGAGTGAAACTGAAATGACCATGTGTAGGTCAGCTCATTTCGCACTAATATGGCGGACTCGCCAATATCTTTCAATCTTTTACTTGAATATTCATACAGACGTGAGGTATGTACGCGTACCTATATACCTACTTATTTTTCTGACAGGTCTGCGTTTTTGTAGTAACTCAATGCATAGGTATTAAACATTGCTGCATCAATGTCGAAACATTTAATAACCTTGTGTAACGCGGATGATGTTTTGATAATTAATTACGGAAACAAGGTGATGTTGCAAGAACCGCTCGAGAAATGACCGCTGTGCAAGGGAACTTCCTCTTTCATTCAAATTTGATTTTTCAACTTTAGATAAATATAATAGATAGGTAAAGAATTGAACGTAGACAGGTATTATTTGTTTCAAATTAAAACATCGATAAGTGAGCAGATAATACTTCGTAGGAACCTCTGATAAAATGTTAGATTAGTACATAACTGCCTATAAAAGTTTCGGTTTAATTAATATCTTTATATACTCGTACCTACTAGTAGGTAAAGCTGAAGACGTTTTTGTTTAATACAATCCGCTTTTTAAAATCTGGTACACTGTGCTCAATGGTATGCCCATTTATCGAAGAAAACTTAACCTAGTTTAACATCGGAAAATATCTTATTCCCTGACAACATCTTTCAAAGTAGCGAATGCTAGTTTTAGATATAATTTGCCAATAAACTATTAATCATATTTTTAAAAATAATAAATTGTGTCAAAGAATCTATAATATCAGCCTTCAGTAGATCATAAATAGGTCTAAATAATCTCTGGATAGCATGCCATAATAATAATGTTGTGATGTAAAAATAAATTAAGTTGGCAGAAATATTGGATGGATAGGTAATTAATTCCAAATCTACATGTATAACGATGATTCTCAACATTGGAAGAAATGATCACAATAAACTATAAAAAAATTATGTGAAGTCGAATATTTAAACCATTGCTTTTCTTTACCTATTAAATTTACTCGATTCTTAAACCCACCTACTCGAATCAAGGTAACAGTCCGGAATCGATAGATCGATCGCGATAACGTGATAATGACATTGAGATAACGGCACGCGGCTATTAATCGCCAATCTCGATATTTCGGTCACAGTCTACATAGTCGCTGTTTCGAATCGCGTGCCCGTTCCCCGCCGAAACAAAGCCCGCTCCGCTCTTGACAAATTGAATTAATATTAATCGAAATCTCATGAGATCCTGCTTTTACTAGTTTATAAAGTCAGTTTAGGTTATGTTATTTCTTTCACAAAGCTTTATGTTTTCAACCTAATTAGGTACTATTTACTTTACATATAATAGGAGCATACACTAGTTGCCGCCCGCGTAATAATGAAAGCTTAAAGCTAATGTAATAAGCAAATTTTACATAGATCTAATAAGGTACCTATGCATTATGTGTGAGAATTTTAAAAATTTATTAAATTTTTCAAATATTGCTTATTTTATTGATAAATAATCTAGCAAAATATGTTATTGTCCACCTAAGCAGAAGTTATTTCCATTTATGACATTCTTGTAACACAATCTAGCTCATACAATTCCATGACATGCATCTTAGGTATCTGAGAGCTGGGGACAATACTTAGGTATGAATTTTTATGTGAGGCGCATTGCTAAGGCGTGCCTTAGCTTAGTTAGGTACAATCAGTCGTAATTTCTTGCAATGAATAATTACATTTGACTTGTGTGACTGGCTGTGACGCTTAGGCCATTCTCGTACCATTTAAGGAATTGCATTGTGATTTTGCAACCAGTCTTAAACATAATTAACCTACAAGTTAATAAAGTAAGGCCGTTGCTTTATCTACCTAGCCGTCACTTTGTCCGCCGTAACCAAGCTGTCTAGTACTGTTAAGCTCACGTCTTGATTAATGAAGATGAATCAATTTTGTGCTCAATGCGCACTAAGAATGCGTAGTCGTTTTTATGCGCTTGCGATCACAATCTTAAAGTAGGCATTCAAACAACAGATTACGGTCAGCGGCACAGACGTTCTCATAACCTAATTAACATAGCCACAACTAAAGAACTCTTTCGTTTGTTACAGTCAATGTTGAAAGAGGACCCGCTGTCGAGGATCCAACGGGAGATTATTGAGGTGACGGAGCGCGAGCGCGAGTTCAAGGAGGGCCACTTCAGGGTCAACCGGCTGATGTCGGAGTCCACGCTGGACGTGCACCAGCAGAACGGCCACGTGAACGGAGACGCGCCCAAGATGCTCAACCGGGCCGTCTCTACGTCGCACCTCCTCGGGCCCGTGACGCCCTCCCCGCCCCCCGCGCAGACCGTCCTCAACACCAATGGCTACACGCGCCGCTTCACCCCACAGAACGGGACCAAGGGCATCATGCAGAGATTCATCGCCAGCAAGGGCAAGATGCCGACGACCCCCACCGCCGCCTCCCCCGTCACCCCCCTCGCGACGCTCCCCCCGCTCGTGTTCCCCGCCAGCCCTGTCGTGGCGCCCGTCATCTCTTCCCCCCCTGTGATCTCGCGCACGCCGGAGGGCAAGCCCGTCAGGAAGGGCTTCGTCCCGGTCGAGGAGAAAATCCAGAAGGAACTGAGAGAGATGAAGGACAGGGAGCACGAACTGAAAAAGATGAGGAAGAAGGCCAAGCCGTTCGACCTGGAGCTGAGCGATAACGAGACCAGCTCGGAATCGGAGGACGAGGAGATCCCTATGCCTGGGAAGTTGAAGCCGGCGAAGTCCATCGGCGAGCTGTACGAGGCGCTGAACGAGGAGCTGCGGTCCCCGTCGCCGCGGAACAGCTCGGGCAACGAGTCGATGGGCAGCCTGAAGCCGGCCAAGTCGCTGGCGGAGCTGTGCGAGCTGACCCCCGGCCAGGAGTTCCTGGCGCCGAGCTCCACGCGGCTGATCGCGCAGTGGGAGTCCATGATCCAGCAGAAGCAGGAGGCGGGCGCCGCCTAGCCCGCGCCGGCGCCGGTGCCGTGCGTGTGACCGCGGAGACTCGTCCCGCAACAAAAGCGAACGCGGACAGTGTCGCGTCTGCATTCCTCGAGTGCGCGAATGAGCGTGTGATCGATTTCTTCGCCGGCGATCGGTTGCGGCAATTAATTTTCTCCAGATAGCGAACAATGCAAATGATGGTTATCCACCAGCAATTACCTCGTTCGTGCGCGGGGGGAAAGCGCCGGAGCGCTGCGAGCGGCTCCCGACTGTGAGTACAACGGTTTCTTCCTATTGTTCCAACTTCTAAGGCAAAAACTTTGGAGTTTTTGCATCGGGCGCTTTCCCGTATGCCACCTCGCCGGCGCCTATGGGAACCTGGTGCAAGAAACGCGCCGAGTGTCACATCATTGTCGCGGTGACACCTCCGACTTCCTATCATTTCTCTTACACACAATAGGCATGGATTGAGCGATAGAATTTAATAGTTTTATTACGATGTCATAAAGCAATTTTTTCGAGCTAAGTAAATAAATAAGTACCTAAGCATGCTGTGCTTACTTTCGTTTGTTACGTTATCTGGCGGAGTTCTCCGCCGCTGGGCACCGTGCGTGTCTCGAGGAGAAGCGACTATAATGTTATGATTGGGCACTGGGAATCCAGTAAATTGAATGTCCCAAAATAACGAAGTTTCCTGATGAGTAACACTGTAGCTTGAGTATAAGCATAGATTGTATCTGTAGGTATGATTCCCTCTTGTAAATGTGCATTAGATACGGAGAAGCTGGACTTCGCCGTGCAGTACAGCTTCGTGGCCGCCACTCGGTTGTTATTGCTGCGATAAACAATCTATAGGCGATACTTATCGATAAGATTACTGTTGAATACATGCATAGTTACTTACTAACAGCTGTTTACACTTTGTTATTTGTTATTCGATATAATATTTCTCTTTAGAAAGTAATGTCAACTAGCCTGTGCCTTATCTTAGAATTTAATGTTTTTTTAATTTCCTTAAAGATGCCAGCTATGACAAAATTTTTAGTTTAATTATGGGTTTAATATTTACTGTACAAAGCATGTGCAGTGTTGTATACAAACTTATTTTAATTTATTAGTAGGTACTTAATAGGAGAATGATTTCCTAGCATAATAATATTAGTCAAATTAATTTATAAAATTAGTTTTCGATATAAAAGTATGGGGTAGGAAGTATAGTGTTTGCTAAAATAAATTGTTGCAATTTTAGGTACCTAGGTACTTCTTAGTGCCAGACTAGAGGAGAGATGAAATTTATATATTTTATTATAAACTTCTCTAAATATGTTAATTATATCTATTATCTACTTTACATTCCCAGGTTTATAATAATTAAAACAATTGTGATATGAAATTGCCTTAGCCTAAAATAAATGAGAATAAACAGGTTTTACAACAATATATTTACCTACGAACATTTTGATAGAATTTAATGAGGAAGTTGTTTATAATTCATGTTTTAGATTAGTAGAATTGCTAATTTATGAATATATTTTTGTTGTAAGATTTTCGCAATAAAATAGTTTGTCGAATATCTTTAGTTTTTTTAGCAGCTTACCCTATTTATTAAATTGTATAATGTATGACCAAGTTTCTGTTTAAATAACGGAGTTTTAAGCGTCTCGTAAGGAGTGTCTCGTTGTTGAAAAATCCAAAGCCGTTAAGTACTTCCGGAGAATGGCCGACAAAAGATCGGGAGTAACGTTATTAATTCAGAACGTCGAAATAATTTATACGAGATCATTTGTGGGAAGAAATTCCAAGTATGCAATTTTTAATTGACTGTGCTCGTGGTTTCAGACAAAACTGTATAAAGTACCTAACATACTTACGTAAAATATATTTGTTATGTTTATATATGCAACTATTCATATTATGATATAAAATACTTGTTGCACAACTAAAAATTGAGAAACAAGTCATGCAGTACCTAAGTAATAAAATATAACTAACTAACCCTAACCTTCATAGTTATTACTAACTTATACGAGTAGACAAGTACCTATTAAAAAGTAAAAAGAACTAATTATCACAATAATTGGAATACCTAAATGGTATTATAAAGGTATTCAATTATTTTGGAATATACTTTTATAATTACACTTTTGTGCAGTCACTTGGTGGTTTAACTAGTCCATTCCGGGTTTGACCGAATTCCTGAATCAAACTTGCCTTTGCCTTTGATAAAAATATATTATATAAGTCACACCAAGGATTTTCTAGATTAACTATGAATGTTTTTTTTATTAAATAAGGTCTAGCGTTCATCCATATGGGTCAATGTTATAAATGTGGATTAGAACGGGCCCCAGTATCGCGCCCTGAGGCATCCCTCACATTGTTTTCTCGCGTCGTGACAGAAGTTATTGTTTTGGGGCATGCCGCCATTGTTCGCATTTGGCTATTTATCTGTTATTTTAATGCTTAACTTAGAGAACAATAGCTGTGATAACTGTTCTGTCGATTGTTGTGGGAATAGCCTTCTGTGTTTGCTACTAACTTTATGTAAAACCGCTATAGTAAAAGCTTTGCTAAAACTCATTTTCGAAGGTGACTCCTATAGAGTGATATGGCGATTGAATAATAAAACTTTATTGAGGGCTTTGGATTTTATGGGCAATAGACGTGTTAATAGTTCTTTATTGTAGTAAAGAGACAAAGGGGGAGAATTAATTGATTAGCTCTTTAATTGTACTTTTACTTTCATTTTATGTCGTTAGTCATTTATTGTGTTTTAGTAATCAAAAAGGTATCATAAACTTTAGCTAACTCGAAAAATATAGATTACCCTTTTTTCACTTTCCCTAGATATTTAGTAGCGTAAAGTGAGTCGTAATCCCCATCCAGAACATCCATAATAATATTATTAATGGGAAAGTGTATGTGTGCGTCTGTTTGTTTGTCCGTCTTTCACTCAGAAGACTGATCTGATGTACGCGACGGTTTTTGATGACAAACATAAACCGTCCGCGCCGCCGGCGCTGATCCGATTTTAATGATTATAGTAAATATAATTCCTTCAAAATACTTCGAATACAAAAATGTTATACAATTCGTTATAAGCTATGTACCTACCAGATATTCTAAATTTATTTCCTGGTTGAGATGATGCTCTGACTGCACTGACGCCTTGCGATGGAAGTCGTAAGTAATGGAAGTTTCGTTATTATGTCCCGCGTTCTTAACCAGATTGAATCCTTTATGAAGACACTGATCTATTGAATCCTTGATAAAAAAAAATATTATGGTTTGTTAGTCTGTTCCATCCAATCTCTAAAACTCAAACTTACAGAGCCCTTTAAAACTTATAAGGTGTGGGTAAAGTTAGTTAATAGACGCCTCAACCTGGTCTTTAAAGCCAGATTTATTCTCAAAGGCCTGACGGCGCGTTTTGAGGGATTATTAAAAACGTTAACTTGAATGTTTTGGAGGTCCAAACTTGAAAACTAGAGATTCAAATGCACCTAGAGCCTATTACACTATATCCGATTAAAATTAGACAATGGTTAAAATATATGTATTTTGCAGAGTCACATATGACAAAGCGAGATAGCTCTTGACTTAGGTAACCATCGATACGTATGATGAATTATTGACATAACTTACCATATCTAAGTTTATTTATTTTGTGAAATAAGCTCTCATACAAATGGTTTAATTTAAGCTCAAATTAAACTATGACATTATACATACATACAGTAAATCCACTTGGTGTGCAGAAACGAAACATCTAACAATCTAGGTTTGAAAACGAATATCACAGCATTATTATTTTAGTAGCTTGGTTTTTCCCGTACGATCATTATCTGTTTACAACGTATGACCTGATAATGAACTAGCTTGTCCCACCCCGGTCTGCCCGTGTTTCATGGATTTTCCCGCGGGAACGACGTATTTTCCCGCGGTAAAACGTGGCACATAGCTTTCCGCGACAAATGGGCTATCTAGAAATGAAAGAGTTATCACAATCAGTCCATTTCCATCGTTTCCATCAGTAGTTTTAAGATTGGCGCGTCCAACAAACTTTTTAGCTTTATGGTAGCTTAATAAGTGTATATTAATGGACTACACGACGACATTTCCTACTTGGCTGGGTGTTTAATGTGTATAGTAAAAATATATATTTATGTATGTCTATAATATTAAGTAGATATATCAGATGTGTAGTACCCGCAATACAAAGCTTAGAGCTTACCACGGGGCTAGATTGTGTGTGGAGTGTCCGGAAATATTTATTATTTTATTTGACGACGAACCTTAAAGTAGAGCTTTGTGTATGTCCTAGTGTATGTGTGTAAACTTAATTAGCACGTAGATGGATAATAGCCGATCGCCGGCGCTGCTGCCGGCGTGGGAGGGTTTCACTCTCGCCGGAGTCGCGCCGCGCCGTGTGGCCTCGATATTCATTTCACTTACATTAGTTAATGTAAGTCAGTTATGTGCTCCAGTTTAATATGGTGGTACGAATGAGTATGATTTTTGAAGCAATTGATGAAATGGACAAGGGTTTGTATATGATCTCAATATATGTAGGGTCGAGTTAAAAATATGACAGCCTTATTTTATTTACTTTTGCTTTCTATTTTTATCTTTATATACTATTTTACTTTCTTTATGGAAGGATTCCTATATTGGTAATTTTTAAATTTTATGCAGAAAAAATTAAGACACATCCGTAACCTAGTAAAATAGTTTAACATGCAAAGTGAGGTTTATCACTTATTTATTTATTTATTATGGCATCACCAACAGCACATATAACAAAAAAAATTAGTAGACATTGTTAATACTATTAACTATAGAATATGTGCCTATAATAGGCGAGCACAACACTGACTTATTAAAGATCATTAAAATTTATTGGTAATTTATTCGTCGTAGGTAACATACGGTACACTTGACTTCCTTTAAATCTATATACCTAAGTATTACATAATTATAATTTAAAAAGTATTAAAAATAAGCACTCTGCAAGTCACATATATCTGAATATGCTCAATTTTTAACTTCTTCTTTTCTTTCATGCACATTCGAAGATTTGTAAATGCTCACACATATAATGAACTCGACTGTTGACTAAGTTGAGTACTTATGAATACTTTGTTACCATAGATTTATTTTTGTATTTTGACAGTAATCTGCATGAAGTCCATATAAAATAGGCAATCGGTTTAACCGTCTGTTTACCTGTCCGAAATACTGGACCTCGGAGTCGGGGCTCGGCAATGCAAAATTTAGTACAAAACGTCACGCGAAACTTCTATGACATGTCTTGATTATTTGCGAGATAAAAGAAAAAATATGGCCTAATTTTTTTTTAATTATATTTATGACGGATTATGTTTTATAATCTTCTACCCTAATGTTAACATTCAACTCACAACGCGCAGTTGAGGTCATATTGTTAAGGTTTTGAGTATGCTGTTAATTTAAATGTCCGGAGTTTATTTTATTAATCTATTGAAAATATCCCCCCAAAATAGTGAAATTAGTGATTTTTAGTGAAGTGTATGCATTTATTTTTATTTATAATTGAGGAAAATATTGTATTTTAATAAATCTGAAATGAATGGTGTCCCGAATGCTAGATAATAATTAATTTTAATGTATAAATTGTTCTCATTAAGTGATTTTTTTGTAAATTCTTTTGAGATTAATAAACGTTCTTAAACCTGAATCTAGATCTCGGAATCTTTTTTAATTCTGAAAAAGCGATATCGTCTAACATGTTTACTGTAATTAATTATCACCGGAGCCTGTGGAGGTTTTATGAATAAAAACTTAATTTTCATACAAAAGATTTGAACGCGTCGAACTAACCTTAATGTCTTAATAAATGTAGCATAGTAATAAATTTAAATTAAATAAATTCATTTTACGAATTAAAGAGGAAACAGGTCAAGTAGTACCAAGGCTATCAAGCTATAAAAAGATAAAAGTGTGAAGATAATCAACTTTAAGTTCTTAAATCTTCTTTGACCTATTGATATTAAAATGTTTATAAAAATGTCAGAGATTTAAATGACACTGGAGCACCTTGTATCATTCAACTAGATCCGTAAACCTCCAATATATACTAATATTAAAAGTCTAAAGATTAATTTGTTTGAACGCACTTATCTCAGAAACTACTGGTCCGATTTGCATAAGTCGTAGTATTATATGATAAGTTTCATTATCATTATCACATCATCATAACTTCAATATAAAAAAAAAATTTTTGAACTTCTAAACATATTCACCCATTGGGAACGTTGAGCTGCAAAAGTTCTAAAACTGTTACATTATCTGATGGGAGTTGCCATGCCGGAGACAGGTTACCAATGTAGGTATAAATAAAATATAATATATTTTATTTTATTTATACCTACATTGGTAACCTGTCTCCGGCATGGCAACTCCCATCAATAAAATATATTATATTTTATTTATACCTATCTTACATACCAACATATGTATACTCGTAACATACATAACCTTTTAATTGGCTTCTTATGATTAAATCATATTTGAATTCTGATATAAAGCTTATTCTTATTATCTGTTGGATTTTCATGTAAATTAAAAACAAGTGTCGGAATTACCACAAGATCTTATTACACCATCTCAGTCTCACTTTAGAACCAGCAAGTCCCTTCAGTCCAGAGCCATCCTCTGTACTCGCAGGGGATTTTTGGAATAAGCCATCTAGTGTCAATCCGTCTACTCGCACCATGGGGCTTATGCGCTATAATCATTATCACCCTATTAACGTTCCCACTGCTGGGACACAGGGACTTCTCTCTTGGCTAGAGAGAGGTTAGGCCTCAATTCACCACGCTGGCCAAGTGCAGTGCTCTTTAACGTTCTCAGAACTGTCGGTTTCCTCACGATGTTTGCCTACACCCTTGAAGCACGTGTGAACGTCAAGCCTATATGTAGCGTTCGCCGCGCGGCAGACGCTCCCGCTTTGTAGTCGCTTTGGTCGCGCAGGTTTGGTCAAAGCTTAATAATTTTATAATAAGTTAAAAATAAAGATTGCACCTGTCACATATGTGTAAGATCGACTATTCTACGATTTCGCAATCTATTAACCTATAGAGTGGTCGGTTTATAACCAGACCAATCGATTTATTAATTAATTTGAGTTTATAAATTAATAAATTAGCTAGAGAAACCAAATGTCAGTGCCAAAAGTTGAATACAACATCGAATAAATTAAGTACATAAAATATTTATTTATAGATTTATAGGTGAGAAAACTACTTATATGTATAAAAACTAGTTACTGAAGTGTCTAATTACAATTTATAATTAAAATACTTAGGGGCACAGTCATAATTATGATTTGTAATAATATCATATTTTTCTACCCGACTTTGTGGTTGGCCCGTAGGTATGTACATTATGTATGTAGGTACGTGTTATGCGTATTAAGTGAAAATGTATCTGTTTTGTTCTTTACGTTCTCAATATTCAGCGTTCAAAAGTAAAGCGAATTTTGATATTGTTTCCATTTTGAGATTATCAAAAATTTTTAATTTGATTTTTTGACTGGATAATGTCAACGTCAACCAAATGCAATTTAACGCTTGTCACTGTTTTATTATGGATAATCAAAGAAAGTTTACATCAACACCATTCTAGAGATTATATCAAATAATCTCATGAAACTCAATAATAAAATATTAATACGTTTCATGTTACGTTGCTTGATGTAATACTTTTCACGAGTTAGTGAGTTCTAGAGATGATGTTACATTTTTCACCTTGTGTAACGTAACGCAGGCCCGGCGAGGCCGCGCCGCGCCGTCACGGCCGCCGCGCCGCGCGTATGCGCCCGCGCAGGCTCGCTATGACGTTTTAATCACATCACCTTTTATTAAACATGGCGCGGGAGAACAAGTGAAATTTTAACTATAAGCCGGCTTTAAAATATATCCTCCTTCTTTTTTTGAAGTTTGTTAAAAATTCATGTGAATAATAAGTTATTTCTCGGCAAGGAATTTTAAATAATAAATAAATTTATGAATTTTATATTTTTTCTTATAAAATCACGTGTTTATGTTCTCCATACATCATTTTATGTCAAAGAATATAATCTGCCTACTATATTCGGAACCTAAGTTTGAAATTGTTTAAAGCGATCCACAGAGTGTCTAGCTATATGACCTGAATTCCTAGATCATTAAGATTCATGAGATAACTATGTACTTGTGTATGTGTAAGTAAGCTGCCAACATGCTCACGCGCAACAACACAAAACCTATAATTTGTCGAAAGTAAAGTATGTTGTATGTAGTTACTTTCTTCACACAACGAGTGCGCTTCCTGTGGCGCCCTCTGCAATGTGGCAGACGGATGTGGTGACGTGAGTGACGTCATTTCCGCGGATATTGAGTTACATTTGGTTGATGTTTGGTTGTTTAAAGAAGGTTTAACTAGTGTATGATTTAGGGTTATGCGTGAGAAATAGTTGAGCGTAAAGGAGTTATTAATAAATCTTCAACTCATAAGCATGAGTTTTACAGAAAAATGTAGTCTGTCCGGAGCGATTTGCGAGTAGCAAGTTGTCTTGCAAGGAGGGATTACTATGAAATTATACGTTGAGACTCCATCCTTACGGAATTCTTTAGAATTATGGATTATTAATTGTGGATCGAGAAATACTTGACATCCAGAACTAGAAATCACCCAGACCCAGCACATGAAATACATAATAGGTCATACAAAATCTGATCTCCAGACGGGAATCGAACTTGCAACCCGCTTTTACTGATTTAAGCGCAGGAAGTTGTGGGTTCGATCCTCGCCCTGAGCCATAGCGAAGACGTTTACGTATTGGAACGAAGTTCCTTATCGCGCGTCGTGAAAGACGGAAAAAAATCTTACGAAAAGATGTCACGACACGACACTTTTTGAATCACAACATCTTTTGATAAGCTGTTGCTTAATTTCGCGATCCCCTTCATCGACTCCGTGGCGCAACGGTAGCGCGTCTGACTCCAGATCAAAAGGTTGCGTGTTCTAATCACGTCGAGTCCGATTCCTTTTGTGTTTCCAAAATTTAGTTTTGGGTAAAATTCAGTTTTATTTGTAAGTTATTTTTAGTTCAAATTTCATTTAAAAAAAAATATATTACAATTCCTTCACTAATTAATCGAAAGGAACTTCGTTCTGTTACAAGCCCTCTTTCAGAAGGGCTTTTAAAAAAAAGAGGGAGGAACTATTAGTATTAACTGTTTTATTTTTGATTGAGATGACATTATTAATTACGTTAAGAGCCGGTGATCGGTTATGGACGTCGGATAGGTCCGACCTGGTCAACCGTCAAAATCAGACTGGCACGGAGCTCGCGGTGACCGAGAGCGACGATTCATCTGTTTTGCTGACATAGAGAATTATGGTCGACATAAGCCCTTTTGCTTACATCGAAGGGGTATAACATCTCCCCCTTCTGGTGGAGACTTAGGGGTTGACTTACTAAGTCTACAAAAGAAGATTTAAAATAATTTATTTCTTTTGCATATTTTATTTATTTATGTATTTAATTCATATATTAATATCCTGATATTTAAATTACTTTAATGTATGATTATGTTTATAGATATTATAGATGTTTATTTAATGTAGATATTATTTATTAAAATTTGGTTCTTATTTTAGGTATATTTTCTAGTTCTATTTCGGTTTCTTGTTCATTAGTGGATGTTTGTTTATTTTCAGATTTAGTTTGGGCTGTCAGCTTCGTTATTTTAATTTTCCCGGAATACCATAAATTATCACCGGCTTTACAAAATTTTCTTATTACTATGTAACATAAGTACAAAAATATGATTATAGCTAGAAAAATAAGAAGAATAGAGTAATGTGTACCATATCTCACAATATGCGGACTATTATCTATTTTATCCAAGTCCCTCACAAGCGAGTCGAGTGAGTTTTTACTTTTTGAGTTAAACTCGTCCAGATCTATGTTATTTAAACGTATAGGGGACACATTACCTATGATGTCATTAAACTTATTAGTATTACAACAAGTATCATTAATAAGATTAAAGTCTGGTACATTATTTATAGGCGAGGTCAAATTTAATATATTTGATTTAGGAATAAATGTAGTACTCTTACAATATCCTGTACAATCATTAGGGATAGTGAGTATACCTGTAGCTAGAATAGTCATTTCATGGAAGCCAGAATTAACACATTCTAAAGAAATTTTAGTAGGTTCTGATTGTACAAAAATCCACTTATTATTTGTTAGAGGTTTCCAGATATCTAAATTACCATAAACGAATTTAGAATTACAATACTTTGGTATTTTATTAATCACTTTCGTCAAAAGTTCACTTTCACAGGTGGGTCTCGCATCAGTCGCATAGGTATTGGCAATATCGCACACATAGTTCCATTTGTTTATGATTGTACAGCCGCTTACATCGTCTAGAGTACAGTAGTGCGTTTTATCCTTAGTCATTGCGACGTATTTGTTACTGGGAATTATAAGGCTGAATTTATTCGGTTCTTTATGTTCAAGGGGTATAGGTAAAGCTATGCTATGAAATAATGAATACTCGTTAATACCAACTAATGGTATTTGTAGATTAAAAATTATCCTATCGTCTATATAATAACATACTAATCTAGAAATGTTCATCAAGTGATGAACATTGTTTAATTCTAAGGGCACAGGAAATCTTAGATGGCTAGGTAAGTACCTATAATTATCTGAGAGTTCTCTGTACAGTTGTGTAGGTGTTATGATTGCTGGGGAGAGAATGTTATGACTGCTAAACAGGATGGCGTTGATAACGTCCTCAAGTTGGAATGACAATGTAAGTATAGACACTTCTATACAAGTAATAATCGTATCTACTTTTGATTTGATATAGAGACCGTTAGTTAATTTAGAAATATTTTGTACATTAATAGATAGGTTATCTATTGCTTCGCTTAATATAATTTCATTTAAATTTATTTTATTTATTGTCTCGTTGTAAGAAGAAATTATTGAAGTAGTGACCAAAATACTTTCTTTCATTAATTTAGTTACTTGTTTTACATCATTTTGTATAGTTTCTATGGCATCATTATATTTTAAACCATCGTTTTCGTCTAAAGTTCCAAATATTTGTTTTAAAATTGAGCCCATTCCTCCAATCCATGCGCGTCTCAAACGGTGATCTAGCAAGTGAGAGATAGATTCAAAATCCCTACTCAGGTCTTGATACCTAGTGATCGTGGGTTGGAGGATGTTATGACATTCTATGTTTATTTCTATAATACGGGTTTCATTACAAAGGTATTTTATTGTTTCTATAGAGTATTTAATATTTTGTAGGTGGGTATTAAAGTG
The DNA here is from genome assembly GCA_929108375.1 of Gymnoscelis rufifasciata. Classification (NCBI taxonomy): domain Eukaryota; kingdom Metazoa; phylum Arthropoda; class Insecta; order Lepidoptera; family Geometridae; genus Gymnoscelis; species Gymnoscelis rufifasciata. The sequence goes on along the minus strand of OV815315.1, from coordinate 326,334 downwards.
TGAAATGTTTACGGGTATGATAACTTTAAGAAATCCGTTTTGTATATTCAAAGATCCTAAGTAATCGAAGAAAAGCCCAGAGCTGGATGTTATAGTTTGAACAAATTCCTGGGATGGCTGTGCTTGGGTTGATCCCCTGTAAACAATTATAATCTAGGTTACTACATAATATAATCTAGCTTATATTCCTATCCAACCTTAAAGAATAAAATCCTCATTAGTATTTATTGAGGGCACCTATCTCTTAAGAGTCAGGGCAGCAATTAAAATACTACGAGTATTGTTAATATACTATATTATAAAACTATACTTATACCTAACCCACATCTACTTACATACTTTAATATTTTGCTCGGAATCACCTATCTCGAGAGAGTTAGGGTAACGAGGCGGTTAATGTCTATTTAGTCTCCACGGACAGGAGAGCAAGTCAAGATTATTTTATTTTTTATTTTCATTTTAAGTATTTATCTGTTCTTGAAAGGGAGGTTATGTCCCTAACCGAAATTATGATAATGAGGATATTTTAATAATTTCTTAACTGTTATGTCCGGTACCTGTATCGGCCCGTTTAATTTGGTCGTAATGATGACTCACATGGCGCCGATTTATAAGCAAGGTGAGTGTATTGTTGCCATTTATTTTAACTACTTTATATGGACCTTTCCAAAGGGGTGACAGTGCTTTTCTTAACCTCAAATGATTTTTAAGGTACACATAATCGCCGACTTTATATACTACCGGACGTGAATGATTATCATAGTAAGTCTTTGAGGTTTCTTTGGACTTCAGAATAAAGTCCAGAGCCTTTTCACGCGAGAATTTTAGACGAGATTGCATCATACGGACGTAATCAGGGTAAGTCGTACCGAGTGATTCGTCGTAAATACTATTGGGAATGAACGGTTTACTGCCGAACATAAGTTCGTATGGTGTATAGTGTGTCGTGCAATGTACTGAGGTATTATATGCGAGCATAGCTGTATACAAGTATCGAGGCCAGTTTGTTTGGTCCTCATTTATGTATGATTTAAAGTATTCCTTCATAGTAGAATGACTCCTTTCAAGTGCTCCCTGAGTTTGTGGATGGTAGGGTGAAGCCCATATGTTTTTTATCTTCAAGAAATTGCAGACCGCCTTAAATAGCCCTGAGGTAAAGTTTGGACCCTGGTCTGTCACGATTGTTTTAGGTATACCGAATATAGAAATGAAATGGAGTAAACATTCGCTCGTTTCTTCCGCGGTAGTACTTCTAATAGGATACGCCGATGAGAATTTAGTAAGATCATCTTGGATAGTAAGTATGTATTTTAGTTTCCCTGGGCCGGATTCAGGCAAAGGCCCCACTATGTCAATGGATATACGTTGTCCTGGAGCAGTTGATGTCGATGTTATCTGCATAGGGGCGCGATTTATCTGTCTCAAAGCTTTATTCTCCTGACAGGATTTGCATTGTTTTACGTAAGATTCGATATCGCCACGCATACCTTTCCAATAGTATGATTGTTTTATCCTATTATACATACGCAGTGAGCCTAAATGGCCGGCAATTGGAATATCGTGGTTATCGAATAATATTTTCTTAATTTCAGTAGGTGTTGGATATATTATATTGTTATGGTAGATTTTGATAGAAATTCCAGTCCCGTGGAAAAGGTAAGTAAGAATATTATATATTTTAATAAATGAATGTTTATCGAATGGGTTTTTAAGATCTGAGATACTTATTTCGGTTACATCACGTTGTAAGGCTAATTCATTTCTAATTGTTTTCAGAGTCTGGAAGATTTCGGGATAAGAAGACTGATCAAAATGATGAACCTTCAGGAATAAGAGATAATATATTTTATTATTAATTTCAAGTTTTTGGAAATTAAACAATTCTTTTTCTATTTCATGAACGTTTGCATGTGTTTCAGGGTCGCTAAGGACTGCCTGCACATACGGATTCGACTCATCGAGATCAATCGAGGTAGGTATTAAAATTACTTTTGAAGGACTTTTCATTAGGTTTTCATTAAGTTCTTGAATTTTTGTGTCAAATGACTTATTTTTATCTGATGTTATTTTCAGGAAAGTGGGGTAGTCATCAACATGGGAGGCTGGGAGAGCACTCGTGGATGGAAGAGGACTACTGCTCTCTTCACGGTCAGATGAGTTAGACAAGTCTAGTAAATCACTCAAACCGGGTAAGTCGTGGACTTGTTCCTGCGTATTTTCAACAGGCAAGTTATTTGTTTGTTCTGGGATGTTCTCGTTTTCGAGCTCTTCTCTGAGAACATCGGGGATATTTGACGGTATGTCAATATCAGGTAAAGGGACAATATCATCATAGATGTCGGCCTGATTATTGTCAGGCGGGTTAACCTCGTCAAGATTGAACGAGGGTGGAGAGATAAGTAGATCCATCAGGTCCCTACCTGCGTCCGAAGAATTTGGTCTTTCAATTGTAGGGTTTAACGTTTCCGGTTCTATAGGTTGAACCGGATTAACTGGGAACCGGGATAAAGCATCCGCGTTGGTGTTGATTTTACCCTTTTTATGTTTTATGTCGTATTCGAATTCTTCTAATTTTAGGCGCCATCTAATAAGCCTGGAGCCCGGATCTTTACAGTTGAATAGCCACTGTAAGGGTCTGTGATCTGATAAGATTTGGAATTTATGGCCATAAAGGTAAGGTCTAAATGTTTTTGTTCCGAATACTATGGCTAAACATTCTTTTTCAGTAACGCTATAATTACATTCCGCTTTATTTAGGGTACGAGATGCAAAGGCTATGGGTCGATCTTGACCGATAGGGCCTTGAGATAGGATAGCAGATATAGCAAAGTTGGACGCATCACATGTTAAATTGAATGGTTTTGTAAAATCAGGATACGCCAGCACAGGAGCGGACACTAATCTTTGTTTTAAAGTTTCAAAGGCAAGTTGTTGTTCGTTTTGCCAATGAAAGGGGACATCCTTTTTAAGAAGAGAAGTTAGTGGTTTAGATAGTTTTGCAAAATCTGAAATGAATCTTCGATAATATGAAACTAGCCCTAAGAAGGATTTGATATCTTTAGGAGACTGGGGAATAGGATATTCGCTTACCGCCTTTGTTTTTTCAGGGTTTGTTTTAACACCCTCTTCACTGATGATGTGACCTAAGTACGCGACCTCTCTCCTCAGAAATTCACACTTTTCGGGTTGCAATTTAAGATGGAATTTCCGTAATCTATCGAAAACATCTCGTAGATTAGACATATGGGAAGGAAGATCGTAAGAATATATGACTATATCGTCTAGATATACAAAACACCTGGTGCCTTGTAAACCTGTAAGGCAGGTGTTCATGAGTCTCTGGAAGGTTGCAGGAGCGTTCTTTAATCCAAAAGGCATTCGAGTGAACTGGAAATGGCCCTGGGGCACTGAGAATGCCGTTTTTGGTGCGTCCTGAGGTGAAATTAAAATTTGATGGAAGCCAGATGCGAGGTCTAAGGTAGTGAAATATTTACTTTTCCCGAGTTGGTCTAAGATTTCGGATATTTGGGGAATAGGATATACTTCCCCTATGGTTACGTCATTTAATTTCCGATAGTCGATAACTATTCTCCATTTCCTATTTCCTGAAGAGTCAACCTTTTTCGGAACTATCCAGATTGGTGAACTCCAAGGAGAGGATGATGGTCGGATGATTTTATCGTCTAGCATTTTGTTAATTTGAATATCCACTTCCTTTTTGTGGAATTCAGGAAAACGATACGATTTCGTATGTATCGGGATGTCACTTGTGGTTTTAATTTCGTGATTAAGGACGTTTGTATGCGATAGAGTATCATGAGGCAAATGGAAAATATCTGAATACATAGAACAGAGCTCCATCAGAGCGTCTGATTCTTCCTCATTAAGGTGTTCTATTCTGAGGGACTCAATAACTTCAGCGGTCCGCTTGGATGTAGAATTAGAATTTAATTGGTTATATGGGATTCGAATGGCGCATGAATTGAGAGGTAAGAGTTTTAGATTTAGATTTGAAGTTATATTGATCGATTTCTCGGAAACATTAGCAATAGTTAAATTAACTCTTTTGTTATTCTTCACTTTTACAATGCAATTGGATATTAGGATATCGTCTGATATATGTTGGTTCATGACGACACCTTCGCTGATTTCGGGATTTGCTACAGAACACTCGATAACAGTTTCAGTGCGAGGCGGTATCACATAGAACGGATCAAAAAAGTGTAATTTAATGTTATATTTTCCGATTTTTAGAACGTCTTTTATGTAATCAATGTTACAGCCGTTAGCTGTAAGAAAATCGGATCCTATGATACCATCGTAAGGAAGATCAATATTTTTAATTACATGAAATTTGTAGGCAACATGTTTTCCATCGGATATCTTTAGTTTCATTTGGAAATGGCCTTCAGTTAGTGTAGGCTCATCTCCGGGATCTATACCCTTAAGTTTTATTGGGGTTTTGACTAATTTTTGATCAGTTTGGATACTCGATTGTTTTATGAGACATATCGCCGAACCGGAATCGACTAGGAGAGATAGAGGTATATCGGAAACTTGTGACTTAAGGAGTGCATGTGGTAAGTACCTTTTGGATGTGTCTAGATTAATTTCGTAGACATTGGAAATGTCACTAAGGGAATTTAAACCATTGTCTGATGGTTCATTGACCTGTAAACAGGTCTTGGAATAATTAAGAAGGTCTTCATTTTGGGGCTGACTACCCTGTCGCGTGACCTTTATTTTTGAATTAATATTTGAGCCTTCGATTTGGGGCTGGTTACCCTGTTGTGTGACTCGGATTCTAGATTTAACATTTGAGCCTCCGATTTGGGGCTGGTTACCCTGTTGTGTGACTCGGATTTTAGATTTAGTATTTGAGCCTCCGATTTGGGGCTGGTTACCCTGTTGTGTGACTCGGATTCTAGATTTAACATTTGAGCCTCCGATTTGGGGCTGGTTACCCTGTTGTGTGACTCGGATTTTGGATTTAGTATTTGAGCCTCCGATTTGGGGCTGGTTACCCAGTTGTGTGACTCGGACTACTGATTTTAAATGTGGGTCTCCGATTTGGGGCTGGTTACCCTGCTGTATGACCCGGATCTCAGGCTTATCGATGGTGCCGACACCTACTGGTTGTCCCGAGCGGCACCGTCTCGAGACATTTGTTCGTTTAAATCCTCAGGATACGTTTCATCATCAACAGGATTTTCATCCAGTTCAGATGATTCACGAATGGCATGAACGCGTCGTGAGTTATTAAAAGTCGATGATGATGATTGGCCCCTAGACGCAAAACGACTGTTACTGTATTCGCGACGCTTACATTCTTTAATATCATGTCCGGTCGTTTTACAGTACCGGCAGAATAGTTCGCTGTAAGGCTTCATTTGGCTGCCGCTAGAGGGCCCTGGTCGAGGATTATAGCTGGAGCTAGAACTAGAGCTAGGGTTTGCAGGTGTCGATTTTTGTTTAGCACCTAGATGTTTAGGATCCTGTACAGTGCGTCTGTACAGGCTTTGCTGGATTCTTTCTTCGGATATTGCCATACTAATGGCCTCATTTAAATTCTTGGGAGACTTGCATCTTACAATATTTGAAATTCTAGGGTGAAGCCCCATGAGGAAATGATGAAGAGCCAAATCTTGCATGGCCGCACATCGGCCGGGTAATTCCTTAACTTTAGTGTTTGAAAGGCTCACTTCAGTAAGCAATTGTGAGAGGCAAGTTTCAATTTTTAAAGAATATTGACTGACATTTTCTTGCGAAGACTGCCTGCTCTCTTGGAGTTCAGTGAGGAGGTGAGCGCTATGCTTCCTCTCACAGAACTGGACCTTAAGGAACTCTTTGAGATGTTCCCATGTGGAGAATTCTTTAATGGAGCAGGCAATCTCCGCTTTTCCCTGTAGTTGGCTAATAATGTACTTAAGTAGAATGGGCCTTTGAGTTTCAGAAGCAAGTTCATGTGCATTATTGCAATTTATGATGAAAGAATTTGCAGTTTCTCTAGAGCCATCAAAAGATTTAATGAATTTAAATAAGGTACCAAGGTCAACTAATTGTTCCGACATTTTGTTCTTTTGTGATCTGGTTTGTTTTGGTGAAATTAACGGAGATTCGGCGGTACTTTCCAGCAAAGGAATCTCGATTCTCAGATCAGTTTCTATATCCTTGGGCATATTAATTTTGCCACGGGTTAAATTTATTTAGAATTATTATGTAAGGATAAAACAGAAATTAATATTTAAAAAGTCCTAAATACAAAAAATTAATATTTAGAAAGTCCCAAATACAGCCCTGGACAAAGCAATGACTAAGGACTTACAGTATCAGCAACACGTAGACTGCACAGGTAAACATTGTACACTTATCGCGACGCGAGCCCGAATTGTTTTAGTTAACACACGATAACACAACTCAAGAATGATCACTTAGGTCACGGAGTCTTGAAGTAAGGATGACGACGTCTACCGGGTGATGATGGAAGTGATGTCCACGTAAGTAGTTTCAGGGTTTTCCTTTCAGGGACAGTAGTCGCTGATGATGCTGTTGATAGTGTAAGTATTTTCCAGGGTTGGAGCAGGTACGGGTTGATGATGCTGGATCTTGAAGGTAAGTGGCCCCTAGATTTTCGCAGGTAGACCACGGAGAACAGTAGTTCTTGAGAGGATTCAAGATCGGTTAGAGGAGACTGCGGAGGCAATTTGTTCCGTAGACAGTCTCACACCGTTGAGCCGCGTAATGCAACGACGATGATAATGTATCACAAACACATTAGAACACTTGTTAACACATAACACACAAAGACACTGGGATTTCCGTATCCCACCGCTGCCACCAATTGTTACAAGCCCTCTTTCAGAAGGGCTTTTAAAAAAAAGAGGGAGGAACTATTAGTATTAACTGTTTTATTTTTGATTGAGATGACATTATTAATTACGTTAAGAGCCGGTGATCGGTTATGGACGTCGGATAGGTCCGACCTGGTCAACCGTCAAAATCAGACTGGCACGGAGCTCGCGGTGACCGAGAGCGACGATTCATCTGTTTTGCTGACATAGAGAATTATGGTCGACATAAGCCCTTTTGCTTACATCGAAGGGGTATAACAGTTCCATCAGGGTGTCCCTTGACACCTCTCAAGTTTTTTTATTTCGACTAGTATTTTCCTCTGACGTCGGTCGTCAAGATCAACGAATTTGACTGTCGAACTTTATCTGGTTTTGCCACCGTTTTATACGTCAATCATTATAATTTCAAGAAACCTCTTTTTCTATTTTTCGCTCACTATCGGGGAAATACCGATTTTAAAGGGGAAAGAGATAAAAGGCGTTCGGAGGACAAGTGCATTATCATGCATACCTAATTATGTACATACATTAACAGATAACGCTTATTCTGTAGTTTTATTATAATGCATCTTTTACAAAGGTTTTTAAAAAGAAATAAAAAAATAATTAAGGTCACCTGCCACCAAGTAGATTAGCTTGTTGAAGTGGCAACGGACAGGCCATATGGCACGATGAACAGGTGGCTGTTGGAACCATAAAGTCCTTGAATGGAGATCGGTCACAGCGTAGGACGTTCACTATTAGGACATTTGATCTGGACGAAATTGCCGAATCTCAGAGAAATCAAAGACTCTCGTATGTTCAACAGTGGCCGTCTCAGAGCTGAACATATACAATCACATTGCCGGGCAACCCAGCAACACCCAGCCCCGTGGTAAGATCTAAGCTTGTTATACAGTTACTAGACAGCTGATAATATATATAACTTATTATTCCAGGGATATTCTTAATATAATATATAAACTTGCACAACATTTTTACACAACGCAAAATCACTGCTACTTTAAGTTGAAATGGATACCATTAATAAAAAAAAATGAGTGATTAAACAAAGCAAATGCTTGATTTTTTCCAACACCATCAACAATTTACAATTATCATCATAATTCTACTAATTTTCACACATCCTAAACAAATAATTATATAAAACCTTCCTCTTGAATACCCATCTATTTCTGAAACTGCGTGATGACTGCTGGTTTTGTAACTTTTGAGTTTTTTCCGAACGTAAGGATAGGCTGTCGCATCGGGAAACTTTATTTTATAATATGTATAGTGTTACGTTATTAAATAATGGGCCCTACATTTCTAGATTGTTGGTACATAAAGTAGATAAAATATATTTATATATAAGTACCCTCACTTCACGTCAAGGGGTCTATCTTCAATACACGCCTTGTGCACAACAATGTGTTATATTTGATTTCTTTGGACATTATATATAGATAGATAATGTAGATAGATACATATATGACATACGCATATAAGTGAATAGATACTAGGGCACCAGAGTAGGGCAGGACGTGGCCACTCTAAAGGGATTAGAGGCAGGGTTAGCGCTACTTACTCGCCGCGGGCAGGTTGTCCCTATTTGAGGTAATGTGGTGTAATGTGTGTGTGTAGGCCGTTGACCGCAATTATGGACCTTGGGAATGAATTAATAATTGAATGATGAGTTCTTCTCACTGCTTTTGCAACTATCTTAGTTATCAACATTATATAGGTATATTAACATGGTACGTAGTGTTAAGGAATAAATTTTTTAAAGTAAATTTTGTAATTAAATTGTTTCAATATTTCAACATATTGCAAAAAACTCTGCCGAATTATTTGAAAACTCAAAAATCATTAACTCATAGAAATTCGATTTGCCTTAAAATTCAAGAGGATAGCCATTCTTCTGAAATATAATTTTTAATCCCTGTCTCAAACATAAGGGTGTAATAAATTTGACGAGTCGGCCTGTCTATCTGTCCATAGCATCGTAACTCCCAAACGTGTGAAGCGATTTTGATTTTGTTTGATCGGTGATTTAATTAAGCGATTTCTTAGTTTTGCATGATTCAAATCCTTTTAGCCGTTTTAAAGGGTTGACAGTGTGGAAGCTAACCGAATATACTCTTTAATGAAAGCGCATCTCTTACACATTGTAATACATAATATTGTTTTTATTTTAAGGGTAGTAAGGTTTTAGAATCGGAGCTTTATTTAATATTTAGTTTAGACACAGGTTTAGATTTTGCAACAGTGATGATTATTACGTAGAACGTCAAATTTCCTGAAGAAACCGAAAGTCATAAAATTAATCACGATATGATTTTACTGAATGACGCGATGATCTCCAAAAGTGAATCATGGTGAAAGGCACCGCCGCAACAGACGATGACCTGCTGATGGTGATGACTATTCAATGCCTGCAAATAATTACGAAAGCTTCGGATTTTACGTCAACTTTATTTAACATAGGTACATAAATGGAAACTGTTTTTAGTTTTAGTGAAGTCACTTTATCCATATTAATTTATCTTAGTTATAAGCTTTTTGTTTCCCAAATAAATAAAATAAATTAAAAACAGATGTATATCTCATAAATGTATCCTATTTGCAGATGACACAACAATTTTAATTAAAACTGACAGACATTTAGCCAACATGACATTAAATTCAACACTTATTGACATTGTAAATTGGACCAACAGCAATAGCTTAGCGATTAATATTAACAAAACTAAAATAATGCAGTTTGACTCGTACAATACTAATGCACTAACACTTGACATTCTAAACAATAATGAGAGAGTGGAAGAAGTATTGTCTTTTAAATTTTTAGGTATAACATTGGACAGACATCTAAATTGGAAGAGCCATGTAAATAATGTTTGTCAAAGGCTTAGTCGTTTTATTTTTGCTTTAAAAAAAATCCGGCAAACCATATCCTTTGACGCAGCTCTAGCTGCTTACCACGGTCACGTGTCTTCGCTTTTGAGTTATGGTCTATTGCTCTGGGGTAACTCTGTGGATGTTGAACGAGCTTTTAGAGTTCAGAAGAGATGTCTCAGAGTTATCACCAGGGCGTGGTTTCGCGACTCTTGCAAACCTCTTTTTAAAATTTGCAATATAATGCCTCTACCATGCATGTATATTAGGGATGTATGCGTTTTTGTAAAGACTTACCCACAATACTTTACCATGCGCAAGGATGTTATCACTCGACAGAAAAGAACTAAATTTAATAATATTCTTTACAATCCTCAATGTAACAAAAATATCTACAAACAAAATGCATATAATATGTCCATTATGATATATAATAAGTTGCCTGATACCATAAAAGAGCTGAAGGGTATTTTATTTAAAATAAAACTTAAAAATTGGCTTATGGAAAAATGTTTTTATAGTGTAAGTGAATATTTGAATTTTAATTAATATTTATTTTATGATTGATTGATCCAATTTTTATTTTTATTTTTTATTGACATGTTTGTATGATTTTGATTTTATTGTTTAATTATATTTTTTTTTGTTTGCATTTTATTTACCATTTTTGACATTTATAATATTTGCACACCTGCTTGCGGGTTGAATACAATTGACACCACTAGTTTATAAGATCTGGACATGTTTATAACAATGTATTCTGCAAATAAATGATTTGATTTGATTTGATTTGATATGAACTGCAAAAACTTGGTTGTAGGTCGCGCTTGGACATAAAAACTGAAGGTACAGTTAGAGTCAATTGATATAAGTAGATAAGTATTTAGAGGTGTGCTTAATGATCAGCGCAAACACAATAATTGTGTCTAACTATTTGATTGAATCTAATGATTAGATTCTTAACAAAAATCAACTTTTAATTTGGAATTTATAAATTAGAAATTGAAATTGAAAAGAAATTGAATTAAAATAATTATATAACCTTTTTTTGAATTAGTTATGTACCAAAGTAAGTATATTGTAATAATTATGTTCCTCAAATAATGCTAAGTAAGCTGTTAACATAATGTCAACTTATTCATTTAGTTATCTTTAAAAAAATTGCTTATCCGCCAATTTAAATCTAAAATATGAAATGGTTGGCGTCATTACTTGCCATGAACTTTAAAAATGTTTAATGATTGCTATTATTATTGATTGAAATAAAAGAGAAAAGTGTATACATTATATACACTTTTCTCTTTTATTTCAACTTATAACCGGAAAACTAGTGATTATTATAATAAGCCAACATAATTAATTATAACTTCTTACATGATCAGCACCATCAACATCATTATTATATAATTAAAATTTATAAATGCATTAGAACCAGGCCTAGCAGTTAAGTTACCATCCAGCCTAATAACAGCGTATAATGTACATAATTATTTAAGTCAATAAATATATAAATATTCAACATATATCATCAAATAGGCATTATAATCATTTATTTTATGAAATCATTGAATTAATTTATTTGCTACATATATTTTACATCTCTCTTCTGGCGTGCAATGGTCACGCTTGGAATTGAGCCGCCATTGGACTTCAATCCCCCCTATTATTTTTATTATTATTATTATTATATGGCCGGAGCGTGTGGAACGCTTGGCAGGAGGGTTGGCGCGGCGAGCACTGTATCGGTGTTGTGTGGAAAGAAGACGGTTCTACCCATCTTCTGGTGTCTTCCGAGTCGTAAAAAAGTCTAAATACCGTCCAATCATACATAATACAAACATACCATGTTACCCGTTTTAATTCATGTAGGTAGCGTCAATTTTATTTCCTGTCCATCCCAAGGTTGCCTGGAAGAGATCGCTCATAGCGATAAGGCCGCCCTTTGTACCCTGTTTATAATAAGTTAAGGTTTTTGTAAAGTTTATTATTAATTTGTGTGGTGTACAATAAAATGTTTTCTATTCTATTATCTAATATATAAAATTCTCGTGTCAGAGTTTTCGTTGCCAAACTCCTCCGAAACGGCTTGACCGATTTTGATGAAATTTTTTGTGCTTATCCGGTATCTATGAGAATCAGCCAACATCTATTTTTCATTTTGCAAAAGAACGTTTGCTGGTGTCAGCTAGTATTCTATAAGAGTTTCTATAGATGGTGGTTTACGCTCAATCGGGTGAGCGGATTCAACTGAAACTCAGAATACATTAAGGTTATAATCTAGATTAACACAAATGCTACTTATTATATACTTTCCAAGGGTTAATTAATTATAACGCTGCCATAATAATAAATTACTAAAATAATAATTAGTCCGCCATTTAGACATAATTATGTACTTACATAATGCGACGTGACATGACGCTTTCGTGCGATTTGTACTAAATATATGTGTATGTCAAAACGGAATACCTATTTTTAACCCCCGACCAAAACCCCTCTTTTTAACCCCGGACCAAAAAAGAGGGGTGTTACAAGTTTAACGTGTCTGTCTGTCTGTCTGTTACATCATAGCTCCCGAACAGATGAGCGATTTCAATTTAGTTTTTTTGTATGAAAGGTGGTTTGGCCCGTATAAAAGTTATGGGGGTGAGAGTGGGGAAGGAAAACAGAAAATCTGCAAATATACTAGTGTGGGGTTTCAAATGAAAGCGCATCGTGTGCATATTACAAAATATGATGGTGTTTTAATTTTAAGGAAATAAAAGCATTGGAATCTTGGGTTTTTCTTATATTTCAAATTAAATTTTATTGATGTAGTCGTCATTCCTATTAAGAGATGGCATCAGACCGGATATACTAATCAGATATTAATCTATATTAGTACATTAAAAATTCCTTATTGTCCAAATTTCCAAGAATTTACGAGTAAATACATAAATATGGAATAAAATAAAAATATTTGCATTATCAAACAGTGTTATCACTTATCACGCATCGATTGATAACAGCTTTATAGTGACTCAGTGATAACACTGATAAGCAACCTGTCGATTGATAAATACATTTAATTGCTATTACACATCAAGGACACAATAATAATGTCTTTAATTACTACTTGCAACATATTTACCTACAACATGACGAAATACGGAAAAAAGCGCTTCTTGTAAGCTACTTATCGTCAATATTACCCGTTTTACATGTCACGATGTAACATAGAAAACTATCATGGTTATCAACACTAATTAGATTTATAACGGGATATTTCGATTTACCATGATTGATTGTCTTTTTGAGATCCCGATATTTCGGCACAGTTACATGCGCCATGATCACGGTTGAACAACGATGTTGTGAAAAATCTCCATATATTAAAATAAAAAGTTTATAAACGTTATTATAACGGATAAACAACTCTCATGCAATACTGTACTGATTTATTTAGATAATCTTTTTAGAAAACAAACAAAAAATGCGATAAAGTTTGTCAGTTGTTAGATTGGGACTCTGCGCGAACTTTTAGTCTATAATCAAAGCTTTTGCATTTTTAAACAAACACATTGGTACAAATTTTGCTTTAATTTGACCATCTATGATCTTACTTTTCTTTTGGATGATTTATTTGTTGTGACATGATGGTGTTAGTACTAAAGCCAGCTGTAATTGTGACGTACAATTATATTATTAATAAATGACTATTAATTACTATTATTAATGATTATTTAAGCAAGGAGTCCCATGGACGCCATGGGATAAATTAAGAGTTTATCATTTACAACTTAATATGTAAGATGATGAACTTAAGTCAAAAGTGTGTGTTAAAGTTCGAATACAATGTTCGAGATAGAAAATCTGAGAATTTTTGAGGCTTCCAACTAACTTAATTTAACAACGTTTTTTAATAACTTTTGTAATAAAATTATAATAAAACCTAAAAACGAATGTGCAACAAAAATTCTATATTCTAGTCTCTGAATAAATCCTCGGAATAATAATCTAGACTCTATTATAGTCTAGACAGACTAGGTCGCACCACTGCTCGAAGGCTAACTGCATTATAAATAAACCTTTTAAAATTGATGGCGTTAAACTACTTAAAATGGCAATATTTGTCGATTTTATATATTAAACATTTTGTTCTTTTTTCGCTGTTCATCCTACTAATAATATCCAACTATGCTACTAATATTATAAATGCGAGAGTTTGTGAGGATGTAAGTTTGTTTGTTAAACAACTACTTTTTTGAAAGCATTTTGATGTAAGTTCGCAGTAAAATATAGCATATCAGAAAAACACAACATATGCCCCATTTTTATACATTGGTAAAATCCCACATTTAGAAAAGAACAAAAGTTACTAACTACCCCATTGCGCTTGAGCAACTGGAAGGAATTTTAATGCAAGATATATTTCGGAACAGAGAGTAAACAGTAGCCGATACGAGAACTAATTTAGCTGGCGGCTTCGACCTAAATACAGGCCGCCTGCGCCCGCGCGCTGCGCCCCAACAGCGCGGGATAGACCAGCGCGGGATAGACCAGCGCGGGATAGACCAGCGCGGGATAGACCAGCGCGGGATAGACCAGCGACGGCAATACTGTTACTGCTACTTGGACATGGAATAAGAATGGACTTACAATATGGATTTAAATAACCAAAGGGGAGTTTAGGCATTTTAATTATGGACTTGTAACTAAAATGATATTAATATTGACTAAAACATCACTCCATGTTATTCTTTCATAAGGTCCATCCCTAGTGAAACACACGTTGCAGTTCTATAAGTAATCACTGGCAACACGACCTATGTTTATATTTCAGTCTTAACTGAAATATTTACAAGATACAAGATCATTTATTTCCATTGTTTGAATTAAAAAAACTGAGAAACGCCAAAAATAAAATACACAGACACACAAACAAATTGAACATAGATAGTTACTTAAAGATAAATACGAAAAATATCGTATCTGGTCGCTTCGCTTTTTTTACAATAGAGGAAACATATATATTTTTTTATTATGTATTTTTTTACAAAATGGAAAACACAAAGTTGGAAACAGATGTCTGCAACAGGTTCTTAGTGCCAGGAAGTGGAATCGATGCACGATTCTTTAAGATGATTGACATCTCGGCAAGCCTCATTGTTGTCTATTGACGCCTCCAGTCGACTTCCTGTATTCACTTTCTATATACCTATACTTATTATTGCTCATTGTTTACTTAAAGACTAACAATTATACATGTTGTTAACTTGTAATATTAAATCTTCTATTAGCTGTCATACTTGTTATAGATGTTATTTATATGAAGCCTCAGAATATTATATGGACTTGTAATCATACTTAAAAGCCGTGTTGGCTAAAGTGAGAGGACACTCGACTTTCATTCCGAAGGTCGTTGGTTCAAACCCCGCCACGCACCTCTGGATTTTTCTTCTTGAGAAATTTATGTGCGCTTTAAACACGTGCTTTAACGGTGAAGGCAAACATCGTGAGGAAACCGGCATGTTCTGAGAACTTTAAAAGAGTTTGAAGGACATGTGACATTCACCAACCAGCACTTGGCCAGCGTGGTGAATTAAGGCCTAATCTCTCTCGTCAAGAGAGAAGTCCCTGTGTCCCAGCAGTGGGAACGTTAATAGGGTGATGATGATGAATCATACTTAAAAACAATTCCAATTAACCATAAGCTGGCCTAAGATAGATAGTAAAATTCTCAGATTATTACCCAAATTTAATTAATCCTACCTATATATAAAATTCTCGTGTCACAATGTTCGTTCCCGTACTCCTCCGAAACGGCTAAACATTCTCATGAAATTTTGTGAGCATATTGAGTAGGTCTGAGAATCGGCTACTATCTAGTTTTCATTTTGCTAAACAACGTTTTCTGGGGTCAGCTAGTAATATATATAACATGATGTTATTTAAAACTCTAAATAAATTAAATGTGAGTCTTAAAATGTGAAGCTTTAAGCTTCACATTTTAAGACTCACAAACTGTTTATAATAAATGTTTCATTTTAGAAATACACGAGAAATATAACATAGACTTTCGTATAATATTTCAAATCTATTCTAAACTAGTGGCCCGCCCGGCTTCGCATGGGTTTTTATTCAATTTTCTGGCAATTATTCTATTTTTCCTCGCCTTTTAAACCTTCTCTAGACCTCCACGAACATTTCAAGACTATGATAAGATAAATCCGTTCAGCCGTTCTCGAGTTTTAATCAGACTAACGAACAACAATTCATTTTTATTTATATAGATATGAAATTGGTTTCAAAATTTGCAAACCAAACCTCTTTTGTATACCTAAAGAAGTATCATCACGAAGGTTGCACGTAACTCCCACGCAACCTCCATGCAACCGCCCCAGTTTACAGATCTCCTTGCCATCCTCTTGTCTATGGAGCTCACGTCTGAAGGACGAACCTTGTTTCGCGGAAAGCCATCGCGCCATCGCATCGGTATTTAGGCTGCGTCAGGTGATGAAAGGTGCGTTATTCGTCGCACGTAGAACGTACCTAATAGTAGGTACTGTGCCGTAACAGGTGAGTAAACAAATCCATGGCTGTTTGGTTTGCTTTACAGATATAGCGTAGGGGCAGTGACTTCTTTGGCTCGTGTATTGTTCTGGTTACTCAGAGAGACTTTTGAAGTAAGTTGGCAGTGGTTTCGGAAAGTTTGAGATACTTAAACGCTTCGGTATATTGTACTGCACATATAAATACAATTGTTGCATTTAAAGATTGACGTAACAAAGACGTTTTTAAAATAATCGGTATTTGTACTGTCTTTACAAAATACCTAAGTATAACGATGCTGTAGGTTAGCTGAGATCTTTTAAGCTGCTCTACGACGCCTAATATAATTTTAGTAAAAATTAAGGATAATGAGGAAGGTTTATACTTATTAATAACTAGCGGTGCGCCCCGCTTCGCACCTAGTTGACCGTATTGTGAATCTAAACCATTCTCGAACCCACATTAACACACACAAAAAATGTCATCAAAATCGGTCCAGCCGTTTAGGAGAAGTTCAATGACTAACACACGTACAGAAGATTTATATGTATAAAGATTTGAACTTGTGCACAGCCGGGTTTGGACAGTACAAGAACATTGCACACATTACATTGCACCACCTATATTCTTCAAAATTTTTATTATTTATGCTTTTTGTCCAAGACCGCCATTTGTAACGAATTTTATGCGTTTTTTTCGTAACGTACCATTGTAATTATGTACCTACGCAATAAAGAATCATTATCTTATCTCAACTATACGCCATCTTTCTCCGAAATTCCGCAACCAAGCATCGCACTTTCACTTCTAGATGAAATCACTCATCGTATCCCTAATTAAGCCTTGCAAGAAGCCGCTGCACATAATAACACCTGACACCGCATGTACATACGCAATTATACCACTACACTAGTTTCATTATGAATTCCATCCACTGGCGTCTATTTCAAACGTTTGCTACAGAAAAATTGTCTTTGAATCTTGTGTCTATGGTTCAAAGTGATATGGTCGAACGTTGGCGTGTGGGGTTTGGTTAAAAAGTGGATGGGTTGACGGTTGTAATTGGTCGGGATGATTAGCATACAGGAAGCTCTGGCTTCAGGTTCCGCGGTGCGGTGCGACTGGGTCTGGCTGGGTGTGCCGTGTGGCGTGGTCCGTTACTTCGAGTTTATCTTGCCTTTTTGCGCGGCTGACCTCATTAGTGATGGCTTTGAGCTTGGATTCGCTTGTCGTGCGTTCTTTGAGTAATAGTTTTCCGCTAGGTACTTGGTTTTATGCCATGTATGTACATGTACATTTGTATTCTTTCTGTATGTATCTAGTACACATATTTTTTTAATTTGGAAAATGCTTTGTATTTAGCTTATGCAGCGGAAGAGGATATGGAGTTAGGGACCTAACGATTTTTTGGTAAGTACTAAAAGAACTGAGTCTTAATTAAGCATTTTTTTACCTGACATTCCTTGTTGATAAACAAGAGCCTTTGCCATTTAGTTATTTCGGACGAAAACATATGAAATCAAAAGTTACTGATTATTGTATTTTGTTAGACATAAAAGGACAAATAATGTGTAGTTATTGATGTTGATTCTCGGTGTCATTAAAATCATATTTTATTGACCATTTAAAACTTCATTTTAAATTGACTCTTTGGTATAACTTGTTGCATCTATAAGTCACACTAGAAGATGTTTTGAAGGGTTGATTTTAATCACTAACTTTTGCTATTGACTGTACCTACTATGATATTCTTATTTATACGAGTAATACCTAGACAGTGGTTGGCGAGGGATCGAATGATCTATTATCACATCACTGTAAACAACACCGCGGCTAGCTACTGAACAACATCTAGTTACCATTAAGGTGGTGGATCCACTAGAGACCCTTCACTTGTAACATACCAATAAACATAATAATACATTCTGTATTGTACCTACACAGAAACACAGTTATACATAATTTGTATTATTTTCTTTCTTATCTCTTGACTTTTGTTATTACCAATTTTGCCTCTTCCGTCTTTTATCATTTATTCCAGTCCATCCAAAGGTTGTATGGGAGAGATCACTTTTAGTGATAAGGCCGCCCATTGTGACACTATTTTATGTATATTTATTATTTTTGTTAATTTTTTGTTTTGTAAATTGGTGTTCAATAAAGTGTATTGTAGTACAATAATAAACAGCATACATGTACAAAAGGCGAGTCGATCTTTTGCGCGATGTTTCTGTGCCCGGCGGCATTTCAACAAAGAGCCATATAATCAAACAAGCCGTCCCCGTAGATATAAAAGATTTTCTCGCGGTAAAACGTGCCCTTTCTCAGGCTCTACAGAATCTGTGCAACAAATTTCATTTAAATCGTTTCAGTAGTTTTTATAGACAGACAGCTTTTTTCGCATTTATAATGTTAGTAAGTTATTCGGGGTGGTTTCGGCCAACAGAGCGCCAAGAATTTGTAATCTATATATATAAATAAAATCGTGTGCGTTACACACTGGGGAACGCCTGAACCGACTTTAATCAGTTTATATATTTTTTTATTTGTATAGCAATAATATAGACGGACCATTATTATATGATACGAGTGTGTGTATTCTGGGACAAACTTCGTAATATTGTTATGATTATTGTTAATGTTATGTCAATTCAATCAAGATGTTTCTAAACAAAAGTACCTATGCTGTTGGTACATCTGCGGTTGTATTTGGGTAAGTACATTTTCGTTGGTATATAATCTCGAGTAACATTATGTATATCTAACAAACAAACAAACAAAATACATTTATTTTCTTAACAAATAATTTATATCTATAACATTTTGAATATAACATTCACTTACAATTATTACAAAAGATTAAATAAATAGATACAAACACACGAAATAAGAAGAAGAAAACAAAAACGGTCATCCACTGCTGGAAATATTCACATTATAAAACAAATCGCATTATTAAGTAGATAGGTATAGATAGATATATAGAGTAGATCGCTCACAGCGATAAGGCCGCCCTTTGTACTCCAATGTATTGTCTTGTTATTGTTTGCAGTTTGTATTTTATTTGTGGTGTACAATAAAGTGTTATCTATCTATCTATCTAAGTATTCTCATATAATATCCTACTTTTGTGGTGGTTTTTACTGTCCACTGCGTTTCCTGGTGTAATGAAGAGATATACTAACCCTAAAGCGGGAGGTCGCATCTGAACCCGTGCCTGAGTTAACCCTTATGTAATAGAAAGTGGTTATCTGAGCCCATAGGCTGGGTTGACAACAAGTTGCCCACAGAATGAACCAGGCTTAAAAACATTTATTTCATCTTGGACCAAGCCAAAGTTGCTTGCTCAAAACGAAAACTTATTCCTTGGTGGTAGTCGAAATTTAACCCTGGCGGCGCCGCAATCAAACCCTCGTCCACTACGCCACTGCCAGGCCACACACAAACAGGCGTTGAGAAAAGAAAAGGCTTACTACTTTGCCACTGATAAGATTCTAAATACCAGCCCCTCACCATAACCATATTAGAATACCTGTGTACCTCGGAATGCGAGACCACAGGCGGATCCTCGTTCCAAGGTAACGATTACGGAGACAGCTCGCGAATAAGTGAGATTGTGGGCTAATGCTGCGCCCGCGCGCGCTGCGTGCCGCGACGGGCCACGTGACAGCCTCGCTACAGCTATGTTGTGATGTCCGTTTTTCGTTACATGCTGAAAATATTCAACCAATTTGGAGAGCGTACTACCGAGAGTTTTCAAAGTAAGGCGGTTTACACGTTCTTTTGTTTATCTCCAAACTTGCGCGACCGAAGCGTCTGCGAAGCGGCGGACGTAGCCAATACTTTATTAAGGCTCTTTGCACTAATACGCGACCACAAAGCGGTCTTCAGGCAATAATGTCGCAGACACTCCCGCGTCGGGTGCCGGCCGCTACACGCGTTTGGCCTAAGCCTATTGTTAATACGTGTTATTAATGATTATTTTACATAATGAAAGCTACTTAGAAATCTTCACAAAGTTTGAAAAAAAAGGTCCAGTAGGTAGTTTTTGATCTTTAACATTCACATTTTATGGTTTTTATTTGTTGGAATTGTCACTGTTCCTAAAAGCATTCAATATAACCTATGTTTTAATTAACGCGGGTAACACCACGGGTATTTATATAATATATATATCTACGTCATATCCCAGTCATATGTAAGTAAGCTAACGGCGAGCTACAAAGCTCCTGGCAGGTCGCGGAGTGCACGGAGCAGTGCGGACAGTCTGCAGTTTTTACCGCAATCAATCAGCTCCTCGTCGTTTGCCGCCATTAGCCCGCAAATTTACCACTCATGCATATTCCACGAGCGGTGGCCCAAGGTATGAGATTCTCTCTTTAAATGCAGACTTGTTGCCTTTTTCACAAATTCCGAGTTAACTTAGCAATGGTTAGTTATGTCATTCATTGTCTTATTATACTTGGAGATGGTGTAAGAACCCCGTAATATTATATTATTATAAAAGTATTTTAACGAAATATCATATTGAAGGATTGCAACCGAGACGTGGCCCTAGGCATACCTAAGACTTGTTTTTTATAACAAGCAGCGGCCCGTTTTCTATTTAGACGTAAAATAATAAATTTTTAGAAATTATTAGCCTTTTCTTGCGTGTTTTAATTTTAAATTCAATCAATCTTTTAAAAATATTGAGCTTTTTAAAGTCTTAATTCTGACTAAGTCTCCTACTGGGCCTCGAATAGGTTTCATATACTTCGTGCTTATAAACTCGGTGTGTAGATTCCAAAATGATAACAGCAGCTTATTTATTTGTTGATGTGGCACAGTACTGAGTTTGTCTCACTTCGTATTTAATAGATAGATAGATAATTGTTCATTACACACACCAAAAAACAAAAACATAAAATTATTAATAGTAAAATGAAACCTTGCATGCGTAATAGGCGGTCTTTTTGCCGCATGCTTTGTGCTTATTCATGCAAGAATGAATTTGAAAATTTATATTATGTCATAAAAATGCATAAATTTGACATAAAAATGCTTGAGTAAACAGTTTATTAACATCGTTAAAATATTGGAAAACTCTAAAACCGACCATAATTTGTGGTATCACCTGATTTAAATATTGCTTAAAGCCGAAGCGGGCGCTTCAAACAGATGATGCTAAAACAATGATATGTTAATTTTACAAATGTTATTTTTACTCTTTGGTACGCTCGCTACAGCCTGTACCTTGCGCCGGAGGAGAGGCGATTGAAGCGGAACAGAATCAACGTAAGGCTTTATCAAGACGTCGCGCGCAATCACTCAGCGCTTCTAACGTCTGCGTCAGCGAGACATGACTCTATGCCGTAAGAGCCGTGTGGGCTAGTGGGAGCACACTCAACATTCATTCCGAAGGTCGGGGGTTCAAACCCCGCTGCGCACCTCTGGATATTTCTTCATGAAAAATGTATGTGCGCTTTAAACACGTGCTTTAACGGTGAAGGCTAAAAGAGTTTGAAGGACATGTGACATTCACCAAACCGACTTGGCCAGCGTGGTGAATTAATCGTAATCATCTATTTGTTGTTTCATAAAAGTGTTACATTGATTTTATATGCAGACATGAGCACCGTTGGGACATCATTTATTTAGTATTTAGCTTATATAACTAACATTAAGGTCTAATCTCTCTCGGCAAGACACAAGTCCCTGTGTCTCAGCTGTGGGAATGTAAATGGAGAGGCACACTAGTTGACTAAAACTGTTGATCTTTCAAATTAGGTATCAGTTTTTGGACATTCAGATATTTGTTCATTAAGGACCAGTTTTTTGTCTTTACTGATAATGTATTTCTGTTGTGCATATTATTAAAAGCAGAATAAATAATTGAAAGCAAGGATGTCATATATATTCTGAGGTAAAGCACTCTACGCCCGATCATATAATTTTTACTAATTTATTTCTATTTAATTTCACAATATAAGCCGACCTTTTCAACTCGCACTTAGTCAAAGATCATTATACGATCTTTGTAACACTAAAGTGCTCATTAAATGACACGTTAGACATTATGAAACTACTGGCACATACCATCATCATCATTCCGCCCCAACGTCCATCATCAGTTCTTCGCGCTGCCCTCTGCTATTTCGACTTGCTAATCGTCATAAACACAGGGAATACACATTAAAGCATTTTCCCATGTGACTGTGAGTGTTAGCACATCCGTGTGCTAGCCTCAATCAGTGGTGCAGTGGGTTGTGAGCTTAATGAGACGGCTGGCCTCTATTATTTTATTACTTATCAGCAATAAAGAATACAAGAAGAAAGAGAATGAATTAAATAAATAAAAGTTTCTGGACAATCCGCACAACAATTGAACTGTTATTAAACAGATTTAGCATGAATTTTGGTTTATGAATAACAAATAATCTAAATAAAAAATAAAAATAAAACTATTTGATTCCAGAACTTAAGTTCTCTTAAAAATAAAAAGTTATACTATTTTGTAATGTGCTCGCGATGCGCTTTCATTTGAGAACTCACTCGAGTATATTTGCAAATTTTCGGTTTTGCTTCCCCACTTTTACCCTCATAACTTTTAAACGGGTAAACCGATTTTCATCAAACATATCCAAGAGCTCTCGCGCAAAACTCTCCTTTCATACAAAAAAACTCAATTGAAATCGCTCCATCCGTTTGGGAGTTATGATGACCCAGACAGACAGACACACAGACAGACAAGTCAAACTGATAACACCTCTCTTTTTTGTCGGGGGTTAAAAATAGTTTTTTTATCAAAAGTTCTATCAACCTCCTATAAGTCTGATATAAAAAGTGCAATATTTTTATGAATACGGGGGTTAAATCATTCAAGCTAAGTCCTGTAGAAATTTAGAACTCGGGGTTCGCTAAAGATATCACACGTTTCAAATAATTTCATGGATTTATGATGAAGTCAGTGATGACACAAACGAGAATCTATGACTGTTGACAATGGATTTTATTCATTAGATGACTGAGTCTGTGCGTAATACAAGGTAATACATGCAACGAGAAATAAATACCTAGCTCATTGTTTTCCTAAGTCAAGAGTCAAGGCATTTATTCCTAAAGAAACTGAAGATTTTTTGAAAGATAACAACAACAAAGAATATAGTATAAACTAGCGGGCCGCCCCGGCTCCGCACGGGTTTTTATTAAAAAAAATCCCGGCAATTATTTGATATTTTCTCGCCTTTTAAACTTTCCCTAGACCTCCACGAACATTTCAAGACTATGATAAGATAAATCCGTTCAGCCCTTCTCGAGTTTTAATCAGACTAACGAACAACAATTCATTTTTATTTATATAGATGACATAAGGTACATTTATTTTGATTGAGTTAACTGCCGTGGTTGGCCATTTTAAATATGGACATTGACAGGTTGGAACTCCTTATTTTAGGAGTGAATTAACGAACGCCATCTATTAAAAGAAGAAGAAGAAGAAGGAGTGAATTAAAATAAGCGCCTAGACAAGGGTAGATGACTTTAAAAAAAATTGTCCGTTATTTAGATACCTTAAATAATTGTACTCATCAAGTGTTTGTATGTTCTGCAAGCACATTCTCCTTGGTCTGGGTGTTTAATATGCATAAGTAATAAAAATATATCTAACTATGTATTTATGTCTATTATTATAAAGTAGATCAGATGTCTTGTACCCGTAACACTAGTTAAGAGCTTACCACGGGGCTAGATGTTGTTGCGTGGATTGTCCGGAAATATTTAATATTTAATTAAATCAAGACAATATAGTTCATGAAAGTTTCGCGTGATGTTATGCTTTCGAGCTAATTCGCTTTTCGTTCGTGATTTGAGAAAATATGAGAAGAATAAAATTAACCTAATATGATTTATATCAAGGAGAATGTCCCAGATCAAACCTCTGAAAGATAGGAAAATCGTAAATGTATGAAATATTCCATAATGTGTCATTTCACAAGTACAATAAAATAAGTAGGTACTCTCTTATCTATAATTAGTGTATCGGTGGCGTCACTCAGACCGAGCGAGTGGTGCGATTAGTCGCGCGACGCAATTGCTAATTTTAGAAATTATTTGATATAAATACATACATATTCGTCGTTAAATTATTATATATATTATGTTCATCGACCATACACTCCCACTTTTTAATAATTATTCTACTATTTCGGACGGAGACAAATTTGCATTTGTAGCTGTTCTCTAGTTATAAGTGCTGTGTAACGCCAACATAACTTTGTATTATATATGAATATGTTATTCCCTGTGGTTGTTATATTGTTAATATATTTTGTTCTACAACATTTCGATTTGGAGCCCTTTTTGTCGGAAAAAGGCATCTTATTTTTTTAACCTAATCTAATCCCTAGGTCATGTTTAGCCTCATGTCAGTTGACCAAAACCCTAGAAGGTGAACAATTAAAACATTATCTTTAACCACCGGTTTCACTTTAATTGATACCTCTCAAGGTAACCAAAATAAAAAATAAGCCATAAATTATAATTTCGATAACACCGTTTTAATGTTTATTATTTTATTTTATTTTCTCTTGTATGTACCTACATATGGTAATGGTTCAGGTCTCCGCGAAACAGGCAGTGTGCCTAGTGTAGAGACTAACTATAAATATTTAGCACCAAATTGTATTCTTATGGTAAATAAATATGTTTCATTATTAATTTATTTTTAAGGAATTATAAAGTACACATTGCCTTCGGTCCTTGGATACCTTTGTACTGATGTGTAGGAGTTCCTTGGTGTGTGTTGAACAGGTGTTCTATTTAAACCTAAAAGTCTAGACATGTCCCATCAAGTGCTCTTATACGATTCACGTTTAACTCAAGTGCTTAAGGCACGCGCTAGTACTAATCGTCTTAATGACCTAGATGAAGCCTAGAACCTAGGCTTAGGTATAGAATAGCAAACAGCTGATCGGGCATTAGTGTAGCAACGTGCTGACGTCTAGGCAAGTCTAGTGTCTGTGTCAGCAATCCTAGGTCACACGAGGCGGTCTAGCGTAGATTAGATGGATTATATATCTATGGATTTATTGGTAGTTATTTTATAACCTTTGAAACTATCATGTTATCACCACTATTTAGATTTATGAGTGGATATTTAATATAACGTTTTATAAAACTAAATAGCTATTTTATTATTGTACAAGTTTGAAGTAGGTCATGAAATATTTTATAACTAAAAATCTTTGTGGGGGTCCTAAGATTACTGCACTGCATGACCTACGGCTGAAATGAGAAGATTGTTAAGTATAAAGAATAGTCATCATAAGTACGCCTATTGACGTTCCCACTGCTGGGACACGGGGACTTTTCTCTAGACGAGAAAGATTAGGTTGGTGAATATGTTTTTTTTTTATTATGTTAGATAAGTCTTCATTTAACCACAATCTCACCTAATGTAAAGTGACGATATGGCCTAAGATAGTCATGAAGGCCTAGAAAGTAGATGGCTTCTCCGGGTCACATTACGAAACACGAAAAAATCGCTTCACGCACTGGCCCAGCCCGGAGGGTGGTGACAAGCCGCGGCCGAAGCCTACCACCAGAGACTGTTCTTAGCACCACCCGGAGGTCACGTGTAAGGATTCAGAGGGTTACCACTTACGGACGTCAACAGAAAAAAACCTCCAAAAAAACGTCAAGTCAAGTTTCAGAATATGCCGGTTTCCTCAAGATGTTTGCAATTATAACATATACTTTTAGCAAGAGAAATCCAGAGGTGCGCGGCGGAGTGAACCCACGAACTCCGGAAACAAAGTCGAGTGTACTTCCACGTAGCCAACAAGACAACGGATTTAGAATTGCAAACAAATATATATTTGCTGAAAATATAAACAGTATTTTGAGACCTGAGTGAATAGGCTTTTTCTGGATAAACTTGTTCGATCGTTCACCTCGTCTCTTCCTTCTGGCTAGACTCTAGACAAAAGTCATACACATACGCTTACATTATCACATTTAATAATAAAATCAATTTATAAAATCGGGGTGCCTTAACAGGAACCAAACCCATTAGCGATCGAAGCCAATTGACTCAATACTACGTTCACTCAAAGAAGTAATTTACCTATTTATTATTTGCCACAAGTATGGCAAATGGAGTCTAGTTACAGTAATCCAGTTGTAGATAAGATCTATATATTATTTGGAGAAAGGGAGAGAGTCTTGATTAGTGTGGTGGGTTACAGCCGGCCGCATCTGTGCCGCGGGCTCACTTCACTAAAGCAGTGTCTTACGATGCCTAAAGTGCTTCTAACCTATAGCTAACAGCCAGTCTCTTGTCAATACTAACGGTAAACCATAGCTAAACAACAGCGGGTCTAATGCGATTAGTCTAAGCGTAGTCGAATGAGACCACGGACAATATCATGAGATTTCAAATTTAAGTAATCTAAATTGTTATTTAAAAAAACATAAGTTCCCTTAAAAGTTAAACGTTTTACTATTTTTAACCGCCGACAAAAAAATAGGGGTGTTATAAGTTTGACGTGTCTGTCTGTCTGTCTGGGACATCATAGCGCCCGAACGGATAGATCGATTTTAATTTAGTTTTCCTTTGTATGAAAGGTGAGTCTGGCGCGAGTGTTCTTAGACATGTTTCATAAAAATCGGTTATGCCGTTTAAAAGTTATGGGGGTTAGAGTGGGGAAAGAAAACCGAAAATCTCTAAATATACTCGAGTGGGGTATCAAATGAAAGCGCATCGCGTGCACATTACACATTATTATGGTGTTTTACTGTTTAAGGAAATTAAGGCATTAAAATCGGGGGTTTTTCTTAAATTTAAAATTTAGATTTATGTAATGTGCACGTGATGCGCTTTAATTTGAGACCCCACTCGAGTATATTTGCAGATCATCGGGGTTTCTTCTCCACTTTTACCTAACATTTAAACGAGTAAATTCAATATTTTTGTGAAATAAAAATTATCATAATTTTTGCAAAGAAAAGTGAAATAAAGGTGTATAAGTATTATTTTATATCAAATTAATAATTCAGCAAAACATTTTTGCATTGTATTGCAACTTACCTGTAACGATAGCAGAAAAAGGGACGGTCAGACGAACAGACAGACGACTGTTGTTCGTTGTTGTAGGCGAATCATGAACATAATATTAGGTCCAAATTATATCCAGAAAGGATTTCGAAAATTCATACGAACAGTTATTAATACTTTGTTGATTGAAGAATGTAAATTAGCTATGTATGACATGGTCTCATACTAAAAGCCCAGGGTTCCGTGTACAGTTTATACACATTTTAATTAAAAAACCATAAATAATAAGTAAAAGTTTGACAAGGCCTCTTTACAGACACAGCGACTGTTCAGCAATATAACGAATTATAATAATTTCCTTTTTTTATAATAATTTATTAATCCATAAGTTTTCTGAGTTTATAGTAAGCCGTGTTGGCTAAGTGGGAGGACACTCGACTTTCATTCCGAAGGTCGTGGGTTCAAACCCCGCCACGCACCTCTGGATTTTTCTTCTTGAGAATTTTATGTGCGCTTTAAACACGTGCTTTAACGGTGAAGGCAAACATCGTGAGGAAACCGGCATGTTCTGAGAACTTTAAAAGAGTTTGAAGAGACATGTGACATTCACCAACCCGCACTTGGCCAGCGTGGTGAATTAAGGCCTAATCTCTCTCGTAAAGAGAGAAGTCCCTGTGTCCCAGCAGTGGGAACGTTAATAGGGTGATGATGTAAGTTTTCTGACGTCGTCAATTGTTCTTCAATGTCCAAAGCTCCAGAGCGATCACCTATCGCTTTTAGAATTTTATGAAAATCTCATTTGTTGTACGGGAGCCTCCTTATACATATATTGTTTTAAGTACAGACGACGAAAAGTCTCAGTAATATCCCATTTTACTCTTTGGGTAAAACCCGGAACGGAATCCTAAAAAAACAGAAAATAATGCAATAATGGCATAACTATGAGTGACGTCATAGATGACCGGAAGGCACGTTGACACGACATGGAGTTGGCGGAAGGCGTTGAAAGGCAAGGTCGGACCGGCCAGCCCTGTGACCCAGTTGTAACCCTTTAGGACGATCCTCCACCCTCAGCTAGCTGTTGAATGCGATGTCTTACGACGTAGTGAACTCGAGCATTGTATCTGAACAACGAGCCTTATTGTAGAAACAATTACAACATACGATTATGTCGTAATTAACAAGCATTATTTAAAAAAAACATTAACCCGACTGCGATTTTAATTTATAAAACATAATTTAGGGTCAACAATCCGCCATTTTTTTTTTTTTTTTATTTCTCTATTCCCAGTGTCACCCTAACGGTTAACATAATAATGAAATCAAAAATGTTGAAATAATATGTATCATAAAATATAAGTATGTATCTATGTATGTCTATTATATGAAGTATATCAGATGTCTTAGTACCCATAACAGAAGCCTAAAGCTCACCTTGGGGTTAGAGTTTGTCGTGTGGATAGTCTGGGGTTTTTTATATGAATATATTATAAATGTTTTTTAATTACCCATGCAACGATACCCTAAACATGCAACAATTTGACAAAGCTTTGTTGCATTAGTTTTTTTTTTGGAAATTATCCTTGATATCGACAGGAGAGCCGAAAATACCGTATTTACTATCTGTGGCTTAGCCCTTCGCTGGTGGGGTGCCCTTACGGAACCATCTCCCCATTTATTGGGCAATTTGACCCGTTATGTGGGTGGAGGGGGCGGGGGTCACCGACTATAACGATTCGCGACACACGCAGCGGACTCCACCACACACAATATATCAATATATTGGAACTATGGAACTGCAAACCTCACACCAATCAGTGTACCTTTTTTTAAAGATATAAGTAGTTATTATATAGAAAACATTTTCATTTCATTTTCATTTCATATTTTACTTATTTGTATATGTTTTCATTATTAAGTGGTTGTCTTCTACATTATGTATATCATAAGTGTGTAATAATTATAAGCTCATTAATGTGAAGTACGTTCATTAAAAGGCATGGACATAATTTATTTATCATGTAATCTTACACATCATATCATCATATCATAATTATGTAAAATCTTACACATTTTTTGTTTTTTTTCTTGCTAGCGAAAAATCACGACTATAGGTACAGTGCATTGAAATTTCGCGATATATCTATAGAAATAAAAATTAATTTCTGTTCGTTAGTCCGACTAAAACTCAAGAACGGCTGAACGGATTTTATCTTATCTTAGTCTTAAAATGTTCGTGGAGGGCTAGGGAAGGTTTAAAAGGCGAGAAAAAAAAGAATAATTACCGGGGATTTTTTTAAATAAAAACCCGTGCGAAGCCGGGGCGGCCCGCTAGTAATAAATAAATGTGTACGCCATGAGCTTTGATGCCTTATATATACATATGATCTAAGGGTACTTATATTTTAAAAAATCATAAATTATAACAAAATATTAGTAGGTATTTGAACTTAGCACTTGCTGTTCATAGCACACCATAAGTTACGTAGTAATTTATTATTTTGTGCCTTATGCGACCAATTAAGATCATAGTCCAAAGTAACAGAAAGACGATAAAAAAGAAATAACACCAACAATGATAGTTGCTTTGTAAAATTATAAAGTTGTAAAGATACATTGATATATACTTCCAATCTTAATAGAGGACAATGAAATAATTTATAGAATTAAACACGTAGAGAGCTGTACGCAGGCGCTTTCTCCGTTCCTCGCAGATTACGTTCACGTGGCAATGTTAATGGCGGCGAATTATCATTTTCAATTTACTTAATGGCACAGAAAGTGCCCATAAGGATGAGTATTGCTGGACAATCCAGCCGGAGACATCGAAGAGAGCCCCAGAGAGCTCCGTAGTCAAGTCTAAGCTTGTATTATCTGATCCACTTACCTGAACAGATTTCTTTTTACACATAATACCCAGACCAAGGTAAAGGCGCTTGTAGAATATAAAACACTGCCCGCTTAGCGGAAGTACATATTTCATTTCTTCCTAATCGAACCAATCCTATGCTTCCTACATACATTTATTGAATTCTAGCGACTAAAGTTAGTAAGACTGAGACTGAGACTGACTGACTAATTTGCTTGAAATAAATACATTTTTCTCTCGTCAAGAGAGAAGTCCCTGTGTCCCAGCAGTGGGAACGTTAATAGGGTGATGATGATGAAATACATTTTTAACCTCAGACCAAAAAAGTGGGGTGTTATAAGTTTGACGTGTCTGTCTGTCTGTCCCATCATAGCTCCCGAACGGATGGAACGATTTTAATTTAGTTTATATGTATGAAAGGTAAGTTTGGCGCGAGTGTTCTTATGCATGTTTCATGAAAATCGGTTGTGCCATTGAAAAGTTATGGGGGTGAGAATGGGGAAGGAAAACCAAAAATCTGCAAATATACTCGAGTGGGGTATCAAATGAAAGCGCATCGCGTGCACATTATAAAATATTATGGTGTTTTACTTGTAAGTAAATTAAGGCATTGGAATTGGGGGTTTTTCTTAAATCTTAAATTTAGATTTATATAATTTATGTGTGTGCAGGTGGCCGCTTATGTGCAATTGCACGATATTTTTGTAGAATCTTGCCAGAGAGAAGTGGGTGCGGAATTAGTTCATACTAAATATTTGGGTCCTTTCAGGTATTCGCCACATGTCCTTCAAACTCTTATTACAGCCATACGTTCAATGATTTGTACCATCACTCTGTAACAATTCACCGAGCGGCTCGTTGTATTAGGTACATGTGACAATGTTCTAGTATCTTCACTCCACCTTTACGTAATCGTGCGGTGGTCATTGAGCGCATTAGTTGTGTGTATGAATGTGTATGGAAGTGTATGTCGTGGGAACTGGGTGACGGTCGCGGGCGAGGAGGGCGCTTGTACGAGCTATCATCGTCCATTTAAAGAACATAATGGAACAGTTTAGGTCTTTTGTAGGGCTTGCTTCACAAATCCCCGTGGGATCCCCTCAAGGGGACCTGGAAGCAGTACAAAGCGGGTTTAGGTGAGAGGAATGTAACAGAGTGTTTGTATGCCTACTCATCATCATTATCAGTAGGACATCAACTAGGTAGGAGGATATACTTTCAGTCATTTCAAAAGTTTAACTAGTGGGTATTACACTGTGTTTGTCGGCCTCCCTTTAAAAGTATTTTAGGAACTTTTCAAAGGCATATTTAGGGCATTTATTTTCATAGGAAACGCATAAAATTACATGGGCACGTCAAACCAAACTAATTATAACTTAATAAACAATGTAGAAATAAATGGGAATAACAAAAATATATTTTGTCTTATGGGACTTGGAATATTGCTGGTGGATCACATATTTAATTTAGTTATCAAAACCAATTATATTTGGAAAACGTGATTATTCTCGTAGAGAGTTCCGTTACTTTTTGAGAAATGAATAGTGACTATAGTTTATAAAGTCAACAAAATAAACTGAAACGAATTGTGTCAGTTTAGTTTTGTAACTGTGCATTACCTGGAAGTTGAGTATTAAGGTACTACAGCAGTGTGACAGTGTAAGGGTCAACTCACACGTACCATTACCACAACACATCGTAGCGTCAAAATGTGTCAAGTAGGGGGTTACTGGTGATAGTGACGCTGCAGCTTGCGGTTGCGATGTAGTTGCGTTGAGGACGACCATGATACGTGATAATTGTCCTATTCATTTTCATCAAATCCCAATATACGCCCTATCACGTGACGGTGATATTATCCTTGCTGATTCCCCGACTACGGCGATATTTCTGCTATTTGGTGCTTCTCCTTGTACGGAAACAATTTTAGCTTAATTTGCTTGCTTATTATAAGGTAAACGTAGATTGCCACGTGATGTGTTCGCAGTTACGTGGTGACTTGTCGTGTGGATTAAGCCTTAGCGATGCCAAACAGAGCGGTGATGCAACGCGAGGTTCAAGTGTAGGGTCACGGTGTAGGCACGTCGAGGCCGCGACAATGTCTCTAGCTATGTTTAAATGCATAATGCATTATATATGTCTAAAGAATCAGACGCAGACAATATTTAACGCAACCGGGATTTGATCAACATACTATATTTTTTATATTCATATTCATTTATTCGTTGATTCACTTACTTTCCTATATTGACGACCTCTGTGGCTCGGTGGTCGATGCTCAGCAAGAGGTTGCGGGTTTGATTCCCGCCGGGGAACAGATTTTGTACAGTACATGAGCGATTCAACTTTTGCATTTGTCAAGACTATTTAAGAGATATTATTATATAAATGAGGGCCGCGTTATTTATTTCGTAGAACAATTAAATGAAGATAGTAGAGATTAAATGATTAATTTATTTATCCTTGATGTAACAAAAGTATGGGAAAAGTTTTTTTGCGATTTCTGTCATTTTTAGTGTAGGGTACATACCTTTGATGGCCCCATTGAATTTTGATCCCTACATAAATTAAGATCGATTGGGATAAAAATATTTGATTAAGCATTTTTCGAGTTGACTGTTACTTATAAGGGTCCGTACCCAAAGGGACTGGGCCCTATTACTAAGTCTTTCAAACTATACTAATAACACAATTTTTAAGAAACATACTATTTCAACAATATGATTTTAAAAGTATCAATAATTTCAGATATCGATATTAAAAGATACTCATCTCCTGGTATCTATTAGCTATCTGTTAAGTGAGCAGGTGACTGTGACCTCATAAACGGGCGGGTGAAAACAATAGTAAGTATTCTAAGAAGTCAGCGGCAGTTGGCGAACTCGAGCGCATTAGAAAGCACCGGCGCCCGCGCAGGTCATCTCGTGACTCATTGAACTCTTCCGTCTTTAGGGTTCCGTAGCCAAATGGTAAAAACGGAAACCTTTTAGTAAGACTACGCGTCTATCTATACGACTATCACCAGGCTGTATCTCATGAATTTTATTAGATACTAGAAGACAGTTGTTTTTTAAGGGTGATGTTCTAAAACCCAAAAAACGTATTTTAAGGGTAATTCCCATACAACAAATATGTCAGCTAATGAGGTGAGGCAGCTATGAGTTGTCATAAATTGCCAAATTTTGACATTGTTTTTTTTTATTGTATACTAGCATTTTACGCTACGGCGTATTATCCGTCGACGAAACAAAATATTTATTCAAATCATTCATGAAGTTCCTGAGATAAGTGCGTTCAAAGAAACAAAGTAACTCCTCAGTTTTTTATTATTAGTATATATGGATATAACTAGCGACCCATACCTTCTTTTAATGCGTGCAAAATATATCCACATTCAATATTTATCAGCATGCCTCTTGAATAATTAATAATTCTATAATAAATATATTAAAATTGAAAAAAAGCAAAGTTATCACTGATTAACAACAAAGCAACACTTTTTATACGGAACCCTCAGTGGAAAGTCCAACTCATACATTACGGATTTATCATACAACATGTGATTAATTTGTTTGTATGAAAGTGAAGAGCTGCATGATTACGCCGCGTTGTAACGAGGCTGTAACGACGGGACATTCGTGTCCAGCCGTTACATGATCAACTCTAATTTACGATTACATTATTCGGTTGGAGAGCTAACAATCGTTGTCTACAGATTTAATATTTCCTGTCTGCATTGCTGGGGCTACATTAGTGGGCGAAGATTTGTGTTGTGCGATGTTTTTGTAGGGAAGTGTAAGGGCAAGGTATAAGGATAATTAGAGTATACCTATAGAGTATAGAGTGGAGGTTTTGTCTGTTGACGTCCGTAAGTGGTAACCCTCTGAATCCTTACACGTGACCTCCGGGTGGTGCTAAGAACAGTCTCTGGTAGTAGGTTTCGTCGCGGCTTGTCACCACCCTCCGGGCTGGGCCAGTGCGTGAAGCAATTTTTTCGTGTTTCGTAATGTGGCCCGGAGAATATTTAATTATTTCCGCGGGAACAGGGTATTTTCCCGAGGTACAATAAACTATCTTCTTCTTTTTCATTACGCTCTTGGCAGAGCGATCGTGGTCGTCATGTGTCGGTGGTAAGGGCAGATAATATTCGCCTCACGACAGCCTGTAGTCTACCTCAATAAAACCTCATCTGATACTATCACTTGTACCTGAGATAAGCGCGTTCAAACAAACAAACTCTTTAGCTTTCTGTAGGTCTAGATCATATTGGTATAGATATATTGTCAAGCTATTCAAATATAATTGAATACAAGTAGTCACCATACATTTGACTGTCAAATCGAACGTTAACTAGTTATGAACTATTTCACTTTCAAAGTTAAAGTTATCGCGAGTTACACTATTAATTGTAAAAATCGGGATTCAACTCTAGTTCATTATGTGAGTACCTTAATTTAAAACTTAAATTTAAAATAAGTTTAAAAAAGAGTGATTACCACAATTTTAATACTATAAATAAGAATAAACTACAAATCCCTACATTTGGATTACGTAAGGTTGGGAAATCTTTTATGGGAAATTGTGTCCGTTTTTATAATAAACTTCCGCAGTTTAAAACTGACCTACCCATTCGGAAGTATAAGCTTTTAATTAAAATAAAGTGTGTGTGTGTCAGCTACGACGCACGATTGGAGTTTACTCCTTACGAACGATAATTATGATATATATCGAATAGAAAAAAAGGGTAAATGAACGCTAAAATGGCTAAAATGATAAGAGAAACAAAAATATATCTGTAATTATTCGGATTATATATATATTACTTCAATAAAGCGTATTTCATAAAGTATGTTACAAAATAATATGCCACACACACATGTGCTATTCACACACTAAATCTGGTAGTCGAGAGGGTTGACATATTTCATAGTCCCATGAGCGAACTTGTTAAGGTTGTGACATTAATTTCATGTGTGTAGATTTGTTTGACATAATTTAATCTCTTAAATTTGTTTTGTTTTGTTTTTATTTTATTTTTTTTTATTAATTTTGTGTGTATGAATTATGTATTAAAATGTTTTGATGTTTAATTTAAATTTTATGCCTAATTTTACTTAACTAATTTTAACATGTAATTTAATGGGCTCTATTGAATTAGGTTATACCTGTAATGATAGAGCTCCATGTATTTGAAAATAAATAAATAAATAATAAATAAATATAAATAAAATGCAGTGAGACTACGAAGTGTCGCGCAAAGAGGAGACCCCGAGAATGAGATACGCTGTGTAATGCGTATTCCATCTCATTCTTTTACACGTTCAATTCTACAGATATATATGTTTGTCTCTTTCTACGTAACGCCTCAACTTTTCGTGTTACACTTGATTTTACACCTCATAAAATATCCGTACCGGGCCAAGTTATAACTTATAACTCAAATCGTTTCTTAAGGAGTAAACTCCAAAAATGTCTTCTGAAAAAAAGCCTTTTATTCTACAGAAGACTATATCAAAGATGATAATGCTTGGACGGATGTAGCTCCGTTCCACGGATGGACAAAATATTTAATATTAAATAAATTTATTTTTAAATAATCTTAGGAAATAAACATTTCGACTTTGACTTTGACTTAGTTTTTAAATTCAGTTTTATTTCCATTTAGAGTAAACACTTATAATTATCATTAACAGCATAATTACCACTCCAATTTCTTTTAAAATCCATTTAAGCTTACGACTTACATAAAAACATGAACGCTATTTTTATCTGCGATTCAGTTATGCAACAATAAGGATGTCGGTAAGTAAAGCTCTTTTAAAGAAAGTTTTAGTGAGAGTCTGAAACGCGACGCTTCAATATATTGTTGTAAGTGCTTGGCCGGAGGACGGTGGCGGGCGGCGCAACACCGCTTAACCCGATAAAAGCACTTACAACTCGGTAATACTATCTTACGGGCAAACTTCCGCGTTCAACGGAAATCATACGAAATGTCAAAAATAACACAACGGCATTATTCACGATTAAGCGGTTGCGTAAGCTTGCATGCAGCTAAACTGTGATCTTTGCAAATTGCTGAACCTTTGTCAGCTTATGTAACTATTTATTGATATGTTATTGTTGTTTTTACTTTCGTTTGGGCTGTTAAAGTAAAGTGAGTTGGAATTGTTAGTTGCGTTGACAAATGGTTGGTCGGAGTAAGCAATAAAAGTGTCGACATGAGAATTGCAGAGATTTATTGGTTGGTCATGAAGTCGGCTTTAGTCAACATTTTCTACGCTAGTTAAATTAATCCCGGATATTAATTCCACCTTTCCGGTATTTAAATAATATGAAAAGCTGAAATTTAATAATGAACCTCGGTTTCATATGACTGCCCCAGATAAAAACAGCTAAATATTATCCAGACCAGGATACAGCGTTAAAATTTTGAGTTTAAGTTTATCTAGTTGTTGTTTGTCAATGTGTAAGTGCTGTGCATGCCTATTATTTGCACACATTTCATAATAGGTACAGTGTGTGATGTAGTTGATTAAGTTAAGTGATGTAATGTGTGGTGTTGGCTTGCCTTGATATATAAATTAACAACTTCTGCATACAATCCACTACTGCACGGGGGTTACCAGTTAGCCACTCATACTGTACCTACTAGGTTACCCACTTACATAAGTCCCGTGATTCCTTTGAAGAAGTTAAACAAGAACAGTTCATTCATTCTTTACGTAAACAATGAAAGTGTTCGCTGAAGTCACCCGAGCCGTCGGGGGTCTTGGGCGGGCTTCATCACGAGGGTAAGGGGGGGGGGGGGGGGTGACGCCACGCGCCCTGCACCCCACGATACGGAAGGGATATGTGTGAAGGGGATATAGGGGTAGATCGGCTGTGGGAGCTATAAGTACGGCTTCGTTGCTTCAGCTCAGCTCAAACATCAATTTTCAACCGATTTAAGTTAGTTCCCGGCAAAATACTATACAATTTCATTTATTTCCAAGGCTAGAGAAGACACTGATCACATTACAATAAGTAATTTTAATTTGACCTGTCCATGTATGCCCTGTGCTTCAAAGGAAATAAAAGTTTTGACTTTGACTTTTAGAGTAGAAAACACTCAGCACCGTCAGAGTCAGCTATAGCAGCAGGTACCTTGCGCACGCGCCGCCAGCGTTCCCCCGCGTGCGGCAGGCGCGAATCGGACACGGCTGACAAATTGATCGCGACGTGCATAAATCATAACTGCGTCTTCATAATGATACAAAATGTATGTTTTAAGATGGCTGAAGATAAGGTTTGTTGGTGGATAAACTATGAGTAATGTTTCTAATACTAAGATTTACTACTTTACTTACCTTAAGCTCATTTTTCATCAATTCCTTATTTGAAAAGATTGATTGTTAAAGTAGGAAGTACCTTATAAAATGAAACAAAAATGGAAAAAAAATCCAGAATGCCCTGCCTGTGTCTCGTCTGGGTCTCGCAGGGGATTTGTGGAAGGTTTTCCAGCTATCCGCTCAGAGGGGTTACTCGCAGGTCATTTCTGGAGTAAGCCTCTATCTCCAATAAACTAATTTTAGGAGTACGGGCAGTGGTCCAATTAATCAAATTAAATATATTTTGTTAACCCTAGAAAGTACGTAGGTATTGTGATAACTGGGTTTGTTTCTGAAATAATATTTTCAAAACAACTTAAGTACTTCTTTAACCGTCTTTTCGCAACGAAACGTGCATTTTTAATGCACGTTAACGTTGTTCTAAGATTTGTAAAACTAAACAATGGAAATAAATGATTTTGTATCTTGTTCGGAAATACCTACATTATGTAGCTTGATCACAAATTTTATGTATACCTGCCTAAGTGATATATGATTTCTGTAACTTTCGTAAAAAACCCCGAGCCCCGAGCAATTGCCTGATGTACCTTGCCACGGTTCAATCAGCAAATTGCATGGTGTCGTGTGAGTTCTCACGAGGTTTCTCAAGCGCACGCGACAGCGGCGGTGGCGGTGGCGGTGGCGGTGGCTGCGAACAGGCGGTTATTGTTCCGAGCGGCCGGTGACGTGCGAACCGACACTTGTCTAGGGTCGCCGAAATAATGCACTTTCAAGAAATAACAACTTAATATTTGTTAACAATGAAATCGTCTATTCGCGGGGTGCGTCTATAGCGCCTCGTTAAGCAGAAGAAGCGTAGAGAAAACCTTAGATATATTACGCAACTGACATTTCAGCACGGGCCACGCGCGAGCAGTTTAAATTTATCTGCGCAGGTTTTTAATAGTTTTTTATTATTAAATCCTAATAAACAAATAAATATTTCCGGACTACTCACACAGCATCACCCCCAAACTAAGCAGAGCTTGTACCATGGGTGTTAGGCGACTGATATACTACAAAGAAACATTTTTTTTTGTAAATACATACATTATGATACATAGAAAACACCCAGACCGGAAACCAGAAATTGTAGATCCTACAAAATCTGGTCCCGCGGCGGGAATCGAAACCGCAATCTCCTGCGCCTCAGGCGGACGTTCGCCCACCGAGCCACAGAAGTTATTATTTTTATACTACAACCCTTGACCATTGACTTGACCCTCTAGAGGATAAAAACTTCTTTTGCGCATATATTTCGAAGAACAAAAATACTCTCTCTGAGACGGGGTGATGTACAGCTTATTTGGCAGGTTAAAGCAAACAGTCCGTAGGTACAATCGGTATGTATGTATGTACAACTTATCTATGTTTACCAGGAAAAGGAGTGTGGGACTTTGTTTCTAGATCTACATCTCATAGAACTTTATCAAGTTATCACGTTTTTGTGCCAACTTCCGTCCCGCGAGAAAGTGCTTATCACAATATTGACTCTGCCAGTAACTAGAACGGTGCCAAGAACCGACCGCGTCTATCGACTGCCGTATCATCAACATTATCGTCTGTTTACTGAATGCTGGGGGACTATCAAAGCTCTGCAAATTCTTGTCCTTATGTCTGGATGGTTACTGTGTCTATGTATAATAATAACATCTATATTTATTTATAATTTTCATTTAAAAAAACACATGTTTTTTTAACTTAGACCGTTGATTCACTATCTACATCTGGATATTTTGCCGGAAAAGGCTGACAATGAGTCAAATATGTCGGTATGTACGTATTTACTTATGTAGGTATAAGTGAATTATGCCGTTAAAAGTATGCGTAATGCCACTGAGGCTCCACCAGCTGATCACACAGTGACTCACGGGCCGGCGGAGCCTCCACCGCGGTCCTCTAGAACACACAAGACTACAGGAGAACCGTGAAAATACTAATCTTCTATATAAATAAAAATGAATTGTTGTTCGTTAGTCTGATTAAAACTCGAGAACGGCTGAACGGATTTATCTTATCGTAGTCTTGAAATGTTCGTGGAGGTCTAGGGAAGGTTTAAGTTAAGTAGAAAAAATCGAATAATTGCCGGGAAAAAAATTAAATAAACCCCCGTGCGAAGTCGGGGCGGGCCACTAGTGAATAATAAATATTTCCGGATAATCCACACAACAATATCTAGCCCCGCGGTAAGCTCAAAGCTTGTGTTACGGGTACTAGACATCTGATATACTTAATATAATAGACATACATAACATGTATAGATATTTTTATAATACATATTAAACACCCAGACTAAGGAGAAAGTGTTTGCAGAACATTATCATTTATTCGTTTTTAAAGGTTCTTTGAAATTTTAACATGAAATTATCATACAAATACTTGGCCCCTCCCCGGGAGTCGAACCCGATAACTTTTGACCCGCAAGCGGAACATCACCGCGGCACTGAGGGAGTCAAATTATAATACAAAACAACTTTTGCTGAGTCGAAGGCAGGTCTACAATATATATATATAATGATAATGAATATTTGCTAAGGGCTCCCGGGCCGGCGGTGCTTGAGGTAAATCAAAGCTTTTTTAATTATTGAGTTAACTAAAGGCATTTGACAATCTTTTGTTGTCCCGACTTGCGCTGCATTCACACATTCATTCCTTTTTGTATCTTAAAACAGAATACTTGTGTGCCATGGACGTCCTTTAGTTGTCTTAGGCAAACTTTAGTAGATAAAACAGATTTAACAATGTAAACGCAATTACATTTTACTACAAAACTAAATAGGCTCTCACTCTAGTATTAGCAAATCCAATAAACTGTCCATTTCTTTTATTTTTGCGGCGAATCGCAATCGATTTAGAGACGGTTGCGGCATCGCGGCGCGCGGAGAGATTTCGCAGCGGCAGCCTGGGAACGACTCATCAGCGCAGAAAGCGTCGCCGAGTCCGTGCGTGGGCGACGTGATGCCGGCTGGGTCAGCTCGCACCGGCCGACCCAACGCGGCGCTCACTTCTAAACACTTCTCATTCTCACTTCTTTTAAAATCTATAATACAATAATTTAAAATTAAGAGAAACCCCCGATTCCGATGATTTAATTCCCTTAAAAGTAAAACACCATAATATTTTGTTATGTGCACGCTATGCGCTTTCATTTGCTACCCCACTCGAGTATATTTGCAGATTTTCGGTTTACCTTCTCCACTCTCACCCCCATAACTTTTAAACGGCTCAACCGATTTGCTCAACCG
This sequence comes from Gymnoscelis rufifasciata, assembly GCA_929108375.1. Taxonomy (NCBI): domain Eukaryota; kingdom Metazoa; phylum Arthropoda; class Insecta; order Lepidoptera; family Geometridae; genus Gymnoscelis; species Gymnoscelis rufifasciata. Next base: position 285,559 of record OV815315.1, on the reverse strand, counting down.
ATTTTCATGAAACATTAAGAACACTCGCACAACTAGCAAGAGGTTGTATTATAAGATTGTTAACATGTTAAAGCTCTCGCTAGTATGTTAGATTATTGGGAAAAATTGCTTTGTTGTAAAAAGTTGAAATTGTAGGTTAATTATAACACAAATCTTTTTCAAACAATGATCACAAAAACTTATTCACAAGAAAAAAGCTGGAATTATTTGGCGTTATAGATTTTACACATTCCTTACTAAACAAACGCGACTAGAGAATCGAAAGTGAACATCACGTACATCGGCCAATTTGATTCCTTAACAAGGGTTCAATTAATTCGCAGCACGTATACAAACATTAAAGCAAGGGCCAGCATAGAGCCTTGTAGCACGCTGCGACCACACGCACAGACCACGTGGTTTCGTGTTTAATCATTCTACTAGCATTCCTGCCTAAACAGTTGTGAACACTTTCACATTTTAGGCTTATTTGATAAGGCCTTAGGCTATGGGACAATTAGAACTAGCTATTTATTGTGTAACTATAGTATTATTAATCTGAGGCAAAGCTAGCTCATTTCTATTTCGAAATGTAAGTTCGGGACTGGTATTATTTGCAATGCAATATTACAAACAAATTAAAGAAGTAGTTAGATGAAACTAAGATTTAATTAATTTGTTTTACTAGCAAGGCCGGCGGGTTAAACTCCCTATACTCTTAACCAATGTTTATCCTATCATCATACCAATTTCAGGCAAATCGGTTCAGGCGTTTTGCCGTAAAAGACTGACAAACAAACAGACTAACTCATACACATTCCCATTTATATTATTAGTATGTATATTTTCATACATCAGGTGAGATTGTGATCAAATGAAAGCTTAACTAACATAAAAAAGAGGTTAAAAAAATATTACAGCAATTCTATTTAGATTTAAAACGGGATATTTACCATGATTGATTGAAATAAAAATATCCCGTTATACATCTAAATAGTATTGATAACCATGATAGTTTCAAAAGTTATATTACAACAATTATTATTTTTGGTACGTACATGTCGGAACAGGAGGCCTCTCTGGGTCAGGCGTCGTAGGTTTTTAGGGCAATGAGCTAAATCACAACACCAGGTATAACAGGGTTCAATTTAATTTTCTTGCTACACAAATTAACACGAAATAATATCACTGATAGATAAACTAGACTACCCTGATCAATTCTAGATTTGATTATAATCGAAATCAAATAGGATTACACCGAATTTTAGTGATTCGCCGTGGACTTGGTGCACAAGCGACCATTCCGTTCTGACAAGTTTTAACAAGTGCCACAACCAACATGGCCGCCCCGCCACCACAGATACGGAGCTTCACTAGAGCAAACCCGATATCGGTCTCGCTCTCATTCGGTCATCCGGCGCCACTGGCGCGCGCCGTCACGGCCATACTGACTATCGACCGTCCTCGGGCGCATTTCAGCAATTGGTCTTGAAACAAGACAACAACCATGACCTAGATATCCGCTCGTCCAGCCTGACAAGCCTAAAGGTTCCTAGATCTCATCTCATTTAATGTTTCGACTATTACTCGTGACTGAATGAGTGTGTCCTTTCGACCAGCAATAACTTAATGAAAAGCGGAGCATGGACCGGACGACACTATTCTTTCAACAGCTCAATGCACACAGAATTATGTGGACCGGACGAGTGTGTCCCTTCGACCAGCGATAACTTAGTTAAAAGTATTGCATGGACCGGACGACACTGTCCCTTCGACCACCCATCGTGTGGACCGGACGAGTGTATCCCTTCGACCAGCCATAACTTAGTTAAAGTATGGCATGGACCGGACGGCACTGTCCCTTCGACCACCCACGAGAATGAAGACGTGCATCCCTTCAACCAAATACTCTTTGGCCCGGACGACACTCTCAATCAACCATTTCACTCAACAAGTTTGGACCGGACGAGTGCATCGTTGACCAGACTCTGGTAACAACAGCACTGTCCTTTCGACCAACTTCACAATCATCACACACAAAGTATAGGTATTACACAAATCAAAATGATCATACCTAAGACTGCGGACCATCTTATTCAGTATATAGTAAACTCGACTTCACACTGTACTTCAATCTGCTCAGGATCAGAGTATACACTATCAGTATCCGAACCCGCCGTTAGTGTATCAGAGCGGCTTACAGAAATGGTATCAGAGCAAGCGCAGTTTCTAGATAATCTATCATAACTACTGTCTACTCGAAGGCTATCACTACCATCTACATCTACCGGCGCCGTCACGGTCTCCCCTTCACTCATTAGACTAGTTGAAACTTCCAGTAAACCTTCGTGCCCAGCAGGCACTGTGCGCAAGCCCTCACGTGCGTATTTGTAGGAGCGCGAAGAATTATTTAAGCCCTTTAGCTACTAGCTGTCGTTTTCAAGAACAGCTGTTATAATAAACGGTCCCTTAAATTTTCTATCCAGTTAAGTTTAACTACGCTCGCTATTTTTAATAAACACGAAATCCCCTTCAGAAAACGGACTCACGATTGAACGTCTGCGATTAAAGCGTTCTATTTCAGATGCTGCAGCCCGTTTAATATTATTTTAGGCGTCCTCCCTAATAACATCGAGTTCTAATCGAGCTGGTAAGTTTTGTGATACAGGGTCCAAGCCAGATATGCCTAATGATTGAGCTCGAATTCCAAACATCAATTCCGTGGGTGTGTATTTAGTAACAGCTGACCCGTTGCCGCTAATTGCAAGCTGAACATTGCCTAATTCGTCACGCTAGTTTTATTACCATCATTTTCTATTACCGTAAGCAAGCTGTAGCAATAAAATGGAGCTCAATTTTATGCCTAGCACAGAAGTCTTTGAATTCGGAGCTAACGTAACACCTCTCTTGATCTACTATAATTCGTTTAGGCGCTCCGAAAAGGGGAACAGCCTTTTGCAATGCTTTAATTGCACTTTCTGCATCAATAGACATAGTATGTTCTAGCAACACGTACTTGGTAAAGCCGTCAATTATTACCGAGCAGTATTTATTCCTTTCGGTCGCTCTTCCCGCTCAACTGTCTCGTAAAGTCAATGTGAATAGTGTGCCAGGGCACGGAAACCTTGGGTATCGGATGTAATTGAACAGGTTGAGCACCAGGTGGGCCTTTTGATGACTTGCAAACTATACAAGAATCGATAAACTTACGTACGCATTTTCGACATTTGCGGGAACCAATACTGTTCGTATAATTTTTATCTTTGCCTAAATACTGTACTTATCTCATTGTGAACGTGATTTATTAATGTCCAAATCAATGAACGCGGTACTACTGGCAACCATGACACTACTTTATTTCGAACAACTTTTATATAGAGAATACCATCACACACATCATAAGTCATAAGTACACACACACACACACACACATACAGTATATAGTCACATCATAAGTATGCGCTACATTTTCGGGTAATTCATCGTTGTTGAATTTTGTGGTCAAATCCCTTCAATATCACGCTTTTGTTCAACCGATAACCAACCTTGATGTAACTCGACAAACTGAACAATTTTAGCCTCTGCAGTGACCGGTTTTGGAGCGTCCGCTTGGGGTTGCAGATTTCGAGAGAAACAATCAGCGCGCTCCACTCCGCGACCCTCACGGCAAATTATGTCAAAGTCGCAGGCCTGTAAAACGCCCACCGCAGGCGCACTCGAGCAGTTAAACCAACCCTAGACCTCGACGCTCTAAGCGAATTGCAGTCAGTATATGAAACCGTCGTCCGTACAGACAATACCTGAAGTGTTCAACCGCAAGTACGAAAGCAAGTGCCCCCAACCCACACGAGTGATACCGAGATTCTACTTCGGTCGTACGTCGGCCGAAGTACTCCACGACATGAGGGAGACCCCCCTCTTCCGCACAAGGACCGCGCCATAACTCTCTGAATTGTCCCTCCCTATCACCAGGAGCATAGGGCCTGCAAAAGGAGAGGAACCTTCTTGAATGACCCCAGATTCTAGGAGCTAGTCTATAAGGACAACGCTGAACAACTTTGTGTTGATTAAGTCTGTCTTAAGCTCCCCCGTTTTGACTCGATTTGTAGGTATACCTTCGATAAAGTGATCGGCGTATTTATTCAACAGTGTCACAAGTGCCTCTTTTTCCTTCCCCTGCAAATCTGTATCTACATCTGTAAATTGTTTTCCCGCAGCCAAGTCACAAAAATGTGAAGTTTGTTTATAATTGAATGACAAGGTATCATTATCAAGGTTAACACTAATGCCTTTCTCCAAAATGTCCCTACCAATAATAGCAGGCACAGCAATGCTGCTATCAGGCACAATGTGAAATAGCAAAATCGTTATTATTTGATCAATCGCCACCTCACTAAGGATCTGAGACGTGCACTCAATATTATTTTTAGGAGCTGACTGCCAACCTTCAGTAATGAAGTGGCACCTAAAGAAGAAGACTCAATATTATCCCCACCTATACCGCTAAGACAAACTAGATCATTGCACACAGCACCCGAAAAAAACTGACAGTAACTGATCAAGATGATCCGCTATCAAATAAAAAAAGGAACGCGCTCACCGGATGCTCCAACTGCCCCGCCCGAAGGTCGATGTTCACACAGACTGACGACTCCGACCGCGGCCCCATCACCGCTCTTTCCGTCCGGACACGCAGGAGCTATGTGGCCTTCCACATGTGTAGCAGGACACTGATGGTGACCCCTCCAGAAGTCGAGTTGATCCTGAAGATTGCTGCAGCCTGCTAGAAGGAGCAGCGTCATCCCGTTGTCGTTTTCGGCAGTCGGCCCGTGACCCGCAAGGCCACAATAGTTGTCACCATTAAATCTTTCATTCGAAATACGAGAGCGTTTAATTTCCGGTTCTTGTTTATCACTGCCGTCAAACCGTCGCGTTAGAGATATTCCACCAAGTGTTCTAAAGACTTGAGCCCTGGTTGTGATTGTATGAGCATTCAACTCTCGGCGCATAGCACTGATATTACGAGCCCCGTTATAATCTCTTCGATCATTTCTAATTTGGGTATGCACTCAGCAAAATTCCACAAACGCATAGCGGCTTAGGATGCTGACTCCTTAAATCCAATTTCAAAACGCAATATATCATCAAAATAATCCTGATACAGTTTGGGTTTGGAAAACCTTGCGATTAAAGTTTGTTTAACCACATCCCAAGTCAGTTCGTTCAAATTCAGCCTAGTAAGGCACGCGGCGGCACGTCCTTATAATGCACTTGTAAGCGCGACAAGCAAATCCACACCTAGCCGTTTTCCTTTTATAATCAGATCAGACACGTTACACTAGCCGTCTATGTCGGCATCCAAGTCATCAGGATTGAATTCCAATAGCTTCGTAGGAGTATTACTCACGGTTGCATTCTGCGACATCGATAGCACACGAGACAATAACGCTTCCATGTTGCTAAGTAATTTTGTGGCAGAGGATTCATCCATTTGTTGTTGATATCGCTCATTTGGTTGCCCCATAGATCCCACTTCTGATGTCGGAACAGGAGGCCTCTCTGGGTCAGGCGTCGTAGGTTTTTAGGGCAATGAGCTAAATCACAACACCAGGTATAACAGGGTTCAATTTAATTTTCTTGCTACACAAATTAACACGAAATAATATCACTGATAGATAAACTAGACTACCCTGATCAATTCTAGATTTGATTATAATCGAAATCAAATAGGATTACACCGAATTTTAGTGATTCGCCGTGGACTTGGTGCACAAGCGACCATTCCGTTCTGACAAGTTTTAACAAGTGCCACAACCAACATGGCCGCCCCGCCACCACAGATACGGAGCTTCACTAGAGCAAACCCGATATCGGTCTCGCTCTCATTCGGTCATCCGGCGCCACTGGCGCGCGCCGTCATACATTTAAAGCAAAGTAACAAAAAAAAAACAAAACAAAACACAATAAATATAAAATAAAAATAAATAAACAAAAAAAAGACCAGAAGAGCGTGTGTCCAAAAGGTTTCGTTTTAGCTTAATGCAGCTCTGCGCGTGCCACGTGCCACGTGAGCTACGCTGGTTTTCAAACGAGACCTATGAAAAGTGAACTAATAATAATTATTGAGAGTCGGTAACGTAAAAAGTGTCCCGTTACAGACTAGTCACTAATTATCACCAGCTCGGTGAGGACGCCGGCTCCGTGTGCACATAAATGTACACTCAGCCGGCTTAGCATAGCCATAGAAAGTAAGGAGACTTTCTACCCTGGAATAGGCAAGGTTTACCTTTGACGAGAATGAGATACGTAGAAGAACGCGGACATAGCCAACCGAGTACCCACCTTCCAGATCCATGTGTATGCGTAGTTATGCAAAGGCGTAGGGCGGGGGGTCGCCACCGGGCCACCGTCGAGGAGCACCGCCATCAATAACTGGACTAGCACAGAGCTGGACTCATTTTAATATTTCTTGAGTGCAAAAATATAATTGCAGTAGTTCTGTTAACTAACGACTTCAATCTTTTATTTTATAAAATAATCACTTAGTTTCGGTCGCCAAGAGACAACCTTTGGGAACAATACCTATCTTTTCACGCCACGACTTTGTTCGTGTTTTGTGGAAAAACCTATGTACCAGTATATCAGTAGATAACCTAACATCCATAGTACAAGCTCTGCTTAGTTTGGGGTACGGTGATGCTATGTGAGTGGTTCGCAAGAATATAAATATAAAAAGTAGCATATAGCCTGCCTTTAAATCAGACCAGTAGTTTCTTAGAATGGGGCGTTTTTTAAGGCCGGCCTGAGAGCGGCAGGCGCCTTCTAGTTCTTAAAAAACTCAATTATGTAAATAAACGGATAACTATAAATATAATTCATTTTTATTCAGCCTGAATGCGTCCCCGGCGCTGACCTGTCAGCCTGTCACACTCGTGTCGGGCGCGTGCGAGTCACTAATTACCATTAAGATAGCGAGACACCGCGGCTCTAACGACGAGCCTGTCTCCACGCTTAGAATATGCTAATCAGGACTCATAACCAGAGCACAGCTTCTTGCTACTAGTTACAGAACAATAAATTTCGACGCGTTCCCTGATGTCTGTTTAACTACCTACTCAATGGATACTATTGTATTCTTTCAGCGATTTCTTGTTTCGGGTGTGGGGTTTTCTATGTATTTATCATCATCACAATATAAACTTCCCCACTGCTGGGACTTCTCTCTTGGCGAGAGAGTTCGACTTGGCGTGAGAGTGGGACATTTTTTTGTGGTCGCGTAGGCCATAGTAAAGTATAGGAAGCATAAAACGGCCGATAAACGTATAACGTGCATCCGTGTGATGTTTTTTTATTTTTAATTTAAAATACTTTACTTGAAGAAAAACTTTGTAAAAAAGGTGGGCTTAATGCCTAGGCATTTTCTACCTGCCAACATGTATTGGTTGCTAACATTATTGGCGTGCTGTTATATAAAAAATTAAAATTATAGTTTACAGATGTTTGATGTTCGAACGGGTCGCTAGTTAGTTATAATTATATTAACATTGTTGCAAAATCAAAGTAGCAGTACTTAGTCTTAGCAGGCAGATCTGTAGGCCTACCGAGTAAGATATAAAACGGACACACACAATATTATGAAAATGAATGTTAAAAATTGTGTTTATTTTAAGGTGTTGAAGAATGAAAATTGAGAAATGTCAACCAAATGACACGGACAAGTGAAACAAATAACTAAGCAATTTTACTCCTTGGTTGATTCGATATTACACAAAAACCTGTGAATATAATTAGAAGCTGTGTATGTAAGTGTTGTGTCTATGAGAATTACCTATTCAAATTATCCGGCTTATCAGCTTAATGCCGGATTCCGTTCCGTTACACATCGGGAAAAACACCTCTAGGATGGAATGAACCACCTCCTATTATATGAGAACAGCTATGTAGTACATAAGCTAGGGAAGTGCGAATGCTAAAAGCATAATATGCACGGTATAACTGTAGCTGTACTCGCATATGCTAAAATTTTAAGTTCCGTCTTGATGGTGAGCCTAACGGTATTTTTGATATTCATAAATTATGACGACGCAATGATTTTTGAAATTGCTATTGGCTACCTTTCCACGCGACGGCGTTGCCCGTGTTTTTATCAATTTTCCCGCGGGAACGACTTATTTTGCCGCGGTAAAAAGTAAAACCTTTAAAGTAAGTAAAACCTTCCTCGATAAATACGCCCAGTGTAGTCCGAAGATCGGACGGATGGTGATGAGACTTAGGCTAACTAACAGTGAAAGATTATAAGCTTTCACTGTTAGTTAGTCGTTAGGAACTACGGATTCGATTTTAATCATTATTAAAATCGAATCCGTAGTTCCTCAGTTGCGCGTTCAAACAAACAAACAAATTCTTCAGCTTTTAAACGTATATATAGATATTATGATCTGGTTCAGCTGCTGGTCCACAATACATGCAAACTTAAGTTTTTTTCCAGCATTGTCGTCCTACGGCAACATTTTTCCAACTGACTGTAAAACCTATGCAAATAAAGATATTTCATTTCATTTGTAGGTATAATAGGATTACGCAAGTGTTTTTGTTGGTCTTCGTCTCTTGTAGTGTCTTTTAAGACCGCGTTACGATGAGCTCAGCGCGTAATCGCGCGGCGCTAATTCCGTGTAAGGTGTCGATGTTAGCGGCTCCCCAGTAGGTACGCTTAAGCTCATTCAGTCAGCATAATTCTAATTCCGGTGTTTTCTTTTCAAACTAGCTACGTTGTACGTGGATTTGAATGGTAAAAAGCCTAAACAATTTTAGCAATCTGAACATTACCTACCTACCGAATTCCTACCTATTTTTTTATTATAATTATATATACCTATATATATACAAGCTTAATGATATATATATATCGTTAAGCTTGTATTAGCTCTTTAAAGTGGCAGTAGGCAGGCCACATAGCACGTAGATGTTTGTTGGGGCCAAAAAGTTCTCGATTGGAGGCCGCGGGTCAGTAAGCGCAGCGTCGGACAACCACCAACAAGATGGACAGATGACTTGATCAAACTCTGGATCACGGTGGATGCAAGTAGCGACCGATCGGAATAATTGGTCGGCTTATGTCCAGCAGTGGACGTCTTATAGCTGAAATGATGATAGTGATGACATATAACAACAGTTTCTACACATTATGAAATAAAAAGAAACACTCAATAAACTAACGTTAGCGGTCACAATAAAAATATATGCATTTCCTTCTTTTTTGAAAGTCGGTGGAAAATAGAAATATTATTTTCCTAATTAATCCTAATGAGCCTGACTAAGCCAGATCAGGCAGGCTATACAGTTGTCCGTGTCTCCACATTATGTCACGAAGAGATGCAATTCCCCTGATTGAGAGATTGGATCGTGTCGTGCAGCACGCGTGTCCAATCCCGCGATGGACAACGGTCCGACACGACCGCGCGCAACGCGCTCCGGTCCCGTTACGATCAACACGCGATGACATCTCCAATTTAATGTAATAAATTAAATAACAGTAGTGTCTTGCGACTCACGGTTCATCTAGGCTGGTTAGCTCGGCTGGGTGGAGAAGGTATTAACGTCATTTCATTTCGTTGGAGAAGGAAGCAACCATTTCGTTACGTCGCGAAACATAGGCAAGTCAATAGTACAAAAAAATATATACAAATTAAACACTTATATGTTAAACTTATGGATAAAAGAGGTTAGATATCAGAAACTAAACAGTTCTTGTACCTACTCACACGAATTAGATAAATTCAACAAAAGTAGATTTTTAAATAAAAACAACCGAGTTTTAGTGGGAATTATATGCTTACCATGCATACATGTTATTACATGATTTTAGCATTCGCACTTCCCTCGCTTATCTACATTATATGATGTTAACAAACTACCCACAAACCTATTCCATATTAAGTAGGGTATACATATTAAGTAGGCTAACATATTATCGGCTGGTTATAAATAACAGAGAGTTGATAATAAAATAAAAAAATCCGCACAAAAAGATCTAGCCCCGTGGTAAGCTCTAAGCTTGTGTTACGCGTAGGTAGGGTAACTAAGACATCTGATTTAATTAATAAAATAGATATACTGATATATAATTATTTTTACAATACATATTAAACATCTGGGTGTTTGAGAAAGGCCAAGACCAAGGAGAAGTGTTTGCAAAACATACAAAAACATGACAGTTTGGCGGTAATCGAACCCGCAACCTATTACGCCGCAAGCGGGCCGCAGGGGAATTTCCTAAAACGCAAGCAAAGCTATTATGACTTTCAAATAACCAGCAGACATATTTGATAGTAATTTTAATGTTTGATTGATTTTGACGAGCCCGCAGGATAACCCGATTAGCTGTAATTGGATATTGTACCTACTGACCTCAACACACTGTCTGTCTGTCTGTCACGTGTAGTTGTGGCGGCTCGGGTGACAAATCTGGATTACTTTCATAAATCCGATGATGGAGATGGCCCACAATCGACAACATGCGCCATGATGACTGAATTAATAATGATAATATACCATTTATTTCAGGCATCTAAGCCCATATTAACATATACCTTACATCTTAACATCACATAAAAATATAAATCTTATAAACTAAAGTGTCCCTATCGTGGATCATCTGTTACGGCGGTGTCGCCTTGCAGTGTAGGCGACCGATGAACCGTCGAAACTTGACCCCTTGCGGCCGAAACTGCTCATTCAGGAACGTCGACAGATGTTGAGTTGGAACCCGCACCATAAATGAGCCGAAGCTCACATTACTGCGAGATTCCAACCTTTCGAAGCGAACCAAAAAGGCAGTGTTGGTGCGGATGTATCCTCCACCGCCGCGGAGTTCACGGATAAAAAAGGTATTTTCCGTCTGTTATCCCGGTAAAAAAACTGGGCGTCTGTTTTTTGCTTTGACAATTTAATAATAATGTGGCGAAATATAGAGCATCAAAGGTCGGGTGTGGCGACTTGTGACGATAAAAAAATTAAAAGAAGTCCACTGCTGGGGTAGGCCTCCCTCTTTGATGGCTTGCTGTGAGCTTGGCAGGGAGGTTGGCAATCGCAACTTTAGATTTGGAGCCAAGGAAATGTAGTTTTCTATTATCTTGTTTGCTTCCCTAAAGTCAAAGTCAAAACGTTTATTTCCTTCGAAGCACATGGCCTACATGGACAGGTCAACTTAAAATTAATAAAACTAAATTGTTTAAACAAAACATATCTAGGAAATAACTTGACAGTTCGCTTCAATGTTTTATACTGAGTTGAGAAGCGAATAGAACAACACAGCTTTATCAGTTATTACAATTTTGTAGTTATTACAATTTTGGAGATCTTTATACAACCAATGGTGCCCACGCCACGGGAGAAGATGGGAAGGCAAATCTTACGCTTAGTCGCTTCTTCGTACATAGTCGATCCTGTTGCGCCGTCTTTGAATCTTGAAAATCATTAGGTATTTCTTAATCTAAGATAAAATCAATAGCATGATATCGAGGGTCATTGTCCTCAGCTGAGGCCTGAGCAGTGACGTCACACATCAGCCGTAGTTACCACCACCGTCCTAATCAGATTAGTACGAGCAATATAACGATTCTGTTTGCACTAATTTATGGACATATTCATAAATGATTCTTTCTATGTTCCTGAGAAGAAAATATAACATGCGCTAAAGTTCTGTGAAGGAAATGGAACGTTTGAGAGATTGATGATGATGTCAATTGATTTTGAAGTAGATTGGTAAGTTGTGGAATAATAGAAATGGTTTTCCACCAGAAATGTCAAAATATTCATGATTTTATGGAGAAACAAGATGGCGCTGTGCCTAGTAGAAACACCTAGCTCCTGTAATTTTTATGACTAAAAATAGCTAAAGTTTAAAAACTACCAAATAAACAGTGTAAAAAAGTGAAGCTATAAGCAACAAACGCTGGAAATCAACAAAAATACAATACTATTGAAATAAAAAGGACTTACGTCTATAATAAGGAACTGGTGAGACAAAGAACTTCCAACTGACTATGTGAACACTGATTTGTACACACACCTACATAGAACATTAACGACACTCGATTTCGCTAAAACTAAGTATATATACACACGATATTATTGAATAGCCACAAGAGAGAAACTAACAAAAGATTCGATAATGAACCTCTGTTGTCGTTAGCGTTTACATCTACCGCCATAATAAATAAAGAACGAAAAATTATACTCTGAAGTCGACACCTTATTTCAACATTACTCTCAGAGCTTGAATAGCCGTACGCTTGAAGTGCTTGACTGTTGATCCACATACCCGGGTTCGAAACCAATACAAAACAATTAATTTTGTTTTTCTTAATTTTTTGTTTTATCTTTTTCTCTTTTATTGTATACATTCATTATCAAAAATGAAGACCAGACAATGCACTATAAAAGTGCTAGAAACTCAACTAAAAACAACATTGCAAGAGTTAAAAATAGCTAAAGAATTAAATTGTAGCCTTTTACAAGAGAGAGAGGAAGCTGAGTTGGAATTCCAGGAAATTATTATAAAAAATAATAATCTAAAAAAGGATCTGCTTAAAATTGACAATGAACTAGAGGTTTCGAAATTGGAACGAGAACAACAACAAACGATAATAGACCACCAAGAAGAATTTCTTAACACAATATATTCAGCTAATGAACAAATTAAAAAACTACAAAAAGAGTTATGCGACGCTACAATTAAAATACAAACTTTAGAAAATAATATCCATGGTTACGAACAACAACAAACAAGTTATCTATATAACGACTTGGTTAAAAACAAATGTACAGACCTAAGCAATAATGAAATAACTAAGAATGAGGCAAACAGAAACAGAAATAAAAACAAAATAAAAAACAAACTTAAATGTAACAGCTTCTCAAAAGTAAATCGTAAAACAAAGAGATGTCAAGAAAGAATGAAAAAACAAGTTTATCTCCTAACAAAAGAAAAAAACATATTAAAGAAAGAAATAGAAAATTATGAATGGATAATGAATAATTATGAAAAAGACTATTCTAACAATGCTGAGATTATACAAAAACTAGAGAGAGACCTAAATAATATAAATAAGAAATATAAGTTGGCGCAGCTGGAAGTGCGAGAATATATAGCGACAATTGATGAACTTCTAAAAACAAGTTCATACAATCTTCAAATGGTTGAATCTATGGAAAGTGAGACTATAGCAAATACAGAATCAAACGGGGAGTCCCGCTGTGAATCAATAGGAAATCAATCTAATTCCAACTCATATGGAAATAACAATGACAGCTGTATAACAAATAACTGTGTAGCGGAGACGAGGTCGAACGCACGTTTAAGAACTACAAAAATATATTGTGACGGAATAGGAATAGGCCTTGGCGAAACCTTCAACAGACATATGGAAAATAATATCATTAACAACTGCATGCCGAATATCCGATTTAATCAACTTATACAGAAAATTGTAAGTGAACTGCATACTGACGAAGACAATATTTTAATACTTTTGGGGGAAAGCAGAGGGATAAAAAAGACACAATTAGTTGCCGGAATCGAAGAACTTCTAGAACTAAGCAAAACCAAAGGAACCCGAATCGTGATGTGTACATTGCCATATTCAAATTCACTTAGTCAAGAACAAAATGAAAAAATTTATCGTTTGAATGTATGTTTATATAATCTTATAAGGAATAACAGTAAAGATTCAGAAATTACACTTTTTGATATTAATAATTTGGTAACTATGTCTAGAAATAATTATCGACTATCTAAACGGCAAAAACTTACTATTGTTAAAATTATAAATTCTAATTTAATTCCTAATTTAAATGAAGGGCGACAAAATTCAACAAATACTGTAAAAACTTTAAACTTATAGATACGACAATAGGACAAAATAATAATAATGCCAGCTTATTGCATATAAACTGTCCTAGCAACTTAAACATAAATCTAAAATGGGATAATAATAATATTCATAAATCAAAAACTGTTAGAATTGGCCATCAAAATGTAGAAGGTATTAAAAGTAAAAATCTGATGCTTGACCTATATTTGGAACAAGAGAATATAGATATATTCTGTATGACAGAAACGTGGTTACTAGAAGAAGAGGCTAACGTAATCAGTTTTAACTCTCATTCATTAGTTAGTGCTAGTTATAGATATAAATATGGAAGAGGCTGTACTGGTATCCTAGTAAAAAATGGTTTCAAAGCTAAATGTAGAAAAGATATAGATAAACTTATTGCAGAAAAAGATTTTGAAGCTAGTTGTATAGAAACGAATAAATTTATAATACTAGTAGTTTACCGCTCACCTGATGGCGACTTTTCGGAATTCATAACAAAACTTGACCTTAGCTTATCAATGTTAACGAAATCAAAATCATCAGTTTATAAGAACATAATTGTTTGCGGGGACTTTAATGTAAACTTCTTAGGTAATAGTAATCAGCTAAATAATTTAATGGACCTCTTTGGTTGTTACAACTTAAGGCAAAATATTAAAGATATAACTAGACTGACAAGCCATAGTGCTAAATGTATTGATAATATATTCTCTTCGATAGAAACATTAAGCGCAAGCGTGGGTCCTGGAGTAAAATCGGATCATTTTGCTCAACTAGTGACTGTAGTAATTGATAATGACATAAAATGTAATAAAATAATAAAACAAAGATTAAATAACAAGTACAAAATAGACACTCTTATACATAACTTGACCGAGGAATATAGATACAATATCCATTCATCTTTTAATGACTTTTTCACACAATTTATTAGACATTTAGATGCAGTTATGCCTTTTAAAATTTTAAAAAGCCAAAGGAAAAAAGCCTATGAATGGACTACCCCCGGGCTAAAAAAATCTCAAAATCGCTTAAATGAATTGTATAGTTTGTTAACATTGACTAACGATAAAAACATTAGAACACATATACGTAAATACAATAAAATTCTTAAAAAATGTACTTTAACTGCCAAACAGATTAGTATCCGGAACAAAATTATTTCATCAGATAATATAATACAAACAACATGGAGAGTAATTAAGAAAGAAACAGGAAAAGAAATAGATCATAGCACTGACATTAGTAAAATAAAAAATTCCAAAAATGACATTTTAACTTCACCGTCTGACATAGCTAATTATTTTAATACTTTTTTTTCCCAGGTTGCTAATAACTTAACTAGAAATTTGGTAAGATCTGAAGGTAAAGCTATAGCTCTCTTGACAAAATTTACTGAGTCTAGTAAAACTACGTTTTCCTTAAGGTACATGACACCGAGCGATGTAATTAAAATAATAGGTAACTTTAAACCTAAAAAAACTTGCGATCTATGGGGAGTTTCTATGCACTTACTTAAGGAATTGAAATTTGTATTAGCGGAACCTTTAGCCATTAGCATAAATGATTGTATTAGTAGAGGCGTATTTCCAGACATACTTAAAATTGCGAAAGTAATCCCCTTATTTAAAAAGGGAACTCGAACAGAAGTTAATAATTATAGGCCAATTTCTTTACTTCCAATATTTAGTAAGGTTTATGAAAAATATGTAGCGAATGAACTTTATCATTACCTGGAAAACAATAATGTAATCAATCAGAGACAATTTGGATTTCAAAGAAAAAAGAGTACTACTGATGCTATAACAGGACTATTAGAAAAAGTAATGTGGGACTTAGATGGATCTAAAAACACATATGGCCTTTTTTGTGATCTTTCTAAGGCCTTTGATTGCGTTTGCCACAAAACACTACTAGCCAAATTAAACCATTATGGCATACGTAAAAATGAGCTTTGCATAATAACATCCTATTTGCAAAATAGGATTCAATTAACCGAATGTAATGGTCATATGTCAGAATCATGTAGTATGAATTTAGGTGTACCTCAAGGGTCAATTCTTGGTCCTCTACTGTTTTTACTTTATGTAAATGATATTGTAACTTGCGTAGACAAAACAGAAAATATAGTTTTATTTGCAGACGATACTACAATTATAGTAAGTGACAGTAATAAATCAAATGTAAATTTGAAACTAGACAGACTTATCAACGACATTATGGAATGGTTCAAAGCGAACAATTTACTACTAAATATTGATAAAACAAATATAATGAGATTTTTTTTAGGTAATGGACATAGTATTGACCCTGCAAAAGACACGATTATAAAAAATGACATGAATATAATGAATGAATTAAAATTTCTAGGAATTAAGATAGATAGTAAGCTAACTTGGACTCATCACATTGACAGCCTATCAGGTAAACTAAAAGCAGCTGCTTATGCCATTAAAACTATCCGACAATTAAGTGGGATTCAGGCGGCCAAGTCAGTTTATCACGCGTACTTCCACTCGGTCATGAAATATGGGATATTGGCATGGGGAAATGCTGCCCAATCTGATAGAATATTTATACTGCAAAAGCGAGCAATACGTTTTCTGTTACAACTGAGTAAGTTAGACTCTTGTAGAGACAAATTTAGAGATTTAAATATAATGACATTTACTGGAGAATATATATTACAAAACTGTATTTATGCAAAAATGCATATAGATAATTTAGATTTACAAAGTGACAAACATAATTATAATACACGCAGAAAGAATGATGTGTCAATCTCAAATCATAGGCTAGCTAAGTTAAACAAGAGTTTTTTGTATTTAAGTATTAAATTTTATAATAAATTACCTTTGCATATAAGAAAACTTAAAATTACAGAATACAGTGTAGCTATAAGAAACTATTTAATGTTAAAATCTTTTTATAATATTGACGAAGCTTTAGCTGATGAATTTTACTTGTAAATTAAATTAAATTGAATATCCTTGTGAATATGTAATGTATAATATGACCTATCTAAATGTACAAACATGTATTTAATTGGACCAATAAATGAACTGAACTGAACTGATAGAGCCCTTGAATATTGAACTGAGCTATTTGTTTATGAAGCTCTTGCGGATATATTATTAGTTTTCTAATTGAAATAAATTGACTTGTCTAAGTGCTTAAATTAAGGTGCAGGGATTAATTTTAAGAACAATCACGAATTAGCTGCCGATTTAGGCCCGAATAGGACCCTGCGTTACGCGCCGCGCGTAATATCTGCTACGTCGCGCGGCCCGCATTGGATCACTTTTGTATGTGATTGACATAAAAATAAACCTGCGAAGCGATGAATAACGCCTTATATATTCCAAAGAGCAAACCTTTTTTTAACCTATCGCACCTGAAAAAATGTTTTAGCAAAACCAAATTCATAAAATATTTGCTCTCATTAAACTGGTAGGCGTCAAAAATTGTAGCTTAATTTCGATTGACCGCTAACCATGTCGAATGACTTATAATTAACCTGGTAAAGGACCTACTTTATGTCCACAGAAGAAGGTTCAAATTCGAACCCAGTGCATAATTAGATATTAAGCATGTCTCGTGAATCCACCTTGGCCTGGTTGGAACCGCAAATCACCGAGTCTTTCATTGATTGATTTTCAACAGCACATTAAATTATCACGTTTTATTAGAAACCTAAGTAGACAAAAACCATTGCGATTAAATTAATGTAAAAAAGAGAATGTTCTAGCATAGCCGCGAGTCATGGAAAGGGAGTTATTTGTTTGTAACTGTGTGTCGTAATGCCAATATGTACATAATATACAACCTAATTACCTTTTGGAGTTGATCTAACTGTAACTGATTGATTTTGCGATGCAACAATGAAGTCGAATAGTGACTTCAATGACGTCGATATTTTACATAGGTTTGGGAAAGTAGAAAAAACTTTTACTATATTTATACAACCAACGCCTGGAAATTGTACCTATTTCTGGAACGGAAATAGACTTAATGGGAAGTTAGGCATTGTTGAAAGCAAATTGGTAGCAAAATTACCTCGAAATGCAATCCTTATGTACGATAAGGATCTAAAACAACTATAAATAAATAAATAAATATTTCCAGACAATTCACACAACAACATCTAGCCCCGTGGTAAGCTCTAAGCTTGTGTTACGGGTACTAGATATCTGATATACTTAATATAATAGTCATACATATTTATATAGATATTTTTTATTATAAATATTAAACTATGGAAATAAAGAATGTTCAGCTTATGGAATAGACACGATAGTTTCAATATGGCAAGCGAACTTAACGAGAGCTTTTCTATACATTCGACGAGTATACAGATTAATAAGATGAAGCCAATATTGGTACCTATGTATAAAGAACTTTGTTACTTGTCTATCTTTTACTTAAGGGTCTTGCCTATGTGTGTAAAGGTAAAGATGGAAGAAGGAACAACCAGGCAGTAGGAATAAGTTAAATACCTACATTTTTGGGTAGACAGCGAAGGCCTGAAAGCCTTCAGGTAGGTGCTGTAAGTTCAGACATCTCCCTTCCAAAGCTCGGCGTGGTCAGTGAGGCGCGGCGACTTCGCAACCTGCGCCACAAAACCGCGCGACTCGCCCCCCGCGCGGCACTGCCCGACCGCCGCCAGACATGCGCCCGCTCGCGCTGCTGCTGCTCGCCGCCGCCGCGCAGGCGCTGCCGCCGGACATAACGCCGCCCGCTGCGGGAGACCTGGCCGACGGCGCGACCGACGGGGAGCTGGAGCCCGTGGTGCGGAGGAAGAGGACCTTCGGAGATGTCGTGTTCCGCGGACTGGCCGACGTGCTGGGCTACTCCGTCCAGCGCAGGCCGCCCCTCCCCGCCGCGGCCTTTCCGCCGCCGCTGGACCCCGTGCCCGGGATAGACACGCCGCTGCAGGCCGGGCCTGCGCCCCCGCCGCCGTGCGGCGCCCCGCGCGCCGCCGGACCTCCACCCTGTCGAGCGGCCCCGCCGCCTCCGCCTCCGCCGCCGCCGCCCCCTCCCCCGCCCCCGCCGTGTCCCAAGCCCCGCGCGGTCCCGAGGAAACGAAGACCGAGGCCACCTCCGCCGCCGCCGCCGCCTCCGCCTCCACCCCCACCGTGCGCGAAGCCTCGCGCTAACCCGGCCACCCCGGCTCCGTGTGCTCCGCCACCTCCCCCGCCTCCCCCCGCGAAGGATGGTCTCGAGCGCGTCTCGTCCAACTTCCGACTGGACTTCAACTTCAACCGCGCGCCGGTCGCGACTCCGGCTCCGGCCGCCGCCGAGGCTCGCGCCGACGTAGCCCCGGATGAGTACGAGGAGGACGAGCCGCTGGTGCAGTTGTCTCCGCGCGCCGCGCCGCTCCCGGCGGAGGAGGCGCCGGCGCCGCGCGTGTACGTGGACGCCTTCGTGCTGCGTGACGGGGTGCCGCGCCGCGTGCCCGCGCTCAGCGCGCGCCGCCTCCCCGCCGCGGCCGCGCCGCCGGCGGACGACGACTATTTGGCGGACGACCAGGACGCCGCCTACGACGACTACGAGGACGCGCAGGAATCTCGCGACCGCGCCGAGGCCGTGAAGCGATTCGGCACCGCCGTTGACCAGTTCTGGAACACAAAGATAAACGCTCCTCGAAGCCAGGTTCCGAAGCTCCCCGCTGATCACTACCAGAACGTGCACTTTGGCGACCGCGCGCTCGCCGACCTCGTCCAGGAAAAACGCAAGCAGAAGAACAAAAGAAAGAAGGCGAAAGCCCCGCCGACCCCTCGACCCGAGGCGGAGGCGGAGATGGGCGAGGAAGCGGAGTCGACGACGACCACCGAGGACCCGCGGGCGACCCTGAGACCGCGCGTGCTGCCTCCCACGGAGCAGAACCCCGGCCACATCGACACCGTCACGGTTCGCGTGCCGCCCATTTACCGCGAGAAACGCCCCAAGAAATACCACCGCGAGCGACCCGAGCGCCCCGACAGAGACGAAGAGGACTCGCCTAGCTACGACCGCAACGCAGGTAGCAACTCCGCCGAATCCGATATAGAAGGCGATGACAGCACCATATCGCAGCAAACGGAGAAGCCGCGCAAGCGCCGTCGCAAACTGAGCCGGCGCGCGCGCTCCGCCAGCGTCGAGGAGGAGGAGGAGGTCTCCGACGAATCTCAATCCGAGGAAGACAAATTCTTCGCAGAGCTTAAAGCCCCCGCACCTACGAAAGACGCGGACCGCGCGAGACACGAGAGCGATGACCACGACTACTTCCTCAACGATCACGAGAGGATACAGGAAGATCCTGAACTACAGGAGGAAGAAGACAGCGAGGAGGATGAACGAGCGGATGAGTCGGAGCGGTCGCGAGCGGACAGCGAGCGGACGGGGGACGAGGGCAAGGCGGACGAGCGCGAGCGGACGGACCGGCTCAGCCCGCACGCGCGGGTGCACGTCGCGGGGTACAGGAGCAAGTACCTCGCGGCGCACACCGCGCAGCAGGACGACCCGCGCCCCGCGACCGCGCCCGCCACCGCCACCGCCACCGCGTGATAGCTCCGCCATATCTATTTATTGTGCAGTGAGTATATTTCCTCTTCACATAGTAAAAATCCCATAATTCACGAACTCTACAAACTTGTTATTTAGTTTGACGCGCCAAAAAATTGTTTAGCCTATTCAATTCATAGCAAAAGTGCTAGTAGATTGTTCCGGAAGCCAGATTTTAAAAGTAAAAGCTGGGTTCTGGTCCCCACCTGAACTTTCAAAATGACGTCGGTAACTAAATTCTCATCAAGCAAATATGCACACCATGCTCATACATTTGCTTTTACATACCAAGTCATTATATTTTGTAAGAACAATAAAGTAACTTTCTCGTCCTTATCATACTAAGTACATGGCGCCATAAACTAGAACAGAATCTTTTGGTTCACTTTAGTAAATGTAAAAATATGAGGCGCACGGTACACGAGCTATAGGAAACTGTAATTTGGTACGACTTGGATACGAAAGTACCAAATGCTTTGAAAACATGAAATCTATAGAGACAAACACTAAATCACGATATAATAATTTTCTTTTGAAAAAATAACCAGAGTCCAATTAAATACTATGAATTTTTTGTTGTTGTTCTTCATTCAAAGATTAAAATCAAGAACTTACAAATGTCATTAACATTATTTACCACATCATCATAGAGTCAAAAAACTATGTTATTAGATTCTGAATCTGAGTTGAAAGCCGACTGCAAAATGCTGCTTTCCACAAATCATCTGTCCACTTTAGTGGACGTCCGACCTAGGTTGAGATGGCTTATATTGAGGTAGGAATCTTCATCAGTCATCCACCGGTTCATTAATTCATAGTACCAATTCGTTGTTTCAGATGAAGAATGCAAGCCGCGTCGAGCTCGGGGCCGCTCGGGACCGCAAGTGTCAGACCCAAGTGCGCCTGCGCCGTAGTTAGGACGTTATTATTTTTGTACTTACTTAATTTAAGTTTCTAAATAAAGCGTTTCGTCAGTATTTCGTGTATTGGAGGCTGCGGGCCGCGGCGCGTGACCGCGGCCGCGGCCGGCCCGAGCGCGCCGCGAAGGTCGCGCCACATTTGATTTGACAACGGGGCAATGACCCGCTACATCATCATCACTGCCGTGCCAACAAAGTCACAATCATACTTTGGTATTGTTATAGACATTCACCAACCCGCACTCCGCCAGCGTGGTGAAGAGAGAAGTCCCTGTGCCCCAGCAGTGGGAACGTTAATAGGGCGATGATGATGACAGTTATATATAGATAGATAATTTCTTTATTGCTTACAGACTAACTTTAAAATAACAATCAATAGCCCAATGGAAGAGATCGCTAAAAGCGATCTCTTCTTTTTTATCTTTTGTTTTAGTATAACCTTACTACGTCCCCAAATCCCCAATCCCAAAATGACACAAATTAAATCCCTATTACAAGAAAAAACTTAAAGACACTTCAGCCATTTACAGTGCCATGCAGGTTCTTTTGAGGTTTTTAAGAACATCAACATTTAAGTTAAGTAGTTAAGGAAGTTAAAGATTTTACTTTTTAAACTATTACGGCTATTAACACTATTTAGATTTTAACGGGATCAGGACAACCGTGATCATGGCGCATGTAACTGTGCCGAAATATCGGGAAACTCAAAACACAATAAATCATGATAAATATCATCTAAATAGTGTTAAGGAATTCCAATATACTTACCACTAGATTAGATTTAGAACTAAGTCGCCAGTTTTAGTATAGATGTAATTAGGGTAATAGCCCACATTGACCAGATAAAATAGGTGAATGAAAGTGTTTACAGGCACGTGTCAGGGCCGCGCGCCCCTGACCACAACGCGCGATTTCACGGAACTAGGCCCCACAGACCTTCGTTTTTATAGAAATGTCCTAATGAGGTGGATTGGACAAAAAAACTGTCACTAATGTAAGAAATTACGGTTTTTAATATACTTACACAATTTGATCTTAACTTATTGACTAGATTTGTGAAATTTGTAAGATTCAATATTAAAGATAACTTTATAATTTTATAAGTCGTGCCCTCGTCTTGAAATAGTTTCAGAGAGACACGGAGTGTCACATAACATGCAAAAAGCAGTCAAAACTATTATAGCACCTTCCTTTTGCGTCCGTGTTAAAGATAATTACTCGTTCTTCGTTAATTATCCATTTTCTAACACACAAATTTGAGAATATTAAAGTTGTACTGTATTCGGGCTTTCGTCTCATCCTCAGCTGTTTTTCTAAAACAAAACATCAATATTAAGGAGTAGATCAAAATTCGCGACAGACTGCCAGTGTCTCAATTTAAGTCACGAAGATTTACAAACAACCTAGAGCAACTCCTCGAGAATAAAATGAAAGGAATAATAATATTGTTGGTGACAGCAATGCTCACTGCGAGTGATCATTAACCCGCGACATTTCGTAGGAGGTCGGTACTTTGCGTTAACTCTTAGGGTGCTTTCAATTAGCGCGTTTCGTCTGCGGCACCGCAAGTGGAGCGTATGTTGTACGTTCGATTGTTTTCATACAAAAACGCCGCTAGCGCGAGCCTAGGTCTCCTGGAATGGTTGCCTTACAGAACGCACAGCTTGAAACGCCCAATTTGAACGCATCATTGAATACGCCGAAAATTTTAATGGGATCTGGATTGGATTGGAGGAGTGTCAAGTATAAAAATAATCATAAAAATACATTTGATGATTATTTTATACTTTGGAAAATATGCTCCGTACTGACCTCGTACCTTTTTGAAGTCCGTTGAAAACTGCTCAATATCTAATCTACTAGATTAGGATCTAAAGAAATCTTCCTTCCATCAACGTTTCCAGTGGGTTTTAACGAGATTTAGGGATCCTTTGTATGAGATGTAGATAAGGTGAGTATTCGTCAACGCTATTAAACATACTCGCCCACTGCAGTCTCGCAGCTGGCTCAGTGCGCGTGTCGCTCGTGGTTGCGTAGCGACTGGCGGTGCCTGTAGGCGGCGCCGCAGCTGGCTCAGTGCGCGTGTCGCTCGTGGTTGCGTAGCGACTGGCGGTGCTTGTAGGCGGCGCCGCAGCTGGCTCAGTGCGCGTGTCGCTCGTGGTTGCGTAGCGACTGGCGGTGCTTGTAGGCGGCGCCGCAGCTGGCTCAGTGCGCGTGTCTCTCGTGGTTGCGTAGCGACTGGCGGTGCTTGTAGGCGGCGCCGCAGCTGGCTCAGTGCGCGTGTCGCTCGTGGTTGCGTAGCGACTGGCGGTGCTTGTAGGCGGCGCCGCAGCTGGCTCAGTGCGCGTGTCGCTCGTGGTTGCGTAGCGACTGGCGGTGCCTGTAGGCGGCGCCGCAGCTGGCTCAGTGCGCGTGTCGCTCGTGGTTGCGTAGCGACTGGCGGTGCTTGTAGGCGGCGCCGCAGCTGGCTCAGTGCGCGTGTCGCTCGTGGTTGCGTAGCGACTGGCGGTGCTTGTAGGCGGCGCCGCAGCTGGCTCAGTGCGCGTGTCGCTCGTGGTTGCGTAGCGACTGGCGGTGCTTGTAGGCGGCGCCGCAGCTGGCTCAGTGCGCGTGTCGCTCGTGGTTGCGTAGCGACTGGCGGTGCTTGTAGGCGGCGCCGCAGCTGGCTCAGTGCGCGTGTCGCTCGTGGTTGCGTAGCGACTGGCGGTGCTTGTAGGCGGCGCCGCAGCTGGCTCAGTGCGCGTGTCGCTCGTGGTTGCGTAGCGACTGGCGGTGCTTGTAGGCGGCGCCGCAGCTGGCTCAGTGCGCGTGTCGCTCGTGGTTGCGTAGCGACTGGCGGTGCTTGTAGGCGGCGCCGCAGCTGGCTCAGTGCGCGTGTCGCTCGTGGTTGCGTAGCGACTGGCGGTGCTTGTAGGCGGCGCCGCAGCTGGCTCAGTGCGCGTGTCGCTCGTGGTTGCGTAGCGACTGGCGGTGCTTGTAGGCGGCGCCGCAGCTGGCTCAGTGCGCGTGTCGCTCGTGGTTGCGTAGCGACTGGCGGTGCTTGTAGGCGGCGCCGCAGCTGGCTCAGTGCGCGTGTCGCTCGTGGTTGCGTAGCGACTGGCGGTGCTTGTAGGCGGCGCCGCAGCTGGCTCAGTGCGCGTGTCGCTCGTGGTTGCGTAGCGACTGGCGGTGCTTGTAGGCGGCGCCGCAGCTGGCTCAGTGCGCGTGTCGCTCGTGGTTGCGTAGCGACTGGCGGTGCTTGTAGGCGGCGCCGCAGCTGGCTCAGTGCGCGTGTCGCTCGTGGTTGCGTAGCGACTGGCGGTGCTTGTAGGCGGCGCCGCAGCTGGCTCAGTGCGCGTGTCGCTCGTGGTTGCGTAGCGACTGGCGGTGCTTGTAGGCGGCGCCGCAGCTGGCTCAGTGCGCGTGTCTCTCGTGGTTGCGTAGCGACTGGCGGTGCTTGTAGGCGGCGCCGCAGCTGGCTCAGTGCGCGTGTCGCTCGTGGTTGCGTAGCGACTGGCGGTGCTTGTAGGCGGCGCCGCAGCGCGAGCACGGGAAGGCGCGCTCCACGCTGTGAGTGCGAGAGTGCTCCCTGAAAAACAACCATTCATTAAATAGTATCACTATGTGAGAATATAGGCCAATTCATTGGAAAAAAAACCATAGGGTCTTAGAAAAGTTTTGTTACTTTTAAAGTAATTGACGCGTATGTATACCTAGGTCAGCCATAGAATGTCCACTACAGGATTTGAGCCACGTTATAGATTTCGAATCATAATAGGACGTTGTCATACGCGCCAAAATAGGGTTGATGATGGGAAAGAAAATTCAAGACACTACAGAGAAATTTTGAGTGTTATGTCACACGAAACTTGAAATATCATGGCAATATCTTATTAAATTGAAATAGTATGTGTCCAGTATTTTTGGACGGGCTAACAGATTAACTAAACCAAATACCTATTTTGTAGGTAGCGTCTTCAAGCTTATCGGAGTATTTGGAGTTTTGTTAATAATAGACGTCGTTACCCATTCTTTAGTGAGAGCTGCAGCGGGCAGTTCTATCAGCGGGCGTATATTAACCGTTTAATGTTAATAATAGTAATAGTGTTTTGTCTAAAATACCTGAATTTATGTAAGTACGTCAGGCATAGACGTAAGGTACCTGAGGTCCCTTGGCGTGCGGAAGGCGCGCGCGCAGGCGGGGTGCGCGCAGCGGTGCGGGCGCGCGGCGGAGGCGGGGGGCGCGGCGTGCGCGGCGCGGTGGCGCGCCAGCTTGTTGGTGGCGAAGCGCGCGCCGCACACCTCGCACATGTACGGACGAGCGCCTGCAACATACGCACTGCATACTGACGTATACCGTAGCGATGGAAGTCATGCGACGAGAACCGTGTAATGTGTCGATGGAACTGTGGAAGTAGATAGGCCAGAGCGAGGGTGGATGGACGGTGCGAGGGATTACACGTGTGGGAGAGGATCGAGTGTTGAGACGGCTGGGGACGGAGGAAATGGAAGGAAAAAATATAATAAGCTCCCCGCGTAATGTGGGATAAGGCTTCCCACCCACGGCCGACTTTTTGTAGGACAAACGAACTGGCCGATTTTTCCACCGAATTTATGAGCGGATCGACGCCTAAGTCCGACATTTTGTGCTGCCAGCTGACAATTATGAATTTATGTAATAGTAGCACAGTAAAATATTATTTTTAAGACACTATTATCACCATAATACAATATTATATACGAAAATTTATCCTATTTTCCTTGGTCACGGTGTTGTGCGTGAACGGACCGATTTCACTTATTCTTATTTGTTTAGTTCGTTATTGGAGATGGTTCTTAAAGGGCAAACGATGTTTTCCAGCTAGTAATATCATAATAATTAATTAAGATGTTAATTGACTTATTAATGAATGTTTTTATTTATACAATTATTCATTATAATATTCTAAAAAGGTAAAGTTTGTGACGTTGTAGGGTGTAATTTATCTTAAAATAAATTTGGTACGTAGATTAAGGTATATGATTCTGCGGAAAAATCAATTATAACGCGGGTAACACCGCGGGACACTGGAAATATTTTAATATATTTTAAATATTTCCATGAATAACTTTTACAACGAACAAAGTGTAATTTAAAAGATTCATAGATACATACTACATAAAAATCGTTAAATTTAACCTAAATTTATTTGAAAAACCGTCTCACACACGCAGCAGACGGGATGAACATCGCCTGTGCTCTGCTAGAGCAAACACAGCACTAGTGAGCAAAAGTTTTTTTGGAATGGCACCTAAAATCTATAATAAAATACCCAATAATATAAAATAGTTACAATTGACAATGTTTAAGAACGAACTCCATAAACTTTTGACCACTAAATGTTATTATCACGTAAATGAATTTTTGACTGATAAAAAAAATTATAATTGAAATTGAATTTAATTGAAGCTGACATATAAAATGATGTTACTTACAATTAATTTTCTGTTTTCCTAAATATTTTCCTTGAATTATTTGCATAAAATATTTGCATGCTCTAAATAAGCAAAACATGTATGGAACTGTAACAACTGAAAATCTTTTTGTAATTAAATTGTAACCCATGTTTGCAAATAAACATTATTCTTATTCTTGTTCCTAACAATGTTTTAAAATATATTTAAGTTGCTTAATTGGCAACACTGTCGGTGGTCGGTGAGTAGTATGCGTTAACGCAAACATTTCCGAACGTTCCCTTTTCCACCGATAATCGGATCGGTCGGAATGCACCGACTTTCCTTCTGCCCGACTTTTTTTAGGTCATGTGCGTTAAAGTATTCATATCAGTATGTTCTATTTTTCACTTATAAGAATTCGTTTGTCGGTCGTGTGGGGGAAGCCTAAGGGCAAGAAAATTATTATGGAAATTTTCTACGACTTAAGAGAGCAAAATTACTTTAGCTATCTTCAAGCTGTAAATTTTATAAAATTATGTACAATTAGAGAGGTTTACTCCGAAGCTGTGGGCTAGACTAAGTGATATATAGCGATCTCTAAGGAGTAAACCAAAGTAGTAAGTGGCAGTTACCGGTGTGGGTCCGCATGTGGTTCACTAGAATGTTCTTGCTGATGAACCTTCTGCCGCACTCATTACATTCGAAGGGTTTCTCTCCTAGAAATAAAATAACATTTCAATATGCATTATAAACACAATATGATTAAGACAAGTGTATCACAATATACGTTATTATAATTAATTTATTCAGGAATGTATACTATGTTCAAATAAGGTCTTAAAATGATAAGGTATCAATACAAACTGCCTCGTCCAGGCATTCACTTCTCAACTCAGTATAAAACATTGAAGCGAACTGTCAAGACAATGCTATTTCCTATATAGTTTATGTTTAAACAATTAAGTTTTATTAATTTTAAGTTGAGCTGTCCATGTAGGCCATGTGCTTCTAAGGAAATAAACGTTTTGACATTGACATGTGAAAATTGGAATTCCTATACTATAGAAATGTATATACCTAATGACAGCTGTCATTTTTTCCACACAGGTTGCTACGCGCTGAGCCGTAGCGCCGCGTGACACGAGCCTACACGTGACGGCGTGACATCAACGCCAGGGGGTCATCTAATCGTGACGCTTACCGTACCTTTGTACCAGTCTACCGGTAAACAGTAAACTAAGAACTTGGAAAGCATCAGTTGACGACCTCCGTGGCTCGGTGGGCGAAAGCAGTTCGCGGGTTCGATCCCGCCACGGGACCAGACTTTGTAACATGTACAATTTCTGGTTTCGGATCTGGGTGTTTTCTAAGTATTATATGTACGTTTTAACATACATACAGTCGTGGTCAACTAATTAGGGACATGCAAGATAGTGAAGAACAATAACCGGTTATGTACATACAAATATAAAACCCTATTGATTTCTCAGTAGCTATTATTTGCATAATTTGGTCCGATTATTATGCTTTAACTCCTTGACCCTCACCTCAGGTAATAAGGTCAGGTAAGCGGTAACCGGTTACCGCTTGGGGATTAACGATGGCTGTAAATAAAAGAATAAATAAATAGAAGAATGTATTCAATTTTAAGGTATAATTCTGTAGCTGGGCATTTAATTAAGGACAGTAAACTATAATGAAAAATAGAGTTAAACAAAACTAATAATCTGCAGTATTATAATATCTTTAACAGCTCCATTTTATTACGTGTAAAATCAGTACCCAGTAGCAAAACCTTTGTTAGTAATTACCGCTTGACACCGATGTGGCATAGACATTATCAGTTTCTGGCATGTTTCGACAGGAATGTTTGCCCATGCCTCACAAAAAGCTTCATTAAGTTCATCTAAAGTTGTGGTACGATAAGTGGCTCCTTTTTTCTTGATTTCGTACCAAAGGTGCTCGATTGTGTTAAGGTCCGGGCTATTTGCTGGCCAATCTAGCACCGATACTGACTGACTGGTAAGAAACGATTTGACTGAACGGGCGGTATGTTTCGGGTCGTTATCATGCTGAAACGTCCATATAATAGGGAGATGCTCCTCAGCATAGGGAAGCATCGTTTCCTCTAATATTGCCTTGTATTGATGTTGGTCTAAGTTACCCTGAACTTTCCTCACAGGTCCCACTCCACGTCCAGAAAATGAACCCCACATTTTAATGTTTCCACCGCCATGTTTCACCTGCTTTTTTGTGAATCTTGGATTCATTTCCGCTTTTACTGGACGCCGTACGTATTGCCTTCCATCTGAAGAAATCAAATTAACCTTGGTCTCATCAGAGAATAATACATGTTGCCATTGGGCGTAGGTCCAATGTCCATATTTACGTGCAAACGCCAAACGAGCATTTCTATGTTCTTTCTTCAACAACGGTACTTTGCGAGCCACTCTTCCGAACAACCCTGCTTCTACCAGACGTCGTCGAACGGTTCTCGCTGAGACACCAGCTCTTTCGTCTGTCCCAAACACTTCGTGTTTAATTAAAATAGAGCCTAGAAACGGATCTTTCTTAGCTAACCTGGTTATCATTCTATCTTCTTGCGGAGTTGTTTTTCTCGATCTTTTTGTTCTGGGCACATTTAAATCTGTGTTATTGCGTCTGACATGTTGCACTGCATTGTATACCATAGTTTTTGAACAATTTAAATGTTCTGCTATCCTTCGGTATGGCCAACCATGCTCGACAACAAACTTCATGATAATTTTTCGTAGTGTTGGATCGCAACTTTTATTTTTACCCATTTTCTTCAAAATATTTTTCAAAACTTAAAATAAATATCGGGATTGCCGCCAAAACTACCACGAAACAATAAGAGAAGAAGTAAAAAAGTATTGAGATTCAAATTTTGGAAATAGAACGCAATATGGATCTTTTCTTTGATAGCTGCAACACTATTATTAAAAAACACACACAAACACCTTTTTTTTTAACACAAAAACAATAAATTCTGTATAAATTAACAACTTATAGTATTATACCAGTATGCATATAAATATATTTATATACCCTAGTATTTTTCAGCACAAGTATATATTCTTATTATTTCTACTTTCTCTTAACACAAATATAATCGTACACAGGCAGCCGAACAAGTAAATGTTTCGGCTAGTTATTATCAGTTTTAGTTTTGTATTGCTTAAGTTAGGATAATCAACTTATGGTTACTACACATTTATAAATTTGTATCTACATGTGGAAACTGTTTTTAGCTTTAGTGAAGTCACTTTATCCATATTAATTTATCTTAGGGCCAATTTTTCAATCCTCAGTTAAGTCGTCAAATAGTTATTTAGCGTATAAAATTATCCGTCTGTTTATCGCGCGAATAAGTATTTTCAATTTTTCAATCGTCTATTATATAGAGAATAACTATCAGTGGTTTATCCAAACCAACTTCACACCATCTGTGTGCAAGCGAGATACACAGATACTGTATTCAAAGTGTTAGTGAAGAATAGCAACAAAACTGTATTTGACAGTTCAGTCAGTTCAAATCTTGTTATTTCTACATTATCTTTTGCGAATTAAAAATGAATCAGAAAATTGAATTATCCAAGAAACGTGAACGTGCTACTAATTTCAATAGTTCAGAAGTACGTTTACTGACCGAGTTGGTAACTAAATATCGGTCAGTAATCGAAAACAAGAAAACCGACGCCGTAACCAACAAAGACAAAGATGATGCATGGACCAAAATTGCAACAGCATTTAATGAGACATCTAGTGAAACTGCAGTACGCACGGCTACAACATTAAAATGAAAGTACTAAGGCGTAAAACATTTACGAAGAAAAAGATGACTATCCTTAGACAGGAGTTGTATAGAACAGGTGGCCGAACTTCTACTGCCCCCGATATCAATGATGTTGAAGATAAAGTGTTGGCAATGTGCTCTACTTAATACATCTGGACTAGATATATTAGAGCACGTAATGACAGTGATAATATTGCAAGTAGGTTGTGGATTTTCAATAAAAAATTCAGTATTTCAGATGTACTACATTATGTATACTTCTAACTTTTCTTTCTTTTATTTTTACCAGTATTTAACTAATGATTTATTTCTTATTTTGAATGAAAGTAAGTAGGCTATGGTTTCTTTTTTCAACCGAAATTTTCTCTAAAATTCAGTGTCGTCCCATGTGTTTAAATTATCAGGCCTCTCTCGTAAAGTTCGGGTTTTTCTATAAGAAGGATATAGATAATTAAGTATTTCTTCCTCGATTGATAAGTCGTCAATTGCTTCAAATACATCCATTTATAACAAATAACGGGAAGAACCTATGTCGTTTTACGGTTTTATCAAACAAAAATAAAACGAACGAAACTATACAACATAACCTAAACGTCAAACTTATCGGCGGGATAGAACCTTATCTGGTCTTTCAAGTAGCAGGTAAATTTATTCCTCTGATAGGGACCTTATTCGACAGTTAACTACTATCTGACCATTGAAAAACCATGAATATTGATATTCGACGAATAAAGGCTATCTGACTGTTTATCTAACGATTGAAAAATCGGCCCTAAGTTATAAGCTTTTTGTTTCCCAAATAAATAAAATAAATAAAATAAAATATCTCAGTGTCCCTAATTAAATGGCCAGCCAGCATTATTTGAACAAATAGCATTACGATAATCTATCAGCTATACTGTAAAGAGGTTTAATGTTTAAGAAGTTGTTATTGTTTGTATAATCGGGCACATAAATTACTAATTATACTTACATGTAAGAGATATGGAATATGCTTTAGACTTGTTGGAAAATAAAAAATAAATTCACAATTCGGTTTAACCAAAGAGTGTCCCTAATTAGTTGACCACGACTGTATATATATGAAATATCTATGCGGTAGTATATCACCTTACAAGTTAGCACGAGCTCTGCTCAGTTCGGGGTTAGGTGATGCCGTGTGATCAGACCGGAAAAAAATAAATGAGTACCAGTGTGCGTGAGCAGGTGAGTGCGCAGGTTGTAGTTGGTGGTGAAGGAGGCGCGGCAGGCGGGCGCGGGGCAGGCGCGGCGCGCGGCGCGGCGGCAGTGCGCGGCGGCGCGCCACCGCGACAGGCCGCCCGCGCCGCACGCGCCGCAGCGGTACGACTGCCGCCCGCCCTCCGTGTGCCCCGCTCTGGAAATGCGAATGGCGACGTTAATCACTCAAATCGGAATGATAATCTCTTTAGACATTTTGAATAACAAATTATACATTATAGTTTTCCACTTAAATTGCTCCATCTGTTGTTGAAAACTGCAGATAGAAATATCTCTGTACAACTTTCGAAACTATCATGGTTATCAATACTATTTTGATTTTTTACTATACTATACTATTTAGATACCATGAAATAAAATGTAAATGTAATGAGTAAATATTTTATTTTAAATCCAAATAGTATCTCCATACAAGATATGAAATCATTTATTTCTATTGTTTGGTATTAAAAATCTAAGAAACATGAAAAATAAAATGAAACACTGGTCTATCTTTTGTCTTGATGGAACTGCCTGATTAAGGGCAAACCATTATTTCAGCTGAACTTAGAAGGTCAAGAGGACATTCTCTAGTAGGACAGTCTCACCGAGGTAGTAAATACACACATATATATGTATATTTGAGTATTCCTTCTTAATCTATAATAGATGTTTATACTGAAGAGAAACATCAATAACTAAAACCAAAGCAGATAAATAATTAATATTCCGCCCCAGGTGGTATGAATATATTTACCTTTCTTATGCAGTAGTAAAATTGAAAGTATGTAGGAAGGTTGTATCACTTACACATGTATCTGGTAGTTGTACTTCTTGCGGAAGGTTTTATGGCAGTAGGGGCAGGTGCGCACTCCATGCTCCTTCGGTGGCTCTATCACTGCTTTCTCATTCTCAACCTAGAACACAGTAATACTTAGGACTTTTTAATACTTAAAAAATTACTATTAAAAGTTACAAACTTAATATCATTGATCAGATATAATTTTCTATGTCTACACAAATGGCCTCAAAACATAGGTTTGTCCACAGTTTAACAATGCTCAATGCAGTGATGATACTGTATAATATAACATGGAAATTTGATAGACAGCATTATAATTAAGAAAGTGGTGAAGCAATAGGTGATTTAGTAAATTAGGTACCTCCTGATCCACATTGTGCTGTGAGCTAACAGCAGCAGTGGCAGCGGACTCATCTTCTGTCTCCTTGGTGGAATGTTCCCTTAGCAAACGTGCAGCACTATCACAGCGCTTCTCATCAGTAAGGCGAGTCTCGAGTCGCGCGTGAGCGGCAGTAGGCTCCTTGTCAGTTACTGCGGC
The DNA here is from genome assembly GCA_929108375.1 of Gymnoscelis rufifasciata. Classification (NCBI taxonomy): domain Eukaryota; kingdom Metazoa; phylum Arthropoda; class Insecta; order Lepidoptera; family Geometridae; genus Gymnoscelis; species Gymnoscelis rufifasciata. Next base: position 252,450 of record OV815315.1, on the reverse strand, counting down.
GGCTCGATCCCTTAGGAAGCGGGCAGCCCTCTCACATCTCTGTAAGAAGGCGGCAGCAGCGTCGAGATCCGCTAGGCAGCGCAAGCAGAGCCCCGCTGGCGCGCCGTCCCCGGGCCGCGCTGACAGCCGCGCCACTCGCCACAGTGCCTCGCTCGGAGACCCCAGTCCCGTCCGAGCGCGAAATAGAGAAAACACCGGCCCCTCGACACTCAGGCAGATACGACATGTCTCCTCCAAGCTGCTGCAATCCATGCTGCGCAAGGAATTGATGCTATGAGGGATAAATTTTCAAAGTTCTAATTTCTCAGATCGGTTTCATGTTTCCTAGTTCCTTAAATGTCGGTTTCCACAATCCTGACAGGATCAGAATAGCGTCACTGATGTTCTACGATATATAATTACATCTATTTATGCTTTGGGGAACACTCGCGTAAAATCTAAAAACAACTTTGTTTACATTACACACAATTGACATTGACAGCTACGATACGAGACGACCACAAACAATGAGAGATTTTTTTATTGACAGTGACAAATTCATAGTAGTAAAAAAAAAAATAATTTATTTGAAAAATGGCGTTCAACTGAGAAAGTGAGAAACATCTTACTTTAGAATTTTATCTAACTCGACACTGGCAAATTGTCGCTTCAAGCGCAAAGTCAAATTAAAAGAAACTGAACTAAATAATTTATTACAGGATAGTCATCACCATCATCAACATCTAATCTATCCCATCAAGCATGCATTTGCCATTCCGATCCACTTTTGCCATAAATGTACTAAACTTTTGTGTAGCAAATCCTGTTTGTTCTGTTGTTGTTGTTCTGTGTGGTAGAAGCAGAAATAGGGTCTGAGGGCTGAGCGGTCTCCGAGAGCGTGTCTCGGTTGACGGAGGAGAGATACATATAGTGAAAATACACAGGGCATTAGGCACTTTGATGCGTTTTCGGTTTCTCGATTCAGCCGTCGTCAACTTTTACGAGCGGCATAACATACATCCTAATAATAGTACCATATTATTCAGATGTCTGTGAGCGGCATCCATGTATGAACGAGCGAGATAAATTGCCCGGTCGCCGCGGAACCGCATCTCTTATGTTTGGGCTGCGAGTTTTAGCTATTTGAATGGCTCATAACATAATAAATAAAAGCATTTCTAAAAAAAATTACGTTTTACAAACACATAGTTTTATTTTCGATGTAGGTACAGACTCGTGGCTTTTAAAATTACTATTGACTTAAGTGCCACCGCGCCTGATAAATATCTTCAGATAAAAATATAAGTAGATGATAGAAATAGAGAGTGTACTTAATTTAAAATTAAATAAAGTAGCTTCCTGATCGGATAAGTGTGCGGTTTTCTGCGTTTCAGCAATAGATAGTTATTCAAGGGAAACTTTATTCAATTTGCAACAGTGAAAATTGAGGTCGGACATTAGCTAGTAGGTACCTATTTTTGCATGCGTGGCTAGCCTGTATACCTATTACAAAGGGCTGAATGGATATGTCAATAAATTTTAATAATAATAATAATATAACTCCTTATTACACACCAAGTAAAAACAATAAGTAATAATATTTAAGTTGACCTGTCCATGTAATGTATGCATAGGCTTCTAAGGATAAAGACGTTTTGACTTTTACTTTTTTTTTAATACAAAGAGAGATTAAAGCTAAATACAAAATGCGTAATGGGCGGCCTTGTTGCTTAAGGCAATTTCTTCCAGACAACCTTTGGATGGAAAGGAAAATGCACAGCAATTAAATGGACTGTAATGTGTATAGCAAAGCAAAACTTACCTACTGGGCGGTAAGTCATAAAACAAAAATGTCCACCCCGTTACACACAAAAACTAGCTCTCAAACTTAAAATGCTGTCATGTTACAATTACAAAAATTGTTCTCCTACATCAATAATTTCGTCATATGCCACCCACTTTTGACGAATTTCCTCATTACGAAATTCCAATAAAATGTTGCAAACATGGTCCTTTCCCGCAGTTCTCACGCGCGCCTGCGCGCCCGGAATGCCAAACTGCGCACACAACTATACATTTTATTTGTACTACATGTGTATTACGCAATGATGGAATGGAGACCTGTAAGGAGGTAGTTATTGAATGATCTAAGTCGGATCGATAGAGAGCGAGGAAAGTGCAAGTATATTTGGTAACCGCGCGTGCGCAGTGCATACTGATGACATGCGCCCGAGTCGCGGCGCGGCGTAGGGGCTGGATTCAGGGCAGAGGTATTTTAATTAATCACCGTAAAGATATATCAAAATGTTTTGATTGCAGGTTTCCACAGCTGGACATAAGGCAATTTGCCACATTTGACAGTTGTGGTCAGAGAAGACTGCTGCACATCTTCTGATTAGTTTTTCCTTATTCGGGTACAACAGCGCCTATCCAAAGGGTGGAAGACTAAAAACCCTTCACTAGGTTGTGCTTCTATAATTGTCAGTTAAACTTTATCTGATGTTATAATTTGTTATGTGGTAAAGCTTCAATAACCCGTTATTTCGGTATTTTTTTCTACATTTCAAGGATCGAAAAACCTATCTACTTACCTAATCTCTGAGATGTTGTAGGGGGTAATCCCTCGATCTACTGAACCTGTAGATCTAGAGACTATTTTTATCTCAGGAACGACGGGTCCGATTTTAATCATTATTTCACTGTTATATAGCTTATTTATCGAGGAAGGATATAGGCTACTTTTACCGCGGAAAAGCTAGTCCAATATAACGCGGGTAACACCGCCGGCACTGTGTTGGTCACTTTCAGTCAGATTTTGGTTGTTGTTGCTTTGCTGTCCCAAGTCCGCCTCTGTCCCTGGTGGTACAATTTTCACCTGATTACGTTCAGGCCTATTGGTATGCGCGCACAGGTTCATATGACGAGGTCTACGTGATGCTCTTCAAACTATACCTTCACCTAATCTGAACCTTGCTCCTGTCTTAAAAGGGTTCAATTTCCTCTGGCTCTGATTCGGAAGCACGTTTGTCTGTAACTTGGTTTAGGAGTAAAACTATCGCTAAGGACGATGAGTGTCCGGCCCCCGCCCCCGCACCCCGCCGGAGAAACCTCCGCGCCGGCTACATACTAATGCGATATCTCTAAGTTATAAGTATGAGTGCCGTCCCCGGTGGGCATCGGTGTCAGAACGGTACTCGCGCGAACCGGCCGTGAAGCATGAGACTTAGCGCTGTGAGTGGAAAAGAACAATCAGAGTAATCAGTGATAGTGATTGTGAGCTGTGTGCTAATATGCGTGGTTTTCAGATCGTGTTGTTAGTGTTCGCGGCGGCGGTGGCGGCCGACGGTGGCGCGGCGCTGCGAGCCAAGGCGCGGCTGCTGGCGCGGCTGAAGGGAGCACACAAACGGCACGTTCTGTCCGGGATCCCGCCCTACAAGCTGGGCTACGACATCCCGCACGTGACGCACTCCGTGGTCAAGCCTGTGGTGGTGACCTACCCGCCCGCGCACGCCGTCTCCGCCGTCAAAGTTCCCCTACACCATCCCCTGCTGCCCAAATACCCTCTGCCTGTCGGGCACCGCGTTCCAGTCCCTCATCCGCACTACGGGCTCAGATTCCCGCATCTTCACAAAGCTGTGGTGAAGCCGGATCAGCACTTCCACCATCATCATCACCACGTGTCGCCGCGGCCAGTGTTGCCCGTGGTGCCGGTAGCGCCGGCCCCACCCGTGGTCGCCCCTCTCCCGGCGCCTCCCCCGGTGCTGCAGACCGCTCTCCCAGCTCCCCTGCCCCTAAAGCCCGCACTTCCCGCGCCCGCTACGCCTCTCTTCAACTTCCCACAGTACGCTCCGCAAATACCATACGTCCTGCAGCCGGGTGGCGCAGTACAAACATCCTTGTTCGCGAACTATCCGCGCTTCCCGTTCTTCAGGTACCAGGGACCGGTGTTCCCCCTGCATTCCTCCACGTTCAGCCAGATCGTGCCGCATGCCCAGGTTCCCCAGTACCTCCCTCAGGGCGGTGATGGCGTAGTAGTCGAGGCACCGAGGCTGGAGCCGACTCCTTCGGTGCACGTGCTGGAACAGCCCGCCATCCCCGCACCCCCACAACCCGAGCTACATGTCCATCCAGGTGTACAACTCGCACACCCTGATGCTCACTTTCATGGACACACTGGAGTACAACTGCCTGCGCAACCAGAAATACACTTCCAAGCTCAGCCTGGTGTTCACTTGCAGCCTGCGCAACCGGATATCCACCTTCATGCGGCGCAGCCTACGCTCCATATACAGCCTGGACAGACGGAGGTACCTCTTCATGACGGCCATGGTGTCCAGCTCCAGCCTGCTCAACCTGACGTCCACTTCCATACAGGACAGAGTATCTTGCAACCAGGAATCCACTTACAGCCTGCCCAGCCCGACATCCACATCCATGCCGGGCAGGGTGTGCTACAGCCAGGAATCCACCTACAGCCTGCGCAACCTGACGTCTTCCACAATGGACAACCTGGCGTTCATATCCAACCCGGCCAGTCCGATATTCATTTCCAAGGACAGCCGGATATACACTTCCAGGGTCAACCAGACGTACACTACCAGGGACAACCAGACGTGCACTACCAAGGTCAACCAGGAGTGCACTACCAGGGTCAACCAGACGTGCACTACCAGGGACAACCAGACGTGCACTACCAGGGTCAACCTGGAGTGCACTACCAGGGACAACCAGACGTACATTACCAAGGACAACCAGGCGTCCACTTCCAAGGACAACCAGACTTTCAACCTGGAAGTGGAGTGCAAGTAAATTCCGGAGCCGATGGATACCAACCGGGTTTTTATCAACCCGGTCTCGAATACCCCGGCCCACAGCCGACGCAGCCAGCCGTAGAACACAACGGATGGTCTCCAGTACCCACTGAACCTGGGCTTCCTAACGGGCAGCACCCTGAAGACCATCAGTTCGCACAAGGAAACCATAATCAGCAAGGTTATGACCAGGGGCAAGGTTTTAACCAGGGCCAAGGTTATGATCAGAACGCGCAAGATTACGATTATCAGAACCAGCTGCAACAGCACATTCAGCAGCAGTTGGAGCAAGCACAATATGAGCAGAGTCTTCACCAAGACCAGTTTCCACCTAATCATCAGCCTCCAGCGCAATATGGGGCACCAGCTGAGGGTCGGAGCGCGGAAGCTTCTGCTGACGAAACTGAGGAGGAACAGAAGTTCCATAACCACATCCCTCTGGGCCTGCAACCACCTATTGACCGACCACTCGACCACTTCCAGTAGGTATCTACTTGCAGACGACTCCAGTGGTCGAGGAGGGGTGGTCTTACCTCAGTCTTGTGATAACATTTCGTACCTAATTGCCTGATTCGAGCATTTTTTGTCATAAATTTTGGAAGGCATGAATTCTTGTTGATAAGTGAGTGAGCTTATGATTTGAGAGTTTTGTGTTTATTTTGTTGCCGTGGTTTAACTAGTATTAACATAGTGTAAGTGACTGTTATTTATTGTTAAGATATTAAAATTATTTACAAATCTTCTGAAAAGTTTTATTTCTCGAATATATTTTTCCTGACAATTTATTCGTATTTAATTTCATTGCATGAAATTTGACTATTCAATACATATAAACAATGGCTTAATGGGACTGGAGTAGTCTATTTAGTCCCGTGATAAGCTCTAGTCTTTATTTTCTTACATTTACTAGACATTAAATACAATATAAATAAGAAGGTGCTCGTTTAAAATACAAACACGAATCCCTCAGAGGGAATCGAATGTTCGAACCTGCTACTTACGCCGCAAGTACTTTTACTCACTGCGCCACTAAATAATTAAAATAAATCTTTATTTAAAACATAGGTACATAATGGTAATTAAAGCTAAATTTTGTCCAGCCATCTCGCGCCTCGAATAGCCATACAAATATTAATAATTATAAAGCTATCTATCACTATGAAAACCTCGTCTAATAAAATCACTCACAGCTTGTCACATACATATAACATGTAGATTACATATAACTCGAACTCATTGCGGACTGCTTTTTACAACCTGAATACATACTCCTAGGCGAGTAGGCAGGTACTAGGTACATACACACTTCTAGTCCTAATGCATGTGTGATTGCGCTCGGTTTGGCAACGGCAGTGGTCCAGATCTGGAACACGCGTGTCTCGTGGCCACACCCTCAACCACCTTGTTTGTTTACATTCGAAGGCTTAGCCAGGTGGCACGTTAGAAACTTAGATAGTGTACGGTTTGCAAACCATACAGAGTACATGTTTCCGAAACTCAGCAGTTCACGCTATCACGTGCATTACATTCGCCCTTTCGGGCAGTCTCAAACTACTGTCTAGCAGACAACACGTCACGGCCTACTCTCACGACCATAATCTACTTGTACCTACGAATAATCCGTGAAAACTTACAACCTACTCTTTTAACACAACATACTACTATAAGATTGTAGGGAGCACACTACGCACCCTGCATCTTTGTATGGTTTGCAAACCGTACACATAGTATAGGATAATTATAATAATAATTTACCGATTTTTCTCTAAGAATAAATTTGAAAAGTATATGATAGATTTTTACATTAAGGGTTTCGTGTATTTCAACATTTTATACACGTAGAAAGTATAAAAGTTGCATTTCGAGCGATCACCCAATCCAAGTACTAACCACGCCCAACGTTACTTAACTATATAAAAGAAAGGTAAAGGTAAAACTACTAAGCTATAATACTAAGTAGATCTCGTTAAAACCGAGATATATTTTTTTAGTTTTATCATTCTTATTTTAGACTAGCTTTCCGCCTGCGGCGTAGCCCGCATTATATTAGATTTTCCCACGGTAAAAAGTAGTAACTTCTTACCAAGAATTAACAATATAGTTTCGAAAAAAGTGGCTGTGACATACGAACGGACTGACAGACGGACGTGAAGAATAAATCAATAACATATAAATAAATATTGCATCAAAATCAACACAGCAATATCTAGCCCCGTGGCACTTAGCTTGTGTTACGACTACTAGACATAGAATATACTATGTAGAGGTATAAACATTTAAATATATTTTTATGATACATATTAAAGACCCAGATCAAGGAAAAATTTAAATGTGTTTTTTTTTTATTTTGTTATTTGCACTTCAAGCGAACATTCACCCACTGTGCCACTGTGTCAAATCAAATAATTTCCTAAGGATTCCGTTTTTTGCCCTTTGGCTACGGAATCCTAAAAATTAACTAAGTTCCAGTAATTCCACACATGAAACAAAATTAAATTTGTAACTGTTTATCGTTATATGGGGATACAAACAAACGTAATACCTATTTTATTGTTATTGACGACCTCTGTGGCTCGGTGGGCGAAAGCCCGCCTGAAGCGCAGGAGGGTTCGATTCCCGCCGCGGGACCAGATTTGTACGATCTGCAATTTCTGGTTTCGGGTCTGGGTATTTTCTATGTATAATATGTATGTATTTACAAAAAAATAAAATGTATCTATGTAGTATATCAGTCCCCTAACACCCATAGTACAAGCTCTGCTTAGTTTGGGGTTAGGTGATGCTGTGTGATTAGTCCGGAAATATTTACCTATTTATTTATTTATTTTATTTTGAATATTATTTGGGATTAAAGCCAACCCAAGAAATTAAATAGTAAATAATTTGTTGTATTATGTTTCTTGTTGTATGTATTTTACCTAATTTATGTTTCCTGTTTATTTTTATTTTTTTAACTACAATTTCTTATCTATTCTAAATTAAGTTATAAATATTATTTAGTTACATAGGCGATGGCATTGGGATTGGCTGCATCGTGCAGGCGATAAGGGCAGTGAGAGAGCGTAGCCCGAGGCCGAGCCACAATACACTACAATGCTCAATAGACAAAAACCCTCTGTTATTACATTACCAACAATAGTACGAGTTAACCTTCCGTAAGCCTGGTGCGGTCCAGAAGACCCCACTTCATAATGTTAAATATTTTTAAATATAGATTAGAAAACTGTTTGTGAAAGGAGTGAGTGTTGAGATGACGGATGATAAAGGAAAATTAGTAATTATTTAAACAATAGTAGACTACGTATTATTTTACAGGTTTACACTTTACACAACTATTTTAATTATAAAAGGATGGCTTTATGCTTTGGCATTTTCAATCTTTTTCTGCATATTTATTTTCAGTTTAATTTTTTTACTATATGTTAAATTATCCCCAAGTAATGTGGATTAAGGGCAGGAAGATGATGACTATGTTAAAATTATACCCACCAAGCCGGATATCACTCCCTTTTGAGTAGGGCGTGTCTAAACATATACAAATTGATGGATATTGTACGAAACATGCAAATATTGTGTTCGAAGTTTGCATGCAGCAAAATTTCTATATATTTTGTTTATGTATTTTATATAAACTAGTTTTCGTAAAAAAAATTACCACACATTTTCTAAAATCCGTTCGATTGTTTGTATTATAAATGAACATTACTGTGATCCAATAGGGGATACCACTGATATGTAATCTCGCCAGAGTACAGATCTAGCGTAGATAGTTAACTGAAAAAAAAGAGTTTTGAAGTGAAACTTCTATAGAATCGTAGTGATTTCAAACCGGATGCAAAAAGATGAAACGGAAATGGTAAGAGACACAAATACAATGCTTTATTCAAATTTCTTTGCGCGATACTTCGTAGTTGAGACTACGAAGTATCGCGCAAAGAGGTATTGCTGTATTTTATTTATATTATTTTTGTAACATACTTTATGTAATACGCTTTATTGAAGTAATATAAATAATCCGAATAATTACAGATATATGTTTGTTTCTCTTATCATTTTAGCAGATAAGTTCATTGACCCTTTTTTTCTATTCGATATATATCATAATTATAGTTCGTAAGACTCCAATCGTGCGTCGTAGCTGACACACACACACTTTTTTTTTTCTTGATCCTAAGTTAGCAGTTTTATCTGTTACGAGTCCTTCAAAGCGAAAAAAAACTTTCTTGTTGAATAATTGATTAATCGATCATAGAGGTCACAAATACCATAGACGCCAAGAAATAAGATGTTTACTGTCTGTGCTTTTGACGCCGTCTACGCTCATTATTAAACCATAACTTTAAATCAAAATGATTTTCTGCCTAAAGGTTCTGGATAGGAGTCCGTCAGAACCCACCAGGCTTACGAGGGTTAACGCCAACAGGCTATTCCCACAGCGTGATAAAAGTAACTTGCAACTGCCTCGCACGGGTGGGAAGGCAATGGGCCGCGAATTTAATTATCGAGCGGTTCAAGGCGATTGGCGATCTAGTATTAAATGGGATGGGGATAAATTTTTAGAAGATCCATTACAAATAGGGTAGTATCGAATTAGATGTGTCTATAAAAACTTGGTCTTGTTCGCCTTTGGTCAATAGGTTTGGTGTTGTTTGTCCCATCTTTGAACTCCCATAGTCCAAAGATGGGACTAATAACACCAAACCAAACCTCATGTACCAAGGAAGAACCCAGTCCATCGATCAACCACCGTATATAATATACATTCATATCATATCAGTGGCGCGTTGGGCGAGGGTCTGCTTGCGGCTGCTAGCGGGTTCGATTCCCGCCGAGGGTTAAAGTGTTTGTGTGTTCTGCAAGCAGTTTCTCCTTGGTCTGGGTGTTTCATATGTATAGTAAAAATATCTTTTTAACTATGTCTATTATATTAAGTATATCAGATGTCTAGTACCCGTAACACAAGCTTAGAGCTTACCGCGGGGCTAGAAGCTGTTGTGTGGATTGTCCTTATTTATATTTTGATGTATGCATTACTTTTTTTAAGGCACCCTAACGTTAAGAAAGTGATTGCGGCTTGCGGGCCGCAGGTTGGGCACAGCAGCCCTCCTCCGGCCGCGTGCGGGCGCTGGACGGGGGCTGCGCCGCGGGATATAAGGCGGCGCCGCGGGCCCCCGGCCAGTGCGCGCGCGACACACACCGCGACATGAAGGCTGCTGTAAGTTGCACAAACCAACCCTTATGACACAACGAAGTCTAACAGAATACTTAGACCCTGCTTCACCATCTCCGAGGTGTAACTTTTCAAGTTATCATGGTTTTTAACAATGTTAGATCGGAAAATTCAAAAACTATTTACTCATGGTATGTTACATATTAAAACTTGAAACGGTATTGTTACCCGTTTCAAGTCTTGATATCTCGGAGTTTGACTTAATCAACGGTTAGAATATAGTTCTACAAAGTCAACTTACAACTGTCAGGTGACTGATGGACCGAGATTGCTCTATAATGTAATGACTACTTTACTCGTTGTTGGTGAAATGGGCCCTTAAGTAAATTTTTTTGTCTGTTCACAGCATCAAGTAACCCCAAAATGAGCATAGCAGAGCTTATTAGATAGATACGTATTTTTGTGTGAATAAAGTGTAGCGTACATTAATACCCGAAATCTGCCCCGGTATGGAATCGCACCCGCTGTGACTAGCACTCCAGGAAAATCTTTGAATCAGAATTCGGCCTAAATTCGTCAATATATTTACACCTACATTAATAATGAGTTTGAATACAATTTAATTTATTTACACTCATTATTAAGTTTGTCTCTCGCGCAAACTATTCGGTTAAAAGTATATTAGAAATTTCAATTTAGTTTTTGAATTGTATAGGTCCATAGATAATCAACACATATGGGTTTGATGAAAATAAATATTTTGAGTTTCAGTTCTAAGTACATAGGTTATACAGGTACATAGGCATATATAGGCACGTGATAAATGACAAATATGATTTAAACTTATAACACTATCAGCATTGCCACCAGAAATGTGAGAGGTAGCTTGGTTTTTATGTGCAATAAACAATTTACTTACACGGCGATATTGTTCATAGTGACTAAAATCGAGAAGAATTTGAAGCTGATTGATGATTGATGATCAAATGCAGCTGAGTTTATTGGGGGTTGGACCTTATAATTATTATTACAAATTTTAATGCGGCAAGACACAAATTGACTAGTGCATTTTTGTCCTAGATAGCATTGTTACATGAACAAAAATTGCCTGGACATTTTGCCTACATAATGACCACCTCGCCCATCTGTAGTCAAAACTCAATCTTATCGCGATATAGTATTTGTTAATCTGTATTTCGACTAATTTTCATTATTTAATTTGCAGCTGTGCTTGGTACTTGTGGCTCTGCTGGCGCGAGGAGATGGCGCGGAGACTGAGAAACGCGGCGTGGTCGGCCTGGGCTACGGCGGAGTAGGCTACGGTGGAGTAGGCTACGGCGGGTTGGGCTACGGCGGGCTCGGCTACGGCGGGCTCGGCTACGGCGGGCTGGGCCACGGCGGGCTCGGCTACGGCGGACTGGGCCACGGCGGGCTGGGCCACGGCGGGCTAATCGCTCCCGCCATCGGCCTGGGGCACCATGGCTGGGGCGGCCTGGGGCTGTACAACCACCACCCCGCGGGCCTGGCAGTGGCGCCGCCGCTGCTGGGGCTCGGCGCTCCGATCGGCTACGGCGGCTGGCATTGAGGGAGTAGGGTAGACTAGGTTTAGTGCCAAATTGTGATGAATGTCGTTGTTTGGATGATATATTTTGTATGTAACCATTTTATGTTTTATTTATATTTACACCTTGCTGTATCAGATGTTTAAATGCTTGCGAGGAATGCCGTAGACTTCAGTGGCGATACTCTTGAACGAATTGTAGCAGGGTTTTCGTACGAGGAAACATCAGAATTTTCTTATTTTTCATGTTTATCTGATGACCCTTGTTATTACATTTTTTTTATTACAGTTTTTGTCACAACAAATATCTAAAAGCCAAAAAGAAGTATCTAGGTATATTCAAAGATCAAATGAAGAAACATTGTTTATATCAGTAGTATGAAGGAATAACCAATAACGACTTATTTCAAATGTCAAAGAACATTATATAAGTTATCAGTATAACTTCAAAATCAAATATGTTGTAATTGTAAAAACACTTTTTTCTGGTATTCTGTTTATTATGAATAAAATTTTATGAATGCCTCCAATTTTGTACAAAGTTTTTATGGAATTAAAAATATATAAACAATAAAATCTTTATTTTCATGAACCTTTGAATAAATGTTATCGATGGAAACTTCCGCGTAACAAAAATAATCTTTAATAATTTGGGGTAGGTATCTAAGAAGTTAGGTAGGTAGGTAGGTTATTTATTCCTTTACTTGAATCCTATTTATATATGTATTTGAAGTTTCATTTTAAAATATGAACGAACTGTTTATTCTAAGGATGTATTTTGAGAACTGCATTCTAACGACACTTAAATATTTTGCAATAGTACGAGTACAACCTGAATCTTAAATATGTAATATCCAAAAGCGCATATTATGAGGTTATCATCGATACGAAGCATTAAATACGACTATTTCGCAACCGGAAGCACTCAACAAGCTGCGACGCCCGTCGCCGGAAGTTGCAAAAAACCTGTGGCCAGTGGGTACTTTACTCGCGAATAGATAGGTGTCCTGCCGCTACCAATTATGGCTAATTTCATTACTAACGCGTTATATCTCAATACTGGACTCTGTCACAACATTCAGAAACATTTGAATATACCCAGAACACTTTAATGCAAAAAGTGACCGATCTGAATAGTGCAAGCGCAAAACTGCAAGCAATAAACCTATATATGGCAGCCCGAAAATTACTTTAGGGCAATCCTACGTATACGGACCTCGTGCACTATTAATCTGGTAAGGTAAGGTATCCATCTTGAAACAGATTTAAATCCTACCGTTACTAGTGTGAGCCCGGGCCATGTAAGTGATACTTAAAATGTTTCGATATTTTGCTAGAACTACTAGTACACGAGGGAGAACATCGTATTGATAGCATAATTAAGATAGAAGGAGATAATACAATTTTCGTATAATCATATTCAGAAGGCAAACATCGTGTGGAAACCGGCATGTTGTGAGAACTTTAAAGAGTTTGAAGGACATGTGACATTCACCAACCCGTACTTGGCCAGCGTGGTATAACCTAATCTCTCTCGCCTAGAGAGAAGTCCCTTAGTCCCAGCAGTGGGAACGTTAATATGGTGATCATGATGATATTCTTCGCCAAGAAAACAACTCTTGGTGATTCAAAAACAGTTCATAGAATTCACAACGATGCCCTATCAGGGTATTTGAGCCATTGGTTTGAGGGACATTCTATTATTTCCTTTACAATATATATAGTGTTGCTTTGCTCGAGTGTTTAAACTCAAGTGGTAGGTACTGGGATCAGCTCAGCTCCAGTTGGCGCGATGTCGACAGACGTGGTGCGGCACCGCTGACCACGTGACCCGCCACGTGTGTGGCGCAACCGCGCGTAACTGAGCCACGCGGAAATATAACTAAAGCAAATACCTGGCTCCATACTTGTCTTGACAACGACGGGATAGGGCCGATTTCGCTATATCTGGACCATATGGTTTGTGATTGTAATTAATTGTTCAGTAGGTAATCTTACCTTTCGATTGAACTAAAACAGCTACACCACACCTATAATGTGTGTACTGCAGTGGCGTGGCGGGCGGCGGTCTGCTCGCGGCACAAGAGGTAGGTTTGATTCCCGCCGAGGGCCCAGGTGTTTGTATACTCTGCAAGCATTTTCTCCTTGGTCTGGGTGTTTAATATGTATAATAAATCATTATGATAGTTTTTCATTCGTATATATTGTGTACATCTATTATCTACGAGTACATATATATAAATATATATTTCCGGCATCTCAGGCCCATTTCACATACACCTGAAGACTAACAAACATAAAAATAGAAATCTTATAAACTGACGTGTCCGTATCGTGGATCTCTTGTTACGGCTTATACAATGTTACTTCCTCCGGCGGGAATCAAACCCGCCACCCGCTTTAGTAGACCTGCTTCCACAGAGCCAGTGGTGTCAAGTTATAAATCTAAAACATCGCTCGTTTACGATCTCGACGGACGAGACCTCAAGTGGACTAGTTTTGTGAAACTAGGTCAAAACTTGTAAACACTCATAAATCTGCATAAAGTTTACATTTTAATACATAAATACATATCGTTGTTCATTAGGTGCATGTCGTGCATGCTACACGTGGCCACGGTGATATGCGTGAATCCACTAATTTGGTGTTTGAGAAGATAAAGCCCCGTTTCCACCATTAGCTATAAAAGCAGATCAGGCTCAACTCGTTTTCGCCTAACTGAGATAAATATGACATTAAATTGTAATTTTTTTATGGTTGATTTTGGTTCAATAATACTCGATTTGTAGCATAAAATGGTGTAATTGGGGCTTAGGGGCCTAACGCATGTTTTATTATAAGTTTAGGCTTCGTAAGCTAAATAATATAGGTACCTATATAATATATAATTTTAGCATTTTTATACCTTCTGATGTTATTTTGAAGCTGAAGATTTCGTTTGCTCGCTTGAACACTCTCATTATTGTATTCCAGCGGGAATATCCATGAAACCCGAACAACGCTGTGAGGCAAATATTAAAATTGGCTAAACACAAGTAGTTTTTGACGGGTCAAAGAAAAAGGCTTGAAAACATGCTTTAACAAGTAACTGACTAGATCCCATTTACGCTACATAATAAATGGTTTACTGTCGCTTGGAAATTATGAGTATAAAAAACTGTCTACATCAGGACCTGCTCCGTTTTTAAAGTCGAGTAACTTTAACAGAACCATTATGTTACGGGCAACATGTTGCCCTCATCCGCTCGTACAACTCATGTACATACTTAAAATCACATAATTAGATAGTAGTATTCTATAAAGTAAGTTAAAGTACAAGGAAAGTTTTCTAAAATGTAAGACTACTTTTCCTTCATTGCAACTCTTATTAACAGAATGCAAAAGAGGTTGTATACAAAAGTAGGTAATTCAATTTTGTTGAAAATTTTTCTCCTAAAATAAAACTAAAATAAACTTACAAAGGTTGCTGTTTAATATCGTAAAGGAAACTTGAATGGATACCATCATCATCATAGTTACAGCCGTAGGGCGTCCACTGCACACGAGCCTACAGTCATTTCGGTTGGCGGCGAAAGATAAAGGTTTATTTTGGAAATCTGTAATTTAATTAGAACACATCATTGAAATAGATTTCAATCGAAGTAAACCACTCCATTAGCTCCTTTAATGAAACAAATAACAAACTCTGCTGATTGCTATATGCAAAGATTATTATGGTACATTATTTCCTCTCCAGTCAAAGTTTTGCGAGCTTATAGCTTTTTTATATGCTTTCTATAAAAGTAAAAATCATAAAAAAATTGCATATAAAATGTTATCATCCGTTTTTATAAGTAGATTGATTTTCATAAAATTATCTTGAAAAGATATATCAATAGGCGAGACGGCTATATAAAATAATAGGTATTCTGTTTAGTCCATCTGATAGCCCCTCCAAAAGTACTGGATAACTATTTTTGCTTCATTAATTTCTTAAACAATTAAAAAGATAACGAGCATCTAAGTCCCGGAGAGGGGACTTATGACTTCATCGGCAGTAACGCATTACATTCTCGTTACTTAAAGATAAACTTCAATGTACTATTCTATTTCGTCATCATTTTCGGTTTGCAATAAAATATAAGAAAGAGTACATGTGCAATTTATTGAAATAATCTAAATAGCTTACTAATTATTTATTTTAGTCGTCTCACCTATTATAATGTCTGGTATAACAATTATGAATACTATCAATAGTGTTGGGAATTAAATTTGCCTTCAGTTCAGTTCAGTTTCTTGTAATTGGGCTCTGCGCTTGGAGCGACAATTTGCCAGTGTCGAGTTAAATAAAATTATAAAGCGTAAATCAAATTTATTAAGTTGAACGCCATATTGCGTCTCTCAATTTTCATGCGAGCCCATGGTCTGTTTAGAATAAGAAAATTATTAGTCAAATGCCATTTTTTGGCACATGCCATCAAATGTATCAAAACTTCAAAAAGTTCGTGCCACATACTAATCTGAAAACAAAGAAAATGGCTTAGTGAGATAGTTGGCATCACGCTACGAAACCGGTACAAATAGATGATGAGCTGAATTGTCATCGCGCCTAGCACACGGGAACTTATTTGCATAATCTACTAAGACACTCCTAGGAATCACTGACTATTTAAGGATTGTAGTAATAATGCTATTTACGTCATAATTATCAAGGTGGTACCGAATGCACGTGCACCGTTGAGGCCGTAAAGGTAAACCCTTATGACCTGTGATACAGGCTTTTGCAAAACCTATGTCTGGCACCAGTCTTCGCAATGTGGTTCAATAGGCTTAGTTAATTATTGTGATCCATATTTATTTATTATAAGAGAAACTTTGTGAAGAAAATTAAATAAATCATAATTGCGGTAGGCGAGGGTCCGCTTGCGGCGCCAGAGGTAGCGGGTTCTATTCCCGCCGAGGGGTCAAGTGTTTGTATGTTTTGCAAGCATTTTATCATCGGTCTGTGTTTGGTGTTTAATATGTACTATAATTAAAAATATCTATATATAATATATATGTCTATTATGTATATCAGATGTCTAGTACTCGAAACACAAGTTTAGAGCCTACGATGGGACCTGATGTTGCTGTGTGGATTGTCCGGAAATATATATTTTATTAATTAATTTATAATTATTAAATGTTATAGTTTTTAAGTAGTAACCCCTATGTTTACAAGAGAGGCGTGGTCGCCAGGGTTAATCTTACAACATCCAAAGTCATTATTGGCCGTGATGGAGCGCGTGGCTCCGCGCTCGAGGCCGCCGCATTACCATGCTAACGACATGTGGCATCTGTATCAATGAATTATTCCACATTTCGCAACATTCTAGTTTTGGGCGGTTTCCCCACTGGTGCAGATCAACGCGATGTAGGGACAGTTTCGCAACTTCCGAATTAATAGCCCTTAGATCGTATAAATGTGTCCCAGAAGGGTCTCGAAGCATCACAAGCATCTGCTACCGTGGACCAACAACCAGCAACATGAAAGTATTTGTGAGTATTTAACTTAATTACCTTTATCCCTAAATCAATTAAATTACATTAAATTAATCCCTTAATAATACGTTCATAATACCATCTTGATCTAAGGCATTTTCTTTAAACTGTAAAAATCAATAAAGAAGTAACTACGAGTACTGAAGTACAATAATATTTATAATGCCCTTTAACAAGTGCTGAAATTGAAATTACTTTATTGGAAAAACAAATCGCATTATCCACAAGTTGGTACATAAACTCTCTCTTTTAGTATACGGTTTTAAGTCCGTAAAATGTCTTTTAAGGCGTTGATAAGTAGAGGTTAAATCGTTTGCCCTGACATCCGCATTCATTTATGAGTTTTAAAACTAAATTAAATTGTGTAGAGTACATTCTGATAATTCGAGATTTTTCTTATCTTAACTGTGTATGACTAACTTCTGAACACTTACCTCTATTTTTACGATCAATCATCAACATCATCCTAAACGTCCATTACTACTGCCGTGAACCCGCGGCCGGTACCAAGCCATCCTCAACTGATGCGAGTTCTTGTGTTGTGCATAGCTCATCACCTATTTTTTTATTACAGCTGTGCACCTTGGCGCTAGTGTCGGCGGTGGTGGCAGCCCCGGGCGCGGAGGCCGAGGCGCCTCGCGACAAACGCGGCCTCCTAGGGCTCAGCGCCGCCTCGCTGCACGCCCCGCTCGCCGCTCCGCTGCTGAGCTCCCACGCACACCTGCACGCGGCGCCCCTGCTGAGCTCCCACGCGCACCTGCACGCGGCGCCCCTGCTGAGCTCCCACGCGCACCTGCACGCCGCGCCGCTGCTGTCGGCCCCGCTGTCCCTGCCCGCCATCCGCACCGCACCACTATTGTCCTCCGCCCCTCTGCTCTCCTCCGCCTCGTTGTCCTCCGCGTCTCTCCTGCACGCTTCCCACGCGTCCCCCACCATCCTCCGCGCTCCTCTCGCCTCCGCTCCTCTTCTGTCGTCCTCCCTCCTGGCCGCTCCCGCCCTGAGCGCGTCGCACATTGACACACCAGTCCTGCACGGTAACCATATTGACACGCTACACCAGAATGTGCTCCACGCCGCCCCCGCCCCCCTGCTCGCCCACGCGCACGCGCCCATCATCAGCGCGCCCGCCCACACCATCAGGATCCTCGCGCCCGCCCCCATTATTAGGAGCTGGTGAACGCTGAATTCGAACGACTGCGCTAAATAAACGTTTTGTTTCTATTTCCAAGTTTTATTTACCTTACAGCCAAAAATGCCTGCTGATGGACTAAAGCCTCACTTATGCCTCATTATTGTGAACATGCCAAGATCTTTTAAACAAGTGCTATCAATTATTCAAGTATCTCATTTGGAAACCACTTGAAATATAATGAAACGGCAAATCATCATCCAGCCATGATGTCGAGTTTAGTACATTTTATTGGTTCTGAGGCCCAAAATAATGTTCATAACTGAATCATTTAGTTTCAACAGCAAAACGATTTTTATTCATACAGCTTTACGTTTTATTACGGATGGCCTCATCTTCTAATCGGTATTCGAAGGCTTTGATCGGAATATCCAAACAAGATTAGCATAATGAGGTGTAGCCGGTATAATGGTATATTTAGCATACAGCCTTGCGGCGACCATCCATCATCTAAGTGGTCCACGAGGATGGGCGCCGACCTTGCCCGAGATGGACGTTGGGCAATGCTGATGCCCATACATAGGCTTAGGGTACAACTTTACGTTAAACTGGTGAGGTTAATGTGACCCTAAAACAAAGCTGTTGTTTGTTGCGATGTCACTTATTTTTATTTTATTTTTAAATGAGTTTCCTAATTTGACCCTGATTATAATCTGTATCACATTGCAAAGTTTATTTTTAAATAAAAGCTAATATTTGCAAGTCGGTTCTATACAATGTGTATTTTCGAACCTTAATCAAACGAAATATGATAAAAAGTGTGGATTTACATGCAACGATATGCATTTAGGAAAATGGTGGACATTTTGAACAATCAAAAAATTAGTTGATATCAATAACTAAACATTTTGTTTTACCTTACCTTATCTTAATCCACCGATAATATCCGTTCCGTTTCATCTTATCTTGCCTTGTTTTATTAGTATTACATAATTTGTTGTCTGTTGATCTTTGTACAGGGCAGAAAGTACCTTATTCAAATGGATAATAACATGACAACGAAAAGAGGTAAACCCTGACCCATACTTTTTGAAAGAGATTTGTAAAAGAGTAAACCTCAATAATCCAGTTTAAAAGTTACTAATAAAATAAAACGTTTTTTTTGTTAAAATTCTAATATTTTTTTAAATAGTAGTATGAAAAATATGGATTACTGGATCGATTTATCATGCTCGATAAACGACTTAAATTTATCGATGAATATCGGTTAAAAGAAAATACATGTTGACTATTTAAAAAAACGGCCACTTTAATATATTTTTTAATGAAAACTACTTCATCTAGTTTTTTCTTCGTTTCTGTTTCAGTAAACGGTTTTATTCAAATTAGTCTCATTTGAAAACTTTTTGATGAAATTTTTTGTGTGTGTTTAAGTGGATTCGAAAGATACTTGCGGCGGACCCTAAATCAAGTGGATTTCGGGTCCGCCGCTAGTATTAGTACAGATTAGTCAGGTGATTCGATGGATATCTAGCAAAGGTTAATTAGACTTCCAGTTGAATGTAATTAGTTTGTTTGCCGCCTCAGTGGCGCGGCGGGCGGGGCCGGCTTGCGGCGCTAGTGCAGGGAATATCAGAGTTGGGTCACCGGACACATCATGTTTTAATTGAAAATATACATACAGTCTGTGCTCGCGACTTCGTCCGCGTGGAAGAGATGTACTGGGTAGCATTTATAATGACTCAGGCTAATTATTTACCAAATTAGATACATAATTTTTTTGATATTTTTGTTTATAAGTCTTATTTAGCAAACTATTCAAATTCAAATTTAAATTCAAATCATTAAATGTCCATATAAAAAAACATTAAGAATACTAAAGATAATAATAAAATACATTTAATATTTAGAATAATAATAATAATAAAATACATTTTACTAATTAATCCATCAAAATTGCAGTCCAGTGCTTCATAAAAAGACAGTCAGTGTCCAGCCTCCTAGCAATAAGCTGTAGGTAGCTGTTGGAGCTGTCGCGAACACTAACTAAACTATGTAGTCAACAACAATTCACAAATTTGTTATATAATACCATAATACTAAGAATTAATAACAGCCATAGAGGAGCGCTGAGATGGCAACGCAGTATTTTAACTTATGCTGTCTCTCCCTTCAGTGTATTGTAACACAAATGCAACTTTTAATAAATTAACTTTCCTTTTTATTATGAATTACATAAATACGTGTTAATCCGTAAAAGCCACAGGGTGTCAAACAGGCCACGGTGGATTAAGGCTACCAAAAATAACTGGAAGTCTATGGGTGGCTATATCCAAAAATATTCAAAATTAAAGACCAAATCTATAAAATCCTAAGGATCCTCTGGCTCCAGCCCAGCAGTTGTCTTCATACTGGTGACATGATGACGATAACCTATGTATACTTAATCAACTACCTCAAAATTCAGACAAACTGATTTTTGCATTAATAAATTATACTAATATAGCAATAGATGAAATTAAATCCCACAGTATTCATGTACACAGTACCAGCCCAGTGTTTACAAACAATAAATCTAGATGGCGAGATGTTTCCTTCATTCGGTATAATCCTTGACATTTCGACTTATTTAGTACTGCTGCGCTTCCCAAAACCATCACGGATACAAATTACTAACACATTAATTCACTTACGCCCATTAAAATTATAACAAAATAAAACTGCTTACAAATTGAATAACTAGTTGGTTTAATACCTAGATTAAACGGGCGGGTGTGGGTTAATTAGAGGAGGTAGCGGGAGCGCAAGCGGGGCGGGCGCGACGTTCACGACGCGACAGTTTAGCCAGTGCCGCACTTGGCGGAAATTCCTTTCCATTTCTACAATATGCATGATGACTGAAATAACTGGAAAATATCCAACCCACAAAGTAATGAAGCGTTGGTTGTATATTTTCTGCTTAACAGGGTCCAATTGGTATTCTGTTAGCCTGCCCAATAATACTGGACACTTATTATTGTTTTATCAATTTTATTAGAAAGAACAAAGATATAGAACATCAAAGTTAGGTCAGTATAAATCTCCGACAGCGTTTCGACACGCGAAACTTTAATGCACTGTAACGTCTAGCATTTTCTTTTGTAAGAATAAATACGGGTTTTTTTTAAATAGGTAATATAAATAACGGCATATTTATTTCAGTCATTCACCTTATTGGGTTTAAGTGTCTTGTCCCATGGATAAACGGCGGTTTCCCCGAGTACAGAGAGCTAAGGCAAAAACGTCAGCGACCGAGGCTGCCATAACTCCTAGAATATCCTCTACTCCGAGTAGATGTTAAAATTTGTAGCTAAATCTTTATATATATAATTCTTCTGTGAGTGTATATGTCACTGAACTCCTCCTACACGGCAGGACCGATTTTGATGAAATTTGTTGTGTGTGTTTAAGTGGGTTCGAGAATGGTTTAGATTCACAATACGGTCAACTAGATATTGTTTTTTGAGACGTGGGACAGGACAAAGTCTGTCGGGTCGACTAGTATACTATATTATTATTGATTAATTACTTTTGGTTAGTCTGATCGCAGAATTTATGAACCATAAATCATTCAACAAATTCAAAGCTTTGATAAATATGCAGTTCTACACTAGTTTAGTTTTTTGAGGGTTCCCGGTATTTCGGCACAGCTCATGCGTCATGAAACAGTTTTCTTGCCATCTGAAACACCTGAAACTTGTGAAACTCTGATAAATTCATTGTAACTGCTTCATGTTCTAGTCCACTTACATATCTTGTAATCTTTCTCATTGACGGTAAAATGTGGGCAGATATATAATCGATAATTCCTGGTCTATTTACAACAGGTACATTTCCCAACACCAACAGTAAGTTTGTACAAACTCTGCATATCGTAGGCAATTTATTATTCTATGGTTTCGGGTCTGGGTATTTTCTATGTAGGTATCATATGCATGTATTTATAAAAATGTACCTATGTAGTATATCAGTCACCTAACATAACACCCATAGTACAAGCTCTGCTTAGTTTGGGGCTAGGTGATGCTCTGTGAGTAGTCCGGAATTATTTATTTATTTATGGTGTGGGCTATCGATACCGTGAGTTTAACAACATACTCTTTCTACTATAGTATTATAAAAAAATAATAAGGATGTATGTTAGTGTGTTTGATGCTCTTCACGCTAAAAACTACTAAATGAGTTTTTATTAAACTTTACAATAGTAAAGCATATCAGAATAACACTTAGCTACTTTTTCGTTCAAATACCACCTTTCGCGGAAAAAACAATGATTGCGAACAAAACCTGATTAGGTGATCCAAATCAGGCTATAATAGCTGTTATCCTAGTTAAAGGAATACATGAGTTGTTCATTTTCAAATTCTTAGCCAATCATTGTGTTTAAATATAAGTACCTATGTATAACTAATGTTAGTATAAATGTTTTTATGTTGTATGTTTTGACTTGCCTGTTATGTAATATAACGTTATGGTAAATAAATAAATTGAATTGAAAGGACAAAAGCAGTTTTATAACGCGGGGCAATTTATTATTACGCGGGTAAAGTCGCGGCCGGAAAGCTACTTACAATTATCTTAAAGTACGCTTATACTTATTATTTATCTGCGAGTTAAATGATAAAAATAATTAAACTTGATATAATTAAATAAAACCAATTGAGCAGAAGTTCAGGGGAATTCGTGTTAATTATTACTGATATCATTCTGCTAAAGGTAAACAGGCCATATCATTTTATAGCCATTTTGGCATATCACGTCCTTTACCACAGATATAATTCTAAGACATAACAGATATATTAAATATAGGTACCTAATACAGAATCAAATCAGAAACAGAGAACGCAGCGTAGGACGTCCGCCAACCACAGATGTAGATGGAAGAACGACTTCGGCCGATTCCGATAAAATAACTGGAATTCTCTGAAAACATGTACATACGTAAGCGAAGTGCATAAGCACCCCTATTTACGTTCCCACTGCTGGGACACAGGGACTTCTCTTATTGACAAGAGAGATTAGGCCTTAATTCACCACGCTGGCTGGTCGGGGGGTGCGGGGGGTGCGGGGCTCTTTTTGTGGAGTTTGGATTAAGCGAAGTGAGTGATGATGATTTATAAGTATTTTGTTCTATCATGTTTCTGAAACCAGCTTACCCAGTTCCGAAGCACCAGCTTAACCTGGTGATAAGTACTTGTGCTTACTTAAAAACGAATTAAGTAATAACAGTTTTATTACCTTGGTCCATGTTGTAGTACTTTAAAAGAGAATTCTGAATAATATTATAGTTATTTAGATAGTTCCCATACACGTTAAGGGTAGATTCGTTCTGTAATAAAGGAAAAATGTATTTGTCAAATGTTTTCAATGTTGATTTTTGTGAGAATTATTATTAGGTATTTTGATTATTTATTTACATCTAGAGCCAAAACCAGATTTCCGTGATATCATCAACCTTGCCGTTATAAGTTCAGTTTCCTTGTCATCAAAAGCTCCAAAAGGCTCGGTCTAAGTTCGCGGTACACGTCCGGTTATATTCAACGCGCCGCCGCCCACCGCTGGGACCGCCCCGCAATGTACCGCTCACCCGAAAAACCATGAATAATCCGGCGACGAGTCATGCTAATGAATGCAGGTTCGGTTTTATTTCGCTGTACACGTACGGTTTTCTTCTCGAGCCATCGCCGGGCGCAGAGGCCGCCCTGCAATGTACAGCGCAGCCAACTCTTCATGAATATTCTGGTGATAAATTAACATGATAATAATGAGGGCAGGTTCTCTACGTGCGAGTATATAAGCGGGGATCGCGACCAAACGTCATACTCGTTGAGCAATCCTACAACCACCAACATGAAATACTTCGTAAGTTTCAGGAATTAATCCTTATTATTTGTTTGTTGTTATTAGTTTGTGTTGTTATATATTTGCACAAACTATATACTATATAAATATATTTGAACAAACATTTGTTGTTTTTTTGGATAATTGTGACCGAAGTATTGTTGTTATTGATTTACTATTACGTGATTATTTCTATTTATGTGTGTGAGACACATACTTGTTTTCCCTCTTTGCTTTTCCTGCACAAAAAAACCTAGTTAAAATGTATTTAAGATATGTAATGTCATTAATTATGTTTACCAGATTTCAGTTCCGAATAGATCAGTCCAATTATTATGCCCTCGTGATTTTGATTTATAATCATACTTTAGGTAGTTGTAATCTAAGTAAAATAACTGTGTTAAGTAATCATTGTTGTGTATTGTTCCAGGCAGTGATCTGTGCTCTGGCCGCGGTGGTGGGCGCGGCGTCAGCGGGCGCGCTGGGCGGCTGGGGCGGCTACTCGTCCCCGGCGTACGGCGGCTACTCGTCCCCGGCGTACGGCGGCGGCTGGGGCGGCCGCGCGCCCGGCTGGAGCGCGCCCGTGCGCAGCTACGGCGGCTGGGGCGGCTACGGCGGCTACAGCGCTGTCCCTGTGGCCCGCTCCTACGGCGGCTGGAGCTCCCCGGCCAGCTACTCCGGCTGGAGCTCCCCCGTCTCCTACGCGAGCTCCCCCGTCTCCTACGCCAGCTCCCCGGTCTCCTACGTGAGCTCCCCGGTCTCCTACGGTGGCTGGAACCGCGGCTGGTGAAAAACTCTTTCTCCTCTCGAGTAGCTCGTCTGATTCGCCCCTAGCTCACACCTCCAGAGGCGGTTACTTTGCAGTCCTTTCGTCATTTGTTTTTTAGTTTATTTTTTTTTGTATTAGAATTTGATATACAAATTATGATAAATTTATTTTTTTCTGTGATATGAATAAACGTACCTGATTACAATGACTGTATTCGTTATATTTTATACAATACTTTTCCCCTCCGTCCTCAGTATTTTTGAACAAAAAATATACTAACGGTCGTTTTCATAATAACTGCTTTTTCTGGCAAATGTAACTGACTTAGTTAAAACACAATAATCCTATTGATGCCTTTTTTGCGACTATTATAGAGATTAACAAGGGTGAAAAGCTTTATTAAACTGTTATCTATACTAATATTATAAAGCTGAAGAGTTTGTTTGTTTGATTGTTTGTTTGTTTGTTTGTTTGAACACGCTAATCTCCGAAACTACTGGTTCGAATTGAATAATTCTTTTTGTGTTGGATAGTCCAGTTATCGAGGAAGGCTATAGGCTATATAACATCACGCTATGATCAATAGGAGCAAAGATATAGTGGTAAATGTGTAAAAAACGGGAGAAATTGTTTAACTTTGAAGCCTTCCGTTGCGTGCGCCGTGAAAACGGTTCAAGATACACAAAAAATATGTATTAAAGAATAATAGCTCTTTTAATGATCTAAAAAACAGTCCGCGATGGTATATGTCTATCTTTTAAGATTAACTCACAAAAACCGTTTTTATGGTACCTAATTTGGTCGAAATAATTTGTTTAAGTTGTATCAACATAATAATATTAATCTTTATTCAAATAAATATGTTGTTGGTTAAGAGTACCTACTTCATCCATTATAACGCGGGTAGCACCGCAGGACACAGCTAGTTAAACATATTTGGCACTAATTTAGGTTTACGAATATCGTTCCGTATATTTCCGTATTCCGTAGGGTAAAACCACACTAAAATTTTTAGAGATGTTCGGCACTTTAAATTTTTTTTACTTATTTTTGTTTTTTATTATTGCAAAAAGTCTATATCATGTACACGGAACCCTAGATGAGACCATCTCATACTTTTAAAATGTTCATTTATCAATTAGAACAATTGATAAATTATGTTTAACCTCTTATAAGCCTGATACAAAAATTGAAATATTTTTATGAATACCGGAGTAACAATATAGCTAAATAATATATGAATTTTGGACTAACTATTTGTATAGGTACACTACAAATTTTAATTCAATATTAGCGGATTACGTCCGCCGTCGGTCGATCGGATATTGATCACTTGGACAAGTATAATGAAAATATTTAAGCCTAAAAGAGAGATTATAACACCCCTCTTTTTTCGCCGGGTTAGTTAGTTAGTTTGACGTGTCTGTCTGTCTGTGACATCATAGCTCCCGAACGGATGAAGCGATTTCAATTATTTTTTTGTATAAAAGGTGAGTTTTGCGCGATTGTTCCTAGACATGCGTGCTGAAAATCGGTTGACCCGTTTAAAAAACTTATCATTGTTAAATTGGAATTTAAATGAAGACGCAACACGTCCACATTACAAAAAAAATTATGACTTTTTACTTTTATAGGAAATAAGGTCTTGAAATCAATGGTATTTTTTATTTAAATTTTAGATTAATTTTAAACATTTTCAAACTTTATAAAAAAAATATTTTTATATAGTTTGAAAATGTTTAAAATTCTATAAAAATGAAAATATCCTAAAATAAAAACCAACTCAATTTTAAGAACGCTAATGTTGCGCTAATGAAGGGTAGGGGCAAACCTCCTTTTAGTTTGTTAAGTCCATCCATCCGTCATAAATTATGTATATGCAAATATCTATATGTACACACATATGTCTCTTACATTAAGTAGTTATATCAGATGGCTAGTAAGTACTCGTATCCAAAAAAAAGTCACATTGTATAATATTCATTTAAGTATCATTTATATTGAAAATCGCTTCACGCACTGGCCCAGCCCGGAGGGTGGTGACAAGCCGCGGCCGAGGCCTACCACCAGAGACTGTTCTTAGCACCACCCGGAGGTCACGTGTAAGGATTCAGAGGGTTACCACTTACGGACGTGAAAAGAAAAAACCTCCAAGGTTTGTGTGCTTTGTTAGCATTTTCCTAGCTTATCCTTACCTTGATTGTTTTCTATGTATAATAAAAATGTGTTGGTCCTAGTCATCATCGTAATCAACATAGCAACATCTTGACTCGTGGTAAAAACTAAACAGCCG
The DNA here is from genome assembly GCA_929108375.1 of Gymnoscelis rufifasciata. Taxonomy (NCBI): domain Eukaryota; kingdom Metazoa; phylum Arthropoda; class Insecta; order Lepidoptera; family Geometridae; genus Gymnoscelis; species Gymnoscelis rufifasciata. The sequence continues at coordinate 225,338 of OV815315.1, read as the reverse complement.
ATTATAGTTTGAGTGGGTGTGATGTTGAATAGGTATTTAAATAGAGAGAGTTTACAAGAGAGGGTCGGGTCGGTTGTATCGGTTTTGCAAATTTTTTTTGTTTTGTTTTTTTTTTTTTTTTTCCATTGCACTATACAGTTAATATTTAATTATATACCTCTATGTGTTGTGACGGTCATACGAAATGTGGGTTAGGGAAGTATATTCAATTCACAATTATTACATTGTATCTGAATATCTATTACAAAATATAATTATAATTAATTACCATTCATAATTACTTACAAAATTATTACAAATTAAATAATAAAAGCTATAAGTCAATAATCGACTAGGACTTGAATCATAAATTAAAATCTTATATATAAAATTCTCGTGTCACAGTTTTCGTTGCCATACTCCTCCGAAACGGCTTGACCGATTTTGATGATTTTTTTTGTGCTTATCCGGTATCTCTATGAGAATCGGCCAACATCTATCTAACAACGTTTGCTGGGGTCAGCTAGTATCTTTATAAAACAATATTGTGAATAAATTATATGACCTACAAATGTTATTGATGAAACCCTTTGTGATTGTCCGCACCATAAATCACAAGTATTTGTCAAAACAAATAAATCGTAAAATTCAATTACTTAATAAATATGTCAAATTGCAAATACTTAGTCAATAACACATATCGACACTGGAAATTTGAAATGTCGTAAGGGACATTTTTATACCATTCAACTGGAAATTTTGTCCTGTATCGATCTGTATACTTAAAATGATTATATCTCTTCAATTAAAGAAGTATGAAGTCAAATTGTTTTGTCGTAAGTGAAATTGTAGTAAAATTTTTGAGTCGTATGGGTCAAGTTTTGTTTATGTAGCTTTTAGCAACGTCGTAAATCTAAGTAACAACAGTCTGTTTCATACGGTGTAACGAGCAAAATTACGAATCCGTTACGACATTTTGTTCAAAAACATATATTTTTTAATATTGTCGTAAGTAGCAAAAGTATTTCACTTATTTCCTATACATTTCTTAACTGTACAACATAAAATGCTTGCATGAACAAGGCGGTTCGGGTAGTTACGACAAAATTATTTTAATTAGCTAAGGTTATAAAAAAAATTTTACGTCGTAATGGACACCCCTCAAAAATATCCAAGTGTAAGGGCCACCTCTTCCTAAATGTCAAAGTGTAAAGGACATTATCTTTTAAACTATTGAGTTTAACGAGGTTAAAGTTATATTTAGCTATAAATTAATTAATTTTAAAACATTCTGTCTAAAAAGCATCTTAATAGGAAAAAAAATTACAAAGTTGTGACGTTTTAAAAGAACAAATTTAGTTTTTTTGCTCTCCTGTATAGCGTAGGTTTGTCCCTTACGACATTTCAAATTTCCAGGCGTCGATATGTCAAGTTTTAAATAATAAATAAATTACAATACAAACGGAATGTCAATGTGCTTGCATTGACATTCCGTTTGTATACATTATACAGTCCGATTTCAGTAATTTTATTTATTAAAATCAGTGATGCAAATTTGAGATTCATCGCAAATAACTAAATTATGTTTTTATTTTATATTTATTAATAGATAAAACTATTAATTAATATAAAAAATGCTAAATATATCGTGACATTGTCAGTATCTCACTCAAGGCTTATTGTTAGTTTATATTTAAACACATGATTAACTTAATAATATTCGCTACATAAAATTTAATTAAATCAATACTATTAAGACTAATAATATTATTATAAGCTGATGAGTGTGTTTGTTTGTTTGCGCTTATCAGTTCATTCAAATCAAAATCAAAATTCTTAGTGTTTGATAGCCCATTCATCGAGGAATGTCAAAGAAGACTAAGTTTACCGCAGGAAAGTACGTCTTCTCACGGGCAAAACTAAAAAAACGGGCAACGCCGGCCGGCGCCGGGAAATGGAAAGCTAGTGTAAATATAAAACGGATAGGGAATCCAAAAGTTAGGAAAATACTATATTAATATTAAAAAAAAGAAACCAGGTACCTAAGTAATAGCTTTTTTTAAAAAGACCTCAACATTTTATCTATTTTTTTAAGTACCTACGTAAAAATTAATTACATTGTATAAGCATATAAGGGTGTATAAAAAGTATGAAAACATGGAAGACCAACTATTTTAAAAGAATGCCAAGTACATAATTATAATGATGATGTTTTCTTACGAGGTTTATTGATTATATAACACTTACTTTGGTTTTTAATGAACGAGTAATTGATTAATAGTGGTATAATTAATTATAGTTTCTAGAGCAGTTAGTGTGGGGTCTCAAGCAGGTAGCCACCGAGGTGAGAAGAAAGAGAAAGAAAAAATATGAAAACTGAAATTTGTAATCAGGTACTTTTATTCATATCACAGAAAAAAAAACATCTTTTGCATAAAAAATTCTAATACAAAACAAAACAACTAAAACAAATGACTAAAGGATGTAACTTTACAGTCACAGTGGTGGAGTGGGAGTGGTGTTCACCAGCCGCGGTTCCAGCCACCGTAGGAGACCGGGGAGCTCGCGTAGGAGACGGGGGAGCTCGCGTAGGAGACGGGGGAGCTCCAGCCGGAGTAGCTGGCCGGGGAGCTCCAGCCGCCGTAGGAGCGGGCCACAGGCACAGCGCCGTAGCCGCCGTAGCCGCCCCAGCCGCCGTAGCTGCGCACGGGCGCGCTCCAGCCGGGCGCGCGGCCGCCCCAGCCGCCGCCGTACGCCGGGGACGAGTAGCCGCCCCAGCCGCCCAGCGCGCCCGCTGACGCCGTGCCCACCACCGCGGCCAGAGCACAGATCACTGCCTGGAAAAATACAACAACAATTATTAAGACAAGCTGATTTGTATGCCTTGCAATATTTTTCCTCATGTTTATTATTTATAACAATATGTAGCCAATTTTTATTCGAGTACTGGTTTAATGTGCTTGTCTAATGCCTATTTAATATTACCACAAAATAAGTAAAAGATATTAAATATTAGATTATAATCTAGCTGTTGAAAATATAAAAACCTTGGTGTTAAGTTGTGATAAAATCAAGTAATCATATTTTATAATAAAATACATAAATATTATTTTTAGCTACACCTTTTTGTAAAGGAGGTACAATGTAGGCAGTACGTGTCTTACAAATCGCAATTCAATTAAATATTTTCCGATATTTTTCTTAATGCACTTTGATTACAATTATCCATCTAAACTTATAAAATATCTTGATAACCACTACTATTATGTATTGCACTATAAGAAAATTAATATATTTTAGTAAGGAGTCCTGAAACTTACGAAGTATTTCATGTTTGTGGTTGTAGGAACACTAGACGAATATGGTGTTTGGTCGCGTTCCCCGCTTATATACTCGCACGCAGAGATATACCCGCATTATTAATTTATCACCAGAATATTCATGAAGATCGGCTGCGCGGTACATTGCGGGGCGGGCTCGGTGGCGGGCGGCGGCACGCGAGGCCACCCGGACGTGTACCGCGAAGTACGGCTGAGCCTTTTGAAGCTTTTGATAACAAGGAAATTAAACTCTGCATAATATAAAATGAATTATTTATGGAACGTAAACAACATTTGTGACACTAAAAGTTAAAATACAAAAAAACATCCTTATTTTTGGTGGAATATAATGAGAGAAAAGTTGTCGAATGCAGACCGTGGATCGGTAACCAACTGAGCTAGGATTGAATCTATGGTAAAAAAATAAATAGCAAAATGTGTTAGTAAGCGCAAAACTCAATTCTGTTTTTTTTTTTGTCACTAAAACTCGAGAACGGCTGAAAAGATTTATCTTATCTCTTAGTCTTGAAATGTTCGCAAAGGTCTAGGGAAGGCTTAAAAGGCGAGAAAAAATCGAATAATTGCCGGGGGAAAAAAAAATGAATAAAAACCCGTGCGAAGCCGCGGCGGGCTGCTAGTTTATAATAACTATAGATAGATAGATCCAATTGAACATTTCCAAATCATTAAGTCTTGCACGTGTCAAAACTTCAGTTCAGTTTCTTGTAATTGGACTCTGCGCTTGAAGCGGCAACTTGCCAGTGTCGAGTTCAATAAAATTATAAAGTGAAAAAGATGTTACTCAGTTGAACGCCATTTTGGCCGAGTACGGCTACGGCTTTAAAGTAATTCGTGTCGAAACTTAATGAGTAATGTCACACCGTTCTGAGGACATGGGATTTATTACTGTGTCTTGTCACAGCTGTCAAGTCAATTATACAGTTTACATTACGTATGAAATTCATATCTATCACTCAGTTACGCCGCGTCGGCCGGTGGTTTTTGACGAGATGTCAGAGCCTTTTTATGTACGGAATAATTTTTATATCCACAATAATATAAAAATATAGATTTGACAAGGCACCTGGAAAATAATTTACATCATATGTGCATATATTTAGATGCATGAATATGGATATTACGCGAAACACAACGCATATAGCGCCACCAGCACAGACAGTAAACATATCCTTTTTTAAGGTTTAAAGTATTTGTGAAATTCGTGTCTAAACGTAGTGAGTAAATTTTATTTGCTTTCATAGATTAAACTAAAATTAATTATTAACTATTACCTAGAATCAAGAAACTTTTTTCTTCTCTGTTTACTGTCTATGCCTGTGTCGCAATCTGGCGCGAGCACATTACTGAATGACTGAGGCATATTTAGCCCCAAGCAAGCTCTTATGCTTTGTTACGACGTACTTATCATCTTATATACTTAATACATGGCTCCTTGACTTATGAAACAGTTCTTGAAGAACATGCAAATAATGATTCGGGCGGGAATCGAAGCCGTTACCCCTTGCGCCGCAAGCAGACTCTGGCTCAGAGCGCCGCTGAGGCGGTCAACCGTAGTCGGGTGATGTGATACCACGCTGATTGGTACACCAAACAAACACATTATACGTTTATAACATACATATATTTAGACAAAATGCATCTATTACCAATAGATGCATCCATTACCAATAGATGCATTTTACTAGATATATTTATTGATTTATAAACACCAAAAGTTCTACGAAGCTAGATTAAGGACTGGACTGGTTAAAGTCAATAGAGTAAATAGAGAGATATCCTCGAATTTCCTGTAGTCAGTTGTTACCGTTTAAAAGTTATGGGGGAAAAGGAAAACCGAAAATCTGCAAATATACTCGAGTGGGGTATCAAATGAACGAGCATCGCTTGCACATTACTAAATATTATGGTGTTTTACTGTAAGGAAATTAAGGCATTGGAAACAGGGGTTTTTCTTACATTTTAAATTTAGATTTATTACAATTGTGGTCACCAAGTCATACGCGTTATAACCTCTCCATTATTGTGTGTTGAGCAAGTGCACGGGAACTCCGTCCCATCCGGGTGTCCCTTGACACCTCTCATGTTTTTCTTCTCATCTATGTGCGGTCTTGTCGCAATGTCGCCAGGTGTGGACATCCGGCGAACAATACAGTGTCGTAGCACAAGGTATAGTTCACATTGAGTCTGGCGGCCTGACTCCGGCCGTGAGCATAGATGACAACTAGTCACACGAGAGCAACAACATGAATATGTCTAATAAATATAATGATGAAATGTAAGACAAGCCGGTGGCGCAAGCTTTACTTGCAGCCGGTGTAAAATAACGGTAATGGATATTACTAAAGAATTACTCAATGGATTTATTTAAAACTGTGATGTTTATAGCCCGGCCATGCCCGGCCCAGCGGTGTTTGATTAATTATAGGTCTGAAGGTCATGGGGCGATCCCCGTATCTGGCTTAGATAACAATATCATTAAAATGGTAACATAAAAGGGTCTTAAAATTTTTTTTTTTTTGGAAAAAGTATTTATTTAACTATTTTTTTTTATTTTACCATGTCTTTGACGATTATTGACGAGTGAGAGGATAATTATAATAAAGTCGAAACAGGGTTATTTTTTATTAATCGACCACAGCGCTCTTAGCAAAACAGTTAATACAAATCAAAAGACAAACTTAACTTCTTAAAAACAATCACTTCGTAATTACTGGATCAATTACAAATACTGTAGTTAGTTAAACGGAAATACTTTATAAAGAAGACAAGCGTTCTGCACAAAAGTAAATCCAATCTCTAAATGCTTTTTGGAGTAATTATAAATAAATAAATATTACAAGCTAAGTTGACCTTGTACTATGAGCGTTAGGTGACTGATATACTTCATAGAGACATTTTTCTTTCATTTATTGAATTAAATACATATATTGAATACTCGAAAACACACATTTAAATATTCACCATATTCAAGATTCCTGTCCTACGTCTGTTTAAGTATTGTTTTGTAGTAAGCTGTTTAGTCTGTTTTTTTGGTAAAACAAGCAAATATTTTGGGAACTAATGGACCTAAACTATTTCACTGTAAACTGCCTATTTAGCGCGGGAAGTTGTATCGCCGACAAATACATAACTCATAAAAGGCGAGCTACAATAAAGGACATTTTAGTGACACCTGTTAAATGAATGGGAGTATAGATAAGTATATTGCTAATAATTAATAACATTCATTTATTTTCTCACACAAACTTTAATGATAATAGAGACTGGTGCCCGGGGTAGGTATATTAGCCCGTATTTCGACCATGTAGGTCATCAGGGTCTCTCACTCCCGAGAAAAAGATGTAGGACATTCTACTAGAATAATATCATTTTAAGTTAAGATTAAAAAACAATGTTTTAATCGTTTTAATTATCAACTTTGAACTTGACGTCCCGGAACAAACACATTGCGCTCGTCCGTTTACATTTGCTCTCCATCAGTAATTTGCGATATTCTTCATGATATTCTCAGTTATAAAAGCCAATTTTGTGATTGCATTCGTTAAATACCATTGTCGATTGTCCAATTTTGAACGCGAAACTGTAAACAAGATTTCGTATAATATATGTTGGTCAACAAGGTGAACAACACCTTTTAGATTTTTTTTTAATAATAATTTTTGGATAAGATGTCATAACTTCTTAAGGAAGGTTAAATCTCTATTTATCTAATGTCTCTACATTTGGCCAAATTATCACTTCTATCCGGCTTCAAGAGACACACCCTTCTTTGTTTTACCTAGTGTCACTCTCACAGTCAATACAAATCTAACAACACCTCTTAAAATAAAACCATCGAGCTGTGGAGGCTGCGGACCCGAACAACTACACATACCTACTAGGTACTACTAGGCACACGCTAATTAATCTACATACATGCTCTCGACAAATATAACCCTCTTGGCGCAGTGAAGAAAATACTCGACTTAAGCCTACCTGATCCCTTAGCTACTTAACAACATAATAGGCAAAACGACAAAAAAAAATGTCCGTCATTTGGATTATTAAAAAAAATTTGACTATAGAGTGGTCATTTTTTCAGAACTATTCTTATTATTATTTTAACATATAGAATTTTATCATTTTTATAACATTGACATGACTAGAATATGAATTAAATATAATAGATAGATACTCTAAGGAATTAAATAATAATTTGCATGTCTCGACAGGCAGAATGTAATGGAACTAACATTGACATAAAATAAGATCTATTGTACATTTGAACAAATAAATTATTGCTATTTCTATTGCATTGCAATCGACAGAGTAAATGCTAGCAAAATCATTTTCATTTAATTTCGATCAATAATTAATCATTTTACCAAAAATTCCAAAGGTCCTGTCTCAGCTCAGAAGTGGTAAAACAAGCTTACTTTCGCATTTATAATATTAGTTGGGTTGGGTGTTTAGTCGTTTCATACGATGTGCATACCAGGGTATGAATCGACCAAGGGCTCTTTTAAAATGGGTCGATTCGAACCACGAGTAAAAATACTCAAGATCCAATAAAATATTTAAAAATATTGGAGACAGAAGCGGAGTCTGATCTTGATCTACATTACAATACGCGAGGAGTCGGTCGGTTGGTTGCAACACCCACTAGCGCGGCCCGCGGCGCCACTTGCGTTGCTCCTCATAGCAACACACATGCAAACTTGCTCTATTAATTAACTTTAATGTATTTTACCTTGATCGCAAAATACTAGAATATATAATAAAAATAATTGGTTAATATTCTGTGATAAGGATTATAATTAGATTCAATTCATATAAAAACCACCGTAAAGGTTTTGTAATTGTCAAGCTTTATTAAGAATATAACATATTTTTGTACATAAATACTTAAAACCAGTTTTTCTACTTAATAATATTTAAATTTTTGTGTATATTTACAAGTTTTTTTTTTGTTTGTATGTATTATTGTATGGTAGAAAAATAATTTTCTTTTATTTTTATCTTTTATCTAAAATAACACTAACCAGAAGATTGATAGTTTTCTTGGACCTAAACTAATAATTTGTCTAATAATCCCCTGCTGCAGTTTTTTCCGATTAAAAGGGGAGTTATAAACAAAAAGTGACTTTTTGTTTACCCCTTAGAGAATCCCCTCTGCAGGGGATTTGTATACCAGGCCATAATTATAAATAGTCCCCCACCGCGTCTGTTCGCTGTTCAGTCCACGTTATGTTCGGAATATACTCAAATGCTACAAAACTAGTCCTCATGCTGTTTTCAAAAATAAGTAGGGTAACTCTTGGAAGGTTTTCATGTATAATTTGTTAGGGATGTGTGAGAATTAGTTGAATGTTGATGATAATTGTTGAAGGAATAATCAAGCATTTATTTCGAAAGTTTTGTTTATTTATAATTTTCAATGGCAACTGTCGTAGTAATCACATTGCGCAAAACAACTATAGCCGGGTCAGCTAGTAAGGATACCTATGTGGTTTGGTTGGACTGTAACAATTGCCTAAAGTCAAAGTTAATACGTTAATGTTCTTAGAAACACAGGGCATACACGGACAGGTCCACTTAATATACATTAATTACAGATTTCCAATTGTGAAATTTCTTAGTTGATAGTTGTTCTAACGTATTTACATTAATTAAAATGCAGCCTCACTTAAAACCAATGTTTATTTTAAGATGACGTCTTATTCACGAAACAAGCTAATCTTCTCCTGATTATGTTTATAATTGGTTACTTGCTATTTGGTTATTAACGGCGTCGTAAATAACTTAGGAGATGATCAGCGTGTATATTGTTAATGAAGTTAAGTTAAATTTAAATTGACTATGAGATCATCATTAGCTCTGTTCTGTGTACAGGGTGTGACACAAGTTTCGGTCAGTATGGGAAGGTCTGAAAATTTGAGACATAAGAAGATTTGTTTTATGGGAACCATGTCATCGGTTTTAGTAAAATGAAAAATTGCATAACTACAAATTAAAAAAAAACTAGTGTTTTGTTTGGAATCAAACCCGGATTAAAAAAAAAACACTATCTTAATTTAGATATCGATTGTGTATGTATGTGATAAGCACAAAATTTTACTACGAAACATGATGTCTAAAATAAATGAAATTCTTTGTTTTCATATTCAATTGATTTTATTAAATTCGATTGATGATAGTAATTGTAATCATCAATTGCAGCCTGACATGATCCACGGCTGGGCTTAGGCCACCTGTTTTTTCTTTTTTTTTATGTTAGATAAGTTATCAATAGACCACAATATCGCAATATCGTCACTTTACACCTGATGTAAAGTGACGATTTGGTCTAAGATGGGGCATGAAGACTTAGAAGGTAGATGGCTTCTCCGGACCACATTATGAAACACGAAAAAATCGCTTCACGCACTGGCCCAGCCCGGAGGGTGGTGACAAGCCGCGGCCGAAGCTTACCACCAGAGACTGTTCTCAGCACCACCCGGAGGTCACGTGTAAGTCTTCACCTTACACGTGAACAGACAAAACCTCCTCCTCTAATCTTGCTCCCGCTACTAAATGAACTAACTATAAACCTACACCAAAAATGTAAATAAGAATGTGGCTCGCATTCGGATTGCGGGTGGCCTACATCCGTTGGACTGTTGTTATTATACTTTTTATCACCAGCATTCTTGATAAATGAGTGGAGCGGCATATTGTAATGATTGGCGACATTGCATAAGTTGTTGGAAGCATCGCGAATGGCGCGCCCTCGGAACCGCGCGACCTTTTTAAATGTGTTGATATCGGAATTAAATGTCCTAAAGTATTTTGAGCTGCGGCTCGCCTTGGTATTTTCGTTTTTGTAGAGCATTCTTTATCAAATACTTGTAGTAGGTACTTGATATTTTGAAAAACATTGGTTTTATATGACTTTGGTTATGCGAATATTTACCGAAAAAGGCCTGGTTATTGATATTGTCTTATTTTTGAAATGGCGTTTTTTATTTGTTTTTAAGGTTTTTTTTAAGCGGAAATTGCGGTTTTTACTTAACCTTTAAATTTAGTTAATCAAAATATACCTACCTCAATATTAATCATTAGCTGCCATCTAGTTAATCATTATTTATAACAAATTACGCCATAGCAAAGTGTTGCCTAAATGTTATTCGCAATATAACTTTAGATTCCATTACGATTAATATAATTATCCAATAAAAATATGAGATTCATAAACTTAGTCGAAAATATCGAACATTAATTAAAAAACTATTGATTTATTGAAAACGAAAGTGATTAGTTTTTATAGAAGAATTACAAACGTTACAATTTGTATTTAGGTTTTAGATTTATAATATTTTATTTCACGCACGAGCATTCACCATTATTTTTTATTTTTCCGTGAATGACAACTTTCAAATTTTTCCCATGTAAAAAAATCTTAAATTACTCTTTAGCATAAGCATGTAAACCATGTTAACGTTCCCACTGCTGGGACACAGGGACTTCTCTATAGACGAGAGAGATAAGGCCTTAATTCACCACGCTTGCCAAGTGCGGGTTGGTGAATGTCATAATGTGCCTCAACCTTCTCAAATTTCTCAAAAAATCCCGGTTGTCTCACGATGTTTCCCTTCACAGTAAAACCACGTGTTTTAAAGATATCACTATTACAACAAAGAAATCTTTATCTATTCTACATTTCCACAGTTCAAAGTACATGTGAAACCCACGCGGAGTGCCCTCGAATATATCTTAACAGCACACAATCGGAAATGTAGGGGTCACTGAATACATTACCGTCAAATGGATTGTTATAGGAATATTCCAAAGACAATAACATCCGTGACATTGTCGTCGTAAGGTCAAGAGCACCCTGTAGCGCGGACCCTCATAAACTAGCTGTTGCCCGCGACGACGCCCGCGTGGACATCAAACTGCTAATACAATTGCAAACTGCAATTCGGAGTGATTACGATTAGTAACATCACATTTTCTGACAAATCTGCAGTGCCCTGTCTAATTTGCAGCCTGTATTGGCAAAGCATTAGGTCTAAAATAATTATTACCTGCCAAAATTTAATGCTAAAATCATGTTAATGCTCACTCACAGTTTGTAAGAAACATGTTTCATTATTCTTATTGAAACATGTTTATTATTGACAAACTGTTCAAGTCCGAATGTGGTCTGCTCTAAGGTCGGGTGTGTTCTTTTTTTTATTCTTTTATGTTTTGTTTTATCTACTCTTTGCTGAAAACTGCATGAAAATACGTAGAGCTAAGGGAACAGACAATTCAAGCATCTTCATTTTGTACTAAGTACATAAGTACTGTCTATCTATCTTAAGTCTTATCTTGTAAGTCTGTTCTATCTTAAATAAATGAGATAGAACATAAATTAATCTCTACCCCTTACGCTGTAAATAGACCATCGCCTCACTGAGCCATTGAAGCAGTCAAGATTCACTATACAATTTGTTTAACTAACTCATACATCTACTAGGCCACCAGAAAAGCTACATGTATGTGTGAAAGTGTATGAGAGGACATTGTATGAGCAATATTCGCGCGAGTTGTATCAGCAATCCAGCAGTGAGCGTAGCGCCTTGATCTACCAATAACGGCCATCCATAAACATGACGTTAACCTCCTTTTCGACGTCGCGTAACGGGCGGTTCAAGGAGGTATACTCAGCATTGACTCCTCATCTACATAAATACATAGCTTTGGGTCACAACAAAAGATATTTGTGACCTCTGTGGTGGGCGAAGGTTCAAAGGCGCAGGAGGTTGCGGGTTCAATTCCCACCGGTGGTATTTGTGTACCATCTTGGTACTATTTTGACTGCTTCAGTGGCGCGGTGGGCGAGGGTCCGCTTGCGGCGCAAGAGGTAGCGGGTTCGATTCCCGCCGAGGGTGAAAGTGTTTGTATGTTCTGCAAGCACTTTCTCCTTGGTCTGGGTGTTTAATATGTATAATAAAAAATATTTATATATGTATGACTATTATATTAAGTATATCAGATATCTAGTACCCGTAACACAAGCTTAGAGCTTACCACGGGGCTAGATGTTGTTGTGTGAATTGTCTGGAAATATTTATTTATATTTATTTATTTATTTATTAATTTCAAGTGAGTCATAGTTAAAACGTTTATTTCTTTGAAGCACACGGCAGACATGGGCAGGTCAACTTAAAGTTAAAGTTACTACTATTATATATATGTTTTGTAGAATATAATGTATCTATGTATGTTGTGAAGAAATTGTTTCCATGTATGCGCTAATCTCAGGAAATATTAGATTTTAAAGGTAACAGTATTATTTTCCCGGGGTATTACGTTATAAATTGGTTCATTGATTGAAACATGTTAAGCTAGAGGATTAAGAATTATTCAAGGACTGACATGTCATTGTATGATAAAATTCCTTAGAAATATTAGAATAAAAAAAAAAGAATCTATTATTTGCATATAACATGAGTAATTACACGATGGTATATTATAATTGTTGACCTACATATGTTGCCTATAACGGTAAATAGACAGACTGTATTATTTACAGTAAACCTAATACTAACTCAGGGATAAGTGCGCAAAGTATACCTACAGTAACATAATTTTTATCTATCTTTATCATCACTGGGCAGTGAGCAGTATATTACGGGTTTTTCTTGGGTAACTAAGTTTTTTGAAATCGCGTCGTAAAAAATCTATTTTAGGAGATTGCGGTTACAAACTGGAAACGAGTTTTTGGTCTCTCGTTTATAAATTGAATATTGTAAAGAAAACATATTTAATTCTATTACTATTTACTAATAACATGATTCGACGATATTTGAAATAAAGTACATATACATACACATACCTATTGTAAATTAATAATGTCTGTCTGACTATTTATGTTCGCGATAATCTAAAATAATACTTAACGGCTCTTTATGCATTTTTCATCAATAAGTACAGTTATTCAAGAGTAACCACCAGCCAGTAATATATAAAATGAAGCCGCTTACGCTGTCTGTTTGCATAGCTATAAATTACTAGTTAAAGAAGAAGAAGAAGAAGGTTCTAATGTATTAATTATACCTACCTTTGCGAAGCCGGGGGGCTTGTATGTACTATATTTTCATGGATCTACATTTACAAAACTCAATTTAAAATAGGTATAATCATTTAAAGCAGGTCTTTCACAAGTGTGAATAATTCATCAAATCGAGATCATCTGAGATGTGGCAACACCGGGCATCCTTGCCTGTGCAGTGGTCAGTTGGCAGCCGCAGGTGGCGGCTAGAGACAATGCAGCAATGCCCAAACTGGGCGGCGTCTGTTTCACGATGTAGAGCGGCGCCGCCTGTCGCAACCACGCCGCGCCGAAGGAGTCTCTCAGGAGTTTCATTATACTGTGTAGTATTTTAATGTACGTATTAAGATTTAAAAGGTATGACGAATGGTGGGTCTATAATCATCAACATTATTTCAGCCTTATTTGGGCGGGTTCTACAACGCCCATGAGAGGAGAGGTAGAACATGCTTACGCAGCGGGCGGGCAACATTGGCCCTTCTTAGTATTTAATGAAAATCTCGCAAACTCAAATTCGTAAGAAATACAAGTTTAAGGGGTTGGATTGTTGTTACCGGCCGGCATTACCGGGTACCTCATTATTTAATAAATAAAAAAAATCGTTTATTAATTAACAGGTGTATTTATAACTTGTAACGAAATTATTGCATTATTTACAAAAAATATTGAGATTTTTACATGTTCTTCATTTCTTAACGTACCCGTTTAATTAGTTTGTAGGTACAGTAGTAGAAAATGAAAAAAAAGTTGTCATTGTCAAGATTTTTTTTTATGTAATATAAGCCTTCCTTTGAACACAATCTCACCTGATGTAAAGTGACGATGTGGTCTAAGATGGGGCATGAAGACTTAGAAGATGGCTTCTCCGGAAGACATTATGAAACACGAAAAAATCGCTTCACGCTCTGGCCCAGCCCGGAGGGTGGAGACAAGCCGCGGCCGAAGCCTCCCACCGGAGACTGTTCTTAGCACCACCCGGAGGTCACGTGTATGGATTCAGATGGTTACCACTTACGGACGTGAACAGAAAAACTCCTCTTTGATCAGATGTGACTCCAAACGGATCATATCATCAGATGGGAATAACCCCGGTTGCCGAAGCGCCAGTACCCAGCAAAAGCCAGCAACTTAAATAATTTAAACAAAGTGAAAACACAATTATTGTGTTTTCAGTGAATTCTGTTCTCGTCGAATTTGATTTCGACAAATAGTTCTCGACGAGTTGCCGCAAAACGTTAATCGCATTCTAAAAATGTTAATGATTATGAATGCCTTAATCCAGCTCCGATCCTCCATATCTGAATAACCTCGATGGTCACATGAAGCCGGCGCGTTAAGGCGAGCGTGGGCGCAGCTCGCGGCGGCTTAGTGCCGAGTTATTGCTGTGTGCACGTAAACAGTAAACACTCGTATTAATTATACAATTACCTATTTAAATCTTTTTCGACAGAAGACGCTCACTTAGTATTAACATTTTATGATTGTTTGAGTGAATGGTAATTGCTTAATTTGGTCGGACGGTTGAGGATGATATTTCTAAATGATTTCGCATGCAGGCTGCAGGCCACTTCCGACCAAACTTACTGTAAACCTGTGGCTAGTGTCCGGGAACGTCCTACGGCGGATAGTAGAAAAAATATATTATTGTATAAAAATGTGATACTTTAAATCTAGTAAATACATGACGGCGAAGTTTAGGGTTATGTACTTTCTAGTTTTAATAAATTACTGATTGATTCATAGAAGTTTAATGTTAGCATGATTCTAAAATTATTTTTATTGTATTTGTGACCTACTCATCTTAATATATATAAATCTTGTGTCACAATGTTTGTCCTCGATGGACTCCTAAACCACTTAACCGATTATATACTCTTTGAGCTATTGTCTATGTCTCGAAAGTTCAATATTCATTTTATAGGTTGTCTATGATTTTTCTTAATCAGCTATTCATACGTGGTGGTTATATACTTTTTTTACCCGTGCGACGCCGGGGCGGGCCGCTAGTAATTATATAATCCTAACGAAAATGGAAAATTAACATCGGTTTGCCTTTTTTGTTTTATGCGTGTTTATGTACGCCACAGACGAAGTAGGTATCTCAGTGAACAAATAAGGTAAATATAATCATATGGGCCGGTATACTTCATTCACCTTATCATTTCTTCACCCAGGTGAATTTTGTAGACTTTTAGTGAACTTTATTCACCGAGGTGGGGTGTGTGTTTCGTGTGCATTAAGTCTACTTAACATTATTCATCCAGATTTATCCGGATGAATTAAGTAAACTACTTTATAAGACTTTTTTCACCCAGTTGAATAAATATGTAAATAAAGCTAATCATTTTAAGCAAACTATTAAATATTTCTTAATATATAACTATTATCAGGTACCAGGATATCAGAAACGATGAAGAGTTAAGTCGATTCATAAAGAGTCAAGATTACGAGATCAGAGACTAGTTGTTGTAAATAGTGCGGCACGCCGCACGCGACGGGCGGCCGACAAGTTCACGGTCACGGGCGCGCACGCGACGCGCCGCCGACCGCCGTGCCCACTAACCACATACTTGCACTTTCACTCCACGTAATCCTATATTATACACGCGTATGAAATTATCTTTGAATACCGTCGCTTTATTGATGAGGAATGAAATTAAGAATTATTTTTCTTGTATGGTAAATATTTATATTCGTAGAAATATTTATAACTACTTTAGCTTAGTTCTAAGCTTAGCTAAAGGTAAATATTTACAGTAATTTTAAGATGAAATTTTAACGATATTTTTTTAATATAAAAAATTTAAAAAAATAAAATTTACCTAAAGAACTACAGGTATGAGAGAGATAGATCGAGCTGAGTAATGCAGGGTTACTGCGTTTCCTGCCGCACTAAAAGATCTCAACGCGCTTGTTCTGTGTTTGCTTCCGAGTGCTCCGCTTACTACCGCCGTTTTTATACAAATGGTGTTCAGTAAGGAATACAGCATTTTAATAACGGATATAATAAATTATTAACTATATTTTTATTTTTACAAAGGAAACCATGCTGATTTTAATTGACTCGCATTTTTATATAAACTTGTAAAAAACAAAATGCCTCGTTAAATGTTGTGTAACTTGGCATATGAACCAAGCTAAAAAGTTTATTTAATACTATGAGCCTCGTCTACCAACGGTATTGTATAGTCATAGAATAATAAATTACTACGTAAGTATAGTGAATATATGAGGTATGGTAAATAAATATTAAAATAGTCCTAATTTGAAAATACATAGTTACCAACCCAGGCGTGGCTTAAATCTTAAATTTATTTTAATTTTTTTACTTGTTATGATTGTATTTTTTTTTGTCACAATATACTAACCAATCAGAGCGTCCTGACTTCACCTGTCGGTAATATTGTCTGTTCGTTCAATCCTTGATTTATCACCGATATTTTTGGGCAACTGTATACGTGGTTTGCGGGCATTGGCTTGCTGTTACACAGTTTCTAACTAGTACAGTAAAACCTTAGAGTCTGCGCTTATTATGTAATACTTTATTTCTTTTTTAATAACTAATTGATAGATTGAACTGTCAAAATATGATTTGTTGTGACAATACATGTGTCCAAAGGTCGGTTTAAATTTAATACAATTTATGAGAACAAGCTATAACTCTAGTCATTATTTTCTCTTTGACTCTAGTGGTTAATAGTCCGCGACTATAAGTCGACTATCGTGAACTTCAGGACGCTATTTTAGTCGCGCGTCGCGGCCGTGGCACCGCGCGCTAAGCTCGGCGACAAATTAACGACATATTTGGACTGGTGTACGGGAAACCCAGAACGTGAGTAGGTATACTATTGACCGCTCGAAACATGGTATTGTTACTTTACTGACTTAAGATGTTACTGAGAATATTATGATAACCACATTCTATTAGGATCCTGTATAAATAACTTTAAATTCTTCAACTACCTACCTTATCTTTTAAATAGATACCTTTTAGTTAGGTTTAACATAATTGGATGTTAGTTGGCCAGAATAGATTATCTCACGGGACATCCATCGAATGGGCTTGCTGGTTTCAATCCCGAACCCGAACTTTTGGAGTTTTGAGTAAATATACTTTATTTTTATTTACCTATGTAGACACACAAAACATATTACAATCACATACGAAATGATAGTCGTAAAGAAAAGCTAGTATTTGTATCAACCTATGTATGTATGTGCATACAGCAAAATGTATACTTTTCCCATATAAAAAGATCTGAATTGCAGTTTTTAGCTGCAGTAATCATCATCATGAAACTGCCTTCCGTTTCATGCTCAAAGCATGATGATGATGATGATGATAAATCCTTATTTAACTCAACAAAATCTTGGAACATGGGTGACCATTGAAATAATCCTCCATAGTAACTAAGCTGTTTCCTAGTACAGAGTAATGTGAGAAACAAACAAACCGATAGGATGTGAGTACAGATGCGACAGTGTCTGCGGCCGAGCGCGACGCCGGAGACATAGTAATCAGCCAATCTACATATACATACACGGAACTACATCTATATACCTACGCGTACATGTTATAGCCCAGATACCTAAATAAAGCCACCAAAATTGTTATGCAATGTGTACTTATATACCAAAGTACCAAATCTGTTTGCCCTAAGTATTAGAATTCGCTGTTCAAATAGTACAGTCAACAGCAAAAGTAAGTGATCAAAATCAACGTTTCAAAACATCTTCTAGTGTGATGTAACAGATAAAAATAAATAAAAAAATTAAATAGTTTATTTCAGTAACTTAATCTATACATTATAAATGAATACATCGGAAACCCCCTTTTAAGTATACCTGTGTTAGGGGGACAGATATAACATAATACCAAACTGTCAATTTCGAATGAAGTTTTAATTGGTTAAAAGACCGAGGATCGAACTAAATGTGATCACTTGCTTTCTTTTGACAAAATTTACTGGATATATGTATGTATTATTTTGGGACCCTCATTCATCAGTTCCTTTAGCTGGCGACTGTACCTATAGTGGTGTGGTTCAGTTTGCTAATTTTTATCTATAGTCCGGTTGTGTGGTTAGCGGGGGGCGGGGAGGGGTCAGGGTCAGAGGTCCTGGCGACGTCACGCGAGGCTATATAAGTGTCGCAACGGGCCCGCGACCTTACTCCCGAAGCGCCCGCCGAGCCGCCAGCCATGAACTTCCTCGTAAGTGTTTGACCTGTTTGTTTGTTCATGCCATCGTATTGTTGCTCATCATGTGCCACTTCTAATACCAGTTTCGGTAGTGAATATAACTGACCACAATTCTAGCAAGTATCAATTCCTAAAAATGCATTTTAAAGTTTACAATCCAATGGTTGGGAAAAAAAATATTAGGTACCATTTTATAACGTTATATATGTATATATATAAGATTGTTTTTGTAAATACTTTAGTGATTTGATTTTAATTTATATCTAAAAAGGAATATTTGTGTCGTAAACTTTACTTACTTTTCTCCTTACAAACCATTTAAATAACCTTTTCAGTCTGGAATAATTAATATTTTATTTTATTTGTTGATTGGAATAGGCTGCCCCAACAGAACACAGAAATTATGATTATGTTACCAGTAGTGATTTCCTTTTCCCTGTCCCAGGTAGCAGTATTGTGCGCGCTGGCCGCAGCCTCCGCGGAAGACAGCAGCGCGGTCCGCGAGAAGCGCTCCTTCTTCGGCCTCAAGGACCTGTCCTTCGGCCTGAGCGCTCTCGGCTCCGGCAGCTACGGCTCCGGCAGCTACGGCTCCGGCAGCTACGGAGGCTACGGTGGTTCCGGCTACGCCAGGTCCTACACACCTTCCTACTCCTACTCTACCTACTCCGCCCCGTCCTACTCGCATTCCCATTCCGCCGATACCTCTTACAGCTACACTCCTGTATCATACTCCGCGCCTTCAGTTTCGTACTCTGCTCCTTCAGTTTCATATTCTGCTCCTTCAGTTTCATATTCCGCACCTGTTTCATATTCCGCTCCATCTGCGTCTTACACCCCGTCAGTATCATACTCCGCTCCTGCCGTGTCACACGCGTCTTCCTCCGTCTCCTACACTGCCCCCTCCGTCTCCTACGCTGCTCCCTCCGTCTCCTACGCCACCCCCTCCGTCTCCTACTCCGCCCCCGCGACTCAGGTAGTGGACGTCAAGAAGGTCGTGAACGTGAACAAGGTGGTCGAGGTCCCGCAGGTGGTCAAGGTCCGGAAGGTCGTGTCCGTCCCGCAAGTCATCACTGAGAAGAAAGTTGTCTCAGTGCCCAGTTATTCCTACTCCTCTTCCCCTAGCTACTCCTACTCTGCTCCTAGTTACACTTACTCCACCGCCGCTCCTAGCCAAAGTTACGACTCAGGTCTCTCATCATCATCTTATGGAAGCGGTGTGTCTTCCACGTATGGAACTGGTCTGACTTATGGCTCAGGCAGTTCCAACTATGGATCCGGACTGTCTTACGGCACTGGCAACTCCAACTATGGATCCGGTCTGTCTTACGGCACTGGCAACTCCAACTATGGATCCGGTGTGACGAGCTATGAGAGCGGTGCTTCCGGACACGGCACCGGCTACAACTCCAACTACGGCACGGGCTACGGGAGCTACGACTGCCTGTGGTGATCACTAGTCGACTTCATTTACTAACTGTACCTAATAATAATAAACAATTGTTTTATTTATTCGATCTTTTATTTCAGTTCTTTATAGTTACAGCCCCAGAAATTATCTAATGTTAATTATCTTCTCGTTGCTCAAACTCTAGCAGAACGAAACTGGCGTAGAACAGCAATTTTGCAAAGTGCGTTCTTTTTATTTTTAGTAGTGTTTTTCTAGCTGCCTGGCCGCGTCTTTGCTTGCGCAATAATTAAATTTCCCGAGGTACTGAGTAGCTTTTGCCCCGAGCTGGGAAACAGCTATGTACAGTACATGTCACATTTGACACAAATCGGTCGTAAATTATATTTTCCCGCGAACAGCGGTATTTCACCACGGAAGCTTATTTGTTATTATGATAAATTATTGTGAAGTTGCATCAAATTCCATTCATTTGTTTTTAAGTTTTTTCCATTAGTAGGATAACGTCCAAATTCGGTCTAGGTCGGTCGGTTCGGTAGTTCGAATTAGGTGGCTGATACTTTAAATATATTCGAAAGGTTAATGGGTAATCAATACAGATTAACTTCGAATACTTAATTCATGGTTTTCCCCTTCCTGCCCGGTCACTTATAGACCAGACTTGTAAATAACAACCGATCTACTAGTATAGGTAATCGTGAGCTACCTACCCAAGCAACTAACAATAAAACTCAAATTTAATTAAAAGAAATGTTAAAGTTTGGCAGCAAAAGTAAAAAAATATCATATTAGTTAGAATTAGCATAAATCAGCATAATCGATGACATCATGAGTGAACAGGATTTCGCGCGGCCGGAGATCTGATACTGAGGATTGAGCCTCAAAACAAACAAAATATTTCAGGACAATCCACACGAAAACATCTAGCAACGTTGCAAGCTCTTAACTTTTATTGCGGGCACAAGAAATGATACAAAAATATGTATCTTAAAATATTTATACTGCGACTATTTTAAGCACGCGGCGTAAAAGGTAGGTTTTGTCCTCCAATGCAACTCCTACCTATGCAATAATTCAATAAAATTAATACAAAATTATTAATTATTTAAAGCGTGCGACTACATCAGCGGCCTTTGGCGAAGATTTGTGTGAACGCGATGTGTGCGGCGGCGCACATCGTGGCGACGTCGCAATGTTGCCCGCTGATGAAGCAGAAATAAACAAACTTAGCTTCGCATTTATAATGTTAGACGGTGTTGAAGATACCGCGATCAAGGAACGAGTTCTTGTACAACATACAAATTCAAATCAAGTATGAATGAAAATACCCAATATTATGACAAGTACAAATACCTAAACGTCCGCGGATGACATCAGGCGGCGGGCGGTCGCAGCGTGTGCTGGCTGGCGGTCCACGCCGCATGCGAATGAGGCTTGCAGAACTGTCGCAAGTCGGCTCACTCCACCGGATCTCAATGATTACAATATCTGAATTAATGAATGCATCTACACAGTATTTCGGCCAATTTTTTTTAAATATATTTTTATTTGTGTTTCATTCTTTTTACAGAACGAATAACGGAGTTCACATATATACACAAAATACACTGTTTCGTCTCGTCCGTTTGTATTTTAATGACGTATTTGAAACTACAGTAGCCGAAAAACATAAGTAGTAAAGGACATATTTTACTACATTTTCACAGAATAGTAGATAACTCCGTAAACATTTTCAAACTAGGTGTAAAATATCTTTCGAGTTCTATAACAAAATAAATCTCGTATTAATAAATCAATTCGAAACTATGAGATGGACTCATACTACAACTATTTTCCTTTTCCTTGCATTTCGTGTACAGTTTACAAATACTTTGCAAAAAAAATAGATATTTTTTTTAAAGTGCTAAAATATCTAGTCAGTGTGGTCACCCATCCAAGTACTGGCTGCGCGCAAGGTTGTTTAACCTTGTAAAAATCTATCAAAATAAGTTATGATTTCGGCACATATTTTATGCCGTAAACGTAGAGATAACAGTCACTACCATTTTGTAAAGCGAGCGGCTCCGCAATAGGAGCCGATATTGATTAGCATACAAATAATAAACGAGTTTTGGTTAGAATGTGAACTTAACGATCGCTAAGCCGGTTCATATCATATGACCCAATCATATGATATGAATCCTATGATTTACATAATAATAAAAATTAAATTTATGTAAGTAGTAAACTTTTATAGTAATTTCGTCTATTTATCTATTTTCTCTTCACACTAAATACCAACTCAATCAAACTTCTTTAAATTTTGCATTAAGGACATAACATACCAAAGTTAAGGTAGACTCGAGTTGTAAATACACCTTTAAAGTGCACCGTAGTATTCTTTGACGGTACTTATTCATACTTTTCTAGGAAGGAGCCTATCCCTACCAGGGGATAAGAGGATGGGAGGGGGAAGAGGAACAGGCTGTTCCCGGGAGATTTATGATAAACGACTGCAACTTCACTCGGGCGAAGCCGCGGGTAAAAGCTATTATAATAACGCGGCGTATCTTAGTAACTACCAAATAGACTGTTTGCTTAAAAATTATAATAATTTATTTGCATTAATCATGAATATTGACTGGATGGTAGATCATAATTAATGAGCTACATGTTCGTCAACAACGGCGAGCAAATTAGAGAGGACGTACTGTTTACTGATTAATTTTTCATATTTTACGGATTGGTTGCCTGGAAGAAATCACTAACAGCGATAAGGCCGGCCATTTTTAATTTTGTTTTTTCTTTTCTTCTATGTTGTGTACAATAAAGAGTCAATTGATGAATATACTGCAGATTTGAAACTTGTGATTAGTCTATTTTACAGCAACTTCCTATCATATGCTTGTCAGATGTTGGAGTGCGTGGTGTGTGCAGGCGCGGACGCTGCGGTGAGCGGGCGCGGACGCTGCGGTGAGCGGGCGCGGACGCTGCGGTGAGCGGGCGCGGACGCTGCGGTGAGCGGGCGCGGACGCTGCGGTGAGCGGGCGCGGACGCTGCGGTGAGCGGGCGCGGACGATCATGCACAAAAGTGATCCGTATAGTGAACGGACGTATGACCGCGCACCAGCGCCGGCGCGTAACGCAGCGTCGGGCCCGAGGGCGCAGACCGCTCCGCACCTTTTTTATACTTTGTTGAGACGCGAATAGAACAACACAGCTTAAATAATAATATTATGTGTTCTGATCATAGGTGTACAATCTACTAGTATCCGCACTCGATTGAAACCACAATGACCTCTGTTATCATTATAAGTTTTGCTGACACGCGATCTCGATGTCGAAAGTTGGAAGCGGTAGGCTCACTATTACCGAAATATGATCTCCTTTTGCCAATGGGATTACGTTTCCACTGCAGAACACTAATAATTATGGTCACACAACTTGAGGCATGTCGCAGGTCCTTACTCTGTTGAAGAGTGGGGGAGGGGTCAAAGTCAAAACGTTTATTTCCTTAGAAAAACAGGGCATAGCATAGTATCTGAATCCACACCATTTATAATATTCCGAATGGTTTCCGCTCCACGCAATGTACTTTTTTTTTATTCTTAAGATATGTTACTGCTTCACATTCGTAGTTATCACGTCAACAGTTTAAGCCCTAGATATTGTTATTTAATAATATTGTTTGTGAGCAATTTATAACCTAATTTTTGTATTTTAAAGTAGCTTTTCTCGCCTCGGCGGTTTGAACTTCCAGAGACAAGAGGCAGTGGTCTATGTACCTCTCTCCTGCCTTCCGATGGGTTGATTTGAAAAAGAAGAGACAGAATAGAAACAAACACAAAAGAGGTCAGAAACCCTTTCTCTAGATCAATCAATTATTATTAATCAGTGCAGGTCGCAGTTTTAAAAACAATTTTTATTTAAATGTCGTTTATGATGAAACCATTGCTTCTGATTGTTTTTAAACTTTCAAGGTAGTATTTTTTTTATTTTAAACTCCTTATATACTCGTCTCTGTGGAGAAAGATGTAAACTAGTCTAAAAGTAATAATAAATGTGTTCCACAGTTTATCAACGAGTATGTAGCGGCGAGGCCATCGCTGCGGGCGCGCGTATTTAAGGCTCGTGCCGCGGCAGCGACGGCAGAGTGTCTCAGACAGCAGAGAGCAGACAAGCAACATGAGGTCCTTCGCAGTGGTACTCCTGGCTCTGGCGGCGGCGGTCAGCGGCGGCGAGGTGCGCGAGAAGCGCGGCCTGCTGGCCGGCGGACTCGGCCACGGCGCCGGCGGCTACGGCGGCCTCGGCGCCGGCGGCTACGGCGGATACAGCGCCGGCGGCTACGGCGGCGGCGCCGCGCAGGTGGTCTCCGTCAACAGGCTGGTGAACGTGAACAAGGTGGTGGAGGTGCCGCAGGTGGTCAGCGTGCGCAAGGTCGTCTCCGTGCCGCAGCTCGTCACCCAGAAGAAGATCATCGCCGCGCCCTCCGTCGCCTACTCCGCGTCCCTCGTCTCCAGCTCCTACTCCGCGCCCCTCGTCTCCAGCTCCTACTCCGCGCCCCTCGTCTCCAGCTCCTACTCGGCACCCCTCGTCTCCGGCCACTACTCAGCACCACTCGCCTCCAGCTCCTACTCCAACGGATGGTGGTGAAAGGCTACAAACTTTAGTCTAGCTTCTATTTATTCTGTGATACAACCTGTACATACATAATAAAATTTTCTATTTTTTCCTACAATTATTTTTTATTACTTATTGACCCATAATTCGAAAGACTTGACAATCAAATTATCAAATCCACTCGGTTGCTCGGACTATGCATTGGAGCAAGGCGAACTTTTACTTAAACCTGCAGCATGACACATAAAATATACAGATACAACTCGGAAAGATCGTTTAGAAAAGACGTAGACATGCAGAAAGAAAGAAGACGAAGTAACGCAGCTGACTGGCGAATAGTGGGACTCGAACCCACGTCTAGTCTACCATTATATATATATATATAGATCATTTCACGGAATGGCTTGAAAATAGTTTGCTTACCTTTAAACTCTAATAAAACTATATATATGTGTTTTAGCAAAACGGCGGCCGGGGATCCAGGACTCAAATTCAGTTTGCAAAGTCACTCATATCCATGCAATCGTAGCCGCATTAGTAACTGTTCCTGCACAATCTTGTCACGGGTGAATTCCATTAGATACCTTGGTGTGATCCTAGATGACCACCTAAATTGGAATTTACATAATATATAGCGTCGTTAACTACTAGAATAAGAAGACTTATTTATGTTTTTCGGAACTTGCGACGGGTAGCGGATAAAAAGCTGGTTTTACAAACTTATAAAGCTTTGTGCGAATGCCTGATAAGGTACTGCATATGTGTTTTGGGGTAAGGCGGCTAAGTCTTATTTAATAACTGCCGAGCGGGCACAGCGAGCTTTGCTTAAAGTCCTACTTTATCTCCCATTTAGGCACTCTACCACAGAGCTCTACAGAATGGCTAACGTCTTGAGCATTCGGAAAATGTACTTATCCGAAACAATTAAACGATACCACAGTAAAATAGTTCCAAATCTAATATTAACGAAAAGAAGGATAGAACGTTACCCTATACCTAAAGTAAAAAGTCGTTTTGCCCATAGACACTTTGACGTTACAGCCAGTGATGGATTTACCAGCAGGCTAAGAAGGCTCGAGCCTAGGGCGGCAGATTTTGGGGGCGGCAACTTTGGGAAACGTTGTTTTTTTTCTTTTGTTTTCTCATAGAAATCAAAAAGTTTTTTTACGTTTACCAAATGTTAATTATTGCGTAAACAGAATACATTACTCCGCCCATACATTATTAGCTCAAAAAGTATTTTACGAGCAATTTCAACGAAATTGAAATTTTTGCATTGTAAAAATAATGTATGAAATGACCAAGGGCGGCAAAAACAATTCAGCCTTTACCTTGAAAATTAGTAAATCCGCCACTGGTTACAGCTCCTCATCTATATAATACTCTTAGCCGTAGATTCAAGGACCTTAAAGGAA
The DNA here is from genome assembly GCA_929108375.1 of Gymnoscelis rufifasciata. NCBI lineage: Eukaryota > Metazoa > Arthropoda > Insecta > Lepidoptera > Geometridae > Gymnoscelis > Gymnoscelis rufifasciata. The sequence goes on along the minus strand of OV815315.1, from coordinate 199,342 downwards.
AATGCATTAGAGAACTGAAGCAGATATTAATAAATTGGCTAAAAGATCTTTCTTATGACGAAGTGGAAGCTATTCTTGTCAAGACATAGATGTATTTTTTTTTTTAATTACATGTATTTTATTGATTTTTATAGGTATATCTATTATATATTTTATATTTAAAGTGTATATGTTTGTATTTTATTTCATTTATTTATTTGTTAAGATTATTATAGGTATTAATTTAAGTATTTAAATAATAACATTAAATTATATATTTATCGGTATTAAGTATGTAATTATTAATTTATTGAACCAATCACATATAAATTTGTTATAAATTCAGTCTTACCTTTTCCTGTTGTTTAAATTTCATTGTTGTTTACAAAAAACTAGATTTTGTTCATTTAATTTAATTTATAGAGACATAAATTGTAATAGGCCATCATATTGGAGAAGCCTTTGGCTCCTGAAATACAGTTTTTTACTAGTTCGGGAGCCTATGGGTCTATATCTTTGTTAAAATAATTTAATAATAATTTGTTTATGTCAATAAAGAAATTTTTTTTTTAGTTATTTCAGGCACCTAAGGCCCATATAAACATATACCTTACAGACTAACATAAAAATATAAATCTTATAAACTAAAGTGTCAGCATCGTGGACCATCTGTCCGGCGCTGTCGGAGCACGGACGTGCTTGCCGCTACACCAACTACTTAAACTAACTAATATTTTATATTTTGCAAAATAAATATAGGGTTTATCACTTTGTATAAAAACATAATACATAATAACTTGATAGAAAGTTGTAACTCTCTGCATAGGAGAGCGTAGCTCGTCGCGCTGCCGGGTGACGCGAACGCGGGGCGTTCTAGTGTATTTATTTTATTTTATTTTATTTTAATCTGTAAACAAACAGTTTTATTAAACTTATAACTAACACTAAATAAAAATACCTATGAACCATTTACATGTTTTCGCATAGCGAATCTATATATAAAACCTGTCAAACAAAAAAAAAGGTAACAAAGAAATTATAAAATGAAAACAATATCTGTGTAGGTACTGTTCGCTACGAGGCGAGGCGGGCTTCGTACACCCTCCGCCGAACAAGCAGTATTATCTTGAAGCAAGCTCTAGTGATGAGCAGAAATACCAAAGTTACCAAACATAACCAGAATTTACAAGAGACATTTTTCATATGTTATCACTGGCAACACACGATGACAAAAAAAATAGCTCATCATTGATATTATTATTATTGATTGATTATGTAATACTTTCTTGGGTTTTTAATTGAGGGCCGATTGATAATTGATTAATTAAAAAATGATGCGTGGTAAATTAAGGCCTAATCTTTCTCCAGCCTCCCAGCCGAGCAGCAGCAATAGTAGATAGTATTCGAAAGTACTGCCTCAATTTTTCAAAGGAAAAATGGCACAAAATGATTTGACAGTTTTGTCTCACAATTTTCAAAGGGAAAAAAATACCATTTCGCCTACCTGGTCGGCTAAAAAAAAAAAAAAAAAAAGTTTGGTGTCAAATTGGGGGTTTCGGCACATTCCCAATCGATTGCAAGCATCCATTTTAACGTATCTCAAGCCATTCAAAAGTTACTAAAACCCATTAAGCATCTTTTACATCCGACTGATAACAGAATAGATTACTAATGAGGTCTTAACAATGAGCTCAGGTGGTGAATCATTAGGTGGGTATGCAATGAAGACTAGTCATAATTTCATTACATTTTATTTATTATCTATAAAACATTTTTTGAACAGTGCACATAATATTTCATCGTTACTTATAGTACTGTCTCCGAATAGTTGCTGAAAATCTTTCAATGTTTCACCATGATACTTATAATACAGATATAATAAGCAATACTCTCCACAAACTGTAGTGAAATCGTTTTGGATTCGATTAATATTGTAATTCCACATTCTAGAATTCCTTTCTAAAAACATGCGGTGATATCCTTGTGGTGGACGTCCGTAAGAGTCAAAGTACTGTCCAAAACCATTTGCATCTATGTGCATGGCGATCCAATGTGAACCTGGTTTGTTATCGCTATCCAAGTTACTTATGATGTACGCAGGTATACCTGTATATATTGGCAAACGGTTGGCAGCATACACATTGCATTCAATTTTTGAATCAAGTTTTCTTAAGTAGTACTGTATATCTAGTGTATTCATGCTAATTAGGTACTGTGTCTGATGGTTCTTAACCACAAGTTTAAACAAGTAATGAACCTCGATGGATTTGACACAAGATTATAAATGAATTATACACTCAAATAATAATTTATTCATGACATTCGTTTATGACTAAAAAAGTTTGTTATCTTAGTGGAGTTGTAAGGGAAGATAAAATAAAATAACTAGGTATCCTTAGAAATATTTTTTTATTGAAAAAGAGTTAATAATACAAACTAAATATAAACCCACTTAAAACTATTGCTTAACTTAGACATTATTCCTTAACTACTATAATCTACTGAAATGTTACGGTTTTTATCTATTTCAATGACATTATCGAACTCTGCATAAACCACACAATTAATAGTTTGCGTTAGCGCTTCTTCAAAACGTACTTCTAACCTTACACTACCATGTTTTATAAGATTCCAATGATTTGCAGAGTTCGCAGATAAGTCAGGAGTCAAATCAAAAGCTAGGAGGCAATATCCTTTTGCATATTGCTCTCTGGATATCCCATTACCTTCATTAAGAAAATGCATGCCTGTTCCCGAAAATAATGTATGGTAAGCCAAAGTATAAATATTACTTTCAAACGATGGTTGTAAAGCTTTTGATGGTATTTGATGACCATCTATATACAAACAAAAAGTATTCATATCATAATTCTGAAAGTCGAATGGGTTTTTAGTCAGACTCCCATTGAATGCAGCATTATTCACAAAACCAACTATACATCTTTTAGGTACTTGGCCTAGAAATATGTTATCAAGGGTTTTTCCTTGAATACCAGATGGAATAGTCAAAACTTTAACTTCAGCACGTGTGATGGGATAAAAATACTCATGAATATATTGATATTCTGCAAGATTTGATATATTCATACAATCACACCTTCCATTCTAAAATTATGACTATTCTTTATTGCATACCCACCTAATGATTCACAACCTGAGCTCATTGTTTTTAGGTACTTGGCCTAGAAAACAGGATGAACCCCATTAATAATCCATCAAATTTGTTTTAACAAGGAATGTCATTGTTGCAACAGCTAAACAAGTTTAGATTAGATACAAAAGGAATGTTGTCCTAATGGTCCTACGCTATTTGAAAACCAGATAACTACTAATGTGGAAGCTGATAATGAGAATAAGTTTTGGTATAAATTCAAAAAAAGTTCTTTCCCTTCTACAGTTCCGTGCAGTGCTTGTCGTAGTATTGTCAAATACAATTTAACAGTTTTTGTGCAACAGTGCTAGTATTCAACGTTGTGATGACGGTAAGTTTATTTTATTTTCTATATTTTCAATATGGTATTGTAAATTGTAAACTTAATAGAACAACTTAAAATTGATTAGAATTTAATTGTTTTAGAACATATTTGAAGAAAATACATTCAAGAATTTCTACTATGCAGTTTCTGATGAAAGCCAGGATGACATTTTTTCAAAGTCAATCAAAAAAAGAAAATCCAGTGAGAGTGGTGATAGCTTAGACAAATTATTTGAGAAGGCCCCACCAAAGAAAAATAAACTATCATCTACTGTAACCAGAGCCGGTCCAGAGGGCAATATCATAATTTCATCTAATAATGATGAAGGAAAAAATTCTACACATTTGGTAAAGATTGAAATTTATGATTTAGCAAAATTGCACGATGTACCACCACAAGAACATTGGAAACGTGCTGATTATCGACTTAAATACTACACAATGTCAAACACTTATCCATATGAAGCAACAAAGAAAATTTTAATGAATATAACAAAAGAAATAGCTGGGAAAGAATCATCTAAAAAATACTCATTTAAAAATGATGGCAAATGAAGTAGAATGCATTAAGTAATAGAAATTAAAATAGTATAATTTATGATTTAGAATAGTTGTGTTATGTACCTACAGAAGATCATTGGAAACATGTTGATTACCGACTTAAATACTACTCACTTATCGATATGAAACAACAATGAAAATACTAATGAATATAACAAGAGAAATAGTTGGAAAAGATACATTCAAAAAATATTATTTTAACAATAATGTTAAATTAGATGGAATTAACTAAGTGACTGGACTCATTAGTTAATTATAAAATTCCACTTATTCTTAAAAAGCCTTACCTACCTTGTTGTGGTATTGTGTTCTCCACTATATATACCCTACTTTTACATTTCTTAAACACAGTTTAATTGTGAACTCCGTAAGCTTTGAAACATGGCAAACAAAGATGAAGTTTTAAGCTTTTTTTTTAATGAAGATATCGATGATCAACTCACAAAGATTTGTGAACAAATGGAGGATGTTATTGATGCTCCTGGATCGTTATTTGAGAGTGAATACAATAAGGAACTCTACGATATCTGTCTTCAAGTTGAAAAAGATTCTATGTAAGTATTTTTCTTACAAGTATGATAATTTTAAAATTTTTTTGATCTACGTAAATAACAAAAAAAATATTTTAGCTCTGCCAATCAACAATCTGGAGGGGCCCTAAAGAGGAACATTGATGACGACACCATTCAGATATCTGCTAAAAGAGTACGTTACGAAGATGAACCATCCACTTCTTCAATGGGAACTGCTAGAGAGGAATACAGAGATGTACCACCTACATCAACTTCCTCGATTGGGCCTGCTGTTGTGAGTGTAAGTGAAGTGATCACCTGCAGTACGTGTCTAATAGAAGTTAAAAAAAGGTATTTTGCAAACCATTTAAAAAGTAATCTTCATAAAAATAATGTAAGCAAATTGCATAATACATTGAGCAATGTATCAGTGGTTGAAACAGCGTTTGGTAATAGAATCATAACATATAAGATTCGTAGCTCTAACGAAGAATCAAATTTTGAAACACCAGAATTGTTTCTAAATTCTATTAAAAACGAAATGTTAATTTTAATTATTGAATCTATTCAGCAACATACAGTGTTCAAAGTAAATTTTGTTTTGCATGCAGATTTTATTCAACAATCAAAAGATCTTTACAATTCTTTTGATTTCCAAACACCAAACGACATAGTACTAAAAGGTGATGATTTGAATATTTTATTTTCATCTTTGTGTGACACTTTTAAACATAAAATCAGCACTTTTGAAAAAAAGGATAGTGGTTGGAGTTTAAAAAAAATAACATCAATAGAAATTAATATAAATAAATTCAATCCCTTGCGTGGTACTTCATTTATTGATCTACCACAAGGTATCAGAAATAAAAAGGCCGTCATAAATATAAAAAATTTAGATAACTTTTGTTTCAAATGGGCATTACTTTCCGCGTTATATCCGGTGAGAAAAAATTCTGACCGAGTATCGTCATATAGTATGCACTCAGATAAATTAAAGTTTGATGGGATTTCGTTTCCAGTTAAACTAGCAGACATATCTAAAGTTGAAAAATTAAATAATTTAAGCATCAATATCTTTGGACTAGAAAATGATAAAAACACTAAAAGTTTTAGTGTAGTCGGTCCTTTACATTTGACAAAATCAGAAAAATCTGTTCATATTAATTTACTATTTGTAACCGAAGGAAATAGGAGTCATTATTGTTACATAAAAAACTTATCACGTTTAGTAAGTAAACAAATTTCAAATCATCTTAGTGCAATTTATATTTGTAATTCATGTTTACTTCACTTTCCGAGTCAGGAAAGATTGAATAACCATAAAAGTCATGACTGTGCTCACATCTGCACAAATTTGCCTAACGGAGATAAAACTAAAAGGGATTGGTTTGATCACCCAACACCAAATGATAAGCTAAAATTTGAAAATTATCAGAAAAAACTAAAGATACCTTTTGTTATCTATGCTGACTTCGAAGCGTTTCTGAATCCAATAACTACATGTTCTAATGATCCTTCAAAATCATACACAAACAACGTTCAAAAACATGAGGTGTATAGTTTTGGTTATTATATCAAATGTTCGTATAATGATAGTTTATCTAAATATGAAACATACAGTGGTCAGAATTGTGCACAAGTATTTATGGAACGTTTAAAAACAGATCTTGAATCAATTTGTAGAAACAATATAATAAAAAACCCTGTTTCAGCCGCAAATAATCATTTATCAATCAGTACTCTTTGCTATGTTTGTGAAACTGAGTTAAATGGAGATGCATTTAATGTTTGTGATGCAAATACAGGTCTTTTTAAAGGCATAGCACATGGAATATGCAGATCTAAGTTTAGAATTCCTCGTCATGTTCCGGTTATTTTACACAATCTAAGTAATTATGATGCACATTTTATTGTGCAAGCGCTTAATTTTGACAATGGTGCTATTGAGGTGATCCCACAAAACAAAGAGAGAAACATTTCATTTTCAAAAAAGTTAAATGTAAATGAACAAATTGTGAACTTAAGATTTATAGATTCATTGAAATTCTTATCGTGTAGTTTAGATCAGTTAGCTAAAAATCTTAATGATCATCAATTTATTGAATTAAAAAGAAACTTCCCTAATAATAGTGATTTTATACGCTTACGTCGCAAAGGTGTATATATCCTTATGAATCAATGACCTCATTTGAATGTCTAAAACAAACAACTCTTCCTGAAAAAAATGCTTTCTTTAGCTCGCTCACAGATTCAAATGTGACAGATGATGATTATAACCATGCCATAAATGTTTGGAATCATTTTAATTGTCGCACAATGTCAGATTACTCTGACTTATATCTAAAGACTGATGTATTGCTTCTTACTGATATATTTGAAAATTTTAGAAATCTTTGTATTTCTACATACAAGTTAGATCCTGCTCATTACTACACAGCACCGGGGTTAAGTTGGGATGCAATGCTTAAACATACTAAAGTTGAATTAGAACTACTAACTGATTATGATCAAGTCGCTTTTATTAAATCGGGTATTAGAGGAGGTGTTTCTCAATGTAGCAATCGTTATGCCAAAGCTAATAATAAATTCATGGAAGACTATGACAAAGAAAAACCGAGTTCATATCTTACATATCTTGATGCAAACAACCTTTACGGTTGGGCAATGTCTCAATTTCTTCCCACAGGAGACTTTCAATGGGTCAATTCAGATACCAATTTCAATGTGTCGGATACATCTGATATTGGTTTTATATTAGAAGTTGATTTGGAATATCCTGATGATATCCATGATTTTCATTCTGATTTTCCATTATGTCCTGAAAATATATGTGTGGGAAATACCAAAGAAAACAAATTAGTACCAAATTTAAACAATAAATGCAAATATGTAATTCACTACAGAAATCTGAAACAATGTATTCAAATGGGCATGAAATTAGTTAAAGTACATAGAATACTGAAGTTTTCACAAAGTGCTTGGTTAAAAAAATACATAGATTTAAATACAAATTTGAGAACGCTAGCTAAATCTGATTTTGAAAAGGATTTCTTCAAATTAATGAATAATTCCGTATTCGGAAAAACTATGGAAAATATTGAAAAACGAGTCAACGTTAAATTGGTAACTCATTGGGCAAACAGAGGTAAATCTCTTGGTGCCCAAGATTTAATAGCGAAACCTGAATTTCACAGCTTAGCCATTTTTTCAGAAAATTTAGTGGCAGTACAACTGCGAAGAACAAGATTATTGTTTGATAAACCGTTTTATTTAGGATTTAGTATATTAGATATATCTAAAACTCTTATGTATGACTTTCATTACAACTACATGATTAAAAAATTTAATCAAAATATAAAGCTATTATATACAGATACTGACAGTTTAATCTATCAAATTTTCACTGATGACTTCTATGAAGACATAAAACCCGATCTTTCATTACACTTCGATACATCGGATTACGCACCAGAAAACGTTTATGGTTATCAAAAATTAAATAAAAAGAAGTTGGGATTTTTCAAAGATGAAAATAATGGAAAAGTTATGAGCGAATTCGTAGGGTTGCGTTCAAAGATGTATGCGTTCGAAGTTGACGATAAATTTACTGCAAAAGCGAAAGGGGTAAATAAAAGTGTTACAAAAAAAATGAAAATAGAAAATTTTAAGTCTTGTTTGTTTGATAAAAACATACAATTTTGTAGCATGCTTCGATTTAAGTCGCTGAAACATGTAATATTCACCCAAAAAATAAACAAAACATGTTTAACTTACAATGATACAAAGCGATGTATTCAAGAAAATGGGGTTGATACATTAGCTTGGGGTCATTACAAACTGAGGTAAATTGTTAAAATTGTGTAGGTTATATAATTCATAATTGGTTTCTTTATAATTTAAGATAAGCTATGTAATTAGATTGTAATTAATTGTATAAATAATAAAAATATTTACTCATGTTGTTTGATTAATATGATTGTGTTAGTATTAAGCACTGCATGTTTCTATTATAAGTAAATTTTAAAGGTAAGCTAGTCGTATTGTGAAATATTTAGGTACTGTACAAATACATTAAAGATTGTAAATAAAATTATAATACCTTTAACTTTACAAAGTTGTTTCATTATAAAGACAAACTTTTTGACAAATAGACGTATGAAAGTTTAAATAATAAAATGATTCACTTTTATCATCCATTTACTGCTATTGTTGCTGGCCCAAGTGGTTGTGGAAAATCAGTTTTTGTTACAAACTTTATAAAATACATGAGTGAAATTTGCAACACAAATTTTGATCAAATAACTTGGTGCTATGATGAAATGCAGCCATTATACAACCTTAAACAAGTTACTTACCACCGAGGCATACCTGATCTTAGTATGTTTGATGGAGAGAAACCACAACTGATAATTATTGATGATCTAATGAGAGAGTCCGATGGGCGTATCGTTGACATATTTACAAAAGGAAGTCACCACAGGAATTTGAGTGTATTTTATATAACTCAAAACTTGTTTCATCAAGGAAAGGGACAACGAGATATCTCATTGAATTCAAGTTACATCATATTTTTTAAAAACCCTCGTGATAAAACACAGATTAGATATTTAGCACGACAAGTTTATCCAGAACAACCAAAATATTTGGAAGATGCTTATAAGGATGCAACAAAAGAAGCTCATGGTTACTTAGTAGTAGATTTGAAACAGAACACTAATGATGTGTGTCGCATAAAAACAAAAATATTTCCTTTTGTAGATAAGTATTGTGCTGTGTATGTACCTTCTAAGGGGTTTAAATATGACAAGCTTCAACTAATTTCCATCATTCACGAATGATGTTGCGACGTTTGAAGACGTATAAAGATTTGCTAAATGCGCTGCATGTCCTTAAACCGAAATATCGAAAAGCCCTTTTAGAAACTTGTGATGATAAAGCCATAAATTGTATTTGTGAATGCATTCACAATGTTTTACAAGGTAAAGTTGATTTAAACGAAGGAGAGAAAAAAAAGTTGAAAAAATACAAAAACACATTGCGCAAATTACTTCGCAAAGGAACTAACCAAATCAGAAAGAAAATTATACTACAAAAAGGTGGTTCATTTTTACCAATAATATTAGGTTCTGTTTTGAGTGGATTGGTAAGCTCAATTGTTTAAAAATGGAAAATGCAAAAAAAATGTTGCTTATAGAACCCAATATACTTGAAAAATTGAAACAATCTAAAACAATTGATACTCCACTTTCACGCCTAGATTCCGAAATGCAAAACATATTAAACAGTGATATGGAGGATCGGAAGAAGTGTATTTTATATTTACAAACGCTTCAAAGATATTTAAATTATGCTAAAGAGGATCGCCAACCTCTTCATATACCCATTATAAGCACTACTGAAAAAGAAAGTATTGAAAGTGACTCCAAAATAGACATTAAAAATGAAAAAAATAATGCAATTGATGCAGTCTCTTGTGAAGCGTCGACGAAAGAAGTAAGAGATGAAGAAAATATAAATGAAACTTCAAAATCGTTTTATACAACAAATCATATACTGAGTCTAATACCCAAAACATATACAAAGAAGGGTGAGCTATTACTGAACTTGATTTCAACGAACAAAAACAAAATTATATGGGATGAAACTGGTACCATATTTGTAGACAACAAGAAAATTGTTGGTAGCAATATTGTGGATTTAGTGAATGATTCACTGAGACCACTCAAAAAAAGTGAACCTATTGGGTGGGAAACTTTCGCTGCAACTTTAAAGGATATAAAAGTACCACTTACTTATATAGGTAACCCGAAACGCCAGGAATTCATAATTGGGTTACAATCCAAAAAACCTGAAATTGAAAATAATACTTTGGCTGAAGAAATATTCTATACTCCAGTAAACAGTAAGAACTTTGTTAAAAAAATTAAACAAAAACTTGAATGGGAGAAATGGACCCCTTATTAGAAATAAACAAAATCTATTATGATCCAGCTAATCCTGCTGGTTATAGTAGTCTTGATAAATTAACGAAGGCTATGAGTGGAAAAATGAACAGAGATAATGTTAAGAAATGGTTGCAGTCTCAAGAAACGTATACATTACACAAGCCTGTCCAAAGAAAATTTCCAAGAAATAAATATATTTTATCTAATGTAAACGAGCTGTGGCAAGCTGACCTAAGTGATATGAGAAGTTACTCTAATGAAAATAGTGGTTTCAACTATATTCTCTGTGTTATTGATGTTTTTAGTAAGTATGCTTATGCAAGATCAATACAAAAAAAGAATTCAAAAACAATTAAGGAAAGTTTTGAAAGTATTTTTAATGAAGCTAACACCACCCCAACACACATACAATCTGATAAAGGCACTGAATTTGTTTCCAAGGATGTTCAACTATACCTCAAATCAAAAAATATCAATTACTATACTACTAACAACCCTGATATAAAAGCAAGTATTGTAGAAAGATTTCAAAGAACTCTCAAAATGAAAATGTGGCGTTACTTTACACATAAAAATACTCATAAATATATTGATATTCTGCAAGATTTGATATATTCATACAATCACACCTTCCATTCTAGCATTAGAATGTGTCCTTGTGATGTAAATTCTAGTAATATTATGACGGTGTGGAATAACTTGTATGAAAGGACTAAAAATGAAAAAAAATCTGTTGTATTAAATCCTAAATTTAATGTAGGTGATCATGTAAGAATAACAAAATACAAACATATTTTTCAAAAAGGTTATGAATCCAATTGGAGCGATGAAATATTTGTAGTTTCTTCGGTGATTTTTCGGACTCCAAGACTTGTATACACTATTAAAGATTTACAGGGTGAAGAAATAACAGGAACCTTTTATGAACGAGAATTACAAAAAGTCAATTACGACCCCACCATTGAGTATAAAATAGATAAAATAATTCGCTCTCGCTATGCTAACAACAGACAAGAAGTGTTAGTGAAGTGGAAAGGTTATCCGAATAAATTTAATTCTTGGATTTCAGCATCTAATTTAAAAGAAATATGAGTTTTAAGGAAAGTTTTTATTTGACTTTAATTAGCAACAGTTCAATGGAGTATTTTCCAGACAACAAGACCACAAATTTTACAACAAAATTATCTAAACCTATCATACTGGAAGGTGAATGGTGTGTTGGCGTGGTTGAATTTCAATATCCTTGTACTATGTTTACTGTACAAGAACATGAGAACATTGTGTACATAAAAAAAAAAATGAGGATGCCTAACGAGAACAATCCATCTACGGTTTACTATAAGACTCATATACCGGCAACAAGCTATGATGATATTGAACATATTTTATTTGCATTAAATAACATAAAGGAAAAGTTTAAGTTTCGTTATGATAAAATATCCAAGTTTGTATCGTTTTCTGCAGCTGACGAAACCATAATCTCTGTTACATTATCACCGAAATTAGCTCTACAATTGGGGTTTGAACCTAATAGAAACCTCATTGAGAAGAATTTGGGAAAATGCCCAGCTAATTTACATCTAGGTTTACCATCCCAACTATTCCTATATTGTGATATAGTAGAACCTCAAATAGTGGGGGATGTTATGGCTGCTCTTCTGAGAATAATACCATTAGATCCCTCAAAATACATCTATGGAGCAAACAAAATGCATGTATTTTCACCACCTCATTATTTACCGGTCATGCGAAGAGAATTCGATATTATTGAAATGGATATAAGACAAAGCACAGGTCAAAAAGTACCATTCCAATTTGGGACTGTGTGTATTAAACTACATTTTAGAAAAATATAATGTATTCTCCACGAAATAATATTACATGTCCTTATGAACATTACTATGCTCATCAAGCTGGATCAGGTATCGGGGTTGTTTACAAAGGTGCACCTTATCAAAGGGGTCATGGGATTGGAAGTTTTTTAGGGGGGTTGTTTAGGTCAGTTCTACCATTACTGTCTAGTGGTGCTAAAGCCGTTGGTAAGGAAGCACTAACTGCTGGTGTGGGTCTATTGTCGGATATGGTAAATGCACGCCCGATGGAAGATTCAATAAAATCACGGCTTAAAGATGTGGGGACAAACCTGAAACGAAAAGCAGATGACAGGATTGATAGAATCAACATGTCTGGGTCTGGATATATAACCAAACGGAAACTAGCATCTATACTCAGTCCATCTTTGATTGCGAAAGGGAGTGCTATTAAAAAGTCCAAAAATAAAAAAAATAAAAAGAAACAAATCAAGGATATATTTTCAACTTAAAAATGTCTTTCTTACATAGTCATTCTTGTGAATGTATAAAATCGGAACTGGATTTGTTTGCATTACCTTCTACTCAAACAAGCATAGAAAGTGGATTATGGATCCATTATAAACCGATTTCTTCTCTTGCTGATGATGGACCGTTAGAATTTCAAGTACCAGGGGCAGGAGATGACTACATTGATTTGTCTCATACTCTTATTCATGTCAAAGCAAAAATATCGAACCAGGATAACACTAAGCTGGTTGCATCTACAGTTGTAGCTCCAGTTAATAATTGGTTACATTCACTTTTCAATCAACTCGATGTTTATTTAAATCAAAAACTCATATCACCTCCTAATAACACATACGCTTATAGAGCTTACATTGAAAATTTGTTAAACTATGCATCTCCAGCAAAAAAATCTCATTTGACATGTGGACTTTGGTATGAAGATGTTGCTGGAAAAATGAATTCCACAGATGAAGGTAATACTGGATTTCTAAAAAGACAAGAGTTTGCAAGTGAAAGTAAAGAAATTGAAATGATTGGGCACTTACATGGGGATATATTCAACCAGGAAAAATTTCTGATTAATGGAGTTGATATGTGTGTTAAACTAATACGCTCAAGAGAAAATTTTAATCTTATGGCTTCTTCAGTTGATCATAAATTTAAAGTCAGTATTACCGATGCAACCCTGATTATTCGTCGAGCCAGAATTAATCCCACCGTGTTACTTGCACATCAAAAAGTATTAGCATCTACAGCAGCCAAGTATCCCATCACACGTGCTGAAGTTAAAGTTTTGACTATTCCATCTGGTATTCAAGGAAAAACCCTTGATAACATATTTCTAGGCCAAGTACCTAAAAGATGTATAGTTGGTTTTGTGAATAATGCTGCATTCAATGGGAGTCTGACTAAAAACCCATTCGACTTTCAGAATTATGATATGAATACTTTTTGTTTGTATATAGATGGTCATCAAATACCATCAAAAGCTTTACAACCATCGTTTGAAAGTAATATTTATACTTTGGCTTACCATACATTATTTTCGGGAACAGGCATGCATTTTCTTAATGAAGGTAATGGGATATCCAGAGAGCAATATGCAAAAGGATATTGCCTCCTAGCTTTTGATTTGACTCCTGACTTATCTGCGAACTCTGCAAATCATTGGAATCTTATAAAACATGGTAGTGTAAGGTTAGAAGTACGTTTTGAAGAAGCGCTAACGCAAACTATTAATTGTGTGGTTTATGCAGAGTTCGATAATGTCATTGAAATAGATAAAAACCGTAACATTTCAGTAGATTATAGTAGTTAAGGAATAATGTCTAAGTTAAGCAATAGTTTTAAGTGGGTTTATATTTAGTTTGTATTATTAACTCTTTTTCAATAAAAAAATATTTCTAAGGATACCTAGTTATTTTATTTTATCTTCCCTTACAACTCCACTAAGATAACAAACTTTTTTAGTCATAAACGAATGTCATGAATAAATTATTATTTGAGTGTATAATTCATTTATAATCTTGTGTCAAATCCATCGAGGTTCATTACTTGTTTAAACTTGTGGTTAAGAACCATCAGACACAGTACCTAATTAGCATGAATACACTAGATATACAGTACTACTTAAGAAAACTTGATTCAAAAATTGAATGCAATGTGTATGCTGCCAACCGTTTGCCAATATATACAGGTATACCTGCGTACATCATAAGTAACTTGGATAGCGATAACAAACCAGGTTCACATTGGATCGCCATGCACATAGATGCAAATGGTTTTGGACAGTACTTTGACTCTTACGGACGTCCACCACAAGGATATCACCGCATGTTTTTAGAAAGGAATTCTAGAATGTGGAATTACAATATTAATCGAATCCAAAACGATTTCACTACAGTTTGTGGAGAGTATTGCTTATTATATCTGTATTATAAGTATCATGGTGAAACATTGAAAGATTTTCAGCAACTATTCGGAGACAGTACTATAAGTAACGATGAAATATTATGTGCACTGTTCAAAAAATGTTTTATAGATAATAAATAAAATGTAATGAAATTATGACTAGTCTTCATTGCATACCCACCTAATGATTCACCACCTGAGCTCATTGTTAAGACCTCATTAGTAATCTATTCTGTTATCAGTCGGATGTAAAAGATGCTTAATGGGTTTTAGTAACTTTTGAATGGCTTGAGATACGTTAAAATGGATGCTTGCAATCGATTGGGAATGTGCCGAAACCCCCAATTTGACACCAAACTTTTTTTTTTTTTTTTTTTAGCCGACCAGGTAGGCGAAATGGTATTTTTTTCCCTTTGAAAATTGTGAGACAAAACTGTCAAATCATTTTGTGCCATTTTTCCCTTGAAAAATTGAGCCAGTACTTTCGAATACTATCTACTAGCAATAGTCATAATTTATTCAATGTGAATAGTTATATAACAGTTTTTTACCAATTATTACTTAACTAATTATAACCTTAGCCTAACTTACAAACTAGACTTATTTATTTAAAATCAACAAAATACGTATTGCTTTTTCTTCAAGAATCAATATGATACAGATTTGTACATCACAAGCCTTCAAAACTTTGATAAAAATAAATAAATAAATACAAATTTCCGGACATTCCACACAGCAACATCTAGCCCCGTGGTAAGCTCTAAGCTTGTGTTACGGGTACTAACAATCTGATATACTTAATATAATAGACTTATATATAGATATTTTTTATTTTACATATAATACACACAGACCATAGAGACAAGTGCTTGCAGAACATAAAAATACCTAACCCCTCGGCGGGAATCGAACCCGCTACCGCACCACTGAGGCAGTCAAAATAATAATAAAGTTTGATGCTTTATATCTTGGAATTTTCTTAATTAAATTGATACAGCAAAAAAAGGTGTCCAGAGTGCTGAGTCTGAGTTTACAAATTGTAGTTAACTTTCTCGATCGTGAGAACGTTAACTATAATTTGTATGGGATCGAAACAGCGCCTCTTGTGGCAAACTTGAGAAACATAATTTGCTAGTTTGAGATTCACTATCGACCGTCGATCGTCGACTCGTTTACGCTCACGTTCGAAAGTGAGAACGTTAACGCATTTGATTGGTTGTTTGAAAATTTTCCCGAGTTCGTGTTACCATTTTTGACATTCGAATAGTAAACGCGCTCGAAAAAGTATTCGTCTAGCATTCACTTAGAATTTCTCAGTGAGTAGAGGTGAGAGTGCAAAGTTATTCAGTAAAATCATTAATATTTACAAATAAATTATGGCCGGACGTTTCTTTTTCGCTTGGATATCGTCTTACAAAGACAGCTTTTAAGTTTTTGTGCAGAGAATTAAAACAATTGACGAATTTAAGGTCCTCTCAACTCGTTTTGTTGGAACTTATATTATGTACTTTTTGTTATTTATTAATTAAAATATTAAAAAGTACCTAGCTATAGTTTCGACACCTAATTAATTTGTTCTTCGCAGGTGTTCACGGCTCTCTTCATACAAAAGCCAATTTGAGTAGCAAAACAATGCAATGATATTTTTTTCAGTTACCTATGTGATGATCAATACTACATTTTAAATGTTAACCCTAAGTTTGGAGGTGCAAAGCATGATTCTTTGTATGGGAAAACAGTGACTTGAATACATAAATTCAATCTCTGCACCAAAATAGAGAAATGGTCTGGCTTCTATAAAGGTAAAGTATCTTTAGGTACCTACTTGATTTATTAAAATGCATTATGTTTTGATCCCTTTCACTATTCTATTTTTTACATAATTATTTATTTTTAGGAGACTCTGGATACCCTCAGCGCCCAGGCTAATGACTCCAATTTTAGATGCAAATACTGGTACACCAGAGGCCAATTATAATAACAAGCAAATGAGGGCTAGAGTAATAATAGAAAATACATTTTCAAATGCTGAAAAACAGATGGTAGTGCTTAGACAAGGATGGAGTTCACTCCATCCACTTCAAGCCACTCAAATATGCTTCTATTATTATAGCATACTCAGTATTGCATAACATAGTTATCAATCTTGGCATTGATCTAAATCTTACTCGGTGTCCGAGTAAGATTTAGGTGGGTCTAGTTAAGGTAAAATATTTCATATGATATTATAACAAAATACCTATTTATGTTACAATTAATCATATCTAGTTCCAGGAAACTTAAATAGTGAACCGGGTTACAATGACTATGTGGAAGGAGCTGGAGCTACCAGCGGACCAATTTTAGTAAGAAGACTGATAAATAGTGTGTGATATATATATGTATGTAGTTCTCAGTTATATATTGTGTTAATGTACTATTGCTATTTATAGAAGTGTGCTTAGGATTATAAGGTTAAGGATATTGTATTGTGACAATGAATAAATAAACAAAATTATATAAGATGAACTTTATTTTTTTACCTAATTAGACAGTCAGAATTGACAAGTTAAATTTATAAACTTATATACTTATATTTACAAAAATATAAACTAATCATTACAGAGTCTATTAACTAACTTATCTTAAACTCTTATTCCTATTGCTTGCCAATCTCTGGCTCTGCGCTTCCATCTCCCTAATCATATTTTGCTCTCTCCTCAAGCTTATGTTACTCTATTATAAACTTTCTCCAAAACTCTTCAGCTTGTAGAAAATTTTGTGCTAGCCTCAAAATTCTTCAAGGAATTCTTGCATGGCAAGGTGGTGTTTGCCCAAAGCAAGCAGGCTCAGGCCGAATCAGATTGCTCTCACAGAGCCTTATAGGAGAGTGCATGGGCATCTGTAAAAATACATTAATGTTATTATAATCTTATTAACATTATAATTATGTTATCCTTAAAAAAGTTAAGTCTTACCTTCCAGTGCTTCCAATGTTGTGAAATAAATCTCAAAAACAAATCCAATATTGTGACAATATTTTGAACTGGGGTTGTTACAGTAATTCTTTGACTGGGGCTTAGGACTGGGGCAACATATGATGTTGATGGCCCAGGTTCATCCCAATGTCTGAGGTCTCCATGCCTAGAAACAACAATAAACTTAGTTTTTTCTTCGTCGATGAAACAACTTCACATAAATAGATCTAAACATCAAATAAATTATCAAACACTCACTGCTCCATGAACTTGTCTTCATTTTTAGACTGTTTAACTCATAGTTTCAATTTATTATTAATTTATCGGCCGGCCACTTCTTCCTACTCGAACGAAAGTTTTCATTTCAAACGTAAACAAAACACAGAATAATCATAACATTTTTGATAGACAGCTGCTTCTTGACAAAATACTAGTAAAAATATCATTCTGAATTTGGCCGGTTAATGATTTGATGACGTCATGCTACCACCCTAACAAAAATATTTAACTATGCTCACGGTGAGTGAACGCTTTCGTATAGTTTTTGTCGATAGGAACTCCAACTTGCATGCCATTGCTTTTCGATTCGAATTTCGTTAGCTCGATTAACGAGATAGTAAAGTCATTCGAAAACGTTTGTGGAACTTAGACTCAGCACTCAGTAATTTTACGGGCTCACAGACGGACTATACAATACATAGCACCTTTTGTTATGTAGTCATCATGCCTAACTGTCCAAGCATTATTATTAAGTAATCAATAAAACAGAAAACTGTATTAAAAAATACATTAAGAATTAACTCAACTATATCATTAAATTACTGCTCTTATAAGGGTAAATACCTCGGTCACATTGTTTGCGACGACCTTAGCGATGATAAGGATATAGCAAGGGAGCGAAGGGCGTTGCGCTTAATATGGTAGGTTTCCTCGTAGCTTGAAAGAAGCCAAAACCACACTATTTAAATCCTACTGCCAGACTTTCTACACGAGCAGCCTATGATCAACTTAAACTCAACAAGCCTACAACTCAGTCTGTGTTGTAGGCTTTTTATACGCGTGCATGTGGAACAAATTCGCGTCTTTACTCTGCAGAGTTCGCGCAAATGAACAAATAAATGGGATACCCCTTTGATTGAAATGTGTGTTAAAATTATAGTTAAATAAATACAATTTTGAATATGATAATTCGTATCTTTGGGCTTTCACATAGTAAACTTTGTTACATTTACAGAAAGCTTTTGTAAGAAAATAGTACAGTAGATTATTATTATTCTCTTTATTTCATTTTAAACACGTCAAAAATATATTTTTTACATTAGATTACATAATAAATTATATAAAACTACCTACTGTAAAAAATATATCAAAACGGAGAATCACTGGTCGCGAAGCTAGGTTCAAGCGACCGGTGACTAGGGCTGTAGAGAGAGGAACTTCCTGACAATACGCGCCGAGTCCAGGAGTACTGCCTTCTGAATCTGACCCTTGATCCAGCTTCCCAGCGAGAGCCTCTGAAGGTGTTGGTCGAGACTCTTCGCTATTAGGCCGTTAACGGACACGACTGTAGGGACGATAATCGCCGACTCAACATCCCACATGGTGACAATCTCGCGGGCCTTATTATTATAATACCGGCGGCATCGGATATACCCAAAGCAAGACAAATCACTGCGCAAGTTTGTAGCTAAAATATGAGTCTGGCGTTGTCCTCAACAGTGAATTGCCTTAATAATTAATAATATTATGATGTACACACGGTGTCCGGTAAATAATGGATGACCTTGAAATAGGTAATAGCTTGATTAATGATCCTTCAGAAAAATAAACTTTCCCAAAAGGTAACTTAAAACCGAAGCCGTGTTGGCTAAGTGGGAGCACACTCGACTTTCATTCCGAAGGTCGTGGGTTCAAACCCCGCCACGCACTTCTGGATTTTTCTTCTTGAAAAATGTATGTGCGCTTTAAAACACGTGCTTTAACGGTGAAGGCTAACATCGTGAGGAAACCGGTGAATAATAATAGGACAAACAAAAACATGGAATACATAAATTATTCAATAGTGATAGCGTACAAGAATAAATTACAACGTAATATTTTTAGGTAATTAAAAAAGTGTGTGTGTGAGTCAGCTACGACGCACGATTCGAGTTTACTACTTACGAACGATATTATGATATATGTACATCGAATAGAAAAATAGGGTACATGAACGCATCTGCTAAAATGATAAGAGAAACAAACATATATCTGTTATTATTCGGATTGTTTATATTACTTCAATAAAGCGTATTACATAAAGTATGTTACAAAATAATAATAATTGTGTTCAATTTATACAAATCCAATTTTAGGATGATTGATTTCTTTCACTTTGAATTATAATATCATTCTTAAATACTGCAAAGAACAAATTAATTAGGTGTCGAAACTATAGCTTCTTTTTAATATTTTAATTAATAAATAACAGAAGGTACTTATTATATGTTCCAACGAAACGCGTTGAGAGGACCATAAATTCGTCAATTGTTTTAGTTCCCTGCACAAAAACGTAAAAGCTATCTTTGTAAGACGATATCCAAGTGAAAAAGAAACGTCCGGCCAATATTTTTTTGTAAATATTGATGATTTTACTGAATAACTTTGCAATCTCACCTCTACTCACTGAGAAATTCTAAACAATGCTAGACGAATACTTTTTTGAACGTCAAAAATGGTTACTCGCATTCCAGAGACACAACAAACAACCAATCAAAATGCGTTAAAGTTCTTATTTCGAACGAGACGTTTCGACGGTATTCCATCTCATTCTTTTACACGTTGAATCCTACAGATATATATAATATGTTTGTCTCTTTCTACGTAACGCCTCAACTTTTGTTAACACTTGATTTTACTCCCCATAAAATTTCCATACCGGGCCTTAGAACTCAAATCGTTTCTTATGGAGTAAACTCCAAAAAAAAAGGTTTCACTTATGTACCTATTATAACGATACACATTCAACATTTATAATATGAAAATACAACATGTAAAATTAGTAAGACAAGTGACAAGTACGCTATTAGTGTATATGGGCTATTTTTAATTTACTGTATCTTCCTGTTGGTCGGACAAAGCACCGTACTCATACTTATATGTAAATAACTTACCTAGTTAGACAGTTTCGGAAGAATATCATCTCAATCAAATTCAGATCATATCCGATGAATGGCTACAAGGACATAGTCACCGTAGTTGCGACATCGCTGCGGGCGCGCGTATTTAAGGCTCGTGCCGCGGCAGCGACGGCAGAGTGTCTCAGACAGCAGAAAGCAAAGCAAGCAACATGAGGTCCTTCGCAGTCGTACTCCTGGCTCTGGCGGCGGCGGTCAGCGGCGGCGAGGTGCGCGAGAAGCGCGGCCTGCTGGCCGGCGGACTCGGCTACGGCGCCGGCGGCTACGGCGGCCTCGGCGCCGGCGGCTACGGCGGATACAGCGCCGGCGGCTACGGCGGCGGCGCCGCGCAGGTGGTCTCCGTCAACAGGCTGGTGAACGTGAACAAGGTGGTGGAGGTGCCGCAGGTGGTCAGCGTGCGCAAGGTCGTCTCCGTGCCGCAGCTCGTCACCCAGAAGAAGATCATCGCCGCGCCCTCCGTCGCCTACTCCGCGCCCCTCCTCTCCAGCGCCTACTCCGCGCCCCTCCTCTCCAGCTCCTACTCCGCGCCCCTCGTCTCCAGCTCCTACTCCGCGCCCCTCCTCTCCAGCTCCTACTCCGCGCCCCTCGTCTCCAGCTCCTACTCCGCGCCCCTCGTCTCCGGCCACTACTCGGCACCCCTTGTCTCAAACCACTACTCGGCGCCCCTTGCCTCCAGCTCCTACTCCAACGGCTGGTGGTGAAGGACCACAAACTCTAGCCTCTATTTATTCTGTGATACATAATAAACGTTTATATTTTTTCCAATAAAGAACTTGTTTTGCTTTGCGATCCCTATTCTCTAAAGACTAGACAACCAAACATGAAAAATATAGAAATGTTGTCTACAATAGTTTTTTTTTCAATGCATATTTGGTGAGCGGAATCATGCGATGGTCACCGCAATAGTGCTTAAACTAAATAGTTTGACTTGACATTCAAGAGGACGCGATGATTTTTAGCTTTTTTAGATTGCTATCAATATCCTCTCGTCCTCAGTAGTTTCTGATGACGAACGAACAAACCACCTCACTTGAATGTAAGAGCCTTTTTTTGCTTAAAACTTCACGTAGCATATTAGTACTGGAAATAAGAGCCTAGAGTTGTATACTCGTAGTACATGTAGTATCGATAATATAGAATGTTAAATAAGTCTCTTTCGCAATTAAAATTGCTTAAAATGTACCTAAACCTCTCCATCTCGGTTTTAATCATTTTCAGACGTTTACCGGTTGATGTCTGCCTATTGTGTCTGGCCTTTACAGGGCTGGATATTGTTTCCCATCAATATTGAATAAGCGCACATCTAAAACCTGACAGTAAAATATAAATAATATCTTGATAGAGTTGTTCTCCCTGCGAAGGAGCCCGTGGCTCGTAGCGCTCCCAGAGAGAAGCAGGGCGCGGTGAGTGCAAGTGCACTGTTTGCTACGCACAGTATCTACGAAACAAACAGTATTATCTGGAAGCAAGCACTTTGGATGAGTTTAACAAGTAATTAGAGCTCCGTGGCAAATGTCAACGGAACCCGTCGTTTTCGATTCGTCATGTCTGTCTATCTGTCCATCCGTGTGTCACGGCCACTTTTTTCCAAAACTATACTGTTGAAACTTGTTAGATGAAGTATTTTGTGAAACGCACAGAAATAAAAAAAAAAATGTTAGGGAACCCCTAACATTCATTTAAAGTATAGGGTATACTGAGATCTCAAATAATTATTTTTCTATCTGAATAGTTTTCACGAAAGACTTCAAAAATTTTGAAATGTGTATCCCCTGTAACTGTTCTTAAATAAGTGAATGATAATACTATGAAAAATATATGATCCATGCAAACTTTAACCGAAAATTGGTTTGAACAAGATCTAGTTTGTAGTTATTTTTTATTGTTAACTTAGTATTGAATAAGTATGTACTTGGTTGGGTTACAGCCCTCACTGCATGTTTTTGTTTAGTCTCTAAGTACCTACATATTATGTATATTATTATTTTATTTATGACGTTTTTAAAATTTGAAAAGCCTAACAATGGAAATAAATGATTTTGTATGTTGTATCTAGTTATTGAAGTTTTTTTTACTGCAAAATGTACACGTAATGTATTGAACTGTTGTCGGAACCCTGGGGTATGCGTCTCTCTCATACGCATCAAATTTATTTAATTGCAGTTTTGCATCTCTTTGGGCACCTCACTTGGCCTGTTTATTTAGTTTTCGACTTATTTTCAAAAAATATATATCGGTTGATTTGGATAAACAATCTAATTATTTCTAGAACCACTTTTGACTTCTACTGGGTTAGAAAACCGGTTCGTTACGGACCGCTCGAAACATAGGCGCCAGTCTGTCTGTAAGTTTTTAACTACTTATAAGAGGTCTCTAACGGTGTCCCCAATAATAATATACCTTATAATATTCTATTAAAACTTAACACATATTCAGTTTATAATTACTGTATAAAAAATCTGTAAGCTGGCGTATTCTAGCCATGTATATGTAGGGTGCAGTGTTTAAACCATTACATTAAATGTACGAGTGTAAGCATAAAACGTAAACTTACAGAATTTTTATATAGTAATTATAACCGTTCATCAATGCATGCCAAATTAATTAGATAAAAATCATGACCATTTTGTTACAACTGACAAGTATGCTGTTAATAAATATATATCTATTTTATTTCTTGGGTTTTATATTATTCCAAGTATTTTTATTATATCGTAATAAGATGTTCCCAAGCAAATATTGACCACTATTTTTACTCATTCTAAGGGTTATTTTTAAGTGTAATATCTTCCAGTTAGTCGGACTAAGCACTGATAGTTTTATGTAAATAATCGCTGGCCCGTTACGGCTTTGCTCGAATGCGAAAACCTTCCTTTTAAATCACTCTACCAATTACAGATAACCGCATAATCGAACCGCGTTCACTAGTTTTTGAGTGAATCCCGAACATAAAAACAGGAAGACAGATAGCCGCGACGTGAGACATTAATTTGTAATATGTATTGAAGATGTATTAACAGGGTAGATACAACAATTTATCATCTCAATCAAAATCAGACTAAATCCGATGAATTGCGACAAGGACATAATCTTCATAGTTGCGACATCGATGCGGGCGCGCGTATTTAAGGCTCGTGCCGCGGCAGCGACGGCAGAGTGTCTCAGACATCGGAGAGTAGACAAGCAACATGAGGTCCTTCGCAGTGGTACTCCTGGCTCTGGCGGCGGCGGTCAGCGGCGGCGAGGTGCGCGAGAAGCGCGGCCTGCTGGCCGGCGGACTCGGCCACGGCGCCGGCGGCTACGGCGGCCTCGGCGCCGGCGGCTACGGCGGATACAGCGCCGGCGGCTACGGCGGCGGCGCCGCGCAGGTGGTCTCCGTCAACAGGCTGGTGAACGTGAACAAGGTGGTGGAGGTGCCGCAGGTGGTCAGCGTGCGCAAGGTCGTCTCCGTGCCGCAGCTCGTCACCCAGAAGAAGATCATCGCCGCGCCCTCCGTCGCCTACTCCGCGCCCCTCGTCTCCAGCTCCTACTCCGCGCCCCTCGTCTCCGGCCACTACTCGGCACCCCTCGTCTCCAGCTCCTACTCCGCGCCCCTCGTCTCCAGCTCCTACTCCGCGCCCCTCCTCTCCGGCCACTACTCCGCGCCCCTCGTCTCCAGCTCCTACTCCGCGCCCCTCGTCTCCAGCTCCTACTCCGCGCCCCTCGTCTCCAGCTCCTACTCCGCGCCCCTCGTCTCCAGCTCCTACTCAGCACCCCTCGTCTCCAGCCACTACTCAGCACCCCTTGCCTCCAGCTCCTACTCCAGCGGATGGTGGTAAACAAAGCGAATGTACCCCCCACAAGCCGTCTAGTCACGCCGTTAATTAATATTGCTATATTATGTTCAAATAATAAATCCTTTTATTTTTTCTTATGATTACTTGGTTTTACTCTCTTTTTAACAAAAAACATACCTTTTAAAAACAAGGTCAACTGATATCAGAATATTTCCAATCATATTCCAATAAACTTAAATAAGATGGGTATATCAAGGCATGGGATCAAGTAGGCAACTGAAAAGGGTCTCAATAAAACACTCTCACTTTCAACATAATCCAAAATCAGTATGACTTTTACAAAGTAATTAAACAGCCAACCATACTATGATTTTAGCATAAAAATTTACAATAGCCTCCAAACTAGTCCATCTTGCAACAACAAGTCAAAACAGTCACTTAGAGTAAGTATCTCTGGTGGTAGGCTTCGGCCGCGGCTTGCCACCACCCTCCGGGCTGGGCCAGAGCGTGAAGCGATTTTTTCGTGTTTCGTAATGTGGTCTGGGGAAGCCATCTTCTAGGCCTTCATGCTCCATCTTAGACCACATTGTCACTTTACATATCAGGTGAAATTGTGGTCAAATGAAGGCTTATCTATATAAATAAAAATGAATTGTTGTTCGTTAGTCTGATTAAAACTCGAGAACGGCTGAACGGATTTATCTTATCATAGTCTAGAACTGTTCGTGGAGGTCTAGGGAAGGTTTAAAAGGCCAGAAAAAATCGAATAATTGCCGGGAAAAAAAATATTATAAGAACCCGTGCGAAGCCGGGGCGGGCCACTAGTCAAAAATAAAAAAAAAAACTAAAATAACGAATGATCATTAACTCTCTTGGCAAGTACACAATGAACTCCTCATGAGTAATTAGACTGTTACGGTTTTTTATTTCCTTTAGTTTATTTCAATAGGTAATATGGTTACTGTTTTCGCAAGGTCCTGTGATTGTAGCGGTTGAAGCTGAAAATCAGCGCCTCTGCTTCCAGTAGCTGGCATTATGCTGAGCTTCATCCATTTTGCTACAGAGCATTCTTAAATAATTTGTGTGTTTTTGTTTGTATAGTTAATGTGTTTTGTATGTACCTACTATCAATTTTAATTATTTGTGTTTTCTTGTATGACTTTGTAGCAAATAAACGTTGTCTATGTCTATGTCTATGTAATTTTTACGAAGATTTTCAAAATCTTAAGACTCGTTGCTACAGATTTGTTAAATCAAATATACATTTCGCTGGTCCATATTAGTTGTTTGTTTGTCAGAAGATACCGTTCCTGCTAACACGCGCTACAGAGAATCAGAACTTTTAACTGCAAGAAAGAAAGCTATGTAACCTATTTACAATCTTAAAGTTACAGTGTTCTAACAAAACGCCGAAGATAAATGATGTGGCCCAAATATAACGCGTGATTCAAATTTGTTCACGTCAGTAATTTATTATTCTATGACGTCAGTATGACACCGAAACAGAAATATTTCTGTAACTCTTTAAATAAAAAAAATGTTATCTATCATAATTCATTATTTTTTGTTGCCTAAGAGCCTAGGACAGTCACACCTTCGTTTTTTATACAAGCTGAAAGTTGTCTGTGTATGTCCACATGCAGGTAAGAACGACCAGCGAATATGGAGTTTGGGTAGTATTTTACTTACTTTATTAGTACTACAGCAAATATACTTAAATAGCTTATAATTAACTTACAACACATTTTTGTTTTTGGTAAAACATGTCAGTAATGGTGTCTAAAATTTCACCTGTTATTGAAGTTTTTTTATGAGGTAACATTAATAAAACACGTACAATAAAAAAAATGTAATAGAACGCACAAAGTATGCCGCCAAATAAAATAAACAGATTAAGGAAGTGGATTTGGATACTCTACGAAGGAGCGCGTAGCTCGTAGCACTCCCGGGAGGCGCGCTCGAGTGTACTGTTTGCTACGGGCGCGGGGGCGGGCTTCGTAGACCCTCTACGGAACTAGCAACACTTACTGTACAGGAAGCATGCACTAGTGATGTAGTAAAATTATCCCACTGTACATTATGTGCTGATAATAGATATTCACAGAAGTGGATTTATATTCTCTAAGCTATTTATTTGAAAATAAGTGATCGGAATTTGAGCATATTGATTTAAGTTTCGTTCTGTATGAGATACATGGATGAAAACCGTGTGGTGTAAAACTAGACTTTTAGTGAAAAAACTTTCAAACACAAATCACATAAAGTAAGTAACTTTTTTTAATTGACCACGAGTTGAACTTTACCATTATATTGTTGTTGGCGTAGAACTATTGCACAGTAAGGAATTAATTAAAAAAACACAATATTAATAATATATTTCCAGACAATCCACACAACAACATAAAAACTTATAAAAGTTCGATTACAATGAGAAAAATACTGATGTACTTAATATTATAGACTTACAGGTGAATTTGAATTTGACTCCTGGGCGGGAAGCGACCCCTCTACCTCTTACGCCGCAAGCGGACCGTCGCCCGCCGCGCCACTGACGCACTCAATTAATTACCAAATAACAAAGTTTCCTGTACATACCTGTTCCTCTTTAAAGTCAGTAAACAAATCAGAGTAAACACCGATTTATAATCATCACTTGTTCAAAGCGCACCAAGCAGTAAGACATAGTGGAAGTTCATTATATATATACCCTTATACTCTTACTACTTACTTTACTGCTATAAGTATCAATATAAAGCAAGTACAATATGCTATCATATTAGACTTGTTCTATGTTTTATTAGACATCTTTTGAACAACAGTCTTCAACAAAAGTTCTTAGTGGGATCTCACGCATGGGATTTGTGATAAGAAGTACCAAGGCAATAAATGTCTGGGTACTTCTTATGCATAAGAAGTACCCAGACATTTATTGCCTTGGTACTTCTTATCACAAATCCCATGCGTGAGATCCCACTAAGAACTTTTGTTGAAGACTGTTGTTCACTTGTCTCATGGCAATCAGATTTTTCTGAGGGAAAAGAGAATGAAAATATTATATTAGTTATTACAAATACCCTGCAGGAGAAAAGTTGTAAAAGTTATGATAATTAATATAGAAAAAAAAATACAATTTTATTAAGTACTAAAGTAAATACTTAGTACATTTATTCAGGTTTGTACATTTATCTATATAAATAAAAGAAAGTCGTGTTAGTTACACCACTTATAACTCAAGAACGGTAGAACAGCTTTGGGTGAAAATTGGTATGGAGGTAGCTTAGAGCCAGGAGACGGACATTGGATACTTTTCATCCCGTTCGACAGCGTTCCCGTGTGACTTGACTTGAAACGACAGTCACTATAAAACGTGTTATAACAAAAAATAATCAGACTTGGAATAACAAAACGCAAATGATTACGCAATTGACGTATAATGACAGCTATGTAATAATTTGATATTTGTAAGAAATCAATATTCAAACTATTTCTATTAAATAAATGAATAACAATTATAATGTAATGATATAGAGGTAGAGCCAGGGCCTGCCAGACCTACATTACGTTCTCACTGGTGTAGGGAACAATGCTTGGGGGTTACGAACCTGGAGTAACGGTGTCTTCAGTAGGTATCAGGCAATCAAGGCGTGCAGTACCTGAGCTCTCTCACGTCATATTATAAAAAGTGAGATTAATACATAATATTCTAATGACCATTTTAAGTCATTATTCTAAAAGCCAGACCTATCCGAAGGGTCTAACACTCCCCCAGACACCGAAGAAAGTCAAATGCGAGAGCATTGCTCAGGTACATAAATGCATTTACTGTCTTAAATTCCTGGAATTTAAATTTTTTAATTAATAAAAAGTATATACGAATATTACTGGACAATTATCATTCAATAATTTTTAATAACCAGACATATTTCAAGGGTTGAACACCCCCTTAGAGCGAATAAAGGCAAGAGAGAACTACACATGAGAAACTAAAAACTGTTCAGTTTAATGAATTGAATACACAAAAAAATATTTATTATTCATGCTTAATTATTATAATATATTTAATCATCTTTATCTTTATCGTTGTCATCGTCATCTTCATAATTTCCATAATTCTCATCAGTCATGTAATTGTTTGTTTTCATTGGTTTCAATACTGTCTACTTCTAGCAACTTGGCGTCATCTATCTATATATAAATAAAAATGAATTGTTGTTCGTTAGTCTGATTAAAACTCGAGAACGGCTGGGCCGATTGAGCTGATTTTGGTTTTAAAATGTTTGTCGTAGTCCAGGGTAGGTCTAAACGGTGAGCAAATAAGGAAAAATTGCCGGGAACTTTTTTTTACCCGTGCGACGCCGGGGCGGGCCGCTAGTTTAAGATAAAATAGCCTCAAAGGGAGAGCCGGTAACATTGTAGTACGATTTAGATAGAACTTTTTATTCATAAACTTTATTTCGTTACATGATGAGAACATTTAACAAAGACATGATAAATACACATCGCCAACATATAATTATAATGATATATTCCAACGTCGTAAATGGAGATGTAAATTACTTAATGAATTCTAAGGGGCCTCATGCCAAACTAATTCATTTACTGTTAAATACTTGATTAAATTTGATTTATATTTGTCTGTATGATAGTCAGTAAATTACATGTTTACCAACGACCCGCCCCGGCTTCGCACGGGTGCAATGCTGATACTAAATAAATAAATAATAAATATAAAGTAAATGACAAAAAAAAGTTATTGTGGGTTATTCATAAGAGATAGACATATACCATCATGGACTTTTCTGTAGACCTTTTCAATGTGTACAATACTTAGTACATTATTTTGATAAAACTCGTAGGCTTCAGCCTGCGTTTGCAATGTAAGCGGAAAAAATGAAATTATTTACGACATCACATTAGAAACCTCAAAAATAACAGTACTTTTCCACTATTCAATGGATGTTATTATACATATAAACCTTCCTCTTGAATCACTCTATCTATTAAAACCGCAAAATCCGTTGCGTAGTTTCAAAGATTTAAGCATACAAAGGGACATAGGGACAGAGAAAGCGACTTTGTTTTATACTAAGTAGTGATATGACCCGTGTAATGATGCTTCAAATATATTATTTTATAATTATTATTTCTTATTTTTATGTAATAATATGCTGAGCGTTTACCTTTTTTGTTGCCTTAATTTTATTGTACCTGCTGTTCATAGTTTTTAGTTTTACTTTGTGGCACAAAATAAATATTTTATTATTGTTATTTACTTACTTTATTTCATTTTAAACACGTCTAAAATATATTTTTTACATTAGATTACATAAAAAAATTATATCTAATCATATAAAACGACCTACTGTAAAAAACATATCAAAACGAAGAATCACCGGTCGCGAAGCTAGGCTCAAGCGACCGGTGACTAGAGCTGAAGAGAGAGAAACTTCCTGACGATACGCGCCGAGTCCAGGAGTACTGCCTTCTGAATCTGACCCTTGATCCAGCTTCCCAGCGAGAGCCTCTGAAGGTGTTGGTCGAGACTCTTCGCTATTAGGCCGTTAACGTTATTTTTATTATTATTAATAACAGGGTTAATGAAAAAGTAAGTTTTTACTTAATTGTTGTTCAATTTAATTACCCCATCTACCTACGAAATAGATCTACTATGAAAGAAAATCATTTCAATTTACTTACTCAAATTTAACCCATTAGCCTGCGACAAGGACATATTTACCATAGTTGCGACAGCACGCGAGTATTTAAGGCTTGTGCCGCGGCAGCGACGGCAGAGTGTCTCAGACATCGGAGAGTAGACAAGCAACATGAGGTCCTTCGCAGTCGTACTCCTGGCTCTGGCGGCGGCGGTCAGCGGCGGCGAGGTGCGCGAGAAGCGCGGCCTGCTGGCCGGCGGACTCGGCCACGGCGCCGGCGGCTACGGCGGCCTCGGCGCCGGCGGCTACGGCGGATACAGCGCCGGCGGCTACGGCGGCGGCGCCGCGCAGGTGGTCTCCGTCAACAGGCTGGTGAACGTGAACAAGGTGGTGGAGGTGCCGCAGGTGGTCAGCGTGCGCAAGGTCGTCTCCGTGCCGCAGCTCGTCACCCAGAAGAAGATCATCGCCGCGCCCTCCGTCGCCTACTCCGCGCCCCTCGTCTCCAGCTCCTACTCCGCGCCCCTCCTCTCCAGCTCCTACTCCGCGCCCCTCGTCTCCAGCTCCTACTCCGCGCCCCTCGTCTCCAGCTCCTACTCCGCGCCCCTCCTCTCCGGCCACTACTCCGCGCCCCTCGTCTCCAGCTCCTACTCCGCGCCCCTCGTCTCCAGCTCCTACTCCGCGCCCCTCGTCGCCAGCTCCTACTCCAGCGGCTGGTGGTGAACAAAGTGCATGTACCCTCCGCAAGCCATCTTGTGACGCTTCTATTTATTCAGTGATTCAATATTCATTACTATACCAAATAAATATTTATAATTTTTATTAAATTATTTGTTTTTGATTACCCAATCCCGAAACACATATCTAACTATATTCTACTATCGTATAGTGTAAAGTTATTAAGCTTATTTTGCACACATTTTAAGTTTGAAAGTTCCCTGTTGTATGTAAATGTAATTGTAACATGATATTATTGACGCCGGTTTCCAATTTAATTTAACTTACCACAAAAAATATAAAGACGTGTCTAAGTCGTGTTTATGATTTTGTGGTAAGGAGGTTTATGTTTAATTTTGTCACAATGCGATAATAAAATTTATCGCATTGTGACAAACTAACTTGAATCGATAGATAGCTTCTTAATTCAAATAAATGAAAAAAATAGTATGTATAATAAATGAATAAATAATAAATAAATAAATTTTATTCAAATATTAACAAAATTCACTTATAACTATAGGTATAAAAACGTTTACCATAGGTATGGAATACATGAGCCTGAACTAGGGTTATCCTGTATCTCAGGCTAAAAGACATAAACAATAGGCTAGATAAATAAACTTATAAGCAGTATTTCTAAAAACATCAATATACTTAACAAAAAATTTAGTGAATAATTAAAATAACCTAGTTAAGTAATAAATACAAACATGCTGTGCAGCTGAGTTTGCAAAAACTAGAATGTGGGTTAGGTTAGGTATAACTGTGTTAGTAACTGTTGCACTATTACGTAATAATTGTTATAGGATTCAAATCACTGATTCTATTTTTTTGGAGTCCCGTAATCTATGGAATGAATATATCTATTTTCCGCCAATGTTTTTGCTGGACATTCTGTAGAGCCTGTGGCGTGTCCACATGGTTTCTTAAAGCGATGACATGTGGCACATTTTGGCTCATCCCCCTTTCTAGTACATTCCTTCACGGTGTGGCCTTGGTCAGCACAGTGGCCGCAAGTGTATATGGTCTCCCTGCATGTCTTGGCCGCGTGACCGTACTGTTGGCATTTATAGCATCTGGTCACGAGTGTAAAGTCTCTGATAGGACAAGAAGACCAATTAATAAAAACCCTTTCGTTATTAATTAGAGCTCTCCGAATATCTGCAGAAACTTCAATGATGAAATTACAGGAATCAGAATCTTTCCTGCCTGATTTATGGCTGATTTTCACGACAGACAGAAACTTTTCTAAGGATAGGTCTTCTGTTGTATCGGCCAAATTTTGTTTGTACAGGCACATGAAAAAATCTTTATCCTGCATAGATGTGGGCACCCCTAAGACGACTAGTCGAGGTCTACGCTTGTAAGGCTCGTCAACTGAGAGGCCAGAGTTCGTGATCTGCGTAAGATTGTTCAACTTCTCAATATCGTCCCGGGTCTCTGTGCTTATAATAACTCCACCGTTCCTTGTTTTCCTTAGAGCTCTAACTTGTAGTTTCATCTCTTGCGGCCGAATTATTTGTTGGACTATGGATTTTGTTTCGTCACTGGTTTTCTGTTTTTCATTGGGGTAAATGGCTACAGAGCTTAGGTTCAACGGCTTAACAAAACTTTTTGAGTGCTTTTTAACCATGTCGGCAAAAGTAAATAAATAAATAAATATTTCCGGACAATCCACACAACAACATCTAACCCCGTGGTAAGCTCTTAGCTTGTGTTACGGGTACTAGACATCTAATATACTTAATATAATAGACATACATACATAGATATTTTTTATTATACATATTAAACACCCAGACCAAGGAGAAAGTGCTTGCAGAACATACAAACACTTGCCCCCCGGCGGGAAGCGAACCCGCTACCATTTGCGCCGCAAGCGGACCCTCGCCCACCGCGCCACTGAGGCAGTCAAAAGTAGAAGGTAAAGTAGGAAAGGAAAAGGACTCAGAGCAGATGTTTCTGTAGCTGACACGCGTTGTTTAAAATCCTTTAGTTGTTCCGATATTGCGACTTGCTCCTCAAGGCTGTTGACAGCGTTGTGTGCTCTTATAGCTTTAGTTTTAAGGGACTGGTACTGCACTGCCATCATAGAAACGCCGTGGTTAACTTTTCTACACAGACTACTTATGCGTAGTTTATGGTCTGTATCAAGTTTTCCTCCGTCTGTTGCAATAGCGCACACTTCGTTCAGGCACTGGTCTATAGATGACATCCAGTTCTGGATTTCGGGCGTTGAGATGACTTCCAACTCATCAGGGGGCATACTAATGCACTCAGTTGAATACAAATCAAAGTATGACACAGATAGCTTTCGAGGTCACAATTCAGCAAAATTAATTAATAATAAAATTAATTAATATTTGTTGAAAGGCACGTCTGTTCAGCAAAGTGGCCACAATGCAAAAGTATAACAGAGAGATAACTGTCTCTGTAAAGCAGAGCGTAGCTCGCAGCGGTCCCAGGGCGACGGGGGACGCGGCGCGTCAAGTCCGCTGTTTGGACAAGCACACTGCGCTGGGAGCGGGCTTCGCAGCCCTCTACGACATAAATAAAAAGTAAAATATTTTAATGAATACGGGGTATGTATATAGTCAATAAAGTTAAGTATGTAATCAATAAAGTTTTATATTTTATTTCTTGATTTTGCTTACTCACCCTATAATTGTTAAATGTAAGAAGTAATAGCTCTGAGCTTCATTTAAGACTTTAATCGTTTTAGCATACTCGTATCATAATTCGATTTCTCTGAATATATTTCACTTCGAATGAAAACTTTAGTCTTTTTTCTGTGGGTACTTTGTACAGGCATACTCTTTCCAGTGGTTTTAAGCTCAATTCGTATGTTTTTTACTCATTTAGTCTGAAGAAGCCCGGGTAGTTTTTGGAGAATAGACAGGAATATAGATTTTTAATTAAAATTGAAGGGTTAATAAATATAAATATATGATTATTTTGCGGAAACCGAGGTCACGGTCACGATCAAGATGCGAATCAAATAAATTAAACGTCAGGCCTCATAAATAATGCAAAAAACATACGAAATCTCGCGACATAGCAGTAATAATTGTGACCAGTGAAGGTCGCGAATGTTTACAAACGCTAATCTTTCATGTTGAAAGTAATGCGTGAATGAATCATTTAATAAATGTAATTTAAGTTTCGATTAAACATTTTTTGTTATAAGTATGTTTTGACAGATTTGTAATCATCCTATGAATATAATGTTATGTGACCTTAGAAATAGGTATCATTGCCACCACCTGCGGCACAATTATGTGAACAATGTCCTCACTGGTCTCGAGTGTTGAGGGAAGGTACTTTAGAAGAAAATAGGCTATAGGTACATGCCGCATGCGGCTGCGTCAAGGAATTTAAGCTATCGCTGTCGGCTGCCGGCTGCGCCATGTTAAAGTATTATTATATACGGGAGGGAGGGATTTCTTGACATGTCGAAGGCATATGACAATGTCAACCACAAAATACTATTACAAAAATTATATCATTGTGGTATTAGAGGCAGGGCGCATGATTGGTTCCGGACATACCTAAACAATAGAGAACAGTTTGTAGAATTAAGTAATTTGGACATAAATAATCATATAACTAATATTTCTTCTGACATAAAAATTATAAATAATTCAATTCCTCAAGGAAGCGTCGTTGGGTGCATACTTTTTTTAATATATATAAATGACCTTCCCAAATGTATTACTGAAAAATGTACCTTGTTCGCTGTGACGTATCAATACTGTTCGAAAGCAAACACCCTATTGACATAGAACATATGAGTTCGGTATTTAATGACTGCCTTACATGGCTCCACAATAATAATTTAGAAATAAACATTACTAAAACTAAAATGGTTCAAATTAGAACCTATCAAAGGGCCGCGCTTGATCTGACCCCCATTAAAGAAAAACTGAATATTGACGAGTTAACTGATTTTAGCCTTCTAGGCATAACACTAGACACAAATTTGAATTGGAAGTCGCATATCCAAAAACTTAAAAGTAAACTGTCTCAATTTGTATACGCTCTGGGTATATTGAAAACAAATACAAACTACGAAACTGCGCTGTCCGCGTATTATGCCTATGCCTACGGATGGTTTAATTACTCCATTAATCTGTGGGGCGATAGTACAGACTTCCAACAAATATTTATCCTGCAAAAGAAATGTATTCGAATTTTAATGAACATAAAACCGCGTAACAGTTGCAAACCACACTTTATAAAACATAATTTACTCACACTTCCTTCCCTCTATATATATCAAGCCGCGCTATTTGTTAGGAAATATCAAAACTTATACTTTAAAACAAACTTAGACCTAAATGAAAATTATAGCCTGCGAAACAAAAACAAAATTATACCTGAATCGACAAAAATTAAATTAGGGAGTAAGAGTCCGAACCATAGGTTATCTAAAATATTCAATAAAATACCAATTGAAATTAAAAATAAAGAAAAAGGTTTATCGTTCAAAAATAATTTGAAAAAGATATTAATAAATAAATGTTATTATTCCGTTGACGAATTCCTTAGTGATAAATTGACATAATAATAATAATAAATCATTTACTCCAGACATCCCAGGTCATATAAACCTATACCTTACAGACTTTATATATTTTGACGCAAACCCAATTTGCAGTGCCCCTCCGGGGTGCATTTACATATCGACTTAAGATGTAACAATTGACCTATATCTGTATAAATGTACATGTGAGCAAATAAATAAATAAATAATGAGACACTTGAGTGGTAGCAATGAACTGGTTTATTAATCTACCTGCATTAACATTAATTATAATAAAACTACACACACACACACACACACTATGTCTAGTAACATAAGCATAGTTCTTACCACGGGCCTGGATGTTGATGTGAGGATTGTCCGAAAATGTTTATTTAGATTTTTGGAGTTTTAACTCCTTAAGAAACGATTTGAATTATAAGGCCCGGTACGGAAATTTTATGAGGAGTAAAATCAAAAGTGTAACACGAAAAAAAGGCGTTACGTAGAAAGAGACAAACATATATATCTGTAGGATTGAACGTGTAAAAGAATGAGATGGAATACATTACACAGCGTATCTCATTTCTCATAATTATTGCTTGTACAAAGGTTCCATGACGGCATTTAAAAATAAAATGGTAGTATGCTGTTCTTACAATATTTAAAAATAAAGAAGGTTCTTTCACTTTTTGAAAACAGAACACGAGGCTGTATGCAATATATATCACTTGGCTTTATGGTCAAGTGACTTTGGCCTGCTTATGACAAATAAAAATAAAAGTTTCATCTACTGTTATATTTCTGAAGTGAAATGCAAAAATATTCCATAGCCATTACATTTATATATATACACATAGAGCATATTATGCATAATATCGTTATTTTACGAGTATGGTCGGTTATAAATATAATCAATATTTATGATGTATCGGTCAAAAGCTATAAGCGCACTGTCTTAATACTTCTGGGAAATCTAATAAATGACGTGCGCAAGTTCATTCGGTTATATTTACTTGCCATTTTTAGTTCAGCACTCTGATATTATTAAAAACAATAGTCAACTATTAAGGTATAATTTTGTTTTTATTTCGCAGGCTGTAATTTTCATTTAGGTCTAAGTTTGTTTTAAAGTATAAGTTTTGATATTTCCTAACAAATAGTGCGGTTTGATAAATATAGAGGGAAGGAAGTGTGAGTAAATTATGTTTTTAAAGTGTGGTTTGCAACTGTAACGCGGTTTTATGTTAGTTAAAATTCGAATACATTTCTTTTGCAGGATAATTATTTGTTGGAAGTCTGTACTATCGCCCCACAGATTAATGGAGTAATTAAACCATCCGTAGGCATAGGCATAATACGCGGACAGCGCAGTTTCGTAGTTTGTATTTGTTTTCAATATACCCAGAGCGTATACACAAATTGAGACAGTTTACTTTTAAGTTTTTGTATATGCGACTTCCAATTCAAATTTGTGTCTAGCGTTATGCCGAGAAGGCTAAAATCAGTTATCTCGTCAATATTAAGTTTTTCTTTTTTTTTCTTATTTTCGAATCTAGGAAACGAACATTTTTGCTTATTTAAACTTATTATCATTTATTTGTTAATATATATTTGCATTACACTTAATAATCCAGATTAATTCTATAGAAAGAGATAATTAATTTACGTATAAGATTGAGACATTTTTGCAAGAAATAAGATAGTGAATATTCTGTACCACGAATGTGGAGTTTACGAATTTTAAATTTAATTTGTAATAAACTAGTGCCAAGGATATAATACTATAGTTGCGACATCGCTCCGGACACGCGTATTTAAGGCTCGTGCCGCGACAGCGACGGCAGAGTGTCTCAGACATCGGAGAGCAAAGCAAGCATCATGAGGTCCTTCGCAGTGGTACTCCTGGCTCTGGCGGCGGCGGTCAGCGGCGGCGAGGTGCGCGAGAAGCGCGGCCTGCTGGCCGGCGGACTCGGCCACGGCGCCGGCGGCTACGGCGGCCTCGGCGCCGGCGGCTACGGCGGATACAGCGCCGGCGGCTACGGCGGCGGCGCCGCGCAGGTGGTCTCCGTCAACAGGCTGGTGAACGTGAACAAGGTGGTGGAGGTGCCGCAGGTGGTCAGCGTGCGCAAGGTCGTCTCCGTGCCGCAGCTCGTCACCCAGAAGAAGATCATCGCCGCGCCCTCCGTCGCCTACTCCGCGCCCCTCCTCTCCAGCTCCTACTCCGCGCCCCTCGTCTCCAGCTCCTACTCCGCGCCCCTCGTCTCCAGCTCCTACTCCGCGCCCCTCGTCTCCAGCTCCTACTCCGCGCCCCTCGTCTCCAGCTCCTACTCGGCACCCCTCGTCTCCGGCCACTACTCGGCACCCCTCGTCTCCAGCCACTACTCGGCGCCCCTCGCCTCCAGCTCCTACTCCAACGGATGGTGGTGAAAGGCTACAAACTCTAGTCTAGTCTCTATTTTTTCTGTGATACAACAATATGTAATACCTACACAATAAACTTTATATTTTTATTATAATGACTTAGTTTTGCTTAGTTAGCCCTTAAATATAAATGATTAAGCTGAAATAAATTAAGATACATTTTGGAACAAATTAATTTTATTAGGTACAAACACTCAATCAATACATTGAGTACATTTTATATTTAATAATAATAAATCATTTATTTCAGGCATCTAAGGCCCATATAAACATATACCTTACAGACTAACATACATAAAAATATAAATCTTATATTTAAGTAGATTAGTGAAGTA
The DNA here is from genome assembly GCA_929108375.1 of Gymnoscelis rufifasciata. Classification (NCBI taxonomy): domain Eukaryota; kingdom Metazoa; phylum Arthropoda; class Insecta; order Lepidoptera; family Geometridae; genus Gymnoscelis; species Gymnoscelis rufifasciata. The sequence goes on along the minus strand of OV815315.1, from coordinate 161,077 downwards.
ATTATTTTTACTTTTATGTTTATGTTTAGATAGGTTTGGTACTGCGCTCGAAGAGTATGAATGAACAAAAGATTTTGAAATGTATCCACTTGCTAAAATAAATGATAAATAAAAATTATTCTTATTCTTATTCCGCTTTTTGCAAAAAGCTGGATGTGACAATCAGCTCTTGATTAACATGTAAATTTTAAATAAGAAAGTAATGGTTAGTATTTTTATTCAAGACATACATACAAATATTGTTAGCCTAAATTATCATCCACATTCGTAATTGACCTAAACTATTTGATTGTTTGACTGAGGGTATTTATTTATTTGTAAAGAAAATCAACAGCCAATATTATCACTATAACTAACCTAGTAGTAACAGAAAGCTAATTACAGATCTTCACGGATGGTCACATATTAAACATTAAAAAGTGAACACACCTAGATGGACACAATGAACATTACAATATTATAATTTATAACATACAAAAAAAACAAAAAACTATAAACTATCAATAAAATAACTATAAGCTAGTCGCTGCCTGGGCGAGCAGTCTCGACATACATAGCGATCGCCTACCGACCGAAATCGGTCGCTAAGTCATAGCGATCACATTTTAACGATATTTGAAAGTCTCTACTATCAAACCATCGAACTTTATCGGAATTGTAACGAAAACAACTGTCAACTTAACGATTTTTGCGAATTTGTTTGCGAGTAAATTTGTGAGCCCGATAAGTGTATAGCGATCGTTAGCTACCTACCTAACCTATCAAAGGCACCAAAGGTTATTGGTTGAAAAACAGCGCTGAGCGGCAACGGCTGAGCCAACGCCTATTTCGGCTCACAATGTTACATTTTTGTGTCAACCAAATGAGTACCTAGTACTGATTTTTATGTTGTATTTTTTATTTTTTATTATTGTAGTTTGGTTTGAAATATACTTTATTTTTCTGTATTTGTGTTGTCGAAATAAATGTATTTCTTTCTTTCTTTTTCTTTCTTTCTATCTTCTGTGGTAAAGAGTTATTGAAGTTTAATTTCCATTAGAAAATTAAACTTTAGCTTATCTAGCATTCGATTTGTTTTCGCTCGAACATCGCCATGAATCACGAGAACGGACGAGGAGGTGAGTCTCCCATCATATACCATCGGTAGGTAACGAAATTACAATTACAAGAGATCAAGAGAAGTGATGTTTCTGTAAGTTTTCTTCTTCTTCTTTTATTCGATGGCTCTGTAAGTTTTGTTTTCTTTTTCTTTTCTTTGATGGCGTCCGTGAAGTTTTGTTTTTGTAACGAGTTCGTACCATTGACTTGACTGACACTGACATATGAAACAACTTTGATTACCTACTAGTGTTGCAATGAATTAGCCTCTCTAGTCCTTATTACTAAACAGCAATTATTACAAATTATTGTAACAAATTATCTTTTGCCTCCCTCAAACAATCAAATAAGAGACGGAATTATAATAAACAATAATATGATATGTTAATGTATTTTCAACTTGATATAATAATTATATTGCTCAATTCGTCGTCATCCAATTTCCCTAAATTTCGGGTAGATGTTATTGGTAATGGGTAATGAGCTTCATTTAACCAGACTATGAATACGGATCTTCGTTACAGGCTGGTGCAAGTGTCTATGATAGAATCTGACATAAAACTTTGCTAAGGCATTGCTTTGACAAAATTGCCACCTTAATAAAAAAAAATGCCAACTTAATAAAACTAATCGCGACTATAATACTTCCAAATATTATATACGCTTTAGTGGTTCGCAAATCTTCTTGTAACTGCTACTTCTGAGATAAGTGGTATTATTATTATTCTTCTTCTTCTTGTTAAATAGGTTTTATTCTTCATGGATCATTGTCAATTTGTCACCTATCAGTCTAGTACTTGACCTTTAATTGTCATTTAAGACCGCAAATTTGTGAAAATTATGAAGAACAAAACAATTCATAAAAATTCTTTTAGATGCGAAATTTGCAAGAAACTCATACAGCAGACAAGTGAAGACAAAAAGCTTATATGTACCAAATATTTGCCCTGGATGAAGATGGGTGAGTACATTTACCAATATGTTATTTATTGATTCTGTAAACAATAGGCGTTTTGTTTGCTCGCTTATCATCGATATATTTTCATACCACAAAATTGCAAGTCCACCAGACCTAAATGGTTCTATGCTACAAATTAAATATGAATTATTCATCATCATTTTTAATATAGGACATAAGCCTCATTTCAAAATTGTATCTATAACACGATAATATGCCTGTTATTTTTTTCTTTATTTGAACATAAATATAACGAATTTGTCTCCCACATCCTCAGTTCAACACTCGGCACATCTCACTCCATCAATATGATCAGGAGTTTAAATACTATATATTAATTAATTTGTTGTTGTGCTGTTTTTCCGAATATAATTAAACTTTTTTTTCAGATGATGCTTGGTCAACCTCATTTAAATGACACATTATAGGAGGAGTATCATATTCTTAGATTCATCTTGATGTGTTGAAAAATAATTTGCGGTTTTAACACACTTTGCAATAGTGGAACATTTTCTTTGATTTATCTGATCATAATACCAAAAGTTAATTATTTATTTATTCAACAACAAAATTACTTTCTCATTCTTTACATCATGTTTCCTAGTGCAATAAAGTAACTCAAAATACATTATAATATACTATGTATTATTTAATTCAATTCAATAGATCATGTTATCATCATGATCATATGATGATGTTTTACATCTCGCCATAAATAATGGGTACGCACTATGAACATAATTATATTGTATTAATAAATATTTTGTTTTGCACTTTGTTTTTGTACTAAGTATCCTCCCTGTACCCAATTTCTGTATGTAGGTCCAACCTATTATTGAGAGAAACCTAAATCATCGATATCCATAAAACTCGATTCTGTACGAGTGCAACCCTATGTCTTCTTCTTCCTTAAGGTTTAATATTATCTTTATGTTGGTACCATTGCTTTTAAACTTCTAACAGATTTTATTATGTTGGTGTTTCATTTATAGTAAACTTAGATTTGACATTTTGCCTAGATCAAAAATTTCCTTCCTAGTCCCGTCTCTTAAAACGTAGTGATTATATACTCTCTGCTTCGTTATCTTTGCGACACCTCAAGTTACGATTTTGCACGGTTTCCTAGCACAAGAGACTTGCGTTTAGCGAAAACATCGGTACAGCAAGCGAATATTTTCGTTAATATTTATCGATCGGAACTTTGCGATCGGTTCGCTATGTATGTCGAGACTGCTCGCCCAGCAATGGATGGATCAGGATGCCTGCATAGCTTATTAAAAGCGTCACTAGTTCGCCATAAAAATGAATTTTGCCTATAGTTCGTACCGACAACAGGAGTGTGAAGAATAATATTTGCCTAGTTACCTTGGATGGAGCATGAATGAGAATCTTACTAAGTAGTTCCGGACAGTCAATTAAATTCTAGGTTATTTTATGTATACCATACCATAAGCCTTCAAGTAAATATTATAATGCTAAATTTATGATAGTTAAAATTGTAATTATATTAAAGGGCGCGTAGCTTGTAGCGCTCTCCGGGCGCAGTGGGCGCGGCGCCCTGCTCGCTAGCCGCGCGCGGCGCCCTGCTCGCTAGCCGCGCGCGGCGCCCTGCTCGCTAGCCGAGCGCGGCGCCGGCGGGGCGGGCTTCCTAGACCCTCTGCGAATCAAGCAGCTTGTACTTATTGCTAATGTAGCTTTCAAAACCAAAATCACCAGGCTGACAATCGAATTTCAAAGATCTTTCTTTTTCAATTGTTATTTTACACTTTTAATATTACACATTTAATAAATTGTGACACATCTCAAGACACATCTCGTCATAAATTAAAGTATAGTTAGAACCATGCTACTCATGTTAATGAAAATTACGGCGCAAATAGGCGCAATATACCGTATCTGTAGGTACAAAGAACTATGACTGTGCGTTCAGCCGTTTCCGAGATATAGAAATCACCGAAACTTTCGCACAGCAAAAAACTAAATATCTTTAAAATCTTCAGAGGCACAAATTTGGTTTTAACGGCACATTTTGGTTAGTATTTAAGCTATCTTTTTGCATATTTAAAATACTGCTATACCCTTTTTTTTAAGTTTTGCTGGGCGAACGTTCGTGCAGCAAAATCAGTTTTTATAAATAAATCTCCAGCCGTCGGAGGCACAAAATTGTGTCTGCAATTGGCGTCTGTGTCATTTATCAGTTTTTGAAACTAATCCGACTACTTTTTGTGTAAGGGAAAAGAGCTTGCGTATTTAAATATGGGAGCTTATTCCGACGGAGGACGCTCTAACGACAATTGAGAACGTGACTTTCTACGGCCAGAAGTGTCACCAGTATGTTTGTTTGAATGCGTACTATTAGTTCCTAAGATGGATGAATAAATGAATTACTGAATGATTCGAATAAATTATTTCAGGGCTATTTTTAAAAATCAATAAGCCTTTTAGATTATTAAGATTTGTCAAAATAAATGTAAATAATGAAATTATATTAATTAGTAAATATTACATTATATTACCATAAGCCCCAAAGGTAAGAACTTTTTTCTTATTAATTATATTTGTCAGTAAAATCAATTTATTACATTATGTAGATTTGAAGGAGGGTTATTATAAACAGCATTGTAAACTTCTGCTCTAGAAATAAGCTCAGTGTTATAGTTTCCTATACTTTGGTGGGAGATTCAAAAACGAAGCCTTTATAATAAAAAATATAAAAGTTTATTGTACATATGTTTTTGCACAGAATAAATAGAGGCGTGACTAGACGGCTTGCGGGGGTACATGTGTTCACCACCAGCCACTGGAGTAGGAGCTGGAGACGAGGGGCGCGGAGTAGGAGCTGGAGACGAGGGGCGCGGAGTAGGAGCTGGAGACGAGGGGCGCGGAGTAGGAGCTGGAGGCGAGGGGCGCGGAGTAGGAGCTGGAGACGAGGGGCGCGGAGTAGGAGCTGGAGACGAGGGGCGCGGAGTAGGAGCTGGAGGCGAGGGGCGCGGAGTAGGAGCTGGAGACGAGGGGCGCGGAGTAGGCGACGGAGGGCGCGGCGATGATCTTCTTCTGGGTGACGAGCTGCGGCACGGAGACGACCTTGCGCACGCTGACCACCTGCGGCACCTCCACCACCTTGTTCACGTTCACCAGCCTGTTGACGGAGACCACCTGCGCGGCGCCGCCGCCGTAGCCGCCGGCGCTGTATCCGCCGTAGCCGCCGGCGCCGAGGCCGCCGTAGCCGCCGGCGCCGTGGCCGAGTCCGCCGGCCAGCAGGCCGCGCTTCTCGCGCACCTCGCCGCCGCTGACCGCCGCCGCCAGAGCCAGGAGTACCACTGCGAAGGACCTCATGTTGCTTGCTTTGCTTTCTGCTGTCTGAGACACTCTGCCGTCGCTGTCGCGGCACGAGCCTTAAATACGCGTGTCCGGAGCGATGTCGCAACTATGGTAACTATGTCCTTGTTGGAGGTAAAACGTTTCAAATATTATTAAATAAGGTTTTTTAAATGGACTGCTTATTTGTTAACTTAGTTGGTACATATTAGATATCTTTATTAAATTGACTAACAGACTTCACTTTGTTTTGACCCTTGCTTTTTCTCTTGTGGAAAATACTTAAGTGCACGTACACTGTTAAAAATTTAACGAACTGTTTTTAATATCGACACGTATAATTAATGAATTTGTAAAGATACGAATCCTGATATGTGTCCTTTTATTAAAACCAATAAACCAAGTACCAGTAATGGTAAATAATACTGCGATGTATTCGCTGGAGACTGGAAAAAGCTACAAGAAGCGTGCTTAGAGTTTTCAGAGCTCTCCACTTAATAATTAAAATTGTATTTAACCTTGACATTATTTAAATTATTTCTAATTCTAACATTATTTGAAAACACACCTATTTCTATTCAGCTATTTAAAATACATTGTTAATTTAATTGTAATCGTTTTCACTATTTTATTGTTCCTGTTTTTTTATAAATGTATGACGCATGTTATTGTCTGCATACACTAGTTATAATATTTGTTTTAAACTAATTAGACTCAATGAAATGATTATTGTTATTTTTCATTAATGTGTATTATGAATTTTTGTTATAATTTGTATAATAGGCCTTCAAATTATTAAATAAATATAAGGAGAAATATAATAATAAATATTTCCAGAATTTTCACAATTCACACAATGTCGGGCCGCGAGCACGCGCCATGTAATCTTTAAGATTGTATGGAAACTATTTCCTCCGTAAAATATCATGCAATTATAAAACGCTGCATTTGCCTCTTGCCGGCAATTTTTCATACAGTTTGGGAAAGTTATGTTAACTAAAGAAAATGCTTTGCAACATCCAGTTATACAAACGCGAACAGCCCTACTCATGACATGTCGCACCACACGCACTGGCCCGCCGGGAGTGGTCTCTAGTGGAGTGTACTCGCTCAGGTGCTCAGGTGTCAATTATACGTACTTACAAACGTGTCTGTTTAATGATTCTATCTAGATGAAACCCGCTTTCTAATCCGTTTATTACTTTAAAATCTCTAGACGAAAACGGCGGAAGCGTCTATATTTTTAACTATCAAACAATATAGACCATCAACCATAGACTAGACACATTCTGTAAGAATAAATAAATATATCCGGACAATCCACACAACAACATCTATCCCCGTGGTAAGCTCTAAGCTTGCGTTACATCTGATAAAGAATGCCAGCTTCAATTATTTTGATTTGAATTCGTAAAGTGAATGCCAATTGTACTTAACTTTCAGCTTAGCTGAGCGAGGTTCTAGATGCGTTTATAGAATGTGCCTACTATATCTCATACGGGATAATCAGGGCTCACAGCTAAGACAACAGAACGACCTGAATATAAATCCCTAAGTAGAGTCACGCTCGGCCAACTGCCTCAAATGTGTTACACGTTCTCACAATGTGCTCGTACTAATACAATTTGTTCCGCATTTCCATACAAGAGACTTGAACGCGTTCATCGCGTGTTCGTCGACAGTTTTGTTTCGACTTTATCATTTATATTTATATGTCACTGTAGTTTCCGAGTTTCGCATGAATTTGAGGTACCAAGCTTACTAGCTTACATACATTCGCTCAAATTGAAAGGAGATTTAGCGAATGCTCTTAGTTTTCTTGTAGTAGCTTCTACCTACAAATATAAAATTACTTGTTGCTTCTTATAGATACGATATTGATAGAGTTGTGGCTGGGGTTGTGACTTGCATAGTGTCTCTGTTACGTCTCCTTATTATTTGTTATAAATTTATATTTATGACAAATAACTTATCCAGTCTACTGTTTGTAAAATAAAGAAATAGACTTGTTTAAACGGTGCGCGAGGTCGTCTTGTGCTTGGTCGGTTTTATTTGATAAATAAATTTAAAATAAGATAATATCTGATACCCGTAACACAAGCTACTCAGCCGAATATAGATTGTTGAATAATAATATTATTGATATATTCATGCTAAATGGAAAGACTACGTCTTAGATCATTGACACAAGAATCTCACATTGAGAGCATTAAATGAGCGAAGACATAACTTGAACTATAGAACAATAAATCACAATCACACAAAATCTATACATTATTTATTGTTCACAGAAACATATACAAATCTAAGTTGTAACATATTTTAATATTTTATTATAAATACCTTAGATATATAATAACCAATATAATACTTACCAATTGTTCCTATTGTTTATTTAAGTAATAAACCTAACATCAGATCCGTCTAAATTTAAGTTATAGTTGTAATAATGACCCAAGAGAGCTCACGTCAGATTATCTATAGTGCCATGTAACACTTATAATGTAACCACATAAAGCATCGCATTAATGAATATGAAAAAAATCAGGTACTAATTAACTGATAACAGTTTTCGCGCGGCGCAGTCAATCGTCACTTTCAATTTCGAGCCGAACCATAATGCCCAGCCGCGCCGCGCCGCCAGTTTCCTTGCGCAGGTAATCCGTTTAATGTAATTACTGGTGTTTTTGCGTGCGGGCGGCGGGGGAGGGGCGGGGGGGGGAGGGAGGAGCACGCGAGCTCGCGGAAGGAAGCGAACACCCGACCATCCGGCTTACACACGCCACTAGACCTCTAACTATATTATACGGAGCTGACAGCACAGCCTCGAGAACAGGGCTGAATGGTGATCAACAGACGGAAACAACTTTATTAACTTCAACTGCTGCATATCTTATCTACTACGTATCACCGAAGTGGTTGTGCTTAGTGCGATAACTATCCCTAAGCAAAGGGAGTTTTTTTTCCACGATTCCGCGCAAAACGAACGTAGGTCGCGATTTTCAACATGTTAGTTTACTTTTCTTCGTGTATGGCGTCTTCTGCTTTGAAAGATGGTTTTCTGGAATGAACAACAACGGAGAATACATCAGTCACCATAGATCTAGATTGTCATGGCAAAGTCGACAGTAAAACTAAGTACGAAGCCTGAAAACCTTAATGGAATCTCCCAACAGGTGGGCCTGACGATCAACATGGACCTGTCATAAGACCCAAATCTTGTCTGTGCCCACTCCTGTTAACTCACTAAAGTGGCAATGGGCAATCAATCAATCATTTTTATCATTAAAAATAATTAGGAATTTATCTTCTTTAAATCGTTAGTATACTTTGAGCAGAAGGCCGTTGAGATCAATAATTCTGGAATAAAAACTGGGGATCGGCAAGCGCTGCTCAGGTAGGACGTCCGATGATCATTTGTTCAGACGTTAGGCACCCACTAATATACTTCCTCGACGACTTCCAGTTATTTCGTTTTAGTTCCAGTTATATCGTACCTCCTCACACATTTAGCTAAACTAGAGCTTTGTAGAGTGAGTATAGGGTTATGTGCGTGTTGTGTCAGCTCTATAGGCGCCGCGAGCCCCTGCGGCGCGTGCGCCGGCGGCCCCGCGGCGGCCGCGGCAGTCGCGCGCAGGCACGCCACCGCGAGGGACGCTCCGCAACATGGACTACTTTGTGAGTACAATACAATAAACTACACTAAAATATTACTGGAGGAATTCATTACTTACTTAATTTATGGCAGCAACACGAAATTATCGACTTCCTTTTTCTTATTGTTTTTTTATAAGATATAAAAAATTGTTCAGCACATTAAAAAAACATGAAACTGCCGAAATGCATAGTCTTTTACAAAAATACTTACATTAAAATAGTTTGAGTACCTACATTTGTGACAAATAGTGTGATGTTTTAATTCCGACAGCAATTATTATTTATATGTAGTTATTTTATAAATTATCAGATGACAGCGAGTGTACGTCTTCATTACAACGGTGCGTGTGTTTACAGATGACATTGCTACTGGTGTCTGCCCCCGTAGTGTGGGCGCGCGCGGGGGAGTCGAGCGCGGAGTACGGGGGCGCGGCGGCGGGCGCGGGGGCGGGGGCGCCCTTCATGTTCGCGGCCATCCCGCTGCACGCGCCCGTGCCCGTGCTGCACGTGTTGTCGCGCGCGCCGCTGCAGCCGCGCCACGCCGACTACCCGCCGCCGGCGCCGCGCTACTCCGAGATCATCCGCGACTTCCTCCCCGAGCACGCGCGCCCGTACTCGCCCGAGGCGGCGCGCCAGCTCGGCGACGCGACGCGCCACTACGCGCCGGAGCCGCCTCGACACTACTCGGAGCCGACCCGCGACTACTCGCACGCGCTGCAGCACTTCGCGGAGCCGCCCCTGCGCCACTTCGCGGAGCCCCCCCTGCGCCACTTCGCCGAGCCCCCGGTGCGGCAGTACGCGGATCCCGAGGGGGAGTACGAGGTGTACTCGTACTCCCCCGCGCCGGCGTACTATAGGGCTCGCGATGCGACGTCGTCGTCGTCGGAGAGCGAGCTGCTGTACGCGCGGCCGACGCCCTCGGGCGGGTACACGTACCGGCGCGCGCCCGCCGCCGCCCGCGCGCCCGCGCCCGCCGCCTCCGCGCCGCCGCACAGGCGCGCGCCGCCGCCCGCGCTCAACAGGGACAAGGACAAGGAGTCACCCTTCATCTTGAAAATTCACAAATACAGAATTATCAAGGATGACCTGCTGTTCTAGAGAAGCGCCGCGCTCGCTCGGCCCGCGTGCTAAACTTAAAAACTTCCAGTTACGAGTACCTTGTCTTGACGTTTACCTGATTAGGTAGATTTTAGAAGGCGTACGACCTGTCACGACTCCTTGACCGTCATTTACCATCCTAGTTACCATTAGATTTATAACGAGAACCTTAATTTATCTGTAAATAATTCTAGATAAGATAGATTTTAGGTCAAATAATACAGTTAAGCTTTGAAATGTTCATTTAACAGTAGATACATTATGTAAGTATTAAGTGTTTTCTGTACATGGAGTTAGAAAACTCAAAGATATTAGTCCTATAACTTTAATATGATATTAGGGAGAAATAAACAATACCTACATATTTGCGTAATTGATTATAAATCCTTAACCCTCATACGCAAAAATATATAAAACACTACTTTTTCTCTTACCTACACATAATCATACATTTAACATAATATATTATAGATCTTAATTAAAATTTTAGAAAAACTCCCTTTTCCAATACCGTAATTTCCTTAAAAGTAAAACACCATTTATACCTCACTCGAGAATATTTGCAGATTTACTTTCCCCACTCTCACCCCCATAACTTTTAAACAGCACAACCGATTTTCATGTAACATTATGTAAGAACACTCACTTAACTTTCATACAAAAAAACTAAATTAAAAATCGCTCCATCCGTTCGGGAGCTATGATGTCCCAGACAGACAGACAGACAGACACGTCAAACTAATAACTCCCCTCTTTTTTGGTTATAAAGTAAAAAGTAACATCATCGATTCAAAACCGATGAGAGCGATTTGTCTTTTGTCTCATTTTGAAGCAGATCTGTGTGTTGTTTTTCATGTGCCCATACATTACATTACCACAGACTACAGAAAGACCTCCTCCTCCGCGCGTCGATTTCCTCATTACTGAGGGTCGTGATACTCTATTTAAGGCATGATCTTCATTCGGACTGTAGCTCGCCACTTGTTCCTCTCCTTGGCTGAGTGAAGGGCATCATGTAGATTGGTGGGCAAGGTTGCTCGGACCTGGTCCGTCCACCTAACGGGGCTACGCCCTCTTGGTCGTTTGCCGTCAACCTTCCCAGTTACCATAAGTTGTTCGAGGTTGTGCCCTTCTTTCCTGGCGATGTGACCGAAGAACTCAAGTAGGTACTCTTCGCAGGCAAACAGAAGAAAGACGGGTCTTGATATTCAGTTCGTGCAAGATGGACGCATTTGTGCGGAAGGCCGTCCATGGGATCTGAAGCATTTTCACAGAAAGACCTAATTGATATAATAATCCTACTAATATTATAAACGCGAAAGTTTGAGAGAGTGTAGGTAAGTAAGCATGTAAGTGCGTGTGTTAGTTGCACTTTAACGCAAAAACTACTAAGTAAATGGATATTGATGAAACTTCATAATAATATATCAGAATAACACATAGGGTCCCGCGGTGAAATACCGATTTTCCCGGGAAAATACAAATATTACAAGCAAAGCCCGATTTGAGTCAAAGTCGGCGTGTGGACCGTCTTATTAAGGTACCTATGTGATTTGATTACCAATCTACACGAAAAAAATCCTACTAAGTACCTACTTGTTTTGTAAGTTTTGATACAAAACTATTTTTTTTACTCCAATGCTTTAGACCACTACACACACCAATACACCCAACCAATACACAGCCACAGCCACTACCAAAAACCTGCCAAAACTTTTTTATCAAAACCTACAAAACAAATAGTAGGTTTTTTTTTCGTCTCATAGACGAAAGGCTTAGTATCCAAGCCAAAATACAAAAAAAGGGAAATGAGGTTATGTTTTTGTTTACATTAGTTTAATTAGTTTTGGAATATCTCTAGTGAAATAGGTTTAAATTTTTTATTTTTATAATTTGATTACGTACTTAGCACATTTCCTGTCAGCTAACTGTTGTGCGGGTGTGAAACATATCCAATATGCCTCGGGTGAAAATAGATTATATTGTAAGCTTTAGCAGTGAAGACCCGGTAAGTAGTAACTTTACATGAGTACCTATGTATATATTAACAATAAATCTAAATGTAAAATTTAAGGAAAACCCCTGATTCCAATGCCAAGTAAAACACCATAATTTTTGTAATGTGCACGCGCTGCGCTTTCATAAGATACCGCACTCAAGTATATTTGCAATTTGCGGTTTTCCTTCCCCACTCTCACCCCCACATTTCGATGAAACATGTCTTTCATACAAAAAAAAAACTAAATTGAAATCGCTCCATCCGTTCGGGAGCTATGATGTACCAGTACCAGACTGACAGACAGACACGTCAAACTTATAACATCCCTCTTTTTTGGTCGGGGGTTAAAAAAAGTAATATATCAGTCACCTATCCACCCATAAGAAAATCTCTACGTAGCTGCGGTTACTACTTAGATGATGTTGTAATTATCATAGTCAGTGACATCTATTTTTATTTATTTGAATGTAAACAAAAATTATGGTAGTCAGGGTCACCATTCAAACCTAAAACTCCTGGGAAACTCTACGGAGTGAATTATGTAAAATCCCCATACCTAACATGACCAGCTCAACCCACACCTGTAGCGGAGTAGTCCTTTAAGTAATTTTCTTAAATACAATAATGTATATCATTCCATTTTCTATTGTTTTCAAATCACTCTTATGTAATTTTTAAGCTTTAAAGAACACAGCCAACACATGCTCCTGGTTTTGGCTGCTCTACGCCATAGAGGTCCCGCCGTGGCTTTAAAGTCATCCTTCCATGTATATTTTTGTCAACCTTTAGTTCTTCCATCTCCAGAGCACCACTCCATTACTTGCCTTGTCCATTTCTCCTTCTTGGCTGGCATTGTGTCCTACCCATTTCCACTTATATTCTCTTATTTTTCTAGTTACTCTTAACTTTTTCAAAATTCTTTTAACAATTTGCATCCATACGATGTGGTTGATATTTTGCTGTACTTTATAAGCTTGCGATCCTTCGTACAAGATAAATATAGTAATGTGTGTGTTGCAGGAGCACCCCGCCGCCAACCTGCTGTCGCGCGAGGTGGGCCCGCGCTGGCTGGCCGGCGCCGCGGGGCCCGCCTCCGCCGTGCTGCAGCTCGCCAAGGCCGCCGAGGTATCTCCCCAGCCTGCCCCCACCTGCCCACCAGCTCGTCCTTACTTCACACTCAACTGCCTGACAATCCTAAACAATAGGCATGATAACTACATAAAAAAATGTTTTTTGGCTGCATCAACTAGAGCGTTTAAGTTCCAGAGTAAGGGCTTGTGACGTATACATTTAAATAAAATAATAAATAAATAAATATTTCCAGACAATGCACACAACCACACCTAGCCCCGTGGTAAGCTCTAAGCTTGTGTTACGGGTACTAGATATCTGATATACTTAATATAATAGTCATACATAATATAGATATTTTTTATTATACATATTAAACACCCAGACCAAGGAAAAAGTGCTTGCAGAACATACAAACACTTTCACCCTCAGCGGGAATCGAACCCGCTACCTCTTGCGCCGCAAGCGGACCCTCGCCCACCGCGCCACTGAAGCAGTCAAGAAGAATTTAGTACATTTTGCACGAAAGCATTAATTACGTCACGCCATTATACCCATATTTTTGTTTTTAAGTAATCTAAATTACAGAACTTTAATTATTTTAGTGATCTACCCTATTATATCTATTTTAGTGTTTGATCACGTTAACTCGCGGGCGCGGGCGCGGACACGTAATATCAAACAAACAGCATACTATGCAAGTGTACGCAATACGTACATACCGCAGGTGCGGCGAAAGCAGAGGGCCGACTAGCGACGCTCGCGGCTACATCAAGTGAGACGTTTGTGTGCGATCCCGTCGAACCAGCGGCGGAGCGCGCGAACTTGTCGCTAGAAACGAAGCATGTCTTACTTGCGCAAACGCCTGGGGGCCAATGTGTACATGAGTTCGCCACGTCCTGTTTATATATACGACTGTTTATAATCGGGCATTGTGTGGTTTGTCAGATATCGTCGATCACAATCGGGGCGCAGCAGGCGGCGCTGGTGGAGGTGCTCGCGGGCCGCTCCGAGAGCCCGGCCGCGCCCTTCCAGGTACCACCGAGCCTCCCTACACTATTTCACAATATAGTTCGGCTTCCATGCCGGTCACGCATTAGGCGCCATTCAGGCTATCTCTCACTCTAACCCACAGCGCTAGTCGATTTATCACAGACGCTTACCAAGTTATCACTTCTGTGAGGCGCCCATGCACGCAAGCGTTTTTTTAGCCGACTGCGCCGGCCGGGAGGGTTACGTTTTTCGAAAGTATTTATTTATGTAACGTTGTTTTTCACGCTCTGCTTGAGCCGTGTAGGTAGATATCGTCTACACAGCGAGAGTGACACTGGGCATATCAAAATAAGAAAAAGTTAAAGTCGCCTTATATTTTTCTTGAATTGCATAATTGTTATTTGGCGGCAGATTCCGACCCAAGCTTATGCTTAATGTCTATGTATCAGTGGCGTAGCTAGGGGGGCAAGGGCCCTGGTGCATAGTTGTTGTGTGGAATAGAAATCATAGCATTAGTGGTAATAATTGATGAAATAAGGCTGGTAGGAAATTACCAATGACAACAGTCAGCGACACACCTTTCATCAACTACTGCAGTACGTCCCAGACCCAAGAAAGTTGAAAACATCGCCGGAAATATCATATACTAGCGCCACGCCCCGGCTTTGCACGGGTAATTATTCAAAATTGTTTCAAAATTATTAGATTTTTTCTCTCCTTAAAAACCATCCTTAAACTCCAACAAACATTTAAAAAAATAAATTGGCTAAATTGGTATAGGCGTTGTTGAGTTATGCGCTTAGCAACACATTTAGCGATTCATTTTTAACCCCCGACAAAAAAAGAGGGGTGTCATATGTTTGATGTGTATCTGTCTGGGACATTATATCTCCCGAACGGATGAAGCTATTTCAACTTAGTTTTTTTTTGTTTAAAAGGTGAGTCTGGCGCGAGTGCTCTTAGACATGTCTCATGAAAATCGGTTATGCCGTTTAAAAATTGTGGGGGTTAGAGTGGGGAAGGAAAACCGAAAATCTGTAAAAATCTCGAGTGGGGTATCAAAGGAAATTGAAGGATTCGAATCGGGGGTTTTTGTTATATTTAAAATTTAGATTTATTATTTTTAAGAAGATTAAGGTAAGAGAAAACATACTATTGATTGCAATGCTCAAATTGATGTAACCGACAACAAACATAAACTTGGTTCGGGTCAATTGGTGTAACGTTAGTTTTTTAAAGAAAGTTGGTTTTATATTGGTGTATGTGTGGTTATAATTTTTCGTTCAAGCTAAGAATTAGTGTAAGAGCAATGCTGGCTTGCCAAGATACATACACCAACTTAACCTTCTTTGGTCAAAGGATAGGAATACAACAATTCGACTTATGTAAATGGATCACATACCTACTCAGTTACAACATAATTTCGACAGAAGTCTGCAAATTCACAGTTAAAATGTGTAGCGTAACTGTATTTTTTTAAAGCTAGTATTCTATTATTATGCTATTCGAAAGAGCAGAAAAAAACTTAAAAAAACTGTACTGTTTTGGTGGTTAACCCAATTGAACGTTCATGTTGTAAGCGCTAATTAATTTTAAGACCAAAATTGTACACATGAATGCAATAAACGATTTTGAATTTGAATTTGAACCTGCAACCGACGATAATGTACAATATCTATGCTATGCTAGGGTTTAGTTCTGAAAATAACTTTTTGAATGGGATTAGTTACCTGTTAACGAATTATTAACTACTAACTAAGCGACAAAATATTATCAAGCGACAATTTTTTTATTTCCGCACACGACCATTCAGTAGAGAGCCGACCGACCGCCGCCGCGGTTATTTAAAAAAAAAATTACTCGTGATATCTTTTGAATGGAATGTCAGAATCTAATAATTCAAAAAGTTATATAAAGGTTTTAAAGCAATCTTACATAATAAATTATTTTGTTAAGGATTAATACCAAGATACAAATAAATAACCTTTTCAAACAGTGGTATAATAATTTTTAATATAAAAAATCGCTTATTGTCACAAAACTATAATAGTTAGAGATATGATATAAAGACGTTTTTTGTAGATAATGATAAGTTCTATAAAGTTGTAATACATCACTTTGTTATACATTCAATAGTTTTCGCAGCATTCGCGATTAACGAAAAATTTTAGTTTATTTAAAAAAAAAATCGCTTATTATCACAAAACTATAATAGTTAGAGATATTATGTAATGACGTTTTTTGTAGATAATGATAAGTTCTACAAAGTTGTGATACATCACTTTGTTATATATTCAATAGTTTTCGCAGCATTCGCGATTAAAGAAAGATTTTGGGTTCTTTTTTTTCACCATGGGTTACATTATCGGAGTTTGGTAAGAAATCATATTATTTTTGTAAACTAAATATAGCCTATGTCACTCAGGGATAGTGTAGCTTTCGAATGGTGAAAGAATTTTTTAAATCGGTGCAGTAGTTTCAGAGCCTATTCGAGACAAACAAACAAACAAACAAACAAAAAATCAAACCTTTCCTCTTTATAATATTAGTATAGATAAGAACTGATGCAAGGCGAATTAAATCTTCAAATTAAAAAAAAAATAAAATATTGTAAGAATTTTATTTTATTTTGAATTTTCTTTTTTTTTTCAAACCTGAGGCTAGAGGGCCCTCTGAGCTCGAGGGCCCTGGTGCACTGCACCGCCTGGCCCTATGATAGCTACGCCACTGCTATGTATAAATAGATCTGTCAGTCTCGTATCAGTAGTACGTGCACCTCAGGTGCTGGTCCCGAGCAGCGTGTTCCTGTCGCCGCGGGAGTCGCGCGCGGGGGCGGGGGCGGGGGCGGCGGCGGGGGGGGCGCGCGTGCGCAGCTTCGAGCGCGCGGCGCTGCACCCCGCCGCGCGCGCCCAGCGCTGGGACCGCCTGCGCATCGTCGTCTCGCAGCCCTACAACAAGCATTGCAAGGTATTATATAGACATCGTACAGAATACTGGGCCGCACTACTCAGGTTATCGGATAGGAAGCAGGAAATTTTTATCTAAGAATTTGCTCGTTTTGCAGCTACTCATGTCGTAGATTTATCTAGTAGTTCATATGTCGAAGCCCCGATCTCGACTCGATATGTTTCATGTTGCGAAATAAACGATCCCGGTTGTATGAGCTTTCTCATTATATCGCGGTGGCATACTAGGTATACTATCGCGTGATTAGTCCGGATGTACATATTTATTTAAATTGGTTTTTAGATAAAAACAGTCGCTTAGAGAGCATCGACCTCCTTTCAGTTCGGTATTTCATTCGTGCACATTTTCGAGCCGGAGAGCGGCGCTCCGCCCGCGCCCCTCCCCGCCCCCGCGGCGCCCCCGGCCGTGCTGCCCCCGCCCGCCCCCGCCCCCACCCCTCTGGCGGTGCCGTCTGAGGACGAAGAGGAGGATTTCCGGCCGGGAGAGCTGTTCGCGCAGCACCGGGCGCAGAATGCTGACACAGGTGAGTGTTGCTGTTTTTGTTATCGTACCAATAAAACAAACTATAAACAATACTGCTTTTCTAAGTACAATATTTCTCCAGGTGCCCAAATAAGAAAAGCGACATCACAAGCGCTCCGCAGTGACTCGGAGGCCCCCAAGCTCATCAAGACTCAGACCCCGCGCCGCGGCCGAGGGGGGGCCTCCCCGCGCCCCCTTCCCCGCGCGCGCGACGCCCCCCGCGACTCGCCCGCGCTGCTGTACGAGCCGGAGGACGAGCGCCCCGACCACAGGATCGACCGCGTGCTCCAGCAACACAACGACACTAAGAAGCAACTGGCTAACAACAAAGACAGAACTAAACATGAGAATACAGAAGCAGAAAATCAAAAGCGAAGCAATAAACGCGACGGAAGCAATCACGGAGAGACGACGGCAGACAAGCCTAAGGAAAGTAATAGACACGATGGAAGCGAACACGACGCATCCACGTCGGCGGAGAAACGGGATGATAGAAGTGATACCTCGAAACGCAAGAGGGATAGCGCGAGGGAGCCGCGGGGGAGAGATGATGGACCCGGGAGGAGAGACGATCGTCGGAGAAACGGCGAGAATGGTGGCAGTGCGGCCGCCCGTGCGGAAGGTGAGTGCTCTAGACTAGAATAGTTAATTTTAAATCCTAATAATATAATAATAAATAAAGGGTATTAACGTAGCTTGACGTATCTGTCTTTCTGTGGCATCATAATGAGCTCCCGAACGGATGGAGCGATCAATGTTTTTTATTCGATTAAAGTTAAGTTGCGCTCGAGAGATCATAGACATGATTGATGAAAATCGGTTGACCCGTATAAAAGTTATGAGGGCAAAAGACATAGGTATTATCCTACTTGCATTATAAAATCGAAAGCATTTGAGGATATAAGTATGTTTGTTGCTCTTTCGCCCAAGAACTACTGACAGGATTTTGATAAAACTTCATAATATCGTAACTTACATATCAGAATAACACATAGGCTAATTTTTACCGCGATACAAGTTTCTACAAGAAAATCAAGTATCGCGAGTAAAGCTCGATTAGGACCAAAATTTGGCACGAACATAGCTGTTTTTCCAGTTGACAATCTATTACTACGCGGGCAAATCCGCGAGCTAGTATTAAAATACATATATTCAGAGCCCATCGGCTCTGCGGTCGAAGGCATCCACTGTTAAGTTATTAAATAAATACATATCGCTGGACAGCTCACCGCGGGGCTAGATGTTGAGATCCGCTCAACATCTAGCGGTGAGCTACAAGCTCGCGTTACGGGTACTAGACATCCGATATACTCAATACAAAAATCATTTATTAATCAAGCTATTCGACAATGGAACGAGCTCCCTCAAATCATACGAAACGCTAAATCGCTTCCCATCTTCAAAAAACTGTTTCACGAACACTTATTTTTATCTATTATATAGTCTATAGTAGATAGTATTCGAAAGTACTGGCTCAATTTTTCAAGGGAAAAATGGCACAAAATGATTCGACAGTTTTGTCTCAATTTTCAAAAGGGAAAAATGACACGAAATGATGCGACAGTTTTGTCTCAAAATAACATTTCGCCTACCTGGTCGGCTAAAAAAAAAAAAAAAAAGTTTGGTGTCAAATTGGGGGTTTCGGCACATTCCCAATCGATTGCAAGCATCCATTTTAACGTATCTCAAGCCATTCAAAAGTTACTAAAACCCATTAAGCATCCTTTACATCCGACTGATAACAGAATAGATTACTAATGAGGTCTTAACAATGAGCTCGTAAGTGATGATTCAGGCTTCTTTTGATTTCCAAACACCAAGCGACATAATACCAACTAGCGAAAACAAAAAGCTTATAACTAAGATAATTAATATTGATAAAGTGACTTGACTAAAGCTAAAAACACATGTTTCCACATGCAGATTTTTTTTTTAATAATATGCTGTATAAGCTTTCATTTGACCACAATCTCACCTGATGTAAAGTGACGATGTGGTCTAAGATGGGACATGAAGACCTAGAAGGTTGATGTCTTCTCCGGACCACATTACGAAACACGAAAAAATCGCTTCACGCACTGGCCCAGCCCGGAGAGTGATGACAAGCCGCGATCGAAGCCTACCACCAGAGACTGTTCTTAGCACCACCCGGAGGTCACGTGTAAGGATTCAGAGGGTTACCACTTAGGTACGGACGTGAACAGACAAAACCTCCGAAATGTGTAGTAAACCATACGTTGATTATCCTAACTTAAGCAATACAAAACTAAAACTAATAATTACTAGCCGAAACATTTTCTAGTTCCACTGCCTGTGTACGATTACATTTGTGTAAGGAGAAAGTAAAAATAATAAGAATATATACTTGTGCAGATAAATACTAGGGTATATAAATATATTTATATAAATACTGATATAATACTATAAGTTGTTAATTTAATTTATTCAGAATTTATTGTTTTTGAGTTTAAAAAATAAAAGGTGTTTGTATGTGTTTTTTAATAATAGTGTTGCAGCTATCAAAGAAAAGATCGGTCATGTTGGTATACTTTTTGTTAAATATATGCATAGTTCAAGGGAGAAATGAATGTTTGCGGTATATTGTGACACTGGTCGGGACATGCAACATTAGGTGGTTGCATCGCGAGACTCGGCTCGGTGGTACAGACAGCCCAAAACAAATTATCTTGGATCCAAGATAATTTTTCATCTTTGTTTGACACTTTTAAAAATAAAATCAGCGATATAACTTAGTTGTTCCCGTGATTATGGCGCTTGCAACAGCCTCGAAATATCGGAAAACTCAAAAACCGTCAAATCATGGTATGTTTCCCGTTTTAACACATAATATAAAATCAGCGCTTTTGAAAAAAAAAGATAGTGCAGTCTTAAAAAAAATAACATCAATAGATTCGTGTTAATAAATTCAATCCCTTGCGTGGTACTTCATTTATAGATCTACCACAAGGTATCAGAAGTAAAAAGTCCGTCATAAATGTAAAAAACTTAGATAACTTCATCATTAATATATTATGATGAAGTTATCTAAGTTTTTCATGTAGATAAATGAAACTTTGATGGGATTTCGTTTCCCATTAAACACAGACAACACAGAAAAAAATTAATAATTTAAGCATCAATGTCTTTGAACTAGAAAATGATAAAAACACTAAAAGTTTTAGTGTAGTCGGTCCTGTACATTTTACAAAATCAGAAGAATCTGTTCATATTAATTTACTATTTGTAATCGAAGGAAATAGGTGTCACTATTGTTACATAAAAAACTTATCACGTTTAGTAAGTAAACAGATTTCATATCATATCACCTTAGTGCAATTTATATTTGTAATTCATGTTTACTTCACTTTTCAACAAAGATTGAATAACCATAAAATTCATGACTGTACTCACGTCTACAAAAATTTGCCTCATGGAGATAAAACTAAAAGGGATTGGTTTAATCACCCAACACTAAATGAAAACCTAAAATTTGAAAATTATCAGAAAAAAACTAATGTTACCTTTTGTTATGCTGATTTCGAAGCGTTTCTGAATCCAAAGCACGATAAAATGTTCTAATGATCCTTCAAAATCATACACAAACAACGTTCAGAAACATGAGGTGAGGTGTATAGTTTCGGTTATTGCATCAAATGTTCGTACAATGATAGCTAGTTTATCTAAATATGAAACATACAGTGGACAGAATTGTGCACAAGTATTTATGGAACGTTTAAACAGAATCTTGAAATAATTTGTAGAAACAATATAAAAAAACCTGTATCAGCTGCAAATAATAGTTAATGATGCAAATACACTTTAAAGGCATAGCACATGGAATATGCAGATCTATTATTCCGATTATTTTACACAATCTAAGTCAATAGGACGCACATTTTACTGTGCAAGCGCTTAATTTTGACAATGGTGCTATTGAGGTGATCCCACAAAACACAGAAAGATACATTTCATTGTCTCGGGAAGCGTTTACAATCATCATCTATCTATATATATAAAAATGAATCCCTATTTCCCTTGGTCACGGCATCAGGCCTGAACGACTGGACCGATTTCGCTAATTCTTTTATTGTTCTGTTCGTTATTATCAGGAGAAGTTTCTTATGAAAGAAAAAATTAAGGAAATTGCGCAAAAATTAGAAAATTTAAAATTACTTAACCACCATATAAAATTATTAATCTTTTTTAATGAAGCCTTAAGACATTTGACATAGAATTGACTGAATGCGTGCTGCAAATATAGTCAAAGAGGATGAAAATAATAAAATTGACGTTTAAAACGGATTCCTCTGTCAATCTTATTTTATTGATAAACAATACATTTAAAATAATTAATTTAAAGGATCTAAGAAACCTGTTTTTCTTAGTTTACACGAGGGTTACTTTAGAGCCTAATATTAAAAGTTTAATAAATTTAATATGGAATTTTGGTATGTTTGGATAGACTAACATACACGTTACTAACATAACAAGTGGTATATACCTACTTGGTTATTGAGTCTAAGGCGGAACGAAGTTCGCCGGGTCAGCTAGTAAATCATAATTAAGAAACGCTATTGTGAAATACGAGATGTTGTCGATTATCTACATAATCCGATTAGGGAATTTTTAGGTAATGTATGGATGCACTAAAACATAAACAAGTGTGTTGACAATGTTTAAAATTTTTTTTTTTTTGTAATATTAGGTAGTAGAAATTTTTGTAACGTTTTGTTCATGAACTTGTGTATGTGAAAATTACGTGAGTTAATACATCTGTACACTGTATGCGGCTGCGTATTACAGCTTTTTAGTAAGATGTCAGCGTGGTGTGTTATTATCTAACAGTGTGTTTGTGACTATTTTTATAAATCTTGTTGTTCTAAAATAATAAATTTATAAGATGCCGAAAACTAATGCCGAAATGTGTCATCAATATCGACGCAATAAAATGAAAAATAAAATTAAATGAAAAAAAACCCAGTAACTGAAAATATGGAACTTGAGCAATAGATTATGTAACTATGTTAAATAAAATATAAAATAACTTTTAAAAATCATCAAAATACTTTCATTTTTAAACAATTAAACTTTGTAATTATCCTACTCTTGTTATAATATTCATCTCATTCTTTTGTCGATTTACTGAAGTTTCATTTCTATCATGTGTGAATCGCACACACACCTTTTTTTTTTTGTTAACAATCATCCACAGAATTGGTAAAAGAAAAAAATAGATCAAGACGAATGTGATTTACTAAAATTACTAAAACAGAATTAATAAAAAGTGTCTTTAGTGAAAAAAAGATTATAAACAAAATTAACAACGTCATTAAACCTTTATTTGTTTTTATTAATTTATAATGTATTTTTCTTAGTCATAATCAGATAGGTGAGTATCCAGTTCGTCCCGCCATCTCATCTCATCATTTATTTTATCTCTCACCTAAGCACGTGGCCTGTCACAGCGTTCAATCGCGAAGAGTGGAAGAAGGGTAGGGAGGCCTTTGCCCTGCAGTGGGACAGTATGGGCTGAATAATAATAATAATAATCAGATAGTCTCCTGTTAGCATGTTTTCATTTACAACTTTTGTCTTCAACAGAACATTTTTTTTTCACAGCACTTCTTTCAACTTAAATGTCATTATTTAATTAGAACATACAATAACTTATATGTAATGCTATTGAGATGGCTTAATTATGTGCAATCGTTGGTGAAACAGATCATTGTTTTGAAAAATTACAATCTCGAAATAATAATTTGATGCTAAAAATTGAGGACATTTCCAGTAATTACTGTTAATAAGATTATAATTTTATATAACAAATTTTTATATTATTTTTGTTATTTTCTTATTCTGAGATTGTAATTTTTCAAAACAATGATCTTTTTCACCAACTTTTTTAAATCCCAAAAAAAGCAAAAAATGAAATGCAAAATTAAAAAAAAACAATAACATTTTGTTTGAAAAGTTATTTATTTTATATTCAATTTTAAAATACGAAACCAAAATACTTTTTCCAACATAAAAAAATCGTTATTGAAATCTGATTATTCCTTTTCGTACTTTTCTTTCAATTAAAAGTACCAATGGTATTTTTTTACATTTTGCTTTGCAAAAGATATTTTTTTTATAGGAAAATAATTAGCGTTTTGTCTTTTTTTTTTCATCCAAGTCTTTAGTGATATTGTTAAAATTATTTTCTTATTTTGAGATTATAATTTTTCAAAACAATGATCTTTTTCACCAACTTAGTTATTTCCTTTTTTTGGGATTTTATTTTAAAAATTGTGTGTTTTCCTCAACACATTGCGATAATTTATAATTGATATCTTGGTACTACGCGTTTTCAGTTTCTTGTAATTACTGGAAATGTCCTCAATTTTTAGCATCAAATTATTATTTCGAGATTGTAATTTTTCAAAACAATGATCTGTTTCACCAACGATTGCACATAATTAAGCCATCTCGATAGCATTACATATAAGTTATTGTATGTTCTAATTAAATAATGACATTTAAGTTGAAAGAAGTGCTGTGAAAAAAAAATGTTTCCACATGCAGATTTTTTTTTTAATAATATGCTGTATAAGCTTTCATTTGACCACAATCTCACCTGATGTAAAGTGACGATGTGGTCTAAGATGGGACATGAAGACCTAGAAGGTTGATGTCTTCTCCGGACCACATTACGAAACACGAAAAAATCGCTTCACGCACTGGCCCAGCCCGGAGAGTGATGACAAGCCGCGATCGAAGCCTACCACCAGAGACTGTTCTTAGCACCACCCGGAGGTCACGTGTAAGGATTCAGAGGGTTACCACTTAGGTACGGACGTGAACAGACAAAACCTCCGAAATGTGTAGTAAACCATACGTTGATTATCCTAACTTAAGCAATACAAAACTAAAACTAATAATTACTAGCCGAAACATTTTCTAGTTCCACTGCCTGTGTACGATTACATTTGTGTAAGGAGAAAGTAAAAATAATAAGAATATATACTTGTGCAGATAAATACTAGGGTATATAAATATATTTATATAAATACTGATATAATACTATAAGTTGTTAATTTAATTTATTCAGAATTTATTGTTTTTGAGTTTAAAAAATAAAAGGTGTTTGTATGTGTTTTTTAATAATAGTGTTGCAGCTATCAAAGAAAAGATCGGTCATGTTGGTATACTTTTTGTTAAATATATGCATAGTTCAAGGGAGAAATGAATGTTTGCGGTATATTGTGACACTGGTCGGGACATGCAACATTAGGTGGTTGCATCGCGAGACTCGGCTCGGTGGTACAGACAGCCCAAAACAAATTATCTTGGATCCAAGATAATTTTTCATCTTTGTTTGACACTTTTAAAAATAAAATCAGCGATATAACTTAGTTGTTCCCGTGATTATGGCGCTTGCAACAGCCTCGAAATATCGGAAAACTCAAAAACCGTCAAATCATGGTATGTTTCCCGTTTTAACACATAATATAAAATCAGCGCTTTTGAAAAAAAAAGATAGTGCAGTCTTAAAAAAAATAACATCAATAGATTCGTGTTAATAAATTCAATCCCTTGCGTGGTACTTCATTTATAGATCTACCACAAGGTATCAGAAGTAAAAAGTCCGTCATAAATGTAAAAAACTTAGATAACTTCATCATTAATATATTATGATGAAGTTATCTAAGTTTTTCATGTAGATAAATGAAACTTTGATGGGATTTCGTTTCCCATTAAACACAGACAACACAGAAAAAAATTAATAATTTAAGCATCAATGTCTTTGAACTAGAAAATGATAAAAACACTAAAAGTTTTAGTGTAGTCGGTCCTGTACATTTTACAAAATCAGAAGAATCTGTTCATATTAATTTACTATTTGTAATCGAAGGAAATAGGTGTCACTATTGTTACATAAAAAACTTATCACGTTTAGTAAGTAAACAGATTTCATATCATATCACCTTAGTGCAATTTATATTTGTAATTCATGTTTACTTCACTTTTCAACAAAGATTGAATAACCATAAAATTCATGACTGTACTCACGTCTACAAAAATTTGCCTCATGGAGATAAAACTAAAAGGGATTGGTTTAATCACCCAACACTAAATGAAAACCTAAAATTTGAAAATTATCAGAAAAAAACTAATGTTGCCTTTTGTTATGCTGATTTCGAAGCGTTTCTGAATCCAAAGCACGATAAAATGTTCTAATGATCCTTCAAAATCATACACAAACAACGTTCAGAAACATGAGGTGAGGTGTATAGTTTCGGTTATTGCATCAAATGTTCGTACAATGATAGCTAGTTTATCTAAATATGAAACATACAGTGGACAGAATTGTGCACAAGTATTTATGGAACGTTTAAACAGAATCTTGAAATAATTTGTAGAAACAATATAAAAAAACCTGTATCAGCTGCAAATAATAGTTAATGATGCAAATACACTTTAAAGGCATAGCACATGGAATATGCAGATCTATTATTCCGATTATTTTACACAATCTAAGTCAATAGGACGCACATTTTACTGTGCAAGCGCTTAATTTTGACAATGGTGCTATTGAGGTGATCCCACAAAACACAGAAAGATACATTTCATTGTCTCGGGAAGCGTTTACAATCATCATCTATCTATATATATAAAAATGAATCCCTATTTCCCTTGGTCACGGCATCAGGCCTGAACGACTGGACCGATTTCGCTAATTCTTTTATTGTTCTGTTCGTTATTATCAGGAGAAGTTTCTTATGAAAGAAAAAATTAAGGAAATTGCGCAAAAATTAGAAAATTTAAAATTACTTAACCACCATATAAAATTATTAATCTTTTTTAATGAAGCCTTAAGACATTTGACATAGAATTGACTGAATGCGTGCTGCAAATATAGTCAAAGAGGATGAAAATAATAAAATTGACGTTTAAAACGGATTCCTCTGTCAATCTTATTTTATTGATAAACAATACATTTAAAATAATTAATTTAAAGGATCTAAGAAACCTGTTTTTCTTAGTTTACACGAGGGTTACTTTAGAGCCTAATATTAAAAGTTTAATAAATTTAATATGGAATTTTGGTATGTTTGGATAGACTAACATACACGTTACTAACATAACAAGTGGTATATACCTACTTGGTTATTGAGTCTAAGGCGGAACGAAGTTCGCCGGGTCAGCTAGTAAATCATAATTAAGAAACGCTATTGTGAAATACGAGATGTTGTCGATTATCTACATAATCCGATTAGGGAATTTTTAGGTAATGTATGGATGCACTAAAACATAAACAAGTGTGTTGACAATGTTTAAAATTTTTTTTTTTTTGTAATATTAGGTAGTAGAAATTTTTGTAACGTTTTGTTCATGAACTTGTGTATGTGAAAATTACGTGAGTTAATACATCTGTACACTGTATGCGGCTGCGTATTACAGCTTTTTAGTAAGATGTCAGCGTGGTGTGTTATTATCTAACAGTGTGTTTGTGACTATTTTTATAAATCTTGTTGTTCTAAAATAATAAATTTATAAGATGCCGAAAACTAATGCCGAAATGTGTCATCAATATCGACGCAATAAAATGAAAAATAAAATTAAATGAAAAAAAACCCAGTAACTGAAAATATGGAACTTGAGCAATAGATTATGTAACTATGTTAAATAAAATATAAAATAACTTTTAAAAATCATCAAAATACTTTCATTTTTAAACAATTAAACTTTGTAATTATCCTACTCTTGTTATAATATTCATCTCATTCTTTTGTCGATTTACTGAAGTTTCATTTCTATCATGTGTGAATCGCACACACACCTTTTTTTTTTTGTTAACAATCATCCACAGAATTGGTAAAAGAAAAAAATAGATCAAGACGAATGTGATTTACTAAAATTACTAAAACAGAATTAATAAAAAGTGTCTTTAGTGAAAAAAAGATTATAAACAAAATTAACAACGTCATTAAACCTTTATTTGTTTTTATTAATTTATAATGTATTTTTCTTAGTCATAATCAGATAGGTGAGTATCCAGTTCGTCCCGCCATCTCATCTCATCATTTATTTTATCTCTCACCTAAGCACGTGGCCTGTCACAGCGTTCAATCGCGAAGAGTGGAAGAAGGGTAGGGAGGCCTTTGCCCTGCAGTGGGACAGTATGGGCTGAATAATAATAATAATAATCAGATAGTCTCCTGTTAGCATGTTTTCATTTACAACTTTTGTCTTCAACAGAACATTTTTTTTTCACAGCACTTCTTTCAACTTAAATGTCATTATTTAATTAGAACATACAATAACTTATATGTAATGCTATTGAGATGGCTTAATTATGTGCAATCGTTGGTGAAACAGATCATTGTTTTGAAAAATTACAATCTCGAAATAATAATTTGATGCTAAAAATTGAGGACATTTCCAGTAATTACTGTTAATAAGATTATAATTTTATATAACAAATTTTTATATTATTTTTGTTATTTTCTTATTCTGAGATTGTAATTTTTCAAAACAATGATCTTTTTCACCAACTTTTTTAAATCCCAAAAAAAGCAAAAAATGAAATGCAAAATTAAAAAAAAACAATAACATTTTGTTTGAAAAGTTATTTATTTTATATTCAATTTTAAAATACGAAACCAAAATACTTTTTCCAACATAAAAAAATCGTTATTGAAATCTGATTATTCCTTTTCGTACTTTTCTTTCAATTAAAAGTACCAATGGTATTTTTTTACATTTTGCTTTGCAAAAGATATTTTTTTTATAGGAAAATAATTAGCGTTTTGTCTTTTTTTTTTCATCCAAGTCTTTAGTGATATTGTTAAAATTATTTTCTTATTTTGAGATTATAATTTTTCAAAACAATGATCTTTTTCACCAACTTAGTTATTTCCTTTTTTTGGGATTTTATTTTAAAAATTGTGTGTTTTCCTCAACACATTGCGATAATTTATAATTGATATCTTGGTACTACGCGTTTTCAGTTTCTTGTAATTACTGGAAATGTCCTCAATTTTTAGCATCAAATTATTATTTCGAGATTGTAATTTTTCAAAACAATGATCTGTTTCACCAACGATTGCACATAATTAAGCCATCTCGATAGCATTACATATAAGTTATTGTATGTTCTAATTAAATAATGACATTTAAGTTGAAAGAAGTGCTGTGAAAAAAAAATGTTTCCACATGCAGATTTTTTTTTTAATAATATGCTGTATAAGCTTTCATTTGACCACAATCTCACCTGATGTAAAGTGACGATGTGGTCTAAGATGGGACATGAAGACCTAGAAGGTTGATGTCTTCTCCGGACCACATTACGAAACACGAAAAAATCGCTTCACGCACTGGCCCAGCCCGGAGAGTGATGACAAGCCGCGATCGAAGCCTACCACCAGAGACTGTTCTTAGCACCACCCGGAGGTCACGTGTAAGGATTCAGAGGGTTACCACTTAGGTACGGACGTGAACAGACAAAACCTCCGAAATGTGTAGTAAACCATACGTTGATTATCCTAACTTAAGCAATACAAAACTAAAACTAATAATTACTAGCCGAAACATTTTCTAGTTCCACTGCCTGTGTACGATTACATTTGTGTAAGGAGAAAGTAAAAATAATAAGAATATATACTTGTGCAGATAAATACTAGGGTATATAAATATATTTATATAAATACTGATATAATACTATAAGTTGTTAATTTAATTTATTCAGAATTTATTGTTTTTGAGTTTAAAAAATAAAAGGTGTTTGTATGTGTTTTTTAATAATAGTGTTGCAGCTATCAAAGAAAAGATCGGTCATGTTGGTATACTTTTTGTTAAATATATGCATAGTTCAAGGGAGAAATGAATGTTTGCGGTATATTGTGACACTGGTCGGGACATGCAACATTAGGTGGTTGCATCGCGAGACTCGGCTCGGTGGTACAGACAGCCCAAAACAAATTATCTTGGATCCAAGATAATTTTTCATCTTTGTTTGACACTTTTAAAAATAAAATCAGCGATATAACTTAGTTGTTCCCGTGATTATGGCGCTTGCAACAGCCTCGAAATATCGGAAAACTCAAAAACCGTCAAATCATGGTATGTTTCCCGTTTTAACACATAATATAAAATCAGCGCTTTTGAAAAAAAAAGATAGTGCAGTCTTAAAAAAAATAACATCAATAGATTCGTGTTAATAAATTCAATCCCTTGCGTGGTACTTCATTTATAGATCTACCACAAGGTATCAGAAGTAAAAAGTCCGTCATAAATGTAAAAAACTTAGATAACTTCATCATATATATTATGATGAAGTTATCTAAGTTTTTCATGTAGATAAATGAAACTTTGATGGGATTTCGTTTCCCATTAAACACAGACAACACAGAAAAAAATTAATAATTTAAGCATCAATGTCTTTGAACTAGAAAATGATAAAAACACTAAAAGTTTTAGTGTAGTCGGTCCTGTACATTTTACAAAATCAGAAGAATCTGTTCATATTAATTTACTATTTGTAATCGAAGGAAATAGGTGTCACTATTGTTACATAAAAAACTTATCACGTTTAGTAAGTAAACAGATTTCATATCATATCACCTTAGTGCAATTTATATTTGTAATTCATGTTTACTTCACTTTTCAACAAAGATTGAATAACCATAAAATTCATGACTGTACTCACGTCTACAAAAATTTGCCTCATGGAGATAAAACTAAAAGGGATTGGTTTAATCACCCAACACTAAATGAAAACCTAAAATTTGAAAATTATCAGAAAAAACTAATGTTACCTTTTGTTATGCTGATTTCGAAGCGTTTCTGAATCCAAAGCACGATAAAATGTTCTAATGATCCTTCAAAATCATACACAAACAACGTTCAGAAACATGAGGTGAGGTGTATAGTTTCGGTTATTGCATCAAATGTTCGTACAATGATAGCTAGTTTATCTAAATATGAAACATACAGTGGACAGAATTGTGCACAAGTATTTATGGAACGTTTAAACAGAATCTTGAAATAATTTGTAGAAACAATATAAAAAAACCTGTATCAGCTGCAAATAATAGTTAATGATGCAAATACACTTTAAAGGCATAGCACATGGAATATGCAGATCTATTATTCCGATTATTTTACACAATCTAAGTCAATAGGACGCACATTTTACTGTGCAAGCGCTTAATTTTGACAATGGTGCTATTGAGGTGATCCCACAAAACACAGAAAGATACATTTCATTGTCTCGGGAAGCGTTTACAATCATCATCTATCTATATATATAAAAATGAATCCCTATTTCCCTTGGTCACGGCATCAGGCCTGAACGACTGGACCGATTTCGCTAATTCTTTTATTGTTCTGTTCGTTATTATCAGGAGAAGTTTCTTATGAAAGAAAAAATTAAGGAAATTGCGCAAAAATTAGAAAATTTAAAATTACTTAACCACCATATAAAATTATTAATCTTTTTTAATGAAGCCTTAAGACATTTGACATAGAATTGACTGAATGCGTGCTGCAAATATAGTCAAAGAGGATGAAAATAATAAAATTGACGTTTAAAACGGATTCCTCTGTCAATCTTATTTTATTGATAAACAATACATTTAAAATAATTAATTTAAAGGATCTAAGAAACCTGTTTTTCTTAGTTTACACGAGGGTTACTTTAGAGCCTAATATTAAAAGTTTAATAAATTTAATATGGAATTTTGGTATGTTTGGATAGACTAACATACACGTTACTAACATAACAAGTGGTATATACCTACTTGGTTATTGAGTCTAAGGCGGAACGAAGTTCGCCGGGTCAGCTAGTAAATCATAATTAAGAAACGCTATTGTGAAATACGAGATGTTGTCGATTATCTACATAATCCGATTAGGGAATTTTTAGGTAATGTATGGATGCACTAAAACATAAACAAGTGTGTTGACAATGTTTAAAATTTTTTTTTTTTTGTAATATTAGGTAGTAGAATTTTTTGTAACGTTTTGTTCATGAACTTGTGTATGTGAAAATTACGTGAGTTAATACATCTGTACACTGTATGCGGCTGCGTATTACAGCTTTTTAGTAAGATGTCAGCGTGGTGTGTTATTATCTAACAGTGTGTTTGTGACTATTTTTATAAATCTTGTTGTTCTAAAATAATAAATTTATAAGATGCCGAAAACTAATGCCGAAATGTGTCATCAATATCGACGCAATAAAATGAAAAATAAAATTAAATGAAAAAAAACCCAGTAACTGAAAATATGGAACTTGAGCAATAGATTATGTAACTATGTTAAATAAAATATAAAATAACTTTTAAAAATCATCAAAATACTTTCATTTTTAAACAATTAAACTTTGTAATTATCCTACTCTTGTTATAATATTCATCTCATTCTTTTGTCGATTTACTGAAGTTTCATTTCTATCATGTGTGAATCGCACACACACCTTTTTTTTTTTGTTAACAATCATCCACAGAATTGGTAAAAGAAAAAAATAGATCAAGACGAATGTGATTTACTAAAATTACTAAAACAGAATTAATAAAAAGTGTCTTTAGTGAAAAAAAGATTATAAACAAAATTAACAACGTCATTAAACCTTTATTTGTTTTTATTAATTTATAATGTATTTTTCTTAGTCATAATCAGATAGGTGAGTATCCAGTTCGTCCCGCCATCTCATCTCATCATTTATTTTATCTCTCACCTAAGCACGTGGCCTGTCACAGCGTTCAATCGCGAAGAGTGGAAGAAGGGTAGGGAGGCCTTTGCCCTGCAGTGGGACAGTATGGGCAGAATAATAATAATAATAATCAGATAGTCTCCTGTTAGCATGTTTTCATTTACAACTTTTGTCTTCAACAGAACATTTTTTTTTCACAGCACTTCTTTCAACTTAAATGTCATTATTTAATTAGAACATACAATAACTTATATGTAATGCTATTGAGATGGCTTAATTATGTGCAATCGTTGGTGAAACAGATCATTGTTTTGAAAAATTACAATCTCGAAATAATAATTTGATGCTAAAAATTGAGGACATTTCCAGTAATTACTGTTAATAAGATTATAATTTTATATAACAAATTTTTATATTATTTTTGTTATTTTCTTATTCTGAGATTGTAATTTTTCAAAACAATGATCTTTTTCACCAACTTTTTTAAATCCCAAAAAAAGCAAAAAATGAAATGCAAAATTAAAAAAAAACAATAACATTTTGTTTGAAAAGTTATTTATTTTATATTCAATTTTAAAATACGAAACCAAAATACTTTTTCCAACATAAAAAAATCGTTATTGAAATCTGATTATTCCTTTTCGTACTTTTCTTTCAATTAAAAGTACCAATGGTATTTTTTTACATTTTGCTTTGCAAAAGATATTTTTTTTATAGGAAAATAATTAGCGTTTTGTCTTTTTTTTTTCATCCAAGTCTTTAGTGATATTGTTAAAATTATTTTCTTATTTTGAGATTATAATTTTTCAAAACAATGATCTTTTTCACCAACTTAGTTATTTCCTTTTTTTGGGATTTTATTTTAAAAATTGTGTGTTTTCCTCAACACATTGCGATAATTTATAATTGATATCTTGGTACTACGCGTTTTCAGTTTCTTGTAATTACTGGAAATGTCCTCAATTTTTAGCATCAAATTATTATTTCGAGATTGTAATTTTTCAAAACAATGATCTGTTTCACCAACGATTGCACATAATTAAGCCATCTCGATAGCATTACATATAAGTTATTGTATGTTCTAATTAAATAATGACATTTAAGTTGAAAGAAGTGCTGTGAAAAAAAAATGTTCTGTTGAAGACAAAAGTTGTAAACGAAAACATGCTAACAGGAGACTATCTGATTATGACTAAGAAAAATACATTATAAATTAATAAAAACAAATAAAGGTTTAATGACGTTGTTAATTTTGTTTATAATCTTTTTTTCACTAAAGACACTTTTTATTAATTCTGTTTTAGTAATTTTAGTAAATCACATTCGTCTTGATCTATTTTTTTCTTTTACCAATTCTGTGGATGATTGTTAACAAAAAAAAAGGTGTGTGTGCGATTCACACATGATAGAAATAAAACTTCAGTAAATCGACAAAAGAATGAGATGAATTTTTGGAGGTTTTGTCTGTTCACGTCCGTAAGTGGTAACCCTCTGAATCCTTACACGTGACCTCCGGGTGGTGCTAAGAACAGTCTCTGGTGGGAGGCTTCGGCCGCGGCTTGTCACCACCCTCCGGGCTGGGCCAGTGCGTGAAGCGATTTTTTGATTTTTTCGTGTTTCGTAATGTGGTCCGGAGAAGCCATCTTCTAGGCCTTCATGCTCCATCTTAGACCACATCGTCACTTTACATCAGGTGAGATTGTGGTCAAATGAAGGCTTATCAATAATAAAAAAAATAAAAAATAAAAAAATATTATAACAAGAGTAGGATAATTACAAAGTTTAATTGTTTAAAAATGAAAGTATTTTGATGATTTTTAAAAGTTATTTTATATTTTATTTAACATAGTTACATAATCTATTGCTCAAGTTCCATATTTTCAGTTACTGGGTTTTTTTTCATTTAATTTTATTTTTCATTTTATTGCGTCGATATTGATGACACATTTCGGCATTAGTTTTCGGCATCTTATAAATTTATTATTTTAGAACAACAAGATTTATAAAAATAGTCACAAACACACACCACGCTGACATCTTACTAAAAAGCTGTAATACGCAGCCGCATACAGTGTACAGATGTATTAACTCACGTAATTTTCACATACACAAGTTCATGAACAAAACGTTACAAAAATTTCTACTACCTAATATTAGGTCCTTACATATGAAATTGGCGTTTTTCGTACTGGCCACTTTAATCACAAATTTCTCCTCTTTGGTAAGGAATTCCAAATTCAAATTTGTACAGCTATAGACTCATGTATTTGTGCTTCGATGATCGTCATTCATTTGTTTTTTTTCTTCTGTTTTTTTCTGTTTGCGTCACTCATTTTACAAAATGGAAAACTTAAAATATCGCATTATTTACGAGTACGAGTTCCGCCGTGGCACTAGTGCTGCGGAAACAACTCGAAGGGTGAATGATGTGTATGGCGGTCGTGTTGCAAAAGAAAACACAATTCGTTTTTGGTTCCAACGTTTTCGTTCTGGAAATTTCGACTTGCAGAACAAGCCCCGTGGACGGCCTGAGACTCAAGTTGATAATGAAGAGTTGAAGGCTATTGTGGAAGCGGATCCATCGCAAACCACGTCCGAGTTAGCTGCAGGCTGCGGTGTTAGTGATAAAACTGTTTTAATTCACTTGAAGCAAATTGGGAAGATTAAAAAGCTTGAAAGGTGGGTACCTCACGAATTGACTGAAGCAAACCGGCAAACGCGCGTCGACTGCTGCGTTACATTACTAAACCGGCACAATAATGAAGGTATTTTAAACCGAATCATTACCTGTGATGAAAAATGGGTTCTTTACGATAATCGGAAGCGCTCAGCGCAATGGTTGGATCCTGGCCAGCCAGCCAAATCCTGCCCCAAGCGAAAATTAACCCCAAAAAAGTTACTTGTAAGCGTTTGGTGGACTAGTGCCGGTATTGTTCATTACAGTTTTCTCAAATCTGGCCAGACTATTACGGCTGATGTCTATTGTCAGCAATTGCAAACCATGATGGAAAAGCTAGCGGCTAAACAACCTAGGCTGGTCAATCGCTCCACGCCACTGCTGCTTCACGACAACGCTAGACCACACACTGCTCAACAGACGGCTACTAAATTAGAAGAGCTTCAATTGGAAAGTCTAAGACATCCTCCGTACTCCCCGGACCTTGCTCCAACAGATTACCATTTTTTTCGAAATTTGGATAACTTCTTGCAAGGGAAAAAATTCAACTCCGATGGGGCAGTCCAAATCGCCTTCAAAGATTTTATTGATTCCCGTCCGACTGGTTTTTTTAGTACAGGGATCAATGAACTACCTATAAGATGGCAAAAGTGCATAGAAAATAATGGTTCATACTTTGATTAATTAAATATATTATATTAAAAAATATTCGACTTTTTGTTCCTCCCATACAAAACGCCAATTTCATATGTAAGGACCTAATATTACAAAAAAAAAAAAATTTTAAACATTGTCAACACACTTGTTTATGTTTTAGTGCATCCATACATTACCTAAAAATTCCCTAATCGGATTATGTAGATAATCGACAACATCTCGTATTTCACAATAGCGTTTCTTAATTATGATTTACTAGCTGACCCGGCGAACTTCGTTCCGCCTTAGACTCAATAACCAAGTAGGTATATACCACTTGTTATGTTAGTAACGTGTATGTTAGTCTATCCAAACATACCAAAATTCCATATTAAATTTATTAAACTTTTAATATTAGGCTCTAAAGTAACCCTCGTGTAAACTAAGAAAATCAGGTTTCTTAGATCCTTTAAATTAATTATTTTAAATGTATTGTTTATCAATAAAATAAGATTGACAGAGGAATCCGTTTTAAACGTCAATTTTATTATTTTCATCCTCTTTGACTATATTTGCAGCACGCATTCAGTCAATTCTATGTCAAATGTCTTAAGGCTTCATTAAAAAAGATTAATAATTTTATATGGTGGTTAAGTAATTTTAAATTTTCTAATTTTTGCGCAATTTCCTTAATTTTTTCTTTCATAAGAAACTTCTCCTGATAATAACGAACAGAACAATAAAAGAATTAGCGAAATCGGTCCAGTCGTTCAGGCCTGATGCCGTGACCAAGGGAAATAGGGATTCATTTTTATATATATAGATAGATGATGATTGTAAACGCTTCCCGAGACAATGAAATGTATCTTTCTGTGTTTTGTGGGATCACCTCAATAGCACCATTGTCAAAATTAAGCGCTTGCACAGTAAAATGTGCGTCCTATTGACTTAGATTGTGTAAAATAATCGGAATAATAGATCTGCATATTCCATGTGCTATGCCTTTAAAGTGTATTTGCATCATTAACTATTATTTGCAGCTGATACAGGTTTTTTTATATTGTTTCTACAAATTATTTCAAGATTCTGTTTAAACGTTCCATAAATACTTGTGCACAATTCTGTCCACTGTATGTTTCATATTTAGATAAACTAGCTATCATTGTACGAACATTTGATGCAATAACCGAAACTATACACCTCACCTCATGTTTCTGAACGTTGTTTGTGTATGATTTTGAAGGATCATTAGAACATTTTATCGTGCTTTGGATTCAGAAACGCTTCGAAATCAGCATAACAAAAGGTAACATTAGTTTTTTTCTGATAATTTTCAAATTTTAGGTTTTCATTTAGTGTTGGGTGATTAAACCAATCCCTTTTAGTTTTATCTCCATGAGGCAAATTTTTGTAGACGTGAGTACAGTCATGAATTTTATGGTTATTCAATCTTTGTTGAAAAGTGAAGTAAACATGAATTACAAATATAAATTGCACTAAGGTGATATGATATGAAATCTGTTTACTTACTAAACGTGATAAGTTTTTTATGTAACAATAGTGACACCTATTTCCTTCGATTACAAATAGTAAATTAATATGAACAGATTCTTCTGATTTTGTAAAATGTACAGGACCGACTACACTAAAACTTTTAGTGTTTTTATCATTTTCTAGTTCAAAGACATTGATGCTTAAATTATTAATTTTTTTCTGTGTTGTCTGTGTTTAATGGGAAACGAAATCCCATCAAAGTTTCATTTATCTACATGAAAAACTTAGATAACTTCATCATAATATATTAATGATGAAGTTATCTAAGTTTTTTACATTTATGACGGACTTTTTACTTCTGATACCTTGTGGTAGATCTATAAATGAAGTACCACGCAAGGGATTGAATTTATTAACACGAATCTATTGATGTTATTTTTTTTAAGACTGCACTATCTTTTTTTTTCAAAAGCGCTGATTTTATATTATGTGTTAAAACGGGAAACATACCATGATTTGACGGTTTTTGAGTTTTCCGATATTTCGAGGCTGTTGCAAGCGCCATAATCACGGGAACAACTAAGTTATATCGCTGATTTTATTTTTAAAAGTGTCAAACAAAGATGAAAAATTATCTTGGATCCAAGATAATTTGTTTTGGGCTGTCTGTACCACCGAGCCGAGTCTCGCGATGCAACCACCTAATGTTGCTAATCCCGACCAGTGTCACAATATACCGCAAACATTCATTTCTCCCTTGAACTATGCATATATTTAACAAAAAGTATACCAACATGACCGATCTTTTCTTTGATAGCTGCAACACT
Organism: Gymnoscelis rufifasciata; assembly: GCA_929108375.1. Taxonomy (NCBI): domain Eukaryota; kingdom Metazoa; phylum Arthropoda; class Insecta; order Lepidoptera; family Geometridae; genus Gymnoscelis; species Gymnoscelis rufifasciata. The sequence continues at coordinate 123,064 of OV815315.1, read as the reverse complement.
ATTATTAAAAAACACATACAAACACCTTTTATTTTTTAAACTCAAAAACAATAAATTCTGAATAAATTAAATTAACAACTTATAGTATTATATCAGTATTTATACATATAAATATATTTATATACCCTAGTATTTATCTGCACAAGTATATATTCTTATTATTTTTACTTTCTCCTTACACAAATGTAATCGTACACAGGCAGTGGAACTAGAAAATGTTTCGGCTAGTAATTATTAGTTTTAGTTTTGTATTGCTTAAGTTAGGATAATCAACGTATGGTTTACTACACATTTCGGAGGTTTTGTCTGTTCACGTCCGTACCTAAGTGGTAACCCTCTGAATCCTTACACGTGACCTCCGGGTGGTGCTAAGAACAGTCTCTGGTGGTAGGCTTCGATCGCGGCTTGTCATCACTCTCCGGGCTGGGCCAGTGCGTGAAGCGATTTTTTCGTGTTTCGTAATGTGGTCCGGAGAAGACATCAACCTTCTAGGTCTTCATGTCCCATCTTAGACCACATCGTCACTTTACATCAGGTGAGATTGTGGTCAAATGAAAGCTTATACAGCATATTATTAAAAAAAAAATCTGCATGTGGAAACATGTGTTTTTAGCTTTAGTCAAGTCACTTTATCAATATTAATTATCTTAGTTATAAGCTTTTTGTTTTCGCTAGTTGGTATTATGTCGCTTGGTGTTTGGAAATCAAAAGAAGCCTGAATCATCACTTACGAGCTCATTGTTAAGACCTCATTAGTAATCTATTCTGTTATCAGTCGGATGTAAAGGATGCTTAATGGGTTTTAGTAACTTTTGAATGGCTTGAGATACGTTAAAATGGATGCTTGCAATCGATTGGGAATGTGCCGAAACCCCCAATTTGACACCAAACTTTTTTTTTTTTTTTTTTAGCCGACCAGGTAGGCGAAATGTTATTTTGAGACAAAACTGTCGCATCATTTCGTGTCATTTTTCCCTTTTGAAAATTGAGACAAAACTGTCGAATCATTTTGTGCCATTTTTCCCTTGAAAAATTGAGCCAGTACTTTCGAATACTATCTACTGTCTATTATTATCCTTTATTTATTTATCTATTTATTTTTTAGTATCGCTCTTATCAGGATATAGTTTATGAATTATGTAAATTTATTTTTATTTTTAAGTTAATTTTATTTGAAAATAGTATTGAATAGTTTATTTGGTATTTATTTATTTTCCCTTTATATCTTCTTTACGTTACGCCACTGTCTATGTCGTTCTATTTCTTTCCTGTCCATCCAAAGGTTGCCTGGAAGAGATCGCTCACAGCGATAAGGCCGCCCTTTGAACTCCAATGTATTGTCTTGTTATTGTTTGCAGTTTGTATTTTTTTTTTGTGGTGTACAATTAATAAAGAGTTATCTATCTATCTACCTATTACATACATGCATAGATTAAACATATTAAACGCCCAGATAAAGGAGAGAGTGCTCGCGGAACATACAATGTTATTGTGTTGGTGTCGCGCAGGCGGGGGCGGCGGGGGCGGGGGCGCGCTGGCCGGCGTGCAGTTCGTGCTGAGCGGCTACGAGCACCCGCGGCGCGGCGCCGTGCGCGCGCTCGCCGAGCGGCTCGGGGCGCGCGCGCGCCGCGACTGGGGGCCCGGCTGCACGCACCTCATGTGAGACACCCGCATTACCCTTCGCCGATCTCGATCCGTACGAATCGGTAAAATTGGTACACGACGCGCCCCGCGGACGCCGCCGAGGCTCGAACCGGCCGAGACGCGACGGACAGCGCGAGGCCCGGCCGCGTCGGTGTGATGCGCGATCGAATAATTCCGTCGTCGACGGCCGAGCCCGACGAGATCCACGGTGGCGTCCCGCGGGGAGCGCGCAAAAAGGAGCGAACGTGCGAGAAATGAAGGATCGTGCCCTCCGTTCGCAGCTGCGCGTTCCCGCGCACGCCGAAGCTGGTGTCGCTGCGCGCGGCGGGCTCGGCGGCGCCGGCCGTGCGCGCCGAGTGGCTGGACGCGTGCGCCGCCGCCGGCCGCCGCCTGCCGTGGCGCCGCTACGCCACCGAGCCGGGCCGCCGCTCCGACCGCCCGGACTCCCCGGACCCCGTCCGACGACCGGACTCGGGTGAGTGAGGTTTTCCATCAATCTTATCAGAGCAAAGAGCGTCGAAAGATCCCCTTTTCATCATCACCTACAACGAATATCTCCGGACAATCCACACAGCATCTTGCCCCGAGGTGAGCTCTACTTGTGTTGCGGATGCTAGACATCCGTATTACTTGATATAATATACATCTATACTAATATTATAAAGCTGAAGAGTTTGTTTGTTTGTTTGTTTGAACGCGCTAATCTCCGAAACTACTGGTTCGAATTGAATAATTCTTTTTGTGTTGGATAGTACAGTTATCGAGGAAGGTTATAGGCTATATAACATCACGCTACGACCAATAGGAGCAAAGATATAGTGGTAAATGTGTAAAAAACGGGAGAAATTATTTCATCTTTGAAGCCTTCCGTTGCGTGCGCCGTGAAAACGGTTCAAGATACACAAAAAATATGTATTAAAGAATAATAGCTCTTTTAATGATCTAAAAAACAGTCCGCGATAGTATATGTCTATCTTTTAAGATTAACTCACAAAAACCGTTTTTATGGTACCTAATTTGGTCGAAATAATTTGTTTAAGTTGTCTCAACATCATAATATTAATCTTTATTCAAATAAATATGCTGTTGGTTAAGAGTACTTCATTGTGAATAAAATTGTCTTTGACATAACTTAATTTCAACAAAAAACTTTAAAAATTACCGGGATTTTTTTTTTACCCGTGCGACGCCGGGGCGGGCTGCTAGTACTATATACATTATATAGGCGCTAATCGCCACGTTGAACTGCCACTGCCACATGCCCGTTCTCCATTCCACCCTTCTCGGGGCTTCGGGAGTTAGATGAACGAGTTGAACTTGACACACCCGCCAAACTACTTAAATCTGCTGTCTTAAAGTTGAAAAATTTGCCTTGTATAATACTACTCTAATAAACTACGTTGAAAATAAAGTTTCGAGCATTCTGTCACAATCTGGTGTCAAATCCGTGATGCTCTTTCCACAGAGTGCGACACGGACGACGAGATCGAGGCGGTGCTGCGCCGGCGCAAGCGGCCGCGCGGGGACTCCCCCGCCGGCGCCGTGGACGACTCCGGGGACTCCCCCGCCGGCGCCGTGGACAACGACGTGCAGTTCGTCAGAGATGAGAGGATGCAGGTAAGATAAGATAATAGTTTATGTGCCCAAAACATAAGTTTCGGTCTCGTATAAAATAAAAATAAGTTTGGGTATGTTTTTGTCAGAATGTCGCCTACATTCATACAAATATTAAAAAACATGAAAGAAATAAAATAATGAATCAATAAGACAAGTGAAATTAAAATTAGTTAAATATTAATAAATTCATCAATTAAATTATTATTTTCTGGGCTAGTCAGTCACATAGCATCACCTGATCTTAAACTAAGCAGATTTTGTACTTATGGGTGTTAGATGACTGATAATTATGCTACATAGATTTTTTTGTAAATACATACTTATGATACATAGAAAACACCCAGACCCGAAACCAGAAATTGTAGATCGTACAATCTGGACCCCCGGGGGGAATCAAACCCCACCGAGGATGTTGTGTAATCGAGTGTGAGCGAACATAATGTTGAAATTTGCAGGGCAACGTGAAGGTGGAGGAGTCGGAGGCGGAGTCCGACAGCGCAGACACGGAGCCCGAGGGCTCGGCGGCGGGGCGCGGCGCGGGGCGGGGCGCGCTGCCGGCGCTGCTGGCGGGCCGCGCCGTGCTGGCCGCGGGGCCGCGCGCCCGCCTGCTGCGCCGCTACGTGCGCGCCTACGGGGGACACGTGCTCACGGTGAGGAGTTGGAGGCGGAGTCCGACAGCGCAGACACGGAGCCCGAGGGCTCGGCGGCGGGGCGCGGCGCGGGGCGGGGCGCGCTGCCGGCGCTGCTGGTGGGCCGCGCCGTGCTGCCGCCCGCGGGGCCGCGCGCCCGCCTGCTGCGCCGCTACGTGCGCGCCTACGGGGGACACGTGCTCACGGTGAGGAGTTGGAGGCGGAGTCCGACAGCGCAGACACGGAGCCCGAGGGCTCGGCGGCGGGGCGCGGCGCGGGGCGGGGCGCGCTGCCGGCGCTGCTGGTGGGCCGCGCCGTGCTGCCGCCCGCGGGGCCGCGCGCCCGCCTGCTGCGCCGCTACGTGCGCGCCTACGGGGGACACGTGCTCACGGTGAGGAGTTGGAGGCGGAGTCCGACAGCGCAGACACGGAGCCCGAGGGCTCGGCGGCGGGGCGCGGCGCGGGGCGGGGCGCGCTGCCGGCGCTGCTGGTGGGCCGCGCCGTGCTGCCGCCCGCGGGGCCGCGCGCCCGCCTGCTGCGCCGCTACGTGCGCGCCTACGGGGGACACGTGCTCACGGTGAGGAGTTGGAGGCGGAGTCCGACAGCGCAGACACGGAGCCCGAGGGCTCGGCGGCGGGGCGCGGCGCGGGGCGGGGCGCGCTGCCGGCGCTGCTGGTGGGCCGCGCCGTGCTGCCGCCCGCGGGGCCGCGCGCCCGCCTGCTGCGCCGCTACGTGCGCGCCTACGGGGGACACGTGCTCACGGTGAGGAGTTGGAGGCGGAGTCCGACAGCGCAGACACGGAGCCCGAGGGCTCGGCGGCGGGGCGCGGCGCGGGGCGGGGCGCGCTGCCGGCGCTGCTGGTGGGCCGCGCCGTGCTGCCGCCCGCGGGGCCGCGCGCCCGCCTGCTGCGCCGCTACGTGCGCGCCTACGGGGGACACGTGCTCACGGTGAGGAGTTGGAGGCGGAGTCCGACAGCGCAGACACGGAGCCCGAGGGCTCGGCGGCGGGGCGCGGCGCGGGGCGGGGCGCGCTGCCGGCGCTGCTGGTGGGCCGCGCCGTGCTGCCGCCCGCGGGGCCGCGCGCCCGCCTGCTGCGCCGCTACGTGCGCGCCTACGGGGGACACGTGCTCACGGTGAGGAGTTGGAGGCGGAGTCCGACAGCGCAGACACGGAGCCCGAGGGCTCGGCGGCGGGGCGCGGCGCGGGGCGGGGCGCGCTGCCGGCGCTGCTGGTGGGCCGCGCCGTGCTGCCGCCCGCGGGGCCGCGCGCCCGCCTGCTGCGCCGCTACGTGCGCGCCTACGGGGGACACGTGCTCACGGTGAGGAGTTGGAGGCGGAGTCCGACAGCGCAGACACGGAGCCCGAGGGCTCGGCGGCGGGGCGCGGCGCGGGGCGGGGCGCGCTGCCGGCGCTGCTGGTGGGCCGCGCCGTGCTGCCGCCCGCGGGGCCGCGCGCCCGCCTGCTGCGCCGCTACGTGCGCGCCTACGGGGGACACGTGCTCACGGTGAGGAGTTGGAGGCGGAGTCCGACAGCGCAGACACGGAGCCCGAGGGCTCGGCGGCGGGGCGCGGCGCGGGGCGGGGCGCGCTGCCGGCGCTGCTGGCGGGCCGCGTCGTGCTGCCGCCCGCGGGGCCGCGCGCCCGCCTGCTGCGCCGCTACGTGCGCGCCTACGGGGGACACGTGCTCACGGTCACTCACACGCACTTCACTAATATATACGCAACATTACCATTTACGTATGACTGCACTGACATTAGGGTGCTTTTCCGCCTGAGCTATTTGTGAACATGGATACTTTTTAATATGATCGGTGGATATTGAACACCTTCCATGGTCCTTTAGCGTAGGTCGGCTCGTATAATTGGCTCCTTGCTAATATTCCATCGAGCAAATGTTTCCAGAAAATTGTAGAGCAAACTGAGAGGAGGCCTTCAAAACGATCGCTCCGAGCCGAACCTGTTATGCAATTTCTAGTATGATTCAAATAATACTGCATAATACTAAATCGTGAATGAATTTCTCAATCGTGTACAGTTAATATAAATTAAATTTTCTAATGATTATTTGTAGGCGGAGCAGGCGGAGACGCGGTCGGAGCCCTACATCCGGCTGGTGACGGAGGCGGGGGCGCGGCCGGGGCCGGGCCGGGCCGTGCGCGCGGACTGGCTGTGGGCGGTGCACGCCGCGCGGCGCGCGCTGCCGCCGGAGGACTACCTCGTCATAGCAACCAAATAAACAACACTCTCAAATATGACGCTTTTTATTCTTCCTCTTTGTAGCACTTCCTCGCTTAAATCAATAGATCAACGGATAAATGTTATGTGGGCGCGGTCGCGCGGTATGATGAGCCGCGATCCCGCAGAGTGCGAGTCGACGCGATGGACTACTGCGATGTGAGAAGGGTCAGTTTCTCGTTCAGTTGAAGTTGAGTCTTGATCAGTTGCGCCAGGGTCACCACCTGGAATCGGAGAATGGTTTCAGTTTAATTATACATCACGGGACAGAAATAAACTTTAAATGAAGTCTCACTGAATTTTAGACGACCACTCCTTTGTAATAAATTAAAAAGAACTTCAGGAACCGCTTGGACAATTTTATATTTCTCAATCGAAATTAAATGTTTATTCGATTTCATGTTGGATACTTAATTTTCACATTATGATATTGTAAGTTAGGCCAGCAGTGGAGTTTCTGGACTGCGGAGAGCCGCGTTTAAACAACAACAGTGCGCGCTCACCATGAGCAGGTCCTTGACGCCGGCGGCGAAGGCGTCCGCGAAGGCGTCGGCGGAGAGGTTGGGCACGGAGTTGACGAGCTGCAGCAGCGCGCGGCCCGCGGCGGCGTCGGCGGCGCGGCGGCCGGCCAGCACGTCGTCCACGTAGCCCAGCACCTGCTCCAGCAGCGCGGCCAGGCGCGACGCCGCCTCGCCCACCAGCGCCAGGTCGTGCAGCGGCGCCGTGGGCCTCGCGCGCGCGCCGCCCTGCGTCTTGCGGCACAGCTGCAGGCCCACCACCTCGGGCTCGTAGCACGTGAGCGCGACGGAGATGGGCGTGAACATGCAGCCCTGCTGGCCGCGCGGCACGCCCAGCGGCACGCACACGTAGGCGCGCAGCCCCATGCGCGCGCCGCCCAGCCCCGTGTCCAGCGTCACGTGCACGGGCGAGCGGCACTCCCGCGAGTAGTACTCGTGGATCACGCTCGAGTGGTTCGTCACCTCGTTGCCCGTCGCCCACCAGCCTGGAAACCCACACAAACCTCAGTCCTATGGACGCACTCGCATCCGAGGCTCGGAATGTACGCCGGCGATCTTGCGATGCCATACGCTCCTAGAATTCGCCTAGCAATTCGTCTTATGCGGCGTAGCGCCGAGCCTTAATTCGATTATTTCATTCAAAACGCATTCGATATATTTTTGCATGACCTACATTAAGACGGAAATTCAATAGCTACGCCACTTGTACACCAACACTGATGGAAGACAAATTTAACTACTGAACATTTCTGAATGTTTAGTTTGTCATTCAGACCAAATCAATTATGAGCAAAACTTCACTGAACTTTCATCGCCGTACCTTTGGCTGATGTGGCGCAACGCATGAATACCGCTACACACAGTGAATTACTATGTTAGCCATATTTCACTGTCCCATTATGTGATCTCATGTCTGAGCAACAACACAGAACAATTCTGGTAATTAAAAATCCGTTCATAATTAAGGATATTATAAAACTTTAAATTGATTGTATCTAGAAAAAAAGGTAGCGGTAACCCATTTCGAAAAACAGTTTTTGTTTTCTAGCTGATAAAATATCAATACCAGAGAAATGGATATTGATTTTAAAGTTAGATGATGTCACTGTATTGCACATTTAAATTCTAACTATACATAGAATGTAAATTGGAGTTAAATTAGAGAGATAACATCAAGATGGCTTTATTACTCCATGGTGGAAACAAGGTTTTTAGAACATCATGTTATAATGTAGATATTTTACTTTCCTATGTGCATACAAATAAGTGTTTTCAGTAAGACAAATAATGGAATATTTTATTAACTTTCTTGGGATCACAATATTTGTTATTTTTCCAAAAATCACTTTGAGATAGTAAATATAAGAATTCTTAACATAACGTCAAAATATAATCACTTAATACCAGCCAGTTATTCCTTGTAAACTTTTTTATTTATTTATTTTTCTTTGTATATAGTTTTCTGGAAATTTATATCATTTTACCTTGTTATTTACTGAAATTTCTTATTGTAATGTTTATGGTTAAGTTATTATAGTTTCTTTTTATTGTTTTCTTTCTGTAACATATTGTATGCTGTATAACCAACACAACTCAGGTAACCATGGAAGACCAGCGCTGTGGTTGGACCCCTTCTGCCGCAGCTTATGCTGAATGGTTACCTTTTTTGTCGCAATATAGTTATAACCTATATGATGATGTGTCAAAATAAATGATTCTTATTCTTAATAGATACCTATTTTTAAGCAATATTTATTGCATTTATTCAAGTTATACAACTAACAATTCTACTATTACTAACCTATTAGTTTAAAAACAATGAACAAAACAAAAATTTCCTTAATGGGAATAAAAAATGTACAACACAACTCACCAACTATGGTTTCATTGGCATTGACTCTCCGGTTGAGCTCGTATACGTCCATGGCATAGTTGAGCTCGGCCTCCACCTGGTCTGCATGCTCCTTGTGCGGCACGCAGAAGCAGTTGGTCACCTCCACCACGCCCTTGTCGCTCGTGCCTGTTCGTGGTAACGCATAACATCAGAACGACAACCAAAACATAACCTCAACATTCATCACTTATGCAAAATCGTCCTGAATTCAAACATAGCGCAATATGTTTAGCTCTACGTCTCTCATAAAAAGGATACTGTATACTAAAACTTGGAGACCTTTAACGAAATGCCAAAAAATATGGGTAAGGAGAAAACAACTAAAGTGCCAAGTTGCGTGCGAGACTCAAGTGAACTTGATTTATAAAGTAGATTTATAAAAAATCTAATACGCACCCAACAGTGTACCAATAACTCTGTGTGAGTCTGCATTTCGCCGCTCGTAAGCATCCACTATTTGAAATAACACTACCGGATGAACTTTTACACTTAGATTAAGCGCCATTTTGAAAGAGAAGAAATTTATTCTTTTTGTTGGTGATTGACGTGAAAAAAGATGACATTTCGTTCATTATGACAGACATTGACATCTTCTGTTTGATAGTCACGATTGCCATAGACATAAGAAGAAGAAGTAATAGTCTCGTAATTAGAGAAAACTAGTTTTCTTTGTTTGTTCTGGTATAGGAATTAGGCTCTGCCCTCACTAGTCTTCATTCTTGGTATAAATGCGTAAATTCTAACATAAAAGTCTGCAAACACCTAGTCCGATATTGAGGGACAAACAAGCCACGAGTTTTACAATAACTTCGGGCGAGGTTCTTTTGATTTAAAATTACCTGTATACAGTTGCTTAGGTTTTACTTACATGTCTTACTTAAATCTGGTAGTCTAGAGGGTTGAATTATTTCATAGTCCCATGAGCGAACTCGTTAAGGTTATTGGTTAATGTTATGTGTAGATTTGTTTGACATAATTATAATCTATTAAATTTATTATGTTTTAATTTTTTTTTATTAATTTTGTGTGTTTGAATAAAGTATTTAAAAAGTCAAAGTCAAAAACGTTTATTTCCATCTAAGCACATAGCCTACATGGACAGGTCAACTTAAAATTAATAAAACTAAATTGCCTAAACAAAAAATACCATCAAGGAAATAACATTGTCTTGACAGTTCGCTTCAATGTTTTAAACTGAGTTGAGAAGCGAATAGAACAACACAGCTTTATCAGTTATTACAATTTTGTAGTTATTACAATTTTGGAGTTCTTATTTCTAGGTAAATGTTTTGATGTTTATTTTAATTAAAATTTTATGCCTAATTTTATCGTGGAATTTATTGTAAAGGGTAAACCCTAATTCAATAGAGCCCATACACACACAGGTTTACCTGTAATGATAGAGACCATGTATTTGAAATAAATAAATCATCATCACCCTATTAACGTTCCCACTGCTGGGACACAGGGACTTCTCTCTAGGCGAGAGAGATTAGGCCTTAATTCACCACGCTGGCCAAGTGCGGGTTGGTGAATGTCACATGTCCTTCAAACTCTTTAAAGTTCTCAGAACATACCGGTTTCCTCAAGATGTTTGCCTTCACCGTTAAAGCACGTGTTTAAAGCGCACATAAATGTCTCAAGAAGAAAAATCCATAGGTGCGTGGCGGGGTTTGAACCCACGACTTTCGGAATGAAAGTCGAGTGTCCTCCCACTTAGCCAACACGGCTTATAAATATATAAATAAATAAATTTCTTTAATTCTCAATACAGGAAAAAGTTAATGCATAATTGTGTCACATTTTATTTAAAGTTATCTAATACCACTAATCTGTGCTAATACTTATATAGAGCGTACAATGGAAAATGAAATACGAAAATTTTTATTAAAGATAGATTTTACTGGAAGAAAACGAAATAGACTTTGATTTTAAAAATAATTAGAACTGTCTACAACCATTAAAAAACACAGCTAATTTTACGATGCCGATCGATCAAAATAAAGGCTAAATAGTTATTGAGTCATATATGTTACACCCCATCCGGGTCCATGATATTAACTGTACCCATAATTTTAAGAACTTGTTAAAGTATTGTGGCATCTATAGCTATGGGACACCTATATACTTATTACTATTAGGCTAGCGTCTCCAAATATTAATTTGAAGTACCAAACTATCATCATCATTTCAGCTGTAGGTCGTCCACTGCTGGACATAGACCTCACTTAAAGACAAGAATAGTATAATCTAGTTTTGAACTCACAAATTATTTTTAACAGTCCTGCTTCACGATTCAAACCGACCATGACCGATCTGACAGCCAGAAGAAACAAAATCGCCGCTTCCATGATCGGTTCCGACCTGCAGAATGCCATATTAATGAAGCGACCTGCGACAAAGCCCATCGGAAGGGCTGCTGTTCCGATGATAACGCGCATGGACGCGATGTCGTCAATTTGAGCGAATGGATCGTGTCACAGGTATTTAGTTTATGAGTATTTTTGTGCTGTGCTCAATGGCACAATGTGGGTCTAACCACAATAACTTAATTTTTCTTCAGTGAAACTTCTGTTATAGTGGTTATAGTCATAAGTCCCGCTTTCCGTAAGGCCTCTTTTCCATTACACGGTTTCTGCCGTGAAAATCTACGGTTAATTCGCCGCGTGTAGGCACGGTCGTCAGTGTGGTATGGATCACTATATGAGCTTGTCGACATGCACGGTGGCGCCAAGGCACGGCGCCGCGGCCGCGTGCGCCGTGACTGCCCCTCGGCGCGCCGCGTCTACGCACGGCGTGATTTTCACCAGTGTTGTATGGCAGTCTATCGGGGTGTGTCGACGGTGCCGGACGTACGCACGGATTCGTGACCGCTTATATACGCTGTTTCGCGATTTTATTATAAAATGAACATAAATCAAGAATTATTAATTACGTTGATTCAAGAAAGGCCTGTAATATGGGATAAGACCATCGACGATTATAAAAATAAGCGGCTTAAATATGATTCCTGGAAAGAAATATTTATTCATTTCCAGCCCACATTTGAAGATTTAAGTGGTGATGAGGAAAACAAGTTTGGTAAGTTACAGATATTTAATTATAAACTTTTTACTTATGCATAGTTGTTTTGATAGGAGAGGCGACCTTCGTTAGATACAAAATATTGTGCAAATCTGTTGCGAACTTCATTAGCCGCCAAACTTCCGCGAACTGCATTCGTGATAGGTAACTGGATTAGTTCCGATTCTGAATCAAGGGTGGACTCATTTTCACTCGCATTGTGAAACTGAAAGTTTTCCTGCTTATGTATAAAATTTTGCAAAACACAACATGTTTTCACAATATCAACTGCCAAATCGATGGACACATTCATTGGCCGGTGAAAAATTCGCCATTTATTGGATAAAATGCCAAACGCACATTCAACAAATCTTCGCGCTCTTGTGAGTCTGTAGTTAAATGTACGTTTTAATTGATCAAGCTGATGACCACCAAATGGACGAAGCAAGTGATAATGCAAAGCAAAGGCTTCGTCCGCAACGAACACATATGGCAAATCGTAGTCAATTCCAGGCAAACGTGTTGCATCGGGTAGATTTAATCCGTTGTTTGTTAAATTTTTCCAAAATGGGGTCTCTTTAAACACACTGGAATCACACTCCTTTCCGTAGGCGCCAACGTCAACAAATTTAAAGTTGTAATCGCTATCTACTACTGCCATCAAAACTATAGAAAAAAAATGTTTGTAATTTAAAAACATCGAGCCACTATCAATTGGCTTAATAAGTCTGATGTGTTTTCCATCGACCGCTCCTAAGCACAGCGGGAAGTTGGAAGATTCTTGAAATTTGCTTGCAATGTGTAGCCAGTCTTCTTTAGATGGCATTTTCATATATTCTTTATACAGTTCTAACCAAATGTAGTGGCATACTTCACGTACGATGCAACTTATGGTTTTTATTCCAATTCTATAGCTGTAGTATAGGTCAGTAAAGGTATCTCCTGTTGCTAGATACCTGAAATATAAAACAAAACGGTTCAGGTTCAAATACTAAAACCCCATTTTAGGTCGGGGTCGATTCAGTTTAGGTCGGGGGTTTTTGTAAATTTTGAATTTAATAATTATTATTTATTTATTTTCAGGGCAAATGGTGATGAAGAAGTGGACCAATATGAAAGATAGCTGGATAAAATATGACAAAAAAATTAATGAATGTAAGTCTGGTTCTTCAGCAAAAAAAATAAGAAAATATATGTTCTATGATGAAATGATGTTCCTAAAAAAAAATGTTGAGCATCGCAAGACCGATTCTAACATGACTGAACATGTTCATGGTGAGACGCAAAGGGCTAAAAAAAAAGAAAAAATGAACTAAGTGAAGTTGACATTAGGTTTATGAAGTTTATGGATTCAGCAGAACGAGATGAGAAAAAGAAAAGCCGTAGTATGAACTATAAGGGAATCGCTGGCTGATACAGTTGACAAGTTCAGTGATGAAAATATGATAGACTTTCAGTTTCAAGTAATTTCAATAATTAAAAATATTCAACAAAGACAGTGTACTCAGTATATACCTACATCAAGAAACCAATGGGATCAAGGCCATCAAGGATATCTAAGTGGTACAGCATCCTCAAATGCGCAATCGTCAACATATGGATATTCTACAGCTGCTAGATCGGGCTATGGAACACGTCGTCCACAGACGTCTTCTCATGATTTTGGACACGGTTCTGGTTTAGAGCCAATCCACTACCGACCCGAATCACAATTATCTGTACATAGTGTAAATGCGGAAAGTATCTCGGCAGATTCTCAAGTTTCTATTGAAGACGAATTCGATTTTAGTACCGCACTTGAGTAGCATTTTCAGAGTAGTGTATTTTTTGATTTACTTGTTCTTAAATTAATAATTATTAAAATTCAATTACATGTAATAATTTTGTTTGTGTGCAATAAACAATTATAAACTAAAATATGTCATTTAATTTTGTACCTACTTACCTCAGAGTTACAGCCAATCTTTCTGCGGGCGATATACTCTCTCGCATAAAAGTATCTTGATGTTTTAGTTCCTGGGATAATTTTTGGAGCAAGTTGTCGAATGTAGTTTTCTGCATTCTAAAATAATTGTAAAACTTGTCTTCATCTTCTCTCAATTGATTCTTGACAAGTGTATGAAACGCGCCACACGCGCCTCCCTTTTTTCTAAAATCGGATGTATCCAAAACCTTACTTCCCTTTTTTTTCTATTTTCTTTTTCCTATATAATATGTACCTAATAAGCAACTATGTATAATCTTTTTTTTTCGTAAGAAAATTCATGACGCAGCACGTCCTACACAGCCCGAGTAAAAAGCGCTACCAGCCAGTACTTATCAATGTCTCGCGCGGTGATTTTGCCGTATCATGTACAAGCTAGCACGTTTTTTCAACCGTACGGCTTACACACCGTACGTTTGAACAACCGTGTAATGGAAAAGAGGCCTAACACAACATAACAGTAAGCGACGATAATTTGCAGACAGTTGAGGCTAGTCGCTCGCGCGCTTTGGACCTTTGAGTGGTTAGAGAAGATACCAGGATAATATTCAAACTATAGTATTTCATAGTACTTTCTTATGTATCTCAACATCAAACTTCTTTTCTGTACGCGTTTTTCCGCAGATAATGTAAAACGGATCTAAATGTTCCGTAAACGGTTTCCAACATCTTGGCATACTATTCCGTGATTTTGCGGCCAGTGATGAAACGCATGTCAATCGACAGAGTGAATGCTTAGAAACAGAGTGTTCAGTGTCATACACCTTTTGAAAATTTGTGTTTAAAATCACCATCATGTTATTTGAACTTAATTAAAAGGCTTACATTTTAAAACTTTTGATTGAGTATTTAGTTATATAATATTGTCCCGCTTTAGACGAAAGAATCCCGCTTTTTTAATTCAAAAGTGCCAAAATAGCGATAAAGCAAAAAATTAGATGTGGTCAATGCCTAAATTACTACAAGGAAATTAAACAAAATGCAGTAGGTAACAAATGAAATGTATTAATTCAATTCTACGTAATAAAGAAATTATAATGAGTAACAACCTACTGAGTAACATTTTATGGGTTGGCCTTGGGCTGTCTAGAATAAAAATGTATATTAAAACATTATAATGTCATATTTTAACATTACACCTCAAGTCAATTCAAGTTATTAAGTCGCGTCACACTAGCTTTTTGCAACCACTCCACCAACTTCAACATATCAAAGTGTCATCAACCTTTTGCTTTATTGTGAATTTGATTGGACATTACACCTCACATGAAGAAACAATAGACAACACTAGACAAAATGTGTTCTAGGTTTATTTGGTACTTGTCAATTTGTGTCTTGGTAGAAACACAACAGTCAAACACTTAAAGTTTAATCCTCTAGACAAAAATCAAAAGAAGTTAAATTGTGCTCTAGGCAGCCCAAAGACAACCTATAATTTATCTCCATTTATAGATATTTATTTACATAATGTAGATAGGTAATCTATCAAGCATAGGTAACAAAATTATGATTTAACTAAACAAAAAAATAATATTATTTAGTGTCAGGAGTTGGTGTGGTATGGATGCGGATCCCGTGCATCTCTGCTATCTCAGTCTTGAGTGAGTCTGTTACAAGGCGATGCTGCTTCACTCGTGACAAGCCACTAAATTCCTTAGCTTCTATACTTATCTGAAATTTCAAATATTACACTTTAATAATAAATTTGATAAGTATGAGATGGACATATAACATAAAAAGTTATGGGTGATGTGAGTGTTGTAATGAAAGTGTAAAAGTAATGTTGTAATGTCCAAGTACTGACCAAAGATTTGCCTTAGAACCTTTAAATAAAAACCCAAAAAAATGTACGTGTGACGACTTGATTCATGCATGTTCTAGTTGAGTATAATGTTAACAGAGGTTCAACATTATAGTAGTTACCTCGAACATGGCGCCGCAGCCACCAGAAATGTCCTGCACGCTCACGTAGGTGGTGCCGGGCAGCGCGCGCTTGAGCGCCTCCGACAGTTGCTCCTCCTTGGACACACAATTCTCCTGGAAGGCGCTGCTGCCGCTCCCCGCCGCGCCGCCATTGCCGCCTACAGTACGGGCCTGCAAACATAACCAAATCAATTCGAGAATGTTCATTCTTTTCAAACAAAGATAGTGCTGATAATACGTACCAACTGTATCTTTACAGGTTCTATAGCCTGCATAAATCTGCGAAACATTGTTGAATTTAAGCTTGAATTTTTACTGATAATTATGTAATTGATGGTACATATTTTATCTTCTAGACCGTCGTGTCTATTTATTTCGCAAAAGAAAACATCATACTTTTACAAGTTAAAAAAAATAATGGCACGCATTTTTTTTTAAATTTTTATTTATTTTTACTGCAAATTTTAGGTTATGTTTACAAATGTCTTCTTGCTATTCTTCTTTTAGTTCAATGCATAATTCTTTCTTCTTCGTTAAAAAAAACATCCACTACATGTTTGCAAAAGGTCTGTCTCAACAAATGAAATGAATGTCATTGTCTTGTCTTCCATCCATCATCTATTGGTTCAGGGATGACGCATTTTCCTAACAAAGGATTAATATAGCGATATTTAATAAAAACTATCACATATCAGTGATGAAATTCACTTTTCAGAACTAAAATACCTACAGTACACAGAACAAATTGAATGAATAATTATGTTCAGCAAATTGGGCCAAAGTTCAGAACAATAAAAAAATTCACAGCAAGTCTACTAACATTTATTTTAATAATACACAATTCAATTTTAACTAATTCAAATTAAGTTTTTTTTTCTAAGTAGTCCAAAAAAATAATATTATAGATAAGGGTAAATCAATTTTTTACTTAAGCAACTTATGTTAAATACAAACAAATTAACAACAATGTTTTCTTTTTCAAGCCTAGACGCAGCTTATTCTTTTTCTTATCTGAGAGTTTACGCTGATTTGGTAATAATGACGTTTTCACGTAATTTTTGTGATTGAAGGGACACAACCTTAATCAATACAAAAACCATCTCATAGACTGAAAAAAATTGGAAATAGTTTTGTGTGGTTAGGTAGGTATTAAATTATTTAATAAGTGACCGTTTGACCTGCAAAATGCAGAGGATTCTATTTTTAAAATCATTGTGAGAAAATTATTATTGGACAAATCATACTACAATCTTGACGAAGCACTTGCTGATAACTTTCATACTTCTTAAGTACCTAATTGTTTCTGTTTTTGAAGTGAAACTTCTATAGAATCGTAGTGATTTCAAACCGGATGCAAAAAGATGAAACGGAAATGGTAAGAGACACAAATACAATGCTTTATTTAAATTTCTTTGCGCGATACTTCGTAGTTGAGACTACGAAGTATCGCGCAAAGAGGTATTGCTGTAGGTATTTTATTTATATTATTTTGTAACATACTTTATGTAATACGCTTTATTGAAGTAATATAAATAATCCGAATAATTACAGATATATGTTTGTTACTCTTATCATTTTAGCAGATGCGTTAATTTACCCTTTTTTCCTATTCGATATATATCATAATTATAGTTCGTAAGTAGTAGACTCCAATCGTGCGTCGTAGCTGACACACACACACTTCTTTTTTATTCTTCTTATTCTTTTGTCGATTTACAGAAGTTTCACTTCTATCGTGTGTGAATCGCACACACAACTTTTTTTTTTTTTCTGTAATTTATAAGTATTTGCTATGTATCCATGACTTTTCCAAGTGTACATTATGTATCTTTATGGAATAAATGAATTCTTATCTTATCTTAATATAATTATTAATCTTACAGTACTAACGTAACATTTGAACGGCCCCTTGTACAAAATAAGTAAATGGTGTGCATAATTATTCAACCATCATAAACTAATTACGCAAATTACAATACATTCTGCGCCTATTTACGTACATTGTTGAAATGAAAAAAAAATATTCAAATTTGTTTTAAATTATAAGTGCTTGAAGCGATTTTTTCGTGTTTCGTAATGTGGCCCGGAGAAGCCATCTTCAAGGCCTTCATGCTCCATCTTAGACCACATCTTCACTTTGCATCGGGTGAGATTGTGGTCAAATGAAGGCTTATCAATAATAAAAATAAATAATTATTTCAAACCATAAATTTTTATTGCACACACAAAAATACACATAAAAAAAGTTTATAACTAAGCCAAAATGTACAAAAGGTGAACTTAACCCTAAAAGAGTTTTCTTACAGACCTCGACCTACAAGAGACGTGTAAAAAAGAGTGGGTTGACAATGTGCACATATGAAAAGTCAGATAGAAAAAAAAATAGAATAGGTGAAACAAATTAATCTTAATACTATAACTACACTTATTCTCTAACTACCTATATAATATTTACCATCAAATAGATAACTACCACTAAATAGAAACATTTACATGAGAAATACATACAAAAATATCGTACATAAATATACTATATATTTATATAAATATACATGCGTTTTTTTAGTACAAAATATGTGTAGGAAGAAGAAATGGGTGGAGGTTTTTGCACAGCTAAAAATATATAGTAAATTATTAATCATAATAATTATATACAATTATGAACTCCGCTTAAAACTCTTTTAATTAAAAAAACCTTGGAAGTGTCTTACATTCATAGTAAACGAATTATATTTATATTTTAATAAATAGGTACTTCAATTTATATCGTATTTAATCAATGACTACATGGAGTCCCCATGCCAGTATAGTGCAACATTTTGGAAAATGCTCATTGTTTAAATACAATAAAAACATTATAATAGGCATGATGACTACATGAAAAGGTAGAAAATGCCTGGGCATTAATCCCAACTTTTTGTACACACGTTAATTTTGTGCAAATAAAGTGTTTTTAATAAACGAATAAGGTAAATGGTTTGCTGTTTAGTCCGTCTGTTAGCCCTTCGATAAATACTAGACCCCTTTATTTTGCTTTATCAATTTAATAATAAAGTGCCAAGACATAGAGCATCAATGTCCGGAGTAAGTACGGAATTCAGTACAAATTGCACGAAAGTTTTATGTCAAGCGAAACTATAATGCACTAAAGAAAAAGCCGTGAACATTATTGTTAAATAATTTATAACGGACTATTACATAATACATTAGTCATCCAAGCCTATTATTTTATTCATATAAATGGCGTTTTGTTATGAAAATAACTGGAAACACCAAAATCACCAAATCACCCAATCAAATAACTAAAACACGTGTTGTACTGCTTTTTGTGTTGCAGGTTTTGGTAAAAATAATGCTTAAATTTTGCGATTTTATTGAAAATGCCACCATTTAGATCTGGCTTGCAAAAGCGTAAAATTAATGCAAGTGATTCAGAGGCTGAATTGAATAGAGAGGCATCAGACAACGAGGTAAATAAATCATTAAACTCTAGCTCAAAAGACACAGCACATTACAGTTGAAAAATTCCATTATTAGAATTATTGCAAAACACAGTAAATAAATTACCGAATATCAGTAAATTTGATGATGGAAATAATTTACAGGGATCGATTACCTCTGAAGAACAATTAATACTTGGGGAAGTTCAGGATAGAAGTGACGATGAGACCGACACCGAAAATGAGGAGGAAAATAATGTTGTATCCGATGAAGAACAAGATGTGAGTAACTGTCTCGAATATGCTCCATCTCGTGCGAGTTTGACGAAGCTAATAGTATAGTTTGCACATAAATTCGAGAGATCATGATGTATCTAATGCTTCAATGTTTTTACTACATTGTGTTCATTATCGCCTGCCAAGTGTGGCGTGAATTGTTAAGCCCCTCTTTGTATTGCGGGGGCGTGTCCTGTAGTGGACTCCTCATGGCCAAACTGAAGAACTACAATTTTACCAAGTACCAATTACTACAGACATTCTGACCAAAGTATAGTTATTGGGAAATGCCTCATTTGTGTTTAGTTCAATCCATATTTGATTTTGTGTGTGCAGGAAGTACTGTATCGAGATAAGGAACAGGAGGAGGGCTCTAGCGACGGTGACCTCTCGTCTGTGAGTCTTAAATACGAGATACCTATCACCTATGTGCATCTATAAGCACCTTCACCATGACTCTATATGTTTTAGGACCTTGAAGATACGGATGCTACAGATTCAGATGCTGAAACTTCGGATAATCTCGGAGAAGATGAGGATAATGAGGTTGAAGATGAGGCTGCTACAGATGATGATGTAGAATCAGATAAGCAAAATCAGAAAACTGTAAAAAATAGTGCAAAGGACAAAAATAAAAATAGCAAAGATAAAGTGAATGGCAATGCTAGCATACAGCGGTTAACAAATACTATAAGTAAAAGTAGTCTCACTCCTGTTGCCGACAAAGGTTTGAATACTATATAACAGTAAATATATACCTTGTGTGTTCATAAGTCTTGAGACACAGTAAAACTAAAATATTATTGGAGCTCAGTTGAGTATTCATTTATTGGATATTAAAATTAAAACTGCTGACAAAAATAAATCATTCAATGCAGGCCTTCAAACGCGTGCGCCATTCATCTATGGCGGCACAAATCTTTTCAATGGGAATCCTTTTCAATTCTTTAATAAGGGCTCGCTTGAGAGAATCCAGGTTTGGGTGAGACTTTCTGCATGCCCTCAGTTCCAATTCCGTCCATAAAGAATAATCCAAAGGATTCAAGTCAGGGCTTGACGAGGGCCAATCTTTGCTCCAAATGAAGCAAATTGGCCTCCAGCCAACGTTGGGTAGTCTGAGCTTTATGGGAGGGAGCAGAGTCCTGTTAGAAAACCCAGTATTTTCCAGCGAATAGCGTATCATTTAATGGTTTAACCACCGCTTCCAATTATGTCGGTTTGGTAATTTTGTGCCTTCACCTTGACGCCTTGCTGGCAAAAATGAAGCGAAGTGACCCCCTCGTAGGAAACACCCCACCAAACCATCACACTTGCTGGAAGATGAGTGCCCTGGACATTGCGTACAGATGGCTGGAAGTCCTTTGTCCTTCTGGCGTAAACCTTATTGTTCTGCCGGTTAAACTTTTATTCCACCGTGAAGATCTTTTCATCGGTAAACTGGATATTTTTTGGATCGTGTTAATAGGTGGTAATAGGTTCCGACATCGTTCCAGTCGCAATTTACGAAGACGCTCGTTTAAATAATGCACTTTCCTTCGACTGTGTCTGTAGGCCTTTAGTTTAAGATTATATTTAAGAAATGTTGGTCTGCAGAGCTAATTTCTTTTGAGTCCGGCAAGGGTTGCGACGAATTCGCTCTCTGATTACTTTGACGTTGGCGGGCGTCCTTACAGACCGCGGGCGGCCACATCTTCCACAGTCTTCTAGAGAGCCGGTCTCCTTGTACCTCTTTATGGTATAATACACTAAGTTCCGACTACATACCAAACTTTGGATTTCACTAAAAACTTGCATTGGTTTTGTTCCTGCTTGAAACAGTGAAATTACAGTCGCACGCAAATCTTTTGTTGGCGCCATTTTCACGGAGAATGAAACAAATATTCAAATGTATATTTTTCTGATTCAAAGCATTCGAAATTTAAATTTTTAAAAGTTTAAAAAAGGTTGCATGATTAACTTTCTTTTTAAATTAATTAAGTAATTAAGTTCGTCTCAAAACTTATGAACACACGAGGTATGAGATAGGTACTTTTAAGGTTAAGGTTTAATTGGGAATCTAATCAGTTCAGAACTTTTGAAAAATAATATTTTATTTATTTATTTTTAAGCCTCTAATACTGATTTTAATTAATATGCATACAATAAGCTAATTTCAATTTGTACTGCAGTATTCCATTTAGCATTGGCCTACCTTTAGCATTCCATCTCTTTTTCACATCTTCCTGTACCAGAACAGAAATATGTGGGAACAATAAGCAAATTAATCTGAATATATCTGTGAGGCTGATATCACATAGGGGTTGCAGCTATAAAATTTTTCATTAAAAAATGTACTCCCTATAGATGAGTATGAATCGGGAGACACGTCAGATGAAGAAGATCGTCGTAATACAGTCGGCAATGTGCCCATGTGGTGGTACCAGGAGTACTCCCACACGGGTTACGACCTGGACGGACGCAAGCTGCTCAAACCGCCGCAGAGAGACCACATAGATGAATTTCTCAAGTTAGTTACTTATCCTAAATCGCCGCGTGATAGCACGTACGCTTCGGACACTGTACGATATTATTTCATAGGAAATGTGAAGATCCGGAGTTCTGGCGCACCGTGCGCGACCCCGCCACCGGGCAGGACGTGGTGCTCAGCAAGGGGGACCTCGAGCTGATCCAGCGCATCCGGTCCGGGCGCGTGCCCGCCGCCGAGCACGACGAGTACCGGCCCTGGGTGGAGTGGTTCACGCGCGACGTGCTCGCCGCGCCCGTGCGCGCCTTCCCCGACCACAAGCGCTCCTTCCTGCCGTCGCGCAGCGAGCGGGCCGCCGTCGCGCGCCTCGCGCACGCGCTGCGCATGGGCTGGGCCAAGACGCGCCGCCAGCTCGCCGCCGAACGCCGCGCGCGACGCGAGCGCCGCTTCTACGACCTGTGGGGGTCCGGCGCGGACGCGGAGCGGGGGCGCGGCGTGCACCGCCACGTGCCGGCGCCGCGGCGCGCGCTGCCGGGCCACGCGGAGTCGTACCGCCCGCCGCCCGAGTACCTGCTGGACGCGGGCGAGCTGCGCGAGTGGGAGAAGCTCGCGGAGACGCCGTGGAAGCGCAAGTACACGTTCCTGCCGACGCAGCACGCGGCGCTGCGGTCGGTGGGCGCGTTCCCGCGCTTCAGCCGCGAGCGCTTCCTGCGCTGCCTGGACCTGTACCTGGCGCCGCGCGCCATCAAGATGCGGCTGACGATCGGCGCGGAGGAGCTGGTGCCGCGCCTGCCGGCGCCGCGCGACCTGCAGCCCTTCCCCACGGGCGAGGCGCTGGCGCTGCGCGGCCACGGCGCGCTGGTGCGCAGCGCCGCCTTCGACCCCTCCGGCCGCTACATCCTCTCCGGCAGCGACGACGGCACCATCAAGGGTAAGGGACCACCGCTATCTCAAAACAATCATAATTATAAACAGTGGTAAGACATAGTTAAGTAATGAGAGAAAAGCAAAAAATTTTTCATGAACCGACCTTGTATAGAGATAATATTTTCAATAATCAACCTCTTATTAGGGAGTCAGCGGTTCAACATTTCAATTCAGACCATTTTAGACACAGTGTTCCCTTGTCTAAAATGGTTTTCTAATAATATGTTAACGAATTTAGTTACAGCCCTCTTACAAAGGACCGCATCTCAATTCATAATCTTGTCACATTACCTTATATTGATGACCCTAATGATCTATTTACTTCGCTGACTAAAATAATTGCTAGGGCACACAGGGCATGCAGTGAATATTTAAGTCAAAACGTTTATTTCCTTAGACGCACAGGGCAAACATGGACAGGTCAACTTAAAGCTCATTTAAATAATAACTAAGAATAATCAAGGAAATAAATAACATAGTCTTGACAGGTTCTTGAAGAGTGTTGAGCAGCTAATGGAACAACCCAGTTTTCATCTCTTATGTTGTTATTATAACAATATTGTTGTACATGATTGGTTAATATAATCAGTATGGCATACAATATTGGTGTCTGAGAATAAATTTTGTAAGGTTAGTGAAAAAGTTTTCACTGACTGGGCTATCCTAGGCATTTTTATAAAGCAGGAATAAACTATACAATCTCTATTCTGACCGGTAATCAACGTTACATGATCAATCTTTTATTTCATACCTAAAAAAATATTTGAAGCTTTTTAAACAAGTATTACTAAGCTGTTAAAACTTTCATGACTATAAGTGTATTAACCGTAAATGTTCAGTGTGGGAGACGAGCACCGGGCGCCTGGTGCGCAGCGTGGAGCTGGGCGGGCCCGTGTCGCGCGTGGCGTGGTGCCCGGCGCGCGGCCTGCCGCTGCTGGCCGCCGCCGTCGGCGCGCGCCTGCTGCTGCTGGGCGCCGGGGCCGCGCTGGCCGGGGCCCGCCGCGCGCAGGCCTCCGACGACCTGCTGCAGGACCCGCCGCCGCACCACGGCACGGCCAGTGAGTGCGACCGCGTCCCTCCTCGGTGACACCTGCCGCCGGACGGCCTCCTCACCTGCCTCTGTGCTGTTGCAGTGGACGAGCGCACGCGGTCCTGCGTCACGTGGGAGGAGGTGCCGCCCACGGGCGAGCGCTGGGCGCGCGGCGAGCGCCTGGCCGTGGCGCACTTCCGGCCGGTGACGCACGTGGACTGGCACGCGCGCGGCGACTACGTGTGCGTGACGCTGGCGGACGCGGCGTCGCGCGCCGTGGTCGTGCACCAGCTGTCGCGGCGCCGCTCGCAGCTGCCGTTCGCGCGCAACAAGGGGCTCGTGCAGCAGGCGGTGTTCCACCCTCACAAGCCGCTGCTGTTCGTGGCGACGCAGCGCGCGGTGCGCGTGTACGACCTGGCGCGCGGCGAGCTGGTGCGGCGGCTGGTGGCGGGCGCGCAGTGGATCTCGTGCGTGGCGCCGCACCCGGCCGGCGACAACCTGCTGGTGGGCTCGTACGACCGCAAGTGCGTGTGGTTCGACCTGGAGCTGTCGGCGAAGCCGTACCAGACGCTGCGCCTGCACGGCGGCGCGGTGCGCTCGGTGGCCTTCCACGCGCGCTACCCGCTCTTCGCCTCCGCCGGCGACGACCCGCACATCGTCGTCTCGCACGGCATGGTCTACAAGTGAGTCCGACGCTCCGTTCGCTCCGACTCTGAGACCTGAAACGATGACCTGTCTTGAACGATGGAGTTTCATAAGTTATTGGAGTTTACTCCTTAAGAAACGATTTGAGTTATAAGGCCCGGTACGGAAATTTTATGGGGAGTAAAATCAAGTGTTAACAAAAGTTGAGGCGTTACGTAGAAAGAGACAAACAAATATATCTGTAGGATTCAACGTGTAAAAGAATGAGATGGAATACCGTCGAAACGTCTCGTTCGAAATAAGAACTTTAACGCATTTTGATTGGTTGTTTGTTGTGTCTCTGGAATGCGAGTTACCATTTTTGACATTCGAATACGCGTTCGAAAAAGTAAATTTGCTTGTAAAAAGGTTCCATGACGGCATTTAAAACTAAAAAGGTTGTATGCTGTTCTTACGATATTTAAAAATAAAGAAGGTTCTTTCACTTTTTGAAAACAGATCACGAGGCTGTATGCAATATAATATCACTTGGCTTTATGGTCAAGTGACTTTTGCCTGCTTATGGCAAATAAAAAGAAACTTTCTATTAAGTTAAGAAATAATTAACTTAATATAATTATTTATATTAAGTTAATTAAGTTTCATCTACTGTTATATTTCTGAAGTGAAATGCAAAAATATTCCATAGCCATTACATTTATATATATACACATAGAGCATATTAAGCATAATATCGTTATTTTACGAGTATGGTCGGTTATAAATATAATCAATATTTATGATGTATCGGTCAAAAGCTATAAGCACACTGCGTGTGCGCAACGTGCGCAAGTTCATTCGGTTAAATTTACTTGCCATTTTTAGTTCAGCACTCTGATATTATTAAAATCAATAGGAGTAAACTCCAATCGTGCGTCGTAGCTGACACACACACACTTTTTTTTCTTATTTGAATGAACGGCGTCGTTCTGTCCGTTGCAGCGACCTACTGCAGAACCCGCTGCTGGTCCCGCTGAAGCAGCTGGCGGGCCCGGCCCGGCGCGAGGCGCTGTGCGTGCTGCAGCTGGCGTGGCACCCCACCCAGCCGTGGCTGCTGGCCGCCGGCGCCGACGCCACGCTGCGCCTCTACTCCTGAACCACAATATACATACATTATACACGCTTGTGTTTCTTTCATGTCACATTTAGGAGGTATCGGCCAGTTAGAGAACAATATAATAATAGCATTGAAAAATTAACCCTTTTCAATAATACTAAAATAATTAAGCAGTAATTTGTTCAAATAAAAAAAAAATTCGGTATTCTTTTTTTTTTTCATGCTGGATAAGTCTTCATTTGACCATTTGAAAGTGACGATGTGGTCTAAGATGGGACATGAATACCTTTGAGCTGACCTAGAACGTAGACCAATCCTAGACGAAGATGGCTTCTCCGGACCACATTACGAAACACGTTAAATCGCTTCAAGCACTGTCCCAGCCCGGAGGGTGGAGACAAGCCGCGGCCGAGGCCTACCACCAGAGACTGTTCTTAGCACCACCCGGAGGTCACGTGTAACGGTACGTTCACACGGAGACACGATTTGCCGAATCTTATTTTCATCGGATCTGGAAAAACCGAATGTTGTATTCACACAGCACATCTTGCTTGGCCGTATCCGACGGCCTCGTATCGGGATCTCGTGTGAACTCACCATCCGGCTTTTATTAGCAAGAGCGCGCACAGTTTCAGCACACAAGCAGCACGGTTTCAAGATCCGACAAAAAACCGAATCTACCCCTGCGTGTATCGTATGAACGCATGTATTGAATGCCCTATACCACTGCATCGGACCTGCATTTTGCAGTATCGCCGGATCGGTTTGTAGTCGCAAAATCGGATGTCAACTTCAGCAAGATTCGGTTTTTTTGTCGTGTCTTGAAACCGAATGCATGTGTGAACTCCATCATTGAAATACTTATGCCACTAAACCAACCGAATCCTGCAAAAAACCGATTCGTTAGAGAAATACTCGACGCCGTGTGAACGTACCGTAAGGATTCAGAGGGTTACCACTTACGGACGTGAACAGACAACCTCCAAAACAACAACCCAAGACAACCTCCTTCCTTCTGGCCCCTAAATAATTAAAAACAATGTTTAGGGTTTTTTTTTTAAGCTGCTTCCGTGGATAATTCACAAGTAATGATTATAGATTCGACATTGAACATTACTTTAAATAGGTACTACCTCCCTCACCAGGATCATTCGCGTGTAATGTAACATTATTTAGTCCACTTTGCACGTAACATTGTAACTCCGTTTTTAATTGCTTTGATTATATTTGTTTATTACTGAATGTATGTACGTATTGTTAGGTAGTTATATAAAATATCACCGCTCTTGTACACTCTGTTAACTACTTTTTTTTTGGTTTAAAAAAAATCTTTTTTTATATTTTTTAAACGTAGAACACCTAGAGTACATTTTCAGTTTATTGCAATAAACATAGAAGGACCCTGTGTATAGGGCATAGCAAAATTTACTGACATACTAATTAAAACTAAGTATACATTTTATAAATTAAAAGGCATTTTAAAAGCTGTGTGACTAAGTGGGAGGGCACTCGACTTTCATTCCGATGGTCGTGGGTTAAAACACCGCCACGCACTTATGGATTTTTCTTCTTGAGAAATTGATGTACGCTTTAAACACGTGCTTTAACGGTGAAGACAAACATCGTGAGGAAACCGGAATATTCTGAGAACTTTAAAAGAGTTTGAAGGAAATGTGACATTTACCAACCCGCACTTGGCTTGAATTAAGGCCTAATCTCTCTCGTTAAGTAAGAGAGAAACCCCTGTGTCCCAGCAGTGGGAACGTTAATAGGGTGATGATGATGATACATTTTAAAGTATAAAACATTTAACCTAAATCAAATGTGCCATTCATTCACCAACCCGCACTTGGTCAGCGCAGCGTGGTGAATTAAGGCCTAATCTCTCTCGTCAAGAGAGAAGCCCCTGTGTCCCAGCAGTGGGAACGTTAATAGGATGATGATGATACATTTTAAAGTATAAAACATTTAACCTAAATCAAATGTGACATTCACCAACCCGCACTTGGCCAGCCCAGCGTGGTGAATTAAGGCCTAATCTCTCTCGTCAAGAGAGAAGCCCCTGTGTCCCAGCAGTGGGAACGTTTATAGGGTGATGATGATGATGATGATACATTTAACATAAATCAAATTAAAAACAGGGTACAAAGGGCGGCCTTATCGCTATGAGCGATACATTTTACGCTTTGAAGTGTTTCTCGAAATAAGTTGATATCTCAATATAATTTTTGAAAACCTATACCTACATAAATAACCCACACATTATGTACGGGCTTAATAAAAAGTTTTTTTTTTGTTTCACTTTATGATAAACCCCATTTTTTTATTATTTTTGGAGAATATCTTAATGCGGTTTACAGAATACATCTATTTATATATTTATTACTAGTGGCCCGCCCCGGCTTTGCACGGGTTTTTATATATTTTTTTACCGGCAATTATTTGATTTTTTTTCGCCTTTTAAACCTTCCCTAGACCTCCACGAACATTTCTAGACTATGATAAGATAAGTCCGTTCAACCGTTCTCGAGTTTTAATCAGACTAACGAACAACAATTCATTTTTATTTATATAGATTATGGCACCGCCAACAGCACATATAAAAAAAAATGTTGTAGACATATTTTAATACTTAAATAATATGGAATATGTGATTATAATAGGCGAGCACAACACTGATATTTTTTAAGTATGGCACAAACAATAATACCAAACCAAGTTTCAACTTAGAAATCGGAAAAAGTGGCTGTGACATACACGGGCAGACAGACAGATATTGATTGAAGCGAACCTTTATGATGTTTTTTTTTCTAATTGGCTATGAAACCCTAAAAAGTGAGGTACAATATTACCCTAAAGTATATTACACTCATTCCAATCTACAAATCTATCTACGTACTAAAAACTAGGCAAATCATTTATGGGTTCCTCATAAAAAAATCTAAATAAAAATTAAAAAAACCGATTCCAAGGCTTTGGAATCGGTGAAATTAAACATTGATTATTAAATTAAAAATTGTAGTTCCTGTAAATTAAACAATCATTTTATTTTGTAATGTGCATTTAAATTCTGAGATTTTATATCTGCTTGGTAGATTTTAGTAGTTTTTGTTGACACTTGTAGTAGTTTTCAACAAAATGCAATGGTCGTGCTAGAAACAAAACAATCAGCGTGACCACTTTTAGTAGATTTCTACTTTTTTGGTAGATTTGAGGCAAAGAGAACGATGATTTAGTAGTGCGATATCGTTTAGTAGATTTTGGTAGAAAATTGGTATTTTACGAACATTCTAATGAATGGGTCGTCCATTATACAATTTATTGTGTCCCTGGGTACATACGTGGTCAAAAAAACGACCTTTATACTTTTTTGTCACTGAAGCTCGCAAAACAGGACGACGAGAAATCTGTTTCAGGGGATTTCCCGTAACTTAAGCAAACAAAACGTTAGGAAATCGCTATCTCTGTCAGTCAGTAGATTTGTATGCGCTAAACAAAGATACACATTCTTTGTTTTTAGTTTTTTCATTTAGAAGCAGAATCAAGACTGATGATCGTAACAGATTCTGTAACAAAAATGTTTGTGCAATCTTACAACCAAAACGAAGGTTAAAAACTTGAAGCATCCATGCTACAAGTCATGAAAATTTACAAAAAAATATAAAAATATAAAAAAATATTATGATTATGACGATAAATAAATAAAAATACTAGATTTTGTTCATATTATGTATTATTTTAACCACCTAGATGTGATAGATATTAAAGGAAGAATTTATGTAGAATTATAAATAGAACTTGGTAGATTTTGGTAGATTTGAGCCTCGTTTTTGGTAGATCGACTGATGAAAAAGTGGTCACACTGAAAACAATACAAAAGCGAAGCGACGGGCAACGGCTACACACGCACTACGGACGTTCGTTCGTCGATATAAAAATAAGTACACACGAAATAAAAAGATCAGGAAATTTTTAGAGATAAACAAAACACTGTAAATAGTTAACAGTACCCGTTCGTGAAAGTTAAACATATTAAACTCGAGCTTTTGTACAAATAATTTTGTTATTGTTATTCACTCGGCGTTCGGCGTGTGTATCACTTGTCATCGGTAGTTCGAAAATAGATTGAATTCGTAATTTTTTCTTGGAAGCATGAAACAGTGTAGACGGGAGTGTTTCTGAGCTAGACCGTGCGTTGTGGTGAGCGAACACAGGCGGTGGTGCGGTTGTGGAAGTGTAGAGCGGTGATGAGCACGAAGCGAGCGTAGCCAGAAGGATGTCCTGCGAGCCGGACGGCGCCGCGGCGTCGGCCCCGGCGGCGGGCGGCGGCGAGGAGGCGGCGGCGCTGGACGACCGCGACCTGGAGCCGCGCACGCCCATGAAGCGCCTCGGCTCCACGCGCAAGCTGGCCGCCTTCAACAGTCAGTATCTTCTTTACTTACAAATGTTTAGAGTCCTTTGCTTGACCATTATCTCGCCTGATGGTAAGTGTCACTCTTGTCTCATAGATACCTGGAATGTAGTTGTCAGGAATTAGCAGCAGAGAGATGTATTCCTCACCCATGCGGTGCAAATGATGAAGTGGATGAGTAAGGGAACCAGTTCCCTGCCAGTGTGCCTGCTTTGCCAAACATGCCAGCATGGTAGGGAGCAGACACTCGGTAAAATTCTATTGCATGTCCTTGTCCTGTGCACAATGAATTATGCTTATCATCAACAGGTTGTACCTGTTTGGTTTACTGTTGCGAGCTGGATATTAATTATGTACTAGTAGTGCCCCACGGTGTTACCTGCCTTATAATATTATGGATAGAGGAATTAAATTTTTTTATGTCCTTTCTCTGGCTCTAGAGAATCTTCGTACCTATAATTTCATTTACATCAGTTCAGTAGTTTTCGTATGAATGATGTACAGTCTGACTGATAATATATAATTATAATGTCTATGTCCCTCAGAGTAGATCCTAAATTAGGTAAAGGCACCTGTTCATTAGGCAGTGTTTACTATTTCTCAAATACATGCCAAAACAGACTAAAGGCTTTCGAAGTATGTCTTCTGGAGGCTTCTGTGAACTGATCTCTTGGAGTCTGGTGGTGCAAAGCAACCAACTGGGCTTTATCAGGGGTTATACTTAGATATTTTGGTGGGGGAAATAAGAATGGAACAGACTATCCTCTAAATTCTTCTTACTTGGTAAAGGAGTCTGACAAGGATACATTCTAGCCCCAGTACAGTGGAGTTCATTGTGTGTGTATATATTGTATAGTTCCTTATAGACTTAAATTAAAGGATAATGGATACAATGTAGTACTAGTAGCAGAATACAATTTTTTGATTCAAAGTTAAAAAAAAAATGTTATCGAGTGACAACTCACAAGGCGCTTGCCACATCAGTATCGGGCGCAGTTTGAAAGGCCTGTATGTCTTTATCATTACCTCATATGTAAAACAGCAAATGTATACAAATGACCCGAATTCGTAGTCTTTAATGGAGACATTAAAAAAAATTTTACTCAAGGGCAAGTTTTATAGTGGCGTTAGTGAGAGTTTACAGGCCATTCTATGAATTTACCACTATTACGTTCATTGTAGGTTCAAGTACCTGTAGTGTATTAATTTTACTTATACATTATGTGCTTTTGAATGTAAGAAAAGGCTTTGCCGTGTATGTTCTTTATTATGATTTACTAGAAGTGCCCCGCGGTGTTACCCGCGTTATAATGGATTTTCCCGCGGAATGACGTTTTGCCGCGGTAAAAAGTAGCCTATGTTATTTTTCAGGCTCTAGAGATTCTGTGTACCAAATTTCATTTAAATCGGTTCAGTAGTTTTCGTGTGAAAGAGTAACAAACATCCATACATCCATACTTACAAACTTTCGCCTTTATAATAGTAGTAGGATAAACTACAATCTATTTTGTATCCGGTCCGTAAAAGATGGTGGAACAAGTTAATCTGTCCAATAATGCTAACGTAGTTTCGGAGGTTTACAAATTAGTTGTGCGGTAAGTAAATAATGTAACGGGAGCGCGTGGGCGGGAGTGGCTCGCGAGGACGCTCAGACCGTGGGTGTGCGCGTCCTGTCGTAATTGAACCGGAGCCGCGCGTCCCGAGCGGCCGGGGGCCAGCGCCCCCGCCGCCCGGCCGCTGGCCCCCGGCCGCATAGGCGCTCGCCACTGTTTGGGCAGTAGCCTCACAAGTTGGTGCGGAGGCGCGGGCGCGGGCGCGGGGGGAGCGCGCTATAATTAGCGGCGCCGCGCCGGAGCCGCGCGCCGCGTCGCACGCGCACCAACTGCACCTCGCTGCCGCGCATTACGACCATCCCCGCGCCTCATTTACAATTCAACTCGTTCCTTTTTACCGATCGTTCCGTCTGTCCGTAACTCGAGTTTATTATTATTGAAAATATCTTTGTCCTCAATTAAACTAAAAAATACGTCGCACAAATAAGGAAATTTAAGGTGTAATTGAGTAGCAGTAGGTATGTGACTCAACAGCCACAAGGAAAATACTTGCTTAGCACTGACTTCTACGGTCCTTATTTTCGTCTCCCAAGTGTCTACCATTACGTTTTTCTTACTTAGCAACTCAGTAGGTAGGTAGGTAAGAGATGATTGTTTTTATAGATGGGCGATGGCTGCCCTCGTCCATTAGCCGGCACTTCGCGGCTTGTTGACCCGACACACGCGCTCCGCGGCCCGCGGGGCGGCTAAAAGCACAAAAACTAATCTAATTACGTAATGGCTCTACGCTAGAATTACATCGATGTAAATTAACTAACCCCCGCAATACACATTCTTACTTGCTATCCACTTTGTTATTGTCATTAGGCCCTGTTATTGGATACCCTTCTTGGTGTGTTTGAAACAATCGCTTGTTTATTCTAACTTCTTTAATTTGTAAACGACGAATTGATTCGAAGTTCAGCAGTTTGGAAGCCCACCAGTAATGTGCACATGACTCATGACTTGGTCAAAGCTGCGAGCTCACAAAAGATGCATATAGCTTGTTGGAGCTTTCGAAAAGTAGTAATTAGTAATCTTTGCAGTGGGTCTATCAGCTATAAACCTATCTTTTATGCGTCATCATCATCATTTCACATCGTTTAAACAGCTGAATAGTTTTAACGAACAACAACCATAGACCTGTTATACTTGACTTATGTTATACTAGACTTTGACTTTTGACTTTGTAGAGTTAGTTATTTGAACATACTTTGTAGGTACTTGTTTAAAAACATTTCTAAGTTAGGAAAAGTCTTTAATACAAATATCTAACCCCCGTATTAAACTAGGGGGTACCTATTGATTTATAAGACACCTCCACACCATCTAGCATATACATATATGCATTTATAAAATATTATCTTAATTTAAAACATTGTACTTTGACGCAAATTTCCAACCCCCTTTTATCCCTTCGGTAGTGGAGTTTCGAAAACTATGTTCGTAGACAATGTTGACACAAGAACCCCTCTGCCAAATTTCAAGTTTCTCACTTCAAAAACATAGGACTTTTATATAAAGTTCTAATCCCGTTTAAAACCCAAAAGTGGGTTCCTTTCTATTGGGTTGGATAAAGTATAAGCACACCACTCTATCTGAGTAGCATATTGTTCAAATTTAACGTGTCTTGCTCCAAATACACAGGACATTCAAAACATCGGACTTTCATAAAAAAATCCAACCCCCGTTTTGCCCCCTTAATCCGTTTTTGAGCAAATGTTTACACTCTATAAAGAATATGGAATTTCATACAAACTTTTATGCTACCCAGAAAAGAATTATGAGACGGCGATTCTAAAAAAAAATTTTATGCGTACAATTTTTTTTAAGTAGAACATTTTTTGGAGTTCACTCCTTAAGAAACGATTTGAGTTATAAGGCCCGGTACGGAAATTTTATGAGGAGTAAAATCAAGTGTAGCACGAAAAGTTTAGGCGTTACGTAGAAAGAGACAAACATATCTGTAGTATTGAACGTGTAAAAGAATGAGATGGAATACATTACACAGCGTATCTCATTCTCGGGGTCTCCTCTTTGCGCGATACTTCGTAGTCTCGCTGTATTTTATTTATATTATTTTGTAACATACTTTATGTAATACGCTTTATTGAAGTAATATAAATAATCCGAATAATTACAGTTATATGTTTGTTTCTCTTATCATTTTAGCAGATGCGTTCATTTACCCTTTTTTTTCTATTCGATATAATATCATAATTATAGTTCGTAAGGAGTATACTCCAATCGTGCGTCGTAGCTGACACACACACACTCTTTTAATATAATTTTAAAACTTATTCAATACAAATAATTTTACCGTGGAAGTCGAATACATATTTGTACGTTGAAGTATGATGCGAGGACGACAAGTGCATAGCGGTGAACGTTCGTCCAGGCCCCTATTTCACCACGGGGCGCTGGCGACAGGTCACAAATAATTGTTTAGCCGTAACAAAATCAAAGGCAAAAATTTATCAAATAATAAAGTTGCTGAGTAAGTTATGGAATACAGGGTGGATTTTTGAGACCGTCCTTACGGGTAAATATTAGGTCCTTACATATGAAATTGGCGTTTTGTATGGGAGGAACAAAAAGTCGAATATTTTTTAATATAATATATTTAATTAATCAAAGTATGAACCATTATTTTCTATGCACTTTTGCCATCTTATAGGTAGTTCATTGATCCCTTTACTAAAAAAACCAGTCGGACGGGAATCAATAAAATCTTTGAAGGCGATTTGGACTGCCCCATCGGAGTTGAATTTTTTCCCTTGCAAGAAGTTATCCAAATTTCGAAAAAAATGGTAATCTGTTGGAGCAAGGTCCGGGGAGTACGGAGGATGTCTTAGACTTTCCAATTGAAGCTCTTCTAATTTAGTAGCCGTCTGTTGCGCAGTGTGTGGTCTAGCGTTGTCGTGAAGCAGCAGTGGCGTGGAGCGATTGACCAGCCTAGGTTGTTTAGCCGCTAGCTTTTCCATCATGGTTTGCAATTGCTGACAATAGACATCAGCCGTAATAGTCTGGCCAGATTTGAGAAAACTGTAATGAACAATACCGGCACTAGTCCACCAAACGCTTACAAGTAACTTTTTTGGGGTTAATTTTCGCTTGGGGCAGGATTTGGCTGGCTGGCCAGGATCCAACCATTGCGCTGAGCGCTTCCGATTATCGTAAAGAACCCATTTTTCATCACAGGTAATGATTCGGTTTAAAATACCTTCATTATTGTGCCGGTTTAGTAATGTAACGCAGCAGTCGACGCGCGTTTGCCGGTTTGCTTCAGTCAATTCGTGAGGTACCCACCTTTCAAGCTTTTTAATCTTCCCAATTTGCTTCAAGTGAATTAAAACAGTTTTATCACTAACACCGCAGCCTGCAGCTAACTCGGACGTGGTTTGCGATGGATCCGCTTCCACAATAGCCTTCAACTCTTCATTATCAACTTGAGTCTCAGGCCGTCCACGGGGCTTGTTCTGCAAGTCGAAATTTCCAGAACGAAAACGTTGGAACCAAAAACGAACTGTGTTTTCTTTTGCAACACGACCGCCATACACATCATTCACCCTTCGAGTTGTTTCCGCAGCACTAGTGCCACGGCGGAACTCGTACTCGTAAATAATGCGATATTTTAAGTTTTCCATTTTGTAAAATGAGTGACGCAAACAGAAAAAAACAGAAGAAAAAAAACAAATGAATGACGATCATCGAAGCACAAATACATGAGTCTATAGCTGTACAAATTTGAATTTGGAATTCCTTACCAAAGAGGAGAAATTTGTGGTTAAAGTGGCCAGTACGAAAAACGCCAATTTCATATGTAAGGACCTAATACATTAACCGTGATAGTTTATAGGAAAAAGTGTAAGGAGATATCCATATTTTAAACAATTCTGCACTGTATTTACACATTTTGGAAAAAAGTACAGTCAGCTGGAAAAATCCTAAAGTGCTTAAGTAACAAAAATATTACTTCTATCCCAATCGATCCTATTTCATGTAGTCATCAAAATCGCCAAATACTTTTACTACACATTTTCTGCGGAAAATTATTGAATCCTAAGTTTTGCTCTTGATGATAAATAATTATTAAATTAATCATCAAAACCCAATGAGAAATAAATTAACAAATTTTTTTTATATTTTTTTTTTATTGATAAACTTTCATTTGACCACAATCTCACCTGATGTAAAGTGAAGATGTGGTCTAAGATGGAGCATGAAGGCCTAGAAGATGGCTTCTCCGGGCCACATTACGAAACACGAAGAAATCGCTTCTCGCACTGGCCCAGCCCGGAGGGTGGTGACAAGCCGCGGCCGAAGCCTACCACCAGAGACTGTTCTTAGCACCACCCGGAGGTCACGTGTAAGGATTCAGAGGGTAACCACTTACGGACGTGAACAGACAAAACCTCAATAAAAACTTTAAATAATCTTATTAAAAAAAGTGTGTGTGTGTGTGTCAGCTACGACGCACGATTGGAGTTTACTACTTACGAACGATATTATGATATATGTACATCGAATAGAAAAAAAGGGTACATGAACGCATCTGCTAAAATGATAAGAGAAACAAACATATATCTGTTATTATTCGGATTGTTTATATTACTTCAATAAAGCGTATTACATAAAGTATGTTACAAAATAATAAAAAAGTGTGTTTGTGTGTCAGCTACGACGCACGATTGGAGTTTACTACTTACGAACGATATTATGATATATGTACATCGAATAGAAAAAAAGGGTACATTAACGCATCTGCTAAAATGATAAGATAAACAAACATAATATCTGTTATTATTCGGATTGTTTATATTACTTCAATAAAGCGTATTACATAAAGTATGTTACAAAATAATAATAATTGTGTTCAATTTATACAAATCCAATTTTAGGATGATTGATTTCTTTCACTTTGAATTATAATATCATTCGTAAATACTGCAAAGAACAAATTAATTAGGTGTCGAAACTATAGCTTCTTTTTAATATTTTAATTAATAAATAACAGAAGGTACTTATTATATGTTCCAACGAAACGCGTTGAGAGGACCATAAATTCGTCAATTGTTTTAGTTCCCTGCACTAAAACGTAAAAGCTATCTGGAGACGCGCGGGAACCCTGTGCCTTCGATACCACAGGGCCGCCTTGGGGATTAACAGATGGGTAAAAATAATAAGGATGGAAGGGAAAAGCGTGCACTGACCTGCAAGCGAAGGACTTCCAGCCAGGTTCCACGTTCCTTGCGGGGGTGGGGCAGCCCAGCAACTCAGGGCGCCCTCAAGCACATCCACACTGTCACCACACACGGCTATATCGTCTCGCATAAAATGAGCGGTAGAAGACCAAATATTACGTCCAGGATCACAATGATATTACGGCGAAATCAAACAGCGGAATTATAATGTTCCATATGGCGGGAAATTGGAGATGAAAATCGATCTCGCTATCGATTAGCGTCCACTCCACGCGACTGCCCACGGCCAAGTCTTGTTCTTCAGTTGCCATTTTTCTTCTTCTTGTCGCGCCAGCGCATTGACAGTGACACTAGCACGCTTATGTCAGGGAAAGGAGAAATTGGATAGGATTATGGATAGATGGCGTTACCATTTCCTCCCCCCCTTGATGTGTCAGCATAAAGACACAATCGTAAGTGAGACTAGAAATTTCTAATATCCCTAGCGGAATGGCAGAGACTAGGATGAGCCTAATATCTCTGAACTCATTATAAGTAACAGCGGTTGAAAAGGACAACTGAATGCGGGATCATTAATGTGCGGTACAATATATAAAACTGCGGGAAAATTACTTAAATGAAGCGGTGTTACGTGTATTGATAAATAAACCGTAAGAACTTAAAACTAAGGCTTAAATATATCTACAATGTTTATTGTTGCGGTAGCGGGCATATGCGAACGGTTGGCCGAAGCAACACTGCCCCTTTCGCGGTTCTAATAGTACACGTACGGATAACTCCGTCCTTAGAGGGATGAACCTTTTCTACGATGGCTAATGGCCAGGCTAAACTAGGCACGTTATCTTCTATCACGACTGCAATAGTACCCGGAGTGATAGGCGTGGAAATTGTATTCCACTTTTGTCTAGCCTGCAGACTGTGTAGATATTCCATCCTCCACCTTCGCCAAAATGACTGAACTAATTTATCCAGTAGCGAATGCCTTTGCAGTAGACTGATGCTTTCAGGTTCTACGTTAGGCGCGGGCAAAGAATACAACGGCGCGGTATGTAAAAAATGACTAGGTGTAAGTGCGGTAGGCTCAGCGGGGTCGGAACTTAGCACTGTTAGCGGCCGCGAATTAAGTAAACACTCAACTTGTGTGAGTACAGTGCAAAGCTCTTCATATGAAAGAATCTGCTGACCGATTACTCGGCGCAGATGCGTTTTTACTACCTTAATCATACTTTCCCAAGCCCCTCCCTTATGAGGTGACTTAGGAGTTATAAAGAACCAACTAATGCGGCTGTCAGCCAACTCTCTTTTAAAACTTTCGCGGTATTCATTATTTAAGAATTTATATAAGTCGCGTAAATAGGCATCAGCGCCTTTAAAGTTCGTTGCATTGTCTGAGTACATTACTTGGACAGGGCCTCGACGTGCGAGGAAACGTTTAAGAGCGGCTATGAAACTAGGCGTACTAAGGTCGGTTGTGACTTCAATATGCACGGCCCTAGTGGTCAGACAAGTGAATAAACATATGTAGGCCTTTTCAGCATGCACTCCACGACGGCGTACTGGGGTGTAAGCGATAGGTCCTGCGTAATCGCAGCCTGTTTGTGCGAACGCTTTTACAGCTTGGCGAGCGCGACTTTCAGGTAGGTCTGACATGAGCGGGTAAGTTGGACGCGGATTTACTTTAAAGCATTTATTGCACAAGTGGAATCTTTGTCTCACGAGGCGGCGAGCGGATAAAATCCAAAACCTTTGTCTAAGAAGTGACATTAATAATTCCGGACCTGCGTGTAGGTATTTTAAATGATAATAATCAATTAGCAAGTTGACAATATGGTCACTGCGCGGTAAAATCAGCGGGTGAATATTTGTGTAATTCAAGCCTGAATTAACAAGACGACCACCTACTCGGATAAGTCCGTTTTCGTCAATAAACGGCCTTAATTTATTAATAGCGCGTGAGCATGACTCATCTTTCTGTAGGCTATTAAATTCTTCTGCAAAATATTTTCTTTGCAGGGCGAGTATTATTTTATTCACTACAAACTGAAGCTGGTCAGCCGTAACTGCGGGTGTTCCTTTACGTTGCAATAACTTAGCAAACGTAAAGACATATACAAGTATTCGCATTAGTTTAGTCCACGACGAAATGCGTAAAGCGAGATTGTAAATCACGCAATCATTAGATGGTAAACAAACCGTAGCGTGCGATAATACCTTTTGCTCAGGCATCTCCTCAATAGGCTGGCCATCGAGGGAGCGGAGGGGCCACTGGCATGGATCGAGCGCGATCCAGGGGGGTCCGTGCATCCATAGTGGATGTAACATTAATTTTCGTGGCGTAAGGCCACGCAACAGACAATCTGCGGGATTCTCTGTGCCTGCGACGTGATAAAAGTGGTCGTAACTTAATATTTTTATTAAAACGAGAATAAAAATCTAAGCCAATTGAACTAGAATTTATTGTGTTTTGCGTTCCTCCAAAACCTTTTATTAGTGTACTCCCGGCATGATTTACTTTTATATTTAACAGGTCACAAGTATCTTTCGTAATGAAATGAGACTGTGACGCGCTATCTAACAAGGCTCTGATATGATGTTTAACTCCGTCAGTATCGTAAACAACGACCTGAGCGGTAGCTAGTAAAACCGTGGTACATTGCTCGTTCCGTACTGGGGAGTGAGACGCGGGCAGGTTTGATGCAGCGATGGAGGTCGCGCACAGCGATACGTCCGAGCGCCCAGGCTGAGATAACGACTGCGCGGGCGGCGCGACGGTCGCAGCCTGGGAGACGCTTGGATGGCGTGCGGGTTCGATTCTCGACCCGAAATCCAATAAACTATGATGTCGCGATTTACACGAGCGGCAAGTCGTGTTTGACTTACACAGAGCGACCCTATGCTTTATGCTAAGGCAGTTTATACATGAATTATTTTCCTTAACATAATTAAAACGTTCCATGGGGGTCATTTTATGAAACGGCGGGCATTTGAATAAATGATGATGAACAATATTAGTACATAGACATTTATCAGCGGTATCTGGGGAATTCACGGAATTCGCGGAAACAGCGGCGGCAACGGCGGGTGAAGTGTTTACGTAAGCGTGTAGCTGCGGTGCACCTTTATTAAAATTATTATTAATTTGCTTTGTAAGAGTTCGCGGAGTACCTTTACGCGGGCCTGGACCCGCTGCGGGGGCGGGGGCGGAGCTCGTTCGCTCGAACACCTTCGCGCGATTTTTTATGAATGACTCGAGTGTATAAAATGTAGGTATATCGGACCCTAAACTCAACTCAAAGGCGTGAACAGTACTACGATCTAATTTTCTTAAAGCGATGTGAACTA
The DNA here is from genome assembly GCA_929108375.1 of Gymnoscelis rufifasciata. Classification (NCBI taxonomy): domain Eukaryota; kingdom Metazoa; phylum Arthropoda; class Insecta; order Lepidoptera; family Geometridae; genus Gymnoscelis; species Gymnoscelis rufifasciata. The sequence goes on along the minus strand of OV815315.1, from coordinate 83,134 downwards.
GAATTAACTCATCTAATCTTTCTATCTTTAAGTTATTCAATGCGCGGACTGTGTTGATAAATTGTTCATGAAACAAATCAAAGCTTTCTGTAGATGCGGTGCTTATAGGCGAGAAATCGAACAGCTGATTTAAATAAGAAGTTGCTACCATTCGCTTATCTTCATATTTGTCAACAAGCGTTTGCCAAACGAGTTCGTAATTTTCTGGACAGTGCGTTATACCTATACACACTGACTCGGCCTTACCCGTCAACCTACCAACTAAATAATATAATTTCTCGGCATCGGTGAGGGATGGATTTTCATGTACAGCGGACTTAAAACAAGAGTTAAATATAGGCCATTTCCTTATATCTCCTGCGAAAGTGATTAACTCAATAGGTGGCAACCTATGCGGCAATTTATTAAAAACAACAGAAGGTTGTGTTGTATTGATAACAGCTGACGGAACAGAATGCTTATCATACAATCTTTTTATGCGGCTGTATAGTTGCTCAAATGCAACCATACATTTATAATCTGGTACGGCGGTTGGATCGACCTTTAATAACTGTAAATTATAGTCGTCCAGTAATTTTAAGAATTCACTGCGTAAATTATCAATATTAGCACATTCAGAGAGAAAAGATTCCTTATTCGAAGCACTTACGTCTATATTCGAAGAAGAATCATACATGTTTTGAATTAACTCAAAGATAGCTTCCCTTTTAGCTTGCAATATTAACAGCTGGGAATTATTTGTTTCGATAGGGTTTTTTGACCTAGTATTAGCCATTGTAGAAATTATAAAATAACTGCGGTGCGTAAGAAATGAAAGATAGGCCTTATGTTATAATAGTTATATAAAATATAACGAAGTAAATTAGTATTTACAGCGCGTTCGTATAACAAGCGTATTAACCTATCTGACGCGGGCGCGGGGCGCGGGGGGAATACTCGCGTCGGCCAACCGGCTGCGATACTCGTACTCGTATAACAATGCCGGGCAACAATGGCGTGTTCTATCAAATAAGCAGGGGGTAGTGCTAAATAATTATGAAGGCAGACAGAAAAATTATAAACAGCGTAATTGCGGTAAATTTATCAATACGTATATGCGTAAACACCATATAATATTAAAGTTATGGAACATTAAATATAAAAACAGCGGGTTTATTATGATATGACCAGGTCCAACTGCAATAGATGCGTGTTGGATGCGGTTAGTCTCAATGACAAAAAGGTCAATCACTCGAATCACGTAATGTAATTCGATTATACAGCGAAAATATAACTTGTTAGACCAATAACTTAGGTATTCTAACAAGCTATGCGGGGGAAATAAATTATATGTAGGGTATCTTAGGTTCGTTTGAACCACAAATTTGTATCTTGAATAAATAAGTAATGTGGGGATAAATCCGTCTCAATGAGAAACCACACTTTAGGGACAAATCCGTCTCGAATAGGACCACACTTATGGAGACGCGCGGGAACCCTGTGCCTTCGATACCACAGGGCCGCCTTGGGGATTAACAGATGGGTAAAAATAATAAGGATGGAAGGGAAAAGCGTGCACTGACCTGCAAGCGAAGGACTTCCAGCCAGGTTCCACGTTCCTTGCGGGGGTGGGGCAGCCCAGCAACTCAGGGCGCCCTCAAGCACATCCACACTGTCACCACACACGGCTATATCGTCTCGCATAAAATGAGCGGTAGAAGACCAAATATTACGTCCAGGATCACAATGATATTACGGCGAAATCAAACAGCGGAATTATAATGTTCCATATGGCGGGAAATTGGAGATGAAAATCGATCTCGCTATCGATTAGCGTCCACTCCACGCGACTGCCCACGGCCAAGTCTTGTTCTTCAGTTGCCATTTTTCTTCTTCTTGTCGCGCCAGCGCATTGACAGTGACACTAGCACGCTTATGTCAGGGAAAGGAGAAATTGGATAGGATTATGGATAGATGGCGTTACCACTATCTTTGTAAGACGATATCCAAGTGAAAAAGAAACGTCCGGCCAAAATTTTTTTGTAAATATCGATGATTTTACTGAATAACTTTGCACTCTCACCTCTACTCACTGAGAAATTCTAAACAATGCTAGACGAATACTTTTTCGAACGCGTATTCGAATGTCAAAAATGGTAACTCGCATTCCAGAGACACAACAAACAACTAATCAAAATGCGTTAAAGTTCTTATTTCGAACGAGACGTTTCGACGGTATTCCATCTCATTCTTTTACACGTTGAATCCTACAGATATATATTATGTTTGTCTCTGTCTACGTAACGCCTCAACTTTTGTTAACACTTGATTTTACTCCCATAAAATTTCCGTACCGGGCCTTATAACTCAAATCGTTTCTTAAGGAGTAAACTCCAATAAAAACTTAAAACTGAGACTTGAGACTTAAAATAGTCTTATTAAAGTAATTAATATAACTAAAAATGGTCGACTTTTTGAGTTATTTATCAAACCATTAATTTATTTATTTACATACCGAATACACGGACGAATTCACGAACACAAAAATTTGACTCGCTTTTGTATTGAGAGCGTGCTTCATTCTTTCTCAGTACCGATAAAATTTAAATACAATCAGCATCATACTTCCAGTTGCATAGCGACTACAGCGGGACATAGGCTCCCCTTAAAATGTCCAGGTATGTCGCTCAGACGCGGTCTACAACCACGTTAGCGTACTTGTATTGATGTTATTTAAAATTCTCGTTCTTATAGGTAAAAAAAAATCATAGTAATTGCAACATACAATTTTGTGTTTTTTTGGCCTAAAAATATTAGTACCTAATGAATTGACTTTGAAGTACGCATATCATAAAACACTACAATTGTCACGAAAATCCGACACAGCTTCAATCTATGTCAAGATTCACCGACAATTCTACAAATATGTCGACTTGAAATAATAATTTTCGTTTCACAACATAATTGTCATCCATACAATTCATGTTTGTATGTTATTGTCTATATATATGTAGAAAATATTTTATTAAATTGTAAAAAGTCACCTGTCGCTTCACAATAATTGTCACCCGAAATATGTCATTGACAATTGTCTACGTGGTGAAATAGGGGCCAGAATCGATTGGGCTGATGTTCCCAATTGTAGATTCCCAGATCGGTAAAATACTGGAAATGGGTTTTTACTACTTACTATGTTATAAAAAAAATGCCTACGAATGGTATAAATAAAATGAAATGTATTTAAAAAAAAATATTTCCGACTAATCACAGAGCATCACCTAACCCCGAACTAAGCAAAGCTTGTGCTATGGGTACTGGGGGACTGATATACTACAAAAATACTTTGGTTTCTGTAAAATGCATATGTACGTAAATAATAAAAAAAAAATACACCCAATCGTATCTACAAGGTAGTTAGACAAATCAGTGAAAATCATCAATGATACCCAGTTGTGAATACTATTAAGTGATGACATGAGTTATTTATGATATTTAATTTGACATGTTTATAATTTAATACTTTATGGAAATACTGCGCTTTTATCCGAATCTCATAGCTATTGAGTATTCAATATTGACTACGTAGTTGAACTCGGAGGTTTATCGTCAAACATTTCGTTTAAGTTGGCCCTGCAGCTGTCATGTTGCGTTTATCGGAGGTTTTATCAACTGTGATTTATGGAGCCAAGTACGATAGGAACAACTTCTAATTATATTCGACGATAATGTCGTGATGGCTTTGTCGAAAGTAGGTAATCAGCGGCAGAACTGTTTAAACTACAACTTCTACTGGCACAGACACCGCAACACTACAATATTCATTTGAGAAGTGTGGCCCTTGTCTTCGTGAAATATCTAACACTCCATCAGCAGATGTGCTTGTTCGATGAGTTGGGTAGGCAGCTGCTAACTAAAGTAAGATTTTTTTCAAAGATCATTATCGAAGCCCAGATAAAAGATCCGATTAGGGAATAGAACAGAAACTACACTAATAAAAAGAATCTGACATTAGGACAGATTCATAGATCACAGTGCGAGCACCGAGCTCGGCGCTTATTCATTGGTGCCACCACACCGCATTCATCGTCGGAATTTACTAACAGCGCTAATTACTTAATAGCGCTATGGAATCTGTTTAATAAAATACTTATTGTACGACGTAATTAATGCCCATTGTAACATATAGTTAATAACATGACTCAACTTATTTATATTTCCATTTTGCGGGGACACGCATTCTTAATTATGCCGGGACAGGAAAGAATCGGCAAAAAGTGGCGTATTGTCGCGCGCAGACGGAAAGTAGACAAATACAAAGGGAACGCGACTTGCGAGGGGAACGTGCTGAACCAGCGACGCGCCCGCCGGCCACCGGCCACCGGACGCCGGCCACCGGCCACCGGCCACCGGCCACCGGCCACCGGCCGCCGGCCACCGGCCACCGGCCACCGGCCACTGGGCCTCCACGATTCCACATAAATATTATGGTAAAGTCACAGTAACATACTTCTTACGAACCTTGTCGTGTTTCATTCAAGTAAGTATTTGTAGTCGCTACATAATTGTTTTAGTCATTCCAAATATAACCGTTGTAAACATTGGCACTATGGAAAAGTTTTTTTGTAGTCAGTCAAGTGTGTATCTTACCAGAATCTACTTCGTGGTTGAAAGAACTCCAATCAAAATGATATAAATATAATGCGCACTAAGTGGCACTCGTTCCCTCGATCTCGATCGATGCCAACTACGTGAATCAGAACAAGGGGCAGGCGGCGCTCCCCCGGCCAGCGCCTCCTCTACACACTCTGTGTACTCGGCACAGCTTTTTCGAGATCTTATTAATACGCTCGAAAATAACCGAAGCATTGTCATAACTTTCTTCGAATTATTTCTAAGGTGTTGGGATGCATGCCGATGGCACGGAACTTTAGTAAGCTTTGATCGTGAGAAACAGTGAGCCAGCGGGCCCCCCCCCCCCCCCCCCGCCAGATGCAGCGCGACCGGTCCCTCCCCCCGCGCCCCGCCCCGCCCCCGCGCTGCACGCGCACACGTCCGCGTGCCCAGCGACGGACGGATATCCCGAATTACGAGACAGGGAATCACATAGTCTGCGTCTTATGTTTATAAACTACCCGAATTACCACTTAAATATATTGAAGAATTATCAAACCGAATGTACCTACAAACAAAGCATTAAATCTCAGATAGCAGATGAGAGATTTACCGTAATCGCTCAGCCTTCGATATTTATTACCTTTGTTAACGGTACATTTCAATGTAAGAACTTTTACTAAATCTTAAAATAATTTATGGAAGTTATACCGAATTACCGACTACATACGAGGAACTGTTTCTGCGATTCATTGCCCTATTCATGCGGGATAGCGTTGCCTTTATGTAGATGATCGCAGTTAGATGCATTGCAATGCAACTATCCTCCTCCGAGGCATTATAGGGAGCCCCGCGGGTTGCGGGGGTGGGGGCGGGGGCGGCCGGAGGCTGCGCAGGGCGCGGGCGGCAGTCCCGGGGCGGCGGGCGCGCGCGACGGACGTGCCACGCGCCATGTTCCAGTGCATCGTGCAGCCGCGGCACTTCGCGGACGCCGGCCTGCTCCATGACTTCCCCGGTCAGCTCTCAACCACCGCCACATGCACTGCTTAGCTAGCGTATTCTATTCTTAAAATACAGTCTTGTTTTATAAATAAAACTAAACTTTAAAGTAACTAATGAGCCGGTTGGTCAGTGAGCGAAAGCTTGCGGATGGCCGGCGATGCTCGGCGAGGCGGTCACGGCCGCCCCGCCGGCCGGGCCCGGCGCTCCCGGCCGTCCCAGCCCCGGCCGCGGCCCTCCGATCACCGATCAGTAATCGACAATTGGGATCATCGGCCCGGTCGCACGTTATCCGCTATTCGTTTGTTCGGTGCCTCTGTACACATATCCGCGGCGTTGTTGATCAACAATCTACTAAGTACTGTATACAATATTTCGGTTTCTTTCTAGAACTCGGAAACTTTTATACTAAAATATAATTGATTTAATAAGAAAAAGACTGTAAATGTGACATAAAGAAATAGATAACAGTAGTGGTTTAAGCCGTGAGCATAGAATGCAATGTTTACTAGCGACCGGCGCGGCGCGGCGCGGTGGGTGAGTAAACACGGGAGGGCGTCCCCCGCCCCGCGCCCCCCCCCCACGCCGCTCCACACCCGCGACTGCCTATTACATGGAAATGCACTCTATTCTATATTGGAACCTACTACAAATAAGAGTCAAGATTTTATTAAGTCTTTGAATGTACCATGACTGATATACACTCGAGAGCAATGAATCCGGGTCACTCAAAGAATCCAAAAAATCTCGGAAAGTAAGAATGCTAGGTTAATGCAATAAATTGTATTTAATAGACAATTTAAAACTCCTTAAATGAAAGTTAAAAATAATATGAGTCACCATACATTTTATTTACACAAAATTACATAAAGAAAAAAAACTGCTGATCTCTCCTTAAAATAGGAAATATGAAATTTTTGAACTTTATGACGATTTTCTTGAATTTCAATACTTCGTATTACCTCCTCGTGCGTTCCATTACTGCGTTTACGCGGTTTGGCATGCTGTACACCAAGTTCCTTATACGATTTTGGGGAATATTCTCCCATTCCTCTGTGAGAGCAATTTTGAGCTCAGGACTGTCGGTGTGTCGCTGTCAACAGTACAAAGAGTTCTCCGACGTTACGAAGAAACTGGTTCTAACCTACGCAGACCAGGAACGGGCAGAACTAGGTGTACCACAGCACGAGAAGACCGATACTTGGTGAACACCATGCTTTGAAATCACTTTCTCACAGGAACTGAACTCATAAATCAGTTTCGACGCCTCGGAGGAAGTAACCCAAGTGCATGGATAGTAAGACGTCGGCTTGCTGAATCTAACTTAAAACCCCTTAGACCTGCAAACGGCCCTAAACTGGAGCGTGGCCATCGTATTTCAAGACTAAGATATGCCCAGAACCACGTAAATTGGAGTATTGAAGATCGTCGAAAGTTATGTTCTCCGACGAATCAAAATTTATGCTCTACAAGCACGATGGAAGACACAGAGTGTATAGAAGACCAGGGGAAAGATTCAAGCAAGCATGCATCGAAGAAAAAGTAGCCTACGGTGGTGGGTCTGTACTTGTGTGGGCCGGAATTTCCTCTGAAAGTCGCACAGAGCTGGTGATCATAGAAAACGGCTCTTTAACTAGCGTAAGATATGTGGAAGAAATCCTCAACGAACACGTTGGTCCATTTATGGTCAATTTGGGTGAGGATGCTATATTTATGCATGACAATGCCCGACCTCATACAGGTAGGATTGTGAATGACTACCTTCAAGAGATGAACATTACTTGTATGGAGTGGCCAGCGCGCAGCCCGGATATCAACCCGATCGAGCATGCTTGGGACGAGCTAGGGAGATGCGTAAAACAACGAAACCCTCCCCCAATCACGCTTCCTGAGCTCAAAATTGCTCTCACAGAGGAATGGGAGAATATTCCCCAAAATCGTATAAGGAACTTGGTGTACAGCATGCCAAACCGCGTAAACGCAGTAATGGAAGCACGAGGAGGTAATACGAAGTATTGAAATTCAAGAAAATCGTCATAAAGTTAAAAAATTCATGTTTCCTATTTTTGTTTTAAGGAGAGATCAGCAGTGTTTTTTCTTTATGTAATTTTGTGTAAATAAAATGTATGGTGACTCATATTTTTTTAACTTTCATTTAAGGAGTATTAAATTGTCTATTAAATACAATTTATTGCATTAACCTAGCATTATTACTTTCCGAGATTTTTTGGATTCTTTGAGTGACCCGGATTCATTGCTCTCGAGTTTAATTCGGTCGTAGTTAATAGCGATATAAATTTACAAACAAGTTCAACAACAAATCAGCTATTATCATCGCCTGGTCCTATGAATAAAACTCTTACGCGATTGTTTGATCAGATAAATTTAGATCTATCCAGAAATCCAAACGCTCCTCGTTGCATGTAAACATGGTTGACAGCATTCGTTGCACGCGGGATGCGGGCGCCGCCTGTCTGCTGCCTCGAGGATACTTAGGTAGAGGATATTATTGAGATAAACCGCAATCATTACATTACTTAAGCTGGGTCGTTTAGCTTGCGGATCCCGTCGGGGTTAAGAGAGTTAGTTCCTCTTAAGCCCCACGCGTTTCAGAACTTTAAATGATTCAAGATACAAAATCATTTATTTCCATTGCTTTCTTTTGGAATCTTAGAAACGTCAAAAATAAAATACAAAAAAAAACATTAACAAATTGAACATTTGTACTTAAAGATAAACAGGAAATAAATGTATAGTATCCGGTCGTTTCGCTTTTTTTTACACTATAGCAAAGAAGCGATTAGAAAGTCTAGCTTATTTTTTAACCCCCGATTTATTTATTTATATTAGGTCCTTACATATGAAATTGGCGTTTTGTATGGGAGGAACAAAAAGTCGAATATTTTTTAATATAATATATTTAATTAATCAAAGTATGAACCATTATTTTCTATGCACTTTTGCCATCTTATAGGTAGTTCATTGATCCCTTTACTAAAAAAACCAGTCGGACGGGAATCAATAAAATCTTTGAAGGCGATTTGGACTGCCCCATCGGAGTTGAATTTTTTCCCTTGCAAGAAGTTATCCAAATTTCGAAAAAAATGGTAATCTGTTGGAGCAAGGTCCGGGGAGTACGGAGGATGTCTTAGACTTTCCAATTGAAGCTCTTCTAATTTAGTAGCCGTCTGTTGCGCAGTGTGTGGTCTAGCGTTGTCGTGAAGCAGCAGTGGCGTGGAGCGATTGACCAGCCTAGGTTGTTTAACCGCTAGCTTTTCCATCATGGTTTGCAATTGCTGACAATAGACATCAGCCGTAATAGTCTGGCCAGATTTGAGAAAACTGTAATGAACAATACCGGCACTAGTCCACCAAACGCTTACAAGTAACTTTTTTGGGGTTAATTTTCGCTTGGGGCAGGATTTGGCTGGCTGGCCAGGATCCAACCATTGCGCTGAGCGCTTCCGATTATCGTAAAGAACCCATTTTTCATCACAGGTAATGATTCGGTTTAAAATACCTTCATTATTGTGCCGGTTTAATAATGTAACGCAGCAGTCGACGCGCGTTTGCCGGTTTGCTTCAGTCAATTCGTGAGGTACCCACCTTTCAAGCTTTTTAATCTTCCCAATTTGCTTCAAGTGAATTAAAACAGTTTTATCACTAACACCGCAGCCTGCAGCTAACTCGGACGTGGTTTGCGATGGATCCGCTTCCACAATAGCCTTCAACTCTTCATTATCAACTTGAGTCTCAGGCCGTCCACGGGGCTTGTTCTGCAAGTCGAAATTTCCAGAACGAAAACGTTGGAACCAAAAACGAACTGTGTTTTCTTTTGCAACACGACCGCCATACACATCATTCACCCTTCGAGTTGTTTCCGCAGCACTAGTGCCACGGCGGAACTCGTACTCGTAAATAATGCGATATTTTAAGTTTTCCATTTTGTAAAATGAGTGACGCAAACAGAAAAAAACAGAAGAAAAAAAACAAATGAATGACGATCATCGAAGCACAAATACATGAGTCTATAGCTGTACAAATTTGAATTTGGAATTCCTTACCAAAGAGGAGAAATTTGTGATTAAAGTGGCCAGTACGAAAAACGCCAATTTCATATGTAAGGACCTAATATTTATTTATTTATGTTTCATGAAAATCGTTCTGCCGTTTAAGTTTAGGCTAAATAGACAACGTCAATGCAAAATCATCATGTTAAAATGAATGTTTTAAACGTCAACGTACCCCCAACATAAATTTATCTTTGGGCCAGTTCTTGGGGTTTCATGCCAAGGGACACTTCTGTTGTTGTTGTTCCAACATGTTAATTTAGCGGTGTCGCGTCGATGCCACGAAGTTAAAGCGGTGAACCGTCGCGTTGCAGATATCCGCGCGCAGCTGGTGGAGCAGCGCGGCGTGCTGGAGGCGCGCGCCCAGGCCTCCGCCGGCGCCGCGGGCGAGCTGCACGAGTACTGCCGGCGGCGCGCCGAGCTGGAGCACGAGTACTCGCGCGCGCTGGACAAGCTGGCCCGCGGGGCGCAGCGCCGGCCCCCGCGCGACGCCGGCGCCGCCGCCGCCGCCGTGCACCTCGCCGCGCTCGAGACCACGCGCGCGCTGGCCCGCGACCACGCCGCGCTCGCGGACCTCTACGGCACCGCGCTCGCGTCGCGGCTGCAGCGCGCGGCCGACGACGCGCTGCGCCTGCACCGCAAGTGCCGCGACCTGCTGCTGGAGCGGCACGAGGAGCTGGCGGGCGCGCTGCACGCCGCCGCCGCCGCCGGCAAGGAGCACGCGGCGCTGCACGGCGCGTGGCGCGCGCAGGCGGCCAAGCTGCGCGCGGCGCGCCTGGCGCGGCTCGACCCGCCCAAGCACAAGAAGCTGAAGGCGCTGGACAAGGAGCTGGACAAGCGGCGCGCGCGGCACGGCGCGGCGCGCGCGCGGGCGCTGCGGGCGCGCGCCGACCTCGTGCTGTGCCTGGAGGCCGCCAACGCCACGCTGCAGCGCTACTACCTGGACGACGTGGCCGACATCGTGCTGGTGAGCGAGCCTCCCCCTCCCCCCTCTCGCTATGAGCCCCACGAAGCCCGCATCCATAGCGATAGGCCGAGAGGCTCATTAAACCTATCGTTCAGTTCACTTTGTAATGGTATTTTTGTATGTGTGATAAAAATTGTTTTCGAATATCAGGATTATTTTGAAAGGCTCGCGCGAGCGGAACGATATTATTATGTCTGTCATCCATCCCGCAGTGCATGGAGGTGGGGTTCGAGGCGGTGGTGGGGCGCGTGGCGCGCTGCATGGCCGCGGCCGAGAGCGCGCGCGGGGCCAGCGCCGGCGCCGCCGCCGCCGCGCTGCGCCGCCACGCCGACGCGCTCGACGCGCCGCAGGACCGCGCGCGCCTGCTGGCCGCGCACGCCGCCGCCTTCGCGCCGCCGCGCCCGCTGCCGCCCGCGCCGGACCCGGACCTCGACGTGGAGCCGCCGGAGCCGCCCGAGCCGCCCGCCGAGGAGGAGCTCGCGCTGCGGGACGAGCTGGACGCGCGCCTCGCGCAGCTCGAGGCGGCCGCGCGGCGTCTGCGTGCCGAGTGCCGCGAGAGCGCCAAGACGCTCGACGCGGCCGAGGCGGAGCTGCTGCGCCAGATGGAGGGCGACGAGCGCCACTGGGACGTCGCGCCGCTGTTCGGCAGCGCCGCGCTCGGCGGCGCCGCGCCGCCTCAGCTGCCGCCGCAGCCGCCCGCCGCGGAGGACCAGGAGGACTACTACCTGGCGAAGCTGCGCGCGTACGTGGCCGGCGCGGGCCGCCTCGCGCGCCTCGAGAGCAAGGCGGCCGCGCTGCGCTCCGGGGTCGCGCTCGGCGCGGGCCCGCCGCCCGGCGCGCCGCCGCCGGAGCCGCCGCCGTCGCCGCCGCGCCGCGCGCCGCGCTGCCGGTTCGGGTCCGCGGGGGGCGTCGGCGCGGCGCTCTGCGACGGCGAGGACGGCGAGCTGCGCCTGCCGCGCGTGCTGACCGAGTGCGTGCGCGTGATCTCCGAGCGCGGGCTGCGGCAGCAGGGCCTGTTCCGCGTGTCCGGGTCCGCGCTGGAGGTGGCGGCGCTGCGCGCGGCCTTCGAGCGCGGCGAGGAGCCCCTGGGCGCGCGGGCGGGCGCGGAGCTGCACTCGGTGTGCGGCCTGCTGAAGGCGTACCTGCGGGGCGCGCGCGCGGCGCTGCTGCCGCCGGCGCTGGCGGAGCGCCTGGCGCGGCTGGCGGCGCTGCCGGAGGGCCCGGGCTGGGCGGCGCGGCTGCGCGGCACGCTGGCGGCGCTGCCGCTGCCGGCGCTGCTGGTGCTGCGCTACCTGTTCGCGTTCCTGGCGCACCTGGCGCGGCAGGCGCGGCACACGATGATGGACGCGTGGAACCTGGCGATCTGCGTGGGCCCCACGCTGCTGGCGGCGCCGCCCTCGCCCGCGAACCAGCTGCAGCACCAGAACCTGCTGAACGAGCTCGTGAAGCGCGTCATCCTGCACCACGAGGAGGTGTTCCCGCAGGACGTCGCGCCGCACACGCTCTACGTGCCGCCGCCGAGGTGAGTTTCATCGTTTGATCTCTTTCACGTTTTTCAATATCCGTACGCCTACATTCAGGCAGGCCTATTTTTATTCCATACGAGACCAGAGAGTCACCTGCGCTCACGCAAACGAACGACTATCTTATCTCATCTCGATTCCAGCGCGGAGTCGGACTCGGAGCGGCCGGAGGAGCCGGACTCGGAGCGCGAGGAGGAGGACGAGGAGGCGGCCGAGGAGCCGCCGGCGGAGGACTCGGACAGCGACGGTAGGCTGCGCGCGAGCGACACGCGCGACCGAACCTCCCGCGGTACACCCTGACCGTTGACGTTTCGCTTGTTGCAGAGGAGTCGAGCTCGGAGCCGGACAGCGGCTCGTGGTCGGGGCCGACCGCGCCCGCCGCCAGGTGAGTCCCCCCGCCCCCCCAGCCCCCCAGCCCCCCGCCCTCTACCGCGCGCCCACTGACGAGTGCTCTCTTCCGCAGCGAGGAGCCGGCGCCGCCCCGCGCCCCGCAGGTAGGCGCGCCCGACCGCAAGCAGCACCTTCCTGCGTCCTGCGACTGACCGCTTCACGTGCCCGTCGACCCGTACCGTCCAGTTGACTCGGCGTGCATGCGCGCATTGCGCTAGGGGGCTCGCCGTCGTTCGTTCGAAGCGAAGCGATTATCATTCTTTTTATGTGATTATGACCTCGGTGCGAATTAGTAAATTGGCAGTGGATACCTAAAAATGGCATACTAATCATGCCATCGGTACCATCGGCTGCGAGACGATAAATTTAATCGATTCAATTAATATCGACGAGGGGTCGCTCGCGTCCCTTCGGCGAGGAGGCGGCAGACGGTGACGCACGGGACGCCCCGCGAGCCCCCTGCGCTGGTTTTGGCCGCCGATACAAACTAGAAACTTATTTTTAATTTATTTATTATGTAAAGGAAAATCAGCAGCCAGGAGCCAAATCACTATAGAACTAACCTAGTAGCGACAGAAAGCTAATTACAGATTTTCACGGATGGTCACAAATTAAACAATGAATAGTGAATACAACTCGATGGACGTAATGAACCGTACATTATAATAACATAGTACAAAAACCAAAAACTTATAAAATTACCTATTTACTTCAATAACTATTAGCTATTCGCTGCCTGACTGAGTTGACTCTTGAAGTAAATAGATCCAAGCCAGCTATGGATAGATCGGGATGCCTGCATAGCTTATTGAATACGTAACTAGTTCGCCATAAAAATGAAATTTGCCTACAGTACAACAGGAGTATGAAGAATGACATTTTGCCTAGTTACCTTGGATGGAGCATGAATGAGAATCTTACTTAGTAGCTCAGGACAGTCAATTAAATTAAACTAAAAAAAAAAATGTATTAAACTTGCTATTAAATATATGTGTTGCCGCTGCGGCCGCCGTCGTGTAATGTACGCCTCCTGCACTGCATGCCCAACGTTACACACACATATAAGTAAATATAAATATATTTATTTATTTATTTTTTTTATATTCTGGCCCGTATATTTTTTAAGATATTTTCAACAGTGTGAGCGTATGTCGGTCGACATGACACTTAGCGTTGAAAATATCTGAAATTACAACTGAACGCTCGAGAATAGTTGAACCCATAGAATAAAGACTAAAGACGTAGAAGCCTGCAAACAATTTCGAAACAGTCCAATTCGCTCGAATCGTTTTACGACGGAATAATTACTTGTGTGATATAACTTTTGAAACTATCATGGTTATTAATATTATTTAGATTTATCAATCAATCATGGTAAATATCCCGTTTTAAATCTAAATAATACTTGTGTGATGTTGATGAATGCTACAAATACTAAAATACTTTTTTTTATAAGCCCAGTAAAAATATCTTTTTTTATATTAAAGAAATAAGTATGTATGTATATTTTGCTTTTGTGTAACATCATACAGGGATTTGAATTGCTTTTTAATGGGACTTCTATGTTTTTAGTCCTTATTCTAAAACTTGATCTAACCTAAAATTGACAAAACATTTTTATGTATGTATACAATGTGTATTTTCAAACTTTGATCAAACAAATTGTGATCCAAGACATAAAAATATCGATAAATATCGATTAAAAAAAAATTATATGTTAGCTATTTAAAAAAGAAAAGCAGTTTTAATATTTTTTTTAATGAATTGAATTCATCAGGTTTTTAACTTTCAAGTTTCTTTTATATTTATCGATAAATTTATGTCGTGTATCCGCACATTTCGTTCGATCAAGGTTCGAAAATACACATTGTATTTGTCGTTGTCGAACATCACACCGGGTCCGTTAGATAAAGTAGAGTAGATAATTATGGTGATTCGAGTTGCTGTTTTAGCCTTGTTGAGCCCCTAGTGTGTACGTTTGCGTGTACCCCCAGGAGCCCCCCGCGCCCGCGCCCCCCGCGTCCCCCGCGCCCCCCGCGCCGGACACGCCGCCCTGCAGGTAACCGCCTCCGCCCGTCCACATTATACTCGCAATGAATCTACCTACATATATTTCCAATAAGCATGCTCATATTACTTTGAGTCTTTGGCTTTTTTACTAAAATGTTGCAACAGATAAGTCAAAGTCAAAACATTTGTTCCATAGAAGCACGTGGCGTACGTGGACAGGTCAACTTAAAATTAATAAAATTCAATTGTTAAAACAAAGATTATCAAGGAAATAACATTGTCTTGACAGTTCGCTTCAATGTTTTATACTGAGTTGAGAAGCGAATAGCTTTATTTTTTTTCAATTTTGTCGTTATTTCAATTTTGGAGTTCTTATTTATAGGTAGCAACGTAGATTAAGAAATTATATTGTCAGTGTGTATTATATTTTAACGCTTAAATTATTTACTAAAGTCACTTTGACATAAATAATGTTTGCATTACATAAATCACGTTCTGTAACTACTTTCTATATTGATTTCTATGTAAAACAAAAATTTAAATAAACGTACATACGTAGTAAATGTTATAAACTGCTGTATCGATTCATCATCTTCCTACTGTTGGCCGCATTATGCGCCGGCGGCGTAACGTGCTACCCTTGGCCGCATTATGCGCCGGCGGCGTAACGTGCTACCCTTGGCCGCATTATGCGCCGGCGGCGTAACGTGTGCACGTTCACTCGTCTCCCAATGCGCAACGTTCTTATACATTCAGTAGATTTGTTCACTGGCCTACCTCTTTCCATGTATGAATGTGCGCTCATACCGAAGCTCTGTTCGTCACCTGCTGTCGTGCGGATTGTCCAGCGTCAACGATGTGTTCGCAGAAGACTCGCTGAGAGCACGCCGGACCTGGTGCTGGGGCTGCCGGGCGACGCGCCCGACGCGCCCGACGCCGCCGACACCTTCGCGCACAACCGGGACACGCTCAAGAAGAGGCCGCCTCACAGGTCGGTCCAAGGTTTCATTCACGCTAGAGATTCGCATAGAACGCGGTCCTTCCTCGCGAAACGAGCGTAGGATTCCACGGTAGCGCTCGCGGCGCAGGAGGTGGCGGGTTCGATTCCCGCCGAGCGGTCGGGTGCAATCATTTTCGCCTCCGTCCGGGTGTTTCATTCGTACGATATATCTCTCTCTAGATCCGCTTCGAAGATGTGCGACAGGAGTGTTTATGTAACTAGCGGCGTGCACGTTCCAGAGCGGCGCCGGGCGCGGAGGGCGGCTCGCCGGCGGCGGCGCGGCACACGGCGCGCGTGTGCGCCCAGTTCGCGGAGCTCACGCTGACGGGCGGCTCGCTGAAGCCGGCGCTGGCCGCCAAGCCGCGCCTGCTGCGCCGCCCGCCGCCGCCGCAGGTGCCGCCCGCCGCCGCCCCCGCAGCCGAGGAGGGCCGCGCGCCCGAGGAGTCCGCCTTATGAGCGCGCTTCGCCCGGAGCGGGGGGGGCGTTGCGGCGGGACGCCGCGTCACTTTTACACCTTCCCGTATCGATCTGCTAGTTTTTATCCGTGTATCGTATGCTGTAGGTTTTATCGGACCCGATGTACTCAATAAACAGTATTACCGACGCGGTGTTTCATTCGTCCCCCGGCTTCGGGCTCCCGGAGCCCCCGCGCCGATCGGTGTCATCATTTTTGTTCCTGATATTTCATTATATTTTTTTATTTTAATTGGATACCTTGAGAGGTGAGAACTAAAGTTAAACCTATCTCATTTAGTATCAATAAATTATCACTAAATAAACAGAGGTTTTTTTTTTTTTTAACTTCTAAGCGGTAAAAAACTTTGATCAACTGATATGAGTCTAAACATGACCTAGAGATTAGATTAGACAAAAAAAAAAAGAGGCCTTTTTTCGAAAAAAAGGCCTCCAAATCGTAAAGTTGTAGAACAAAAAATGTTCGCCTGGTGCGCGCCCTTCTCCCCCTTTCCGCAGTATATACCATAAAGGAAACACCTTGTATACTCAAATTAAAATAACACAGTGGCCATATTTAAATAGCGCGCAGAATGGTTTCTAATGGTCGTTGGACCGAAAGTTTTAGATCCATTCTAAAACTTTCGGTTCGGCAAGCGGAGCGTACTAGGATGTCCAGCAACTAGATGGACGGACGACCTGCTGAAGGGCGCGGGGGTGCCGGCCGCTGCCAGCCGATATTATGCCTGAAATTAGCAATTAATGATAATGATTTACTTCTGTATTTGGCTGTGATATGTACTTACCTATGTGCGAATAGTGTAGTTGTTGATTCTTATGTGTAGGAGATAATCATCATCATCATCACCCTATTAACGTTCCCACTGCTGGGACACAGGGCTCTCTGGGCGAGAGAGATAAGGCCTTAATTCACCACGCTGGCCTAGTGCGGGTTGGTGAATGTCACATGTCCTTCAAACTCTAAAGATCTCAGAACATGCCGGTTTCCTCACGATGTTTTCCTTCACCGTTAAAGCACGTGTTTTAAGCGCACATAAATTTCTCATGAAGAAAAATCCAGAGGTGCGTGGCGGGGTTTGAACCCACGACCTTCGGAATGAATTTCGGAATATCGTGACATGTACTTGAATTGAAAATGTATTTGGCAAATAAATGATTGATTTGATTTGATTTGATTTGAAAGTCAAGTGTCCTCCCACTAAGCCAACACGGCTTAGTGGGCTTAGTAGGAGATAAGGTCTGGTATAACTTCAGGTTCCATGATACATACTTTATATTTCCACTTGATTACAATATTACTAATACATGAGTGCACCTAGCGAGCGGGGAGCCGACTGCCGGCGCCGCGCACGAACCCTGCGCGTCAGCCCACACACCGGCGCTACCTGCACGCCACACCTGCACCGCGAGCTTCCAGCCAGGATGTGCAGGATAACAATATCAACAAGAATGTTTTATTTATATTTGAGAGCTAGGGAAGTGTTATCTCTACCTATAAAAACACTTCTTTAGGAAATGTACCTACTTATCCTACTACTATTATAAAGGCGAAAGTTTGTAAGTATGGATGTATGGATGTTTGTTACTCTTTCACGCGAAAACTACTGAACCGATTTAAATGAAATTTGGTACACAGAATCTCTAGAGCCTGAAAAATAACATAAGCTACTTTTTACCGCGGGAAAACGTCATTCCGCGGGAAAATCCATTATAACGCGGGTAACACCGCGGGACACAGCTAGTCTTCTATAAAAACGATGGGTCTCTGAAACGGGTATGAGTATACCTACTTATTCATTTTGGAACAACCAATGGGGAATTTTAATTACTTATTTTGATTATGTTTGGTTTTGGACAATTGAACCACCTCATTTTCACCTCGCCTTGCTTCCTTCCAGGCTCGATTGACGCCAATCCAGTCGCGGGCACCGCCCACAGACTGCTCGTCTCTCGATCTATTACTAAGTACTTTAAATCAAATACTACCTGTACCACTCAAAACGAGTTAATAAATTTGAGGGAATTTGTTGGTCTAAAAAATAAGTACCTAAGTACCTACCTCCTTAATGAGAGTCGGTGAAAACTCAATATAAACCCCGACAAAAAAGAAGAGTGTTAGATATAAGTTTTGACGTGTCTGTCTGTCTTATCATAGCTCCCGAACGGATGAAGCGATTTCAATTTAGTTTTGTTTTGTATGAAAGGTGAGTTTTGCGCGAGTGTTCTTAGACATGTTTGATCAAAATTGGTTGAGCCGTTTAACAGTTATGAAGGTCTTCATCATCATCATCACCCACTGCTGGGGCACGGGGACTTATCTCTTGGTGAGAGACATTAGGCCTTAATTCGCGGCCAAGTGCGGGTTGGTGAATGACACATGTTATTCAAACTCTCTATAGGTCTCAGAACATGCCGGTTTCCTCACGATGTTTGCTTTACCGTTAAAACTCGAAGTTTAAAACCGCTCATACATGTTTGAAGAAGAAAAAGCGCATAACGTGCACATTACAAAATAAATAGTTATGACTTTTACTTCACATAAAGTGAAAGTAAATTAGGTAAGTACCTACTAAATTCGGGGGTATTTAAATTTTAAATTTATATTATTAGATATCGTTAAAGGAAAAATTAAACGCGTTATCGAAGTTTATTTTAGCCGGCCTGGGTATTCCGGGTTCATCAAAAATATAGACTAAGATTCAAACGTCACCTTTGTTTGTTTCTTACAACCAAAAGTTGTAATAATATTAGTACCTTCCTAGTTACTAATATTATTACAACTTAAAAACAACAATAAAGGTGTCAACATAATAGATTCCCTGACATGAGCCCCGTTGGGGCATTACAACTTCAACTTAACTGAAGATGTATCCTATACTATGTTTACTTAAATAAAATATCTTAATAATAGGAACAGTTGGTAAGTATTTAACATTTTATATAAAATTTTTGTAAATTAGGTAATTATAGAAGATTCTGAAATTTAACTGTAACTAGAATTTTACAATTTATAACAAATCTAAATTATATATTAAAGTTATCTATATAAATAAAAATGAATTGTTGTTCGTTAGTCTGATTAAAACTCGAGAACGGCTGAACGGATTTATCTTATCATAGTCTTCAAATGTTCGTGGAGGTCTAGGGAAGGTTTAAAAGGCGAGAAAAAATAAAATAATTGCCGGGAAAAAAAATTGAATAAAAACCCGTGCGAAGCCGGGGCGGGCCACTAGTTTATAATAAAGTAGCCGGTGATGAAATCATTAATTTTATTTGTAAACTAATATCTTTGCATTTCTATTTTATTAAGTTATTTATCACTGATTGTTATCTATACCTACATTTAATATATTAGTGTAGCGCGAAGGGAATAAACCCTTTAGCGCGGTAAGGAACACACCCTTTATTGATATAGTTCGCACCACCTCCGCCTTGGACGGCGAGATGGCGCTAATGTCGCGTAGCGACAGTCCGCCCGAGCCCCGCGAACCGGCGCGATACACGCGCTGTGATATTATTGTTTTCCCTTGTTTTATGTGTTTTTACCCCTTTCTCTTATTTGTTATTGTGTTCTATGTTTATTTTATTATACCTGTGACTGTACAAAATCGTGTTTCGAACTCATTTCCTAGCCCAAAACGAACCCTGAGAATACCTCATCTTATAGTGACGCCCAACTCGCGGGCACGATTATACAGTGAACTCACAGTGAAAAATCAGTGACCACCTAACTACCTATCGTGAAACAGTGCGAGGAACCGCTGTGAGCCAAAAACCGATAGTGATACCTCTAAGGAGACTGTGTCAAACACGAAGAAAACACCCGGGCGAGTCCATTTTACCGCGCGACGTGAGAAACCGTTTGTCGAGTGCGAGCAAAAGGCGGGAAACAGTGACGCTAGGCGGTGAATACCTACCTATAACCCGCTTACCTGTGAACCCTCATAACCTTGCCTACTTACCGCTCTTCATCCGTGAGATCTTACCTACCTCGTCGCACGACGGTGCAGGGAGAATTACCTACACACACCACCATTCGTACCTATACATACCTACTTCGTGACACGCGTGGAAACTGTGCGAGCACACCTACACCCTGTTACCATGCCGCTCACGTCACGCGCCGGCGAAAGGTAGGTACGAATCGGATTCCGACAATGACCAAGAGACAAACACCACGGTCAAACCAAGTATCGCCATGACAGAAGAAATGCTTCAGACAATCATCTACAATATCACGCAGACGCAAGCCGAAGCGAACCGTGTTCTGATTGAAAGCATCCTGGCGAGTACATTGAGCAAAGAACGAGCGCCGTGTCCATCTGCAGCATGTCCTGGAACCTCGAGCCACGCGACGCATAGCGGGAACTTCGCGAAGTGCACGTCGCGCTTTGACGGGTCGACGGGGCACGCGGACGAGCTGGAAGCCTTCATCGACGCGATCGAGGTGTACCGCGAGTGCACCGCCGTCAGCGAGGAGCACGCCCTGCGCGGCCTGCCGATGCTGCTGGTCGGCGAGGCGGCCGTGTTCTTGCGCGGCGTGAAGGCGGCCGTGAAGTCCTGGCCCGACGCGCTGCAACGTCTACGAGCGATGTACGGAGTGCCGCGACCCGCGTATAAACTATTCCGCGATATTTTCTCGTGTGAACAGAACAATGAACGAGCTGATGTGTTCATTTGTAAAGTGCGAGCATCACTCTCGAAATTACCGTACGATGTACCGGAAGTGATGAAGTTAGACATAGTATACGGTTTACTAGATTATAAGATTAGGCAGCGAGTGTGTCGCGACGCGGTTGATGACCTGGATCAGCTCATATCTAAGGTCAGGTTGGTAGAGGAGTCCTTGGCGGAGGTGAGTACATTTATCCCTTCAACCGGTGTGAGCTAGGGCATGCAATTATCGAAACTTTTCGATAATCGATAATTCGATATTTATCGCTCTATTTATCGATAAATATCGATAATTATCGGTTTTGGTAAAGGAAAAATATCTTTACGTTTCGGATGCTCTATTTATCCAATCTGTATTTAATTTTTGTATTACCGACTATTAATCTATCTATATCGTTATATACTACTCAAAACAAAATAAGGTCCACCACGAATTTTCCCATTTTTTATTTTTTGTTTCGGATTTTTTGCTTTGATTGTTTTAAATTTAATAAAACAATGTTTTTTAAATTAAATGAAATAAATTTTAATGCAATTAGACCTAAGATAATTAACATTTCAATGTTTTTAGATTTTATCACTTTTTATGGCTGTTTACACCTGACAATAATTATCATTAAATTGTAGACTAAAGCACAGCTAAGTTGTTTATTTATTTTTTAATATCGGGTATGTCCTCCCCTCTTCAAAACATATTCTTGAAGCCTCGATGGCATGCTCTCAATAAGTTGGCGGATGTTTTTAAGTGATATCTCCTCCCAGCACCTTTTCAGCAATTGAATCAACTCTTGCTGGCTGTGGACATCCTCTTCAGCTGCACGGACTCGGCGTTTTAATTGGTCCCAAAGGTGTTCAATTGGATTCAGGTCAGGGCTGTTCGCAGGCCATGCCATAAGTTGAATATTGGCTTCCTCCAGGACAGAGATAGTCGCCCGGGCTGTGTGCGGTCGTGCATTATCCTGCATCAGGATGAAACCGTCCACCGCTCGTTGTGAAAATGGGATCACATATGGCCTGACAACCCGTTTGATGTAACTCTGAGACGTCACAGTGCCCTCATTCAGAAAAACAAGGTCAGTTTTACCTTGCAAGCTGATCCCGCCCCAGACCATGACATTGGGACCACCATATCTGTCACGTTCGTGAATGCAAGGATCGGTAAATCTTTCTCCGCTTCTTCTCCGCATACGTCCATCGTCACTAAAATACTTCACCTTACACTCATCCGTAAAAAGCACCTTACGCCATTCCTCCATACCCCATTCAAGATGTTGACTTGCAAACCGTAATCGATTTGCACGATGAGCACAGTCTAGTCAGTTTAGTGCGGGTTACAGGCCTTTGTGAATGTTGCTGGTCTTCGTTCAAACGATTCCTAATGGTGTGGTCGCTGACAAGGGTACCAGTAGTCCGGCGTAATCGGTTTTGTAATGCCCGCGCTGTCACGTTACGATCACGTCGTGCAGTAAGTCCACCACGTACCACAATCATCATATCGTCGTTGAGAGTCGACCACGTACCGGTCTTTCTGAGCGGTGGTAGCTCGAATTCTTCCAGAGCCACGACGCCGGGATACACTCCCGGTCACCTGATACCGGTTCCAAAGGTTTTATATAGCCCTTCGCGAACATCCCAACTGTAAGGCCACGGAACTTTGCGATTGCTATTATCGTTAACGCAACACTTGAGAACAATATGCAATAATAAAAAAAATATTTTCGTCGCGAGGTTCAGCAAAAAATAGTCTCGAAACAAAATTACTCGGGTGGCCCTTATTTTGTTTTGAGTAGTACTAGTATAGTATAAATCCTTCCATCATCGAACTTTGCCTGAATCACACACAACGAAAATTAAAATTCAAACCATTCAACCAAAGCCATAAAAACAGGTAAGCTTGCTTGCGCGGCATTTGCGCGGGTAATTTTAAACACTCGCGATTGAGGCGCCGTGATGGGAATGGTTTTGATGATTATATAAGAAATTATTTTTGAAGTGAAACTTCTATAGAATCGTAGTGATTTCAAACCGGATGCAAAAAGATGAAACGGAAATGACAAGAGACACAAATACAATGCTTTATTTAAATTTCTTTGCGCGATACTTCGTAGTTGAGACTACGAAGTATCGCGCAAAGAGGTATTGCTGTATTTTATTTATATTATTTTGTAACATACTTTATGTAATACGCTTTATTGAAGTATTATAAATAATCCGAATAATTACAGATATATGTTTGTTTCTCTTATCATTTTAGCAGATGCGTTCATTTACCCTTTTTTTCTATTCGATATATTATATCGAATAGAAAAAAAGGGTAAATGAACAACAATTATTACACATAATATACAACAATTATTAAAATTATTACAACAATAATTATGATATATTATATCATAATTTTAGTTCGTAAGTAGACTCCAATCGTCGTAGCTGACACACACACACATTTTTTTATTCTTCTTATTCTTTCGTCGATTTACTGAAGTTTCACTTCTATCGTGTGTGAATCGCACACACACCTTTTTTTTTATCGATATTTTATCGTTTTTTTTCGATAATTATCGCCGACATAAATGAGCCGATTACCGATAATTTATCGATTATCGGTTTGCATGCCCTAGAATGCTGCGAAAACTATTGAATATATAACAAAGTGATGTATTACAACTTTGTAGAACTTATCATTATCTACAAAAAACGTCGTTACATAATATCTCTAACTATTAAAATTTTGTGACAATATACGATTTTTTTGAAAAAAAAATCCCAAAATCTTTCTTTAATCGCGAATGCTGCGAAAACTATTGAATATATAACAAAGTGATGTATTACAACTTTGTAGAACATATCATTATCTACAAAAAACGTCGTTACATCATATCTCTAACTATTATAGTTTTGAAACAAAAAGCGATTTTTTATATTAAAAAATTAAAATACCACTGTTTGAAAAGGCTCTTTATTTGTATCTTGGTATTAATCCTTAACAAAATAAATAATTTATTATGTAAGATTGCTTTAAAACCTTTATATAACTTTTTTAATTATTAGATTTTGACATTCCATTCAAAAGTTTATCACGAGTTAATTTTTTTTGTGGAGTGGCAGGCGTCACTCGGGCACGAAGGTACGGGAGGGGGGTTAAGATCACGAAATAATCTGCCGCGCGGGGTCGGCTCCCTACTGAATGGTCGTGTGCGGAAATAAAAATATTGTCGCTTGATATAATATTTTGTCGCTTAGTTAGTAGTTAATAATTCGTTAACAGGTAACTAATCCCATTCAAAAAGTTATTTTCAGAACTAAATCCTAGCATATAGCATAGATATTGTTCATTATCGTCGGTTGCAGGTTCAATTGGGTTAACCACCAAAACACGTAAAATAAGTTGTGTATACAGTTTTTTTTAGTTTTTTCTGCTCTTTCGAATAGCATAATAATAGAATTATAGCTTTAAAAAAATAGGTACAGTTACGCTACACATTTTAACTGTGAATTTGCAGACTTCCGTCGAAATTATGTTGTAACTGAGTAGGTATGTGATCCATTTACATAAGTCAAATTGTTGTATTCCTATTGGTGTATGTATCTTGGCAAACCAGCATTGCTCTTACACTAATTCTTAGCTTGAACGAAAAATTATAACCACACATACACCAATATAAAACCAACTTTCTTCAAAAAAAGAAAGTTACACCAATTGACCCGAACCAAGTTAATGTTTGTTATCGGTTACACCAATTTGAGCATTGCAATCAATAGTATGTTTTCTCATACCTTAATCTTCTTAAAAATAATAAATCTAAATTTAAAATATAAGAAAAACCCCCGATTCGAATCCTTCAATTTCCTTACAAGTAAAACACCATAATAATGTGTAATGTGCACGCAATGCGGTTTCATTTGATACCCACTCGAGATTTTTGCAGATTTTCGGTTTTCCTTCCCCACTCTAACCCCCACAATTTTTAAACGGCATAACCGATTTTCATGAAAAATGTTTATGAGCACTCGCGCCAGACTCACCTTTTAAACAAAAAAAAAGTGTGTGTGTGTCAGCTACGACGCACGATTGGAGTTTACTCCTTACGAACTATAAATTATGATACATATCGAATAGAAAAAAAGGGTAAATGAACGCAACGCATCTGCTAAAATGATAAGAAAAACAAACATATATCTGTAATTATTCGGATTATTTATATTACTTCAATAAAGCGTATTACATAAAGTATGTTACAAAATAATATAAATAAAATACAGCAATACCTCTTTGCGCGTTACTTCGTAGTCTCAACTACGAAGTATCGCGCAAAGAGGAGACCCCGAGAATGAGATACGCTGTGTAATGACTGTATTCCATCTCATTCTTTTACACGTTAAATCCTACAGATATACAGTGTGTCCCTGGATAAAGTGCAACCCCGAAAGGGGGTGAAACTAGATCAAAAATTATCGACAAAAAAAATTGTTTTTTTTTTTTTTTTTTTAATTCTTTTATACTTTATCGATGATTTAAAATTTTTATTACTCACTAATGACTCTATTTACAAAAAAAAATATTTCTTCCAAAGTAGTGGGTCTATTTTTTTTAAATAAAAGCCATAATCATGTCAGATATGTGATAATGACAATAAAATAACAAATAACTCACAAACGAGTGGCTATCGTGACTTAAAGTTTAATTATTGTATTAAAATTACATATTTTTCTGCTGTTTTTTTCAATAATCTCAAAAAATCTTAAAATTAAGCATATAATACTACATATTTTTATGACTTTTTCATTATTGTCTATCATAATACCTTTTAAACAAAAAAAGAATCTACGTTCTAACACAAAAAATGCGCTGGCTAGGAGCTTTTAAAGTAGACTACTGATTACGTCACCACTCAGGTAGAGACCGTTTTTCTAACTTCTATTGTTGTACAGTATGGTCGCTGGGCCTGTTGTATGAAATATGAAGGGTGGGGATCAAAACAGGACTCACAACAAGGCACGCACAGTCAGCTAGCCAGTCGCTCTAGTCTTGCGCATTTTAGTTCGCGACCGGGAGCGATCAATTTAGTTCGCCGGTCTTTGGCGAACTAGGTCGTTCTTTTAGTTCGTCCGCTCCTTTCATAGTCTTGCGCATTTTAATTCGCGACCGGGAGCAATCAATTTAGTTCGCCGGTCTTTGGCGAACTAGGTCGTTATTTTAGTTCGTCCGCTCCTTTCACAAATTCCGGTTAAATAGATCAGTCGTTCGGCGTTCGCTTCGTCGCGCTGTTTTGTTTATTATTATAATGTTGATAATGTTCATCAATCAGCTTGCAGTAGTAAATTACTTACTATTTCAGTATATTAATAAAATATAGTGGATGAATATTGCAAATGGATTCGTTTTTTAGTTGATTGCAGAAAAGAAAATTATATTAGCTGTATTAATATTACGAATGTGTTTATTTATGATAGATAATGAATAAATAAAAATATATTATTTTACAAATAATCAACGTTTATTAAGTTTTTGAACATAGCACAAACAATGGTACAAAAAATATACCTACCTACTTATATATTATATTATTTATAAAAACAATCTTATACTTTGGTTCAGTATTAGCTTTTAATCATGTTTTTGTTATTATCTAAGATTTAACCTTTTTCGAACAAAATATAATATCTAACTATATTTTTAAGAAAAATAACACAAATATAATATTTCAGTACCTATCAATTAGGCATAGAAAATAAATAAAACCTCGAGTGAGATCATAAACTACAAGTACAAGTACTTTTTAACTTACGTATTATTAGTGAATCAGTCATCATTAAACATTAATCAGTCTTCTAATTATCAAGTCACTTATTACAACTTACATATTATTATGTAAAAATATTAATTTGGACACTTTACTTGTGGATAATAATGTTCTTCTTTCGTTTAGAATTTGTCCTGTCGCCGAAAATACGCGTTCGCATGGCACTGATGTAGCTACTATGCAAAATCTCCTTAACATAAATGCGTAAACATGAGGATATAACTGACGACGATCATGCCACCACAGAAGCGGATCCTTTTTCCTATCTAAATACTCTTCATTTAGGTATTTATCGAGCTCGCGAATACCAGCGGCAGATTGATTATCTGGTCTAATAATTTTGTTAATTTCTTTGTCGTACTCGTCCCATATACTCTCTCCTTTTTTTAAATTACCGCTCCTGCTAGACTCCGATATCTCGCTAGGATTAGGAACAGGTTCTGGAATATCCTGTTGTATTAACTGGACTCTGCCTATTTTATACCTGAGACCTTGTAACGCAACTTCGCAAGCTCTTTGGTTTTTAAACACTCTTTGTCTGAACCGGGGGTCCAGAATGGTACACTCAGCGTATAAAATATTATTTTCTATGTCTTTAAAACGGTCTTCCATGCCTTTCTTTAACGCTGACTGCACTGCGACAACTTTTTCGTTATTAGATGCATGTCTTTGGAGAAAACTTTTGAGCAAATTGCAAAACACAATAACTTTTGACAAAGTCACATTTTTTTCGGCGCTAATTTCTACTGTGATTTCATAGAATGGCTTTAGTAAAGGCAAGACTCCTTCAATTATCTCCCAGTCCTGTTCTTTAATAGAGAGGTCAGAACGTTGAAGAGCAAGCGTGGCAATAACAGCATCCTTTACCTGTACAATTCGCTGAAGCATATCAAATGTAGAGTTCCAACGGGTCTTCACGTCCTGTTTGAGCTTGAGCACGGGCAAATTCATTTGTTGTTGTGTAGCTGTTAATTTTTTTTGACCTTGCGTGCTACGATGAAAGTATTCAACAATATTTTTAACTTGCGTTATAACGTCAGTTATTTCAGTAGTGGCTTGTTGTACAACAAGATTTAGAGAGTGAGCAAAGCACGCGATTGACCGCCACTCACCAAGTCTGACAGCAGATAAGATGTTTGCAGCATTGTCGCTAATTATTGCAGCAACTTTGTGTGAAATATGCCACTCTGCCATAACACTTTTCATGAAATCACATAAGTTTTGACTGGTATGCCGTTCATTATAATTTATACAGCCAAGTAATGCCGACTGAAGTTTAGTATCTTCGTCTATAAAATGAGCTACGATAGCTATATAGCTCTCATTATTTCTAGATGTCCAGCCATCGGTACTGAGGGATAATGCAGATACAGCTTGCACTTTCTTTTTTACTTCAACTGTTAATTCTTCATGTACCCTCGACATTAAATTTTCTGATAAAGTTTTTCTTGACGGTAGTTGGTAGCCTGGGCAATGGGAAACCAATTCAATAAGTTTTCGCATTTCTTTTTCTTCCACTATTCGCAGAGCATGATGACCTTTGGCTACCATCTTTACAACTTGCCTGTCTATTTGTTCAACCTTTCGAATAGGCTGTGGTCTGCGAATGTATTGGCTCATTGATTGTTGGGTATCTGCTACTCTTGGCGATGCTGAGGTAATATTCTCCGACTCGGATGTTGTTTGATTCGACTCAAGTGAGTTTGAATTAGATATAATCGGTGTTTGTCTTTCAATTACTAATGGAATCAAAGCGTGCTTTGATTTCATATGCCTGGTTAAGTTTCCGTTTGAGCCTCCTGCAATACTTATTATTGTCGAACAATAGTTACATTTTGCTTTTTTTTTATCTGTGTCTTCAATGAAATGTGTCCACAAGGAACTATGTTTTCGTTTTGATGACATCGCAATAAAGATTTAAGAACCTAAAACAAACATGACATAACCAATAAACAAAGTAATAGGTACACTACTTCACATTAATCCTATTAAAAGTAATAGGTACCTACATAATTTTTCAATGTATAAAGTATTTTAATTTATTTATTTATTATATATAAATCACATACAACTTACAGATTACTTATAATCTAAAACGTTATAATGTGGCACAAAATTATATTAACTTTTAACAATATCTTTATTATTAATAGTAACAATAACCATTTAACATTATAAATACAAGGTAGTTACCTGTTATCGGTTATTGTTGTATTTACTATCAAAACATTCGCCATGCGCACCGCTGACTGACTGAGCTAAAGAGCGAAAAGGAACGGACGAAAGTTCAATCATTGCCCGCTCTCGCTCACAACAAATCCGCGCTCCGCGCGCCGCGTAGGAACTAGTGAACTAAGGAGCGGTCTCTCTGCGACCTAGTTCGCGTAGTTCGTGCGAAAGAGCGCTCTTTCGAACTAGGTCGTTCGCGAACTACACAAGACTAAGTCGCTCCGATAATCTCGCCGCTGCTGCTACCTTACCGCGCCTTCAAGTTTTTGTTACGTTGTTTTGCTTTTGTTTTGTTATTGAATTCTTTGTTACGTTTTTGACTGTACTGTGTTGTGGAGATGCCGCGATTGACTGAGTTCTCTCCGCGAGAAATCGCTGACATCCATTATTATTATGGTATGTCACGTGGACTCACAACAGTCGCTCGATCTGCATACATAAATGCATTTCCGAGCAGACTTATACCGTCAGCACGAAATTTCCAAGAAGTTCACCGAAAGTTAACCAACATCGGACTTGGATTAGCAAGAGATCGCCGTGAGCAACAGGGTGCCATTATTGACAATTCCATAGAAGAGGCCGTTTTAAACGATTTGTTTGCTGGTCCCACAACCAGCATTCGACGCTTAGCTTTGCGTCACGGGATATCAAAAACATCCGTATGGCGAATTTTGAAGAAGGAGGGATTGCATCCATACTGTTGAGGATGGAGGTCGCTGGAGCACGAAGGTTGAGTAAAAGAAATGTTTTACGTTAAAATGCAACAGATCTCGAAACTTTTTGGAATATGGCGGCGGGCGCGCCGGTCGGTCGACGTAGACAACCGTCAGTACAGTTTTTTGAAGTGAAGTGAGGCGCGTTCGGGGTTGCCCGCAAAAATGCCTCGCCGCTATATTCTCGCGGTTCGAAATGCGTTTCATCATTTTATTAATAAAAAGTTTTTAGTAAAAATAATTAAAGCTACATAAAATAAAGGTGTACATACAATGTTAAATTAAAATTAAATTAGGCTTTATATTTTTGAGCAGCGTGCGCGTCGTCAACACTTTCCCCCCTAGTGTCGTCATAACGACGCTCAACGTCGAGCTGTAGTAATGCTACGCGCGCTGCGGGACGCTTCATAACTGACGTCCTAGTCCGTATGTCTACTACTCTTACCCTTCCGTCCTTTCCTGGATATACCTTTTCCACAATGCCTTTAGGCCAACAGTTGCGATGTAAAGAAGGATCAACCACAATCACTAAATCGCCTACCTTAAGCTGCTGCCCTTCGCGGTTCCACTTCGCCCGAGGAATGAGAACAGGTAAAATCTCTTTTACCCACCGGTTCCAGAATAAATCAGCCAAGCGCTGAGCAGTGCGCCACTGACGCCGCAGGTACAGGTCCTTGTCATCGAAGACGCCGGGGAGGGGTAAGTTAGAAGAACTTCCTAATAAAAAATGGTTAGGGGTCAAAGTTTCCTGACTCCTAGGATCCACTGATACGTGAGTAAGTGGTCTACTATTAACAATATTTTCTACCTCAGCGAGAAGAGTAATCAGTACTTCTTCTCGTGGAGCTCGCTCTTTTAAAACTACCTTAAGTGCCGTTTTCACGGTTCGAATCAAACGTTCCCACGCGCCCCCCATATGTGGACTTGCAGGCGAAATAAATTTCCACGTTACACCTTTGGTTAATGCTTCATCGATGATTTGCTGCTGGTTAAGTTCACGGAGAGAGTTCCTCAAGTCGACATTGGCCTTGGTAAGATTTGTTCCATTATCACTCATTATTGTATGTGGCCATCCGCGGCGAGCGGCCATTCTTCTAAGTGCCATGATAAGGGAATCAGCGGTTAAGTCGTTAACAAGCTCAATGTGAACCGCGCGCACCGTTAAGCAAGTAAATAACACGCCATATCGTTTAAGTCTTTGCCGTCCTACTGTGACTTCAATAGGCCCAAACAAATCTATTCCACACATAGTGAACGGGTGCTGGTGATGAGCGAGCCGTTCAGGAGGTAGGTCGCCGAGGCGCGGCGGCCTAGGGTTAGCTTTTCTAATTCTACAAACTAAACATTGCGACGCTACTGTGCGGACAGTAGGTCGCAGATTAACTATCCAATATTTCTGCCGAAGTTCGTTAACAACTAATTCGTTGAACGAGTGAGCTACACGTTCGTGATAGTATTTAACCAAAAGGCGAGTTACGCGGTCGCGCCCGTCAAGGATGATTGGGTTTTTCATCTGATCATCTACATGTTTCGCGGCGTCAATACGCCCGCCAACTCGTATAAGCCCGTTACTATCTAAAAACGGCGTTAAAGTACGTAAACGACTATCTATATTTATTTCACAACTATTATTCAACAAAGTTATTTCGCGCGAAAATGACTGTGACTGTGAATGTCTTATCAGTAAAACTTCTGCCTTATTAATAATCTCGCTATTAATAAGGAGAGTTTTATTATTCCTACATTTGGAAATGAACAACAATATGGTCGCAGTACAACGAAGCAGCCTCAACCATGACGAAAACCTATCTGGATTGGGGACCGGTAAAATCAACGTATCGCTGTAAGTATGAAAAACTGATTTAATTTCCTCTAAATCATCATTATTATTTATTTTCAATGTTTCAGGTTGCTGCGGCCAGCTTTCCAAACGTTCGTACAAAAACGCGGGTCCCAAGAACCAAGAACAATCACTACGTAAGTTGTAATCAGTTATTTTAGTAGCTAAGTCCGCCATATTAAATTCTGAGGGAACGTAATTCCATTCATTAATTTTTGACAATTCATCAATTTCTCCTAACCGGTTAGCTATAAATGTTTCATAATTACGATGTTCATTTCTAATCCAATGCAAAACAACCGTAGAATCAACCCAGTAAAATGTTTTATCTGGTTTAATTCTATGCTCTTTTTTTATTGTTTCAGCTAGGCGGCAAGCTAGGAGAGCGCCTTGAAGCTCCAGCCGTGGGATTGAGACAGATTTCAATGGCGCGACACGATTTTTACAAGCTCTAAATGACACGGAAATTTGTCCATTGTTATTAATCTTACGCCAATATGCCACCGACGCAAATGCGCGTGGGCTAGCATCCCCGAATACATGTAATTCTAACTCGCTTACACGCGTGCCGCACGCTTTGTCTGTCTCACTCGCACTACCGAAGTACCACCTAGGAATGCGTATATCAACAATTGTTTGTAGTTGTAATAACCATTCTTGAAATTGAATAAATAAATTACATGGAATTTCATCGTCCCATTTTATACCTATTCTCCACACTTCCTGCATAATTATTTTGGATTTTACAGTAAAAGGGCTTAAAAATCCATGCATATCAAAAATAGACATAATAATGCGTAATAATTCACGCTTTGTCGGCTTTCGTGTACCGTTACGAATATCAGGAGAAATACGTTTCAATGATAAATCAAATGCAAAAGTATCACTATCGGGAAACCATAACAAACCTAAAGTTCGTTCCGGCTGATTTTCAACATTGAACCTTACGGCTCTCTCACTAAGGATACCGTTTGGTGTGTTGCTCAAAACATTAATATTATTACTTAACCAATCTCGCATTGTAAAACCACCCTGTTGATTAATATAGGAAATGTCTTTAATCAATTTTGTAGCGAGGCCGATCTCGCTCACACTATCTATGTAGTCATCCATATATTGACTTTTCCTAATTGCACATACAGCTTCCGGCATAGTTTGTTCGAAACGCTGTGTGTTTTTTATTTGATTTACATATTGAGCGATAAACGGAGAACAATTAGCACCAAAAATGAGTGACGTCATGACGTACTCTATAACCCTCGGCATGCCTGGTAGGGTCCCTCAGACCCACCAACGCAGAAAAACCGTTGTATTGTAACCGAATTCGAATTTCGGGCTTTACCGCTCTCAGTAGCTGACCGTTGTGAACTCCTTGACACCAACCACTAGATTTCTAAGTCTGGGGCGTGCTCCTGTTGAAGAAGGACGTGCGTATAGCTCGCACGGGCCCCACGGACCCCACCAGGCACGCGGTGTAACATTTTTATGTAAGTATTACTCGTGGTTATTACATTTAGATAAATTATAATAAACCTTGTATCTCATGGTTAAAATAAATAAAAAGTTATATGGTCAGCAAATTTGTATGTAGGTAGGTATTACTGTCTGTTTCTATTGTTTAAATACAAATACATCGATATTGATAAATTATTTGTCAATGGATTGATTTTTTTAGTCTTAGTGGAATAATATAAATGTTCTTCAACTTCAATAAAGGTAGGTAGGTACTGATTTTGTCTGGCGAACCCATTTTACTTATTTGAAATAATTATCATTCACTTTATGATTTTAACTGTTTGTATTTGTTATTACACCAAAATGGGAAGCCATCTTCATGATCAAGAGATATGTAATTTGTTGCTGGAGGAGTTTGATGAAGACACCATCATGTTTGACTGTAGCGATACAGAGTCTGGTGATGAAAAGGCCGTGGAGGAAGACTCTCCGTCTAATTTGGAGTCTGAAAGTGAAAAATACTGCTGAAAAAAATGCAATAATTATCCAAGTGCTGGACTGTCCGGAAATAAAATATAATCGAAGAAGTTTCATCAAAGATTTGGGTCTGGCACTGATTAAACCACACCTACAATCAAGACACAAAAACCCTCGTCTTTCATTGAGTCTTTGAAATAGAATAGCCAGTCGTATTGGACTTCAGGATGAACCACCAGCTAAAAAATCTGCTCCCGGTGTAAAAAGGAGATGCCACGTTTGTCCAGCAAAAAAAGATCGCAAATCACAATATATCTGTAAGAGATGTAAGAGCCACATTTGCTTGGATCACGCAATATTCCAGTGTGCAAACTGCTTTCAAAATGAGGCTCCAGAAAACGATGTTTTAAGTGAGGACGACTAGAGATTTTATTATAGGATATAAGTTTATAGAAGTGTCTAACGTTTCCTAAGGTCTCTTTATCAGATCTCGTTTGTTTTAAGCTGATTTTGCATGTTTGTAATCATAGTAGTTTAATTTGACGTTGAAAAGAGTATAAATGTTTAATAACAGTTTTTATTTAAAAAAGACATTTGATTTTAATTTTGTTTACCTATCCCCCTTAAATATAAAGTAAATTTTAATAAATAACAATAAATTAGGATAATTGTCCACAGCATGTACCCCAAAGTTTATTTTTAAATCCGGGTCCCACAGACCCACCAGGCATACCATGTAACTTTTTACCACCAGGCATGCCGAGGGTTAATAGGGGTCACCTTCGATGATGATGATGATGATTTTTCGAGTCCATCGTCAGGTACCTCGCTGGTTAAGAAACCTTCCTGCCATAAGAAACGCAACGCGTGCGTATCTCTATCATGTATCTTTATACGCAAAAACATATCTTGTATGTCGCCTATAATACCTATAGAATTTTCCCTAAACCTTAACATTATTCCCAATAAAGATTGCAACAGATCGGGACCTTGTAAAAGAAAATCATTTAAAGAGCAATTATTAGACTTTGCAGCCGCATCAAATACTAATCGTAGTTTTTTCTTGTTCGGGTTATCGACACCGAAGTGCGGTAGGTACCAAACACGACCTTCGTTATAGCTACCTGTTATTTCTTTAGCGAAGCCGTTAGAAAATAAATGAGAAATTCTTTCTTGATAACGTAATGAGTAATCGTTATTACATAACATTTTCTTTTGAACCGATTTTAGACGTATAAAAGCATTAGAGTAGGAGTCAGGCAAACAATGATTATCCGATTTCCACGGTAAACTAACGTACCATTGTCCCTCGCGAAGCTCGGCAGTTTCCTCTAAAATAGAGATAGCGCGTAAATCATCAGGATTGACGCGGGGCTTCGTACCTACTCCAATGGCATCTAACATAAAAGATTTGCGCACTTCATTATGCAGCTGAACGCACCGCTGTTCGCAGTCCTCGGGGTGAACCAGGGCTACGCGGGGGGCGGCGATCTCAGTGGTTGTATCAGCTGGTTGAAATTCACACAAATGGAAAACATTTTCTTGTGGGCAGGTATATCCAGAACAGTCGTGAATAAGTGAGACACACAGATTAGAATTAGAGTTATGCGACATATCACTTACCGAGGTCCCGTGTACACACCAACCCAACGCTGTCTGTGCTACGTACGGCCCACGCTGCTCGCTACGATAACACTGGAAAGGTGTTATCAAATCATGGTTATCCTGACCTATCAATAACATTGGTTGCACGTCACATTTACACATATTTATTTCAGCGAAATCACTCCCTAACCCGTATTCTTTAAAGTTTATATTTGGCAGCAATTGTACTGGTAAATTTAACGAGTTTATTTTACGTGCACACAACTTATAATTTTTATTATTGTTATTTGTAATTCTAAAGTTCAATATTTGCGTTTCACACACTAATTCACCGGAATCCCATGCGCTGCGAGCTCGCATCTTCTCGTTTCTCCCGTGAAGACCAAGTTTATCTGCTAATTCGGCCGCAATCAGGGTCACCGTCGCCCCGTCGTCCAGTAGCGCGTGCGCGTGCATAGCGCCCGCAGGACCGTGCACTGTCAGCGGTACGATTTTGAGAAGTACTTTAGGGTGCAATGACCCCACTGTATGGTTCACAGTCTCATGGGTAATCTCGGTGTCTGCGAGGTCTTCGCTTTCTTTAGTACTCTCGTTCTTTTTATCGTACGGCTTGGTCCAGTGAAGTAGACGATGGTGCGGCTGGTCACAGCCCTCGATGTTGCAGTTTCTTGCAGTGCAGGAGCCGGGGTTCATATGCAGGGTTAAACATTTGTAACACAGCTTGTGTTCTCTTGCAAATCTCCAACGATCTCTACGCATCGCACGTTTGAAGCGCGGGCAGTCAGGTAGCCTATGTCCAGTCTTGTGACAGAACTTGCAGTCATTATCTTTGCTGTCATCATTGTTGTTTGAGGCATGTAATATTGTAGCTCGGCTGTGTTTGGTGAAATGTTTACCTTCATGCTGCTCTGGCTTCCTTGTAGATTGTAGATGTATATGACTAACACCAGAACTTGCTACTTTATTTGCTTCTAAGTATAAGAAGTTCCTCAGTAACTCCAATCTTGAAGTTTCATTATATGCTGGTGCGGTGAGTTGGTTTTCATAAACATAGTCTGTCCATTTGTTAATAAGTATGGTTGGTAATTTAGATAAGATGACTGAAACCAGCTCGGGGCTGCGTAGGTAATCAACCTGTTTCAACGCTATTGCAGCTGTAACATAATTCTTTATTTTTACTGCAAAGCAAATAAGCTCGTTGTGGTATGACATTGGCAACGGCTGTATTTTCTTGAGTTGTGTCACTATTTTAGTCATTATGTACTCTGGTTTACCGAAGCGTAGTTCAAGTGTATCCATGATAATGTCAGGGGAAACACCACCAATAAGCAAGGATGTCACCGCTTCTTTTGCATCACCTCGCAGACATTTTCTTAGCCGCCATACATTCTCTGGGTCAGTGTACTTACAGAGTTTGGTGGACTCATGATATGATTCCTTGAATTGTAGCCAATCCATAGGGTCGCCTGAATATGGAGGCAAGTCTTTAGAGGTAGACATTCTGGTAAGCAGCTGTTGCTGATGCTGAGGAGAAGAAGAAGCGGCAAATGCATCTCTCAGTGCTGAGGCAAGCATTTGGATATCAGTTTGGCCAGAAGTAACATTCATGCGTGGCAGTTCAGGTGCAGGCGCAGGCTGTAGCTCGGTAGATTTCTCCAACCAGTTATGTACTTTACTTGTAATGGACGAGGCAGATGATTTCTTAGAGTGCTGTGATTCCAGGTCAGCGACGTCCGCGGCGAGTCGTTTCTTGAGTAGTTCGACTCGGATTTCTGTTTTCATTCGGGCAGCCTTCGCTTCTGCTTCGACGGCTTCTATGCGAAGCTGAGCCTGAGCTGTCTCGGCCTCGAGCTCGAGTTGCCGGCGACGCGCGGAGGTGGATGACGTTGTACTTCTCTCAGACTTCTTGCTAACGCTGCACAAACTAGCGTATACTTCAGCAGGGTCATCTTTCGGCGTCGGGGGAGGTAAACAAGCGTCTGTTGCGTTTTCATCAGTGCAAACCGCATTGGCGCCACGTGGTTTTTTCATTTTGCGCGGCGTGCGCGGTGAGCGGAACATTTTACTACGAAAATGCTTCGGTGCTGAGCGTTCCGGTTCGAAGTGACCACTTTTGTTGAGGATGGAGGTCGCTGGAGCACTAAGGTTGAGTAAAAGAAATGTTTTACGTTAAAATGCAACAGATCTCGAAACTTTTTGGAATATGGCGGCGGGCGCGCCGGTCGGTCGACGTAGACAACCGTCAGTACAGTTTTTTGAAGTGAAGTGAGGCGCGTTCGGGGTTGCCCGCAAAAATGCCTCGCCGCTATATTCTCGCGGTTCGAAATGCGTTTCATCATTTTATTAATAAAAAGTTTTTAGTAAAAATAATTAAATCTACATAAAATAAAGGTGTACATACAATGTTAAATTAAAATTAAATTAGGCTTTATATTTTTGAGCAGCGTGCGCGTCGTCAACACATACCATTATCAGCGAGTACAGCATTTACATGAAAATTTAGACAATCGTGCAAGATGCGTAATGTCTACGTGGATTCAACGAAAAATTAGAAATAATCCACAATTCCTAAAAAACATTTTATGGATGGATGAATCGAAATTCACTCGGAATGGAATCACAAATTGTAGAAACTTACATGTATGGTCCGAGGAAAATCCACACCTAAAGAGGGCGTCTACTTTTCAAGTGCAATTTTCAATTAATGTATGGGCAGCTCTAATAGACGACACAATGATTGGGCCGGTTATTTTACCCGCAACATTAAATGCCGAAAGTTTTTTAAACTTATTGAGAGACGATCTGCCACTACTGCTGGAAGATGTTCCGCTGGCTACAAGGCAACAGATGTTTTTGCAGATGGACGGATGCCCAGCTCACTACGGGCGCAATGTGCGAAGTTTTTTAAACGAAAACTACGCTAATAGGTGGATCGGCCGGGATGGACCAGTTGGATGGCCGGCACGTTCACCTGACCTGACACCCCTAGACTATTTTCTGTGGGGTGTTATGAAACAAAGAGTCTATAGAACGACCGTAAACACCGAGGCAGAGTTACAAGAACAAATCATGCGATGTGCTGATGAGATAAGAAGTAACACAGAGATGGTGCTTAGAGCCACACAACAAATCGCTGTTCGTGCGGCAATGTGCCTACAACAACAAGGAAGCCATTTTGAGCATTTAATGCATTAAATAAAACCTTATTTCATACTTACGTGTAAAAAGTTAAATAAAGATGTTGTAACTAAAATTTGATTTTTAATACTACCCTGAGCAGTTAGAAAAACGGTCTCTACCTGAGTGGTGACGTAATCAGTAGTCTACTTTAAAAGCTCCTAGCCAGCGCATTTTTTGTGTTAGAACGTAGATTCTTT
Source organism: Gymnoscelis rufifasciata (assembly GCA_929108375.1). Classification (NCBI taxonomy): domain Eukaryota; kingdom Metazoa; phylum Arthropoda; class Insecta; order Lepidoptera; family Geometridae; genus Gymnoscelis; species Gymnoscelis rufifasciata. The sequence continues at coordinate 44,937 of OV815315.1, read as the reverse complement.
TTTTGTTTAAAAGGTATTATGATAGACAATAATGAAAAGTCATAAAAATATGTAGTATTATATGCTTAATTTTAAGATTTTTTGAGATTATTGAAAAAAACAGCAGAAAAATATGTAATTTTAATACAATAATTAAACTTTAAGTCACGATAGCCACTCGTTTGTGAGTTATTTGTTATTTTATTGTCATTATCACATATCTGACATGATTATGGCTTTTATTTAAAAAAAATAGACCCACTACTTTGGAAGAAATATTTTTTTTTGTAAATAGAGTCATTAGTGAGTAATAAAAATTTTAAATCATCGATAAAGTATATAAGAATTAAAAAAAAAAAAAAAACAATTTTTTTGTCGATAATTTTTGATCTAGTTTCACCCCCTTTCGGGGTTGCACTTTATCCAGGGACACACTGTATATGTTTGTCTCTTTCTACGTAACGCCTCAACTTTCGTGTTACACTTTTTGATTTTACTCCTCATAAAATTTCCGTACCGGGCCTTATAACTCAAATCGTTTCTTAAGGAGTAAACTCCAAAAAAAAACTAAGCTGAAATCGCTTCATCCGTTCGGGAGCTATGATGTCCCAGACAGATAGACACGTCAAACATAATGACACCCCTCTTTTTTTGTGTCGGGGGTTAACAATGAATCGCAAAATGTGTTGCTAAGCGCATAACTCAACAACGCCTATACCAATTTAGCCAATTTTTTTTTAAATGTTTGTTGGAGTTTAAGGATGGTTTTTACGGAGAGAAAAATTCGAATAATTTTGAAACAATTTTGAATAATTACCCGTGCAAAGCCGGGGCGTGCCGCTAGTATGATATAATTTTAATTGATAATGATTAATTGACATAACTTTATTAAATAATTATATTTAAGTAGGTAGGTACTTAGACTCAAACTCTTTTGCAGTGCCCAACGGGGTGAAGGTACATGTTGACATAGGCTAGTAATAAGACCTATGCTGTATAAACGTATGTGTAAGCAAAATAAATAAGTATATGTAATGTGTTTATTATCAGTTTTATGTTCCTTTGTCCCACTATACAGACCAAACGTCGGGTCGATGTTTATGATTCACACATCAATCGATTCCTCCTAGTAGGTACGGCGAGCGTCAGTAAGTCATGACGTTAGTGAACATTCAACATGGCGATTACTGCACTCTTTAATGTAATAATAAAAAAATGAAAGTCAAACTATATCTATACTATAATATTATAAAGAGGAAAGGTTTGATTTTTTGTTTGTTTGTATGTCTCGAACTACTGCACCGATTTAAAAACTTTTGCTGGGGTCAGCTAGTCGTTGAATAAGTATTTAAAAATCAGATTTAATTATTTTTTTACATTTTTCGATCCGGCTGTCCGTTTAGGATCTATGGATATCGAATGAAACGTGCGCAGGAACCATTACCACTTTAATAGGCTAAAGAACTGGAAAAAATCCCAAAAAAATTAAGTCACAGTCGGTTTTTTTTTTATTTCAGCTTGTTCAGCGCTTAAATAAATTATTGATGTTAAAAGAACTATGTAGACTCGCTGCAGAAAAATTGGAATATTTACTGAATATTTCCTTTGATTAACAAACTTTTATATTCATTAATCAGGATAAAACTATAATTATGCTAATTAAGAAATTATTATAATGATTAATTATTTTATTAATTTTGTAGTCCTGTTGCAAGCGATGTCACAATTTTTTCGGATCTCAGGAATAACGTTTGAGTTTTAGTATAATGAAATTAGCTATAAATAATTGTCGTGTTAACCAGAGTGGTATATGCCTCGATTTCTGCTATTAATCTGTGACCATCCGTGAAAATCTGTAATTAGCTTTCTGTTGCTACTAGGTTAGTTTATAGTGATAATCTTGGCTGTTGATTTTCCTTTAAATAAATAAATAAGTACCTACGTGGTAGATAATGAATCACACTAGCTAGAGTGTCTCTTGATAATACAACTGCCACCAGCTATTGAGATCCTAGCTGGCTCTCTGTGGTAGCAGTGTGCAGTGCGCGCCACAAGCTGATACTGAAAGCGGGGCCACCTGCCCGCACTGTTTCAACATAGTGGAGGCGGAACCCGGCTCTTTTTGTGTATAGGATGCCCGATGGGATGTGCGGGCGCCTCGGCGGGGTCAAGTGGGACATTCTACTCTGCCCACATCATGCAGTTCTAATGCGTAGAAAAGGTTATGTAGGTACGTGGTTCTCGGCGAGAGGCGGCATCGGGAGCGAGCATTGAAAAAAAATAAACAATGTGAAAAACGTTTGTCTTTATTTCTGCACAGCGCACTTACAGGCTAAGAACTTATTGCCTAATATCAACAAAATGAACATAATATTCTAAATATATTCCATATATCTAGGATAATCATGTAATTAACATACATAACAGAAATTTAATAAATAAACGTCCTAACTTACGAAGTTCCACTTAAGATAGTATCACGCCTCGCGCCCGTTCGCCGGTACAGTCCCTGCGCGCTCGCGGCAGCGGACCTGGCACCAGAACTAGAGTATTCAATAACTAGTCTTAATATATGTAATTTAATTCAAATATTCAAATATCTTACCATCATATTCTTTTACAATAAATGAGATCATGTACTAAATAAATAAAATTAATGTTTCTTTTTGGTCTTCTCTCTAGCTGTAGTTAACTCAATTACTTACGTAAGTTAATATTTCTACTATAATTATTAATTGATCAAGCGCCATCTTCCTCCTATAAATCTATTGGAGGCAACTTAGCAGGAGTCGCATCACACCGCGGGCCGGTGGTCGAGGGCACTTGCACGGAACACCGAGATTTGTTGAGAACAACAGGGAACTGAGGAGGGACGCGGGAATGAGGAGGCTCTGACCGGCTCAGCCTTGGGTTAGTTTATGTTACTGGCCGAAGCGAGAACCAGCTGGAGCCCGCTAGCGGCCGCGGAGCGGGCAGGCGGAGCCGCCGCCGCGGGACTAGTACCGCAGGCAGTGGTCGTGGTGCATCTGCGTGGCGGCGTGGTGCAGCGCCGGCGCCGCGTTCTCCTTGTCGCGCGCGTAGTGCTCCGGGGCGGGCGCCGGCGCCGCCGCGCCGTACTCCGCGCCCAGCGCCGCCGCCGCCGCCACCGCCTCGTACTCGTCGCCCGACCCGTCCGACGCCTCCAGGTACCCGAACAACCGCGCCGCGCCCGCCGCGCGGGCCTCGCGCCGCCGCGGCACCGCGCCGCCCCCCTCCGACGCGCTCTGCGTCGTCGGAGACACCGCGTAGCCGGCCGGGGGGGGGGCCGCGGCCGGCGCGGGCGCGCCCTGGATCGCGCCGCGCGGCGCCGCCGTCGGCACCTTCAGGTTGCGGCTCTCGATGTGGCTGCGGGAGGAGAGACGGGGCGTGAGAGGGGCTCGGGGCTGGGGGCGCGCGGGGGGCGGGGGGGAGGTACTCACTGCGCCTGGCGCAGGTGCTGCTGCAGCTGCGGCTGGTCGTCCGCGAGGAAGGCGCACTTGCCGCACGCCTTCTTGTTGTGCACCTTGTGCACGTGCGTGGCGAGCCGCTCGGCGCGCGCCGCCTTGTACTCGCACAGCGCGCACGCGAACGGCTTCAGGTGCGTGTTCAGGTGCCGCTTCAGGCACCAGTTGTCGACGCCGGACCACGCGCAGTAGCAGCACGCGTAGCGCCGCTCGCCCTGCAATCATTCGCGCCGTCAGCCGTCGTCTCCCGGACGTTCACTCTCGCCGTGCACGGTCCCGCACTCACCTTGCGACGCGAGGGGGTCGGCTGCGCGGCAGCGGACGGCGCCGGCTTGGCCTGCGGCGGCGGCGGCGGCGGCGGCGCGGGCTCCGGCTTGGGCGGCGCGCGCTCCTGCTTGACGAGCGGCGGCGGCGCGCGGTACTCGTGCGGCGGCGGCGCGGGCGCGGGCGCGGGCAGCAGCGCCGGCAGCGCGGCGGGCGGCGGCGGCTCGCCGGGCGGCTTCGAGTAGTAGTGCGGCTGCGCGGGCGGCGGCGCGGCGGGCGCGGGCGGCGGCGGCGGGCTCGCCTTGGGCGGCAGGCGCCGGATGCGGTTCAGGTCGTACGGCTGGTCGCGGTGCATGCGCAGGAAGTGCTTCTTGACGTGGTCGGCGCGGTTGAACTGCTTCTGGCACAGGTAGCAGTGGAACGGCTTCTCGTCGCGGTGGATGTTCTCGTGGCGCGTGAACAGGTCGCGCCGGTCCGTGGCGTACGGGCAGGCGGCGCACGCGTAGCGCTTGCCGTCGGCGGCGGGCGCGTCGGGCGGCGGCGCGGCCGGGTCGGGCGGCGGCGCGGGGGGGAGCGCGGGGGGCGGCGCGGGCGGCGCGGCGCGGCGCTCGTGGCGCAGCGCGTCCACCTTGGCCTTGAGGCGCTGCAGGTAGCGCGTGAGGTCGAGCAGCGCGGGGTTGTCGCGCAGCAGCGCGTCGGCCGCGGCGGGGTCGGACTGGTGGTCGCGCTGCAGGTGCTGGCGCACGGCGCGCGCCCAGCCCGCCTGGAAGGCGCACGCGGGCAGCGGGCAGGCGAAGGCGCGCGCGTGCGAGTGCGTGCCGAGCCAGTGCTCCGCGACGCGCGCCAGGAAGCCCACGCAGTCGCAGTCGGCGCACTTGAAGAGCCGCTGCGCCGGGTTGTAGGCGGCGACGCGCGAGTGCGCCCACGCGAGCGGCTCCTCGGCCGCGGTCCAGCGGTCCTCGGCGGTGGGGTCGGTGCGCGGCGTGAAGTTGGCCTGCAGGATGCCGGGCGGGGGGAAGCCGCCCTGCATGAGCGCGGCGAGCCCCCACGCGGTGATGTGCTCCTCGGGCCGCAGCTCGTCGTCCAGGTCGCGCTCGGCGGCGGGGAACTCGACGCCGACGACGCCCACGCCGACGCCCACGGTGGCCTCCTCGCCGTACAGCTTCTTGGTGATCTCCTTGAACATGTCCTCGCAGTCCAGCGTGAGAGACGCCACGCTGCCCGCGCCCGCGCCGCCCTCCATGCCGAGCCGAGCCCCTGACGCCGCTAACGTACTAAATGTTACTTTAGTTTACAGCTTTCTCTGTTTGCGTCATGGGCACTACGAGCACGCGACGTTCAGGGAGAATGGTTCCACTTTACTCCACCGCTCTACCCCACCGGCAGCGGCGGGCCGGCCATGGAAGGGTAAACTGAAAAAAAAAACATGAATAATGACGTTCAGGCCGATATAGTGAATAAATAATTGGAGTTTACTCCTTAAGAAACGATTTGAGTTCTAAGGCCCGGTATGGAAATTTTATGGGGAGTAAAATCAAGTGTTAACAAAAGTTGAGGCGTTACGTAGAAAGAGACAAACATATATATCTGTAGGATTCAACGTGTAAAAGAATGAGATGGAATACCGTCGAAACGTCTCGTTCGAAATAAGAACTTTAACGCATTTTGATTGGTTGTTTGTTGTGTCTCTGGAATGCGAGTTACCATTTTTGACATTCGAATACGCGTTCGAAAAAGTATTCGTCTAGCATTCACTTAGAATTTCTCAGTGAGTAGAGGTGAGAGTGCAAAGTTATTCAGTAAAATCTATACTAATATATAAAGCTGAAGAGTTTGTTTGTTTGTTTGTTTGTTTGTTTGAACGCGCTAATCTCCGAAACTACTGGTTCGAATTGAATAATTCTTTTTGTGTTGGATAGTCCAGTTATCGAGGAAGGCTATAGGCTATATCACATCACGCTATGACCAATAGGAGCAAAGATATAGTGGTAAATGTGTAAAAAACGGGAGAAATTGTTTATCTTTGAAGCCTTCCGTTGCGTGCGCCGTGAAAACGGTTCAAGTTACACAAAAAATATGTATTAAAGAATAATAGCTCTTTTAATGATCTAAAAACAGTCCGCAATAGTATATGTCTATCTTTTAAGATTAACTCACAAAAACCTTTTTTATGGTACCTAATTTGGTCGAAATATTTTGTTTAAGTTGTATCAACATAATAATATTAATCTTTATTCAAATAAATATGTTGTTGGTTAAGAGTACTTCATCCATTATAACGCGGGTAGCACCGCAGGACACAGCTAGTCATCAATATTTACAAAAAAAATTTGGCCGGACGTTTCTTTTTCACTTGGATTTCGTCTTACAAAGATAGCTTTTACGTTTTTGTGCAGGGAACTAAAACAATTGACGAATTTATGGTCCTCTCAACGCGTTTCGTTGGAACATATAATAAGTACCTACCTTCTGTTATTTATTAATTAAAATATTAAAAAGAAGCTATAGTTTCGACACCTAATTAATTTGTTCTTTGCAGTATTTAAGAATGATATTATAATTCAAAGTGAAAGAAATCAATCATCCTAAAATTGGATTTGTATAAATTGAACACAATTATTATTATTTTGTAACATACTTTATGTAATACGCTTTATTGAAGTAATATAAACAATCCGAATTATTACAGATATATGTTTGTTTCTCTTATCATTTTAGCAGATGCGTTAATGTACCCTTTTTTTCTATTCGATGTACATAATATCATAATATCGTTCGTAAGTAGTAAACTCCAATCGTGCGTCGTAGCTGACACACACACACACTTTTTTTTTTTATTTAAGTCAATTTAAATTTCACTGTACGTCTATAAATAAACATGGGTAACATGGCATTTAGCTTTAAAATACTATCCCATCAAAAACAATACTTGTCAAAAAAACCAAGTCGCGCAACTCAGTTGTTCTGCGGTAAAAAGTTGTGAGATCTAAGTAAATCCAAGTCTTCAAATTTCGTCTCAAAATTCTTTAATGTTTTATATAAATATATTAAGACTTGGCCATCGCCTGAAAACACGTGTAAATTCAATTATTTAGTGCGATGTCCAAGTCTCAATATATTTATATACAACATTAAAGAATTTTGAGACGAAATTTGAAGACTTGGTTTTACTTGGATCTCACAACTTTTTACCGCAGAACAACTGAGTTGCGCGACTTGGTTTTTTTGACAAGTATTGTTTTTGATGGGATCTCATGTCTTTTTGTATTTTGTATACAGTTCTACTTTTTTCCTTTTTGGTACCTTCTACTTATTGTATATATGTCCATATAATTTTCTTTTTGCCGGTCTAGATTGGATTTATTTATATTTCGCATTGTTATTACTTTAGTAGGTACATATTTCGTATATACGTGGCGTTGCGACAGCGCCCTCTATACCGGTCTTTTCTAGATTTTTTAGTTTTTCCTTGATTCATACACCAAACACTACTTATATTCCAAATTTGAAGCTTCTAGGTCTGCTAGAAGTGCCTTAGAATTTTGATGATCGGTGAGTCAATGAGTGACAAAATTAAGAAATTTGACCCGTTATAATTCTTAAAATACTGGTTCAAATTGAATGAAATTTGAAATATATCGTGTCTTTACAATGCCTGCATGGTTACTGAAAATTTCAGTCTTCTAGTTTTATCCACAACGAAGTTACAGGGGGTCGAAAATGGCCTGAATTGCTTCGAGAAAAGGTACGACAGCGCCCTCTATACCGGTTTTTTCTAGATTTTTTTAGTTTTTCCTTGATTCATACACCAAACACTACTTATATTCCAAATTTGAAGCTTCTAGGTCTGCTAGAAGTGCCTTAGAATTTTGATGATCGGTGAGTCAGTCAGTCAGTCAGTCAGTCAGTGAGTGACAAAATTACGAAATTTGACCCGTTATAATTCTTAAAATACTGGTTCAAATTGAATGAAATTTGAAATATACCGTGTCTTTACAATCCTGCATGGTTACTGAAAATTTCAGTCTTCTAGTTTTATCCACAACGAAGTTACAGGGGGTCGAAAATGGCCTGAATTGCTTCGAGAAAAGGATGGTACGGCCGTGCCGCTTTTTTGCTCGACTTGGTGGGGGCACTGCCGTGCCCCCAGATTTATTTAATTTGTAATGCTGTTTAATGTTATTATCAATTGTTTTCGCTTGCCTATTTATTTGTATGCTGCATGCACCAGTCATTTTGATTAAGTACTTACATTCAGATTATAGTACTAAAATTATGAAAATCGCATGTAAGTGTTCTTTATATCGGTGAAGTGCAAAATAAATAAATAAATAAAAAATAACTGAAAAAATCTCCCTCATATTATGCACGAGACGAGACGAGGAGACGCTGCGAGCAGCTGTACCTTTCGGGAAACCGCTCGTTAGGTACCTACTCTTCTAAGCGCAGCATATTAACTTTGCCCATAGTGGTACTTCCCAAGTGCGGAGGACCGCCGAGGCCGGGCGCCGCGCCGGCCGCGTGATATGCTATCAGTCACACATTCATCATTTTTCTAAACTTGTGTACAAAAAATTGAGACGAATTACGTTAGCACCATCACCATTAATAGGCCCCGTATGACAGTTTATCTAAATCACCTGGGTCAGGTTACGTTTTTGATCATTAAGAATACTTTCTTGCACAAGAAAAATACAGAGTTGTACAAAAGGTGGGCTTAATGCGAAGGCATTTTCTACCTGCATATTTATCATTATTTTATATAATTTTTTAATTTATAAGTTTGACATTTTCTTGTGGTATTTTAGTTGTAATTTAAATGTTCCTTGACATAATTTTTAATTCGTATTCGTGTGATTTAATAATGTAAATGATTTTCCTTATTAGGTATCTGTTTTGTTTTGAATGTTGTTTATTCGGCGCCGGCCCCGATGTAACGTAGTAGGTGACAAATTATTATCAGTATTTTCAACTCAAGTGCAAAAAAGCGAGAAATGTACCTAACAGTTAAAATTTATGTCAATTTCAATAATGACAAAATAAGAAAATTTTACCATTTTCTTTGGCTAATAAATAAAAAATTAAATTAATTAATTGTAGGGAATTTAATAATAATTCTTGTTATAAAAAAATACGTCTAAAGAAGGTTTTGTCCGTGGTCGGAAGTATAGCCGGAGCCAAATGAAAAATATTTGATTATCGATGTTTATGAACTTTCACTTGATTACATTATTGTGAAAAATTAAGAGTAGGTATGTAATGTTTATGATTTTTTTTTGTTTTTACGATGTTAAAGGAAAGCTCGCTCAGATTAATATGATAGATAAAGTGTGTATAAATTTTTGTTTGTTGAATCTGTTCAGACATTTATTAGGAACGCGACTGTACTATATAAATTAGGAGATAGTAATTAGTTTAGGGATGTTATCCAATTTATCAAAGATTAAATGAATACATTACATAATGTTTAACTAATGGCGTATTGAATTAGGCGACCTTAGTTTCTTCCAAGCCAAGCCGATTCTTAACGAATACCATATTAATTAATGTTAAGCACACAACACCCTCTAAGCATTGAGGATAATTCTTATGACACTAAAATTAATCAAAATATATGTTTTCTTAAATTATGGACGACTTATACTTAATTATGTTGTGTTCATAATTTATATAACGTTACATACATAATAATTATGAAACAAAGATATGATTTGATTTGAATTAGAATGTTACCGCCACTATTATGTAAATTGTATACTTACTTTATAAAAAAACCTTATTGTAAACCTTTTTGTAAATAATTTTTTTTATTATTATTATTTATTATTATTATTACTAATAGCCAATGATAAATGTTGCCTATAATATTGGCCCGAATTTATGTTACGTGATGATGCGTAAATTTTTTTTTACAATAATGTTAATATGAGTTTTAACTTTAAAACCTGTTTGTACTTTATCGATTCCTTGTTTTATCTGTAAATCTTTGATTTCTTTAGTTATTACAAATAGCACAACGTTGCCTGAAACTCTATGATCATAATATTATGAGCCAGAATTCGCGGTGGCCGGCATAGGTATGTATATAATATAATGTAGTTGTTGAGGCAAGGAATATTCAATTTATTGGGTGTACACATATAAATGAACAGCACTGGTGTTCAAGTTAAGAAGCGAGCCCTCATCCATAGCCTCCACTGACACTGACACACGCCACGCACGGCCACCGGCCACCGGCCACCGGCCACCGGCCCTCCACTGACACTGACATACGCCACGCGCGGCCACCGGCCACCGGCCACCGGCCCTCCACTGACACTGACATACGCCACGCGCGGCCACCGGCCACCGGCCACCGGCCCTCCACTGACACTGACATACGCCACGCGCGGCCACCGGCCACCGGCCACCGGCCCTCCACTGACACTGACATACGCCACGCGCGGCCACCGGCCACCGGCCACCGGCCACCGGCCCGTCGCGGCACACACCATCTAGCGAGCTACAGGGAACTTATTTATATGTTGACTGACTATTGAATTTCCTTTATTTTTTAATTTAATATAATTATTTGTTTATACTAGTTTATTGTTTATTGTTCAACACCCCATTAACGTTACTACTGCTGGGACACAGGGACTTGTCTCTTGGTGAGAGAGATAAGGCCTTGAATTCACCACGCTGGCCGAGTGCGGGTTGGTGATTGTCACATGTTTCTTGTTAAGCTCTATCAAAAAATATATAATTTTTAATTTTTAAGAAATTTTCTAATAGAAAAAGCGTCCGTAGCTACAAATTTAATTTTATTCTTTATTAAACTTTGTAAAACCTTATATCGTAAAGCAGATTAAACAACCTAAAGCGAGATTGATTACGCATAGAGCGTTCCAAGTGAATAAGACGCGATGGTGCGGCGCGGCTGATAATGCCGCCCCTCGCGCCGAGCGGCAGTGGGGGCGCGCAGGGGCGCGGGGCACGCGGGGGCGGGTGCGCTCACCTGTGCCTGCGCGCGGACACCACAGCTCGGAGCGGCGCGCCGCGAGCGACTGAGGCCACCCGCCTCCCCCCGCCCGCCCGGCGCCCCCCCCGCCCACCGCCATTCAGTGCGCGCTATCGACCGCCGCGCCCGGGCGCCCTCCGCCACCGCGCCACCCGGAACGACGCTACGAGAGACTCCTCCGCCAGCCTCGAGCCCGGCCGACACTGATTCATCGGTTTCTTATCACCCACTATTTTTATTCAAAGAGACATAATTATACAATATTAGGAGTAAAATTTGTTAATTTACATTCGTAATGTGGTCCGGAGAAGCCATCTTCCTTTCTCGACCTTCTAGCTGGTCTTCATGCCCCATCTTAGACCACATCGTTACTTTGCATCAGGCAGGTGAGATTGTGGTCAATGATTAGGTATCTAGTAAAAAAAACGGCACTCTATTTCTTAGGCTTCATTGTCTGTTCTTTTGTGAGCAGCCTGTATCTCAAGGATCGGGATAGATATTAGAAAGGTACAATATTGTTACAGCAATGTGTTTTGAGTACTAAAAGTGTGCATAAATCTATCTCATAGCTGGATTTATTTACGCCTTCTTGTTTATTAGCAAAGTATTTAAGCTCGTGGTACAATAATTTGTTTGAAAGCTCGTCATTTAATATTGTTTTTTGTTTAAGATTTCCTTAAAAATGATACGCAAATAGATTATAATTGGATCCATTTAATATTATACATATAAGTTGTATTGGGTGTGCAATTCGCCTATGGAATTCGGCTCCACTGCTGGGTGCGGGGCGCGCGGGCGGGGGCGGCGCGTAGCACCGGCCGGGGCGTCGCGCAGGGGGCGCCTACGACGCCGCGCGGCTACGGCGTAGAGGGCCCGGCGCTACGCCGCACGCCGCCGGCCCGGAGACCCGCCCGGCTACGGCGTAGCGCCGCTACAAGTAACACGCGCGCGTCGCGCAGTCTTCCGCGTGCCTCGGTGCAAGCGTCCGCCACCGAGTCGTCGCGGCAGGCGTCCCGCGGCTCCCATTGATGACAGCGCCTCCGCCGGCGGCGACCGACGAGGGGCCTCGCTCGAGCCGCGGCCCGCCGCACTAGGTGCGCCCCGACCGAGCCGCAGTGTGACCATCAATCTCGTTTTATAAATATATTCATACGCAAAGTTAATGAGAGGCGCCGGAAGCTCGAGCGCGCGGGGCTCGGGCGCGCGGGGCGGGGCCGCGCGGATCGATGACGGGGTCGCGCGCATGCGCGGCGGGCGGCGGCGGGCGGCGGGCGGCGGCGGCGCGGCGCGGCAGTCGCGCCCGGAGTGCGGCGCCGGCAGTGGGTGTCGCGCCGTCCGCTCGCCCGCGGTCGCCAGCGCGCGCGCGCGGCGCCGCCCGCATCCAGCCGCGCATGCGCGCCGCGCGCCCGCTCGACCATGTCGAGCTCTCCCAGCGCGTCCCACGATGAGATCGTACGTGCGCCCCGCCCCGCCGCGCCGCGCCGCGCCCCGCCCGCGCTCACGGTGTGCTTGTGTTGCAGATGTGCAGCCTGGCGGCGCTGGCGGGCGGCTGCCGCCCCCGCGCCCCGCCGCCCCCCGCTAAGCTGCCCTTCAGCTGGTGCTGCTGGTGCTGCTGCTGCTCCTGCTCCTCCTGGTGAGACCCCCGCCCCGCCCCGCCCCGCCCCGCCCCCGCTCCCGAGCCCGCCGACGTCCGCGGGCTTTCCTCGTTTCATTCATTACATCTGTATGATAGCCCGCGGCACGCTCACAGTTGTTAAATGAACGAGCATAGTGATTTCAACAACCGAAATACTTTTTAACGAGAATCAACTGAGTATCGAGATAGGGCGAACACACCCTATAGCAAAAAGCTGTTGTTCTGTATAACATCTCCAATAAGAGACGGTTAGTAGGTATTCGGTATAGGTAGGTACTTTTTTCACTGTATTCGGCCGAATTTTTTAAATATTTTTTTTCTTTTTTACTTATTGTACACTGACTAAACAGCATACGTCAAAAACATAGCACTTCTTAAATAAGATTTACATTCAAGTAAAATATACCCTATTTCCAAACCAAAGCGGATAGTACAAACTTACGTTATGTTTACGGCCACTCATGAAACACTGCTTCGAACTTCTGGAAAGGCTCCTGTTCCTCATTATAATAATACCCCCCCCCCCCCCCTCACCCCAATATAACGACATTTTAGTTCCTGAAATGTCGAGTATGTACCTACCTTCCTATGTGAACCTTGAATCAGAATTCCGGAAAGAAGTAATAATGTCGAAGGTATCTGTCCGAAATTGCTCAGTAGGTAACTCTAGAAATAACTTTGAACATGTGGGTTTCTAAGCACTGACTTTATTGGCGTTGTGTTTATGCAATATTACCTAGATATTACGCAAAACTCATAATTGTAGGCTCTAAACCATTTGTGACCTCTATGATCAAGAAACTCTTTCCTAGCTTTTAAGAACTGGTCTTAGATAAAACTGTTTATCTTGAAAAACCCTCTTTTCATCTGTGATTATGATTACTGTGTAGCACTCTAGCGCGTGCACATAGCAGTAATATACCCTAAAATACCTACTTTCTTTTATACAATTTTAGGGTTTGGATGTAGATTTTTATCCCAAAAAAGCATCAAAATTGCATACCGAATAATCGGTTCGGTAGAAGATAAAACCTCATAATATTCGGTATTCGGAACATCACTAGTGGGAATACATACTCGTCTTAAAGATGGGTTGTTCAGCAACCGTCCCTTCCCCGCGCCGCCGCCGCGCCGCCACCGCGCCGCCGCCGCGCCGCCGCCGCGCCGACTTAGTGCGGAAGCTACAAAACAAGATGTCGGAAGCACAATTATTATGTACCTAATTCTCAATAACGTATAACGTACAGTATCATTAACTCGGTATTTCGACGTGATCAATGGGGACTGGTCTGATATTATGTCTCGCACAAATATTTAATCAGTTAATTTGCTTTGTAAAAACGCGATACTCTCGCCTAACGTACTTTAATTTAATCATACATTAAACTTGGATTACTAACATAAAAAAAAACACTAACAACCACGTCACAGGAGCATAAATTAGATTAATATTAAGACATTATAAAATGTATTAGGAATCAAATCGATAAATTAGATTTAGATGAGGACAACGTGGGAAGAAAGTGATCATCATCACCTTGAACGTTCCCATTCAAGGTGATGATTATCACTTTCCCCCACGTGCTGGTGTCGGGGACTCCGGGGACTGCTCCGGGGACTCCGCAGTGAGTCTGCAGCTCCTATATAAATCTCGTGTCACAATGTCTGTCCTCAATGGACTCCTAAACCACTTAACCGATTATAATAAAATTCGCACACCATGTGCAGTTCGATCCAACTTGAGAGATAGGATGGTTTTTACGGCGAGAACAATTCGAATAATTTCCGGGAACATTTTATACCCGTGCGACGCCGGGGCGGGCCGCTAGTTTTTTATATAACTTTTGAAACTATCGTGGTAATCTACACTGCCTCGTTGAACCGTGCTCACGGCGCATACACCGGCGTCATATACCGAACCGAAACCGTACCGGTACCGAAATATCGGGAAACTCAAAAGATAGTCAATCATGGTAAATCCAAATATCCCGCTAATATAAATCTAAATAGTTTTTTTTAACCCCCGAAAAAAAAGAGGGGGGGTCTGTCTGTCTGTCTGGGACATCATAGCTCCCGAACGGATGGAGCGATTTCAATTTAGTTTTGTTTTTGTATAAAAGGTGAGTTTGGCCCGGGTGTTCTTAGACATGTTTCATGAAAATCGGTTGAGCCGTATAAAAGTTATGGGGGTGCGAATGGGGAAGGAAAACCGAAAATCTGCAAATATACTAATATATAGTGTGGGGTATCAAATAAAAGCGCATCGCGTCCACATTAGGGTGGCTCACAAATGTATGGAATTTTTTTTTTTTAATTTTGAGTTCTAATAGGGGGGGGGGAGGGATTTCGGTGCGTAATGTTGATGTGAAAGTAAATGCAATTTTTCATTTTTTTTCGATAACTCCTTCTGCCTCCGCACAGACCTCGAATTCAAATAAAAAACAAAAAGTCTCACTTGGGTAAAAACGTAAGAATTGAATTCCAAAATTATGTAGATAGTAATAAAAATTCAGTATTTTTTAAATAAACATTATCTATTAAGATAAAATTACTAAACAAACTAATATTCTTAGAATGACAAACACCAAATTATGTTCTTTAATTAGTTCGAAAATCTCGTTGTGAGTAAAATTTCTTCTTAAAATTTCCTTGACTCCAATTTCCCGTGTTAACATTTGTACCGTCGCAACCGATTGCCATGAGATGATGTGTGGCAATATCTTCACTGGACAGGAACTTTGCTATTGTGCTTTCAATTTTTTTGGAAGTAGATGACTTAGGTGCGATGTATCCCAAAATAAAAAAAGAATAGAAATCCGGCTCTCGTATCAGCGAAATTTGTTCTTCAATAATAGTAGTTTTTTAGCATTTACCATTTTTTCTGATAATATTTAAAGTTTTATCCTTCCTTCCGTCAAAATATGAAGCAAAGAGTTCAAAAACTGTTTTTTGCTCCGTCAAACTTGCTCTAACTTTGTTTTTCTCCCTTCGTAACTTATGTCTGTCAATTATCTCCATACCTGAGCCAATATTGAACAAAACTGATGACGAAATATCAGATACGCCATACCTGTCACAAGTCTTCGACAACGTAGGAAAAGAGACCTGTTGCGACCTCTTTCTCTTTTTATTACTATATTTGATAGTAGACTTTTCTGACGTTGTTGAAGAAGTACTTTCATCAGTTTTATCTAAAATGGCTACCGTTGAAGTAGTTAAATTAATATCTGTATAACTCTTGTTTGAGACACTATTCGAATAGATGCAGTTTGCCATAAATTTTCAATCCTGGGCACTATAATATCTGCTATTTCCACAAACACTGGTACTTTTGCGGTTTCCAATTGCAATTTTAGTTCCGGTCTGGTCCATTCGTAATATTTCATTATATCTTGATAAGTAGGTAGAACATTATCATTTAGATCACATAATATCACCAATGAGAGGACATTTAAACCCACTCCTAGTTCTTTGCATACTTAGACAAAAGCGCAATGTGCGATGGTACACGACGCGAAACGTGCGGCTAAGCGATCCCTCCCGCACTCGTTCCCCGCGTTCCAAACAAAAGATCGAGCATTATTATTTATTATATTTAAAAAAGACCATAATACATAGGCATAAGTCGGTGAATAAAGTCAGTTTATTTAATTTTTATGCAGTAATGTATCGTCAAAATAGACTCCAAAATCATGTTTTTTAAAATATTCGATGACGTTGCGGAGGCAGTTACTGGCAATCAAATCAAATAATATTTTACATAGTTGATTTTTATCCACAAACGCACAAACTTTTCACTATTAGATAACCATAAGTCGAATAAAAAAATTCGAGCCACCCTAGTCCACATTACATAATATTATGTTATTGTACATTTAAGGAAATAAAAGCATAAGAAAAACCCCCGATGGGTTTTTCTTAAATTTTATTTTTAGATTTATAATTATTTAATGTTGCACTTCATATCATTCACTAAGATATGATTTTATTCCCTCTAGTTCCGTATACCATGATGCAGATGGTAGTACGTACCTACTCGTATGTATAGTATTGTGCTATACTTAGCTATTTTATTTTCATCTCTGCCGTCAGTCAAAACTTGTTGCAGAAAATCATCTAGATTGATTGTTGTTATGTATTTATTAATGCATTTACGTCTGAGTAAATATCGATATTTATATCTATTTCATTAGTTTTGGAATTGCTCAGCCGTTGTTTAACATTAACGACAACATTAAAAGTTAAAACTGTTGTACACGTGTACATATGCCGGCGCCGCGCCGCGCCGCCTGCTGCATCCATCTCACTTGCAGCCTGATGCTGCACACACCTGCAGCCGGGAAAAGGGAAACGGCTTTTGGGTGTTTGTTTACTTTGTTTGTTTGTAGAAGTCCACCGCCCTTTGTGAATCCTGAAGTCAAACGATATAACTGGAAATCCGTAATGGGGCCACGTCCATCGCCAAGAGCGATCAAGAGCCTATTTTAAATATTAATTCCTGCAGTTGTCGTCGTCCGGAGCCGCGATACAGCGTGTTGACATCCCGCTGGAACCTCGGCGCGGTGTAACTGTTGCGGCCGCGGCGTGCGCCTTAACTAGGGCAGTGAGTCAGCGCGCGGGCGGACTCGCGCCGTCACATGTCATATTATGATCGTGCTTCCCGCGTCTATCAGATCGTAGCATGCGATGGGGCTTTCTCAGCGGCATCTCAGGTAACGCTCCCCTTCCAAGAGATGCCATCGAAAAAGCCCACGGATCGTGAAGGTCGACGATGGGGGTCCTCACTCACTATTCTCGCGAAATCGGACAATATTTTTACTGTTTGGATTCGATATACATAGTTTGATGTTTCATCAGTAGTCCGCAGCTTTACGCACGGTAGAGTCTCGCGGCCGCAGCGGTGGGAGTAGCGCCTGATGCGGAGTGTTTGTGTTGCAGCGTCGCGGCGCGTCGCGGCGGGGCGCGCGCGGGCGGGCGCGGCGCGCGGGCGGGCGCGGGGCGCGCGGGGGGCCGCCCGCCGGCCGGCGCCGCCGCGCCCGCCGCCGCCGCGCGCCGCTCCGGCCCCGACACGCCGTGAGTACTGGCCCTCGACCGCGCCGAGTGCGTCCCCCCCGCACCCCCCTCACCCCTCCGTCTGTTGCAGGCCCACGCTGGAGGACATCCAGAGCTGGGGCCAGTCCTTCGACCGCCTCATGCGCAGCTCGGGTGAGTGGCCCCGACCGCCGGCGCCGCCGCGCGCCGCAAATAGCCGCGCGCCGTCCGCCGCGTGCACGGCGCCGCGCGAGCCGCCGCGGACCGCCGCTCTCGGAACGCTCTTACTCATTATTCGACTTCAAAAGAAGATCATATATCATAGTCGATGTACCGACGTAATGTACATCGACGTGTAATGTAACGTTGAGAATTCCACGGTTCTTGTATATGTTAGTTCGGTTGAAACGTTTCCTGTTAGTTTCAGTGCGAAGGCCGCGTGGCGAGCACCGCTGGCTATTCTCCTCGAATAATGTGTGATCTAGAGCTACGGGCCGGCGCGGTGCCCTTTCTAACTCGGGTTGACTTACTTTTACATTTTGGCATTCTTAATGCCATCAGCGGCCATCTTTAAATGTAATTTTTATTCACATTTAACCCTTGACCCATTAAAAACCTATATCTTGCCTAATCCCATGTCTTTTCTGGGGAAATTTATAAAATTCAGTTACAATCCGCTATGCAGTTTGAAACTCAGCAGACAATCGATACTTTGGCATGGTATATAAAGTAAGGATAGGAGAACAATATGAGGTCAGTGAAGCGAACACGAACAGGAGAACTTCTACACAACAATCATTGTGTGTCCACCAAGTACGCGAGCAGCCGCCCGGCTCCGCGCGGCTGGTGTCATCATCATTGTGTGTCCACCAAGTACGCGAGCAGCCGCCCGGCTCCGCGCGGCTGTTGTCATCATCATTGTGTGTCCACCAAGTACGCGAGCAGCCGCCCGGCTCCGCGCGGCTGGTGTCATCATCATTGTGTGTCCACCAAGTACGCGAGCAGCCGCCCGCCACCGCGCGGCTGGTGTCATCATCATTGTGTGTCCACCAAGTACGCGAGCAGCCGCCCGCCACCGCGCGGCTGGTGTCATCATCATTGTGTGTCCACCAAGTACGCGAGCAGCCGCCCGGCTCCGCGCGGCTGGTGTCATCATCATTGTGTGTCCACCAAGTACGCGAGCAGCCGCCCGCCACCGCGCGGCTGGTGTCATCATCATTGTGTGTCCACCAAGTACGCGAGCAGCCGCCCGCCTCCGCGCGGCTGTTGTCATCATCATTGTGTGTCCACCAAGTACGCGAGCAGCCGCCCGGCTCCGCGCGGCTGTTGTCATCATCATTGTGTCCACCAAGTACGCGAGCAGCCGCCCGGCTCCGCGCGGCTGTTGTCATCATCATTGTGTGTCCACCAAGTACGCGAGCAGCCGCCCGCCTCCGCGCGGCTGGTGTCATCATCATTGTGTGTCCACCAAGTACGCGAGCAGCCGCCCGGCTCCGCGCGGCTGTTGTCATCATCATTGTGTGTCCACCAAGTACGCGAGCAGCCGCCCGGCTCCGCGCGGCTGTTGTCATCATCATTGTGTGTCCACCAAGTACGCGAGCAGCCGCCCGCCTCCGCGCGGCTGGTGTCATCATCATTGTGTGTCCACCAAGTACGCGAGCAGCCGCCCGGCTCCGCGCGGCTGTTGTCATCATCATTGTGTGTCCACCAAGTACGCGAGCAGCCGCCCGGCTCCGCGCGGCTGTTGTCATCATCATTGTGTGTCCACCAAGTACGCGAGCAGCCGCCCGCCTCCGCGCGGCTGGTGTCATCATCATTGTGTGTCCACCAAGTACGCGAGCAGCCGCCCGCCTCCGCGCGGCTGTTGTCATCATCATTGTGTGTCCACCAAGTACGCGAGCAGCCGCCCGCCTCCGCGCGGCTGTTGTCATCATCATTGTGTGTCCACCAAGTACGCGAGCAGCCGCCCGCCTCCGCGCGGCTGTTGTCATCATCATTGTGTGTCCACCAAGTACGCGAGCAGCCGCCCGGCTCCGCGCGGCTGTTGTCATCATCAATCTGTTGACATCTCGCTGTACTATCTATTGTTGTAACCCAAGGTTTAAAGCCTTAAATTAAAGATTTTTTATAGATCCCTCATCTTTTTAAATCAAAATATAGCCTATGTTAACGGGTATAGCGTAGCTTTCTATTAATGAAGAATTTTTCAAATCCGTAATTTCGAAGTCTTTTACTAACAAACAAATATTTCCTCTTTATAATATTCGTAAAGATAAATCATAGATATAGTGTAAAGCAACAGGCCACTCGCCGACCACCCGTTCCACCGCCGACCACACCAGTCTACCACCAGCGTTTACGTATCCCATGCGATGGTTCACTGATACCATGACAGGACTACTTAAGGTTGGGTCGCCTATGAACGGACGCATTTGACGAAAATATTAAACGTACTGCATTTTTATTTTAATGCTCATGATTCGATGTCGTTTTTCTGTTGCGGTCTACAAATTGATGACAAATAAATATTGTTTAATTCCTAATTTTTTGGTTTGTGTAGATGCTATCTATCTAAGCAGATTAAGCTTAAAAAGCAGACTTTTTCAACTAACCATAGTGAAGAAAATAACACTTCTGCCGAAGATCGGTCTTCTATACGTTTAGTAATAAAGTACATATTAGGAAAAGATCTGGACTTACCTCCATACATTAAGTATCAACGATCCGGTCAGGAAATTCCTGAAAAACTATCCGAGTTTGCACGTCCTGCCGGCCGCAGTGTGAGCAGAATAAAATGGCGGATCGACGTAGTAAGATCTAAGCAGTAGTGGTGCCAGCAGTAGGAAATACTACCTTGTTTTGGAGTTATTCCATGCGTCCGATCTTAGGCGACCCAACTATATGCAAGAGAGAATTCATTCCTATTGTTTTTCTTTGCACGAGAGTTAGATAAATATGTCATGCATGACAAATAAACTGCTGTATCTGCATAATTGAAAGTAAATAAAGCAGTATCAGTAGAGTGTGTGTAGAGTGCAGGGCGGTGTGTTACAGCGGGGCGCGCCGTGTTCCGCGACTTCCTGCGCGGCGAGTACTCCGAGGAGAACATCATGTTCTGGCTGGCGTGCGAGGAGCTGAAGCGCGAGCAGGACCCCGCCGCCGTCGAGGAGAAGGCGCGCTTCATCTACGAGGACTACATCTCCATCCTGTCGCCCAAGGAGGTGCGCGCCGCCGTCCCGCTCGCACCCATACCCACACCCGCGCCCGCGCCACTCACCCTCTCCCTCCCCCGCAGGTGTCGCTGGACTCGCGCGTGCGCGAGGTGGTCAACCGCAACATGGTGGAGCCGTCGCCGCACACCTTCGACGAGGCGCAGCTGCAGATCTACACGCTCATGCACCGCGACTCCTACCCGCGCTTCGTCAGCTCGCCGCTGTACCGCGCGCTGGCCCGCGCCTCCTCGCCCCCCGCGCCCGCCGCGGACCCCGCGCCCCCCGCCACCGCGCCCTGACCCCGCGCTCTGTAAATACTTCGATATACATTCGACGGGTACTAATTCTGTACATAGATAGGTTAAGTGTGATGTAGGTGCGGCGCGACCCCGGCGCCCGCGGCACTTGCTGGTCCACCGCCCCGCCCCGCCCCGCCCCGCCCCGCCGCGCCCCGCGCCCCGCGCCCCGCGCCGGCGCACACTTAGTTACGAGCAATAAAGGTGGACCAATTAAGTTTGCCGAGAAGTCAAGTCAACGAATAAATCTGTTCAAGTAATTACCCTCCGTGTTTGATTGCCCCGCGGCCGCGCGCCGCTCCTGCTTCTTGACCCAGATAATCGGACGCACACTTTTTACAAGAGCTTTGCCGCCTATTCCCGCCCGCAGTTGTGCAAGCACAGTTGCGAAATACACATGTTCGATTGGTTCTGATTCAAATTTAAATTATTGAAAAACATAGAGACCGATATATTTGCCGATAATGAGAAAACTTTATTATTGCTCGTTTGAGATTTTGTGAGAATAAAGAGTGAATGTGAATTGTTGTTATTTTATTTTATTTTATTTTATTTTATTTATTTGGGAAACAAAAAGCTTATAACTAAGATAAATTAATATGGATAAAGTGACTTCACTAAAGCTAAAAACAGTTTCCACATGTAGATACAAATTTATAAATGTGTAGTAACCATAAGTTGATTATCCTAACTTAAGCAATACAAAACTAAAACTGATAATAACTAGCCGAAACATTTACTTGTTCGGCTGCCTGTGTACGATTATACTTGTGTTAAGAGAAAGTAGAAATAATAAGAATATATACTTGTGCTGAAAAATACTAGGGTATATAAATATATTTATATGCATACTGGTATAATACTATAAGTTGTTAATTTATACAGAATTTATTGTTTTTGTGTTAAAAAAAAAGGTGTTTGTGTGTGTTTTTTAATAATAGTGTTGCAGCTATCAAAGAAAAGATCCGTCATGTTGGTATACTTTTTGTTAAATATATGCATAGTTCGAGGGAGAAATGAATTTTTGCGGTATCTTGTGACACAGGTCGGGACGTGCAATTTTAGGTGGTTGCGTCGCGAGACTCGGCTCGGTGGTACAGATAGCCCAATCTTAGATAATAGAGATGGTGAGTCTACTCGGTCATGTAAGATTTTAAATAAAAGTGAAAGGTCAGCTGCTTCTCTTCTAAGCTCAAGGGGCAATAGGTGATGATGCTTGCAGCTGTCAATATAGTCAGGAATAAATATTTTATGTCTATAGTTGATAAATTTTAAAAATTTTCTTTGTGGTTTTTCGAGCAAGTCAATATATTTCTTGTAGCAGGGATTCCAGACTTGAGAGGCATATTCCAAGTGACTTCGGACCAGTGAACAATATAGAATTTTGAGAGTTTTAAGAGACTTGAAATCCTTAGTCACGCGGAATACGAAACCTAGCATTTTCATCGCCTTAGAAGAAATTTTATCTACATGCTGATCGAACATCAATTTTGAGTCCAATAACACTCCGAGATCAACTACAGTGTTAGTTCTTAGCAGGTTTTGACCGTTTATATTGTAATTATAACTTATAACATTAGACGACCTACTAAATGAGATGCAGAGACATTTTTGAACATTGAGATCAAGTTTATTAGAGGTACAGTAGTCGTGTAGACGGTTCAGGTCACTTTGAAGGAGAAGGTGATCAGAGGGCTTTTCTATTTTTCTGAATATCTTCATGTCATCAGCGAATAGTAGAAAGTCGGAGTAGATAAAACATGAGCTAATGTCATTTACGAAAATTATAAAAAGTAGGGGGCCGAGAATGGATCCTTGGGGGACCCCAGAAGGGATCAGTGACACTCTAGAGGTATACCCATTGAGGACTACTGTCTGACAGCGCCCACTGACATATGATGCGAACCACCTGAGAAGATTGCCTCTTATGCCAGCTTTGCAGAGCTTTTCGAGTAGGATAGAGTGATCGATCCTATCAAAAGCCTTGCTGTAGTCGGTGTACACAGTGTCGGTCTGACCACCTGACTCGATGCTATCTGTGACAGAATCAATGAAGCTTACCAAATTTGTTGAAGTAGACCTGCCTCTGAGAAAACCATGTTGTTCAACAATAAACGTGTGCTTCAAGGCACAGTAGACTTGCTCATGAACAATTTTTTCAATAATTTTTGCCAGAACACACAGCTTAGAGATTGGCCTATAGTTGGTAATATCATGTTTGGGTCCCTTTTTGTGGATAGGAGTTATAGCAGCGGCTTTCCAACTTGTAGGCATAATACCCTCAGATAACGACCGTTTAAAAATCAGGGTAACAGGATAACATATAGAATTGGCGCAGTTTTTAAGTAACAGTGGATGCAGACCATCTGGACCAGCTGACTTATTACAATCTAGATTGTTTAAGGCTTTGAGTACCCTAAAAGGGGTAATTTCTACAGCAGTCACATCAGCCGGAGACATATTAGAAGAATTAGGAACTACTTGGGCAAGAGTTAAAGTATTGGACTGCTGCAGTAGATAATTAGAGTTAAAGAAGTCAGCAAATGCGTGGCAAATATTAGTGCCATTAGTCAAATTATTATTATTGAAAGTCATGCTAGACGGATAGGTATTATGTTGTTTATTAGATTTAACATATGACCAAAAAGCCTTTGGATTCAGTTTTATAGAATCTTCTACTCTAGATATGTAACTATTATAACATTCTTGTTCAATCGTCTTAGCCCGTGACTTCAATAGATTAAATGATTGTTTGTCTGATTTATTTTCATAAGTTTTGAATTTTCTGTGAAATTTATTCTTTTCTTTTAAAATACGAAGTAAATCTGCAGAATACCACGGAGGATATCTCTTGTTTCTGACTTGCTTTTGAGGTATGTACTTGTCACGTAGTTCCATCATTATTGTATTAAACAAATCAACCGCATAATCAACTGAACCATTAAGAAGGGCAGTGTCCCAGTCGTAAGTATCAAGATCGTCACACATTTTAGTATAATTGCCCTTATTGTAGCAGTAGAAGGGTCTGGATCGCGGAGCGAGGGCCCTTGCAGAAATAAACTGGGATTTGCATATAAGAGCCTGGTGATGAAGGCTATCCTCCTTCGTAAGAGGGTCAGAACAATGAGAGACAGATAACCTGTCATTGCATAAAACAAGATCTAGTATTCTACCGAGTCCATTCGTTATACAATTATATTGCCTTAAATTGTTTATATTTAAAAAGTCCATCAACTCAACATGATCATTATTAGCAGAATTAAACGAAGGAGATAGATAATTATTATCAGTATCAGCATGCCAACATATGTCACTCATATTGAAGTCGCCTAGTAAAATAATTTTATCTTCAGGGTTAATAGTACATATAGAAAAAAAACCCTCACAAAAACTTGAAAATTGAGAGGAAAACGATAAACCATGGTTTTGAGCGCAAAGATATATACATCCTAGGTGGAGCGTTAAAGCCGGGCTTATTTTAGTTTTCTCAAAATACAAAGACACCCATATATCCTCGGCCGTGGAATGCCACTCAGGGCGCGCGCGCGCAGCCAGGTCACGCCTCGCTGCGATAAGAACTCCGCCCCCTCGCGACTGCCGCGTCAGTTCACAGTCCCGATCCCGCCGCCACACCGAGTACCCGTCGTTAAATAATTCCTCTGACCTTATACCGTCATGCAGCCACGTCTCAGTCAAAACCACTATATCATACTTATAAAGTTGGAGATTACGTTTAAATTCCACTGTTTTTGTTCTCAATCCCCTAACATTTTGATAATAAATACTGAAAACCATACTCACGCTCCGATCGGGCCGTTGCCGGAACAACAGATCGATCGGAATGCGGAATGCCTATTGTAAATATCTCAATAAGTGAGTTAGGGGTTTGAAAACAAAACAGTGGATGAAGTGCAAGTATAAGTATGTATATAGCAGTGAGTGTTACGTGGAAGTTAATGTAAAACGACGTACCAGAATAGTAAATTATATGCTGCAAATAGGATGGTAAATTATAAAGTTTATTTGTAAATAGGTGCGTTGCGGTTTGTATAAATATGCATGCGAGATAATTAGGGTATAATAATATGTTTAAATTTAGGTAAGTATGTATGGAAAGTGTATGTAAATATTGCGTATGAGGTATTCTGTATAAGTATAAGGTGTTGGTAAGTATATTACGTAATATATAAAATTCCACATGAAAACGAATTGTTTGGTTTCTTAATAAGTAGTAGGTAAAAAATAGGTAGTTAGCTGCACAGTGGATAAATGAATAAAAGTACATAATACACATAATACACATTTCTTTTAAATAATGATAATAAGAGGGAACAAATATAATTAGTACACAGGCACAAACATCATCATAGCCTAGTAGTAGTCACTGTAACTTTGCCAGATCTTCTTCAGTCAGGATTTGTATGACAGGTGATTTGTCGCCTTTTCTTGTCAATATCTTGCAGTTCAGCACCCACACGTATTTATGGCCCTTCTCCCGAGCCACCTGCTTGGTTCGCGATAGAAGGCGCTTGTTGGCGGCCGTCAGGTGGTCATTCACGAACACCCGGGTGCTATCCCCTGGGAAGCCGATATCTTGTGCAGATAGCTTTTTGAACGCTCTTGCACTAGCGACAAAATTTTCCTTCATATACCTGTTGACGAAGCCTACGATGATCGACTTCTGTTTAGTAGACGAGCGTGCTCTCGTAATGAAGTTTATGTCACTTTTACACGTAGGTTGGCCGATTACTTCACCTACTTTCATTATGATATTGAAGAGGTTTTCATTGTTCTTGTCTGGAACACCTTTTAGTTCAATGTTGTTTTGCCTTAACAACTGATCCTTGGTGGCTAGATCTGATGTTACTTGTGCTAATCTAGTATTGACCTCGTCGAAGCTGACAGTGGTGCCTTGTGGGCGAACCTCTAGTTCCTGCAGCCGTTCATCCAGAGAGGCAATCTTGTCGTCGTGGTGGTTCAGGTCAGTTTTGATGTCACTTATAGATCCTTCGATACCAGCTAGGTTTTCTTTTATTTCCTTCACTTCACAAATGAGGGTAGGGATTTGCGAGTCCAAACGGCTGTTGATGCTGCTGATTCCTGTGCGTAACTCGGCCAAGATATGATCCAGCGTTGTGGCGGAATGACCACTAATGGTACTTGAAGCCGAGGGTCTTGGCGATGACGTTGCCGACGAGGAGTTCTTACATGAACCGCATAGAAGAGAGGCTTGTCTCGCTGCTCCGAGTTTTCTGTAGTTAGTTTCAGTGATATTTGCACACGAAAAACAGTAAATTTGTTTACATTTGGAGCAATTAACTCCATCCGAATAATCAACATTACATCCGGGACAATTGTACATTGTTTGGGTAAAAAATAATTCCGATCCGAAATGAGACACAGCGGAGTAATTGCGTACGTGCTCACGGTAAGCGATCGCGGAGCGGACTGTTATGAATGAATGTTATTTATTATTGAATACTTGACATGTTCTAACTATTGTACCTAAATGATTATTCTTATTTAATGTGATTTTGTTGTTTTAAGAAAATAATATTTTAAACAATACTATAACACTTTATTGTACACCAAATCAAAACAATAGTTAGAAAAATCACATACGAAGACGAAGTACAAAGGGCGGCTTTATCGCTTTATAATTTACCTGATTAAGTCAAAGTCAAAACGATGGCTTCCTTAGACGCATATGCATAGGACGGCGTGACGTCCTGGTTCTTCATTGTAGTGCGTTTGTAGTAGCATAGAATCAACTTAAAATGTCCGATGGCGTGAGCGGGCGCTCACGCCACTCGATCGCGCGACGTTTACCTGCGGCCGGTACCGGTCGGTGTCAGCCGACCGGTCTAACAGCCAATCGGGTGCCCGCAGGTGGAGGGGTTGTTTACGAGTTGCACTGCTATTTAAAGTACAGTTGCAATAGTCCAGGGAGTTATTCTTTCTTTGGCTTCTGCTCTGTGCAAACGCTCTCGGAATTACTAGTTGACTTTATCTATATCTTTGTTAAACTGAGCCTCAGATTATTTGTGTGATTGATATTGTTCGATTAATCCCGTAATTAATTACTATTCAATGATATAATCTGTTTAAATCACTATGTCAAAACCTTTCACCTACACATACATGAACGGACAGGTCAACTTAATTTAAATAAGAACTAAGAATAAACAAGGAAATAACATTGTCTAGACAGTTCGCTTCAATTTTGACACTGAGTTGAGAAGCGAAAAGAACAACCCAGCGTTCATCTCTTATGTTGTTATTATAACAATATCGGTGTACAAGACAATAACATGTCAACAGACAACGTATCGAACGCTTAAGCTAGGTTAATGAATATTGCTACATTTGGTACCTTCGTCTACGCACATGGTAATGTAGAGATTAAGCTCCGATATAGCATCTCCTGTGGATGTACCTTCCCTAAACCCATATTGATCTTTTGAGATAATATCATGTTTTCTAAATAATTAACAAGCCTATTATTTAAAGCTCTATCTAAAACTTTTGATAGAGACGGTACAATGGAAATGAGCCTCCCGCAGCATCCCAGCCTATGGAGCAGTCCAATTTCAAAGATTTTATTAACCCCCGACCAAAAAATAGGGGTGTTATAAGTTTGACGTGTCTGTCTGTCTGGGACATCATAGCTCCCGAACGGATGGAGCGATTTTAATTTAGTTTTTTGTGTACAAAAGGTGAGTTTGGCCCGGGTGTTCTTAGACATGTGTCATGAAAATCGGTTGAGCGGTTTAAAAGTTATGGTGAGAGTGGGAAAGGAAAACCGAAAATCTGCAAATATACTCGAGTGGGGTATCAAATGAATGAAAGCGCATCGCGTGCAAATTACTAAATATTATGGTGCATGTGCGTGTGTTTTACTTTTCTGGAAATTAAGGCACTCGAATCGGGGGTTTTTCATAAATTTAAATTATATTTTATTTATTAGTGAACAGATCTCAGAAGCATCAATGTCAAATAACGCTAAACAGTTATTTTGCGTTGAACCAATCCCACGTTCCTTTACTTGATGATGATTAATGAATTTTCTGGTTTAAGATTTCCCAACATCTACAAAATACTAATTAACTATATTCAATGCATTAATCGAACATGTTGAACGGCAAATCCAGGCGTATAAGGATTCTATTTATATATTTTTTCACCATACAGATTTAAAAAAAACTTAATACCTTCAATATTTAATTAAATCAATATATGTTATATAATATAATATTTTTGTATATCCTTGTATGACGGCAGACTTTTGGGAACGAACGCATCGGCAATGTGAGTTTGGGCGCGCCACACTGCGCAGCGTACGCGCGCCGCGCCGCCCGCTACACGCGGCTACACGCGGCTACACGCGGCTACACGCGGCTACACGCGGCTACACGCGCCTACACGCGGCTACACGCGGCTACACGCGCCTACACGCGGCTACACGCGGCTACACCTAACCAGGCTCACGCAAACAGGAGCACATTTTTGAGCAACAAGTTTAGCACTCTTTTTAAAGCGGCATAATTATATTCTATCTCACTTTAGTTTTTGTGTCTCTTTCTTATTTTGTCTCTAACATTCTAATTCTAATTCTAAGTGGAGGAATTGAGATCTGCACTGCACTGACATCTCGCCTGGGAGTGTTTTGTGCATTATCCCCCTGCCTGACCAGGCCCCAACCAGCCCAACTCCCTGATGTAGCGGAGCGGACTTTCGGTGTTGTAACTAATTGTTTGAGCAAGTCTGCGGATGTAGATGGGGTCTTCGCGTCCATGAGACGCCTCAACCCCGTCTCCTTTCTTATCTCTTCTGTGGCTTTGCAGTGGATCACTACATGTTCCACCGTCTCCTCTTCCTCAAAGCAGCGCGACACAGACTGCTGTCTGTAGCTCCGGTCTTGTGAAGGTGATGATTGAACTCACAGTGACCAGTAATGACTTCAACCATCGTGCGGAGGTCTTCACGTCGCATGTTGAGTAACGTGTTCGTTGTTTTCCTGTCATTGAATTCATATAGCAGTTTAGTGTGTGTGTCTGTTGTCATATAGGTCTCTAACATGTCAGAATAAAGAAATAAAGAAATAAATGTTTCTGGACTAATCACACAGCATTACATAGCGGTTTTCAAAAATATCAAACATGCGGCAAATGAGTCTCATACACTCACAATTTACTTCGCGCTCTGCCAATCTCTACCAAGCAACATGGGGCGGGGTATACAACTAGAAAGAGCACCAAGGGCCGTACTTAAGGCAGCTTTCTCTAAGCCTTACAGATACCCTACGGTCGAACTATATTCTGACTGCAAACTGCTAACCGTAAGACATCTGTGCATACAGCAAATAATTTTAAGGCAGCATCTTAAAAATCCAATTTTGAATATGTCCCCGACTAGTAAGAGGCGGAATGACCTTAAATACAAAACTGTAAACTCTAAAACAGCTTTCGCACATAAACACTTCTCCTTTTTAGCTCCATTTCTTTATACCACTTATGATAAAATTAAGCTATGCTGAATGTAAAGCTAAGACTAAAACCCATTTACTAACTCTATATAGATTATTATAAGAATAAGAATAAGAATAATGTTTATTTGCAAACATGGGTTACAATTTAATTACAAATAGATGTTCAGTTGTTACAGTTCCATACATGTTTTGCTTATTTAGAGCATGCAAATATTTTATGTAAATGACAAGGAAAATATTTAGAAAAACAGATAAAATTTCGGAAAATTAATTATACTTAAGTAAAATCATTCTATATGTCAGATTCTATTAAATTCAATTTCAATTATAATTTTATTTATCAGTCAAAAATTCATTTACGTGATAATAACATTTAGTGGTCAAAAGTTTATGGAGTTTGTCAATTGTAACTCCTTTATATTTTTGGATATTTTATTGTTAATTTTAGGTGCCATTCCTAAAAAACTTTTGCTCACTAGTGCTGTGTTTGCTCTAGCAGAGCACAGGCGATGTTCATCCCGTCTACTGCGTGTGTGTGACGGTTTTTCAAATAAATTTAGGTTACATTTAACGAAGACGGAAACCTCGAAAATGTAGAGCCCCGGCAACGTTAATATGTTTAATGACTGAAAATATGTCTTACAGCTTTCTGTGGGTTTCAGACCATACATTGCCCTAATACATCTTTTTTGAGCTTTAAATATAGTTTCCCACTGAGTACAATTCCCCCAAAAAATAATAGCGTATCGTAGTTTAGAAGAGACATAGCCAAGATATATTGTTTTTAGTGCCTCTAGACTAACAACGTCTTTCATTTTGTAGAGCATGTACGCTGATTTACTCAGTGCTTTGCATATTTCTTCAGCCTGTAAATTCCAGTTTAGCTGTTTGTCAATTTGAAGTCCTAGAAATTTTGTATTTGCAGTATTTTGAATATGTCGATTTTGATAAAATAATTTAATGTCAGGAATATGTGTCCTTTGTGAAAAATGCATTATTTTTGTTTTGTCAAGGATGGCGTTCAAATTATTTTTAGTTAGCCATTCTAATATCTTCTGTAAAGTAGAATTTAAGTCCGTCTCGTATGGCTTAATGTCTCTACACTTTACGATCGCAGTGCTATCGTCTGCAAAAAGAACCATATAAAAACGAGAATTTAATAAGAAAAGTGAAATATAACGTGCACCGCATAGATTGAACATACAAACATACCTACGCGTAGGTACGCATAAACAGGCACACGCACACTGACACGCACTCACATAAACATAATAAATTAATTAATATCACGTTTAAGTTGTTAAAAATAATTTGTAAACTTAAACATGTTTTAAATTGTATTTTCCATTTTTCTTTTAGTCCATGTACCTACATGGTTGCAGAATTAAAGACAAAATTGTAAAAACAAGAATTGTCTTTAAATGAAGACTGGTAAGTAGAAATTAAGGACCATATTTATTTTGTGCTCTCGTATGTCTGCAGACCATAATAATGTAAACATTTAGAAATTATGGAAAAATAATGTAACGTTTACAAACAAAAGTGTTGGGATAATTTTAATTTAAGTATCGACAAACGGAATAATAGTAAACATGTTTCTATAACACTTTTTTTTCTGTTACAGACCATTACCATCTCTTTGATATATCTGTCGCCGACTAGATGCTGAATTTACGGAAACCTCCATAACTAAATGTTTTCAATGCAGAAGAAAGCGATCCGTTGATCGTCGAAAGATATTAAATAGATACATTTATCCAGTAAAAACTTTAAAATACGTGTTTCCCTCCTAACCCTTTAGAATTGGTTCAAATAAGGTTTTATTATTTGAAGTCTAGGAGCCCCCAGAACTAATGGTACTTATTGTTTGGTCAATTGAAAATAAAAGTTTTGTTACATAAATGTTTATTAGAAAATAACGGTTTTAATGTAGGGCTAAAGAACATTTAAGGGTTTTTAATGTGAACAAAGTTGAGCTTACTCAGAATGAGAATTCTAAGTACCCTCAATTTAGCAAGTGATAGTCATTAATAATTAATAGTCATTAATAGTCATTTATTGATAATATGATTATACGTCACAATTACATTTTGTTTACACTGGTTTTTCAGTACTGATAATGTCAAACCAAACAAATCATCAAATTCAATTACTTAATAAATATGTCAAATTGCAAATAATATAGTCAATAACACAAATGTCAAGTTTTAAATAATAAATAAATTACAATACAAACGGAATGTCAATGCAAGCAAATTAATTGATATGTCAGCTACTTATGATTTGTCAGAGAGCACTCTATGAACTCATCATAAGTATAAAATGACTGTTGTATGAGCCATCGTTTTAATCGTGCCTTGAATGCGGAGTCGCCCGTGGCTTCGACCACCAAACTGGAAGTTTATTATATACTGTCGCACCTATAACATGAGTTAATCTGGCAGATTTCTCGAGTGTGCGCGACACTGTTTCGAGTTTGTGCCGGTTACGCGTTAAGTACGAGTGATGTTGTCCATTCGTCGCATACAAGTCCATGTTGGACCGAACATACGAGGCTACCTGATAAATGTGAATGCAAGGTAGTGTCAGAACCTTTAAGGTTTTAAAGTGGGGACATGCAGATACGTCGCCACGTATTCCTGCCACTGAACGTACGGCCCGTTTTTGCATACGGAACACGCGCTCCCAATCGGCAGCGCGTGACCACAGCTCGGTACCATATTGTAGCCACCTGTGGTTGTTGTGTGATTAGCCATTTCTCAATTTTGCAAGTGATTAGCCAGATTACTAATACAGTTTTTTCAATAGTTATGAAAAAATAATATTCCGTGTTTTTTTTATAATTCGGTCTTGTTGAGTTAAGTTTGTTAAGTTTGAACAAAATACTCATAACTAACAATTTTTAAAGATTTTTTTTTATGGTAGTTTCCACAAAGTTACAAAGTCAGAATTGAATTTAGGAGAAGTACCGGCCACTTTTCAGTAGGCATTTCCCGCCGGCCTTAAAGACCATGTATTCAGTCTTACTGACATTATACACAAGGCCATGATTGACCGCAAATTGCTCACAAACTCTCAATAGCTTTCTAATGCCACCAACAGTTGGGCTCAGCAGCACCATATCGTCTGCGTAGCTAATGTTATTGATGGAAACCCCGTTGATTCGACATCCAATACGCATGCTGCTGAGCTCACTGATGAGATCATCAACGTACAGGTTGAAAAGCTTCGGAGACGTCATCCCTCCTTGTCTCACCCCGCACTCCAGCCTGTACGGCGCCGATAGAGAGCCGCCCCATCTTACAAAGTTCGTTGGTTTGCTGTACCAATATTTAAACAGGTTCAGGACTTCAACCGGTATACCCCTGTCTCCTAGCTTTCTCCAGAGCAAGTCATAAGATACAAGATCAAATGCTTTGGATAGATCCAGAAAACAGGCGTACAGCGGCGTCCTGCGGTCAGTGTAGTACTGGATGGTGTGCTTAAGACTTACGATTGCGCTTTCGGTAGATAATCCGGGCCGGAACCCGCACTGAGCATCATGTAGGTCTACATACGAATCTAGATAAGAATTAAGCAAACCATCCAATACTTTGGCAATAATGGTAGCTAAAGAAATAGGCCGGTAATTTTTAATGTCCGACACATTCCCGGTTCTATTTTTCACTATTGGTATCACTATTGTTTTCATTAAGTCCAAAGGCAAGTGAGAGTGACTCATACACATTGTAAAAAACATAACGAGAACATTTGGAAGGTGCACACCCACATGCTTCAGGTGCTCTACACTGAGCCCATCATGACCAGGAGACTTTCCACCAATCATTTTACTCAAGACTCTCCTCACTTGTCCAGCAGTAAAATGAGCAGGTGTTTCGTCCCCGCAGTTGACGGGCTCAGAGTCTGACCCGGACGCAGAACCGAGCGGAGACCTCACCTTAAAATGATTTCGAAATAGGTTGGCGATTTCTGCTACATTACTAGCACCTCCAACACTAATCGGGAGACCAGACTTAACCTCCAGCCTACTAGTAGCTTCCAGAACTTTCTGAAATCCTTAGAGGATTGATGCTTGCCAAGAACATCCATTTTTATTTGATCCTGGTGCTTTTAGCACCAACTAAGTTTATTTTTGAAATGTTTACGAGTGTTATACATGTCATCGTAAGCTGGTCCAGAAGTAGGTCGGCTACAAAGCACCCACGTACTAAAGCTAAGTCTGGCCTCACGATGAGCTTCCTGTACATGCTCATTCCAACCACAAAGATGTCTACATTTTTTAGGTTTTTTACGCACTTTTTCCATAGAGCCTACAGCCGCACTTCTCAGAATGCTAACAATATTTTCATACATTTGGTCTAGTAATAACTTATGACTGTCCACCACACGAACTCCGACCGCACCCTATAAGTTCAGAGGGGAAAACTACGAAAGTCCTTATGACACAAGCCTGGGTACTTTTTAATGACTCTCATTTCGCTCTCCCCATAGTACCGAACTTCGGTACAGGTCGCACGTCATTAGTTTCGGTATTACAATATTTAAGTTACAAATTACTGATAGAGGTTAGTGATCGGACACATATACATCTTCAATGACACTCACCTCTGTAACAGTTTGCCAGGCTGACTGTGACACAATGCAGTGATCCAGCCACCGTTTACAACCATGAGCCTCACTGATAAAATTGTAAGTGTCAGACTGTAAAACTAGCTTTTCTACATCTACACATTTCCATGACTGGTCGTAACAAAAATGTATTAATTCGTTATAGAATAATTCATGTGGATGAGCATTAAAATCGCCTAATATAAAAATAGTTTCCGATCCAATACTCTCCACGATTGCACTAATTTCCCCCATAACTTCAGTGAAAATAGCTAAATTTTCATATGAATCTGTTGGCATATAAACAGAGAAAACAATGAACGACCTCCCACCAATTGATGCTTTTATTCCTACAAGACGCACACTACTACAATCAATTACACTTACTGTGTCAAAAATAAATACCCCTTCTCCATAGAATGGCTGCTCCACCATGCGGCCTCCCCTTGAGTAAGTCAGCTGAGGTAAGGAGGTAGGGAGGCTGTAATTAGTCAAATTATTTATAAACTCCCATACCTATTTAAATTTTTTACGGACTTTGTCGAATTCAGGAGATTTGCGTGATCTAAGATGTAGCCAGGTTCTACAGAATGTCCAGCAAAAACATTGGCGGAAAATAGATATATTAATTCCATAGATTACGGGACTTCAAAAAAATAGAATCAGTGATTTTGATTCCTATAACAATGATTACGTAATAGTGCAACAGTTACTAACACAGTGATACATACTAGCCCACATTCTAGTTTTTGCAAACTCAGCTGCACAGCATGTTTATATTTATTACTTAACTAGGTTATTTTAATTAGTTACTAATTTTTTTGTTATATTGATGTTTTTAAAAATACTGCTTCTTAGTTTATTTATCTAGCCTATTGTTTATGTGTTTTAGCCTGAGATACAGGATTACCCTAGTTCAGGCTCAGGTATTACATACCTATTTTAAACGTTTTGATACCTATAGTTATAAGTTGTTAATATTTGAATAAAATTTATTTATTTATTATTATTTATTTAGCCTGTCTCTATGTCTCATCACCTAATGAGCCTCCCCTGTCCCTCTGACTGTTCCCGGTTTTAAGTCAAAGTCAAAGTCAAAACGTTTATTTCCTTAGAAGCCTATGCTTACATGGACAGGTCAACTTAAATCTAATTTAAATAAAAACTAAGAACAGCGTGACCACTTTTAGTAGATTTCTACTTTTTTGGTAGATTTGAGGCAAAGAGAACGATGATTTAGTAGTGCGATATCGTTTAGTAGATTTTGGTAGAAAATTGGTATTTTACGAACATTCTAATGAATGGGTCGTCCATTATACAATTTATTGTATCCAGGCCAAAAAAGCGAACTTTATACTTTTTTGTCACTGAAGCTGGCAAAACAGGACGACGAGAAATCTGTTTAAGGGGATTTCCCGTAACTTAAGCAAACAAAACGTTAGGAAATCGCTATCTCTGTCAGTCATTAGATTTGTATGCGTTAACAAAGATACACATTCTTTGTTTTTTGTTTTTTCATTTAGAAACAGAATCAAGCTGATGATCGTACAAGTCATGAAAAATCACAAAAAAAATATAAAAATATAAAAAAATATTATGATTATGACGATAAATAAATAAAAATACTAGATTTTGTTCATATTATGTATTATTTTAACCACCTAGATGTGATAGATATTAAAGGAAGAATTTATGTAGAATTATAAATAGAACTTGGTAGATTTTGGTAGATTTGAGCCTCGTTTTTGGTAGATCGACTGATGAAAAAGTGGTCACACTGACTAAGAATAATCAAGGAAATAACATAGTCTTGACAGTTCGCTTCAATTTTTTACACTGAGTTGAGAAGCGAATAGAACAACTCAGCTTCCATCTCTTATGTTGTTATTAGAAAAATATCGGTGTACAACATGGTTATCACTTATACATTTAACATTTACAAACAAATGCTAGTCAAACATGCACATAACAGAAAAAAAACTAAATTCAGCTATTTTGTCCATCCTAGTGGAACCGAGCTACATCTGTCCAAGCATTATCGTCTTTGATATACTGCCCTTCTTATGATAAACAGCGTAAGTGTATCGCGGCATATTTCGAGAAAATCGCGCCCAAAGTTTTTATTCTTATTTTTCGTGTCACGGCTACACTAATTATGCTATTTTCAAAATTGTTACTTTTAGTTGTAGGTGGAAGTGTGTTTTTTATTATTACTTACATATTTCTGTTTTCTCTTATATTTCTGAGTTATTATAATCTAAAAACTATTAATGATTAGAAAAAGTATTTTCAATTTTTTTAAATACTAAACATAAATATCGTATGTGCAGCAGTTGCGATGTTTATGACTAGGTAAAATGAACAACTACGTTCAATATGACTAGGAAAGTTAACATACGATGTTTATATCTAGTATCTTCATAAATAGCATAAATAATTTTCAAAAAAATTAATCGTAAGCAACCACATACGTTGAATATGATTAGGTTAGGTTAGGTTAGGTTAGGTTAGGTTAGGTTAGGTTAGGTTAGGTTTTTTTTTTTTTTTTTTTATTCTTTCTTTATTTGATAATAAATCTGTTAAGGGTCCGGCGCTAATGGGATACACCTCGCCCTTAACTATATTTTACAATGAGTAATAATTTTTTGAAGATTAGATAACAAAAATAAAATTTATTATGTTTACTGCTATTCGTCCAGCCGGTGCTGTTTGTACTAGTAAGTGACCAAACTGCACCGGCTGCACGCTTCTGCAGTACAAAGTTACATATGATATGTTTTAAATCCATGGGTCAATTCGAGCAGTCTGTACAGATTGCGTGTATTGATTATGTTGTTTATTGCTAGCTGAACAGACTGCACGATTTTACATAAATGGGGTTGCTTAAATAATAAATAAGAGTGAATAGTTAGCATAGTCCATGCAGTTCGTGTCTTTTGTTAATTGTATGTCTTGGGAACTGCATGGACTGCACGGTTTTACCGGTCAAATGAGACAGTGGTGAGTGATTTAGTCCGGGTAGATAGGTACAATTTGTGTGGTCTGTACCGCTCGCAATGCCAAGATGTTTTGTATATTTCGGGCTGTACAAACCGCACGGATGAATGAGTTTGACATGCGGAGTATAAGAGATGGAGTAACTATTTACAAAATTTGAGAAAGTGCAGAATATACGTACTGGCTTAAGTTGGGTCGTTCATGTTTAAAAAATAAAATTTTTAAATAAAAGTGTCGATTTTGTACATTCCGTACAGTTCACTGCAATTCGTCCAGCCCGTGCTGTTTGTACTGGTGAGTTACCAAACTGCACCGGCTGCACGCATCTGCAGTACAAAGTTACTTATATGTTTCAAATCATTGGGTCTATTCGAGCAGTCTGTACAGATCGCGTGTATTGATTATGTTGTTTATTGCTAGCTGAACAGACTGCACGATTTTACATAAATGGGGTTGCTTAAATAATTAATAAGAGTGAATAGTTAGTACAGTCCATGCAGTTCGTGTCTTTTGTTAATTGTATGTCTTGGGAACTGTATAGACTATACGGTTTTACCGGTCAAATGAGACAGTGTTGAGTGATTTAGTCCGGGTAGATAGGTACAATTAGTGAGGTCCATACCACTCGCAATGCCATGAGTTTGACATATGGATTATAAAGGATAGAATGGCTTTTAACAAAATTTGAGAAAGTGCATAATTTATAATATTGCTTAAGTGGGGTCGTTTATGCTTATAAAATAAAAATTGAAAAGTTTGTACAGTCCGTACAGTTCGTACTATTGTTTAATTTTGTCTGTTGGGTACTATACGAACTGCACGGGTCAAGGAATCAAAGGTATGTGACACTGACTTATACTAGGTCTTATGGCTAATATTTAAAATCAAGCTAGAGGTTATATATGTATTACAATGCGATTATAATTAAGTTTTTTTTTTTTTTTATTTTTTTTTTTTTTATAGTTGTTCAAATTGCATAAAGAGTACACAAGATAAAATGACTATTTACAAAATGTGGGGTTTCATATAGTTGGTACTTAAGTGGTAATTTTGTACATTCTGTACATTTACAGTACAAAACTGTACAGATTGCTTAGGAGTCAAATGCGTGATTGAGTCGGGTGGATAGATACAATTTGTACAGTCAGGTACAGGTCCGTACAGCCCGCAACGTTCAGGTGTTTTGTATGTTGCGAGAAGTATGAACCGCATGGTAAAAGATTGGTTCAGTTTTATTGCTAGATCTATGGATAACTTATACTATATGTTTATGGTTACTGATTTTAATTTGTTTACAATCCATAGTCTATTTGGGAGCAGATCTTGTTGGTCATGTGTCTTACCCGAGGGCAGGTGAATGATGTTGCGGAGTGAGCGGTGCTCCTGCCTGTGATGTTCTTTTCGGAGTTAAAGGATTGGCAATTGTAGCAATCTGTTTTTGATTTGTCTTCTTTATGTGGGCAGTCCTTGAAACAATGGGTCTTCGACGCGCAGTGTGAGCAGATTGAGTTGTTCTGGTTGCATTTGGTTCTGGTGTGTCCAAATTTCAGGCAATTGAAGCATTGAAGTAGGGGTGGATGATCCTCGACATGGACGCGTTGGTGATTGATGTTGAGCTTACCACATTCAATAATGGCCCTCCATAGGGTTGGGGAGACCATAAAAACTGCGTTGTAGAGGTTTGGATTTTTGTTTCTTTTCAGAAATTTGAGTGCGATTTCGTCACATCCGTTATCATTGGTGGTATTGATACAGTCGTTTTGCCGGCAGATGATGTCAGTGATTGAGTCGGGTTTGGTGGATCTTGATATCCCTTTGAGTATTATCATTGGTTTTAGAGTTTTTGTTGGTTCTGCGTTGACTTCACTGTGTGGTTGTTTAGTTTTCTGTATGACGGCATCTCTCTGTTCTGCATTGTCCATTTGAATTACAATTTTGTTATTAGCTATGTGTTTTATACCTGCAGGAGAGTAGTTAGTGTCTTCGAATGAGACACTTCTGTGCCATGCTTGGATTGTTGCATTGTGATTGGATGCTAATTCCTTAGTCGATATTATGAGTGCTGGCTTGTAGGGAGTTTTTACTCCGATATTGGTTTTATTGAGAGTTTTGGATGGCTCGCTGTGTTTATTTAAGGATTTAAGTTTGGAGAATTCGTCTTTAAGAACACTTTTTATAGTTTCGACAATGTTATTTTTATCTTCATATTAGACTTTGATAAAAATGAAAGTATCTTATTACTTTATAAATCAATTTACTACTCGACTTAGTTTTCAAATTATATATCCTGTGTCCATCTGACACATTCTAGAAAAATCATGGCCGCGCCGCGCAGGTCCGTCGACCGTCGTCTATTCCCTAGTTCTTGGCGCCCTCTTCTTGTTTTTCTGACAGCTTCCGCCGACAGGGGCGCCTCGTGTTGCTAACACGGCCATGCTGCATCGTGTATGCCCCAGACACGACAACTCTATAACATTACATAAATTATGGGTTATTAACTATGCTACTGTAATGTTAATTCATAACTGTCACTCATTAACTGCCTCGGTCATCATGTCAACAAATTTATGCATTTAGTTTTCTCTCGTATATCAACACACCATTGACTATACCTAGGTTCGTGAGAATATACGACAGAAACTATTACCCTTGTGTGTAATTTTAGGTTTAGGTTCACCTTTAGTCTTAGGATAACCCACTCTAACTTTTAGCACCGCACCTTTAGTCTTAGGCACGACTAGTAGTTAGTTCACATAAACCCAAAATAACAAACCGGGTATCAAACTTGAACACAATGCCAGCCTTAAGAAATATATTTCATGTCAACATTTTATAAAACCGAAATTGCAAAAAAAATAAACACACTCCACTAAATTTAGTAAACATAAAATAAATAACAAGGTTTGGTTTCATACATACCTACTTAATTATTAGAGCATAATTCAGTAGGCACACTTTGCTAACATGGTCTGTCATCCAGGTTGTAGTCGTGAATCTTAATCCACGGTTTCATGTTCTCGGCTGCCGCATTTCCTGTGTACCGCTTTGAGCTCCTCTCACAGCCTCTTAAATCAGTAACCTGGTACCTGTCATTGCCTAAAACGCTTTTTATTTGAAAAGGCCCTTTGTACACAGGCAGCAGTTTTCTGCTCTTCCCGTCGTTGGACTGACTTACAATTTTGATCAACACTAAGTCACCTTCCTGGTATTGCTTAGCTTTTATCCGATTACCGTCAAACCTCCGCTTTTGGTATTCCGCACTGGCAAGTATGTTTTCTTCAATCTTTTTGCGTAATTCTGTGACGTCTGTATGATCCGTATCACTATCTACTGCTAACCCATCGCTATCAGTTCTTAACTTGTAGTAGACGATGTTTGATTGGACGAGGACAGTTTAACAGTATTCTCACGGTTTAGATTATGTTGTAATTGAACAACTTTTACAGGTTTTGTTCGATACGTGCGGCTGTGTAAAAATCCTGCTAAACTGTCACATGATTGAAAGTTGCTCGCTTCTACTGACGCACTGATGTTACTATCACCGATATTTCCTATTATTATTGAAATTATATCACAATCCGAAAAATTAAGACGCAAATTATCTATTTTCGCTTTTTGTTCGAAAAAGAACGCATATAATGGTTCATTTTCTGCCGGTTTTCGTTCAACAATTTCTTTAAGCAATTCGAACATATTCCGTTTCACTTGAAACGTTGCCCTAATTTTTTCTTTCCATTCTACCCACTTCCACGAAATCCAATTGTGATCATTGCGTAATAATGAATCGTACCAAGTTTTTGACGAACCTTTCAGCTTGTTTAGCGCTTGATATCGAATCATACTATCAGTCCATGAGAATGTGTTCGCATAAGATTCTATCACATTTAGCCAGGCGGTTACATTATCGCACAATGGGTCGAATTCCGGTATCATATTATGTAATGTAATAGAACTTGTACTCACAGTTTCTTGTGGTACCTTTTTCGATTTCCCTTTTTGTCTTTTTCGAGGAGGCGAGGGCGTGCGCTCCTCGCAGCTTGAGCTGCTGGAACACGAGCTCGAGCTAGGGCTCCGCCTTGAACGCGTACGTTTCTTCTTTTGTTTTCCCATTATTTGTGGACTTACTAAATGCCCTTATCCCACTTCTGATATTAGACTTTGATAAAAATGAAAGTATCTTATTACTTTATAAATCAATTTACTACTCGACTTAGTTTTCAAATTATATATCCTGTGTCCATCTGACACATTCTAGAAAAATCATGGCCGCGCCGCGCAGGTCCGTCGACCGTCGTCTATTCCCTAGTTCTTGGCGCCCTCTTCTTGTTTTTCTGACAGCTTCCGCCGACAGGGGCGCCTCGTGTTGCTAACATTCAGTAGTGACTTTTTCCATTCTCTTAGAGGTGTCGGATTTAATAGGTTTGATAGTAATTTGGCTGTCCATGAAAGCTTGGAAATCTTCAACGGCGGAGATGATCGCAGATTTGTTGACTTTTGTTAGGCTTTTCCCTTCCTGTATTTTGTGAAGAATAAATTTGGTGAAAGTTGTTGCTTTGCTTTGTATGATCTGGATAGGGTCATCATCGTCTTCAATAGCGGATGCATATTCGTCTTCCTCTTCATTGGTCCGCATGGCATAAGAGCGAATGTGATCTTTATTGATTGTGGGTTGTGTAACTTCATCAAAAGCTTGAGTGTCTATTGTATCTTTATCGTAACAGAGGATATTCGGTGTGGAATCGTCAGCCATATTGATGTATTCTTGTGGTATACTTAGTGCAATTCGTATGGGTTGATAAGTAACATCAGTTATTATCCGAAGCTATTTGATGAGTTATGGGCAAGACTGTACACTCTGTACAGACTGTTCCGTTCCGTTCCGACCGACCGTGACCAGTAAAGTAATACACTTAAGTCCAAGTAGAGAACAGAATAACTGCACAAAGTGAACGATTCTTGACGAACTGTACAATCACTGTGATCCTGAGGACCTGAGTGACCTGAGTGACCAGTCACTTGATATAAACACTGCAATCCAAGTGACCGTGACCGGTCGATAAGTACGGTCAGTACAGTCCACGAAATGTGCAATATAACTATACGAAGTGGACGAACTTGATTTAAGTGAAGAGAGATTACAGTACCGAAAATACTGAAAATACTGGAGGAGAGGAGCAGAAACCCGACTGCTCCCGGGAGCGTCTGGGCAACGACTAGGTTAGGTTAGGTTAGGTTAGGTTAGGTTAGGTTAGGTTAGGTTAGGTTAGGTTAGGTTAGGTTAGGTTAGGTTAGGTTAGGTTAGGTTAGGTTAGGTTAGGTTAGGTTAGGTTAGGTTAGGTTAGGTTAGGTTAGGTTAGGTTAGGTTAGGTTAGGTTAGGTTAGGTTAGGTTAGGTTAGGTTAGGTTAGGTTAGGTTAGGTTAGGTTAGGTTAGGTTAGGTTAGGT